>CM077016.1:65912668-75912668 GCA_039090855.1 Macrothele yani | reverse complement strand
AAAATTGAAAAAAACACTGCCAGAGTGTTGTCATAGTTTTGTACACCCAAAAGAAAATTTTGTACACCACCGGAAGTGATACTTTTGACTCTCCTTTGTGGCCCTTGAGCATGTACTTGGGGTGCCACTTTTCCAAAATTGAAAATGAACACTGCCAGGGTGTGTGCATCCTAAAGAAAATGTGTACGCTACCGGAAGAGGTTATTTTCACCTCTCCTTAGTGGCTCTCCGGCATGCGCTCTTGTAGTGCCCTTTTTCTAAAATCGAAAATTAACACAGCCAGGGTGTTGTACGAGTTTTGTACGGTTTTGTACACCACCGAAAGGGAACTGGTCATTTACTACGCCTAAGCAAACTAGCCTTTGTTTTCCTGGAAAGCCATTGTAGAAAAGTTTCTCCAAAAATTAAAATAGACACCACTAACATTTTTTATTATGTTCTAGCGTGAAATTTAAAATTATTTTCCTGAACAGAACAGTAGTAGAACTTTTCTACTTGGTGTACCGCTAAACATGTACTTGCAGTCCAAAATACAAAAAGTCGTAGTATTTTTATTTTTTTTCAGCTCGAAAAAATGTTTTGTACTTTACCGGATGTGGTACTTTTCATCCGTCTTACTTCAGTACCAGACATACATTTATTGTACCATTCCACAAATCCGAAATATTCACACACGTTTCCTACTAGTTTTGTAAGTGCGTGAAACGTGCTCCATTTTGAAATATAAGAAATCATTTTATAAAATTCCTACATGGTAAAATTTGATGATCTCGGAGCGTATGTAAGCAGATTACAGTTCTTAATTACCAATTTTTGTCTTAATGAAGTTATTTGCACCTGACTTTTACCTTTTTTTTTTTTTTTTTTTTAAGTACAGATTTGTACATTTTGGGACTGTATAACGGCTATCCTCAGTTGTGGATACCCCCATGACTGTATTGATAAATTACTTGTAGAATTTGTGATTTCCGAAGCAGTAGCTTAAATGGTTACCTAATTTGATTAATATTCCTAGTTTGTTGCATATAAAACACACTTTTGTAATAATCCAGTAGCCAAACGGCCAAGTTGAAAGAATCAGCAAAAGGATTTATGTTTAAAATCTCCTTTCCCTTAATTTTCCACTCAATGAAAGTTCGAAGGTCATCTATATAAAAAATCGTCACATTGTGATTCATCATTTGACACAAAATAGCTCTTAGATCAACATATAGCAACAATACATATTCGTTTAAATCTCTTTCTTTATATCCGTTCCCCACAATTACTTGCAATCTTTCTCTCTCTACACCCCCCCCCACCCTATTATTTACAATCAAGGTTGTCTCTATAAATTTTGCTGTGACTCACTGTCAGTGTCGCTAAAATGTACAAGCTGTTGAGAGAAGTGACGAACTTTTCAGTGGGAAAATGTTTAGTT
Organism: Macrothele yani; assembly: GCA_039090855.1. NCBI lineage: Eukaryota > Metazoa > Arthropoda > Arachnida > Araneae > Macrothelidae > Macrothele > Macrothele yani. Next base: position 75,911,248 of record CM077016.1, on the reverse strand, counting down.
TAGAAGCAACTCGAAAGGAGGGTTAAGTTACAGGTATAAGTCACAGACTGAAATTCTAGCAATTTGAATTTCTGCGCAATGTTTTTTCAATCTAGTGGTTTTCAGTTTAAACAAAATTTTTAAATTTAAGCATTGCTTTGTAGAAATAAAAAGATATTCAGTGAAACTTCGGCTATGCGTTCTCCAGTTTTATTTTTTGACATTTATACGTAATTCTGCATTAGTCCCGATATTTTACTGTATTTTCTAAGCTTTTCCAATTCGATAATAGCTAATTAATTCATTTATACGCTTTTTTCGATGTACATAAATTTTGTAATTTCTGATTATCACAAACTCACAGTTCTTTGATTCGTTTACGTATACGTATACGTAACCAGTATATCACAAGTTTGAGACTATCGAGACATCGTTACTGAGTTCTTGGTGCAGCTAAAGTTGAACCTTCATCCCATCAGAGAAAGGTATGCTGTTTACTTTCGTTCAGCGTTGTTGTGTTCCTTCTTCGTGCAAAGTTGAACCTTGATCTCATCAGAGAAGGATATGTTGTTTAGTTTCGGTTTGGATGAAAAATTTATTTCGCAATCGTTGCTCTGAATAAAACGTGCACTTAGGCAAGCTACAACTTTTGGCATGGTGCAAACGTTTTTTTGTTGTTGTAGTTCAGCCATGAGATAGATGGTGCAAAACTTAATAATGTTCACAGTTATGTTTTTTCTCTGACTTTGACAAATTTTAAACAAGCAAAGATTAGAGAACATTTTACTCAAATACTATTGAGAAATCAACTTGTAAACAATTTGCTTTGAAAAGAGCGATGCTAATAAAGAAGGAGTAATAGGGGTATGAATATAAAACAAAATAACATTCGGATTTACTACAAAGTTTTTAAAAAGTAAAGATTTTTTTTCATGTATTGAGAATGCGAAATTGTACATAATCATTTTGTCATGTAGTTTTTAAAATATTTGGCCAAACTTTGGGAACTTGTTTTACCGCCATTTTGGTGATAAAAAACCATATAAAGGGCCGGAAACTTTTCCCCGCAGCGATATCCCCCATGAGCATAGGCGTCCGATGCAACTTTTCCGGGGGAGGGGGCAAACGGGTATACTCCCACTATCATAAATATTGCCTAAATTTATAGTACCCCTGCGTCTTTATATGGCATAGTGGGGGTTGGGTCAGGCGAGTGCATCGAGCCCCTAAAGCTAGGGAGTGGGTTCGGAGCACTGTTAGCCCCCGAAAAGTTTGGGAACTTGGACACATCTTTCTTTCTATAGTCAATATTTAGTATTGAAATAACGGAAAATAATAATAATTATGTCATTTACCAATTACTGGCCACTTATTATTCATTCATATCTGAGTCAAAAGTTTAACCTTACTGTAGGCTTCTTGCTAAATTTAATAATCAATTTAATACAGTCTTTTGGTATGGAAACATTAACTTGGGGTTACATAAAATAATTGCACTGCTCTATCGTCCTTTATTGAGTATGAGTAAAACCCCCCTTTTTTTATAGACATTTATCTGTTTATTTTTATACCCCCTTCAATTTTCTGTTTCTTGCACTTTAGAAGAGATACTATGAAATAAAAACTGCAAACGTCTTGGTTTTGTCCAAATCTATCAATCACATTTGTATGAGATCATGTTTATTCTCAAAAACATTTGCTCGATGAATACTCATCATGCACAGTCAGATAAACGCCCATCTGCCATTTTTGACCTTAACCAGGTTTTTAACCATTCTCATAGTGCTGAAGGACCTCTCCACTGGGCAGGTTGTTACTGGTAATGTTTGAGCAATAGGAATAGACTGTCGAACAGAAGGAAACAGATCAGTGTGCTTGAGCACGCCTAAAGTTCGTCTTCACATCCATCATCTTGTTTCGTCCTTCCTGACCACATTTCAAACTGTTATGGATAGGTTTTGCTCATGTGTGTAATTAATTGTTAAATTCAGCAAATGTTAAAATTAAGGTAAATATTGACTTTAGGTGAAAATTAAAATTTGGGAGACGGGTGGATGCATTTCGAAACAAAAAGTAAATTCAATCAATTAAGGCCATGGTAAATGAAAATAAAATGCAATGGAACACTGATATTAGGACATTCCAAAAGTTATTATTGAAAGTTTGTGTTGTTTGAATTTACGATGATCTGTGACACCTGCAAGTGTAAAATAAGTAATTATTGTTTAAATGTGTACCAAATTTGTGAACACTAAAAAATGGATGGTATACAATGTACACGTGTAATAACTTTTGGAGGCGGTGATGATCAATTTTAGTGGTTAGGACAAAATGCATTATTTAAATAAAAACAAAACTCCAGAGAGGTCTCCTACCTTAGGCAAGCTAAGGTGGATGAGCATGTGACCCTGAGAGGAAATTCAACTGAGTCATCTAATTCTTCACTGCACAAGGTTTGGGTTTTTGAAAGGCCACTTGGCCTACATTTATTGTACAAACTTAACCACAATAACAAAAAACACAACAAAATGTTTTAAGGAGTACTCACCAAGACAGCACAATGTCTGCAAAATTTTGCTGCTACAATTTAGCAGATCTCCAAAATTGCTAACTTTGGCCCCTGACCTAAAGAAACATTCAGATGACACCTTTAGATTAATCACTTCACAAGAAACAGAACTTCATCCACAAATAAAAATAGAATGTTTACTAAATACGTTAGAGATTTTACTTTACAAAATGATCTTGCTTAACAAGAAGTTACACCAAAATTTTAGATTACCATAGCAGGCCTAATGCAGCACATATTTGAAATTCACAAATTATACAACACTCTTTAGTTTGTATGATATGTTGCTGAAGTGAAGTGTCTTCTCTCTCTCCCTCAGTGTTATAATATAAGAATATGTACTATAGTTTTGATTAGCCTCTTTCAAACAACCCCATCAAACCAGTTTTCTTAACACATGTTAATTTGAGACATTACAACCACTGACCAAAATTCATAGATAAAAGTTATATTAAAAAATGGTTCTACACTCCCCAGGAATACTTGCCTTACAATTAAATATACTCAACATTCTAGCATTACTTGATACAAATCACTCTAAACACTCTACTAAACATACTGCACTAAATACCTTACTTAATTATCTCAAAAGTTATCATTACACCACAATGCTGACAAACTTAAAATTCACACCATCATCTGGAAAAATCAAAATACTTCACTAACACCAACTTGCTCTGAGTACTCAATGTCCTACCATGTAAATAAAAGGCAAACACTAAACTCTCAACACTCCTGGACTTAGCTGCCCCGGTGGCGCAGTGGTCTAAGGCGCTGGCCTCTGATCATTCGTCCGTAAGGGGTCTGGGTTCGAATCCCGGTCAGGCATGGATGTTGTGTTTGTCTTACAGCACTGTCTCTCTCCCTTCCCTGGAACCAGTGACCCTAAATTAGGGACGGGCGACTGCTTATAGCCCATTGAGTTGCTCACGGTGGTCGTTAAACCTCCAATAAAAAAACAACAACTCCTGGACGTAGATTCATACTTATCTGCGCTCCTACTGTTCATCACAATTTAAAATTACACAACTAATTCTGGCTAGCAATTAATTCAAATTCCCAAAATTACACCATGCAAGCTTTTACTAATTTTAACAACCCATATAGTAAACCACTGAGGTAACGGCTAGGCAAAACATCTCAGTATATCAAACTCACTTTCTTCGAAAACAAAATTTACATCCCGAAGAAAATATCAATCGGGCTAAAGGCGAGAAATTGGGTAGTGAAGCCAATTCAAGCCTTAGCAACGAAATGGTAAGTCAATATGTGTGACTCATTACCCTTGTAATTTCTTTCCTCGCTCACTGTCTTTGGGACAACACTCGAACGCATGCAACTTGACAGGAGCTGCTTCTTACTGGCCGACGATTTTACTCGGGGCCGAAGACGAATCCCCCAATTCATCCTCATGAGCACCCTTTCAATACCCGAAGTATGTCCACGTAAGGAAAAACCTCCTGCAAGAGCTCTCTTGCCTCCAAATTTTCTTACTCCAGGCTCACAGATCCCAGAGAAAAACTATCTGAAAACTCACGTTATCTCTAGAAAAAAAACACATAAATCTCACTTTCCAGAATACACATCATATCTCTATTTCCAGAAATCATTATCAGCTCTCGAAGCACTCTCTATTTCCAGAAATCATTATCGCCTCCCGAAGCACTCTCTATTTCCAGAAATCAAACCCCTTGCGAAGAAATCTCACTGTACACAGGTAATGAACTGGCCTCACTTTCAGACAACCCTAGTCTGCTTGCATACCCTCTTTGACATCCTCTTCCTTACGCAAATGAAATTCTCAAATCCATTTGCTGATATGGTGTCTAGCCACAATTACTACAAAATGTTACATATTTTCACACATTATTTGCAAAACTCAAAAATCACCATAACCTACCTCTAAGGACAAAAATTTAACTATACATGGCCCTGTATGTTTATAAATACAAATGCAATTTATATATTATTAAATGCTACCAGTTACAAAGAAAGTTAAATTTCCTTAATAAAATTTTACTGGTTTGAGAGGTTGTTCTTCAAAATAGCTTATAACACCATTATGATATTAGATATTCTCTTTACACAACAAAAACAACAACAACATTACATCCTTTTATAGCTTAGCTCAAGAAATAAAAAAAAGTAATGACAGCAGTTTCCCATGCTCACCATTACTTGACCACAAATACAAAACCTGACACAATTATATTGACAACTTTCCTATACCCAGCTAGCCTCGAAAAATCATAGAAATATATGTATGTTTAACATGTACTGCTCCACTGCAAAAATAATTTTAAAGTAACCGCACATAATATTTAAAAAAATGCCAAGCAAAACTATTTACTTTAGCACAGAATTGCACAAAGTTGAGCTTTCACAAAATACTACTGTCACAGCCAAAAATTTGAGCCCTTCCTGATTTGGGCTCCGGGAAGAACTTTTTTTTTTTTTTTCTTATGAACTCATACCTGAGAGACTAATAAAATTTTGAACCAGAACGACAACACAGCCACAACCAGAGGCGAAATTTTTTTTCTTATGCTCAGCTCGAAGCTTAAGTACTTGCTTGGGTGCTTATGTGGTAACACAAAAAAGATATGAACTAAAACATTACCTTTGAGCTAGTGTCCTTTTTAAAACACAAACCCCCAGAGTTCACTGCACAGTAACAACCAAATTCTATGCATGCCCCTGTCTCCCCCCCCTTTTTTCGCTATGGACCTTTTGACCTGGAGCGGGTGTATGGGATATCATCCTTATTCTTGTGCTGACACAGTGTGCTTGGCCAAAACCCAGGAAGCTGAACAGCACTTTGGATTACCCTGCTAGTGATGGTGGACCAGACAAGATGACCATGTTGACGACTCCAGTGATCTCGGGTTCAAAACGTACTGCTGGAAGCTGTTTTTCTTCTCCATGTCTCAGTCGTTCAATTTTATATGATGTGCAGAGCGGCGAAAGCAGTCAGGTCGGCAGAACCCCTCAAAGTGCAGGTTGCCATGAAGAAGCCCTTCGATTTAGGCCCCTGTTCCCATGCCTCTCAATACTGCAGTCGTCCACAAGGGATGAATCAGTGGGAGCTAATAGCACACTTGAAATAAGACGTCCTCTCGTTGGACTCTCACAAAAAAACTTAAATTCTCCAGAGCTGACACCACCCCCGCAAACACACACACAAATTTTGACCTTTGAACGAAATTCGTAACTTTTTCGCGACTTTCACCCTGTTACAGTGGTCTGAACCGGGGGCGTCAAGTGACCCGTTTGTTGCCCCCTCCCAGCAGACGCCCATGCCCATGAGGTCTGGAAACTTGACGTGGTGTGGAGGCCCCGCTACGAAATCCAGATCACTCTTTTACGGATGAGTGGTAGGTTATTTGCATGAAGTAATACTTTACTGCGTTACCCCCGTGTAATGTTTTCGTTGCTGGTGGAATTTATTTTCGCCATCATTGGAGAACGAGGCAAATCCTCTGTAATTTGTGTTTTGTGTCTGTGACACCTTGTGGTTAGCTGGTCTTCTCACCGCCTTGGATCTACGCAAAAAGGTGTGCGCATTTCGTGAATTGGTCGTCTTCATGATCTAAAGGTAATTATAAATTCATTATATATACTACTTGCGTAGGGCTGCCTTCTAGAGAGTAAGAGACGAAGCAAGTAGTTATTTTACTATTCTCTTCTGCATTTTCCTAAAATTCTGCATTTCTTTTCTGCTTGTAAGGGCTGCCTCTAAGTGTACGATACCACATCAAGCACTTCCTATTGTATTGTAAAGGGTTGTTATATTATGCGTAAGATACCCAAGCAATAACAATACCTATTCAGTCTATTCCAGAATGACATGAGGAAAATAAGAGCAGCTACATGTGAAAGAATCGGGAAAATAAAAGTCCCTTTTCAGAGCTCATTTCATTTGTTTAAAAAGGGATACCAATCTTACCAAACATATCACCAGTTGACCCAACATTATTTTAACTTTATTTAACATATCCAAATTTAACATTAATAACTTTAAATGGTTTTGCAGATCCATTTACAAGAGTGAATAAAAGAAAATATTCTCTGTGTGAAACACTAGTTATTCACACTGTGAAGAACACAATGAACATCTTTACAACCAAATTTTTAAGCACATATACCACATAATATATTAAGACAATACATACACAGCAACATTAGCAAATAAAGTAAAACAACGCTTTCACATTCAATTTCAAAAATCACAATAACATTGTAACCTTACAACTATTCAGAAGTGTGAAGAATACGCTAGTCACTCAGATAACAAATTGAAGTTACTCACAGATGTGAATAATAACATAACAATAATAATAAGCTTAACATCTTTTTCTTCAGCAACTCAATCAAATTATCAACTATTATATCAGTGAAATGATATTACAGATCGTATTACAAGAGTTAATAAAAGAACTTATTCACTGCGTAAAAACCAATTTTTCATCATGTGAATATAAATAAGCAGCATAATGCAGGAACAACAACATGTAAGCATTACAATAAACAATAATATCACTGCTCAACACCATAAGATTCTATACGAAATAATCAACTTATGCTCAGTAAGAAATAATTATACACTAGCATATAATATAATAATTTTTAATTAACTAAGTTTGCAACTGGTGTTCATGAGCAACAATAGCATTACACGAAACATATTACAGCATTACAATCATACACAATCATGACATTTCACCAATTACAAGTATGAATAAAAGGAAATTATTCACTGTGCAAAAACTAGTTCTTCACACTGTGAATATAAATAAAGAGCATAATGCAAGAACAATATGTAAACATTACACTATACAATAACATTACTGTTAACAAACCTAATATACAAACAGAGCAGTATACTAATTAAATTGATTGGCCCTTAAAGGTGTTATGAATCTCCAATAAATAAAAAAAATAAGACAAAGACTAAAAATGTAATATATAACCTGACAGCTGAAACATAATGACTATTTTGTAACTTAAGTAACTGCCCTAGAAACTCAGAATCTCATGGACTATAAAATAATAAAAGCAAGACCATAGTAAATTAATTAATAATATAAATCAATGAAAAATAAAATAATTACAGATACCCTGGTTGAAACAATAACAACAAAACCTAACTAAATCATCCGCAAAAGCAAATCAAATGAAATAAAACCTACAGAACTCTCCACTTTAATCTATGGCACGGGGCATTAAATATATTATAATTTAATTCACTTTATAAACTATAACGAAGTAAATTTCTCCGTCATTTCTATTCGCGCCAGGATTCGAACCCGGGTCCCCTCATTCCGGAATAAGTTGCTCCACCAATTGAGCTACGCGGACGTTTTATTCTGATTCCTATCTGCCTTTATGTCGTGTGCGTCCTTCTGGCAGGTACGTCACATCTCCTGGTACGTTACATCATCTCCCCCTTATTTTTTTATTTTTTTTCTGGAGTGCTGGAGAAGGGATTCTCTTATTTTTCCTATCTCGCGGTGTGGAAATAACATCACACCATTGCGAGATTTTGAACGGTCGGGTCATCCGGATAGTTCGGGCGCCATTATAACGAAGTAAATTTCTCCGTCATTTCTATCCGCGCCAGGATTCGAACCCGGGTCCCCTCATTCCGGAATAAGTTGCTCCACCAATTGAGCTAAGCGGACGATTTATTCTGATTCCTATCTGCCTTTATGTCGTGTGCGTCCTTCTGGCAGGTACGTCACATCTCCTGGTACGTTACAAAACATCTTATGAAATGACTCGGTTTGCTTTATTACTGAGCATCATGCCCTTGAGGCGATGTTAATATTCTACCATTGTAGTCTTTCCTATGGAACACCAGTTTCTTCCTAATTTTAAAGACGGTTGGATCTACGGCATCACGTCTTTACCGTCTGACAGCTGTGATCAGCGATCGCTCAGGCGACTAAACCTTGTTAAGAGCAAGATATCCGAAGTCACTGGTTGAACGATAAGGTTGACTCAATGTTTGAACTTTCAATTCTAGTGTATCGATTGGTCTCGCAGAGATATAGAGGGTGGATGTAATAAATTGCTCAACAGCAGCTTGACGGCCGAACGGAGGCTCATAATGAAGTGGAACCATTGGTATTGGTGTAAGTGACAAAAAGCTGATCCTATCAGCTCGACTTCAGCACCCCTAGCGGCGAATTCGCATACTCAGCCAACGAACTCAGATTATATGATAGAGCCAAAATGTCAAATACAATGTTGGAGAGTATATTTTGCTTGCTACGAATCGGCCAGAAAATGTGAGAGTCAACGGGAGAATTTGCAACGTGAATAAATTTCTATGTCGTATAGAAGAGCACGTGGAAGGTCTCTTCCTTCAGGGGATTGGCCTTGTACATTTTTTGATGGTCATCATACACCTCGCATTCATTGTTTTGACGTAAGCAATACGCCCTATAGTGACCTACACTGGCAGCATTACATCCTCCAATGTAGCTAACTGCCCCTCTCAAATAGTACTGCCGCTCACCAAAGGCAAGCATTCAAGGCAGTTGCGCTGGTTCCATTTTCAGACTTATCACGTTTTCATCATTTTTGTCAATTACTTCTACAAAAATATGGTACAATGACGATTTCACCCGTATCGTTTTAATTCCATTACACAGGGGATGTTTCTTTGAGTTTTCTCAATCAATGCATGCGTCCTCATTTGTTCGATCTATGCCTTCCAACGCTGATCGACAAATACCACTCCGTTCTGCTGGCAAGTTCTTGTTAACCATTTCTGGAATAATACTGAGATTTCCGTTGGTAGTTCCCACTTTCACTACGGCAACAGGAAGAATAACGTTCCTTCTAGAACATACAGAAGAAGTGCATTCTTGAAACTCCTGTGCTGTACAAATACCTTCCCATGACCTTAGTATCATCTATGCTATTGGTAGTGCAGCGTCTAAAGACCAAACCACAGAATAATTTCTTCGCGTTTTTAATAATGCATTTAAGCGCTACAGCCCGCAATCTGTAAACTTTAGCTGTCGGACCAGTTGTTATCATTTTCGATACCATGTTAGCCATTGCATTGTTTTGGGCATGTTGGTCTAACGCCTCCCTGTATTTCTCACTATCGCAATAACCAACGCAAGCTAACTGAACGAGTGAGTCGTATGCGCAAGTGTTTTTTTTTTTTTTTTTTGCTGTAATTTGCTCTTCACCTATCTGAATGGAACGTAGACCAATAGAATTTCCATTTTTCAGAAGACCAATTGGAGCACATTTGTTTGGTGACCTGAAGTCTTAAGCAAGCATTTCTGCACTTGGTTCAAGATACGATTTCTTTGGTCATTTATATTCACCTTCTTCCGCAAGCCCTCTCCAGTTCTCGAAAGCTTTGCTTTCTGAATTCCTTTCTAGTTCGACGATCTCTCTGCGCCTAACAAAATATGTTCTTATGTCTGATGGGTTTTTCTCCTTCTGTTTGTCTTTATTCGACTGCATAGTCTTCTTCATGCAGTTATCTTCTGAAGCTAACCCGACATTTTCTTCTGTGGGTTCTTTTTTAGTGCACCCACTTCTGTACTGGGTTCAAATAGTATTCCAGTAAGTTTGCCATCATTTACTTCTGTATCGGTTAATCCTGTTGCTACGACATTTTTCTGGGAGAAAGTGTCAGTATCTCTACTTCTGATTTACCGCATTCCCTTTGATAAAGATTGTGAATTTCGTCCAAACCAATCTCTTGTTTTTTCGTGTTTTCCGCTAGCACTTTCACTCGCAGCAGGATGGCAGCGGGAATTATTGTTTTCGCCTGGAGGTACGGAAGCGGAAGCTAATTTCATCATTCCACTGATAATTTTTATATGCGTAAGCAAAAAATCATCAATTCGGGCAGGTAATTTAAGGTTTTGACATACTCTCTTCTTTAAGTCATTAAAATTGCTTTCAACAGAGGCACTCGAAGCAGTTCTGGCTGCATATCCAAAATAAGGGACCATTACAGCTGTCTATAAAGGAATAAGGTGACACACCTTTAGAATGTCATCTACTATTCCTGGAGCCTATTGCTGATTTCCACGATCACCATATGGATTAATACATTCCCTAGCATTCTGTTCCATGCAAATGGCTCATGTACGAAAGGCATTTCTCTGCCCTTTCTCTTTCAGAATTTCCATAGTGTCATCGAGAAAAGACTCTTCAATAACTGTGTCATCCGTTGCGAAACCTGATATACGGCGCTGCAGATAACATTTACTGTTCTCGCAAGAGGTCTCTTCGCTGGAAAATTCGTCGTTACCTTCGGTTTCATTCAGCGCTACAATAAAAATGTGACTTAACAAAGTCCTTACGTCATTCATGTCCGTTGACTGAACAACTGCGCACAAAGATCTTAAATAAAATTGCCGTGTCCTTTGCAATTTCCCTTTCAAGCTCGAAAATTTAGCAAATAAGTTGATCACATGAGCAACGTCTGATCTAATGAAACAATTTGGAAGATCGAACCTGTCTCCTTCGATGCCAAGAACTTTTGCACACTTTTCTAGGTATGACGCAAGTGAGGGCAGATGTGTAAACGATTGTACACAAGCTGACATGAGGGCTGCTGACATGTCTATTACAACCTCCATTGGCATGATCTTACATTCCTGAAGAAATCTACTTAACCAATGCCAAATTGTTTCTGTATCATGTCTTTCACTTAGCATGTTGAACACAAAATACTGTTCCTTTTCCTCTGAGTGCGCCACCGTAGCCCCATATAGGAAAATGTGCCCCGATTTGCTGTGTTCCGTTCTTCTGATATTTTTCACCAAACCACCAGTAGCATCTATGCATATTCTTGATACCTTTGAAGCTCTGAAAATCGCCTCAGTAATGTGTACCTGCTCCGTGGACCAGTAATGAATTACTAACTTATCATATGTTACATCTTTGAGGTAAGAGTTATATGGGCTTATATATTTACACTTAGCTATGGCCAACACTGGATCTTCGTGCATCCTTCCTCGTTGCATCTCACGGGACTTGGCTAGCCGAAGAGCGTTTAGTGCAGGCACATGACTGGGCTCACGGTCAGCAAACACCATGATGCGCTCAGCCTCCAAGCGCCTAAATGCACTAGCTGACGTGGATTCCCGGGTTAATCTGTATACTGCTCTCTCTCTCTCTCTCTCTGAGGGATCCCGACAGGTTTCTTTTGTAATTTTTTGGATGGTCTTGACGAAATTTTCCTTTGAACTTGCATTTCATATGCACAAAATCTCTCTTTCGGTTCATTTTCAATAATCCCTTTAAGAATAGAGCCACAGTACGTACACGCACCGCGAATAGACACATAGGGAACATTTTCCTTTGTGTTAATCTTGCCACCTTTGTAAATCATTTTACAGGGTCTTCGTGCGCATTGGAAGAAATGAGCATGGATAATATGTGTCCATACATTTCGCTTCAACACTGCAATAGTCCTTCTCATCGGTTTTGTGTGCTGTAAACACTTCCGAGTGTACGTTACTCTCTCTGGTCCCATTTCGGACCACTCCTTAGCACTGAATGATATTGTGAATTCCTCCTGATAATCTGTTAGATCACCAGCTTCCTCTGCTTCGTTGACAGGAAAATGTACTTCTCGATGAACAGAATCGTCATCCTCCCATTCTAAACTGCTGACTTCTTCAACTTCTGAAGATGTGAAATAACTGTTCCTTTCATTTGGCCTTGTGTCACTCTTTAACGGGAGTTGTGCAACACAAATGCCCAGTAAAGAATGTAAACCATGCCTATTCATGCGCACATTTAGGTACAAGGCTTGCGGTGTTGTTCTGTATTCATCTTTCATGGCATCACAGAGGCGCTTCCATACAATGTCATTTCTGGGAGCTATTCTTCCATTGTCCTTGTTAATAGCAGATTCTTCCGAAAGAAAAAAATGCTTGAGTTTTTCTATTGGGATCAACGGAGGCCTCGGCATCGTAGTTGCTCGAAAATCACAGTAACATTAACAAGTTTGTTTTTTCAATCAAGCGGAAACCAAGTGATGAATGCACCCGACAACGAAAGCTTGAGAATAAGTAAACCTTTCGCGACGCTTCTTCATAAAATTATCAAAATCCATCGAGATAATGTTCGCCTACTAGTAATACAGTACCTAGCATGCAACAAGGAAGTGATGATATGAAACTAGTGTCATTACACGGAACTAAGTGTGACGCCAGAAAATGTGGCAGGTCTCTTCTGAGCAACCGTATTCTGAGTACGCAATACTACTTCTGAGCTGCGGAAGGGGGAGGCAAGTAATATACACTATCTACCAACAAGTAATTGGACACCTGTGATAGCAAAGGAAAACGAAGTTTATTCACCTTCAATAGTTGGTAAAGCCTCCATGAGCGGCAATTACAGCTGCGACCCTCCGGGGCATACTCTCAACCAGGCGTTGTACGACGGCCAGCGGTATTTTCTTCCACTCGGCTTGGAGAAGACAGGCCAGTTCGAACCTTCACCGATTTTGGACGGTGGGGGCATCCCTTAAGTCGACGCTCCAACTCGTCCCAGAGGTGCTCGATAGGGTTAAGGTCCGGGCTCTGCGCAAGCCAGTCCATTCGAATAATCCCATTGTCACCATACCAAGCCATGGTGGACCTCGCAACATGACAGGTAGCATTGTCATCCTGAAAGTAACATGGGTCCACCCCGTAAAACTGCCACAACGTAGGAAGCGCATGGTCATCCAAAATGGTGCAGTAGGTCTCGGCGTTGAGTCTACCAGGAATTGCGACCAAGGGTCCCATGCCATACCAGGAGAAACACCCCCATAGCATAATTCAACCGCCGCCGAACTTCACAGTTGGCACAATACATTCCGGCAGGAGGCGTTCTCCAGGCAGACGCCAAACCTAGACCCTGCTATCCGAACGGTAGAGGGTGAACCTTGATTCGTAGCTCCAGAGAATCTGTTTCCACTGTTCAACGATCCACTGTAAACGTTCTTTGCACCACGTTAGCCGAGCAGCGCTATTGGACTTGGTGATCAAAGGCTTATGGGCGGCAGAACGTCCATCATAGCCGAGCAGATGGGCTTCCTTAGGGATGGTATTCATCGAAAGAACACTTCCGGATGCCTGTTGAAACTTTTCGCGGATGTGGCCCATCGATTTGGTGCGGTTCTTCCGAATTTCTCTGGCCAGCACCCGTCGGTCTCTAACTCCCAGTTTTGTGGGTCTGCCGGGTCGGGGCACATTCCGACAGTCACCTCTCATCTTTCACTTTCCAATCACGTAGGCCACTGTCGATTTGGGTACTTCAACTCGCTGGATCTGTCACGTATGGATCGGCCATTTCTGTGATACCCGACGATTACACCTTTCTCGAAATCAGAGAGCTCCGAACTGTGTGGCATCTTGCATGCGACTGGTTGCGTTGTTGTTTCCCAAAACGCTATTTAACGGCGGCCGTGACGTGTATCAGGACCGTAGATATCGTCGATTGCAGTGGTGTCCAATTACTTGTTGGTAGATAGTATAGAAGCTAAAGCAGCTGCCAGGAGTTTTAAGTTCACTTTGGAAGCACTGATATCCTAAGTGAAAATCCCCCAAATACGTGGCATCAGTTGAATAAACAAATACATCGCACTTTACACGTTTTACCAACACACAGCATAACAATTTTTCGGTTGCTGGATGTCCTACACATTGAAGCTATTCGGCCCTTTGGCTCCAAGTTGTAATACGATCGCTTTGCAAGCGCCTTATCGATGCACTGTTGAAGGAGAGTGCGAGGCCACATGGAGAGTGCGAGGCCACATGGAGATTCCTCGTGGAGGATGTGGATCCTACAATTGTCGGTGGTTGTACTAAACTATGCAATTATAGCCTAGATGTTTTTCTTAACACTCACGGCTACCCGTCACAGTAGCACCTGTAAAGGGATCGTTTTCCAAATTAAAATTTGTAAAAACTGTTTGAGAAGCATCATGCCACAAGATAGGCTGCGGGAATTGTCACTGCATAGAAAGGCAGTTTGCCAAAAGAATGGACCTCAACGCCTAAATTTTTTGGCGAAATTATTATAATTTCGCCAAAAAATGCAGGATAGAAAGAAAGACTTAGGCCTAAAAACATGAAAATTTCCACTTGTCGCATAATTTTTTTTCCACTTGTATTTTAATTAGATAATTATAATTTATATTATATCTATATTATGTAGTTATATGGTACACTCAGTGGTCGACGTGTCACAGAACTGCTGCCGGTATGGTGTAGACCATAAATCCACATAGTATAAATAGGAGGTTTTGAAAGAAATACATACCATTCCGTATAATTTTTTTTTTTTTTGGTATTGAAAAATTAATGTATATATTATAAAATTAATGTAAAAATTAAAAAAACTTCATTGAAGGGTTTGTGGTCTCTTTCAGTCTCAGCTGCTAATTATAAATTTTATCCGTTAAAAACGTCATTTGCCGATTTTTGCGTTAAAATTTGTGCTTTCGTATCTTTACGTAGTTTGTGAAGGGTTTATAACTTATTACATAATAACGTTTTTTTTAACTGCCGGTATGCTCACTTCCATTTTTGTTAACTACCGGTATGCCATACCGGCCCACTTCGAACACTGGGTATAGTACTTGTATATTTGTAAACATCACATACCTGCACATTGCATTTCCACACGCACTCTTTTCTTCCTGGCCTGCATTGAAGTTTTGTTGTACATGCAAATAAATATCTGCAGCTACGAAATCCATATTGCCGCCCCGGTGGCGCAGGCCCCTGATCATTCGTCCGTAAGGGGTCCGGGTTCGAATCCCGGTCAGGCAAGGCATGGATGTTGTGTTTGTTTTACGGCACTGGCTCTCTCCTTTCCCTGGAACCAGTGACCCTAAATTTGGGACGGGCGACTGCTTATAGCCCATTGAGTTGCTCACGGTGGTCGTTAAACCTCCAAAAAAAAAAAAAAAAATCCATATTGCATTCTTGCAGTGTAGAATATTGAATTCCCTGTTTGTATACCTCCAATAACGATCACTAAAGTCTCATAGTTGTTAACCTTAAACATTTAAATATATTTTACCGAATTTGTTTCAATGCGATAAAATGTATTTTCATGATTATGCATCTGACAGCTCACCGTGTTAAATCTGACTGGCTGATTGATAACCTTGCATTATGTACTTCTGTTCCAAAATTTATTTTAAAAGTTAAAACTACAGGGCTCTATAGGTAGTTCCTTTACTTTACCAGACAGTCTCCCTAACTTCCTGACATCCCCATTTTTCCAAAACAAACACCGTGAAAAACACATCCTAGTGTCCGAAATCCTGGAAAAATTATTATGCTTAGTGGAGCTGAAATAAGCTTTCCGGGGTTGCACAAGTTGTGCTAGTTACGCCACTGCGAATGCGTCGAAGTGTTTTGCAACTCCCCCCAACCTTGCTCGGCATGGCTACTAGACTGGAAGCGATGATACGCGCTGATTTGAATTCCTTTTCCTCGCGTTTTCGAAATGCTTTTGCTGAAAGCGTTGCTTAACAAAGCAACAAAAAACTGTTTCTTTTCTTCCTTTACTATAAAAATGAAGGCTCCGACAATTTCTTAGTTTATACAAGACAACCGCACGAAAATTTGCGACCTTGAACAAATAAAAGTAGCGTATAATGAACACAAAAAACAGCTGGTTGTGTATAATGAACAGGAGTCAAAGTATGTAATGAACTGGAAAAAGATGGTAGTGTTTACTTCCGAATTTCGAAAGATGACACTCTAAGAGCATGCTGGACAAGCAAAGAGAACCATCGCCGGAGGGGTTCATAACTCTTTTGTCTGTACAAAACTAGTACACCATTCTGGCAGTATTTATTTTCAATTTTGGAAAAGTGGCACTCCAAGTACATGCTCGAAGGGCACAAAGGAGAGTCAAAAAGTACCACTTCCGGTGGTGTACAACATTTTCTTTTGGGTGTACAAAACTAGTACAACATTCTGGCAGTGTTTATTTTTGATTTTGGAAAAGTGCCACTCCAAGTACATGCTCGAGGGCCACACAGGAGTCAAAAAGTACCACTTTCGCTGGTGTACAAATTTTTTTTTGGGTGTACAAAACTGTGCAAAACTAGGACAACATTCTGGCAGTGTTTATTTTCGTTTTGGGAAAAGTGGCACTCCAAGTACATGCTCGAAGGGCACAAAGGACAGTCAAAAAGTACCTCTTCCGGTGGTGTACAAACTTTTCTTTTGGATGTACAAAACTAGGACAACACTATGGCAGTGTCTATTTTTTTTTTTTGGAAAAGTGGCACTCCAAATACATGCTCGAGAGCCACAAAGGAGAGCCAAAAAGTACCACTTCCGGTGGTGTACAAAATTTTTTATGGGTGTACAAAACTTCACAAAACTAGTACAACATTCTGGCAGTGTTTATTTTCGATTTTGGAAAAGTGGCACTCCAAGTACATGCTCGAGGGCCACAAAGGGGAGTCAAAAAGTGCCGCTTCCGGTGGTGTACAAAATTTTCTTTTCGGTGTACAAAACTGGGACAACACTCTGGCAGTGTTTATTTTCGCTTTTGGAAAAATGGCACTCCAAGTACATGCTCGAGGGCCACAAAGGAGAGTCAAAAAGTACCACTTCCGGTGGTTTACAACATTTTCATTTGGGTGTACAAAACCAGGACTACACTCTGGCAGTGTTTTTTTTTTTCAATTTTGGAAAAGTGGCACTTCAAATACATGCTCGAGGGCTACAAAGGAGAATAAAAAGTACCACTTCCGGTGGTGTACAAATTTTCTTTTGGATGTACAAAACTGCACAAAACTATGACAACACTCTGGCAGTGTTTTTTTTCAATTTTGTCAAAGTGGCACTCCAAGTACATGCTCGAGGGCCACAAAGGAAAGTAAAAAGTACCATTTCCGGTGGTGTACAAAACTAGTACAAAACTTTGGCAGTATTTATTTTCGATTTTGAAAAAGTGGCACTCCAGCATGTACTTGGAGGGCCACTTTTAGAGAGCCGAAAAGTACCACTTTCGGTGGTGTACAAAATTTTCTTTTGGGTGTACAAAACTGTACAAAATTTTCTTTTGGGTGTACAAAACTGTACAAAATTTTCTTTTGGGTGTACAAAACTAGTACATAACTTTGGCAGCGTTGATTTCTTATTTTGGAAAAGTGGCACTCCAAGTACATGTATCTGGTCTTTGGTGGTGTGTCAAGTCCAGTGTTGCCAATTTGGGGGAAAAGGCGCCAAATTTAGGGAATTCTGGATTGGCGTTAGCGACAAAAACAGTAGTTTGGGATTAACGATTTTTTTAGGGTATTTTGTTTTGTTTTAACAATTTCAGCAATTACTTTTATTTACAGTTTTAAGCATTTTAAATACGGTTTTTGAATCAGGAGAATGCCTTCTTCACTTTCCGGAGATGTAATTGGGAACCTCAACGAACTATAGGGGGCGCTGCGCAAACGTAAACAAACTTCTCTAGTACGGGTAACGTCGCACGTGTTTCCATAAAGTCGAATGTTAGAATGGCTGGTTTGTCGCTTTCAATCCTTGAAATAATGAAATTTGTGGACGCTACCAAAAATTCAAGATGCATTAAAGAAGGTTAAGTGATTGTTAATGCAGGCCATATAATTTCTTTTGGAATTAAGAAGGAAGATGGAAGAGAAATTCTCATAGTTTCGCACTGCATTCAGTCCACGGCAATAACGTCGTCGCCTCACTCCATCAACGGTGTTTAAGATACAAGTAACTGTGAAATTTCTATAAAGTCATTTGAGTGCTCTTGTAAAGCGGGCAGAAGTGGAACGTGTAAGCACTGTGTAGCAGTAATACACGTTCCACTTGACGTTTCCCAGGACCCATTTTCAATACTGTCAACAATAACATTTGTAATTTTAAAACATTCTTTTCCTAAAAGTGTTTGTGAATTGGTAATTGTTGATCATCATTGGGTTCCGCGTTTTTGAACCGATGACTGTTGACAGAACATTGCAAATCTTGTTCCATAATGAAGTTTAAATTTATATGGATAACAGCAATTATTTGTTTTCAAGATTATGTAGAAATACGGATTTTTTAATTACTACTATGCAAAAAAAACATGCTGCCTTGTTTATTATTCATTCAAAGACGTTACTAGGTTAGCAGCATTTCACTGGAAGGATTTCAAACGCAAGGCACAAACGTTTATACTAACTTGTGAAAAACAGCCGAAACCTTGGCAACGACATTGCGGGACACAACAATATGATTTGATCTTCTTCACGGAATTCTCCATTATACAACTCTCTAATTCCAGAATGAATGCAAAAATACACCAAACTACGACAACTGAACGTAATGAGCTATCTACCAACAGCCAAGCATTGAGCCAAAAACGTTACCCGTACTACAGTAATTCTTCCTTTTGCCGCTAGAGGGAGAGCGGACGCTGAGATTGCCAATATCCATAACCGTGAATTTTAATGCTTGTAGAATGCAATCCCTTTTCCTTCTCGCCTTTGTTTCCATCAGTCACAGAAAGCTTGCCGATGCTCGGTGAGTTTGCCTGGGATCCCTTAGACAGCGAGTGTGATGGTGGTGAGACTTACTACAGTGTATCGACTTGCAGAAATATTCTATAATTATACAAAACTTTTGTTTTGTTATTCATTAAAACAAAAGTTTTGCTTAATATAATTCAAAGTAACAGTAACACGCAACTGGATAAAACGTTTGCTTTTGCAAGAAACTTCTTTTTTTGATTGGAGGTTTAACGACCACCGTGAGCAACTCAATGGGCTATAAGCAGTCGCCCGTCCCTAATTTAGGGTCACTGGTTCCAGGGAAGGGAGAGCCAGTGCCGTAAGACAAACACAACATTCATGCCTCACTGGATTCGAACCCGGACCCCTAACGGGAGAACTATCAGAGACCAGCGCCTTAGACCACTGCGCCACCGGGGCGGCACAAGAAACTTCATCTTCAACGCTATAATTTATTGTTTTTTTTATTGGAGGTTTAAGGACCACCATGAGCAACTCAATGGGCTATAAGCAGTCGCCCGTCCCTAATTTAGGTCCACTGGTTCCAGGGAAGGGAGAGAACCAGTGCCGTAAGACAAACACAACATCCATGCCTCAGCGGAATTCGAACCCGGACCCCTTTCGGACGAATGATCAGAAGCCATCGCTTAGACCACTGCGCCACCGGGGCGGCAATTTATTGGTTTACCATGCTTTACATTAAGTATTTTTGGCTAGTCTTCTTAGCCATTTAAAACTTGATTCTGTATCCTCTCCCCTAAGTCGAGATTCGAACCCGGACCCTAGTTGGGCCCGGGTTCGAATCTCGGTGAGGCATGAATGTTGTGTTTGGCCGCCCCGATGGCGCAGTGGTCTAAGGCGCTGGCCTCTGATCATTCGTCAGGAAGGGGTCCGGGTTCGAATCCCGGTCAGGCATGGATGTTGTGTTTGTCTTACGACACTGGCTCTCTCCCTTCCCTGGAACCAGTGACCCTAAATTAGGGACGGGCGACTGCTTATAGCCCATTGAGTTGCTCACGGTGGTAGTTAAACCTCCAATTAAAAAAAATGTGTTTGTCTTTTAGCACTGGTTCTCTTCCTTCCCTGGGAACAGTAGACTTAATTTTTTTTTTTTTTTTTTTTTATTGGAGGTTTAACGACCACCGTGAGCAACTCAATGGGCTATAAGCAGTCGCCCGTCCCTAATTTAGGGCCACTGGTTCCAGGGAAGGGAGAGAGCCAGTGCCGTAAGACAAACACAACATCCATGCCTCACCGGGATTCGAACCCGGACCCCTTTCGGACGAATGATCAGAGGCCATCGCTGAGACCACTGCGCCACCGGGGCGGTAGACTTAAATTAGAGATGGGTGACTTCTTACAGCCTATCGCGTTGCTCAATTTGTTCGTTATCCCCCACCCAGCCATATTAAGTAACAAAGGCGTCACATTCGGTTAGGTATAATTTACGAGCCTTGCAGGAATCTCGACACGAAATGGTTATACGGTCCCTTATGAGCCTTGGAGGAACCAACTAATAGGAAGCGGCGTACTAAGTCTTGCAACAAAGTGGTTTATCATGGTTAATCGTACTACGATTGACAACAGATCTTCGACAGTCTGAAATGTACAGGCACTGTTTGCATTTTTCTCAACATTAACGAAGTTGGTTGATTTTAGCCTTTTTTTGATGTGTTACTTTTAAAACACTTTTCGAGAAACGTACTTCTCACTCGTTATAAAACTAACGGAAGCGGTTCGTTCGCCTCTGATTACGGTAGAAATGAAGCATATAATGTATATACTGTTTGTGTTTTCTATCATTGGGGCTCAGTATTATCTTGTCTACAAGGGTTTGTGTTGGGTAAAACTTGCCGTACGTATTTCGTAATTTATATTGCTATAGATTAGTCTAAAAGGCGCTTCCAACAGGTATCGGTTAATATTTCAAGATCTAAAATTATTTTCGTATTTCTCACTCATTATGAAACATTAGGAAGCGGCTCATTCCTATCTGTTTCGTAGTGGAAATTAAGTATACTGTTTGTGTTTTCTATATCTCTCGGATTTCATAGATAGATATGCCTGAAAAAAAGTGAGGGATGATGTCCTCCAAGGTTTGACTGTAGTGGACAAAACGTTTTCAAACAGTTCCGTGATTTATACGAAATGTTTACATGCATGTGCTTTGGAACAGAAAACCTATATATTTACAGAATGTAATGCGGAATCAGTTGAACTGATGGAAAAACCAGCTAATGCCTTTCAAGATTTGTTCGTGATATATGCTTTTTTTCTAAATATTTGAAAAAAAAAACCACGAGGTAGGTGATTTATACTGCTGCATATTCTGAATTGTGCAAAAACCTGCTGTCCTGCAATATTCCTGATTTATTCTCTTGCTCCTAAACAATGTTTACATACTTTGAAATCCAAAACAGCCCAGCTGTAAATCTTCAGACTAGGTAGTTTAATTCTAATGCGAAACTATTTTGAATTATAAGTGCCTAAATTAATGTAAATCTAATGGGAAATTATTTTCAGTAATGGAAGCCGAAATAGCTAGTCTCCTGCAAGCTTCATGGTTCTCCTAAGAATGCAGCTGGTGTCCTGCAAGGTTTGTTGTTTCATATGCTCTTAATGTCTGCTGGTGTCCTGCAAGGTTTGTTGTTTCATATGCTCTTAATGTCTGCTGGTGTCCTGCAAGGTTTGTTGTTTCGTATGCTCTTAATGTCTGCTGGTGTCCTGCAAGGTTTGTTGTTTCATATGCTCTTAATGTCTGCTGGTGTCCTGCAAGGTTTGTTGTTTCATATGCTCTTAATGTCTGCTGGTGTCCTGCAAGGTTTGTTGTTTCATATGCTCTTAATATCTGCTGGTGTCCTGCAAGGTTTGTTGTTTCATATGCTCTTAATGTCTGCTGGTGTCCTGCAAGGTTTGTTGTTTCATATGCTCTTAATGTCTGCTGGTGTCCTGCAAGGTTTGTTGTTTCATATGCTCTTAATGTCTGCTGGTGTCCTGCAAGGTTTGTTGTTTCATATGCTCTTAATGTCTGCTGGTGTCCTGCAAGGTTTGTTGTTTTATATGCTCTTAATGTCTGCTGGTGTCCTGCAAGGTTTGTTGTTTCATATGCTCTTAATGTCTGCTGGTGTCCTGCAAGGTTCGTGGTTTATATTGCTCCTAAAGAATTTTTAACATGCTTTGAAATACAAAACAGCCCATCTCTGTATCTTCAGACCAGGGAGTTTGAATATAATGTGAAATTATTTTCAATTATAACAACCAAAATTGCTGGTGCCCTGCAAGGTTTTTTGTTTTGTGCACTTGCTCGTAAATGATGTTTACATGCTATGAAATACAAAACCAGAGTTGTAGCAGGTATGGCGGCTGCCCTGTGTGCAGCTCAAGTGAGGATGTGGAAATCACTGCTCAAGATCTGATTAATAGTGGAATTGAAACTTTTGCACCAGTTTCTGGTAGTTTTTTCATGCCACAATTTATTTGTCCATTTAGAGAAATTTTTTTGAAGTGTTTCTCCAGTTTCATGGCCTTACGAGCTTAAAATGGACCTTATTCATGTGATGTCAGAAGTGGATTTCTGCGGACCAACATGGCTGCTGATTCAATGTTGTCACTATCTGTTCTCCCATACTGTTGGCTAATTTTTACAGTCTTAACATAATGGAGTTTGCCAACAAATTAATAGAGCTACAGGGCGAAAAAGAAGAAATTAATTTCTTAGAAGAACAAATCAGGGTTGCAAAAATATATATACCAAGACAATTTTTTGTTCGGTGTTTATTTCAAATGAATCAGGAGAGCATCGCCATTAGTCATAACAAAGTTTTTAATGAAGCATTTCTCGTACACAGTATATTAAATTTTCATGTTCTTATTGTCAGACATTGGCGAAACATTTCAAACATAAACTTGGGAACCTTTCGCAAAGCAAAACATTTAGAAGACCAGAGCCGCCCCGGTGGCGCAGTGGTCTAAGCGATGGCCTCTGATCATTCGTCTGAACGGGGTCCGGGTTCGAATCCCGGTGAGGCATGGATGTTGTTTGTCTTACGGCACTGGCTCTCTCCTTTCCCTGGAACCAGTGACCCTAAATTAGGGACGGGCGACTGCTTATAGCCCATTGAGTTGCTCACGGTGGTCGTTAAACCTCCGATCCAATCCAATCATTCGTCCGAACGGGGTCCGGGTTTGAATCCCGGTGAGGCATGGATGTTGTTTGTCTTACGGCACTGGCTCTCTCCCTTCCCTGGAACCAGTGACCCTAAATTAGGGACGGGCGACTGCTTATAGCCCATTGAGTTGCTCACGGTGGTCGTTAAACCTCCAATCAAAAAAAAAAAAAAAAAAAGACTAGACAAATACATAACATGGAAACAAACTAGGATTCGCACACTAGGTGATTTGCTGAAAAATTAAATAAATGCATAATGTTAAATAAAAAAAATTATAGATATGTTTGTTTCGTTCTTTGGGGAAAGAATGTAGAACTTAGTAATTTACCGATCCAAATATGCTATCAGTTTTTTCCTTCTCTCTCTCTTTTTTTTTTTTTTTTTTGAAATTTAAATTCGAAGGAACACGTCTGCCTTTGATTCATAGTGTCATAATAGCCAAAATCTTTTTCATTAAAGTGAGCAGAAGATATTGGAGAATGAACATCGGGATGGAAGTCATTGTGTTTCATTTCACACAGCCATTCCTTTAACAGTTTCGTCCTTTTCAGAGGAAAATTATGGAAGATTATTCATTCTTCTATACAGTTTAGGTGGCAGGATTTATTAGCAGTCGTACGATGAGCAAGTCATTGATAAATTAATGAAAATTGCGATTTTTCTGAACCCCTGTAACGTAACGCCATGTTAAGCAATGGGAAAACGCATGCCGCCCTGGTGGAGCAGTGGTCTAAGCGATGGCTCCTGCTCATTCGTCCGAAAGGGGTCCGGGTTTGAATCCCGGTGAGGCATGGATGTTGTGTTTGTCTTTCGGCACGGGCTCTCTCCCTTCCCTGGAACCAGTGGCCCTAAATTAGGGACGGGCAACTGTTTATAGCCCATTAAGTTGCTCACAGTGGTCGTTAAACCTCCAATTAAAAAAAAAAAAACACATTTAAATTTGTGGTTTACATTCTTGCTCCTAAAGCTATGCAAAAGCTTTTCCATGATGCAATGCGAGGTGAATAAGGTCCATTCGTATTTCTTACTCAAAATGTTTAGTGAATGCTAGTTATTCACATTCCAAAAAAATGAAGGTGCTGCCATTTAAGGCATCTAACTAAAGTAAAACTATGATATTTATTGACAAAAATGAAGCTTGTAGTTTTCCTTTAATTGGGTGGACTTGTACCTACATTGCAAGATGAAAGTGTTGTTCACATTGTCGACGATTCTCTGGGGCTATTCGATCATTACTGAGCAGGGCTCGATTTTAACCGGTAGTTAGTAGCAAATTGCTAGCAAGCAAATGTGTTTTGTTAGTGATAAAAAGTGGTACTAGCAAAAGTTGCTAGTGGAAAAATTTTAAATAATTTAGACACATACAAAAAGGAACAACTTATTTCTGGAAATGAATGTTTCTTGAAAACTACAAACACTGTAAAAACATTTTGGCACCAGTAGAGATATCCAGTATATTTCCCTTATCTACTTCTGCAGGTGAGGTTGGGTTGTTTCATGGAGAGAATCCAGGGTAATTGGAGGGGCAGTTTAAACTTACAAACATTGATTGTTCTCCTGACTATTGAGGTTGAAGGTCTGTCCACAGACAAGTTTGAACCCAGGCCTGCTGTTTTAAAATGGTATGATAAAAAGACTCTGAACCCAAATCGTGAACCATACGGAAAATAACTTAAGATTTTGAATAGTGTTCTTGAATTTTGTGAATAAAGTTAAACAAAAAACTGTTTTTTAAATATTTGCATTTGAATTAAACTGTTAGAATTAATCTGTCAGGTCATGAAAAGGTGAGTTTCATTTAAATATTTGTTATCTTTTCAGCATTACAATGTGACAGTTATAGGGGTGAAATCAAAAGTTGTTATAGTTGACTAATGGAGGGGGACATTAGAAGTTTCTTTTGTATAATGCAACTTGCTAGTAAAAAAATAAGGCCACTAGCAAGTGTTGCCACTACTAATAAAAAACGAAATCAAGGCCTGTTACTGAGGCTGCGATCCTCGATTGCCAGCGTCATTCGGTCTCTTTGATATCATACCAAAAGTCAGAACTTGGAATGTGTGGAAAAAGCAGTACAAATGTTCACATTTTGTTTGTGCCCCCTGCATAGAAGAATATGATTACATTAACTATAAGATAAAAAGACAAATGGGAGTGCATTATTTTGTGATTTGCCCCGGGCACACCAGTGCTTGGTTACACCTCTGTACAAAACAGCCCAGCTCTGTATCTTCTGACTAGGTAATATAAATAATGTGAAATTTACAATTATAAAAGCCAAAATAGCTGGTGTCTTGGAAGGTTTTTGTTTGTACTCTTGTTCACAAATGATGTTTACATGCCTTGAAATACAAAACAGCCCAGGTGTGTATCTTCAGACTAGGTAATATAATTCTAATGTGAAACAATTTTGAATTTTAAGAGCCAAAATAGCCAGTATCTAACAAGGTTCATGATTTATATGCTCCTAAGAATGTAGCTGGTGTCCTGCAAGATTTGTGGTTTACATTCTTGCTCCTAAAGAATATGTACATGCTTCGGAATTAAAAAGCAATCCAGCTCTGTGTATTTAAACTTGGTAGTTTAAATCTTATGTTAAATTATTTTTAATTTTAAGAGCTAAAATAGCTGGTGTCCTGCAAGGATTTTGTTTTATGCTCTTGCTCATAAAGAATGTTAACATACAAAACAGCCCAGCACTCTATCTTCAGACTGTGTAATTAAAATCAAATATAAAAATATTTTCAATTATAAGAGTCAAAATAGCTGGTGTCCCACACTCTCTCTCTCTCTCTCTCTCTCTCTCTCTCTCTCTCTCATCAACAAAACTTTTAAATACAATTTTAACACCAGAATTGTCTTTCTTTAAAAAGCAATGTGGAGGATATGTGTTTAGATTTAATAAAGGCAAACGTTCAAAATACTAAATTGCTTAAAAGTGCATAACAGGAGGTCCATCTATTTTAACCCAGTGCAGCAGCAGTAAAAATATAAAAGCCTGTAGCAGTAGTGATTGTTACTTGGCATAAACTATACTTGCTGCTTACCCTATAAATTGTCCAGTTATGTTTGTATAAGTTTGTATTAAAAAAAATGCATGTGGTGCAGTACCTCTAAAATGTGCATGCTTCATTGTGCTGATATTCCTTTGAGAAAAATAACATATGGATTAGTTGCTGATACAGCTTATATAGCATACCTAACATATTAATAAAACTCTCAAAGAACATTAAGTTCAGAACTGATATACAGCATAGTTTTTTAGTATATATTACAAAGTTATTCATGTCCACATCTGTTTTACTCTTATTAGTATGAGAAGAATAACTGATATTTTGAGCAGTAGTATGAACAAAATAGGTTAAATGCAGCATAAGTGCATTTACTCTAATTTTTAAGTTTGTTCTAGCATCCAACATATTGGACTGAATTAGTTTTATTCCATACTGCAGATTACTTGATTATAAAGTGCTACAATAAAATAACAGGATAAATAAACAGCCAGGGGTGCAGAAAATGTTCAGGGCCCAATATTTCCCCAGAACAAATTTTTTTGTCTGAAATTTCCCCCAAAACTGTAGCGAATTTTCATACAAGTTTAAGCGATTATTAGAGTATATGTCGATGATCAAGAACTATTTTTAATTCCTCTTAATTAAAAATTTGAAAAAAAAAACAAAAAAAAAAAACCAACTAATATTTATTCCAATGAATAACTTGCTTCTTTTTTTCACAAGAAAAATTGTCATTTTTTTTTTTTGTTTAACGCACGAAAGATTTAGTGCTCTGGGTGAATCTCTCCCCTCTAGCAGGTGAAAGTTTTAGGCGAGTCAGGAATAGGCGAATCAAGAATTATTTTCTCGCCTGAAATGGCGGAACCCATTAACTTTCGACGTACGAAGAATAGGCGAATCAAGAAGTAACCCGCCGCCCTGGTGGCGCAGTGGTCTAAGGCGCTGGCCTCTGATCATTCGTCCGTAAGGGGTCTGGGTTCGAATCCCGGTGAGGCATGGATGTTGTGTTTGTCTTACGGCACTGGCTCTTTCCCTTCCCTGGAACCAGTGACCCTAAATTAGGGACGGGCGACTGCTTTTATAGCCCATTGAGTTGCTAACGGTGGTCGTTAAACTCCAATAAAAAATAAAAAAAGTAACCCGAGGCTGAAAAATAAACAGCTAAAAAATTCTGTAATTAACTATAATTTATTTCATTCTAGCATTCCAGGCGTTTAATTGTTCCAGATAATTTTACTGAATGAAATTTAAATTCGATTTACATCCTTTGAAAAATGCATGGGTCATACACTTTAAAATGTCCAGAACCCCCAATAATTTTTCAAATTGGCGCCTATGACACACTTTCTGCCATTTTTTTTTCTCTATTGGAGGTTTAATGATCAGCTAGAGCAACTCAATTGGCTATAAGCAGTCGCCCGTCCCTAATTTAGGGCCACTGGTTCCAGGGAAGGGCGAGAGCCAGCGCCATGAGACAAACACATCCATGCCTCACCAGGATTCGAACCTAGACCCATCTCAGATGAATGATCAGAACCCATCGCTTAGACCACTGTGCCACTGGGATGGCCCATTAATTTCAGAAACGTTTATTAGCGTGACTAGTGGTTGCGTCGTACTTGTTACTCACGCCATGCTGTCTCCGCCTTGACATTAGTAAAGTCGTTTTAGCCTCTGTGAATAGTTTGTGAGCGGCAGTTCGCAGTACATCACAGCCCCATTACCTCTTGTATTCATAACGGCACATTTTTCAAAATGATTACTGTGAAGTAAATTACTCCCATTTTTCACGTTATATTCGTTGTTAATAAGTGAATTTTTCGTTTTATTATTACTATTATTATTTTACCCCTGGGCAAAAATTTCCGTAGAGCTGCCTTAATTTCCCCCGAACTCTGTTCGCGCGTTTGGACATATTCTGCACCCCTGTATACAGCAATGAGCCCTTTCATGAGGTAGGAACCATATTAGTTTTCAAAATAAGGTGAACAATGGAGATTTGTATACACTGAGTGGCCACTTTATTATGACCACCCCCTCAGTACTTCGCTGGGCCACCTTTTGCCTTTAATACTGCGTTGATTCTTCGTGTCATGGACTCCACGAGATGTTGATAGGTGGTTTGTGGAATCTGACCATGCTTGATGAATAGCACTTTCCAGGAGTGTGAGATTGTAGGGTTGTGGATCCAGCTGTCTGATGGCTCGTTCAACTTCATCCCATAAATTCTCAATGGGGTTGAGATCTGGAGATTGTGGTGGCCACCTAACTAAGCAATGTAAACTCACTGGCATGTTCCTGAAACCAATCCTGTACAATATGAGAGATATGGTAGGATGCATTATCTTGTTGAAAGTAGCCATTGGGATAAACCATCCACATGACAGGATGCCCTTGGTCCTCAACGATGTTTAGATATGATGTGCCAGTCAGACGTTGATCAACACGAATAAAAGGGCCCAAAGCATGCCAGGAAGACATTCCCCAAACCATAATGTTGCCTCCACCAGCTTGAAGGGTTGTAGCAATGCATTTGGGGTCCATGCTTTCGTGCTGTTTCTGCCAAATTCTCACTCGGCCATCAGCATGGTGCAACTGAAAACGTGTTTCATTGGACCACATAAATTGTTTCCAATTATCGACTGTTCAATCCTTATGCTCCTGTGCGAACTAGAGATCTTTTCTCTTGTTTGCAAACAGCAAAGGTGTTCGAACAGACCTTCAGCTGCCATATCCCATCCGATGCAGTGTACGGCGAACAGTGCGTGCAGAGATATCCTTGATTAAGATGGTCTGTAATTTGCTGCACTGTTGCCCTTCTGTCATCTGTTACAAGTCTGGACACTCTCCGTTCCGCCCGAGCAGTCACTAGTCAATGACGACCACACGTTGCACGTAGAGACCCAGTTTTTGGCTGACAGTCCAGTCTTTAAACACTTTAACAATAGCTTCTCTGGAACATTTCACGAATGTGGCGGTTTTGGTGATACTCGTTCCATGGCTCTGAGCTCCTACAATCATCCCACGTTGAAAGTCCATCAAATCGCATTTTTTACCCATCTCGTCACCCCAAAATCACTTGTACTACTGTCACAAGCCCTAAGCTTTCCCTTTTTATACTAGCCTCACCCTCTGGCGGCAACAGCGTGCAGCCATAGATCATTTGCTTAAAACTGTCAGGTGGTCATAATAAAGTGGCCACTCAATGTATATTATTTACTAACCTCGCAGCACATGCTAGTGCATTACGAAATCATACAAATGTGAGACACCAATTTATACAACCCGAATTGGGGATATACATATTTCTTATTCTGAGAAAGGTAAGTTTTCATTTTTCCATATAAAGTTCAAAGTAATACATCTTCCTTTATGTGGTGCAATATACAGGGTGCATAGGAAAGTCCCTTTAGCCTGAAATAACTTGCGAACAGAGAGAGGTACAATTTTGCAAGTGAGATAACGGTATAGTAAAGCGACTACACCCGATAGAATGCAACCGATAGCAGTGCCCCTGGTGGCGAAATGAGGAAGTTAGCCATTGCAAATCGAAAATGAAAAGAGATATTTCCAATTACAAAGTTGTAGAGAATCAATTAATTAATACAAAACGACATTTGTTTCACACGGATAAGATAAATTGTCGCCTGAATACCTTAAAATGTCCGAAATCGATGCACGACCTTTTGTGTGTACGTTTGAAGAAAACAGGCATAGGTATGAGCAAATACACACAATTTATTGCATAAATGCATACTTATGTCATTACAGTTTGATGGCGTCAGACAAAAAAAAAAAAAAAAAAAAAAAAAAAAAAAGGCAAACTGGCGCACAGTGATAAAAAGTTAATGTTGAGTATGTTCGAAGAGTTCGCCCTTGCCCACGATACATTTGTATTCGTGAAAGTAACTCCGCGTGCACATTCCTCAGCATGGAAGGTGTCATACTATTGCAAGCATCTGTAACACGATGTCGTAGATCCAGCAGACTTGTAGGTGCTGTTGCATACACCTGAGTTTTTACGTAACCCCAGAAATCCAAGCTCGCCATTCTCACACAGCATATGTAGACCTAAACTTCTGATCAGGGTACATCCTGCTACTGGTTTTTATATCGTAGGTACAGTACAATGTCACAATCTGCATTTGCATATGGCTACATTTGTGAAATGTGAATATGCAGATTCGAATCGTCGCATATCGATTTCGGACGTTTGTAGGGTATTCAGGCGACAATTTATCTTATCCATGTGAAACAAATGTCGTTTTTTACTAATTAATTGATGCTCTACAACTTTGTAATTGAAAATTTTGTTCTCTCTTTTCGTTTTTGATTTGCAATGGCTGACTTTCTCATTTTGCCACTAGGGGCGCTGCTATCGGTTGCATTCAATTGGGCGTAGTCACTTTATTATACCGTTATCTCACTTGCATAACTGTACCTCTCTCTGTTCAGAAGTTATTCCCGGCTAAAGGGACTTTCCTATGCACCCTGTATATACAAAGCTAGAAAAATACCATGCCCTGGGCATGTAAATTATTGGCCTGGGCTGGTAAATAAAATTTCCAGTTGCCTGATCCGGGCAAAAGACAGTCTTTGAATGTCGTGTTTCATTTCACTGCTAATTTACAGAAATTACAGAGTTCCAAGGACAGAAGAATATCACTTCTTTAATTATATTATGCTCTAGGTCCAGAAATTGGGACCATATGTAGTTTTGCTCCAAATGTTGTTTATAGTCAGCAACAGGATTCATGCCTCTGATGGAACTAGCCTCCAGTGTTTAGTGACAAAGGGCGAAAACTTTGACGAAAGGAACATGGCATAATCACTAAATTTCTCAAATACCAATTTCAGCATCATCATCTTAAAGCTTGAGATATTACACACTTTTGTGCACTGGACATTTTGAACACAGACTTGAACATTTTGCACATGGACACTTAAAATGGAAATACAAAACATATGAAAAATGTTAATATTTTTTAACTTAAAAAATGAGGGTTCTTATTTTTTATCTTAAAAGATAAATTTACCGAGCCATCCAGCTTTCATTACCTGGGCAGATAACTTTTCAGATATTTTTCAAGCCCTGATATGTATAGTAGGTAAAAATGATTCTAGATACATACATTACGTAACAAGTAAAAACTTGATAACATGAGCCAGAAATTGTTGAGACAGGCTCTTTAAAAGTAGACATTGCCGCCCCGGTGGCGCAGTGGTCTAAGCGATGGCTTCTGATCATTCGTCCGAACGGGGTCCGGGTTCGAATCCTGGTGAGGCATGGATGTTGTGTTTGTCTTACGGCACTGGCTCTCTCCCTTCCCTGGAACCAGTGACCCTAAATTAGAGACGGGCGACTGCTTATAGCCCATTGAGTTGCTCACAGTGGTCGTCAAAAAACCTCCAATCAAAAAAAAAAAAAAAAAAAAAAAAAAGTAGGCATTACTCACTTAGAACTCTTGTTAAACTGCTATCATTTGAGAACATTTTTGTGTGTAACCAAATTTTCTTGGAAATAATTAAGACATTTTTATTGTACTAGGTGTCAGAAACTTTAAGACATATTTTATAGGTAACCAATTTTTCCACTTGTGGAATGACGCACATATAGGAAATGCGTATATATTGTGCATGAAGGTGTTCCACTGTGTGTGGTTAACTTGTGAAGAATATATTTTTAAATTACTAGGGGCTCCCACTTAGTGATGGACAGGTTACTATAGCTTGTAAATCATATTACCAAAATAAAAAATAGAGAACAGAAAAATATAGGCATTTACATGGATTAACGTTTATTATTGCCAAAGATCCTCGAGTCCGGGGCCCCTAATGCTTTGGGGAAATATTTGTGTACTTCATGTTTTTTTGTTTTTTTCTTTTTCAGTCTAAAATTAAAATCATTTACAAAAATTTTACTGCATGTATGATAACGCATTTCTTCGATATAATATAAAAATGGAAATGTTAGCATTATCTAAGTGTTTCATCCCAAATAATACTTGGGCAAGGCACCTGTTAATTACCATTTAATAATTATGCCCAATGTATATAAAATTAAAAATGTTTAATAAAATGTACTAAAAATTTACCTCTGTCAAGAGAAATAAAGTTTTTGCACCCAGTTTCAATGTTTTATTATTATTAAGTGATGCTTGAATACATGAGTATTTCTTCCCTAACAAACTCATTTAGACATTTGCAGTATTTGGTGTATCAAAAATGACTTTGCCAAGAAAAGGACTTGTCAAAGCACAAAATAGGACTTTGTCATTGCAAATGTTCTACACTTAGACTTTGTCATTGCAAATGTTCTGATGTTTTGAAACACTTACCTGTGTAATATTTTTTTCTAGTAAAATAGATTATGTTTTGTCTTTATCCTTTCAAAATTTGTGCTTTTCCTCATATTTGAGTGAATTTGTAAATTTAAAACTGAAAACAGGTGTTATTTGCACATAACATGCATTTTTTAGAACAATGAGAAATATATGCATGTTTCCAAGTACATTTCATTACAAAGGTCACTTAATTCAGTGATATCTTTCTGCTGTGCTCTATGTAATATGCTAAAAGTAAAGGTTCATTCACATTACTTGAAGTTAAGGTTCACAACATACTAAGCTGTGCAACTCAGTTAAGGGTCATGGAGGTTAAAATTAAGAGCTGCTGTTTTGTATTTCACCCATGCTAACTGCGTAAACTGAATTTGTATGCATCTGTGGTGAAAAGTAGTGCCAGCCTGTTTTTGCATGATTACCCTCAAGATGCAAAAGCAGACTATTCTGTTCAAAAGCATTAGTGAATCCTTGTGCTTTTTTTAACTTTTAGATTATCTCAAATTGAAAACAGACAATGAAATTGGTTGAGTGAACTCCTAATAAGTTACAGAATAAGTTTCAAAAGAAAAAAATGTTGAATTTGAATTTTTGAGGAGGAAAATTACAAATATCTTTCTTGTAACCATGGAATGGGTGTGAACTAATGGCTTAAAACATGTTTTTAGATGGGATGTAAGCTTATAAAATGTTCAAAATCATTGTATTGAACAGATTATTGTAAAGAATTATTTATCACAGGAAGGCTTAAACATTTCAATGTCAACAAAATTGTACAGGGTAACTTACCAAAATATTGCTTATTTCTGTCAATTGCTCTTCATAGGCTTGTGGAAAGAAGTGCTGTAGTATTATTCTCTCTCTCTCTCTCTCTAAAACATGATGCTTTTCTGTAGTGATTTAAAAATTGATTCATATGTACTCAGAAATGCACTTAAAAGCATGCAATTCTGTTTCCAAACAAAAGCAGCATGATACAATTGGGAGAGACAGCTAATAATTGAGGTCAGACAAAATATAAAAAGATTGTAGTGTGAATGTTTTGGACAGACAATTCAGGTCAGGTGCTGCCCAACCTGGCCATAGTTCTAACGTGCTAGAATTATTTCAAAAATATGCATAGTTATAAACAATATTTTTTTCCATGTATATTAATTAAAAGTAGTGAAATGTCAGTTATATGCTATTCTAGGGGATGGCTTTAAAAATGTATAAATGTTAAAAAACATGTAAAAGACATTTCAAAATGTTAAATAAATGCTGTTGTAGAATTTTGAATGCCTCCAAAAGGGAGGGGGAAAGGCCACACAAGTTTAGATTAAGCTAATTTATAGTGTTAAGGCATACATACATACATACATACATACATACATACATGAATACTTTTTCTATCTTAAGGCTATGTCCATTTTGAATTTGTATTATTTCAAACATCATTTCTAAAACTAGCTTAAGAAATTCTGTACTATTATGTTTTTAATATAGATGAAAAAAATAACATACTTGGTAGTAAACCAAATACAATTTTGTTTTATATTCAATATTCCTATTGCACATTTTTTACCTATAAGCATTGATCTTTTCAAAGCAGTTTGTCTATATCTATTCGCCGCCCCCTGTGGCGCATTGGTCTAAGCGATGGCTTCTGATCATTCGTCCGGAAGGTATCCGGGTTCGAATTCTGGTGAGGCATGGATGTTGTTTGTTTTACGGCACTGGCTCTCTCCCTTCCCTGGAACCAGTGGCCGTAAATTAGGGACGGGCGACTGCTTATAGCCCACTAAGTTGCTCACGGTGGTCGTTAAACCTCCAATAAAAAAAAAAAATATATCTATACATTCAATATTCACTAATTATTGCTGGTTTCAGATTTTTTTTTAGTTCAGAGTAAAAAGATAATTATAACGTTATTTAGTAAATCTTCAGTTGCATCATCAATTAGATGACTGAAGAAAAAATGCTGTCTCAGTTCTCTCGAAGTTGTAACATGCCAGGTTTTGTATCATAAAAGAGCCCTGTATTCTTGATAATCTGAAGTTCAAAATTTAACACATAACTACAAAAGGTGTGTACATAAATTACATCTTACCTAATTGAAAAAGCAATAGAAAGTATTGTAAAATAGTATCGGGGACTAACGCAGAATTCCAAATAAAAGTGAAAAATGTGTGAGTGAATAACAACCAAGGTTCCACTTTTTTTTTTTTGGATTGGAGGTTTAACGACCACCGTGAGCAACTCAATGGGCTATAAGCAGTCGCCTGTCCCTAATTTAGGGTCACTGGTTCCAGAGAAGGGAGAGAGCCAGTGCCGTGAGACAAACACAACATCCATGCCTCACCAGGATTCGAACCCGGACCCCTTACGGACGAATGATCAGAGGCCATCGCGTAGACCACTGCGCCACCGGGGCGGCCAAGGTTCCACTTTACAAACTACTGACTGACCAAAGGTTCCATGTGTTATCAATAGTATGGGTGTGACCATGTGTGGTAAGAGGTAATTAAATATGCTGCATAGGTAACAAACACAGTGGGCCACTCCGGTGGTGCAGTGGTCTAAGCGATGACCTCTGATCATTCGTCCGAACGGGGTCCGTGTTCGAATCCCGGTAAGGCATGGATGTTGTGTTTGTCTTACAGCACTGGCTCTCTCCCTTCCCTGGAACCAGGCACCCTAAATTAGGGGCAAGCAACTGCTTATAGCCCATTGAGTTGCTCACGGTAATCGTTAAACCTCCAATAAAAAAAGAATAAAAAATATACACAGTAGTCAGAATTTAGAGTCCTGGCAATTATCGCAGAACGCATTTCACTTAACGCCGCCCCGGTGGCGCAGTGGTCTAAGGCGCTGGCCTCTGATCATTCGTCCGTAAGGGGTCCGGGTTCGAATCCCGGTGAGGCATGGATGTTGTGTTTGTCTTACGGCACTGGCTCTCTCCCTTCCCTGGAACCAGTGACCCTAAATTAGGGACGGGCGACTGCTTATAGCCCATTGAGTTGCTCACGGTGGTCGTTATACCTCCAATAAAAAAAAAAAAAAATTTCACTTAACTCAATCACTCACATCCATAGCTGTATAGTGCAATGTAGATGTACCTTAAACAACTGCTCATTAAAAAAAATCAGAATTGCCTGCTATGGCTAATAACTGTTGCCATAGATACTTTATTAA
Organism: Macrothele yani; assembly: GCA_039090855.1. NCBI lineage: Eukaryota > Metazoa > Arthropoda > Arachnida > Araneae > Macrothelidae > Macrothele > Macrothele yani. The sequence goes on along the minus strand of CM077016.1, from coordinate 75,875,486 downwards.
TTCAGTTAGTCGTCTGCGTGGTTATTTTTCCCTTTTGCTACAAAGGCCATTCTATAAAAACAATATTTTTTGAGTTGGCAACAGTGCGAAGGGGGAAAATAGCCACGTAGATGACTAACTGAATTAAGGAAGTGTCTATGGCAACAGATGTAGCAGGCGATTCTGGTTTTGTTATTGTGCAGTTGTTTAAGGTATGTCTACATTGTGCTATACAGCTATGGAAGTGAGTGATTCAGAGTTAAGAAGTGAAATGCGTTGCGCGATAAAACTTTGCTATCGTTTGGGTAAAACGGCTCCAGAAACAGTTGATTTAATGATAAAAGCTTACAAAGATAAATGTTTGGGTGAGTCAACGATTTTTAGATAGCACCATGATTTTAAAAATTGTTTTTCAGCAGAACCCGCTCCTAAGCCTGGTCGATCTGAAAGTGTTACGGAGCGTATTGTTAATTGTTTGGGCAAGACAAATGACGTGTGAAGACTTAGGGGTGTTAACTAATATTTCAAAAACCTCTGCATTCCGCATTCTATGTGACAAATTACTCCTGCATCGTGTGTGCCCCAGATGGGCACCTCATCACCTGACGAGAGAACAATTGTTAGCTAGAGTTTAGGTGTCATGAGTGGAAACAAAAGTCTGCAAAGAATCCAAACTTTCTAAATACAGTAATAACTGCCGATGAAACATGGGTCCACTATATCGACCCTTCACGAAGCGCGCAACAGGTGTCTAGAAACACACAGGCTCATCTACTCCGAAAAAAGACCGTTAAACCAAATCAACTGGGAAAGTGATGACGATTTTCCTTGATCGTAAAACTGTAGTCTACCAGCACACAGTTCCCCCACAAATTACTGTCAATGGTATTGTCATTAGTGGAAACAAATGACTGCAAAGGATCCAAACCTTCTAAATATTGCATTTCATTCCTGAAGCGTCTGCCATGACACATATCCATTAAGCGACCGGAACTGGTGGGCAAGTGGACTTTACACCACGATAATGCCCGCCCACATGTGGCTGCTTGTGTTCAACAGTTTCTTACGAAATGCAGTATTGAAATCATGCCTACAAGTCCTAACATCGCCGCGCGCGATTTCTGGTTGTTTACCAACAATGAAGAGCCCGGTGTTGCAACATTCAACACAGATGCTGACGTTATTCAAGATGCACAGGGGTCGCTAAAGCAGCTTCCACAAAACGCCTTCGCCACATGCTTTGAAAAGTGGGCTGAACGATTACACTAGGGAACACAGTTTTTGTTGACTTAGATCTTTTTTTTTTTTTTGATTGGAGGTTTAACGACCACCGTGAGCAACTCAATGGTGGCTATAAGCAGTCGCCCGTCCCTAATTTAGGGTCACTGGTTCCAGGGAAGGGAGAGAGCCAGTGCCGTAAGACAAACACAACATCCATGCCTCACCGGGATTCGGACCCCTTTCGGACGAATGATTAGAAGCCATCGCTTAGACCACCGGGCGGCGACTTAGATCTGACAGAAACTTATTTTTTGCTAACTTTTGGGTTGTGAATCCAAATATGACCTCAGTTTTTTTCTACCACATCAACTTTTTACGATACAGGGTATCCTCCATGTTCCTCAAAAAACATACAAAATTCATACATAGAATGGAAAATAATTTACCTGAATGTACTTTATTTACATCTATTTTGTTCATACAAATGATATATTGCTACTGTCCGGCAAATTATGTGCAAGTCGTAGCAGTTGAGATAAAAATTTGCACTTATAGCTTTTCCTGGAGTGTTCAATCTGTGGACAATACCGCCGAGCCGCCCCGGTGGCGCAGTGGTCTAAGCGATGGCCTCTGATCATTCGTCCGAACGGGGTCCGGGTTCGAATCCCAGTGAGGCATGGATGTTGTGTTTGTCTTATGGCACTGGTTCTCTCCCTTCCCTGGAAACAGTGACCCTAAATTAGGGACGTGCGACTGCTTATAGCCCATTGAGTTGCTCACGGTGGTCGTTATACCTCCAATAAAAAAAAAAAAAAAATTTCACTTAACTCAATCACTCACATCCATAGCTGTATAGTGCAATGTAGATGTACCTTAAACAACTGCTCATTAAAAAAATCAGAATTGCCTGCTATGGCTAATAACTGTTGCCATAGATACTTTATTAATTCAGTTAGTCGTCTGCGTGGTTATTTTTCCCTTTTGCTACAAAGGCCATTCTATAAAAACAATATTTTTTGAGTTGGCAACAGTGCGAAGGGGGAAAATAGCCACGTAGATGACTAACTGAATTAAGGAAGTGTCTATGGCAACAGATGTAGCAGGCGATTCTGGTTTTGTTATTGTGCAGTTGTTTAAGGTATGTCTACATTGTGCTATACAGCTATGGAAGTGAGTGATTCAGAGTTAAGAAGTGAAATGCGTTGCGCGATAAAACTTTGCTATCGTTTGGGTAAAACGGCTCCAGAAACAGTTGATTTAATGATAAAAGCTTACAAAGATAAATGTTTGGGTGAGTCAACGATTTTTAGATAGCACCATGATTTTAAAAAATTGTTTTTCAGCAGAACCCGCTCCTAAGCCTGGTCGATCTGAAAGTGTTACGGAGCGTATTGTTAATTGTTTGGGCAAGACAAATGACGTGTGAAGACTTAGGGGTGTTAACTAATATTTCAAAAACCTCTGCATTCCGCATTCTATGTGGCAAATTACTCCTGCATCGTGTGTGCCCCAGATGGGCACCTCATCACCTGACGAGAGAACAATTGTTAGCTAGAGTTTAGGTGTCATGAGTGGAAACAAAAGTCTGCAAAGAATCCAAACTTTCTAAATACAGTAATAACTGCCGATGAAACATGGGTCCACTATATCGACCCTTCACGAAGCGCGCAACAGGTGTCTAGAAACACACAGGCTCATCTACTCCGAAAAAAGACCGTTAAACCAAATCAACTGGGAAAGTGATGACGATTTTCCTTGATCGTAAAACTGTAGTCTACCAGCACACAGTTCCCCCACAAATTACTGTCAATGGTATTGTCATTAGTGGAAACAAATGACTGCAAAGGATCCAAACCTTCTAAATATTGCATTTCATTCCTGAAGCGTCTGCCATGACACATATCCATTAAGCGACCGGAACTGGTGGGCAAGTGGACTTTACACCACGATAATGCCCGCCCACATGTGGCTGCTTGTGTTCAACAGTTTCTTACGAAATGCAGTATTGAAATCATGCCTACAAGTCCTAACATCGCCGCGCGATTTCTGGTTGTTTACCAACAATGAAGAGCCCGGTGTTGCAACATTCAACACAGATGCTGACGTTATTCAAGATGCACAGGGGTCGCTAAAGCAGCTTCCACAAAACGCCTTCGCCACATGCTTTGAAAAGTGGGCTGAACGATTACACTAGGGAACACAGTTTTTGTTGACTTAGATCTTTTTTTTTTTTTTGATTGGAGGTTTAACGACCACCGTGAGCAACTCAATGGTGGCTATAAGCAGTCGCCCGTCCCTAATTTAGGGTCACTGGTTCCAGGGAAGGGAGAGAGCCAGTGCCGTAAGACAAACACAACATCCATGCCTCACCGGGATTCGAACCCGGACCCCTTTCGGACGAATGATTAGAAGCCATCGCTTAGACCACCGGGCGGCGACTTAGATCTGACAGAAACTTATTTTTTGCTAACTTTTGGGTTGTGAATCCAAATATGACCTCAGTTTTTTTCTACCACATCAACTTTTTACGATACAGGGTATCCTCCATGGTCCTCAAAAAACATACAAAATTCATACATAGAATGGAAAATAATTTACCTGAATGTACTTTATTTACATCTATTTTGTTCATACAAATGATATATTGCTACTGTCCGGCAAATTATGTGCAAGTCGTAGCAGTTGAGATAAAAATTTGCACTTATAGCTTTTCCTGGAGTGTTCAATCTGTGGACAATACCGCCGAGCCGCCCCGGTGGCGCAGTGGTCTAAGCGATGGCCTCTGATCATTCGTCCGAACGGGGTCCGGGTTCGAATCCCAGTGAGGCATGGATGTTGTGTTTGTCTTATGGCACTGGTTCTCTCCCTTCCCTGGAAACAGTGACCCTAAATTAGGGACGGGCGACTGCTTATAGCCCATTGAGTTGCTCACGGTGGTCGTTAAACCTCCAAAAAAAAAAAAAAAAAAAAAAAAAAAAACCCGCCGAATGCTCCAGCAATTGTCTGCCGGCATGCGTTCATCCCATCTACCCTGATACCATCCTATCCATGACCTTCAAATCTTCGTGGAATCGTTCTCCTTGTTCATCACTGAAGGCACCAAGATTTTCCGGGAATGTATCAAGATGGCTATGCAGAAAATGCACCTTGATGCTCATGTTGCAGCGAAGCATTTTGTAGTAGTCTATGAGTTTCTGAATAATTTCGGTGTAATTCTTTGCTCGTGTATTTCCATTAAAGTCCTTGACAATGGCCTTGAATGATAACCAAGCATTCTTTTCCAGTTCTGACATTGTCCCAATGAAATGGTGATTTTTGATGAGCTGCCGAATCTGTGGCCATCAAATACCCCGGCCTTTATTTTTTCCAAAGACAGGCTTAGAAATGCCGTAATGAGGTACTTGAAACAGTCTCCTTGAGTTGGCAAAGCTTTAACAAACTGCTTCATGAGACCTAGTTTCATGTGCAGAGGTGGGAATATTATGTTTTTTCTATCAACAAGTGGCTCATGTAGAATGTTTGGATCACCAGGTTTGAGGGAAGATTGTGGAGGCCAATTTCTTTCCACCCAATGCTTCTCACGTGCTCTGCTGTCTCACATGCACAGATAACAGGGATATTTTGTGTATCCTCGTTGCTGACCAAGAAGGAAGCATACCGTTTTAAGGTCAACACATATGTCCCAATTGTGTGTGTGATATTGCAACAACTCCATGACTCTCTTTATATCTCCATATTCTTCACAAAGACAAACTGAATGACCAATTGGGACTGACCCAAATAAATTGCCATTGTGAAGGAGGACACACTTTAAGCTCCGCTTTAAGCTATCGATGAACATTCGCCATTCAGTTGCGTTATACTTTGAAATTCCCAATTCCTCCATTAAACCTCGTATGTTATGGAAATATACAAAGCCACTATCACTTCTAAAGTACTGCAGAAATCCACTTTCTCTGGTTCGAAGTACGATACCCTTGTTCCTTTTTCAAGCAGGTTTTTCTCACTCAGTTTTGATGCTAGGAGTTCTGAAGCCTTCTTTGACAGTCCCAAATCACTCAACTCATGCTGATCAAATCCCTTACGAACAGAGTCATCTTCAATTACAAAATCGGTATCACTGTTGTCACACACTTCATCACCATAATCATGTTCTTCAAGAGAGGGTAGTGTAACGAAAACCGGCACTGGGATTTTAGCTGAATGAGGCTGTGGTCGTTTTTTTTTTTTTTTTTTTTTTGATTGGAGGTTTAACGACCACCGTGAGCAACTCGATGGGCTATAAGCAGTCGCCCGTCCTTAATTTTGGGTCACTGGTTCCAGGGAAGGGAAAGAACCAGTACCGTAAGACAAATACAACATCCATGCCTCACCGGGATTCGAACCCGGACCCCTTACGGACGAATGATCAGAGGCCATCGCTTAGACCACTGCGCCACCGGGGCGGCGAGGCTGTGGTCGTATAGCTGATGGTAGACTAGGACACTCTATGTTACATTTATTTTTCTTGTTATATCCTGATGTTTTCACTATGCAAAAATAACAGTCACTTACATGATCTATTGGCTCTCGCCAAGTCATAGGTATTCCAAATGGCATCTTATCACGTGTTCCCTTCGTCCATATCCGTAAACTCTCCACACACTGCTTGCACACCTTATTATGGGACCATGACTTATCCTGATCACCCAGTTTAACTTTGAAACATGCAAAATAGGCTTGCTTTACAAATGCGCTGATGTTCGCCCTTTGACTGGGAATCGTGAAACTTCCACAGATATAACAAAATGAATCAGGGTTGTTTATGCACTTTCGACGAAAAACAGAAGAGGCAGACATCATAAATTAAATACGTGTTTATAAAATAATAAAATTTGCTAAGCAAGTTATGAATATTAGCTAACAGTGAATTTCCATTTATATAGAGCGGCACACTACCTCTCACCACGCTGTCGTGTAACTGAATAGCCCAGACAACTAACAACCTTTCGCTGGTCCACAAGGTCGTCCGCCACCCCGGTGGCGCAGTGGTCTAAGCGATGGCCTCTGATCATTCGTCCGAACCCCGGTGAGGCATGGATGTTGTGTTTGTCTTACGGCACTGGTTTTCTCCCTTCCATGGAACCAGTGACCCTAAATTAGGGACGGGCGACTGCTTATAGCCCATTGAGTTGCTCACGGTGGTCGTTAAACCTCCAATCCAAAAAAAAAAAAAAAAAAAAAAAAGGTCGTCCTCCATCCCGGCTACAGTAATCGCATGCAGATAAGCGGTAGAGAAAAAGCCTGACGTGATAGAAGAAAACTAGCTGCTGTTACAAAATCAACATGCCTATTTCAGTCAAAATAATCGCATGCAGATAAGCGGTAGAGAAAAACCTGACGTGATAGAAGAAAACTAGCTGTAGTTACAAAATCAGCATGCCTATTTCAGTCAACGTCAGCTGAAAAAACGAAGTCAACAAAAAATATGTTCAAAATTGTTCCCCAGTGTTAGGCCATTGCATATCATCTGAGGGAAGATACTTTGAGAAAGAATAGCATATATTTTGCTGTACCTATATTTCTTCATTTTGTGTGTTTATGGAACGGCAGTTTTACATATATACCTACACATTGAGTGAAAACTGAATTATAACCTCCCGTATCGAAAGTGGACGCGGCCCGTTCACGTAAAAATCACGCCCCCTCGGAAATCACAGCAATATTGCATTTATGTGATTTCCGAGAGGGCCTGATTAGTAGATCGAGGTAGCATAAATAAGGTGTGAGTGAAAAATAGGTAGAAAATGCGGAGGAGCGTGATGGGTAAAAGCAGTGATTTATCGGACTTTGGGAAAAGGCAGATTGGGAGAGCTCGGAGAATTTTGAAAAAAACAAAAACAAACTCGAGCTCTCCTAGTCTACGATTTTCCAAATGGCTGAACTGGTTAGTTGTTCGCGATCCACTGTAGTTAAAGTGCATCAGAACTGGCGTGAAATTGGTCAAACAACAACCTAGAGGCAAAACTGCACAGGACTGCAAAAGGTTGATGTGAGAGCCGGGTCCGACGACTCGGGCAGGTCAACAAGCTCAACACTGTTTAACAGTTGACTACCCAATACAAAAGAGGTAATCCTGGAACAGTATCTGTCATGCCCATGTGTTGCGCGTATGGGCTATAACAGCAGATGACATCCTTTTCTAACAGCAGATAACATCCTTTTCTAACCACGGTTCATTGGAGCAAAAGACTCACCTGCTGCAAAGATCTTGCAATTTTTTTTTTTTTTTTTGATTGGAGATTTAACAACCACCGTGAGCAACTCAATGGGCTATAAGCAGTCGCCCGTCCCTAATTTAGGGTCACTGGTTCCAGGGAAGGGAAATAGCCAGTGCCGTAAGACAAACACAACATCCATGCCTCACGGGGATTCGAACCCGGACCCCTTACGGATGAATGAACAGAGGCCATCGCTTAGACCACTGCGCCACCAGGGCGGCCTTGCAAATTGGACGTCGGATGACTGAAAAATAAATGTGCTGGTCTCACGAGTAGCGTTTTTACTCCACTCCGTGGATTGTTGTTTACCTATTTGGCGCAAACAGAATGACTCACTCGATCCATCCTACATGGCCTCTATAGTGCAAGGCGGTTGTATGGTGTGGGGCATGTTTACTTGATAGGAACTTGTATCCCTGGTGCATGAGGAACAACGTATGACTGGTGTCCGCTATCGTGAATTGCTTGTTGACTGCAAACCCAGGAATGTTGCATTTATTTCCGAATGACGATCGGTGTCGTCATAGATGACAACACTGGCAATCCAGTACCTGTGGTTTGGCGTTTGTACCTGTGGTACTTTGCCGAACCACAGGTACAAAGTTGGGCAGGAATAAATAAAAAACATTTGGAAATATTCAATAGTCTGATTCAATTCCAATACAATGCAAGTTATTATCACACACTGTGTGTGAAGAATGTATAAGTAATTATAAGTTTAATAGGAATCGAAGCGAAAAAATTTCTGAAGTTCAAGAAGCTTTGTATTATTTAATAACTGTAGGTTATACTCCCGATATCCTCCACACCGCCGAATTCACTTTAATCTTAAGATTTGTTGGCAAGCAAAGAGATATAAAAGAAATGTTTTTGGTTTTCTTCAAGTCGAGAATCATGTTTCCACATATTTAAAAAAGATTGTATTGGAATCATTAAAAGATCTATCTATTGAAATCAAAAACTGCAGAGGCCAAAAATACGATAATGCAGCAAACCTGTAGGAAAAATACAGTGGATTGCAAGCGACATTAAAAAAAAAAAAACGTATTGGAACAGTAACCTAGGTGTCATGTGCTAGTTTGTTTTTTTAACAAGCATTGCATTACTTTAACTTTATTCAGAATTTATACGTATTGATACGAAAACTGGGTCTAAATTAATTACTATTAAAATGGGGGACGGACTTGATAGGCGTGGTTAAATTATGTTAGTGATTAAATAAAATATTTAGCCTATTGCAAATTAAATTGGAAAATTAACTCATTTTTAATTGGGGAAGTCGTGTAATTCTCTTTGTCTGGGTGGAAACAAAGGAATTAGGATATCGCCTTTGGAAGCCTATTCAACAAAGCGACCACCCAGTCGGCAACTGAGAATCATCCAGACTCTCATAAATACGACTTCAAGTGTGCCATTAGTGACAAAAATCTGTAAGGAACGCTGAAAATTACGATTATGAGGGGCGAGGGTCACAGGCTGAACTATACTTGCATAAGCGACGGCGCTCCGTACGAAAGACGAGAGAAATCTCAAGTGTCGACAGAAAAGAAGCAGATGAAGCCACGTGACAGAGGATAGCCAAAAAGAGGCAGAAGAAGAGAGAGTTAGTTATCTCTATACGCTGCCGTAGGACAGACGGAGAGAAACTCGCAAGAAAGGTCGACGTAGCAGTAAACCGTACGAGCCCGCTATGTGCGAAGCCTGACGTCCGGCGCGACTCAAGATAGCCACGGTACTTCGAGCGCAGTGGCAAGCTGCCGGGGTACGAGGAAAGAGTAGAGCTTAACAATAATTAGGCGGCCGGGTAAAACCACCAAATATGCCAAATTGAGAATGTCTACTAAAAAGCATTAGTGAAACACGACTAGCAAACCAGCCTTCCGAAAACGCCGTCTCTATCCAAAGAGTGGAGATCGTTGACCTGTCCAAAGCAATACGTAAAAGCGTTTCTCCCTTGCTGCCGACGAAGTTTCTTGACGGGGTAAAAGAGAGATACCCCTGTCCATTCTACAGCCCCGTCTGCTGGGCGAAGAGGAGTCAGCTCGGGGTGTTACCCCCCCCCCCTACACTCGGTCGGTGAAGAGCGGAGAAATTTTCTCTCTGCGTTGTCGAAAGAAAGAGTGGAAAGCCAGCAAATTAGTGAACACTCTCTGTTACATACAGGTGAAATCCCCCCCCCACTCTTTCAGTACCCATCGAAGAAAGTAAAAATTCTCCGGCGTTTAAAAACACAGGGGAAAGGAATATTAGGCAAAATAAAGCGCCACAGAGTGTGCGGTGCCAACGGAGCTTCATAATAATTCGAATACTGCTTTGTATAGCCTGGATTACGCAACAAGCAGTCAGCAATAAGTGAGTACTTTCTTTTTCTGTTTATTGTTATCCTGTCACTGAGAGGAGGAACTGAAAACATTAACTGAACCCAGATTCTAAATTGGAACTTTGATACGCCCTTTTGAGGCGGAAGTCTGATTCCTGAATCCAGAGGTAGATGATATTAGCTCGGAATAGGGAGCATAACATGTGTTGGTATCACCGTGGGCAATGCCCCGGGATAGAGTTTCCTCCTAAAAATAAAGATGTTTAAGTGTTAATCTTACTCTAGTCATTCTAAAGGCTCTGGTGTAGTAGATAATTCCTGTATTGAATTCCTCCGTTTCAGCAAGCCGCTAGCGTTCTCGCTAAAATATGCCAGCTCCCGAATTACAAGAACCCACAAGTCTCGTATCCAAATAGCAGATAAATTGCCGACTGCGGCGGGAACGAGACAACGAAGGTATCATTTGGTGACGGGTGTTAATAAATTATATCGCTCGGCGCGTTCGTATCTATTGGTGGCGAGCGGTGAATACATAACCCAGCTCGGCCCGGTACCGGATCAATTGGTGCCAACGGTGGGATCAGTATATTTCTCCGTCCAATCAACGATGGAATATTATCATAAAGGGTTTTCCGGACACTCGATCCAAACATTTATTGACGCCAGATGGGCAGCAAGAGCTGACAGCAGTTTCAGCTTTAAGAAGAAATTGCAAGAACATCAAGGAAGCATTAATACGAATGGCAATGAAAAGCAATTGGTATATTAGAGGCAGAAACATCAGAATACTGTATTTTAATGAATATGAAATAGCTTTATTAACGGTTTTGGGACAAACTGTTACAAAGAATAAACAGTGCAAGCAAATCGTAACAAGATGTACAATCGAATTTAATACAAGGAACAACTCTTCTCAAATCTCTTTCTGAATTCACAATGGATGTCAGAAGCAACTTCTTAGATATTGAGAACGATGCAAATTTACTTACAGGAAATCAAAGGCAGCAGAATGAAGACAAGGAAAAAATGATTTAAAAAATGTTTTTTTTTTTTAATAATGCCGTTTTGTAATAACAGCAGTGCACGCGCATTTGTTGTACTTAAACGGGTTAATTATATTATTTATGTAATGCAGTACATCAGTTACATTGATGCCATTCGGCACTTATACTTATCGAAAACAATGTTGTTCAATCATTAGATTATGAATCAATTATTGACAAATTCGCAAAAGTAAAATTGAGAAATGTTCGAATTTAGTTTGATTACTATGAATAAATGTATACAAAATAACTAAGATATTTCATTTATTTTTGCTCAAAACAAGAACCGATTCTGTTTATATACACTGAAGTGCCAGAAAAACTGGTACACCAGTCTAATACTTGGTAGGTCCCACACGGGAGCGCAGACTGCAGAAATACAACGGGGCATGGACTCCACTAGCTTCTGGAAATATGCTGTAGTAGGCAATGCACACCATACTTCCTGCAGAGCGTTCCACAATTCGGGTGTTTTCCGAGGTCTCTGATTCCTGTGTTCGATAGCGCGTTACATGGCATCCCAAATGTGATCTATCACGTTCAGATCTGGGGGCTTGGGTGGGAATGGCAACACCCCAAACTCAGATGAATGCTCCTCTAACCATAATATGGCGTCCCAACACTTGTGTGGAGGTACATTGTCCTGTTGGAATAGGCCCAACCCATCAGCATGAATGCAGGACATGGACGGATGTACCTCGTCAGAAACGATGCACACATAGCGTTGGCCGGTCACAGACGTACCAGGGGTCCCAGTGAAGTCCAGCTAAACACACCCCATACCATTAGACACCCCACCAGCCGGTACAGTTCCCTGTTGATAGGCGGGATCCATGGCTTCATGGGGTTTGCGCCACACACGAATCCTTCCATCTGCCCGATACAGTTGGAAACGCGACTCGTCAGACCAGGCTACTTGTTTCCAGTCATCAAGTGTCCAATGGCGGTGTTGCCGGGCCCAAGCGAGGCGCTTAGCTCTGTGTCGTGCACCCATCAAGGGGACTCGAATTGGGCGTCGGCTCCCAAAACCCATATCGTACAGGGTACGTTGCACAGCCAACATAACCAACATTAAAAAGCAAAATAAGAAGTGGATATTTCTGAAGTTAACAGAATTCACCAAGGCTCTTATGGAAACAGCAACAAAAATAGATGGTACCAAGAACAAGTTATACATATGACAAAAATTTCAGGAAAAACCAAAATGTTTATGTAAAAGAGAATAGAGATGACGACAAATAAAGACGTAACTTCCAAAGTGGAATATACAGAGTTATTCAAGACAATACGGAAAAGTGTCACTGAAGACATAAGGAAATTCAGTTGTGAACTTGTGAGAAACGCCATTGAAAACAACCAAAGCCTGAAGAGAGCAAAGCGAAATCTTGGTAAGGGAAGAAAATAGATTACGGCACTGATTGTGAGAAAAGAAGATGGTACTGTAACAAGAAATAGAAGTTAAATTTTGGCAAGAGTGAAATATTTCTATTCAAAACTGTATGAAAGGGATGATACATCTCTTCCAGACATTACGACAGGTACCAGCACCACAGTCCCTCCAATCCTCCCTGCAAAAGTTACACATGCAATTAAGAACATGAAACGGGGAAGAGCTCAAGGAGAAGATGGAATTACCGTGGACAAAGTTGAAAATGCTCCAAATACGTGGCGACAAGTAAATAAATAAATACATCGCTCTTAACCACGTTCTAGAAACACACAGCAACCGAAAAATTGTTATATGTAACGCACTCTGCTAGGTATCGAGCCCCGCACGGGGACAACTGGTTTTCCAGTTATTTGGGGAGCGGCGCCCCCACGGCCCGAGCTGACCTTGTGACTGGTCAACATCTGGTGTAATACCACCGCTTGTTTTTTATGTTTTTTTTTCGGTGCTGTTGGAGTTTGCAGGGACCGCTGTTCATCCAGCTGTTGGGGAGTCGCGCCCCCACGATCCCGAGCTGGTCTTGTGCCTCGCTTTTTTGTTTTTATTTATTTTCTGCACTGGCCAGTTGCCCGTGTTGTACATTCTACCTAATCGCTACCATGCTATGTACTAACACCCCGGTCTTGTGGGTTTGTTACCCTCCACTACTAACTGTTTATATTAACCGCTCAGTTCGTAGGTTGCTGAGATTCCGTTCAGGTTCCACTCCACGGTTTTGTCTTCCTTGGATTACTTTTTCTCTTTTAGCTGGTTTGGGTGCTAGACCTACCTGCATGTTTGCCGCGTGCGGAGACCCGTGAGACGGAAATGGGATGTCTGGCGGCTGAGGTCGCAGGAGACCGGAGAAGTGCCTCCTGTGTACCAACACTCCTCTTCGACCCCGGCTTCGCTGTAAACGGGAGGCTAGAGACTAACCCACCTCTAGTCAGAAGTCTTGTACCAAGTTGTGTACAGGGTTTTAGCGGCTTTATTGTCTTATAGCACGGCAGGGTAAGCCCGGGGGCTGTGGGATCATGCCAAAGGCGTTGGCACGACGTAACTCTGGAGGCCGAAGTGTTCGCCGAGTGCGTGTGATCACAGCAAACGGACTATATCTGCAGCGTATTAGCTCCAGAACTGTGTCCAGCGTCATTTTCTTGGCTTGCAGACCACCAGTTCTCCCTTGTAGGGCTCGGTGGTGGGTGGAGTAGTCTGCAGACGAATCCTACTCCTTTTTTCCATGGACAAAAACAAAAACTCCAAACTCAAGTCACCTGAGAAAATGATAGTTGACAACGACTGACTCCCCTTCGTCTTCTCAACCTACCAAGTCCCATAACCTTAAACGGTCTTTAGATCATGACCAAGAACGTGGAACCTCGTCTTCGGCAGCTGTACCAGTCGCTCTGAAGCGTCGTCTCCCTCGATTGCTGTGAATACGCATGCTACACACTTAGTTGTGGAATCCATCGATCCGAATGAGAGACTGTCCACCAGATCTCCCTTTTTCATTTCTAAAGCTTTGGACGTTGCGGTTGGCCCCTTGAAGTCTGTGAGGAAGCTTCGCTCTGGGGACCTGCTTGTACAAACTTGCAGTGTTTCTCAGAGTAACTCTTCTGCACCTCACTAGTCTTCAAGGCATTCCTGTCAAAGTGACACCTCACCCATTTCTTAACACTTCTCGGGGTGTTATTTCAGAGTTTGATCTCTTAGCATGCAGTGAGGAGGAATTGGTGAGTGAACTTGCAGATCAGGGTGTTATTGCTGCACGTCGTATGATGTTCCGGCGCGATGGTTCTTTGATTAAGTCTAAAAATGTAATCTTGACTTTTAACTCCCGAAAGTTCCGACCGAAATCAAGGCTGGCTACTTGGTCTGTGGAGTTCGCCCGTGCATTCCCAATCCTCTGCGCTGTTTCAGGTGCCAGAGGTACGGGCATTCACAACGTTCATGTAACAGTTCCGCTCGTTGCGCAAATTGTGGCTCCAGTGAACATGACGGGGAAGGTTGCACTTCTGCGGCCTGCTGTGTTAACTGTGGTGAGGCCCATGCAGCTTACTCCCGCAACTGTATGAAATGGAAGGACGAGATGGCGATCCAGCGCCTCAAGACCCTAGAAGGCCTCTCGCACCCTGCTGCCAAGGCCAAGTTGGGTATTTCCAACAACCGACAGCGTACTTTTGCCGCAGTAGTTCAGTCTCTGCCACAACCCGTGCAGCCCTTTGTGCTGCGCCCTGTAGCTCTCGCCGAACTTGCCAAGAGATCTACAGCTGAACAAGCGACACAGGTGGATTTCTCTGAGCTCCAGCTTATTCGACCAGCTGACTCTGCGCCTTCTCTTTTGAAGACGACCGACTCTTCCAGTTCCCAGCAGAAAGTTTGCACGTGTGAAAGAGCTGGCTCTAAATCCACAAACGTGTGCAGTGTCCATCCAACTGTCGCGGTCCAACTGACCAACATTGCAACTGTCCCAGACTCAGCGAGGTCCCCACCCTCAACCAACATTATGGGGGAACATGAGGAGGAGGAGAGTGACAGTTCGTCCCTCTCCTGTGACTCATCTTATGTGTAGTTGTGTTCGTTCCGTAATGTGTTTTCATTTTTTTTTTTTTAATCGGGGACGCCGCTTATTCTCATTTGTTGCGCAGCTCCTAAATGACCACTGCGATACTGCTGCCGTGTTTTCATTTTTTTTTTTTTTTTAACAAATTGACTTTTGTAAATGTATCTGGATTATGGCCCTAACATCATTATCGTTCCTCAGTTTTACACCATTGTACCATGTTTTTGGTGCTGTTTGTTTCATTGTCTTTTTTGGCTTTTCCAACATTCTCATGGTTCGGTTTTACTTGGTCAGCCAGATTTTGGGAATTATGCCACGTTTTTTTTTTTTTTTTTTTTGTCTTGTGACTGGCGCTCTTTGGCCAAACCTGGCCCTTGCGCCATTAAAATCTACTAACCTACCTACCTAGATATCGAGAGTTCTGTTGGTTCAATTCCACAGCGGCGGCTGAAAAACAATTTTTGGTTGCTGTGTGTTTCTAGAACGTGGTTAAGAGCGATGTATTTATTTATTTACTGTGGACATTATACAAAAAGCAACTGGAGAAATTGAAACAGTACTCGCCGAAGTTTTCACCAGATGTCTCAATGAAGAGAAGATTCCTGAGCATTGGAACAATGCTATAATGATCCTGCTACATAAAAAAAGGGTGTCGTTGAGAATTTCAGGAACTACAGGCCCATCAGCCTCCTATAAGAGGTTTATATGAAATTCTCATTAAGGTTCTTTCACATCGCTTGAAAGGCTCAACCAAGAGAATCAAGCTGGATTCAGGAGTGGACGATGACAAAGTGGGGCAGAATTATACATATGTATATAGCAACGTAATATTTGTTTAGGCTGAACCATTTAATGGCATCAAAATTGCAATGTGTCCAGTTCTCCGACAAGTCACTTCTCCAAATCTGCTTGAAAGTTTCTATAAATATTTATCCGTTTTTTGTTGTTGTTTTCTTTTTTGTAAATTTTTGATAAAGTGGTTTCTGTTACGGACCTACAAGAGTATGTACTATGTAACACCCAGAGCCCTATCTCCCGAGAAGTGTCAATAATCATATCGTGGGAACTTTGAGCTCCAATGCTTCCTACGAAAGCACTTCAGATTACTGACACTTCCCTCTTTATCACTAACTTTTTAGTATCATCTTATTTATTCATTAATATTTTTTTTTTGCGCAAGCAGTTATATCTTACCCTCTGATAAAACCCATACAAAATTTTTGTTATATAAACAAAAATGGGGAAAGAAACAGCCACTGTAAGCTGTTCGCAAAAGATTTTTTTTTTTACTTTTGTAAAGGTTTATCTTTATTTCTAGCGAAAGAATGTCTAGCAGTAAAGTGTTCGGTATTATTCGCGTTGTACTAAGCAAAACACGTGCAGTTAGCTGGCCTAAGCGTACTGCTCCATTTTTTTTCGATTGGGGTTTTAAAAAAATATTTTTTTGATCTGGTCGTACAGATACAGTGACAAGATAAACAGACATAGTTGTACAGAATGGACTGTATGGTTAGGCAGACAGTGGCGGCCCCAGGTACGGGCATACCGGGCAACTGCCCAGGGCCCCGCGCCTAGAGGGGCCTGCACCACCGCCAATTAATAAGTAGTTTTTGCCTGGCGCCACCTAAAATATTGTAATTGTATTTCATCATACACAAATACTTGACCAATTTTAATATTTGTTTACTGCTTTTAATTAGTGACATCAAAAAGTTACTATAAATGTTTTTTTATTTTTTGGTCAGAGACATTTTTTCAGCGGGAAAGTTGTGGAGAAATGTCTAAATTTAATTTTTTTTCAAGATATTTTTCATAGGAGTTTTGCCGCAATTTTGGGTACAAGTAGTGAGTTGCAATGTACTCGCTCTTCTGTCCATAGAAACCGACGTGACATCTGCTCTGGACTATAGTGATTTGATTGAACACTTCAGCCACAAGAAAAGTCACAGAATTCTTCTTTAAATAATGGACTTATCTTATAATTATACAGCTATCCGTGTTTATTTAGTAACAGGTCATTTTGGAAAGATGATATTTTTAACTGTTTTCAAAATAATGAACAGTAATAAACAATAATACTAATAAACAATTACCTTTCACTGTATTACACAAAGACCTTGTATTACATCGTGTTTGTTTCATATAAACCAATACCACAATTCCCGATTAAAAAAAAAAAAAAAAAATGCTTTGGGGTCACATTCACCCCAAGTGAGTGTTTGTGGGAGAAAAAAATATCTATAAAAAAAGGGTTTTGGGTTATTGTGATTGCGAATGGCCCCATGAAGAGCCATCACCCGGGGCCCCGCAAGGGCTAGGGCCGCCACTGCATGCAGACATGGACAATATATTCAGATTATATCAATAATGTGCATAGCAAACATGGTCTAGTCATGGGCACCTGTAGGAAATTTTTCAAGGGGGGGGGTGTCAAGTGTAATTAATTAAGGTTTGGCTAATATGTAGAAATAAGTAATTCGTGAAAATGAAAGATTAATACTATTACTATTACTTACTTACTACATTAGAACACTGCTACTACTATTATTATTAATTGATTCTGCTCTTAAAGAAAGTGTCTGTTAGTAATAGTCATGTATTATCATGTGCATTAGTAACTGTTTTCAAAATAATGAACAGTGTCGAACAGGTCCACGCCAAGCCACAAACCACCCTGAGCGGAACTTGTTTGGGCGTACTACCTTACGGTTTGTTAGGTTTTCCGCTTTCACGTTATCATTTTTCAATAAAATTAGGATATTAAATTAAACGCCCCAAACTCCATCTTTCCTTGTGGTCCAGTTCTGTGAGTGTAAAAAAAAAAAAGTAATAAATAAAACAAAATGAAATAAAATAATTCTACAGGGGAGTCAAGTGACCCCTGTCGGCGCCCATGTATATAGTATGCCAAATGATCAAGTAACTCATTGAGAGCCAGTGCCGAAATGCATGCCGTTACGGGATTCGAACCCAGACCACTCCATGGGCGAATGATCAGAAGCCATCGCTTGGACCACTGCAGCTTTCTCATTTATAGTATCGCAGCAGAAATTTTTGAACACATTCTGATACAATTCTTTATTTGGGATCTTTATGAACAACGGAAATGTTGCTCAGCAACTCCTGGTAACACAGAGCCAAGTGACCAACATCAGCGCTTACGAATAGATCGGAATTACGCCGTTCAAAAGCCAACCCCTTCCCCATATAGCGCCGTAAGGCGATGAACTTGTCAATTCTTTCCTTTCTGGGAATCCGCGCTACGGCTTAGGCACAAACCTCCAGGGGGCATGTGTCTTTGTGGAAACAGGGCCTCTCTGGGGAGAGGAGGCAAGCCCAAACATTGTCTGCCAGGAATTACTCGAATCGCCTGTGCTTATAAATTAGCCCTTTCTGATACACGCCCAGGGCTATTCGACCGATATTTGGGGCTAACTCATTAAAATTCCCTGCCACCTCGAAGGTTGCGCGTCAAATACAGGGGGGTGGAGTGGGGGCTTATGCGATTATTCTCTGCTTTCTGCAGTTTTGGGATCCAGGACTTTCTATACGTTGAGTTAATTCCTGTTCAGACACTTACTCTTTCGCACTTATTTCCAATCTTTTAACTCAGTATATTCTTTATTAAAAAGACCACTTTGTTTATGAACTTTAGAAGAAAAACTAAAATAAAATCTTTAGCATGACCAACACCAGACTTGCTATATGTCAGATTGTGAAAAGCAATTACATATGAAAAGCACCTATGATAGCAATTTATAAGTGTTTTAATTAATTAAAATTTAAGCTGCACGAAGCTTTACAATAGTGCACAAAAAACAGTACTGTCATTCTCGGAATTTTACAAAAAAAAAAAAAAAAAAAAAAAATGCTAAAACCCAAGAGTGACTGTACAGTGAAGTAAACCACAAAAATATTTCCCACTAAAAATGCAAAAATGAATAAAAACAATGAGTAAATAAATAATAAAATTGTTCTTTTTATGAACTTGAAATTAGTTCTCGGGTGGATTTTAAATGTCCAAGAGGCGAAAACTTACTCATCGGAGTTGAAGTTGTAATAAGTTACCCAGGTAGCACATACGCACTTACATTGCTACTACCTCAAACACAAATGTATGGCAACTGCAATGGGCCTATATCCAGGTATCTCACTGGCCACTTTACCAACCTCCAATTGACCCCGAGTACTAACCAACATTGATCCAACATAAGGATGAATATTAACATAACATTACACCAGCATTAATTCAATGTTTCATACAACATAAAGCCATCAATCCTTCAACATTGAGCTAACAGTGGATAACAGGAAGCCAACACAGCATGCAATGTTAAACCAGCATTTGGGTAACAACATTAAGCTGTCATTGTGCTAATATATTCTACAACATTAAGCCATCACTCATACAACATTGTGCCACTGTTATAACCATAAGCCTTTGTTTTTACAAAATTGAGTTAGCATATCACACAACATTAAATTTTCATTTGGGTAATGTTGTGCCAACATTTCCTATAACATTAAGCTATCAATTGTACAACATTGTGCCAACATATCACATAATATTTAACCATCATTCCTATATCAGTGTGCCAATATTTTAATGCAAGAATGCAGCATGTCTAGTGTTCAAGAGTTTTGTATGTTACATCCTTCATATTTTAGGCTCTACTTTACTTGAAAATGCCACAACAGTTTTTTGTTCTGCACTGTATATATTCAAGTGCTATGTATGAAAAAGCATGGCTGTGTAAAAAACAGATGAGTTGGAAATTATCTATGTATGGTTTACTAAGGGCTTAATGGAATTTTTTTCAGGGATGGGGGGCGCCCTAAAATGGAAGTTTGGAATCCATCGGGACAAAATAAAAGTTAATGAAAAATAGAAGAAAAAAATTAAAGCATTATTTTCTATTGTGAGTTGATGCATTTTTTCCAATGTAAGTCCCATTTTAACAAAGAAATGAAACACTTTTGGGGACCCCCTGTGGCTTACATAGATTTTTATTTGTATGTACAGCAAGAAATGTTACACAATCTCGTGTAGATGGATGTAGTAATTTTTTTAATGATGCACGTGAAGGTGATATTTTGCTATATAACATACTGCTTTTTTTGCAAATACAGTAAAACCAACCAATAGCAAATCATGTTTATAACAATTCCCTGCCTAATTACCATCAATTTTTCTGGTCTCAAAGTAGAAAACTTCTGGAAATAATTGTTGGCTGGTTATACGAAAGCCTGAATACAACAAAGAATAATTCAAGCATACACTAAATTTATGTACACGTTTGACTGTATTTTCAAGCATTTTTAAATATTGAAAAAGAAAGGAAAAAAAGTAATGTGTTTTTGTTCATGCAACTATAAGTTAGCCCCCACCCCTATAATTCTTCTGAAAATGTAGATGTGGGAAGTCTAACATTAAATTAATGTGTCTAAATATGACATACTTCAATGGTACAATAAAAAAAAAGTCTTAATGCTACATGTGCTAGCATTGATGCAATGCTTCATAATGTAAGTTTTGCTGTCAATTATATAATGCAAATACGTAATATGCAGTTCATTCTTGAAAGTAACTTATCTCTGGTATCTTAGCTCACATAATGTTATTAACTAATGAACAGGAACTGTACACCAACTATACTCAAAATACTGTAATTATACTAGTGATACGAATTTCTTGGTGTAGAGTTTTCTGTCTACTTTCCCTGAAAAAGCCATCTGGTTGATGCATGTAAGCTTGGAACTCTATTCTACACCAAGAAATTCAGATCACTAGTATAGTTATACTATTTTGGGGATTATTAACTGTATTTTCTAAATAAAAACTTTTGCAACAATGACCAAGAAAGTAATAATATACCTGGTTTGTCAGTAAAATATTTTCAAATTACTGAATTATACACATGTATATTTCTTTAAATTTAAATCTGATGAACCCATGTTGCAATATGATATCCCCACAACTTTTGAACCTGCAGTATGTTAGGCAGACGAACGTGGTGTAACAACACTGAGAGATAGGAATCCTGTTCAGTTAAAGTCTCGTGGAAAACATGTTGTATCTAACCTTCCCTGCAAGTGTATAAAACCATGTGAAATTGCTGGGTATCAGGAAAAGAAAATCATAATCGAAGTACATGACATTTTGCAGAGGAATGGACTGCATATGTCACCTGCATTATAAAGAAGCCTCTTGGTCAAGTATTATGAACATTATCAATCTGCTGTTACAGGCATTATTAAACAATGCTTCAAAATGCAGGTAACAGCAGAAAACATGTCCATTCATGAAAACTAAAGTTATCCCAGTAACGTCATAATATTTTCTAACGAAACAACTGTTGTATCAATTATCAAGAAAGCAGTGATATAAGGTTTGTCAATAAATCTTTTTTCTAATTACCAAATTACCCACAATTTTTTTTAATTTTGTGTTGAACTCTCTGTAGGGGTGGAAGCTCATTATGTTAATTAATGGCTCCTCGGCCAAACACCCACTAGCTTCCAGCGCTGATCAAAATTTCCCCACAGCAGGAAGGAAAACCATTTGTAAGGTTCGTTGTCTAGAGACTGTCTATCAACGGTAGTTGAAGACAGCCCGGCATTCTTTCTCTCCCAGCTTTACTATAAATCTGCTATTCAGGAGAGGGGAAGTAAAAATAATGGCAAAACAATTCCAAGCATGAATTCACTCTCAGGCTTGTTGCAAACTTAACAAAACATTTAGTCAACAGTTAATTGTTCCGGCAGCTATTGTTCCTTGACCTCGAGTTCCTGTAACTGCAGTTCCACATGAAAATGATCCGGGTATCTAATTATTCCAGAATACCCTTTCCTGCCAATACTCTTTGCCCGTTCTTTTTCTATCACCGACGTGAAAGGTTTCAATCGTCGTAACCTTCCGTTCGTCTCTTTTCCTTTGTTCCGGAAGCTATGCTTTGTGTTCCGTCCCGAACACGTGTTCTCTCCAAACGCTTTCTCCGTACGCCGTTCCAGACACACGTGTCTGATTCCAACTACGCTGGCTTTCCCCGTGCTCTAACTGGCACGTTCTATCACAAACTTTTCTTTACCCAGTGCTAACTCCCAGCACTATACATCCGTCCACAGCACACGCTGTAGTCAACCGTTCTCTACGCTCGCTCCCCGCAGACTGTCTCTCACGCTTGCTTCCCGTCGACTGCCTCGTTTTTCCTTCCACTCCTACCCTGAAGTTTCCCCCCTAACTATATTTACCTTCTGATTGGCTCCTACCTCACTCGCCTGAGGCTCCCTTTCTCTCCCTAGTCGGAGCCCTCCAAGAGCAGGCACCCCCCATACTACCTTTCTCTCCTGACACGTGCCTTCTGCCGGTGACCTTCATCTAATCCCTTCGTTGACCTCCACCTCACGGTGCCCTGTAGCTTACATTTCCCTCTGGCCAGGAACAACAGCTGTGCCTTCCGTTAATACAATAGACCTGTCAAACAGGCATATCGAAATGTCACCTAGTCTGGTGCATTACCACGTGTTACACTCGTTTCCAAATAATACACATGGAAATATTTATATCCAGAATGATCGATGGGATTTAAAGTCCATCACACAATTTATATAGGGGCGTAATTTCTCGCCCCTACAGGTCCCTGCCTGCTGGACGAAACATGCGGGATCTTCCTCTCGCATGATGAGCCAGTGTCCGTTCAGTTCTTTTCTTTCTTTTTTTTTCCTTTACACACAAGATTTCATTGCATTAATACACTTCTTTATACACACATATATACACTGTCAGTACCACTAAGTAGCCTCACTGGGTCTCTACCTTTCTGTGGTAATGCTGTCTTTAGCAGCTCGTGCTATTTTCTTTAAAATTCAACCTGGATAAGGCGTCGGCATGAGGAATGAGTTTGCCGGCAACGTGAGAAATCATGAGGTTGAATTGGGCAATGGCTAGACCCCACCTCTGTAATTTTGAGCTTTGTGAAGTCGCACTCGTTAAAAATATCAAGGGGTTACGGTCCGACAAGATCTCTACTTGGTGGCCAAAAACCCACCCTTCAAATTTCTGTAGAGCCCAAACAATAGCATATGCCTCCTTGTGGCTAGCTGCCCACCTTGCTTGTGCGTCATTTAATTTCTTGCTCGCGTAAGCCACGGACCTGATCCTCCCCCTATCATCCCGCTGACCTAGGCAACACACGACTGCAAAAGAACTCGCGTCCGTATGTAGCACGAATGGCTTGTCAAATTTGGGTTTGGACAGTACAGGTGCTGTACATAATTTCTGCTTCAGCGACTCGAAAGCTTCCCCGAGCGCTGGCGTCCACTCAACTTTTTCTGCTGCCTTTTCCCCTGTCAAATCCGACAGTTGGCTTCGCTATTTCGGCGAATCTGGGTACGCCCTCCTTATAGTGGTTGCATAACCCTAGTAACTTATGTACCTCCTTCTTGGTTTTTGTGGGATCCAGGTCTCTGACCGCCTGTAATTTTCCCTTGTCCGGCTGGTGACTTCCCGAGCCGACCACCTGTCCCAAATAATTAATTTCCTCTTTGGCTAAGCAACATATTTCCAAATTTCTTGCGTAAACTTTTCCTGACCATCTGCCTGGGTTCCTCCCACTCTTCTGAAAATACGGCCGCCGGACCCCTCGTATGCTGGTCCGTCGAAACTACTTTCCACCGATGCCCCTTACTAGATGGTGGGTCTATGGGCCCAATCAGATCGACATTTTCTGTCTGAAAAGGTAGCGCAGGCCTCCTAACCGCAGTTATCGGTACCCGGTCACCTCTTGTGATTGGGCGTCGTAACTGACACGCCTCACAGTATGTAAGTATGTCTCTCTTCATGGATGGCCAATAGAAAGAGCATCTTATCCTTTCTAATACCTTCTTATATCCCAAGTGTGCTCCGAACACAGAATCATGGGCTAGCTTTAATATCTGCCCCCTCCTACTCTCGGGAACTACTAACTGATTGGTGTTTTGCCCTAATACCTTTTATTTATGATATAGTAATCCTTCCGCATAGACATACCCTCCTTTTCCTTCCTTCGCCCACTCGCGTGTCTCTGTTAGGGTTGCGTCCTCCTCCTGTTGTACTTAGAATTTGCTGTGGTCTGACGCCTCGTCCTCCCGACTGCTCTTTTCATCCTCGCGGCATGGATTACCTCCAAACACCGTCTCCTGTTCGCTGGTTTCCTCATCAAGCGCACCTGGCCCTGATTGGCTGCTTGACCCTTCCACTCTTAAAGCTCCGCCTACTTCTTCTGGCGTCTCTCCACTAGTTTTCCCTTTAGTTCGGTTAGCCCCTATACTGGCGCTAACTCCTTGTGTCCCTACCTCCTGGAGGTCTCGTTGATTTCTCCTCCTGGACTGTATCCTCCTCACATAACGCCTTCCCATTATCGGTGGCCCACTCCGAATATCTCCACGTGTTCATCTTGACATAATACAGGGTTCGTACACTTTTGGGGGAAAAAAATTCAAGGACTTTCCAGGCCTTTTCCAGGATATATACAAAAAAATTCCAGGATAATTATTACGCGTTACAGTATCATGTTCAAATTATTTTTTTAAAGTAATTTCAGTTTTAAGTAATAAAAATGATGAAAGATGCAAATGGATGAATGTGCTTTATGCAAATGGATCAAGTTTATCAAGCACAAGACCATAAAGAATAAATTCTGTTCTCATGCCCTGACCTTTGAATTAAAGTTGGATCATTTTCCACAAGGGTAGGTTTCTCCTCCCTGATAACATACCAAAACTTTGTTGCAATCAAACAGATTTTATGTGAGTTAACATTCCTAAGCTTGGAGAACAAATACTGCTCTTATGTCTTGGCCTTTAAATTTAATTTCGACCTTTTTCAAGAGGGTAGGTTTCCAGGTTGTACCCAACAGCATACTAAAATTTCGCCGAAATTCAACCGCTTTCATGCGAATTATCCTACAGACAAACCCAAAGCATAAACGTTTCTGCAACCATAGTTCAAAAGTGTTAGGAATTTCGAAAATAAAAGCATAACTAACAGCGCGAAAACTAGCTCAAACACTCTCAATGTATGCACTCTCAATTATTAGGGATGGTAGAGGGGAAGGGAATAGAACTGTCCAAAATTAGCATGTTTTCGTTGCGCTACGGCGCTTCAGCACGGCTGAATTCCTTCAGATACCTCCAATGTTCAAATGATTGAAATGTGCTGATGTTCATGGAATGAAATGGTTGATCAGCTATGATGACCGCATAAAAGTTCGGGGGGGCTTGTTTTTTTTTTGTTTTTTTTAGTTTATGCAACATTTTACATCACTCCAGTATTTATCTTGTCATCATCAACAATCGCAATGCAACTACCGCTTACGATCGCGGATATCAGCAACCGAAAATCTGCCATATCTCTAAGTGATATAACACACAGTATCCTGTTAGTGTATTGTAATTGAAAAAAAAAGGATGTGGAAAAAAGAAACTTTCAGAAATTAAGATCATCAAGTCATGCGTTTCAAAAATCCGTTTTCCTTTATAACGTTTAAAAACATGTTTTTGCTTTTTTACCTGTAGTGTAAATAAAAAAACTATGTTGATTTTTTTTATGGAATCAGACGTCCGTATGTCTGATTGTCTTCATCTGAGTTCACACGTTAGCTACTGTGTACAAGTAGACCTATTTTTTCAGCTCAAAAATATGTAGTTTTGTATATATTCACAGTATAAGTCATTCCATATTCCCACAGAACTGAATTCAGCATATGCAAAATGAAGATCATCAAGACCCGCCCAACACTATGTTTCTGATTGTCTGCTGTTTATATTCAAGAAATGCAAACATGGATCAATGGTGAATGCAGCAACTATGATTTTTATTTATTACCAAGAAAAAAAAAAAAAAAAAAGAGCCGTGAAAGCTGTAAAGCTGAAACGGATATTTCTCTCGACCCCCCCCCCCCATGCACAAAAACATTCCGATTAAGATCAAACAGCAGGAGGACGCGTCCACACACACACAACCTTTGGAATGACCTGATGGAATGGCTTCTTTTCATTTGGCACATCGCCATAGATCACCACCTGCAGCTCACTGAACTGTCAAGTTGCACCCTTCCTCCTTCACTTTAACTATAATAAAAATGTAAAAAAAAAAAAAAATGCTCCCCAATTTTCGACAAAATTAAATTACCAAATTTGCGTCATGATGTTGCAATTTACTAAAATACGTTTATCTGCTGAATTTGCTTAAATCCATTGAAAACTTTTTAATTATAGATGATTTTTTTATTAAAACAGTAACTCAGACGTCTGAATAAAAACGTATGTTTGTAATTCAAATAGAGTCCATATCATCATAGAAAAAAAATTTAAGGATCACTCTGTTTAAATAAACTATGGCACCTAAAAAAAATAATTCACTTGCTTTTCCCGTAATTTATAATTACTGTTTCTTTTTTTCAATCCGATTACGCAACAGATTTTTTTTTTTTTTTTTGCATCTGCTAAAGTTCCTAACGGAATTTGGCGAAATTTGCACTAGAACTTTATTGTGATGTATCTTAACTACTGTAAAAATTTTACTGTGTTATTTCCAAAATTCGGAAAAATGGATTTCTGAAAATATTCTCCTAGTCCTTTTGAGCTGTGGAAGTGATAAACAGGTGTTTGCTTTCTTCCCAACCAAGGGCTTCAGATCAGCGCTCCCAGCTGTCAATCAACCGTTGCTATGGTAACACCCTTTCTGCTGGAGGCTCACTCTGTCCAAAGAGGCACACATACTTGTCCATAATAAAAATTACCAATGCTAACTTTTAAAGTTTTAAACCGATTCAATTGGAATTTTGGAAGTGAGCTTCTGTAATCCAATTACAGTGAATGTAAAAATTTCAGCCACTTTCGTGAAAAATTCGCAAAGATAGTTTTCTTATTTTTTATCATAAGTAGCGGAAGTCTCTTGAGGGGAGGGAGGGTGGCATGCACATAAACAAGAAGCAGATGAATGTGTTGTTCAGGCATACTCCTCACTGGTGGATGCCAGCTGACTTGGTACATACGCGACCCCCTGCAAATGCTAGATGCCTCTTCTTTCCCCTTCTGTTCTCAGTTGTCGGACGGACATCAAGTTCCCCTTCGACCTACTAGTAATCGTCCAATTTTATTGCACTGGAAGTAGTGCCTTTTTTTTCTTTTTTTCCCCCCAGCCAAATTAGGATTTGGTGCACATCGGAAACCGCTGC
Source organism: Macrothele yani (assembly GCA_039090855.1). Taxonomy (NCBI): domain Eukaryota; kingdom Metazoa; phylum Arthropoda; class Arachnida; order Araneae; family Macrothelidae; genus Macrothele; species Macrothele yani. The sequence continues at coordinate 75,848,456 of CM077016.1, read as the reverse complement.
CGGTGGTTTCTTTGAGAACAGAGAAAAGGAACTTTAAAAAATGAAGGGGTAACAGTAACACGATTTCCTAAAAGGGCATTTTTTTAAGCACTAATTTCAAATTTCAAGGCTTTTCAAGACAGCATTAAAAAAACACCGTTTTTCCAGGATATTCCAGGCCTTGAAAACGTAATCTTGATTTTCCAGGTTTTCAAGCACGCGTGCGCACCCTGATAATAATCTGGGGTAACTATGACCTCGTTGGTGAGATTCGGCACAATAGCACAAATCATATCACTCGTCCCTAAAGATGCGTCCCCGGCCTTCTCCAATCCCGTCTCCACAATCCTAACCTGCAACCTCTTAACTGGAAAAACCGCGGTACGTCCATCAAACCCGGACAACGTCACTTCCCCCGCTTCTTCCATCTGTTCTTCCCCTAATAGGCCTTGTCTCACACAATTGAACTCAGCTCCGCTATCTACCAAAATTTTTGCCTGGTGCCTTTGCTCTGTGGCTACCACTAATTGTTCACCTACGGGTATTTCCATTACTTCCATGCTACTGCCCGTGGGACACACTACTCTCCCCATTTTCGCACTAACCTTTCTCACATCCTGGACAAGGTCTTGCTTGGGTTCCCCTTGTTTCTCTACAATGCTTTCCTCCTCTTTCGCCGCTACCCAGCTCACTTTCTTAGCTGCCTCACTTCTCCAATTATACGGAGTGTGTTTACTGCCCTGTCCCTGGGGTATCTTCTGCTTACAGTCAAATTTTCGGTGACCCATCTGTCCACATCGAAAGCATCTCATTCCCGCATCAAAATAGGAATTTCCCTGATTCCCTGGTGGTCTACTGTTTCCCACTCTACTTTGGAATTCCTGACCTGTCTTTGGAAATTTCCCTTTTTGAAATGGAACTCCACTAAATTCTTTCTTCGCAGTTCCCATTCCTTCCGGGCTATAACGCTGCCCCTTACTGTTAGAGCCTACCTGAAAATTTCCCTTCGTCTTTTCGTCTCCCCACTCTAACGCTTCCACATGGCACTCGTATCACACAGTTCCCCTAAATCCTTCGCTAGAACTAGCTTTCCCAAGGATCCTCTCTGTAGTAGATAAGTTTTTAAACTGGGTGATAACAATCCTTTGAACTTATCACAAACTAAAAGGTTCATTAGTTCATCAAAAGTAGTTATCCCACTGTTCGCTACATAATATTTACGAGTTCTTCCCATGCGTCCCGCCAATTGCTGGTAACTCTCTCCCTTATTCCTACGGAGTGCCTCGAATTGTCGTAGATAAATGTCCGGGGTTAAATGACATACCCCCAAAATGGCCTCTTTGACGGTTTTGCAGCAATCATATTGCTCGACCGTAAGCCTCCGGAATAAATGATTGACACAATCTGAATTGAATAGTGCTATGACTAATTTTCCTTGCATGTTTTCTGGGACTGTATGTAAAATGAACGCTCTTTCTAAGGAATCAAAAAGTCTAAAACCTCTTCTGGTTTACTAGGACTTTTGGGTAAGGTCTTTTCTAGGATCCTCATGTAATCGGCTAACTTCATTTGATTTCTTCCCTGTGCCAACGCCTCTTCCTGAGTTAGCTGTAGTTTCTTAAGCTGGAACTCCCTTTCTTCCCTTTTATCTAAGAGCTGAATCTCCAATTTCATTTTTTTCTAGTTCCCTTTGTTCTCGCTCTGCTGCTAATTTTCTTTCCTCCATTTCTAACATTTTAAGTTTAAAATGCCATTCCCTATCAACTGTATCCTCTTGCATTTTTCTTAGGTTAATAGACACTTCATTACTAGAATTTAATTCATTTTCCCTATCATTATCCTCTTCTTCCTTCCCTTCGGACCACGTGTCCTCTGCTTCCTCACTCTTTTTCCCATCCAAAAGCTCAACCATTGTTATAAATTAACATTTCCTTTTTTTAATTGCAATGTAAAATTTGGATTTCTTTTGCATTGTTTTTCAGGTTTAAATTCTCTCTCAAACGAACTTGGAATTTCGTTATAGCTGAAAATCATTTCTATTTATTATGTCACTCTCACAGCTTGAGTTCTCTTTAATCTTCTTCTCTCTGTTCAATAGTAACAGATGAAGAGCATGGGTCGGGCCATGAAGGTTAATGGATGCAAGCGAAATTGTTAACTAGTGCTAGGTCATGCTACTCTACGGAGGACATGACTTATATATATATATATTTTTTAAACTATTTTAGGTGGGAATGTTACTTGCATCTATGGCCTTGCAGAAACCCATTTCCAACTAGGTCTTTGTGGAAGTGAGAAAATGCAGAGTTTTTGCTGGTCCTTGATAAAGCCAAGGCTCAGTATTCTCGACACCTTCTACATTCAGTTGTTTTATTTTATTTTTTTATCTTTTCTCCTTTTACTCACACAGGTAGATACATAACCTTTTCTATGTTGTATTAGGTGTGAGTCAAAATTATATATGTATTTTTTTGCTTAGGTATCTTTCTTTATAGAATATATATATAAATATATATATATTCTATAAAGAAGATACCTCAGCAAAAAAATACATATATAATTTTGACTCACACCTAGCTCACCTGTACTGTCTGCAACCTTAGCTATATTGGCCAAAGTAAAAATCCTCTTCATCTTAGGATTAATGGTCACAGGTCTCTAGTAAACAAGTTCTCTAATTCAGGAGTGAACCCCTCCACAAACGCCAACCAGTACTCTACCTTTGAATTAGAGCATTTCCATACTCATGGTTTTGACAAAGTGAAAATAGAGGTACTACATATTATCCCTGACCTCTATGCTCGGCTAGAAACTGAATCCCTTGAAATTTTGCAGCATCAGTCTCTTTATCCCTATGGCCTTAATTCCACTCTATCTGACAATAAGCATAATCAGCATAAATTTTCAATTCGTGAACTCTTCTTTCTTGTTAATAATAAGAGCTGCTCTAGAGGTAATAGAGGACAGAGGTTATTTCGCACATCAAGCAAAGTTGATTTTGCTAACTTGCTAAAAACTCTGGAAAGCTTTAAAACTGGCACTAATTTTGTTAAAAATACTTACAAAATTCTCAAGTCCTTCAAGCACTCTGTCCTTAAATGTTTTTTCAAATTCTGGAATGAAACTGCTGACCATGTTGATAAGCATGTTTTTGCTTTGGTTCTGGACATTCTTAAACATATTCTTAAAGATAAAATTTCTCTTAAAGAATTTTCCAGTAATTTTGTTACCATCAGGTTCCTAAATAAAGCCTACGATAATCTCAATGTAAGGAAGCTGTTCTACAATAATGCAATTTTTTTTCCCATCCACAGGCACCAGTCTATTGTAAGTTTTAAATATGTTAAGACCTTAGGGTCAATAGTTAAAAACTACAAACTTAACTCTTCGAGCTACATTCCTGTAATTACTACTTGTTCTTGTGATGAACATAAAGAAACAGTTCACTATGATAAGAATTACAACCATATTATCACCGGAAACTTGAGTTATGTTGAAAATGAAAAGCTTAGGAATTTATTAGAGTATGGCTCTAAATTCAGACCTTCCTTCACAATTTCCAAAGAAAGGATTCTTGAGAGCTTCACTCAAGATGTAAATAAGTACATCGTAAAAACCAGTTTAACGTACAATCAGCCTATTGAGGCCTTCGCAGAATGGAAATATAATATAATCAATAGCTTCACCGGTGAGTTGGCAGGTCTGGACTTTTGTTTCGACAGAAATCTCTTTTTCTCTGGAGAAGCTAAAAGGTCACTCTCCAAACTACAAGACCAATTTATTTTTACCACTACGGATAAAGCTAGCAATAATTTTGCAATTATCTGTAAGAAGTTCTATTTTGAATTATTAACTATGGAACTCAATAATAGAGTAACATACGAGCCCGTAAGTTATTCTATCAAGCAGTTAGAAAATCGGTTTAAGGCATTCTTCAAGAAACTTAAAATTCCACAAACTAGAAGATATGGGCCTGAATTTCCATTTCTTTTTGCAACGGTTAAGTTTCATAAGGATCCTGTGAAGTTCAGGTTCATAGCTAGTGGAGTAAGGGGTCATAAAAAGAAAATAGATCTTGCTTTTGAAGATGTCTTAAAGAAGGTTTTGAAACACATTAGAAACTGTTCTAACTTGATGTACAGAGATTTTTGGATAATTAATAATAATGCAGAAGTAATTTCTACTATACTCAAAGTTTGTCCCCTAGATATTAATAGTTATGATTTTGAAAACCTATATACTAATCTGCTTCTATCAGATATAATCACTACCTTTAAAGAGCTGTATGCAGAATTTAAACTTAACCAATTTGTTGATGTAGGAACTTGGAACTCTTATCTCAATTGCTGCATAAAAAATAACCATATCTTATATAATAATACTCTCTATAAGCAAGTGAACGGTATTCCAATGGGAACATCAACGTCCACAAATATCGCTAATCTATTCCTGTTCTTTATGGAATATAAATTCATTAAAAATCACCCCACCTGCTCAGATAACTACCTTTACACTTTTAGATATATTGATGATCTGCTGTGTATCAATAATTCAGAAGTTATAGAGAGTGATTTTGATAATATCTATCCTAGCTCTCTTAACTTATGTAAAACCAACCACAGTAATCAGGAAACTTGAGTTCCTAGACTTAAGCATTAAGCTCAACAGAGGTAACCCATCTATTAGCCTCTTTGATAAAAGAGTTAATTTTCCTTTCAAAGTAATTAAATATCTACACTGGAATAATAACATTTCAACCAAAGTAATTGAGAATGTACTAATTTCTCAGGTCCTAAGAATTTCAAGAATTTGCAGCAACAATTTGGACTTCAATTACCACATTAATATACTATTAGAAAGTTTTCTAGAGAACGAAATTCCTTCTTCTTTCATCAAAAGAACTTTAAGAAAAATTATTCTGAATAATAGAGTAAGGTTGGCAGATCTGCTTTAATTTTCTACACAGTTAATAATATGATTCTGACCAATCAAAGCCGTAAGGAAGTTGGCTAGAGGATGCCTATTAACTACCTAAAGGAACCTTAGTGCTATGGATATGACGGTCCTATTAAAACAAAAAATTAAATAATATAAACAAAATCACAAAAAAAGCTTAAAAATCTGTTTATAAAAGAAAATAAAAACAAATAAAAAAGAAAACTAGTTATTCATCACTAGGATAGCTATACTAAAAATAGTAAAACCAACATTAAAATTAATAAGATTCTGATTAATCTATAGAAGCTCACTAAGGTGATTTAATACATGCAAAGATTATTAAATAAACTGCTCGTGTATTTTATAATATTTCTCATGTATTCTGGAGAGTTAATTCTGCTCATTCTGATCATACAGATCTACAGTCTTAAGTTTATATATTTTTTTCTCTGGTTAAAATCTCCGCGCATTGGTTTCTTGCTGTATGAGGAGGCCATCAGCCCCACCCTCACTGCCCCCAGCGTCTAGGGAGTGGCGGAAGAGGTCAGCCATGTTCTCCTCTTGTGAGGAGAAAAGTTTTTGTCACACAAGAGGTAAGCTCTCTTCCTTGTTTTTGGGTTCTAGGTTTTATAAGTTCAATGTTTGTACTTTATGTACCTTTTCTCTGACGTTTTTTAGCTTTTCAGCTTTTAAGCATTGGTTTGTCTGTTAACATTTATGAGGGTTTTAACTCTTACTTTTCTTTGTAACTTTGAGCGTCTTTTGGGGTACCTAGGAACAGAAGATGGCTAAGCTTGTTCCTTTTCTATGCGCTGTTTTTTCAAAGTAGTTAAGTTCTTAATAACTAATTAATTATGCACTTAAAGCACTGCTGAAATACTTTGTACATATTGCAACTAACTGTTTAAGGTATATAACTTTCACAAAGTTTTCTTTAGTTAATTATTATCTTTAACTTATTCTCGTTTTCGTGCTGTCATAAGTTGTAGAGTAGGGGGTTTTAGACTCAAGTTTTCTTTCAAAAATCTGTTCGTTATAAATTAACATTTCCTTTTTTAATTGCAATGTAAAATTTGGATTTCTTTTGCATTGTTTTTCAGGTTTAAATTCTCTCTCAAACGAACTTGGAATTTCGTTATAGCTGAAAATCATTTCTATTTATTATGTCACTCTCACAGCTTGAGTTCTTTTAATCTTCTTCTCTCTGTTTAATAGTAACAGATGAAGAGCATGGGTCGGGCCATGAAGGTTAATGGATGCAAGCGAAATTGTTAACTAGTGCTAGGTCATGCTACTCTACGGAGGACATGACTTATATATATATTTTTAAAACTATTTTAGGTGGGAATGTTACTTGCATCTATGGCCTTGCAGAAACCCATTTCCAACTAGGTCTTTGTGGAAGTGAGAAAATGCAGAGTTTTTGCTGGTCCTTGATAAAGCCAAGGCTCAGTATTCTCGACACCTTCTACATTCAGTTGTTTTATTTTATTTTTTTATCTTTTCTCCTTTTACTCACACAGGTAGATACATAACCTTTTCTATGTTGTACTAGGTGTGAGTCAAAATTATATATGTATTTTTTTGCTTAGGTATCTTCTTTATAGAATGTGAATTCTGAATTTTCAAAACTGCTGCGTTGCGCGTTTTGATTTTCAGGTTATTTTGCACCCTTCGTTTTAAATTCTAAAATTTTTTCCTTAGTCTTCAGTTTTGCTCTTAAGTAAATATATATATATATATACAATACACATGCACTAATATAATGACACTTTACAATTTCCCGACGATAGCCTTTGCTCTCAACCTTGAAGTACTATTATCTAACATTTTCTTTTTTTTGTAATTCAATAAATTCCTAGTAATATTACTTATTTCCTTTCCTTACATAACAAAACACTTTACAATTCCTATTCACTTTAAGCATTAATATTGAAGTACTAACACTGAGTTTACTAAAACTACTGCAACCTATTCTTTTACAAAACTGACAAAATAATTTTTTTTTCTCGGCCTTTTGACCCCTAACTTCCTACTAAAATTTTCCTTTCTTAACCATAGACTCGGTATCAGGAATATAAATTTCGGCGACAAAGTGGTACTTACCGGAGCATCTTGGGCCCCCTTCAGCTTCTCTGTAGCGACTTCGACCGCGACCCAGCATCCTAAACAGGAATGTCGCCCGGTCTCGCGAGACGTAATTGTCCGTCCCTGGTTACGGGATTTTCCTGGCACTTCCAATCCTTGCTCTGGTTACGAGCGTTATTTGTCGACTTCTCTGGTCCACCGGTTCCGTTGCACAATAGTCCTTTATGTAGCACAGTCCTTTGTTTGTCCCACCGTTTTCCGGCCACGTGCTACGGTCACACTTAGAAGTTCACCTTGTGTCACCACTATCCTGCCACGTGTTGCTGTTGCACTCAGAAGTTCACCTTGTGTCACCACTATCCTGCCACGTGTTGCTGTTGCACTCAGAAGTTCACGTTGTTTCACCACTTTCCTGCCACATGTTGCTGTTGCACTCAGAAGTTCACGTTGTTTCACCACTTTCCCGCCACGTGCTTCTGTTACACTTAGGCGTCCTCTTTGTCCGAGTCCTCGAACACAGTCTCTATTTCGCTGAATAAAATTGCCCTAATTACTTCCACTGAACTCGCCTAACATATCAATCCTATCGACTGCGCCATTTCCTATGTATCTGCTGTAGGGGTGGAAGCTCATTATGTTAATTAATGGCTCCTCGGCCAAACACCCACTAGCTTCCAGCGCTGATCAAAATTTCCCCACAGCAGGAAGGAAAACCATTTGTAAGGTTCGTTGTCTAGAGACTGTCTATCAACGGTAGTTGAAGACAGCCCGGCGTTCTTTCTCTCCCAGCTTTACTATAAATCTGCTATTCAGGAGAGGGGAAGTAAAAATAATGGCAAAACAATTCCAAGCATGAATTCACTCTCAAGCTTGTTGCAAACTTAACAAAACATTTAATCAACAGTAAATTGTTCCTTGACCTTGAGTTCCTGTAACTGCAGTTCCACGTGAAAATGATCCGGGTATCTAATTATTCCAGAATACCCTTTCCTGCCAATACTCTTTGCCCGTTCTTTTTCTATCACCGACGTGAAAGGTTTCAATCGTCGTAACCTTCCGTTCGTCTAATTTCCTTTGTTCCGGAAGCTATGCTTTGTGTTCCGTCCCGAACACGTGTTCTCTCCAAACGCTTTCTCCGTACGTCATTCCAGATTCCAACTACGCTGGCTTTCCCCGTGCTCTAACTGGCACGTTCTATCACGAACTTTTCTTTACCCAGTACTAACTCCCAGCACTATACATCCGTCCACAGCACGCGCTGTCGTCAACCGTTCTCTACGCTCGCTCCCCGTAGACTGTTTCTCACGCGCGCTTCCTGTCGACTGCCTCGCTTTTCCTTCCACTCCTACCCTGAAGTTTTCCCCCCTAACTACATTAGCCTTCTGATTGGCTCCTACCTCACTCGCCTGAGGCTCCCTCTCTCTCCCTAGTCGGAGCCCTCCAAGAGCAGGCGCCCCCCTCGCTCTTCTCGGTGCCCCCACACTACCTTTCTCTCCTGACATGTGCCTTCTGCCGGTGACCTTCATCTAATCCCTTCGTTGACCTCCACCTCACGGTGCTCTGTAGCTTACATTTCCCTCTGGCCAGGAACAACAGCTGTGCCTTCCGTGAACACAATAGACCTGTCAAACAGGCATATCGAAATGTCACCTAGTCTGGTGCATTACCACGTGTTACGCTCGTTTCCAAATAATACACATGGAAATATTTATTCTGAAATGTTAATATCCAGAATGATCGATGGGATTTAAAGTCCATCACACAATTTATATAGGGGCGTAATTTCTCGCCCCTACACTCTCATTGCACAATGATATTGACACTTTTAGAACATGCATTTTGTATGGATAAATGAACATGGTATAACAACACCGAGAGGAATTTTATTCAAAGTAGTCTACCTTTTAACCAGTGGCTGCTCCTGCTATAGTGCTGCAGAACCACTACCCCCTACCTAAAGCAGTTTTTTTTTTTTTAACACCATACTGAAGTTTTGTAAACTCCTCTGGAAGTTTTTCCTGCTCAACTCCTACTACTTAATTTTTCTGAACTCAGCTGGGAGTTTTTCCTGCATAACGCCACTGGGAGAGGAAGGAATCTTGGTGGGCTGCTCTGCTTACAGCTCTGACGGCTATTGAAACCAAGTCATGTGGGAAACTCAGCCTGTTCCTACATCAGTTCATTTTCTTTGAATAAAACTCACACAAGGGCTGCTTTTATGGCATCCCTTGCTGGTGCAGCAGATTTGAGTGGTCCTCAGATTTGCTTGCCTAGTGACGTAGCCAGAATTTATTGCACGTCTGTTGTTGGCTGTGAAAGCCTCGCTGTGTACTTTACTGTAAGCTATATTGATAAATATGGTTGTTGCACTTTTGAATGAGAAATAAAATGGTGGAACAAGTTTTAAAAAAGTAATGGCAAATGTATTATTCGAAGTTTCTTTTCCCTTTCAATTTCTGGTTTGTTCCTGCTTTTATTCAACATAATTTTAACAGCAATGTCATGTCCATGGAACTTGAGAAAATTGTCTGTGTGCTAACAAATACTCAGTTGCTGGGATTTTTGCAAAAAGTTTGTCATTTTCTCTTCTGGTCAAAATGGACAATATGAACAAATTGTGATTAAGAATAAAATTTGGTAATGAATAAACTGCAAACAAAACAAAATATAATAGATCAAGGAAGTTAGAATATCCAGATGTACTACTCTAGTCTCCTTGGTCTGAACAAGCGTGCTCTGTATAAAACATCCCTTGATTCATTTATATACTGCCACATTCCTGGCAACCGCCAATGTTACTGCACTGACTTACCTTTCCCAACACAAAACATACTACATGTACTTGCAAGCTGTGTGAGAATTTTCTTCCCATTTTTATGGACAATGATTCAATTGCAGTGAACCTTAATAATATTAAAGACACTGATTCAATTAAAGATGCGAATCAGTGTCTCTTAACATTAAAAGGATTCTTCGAAGTAAATTTGCAAGACGACAATATTTCAAATGCACTTGTTAACTTACTCATAGATTGTGCTTGGGGAATAACTGGGCTGAAATCTAAAACACACATGAAAATAGATTAGTTTTTTAAAAGCAATGAAAGTATATAAGATGATTATGTGTAATGCAATTAATTTTTACCTAATAAAGTTTTAGTAATGCAACATGATTTTTTATTAATTTCCTTGTAATTCAAGTGTTACCTTTGTTTTCATACTGTTTGTACATTTAATGCCAGAAGCTTCCAAGATGGAAAAGGAGAATTTGAACTACAGTGCACAATAAGTACACACACACACACATAATTTAAAAACAGAGAACTGACAGGCTTACAATAATATAGCTTTAGAAGTGATATCTACAAAACTGGGATGAAGTTCCCCCTCACCATTTCAGCTTACCATAAAAGCCACCACTGCTTTTAACACTACTGAAAGGCAAAACTGCACGAATCCATGCAGTAAATTAAGCTTAAACCCATATGTGAAATAAAGTTTTGGAAATTGCACTGATAAATACAACACAAAAAATCTGAAGAAAAAACTTTATTTTTGAAATTATAATTTACATTCAGAGTGAACATAATAATTATCAATGATGTATTTCATATTAAAGCACAAACAAAAAGTAAAAACTTGAAAATAATGATCTGTTCTCTAAATCAGGGTATTCAAATAAGTATTCTGGTGAGATGGTGGTCAAAAACTGCTTGCACTTCTGCACCTGTAAGAGTAACTACAGGATATGAAACTGGATTTTTACAACTGCCTTTAAATGGAAATACAAGAGTAGAAATAATTAAGAAAAATCCTTTAGTGCACAAGATCAAAAATATAAACATACTTAAATAATTTAGTAGCACGAGTATATTTAGGGATTCACACACACATCCCCAACACCACTCCAATGCCCCAAATTTCTACAGATACCCCTCCATAAAAAATTGTTCACCACAAATCCATTGGATGGTATAGCCAGTTGTAAACAGCAGTTAGCATTTAAATACATTTCTCAACTTTAAATTGAAGTATCTTTTACTGTAATTTCTTATTTGAAGTCTACGTATATAGTAGCCCAATGTCTCTTTTTTTAGCATTGTGACAGCGCTCGCATCCGTTAGGCTGCACATTCAGGCGGAGAGTATATTTTCAAATTTTTTTTTATTATTAATTTAGGTAATGAATGTGTAATGAGTTTTTTTTTTTGTTGGCTGCCTCACACTGTGAGCAGAGATTTTCAGGTCAAATGAGCAAACCCCAAATTTTTGGATACTTATACTTATTTTTCCTCCTTGTGCCCCCCTCCCCTCATCTCCGGGTCGTCACAACGAAGAGCGAGTGAATGTTGGATGTAAGGGTAGACAGGAGCCGCTGGTGGCGAACTTATTGTAGACCAGCAGGTTGAATCCGCTGTGTAGCTGCACCCCCTTTGGTGGCTAGCAAATCTGCAGGAATCCTGGCAGGGGGCATTTTCAGGTTGCATAAAGAGAGATTGGGAAGCAGATCAAAGTTTCGGAAATCTTTGACCATTGTGAGATATTTTGTGGGGTCTATGAAGTTGTTAGTCGATCTCTGCATTTTCAAAAGACTCAGGAAGTCAGTAGTCTGGCTGGCGATGCGGGAGGCACTTATATGGCTGATGAAATTTAAGGCACGGTGGATTACATTGCCTGAAGTTGGGAACTTCAGAATTTTTCCTTATGGTTGTAGATTCGTTGGGAAGAGAGAAATTAATGGCGAAACCCATACCCCCCCTCCCAACGAATCAATAGCCTTCATGCTAATTTTGCAGTCAGTGGAATTCAAGTGGGAATTCTAATTCAGGGGAGGCCTGCATTTCCCTGTTCCGGATTGGAGATTGTGTAATTTTGATTTGTGATGGAAAGATCCCGGGGAAGTTGTTGGAAAATTCAAGAAGTTTTTTTTTCACTCTTTTACTTGGTCACTTCATCTTGCACTTCGCTTGGCCTTTTGCACTTCCATGTTAGCACTTAAGCTTTGAATGTCAGACGGGTAGTCTGGTTCAGCTCTATCAGCTATGCATTCGAGAAATAGCCCTCGGAGTGTTCTAATGTGCGTATACCACTATTTATCCTGTCAGTAAGGTTGGCAGGTGACGTTTTTGAGCATGCAGAAGTTTCCACATGCATAGGCTGGCAAACGGTAGCAGGGGTTCCTGCACTCCTAGTGTCGCCAGGATTATTGGACTTCCTCCATCGTAAAGATGTTGACACAATGTGATGCGATGCAGCAGAGAGGAATTTCATGGGATACGACACTGAGTGCGACCTACAATCAGGCAATGATGTTTTCCCGGACTTGGAGTGGCCAGCAGGCAGGAATCCAGAAATGACCAGATCCTGACAAGGTGATGCAAATTCGCCAGTGACGCAATCATCTTCAGGGTCAAGAACTGTGATTCTCTACTGCCCTGTGAACTGAGTAAAAATGCCCAGTGTAAACTTGTGTTTTGAAAGTGGCTCCGTACCCCACGGATGAAGGGTGAGAAAACAGTGCGGTCTCCAGGCAATGTGAATGTAAGGTAGGATTTTCATGTTTTTTTTTTGGTGTGTCTTCTCAAAAATATTAGTGGCAGGTTGTTGATCAATACAGAGTTATAACTAAAATTAATAAAGTTGAAAGCGTATAGTTAACAAGCACACTATTAGTTCCTGTCGGAAAAGTTGGCATTACTATTATTCTATTTTGTTAGAAATTGAAGTATTAAGATACATAAAATCATTAAGATATTGTGAGCTAGATTATCAACATGTGACAGCTTGAGTACTAAACATTATTTGAGCAAAAAGGTTTTAAATTATCATGTTTGGGTTTTTTATTAATGTTTGCCAGATAAGACCAATAAATTGTGTTAATGTGTTATATATAATCAGATATATATTCTCATGAGTGCTTTAATAATTGCCAGCTGTGTACTCAAATCCTGGATTTGCGAGAGTAGCATCTTCCGGCTATGACTCAGTAATACTTTACTAAATTGTTAAAAAATCTAGACGATCTTATTTTTTTAAATATTGTGGCACACCGCTGGACTCTTCGATTCCCGAAGGTATCTGCAGTGTGAATAACAACACCAGTCAGTGGATCCTGAAACTGTGTCAGCCCTAACTCAGGGAATCACAATTCACTCGATAACTCCCTTGGTTAACACGTCAGTCAGGTATACCACAGCCGGGACTCGACCACTACAACAGGGTTTTGTAATTAAAGTCATTAATTGCAACCACAAAGTGGATGTGCAAAACTTTTCATTTTAAATATCTGCACAGATTTTGTAGATATGCACTTGGGTCATTCCATGTCAAATTAGTGCAATGTTTCACACTGACCTCCTTATTTATATTTTTGAAAATTGTGGTACTTAATGGTCTTACAAAGTAGTGCAAAAATACCAACTTTTAGGGACCTATGTTCATTCTGTGAAATGTTAGTTTTATCAAGTTTTTGGTTTTTGTTTAAAAATGGCTAGGAAATATTTAATTTTGCTTTGCTTTATTGAGCCTCCCAGTTAAGATATACAGAGATGGGAGTGGTCTCATTTGAAAGTTATTTTAATGAGCTTTTATATGATATGCAACATAACAGGATTCATAACAAAAAATCAAAATCCAACTCAAAAACAATTTTTCCAAAGCATGACATTAAAATTTTCAAAATCTCAAAATTAGCTGCAAATTTTCTTTAGGGACGAGAATATAAATCATGAATCCTGTAGGACACAAGCCATTTTGGGTCTCGTAATTCAAAATAATTTCACATTAGATATAAATTACGCAGTCTGAAGATACAGAGCTAGGCTGTTTTGTATTTCACAGCATGTAAACATCCTTTACGAGCAAGACTAAAAGACAAACACCTTGCAGGACACCAGCTATTTTGGCTCCTTTAATTGAAAATAACTTCACATTAGATTTAAACTACCTATTCTGAAGATACAGAGCTAGGCTGTTTTGTCTTTCAAAGAATGTAAACATCCTTTACAAGCAAGAGCATAAGACAAAAACCTTGCAGGACACCAGCTATTTTGGCTCCTACAATTGAAAATAATTTCACATTAGATTCAAACTACCTATTCTGAAGATACAGAGCTAGGCTGTTTTGTAATTCAAAGCATGTAAACATCCTTTACGAGCAAGACTACAAGACAAAAACCTAGCAGGACACTAGCTATTTTGGCTCCTATAATTCAAAATAATTTCACATTAGATTCAAACTATCTAGTCTGAAGATACAGAGCTAGGCCGTTTTGTATTTTAAAGCATGTAAACATCCTTTACAAGCAAGATTACAAGACAAAAACCTTGCAGGACACTAGCTATTTTGGCTCCTACAACTGAAAATAATTTCACATTAGATTCAAACTACCTATTCTGAAAATAGAGCTAGGCTGTTTTGTATTTCAAAGCATGTAAACATCCTTTATGAGCAAGACAAGACAAAAACCTTGCAGGACATCAGCTATTTTGGCTCCTTTAATTGAAAATAACTTCACATTAGATTCAAATTACCTAGTCTAGTGATACAGAGATAGGCTGTTTTGTCTTTCAAAGCATGTAAACATCTTTTATGAGCAAGAGTACAAGACAAACACCTTGTAGGACACCAGCTATTTTGGCTCCTATAATTGAAAATAATTTCACATTAGATTCAAACTACCTATTCTGAAGATACAGAGCTAGGCTGTTTTGTATTTCAAAGCATGTAAACATCCTTTATGAGCAAGACTACAAGACAAAACCTTGCAGGACACCAGCTATTTTGGCTCCTTTAATTGAAAATAATTTCACATTAGATTCAAACTACCTATTCTGAAGATAGAGCTAGGCTGTTTTGTATTTCAAAGCATGAAAACATACTTTACAAGCATGAGTACAAGACAAAAACCTTCCAGGACACCAGGTATTTTGGCACCTATAATTGAAAATAATTTCACATTAGATTCAAACTACCTAGTCTGAAGATACAGAGCTAGGCTCTTTTGTATTTCAAAGCATGTAAACATCCTTTACGAATAAGATTATAAAACAAAAACCTTGCAGGACACCAGCTTTTTTTTTCACATTCAGATAAAGCGTCAGTATAGATTACCTACCTCGTTGTTGACTTTTTTTCAAACATGTCGAACAAAAGTATACATCACGAACAAATGTTGAAAGGCATTAGCTCGTTTTTGCGTCACTTCAACTGATTTCGCATTTTTTTTTTTTTTTTTTTTTGGATATACTAGTTTTCTGTTCCAAAGCACATGTAAACATCCGTAAGCATAGCAGTATAAATCACGGATCTTTTTTTTTTTTTTTTTGATTGGAGGTTTAACGACCACCGTGAGCAACTCAATGGGCTATAAGCAGTCGCCCGTCCCTAATTTAGGGTCACTGGTTCCAGGGAAGGGAGAGAGCCAGTGCCGTAAGACAAACACAACATCCATGCCTGACCAGGATTCGAACCCGGACCCCCTACGGACGAATGATCAGAGGCCAAAGCCTTAGACCACTGCGCCACCGGGGCGGCAATCACGGATCTGTTTGAACAAGTTTTATCCACTACAGTTAAACTTTGAAGGTCATTAACCCTCATTTTTTTCAGGCATATCTATCTATGAAGTCCGAGAGATATAGAAAACACAAACGGTATACTTAATTTCAATTACAAAACAGACCGGAATAAGCCGCTTCCTAAAGAGGAAGAAATACGAAAATAATTTTAGATCTTGAAATAGTAACTGATATCTGTTGGAAGCGTCTTCTAAACTGATCTACAGTAATATAAATCACGAAATACGTACGGCAAGTTTTCTTCAACAGTAGAAACCTTGTAGGACACACTGAGCCCCAATAATAGAAAACACAAACAGTATATACATTATATGCTTCATTTCTACCGTAATCAGAGGCGAACGAACCGCTTCCTTTAATTTTTTATTGAGTAAGAAATACGATGTTTCTTGAAAAGTGTTATTTAGGACTAACACATCAAATAAGTTGAAAAACAACCGACCTCGTTGATATTGAGAAAAACGTTAACAGTGTCATTAAATTTCAGATTGTCGAAGATCTGGAATCAATCGTAGTACGATTAACCATGATAAAACACTCTGTTGCGAGACTTGGTACGCCGCTTCCTATTGGTTGGTTCCTCCAAGGCTCATAAGGGTCTGTATACCTATTTCGTATGGAGATTCCTGCAAGGCTCGTGAATTATACCTAACCGTCACATTCACTTCTTTTTACATTATTATTAATTTAAAGTAACAAAGCCGCCCATTAATTGGAGTATCAAAGATGACGCAGTGGTCTAAGCGATGGCCTCTGATCATTCGGTCGAAAGGGGCCCAGGTTCGAATCCCGTGAGGCATGGAAGTTGTGTTTGTCTTGCGGCACTGGATCTCTCCCTTCCCTGGAAGCAGTGACCCACCAAAATTAGGGACGGGTGACTGCTTACAGCCCATTGGTATAGCGTCTAGACGCTATACCATTGGGTTGCTCACGGTGGTCGTTAAACCTAAAATCCAAAAAAAAAAAAGTATCGAATAGATAATAATAATAATAATAGCAATGTGCCATGTGTCATTTAATTTTAAATGGCGCACAGATAAGTATGAAAATTTAACATAATAAAAAAAAATTATTTTTTAGGGACTTTTATGGCTAATTTGGAGAGCCGCCCCCGGTGGCGCAGTGGTCTAAGGCGCTGGCCTCTGATCATTCGTCCGTAAGGGGTCCGGGTTCGAATCCCGGTCAGGCATGGATGTTGTGTTTGTCTTACCGCACTGGCTCTCTCCCTTCCCTGGAACCAGTGACCCTAAATTAGGGACGGGCGACTGCCTATAGCCCATTGAGTTGCTCACGGTGGTCGTTAAACCTCCAATCAAAAAAAAAAAGCCGCCCCGGTGGCGCAGTGGTCTAAGGCGCTGGCCTCTGATCATTCGTCCGTAAAGGGTCCGGGTTCGAATCCCGTCGGGCATGGATGTTGTGTTTGTCTAACGGCACTGGCTCTCTCCCTTCCCTGGAACCAGTGACCCTAAATTAGGGACGGGCGACTGCTTATAGCCCATTGAGTTGCTCACGGTGGTCGTTAAACCTCCAATAAAAAAAAAAATTTGGAGACTTTCGGAATGAGTGAGTTGGCAACACTGGTCAAGTCATTTCCGAGCGACGGTTATTTCTAAGCGAAACCGGTAGAAGACTGTGGCGGTTGGTTTTGGTTAGTTTCGGTTGTACTTAGTGTAAGTTTCTGAGATTCGCGTGTTGTTGCGGTAACTATCATCACTTGTGAATTTTTTTTCGAGTTCTGGATGCTGGGTAAGTAAATAACAAGTCAAATGGATAATTTTAGTTATATTTTCTGTGGTATGTGCAGGGTGAGGAACCGGGCACCTTGTTTTAAAATGAGTCGCCTATTTCAGCCTTTGTCATCTTTTCAAACCTTTGCTTTAAACCGTATTAAGGGAAAATGTAGAATTTAGCGATGTAGTTTCAAAAGAAGTTACTGGAAGTTGAAAGATTATTGTTGAAAGTATGCCTACAACTATGTGAATGTAGTTATATAGTACAACTAACATTTTGGCAGGCAAAGTAGCATGGCCGTTATATGCCGTCGAACTTGACTTCATGCTGCAAGTACAACTGGCAAATGCCGACAAAATTGTATGGGGGTTCCAGTTACTTGTCCTGCTGAAAATATGCATTTTCCATAAATGTCTCTGCATTTTGATTACTGTCTGCGAATGTGTAAAGCCCCAATTTTTATGAATGAAGACGAGCATTGGGACATCTAAGCCAATAACATTTTATATAAAGCCAATAGCATTTTATTCTTTCATCCTCTGAGAAACTCCATTTAGCCGCCCCAGTGGCTCAGTGGTCTAAGCGATGGCCTCTGATCATTCGTCCGAACGGCGTCCGGGTTCGAATCCCGGTGAGGCATGGATGTTGTGTTTGTCTTACGGCACTGGCTCTCTCCCTTCCCTGGAACCAGTGACCCTAAATTAGGGACGGGCGACTGCTTATAGCCCATTGAGTTGCTCACGGTGGTCGTTAAACCTCCAATCAAAAAAAAAAGAAAAAGAAACTCCATTTAAAAGTGAAATCGTACTGGCTGTCCTCAAAATACTTTCATTCGTGTGACAGAAGTTTCGAAAGTAGTCACTGTTTTTTATTGTATTTATTGTTCTTCGCAAAATTTACAGATTTCGACAATAGTTAAATGTTTTCAGAAAGCTGGATTTCTGCAAAATGCAGAGATAAATGATGAAACTGAAGTTGACAATACCACCAACAACCTAGTAAGAACATTACCTGAAGACATCAATACGACCTGCTAAGTGAAGATCAGTTCCCAACAATAGAATTGCAATATCATAGTGCACGAAGATGTGGCAGACACAAAAGGATATTTTTTCTGATGTGCTATCAAACATTAAAAATCCTATTTTTAGAGTGTGTTCATCGTACTACACATTGAATACTGATGAAACAACTAATGTTAAAGATAAATAGGAGCTGGAAACAACCATCGCATTTTGGTCAGAAAGCAAATGTGGCATAACGACACAGCACCTCAGAACTTTCTTTTTAGGTAAAGCGGATTGTGAAACCTTGCATAAAAAACTATGAAGAACTTTCTGAGGCCAATTTATCACAAAGCAGGTGCTTAATGCTTGGATCAGATGAACCTAATGTTAATAAAAAAGTGTTTAGGCTTTTCAATAGTAATGTCCAGCAGACACGAGGGACAAGTCTTATAAACATACAGGGTGTCCACATTCTGGAAAGTCGGGGGAAAATCAGGGAAATGTTGGTAAAAGTCAGGGAAAATCAGTGATATTTAAAAAAAAGTCAGGGAAATTCCAATCACAGTTAGACTACAACTAGTTTTAACCTGGTGTCGGGGAGTGACTCCCTCATTGCCCAACACACTTGCACGTGGTGTTGCATATAATCATTAACTTCCCCTTCCTACTAATGTGACCTTGTATTTCCTACCTATTATTGTAAGTTGTGTTACATTACTTGTTAACATTTCTCTTTTTGTTTTAGGTCAAAGGGGTAGAAGAAAATTTGTGATATAAGTTATACTTTGTTAAAAGGCAATTAAGACTGCAGCAAGGTCAAAGCGTTGTGTGTTTAATGAACAGTGGTTTGACGAACAATTAAATCCAGAGTTTTCTGGTTGGATAGCTGCTGTGAACGGCGACAATGAATTAGCATTTTGTGAAGTGTGCTCTAAAACTTTCAAGCTTAGTAACATGAGGCATCAGGCAGTCTCCAGCCACGGAAATGGCCCTAATCATTTGAAAAATATCAGTGTTAAAATGTCTCAGCCCAGTCTTGCTTCTTTTACTTCTTCTGTGAAAAAGAACTCTCTTTGTAATAACAAACTCTTGCCATCAACAAGCTCAGGAAATGTGGAATCAGTACTTCTAGAAAATATTAAGTCTAATGACTCAAATACTTATGTTGTGAAAGATGATGTGAAGCCCAGTGACCTTAATGCTTATGTAGTGAAAGATGATGTAATAAAGTCGGAAATGCTATGGGCCATGGAAGTGTTGTCCAAGTGTATGTCTCTGAACTCTTGTACACAGATTAACAAAACATTTCAGTTAATGTTTCCTGACAGGGCGATAGCTTCAAAATTTACTTTAGGCAAAAGCAAAGCATCTTATGTGATAAACCATGGATTGGCACCACATTTCAAAGAGTGTTTATGGACGATCTGAAGCAGTGCACTGACTGTAATTTGTTTTGATGAATCACTAAACAAAATTGCTTAGCGTGGGCAAATGGACCAGTTTGTTCGTTATTATGACTTCAATCTGCAAAAAGTTTCCACTAGATACTTAAGTAGTGTGTTTTTAGGACGGGCAATAGCTAGTGACCTTTTAGAGAAATTCATTAAAGGTGCACCTCTTCCCTTGGATAACATGCTACAAGTGTCAATGGATGGACCTAACGTTAATCTCAGCTTTCTTCAAAAGCTGAAAGATAAACTTAGAACTGAAAATCCAGATGGTAAATTATTAGTTGACATTGGAGTATGTGGTCTTCACGTGGTCAAATGGAGCTATGAAAACTGGACTTGAAGCAGTGAAATAGGATATACATCACTTTCTTCGTAACTTGTACTACCTTTTAAAAGATAGTCCTGCTTGCCGTGCAAATTATACTATGATTACTGGATGTAAATATTTTCCTTTGAAATTTTGCACTCTAAGGTGGTAAGAAAACATTAATTGTTTGACTAGGGCATTGCTTGTTTATGATCATACCAAGAAATGTTCCAGAATCATCATTTTCCAGCAAACTGCACATGTTTCTTGCAGAATTCATGAAAAGTCCACTGTTGAAATGCAAATTTGCTGCATTTAGGACTATAGCTTCAAAGTGAATCTTTTTGAGAAGATTCCAGAGCCCAAAGCCTTTAATTCCTTTCTTACACACTGATTTGCTGGATCTGATGAAAAATTTGATGGCATGAAGCTTGAAGCCTGACAAATTAAGTGAAGCTGATATGTCTCAAAACTGTTAACTGTAGATGTTTCAAAAAGTGAAAATCTTCTTTTAATTGAGAAAAGCTATTAAAAGAAGTAAAGTGCTCAGAAAGGGAGAAATTAGAGTTTAAGCTTGAATTTAGGAAGCTTGTGACCACCAGTATGATTGAAAAACTTCATGAGAAAAGCCCATTAAAATTTAAGTTTGTCCGTGGGTAACTTGTTTGGACCCAAATATTATAGTGCAGCAGCAGAGTCTAGGCAAGAAGAGAGTGGAAATTTTGCTCGGAGTTTTACTTAGTGCAAACAAAATTTCAGATGACTGTGCAGAAAAAGCTAATAAACAGTACGCTTCATTGTGTGTAGAAGCTCAATCTGCTTTAAAGTCTCAGTTTGATGAATTTTTAGTTAGTTAGTTAGTTAATTGATTTTAGTGGCGCAAGGGCCAGGCTTGGCCAAAGAGCGCCAGACACAGAACTATCAGCTAAAGATTTTAAAAAGCGGGGTGAAATGATTAAGAGCAGACAGGCATGAATTTTTAGACAGTCATAATGATTCCATTGGATTAGACAAATTTTACAGTGCTCTACTTGACAACCAAAAACAATTCGGTGAACTTTGGGATGTAATAAAAATTTGTCTCATTATGTCTCATGAAAATGCTTCAGTGGAAGGTGGATTTTCTGTCAATAAGTCTCTTATGGAAAATCTCCTGGAAGAATCCCTGATATGTCAGACAACAGTTTTTGATGCCATTAAAATTGTGGGAGGAGTAAAACACATTGCCATCAACAGAAGGCTTCTTTCTGTAAGAGCCTCCAGACGAAGATATCAGGATTATCTTGAGAACAAAAGTTCTTCAAAACAAAGAAGAAAGAAAACTGAAGGAAAAAAGAAAAATTGATCATGAAATAAAAAAATTGCAGAAAAAAGGCAAAGAGTACGGAAGGAACTAGAGTTGGGAGAAGCAGCATTGTAGGCGAAGATTTCAGATTGGAAAAAGGAGAAAAGTGGTGTGTAATGTAAAAACAGTGACTGTGCTCCTACTGTAATATTTTTATAGTAACTGTTCTGAATATTGTGTATGAGTTTGTGTTTCTTCAATAAATGTAAAACCATGAAAAAAAGAGTAAACTTAAAATGAAAAAGGTGTGAGTTGGACGGCTATGGGGAAGGTGGGGGCCGATATATATATATATATATTTTTTTGCTGACCTTGGCTACGTATAATGGACGCTCCCTATCTTCTGATTCAAGGCTTCTTGAATTGGAAGAGGAACTACAAAGGATCAAGTGGGACATCGTCGGGCTAAGTGAGGTAAGGAGAAGATCTCATTGAACTAAATAGTGGACATCTCTTCTACTATCGTAGGACAGATACTGGCAGAACTAACTAGTGGTGTTGGATTTATAATAAACAAGAAACTGAAGGATAAAGTTGTAGAAGTTGAAAGTTCCTCTGACAGAGCCGCACGACTCGTTATCCAACTCTCGAGAAGATACCAGGCTCAGATTATTCAAACTTATGCACCCACCACAAGTTATCCTGAAGAAGAAATTGAAGAATTTTATGAGTAAATTAGTCATCTAAATAATAAAGGTAAGCAGCACTTGAAGATAATTATGGGAGATTTCAATGCAAAAATAGGGCAACAGCAACAGAATGAAACTTCAGTAGGCAAATTTGGTCACGGCAACGGAAACCAGCGTGGAAATACTCGAGTTTGCAGAGGCAGAAGGGCTTTTCATCTTGAACTCCTTTTTCAAGAAAAAGCCACACAGGAAATGGACATGGAGACATCCAAATGGGAATACAAGTGAAATTGATTTTATTACGTGTAACAAAACAATCGTCATAGAAGACTGCAGTGTGCTAAACAAGTTCAACACAGGTAGTGACCATAGATTGGTAAGATGCACCTCAACATTAAACTCGAACGTGGCAAGCTCCTAAGACAAACTAAATGTATTGACATAACCCCTTCAAATTGGAACTGAATAACAGATTCTCTGCTTTAGAAGGCCTAACATCGGAAGAAGTGGATATTTCTGAAGTTAACAGAAAAGTAACCATAGCTCTTATGGAAACAGCAACAAAATAAGCTGGGTCTAAGAACAAGTTGCATGTGAACAAATTATCAGGAAAACCAAAATGTTGATGCAAAAAAGGAGAGATGAGGACAACTAAAGAAGATGTGACTTCCAAAGTAGAATATATAGAGCTATGCAAGACAGTACGAAAAAGTATCACTGAAGACGTAAGGAAATTCAACTGTGAACTAGTGAGGAAAGCAATTGAAAACAACCAAAGCCTAAATAAAGATAGCAAAGGGACATCTCAGTAAGGGAAGAAAACAGATTATGACTGCGAAATGAAGATGGTTCTGTAACACGAAACAGAAACGAAATTTTGACAAGAGTGAAAGATTTTTTTTTTTATTGGAGGTTTAACGACCACCGTGAGCAACTCAATGGGCTATAAGCAGTTGCCCGTCCCTAATTTAGGGTCACTGGTTCCAGGGAAGGGAGAGAGCCAGTGCCGTAAGACAAACACAACATCCATGCCTCACCGGGATTCGAACCCGGACTCCTTTTGGACGAATTATCAGAGGCCATCGCTTAGACCACTGCGCCACCGGGGCGGCAGTGAAAGATTTCTACTCCAAATTATATGAAAGGGATGATACATGTACCCCAGACATGAAAGGTGGTACCAGTACCAGAGTTCTTCCAGTCCTCCCAGCAGAAGTTGCACATGCAATCAAGAACATGAAGCGGGAAAAAGCTCTAGGAGAAGATGAAATTACTGTAGACATCATACAAGAAGCAAGTGGAGAAATCAAAACAGTACTCGCCGAAATTTTCACTCGATGCCTTAATGAAAGGAAGATTCCTGAGGATTGGAACAGCACTGCAATGATCCTGCTACATAAAAAAGGTGACATTGAGGATCTCAGGAACTACAGACCTGTCGGCCTCCTATCAGTGGTTTATAAAATCTTCACTAAAGTTCTTCCACACTGCTTAAAGGTAACACTTGACATGGATCAACCGAGAGAACAAGCTGAATTCAGGAGTGGCTACAGCACAATAGACCATATCCACGTACTGAGAGAACTAATTGAAAGAGCGAGGGAATATGAACTTCCATTGTGCATGGCTTTTATTGATTATGAAAAAGCCTTTGATTCGGTGAAACCATCAGCAGTTGCAATGGTTCTGAAATCCTGCGGTATTAAAGATGCATACATTAATATTATTAATAACATCTATGAAAATGCAAGTGCAAAGATTCGGCTGTTTGAAAGTACAACACACAAAAATTGGAAAGGGAGCGAGACAAGGTGACACCATATGTCCGAAGTTCTTTATTGCCACATTGGAAAATGTCTTTCAATGACTGAACTGGGAAAACAAAGGGATAAAGATTAATAGAGATTATCTAACCCACCTTCATTTTGCTGATGACGTAGTCATTTTTGCAACTACCCCTGCAGAGTGTGATCTAGGAACTTGCTGTCAAGAGTAAAGAAGTGGGATTAAAAATGAACTTTCAGAAGACAAAAGTGATGTTCAATGCTTTTACAAGAAATGAAGATTTATCGATTGATGGAGAAAAGCTGGAGATAACAGACACAAACGTTTATCTTGGACAGCAGATCTCAAGTGAGGGTCACATTGATGAAGATTAATTAATCAGCGTGCAAAACTTACCTGGAGAGCTTTTGGAAGAAACAGCATAATTTTTAAGAGCAATATGCCATTATGTCTTAAAAGAAAAGTGTTTGATCAGTGCATCCCTCCAGTGTTTACATATGGTGCAGAGACATGGACCTTAACTAAAAGAGACATACAAAGGCTGCAGACAACTCAAAGCAGCATGGAGAGGTGCATGCTTGGTGTAACCAGGAGAGATAAGAAGAGGAACTCATGGATCCGAAAAATGACAAGAGTGGAAGACATCATGATCAGAGTAAAATCCCTGAAATGGCAATGGGCTGGACATACTGCCAGAAGGACAGACCATCGATGGACAGTCAAAATTTTAGATTGGATTCCAAGGGACAGGAAAAGACCCAGAAGAAGACCACATGGGAGACAAGTAGATGAAATTCGAAAGTATGTGGGAGTGGCATGGAGGAGACTGGCACAAGACAGACAGTTGTGGAGGAAACTTGGGGAGACCTTCCAGCAGGGGATTAATAATAGTTGACAATGGTGATGATGCTATATAAAAAAAAATTAAATGAATCAGTTATTTGGGAAACTATTCGTCAAACGAAAACACTTTTAAATAATATAAGTTTCTCAATTATCCAATTCAATTTTATTTATTATCATGGCACATATTTTGAAAAACTCAAATAAACCTATTTGTGTAAGGTCAGGGATTTCTTATATATTTGATCAGGGAAATCAGGTTTGATAATTCTCTGGACACCCTGAACATAGGTACCTGCAACATCCACACAATGTGCATTGCATATTCAAAGTCATTGGTGTTTAGTTGAAGAAGCTTCTTAGCTGCTGATCAACATTTACCATTGTTTTGACAGTTGGCCTACCCGTTGGGAAGAGTTTGAAGAAATCCAATCTAATATAACGTTTCACACCACAAATTTTTGAAATGTGCAACAGCAAGGTGGCTTCCTTTAGGGCCTTCAGCCAACAGGTTTTGGAGCAGTGGGATATTATTCAGTTCTATTTCCTTAAGCACATGCCTCTAAGAAAAAATTCTGCTGCTCTTCAATCTGATCCTAAAAGGCTGTTGTGAGTGCCTTAAAGAAACCTTTAATAAAAGCTGAACTTCCTTTCATTATTTCATCAGCAGACTATTCATGAAGTTTGCACAAAGTTTTTTTTTAATTTTTTTATTTAAGGTTTAAAGACCACTGTTAGCAACTTAATGGGCTATAAGTAGTCACCTGTCCCTAATTTAGGGCCACTGGTTCCAGGGGAGGGAGAGAGCCAGTACCATAAGACAAACACAACATCCATGCCTCGCCGGGATTCGAACCCGGACCCAATTCGGACGAATGGTCATAAGTCATCGCATAACCACTGTGCCACATGGGCGGCACACAACGTTTTCAGTGCCAAGCACCCATGATCCACAGATTGCAGAAGAAATAGGGAACATTCTTCAGACCTTCATGGCTCATGTTTTGCAGACTGCTGTCATTAGAAAAGTTGCTAATTTTTCTAAAGTTGATCTTGATGAACTGTTTACAGTTGGTAATCTGCTTCCTCTTGAAGAACTTGTCATTAATGAAAAGGTCACAGACGAGCTTTCTAACCTGAAAGAAAGTGATGTTACTAATCTAAAAAAACTGTTATGGGAATTTTACTAGGAAATTTTTTCATTTAATTGCAAATTTTCGGAGAAAAGTCTTCTTCTTCAGGCTGTCTTTTTGTTGTCACTTATTCCTGTCACTATAGCGGTTACAGTTAACCTTGACGGTTTAGGCTATTTTTCAACAAATCCTGCCAGATGTTAGGCAGGGAAAATCCTTTGCAGTAATTGATAATGGAATTTTGATTTTTCTCAATTTCTATTCCTTCTTTCAGCTTTCTTTTTGAAAATTGCTTTGGAAACTGCTGACTTTAAGGGAATTCCAATCCATGCTGTGACTAGTTTCTCTAACATGCCTATCTAATCCAGTCTTGTTGGAGCAATTTTTTATAGCTGCTTTATGCTCTGCTATACGAGTTTCTAGTCTGCGACCTGTTTCACCTATGTAAGATAGTCGACAACTGCATTTTACTTCATAGACTACTCCTTGCATTTTTAAAATATCTTCTTCTCTTTGAACTATTTTAGAAAAAATTTCTTAACTTTGTTCTCTAAACTTGGAGCTAGCCTAATATTGTACTTCTTACTAATTCTCTTTAAAAACTCAAATAAACCTTTGTGATAAGAAATGTTTCTAGTGAATTTTACTTGTTGCTTTTGCAAATTCAGATGCTTCTCAATTTCTTCTTTAGGATAGTTATTTTCTGCAAGTATGACTTTATGGGCTTCTTTTTTATCTGCTGTAGATACTATTTTATTAATTTTTTCTAAAAACTGACTTGCTACATTTTTCCTAATAGAAACTGGATGATAGGAATTGAAATCCAATAGTCTATTCGTATTCATTGGTTTTTTATACGAACTGGTGAGGAATTTTTCATCTTCATAATAGATAGTAATATCTAAGAAGTTAATTCTTTTTTTCTTGAAGTTCAATAGTGAACTTAATGGAATCATCTAATTCAGTGAGTGAGTCTAGAATTCTTTCTGGAATAATTTCTGAGCTATCTATTATAAATAAGATGTCATCCATGTATCTGCTATATAAGCAGAAGTATGTGGGTTGTACTAGTATCTTTTCTTCTAGTTTTCCCACATAATAGTTAGCTAAGAGTGGGGAGAGTATAGCTAGCCCCGATTTTTTGAATGAAAAATGTTTTCCCAAATTGAAAGTAGCTGTTCTGCAAAGAGAAGGTAAGCATTTCAAAAATTCCAACTAATAAGTTTTTTTCTTTGTTGTGAAAAACTATTAGGTCTGCCAAATCTTCCGCTATAAAGTATGTAAGTTGATCTATATTAATGTGAGTATACATAGACACTATGTCTAAACTACCCATAATAGGAGAATCTAATTTTGGAAGAAGTTCAAATTTTTCTTTTAGCTGCATTAAGTTTTTTATCAAGTTAGGTGGCTCTTTTAAAAGCTTCTGAAGGTGTGACTTTAAAAAGTAGTTTAGATTTGAAAGAATAGTGTTTTGAGTCAATTATTGGTCTAATTGGTTGTTCTTTATGCAGTTTGATTATTCCATATATTTGAGGTAATCTGAACTGTAATTTTGAGAATTGTTTATAGTTTTCTAGAAGCTGGTTTTTCTTTTTTTGAAGTGAAATAAGCTTAGAGACTTTTTTAATCAAATCTGGTAGTGGGTTTTCTTTTACTTCTTCATACATAGGCTTTTTTAGTTCTTCTTCCATCTTTTCTGGATAATCTTTCTTATCCATAATAGTAATCAACTAACTTTTGTTTTTCACAGCAACTACACTTTAATTTTTTCTGAAATCTTTAAGAGCTTTTAATTGACTATTATCAAAATTTTTTTGAGGTTTCTTTAGTTGCTTCTGGAATTTTGTAAGGCTATTGTAGTAATCTTTTCTGAGGAGGTCTGCTTTAATTTGATCATCTTTTTCTAAAGTGTTGCATATGCTTTCCAATAGTGTTAAGTTGTTGTTTCTGAAGGAAGCTCAAAAGCACTATATTATTACTTGTAAGCATGTGATGGAAAAGACTTTCTTATCAAGTGGATCACTTAAAAATTTTAGATTTTTAGACCCAAAAGAATGAATGGTAGAAACTGCAGCTAGACATTGAAATTTGCAAAAATTATGGCATTTCATGTTCAACCAGATTATTAGATGAGTGAAAAATTTTGTAACTGGAAAAAGATGTTACAACATTTGAAAACAAAACTATTGATTATTACTGGCAACAACACATCTCAAAAAGGGACTCCTTATCAAAAGATATAAAGTTTCCAAACGCTGCAAAAGTTATAAAGTGTTGCATGGAAATGCTGACATAGAGAGACAATTTTCCATTTCTAAGCATATGATGTGTATATAAATGGGTATCAGTTGAAAATATACATTTATGTTATACACTGTGTAGGCAAAAGCTTGTCTGTGAAACATGTGTCAAGCAAGTGTTATTGTGGAACAATAATGGCAAGTAGATATTGTGTTCACAATAAATGGTGTAATTTTGTGGTTTCAGATATGTAATCAGTAGCAAAATCAAGGTTGAATTCTATGTGACACATCATATTACACAATAAGAAAAAAAACTTGTGAGTAATTATGGTGGTGTAATCGTGTACGTGATTGTGTTAAAAGTATTTCGCAATAATTCAATACTTTCCCTAAGTTCAGATCCACCCGCAGTCAGGCTGAGGTAGGATACATGCACTAGTTAATAGCTAATGATGACTTTCAACCTTAAACCTAATTCACTGCATACACACAAGTTTTAACAATCTAAAGCAACTTTTATGGGAATTTTACTAGGAAATTTTTTCATTAATAGCAAATTTTCGGAGAAAACTCTTCTCCTTCTTCAGGCTGTCTTGTTGTTGTCACTTTTTACTTGTCACTATCACGGTTACGGTTTACCTTGATGGTTACGGTTAACCTTGACGGTTTAGGTTATTTTTCAACAAATCCGGCCAGATGTTAGGCAGGGAAAATCCTTTGCAGTCATTGATGATGGAATTTTGATTTTTCTCAATCTCTATTCCTTCTTTCAGTTTTCTTTTTTGGAAATTGCTTTGGAAACTGATTACTTTAAGGGAATTCCAATCCATGCTGTGCCCAGTTTCTCTAACATGCCTATCTAATCCAGTCTTGTTGGAGCAATTTTTTATAGCTGCTTTATGCTCAGCTATACAAGTTTCTAGTCTGCGACCTGTTTCACCTATGTAAGATAGTCCACAACTACAATTTACTTCACAAACTACTCCTTGCATTTTTAAAATATCTTCTTCTCTTTGAAGTATTTTAGGGAAACATTTTTTAACTTTGTTCTCTAAACTTGGAGCTAGCCTAATATTGTATTTTTTACTAATTCTCTTTAAAGCCTCAAATAAACCTTTGTGATAAGAAATTTTTCTAGTGAATTTTACTTGTTGCTTTTGTGGGTTCTTCGTACCATTAAAATTCAGAAGCTTCTCAATTTCTGCTTTAGGATAGTTATTCTCTGCAAGTATGACTTTAAGCTCTTCTTTATGGGCTTCTTTTTTATCTGCAGTAGAAACTATTTTATTTATTTTTTCTAAAAACTGACTTGCTACATTTTTCCTAATAGAAACTGGATGATAGGAATTGAAATCCAGTAGTCTTTTAGTATTCATTGGTTTTTTATACCGACTAGTGAGGAATTTTTCATCTTCATAATAGATAGTAATATCTAAGAAGTTTATTCTTCTTTCTTTTTGAAGTTCAATAGTGAACTTAAGGGAATCATCTAATTCATTGAATGAGTCTAGTATTCTTTCTGGAACAATTTCTGAGCTATCTATTATAAATAAGATGTCATCCATGTATCTGCTATATAAGCAGAAGTATGTGGGTTGTACTAGTATCTTTTCTTCTAGTTTTCCCACATAATAGTTAGCTAAGAGTGGGGAGAGTGGGGAGCCCATAGCTAGCCCCGATTTTTGAATGAAAAAAGTTTTCCCAAATTGAAAGTAGCTGTTCTGCAAAGAGAAAGTAAGCATTTCAAAAATTCCTACTAATATGTTTTTTTCCTTGTTGTGAAGAACTATTAGGTCTGCCAAGTCTTCCGCTATAAAGTCTATAAGTTGATCTATATTAATGTAAAGTCTATAAGTTGATCTATATTGAAATGCTTACTTTCTCTTTGCAGAACAACTACTTTCAATTTGGGAAAACTTTTTTCATTCAAAAATCGGGGCTAGCTATGGGCTCCCCACTCTCCCCACTCTTAGCTAACTATTATGTTTGAAAACTAGAAGAAAAGATACTAGTACAACCCACATACTTCTGCTTATATAGCAGATACATGGATGGCATCTTATTTATAATAGATAGCTCAGAAATTGTTCCAGAAAGAATACTAGACTCATTCAATGAATTAGATGATTCCCTTAAGTTCACTATTAAACTTTAAAAAGAAAGAAGAATAAACTTCTTAGATATTACTATCTATTATGAAGATGAAAAATTCCTCACTAGTCGGTATAAAAAACCAATGAATACTAAAAGACTACTGGATTTCAATTCCTATCATCCAGTTTCTATTAAGAAAAATGTAGCAAGTCAGTTTTTAGAAAAAATAAATAAAATAGTTTCTACTGCAGATAAAAAAAGAAGCCCATAAAGAAGAGCTTAAAGTCATACTTGCAGAGAATAACTATCCTAAAGAAGAAATTGAGAAGCTTCTGAATTTTAATGGTACGAAGAACCCACAAAGGCAACAAGTAAAATTCACTAGAAAAATTTCTTATCACAAAGGTTTATTTGAGTCTTTAAAGAGAATTAGTAAGAAAAATAATATTATACTAGCTCCAAGTTTAGAGAACAAAGTTAAAAAATTTTTCCCTAAAATAGTTCAAAGAGAAGAAGATATTTTAAAAATGCAAGGAGTAGTTTATGAAGTAAATTGTAGTTGTGGACTATCTTACATAGGTGAAACAGGTCGCAGACTAGAAACTCATATAGCTGAGCATAAAGCAGCTATAAAAAATTGCTCCAACAAGACTGGATTAGATAGGCATGTTAGAGAAACTGGGCACAGCAAGTAATCAGTTGCCAAAGCAATTTCCAAAAAAGAAAACTGAAAGAAGGAATAGAGATTGAGAAAAATCAAAATTCCATCATCAATGACTGCAAAGGATTTTCCCTGCCTAACATCTGGCAGGATTTGTTGAAAAATAACCTAAATCGTCAAGGTTAACCGTCAAGGTAAACCGTGATAGTGACAAGTAAAAAGTGACAACAACAAGACAGCCTGAAGAAGGAGAAGAGTTTTCTCAGAAAATTTACTATTAATGAAAAAATTTCCTAGTAAAATTCCCATAAAAGTTGCTTTAGATTATTAATTCAATTAAACTAGGAAGCCATTTCTCAACATGAGCTTTATTCAAACAAGTTTTAAGTTTTTGTTTTTTCACAGGCAGCTTTGCCTGTGTTTATTGTACATGAAATTTTCCACCTTATTGGGCCATTTAATTTTTATGCATTATGAAAACTAAATTATATGCAAAATGTTTCCACTTAATTTTTATGCAAAATATAGAGTCCAATGCAGATTTTTTTTTCTCTTTTGAAATACTAAAGGAATGCACGTCATTCATTCACAGTTCTTTTGACATTTTCAGAACAGCTTTAACAGTTTAAACACACACTAATCAAAAAAAAAAAAAAAAATATTCCAGCTACTTGGCTGTGCAACTTTTCGAATTTCTAGACCAGGTTTCGAAATTGACGGGGCCCATGAGCGAAATGCGACTGCATTTTTGCATTTGGCGACCAGCGATTTGACATCAGGGGCGAAATTGCGACTACATGTATTTTCTACTGCACTTTATTATGATTCTTTTTAATCTGAATGACTGTTTTTCTTCGCGATTCTTAGCGGTTTGCAAGAATTGTCCCCCCCCCGCTCAGTTTCTTAATTCATCTTCAAGGTGCACTTAACACGTAAAACTGTGTATCAATTGCGTGCGCTCGCATTGCTGACTTCCCCTTCTCGTCCGCACTAACGCCACACAAGCAAGTTAAAGAAGCGACCTTGAACAATGAGCAGGATCCTCCCACAGTGATCATTGGACCTTTGCGAGCACCCCGCCCCTCTCAACCTGAAGCAGAGCGGAGCCATGGCTTGCCTGAAATTCCGCAATTGCAAATGAAGAATTGTATGATTATTTGTTCATCGGTTTACACGTCGGTTGTCCTTTGAATCGATTCATTGTAAATCTAGCATCAATATAACTTCTTGGCTTATGGCACATCATTTTTTAGCTTGTTGCACTAACCAGAGTTCGCCAAAATGGGTAATTACGCATCTAGTATGCATTGAAAAATGTGTTTATGCATCTAAATTTTACTAACGCGTAAAATAGTCTGAAGAGTTTTACCAACATGTAAAGATACACATCGGGATAGTATTTCGTCTTTCAAAAACGGAAGTAAACGAAATAAAGATTTTTTCCGTAATCATAATTTTGTTTTCCCGCGATGTTGTCTCTGCCCAGTATTGTTGTTATATATAATTTTATTCCATAAATATTTGAATTTCAGTTTGAAACTGGAGGAAAAATTTCCGAAAACGAAAATTCGACGGCGAAAAAATTCCCCTGTGATCTTTCAGGCATGGGAGTGCCTGAAGATCACAGGGGAATTTTTCGAATTTTCCTGTGATCTTCAGGCACTCCCTAGAATTTCTCCTTTTCCGTCGTAATTTGCGTTATTCTCAAGATCGATGCGTAACTGAACAGAAATTTTCGGGCAATTGGTACGGGTGAAGGATGCTTTTCACCTGAAACTTTCGAAAACTGAAATTTGGTCTTTCAAAACTTTCGAAAACGGAAGTTAGACACATTGAAGATTTTTCCTGTAATCGTAATTTTTTTTAATGCGATGTTTCCTCTGCCTAGAGTTGTTGTTAAATATCATTTTATTTAATAAATATTTGTATTTCACCTTGAAAATGGAGGGGGAAATGTTCGCAAACGGAAATCGGACGTAGCAAAGATTTCTCCCTTAACTGTAATTTTTTTCCCCGCACGATGTTCTGAACATGTGTCCTGTGTTCTTGAATATTCCCCCACAAAAGGCTTGCGTTTCATCTTGATAAGGGGGGGGGGTCAAAAACAAAAGTGGCGAAGTTGAAAAGTTTCTAAGAATTGATGCATGGTTTTCAAAAGTATTAATATCCTCAAAGTTACACTTTATCTTATCAAAAATAGTGAAAGCTATCATGCATTCATGGTCCCAGGGCAAGATTTCATCTTTTTTGCTCACTAGCAAATTTTGCTAGTGACCAAATAGTTTGCTAGCAAAACATTTGCATGACTAGCAAGTAAAACTAAATCACATCGTAACTTATTTTCTAATAAAGTTACACAGAAATTTAAATGTGTACAAATATTTTGACTTACCTTTTTGAATAATGAATAGAATCTTAGATAAGTTTAGTGACTATCTTTATTATTAATTTCTAACAAATTCTCATACCACATGAATATATTTCACTGACATTCTAATTCAGATTTCTTCCCATATGGTTTACTCTCAGGGTGTCTGACTTAGTCATCATACCACTTTATAACTGCTGACCGTGGATTAAAAATCTCTTCTTGTGGCCCTTCTACAGTATTTCAATTGTCATCAGAGCATTTAAAGTTTCAACAGACAAATTGTTCCTCCAATCCCCTTGTATTCTTTTTAAAAAACTGAATCCCACCTCACAACATGCAGTACTAAGTGGAAGTATCGCACAAATTTCTGCTAAACTTCTACACACTCCATATCTGCCAACTACCACACAATGCCGTAGTTTCTACGGAATTAGTTGTCTGACTACGGAACTCACTATCAAAACTATGGATTCTACAAATTTTCATTTTGTTTCAAATTTTTCGTTTGCTATTATTTTTATGATATACATGAGATTCTTACAGGGATTTGCGGAATACCACCTTATTTATTTTTTTTGTCATCAGTTAGATCATTCTGAAGATCGATATTTGGGAGGGGGGGGCGTCTTCCACCTGGAGACAAAATTTCGTGCTTCAAAACTTTCAAACACAGTAGTGAAACGGAGTAAATTTTGCCATAATCGCAAATTGTTCTCCCAATGTTGTCTTTGTGTCCGCTTTTCGCTTTTCTTGTTAAATATCATTTTATTGCATAAATGTTTGCATTTTAGCTTGAAACTGTGGAGAACAATTTGTAAAAACGGAAGTTGGCTGCTGCAAAATTTTTCTGTAATCTTCAGGCATGAGATTCTTCCACGAATTCAAGGAATTCCGGCTTTATTCGTTATTATTGGAATTCCGTCTTTACGAAACTAGAAAACGAAAGGTCGACGGAATTCGGATTTTTTCTGTAATCATTTTTTTTTTTTTTCTCAGGATGTTGCCTCTGTCAAGTATTATTGCTCATTAACATTTTACTGGATAAATATTTGTATTTCAGCTTGAAAATACAAGGAAAATTTCCAAAACCAAAAGTCAGATGAAGCAAAAGTTTCTTCCGTAATCGTTTACCCCCTCCACGAACACGTTTCATAAAAAAGCGTCTATCTAACTATGCCACGCAATAAAGGCGATCGCTTGGCTTAGGGTACGACAGGAGTTGAGAACAAAGTTTGTGGGGCAAAAGAAGGGAGGGTGGCAGAGCAGGTGGTCAAACAACCGACCCATCCCAGAGCTCTGGGTTGCCACAGCAACCATTGCCGACGTCACGTTCAGTTTCTGTAATAGACCAATAAGGGCACGATGGAGAGGAGTTTCAATGTGCTTCTACGACAGTTTGGAAGGGATGAAAGATATGGGGAGGATGGGTATTAAGTGTCGAAAAGAAATTGGCGAAAGAGAATCGCTGATCGTTGCTGTTTTAACATGTGATAATAGAAACTGTTATGTAAATTTTGTGGATTAATAATGATTTTTGGTTACTTTAAATAAAGAAATTACCTTACTAGCAATATTTGCTACTGCAATTTTTTTTCACTAGCAAATTTGATTTTTCACTAGCTATTTGCTAGTTGCTAATCGGTGAAATCGTGCCCTGCATGGTCCTCACAGACTGAAAGCTTTTCAGCATGATGGATAAAATTGTCATCCAAGCGCATAAAAGAAAGAAAAGAACAAGTGACAGAGAAATGGGAAGGGTAACAAAGATATCAACAAAATGAAAATTTAAGCACTGAATGCTGCTTAGCTGCAGAGTCAACAAAAGACAAATGTGGCTGTGGTACATGCTGAGAAGTTTATGCTGGGTGAAATCGCTGTCCAGAGTTTTAGTTACTCTTCAATTGTGTATATAAAAAATAAATTTTTGGCTCCTAAAAAATTGTGAATGGCTCTTAAATATTTAGCTGCACGGGCCATTTAGCACATGGCAAATTTTTTTAGTTTCTGTTCTAGATGGTATATATAACTAACATGCTAAATACAAGTACACATGGTACCAAAAAAAAAAAAAAAAATCGAATGTACATTGCCTTCGGAAATCACAATACCCGCTTGCTAAGCGGCAGTGCAATGGAATGCAAAATTTATTTAGTAGCTGAATATCTGGAAATTATTGTAATGCTCTTTATTGAGAAAATCTCTCATTATAAGAGTCATATATTTCAGCCTGGTCGAAATTCCTCACCCGTAGGCTTAGGTACTACTACTGCTCATTTATCTTGAGCCTAGCTTATAGTTCTGCATGATTCAATGATCAGTCTTTCAACTACATGTGCTTCACTACCATTTACTTGGGCATCTGATTCACATTCACAACAAAAACGTCTTAACTCTTTATCAGGGTCTCACAATAGAATTTCCTTTGAAGGTGCACGCTTATGGTGGCTTTAGACACTGCATCGTGTTCCAATGTGCTCAGGTTTTTTTCTTTTTCCTTTCTTTTGTTTTTCGAAGAATCTCAGTGGACTTCCAACATGGCGGACTGTGTCCTAAACTTTGTGTGCCCTCAAATGATCTGCTGGTTTGGCATGGACATTATTTCATCTTTCGTGAGGCAAATGGGACTTTCCATTGATGAGATTGTCTCCGGCAGCGTGACGAAAAACTAAAGCTGGCACCCTTCTTCCCTTGAAACCCAGGAAGGGGGTAATAATACTTGAAGACAACCCTCTAAAAAGGGAGTGATGACACTTAACAAGAGAGAGAGAGAGAGAGAGAGAGAGAGCTTCGTACCTGGCGTCTTACCTTTTAAGCTCTCCATTCAACCCCGCAGGCACTTGACTCCCATTGGCTCACGACAGCTTCACATGCACAGGTCGTGACCTGAGCAAATTCCAGGAACTCGCGGCGGGAGTACGACGCTGCGAATGCAAACTAAATTCCTAGAATGTTGCCGACCTGGGCAAGGAACAAGGGAATGCTGAAATTTAGATTTTTTTCTTTTTTTCTGCATTTCATTACAACTTCGTTCAATAGCATACTCTATACATAAATCACACAGTTCAACATTATGTTCTCTAATCATATTTTTACAAGGCTTCATATCTTAGGACCAGATTGAGAGTAAATCAGTTCACTGATGTGAAAGTTAAATTTAATTATTTTATTTGGTTTTCCAAATATTTCAATTCTTTTATCGTTTGCAAAAAGAAAAATACTTTATTTCATTTCTTTATTATCGGCTACGCAGCTTGTTAGTTAACAAAAACACACATATCGACTGTAAAATTATGAAATTACTAACCTAATATATAAAACACAAAACGTCTGTTTGTCTGAAGCAGTGAAAACTCTCGAACGCCGAACTGTGGCATCGTGAAATTTGTATAGCTTATTAATACTGGAATTTCTAGGTCAACGCAACTATTTTAAGATGTCTATGTTGTTCCGTTCGCAAGTTATGAATTAATTAATAACGCAACTATTTTAAGATGTCTATGTTGTTCCGTTCGCAAGTTATGAATTAATTAATAAGATAATCAATAAAGTCAGCGTCATTTGCTACGTCGTCGTTATCTGAAAGCACGTGACTGCATTCATGGCCGCGGCACATCCACAGGTGTTTCTATTCTTTGAGAAGTGCATAAGAAAATGCAAAAAGAACCTTGCGAAATCTTAACGAAACGTGCTGAAAATTTTATCAACACCATGAATTGGTAATAAGAGGAGTCCCTCAAAATTTCACCGAATTCCGTTCAAGACTTTTTAAAATAGGCATGTAATTTTTAATTCATCGGTAAACAGAAATATATACCCAGAAATGGTTAATAAAATTTTGACTGCTAATTAAAAAAGTTATTTACCGATTCAGGCGAAATTTGAAGGTCATGTTTTTATTAACTATTTATGGTGTTCATTAAAATTTCGGCCAGTTTCATAAATTATTCGCAATGATACGTTTTTAACTTTTTTATCCCAGAGATTCACCTTTCAAAGACTTCTGAAACTGAAAGCACGTGATGCATTTGATCGTCATAACAAATTGTTAACGAATTTTGTTTAGTCAGTGTTCTAATGCTATGTCTCCTGGACACGTGTTAAATAATTCGTAACGCTTTTGGTCCGTTTGATTCTACAGACAGCTGTATGTTGGAATGTCAAGAGCAAAGGATCCAACAAAATTATATATTGTCACCGATGAAGGAGAAACCAAAAATGTTGTGTACGGCCAAGTGCTGAAATCAAGGTATGAAAGTAAAAAAATTTGAAATGTGATAAATGGCCAGTGCAGCTTAATATTTAGGAGCCATTCAAAAATTTTTTAGAAGCCAAAAACAAATTTTTTTTTACATACACAATTGAAGAGTAACTAAAATTCTGGACGGCGATTTCGCACAGCATTAAACTTCTCAGTAAGTACCACAGCCACATTTGTCTTTTATTGACTCTGCAGCTAAGCAGCATCCAGTGCCTAAATTTTCATTTTGTTGATATCTTTGTTACCCTTCCCATTTCTTTGTCACTTTTTTTAAGCCCTTGGATGACAATTTAATCCATCATGCTAAAAAACTTTCAGTCTGTGAGGACCATGAATGCATGATAGCTTTCACTATTTTTGATAAGATAAAGTGTAACTTTGAGGATAATTAATACTTTTGAACATCATGCATTAATTCTTACTAACTTTTCAACTTCGTCACTTTCGTTTTCGGCCCCCCCCCCTTATCAAGATGAAATGCAAACCTTTTTTGGGGAATATTTAGGAACACAGGACACATGTTCGGAACATTGTTAGGAAAAAATTACAGTTAAGGGAGAAATCTTTGCTACGTCCGATTTCCGTTTCCGAACATTTCCTCCATTTTCAAGGTGAAATACAAATATTTATGAAATAAAATAATATTTAACAACAATTCTAGGCAGAAGAAACATGGCATTAAAAAAAATGACGATTACAGGAAAAAATCTTCAATGCGTCTAACTTCCGTTTTCGAAAGTTTTGAAAGAAAAATTTCAGTTTTCGAAAGTTTCAGGTGGAAAGCATCCTTCACCTGTACCAATTGCCCCAAAATATCTGTTCAGTTATGCATCAATCTCAAGAATAACGCAAATTACGACGAAAAAGGAGAAATTCTAGAAGCCCTGGCACTCTCGTGCCTGAAGATTGATTACAGGGGAATTTTTTCGCCGTCGAATTTTCGTTTTCGGAAATTTTCCCTCCAGTTTCAAACTGAATTTCAAATATTTATGGAATGGAATGGAATGAAATGATATATATCAACAATGCTGGGCAGAGGCAACATCGCGGGGAAAACAAAATTACGATTACGGATGAAATCTCTTTATTTTGTTTACTTCCGTTTTTGAAAGTCGAAATGCCATCCCGATGCATATCTTTACACGTTGGTAAAACTCTTCGTAGTGTATTTTATGTGTTTCTCGAAGCGTATTTTTACGTGTCGAGAAAAATTCCTGATGCGTATTTTCACGCGTTGGTAAAAGTTTGACGTGTAAACACATTTTTCCATGCGTACTAGACGCATAATTACGCATTTTGGCGTACTCTGGTTAGTGCAACATGCTAAAAAATGATGTGCCATAAGCCAAGAAGTTATATTGACACTAGATTTATAATGAATCGATTCAAAGGACAACTGATGTGTAAAGCAATGAACAGAACATATAATCATACAATTCTTCAGTTGCAATTATGGAATTTCAGGCAAGCTGTGGCTCCATTAGGCTCTGCTCTGCTTCAGGTTGAGAGGAAGGGGTGGGGCACTCGCAAAGGTCCAATGATCACTGTTGGAGGATCCTGCTCATTGTTGAAGGTCGCTTCTTTTACTTGCTTGTGTGACGTTAGTGCGGACATGAAGGGGAAGTCAGCAATGCGAGTGATTGATACACAGTTCTACTTGTTAAGTGCATCTTGTAGGTGAATTAAGAAACTGAGTTGGAGAAAGGGAACAATTCTTGCAAACCACTAAGAATCGTGAACAAAAATAGTCATTTAGATTAAAAAGAATCATAATAAAATGCAGTAGAAAATACATGTAGTCGCGATTTGGCCCCTGATGTCAAATCGCAGGTCGCCGAATGCAAAAATGCAGTCGCATTTCGCTCATGGCCCCCGTTAATTTCGAACCCTGGCTGAAATAATCACACTATGTATAAATAATTTGTAATGACCAGATTTTTGAAATGAACTTCTTTCTTGCACATATCAATCACCCCTCCCCCAGATTTTTTCAGTGACATATAAGGGAATGTGAAATTAATAAGCCTAAATCCGTAAAGCTAGTTAATATTAGTGCCTTTTCCTGAAAATATACCTCCACTTAGTTTTTGCTTCCCAGCTCATTTCAAATGCCAAATCATTCACTCCCACACACGGAATAAATATAAATAAGAGAAAAGAATAGAAATGGTATCAAGGTGGTGGAAAATTTTAAACACATGTTGTGACAACCGGATTTCTGGGATGACAAACAGGAGAATTAGTGCACATTCCCCTATCAGTCATTCCCGAAGGTAATCATGGATGTGTCGCGTTGAATTTTCAGTCATTAGAAGTGGCCAATTTCCCCTAATTCCCGTAAAAAATTCAGCGACACATCACATATATTAGGAGAAGATAAAGCAGCAGTGACCGAAAGCTTTTTAAACAGTGTACTGACTGTGAGGGATGCCTTGAAACAATATCCTAATTTTCTTTTTGTACACATTGATCCAAAACTCATTAAGTAAGAACAACAAGCACATTCGAAGTACACTACCTTTATTTATGGAAGAATGTAAGAGGAAAAAGAAAATCGAATTAGAAGAAGAGCAAAAAAGAATGGATTATGAAAAAGATGGAAAAGATAAAAAGCCAATCGAATGTGAGTTTTCTGCTCTGAATGACAAGAAAAAAAGAACACTTACAAGCTAAGCTAAGGAGGCAAAAAAAGAACTCTTTTTGGAAGCTTCGGCTAAACTGAAGAAAGCACTTGAAAAAATGATTTAAAAGAAGCAAAATTAGCTGAAGGCATGCATGAGGGAGTAAAATGTATGCAAACTAAAGAAAGAGTGAGAGAAAAAGAAATGGAAATCATTCAGAAGAACCTTTAGAAAAGAAAATCAAGTATGATTATATCATTTTTTGCTAAGATGCCTAGAAAACTGTAAAACAAACATTTTTTCTTCAGAATTGTTTTTCTGGAGCGTTGGAAAGAATTGTACGTTATTAGATTTTCAGAAATTATATGACTACAATAAAATTGCTATATCCCATCTAGGACCATAATAAAGAAATTTATTATGATTTTACCTGGCCTTTTTTGGTAGGGGAGTATAAAAAAAATTCTTTTCTTGTAACTATATTTGTTGTTTTGTGCTATTGGCAAGAAGTCTCTTTTAATCATCTTTTAGTCACCTTTTCAAAAAATTTGTCACCGTTTTCAAAGGTTGCCTTACCTCCTCACCCTGTATGTGTCCAAACATGATTTGTTTTGGATGGTCAAATGAAATAATGCCTGCAATATTTCGGGCATTTTTCGTATTGAATCCTTTTTGTGTTTCGTTGTTCACTACCCATTCGCTAGTTTTGTCTGAAATAATATATTTTCTTAATAAAAAGATTAGTTTTTAGTATTCTTTTCCATCAGGCCCATGAGTATTTCTGTTTTCCCATGTCTGCCATCCAGAAAAGTTTGAAAACTGCTGTAGGTTTAACAAAGAAATAAGTGTGGTGCTGTCAAGGTATTTCCGAGTTACGGTTATTTTTATGCAAAACCTGTATAACGCTGTGGCGGTTTGTTAAGTTTTGGTTCTGCTTTGCGTGAGTTCCTGAGATTTGTGTGTTGGCGCCATAACTGTCGTCATTACTTGTGAATTTTTTAAAAAATTCTGGACGCAGGGTAAGTAACGAGTCAAATGGGGAATTTTATATTTTCTGTGTGCCAACACGATTTTTTTTTGCATGGTCAAAATACGACTCACAATATTTCGGGCATTTTTCGTATTACATGTATCTCATATGAGCACATTTTGTGTTTGTTGTTTACTTCCCAGATTTACTAGTTTTGTCTAAAATAATCTATATTCCTAATAAAAAGATTCATTTCTAGTATTCTTATCCATGTGGCCTTCAAGTATTTCCATTTTTCCATGTCCGCCTTCCAATAAAGTTTGAAAACCGCCCTAGGTTTAGACAGAAAAAAGCTGTGCTTAAGAAAAAACATTCTTAGTCGTAGAGGAAATGTCGCGCAGAAAGACGTACCATTTCTCTTTGGAATTCCTTTCATAGTTGAGGTTGTGCCAAAATACATACTTCTGATCAGAGCCCATTTAAAAGGGGGCTGCAGTCCCAGGCCCCACATTTTAGAGGGGCCCCAGAATTATGCAGGATAGGATGCTTGAATAATTTACAGTTCTACAGTTTTTTTTTTTGCAGATAGCACAGCAACAACTAAGAAACTGCATTGTGAAAAAATTTCTATTTCTTTCTGCATTTTTAGGAGGAGTCCGCAAATAATTTAGTCACCCCCAATCCATCTTCAAATCTTTCAAAAGCATTAGAGAATTTTTTTTTGTACACATCTGTAAGTGGGAGTAAGGGAAATTTTTACACATTAAGAATTTATTTGAATTGTGATCAGGGGTGATTGTGTTCCATATATTTCCTTATTTCCGGAATTTTCAGAGTAATCAAATCCGGAAATCAGGAATTTTGAATATCTCTTTCCTTTTCGCTTTTTTCCCATTTTCCCCTCATAAATGTTTGTAATTTCCCCCAGAAACCACCAGACTTTGCACAGTAAATTGGTTCACGTCGATTGTTGTAGCTGCAGTGCGTAAGTACCAACGTTATAATTACACAGAGATATGACTGCTCAGTTTATGACAGTGCTTAACTAAAACCAGCGGCACTGCTTTTTCGGCGATCTCCGGATTCCTCACCGTTATCCACGAGACCCATCTTGGAGATCGTTCCTGCCATACTACCGTCCGTCCGTCTGCAACTATTAGTTCGATTTAAAAATTCTTTTTTGCATTGTGAAGCTTGAAATGCGAGAATGATGATCCTTGCATTCCGTTTTTTTCCCGATGCACAACTTCGCTGCTAGAGGGCATAAGTGCAGATGATATCGAATTCAAAATACATTTTATTGCATATATTTGCTTCTAAACATCTGATTGAAAAAATTCTTTCTTCCTTTCGATGCCATTTATGGCGAAAACTATTTTAGGCACAGTCTCTTTTTCAAGTAACATAGGTTTTCTGCCAGGGGCGTAAAGGTAAAT
The DNA here is from genome assembly GCA_039090855.1 of Macrothele yani. NCBI lineage: Eukaryota > Metazoa > Arthropoda > Arachnida > Araneae > Macrothelidae > Macrothele > Macrothele yani. Next base: position 75,805,985 of record CM077016.1, on the reverse strand, counting down.
TGCATTTTTCTGTATATCTCTGCTTCTAAAACTCCGATTTGAAAAATTCTTCCTGCATCGGAAACAGCATCTCATGGGAAATGTTTTGCATATAATTTCAAATTTTTGGTAAGAATGGTTAGTCCACCAGGGGACGTAAGTGTTTATTTTTCTAATGTATTTGCAGCAAAATCTAAGCTTCTGAAAATTTGATTAAAAAAAATATTTCGTGGACCAATACTGCTCACAGCAGATAATCTTTTCAGAATACCTTTTTCTTAAAATAATGCAGGGGGTTAAAGCAGAACTGAATTGGTATCCTTTTCAACTATTCATTTTTACATTTTCTTGCTACCACTGATTTGTCCATGAATCATGGGATATACACTTCAATACGGCAGGGATAATTCTATGACTTCCTTTCATATTTTGGGAATGCTTTCTCCTGGGTATTTCTATTCATCCACCCATAGTGAGCTCCTAGATGTGCCATTAACCCTCTGGGCGCCAAACATTTCCCCCGTGCTTCTTTAATTTCTGCAATGCGTCTCGTGAAAACACCTTCCAAGAGCGGCAGGCTATGCAGACGAAAGCTGTTTTAATAGGAGCCCTGAGATTGTTGCGTCCCCCCTGAGAGGAGGAACAAGATGTCACTGACTGACAGCCATGATAATGGGATTAGACTAATAGCCCCTGTCTCCGGTAATAGCAGAGATTCGTGCCTGTTTTTCATTGTGTCGCACACCCACAGTATGACACATCCAGGTCCTTTTGGTCCCATCAATCGCACAAGGAAAACTTTACGTACAAAGTGAGTTTCATACCGATTTTAATTGATTCCTTCATAGCATAAAATATACACACCCCGGAATCCCACCTACAATGAAAAAATAAGCGTTTATTCACTAACAATTACTGTAACTATTTTCGGTCGATCGAGGTTTATAGTTTTTATTTAATTTCCCCCTTTATATAACTTGGAGAAAACACATATTGTTCGCTGAGGATTAGTAGGTAGTACATCTTGCAAACAGGAATATATTTTTATCCTCTAAAAATAAAATCAATATGCAACCTCCCCTTCAATAGAAAGGGCACTTTTATGCGATCTGATACAACAAAAAATAAAAAAATCCTCGTGACGTAGACTCAAAATTCTTTGCATTAAATAATTTCAGTGCTAGTTATTGCTATTTATTCGGATCAGTACGATGTGCTCACTTCGTAATGTGTCTTACACCCCCAACAGTCATCAGTAATTTAAATAAATGCCGAATAATCTGAATGTTTACCCTGTAGAAATCTTAAATTTATATGCAGTATGTATAAAAAATATGTAATTATCTGGGAAACGAGAAATGAATAGAATCAAGAGAAGAAAAATGTCTTACACAAATAAATAAAAGTAACAGTGTGAACTAAATTATCGCAAAGTGTTTAACCTTTAAAACTTTGCACTTATCTGATGAAGTTTTTGCCTAAAATTCTGAAAATTACCACTTCCCCAAAAAGGAGAAAAATAATCATTGACATGCCATTTCTTGAAAAGGAAAAAAAAAAAAAAAATCCACATTCCTTCGCCCTCCCCCTTCTCTTTCATGCTATTTCTAAAATTTGAGTGCTTTGGAATTTTAAAGCATTGAAAAAACAACCTTGGTACTGCTTGATAAGCAATATTTTTATTCTGTTAAACCACCCCAGTAATGAAATCCTGATCACACCACTACAAAACAATTTTCAGCGATAATGCATTTCAGCAACACAGAATAGCTGAGCTGCGTAACTGTAGTATTAAGCATTTTACATGTTAAATGAAACTTTGGTGAAACTTTTCCTCAGAATGGAGCCAGTCTTGTCCATGTCATTCTGGTGTGCTTTTGAATTTCATCCATCCATCTCCTAGTCTTTTTCTGGGTCCTCTACTGTCCCCTGGTATCCAGTCTGAAATTTCGGTTGTCCACCACTGGTCCGTTCTTCTTGCAATATCTCCAGCCCATTGCCATTTCAGGGATTTTACTCTGATGATAATGTCTTCCGCAGTTGTCATTATCCTGATCCACGAGTTCCTATCTTATCATTCCTGGTTACACTAATCATACATCTCTCTACCTTTTTTTCAGTTGTCTGCAGCATTTGTATGTCTTTTATAGTTATGCTCCATGTCCGAAATTAGCAGATGTGCCCGTGACAAGGATCGAACCCACATCCTTCTGCCCCGGAGCCGAATGATTTCCCAACTAAGTTATACTGACACAATTTATTGCTGCAACTTTGTCATCTTTATATGCGCTTTATCTCTGTAGTATGACACACAGATTTTTATTCCTTAAGTAAGAACTGGAAGGATGCATTGATTAGAAAATTTTCTTTTAAGACATAATGGTATTGTGATCTTGAAAAATTAGGTTGTTTCTCTCAAAAGCACTCCAACCAAGTTTTATACGCCGATTAATTTCTTCATCAATATGACCCTCATTTGATATCTGTTGTCAAAGTCAAATGTAGGTACAGGTTACCTTCAAATTTTCCACATCAATCAATAAATCTTCATTTTTTGTAAAAGCATCATTGCACATCAGTTTTGTTTTCTGAAAGCACACTTTTTAATTTCACTTCTTTTCTCTTGTCAGGAATTTCCTGGATCATTATTTTGCAGCTCTGAAGGAGTAACTGCAAAACTGACTATGTCATCAGCAAAGAGAAGATGAGTTAAATAATCTCCGTTAATATGGATCCCCTTGTTTTCCCACTTCAACGATTGAAAGACATTTTGCAATGTGGCATTGAAGAGTTTTGGAAATATGGTGTCACCCTTTCTCACTCTGTTTCCAATTTTCATTTGTACTGTATCCTCAAATACCCGAAACTTTGCATTTTCATAGATGTTATTAATATATGCATCTTAAATACTGCAGGATTTCAAATCCATTGTAACTGCTGGTTTTGCTAAATCAAAGGCCTTTACATAATCAATAAAAAAGCCTTATATAATAGTTCATATTCCCTCGTTCTTAAAATTTGTCCGTTTAGTGCTTGGATACGATCTATTGTGCTGTAGGCACTCCTGAATCTAGCCTTTACTGTTAGTTGAGCCACGTCCAGTGCTGCCTTCAAGCGATGTGAAATAACTTTAGTAAAGATTTTATAAAGCAATGATAGGAGGCTGAATTACACACATACACTCAGACGCCCTGACAATCATAATGGTATAAATATACCAATTAGGAAAAATGCTATCCTGTACGCACCAACCCGCTAGACTGGCGTGGTGAGTTATGGTAAAGCTTCGCTCTCCCCTCCCCCCAAAATATCCGTGTGGGAGATGGGTGGATGAAATTGGAAATCAGGCTGTATATGGAGGAGACTCGCTGAAAACTGACAGTTGTGTTAAAAGACATGGCGAGACCTTCATGACGATCTTAATGATTGCTGATGATTACACACACACACAAACCACGCCACCCTGGTGGAGTTGTCCCAGGTTCGAAACTCTGATGAGGGATGGATGTAGTATTTGTCTTACGACAATGGCTCTACCCCATTCCCCTTTTCATGGAAGCAGTGGCTCTAAATTAGAGTAGGGCGACTGCTTATAGCCCATTGAATTGCTCAAGGTGTTCGTTAAACTTCAATCGAAAAAAAAAGAAAGAAAAAAAGATTTACAAGAGTGCCGCTTTGCTATTCTGGCTGACTCAAACGGGTTACTGCGTATCCAACTCATTTGTAGTGGCAAATTCGGAATTTAATTTCTGGGTTTGAGGCGACAATGTATGAATACCTATTGGTTTGCAAGCGCATCATTGATAGTAAGTAAACTTTTTTCAGTGCTTTAAAGTTTCCTGAAACATACATTTTTAAAGAAATTAGGTCGATGTGAGAGGGAAGGCTCCTGGATGAGAATTTTTTATTTCAAAAACAACATTTAGTGATTTTTCTTTTTTCTTTTCTTTTGTATTTATTCCTTTTTTAAATGCGTACTTTGTTCACTGTGTTACATCAATTTCACAGTACACTTCAGTGTTTTTCCAGTTTTATCCACATTTCTGCTGTTTATAATTTAAAATGTCATTTGTCATGCCTTTTTGGAACACATGTCCTGTGAATCTGTTCCCTTTTTCCCTATCCATGTTTGAGAGTTCGTTTGACCATATTCCCAAGATTTCCATCACGGTAAATCCGCTATTTATCAGGAACAACATACCGCACTTTCGTCATAATCGAAACGCATTTACATAAATTATCACTCAGAATAGTGTTTATATGGATTCCTGCTCCTACGTTTAGACCTTTGGTGTAATGTTCAACATTTGCAGTTGGGATCGTCCTCAGGCAAATATTTAAATTATGTCGTAATCGCACCCTCTTCTGCGTCTGACAGAAAAAGTTCAAAGATACAGGATTCTTCAGTCTATGGTTGGAAAGCATAAACAATAGTGTATGGGGAAAGAATGCCCACGGAAAAAATTCCCACTTCTTGAAAATTGGGGAAAATGGCCACAGAAAAAATTAGGCCTTTAGTTTCATGAAAAAATATCTTAATTTCAACTAAGCAATAGACAAAACTAATCAGGACAGTTTCTATGCGCAACCACATAACGTTAACTAGCTAGCATTATAAGGCCATCGTAGTTTGTTTCCAAAATGGCCGAAGACGCACATTGTTCGAATCAACATGCGTGTGTGAGTGTGTTAAGCTCTTCCAAGAAGAGTAACTACGTTAAGGCAAAGCAGGGGAGAAATTTCAAGATCAAATGCATTCGCCCAAAACAAACCCCAATCGCCACTCCTTAGCGCATACCTGCGAAATTTCAGAAGCCGAAATCCATAAAAAATAATCGATATATTCGATGAAATTACTTGTTGCGCGTATTGATTAAATATATCGAACATATCAATTAAAAAACGATATGTTAATGATATAATATGACTACAGATGTTTGAATTTATCGACACGTTTATTTCGATTAAAATAGAATCTATACATAATTTCTTACATAATTTCTCATTACTATGCTATCATTTTGATCTATAAAGAGATAAAAACTTAATTTTATGGAAGTCCCACCCTTTGACCCCCAAATCCAATAGGATTTTATCCCACGCCGTCACGGAACAAACTAAAATACTTTAAAAAACGAACCATTTTCGTGCTAGGTTTATCTTACGGAGTGACGGACAATGAGACAGCCAAATGAAATAAATGAGTGACTGAGGGACACTAATTGGTAAATTATGCTCAACTAAAAACGAAGTGATCATTTTGCGTGAATCGCATCCAGTTCATAATAACTTTTAACAAAAGAAGTTAATTTCGTATTTTTCCCCCACGCAGTCGACATTAGGTTTATGCCTGGCACTAGAAATATGATTAGTAATATCATTTAAACACACGAAACGCTGAAATTACATCGTAATTTTTTGAAGTTTTGCAATACACGGGAATTTCGCAGAATTCCCGTGTATTGCAAAACTAGTTATAGTACCCCCTCCTTATATTGCTGCTCATAGCAAAAAAAATGCAACTAAAACTGCTATAGTAAAACAGCAACAGCTTAAAGAGATGCAATTTGCAGAGGAAAAAATACCGACTACCGAGTTATCCGATTGAGCTGGTCACTAGGAAAGCCGAGATCAACTGAAAGTTGTTATCAAAAAATAAAGGTTTAGATTTTAGTTACGAACATCATACGACGGATTAGTATGGACCCCAACATACAAATTTCGTTGAATCCAGCGAAGACACCGTGCAAATTATCGTATGGACAGACAAATGTGGAACATATTACAATCTACAGTTGGAAAGCGTAGAAAACTTCCTGACTAAAGGACCAGCAAAATAAATCGTTGCTGGAGAAGCACTGGGTCGAATGAGCTTTGGATTTATTTATTTTTTAATTTCCTAAAATACTGCATTCTTTCGTTAGTTATTGCCAGAGAAGTTATGAAACCATGCCCCAAATGTGTTTTTAATTTCACAAAACTGGCAGCTTTTGTTTAATTTCTTCATGTTGGGTATTGATCTGGGCTCAAAAATTCCACAGATTTAAAATCCGCTTGAATTATTTTTCTGCGATAACTACGTTCTGAGATAGCATTTCGAACTAGGAGTAATAAAGACGTGTTCCAATGGAGGATGCCCGTCCGCCTGTCAACACATCGAGAGATAAACAAGCCCAGCTGCAGCTGTTTACATACCGTTTACGCGCGGTGTAAGTTCTTTAACGTTTGAAACAACCCGAAACAACATGTGGGAAAACTGCAGACAAATGTTCCCAAGTAACTGAGAAGTTTATTTGTAACTTACATTGATGCTTCAATTTAAATGGATCATGTTAAATAAAAAGTCTTAATGCTGAATGCAAAATCATCAGAAAAAAGAAAAATCTGGAAGAATCAAATCTGTAAAATTAACACTCTGCCGGTAAAGCAAGTTGCATTTCCGTAAATTTTACCGATAAATCAAAACCTGGCAGGTATTTTAGCATTTCGAACCCTTGTCCGCCAAACGACAGATAGCATTGGTTTACGCAATTATACATGCATGGTTTCATAAGAATAATCCAATAATATACATCACTTTAATTTTATTTTAAGGATTCCAATAATTCAGAAAGAACTTTGATAGCTCACAATGCGTGAAGGCTTTGCAAAGGTTGTGATCTCCAATCAAAGATCATGACATCACATGAAAGGAGAATGCTGTTTGGGGGAAAAAAAACAGCATTTTATATACCGTATATGTATATACTTGCGTATAAACCGAGCCCCCTAGTTCTTTTTTTTTTTTTTTTTTTTTTTTTGATTGGAGGTTTAACGACCATCGTAAGCAATTAATGGGCTATAAGCAGTCGCCCGTCCCTAATTTAGGGTTACTGGTTCCAGGGAAGAAAGAGAGCCAGTACCGTAAGACAAACACAACATCTATGCCTCACCAGGATTCGAACCTGGATCCCTTTCAGACGAATGATCAGAGGCCATCGCTTTGACCATTGCGCCACCGGGGCGGATTGTATGAAAGAATGCCCACGGAAAAAAAACTCACTTTTCGAAAATAGGAAAAAACGCCCACAGAAAATATGCTCACGGGAAAAATATGTGGTTGACTGATAAGTTTTTATGTCTGTTATAAACGGTGTTCGAACAACTGGTCACAGATTGATGGCGAAAAAAGCGTTAGGGGTCATATAAAAATTGCGGTTTCTTGGCACCTCACCTACACAACGCGAATATGGGAATGACGGAATGAAAACTTTTAGAAGGGCCTAAACGTTAGTCCTAATATTATTTTCTGCCTGAGTAATACCACAATATTAATAATTTGATGTGTAAAATATTTTCTGCAAACCTTACAAATACGAGAGGAAAGTTCGGATTGCACTGATGGACTGTAGAGGTTGTATGGTGTTGGCTTGAAAGCAGTGGTAGTCTTATGCAACATTTATTTAAAAACATACTAATGATTCACTGTTGTCTTCAAGCCAACTGCTATACAACAATATCTCTGCAGTTCTGACATCTGTTTGTTATATTTGCGAACAACATGCACTTTGGATCAACAACTCCTTATGACCTAAACACCCAAAATGAACTGCGATTCTCACAGCAGAAGTTGTGTATTTTGTAGGGACCAAAAAATTGAAAATGTGGTGCCATTTTGTGTTGTCATGTAGCGGGTACGGAGAACTGGCCACCGGAGAACTGGATACATTGCAATTTCAGTGCCATAAAATTGTTGTGCATAAACAAATTTCGTGTGGCTATTTTCCCCACTACTACAGCAACAATTGTTCATATATATTTTTTTAATATTTCATTTTCAGAAGAAATTTAGACATTTCCATGATTTTCGGAGCTAAGACTAAGCGGAGAACTGGCCACCGGAGAACTGACCACCCGAAGAACTGCCCACAGAAATTGTAAGGGGCCGTATAAAAATTGCGTTCTGGGCTGCTCCGTGACTACGTCTCCCCGAGATTGGTTATCTGACACACATAAAATGTCTGTAATTTCGTATTTTCTTATTTACGATATTTTTCTAGAAACTACAACAAAACAAATTCTCTGCGAGTATGTGCAAACCCAGGAAACTTGTCGGGGGAGGGGGTGCTTAAAACCTAAAATATGAAATATAAAGAATTTCTGGTCCGATTGAGAGATTTCCAGCGTTTACAAGCTACAACTCGTCGAATTATCTGAGGGTATCTGGTGCCTCAGGAAACTAGTTATTGCTGTCCCTACAGGAATTAAAGCTTTTAGTTGGATGACGACATTATACGGGTCTTATTTTAAGTTGAATGTTTCTTTGATATGGTGTATGGGGTTTGTTTTTTTATTTACTTTGGGGGGTTTAACGGGGGTTGTTCTAGCTAATTCTTCTTTAAATATCATTCTCCATGATATCTAAAGAAGAATTAGCTGGGGGTAATTCCAAAATCGTAAAATATCAAGAATTTCTCTTCCGATCGGGAGATCTTCAGCATTTACAAACTGCAACTCGACAAATTTTCTTAGCGCATGTCGACTCTCTGGAAATCTGTCGGCGAGGGGGGATACCAAAAGTGTAAAATTTGAACAATTTCTCGTACGATCAGGAGATTTTCAGTATTTACAGGCTGCAACTCGACAAATTTTCTAAGTGCATGTGCCTACTCAGCAAACCCGTCCGGGGGGGGGGGGGGGGATAATTTCAAAAGTGTAACATATGAAAATTTCTCGTCCGATCAGAAGATTTTTGGCATTTACAAGCTACAACTCGACCCATTAATCGAGGGTATGTGCCTACTCAGCAAACCTGTGTGTGTGTGTGTGTGTGTGGGGGGGGGGGCATACCATAACAGTAAAATATGAAAATTTTCTCATCCGATCCGGAGATTTTCAGCATTTACAAGCTACGTACAACTCGACACATTATCTGAGGGCATGTGCCTACTCTGCAAACCCGTCGGGTGGTAATACCAAAAGTATAAGATATGAAGAATTTCTCGTATATCTTAATATCTAAAAATATGAAAATTTTCTCATCCGATCGGGAGATTTTCAGCATTTACAAGTTACAACTCGACGTATTATCTGAGCGTATGTGCCTACTCTGGAAACCTGCCGGGGGGGGGGTGGTTACCAAAACTGTAAAAGATGAATTTCTCGTCCGATCCGAAGATTTTCAGCATTTACAAGCTACACCCCCTCCCCGACAGGTTTCCTGAGTAGGCACATGCCTTCAGATAATGTGTCGAGTTGTAGGTGCTAAATGCTGAGAATCTCCCGATCGGACGAGGAATTTTTCATATTTTACGCTTTTGGTACCCCCCTCCCCCCGACTAGTTTCCTGAGGCAGCAGATGCCCTCAGACAATTCGATTAATTTATAGCTTGTAATGGCTGAAAATCTCCCGATCGGACCAAAAATTCTTTATATTTCATATTTTAGGTTTTTAAGCCCACCCCCACCTGACAAGTTTCCTGGGTTTGCTCATACTCGCAGAGAATTTGTTTAGTTATAGTTTATAGAAAAATATCGTAAATACGAAATTACGGACATTTTATTTGTGTCAGATAACCAATCTCGGGGAGACGTGGCCACGGAGCAGCCCAGAACGCAATTTTTATATGGTCCCTTAAAAATTTTGTGGCCAGTTCTCCGTACCCGGCGCACCACAGGCCTGGGGATTTCTTAGCCCTTTGTCTGTGTAGAGACTTCCCCCACAATGAAGAGAACGTTTATCACACCGCCATCTTACTTTTCCTTTCTTGAAGGAATGCTTGATGTACATAAAACCATCATAAGCAACAGATAGTCCGCCTTTCTTGTTCACCGCAATTTCCATTTTTTAAAGAAAAGTGCATAAAGTAGAAAACAAAATCAGAATACAGCAGCTGGTGAACAAGCATATACTGAGAAGCTAATACTCTGCAGTGAGGGAAATGTATATTATACCAGTGAAAATGTGTGTTAGTGCGTATTTTTCTTTAAATTCTGGACACAAGAAACTTGATACTGCCACAAGTTTCGAAGCAGTTTTCCTCAGATGTTCTTTATAGCTAGGAATCGTGTGGTTCCTAATCACCCACACTGACCGCTGGGCAACCGATAAATTTAAATGAAATATATGGCTTGTTACTTTGTGTGGATTCTTCTTTCCCTCATACCGTTTGCTCGCAGGCGTCGCCCAGCTGCAAAGCACCACTTTGACGAAAAGCAGATGTCTTTCCCCTTCCCCCGCTGTAGAAAGAGAGAGAGGAAGGGGGCCACACAAGGAGTTTGATGTTCGCACATTCAAAATATTTAGCCTTCAAGTGACTCTATTTTCATATCTTAAAATTAAATGCATTATACTTACAAATATTTATAAATAAAATAATGACTTTTAATGATTTTCCTTTTAATTGATATAGTTAAATAATAAACATGCATAGTTTTATAAAAATTAAGACCTTACTTTAAAAAATAAGAATAGTCACAAATTTATTACAGTAAAGCCGAACTGGAATTTTTTAGGAAAGTAGCTACTCTACAGTAGGAAGTTGAAAGTTAACAATCTTATTTGGCTCTTCATTAATATATATATATATATATATATATATATATATATATGTAAGGTCAGGTGATGCCTAACATCACAGCCTCTCCTTGACAAATGTCAACCCTGCCTTCTCGTGGTACATCCTGTTCCCACTAAAGGGGCTCTGACGACCGCTAATAGCGGTATAACTATACCATCAGGATTAGAGGAAATGCTATCCCACACTCACCAACCCGCTTGGCCAGCGTGGTGAGTTATGGCCAAACCCCTCCAAAATGACTCCACAACTTAAATCTTGGCCCTCAGTCTCCGGCAGCTGGAATGTACCTGGCCAAGGCAGCGGAGCGGCCAGTGCGACATGAAGGCAGAGGGTGCTAAGAATCCCCGGAGGACCGGACTAGGCTGCCATCTGATGCTGACCTTGGCTACGTATAACGGACGCTCCCTATCTTCTGATTCAGGGCTTCTTGAATTGGAAGAGGAACTACAAAGGATCAAGTGGGACATCGTCGGGCTAAGTGAGGTAAGGAGAAAAGGAGAAGATCTCATTGAACTGAAAAGTGGACATCTCTTCTACTATTGTGGGACAGATACTGGCAGAACTAGTGTTGTTGGATTTGTAATAAACAAGAAACTGAAGGATAAAGTTGTAGAAGTTGAAAGTTCCTCTGACAGAGCTGCACGACTCGTTATCCAACTCTCGAGAAGATACCAGGCTCAGATCATTCAAACTTATGCACCCACCACAAGTCATGCTGAAGAAGAAATTGAATTTTATGAGGAAATTCGTGATCTAAATAATAAAGGTAAGCAGCACTTGAAGATAATTATGGGAGATTTCAATGCAAAAATAGGGCAACGGCAACAGAATGAAACTTCAGTAGGTAAATTCGGTCACGGCAACAGAAACCAGCAGGGAAATACTCTCGTAGAGTTTGCAGAGGCAGAAGGGTTTTTCATCTTGAACTCCTTTTTCAAGAAAAAGCCACACAGGAAATGGACATGGAGACATCCAAATGGGACAAGTGAAATTGATTTTATTATGTGTAACAAAAAATTCATCATAGAAGACTGCAGTTTGCTGAACAAGTTCAACACAGGCAGTGACCATAGATTGGTGAGATGTAAGATGCACCTCAACACTAAACTCGAACGTAGCAAGCTCATAAGACAAACAAAATGTATTGACATAACCAACCTTAAAAAACGCCATAATACCTTCAAATTGGAACTGAAGAACAGATTCTCTGCTTTAGAAGGCCTAACATCGGAAGAAGTGGATATTTCTGAAGTTAACAGAAAAGTAACCAAAGCTCTTATGGAAACAGCAACAAAATTAGCTGGGTCTAAGAACAAATTGCATGTGAACAAATTATCAGGAAAAACCAAAATGTTGATGCAAAAAAGAAGAGTGATGAGGACAACTAAAGAAGATGCGACTTCCAAAGTGGAATATATAGAGCTATGCAAGACAGTACGAAAAAGTATCACTGAAGACGTAAGGAAATTCAACTGTGAACTAGTAAGGAAAGCAATTGAAAACAACCAAAGCCTAAAGATAGCAAAGGGACATCTCAGTAAGGGGAAAAACAGATTATGGCACTGAGAAAAGAAGATGGTTCTGTAACAAGAAATAGAGGCGAAATTTTGACAAGAGTGAAAGATTTCTACTCCAAATTATATGAAAGGGATGATACATGTACTCCAGACATCATGAAAGGTACCAGTACCAGAGTTCTTCCAGTCCTTCCAGCAGAAGTTCCACATGCAATCAAGAACATGAAGCGGGGAAAAGCTCCAGGAGAAGATGGAATTACTGTAGACATCATACAAGAAGCAAGTGGAGAAATCGAAACAGTACTCGCCCAAATTTTCACTCGATGCCTTAATGAAGGAAAAATTCCTGAGGATTGGAACAATGCTACAATGATCTTGCTACATAAAAAAGGTGACATTGAGGATCTCAGGAACTACAGACCTATCAGCCTCCTATCAGTGGTTTATAAAATCTTCGCTAAAGTTCTTTCACACCGCTTGAAGGTAACACTGGACATGGCTCAACCGAGAGAACAAGCTGGATTCAGGAGTGGCTACAGCACAATAGATCATATCCACGTACTGAGAGAACTAATTGAAAGAGCGAGGGAATATGAACTTCCATTGTGCATGGCTTTTATCGATTATGAAAAAGCATTTGATTCGGTGAAACCATCAGCAGTTGCAATGGCTCTGAAATCCTGCAGTATTGAAGATGCATACATTAATATTATTAATAACATCTTTGAAAATGCAAGTGCAAAGATTCGGCTGTTTGAAAATACAACACACATAAAAATTGGAAAAGGAGTGAGACAAGGTGACACCATATCTCCGAAGCTCTTTAATGCCACATTGGAAAATGTCTTTCAATCACTGAACTGGGAAAACAAAGGGATAAAGATTAATGGAGATTATCTAACCCACCTTCGTTTTGCTGATGACATAGTCATTTTTGCAACTACCCCATCAGAGCTACAGAGTATGATCCAGGAACTTGCTGACAAGAGTAAAGAAGTGGGATTAAAAATGAACTTTCAGAAGACAAAAGTGATGTACAATGCTTTTACACGAAATGAAGATTTATCGATTGATGGAGAAAAGCTGGAGATAACAGACACGTACGTTTATCTTGGACAGCAGATATCAAGTGAGGGTCACATTGATGAAGAAATTAATCGGCGTACAAAACTTGCCTTGGAGAGCTTTTGGAAGAAACAGCATAATTTTCAAGAGCAATATGCCATTATGTCTTAAAAGAAAAGTGTTTGATCAATGCATCCTTCCAGTGCTTACGTATGGAGCAGAGACGTGGACATTAGCTAAAAGAGACATACAAAGGCTGCAGACAACTCAAAGCATCATGGAGAGGTGCATGCTTGGTGTAACCAGGAGAGATAAGAAGAGGAACACGTGGATCCGAAAAATGACAAGAGTGGAAGACATCATGATCAGAGTTAAATCCCTGAAATGGCAATGGGCTGGACATACTGCCAGAAGGACAGACCATCGATGGACAGTCGAAATTTTAGATTGGATTCCAAGGGACAGGAAAAGACCCAGAAGAAGACCACATGGAAGATGGGTGGATGAAATTCGAAAGTATGCGGGAGTGACATGGAGGAGACTGGCACAAGATAGACCGTTGTGGAGGAAACTTGGGGAGACCTTCGTCCAGCAGTGGATTGATAATGGTTGACAATGATGATGATGATGATATATATATATATATATATCAATATAAATTAAAAGTAAGATTATTTATTTATAAATACTCCGATTGGCTCTTCATGAATTTTTATATGGTTAGAATTAAAATTAAATAAATGGGCCTGAATTTTGTGTCGGGGCACTTTACATTGTATTTACTTGTGGGCATTTTTTCCTATTTTCGAGAAGTGGGCGTTCTTTCCGTGAGCATTCTTTCCTCATACCAGTCGCGGCTGTTAACAACGAAATTGCGGTAATTCAATGAGAAAAGTTTTACTCGCCAATGACAATTCTTCACTCTCCAATGGCGAGCTGGGGACTGGAAATTTCGTGACCTGGGCAAAGTATCTCCAGCATTCTTTTCATGGGGAATTAGGGAGTGGTGCATTACAGGGGAAGCAGATTTATCTAACCCCAAACTGAATGCGTCTTAAAGACATGGTAAAATAAAAAGCACTCTCAAGGTATCACATAGGCTTAGTACTGGTAAAATAAAAAGCACTCTCAAGGTATCACATAGGCTAAGTACTGGTGTCTTGGTAAACCAGCGTAATAAGTCTTTACCCCGAAAGATATTTTGAAAATGTTAATTCATAAACCCACAACTTTCAGTGTCCCAAATGAGGAAATTGCAAAATAACTACAATGGATGGGGCCTGTATTAAAGATCCAGACTCACGGTTGCCAGGTCACCACTGGCGATAAACTTCATCGTCATGGCGACTAAAAATGTTTGATTAAATCGCCAATTCTGGCGACCTGTACGGGGAAAACATTTATTTTATTTAACTTGTATTGTACGGAATTTTTTTAACTTGTACGCAACTCGCACGTTTTTGAAAAATTTTACTCCAAATGTACGGAAATCGCACGAAATGGCACAAAATTTGAGTTGTACGGAAGTCGGCCATCACCTTTTTCATTCTGCTTGAACAGCAGAAAAGAAAAAAAAAGTTTATGAAAAAGGCCAGGGCGTCGGTTTTTGATCACAAAGAATGTGCCAATGCTGATGGTTCATCGTAGGGGAACGAGGTTACGGTGGGGATGAAAGCCGGTGGTAGACAGCTCAACTGGGAGAAATTTTTATTTAAAAACAATTCTCCAATTTTTTAAATAACTGAATGCAAATTTAACAGTAACCAAGATACGTCAAAATAAACTTCCATGTGAAATTTGGTCAAAATCCAATGAAAACTTTAGAAGTTAGGCATTATCTTTTTACTATTTTTAATGAATGTTCGCTGAAAGCCTGCATATTTCATAGGAAGATTCGGAATCGGCATAGTCCGTATCTCCGGACGATTCCGGATTTTCGAGGTTGTAATGTAATAATATTTCCATACCTGCAAACTACTGCGGAATGTTCGTAGTTTCTACGGATTTTCGAGGTTATAATGTAATAATATTTCCATACCTGCGAACTACTACGGAATGTTCGTAGTTTCTATGGATTTAGTTGGCTGACTGACGGACCCTCGCTGTCAAAACTACGGATTCTAGGAATTTTCATTTTTTGTTTAATTTTATTGTTTTATGATATGCACAAGATCCTAAAGCAGACTCACAGAATTCCGCGTTTTTTTTTTGTTTGTTTTTTGTCATCATTTAGATAGTTCTCAGGATCAGCGTAAAACTGAAGACACTTTGCGAGTGGGTGGGGGAGTTTTTTCTGTCCCGATGTTGCCGTAGTGTATTGTTAAGTATGATTTTATTGCATAAAAGTATTTCAGCATGAAACTGTAGGCAACAATGTGCGAAAACGGAGGTTAGACGCCGCAAAAATTTCCCCGTAATCTCAGGCATCAGATACTTCTGCGAAATCGAGGAATTCCGCCTTTTTCGTTATTATTTTGGTCATTCGTGAGATCAATGAACCAGTGAACACAATGGGGGCGGTGTGACATGGGATGTTCGTCGGAGGACGGAATTCCATCTTGACAAAAATTTCGAAAACAGAAGGTGATGGAGTTCAGATTTTTTTCCGTAATCGTAATTCCTTTTTTCTCGCGATGTTGCCTTTGCCCAGTATTATTGTTAAGTAATATTTAACTGCATAAATATTTGTATCTCAGCTTGAAAATAGTGGGAAAATTTCCAAAACCGGAAGTCGGGCGTTGCAAAGATTTCTCCTGTAATCACACTTCCCCTCCCCGTGCGACGTTCCCACTCTCCTGCATTGTTTTATTACTTCAGTTTCAACTTTTAAGAATACTATAACTGAAATATGCAAAATAAAACATACTGATATTATACTAAGCAATTTTATAAAAATAATTTTGTATGAAATATAAAATTTGATTTTTTTTCAAAGTTTGGCCACTGAGTTTTTTTTAATGGCCACTAACAATTTTTGTCTTGGTGGCCAATGTCTACTAGCAAAATTTGTAAGTCTGGATCTTTAGCCTGTATCCTGGGCCCATTTTAAGCACTTGATGACTGATATATTGTTTTCTATTTATTACTTTTTATCGCTTACTTAGGCATATCAATGATCTGACCGAGTTTAAGACAACTGGCCGTACGGACAACTGGTCACAAAAGTTTAAGGGACATTATAAAAATTGCCTTTTTTCCCCTTTCGTGTCCACTTTAATTTAGGATGACCACAAAACGTTGGCGAGTTGCACAAAAATCACACTTTTGATATTACCTTGTCAAATTCCAAGTAGGTCGCCTCTACAGATTACAATATTATTTCTGCCCCCTCACCATTTTGGTACCCCGGTAGT
Organism: Macrothele yani; assembly: GCA_039090855.1. Classification (NCBI taxonomy): domain Eukaryota; kingdom Metazoa; phylum Arthropoda; class Arachnida; order Araneae; family Macrothelidae; genus Macrothele; species Macrothele yani. Next base: position 75,789,512 of record CM077016.1, on the reverse strand, counting down.
CTTTATTCCACCGATCTCATATTCATGAAGTTTATGTAACAAGTAAAATTAATCCCACCTTATTGTCCTTTTCTGAACACTGCACAAGTCATGTTGTAATTCTCGCTTGCCTTACACAGAATGTTTTCTCGAAATTTTTTGGAGTTCCCAATTCAATTCTCAATATAGGCCAAGAAACTGCAATCTTTGTAGCCCCCTCCCCTCCGTCTGTTGAACTTTTGTGGCCAGTTGCCCTAAGTATGAACCCGCATGAAAATTCAGACAAACAAAGGAGCTCCTTCCCGTCATTAGGCACCTTGGAAAACTGCCACACATAATTTGGAAACTTGGAAAAACTGCCACACATTTAATGTGTTCCTCGGAAGGAACAGCAATTTATGCCCGGCCCCTTAATGAAAAACGTGGCAGTTTTCCTGTTTGGCAATTTTCTAATATGTGGTAGTTTTCCAAGGTGCTGAATGTTGTGTGACAGTTTTCGTGTGTGGCGGTTTACAGTGAACCAAAAATTATTCTCTGATTTCAAATCGTTTTCTCTTAAATTATATAATGAATTAGTTTTACTAAAAACAATAAGCGTGCCACGTAGCATTACGATTTCTCACAGTAAAACGTTTTCTCAACTTCTCCCACATCACTGATACTCGTATTAATTTATCAACCGTAAAATTTGATTGACACGTCCTACCACCCCCTCTGCGCACGTCCCTGGTTCCCAATTCAATTCTCATGAAAATTGCAGTTTCTTGAAGACCCAAGAAACTGCAATTTTCATACGGCCCTTAAAACTTTTGTGGCCAGTTGTCTGAACCCCGATCTTGACAACCTAGTTGAAATTAGAGCCTTCCTTAATGAAATAATAATAATAAAAAAAAAGAGCCATGATTTTAACAGACCTAAGAGATAGTCGACAGTTGACATATTTTCGAGAAGTGAGCATTTTTCAGTGAGCATTCTTTCATACATTGAAACAACAGGCTTACTTTTAAGACAGTGGAAAATTTTGAAGTGCAGAAATTAAAAGAGTTTTATATAGACCTACGTGTTGTTATCCAAAATAGGCAATGTGCTAAAAGCATAGACAATGTGCTAAAAGCAGAAATTCTATGGACGTTGAAAGTCATTACTCCACATTATTCATATAAGTCATGTGAAAACATCCAATCTGTACTGACTTTAATGTTCCCTGACAGTAGCATTGCAAAGAAGTTCACTTTTGGTGAAAAAATTTGCATATTATTCTGTTTTTAGTATTGCACCATTTTTTATTTCACTTTTAAAGGGAAGAGTCAAATCTCAAGATGGATATGAGTTACTCTTTGACGAGACCCTTAACAAGGAAACTAGCAATAAACAGTTGGATTCTCATGTTAGTTTTTGGGAATGCAGGCAAGTTTGTACAAGATACTTAGGCTCTGACTTTTAAGGACATGCTACTGCTGATGTATTGTGTAGTAAAATTCAAGAAAAGTGTTCCGGCTTAGGTTCTGGTAACTTGCATCAGCTGTCCATGGATGGACCCCATGTCAATTGGAAAGTTTATGATATGATGCTGAATGCATTAAAACTAGAGGGCCATGCCTCTTTGTTGAATGTTGGCAGTTGTGGATTTCAATATTGTTCATAATGCTTTCCAACAGTGGCTGCAAAATAATGCCAGAACTTGGTGAGACTATTGAAGCATTGTATTATATATTCAAGGACTCACCAGCTAAACGTGAAGACTTCTCAAAAGTGATAAACTGCAATGTCTTTCCGCTAAAGTTTTGCAAACACTGTTGGCTTGAAAATGTGAGTGTTGTTGAAAGAGCTATTGAAATTTTGCCAAGTATTTCATTATTTGTCAGCAAGGTTCAGCAAAAGATATTACCTGACCCTCAAAACAAGTCATTTGATGTGGTGAAGAAACATGTTAAAGACCCACTTTTTCTTGTCAAATGTAATTTTTTTGTTAGCGTGGCTAAAAGTGTTGAATATTTTTTGACTGTTTATCAGACTGACCAACCAATGCTTACCTTTTTGGCTCATGACTTATATAGTTTGCAGGGATTGCATTCCTCCTAAAATTCCTAATATTTTGTGACCCTCCTTAAATTCCTAAAATTAAACCTAAAATTTGCTATTCTTCCTAAAATTTTCGTAAGCTTATTTATTAAAAATACAACCGTTATTAACGTCAATAAATTTACCATTACGGAAAGGTAAAAAGACCTGTTATTGTAGAAACACAGCCTATATGCTGTGCTGCTGAAGGGAGGGAAAATGACGCCATCGAGATGCATTTGCTTCGGGGCGGGCGCTCCACTTTTTTTTGCCTTCGGACAGTTTTCGAGAGTAACAAGAGATCTAAGGGAAAAGGGGAGGGGTCATTTTCACCCTCGTTTGCGCTTTGAAGACTAACTCCGTGGCACGCAGAAGATCGTACTTTATTTTTGTACATGCCTTGTGGAACCTCCTCTTTCTGCTGATGTTTTGTTATTGTAAACCGCAGGTGGGTGGAAGCAAAGAGGAAACGTGGTCTCCTTCCGTAACCTCCGGTAATGACGATGGGATGGTAGCTGAGTGTTATCGTGGCAGGCAGTAGGGCACGTGATCATTGACCTTCGATCGTGCGTCGGCGACAGCGACCTTCGATGCGCAATATATCTCGACTCCGACTCGCTTTGACTGAACTTGCGTGAGATGCGTATGATAGTTTCTGGTTTTGCGTCTTTTATGGTGTTCTCTGTGCTGTGTGCAGGTTCAGTTCTCTAGTGGTGACCTGCTTTTTTTTTTTTTTTTTTTTTCTCTTTTCTATCTTCTGACATCCTCGCAGCCAAATTTCGGGAAGTTGTCTGGTTTTGCAATATTGGAACGTGTTTTTGTACTTCCCTTTCATTTTCTGGTTAGTAATATAAGTGTTTAAGATGCCTAAATCCAAAATGAAATTTCAAGATGCGTGGCTCGCCAAAGAATTGGACGGAGTGAAGTTGAAAGAATGGTGTTCTGCAACTGAAACAATATTTTCTGCTAAGTGTATATTGTGTTCAGAAATTTTCAATATTTCTAATAGTGGCTTTTCACAAGTAAAAGTGCATCATAAAGGAAAAAAACATTTGCAGAAATTTCAAAGTAAATTTCAAAATAAGTCCATCCTGAAAGCCTTTGGAGGACGGGATCTTCAGCCCAAAACAAATATTAGTGAAGTACTGAGTCATGATTTACTGTTGGCTAAAGCCGAAGCATTATGGGACATGAATGTTGCTAAGGACAATATGTCTTTTGTTTCATGCACTGAAACAGTTGAACTTTTCAAAGAAATGTTTCCTGATTCTGCTATTGCAGCCAAAATGCAACTTAAAGAAAAAAAAAGTTGCTTATGTCATATCACATGGATTGTCAAAATATTTTGAAGAGGATTTGAAAAAAGACATTGCATCTAGTAGCCCAGGAAAGGTTACTATAGCATTTGATGAAACTACAAATACACAAGTGAAACGGCAGTTGGATGTGTATCTCAGGTACTGGTCTTCAGAAATAAATTCAGTTTCTTGCCGATACCTAACAAGCGTTTTTCTGGGTCATGCAACAGCAGATATTTTGCTAAAAGAAATTCTTGATGAGTTATCATCCTTCAATATTTCGTTGAACAGAATTATTTGTGTATCCATGGACAGCCCAAATGTAAATAAGTGCTTTTTACGCAAATTCAATGAAGTTGTAAAACAAGAAACAGGCCAGAAATCTTTGGAACTAGGTTTTTGCAACCTGCATGTTGTTAGTAATGCATTTAACATTTTTTTGACAAGCTTAAATATAGATTTTGACGAATTTGCTACTGATATACATTACTTTTTAAAGAGTAGTGCTGCAAGACGAGAGGATTATAAATCTGTCGAGGATATAACATTGGTCACAGCCAAATTTCTTTTGCGTCATGTCAGCAACAGATAGTTAACCATTGGTTCTGTAGCCCAGAGGCTCTTGGATGAATGGCTAAATATTACAGAATATTTTTTAAACTTCTTGCCATCTCAAAAAATATTTGAAAAACAACTACGCAATTCGGCAAGGTATAAAAGAATTCACTGTTTCCTGAAAAATGAGCTAACTCCTTGCTATTTAACATTAATTTCATTTTCACACCAAAATTTTGAAAAATTTTCATTATGTTATCAGAGTGAAGAACCAAAAATACACCAGTTATATTCTGATTTAAATACTTTAATGAGAAATGTTATGGCTCCCAGTTTATCCAAGATGATGTTATTGCAGGGAAATTTGGAGAAGACCTAAAGAATGTAGATTTTGAAAACAAAAATTCATGGAAAAATCTAAGGGAGTTAGAAGTTGGTATGAAGACAAAAAATCTCCTCAGGAATGTTCAGGAGACCAGGCAGAAATTATTTCTCTTAGATGTAAGATCATCACTAATTGCAACCACAAAATATTTAAAGTCAAATTTGCCATTCTGCAATCAAAAGCTAAGAGACATAGAAGTTTTAAAGGTAAAAGAACCAAAGAAAGAGTCAACTCAACTTTCAGTCACTGAAGGACTTTCGGAAATAACCAGAATTTCAAGTGGTTTGCATCTTTCTGAGGAACAAATTGATAGAGTAAGAGAAGAGTGGAAACTTTTAAATTGCGATAAGCCAACTCTAGATGAACTAGTGAAATTTTCAGAGGAAGGGCATATTCCAGTGCTGATTGATCATTACTGGCGTAATATATTTAGTATTAAAGACTCTAGTGGAAAAGAAAAATACTCAAATCTTGCTAAACTCATCAAGTCAATTTTAGTTTTACCTCATGGTAATGCTGATGCAGAAAGGGGATTTTCGGTTAACACTGCTCTGTTAAGGAAGGACAAGGCTAACTTAAAAGACTCAACTATAACATCATTAAGAATAGTTAAAGGGGCCATTAAACACTATGGATGTGTAAGTAAAGTTCCCATAACAAGAAATTTGTTAAATAGTGTTCGTGATTCACATAAATTTTATAAAGAGTATGTTGATAAGCTGAAGGAAGAAGAATCAAAAAAGGTAAAAGAAAGGAAGCAGAAAGAGAGGGAAAATAAGGAAAAGCAGCTAGAGAAAAAAAGAAAAGCTGAGTTTGATGACAAAATAAAAGAAAATGATGCAGAAATAAATAGGCTTAAAAAAGATGAAGAAGCCTCCCTAGCAGTAATTCAAGAGGGAACAGAAAGAATGAGAAAAGCTGTAGAAAAACAAAATACTGTTGAAATAGCAGTTGCCTCTAACTTGATCATACAAGGTTCAGCTGAAATAAAGAAAACTGAAAGTAAATTAGTTGTGGTGGAAGCAGAAAAAGATATTCTTATCAGGAAAAGGTTAAAACAATAATATGAAAAAAGTAATTCAGTGAAAAATTGTACATAGTTCTTGGTTTTCAATTACCTTTTTAAGATATTATAATTTAATGTGAAACCTGAAAACTTTACTGTGAAAATCGTGAATTGCTTCTGGTTCAACAGCATATTAATGTTCAAAGTGAAACTTGAATGTGGTAAATATACTTGAATATGATAACACGTGAAAAGATAAGAACTGAACATTAGAAGTAAATCATACTTAAACTTTAGACATTAGACGTTATGCAAAAAATTTGGGTGTGAACTTCGACCATATATACTAATGGACTGCGCATTGGCAATAGCTGCATCAAAGCCGCCATGGCTCAAACATTGCGCACGTCATCATCAGACTCCAAATTTCGTGTAAAAATGCTGTTATGATTACTAATTTACGCTGCAGAACTTCAGTGTTTTCGGTGTATTATGTGAATGCGCCTCATATATAATGAAAACTCTTCAGGTAAGTTTACTTATGAGCTATATACATGCATGATCGGGTTGTTTACATTTTGTGATTTATAATGTGATGAACATTTGCGAAGAATTTGGAACATGCATTCCATTTTTTTTCTTAAGTTACTATATTTTTATATCAATAGCTGCAAGTTTCTGGCTAAGTAATTGAACTTTATTGACTTAGGTATTTAATTCGTTTCTTACCCATGAAAAATCATAGAACTTTCTTTACTATATCGCTCAGAGCAACCATAAGCACAGCAGGTGTAACCCATCTTTTTGACTGTTGTCATGTGATTTTATGTTGGAGCCAGAAATTTTGATGTCATGCGCAGTCTATCAGTATATATGGTTGAAGGGTGTGAAGCAAACTCTTTACAATGTATACAAAGTTGTTTTACTAGATGTATACAAATATACATCTAGTTTTTATTGAAATACACTCCTAAAATTTTTCTAAAAAGTCCTAAAATTCCTACCTAAAATTTTCCAGGAGTATGCTATGATCCCTGAGTTTGTTAAAAGAAGTGATGCAAAAATTCATAAAGGGTAACATAATGAACAGTGTAAATAGTCCTCTTAAACTGCTGAAAATTGAAATAAATGAAACAAATTACAAAGATAAGAGTAAAATCATGATTGGTTTTGTTGCAAGCAAATTAATAACGGAACTAAAGAAGAGCCAAAATGTCAGTGACAAACAGATTATGGAATTTAAGTTACAATGTAGGCATTTTTTGATCCAAGTTACTAAGAAGTTACTCGAAAAATCCCCTTTACAGTATTCGTTGGTTAGGTTAATGACATGTTTAGACCCAAGAAAGTTTTTGGGAAATTCAGAAGATATGGTTCAGAAGTTCAGCAGGATATTACTCATCCTTGTTGATTCAAAGAAAATTTTGGAAGCAAATTGTGATAATATAATAAAGGAATATAGTAATTTAGTACAGGAACTTTTCAATGAAAGGAAGGCTGAGCTCACAAATTTTGATCCAAGAACTCACAGACTAGATGAGTTTTACCATGCTACTGTTGCTAATAAGTATAGACACCTTTGGGAAGTCATGAAGATACTTCTCATCCTTGTCGATGCAAAGGAAAGTTCTGCTTCTATCCCATGGGCGGGCCACTGTTGAAAGAGGATTTTCTACAAATAAAAAAATCATGGTGGAGAACTTTAGAGAAGAATCTGTTGTAGCAAGAATTATTATTGTTGACCATGTAAATACAGTTGGGAAAATAGATGTTGAATTGTCAAAAGAGCTATTACTGAGTGTTGCCTGTGCTCGTCAAAAGTATGTAGCTTACCTGGATGCACAGAAGAAAACCCAGCAAAAGAAATGTATGCGGGGAGAAAAAAGAATGCTGCTAATGGAAGACATATCATGTCTTAAATCAAAGAAGGAAAGACTTGAAACGGACATTTCTGAATTAAAAAATTCCTCTGAAATGTATGCTGATCAGGCAGAATCAAAAAGCTCACTAACATTGCGTGCAAAATCAAATGCCCTGCGACACAGTGTCAAAGAAAAAGAAAAAGCACTGTTGCTTGTTGCTGATGAAGTTCATGAAAAACTCATGCAACACAAGAATTGTTAAAGGGGTAGGAAACATCCTATCTCTTGAAGTTATATGTCTACATGAATGTACCTTTTTCTTAATGAACTAATTTTTAGATAACAAAACTGTGTCTTCCCATTCTGCTTTATTTCCCCTCTCGTTTATATTGTGGTCATTAGTGGCTGTGGAGTGGGGAGAGGAAATGTAAGTCAACAGCAATTCCCAATCGAAACTTTATTCCCATACGGCTTTATATTGCGTCCATAAAACGGGGGAAACTTTACCTGCTAGAAAAGAGAAGTATTCCTTTTAAAAGGAATTCACCTGGTTTCTTTTGTAGCAATTAGCAGCATGCAAATCTGTGGAAGAATTGATCAAACTCATGCACACTGCGTATTAATCAAATGTCAGCCATTTTCAACTCATTCCTTCGATATACACCATTTTTCTCCATCGAGTTTTTAAGTAAAAGATCCCCTAGGGCCTCAGGGTCCCTAAGAACAAACTAAAATTTCGGCGGAATTGAAGGCTTTTGTATGTGTATTATCATGCATTAAGTTTCGAATAACATACTGAAACCAGATGAAAATTTCTGGAATAAAATGACAAATTTCCAGGAAAAGCGCGTAATCAAAAAACATTTATAGGCACTCTGAGCATTGCTTTTTCTTAGCTTTCAAAATAGTTAGACATACAGGGTGCATTAAAAAGTTGGTCAAACATTTTCATGTATTAAATTACCTAAAATTTTTAACCAGTAGCCAGTTTTCAAAAATATCAAAAATAAACAATAAATGCAGGTAGAGAAGGTAAAGTACATGTTGCAAAAATATGCATTTAAATGTTTCCCTCATACTAAGTAGGCATACAGAAACATCAGTATTTCACTGTCTGCCATCCAATAAAGGCATGTTAGATATTGTAAATAGAAAGTTCGAAGTATTTTTATACAAGTAAAAACAGAATCTGTTCTTTTTTTCTTTTGTTCCTGTTTCTCCTAAGGGTTGGCATTCCAGCTTTTTAGGTTCTTGTTTCCATCCAGTTTCTTGAATTCTAGAGCATGGAATATCCTGCCTTTTAGGTTTATATCAAAGTAGATGAAAAAAAAAAATCCTGTGAAGCTTGGTGATGCTTAGTGTCATTATTGAGGTTTACATGATTCATGCTCTGTGAATGATTTGGGATCTTTTACTTTAGCTCAGTGCCTGCTTTCTGATATGTAGGCACTATAAAAAAAATATTGAGTTACAGGGGAAAAAAATATCAGTATCATGCATATATTTTATTTTGTTTGTTTCAGAAATGCAAGGAAGCATGTTTAAGGTTTTAATAAATCAGAATTTCCCATCCTTACTAATGTGTATAGATCTTTTCTGCTTTTAGTCGATGTATTGTAAATGTGTAGTGATGCCCCGGCGGCCAAATGGTCTGACCATTCGCCCGAGGTGGGTGTGGTTTTAAGTCCCATATGAGGTATGGGTGGTGTATTTGTCTGATGGCATTGGCTCTGTCCCTTCTCTGCAACAAGTGGCCCTAAATTAGAGATGTGCGACTGCTTCTAGCACTCAGAGTTGCACATGATGGTCAATAAACCTTGAAACACAAGAAAAAAAAATAAGTTGTAAACTTTACCGTAATTTGCAAATAGGCAACAACGCACTGCGATTCTAGCAAAAGTTTGGGCTCCTGGAATTTCTTTTACGGACTCCTGGAAAACTCGTGGAATTTATTTTCTTTAAAAGTGTATGAACCCTGCATTGGGTAACATTCACGGTCTCTGCTGCTATGACTTGAGGGCAATATCACCAGCGACCACTACATCATGGAAGTTCTACAGGCAGAAGTCATACCTTCCTTCGTAGTAGCACTCCAGGCGCTATATTCCAGCAGAACAATGCCTGACCTCATGTTGCCAGGAATGTTCAAGCCCTCTTCGCAGCACAGCAGATACCGCTTCTTCCCTGGCCTGCACGTTCACCAGACATGTCGCCTATTGAACATGTCTGGGATATGGTCACTTGGCAACTGGCCCCTCAAAGTCCTCCAGCGGTCAGTACCAGTGATCTATGGCCACGTATACATGCTATGCTGCCTGTCAAGCAATTACCCAGAACACCATCCAACGCCTTTTCGATTCAATGCCAACCCATCTCGAAGCTCTTATTGCAGCTCGCAGAGGCTTCACAAGATACGGATTTTTGCAGGTAAAAATTGTTATATTGTTCCGAAAATTAAATCACTTGTGTACAGTAATATCAGTAATGTTTGGTATAAATTTCATTCAAATCGCATGGTTCCTCCTTCTTCGTGTTGCAATTTTCACAAACAGTTGTGTATAAAAAAATATTGAAAAGAATCACCTGCCCATCCAATATATTGTTGTTGTTTTTTACAACAGATAATCACATTGATTAACATATGTTCCATCACAAATTATAAAGTGAATTGTTCACTGTTGAGCAAAGAATAAAGTAAATCCGTTCAAAGTGCAAATTATATGTTCTATCCATATACTGTGTGTGTTTTCTATCGTTTTAAACAGTTTAGTCTGGTTTTCAATTATTTGAGCAGTCACTATTTAGTCACTAAAAAAAAAAAAAATTGGTCACTTTTTTCTCCTAAAAAGTAACTTTTCTCGCTACTTTTTACAATGAAGTCTGTGCTGAGGTCTGGAGGTGTGAGTTTCTGATTAGGGGTCTGAGTTCCACATGGTTGGGTGCGCCTCCCCTGCCCTAAATCATGGACGGCCAATGGCATGTAGCCCTTTTAAAAGCTCACAGTGAAAGTTAAACCCAGAAACAAACTACATCCTCTTTACCCTTATGTTCTGTGAGGTGTCCTATTATACGATTAGACTGTTTAACCTCATCCTTGCAATATGAATATTTCGGTTATGATTGTGTATAAATCACAGTATTCACTATTTGCGAATATATGATTACCTAAAAAATTTTTTTACCCATCTTCCGCAACCACCTAACTACAAAAAGTACCTCAGCGCTGCTAAGCCTAAAAAAATAGTGCCTTAGCGCTGCTAAGCCTAAAAAAATAGTGCCTTAGCGCCGCTAAGCTGCAATAAAGCCCTTCTACATCCGTTGCAGTGCTGCCACTGATGTGCTGTAGCATGTAGGTTACCTTAAAACAAAAAATAAAAGGACCCTAATTACAAATTCTATGCGTTCTTTGTGACCCACATTTTAATTTTTTTTTTTAACATGCCATTTTGCAAAAGTCAAATTCGTGAGGATTAGGGAAAGGACAAAAACGGCAAGCAATGCACCATCCCTCAAGATTATGTAAATATACAATATAAGATTATGTAAATATGCAAATGTTCTGATTAATTTATTAAACCTTTCAGCTCTTAATCAAAAGCAGAACAATTGAAATTTAAAAACAAACTTACATTTAATGAGAGCATTGCGAACGATTATACTCTATGTAAAGTTGTACATCTGCTTCAATAATTGTTTGTTGAAAGTTAAAAAAAACTGTTCAAGAGTAGTCATCACACAGTTCCTGTGAATTTGAAAAATAAAAACTGCTCTAGTATTCTGAGCTGACTTAAAATGCATTATCTTTGTGTAGTTCAAAAAAACTGTTCAAGAGTAGTCATCACACAGTTCCTGTGAATTTGAAAAATAAAAACTGCTCTAGTATTCTGAGCTGACTTAAAATGCATTATCTTTGTGTAGTTCCATTATAACATTTAGTAGAAAATGATAAAATTTAATTCTGTCAGTACTTGATTTTTTTTAAAGATTGCTTTCGAAGAGCATAAATTAAAGTGCACTATATTACTGCATTGTAATATCTCTACACGTTATTTATTTACATGGTATAAAGTTGTTATAAAAACAGTGAAAATCAACCAACAATTGGCTTTTTCATCTTTAATTTTTCTGTTTCCCCGCGTTTAGCGTTAGATAATGTGGCCATACTACTGTTTTGTAACCTCCATACCTCGATATATCTAGTACCAGCTGAGTTGAAATAAAGGGGGTGGGCGTTCGCACTTACCGTAGTTTGACGGTAGGTCTACACATTGGTGCTGTCCATATATCATTTAAATATATCAATGAAGAATTGATATAGTGCCAGGGCTCAAAATTTCAGGTCTAACTCTACTAGCCAAAAAAAAAAAAAAAAAAAAAAATAATTCACTCGCTATCACACCACTGTGACATGCAAGAGACAGTGAAAGAGTGAGACAGTGAATTTGCAGTAAGTTTTCTGTTTCAATGATTGTGTATGCAAATATTTATTTATATATACAACTCTGCAATTGTGCTACAGCTGAGATCTCAGAAAATAATAGTAGTAATAATAACCCTCCAGGTTGTATTAAACTAGGAAAGCCAATATTTTTGAGTGCTAGACGAAAAGAAATAACTAACCTCCCCCCCATAAAGCGAATTGTCAGCACCTCCACCACCATGCTCCTTTTTCCTTGAGTATTATATATACAGTTAAATATAATACTCAAGATCTGCCTTTCACACTGAAATATTTTTAAGATAACATTTTACTAATACTAAAAGTGAAGAGACCATTACAGTTCAAATTATTTTTGTGAAGATACCGCCCAACAACATCGAATGCCGAACAGGAAAACAATTTAATATTTTTACTGCTCGCCAACAATAAATTTCTGATCGCTATTGGCGACTGGGTGGCCGCAAATTTTGCGCCCTGGATGTGCTATAACTTCATATAATTTTTGATAAAACTTGATTCGTCAATGGAAATGGGATGAAAAAACATGCCAAAATGTTTGTCGTGATTCTTCTTACAGATGAACAAAAGTTGAAAATCCTCCAACAGCTTTTGTAACCTCCATACCATACCTATGAATTTTATGAATTAAATTAAATAAAAAAATGTTTTTTGAATATTTGTATTTGAATTAAATTGTTAGAATTAATCTGTCAGGTCATGGTGAGATATATCTAAATATTTATAATCTTTTCAGCATTACAATGTGACAGTTACAGGAGTGAAATCAAAATTTGTCATGATTGACTAATGGAGGGGGACATGTTAAAGTTTCTTTTGTACAATGTTAATAAACTTTCGCTAACAGATAATGCAATTTGCTAGTAAAAAATAAAGCCACTAGCAAGTGTTGCTACTGCTAAAAAAACAACAAAAGGCCTGTTTCCAGATAATGTACAGCAGTTTCAAAAATAAATCAAACCCATGACATAAATATATAATTAATACAGGCTTTATTTGGTAGAAAATGACTCATATCTGCTGTTTTTATCTACTGCATGTTTAATAAGATTTATAATAATTTTGAGGAATATTGCATAATTGTGTGTCCATATAGTTATAGATCTTAAGTTTGGTTTTTATGTATTTATTATGTTGAAGCTGTTTCTTCAATTACTGGAGCAAAAAAAAAAAATGGTCTTAATTTTTCTAGGATAAGATGGATAATAATAACATATCTGCTGTCATAAAAAAGGAACCAATAGATCCTGATGATGAGCCTTATGATAAAGTACCTTTTGATTCAATGAATGCATCAGCCTCTTCTACTAAGTCAAAGAAGAAGAAGAAAAAAGGGAAGAAGACTAAGTTAAAAAAGAAGATCAAAAAAGAGGTAGGAGTATGCATATTCTGTAATAGAATTTTCTTGTATTGATTGTGTATATACTTCAGCACCACACACCCAAAAAAAAAAAAAAAAAAAGTCAATCCAGTATGTGACCTCTTCTTGCAGCTTAAGTTAGTGGAAAACACTGAGTAAAAATTCTGTAAGATGGATTAGGATTGGCGATAATTGCTAAAGAGAGGGAGAGAACAATGAAAAATATCAGCCTCACAAAAGACTTAAAATCGCATTTTTGAAAGGTATTCTAACATGATGGCATAATTTAAAAAATTTCTGTAAGATTACTATTGGCAATAACAACTGCTAAAAAGAGAGAGAGCAATGAAAAATATCATCCTCACATAAGACTTAAAATTGCATTTTTCAAAGGTATTCTAACAGGTTAGCACAAAAAATTTATAGTCAAAAACTTAAAAAGTTACTGCAATTTTAATAATTCACAGTTGCAAATGAAATTTTTATGTGTCTGTAACTAAATTGTAACATACTAATGAGATAATTATGTGCTGATTGCATTTTTTAATTGCTGTACATGGGCAGTAGTGCCTAATATTTTAATTATAGTGTATGAAATTGATTAAAATTGACAAATGATTTGCATAAACATCTTCTTTTAATTAATATATTTGTTGGGTCAGTCAGTAGAGCATATTGACTAAAGATTTACGGAAAATGTTTTATAGTTTCAATTTTTGAAATTTGGCACATCTGGTATGGTTTTTCATACTGGGTGATTTTCTCTCTAGGAAACACAAACATTCCTCCAGAATTTTTTTATTTCTGTATGGTTCCCTGTGATAATTGACATGCACTTAACTTGTATCTTGCAAAACAAGGTCTTTCTAAAGCATATGCTGAAAATGGCCCCCCCAGCATTTTTGTACTTTTGTACTCGAGTCTGCAAATTTGTAAAGACGTGCTAATGTGGCTTTGGTAATAGCAGCAACCTCCTGCCGTATTGAGTCTTTGAGGGCAGCAATTGTTCAAGGCTTATTTTGGTATACTCAGCCTTTCAGTAAACCCCACAGGAAGAAATCAGGTGGTTATCTTGGTGGCCACAGATTTTTCGAGATTACTTGGTCAACGAAATAACTTAATTTCCCTCTTGCTTATATTAGATGTGTGGCATGTTGTGCCATCTTGTTGAAAGTAACGTCCCATTAATTTGTCATCTGTTAACTGATTTACAAATTCACTGAATATGTTTAAGTACACCTCCGTGGTAACAGTTTGATCGAAGAATATGGGACCAATAACTCGTTTACGGGGCAAGGTACACCACACCCCGATTTTCTCTGAATGTAAAGGCTCCATATGAATGTCATGTGGGTTTTGTTCTGCCCATATAGGTGTGTTTTGTGAGTTCATGTAGTCTCTCAGATGAAACCTGGCTTCATCCGTAAACTGTGTAATGTCCAAAATCCCAGGATGTTCCTGAACGAAACATTAGAACCATATACAAAATTGTACATATTTGTCTAAATCTTTTGGAACCAACTCTTGGTCTACAGACACGTGATGTGGGGCCTCCTGCATGTTGATTGAGAAAACTTCCTGTTTCTAATTTTTTCACCAATTTGTGAATACAGGATTCTGACAGTACACTTCCTTTGCCATATGTATCCCGAAATGCCCTTTAACATTGTTGAAAATGAACTCGTTCGCCAGTATTCATGAACAGTAAACATGCACTATTCAACTGAGTACATGTTTGTATCTGACAGTTTCCTTTAAAAATGAATTTCACTCAGTTAGATCATATATATATTTTTAAATTTTCGGTCTCCGGGGTCTTTTATGTGTCCAACTTTTCTGTCAAATTCCGCTTCTGGATCAGCATTTGTGATGTGCGGATTTTACGTAGATTTTTTTTTAATCTGAATGTCACAATCTGCGAATTATACGAAGGTAAAAAAAAACAAAAAATTGTGTGAATTCCAAAGTCTAGGGATAAATGACAAATTACGGTTATTCAAAAATTTGCGAGCCCCTGACAAAAAACAAAACAAAAAATGTACCGTTTTTTTCTTTGTGCCAGGGAGAGAGAAATAAGCTGAGGGTTGAACATTTTTTGGACAGAAGTGTACATGACTTTTTTGATATTATATACTCCCCCCCCTCGGCAGGTCCAGTGACTGGCCACTAAGAAATTTAGCTGGCCACCAGATTTCAGAATATTTTTCTACCCCTGGGTATGGTGTAGTAATAGCCTCTAGTTGCGTGTTGGTAGGACTGTGTAAAGCCATTCTCCACTTTATAGAATTGCACTGTATTTCATTGAAGGTAAATTGTGGGGAATAAAAAGTTTCCTTGAGGAAAAGATGCTATTTAATTTTGGGAAGGCTCGTTTCTAGCCATGTTTTCTTATTTGATGATCTGAAAAAAAAGTTGTTGAACATCATACTTGTAGCACAACATTAAGTAAATGAGATAAAACAAAAACAGTTGTCAGTACAGTTCTCATGTTCAGTGAAGAAAACATATGGTGTACTTACTTTCCAGGTTGTGCTCTGGTTGATTGGTTTGAACACCTGATTTTTAAACTTAAAAAGGGGTCATTCCATGTCAAAACGCCCAGCATTTTCACGAGATGTCACCCACCCATCTCAGATTTTTGTGAAAATTGTTGCAAAGTATTGTACTGGTGAGATATGAAACCAGTTAAAATTATAGGTCAGTCGGTCCAGTAGATCTTGAGTAATGCCACTTTAAAAATTAGGTAGTTTTCGTGCTGTAACAGGGTTCCCACGCAACCTGGAAAACCGGGAATTCTCAGGGAATTTGAAAATTGTTCCAAAAATCAGGGAAAACTCAGGGAAAATCGTGTTTTTCCGTAAAAATCAGGGATTTTTTTATCAGGGAACTGAAAAGTCAGGGAATTTTTTATTTTGCCAAAAAATATTTTCTTTCAGACTTTTGTAGAATATATTTCTGTATTGCTAAGTTTTAAAATAATTCCGAGTTGTTTTACCCTTCGAGGCAACCCACCCACCGATTAAAGTGCAGCTGTGCTGGGGAGTGCGTCTCTTTGCGGTTTTCCCCATCTCCAGATGCTCTAAATTACAACCGAACAAACGGACACGTCAAAGCGTGAGAGAAAGCCATTAATCACACACCCATTTCGCAGGCTCTTGCTGGCGTTCGCACAGAGGCAGTCGACATTTGTTCCTGAGTAGGTGCCCCGGTTCTCTGTGTAGACTGGGAAAAAAATTATGAAAAAGCTATTTCCTCAATTTTTTAAATAACAGACTGAAATTTTTACAGTGGGCAAGATATATGAAAATAACGTTCCATTTTAAATTTCGCCGAAATTCATTGGAAACTTTAGAAGTTGAGCTTTCCTTTTCTTTTGCATGTTCCACCTGTCTTTTATCAAAATGTACAAAAACATTTTATTTTGCCAAATGTTGGTGATCCTAATAAATTCGTTTTTTCCATCCTTCAAGAGCAGTGTGGATGAATGTTGCAAATTGAGGGCACCTTATTTATTTTGAAAAAGGTTTGTATCACTTACGAACTGAAGCTTCGCTTTCGTAATTCTGCAGCAGAGTTGGTATAGTTGGAAAAGTAATGACCTTCAAATGTTTGAACAGGGAAAATATTTTGAAATGTGAAGATTCTTCAAAGAGGGGGAAAGATTTTTTTTTTCTTAGTATTTACGAGTATTTTGACAAAAAATACCATGCAATGAAGCCGGTACTATTGTATACCTACCAAATTTCCCAGATTTCACGGCGGTTTTCTAGATTCTTTGTCTTCCGGTGTTACTGCCGGAAAGAGATTTTTCTTGATTCTGTCATATTTCTATTTCATAATGCATGAAAAAATTTATTTATAGCTATTTTAAGACGATATTCCGATTACTGCAAGAACTGGCTGGTAAAGATCCAGACTTACAAATTTTGCTAGTAGACATTGGCCACCAAGACCAAAATTGTTAGTGGCCATAAAAAAAAACCTCAGTGGCCAAACTTTGAAAAAAAATATCAAATTGTAATTTCATACTAAATTATTTTTATAAAATTGCTTAGTATAATATCAGTATGTTTTATTTTGCATATTTCAGAAAAGTTGAAACTGAAGTAATAAAACAATGTAGGAGGAGTGGGAACATCGCGCGGGGAGGGGAGTGAGCTTACCGGAGAACTCTATGCACCGCTCGACTTCCGGTTTTGGAAATTTTCCCGCTGTTTTCAAGTTGAAATACAAATATTCGACTTCCGGTTTTGGAAAGTTTCCCGCTGTTTTCAAGTTGAAATACAAATATTTATGCAGTTAAATATTACTTAACAATAATACTGGACAGAGGCAACATCACGAGAAAAAAGGAATTACGATTGCGGAAAAAATCTGAACTCTGTCGACCTTCTGTTTTCGAAATTTTCGTAAAGATGGAATTCCGTCCTCCGACGAACATCCCCCCGGTGTTTACTGGTTCATTGATCTCGCGAACGACCAAAATAATAACGAAAACTGCGGAATTCCTCGATTTCGCGGAATAATCTGATGCCTGAGATTACGGGGAAAATTTTGCGGCGTCTAACCTCCGTTTTCGCACATTGTTGCCTACAGTTTCAAGCTGATATACTTTTATGCAATAAAATCATATTTAACAATAAAACTTTACACTAAGGCAATATCGGGAGAAAAAAATTACGATTACTGTAACTTTTTCACTCTATTCAACTACCGTTTTCGAAAGTTTTGAGACGCGAAATACCGTCTCCAGACGGAACTTCCCCCACCCACCCGCAAACTGTCTTCAGTTTTACACTGATCCTGAGAACGATCTAAATGGTGACAAAAAAAATGCGAAATTCTGCGAGTCCACTTAAGAATCTCATGCATACATAAAACAATAAAATAAAAAAAAAATTGAAAATTCGTAGAATCCGTAGTTTCGACAGCGAGGTCCGTAGTCAGCCAGTTAAATCCGTAGAAACTACGGACATTCCGTAGTAGTTCACAGATATGGAAATATTACAGTACAACCTCGGAGATCTAGACTATGCCGATTCCGGATTTTAGAATTTTCCTATGGCCTATGCAGGATTTCAGCGAACATTCATTAAAAATAATAATAAAAAAAAATGCCTAACTTCTAAAGTTTTCATCGGATTTTGACGAAATTTCACATGGGAGTTTATTTTGAGGTGTCTTGGTTACTGTAAAATTTGCATTCAGTTATTTAAAAAATTGGAGAATTTTTTTTTTATTAAAAATTTCTCCCAGTTGGACTTTTTCAACGCTGACAATTGAGCTGTCCACCACCGGCTTTCATCCCCACCGCAACCTTGCGAACTATGATGACCCAGCCTTGGCGCATTCTTTGTGATCATAAACCGACACCCTCGCCTTTTTTATAAACTTTCTTTTATCTTTTCTGCTGTTCAAGCAGAATGAAAAAGGTGATGGCCGACTTCCGTACAACTCAAATTTTGTGCCATTTCGTGCGATTTCCGTACATTTGGAGTAAAAATTTTCAAAAACGTGCGAGTTCCATACAAGTTAAAAAAGAAATTCCGTACAATACAAGTTAAATAAAATAAATGTTTTTCCTGTACAGGTCGCCAGAATTGGCGATTTAATAAAATATTTTTAGTCACCACGACGATTAAGTTTATCACCAGTGGCGACCTGGCGACCGTGAGTCTGCATCTTTACTGGCGGGTTGCGAAAAATAGGGTAGTCTGACGCCCGGGACCATAGATTTTCACATCTGGGTCATTCCACGCGAAATCGTCGGATATTGAAATAATTTTCCACCAACAGGTCTCCGATTCTTACGATTTTTTTTTTACGGGTAGCTGCCTCCAACATTTAACCCCTGAAAGTTTCAACTTTTTTTATTTCTGATAGATTAGAAGATATTATTTTTTTGAATTTTTGTGCATAGTGGAACCGTTTCCCGTAAAAACGCAAATATCTCTGTTAATTTAGAATAAGAAGAAATATAAAATTCATCATTCTCTCGTAATTTTTCCCAAGGTTTCAGCTTATAATACATAGGAAACAAAAATTTGCGAAAACAAAAGTTAGGCTGAGTAGAAATTTTCTTGTAATCGTAAATTCTTTTTCTTGCGTTGCTGCACCTCACAAGATTTGCATAAATTATTCATTTTGCATCTTTACCGTCACATTCGCGAAAAAAAAAAAATTATCTAGTTGCTACTGATGTAATCGTTGCCGTGCGTGCTCTTATTGGTTTCAGGTTTGTCAGTGCAGGCACTAAAGCCTCCGTCTCTGTTTTGGATGACATTATTTGTGGGAAGTTACTGCAAATGGCCTGAGTGGGCTCCAGACCTTTCTCGCACTTTGCCTGATCAACATCGCAGAAATGTATTGCCCTTCGTAATCATATTGCTAAGTATAAATGTGCCACTCGCCGCAGGATGAAAAATTATGTTGACAAAAAACATACATGAGATTCTTCCGCGAATTCGCGGAATTCCGCTTTTTTCGGCATCATTTTGGTCATTCTCGAGGTCATTGCAAAAATGAAGAGAAATTTTTCAGGATTTTTTAGGGGGGGTCGTCGTTCTATAGAAAAATAAAAAAAAGCGGAATTCCGCGATTCCGCTTTTTGTGGAGTAAAAGAACTAAGCGCTTTCTAGCTGAAAGCGTTGCTTTTGGAGCAGACGCGGGGGCAAGAAGAAATGTTGGAGTGTGGAGTCAGGAGCTCAATTCGTTTAATGCTGTCAACAATGGATGGGTTGTCAGTCACTTGAGCATCGCAGCGCAAAGGGTGGAAGCTCCGCCTACTTCGTGCGTTAGGGAAACTCCCGCAGCCCTTTCCGTGTCTTGCGGGAAATCGCCACCCTGCATTCTATCAGGGCCAAACTATCCGCTTGATTCTATCCATGACGTCATCGCCAGAAACTCTCTCTTGTAATTTGCAAATGTACCCGAATGCGTTCCCGCTTTTCTGAGATCGTTCGAGAATCGAAGCTCTCGTGAATCCTCTTCCTACGGAGGATGCCAAAAATACGGAATCTCCGTAATTATTACGGATTTCCCCCGGGATTACGGGTGACTAACAAAAAAATTATGGATATTCAGATTTTCGCTGTTATTAAGAAAGTTTTACTGATTTTGTAAATAATCGACGTAAAAGCCTCTGAACAAAGTTCGTAACACAGCCCTTTGTCTTTTTTTTTTTTTTCTCAGGTGGTGGAATTTGTTTTGCTTGTTTCAAAGTGTGAACAAAAAAAATGCCCGTCGTGCTTCTTTCGCCGTGGCCCGGGATTACGTCGACCTGAAGCGTCTAAATAAAGTTCGTGACGCAGCTTTCTTTTCTTAAATTCGTTCTACCGCCCCGCCCCCGAAGAGGAGGAATTTGTTTTGCTTGTTTGAAAGCTAAGTGGAAAGGAAGAATGGCGCCACGCCGCGGGATTATGTAGGCCTGGTGGTCTTCTTTTGCCGTGATCCGGAATTACGTTAGTTCGGATGTGCTTCTTTTGCCGTGATCCGGAATTACGTTAGTTCGCATGTGCTTCTTTTGCCGTGATCCGGAATTACGTTGGTTCGGACGTGCTTTCGCTGTTGCCCGGAATTGCTTCTGCCCGATGCCTCTGAACCATGTTCGTGACGAACCTTTTTTTTTTTTTTTTTTTTTCTAAGGAGGAGGAATGTGTTCTGCTTGTTTGAAAACTTAGTGGAAAGAAAGCACGGCGCCCGGCTAGGATAACGTCGGCCCGAAGCCGCTGAACAAAGTTCGTGACGCAACTCTGTTTCTTTCCTTTTTTTTTTTTTCTAAGGAAGAATGTGTTTTGCATGTTTGAAAGCTAAGTGGGGGGGGGAGGCACGGCTTTGGGCCAGTATTACGTCGGGCCGAAGCCTCTAAAAAGTTCGTGACGCAGCTTTCCGGTTTTTTTTTTTTTTCCATTCTTTCTCTCTAAGAAGGAATTTGTTTTGCTTGTTTGAAAGCTAAGTGGAAAGAATGTGTCATGAGAGGCTCAAAAACAGGGTTAAAAACAAGAATTCGGCAGAGAAAATCTCCCCACTTGCTTGACGTTGATGGAGATTCATGTCACCATATTCACAACGCAAGCAAAAAATTTTGCAAGCCATTTTATTAGGTTACATTGAGAAATACTTTATTGACTTCTTCAATGACTAAAAACTAAGCTGTGGATATATGTTTCTAATTCTTGCAAGTTTCTAATTGCTTGACTAAATTCACAAACTTTCCTAGACAAATACTTTTCACCTCAGGATTTAGCTAGTAAAGATTCACATGTAAGTTTTAAATCTGATTTTTTTAAATATTTCATTTTATTTTGTTCTTAAATCCCTATTTGTCTATTGTGAATATAATAATGTGCTTCACTTTAATATTTACTTACATAATTTACAGAAAATAATTCCATATGGCTAGCGTACTCTTAAATATTGTATATATGCTGTATTTGAATTTGCTCACCGCGCGTTCGCGTGTCCCAATTTTCCACCCAGTTAAAAAGTTCAGCTTTTTTTGTCATCGGCCGGTCTCATGTATGAAAAAGCGTTGGAGGATTTTATGAGCACACGTGCACACAAAACTTCCTCCAATTGTTTCCCGTACAACTAATTTGGCGTAGCGTGAAAATGAACTGTGACCTGCGAGAAAAGTTCAGTACTAATGTTTGTGTCACAAACGTAGCCAATCAATTTTAAGACTTCCGGATGTTGGAAGTACTTATATGATTTGTAGCCTCTCAGGCAAAATGGTATTCCGTATTAACTGTTAGTTTTCTCCACTTGTTGCTTCCATTATTTTTTCTATATCCCTGGGTTTAATTTTTTTGGCCGTTATGGCATTAGGATCTCTGTTGAAAACAACGTAAAGGCTCAGTGCACAGTAAATGAAAGTAGGTCAAACCACTTGAAAGAGAGAAAGCGGCACCGCTGTTTCGAAGTGTTGGCGGCGAGATGCGCGACACGTGCGAGGCAGCTGGTGAAAGGAAGCGCAACTTCATTCTAACAAAAACATCTTTAGATGGGAAAAAGAAAAGCATAACATAGAAGAAACATATTATTAAAGAAAACATTACAAGCAATAATTTATAAATTAATTACTTCCAAGACGGATTCTGTTGCGGTTAACAGAGAACCATCCTTTAGCAGACATCCACATTGAATGGAATTTAGACAATTGTGCGGTTTTACGAGCAATGCAATATTCTAACGGGAGTCTTAAGATTAACTGTGATTTATATTGATTACATAAATGGTTTTGAGCATTTAATAAGTGCAAACAAATAACATCATTAGCATGATTAATAAAAATGTATAAATAAAATTTTTTGCCAGTATGAAAAAATAAATGTAATTAAGCAGATCGACACTGAGTTGCAGAATTAGCCTTTGAAGTATACATATAATCACGTTGGGCGTGAGTTAATTCATGAAAATAAGGAAGATAATTTAGCTTTCTGAGCAGCACCATGACTTAACAGGTGCGGCCCTTACGGCAACTTTTGCTTCCAAGATTGCAAAATTTCTCACCTGCGGTCCTTACGCCGATGCGGCTCTTAGTCCTAAAATTACAGTAACTTGTTTATTTAAACACCAGCTCTACCCGAAAATAATCGATGACATTTTTTCCAACTCCTTAGCCTTGCTGTCGTTATCTCCTGTTATCTTCAGGTATTTCACGTTATTTTCACGTAGTATCACCTCTCCCTCGCAAGAATTGGCACCAGGACATATATCCCAGACTTTTTGTTTCTAAAATTGTCATTCCTTGATCATTTCCTCTTATGGAAGTCGTAGAAAATCTTACTTTAAATCTGTGCAGTAGAACTATTTAATGTCCAAAACGGCTTTTCGATAAATAAAGACATGCTAGTTGAAAATTTGCATGACAAGTCTTTGATAGCTTTACGTACTGTCTATGACTTCATTGAGGCAAGTGGTGGTGTAATAAATGTTCCTCTTACAAAAGAGCTACTAAATAATGCTAAAATGTCTCATTCTCATTACCACCAATATCTAGATAATCAGAAAAAAAAAAAAAAAAAAAGCTGACTATGAAGAAAAAAATAAAATCAAATAAAAAGAGGAAAGCTTTAAATCAGATAAAATTTCTAAAGCAAAAGAAAGCAAAGTTATGCCATGACATGAATTTGGAAGCAAGTAGTATAGACTTCCAGACAGCTGAATTATCAAAGCATTTATAATGTACTGCTCCTTCAAACTTTTGTTATTTTGATTAGTGTAGAAATTATGCACAGTGGTTTTGAATTTTCTTTGAAAAAATTTCTTGGTGCTTATTGCTTTAACTTACAGTATGTGACTTGAATAACTGACAAAACCATGATAATGTGAATTAATTTGCTTCAGCAAATTGCATCAGTTTATTATTTCCCTGAATGATTTTTCATATTATATTATGCTACAGCTGCTTCATGTAAAGATTCTTTTTCATTTTGAGGTGTAATTAAACTTTGAAACACATTTATAGTTTTATGTTGGCAGTCATATACCAATTGTGAACAACATATTGTGACAGAATTTTTCAGTCAAAATGAATGAAATATTAAACTGTGGTGCTACTAAAAAATTTTGAAGAATATATTTTTTTCTTGATACTTCAGGAAGATATCTTTTAGATATCCAAATTGCCTTCTCTGCTCAAGATCATCATTTCTTCCTGGCTTTCATGCATTTTTTCTCCATAGATTGTTAGAATAGTTCTTACATTTTTTAGTGTACGCATGGCAAAAAAAAAAAAAAAAAAAGGAAACTGTTTAAAGACTGTCAGAAAAATTTAACTGATCAAATTACAACAGCAGTGAAGATATCATTTATCTCCTAGACTTGGTAAATAGAAATTATATATTCTGCCAGCTAATGTTGCAAAAACATTTGTGCCTATGCTATCTTTCTGCTACAGAAGAAATTTAAAATCAACTGATGTTTGTGCCATATTAACTGTAGTTTTACTAAACAATCATGCTGCATCATGTATGGAGTAAAAAACTTACATTCAATCATAAAGTTTGCAGAGAGTACAACATTTCACATAGTTGCTGCAGCCATCAAAGGTATGATTTTAAACTTTATTTTGCACATTTATTTTCTTTTTTGGTTTGTGCCAGCTTATTGGTTATGAAATTTAACAGCACAATGTCTAAATATCCTATGCTGCGTTATTTAGAAGCCAATAGCATAGATTCGATGTTCTCATTGCCAAGTGCAAGAACTAACTTTAGCTAAAATAATTAGAATTTTGATTTTTAAATGTCAGCAGTATTTTCCCTGATTGCTAGAAATTGTTGGGATGGTACTGGCACAGGTTTTTCCTCAGACGCAGAAATGCTGTCACGATTTCCGTTCTCTCTCTCTTCTTTTTCTTCTTCTTTAATAGCTGTTTTAGTTTGCTTTGTCTTTAAAGATACTAAGTAAATTCCAATAGAAAATACAAATTGTTAGATCGATTTGATAGAACCGCTCTAACAAAATGTTAAGAGATTCTGTCAGACACTCACCATTTTATCATTCCCATTAGACTTCAATTTCAGCAAAAGTTTGTGTTCTTTATTATTTATGTAAAATAAGCACTTAAAGGATTTAAAGCTTCAGCATTGTATCATTTAAGGGCAATTTATTCTCTTCATTCACAATTCTCCCAGCTTTCATTTTTAAAACTAACTGGAACTCTAAATGTTGTGAGTCGTTTAAAATGTTATTTATATACTTGTGTGCACTTAAAATACAGATAAATCAGTTATATAATTTCACCTAATCGATTGAAATATTTCATGATATGTAGAATTTAAAATAAGTCTTTGTTCAAATATTCTTTAAAACATGTAAATACATGGTTTGCCACCTCGGTGGTGCAGTGGTCTAAGCTCCGGCTTCTGACTATTCGTCCAAGTGAGCCTGGATTCAAGTCCCAGATGAGGTATAGGTGGTGTGTTTCTCTTATGGCACTGGCTCTCCTTCTTCGTAAAGCCAATGGTCCTAAATTAGGGATGGACGGATGACTGCTTATAGCCCAACAAGTTGCTCATGGTGGTCGTTAAACCTGAAACAAAAAAATAAAACATGATTTTGTTAAATATTATGTAAAATTTATGTTAAATACATTAATTTTTGTAACTATAAAGTAATTTGGGAAAATGAAAGTTATTTATCCTTTATATTCCATATTTTCTGTTTATATTTATGGACTGTATAATCGGGACGTTCATTATGTGGTGTCTTTTTAATTCTCCCTCATATGTGAGATGAACATAACATTATCAGTATTAATTTCAGGTAAGCAATTATTTGCAATTACAGCCTGTCTAGAATTCGATAAATCTTGCTTTCAATACATTAACATTATTCCTTAATTCTCTAAAAATTATCAAAACTGAATTTAAAAAATTGCCTGTTGACATTACGGTTTTATTCGGTTTCTGCAGATAGTTTGCTTCATATTTTGTAACATGGAACAATTAGGCACAGTGGCCTGGTACACTTTTGCTTTGAGAAACACATCATAAGAGAACCACTTAAACAATAGATCAAAGCCCTTTTTTGGTTGATTCTCTTTTGACATTTCTCTGAGCAGGAGCCCATTTGGTCATTAAGCTTATCTACACTGTGCTATAGAAGAAAGGAAAACAAACTATTCAACATACAGATTTTTTCTTACATATGAACTGTTTGTACGGGAATGTATTAACAAAATCTACATGGGCAGTATACCACTTAGGTTCAGAAAAGATTATGGTGCCAAAAATAATATGCCTCATGCATTTAATTGTTATTAATAAAAAGCAGGTAATTGTATAAAGAACAGTTATTTAAAGAATTAACAAATGTATGCTTTCGTAAGGAACGCAGGAATGTAATGAAATGCAACAATTTGTCACAATGTTATTTGATTTGCCGCTCTGGAAAAACTCAGAACCACCTGGAAAAGTCAGGGATTTTTTTTTCTACTTTTGAGTTGGAACCCTGTATAAGTTTTCACAACTACACTGTAGGACAAAAAAAAAAAAAAAAAAAAAAAAAAAATTCATAACTTCACTACTAACTGTTGCAGCCACATATTTTTTTTTCCTTAAATGATCTGCATGATCCATACATTTGGGAACAACTTGTTTCTACACTTTTTTTGAATTAAAAGGACACTGTTTTTAGCACGTCTTTTGTAAAAAAAGATAGTGCTTATGTTATCGGTTTGTCCGTCCGTCCCCACGGTATCTCTGCAACTATTAGTCCGATTTGAAAAATTCTTTTTGCATTCGAAAGCTTGAAATATGCGAATGATGATCCTTTATTAATTATTTTTTTACGATGTACAATTTCGCCGCTAGAGGGCATAAATGCAGATCATGTCGAATTCAAAAATATGTTTTATTCCACATATTTGCTTCTAAACATCCGATTGAAAAAAATCTTTTACCTTTCGATTCCATTTATGTCAAAGAGTATTTTGGATATAGTTTCTTTTTCAAATTACGCATACATTTTCCACTAGGGGCATAAAAGTAAATTGCATTTTTTCTGATAACTCTTCTTCTAAAACTCCGATTTGAAATATTTTTTTTGCAGCGGGTACATCTCCTGCTGCACAATCTTTTGCATATAATTTCGAATATTTGGTAAAGAATACTTGTGCCACCAGAGAGGGCATAAGTGTTAATTTTCGCTTCTGATGTATTTGCCATAAAATCTGAGCTTCTAAAATATCGATTGAAAAAATTCTTTCGTGGACTGATGCCACTCAAATCGATAAACCTTTTCGGAATATTTTCTTCCTAAAATATTGCACAGTTTCTCTGCCAGGGGGCGTAGATATATATCTTATTTTTGTCAATATCTCGACTTCTAGGAGTCCGATTTGAAAAATTCCTTCTTTGTTGGATAGTGTTTTCTGTGTGACATGTTTTTCATATAGTTTCAAAATTTTCAAGTAATTCATAGACTTTCCGCTAGGGGCATAAAGGTATATTGCGTTTTCCCCTATATCTCTGCTTCCAAATCTCCGATTTAAAAAATTCTTTCTGCACCAGATACAGCTCCTGATGAGAAATCGTTTGCATATAATTTCTAATTTTTGTAAAAAAATGGTTTGGACACGAGGGGCGTAAATCTTAATTTCCGCTTCTGATGTATTTGCAGCAAAATATGAGCTTCTAAATTCTAGATTGAAAATAACGTCATTTGTAGATCGTTACTATTCATGCCGACAAACTTTATAGAAACATTTTCTTCTTATAATAGTGCACGGTTTCTACGCCGGGGGGCATAGATGTATATCTTATTTTTGTCAATATCTCGACTTCTAGGAGTCCAATTTGAAAAATTCCTTCTTCGTTGGATAGTGTTTTCCGTGTCGCATGTTTTTCATATAATTTCAAAATTGTTAAGTAATTCACAGACTTTCCGCTAGGGGCGTAAAGGTAAATTGCGTTTTCCCCTATATCTCTGCTTCTAAATCTCCAATCTGAAAAATTCTTTCTGCACCGGATACAGCTCCTGATGGGAAATCGTTTGTACATAATTTCTAATTTTTGTAAAAAAATTGGTTTGGCCACCAGGGGACGTAAATCTTAATTTCCGCTTCTGATGTATTCGCAGCAAAATATGAGCTCCTAAAATCTCGATTGAAAAAAGTCTTTTGTGAACCGATACTGCTCATGTCGACAAACATTTTAGGAACATTTTCTTCTTGAAATAATGCATGGTTTCTACGCCAGGGCGTAGATGTATATCTTATTTTTGTCAATATCTCTACTTCTAAAAGTCCGATTTGAAAAATTCCTTCTTTGTTTGGATAGTGTTTGCAATGCGAAATGTTTTTCCTATAAATTCAAAATTTTCAAGTAAATCATAGACTTTCCGCTAGGGCGCACAATGGTAAATTGCGTTTTCTGCTCCTAAATCTCCCATTTGAAAAATTCTTCCTGTATCGCATACAAGACCTGACGAAAAATATTTTTCACATAATTTCTAATGTTTGGTAAAGAATGGTTTGGCCGCCAGGGGTCATAAGTGTTAATTTCTACTTCTGATGTATTTGTAGCAAATTCTGGGCTCCTGAAAACTCTACTAAAATTCTTTTTCTTGGACCGATACTGCTCATATGGATAAACCTTTTGTGAATACTTTCTTCCTAAAATAATGCATGGTTTTCCCACCAAGGGACGTAAAGTCACATCTTATTTTTGTCGATAACTCTTTTTCTAAGAGTTCGTAAGGTAACTATTCGGTTTACAGCAATATCTGAGGGATTAAAGACCCGATTGAAAAACTTCTTTCTTCCGTCAGATACTACTGTTTTCCATACCGGTTCCATTGACTTTGAATAGCTTTGATAAATTTAATTTGCGTCAGGACGGATTCAAAAGATATGCTTATTACACCCGAAAATTCGGTGTCATCTTTCTTGTTTAAATTAATGACAAAGACATGGAAAAATGAGGTCACATTTTTATTAAACAAAACATTTTTTTCAGAATGAGCCCCCACTTCAAATTTGCTAAAAATATTTTCATGTGTATATTATAACGTAACCTTTCAGCAGGAGAAAAAAATCCAAAATGGCGTGTTTTATTTATAGGACATTTCCAACATAATATTACCCAATTTTTTAATTAAGTGGTTGCTTGACCATTCTATACACCTTTCCCCCATAGTTTAACCCTATCGGTGAGTAGCTCAAAACACAGGCATGAAAGACAATCCGCTTTTTTCTGTTCCGTTTTTGGTGTTACCGATATTATTCCAAAAATACAATAAAATTTTTAGGGGGGGGGCTCTCTTGCGGAAAGCAAAATCATAATGACTTCGAACGACGGGATGGTTACGGCTGGGAATGACGTCAATTCTTTCAGGGATGGAAATTCTGTGCCAAAATGTGCCAAAACAAAAATCTTGCTACAAAAGGCAGGTTTTGCGCCATTGGGTGCCTGAACCTCTGTGCCCGTCGTCAACGTCCGGACTTTGGTACAGTCAATTCTCCGTGCACACTCTTCCGCTTAACGCCGAGTAAGTCTATGCGGTGGGAAGAATGATTCAGCATCTCCAAGTAGTACTCTTCCGCTTAACGCTGAGTAAGTCTATGCGGTGGGAAGAATGATTCAGCATCTCCAAGTACTAGGAATTTTATGTAGTTACAATGGAAAACATAGAGTATGCTATGGAAATTGTCGGTCCAATACGAACGACGGAAAACGTCGAGTATGCAACGAAAATCGAAAATCTCAGTGAAATAACGTTAGTAAACATCTGTGTAAAATTTATTTTCGTGTTTTCAAGATTCTAACACTTTTTAAATATTATTTTCGGGAATGTCTCGTGGGTGTTGAGAATGTCACGTTGTTTCCCGTTTCCTCATACAAATTTTTTTCGACCCCCCCTTTTTTTCTCTCTCTCTCTGCCTGATTATATTTTTAATTTTGATGTTTTCTTGTCATATTCCTTGTTCTTAATATCTTCGGTAATAGTGAAAAGGAGCGACTTCAATTTTTTTTTTTTTAAGAATTTTTTCTAATGAGAAATGCATGTTGCCCTATTTCTAATACATACTTCTTCAAAACTAATCAGTAGAGAGCAATGTTTTTGCCTCTTTCCCTTTTATTAAACAAAATTAAATTTCTAGATCGGTATTTAATCCGTCCGTGGTGGAATACGCGCCATTTCCGTGTCCCGTAAAATTGTTTCACGGCAGAGTGAGCAACTCAGTATCGATTTTTCACTTTCATTTTCCATAAAATTCGTGTTTTCCCATTTCTTAGTTTTTTCCTACTCATACATGATATTATTTCGTGGATTCGCGGAATTCCACTTTTTCTTTCATCATTTGGTCATTCTTGAGATCGATGCAAAACTGAAAAAAGCTGTTTTTTTGGGGGAAAGGGACGGTATTTTATCTTTCAAAACTTTCGAAAACGGAGTGAAGATATTTTCCCAAAATCCTAATTTATTTTTCTCGTAATTAGTGTTTCTTCTGCCGAGTATTGTTATTACATTTCATTTTAATGCATAAATATTTGTATTTTATCTTGCAAAATCGGAGGGAAAATGTCCGAAAACGGAAGTCGGACGGAGCGAAGATTTTGCCGGCAATCGTAATCTCCGCTCGCGCGACATTCCCTCTACCCTATGTTGTTGTTAAATGTCAGTAATTTTATACTTTGGATGCAGTGATGTGCTCCAGTTTAATATTTACATACATAAATTTCAGTAAATCCGAAAACATGCACTTTTTAAGTTAAACAAATTCAGTGCCCTGTCAAAAATAATGAAGGCATTATTGAGTTGTTTTTCTGGCTCTCAAGTGGAAAATTCCTTTAGTATGATGGGGTATGTATTTGATAAAGAATCTAGCAACATGAAAATTGAAACATTTTCAGGATAAGTCAGCCTTGGAATTTTTTTAAAGAAAAACGATTATTTGCATGACCCTGTAAATAGAGATTTATGCCAAAATATGAAATCATCATATTCAGAATATAAGAAAGAATTATAAGATAAGGAAAAAGAAGATAAAAGGAGCTAAATATCTCTAATAACTTACACAACAAATTAAAGTCAAATGAATTGGTTCAAGAGAAAGAAAACTCTAGCTGGCTAATTCATAAAAAAGGTTAGAACAAATTGTTAGACAAAGACAGCTTAAGAAAATGAAATTTCATTAGTTGTGAATGACTTTTATTATTTATCTACAAAATATCTAATGTTTTCTCAAGCATTTATCATATTTCTTCATTAATAATTGTGTGTCAAATCAAGAATTGAACATTTATTCTTCATCGAACTTTTATTTCTTGTCAACAAACATGTCTGAAGTTTTTCAAACCTTCAAGATTTCATTTCCATGCAACTTTGTTATCTTATAAAGACATTTGATTAATTTCGTCATTTGATTAAAGACATCGTTCTGTACTAAGGTGAGTGAGTTTCTATGCATGACCTCATCAGCAATTTTTCCCCTTACATTATATTGTACTATATATTTAATTTTCTTGAAACAAAATACATACATTAAATTTATTTAGTTGGCGGGCATGTGAGCAATACCTAAATGTCATGGTTGTATACATTAGAGAGTGAAATCCAAGATTCAACACTTTGCCCCCCCCCCCACACGTGTGGAATTTCAGCTTTTCCTATCACTGCCCACTTTCATGCCTGAAAACAATTTTTATTTTATTTTTATGTGCCACCATCTTGGATATAGGTTCATTTTTCTTTTCTGCGGTACACCAAAATAGGACCTCACAATGGTTTTGAAAAAAGGCAATTGATTTCCTCTTATTGTAGATTAAAAGTTTTGGTTGTCACTACCTTAATGAGTACATTTTAGACTTACAGAAAATGTATAGAAATGATAGAAAATATTTTTTTTAACCTTGCTT
Source organism: Macrothele yani (assembly GCA_039090855.1). Lineage (NCBI taxonomy): Eukaryota > Metazoa > Arthropoda > Arachnida > Araneae > Macrothelidae > Macrothele > Macrothele yani. The sequence goes on along the minus strand of CM077016.1, from coordinate 75,758,179 downwards.
AAAATGGCTTTGAAATCTGCAATACTCACAAACATAAATCACCATTTTTGATGGACTGTTAAGGTGACTAGGAGCTGGAACCCCAAGTTGAGAATTTTTGTGTAATAACTATGGCTAGTATTCAGCTATGGAGAACTTAAGTCAGGGAGAACACATGCACGCACACACACGTGCATTTCAGATCATCAGCAAATACAATAATTTATTTTGAATCTTCAGATTTTTTTCGTAAGTACATACATAGTACATAAACTTAACAAAGAGAAATATTCTATTTTCATATTAAATGTGCAATCAAATCAGGGGTTGTATGGTCCTTAAAAGTCCTTAAGAACTCCTTATTTTTGATTTCCATTTCTAAAGCCCTTAAAAGTCCTTATTTTTTAAAACAAGTGCTTACCCCCCCAAGTCTTGTTTTTGTGCTGCAGTAATGGGCATCGCTAACCCTGCCCCCATTTTTGTGTCTGTAAATATGTTAACCCGTTCACCAGGGGAGCTTTCTTTTAGCTCATTGAAGAGAGATAATCCCCTGGAATGTTCTTAAAAATGAACTATGAACTCCCTTCAACACCCCACCCCCACTTTTCCCATTGTAGCCTGCATGACTTACCTTGCGTGACCTTACCAGTGGGATTAACATCTGTGTTGTGTGTCTTTTCAGGGGTCAGAGGGTCAAAAGGTGTCACGTCAATTCGTCGACTACGTCAATTCGTCGCCTGCGTCAATTCGTCGCGTTTACAGATTTTGGTTACATACAAAACGAATGCAGGAAAACTTACGATTTCGAACGTCTTGCTCCCTGATCAAATTTATAAAGTTTGGACACGCAGACAGGATAGGAATATTACGTTTTTCTTTGGCACTAAAAATATTAGACGGTAAACGGTTTTTGGAACGGGGCAGGGCCTGGTTGGTCAGAGCCCCCCACATACAAAATTTTCGTAAACAGATTTTCAATTCAGAACCACTAAATCTGGTATACTATCTCGTGGTATTCTAACTTAGACTGTAGACGGTTTTGGGAAGCGGTTGGAGGGGGGGTTAGGGCCCCCCTACAGAATTGCCGTAAAATATAGTTTTCAATTTAGAACTACCAAATTTGGTATATTATCTCATAGTACTCTAACTTAGACGGTAGACGGTTTTTGGAACGGGTCAGGGGCCCGGTTGGTCAGAGCCCCCCATACACAAAATATTCGTAAGATCTACAGTTTTCAATTCAGAACCACCAAATCAGGTATCCTATCTCATAGTACTCTAACTTAGACGGTTGTCAGTTTTTGGAACGGGTCAAGGCCCGGGAGTCAGAGCCCCCCCCCCACGTACATAAATTTTTTCGTAAAATCTAGTTTTCATTTCAGAACCATCAAATTTGGTATCATGAAACTCTAACTTAGACGCTAGACGGTTTTTGGAAGGGGTTGGAGCCCGCGGGGTCGGGCCCCCCTCATAAAAATTTCGTAAAATCTACAGTTTTTATCTTAGAACCACCAAATTTGGTATAATATCTTATGGTACTCTAACTTAGTCGGCAGACCGTTTTTGGAACGGGTCAAGGCCGGGGGTCAGAGCCCCCACACACAAAATTTTCTTAAAAACTACAGTTTTCAATTCAGAACCACCTAATCTGGTATACTATCTCATGGTACTCTAACTTAGACGCTACACGGTTTTTGGAAGGGGTTGGAGCCCGGGGGTCAGACCCCCGAATAAATTTTTTTTCGTAAATACTACAGTTTTCAATTTAGAACCACCAAATTTGGTATACTATCTCATGGTACTCTAACTTAGACGCTAGACGGTTTTTTGAAGGGGTTGCAGCCCGGGGGGTCAGCCGCCCCTCATAAAAAAATTCGTAAAATCTACAGTTTTCATCTTAGAACCACCAAATTTGGTATACTATCTTATGGTACTCTAACTTAGACGGCAGACCGTTTTGGAACGGGTCAAGGCCCGGGGGTCAGAGCCCCCACATACAAAATTTTCTTAAAAACTACAGTTTTCAATTCAGAACCACCTAATCTGGTATACTATATCATGGTACTCTAACTTAGACGCTACACGGTTTTTGGAAGGGGTTGGAGCCCGGGGGTCAGACCCCCTCCGAATATTTTTTTGTAAAATCTACAGTTTTCAATTTAGAACCACCAAATTTGGTATACTATCTCATGGTACTCTAACTTAGACAGTAGACCGTTTTCGGAACAGATCAAGGCCCGGGGGTCAGAGCCCCCACATACAAAATTTTCTTAAAAACTACAGTTTTCAATTCAAAACCACCAAATCTGGTATACTATCTCATGGTACTCTAACTTAAACGCCAGACGGGTTTTGGAATGGGTTGGAGCCCGGGGGTCAGACCCCCCGAATAAAAACTTTTTCGTAAAATCTACAGTTTTCAATTTAGAACCACCAAATTTGGTATACTATCTCATGGTACTCTAACTTAGACAGTAGACCGTTTTTGGAAGGGGTTGGAGCCCGTGGGTAAAGCTCCCCCCATAAAAATGCCGCATAAAATCTACAGTTTTCAATTTAGAACCACCAATTCTGGCATACTCTCTCATGGTACTCTAACTTAGACGCTACACGGTTTTTGGAAGGGGTTGGAGCCCGGGGGTCAGACCCCCGAATAAAATTTTTTTCGTAAATACTACAGTTTTCAATTTAGAACCACCAAATTTGGTATACTATCTCATGGTACTCTAACTTAGACGCTAGACGGTTTTTTGAAGGGGTTGCAGCCCGGGGGTCAGCCGCCCCTCATAAAAAAATTCGTAAAATCTACAGTTTTCATCTTAGAACCACCAAATTTGGTATACTATCTTATGGTACTCTAACTTAGACGGCAGACCGTTTTTGGAACGGGTCAAGGCCCGGGGGTCAGAGCCCCCACATACAAAATTTTCTTAAAAACTACAGTTTTCAATTCAGAACCACCTAATCTGGTATACTATATCATGGTACTCTAACTTAGACGCTACACGGTTTTTGGAAGGGGTTGGAGCCCGGGGGTCAGACCCCCTCCGAATATTTTTGTTTTTGTAAAATCTACAGTTTTCAATTTAGAACCACCAAATTTGGTATACTATCTCATGGTACTCTAACTTAGACAGTAGACCGTTTTCGGAACAGATCAAGGCCCGGGGGTCAGAGCCCCCACATACAAAATTTTCTTAAAAACTACAGTTTTCAATTCAAAACCACCAAATCTGGTATACTATCTCATGGTACTCTAACTTAAACGCCAGACGGGTTTTGGAATGGGTTGGAGCCCGGGGGTCAGACCCCCCGAATAAAAACTTTTTCGTAAAATCTACAGTTTTCAATTTAGAACCACCAAATTTGGTATACTATCTCATGGTACTCTAACTTAGACAGTAGACCGTTTTTGGAAGGGGTTGGAGCCCGTGGGTAAAGCTCCCCCCCATAAAAATGCCGCATAAAATCTACAGTTTTCAATTTAGAACCACCAATTCTGGCATACTCTCTCATGGTACTCTAACTTAGATGGTAGACGGTTTTTGGAACGGGTCGGGCACGGGGTCAGAGTCCCTCCGCCCATAAATATTTTTCGTAAAAACTGAAGTTTTCTATTTAGAGCTACCAAATTTGGTATACTATATAATGGTGTTCTAAATTAAACGGTAGACGGTTTTCAGAACGGGTCTGGGCAAGGGTGGTTTCCCCCCCCCCCCTCCCTACACACAAACTTTCGTAAAATCTATAGTTTTCAATTTAGAACCACCAAATTTTGTATACTATCTCATGGTACTCTAACTTAGACGGTAGAAGGTTTTTGGAATGGATCAAGGCCCGGGGGTAAGACCCCCACACACATACAAAATTTTCTTAAAATCTTTATTTTTCAATTTAGAACTACTAAATTTTGTGTCATGAAACTCTAACTTAGCGGGAGGTGGTAAGTGAAAGCGCAACATTATTAACTTGATTTGTTATGCAAACCTTATAAATACGACCACAGCGATTAAAAGTTACTAAAGAGTCCTTGTAAGTAATATTTTTTGACCCCGTGCAAGTACAATTTACGAAATGTCAACAGGTCAAAATATCTAAAGTAACAATGAAATTTGGTATATTTCTTTTTCTTTCTTTTTATTTCAGTTTTGACACTTGTATTAAGTTTTAAAAACATATATTTCTCCTATCATATACCTTCATTGTGCTTTAAACAGAATTTCTTACCATGTTTTGGGTATTTTGTTTCGTGTGGTTGCAGTTTTTTTAATGTTTTGGGCATTTCATTTTGTGTGGTTACTTCTTTTTATGTTTTGGGCATTTTACTTTGTATGGGTGTTTTTGTTATGTTTTTGTTCTTTTCTTTTCTGTGGTGGTTGTAATGTCGACAGGATGAAAAGGGGAAACTGTGGACAGTCACGATGCCTACTTGCTTCTAATTTTTTTTTCAAATACAGCACAGGATTTTGTATTGAGTTATAGCACTTACTCATTAAGCGACTACAGGTTTCTTTAAATATGAACATTTTCTTAAAGCCTTTTGTTTCCTCTACCTAGCTTTTTTGGCTCCGCAATTTCTTTTTTTGGTTTTAGAATATTTTCCTTATTATTAATCTATTTTGTCATGCAAACTCTTTATGTAAGGTATGTTTATTCTATCGAAGTATTTTGCAATTATACGTGAAGCCCTGTTGCTGAAGTAAAAAAAATTTCCAACTGAAACAACGCAGTTCAGTTATTTTCCCGCTGTTAACTCAAAGAATGAAAACAAAAACAACAAATCTGTGCAATGGTTGAGGCATGAGACAGTACTTACTGGTAACCAGGCAAAGTTTTAAGGAAGAATGAGCTTAAGAATTTCTAACTGCAACAAAAAAGAGCATCCGCACTGTATCCCTCCCCATCCCCTAGTGCCGGCCTTTGGACGTCTTGAAAGAGAAGTCTTAAGGACACATCTGTATCGTAATTGCCTGAGCATTCGCGACAATCTTCTGGTGTCGTAGTAGAAAAACACACTTCCTACTTCGCCTAAATTGCTTGGATGTAATGCCAACGAACAAAGTTTTGCTCTCGCATTGGATTTCTGTTGCTTTTGATGGAATACTTTTCCCCTGGGGTTCACCGCTTTCACTATAGTCTTCAGGACAGGCGGCAATACACCCCAACGTAAAACACCAATTTAACGGCAATTAACTGCAATTAGCGAAAGAGAGGGCGGTACAGGAAATAAGTCGAACGAGACAGATCTGAACTTAGAAAGTTGGGGGAAGGTGTTGCATGAAAAACTGTGTTTGGCTTACAGATCATTTGGCACGTAGGGACGTAGGTTTCGTTTAATATGTTACGGGGTAAACAAATTGTCTTTTCTGTATAACAATTTTCTTTCATACGCATGGTGCAACACAAAAAATTTGAATTTATTTTTTGAGAATTAGCATGACGCCTACCGGCCTAGAGTGAGTACAGCTGCCCAGTCCGCGCCTGCTGCCGCCTCCGGAACCTGGCTCCCGGGTTCTTCGCATCTGTTGATCCCCCGCCTGGAACGTCCCAGCTGTAAAATACATGTACCTCTGCGTTTTGGAAAAACAAAAGATAAGATGCCGATCCTTAAAATTAACCACTTCTTTTGACCGCAGGTACGAAAATCTTGAACTTCGCTTAAACCCTAACTGGAGGAACAAGCTTCACGTGATTGTCTGTATTCTGAGTGTTTTATTGAATGGTTGCTCATTAGTTCGTAGTTGACTGGAGAACAGAGAACGTGCTTGTTGAAACCTTTGTTGTGCGTTGTCAAGTGATAATAGTGGAAATATATCATTCTAAATATTTTGGAAAGAGAAAGTGAATTGTTTTCCGAAGGCACTATGCAGATGAAGAATGCAACATAAATAGTTAACTCACAAAAAGAAAATGATTTGCTGAAATGGAAAGGGTATTTATTTTGCCATAACAGAAAGCGAGGTGATTTACGGTATTGTCACTGTATTGAAAGAAATTATGGAAATTGTACTGGCTTTGCTAGTACTATTCTTATTGGAGATGAACACAGGATGCGCAATAAGAAACCACATAATCATGCTCCAAGACCGGAGAAAAGTGATGTTGCTGTTGCAAGAGCGCAAATAAAAGAACGAGCGCGAAATACGGACGAAGCCCCTGCACAAATTATTCAAACCGTGACAACGTCAATGGCTACAGTAAATGCAGCTTACATGCCTAATATGGATGCACTAAGGCAAGTTGTAAAAAAGAGAAGACATGCCAAGACATGCCTGCGGAGCCTACGACTTCAGAACGGATCGATGCCCCAATAAATTTACAGGAGAAGATGGTGCAAAATTTCTTGGCAGAGATAGCGCATTTGGACATCAAAGAATTATTTTATTTTTAACAGAGAATAATTTACGAAAGCTTAAAGAAGCACCCCTCTGGATTATGGATGGGACATTTGAAACTTGTCCAACCCTTTTTAGGCAATTATGCTCCATTCATGCTATGGTTGAAACGAATCCAGAGATGCACAGACTTGTCCCACTAGTTTATGGGTTACTTTCCAGCAAGTATAAATAATATAATACTATTATAAAGTATTTTTGTAGGATTTACAAGATTATGCATCAGACTATGATATTCAGCTTGCACCACAATATACGCATAATAATAGATTTTGAAATAGCTACCGTTATAATGCTGCTAAAAAGGAATTTGGAAGCAGCACACACAAATGTTGTTGGTTTCATCTCAGAAAAAAATGTGCTGAGGAATATCCATCCTCTGGCATAGCCTTGGAATATAAGGAAAACAGTGAGTTTGCTCTCAAAGCCAGACATTTGCAAGCACTCGCATTTTTTTCATCTGATGAAATTCCAGCTGCTTTTGAAGAAGTGAAATCAATTTTACTAGAATATGCAGATTCTGTAGTTCAGTGGTTTGAGGAAAATTATGTTCTTGGAAAATTTCGTGGAAGCAGAAGAAACAATCCAAGCAAAAGCCCTCCGCTGTTCCCGCCAACAATTTGGTCAGTTAGTGAAAACAATTTATTTGGCTTTCCCAGAACACAAAACGAACTTGAAAGATTAGACAGACGCTGGAATACAATTCTGGGAGAGAAAAAACTGTGACTGTACGAAATAATCAGTGAAATTGCGAAAGAGCAGAGAACAACTATGGCTAAAATCGAAAGACTGATAGCACAGATTCCAACAAATCCACCCAGAAGAGAAACGCTGGCAAGATAAAAAGGAATTCGATCTTCTTTGGTGCACAGAGACAATGTTAACATGCTGGACTTTTTAAGAGGAATTTTATATAATTCTACCCTTTACTAAAATGTGCTGGTATTTCTCACTAATTGAATTATACCTTTTACTAACTTGTATTTGAATTTTTCAAGAATGTAATTCCGCCGAAGATGCAAGAATGTAAAACACAACGCAAAATTAAAAAAGACAAAATTTTCAAAATAGCATGTCAAAAACATAAAATGTCAAAAAGTAATCCAAAATGTGAAACATATAAAAATTCAAAATGCAATCCAAAATGTGAAACAAATAAAAATTAAATGCAATCACAAGTCACAAGCATTACAAAAATGCGAAACGCTATGTAACAAGTACAACACAAAATAAAACAAATGCCAAAAAAAATGCATACGCTTTGTAAAATGTACAAAATAAAATAAATGCCATATTCACAAGGATTTCATGACGAGTCAAGTTAAAAATGAGCTTTTACTTAGACTTCAAATAATAATTACTAGCCTCTACACCTTTTTAAGTCTTTAATAAGTGCAACATCATTAACCTAACTTGTCATCAAACATTATCAATATGACCATAGCATACAATCACTTAAAAGACTTGTTAATGGATGAATTGAGGAATCGCCAAGTTCAGCGGGTGAAAGTTAATGGCTGTTTATAGTTTTGTACTCGAGTAAATGCGCAACACAGTAAACTTGACTTTCTCTGAAAATTTTATGTATATGAGCAAGGTTGATTGAAAACTGATAAAAAGGCTTAAGGCCTGTTTATTAATTTTTGTGCCTCAGTCAAAACGCAGTACCATAACCTTGGCATGTTATCAAAACCTTATGAATACGTCGGACTAAAAATTCCTAAAAAAGTTTACGCCTAAGGTCTTGTAACTAAAGTTTTGTGACAGGGTAAAACTGCAACATTAATAACTTGACATATGTTATGTTAACGTTGTGAATATGAGCACGGCGGATTAAAGATTTCAACAAATAGCCTTTGGGATTAATGTGTTGTAGCTGAGTAAAAATGTAACATTATCTTGATTTTCTATATAAACCAAACTATGTGCTGAAATGGCCCAAATATATATACGTATACTTCAACCATATACCGAAGCGCTGACAAGGTGAAAACAAAAGTGCAATTTTGTACGGTCCCCTAACATTTTATGGCCAGCCTACATGGACGTGGACACGTTGATATCAAAAACATACTTTTTGTACGGTCCACAACAAATAGCAATGGACATGTCGCAATCTGGGGTGGGGGGTGGGGGGGTTAACGACCACTGTGATCAATTCAGTGGGCTATAAGCAGTCGGGCATTCCCAATTTTGGGCTACTGGTTCCTGGGAAGGGGGACAGCCAGTGCCAGAAGTCAAGCACAACGTCCATGATTCACCGGGATTTGAACCAGGATCCTTCTCGACAAGTGGTCAGAAGCCAGCGCCTAGATCACTCCGCCGCCGTAGCGGCACACGTTGAAATTTATTTTTCATACGGCCCCAAACGCTCTTATGGACATACTAGATTGAACTGGACGCAAATAAATCATTAATATAATTTGTACTATCAGGGATACCAGTTATTTGCCAGGTACATATTACTATTTGTGGAATCACCAAGTTCAGCAGGTGAAAGTTAATGAATGAAAAAGATATTCCTGCAATTTTCCAGTAAACTTATTTTAAATTTTTTGATTTAGTTAATTTAATTTTGCGAAACAAAAAAAGAAAGAAAAAGGAATGGGAATACTTACCTTCTAGGAGACATCTATAGAACTGCCGTACATCTGGCGTGTGCTTCTGTGAATCCCGCGACACAGAAATGCAATGTACCTATGTGATGTCGCATGCATACGACTTCACATTGGCATTGATCATCTTTTTCTTACCGTTTTGAATTTTGAATATCTGGAACTCTCTGTTTACATTACATTATATTTCTTTCTGATAAGTCGTTCGTTGGTAGTGAAAGCTAAACTATATAGATTTGTGTTTTTAGTACACCATTAAACGCATATTTTCGCACTTTATTGTTATCTACAGTCCCTAACTTAGACCGCAGGTTGGTTAGTTGGTTGGTTGGTTGATGGTTTATGGTGCAAGGCCCTCAAAGGGCCAAAGAGCGCCTTAGAACGTAAATAGGGTATTCTTAAGAGTAAAAAACGGAACTTTTTACGAAAATTTTGCATGGGGCTACCTTGACTCGGGCTCCAACCCCTTCCAAAAACCGTCTAGCGTCTAAGTTAGAGTACCATGAGATAGTATACCAGATTAGGTGGTTCTGAATTGAAAACTGTAGTTTTTAAGAAAATTTTGTATGTGGGGGGCTCTCACCCCCGGGCCTTGACCCGTTCCAAAAATGGTCTGCCGTCTAAGTTAGAGTACCATAAGATAGTATACCAAATTTGGTGGTTCTAAGATGAAAACTGTAGATTTTACGAAATTTTTTATGAGGGGGGGGGGCTCCGACCCCGGGCTCCAACCCCTTCCAAAAACCGTCTAGGGTCTAAGTTAGAGTTTCATGATACCAAATTTGATGGTTCTGAAATGAAAACTAGATTTTACAAAAATTTTGTGGGGGGGGGGCTCTGACTCCCCGGGCCTTGACCCGTTTCAAAAACTGACAACCGTCTAAGTTAGAGTACTATGAGATAGGATACCTGATTTGGTGGTTCTGAATTGAAAACTGGGGGCTCTGACCAACCGGGCCCCTGACCCGTTCCGAAAACCGTCTAAGTTAGAGTACCATGAGATAATATACCAAATTTGGTAGTTCTAAATTGAAAACTATATCTTACGGCAATTCTGTAGGGGGGCTCTAACCCCCTTCCCTCTGCAACCGCTTCCCAAAATCGTCTACAGTCTTAAGTTAGAATACCACGAGATAGTATACCAGATTTGGTGGTTCTGAATTGAAAACTAGATTTTACGAAAATTTTGTATATGGGGGCTCTGACCAACCGGGCCCTGCCCCGTTCCAAAAACCGTCTACTGTCTAATATTTTTAGTGCCAAAGAAAAACGTAATATTCCTATCCTGTCTGCGTGTCCAGACTTTATAAATTTGATCAGGGAGCAAGACATTCGAAATCGTACGTTTTCCTGCATTCGTTTTGATGTAACCAAAATCTGTAAACGCGACGAATTGACGTAGTCGACGAATTGACGCAGTCGACGAATTGACGTAGAACCAGGGTCAAAACAAAGACTTCTTCATAATTTAATTATAGTGTCAGTTTCATGTTGTCTGATCTATCTAGTGTCTACTGCTCACTCAGTTCACCTTGCTTCATTGTCGCTGTGTCTCCTGCTTGTCCTTTTTTTTGGCATGTATTTAATTTTGTCCTTTGTGGGCAAAGTAGTTTATATTTGGGGCAAAATGCCTGGTACATGGCCACTTGTGCTGTTTAATCCCCTACATATGTATATATACATACTGTCAGACACACACCTGATGATATTCCAATGCTGCAAAATATCAATTGCAGTGTAGGTCCTTAGAAAGTCCTTATTTTTTTTACACAGAAAAGGGTATGACCTGTTGAATGTAAAGTTGTAATAAGGTACAGGAATTTTCTTTAGTTAGCTTTTCATCCAGTGCATGTAAATACTTTTAAGAAAATGGAAAAAAAAAAAAAGTCCATCCTAAATTTTTTTTTTTTTTTGTATCAGTAATGAAATGCTTGCCCTAAGTACTAATGAATGTTGAGTCCATGCCCCCCCTTCCCCCACTAATCATTCCTTCTTCATAGATGCCAACTAGTACTGATTTTCCGTAATTTTACGGATTTTTGGTTGCTGTTACGGAAGTACGGAAACACCGCTGAAATGATGGAAAATCACCATTTGATTTAATTTTCTGAGATAGAAAGCAAATTATCATCAACTTAGAATTTTTGGTTGGTTCTTCAAGTTTTTCTGGGGGAAAAAATTAAATGCTACATTCAGGTGTGCCAGAATTGCGCCAGCCCGCGCCAAAACGTTGTTCTTGCGCCATTCTGCTAAAAAATCGCCATTTCGACGAAATCTGCGCCAATTTTGCTCCAAAAGTTAAAATTTACCGCTCATCGATATTTTAGCGTTATTTACATTCAAAATCGATTCAGCGGTTAACCCTTTAACCGGCCGGTTTACGGGAACAAAATGCCGCCAAAAATCACCCGAAGCTTGAACGCGTATTGTGTCCAAATTTACCTCCCTCTTCCGAAAAAACTGGTCTCATTGCGGCGGGATTTCAGCTTTTCCAACATAGCGATTGCTGTCCCCCTTCTCACCTCAGCGGGTGGAACGCAAGCCTGTGACAGGGATTAACGATGCCATCAAGTGTCCTTTATGCTCCGTTCTATGACCCAAGGCGTGAACAGGAAGGCCAGTCTCCTCCAACACAATTCTTGTTGAGTCGGCCGGAAGAAAAAAAAATTAAGGGAAAGAATTAACATGTAAAGACAGTGATGCACACTACATTGGGGAAGAAAAAAGAAAACAGTTTTACATCCGCATACATTGGATTTAACCATAGGGGTTGAATCGTATGTAGACGGGAACACGCGTTCCCCTCAACTTCCGTTATCGAGAACACCCCTGAATTTTTGAATAAAGTTTTTCACATAACATATTACTCTTTCCTAATTTTTTTAATTTCAAAACTTTGTATTTATAAAATTTAAATTTAATTCAAAATAATTGTGTTCTATATTTTTCTAAAACCAAATATATCGATATGAAGTTACTTTTGTTTTCATACCACTGTGTGGCGCACACCTGGGCAAAACCCATAAGGTCCGTCCCCTTTCCCCACCCTTCCAAAAATTCTTGTCCATTGCTCAGATGAAGGAACAAAAATTACTCTTAAATTACCTTATTGCAACGGATCCAGGAAAACTCGTACACTTTCTCATGCCGCTGAGAAAAGGGCAAAGGGCGGAAAACTCGTACACCCTTTTAAGTAAGGGGATATACACAAATTGCGTTTCGGTCCGAGATTTTGACAAAGTGTACACGTTTTCCTAGCTGAACAAAACGGAATGTACCAGTTTTCCTAGAGATCTCAATGGGTATGTAAGATCAAAATGGCTCAAGGTTTATGTAGAACCTTTCTGACTCCTTTAATCTTGAGTTATGATTTTAATATCTCCCATGTGATAACAAGCAATAAAGGCTAATTAACAGGGGCTCAACGAATCGATATTCAGGTGCTGATCTGTTTAGAAGATTTTAAATTACAACCTTGATATTCCGTATTTCTGAACATTTTATAAAACCTAATAAAAGGCACTCAATGGATTATTCCTCACTTATTCACAAGCCACCTAGGCCGCAGACCCTTTTAGAAGATTTTAAGTTACAAGCTAGAAATTTCGTATTTGTAAACATTTTATTGAACCTAATGAAAGGCACACAACGGATTATTTCACACCTATTTACAAACCACCTAGGCCGCGGGCCTTTTGAGAAGATTTTAAGTTGCAACCTAGATATTTCGTATTTGTAAATTAAACAGTGACAAACTGTATTGATTTGAACATGTCTGCATTTGTATGAATTCCACAAGAACCGTTGCTCTTAGATTATGCAAACGATGTACGTGTGAAAATATCTCATTCCCTTCTTCACCTTCCCCTTTATTTTCTTTCTTTAGTGAAAGAATGATGTTATTGTACCTTAATGGAAAAGAAACAGTTCCAACCCTTCTTACGAAACCACAATATACATTTCAGGAAAACTTTCTTTTTCTTGTAGGGGGGGGGGATTAATCTCTAGTGGGACTCCGAAGTGTAAGGGGTACCCAGAATTCCCTACCACTCATTACCTATGCTCTTTTCCGGGAAACGATCACACCATATCATATCGGTAAACGGTAAAAATACTCCCGGAGAAAATACCCCCCCCCCCCCCTGAAAATACCCATGAAAATTGAAAAGTGGTAAAAATACCCCTGGAGGAAATACCCACAGAACAAACGGTTCACTGAAAACTGCCACACAGGAACACTGATGTGTGGCAGTGTTCCGGTATGGCGATTTACCGGCAACCCTGCCTCACATCTTTCACAACTTGGAAAATTTCCGCAGAGGAAAATTGCCACGTTTTTCATTAAAGGGTCGGGTACAAATTGCTGTTCCTCCGAAGAACACTTTGAATGTGTGACAATTTTTCCAGTGGGGCAGTTTTCTAAATTCCAGAGTTATTTTTTCCTAGGGTATTTTTACCGTTTTTAAGTTTTGAGGGTGTTTTCTCCGGGAATATTTTTTCCAGGGGGTATTTTTACCCACATCCTATCATATTATATGCAGAGGCTTTTAGGAAAGGAGTGCCTTACCCCAGTTCTTAAACAACCCTTAGAAATAGGAAGCTAGGAGATTCGTGCTAGAGTGACAGATAGGAAAGTTACACGGAAGCGAGGTAGAAAGGGGAAGGAAAGCGCCCTTATTTATTACCGGGGTCCAGTACCCGAAGTCTGATGGCTTTACGTGCCCATTGACGCGACCGTGAAGGGCCGGGGTTTGAATCCTGCCTGGTGAGGCATGAACGTTGCGTTTGTCTTACGGCACTGGGCCACATTCTGATTTCTTATATATTCAACACTGGCATGAGATCATTCTGATTTCATGCCACTGTTCCCTTCCCTGGAATCAGTGGCCTTAAATTTGGAACGGGCGACGGCTAGGTCGTTAAACCTTCAATCAAAGAAAGAAAGAAAAGAAAGATCAGAATTGTCGTTCTTTTGTTTTCTTTGTGATTTACACTTTTGGGACAAACGGCATAGTAATAACATAGGAAAAAGAACTGAGGAAGAGTCTCACATATCTATAATACACTAAATATCTCAATTAAAAGGAACACAAAATTATGAGGGTCGTTATGAGTCACAACTGGGAATGTTTACATGGAGCAGTCAAATGGACGATTATTATACGATCCTTTATATATTTATGTTCAGTTCTCTGGGTGGCCAATCTCCGGTGGCCACTTCTCTTCCACCTATACCATCATTATCAACCGTTATCATCCACTGTTGGATGAAGATCTCCCTAGCTTTCCTCCAGAACGATCTGCCTCAAGCCAGTCTCCTCCATGTCCCTCCCGCATGCTTTCGAATTTCATCTATCCATCTCCCATGCGGTCTCCTTCTGTGTCTTTTCTAGTCCTGTGGAGTCCAGTCTAAAATTTTAGTTCTGCGTCAGTGGTCCGTTCCTCTGGCAATGCATCCAGCCCATTGTCATTTCAGGGATTTTGCCCTGATCAAGCTGTCTTCCACTCATGTCATTTTCATTATTCATGAGATCCTCTTCTTTTCTTTCCTGGTTATATCAAGCTTCTTTTCAGTTGTCCGCATTTTTGTAAGCTTTTTTTCATTAAGGTTCACGTCTCCACTCCATATGTAAGCACTGGAAGGATGCATTAATTAAACACTTTTCTTTTAAAACATAATAGCATACTGCTGTTTAAAAATTCACTGTTTCTTCCAAAAGCACGGCGATCAAGTTTTATACGCAGATTAATTTATTCATCAAAGGGACCATCGCTTGATATCTACTATAGAAGGTGAATGTAGATATCCGTTATCTCCAGCTTATCCCTATCAGTCAGTAATTCTTTATTTCTTGTAAAAGCATTGTACATCATGAATGGAATACAGGATTACACCATACAATACAAATCTGGAAAATGTGAATCGGTTTTTTGGTGTAAATATGGCATGGATGGTAAGTCAGATAATATCCGAAAACTTGAAAATGTCGTCGTCCTGAAGCGGGAATCAAATCCGCGTCTCCCAGATAGACTCGGGCGCTATCCAGGTGACGCGGGTTCGATTCATCAGGAAACGCAGGTTCGATTCATCAGGAGACGCGGGTTCGATTCCCGCAGCAGGACGACGAAATTTTCAAGTTTTCGGATATTATCTGACTTAGCATCCACGTCGTATTTACACCAAAAAAAAAAAAAAAAAAAAAAAAGATTAATATCTTCAAAATTTGCTTTGTACATCAGTTTTTTCTTCTGCAAGTTCATTTTTAATTCCACTTCTTCACTCTTGTCAGCAAGTTCTTGGAACATACTCTGCAGTTTTGAAGTGCCAGTTCCAAGAATGACTACGTCTTCAGGAAAACGAAGGTGAATTAAATAATCTCCATTAATCTTTATCTCTTTGTTTTCCCAGTTCAGTGACTGCATGACATTTGCAATGTGGCATTAAAGAGTTTGGGAGATACAAACACCTGATGACTGATATATTGTTTCAAACATCCGATGACTGATATGTTGATATCCATTTACCACTTTTTCTTATTTATTTAAACATATCAAACATTATGATTGTAACAAAAATTCTGGTGAAAAAGCCTAGGAGGCTTTGCACGAGTTTCACGTGTAGCACAATTTTTTTATTGGTAATTGTCATTCGTATACAAAAAATGAAATATCAAGCATTTAACGGAAAACGTCGTAAAAAGAGCTTAGGTCTTTTTGTTCATGCAGGCATCTAAGGATTGATGTAGTACTCCTCCTATCCCAATTTTAGAATGTATATTTGAATACACCTTATCTTAAAACTCCAATGTAAAAGCTAAATTGTGTTGAAAAGTCCAAGACATAGGAATTTTGTAAGCAGTTTAGGTTCAGTGCGTTCTTGCTTCTTAATAACATTTGATTGCAAGTTCACACTTACGAGATATTAAAATTGCTGAGTTTCTTCGACAAGACTGTTGTGAAATTTTCAGAACTGTTCAATTTCCTTGTAATGCTAGGTAAAGTTCTGACGCTCAACAGAAGAAATGATCTGACTAGTTTTGTCGATTTCTTAGTTAAAATCAAGATGTTCCTTCGTGAAATTAAAAATGACCTCTTGTTTCTAACAGACGTAAGAAAACAACACACATCTGAGTATTATCTTATTTTCAAGACGTGGGCATTTTTTTCTTATTTTCGAGGAGTGCGATTTTTTCTGTGAGCAATATTTCTGTGCACATTCGTTATTCACATCGGATTAAACATAACAGTCACGAGATTGTGCATTAGGAGATGTTGGCTGTTTTTAAAATAAATGCAAGTGTGTACATGACTGTATTTATGAAAAACTAATCCAGTCTGATCTCGCTCCTCAAAATTATGCAGGTTCAAAAAATCCAACTATGGGCAACTCGATATTAAGCTTTCCGATAAGCATAGCTTGTAGTATTATTGAATTCTAAATAACATACAGTGAATGAGAGTCTGACTGGACTTCTGCAAGGATAGTGCAATTTTTTTCTAGCTAACCGTTTTCCATCTCAAATCCGAAATCATATGTGTTCAAAAGAATTAGATCAACTGTCTTCGTACAAAGCATGCTGATTGACAACCGACCTACAGGGATCGCATTCCTCCTAAAATTCCTAAAATTCCTAATATTTTGTGACCCTCCTTAAATTCCTAAAATTAGACCTAAAATTTGCTATTCATCCTAAAATTTTCGTAAGCTTATTTTTATTAAAAACACAACCGTTATTAACGCCAATAAATTTACCATTACGGTAAGGTAAAAAGACCTGTTATTGTAGAAACACAGCCTATATGCTGTGCTGCTGAAGGAGGGAAAAATGACGCCATCGAGATGCACTTGCTTCGGGGCGGGCGTTCCATTTTTTTGCCTTCGAACAGTTTTCGAGAGTAACAAGAGATCTAAGGGAAAAGGGGAGGGGTCATTTTCACCCCTGGTTTGCGCTTTGCAGACGAATTCCGTGGCACGCAGAAGATCGTACTTTATTTTTGTACATGCCTTGTGGAACCTCCTCTTTCTGCTGATGTTTTGTTATTGTAAACCGCAGGTGGGTGGAAGCAAAGAGGAAACATGTGGTCTCCTTCCGTAACCTCCGGTAATGACAATGGGATGGTAGCTGAGTATTATCTTGGCAGGCAGTAGAGCACGTGATCATTGACCTTCGATCATGCGTCGGCGACAGCGACCTTCAATGCGCAATATATCTCGGCTCCGACTCGCTTTGACTGAACTTGCGTGAGATGCGTATGATAGTTTCTGGTTTTACGTCTTTTATGGTGTTCTCTGTGCTGTGTGCAGGTTCAGTTCTCTAGTGGTGACCTGCTTTTTTTTTTTTTTTCATATCTTCTGACATCCTCGCAGCCAAATTTCGGGAAGTTGTCTGGTTTTGCAATATTGGAACGTGTTTTTGTACTTCCCTTTCATTTTCTGGTTAGTAATACAAGTGTTTAAGATGCCTAAATCCAAAACGAAATTTCAAGATGCGTGGCTCGCCAAAGAATTGGACGGAGTGAAGTTGAAAGAATGGTGTTCTGCAACTAAAACAATATTTTCTGCTAAGTGTATATTGTGTTCAGAAATTTTCAACATTTCTAATAGTGGCTTTTCACAAGTAAAAGCGCATCATAAAGGAAAAAAACATTTGCAGAAATTTCAAAGTAAATTTCAAAATAAGTCCATCCTGAAAGCCTTTGGAGGACGGGATCTTCAGCCCAAAACAAATATTAGTGAAGTACTGAGTCATGATTTACAGTTGGCTAAAGCCGAAGCATTATGGGCCATGAAAGTTGCTAAGGACAATATGTCTTTTGTTTCATGCACTGAAACAGTTGAACTTTTCAAAGAAATGTTTCCTGATTCTGCTATTGCAGCCAAACTGCAACTTAAAGAAAAAAAGTTGCTTATGTGATATCACATGGATTGTCAAAATATTTTGAAGAGGATTTGAAAAAGACATTGCATCTAGTAGCCCAGGAAAGGTTACTATAGCATTTGATGAAACTACAAATACACAAGTGAAACGGCAGTTGGATGTGTATCTCAGGTACTGGTCTTCAGAAATAAATTCAGTTTCTTGCCGATACCTAACAAGCGTTTTTCTGGGTCATGCAACAGCAGATATTTTGCTAAAAGAAATTCTTGATGTGTTATCATCCTTCAATATTTCGTTGAACAGAATTATTTGTGTATCCATGGACAGCCCAAATGTAAATAAGTGCTTTTACGCAAATTCAATGAAGTTGTAAAACAAGAAACAGGCCAGAAAGCTTTGGAACTAGGTTTTTGCAACCTGCATGTTGTTAGTAATGCATTTAAAATTTTTTTGACAAGCTTAAATATAGATTTTGACGAATTTGCTACTGATATGCATTACTTTTTAAAGAGTAGTGCTGCAAGACGAGAGGATTATAAATCTGTCGAGGATATAACATTGGTCACTGCCAAATTTCTTTTGCGTCATGTCAGCAACAGATGGTTAACCGTTGGTTCTGTAGCCCAGAGGCTCTTGGATCAATGGCTAAATATTACAGAATATTTTTTAAACTTCTTGCCATCTCAAAAAATATTTGAAAAACAACTACGCAATTCGGCAAGGTATAAAAGAATTCACTGTTTCCTGAAAAATGAGCTTACTCCTTGCTATTTAGCATTAATTTCATTTTCACACCAAAATTTTGAAAAGTTTTCATTATGTTATCAGAGTGAAGAACCAAAAATACACCAGTTATATTCTGATTTAAATACTTTAATGAGGAATGTTATGGCTCAGTTTATCCAAGATGATGTTATAGCAGGGAAATTTGGAGAAGACCTAAAGAATGTAGATTTTGAAAACAAAAATTCATGGAAAAAACTAGGGGAGTTAGAAGTTGGTATGAAGACAAAAAATCTCCTCAGGAATGTTCAGGAGACCAGGCAGAAATTATTTCTCTTAGATGTAAGATCATCACTAATTGCAACCACAAAATATTTAAAGTCAAATTTGCCATTCTGCAATCAAAAGCTAAGAGACATAGAAGTTTTAAAGGTAAAAGAACCAAAGAAAGAGTCAACTCAACTTTCAGTCACTGAAGGACTTTCGGAAATAACCAGAATTTCAAGTGTTTTGCATCTTTCTGAGGAACAAATTGATAGAGTAAGAGAAGAGTGGAAACTTTTAAATTGCGATAAGCCAACTCTAGATGAACTAGTGAAATTTTCAGAGGAAGGGCATATTCCAGTGCGGATTGATCATTACTGGCGTAATATATTTAGTATTAAAGACTCTAGCGGAAAAGAAAAATACTCAAATCTTGCTAAACTCATAAAGTCAATTTTAGTTTTACCTCATGGTAATGCTGATGCAGAAAGGGGATTTTTGGTTAACACTGCTCTGTTAAGGAAGGACAAGGCTAACTTAAAAGACTCAACTATAACATCATTAAGAATAGTTAAAGGGGCCATTAAACACTATGGATGTGTAAGTAAAGTTCCCATAACAAGAAATTTGTTAAATAGTGTTTGTGATTCACATAAATTTTATAAAGAGTATGTTGATAAGCTGAAGGAAGAAGAATCAAAAAAGGTAAAAGAAAGGAAGCAGAAAGAGAGGGAAAATAAGGAAAAGCAGCTAGAGAAAAAAAGAAAAGCTGAGTTTGATGACAAAATAAAAGAAAATGATGCAGAAATAAATAGACTTAAAAACGATAAGGAAGCCTCCCTAGCAATAATTCAAGAGGGAACAGAAAGAATGAGAAAAGCTGTAGAAAAACAAAATACTGTTGAAATAGCAGTTGCCTCTAACTTGATCATACAAGGTTCAGCTGAAATAAAGAAAACTGAAAGTAAATTAGTTGTGGTAGAAGCAGAAAAAGATAGGCTAATCAGGAAAAGGTTAAAACAATAATATGAAAAAAGTAATTCAGTGAACAATTGTACATAGTTCTTTGTTTTCAATTACCTTTTTAGGATATTATAATTTAATGTGAAACCTGAAAACTTTACTGTGAAAATCGTGAATTGCTTCTGGTTCAACAGCATATTAATGTTCAAAGTGAAACTTGAATGTGGTAAATATACTTGAATATGATAATAACACGTGAAAAGATAAGAACTGAACATTAGAAGTAAATCATACTTAAACTTTAGACATTAGACGTTATGCAAAAAATTTGGGTGTTAACTTCGACCATATATACTAATGGACTGCACATTGGCAATAGCTGCATCAAAGCCGCCATGGCTCAAACATTGGGCACGTCATCATCAGACTCCAAATTTCGTGTAAAAATGCTGTTATGATTACTACTAATTTACGCTGCAGAACTTCAGTGTTTTCGGTGTATTATGTGAATGCGCCTCATATATAATGAAAACTTTTCAGGTAAGTTTACTTATGAGCTATATACATGCATGATCAGGTTGTTTACATTTTGTGATTTATAATGTGATGAACATTTGCGAAGAATTTGGAACATGCATTCCATTTTTTTTTCTTAAGTTACTATATTTTTATATCAATAGCTGCAAGTTTCTGGTTAAGTAATTGAACTTTATTGACTTAGGTATTTAATTCGTTTCTTACCCATGAAAAATCATAGAACTTTCTTTACTATATCGCTCAGAGCAACCATAAGCACAGCAGGTGTAACCCATCTTTTTGACTGTTGTCATGTGATTTTATGTTGGAGCCAGAAATTTTGATGTCATGCGCAGTCTATCAGTATATATGGTTGAAGGGTGTGAAGCAAACTCTTTACAATGTATACAAAGTTGTTTTACTAGATGTATACAAATATACATCTAGTTTTTATTGAAATACACTCCTAAAATTTTCCTAAAATTTTTCTAAAAATTCCTAAAATTCCTACCTAAAATTTTCCAGAAGTATGCTATGATCCCTGGACCTACTATTTCTTTCTATTAAATTAAAAAAAATCGTCTTTGTGTGTTTTATCTATTCTGTATTGCTCACACTTATATGCAACTATCTGTTCTCACTAATAGTTCAAATCATTGCTGTTTTCATTTAAAATAGCAAAGCACTTTTAAGAAATCTTAAAATAAAGTAATTTTTGAAATTTAAATTTTGTTTTTCCACAATTTTGGTACCACCAAATGAGAAATTTCTTGTAAAAAAATGCATGTCATATTATTTAAATTATTGTTAGGTTGCTGTTGCAAACCGAAAAATCAGTTTCACAGTGGATTTCCTATTTTTTTAAATAAAATCGCGTTAATTAAATATTTTAAAATTAAAAGATTGTGTTCCCGAAAGTAATATTTTTTCTTGCCTAGTTGATTACAGAGAATTACTGAAATACTCTAAAAGTTTTCCTTCAGTTTTAATTGTCGCATAACTACAGTTCAAGCTTCGTGAATTTATCTTTCCAAGACAAATGTAGAAACTGCAATGACATCCAAACATCTCTCCTTTTAGATTTAGTGCCATTGTCCGAACCCTTTTAGCAGGTAATCAGTCAGAAAGGATTAGTGTCAACCGTCCCCGTAAACGAGCAGTTTGAATAACAAAGCAAAGGGGGAATGCAATGTTCACTGTTATCCGGAGTTCGAGGTCACTTGGGTGAGCTGGGCAGTGGACAGATTGCGTACCCCGAGTTATTTCGTGCCAGCCGCTATGGGCCACTGAAACGTACCCCGAGTTATTTCGTGCCAGCCGTTATGGGCCACAGAAACGTACCCGAGTTATTTCGTTAGAGCCGTTTAAAAGGTTAATTCGTACGTGAGATTCTTCCGCGGATTCGCGGAGTCCTCTCCGTTTCTTTATTTTTTTATTTTTTTTTTATTTTGTCGTTTTCGAGATTGATGCAAAAGTGAAGAAATTTTCGGGATATTAGTTGGGGGGGGGGGGGGGGGTATTCCATCTGGCTATGCTTCAGAAGAAGTTTTCGTAAATTGAACTAAGGAAGGCCAAAATGGCAACTACAGCCAGTTTATCATAATAATTTGGCCAACATTCCGAGGAATAATTTTTCTTCTTGTCTGGAGGTAATTTTTTTTGGTAGACAGTATTTAAAATTTTCCCACTATCAAATTATTTTGTATTGTATTATTATAATAATAATAATAATAATAATAATAATAATTAATATTATTTTGTTAATAGTTCTGACAGATTAAAATTTGTTGCAGTGTTAAATACCGAAATTTGCCGCTGTAGGCTGGATTACTGAAAATTACTGGAAAAAAAAATTGTTACTGAAAAATGAACATGTTGGTTACTGAAAACTACTTTTAGAGGTTGGCATCTATGCTCCTTACAGAACTTCAAAATAAAGTTCTATCCTCACTTGCTATCTTTGTTTTTGCCTCCTCCTGAAATTTCTAGTCATTGTGGACATTTCTACTTCCTTCAGTTTAGGAAAAATTTAGTGCATTACCACAGACTATGAAAAATATTGAGTACTTCACTGATGGTTGTTTTTGCACAATATAAAAAATGCTAGAATTTTCTGAACTTGTGCTATCATGAACAGAGTTTTTTTAGATAGGTAAGGAAGTGATTTTTTTTTTTTTTTGCAACAAGCCACATCAAGTCATCATGTGGATGGTATTGGTGCAGATTGTAAAAAGGCTAACAACAAAAGTCAGTTCGCTGTGACCTTTAGCTCAATAAATAACATTTGCTGCGACAGTGTATAACTTCTGCAAAAATAATATAAAAGAAATTAAATTTTTCTTTGTGTGTGCAGAAAAGATGAACAAAGTGCGCGTAATCAGCTTAGTCCCCTGTATTGAGACAGCAAAAGCTCTTCCTGGTACACGCACAATGCATCACTTTACACCACTTCCCAATTTCAGAATTGGTGCTAAAAGATTAAGTTCTGATAAATATTATAGTATTATTTCCAAAATCAGTGTAACTAATTTTCAAGATGAACTAACTGCTGCATAGCATGTGTATATGATTCCTATTGGTATGTGGGAGTTGTCCGTAACCGCTCACAGCTGTAGTGACAGAAGGGACGAAAGTTTATAGTGAAAGCAATGCCGTTCGAGAAGCAACATTTGAGGCACTGTCTCCTGTTCGCGTTTCAGCTGAAAAAAAGTGATGCAGAAGCCCAGCAAATGATCTGTGCTGCTTTGGGTGAGGCTGCTGTGTCCTACAGTACAAGTAAAAAGTGGGTTCCAGCGGTTTAAGCAGGAAAATTTCGATCTCCGGGATGCAGAACGTCCGTAACAGCCACAGAAAGTTGACGATGAGGAACTGGAACAACCGTTGGACGCGTATCCCTGTCGCACGCAGTCAGAGCTCGCACAGGAACTCGGAGTAACACGGCAAGCCATTGCAAAGCGCCTGCACAAGCTTGGGCAGATTCACAAGGAGGGCCGTTGGGTGCCCCACCAACTCACAACTGCGAACAAGTCTAGGGGCTACGACGTTGCTGTGTACTTGCACTCCAGATTCAAGAAAAAGGATTTCCTCCACAAGATTTCGACCTGTTATGAGAAGTGGATCCTCTATGATAATCCTAAGCTGTGCGAATCGTGGGTTTATCCAGGTCAGCCTTACCACCAGTACCGCCAAACCGAATATCCATGTCAGGAAGTTGTTGCTGTGGGATCAGCGCAGTGTCGTACACTGTGAGTCGCTCAAACCTGGTGAAACGGTTAATGCTGAGCATTATTGTCAGCAACTCATTCGTGTGAGTGATGCACTGAAGGCGAAAAGGCCATACAGTGGCAAGGGCAGAAGGTCCATTCCTGCCTTTTGTCCCTGCATATTTTGTAGTTCAGGATTTTTCTACTGATATAACTTAGGTCTGACAAATTTCCCTTCCCATCCCCTGCAAAATGCGTGGGCTGTTAATTTTCTTGTCTGTCAGCAGTATTAAAACTGTGTTATTAGCACGTCTTTTGTAAAAAATAAATAAAAATAAAAATAAAAATGTGTATGTTATCATTTTGTCTGTCCAGCTGGGGGGCATCATATTTCTGCAACTATTACTTCGATTTGTAAAATTGTTTTTGTAATGAAACGCTTGAAATGTGAGAATGGTGGTCCTTTTACCCCCCCCCCCCCCCATGCACAACTATGCTGCTGGAGGGCGTAAATGTAGATCCTATCAAATTCAAAATACGTTTTATTTCATATTTACTTCTAAATTTCCGATTGGCTTTTTTTCCCTTTTTAATTCCATTTATATCGAAGACTGTTTTAGTTAGTGTCATTTTCAAGTAATGCATAAATTTTCACTAGGGGGGCATAAAGGTAAATCGCGGTTTCCCCAATATCACTTCTAAAAGTCCGATTTGAAAAATCCTTCCTACGACAGATACAGCTCCTGATGAAAAATGTTTTGCATATAATTCTCATTTTTGGTAAAGAATGGTTTACCCACCAGATGGCTTAAGTGTTTATTTTAGCTTCTGATGTATTTGCAACAAAATTTGAGCTTCTGGAAACTCCATTGGAAAAATTCTTTCGTGAACCGATACCCCTTACCTCGTATAACTTGTTGAGAATACCTCCTGCTTAAAATAGTGCATAGTTTTTCCACCAGGGGTGTAAATGCATATCCTATTTTTGTTGATATATCGGTTTCTGAGAGTCTGATTTGAAGAATTCTTTCTTTGTTGGAGAGCATTTTCAATGTGAGATGTTTCTTATATAATTTCGAATTTTTCTTAATGCACAAGTGTGCCACCAGAGGGTATAAGTTCACAGTTCCGTTTACGGCAATATCTCCATGACTAAAAACCCGATTGAAAAAATTCTTTTCGATCTGATACTACTAACTGAAAACTCATTGTGTGTATTTTCTTCCCAAATAATGCCCAATTTTGCCGCTAGGGGGTGCAAATATATAATATATTTTTCTCAATATCTGTAGTTCTAAACATCAGATTTAAAAAATTCTTTTAACACCAAACATCATTTACCTGATGAAACATTTTAGGTTTGTATTTGAGCAGATTTGTAGTTCACAGTTGTGCAGCTAGGTGTTGCTTGTGTACTTCCGTTTATCTCTGCTTCTGAAGACTTGATTGAGAAATTTCTTTTTTTTACTCTATCATTCGCTATTATAAAGATGGAAAGCAAATAAGATTTTTGCTACAATTAGATCCTCTGTAAATAATGCAAAACTTTTCCCATAGGGGCGTAAAGGTGAAAACTTTTTCTTGCTATCGCTGCTTGCAGGAGATTTATTTGAAAAGTTCTTTTTCCTTAGCATAGCTTTTGCTATGAAGAATACTTTCACCTATTTTCAACTTTTCAATTATGCAAAATTCTTCCGCTAGAAACTTCTTGTGCACAATTTGTTAATTTTTATAACATACATTTCAGCCATTGATGGAAATAAGTAGCTGATTTTTTTTGTGTGTGGCTTATTTTGACTTCTACTGAAGTTTGCTAATGAATATTTTTTGAAAAAAATTGCCATAAAATCAGATTGCTTTCTAATATCAAACTTAAATCAAGTTTTTTCTTAGTATTTTCTGAGCTATCATTTTCTATCTGCTATAATTAGTTTTCTAATCATGCCCAGTTAAACTTCTATGATCACTGATGAATGCAGTTTTACACATAGCCCTAGGATTTAAGGTTTTCCCATTATTCTCTTTCATTTTATTTTGGTCATTTTGTACATATTTGTTTGCTGGTGAGTACAAATTTAAAATATAGCTAGAGCATCAGTAT
The DNA here is from genome assembly GCA_039090855.1 of Macrothele yani. Classification (NCBI taxonomy): domain Eukaryota; kingdom Metazoa; phylum Arthropoda; class Arachnida; order Araneae; family Macrothelidae; genus Macrothele; species Macrothele yani. The sequence goes on along the minus strand of CM077016.1, from coordinate 75,732,541 downwards.
TAAAAGCTTTGAGCATCAATATTATGTTTAAAACTTCTTCCATAAATAAAATGTAACACAAATCCTGGTTCCCATGAGTATTTGTTTAAGAAATGATAACCCCTTCGTTCCTTTGAAAAAGTTTCAAATATTCCACCTTTCCTTTTTTTTTTAAATTTCCAATGTAAGCATTATTTCAAAATAATTAAATATAAATAGTATTTTATGTATTGATTTATGATATATAAAAGCATTTCAAGAGTAATGCCACGTTTGTGTTCTAACTATAAATTTTACCTATATATTTTCGAGTTTTATGTTGTTTTTTATTCTGTAATTTGCTTCAGTAAATTGAACTGAAGCCAAAGTAGAAAAATAATTTTTTTCTCAAAATCAGTGTAGCATAATGTATATAAAGTTTTGTAGAAATTAAACCTGGTTATATTTTCAGTGACTGTTTTGGTATTTCACTATTTATCTGTGATTCTGAGTTTCTTATTAACTGCAGCAGACATCATTTTCAACATTCTGCATTAAGTTTGCCCAAACATGTTCGGATTTTGTTGTTGTAGGTTACAGGTCGAACAGACCTATGGTTTCACTATATTTTAAGTAGGAGCATTTGGATTGTATATCCTAGAAAAAAGTCAAAATGTCCTGGAATTCTGTGATTGAAAAAGTGTATGAACCATGAAGTAGTGACCCCAGAGTGTTGGTCTTTTATGTTTTCTAACTGGAGGTTGAAGAACCATTTATGTGCTCTGGCTTTGGACATCTTTTTTTCTAGCCACATGGGAAAAATTCCTTCCTTCCTTACACATTGAAGCAAGGTATATTCCATGAAGGTAGCTTTTGGTATGTTGCAAAGTGCTTCATAATCAGTGCACTTGTATAAACTTCACTGGCAGTGGATAGTGCTTCATATCAGCACCCTTATAACTAGTGTACCATCCTAGACACTAGCACCATGTGCATACAAAATGTATAAATATTTGTGTCATTTCTGGACTAGTAAAAAGTGAACTACCAACTTCTGGTATACACTGGTCCTGCAAACTAATGAAGTTTTTTTTTTTATTGTTAATTTTTAAAATTCTGCCACTGCGTAGTATGTTTTGTGCTTTATTTGTTAGTACTATTTACATGAGTACATGTGCACATTCTGTTCTAAATTTGTGATATACAACTCCAGTGAAACGATGACATTGTTTTCTACATATACTGTAAATGTGTAAGTTAAAATTTTTTTTTATTCACGGATCAGTGCGCATTTTGGCCTGTAGAAGATTTATTTCTGATTCTAACGCTGGTTTTAGAAGGCCAACTTGTATGCAAATTTATTGTTTGAGTGTTAGTGACAACCCCCTCGTAGAATATACCAAGTTGACTTCCTGTGATGTGGAATGATTGTTTTCTCGATATCAGTCACTATTTCGTGACAGTGACATAATTTGCAATGGAACACAGAGATAACATTTGTTCTCCACCTCAGCTCCAAGGAACTTTTTCCATAAAATGTTTATAGCTTGTGATTAGTGAGTTGAGTACTAACATTACATTTTTGTCATAGAACATAACTAGTTACGTTATTGTTGAAGAAATATATTTTTATTTTTAGTCAATATTTTTTAAATGATTAGGACATAAAAAAAAAATAGTTTTTTAGCACCTAAAAATCTTCCCTACTCATTGTGCACTTAGCTAAGAGGAATTGTATGACTGTGAGGGGATATGTAGGAGGCCATACAAATGCTCTTATGAGGAATATTAATCTGATATTCCTCAAAAATTTATGATATTAGGTTTCCCTCTTTTGAATGCTGTATTTATTAGGAATTTCATGACCTAGAAAAGGCAGGTTATTTTTTGTCTAAGGCTTTGTGGGAACCCAGCAGACATGGGTGTACTGATAGCCTCTGCAGTGCACTGGGGCCTCAGGGCTAAGAGGACCTCTATCTAGCCTCAGCAGAAGGATCTTTCAAAATTTTTGTGTTAACTTCACATGAAACTGGTTAAAGAAATAGCCAAGAATTTTTGAGCAGATTTGAATGAAGTATTAAAAATAGAAGCAATTTTTTTTTCAGTTAATGAGTAAAATCTTTCAAGAAATCATTTTTGCTTCAGTTTATAAAAACTGGATGAAGGGAAAACAGCTGTTGCAGAGAATTTAAGGCCCCTTTTCACAGATAGCAATAGTTCCTATGCATGTATAATAACAAAATAATGTGAATAAAATATCAGTTTAATAAAATAAATTTTTATATCAATGAGGATAAGGCTTTATATCTTACACTTGTTTGAACATAACTTCACATTCTTTATAATATAATGAGCCAAAAGGTGTTCTTTGAGGGAACAAAAAACGGAGATGTCATTTTTTATATACACTGCTGGCCACCCAAAATGCAACACCAAGAAGGAAGCATCCGATTGGCCTGGAATTTGCAGCTTGCGTCACCTGCGAGTGGACGTGCAAACGATTAGCATTGCAGGGCATATGCAAATCATGTGCGCCCGGCACGCCACCGAGAAGCTCTACAAAAAGGGTGCACAGAAGGCAGGGTGTAAGTAGTGGAAGTGTGTTGTGCTGAAGTGCGGCGGCATTGGGCCGTTGAACGCCGCACCTGGACTACGGAATGGCACGACATTGTCTTCTCCAACGAATCCCGCTTCTGCCTGCAACACCACGATGGTCAAATCCGCGTGTGGCGGCACTGCGGCGAGAGACTGTATGACGCCTGCAATATGCATCGCCATACCGGTCCGTAGCCTGGCGTTATGGCTTGGGGCGCAATTGGATATGACACCCGCACCCCTATGGTACTCATCGCCAGTACACTCAACAGCTACTGCTACATCTTTGATGTTTTGGAGCCTGTAGTCCTCCCTTACCTGCAGGAACTGCCAGCGGCCACGTTTCAACAGGACAATGCGCGCCCGCACATGGCACGCATCGTGCAACAATTATTTACGGCCCACCAGGTGTCACTGCTGCCGTGGCCCGCCTGTTCTTCCAATATGTCACCCATCGAACACGTCTGGTCGCTGATCGGCAACCAAGTGGCCCGGCAAGCACCACCCGCGACTACGCCGGATGAACTGTGGCAACGTGTGGAAGCAGCCTGGACCGACATACCCCAAGCCCACATTCAAAGCCTCTTTCGTTCAATGCGGTGGCGTGTAGCGGCCGTTATTGCCAGCCATGGGGGCCACACGAACTATTGATGTCTGCGTGTTCCGCAAGTCGCACGGGCCTGTAAGCTCAATTGTTTCATCTTTGTATCTGTTATGTGTCCAGTAAATCTGGCTTTGCTATCTCGTGTCCTTCTTGGTGTTGCATTTTGGGTGGCCAGCAGTGTATAAAAGAGAGTCAAAAGGAAATACTTTTATCATGTGCAAAACATTGTGACATTATGTAAAGTGTTTTTTTGTGTTCAAGAGTAAATAATTTAAGTAATTTTACTCTTTTTGTACCACACTTCTGCATTATATTGCTTTTTTATTTTGCTTGCTTATGTTGTGTATTTCTGTATGAATTGGAAGGTCAGTTACAGGGGTCGAAAAACGCGGTCGCCTGGTCACCCAGGGTGACAAAAAATTTGTCGGGGCCATCACGGAAAACATCACTGAAAAACATGTACTGTAATTTTCGTTGTATAATCCGCGGATAAACGCCAATTAAAGAAAAAAAAAAAAAAAAAACGTTTTTATGGCTGCTTGATTAAAAAAAAAAAAGAAAATCCTCAGAGTAATTGTGCGTGAGGGGGTATAATAAAAGGGGAGGGACGGCGGGAGTTATTTTGTCTTTGTATTGTTGGGAAAGAAAAAATGCTGACTGTGCTTGTTGCCCTCTCTTCGTCAATTGGCTAATAAAACTGTACACAAAGAGCTCGCTGCACCAACCTACACTTGCATGCCTCATTTCAAAGTTCCATGTTCTGGATCTCGCGTGCGCTGTACCTTGTAATTTAGTTCGCCATTTTGACCAAAGTCTTTGCTGCTGATATTTTCCTTCATTGCTATTTATGATGTCTTCGGAAAGGAAACGTTTCAGTAACACTTCCGAATTTAAACTTAAAGTGGGGTAACAACTGAGGATGTGATCATGTCACTACGCATTAGTTTTCAAAAGGTTAGAAAACTAGCGCTCAGTGACACGCGAAAAGCTGCGTCTAAAACGTAACAAGCCCGTCGATAAACTCTGTGGGAGAATTTACACAGGAATTTGCGGGAGAAATCCAGCCCCCTCCCCCTCCTTTTTTTTTACCTGTGTGTAAGCTGACTCCCTACTTCGAAAGCAGGATTTCTTCCAAAAACTTTCGCCTTACACACGAGTATATACGGTATTTCTATGAATTGTTCTGTATCAGCGTTTGGGCAATGTGTAATGTAATTGGATCTACTGTATCGGAATGATTAAATTTTGTGCTCTATGGATGCCACGCCAGTAAGCTTCTTTTGTGTCCGAAGATAAAAATATATTAAAAAAGTTTCCTTTAAAAAACGAATTTCTTTATTTAATAAGATCGTTTTTTTTTTTTATGTCTTCAAACTCCGAGGTCTTTAGGTGACCAACTTTTCTGTCGAAAATTCTGCTTTTGGATCAGCATTTGTTATGTGCAGATTATACAGAGATTTTTTTTTTCTGAATGTCACAATCTGCAAATTATATGCTGGCGCAAATTATACGAAGGTACCAAAAAAAAAAAAAAAGAAAAAAATTGTGTGAATTCTAGTCTGGGGATAAACGACAAAAATTACGGTAATTCTGGAATTTGCGAGCCCCAGACGGGGAAAAAAAAAGTGTACTGATTTTTTTTTTTTTTTTTTGCCAGAGAGAGAGAAGTTGAAGGTAGAACATTTTTTTGGACAGAAGTGTACATACATGACTTTAATATTATAAATAGCACCTCCCCACCCCCACTGGTCCTGTGCCTGGCCACTAAAAAATTTAGCTGGCCACCAGATTTCCGAATATTTTTCTACCCCTGTTCATTTAAACACTATTACATGGCCATTATGTGTTTTGCTTGTGTGATCGTGAGGCATTTCAAAGAGGCTGGCCTTAGTTCTCTAAAAGAAGAAAATTTACATGTGATTAATTTTGACGTAAGTGTTTTGTAATATTTTATGTTGGTCTAAAACTAGGACAGTAATTTTAATTTTTTTTTATTTACATGTGTTACACGCAATAAAGTGAAACAATTTTGGTTTTACGAAAAATACCTGTAGGCTCCAAAGAATTTGAATTATTAAGATGCCCATGAAACCTAGATAATAATACAGAATTTAAAATTGTCAGTAACTGAGAGTAAATAGATTTTCACAAAAGGCTCTTGAAGATACTTTTTGCAGGGGGCCTCAAGTTTTTCAGGTATGCCACTGCCTGCAGATGACTCTGCATCCTCCACTTCTGAGTGGCAAATATTTACTACTACAACCACAATTTTAACTGACTACCTTGGCAAGTGTTGATTTATTTTAGTAAAAATGTTTTTGTCAATATTTGTGTTCACATTCCTGATGTATTAACATGTTTTCAATGGGGTTACAATCCATTTAAGACATTATATTTTATATTGTTGCATGCAACCCCTCCTTTTTCTGTGCGTTCGACATGTGAGACTAATTTACGCTGGGTTTTTTTTTTTTATTTTCAGAATGTGTAACCCTTGCATAAATCACCGACTTTAGTGCATATAAGCGCAAGTGGCCAAAATTATGAACCTTTTGTAAAATTTGTATTTCTGAGGTTTGACGTCTCATAACATCAGTCTTTTATACAATAATACCATAAAATTATATATTATTAGAAAGATAATTTAATGCAGAACACTGAAAACAAATTGCATTTTAAAAGAAGTTATACACGGAAAACCACGATAAAGTCATTTCTGTTAGTACCTAGTCGGGAAACCTTATGCCACAATTGCAGTCTTACAAATAGCTTCCCATGGAGCGAACAAAATTTTTTTTAGCTTCTACATACATATCACTAAGCTGTTTTCTTGAGACTCAGAGGATAACTCCACCAAGAAACACAAACTACGAGATAAATTTCTAACTGATTGTTTACTTACTGTTGCTGTATCAAACTTCTCCATTTACATCACTCTTGACATATAACTCAGGCTTCACTGACATCCATCACACAACGTACACAAGCCCTTCTATACTTCATACTCATAATCTTTTTCTCATGCAGACACTTCTGAATCTGATTCTCCCATTACTTCCTTGGTCTCTCCCTTCCTGCCACTTGGGCTAAAAAAAAAAAATTCTTAGTAAGCATCTCATCACTCATTCTTTCAACATGGCCAAACTACCGAAGAATATTAGTCTACACCTTGCTAACAACATTTTGCTTCACGTTACACTACTGCAACACATCTTCATTCCTCACATGATTAGAACATGTCTTGCTGCAAACCCCCTGTAAGTAACACATTTCTCTAGCACACAAATGACTCCCATGTTTCTTCTGTAGTACCCAGGTTTCACTGTTATACATCAGAGTAGGAACAATTACATTTTCATACATAGCCATTCAGGACTCTCTTGAAAACCCACCATTTCTGTGAAATACTTCCCAAAACAGCTATGATTTTCAAAGAAAAATTCACTTGCCTACTAATTTCACCCTAAACACTCATTCATTCACTTGGTCAATCACTGTGCTATTTAGACTTATATTATTACATTCAGTGCTAAGAGTTCCTCGCTCAAAAACCATAACTTTGGTTTTTCCCTTATTTATACTCAGTTAGAATTTCATGCAAACTTTGTACATCTGGGACAACTTACTCTGCAACTAACTTTTACTGCCTGCCAACAGGACTGTGCCATCAGCATACAGCAGCAATCTGCACACACAGATAATTACCCAGACATAAACCAGTATTGTCCATTTTGGCATCACACATGCACACGTCCATAAATATATTAAACATCCATGGTGACATTACACAACCTTGTCTGACTCCTGCACCCATAGAAAACCATTTTGAGAGCTAACCTCTGAATATCGGAGAACAGCTTAGTGATATGTATGTATGCACCATTCACTTGTACACGAGCTCTGTTGCCAGCATACATGGTTTTTACACAATTAAGTAGATTCCCAGTAACACCATTTTTATTCAATACCTTCCACAAAAGTAACCTATTTACTCGGTCGTAAGCTTTCTCTAAATCTATAAAGGCACCAATAACTTTTTAGCAACAGCCAGCTACTTTTCAATCATGCATAATGCAAAAATTCGGTTAGTGTAGCCTTTACCAGGCATAAAACCACCCTGAACATCCCACACTTTCTCTGATGTAAGACCTCATACTTTTTCAATAGTGACCTTACCAAACACTTTCCCTGACACACTCAGTAAGCTAATACCACGATAGTTCTTGCAGTCATTCTGATCACCTTTTCCCTTATACAAGGGAACAATGTTAGCATCCTTCCAATGCCAAGGGACCATTCCTAACACCCAGCACAAGTGGCAAATTTCAGTTAACCAGTCAATTACTACAGAGTCACCACCATATTTCAACATCTCAGCAGTTATATCATCAACTCCTGGAAACTTTCCTTTCTGAAGAGATTTTAGAGCTTTACACACCTCTTGTCTTGAGATCCCTCCCGTGCTTCCATCTTTCACTGTGACATCATGTGCTTCTGCGTCAGAATCACTTTTGCTTTCTTGCTCTAATGACTCATAGAAGTATTCACCCCTTGCTTTCCGGATCTAATAACTCACAGAAGTATTCACCCCATCTTTCACTTTACTCATTGGGCTCCCATATGATTTCCCCTGATCCTATTCTTCACATAACTTGCAACTTTGTTTCCCCTATTTTTCTCGAGGCATGTGTACTTCCAAAAAGTTTTTCAATCTTTTCAAACAACCAATTCATGCCTTTCGACCTGCTCCTTCCTATTTTTGCCTTACTCTGGAGAACCAGCTTAGCTGCTTCACGCTTCTTACAGCAATATTCATCCTCAGAAACTCTACCTTGCAACATCCCCAAATATGCTTTCTTCTTTCTCTTTACTGCCTCTTCAATCTTACTATTCCACCAAGCATTTGTTACACCTTATTGTGGTGCCACAGACCTCTTATGCAGCAGTGACAACACAGTTCTTAAAACATTCCCACTTCTTTTCTACATCCCTCTCACCAGACTTCAGCTCTTTCAGTCGTTCTCTGAGTAAGTCAGAATAACGCTGATGATCTTCAAGGACCCTATCAACCTTTATTTTTTCTACCCTGGGCTTCTTCCTATTCCTTTTCCTCCAACCAACATTCAGTTTCACTGTTGACATTACCAAGTAATGATCAGAGCCAACAGACGCTAATTGTAAACAACAAAATCTATAACTCAAGAGTACGGTTTTCCCAAATATATGTTTGGATACATTTGTGGTTAAAAAATGTATTAGATACACACAAACCATTCTAAATGTAGAGTTAATGGTGAAAGATTAACTGAAGTTAATATTTCATGATTATCATTCACACAAGGATCATTAAACTTACCCAAAACATTATCAGAAATTGTATTCTGCACACTTACTCTAGCACTAAAATCCCCTGCTATTATAACTTTTTCTTTAACATCAAACTGGCTCAAAACAGCTTTTAGCTCATTCCGGAAATCTTATCAGAAGGTTCTGCGTCACAAGAAGCATACACTACAACAATTACTATTCTCTGAATTTTTTTCTTTCAAATGAATCCAAAGAATTCTTTCACTTATGCAGCTATAGTGAATCAAGTTGTTCTTCATCTTTTTACTTAAAATCACCGCTAAACAGCCTGTCCTATCACATTATCTAGGACTCTAGACTACACACTCAGCATCCCATTAACTTCTATCCCAAATTCCATCCTCTCTCCCCCCCCTCTCTCTCTCTCTCTCTCTCTCTCTCTCACACACACACACTATACTTATTCATTTTTTCAATTGCCTCATCCGTCCTGCCATTTATACCTCTAGTATTCCATACACCAATCTTACACTCACTCAGCCGAGATCTCTTTCTCGTATTCCTTTTGCCAGTTTTGTATCATTTCCATGGTGGACTATCCTTCTCAAGTGTGTTAGGTCCACCATATCCCACACTAGAGTCCTTTAGAGACACCTCAGGTGTTATAATGTGAAACCAAGGTGGTATGATTGCTTCTATCCAGAGTTGGACAGTATTGACCGTGCTGCAGTTTTTAACAGTTTTTACCGCAGTATTTACTGTCTTGTGAAAATAATGGTTTTAAAACGTTGATATTGTGTAAATATTTTGTAAAAAAATTATGTAATTATCTCTTATTAACATAAGGAAATATTTACCTTATAGTAGACCAAACTTTCTTAGAATTCATGACACACTTTTTGAACTACACTTTATAATGTAATTAATTCACCTAATCAATTGTATAATATAATTCATGAAAAGTGACATACATTTATATTACAGCCACTGTTACAAAAATTCAAAATGCAAATATTTTAGAAATATGTTCATTCCATGGCACTTTACAAGTTTGTGTTTTTCTCCTATCAACATCCTATAACAAAATACTACCTTTGCAGCTTTTTGCACACCAAGTCTATTCCTAAGTTTATTATGAATACAATGAAGAGTTGAGAAAGTGCATTATGTTGCAGCATAACTGCATGGCATGGCATGGAATGGAATGCAATTTCACCATAAGGCACACAAATTCCAAATCAATCTTTGCGTTATTACTTAGTGCCTTCTACCATATGTTGGACTTGACATCCTTAGTTTTGAAAAAAAAAAAAAACTTTTTGGAAATGGCTTCGTTTTTGCTTCATACTCCAAGAAGGATGGAAGTGAATTAGGTAAAGCATCATGTAGCCACTCTCTCTCTCTCGCGCGCCATTTCCTTCTGCTCTTCACCCAGTCTTCATTTTTAAAAGTTGGATTTGTCATGAATGCTAAAAAGTGGAATGGCTGCAATGACGAATCCATTCGTTTTAAAATAAAACCATGGTGTAGGGCTAACTCGAGACATCTAAACAACTCCAACCACTCGTGGCAAGCATCTGTTAATGTAGCTTCATCACTCTGTAGTTTGCATAATGCTATGGATATAGGCTGCTGATGATAGAGCTCTTTTGCCTGTTTGAATAAATTGTGATCGTTCACTAATTTTTGAATTCGTTCTTTAATATCACTCTCGTGAACTTCACAAATGTGAAGGACTGCAGGCCTATTTGTAATAAACGTGGAGAGACATTGTACCCAACTATTCCATTGAGTATCATTTGGCAATTCAGGTGTTACAGAATTGGGGATTTCTTCAAACCGTGCTACTTACTGGTTGATGGTGATTCCATACCTTCCAACTACTACGGAATGTCTGTAGTTTCCATGGATTTTATTGTGTGACTACGGAACATACTTTTGAAACTACAAATTCTACGAATTTTCATTTCGTTGAACTTTTTTTAATTTTTGCTATTTTATGATGTACAAAGGTTTGTTAATAAGTAACGCACAATCGTCTGTAACTCCTAAGTTTTCAAAAGTTGAATTATGAAAGTTAGTGGGTAGCAACCTTGGACCTTTTGGCTTTAGAGATAAGTCACTCAATGTGGGATCCATTGGTTTCACTACATTGCAGCCAATGTTGTTTCCATGACAACAACCCACGTTGGTAAAACTTTGGAGGTTGGTCATCACACCACTTCTTGACACATGCAATAAGTTCTGCATCAGTCTGAAATGCCTTCCCATATAGATGTGCCTTTAGACGACCAAACTGATAAAAAATCTGATGGTGCCAAGTCTGGGCTGTACTGTGGTTGTGGCACCAGCATCCAGCCCGTCGAGTCACTCTCTGCACTGTTATCTGTGCAATGTGCGGTCTCGCGTTATCGTGATGCAGTTTAATGTCCTCTGCTTACAAGTGTGATCTTTTAGTTCTGATGGCACACCTGAGCTTCTCCAAGTATGAATACCAATGCTCTTTGGTAATGGTGGTCCCACTTTCCAGGAAGTCGATAAAGATGACGCCCTGACGATCCCAAAAAATGTGGTCAAATTTGTTTGATGACTTTGAAAGTCGTGGCTTTTTCCGCGGTGATCCCACATGTTTCCACTCCATTGAATGGCGTTTGCTCTGTGGGTCATAATGAAACAGCCATGTTTCATCACTTGTTAGCACACCATGAAAACATTGTGGAAAGCACCAGCGAAATGTTCAAGCATATCGTCACACACCTCTTTCCGAATTCTCTTCATCTCTTTTGTGAGGAGCTGTGGTACCCAACGAGCACAGATTTTCAGGTATCATAAGCATTCTACCAATGTTAAAACACTTCCCTTTGACATGCCAAGGCAGTCCATAAGTTGGGAAGTGGTGATGCATCTGTTATCCTGAATCAGCTTCTCAATGGCTTCCTCAGTTGCAGTGGTTGTCACAGTGTGGTTGGACTGCCGCATCTTGGTTTATCCTGAATGCTTAAATCACCTCTCTGGAACCTCTGCAACCATCGCTGCATGTTACTGCGATCCATTGTTTTCTCACCATGCACTGGCAACAATCGTCTGTGTGGATCGATGTGGCTGAGCTATCCCCAGATTTGTAGAGAAACTATTACCGACCATTGATGTAGTAGGGTGTCCATTTCATCATCCATTATATTATGCTTCACCTGCAAAGAAAAGAAACAACTGTCTAATGATCATTTGGAAGCTAATAGAATAAAGGCCCTACCGACCAACTTTTCATGATTCAATCTTAGAAAACTGTGGAGTTACAGACGATAGTGTGTTACTTGTTGACCGACCTTTGTACAAGGGATTCTTATGCAGGTTCTCAAATTTTTTTTTGTATCGTCATTTAGATAATGAAGAGAATTGGAGGGGGGGGGGGTGTCGTTTTCTGTCTGACGACGGTATCTTGTGTTTCAAAACTTTAGAAAACAGTAATTAAACAGAGTAAAAAATGTTCCTGTATTCATAATTTTTTTCTCCCGATGTTGCCTTTGTGCCCTGTATTGTTGTTAAATATCATTTTATTGCGTGAAAGTTAGTATTTCAGGTTGAAACTGTAGGCAGCAATTTGCAAAAACGAAAGTTAGACACAGTGAAAATTTCCCTGTAATCCTCAGGCTTAAAATTCTTCTGTGAATTCGAGGAATTCTGCCATTTTTTTTATGTTAGTCATTCACGAGATTGATGCACAACAGAAATCAGGGGTAACGGGGGGGGGGGGGGGGGTTCGTTGGAGGACGGAATTCCATTTTTACGAAACTTTCTAAAACGGAAGGTTGACAGCTTTCAGATTTTTTCCGTAATCATAATTTCTTTTTCTCGTGATGTTGCCTCTGTCCAGTATTGTTAAATAAAATTTTACTCTATAAATATTTTTATTTCAGCTTAAAAATTAGGGGAAAATTTCCAAAACCAAAAGTCTGACAAAACAAAGATATCAAGACCTCCCCCCTGCTTTTCCCCACTCTTCTGCATTGTTAGATATCCCATGTCCCATAAGTTTTTGCATTTAAGCTTGATAAGAAGGGAGAAATTCCCTAAAACGGAAGTGACAAATTTGAAAAAAATGATGCATTTTTTTACAAATTTTGGAATTCCTGCCTGTCAAACGTTGTGGAATTCTCAACGCATCTGAATTTTACTGGTAAAAGTTTCAAACTTAAATATCGCAATAATACCTATTGTGCCCTTACCAGAGGAATCAACTTTGTGTTTTGCACATGTTAAGTTCATTTCATTAGTGTCCTTGTTTGTTGTGACATTTTGTATGGCACATATTTCTTTTTCACAAAGAGATGGATCGTTTCGTAAAAAAGCTTTTATGTGTGTGCCGTGCAATAATACTAGTTACTACTGACAAGGCTCTTGCCAGTGTTGGCAGGTATGTGATTCATGAAAATTTTTTTGGATTTCAACAACATACTTCGTTATTGAAACTGGAGTTATATCTTGAGCCAACAAATTCAACCAATGGGCAGTACACCCATAAACAATCAAATAACTTTTTTTTTAACAATTGATGCAGTTTTATCATCTTTTTTTCATTATCAGTCAGGGTTCGTTGATTTAAATCATGAATAAAAATCATTGATTTAAATCACAAATAGAAATCTTCAAATTTCCATTTATGTATTAGTGAAGTCCATTACAATTAAAACTGCATGTGCTCAAATTAACAGTGCTAAATTTAGTACTGTTATTCACTAAACAAAATCAACTTCATGCTGAAAAACAATATTATTTTTAGCCATGAAAGTTAAAATACATTTTGTTGTAAATGTGTTTTTTCTCACAAATAATTTTTTTGTGTGCCATTTCTTAAATTGCGACCATTAAGAAGGCATAAAGTAATTTTAAAACTTAACAAAAATGAGATTTGTTCCTTTCCCATGAGATTATAAAGTCCTAGGAACATTAATCTCCTTTCATGGAGGTTAGAAATTGGGTGTTGTCAATAGCAAAGGAATCTGACCTTTTGACATTTTTCAGTGTTCCCTTTTTTCAACATGAACTCAGGGGTGATAAACAGGGTTTAAAATATTTCGTGCTGGTTTACCAGTCAGGCAAATGATTCACTTGTCTGTTGAAAATCAGCAAGCCCCGCAGGACTCGTGAGAAAAACAACTTGGTACTAAAAATTAAAAGCTAATTGTTTACACGTTCAGTAATATTTATGAAATCGTAAACATTTTTAATATTTTATCGCTAACCTAATTTAAATGATTTACCATTGTATACTAACCAAACACAGTTTACTCCCTCTCTAAGGTGATGCAAGAATCCTTTAATGTTTTAGAACTTTCCTAACAGCTCCGTAGAAACGCGGGAATCCATGCTTGCCCTTTGACCTACGACAGCAATTACTAAGCAAGAGCTCGCGACACGCATGCGACTGACTCTTACACTGCTTATCTTTTCCCACAGCGTTTTGGGAAATCATTCTACTGGGCTTGTGGCTTCTTCCCTCATGTTCTTTGTTAAGCATACTGTGCTCATAGTATTCGCTGTCCAATTTCTTTTGCGGAGAAACCGCTTCTTCTTGCTGGCGCATAGTCACAAATCAGTTCTGTAAATTAAAATAAGCCTTATTAAAGAACTGATATTTTTATGTATCCAACAATAGGCATAACAACAGATAAATAATTGTCTATTGAATTTAAACTGCTGTACTAAATTTACTTGTCAACTAAAACTTTTCACTCGTCACAGACGACCACATTTTTCAAGCTCTGGTGATAAAGAACAGATAAACAGTAATCAATGCCAGTTGGTTTCCTGTTGTATTGTACTGTGTAGTTAAGAGTTTCAGTGCTTAGCTCATTTTAGGACAAGTGTTTTAAGTCAGCATGGCTGGAAGGAAAAAGATATCATTTGGAACTATTTTGAAGAAATTAAAAATATGAGTGGCAAAGGTTCATGTGCTAAGTGCAAACTGTGAAAAAGAGATCCAGAAACTTGTTGCATGCATGAAGAACCATTATCCATTGTGTTCATTAAATACAAATGAAGTTGATGACCATCAACTGAGCATACATACATACATATCACTAAGCTGTTCTCTGATGTTCAGAGGTTAGCTCCTCACTGTATCAGGCGTCTCAAATTACAGCGATCTTGGCACACAGCTCAAGCTTCATTGACATCCATCACACGCCACACACAAGACCTTTTGTACTTCATACTCATTATCTTTTTCTCATGTAGACAATCCTGAATCTGGTCCTCCCATGATTTCCTTGGCCTTCCTCTACCTTTCTTTCCTGCCACTTGGGCTGAATAAATTTTCTCAGTAAGCATCTCATCACTCATTCTTTCAACATGGCCAAACCACCTAAGAATATTAGTTTCCACCTTACTAACAACATTTTGCCTCGGAATTACACATCTGCAACACATCTTCATTCCTCACATGATCAGAGTGTGTCTTACCACAACCCCCGTAAGTAATGCCTCTCCCCAGCACACAAACGACTCCTATCTATGTCTTTTCTGCAGAACCCAGGTTTCACTGCCATACATCAGAGTAGGAACAATTTACACTTTCATATACAGCTATTCGGGACTTTTTTGAGAGTCAACTGAGCACTTCAACAAATGTAAGATATGCTGAAGTTTATGATGCTTCACCTGCAAAGGAATCTCAGCACAAAAAAGAACTGTCATGGTACCTGAAGCAATCACTAAATCTACAACAGCACAATTTTTTTTTTTAAATGGAGAGTAGATACATTTGTCACAGCTGAATAGAAAAAAAAACATTTGATCTGATGCAAACTGCTCAAATGATCTGTTCTTCAAACTCTCCATTTTATATGGTTGAAAATAAGGAGTTCAAGAACCTTACTGAAATGCTACATCCTGGCTATAAGCCACCAGCAGAACAGGATATAGCAGGTTGTTTGTTAGATGAGGTTTTTGATAATGAAATGGAGAAATGTTATCAATCCTTAACAGGTGTAAGATAGTCTCCATGAACATAGATGGCTGGTCCAATGTCCATAAAGAACCAGTTACTTGTTCTTGTGTAACTTCAGATGATGTCTATTTAGTGGACAGTTTTAACACTTCTGGTAGCCCCCATACAAGTGATTACCTTGAACAAATTTCTATGCAGAGTTTGAAATCAGCAGAAAAAAATTCTAGTGTAAAGTTAGGAGCTTTGTAACTGACAATGCTTCAAACATGATGAAGATGAAGAAAGAAATGGAGAAAAATGTTGATGCTATCACATATGGTTGCACAGCTCACATTTTAAACCTTCTTGCAAAAGATCTACAGATTTCAAACATCAAAGAACAGAGTACACAAATTTAAATTTTTCTGAGACAGTTAGTGTAAAAAAGTTGTAAATTGTATTAAATGACATGTTAGATGAAAAGAAATAGGAATTGTTTCATAAAAGATATGGTCAAGCTTTATCTTCAAATAATTTTTTGGTCTTTCTCGTTGATCTTCACTTTCAAGCAAAAAACATGGATGTAACTATTATGCCTGAAGAAAAAGAAGTTGCTTTACAATTTGCCAGTGAAAAATATGGAGGCGCATTCCTGACTATTCTCATTAACCTTCTGGCAAAATCTGCACCATTCACTGGAATTAATGATGGGAGAAAAAGTGCAGCTTCCAGTAAATTCTTTAGACTGGTGGAATTCCTTTTTCATATTGAAAGAGTCAATAGAAAAAAAGAACTGGAAAGTATTTTGCAATTACTAACAGCAATATCTGCTTCAGCTGGAATTGAAAGAATTTTCTCGACATTCAACATTGTACATTCTAAGTTAAGAAATAGGCTAGGAATTCAAAAAGCAGCAAAACTTTTATTTTTGTTCAATCTGCTGAACAAATAGTTTCTCTCATCACATGCTTTTTTTTTTTTAATTCAATTAAAATTTACTCAGGAATTGATGTTTTCCGATCAATATATTGTTTTGAAGCTTTTATGATTAAAATTTAATGGATAAGTTGTAGATTTTTTTAAACTACACCAGTAATATATATAACGACTAACACTTAATCTGCTTTATGCATGTTGTGCACATTCAGATTTATCAGAATTATTAACACAGCAATCAGACATCTATCATTTGCCTGCATTAACAGTTCATCACATAACATTAATCACATCAGAAAACTTCGAAAATTACAGCGCCTGAAGACTTGTTTCCACATATTACAAGAATATTCCCTGGTAGCACAACCACGTAGAATTTACATTGAAGTTACATTCTGCATAAGGCTGAATTCACCGTGAAAAATGTAGTAAAACTTACGCTGAAAATGTCCAAGACATCCACGCAAATTCAACCGTATAGTTTCAACTGCATTTCCACCTAATTTCAACTACCAAATGTCAACCATTATTCAACCTTATTTCATTTTTATTTCTACATTGATTCCACCACATTTCAGCTATTTTTCGACCAAAAAATTGCTGTATTTCTACCAAAATTCTAGCACAGCCTCAACCACAAAAGGTTTTAGCTCAACAGGGCCACAGCCTAACCTTGAGAGCTGCTGTACATCTTAATGCAGATTATGCCATTAAGGCATAGGTGTATTTATATAATATGCTACACTTTATTGTATATATCTATCAACTATACAGTTGTGATATTTTGTACTGTTTCTCATGTTGTATGAATATCAAAGTGCTTGCGTGAAACTTATTCGTCTTTGTCTGACATTGAATTATCACAGTTGAATGCTACTGAATATTAAAAATTTAAGGTAAAATATTATATTGATAAAAGCTGTTACTCACATTTTCATTTTCCTGGAATACTTCGGGACGTTGCACATTTTACTTGTCGGAAGCATAAATTTGCTTTGAAGTCTTCTGTTAGCATTTCTAGCAGTCATTTCATGAAGATATTCCACTTGGTAAGTTGATAAAGGTGGTTTACCATTCCTCTTAATGAATCGTGCTTCTAATCACTAAAATAATTCCATATAAAATGGAATCTAAAATGATAAAATAGCGAACGGTCAAGCCTTCAAGTCGAAGGGAAATCGATCGGATAAAATATTGAGTCTTGATAACAGCTTAGACTTTGTTTCCCGCTGCAATAATATTCCCAAACTAGTTTCGACTATCATTTTCGTAGTCTTCACCTGTGGGTTAAACAATGTGTTTCTCATCGTGCAAGTTGTTCGGCGGCCGAGTATCTCACAATCTGCAACATGACCAAACAGTTCCACGTCGGCAGAACCTTTTGCGCATTCAAATCTTGGTTTTATTGCACATTTTTATGTCATGTACGTGTTAGTTCTTGATTGGGCACGTCCATATTTGTTCCCGACTTAAAATTGTATGGTGTCTCCATCTTCCGTATATCAGTCAACTCAGTATTTGTCTTGATTTTAAATCATTTATTTTGGCTGTTTTTTTTTTTTTTTTATGTTATTTTTTTGCTCAATGAGGTATCTCCATGTTTATGGTAGATCGACTGGGTCATTGTAATTACAGTTCTTATCTCTTGTTTTTTTTTCAAACATTACTGCCTCTGATGTTAAAATTTGGGCTTTCGTTTTATGCGATGTTATTAATTTGGCTTCTGGTCAATCTGGGATTGTCTCATTATCAATACAATGTTGAATTAATGACACTTTATTTTCTTTTTATTCCAGTTGGATATGTGTTCTCCCAGTCTTGTCTTAAATCTTCTTTTGGTACTTCCTATGTATATTTTATTCCTTTTTAACTGTTCTCTCTGCACTTGAAACATTTCTTGTTGGAATGCAGTGTACACCCGCTTTTTCCAAAATCGATCTTTTTTCATTGCCTGTTGTCAAAATTATCTCGTTATCCATAAGTCTCCGCTAGTAATAAGTTTTCTGTCGCACATTCTTTTTTTAAAATATTCGCAAGTGGAGAAATGAATGGAAATTTACCTCCAAATTTTCTTTCCGTTTTAGGTTTTATGTTTGTGTTATTTAGAGACTGTTTAGTATTTTAAAGTATTTCTTCAATTAGCTTCTTTCTGTATCCAAACTTCTTTGCGATTTCGGTTATCCAATTAATTTCTTTAATCTCATTTGTTCTATTGCTTGAGTGCGTTAAGGCTTTTCTTACATAAAATTGCAGTGCTGACCGTTTGTATTTCCATGTATGGTTGGAATTTATCGGAATAATTGCCGGTATAAATGTTGGTTTTCGATAACTGCATATTCAATCCATACCTGCCAACATTGGCAAAAGCCTTATCAGTAGTAACTAGTATTATTCAAATACTTTTGCAGTAAAATGTTATTTAACAATAATACTGGACAGAGGTATCATCACAAGAATTTAAAAGAAATTACGATTATGAAAAAAACTTGGACTTCATCAAACTTCCGTTTTCGGAAGTTTCGTAAAGATGGAATTCCATCCTCCACCCCCCTTCTGTTCACTTGTTAGGCATTGACTGATTTGATCGATCGCTTGAATGACCAAAATAATAATGAAAAAGGCGGAATTCCTTGAATTCGTGAAAGAATCTTATGCCTGAAGATTACGGGGAAATTTTTGCGGAGTCTTAACTTCCGTTTCACAAACAGCCTACAGTTTCAAGCTGAAATACAAACATTTATACAATAAAATGATATTTAACAAGAATATTGGACAGAAAGACATCGGGAGAAAAAAATACAATTACGGCAAAACTTTTTACTCCGTTTAACTACCGTTTTCGAAAGTTTTGAAACACGAAATACCATACCCAGATGGAAAACAAACGCCCCTTCCTCCCCCAATTCTCTTCAGCTTTGCCTCGTTCTTGAGAATGATCTAAATGATGGCAAAAAGCGAAATGCAGTGAATCCGCTTAAGAATCTCACATATATCATAAAATAAAATAAAATAAAATTAAAAAATGAAATTCATAGAATCCGTAGTTTCGACAGTGAGTTCCATAGTCAGACAACTAAATCCATAGAAACTACGGATATTCCGTAGTAGTTGGCAGGTATATCAATCTTACTGTTGTTTCTCAATAAAGATATATCTAACAAATGTAGTTGTCTATTTCTCTTTCAATTGTAACCTATACAGGTGAGGGATAGAAGCAATTGTATTTTTGTATGAACTTTTCCAGGTCTCTTTCAGAATGCTACCAGAAGATGAAAATATTATCTACATATCGTATATATATTAATGGTTTATTTTCATTGAGTAGCTTGATTAAGTCATTTTCAATGTCTTGTAATATGATTTCAGCCAGGAGACCGGAAATTGGAGACCCCATTGGTGCACCTTGTTTTTGTCTATGGGTCATTCCACGTGAAATCAGCAAATTTCAGAATAAATGGTTGCTTGACCAATTTTTATATTTTTTATATTCCCATCGTAGTTAGTACCATTAGTGAGTAAACCAAAACAATTTTTTTTATCTGCCGCCATTTTGGATCTACACCTATTTTTACCTGCCGAGAAGGGCAAAAATTAGAGTTTTCAAGGGTTCTCGGAAATGGCTGTTACTCGATAACTACTTGAGATAACTAAATAAACCTTATACCCCCTGAAAGTAGACATTTTGAGGTTTCATAAAAGGTACTTACTTCAAATGTAGCTTTTAATCTAACCAGATGAAAATGGACTTATATTCAGCACATGCGATTCGCAAAATCACCATTTTTAGGAAGCTGTAACTCAGGAAGGGCTTAAAACCACAAACTAAAACTTTTTCCTTACCAACTATGGATAGGTAGGTTTTAGCTTATTAAGAAAAAAATCATGTTTTAAACCCATTGCTAAATTTTTTTAACCCTGAAGTTGCCAAATTTGCAAAAAATGCAGATTTCAAGGTCAAATATCTTAAAAGGGCAATCTGCAAAAAATCTGAAATTCTTTGTGTGAACTCACCTATTGGTACCCTATCAATGATATGAATTTTATTTTGTGGTTCAGCTGGGTTTCTGAATTATAAGGACTCAAAATGATGTAAAACAAACCTCTCACAAAAACAATAACATACATTTATGTCATGTTTCTGAGCAAATATTATATACATATCATTAGAAATACACTTAAACACAATTATTAGAATTGTGATTTAAAATTTTTTGTTAAAATTTTGAGCTTACGTTATATCATTAAAAATACAATTAAGCACAAATTATTAGATTTATTATTTTAAAATTTTTGCTAAAATTTTGAGCTTACCTTGAGCAGTCTAGTGCACCCAGCAAGTTTTCAAATTTCGTGTTACGATCATAAGCACAAAGTAAATGTAATGACTTAAAACTTAAAATATATGTAATTGTATTTACAAAAATCTCCGGTATGCTTGTATTGTATAAAAACATTTACAAGTCCCTTTTTTTTTTTTTTTTTTTTTTTTTTTTGGGGGAAATAGAAGTTTGTTTCTCCCTCCAAGTTACTGGCTACCACATGACACATCAAAAGGGTAAAGTTTTACAATTTTGATTTTTTAGTGTTTTTTTTTCAACATGACTTTTTTGAGTAAGACATTAACTTAAAAGAGAGTTCAGTGTTATTTTCTTGGGTAATGTTGTGCGTCCGCCCGGTTGATGTTGTAAATTCAAGAGGTGATAACTTGGCCAGTACATTTTGCATTGGAATCCAAACCTTTTCCGCATTTTCTTTCATACTGAAAGTTGTAGAAGGTCCACTTGGATTGTAAAACTTAGCCCAGATGTTATAATTTTTTCGACAGTTCTTCAACCCGAGCTACAAACCAGTTTTCCCTGTAAGCACATACAATGTTATCTCTCTCTCCTTGATGTTTTTTATATCAACTTCATCTTCTTTAAGAATCTTGAACATGACATTATGCTTGTCTGGGAAAGATGAAGTTCTGCTGATAACCAAAGTAATGCCATCCTTTGGAACAAAACTATGGTTTCCTCGTGTATTAGGCACTGGTCGAGCCTCAGAAAACCGCTTTGTGAGTTTTTCTATCTTTTTTTCTAATCACTTCTTGGTCAATTAAAAAAATTAATTCCAGTTATTTTATTTTCACAAAAGTCATACATGTCTTTAACTGTTAAAATGTGATCTTTTGTTGTTCTTTGAAGGCTCGCTTTTGCAACAAGTCTTTTTACAGTCGCACCGATACCATCACAGGGGCCTTTACCATGACTTGTGGCAAAGAAGTGCCACTCCGCATCTAAATCAAAGTCTTCCTTGTGTTTGCATAAGTTAGCAAAATTTTTCCTGTTTTTGTATTGGGCTGCGGACCCATCTGAAAAATAAATAACTTTTTTCATGCTTCCATTTAGAGATTGTACAAGAGGTATCAGTTTCTTTTGAAAAGTATAAACAGCAGCTGTATTGTGAATTAGACAGTCACTTCGGAAGCACACACTTCTACAAAACAGTTCCCCATTTTCATCTCTGTAGTAGATGCAAAAAGGATGAACTGTTGCTTGGGAATTAAGCCAGTGGAAACTCTGAATTTCATCCTGTACGATGAAAGTGTAATTTTCAGAAAAATACCCAATGACTATGCATTCATACCTTTTCAAGTTTTCATTTTTCATTTTTAAAAAATTCGACTGGCTTTTTGCAATAAAATGGTGGCTTTTTAAATCTTTAAGTTTGGTAGGGAAATTTTTCTTTAAAATCATCGTACGGTTCAACAAGTGTTACAAGTTTGCAGTGGCCAGTTGTGACCCATTGCTTGTATGTTATCAACTCATCTTCATACTCAGGGTTGAACTCTTCCCTGAAAACTTCAACTCCTGGACACTTTGTGCATAATCCAAACATGCAGTCTTCATTTGCAATATCACAAACTGCTTTAGAAATAAGATATCTAAAATCATGTAACTGTATAGCACTCGCCATGAACTTGACATTTTGGTGAGTGGAGCAGACGCAAACTGAATGTGTGCCATTAGGTCCAGCAAGAACACACCATTTTGGGAGTAGCATGCAGAATTTAGAAAATCCTATCATAACGGTTGGATGTTCAAATTTGAATTTCTCATATGCTTCTTTTAAACTACACAGTATCGGCCGTTTCTGTTTTACCTGCTTGGTTCCATCTTCTAAACAAACTGATTTAGTGTCTTTCATTCCAGAGCACATCCTGCTGATTTCATCATTTTGATAAAAATTTACAACTAAGCCCACAGTTTCTTTCAATAGTTGTTTACCACGCTTGTGAATATTTAGCTCTGGAATGATACCATGTGTTTCAATTAGGCCCCGTGCTTTTCTTACTAAATACATACTTACACCTAACTCGTGTATAGTTTTCTTTATGGACCAGCTATGAGGAACAACACTGATAACTTTAATTTTTTCAGAATTTCTGTTACAACTTTTAAGCCTGTGTTTAATGCTTTGGACTAAATACGCAATGTCTGCAAGTGCAGTTTCATTATCTTTACTGACTTTTTCCACTTCATCAATGGACTGACCCTCTTGCTTCTGAAACGAGTCTGACAGTTTTTTCTGGACAGCTGTTGAAAATTTTTTCAATGTTCTTTTAACCTCTAAATGTTTCTTTTTGTCACTCAATTTCCGAATTTTAACTGGTGATTAAACCCAGAGCATTTCCAACTTCATTAATTTCTTCTAAAACAACTTCTGGTGTAGTGAAAGGCACTGCATCTTCAATGTGAATTTCATCTTCAATTGTTTCACTTGAAAGTTTTTTATAGCAAGTATAGCATACAGATTTCCCTGGAATAAGAGACAATGAAGGCCACTTTTCACTAAGTTCCAGAGTTATTTCTCTCAATTGCTTCTTGACAATTTTCTTGTGATATGACAAAGGATCACAGCATACTCTCCCAAATAAGTGTCTGTACCTGCAAACATACTTTTGGAAGTGATATGTACAAAGAGTGTAAATGTCATCACAATGAACCCTTATTTTTAAAAGGTTGACATCACAGTCTTGGAATTCATTAATTGGTTAAATTTTTGAAATTCCATAACATTGATTTTTACAATTTTCATCCAAAAAATATACCCAGAGAACACTGCATTTTTGCAGTCTTAAAAGTTTACCTGCATATGCAATCCTAGGAAAGTGGTTCCATTAATATAACTCACTAAAACACTAATATCCAGAATCACCTTGTATAACTAATTTTAAGTCACTGTCAAAAGAGCACTTACTGGCTAAATGAATAGATACACATTTATGATAAGGATTCCCAATTATGGTTTCAGTTTAAGTTTGCTTGGTTTTCAGGTCTGCTTAGTTTTAGTTTTGGTTTGCTTTGTTTTAGTTTAGGTTTGTGCTTCATTTTCGTTTCAGTTTTGCTTCATTTAGGTGCTCAGAGACTGAAGTGCATTAGACTTATTAACTAGTAATGTAAGGTTAAATTATAAAATTAAAAATCATACATTTTAAGGTAAATAAATTGTGGGGGGGGGATGTACAACATATTGAAATGTCATACTGATGCAATTTGATCATGTCCTGGGAATCATCACACAGGAAGGCAGCAGAAGAAAAAAATATTTAAAAATACCCCCTCCTTTTTTGCAGCTCAAAATCTTCTTGGTGCAGCCTGACGACTGACCACTAGTTTCAACTCAAAATATCATATATATTTTAAAGTATAATAAATCTATATGTATATAATATTTGCTCATGTTGGCACAAGACTTTTACTCAAGCTGAACGTCAAATAGTAAAAAGTGCTGTTACATATACACAAAATTCTCAAGCATCTTGTTCAGATATTGCACATCTGTAAATTTTTTCATTAAGAGGTTAGTTTTAGATTTTCTTAGTTTTGTTTTATTACATTTGCATTAAAAAGTATAACATTATTAAACTATGTCATAAAATGCAGTGATGTAGAAGGGGCTTAGCGCCGCTAAGGCAAAATTTTTCTAGGCTTAGCGCTGCTAAGGCACTTTTCGTGGTTACATGGCAAGAGAATCTGGGCAAAGGAACTTTTTCAAATGATCATTTATGTATGTAAAAATAGGGAAGTTTGTGTCTTGTATGCAAACATACTCGTATCTTAACCGAATGTTAATACTACAGAAATGGCGGCCCTGGTTGTACAGTGGTCTGAAGTGTAAGCTTCTGACCATTCTTCCAAGCTAAAACTGAGTCCCAACCCCAGATGAGTCATAAGTTGTGTGCAGGGTGGATTGGGTTGACGAAATTAGGCCGGGAATCTTAATCTTATGGTCCACTACAGAAACACATGTACTCACAGGAAAAAATCTCGTACCCTCATGGTGAAAAAAAAAAAATCTGCTAACTCCTGGGTGAAATATAATTGTTGAAATATGTATAGTAAAACTAATTCAGTCGTGAACAAATTTTAGTAGCAATTTAAGTGTGAAAGAATTTAAAAAATCCACTCTTGATTGAATATAGCGTATCAAACCATACTCAAAACAGGGCGTTGTATTAGATAATTATATTTATTTAGTCGCTGATCGTGTGTGTACTGCAACAACGGTATTCATACTACCTCCTTGAAGAGACGCCTATTTTAAGTCTAGCCAGTATTTTGACTCCTGAACTACAATTTTGATCCATGAACCAATACCGGTAAATTGTTGTTTTTAAGATAAATGTGAGTGGGACACTGGTTTCGGAACTTCTGTCGAAAAATCGCTTTGTGCTCTGTGTCTTTACGTGGATACGGGTGTGGTCATGATGGACCATCAAAATTATTTCTAGTGCCTCCTTCAAGATTACAGAGTGAGGGTAGGGCCTATCAATGTCCCTTTGGCAGATGCTTGACCATAGTTAAATAATATATCTAACCCAATGACCTACTCTTAACCACTGTTTGCTTAATTTATTTAGTAAAGTTAACGGCGGTTAAGAGTAGGTCAGGGTGCTTAGTCCTGCAACAAAGTTTTCACTGAAGCAGAGAAAATTTTGCTTTGTCATTTTAGAGCAAACGCTCAACATATATACATATGTATATAGAATGAAATGCCATTTTTTAAGACAGTAATATTTTAGACAGATAATATAAACCTCAAATGAAGTTAGGATTCTTATTCATTAGTACCGAAAGGATTATTTGCTCTTTTCAAACAATCTAGACAAAGTATACGAGGAACAATGGGCCATTTCTCAAGTGGTCCACCGGGAGTTATCCCGGTGTCCTGGTAGGCCAACCCGCCCCTGGTGGTGTGCATAGCCAAAGGTGCTGGATCTGTCTCTTCCCTGGAACAAGTGACCCGAAATAAGGGACGGGCGACTGCTTATAGCCATACGAGTTGCCCTATGGTAGTTGTTAAACCCAGAAATAAACAAACAAAAAAATACTGTGCAGATTGATCTACAGTGTTGGATCAAGCAGTAGGGTGTTTCACAAATCATAAGATTCTATCACAAAGAGAATGCGACCACCTTTGTTTAGACGGCAGTCAAAATAAATTTGTGGGAGATGGCTGCTCGGTGAGGTTAAGATTTCAGTGCTCAGAGAGAACACGGTACTGATGGATATTTATATTAAACAATTCGCCACTGGTATCGGCTTCAATAAAAGTAATCCCCTGAGCTCACTCTCTGCCTCCTTACGGGCAACACAAAAATCTTCCACACGTGCCACATGATCTTAGTAAAAACAGCGCATTAGGCATATTGATTGGATATTACTTTGTTAATTCCCAAATATTTAAAATCATGTAGAACGACACAGAGCTGTATTTAAATAAACAATTTTATAATCTTAGCATATGATTCTCACGTTATATTCTTCCTGTTATTTAAAATCGCTCAGATTACGTAGTTTTAATATAAATTAATATTGGTAATTAGAAATGAAAATTAAAAAATAAAAGTGATAAAAACAACGAATAAAAATAAAACAATATAAAAATAATAAATAATAAAACAACGAAAATTTCGAGGGTAATTTTTCTTAGTCCGATAATCGCTAAACCCTTTTTTATTTAGAACTACATCACTGATAAAATGCGTTATTTAGCCCAAGGTTGTTGCCGACTTTTTATGCGCAACAGCGTTCGCCGCGTAACGTGCTACTGATAAGACACTTTCAAACCTGGCAGGTATGTATTATTATAAAAAAGACATTGTTATGAGCCATTTAAACCTTAGAAATGCTAATTTTCCTAAAGGTTTCCACAATTTTGGCCACTCGTGTAGGTATATATATGCATGCCAAAGTCTCAGTTTAGAGTTTCTACTTTATTCTTGGAATTACTTGGCATTTTAGTGTTATTCGAGAAAACATGAAATGGCCACAACTGAAGCCTTCATTGTAAACTTGAAAACTGAAGTTTTCACTAATGCTATGAGAAACATTTTTGATTGGAAATGTTTCTGATAATATTAGCATTTGTTTTTTTGATGTGAAGGTAAGGAATTACTATAAATTTTTGTTGTTTTTCCTATTCTATTTTATGAATTTAAGATTTCTATATAGCTAACTGTTTTGTACATCCATCTAATGTTTTGTTTGTATCAGCCTGGCAATTTTCATTTCTGTAAATGTTATACTTTCTGATATAAGTTTAGTACTTGTAGCTACTTTTTGAAACTTATGTAGGGTGTTTTATGAGTGAAATTGTGTTTTTCAGCCTTTAGATCAAGCGGAGAAAGTTGAAAGTATGTAATTGTTTGTTGTTTTGATACATTTTTTATTATTTTTTTGCTTGTTTAAATAAAATTGCTCTTACGTATGTTATTACACAGTGTGTTCAGAAAGTGACAAAATGATAACACACAGGTTCCTGCTGTCTGATGGTCAGTTTGTTGCTAGGAATCAGCTGCATTCTAGTGGTTGATTTTAACTCTTTGATTTTTTTTTTTCAATGTCATGTTTGAGCATAATGTGTATATATATATACTAAAGTTGCAAATTATTAGGAATACCCATTAGCAATGAAATGTGCCATATTTTAATTTATGTGTGCAACAATGGCATTAAGATAGCTTCATAAATAGCTCACTGCAGAGGAGTCTTTACTTGTGTACGAGGCATTGATAGCTATATGGGAAAGCAGAATAGCGGGTGCTAGGTAGGCAGTAGCATGTTTTATAACAAAACAAGTAGTCTGCTGTCTTCCTGTGCACAGAGATGACTGGTCTATGTTCAAAGGCAATGGTACCTGGAGAGGATTGTATGAGATGACAGACTAGCTGCATTGCATCAAGTAACCACATGGTACATCATCAGTATCAGGAGCAGAATTTCAACACTAACAGCCCACTGCATAGTGGTAGGAATGAACTATAATAGCAGAGGTCCCCTTTTGTGTACCGTTCGTCCCCACCAATAAACTGACAAATTTATCTGCAGTAAACACTAGGGTAGATCAAAAAAATGCTTTTTCCGAATTTTGATTTGTAATACAGTGCCTGCCGCTTATTATGATCACATCTATTCCAACAATATTTGAGTTTATAAAGCGGTTGATTTCTAAACCCGGCGATTCAAAATTTAGTCTTTTTATGAAATCAAGTATGTATGTAACTTGGAATGACACTATGTACGCATAAGTAAAGTTAAAGTTATTAAAAGCGTTTAACTTTCAAAATGATTTATAAGTACATACGTGTACATTAATTAAAACAGTAAAAATTACACATACATGTAGTACAATACATTTACATAGCTCAATCAAGCTTTTTTAAAAAAATGTCCTATTGTAGTTTGTGTGGTAGAGTGTAATTAATCTTTCAATTGTGTTCGTAAAAGAGCACAGTTGACTGTAACTATCTGCGTCACCTCTTTGTTCCAGCGTTCTTTTTAGAACTTGCAAAGCTCGTTGGGTGTCGGCTGCAGTGGGTCGGCAATCTTCCTCTTCATCCTTGGACTTCTCGTCACTTTTCTAGCACGGCGGCTCTTTTGAATCCAGAATTTCTTCCGCAATTTCAGAGTCGTTTTTTATGTCTGACGTTTACAGATGATCATCAATTGAAACATACTTCAAAAATTCTTCATCGAATTCTTCTTCAGCAACAGTAGAGTTGATTGCATCTTCTGATGTGATGGTTTCTTCGGACATATTCAAACCGCATTCTTTGAAGTAATTGGTGGCCGCCCCGGTGGTGCAGTGGTCTAAGGCGCTGGCCTCTGATCATTCGTCCGTCTGGGGTCCGGGTTCGAATCCCGGTGAGGCATGGATGTTGTGTTTGTCTTACGGCACTGGCTCTCTCCCTTCCCTGGAACCAGTGACCCTAAATTAGGGACGGGCGACTGCTTATAGCCCATTGAGTTGCTCACGGTGGTCGTTAAACCTCCAATCAAAAAAAAAAAAAAAAAAAAAAAGTAATTGGTGATCGTATAAGAGTCCCAAGCATTTTTTTTTTTTTTTTGGCGTGCAAGAGTCCCAAGCATTTTTTATTGCATGCACTGCATCTAAGAACATGAAGGACTTTGAAATGGCGTTAGCGGAACGTGGTTTGGAAGAACAGGAGGAATCAATCTCTTTGATTACCTTGCGAACCACATGTTTTCTGTAGTGGCACTTGAAGGATCTGATGATGCCCTGGTCTAGTGGTTGCATAATGCTTGTGGTGTTAGGGGGAAGAAACACCAATTTAATGTTCCTTAATTTGAGGTCAGCAGGATGTGCTGAACAGTTGTCCAACAAGAGAAGAATTTTGTCATTCTTTAGATCTCTGTCCCACTGAAGGAGAAAGTCCGTAAACAGGTCTCTGGTGATCCAAGATTTGCTGTTGCATGCATAATTCACTGGAAAAATTTTAACACCTTTAAAACAACGGGGCTTTTGGCTGGATCTGATGACCAATGCGTTTTCTTCACTGATCCGGTCATGTTGCATGTTAGGAGCAGAGTTAATTGTTGTGTAATTTTTTCCCCCTCCATTTGATTCGTTTTTGAACATTAGGGTATGTTCAGGCAGAGCACGGTACAACAAGCCAGTCTCATCTGCATTAAAAATTTGATGCGGTTTGTAGTCTTTCAACACTTTAGGCAAAACTTCTTGTTTCCAAGTGCCTGCTGATTCACAGTCTGCATCTTGCTTTTTGCCGTGAAGCTTCCTGTAGACGATGTTGCGTTCCTTCCATCGTGTCAGCCATCCATCTGTAGGCGTAAAGTTTTTGACTCCAAGGAGGTTAGCAAAATGTTGCGCTTTTTCGCACAAAATAGTGCAGGAGATGAGAACCTTCATCAGTCTGACATTCTTAAACCACTCTACAAGTGCAGATTCAATT
The DNA here is from genome assembly GCA_039090855.1 of Macrothele yani. Taxonomy (NCBI): domain Eukaryota; kingdom Metazoa; phylum Arthropoda; class Arachnida; order Araneae; family Macrothelidae; genus Macrothele; species Macrothele yani. The sequence goes on along the minus strand of CM077016.1, from coordinate 75,702,955 downwards.
CCATCTGACTTTCCTTCGCGTTTCCGCTTGCGAGATAAATTCCAATTTGTCACGACCTGATCAGAAAATTTTCCTCTTTGTTTCAATAAGTTACATAAAGCTGATTGAGAAATCCCCAATTTTGAAGCAGCCTCTTTGTGACTGCATTTAGGCAAGTCATCATATTTCAGCAACATTTCTTGCTTTTCCCTAACGTTGAAATCCTTTCACTTAGACATGCTAACTTAATCTGCACAACTGAATGTCACATGACCACACACAGAAAGAAAGCTTTCGCAGGCTGCCCAGAACTAATTGTGGAACTGGTTTTCTGCCCCTCCACATTCTTCACAATGACCTTCCTCCACCTTTGACCTTGATTTTTTTTTTTTTTTTTTTGCTCAGTTGCTATGCTGCTTGACGTTATCACTGAAAATGTTTGATTTTATTAACCAGTGATTTTACAATGATATTGCATTGGTTTGAATCTGTTCCTGGGAATTTGAGTTTGTAAAGCGGCTGATTTTATTGCCGGCGGGTGCTGTACGTCCAAAAACTTGTCAATTGGAATAAAAATAAGACTTGCAAAAAGAAAACTCAGTAGGTCAAAATTTTGAGGTGCCCACTGGACTTGAAAGATCAGCGATATGGGCGTTTTTCAGCATAAGTGTGCGATTTTTTTTCATGAAATATGGTGCTTATGAAATGTTGTAATAGGTATCAATTAAATCTAGAGTTATAAGACAAAAAAAAAAAAAATAATATTGGAGGTTTCGAAGAAGTTTATCAGGTGCCCACCCAACAGTCAGTTTGGTGTAAAACAGAAAAAAACCCCAAAAAACTAAACTTTTTTAAGCATTTTACTATGACATAAAATGATTAAAAATACAAAATGTAAACTAATAGATGAGTTGACATGAAATTAATGCAGAAAAAAGTACAGGTTGTTCAGAATGTTCACTCTGCATGACTTTTATAATCAGCTTTTGATTGAAATGTGGGTATGATCTCACGAGAATGGAGCTTTGTCAGGATTATTCCACTTAGAGGAAGAAACTGCACTGTTAATGCACGGTGTTTAAACTTGCTGAATGATTCCAGTTACATGCAAAACTTTAATAACCAAAAACACACACAAGTATGTATACATAGTTAAATTCCATGTCACGCATCAAAACCGCACGCCATTTGAGATACTTCCGTTACAATTTTTACAGTTCTCTCAACAACTTGAGTGTGAGTTGGGTACAGAAATAATTGTCCAGGTTGCCGATTCTAGCAATAGCTTGTAGCTGCTCGATAGTCAGGTTCATGGTCAAAGAAGGTTCAGTTACATCACAATCTTGCCGCAATATTAAATCAATATAGTCCTCAGTGGCAAAGTTGAGCAGGGGGATCCAAAATGTTCTCACATTTATGTTACTGCTTTTAGTAAGTACTTCGAGCTTTTATTATTCGCCTTATAGATAATTGTCTGCTGTGGGATCTGTGATCTACAAGCATTGCAACGAGAATTATTTCTGGATGAGCAAAGAAACTGTTCCATTGTATAACTGGGTCAACTATTTCGGTCACTTCTTTGTTGTGTAGCATGATAGACAAATTTTTTTCATAATATTTTCTGGGCCGTTCACACACATTGGTTTGCAGCGTATTGTAAACCACATTGGAGCATAGACCTTTGCAACAAATTCTGCAAGAGTCTTTGGTTTTCGTCGAGATCTTCAGTAGAAATGTCGCAGGATCCTATTACCAGCAGTTAACCATCTGGCACATGACAATTTTCCTGGATTCTTAGTTGCAAGTGCCTCAAGACAGCTTCCACTTTTGACTGTTTCACAAGTACGTAGCGGATATTCCAGTCCACTTAATTTTCTTTGAAATAAGCTAAACAGCTGCCGCTATGTTTTGGGCAAAACTGCTACTTGGTACAACATGGCCAATATATTTTGATCCTGGTTGACGTACAAGTGATATATGGTCTTCTGCAATGGATTTTGTGTAATTCCTATCTCCCAATTTTTCGATTATTTTTGTTTTGTCTTTTCGGCCATTGAAGTACAAGGGCTCAAGTTTTACAATTCCTAAATCTTGAAGATACTATCATCTTGATTTATTTTCTCTCTGAAGTTTTGATCTGTCAATTGCTTCAGTCTCATCAATTACTCCTGCATCCTCCAATACAGCTGAAGCAATCAATGCGGCACTCCTATCGAGTACCCCAGTTCTGTCACATGCTGTTCCAAGGGCAGTGTATTTGAATTTCTTATGGGAAGATGTGAGGTGGAAAGGTGCGAGAGAAGTCTTCATCACAGTTCTCAGGCTCAGACGATTCTGAAGAGGAAAGTTCAAATGTGGCTGCAACTGCATTAGTTACAGGTTCAGAATCAGTAACTGGCATTTCTTTTCTAGTAGCAGTTGCCTTGCATTTCAGTTTTATGGTGGTTTGGATGTCAACTCCTCCAATCAATATAATACATCATGCAAACTGTTCTCTGGTCAAGTAAAAAAGGGTGCTCTCTGATTGGCACCCTTCTGTCAAATGGACAAATACATTTTCTGAAGTCTATGCACTTGCATGCTGCTACATCAAATATCGTTTCAGACTTTTTTTTTTTTGGAAAACAGGAAGTTTCAAGATTAAACTTGATCGTTTTGAACCCTTGGAGGATTTCAGAAGGTTTCAATATTTGGCATGACAATCCTTCATCTTTTGTATGATTCGATTTTCAGTTATAATTGGTACTGATGCTTTAGTCCAGATTTTAACAATTTCTCTTGCCACAGTTGTTTGTGCAATTTGGCCAAATGCTGGATCTTTGTTGTTCATTTCTTTATGTAGGAAGTCGATTATGTGCTAGTAATGCAGGCTCTCTTAAGACTTCACATGCTGTACTTTTCCTTGTTTCCATTTCTGCACAACAAAGTCTAATTCAGCATAAAAACTGCAAGCTTCCTTCTTACTTACTTGGCACTATTACTGATGTAGCAGATGAGGGTGGAGGAGGAATGTGAAAGTGATATAGTGAATGCCAGTCTTTCTTCCAAAAGAACACTGACTCAACTGTGACCTTGACCCACCCCAACCTACATTGCTATGTGCTTGGAGGAACTAGCCGGCATCAACCACTTTGTTACAAGGAGGAAAGGTAAGATCAATGGGATTCAAACATTAGTCACCTTCTAATCTGTAGCCTTAATTTTATCTCCATGAAGTTTTTAGGAAACGTTTTTACATTTTACTATTGGAGATTTTGACATTGTTTCGTCAGATTATGAGGTCAGGTGGGCAGTTGGGGACTTCAAGATAGCCTTTATAAAACCCTGATTTTTTTTTTTTTTTTTTTTTTTGACATGAAAAGTAACTCTAGACCTATCAGTTGATAGCTATTACAACATTTCGTAACCAGTAAAGCTCACTATTTCGTGGGGGGGGGATGTGTTTATGTCGAAAAACGCCCATATCGATAATCTTTAGAATCCGGTGGGCACCTCAAGATAGCTTTTAAAACCCTGATTATTTTTTTTATACACTAAAATTAACTCTAGACCTATCAATTGATACCTATTACAACATTTTTTAAGCACCCTATTTCATGAAAAAATTGTGCATTTATGCCAAAAATGCCCATGTCGCTAATTTTTTGAGTCCAGTTGGCACCTCAAAATTTTGACCTACTGAATTTTCTCTTTGCAGGTCTTAATTTTATAGTTTTTGGAGATATTACAAATCAAAATTCAGAAAAAGCATTTTTTTTGATCCACCCTAGTAAACACGGGTGCATCAAAATGAAGTCTTGAAGACTACAAAACAGTTGCCTGGTTCAGTGAATCATGTTTTCTGTTAATATACACTAATGGACTGGATATAATATAATATCCACAGCACAAATTGACTGATCCAAGCTGCCTATGTACAAGATGGTGTAACAGTGTGGGTCTGTTTTCATGGCGGGTATTGGGTTATATCTCTGGAACATCGTTTGGATGCCATGTGGTGTTTATCTAGACATCATTGGTGATGACTGACCAGGTAAATCTGTACATGTGCGTGGTATTTTCTGATGGAGAAAGCTACTTCCAGCAGGATAAGGTGCTATAGGCTCAAGGGTTGGATGGCCACACAGGTTCCAGGAGCATGACATTGACTGCAAAGTGCTAAAATGACTCCCACAGTTCTCAGATATTAACCCAACTAAACACTCGAGGAATGAGATTGAAAGAGACATTCATAACAGAGATCCTTCTCCAGTGAACATTTGGCAATTGACAGATGCTATCATATCTGCTTGGATGAACGTATCTGTAGAATGATGTCAGCACCTTGCTGAATCCAAGCCACATCAAATCGTGGCTGCTTTGAAGACCAAGGGTAGCCCAACATGTTATTCAGTAGGTGTTCTTAATAATTTGCTATTTCAGTGTATATATAGAAATTGTTGTGAATCAGTGCAAAACATAGATACAAAAATGCTGTTTGCGTTAGCAAAAATAGGAACTTGCCAAGTTTTGCTGGTCATCAATAAGTCTCCACACGTGCAGCCCTTGTGGCATGACAGAAACCTAGGCAGTAGTATTTGACTTCCCATCATGTGTTTTCCAGTGTCTGCGAAGTGACAGTTTCACAAGCATTGATGATCCTGCGACACGAATCCACTAAATCAAAATCATTTACTGAAGTTTGAATTCAACATCCAGGAAAACATTTGTCCAAATGAGCCCTGACGTGCATTATGTAATTGGGGGGGGGGGGTCTGGTATCTGTGTCATGGCATAAATTTTCAGCATATTCAAGTAAAGAAAGAAGTGCAGTGACAGTCCTTTCAGTAAAAAAAGTGCGCAGTGAAATGCTTCACAAATGACCTTTGTTCTTTAGGCACATGTTTCCCCACGCATCTTCTGTTTTTCAAGTGAGTCTGTTTGCAACATCCTTTTCTGCCACGCTGTTAATGTGTATCTCTCTGGTGGTTCCATTTCGTACATTTGCCTGAATTTCCTCTGCACTGTCACTGGAAACTTAAATTCTGCATGCCAGGAACAACACTGCCCTTCCTGCTGCACCATGAATGCTATTTCAATAAGGACTGACTCACAACATACATACAAGCTGCGCAGGAAAACAGCAGCGCCATTTATCAACTTCGATTCTCGCCATGTGCTGCCAACAAAACTTGGTAAGTTCCTCTTTCTACCACAAACAGCATTTTTGTATCTATGTTTTGCACTGATTTGCAATTTATTATTGGTAATTTTGTTATGCAGATGAACAGTTACTAACAGATAGACCAGGTAAATGAATTTATAAAGGGTGTGTCTGAAGTTTTTCCCTGATTACGATAAATCTTATGAAATGAACTGAGCTAGTTAGATGTACCTGGTTTGTTGTATTGATTGGGTCATATTCTCAAGTTTTTTTTTTTTGTTCATTGTACTTTTGGAACAATAGGTGGTGTTGCACGTCTGCAGCGTAGTTTGTTGTTGAAAGCGTCAGTCGGCGAAATGGCGTCTATGGAGGAGAAGACTAATTGTGTTCTTTGGTTTCATGAAATCAAATCTGCAATTTCAGTGCAGCAGAAGTTTAGGCATGATTATGATTGAGCTCTGCCTGATGTGAAGAGCATTAGAAACTGATATCAAAAGTTTAAACAGACGGGCAGTGTCGGTGACTTTGCAAGAAGTGGAAGACCTTCCATTAGTAAGGAAACTGTTGACGCAGTGCATGATGTATCCGTATTCGTACAAAGCCAGAGGAAATTAATTTGTCATGCCTCTAGTGAACTGAGAATATTTATAAAATATTTGTGCACCACATTTTAAGAAAGTGGCTTCGTTTTTTTTTTTTTTTTTTTTTTTTTTTTTGGTACAAATTGTTCAAGCCTTGGAACTTAATGATGGGCCCAGACGTGTAACATTCGCTATGGATTTTCTTGAACAAATAGATGAAGATAATAATTACCTGAAGCAGATTTCTTTTTCAGAAGAATCAACTTTTCATACCTCAGGTAAAGTGAACATGCATTATGCCGGTATCTGGGGTTCAGAGAACCCATGTGGTTTTGGAGAAACGGAGGGATAGCCCTAAATATCAGTGTTTGGTGCAAACTAATGCACAACAAAGTAATTGGACCGTTCTTTTTTATTGAGCCCACCATTACATTGGGTATTTACCTCGACATGATGCAGCTGTATGTTGCACCTCAATTGAAAGAGCTGCAACCATGGGTAATGTTTCAGCAGGACTGTGCCTGCACTGGGGTGTACCTGTCCGTCAATTCTTAGATGAGAAATTCCCTAACAGATAAATAGGCAAAGATGGTCCCATGCCCTGGCCACCAAGATCTCTAGACATATCATGCCCCTTGACTTCTTTTTATGGGGCTACATTAAGGATCAAGTTTATGCAACACCAGTTGCAAATATTAGCACTTTGAAGGGAAGAATAACTGAGGCATTTGCAACCATCACAGATGACATGTTGCAGCAGACATGGAAAGAGATAGCGTACCAACTGGGTGTCCTCCATGTAACAAAAGGAGCCCATGTTGAGGTATCCTGATGACCCGGAAAAAAAACTCTGGATTTCAGGTAAGCCATATTGGAAAACCGTATGTATCTAACAAGCATAGTTCATTTTATACGATTTATCGTAATCAGGGAAGGACTTAGACACACCCTGTATATTTAGGAATGATGTTTGTTTGTTTGGTGATGAATGTCAGTGAAGCCCGAGTTATGTGTCAAGTTCGCTGTGTAAATGGAGAAGTTTGATATGGCAACAGTAAGTAAATAATCAGTTCAAAATTTACCTGGTAGTTTGTATTTCTTTGTGGTGCTAACCTCTGAATCTCAGAGAACAGCTTAGTGATATGTATGTATGTATGTAGGAATCATGTTTGGCAGAAAAAAAACAAATTAGTGAGTGAATAAATTCATCTTTGAATGTCATAGCAGGATTGATGGGTTCTGTAAAAGTCCTGAATAGCTCTGTATGAAAGTGCAATGTTTCCAACTCTGATAATGGTAGTGAAACCTGGGTACTGCAGAAGAGACACAAGCGTCGTTTGTGTGCCAAAGAGATGCGTTACAGGAGTGTTTGTGGCAAGACATGTTCTGATCATGTAAGGTATAAAGAAATGTTGCAGATGTATAATGTGAAGTAAAATGTTGTTAGTAAGATAGATACAAATATTCTTAAATGGTTTGGCCATGTTGTAAATGAGTCGGCGGTGGGGTGCAAAGAGAATTTATGTGGTCTAAGTGTCAAGAAAAAAAAAGAGGAAAGCCAAATAAATCATGGGAGGACCAGATTCAGGAATGTCTGTATGAGGAAAAGATTCTGAGCATGAAGTACAAAAGCTCTTATATGAGACTTATGATGAGTGTTAGTGAACCTTGAGTTGTGTTCCAAGATTACTATAAATGGAGATTTGATACATCAACAGTACGTAAAATTAAGTTCCATCAGTTTTAGACTTTAATCTGGCAGATGAGATTTCTTGAATGAGTTAACCTCTGGATCTCAGAGAACAGCTTAGTGGTATGTATGTAGATGAGAGTCCCAGGCAGCAGCATGGAAAAATGTGTCGGGGGTTAAGAACATGATTTGAACTTGTTCTGGAAATCCTGGAAAAGATCTAGAATTTCATGCCCTGGAAATGTCCTAAAATTCTGTCAATTTTATTCATTCCCATTTTTTTGCTTGTATGTGATGTTTTATTGTTCAGGTTTTTTTTCTAGTGTGGTAACTTAATGCATAGCTGCCAAGAGTCTCAATTTATTAGGTTATAAACTATTCAGAATTTGCTTGTAACACTTACTGGTCATCCATATAACATCTCTCAGAAAACTTGAAAATTTCATTGCTCTGAAGCTGGAATCGAACCCACATCTCCTGATTTCCGTTCAAGTATGCTACACCACCCAGGACATTAAAGTTCCAAGCAGCTGTGACTAAGCTACCTTAGCTTTGGAATCTGAACATCCTTCAGATTTTCACTAGTTGAAGTATCGTTGTTGTTCTCATAGCATTATTTTGACCAACTCCCATCCAGAAATGGATGTAGATCTGAAACCACCAGTACCACAGATAAATCAATGAAGGAAGAAATATTTTTCATAGTACATGGGAAATCTATAGAATATTCAAAGGGTCATTCATTCCCTGTCAAATTGTCAGATGCTATCCATCACCACACCATCTCTGATTAAGATTTTTTTTTTTTCATGAATAGATCACCTCGATGTATGAAAATCCTGAAAGTTAGTTTTTTATTTCCTGTAGATTAGAAGATATTAATTTTCGAATTCTGGTGAATAATTTTCGAATTCTGCTAAATCGAATAAAGACGCAAATATCTCCGTTGTTGGGAGTACTAAAAATCTCCACTCCTTCATAATCCCCCCTCCCCCAAGGAATCTATTAGTGCAATGCACACATTTCTATCTTCTTTAGTATTTGAGTTATGTGCAACAGAAAAGCCTTTTTTCAAAATTCAAGAAAGCAATGTAGTACAGCACTTAGAAAGTCGCAATTGCTTTCGTTTTTAAAGAAAAGTTTAGTCCAACAAATGAAGAAAAAAACCTTGGGCTCTCACACGCTCGCTGAAGAAGGAATTTTTAAATGTGGTGCACAGCTTGTATTTTGCCATTGTGAAACCGTGCGCGATGAATAGCATCGTACAGCCAGCGGGAGTCAATGTTGGCCTTCGGACGGGCGGCAGATCAAGATACCATTGCACGTGTCGGTCAGATCGCATGATCATTTGATGTGATGCTTAAAGGAGGAAGGATGGTGAATTAATGTTATGTTTAAAGGCATTTCAAATAATATAACTGTAAAATGTTACTAAAGGATCATTTCACGCCAAATTCGTCAGATGCTATCCACCACATCCTTATCCATTCGACGACGAGGAAAACTAATATAAACCATTTTCTCCGTATAGCTATACCAATATGAGCTATACAGTGAAAAAGGTTACATACAAATTATGGATATAAATTATGTAACGGGCGTCAAAAATGTATTGATTTTCTTATCCATTCAATGACTAGAAGCAATATAAACTTTTTTCTCCTTCCATAGCTTACCAATATACAGTATGACTTATAAATTATGCAATTGACATTGAATACCGTTTTTGGAATATTGATAAACGATATCTACAGCTCATGCAATATCCAACACAATTTTTAGATATGAAATAGTTCTATTTCAGGATTTAATAAATTGTCTAGTTCACGCCTGCCGTAAGAGAAAATGATCAAGGAATGACATCTTGAGAAATAAAGTAATCTGAGATATTTACCTCGGTAACTGTTCTTGCAAGGTAGAGAAGATCTATACTGCATTTTAGTTAACGTCAGATACCTAACTCTCACAGAAGATGACGTTAGCAAGGCTAAGCATGGGGTTAGAAAAAATGTTATCTGTTATTTTCTGATAGATTTGGTATTTAAACGAATGCGTATATTTCGCAGTTGTCATCTTGCCTGTTTTTTATTTATTTATTTTAGTTGCTTATTTAAAGATTACTCGTCAGGTGGGAGCTCACGAAACTCTAAAGAGCTCATACGAAACAAAACACAGTTTAACCATTAGTGGTGTCTCCCTAAAATAGGAAAATAAAGTTTGACAGTTACACTGAACAAAAAATTTCATGCCTCCTAATCAAATCCCAGTGTTGAAGTGGTTGTAATTGGATTTATTTCCTTTATTATTATTATTTTTTTAGTAATCATGTCAATAAATTTAGTAATGGGAAACATTAACAGACATCGGACATAGAAGTATGTTTTCGTTAATGTAATACCCAATGTATCGTAATTATTGATTACCAATATATGTAAAACAAGTATGGAACTCGTGTTACTATTTAGCGATCGTAATTTGTCTGCTCTGTTTTACGTGCTTCTGTTTCTCCTTATCAGTATCAATGTAGTTATCGTCCTCATATTGACAAGTTACTTTAGCTGTCTCTGGAATTAGTTTTTTTTTTTTTAATGCATTATGCCACCATCACCATGCCCAAAGACACTGGAAAACTAGGCAGCAACTCTCAAATCGCAAAATAATAAAAGAGATCTAAGAAAATACACTACTGAGCTTTCCCACTTGCGGTGAGCTAAAGCCGCTGTTTGCCAGAGGTCGTAAATTAGTATCTGAGGGAGTAGTTCAAGATCTGGGGCTATTCTGTCGTAAAACAAAAAAAAAAAAAATAATAATAGGAGCAAGTGTGACGGACATAGCACGGATAAAATGAGTAAATAGTCTCTAAGAAAAATAAACAGTTCTACATCTGTGGTGAACAGAAAGCATTACACCATATAATGGCAAATCAATTAACAAATGCAAGGGCAATCGCTATGCCAGCTGCTCAGAACTGGGGCGGGGGGTAAACATGATGGGAAAGGAGGCGCACTTTTTGAAGTGTTTGGCAGTAATTTTTGGGGAAAATTCCGTTTATATGCATTTTACCTGACGCTGATAATGTTATTCCTAATAAAAAAAAAAAAAAAAAAAGTTTTCAAGTGAATACTGTGTTGTATTTATTCAGTGTATGTAGTATGGGAACCATGGGTACATGAATCTATGTCAAGTTACCATTTCTTTCCAATTTTAGCTTACTCAGGTCTGTTTTTTTCCCCCTCCTCTCATAAGGCTGTGAATTATTGTATGTAACCTGACAAGGAATCTCTCATCGTTTTAAACTAAAATTACAAAAATGGTGTGCTTTTGCTGCTCTCTTAGAAATTCATTCATAGACACCCCCCCCCCCCCCATTTCTTTCACACAAGTACAAAAACTAACAACAGCCATGTAGAATGCCTTTTTTTTTTTTTTTTTTTTTTTTTTTGAGGTTACAATTCGTAAATTTCCAATAGCCAAAAGTTTAAAACTGATTGGTTTACATTGGTGACGTGAACAAAGGACTGAACTTTTTCTGGTGGGTCAAATTTAGTTTCCATGCTACAAAAAAAGTATCATAATACTTTCACAGAAAAAAATCGGAGATTTTGCGTGAACATATGAAATCTTTCTAACACTCTTTTTATCAACGTCATTTCTCATCCTGTGGAAAATGGCAAGTTTATACTTAACGATATCTCTATGAGGAGCAATAAATTTGCAGGATGTTGTTGATCAGACAAAGCACATAAAAGGTCTGAAGTGTCAGATCATTTGCAATAACCCTCCACAAACAACATCTAAAAAGGAAAGGGTTTCATTTCATTGCGGGCATGACAAATCTGAAAACAAAGCACGACGGAATTTTTTATCCATGCATACATGCCAGACTTTTAAAAAACAAAAGCTGATTAACATAATACAAGATGATCCCCAAAATTAGCCAAAGAAATTTCTCCACGATCATAGGGAATCAAAAGGGCAGGAGAAATGTCTTAAAATTGTTGGATGTCCCATCTAGAGCAACAGCACTGGCAGTAACCCCCCCCCAAAACAACAACAACAACAACAAGAAAAACAAAACTGGGTTTGCATCAATTTCAAGAAATGATCTAGATGATGACCCAAAAAGCAGGAATATCCCACAAGCACTGTAAAACCTTTAGATGTTAAATTTTATGATAATCACCAAATTTTTTATGAGAGGGGGGGGTGCCTTCCATGGAAGCTCAACTTCTTATCTGATTTGATCAAATGTAATCAAAATCCGATGTGGAAGTTGATCACAGCATTGTGAGACATCGAAATATAAACATTGTTCATGAGCTGCTAACCTTGCTTTTTTTAAAATAAAGAATTTCTTTCCCTTAAAATGTGAGTTCAACAATACATGCATCTGTACAGCGTGATTTCTTCTTCCTTGTGGGAGAGATGCCATTCTTCTTCTGGTACCACATCTCTGCATAGCTGTGGCCACGACACAGCGTGCTTCGCCGACTGCACTTTCACCGTGGCAATGCGCTGGCCATGCACTATATTTAAAAAATTCTTTTCTCGGCACTTGGGCAAAAGCTCAAGGTTTTTTTCTCTTCATTTTATAGATTAAACAAACCTTTCTTTCCAAAGAATAATAACTGCAGCTTTCTAAGTGCTGTACTACATTGCCTTTTTAAGCATTGGAGAAAGGCTCTCTCATTGCTCATAACTCAAAAACTAAAGCAGATAAAAACTCGTGCATTGCACCAGTGGATTCCTTGGTACAAATTAAGAAAGAATGATGATTTATGTATTTCTTTTTATTCTAAATAACGGAGATATTTGTGTTTTTACGCAAAACATGTCCACCATGCACCAAAATTAAAAAAAATATACCTTCTAATTTATCGGAAATAAAAAAAATGAAACTTTCAGAGTTTTTATAAGTTTGGAGTAGCTACCCGTTAAAAAAAAATATATCTTAAGAATCGGCGGTGTGTTGGTGGAAAACTAATTCAAAATCTGACTATTTCGTGTGGAATGACCCCAAAGCAAACAGATTGTAAATTCTGAATTTGCTTGTAACACTTACTGGTCATCCATGTAACATCCCAGAAAACTTCAAAAATTTCATTGCCCTAGAACAGGAATTGAATCTGCATCTCCCGATTTCCGTTTCTGAGATAAAATATACAGGGTGTCCGAGAAGTATTGGACACATTACAAAATTATGTACAAAAAAACTATGAGCATTGTCTGTTTTTCTATGTCACGTATTACTAACACGGTTTCTATATATATATATATATATATATTTTTTTTTTGCACAATTGTTATTTCCAGAATCAGATAGATGGGGCTAGGTGTGGCCTGATGAGGAATGTATGAGAAATGTGCAATCAGTAGTCATGTCTTCCGTACAGCAGAAGGCGATGTGTGTGTTATGGCTTGCGGAATTACAGTCTGTCATTAAAGTTAAAAGACGTACCGTTTAGAGTATGGTTGTAATCCTCCGTCAACAAATTCAGTTAAGCGGTGGAAGAAACAGTTTAAAGAAACCAGCTATGTGGAACATCGTGGATAAGCGGGTAGGCCTAGCGTCAGTGGTGAGACGGTTGACCAAGTTAATGAAAGTTTCCGACGAAGCCCCAAGAAATCTGTTCGTAAAGCAAGCAGAGAACTGTGCATTCCAAAATTGACAGTTCATGATATCTTGCACAAGAAATTAAAGTTTCATGCTTATAAAATTCAAATAGTGCGAAAGATGCATGTAAATGATCACACTCTGTGATATGATTTCGCTGTGGATATGCCGAATCGAGTGGAAAACGACAAAAACTTTCTCAGTACTGTAATTTTTAGTGAACCGCCTCATGCTGCTATTGAACTGGAACGTGATTCTCCAAAAGTTAATGTGAGGGTGCGCCCTATCAGAAAGAGAAGTGATTGGCCCTTTCTTCTTCTGCAAAAAAACTATAAATGGTGACATTTACTTGGATATGCTAGAAAATTTCGCTGTACCCCAGATCAAAAGATATGACAACGTCGTTTTCCAACAAGATGGCACGCCACCGCATTGGTCAACATCTGTACATAAGTGCTTAAATGAGCATTTCCCCAACAGATGGATTGGACGTGGTGGTCTCATTCCGTGGCCTCCTCGCTCTCCAGATCTAACTCCATTGGATTATTTCATGTGGGGTTATGTGTAGGATCGTGTCTATCAGACGCCTTGTACTGATTTGCAGGAACTGAAGCAGCGTATCACAGTTGCTATTAATTCCATAACTCCTCAGATGCTTGCCAATACGTGGCATGAAATCGAGTATCGCTTGGATGTACTACGAGCAACCAAGGGATCTCACATCAAAATTTATTAACTTGTGTAGTTACATTGTCAGTTAGTACAGTCAGTTTCTTTCTATATGTTTAATGTTTTGTTTTATATAACTTTGTAATGTGTCCAGTAATTCTCGGACACCCTGTATTTCTGATAGCATAGTATACTAATATACATAAAAGTTTTGTAGAAATTAAACCTGGTTACAGTTTTATTGACAGTTTTGGTATTTTTGTTTTTATCTGCAATTCTAAGTTTATTAGGTGCAGCAAGCATCATATTCAAATTTAAGTTTGCTCAAGCCTTGTAGGGGTTGTTTGTTTTACGTTACAAGGGTTTCACAATATTTTAAGTAGGAGTATTTGGATCGCATGTCCTTAGATTGAAAAGTCTTGGTGTTCTGTCATTGAATGAGAGTATGAACCATGGTTAGGGCAATAATTCTGTTGCAGCGCAAATTTTAGGGTTTTTTCTGTAATTCACGAATATCAAATATATCTGCAAATTTCAGGTTTTTTTTTTACCAATCTTTGCCTAATTTCTATTATTTTTTGAATACTGTATTTTTCATAATTAAATAATTTTAATACGGCCTTCGTTAGAATTTACGCGAAAAATATACCACAAAGTAATCCTACTCGAAAGTCCAGATCAGAGCTTTTTAAGCCTTGAATTACCTCTCAAGATGGTTCGTTACGAAGATACTCTTTTTGAACAAGCTCGATGGGTAATTCAAGGTCACATGCGCTCTGCGGAAAAGTGCACACTTGGTCTTTCATGATTTTCCCTTGCTACTGTTGAATAACCTTTGCGGCTTGCCGGACTAGTAAATCGTAAACTGGATGTCATCAGTTGTGTTAGTAATTTTCGCTGGGAAAGCAGCTCACAGAAAAGAGTGTTTCGCCGACACTTAGCTTAGAAAATTTGTGCAGTTGTGTGAGTTTATGAAGTTTCTAGATATTGTTTTTTATTTTGAGAATAAACCACATAGGTAAAAGGAGTGCATCTGAAAGATGCAAGCAGTGCAGCAAGGGAACATTTCATGTGAACAAAAATCTATTGTTCTGTTCGTGTTGCAACATACCAGTGGATTTTTCAAGAAAGAACAGTTGTGAAAAGCATTTAGCAAGCAAGCTACAGAAATGTGTTGATGAATAAATTGAGAAAAGAAATGCACAAGATCAGCATCACTCAATGGAACTTTCGAAATTAACGGATGCCTTTTGTGCAGCTAACATCCCACTTTCCAAACTAGATAACTCTACATTAAAAAATATATTTGGAAAATTCGTTGAAAGATATTGTTATTTCGAATGCAAATTGGATGCGAAATGTTGTTTGCCTAAAATATATGATACTCACAAGCAACGAGTGAAAGATTTTTGAAAATCAGTATCCGATGTAAGCTTGGTAGCAGACGAAACAACTGATTCAGAAGATAGATACATTTTGAATATCCTTGCTGTTCCATCAGCTGAACCGAATGTCGAAAGCTGCAATGATGAAACCTCCTTTAGTGCATCACTTTGGAATCCGTAAATTTTAAAGCAGTCATCAAGGCAATACTTCAATGCGTTAATAAGTATGAAATACCTTTTGCTTATATAACCGCTTTTGTGACAGACAATGCATCTTGCATGGGGAAAGAGCCTGAAAGCCGTATTTTTTAATGGTGTTCACTGTTCACGTCACCTGCAATGCTTATCTTTTAAATCTTTTTGGCAGAATGCATTTGAAAATGTTAACTCTTTAGTAGTTGCTGCTAAACGTGCCTTCACAGCTTGTCCCTCCTGTAAAGGACGTTTTCGACTATTTTTGCAAGGGAAGGGCAAAAGTACGTGTGCAGACTAGGTGGTTTGAGGTTGTTATTTTTCACTGCAAGCATTTAGAAGACTATGCAGTTGTGTTTTTTTTGGGGGGGGGGGGGGCAACAGTAGCAGTTGTATTGTAAATAACATCATTAGGTTTTCTCAAGATAAGGATTTAAAAGAAAACCTGAAGCAGGTTGAGGTTCATGCTCCGTATATTTCCTTCTGGACAGCTCATTTTATTTGAAAAACGTCAAATTTCCGCGCACAAAATATATAAGGAAATGTCTGACATCGGCAACAGTCTTCTTAGCCAGAGTCAAGACTGCGATCATGTCACTGCAAAAAGAGCTCTGTCCACTTGTTATGAAAAAATTAAGCATTATTTTTTTGAAGATAAAAAGCATTGATTTTTAAGCCAGCTGCAAATTTCTTCAAAGCATGTAGGGTGTTTGATCCCAATTAGTTAAAGTCCTCGGGCCTTTTAGACGACGAAGAAGATTTTGTTTTCAGCCACATTATGTTCGAAGATGAGGACTAACTGAAATGTGAATTTTATTCATATAAGCGAGTGTAAAGGAATTTCATGTCAGCAAAGGTTTGCTAGACTTCTGGAATACGAAAAAAGGTCGTTTTCCTAAGTTACATAAGGTCGCCTTTGGCTGTCTGTCAGGACCCACAAACAGTGTCGATGCTGAACGATCCTTTTCTAAATTTAAAAACATGTTACAGGACAACAGCCACAACATTAAAAATGAAAATTTGTGTATGTACAATATAACATATCAAAATGCCGTTCACTTAAAGGAAAATCTTGATCTCGTATAATGGCGTTGATAGCATTGCCAGAAGTTGAATGGTTTATAAATGTAAGTATCAATTTTTAAAACTTACAAAGTTATAATGTTTATTTAGTTACGTAGTAGTCATTTGTATCACTGCTTCGTAACTTGGTAGCCTCTTTTTTTTTTTTTTTTTTTTTTTTTTTTTGAAATATTAGTCTATATCATTGGTTGCGAACTTTTCACGAAATTTCATAATTTACCCCACAAATTTTGTCTTTTTTTCCTGCGATAAAATTACTGCCCTAACCATGGTATATCAGCTTTGTTCCCAGATTCGATAAGAAAAGTAAATCGTGTTCCAGTTCAGTAAAGAAGCTTGAGTTTGTGTGAAATGTATAAAGTTATTAAGTATTCCCCAAAAAGGTCTTTTTCGTTTACAATTTAAATGAACAAAAATGAGAAAGGGGTACTATGAACACATAATAGAAGCAAGAATAAGGTGGAAGCATACTGAAGTGGTTGCTTTTCAAATAAC
Source organism: Macrothele yani (assembly GCA_039090855.1). Lineage (NCBI taxonomy): Eukaryota > Metazoa > Arthropoda > Arachnida > Araneae > Macrothelidae > Macrothele > Macrothele yani. The sequence goes on along the minus strand of CM077016.1, from coordinate 75,686,124 downwards.
ATTTGTAAGCATTTCTTATTCTTTCATAAACTTTGTATGAGGGTTTCAAATAGTACCAGTACTATATTTATTATTCAAAACACTAGCTTTAATGAATGTGTCTGTCTTTTCCCTCCCCTTTTAGTTTGAGGGTTTAACCACAATGAGTAACTCAGTGAACTTACAAGCAGCTGCCCATCCCTAATTTAGGGTCACTGGTTCTAGGCAAAGGAGAGAGTCAATGCCAAAAGATAAACACACCATCCATGTCTCACTCAAGATTTGAACCTGCACCCATTTTAATGAATGTTTAGAAGCCAGTGCTTTCTTTATATACCACTCAGCCACTGGGGTGGCTGTATCTCCTTTAAAATGCTCTTTGAGCTAATTTAGTGGTCCCAGCATTTCAGGTACTTTATAAAATGTGTTGGAAAGTCTCTTGGGACTATGTTTTCAGCCTCTTTGTTACATTCTCATCAATGCTGTCTGCATTCTCAAATCTGTGTCCCTAAAAGACTTTATAATTCGAGAAAACATGCGTATACGCAGGCCCAAATATAAAGGGGGTGCGATACTGCTGAGATTTGGCGTTTGGTCAGGAGCTTGTGGATTGACAATGTTGAATATGCAGGTGCATTATCATGATGTAACAGCCAGGATTGAGACTCATTGCTGCAGCTGTTTGCAACAGGTTTTTCTGCATAGCCCCCACCCCCAGTCTTTTCTAATATGATTTCTGGATCACAATGTGCCTACTCAAAGCAAAATCAAAGTGCTCAACACACCTTTGACATCAAAGAAAAAGGAACCGATGGATCGGCAATGCTGAATGTGCAGAGGGCATTATCTTGATGCAGCAGCCAGGCTTGAGGTGGCCATTGCCATAGCCATTTGTGAAAAAATTTCCCTGTTCATTTTTATTTAAAGCCCTCTTTGTAGTCAATCTGGATCACAGACTGCTTAGTCAGAGCAAATTCAAAATGCACCGCACCTTTGTCATCTGTGAAAGCAGTCAACGTCACGTTCACATTTGATTTCACTTGCCATGCCTTTTTGGAGGAGGGGGGAGGGGTAAAAAGTGAAACATGTCTTTTAAAAGTGGGTTTACTGTGTGTTACTTTTAATCGTGTGAGAAGCGTAGGCACAAACTATGTCAAAATCCCATGACACGACCCAGTTCAGATGCCAGTTTTGCTAGACACCTCCCTAACATTCAATCATCTGTCACTTCTTATTACTTCATTTGCATGGGCAATGGGATCATCTGTTCTTGAAGTTGACAGACATCCAAAGCCAGGGTCATTTTCAGTCACTGTTCAACCATTTTTCAATTTCTTAAACCTTTACTAATAAAAATACTTCTATTATAGGAATTTTTACTAGGAAATTTTTCATTTTAATTGCAAATCTTCAGAGAAAGCACTTCTCCCTTTTTTAGGCTGTCTTTTGTGCTAGCGGAAATTCCCATAATATAAGTTTTTGATTAGTAATTGAATTAAGAAACAAGGAAGCCAATTTTTAACATGAGCTTTATTCGTAAACCTTTCAAATGTTTTTGAACTTCTTAGAACTTAATCTCCAAATGTTGTTTGCTACATTTCCAGTGTTTCCAGGCAGTTTTCCCAGTAGATGCATATTTTCTGCTGTTTCACACTGGCCATTGTAAAATCCTCCAAGTGAATAAAAAGATAAGAACAAACAACCAAGTAACAGGTGAACACGAGAGCTAGTGCAGATCTGCAATTATGCAAGATCTTGAGTACCCCCACCACCATATCTATAAATTGAACACAATAACTACAGCTATAGTACTGGTACTTTTCGAACAAACCTTATGTACAATAGATGCTTTCTGTACTTTTGCATAAAATTTTGTCTTTCTCATCTGTGATGTTCTAATAACAATTGTTAGAATAGTTGCCACAAAAAATTCTGCTGTAGATATTTATGTAAATATTTAATGCATTTTGTTGTGAGGGCTTAAGTACAGTATTTATATTGAAAGTATTTATATTAAAGCTGCTGTGAAGGTGGAAGAGCCTTACATCGAACCTCCTCGTGCAGGAGTTATTCCAGACCGAAGAATGTCAGATTTTTATTGTAAAGTGAGCAAAATTATTTATCATAGAGTGTGAAAATTGTGTGCTAATTGTTGTTTTTAGTATTGTGTGATATAGTTTAGTGAAGCCTGTATTTTTACTTTTGTGATTAAGTTTTGCTAATGACAGCCTTCTCTAACGGAGTTGATAGTCACAAATTTTGGTAAATGTACTGTTTAACTTGTGTGCATCTCTTGATTAGATGTCAGTAGTATGAAAAGGATCCCTGTAGCCAGGTTCCAGTATTCTCTTTGTGTATTTTGGTTGAAATTCATTTGGAGAAATCACATTTGCTCCAACTCACGAGCCCAAACACAGGGTAAATTCTTACCCTGTGTTTGTTTTGGTACGAAAACAATTATGTGATGCAACAGCTAGAAATTTGCTTTGATGACTCGGTGATTACATAGCTTGTAACACATTTTGCTTTCTTTTTGTTTTTGTTGCAGTTCTTAGATTGTGTTCAGTATAATGTTCTAAACGAACGTACCAAAAGAAAAAAAGAAAAAACCATTTGGCTGCAGGAAAATAAAACCCAATAAAAAAATTACTATTATTGATCTTTGTGTCTTTTTGGCTTGCAACCAAGATAGTACATACAGTAGGCAATGAGCACCCTCCTTGCATTGGTGGAAATATTTAGAACTAGCAATAATTTCTGCTCTCGTACTCAGACGTCACCGCACAGGCTGTAAAAGTGCATCCCTTCGTGCTCAGTTGAATCAGGCCATGATGAGGCTAAGTTTGACAAAATAGATATAGCAAACTAATGTTAACTTCTGGTCTTTGAACATTTGCATAAAGAAATTCACTTTATAATGAGCATGGTCACAGGTATTGCAAGCAAAATTTGTCTGTCAAAATCGATTAGTCTGAACTAATATTTTAAATTTTATGGTGTAGCTATCTGTAATTTCTTTGTGGAACTATCAGTTCCAGAAAGCATTCTGTACACAATGATAACTGTTTTTTCTAGTTATTTGGGGAGTAGTGCCCCCATTACCCAAGCTTACCTTGTGACAGATCGCCTTGTTTTTCGTCATAGTGCGAATTCACCACCGCAGGGACAGCTGTTGATCCAGCTGATGGGGAGCGAGTAGCTACCCTACGGCCCGAGCCATCTCGTACTGCATGATATTTTTTCCATTTTTTAGCTTCTTGAAATGCACTTGCCTCAGTTGTAGATTGTTGAGGTTGTGATTAATGCACCAGTATGGGAGTTTTGTTTTTTCTTCTATTTCCTTTACAGTGTGTCTACTGATTTCCAATGAACCAAATTCATGACTTTTCCATGACATCTTCAGTTAATTCATGACTTCTCAACAATGCGTGGCACAATGACAACCATTCTAAATTCATAATCTAGTACCCTTGGCTTGAGATCCCAGGTTATTTTTTATTTTTACAAACATTGAAATTGATTCCATGCGACAATAGTTTAGGCAAAACTGATGTCTATAATAACATTGCTGCTATAATGGGGGGGGGTAATGAACCCCTGCCGGACAGCCAGTTGAGATGAAAGGAAAGCTGATATGTCACTAAAATTGCTTGTTAACATGAATAATTGGTTTTCCAGTTATTCCAGTTTTTTGGGGAGCGGCGCCCCCACGGCCCGAGCTGACCTTGTGACGGTTTTTATTGCTTTCTAGTATTTGTGCTTTCACGTCACCGCAGGGATAGCTGTTCATCCAGCTGATGGGGAGTAGCGACCCCATGGCCCCAGCCGAAATGTTATGTTTGATTTTTCCCATTACAACTTTGTGTTGCCACCACCTTGACAGCACCCGCCTCAGTTGTAGGTTGCTGAGGTTGTGATTATGCGCCAGCCCTTTCCTCTCGCTTTCCTCTCCCTTTCCTGTTTTTACTTTCTTCTCCACTCCCTGTTCTTTTTTCTTCTCCATTTTCTACTCGCCTTGCTTCTCCATTTTCTGTTCCTCTCTTGTTTTTCCGGGCTGGTTTGCTAGACCTACCTGCACGTTTGCCGTGTGCGGTGACCCGTAAGGTGGAAAAGGGGATGCTGGAGGCTGAGGTTTCTGGTGGCCAGGTTTTAGTTGTCGCCAGTCGCCAACACTCCTCTTTGCCCCCTGCTTCACCTTAAACGGGCGGCTAGGAACTAACCCGCTCCTAGTCAATCGGCTTGTTGTTACGTACAACAGGGTGAGTTTGGGGATAGTGCGGGTATGCCAAAGGGGTGTTACCAAGACCTGGGAAAGTCGCGGTACTCGCTGAGCGCATGTCTGCGCTATCAACATGCTATATCCGTTGCTTAACCCTAGAGTCGTGTCCTGCGTCCAGTTGGGCTTGCGGACCTCCGGCTCTCCCCCTGTTGGGCTCGGTTGTGGGCGGGGAAATCGGCGGACGAACTTTTCACTTCTATTCATGGCTAATAAAAAAATTTCCCAAGAACTACCAACAAAGCGGCCCATAGAGGAAGGGTCACCCCCTCCCAACAAGAAACCTACACCTGATTCTGCCAATGTTCGGTTCTTTTGCGTCTACTCCTTGGACGCTTCAAACCCATTAAACACCAGAAGCCCCTTCTGGATAAATAAAGCATTGCAATCAATTGCCAGCTCTTCTAAAAGCATTAAGAAGCTCCAATCTGGAGATCTTCTTGTTGAGATGTCGAGTCCCAGATATGCTACAGTGCTTTTAAACACAACCTCTTTTTAGATTGTCCAGTAAAAGTTACCCCTCACGGCTACCTCAATTCCTCACGAGGTGTTATCTCTTCTCAAGACCTTCTGGAGTGCAGTGACCAAGAACTTCTGGAGGAATTGAAAGACCAACAAGTGAGTGTAGTCCGGCGCATCCTATTTCGGCGAAATGGCCAATCTGTCCCATCTCGAAACATCATACTGACCTTTAACACCCCATCCCTGCCAACATCAATCAAGACAGGGTATGTACACCTTGAAGTGCGCCCCTTCATACCAAGTCCTCTATGATGCTTCAAATGCCAAGCATATGGTCACTCCCAGCAGTCTTGCAGGAGCACTGCTCGGTGTGGGCGTTGTACAGCAACAGACCATACTTTGCAAGATTGCCATGCCGAAGCCGAGCTGTTCTTCAACTGCATGGGATCTCATGCAGCATCGTCGAGAGACTGTCCAAAGTGGAAAGAGAAAAAGAGATCCAACGCATTAAGACCGTTGAGGGAATCTCCTACCCAGAGGCCAGAAGAAAGGTCGTTCCAAGTCAGTTAGATCGGCGATCCTATGCATCAGCGGTTGTTGCAAGAACTACAGTCGGTGCACAGACTGATAGCCAAATCCCAGTGAATTGTCCCTACAAGCTAGACGACATCATAGCTGCTGGTCTGGCAGCACTGCAATCCCGAGCTAGGGACGTGAAAGCTCCAACAACCACTATGCCTAAACCTGCTGCAACTAACACCAGCACCACCGGGACTTCAACAACCCCGGGAGGAAAGAGAAAGGAAAAAGAAAAAATCTCCAAACTCTCATCATAAGAACCAGGATCGGGCAAGATCATCTGCGACACAGGAACCAAAATACCGCCCCATTTTACCACCAGAGACTACAGGGCGTCGGACAAAACAGTCCCAAGCGCAAATGGACATTGCTGACGAACTGATGGAATCGGACAACTATTAGTTGTCCCAGTCTTTCTCGGGTTTTGTTTTTCGTTTTTTCTTTTTCTCATTCACCACACTTCAAACCATGGGTCAAATCGTTCAGTGGAACTGTCTAGGCTTTCGGACAAGACATGACGACGTGAAACATCTGCTTTCGTCATACTCTCCGGTGTGCCTTTGCCTCCAGGAGACAAAACTTAAACCACCAGACCTGCTTTCAGTTCGAGGCTACAGTGCATTTCGGAAAGATAATGTTTCAGGAGATTTAGCTTGCAGGGGAGTTGCCATCCTTGTCCCCCACAGTGTTCCAGTTTCTCGCGTTGCGGTCTCAACATCTTTACAGGCCGTTGCGGTGCGTATCTCCATGCCTGTGCCTCTAACTGTTTGCAGCGTCTATCTGCCGCCGGATGAGGACATGAGCGTGTCCGTTCTTGAGAGCTTAGTTGAGCAGCTGCCGTCACCTGCTCTTCTTCTGGGTGACTTCAATGCCCATAATCCATTGTGGGGTAGTGTCAGAACAGACACACGAGGCAGTAGGATCGAATCTCTTCTTTCCTCGACCTCTTTGTGCCTGTTTAACACCGGTGCTGACACTTACTTCCACAAGCCTACACGAAGTTTCAGTGCGATCGATTTATCTTTGGGTCAACCATTGGTTATGGCCGACTGGTCATGGACGGTGTGTAACGACCTCCATGGAAGCGACCACTTCCCAATTGTACTTAGGTATAATGTGAGCGTGCCATCTTTTGCCTCCCGCCCTCCTCGTTGGAAGATGGATCGTGCCAAGTGGGAGGTCTTCACATCGTCCGCAGAGATATCTTTTGCCATGGTGACCCGGGGGTCAATTGCTGCAGCTGTTACTGATGTCACAACGTGTATCATTCAGGCAGCAGATCTCTCTATCCCAAAGACATCAACGACGCTCCCAAGACGTCCGAAGCCTTGGTGGAACCCTGATTGTGCAGCGGCTACGAGAGTTCAACATAAGGCCTGGTGTACTTTTCGGCGTTATCTAACCGAAGCTAATCTTGTTAAATTTAAAAAAGCAAAATCTTACGCTCGGTTGGTGCGTCGACGAAGCAAGAGGCAGTCTTGGATGAAGTACGTTTCGTCTATCAATTCACGTGCCAGTTCAAAAACTGTTTGGGAAAAAATTCGTAAGATCCGGGGAAACTATTGTTCCCACCAAATTTCAGTTCTTGAGAGTAACGACTGCACGTATGCTGAAGTAGGGGAGATTGTGGATTGCTTGGGCGAAGCGTTTGCCTCAGTTTCTAGTTCTCAGGCGTATCTCCCGTCCTTTCAGAGGATTAAAACAACCGCGGAACGCCAGAAAATCTCCTTTGCGCCTTTTTATAACACTGAGTATAGCTCCCCCTTCAGCATGGTTGAACTACGGGTGGCTCTGCATTGGTCCGGTGCAACATCTGTTGGTCCCGACGGCATCCACTATGACATGATCCGCCATCTCTCGCAGTCTTCTCTCGAGAATCTGCTAGTGCTTTTCAACCGCATTTAGTTGGAGTACGGTTTCCCGGACTCTTGGCGAAGAGCTTTTGTTTTACCTTTTCCCAAGCCCGGCAAAGGCCCCAAGTCTCCCTCTAGTTATCGGCCAATTGCCTTCACTAGCTGTCTGTGCAAAATCCTTTAACGAATGGTTAATTCCCGGCTAATTTATTTTTTAGAAGAACATCGAATACTGTCTCCATCACAAAGCGGCTTCCGTCGTCATCGTTCAGCTCCTGACCATCTCCTGCTCCTTGAGACGTCTGTTCGTGAGGCGTTCAAACGTAGGCAGCACCTGGTGTCTGTATTTTTTTACATCGAAAATTCTTACGATAGAGCGTGGCGTCACGGTATTCTCCGTGACCTCCACGAAAATGGGTCTCTCTGCCCTTTTCCATCAAGAACAAGGTGTCCCTCAAGGCAGTATTCTATCGGTGACTCTGTTCATCCTCCGCCTAAACTGTCTTCTCAAAAATCTTCGTCCGGCGGTTTCGGCTACCATTTATGTTGACGACCTTCACATCTTCTGTTCGTCATCAAGCATGCATTTCGTTGAAAGGCAGCTGCAGTCTGCAATTACCCAGATTGTTGTAGCGGCTAACAATAATGGGTTTGTTCTTTCTCTCGACAAGACAGCCTGTGTCCATTTCTGCCGGAGGCGTGGCCTCCATCCCGATCCCGAGCTCTATTTGGACCGTGCAGCCATTCCAGTTTTGCCGGAAACCAAGTTCCTTGGTTTGACCGTTGACCGTGCGCTCACCTTTCGCTCACACGTTCGACGGCTAAGGACTTCCTGTCTGAGAGCTTTGTCAATCCTTAAGATCCTTGCCTCAGTCTCCTGGGGTGCAGACAGGACTTCCTTGTTCCGTATTTACCATTCTCTCATTCGGTCTAAACTGGATTATGGCTGTATGGTGAATGGCTCTGCGCGTCCTTCCGTTCTCCGGCCGTTAGATACCATCCACCATCAAGCGCTGCGTCTTTGTACGGGAGCATTTCGTACGTCACCCATTCCCAGCCTTTATGCCGACGCGAACGAACCGTCGCTTCATTTGCGCCGTCTGCAGCTGTCTCTTTAATTTTACTTGAAACTTAAATCTCTCTCAGACCATCCTTTATACGATGCAGTTTTTCATCCCCAGCATGCTCGTTTGTTCGAGATCCGTCCCTCGTGCATTCAAACCTTCGGTCTTCGTATGGCGGTCGTAGCTCATGATGCAGGGCTCGACTTGTCACTCGTTGGAGAGACCAGGGGCTTTGAGGATCCCCCATGGCATCCTCTTGGTGTCATGGTTGATACCAGCTTTACATCTTTTGACAAGTCCTCAACCCCTGCGTCAGTGTACTAGCAGCTCTTCGCTGAACACCGTTACGTCAATGCAGACTTTATTCCTGTTTTCACCGATGGATCTAAGGCAGCTGGTGTTGTTGGATCTGCCGCCGTCTGCGTTGATGAAGTTTCTGTTGCCCGCATTCCTACTGAGGCCACGGTGTTTTCGGCGGAGATGTATGCTGTGTATCTTGCACTTGTTCACATGCAGTCGAGCTCTCGTCAGCGTGCTATTGTGTACACTGATTCGTTGAGTGTTGTGCAATCATTGTCATCTTTGGATTTCACTGGCCACCCACTTCTTTTTACCGTACGGAGACTTCTTCGTTCTTTGCTCGAGGCTGATGTCCAGATTCGGTTCTGCTGGATTCCTGGGCATGTTGGGATCCCAGGGAACGAGTCTGCTGCTGCTGCTGCTGGATCTGCCTCCTCTTTGGTCGTCACACCCTTGCCACTGTTCCACCGTGATTTTCGCTTTCTTGTTCACGATCATATCAGACGAACGTGGCGAAGTCTGTGGGACCAACAGGTGGAGAATAAACTGCACCGTGTTAAACCTATCCTTGGAGTCTGGAAATCATCGTGTCGCCGGAACCGTAGGGAAGAAGTTGTTCTTGCGCATCTCCACATTGGGCATTGTCGCTTCACGCATAGCTATTTGCTGTGTGGTGACACTGCCCCGGTGTGTGAGACGTGCGACTGTTTACTCACTGTCTCTCATGTTTTGTGTAGTTGTGTTCTTTTTCGTTATCATCGGTTTCACTATTTTCAGTCTCATCTGCTGGACGGCGGCGCAGCTACGCTTCAAAAGCTTTTGGGCGACCACTGTGACACTTTCGCAGTACTTCCCTTTTTAAAACAGATTAACGTTTTAAAACTTATTTAAAAAAAAAAAAAAGACGGAAAAAAACGATAATAATAGTAAAAATAAATAAATAATAAAAATATGTATATAAATATATATATATAAACCTAATTAACTAACTAGTCCTCACAGCTTTCATCATTCTCTTTTCTTACCTTTACCAAGTCTGTTTGCTATTAATCATTTCACCCCGCTTTTAAAAATCTTTAACTGATAGCTCTCTGTGTCTGGCGCTCTTTGGCCAAACCTGGCCCTTGCGCCACTAAAATCAACTAACCAACCAACCTAACATGAATAATGTAATTATGTATGACTTGCACTATGCCATTCACCAAATTCTATGCGTTTAAAGAAATAAAAACATTCAACTCTCATCTAGGAAGGGGTATGGTTATTTTCAGAAATATTTATCATTACATCTATTAATACACAAATTCTTTTAACATGGTAATGCTGTAAAAACTCAGAAGTTTTTATTAAGGCAATATAAAAACTATGAATGTACAAAATTTTTGGAGACTGATATTTCACAGTGAAAGACTCGGTGTCTAAGTACCGTAGCTAAACTTAACTTGTTATCTCAAAATCTAGAACTTGAGCTTTTTCCATAAGCTTTTTTTTTTTTTTTTTTTGTTGAGTTGTTTTAGTTCTTGGACTGCTCCCATTTTACATAATGATGTTCTTGATAGCAGCAGTGGCACCTAATCCAATATTTACACAGTGACTTGTTTTACGATTACGTGGTTTGGTAACATCAGTGGCAAGTAATTTGCTAGAATTTGTTGTCTCTTCCATTACACTTTTCTTGATGAATCGTGAGGCAACGCTATACATTAAACTGTATAAATCTTTGTACAAAAAGGGCAAAAGAGAGTCATTTGACTGATACTTAGTTAAAAAAAACCCCTCAAGTTCAATTGATAATGATATAAGAAACTCAAGATTGCACAAAGGAGGCTGTTTTCTAAATGTTGTTTAATTCTTTCAAAGTTTCTTGTTTCTGGTGGTCTTTTGTGTACTTCAGCAACATACTTCTTCAAATGTGGTATAAATTCAATTGCTCTTTTCATGACTTCAATATTTCCAATCCATCTTATAGAACAAAATTTGAGAGGAAACTTAGAAAACCCAGTAATGTTTGAGAAGGTTGCCCTCCGTGACGGAAAATCCTTCATGAAGCACCAGATCGCCCTAAGAAACCCATGAACATTCCAACCACTTTTATTGTGAGCAGTTTTCAAAACTCTGTGCATTACATGAAGTGAACAAGTGCCACAATTGAACATCTCTGGTTGATAATCTTCATCATATAGAAATGCTTGCAAATCATGCAACATCTTCAAGTTGACATTTGGGCCATCCATTGAAATTTGAAATTATGTTCTTAGGTGACAAATTCAAACTATTCAGACCCTCCAAGAAATGTGACTGTAAATCAGCAGATGTGGCAGAATTAAGAAGCACAGATGTTAAATACTTTGTAGATACACACTGACTTTGTTGATCCCAAAAATGAACCACCAAATTAATTTGTCCCCTTTGGACAACTTTATTCAAACTCTCATCATATTATACACAAAAGAATTCAGCTTCCCTGACTTTGTTAGCTAGAAGATTCTGGAAATGAGGGGCGAGTCCACAAGTAATTATATATTACATCTTATCCTTGTGTAATTGCATTTCTTTTTAGCAATCATGGTATCAGGAAACATATGGAATAATTATGTTGTGTTTCCAGAGCTTCTCACTAAAGAATGAGACATCACTTTATTCATAACCCAAATAATTTCAGATTTCATTACCTCATCATTGACAAAAAAATGTTTCAATGAGCTGGTTTTACAGAATTCTCTTCAACTGAAGTTCTAGAGGTTGTAGTAGGAGCTAGTGATGATAATTCATTATTCAAATTATCTTGAGACGAAACTTCTGATTTTGATGACTGCTTGTACTACAGCAAAAGGTAGCTTACGTTGTTGCCCTGAAGCTAATGAAGGAACAAGTGCTGAGTGCCTCTTTCATGTATTTTGACACATAAAATACATTTGGCAGTAATATCAAAGTCACATTTGCGCACAATATACCTTGCTTTACATTTATTGTTTTCTTCTAGTCGAAGCCACAATTTCCAGTTCTTTGAGTCATCATGACAAAGCCAGTTTTCATTGAAACTACACTTCCCGGGCATTTTGAAAAAAATTATGAGTCAAACACTTCAGTTTTCAGTATCTGAAACAAAAAATATAGACATTAGTAACAAGTCTGTAAAAGAATATACACATAGAATATAAGATTGGGAAAAATTACAGTGTGGCATAAAAATGTGGTAAAACTATCAATAAATCAATATCTACTTACCATAGTTTAACTTGTCTTCATTCAGGTGCTGACACAAAAAAGACAATTGCATAACCACCCACTCAATTTAATTACTTTTTCATTACTTCATGACCATCTGCTCAATTTCATTACTTTTCCATGACTTTCATGACCAGGAGACACCCTGCTTTATTCTCCATTTTATATTTCTCTGTTTTTTAGGGCTGTGTTCGCTAAACCTACCCTTCACGTTTGCTGTGTGCGGTGACCCGTAAGGTGGTAAAACGGATACTTAAGGTACTGTTCCCCCTAGGCCATTTTAGCGGGGCGCAGCGCCCAGCCCCGTTTTTAGACGGTAAAAGTTCCCCTGCCCTCCCCCAATTTTTACCCTGCCTTTAGTCTCGTATTGCCCCTTCCGTTCCATGCCCACGATCGCAGCGGCAGTCACGAATGCATCCCTGTTTATTACCTGCAAACCTTGCCGTTGACGAGATCACGTGGAAATTGCCGACAGAGTGGTGCAAAAGGCGGAACATTTCATAATTGTGCCTTTTCTTTGGTGTCTGACTTGGAACTACCAGCTGTGGTTGGGTTTTTTTTTAGTTTGTTTGTTTGTCGTTTTTTCCCTCTACTCCGGACCATTTTATTTGCTCGTAAACGAACATTGGATGTAATGCCTACAACGAAAAGAAAGCTTAAGGAGAAAGAGAAGCTTCAAATGTCCGAAGATCTACATGTTCAGCTTGCTGAACAAGGTAAACTCTATTTGAGTTTTTAATTATTTTACGTGTAAAAGTATATACTGTGAATGCACTGAAAGATTAAATGTTTCATTATGAAATGGGAGATCGATTTTGTTTATTTTAAGTAAATGATGCAACAAATGTTTAAATTGTTCCCTTCAATAGTTTTCTGTAGCTACAGTAGCTTCTCATCGTGGCATGATTCTGCACTGCTACGCAGATGGGTTAAATCTGCGTATGAGTGCATTACTGTGAGCGAAAACTCCCCGAGTCAAGTGCATTTAAAATCTGCCCTAAAGCGTGCAGGTGGTTTGGCACTGAGCCAAATGTGTTTGTGCGTTACCTTCGAGATTCTTTCCGGCGGTCACGGGAGAAAATTTATGACCTTAACTGAAACAGCAAGTGTTTCTGGCCCAACTTTTGTAAGGAATCGTAAGAATTTTATTGAGGCAAAGAAAAAAAAAGAAGTGCAACACGTTTTTCAATTAAACAGGGCTTAAAATTAAGAGCGAGTTGGCGGGATTCACCCGCCGTAAAAATTGTTTTAATAATAATAATACAAAAAACTTGGTTCCATTTTCGGACCACTGACAAAATTCGAGCATTTAAAACGCATACTTTGTAAAATTAGGTGCGTTAGGTACGGCCTCTTCAAAGTTCCGAAAATTGCAATTGAATACATCGTTCATGTCTGGAATATAACCAAATTATGGACACATGAATCGGCTTCCATACTTAGCAGCTCATTTTGCATATCGCCGACTGTTACAAATTCAGACGTGAGATTCTTCCTCGGATTCGCGGAATTCCACTTTTTTCGCCATCATTTGGGTTATACTCGATGTTGATGAAAAACGGGAGTATAACCCAATCAATTGCCAGCTATATTTTTGGAGGATTGGTTAGGGAAGGGGGAGGGGCTTCGTTTTCCGTCTGGGTAAGGTATTCCGTTTTTCAAAACTTTCAAAAACGAAAGAGTGAAAATTTTTCTTGTATTAGTATTTTTTTTTTTTTTCGAAGTTGCCTCTGTCCAGTATTGTTGCAAGATAACAATTTATTGCATAAATGTTTGTATTTCAGCTTGAAACTGGACAACAATTTCGGAAAACGTAAGTTCGACAGAGCAGAAATTTCATTGTAAACTTTAGACTTAAGTTTCTTCCACGGATTCGAGGAACTCTGTCTTTGTTATCATTTGCGTTATTCTCGAGAGCGATGCAAAATTGCAGGGAATTCTGGGGGATTGGAGGGGGAGGGGGTTGCGGCTGGGGCGGGAGTCCGTCTTTCAAAACGTTCGAAAACGGCAGTTAGACGGAAGGCGGATTTCACCCGTAATCGAATTTTTCTCTCTCTCGCGTTTTCCCTTTTTCACTATTTTTGTAAAGTACCATTTTGTTCGATAACCGATTGTGTCTCAGCTTGAAAATGGAGAAAAAGTTTCAGAAAACGGAAGTCGGACAGAGCGAAGATTTTCCTGTAATTATAGTTTGTTTTTTTTTTCCCTGCGATGAACCCACTGTCCTGTATTACTGTTAGATGTTATCCCCTTCCCCCCATAAATAAATAGCTGCAAAGTGGAAAATCTAGATGTTTCTCATATCAGAAGAATGGTTAAATCAACCAAGTCCCGATTATATGAACTGCAAACATCTTGTAATATTCAAGAAGAGATGGGTTTTTTTTTTCAGAGCTGAAAGAAAACATGTTCAAAAATAATAAATTAGTTGACCCTTGTAATACAAAAATTTGCACATGACAATGTCAAGTCAAGGTTTATTTCATCTTTTGTGAATGAAATGGACTGCATATTTCCTTCCTCCTCAATGGAACTTATTTTGAACTTTGAGTGTGTGGAATCTGAATCTATAAAAACAATACAGACAACACAAGTTTTGGTACAGTATTTCAAAAGCCTTGCAGATCAGTTTTGTTCAAAAATTAATGAAAGTGCAGGTATGGAATATTCACTATTCAGATATAGCTGTAAAGAAGGAAGAGTACATATGTAACTTATGTTCGGAGGACTTTGTCACTCTGAACAAATGTCAAACATTGACATATGATATAGTAGATTTTGCCACAAGAAAATCAAGAACAAAAATCTTAGTTGTAAGTAATTTTATTGATTTATGTTTATTAATTTCCTTTTTCTCTTAGTCATTCAATCGATTTACAATGAACACTGGCAGTCACACTATGTGAAAAAAAAAAAAATATCCCAAAAATAGAATTGCTTACGTTGAAAAGGCTACAAATATTACATGCTGCATATCCTGTTATTTTGTGATTGGAGAATATATTAGTATTTAAATTAACCTGAAATACTTAATCAAATTCTTCATAAAGCTAGAACAAGTATTAGCATTAATTGACTTATGAAAAGTGTTTCCTCTTCACTCAAACTGTTTTTGTTTTTTCTATAATTTGCAAACTGTAAAAGACACCTTCCAGCATGATGCCCCAGCTGAAATGAGTAACAATGCTAAACAGCAACCTGACGAAGCATATTTTAGCAGCTCCAAAGATTATGAAAACCCAGATGATCCACCTGTAGCTGCTACAGCAATTCCAGAGGATGATAAAAATCAAGACTATCAAGTAGTGTGTGCCACCACAATCCCACATGAGACTGCAATTAATTATGATGCTGAAATACTACATGCTGTGCCTTGTGAGGAGATTTATGAAGAAAATTCCAGCACATCTGCAAGTGCTGTTACATCTGAAACCCTTTCCAGCATCCCAGATAACAGTTCCAAGGAAGAAAGGATGCCTGATATCGCCAAGTGAGATGGCAACGGCCAACATCCATTCTAGTTACAAAAGATGCTACAACTTCTGGGCCCAAACCACTGCCCAAAAGGAGAAAACTACAAAAAAAAAAAAAACAAACAAACAAAAAAAAAAACCCAGCAGGCATGAGACCGAGTTTCACACAGAAATAGAAAAAAAAAAAAAAAAAAAATTGCCTATGGTTAAAATGTCTGAAAACAAGTGGTAAGGAAATGTTAGTTTGCACATTATGCATAAAAAACCTATTGGCTACTAAAACATGTCAAAATTCACCTTGGGTAACAAAAGGCATTTCAACGGTGCCACTGGACAAAGTGAAAGAACATTCATCCTCAGAAATGCATAATTATGCAATTGAAATAGAGATAGAGCAACACATCAGTGCAGAAGACAGCAAGCAGGTCAAAGATTTAGTCTGTTGAATATGCTATGAAATGCTTAAATTTTTTAATTCAGCATAATATTCCACACACAACAGTTTTTAAACCATTTCTGGATTTCTGCATAGATGAGCTGCAATCCTTTGTGCTTGCACATCTCAGGAGAGCAAAGAATGCTTCATACAGCAGTTACCGGACAGTTTCAGATTTTTTCAGTTCTATAGCAACTGTTCAGAAGAATGAGATTTTAAAATCTGTGAATGAAAGTCCCTGCTTTTCCATAATGACTGATGAAACAACAGGCATCAGCAATAGAAAACATCTAGCTGCTGCAGTTAAATATATGAAAGATGGAGAACCAGCAACTGTATTTCTTAAAGATGAACAAATCCCAGATGGCAAAGCTGAAACCATATTTGCAGCACTATCGGAGGAAGTTCAAAACTGTGGTGGTTTCCAGAAATTAGCTGGATTTGGTAGTTGATGGTGCAAGTGCCATGATTGGTTGCAAAGATGGTGTTGCCGCTAGAGTTAAAAGAGAAAATGCGCAAATAATTTCAGTTCACTACCATAATCATTATTGTCTGGCCATTGCAACTAAAGACAGTTTTCAAAATAGCCCCTTTCTTCAAGTGGATACGATTTTAATCAGTTTATTTAAATACTACAAGTACAGCACAGTCAATTGTATTAGCTTGTCGAAAGTGCAGAAGCTGTTGTCAAAGGGTGAGGGTACAAACATAAAAGGGGCTGCTCATACAAGATGGCTCTCACACAAAAATGCTGTCAATTCAGTTCGAATTAATATGGAGAGCATATTAATAGACTTGGAAAATGCAGTAGCAAGTGGAAGGTCACAAGTAGTACCAGGTATGTGTGGTCCCATTGCAGAAGGCCTTTTGAAAGTTATCAAAACATACAAATTTTTTCAAATGGTCCATTTCCTTTGTGATGTGTTATGTCATTTCTAAGCTGAGTTTAGCTTTTGAGAAAATAGACGTAGACTTATCTTGCGTGGAAGGTCCAGTGATAACTACTTTAAATATGCTGAAAAGACTGAAACGAAAACGTGGTGGGCTATACTGTCGAGATATGGCTAATCGTGCCAGAAAATTGGGAATTTGTGTAACATTTGATGATGATCAGGAACGCTACAGTATTCATTGTTGTCAGAAAACATTACCAAAAGGCTAGAAAATATTCCAGTGATAACTCATCTTAGTGTTTTTGACTTATCACAAGCAAAGGCACCATCACTTACTTTCTACGGGATGACAGAGTTGGCAGAATTTTACAACATAGATGAAGACTAACGTTTAGCAGAATGGAACTCGTTCAAATCGGTATTCTACTCTGAAAATGATCAGAATCTTTCAGTATCATGTCTGTGCAAAGTATTTAAAGCAATATCAACCAATAATTGGTCCGAGCTTCCCCAACATCCAAAAACTACTGGGTATTGCTTGCACTTTGCCAATGTCCACTTCTGAAGTCGAACACATATTTTCGCAGATTAAAATCATTTTGACTGATCACAGAAGTCAGCTGAAGGTGGAAAATGTAGACAATTTGTTGGCCATCAAATTGAATGGTGAAGTTTGTTTCCATGAAGCAGCAAAACACTGAATAATTCAAAAGAAAAGGTTACTTTCATAGTTTTTCTCTTAGTAGCCACACTTTTATGAAGCTACACACACATAAATTCCCATGGTTAAAATGTCTAAAAACAGATAGTAAGGGAAGTACCTCTTAAGATAGCAAAGAACACTTCATACAATAGTTCCAGAATTTCTCACTCCTAGGGCAGCTGTTCAGAAGACAGCAATCAAATTTAATGGTGAAAGGCCTTTGGTTTTTGTTAAGTAGCAAACCAATGGACAGTTCAAAAGAAATGATTAATTTAATGGTTTCATCTGGGTTACCACAGTGAGTTCAACCCAAGTTAGAAAATAAGGGCAATTTGTTGGCCATCAAATTAAATGGTGAAGTTTCTTACATGTTTGAAGCAGCAAAAAAAATATTTTATTTCAACCGTTCGGTTTAAATAAGTTATTGTCAATCAATTTTATTGTATGTTTTCATGTATTTAATAATCCACTGATTAAAAGTATGGTAAGCAGCATTTTCTTTTCTTATTTTTATCCATGAATAAGCAACTAAAAAAGTTGTAACATTCTTTTGGTAATGAAAAAGTAGATCTAAGTCTGCAACTACTGAGTACATGAATATTGTTAATGAAACCATTTTAATAAATTCAAATCATTTTAAATTTATATTCTTTGGTTTTCCTACAAAAATATATTTAAATGAAAAAGCGAAACAAAAAAACTTGCAAAAACCATACAGAGCCCATTGAAATATTCCTACCTCACCGCTGTATGTACTGGTTATTATGTTTAGAATGAAAATAGTGTTGGAGGTTTATTTTGGAGGGGGTGGTAGTGGAGTCTATAACTATATACCTTATACATACATAAAAAGTGCCCTTTTTTGATAAAAAAAGTGCTTTTTTTTTTAGATATAACCTTTTGTAGGCATAAAGTGCCCGTTTGTGATATAAAAGTGCCCTTTTTTCAGATCTTGCGACGTTTTGCACGCGTAACGTGCCCCCCCCTTTTTTTTTTTTTTTTTTTTTTTTTTGGATACAAATGTGCCCTTTTTCAGAAAATTACCCTGCCCTTTTCAGTTTCTAGGGTGAACACTACTTGAGGCTAAGGTTTCTGGGGGCCAGGGTGTTGTCCCCAGCTACCAACACTCCTCTTTACCCCCTCCCTGCTTTATCCTAAACCGGCGGCTAGGAACTAACCCACTCCTAGTCAGTGAAGTCTGACTAAGTGGAGTCCAGACTTCTAACAGCTTGTCGTTGAGTACAACAGGGTGAGTCTGGTGGTAGTGTGAGCATGCCAAAGGCGTGTTACAGAGACACGGGAAAGTTAAGGTACTCATCAAGTGAAAGTTTACCCTATCTACTTGTTACATGTGCTGCTCAACCCTAGAGCCGTGTCCTGCATCCATTTGGGCTTGCGGACCTCTGGATCTCCCCTGTTGGACTCCGTGGTGGACAGGGAAGTCGGTTGATGAATTGTATGTTTCTTTATGGATTCATTAAATGTTTCCCAAGGTGTGAAATCGAGCATTAGATGGAAGAAGCGACAGTCTCTTCCACAAAGAAACATGTAACTGGAAGTTGCAATGCTCTGTTTTTCTTATTCATTCTCTGGATTACTCAAAAACTTTTGTGCTTCTAGAGCCCCTTCTGGATAAATAAAGCTCTTCAGGCAGTTGCTAGCTCTCCAAAGAGCCTTAAGAAACTTCAATCAGAGGATCTTGTAGAAACATCTAATCCAAGACAGAGTGCCACACTGTTTAATACGACCGTTCTGTTGGGTACTCCGGTTTAAGTGACACCACATATGTACTTGAATTCATCTCATGTTTTTGTCATCTCCAAAGACTTAATCATCATACCTGTCAAGTTTAACCGTTCACCCCTTAAAATTTACAGAAATTGTATTTGTTTTATAGTCATTTTACAGATCATCGTATTTTACCGATTTTTTACACATAGATAAGTGCCATATATACACTGAAGTGCCAGAAAAACTGGTACACCAGTCTAATACTTGGTAGGTCGGTCCCCCACGGGAGCGCAGGACTGCAGAAATACGATGGGGCATGGACTCCACTAGCTTCTGGAAATATGCTGTAGGCAATGCACACCATACTTCCTGCAGAGTGTTCCACAATTAGAGTGTATTCCGAGGTCTCTGATTCCTGTGTTCGATAGCGCGTTGCATGGCATCCCAAATGTGTTCTATCACGTTCAGATCTGGGGACTTGGGTAAGAATGGCAACACCCCAAACTCAGATGAATGCTCCTCTAACCATAATGTGGCATCCTGACACTTGTGTGGAGGTGCATTGTCTTGTTGAAACAGGCCCAACCCATCAGCATGAATGCAGGACACGAACGGGTGTACTTCGTCAGAAAGGATGCGCACACAGCGTTGGCCTGTCACAGACATTTGTAGACATACCAGGGTTCCCAGTGAAGTCCAGCTAAACATACTCCATACCATTACGAACCCCCTACCAGCCAGTACAGTTCCCTGTTGACAGGCAGGATCCAGGGCTTCATGGGGCTTGCGCCACACACGAACCTTCCATCTGCCCGATACAGTTGGAAACGTGACTTGTTAGACCAGGCTACTTGTTTCCAGTCGTCCAGTGGCGGTGTTGCCGTGCCAAGCGAGGCACATAGCTCTGTGTCGTGCACCCATCAATGGGACCCTAGTTGGGTGTTGGCTCCCAAAGCTCATATCGTGCAGGGTACGTTGCACATTCCGGACGCTGATGCTTGTTAAGGCTCCAGCATTGAATTCTGATGATATCTGCGAAATGGTTGCACGCCTATCGCGTGAAACGATTCTTGACAGCCGACGATGGTCACATTCACTCAATGTCTTTTTACGGCCACACTGGTATCGTAGGTTGGAGGTTTTGCCGGTATTCTTGTAGTCGCGGTACACCCTTGCAATGGTCGTCCGTGAAAATCCAAACTTCGTTTCTACCTCTGAAATACTATGGCCCATCTCACGAGCGCCAACTATGACATACATACATACATATCACTAAGCTGTTCTCTGAGATTCAGAGGTTAGCTCCAAAAAGAAATACAAACTTCCAGATATTTTTACTTATTGTTGTCGTATCAAACTTCGCCATTTACAGCGATCTTGACATACAACTCGTGCTTCACTGATATCCATTACATGCCGTACACAAGATCTTTTATACTTCATACTCATAATCTTTTTCTCATGCAGACACTCCTGAATCTGATCTACCCATGTCTTCCTTGGCCTTCCTCTGCCTTTCCTTCCTGCCACTTGGGCTGAAAAGATTTTCTTAGTAAGCATTTCATCACTCATTCCTTCAACATGGCCAAACCACCGAAGCATATTGGTCTCCACCTTGCTAACAACATTTTGCTTCACATCACACAACTGCAATACATCTTCATTCCTCACACAATCAGATCGTGTCTTGCCACAAACCCCACGTAAGTAGCGCATTTCTCCAGCACACAAACTAGTCCTATGTTTCTTCTGCAGTACCCAGGTTTCACTGCCATACATCAGAGTAGAAACAATTACTGTTTCATACACAGCCATGCGGGACTCTCTAGAGAACCCATCATTCCTGTGAAAACCTCCCAGAGCTGCTATGACTTTCAAAGAAGAATTCACTCGCCTACTGATTTCACCATCCAACTTGTTCTCTCTGTCAAACATGCTTCCTAAATACACAAACTCACTCACCTGGTCAATCACAGTGCCATTTATACTTACATTACATTCAGTGCTACCCATTCCTCTCTCAAACACCATAACTTTGGTTTTTCCCTTATTTATACTCAGTTTGAATTTCATGCAAACTTCGTGCATTCGAGTCAACATACTCTGCAACTCACTTTTGCTCTCTGCCAACAGGACAGTGTCATCAGCATACAGCAATCTGCACACACGGATATCACCAAGACATAAACCACTATTATCTATTTTGGCCTCACGCATGCATGCATCCATAAATATATTAAACAGCCATGGTGACATTACACAACCTTGTCTAACTCCTGCACCAATGGAAAACCATTTTGATAAAACACCATTCACTCGTACACAAGCTCTACTACCAGCATACATGGCTTTTACACTATTAAGTAGATTCCCAGTAACACCATATTCATTCAATACCTTCCACAAAAGTGTCCTATTGACTCGGTCGTAAGCTTTCTCTAAATCTATGAAGGCAGTAAAAACTTTCTTCCCAACAGCCAGATACTTTTCAATCAT
Organism: Macrothele yani; assembly: GCA_039090855.1. Lineage (NCBI taxonomy): Eukaryota > Metazoa > Arthropoda > Arachnida > Araneae > Macrothelidae > Macrothele > Macrothele yani. The sequence continues at coordinate 75,664,651 of CM077016.1, read as the reverse complement.
CATGTGTAATGCAAAAATCTGGTTAGTGCAGCCTTTACCAGGCATAAAACCACTCTGAACATCCCACACTTTCTCTGATGTAAGACCCCGTACTTTTTCAATAACAACCTTACCAAACACTTTCCCTGGCACTCTCAGTAGGCTAATACCACGGTAGTTCTTGCATTCAGTCTGATCACCTTTTCCCTTGTACAAGGGAACAATGATAGCATCCTTTCAATCCCGAGGGCCATTCCTAACTCCCAGCACAACTGGCAAATTTCAGTTAACCAGTCAGTTATAGTCACCACCATACTTCAACATCTCTGCAGTTATGCCATCAACTCCTGGAGCCTTACTATTCTGAAGAGATTTTAGAGCTTTACACACTTCTTCTCTTGAGATCCCTCCTGTGCTTTCATCCCTCATTGTGACATCATCTGCATCTGTCTCAGAATCATTTTTGCTTTCCTGATCTAATAACTCACAGAAGTATTCACCCCATCTGTCACTTAACTCATTGGGTTCCCATGTCATTTCCCCAATCTCATTCTTCACGCAACTTACAACTTTGTTTCCTCTATTTTTCCTGAGTCTCATGTACTTCCAGGACTTTCTATCTTTCCAAAAAGCCAGTTCATGCCTTTCACTTTCTTTTTCCTATCTTTTGCCTTACTGTGGCGAACCAGCTTAGCAGCTTCACGCTTCTTACAGCGATATTCATCCACAGAGACTCTACCTTGCAACATCCCCAAATAGGCTTCCTTCTTTTTCTTTACTGCCTCATCAATCTCACTATTCCACCAAGCATCACCTCTATTATTACCCACTATTGTGGTGCCACAGACCTCTTTAGCAGCAGTAACAACACAGTTCTTAAAACATTCCCACTTCTTTTCTACATCCCTCTCACAAGATTTCAGATCCTTCAGTCGTTCTCTGAGTAAGTCAGAATACCGCTGATGATCTTCAAGGAGCCTATCAACCTTTATTCTTTCTATCCTGGGTCTCTTCCTATTCCTTTCCCTCCAACCAACATTAAGTTTCACTCGTGACACTACCAAGTAATGATCAGAACCAACATCCGCACCTCTCATCACACGGGTGTCAACAACTAAGTGTTTCAAACGCTGATCGTAAACAACAAACTCTATCACACTCTTTTGACTGAGAGTACGATTTTCTCAAGTATATGTGTGGATATACTTGTGGTTGAAAAATGTATTAGATACACACAAATCATTCTCAATGCAGAGTTCAATTAATCTTTCACCATTATCATTCACACAAGGATCATAAAACTTACCCAGAACATTGTCAGAAATTGCATTCTGCACACCTACTCTAGCATTAAAATCCCCTACTATTATAACTTTTTCTTTAGCACCAAACTGGCTCAAAACAGTTTTTACCTCATTCCAGAAATCTTCTTTCTTATCAGAAGGTTCCGAGTCACAAGGAGCATACACTACAACAAATACAATTCTCTGAAGTTTCACTTTCAAATGAATCCAGAGAATTCTCTCACTTATGCAACTATAGTGAATCAAGTTGTTCTTCATCTTTTCACTTAAAATCACACCTACACCAGCCTGTCCTCTCATATTATCCAATACTCCAGACCACACACTCACCCTGCCATTCACTTCTTCTACCCCAATTTCCTTCTTTTGGTTTCACTTACACACAGCACATCCAGTCTATACTTATTCATCTCCTCAATCACCTCACTCATCTTGCCATTTATACCTCTAGTATTCCATACACCAATCTTACATTCACTCAGCCGAGATCGCTTTCTCATACGCAGTTTAGAAAGTCCAGGTCAATTCCGTGGTGGACCGTCCTTCTCAAGTGTGGTAGGTCCACCATATCCCACACTTGAGTCATTCTTAATATTTCTTTTTGTCTTTTTAATCAGGTAAGTACATCAGTGTGGGGGATTAGCCCACAGCTGAGGGTTCCAGTTGGTCATTCAACCTAAGGATTCTGGAACAAAACCCAGTGAGTTGGGGTCTTTTCGCCAATGTCACACAGAACTAGCTTGCACCTCTCCGAAATTCACAGAGGCCCTAGTTGCTGTTGTGTGTGCCATTGTTACCACGGAGCGCCCCGAGGAGGCAAACCCATCGCTCACTACGACCAACCGCGCCAACTATGACACCGCGTTGAAAATCGCTTAAATTGTTATTGCTTGTCATTCTCACGCTGAAAACAGCTCTGACAGCTGGCAAGGATGTCTATCGCTTTATATACACACTGGCGGGCGCAACCAAGTACGCGCATAGGTGACGTTGCTTTGTATTTTGCATAAGCTCGTCTGTGCCAGTTTTTCTGGCACTTCAGTGTTTATATACTGTATATTACGTAAACATTTTTTAAAGAGAGAATAATTATTCCAAAAGACTACGGCACCTGTATGTTTCTGATTTCGCTGTTCATTTTCATTTAAACCTCTGATCTCATCCAATTTTGAGAGAGACTGAAATAAACTTTGAAAGATTAAGATTGGTACTAACTACAAGAGAAAAAAAAAAAAAAAAAAAAAACCTAGAAGAAATTGCATTTTTAAAAGGTATTTTAGCATGCTGACACAAAAATGTTAAATTCAGAAGTACTTGGAACTTTAAAATAGTCACTGCAATATGTCGCTTTATAGCTATAATTTCACAGTTACAAATTATTTTTTTACGTACTGTATACGTAATCTTATGTTTGTGACTTACTGACTTATGTTTTGACTGCATTTTTTAATTGTTATAAGTGAGAAATAATGCCAAAAATTTTACTTTTTACTTGTATAGCATATGAAATCGATATATCATTCACATAATGAATCGGTTTTTAATCGATATGCTCGGTACATTTTATTAGTACAGAGATGCCAACTACTACGGACTCTCCGTAGTTCTTACGGAAATAGCTCTTTTACTATGGAATACTGAAAACCATGATTTTTCTATGGGGAATTAACAGAAGTTATTAATTTTTATTTTGCTTGTTCCCCTTCCCAACGCAACGGCGGCCACTTGACGATCCTTCATTCGTCTTACTTGCGATGCTGCCTGCATCTCCAGTTCTGCCTTTCAAAGCTGCTCGGATCTTAGTGCGAGCAACCAGCACTCGAAGAGTGTGGTCTTGCGCTGAGTCATTCTAAGTGAAAACCCTCCCTCCCCAGCATGCAACATTCTGGGGACGTTGAGTGTAGCTCGCTTTGGTGGACGTGGGCGGAGTTCAGCCTGAAGCTCTTTCACGATGCAGCGACAAGCTCTTGAAAATCGTTTGGTGCAGAATGTGAGTGTCATTGCCTGGCATCAGAGTTTTTTTTTCTTTTAAAGCGTACGTCGGCCATGTCAGTAATTAATATTTTGAAGTTTTTTTCTTGCGTTGCAAAAAAGTATGCTTGGATTTCGTTCTTTTGTGCAGAGTTCTCCAAAATGCGTAATTATGCGTTTAGTACGCATCGAAAGTTTACCTATGCGTAAAAATATGCGTCAGGAATTTTTCACTCCGTGTAGAAATACACGTCGAGAAGCGTGTAAAGTACGCATCAACACGTAAAAATATGCATCGAGAAACGCATAAAATACACATAGAGAAACGTGTAAAATCATGCATCGAGAAATGCGTAAAAATACGCATTGGGACATCATTTCGCCTTTCAAAAACTGAAGTGAACAAAATAAAGATTTTTTCTGTAATTGTAATTTCGTTTTCCTGCGATGTTGCCTCTATTTATTATTGTTGTTGTTGTTGTGCATCATTTTATTCCATAAATCTTTGTATTTCACTTTGAAAATGGAGGGAAAATTTCCAAAAACGGAAATTCGTAGGCGCAAAAATTCCCGTGTAATCTTCAGACAAGAGAGTGCCACGGCTTCGAGGAATTTCTACTTTTTCATCGTAATTTGGGTTATTCTCGAGATCGATGCATAACTGAACCGGAATTTTTGGGCAATTGGTAGTGGTAAAGGATGCTCTCCGCCTAAAACTTTTGAAAACGAAAATTTCATCTTTCAAAACTTTCAGAAACAGTGAAGATTTCTCCCGTAATCATAATTTTATTTTTCACGCGATGTTTCCTCTGCCTAGTATTGTTGTTAAATTTCACTTTATTTCATAAATATTTGTACTTCACCTTGAAAATAGAAAGGAAATGTCCGAAAACGGAAATCGGACGCAGCAAAGGTTTCTCCTGTAACTGTAATTTTTTTCCCAGCATGTTTCGAACATGTATCCTGTGTCCTTAAATATTCCCCCCAAAAAGGTTTGCATTTCAGCTTGATAAAGGGGGTGGAGTCCGAAAACGAAAGTGACGAAGACAAAAAATTTGTAAGAAATGATATTCAAAAGCATTCATATTTTCCAAGTTACACTATCTTTTATCTAAAATAGTGAAAGCCATCATGCATTCATGGTCCTCATGCTGAAAGTTCTTTCAGCATGATGGATAAAATTGTGATCCAAGGGATTTGTGAAGCCTACTGTCATAGCTTATGGTGATGTTGAGCTTAATTTTTCAAATCGGGTTTTCAAAAAAGAAAAATCAGAAAGTATTTAAGCAAAATCATTTTAAATGAAAATGAACTTTCTAAGTTCTATACATCTGTCGGAAAATTTTACATTGAAGAATGTTCTTATATTCAAGAAAAGATACTGATCTATGATGAATCTTAAATGATTCATCATAGATCAGTATTGCAGAAGTAGCAGATCCTTCACTTAGAGCCAGAACATAATTTACTTCTGTATTGTACATAGTCAAGTGCTTTCCATTTATAATAACTGAAAATGAACTTCCTCCCAAAAAGGTTGATATACTGGAAGTGGAATTGCTTGTTATCAAGCTGACAGATCAGAGACCATAGCAGAAACAGATAGAATAGATGTCACTTGGTCAGAAATCTCAACATTAAGAGGCTGTAATGGAGCTGTTAAATATACTATTCTCTCGAAAGTAATGTTTGCAATACTTGTAGTTCCGTACTCGAATGCTGCGAGTGAGAGAGGTTTTAGTTTAGTGTGAAAAAAATCAATCCCGTTTCCAACCTAATTTAGGTTTAGAAACTGTAGAAGCACTTCTTATTGCAAAAACGAATGTTCTTCTCTGGACAAGTGTGTTATGAAAAAATATTTTCTGCTGAGGAACTCAAACCTGCAAAACAATGTACAGCCAAATCACTAAAGAAAGCTGTTTAATCAATGTTTTGTTGTGTAAAAAAAATGTATCAGTCATGGTGTATATTATTTTCCATGTGAAAAATTTGGAATATTTTGATACAGATTTTCATGTATATGTTATTGTTAAAGTATCAAATCTGTTATTTCATAGAATACCTAATTATTTCATGAAATAACTGATCAAGTCAGTTAAAGCGTAAAACTCACTTGTATTCTATGGTTTAACTAGTTATTTCATAGAATAACGATCTACACCCTGATAAAGCGTAAAATAACCGAGTAAATAAATCCCAAATTCAAAAGGCTGTAAAGTGAGAACCACTGGTCAGAAATAGCACACAATTTTCAACCCGATATAAAGTGTTATATACACTGCTGGCCACCCAAAATGCAACACCAAGAAGGACACGAGATAGCAAAGCCAGATTTACTGGACACATAACAACAGATACAAAGAGGAAACGATTGAGCTTACAGGCCCGTGCGACTTGCTGAACACTCAAACATCAATAGTTCGTGTGGCCCCCATGGCTGGAAATAACAGCTGCTGCACGCCGCGTCGCTGTGCCATTCCGTAGTCCAGGTGCAGCATTCAATGGCCCACTGCACCCGCACTCGGCGATGGTGTAACGTCAATGGTAAGCGAAGCAATGGCCGCTGTGAGATAAGTCCCTGCTCCTGCAGACGACGTCGAATGGTACGTGCTGACACAGGTTGTTACGCAACACACCCTAATTCCTGCGCTAACGTTTGTGATGTGGCGGTGCGAGCCGTCAATGCCCGCTGCACAACATTCTGGTCCTCTCATTCGGTGGTGTGCCGCGGCTGTGGCAATCACTCACGTTGGTCCGTCTGTCTCTTCTGCACCCACCGAATCCATACTCGCCTCACTGTGGCTGGATGTCATCCCACACGGGCGCCAGTGTCTCTGTATGATAAACCGCTGTCGCGATAAGCCACTATTCGTCCTCTGTCGAACTCCGAAACGTGCTGGAATGACTGCCGTATTCTGCGACGAAGCATCAGGAAGCTTCCCATGCACAGGTCCGGCAGCACAACACATTTCCACTGCTTATGCCCCGCCTTCTGTGCACCCTTCTTATAGTGCTTATCGGTGGCGTGCCGGGCGCACATGTTTTGCATATGCCCTGCAATGCTAATCGTTTGCATGTCCTCTCGCGGACGACGCATGCTGCGATTTCAGGCCAATCAAATGCTTCCTTCTTGGTGTTGCATTTTGGGTGGCCAGCAGTGTAATAATAATGAGGCTATGTTTGGTTGCGCAGCCAGAGTCGGACTGTCAACAACTCCTATTCCGAAGGAAGCATTTGATTCACTGGATGAAGATAAATTACAAGGTGCTTTGACTGCAATGAGTACTTCGTCTCAACCTGATAATGAAGTGCTGGTTGAAAAAACAAGGTTAAATAATGCCATTAGTTAAGTATGTATAGTTTGTTCACAAGAATGCAGTGAAAACGTAGTTTGTTCGAAATATAATGAGCCTGTCGACATGTCATGTTTAGAAGACTGTGTTTTGGAAGACAAAGTTGTACAGAAGATCTGCAAATCGTGTTTTAATGAACTGAATGTTCAGAGGGAAAGAGAAAACTCTAAAGAATGTTTGGAAATTCAAGCTAAGAAGATGAAATTAATGTCAGATAAATCTCATTCTGAAGCCTCTGTGGGTCTTATACAGTCCGTATCCCAGTACCTAAAGTAGACAGAAGAAGGGTGGTGCCAGATCTATTTTAGGTGTTATCATGAAAATAACCGAAGAAGGATTTTTCGATTGAGAACAAGAAACGGCCGCATAAAACAGCTATATTCCCGATCCCAATTCAGCATCTGTGAACAAAAACTAATTCAGATCGAAGAAGTGCTGGATATAGAGAAATCGCTCTGGTCGGTTGCTACAGCTCAAAGTTTAGGTACCGGTCAGGGATTTAAAAAATGTTCATGTAAAACGCAGTGTGTCAACAAAAAATGTACGTATTTGTTTTAGAAATAATGTTCTATGCAATTCCAAATGCCATTTTAGTAATCCCTGTTGTAACAAATGATTTTATTGTGTCTTTATATAAATAACATTTTGCACGCTGTATAATTCAGTCAAATTGTTTATTTTACACTTTAACTGTCTATCATTAATTAATTTATAGAATACCTAGTTATTTAATAGAATAACTAGTTAAAGTGTGGAATTATTAATTTATTACACGCTTTAACTAACTTGCTCAGTTAGTTCATGAAATAACGAGGTATTCTATGAAATAACTGAATATTTAAAACTTTAACGGTAACATATATAAATAAATAAGTAATTTTTAAACACTAATTAAATTAAATGAGTAATAGTATGTTTTCCTCGGTTAAAATGATTGTTTTTGGTACGGCTACATAAAAATGGCCAAAACTACTGAACATTTGTACGAGTACTACTGAAAATATTTGAAACACGTTGGCATCTCTGTTAGTATGTTCAATACTTTAGTCAGTCTGACATATCGATTATAAACGTTCACTAAACTTCTTTTATGGATTTCAATTTTTGAAAGTTGGCAGGTCTACTTACTTGAATGTAGCGATGAGGAGCTACTTGAGGAATTTGAGGATCAGCACGTTACTGCGGTTCACTGAATTCTTTTTTAAACTACGGAATGGCACGACATTGTCTTCTCTGACAAATCCCGCTTCTGCCTGCAACACCACGATGGTCGGATCCGCGTGTGGCAGCACCGCGGCGAGAGACTGTATGACACCTGCATTATGCATCGCCATACCGGTCTGTCGCCTTTCGTTATGGTTTGGGGCGCAATTGGATATGGCACCCGTCTGGTACGCATCGCCGGTACACTCAACAGCCACCATTACATCTCTGACGTTTTGGAGCCTGTAGTCCTCTCTTACCTGTAGGACCTGCCAGCGGCCACGTTTCAACAAGACAATGCGTGCCCGCACGTGGCATGCATCGTGCAACAATTCTTCATGGCCCACCAGGTGTCACTGCTGCCGTGGCCCCGCCTGTTCTGCCTATATGTCGCCCATCGAACACATCTGGTCGCTGATCGGCAACCGAGTGGCCCGGCAAGCACCACCCGCTGCTACGCCTGATGAACTGTGGCAACGTGTGGAAGCAGCCTGGACCGACATACCCCAAGCCCACATCCAAAGCCTCTTTTGTTCGAGGCCGCGGCGTGTAGCGACCATTATTGCCAGCCATGGGGGCCACACGAACTATTGATGTCTGCGTGTTCCGCAAGTCGCACGGGCCTGTAAGCTTAATAGATTCATCTTTGTATCTGTCGTTATGTGTCCAGTAAATCTGGCTTTGCTATCTCGTGTCCTTCTTGGTGTTGCATTTTGGGTGGCCAGCAGTGTATAAAGTGATTTTTATATGATTTTGCAAATGAGACACTTTATAGTTGGTAAAGGGAAGTCTTCGGCAACTGGTTCTGGTTGGGGAGCGGGCATTTGAGACTGTTATTTATTCTGGGCTTAAGTAGAAAATGCAATAGGCCGTGCACTAGTGTGTTTCTGCAGAGAAGAAAAAGCTTTTTCAAGAACTATAGATATTGATTATTTGATAGCTTGCCAACGATAATTTACCCCCTATCTCCACACAAACTCCCTGCTAATTTTATTTAGCAATGTACATATTGCAGCACATTATGGCATGATAATATTAGCATTATTTGAGCAACACAACAATTGCAGCACCACCTGATCAGTTTAGATGCCCGGCCACCCGAAGCACTTCTGGTGGAAACGAACAGTTGAAGAAAATCGTACAGTTACACTATAAAAATAGATAGAGGTCCCTTACCCACTCGAGAAATATATTGGTTAATTTGCAGGAGGAGGAGAAAGTGAAAAAGGAGATGTTTTTATTAATGGTTGAACAGGTTAGCCAGTGTTCGGGCTCAGGCTCTATCTTGCAATATATAGCTTGGGTGGGCTCGGGCTCAGAAAATTGAACCCAAACTCAGCTCTGTTTGACACCCCAACTTTGCCTACTTCTATCAAGGCAAGTTATCTAAATCTTGATGTTTGACCATATATCCCTAATCCTCTGAGGTGTTTCGGGTGCTAGCATTACGGACACTCCCTACAGTAGTGTTGTAACGTAGCTAGGTGTGGGATCTGTGGTTCTTCAGATCATTCTTTGATGGAATGTGATGCTACTTCTGAACACTGTGCAAACTGTGAAGGTATGCACTCCACATCTTCTAATCAATGCCCAAAATATACTGAGAAGCAGGTCATTCAATGCCTGAAAACAATTGGAACACATTTCCTGTCCGGAGGCCAGACGGCAGATCGCCCCAAACGCACCAGGCCGACGAACATATGTTTCAGATGTAGTCTGTCACTGTCTAGACTGAGGTCCACATCCCAAAAAGGTGTCTTTATAATTTTGATAACATCATTGTGGCTGGACTTAAGGCACTAAAATCTCACCCTTATGATCACAAAGCGGCCTACCTTGTCCCCAAAAAAAGCAACTACAAGCACTGGGACTCGGGCTGCAGCCTCTGGAAAAGAAGACAAAAGGGAAGCAGAAAAACAGCACATATTCACCAAAATCCCAAACTTAAACCCGAGTCAGGCAATTTCGTCCAAGAAGCCTGGGACCAGACATAGTCCTATATTGCCACCAGACAGAACACCTCTACATCTGGTGGAACAATCACAAGGAAGGAGTGATGGACACTGACCTCGTCTGAGCGGTCAGTTACCATCATCATATTTTCTACTTCTTTTAACCATCGGTTTAATGGCTCAATGGAACTGTTGGGGTTTCTGCCGAAATTTCAATGATATTAAGATTTTGCTATCATCTCATTTGCTGGTGTGCATGTGCTTGCAGGAAATGAAGTTTCGACCCAGTGATTCACTGTCAATCAATAATTACAGCAGCTTCCAGAAAGATAATATTCATTGTGTGTGTGTGGGGGGGGGGGGTCGCAGTTAAACATCAGTATGCATTTGCAGGCTGTGGTGGTTCGTCTTTCTGTGAATGCTCTAATTACTGTTTGCTGCATGTACTTACACTGAACAATGAATTTAGTGTTGAAATCTTGAGAGCCTTGTTGACCAACTGCTTTCTCTTCTCCTTGTGGGAGATTTTAATGCCCACAGTCCATTATGAGGCAGTGACCGGACTGATTGTAAAGGTTGCAGAGTGGAGAGTTTATTGTCCTCCAGTTCTCTATGCCTGCTAAATACGGGAGACTACTCCAGCTCATGAACCTAACGAAATGCTCTCTGCCATCGATCTTGTCTTGGGTTCTCCATCGGTGTCTGCTGATTGGAACTAAACAGTGTCGCAGAACCCCCCTCAGCAGTGATCATTTTCCCATCTTTCTTTCCCTGTGCCGAGATGTGTACTGTCACCTTTCTCGTTCAACCAGATGGAGCGATTGTGCCAAGTGGGCGGTTTTCACCACTTCAGCCATTCTGTCTAAGGACATGGTGACCCAGGAATCGATCAAAGCTGCAGTATCTGCGGTTACAGAGTATATTGTACATTCAACTGAACTCACCATTCCTAAGACCTCAGGTAAACTTCCAAAGATACCGAAACCCTGGTGGAACAATGAATGTCAAGGCTATAGGAGGAATGTACAAAATTAGGTGTGGCATAAATTTTGACATTATCCTACCCTGACAAATTTTATGGCTTTCAAATGTCACATAAGGTTCAGTGGCGCAGTGATAGGGATTCGTTGCAGAATTATATTTCCACCATACATACAGGTATTAGTCCCAAGGTTCTCTGGGACTGTATATGTAAGATTAGGGGAAGTTATAGCTCTAGCCAGATATCAATGCTTGAGCAAGATGGAGAAGTCGTTGCCGACATCCCGGGTATCATGGACTATTTGGGGGAAGCCTTTGCCTCCAGCAATCTTGCGTGCCCAGCTTCATTCTGTGGTGTGAAAGAATGTGCCAAAAAGGAAAAATTAAATTTTGAATGTAAAGAGTAGTCTGATTATACACTGAGTGGCCACTTTATTATGATCACCCCCTCAGTACTTTGTTGGGCCACCTTTTGCCTTTAATACTGCGTCGATTCTTCGTGGCATGGACTCCACGAGATGTTCATAGGTGGTTTGTGGAATCTAAGACCATGCTTGATGAATAGCACTTTCCAGGAGTGTGAGATTGCAGGGTTGTGAATCCAGCTAGCCGTCTGATGGTTCGTTCAACTTCATCCCACAAATTCTCAATGGGGTTAAGATCTGGAGATTGTGGGGGTCACCTAAGCAAAGTAAACTCACCGGCATGTTCCTGAAACCAATGCTGTACAATACAAGCACTATGGCAGGACGCATTATCTTGTTGAAAGTAACCATTGCCATTGGGATAAACCATCCACATGACAGGATGCACTTGGTCCGCAACGATGTTTAGATATGATGTGCCAGTCAGACGTTGATCAACACGAATTAAAGGGCCCAAAGAATGCCAGGAAAACATTCCCCAAACCATAACGTTGCCTCCACCAACTTGAAGGGTTGTATCAATGCATTTGGGGTCCATGCTTTTGTGCTGTTTCAGCCAAATTCTCACTCGGCCATCGGCATGGTGCAACTGAAAACGTGATTCATTGGACCACATAATTTGTTTCCAATTATCGACTGTCCAATCCTTGTGCTCCTGTGCGAACTGATGTTTTCTCTTGTTAACTGCAGACAGCAAAGGTGCTCGAACAGACCTTCGGCTACCATATCCCATCTGATGTAGTGTATAGCGAACAGTGCGTGCAGAGATCATTTGAGGAGATCCTTGATTAAGATGGTCTGTAATTTGCTGCACTTTTGCCCTTCTGTTGTCTGTTACCAATCTGGACACTCTCCGTTCCGCCCGAGCAGTCACTAGTCGATGACTACCACACGTTGCACGTAGAAACCCAGTTTTTTGGCTGACAGTCCAGTCTTTAAACACTTTGACAACAGCTGCTCTGGAACATTTCACCAATGCGGCGGTTTCGGTGATACTTGCTCCATGGCTCCGAGCTCTTACAATCATCCCACGTTGAAAGTCCGCCAAATCGCATTTTTACCCATCTCGTCACCCAAAAATCACTTCTACTACTGTCGCAAGTACTAAAGCTTTACCTTTTTATACTACCCTCGCCCTCTGGCGGCAACAGTGTGCATCCATATCTCATTTGCTTAAAACTGTCAGGTAGTCATAATAAAGTGGCCACTCCTCAGTGTATAACAGACCTTTCAGTATCACAGAACTGAGAAGTGCCCTCAATCGGTTTGGAAACTCTTCCGTTGGACACGAGACCCACTGCGAGATACTATGGCGATTGTTGCTGTCGTCGCTCAAAAATCTGTAAACACTCTTCAGTCGAATCTGGTGTGAGCAGTGCTTTCCTAATTCGTCGTGATTGGCAATTGTCATTCCCATCCCAAAGCTTGGAAAAGCCTCCAGAATTCCATCTAGCTACAGGCAGGCCTATTGCTTTGACCAGCTGTATGCAAAGTCCTAGAGTGTATGGTAAATACATAGCTGCCAAGTTGTACGAATCATCCGTACAATGTACGAATTTTGACCGTATTGTACGATTGTACGGAATACTTGATAAATGTACGAATTTTCCTGAAAATGTTAAAAAGTAAAAATAACATGTAATTTCTGTGAGTGTGTGAAAGTTTTAAGCATGCAAAATGTTACTCATCCAACGGGATCATATCGCTGCATATAAGTACTGCTAAGAGTCTGTGCTGTGCTGAGCAACCAAACGCACCCCATGCAAAAGCAAGTTGATTTGCGTCATGAAATCACATGACCAAGTGGAGAAAACCGCGACCATAGTGATTCATCCCCTGCATGTGGCGATTGGCGTCGCAAAGTTCGTTTCATGTTTTTTGGACGAAGCACGTGCAGTGACTTGTCGTTAATACTGGAATTTTGTCGGGTAAAATGTCAAACAAGCAGTATTTACACATTTTTTTAGATTCTTACACGAATAAATTCCCATTCATTGTGAAGTCGCGGAAAGGTGAGAATTTTGCTTTTTGTTCGGTCTGTAGTTGCGATTTGAACATTTCCCATGGAGGCATTAGTGATGTTAAAGTGCATATTAAATCGAAAAAAACATCGTGATTTTGCAGCATGTATCAAAAAGAACTCTAATATTGAAGCATTTATAAATAGGGCTAATAATGATAATAGTGAATTCGATGTTATAAATGTTGAATGCATTTTTACTGCTTTTATCATCGAACATAATTTACCTATTGCAGTTTCTGACCACGCAGGTCCTTTGTTCCGAGCAATGCTCTCGAAATGTGAAGTTGCCAAAAGGTATGGCAGTGCAAGAACAAAAACTTCTGCTATTATTGCAGAAATGTCTTCTAAAAATTCAGAATCTCTATTGAGTTTATTGAGAAACACTCCATTTGCAATTGCAGTAGATGGAAGTAATGACAGTGATTCGCAACTTTACCCAGTCGTTGTTAGTTTTTATAATGCCAATGCATATAAAGTTGACTACTCTCTGCTTGCTGTGCCAGCTTTGGCAGGTGATTCAACAGGAAAGAACATTGGCAAACTTCTTTTAGACACTTTGGAATCTGGAAATATACCAGTGAAAAATTGCATTGCACTAAGTCAGATAATGCACCTTTAATGGTTTGCTCAAAAAATGGTGTTGCTGCAGTTCTAAAAAATGCACAAAAGGATCTGGTGGTAGTTGGCTGTCCTTGCCACTTAATTAACTTGGCTGCTAAAAAGGGGGCTGCTAGCTTTCCAGTATCTGTTGATGAAATTTTGGTTGACATTTTTTATTACTTGAAGTCAAGTAGTAAAAGAAAAACACAGTTGAAGCAGTTTCAAATGTTGTATGGTGTTGAAGTAAAAAAAGTACTGAAACATGTATGCACAAGATGGCTTTCTCTGGGAAAATGTCTAAAAAGATTATTATAGCAGTGGAATCCACTGGTTAGCTTTTTTAAAGAGCAAAGAAAGATGCCAGAGCAAAAGAAAATAAACATAAATCCCTAGATAGTCACCACATACCCATTCTAAAGTCCAAATCCAAAGACTGTGCAGAAGACATGAGTCTGAGTGTGCCTATGAATAAAAAATCTATGCCTGCATCAAACATTGAAATCAAGAAAAGGGAAATCTCTACATTATCTGATACTGATGTACCACCAGCAAAGAAAATAAAGAAAAATGCCCAAAGTGTAAAAACCTTTAAGTGTGGCCCTAATAAAGATATTCCAGTGTCACAAGCAGTTGGAGTATCTGGAGGTGTGGGCAAGTCTATGAAGTCTGAAACTATCTTAACTCGAGCAGAAAGGATATTTACACAGTGCGTCAAAGAATTTTTAAGACTGGCGCTAGATTTCAGCCTATGGTGGCGCCACCAGTGTAATCGCAAATGCGTTATAAACCGTGACCATCTGCTTGCTTTCTGCCAAAAGTACTGCGCAGTTGTTAAAGTAACTCAAACGGAACGGCCGTTCATTAGAGAAGTAATATTTTTTTCATGTTGAATTATTAAGATGGAACAAAGGGCTGTTATTAAATTTAACGCAAAACTTGGTAAAAGTGCCTCGGAAACGTACCAAATGATGAAACAAGTTTATGGTGAGTTTTGTTTAAGTAGATCAAATGTTTTCCTGTGGCACAAACGTTTTTTGGACGGAAGAGAGACGCTAGAAGATGATAAGCATACCAGAAGACCAAGTTCATCTAGGACACCCGAGATTATTGAAAAAGTGCGTGATTTCGTGGCAAACAATCGATGTGCGTCACTAAGAATGATGGAAGAGTATTTAAACATCAACAAAGAAATGATTCGAACCATCCTGCATGAAGACTTGGGCAAAACAAAAGTATGTGCTAAATTTGTTCCACACACGTTAACCCATGAACAAAAATCAAGGAGAAGTGCACATTGCAGAGACATCATTTCAGCCGCTGAAAATGATCCAAACTTCTTAAGATCGATTGTTACTGGTGATGAAACATGGTGTTTTCAATATGATTCTAAAACAAAGCAACAAAGTGCGGAATGGAAGTAAAAAAAATCGCCACAAGCCAAAAAAACAAGAAAAGTTCCATCGAAAATCAAAACAATGCTCATTACATTCTTCGATAGTAAGGGATATTCTTCGATAGTATCCACAAAGAATTTCTTCCAAGTGGACAAATAATTACTGGTGAGTTTTATTTAAATGTTTTGGGGCGTTTGATGGGCAGAATTCGTCGCATTAGTCCAGAATATCGAGATAAAAACAGTTGGTGTTTGTTGCACGATAATGCACCCAGTCACACCTCACTTCTTGTTTGTAGATTTTTGGCGAAAAATAATGTCTGTGTTAAATCATCCATAATATTCGCCTGATTTAGCACCCTGCGACTTTTCTTTGTTCCCAAAACTTAAAATGACGTTAAAAGGGTGTTATTTTGATGATATTTCGACCATACAAACAGCTTCGACGCGTGCTTTGGAGGCAATTCTGCAAAGTGAACTGGAACAGGCATTCGAATCATTATTAAATCGCTGTAACAAGTGTATTGAAGCCGGAGGGACTTATTTTGAATAACAAACCAAAACAAATTATAATTTCTTGTTTCTATTTCATTTTGCAGACCCAGTCTTAAAAATTCTTTGACGAACTGTGTATGTTCCTTTCATCAGACATTAATAAGGCATATTGTGTTTTTCTGGATTTTGTAATACCCACTTTTGAAAGTACAAATGTAACTTTGCAGTCAACAACTCCTAAAATCCACATCTTAAGATCACTGTTAATGGGCATGTTCAAAGATCTACTTGTTAAATTCATTAAACCGCAGATTATTAAAAACTGTACATTGTTGAAAATCAGATATAGTGACAAATGTAATCAAAAGGATGATTCTGAATTGTTGATAGATAGGTAATGCTGCATTTAAGGTAATTAATGGTTTAAAGGCTTTAGAAAAATCAACATTTTACTCTGCTGTAAGAACATATTTTATCACTTGTTGTGACTACATTCTGCACAAATTCCCCTTCAATGATGAGTTTCTGAAACATGCCCAGGTTGCTAACATTTCTTCTTTTGAAAACCAGGTGTTCACAGATGTTAAGTATTTTATTAATAAATTTCCCATAATGTTGCCTATTAAGGATGGAGAGAGCCAAGAGGAAGCAATAGACAAGCTCCAGTCTTAATTTTGTGCCCTTCAGATAGATGATTTGCCTGCAAATATTGTTAACGAAGAAAGAATTGATACGAAGTGGGCCCTTTTAAGTGAATTACAGGCACTGGATGAAGGTTTGAAATATAACAGACTAGCAACAGTTATGCTATCTATCCTAACCATTCCTCATGGAAATGCAGAATGTGAACAAATTTTTAGTCAAGTTAAAAAAACAAGGACACTGTTCTGCAGTTCATTGTCAGACTCCAACTTGCAGAATCTATTGATTGTGAAAAGTATGCAAAAAGGAAACTGCTATGAGCAAAAGTATGATAAAACATTCCTAAAAAGGGCAAAGTTTGCTGCATCTAACTTCCTGATGCACTAGCAGCCAAGTGTAGCTGTAATTCAATAATGAATATGATGCTGCAATGAAAAGTATATCATCATCATCATTAGCCATTATCAATCCAGTGCTGAATGAAGGTCTCCCCAAGTTTCCTCCACAGCGGTCTGTATTGTGCCAGTCTCCTCCATGTCACTCCCGCATACTTTCGAACTTCATCCACCCATCTCCCATGTGGTCTTCTTCTGGGTCTTTTCCTGTCCCTTGGAATCCAATGTAAAATTTCGGCTGTCCATTGATGGTCTGTCCTTCTGGCAGTATGTCCAGCCCATTGCCATTTCAGGGATTTAACTCTGATCATGATGTCTTCCACTTTTGTCATTTTTCTGATCCACTAGTTCCTCTTATTATCTCTCCTGGTTACACCAAGCATGCACCTCTCCATGCTGCTTTGAGTTGTCTGCAGCCTTTGTAGGTCTCTTTTAGTTAAGGTCCATGTCTCTGCACCATATGTAAGCACTGGAGGGATGCACTGATCAAACACTTTTCTTTTAAGACATAATGGCATATTGCTCTTGAAAATTATGCTGTTTCTTCCAAAAACTCTCCAGGCAAGTTTTGTACGCTGATTAATTTCTTCATCAATGTGACCCTCACTTGATATCTGCTGTCCAAGATAAACGTAGTGTCTGTTATCTCCAGCTTTTCCCCATCAATCGATAAATCTTCATTTCTTGTAAAAGCATTGACCATCAATTTTGTCTTCTGAAAGTTCATTTTGAATCCCACTTCTTTACTCTTGTCAGCAAGTTCCTGGATCATACTCTCTAGCTCTGATGGGGGTAGTTGCAAAAATGACTGTCATCGGCAAAACGAAGGTGGGTTAGATAATCTCCAGTAATCGATCCCTTTGTTTTCCCAGTTCAGTGATTGAAAGACATTTTCCAATGTGGCATTAAAGAGCTTTGGAGATATGGTGTCACCTTGTTTCACCCCCTTTCCAATTTTTTATGTGTGTTGTTTTTTGAAACAGCCGAATCTTTGCACTTGCATTTTAATAGATGTTATTAATAATATTAATGTATGCATCTTCAATACCACAGGATTTGACAGCCATTGTAACTGCTGATGGTTTCACCGAATCAAAAGGCTTTTTCATAATTGATAAAAGCCATGCACAATGGAAGTTCATATTCCCTCGCTCTTTCAATTAGTTCTCTCAGTACGTGGATATGATCTATTGTGCTGTAGGCACTCCTGAATCCAGCTTGTTCTCTCGGTTGAGCCATGTCCAGTGTTACCTTCAAACCGTGTGAAAGAACTTAAGTGAAGATTTTATAAACCACTGATAGGAGGCTGATAGGTCTGTAGTTCCTGAGATCCTCAATGTCACCTTTTTTATGCAGCAGGATCATTGTAGCGTTGTTCCAATCCTCAGGAATCTTCCCTTCATTAAGGCATCGAGTGAAAATTTGGGCGAGTACTGTTTCGATTTCTCCACTTGCTTCTTGTATGATGTCTACAGTAATTCCATCTTCTCCTGGAGCTTTCCCCCGCTTCATGTTCTTGATTGAATGTGCAACTTCTGCTGGGAGGACTGGAAGAACTCTGGTACAGGTACCTTTCATGATGTCTGGAGTACATGTATCATCTCTTTCATATAATTTGGAGTAGAAATCTTTCACTCTTGCCAAGATTTCACCTCTATTTCTTGTTACAGAACCATCTTCTTTATTCAGAGTCATAATCTGTTTTCTTCCCTTACTGAGATATCCCTTTGCTATCTTTAGGCTTTGGTTGTTTTCAATTGCTTTCCTCACTAGTTCACAGTTGAATTTCCTTACGTCTTCAGTGATACTTTTTCGTACTGTCTTGCATAGCTCTATATATTCCATTTTGGAAGTCACATCTTCTTTAGTTGTCCTCATCTCTCTTCTTTTTTGCATCAACATTTTGGTTTTTCCTGATAATTTGTTCACATGCAACTTGTTCTTAGACCCAGCTAATTTTGTTGCTGTTTCCATAAGAGCTTTGGTTACTTTTCTGTTAACTTCAGAAATATCCACTTCTTCCGATGTTAGGCCTTCTAAAGCAGAGAATCTGTTCTTCAGTTCCAACTTGAAGGTATTATGGTGTTTTTTAAGGTTGGTTATGTCAATACATTTTGTTTGTCTTATGAGCTTGCCACGTTCGAGTTTAGTGTTTAGGTGCATCTTACATCTCGCCAATCTATGGTCACTACCTGTGTTGAACTTGTTTAGCACACTGCAGTCTTCTACGGCAAATTGTTTGTTACACATAATAAAATCAATTTCACTTGTCGTCCCATTTGGATGTCTCCATGTCCATTTCCTGTGTGGCCTTTTGTTGAAAAAGGAGTTCAAGATGAAAAACCCTTCTGCCTCTGCAAACTCTACGAGAGTATTTCCACGCTGGTTTCTGTTGCTGTGACCGAATCTACCCACTGAAGTTTCATTCTGTTGCTGTTGCCCTATTTTTGCATTGAAATCTCCCATAATTATCTTCAAGTGCTGCTTACTTTTATTATTTAGATGACGAATTCCCTCATAAAATTCTTCAATTTCTTCTTCAGGATGACTTGTGGTTGGCGCATAAGTTTGAATAATCTGAGCCTGATATCTTCTCGAGAGTTGGATAACGAGTCGTGCAGCTCTGTCAGAGGAACTTTCAACTTCTACAACTTTATTCTTCAGTTTCTTGTTTATTATAAATCCAACACCACTAGTTCTGCCAGTATCTGTCCCACGATAGTAGAAGAGATGTCCACTTTTCAGTTCAAGGAGATCTTCTCCTTTTCTCCTTACCTCACTTAGCCCGACGATGTCCCACTTGATCCTTTGTAGTTCCTCTTCCAATTCAAGAAGCCTTGAATCAGAAGATAGGGAGCGCCCATTATACGTAGCCTAGGTCAGCATCAGATGGCAGCCTAGTCCGGACCTCCGTGGATTCTTAGCACCCTCTGCCTTCATGTCGCACTGGCCGCTGCTTTGGCCAGGTACATTCCAGGTGCCGGAGACTGAGGGTCAAGATTTAAGTTGTGGAGTCATTTTGGAGGGGTTTGGCCATAACTCACCACGCTGGCCAAGCGGGTTGGCGAGTGTGGGATAGCATTTCCTCTAATCCCGATGGTATAGTTATACCGCTATTGGCGGTCGTCAGAGCCCCTTTAATGGGAACAGGATGCACCACGAGAAGGCGGGGTTGACATTTGTCAAGGAGAGGCTGTGATGTTACGCATCACCTGACCTTACATCCCAAAAAGTATATAAATTCATTTAAAAATTGTGTGAAAATTTTGATATTTCAGAATTCATTTATTGTATCTCATAACAAAAAAAAAGTTACTTGTATATAAAATTGTGCCTTAGGTTCCAAAACACTATGCCCTAGATTCCCAGGCTATTTAAATTATTGAACTGTGCGAAAAGGAAACAAAGGTGCCCAGTCAGGCATCTAAATGAATTATTAAAATAAGCATTGTGAATTTGTTTTTATTTTTTTATTTTGTAAATATGTTCTTAAGCAGATAAAATGTGTAAAGAGAGATATGAAGTGTTTGAATAGTAATCAAAATAGTTAAAAAACTTCAATACCTTGGAATCTCCACATAAGACGTTTTCATCATATGTTCCAAATGAATAGTAGGAATATTCTGTGTGATGCAAATTCCATTTGAACAAGAGAGAAAAAAAGGGTAAAGAATATTCTCATTTATGCTTTCCTACTTCAACTACTGTATGTTTGTGATTATTTCATTTGCCTAGAAAACAGGAAATATTTTGATTTTATGAATGTGCTAATATCAATGGCATTTATTTCAAATACCATTTCAGTATCATTTATTAAAAAAGCTTCTAGATAAGCCACTGTGCATAGAAATAAAATTTTTGGTGTAGGTACTTAAAATGTTATAGCAGAAAATTCAGAATGCCCTTTTACAGCTTTTAGTTTTAAACATAATTTACCTATTTGGTAGGTAAATAATGTACTAATTTTAACGTTAAGAATTATACTAATTTTAATGAAGAATTGTACAAATTTCAACATTCCTAAGTTGGCAGGCATGTAAATGCATGCTTCCTTTTCTTTGTAGAGAGCAACAAGATTTTTACCTCTATCATAAAGCGGTTTTTGATGTCATCACTGTACTTGTGATCATTTGCTTCCTCTTGAGACATCAATTCGGGAGGCATTCGTTAAGAGTCAGCACCTTGTTTCGTTCTTTTTTGCCCTGGGAAAAGCATATGATCATGCATGGAGATATGGTATTCTCTGTGAAATGCATTAGTGTGGGTCACGAGGGAATCTGTCTTTATTCGTTGCTGGTTTCCTCCACGTTAGTGTGTTTCTAGTGCGCCTCAGTACGACCTTCTCTGCTGCTTTTCTACAAGAGCAAGACTTATCTCAGGGCTCTGTGTGGTGGCACTGCCCTGTGTGTGAGATGTGCAGGTACTGTCTTACTCTCATTCATGTTTTATGTGCTTGTGTTCATTTTCATTTACATCGTTTTCAACATTTTTGTGCTCATTTGTTGGACAACAGCACAGCTACAGTGCCGGAGATTTTGGGTCACCGATGTGATACATTCACAGTCTTTTCGTTTTTAAAACACATTGACTTTCTTAAACTCATCTAGCTTTTAAAGTATTCTTGTTTTTAAATTTTACCAAGTAAGCCTGCTTTTAACTTGTACCACACTTTTAAAATATTATTATTTTGATGGTCTTGTGTCTGGTGCTCTTTGGCTAAACATGGCTCTTGCACCATAAAAAGTCAACCAACTAACCAACCAGAAAGCATTGGTTTAGACTATTGAGCTTCATCTCATGGGCTAGTTGTTTATGTGCATGAATGTACTTTAGTCACATTGGTTTAGACCAGGGGTGCACAACCTTTTTATAAGTGGGGGCCAAGTTTATTTTTACATAATAAGTGGCGGGCCGCAAGTTACCTTTTCACATAGGCACTTGCCAAACCCTACCGCTAAAGCTAATTTTACTATTATCCGAATAACCTATTTTACCAGCAGACAAAAAATGCGTTTCAATACCATTTTTGTGTCCTTTAAATGGTTTAAATCCATTTTGAAGTTTTTTGGCAAATTGCGTTATTAAGTTATCAAATTACTGATTTACAATCAACTTACTCCTAATTGGAAAAGGTTTAGGGGTATATAAAATAAAATAATACTATCACAAGGTTGTAAAATTTTTATTTTTACAAAAAACAGAATTCTTAACATCAAAGTATATAAAAAATTAAAATCAGTATATCGTCAAACTGACCATCAAATCAAGTAGTAGCCTAATGCTCCTAATGAGATGCTTGGCATTGTTTATTTTTCAATAGTCTGTCAATATCAGGTTCAATGTTAGAGATGGTAATGCGCAAGTTTTCCCTCCAATAGTGTATCACTTAAACGGGAACGACACTTTGACTTTATTTGTTTCATCAAAGAAAACGATTGCTCGCATAAGTAGGTACTTCCAAACAACGTTGCCGTTTTTAAAGCATGATCTTTTAGCAATTTCATTTCTTTCGGTAAGTAATTTTTGTAAAATTCTAGGAGAGAAACTTAAGAGTATTTTGTTTTTAACTCATTGTTACACTGAAGATCAATTAATTCCATCTGGAAATCTAGTGGCACTGACGCAACGTCAGTAGTGAATGGTAGAGAAAACATATCAAACAAAACCTCAAATTTTCTTATATCTTCAAATCGTCTTTTAAACTCATTGTGAAGGTCCACTACAAGAGATGCATATTTAGCCACATTTACATGGAATTCAGAACTTTCAACAAAACTTTTCATTGTTGGAAAATTTGCTAGTTAACGAAACATTTTTATAATTTTCTTATTTCAACTAGGGCCTACAATAATGGGAAAAAATCTCATCATTCACAATATATATATTCACGTTTTCAATAGTATAAAATATTTATCCGCGGGCCGCATAAACTGACTTTGAGGGCTGCGGGTTGTGCACCCCTGGTTTAGACTTTTGAGCTCCATCTCATGGGCTAGTTGTTTATGTGCATGAATGTACTTTAGTCACTGGCAGTGGACAAACCAGTCTGCAGATTTTGCCCTTCAACTAGGAGCGTGTTCGTGAATAAAAAGAAATATTAGAACTCATTCTTTTTTTTTTTATTTAAAAATGTCAGGTTTGGTCTTACTCAGTTGTGTGCGGGATCTTGCACTCAACCCTGTACATCTTTTCTCTTTTTGCTTTGACTTGTTTAACCTTTTACCTGCCAATGTTCCCATTTGGGTACATGAACTTCTCGATAAAAAAAAAAATGGAAGAAAGAATTCAGTAACGAAATTTTTCTTTAAATCACTGCATGTCCTTTATATTTTTTGGCTATATTTGTTCTGGCTTCCACTCAAAAACATGAAAATTTCTCAAAACTACTATTTTTCATAATTTTATGCTTCTTCTGAACATCTTTGTATTTTAATCTGAAAAAACATCGATTTTTAAAAAAATATATTCACTGGAGAGGTGCAAAAGGGTTGAGTTCATCATGTGATATTAATTTTTCATTTTTCTTTTTATTTATTCATTAGTAGGAATCAGTGTTTTTTTTTTTTTTTTTTTCAATGTTCCCAAATGGGAACATTAGCAGTTTAATGTGAAGCAAAAATTGCAGAATGCCACCAGAATGCATTCAACAGCCACATAATGACTTGTTTATGTTTGAGAGTTTGATTGATGCACAATTCTTTTTAGCTTCTCCCCAGAAGTCTTTGAAACTGAACTTTGACACTTGGTAGTGGGTAATGCCATAAAATCTAGAATGGTTGACAGGATGTTTACCTAAGAACTAATACAATAGGCAGCAAACCAAAAGGCAGGGGGACACAGGAGTTAGGACTTCTGTTCAGTTAGGTATCTTTGTGTGAAAGGCAAGGTTCGGAAAAATCTGCTATGGCAAAGCGTTTCCTTACTGTGGAACAAGCAGTTGAATATTTACAAAATATTTCAGATGATTGAGATGTATCAGATGTAGATTTATGTCAGTTTCCACCTGAGGAGAAAGGAAATAAAACTGAAGAAAAGGATGTAAGTGAAAATAATTTAGAACCTGTTACCTTAGCTGACGTTTGTGGAAGCATTGACGTTATGGTTTTTAAAAACTCATTCTGAGGTTGTTGAAATTGAAGATCCTGAAGCCCCTTCAACATCTCTGCATTTCATTAAAAAATGTGAGGCTCACTACTCTGGTGATGTAAGTTCATGTGAAAGAAAAATTAAAATGAAAACACAAAGCTTGACTCGACGATGGGAAAAAAAGTGTGCAATTTGACAAGCCTCTCTCTCGTGAGAAGCCTGAAAAATTACTAGAAAATTTGTGCAACTAGCAGCTTTTATCACCAATTGAGCTGTTTTGGAAAATAAAGCTGAAGGGGAGTACCTTATACATTTGGCAAAGATGACAAAGCTTTATGCTCTACAAAAAGGAGAAACAATTGATGTAGAAATTGAAGACATCACTCAGTTCTTTGGTTTGTTACTTCTTAGTTGCTACACTCTGTACCTGCTGAAGATCTGTACTGAAGTACATCAGAAGACACATCTGTACCGATTTTCCCTACAGTTATGGCTCTGAAACATTTTAGGAAGTTAAAAAAATATTTCCATATAAACGACGACAGCCAACTAGCACCAGACGATAAGCTAGGCAAAATTTTCCCATTTTATGCAGAACTATCAAAAAACTTTTGCCAGTTCTGTGTATTTCATGAAAAGTTAAGCATTGATGAATCTATGGTTCCATATTATGTTCGGCTTCAAGATTTGGATGTGTTCATCAAATGTATATGAAATGGAAATATACAGTGGGGAAAAAAAGGATCTCCAGCTTTGCCTCTAGGAACATAATCACTGAGTTGCTGTCAGTAGTTGGCCAACCTTCAAAACACGAAGTCTTTTTTGATAATTTTTTTATTTCTCATGATGTGTTGATGAATTTAGCTGACAAAGAAAGGGATCAAGGCAGCTGGAACTGTCCGTGAATTCCGTACAGTAAAGTGCCCATTGAGATCAAAAAAAGAAATACCTAAATGTGAGAAAAGAGATTTTGATTACCGATGTGATGGCAGCAAATACATATGTAGCTTGAATGACAATGCTGTTGTTACAGTTGCATCAAACTGCTGTTCACATGAACCCATCGGAGTGGCCAAACGATTTTCTAGGGCAAAGAAAAATAAAATTGATATACCACAACCCTACTTTATTCAGAAATATAATGAGGGAGGGGGTGATCTCCTTGATAGACTGCTCAGTAGCTATTGTCCTAAACTCCGCAGCAAAAAGTGGTGGTGAAACTTGTTCAATAATGCACTGAACATCTCCGTAGTGGCAAGCCTGGATCTTGTATTGTGAACTCTATGAAAATGCACTTCCACATTTGGACTTTAGAAGAGAAGTCACTATGAATCTTCTTCGCCAAAAAGAACGACTGTCAACTCACATTGGACTCGGAAGCCACAAACCACATGCTTCTCAAACATCTGGCAGCCACTATCTTGTGCCCTCATCACAAGGACGTTGTGTAATTTGCCAGAAACAAGTGTTTTGAGTGCTAAAAAAGATTACATCAGCATTGTTTCCCGACTTACCATGGGCACTAAACCACAATAAAGTAAGGAACAAAGTAAATGAAATTTATTATTTCAAAGGTATTATAGCTAATCAACAATTAGTATTTTAATTAAGGTAAAAGTGAAATAACTGAAATTAAATTTACAATTTTTAATCCCTCATATATAGCAGCAGTCCTTGGTTGTACTGAATAACCAAAAATCCAGTTTCTATAAAATTGTAGCAAAATTATTAACACAAAACACCAATGTTCCCAAATAGAAACAATAAAAAAAAAAAAAATTTTTTTTTTTTTTGAAACTATCAAAATATATGTGTTATATAGAAGTACACTGGTGTGAAAAAATTAAGGACGAAGAGGAGGAATTAGCATAACAGCGGAACGAGCAGGCAGAATAAACCGAAAGACCACTCAGGAGATAGACTAGGGTCCGGTACGGTAGGGCATGCGTATATATGCAGCACATCCCCCCCCCCCCGTCATGCTGCGTGTATATATGAAGCATAACGGGGGGGTATAAAGCACACGGGGGGTGTACGCTCAGCAATTCGGTGAAAGTTATTTCACGGTGTACATCGGTTTCAACGATGTAGAGTTGCTGCCACCGTGTGATATGGCCAACAGGCAATCCAGCAGACGACATCTGGATGACTTTACCCGAGGTCGTGTCATTGGGAAGTTGGAAGATGGTTGAAGTGTGACTAGTGTGGCTGAGGAGTTCGGGATCGCTCACAGCATCGTTTCATGAGCTTGGAGAGCATTTCAAACGACAGGAACAGCTGTCCGAGAGTTTAGCAGTGGTCGTCCACGAGTAACCACGGCGGCGAACGACCAGTATATTGTCCTACAGGCGAGAAGAGACAGACGGCAGACAGCGGGAGAAATCGCAAGGCACGTGCAACAGACAACTGGACGTCTGTTATCGCATTTTACCGTGTCCAGGAGGCTGCACAAAGGTGGTTTATTTGCACGACTACCAGTACGGTGTGTGCCATTAACGCCTGCTCATTGGAGACGGCGGTTTCTTTGGTACCAGGAACACAAGAACTGGACACATCAGCAATGGGGTCGAGTTCTCTTTACGGATGAGAGCCGATTTAGTCTGACGAGCGATTCTGCGTATACACATCTGGAGAGAGCAGGAAACACGCAATCACACCTCCAACATCATCGAAAGGAACCGGTTTGGAGGTGGCAGAGTTCTCGTTTGCGGCGGTGGAGTTCTCGTTTGGGGTGGTATCATGCTTGGTGGTCGTACTGACCACATCTTCCAAGGAGGTTCAGTCACTTGTGTCTGCTATTGTACTGAGGTTCTCCTGCCTCATGTGCTTCTGTTTAGAGGTGCTGTGGGTCCTGAGTTCCTCTTCATGGACAACAACGCTATACCTCATCGTATAGTGGCTGTCGCAGAGCTGTTGGAGAGTAAAGATATTCAACGCATGGATTGGCCCACAAGGTCCCCGGACCTAAATCCAATCGAACACGTGTGGGACCTTCTTGGGAGACGCTTGGCAGCACGTCACCAGCCGTCAGCAACGATTCCACAGCTGCGATTGGCGCTACAAGAGGAATGGGCCGCGGTGCCTCAACAGCTCCTGGACAACCTCGTTCTCAGCATGGACAGACGTTGTAAATCCTGCAACGCAGTCAGTTATGATCATATCCCGTACTAAAGACTGGATTTTTCTTGGCAGCCGCCTGTCACATGGACGTTTCTGTCTTCTGTCCAGTTGTGTTCGAAGCTACCTTTTCAATAAAGTGCCTTTGTATCCTTTGGATTCCTTGTTTGGACGGTTTTGCTCACTTGTCCCATATTCTTACATCTTGGGGATCTTATGGTATGATTTGAGTCGATGTGGAGCACTTCTGCACGACGATACATTCGAGAAACCGCCTCGTCCTTAATTTTTGCACGCCAGTGTATAATAAGCTTCTTTAATTTCATAATAAGTATGAAACTTGTGGAAAACATAGTGTGGCATTTCAAGGGTTAACGCCCTACACTATTTTTCCCAACTCATCTTTTTCTGGGTCTTCATAGTCCCGTATTTTGTGGCACCTATATTTCTTTTTTGAATTGGATTTTCTTTCTTTGTTCTTCAGATATGTTCTGTTTTAATTTTT
The DNA here is from genome assembly GCA_039090855.1 of Macrothele yani. Classification (NCBI taxonomy): domain Eukaryota; kingdom Metazoa; phylum Arthropoda; class Arachnida; order Araneae; family Macrothelidae; genus Macrothele; species Macrothele yani. Next base: position 75,637,227 of record CM077016.1, on the reverse strand, counting down.
CACTGATTTTTCTACACTATCTCCTTAGATTCTCATTTTCTCTATGTACTTTTCTTGGTATCCTTTTCATCCGCCTAAATACCCTGTTCTTTCTAGTTGCTCTTTTTTTTTTTTTTATCCTCGTTTGCCCAAGTTTCTGATCCATATAAAAGAAAAGGTCTTACAGCTATCTTGTGTATTTTTTATTTCATTTTTGTTTAGGCTTTGTTGTCACATATTACCTCTGATATCTCATCCCATTTCTGTCGTGCTTTTAAACTGACATAATTTTACATAGCATATCATCATCATTGTCAACCATTATCAATCCACTGCTGGACGAAGGTCTCCCCAAGTTTCCTCCACAACCGTCTGTCTTGTGCCAGTCTCCTCCATGTCAATCCTGCATACTTTCGAATTTCATCCACCCATCTCCCATGTGGTCTTCTTCTGGGTCTTTTCCTGTCCCTTGGAATCCAATCTAAAATTTCAGCTGTCCATCGTCTGTCCTTCTAGCAGTATGTCCAGCCTATTGCCATTTGAGGGATTTTACTCTGATCATGATGTCTTCCACTCTTGTCATTTTTTGGATCCACGAGTTCCTTTTCTTATCTCTCCTGGTTACACCAAGCATGCACCTCGCCATGCTGTTTTGAGTTGTCTGTAGCCTTTGTATGTCTCTTTTAGTTAAGGTCCACGTCTTTGCACCATATGTAAGCACTGGAAGGATGCATTGATCAAACACTTTTCTTTTAAGACATAATGGCATATTGCTTTTGAAAATTATGCTGTTTCTTCCAAAAGCTCTCCAGGCAAGTTTTGTACGCCGATTAATTGCTTCATCATGTGACCCTCACTTGATATCTGCTGTCCAAGATAAACGTACGTGTCTGTTATCTCCAGCTTTTCTCCATCAATCGATAAATCTTCATTTCTTGAAAAAGCATTGAACATCACTTTTGTCTTCTGAAAGTTCATTTTGAATCCCACTTCTTTACTCTTGTCAGCAAGTTCCTGGATCATACTCTGCAGCTCTGATGGGGGGTAGTTGCAAAAATGACTATGTCATCAGCAAAACGAAGGTGAGTTAGATAATCTCCATTAGTCTTGATCCCCTTGTTTTCCCAGCTCAGCGACTGAAAGACACCCTCCAATGTAGCATTAAAGAGCTTGGGAGATATGGTGTCACCTTGTCTCACTCCCTTTCTAACTTTTATGTGTGCTGTATTCTCAAACAGCCGAATCTTTGCATTTTCATTTTCATAGATGTTATTAATAATAATATTAATAACATATACTTATCCTAGCATATACATATCCCTATTTATTTTGCCGTGCTGTTATTTTCTAGTAATTATAACTGCAATGAAAAAAAAAAAAATATGCTTCACTGTGCAAAAAAATCATGATCACCTGCAGTTTGTTTTTATTGAATAAAAAAAGGAAATTATTTTCATCTGTGTTAGGGAAAAAGCTCTGTAAAATACCGATATAGTATGTTATTTACTACAAGCAAAAGTATGGCCATTATATAATGATATTTACTACAAGAAAAAACATGGAGTATCTGCGAGCTTTCCATTTTCATCTATGTTTACAGAGATTTATACGCAGAATTTGGAAAAATTACTAATTTCTCCATCTTTTTTTAAAACGTGTAGTTGAGTTAGGCTGATAAAATTTATTATTTGGTCACACCAAGAAATATTTGCTTATCTACACTCATTTCATCAATCACTTCCAAATTCACTAATATAAAATTTCAGAGCAAATGAAGAAGAAAACAATAATATTAATTTTCTGGATGTCAAACATTCCTGAGCATAGAAACAGTTATCTTTCAATTTGCAGAAAACTGACAACCAGTTCTGGTACTATATCCTGCCATTCACGTACCTCCAGGAACCACAAGTTAACTGCTTTCAAATCATTATCGCAAAGAATGACTTCATAGCTTCCTCTAATTACTTTCAGTATTGTAAATACTTAACGGGAATTATAGAGGATAAATTTATTAAGCTACATTACCTCTCAAATTTTCGATCTGTACAGTAGATCGCCAGGAGTTCCTGCGTCTTACTACTTCCACAGGTCTATCTCCCATATCATTGCTCATGTCTCGAGGTTGAGATTTACTACTCTTGCACGCCTGTCCCGGGAAGTCAGATTTGTGAGCTCTTTGGATTACTAACTAGTGTTTGCTCTGGTTTGTGTAGTCTGTGCCGGGGTTGCCATTTGGCCTTCGGCCTCAAGACTAGGTCGTTATTTTCTTTCATTCGTAAAGATCGGGACCCTATTCATAAACAGTCCAGACATGGGGTTTATTGTGTTCCACTTAGGTCGGTTATTCCTGATGTACCTGATAGTACATACATAGGTTCTACTTTTAGAAATTTTGGTATCAGGTTGGCTGAACATCAATATAGTGTCAGGCGTAAATCTACTGATACTTCTCTCTCACATCTGGTCAGTGCTGGTACTTACATTCCTAACTTGAATGCCTCGCAACTGTTGACTTACGGCCCGAAGGACAAAGTTTCTTTATTGTTTATGGAAAGCATGTTTATTTACCAGTTTGGTGATAAATGTTGCAATGATGATATGCCATACCATATTCCTCGGGCCTGGAAGAACTTGTTAAATGGACTACCGTTACCTTTATAATGACTATTTTGAGTTTATTTTTGCAGAGGGCGTTACGAATGTATTTCAGTGGTGTATGTCATTGCTGTACCGTCAGGCAGCGCTTTATAGTTTCTTCTGTACCATCATATTAAAACTTTAAGAACTCTGGTTCCAAATGTCGTGTCATCCGATGATGCAGTAGCTGCTACTGCGAAAGATCTTGTGTTTTTAAACTTATGTATATAGCTTTTTAACCTCGTGTAATAAATGTAGTTCAGTATAGTACTTGAGGATATTTTTACATGAGGATTGGATCGTGCAATGACTTAGGTCTATGTTTTTATCAAAAACTTAAATCTAGTTGTTTCTTAGTATTTTCTGAGCTAACTAATCACTTTCCATCTGCTATAATTAGTTTTTTAATCATGTCAGTTAAATTGCCTTGATCACTTATGTATGCAGCTGTACACATAGTCCTTGGATTTAAGGTTTCCCTGTTATTCTCTTTCATTTCATTTTTTGAAATTTTTGCGCATATACTTTGTTTGCTGGTAAGTACACATTTAAAATATACACTGGCGGAAAGTGAAAAAAGAACACCAAGAAGGAGACGTCTGATACCAACGAAATTTATACAGCATAATAACGGAATACAGAGGATAACGTGATCAAAACATTATGGCAAAATACAGCTGTATTGACTGGTAAACTAAAAAATAACATTTCCATGTAACATGGTTAGTACGAGGTTGAACCGCTATGAACTGCGTCACACTGTGCAATTCTGGCATGGAGTCTGTCGTACAGATGTTGGATGTAAGTTTGGGGTATTGAGTTCCAAGCATCCTCAACCTGGATGCGTAAATGGGGGATGGTCGTGGCTGGCCGTGGAAACCGGATAAGTCGTCCCATAAAATCCCACACGTGCTCAATGGGGGACAAATCCGGTGAACGTGCAGGCCATGAAAGTTGTCTCACACCCTGAAGTGCATGTTGCGTTGCACGTGCAGTGCGTGGGCATGTGTTATCTTGCTGGAAAATACCATGATGGACCGACCTTACAAATGGTACAACAACGGGCTGAAAGATGTTGTTGATGTAGGAGGTGCTGTTTAACATACCCGGTACAAACACGTGTACAGGAGTGATAGCTGATCGCTCCCCACACCAGGAGACCAGGTGTAGGCCCTGTGTGTCGCTGTCGGATGCAAGAAGGGTGGAGACGCTACGTATACGGCCATCGGAGGCTCCCAAGCAGAATCTGCTTTCATCACTGAACACGACAGATCGCCATTGCGTTCTCCAGTGCAGACATTGGCGACACCACTGTAGCCGTTCCTGACGGTGGGCTGGAGTCAGAGGTACACATGCCAGAGGCACACGTGCACGTAGTCCTGCATCCAGTAAATGGTTACGGATTGTTCATACAGTCACCTCAGGTGCAACGGTAGCTCGGATTTGCGTCGCAGTGCATGTTCTGCTTGACAACGCCGCTCTTCTTATGCGTCGATCGGTCTGCTCATCAGTCCGTCTGTGACTCCCGGTTCCACGTCTTCTCGTGTGGGAATGTTCCTCGGACCATCTACGCCACCATCGTACCACCACCGATACTTCCCGTCCAGTACACTCTACAATACGACAATACGACCACCCGGCCTCGCAGAGTCCAACTAGACGACCTCGCTCAAAGTCCGATAACTGCTAAAATCGTACACGTCTTCCATGTCCAGACATTGCAGCTTCTTCAGGGTCTTCGCACATGTCTGTACGCCAACGACTGATTACATTCATTTCGCCGTACTCCTTAAATAACACCGACGATAATTTGCATATTATGTCGTGCTGTGGCATAAGTGCTCACCGATTGGTCCTGAAATTAACATCACACCTACGCAAACTCGACCCCATTAACATATGTAAATTTCATGATCGTCCGCCAATTCTTTCTTGGTGTTCTTTTTTCACTTTCCACCAGTGTAGCTAAAGAATCAACATCAGAAGCTCAAGCATCAATATTATGATGAAAACTCCTTCCTTAAATAAAATGTAGCACAAATCCTTGCTCCCATGAGTATTTGTTTAAGAAATAATAATCTCTTTGTTCCTTTGAAAACATTTCAAATATTTCACCTTTCGTTATCTTTAAATTTCGTTATTTCAAAATAATTAAATATTGTGTTTTGTAAAATGATTGTGTGGTATATGAAAGCATTTCGAGAGTAATGCCACATTTATGTTCTAACTATAGATTTTGCACCTATTTATTTTTGAGTTTTATGTGTGTTTTTTTATTCTGTAATTTGCTTCAATAATAATTGAACTGAAGCCAAAGTAGAAAAATAATTTTTCTCAAAATTAGTATAGTATAATATATAGAAGTTTTGTAGAAATTAAACCTGGTCACATTTTCAGTGATGGTTTTGGTATTTCAGTATTTTTCTGTGATTCTGAGTTTCTTATTAGCAGCATCATTTTCAACATTTTGCATTAACATTGCTCAAGAATGCAGGGAATTGTTTGTTGTAGGTTACAAATTGAACAGACCTATGGTTTCACTATATTTTAAGTTGGGGTGTTTGGATTGTATGTCCTGGAAATAAGTCCAAAAGTCCTGGAATTCTGTGATTGAAAAAGGGTATGAACCATGTTGAAATGTTCTTTATTGCTGCTTTGTGTTCATTAATTCTGGTGGTTAACCTTCGTCCTGTTTCTTCTATGTATGGTAAACCACATGAACACTCAATTTTATAAATGATTCCTTCCTGGAGTAAAAAAGTATTTTCTTCTCTTTGTTTTAGGGATGGTAAGTAGAAGTGTTATTCTTCTATCCTTGGCACTCTATAATAATACAACTCCGATAATTAGTGGGAAATGAAACACTGCATGCGACGACTGTCTTTTCTTGTAGTAGGAAATCCTATTCCAAACTTTTTTAATTTTTAAATTTAGTTGTCCGGATTGGGCAACTAGATTTTTATTTACCTGCTCTGGGCATCTTGGTCGTGGTATTTTTCGAGCTGTGATCAGCATATGTTGAAGCATATTTCTAACGTAAAGGAAGGGAATTCTTTCACCTTATATATGTGTTGACACTTCAGACCATTTCTATTCACTTCACAGCTGACGAAGGTAGGAGCAACTACCAAAATGTTTAATGTGTTATTTTCTATATCAATGTAGCTAATTAGTGTTTTTTGTATTATAAAACACAAGTGAACCTCTTTACTGTCATCTTATTATGAACATCCACCATTCTTTGTTATTATACTGAATGCCCTTTTCCTAACCTCATCACATTACTTGTAGATGTAAATTTTGAGTTAACTGACTCCTAACAGCTTTAGAGATGCTCATATACATGGGAGAAATACAAACTACCTAACTAGGAATAAATGAGGTAAATTCTTGAAGATTGTCAGCAAAATAATTATAATAGCCAGCTGGAGTCACCGATAAGGTCCTAGTTATCTCCAAAATTGTTTAAATTCATAAAATATATAAATTATACCTGCCAGGTTTTATAGTTTACCCCTAAGATTTACGGAAATTCTACTTGTTTCACGGTTCTTTTACAGAACATACAGATTTTTGTTTTTATTTTCTCTCACCCCTAACTTTGCTTCTGTGTCCCAAACCCCTCTGCTCGCATCACAGCAGGAAAGACTCAGTAAAAATGCTGTAGGATTATGATTGGTGCTGAGTTAGAGACAAAAGAAAAATGCCAGTCGCATATGAGATGCATTTTAAAGATATGTTGGGATCTCAAAATGTAATAACCTTCTTTCCACTTCTGTCTACCAAAAACCAGTTTCTACCAATAACATTATTCCTTTCAATTCTCATACCTTCCACCAATATAAACTGTCGGCCCTCAAGTCTCTCATTCATCGAGCTTATTTGGTTTGTAACACTGAAGTTAATCTAACAAATGAATAAGCAAACATCCGCTTGATCGCTACTCAACATGGCTGTCCGCCTCTCCTGGTTTCTAAATTAATTCAAACTGCTAAGAAAAAAACAGTTGTTGCTCTTCAACCTGTTCCACCAAAAAAGGAATTAACATTTGCTGGCTCAATCCCTTACCACGAACCTTCTGCCTATAAACTCATCAGTATCTTCAAAAGAGAAGGATATAGACTTGCCATTCGTTCTTCCCCTTCAATTTCTGTTATACTCCGTAATGACAGAGACCCAAGACCTCCGCTTTCTTCGCCTGGAGTGTATAAAATTCCGATCAAGACTAACGTGTTGGATTAACTGCGTACATAGGAAGTTCATTCCGGAAAATTCTCTCAAGACTTCAGGAACACAAAGCTGATGTGAAATTTGGAAAACCTTCATCTGCCTTATCTCTTCTTACCATGGCTGACATTTCTGCTATTCCACTTTGGTCTGATACTAAAAAGTTGGCTCCCTTCCAAAATCAGTATGCTCTGAGGTTTAGAGAAAGTTTGGAAATTTTATTTTCCAAAAATTGTAACTCTGAGCTCCCCATTTTCGTTCCTTACATCTGAAAATCCCTCATTGCATCATGTCACCCGGAGTTACCATTACAAAACTTACCTTTCCAATCTGGCAATGTAAACCAATCGTAGTCGCACTGATGAAGGCCATAGTAATGGCCGAAATATATTTGCATTAAACTTTTGTACGTAACTTAGCGTGTTCTACACTACCTTCTTCTTAATATGTTGGGGTGCAAAAATTTAAGGTTAAACCCTGTTAAAGTAAAATGCTGCTGCAATCCTTATAATTTCAGAGTTACAAAATAAAATTTTTATCTGTATATGTAGCCTAATAATATAGTGTACCATGAAATAATTATATATTGATTGCATTTTGATTGTCATTAGCATCAAATATTCCCAAATGTATTACGGTAGCACACATAATCGACATATTTGCATAATAAATTGGCTCTTAATCAATACGTTCGCCACATTTAATCAGAACCTACACTGCATGCAGTACAGGCATATATTTGGTGTTAATAAATTGGTTACCCTTTGGAGGAGCAACAAGAGTGTGTTTGAAGGACCATTAGCAGTGTGATCATTGGAGTTCCACGTTTTTATACCTTACGAAACATAAAGTTATGGGATCTGAAGTGTGTCTTAGCTAAAGGAACTGTAAGAGAAGCATTCATTTTAAACACTGTGTAAATGCCAGGTAAAACCTGAGAGAGGCAGTGAATGGGAAAAATTTCTAAACTGTTCTGTAAACAGATGGCAAAAACAGATAACTCACAACAGTTGAAGAAGGGAGGGTGAGTTGGATACCCACATCTGAATAAGTGGACTTTTCTGTTTACTGAAAAAAAAAAAAAAAAAAAAGTCATTGTAATTAATCTCATTTGGGCCATAGGTAAAAGTCTACAAATGGTGACATTAGCACCCCACAAAATAATGTAATGTTCCTAAAACATTTCTAAACAAAACTATTTTGCTTGCTGAGAGGTAATGCTTTGCTTTTTCCAGTTGTACTGTAAGTTGCACCTCCATGGTAAAAATATTCCTTGCTGGGAAAAACCAGAAAACATGCATTCATGTATACCTTCTAGGAAGGTAGATGTATGTGGGCCAAATGCAAAATTATGTTTGTATTAAGAAAATTAGAGAGAGATATCTGGTGGAAATAACTGTGCTCCAGGAAAATCTGGATAATTTTGTGTGCATCCTCCCAGAAAGAATTATCTGAATTGCAGGGGTTGTTAACCTTTTGTACCTTAATCAGTCATTTATTGAAAAGACTGATGTTTGTGTTTTTCTTAGAGGTACACACATAACAAATAGATCAAAGTAGTTGGGTAGGCATGCCAGTTGTGCATTTTTCTTACTACCTTCACTGAGAGAATCGGGCAGCAACATGTAACTGAAATAAAGGATATGAAGGAAATAGAGAAACACACTTAAGGTATGAACAAGTTATATTTTGCACAGAAGCTTTTGAATTACGAAATCAAAAATAAAAGCTATTCAAACTGAAAATCCTCCATTTCCACGTTTTAACACACAGCAATCGAAAAATTGTTATTCAGTCACCGCCGGGAAATTGAACCCCAGATCTCTCGATATCTAGCTGAGTGCGTTAACCTTACACCACGGTGGCCAACAATCCACGGCGCTATGTGTGTTTTTCTGTCAGCTTCTGGCATTATAAATCTGTAAGATGGGCTCAGCTACTGAGACGTCTCCATCTGTTGGTCAGTAACGGCACTGGCTATGTATTTATTATAGCAGTTAAATCCAAAGGGCGAGATCGAAAGTAAAAATCCTCCAATACGATTTGGAATCTCCATATATTCTTTTTAAGTGAAAATCCTCCAATACACCAAAAAGATGTATTTTGAATCATATGAATCCCGGAATCCTGGAAACTTCTTTGAAGTTTTAGTTCTCTTTCCAGATCTTGAAAAGCTATTTTATTTTCGTATTTTTGTGTAAAGTCTTGGAGTAGTACTAGAATTATTTCCTGCAATAAACAATTTTTTTTGTTCATTCAATTCGTTTTTTTATGAAACATTTTTTTTTTGTTCATTGTAAGGGAGAAAAATCACAGGAAATAAAAACACTTTTTTTTTTTCATTCTTTTTGGGGTTTAAAGACGACCATGAACAACTTCCAGTCTGTGTAGGCACTTACTTTGTTTACTGTAGAGTTCCCATTGAAACACACATTAATTTTCGAGGTGAACTAGAATTTTTTTTTTTTTTTTTTTTTTAATATTGGAGCCATTTAGTGTTTTTCACAAAATGTCTTCAATTTATGGGCAAGTTGTTAAGCAAAATTAGCTTTTTTATGAATTTACGCTGCTCTGGAAATTTGTTTTTTTTTTATCAAGGGTGTAAATACAATTTTATTCATTACTACTGGAGAATGCCGAAAACTATGAAATTTTTTAGTGTTTCCTACAAAAAATTCCCAATCAAGGTTGCAGTTTCTGCCTTCATCATGTGTTTCTCTTTTCCATCATTCATATGCTTTTGGTCCTAATGAGGTACTGAGTGAGTTTTAAACATCAGTAAGTGGGGGGGGGGGGGGGTTCTAAAATTCTGATTAAAACTGCAATATAATAAATTTTTTTTAGTATTGTTTTAACATTTAAAATTTTTCTTCTCTCTTTGATCATTTCTCAAAAAAAAAAATAATAACCCTCTCATTAATTCAAATTTTATTATTTAGGTGTGCGATGCTCATATGAATTCTGCACAAGTATGGAGAAGCCATATTAAGGGCAAACGCCATTTGAAAGTAAGATTCTTTTTTTTTCTTTTCTTTTTTTTTTTTTTTTTTTTCATTACGAGAAGTATTTTTTATTGGTTGCAGTTTCATGTAGAATCAGTTATTTTGATGTGGTGTTATTAATTATATGCCACAGTATGTCCTAAAACAATGTTAGTAATAAAAAATGTTCTGAGGGTAAAGTAGCAAGAACACTATCATAAACTGTGTATTACATCAGGTGAATATTCTGATTGTGTTCCGAAAATGGTGTAGACTCAATTGGGTGAATAAAGATACAAGTCTAGTGTTCTCCCTAGTTGTTTTTTACAGCCAGGCAGCAAGAAATTTTAGCTGGGTGGTACTATTAACGACCCCTTCCCCAATTGAAAAAAAAAAAAAAAATGTTTTCCTTAACATTATACTTATTAAACATCTGTAGTGGTGTGGTAGGCATGGGCCATTGGTTCCAGAGAAGGGAGAGAACCAGTGCCGTAAAACAAACACAACATCCATGCCTCACCGGGATCCGAACCTGGACCCTTTTCTGACAAATGGTCATAAGCTAACGCTTAGACCACTGCACCACCAGGATTGTGACACTGATTTCAGCCAGTTTTCATCAACACTGATGGTGTATGTGGGAATAAGTTTTCCATTCTTTAGACTAAAGTGCAGTGTGAAAACATTCATTAAAAGAAATATAGCTGGGTGGCAGACAATTAACTGTTCGGACCACCCAGTAAAAAGGCTCTAGGGAGAACACTTAAGTCTAAACAAAAAGTGGTTTCTGTTATTATCGGGGCACAGGTACCAGATTGCCTCCGTTTCGATGACCAGATGAATTTGCTGCTAAAAAAATATTGACATCTCACACAGCACATTGCTTTTTGTCTCTCCCCCCCCCCTTAGTAATTAAACAATTAAACCAAGTGAAGAATAATTGACAGAACAAAAACATAAAACCTGAGTGCTTTTTAAATGTGTTGAAGGAATTTTAGGAGCCCAGGGAGGTGAGATAGGTTAGTTAAGATACAAGATTGTGTCTTTTGAGGTTGGATGGGTAGTTCTTTTGTTAGGAATACATGTTTTAGAAGATGAAGCCAGTGCTGGGTAACAAGTACACAGTTGTATTAGAATAATATGACCACCTACCTATTAATGGGATAAACCACTCTTGGCCTGGATGACAGCGGCAAGATGCCGTGGCATGGACGCAATGAGGTCCTGGAAGGTTGCCCGAGGCACACTTGCCCTTTTGGACTGCAGCAGAGCACGAAGGTCCTGGAGATGACGTGGTTGTGGGTCAGCATGTCGAACCTGTCGATCCAAATAGTCCTACAAGTGCTCTGTGGGATTGAGATTGGGCAATTTCGCTGGTCAAGGGAGAACGGAGACAATGCTGTTGTGTTCCTGGAACCAGTCGTGCACCCCCTTAGCGATGTGGCACGAAGCACTGTCCTATAGGTAGATACCATCACCATGGTAAACATCCAACATTAAGGGATGCATGTTATCAGCGAGGGTGGACAGGTAGCCATTGGCATTCAGGCACACATCCATTGGTACCAGCGGTCCCAGATCATACCAGGAAAACATTCCTCAAACATGCACACTGACTCCGCCGGACTGTACTTGACCGACAAGCATGTCTGGGTGTTGGTTCTGATGCCGTATCCACCATCGCCCATCACTTCTGTGGAGTACAAACCTTGATTTGTCAGAAAAGGCAACCTTTTCCCAGTGTCCAATGACGGTAGTCCTATGTGAACTGCAGGCATCATTGCCGATGGACCCGAGTTAACATAGGCGCCTTGACACAGCATAGAATCTGGAGACACATGCGTAACAGGGTTCGCTCTGCTGTTATCGAGGACACGTACCTGGGTGTCTGCGCGAAGGGGGGAGTCATTAGGGAAAGTTGGAAGACAGAAGGAACCTGAAAACATTTTGAGACTGATGCTGCTACTGAATGAAAGAAAAAAAAAAAACAACTTTTGGTACTTGATGCTGGATGGAAACGGGTTGAAATAGAACGCAAGTTTTTGTTTACACTACTTGACAACAGAGTTATATACATTACGAAAAGCTTAAAAAAAAAATGTTTTTTGAATTGTGAGCTGCCCGACGAAAATATGATTTTCAGTCATTTTTTAAAAGTGGGAATATCGTGGTAAATTAAAATGCACATTAACCTCACAAGTGGGAAAGTTTTAAGAAAACAGCATAGATAATTTGGCCTACTGATGCATCGATGTTATACTTGTGTCAAGATAAATAGATACAAGGGAGTAAACAACATACTTGTGTACGTCATATATCCACAGGGAAACCAGGTGGATAAAATACAAAAGCATGCCGGAGTGTCATGGAAGAAAATGGCTCAGGACAGATAGTTATGCAGGGGACTTGGAAAGACTCATCCAACAGTGGACTGAAAATGTTTGCAATGTTGATTGCATATCTAATGCGTGCTTTTATTACATTAACCAAGTTGCCATTTTTTATTATTATTTTTTTTTCAGAATGTTACTGAAAACTGTATTAGGAATTAAATAAATTTACTGAAATTGGGTTTTATAACAGTGTTATGAAGGAAATGTGAGGAGCAGAAACTTTTGGATAATATTACATTTCGGTATGAGATCAAAATTTATTGAATGATAGCTGTATCAAAAACTACTAATAAAAATTATTTCGTGTTTCTAGTTGATACAAAAAATCATGCTATGAAATTAAATAACATCAGTAGTAAATATGATGTATCAGAGTGTAGTGTATGCTGTAATAGTAAATTAGGAACACAGGTTCAGTTGGTAGTGAATAATGAAATGCTTAAACATGTTTTTAAGAACTCCAAGTAAATTACTGAACAACAACAAAAAAAAAAAAAATGAAAAAAATGCTCATTCATGCATGAAAAATAAACAAATCAATAATTTGTGCATACATAGCTCATGCCTGCTAGAAAAAAGAATAGTGATACACTGACTTGGAGATGAAGATCTTAAGTTTGATGTGAAAGATTTTGAAGGTGAATTACTTTTGCCTTCTGTACCAGACGCATGTATAGTAATACGTACAACATACATTACATATCATTAAGCTGTTCTCCGAGATTCAGAGGTTAGCTTCTCAAAGAAAGGCCATGTGCCAAGTACACATTTAACTGATAGAACTAGAATTTACATACTGTTGGTGTATCAAATGTCTCCATTCGCAACGATCTGTGCATATCGCTCAAGCTTCATTTCCATCCATCACAAGCCACACGTAAGACCTTTTGTACTTCATACTCATAATCTTTTTCTCAAACAGACATTCCTGAATCTGGTCCTCCCGCAATTTCCTTGGCCTTCCTCTACCTTTCTTTCCTGCCACTTGGTCTGAAAAAATTCTCTTAGCACCTCATCGCTCATTTTCAACATGGCCCAAACCTTACCTTAGAATATTAGTCTCCACCTTACTAACAACATTTTGACTCACATTACACATCTGCGACACATCTTCATTCCTCACATGATCGGTGCATGTTTTAACACTAACGCATCTCCCCAGCACACAAACAACTCCTATGTCTTTTCTGCAGTATCCAGGTTTCACTGCCGTACATCAGAGTAGGAACTATTATACTTTTATACACAGCCATGTGGGACTGCCTTGAAAACCCATCATTCCTGTGAAATCCTCCTAAGGCAGCTGACTTTCAATGAAGAGTTTACTCGCCTATTGACTTTGCCATCTAATTTGTTCCCTCTGTCAAATGTACTTCCTAATTATACAAACTCATTCACCTGGCCAATCTCTGTGCCATTAAGCCTTATCTTGCATTCAGCATGAACAGTTCCTTGCTCAAAAACCATAACTTCGGGTTTTCCCTTATTTATACTTAGTGTGAATTTCATACATCCAGGACAACATACTCTGCAACTCACTTTTGCTCTCTGCCAACAGGACAGTGTCATCAGCATAGAGCAATCTGCGTAAACACATATTACCAAGACACAAACCAATATTTTCCATTTTGGCATTACGCATGCATGCATCCAAAAATATATTAAAACAGCCGTGGTGACATTACACAACCTTGCCTGACTCCTGCACCAACAGAAAGCCATTTTGATAAAACACCATTCACTCGTACACAAGCTCTACTGCCAGCTTACATGGCTTTCACACTGTTAAGTAGATTCCCAGTAACATATTTATTCAGTATCTTTCACAGAAGAGACCTATTTACTTTGTCGTAAGTTTTCTCTAAATCTATGAAAGCCGCAAACACTTTTTTACTAACAGACAGATACTTTTCAATCATCATGCATAAAACAAAAATTTGATTAGTGCATCCCTTACCAGGCATAAAACCACTCTGAACATCCACACTTTCTCTGACTTAAGATCTCGTACCTTATCAATAATTTCCTTCCCAAACATTTTCGTGACACACTGAGCAAACTAGTACCATTATAGTCTTGCATTCAGTTTGATCACCCTTTCCCTTGTACAAGGGAACAATGATAACATCCCTCCAATCCTGAGGGACCATTCCTAGCTCCCAATATAATTGGCAAATTTCAGTTAAGCAGTCAATCAGAGTCACCACCATAGTTTAGCATCTCAGCAGATATGCCATCTTCTCCCGAAGCCTTGCCATTATGAAGAGATTTTAGAGATTTACACACCTCTTGAGATCCCACAAGTGCTTCCATCTCTCACTATGACACTATCTGCTTCTGCCTCAGAATCATCTTTGCTTTCATGGCCTAATAAATCACAGAAGCTCACTGGGCTTCCATATAATTTCTCCAACCCTGTTCTTTACACAACCTAGAATTTTATTTCTCCTATTTTTCCTATGTCTTATGTACTTCCAGAATGTTTTTCTATCTTTCCAAAAAGCCAAATCGTTCCTTTCCTCCTTTTCCTGTCCTATCTTTTGCCTTACTCTGGCGAACCAGCTTTACTGCCTCACGCTTCTTACAGCGAGCATATTCATCCTCTGAGACTCTACTTTACAACATCCCAAAGTATCCTTCTTTCTCTTTACTGCTTCTTTAACCTCACTGTTCCACCAAGCATCACCTTTAAAGTTAACCACTGTTGCAGTACCACAGACCTCTTCAGCGGCAGTGATAACACAGTTATTAAAACATGTCCACTTCTTTTCTACATCCGTCTCGCACATCTTTGACTCATTCAGACATTCACTGAGTAAATCAGAGTAACACTGATGCTCTTCAGACAACCTTTCAACCTTTATTCTTTTCATGACGTGCATCTTCTTCTACCTCCTTCCCCAACCAACATTCAGTTTCACACCAACAGGTGATGGTCAGAGCGAACATCCGCACCTCTCATCACACGGGTATCAATAACTAAATGTTTCAGATGCTGATTATGAACAACAAAATCTATTACACTCTTTAATCTGAGAGTACGATTTTCTCAAGTGTATGTGTGGATATACTTGTGGTTGCAAATCATATTTACATACCCACAATCCATTTATAATGTGGAGTTCAATTAATCTTTCACCATTATCATTCACACCAGTATCATTAAACTTACCCAGAACATTATCAGAAATCCCATTCTGCACACCTGCTCTAGCATTGAAATCCCCTACTATTCTCTTTAGCACCAAACTGGTTCAAAACAGCTTTTAGCTCATTCCAGAAATCTTCCTTCCTATCAGAAGGCTCAGAGTCATAAGGAGCCATACATAAGGAGCCATACACTGCAATAATTACTATTTTCTGAAGTTTCACTTTCAAACAAATCCAGAGAATTCTTTCACTTATGCAGCTATGGTGAATCAAGTTGTTCATCATTTCACATAAAATCACTCCTACACCAGCCTTGCCTCTCACATTATCCAACACTCCAGACCACACACACTCATTGTTCCATTCATTTCTTCTATCCCAGTTTCTTTTTAGTTTCACTCTCACACAGCACATCCAATCTACACTTATTCATTTCTTGAATCACCTCATTTATCTTTCCATTTATAGCTCTAGTATTCCATACACCAAACTTACACTCCCTCAGCCGAGAGATATCTTTCTCATATGCCATTTAGAAGGTCCAGGTCGATTCCCATGGTGGACCATTCTCAAGTGTGGTAGGTCCACCATATCCCACACTAAGTCCTTTCTTAGCATTCTTTGAGTCTTTGTAATCAAGGAAGTACATCAGTGTGGTGGATTAGCCCACAGCTGACTGTTCCAGTTGGTCATTCAATCTAAGGATTCTGGAACATAACCCAGTGAGATGGGGTCTTTTTGCCAACAATGTCACACTGAACTAGCTGGTACCTCTTCAAGATTCAGAGAGGCCCTTGTTGCTGTCCTGTGTGCCATTATTGCCCATAAAGCGCTCTGAGGAGGTAAACCCATTTCTCACTAAGACCTCCCACTCTCAGAATTTCCTTTTGTTTTGTTTTGCTTTTTAATTTACAACAATTATTGAAAACTACCTAAAGAAGTTCTGTTTCACCATTCATTTTTAGTAGGTGGTAAGCTCAGCCAAAGAGAGTGCAACGACTTTTAAAACTCAGATGCAAATGCAACGTTTATGCACTCTCTGAAAGAATAGCCTTACAACAGGGTCAGACATTCGCTTTAGTTGCATAGGTTCCCAGTTTTATGACTGTTCTTACCCCTTGGAGATGTGTTGTAGCCTCATTAAGTGATCCCCTTTTATGTTCCACCCATGATTGTTAGCTATCGCCTAGCATCAAGTAAAGGTCATGCATTCTGCTGGACATTAGTTCTGCCGAAGGTCAAGCTGAATTTGGCAAACAATTTCGTGCTGCCATAGTAAAATTTGTTTCTCGTAACAAGAAAAATAGCACAAATGTAGCCTGAAATTTCATTACAGCTGTTTGATTTCTGTAGTGCATTACAAACAAAACTAGTTTTGTATTTTTGTAATTACACTGCACTACAAACTACAATAAAAGTAGCGCACCACTATAGCATTGATAATAGCAATGAGATACTTCCCAGCACTGATTGTGATTAGGTTATGCAAGAAAGCTAGATCAGTAGATCCAGATTGTATATTTCTGGGGTCTTAGTTGTCCTAAAGTTTCTGATTTTTATTTTTTTGTCCTGAAATGTCCTTATTTTTGTTCTATTCCTGGAAATTTGAGTGTAATCCTGAAATTTTAAGAATGAACAGTAAACTGTGTATAATGATTTATCATGTAGAATTTACAAGTACCGCGTAAATAAAAAAAATGGAACGAGCAAAAGACAGAAAAAGAACTTGATCGTTGTGACGCCATCGCTAAGAACTCTCTCTCGTAATTTACGATGTACTCGAATGCATTCCCGCTTTTGTGAGATCGTTTGAGAATGGAAGCTGCCGTGAAGCCACTTCCTACGGAGGACGCACAGAGATGCCTGCCATTACGGATTTCCCCCTGAGTTACGGATGACTAAACAGAAAATTACGGTTATTCAGATTTTCGCTGTTATTAAGAAAGTTTTACTGGTTTCATAATTAATTAATGTAAAATCCTCTAAACAAGGTTCGTAACACAGCTCTTTGTTTCTTTTTTTTTTTTTTTTCCTCTTAGGAGGAAGAATTTGCTTTGCTTGTTTGAAAAAGTGCATAAAAAAAAAAAAAGAAAGAAAGAAAAGCATGGTGCCACGTGTGGATTACGTAGGCCCGGTGTGCTTTTTCGCCTTGACCCGGGATTACGTAGGCCCGTCGTGCTTTTTTCACCTTGACCCGGGATTACGTAGGCGCGGCTTGCTTCTTTTGCCGTGGCTCGGGATTACATCGACCTGAAGCCTCTGAATAAAGTTCATAATGCCGCTCTTTGTTTCTTTTCTTTTTCTTTACTGAGAAGGAATTTGTTTTGCTTGTTGGAAAGCTAAGTGGAAAGAAAGCACCACGCCGTGGCCTGGATGTGCTTCTTTCCCTGTGGCTCGGGATTGCGCAGGCCCGGACGTGCTTCTTTCGCTGTGACCCGGGATTGCGTTGGCCCGATGCCTCTAAACCAAGTTCATGACGCACCTCTTTGTTTCTTTTCTTTCTTTTTCTTTTTTTTTTCTTCTGCGGAGGAGGAATGGGTTTTGCTTGTTTGAAAACTAAGTGCAAAGAAAGCACGCAGGGCTGCCAGTGGCGCGACTATTGCTACTGTTTTTTATGACAGGCGACTATGGCTATTATTTCTTACAAAAAACAGCCAAGAGCAACTATTTTCAGAAAAACCTTGAACTATTTTAATTGTAAGGCTACTATTTAAAAAAAAAACGTAATTTGTGTTGTGTATATCGATGTGCTTATATAACATCACTTTTAATATTGATACACATGAATATTAACTTTGATATCGATATGTATATGTCAAATCCGTGGTTCATGCACATCCTGGAATTCCATTTTGTCCTGGAAATGTCCTAAAATTCTGTTGCATGTCCTGGAATTTTACCAGTTTCTGCCATTTTGTCCCTGCACGATGTTTTGTAGTTGAAGATTTTTGTACTGACAACTTATGTCTGACAAATTTCCCTCCCAACCCCCTTCAAAATGTGTGTGTGTGGGGGGGGGGGCACTATTGGTTTTCTTGTTTAGAAGGACTGAAGCTGCGTTATTAACATCTTTTGTGTCATGCTTATGTTATCACTTTGTCCCGCCGGGGAGACCATATCTCTGTAATTATTTGTTCGATTTGTAAAATTCTTTTTGTATTGGGAAGCTTAAAATGTGAGAATGATGATAACCATTCGTTCCGGGTTTTTTTCGATGCACAAACTTCACCGCTAGAGGGCACAAATGGAGATCGTATCGGATTTAAAATGCATTTTATATCATCATCATCATCATTGTCAACCATTATCAATCCACTGCTGGACGAAGGTCTCCCCAAGTTTCCTCCACAACGGTCTGTCTTGTGCCAGTCTCCTCCATGTCACCCCTGCATACTTTCGAATTTCATCCACCCATCTCCCACGTGGTCTTCTTCTGGGTCTTTTCCTGTCCCTTGGAATCCAATCTAAAATTTCGGCTGTCCATCGATGATCTGTCCTTCTGGCAGTATGTCCAGCCCATTGCCATTTCAGGGATTTAACTCTGATCATGATGTCTTCCACTCTTGTCATTTTTCGGATCCAAGAGTTCCTCTTCTTATCTCTCCTGGTTACACCAAGCATGCACCTCTCCATGCTGCTTTGAGTTGTCTGCAGCTTTTGTATGTCTCTTTTAGTTAAGGTCCACGTCTCTGCACCATACGTAAGCACTGGAAGGATGCATTGATCAAACACTTTTCTTTTAAGACATAATGGCATATTGCTCTTGAAAATTATGCTGTTTCTTCCAAAAGCTCTCCAGGCAAGTTTTGTACGCCGATTAATTTCTTCATCAATGTGACCCTCACTTGATATCTGCTGTCCAAGATAAACGTACGTGTCTGTTATCTCCAGCTTTTCTCTATCAATCGATAAATCTTCATTTCTTGTAAAAGCATTGAACATCACTTTTGTCTTCTGAAAGTTCATTTTTAATCCCACTTCTTTACTCTTGTCAGCAAGTTCCTGGATCATACTCTGCAGCTCTGATGGGCTAGTTGCGAAAATGACTACGTCATCAGCAAAACGAAGATGGGTTAGATAATCTCCATTAATCTTTATCCCCTTGTTTTCCCAGCTCAGTGACTGAAAAACACCCTCCAATGTGGCATTAAAGAGCTTCGGAGATATGGTGTCACCTTGTCTCACTCCCTTTCCAATTTTTATGTGTGTTGTATTTTCAAACAGCCCAATCTTTGCACTTGCATTTTCATAGATGTTATTAATAATATTAATGTATGCATCTTCAATACCACAGGTTTTCAGAGCCATTGTAACTGCTGATGGTTTCACCGAATCAAAGGCTTTTTCATAATCGATAAAAGCCATGCACAATGGAAGTTCATATTCCCTCGCTCTTTCAATTAGTTCTCTCAGCACATGGATATGATCTATTGTGCTGTAGCCACTCCTGAATCCAGCTTGTTCTCTCGGTTGAGCCATGTCCAGTGTTACCTTCAAGCGGTGTGAAAGAACTTTAGTGAAGATTTTATAAACTGCTGATAGGAGGCTGATAGGTCTGTAGTTTCAGAGATCCTCAATGTCACCTTTCTTATGTAGCAGGATCATTGTAGCGGTGTTCCAATCCTCAGGAATCTTTCCTTCATTAAGGCATCGCGTGAAAATTTGGGCGAGTACTGTTTCGATTTCTCCACTTGCTTCTTGTATGATGTCTACAGTAATTCCATCTTCTCCCGGAGCTTTTCCCCGCTTCATGCTCTTGATTGCATGTGCAACTTCTGCTGGAAGGACTGGAGGAACTCTGGTACTGGTATCTTTCATGATGTCTGGAGTGCATGTATCATCCCTTTCATATAATTTGGAGTAGAAATCTTTCACTCTTGTCAAAATTTTGCCTCTATTTCTTGTTACAGAACCATCTTCTTTTCTCAGTGCCATAATCTGTTTTTTAAGGTTGGCATTTTATATATTTGCTTCTAAATAAATATCCAATTGAAAAAATTCTTTTTCCTTTCAATCACATTTATATCGAAGACTATTTTAGTTACAGTCCCTTTTTTAAATAATGCATACATTTTCCGCTAGGGGGCGTAAAGGTAAATCACGATTTTCCCAATATCTCTGCTTCTAAAAGTCTGATTTGAAAAATTCTTCCTGAGTATGATACAGCTCTTGAGGTTGAAATGCTTTGCATACAAATCCTCATTTCTGGTAAAGAATGGCTTGGCTACCAGGGGGCATAAATGTTTATTTTGGCTTCTGATGAATTTGCAACAAAATCTGAGCTGGAAACTCGATTGAAAAAATACTTCTGTGAACCGATTTTTCCACCAGTGGGCGTACACGTATATTGTACTTTTGGTCCATATCTCTGTTTCTAGGAGTTTGATTTTAAAAATTCTTTCTTTGTTGGAGAACTTTTTCAGTGCAAAATGTTTCTCATAAAATTTCAAATATTTCTTAACGCACAAGTGTGCCACTAAAGGGCGTAAGCTCACATTTCCGTTTATGGGTAAACCTTTACCCATTCAATATGTCGACACAGCCAGAACGGAGCTAACCGTAACATCTGGACATATCCGAAGTAGGGTAAAACTTATGACGAAATAGCTCTCGAACTAACCCTAACGGCCGACCATGTTGAAGCAGGATGCAACTTTGGACAAAGAAACTCGATAACTACTGACGTTGGACTGAACACGCACTTCCGTGAGTAACGTTTTTAGGACTTTTAACCGATTTATATTTTAATGGAATAAGTTAATGCACCACCGCAGACTGTATTCACTTTACAGAATGTGTAAATCCGAACTTACAGACGTCAAAGCGTCTTCCTGAAGAACCTTGTGGTCACGTAATTGTATGTGAACTTTATGATAGAATCACATAAGATATAATGCTTTTCTCCTGTTTTCAACTTTTCCATTATGTCTCATTTCATTTCAAAACAACCAAAATATAAAAATCTTGTTGCCCTCGTGTCACAGATTTTTGTGAAAATGTTTTGGCAGCAAGTACATTATGAAAAATGGTTATTTTTTTTTTTTTTTTTTTTTTTCAGAAATTTTGGGTTAAAACTGAGGTTAGGGGCATTTTGAAATTTGACTCAAAATAACAAAATGGCGTCAATGGACAAGGTGGGTTTGAAGTTTGTAACAAATATAACTTTCCTATTTATGAACCAATTTAGTTCATTTCAGTGTCATTGGAAAGACAAAAGTTTTAAGCTATGAAATAAAGTTCTTAAAATGCTGAAAAGTTACATTTTAATCTTTACAAATGTGCAGTAAAATAATTTTTTGGTGCAGCAATTTATGCAAATTTCAGGAATTTATTGCAGAAAAACCACAAGTTTCACCACCTTGAATTTTTTTTTACATAATGCTGATAATCAATTCTTTTCACCAAAAAAAAAAAAAAAAAAAAAAAAAATCAGGAGCGTGTTTTTTGTGTTCGGACAATAAAAACAACAACAAAGAATACGTGAAAATTTACTATTGTGCTCATAATACGCTTACAAACATGCAATGTTTACCTATTGTTTACCAGATGAAAATGTTTTAATTAATAACTAATTATTAATTAATTATTATAATTGTGTGACATTTGAGCCAATACTAAATGCAATAGTTTACATCCTCAACACCTAATTCAAGATACATTAGTCTTTGAAAGTAACAGTTATTGTAGTTTGGTATCTGGTAGCAGAAGTGTAACTAGGACTGTCATATAATGTCATATTCTCCGATATTCTTGTATAGCTAATTTGTAGATGAATAAACGTGATTGGCAACACCCATCATCCCTGTGGTTGTTGTGATCTGTAATGGCTGTTTGTCTTACTGAGTAATAACTAAGATGTAATTACATGGTGTCAAAATAGTGGGATTGTAAATATTGTAGTGTTGTGACTAGTTTGAGGCAGCTGTGTTGAGTTTGTGGTTCGAGTAACATGGATTCTTCTAACGTTCGTCTTCCTCGAGAGCTGGAAGTGACTCCTGACAACATGGCCGCAAAATGAAAGTTGTAGAAGCAATCATTCGAATTTTACGCAGTTGCTACGCAACTTTTTGAGAAACCACCACAGGTGCAAGCCGCTACTTTCATGTCAGCAATAGGAACTCAGGCAACTATGATTTTTAATACTTTTAATTTGTCTGAGGCGGAGCAGAGCGATGTAGCTGTGATTAAAAAAGATTTGATGATTGCTTTGCCCCAAAACCAAATGAGACTTATGTACGCTACTTATTTTTTACTTGTGTGCAGGGTGAGCAAGAGAATTTAGATTCTTAACTAAACTTTGAACGAAGATTATTGATTGTGCTTTTGGTAATTTACAAGATGGTTTGTTGTGTGACCAGAATGTACGTGGTGTTCTTTCAGATAAAGTTCGTGAATCATTATTAGCTGAGGGAGAGCTGGCATTGAGTAAAGTGATTGATATATGCAGAGCTAGTGAACGGGCTTCGAATCAACTTCAGGAAATGAGGGCAGTGATGAATAAAGATAAAGAAGTCCTTTCGATAAGAATAAAAAAAAAAAAAAGGTTCCTACAGAATTCAATTGCTCAGAAATGCGCGAAGGATCGAAGTCCACAGTGGACAGCAAAGCGAAGGCAGTGTGCTGGCGATGTGGTTTCGTGCACCAATTTTGGAAGTGTCCTGCTTTCAGCTTGACGTGTAATTACTGTTCCAAGAAGGGACACTATGCGCGCCAATGCAAAGCTAATATGAAAACCCTTAAGTCACGAAATAAGGAAGTTCATGAGATTAGCGAATCTGATAGTGATTTGGAGAACATGGCTACATATACCTGTGATACTTTACATATCAGTGAAGTGATCAATTTCTCAAATAATTACCAAGGCAAATGGTATGCAAAGGTGCTATTTGATAAAGGAATTTGCGCTAATTTTAAGCTTGACATTGGTGCAGAAGGGAATGTCATAACTGCAGAATTGGCAAGACAACTATCGGTGAAAATTTCAAATTCACAAGTTAAACGACTGAGGTCTTTTAATAATACTTATACACCAGTTGTGGGAGAGATAAGCACTAAGTGTATTATAAAAAACAAACCTGTTACCCTTAATTTTCTGGTTGTTGAGGGTAGATTCAACTGCATTTTAGGATGCGCTGCTTGTGAGAACTTGGGTTTAATAGTTAGAAATAAGGATTTCATTCAGGTTCATGAAGTTGTAAGTCCTATTCCAGAAAAGATTTTTCAAGGTATTGGATGTATAAAGAATTTTAAATATGATATAGAGCTGCAAGAAGGTGCTTCGTTAACTATACATCCACCACGGCGAATACCTTATGCAATTTGTGAGAAGGTAAAGAAGGAGATTGACATGATGGTGAAGATGAAAATTCTTGTACCTGTTGCTAATCCTACTCCTGCAGTAAGCCCATCGGTTATCGTTAAGAAACAAGATAAAATTCGTTTGTGTTTAGACCCTATTGATCTAAATAAGGCTATTAAAAGATGTCACTTTCCACTCAAAACTGTGGAAGATATAGCTGCTAGAGTAAAAACAGCACAATATTTTACCCTACTTGATGCAAAAAGGGTTTTTGGCAATTACGTGTAACAAAACGTACTTCGGATTACCTGACAGTGAAATACACCCTGGGGTCGATACTCATTTTTGAGAGTGCCTTTTGGACTTGCTTCGGCACCCGAAGTTTTCCAACAGGTTATGGAGTCAATATTGAAGGGCATTGGCAATACTGAATGCTCAATGGATGATATTCTGATCTGGGCCAACACGCTCAAGGAGTTACGTAGTTTAACATCGAAGGTCATTGATCGACTTTTAGAGAGTGGAATTCGGTTGAATAAAGACAAGTGTGAATTTGAGAAAACAAAGGTTAAGTTCTTAGGTCACATTTACACCAAGTGGAATAGAAATTGACCGATCCAAGGTTGAGGCCATTGGAAAATTAAAAGTACCTACTTGTGTTACTGAGTTGCAAAGATTTATGGGTATGACTAATTATGTTTCTAAATTCATACCTAATTATTCAAGTATTTCAGAACCCATGTGCAGGCTTCTACAGAAAGATGTCATATGGGAGTGGTCTTCTGACCAAGAAAAAGCCTTTTGTAAGTTAAAAGAATCTCTTAAAAATACTCCACAGTTGGCTTATTATGATGTAAACAAACCAGTGGTTGTTTCTGTGGATGCCAGTTCTCATGCAGTTGGTGCTGTACTTCTCCAAGATGGTAGACCGGTAGCATATTCTACCAAAGCATTAACATCTGCACAACAGCGTTATCCTCAAATTGAGAAAGAAGCCTTTGCCATTTGTCATGGGTGCAAAAAATTTCATGACTATATTTATGGCAAGTCTGTTACCATTGAAACAGATCACAAACCTTTAGAAGTCATCGCGAAGAAACCCTTACATACAGCTCCACCTAGATTACAGCGATTAATTTTTGATGTGCTTCAGTATTCGCCGAAAATAATATTTAAACGTGGTACTGATATTCCAATCCCTGACGCTCTAAGTCGTGACTGTAGTGTGGAGTCTTTGGAGACAGCTAGTGAAGATCAAGAACTTTTTGAAACATTACTGGATATACCGATTCCCTCATTACCATTTCAAGAGCTGATTGCAGCAACTAATTCAGATGAAGAATTACAACAACTCAAGAGCGTTATCCTTGAAGGTTGGCCATCAACAATAAAGGAAGTGCCTGTTTCTTTACACTAGTATTGGAATTATCGAGAAGAATTATCTGTATACGAAAATCTGTTGTTCAAGGCTGAACGACTGATTATTCCTAGAGTACTTCAACCTAAATATCTCAAACTTATCCATCAGGGTCATCTGGGTACTAGCCTTTCCTTGCATCGTGCAAGAGAAATAATATTTTGGCATGGAATGTCTAAAGAGATTGAACTATTTGTTCAAAAATGTCCAACGTGTCAAACTGCTCGTGCTCCTAACACAGAACCATTGCTGATGAAACCAATTTCCTGTTTTCCATGACAACGAATAGCATCAGATTTATTTGACTTCAAGGGTGACCATTATTGCCTTGTAGTTGATAGTTACTCCGGATATTTTGATTTTAAAAAACTAAGTCAGCCAACGTCTCAAGCTGTGGTTAAGTATTTAAAAGTTACTTTTGCCACTCATGGTATTCCTGATATCTTAGAAACTGACAATGGTCCCCAGTATAACTCTGAGGCATTTTGTAATTTCACAAGAGACTGGAAGATACAACATCTCACATCCAGTCCTCATTATCCCAAGTCAAATGGTTTGGCAGAACGGTATGTGCAAATCGCTAAGTTAATGTTAAAGCGTACTGATCTAGAACAATCTGACTTGCATCTAGCACTACTGAATTGGAGGAATACTCCTCGCGGTGACCTACCTTCACCAGCTCATCGTCTATTTGGACGTCCTACATGAACAATGATCCCGTTACATCCTCTGGTACGTTTGCCTCGGGCGTCAACTTCTGCTCGCCTCCAGTTTTCCAAAGAGAACCAACGTATAAATGCCACAACTGGTACTCATAACCAAGCACCATCATTGGTACAGGGTCAATCTATAAAACTTAAAGCGGCACATCGCAACTGGATTCCTGCTACTGTATCTGTGAAGCTTGATACTCCTGGGTCCTATTTAGTTACCACTTAGGATGGCACCACTCTTCGACGCAATGCAGAGTGTATTCGTCCAACAAAAGCTCTGTTCACGTCGAAAAAGCCTGTAGTTGAGTGCCCACCAGTTTCGTCTCCCCTGGAGAACTCTCAAAACTAATATACACCTATGGTTACTATACCAGATTCTAATTGGTTGCTCCTTCCTCAGAACTCTCCGACTAAAGATAAACATCATGTTACTATACCTGAATCACAATTACCATCTCTTTTTTCTCAGTGCATTGGCACACCTACTAAGTTGTCTAATTCTGTGACCGCTCGTTCAGGACGAAAAATTCATCCACCTGATAAATTAAATCTTTAAAAAAAAAAAAAAAAGAAAGAAAGATGTCATATATTGTTGTCATATTCTCCGGTATTCTTATATAGCTAATTTGTAGATGAATAAACGTGATTGGCAACACCCATCATCCCTGTGGTTGTTGTGATCTGTAATGGCTGTTTGTCTTACTGAGTAATAACTAAGATGTTATTACAGGACCGCTGATTCAATCCACCACTGATTCTGATAGATATTGCAGCTATCTATCAGAATCAGTGGTGGATAGGAAAAATAATGGAACTCAGTGAAGAACAACAGCAAGATGCAAAGATTCAATTCATGACACCAAGTGGACCTTCCTCATCTTATTCATGGCCTAATCATACTGATGTCTGCTGGATTCCATACGAAAATATCTTAATGAGTGTACCTACCCCAAGCACAAGTACCAGCACTGGTCGCTTCTATACCCTTAGGTTCAGATATTGTCCAATCCATTCAAAAATTGTTTATAAATAGAAAAAATTGCTAGAATGTTAAGCATGGTATAGAAAAAATATAAATCATTATTTGTTGTGTACTAGTTAAGAATTAGTCTATGTAAGACCAATCATTATGAGAACAATTATACTTTTTTGTATTTTCCTTGTTTATTTTTTTATTCTCCAAACACAAAAAGCACCCTCCTGATTTTTTTATGGTGAAAAGAATTGATTATCAGCATTATGTAAAAAAAAAAAAAAAATTCAAGGTGGTGAAACTTGTGGTTTTGTTGTAATAAATTCCTGAAATTTGCATAAATTGCTGCACCAAAACATTCTCTAATTGCACATTTGTAGAGGTTAACATGTAACTTTCCAGCATTTTAAGAACTTTATTTCATAGCTTACACTTTTGTCTTTCCAATGACACCAAAATGAACAAAATTGGTTCGTAAATAGAAAAGTTATAGTTGTTACAAACTTCAAAACCACCTTGTCCATTGATGCCATTTTGTTAAATTGCGTCAAATTTCAAAATGACCCCTGACCGCAGTTTTAACCCAAAAATTCTGAAAAAAATAATTTTACCATTTTTCATAATGTACTTACTGGCAAACATATTTTACAAAAATCTGTGACATTAGGGCAACAGCCATTGGGTGATTTCACATGAACTAACCCATTATGCAAAATTCTTCCATTGAAACGCATTATTATATCATGTTTCCTTTGATATCTCTCCTTTTAACTGATCAATTTGAAAATCTTTTTGTCTCTTAATGCTATAGGAAAAGTTATTTGCACCATTTGTTAATTTTCGTAACATATTTTTTAGCCACTGGTGGAAGTAAATAGCTGATTTGTGTGTGTGTGTGTGGGGGGGGGGGGTTGACCTTTACTGAAATTTTGTAATAAATACTTTATATAAAAATTTGCCATATTGCTTTCTAATATCAGAAACATAAATCTAGTTGTTTCTCAGTATCTTCTGAGCTTTTATAATTAGTTTCTTAATCATGCCCAGTTAAATTGCCATGATCACTAATGAATGCAATTGCACACACAGCCCTTGGACATAAGGTTTTCCTGTTATTCTCTTTCATTTCACGTTGGAAATTTTTGTGCATACTTTGTTTGCTGGTGAGTAAAAATTTAAAACATAGCTACAGCATCAATATTATGTTGAAAATTCCTTCCCTAAATAAAATTTAACACAAATACTTGCTCCCATGATTATGTGTTTAAGAAATAACAATCCCTTTGGTCCTTTGAAAAAGTTTTAAGATATTTCACCTTTCCTTACTGTTATATTTCCAATGTAAGCATTATTTCAAAATAATTAAATATAAATAATATTTTATGTATTGATTGTGTGGTATATGAAAGCCATTTCAAGAGAAATGCCACATACCTATATATATTTGACTTTCATGAAGTTTTTTTATTCTGTAATTTGCTTCAATAATTTAACTAAAGCCAAAGTAGAAAAATAAAGTTTTCTCAAAATCAGTGTAGTATACTATATATAAAAGTTTAGTAGATATTAAACCTGGTCACATTTTCAGCGACAGTTTTGGTATTTCAGTTTTTATCTGTGATTCTAAGTTTCTTATTAGCTGCAGCAGACATCATTTTTAACATTCTGCTTTAAGTTTACCCAAGCATGTAGTGTTTTAAGTTTTGCCCAAGCACATTCTGTTTTAAGTTTGCCCAAGCTGGTTTGTTGTAGGTTACAAATTGAAGAGACGAATGGTTTCACTATATTTTAAGTAAGAGCATTTGGATCGTATGCCATGGGGGAAAAAATCCAAAAGTCCTGGAAAAGTCCTGGAATTTTGTGATTGAAAAAGCGTACGAACCATGCGAATCGCTATCAATATGTCTTTTATTGCTTTCTGCTTTATTGCAAATATCATGGAGGAAAGTCAGTGGTAAGTATAGATTAGACCCACATGTGATTAAAGCTGAACAACCTGCTCAAATCAAGATATTCCGCCGAAAAATTGTCCAGTTTTTCTGTTTGGAATACGGCAGTGCCAGGAGCAAGCACGTATCTTGCCTTCGCTATATTAAAGACTGTTGTTTTCTGTGCTTACTGAAGTTTATTTGCAGTTAAATGTATCAATTTCAAGTCGAAAATTTTGTACCTGGAATTTCATGAATGATATGTTCATTGAAATAAATTTGCGTGATTGTTTCTACAGCTTTATTTTCCGAATGACACGGAAGATGCATGTTTTCGCCAACGGACATTTAAACTCACTTTACATTATCTACAAACTGTTTAATATAAATTAGGAATTGTTCATAATGAAAAAATTAAGTGGTAATCGAAAAAACACCTGGTGAGACATTTCTGCGTATCTTAAAAATAACGAGGCCACTTTTTATCATTTGAGTAGGTCGTTCCTCTAATCATGTGGGTCTAGGTATAGTATTCAATATATGTCTCCATTGTTGGAGAGACACATTGTATCAAAAGACATTTGGAGACTGGAAATATCCATCTTTGGCTAAAGTTGTGAAAGCATGCCTTGCTTTATCACATGGCAACTTCGACGTAAAGAGAGGCTCTTCTGTATCACGAAGAGTTCTTTCAGATGAGAAGGCATCTATGTCTGAGAAGATGTTGAATGAGAGATTAACAATTCGAAATGCATTAAAAATGTATAACAACCAAGTTGCAAAGGTGCTAATAACCAAGGAGGTTAGAATAAATGGAGTAATGATGACGTCACAAACTTGAAGCACTTTGAGCAGACGAATTTAATGCTCAAACGTCTCACCAACATGGCAGCAGAGACTGTGATTGGCCGCGACTCATCTCAAACGTCTCGCCAGCATGGCGGCAGAGGCTGTGATTGGCTGTGATGTCATGATCGTGACGTTTCGGTGGCTTCACTTTGATTACACGAGGGGAATGGCTGGCCCTTACTCCATCTATTCTAACCTCCTTGCTAATAACCAAAGAACTAATAAAATTAGCACTTAATGCACATAGGTCATATAGCAACCTTTTGGAAGAGGAGCAGAGATTAAAGGAACAGCAACTGAAAGCAGAGAAAGAAAGTGCTGTGAGATTGAAACAAGAATTGCTAAATAAAGGATTTGAAGAGCAGAAAGCAAACTATAGAAAGCATGGAAAACAAAATAAAAATTCTTGTTCAAGAAAAAAAGGGAAGTACAAGTATACCTGCCAACCCTTCCGATTTTGGCAGAAGTCTCCGATTTTTTTATACATTTTTCCGACCAAACTCGCGTTCTTCTGCTGTTCGAAAAATTTGTGTTTTTTGTAAAAAATAAATTGTTTTATTAATTTTTTTTAAGTCAAAAAAAAAAGTTTAAAAGCGCATCAATAACTTACTAGTCTTACTCTCAGCCAGACCTGCACCAATTGCGCCAGATCGTAGTTCTTGCACCATTCTGCTAAAAAATTGAGATTTTGATCAAATCTGCGCTAATTTTGTGCCAAAAGTTAAAATTTACCAGTCGTCGATATTTTAGCATAATCTTTACGCCATTCGAAATCGATTCAGCGGTTAATTCGTACGTGAGATTCTTCCGTGGACTCGCGAAGGTCCCCCCCCCCCTTGTTTTGTCATTTTCGAGATCGATGCAAAAAGGAAGAAATTTTCGGGGTATTAGTTAAAGCTGGGGGTCATTTTCCGTCTGGGGACATTGTTTTGTCTTTTTAAACATTCGGAAACGGAAGCTAAACGGGGTGCAAAATTTCCCCCGTAATCGTATTTTTTTCTCTCGCGGTGTTGCTTCTGTTCGGTATTGTTGTTAAATATAATTTCATTGCATAATTTCAGCTTGAAATTGTAGGCAACGATTTCTGAGAACGGAAGTTAGGCCGCCCGAAGCCGCCCCGGTGGCGCAGTGGTCTAAGGCGTTGGCCTCTGATCATTCGTCCGTAAGGGGTGCGGGTTCGAATCCCGGTCAGGCATGGATGTTGTGTTTGTCTTACGGCACTGGCTCTCTCCCTTCCCTGGAACCAGTGACCCTAAATTAGGGACGGGCGACTGCTTATAGCCCATTGAGTTGCTCACGGCGGTCGTTAAAAACCCCCAATCAAAAAAAAAAAAGGCCGCCCGAAAATTTCCTCGTAATTTTCGGCCACTGGATTCTTACGCTAATTAGAGGAATTCCGTCTTTTTTGTTATCATTTGGACCATTCACGAGATCGAGGCACAACTAAACTGAAATTTTGGGAGGATTGGTGGTGGTGGTGGGTGGGTGGGTGGGTGGGTGGTCGGTCGTTTTCTCCGTCGGAGGACGGAATTTCATCCTTCGAAAACGGAAATTAGACGGAGGTAAAATTTTTGTCGTAATCGTAATTTTTTTTCTCACGATGTTTCCTTTACCCAGTATTATTAGACATCATTTTATTCCATAAATATTTGTATTTCAGTTTGAAAATGTTGGATAAATTTCCGAAAACGGAAGTCAGACAGAACGAATATTTCTTCAGTAATAGTATTTTTTTTTTCCCCCGCGATGTGATCCCCACTCCTATGTAGTTGTTAAATGTCATCACCCTCATAAATGTGTGTGCATTTTAGCTTCATAAGGGTGGGGGAAATTTCCAAAAACGGAAGTGACGAAGTTTGGAAATTTGTAAGAATTCATGCATGGTGTTAAAAAAAAAAAAAAAGAATTCATTCTCTGAAAATTACACCATTTATCTAAAATAATGAAAGCTCTGATATCAGAATTCATTGTTCTCAGCTACAGTTGATGTTTTTAGTTAAGCACAGGATACCTTCCAAAAATTGCATTGGTTTTGGAGCAGACAATGCTCCAGTAATGATAGGAGAGAGAAATGGTCTGTGGCTCGTCATTTGAAAGAACATCAAAGTGAAATAATAATTATAGGGTGTATTTGCCAATTAATTAATAATGCAAAAGAATTTAATTAATGCGAAAGAATTTTTTCTTTGGTTAAAAAAATTGTACAATGTTTCTATAATTGATGTCAGGTGAATCGCTTGAGTCTTCTGTTAATTAAATGCAAAGAAAATTTACTTTATTTTCAAAAAGAGTACTCCAAAGAATTCTTAAAAAAGCCAAAAAGGCCACTATAAAAAGTTTAGCTAACTGTTAAATTACTATAAATAAAAGTTCCCTTCAATAAAAACACACAAAAAAATAAAGGTAAGTGTCTTGTATTCCGTTTTTGTTTAAGCAGTATGAGTTCTAAATCACTTTATCGTGTGACAAATTGACATAAAAAAAAAAACTTCTGAAGTTTTATACAGTCT
Organism: Macrothele yani; assembly: GCA_039090855.1. Classification (NCBI taxonomy): domain Eukaryota; kingdom Metazoa; phylum Arthropoda; class Arachnida; order Araneae; family Macrothelidae; genus Macrothele; species Macrothele yani. The sequence goes on along the minus strand of CM077016.1, from coordinate 75,605,168 downwards.
TCTGAATTTTTCAAAGCAATTTTCTGCATATTCAATTAAATTTAGTTGGCAGGTATGAACAAGAATCATTAGACTCTGTGCTTAAAGAAACCAGCAAGCGACTAAAGCAAGCATTAAAAAAAAAAAAAAAAATATATATATATATATATATACACACACACACACACCTGCAATACAAGTTGCACATGGCATTCTAGAAGGAGCAGAGAAACTCCAACAAAAGGAAAGACAACATGAACTTTTTGAAGCATTAAAAATGAATAGGGTAGTTCATAAAAGAAAATCCTCCCTAATTGATGCATTTATCCAGAAAACCTCAAAAAAGGAATAAATATAAAGTTAATGAGCAGAGTTTGCCAAAATGCGTAATTGCGCGTCTAGTACGCATGGAAGGGTGTGGTGTGTTTACGCATCGAAATTTTACCAATGTGTAAAAATATGCTTCGAAAATTTTTCTCGGCATGTAAAAAAACGCATCGAGAATTTTTCTCTACTTGTAAAAATATGCATCGGGGAATTTTTCTCTGCATTTAAAACTATGTATTGAAGAATTTTACCAATTCTTAAAAATGCGCATTGGGACGGTATTTCGTCTTTCAGAAATGAAAGTAAATGAAATAAAGATTTTTCTGTAATCGTAATTTCTTCCTCCGATGTTGCCTCTACCCAGTATCGTTGTTATATATCATTTTATTCCATAAATACTTGCATTTCAGTTTGAAAATGGAGGGGAAATTTCTGAGAACGGAAATTCGACGGCGAAAAAATTTCGCTGTAATGTGTAGGCATGAGAGTGCGACGGCTTCGAAGAATTTCTCCTTTTCCATCATAATGTGGGTTATCCTCGAGATCGATGCATAATCAAACTGAAATTTTGGGGCAATTAGTAGTGGTGGAGGATGTTTTCTGCCTGAAACTTTCTAAACTTTCGAAAGCGGATGGAAGTTTCCTCTTTCAAAACTTTCGAAAACGGAAGTTAGACGCCGTGAAGATTGCTCCCGTGATCGTAAATTTAATTTTCATGTGATGTTTCCTCTGCCTAGTATTGCTGTTAAATATCATTTTATTTCATAAATATTTGATTTCAGCTTGAAAATGGAGGGAAAATGTCCAAAAACGAAAATCCAACGTAGCAAAGATTTCCCCCGTAACTGCAATTTTTTTCTCTCCCAACGATGATCAGAACATGTATCGTGTATTCTTAAGTATTCCCCCAAAACAGTTCTGCATTTCAACTGGGGGGGGGGGGGGGTCCAAAAACGAAAGTGCCGAAGCTGAAAAATTTGTAAAAATTGATGCGTGGTGTGAAAAAAGAAAAAAGCAGCAATAAAGAAACGGGAAGGAAACAAAGGTATCAGCAAAATGAAAATTTAAGCCCTGGGTGCTTGCTGTGCAGCTGCAGAAAATCAAATGTGGCTGTGGAACTTGCTGAGAAGTTTGTTAGATATTTTTAGATGCCTATAGAACCTCAAAACTGCAATGTTTTCACTTCTTGAACACACTGCTGTTCCGTGTGGTCATTACAGAACATGATAAATTTAATGTTATTGTTTTAAAATACAAATATTATATTTATTTCTAAAACAAGGAACAAAACAGATCCAAATTCTAAATACATTGAGCAGTAGTGAAAAAAATTTTATATGAAAAAATATGGATTTTTCATAACAAATAAAGGTAACTTGATCACGCTAGTTACGTTAAATGAAAACTTTTACAAAAAGTTCGTAAGTTGGAAGCTTTCGACTTTATCTTAGGTCTTCATCACGTCAATGGAGGACTAAGATTCAGTCCTCCATTGGCGTGATAAAGACCTAAGATAAGGTCAAAAGCTTCCAACTTACGAACTTTTTGTAAAAGTTTTCATTTAACGTAACTAGCATGATCAAGTTACCTTTATTTGTTAATATTGTTACGTGTTTTGCCCATCATCATCGTCAAGGATTTTTTCATAATTTGGCCTAGCATTTTCGTAAGTATTTTATTCTATGCGTTAATTTTTTCTAAAATACTCCCGACTTTTGAAAATTTTTCCGGCAAACTCTCTTAATGAGGAAACTTTTTTGTTAAGCCTACCCTTAATATGCACTGATTGGCAGTGGTATAAATTCACACTCAATTTTTTTAAATAATTTACTGCATATAACTCCTCCAAATTGCTACCATGGTATAAGAATAATGTAAACTTTAAAGAGGACCCCCCCCCCAAAAAAAAATTGCTAAAGGATAAAAAAGTTTGTTTATACATATTGGGGGGGGGGGGCATCATGTGAAAGCAGGGATGAAAGAGTTCCGCCAAAAGGTGGAATTCCGTCTTTTGGAAGTCCTCTGGGGAGTTTCTGAGATCGATGCAGAAATGCAATAATTTTGTGTATGTGGAGGGGGTTCATTTAAACTGTCTCGCAAAGCTGGAGGCGGATAAAGCTATCGCAGGTCAGGAGGATGAGTCACAATCATGAGCAACGCCAGCACCAAGTTCTCCAGCCCAGAGACATCTGGGCTGCAGAACTTGAAGTTGGCATGGCTGCAGCATGCCAACTGCAGAGGCAGTAAGTAGGTGGGGCTTCCCTGGTGAAGGTGTGGTCTTACAGCTGATTGGCGTGAGACTAGCGTGGGTGCAAAGATGTCGCTGACTTTGTGCTGACCACAGTTTTCTACATGGCATAGGGGATTGGGTAACTGCTTATTCAGGATGCAGTACAAAGATTATGATGCAAAATTCAGGGATGAGAAATTTTTTAAATCTGTGATGTACATCCTTTTTGAAATCAGAAATGATGTAAAATAAAACAAAAAGTTCAATGATAGTCATTTTTGAAAAAGTTTTACGTAACGATGACGCTTGATTACCGGGCGTGAAGCGGCAATCAGGACCGGGAGATTAATGTTTTCGTGCAGCCGTGGCCTCGCCTGAGCCAGATGCCATTGCTCCTCGCTGTTGTCGCTGATTGAAACCACTACCTCCGTTCCAAAAAATAGTCCCTAGTGTTAAGAGCAAAAAGCAACACAAGGACTGTTTACCCCCAAACTTGGGGGGGGCAGAATAAATAAAACAAACTTTGCCACCAATGTGGGCCCTCTATTTCGGTCGGGGACCTGGTGGCCCACCCGTTATGACGCCATTGCTGAAGACGGAAAATACGGGGAACATCGATGTTTTCACCAATATTATACAAACACTGATGTTTCTCACTGATTTACAAGTTCCTAAAATAAACCACTGAAGGATGGGAAATATTATAAAGTAAAAGACGGAGGCCCACCCATTGCTTTTGAAAGCAAAGCCAACATGTACTGCTGCATGTGTCATGTCTAGGCCTAATGTGTTTTGCGGGTATGCTTCCGCTGAGACCACGGGCAGATGTTCTGCTAGTAGTCAGTGTTATCGTCGCCGCTGGCTGGATTTCCACAACCCGCACAGACAGGTAAAATTTACGTAAAACTTTCTCAAAAAGGACTATCAATGATTTTTTTTTTTTTTTTTTTTTTTTTTTTTTACATAATTTTCGATTTGAAAAAAGGTTTACGTCAAAGTTTTTTGAAATTTTTCGTCCCTGAATTTTGCACATTAATCTACACGTCGACCATTTATATTAATCGCCATTGTAATCGTTTTGTAGTCTAATTGGCAGTTCTCAGTTTGTAATGAGGACGTGTGTGTTTTTAAAAGTAAATTAGATTTGGGGGGGGGGGGGGGTTGTGTTTTAGTTTCACATAAATGGCTAATTTAGTTACAGTATCAGATGAACATAAAGCTCGGATGTGTGATGATTGCGAGAAAAACAAGTTACGTTTTGATTGGCTTGAAAAAGTACTGGTTATTGATGAAATTAAAGTAACTGTTGGAGAAACTATGAAGAAAGTGGATGTAAGTGGTAAAGTTTTGTGCACTTTATGTGGAGATTTAATATATTATGGAAGTAGAGGGTGATCTGCTATTTCAAATCATTTGAAGAGTAAAAAACATATTAGCAAAAAATGTATCAAGATTACAAACTATACCATGCCCAGCAACTTTTTCAATAAGACGACAATGCCATCAGCAGTAAGAGGCTCCTTTCCCCAGCACAAGTGATGCACCACTTACGGCATCTGTTCCAGTGAATGTGCCTCTTTGTGACAGAATTGTGAATTTTCAGAGTTTAATTTTGGGGTTTTTAGCTGAATACAATTTGCCCTTTACTGTATCACCAGTGCTCATAGAGTTAAGCAAAGTGTTAGCTGGTGATAAAAAAGTACTTGCACACTTATCCATGACACGTACAACCATATCATATAAAATGAGGCTTGAACATTTTTAGATGAGACTATCAATAATATAAACAAAGTTAAGTTTTCATTTAATATTAATGAAGCTACTAGCAGTTATTACAACAGAGTTGTGTGTGTTCTTGTTAGTTATTTTTCACCAGTAATGAATAGAGTAGTTGTGGAACATCTTCAAAGTACAAGTGTTACAAGAGTGTCTTCTGAACGTCTGTTTAGGGCACTTTCTACTTTTTTTAAGAAGTATAATGTCCCTTGGGATAATTTAATGTCGGTTCTTTTGGACTCTTGCAATGTGATGCATGGTTCCAAAACTGGTCTCGAAACGAGGATCCGTGAGAAAGCTACCCACCTGCTGGACATAGATGGTGATTCTTGTCATCATGTGCATAGTGCGTGCAAAATGTTTTGTAAACCTTTTGATGGCTATGTAGAAAAGTGTCTCAGTGATATATTTTGTGATTTCCAGTGGTTTGTTGATCAGAAAGAAATTTTGACAGAAATATGCCTGATACGGGGAATAAAATTTACCCAAGTTGATAACATAGTGCAACATCGTTGGCTATCATGTTATGATGTCTCTCTAGATAACTTGAGAATGCAGGATGCTCTCACTATTTTCTACTATGCCTTTCTAAATTCTGATGATGCAAACATCTGTTTTTCAATTTTATGTGCAATATATAAACAAAGAAACATCAGTGGTGAAGGAAAATCAAAAATAAAGGAAATTCATAAATATTTATCTGGTAAAAAAATTGACTGTGGAAGGAAAAGCACGAAAAGTAAGGATTATAGCAAAACTGTTTCACCAAAGGAGGAAAACCAAACTCATCCTGCATTTTTATGCTGCTGTTCTGCCCCTTTTTAAAAAAAAATGTTTGTTTGTTTCAGACTAAGAAACCACTTATACACAAACTTCATGATTAACAAGAACAGTTGTTTTTGGACTTCTTGTCATGTTTCGTTAAGCAAGAAATTTTAAAAGATAAAATAGCAGAACAACTTCTTGTGTTGGATGTTGCTTCAGACTCGCACAGATCGGAGAAACACAAAATGTTTTTGGGTGCATCTACAGAATCTATGGTTTCTGAAAACCCAAATAATGCCTAAGTAAGAGAGTTTTTGGACAAAGCTAGTGAAGCATATGTTAGGTGTGCTTAGCATCTGCAAAAAAAATTGCCATTGAACAATGAACTTTTGAAATGCATTTCAGCAACTGATCCAACAGCAAGAGGACATTCTCTTACTCTGAGCAGATTGAAAAAGTTGCCTCGTCTTGTCTCAAATGTTTTGTCTGAAGAAGAGAAGGAACAGTGTGCACTTGACGTGCACCTCTACCAAGTTGACAAGTCCCTACCTCCTTTTTGTGATGAAACTGAAAGTAATATGCAAATTGATATTTGGTGGGGTCAAGTATTTGCATTGAAGAAATTCTTAAATTTATCTAAAATGGTTAAAGCACTTCTGAGTTTCTTTCATGGGCCTCAAGTAGAAAGCTCCTTCAGTATGATGGCCGATATACTTGATAAAGAGTCAGGCAAGATGAAAATAGGAATTTTTTCTGCAATTCAAACTGTAAAATATAAACTGCTAAGTCAGAATAAGTCAGCAATAGAATATTTTGGCAAAACAGATTTGCACGATTCTATAAACCGAGATTTATGCCAAAACATGAGGGCTTCCCATACAACATATAAAGCGGAGTTGCTAGAAAATAAGGAGAAACTGGAGAACTAGAGGAAAGAACTGAGCATCTCGTCAAAACATTTGTGTGGGAAAAAGAAATCAAATGAAATGGTTCAGAATATTTGAAAATAGTAAAAGGCTGCAACATAAAAGGAAATTAGAACTCCTTGTAAAACCTAAACAGCATAAAAAAACAAATAAAGGTAACTTGATCGCGCTAGTTATGTTACACGAAGAAAACTTTTACAAGAAAGTTTGTAAGTTGGGAGCTTTCGACCTTATCTTAGGTCTTCATCACGCCAATGTTTACAAGAAAGTCCGTAAGTTGGGAGCTTTCGACCTTATCTTAGGTCTTCATCACGCCAATGTTTACAAGAAAGTTTGTAAGGTGGGAGCTTTCGACCTTATCTTAGGTCTTCATCACGCCAATGGAGGACCAAGATTGTTGCCAGGATTCTACAGTTGAATTTTTCTATTTTTGTTGCCAAAATTTAGAATTGATCTCGAGATCATCAGGATGTAGAGAGGAGAATCGGAAATGCAAGTCATTGAGTTGAAAATAATTTCCAGGCTTTCATGGTAACGGAGGGCAAAACGATTGTCAAAAGAAGCAATTTGTTTTGCTTCGTTCCAGCGGGGAACTGCAGACGTGTCTTCCATTGTCAAAATAGACAAGGCTGTATTAGGGTTGGCTTTCAAAACATCTTTTTTATGTTAAAAAAATTCTGTGGTTAATGCTGTATGTGCTTCCAATGTGTAAGTTATCACCGGTTGAAGAAGAGATAGGAATGCAGTAAATTCCTGGGAGGTCCAGATTTTCAACTTTGTCCCTACCCCTTGGTGGAAGTTTCAAGATGTTGGGGGGGGGATTTAATGGCAAGAGGGTAACCAAAACTTCTAAAAAGAATCTGCAACTTATAAGCATAGGAAGAATGATATAAGGAACAGAACCAGAGAATTTCAGGTTTTCTTTCTTTTGATGAAGGGAGGCATTCCACTGTCGAATTGTTTTCATATTTCTTTAAAAGGGAGTTGACCGTAAGAGCAGGGAAACCATGAAAGAGGGCTATTGTAGAAATTTTGGAGAATTCTTCTTGAAGAGAAAGTTGGTTGTTGCAAATGATATGAGCCCTGTGGATGCAAGACTTCAATGCTGCAAGCTTGTAGAGATGCAGAGTGAAAGATTTGTAGGGAATGATGTTAGTGGCCGCAGAAGGTTTACGATAGAGAGATCAGAGTTTCTGCAGATGGAGACATCCAGGAAATCAATTTTGTTGTTTACTTCCTTAGATATAGTGAGATTAATGGAAATAAATTTTTCCGTAATGGAGTTGATCAGTCTCTGTAATTCAGACGCGGTATGTGGCCAGCTAATAAAAATGTCATCTACATATCTTAACCACAGGGAAGGTTGAAAAGGGTGGTGAGGAATGATGGAAACTTCAATATGTTGCATGTAGATTTCTGCAAGAAGAGGTGAAAGAGGTGAGTCCATTGGGGAGACCAGATTGTTGCTTGTACAAACTTACAAACTTTCTTGTAAAAGTTTTTTTCATGTAACGTAACTAGCGGGATCAAGTTACCTTTATTTGTTATTATTGTTACGTGTTTTGCCCATCATCGTATCACGTCAGCATAAAAAAATTAAAACATAACAAATGTAGACAAATTTTTTGATTGGGTGATGCTGTACATTATAGCAAGTCTTGCAATTGGTTTTAATTTCTTTAACTTTTATGTGATTGAACTTTCTTATTTCATATATAATTTTTGTAATTTCAAACTGTCTTCTTATTTTAGAGTTGATTGTGATGTCATCAGTGTTCCAAAGGTCACAGGCTAGTTTATAACAGTAAATTACATAGTTGCTATTTGCATTTATAAAAAAAAAATAGCTCATATGTTGTCTTATAGGTATCAGACATCAAGAACTTGTTCCTGTATCATGTAAATCTTTGTGTTGGTAAAATATCTAATTACTCAAATCTGAAAAGGAAAACAAATCAGTAAAAATATGGGATCCACATTATTGGTTTGGTGTAAGCACATTGACTAAAATAAAATTCTTATTCCTTCCAAAAGAAATGTTAGACAGTTTTATGGCTGTTATTATGCATATATGGTGTTTAGAGTAGTTAATAAATGCTGAAAGGCTAATTATTTTTGCATATTCTTATGCCCGAAAAGTTCAGCCTTTTTCTGCCATGACCACTTTCATGCGTGTAAAAGTTTTTGATGTCCCATGACAGTAATTTTCAGAAGAGTTATAAAACAATCATTTCAAAAAAATTGAGCTTTGGTTTTATTATTGTCATCAGTGGGTGTAAGGATAATCTTAGTTTTACTGTTGTTTGAGCTTTGAAAATCGACCATGGGATTTTAACTGTCTGCTGTTATAAAAGTAACCCAAATTAGAAGAAAGTCAAGTTTTTTTGTTTTCTTTTTTCTGTAATTATGAGTTGGAATAATTTTACAGGATAAAGTAATTTCTTTATATTTGTCTCGAAAGCATCAAGGACACTGTGAAGAATGACTGTAACATTATCAAGGCAGGATATCAGTGTAATGCTTCATATCAATTATACCTGGCCTACACAGACTTGAGCTTGAATCGTAAGACACTTAGTTGTCCAAGCCCTAATGAAATGAAGACGTTTCAGACAGGCTTTTCATGTTTACCTTTCAAATATGGGAATCAAAATGAAATGTACTCTTTTACAACATAATTCAAAATCATGTTAAGCACCATTATTTTTATTACTTATGTGTTTCCATTATTGAAGAGGGAGATTACACTATACCCATTCCATTCCTGATGATAATAAACTGCAAGTTTTCATTTTTTCTAGTTCTAGGCTTCGTGTTCTTGTTCCATACTAAACACATTCACAGTGTTTGATATTTATTGTCATAGCTGTACAAAAGACAAGTTTGAAATATTTACAAATGTTCATCTATTCAAATGAGATTTTTGATATAATACCCCATGTCAGATAACTACGATTATTATGTGTACAGAACAAAACAAGTGATCATCATAACACTGAATGACCACAACTATGGCCTTTGAAAGACGAAATAAACAACAATTTTTTCAACACAGTGTATGAAGCCCACTTGGGAAATCTTATATTTTTTTACCAACCACAAACGCAGAAGAAAGCTTTCCGTACTGGCTTGATACAGATGAGAACATCTGACCTCCAGAACAATGAGAAAGAAGTAAATGTTTTGTAATTCCAAAGTTTGTATCAGGTTAGTTTATGTAAGTAGTTTTTGATATATAATTGAATATTTTGGGGAGGGGAGGGGTGGGGGGGGGTGTAATTTCCATAACCTTTATAGTTCTGAGTGTCTTGAGTAGCATTATATTGAAACTTAAGATGCCCTTTTTGCAGTGTATGGAAAACGCGCAACGCAGCAGTTATGAAAATTCAGAATTCACATTCTATTAAGAAGAGACCGCAGCAAAAATAATTTTTTGACTCATACCAAGTACAACATAGAAAAAGTTATGTATTTACCGGTGTGAGTAAAAAGAGAAAAAAATAGAACAACTGAATGTAGAAAGTGTCGAGAATACTGAGCCTTGGCTTTATCAAGGACCAGCAAAAACTCTGCATTTTCTCACTTCCACAAAGACCTAGTTGGAAATGGGTTTCTGCAAAGTCATAGATGCAAGAAATAAGCCCTCCAAAATTTTTTTTAAAAATATATATATATGTCATGATCTCCGCAGAGTTGTATGACTTAGCTTTAGTTAACAATTTAGCTTGCATCCATAACTTTCCTGGCCCGACCCATGCTCTTCATGTGTTACTATTAAACAGAAAGAAGAATATAGAAAATTCGAGTTGTGAGAGTGACATGATAATTAGAAATAATGTTCAGCAAAAACAAATTGCCAAGTTCGCCTGAGAGAGAATTTAAACCTGAACAGTAATACAAAAGTATTCAAAAATTTTTAACATTGCAATTAAAAAAGGAAATATTAATTTTTTTTAAAAACCCAGATTCCTGAAAGAAAACTGGATTATGATACCCCCCACTCCATAACTTCTGACAACACAAAAACGAGAACAAAACAAAGACGATAATTAACTAAAGAAATGCTTTGTGAAGGTTATATGACATAAACAATTAGTTGCAATATGTACAAAGTATTTCAGAAGTGCTTTAAGTGCATAATAAAGTAGTTATTAAGAACCTAACTACTTTGAAAACATAGCGCAAATTCAAGAACTATGAATAATGAATGGCCAGCTGCTTGGCTTAAGTGCCTAAAAAACGCGCAAAGTTACCAAGAAAAGAAAGAGTTAAAATCCGCAAAAAAGTTAATAGACTTGCCAGTGCCTAAATGCTTAAAGCAAAAAAAAGAAAAAGTACAAGAAGTACAAACATTGAACTTGTAAAACCTAAAACCCAAAGACAAAGAAGAGAGCTTACCTCTTATGCAACTGAACTTCCTCCACACTTGAGGAAAAACATGGCCGACCTTTTCTCCCAAACTTCTAAACTCCTCTGCCACTCCCTAGTCACTGGGGGGCAGCGTGGGTGGGGCCGCAGGCCTCCACACACTGAAAAGATCCGATTCGCGGAGATTTTAACCAGAGAAAAAAAAATATATATATAATTAAGAATGTGGACCTGTATGATCAGAAAGAGCAGAATTAACTCTCCATAATACATGAGAAATATTATGAAATACACAAGTAGTGTATTTAATAATCTTTGCATGTATTTAATCACCTTAGTGAGCTTCTTTAGACTATTCAGAATCCTATTAATTTTAATGTTAGTTTTACTATTTTTAGTATAGTTATTCTAGTGAGTGAATAACTAGTTTTCTTTTATATTTGTTTTTATTTTCTTTTATAAACAGATTTTTAAGCTTTTTTTTGTGGTCTATATTATTTAATTTTTAATAGGACCTTCATATCCATAGCACTAAGGTTCCTTTTAGTAGTTAATAGGCATCCTCTAGCCAACTTCCAACAGGCTTTCATTGGTCAGAATCATATTATTAACTGTGTAGAAAATTAAAGCAGATCTGCCAACCTCACTCTATTATTCAGAATAATTTTTCTTAAAGTTCTTTTGATGAAAGAAGAGGGAATTTCGTTCTCTAGAAAACTGTCTAATAGTATATTAATGTGGTAATTGAAGTCCAAATTGTTGCTGCAAATTCTTGAAATTCTAAGCACCTGTGAAATTAGTACATTCTCAATTATTTTGGTTGATATGTTATTATTCCAGTGTAGATATTTAATTACTTTGAAAGGAAAATTAACTCTTTTATCAAAGAGGCTAATAGATGGGTTACCTCTGTTAAGCTTAATGCTCAAGTCTAGGAACTCAAGTTCCTGATTACTGTGGTTGGTTTTACATAAGTTAAGAGAGCTAGGATAGATATTATCAAAATCACTCTCTGTAACTTCTGAATTATTGATACACAGCATACACACACATATCCATATGTATGTATATATATATATATATATATATATATATATATATATATATATATATATAAATAAAATCCCCCCCCCCCCACCAAAATGTGAACATGTGCTAATTTTGTCACCATGGTTTGAAATAAAAAATAAATAATAAAAAAAAAAGTTTTTTTTTTTTTTTTTGGGTGTAGAGCACTTACATTCTAAAACTCGTACACTTTTTTTGGCAACTCTTTTAGTCATTAACATAAGTTGTTAAGGCTACTATTTTTATCATTAGTGGCTACTAAAGCAACTATTTTCTTGGGTGTGATAGGCTGGCACCCTTGAGCACGGCGCCAGGCCAGAATAACGTCTGCCCAAAGCCTCTGAACAAAGTTAGTAACACAACTTTTTTTTTTTTTTCTTCTGAGGAGGAATAATGTATTTTGCTTGTTCTGAAAGCTACGTGCAAAGAAAGCACAGCTTCAGGCCAGTATTACGTCGGCCTGAAGCCTCTGTACAAAGTTCGTGACACAGCTTTCTGTTTCTTAATTTATTTTTTTCTTTCTGAGGAGGAGGAATTTGTTTTGCTGGTTTGAAAGCTAAGTGGAAAAAAATGCATTGCCCTGGGATTACTTCAGCCATTATCATTTGGGGCTTTCTCGTGATCGATGCACAAACTGAGCAGAAATCTTGGGAGTGGGGAGGGGGTGTTCCGTTTAAAGACTGAATTCCATCTTCTGCAAACGAAAGTCAGTTGGAGTGAAGATTTCTTCCGTAATCGTAATATTATTTTGTGATGTTTCTTTTGCCCAGTATTTTTCTTAAATGTCCATTTATTCCATAAATACTTACATTTCAGTTTAAAACTGGAAGAAAGAGTTTCCCAAAACGTAAGATGATCGAAGCGAAGATTTCTTCTGTAATTATAATTTTTTTCTTCTCGCGATGTTCTGACTATCATGTGTTGTAGGTAAGTGTTATGTGAGACTATATTGAAGAAATTCTGACTGAAAAGTGAATTTCTGCTGCAACCATAAGTTGCTGATACAGGAATTAGGATGGAAGAAGCTTCCTTTTTTTCAGTAATGTACTTGGTAAACATTTTCCCAGCTGCTGTTGTTAGTGACAGTGATCTGGACAAATTGGAGTTGGCCTTATCAAATTGATGAATTGGAAGAAGCTGTTTCGAATAGTCTTACAACTGATACCACATTGTCAAACATTTTAAAAATGACTGGTGTAAAAAGTATGAAGTTTTACCACACCTGATACATGCTAGTCTTGTTATGCCACACAGTAATGCAACTGCGGAAAGAACTTTTAGCATTGTCTGCAAGAGTCAAACAGAATTGAGGCTAAACCTAGCCACCGAAACTTTAAGGGCGTTATTAGCTGTAAGTGAAAACATTCATGCAACTCGACAATAGTTTAGATAGCTTTTTATTAAAAGAATAACATTTCTGTGTTTGTACCAATATTTGATTTAATTTATCTGCTAGGTCTGCCAAAATATGTCCTGATTTTTTTTTTTTAATCACTCCTTACCTCTGATATTTCTAAATCCTAGTAGTTGTATTTGAACTTACATTATAAACTTGTGCATTTTTGTTCCTTAAAATATGTAAATTTTGCAGGGATTTGTTTTGTCATTTTTCAAGATATATGATTTCTAACAATTTATTTTTGTTTCTTTCTAGAATCAGAAAAAGGAACCTGCTGATTGTAAGTCATCATGCTTAACTTGATCATAATCTTTGTAAAACTAAGTCTTTTGCATATGTTAAATGTACATTAATTGCGTATGTTAAATGTACATTAATTGCGTTGGGTTATGTTTATCAACTGTTGTACAGGGTGTCCCACTTACTACTGAACCCGGCATTTCTTTAATAATATTAACACCAATGAAGATATAGCAACAAAATTTGAAGTGAATTTACCTCATTTCATGCGAAATGTGATGACATCACAACATGTGCTGGAAGTAGCCACCATTTGTGTCAAGACAGCATTGAACCCGGCACACCATATTGCGAAAAGTCCTTGCCAGTACGTCCAACGTCACTGCCTGAATTTCATCGGTGATGTTTGCTTTCAAGGCATCGGTTTATGGTTTCTTTTGGTAAACTCTCCCTTTTAGATATCTGCTTAAAAAGTAATCAGGAGACATCAGATTGGGCGAGCATGGTGGCCATAGACCCTTTAAAATGATGCGGTCGCCAAAAAAGAACTGAATTTTGGCCACACTGCTGTATGATATACTGTGTAAAAGGTCATCTCAGGCTGGTAACAGTGTATTAGTGCTGGGGAAGACTATTTCAAAAGTAGCTGACAGCAGTAGTTCACATTTCTATTTACAGAGTCAATCCTGGAAGTTTTGGGACATAGGTTGTACGTACATACCACTAAGTTGTTTTCTGAGATTCAAAGGTTAGCTTCTGAAAAGTAATTCTGCTGAAGATGTTAGTATACATAATGTAGACTAACATCTATATTCTTCTGATTCTGCAATGCGAAGAGAAGGTTCTCTTCCATGTTCTGTAATTTATATCAATTGTGTGATGGTGCGTCTAAGATCTTCGATCGTATAAACCTGATTTTCTCCATCATTAAGTTCTTCTGTTCCATTACATATTGCCTTGTGATAGTCCATTAACTGCATACGATGTTCATTTCAAATGTTTTAAGCCAATTCCATGTGTGGTTCTGCATATATTTTACCAGCATTACATAGGGTATATTGAAGGTAATGCATGTTAGGTAGTACAAACATGGAAAAAAAATTTGTCACCTCCAGAAATTTCCTTTTAATACTTAGTTACATCACCATGTGCAGAAATGACAGCATTGATTCTTTGTAGTCAAATAGATGTTACAAGCAGGTGGGTGCCAAATTAATCGTGCAAGTGGACGTGCCTCAGAAAACTTGAAAATTACATCATCCTAGAATGGGAGTTGAACCTGCATCTCCTGATTACATCCAACTTAGATGTAATGCTTTACATTACCTCCACCTCAGATGTAATGTTATATCCAACTCAGATGTAACACTCTGTGTCTCATGGAGCATTACATCTGAGTCCCAGAACACATTTTTTAGTTGCTTGGAGGTTCCTTGTTCTGGGTGGTGTAACAGTAACATACTCCTATGTAAATCAGGAGATGCGGGATCGATTCCCATTCCAGGACGATGTAATTTTCAAGTTTTATGAGGCATGTCCACTTGCAGCATTCATTCTTGCTGCAAAAGATTAAACAAGATAATTTAAATAACTGGAATCAATTTTTGACCACTGTAAGAACAGTTTGTCTCTCAATTCATTGAGAATCCTTGTGTCATGGCGAAAATTTTAACCTCTGGTGAATTTCAAAAAGGCATGATCAATCTTCCTGTTGGTTTATCAGGGATTAATTAATGCAAAATTTTCTCCCATGACATACATTAGAAGAAAATTCCTGGTTGAAAGGCAAAGGAATTCGTGCGCAAAATTCGCTTGTCTTAAATCACAACCAGGAAAACAAAATTTCATGTTAAGAAAAAAAGAAAAAGAGAATAATATTTGATTTAACTGACTTTGGGGTTTTGGAAATAATTAATTTATCTGTTCTTTTATTGCGATAGGAAAAGGCGAGTAGGTGTGCAGCTCAGAGAATCAAAATTAATTTTAGTTTAACATCACGGAATGAGAGAAAAAAGAAAATTTAAAATTAGTGATTTTCTGCAAAGCAAGAGTTCTTCATTTCGCCATTTTTCGTTCCTGTTTTCCAGCGTCGTGAAAGTCTCCCAAAAGTGCAACATCTTTTCGTCTTTTGGGGTAAGGAATTCGGCAGCAGAATCTATTTTTAGACCTCAGGGTCAAAATCTTGGCATGTACAAGGGTAGTCTCACTCCCTCGCGTTAAGGTCAGGGGTCGCGCGTTGGCGTGAGAAAAAGTGGAGGAGAAAATGTTCGCTGGGACCTTGGGGGGAAGGTCTGTTTTGGCGCGAAGCCACCAACCAATCGTCGATTGATTTCTTGGTTGCTGGGGTCAGCGGTTTCAAGCACCCCAGAGTTTTTTCCGTTGAGAGAGGACACTTTTGTTCCTGGTTGCTGCGCTAGCTGGTCGGCAGTTGACAGCGGAAAGCTAAATTTTCTCTCCTTGCGTTTTTGGTGGGGAGGCAGACAGTCAGAATGGAAATTCGGATTGGAACCTTAAAGCTCAGTTAAAATGAGTATTTTCAAGGATCTCAGTGCCAGAAAAAAAAAACAAAGAAAAAAATTTAAACAATGGGGAATCAAGTAGTAGACGAATGCCTTGTGGATTTTGAAAGCCAGCAAAGCGAGCCTCAAAGTGGCGGAGAAGGAATGAACCCCTGATGTCCTCCAAAGCATTCTTGTGAGAGCTAAAAAAAAAAAAAAAGGAATTTAGATTTTCTCTGGCTGGGGGGACCGCGCCTACACACTGCCTGCCATATGATGGAACTTCCAAGGACGATGCCGTCCATCCTCCAATGCAGCCGACCAAATTCCTACCAGGGGAGAGCCATATGCATCGAAAAAGATAATTACTCCCTCAGAGAGGGTCCACCATCACCAGCTTCAGGATGCCTCCCCCCCTGTGTTCGGGTGAGTTGGCCGGGCACGCTGTGTTCGAAAAGAAAAAGAAAGAGAAAGACATTTTTGGAGGTGAAGAGAAAATCAACCGGGACAGTGTGACGAAAGGATTGTCCTTTTTTTTTTTAAGGCGGTGAAACATTTTTTTTTATTGTCGATTAGCTCGTCAAGAGTTGCTCCTGCCCAGTCCAAAAGGTAAATTTTTTCTTGAATTTTTTTTTTTATTTATTTATTTTTTTTTTTTTTTTTGTGTTATGTTGTGACCGCTGTGGAATTGTTGAACGAGTGGGCTTGCAGTGGGTCAGCATTGTGCAATGGAATTTATAGTTCTGCTAAGATTTCTTTTGAGGTTAGCTGGGTGTAGGACAGATGTCCCCATTTTGTTGTCATGTCTGGTATTTTAGCAACTCCTCAGGCCAGTAAATTTTAATGTATCCGAAAAATTTGGCTTAATTTTGGAGCTCAGTGAATTTTGGTGCATCAATTGTAGTTTAGTTGGGCATGTGACAATTGAAAAGCAGTGTTATTGTGATTCAGTGTGGGATAAAATAATTGTAAACATTTCTGTCTAGCCTTTTATAGCGTTGAGCTATTTTTTTTTTTTTTTCTGAGTGAAGATAAATATGGGATGATTTATATTGGGATTTTGGGAGCATATGTATAGTGTGATGAAATTGGAAACCTAAAGTGCTGTTTACATTCTTGGAGTGTTGAGTGTCGAAATTAAGATTGTTGGTGTGTTATTTTGAGGACCAGTATTTTGCATGCTCCAAATGAGTGTTAATCTCCCATTTGAAAGGGGCGATCTTAGGGCAAGCCTGGGAACTTGGCCTAAGGCATAGGGCTCCGAGTAGGGAATTTTCACCAGGATGCGATATGTGCAAAATAGAAGTTCAGGTATTTGGGTTCTCAAGTTTAGTATTTCACAAAAAGAATGAACATCATGATTTGAGAAGACACACTTTTGCTCACCAGTTCCAGTATTAATTGTTCTTTTCTTTGGCCTAAATTTTCTTGTTTTTACTAAAAAGGTTAAGAGTCTAAATGTAATTTTAATTTTCAATAAGGTGAAAATATTTAGTAGGTTATGTAAATAGTCAGTGTTATTATCTGCAGTGCGATACAGAAAAATTTCCTTGCTTAGTGATTTTTCCTGGGATTTGGATGTAGTGTGACATTTGTGATTTTTCCTGGGATATATGTGGATATTGGTATTTTGGATTTCTTGGGATATATAGAGATTTGTGGTTTTTTCCTGAGATGTATATGTTGGATGAGCTTTGTGATTTTTTCCTGGGATATAGTTGTGTTTGTTCTGGGCCGGATGTGCCTGGAGTATTTTGGGTTGAAGTACGACAGGCTCTTGCAAGCGTGGTTGATCAAGGTGGGATGATTGTGCATTGGTTCGAAAAGGGGGAGTCTTGAGGACATGATTTTTGGGGGAAAACTTGTCTTCAACCCCCCAGTAGTTTTGCTGCCCACGGAGATATGTACTGCAAGCGAGGGTCGGTTGGGCGTTGCTTCAATGGATGTTGCGAGATCATGTTAGAGGAAATTCTGTACCTGGTGATGTGTCGCACCTGGGGATTTTTTCCCTTTCCTTTGCCTAGGCTGAAATTGGATTCACGACCCAATTTCACGCCTTCAGCCTGACTGGTATTTTCTTCCTGTGTTGGTTCTCAAAACCCAGGGTGGTGTACAAGCTGGGAAGTTTGACTTAACAGTTCCCTCAGCAAGCCATCACATGTATTAAATATAATTTTTGGTTCCAAAAAAACAACAACAACAAAAAAAAACCCAGGGTAGTGTCTGAACTGAGATGATTTGCCTCACCGCTACCTCAGTAATTCACTGCCGGTGTTAAATTTAAGTTTTGTTTGGTGTGATTTAAAGTATCTAAATTAATTTGTTTATGATATGCTGTAGTGCTAGGGATGTAAATTCTAAATTCTGGTTGTTAGTTTTAGTGGACATGATATTTAGTTTGGAAATTTAGTTAATTGGTATTTTGAGCTTTTGTTTACGGTATAGAGTTAATTAAGTATTGTTTACGGTATAGAGTTAATTAAGTATTGTTTACGGTATAGAGTTAATTAAGAGTGAGGTGATTTTTATGAATAAGCTAGTGCAAGAAGATTGTTTGAATTTCTGAATTATGTTGATGATGTTATGAAGAGTGATAATTTTTAAGTTAGTTAGTGAGGTTTCTTTATAAGTGAAGTAGGTTCATTCAGTGTAGTTTATATAGGTTATGTAATGTTAATTAATGCTTGTGCTCAGTGTAAATTCTGTTTTGAGGATAATTTACTTGGTTTGTTTACTTGCAGATAGTAGATTTGTTAATGTATAATTTGTGGCTCTTATTATAACTGTAAATTTAATTGAGGTCTTCGAAGCTGGTTTGGGGAGATTGCGGAGTTTACTAAGGTTGTTCAGGTGCTGTAAATTTAAATCAATAAGGGGACATTGTAAATTTGTCATTGAGCTAATTAGGTGAGGGAGAAGAGAGTACATTTCAAAAGAACAGAACTTGTCCACCTTGTGGAATTAAAAAAAATAATCCAGTATTTTTTTGTGTAAATTATGTGAGTCATAGTATAATTTTGGATGCATAAAGTCAATGCCTGGTGTTCAAACCAGCAGTGTTGAAATATGTCAAGTTGTGCTGTTCATAAGGCCAGTGGCCAAATAGAAAAAAAAAGAAAAAAAATGAGATTCTGTTTTTATACTGCTGTGTGTAAGCAAAAAAAAAAAAAAAAAAAAATACCACAGCTGATTGTCCACTAAATTACCTTGTTAAGTTTATAAAAAAATAAATAAATATAGGCAGTAGCCTTTAAAAAATCCAAAATTAGTGCAGTGTGAAAAATTTTGTGTGCTGTTGTCTTCCATGACTTGGTCCCATGTATTCACCTTAGCTTGACTAAGGTTATCGATCCGAATCCTGGTATTATAAGGTATTTCATAACTGCAATTTTTGTCCTGTTCTTTTAAATTGACTTTCACAGCCTCCACAAGTTGTTATTGAACGAGTACATTTTATCCTATGACTTTCAGTGACACATTTTCATATACATGCAACAATATTCACTTATTTTTGCACTTTCAGATGACTCAACTCTGCGTAAACAGGAACAACGCAAACTTTTCAATAACTGCTTTTGGAATGTAAATTTTTAGATGCATTTTTGTTTTAGATGTTCATGGCTTTCAAATACTTAGAAAATATTTTTGTTTCGAAATGCATCTATCCATCTCCCAAAGTTAAATTTTAGTCTAAATTCAAAATTTTCCTTCAGGTTTAATTTTGGCTATCTATTATAATAACCTTATGCATGTGGCTTGAGATATCCGCTACCACACTTGGAAGCTAAAATTTGGTTTTAACCCTAATGCATATTTACAGCCCATCAACATGTTGCTTTAAAAAAACCTACATGAGTACATATTGTTATAGGGAAAGTTTCTTGTTATATATCTACTTGTTCCACCTCCAGTGTTTTTCCATTGCATTTCAAGGAATCGGTCACTGAATATTTAAATGTTGTTTTAATGTGTACCTGTGACAAAGATAACCTTGCCAACCTATTCATTCATATCATAGCTCTGATTTAAGGTTTGATCTGAGCCATATGATCACATGTTTAAGTAAAGAAAGAGTTTAGAAGTTTTTAATTTTTCCACATAAAAAAATATAGTTTTTGTAGTTATTGATTGGAACTCTATAACAGTAATAATGAATTATTCGTTTAATATTTTAGGTTTTGTTTTGAACTGTTAATTTTAATTTACAAGTTTGATACCTCTAGTTGTTCCAGCTATTCCAATCAAACAGGAGCCACCTGATAGGGAGGATGTAGAGGGACTATATTACTTTGATACTCATGGTGCAGCTTCACCATCTGGCAGTAGCACTGTGTATGAAAGAGTGCTCACCCCAGAAGATGACAAATGGAGGTATGAAAAAATATGACCATTTAAATTGTATACAATTATAGTGTAACATAATTTTTACTTAGATTTTTTTCTTCATGATGATAGTACTATTATTGTATTTTTTCTGTGAGTATAAGAAGTAGGGCTTTAAAACATACTTATGCTGAACTATTAATTTTTGATTGGTGAGTTAAAAATCTAGAATATCATTTTTAGGCTAGTGAGCACTGTATTCAGGCACTCCTAACTTAACCACCTACCTGTTTAATGACTGCTCGGACTTACGACCAGCTCTCCAGTGAGGGGGAATCCCCTTTCTCAGTCTGAGAAAGTTAAATGTAATACAACACATAGCGATAATCACAATGAAGGTGGGTTAGTGAACTTAATTTGGGCATTAATTTGCCTAGTTGCAGAATGATGGCACTTCACTGAAGATTTATTAGTACCATAACAGTTATAAGAACCAACAGCTTCATTTTGCTCTTTAGAGACATTTTTGTTCATGTCCGGCTGCACGCACACACTTTCACCAAGAAGGTGAAGTTCTCCCAAGAGTCTCCCACTCAAAAGTACATCACTGGTGTTTTTCTCAATGACGATGCACACACTCAGTTCTTTCTCTGAGAGTGGAACCATGAGAAAGTCCTTTTTATATCTTGTTATGAATTTCTTGCTCTCCTTGATATTCCAGCTTTGCCGATATGGGCGTCGTCTTTCAACAGTCTCATTCCTGCAGTCGGTCAATATTCACTACACAAAGCATTCGCAATCTCCAGAACTACATATTTCTTTTATAAATTTGTAACTTTATTGTGCACCCCATAGTACAAGACGTCAGCGAAAAAGAAGAGCATGGCTTCACCTGGGGAAGCGCCAAGAATCGAAGGAAGGCTCTCGATCTTGAGACGAAAATGCAGATCATAAGTGACTATGAATCTGGTAAAAAAGTTGAAGCAATAGCACGTGATTTGGAGCTGGCACATTTGACCTTTTTGACTATCTTGAAGGATAAAGATAGTGAAAGAGGCAGTGAAGGCATCAACAAGATTTACAGCCATAATAACTAAGCAGCAAAAAGGCCTGATTCATGAAATGGAGAAATTGCTGGCAATCTGGTTCGACGACCAGATACAAAAAAAAAAAAAAAAAAAAAAAGAAAAGAAATGCTGAAGAGCCGTTTAATAATTCAAGCCAAGGCACACTGTATCTTTGAGACTTTGAAGGCACACGGAGGCGAAGAATTGACATAAACGTTTCCGGCAAGCCATGGATGTTTCATTGTTTCGTCGGAGATTCAACCTGCATAATCGGAGTATCCGTGGTGAGGTTGCAAGCAGTGGAAAAATTTGTTGACCAATTTGATGAAATTATCGAGAAAGGCAGCTACCGCCTGAAACAGATTCGATGTGGATAAAACCGGACTGTTTTGGGGAAAAATGCCTGAAAGGTCCTACATACACAAAGAAGCTTAAACAATGCCCGGTTTCAAGGGTTTTAAGGACAGGGTCACATTGTTGTTGGGAGGAAATGTTGCTGGGTTCAAGTTAAAGCCTTTCCTCATCTATCACTCTGAGAACCCAGATACATTGAAGAAGGTTAGTAAGCACACTCTGCCCATTTAGTATTGTGCAAATAAGAAGGCATAGATGATGTGAGCTTTATTTGAGGATTTGGTTCATCAGCTGCTTCATACCCTCGGTCAAGTATTATTGTCTAGAAAAGGGCGTTCCTTTTAAAATTATCGTCCTCCTTGACAATGCCCCAGGCCACCCCCAGCATCTTGATGATCTACATCCGAATGTAAAAGTAGTGTATCTGCCTAAAAACACAACTGCTATTCTACAGTCAATGGACCAGGGGCCTATAGCTACGTTCAAAGCATACTACTTTTTCCAAAGCTGTAGCAGCAGCAGAAAGTGATGAAGTAACCAAGGTTGATAAAAACTCGGGCTTTTTTTTTTAAAGAAACCCCCAACCCACGTGGGTTTTATTGGGCTTTTTTGGTTTCAGGGGGTTCATTTAGGTTTTCATACCCTTTCATTAGGATTTCAAGTTATTAAATATTATTAGTGAAAAATCCATGCAACTTACTTATTGGTTGACAAAAAATCTCCTTATTATGTAGTCTATTGAAAGAATTTTATTTACATCTTCACAAAAGTTGAGATACTTTACACACCATTTACTGCAATCTATAAAGCATTATTTGATCAAACTATGAACCCTCATAAAAAATTTGAGACGTTTAATTAAATTTGGGTCAAACCACAAATTCAATATTTTTTGTGACAAATTTACTGTTTCATTTTTAAATATTTGTGGATCTTGACCAGGGCTCCAGTTCAACTGATAGTTGGTAGCTAATTGCTAGCAAGTAAATGCATTTTGCTAGTGATAAAAACTGGTTCTAGCAGAAGTTGCTAGTGGAAAAAATTTGAATGTTTTAGTGGGAAATCTAAAGCGCCAACTGCAATTGCGCGTGTGGAATAAAGGTCTGCGCTGTGGAAAAAATTCAGCGTCAGCGTGTTCGAAAAAATCAACAACTGCACGTTCCTTCCCCAAAACTTGTTGAATGACTAACTGTAACTCACTCCTGGGTGAAAGCTGGGAGGCACTGCAAAGACTGAAATTTTTTTCACTCTAGAACCCCCCCCCCCCCCCATGGTAAACCTTAATAAATTAGGCATTATGCTCGCATTTGCCTCCTTTATCTGAAAGATGGCAAATGTTTTACTTTTTTTATCTGGAAGTAAAACATTTGAACTCGAAAGGCGTTAATTCTCCCCCCGCTTCCGACTCTGTCTACCCGACCTGCCAGAATCACATCTGCTGTGTACAGTTTCAGTAGGAATAAAAATGTGAACATTTAAGAAAATTATGCAAATTTTTTAAAGATACTATGATTTGCTAAGAAAAACAGATTCCCCAAATTTCTCCCAAATCCTCTGATAACTTTTAAAGTTACACATAATGATTTTTATTAAGAAATCTATAACCTTCTACCTTAATAAAAAATTTCAGATTTAATTTTAAAAGTTATCAACACATTTTGGCGAAATATGGGTTATCTTCTCAGCAAATCGCAGTATCTGCAAAAAAACTGCATAAGTTGCTTAACTTTTCGGGAAAATAAGTGTTCACATTTTAATTCCCAATAGAAAAAAAAATTGTGGAAATTAATGAGAAAAAACATTTTTTAAATATTTGCATTCGAATTAATCTGTCAGGTCATGAAAAGGTGAGTTAGATGTAAATATTTGTGATCTTTTCAGCATCACAATGTGACAGTTTACAGGGGTGAAATCAAAATTTGTCGTGATTGACTAATGGAGGTGGACATGTTAAATTTCTTTTGTATAATGCTAATAAACTTTTGCTAGCAGATAATGCAATTTGCTAGTAAAAAAATAAAGCCACTAGCAAATGTTGCTACTGCTAAAAAAAAATAAAAAGTTATGGCCTGATCTTGAAAAGTTTCTGCGCTTTATCAACACCTAAGTGGTTGCGAAGTTTTGACCAGACTAGTCCGCAAGTAGAAAATATCTTTTCTATTGCAGATGAACTGGTTGAACTGACTGGGCAACCACATAGACTTGACATGTAAGAGCAGAAATATTTCAAGGTTCCAGCTTTGGTCACACTTGCATGTTGCTCCATCAGCTGCCACCATTTGGCAGCACTGAAATTTCGCACAACATTATTTACAAACATAGACTTTGGATATTACTTTGAATCATATATTTTAAAACCCATTACAAAAATTATCCATTCAGGTTTTTTTTTCTAACACCCAGTTATCAGCAATTTGTTCTTACTCAGGGCTCATTCTCTTTCCCTGGTATTTTGGATTCATTAAGTTTGCCAAGTACTGGCAAGGATAAAGTGCGTGATCCATACTTTTTTTTATCACCAGTGTATACGGTTCAAGATCGTGAGCTTTCCATAAAAGCTTGCCACAGTTCCACTGCATCAGAAATGTTCATTTGTTCAGCCTGGAGAACGTCAAGTACTATACTAACCTTTTTTTAGCTGTTTTTAGTGGAGGAGGAAGAATAGGAGGAAAGAATGGAAGAAGTACAAAAAAGTTCAATGTAAAGATGTTAGCTGGTGTGTTCTCGAAAGTGAATGCAGCTATATTAGAACTAGAGGGTATGGATCCGAATGTTGAACAGTTCACGAAAGTGGAAACGACAAATGAATTAACTTTTACAATGCTATCATGAAATTTATGAAGAACTTGACATGTAAGAGCAGAATTTACAAAGCAGATCACACTAATGAGATTCTTCTCAAAAGCTACACCCAGGACTCCTACCCCTACAAGTACTTCCATTTCCTTGTCATCATCTCCCTTACCTGGGCCCTTTACAGTTCCTGATAACCCTATCTGATAACTCCGATGGATGCTGATGACCATGATCCCCTAACACACTTTGAGGGATTTGATAAAATATTAATCTGAATGTCTTGTTTTTATGAATGAACTTTAATTTTTTGGTACATAGTTTTTATAAGTTTTGCTTAATTGTATTTTTATGTTCTGTAATATGTCAGATGCAAATTAAAACAAAGTTATCAAGTTAGACATATTTTCTGTAATATGTCAGAGATGCAAATTAAAACAAAGTTATCAAGTTAGAGTTGCCGAGTCATACTGATTAGAAGTTTGTGTCACGCAAACTTCTAATCAGTATAACTTGGCACTGCAAAGCCTACGACATAGAAATTGGCCTCAAACAAAAGCTAACGTCGAGATCTGTCGATTTAAAACACTAGAAGTGAAATCAAATACAGTGTTGGTTGTGAAACTTTAGATCACAGTTGAAAATTTTTTAAAATTTCACAATGTCGGCATATACTCATCGAAAAGCCAAGCAGAAATACATAGAACATAGTCTATGCGGAAGAGCAACTCGTCAGCTTTCGATAAACACTACAATGCCTGTGGCAGAACGCATGAAAAAATACCGGTAGCGAAAGAAAAATTTTCGGCGCAGCGTGCAGGTAATTGGGCATGTCTGAATAGTGACACTTTAAACAACTTAATGATGATTAGATGCAGTGCCACTTCAATTGAAGATTTTGATCCTTAAAATGCTATTCAATTGTGGTGGGCAGATAGATACCTCTGATGGGAAGATCAGACACAGTACATATCAGTGGTAAACTGTATCAACATTATTAGTGCCACTTTATGTATATATCCTAGCTTTGTCCCTTTGTTTTAAATACACTATCTACCAACAAGTAATTGGACACCCCTGCAATCGACTATATCTGCGGTCCTGATACACATCACGGTCGCCGTTAAGTATCGTGTGGGAAACAACGCAACCAGTCGCATGCAAGATGTCACGCAGTTCGGAGCTCTCTGATTTCTAGAAAGGTGTAATCGTCGGGTATCACAGAAATGGCCGATTCATATGTGACATATCCAGCGAGTTGAAGTACCCAAAATCGACAGTGGCCTACGTGATTGGCAAGTGGAAGATGAGAGGTGACTGTCGGAATGTGCCCCGACCTGGCAGAACCACAAAACTGGGAATTAAGAGACCGACGGGTGCTGGCCAGAGAAATTCGGAAGAACCGCACCAAATCGATGGGCCACATCCGCGAGGAGTTTCAACAGGCATCCGGGAGTGTTCTTTCGATAAATACCATCCGTAAGGGAGCCCATCTGCTCGGTTATCATGGACGTGGTGCCGCCCACAAGTTTTTGTTCACCAAGTCCAATAGCGCTGCTCGGCTAACGTGGTGCAAAGAACGTCGACAGTGGACCGTTGAACAGTGGAAACAGGTTCTCTGGAGCGACAAATCAAGGTTCACTCTCTACCGTTCAGATGGCAGAGTCTGGGTTTGGCGTCTGCCTGGAGAACGCCTCCTGCCGGAATGTATTGTGCCAACTGTGAAGTTCGGCGGCGGTGGAATTATGCTATGGGGGTGTTTCTCCTGGTATGGCACGGGACCCTTGGTCGCAATTTCTGGTAGACTCAACACCGAGATCTACTGTACCATTTTAGATGACCATGTGCTTCCTACGTTGTGGCAGTTTTACGGGGTGAACCCATGTTACTTTCAGGATGACAATGCCACCTGTCATGTTGCGAGGTCCCAATGGGGTTAATCGAATGGACTGGCCTGCGCAGAGCAAGGACCTTAACCCTATCGAGCACCTCTGGGACGGGTTGGAGCGTCGACTTAAGGGGTGCCCCACCGTCCGAAATCGGTGAAGGTCGTCTTCTCCAAGCCGAGTGGAAGAAAATACCGTTAGCAGTCGTACAACGCCTAGTTGAGAGTATGCCCCGGAGAGTCGCAGCTGTAATCGCCGCTCGTGGAAGCTCCACCAACTATTGAAGGTGAATAAACTTCGTTTTCCTTTGCTATCGCAGGTGTCCAATTACTTGTTGGTAGGTAGTGTATTATTAAAAGAAATCAGACATCTAAATTCAATGGCCTCTCAAAAATTATATGTGTAAATTAAAATAGTAAGAGTAATGATATTACAGCACTGAAAATAAATGATCAAAAAATAATTCATTTTGGAACGCTTGCAGTCAATCTAATGATCCTATGCAGTAGCTGCTCTGTGTCTGTTTTTATGAAGTTAATGGGGGAGGTGTCTCTCATTAGAAAGAAGAGAAAAAAACATGCACCCATTTGATTTCATAGAAACGTAAGTGAGAAGTTACTGAATTATTTTTTAAATTTCATATGACCAGTAGATTTTGTCATTTGGCTAGTAAAATTTTTATTCCACTAGCCACATTGGCTAGTAGAAATTTCAGCAGTTTTGCAAGGGCTGGTGCACACGTACAAGTTATGCAAATGATTGCATTTGCAGGCCAATCACACGAACGGCACGCAGGATATAAGTGGACAACCAGCGCTTGAAGCCACCTGTCAAGACGTCATCACGGCTGCGAGAAGCGAGTGGTTCTGCTGTAAACGTGTCTAGAGAACAAACACGTGCTGCCAATGCCATTAAGGCGTCATTGTACTCTATTTCGTCAAACGGATGAGTTCATGAGAGGTGTCATCGTAGGCCTTTGTACCTTCAGATAGTCCTTGTGTCGTATTGCGGAAGAAACGCAACATGATGCCACAACAGTCTGTCGCGTTTGGAGACAGTGGTCCCAGTAAGCATCTGTGCAATGTTGTAGGGGGATTAGAGCACGGGGACAGATGTCCAAACACACCGATTGTTGCATTGGACACCATGCCATTGCGGAGTGTACGGGGAGGCTTGGATGCTCCAATATCAATGCGGACAGTGTCGTTCCGATTGGCTGAGTCTGGTTTGCTGTCCAGCCGTCCATTGCGAAGGTTACCCTTAACAGTGAGCCATCGTCCTCACTACCTGGCGTGGTGTTGATCCAGAGCTGCGTATGGTGCTGAATGGAACAGTGTGGTGTTCAGCTACGAATTGCGGTTCTGTCTCATCATGGATGATCGTTGTATGAGAGTGACGTGGCCTATGGGCAGATTTCTCCGCCATTGTGGAGCTCCACACGACCCAGCAATATGAAATCATTTGTGTGGGGTGCTATCAGCTGCTCACCGCTGGTGCGCATTACAGCCTAATTGACAGCCTGCCCCTATGTTAACGAGCTGCTGTGGCTCGTGGCACTTCCGTATATGCAGGGCTTTCCAAACATCATTTTTCAACAGGATAATGCCTGGCCGCATACCCTTCAGATCAGCCTGAATGCTTTACATGGTGTGAGGATGCTTCCGTTGCCAGAACGATCCTCCAACCTCTCTCCCATTAAGCATCTGTGGGACATGATTAGACGTCGGTTGAGTGCCCTCTCACCTCCGCAAAATGAAGATGAACTATGGACTTGGTTCGACACCACATGGTCCACACTACCCCGGGACTCTGTTCGGACTCTCATTACTTCGATGCCACATCAGATTCAACGCTGTATCGGCCAAAATGGGGGCCACTCCTTATTGTTCATCCTGTATATTTGGCAACTGGAGCCTAGTCTGTATGTGACAATTAAATGATTTATTCATGACCCACTTGGCTATGTGTGTGTGCAGTTTGGTCTGTTTTTTGAGCATTCCTTCATGGTGTGGCATTTTCTCTGTCAGGCAGTGTATTTCCGCATGTAACTATAGTCAACAATTTGTGAAAGGAATTAAGCTGTGAATTTGAGGAATTCCACCATTTTCGTTATTATTTTTGGTCATTTGCAAGATCAATGCACAACTGAACAGAAATGGGGGTTTTTGGCGTTGGGGGGATGTTCGTCGGAGGACGAAATTTTATCTTTACGAAACTTTCTAAAACGGAAGGTCGACAAAGTTAAAAAATTTTCCGTAATTATAATTTGTTTTTCTCGCAATGTTGCCTCTGTCCAATATTATTGCCAAATAATATTTTGCTGTATAAATATTTTTCTTTCAGCTTGACAATGTAGGGGGAATTTCCAAAACTGGAAGTCAAACAGAGCTAAGATTTCTCCTGTAAACCCCCCCCCCTCCCCATGACGTTCCCACTTTCCTGGGTTGTTAAATATCCTATAAATTTTTGCATTTAAGCTTGATAAGGAAGGGGAAATTCCTGAAAACGGGAGTAACGAAATCTATGTGTGCAGCGCAATAATACTAGTTACTACAGACAAGGTTCCTGCCAATGCTGGCAGGTGGTGTGTCTTGCATGCCTTTGATGCAAGCTTCACACATAGAAAACACATACAATGAATTTTTGGTCTGACATAAAGTTTGACTGGTTTCAGGTTTGGAGCAACAATGACCCTCTAGACATACTTTTTTTTTTTTTTTTTTTTTGCCTATTTGTATGGCAACTCGTTGATAAAATAAGTAAATTTGACTCACTAAAGAATTAGAAAAAATTACACGAAATGGAGAAGTTACAAAAATTCCTTCAAAAATAAATATTGAGCTAAAATTACCAAACAATATTTAATAAAAAAATGAAGAAATCAAAGAGCCCTTCTAAAAGAAAGTAAAACTCACCTGACATTAAAGACCGAATCTTCTCCATAAAATCTGTAAAAGCTCAACATAAACCCCAAAGGTCATTAAAAAAAAAAAAAAAAAAAAAAAAAAACTTAACCAAATTAAAAATATTTTATGGAGTAATTTGTAGCATACAACGGCTGTGGGGCTTCACGTGAGAAAGAAATGGGTTGTCAACTAAAAACTCATTTGTAAATCAGCAATTAAAGGTATGCCTAATAAAAAATTAGTGAACAAATTTATTAGTGTGAGTGATCAATCAAAATTAGTTACAAACTTGTTATAAGATGGGAATTAAAAAGGATTAAAATTTCATGTGCAGGGGAATAGACTACATTGTCATCAATCACTTGGGCTGTTCAATATAGTTAGTGTTAAAGATTGTTGTGACAATAAGTTGCAAAGAAAAAGGTTGATCCCCAAAAATTAGTCCATAAAAGTATTCTAGTATTGTAAACCATATACATTTAATTCGCCAGTTAATTAGGATCACTTGCCTAATAATGTGTTAGTCCACCTTTCCTTTTCAGAACATTACACCTTGGCATTGATTTGACTAAGCTTTGGTAATGTGCTGGTGGAATATTATCCCACACATACAGATTGGATGGCAGTAGATTCATAAATTCAGATGTCTTCACGCCACAGATGCTTCTTCATAGGATTGAAGTGTCCAGAGAACTAAAGGGTAGGGGACCCTCGATGTTTTGAAGCCATTCTTAGACAAAGAGAGCAGTGTGCCATGGTGCATTGTCCTTCTAGGAAGTATCCATTACCTTGATGGTAGAGAATGATCATGGGTGGATGACATTGGTATTTAAATACACTTGTGTATTTAGGTGCAGTCCTACTTGAATCAAGAGTTCTAAAGTTTCCCATTAGAACAGTGCCCATACCATTATGGTGCATGCACCAATTTGGGAGTCATGACGTATGAGATGGATCCATGCTCTCATGCTGTTGTATTCAAATTCTCTCCCTCCCTTCAGCATTAAGTGAAGGAAAACACAATTCGTCAGACCATGTGATGCCTTTCCTGTAATTTAGGGTCTACCTCCAGTACTTCCAAGCTCACAGTGGATGAAAGTGCAATTCGTCAGATCACATGATGCCTTTCCAATCATCTAGGGTCCACCCCCAATACACCCAAGCTAATAGATTTTTTGTCTTATTTGTTGCAGACAACAGTGGTGTATAGACAGGTCTTCTGTTGTAATGCACTGTAATTTCATTTGGCATTATCTCTGATTTAAATCCTCTGTTTGACTGTTGTTGGTTGGTCCATGCAAATCTGACTATCCTGTCCTCACTACTGTTTTTTCGCCATGTCAGTTATTCTCCGTATACTCTTACTGCTATTCCTGTTTCTCACTCTGTAAGTGCAGTGATTTTGCTGATATGCTCACCATTCCTTCAAGCACCCACTATCATACTGTGCTCAGAAGTCTGATCATATCTTTTCTTATTAGACTTTCAGTAAAGTATTTTCGACTACTATGAGGAGTGTTCCCATTTACTCTATTACTAACAGTGGTATCTGGTGTTGCCCTGGTTTAACAAAAAAAAAAAAAAAAAAAAATACATGAATCAGCTTCTGGACCAGCATTTTCTGGGATTTCCAGAAATTGTGAATAGGATATATTACATGGAAACATTAATTGAAATGTGTTTCAGTAATGAAAAGAAAATGATTTAAAAAATGAACAAAATCTATACTTTTACAAATTTTGAAGATGACAATCCGATTTTTGGCGTAAATGTGACAAGGATGGTAAGTCAGATAATATCCGAAAACTTGAAATTTTTTATCGTCCTGGAGCGGGACTCGAACCCGTGTCTGCCAGAAAACGCCCGGGTATGCTAACCACTACACCAACCAGAACGACCAAGTTTCAAGTTTCCGATCAATTTGAATTTAACTATCACAGGATTTGCTAGGATCCTGTGACGCGGATTCAAGTCCCGCTCCAGGACGATATGAAATTTTTTTTTTTTTTTTTCTCAAGTTTTCGGCTATTATCTGACTTACCATCCTTGTCACATTTACGCCAAAAATCGGATTGTCATCTTCAAAATTTGTATTATATGGCTTAATCCCGTATTTCTTTCATGATTTATCTGCTTCTCCGGGCAAACACGGGATAAGATTCTTAACCTCCAGATTCGCTAAACATGAATGTCTGTTGCTTCGACTAGCGAATCCTGTGATTGTTAAATTCAAATTGATCGGAAACTTGAAACTTGGTCGTTCTGGGTGGTGTAGTGGTTAGCATGCCCGGGCGTTTTCTGGGAGACGCGGGTTCGAGTTCCGCTCCAGAACGATGAAAATTTTCAAGTTTTCGGATATTATCTGACTTACCATCCTTGTCACATTTACGCCAAAAATCGGATTGTCATCTTCAAAATTTGTATTATATGGCGTAATCCCGTATTTCTTTCATGATCTATACTTTTGCTGGTACAACTAGCTTAAACCAGAAGTCTTAACTGACTATCAATATAGAAAATTTGAAATATCTTGAACAGCTACATTTTTCTGCTGTGTTGTGATCAGCTTAATGTACAGTTAATTTGAAGTGTGAGCAAGTTTATCCTTGAATAGCCGATGAGTCAATGACATTGCGTCTTCTTTTATTTGGAAACAAGATGAAGAGATTTTTATTTTTACCAACTTGGGAGCAAGCAATGTAGAGCTGGCCATGGGAATAGCATGAATTTTGCAGGTTGAGTTCAACAAAAAATTAAGGTGTGTCATGTTGATACTCGTGGCAAAACTGTAGGCATTTAAACTAAAATGGTAGGTCAGATGGGGCGATTAGAATGCATGGAATAAAATCAGTTTCCTGCAGCATGGCCAATCATCAGGAACTAAGTTCCGATGATATTTGACATGAGTATCTTGATAGTCATGTTCCATTGTAGAGTGCTGGAGATCCAGATTTCATCACAATAAAATAAAAAAAATCCTTAAGATGATGTGAAAAAATCCATAAAAGAAGGAACAATAATATTAAGCATTGAAAAAGTGGTATGTAGGAAAATTCACATTTTCCTCTCATTTCATTTCATTGAAATATTGGGTGTGTGCATAAGTTCTACCCTTTTTGTAGGCTGCAAAAAAAGAACACAACAAATAACGTACCTAGGATTTCACATAATTGCCATCTGTCTCTGAGTAGGTGAATCCCACGGCGGAAAAACTCCTGTGTTTTAGAGTAAAAAAAAAAAAAAAAAAAGTCTTGTAATCATAGGAAGTCGATTTATCGTGCTGAAGGATATTAAAAACACAGTTTTGCCGTCTTTACACGATTTAAAATATTACGGTTAAAATGATATATACATGAGCACTTTCAAGTCCACTGATGACGGGTCCACAGTGGACTTGAAAAGTGCTCATGTATATATCATTTTAACCGTAATATTTTAAATCGTGTAAAGACGGCAAAACTGTGTTTTTAATAATAAAAGTCTTGTAATGCTCTTTTCACATCGTCCACAGTTTGGAGAGTGAAGGCATTCTGTAATGATCGAAAAAGGTGGTAGTCTGTAGGTGCCCGGTCAGGGAAATACTTCGGGTGAGGTAACACTTCCCAACCAGAGTCCATTAATTTTTGCCGAGTGATTAAAGCAGCACGAGGTCTGGTGTTATCATGATGAAGGATCACGCCTTTTCGATTGACGAGTGCTGGCCGCTTCTATGTCATTTGTTCTTGCAAGCGTTCCAACTGTCGCCAGTAGAGGTCAGCATTTATCGTTCAGTTGGGTGCCAACACCTCCCAGTGGATTATTCCCTGGACATCACCACCAAACACTCAACAAAACCTTTTTGGGATGCAGTCCTCCTTTTGAGGTCGATGGAGCAGGCTCCACAACTTGGCACACAGTCCGTTGATGCTTTACATTATAGTACAGTACTCATTTCTCATGACCTGTTACAATTCATCCCCAAAACACAAAAACGGTTCATTTCTGTGACGAGAAAGCAAAGAAACACAGGTACGGATTATCTCCTCTCGTTGCTTTGCAGAAAGCTGGTGCGGAACCCAGTTATCGAACGTGATGACCCCAAGCACATGCATCTGTCTTTCGACTGTTGTTCTGCGTACCGACATTTTCGCTAATTCCTGAATGGTTGGATGTGAGGCATTTGCTATGGCTTGGTCCACATTCTCTTCAGGAATCACCGATGGACTTTTAGGGCGTGGTTGATCTTTACAGCTTCTGTCTCCATCCCAGAATTTCCAAAACCAATGTCAACATGTGCTATCGTCAACTGCATACACTTGACAGATATTGCGGCAAGCCATGGCTACAGTACTGCCTTTATCAAACTCGTACAGTAAACAATATCTAATGTGCTCCTTACTGCATGCCAGGTTATACCGTCAGTGATTTCTGTTATGAATGACTTACTCAGACAAACTTAGTGCCTGTATATGCTCCACACTTTATTGGCCAAAAATTCGGCATCGCAACATTATGTGTGACGTAACTACTACTATCGCAATTTGCGTCTATTACAAAATCGGGTAGAACTTTTGCAGTTTTTTAAGTAGTGGAACTATTCACAGCGTGTAGTAACACTTAGAGAGCCAAGGTGTGAAATGTAAGCAACACCACCTGCAACTGCAGCAAAAGGATACAAACAACGTTGTGGAAGTCTTAACACAGTAAAAAACAAAATCAAATTTTAGATCGTATATGTTATGTCAAATTTGAAACAATGATTGAAGAAACCAAGTCAAAATCTTTCCTTCGAAATAACTTGGGACTATTTATGGCAAGTAGTAACACACTGAGATCCATGGTCTGAAATATAAACAAACCTATGGGTAACTGGGCTGGAAGGATACACCTAGTGCTTTGGAAGTCTAATGTAGTAAACGGGAAGATCAAATTTCTAATTGTTAATGGCACTTATGTCAAATTGGAAGCAATGATTGAAATAACCTAGTCAAAATGTTCCCATAAAAATAGCTTGGAACTGTATATAGTGTGTAGTTACATGATGGGAACAGCAATCTGAAATGTAAACTAACTCCGTGGACCACTTTGGCGAAAAGACACACTTTGGAAGACTTAACATAGTAAACAGGAAGATTAAATTTCAAATCATGCATGTTATGTTGAATTTGAAATAATTATTGAAGAAACCTAATTAAAATCTTTCCTTATAAATAGCTTGGAATTTCTTACAGTGCATGGTAACACATGGAGAGCCATAGTGTAAAACATAAACGAGCCCACCTGCAACTGCAGTAAAGATGGTGCAGGTGCATCCCAAAAAAAACTTTGGTGCAACCCATTAATATCATTGCTTCTGTTCTTCCACATAGGTTTGTAGTATTAGTCTGCCTCAAGTAAAGTCACCTGTAAATGTGTAAAAGTTTGGCACATATATGTTGCTGTGCTAATAAAGAAAGGCATTTTTGTAATGGCTTTTATCATGTTTAGCATCAGGTTCTTTTAATTCACGTAAGATTTTGGTTTTTGTTTGCTTATCTCATTTCTAATTTGTATGTACATAATGCTTTGATTTTTGTTTTCATAAGATTCTTGTAACATTTTCATAATTCTTTTGGTTATTCATTGTGTGTTAATGTCTTTGCTTTATTGGTAATAGCTTGTTGAGAATATATGTAAGAACTTTTAGTTCTTCTAACTTGGCTCGTAGTAGCGTTGATTTAAAATAAGATCAAAAGTAAAATTCTGTAATTTTATTTTATCTCCGTAGAAATTCCTGTTCCCCACATCCACAGCCTTCATCTTCTCGTAGGTCACCTGCAAGCCCAGAAATTGATGAGCGTTACTGGACAAATGAGGAACGAATGGCGGTCTTGAAACAATTGGTAAACTTACTTACATGTTTTTTCTGTTTTATTTTACTTGAAATATAGCTACATTTTAAACACAAGTTGTTCCAGAAGGCCAGGTCTGGGTACTTTACTGACATGCAAATGGTTAAAATACTGAACATCATGAGAAGATTGAATGCAAAAATTAAGAACGTGCATAGTGTTATTTGTGTAGACCTGGTTTCCTTATTGTTGTCAATCAAGTTCAGCTATGAAATGTCACCTGTCTTTTTCTTTTAGAGCTTAAAAAGATAGGTTTGAACTTACCTATCTTAAAAACATATTTTGTGCATTTGAGCTCCAAAGCCAACCCCTCCTTCAGTAAATCTTTTACAATTTGGATTTAGATTACGAACTCTGATATTAAGTCCAAATGTAAAAGATTACTGTAGGATGGGTTGACTTTGGAGCTCAAATGTACAAAATAAGTTTTTAAGATAGTAAGTTCAAACCTATCTTTTTAAAATTTAAATAATGTAATGTACATTATTAACAACAAAAATCCAATTAATTTGGATTACTCCTTATCTTCTGGATTCTCTCATTTGTGTATGTATGGCATGTACGTAGGTTATTCCAAAAGTATGTGGACTGGCAGCACTGCTCCGTTGCTATGGAAATGAGTCATGTTTCTGGCGGGGGAAGTTTTCCCATCATTGCTGTGTCAGTTTGAGTGCAGGCAATGCATAGTCTTTCTTTGTGGATGTAGTGTGATAGTTCACATCAAGTATGTACTGCAAAGGAGGATGAGCATGATATACCACTAATTACCAGACAAAGAATAGAGATAGGTTGAATTTGTGTAAAATTATGCAAAAGTGACCAGGAAATGTTTCAGATGATTCAAGAACTGTATGGTGTAGAAGCTTTAGGCAGGTTGGCTGTAATCAAGTGGTGGAAGCATTTCAAGGATGGCAAACGCAATGTGCAGGAAAACCTTCAAAGCAGGCATCCGTCAACATTGGTGACCGATGCAAACACAATGAAAATCGAAATTTTTTTGAAAGGCGATAGTTATTTATCAATTTGTGACTTGGCAGTGCAGTTGAATGTTGGTGTAGCAAGCCGTCATGAAATTGTAAAATCACATTTGAAGATTTCTTGTGTTTGTGCAAGTTGGGTGGTTGTAGTGAGCGATGGGTTTGCCTCCTCGGGGCGCTCCGTGGTAACAATGGTACACACAACAGCAACTAGGGCCTCTGTGAATCTTGGAGAGGTGCAAGCTAGTTCTGTGTGACATTGGCGAAAAGACCCCAACTCACTGGGTTTTGTTCCAGAATCCTTAGGTTGAATGACCAACTGGAACCCTCAGCTGTGGGCTAATCCCCCACACTGATGTACTTACCTGATTAAAAAGACAAAAAGAAATATTAAGAATGACTCAAGTGTGGGATATGGTGGACCTACCACACTTGAGAAGGACGGTCCACCACGGAATCGACCTCGGCTTTCTAAACGGCGTATGAGAAAGAGATCTCAGCTGAGTGAATGTAAGATTGGTGTATGGAATACTAGAGGTATAAATGGCAAGATGAGTGAGGTGATTGAGGAGATGAATAAGTATAGACTGGATGTGCTGTGTGGTCTGGAGTATTGGATAATATGAGAGGACAGGCTGGTGTAGGTGTGACCAAAGTTATGGTGTTTGAGAGAGGAACGGGTAGCACAGAATGTAATGTTAGTATAAATGGCACTGTGATTGACCAGGTGAGGGAGTTTGTGTATTTAGGAAGCATGTTTGACAGAGAGAACAAGTTGGATGGTGAAATCAGTAGGCGAGTGAATTCTTCTTTGAAAGTCATAGCTGCTCTGGGAGGTTTTCACAGGAATGATGGGTTCTCTAGAGAGTCCCGCATGGCTGTGTATGAAACTGTAATTGTTCCTACTCTGATGTATGGCAGTGAAACCTGGGTACTGCAGAAGAAACATAGGAGTCGTTTGTGTGCTGGAGAAATGCATTACTTACGTGGGGTTTGTGGCAAGACGCGATATGATTGTGTGAGAAATGAAGATGTATTGCAGTTGTGTGATGTGAAGCAAAATGTTGTTAGCAAGGTGGAGACCAATATGCTTCGGTGGTTTGGCCATGTTGAAAGAATGAGTGATGAAATGCTTACTAAGAAAATCTTTTCAGCCCTAGTGGCACAAAGGAAAGGCAGAGGAAGGCCAAGGAAGATATGGGTGGATCAGATTCAGGAGTGTCTGCATGAGAAAAAGATTATGAGTATGAAGTATAAAAGATCTTGTGTACGGCGTGTAATGGATATCAGTGAAGCACAAGTTGTATGTCAAGATTGCTGTAAATTGAGAAGTTTGATACGTCAACAATAAGTAAAAATATCTGGAAGTTTGTATTTCTTTTTGGAGCTAACCTCTGAATCTCAGAGAACAGCTTAGTGATATAT
Organism: Macrothele yani; assembly: GCA_039090855.1. Taxonomy (NCBI): domain Eukaryota; kingdom Metazoa; phylum Arthropoda; class Arachnida; order Araneae; family Macrothelidae; genus Macrothele; species Macrothele yani. The sequence goes on along the minus strand of CM077016.1, from coordinate 75,567,991 downwards.
GTATGTATGTATGTATGTGCAAGTTGGGTGCCACATGAGTTTACTGAAGAACAAAAACAGTGCTGCATTGCACTTTGTCTTGCTTTTCTTCAGAGAGTGGAAACAGATTCTGACCTTTTGAATCGAGTAGTCACTGTAGACAAGTCTTGGATAAAACAGCAGTCAAGCATATGGCAAAACTGCCAACTGTTACGATTTTATCATATTTAGTACGATAAATCATGCTGCAGTACGATATGATTTTGATGCTAAAAATACGATTTAAAAAAAAAAAAAAAAAGTCCTGTTTTCCCCTTTTTCAGACAGAAGTAGGGAAAAATTTACGTGTAATCTGCCCCCCCCCGGCCTTTAAAAGATTTTTTTCTCGGAGAGGTTTCCAATTTCTCTTAACAAATTCCCCTGCCTCTAGTTTTCCAATGGAAAGAAAGTAAGTCAAGTCAAGTGCAATCAGCAACCAATGTACGAATCCCGACTCATTTCGTATAACGTTTGAGAGTGATTCGTATTTTCGACTCTTCGTCATACTTAAGCTGCTGATTGGTCGCTGCTGGAATGTGGACAAGTGTCTGTTTTTTCAGAGCAACCTTCTTACCCTTACACCTGCAACCATCAATAATTTATATAGCTACACCTTACACTATCGAGAATTTATATAGGTGAAATAGGCTTCAAAAATTATCAGCAAGCATCTTGTTACGATTTTTCTATTTGAGTGTTACGTTTTTTGGTTCTGAGAGGTTGGCAGATCTGATAAGAAAACACAGCGACTCCCCCCCCCAAATTCCGAGATCATGGTTCTTCAAAGAAACTGTTGATTTTGTCTTGATGCTTGTGTTGTAGAATTGGGTGCCTAAGAAACATATTAGAGTAAGGCTCCTGGAGTTGATGGCATAACTGCTGAGATGTTGAAATATGGTGGCGACTCTGTAATTGACTGGTTAACTGAAATTTTGCTTCGACTAGCGAATCCTGTGATGGTTAAATTCAAATTGATCGGAAACTTGAAACTTGGTCGTTCTGGGTGGTGTAGTGGTTAGCATACCTAGGCGTTTTCTGGGAGACGCGGGTTCGAGTCCCGCTCCAGGACGATGAAAATTTTCAAGTTTGCAAAAATTATCTGACTTACCATCCTTGTCACATTTACGCCAAAAATCGGATTGTCATCTTCAAAATTTGAAATTTGCCTGTTGTGCTGGGAGCTAGGAATGGTCCTTCGCGATTGGAAGGATGCTATCATTGTTCCCTTGTATAAGGGAAAAGGTGGATCAAACTGACTGAAAGACCTATTGTGGTATTAGCCTACTGAGTGTGCATATCAAGCATATTTTTTTTTTTTGTGATTTGAAGTTGCATTTGTCTTTATTTCCATAAGTAATCTCAGTGCTCGGCACCTTTTGTCCCACTGAGGTGCGTTGCACCACCAAACGTGAATAAACAACTAACTATTACTAGTAGCATAAGGGGTAGCAACCAAGCCCCAGAACTGATGTTACTAAGTAAGTGTGTGGGATTGTGAGTTACCTAGCTCTAAGTGGTTTCTGTTAGTTCATGTTAAGATTAATAGGCTTAGTGAACATGACATTTAAAAGATTCAGAAGAGATAGTCAACATGTACATGAAGATGTTTAAACTATTGAAAGAATGGTTGAAAACTCTGGCCTCATGCCACAATATCACATAAACATAGAAATTGAGTGAAAACGCATGTCATGTATGGTAACGAAGTTCATTAAGCGGTAGCTTTCAGCCATTCTATGGCCTTGACGCCCGTGCTCAGGTCTATGTTTATACATGTATTAAAAGAATGGTCAGCCACAACTGTTCAAAATCTGGAAATATTTGCAAAATATAATGAATTAGTATGTAGAGTTGACTGTGCCGCCCCGGTGGCGCAGTGGTCTAAGCGATGGCCTCTGATCATTCGTCTGAACGGGGTCCGGGTTCGAATCCCGGTGAGGCATGGATGTTGTGTTTGTCTTACGGCACTGGCTCTCTCCCTTCCCTGGAACCAGTGACCCTAAATTAGGGACGGGCGACTGCTTATAGCCCATTTGAGTTGCTCACAGTGGTCGTTAAACCTCCAATCAAAAAAAAAAAAAAAAAAAAAAGAGTTGACTGTATTTATAGCCCAGGAAATAAGGGGGGGGAGAGGAGGGAAATGTACAGAATAATTTGGGGAAAGCTGAATTTTGGCCAGTAGTTAGAACACTATAAGAGGTGTATTTCCCCAAAACTCCCCGCATTCCCTCCTTGTGTCCCCCCCCCCCCGTTCCCCCGACCTTCTCATTTACCGATTTTAAGAAAATGTCTCCTATCTCCATAACCAATGGATGTAATAATGTGATTTTTTTTTTTTTTTAGGTTTAATCCTCAAATTATGCACTACGAAGTTGCTTATTTTCAATTTTACACTAAAACCAATAGTTTTGTCTTAATTTTAATAAAAAGCGTAAAAAAACAGTATTTTTATTGTGGTATTCAAAGTTTTAACATTGTAGCTTGTTTGAAAATGACAATATGGGAATGTGTTTGGTATGGAAGTTTTAATCTGATTCAACAGTTTTAAAATGATATATATATATATAACATGTTTCCCCGTGACTCTTCAGAAAATATGGCTCCATGTAGATGGTAGTACTACTGGCATACCAAACAGTGGGAAGCACCACTACGCCAGCAGGTAATTCCCTTGACCTTTGACCAGGCATAATCAATATTTACTTTTACAATTTCCAAGATATACAGAGTTACTCGTCAAAAGGAGTGTTACTTCCTCCACTAAAAGCAGGTGAGTTGTAGCTTCTTGGTAGGCCACTACAGTGCTCACACATTACAGAGCAATATAATCCAAATTTCGACCTACAATTATTTCCACAAGCTGATTTACAGCTACAAGGACGCAAGGTGTGGAAAGAAGTTCAGCCGAGGTGAAAGGTATTGCTAGGAATATGGCTCAATGCTTTCTTCTTTCCTCCATTTTCTTCCAGGTATTCAAACTTCCATCCCCAGTCAGTTGCCAGAAGTTTATTTTTTAACCACTCTTGGACATGCAAGTAAACCTGCTTGAAGATATTGATGAGATGCTTTTGATGTTGGAGGAAGTTGCGCCAGGTCAAAATTTGATCTCAAAGCAGACTTTCTTGTTAAGGTCTTGAATCTGAAGTAACAAGCTTTGTTCAAATTCGAGAGTTTGCTCATCCCATTCAATGAAAGGAAAAAATTTTCTCCATTGACAAACAGTTTTTTTCGAGGAATTGCTTCTTGAGTAAAAATCCTAGCTTGGCCCTCAGCTTCTGATGATGATTTTATCATTTTAATGGCTTTGATTTTTCCAATCCATAAAAGCTTGATGTCATGTCACAACCAGTTATTGCGTGAGTGAACAGCAGAAGTTTTCAAATTTCATTATACTGCTTGATTAAACTTTTGATTCTGTAAAAGGCTTTTGAAGGGCTTTTATTTACCACCTTTCTGTTTACCGAAATAAATAGATTTATCTTCAGGAGCAAGAGCAACTAACAGGACTAGTGGATCTGTATCTGAGCCCACAGCAACAACTTTAGAATGACTCTTCAGTTTTTCGATCACTAACATTACCATGTCTATGTCTGCGTCTTCTTCAGCAGCAAGCATTGGTAAACAATTTTTTGCTAGTTCCGATGCTACTGAAATTACTAGTTGTTTCTTGTTTCTTTTATTAGCTAAAAAATCCTCTTTTGCTGTCATGAATTTTGTATTTTCTTCAAAAGTGATGTCACATGAGGTTTTTTTTTGGCTGATCTATTTTGTTCTTTTGTTGTAGAATCTTTGAGGTATCCATCAAAAACATTGGTTGTATATTTTCTATACCTTGTAAGCACAATTAAACAGTAATTTTGAACTATTTCTCCATATGAGCTATCCTTTGACCAGGAAACATAGTGCAGCAGAAACACTCCATCTATTACCATTGTTGCATCACTTAGATCAAATATTTCTTCAGTACTCTCTTCAAAAACTTTCATGAGAGAAGATTTTGTACCGTTGTGAAGAGAAACTTTTTCGAAAATGGATGGTGGACGAGAAAGTAGCTCATACTCATGGTATGTTTTTAGTATACTTGAGCTCTCTCTCTCTCTCTCTCTCTCACACACACACACACACACACACGATTCGGTTAAACAGCACTAATCTCTCTTTCCACCCATGTTTCACAGATTTGTGTTTTGACCATGTCTTTTCTGCGTAGCTTAAGCTCTGCAAATATTTTTCCTTTCATTTTCTCCATCGCTGCTACACCTACCTGATAAACTTGGTCACAAATTATAGATTAATCAGACTCCAAACCAGATGATAAACACATGAGTTCTCCAGACACTTTTGTGAATGGGTTGTGGTGTTTAAGCTATGAAGTGAACTTTTCAATGTTGCACTGATCTCTTAGTTTTTGTGTCTTGCGTAGTTCAGTATGTTGTTCCGTAAATGTTATTGAAGTTCTCAAGAATTCTTCAATAGCTTTGTGAATTTAAGTAAAAGTTGTCCCGAAGACCCATTTTGATTGTGTGCTGTCAGTTATACTTCTTCCATGTGTAAGACCTCCAACTGCTTTCATAGCACACATAAGGCACTGCTCTATACATATGTCCGTCCATGTACCAAACCAAAACTTTACACTGTTTCTCACAATGAAGAACCTTTTGTTAGTAAACAAATCAAGCTCTTTCTCTGACAGTTTTGGACCTATCTTCATCATTTGTTGAATATATAGATGGGCCGACTGTGCATGAGGCAACTGTCATTCCCCAATTTTGATTTCGGATGACTTAAGAGTCCCTCACCTGTTGTAGTTCTTGAAAATGTTTTGTCACAGCTTCCATGGTAGTGTGCTTCTGCTGCCATAAGTCACTCATGCTGAGAAGTCTGGCTGGTGCAGTTCTGGAATCAACACTTGCTTCCTCTACACAAATCAAGCAGTTTGTTTTGAAATCAAACTTCTCTTCAGAGCTCCTTAAACAAGATACAGATGTTGCAGCACAAGATAGGTTATGAGTCTGCTCTGCTGCAAGAGCAGCATTGATAGTAGTAGATCTTGTGTAGTTCTGTTTGCACACACTGTGAACCCCAATAGTAACTTTTCCTTCCAACTGTTCATGCAGTCAATCGCTTCATTTTAAATTAGCCTCAATAATTGTCCGTAAACCTTTTTTGACGTTCAGTTTCTCCTCAAGTTCCTTTCCACAAAGAGCACACAATAAATCGAAATTATCTATTTTCTTCTCTTAATCAAATACAAAGTTGTAAAGAATGATGAATACTGTTCATGTTAAATATGCAATTAATCTGCAATCTAAATTAGTTTCAAAAATAGCCACATAACTGAAAATATTTATTGACAGTACCTGTGTTCTTTCACTACGTGCCTTCACACATTAAAACATTGCTGAAATGCACTAATTGTATATGATGAAGTGCACTTGCCACTACACAACAACGAACAACACACACACGCACTGCCATATACGTCGCAAGCTTAGAACTGGTTTGCAATGCAGTGAAGGCATAGTTTGAGCGCCTTCCTCCTCATTGTGTGGCAAAGTCATGGAGCAAACATAATGTTATATATGTCATTTTAAAGTTGCTGAATCAGGCTACAACTTCCATACTAAGCATTCCCATATTGTCATTTTCAAACAAGCTACAATGTTAAAATTTAGAATATCACAATAAAAATACCATTTTTTTACACTTTTATTAAATTTAAGACAAAACTATTGGTTTTAGAGCAGAATTGCAATGCAACAATTTTGTAGTGCATAATTTGAGGATTAAAACAAACAAAAAAATTACATCGTTACGACCATTGGTTATGGAGATACAAGTCATTTTATCCTTATGCCTGGGTTTGACAGTCCTGCCAGGCGTGACGATTTCTTGAAAGTTGCTGCATTGAAAAAAATTCCACTAAAATTCATAAATCATAGGTGGCTAGAAAACGTTGCTGAAAGAGCATTGGAAATTTGGTTTGATGTTCTTCGTTTTGTGAAGGGTGGTTCCGAGAAAAGTAAAATGAAGAAACCAAAATTGTTTCACATAGCTGCTGAAGGAGTAAAAGATGTACTAATGCCAGCAAAGATTAACTTTTTTCTCTCTGTTGCAAAAATAATATACCCTTTTTTTGTCGTTTTGTCAAAGAGAGAAGCCGTTGCTTCCCTTCCTTGCCTCTCATGTCCAGAAACTGTTCAAACAGTGTTTGATGAACTTCAATATCTTCAAGAATGATTATGTTAAAGATGTTAACTCTGCTTTGAAAATGTGCGAATTGAACCTAAGCAGTACTACAAATTATTCGCCTGTGAAATGTGTTAGTGCTGGATTTGTTGCTGACCGAATGATAAAGGAGCTGGTAAAAGAGGGGGAAATATCAGAGAAGGAAAAGCTCTCCTTCAAACATGATTGTTAGACATTTATTGTTACAATGTTGTGCAACTTTTTACAGAAATGTCCAGTGAACTATTTATTCATTAGTTCGAAACATTGTTTGCTTGGATCCGAAACGGATAGCAGATGACAGCAATGACTGTTTGGCCAAGATGAAGAATATTTTGAGTTACTTGGTGGAGCACAATCGCTTTGAAGAAAGCAGATGTTATGAGACTGTATCGAAATTTAAGGAGTTTTTAACTGTGGAGGTGAAGCGTGGCCACTGATTTTTCAGAATATGATGCTACTAGCTTTGGTTTGGATGTGTTTTTTCGTAATTATGTGCCCAAAAAGAGTACCAAAATTTGTGGAGTGTTGTGAAAGTGCTTTTCATATTGTCACATGGACAAGCTACCGTGGAAAGGGGTTTTTCTGTGAACAAGAAAATACAGGTTGAAAATTTAAAATAAAACTCTTTATGTACAACAAAAAATAATTTACTGTCATATTACCTTTTGTGGCGGAATAGAGAATGTGGTACTAAGTAAAGAGTTTATAGAGCTTCTGTCTTTTCAGCTAGACAGAAATATGTTCAATATTTAGATGCCAGAAGAAAAAAAAAATGTACCAAGCAACATCTGAGAGGAAATTTAAATTGATTGAGGAGGAATTGCAAATGCTTAGTATGCAAAAACTGAAAGTAGAAATAGTAAGAGACTTTGCCGCCCAAGGGGAATTGATGAGAGATTTGAACTGCTTCCTTCAATCAAATAGTTTTCGAAAATTAATAAAGAAAAAAAAATTAAGAATTGGCAGAAATTACCATGTCAGTAGTTGCGAAAAAGGAGGAACTGAAAAATTTATTTCATTGTAGGGCTACATGCTTTGTTTGACCTCAAAAAAGTGAATATGTGCATAATATAATTTCCTTGCAGTCATTGTTAAATTGCAATACTGTTTTTAAGTTTTAGAGCAAAAAAAAAAAAAATGTATAATAGAAGTAAAAATTTTGTAGGAAATTTCATAGGTGGGTCATGCCACGCGAAATCGTCAGATTTTGAATTAATTTTCCGACACATCTCTGATTCTTAAGATTTCTTTTTAATGGGTAGGCACTCCCAACTTATAAAAACCCTGAAAGTTTCAATTTTTTATTTCCGATAGATTAGAAGATATAAGTTTTTGAATTTTGGTGCATGGCGGACATGTTTTTCTTAAAAATGCAAATATCTCCGTTATTTAGAATAAAAAGAAATACATAAATCATTCTTTCTTAATTTTTACCAAGGAAACCATTGGTACAATGCAAGAGTTTTTATCTGCTTTAGTTTTTGAGTTATGAGCAATGAGAGAGCCTTTCTTCAATGATTAAAAAAGCAATGTAGTACAGCACTTAGAAAGCTGCAGTTATTATTCATTGCAAAGAAAGGTTTAATCTATCAAATGAAGAAAAAATACTCTTGGGCTTTTGCTTGAACTCTGAGAAAATAATTTCTGAACATGGTGCATGGCCAGTGCATTGCCACGGTGAAAGCACAGCCAGCGAAGCACGCCGTGTCGTGGCCACGGCTGTGCCAAGACGTGGTACCTGAAGAACGGTATTCCTTCTGCACCCATAGGCGATCACGCCGCGCGGGCGCATGTGTTGTTGAAATCAAATTTTAAAGGAACGGAATTCTTTATTTAAAAAACAAAACAAAACATGATTAGTTCATGAACGATGTTTATATTTCGATGTCTCACAGCGCCGTGATCAATTTCCATGTCTGATTTTGGTTATATTTGATCAAATCAGACAACGGCGCAGTGGTCTAAGGCGCTGGCCTCTGCTCATTCGTCCGTAAGGGGTCCGGGTTCGAATCCCGGTCAGGCATGGATGTTGTGTTTGTCATACGGCACTGGCTCTCTCCCTTCCCTGATCAGACAACAGGAAGTTGAGCTTCCATGCAACGCACCCCCCCCCCCCATAACGAATTTGGCGGTTATAAAATTTAACGTCTAAAGGTTTTAGTGTTCACAAGATTTTCCGGTGTTTGGTGTCATCATTTAGATCACTTCTTGAAATCAATGCAAAACCAAAGTTGGGGGGGGGGGGGATTACTGCCAATGCTTTCCCTCTAGATGAGAGACCAACGATATTAAGACATTTCTCCTGCCCTTTCGACGCTCTATGACCGTGGAGAAATTTCTTTGGCTAATTTTGGGGATAATCTTGCATTTTTTGTATGCACACATTAGTGCGGATCGTAAAAAAAAAAAAAAAAAATCAATTTCGATATGCCCTAGTGCGAAAAAGTTGTGTATTGCTACGTAAACCATGTGCAAAAAATTTAGTGAAATTAAAATAATATTTTATGGTTCCACTTTACCTCCAAAATTTCGATATTTGGGTAAAATCGTCACATTTTCATGTCCGTTGTGAGAAAAGAACAGCGTTCGTTACAGACTTTCCCTAGTGCGCAAAAACTATGTTGGTACCTAAAAGATGTGCACAATTTTTCAGGCAAAGAAACTAATATCTTATGGTACCAATTTAATGCAACAAACTCAATGTTTAAGGAAAATTGCAATACTTTGACACCTAGTGTTCACCATGTGATTTGTTTCCTAGTTGTGTTAGTGTGTGCATTGAAAGCACATATTGCGCAAATGTGCAGTAGTGCACACTGCACATGGTGCAGCTCTTAACATTTTTCATGTTACAGAAAAATCCCAGAACTCATCATGAGGAGGTGGCTGCACAGCGAATTCTATGTACCCAACCACCCATCCATCCATTAGGGCAAATCAACTTTGTTTTTTTTAATCTTCAATTTCCTGTTCTTTATTAATTTTTACCCTGAAATCTGATTTACTTTCAAAGGCCGGCATTATTTGCTGTGCTTCGAACCATACTCTAAATAAATCCTTCTCTTTGTTGTTCTTCGCAAACAGCAGCAGATGCTTCTGTTGTCAACTTAATGCATCGCTCTTCTCCCTGATTGTGACAAGGGAAGGTTTTACGTGCCCAATCGCTCAACAATGTCCTTACAGTCACTGTTGCATAGGTTCCTTATTTTATCGTCTGTTAAATGAACCGTCAATGGCGGTTTGCTTAAGACACATGATTGCCAGTCAATTAGGTCAAAATAATCCTCCCCTGAACAGTTGAACTGAGGAATTTCAAATACACGTATTGCATCGCAGTTTTGTGCCCGTGCTCAAAGGATCCTGTGGAAGCCAAGTTCTCTGATATGTTTCCTCTCGTCCATGACCACAGCCAGAAGTATGCCAACATCGACTCCCGCTGCCGTTCGGCTGGCTGCACGCTATTCACCGCCCACAGTTTCACAGTGGAAAAATATGAGCCATGCACCTTGTTTAAAAATTCTTTCTTCAGCGCGCACGCAAAAGACCAAGGTATCTTTTTCTTCATTGGTTAGACCAAACTTCTCTTTAAAAACGAAAGCAATTGCGACTTTCGAAGTGCTGTACTACATTGCTTTTTTATGTTTTGAGAAAAGGCGCTCCCATTACATGTCACTCAAAAACTAAGGAAGATGGAAATTCGTGCATTGCACCAAACGATTCCTTGGGGGAAATTACAAAAGAGTGGCGATTTTGGCACTTCTTTTGATACAAACAACAGAGATATTTGCGTTTTTACGCGATTAAGGCCCGCCATGCACCAGAATTCGAAAATTAATTTCTTCTAATCTATGCGAAATAAAAAAATAAAACTTTCGGATTTTTCATACATTGGGGTGATCTATTTATGAATTTTTTTTTGTAAGAATCGGAGAGGTGAATAGCTTCTGAAGATTTGGCATGAAATGACCCAGGTGTCTTGTTGTTACTGCAGTTTGTTTAGTTTTTATATGTATACACTATTTTCAAATGCTGAAGATCCACCTGCATTAAGCGTGTGGAAGAAGTAACTACAAGTGCTACAGCTGTAGAATTTTTTTTTAAATAAAAATGCAACAGTTACACGAGTAAAAATGTGTTATTCATCCAAATCTACGAAAACCAAATTTTTCTCCAGATTTGGGAATTCGGAAGCTGTGTAGTAAATAAATAATAAAAAAATAATACTTGAAAGTAAGTGATGCTTCACTGTTCAGTTTTGATTCTTTGAATTCTGCCAATGTAGTTTCAAAATTTATGCAAGCATTTTTATTGAACTTTAGGTTTTAGGGCTTTTAACTGAATCACCTACACACCTTTCGGCACCAGTGTGTTCCGATGATATGATTTAAGTTTCATGAACTTGTGTGTTTCGATTTGATTTAGTGTTTTTACTTGCTTCATTAACCTAAAACAGGTCTAACGAGCTGTGCTGCATTTTTATAAAAGTGTTATTTTTCCATCTGCAGCACTTGTAGTGATGCCATCCACAGAATTAGAGCATTTAGTTTCTTAGCCTGTGTCCGTACATTTTTGTAAAAGTAATTCTAATGGAAGGAATTATGTTATTGCATGGAGAGGTAAAGATACCAAAAATTTTAAAGACTAATAATCACAGCCATATGAAATTCTGAGCTGTATTTGTAAATTAATAAAAAAATATAAATTCGGATAAACTTTGAAGGAAAAACAAATGCAAATTTAAACAGTTTCCAAAACCCTGAAGATGGGCCTATTATCACAATTAATGGGTGAAAATTTGTTGAAAATTAGAATTCCAAAGTAAATAAATTTTATGCTTCTGAACTCCACAATAAAAAGAAGCAGAGTGTTAGTTCTATAGATGCAAAGATATGCTTCAGGACAAATAATGGATCCAGTAATACCAGTAAGTACATAATGTATATAAGAAACTTTTAAGTTAGTTGATTTTTCTGTTGGAGTGGAGTATTTAGGTTTATTTTAGTAGAACTAATTCTAATTCATACACACTGAAGTGCCAGAAAAACTGGTACACCAGTCTAATACTTGGTAGGTCCCCCACGGGAGTGCAGGACTGCAGAAATACGACGGGGCACAGACTCCACTAGCTTCTGGAAATATGCTGTAGGCAATGCACACCATACTTCCTGCAGAGCGTTCCACAATTCGGATGTATTCCGAGGTCTCGCATTCCTGTGTTTGATAGTGTGTTGCATGGCATCCCAAATGTTTTCTATCACATTCAGATCTGGAGACTTGGGTGGGAATGGCAACACCCCAAACTCCGATGAATGTTCCTCTAACCATAATGTGGCGTCCCGACACTTGTGTGGAGGTGCATTGTCCTGTTGGAACAGGCCCAACCCATCAGCATGAATGCAGGACACATGAACGGGTGTACCTCATCAGAAAGGATGCACTCATAGCGTTGGCCAGTTACAGACGTTTGTAGACGTACCAGGGTCCCAGTGAAGTCCAGCTAAACACACCCCATACCGTTACGGGAACCCCCCCCCCCGGTATTGACAGGCGGGATCCATGGCTTCATGGGGTTTGCGCCACAAACGAATCCTTCCATCTGCCCGATACAGTTAGAAACGCGACTCGTCAGACCAGGCTACTTGTTTCCAGTCATCAAGTGTCCAGTGGCGGCGGTGTTGCTGTGCCCAAGCGAGACGCATAGCTCTGTGTCATGCACCCATCAAGGGGACTCGAGTTGGGCGTCGGCTCCCAAAGCCCATATCATGCAGGGTACGTTGCACAGTCCGGATGCTGATGCTTGTTGAGGCTCCAGCACTGAATTCCTATGATACCTGCGAGAGTGTTGCACACATATCGCGTGAAACGATTCTTGACAGCCGAAGATGGTCATGTTCACCCAATGTCTTTTTACAGCCACACAGGTATTGTAGGTTGGAGGTTTTGCCGGAATTCTTGTAGTCACGGTACACCCTTGCAATGGTTGTCCGTGAAAATCCGTACTTCATTTCTACCTCCGAAATACTATGGCCCATCTCATGAGCGCCAACTATGACACCACGTTGAAAATCGCTTAAATCGTTATTACTTGTCATTCTCATGCCAAAAACAGCTCTGACAGCTGGCAAGGATGTCTATCGCTTTATATACGCACTGGCAGATGCAACCGAATATGTGTGTAGGTGACGTTGCTGTGTATTTTGCATAAGCTCGTCTGTACCAGTTTTTCTGGCAATTCAGTGTATTTGTGCAATGGGATATTCATTAGTTTCAACAAAATTGATTTATTGTGTTGAAATTACTTATGTTGTAATAGTTAACTCATATTTTGTATATTGTGTATATTTGCATGCAGCGATTATGAAGCCCTTAAAAAATATTTAAAGGTCCTTAAGAACCCTTTAATTTCCATTTTGAAAAAAAGAGTATGAACCCTGGTTACAGAAAACATCTAGTAAATGATTTTATTATTCTTTTCCTAGAGTGAAAACGTCGTCCCTGAAGATGATGATGACATAGCTGCAATGAAAGAAATAATTGTCATAGCAACTGAAAAAATTCTGCGATATGAGGTCACCCGGTTTCCTTTGTCCATGCAGAAGGTGGGTGGTTGAACTTTCTGTAAAGATCTGCAGTAAAGATAGTGTTGAGTGCTATTTGTACCAATATATATATATATATATATATATATATATATTCAGATTTATATACTGCTGTGAACTTTATGTAAACAGAGATGCCAACTACTACGGAATCTCCGTAGTTCCTGCGGAAATAGCTCTTGCACTGCGGAATACGGAAAACCGTTATTTTTCTACAGGAAATTAACAGAAGTTATTTTTATTTTGCTTGTTCCTCTTCACAACACAACGGCGGCCACTTGACCATCTGTCATTCGTCTTGCTTGCGATCCTGCCTGCACCTCCAGTTCTGTCTTTCAAAGCTGCTTGGATCTTAGCGTGAGCGACACTCGACGAGAGTTTCGACCGGCACTCGACGAGAGTTTCCATGCGCAGAGTCATTCTAAGTGACACCCCCCCCCCCCCAGCATGGAACCCCGCACGGGGATAACTGGTTTTCCGGTTATTTGGGGAGCGGCGCCCCTACAGCCCGAGCTCACCTTGTGATGGCATACATTTCGTTTACTCTTGAACAATACCATCACCGAAGGGACAGCTGTTCCTCCAACTGCTGGGGGATGGCGTCCCCACGGCCCGAGCCGATTTTCTCTTATAATTTTGCTTTTTCGTCTTTAGTTCATATATATTGACATCTGCCCGTCTCAGTTGTAGGCTGCTGAGGTTGTGATGAGGCGCCAGCTCCGGGTTTTGTTCCTTGTTCCCTTCCCTGTCTTTTCTCTTTTCTGTTACATTTTCTGTTTTTCCGAAGCTGGTTAGCTTAGACCTACCTGCATGCTTGCCGTGTGCGGTGACCTGTACAGGTGAAAAAGGGGAGGCTGAGGTATCTGGGGGCCGGGTTGTAGTTGTCTCCAGATGCCAACACTCCTCTTTGCCCTCTGCTTCACCCTAAATGGGAGGCTGGGAGCTACCCCACTCCCAGTCAGAGGAAGTCTGTGGCCGAGTGGTGTCCAGACTTCTAGCGGCTTGTTGTTCTGTTCGGCAGGGGAGTTTAAGGGTTAGGGTGGGCATGCCAAAGGGGTGTTCAACAGGCACAGGAAAGTCTAAGTGCACGCCGAGCATATGTTTGCCCTACCAACTTGCTATATCCGCTGACTATCCCTAGAGCCGTGTCCTGCGTCCTCTTGGGCTTGCGGACCTCCGGCTCTCCCTCGTTGGGCTCGGTAGTGGGTGGGGAGGTCGGTGGACGAATCTTTTCTCTTCTTCATGGCAACCCAAAGTGTTTCCCATGCTAGCAATTTCAAGCGCCCTGTGGAGGAAGGTACACCTTCCTCCACAAAGAAACTTGTCACAACTAATTGCAATGCTCTGTTTCTTTTAATCAAATCTGGTGACTCTTCACAGTCACTCAGTAGCAAGAGTCCTTTCTGGATCAACAAGGCTCTGCAGGCCGTTGCTGGCTCTCCACGGAGTGTCAAGAAGCTCCCTTCAGGGAATCTTCTCGTGGAAACTTCTAATCCACGCCACAGTGCCACCTTGCTAGAAATGACCGTTTTGCTTGGCAGTCCTGTTCAAGTTTCTCCCCATGGTTACCCCAATTCCTCTCGCGGTGTAGTCAACTCCCGCGACCTGCTTGAATGCAGCGATGAGGAATTGCTGGAGAAACTTGGTGTACAACATGTCATTGGGGTTCGGCGGATTCTTTTTTAGGCGGGATGGGAAATCTATTCCCTCCCGTAACATCATCCTCTCTTTTGACTCCCCAACCCTGCCTACTTCCATCAAGGCAGGTTATTTACGGCTTGTTGTTCGGCCGTATATACCGAACCCCTTGCGATGTTTCCGGTGCCAGCATTATGGTCACTCACAGCAGTCTTGCCGTAATGTTGCAAAGTGTGGTCGCTGTGGTTCCACGGAACACTCTTTGGCGGAATGCTCTGCAGAGTCTGATCATTGTGTCAACTGCGAAGGGTCTCATCCTGCATCTTCTAAGCAGTGCCGAAAGTGGATCAAGGAGCAGGCTATTCAACGCCTGAAGACGACTGAACATCTGTCTTATCCTGAAGCCAGGCGGCGGATAGCTCCTCTACCAGCAGGCAGGCACTCCTATGCATCGGTTGTGGTCAAGAAGGTTACTGTTGCGGTGCAGACTGAGGTGACCATCCCAGCGCGTTGTCCTTATGTTTTTTGAGGACATCGTTGCTGCTGGATTGGAGGCGCTGAAGTCTCGCCGCATTGACTCCAGGACAAGGTGAAACCAGGCTCATCCTCCCCGAAACAGAGCAGGCAAAAACCACCACTCAACACAGGGGGTAAACACAGCCCTGTGTTACCTCCAGACGCTGATAATGGATTGGAGGTGATGGGCGACATGGAGACCCTCTAGTCGTCTGTCTTTTTCATTCTTTCATTTTATTTTTCATTATGGCCACACTCATTCAGGGGAATTGCCGTGGTCTGTGATCACGCATTGATGATTTGAAAGGCTTACTGTCTTCGCACACACCTGTGTGCATGTCTCCAGGAGACGCTTCGCACGATGGACACTCCTTCGCTGCGGAGACATTCCTTTTTCCGCAAAGATCACCAGGACGGCGTTGTTCCTCATGGTGTTCCTGTCACTGCAGTTGCCCTTTGGACGACTTTGCAGGCAGTGGCAGTGAGACTATCTGTGAACACTCTGTTCACAGTGTGTTCCATCTACATACCACCAGATGAAGCTGTAAGCCTTTCGGATCTGGAAGCTTTAGTTGACCAGCTGCCGCCTCCTTTCTTCATCTTAGATTTCAACGCACACAATCCGTTGTGTGGTTCTACCACTCGAGACTCCAGGGGCCGTGTTGTTGAGTCTCTTCTCTCCAGCACGTCCCTCTGTCTCCACAACATGGGAGCTCATACTTATTTTCATGAACCCACCCGCTCATACTCAGCCATTGATCTGTCTCTGAGTTCACCATCATTATATCCTGACTGGTCCTAGAGCGTGTCTGGTGATCCCCTTGGCAGCGATCACTTTCCCATCTTTCTCTGTCTAGCATGTGGTGGGTACCGTTACCCTACTCGCCCTGCTAGATGGAATATTGATCGAGCCAAGTGGGACACATTCACGGCTTCGGCAAGTATTACCCATGCTATGGTGACCTCAGGAACGGTCAGTGACGCTGTTGCGGCGGTTATGCACTGTATTGTACAAGCGGCAGAACTTACCATCCCCAGGACGTCAACTAATCTTCCACGTTGCCCGAGAATTTGGTGGAATTCCACTTGCATGGCAGCTTGTCAGGCCCAACATCGGGCTTGGGATAGGTTTCGTCGGTACCCCACCGATGCGAACCTACTTGCTTTCAAGAAAGCCAAGTCCTACGTGCGATTGGTTCGTAGGCGTAGTCAACTGGAGTCCTGGATACAATATGTATCCGGGATTAACACCACTACCAGCCCTAAGATCGTTTGGGACAGGATCCGTAAGATTTGAGGACAGTACCCATCTGGGGAAATCTCCATTCTTGAGAGTGATGGTGGAACGGTTGCTGACCCTCTGGGTTTTGCTGACTGTCTGGGCGCCGCATTTTCTTCGGTGCCCATCAGCAGCAATTACCCTGCTTCGTTCCGGCAGTTACGGCCGCGGCTTGAAAGGTCCAAGATTTCCTTTGGACCATTTTCTTCCGCAGATTATAACAGCCCGCTGACTGCCGTGGAGCTGAAGAACGCTCTGAATAGGTCCGGCCGGACATCTGTCGGTCCGGATAACATCCATTACAAAATGCTGAAGCACCTTTCTCCGTCCTCTCTTGAATGTCTGCTAATCCTGTTTAACAGGATTTGGCAAGATCATGCCTTTCCCGAATCTTGGCACACTGCCATTGTCGTTCCTGTTCCCAACCCTGGTAAAGATCCCACCAACCCGTTGAACTACCGGCCAATTGCTATGATGAGCTGCCTTTGCAAAGTACTAGAGTGTATCGTTAATTTTCGTCTCATTTTTTATTTGGAGTTTCATCACATTTTTTCGCCTCATCAGAGTGGATTTCGCAAATATCGATCCACCACCGATCATCATCTTCGCCTTGAGACATCTATCAGGGAGGCGTTTGGCCGGCGTCAGCACATGGTCTCTGTGTTCTTCGACATGGAGAAAGCTTATGACCGCACCTGGAGATACGGCATTCTCCGTGATCTGCACGAGTGCGGATTGCGGGGAAACTTACCAGCTTTCATCGCCGGGTCGACCCTCTCTGCGCTGTACCCACAAAAACAGGGTGTACCCCAAAGGCTCCATTCTTTCCGTTACATTGTTCATCCTTTGTGTCAACCATATTTTCCACCTACTTCCTCCGACAGTTCGTGGAACCATGTACGTGGATGATCTGCAGATTTCTTGCGCCTCTGTAAACATGCGCTAATTGAGAGACAGCTCCAGTCGGCCATTACCAAGATCTCTCACTGGGCTTCCCAAAATGGATTTGGCTTCTCTACGCAGAAGACCGTTTGCGTGCATTTTTGCCGCAAATGGGGTCTTCACCCAGACCCCAGCCTCCGTCTGGGGTGTTCTACCATCCCTGTGGTGTCGGAAGCCAAGTTCCTTGGGCTCACTTTTGACCGAGCGCTCACCTTCCGGCCTCACATTCAGTCTTTGAAGGTGAAGTGCACAAAGTCATTGAGTATCCTGAAGGTCCTCTCTCAAACATCTTGGGGGGCTGACAGGTGCTCAGTGCTTTGCATTTACCACTCTCTTATTCGGTCAAAGTTAGACTTCGGATGCATTATGTATGGTTCAGCACGTCCATCGGTTTTAAGGCCTTTGGATCCCGTCCATCACCAGGCATTGCGGCTATGTACTGGTGCTTTTCGTACCTCTCCCGTACATAACCTGTATGCGGAGGCTCATGAGCCGCTGTTATGCATCCGTCGTAAGCAGCTGTCTCTTCAGTTTTATACAAAACTGAAATCTCTTCCTGATCATCCACTGCATGGTTCCATCTTCCAACCGGACTGTGTCCGCTTATTTTCCCACCGCCTCACCTCTGTTCCGATGTTCGGGATTCGGATGTCTGCTGTAGTGCGCGATGCTGGTCTAAACTTTCCATCTTCCAACCGGACTGTGTCCGCTTATTTTCCCACCGCCTCACCAGTGTTCCGATGTTCGGGATTCGGATGTCTGCTGTAGTGCGCGATGCTGGTCTAAACTTGTCTGGGATTGGTTTAACCACCTTTTTTAACCAACCTCCTTGGCAGGCCTTTCAAGCAACGGCTGACCTTTCTCTTTGTGTGTGGCCAAAGTTGTCTACTCCTGCTCTGGTGTACCAGCGGCTCCTTGCTGAAAAACAGTCTGTCTACCCGGATTTCGTGCCTGTGTTCACCGATGGCTCGAAGTCCGGGGATGTTGTTGAATCCGCTTTTGTGTGTGGCGATGCCTCACATGCTGAGAGGCTTCCGCCTGAATCCACCGTCTTTTCGGCAGAGATTCGTGCAGTACACCTCGCCTTGTGCCACATACAGTCTCGATCACATCGTCGCGCTATGGTTTGCTCTGATTCCCAGTCCGTCCTCCAAGTTTTATCTTCTCCGGAGGACACGGACTCGCCAGTCATCCGTGATGTCTGTCGTCTTCTTTGAACTTTGGAGGGTGATTGCTTCCTGGTCCGATTCTGTTAGGTTCCTGGCCATGTTGGGATCAGGGGTAACAAGCTCGCAGATCTCTCTACCAGGTCTGTTTCCTCCATGTCGCCAGCTCGGCTGTCACTGTCTTTCCGCGATTTTAGACCTTTGATCCGGACATTTCTCATGGATGAGTGACAGTCCCTGTGGTCTCAGCAGGGCAGCAATAACCTGCATACTATCAAACCACAGATCGGACTGTGGAAGTCTAGTTTGCAGAAGAACTGTCGTGAGGAAGTAGTTCTTGCGCGTCTCTGCATTGGGCACTGTAGTTTTACTCACCACTTTTTGCTGTGTGGCGAGAGTGTCCCGGTGTGTGAGGCGTGCAACTGTCTTCTCACTGTCCTTCATGTTTTGTGTACTTGTGTTTGTTTTTGTGATCATCGTTTTCGGTATTTTCACTCTCATCTGTTGGACGAAGGAGCAGCTACGCTGCAAATTCTTATTGGCAAAGCCTGCGACGTGAAAGCAGTGTTTTCACTTTTACAAGAAATTGCCTTTTGTAACCTCATCTAGGTTTTAACTTGTTCACTCTCATCTTTCGTTTTTACCACATCAGCCTGTTTTTAACCTTCTGTACGTTTTTTTATTAAGTATGTTTTGTTTTGATGTCTTTTGTTTGGTGCTCTTTGGCCAACCATGGCCCTTGCGCCATTAAAATCGATCAACCAACCAACCAGCATGGAACACTCTGGGGACGTTGAGAATAGCTCGCTTTGGTGGACGTGGGCGGAGTTCGGCCTGAAGCTCTTTCGCAGTGCGGCGACAAGCTCTTGAAAATCGTTTGGTGCAGAATGTAAGTGTCATTGCCTGGCATCTGAGTTTTTTTTTTTTTTTTTTTTTAAGCCTGCGTCAGTCATTCATGTCAGTAATTAATATTTTGAAGTTTTTTTCTTGTGTTGCAGAAAAGTATGCTTGGATTTCGTTCTTATGTGCAGAGTTTGCCAAAATGCGTAATTACGCGTCTAGTATGCATCGAAAAGTGTGTTTACGCATTTAAATTTTACCAACGCGTAAAAATATGCATTGAGAATTTTCGCGACACGTAGAAATACATGTTGATGCATTGAGAATTTTTCGCGACACGTAGAAGTACATGTTGAGAAGCGCTTAAAGTATGCATCAACAAGTAAAAATATGCATTGAGAAATGTGTAAAATACACATCAACGCATAAAAACACGCATCGAGAAACCCTTAAAACTATGCATCGAAGAATTTTACCAGCACGTAAAAATCCGCCTCGGGACAGCATCTCGCCTTTCAAAAACGAAAGTGAACGAAATAAAGATTTTTTTTTTTTTTTTCAGTAATCATAATTTCGCTTTTTGCTGCGATGTCCATAAATCTTTGATTTCAATTTGAAAATGGGGAAATTTCCGAAACCGGAAATTCGACGGCGCAAAAATTCCCGTGTAATCTTCAGGCAAGGGAGCGCCACGGCTTCAAAGAATTTCTGCTTTTTCATCGTAATTTGGGTTATCCTCGAGATCGATGCATAACTGAACAGAAATTTTGGGGCAATTGGTAGTGGTGAAGGATGCGTCCCGCCTAAAACTTCCGAAAATGGAAATTTCGTCTGTCAAAACTTTTCGGAAACAGTGAAGATTTCTCCCCTAATCGTAATTTTATTTTTTATGTGATGTTTCCTCTGCCTAGCATTGTTATTAAATTTTAGTTTATTTCATAAATAATTTGTATTTCACCTTGAAAATGGAAGGAAAATGTCCGAAAACAGAAATCAGACGTAGCAAAGGTTTCTCCTGTAACTGTAATTTTTTTCCCCAGCATGTTCCGAACATGTATCCTGTGTCAACCCCCTCCCCCCAAAGGTTTGCATTTCAGCTTGGCAAAGGGGGGAGAGTCCAAAAACGAAAGTGACGAAGCTGAAAAATTTGTAAGGATTGATGCATGATATTCAAAGCATTCATATTCTCCAAGTTACACTCTCTTTTATCTAAAATAGTGAAAACTATCATGCATTCATGGTCCTCAAACTGAAAATTCTTTCAGCATGATGGATAAAATTGTCATCCAGGGGATTTGTGAAGCCTACTGTCGTAGCTGATGGTGATGTTGAGCTTAATTTTTCAAATAATAATTTTTCAAAAAAGAAAAATCAGAAAGGACACAACTAGTAATTGGAGTAAAAACAAGAATGTATTTAAGCGAAATCATTTTAAAAGAAAACGAACTTTCTAAGTTCTATATATCTGTCGGAAAATTTTACATTGAAGAATGTTTTTATATTCAAGAAAAGATACTGATCTATGATGAATTCTTAAAACATGCAGAAGTAGCAGATCCTTCACTTAGAGCCAGAATATCATTTACTTCTGTATTATACTTAGTCAAGTGCTTTCCATTTATAATAACTGAAAATGAACTTGATATACTGGGAGCGGAATTGCTTGTTATCAAGCTGACAAATTAGAGACCATAGCAGAAACAGATAGAATAGATGTCACTTGGTCAGAATTCTCAAAATTAAGAGGCTGTAATGGAGCTGTTGTGTATAGTGTTCTTTTGAAAGTAATGTTTGCAATTCTTGTAGTTCCACACTCGAATGCTGCGAGTGAGAGAGGTTTTAGTTTAGTGCGAAAAAATCAAGCCCGTTTCCAACTTAATTTAGGTTTAGAAACTGCAGAAACACTTCTTATTGCAAAAATGAATTTCTCCTCTGGGCTAAAATATGTTCTCTTACAAATCACTAAAGAAAGCTGTTTAATCAAGTTTTTGTTGTTTAAAAAAAATGTATGAGTCGTGGTGTATGTTATTTTCCATGTAAACAATTTTGAATATTTTGATACAGATTTTCATGTATATACATAAATAAGTAAAAAATACTAATTAAATTAAATGAGTAATAGCATGTTTTCCTCGGTTAAAATTATTCTTTTTTGTGTGACTACTGAAAATTTGTACGAGTACTACTGAAAATATCTGGAACAGGTTGGCATGTCTGTGTAAACATCTGTAATAAGTCATTTTATTATGTGTGCTATTTGCACCAATATATATATATATTTTTTTCTGATTGATATACTAAAATTATCAGCTGGCATTTAGAATGTGTAGATTAAAAACATTTTTTTTTACTTACTCCAAAATTTAGGTGACAGCAGCAATCACATTTGTTGCTACCCTGTTGGAATAATAACTATCAATTTTGAAATGGTACAAGTTTACATGGTTCATACGCATCCTGGGAATTTTGGAAAAGTCCTGGAATTCCATTTTGTCCTGAAAATGTCCTAATATTCTGGTACATGTCCTGGAATTTTAACCATTCGTGCCTTTTTGTCCCTGCGCGATGTTTTGTAGTTAAGGGTTTTTCTACTGACATAACTTATGTCTGACAAATTTCCCACCCACCCCCTGCATTTTGCAAGGGGGTGGGCTGTTGGTTTTCTTGTCTGTTAGGAAGACTGAAACTGCGTTATTAGCATCTTTTGCATTGTGCTTATCACTTTGTCTGACCGGCTGGGAGACCATAGCTCTGCAATTATTTGTAAAATTCTTTTCGTATTGGGAAGCTTAAAATCTGAGAATGATGATCCATTCGTTCCGGTTTCTTTTGGATGCACATCTTCTCTGCTAGAGGGTGCAAATGGAGATTTTATCAAATTTAAAATGCATTTTATTTCATATATTTGCTTCTAAATATCCAGTGGAAGAAATACCTTTTCTTTTTGATGACATTTATATCGATGACTATTTAAGCTACAGTCCCTTTTTCAAATAATGCATAAATTTTCCGCTAGGGGGCATAAAGATAAGTCGCAATTTTCCTAATATCTCCTTCTAAAAGTCAGATTTGAAAAATGTCGGATACAGCTCTTGAGGGGAAATGTTTTGCATATAAATTCTCATTTTTGGTAAAGAATCGTGTGGCCACCAGGGGTGTAAGTGTTTATTTTTGCTTCTGATATATTTGCAACAAAATTTCAGCTGGAAACTAGATTGAAAAAAGTCCCTTGAACCGATACTGCTCACCTCAGAAAACTTTTTGTCAGTACCTCTTGCTTAAAATAGCGCATAATTTTCCCACCTGGGTGCGTACACACATATATTATTTTTGTCCATATCTCTGTTTCTAGGAGTCCAATTTGAAAAATTCTTTCTTTGTTGGAGAACATTTCCTGTGCAAAATATTTCTCATATAATTTCAAATATTTCTTAACGCACAAGTGTGCCTCTAGAGTGCGTAAGTTCACATTTCCATTTACAGCAATATCTGCGGGAGTAAAAACGCAATTGAAAAAAAAAATATTCTCTTTTGATCAGATACTACTACTTCCCAAAATAATGCACAATTTCAGGGAGCACAAATATTTAATATATATTTAAAAAGCCACTTGTGGAAGTAAATAGCTGATTTTTTTCATGTTCTTATTTATTTATTTATTTATTGTTGTAGTAGGGAAAGTGTGCAATTGCTTTATTATGGGTTGCACATGATCTTTCCAAGCATGTGGGTTTAATGAAAAATAAGCTGTTGTGGCTAGGGATGAAAAAAGAAACACACACACACAACTGGTATTAGCCAGTGTTAAGTGCTGTAGATTGTGGACATTACTTGTGAAGAATTCTGCTGTGCTAACCAGAAGTGGTCTTCAGCCATGAAAGGTGTGCAGTGTTCTAGAATTTTAAAACTGATTTCAAAGATTTATTTCTAAAAGTTTGCCAGGTGTCAAGCTTTTTTTTTTTTTTTGCTGCTCTTATACTAGATAATGGCCACAGGTATTAAGAGATTGCATTAATCAGATTTTACAAGAATACAACAAACCTTGTGTTCTGCTTTGCAGAGATTGAATATAGTGCCAATGGAGCAACAGGCTTACTGCAAGTTGTTTTCAGAATATCAGCCTAATGGTGCTTCAAAGGTTTAAAAAACTACAGAAAAGAGCTAACTACTGTAAATGTTAGCACAAGTACACACACATGTTATTAAGCTGTTCTCTGATATTCAGAGGTTAGCTCCTCAAAGAAAGACCATCTAACAAATAAACATTTAACAAATAATACAAACCACCAGATAAATGTTTAACTGATTATTTACTTACTGTTGCCGTATCAGACTTCTCCATTTACAGCGATCCTGAGGCACAGCATGAGCTTCAGTGACATCTATCACACGGCGTACACAAGACCTTCTATACTTCATACTCATAATCTTTTTCTCATTCAGGCACTCGTGAATCTGATCCTCCCATGACTTCCTTAGGCCACCCCGGTGGCGCATTGGTCTAAGCAATGGCCTCTGATCATTCGTCTGAAAGGGGTCCGGGTTCGAATCCCGGTGAGGCATGGATGTTGTGTTTGTCTTACGGCACTGGCTCTCTCCCTTCCCTGGAACCAGTGACCCTAAATTAGGGATGGGCGACTGCTTATAGCCCACTGAGTTACTCACGGTGGTCGTTAAACCTCCAATCAAAAAAAAAAATTAAAAAATCCATGACTTCCTTGGCCTTCCTCTGCTCCCCCCCCCCCCACTTGGGCCAAAAAATTTTTCTTTGTAAGCATCTCACCACTCATTCTTTCAACATGGCCAAACCACCTTAAGAATATTGGTCCCCACCTTGCTAACAATATTTTGTTTCACATTACACAACTGCAACGCATCTTCATTCCTCACGTGATCTAAACGTGTCTTCCCACAACCCCCTCCCCGTAAATCATTTCTCCGGCACACAAATGGCTCCTATGTTTTTTCTGTGGTACCCAGGTTTCACTGCCATACATCAGAGTAGGAACAATTGCACTTTCATACACAGCCATTCGAGACTCTTTTGAGAATCAGTCATTCCTGTGGAAAACCCCTAAAGCAGCTATGACTTTCAATGAAGAATTCACTCGCCTACTAATTTTGCCGTCTAATCTGTTCTCGCTGTCAAACAAGCTTTCCAAATATAAAACTCATTCACCTGGTCAATCACTCTGCCATTTAGACTTATATTACATTCAGTACTACAAGTTCCTCTCTCAAAAACCCATAACTTTGGGTTTTCTCTTATTTATACTCAGTTTGAATTTCATACAAACTTCATACATCCAAGACAACATGCTCTGCAACTCACTTTTGCTATCTGCCAACAGGATTGTGTCATCAGCATACAATAATCTGCACACCAAGACATAAACCTGTATTGTCCATCTTGGCATCAGGCATGCATGCATCCACAAATATATTAAACAGTTATGGTGACATTACACAACCTTGCCTGACTCCTGCACCAATGGAAAACCATTTTGATACGACACCTTTCGCACGTACACAAGCTCTACTGCCAGCATACATGGCTTTCACACTATTAAGTAGATTCCCAGTAACACCATATTCATTCAATACCTTCCACAGAAGTATCCTGTTTACTCTGTCATATGCATTCTCTATATCTATTATGAAGGCAGTAAAAACGTTCTTACCAACAGCCAGATACTTTTCAATCATGATGCGTAATGCAAAAATTTGGTTAGTGCAGCCTTTACCAGGCATAAAACCACTCTGAACATCCACACTTTCTCTGATGTAAGACTTCGTACCTTTTCAATAATGACCTTACCAAGCACTTTTCCTGGCACACTCAGTAAGCTAATACCACGATAGTTCTTACAGTCAGTCTAATAACCTTTTCCCTTATACAAGGGAACAATGATAACATCCCTCCAATCCCGAGGTACCATTCCTAACTTCCAGCATAACTGGCAGATTTCAGTTAACCAGTCATTTACTGAGCCACCACCGTATTTCAACATCTCAGTAGTTATGCCATTAACTCCTGGAGCCTTACCATTCAGGGGAGATTTTAGAGCTTTACACACCTCTTCTCTCGAGTTCCCTCCTGTGCATCCATCTCTCACTATGACATCATCTGCCTCAGAATCAGCTTTGCTTTCTTGACCTAATAACTCACAGAAGTATTCTCCCCATCTTTCACTTAACTCAATGGGCTCCCATATCATTTCCTGGATCCTATTCTTCACACAACATGCAACTTTGTTTCCCCCATTTCTCCAGTGTCTCATACTTCCAGAAAGTTTTTCCATCTTTCCAAAAAGCCATTTCGTGCCTTTCCACCTTTTCCTTCCTATCTTTTGCCTTACTCAGGTGAAGCAGCTTTGCAGCCTCACACTTCTTGCAGCGATATTCATCCTCAGAAACTCTACCTTGCAACATCCCTAAATAAGCTTCCTTCTTCCTCGTTACTGCCTCTTCAATCTCACCATTCCACCAAGCATCACCCCCTAGTGCTACAAACTATTTTGGTGCCACAGACCTCTTCAGTGGCAGTGACAACACAGTTCTTAAAACAAGTCCACTTCCTTTCTACTACATCCATCTCACATGACTTCAGCTGACAAATTCAGAGCAACTGTGCTTGTGTCATATCATCAGAAAAGCATTGGACAGTCTTCAGTAAGTGAAGCAGATGTTGAACCATGTGCATGGCTTGTTCCTGTGCAATACATGCAACCCTTGAAGAGTGCTAGTGCAGCATTGCAGATTCCACCTGTTACCATTCATTGAACCTTACACAAATGTCTGCATCTGCAACTCTGCTAGATTCAGTTGCTATAGCCAGATGATGGAATGAAGTTACTTGGATTTACAACTGTAATGTTGTGGCAGATTGCAAAGTGGCAATGTTCTTGAGCTATGTAGTGTCTTTCAAGCTATTTGCATATCTGGCATTTCAAATCAGCATAATTGTCTTGTTTAGGGATCTAAAAGCTTGGATGCTACACTGATACAAATGCCCATCCAGAAAGTTAATCTTAAGTGCCTGCTTCATGATGACAGGGTACTTAGTCCATTTCTCTTTGTTGAAAATATAGTAAATGGTACTTCTTACCTGGACATAGGTAGACACCTGTGATTTCCTCAAATGGAGGAGGAGTGCGCATAATTCAGATTCCTCATAAGACGTTGTATGATGGAATTATGATATTCTTCCACGGATTTGTAGAATACTGCTAGTCTTTTTTTTTTGTTGTTTTGTTTTTTCCCTTCTTCTTTCATCATTTGAGTAAATTCTTGAGATCGATGCAAAACTGAAGAGAAATTTTGGTGGTATTGGTGAGAGGGGAGTTTCCAGTCTGGATGGTATTCCATCTTTCAAAACTGTCTTCAAAAATGAAAGGGTAATTCCATATGAAATCAACTAAGAAAAAATAAATTTTGTAATTTGATGTCATGGATTTGGCTAATTTGGAAAATATTTGTCTATTAGCATCTCAAAAGTAAAATATTTTTTTTTTTCTGTTTCCAATTTTTGAGTTATTTAATTTTCAAAATTGCCAAAATGTCTCAAAAACTACTAACCACCAAAATTTTAAGTGTAGTTTTCAAGAGATACATTTCAGCTACAGAGCCAAGCATGGTCTCATTTTAAAACTTATGTAGAGGGCTTTCATTTGATATATAACATGCATTTTTTTTTTTTTTTTGAGTAAAATTTTTTTTTTCAGTTTTTAAATTTTCAAAAAATTCACACACATTGGTACACGTTTCCTGAAGGCTCAGTCAAAATTTCAAGATGGTATCTCTATGGTGTCATAAAAATTGAATTTCTTTGTAGGCATGCAACCATTGAAGTTAACATATTTTATACACCTAGCTCCATTAGTAATGCAGATGCACACATGTTATTTAACTGCTTACTGATACAGAAATTCTTTCTTTGATAAAATGTATGATGCTTGTGTGTCTCCTCTTGCTTCAACCAATACATTCCACTGGTGGCTGTTACTGGATCCACCTCACAAAGGATGAACTTTCCTGGCATTGTAAGAAT
This sequence comes from Macrothele yani, assembly GCA_039090855.1. Taxonomy (NCBI): domain Eukaryota; kingdom Metazoa; phylum Arthropoda; class Arachnida; order Araneae; family Macrothelidae; genus Macrothele; species Macrothele yani. The sequence goes on along the minus strand of CM077016.1, from coordinate 75,540,712 downwards.
ATTGGTTTTCTTGGATAAATAAGCGAGGCTAACCATCAAGGATGTAAAAAAGAGATAACCACATTTTACATCATATTTTGAAAGTACACATCACATCCACCAAACGGCATCATATGCACAGGCTATGAAACCTGTGATGTGTTCAAAGACAGCATCTGAACTAACTCTAACACAATGTACCAAAATTTCTTCAGATTCAGAAAACACTTTAGTCTCCACTTTTTCTGTGCGTATTGGTATAAATGCATGAAACTTCTGAGTCCCTGTTACAGCTTCATCAAACCATGTCTCTAAAAGTCTCTTCTTCCAAGTCCCATTGAAACAGCCAGAGAGGTGCCATGATTTGGTTTGAAAGAGGGTTCTGAGAGCTAGCTTTGGTTGCCAGCCTCTTGACTGTCCCTCAAACACCTTCACACACTTCTTTGCCATGCGCTGTTATGTACAAATGCCACTCAGCATCAATGCCATTGAAATCTCCAAGATGATTGCACAAATTTGCACAGTTCTTATGGTTGTTACACTGCTGAACCATCAGATAAGTAATATACTTTCTTGAAGTTTGGCAGACAATCTTTCAAAATATTTAGAAGCTTTCTTTGGAAAACAAGAACTATGTGAATCAAACAGTCTGAAATAAAGGCTTGACTCTTGTCTTTTAGAACATCATCTTTGTCCAAGGTTCTCACGGTCGTTGAAAATCCTTGAATTTAATTTTCCTTTTCAAGCGCCCTTGAATTTTGTAAGAGTCCTTGAAAAGTACTTGATTGTTTTTCTTGTTCACCAAATTTCAGAATAGCCACAGTTTGTTGAAGAGAAACTATCGCCAAAATGTCACTGGTTGCCGCCCTGTATTGTAGAAGGTTCTCTTGGAATCGGGAGCACGTAGCTGTCACATTTCCAGTTTTCAAGTGGTTGTGATTCTGAACTATGATAAGTGAATGCAAGGGGGTGTAAGGTACTAGCATCTCAAACAAAATTTGCGATCTGCTGAATACATTTGTAGCCCAGCAATGCAGTGTAAAATTTTGGTTGTCCATTGGTGGTCTGTCCTACTGGCAATATGTCCAGCTTATCGCCATTTTAGGGATTTACTCTTGTGCAGTGATGAAAAGTTTGCGCCAAACTGCTACAAATTACAAACAAATTTAATATTTGCGTTGAAACTGCAATCCACAGCAAAAACTGCCGAGAGAGAAAAATATTTTCACGAATCAGCGAATTTAAACAGCGAATCGAATGACGCTTTTTTAAGGTCTACGTGTAATTTGGTTAAACGTATAACGACACTTAATCAACACGTAACAGCAATCTTAATTCATTGTTTTTTCGGCATAGATGCATTTTTTCCACTAGGGGCGTTAAAGTAAATTGTGTTTTCCCCGATATCTCTGCTTCTAAAATTCCGATTAGAAAACTTTCTGCACCAGATACAGCTTTGCTTATAATTTCTAATATTTGATAAAGAATGGTTTTAGCCACCAGGGGCGTAAGAGTTCATTTCTGCGTCTGATGTATTTGTAGCAAAATCTGAGCTCCTAAAAACTCGATTGAAAAAATTCTTTCGTTGACCAATACCGCTCACATTGAAAGACCTTTTGAGAATACTTTCGTAAAATAATGCATGGTTTTCCCGGCAGGGTGCGTAAAGGCATTTTTTTTTTTTTTTTTTTTTTTTTTTTTGTCGTATCTCTGCTTCTAAGAGTCTGATTTCCAATTTTCTTTGTTGGAGAGCGTTTCCGTGGGGAAATGTTTCTCATATAATTTCAAATTTTTCATAACTCACAAGTCTGCCACCAGAGGGAGTAAGTTCACGTTTCTGTTTACAGCAATATCTGTGGGACTAAAAACCCAATTGAAAAACTTTTCTTCGGTCACATACTATTAACTATGCAAACTGGGTGTGTATTTTCTTTCCAAAATAGTGCACAATTTTGCCGCTAGGGGCACATATGCTTATTCTGTTTTTCTCAATATCACTGTTTTTACATGTGCGATTTATAAAATTCTTTCAACAAGTATATAAGGAATTTTGTAGTTCACAGTTCTGTCGGTAGGTGGTATTTGTGTACTTCATTATTCAGTTTGTAGCTGCATCACCACTTCTAAAAACGATATTGATAATTTTCTTCTTCACTGTATGCCATTTGCTACAACAGAGATGTGGAGCATTAATTTCTTTAAGTAACGCAGAGATTTCTCATTAGCTGCGTAAAGGTTGAACAGCTTTTACCACGAAGATTAATTTTCACCTATTTTCAACTTTTATGCTATGCTAAATTCTTCCGCTAGCAGACGTAAACTTATATAATGTTTCCTTTTTTATATTTCTTCTTTTAACTGTTCTATTTGAAAATCTCTGTCTCTGGTACCTTCCTTGTCGTATGAGAAACTTTTTTGTTCACCATTTGTTAATTTTCGTAACATGCTTTTTAGCCGCTAGTGGGGAACTAAGTAGATGTTTCTATTTCTGGACGTTTTATCGATTGTTGGAACCAGTTGATTGTTTTCCAAATTGGTTCCATTGATTTTGAATAGCTTTGATAAATTTAATTTGCATCAAAATGGATTCAAAAGATGTGCTTATTACATCCGAAAATTCTGTATCGTCTTTCTTGTTTTTAATCTTATCAGATTTACAGGAACTTTCTTTCTTCATAGCTTGTTTTAAAGATTAATGTTTTCCCCAGATCATTTTTTGTTGGGAATCTTTTAATTTCAGTTTTAATTTTTTTTTTTTGTGATGATTTTATTTTCATTATTCACTTGCACATTAAGTTGTGACATTTTATTTCCCCGCATCTTAGCAGAAAACTTGTATTGTGCTAATCAAACATTGCATGGATTTTTATTATAATTTATTTTATTTGCATTGCCTTTTTCTTTCATCCTTTTTTTTTTGTTTGTTTGTTTGTTCAGAATTGATTTATTTATGCAATTTAAAATATCTTTTTGATTAGTTTTTTCGTATCATAAGCATTTAGTGCTAATTTTCTATTTATCCGCATAATAAAGCTATGAAACCTTTCATAGTTAATTGTTCTGTGTGTCGTTGGTTTTTGCTCCCATCGTGTTTGTCGCATGTGAATTTACTTGCAATAGCGTTGGGTAAACGGCCACCTGTCTCTGCTAATATTCTTGGATCTAAAAAGTAAAGAAGTTGTCAAAAATTCAAGGAGAGTTATTCGCAAGACTTTCTGTGTCTAAAATCGTACCTTCCATGTAGTATGTATCCGAAAACTGTAGGTTTTGTTCCTCGTGTGCTGATGATTTTTCAACCGCACACGGAGGAAAAGACGATTGCAGTCAGTATTTTTACTATAAAAAAGCAGGAGGAATAACCATAAGTGTGTGGCATCACACACACTTATGACATAACATATTTATTAAACGGTGGAGTTAAAATAGTATGTATTTTTTGTGTATTTACTGTTTTTTTTTTTTTTTTAAGGGTATATAGGTATGTTGCAAACTTTATCCAAGTATTGTCCCCCATCCAGATTAAAATGTTGCTAAAAATGTAGCGGTGTACTCTAGGAAATATGCATGCTACCCTGCAAATTTTAATGCAAGAACTTGACTTGACTTCACTACAGAAAAAGTACAGGCACCACCACGCAAGTGGACTACTGATAATTTCCTTCAGATGTTGGCATCTCTGCATCAGTTTTGTGTCCAATTCTTTTGTTGACATTTTGCTAAGAGCTGTTTATAAGTAAAGCATGTTCCCATTTAAAGACAATATTGGAATGGCACATAAACTTCTGGAGAAGCAAGAGGATATCTTGTACAGAAAACTAGCGGATAATGCTTACCTTGGCATTCCTTTCTAGCGACGGGGACATTTCACGCACGTGTTTTCCGGTCTTTGTTGAGGTTATTGTCCTAAAGTCCGTTGTATGCGATGACTGGCTTTACTTCTCACACTTTTCGCTGGGTATACTCATTGGATCTTTGCTTTAGGATTCAAACATCAATTTTTACCGTTCTTTATACTCGAAATTTTCGCCCATACTCTGGGCATCTTCAGGAGCGTGGCGACTTTACCACCGATGTCCGTGGTTAACTTCGCGCTAATGGAGTCCGATACTCCTTGTTGCCATTTGTCGGAAAAACTTTCCTGGATATATTTCGTTATCAAGCCCGGCTGGCGCCATCTATGTTTCATTAAGAACACTTTTTTTTCCCCCGTATTTTTTTTTTTTTTTTTTTTAATTTTTTTAATTTCTTCTCCTATCCTGGTTTTCTTGTCTTTTTTTGCCTGTTTTTCTTTTGTTGTTGTTTTTCTTGTCTTATTAGTTCTTTCCACAGGCCCGATAATGTGCTAGGGTCGTTCTGGTTACATACCCTTGCTTTATTTTTGTAGATTAATATTGCTTCTTCCCTCCTCATTTGCCTTTCCGATTTTTTATTCTTTTTTAGCATTTTAATTTCATCGAACTTTGGGAATGTCCGGTTTTCCAAGCAGAATTGCACTAAAGCCGTTTTGGCTTCTTTTTTTTGCCAGTTAGATATGTGTAAGCATTATCCGCTAGTTTTCTGTACAAGTTACTTTGAAATATCGCACGTAAAAGAGAATAGTACAATAATTAGAGCTATATAATAGTCAGAATAAGAACTACTAAGTGGAAGAGGATATCTGTTTTTATGAAGAAGTTAAATGACAGTAGGATTTGATTTTACAACAAGGTGGTCTGTAGCTGAGTTTTTATGCAGATTTGGGTGAATCTGACGGTATATGTAGTATTAAAAGGGATGGAGCCTGTTAGCATATACCTGATTCTGGCTGAGCAATGCATTAGAGCCTGAAACCCACTGCTGGCAACTTTTGTCACTTTACTGTCTGCTGTCCTAGAATCATTGGCCAAAATACCACCTGAGCATTTCCAAAATCGTGGCATAGAAGTGGTGGTTTACTGCTGTTGTGAAAGCAAAAGGTGGATTTGCACATTATTGTGTGGGTATGTACTAGTATAATAATTGTCCTTTCAGTGTGTGTGTGTGTGTGTATATATATATATATACACACACACACACACACACACACACACTGAATATATATATATATAAAATCCTGAGAGTCCTTAACATTTTTTGAATAGTCCTTAAAAAGTGCTAAATTTTAATTCTTAAAAATGAGTATAAACCCTGATTTAGAATCTTGCTGCATTTGGATTTTATGGCCGTACCAGTTTTTCCAGAAGTTTTTGGCTGTTACTATACAATTTGTTTGGCTGGTGTTCAAGTTCTTTGACTTGATGCATCCATTAGGCTCTGTGTTTGTGCACGAGTCTTCTCTCATATATATGAACAAAAATCTATCTTGACAGTTTTTTCAAATTATTTCTTGCAATTGATGAGTTTTAACTTCATTACCATCAGTAGATACTTGATGGGTACTTTCTCTGTACTTTTTTTGTGTTGGTATATTTATTGCTTGTAAAAAATTTCAGAAATTGGCAAAGGAGCTTTTCCATGGAAAGTAAGAGTCCTAGCAGTTGTTTTGAAGACAGCATTCAAATTCATATTTTTAGAATAATAACTGTATAAACATACACTGAGGTACCAGTTTATTAGGTGCACCTACCTAGTAATGTGTTTTACACTGCCCTTTGCCTTCAAAACAACCTGAATTAATTGAAACATGGAACGTACCAGATGCAGGAAGCATGTGGAAATGAAGGAGTCATGCAGATGATGCATAACTGGGAACAGTGCTGGAGCCGCCCCGGTGGTGCAGTGGTCTAAGCGCTGGCTTCTGGTCATTCATCCGAGTTGGGGCTGGGTTTGAACCCCGGTGAGGCATGAACGTTGTTTGCCTTACGGCCCTGGTCCTCTCTCCCTTTCCTAGAACCAGCGGCCTTAAATTAGGGACGAGTGACTGCTTATAGCCCATTGAGTTGCTCATGCTGGTTATTAAACCCCTAATAATAATAATAATAATAATAATAAACTGCTGGTTCCTGAAACAAAAAAAAAAAAAAAAAAAAAAAAACTTGTCGACATGTTTGTAAAACCATATTCTGTTGGACATGTCCATCTGCTAAAGGATTAACTGTAGCCGTGAACATATGAATTTGACTGGCAGAGATGTTCAGATATGCCATGGCATTTAGTTGCTCTTTGATAGGTATCAGGGGGAGTAATCAATATGTGCCAGGAAAAAGTTCTCCACACCAGCATGTTGAGCCCTCAGTGGTTCAGTGTCAATGCTCCTGTACACACAGGAGGTGCACTTTGAATTTTTGTTGAAACAACAATGACACGCAACATGGGTAACAGCTGTTGTAGCCCATTTGCGCCATCGTCTGATACGTGGCGCATTTGGAGTTGGCACATCAGTGTTGAATTATGCATTGCTTTGCTGGGTTACAGCCTGTCTATTTGCTTGCACAATTCTCTCCTTTGATCTCTCCCCTCTGGCTTGCCAGCTGTTTTTGCCCACAGGATCAGTGTTGGGAGTTTATTTCAAATCACACCAATAACAGGAAACCCTTTTTTTGGCTGTGTGTGAAAAGCCCAGGAAGACAGCCATTTGGGGCTTGCTCAAATTGGCACTCCTGTTGCCAACTATAAAGTCACTCGGATCACTTGTTTTTCTCAGTTGAACACTGAATGATGCTCAACAAGATGATCTGCCTGATTTACACAGCACCCTGTGCTTGCGTGCTATCTTACGTGTTGGAGTGAGTCATTTATGTGATGTTGTCAGTCGTACCTAATAAACTCGTACCTCAGTGTATATGCTGTATAAACTGTATGAGCACTGTATTCAAATATTTGGTGTTTGTTTCTGATCTCATGGGAATGTTATTAATGTGTTTTACAGCTGACGAATTGTCATATGTAAACTGGATTTGTCTTTAGCTTCACCTGGGAGGTATTGTACATATATATGGCCTGGGCTACTGTTTTGTAAAGGGAAGGGGCGAAAGTTGCACATGTACTGTTACATGGTATATGATCGACTTGTTAAAAATGAGAATGTTCATTATATGTTTTCATCAAAAAAGAAAGAAAAAGGAACAAATGTTTGTCATTTTGAGGAAGTAATCCTTCTGAATTTTGTACCAAAAAAAAAAAATGAATTTAAACACAATAACTGAATGATTATGTAAAAATTTGTCTATTTTTTATTTTATTTTACCTCTGAAGTTTGGACTTCATTTTTGTTCTCCATGAGGGAGAGAGAAAGAATTGTCAGAAAAACTAATGAAATTGAATTTTGAGTACTATTATTATTTCCACTGCATGCCAATTATTTTTCATTGTAAATTACTTTACACCAGATTGTAATAGATAAAGTAATATAAATAATACTAGATTGTAATAGATAAAGTAATATAAATAATCAAAATAGAATTAAAAAATATTCATGTCCACACAGTTTACATAGTAAATAATCAGCAAGAGTGTTCTTATGATTTCTCTTCATAGCTTATTTGATAATTATGTACATTGTGTTTGTCTATAATGCTAATCAAATTTTGCATAAGGAAAATAATTTATTTTTATGTGCGTTGAGCAGCTGCAATTCTTTTGTTTATAGGTACAGATGCAGCACATTCGTACTGCAAAAATGTAATCAGTGGATATAGCAACCTAACAAAACTATGAAGAGGGAGGCTTTAAAAACTTAATTTTTTTTAGTAATTAATGACATGGCACCTCCAACTATAAATCACAGTGAAAAATTGTTTAATTACATGTTTTATAGAGGTAAATTTTAATACATTTTGTAGTCAAATTTTCGAACTAGAATGTAGTTCATCTTCAGGACCGTCACTAGAGTGGTTGTTGCCAGTTGGTCGGAAGTGGCCATCTGCAATTATGGTTTAATGTGGCATCTCTTCTTGTTGTTTCCATTCCGTCTGCAAGTTTCCTCTTTATAACATGTGATTGGTGGGCAATTAGTAAAGATAATTGCCCAGCAATCACATGTTATAAAGAGAAAACTTGAAGGGATGAAAATAGTGAGAAGAATTACCACGCTAAATGATAATTGTGGTTGGACACTTTCGAGCGATTGGGAACAACTACTCCAGTGACATTCTTGACGATGAACTAGGCTCTAGTTCGAAAATTTTACCACCGAATATTTAAATTTACTTTTAAAAGCAGTAGTTAAGCAAATTTTCACTATGATTAATTTTCTTGGTTTTGCATTTTTCTACCTTCCCCCCCCCCCCTCCCCCTGGATTGAAGATTTAACAACCATCTTGAGCAATGCAATATGCTATAAGCAGTCACCTGCCCATAATTTTGGGTCACTGGTTCCAGGGAAGAGAGAGAGCCAGTGCCGTTAGACAAACACAACATCCATTCCTCCCCGGGATTCGAACCCGAACCCTTCACGGATGAATGATCATAAGCCAATGCTTTGACCACTGCGCCACCAGGACGGCTTTTTATGTTTTGATTAAGATTACTTATTCTTCATTTTTGTGCCTATCATGATAAGTGTTTTACTTTTGGGACACTTAACTAAGATATTGAAATTTTTTTATCACAGCCATCATCAGACCATTAACCTCTTTTCAAATACAGGCAAAACTCATTTTAACTAAATACAATATAACAAAAAGCATATTAGAACTTAAAAAATCGTTACTTTGTTTGGTTTACTGTACTCAGAGATGCCAAGTACTACGGATTCTCTGTAGTTTCTACGGATATCGTGTTCAGACTACGGAGAAGGTGTGAAAAACTGCGGATTTTTCCAGAAATCTCGGATATTTCCGGAAAACTTTTTTTTTTTTTGATTATTTGAAAAAAAAAAAAAAAAAAAAGGTTAAGCATAGTCAAATGTAGTGTTTGTTTGCAGCGGCCGCGTGTTTCCGTGAATTATGTTTTTTTTTTTTTTGGTTTTTTTTTTTTCCTAAAATGTAATTTAAATAGTTAATTGCTATTGCATATTTGTTTCACCAAAGTAAGGGGCGGGCGGGGTATCAGAAGAAAAAAAAATGCTCTGAGCAAATAGTCATCAGATCGAAGGAAACCATTGTGGATCAAAGAAATCCTGAATGTTTGTTTTTTCCGGCAGAGCACATAACTAAGCTACCTGGATGTGTGGACGCTATTATTGCCTGTTTTTATGTTACCTCCCCGGGAGTTTGTTCTTCGCGCGCAGTATGTTCTTTCCAGAGCAAGAGAAAGTCTCTCGATGTGTCTTTGGCAACCAGCCAAAGAAAACGTCTAGCAGCAGTTGCGATGAGACGTTTCTTAGCTGCTGGGTATGTGCGCACAGTCGTGACCTATTTTCCCATGCATCTCGCTGTCGGCAGAGAGCTTAATTGTTTGTTACTTTGACAGATTTGCGAAGTGCAGTTCTTTTTTTTTTTTCTTCTTCTCTTGTAAAAATGTTCTGCTAAGCAAAGGGATGTTTTATTTTATCCTTTTTTTCTCCAGAATTGATTGATTTATGCAATTTAAAATACCTTTTTGATTAGTTTTTTCGTATCATAAGCATTTAATGCTAATTTTCTATTTATCCACATAATAAAGCTATGAAATCTTTCAAAGTTAATTGTTCTTTCTTTGCTCCCATTGTGTTTGTCGTGTACGAATTTACTTGCAATAGCGTCGGGTAAAGGGCCACCTGTCTCTACTAATATTCTTGGATCTAAAATGCAAAAAAGTTGTCAAAAATTCAAGGAGAGTTATTTGCAAAAATTTCCGTGTCTAAAATCGTCTCGGGTATCCGAAAACCATGTGTTTTGTTCCCCGTGTGCTGTTGATTTTTCAATCGCACACGGCGGAAAAGACGATTGCGGTCGGCATTTTTACTCTAAAAAACAGGAGGAATAACCATAAGTGTGTGGCATCACACACTTATGACATACATACCATATTTATTAAAAGGTGGAGTTGAAATGGTATGTATTTTTTGTGTATTTACAAGTTTTTTTTCCCCCATTTTAAGGGGACTTAAATATGTTGCAAAATTTATCCAAGTATTGTCCCCGATCGAGATTAATTTATTGCTAAAAATGTTGCAGTATATTCTGGGAAATACGCATGCTACCCTGCAAATTTTAATGTGGGAACTTGACTTGACTTGACGTCACTACCAAAGAACTACGGGCGCCGCACATATGGACTACTGATGACTTCCTTCAGATGTTGGCATCTCTGTGTACTTATATAAGAAATATAAAATGTTTTAACGAAATGCTTTACAACAAAAACACCTTATTACAAACTAAAATTATTTGGAAAAATGCTCAAGCAAAACTTTATATGTAGGGAATTTCTCCTTACCTTTAAAATTCTAAATGATTTAGCTGCTGTGGAATGCCAACAAAAGAACAAAAATGACTACATGTTTTGCCAAAACACTTTTATCTGAGGAAAATGACAATTCACGTAATGAAGATGTGACGAAAAATCTAAACTTATTCTAAATGCAGTTAAATGTTTAGAGAAAGTAAAATATTATTTACAAGAACCCAGGACTTTAACTCAAGAAATTAGCAGCTATCTAAATAATATGAATGCAGTTATAACTAAAGACAGACTGTACTTACTTCAAAACCCAATATGTTTGAACTGTTTTACAGTTTGCCATACGTAAACATGCTTTGCATCAAAATAGAATTAAATAAGTTGCTTTCATTACACTACTTTAAAATTAAAGATTTGTAATGCCAATATGTACATACTTTATTTCTTGAAGCATGTGACAGTATTTTATTAAGATGTGTAAAAGACAAATACTTTGTAAGGGGGATAAAAAATACAGTATGTACATACATTCAAATTAATTAAAGCTTATACTGTATATTTCATTACTACTTTAGCCAAAATTTCTTGTTACGAATAATTACCCTAGCTTGTCTCTGTGGGCATTATTTTGCACTTTAAGGCATTGCAATTTTGTGCGTAATGAAAATTTCTCTAGTACATACTAACTTTTTAACGAAAGTTTCATAAGGTTTTAATGAAAATATGATATATATATATTGTCCCCCTTGAATTTCGTTATAACAAGTTTCGACTGTAATAGTTTCTTTTCATGGTTTTCTAGAATACTAATAAACAAATTTAAAGCATCTTAGTTGTGAAAGGATAAGAATCAGCACCCAAACAAGAAAGGAAGATCTTTTAATGGTTAGATAATGACATGTTATTCTAATTGATCAGTGAACTCAGGGTGACTAGCAATTGCAAAAACAGGGAAAAGGGAGGAATTTCGGTTCATCAGTAAAACTTGGAGAAAAGTCAGGAAGCTCACAAAAGATGTCTTTTACATATGTTTGGAATCGGTGGGGACTAGAATTTCCAGTGATTTTCTGCATTTTAAATTCTTCTGATGAAGTTCAATTTTTCCTTATTCCCCCCCTCCCCCCATGATTGTATTTCTCATTAGCATTATAAGAAAACAATTAGTTTTCTTATAATGCTAATTTCTTAGTTTTTTAGTAATGGTGCAAAGTTACTCCATAGTTTTCTAATGAAAGTGCATGTTTCTTCCTCAAAATCATGTAATGGAGCTCAAATTTTTGCTCTCTACCCTTTGTTTAGTTAAATTTCAAACTCATTTAAATCTGTCCATGGTGAAATTAATGCCATTTTTGTAAGCTGTAAAATTGTTTTGTTTTCAACGTAAGGGAGCTATGGCATTGTCAAGTTGTGAATTTAATTTCACTTAAAATGCATTGTTCCTCATTCCTTATCACCTTTTCCTGTATCAAGAAACAAATCTTGCATTTTTCCATTTGTTTAATGTAATCAAAGTTCAAAAACGGAATGGCACTGTTTGTAATATGCATAGAGTAATGATCTTGAATTTTGCTTTAAAAAAAAAAAAAAAAGCTTGTATGGATGATTGATGTAGAAAGGGGAGAGACTTATATGAAATCCTTTTTCTGCATTTGAAAATTAATGTTCTAAGTGCATTGTTCATGGGATTAGGTATTTTTGTTTTCAGTGCTCCATTGGTGAACATATTTATGTTAATCTGGTTACTTTTTCCAATGATGCTAATTAATTATATATATCCTTTCTGCTGCCAGTACTTCTGTTGTAATCAGAAACAGGTATTATCTAGTTAGGTTTATAAGAGGCATAAGAGCAGCAGTAGCTTTATGTATATAATTTTTATTTAAATTGTTCTTAGACAGTGCATCAGTTGAGGAATTAATTTGTTCTTGTAAAAATTACTATTTTGCCCAAAAGCAAATTTAATGTTATCTCATGTCTTAATTATTTATTTATTTTAAGTTGTGGATCCCCATTTAAATTTCAGAAAATTTTGGCAAGTTTCTTTATGAAGGAAGTTTTTTTACACTTCTGCAAATCTAATATGTCATGTACAATTTTATATATGATTTGAATATACCCAGGTAACTAAATATGAATCTTATATGGATGTGGGAGCTTTTCATAAGCAGGCATAACTCTTTTCTAAAAAAATTTAATTGCAGAATCTGTAAAACATATGAAGTTAAAATTTAGGGAAAATTTAATTCATTAGCTATCAGAAAAGCTGTCACAAATCCATTCACACTATTAAGCTTTACCAACTTGCTTGCTGGGAAAGTTCATCCTTATTTTTGGTAAACTAAGTGAAGTGACATGGAAAAAGAGCCTGCCATGACATTGTGGTCCATTGTAATGGTAACTGCTGGGTGTGTGATTTTTTAAATCTTCATGTAATCAGTTATTTTATAATGAAATTTAAAAGCCCCATGCAACTGTACTCTCTTGTATTAGCCCTATGTGTTATTCCAGTATGTGCATAAAAGCATTTGGATTTTTGTTTTTCTCATAAAAATTTTATTTGCATATCTTCCAGCTAATTTATTATGTAAATTGAATGTTCTATTGTTGATGTGAATTGCTTATAATGTTATCTGCTGTACGATATTATATATTTGTTTCTTGATATCGCACAGTTCTAGTCTTTTGATGTATTTCATTTAATTTTTCATTTTAATTAGCATGTCATCATGACAAATCACTGTATATTTGACCAACTTGAAATTCTGGATTTGTTAGTGATCTCTTTCATTAAGTTTTGATGATTTTAACCATTTTTTTTTTTTTTTATCATGAGATATAAAAACCACCATTTTTTGACCCTTGGTGTCATGAAATTTTGGTTTTGTGATTTAAATTTTCATTTTGTTCTCTTATATCATGAAACTTAAAAATCACTGTTTTGACCCCTCTGTCATGAAATTCTGGTTTTGTAATTTAATTTAATTTTTCATTTTACCCAGTATTCTCTCAAGAAATCTAAAAAAAAAAACACTGTTTGGCCCTCGGTATCACTAAATTCTGGGTTTGGATTTCTTTATTTTTTCAATTTAAATTGCATTTTATTGTGAAATCTAAAATCCATCAAATGATTTAGACAACAATAACCAAATATTAATTTTTGTTGCTTAAGTTAAACTTTAACTTAAGCAATTAATATTTGGTTATTTATAAGTTTTTACGGTTAGATACCGAATATGATCATGAATTCTGAGAGCAGAATTCATCATCATATTCTGTATCTAACGTAAAACTTATTAACTGCAGTACATTAACTGGGTTGCAGACTATGTTCATGCTAAGATGTTCAAATGGCAAGGTTATTAATAATACTTCAATAAAACTTCTTACCTTGTTGAGGTTCATTCTTTTATGTCATTCGTCCTAGTCAGTTCGACAATTCAAGCAATGCATGTCCAGTTGATAAAGTTCATCACACTATTTCAGCAGATGGGCTTAGCAATCTCTTTCAATGATACATATGCCAACCAAGTGATAAATTTAGTAATATAAGTCAGCATTGAGATTGACTCATTTAAGTGAGTGGGTCTAAATTTCATACAAACAAATGGCAAGAAAATCATGCAGGTTATATGATCTAGATGATATGCCAATTATTCCTCGAAGTTAGGATTCAAATATTATAAAAACGATGAGATCGTAAAATCTGAAAGATAAATGAAGTACATAATAAAAATCCTTAAAAAATGGGGGCAAGAAGCTAAAAATGGGAAGTTATTCCTGTGAACCAAACCTGAAAAAAACAGTCACACAACCTGTTCAATGCAAGACATGTTTCTACCATTTGTTCATGGCCATCATCAATGGCATGTGAATCCTTTTAGCATCACAGCAGTTGTGGTCTTGTTCACGTTCTGCAACATCATTATAGCATGTGTCTTCGAGCCATGTTCTACTTGTCTCTGTGGTGCCATCCATTGGGGATCTGATTCAAAAGTCGTCGTTGAACATTTATAATCATATTTTATTACTTTTGTATTTTGAGTTTTAATATTCTTCAGTATGTATTAAAATGTCTCCATGCATGAAAAAGCTCATACGGAGTATTATTGTTGCAATTATAGGCGCTAGTTTTTTCAATGAGTACTGCTTCAGAAATGAGAATCTGCTTAGGATTATGGTGGCTAGTTTTCATTTTAAGAATTAAAATGAAAACTAGCTACCATAATCCTAAGCAGATTCTCATCTGAAACAGTCCGGTTCAGTACAATTGTCAAAATAGTATTGCATTAAAGATGTTTTAGCTTGATGCTTATTCCAGTTATGAAAATGCTCTTTTAATCTGCAATTTAAATTTTGTTTCGTATTATATCACCGTATTATCATCATTACAGTTTGGTGTAGGACAGACTGGAATCTCGTATACACCAGCTCTTTCCAGGCATGGTTTATTGTTTTGATTACTTGTTAATAGTTGAGCCTTATCAATAACTGTCTCTGCAATTCTCAGATTCATTTTGTAGCATTCCTTCTGTATTATATTATTAATTATTGGATGATATGGTAGTTTACCGCAGAACATAGACCCGGTGTTTTCGTTAGGTTCTTGATTATTATTGCATTTATGTTTCACATATATTTAATTGATATCTTTATTATAACCAAATGCCTTGGTGACATTCTTGATCCAATTGATTTCCCTTTCTTCTGCCTGACATTGTTTTTATAATATTTGACTCCTAACTTCGAGGAATACTTGACATATCATCTAGATCATATTTTCTTACTGTTTGTGCTATCTGCAAGATTTTCTTGCCATTTGTTTGCATGAAATTTAGACCCACTCACTTAAGTGTGTTAATCTCAATGTTGAATTATATTTATTACTAAATTTATCACTTGGCTGGCATATGTATTGCTCAGAGAGATTGATAAACCCATCTGCTGAAATAGTGTGACAAACTTTATCAATCGGTGATGTAAAAAACAAACCTGCATTACAAACGATATAAAGGAACGAACCTCAACAAGGTAAGATGTTTTATTAAAGTATTATTAATAATCTTACCATTTGAACGTCTTACCTCAAACATGTCTGCAACTCAGTTAATAAGTATTTGTGAGATACAGAATATGATGATGAATTCTGCATTCATCTAACCAATACTACTACCCCCCCCCCCCCTTGTGAAATTTTAGATTTGTGGTTTGTTTCAGTTAATTTGTCGTTTTACTTGGTGTCTCGTGATGAAATCTAAAAATCACGGCATTTGGTCCCCTGTACCAAGGATTTGAGTTTCATAATTTATTTAACTTTTCAATTTAACCAGTACTAATAATGAAATCTAAAAATCACTAACTTGACCTTTTGTATAATGCAACATAAGATTTATAATTTAATTTGCTTAATATTTCATCTTATGAAATTTAAAAATCAAGTTCTATAAATATACCATGTGCTATTTATTGCACAACTGTTATGTATGTTCATTATATGATGCATATTATTTTTTGTACTCCCATTACATTATGCATTGTTCCTAGTACATCAGTGCTTTCATGGTGTACTTTTTTTTTTTTAAGATCTGATTATGTATGTTTTCTTTTTTTTTGAGCAGCAATATGTATAAAATGAGAAAAACATATGAACTGACACACTTCAAAACTATTACCAGTGAACTAAAATGTAGTGTTCATCTTTTTTTTTTTTATCATATTTGTTGCAGTAATACCTTGACTGTTCTGAGTCTCTTTTCTGAAAAGAAATTAATTCTAATTTCTTTCTTTTTTTACAGTATTTTTATGATGTGAAGGAGACAGAACAATAAAATGCTTCTGAAGACAATATTTTTTGTTATTTTTTGTCTTGAGTTCCTTCAGTTTGTTCACTATTTTACACACTAATAATCTAACTTCCATTGTTTTGGAACAAAATACTCTTTGCCAAAAATAAAAAAATAAATAAAAAAAATAAAAAAAATAAAGCACCTAGAAGGAATCGTCCAATTAAGATCGAACTTGGTTTGTGCAACATATATGTGTAGGAAAGGAAATTATTGCAATTACAGAGCGAGCAATTCATTTATTTGGAACAAGTCTGTACATTGTAGTGCCACCTCTGGCTAAGAGGTTACCAATCATGCACATAACCATGCAAGATTATGTCCAAATTGCTGGCCAGTTTACCTACATTCCAGAATGGGCACAGATAGCTTGCCATCATGTTTGATTGGTGAGAGGTTGGGCGATCAGGCTGGTCATGGAAGGTTGTCGACATTATGGAGTCAGGCCTGGGAGAGCCGTACTGTGTGCAGTCTGGCATTTTTCTGGTGCTGCAACAGGAATGGCAACACAACAGGTCATAGTGTGTAGTCAACGTACGTTGAACCATGAGGGTGTCCGGCTATCATAGGAAATGGCTCCACAGTCAGTCACTCCATGTGTGCCAGCTATACTGTCAGTTTCTTTTATTTGCTGGTCTAAGAATTAAATGGTATGGCTGCATCAGGATGTCAGTTACAAGTTGGAGTATTCACAGACAACAAAAGACAACTAAACCGTCAAGGTTAACCGTGATAGTGACAGGAATAAGTGACAACAACAAGACAGCCTAAAGAAAGAGTTTTCTCCGAAAATTTGCAATTTAAATGAAAAAAATTCCTAGTAAAATTCCCATAATAGTTGCTTTAGATTAGTAATTGAATTAAGAAACTAGGAAGCCATTTCTCAACATGAGCTTTATTCAAAGAAAAAAAAAGTTTTTTTTTTTGTATACTCACTAAGAATGATACACACTCATATATATATATATATATATATGAAAGTATACACAGACACTGGCCTCTGACCATTCATTCCAGATAGTCTGTCTCTTTCCCTACTGTGGAACTAGTGGGCCTAAGTTAGGGATGGGCAAATGCTCATGGTAGTTAAAACTCAAATATATATACTTGCCAAGTTTTACGGTTTACCCATAAAATTTACGGAAATTTTACTGTTGTTCTGCGACAACAGATTTCTTTTTATTTTCAGGTTAGTGCAATTTCAATGGGAGAACAAACTTCCCCAGGGACCACTGTTTCTGTATATTTTGATTTACCCGACTTCATTTTCATCCACTTCTGCATATCCTCCCCCTCCCCCCAATAAATTTGCAACTTCCAGGAAAAGACTTGGTAAAAATGCTGTAGGATTAGGTTAGCGATAACTGCAAAAGAAAGAGATGGGAGATATTGGCCTCAGAGACTTTAAATCGTGTTTTTCAAACGTATTTTAACATTCACAAAATTTTAAGGTCAAACTTCAATGAAGTTAAAGTAAAAACTTACTGCAATTACAGATAATTTTTTTCCCTGTGTATGTGACCTAATAATAACATACTAATTAGCTAATTATTAATCAATTGCATTTTAATTGCTGTAACCATGAAATAGTACCACACATCTTACCATAGCGTACAAAATGGCAAATCATTTACATAATCAGCTTTTAATCATCATGTTCAATACATCCGTAAATTGAACATACCAATTAAACGTTGATTGAAATTTTGTTATAGGTTTCAATTCTTGAAAGTTGGCAGGTCTGTAAATAAAATATAGTGCTAATTTCAATTCAAAGTTTCTCAAACTTGCCACCACTCTGTATGCAGTGGTGCATCTCCTGAAACCAGTCGTTAAATCACTTTGGGGATGGTCTGAATTTGTTCTTGGTATGTAGCAAAGGCTTATTCTGGACTATCAGTGCATTTCCTTCATGTTGGGGAACAAGAAAAAGTAGAGTGTGACTATATGGTGGGTAGTCATCTGTCGAATCCCATAATCGTGGGGTCTGATTAGTGATCAACTTTTCATTTCACTGTGGACAGGGCATTGTCTCAGTGCAGCATGATTCTTCGAAGTCTTGTTTTTGGTCTTCTCTCACACATCACTTGAAATACTTGGGTAGACACATGGCAGTATCACTGTTCTGTAGGGAAATGTTACATGCCCACCAATTTTCAGCCAACACTCCTGGATCCTGGTATGCTTAACATTTACCGGTGGATTGTAATGCCCATACCACTGACTGACACTTTGTCTTGGGTTCGTAGTGGTATATCCAGCTTTTGCCTCCTGTGACAATAGCTGAATATACCAACATCATGGATTTCCCATCAGAATGTGATATACACTGAAGTAGCAAATTAGGAACACCCAATAGCAATCAAGACACATGTTATCCTCATTTACATGTGCAACGATGATATTGAGATGGCTTTAGAAACAGCAAAGGACTCTGATTTGGATGTGTACAAAACATACGAGGAGTGTCTAGTAAGTATCCTGATTTTTATTCCTATCCATACAAAACCGTGTGTATGATCGTATGTATGCATGAAACTGTTACGACTACTTTCAGTGAGGCGCCATAAAAGGGGAGCAGCTTGGTACTAATGTTAGGTGGCGCTGTCGATCAAAAACAGTGGTGGCTACATTAAGTGTTCAGTTCAAGCAGTGAAATTTGTAACGAAAGAAGTCATGAAGGCCTTGGACATTACGAGAAGACTTCGGGCGATGTATGGTGATGCAGTTATGCCTCGTTCCAGTGTTTATAAATGGGTTACAAAGTTCAAAGCTGGCCACGAGAGCCTTGAAGATGAGGCATGGTCAGGTACACCTAACACGTCGGTGACTGATGAAACAATTAAACGGGTTGACAACTTGATTAAAGGTCACAGGCACGTTCGGGATATTGCCATGGAGTTGGATATGAGTAAAGATTCTGTTGGATGAAATTATTCATGAACATCTCAACTGTAGCAACATCTGTGCCAGATGGATACCCGCAGCCTACAGGCCCATCTGTCTTCTCTCTGCATGGAGCAAGGTGCTGGACAAGCTCATAACGAACAGAGCGCTTGGCTTTCTCATGGAGCAGAGAAAGCTAAACAGGAACCAGTTTGGTTTCCTTCCGGGGCGTTGCGCAACGCAGGCAATTCGCAGCCTCAGAGAGAGGGCAGAGAGGAACAAAGCGGAGGGGCTCCATACCTGCTTCATCTCACTAGACGTGAGGGGGCATTCAACAGTGTCTGGTGGCCAATGGTTTTAACCAGACTTAAAGAACTTGGCTGTCCAAGGAACTTGTTCACGCTGATCAGCAGCTACCTGTCTGATAGAAGGGTCGAGTTCGAAGCGGGGAATGGGCAAGCCTCGCGCTCGTACCACAGAGGGTGTCCGCAAGGATCCAACTCCGGGCCGCTTTGGTGGAATATAGTGGCAGACGCAGCTCTGAATCTAAACCTGGGTCCGGCAGTGGAAATTCAAGCCTATGCGGACGATTTCGTTCTCGTGGTTTCCGCCTCAGGGAGACACGTGATCGAAAGGGAAGCGCACAGTGCCCTAGCTGTGCTAGATAACTGGAGCAGAGAAAGCAAACTTTACTTTGCTTTGCTCCTGAAAAGACCACTCTACTAGCAATAGCTAAGAGTGGAGTAATGAAAACACCACCAAAGTGCAAATTCCAAGGGTGCACTATCAAGGCGGTGCGGGAAATGAAGTACTTGGGTGTGGTCCTGGATCAGAGTCTATCAGGGCTGCCACACCTGAGACATCTTCGATTGAGGTGCACGCGGATCCTCAATAGATTGAATGGCATGAGGTTATCGGGCAAAACCAAGAAAGCCATTTATCAGAGAGGAATAGAGAGAATTCTGACGTATGCAAGTGGACTCCCACCGTCAGAATGAAGAAGGGCATAAACCAAATCCAAAGGTTGGCCCTACTAGGGATCACCGGTTGTTTTCGCACAACGTCGACCCTAGCACTCCAAGTGCTAGCGGGGTGCGAGCCGGCAGACCTGGTAGTGGAAAGGGAGGCAGCAATGCACTGCCTAAGGTCAGGCGAGGACGCCTACCTTCTCGGTGTGCCACATCGAGCCTCCAACATGGAGCTGGAAAGTGTGGACTGGCAGATCCACCCGGCCGAGGAGATTTGCCCACCGTGGGACAAGGAGAAACCCACGGGAGTTGGGCATGAGCTGTTCACGGACGGCTCAAAGTTGAAGGAACAAGTGGGAGCAGGCTTCTGTGCGTTCTTGGATGGGAACGAAGAAACTGCAGAATGCGTGAAACTATTGCAGAACGCTTCAGTCTTCCAGGCAGAACTTCTGGCGATAGAGAAGGCACTAACCTGGGTACTCCCCAGGCGTAGTGAAGACAGGATAAAACTCTACTCGGACAGTGAGGCAGCACTGCAGGCGCTGAGTAGATTCAGGGGAAGAAACCCCATCGTCCAGAGGATTAAAACCCTCTTGAGGGCAGAAGGAGATGGGGCAGTCAGTTTCCACTGGGTACGAAGCCATGTCGGAACCCAGGGAAACGAAAGGGCGGACCAGCTGGCGAGGGCAGCCACGCTGAAAGAGACGGTTGACGTGCAATGCAGAACGCCGCGAAGGAGTATTCGCGCAGCATTAGCACGACAGACCCTGACCGAATGGCAGGTCAGATGGGACACGGGAGAGACAGGCTGGAAGACACACAGAGTGTTTCCGAAGGTCTCGACCAAACGTGCACAAACAAACAAGCTCCTGAATCAGGTACTCAGTGGCCATGGCATCAGCCCTGAATACCTGGACAGATTTGCCATCAGGAACTGCACTTGTCCCTGTGGAAATAGGCCGGCAAGCATAGAACACTGCGTGCTTGAATGCAGCGGCTTCACCGAATGGAGAAACACACTGATCCCAGGTGTGCAAAGAACGCGAAGATTGGATCTGCTCATCCAATCCTCCGTTAACAGGAGGGGGATAATAGCCCTGGTTGAGAGGCTAACCCTCCAGCAACATAAGATTTTCCCCAGTCAAACGGGGACCGAAACGCAAGAGGTGCACGTGCACACCGAAAGCGATTCGGAAGAGGAATGAGGGCGAAAGTCTGGGCAAGCAGACAAATAAACCACCAATGTAAATACCTTGTAAATACACTTTTTTTGCTATTTCTTAATATTGTGAGTCCTAAGCATGAGGACAGTGCATACATGTGTGTAGATGTTTTGTTAAAGAAAATAAAGGGAAATTATTCCCCCAAAAAAGTTCGAGGACAAGGAATCTCCCAGCCAACCCTAAATTAATGAACGACCTATCCCGCCAGACAGAGTGGGAACCCAGATAAGGTATGCTAGGTCGCCTGCCAGCACGTCGCCACGGGCTGGTCTCTGGGCCACGGGGGTGGCCAGGGTCCGAACCGGCGTCTCAAGGCAGGATAATTGTCGCAACATGTCAAAATAAAATCCAAGGTGCTCAATTAGTCCCCGTGGAGCCAAGACATATTGGCGGAACGGGACAATGAAATCAGTATTTTACCCTAAATGTTTACATTTACAGCAGTGCATAAGCGCCAAAGGCTAGACATTTGCAATGAACTGGTACAGTGCTACGATGAGGAGGGTGACACATTCCTGGGATGCATAAATCACAGGTGATGAAACGTGGATTCATCAGTTCGAACTGGAGACAAAACGGCAAAGTATGCAATGATGTCGCCCAAATTCGCCCCCATCAAAGAAGTTCAAAGTTGATTCATCAGCTTCCAAGGTCATGGCTACTGTCTTCTGGGATAAGCACGGTGTCCTGGTTGAGTGCTTGGCAAAAAATGAAATGATAAATGCGAAGGCCTATGTGAAAATACTGAGAAAACTTGCGCAGCTTATTCGGACCAAATGGCCAACATTGAAAAACAATCAAGTGTTGTTTCAGCATGATAACGCTTGCCCACATATTGCTAAACCAGTGCAAGCCGAAATCGCAAAACAGAGGTGGACCGTTCTTCCACACCCTGCTTAAAGTCTAGACTTGGATTTTCATGTTTTCAGTCCCTTGAAGGATAGTCTTCGTGGCCACCACTATGACATGGTTCGTACGCTCCTTGAAAAATAAAAGTTCATTTTCAAGTCCTTGAAAGAAGTTTGACTCCATAAATAGTACTTGATTTTTTTTTTAAGTATTGGTATGAAAGAGTATATGTAAAATAATTGTGCTAAAAAGTTGTATAGGATATTTATGTGTAGTTCTGATAAAAACACCAAGCTAATCAAATAACGCTGAACTTGCGTTCAACTCAGAAGAGCGCGTTGAACGCAAGTACCTTGCATATGACATCACTACGAAGTAAAATGTCAGCCGTGGGAGTAAAATAAGTGGAATGATGTATTCACGAATTGTGATGGGCTTCTGTTGACTGGGGTTAGGAATGCATTCTTGCCGGAGGGTAGAACTTCTAGGAATTGCTTGTGCTTCATGCATGTGGACCCTGTCTCTTGGCTGCATCAAAAGGTGCATCAACAATAAAAAGTTAAAGCAAACAATAAATATCATACCAGTAGATGAATATGAAAATAATGTACCCTTTCAAAATATTCCACAAAATAAAATGATTTCGAGAAGCATCAAGACAGAGGGCAATTCAAAGTTAATAAACTAAACCAACGGGGTTATCAGGCATGTCATTAAAGGTGTGCCCGTCCCAGCAAAGTTTAACAGTTTGAACTTGCTAAAATACCTACCTACTGACTGACCGACAACACACACATATGATAATTTGGTTTTAAAAAGTGCTTGAATTTATCTTGCATGGAAGAGTACGAACCTTGTATGAGAGCCTGGACCATCTGCGATCTGCAACACCCCTGCTGATTTCTTCGCTACCAGAATGAATCGGCTTGTTGATAGGAAATGCATTGTGCTGAATGGAGGATACGCAGAAAAGTGACTTTGACTGTTTGTACCATTGTATTATTATACACATGTGAGTATCATATTTATGCATCTTGTATTTTTTTCCCTCTCTCTCCTGTAATTGATAGGAATACAAATCCGGACACCCCTCGTAGATAGCAGCTCTACGGGAAAAAACTCGTGATTTTAGTTGCCAAAAGAGGCATGGTAGTGGGTGCTGGGCTGGTAGGTGCTAGCATCTCAGAAATGTCCAACCTTGGCTATGCAAGACAACTGTATAGAGAGTCTACAAGCAGTTGATCTTTCTGCGGGCGCAAGTGACTGGTCGATGTTTCGGGGCAGTGGGTGCTGCAGAGGACGAGGTAAGAGACGAGCTCTGTTGCATCAAGTAACCATGCAATATGAAGAGAATTTCAGCATATACAGCCTGGTACCTTTTAGCATGAATGGGCTATAACAGCAGACTTCCTCTTCATTTATCATTCATTTCTGCTAAAAACTGACATTTTTTTCTCTCCAATGGGCATGGGAGTATCAAAACTTAATCCTCAAGGACTGGAAAGAAGGTTGCCTGGTGGTCTGATGAATCACATTTCCAGTTAATACACAATATAGACCAGCTGCCTAACATTAATTTGTACAAGCTGGTGGAGGCAGTGCAATGGTGGGCAATTTGGGTTCTTTAATACCTCTGGAACAGCACTCGGATGTCATTAGGTATTTTAACATCACTGCAGACCAGGCACACATGTGCATGGCGTTTCCTGATGGAGAGGGCTACTTCCAGCAGGGTAATGTGCCATGCCACAAGGCTCAGGTCATCACACAGTCATTCCAAGAACACAACAGTGACTTCACAGTGTTAAAATGGCTCCCACAGTCTCCAGATCTTAACCCAATTGCACACCTAGGATGAAATTGAGAGAGCCATTCACAACAGATCTGGTACACTTTCAGTAATTGATAAATGCCATCACATTCGCTTGGCCGAACAATATCGGTGCCTCATTGAATTCATTTCACATCAAATCAAGGCTGTTTTGAAGGCAAAGGGCAGCCCCAACACATTATTAGTAGATGTTACAAATAATTTGCTACTTCAGTGTGTGTAAAAGGTTGGCTTAGGCTGTGGGGATGCCAACTTCAAATAAACAGGAAAATGACCGGTTTTCCTGTTTACTTTTCATAAACAGCATTTGACTGCACTGCAAGATATGTTTGTCAACCCAAGCATAGCTTAATTGCAATTCAGTCCAATTAAAATAAAGTTGGAGGGGAAGTAGCTATAAAATCAAAAGTTATAAAAAGAACACATGGTTTCATATTACCAAACTGTGTAGTTTACTCCGCATGTTAATTCATAGCAGTGAATTGAAAAGATAAATTAGTAGGAGGGAGGACCGTAAAGATTAGAGGCGTATCACACAATGAAGTGAAGTAATGATGCCCAAAATTTGGGAAGTTGTAAGTCCATTAAGGGCATTTCCTTTTAACTGCATTGAAATGTGTAGTTTATCCACCCAAACAGCCCAACAGCAATTTTGTTCTGAAACTAATAAAAGTAAAAGAAATGTATAGAAATTGCCAGTGTCACAAAGGTTGGAATAGGATGAATTTATGATTTATATATATATATATATATATAAAGTGTACCTTTCTAGATGAAATTGTCATTTACAGTACAGTGAAACATGTCTTAAGTTGGAATCCAAGGAACTGGTAATATTTGCCATTTTATACAGGTGGAGCCATTGAAATGTAAACATTTGCATTTTTGTCATGCCAATAACAGATTCCACATAATTAGTGATTATTTAAGAGAGTGTATTGTTTGTACGTACACTAATCAACTAAAAGTCATGAACTTTTATTTTTTTTAAGTAATACAACATTAGTTTCTGCACAATAACACTCAGTGAAAGAAATGTTTGCAGCTCATTAATTGAAGTAATTCAGTCAATACTGAGAAATGCATTTTGCAATGCTTGATTGATAGTTGTTTTTTGAAGAGGTTATATTTTTCTCCTCTATTTTGTCAACCTCACTGTTATTTCTTTGATTTCATGTAGCTCAGTAACTCAATCACAACATTGCTGTTGAACTGTTGCCTTTACACCACTGCTCTGCTATTTCATCTTTTTGCTTTGAAATGTTAAAAATTTCTGTTTTCCCGGTACTTAACTTCTCTGCCAGATTTTTGACATTCACACTTTCTTTTTCGTGCATTTCAAAAAAGTTTACTTTTGTATCCAAGTCCAGAATGTTCTTTGGCTCCATGTCAAGAGGCAAACAAATGAACACAACTCGCAACAAGCAAAGACTGCGAATGATCATCCCAATAGATAAATGTTAAAAAATCAAATTGGAACATCTCATTGAATCAGTACCAAACAGCTAGCTGCGATGAGTTTGGATGTTGCACTCGCCAAAGGCAAAGAGATCACTGCTGTCCATGACATAAACCTTAGTTGTGCATCAGGAGAATCCTAACAGGGTGCAGTGGTCTAAGTGCTGGCTTCGGACCATTCGTCAGAGATGGGTCCAGGTTTTAATCCCAGTGAGGCATGGATGTTGTGTTTGTCTTGTGGCACTCGCTCTCTCTCTTCCCTAAAGCCAGTGACCCTAAATTAGGGATGGGTGACTGCTTATAGCCCATTGGGTTGCTCATGGTAGTTGTTAAACCTCAAAAGATAAAAAAACATTAACAGTAGATATGCTGCAGTGTGTAAAATTAATTTTCTCTTTTAGCATGTATGCGATAGGCAGGTTAATTAGCACGAAATTTGGTATCTTTCATTTCAGGACTAAAAAAAATTTTCAATTTTTGGCAAGTTGTTTTTATGCAGATTTCGTCTGAAACACGTTTTACTGCATCGAGAGTTGTGCAGTGAGCAGTATAGAAAGGAAATAGCAAACAATAAAATGCCACGTTTTCATGCATGATGTCCATAACTTGAAATTATGTTATATTTTTATGCTCTATTGAACTCTACTGAAATATATAGACGGCCCAACGAAACACTGCCAAGTATGTAAACTACAAATTATGACAAGACGAAACTCGTGGAGCATTACATGCACTGCACCTGCCCTGTGTTCTGGTATTGTAAAAACATATTGCTAAACGTAACATATATTTTTTTTTCATTTGCCCAAACTGCTCCATGGACAACAATGGCACACAGAACAGCAACAAGGGCCTCTGTGAATCTTGGAGAGGTATCGACTAGTTCTGTGTGACATTGTTGGCGAAAAGACCCCCAACTCACTGGGTTATGTTCCAGAATCCTTAGGTTGAATGGCCAACTGGAACCCTCAGCTGTGGGCTAATCTCCCACACTGATGTATTTCTCTGATTACAAAGACAGGGTTCCCACTCAACCTGGAAAACAGGGAAAACCTGGAATTCTCAGGGAATTTGAAAATGGTTCCAAAAATCAGGGAAAATTACCCTTTTTAGTAAAAATCAGGGAAAATTACCCTTTTTTTTGTAAAAATCAGGGAAAATTACCCTTTTTTTGTAAAAAATCAATGGATACTTTATTTTGCCAAAAAAACTTATTTTTTTCAAGATTTCAAACTTTTGCTTGCAATTACTACCTGCCTAGAATTTAGTAGATCTTACTTTCATTTATATTAAGTGTTTCCTTTATTCTCTAAAAAAAATGCAAAATTGAATTTTTAAAATTGGCAGTTAAGCTTTTGTTCAATTTCTGTAGACAGTTGTTATAACATGGAACAATTAGGCACAATAGCTCCTGCTTGAAGAAACACTTCACAAGAGAACCAACTAAATGATGGATCAAAGTCCTTTGTTGGTTCTCTTGAAACATGTTTCTTTGAACAGAGCCATTCCATCATTAAGTTTATCTACATTGTGTTATAGAAAAACTGAAACTTTTCAACTCACAGATTTTTTTCTTACATATATATGACCTGTTTCTATGGGACTGTATTTACAAATTCCCTATGGGTAGTATTCACAAAAGTTCACGGAACTTTGGTACAGAAAATAATGTGCACGGTTAGTTCTTATTAATGAAAAGCAGATAATTTTATAAAGACAAATTACGTAAAGAATTTACAAGTGTGTGCTTTGCAACATGCCACTCTGGAAAACTTTTAAAAACCACCTGGAGAACCTGGAAAAGTCAGGGAATTTTTTTATTACTTTTGAGTGGGAACCCTGAAAGACTCTAATAAAAAAGGACTGTGTGTGGGATATGGTGGACCTATCACACTTGAGAAGGATGATCCACCTTGGAATCGACCTGGACCTTCTAAATGGCATATGAGAAAGAGAAGGCTGAGTGAGTAAGATTGGTGTATGGAATACTAGAGGTATAAATGTAAAGATAAATGAGGTGATTCAGGAAATGAATAAGTATAGATTAAGGGCTGCACTAATCAAATTTTTGCTTTATGCATGATGATTGAAAAATGTCTGCTGCCTTCACAGATTTAGAGAAAACTTATGACAAAATAAATAGGACTCTTCTGTGGAAGGTACTGAATAAATATGGTATTACTGGGAATCTACTTAATAGTGTGAAAGCCATGTATGCGGGCAGTAGAGCTTGTGTATGGGTGAATGGTTTTCTATTGGAGCAGGAGTCTGACAAGGTTGTGTAATGCCACCCTGGCTGTTTAATATATTTATGGATGGATGGATGCATGCATGCATGATGACAAAATGGATAATACTGGTTTCTGTCTTGGTAATATGCGTTTACGCAGATGACACTGTCCTGTTGGCTGAGAGCAAAGTGAGTTGCAGAGTATGTTGTCCTGTATGCATGAAGTTAGTATAAAATTCAAACTGAGTATAAATAAGGGAAAAACCAAAGTTATGGTTTTTGAGCAAGGAACTGTTCGTACTGAATGCAAGATAAGGCTTAATGGCACAGAGATTGGCCAGGTGAATGAGTTTGTACATTTTGGAAGTACGTTGGACAAAGAGAACAAATTAGATGGCAAAATTAACAGGCGAGTGAATTCTTCATTGAAAGTCATAGCTGCCTTAGGAGGATTTCACAGGAATGATGGGTTCTCAAGGTAGTCCCGAATGGCTGTGTATGAAAGTGTAAATTGTTCCTACTCTGATTTACGGCAGTGGTAAAACGTGCTGATCATGTGAGGAATGAAGAGGTGTTGCAGATGTGTAATGCGAAGCAAAATGTCAGTAAGGTGGAGACTAATATTCTTAGGTGGTTTGGCCATGTTGAATTCTATGTGATGAGGTGCTGCTGACTAAGAGAATTTTTTCAGACCAAGTGGCAGGAAAGTAAGGACAAGGAAATCATGAGAGGACCAGATTCAGGAATGTCTGCTTGAGAAAAAGATAATGAGTATGAAGTACAAAAGAAGGTTTTGTATGCAGCGTGTGATGAATGTTAATGAAGCTCGGGCATTGTGCAGAGATCGTTGCAAATGGAGACATTTGATACACCAGCAGTAAGTAAATTCTAGTTCTACCAGTTAAATGTGTACTTGGCACAGGGTCTTTCTTTGACGAGCTAATCTCTGAATCTCAGAAAACAGCTTAATGATATGTATATTGTGAGACTAAGTGTTGCAGTATAGGCCTGTAATGTAAATGCAGCCAATATGCATTGTCTGAACAGCAATGCATAATCTCAAAAACACATTTGATATGTTCCTGAAAGTACCTTCAACTTTCTCTGTAATTTAGCTTGTAGATTTCTTCACGGCCAATTTCCTAAATTCTTTTTTATCATCAGTATGATATTTCCAACATATTTTGGACAATATAAAGGTATTAACAAACAATGTTTCTCAACATAGTTTAATTAGAAAAGGAATGGTTTATAACACCAGTAAAAAAACATACAGGCCAACAAAAATTAAAACAACACTACTAAACTACAATGTTATTAACACTACTAAACTCTTAACACATTTAATAATAAAAATATAAAAAATGCTTTTTTAAAGTGACATAGCTTTCTAGAAAGTCTTAACACTATAACCATCAGATGTCAAATGAATGAATGAATTTCAACCAGTAATCTACCATACAAAATTCAGGTAAATTTTACTTTGAAAGAAATTCGGCAGAAATTTTATTGTTGACCTCTGTACCATGTAAGACATTTCATTACGAACTATATTTACATTTGATTACACACAAAATTTCAAAATGAATTCACTGGCATAGTTACACTTCTCAGCTAACTACTTACAAAGTTTAGAAACCTGTACAAAAATACTTTTTAAGAACAGGCAGTATATAAAACACATATTCTTGACTTACCCAATGGTTTTCCAAAGTACTAAGTTTGACATTTAGTTGAATAAGCTCGACGAGTGTATCGATTTTTTTAAACTTTTTGCGTGTTCTAGTCTGGAATCTTATTATTCTCGGTCACCGAGATTGGTCCTTGTGCACGAGGACTAAGGATTGAAACACAATTCTTAAAGGAAATGAATCTTAAAATAGGTAATTCAACCAACCAAGTTGGTTACTTACATTTGTCAGCTTTGGGTGGCAACTCAAAATTTTTGAGCCCATCATATACAAAGTAAAAGTGTTTAAACAATATACACCATTAACACAAATACACATTTTTGAACAATATATCCACAACTTGATAATGTAAAAGAACACTTCACTCCTTCAAATAACTTAAAAGAAATGACCACATTGTAACTGCATTTTGAAAATGAAACCATTATTTAAAAAAATTCAAATTGTCTGAACATCTGTTTTGCATTCATTATGTTTTCTTAAAAATAGTGATGTATTTAGTATTTTACATAAAGTTCCTTAGTATTCGGAGAAAATTTTGAATGAAATTTATCTATGTTAACTGCTAACATTGGTACCAACGTACTTTTAATTATCCAGTTAAAGTTTATGCTTAATTTTGGGGTTTTTTTTCTTCTGGTAATAGAATATGTACATTATAATTTTCATGGGATAACTAGCTTAAAAATATTGTATGCATTTCTCTTATAAGTTAAGGAAGTCACATTACCTTTGTTTTTGAGACACGTTGCTGTTATATTTATGTACTATGCCATGTAAAAGCTACTGCTGCCGTTATACGAGCATTCATATTTGTACTGTTAAAAAACTTCCCAAAACATACAATGTTAAATGTTGTTTAAGAAAGACTACAATAATAGTCATTGCATTTTGTGTAAAAGTAGTGTTGCAAATAACATTTTCTCCAAAAAAAAAAAAAAAAAAAAAAAAGAACAATGATTGTATTTTATTAGTTTGCTATTTACTTATAAAATAATTAGTTTTGTATAACCACAGTTTACATGCCACTGTCTAGGCAGACCAGCTCTATTTTGTGTACATTTTTGTTTATATGACTTGAACTAGTTCATATATTTGGGAAGCTCATTTGACAGAAAGAATAAAGTAGCTGGTTTAGGGGAATGTGGATTCTCAAGGAAGTCCTGAATGGCTGTGTATGAAAATGTAATTGTTCCTACTCTGATGTACAGCAGTGAAACCTTGGGTACTGCAGAAGAAACATAGGAGTTGCTGGAGTGGGGGTGGCAAGACTTATTCTGATTATGTGAGAAATGAAGTTGTGTTTCAGTTGTGTAAGGTGGAGACTAATATCCTTCGGTGGTGTGGCCATGTTGAAAAAATGAGGTGCTCACTAAGAGATTTTTTCAGTCCAAGTGGCAGGAAGGAAAGATAAAGGAAGGCTCAAGAAATCTTGGAAGGACCAAATTCAGGAATGTCTGCATGAGAAAGAATGAGTATGAAGTACAAAAGGTGATGGATGTCAGTGAAGCTCAAGTTGTGTTTCAAGATTGCTGTAAATAGAGATGTTTGATACACCAGCAGTTAGTAAATTAAAATAATGATTCTTAAGTCATGCTAAATCTAATTCATTAGACAAGAAAGCCATCTTATGCATGGTAAAATCTTTACTAGTTAAAAACACAGGCTAAAACATACCATGAGATCTTTCGAACTGGCTACCAATTAGTCTTTAGATGTAAGCACATATGACGCAAGAGACCCACATGGATAAATACAAAACACAGTGTGACATAAGCAGTGTGTGGAATGGCTAACCTATGAATTCACAAAGGTCCACAAACGATGAAACAAAGAAGTTGATCATAATCAATGTTCGGATTGCCACACCCCTCCCCCCCCCTTTCACCAAACACTTCCAGGGGAAGGGTAGTCGTCGTTACAGCATGTGCGTTTGAATTTCTGTATTGTAAGGCTCTCCGCAAGAAGCAAACATGATTTAAGTCTAGGTACGCAAAGGATCTTGGCCTCATTCCAGAGCAGCAAATGAGTGCCGTTTGGGCATAATCTTGACAAAGCTGTAGTAGCAGAAGAACATGACTTCACATTATACTTATGTTCAGTAATCCTGCAACTACGATTGTGGGATGTAATAAATCAAATCGTTTTTGCCTGGTTCAAGGGCTTTTAGAGGAATGGAATACACCCCATAAAAAGATTCCAAAGGCGTTGTATCCCTGTTGGATTTGATAACAGACAAAATGTTGTTGGCCCTGACACCAAAACCAACTCCATGGTTTTTTACAGATATTTTTCAAAATATCATTAACTCGTGGAATGTACTGTAACGAAGTGACATACCTAATGGAACTGCATTCCCTTGTTAAGGTTGAACAACAGGGAGTCAGTAAACGATTAAATAGCTTGTCAACCTCCATAAAGGGCAGCCAGTTGTCTAATCCTGCAGAATTCAGCGTGACGAAGAGTGGGTAACGGCTGTTTGGATAGAAAAAAATGTAAAGACTAAAATTTCTGACTATTAGGGTGAGATGAACAGAAGAGGATCAACATAGTTTCAGAGGACGGTTTTAAGAATACGATAGTGCATTAGTGTTGGCGTCCCGTCGAAGCAGGAAATCCAGGAAGGGTAAAGATAAATCCTTTTCACGTTCAACAGTGAAGGAAATGGAAGAATAGTGTTACACTACTAAATGATACATACACCTTAATTCCATTTTCATTAAGCATTTTATAAAGATATTCTTGAAGTTCATACTTATTAATATAACCAATAACTACAAATTTAGTTGCTAGGTTTACTAATATATGACAATTACATAAAGTCATGATTTCAGTTTTTCCACTCACATTATTAAAATAAAAGACTGGATTAGTAAATTTCCAAACACAATTTTGGTAAAATAAAGTACATCACAACCTTTAAGAATACAATTAAAAAAATTACAATAATTTATGACTAATGATGTTGTTGACTTGCTTTCACAAGAGATGCAAAAATACTTCCTTTGGTATTCATAAGTTGACGTGGATTTCCAACTTCAGCAATTCTTCCATTATCCAGTGTCACAATTTTATCAAAATCAACAATACTCTGAACACGGTGCTGAAAATAAAATTTTAGCATTGTTATTTTCATCAAAAACTTCATTTAACTTGGAACAAATACAGTTATATAATTAGTTTGTGAAAAACTAAAGTATGTGTTTTCCAAATTAATGGGCAAAAAATTAACCTCCTGAAATGGACTAATCACATTTGCATGTTATATTCTGTGCTCAAAATATACATACAAATGTAAAATCAGTCCATTTTGTTCACATCTAGCCTCTCCATGAAGATCCTAGGTTTGTGACAAATATGGCAAATATTAAATTAAATAATGTAAAGCAACCATAGCCATTGCCTTGAACCTGTGATGCAACAAAATACGGGGGTGACCATTTAATTCGTGGACTGATACATTAAAATATCAGTACGTTGTGCTTTTTCCAAAGTAACGGTGGATGGTGCAGTGCGGGACTGCTGCGACTGTTAAAAGAGATGACTGAAACCTATAGTAATGACTGTCTTCGTAAGTCTGCCATTTTTAAGTGGCATAAGCGATTCAAGGATGGGACGCGAATTTGTGGCGGATGACCTGAGATCTGGCCAGCCTTCTTTCTCAATAACTGAGCAAATCGCCAAAGCCATGGCAATCGTGAATGAAGATGGACTAATAACACTGCGTGATTTGGCTGCGAAAATGTAAATTTCATGTGGTGACGCTCACACTATTGTGAAAGACCATCTGCAAATGTGGGCTCAATGGATTCCACACAGTTTGACTGCAGAACAAAAACAATAAAGAGTACAGAGGTGCACAGAGATGCTTAATCATTTATTTGGAAAGCCAGGGCCTTCACGAATCGAATTGTGACTTGCGATGAAACTTGGATCTTTCATTACAAAACAAAAGTCCAGTCCATTCAGATTTCTCGTTCAGCTAGGAAACAAATGGCTCATGTGTTTTTTGACATCAAAGGTGTTCTCGTAACTCGTAGGTCCCCCGAACCAAACTTCCACGCGACATTCATGAAAAGCGTCTTGAACTGTTAGGTGTGACATGGTTTCTCCATCACAACAACGCTAGGGCCCATATTGTGCAGCCAGTGATCACTGCCATAGGTTTTCCCACTCCACCAAACTCACTGGATTTGGCACCTAGCGATTTTTCCTCTTTCCACACCTGAAAAAAGCTTTGAAAGGGAAACATTTCACGTCCGACGACGAAGCACTCAAAGCCACAATGATGACAACACTTCACACGATTTCGTTAAGTGGCTTCTAAGACGCTTTAAATCAACGGGTACACCGATGGCAAAAATGTGTGAGGTTCCAGGAAGGGTATGTTGAGAAAGATAAATGGCAGGATGATTCAGAACATGACATTTAAGGTAACTTTTCTATCCTGCCCACAAATTAAATGATCACCTCTTGTACTTCTCTTAAGAAAATGGGATACAGATTTGTGACCCACATGCTCAATGATATCAGAAATGTTACAGAGGGAGAAATAAACATGTATACACTGAAATGCCAAAAGTCATGGGCTACGTACCTGGTATCGTATAGGACATCCTCTAGCCCGTGAAGTGCAGCAACTCTTCGTGGCCGGTAGACTTTGCAGAGATGTTGAGCTATGCCATCTGAACAGCCACCCACAGTTCCTTGAGAATTGTAGGTACAGGATCTTTGGTGCGAATGGACCTTTCCACCACATTCCATAAGTGGTCTATTGGTTTCGTGTTGGGTTAACATGATGGTGGCCGCCCCGGTGGCGCAGTGGTCTAAGGCGTTGGTCTCTGATCATTCGTCCGTAAGGGGTCCGGGTTCGAATCCCGATGAGGCATGGATGTTGTGTTTGTCTTACGACACTGGTTCTCTCCCTTCCCTGGAACCAGTGACCCTAAATTAGGGACGGGCGACTGCTTATAGCCCATTGAGTTGCTCACGGCGGTCGTTAAACCTCCAATAAAAAAAAAAAAAAAAAAAAAAAAAAACATGGTGGCCACACCATCTGTCGGAACTGTTTAGAATGCTCCTTAGGCCTGATGCATCGTCCGTCTGGAAAAATCTCATTGTTGGGGTACATGAAGGGCTTCAAATGGTCACCCAGCAAAGCGATTACCGGTTAATGACATGTTTACGAGGACCCAAACCATGTCATGTAAAGACACCACCCGCTTGTACAGCGCCTTGTTGGCCTGATGGATATGGCTGTGGTACCTCCTGCATTGAATGCAGATGTTATTTGAGCCAGCGTTGCTTATCTGTTAGCATGGACAATCCTGGTTGGTCGGCCACTGTGCTGTCCATGGTGGGTGGCAATGCCTTTCATGAGGTATTCTTGGCACACATGTGACATTGAGGGATGTTGTATGTTCACGCAACTTCAGAAATTGAATGCCCCATCTGTCTGGCTCCCACTACCATGCCTCGTTCAAACTCTGATAATTTACTCTGGCTTGCTATAATCCTAGGGGCAGTTGTTCAACCTGACTCTCGAGATTGCAACTAATGAAAATTGTGGTGTGCATCAAAGCCTTTATATGACTGCAGCGCCAGTTAAAAATTTGCATACTGCTGTCCCATGACTTTTGCAATTTGGCATGTGGCTTAAATCAGTGGCAGTTAGCCACCAGAAGATGAAGAGTGTAAGCGTCGGCCAACATAGAAGTGAACAAGGAGCACATCTGCCATTGCATGCTGTATAAGTTTTGTCGCAGTAGCATCCCGGCAAATGGTGTAAGGGACATTACCAGCATGTACCCCAATGCCATATCGTTGGTTCGAACTGTTTTGACCTGTCGGATTGTCCCAAAGCCGGAATACTCGCAACAGAGTGGAGATGGAGACCTAACATCATGTGGGAGTTGGCCGAACAACTGAGGACTCGTCACGCACCTGCGTCAATTTAGGTACCCCATCAACACACAGTTGAGCAGAAAGCAAATCACATGTGTTTCCCTGCTGTGACCAAGTTGAACCATCCTTGGACTGCATTGTGACAAGTAATGAGAGATGGGTCTTTCTGACAATGTCAGCCCCCCTAAAAACAGTGGTTGGACCCAAAACAGAAGCCCATACTGACCCCCCCAAAGCTGGCTTACATCCACTAAAGTCATCATGTACATTTGGTGTCATGTTTTTTGAGCTGCTGCTGGACACGGCTGATATGTACTGCCATCAGCTCAACAAACTGCACGCATCCCTCACGTTGAAATGAACTGAATGGGCATCTTCCTACAGCAGGATGGAGCAAGATCAGAGACCTGGGCTGGGAGTTGCTGCTGCACCCAGCCTATTCCCTGGACATTGCCCCAAGCGGCTACCACCTTTTCCAGTCGTTGCAGCAGTTCTCCAACCAGGGCAATGTTGAACGTCCATTTACTTGTTCTTTGCATCCAAGCTGTCACAATTCTGTAGGAATGGTATCCAACAGCTGCAGGTCATGGCGACTACATTTTGGACTGATTTGTACTTGTATATACAGTAATTTGCAGATGTTACTTTCTTTCCAGCCCAGTATGTATTATGAAGGCTTAGAGTGGAAGTCTGACGTTTTTATGCCAATGGTATCCCAAAAGTGGTAAATGTACAAACTGTTTAGAATGCCATGATGTGAGATTATTTATGTGCAATTCATATAAATATAAGTTGTTTATCTATGTGAATATTTTGATTCTTTTGCATGACTTCCATTGAAAAGTCATGAGATGGTTACTTTCTGATTAGACAGTGATACAGCAACTGGGACCTCTGTGAATTTTTAAGAATCTATGATAACATTAAATCATTAACATAGCATGGTTAGATAATGTGCAGTGTGAATGTTTCTGGTAAGGGATCGAGCTTAGTCTGCAGACTCCCTAAGCAGGGGGGACATGAATGTATGAATCTAGCCCAGGACGGAAATATCCTGGCTATACCATTAGCCAACTGCTAGTGCAGGTGACTAATTGCCAGCCTTGTGTATGTGTGGAAATTAAGGAATATTCCTCACAAATCTGTGGAAAGTTCACAAGATTATTATTCTTGGCAGTCGGTTGTGATAGCGAATTGCTTGTAGTTTAGTATTAGTCGGGAATCTTGAAAATTGCATTGCCCTGGAGCAGGAATGGAATCTGCATTTCCATTTAAGCATGCTACTATTACACCCACCCAGGATAATGAATGTTACACGGTGAACAGTAAACTACAAGCAATTCAGTATCGCAACCCGATTACCGAGAATTCTGTGTGGCTTCAGTGGGACCAGTAATGCATTGTAATTGGTCTAAAATGTTACTGAAGATTAATAATATTAGATTTCAGTAGACATGCTTAGGTACTGACTGGTCCTGTGCAACATTGGCAGAAAGACTTCAACTCACTGAGTTTTTAACCAAAATCCTTATGAGGAATGGCAAACTAGATTCATTAGCTGAGCCCTACAGAGATGCATTTGTATGATTGTAAACTCCTTTATATTATTTTCAGTGTTAGCACCATACATTTACTGGCCATAGACAAAAATGACCACATACACAATTGATTGGCCCAGTGGAAAAGAGGCACATGCCACAAAACACATTTTAACTAAAATAAAAGGATTAATGGTAACACTTCAGTGAAGTTTTGGAAATAAACATCCTACAGTATCTATTTTAATTAACTAAAATAGATACTGTAGGATGTTTATTTCCAAAACTTCACTGAAGTGTTACCATTAATAATATGATAAAAATGTTAATACAGTGAAGAATCGTGGGATGGTCAGAGTGAAATATGTACTCACTGGAAATAAATTCTGAAGTTTTGTAATCGAAATTACATATTTCATACACGTAATAGTTATTAGAAGACCACAAATAATATAAACTTCAGCAGGTGGCAATGGTCATTATTTATGTTACTTAGATATGTAAGTATGTCATAACAATGACATCAGAAAAGTGTTAATGTTGCACTGCCTTGTACTCAATGAAAAGATATGTACCTAAACTTTCAAAGTCTGTCTGCATTCATCTCTTCAATGTTTTCTGTTACACCAGTGTTGTCACTTTTTAACACATCAACAGATGGTATAAACTGCATCAGACTTAGTACGTGATGAAGTTTTGCTGCCTTTATCAGTCGTTTACTGGCAAAACAGTTTCCTTAATTCGTTGGATGACCACACCTTTTTTGAAGACTTTCACTGGTACTTCTATGGGATTATGAGTATACTTGATGTAAACAGAATGTTCACCACTCACAGAACCATAGCTTTTCTAAGATTACAACATTGTTTATCAAGTCCCATTTCTCTTTACCACTGTTGGTGTCAGTGAAACAAAATCTGTGGTTTTCATTTCCACTACGATAAATGGTTTCTTTTGTCATATCAGTTCCGCTCACTGCTTGTGTCCTTTTACATTTCTCTAAGAGTTCAAAATCTTGGTCGCTAGGCATGAATGTATGTCCAGGTACAAAAAAGTCGGTGTTCAATGGTAGCAAAGTATTTCTTGTCCAAGTGGTACAACCAAAACCCCAAGATGATGTAATTTTTGTTTTGTCCAACACACGAATATATGATTAAAGTACAGTGATGATCTTGTTTGAGATGCTGCAGTGCCTTCAAAACACAACTTCATCAGCTCTCCTGACCATACACAAATTACTGCCCTCTCGTCATTGCAAAAGTGAACACCGAAGTTATAAGTCCAGAGTTGCCTCTTATAAAATACATTTTCAGTAGAAATATACAGAGTCGGAAGAGCCTGCTGCAAGTCGATACACAAAACCAGTGTGTCACTACCATCCTGTTTTAACATTGTTTGTTGTAGGCAGATTCAAGATTATTCACTGCTTTTACAGAAACACAAGTATTGCATGTGTCACTTGATGGCATTTAAAGCCAATATTAAATATATTTTGATTAACATGTTGTTTCACAGGGACTTCACTAGTAATCAGAGTATCACGGAGCAAACAATACATTTCTGTAAGTGAATGTACCGAAGTAATGTGTGTCCTGTTCAGGTTATGCCTTTGACTATAGTGTGAAGTGTATTTTGGAAACATTCAAATATGTTTTCATCCTTTTCTCAGAAGTGATTGTGTGAGTTTTGTTGAAATGCATACCTCTTTTGTCCTGTGGTGGTGTATGAACTGGATCATGTGGAGCCATGCGTTCAGACTGAAGAGAACGGGAAGCATGTGGTCCGTCTTCTCCTTCAGAATCCTCACTGTCGTTATTAGCATCTCTCCGAATCGTTCATAAACGTTTTACGGTAACACCATGAAGTAATAAAAATGCCTTTCTGCACACTTCGATTTCACTATGTTTACTGCAACCAACAAAATACTTGAACGAAACTTTCCTCTGGCTTGCTGTTGCAACTTTCCTTTTATTAATGTAAGCACACTTGCACTTGTACAGCGTTACTAGTCCGAATAAATAAGCATTTTGCTTGTTGTAATCTCCAAAGCTGTAAAACTCCATAAATATGTCTTCTCTGTGTTGTACTGAAAGTGTCGAATATTTACAACACTGATCTACGTTTTTGAATACTTTAGCAGGTGCAACAGTCTTATTTCGTCGAACATATTATTGTCCACAGTTTCATAACCGTTGTCTTTCTATTTATCAGGATTCCTCGAAGTTTCTTTCCTGAAACTGTTGCCCTTTCTTCACTACTCACATTTACACGAAATAACTGCATCTCCATCTTGAAAACAACATCGTCTCGGAAGCACCGTACTATACTCCTAGTGCCCTTCTTCCACTAGAGATTTCACATGATATTTTAATCTGTAAATGTACATGGGTCGCATGACTAATTTTTTAGTGAAATAGACTCTAGATGGCCGCAGCTATCAGATACATACCTTAACTCAAATGTGGCATGTGCCTCTTTTCCACTGGGCCACTCAACTGCAATCTAATAGAGAGAAAAAATATATATGTCAGGATGGGAGGTAAGCACATAGTACTGCAAGCTTCTGGCTAATTGTCCAAGCTGAGCTTTGGTTTGAGCCCCGGGTGGAACATGGATAGTAGTAACTTGTCTTACAGAACTAGGTGTCTGCCCTGCCTAGAACCAGTAGCACTAAATTAAAGTTGAACAACTGCAAATAACCCTTGGGAATGCTCATAATAGTAGTAGTTAAACCCTAAAATAAAACACTTTGCAGGAGTCAAGACCAAAGGTTTGGGTTCATCCCTTACAGGGTAGGGGATGTAGGTGCCACCAGTGCTGTCTCTTACAAAATCATGCTAATTCCTATGGAAGAGATGTAATACTACCGCTATGTGGGACGTATACCTTTGGGATGTTCTGGGAGAGTCCATTATTACTTGTGCTGTTCTGCACGGACCAAAGATAGTGGCTGAAAATGGGATGGGTGCCTTAAGGAAAGTTTTACAGTATTTGCTACTTCCAAATGCTTAAAAGGAGGGGGGAGGGGGGGGACTTGGGTATCCAAAATGACTTGTATGTGTGTATATATGCTTGCACATGCCTTTTATTTATTTTTTGTACTTTCTGACAAGAAGTTTCTTTATAAATAAAAAAATGTTTCTTATATTCCTATGTAATTTTCAAATCTTTAATTGTTCATTTTGTTGAGACAATGTGCTTATTTTACAGGTATTGTTACATAAGAAAGTCACAGCTTTTACAAAGATATGAAACATTTTAAAGTTATTCCAACAACAAATATTTTGCGTGTAAGACATCCTGATGTTTCCAAACCTATTAACTGTAACAGAAACACCGGTAAGATTATGAAAATCTGGTCAAACAAAATAACTTCATAGATCAGTTTATTTAAATACATTTTGCAGAGGGCTTACATGAACTTATTCAAATTTATAACAACCACATGCTTGTTGCTGAATTCTATTTTCGAATTGCACAACAGTCTGGACTAAATGCCACACTAGTTATGCAAAATGAACCTTTAACTATGACAATTAATACAGTTTGTGGGAGTGGCAGGATCTGGCTCTTCCGAGTGCATTTAGGAACTTCTGTCCGCGTATCTGTCGCCGATTTTGGGGGGGGGGGGGGTGTAACAAACACCATGAACAACTCTAAGGGATATAAGCAGTCACCTGTCCCCAATTTTGGGCCACTAACAGGAAGGGTCCCGGGAGAGCTAGTACCATAAGACAAACACATGTCACCCATGCCTCATCTGAGACTAGAACACAGGCTAGTTCAGATAATGGTCAGAAGCCAGCACTTAGACCACTGTGCCTCCAGGGTGTTGATTCATTGCTGTGCATCTCTGCTGCCAGGCGAGTACACAAACCAGTAAAGCCAACTGGTTTGGAAAATTCTTAGGTCTTTATTTCCATGGTACACCACAAAAATAAGAATTCATATTGGCTGCAAAGTTGCATGAGTAAACACATTCCCCATCTTTCACTGAGTAAAATGAGCTACTGGAACACCACAACAATACATGAAAGAAATTACCAGGTAAGTTGGAGGTGATGAAGTTTAGATATATTAATGTAAGAGGAATCAGTGGGGGGATAGATTTAGCCAAAGAATTACAAAAATTTAACCTAACTATGGTAGGCATTAGTCTAAACAAATGTGGATTCATAGTAAGCGACCTTGGAGGATGGTTTAACACTATCCATTATGGGGTAAGAGTGGGTGGTTTTAGCCTTTGATCATACAATAGCCGTGAGGTTAGTCTGTAAACCACCAAATTATCTAAATTTTTAAAATGGATAGCATGGATTTAAAGTTTAAAGTATTGATAACAAGAAACTGTATATCAACTATAGTAATCTGAATTTACTGGCATAAAATAGAAATCAAAGTTTCCAAGCTTTTGAATATCAACCAAATGGCTTTTTCAAGGAAGGTAGACAGCAAACTGAATAATAGAACACTTCAACAATTTGATTGTGATGACTTTACTAGATAATAAACAAACAAATGCGGCGTCATGTTTATTGGGCACGTGGTATCTTTAGAGACATGCTACCATTGCAATCCTCTCACTGTTGGTAATAATCTCCAAGGTTTTTTAAATGGCTGTAGATTTAGGGAAGGAGTAAGAAGCTAATTTCTTTATATCATCTGATATACGAGTAGCAGACCTAAACTTGACTTACCTGAATAGAGCTGTGGTTATTTTACCATTCTTTGTGTCTTTTTTATGCTTGTTGATTCTAATTCTAAATGAACCCTTAATCATTTTGATGTAGAGGGATAACAAACACCTGCCTTGGAAAGAGGAGGGGGGGGGCTTGTCAGGGTTTCTTTTAAGCATGGTATATAAAGATTTCAGAGACCTTATGCCAATAGAGAAGTTCAACTTCTTGAGTTGTTAGGAAGTTGAGCCCAGGCAGTGTAGCTGCGGCACAGAAAGATTAACACAACTAGTTCTGGTTTAAGGTGTATATCCAGCCTCAGTGGCCAATTTGATATTTTTTAGCTCACTGTCTAGAAGGAACATTGGAGGAGACTGAGAAAATTTCACTGGTTTTATTGCTTAATGTATATACTAATCATGCTTACTTAGGCAATAACAAAATATCCCATTAAATCTATGCTGAAAGATACGTCGAAGAACCAGTGCGTTTGTATGCAGGTAAACGATAGTGTGTGTAGGTCATGAAGCATAAATAACATCTGATACAGAGCTCTGTTAATCAGTGTTATTGTTCTTCAAAGGCTGCAAGTTTGACAAAGGCCAAATCCTAATGACCAGAAAATTTGGTCAAAGCATTTCTGAAACAGCAAGGCTTATATATAGAGCTCACGGTCAGCCATGGTTAGTACCTTCAAAACATGGTCTGAGGAGGGGAAAACCATGGCTGGCTCATCAATGCTAGAGGTGAGCAAAGGATATCCCTAAGGTACAAGCAAACAGAAGGTATACTGTGGTGCAACTTGGGAGTAAGGTCTCACAGTACATTGAACCCTGCTGAAAATGGAGCTGCATAGCCAAAGGTGCTAATGCTAACCTCGATTCACTGTCAAAAGCATCGACAGTGGGCATGTGAAAATCAAAACTGGACCTTGAGCAATTGAAAGAAGATCGCTTGGTCCGGTGAATCTTGTTTCTGGATGGCTGAGCATGTAGGTGT
The DNA here is from genome assembly GCA_039090855.1 of Macrothele yani. Taxonomy (NCBI): domain Eukaryota; kingdom Metazoa; phylum Arthropoda; class Arachnida; order Araneae; family Macrothelidae; genus Macrothele; species Macrothele yani. The sequence continues at coordinate 75,498,398 of CM077016.1, read as the reverse complement.
CGTTTACCTGGAGAAGTGTTGGCACTGGGATGCACCGTGGGATGAAAACATGCCAGTGGTGGAAACTTAATACTTTGGGGAAAACCATGGGTCCAGTCATTCAAGTGCAGGAAACTGTGATGTCTACCACCTACCCTACTTAAACATCATTGAAGACCAGGTACATTCTTTCATGACAATGGTTTTTCCCTCTAGTAGTGCCTTTTTTCAAAAGAATAATGCATCATGCTACACTGCCCGGATTGCATGAGAATAGTTCACGAAACATAAGACTTCCAAGTTTCCCAGACATTAATCCAATCAAGCATCCATGGTTTGTGTTGGAACAGTAAATCAGTTCTGTAGGGGCTCAACCACATAACTTACAAGAGTTAAAGGATCTGCTGGTAACATGTTGGTACCAGATACCATACGACACTTTTAGAAATTTTGTAGTGTCCATGCCTCGCTGGGTAAAAGCTGTTTTGGCTTTTTAGTGTACAGGCTAAGGACATTCTCTAGAGTATTGCTTATTTCATGATATGTGCAATTAAACTGCTCATTCACCTGACAAAAATTTAAGCTTTTCATTAATAAATTTGTAACACAATTACAAACAAAAACAAAATTGCTTTTAAGGAATAAAATGAAGTAGCTATATATGATATATAAAAGTATATATACACACACAAAACCCTCCAGTTAAAGTAAAAAAAAAATTCTGTCAAACTTACAGCAATTGATATGACTGTATACTGTTTGTAGTTAGAAGCTACTACAGTCTGAAGCACTTGGTCTGTTTCTGGGTCAAGTGATGAAGTTGCTTCATCCATAACTAAAATTTTTGATTTCCGAATGATTGCTCGTGCCAAGCAAAACAACTACAAAAGAGGAAAAAGTAATTTAAGAACAAGGCAAAAAGTGAAAAATATCTTTATATTTGAATTATAACCATACCATGATCTGTAATGGAAGTGAAAACTTACCTTTCCACAATTGCAGTAAAACCCAGTTAATATTTCTTTTCTGTTTTGGCAGATACACTAACAAAACTATTATAATAAACTACTTCGACAAGCCATTACATTATGACCACCTACCCAATAAGCTGTAGGACCTCCTTTAGCCCGCAAAACAGCGGCCACTTGGTGAGGCGTCGATATGATAAGGTATCCTGGTGTATCTGGTACCATAATGTCAACAGCAGGTCCTCTTCTTCCTATACATTTCGGGGTGGTGGTGATTTAGCACAAACTCACTTTTCCAAGTTGAATCACAAAGTGTTTGATTGGGTTCATGCCAGGTGAATTTGGAGGCCAGGGCATTAACAGAGAGTCGCCAGCATGTTCCTTGAACCACTCTTTGATGATTCTGGCAGTGTGGCATGGCACATTATCCTGTTGGTAATGGCCATCACCAGCAGGGAACAACAGTTGCTATAAATGGGTGAACTTGGTCCGCAACAATGTTCACATACCTGACAGCTGTCGGGGATTGTGCTATTGGGGTAATGGGGCATAAAGTGTCCCAAGAAAATATAACACTGCCAGCCTGTTTCCGTACAACAGTGCATTCAGGTGCCATAGCCTCTGTTGGTAATGCGCAGAAGGCTACGATGAACTGTGTGCTGCGACACATTGCTCTGATCACCACTGTTGTAGCGGCGACCCTGCAGTCACTGAACAATGTGCGACAGTCTTCGCTCCCCTCTGGCATCGATGACCTGCGAATGGTTCATCGTTTGGCCATCTGTGCACCACTTTTGATACATACTCACTACAGGGGCACGTGAACAACCCACAAGCCATGCAGGTTTCAAGGCACTGTGCCATCACAATTTGTCCTTTATTAAACTCTGATAAATCAGCAGCGTTTTCCATTCTGACTCCGAACACTACTAACCAAAAGCTGGTTGTTGGGTTGTATGTGAACTTCGCCTGTGCCACCGTTTGGTCTCTTATTTCTTTAGGCTAGGGGTGGTCATAATGTAATAGCTCATCGGTGTAAGCTCGTATGTTAAAAAGTTCATGCTGAGGAGTTCACTACAAAAATGTAGAATGGCTTAGCGCAAATCACCAGCTTTCAAAGACATGCAGACCTGCCAACTCTCCGGATTTTCAGCCCTTCCTCCCGCCCTCCAGATGAATGTCCAATTTCCCTGAAAATTAGTCGTTAGGATGGTTGAAATTCCATCAGCCGCCATGATTTGAAACCTCCTATGAAATCTTTCTTTCTGCGTCAATGCAAGGCGGCATTACAGTCATCAGTTTCGTACTTTTCCTCTCCTCCTATCGGCAAAAAGAAAGCCGCCACAGGGGTCTAAGCGCTGTCTTCTGACCAGTTCTCAGAGATGGGTCGGAAAAAATTTGCCTTAAAAAAAAAAATTTCTATCAGACCGATTGTCATACGACGCCTTCAGGAAAGAGCTCACCCACTCTGGCACTAAAATGCCGGGGAGGGTCAGTAATAGACAGATGGGAGCTGCCCTGCCTTTTCTTTGCAGTTCAGTCTTTCAACCTCTCACCTCATTCTAAGTGATGATAAACAGTTGAGTTGCAATTTAACGACAAAAGGGAATAGTTACAGTTGGCCTCGCCTTGTAACGAACGGCGATGTTAGTACGATGCTTTTTGTAGTCTTCGTCTTCACGCACAACCTAAATAAGAAACAAAAAGCAGTTGGCTGCTATTTTTATTCGTAAAAAACGGCAACATGCGGGCCATTTTACATTTTCATTATCTTGCGGAATCGACGTACCTGAAAAGGAATTTCAGTTGGGGGCGGGGGTGTTAACTTTCGCGTTTTTTTTTTTTTTTTTTTCTCAGAACTTTCAGTGGACCAATAATACTACTGCTTTAAAATTGTTTTTACGTCTGGAAAATGTCGATACAAAAATAGCATTCGTGTGATTTTATGAGCTGTAAAAATCTCCCGATTTTCAGATTTTGAAGGTTGGCATGTCTGGAATAGCTATAGGCACACATAATCCCCCCTTTTCTTTGGTATATGTATGGGGGAGCATTTCCTGTAAACTTACTCTCATATCTCAATACAATTGCATTTGCAAATATTTTAGAAATACACTTTTTTTTTCAGTTTTACTTTTCACAGTGAAACAATTTCACTCACAGTATATATTTAATAAATCATTCAGCAAAATAACAAACATGCTGTCTTTTTATCTTGTCAATTTGTAAATGCTGACAGACAAATTCACATAATGAAATAGGGCAAAATACAGTTTAAATAAGCACACTGGACAAAAAATTAGTCACCCCTAACAGAAATGACAGCAAGAAGTTACTGGTTGCACAGAGGGTGCCGTGATAGCATTGGTGTGGTCTACAAGATCATTTCTTGTGCAGTGGTGAAGAGCAATGTGTGTGTTAAATTTCGTCTGCAATATGGGTCATAAGACAGACGTCACCGAGTGGCAAAAAGGAGCCATCATGTTTGGCCATGCCCACAGACCCAAATTGAATTAAGCCACCCAATTTGTTGGTGTGTCGAGGCGTATTGTCCACCGGACCTACAAACAGTGGTGTAGTTTGCGGTGAACTCAAAATCGACAACGTAACTGTGGCTGGAAAACTATTCTCATCAACAGAGACCTCCGTAATGTTTCTTCAGACCTGGTAGCTACAAATTGGTTTCAAACCAGGCAACAATTGCTCCAAACAGTCAATGAAAGTCCACTGCAACCAATTTTCAAAAGGTCAGGTAGGCTGCGAACTGTGGAATCGGAGGCTGTGTGCCAGGCCGTAGAGGCAAATCCGACAATCAGCACTCTAAGATTATCAAGCGAGCTGGGCGTATTACAGACCACCATGGTTCGTCACCTTCAGGATTCGATTTCCGTAATCCTAACGCACAATGGCAGTGGTTGAGCCCGGGCCAGCTTCAAATGTGGGCACTTTGAGCAAAAGGTGATGCTGTGTGTCTGGTGGAATTTCGAGAGGATAATCCATTACGACATTTGTTTCAGACGGTCAGACCAACGCCAACCTCTACTCTGAACAGCTGGAGCGGATGTATGCCGCTTTGAAGGGAAAGCACCCGGCACAGGTGAATAGAAAGCATGCTCTCCTACAGCAAGACAACGCTTGGCCTCATACTGCACCAACGACCTGAGCAAAACTCCAGGAACTTGAGGGTATCGAATTGCCACACCCAGCACATAGTCCAGACCTTGCCCCATCTGATTATTACTTGTTCCATTCCATGGCTCACTTCCTTTGTGGGCAGCACTTCAACCAACAACCAGGAGGAGGTGGCAGCTGGGGTGAAGGAGTTCTTTGCCTCAAAGGACAAGAACTGGTACCGTCACAGAATCAAAGAACTGGCAGACAAATGGCTAAAGATGGTGCAACACGATGGCCTATACTTTGAATGTTAGTCAGCTTTTGTTGTAAAGGTACGTATGAAGACATAAAGTGATCCAAATATTGCAAAACTTTCGACTCGCCCTCTGCATACTAGTAATCCGATTTCTTGGTGTAGAATAGAAATAAAAACTTCCAAGCTTTCACACATCAACGAGATGAATTTTTCAAACTACCTTGAAAAAGTAATCTGGTTGCTGTGTGAGAGCTTGGAAACTTTGATTTCTATTCTACACCAAGAAATTCAGATTACTAGTATAGTTATGCTATTTTAAGTTCAAACCACTTGCACAGTGGTCTTAGTGCTGGCATGTGACCATTCGTCTGAGGTGAGTCTGGGTTCGAATCCTAGTGAGGCAAGGATGTTGTGTTTGTCTTATGTCACTGGTTCTCTCCCTTGCCTGGAACCGGTGACTCAAAATTAGGGACGAGAGACTGCTTATAGCCTATTGAGTCGTCCACGGTGGTCGTTACCCCCCTCCATTTATTTTTCTTTCTTATATAAGTTACACCATCTCCACTGTTTTATTTATGTCCTGTCAAAAAGAGCAGTAGCTAGCTACAAGGTATTATTTCTTCTACCATCTGGAATAATGCAGGTTTTTCATACCCCACAAAGGTATTACTCTACTTCAGCTTCACTTTGAAAGCTGCCCCTTAGCATATGATTGCAGCCTCACTCATAGGAATTGAGAATAACATCACACATTTTGTATTTCACATGTCATGTTCATGATCCTTTTTTATAACAAGTTCCATTTCAGTTGCCTCAAAAAATTAAATACAATTTCAGGGATGCATGTGCATATACTGCAGCATTCATAAAAAGCAAATGCACATCTACACGTTAAATTAATGCCATTCATTAAAAACTACGTTGGATGCAGCAGTGGAAAGGGTTCAAGGTTATTGGTAAAATTGTGCTTCACACTAATCTAATCAAAATGACCAACATAGTGGTATCTGACCCACTATGTTGGTCAGATACCTTTCTCATTGTAGTCTAAAAATTCAAAGGTAATCTTCATCCCTGATTTTGGGTTGTTGAATCCAGTTAATGGAAGGAATTAGAACCAAAGAATGGACATACCAGAGTCTTGCCTTGGATGTGAACAGAGGTCGTTGGAATATGAATCTATCCAGAGGTGCAGTTGAGGCCTGGTGCCACTAAGCTACTTTTTTTCACCTACTAAATCAGACTTTTAAAAATTTACTGCATTTATTCAATCGTCACCCATTGAAATTGACATTTTTAACCAATTTTTTTTCTCTTCTCTCCCCCCTCTTTATTTGTTCTTTTTTTCCCCCATGGTGGCTAAGCACAAATTGGTATATCTTTTGTTTATCAAAACCACTGGGTCAGTCTTCGGAGCACCAGGCCACCGCCACTGGATCTATCTTAACTGCTCCTTCGAATACACAAATGGTAATAAAACCAAGAAAATAACCTTGGAAGTTTCTGTTTAACTACTCTTTAGTGTTTGTTATTACTTTCCAACTTCAGACTGTGAGTTCAGTACTCTGGAAACATGAGATACACAGTTTTCAGCCAGTAATGACTATAACTCGTTTCTGAAATAAATTTCATGAAAAACTATGTGGAACGTAGGATATGTCCAACGTGAAATATCCGAGTTATAAAAATGCACATTAAATTTATTAAAACTTATTACTCAAAAAATCAGAAATTGGTTTTAAAACTTTAAAGGTCCTAGAGAAAAAATCACTCAAAAAGATAAAAGGCCATTTATAGAACATAAAGGAAATACTTGTGTTATATTTTGTCTACTCTAATGTTGTTGACTTTATGCTCATAATGGTGATGATTACATGAAATCTAAAATAAAACACTTCCAACAGGGACCAGCAATATATTTTTTTTTTTTTTTGTACACCCTAGTATAAACCTGAAAATGTCTAAAAAAAAATGTATGAACCACTGAGATGAACTAAAATCAGCAAGCAAGTTATTTGTTAATATGAGGAATGGCCACTTATGAAACCACTGGAAAACTAAAATATCAAATAGGAATAGGAAGTATACATTCACACATAACAAATGTAGGTTGAGAATTTGCACTCTGTAGTTATGTAAAGAAAATTAATAAACACAAAAGTACTTTCAACCTATCTTTGGTCTTTATCACCTGCAAACAATCCCTTGGATTGTTTACAGGCGATTAGAACCAAAGATAGGGAATGTTCACAACTGATCAAACCTTTGGATTCTTTACCTTTAAAAGTGATAAAGACCAAAGATAGGTCAAAAGTACTTTTGTGTTTCTTAATTTTCTTTACGTAATTAAAGTGTGTAAACTTTCAACATATTAAAATATCACTATGCACTAATGATGATTGTTCTTCTCAAGTCTTTCATATAGGGGCACTGAATCTTTGTCAAACCTACATGATCCAAGGGTAAATAAAGCAGCATTGTCTGTTATGTTTGAAATCCTTTGGGTTGCAATTAATTTCATTGCAGTGAAGTCTTTTTTTAAATTAGCCAACATTTTTTTATTTAAATGAAATTGTTCCCAGAGAAACAAAACATATTTGATTTAAATGAAATTGCTCCTAGCTAGGAATTGTTGTATCACAATTATGCCACCATAAAATCAAGTTTTATTTTCCGATACATTTTAAGTTTTTATTTTATTTTTATTCTTTTCAGTTCAGCTATAGTAATCAAGTCTATGCCTCCTAAACCTTTTTACTTGTGCACTTCTGAGAGATGAAAAATTATTTTGGAGAACATTTGTTTGCACATCCCTTCCCATTAACAGCTTAATTATAATATAACTGATGGGTTGAATTTATTGCAAAAAAATATACAATTAAAAACAGTAATTTTTATAAACAAGTGGTTTTACAAACATTTTAAATTTAATCAGAAAGGAGTGATAAATACAAAAAAACTGGGAATTTAGTGAGGAATGTGCGCTATGGGTAATTAGTCTATAAAGTGCTGAAAATAAACATACACTGGCGGAAAGTGAAAAAAGAACACCAAGAAGGAGACGTCTGATACCAATTAAATTTATACAGCATAATAACGGAATACAGAGAATAACGTGATCAAAACATAATGGCAAAATACAGCCGTATTTGCTGGTAAACTGAAAAATAACATTTCCATGTAACACGGTTAGTATAAGGTTGAACCGCCACGAACTGCGTCACACTGTGCAATTCTGGCATGGAGTCTGTCGTACAGATGTTGGATGTAAGTTTGGGGTATTGAGTTCCAAGCATCCTCAACCTGGACGCGTAAATCGGGGATGGTCGTGGCTGGCCATGGAGACCGGATAAGTCGTCCCCATAAAATCCCACACGTGCTCAATGGGGGACAAATCCGGTGAACGTGCAGGCCCTGGAAGTTGTCTCACACCCTGAAGTGCATGTTGCGTAGCATGTGCTGTGTGTGGGCGTGCGTTACTTGCTGGAAAACACGATGGACCGACCTTACAAATGGCACAACAACGGGCTGAATGATGTTGATGTAGGAGGTACTGTTTAACGTACCCGGTACAAACACTAGTTGTGTACGGGAGTGATAGCTGATCGCTCCCCACACCAGGAGACCAAATGTAGGGCCCTGTGTGTCACTGGCGGATGCAAGAAGGGTGGAGACGCTCCCCTGTGCATCTGCGAACACACATACGGCCATCGGAGGCTCCCAAGCAGAATCTGCTTTCATCGCTGAACACGACAGATCACCATTGCGTTCTTTAGTGCAGACGTTGGCGACACCACTGCAGCCGTTCCTGACGGTGGGCTGGAGTCGGAGGTACACATGCCAGAAGCACACGTGTACGTAGTCCTGCATCCAGTAGACAGTTGCAGATTGTTCGCACAGTCACCTCAGGTGCAACGGCAGCTCGGATTTGCGTCACAGTGGATGTTCTGCTTGACAGCGCCGCTCCTCTTATGCGTCGATCGGTTCACTCATCAGTCCGTCTGCGACTGTTCCTCGGACCATCTACGCCACCATCGTACCACCACCGATACTTCCCGTCCAATTCGCTCCGCTAGACGACCTTGCTCAAAGTCCGATAACTGCTGAAATCGTACACGTCTTCCATGTCCAGGCATTGCAGCTTCTTCAGGATCTTTGCACGTGTCCGTAAGCTGACGACTGATTACCTTCACTTCGCCGTACTCCTTAAATACCACCGACTATAATTTGCATATTATGCCGTGCTGTGGCGTAAGCGCTCACCGATTGGTCCCGAAATTAACATCACACCTACGTAAACTCGACCCCATTAACATATGTAAATTTTATGATCTTCCGCCAATTCCTTCTTGGTGTTCTTTTTTCACTTTCCGCCAGTGTAAAATGATAAACATCCTGGATGAAGAATTAGAATTCTGAAAGTCTGCAGATGATTGTATTGAGGATGAGATTCTCCAAAAGCAAGTGAAATCATTAAATCTATAGTTGCTGTCAGCAAAGATTGGAAGCTAACAAAGAACCTAAAGATTCCTTTCAAACCCTTCTGGACGTTAAACTCCAGGAAGTTTGTGCTTCTATTAGCCAAGTCACGAGCAAGTCTCACTTCAATATCGAGGCCACAGTTGAGAAGCTCTCCTTTTTGTCAAGGACATAAGCTTTTGAAGAAATTGCTTCAGTAGCCTTAAATTCGCAGGCAAAAGGAATTATGACTCACCCTGAAGTCCTTCAGGGTCATAAAACATATGCAACTGCAGTGTCTTCCAAACCCAAAACTAGTTCCAGTTCCTCTCCTAGACCTCAACAATCCAAGTCAGGGAAAAGCTCTGAAAGGATCTTGTGTGGTACCAGGCCCCTACATTCTCAGTCTTTGGATTCTACAAAAAAAAAAAAAAAAAAACTCCATATCAGAAATCCACCATTTCTTTCCATTCAGAGCCTGCTAAAGTGGGGAGATTTTTTAAATATATCCTCAAAAGTCTTTCTCCTGTTTTGGATGAGGAATGCCTAACTTCTCTTAAGGTACTAGGAGTCCCGTTTTTAAGGGCTTTCAGAATGATGCATCCAGTCGTCCAGAGTTTCACTGGATTTTTCTTGATATATATCTCATTCGAGGTAACTTCCGCCTCTGAGCTACTTGGTTATTTTGTGGTGGTAAAGAGATTTATAAATTCTGTGTGGAAGTGCTCGTTCTCCTTTAAACCTAACCAATTCCCCTCCCACATCAGCTCCTTATCCAACTTTTTCTCAATCTGGCTCTTGGTGGGATTCTCCCAAACATTCCATCAAGAGATCGATTTCCTCCTCTTCCAAGGAGGAAAATGCTACACTGAGGTAAAGAAGCTGCTATCTGGCTGTAAAAGCCATTAAACCCTCACTTACTATTGGGGTTTTCCTGGGAAGGATGATGAGCCATGTCTGTTGGTATTTGGCATGTCATGTGGGAGTAGCTCCCCCCCCCTCCCTTTTTAGGCAAAATTTTGTTAGGTAGGTTTCTAAATTTTGTTTGCATTTTCACTTTTATTTGAGACATCCTATGCTCACCTCCTATTCTTTCTGGTGCAAAGAGCTGTGGGCTAGCACCTATCTGATGCCCACTTAATTTTATTTTGTTATTCATTCATGGGGTCTTTTAGTATTGTTTTACAGGGAAGGGAAGATATTAGATTTTCTTTCATTTATTTTAAAGTCAATTTTAACAGAACATCAAATGACAAAGCATATTACTAGAAACCTACCTAACGCCGCCACGGTGGCGCAGTGGTCTAAGCGATGGCCTCTGATCATTCATCCGAACGGGGTCCGGGTTCGAATCCCGGTGTGGCATGGACATTGTGTTTGTCTTACGGCACTGGCTCTCTCCCTTCCCTGGAACCAGTGACCCTAAATTAGGGACGGGCGACTGCTTATAGCCCATTGAGTTGCTCACAGTGGTCATTAAACCTCTAATTTAAAAAAAAAAAAAAAAACCTACCTAACAAAATTTTGCACCAACTCAATGTTTTCCCCCATGGCGTGTCATGCTAATCAATTTCCAAATAATTTGGACAAAATAAAGGTTACACAGCTTCAATAAAACTGAAATTTTGACAAGTACAGATTCACTAAGATGAGTTCTGGAATGTTATTCAATGGAGTTTACTTTGGAAGATCCCTGTAACCTAATCTGACATCATCGTTGTATTGTCTCATAAAAGGACGATTTCATTTTTTGCAATGATTTGGAGACTGCTATGGAAGTAGCTTCGCGTTAAATTTACAGTGCTTTGGCATTTAGTATTAATTTATATGGCATGGCAATGTGAAACATAAGAAAAAGGAAAAAAGTTAGGTTTCAGTGCTTTATAAATAGAGATGTTTACAATTTCTGCACTTTGTCTCGGATCCTTTACAGTTAATGATGTAAAGAACACTCTTGACTAATTAAACAAGCTAACTAGTCTTGCTTTTCCATGAATACTTCATATCAATAGGTAGTTGACCTATTTTGAGATGATTATTCCATCTTCCTTTGGTAGAAGGGCTGTTTCACTTAATATGATGAAAACAATAATGAAAAAATGTCCACGCATGATTTGTTAAATATTAAACATTAAGAACAATAACAGGAGAATTCTTGATATCCTCATATCATGCATAAGTTCCATTAAAATTACAAGTGGTGGGACGTTTCAGTAGTGATTTTCTACCTTCATCAGCAATGGAATGAAACACGTGGTATAAGCATCAGTTGTTGCCAGATTTCAAAATAGCTTTCCAAATGATAGGGATGTGAAAAGGAGCATCTGTATTGCAGGTGTAAGGTGGATTTCAATGCTTTCGCGGTACCCGTGGGCTTTTCGATTGCTGAACGGAGTGATATGTTTAACATTTGGCCAGTCGGGAATCATAGACGTATCGCTGATAGTCAAAACTGAAAGGGAGGTAGAAGGGTTGCCTTTCTTAACATCAGTGATATGTTCCATTAATCACCAGTTGATGCTGTGGGTAGTACTACCAGTATAGTGGGTAACGCCTGTGGAAGTGTTGACAGGAATAGAGTAGACACCTTGTAACTCTAGGGGTTCATTGAGATCTCTGTCTTTAAGGATAATGTTAAGATGTAGAGGTGGTTTAACTGCAATCCTGTAGCCAAAAGATTTGAAAATAGAGCAAACTTTATGAGTGAAGGAGAAGGTCCATGCAGTAAACTAGCAGATCTATTTTGTGATACAAATTTCTTAATCTATGTACTAGGAGGGGTGGAAAGCCATGCAATTTGCCAATGTTGATGATGTTCTTGAAGAGCAGAAGGGTTGCAAATAAGGTTAGCTCTGTGTATGTACGACTTTATAGCAGCCAGTTTGTATCTTTCAAAGGTGCAAGAATGGTAAGGGAAGATATTAAGGGTGACAGAAGGTTTCCTCTAAACAGAGAGACCAAGTGAGAAGTCTGGGTTGATGTTAACATCCAGAAAACTAATATTGTTGTCAGCCTGTTCTAGAGAAGATAATTTTATATGAAGGAATTTGGAAGTTATGGAGGACAAGAGTTCTAAAGAGAGTGTTTTCTGGTGTGGCCAAATGATGAAGATGTCATCAACATACCATAACCAAATGGTGGGTTTTAAGGGGATGGGAGCAACAATTAATTTTTCAATATTCTGCAAATAAATTTCAGCAAGTAAGGGGGAAAGAGGAGAGCCCATTGGTACTTCTTGTTTTTGTTGGTAGTAGATACCATTGTATACGAAACAGGAATACTTTTCCAATGAATCAAAATAGTCATAAAGATCATTGGTGACTTCCCCAGGAAGTTCTTGGTGCTACATTAGTTTTTTGACCATGAGCATGTAGGCATCAAAGAAAGGAACTGAAGGATATAATGAATCCATGTCATAAGTGTACAAGAAATCTTGAGGATTGATGGATGAAGGACCTTTGTGGATAAAGTCCTTGGTCGACACAACAGAATAAGGATGATTTTTTTGTCAGAACATTGCCCCATTTGACCAGTTGCTTTTCAAGATTGACTGCTGGAGAAAAGATATTTTCAATTAAGGGCCTAATAGGATGTCCAACTTGATGTAGCTTGATCTGTAAAAACAACTTTGGAGTATGGTAATAAGCTGGGGGAGGGGCGGGGAAATGTCTTCTAAGAAAGATTTCGGAGAAGATAGTTTTTCAGTGTTGTCTGCATTGAGTCTAATGCAATTGGTTTTTTCCAGGAACTCAGCTACTTTGTTGTCCAAAGAATTCTTATGGATGAAAACCGGACATCCTGTCTTGACTGCTTTACAAACTGCTAGATTATTACATTGGGTGAAATTTCTGAATTTTTGAACAAAGTAGCTGAGTTCCTGGAAAAATAAAACAACTGCATAAGACTCAATGCAGACAAGATTGAAAAACTATGTAAAGCTGTTACCAAGCTTTCTAAAATAACTTCTCTGAAATCTTTCTTAGGCGACCCCCCCCCCAACTTATACTCCCAGGTGGTTTTTACAGATCAAGCTACATAAAGTTGGATATCCTATTAGGCCCTTAATTGAAAGTACCTTTTCTCCAGCAGTCAATCTTGAAAGGCAATTGGTCAAATGGTGCAATGTTCTAACAAAACATCATCCTTATTCTGTTGTGTCCACCAAGGACTTTATCCAGAAATGCCTTTCATCCATCAATCCTCAAGATTTATTGTACACCTTTGACATGGATTTATTATATTCTTCCGTTCCTTTCTTTGATGCCTACATGCTCATGGTAAAAAAACTAATGGAGCACCAAGAACTTCTTGGGGAATTCATCAAAGATCTTTATGACTGTTTTGATTCATTGGATAAGTATTCCTGTTTTGTATACAGTGGTGTCTACTGCCAACAAAAACAAGGCATACCAATGGGCTCTCTTTCCCCCTGACTTGCTGAAATTTATTTGCAGAATATTGAAATATTAATCGTTGCCCCATCCCTCTTGAAACACACCATTTGTTTACGGTATGTTGATGACATCTTCATCATTTGGCCACACCAGAAACACCCTCTGTTAGAACTCATGTCCTCCATAATTTCCAAATTCCCTCATATAAAATTCTCGTTTCAAGAACAAGTCGACAACAATATTAGTTTTCTGGATGTTAACATGAACATCAACCCAGACTTCTCACTTGGTCTCTCTGTTTACAGGAAACCTTCTGCCACCCATAATATCTTCCCTTACCATTCCTGCAACTTGAAAAATACAAACTGGCTGCTATAAAGTCATACATACACAGAGCCAACCTTATTTGCAACAGCCCTTCTGCTCTTCAAAAGGAATATCAGAACATCCTCAACATTGGCAAATTGTGCATAGCTTTTCACCCCTCCTAGTACATAGACTAATTAAGAAATTTGTATCACAGAATAGATCTACTAGTATATTGCCCCCCTGAACGTTCCACCACTTATCAGTTTGTTGGCACTTTGCCCTTTAGCCTGTCCTTTACTCATAAAGTTTGCCCTATTTTCAAATCTTTAGGCTACAGGATTGCAGTTAAACCACCTCCACATTTTCTTAACCTTAAAGACAGATACCAATAAACCCCCTAGAGTTACAAGGTGTCTACTCTATCCCTGTCAACACGTCCACAGACGTTACCCACTATATTGGTAGTACTTACTACAGCATCAACCAGCGGTTGATGGAACATGTCGCTGATGTTAAAAAAGGCAACTCTTCCACCTCCCTTTCAATTTTGACCATCAGCGATATGTCCCCGATTGGCAAAATGTAAACGCATCGCTCCATTCAGCAATCAGAAAGCCCTCAGGTATCGCGAAAGCATTGGAATCTACCCTAACTACCTGCACCTTATCATTTGGAAAGCTATTTTGAAATCTGGCAACAACTGATGCTTATACCACATGTTTCATTCCATGACTGATGAAGGTAGAAGTCACTACCAAAATGTCCCACCACTTATAATTTTTAACGTAACTTATGTATGATATGAAGATATCAAGAATTCTTCTAATGTTTTGCGTGCTACGTGTTTCACTGCCAATTCTTCTCACTAAGATCTTTCAGCTGAAGCATCAGCCTTGTTTACACTAGCAGGCACTCTTGTGGTTTCTGTAGCTGTTTTCAGTAGAGATTTCCAAATAATAAAAAAAAATGAAGGGTGTATCTGATTATTTGGATATTTCTACTGCAGCAACAGATACAGAAATGATGTCAACCATGTGAGTGCCTACTGCTAGTGTGAACAAGGCTGATGTTCCGCTGAAAGATCTTAATGTTTAATATGTAATAAATCATGCATGGAATTTTTTTCTTCATTATTGTTTCTATCTTCCTTCCTAGGCCAATGCCCATTGTCACTGTTAAGCAACTTACCCCCAGTGTGGTTATTTGATAGTAGAACTCCTACTGAGGGAAATGTTAGCAAACAATATGCAGACCTATTATATACAAATGTGTGTGGAGGGAAGGGGGTTTATCAAAAGTAGGTTATTCTTCCATCCCTGCCCCACTTGCATGATATAGTGATTACAGATGGCATCTTGTCAGCTCTGTGTCATTCTATTGTGGAAGTGCTTTAAAAGGAACTGTACTATTTTGGCTGGCCCTTGAAAGGACCTTTAGGAATGTTAATTATTTCCCTACTTGAAAATACTTATTCTGACAGATAAGTTTTGTTTCCTTCTGAATGGGATGCTGTCTATCTAGCAGAATAAATAAAGTACATTGAGTACCTGCCAGGGAAGAATTGTCGGATGATGGAAATCCACACCTCAAAGCAGTGTTTTGAAGAAAGACAACAATTCCATTGAATTTCCCTGCAATACTGATACTAGTTGCTGTCTTGGTGGACATAGTAACACTGCCCAGTGATGATTCCTTGACTGCCTCTTCGTAGGACAATCCTTTGGCAAAACAATATAATCAGAATTGTGACAACATCAAGAGGAATGTCAACCTTATGGAACCATGTCCATAGTGTACAAGAACACAGCTCATCCATGCTTCCCTGAGACATGCTTCTTCTGACACTTGAGTTGTTCAAAAGGATGGGACTTGGAGAGTCATTGGGTGAACCTTGCAACATCCTGATGTCGGAAGCAATCCCTGCTGTTCACACCAGAAAACACATGTATCCTCATCCCACCGATTTCATCAAAAAACTTCTTCCCATTCTGCACCTTACAGCAAAAGAAACACCTTCAAACAGTAAAAAATCAAAGGGGCACAGTAGCAACTGTGCCACAACCTACAACGTACAGCTATGTCAACTGTCACTATTTCATGGCTCTATCTCACTAATTCTACATCCTTAAAGTATTAAGCGAAGGACAATTGACATAGCCCTACATTGTAGGTTGTGGTACAGTTGCTAGTGTGCCCCTTCGATTTTTTCTACATATAAAATTTTTGAGAAATACAATGAAAGAAATGTTTTTCTTTATTTACACTGGCATGCAAAAATTAAGGACGGGACGGTTTTTCGAATGTAACGTCGTACAGAAGTGCTCCACATCGACTCAAATCATACCATAAGATCCCCAAGATGTAAGAATATGGGACAAGTGAGCAAAACCATCAAAACAAGGAATCCAAAGGATACAACGGCACTTTATTGAAAAGGTAGCTTCGAGCACAACTGGACAGAAGACAGCAACGTCCATGTGACAGGCGGCTGCCAAGAAAAATCCAGTCTGTAGTAGGGGATATGATCACCCCTGACTGTGTTGCAGGATTTACAACGTCTGTCCATGCTGAGGACGAGGTTGTCAAGGAGCTGTTGAGGCATCGCGGCCCATTCCTCTTGTAGCGCCAATCGCAGCTGCTGAATCGTTGCTGGCGGCTGGTGACGTGCTGCCAAGCGTCTCCCGAGAAGGTCCCACACGTGTTCGATTGGATTTAGGTCAGGGGACCTTGCGGGCCAATCCATGCATTGAATATCTTCACTCTCCAACAGCTCTGTGACAGTCACTGTACGATGAGGTGTAGCGTTGCCGTCCATGAAGAGGAACTCAAGACCCACAGCACCTCTAAACAGACGCACGTGAGGCAGGAGAACCTCGGTACAATAGCGGACACCAGTGACTGAACCTCCTTGGAAGATGTGGTGGTCAGTATGGCTGCCAAGCATGATACCGCCCAAAAGGAGAACTCTGCCACCTCCAAACCGGTCCCTTTCGATGATGTTGGAGGTGTGATTGCATGTTCCCTGCTCTCCCCAGATGTGTATACGTCCAGAATCGCTCGTCAGACTAAATCGGCCCTCATCTGTAAAGAGAACTCTACCCCATTGCTGATGTGTCCAGTTCTTGTATTCCTGGCATCACAGAAACCGCCGTCTCCAATGAGCAGGCGTTAATGTTACACACCGCACTGGTCGTCGTGCAAATAGACCACCTTTGTGCAACCTCCTGGCCACGGTAAAACGCGATAATGGATGTCCAATTGTCTGTTTCATGTGCCTTGCGATTTCTCCTGCTGTCTGCCTCTTCTCGCCTGTAGGACAATATAACGGCCGTCCGCCGCCGTGTTTGCTCGTGGACGACCACTGCTAAACTCTTGAACAGCTGGTCCAGTCATTTGAAATGCTCTCGGAGCTCATGAAACGATGCTGTGAGTGATCCCGAACTCCTCGGCCACACTAGTCACACTTCGACCTTCTTCCCAATGACGCGACCTCGGGTAAAGTCATCCAGATGTCGACTACTGGATTGCCTGTTGGTAATATCACACGGTGGCAACAACTCAACATCATTCAAACCAATGTACACCGCCCGTGCGCTTTATGCCCTTCCAACACCCCCGCCCCTTACCCGCCCACGTCATGCTGCATATATGCGCATGCCCTACCGGTCTTTCAGTCTGTTCTGCCTGTTTGTTCCGCTGTTATGCTAATTTCTCCTCTTCGTCCTTAATTTTTGCACACCAGTGTACTTAAAAGCAACTTATACTATATACAATTCATAGTAATTTATGCTGATTATAAATTAATGTTGGTAGAAGGCATAGTATCATCGTTGTCAGTAGTTATGGCTAAAATTGTTTCTGAAGAAATCATTCTTCAGAAACAGTTTTTCAAACTCCTTAGTTGCCTTGTTATAAATTTGGCAATATGTCTTTGGCTTAATGTACTTGTTGCTCTTGTTTTTGTGTAGATTCAGAATGCATCGGCAGTGTAAAGGTTTGAGATGTAATACATTCATTATCCAGCGAAGTTGTGAAGACTGGTTATGTACATTGGTATTCCATGTTTGGAGTGAAAATTTGGATCGATGATATCAATCTCCATCTGTTCTTGCTGTTGAGGCTCAATTTGTGCAGTTGAGGTGGAAGGTTGTGGCTCTAGAGTCTTAACTCGGGTGAAACGCGTCCTGGTGCACGGACTTTTGACACTCCCTACATTCCAGTGACCTCTCGGTTGATGAATTAGTGGGCCTTTACGGATTCTTCCCGTTCTTCTCTAGCTGTTTCTTATAGTAATTTTCATTGGATTTTCATGGCATTTCTAAATTTGCGTCACAATTTATTTATTTTTTAATCTAAAAAGTAAATTTTAAATCCACTTTATTTCGGTTTATCACAGCTCTGACCGTCAGCTACAGAATGCAGGGCTTAGGTCATCGCTATCATTATTGACTAGTTATCAACCTTAAAACGGCGTGCAGTGAAAGAAAATCACACAAAATTTAGCTTAACTTTCTAATGCTACTGTATCGGAGAGTTAAGGGGTGGAGGGTTGAAACTCATTGTTATAAATGGGACTCTATAAACTATCTAATGGTGTATTATTTATTACTCTGTGATAATTAGTTTTGAAGATATAAGCATTCAAAGTGTGGTGACATGTTTTTGTTGCATCTGTGCTCCTGATGTTACACCCTACTCAGCGCGGAGAAAGACATATTTCTACGTCAAAAATGGCAGCAAAACAACTCGAGGGCTCCACTAGAAAACACACATACACTACAAATACACCAGAGCTGACAGTGCAAGGTGAGAGAAAAGAATGAGCATTGATAAGCTGCCATCTATTGACATACTTAAACATATTTTTGGGCCATGGTTAAAGACCCCAGAAGTGTTGATGCAAACTGATTACATTCAGTACTTTCCCCTGTGATGAGCTACTTTTAAAATAGGGTGACTCTACAGAAAATCACTGCAGAAAGTATTTTAAGACAGTCTTAGGGATTAAAAATCTGGAATTTATTAGAAAGAGTTCATAAAACATCATGATGAAATGACCATTAAGCATAATGTCACATATTACAAACTTAACAGCGCACTACTACATTTGATTAAATTTGAAACATAAGTTCATACACAAAATGAAACTCTGTAAAGATTGAGTGAATAAAATAAAAATTCAGAATGCTACCTGATGCTGCCCAGTACTGAAATTTGAACCTTCGTCTGCAACTTGATAATCTATAAAAATTCATAAATTTGTGAGCACCAATAAAAATATTATGTATTCAACAATACTTTCTGCAAGTTTCATTGAGTAGTAATCAAAATTTATCACCAAACAAGTTTCTTATCTAACATTCCATAATGCAATAACAGTGTGATGTATCCAATTCTAATATACACACTTAAACTACAATTGAAGGATTCCTGTTGTTTTTATTTGTTTGTGGACTGCTTGATGTAAAGCAATTAATATTAAACTTATTGAAAACCCAACTAATAAACAGTTTTCTTCAACTACCAAAATCACAATAAATTTGGTAAATTTTGTGATGTAAAGAGGAGTTAGTTGTATTGTAGTATTTTCAGTTAGAATCTTCAATTTACACATCTTCCTTCTAAATTTCAGCCCTCCCCCAATCTAGTTATGCACATGAAATTGTTTCATCATTGGCTACTAGTTACTCTGGAACCTAGATGGAATTAAACTGACTCTACACATGTTCTGTTAAAGAAAGCAGCTTTAAGTTGTCAGGGACAATTTATTACTTTATTATCACAAATTAGTCATTGCTAAAAGCTAGAAGAATATTACTTTCCAGCATGAGAGATAATAAGAAATGAGTGATGATAATGCTCCCATTAAATATCTACTTACAATTTGTTCACGGTTTGGATCTTTTGTTCGTGCTCCTATTGAATTTCTGATTACAACAAGTTCATGGTGTGCATACAAAGAGACTTCTCAGGATGGAAAATTTACATCAAGATCTTAAGAACTTTTGCAAAAACACATATACATATGCTAAGCTTATATTCTTGAATAGGGATGCCATTGTGAGGTCCAATCTATTGTGATGAATTCAACTTCTGCTTTGGCATAATTGACTTCTAAGCACACGTGTGGAGGCAACACAGTCAATGCACTGATTTAAAAGCCATCATCAGACCACACACATGTACATCATATAAATGACAGGTATCATGCTCTTGAGATTGATCAACCATTATAACCAAACATCTCTAATTTGACTACCAGGCAATCCTTGACACTATGTTTCAGCAAAGCAATGCCTATCCACATACCATGAACATCTTTTCATTTAGCCTGTACTGTATTTTCTGTGCTAAAAGATGCCAAAGCCATGCTTACTTATGTTTTATCCTTCTTTACTCCAACAGAAATCATTTCATATATACCACTCAGATCATATTTTCCTAATATACATTTTATTTCAGTATCACTATTTTAAACATTTAAATCAAAGTTCGCTTATTTTTTAGGTAATTTCATTGTTCACTCACTGATTCTCTTTTGACAGTAATATAATTGACTTACTGTATAAAGAACTTAGCATATTAATTGGAATTCTTGAAGGTCATCATGCAGTTTTTTATGCTATTGCTGATATTGTACCAGAAATTAGTGTGAAACCTTCACAACTGGTTCCTCAGAAAAAAATGACAGTTGGTAGGAAATACTTATAATACTACCATGAAGAAAGTATGACTTAAAGATACCAACACCAAATAACCTAACAGCGGGGAGAATATTCAGGGTGTGCGGCGCACACTCACACAGTCACAATTTAACCTATATTATCAATATTAATTTTTTGGAGTTATTTCTAATAAAACTCGCCAGAGTTCGCCCTAAAGCTTCGAGTGGTGGTTAAAATTAATTTCCCCATGTAATGTTTTCTTTAAGAAGAAAAGGTATGTTCTGTAAGCATATCGCATTCGCTCTAGGAATCCTCGGGTGTGTTGTTTCTCGTCTGCACATCCAACATCGTAAAACATCTGTGGTATAAGCGCTCTCCAGATGGCCCTGCATGTCATATTCTTATTTCCCTGTGGTTTCAAACGTAACAGTGAAACTCTCATGGCGTGCAAGCCAAAATACGCACCACTTGAGTCCAACTTAGCAGTGCAATTCAACATTGTGATATGTGTTACTGTTATATATATCATACATACTTTTTTTATGTATTTCCAATAAGACTTACTGAAGTTTGTCCTAAGGCTTCGCCTGTGTGGCTAAACTTAATTCCCTTATGCAATATTTTTGTTCAGAGAAGGTTTGTTGCTTCGTGCAGTAAACAAAATGTAGTAATATTTGCAGCCACAGGAGTGCTATTTTACCAGCGGACACTCCAAGTCGTTAAAGCAACTGTAATTCAGAACTCTCCAGATGGCGCTACAGGTCGCATTTTTATTTGCTCATGGTTTCAATGCAGAGGATTAAATTCCCAAGGTGTGCATGCTTAAAAATGCACCACTGGTCATACTTGTTTATGTTTGGAATAGCGTGGAGTCAAACACAATTCAGCATTCTGCTACGAGTTACTGTGTGAATCGGTGTGTTTATGAGCACAGATTTAAATATACAATTTGAATTTTGACGTCCATTTAGGATGATGATATACTAAGTGTCCCATTTTCTGCCAGTGCTTTTGCAGATTGTGTAAAGCGGGTTAAAAAAATTAAGCTTCTGTATCTAAAACTCATAAAAAAAAATACTGAAAATTCGTTTATCACTCAAGTATTTGCACAGGAAATTCAGATTTTTCTTACAATAGAGTGTATGTAAAGATCTTTACCATAAGTTATTAGATACATACATACACATCACTAAGATGTTCTCTGAAATTCAGAGGTTAGCTCCAAAAAGAAATACAAACTACCAGATATTTTTACTTACTGTTGTTGTATCAAACTTCTCCATTTACAGCGATCTTGACATACAACTCGGGCTTCACTGATATCCATTACATCCCATACACAAGATCTTCTATACTTCATACTCATAACCTTTTTCTCATGCAGACACTCCTGAATCTGATCCACCCATGTCTTCCTCTGCCTTTTCTTCCTGCCACTTGGGCTAAAAAGATTTTCTTAGTAAGCATCTCATCACTCATTCTTTCAACATGGCCAAACCACTGAAGCATATTGGTCTCCACCTTGCTAACAACATTTTGCTTCACATCACACAACTGCAACACATCTTTATTCCTCACACAATCAGACCGCATCTTGCCACAAACCCCACCGCAAGTAACGCATTTCTCCAGCACACAAACGACTTCTATGTTTCTTCTGTAGTACCATGGTTTCACTACAATACATCAGAGTAGGAACAATTACACTTTCATACACAGCCATGCAGGACTCTCTAGGGAACCCATCATTCCTGTGAAAACATCCCAGAGCAGCTATGACTTTCAATGAAGAATCCACTCGCCTACTAATTTCACCATCCAATTTGTTCTCTATCAAACATGCTTCTTAAATACACAAACTCACTCACCTAGTCAATCATAGTGCCATTTATACTTACATTACATTCAGTGCTACTATTTCCTCTCTCAAAGATCATAACTTTGGTTTTTTCCTTATTTATACTCATTTTGAATTTCATGCAAACTTTGTACATCTGGGACAACATACCCTGCAAATCACTTTTGCTCTTTACCAAGAGGACAGTGTCATCAGCATACAGCATTCTCCAAACAAGGGCATCACCAAGACATAAACCACTATTATCTATTTCGGCATCACGCATGCATGCATAAATACACTATCTACAAACAAGTAATTGGACACCCCTGCAATCGACGATATCTGCGGTCCTGATACACGTCACGGCCGCCGCCGTTAAATATCATGTGGAAAACAACAACGCAACCAGTTGCATGCAAGATGCCACGCAGTTCGGAGCTCTCTGATTTCGAGAAAGGTGTAATCATCGGGTATCACAGAAATAGCTGATCCATACGTGACATATCCAGCGAGTTGAAGTACCCAAAATTGACAGTGGCCAACGTGATTGGCAAGTGGAAGATGAGAGGTGACTGTCGGAATGTGACCCGACCCGGCAGACCCACAAAACTGGGAGTTAGAGACCGATGGGTGCTGGCCAGAGAAATTCGGAAGAACCGCACCAAATCGATGGGCCACATCCACGAGGAGTTTCAGCGGGCATCAGGGAGTGTTCTTTCGATGAATACCATCCGTAAGGAAGCCCATCTGCTCGGTTATCATGGACGTGCTGCCGCCCACAAGCCTTTGTTCACCAAGTCCAATAGTGCTGCTCGGCTAACGTGGTGCAAAGAACGTCGACAGTGGATCGTTGAACAGTGGAAACAGGTTCTCTGGAGCGACGAATCAAGGTTCACCCTCTACCGTTCGGATCGCATGGTCTGGGTTTGGTGTCTGCCTGGAGAACGCCTCCTGCCGGAATGTATTGTGTCAACTGTGAAGTTCGGCGGCGGTGGAATTATGCTATGGGGTGTTTCTCCTGGTATGGCACGGAACCCTTGGTCGCAATTCCTGGTAGACTCAACGCCGAGACCTACTGCACCATTTTGGATGACCATGCGCTTCTTACGTTGTGGCAGTTTTAAGGGGTGGACCCATGTTACTTTCAGGATGACAATGCCACCTGTCATGTTGCGAGGTCCACCATGGCTTGGTATGGTGACAATGGGATTAATCGAATGGACTGGCCTGCGCAAAGCCTGGACCTTAACCCTATCGAGCACCTCTGGGACGAGTTGGAGCGTCGACTTAAGGGGTGCCCCCACTGTCCGAAATCGGTGAAGGAACTGACCTGTCTTCTCCAAGCCAAGTGGAAGAAAATACCGCTAGCCGTCGTACAACGCCTGGTTGAGAGTATGCCCCGGAAGGTCGCAGCTGTAATCGCCGTTCGTGGAGGCTCCACCAACTATTGAAGGTGAATAAACTTCGTTTTCCTTTGCTATCACAGGTGTTCAATTACTTGTTGGTAGATAGTGTATATTAAACAGCCATGGTGACATTACAGAACTTTGTCTGACTTCTGCACCAATAGAAAACCATTTTGATAAAAACACCATTCACTTGTATACGAGCTCTACTACCAGCATACATGGCTTTTACACTATTAAGTATTAAGTAGATTCCCAGTAACACCATATTCATTCAATACCTTCCACAAAAGTGTCCTATTTAATCGGTCGTAAGCTTTCTCTAAATCTATGAAGGCAGCAAAAACTTTCTTACCAACAGCCAGATACTTTTCAATCATCACGTGTAAGTAATGCAAAAATTTGGTTAGTGCAGCCTTTACCAGGAATAAAACCACTCTGAACATTCCACACTTTCTCTTATGTAAGACTCCAATAAAGTTATTAGATGACAGCTAAAAAAATAATTTTTAAAGTTATTAGATGACAGCTAAATAAAAGAAATGCTTTCATATGTTCAAAATCAATGCGTGAATTTTGCAGCTCAGGATACATAATAAAAATTTTGCTTGTTTTTTCCCATAACAGCGCACACCCAACCTAAATGGGCACGTGACGCCACTGCTGTCGAGCAACTATTAATGTAGCTCTTCTCTTTCGTTTTCATGCTCAACGAAAAACTTCTAGTAAATACGAAAGTTACCAGACTGATTCTGAACATCATCCTTAAAGTTTAGTGTGTGGGTCTTACAATGTAAACATAAAAGTTATTGTTTGGAGACCATGAAATTTGACACTATAAGAAAAAAAAAAGAGTTTTTCAGTGAAAATAAGGTGAATCTTTTGAAAATACTGTACTCAGAAATGCCAAATACGACCTAAAAATTATATTTTAATGAAAGTAGAAAAGCATATTTATAGAAAATATGGAGTTTAGCTGATGATAAGGATGACAACAAAATATGCAGTTGCTATACCTCAAGAATCTGGT
The DNA here is from genome assembly GCA_039090855.1 of Macrothele yani. Lineage (NCBI taxonomy): Eukaryota > Metazoa > Arthropoda > Arachnida > Araneae > Macrothelidae > Macrothele > Macrothele yani. The sequence continues at coordinate 75,473,979 of CM077016.1, read as the reverse complement.
ACACCTCGTTGGCACTTGAAATTGAAGTTCATGCAACAAATTAAATTATTTTTCTTGAATTAAATGTATGATATAAAGAGTATATAGAACTGAATAATATATCATCATCATCATTGTCAACCATTATCAATCCACTGCTGGACGAAGGTCTCCCCAAGTTTCCTCCACAATGGTCTGTCTTGTGCCAGTCTCCTCCATGTCACTCCCGCATACTTTCGAATTTCATCCACCCATCTTCCATGTGGTCTTCTTCTGGGTCTTTTCCTGTCCCTTGGAATCCAATCTAAAATTTCGGCTGTCCATCGACGGTCTGTTCTTCTGGCAGTATGTCCAGCCCATTGCCATTTCAGGGATTTAACTCTGATCATGATGTCTTCCAATCTTGTCATTTTTCGGATCCACGTGTTCCTCTTCTTATCTCTCCTGGTTACACCAAGCATGCACCTCTCCATGCTTCTTTGAGTTGTCTGCAGCCTTTGTATGTCTCTTTTAGCTAAGGTCCACGTCTCTGCACCATACGTAAGCACTGGAAGGATGCATTGATCAAACACTTTTCTTTTAAGACATAATGGCATATTGCTCTTGAAAATTATGCTGTTTCTTCCAAAAGCTCTCCAGGCAAGTTTTGTACGCCGATTAATTTCTTCACCAATGTGACCCTCACTTGATATCTGCTGTCCAAGATAAACGTACGTGTCTGTTATCTCCAGCTTTTCTCCATCAATCGATAAATCTTCATTTCTTGTAAAAGCATTGTACATCACTTTTGTCTTCTGAAAGTTAATTTTTAATCCCACTTCTTTACTCTTGTCAGCAAGTTCCTGGATCATACTCTGTAGCTCTGATGGGTTAGTTGCAAAAATGACTATGTCATCAGCAAAACGAAGGTGGGTTAGATAATCTCCATTAATCTTTATCCCCTTGTTTTCCCAGCTCAGTGACTGAAAAACACCCTCCAATGTGGCATTAAAGAGCTTCGGAGATATGGTGTCACCTTGTCTCACTCCCTTTCCAATTTTTATGTGTGTTGTATTTTCAAACAGCCTAATCTTTGCACTTGCATTTTCATAGATGTTATTAATAATATTAATGTATGAATCTTCAACACCGCAGGTTTTCAGAGCCATTGTAACTGCTGATGGTTTCACCGAATCAAAGGCTTTTTCATAATCGATAAAAGCCATGCACAATGGAAGTTCATATTCCCTCGCTCTTTCAATTAGTTCTCTCAGCACATGGATATGATCTATTGTGCTGTAGCCACTCCTGAATCCAGCTTGTTCTCTCGGTTGAGCCATGTCCAGTGTTACCTTCAAGCGGTGTGAAAGAACTTTAGTGAAGATTTTATAAACTACTGATAGGAGACTGATAGGTCTGTAGTTTCCGAGATCCTCAATGTCACCTTTCTTATGTAGCAGGATCATTGTAGCGTTGTTCCAATCCTCAGGAATCTTTCCTTCATTAAGGCATCGAGTGAAAATTTGGGCGAGTACTGTTTCGATTTCTCCACTTGCTTCTTGTATGATGTCTACAGTAATTCCATCTTCTCCTGGAGCTTTTCCCCGCTTCATGTTCTTGATTGCATGTGCAACTTCTGCTGGAAGGACTGGAGGAACTCTGGTACTGGTATCTTTCATGATGTCTGGAGTGCATGTATCATCCCTTTCATATAATTTGGAGTAGAAATCTTTCACTCTTGTCAAAATTTCGCCTCTATTTCTTGTTACAGAACCATCTTCTTTTCTCAGTGCCATAATCTGTTTTCTTCCCTTACTGAGATGTCCCTTTGCTATCTTTAGGCTTTGGTTGTTTTCAATTGCTTTCCTCACTAGTTCACAGTTGAATTTTCTTACGTCTTCAGTGATACTTTTTCGTACTGTCTTGCATAGCTCTATATATTCCACTTTGGAAGTCACATCTTCTTTAGTTGTCCTCATCTCTCTTCTTTTTTGCATCAACATTTTCGTTTTTCCTGATAATTTATTTACATGCAACTTGTTTTTAGACCCAGCTAATTTTGTTGCTGTTTCCATAAGAGCTTTGGTTACTTTTCTGTTAACTTCAGAGATGTCCACTTCTTCCGATGTTAGGCCTTCTAAAGCAGAGAACCTGTTCTTCAGTTCCAACTTGAAGGTATTATGGTGTTTTTTAAGGTTGGTTATGTCAATAGATTTTGTTTGTCTTATGAGCTTGCCACGTTCAAGTTTAGTGTTGAGGTGCATCTTACATCTCACCAATCTATGGTCACTACCTGTGTTGAACTTGTTTAGCACACTGCAGTCTTCTATGACGAATTTTTTGTTACACATAATAAAATCAATTTCACTTGTCGTTCCATTTGGATGTCTCCATGTCCATTTCCTGTGTGGCTTTTTCTTGAAGAAGGAGTTCAAGATATAAAACCCTTCTGCCTCTGCAAACTCAACGAGAGTATTTCCACGCTGGTTTCTGTTGCCGTGACCGAATTTACCTACTGAAGTTTCATTCTGTTGCCGTTGCCCTATTTTTGCATTGAAATCTCCCATAATTATTTTCAAGTGCTGCTTACCTTTATTATTTAGATGACAAATTTCCTCATAAAATTCTTCAATTTCTTCTTCAGGATGACTTGTGGTGGGTGCATAAGTTTGAATAATCTGAACCTGGTATCTTCTCGAAAGTTGGATAACGAGTCGTGCAGCTCTGTCAGAGGAACTTTCAACTTGTACCACTTTATCCTTCAGTTTCTTGTTTATTATAAATCCAACACCACTAGTTCTGCCAGTATCTGTCCCACGATAGTAGAAGAGATGTCCACTTTTCAGTTCGATGAGATCTTCTCCTTTTCTCCTTACCTCACTTAGCCCCACGATGTCCCACTTGATCCTTTGTAGTTCCTCTTCCAATTCAAGAAGCCTTGGATCAGAAGATAGCGAGCGTCCATTGTACGTTGCCAAGGTCAGCATCAGATGGCAGCCTAGTCCGGTCCTCCGGGGATTCTTAGCACCCTCTGCCTTCATGTCGCACTGGCCGCTGCCTTGGCCAGGTACATTCCAGCTGCCGGAGACTGAGGGCCAAGATTTAAGTTGTGGAGTCATTTTGGAGGGGTTTGGCCATAACTCACCACGCTGGCCAAGCGGGTTGGTAAGTGTGGGATAGAATTTCCTCTAATCCCGATGGTATAGTTATACCGCTATTGGCGGTCGTCAGAGCCCCTTTAGTGGGAACAGGATGCACCACGAGAAGGCGGGGTTGACATTTGTCAAGGAGAGGCTGTTATGTTACGCATCACCTGACCTTACATCCCGAATAATATATACATAATTATAAATCAATTAAAAACTGAAGGATAAAGTTCTAAAATCTGCAAGTTCCTCAGAGAAAACTGCAAGACTTGTTACCCAGCTCTTAAAAATTTAAATACAAATCTTCAAAGCTTACGACCCCCACTGCTTATCCTGACGTAGAAATCAAATAGCTTTATGAGACAATTCAGCTTCTAAATAAAAAGGGTAAGCAACACTTGATCATTATGCGTGATTTCAATGCGAAAATAGGGCAAAGGCAACAGAATGGAACTTCAGTAGGTGAATTTGGTCAGGGCAACAGAAACTAGCATGGAAATACTCTTGCAGAGTCTTTACATGTTGAAGGGCTTTACATCATGAATTTTTTTTTGAGGGAAAAAACACTGTATAGGAAACAGACATGGAAGCACCCCAATGGGGTGACAAATTAAACTGATTCTATTTTGTGTAATAAGAAACTTATTGAGGACTGCAGTGTGCTTAACAGGTTCAAAACAGAAAGTGATAATAAAATGGTGAGATGTAAGATGCACCTTAAAAAACACTTGAATGCTGTAAGCTAGTCAAGGAAATGAAATGTATTGCCATATCAAGGCCTAAAAAGTCATCATAAAACTTTCAAATTGGAACTGAGAAACCCATTATAAGCACTAAAAGGTCTAACAGAAGTAGACATTTCTGAAGTTAACAGAAACTGTACCTCTGCCCTTATGGAAACAGTGACAAAAACAGGTGGTACTAAGAGTAAGTTGCTTACGAAAAAAATATCAAAACAAAACTGTTGATGAAAAAAAGAACAGAATGGAGATGAAGATAAACAAAGAAAATGTAACATACAAGCTATGCAAGACAGTGCAAAAAAGTATCACTGAAGACAAAGAAATTCAATTGTGAACTAATGAGAACAAAAATTTAAAACAACTAAAGTCTGAAGAAAGCAAAGAGACATCTCAGTAATGGAAAAAAGATGGTATGGTAACAAGAAGTAGAAGCGAAATGTTTATGAGATTTAAAGAGTTCTACCCTAAGCTACATTAAAGGGATGATGCATCTATTCCAGACATAAAGAAATGAACCAGCACCAAAGTTCTTCCAGTCCTCCCAGAAAAAGTTGCACATGCAATGAAGATAAACAAATGCAACCAATGATCCTACTTACAAATGCAAAGCAGTCTATTGTTCTGATTCTTACATTTCCGGCATGTAGAATTTGCTCAATTATCATCTTGCTGGAGAGAGGATCGACATCTCATCTTATTCTTATTCAATATTAACACTTGAATCACCAAAATAATGTAATCTCTTGTTAACTTCAAAAACGTACAAGTTGTAATGAGCTGAATGAACCAACTCTTCACAAATTAGTACCAACGAAATTCACATAACTGAATAATGCAATAAAACCCATAGACACATCAACTTAAAAACTTATGTTCAAATGCAAAAAAGTTATGCCTTCGATTGAATATTTTCACGATATTTTCATTGAAGGCATAACTTTTTTACATTTGAACATAAGTTTTTAAGTTGATGTGTCTGTGGTTTTATTGCATTATTCAGTTATGTGAATTTCGTTGGTACTAATTTGTGAAGAGTTGGTTCATTCAGCTCATTACAACTTGTACGTTTTTGAAGTTAATAAGAGATTACATTGTTTTGGTGATACTGAATAAGAATAAGACGAGATGTCGATCCTCTCACTAGCAAGATGATAATTGGGCAAATTCTATGTGCGGAAAATGTAAGAACCGGAACAATGGGCTGCTTTGCATTTGTAAGTAGGAACATTGGTTGCATTTGTTTAACTATACTGAGCACTTTTTTGGTGAGGTATTTGCACGGGCTTTCAAGCTGAACCAGTACATTGCACATTACAAAAATACAATGAAGAATGTGAAATGGAAGTTCTCCAGGGGAAGATGGAATTACCATGGATATTATACAGAAGCCAGTGGAGAAGTAGAAACTACACTTGCCCAAATTTGCCCTAGATATCTCACTGAGGGGAAGATTCCTGATGATTGGGGCAATACTACAATAATCAATTTACATAAAAAAGGGGACACTGAAGATATCTCTGGAAAACTGACCCATCAGCCTCCTATCAGTTTATAAAATCTTCACTGTGAATCTAGTGAGAGGTACCAGCTAGTTCTGTGTGATATTGGCAAAAAGACCCCAACTTACTGGGTTATGTTCTAGAATCCTTAGGTGGAATTACCAACTGGAATAGTCAGCTGTGGGCTAATCCGTCACACTGATGTACTGTACTTCCCTGATTACAAAGACTGAAAGAGTTTAAAAAAAGGGACTTAAGTGTGAGATATATTGGACCTACCACACTTGAGAAGGGTGGTCCATCATGGAATCGACCTGGACCATCTAAATGGCATATGAGGAAGAGATCTCAGCTGTGTGAGTGTAAGATTGGTTTATGGAATACTAGAGGTATAAATGGAGAGATAAATGAGGTGATTCAAGAAATGAATAAGTATAGATTAGATGTGCTGTTTGTGAGTGAAACCAAAAAGAAAGAAACTGGGATTGAAGAAATGAATGGAACAGTGAGTATGTGGTCTGGAGTGTTGGATAATGTGAGACAGTGGCGAATCCTGGAATAGAATGGAGGTCATGCGGGCCGGAAATATGCAACATTGTAAGTAATTTTCTACCTAATACCAACCGAACCATATAATAACCACTTATGGGTTTTAATAACAACAACGCAGCATTGTGTGTAGAGGTTGCCAAATCCACCTAAGCTCCAAGAACTATCACTTTTAGAAAACAACAAAGATGGCCAGAAAAATAGTTTATTTAAATTTCTGCAGCCTGCCAACCATGGATACAAATCATACTGAGAAACCTGAAAATTCCGAGTACAAGTATATTTTTTTATCCGTACGTATGTAAGAGAGGTAAGGGTGGGCATGGTCTCCCGTCCTGTATTATTTTCATCTTTTCAATTGTAGTCCTCCTTAAAAAAGGTATTTCTAACAAATCTTGAATAATACTTTTATCAACATTGTCTAAACTCATGGTTCAGTGAGAAAGTTTTAAAATTCTAGAAACACTGCTCAGGATTTAAAGAAACAAACTACATAATTTGCAATAAACACATGGATCATCACTTCTTTAGTCACTAACACCATTTACTGCATAACACACAATTCAAATCTACAATCTAATTCAAAGAAGAAAAATGGTGTTTGGTTGCTGCCTGCACTCAATGGAAAAACACTTTCGAGAAAACGTATCACGTATGGCGTGTTTGCTGCCGCATGACTTTATAAGCTAACAGAATCTGTTTTCCTTCCCTGTCTCTTGGTTCGGCCGTTGAAACCCACACATGCGCTAAAGCATAATTCTGAAAAGCAGTGAGCATGAGCCATGGAATGAATGAAGCTAAGCACGTGTTCTGGTGTTATACAGCTGATTTCAGCATTCCAGCTTTTTATGAAATTGATTTTTTTTTAATTTTGACAGTTTTAGTGGTCTGGCGGTGCATTACTAGCCATACCGCAGCATTCGCCACTGATGTGAGAGGACAGGCTGGTGTGATTTTAAGTGAAAAGATGAAGAGCAACTTGATTCACTATAACTGCATAAATTAAAGAATTCTCTGGATTCATTTGAAAGTGAAACTTCAGAGAATAGTAACTGTTATAGTGTATGCTCCTTGTGATTTGGAACCTTCTGCAATGAGCTAAAAGCTGTTGTGAGCCAGTTTGGTGATAAAGAGAAAGTTATAATAGCAGGGGATTTCAATGTTAGAGTAGGTGTTCAGAATGGGATTTCTGATAATGTTCTGGGTAAGTTTAATGATCCTGGTGTGAATGATAATGGTGAAAGATTAATTGAACTCTGCATCGAAAATGGATTGTGGGTGTCTAATACGTTTTTCAACCACAAGTATATCCACACATACACTTGGGAAAATCATACTCTCGAATTAAAGAGTGTAATAGATTTTGTAGTTTATGATCAGCATCTGCAGAAGAAACATAGGAGTCGTTTGTGTGCTGGAGAAATGCGTTACTTACGTGGGGTTTGTGGCAAGACACGATCTGATTGTGTGAAGAATGAAGATGTATTGCAGTTGTGTGATGTAAAGCAAAATGTTGTTAGCAAGGTGGAGACCAATATGCTTCGGTGGTTTGGCCATGTTGAAAGAATGAGTGATGAAATGCTTACTAAGAAAATATTTTCAGCCCAAGTGGCAGGAAGGAAAGGCAGAGGAAGGCCAAGGAAGACAAGGGTGGATCAGATTCAGGAGTGTCTGCATGAGAAAAAGATTATGAGTATGAAGTATAAAAGATCTTGTGTACGACGTGTAATGGATATCAGTGAAGCACGAGTTGTATGTCAAGATCGCTGTAAATGGCGAAGTTTGATATGACAACAATAAGTAAAAATATCTGGAAGTTTGTATTTCTTTTTGGAGCTAACCTCTGAATCTCAGAACAGCTTAGTGATATGTATGTATGTATGATCAGCATCTGAAACCCTTAGTTGTTGATACCCATGTGATGAGAGGTACAGATGTTGGCCCTGATCATCACCTGTTAGTGTCACGGGTGAAACTGAATGTTGGTTGGAGAAGGGGGTGTAAGAAGATGCCTGTGGTAAAAAGAATAACGGTTGAAAGGCTGTCTGAAGAACATCAGTGTTACTCTGATTTACTCAGTGAAATCTGAATGAGTTGAAGGCATGTAGAAGAAAAGTGGGCATGTTTTAAGAACTATGTTGTCACTGCAGCTGAAGAGGTCTGTGGTACTGCAACGGTGGGTAACTTTAAAGGTGATTCTTGGTGGAACAGTGAGGTGAAAGAAGGAAGCAGGTAGAGTTTCTGAGGATGAATGCTGCTGTAAGAAGTGTGAGGCAGCAAAGCTGGTCTGCCAGAGTAAGGCAAAAGATAGGAAGGTACAATTTGGCTTTTGGGAAAGATAGAAAAACATTCTGGAGGTACATAAAACGTAGAAAACAGAGCGGAAATAAAATTCTAAGTTGTGTAAAGAATAGGGTCAGAGAAATGATAAGGGAGCCCAATGAGTTAAGTGAAAGATGGAATGAGTACTGTGATTTATTAGGTCATGGAAGCAAAGATGATGTCATAGTGAGAGATGGAAGCACTGGGGGGATCTCACGAGAAGAGGTGTGTAAAGCTCTAAAATTTCTTTAGAATGGTAAGGCTTCACGAGTAGATGGCATATCTGTTGAGATGCTAAAATATGGTAGTGACTCTGTGATTGATTGCTTACCTGAAATCTGCCGGTTATGTTGGGAGTTAGAAATGATCTCTCAGGATTGGAGGGATGCTATCATTGTTCCCTTGTACAAAGGAAAAGGTGATCAGACTGAATATGCAAAAACTATTGTGGTATCAGTTTGCTGAGTGTGCCAGGAAAAGTGTTTGGGAAGGTCATTATTGATAAGGGACAAGGTCTTACGTCACAGAAAGTGTGGGATGTACAGAGTGGTTTTATGTCTGGTAAGGGCTGCACTAATCAAATTTTTGCTTTACACATGATGATTGAAAAGTATCTGTCTGTTGGTAAAAAAGTGTTTGCAGCATTTGTAGATTTAGATAAAACTTATGACAAAGTAAATAGGACTCTTCTGTAGAAGGTAATGAATAAATATGGTATTGGCTTTCGCACTATTAAGTGAATCTACTTAATAGTGTGAAAGCCATGTATGCTGGCAGTAGAGCATGTGTATGAGTGAATGGTGTTTTATCGAAATGGTTTTCTATTTGTGCAGGAGTCAGGCAAGGTTGCGTAATGTCACTCTGGCTGTTTAATATATTTATGGATGCATGCATGTGTAATGCCAAAATGGATAATACTGGTTTATGTCTTTGGTAATATGCATGTGTGCAGATTGCTCTATGCTGATGATACAGTCCTATTGGCAGAGAGCAAAAGTGAGTTGCAATGTATGTTGTCCTGGATGTATGAAGTTTGTATGAAATTCAAACTGAGTATAAATAAGGGTTATGGGTTTAGAGCATGGAACTATACTCAGTTTGTATGAATTCAAACTGAGTATATCAAAGTTATGGGTTTTAAGCGTGGAACTGTTCGTGCTGAATGCAAGGTAATTCTTAATGGCACAGAGATTGGCCAGGTGAATGAGTTTGTATATTTAGGAAGCACATTTGACAGAGAGAACAAATTATATAGTGAAATTAGTAGACGAGTGAATTCTTCATTGAAAGTCATAGCTGCCTTAGGATGATTTCACAGGAATGATGGGTTCTCAAGGAAGTCCCGCATGGTTGTGTATGAAAGGGTAATTGTTCCTACTCTGATGTATGGCAGTGAAACCTGGGTACTGCAGAAAAGACATAGGAGTTGTTTGTGTGCTGGGGAGATGCGTTACTTACTGTGGGGTTTGTAGTAAGGCACGCTTTGTTTATGTGAGGAATGAAGATGTGTTGCAGATGTGTAATGTGAGGCAAAATGTTGTAAGGTTGAGACTAATATTCTTAGGTGGTCTGGCCATGTGGAAAGAATTATTTATGAGGTGCTGACCAAAAGAATTTTTTCAGCCCAAGTGGCAGGAAAGAAAAGTAGAGGAAGGCCGAGGAAATCATGGGAGGACCAGATTCAGGAATATCTGCTTGAAAAAAAGATTATGAGTATGAAGTACAAAAGGTCTCGTGTGCGGCGTGTGATGGATGTTAATGAAGCTCAAGCGGCATGCCAAGATTGTTATAAATGGAGACATTTGATACACCAGCAGTAAGTAAATTCTAGTTCTATCAGTTAAATGTGTACTTGGCACATGGTGTTTTTTTGAGATGCTAACCTCTGAATCTCGGAGAACAGCTTAATGATATGTATGTACTAAGGTACTATCACAATATTGAAGGGGACACTGGACATGGCTCAACCAAGACAAGATGATTCAGGATTGTTTACAGCACTATAGATCATATCCATGTATCAGAGAATTAATTAAAAGAAGAAATGAGTACGAAATCCCATTATGTATGGCTTTTATTGGTTATGAAAAGGCTTTTGATTCTGTGAAACCATCAGCAATTAAAATGTTTATGAAATCCTGTAATATTAAAGATGCATATATTAATATTGTTAATAACATCTATGAAAATGCAAGTGGTTTGACTATTTGAAGAAACAGCACTTATAAAAATTGGATAGGGAATCAAACAAGGTGACACTATATCTTCCAATCTCTTCAATGCCACACTGCAAAATGCTCTTCAAGTCTTGAACTGGAAAGACTAAGGGATAAAAATTAATGGAGATTATTTAATTCATGTTCGTTTTGCTTGCAACATAGTCATTTCCATGAGTACCCCCTCAGAGCTAAAACGTATGGTCTAAGAACTTGCTGACAAGAGTAAAGAAGTGGGCTGAAAATAAAAACTTACAAAAAACAAAATTGATGTACAATGCTTTAAAAAAAACTGAAGGTTTAAAGATTGATGGAAAAATTCTAGAAGTAACTGATGCCTACATTTACCGAGGACAACAGATATCAAGCAAGGGCAATATCAAAGAAGAAATCAATAGGTGTATAAAACTTGGTTGGAGATCATTTGGAAGAAATAGTACAATTTTCAAGAGCAATTTACCATTATGTATTAAAAGTGTTTAATCAATGCATTCTCCCAGTTCTTACTTATGGATCAAAGACATGAACCTTAACTAAAAAAGACATCCAGAAGTTGCAAACTACTGAAAGAAGCATGGAGAGGTGCATGCATGATGTAACCAGGAAGAACTCACGGATCCGAAAAATGACAGTTGATGACATCATGATCAAGGTAAAATCCCTGAAATGGCTACGGGCTGGACATATTGCTAGAACTGACCACCACTGAACAACTGAAATACTAGAAGGGATTCCAAGGGACAGGAAAAAACCATGCAGGAGATGGGTGTATGAAATTCAAGAGCATGTTGGCATGCATGACAGAGGAGACTGGCTCAAGACCGATAATTGCTAGAGAAACTTGGAGAGACCTCACCCAGCAGTGGGTTGATAATGGTTGATAATGATGATGAATATATACAGTATAACACTGAATAATTTTATATCCCCCTAATTTCAAATAAATTGTGGTCAAGATATTTTTTGAGATAGGTAAACAAAATTAACTGATACATTTCCTTAAAACTTAGTTGTAACAAAGAACAGCAAATATCCATGCAACAAGATGACAACAGGGATGTTCACTGTTGTTTCTAATACAATATTTAAAGTAACCCTAAGCCTATTAGTTCTGTTAAAGTACAGATTAACAAATGGCACATTCCACAGTAGTTACTACCACTTTCATCAGTCACAGAATGAATAGAAATTATGTGAAATGATTAACATGTGTTTATTTAAGAACATATTTTCAGATGAGAAGAAAACACACATACAAAGTCTTACCTAGACCACCAGGTAAAGCTAAGACAATGTCCTTCAGTTGAGCAGCTTCTAAAGCAGACCACAATTCATCATCAGTATGTTGCTTTCCAGGATCAAGATTTTCCCTGAAAGAGCAGCAAAACAAACATAGCTAACATAAAAGCTGCCATAGTTTTGCATAGGTAGGTACACAGAAAGCGCAAAGAAGACTAATGCTGTAACACAAATGTGTTAAATTAAAAGTCTAAGAAATGAACATTTCTGACAAAGGTGAGAAATATTAATATATAAATGGACGATATCATCACTCTTCCCACGTTATTTTTTAAACAACGCATAGCGACTGAAAAATTGTATTCTGGCACTGCTGGGATCGAACCCCAGAACTCTCGATAACTAGTCGAGTGCGTTCGAATTTACGCTACAGCGCCAACAATTCCCAGCGCCATGCGTGGTTTATCAGTCAGCATCTGACTACACGAATACTTATTGATGGTCTCAGCAACTGAGATGTCGTCATCTGGTGGCATTTAACGCAACAGCTATTTTAATTGTAGCTGATAAATTCAAAGGGCGATAGAAATGGTTAATATATATCAAATACGTGGAGATAATGTAAATGGACGATATCATCACTCTTCCCACGTTATTTTTAAACAACGCATAGCGTGAGAAATATTACCAGTAAAATATTCCTTTTTAGCATCCACAAGATCAACAATTTTAAGAAGAAACATACATATACAGGGTGTTTCATAAAGAATGTCCCGATTTGAAAAGTGGATATCTCGGCAACCACAAACCAACAATGAATGCGACTCATATCATGTACCACTAGATGGCAGCATGAGCATCCAAACAGCCACTACGCTTAGTGAGTGAGAAGATAGCATCGAGGCAACAGAAGGCGTTTTCTGTACTCGAATTTAGCAAGACCAAGTCCATGATTATGGTGCAGCGTGCGTTTAAATGGCGTTACGGCAGTGCTCCACCAGTGGGCAAAAACATTCGTCGTTGGTATCGACAATTTGAAGAAACAGGGTGTTTATGTAAGGGAAAGAGTCCTGGATGACACATTGCCTTAGCGTTGGATTGGATGCAGGGGACCCCATGACTCGGTACTACACGCTTGGCCTCCGAGATCTCCAGACATCAGACCATGTGACTTTTTTTATGGGGATACATAAAAGACTGTGTTTATGTTCCCCCTTTACCTGCTGACTTGGATGAGCTCCGAACGAGAATCACGGCCACAGTAAATTCTGTGACTGAAGACACTCTCTGACGCGTTTGGGATGAATTCAGCTATTAGCTTGATGTTGTCCGTGCAGCAGGTGGAGGGCACATTGAGCATTTGTAATTGTGGTGAGTGAAACTTCATACTTGGCTCTTTGTTTTGTAACTATCCCACATTTGCCTTATTAAATATACTACTTTGAAATCGGGTCATTCTTTTTAAACACCCTGTAGAGCACACATAACACTTGAAGAATTCCCCATATTTTCACAAATGATTTTGTTGGTTAATGAAATTTCCTGGCACAAGAACCAACTTTAGCTACAGTTTGACATAAACAAGATTAAACGTATGCACTGGTAAAAAGGTTCCATATGGTCAGCAAAGAGTACGTGAACTAAAGTTGTACAGGATGTCTCAAACAATTTTAAAGCATATATACAGTTATATTTTCATTACAGATGTTGAACCAACTGTTTTCAAGTAGATGATGTGGGAAAGAAATGGACAACTACAAAGCCTCAATAATACTCTGTAGTATTTTATTTAAGAAATTTAAAAAATGCTGTCTTTTGGTGCAAATATTCCTCCAAACTTGCTTGCATATTGCCTTTTAAATTATACATTTGCCAATGGGTTTTTGAATTTTCAGTTTAAGCTTGACAATAATGAAAGGGAAACAAATGCTCTCACAACTAAAAATCAATCACATAACATTAAATCTAGTGTTCAGGGAATGTCTACACGCCTGGATATAACTTAAAATAACTGATTTATAACAGTGTGAGAAACTTGATCCACCCTGATAAAACAGTACATATGTAATCTTTAACTTGAGGGTAAATGGATTAATTGTTGTATAAAAACTGTCTTGATCATATAGACATGTTTGCAGCATTTTCACTTTTGTCATTTTTTTAAAAATAAGTGCAGATAATGCTGGAAGACCATATAAAATGACCTTGGCACTATATAAAAATTGCTGTTGTGGTTGGAGCATTTTCTTCAGATCAGTTGGGAAAATTCTGTTCATTCATATACATATATATATTTGAAAAAGATTAAAATAGCCTGTACATTACACACCTTAAAAAACATGTTGCAACATTCCTATATCTACTATTGCCTTACTGGTGTGGCACCCAAGGTTGTATGTCCTGTTTGGCACCTTATGAGCACACATGTGTACCAGAGGAGGTCACCTCTATGTCATGCACCAAGGTCAGTATGGTTCTTGTCAGATTACTTCTGGCAACTAACTGCCCATGGGATATGCTGTGGCAATGCAGAGCCCACAGAACAGGAAAGTTAAACATGAAACAAAAAAACTATCCAAACATCGAACAGCACTTACATTGTCATGCTGCAATAAAATGTGCTATCACTGTGGGAAGTTGTACAACAGCTTGAATTTAACTTTACAGACATCACAGGGACTCAGAACTGCTATTATAAATCTAGCAATATGGAGGACAGGCCATGTCAGGGATGCCTGTGATCCACTGCAGACTGCTGTATGGTTCTTGTCAGATTACTTCTGGGAACTAACTGCCCATGGGATATGCTGTGGCAATGCAGAGCACACAGAACAGGAAAGTTAAACATGAAACAAAAAAACTATCCAATTGTCATGCTGCAATAAAAAGTGCTATCACTGTGGGAAGTTGTACAACAGCTTGAATTTAACTTAACAGACATCACAGGGACTCAGAACTGCTACTATAAATCTAGCAGTATGGTGGACAGGCCATGTCAGGGATGCCTGTGATCCACTGCAGACTGCTATCTCTGGATCTTTGACTGATGAAATCCTGCTAACAGTACCCCAGATCCACGAAATGACTTCCTGATGGCTACTGGATCTGCTGTATCAACACGAAGCACCATGAAATGCAACAGTATTCACTCCAGGAACCCATGACAAGCTCTTCCAATCACATCCTGTCATGATAGTGGCCAGCTAAGGGGTGGGTTAGGTACTATGCCAAATGGATGTCATACAATTGGTAAACAACACCTCAGCACATTGTGGATACCTTCAGGTAGCAGTAATTGCACCAATGGAGTGGCTCACATTCTCACCTGATCTGAATCCCACTCAGATATGACTCAAAACATGCTATGCAATGCTGTGACAATTTCCCCACATTCCTTAGACAACCTCTTCAGAGCCATCTTTGAAGAGTGAGATTCTATAGCTAAAGCTGCCTCAACACCCTGGAGGACAGTATGCCATGAAGGGTTATGTTCCCATATGACTGCCAGGGACAGTATGACCTGGGGTGTATATACAGGGGGTGCAGCACAGAAACACATTATTTTAGGTACAAACTTAGGGCATTCAGTTAAAGACTTTAGTTGTTTTTTGTTTTTTTCTTACATCAGACTAATTTAACAGAACAATTGAACACATGCCTAAATAAAGACATACACAAACACTTTCAAATTTATGCAGCCTAAAAGTGTTGGCATATATGTCACATAAGATTATATAAAGACGTGATAACACTTAAATTCACACAATTTAAAAGAATTGGCATATGTCTATTTAGTGGTTCTATTACTCTCTTTTGATGCTTATTACTATCTTGCACATATTTTTTCCCTAATAAACCTTAAAATTAACAATTATATAGGTAGCCAGCTCCTTCAGTGCTCTCAGCAAAGCAGGGCCACATAAATATTGGCATTTTGGGAGCAAAAACATTTAGATATGGTACAACATACTTACATACATATCACTAAGCTGTTATCTGGGATTCAGATGTTAGCTCCACAAAGAAAAAACAAACTACCAGAATTTTTTTAAACTGATTATTTACTTACTGTTGCAGCATCAAACTTCTCCATTTACAGCAATCTTGACATACAACTCGGGCTTCAATGACATCCATCACATGACGCAAACAAGATCTTCTATACTTCATACTCATGATCTTTTTCTCATGTAGACACTCCTGAATCTGATCCTCCCATGACTTCCCTGGCCTTCCTCTGCCTTTCCTTCGTGCCACTTGGGCTAAAAAAAATTTCTTAGTAAGCATCTCCTCACTCATTCTTTCAACATGGCCAAACCACCGAAACATATTAGTCTCTACCTTGCTAACAACATTTTGCTTCACATTTCATAATTGCAATACATCATTCCTCACACAATCAGAATGTGTCTTCCCACAAACCCAAGTAACGCATTTCTCCAGCATACAAACGACTCCTGTGTTTCTTCTGTAGTACCCAGTTTCACTGCCATACATCAGAGTAGGAACAATTACACTTTCATAAACAGCCATGCGAGACTCTCTTGAGAACTGATCATTCCTGTGAAAACCTCCCAAGGCAGCTATGACTTTCAATAAAGAATTCACTCGCCTACTAATTTCACCATCCAATTTGTTCCCTCTGTCAAACAAGCTTACTTACTCACCTGGTCAATAAATGTGCCATATAGACTATATTACATTCAGCACTACCACAAACTCACTCACCTGGTCAATAAACGTGCCATTTAGACTTATATTACATTCAGTAGTACCAGTTCCTCGCTCAAAAAAACATAACTTTGGTTTTTCCCTTATTTATTCTCAATTTGAATTTCATGCAAACTTCGTACATCCGGGACAATATACTCTGCAACTAACTTTTACTCTCTGCCAACAGGACAGTGTCATCAGCATACAGCAATTTGCACACATGGATATCACCAGTATTATCTATTTTGGCATCACGCATCCATAAATATATTAAACAGCCATGGCGACATTACACAACCTTGCCTGGCTCCTGCACCAACAGAAAACCGTGTGGATAAAACACCATTCACTCTTGCACAAGCTCTACTGCCAGCATACATGGATTTTACACTATTAAGTAGATTCCCAGTAACACCATATTCATTCAATACCTTACACAGAAGTGTCCTATTTACTCGGTCATAAGCTTTCTCTAAATCTATGAAAGCAGCAAAAACTTTCTTACCAACAACCAGATACTTTTCAATCATTATGCGCAACACAAAAATTTGGTTAGTGCAGTCTTTACCCGGCATGAAACCACTCTGAACATCCCACACTTTCATTAATGTAAGACCCCGTACTTTTTCAATAATGACCTTACCAAACACTTTCCCTGGCACACTCAGTAGGCTAATACCGCCATAGTTTTTGCAGTCAGTCTGATCACCTTTTCCCTTATACAAGGGAACAATGATAGCATCCTTCCAATCCCGAGGGACCATTCCTAGCTCCCAGCACAACTGGCAAATTTCAGTTAACCAGTCAATTACAGAGTCACCACCATATTTCAACATCTCTGCATTTATGCCATCAACTTCCGGAGCCTTACCATTCTGAAGAGATTTTACAGCTTTACACACCTCCTCTCTTGAGATCCCTCCTGTGTTTACATCCTTCACTGTGACATCTGCTTCTGCCTCAGAATCACCTTTGCTTTCTTGATCTAATAACTCACAGAAGTATTCACCCCATCTGTCACTTAACTCATTGGGCTCCCATATCATTTCCTCGATCCTATTCTTCACTAATTTTCAATAAGCTAAAACTAAATTACAAATTACAACTATGTTTCCCCCATTTTTTTCTGAGTCTCATGTACTTCCAGAAAGTCTTTCTATCTTTCCAAAATGCTAATTCATGCCTTTCCACCTTCTTCCTATCTTCAGCTTACTCTGGCGAACCAGCTTTGCTGTTTCACGCTTCTTACATCGGTATTCATCCACAGAAACTCTACCTTGTGACATCCCCAAATAGGCATTCTTCTTTCTCTTTACTGCCTCTTCAATTTCACTATTTCACCAAGCATCACCTCTATTGTTACCCACTATTGTGGTGCCACAGACCTCTTCAGCAGCAGTGACAACATAGTTCTTAAAACATTCCCACTTCTTTTCTACATCCCTCTCTCACAACTTCAGCTCCTTCAGTCGTTCTCTGAGTAAGTCAGTATAACGCTGATGATCTTCAGGGAGCCTTTCAACCTTTATTCTTTCCATCCTAGGCCTCTTCCTATTCTTTTTCCTCCAACCAACATTCAGTTTCACTCATGACACTACCAAGTAATGATCAGAGCCAACATCTGCACCTCTCATCACATGCGTGTCAACAACTAAGTGTTTCAGACTCTGATCGTAGATAACAAAATCTATCACACTCTTTTGACCAAGAGTACGATTTCCCCAAGTATATGTGTGGATATACTTGTGGTTGAAAAATGTATAAGATACACACAAACCATTCTCAATACAGAGTTCAATTAATCTTTCACCATTTTCATTCACACAAGGATCATTGAACTTACCCAGAACATTGTCAGACATCGCATTCTGTACACCTACTCAAGCATTGAAATCCCCTGCTATTATAACTTTCTCCTTAGCACCAAACTGGCTCAAAACAGCTTTTAGCTTATTCCAGAAATCTTCCTTCTTATCAGAAGGTTCAGAGTCACAAGGAGCATACACTACAACAATTACTACTCTCAGTTTAACTTTCAAACAAATCCAAAGAATTCTCTCACTAATGCAGCTATAGTGCATCAAGTTGTTCTTCATCTTTTCACTTAAAATCACACCTACACCAGCCTTTCCTCTCACATTATCCAACACTCCAGACCACACACTCACCATTCCATTCGCTTCTTCTATCCCAATTTCCTTCTTTTTGGTTTCACTTACACACAGCACATCCAGTCTGTACTTATTCATCTCCTCAATCACCTCATTCATGTTGCCATTTATACCTCTAGTATTCCATACACCAATCTTACACTCACTCAACCATAATCTATTTTTCATGCGCCTTTTAGAAATTCCAGGTCTATTCCGTGGTGGACCGTCCTTCTCAAGTAAGGTAGGTCCACCATATCCCACACTAGAGTCCGGATATTTATTTCTTTGTGTCTTTTTAATCAGGTAGGTACATCAGTGTGGGGGATTAGCCCACAGCTAACGGTTCCGGTTGGTCATTCAACTTAAGGATTCTGGAACAAAACCCATTGAGTTTGGGGTCTTTTTGCCAGTGTCACACAGAATTAGCTGGCACTTCTCCAAGATTCACAGATACTGAAGTACAAGATTCACAGAGGCCCTTGTTGCTGTCCTGTGTGCCATTGCCAGCGCCCCGAGGAGGCAAACCCATCCCTCGCTAAGACCGACCGCTAGGGTACAATACTAATATTAAAATGTATCAATAACTGCACAAATATAAGTTTCAAAACCCACCTGGGTATATGTGATTAGGAAGTAATTTACCATAATTGAACTGTGCACACTTCGACAGTGTAAAACTTTTTTTCAAAAAAGAAAACTTAGTTTAAGGACGACACACCTGTAAATGAACTCCAACTATTTATGGCCTGTGTATTTGGTAAAAATGTAACATACCGTATAAATTAAAAAAATAATTTGGGAACTTTTTTACCCTGCTGTTCTTTTGCTATGTGATATCCGAAAATCATTTGGCACATTGTGTTCTGTTGTCACTTAGTTAAGATCGTCACAAAAAATCATTTAGCCATTTTTAAGCATTTTTATAAGGGAATATTTTTTATTTTCCAACACTTTTATTTTATTTTCCAATTGAGATAGAGAATCTGTTCCTTCAGTTATTAACTTTTGAGGAATTATCATTTCAGTTGCATTGTTTATGAGTTTGCTTGCTTTGGTCACTCGTTCAGTTCCTTCTTTTATCATAGATAGAGAAGCCTCTTTTTCATTTCGTAACTCCTTTATTTCAACATCACATGTTGAAATGCTTTCATCACACTCTAATTTATGCTTTTGCAATTCCTCCTGTTCCTGTCTTTCTTAATTTTTTTTCATCCTGCTTTTTCCTCTCAGTTTCTTCTTTAATATTTCCACCATAATAATGAATTGCTGATTTAACGGTGCAGACGGCTCTTATTGTTGACTCATTCAAACTGGGCCTGTCTTTGGTTACCAAAGAATTGTTTAAAGAAAAGACATGCTCAGGATCTGCATTTCCATGGGGCAGAGCTAATGCAGACTTTATGACTTTGGCTAAATTGGCAAATTTAAGCTTTCCATCAACATCAGTTAGCCCAGTACTCATCAATAGGGGTGAGCATTCCCTTATCACTCCAAACATCTTCAGGCAAGGTTTGTAAATTGGTAAATTTTCCATTATCTCTTACCAAATCAGTCACTTCATCGAGAAAATGTAGATATTGACACATACATGTTATTGCGTGCAAACCATGGTTAGCTTCACATTCAACCTGTGTGGCTTTTGGCATGTTCTGGCAAATAACTTGCAGATCTTTCAATTTTTTGCTACAAAACGGAAGATTTTCTTTCAGTTATTCAAAATTTTTAACCAAAGCAGCTCTTATATCAAGAAAGAATTTGCTTCTTTCATTTGCTTCTAGTGCACTCATTAGGCGTATAGTTGCCATATCGATTTCAATTTCGTTCAAAGCTTCGAAGAGAGTCATTTTTTTTAAATCATTTTTTTTCAACTCTTCCCCCTCTTTACGTGAAAGGATGTTATCATCAATGAATTTTGACATAAGGTTACACAAAAAGGAATTCATCTCAGAATATATAATGTAAATTAGAAGTTCTTCACACTGAAATAAGGGTTAAAAATTTCTCGAATACTGGATAAATGTGTATTACAAAAGTCAAATAGCAAGGCATTATTTGACTTGTCGAAGAGTTTCTGATTCTTCTATATCTCTCAGTATTGTTCATGCTTTTGTCAAAAGACTTTTGCTTGGGCAAAAAAATTCAAAAAATATTCTTTCAAATTTTGCAGCTGCTCAAAAATTATCTCTGCGACAGGTCCTATAGTAAGCCACCTGCTTGTAACATGCTTTATCATAAACTGTGTTAAAATGCCAGTAATCTTATCCACTTCCTTAAAAGTCCTCCCGTCATGCAGCACTATTTTTCAAAAATGCATACAGATCAGTAGCAAACTCATCAAGATTGAAATCAAATATTTTCAAAAACTTGTTGAAGCTATTGTGCACAATGTGTAAACAGTAGAAACTAACATTCCTCATTTTATGCTCAATTTCCATCAATTTATTCAGTTTACGAAAAATGCAATTCATGAGACTACCTTATAGGTTGTCTTATGTTATAAACGTGATTTTAATTAAACTATACATAATATCTAAGGTATTTTACCTGATATTGTCAAAGTATTTTTCACCTTGTTTGCTCTGTGAGGCACGTGCTCCCGGCCCCGAGAGGTCTCTTACGATACGGACTATTAGTTAGTTATAAAAAAATTGCCGAAATAAAACAGTAAGGTTATATATTTTCAGTTCCACATTCATTCACTTGCACAGTCAAACGTTTAAAATTTACTATTAATTAAAAGATTTTAGTAGAAAGAGTTATACTCGTCGGGTCTGGAGACGTCTCACACGTGGTTCGTTGTGGCGAGCGCTTTCTGCGGTACGTTTACCGCCATCTTCAGGCCATTATTTCTACACGACGGTTCCTCGTGTGTGTGTGTGGTTTTGGATTTGTCTGTCAGGAATCGATGGGAAGGTTTGCTGCATGTATGTGTTAGGTGATTTGTTTCCAATGTGTCACCATCTATTGGATGAGTTGGTAGGTATCAGTCGTAAGTATAATTCTATTGTGTGTCTGTATGTGTTAGGTGATTTCTTTCTAATGTGTCACCACCTATTGGATGAGTTGGTAGGTATCAGTCGTAAGTATAATTCTTTTGTGTAAATATTTTTGGGCTATTATTATTTGTTCATAGAAACAGGTGTATGTTGGGTTTTTTTCTCTCCCTCTTTGTTTATTGGTGTAATTTTTTGTAATGTTCTATTTTTGGGTTTTTTTTTATGGATTTTTCTTTTTTTTTATAAGTAATTTCCAGGCTGTGTCTAGTGTGGTGGGGTCTTGTAAGTTGCATATTTTATCTTTTTTTTTTTTTTTTGTTCAATTATAACGCTTTCGGAAATTCTTAATTCTTTTTCGTTTGTGTGGGTGGTTAGTAATTTAATATTTTCAAAATCAGGGTATTGTTTATGTTTAACACAGTGTTGGATAAGTGCTGTTTTTCTTCTTTTTGTTCCAGTTGTTTATGTGTTGATATAATCTTTTTATTAATCTATTTTTTGTGCTGCCAATGTATGATATGTGGTCTTCAGAACTCTGTGAAACAATAGGAATTTCGTATACGCCTGCTGATTGTAATAAAGTAACAATAATATACTACAATCAGCAGGCGTATACGAAATTCCTATTGTTTCACAGAGTTCTGAAGACCACATATCATACATTGGCAGCACAAAAAATAGATTAATAAAAAGATTACATCAACACATAAAAAACTGGAACAAAAAAAAAAAAGAAAAAACAGCACTTATCCAACACTGTATTAAACATAAACAATACCCTGATTTTGAAAATATTAAATTACTAACCACCCACACAAACGAAAAAGAATTAAGAATTTCCGAAAGCGTTATAATTGAACAAAAAAAAAGATAAAATATGCAACTTACAAGACCCCACCACACTAGACACAGCCTGGAAATCACTTATAAAAAAAGAAAAAATCCATAAAAAAAAAAAAAAAAACCCAAAAAAAAGAACATTACAAAAAATTACACCAATAAACAAAGAGGGAGAGAGAAAAACAACAACAACAACATACACCTGTTTCCATGAACAAATAATAATAGCCCAAAAATATTTACACAAAAGAATTATACTTACGACTGATACCTACCAACTCATCCAGTAGATGGCGACACATTGGAAACAAATCGCCTAACACATACAGGCAGCAAACCTTCCCATTGATTTCCGACAGGCAACTCCAAAACCACACAAACGCGAGGAACCGTCGTGTAAAAATAATGGCCCGAAGATGGTGGTAAACGTACCGCAGAAAGCGCTCGCCACAACGAACCACGCGTGAGACGTCTCCTGACCCGATGAGTATAACTCTTTCTACTAAAACCTTTTAATTAATAGTAAATTTTAAACGTTTGACTTTGCAAGTGAATGAATGTGGAACTGAAAATATATAACCTAACTGTTTTATTTCTGCAAAAATTTTTTTATAACTAACCAATAGTCCGTAACGTAAGAGACCTCTTGGGGCCGGAAGCACGTGCCTCACAGAGCAAACAACGTGAGAAATACTTTGACAATATCAGGTAAAATACCTTAGATATTATGTATAGTTTATTCAGTTTATGCATTATACTTTTATTTACATATGGGCCATCTGTGGAGATGGTCAATAAATTACATAAATTGATCTCATATGAGGCCAACTGATCAAGGAGCTCATGTACCACTTTATCTGCTGATGTATGACCCAAAAATATGCTTGTAGCATACCGACACACTAACTTGTCAACATCAAACAAAGATCTGTGCTCTTTCCACGTTAAATGTCAGTATTAACACTGTTTTTTTCTTCAGACCAATATCTAGCTGTTTCTTTATTTGGCTATTTTTAATGTCATCAAATCCAAGTGTGAAAGGGTTGTTGCTTTCACTAATGTCCCTTCTTAGTTCGTTATTAAAATCCCATGGGATATAGCGTACACTTTTTTTTTTTTTTTTTCAGCTGCCTCTCAGCAGCTATTTTTGAATTGCAGAACATAAGCTTAAAAATATTTAAGTTCTCATTACAAGATTTAAAAGAAAAAAAAATGTGTGTTATGTTTAATGCCCATATAGCTTCTGCTTTTACTGTTTCCATCTCAATACCTAGAGAGGGTAAACTGGTTCCACTTGTTTTACCTCTTTGAATGTCAAACAAGTGAAGAGCCAGAATACCTTGCAAGGAAACATTATTTGTGTTTTTTCCCCATTCTGATGGGTTTTAAGCTGAGAAACCACACTGCTGGATACAGCAAAACTATCATTGCACAATTCACACTTACCTGAATATATGTCCGGCATGGCAGAACACCATTCAACAATGGGAACTCCATCCAACTCTCGCATTAGCCACAATGTCTGAAATTTTGTTTTTCCATGAGGCATTTTAATTGCCAAGTTTCTTAATCAGCTCAAGAATGAAAGCAGAACAAAAAACTTACGAAAATGTCAATGACTTGGTTGTTATTGAACTTCCTATGCCAACCAGCACAACACACACAAAAAGAATGTTTTTACTCAAGGACACCCTTTTGCCACTGAACTTGCTTTGCACATTTTCTTTGTTATATCAATATTGCATACTACAAACAACGAATGTTTACATCCAATAAGTAACTTGAGGTTTCTCACTAGTTGATCAGAACAACCTGTTCACAGTTGGCAGAAAAAAAAAAAACCCTGCTCACTGTCTTTATCTGCTCTGCTGTTTTTCCTGTGTAACTGAAAGGGTGGCAATTTATCTGTCAATCAAGCCATACTCAGTTTATTTCCAGGGAAGGAGAGTCCAGTAAGAACACAGCATCATAATTGGCATTTTCAACCATTTATTACCATGGTGATAACACCTATTAGGGGTTGAGTCTTCTCATTTCACTTTTCAGGTTTACAACTAAGAGAAATGGAATGTTAATTGGTAGGAAATAAAGGCCAAGGGCACAAATATTTATCTTTTAACTTCCCAGCACAAAACCTACACAAAATCACACCACTGTACATCACTTCCCCAAGAAAACTTCATAGGAAAACAACCTTAAAAAGCTCCACATGTTTTTCCAAGAAATGGCCAGCCCTACACTGTTATTCTCAGAGCTCTGCATTGCAAAAACATTAAAAATTTCCATTGCTAGTTAAAAAAGTATTTAGCTGATTCAAGCTAAATTTTGGGGTTGGGGACCAACCATTATTAGCAATTTATAGAGTTTGCAAAAATTCTGCCAGTTTTGTGAAAAATTCACAAAGATTGATTTTTGTATTCTTTTCATTCTAGTGAGTCTCAAGGAAGTCAGCCATCAGGGTGTGACCCATCTATCTTTATCGCAAGAGGAATCGCCAGCTGGCGGACCCATCCCACAAGAGTTACTACTTTCCTACCACCTTCTCATAGTCCACACCCACATCTATCTCCAGTGGCTGCAGTCACTCCTCCCCCTTGAATGCTATCAAAGTTCACCAAAGTCTTTGTCCTGACCCCAATGCTTCCATAAATAAACACTCTGGGAAACAGTTGCACTCTCCTGGAGGAGGGAAAGTGCACCAAGCATCTGATGAAAGAAGATCAGCTTAATGATACCTAAGTTTTGTTTACTTCTGAAAATTTTGAATGTTGTTGCCAGGTTCCTCATACTGATTCCAAGTTTCATTTGTTTTATGGAACTTGGAATCGGTATGAGGAACCTGAAAACAACATTCAAATTCTTCAGAAGTAAACAAAACTTTTGTCAATCCTTCTATACATTGAGAACAGGCCTTAACCAACATCAAGAGGCCAGAAACGTCTGTAAAAATCAAAAAGAACTCAGAGGGAAGGAAGATTAATGGTACATCTGTCTTCTTTAGAAAATTAAACTTATAAAACCACAAGCTGCAGCCTGAAAATTGCTATATATAATAAAATATACCACAAAGAAACCATTTTTTACATATAATATCAAAAAATTAATGCTGGACAACTTTTAGGATCTTTTATGTTTTTTAGGGATATTTTAGGATGCGAGTAAATGTTTAGGAATTTCAGGACGACTGCGCCACCTGGTATATATGAAAAATGGAAATTTTTGAAATCCACCAGAACAAAATAAAAGTTAATGAAAAATAAAAGAAAAAAATGTAATCATTTTTATCTAATGTAAGTTGTATTTTAACCAAAACATGAAACACTTGGGGGGGGGGTTCCCCCTCTAAATAAGTTAGTGGTGTGACCCTCCCAATTGAGGACCACTCTGGTATGTTTTACTATGCACAGCCCACAAAATTCTAGAGCTGTGTGTTCAGAAACTACCATTTGATGTTCATTTTTCTGTTCAATAAATGTTTGTGACACCTTAGTATCATTGCTTTCATGCCACAATTCTCCCTTGACAATTGCTCACATAATGTGCCACAGACCCAAGTGCTGAAACATAGTTTTTGAAGTGTGCACATTCAAATACTGAATAACATATCCCATACTCAAAGCTGCTTATATACCCATGAAGGAATTTGTTATATGCTAGAAATTTTCATGTGTTTACTCGGTTTGTTTTTTTAAAGTTTCTGATTTATTTATTTATCATTCATTAAAAAAAATATTAACTGACGATGGTATGTATATTAGTAAATAAACTGATAGACTGCAAGTCTTATAGTAATGTGAATTCATTTGCTTTTTTTCCAACAGTGAAAACCATAATAGGTACTGTTTCTATGACATCTAAGTTTCGGACTGATTGTTTTTTTTTTTTTTTTTTTTTTTTGATTGGAGGTTTAACGACCACCGTGAGCAACTCAAATGGGCTATAAGCAGTCGCCCATCCCTAATTTAGGGTCACTGGTTCCAGGGAAGGGAGAGAGCCAGTGCCGTAAGACAAACACAACATCCATGCCTGACCGGGATTCGAACCCGGACCCCTTACGGACGAATGATCAGAGGCCAACGCCTTAGACCACTGCGCCACCGGGGCGGCTCGGACTGATTGACTCACACACATAAAAACATTTAATAATAATACATTTGCCATTTGATAAAATAATCCAGCGTACATGAAAACAGTTATTCAACATAGCACTTTACCTTATACTCCCAGAGAATATAATGGACTCTTGAGGTATAATGGAAAGCTTTGATCTCAATGTTTCCAAAGGAATAGATGTAATATCCACTCCATCTATCAAAATCCTACCACCGGAGATAGATACCATACGAAATAAAGCCATAACTAAAGAAGATTTGCCACTTCCAGTTCGCCCACAAATTCCAACCTGTAGAAAAACAGTTGTGCGTGTACATAGAGTAGCTACAATACAGCAGGTGACAAACAATATCCAAACTTGCAAAAAAAGAAATATCACATTTTTAATAGAATCATTACACAAGAATGGGGGGGAGATACAAGTGAATCACTAAACAATTAGTCTATTTTACTCAGACAGCATTATTAACACATAAGTGTAGTCCCTAATCAAAGATACCCTATCTGATCAAAAGTACCCTGACACTTTCCTATCTTCAAACGCTGTGTAATAAGAAAGGAATTAATACCAAGTAGGTTCACCTTTTGCTACCAAGTAGGTTCACCTTTTGCTGCTATCACAGCCTCCATTCTAATGGGAAAGCTGTCCACTAGATTTTGGCATGTTACATCAGGAATTGCCTTCCATTCTGCCACAAGAGCATTAGTAAGGTTGAACAGTTCGTCTTGGCTCGCAGTTGGCATTCCAATTCATCCCAGAGGTGTTCCATAGAGTTGAGATCGGGGCTCTGTGCAGGCCACTTAAGTTCTTCCACACCCTTCTCATAAAAAAATTCCAGCAAGAAGCTTGCTTTGTAAATGGGGACATTGTTCTTTTGGTAAACAAAATGGCCTTTACCAAACTTTTGCCATAATGTTGGGAGCGCAGAATTGTCGAGAATCTCATTATAGACCACAGTGTTGATATTCCCAGGCACTGGAACTAGGTAGCTCTTCCCAAACCATGATGCCTCCATCAAACTTCACAGTTGGCACAACACAATCATACAGGTAGCATTTGCCTGGCATCCTCCACACCCAGACTCGTCTGTTGGACTGCCAGATTGTGAAGCGCAATTCTTCACTTCACAGAACGAGTTTCCATTGCTCCAGAGCCCACTTCCACCAGGATTGTAGCCACTGGTGGGGGTAGGGGGCAGATGCTCTCCCAGAATGGTCATGCTCTGAGGGTCATACAAAAAATATATAAATGCACTGAAAATTGTAACTCAAAAAAAAAAAAAAAAAAAAAGTTACATGCTTCTCTCAGTATTTTATGTTTTAAAGACTTCAGTTATCTGCATACAATATTCTTCTCAGCTAACCAGGGTACATGGTAACCTACTCTGTGAGGTGTGGACCCTTTGTATGCATGAAACAAATTGTCTCAAACAGTGGAGAACTACATATAAAACAATATGCGGATATGCCTAACATCCATGACCTTTCCAAATACACTGTAGAGATGAAGAGCAAATTAGTCATCTGTGCTCTGTTACGAAAAGCCCTTTTGGGCATGTAACTTAGAGCAAAAGTTTACTATACCCTACCCCAAAAGCATTTTCTTATTGTTAAACTCACTATCTGATACATATCCATTTTGTGTTGCTTCATTTTGCATTTCAGCGGACTGCTATGTTGTCTGCATTCACGTAACTTTTATGTTTATTGATATTTACATTCGTGGCCAAAAGTCCTTCACCAGTACACCAAAAGTCAATTTTTGATGTTTGAAGTCAACTTATACAGTGTAATGGTAAAGTCAGGAATACATGTTATACATTATTTTAAAGGAAATTTTATGCTGGATTTAAATATTTTTTACAGGATGTTATTACCAGTAAGAGAAGTGAAGTTACAAGCAAAAGTACAGCGTCTAGTCATAAAAAGCAAAAAACAGTGGAATTTGTGAAATTAGTGTACAATGCATTTTACGTAAAATTACAGTACAGTACATTATCGAAGCTTGAAGGACACTTGAAATAACTTGCCAACAAGCAAAATACGCTTTAATATTAAATTGGAGAACCACGGTTTCTTTAACAAAGTGCACCTTCTTGGCATGGAACTAATGAGCTTCTCTAGTTGTCCATTGGTGATAACACGGTGCCATACGGCCTTTCAGACTCAATTAATGCTGTTCTAGATGTGGGTCCTTGTTGATGGATCTTTTGCTTCAATCTGAACCACAAATTCTCTATGGGATTAAGATCCAGTGACTGTGCCGGCCACTGAAATTTTCTTATAACTTTTCAATTAAACCACTCGTCAACCAACTTTGACCGATAACATGGTGCATTATCGTTCTGAAAGAGAAAATTCCGTAAACCCGTGTCTTGTGCAGATGGTAGCAGTTTGGACACCAAAATATCCACATATTTTGAACCATTCAATGTGACATCAACAATGTGCAGATGGCCAACAACACTGGCTGAAATACAGGACCATAACATCACCGAATGTGGGTGCTTGATTGTTGGCTGGGTGCAGCATGCCCTTATATCTTTCCCCAGCCTGACAACGTACATAATTTATTCCCATTATTAGCATAAATAGTAACAGTTGTTTCATCACTGAAAATAACATTTTTTCCTTCATCAACAGTCCAATTCTTGTGTGCCTTGGCCCAAGCAATTCTTTTGAGCCGTTGTTGTTCAGTAAGGAAAGGTTTTCGTTCAGTCAGTCCATTTTCTTGTAGCCTACGACGAACTGTACATGCAGATGCAATAATGCCTACTTCATTCTCCCACTCATTTCTTAAATCAGCGGCTGTTTTAGACCTTGATTTTAAGGAACAACAAATCAACATGCGATCATCATGTTCAGTACACAACCTTGGTTGACCTGTTCTTTTGTGTTTCACACACATCCAGTTTCTGCAACTCTTTTAATAGTGCGAAAGACAGTGGAATGATCACAGCCACATTTAACAGCGATTTTGGCACTGTGTTATCACCAATGGGCAACTAGAGAAGCTCATTAGTTCCATGCCAAGAAGGTGCATTTTGTTACTAAGAAACTGTGGTTATCCAATTAAATATTAAAGCATATTTTGCTTGTTGGTACGTTATTTCAAGTGTCCTGCAAGTTTCAATAATGTACTGTACAGTAATTTTACGTTAAATGCATTGTACATTAATTTCACAAATTCCACTATTGTTTTGCTTTTTATTACTAGATGCTGTACTTTTGCTTGTAACTTCACTTCTATTACCGGTAATAACATTCTGTAAAAATATTTGAGTTCAGCATAAAATTTCCTTTAAAATGATGTATAATATGTATCCTGACTTTACCATTATGCTGTATAAGTTGACTTCACACATCAAAAATTGACTTTTGGTGTATTGGTGCAGGACTTTTGGCCACGATTGTACAATCGTTGGCTCTTGGTCATTTACCTAGTTTTCACAGTTTTAGTAAAACTATGTGAAAAACCAAAAGTGCGATTTCTGAATGAGCATATTTCCCTATAACGGAGGTATGAAAGGAAAACTGCTTACTCTTTGAGTGGAAGTGGGGAACTTTTACACTCGAAGGAGCGAAATTACAAGTCTTACCCTCCCAGATAAGAAAAGTTTGCTCTGGTGCTAACTGCCACCAAGCTTTACACCACTCTAACTGATGCTTAGAGTTGATCCTGCTGATGTTAGGCTTGTGTGCAGCTGCTTGGGCACAGTAACCCATTCCTTTCAGCTCTTGACGAACTATTATGATGCTTGTGTTGCTGCTAGAGGTATTTTGGAACTTGGTGTTGAGTGTTGCAACTGAAAACAAGAGACTTTGTCGCACCCCTAGCTTTGTCACTTCCTAGAGTCTCTCTCTGTCATTTTACGTGGCCTAACAAGTCACGACTGTGCTGTTGTTGCTCTTAGGCATTTCCACTTCACAATAACATTACTTACAGTTGATCAATGCAGCTGTAGCAGGGAAAAAGCTTCCAGAACTGACCTGTTGCTAAGATGACATCCTATGACTGTGCTATGTTGAAAGTCCCTGAGCTCTACTGTACAGCCCATTCTACTGTTTGTTCTTGTCTGTTATGTTTGCCAGTCCACATGCATCTTTTTATACTTTTATGGGCAATGGTTGTGACATGTGGGAAAATCCACAACTCAGAAGGGGTCTCCACATACTTTTGATCATATGATGTATCCAATACTGTAGCTGCATTTTAAAATGCAGTGATGCAAACTTATTGGCTAGTAGAAAAGATTGACAAAATCTACTGCATTGGTAGTGAAGCTTCACAAGATATTAGTTTCTGTATAGCTCAGTTGACAAGCCTAATTTGTGGTGATTTAAACTACTTGAGTAAGCCATGGCTTCGGTGACTACATATCTGTCATTTCCTAGCTAATATTCGTTTACACCTAAAGAAAAATAAAGGGCTGCGATTGCTCACAGCAATCAGCAGTATGGTGCACTGCCTATCCTAAAACTAATTCTGTTCTGCCAATTGAATCTATTTCCCCCTGATACTCCCGTACCATTCTCAGTTCCTAACCTCCTAAACAGTCCTGCACTCTGCACCCAGGCAGAGTGCACAACTGTTTAGGAGGTTAGCTGCTGTATTTTTTCTGCTGTATGAGAAAGTACATCTAAATACCGCCTTTCGTATAGCTACTTTCATTCTTAAACAAACACCCCTTCCGACCCCCCCTCCAGTAAATATTTTTAGACTGTTAACAGACTTTTCCTGCTTCGTTAATATAAATTTCCACTATGAAAAACTGCTTTGTTTTCAAATCCTACTACTACTAAATTTAAGACAATCAAGTAAAGTGTAAATACAAGAAAAAAAAAAAAAAAGTTGGGGAATTTAGTGTTACAACAGACTGTCCAGACTGCTTTAATAAATGTTTGATGAGGTAATAATGAGTTATTTTATTCAAATTCATCATGCTCAGCAAAAATTTAGCAGCTGCCGATATTCAATAAATTTTGCAAAATAGGATAATCACAAATAAAATGTGGTATCCTAATTTTAAATTACTACATACATACTGTATTTCTTAAGAATTTACCAGGGCAACTTACAGTAAAATGTGAGTAGGGGAAACAACAAAATAGTTTCTCATGAGCTGGTGTAAGAAGGAGTATTCACACTGAATAAACTACAGATGACATGAACATTCAAAAGCATTAAAAAAAAAAAAAAAGTTGCATACTGCTTCCCTCTTTTTTATTTTTGCCAAAACAAAAATGACTATTTCAAGTAAGAATTTAAACTTTATTATTGCAGTTGAAACTAATGGTGACATGGTATAAAAATGTATTCCACGTAAAAGGATGACACACTAAATGGTTAAGAAATAAAGATTCCTCCCCATTTGCCTTTCAACAGTGCTTCACATTTACTTGAACAAAAGATATTTTTTCCTTCAAATGTTTTGAGCTGGAAAATGACAGGTCATATTGAATTTCCATATGAAATACATGCCAATATTTTCCAAACATTTTACACATCAACGCATTGATATTTTGAAGATGTAGCATATATGTTAATATCCATGAGATATCGCGGCATAGCAAACAAGAGACATAAATCTTGTAAAGAAACCCATTGCAGCAATGCTGTGACAGTGGATCAAGGTGACATAACAACAGATTTCTCTAGAAGTGATAGCCAAAAGATTTTAAAAGCGCTGCATATCTAATGGAATGAGACTGATCGGTGAAACTAGATAAAGGTTTTGACTTTATGATCACCCTTAAGGAAACTTAACAACTTTGATCACCCACGATCACCCTTAAGGAAACTGAGTCAATAAGAGCCATGAATGGCATGCTTTCAAATTTTTGTCTTTTATTTTTTATTTTTTTAATTAGGAGTTTAACGACCACCATGAACAACTCAATGGACTATAAGCAATCTCCTGTCCCTAATTTAGGGCCACTGGTTCCAGGGAAGGGAGACAGCCAGAGCCATAAGACAAACACAACATCTATGCCACACCAGGATTTGAACTTGGACCCATCTCAGATGAATGACCAGAAGCCAGCGTTTAAGACCACTGCACCCCCTGGGTAGCCTTTGTCTTTTATATACTTGCTAGTTATAATTGTATGAAACATACATAAATGATATTTTCTAAATAGACAGTTTTTAGTAGAGGATTATTTACCATTCCAGTAAATATGGCATATATTAAACCAGATCAGTGATGGACAAAAATATGCTATAGCATGTGAAATCTGGATAATACTCTAGGGTTTGTACACTTTGGGGGGGGGGAATTCAAGGACTTTACCAGGACATATACAAAACAATTCCAGGATGATTATTATGCTTCACAGTATCATGGTCAATTTTTTTTAAAGCTATTTTGGTTTTAAGTAATAAAAACGATGAAAGATATAAATGGATAAGTGTGCTTTTTTATTCATTACATTTCTTTTTAATGTTTTTAATTGGAGAATTACCCAATAATGAAAAACTGTATCATGGTGGAGCAATTATCACAAAGCCTATCTCAGAAAATCCTTTCCCTCAATCTGAAAATGATTAATTCAATCAGTCATTTTAGCTGCATCACTATTCTGCACTATCTTCCCATGTAATCAGTCTATTATTGATAACAACTGAAATTATTATAAAATAAAACAAGGGCAGGTCCAGAATTTAAGAATGGAAAAGCACACATCTAATCATTTAAAAGAAGAAATATAGAAGGAAACATATAAATCTATGCCTGTTAGCAGAACAATTGAGAATAATGGAAAAGTTGAAGTTGAAAATAGGTGAAAAATATTCATGGAAAAAGCTATGCTAAAGGAAAAGTAATTTTTCAAATATGTCTCCCAGAACCACATATAGGGGGGGGGGTTGGACCTTTACACCCCTATTGGAAAATTTTTGCATTATTTAAAGAGGATAATGCTCCACATCTCTATTGTAGCAAATGGCATACAGTAAAGAAGAAATTTTTCAATAGGGTTTTTAGAAGTGGTAATACAGCTGCGAACTGCAGGACAAAAACCTCACCTAGAGACCGAACTGTGAACTACATAATTCCTCATATACTAACGTAAAGTTTTCTACAAGGCAAATGGAATTTGGTGTTGAAAGAGAATTTCAAATCGCCCATGTAGAAGCAGAGATATTGAGAAAACAGATTAAAAATTGGCGATCTCTAGTGACAAAATTGTGCATTATTCTGGGAAGAAAATATGCACACAGAGTTTGCATAGCTAGTAGTATCTGACCGAAGAAATAGGTTTTTCAATCAGATTTTTAGTCCTGAAGATATTGCTGTAAAAGGAAACCTGAACTTATGCCCTCTGCTCTGGTGGCAGACTTGTGTGTTAAGAAAAATTTGAAATTATATGAGAAACATTTTGCAGCGGACATGCTCTCCAACAAAGAAAGAATTTTTCAAATCGGACATCGGACTCTTAGAAGAAGAGATCATTAGATAGAAGTCATCGCTCTTTCCACGTTTATAAGAAGAGATAAAAAAAAAAAAAAATGTACATCTACACCCCTGGCAGAGAAACCATGGATTATTTTAAGAAGAAAATATTCCGAAAAGGTTTATCAACACGAGTGGTATCGGTCCACGAAATAATTTTTTAATCGAGATTTTAGAAACTCACATTTTGCTGTAAATACGTGAGAAGCAGAAATTAACACTTACACCCCCTGATGGCCAAACCATTCTTTACCAAAAATTAGAAATATGCAAAACATTTCCTATCAAGAGCTGTATCTGGTCCAGAAAGAATTTAATTTTTCAAAAGTTTTAGAAGTAGAGATATAGGGAAAAACACAATTTACTTTTATGCCCCCTCGCGGAAAATCTTTACTTGAAAAAGTGACTATACCTAAAATAGTTTTCGACATAAATGGAATCGAAAGGTAAAAGAATTTTTTCAAAAGGATGTTTAGAAGCAAATATATGATATAAAATATATTTTGAATTCAATATCTTCTGCATTTACACCCTCTAGCGGCGAAATTGTCCATCATTAAAAAAAACTGAGTGCAAGGATCATCATTCGCACATTTCAAGCTTCCCAATACAAAAATAATTTTTCAAATCAGACTAATAGTTGCAGAGATATGGTGCCCACAGACAGACAGATGGATAGGCAGAAAAACTGGTAACATAAGCACTATCTTTTTTACAAAAGACATGCTAAAAAAGAGGTAAAACTGATTTCCTAAAAGAAATTCAAATACATTTTTAAGCACTAATTTCAAATTTCAAGGCTTTTCAAGACAGCTTTAAAAAAACACTGTTTTCTCAGGATATTCCACATCTTGTAAACATTATCATGATTTTCAAGGACTTAGCAGGTTTTCAAACACCTGTATGCATCCTGATACTCAGTTGTATTCAAATGCAACATCAGGAGAATGATAAAAATACATCAGTTACAGAACTGTTTACCTTTTCTCCTGCTTGGATAGTGAGACTGATGTTTTTTAGGACTGGATCACTGCTGGTGTCATATTTCAATGTGACATTTTCAAATGAAACTTCACCTTTGTTTGGCCAATTTTTTGGGAGCTCTATATATATGGGGGAGAAAAAGTGTGACTAGCATTCGGTTGCATTTATATGAAAGAGGAAAAAATATTTACATGACAAAATAAAACTCGTGCATCAGAAAATCACTCAAAACATGATCATAAAACTGAAAAGTTCAGTTAGCTACTTATGAAAAAAATTTAAACATCTTGTATATAATGAGACAATATTCACATCTCCCCTTTGATTCATAGTCTCATTGGCTACCTGCAGAATAACTGCCTTCTTCCCTAACTAAAGATGAAAATACAAAAAAAAAAAAAATACAAAAATAATCATTTTCTAAATTTTCGTTTAATAGAGCTGAATTTTTGACAGAATGCCACAACTTGGTCTTATAATGTTACCATGCAAATTTTGCTTGAATCTAAAGAAAACTTTTAAAATTATGCACTTTTTTTTTTTTTATTAAGACATTCAGAGAAAAACAGTCAACTTCACGGGAAAGCGCAGAGGACAGAGACCTATGGGCATGCAACATTCACTTTCCCCTCCCCCTTTCATTCTGAGTCCTATTTGCCACCCATTGCTGTACTGCCTTCTTGCCTAACTGAGGATAAAAGTTAATTCAATCTAAAGTTAATTCAATCTCTGGGTAACAAGTGGTAAATTTATTCTTCAATATTTCAAGTTCTTGTTTTAATTTAGATAATATAAAAATGTCGTCGACATATCTACAATAAATGATGGGTGGGTTTGGTAGTTTTCTAATAATTTTGTTTTCTATATCACTCATGATTATTTCTGAAAATAAAGAAGATAAATCAATCAGTTAATAATAAAGAAGATAAATCAAATCAGTTAATAATACTAGACAAAAGTGAATATATTGTTAAAATGAACACAGCTATTGAGGAATTAAAATGTCAGATAATTAAAAAAGACCCTGTGGACTCTCAGATAAACTTTTTAGCAAAAATAAGAAATCATAGTTCACTACCTTCAGAAATTACCAGAGCCTATCCACCAGTAGGTACAGTAGTTCCAAGTATTTTTGGGAAAATAAAAACCCATAAACCCGATAGACCATTTAGAGTTATTGTTCCAAAATCAAAGTCACAACTAATAAATCTAGAAAGGAAATTATACAAATTTTTGGCCCCCTTTTTCATGAATAATGAATACTGTTTAAAAAAACAGTTTAGAGTTCATTGAGAAAATAAAATCTATTAATATCCCACTATCTGATATATTTATGGCAAGTTTAAACGTTAAATCATTATTCCCAAGATCCCTGTACCAAAAGCCATAGACATTATCATTAAAGAGTTAAAAAATAAATCTAACTTTAATAATAAACAATTACAAGAGTTATTTAACATTTTATCCTATATTTTTAACAACAATTACTTTGAATTTGACAAAAAAATCTGCAGGCAAGAAGTAGGAACCCCAATGGGATCCCCATTATCTTCTTTATTTTCAGAAATAATCATGAGTGATATAGAAAACAAAATTATTAGAAAACTACCAACACCACCCATCATTTATTGTAGATATGTCGACGACATTTTTATATTATCTAAATTAAAACAAGAGGAACTTGAAATATTGAAGAATAAATTTACCACTTGTTATCCAAAGATTGAATTAACTTTAGAATTTGAACAAAATGAAAAAAATTCCTTCTTAGATATAGAAATAATAAAAAAAGACTTAAATTTTGAATACAGAGTTTTTAGAAAACCAACCTATGTACCTATAATAATCCCATATCAATCTGAACACCCAAAAACTCATAAAGTAAATGGTATTAGGAATTGGGTAAAAAGAGCCTTCACACATTCCTCAAATAGGAAATACAGAGAAGAAGAAATCCAATGGATTATTAACACAACCAAACAATTTGGATATGACACAAAAACTGTTAAAAAGTTGATTTTTGAATACAAAAAGAAATTAAAAGAGTCTAGACAAAACATCCCAAAAAAGAAATACAAATTTTTAGGTTCTTTCCCTTTTATTAGAGGACTAAGTGGAAAATTTTTCAGATTAATGAAGAAACACAACATTATTTTTGGACATTCAGTTCAGAATATTGGTGACTTAATTATAAAGAAAAAAAGTAACAATAATATACTACAATCAGCAGGCGTATATGAAATTCCTATTGTTTCAGAGTTCTGAAGACCACATTTCATACATTGGCAGCACAAAAAATAGATTAATAAAAAAACTACATCAACATATAAAAAACTGGAACAAAAAAGAAGAAAAAACTGCACTTATCCAACACTGTGTTAAACATAAACAATACCCTGATTTTGAAAATATTAAATTACTAACCACTTACACAAACTAAAAAGAATTAAGAATTTCCGAAAGCGTTATAATTGAAAAAAAAAAAAAGATAAAATATGCAACTTACAAGACCGCACCACACTAGACACAGCCTGGAAATCACTTATAAAAAAAGAAAAAATTCATAAAAAAAGACAAAAAAAAAAAAAAAAAACATAACAAAAAATCACACACAAAAAAAATACACCTGTTTCTACGAACAAACAATAATAACCCAAAAATATCTACACAAAAGGATAATACCTACAACTGATACCTACCAACTCATCCAATAGATGGCGACACATTAGAAACAAATCACCTAACACATACAGACACACAATAGAATTATACTTATGACTGATACCTACCAACTCATCTAATAGATGGTGACACATTAGAAACAAATCACCTAACACATACAG
Source organism: Macrothele yani (assembly GCA_039090855.1). NCBI lineage: Eukaryota > Metazoa > Arthropoda > Arachnida > Araneae > Macrothelidae > Macrothele > Macrothele yani. The sequence continues at coordinate 75,436,211 of CM077016.1, read as the reverse complement.
ACACACAATAGAATTATACTTATGACTGATACCTACCAACTCATCCAATAGATGGCGACACATTGGAAACAAAATCATCTAACACATACAGGCAGCAAACCTTCTCATCGATTCCTGTCATGCAACTCCAAAAACCACATACACGCGAGGAACCCTCGTGTAGAAACAGTGGACAGAAGATGGCGGTTGTGTACCGCTGAAAGCGCTCGCCGTAACAACGAACCCCTTGTGAGACTTCTCCTGACCCAGGGAGTATAACTCTTCCTACTAAAATCTTTTAATTAATAGTAAATTTCAAACGTTTGATTGTGCAAATGAATGAATGTGGAACTGAAAATATATAAGCTAACTGTTTTATTTCTGCAATTTTTTTTTTTACAACTAAACAAAGGTCCGTAACAAAAGGACCTCTCGGGCCAGGAGCACGTGCCTCACAGAGCAAACAACGTGCGAAATACTTCGACAATATCAGGTAAAATACCTTAGATATTATGTATATGTTTCTTACAGATCGTTAACTTTTCCTTTGCAAATTCCATAACATAGGTTTCTATATGTTTTTGTTGTAAATTTCATTCACGCATATTTTGTCAATGTTTTCTTCACAATATAAGCTGTGACTCGGCTTTACTTTCAATTCTGATTTTTATTCCATCGTCATCTGTTTCAATATCTATGTATATTACGTTTTTGTCATCTTTCCGATGCCTCACCTAGCTTAGATTATGACAGGAGTTGAAGACAAAGGTTGTAGGGAGGGAGGGAGAGGGGGAGTACAATGTACAATGGAAAGGTGGCACAGAGCAGCTGCTCCTCAACTACCCCAGCACTGGATTGCCATAGCAACCATTGCTGACGGGACGGGGTCACGTCACATTTTGCTTCTGTTGTAGGTCGATGGGGGGTACCACATTCCATGGGAGAAGTTTGTATAGGCTTCTGTGGCTGTTTCCACTCCATATATCCTTACTTTATGGGTTTACTGTCCTGGAAGTCAACACAGAAACAGGGCATTAGTGGTATTGATGGACAGTAGGGTGGGAAGTGGTGGTTTAAATCATTACCTCTTTCCCAAATTAGTCAAAATATAAACAACTTCATGACCCATCCCATCGCAGATCACCCCTAACTACGAAGCTCCAGAAAGTTGGCATTTGAAACAGCCATTGTGGCAAATGGTATACTGTCCTGGAAAGCAGTTTTTCAAACTATCTCTTTAAACTTATGTCTTGCAAACTTCATACAATATGGTGAAAATAATGTTAACCCCATCTGAAGTGTTACATTTTATGATTTCTAGACTGGTCAAGTGGTCTCTTACATTCCAAAGTGAAATACTGAATACTGTGACATTTAGGCCCCTGGGGGAGCCTCAGGATGTTGACCCACACCACCCTGTTTTTTTTATAAGTTATAAGAATCACCAAACACAACTTTTTTTCACTTGCAAGACACAACTTTGGGGGGGGGGTTCAATCACCTCTATTGTACATCAACTAGTTTGGAAGAACTAGACCACATAACTCGAAAATTATTAACTACAATAGATTATGCCTTACACCCATATATTGATGGATGTGTGTGAATGAAGTATACAGCAGATGAAGAGAAAGGATGTTTAAATGGTTACATCAAAACAAGCATAGAAAAAATACTCAGAGATCAGCAGAAAAAAAAAAAAAAAGAATTAAAACAGCAATTTGGAAATGAAGAATCCTAGTAATTAATGATTTCATGGCTTTCTCTATAATTACTGTCAGTAACTAAAAAAAAAAAAAAATCTTCATGGGAATTACAGAGGATAAATTTTTAAGTACATTACCTCTCAAATTTCTATTATCACCAGAATTAATGAACACAGTGTAGCAATAAGGAACATTTTCAACAAACCAGGATTAGACAGGCACATACATCAAACTGGCCACAAGATGGGCTGGAACTCTTAAAAGTTATCAAGCATCAATCCCATTCAATTGTCCAAAAATTAGAAGAATTCCTGGGAATATTCTGAACACAAGGTGGCAAAATCAACAACCATGCTGGATGGCAAATCAACCAGGCTTGGTTGCCAGACCTGTGGAAGAAGTAGGACACAGGAACTCCTGACGATGATCTAGCGTATAGATCAAAAATTTGAGAGGTAATGTACTTAAAAATTTATCCTTTATAAGTCCCGTTAAGTTTTTTAGTTAATGAAGAATTAACCAAAGGAGTAGAAAATTGGACAAGCAAAGTGTTGAATGCATACCTTGAAGATATCAAACAGTACAGAGCAGTAAGGATTGGAGGTTCCACAATGGTTTTTAAAAGAAAGAAGTACAGGGGTTAATACTGGTTGCTCAGGAACAGGTACTGCTAGCTAATGTAATGAAGACAAAAATTGAAAAGACTGGCCATAACAGAACAGCAAACATAGATTATCTACTATTACTTAAATTTGAGGTAACAATTCTCACCTTCAAATCTTTAACATATGTTGCATGCTTCTATCTTTGCAGGACGCGCTCCCACCACAAGAGAGGCCTAATAACACCACGTGGTTACTTATTACTAAACAATATTGTTAGTAATAAGTAACCAAATAATAACACCATGTGGTTACTCATTACTAAACAATATTATTTTAGTAATAAGTAACCGTGTGAAACACTAAACAATATTGTCTTAATAACACCACATGGTTACTTATTACTAAACAATATTGTTTAGTAATAAGTAACAACGTGGTGTTAGGCCTCTGTCGCGGTGGGAGCACGTTCTACGGAGATAGAAACATGCAACATATGTTAAAGATTTGAAGGGGAAAATTGTTACTGCAAATTTAAGTAATTGTCATAAAAGCATGTTTAATGTGAGGTTATTGAATTTAGTGACCTTCATGATATGTGTATATATATATATATTATAGTTAGATTATGTAAAGACAAGGATTGAACAGTAGATCCTTTTGGCATTGCATGCAGAAAAATTGTCAGACAGACTAAAAACACCAGCGCAACTGAGCTACCAAAACCACACTAACATGCACCCAAAAAGGTTATTAAAATTAATAAGACAAAAATATTTTGGGATTTTCAAATCCAGACAGAAAGACATCTGGGATCCATCAATTCATGCTGTTGATGCCATATTCTGGCCAGTCCATCGGTATGTACACTGGTTTCCATAAATTAAGCAACAAATGGAAAAATTGTGATAACTCAAAACGTATGCAATCGATTCAGATAAAATTTGGTGGTAAGCTTTATCAGAGCAACAAAAAAAAAAAAACATAAGAACATGTGATACAAAGCATTTGCATTTTGTATGAATGATGTAAATATGAAAATACAGAAACATAGTTATCAAGATGGAATAGGAAAAGGTACTTCAATACGGAATGTGGTTATTACCCCGAACAGCAATACAGGCCCAACAGCGATGTTCCATGCTGTTAATTATGGTGTCGAGCAGTTCCTTGGGCAGCTGTGTCCATTGCTCAAGCAAAGCAGTTAGGAGCCCCTGCAGGGTTTAGCGAGGGGCTGGGCGCCAGCAACACGCCTCCCCGAGAGCATCCCAGACATGCTCAATGGGATTCAGATTGGGATAGCGTGCTGGCCACTCCATACGGACTATAGTCTCCTGTTACAGCTACTGGTGCACGAGGTGAGGATGGGCATTATCCACCTGCAGTGCAAATGTATCGCCAATTATGGCAGCATACAGACGAACAATAGGGTCCAGGATGTTGTCTCTATACATCTGAGAATTGAGGTTTCCATGTGGCAACACATAAAGATCGGTACGGCCGCCTAACGATATGCCTGCCCACACCAGACACTACCATCACCATAGGTGTCCCCTTTTCTGGATATTAGAGGGAAGATAGCCAGTACTGGCCTTTCTCCAGATGCAAACTTGGTGAGAATCACTCTGTAAACAGTATCGAGACTCATCAGTGAACAGAACGGACCTCCACTGATTTTGGGCCCAGTTCACATGCATTCATGCCCAATTGAAACGTTCCCTAGAGAGGGAGAGGCACACATAATACCAGTCGCCGAGCATACAGTCCTCCTGCATGTAACCTTCTGAGTATCGTTGAAGCTGATACCATCTGTTCGGTGGCTACTGCAAGCACAGACCTGAGATGAGTCGGTGTAGCCGTCCTGTTCCACTGTGCCGAAAGCCGTAAGTCATCCATGGAGGTCGTTGCCCTTGGCCTATCTTTGCTGTACCTTCAGGAAGTAGCACCTGTGGCGTGGAACTGCTGCCACATCCTGCTGACCACAGAACAATCAATGTTGAGACATCTTGCGGCGTCTGACTGCCATTAGCCTATCGCTCTGTAGCGTAATTCCACTGGTAAATGATGTCTTGAAGCCATGTTAACAAAATCGCTATCTCGAATCTTGTCATTTACCGCGACACACGAATTGGTGACTCCCTCCAAAACAGCTGGTTTTAAGCTCTTGCATATTTGCATAAAGCGCTGCCAGCGCCACTCATTTGCCTTCTGTACATCGATGCTGTATGCCTTCGCCTGTAACATATGCAAATTTTGTGCAATTTGAACTCTATTTCGCCCAATTAGCACGATTTTTCGGTTTGTTTCTTAACTTTTGGAAACCAGTGTATTAACTGAAAATGTGATTTTCCAGATCAGGTAACTTTTCCAGTTCTCTTGGTTCCAGTATTGGTGTGGTGCTCCTGTGCTCACTGCAAAGAAATTTGTCAGTTTTTAGCAGAGACAAGTAGTACGTAGAGGACGTCTCTTGTTATAGCCCATTGGTACCAATGTGTGGCGGACTGTGTACACTGAAGTTCTCTTCTTGATACCGCTGTTGCACTGCATGGTTACCAAAGATGAGTTTGGGTTCAATTTTCGAAGCCCAAGCCAGAATTTTATATTGCAAGATAGAGCCTGGTCCCAAACGAGCCCAAAAACTGGCTAACCTGTTCAACCATTACTAAAAAACAACTCCTTTTCAACACTTCCACCCTCTCCTCCTCCTACAATTAACCAATGTATTTCTCAAATAAGGAGTGAGGAAGGGACCTCTGTCTATTTTTATAGTGTAACTGTACGATTTTCTTTGACCGTTCATTTCCACTTGAAGTGCTTCGGGCAGACGGGCATCCAAAATGATCGGGCGATGCTGCAATTGTATGTTGCTCTAATGCTAAATATTACCGTGCCATAATGCGCTGCAATGTGTACATTGCTAAATAGAATTAGCAGGGAGCTACTGTGTGGAGATAGGGGGGTAAATTATCGTCAGCAAGCTATCAATTATCCAATATGTATAGTTCTTGAAAAAGCTTTTTCTGCTCTGCAGAAACACACTAATGTGCGGCCTATGGCATTTTCTACCCAAGCCTGGAATAAACAGCCATCTCAAATGCCTGCTCCCCAACCAGAACCAGTTGCCAAAGAATTCCCTTTACAAACTATAAAGTGTCTCATTTGCTAAATCATATAAAATCACATTTATATGTAAAAAAATTATCTCGCTCTCACTCTCTCTAAAAGTCTGAGCCCGCCTGAGCCCAAACCGCAGTAAATATTCTACAGCCCGAGCTTGATTCGGACCCGGGCTCAGGCTGAGCCCGTCTCAGCTCTCATGGTTACTTGTCACAATGAAGTTGTCTGTTACCTCATACAATCCTCTCCAGCTGCCATTGACCTCAACCACTGACCAGTCATTTCTGCCTACATGAAGACTGCTAACTGCTTCTTTTGTTGCCCATGCACCACTCATTGTACACTCTCAATACAGTTGTTCTTGCATAGCTGAGGAAGTTCGCTCTTTCTGATATGCTTGCACCCACCAGCTTAGCACACCCACTATAACACCTCTTTCAAAGTTGCTTAAATGATAAGTCTTACCCATATAGCTGCTATCTATGCTTCACACACATCTGAATCCTTTGCAGTGAGCTGTTTATAAAGCAATCTCAACACCATAGTTGCCTACATCAATGAGGATGGCATGTGGCTGAATGCTGTTGTGGGTGTTCCTAATAATAATTAACTACTTCAGTGAAGATGCGAAAGCACTTCATTTTTGCACACATATTCACTTCACTATACTATATACTTAATAGGTAGGACCTCTCTCCAAAATAATTTACAATGCGTCATACAATGACAATGAAAAAAAGCTACTTTGCTCTTAAAAATACTTTACTCTTTCTTCATTTTGATATAAAAAGTATTCCTTTTGTTAGATTTAAAGAGTTCACTTAACAGATAAAAAATGTCAACTGTTTCGATTTCACGCAACAAGATTGCATATGAATGTTTTTATTTTTCACAGAATTCACACTGTTGGGGAATTGTTATGCAAAGGAATAGTTAAAAATTTAAATTCTGATTGTTTGACTGTTATAATTTATTATATTTTTTATTAACTGATTTATTATAACAGTCAAACAATCACATTCAACAAATAATTACCCACCATTAAAAAATTTTAAATTTGTCATATTACTACGCCCCTAGCGGAAAATCTATGCGTAATTTGAAAAATTAACTATATCTAAAAAACTCTTCGACATAAATGGAACCGAAAGATAATAGATTTTTTTAAATCAGATGTTGAGAAGCAAATATGGGGAATAAAACGTACTTTTGAATTCGACATCATCTGCATTTACGCCCTCTAGCGGCAAAATTGTACATCTTAAAAAAATGAAATAAAGGATCATCATTCGCATATTTCAAGCTTCCTAATATAAAAATAATTTTTTATTTTTATACACGTTACGTTACTAGAAAAATAATTTTTTATTTTTATACACGCTACACGTTACTAGACAGGTATCTCTAATTCAATTGCTCTTCAGTGTAGTTTCCCTCTGTCCGGCACGGCAATCATCCAGGAACAAAAAAGTATTGTGGCTGGGACCCGAAGAAGTCATCAACTGCATGTTGAACCTCGTTGTCTGTCGTGAACTGTTTCCCGGACAGAAAGTGATCCAGGCGATAAAACAGATGATAGTCTGTCGGAGACAAGCCCGGGAAATAGTCAGGATGAGGTAGTGCCTCATAGCCCAAGGCACTTAGTGTCAGCATCGTTCGTTGTGCGACATGAGTGTTGCTGTTGTCCTGGAGCAGAAGAACACCATGTCTGTTAACCAAAGCCGGTTGTTTCTGCAGCAAATTTTATAAGCAGTCGCCCGTCCCTAATTTAGGGTCACTGGTTCCAGGTAAGGGAGAGAGCCAGTGCCGTAAGACAAACACAACATCCATGCCTCACCGGGATTAGTAAAACTGAAATGTAGTCCGACACAGCACGAGCTTCGGGCTCTGAAAATGGCCGAGACCCAGCGAAATTTTGTGAACAAGGGTCTTTGCTTGATCCTCTGGCTTCTGTCACAGAAAGAAAATTATGAGAGGCTCTATGTAATCAACTTTTCTAAATGTAGCATAAAAAAGGCAGTGAATGGTATTCACGTATTTCGCATAATTATAGAATGGTGTATAGAAGTTACACATTTTTCATGTTTGCCATTAAAATTTGTTTGAGGCAATATTTTACATTTTTAGTTTTGTTTTGCAAGATAAGAACCTTTCACTAAAAATTTTTATTATTATTATTTAGGATCTAAATTATGCATTTCTTCTATCCAAGGTGGTTTTTGTGTGTGTGTGTTGTGTGTGTGTGTGTTGTGTGTGTGTGTGCGCGTGTGTGTGTGTGTGTGTGTGTGTGTGGGTGTGTGTGTGTGTGTGTGTGTGTGTCAGATTATCTATGGCGTCCTTGGCAAAGAAAAAATGCTGGCAGTACTCCATTCAATATCTTGCCCACAGTTTTATTCCATCACCACAGGACAAAAAGATGCTTTTATGTCTAATCTGTAAGACTACACTTTCCTCATACAAGCTGCAGAAACACTTGGAGAAAATGCAGAAGGACAAGACTACAAAAAACTGCAGGATAATTTCCAAACCAGGACAACAGTAAAAGAAGTGCTTCGTGAATGAGTAACTAAAATGGACAAAGGTTTACTTGCATCCTATGAGATTTCCAAGATAATTGCTAAAGCTGGCAAGCCACACGATATAGGCAAATCACTGAATTTGCCAGAAGTATCTGTTAAAATTTCCAACTGTTAAGAATCAGAGTTCACATTAAATTACTCAGGCAACCCCTTTGAGCAATTCATCAGTATAGAGGTGTATTGAAAAAATGGCAGATGATGTGAAAAAACAACTAGTTGCATAACTGTAATTTTAAAAGTTTGCCCTGCAAATCCATGAATCCACTTTACGTGTTAATAAACACCTTCTGATGACATCTGTTATGTTTCTGAATGATGATCAACTTAGTGGAGAAATACTTTTTGCTTGAAAGCTTAAAACAGGCACCAAACATGAGACAATTTTTTATGAAGTTAAGAGTTATTTCAAGGAAAAAAGAACACCAAGAAGGAGACGTCTGATACCTACAAAATTTATACAGCATAATAATGGAATACAGAGGATAGCGTGATCAAAACATTATGGCAACATACAGCTGTATTTGATGGTAAACTGAAAAATAACATTTCCATGTAACATGGTTAGTACGAGGTTGAACCGCCGTGAACTGCGTCACACTGTGCAATTCTGGCATGGAGTCTGTCATACAGATGTTGGATGTAAGTTTGGGGTATTGAGTTCCAAGCATCCTCAACCTGGACGCGTAAATCGGGGATGGTCGTGGCTGGCCGTGGAGACCGGATAAGCCGTTGTCCTATAAAATCCCACATGTGCTCAATGGGGGACAAATCCGGTGAGCGTGTAGGCCATGGAAGTTGTCTCACACCATGAAGTGCATGTTGCGTTGCACGTGCCATGTGTGGGCGTGCGTTATCTTGCTGGAAAACACCACGATGGACCGACCTTACAAATGGCACAACAACGGGCTGATTGATGTTGTTGATGTAGGAGGTGCTGTTTAACGTACCCAATACAAACACTAGTTGTGTATGGGAGTGATAGCTGATCGCTCCCCACCCCAGGAGACCAGGTGTAGGCCCTGTGTGTCGCTGGCAGATGCAAGAAGGGTGGAGACACTCCCCTGTGCATCTGCGAACACGCATACGGCCATCGGAGGTTCCCAAGCAGAATCTGCTTTCATCACTGAACACGACATATCACCATTGCGTTCTCCATGCAGACGTTAGCGACACCACCGCAGCCGTTCCTGACGGTGGGCTGGAGTCAGAGGTGCACATGCCAGAGGCACATGTGCACGTAGTCCTGCATCCAGTAGACGGTTGCGGATTGTTCGTACAGTCACCTCAGGTGCAACGGCAGCTCGGATTTGCGTCGCAGTGGATGTTCTGCTTGACAACGGCGCTCTTCTAATGCGGCGATCGGTCCGCTCATCAGTCCGTCTGTGACTCCCGGTTCCACGTCTTCTCGGGTGGGAATGTTCCTCGGACCATCTAAGACACCATCGTACCACCAGCGATACTTCCCGTCCAATTCGCTCCGCAATACGACGATACGACCACCCGGCCTCGCAGAGTTCAACTAGATGACCTCGCTCAAAGTCCGATAACTGCTGAAATAGTACACGTCTTCCATGTCCAGGCATTGCAGCTTCTTCAGGGTCTTCGCACGTGTCCGTACGCCGACGACTGATTACATTCACTTCGCCGTACTCCTTAAATACCACCGGCGATAATTTGCATATTATGTCGTGCTGTGGCGTAAGCGCTCACCAGTTGGTCCCGAAATTAACATCACACCTACGTAAACTCGACCCCATTAACATATGTAAATTTCATGATCGTCCGCCAATTCCTTCTTGGTGCTCTTTTTTCACTTTCCGCCAGTGTATAATGGCTTATTCAACTAATGGTGCTGCTTCCATGGTAGGTAGGTACAAAGAATTCATTGCTCATTTAAAAAATGCTGTGCCTGAAATTTTCTTGCATACACTGCATGATCCACCATCAACACTTGACTGGAAAATTCTTGGAAGGAAGTCTGCATGATGTCCTTGTTATTGTAATAAAAGCTGTCAAACTTCATGAAAAATCAAATGCACTTCAATATCTCTTTTCCAACAATTTTGTGAGGAAAATGAAGATTTTGCATGCTTACTAATGCATACAGAGGTTTGGTGGCTATCAAAAGGTAATTGTCTTCATTGTTTCGTTGCACTCTGGGGCAGTATTATCACTTTTACATGATATACAACTTGGAGAACACACTGTTGTCACTAAGTGTGATATATTTTATCTATCAACTATAGCTGAAAAGCTGAATTTTTTGAACAGACAAACACATGGAAAAACACTGTATGTAGCCTTACATCTTGAAAAGGCACCCCTTGAAAAACTTGAGCTATTCTGGAATAATATTGGTCATCGTGAATCAATGCAATTTCCATCTTGGCTACTCATGACACAAAATTGCAAGCTGATTATGTTGTGCATTTGAATCATTTGTATAGTGATATGCAATTTCGGTTCAGTGCCCTACTAGAGATAAATATTCCTGATTGGGTGTTGGATCCATTTGGGGTAAATGCAGTTTATGTTGACATCACATTACTGAATAGAAGAAATAGAAAAACTGAATAGAAGAAATAGAAGAAAGAAAGAAATAATGAATAGAAGAAATAGAAGAAAAAAATAATGAATAGAAGAAACAGAAGAAAGAAATTATGCATGGCCATGGGAATGGAATGTGATAATTTCTTTCATCTATTCAGTTTTTAATGGGTTTCAAATGGTTTTAACTCCTTTCATCCATTTCATTGTCATCAAGTTTTTATAATATCAGCATTTTAGTTAATTCTTCGAATTTAATTTCAACTCTGACTATGCACTTTTCGATTACCTACTGAGCCAAAACATTTTAGTGTTCTCATCTTCTAATCTATCAATCAATAGTAATCATGCAAATGCTACAAGTCCACAAGCATGTTAATGACAATGGCAATACAGACATCATGATTCAATTAGATTATGGGTATGTTATATTGATTTTGTTTAAGATACAATCTTCATTTATATCCAGTGTATATATCACATCCTATAGTGGCTATGTTTCACAACTATTAATAATTCAAATGCAAGTAACAGATATAACAGTGAAATACCCCCCCCCCCCCCGACCCTTTTTTTCACTACTTCAATGGAGCTTAAGCTAGATTCAAAAATGGCAAACAGAATTTCTGGATAAGTAGTGAAAATACAAATAAGTTTCCACAGCTCTGGGAGAAAACAATTTTTTTTCATCAGATTTACCACTTCTTATCTGGTTAAATCAGGTTTTAGTCAAGTTCTTCAGCTGTTATCAAAAGCTCATAACCATCTTGATATTATGAAGAGATAAGATTTTCAATTATGTCTAACAATGCTGCAACCAGATATTTAAAAGCTTGCTAGTTTGAATCAGCCTCAAAGATCTCATTAAACAAAGTGCCAATAATATGTATTATGGCAAAATTTTTGTTAGAAACATATTACATATATAATATCACAAATAAACAATTGATATATTATAAATAAAGATTTTATTATGAGTACACAGTGCTGTTGATATAACATCTTTTATTTTACCACCAATAGTGACTATAAGGGGTAGGGGCCATAGAGACCATCAGCAAAAAAGGTTGAGAACCACTGTTTCACACCAACATTAAACAAAGCTGGAGGTGAATTACTGAAGAAGATCCATACCCACACACAAGGCACAAGTAGTTTACACTCAAGAATGTCATGCAGAGCATTTGGCTGATGATAGATTTCACTACAGTGTATGAAAGCCTACTGAAATAAGTTACTAATTTCAGAAACATCTTAATCTTCTCTAAATAAATTCAAACTCTTCTGGAAAGAAAAAGTGCTTACCAACTTTTTTCTCATTTGGATGATATTCTTTATCTAACTTTGAATAGTTGTAGACACGCTCCACAGCACTCATGTACATTTCTGCACTTGCCAAGTTTCTGACAACCCAGTTCAAGTAAATAGGAATCTGAATGAAATAAAATTCCTTTTCATGAGTTTCAAAGGTAAAACAAAATTTTAATATTTCTTTTACATATATTCCATATCAGCATACAAATCATAACAGTTATTATTTCCCAACATATCTGGCCTTTTAATGAATGTCTAGGCCAATTATCCAAGGCTGTAACCCTACTAGCAAGTGTACAGCTAGTCAGTTGACACTGTGTTTGAATTTAATTGCCAGATTCCACAAGTAAAATGCAGCTGCTATTCACTCAAACTACACCCAAAAAAAAAAAAAAAAAAAAAAAGAGTGGAATTTTAGAAAGATTGTCATTGCTGTAAACCTGTATAAAGGCAAAGTTTAAAAGTTTTGTGGGTTCATTGAGAAACTTTATTTCTGATGTGCAAAAGCTTTCTTTGCTGCAGAAATTTCAATAAGGCCAATGAGCCTTGACAATCATCAAGAGACCGAGAAATGTCAGAAAATAACAAGCTTCTTATGTAAGGGTCTGCAGCTGGTTTCCAGTGTTTTTAAAGAATCTGCAAACAGTTCAATATTTTCTTTCATGTCATAAAACTTAATTTCTTGCTATGAATGAATGTATAAGTAGTATGAAATTAACCTTAGAGTAAGACAAGGATTTAGGCTGTCCCCATTTTTGTTTGGAATCCATATAGATAATCTGCAAAGTAACTTATGATTAAAAAGTAAAAATTATTATCAGAAAGTAGAAAATAACTTAGATGTCAAAGTAAGTGGTTTTAAGATCAGCAGTTTGCTGTATGCTGATCACTTAGTGTGAATTTCTGAGAGAGTAAACAAGTTACAGTACCTTAATCAGCTAAGCAGGATGTCTGAAAAATTTGGAACTCAGATAAATATTGACAAGTATAAATCAATGGCTGTAAGTCAAATTTAAAAAAATGCTAACTTTGTAATACAAGAGAATAGGCTAAAACGGGTTAATATAAGAAATTAATGGGAAGCGAGTCCACGGAAGAATTAGATTTTAATTACATGAGAGGCATATACAAATATCATTATTGGCACATAGGTACAGTATTATCTACTGTTTCCCATGTAACAATCCTTCAGAAAACTTGAAAATTACATAACTTTGGAATGGGAACCAAACCTGCATTCACCAGACACCCCTGCAAAAGCAAATGAACGGATTCGCTACGTTGTTAAGATGCACGGTACAGCTGCAAATGGTATAAAAACATGCCTGCAGCTGATCGCAATCATATCGCACTATGAGGTTGAGTGAAAATGTCGCTGCAGGAGAGAACTGACTTTGAGAAAGGAAAGATTGTTGGGTGTTATATATTAGTGGGTTGTCCATAAGAGAAACTGAGAGGCGTTTAAAGATACCCAAGTCAACTGTTTTGGATGTACTGAATAAGTGGGAGACACATGGTGTGCCTGAAGTAGCAAAACGTACCAGCAGACCAAATAAAATCAGTGATAGAGGATGTTGAAGCCTCAGGAAAGTCCTTACAGCTAATCGACGGAGTACTGCACAAGACCTCAGTGTACAGGTGAGTAAAAATGCTAGAACCTCAGTATTTACACGTACCATTCACTGAGAACTTCATTCCATGGGTTACTGTGGTCGTGCAGCTGCTCGTAAGCCTTTCATCTCCACTCGGAATGCTACTCGTCGTTTAGCATGGTTTAAAGAACATTTCTTGTGGACCGTAGATCAATGCAAACGGGTCCTGTGGACTGATGAATCCAGATACACGATCAATCTGTCTGATGGCCATGTGTGGGTATGGCGGCAGCCAGGGAAACACTATTTACCACAATGTACTGTTCCTACAGTCAAGTTTGGAGCTGGCAGTGTACTTGTGTGGGGTTTTTTGTGGTATGGTCACTGCCCATTGGTTATCATGGACAAACCTGTTAACCAGCACGTCTACCTCGATATTCTGGACAATTATGCCCTACCAACTCTGTGGCAATATTATGGAACTGAGCCTTGTTGGTACCAGCAGGATAATGCACCAAGCCATAAAAGCAAGGACTGCTATGGTGTGGTTTGACGATAATTTTGTATCGTGTGTGGACTGGCCAGCACAGAGCCCTGATCTTAATCCCATAAAATGCCTATGGGGTGAATTAGAGCACCGCACAAGAAGTTTGGAACCAAGGCCTACTACTAAGCAACAGTTAGTGGCAGCATTATGTACTGAATGGAAGAGCATACCTATCACTGTGTTATAAAAAATGCTATGTTGTGTTACTCTTCTAGGTGTCCAGTGACTTTTGTCAATATCATCATCATCATTGTCAACCATTATCAATCCACTGCTGGACGAAGGTCTCCCCAAGTTTCCTCCACAACGGTCTGTCTTGTGCCAGTCTCCTCCATGTCACCCCTGCATACTTTCGAATTTCATCCACCCATCTCCCATGTGGTCTTCTTCTGGGTCTTTTCCTGTCCCTTGGAATCCAATCTAAAATTTCGGCTGTCCATCGATGATCTGTCCTTCTGGCAGTATGTCCAGCCCACTGCCATTTCAGGGATTTAACTCTGATCATGATGTCTTCCACTCTTGTCATTTTTCGGATCCACGAGTTTCTCTTCTTATCTCTCCTGGTTACACCAAGCATGCACCTCTCCATGCTTCTTTGAGTTGTCTGCAGCCTTTGTATGTCTCTTTTAGTTAAGGTCCACGTCTCTGCACCATACGTAAGCACTGGAAGGATGCATTGATCAAACACTTTTCTTTTAAGACATAATGGCATATTGCTCTTGAAAATTATGCTGTTTCTTCCAAAAGCTCTCCAGGCAAGTTTTGTACGCCGATTAATTTCTTCATCAATGTGACCCTCACTTGATATCTGCTGTCCAAGATAAACGTACGTGTCTGTTATCTCCAGCTTTTCTCCATCAATCGATAAATCTTCATTTCTTGTAAAAGCATTGTACATCACTTTTGTCTTCTGAAAGTTCATTTTCAATCCCACTTCTTTACTCTTGTCAGCAAGTTCCTGGATCATACTCTGCAGCTCTGATGGGGTAGTTGCAAAAATGACTACGTTATCAGCAAAACGAAAGTGGGTTAGATAATCTCCATTAATCTTTATCCCCTTGTTTTCCCAGCTCAGTGACTGAAAAACACCCTCCAATGTGGCATTAAAGAGCTTCGGAGATATGGTGTCACCTTGTCTCACTCCCTTTCCAATTTTTATGTGTGTTGTATTTTCAAACAGCCTAATCTTTGCACTTGCATTTTCATAGATGTTATTAATAATATTAATGTATGCATCTTCAATACCGCAGGTTTTCAGAGCCATTGTAACTGCTGATGGTTTCACCGAATCAAAGGCTTTTTCATAATCGATAAAAGCCATGCACAATGGAAGTTCATATTCCCTCGCTCTTTCAATTAGTTCTCTCAGCACATGGATATGATCTATTGTGCTGTAGCCACTCCTGAATCCAGCTTGTTCTCTCGGTTGAGCCATGTCCAGTGTTACCTTCAAGCGGTGTGAAAGAACTTTAGTGAAGATTTTATAAACTACTGATAGAAGGCTGATAGGTCTGTAGTTTCCGAGATCCTCAATGTCACCTTTCTTATGTAGCAGGATCATTGTAGCGGTGTTCCAATCCTCAGGAATCTTTCCTTCATTAAGGCATCGAGTGAAAATTTGGGCGAGTACTGTTTCGATTTCTCCACTTGCTTCTTGTATGATATCTACAGTAATTCCATCTTCTCCTGGAGCTTTTCCCCGCTTCATGTTCTTGATTGCATGTGCAACTTCTGCGGGAAGGACTGGAGGAACTCTGGTACTGGTATTTTTCATGATGTCTGGAGTGCATGTATCATCCCTTTCATATAATTTGGAGTAGAAATCTTTCACTCTTGTCAAAATTTCGCCTCTATTTCTTGTTACAGAACCATCTTCTTTTCTCAGTGCCATAATCTGTTTTCTTCCCTTACTGAGATGTCCCTTTGCTATCTTTAGGCTTTGGTTGTTTTCAATTGCTTTCCTCACTAGTTCACAGTTGAATTTTCTTACGTCTTCAGTGATACTTTTTCGTACTGTCTTGCATAGCTCTATATATTCCACTTTGGAAGTCACATCTTCAGTTGTCCTCATCACTCTTCTTTTTTGCATCAACATTTTCGTTTTTCCTGATAATTTATTTACATGCAACTTGTTCTTAGACCCAGCTAATTTTGTTGCTGTTTCCATAAGAGCTTTGGTTACTTTTCTGTTAACTTCAGAGATGTCCACTTCTTCCGATGTTAGGCCTTCTAAAGCAGAGAACCTGTTCTTCAGTTCCAACTTGAAGGTATTATGGTGTTTTTTAAGGTTGGTTATGTCAATAGATTTTGTTTGTCTTATGAGCTTGCCACGTTCAAGTTTAGTGTTGAGGTGCATCTTACATCTCACCAATCTATGGTCACTACCTGTGTTGAACTTGTTTAGCACACTGCAGTCTTCTATGACGAATTTTTTGTTACACATAATAAAATCAATTTCACTTGTCGTCCCATTTGGATGTCTCCATGTCCATTTCCTGTGTGGCTTTTTCTTGAAGAAGGAGTTCAAGATGAAAAACCCTTCTGCCTCTGCAAACTCAATGAGAGTATTTCCACGCTGGTTTCTGTTGCCGTGATCGAATTTACCTACTGAAGTTTCATTCTGTTGCCGTTGCCCTATTTTTGCATTGAAATCTCCCATAATTATTTTCAAGTGCTGCTTACTTTATTATTTAGATGACAAATTTCCTCATAAAATTCTTCAATTTCTTCTTCAGGATGACTTGTGGTGGGTGCATAAGTTTGAATAATCTGAGCCTGGTATCTTTTCGAGAGTTGGATAACAAGCCGTGCAGCTCTGTCAGAGGAACTTTCAACTTCTACAACTTTATCCTTCAGTTTCTTGTTTATTATAAATCCAACACCACTAGTTCTGCCAGTATCTGTCCCACGATAGTAGAAGAGATGTCCACTTTTCAGTTCGATGAGATCTTCTCCTTTTCTCCTTACCTCACTTAGCCCCACGATGTCCCACTTGATCCTTTGTAGTTCCTCTTCCAATTCAAGAAGCCTTGAATCAGAAGATAGGGAGCGTCCATTGTACGTTGCCAAGGTCAGCATCAGATGGCAGCTTAGTACGGTCCTCCAGTGATTCTTAGCGCCCTCTGCCTTCATGTTGCACTGACCGCTGCCTTGGCCAGGTACATTCCAGCTGCCGGAGACTGAGGGCCAAGATTTAAGTTGTGGAGTCATTTTGGAGGGGTTTGGCCATAACTCACCACGCTGGCCAAGCGGGTTGGTGGGTGTGGGATAGCATTTCCTCTAATCCCGATGGTATAGTTATACCGCTATTGGCGGTCGTCAGAGCCCCTTTAGTGAGAACAGGATGCACCACGAGAAGGCGGGGTTGACATTTGTCAAGGAGAGGCTGTGATGTTACGCATCACCTGACCTTTTGTCAATATAGTGTATGTTAATATTATTGGCAACTACATGCCAATAATGATATTTGTTTATGCCCTGTATGTAATTCAAAAATTAATTCTTCAGAAAGATTTGCTTCCCATTGATTACTTTGATCTGAAACACCAGATATACACAGTCCAGTTGAAAAATTATGATCACCTGTTAGTAAGAGGTAAGACCTCCTCGTGCCACCAATACCACAGATGTATGGTGGGGCATTGATTCAACGAGGCCTCTGAATGTTTCTGTAGGGATGCTATACCATGCAGACACCAGAGCCTCTTGCAGATCATCAAGAGTCATTTGTGGTGGATCCATCTGTCAAGCCTGTTCATCAAGAGATGTTCAATGGGATTGATATCTGGCAAGTATGGTAGCCAGGATAGTAGCCTAAAGTCACTGGAATGCTCCTCAAACCATTCTTACACATGCATAGCAAAAAAGCCAAGGGGCATTATTTTGATGGGAGCAACCCCGTACCATTGAGGTAGACAGTCATCATGAATGGGAGAACCTGATCTGCCACAAAGGATAGGTAGCCTAAAGTGTCCATCGTGCAATCAAGGAGGGTGATTGCTCTCAATGATTCTCAGGAAAACATGCCCCACATGAGCACACTGTCGCCTCCTGCCTATTTCTTCTTGAGCGTCATGTTGGAATGATCTCTGTCAGCAGTGCTTCACCGTACTCTCCATCGACCATCCACACAATGAAGCAGAAAATGCGATTCATATGAAACGGTAACTTTCTTCCACTGTTTGATGGTCCAATGGCTCCTCTCAGATGCAAATTCACGTCATAATCGTTGATGTCTGGCTATCAGCATGGGTACCTTAGTGGATGGTAACTCCGGAGACCCATAGAGAGCAGAGTTTGTTGGACTGTGGTCTGCGATATGCTCCTCAATGTGCCTACATTAAATGCTCTGGCCATTTGTTGCACTGTGGCTCATCTGTTGGATCATACTAGTTGGAATAGCTGTCACTTCCCATGGTTGTCAATGCATTGTAGGCATCCAGTATTACCCTGTTTACTGCAGGCCTTACCAGTTTCCTTCCATTCCTGGAACACTTTAACAACTGCACCACATGAACAGCCCACAATATTGGGCATTTTCGTAATGATATCACCCTTCAGTCTGTAGCCTACAATCATTCCTTTTTCTAACTCTGTTAAGTCATGTCCTTTTCCCATTTTCACGCAAAACTGCATATTGTCTGCGAGTTCGTGTCCTTTTAAATGCCTTGCATGATTTGTATATGTTGCTATGCATGCCATCTGGCTGCTGGTCATGGTTCCTCCTTACATCAGGAGTGGTCATAATTATAGTGAGAATAATTGGCAGTGAAACACGTAACACACAAAACATTAAAATAATTCTTTGATGGTAACATAGCATGCTTAAGTTACATAAAAATTACAAGTGGTGTGACATTTTGGTAGCGACTTCTACCTTCATCAGCCATGGAACGAAACACGTGGTATTAGCATCAGTTGTTGCCAGATTTCAAAATAGCTTACAAATCATAGGTATTTCAAAAGGTGTGTCTGTATTACAGTTAAAAGGTGTAATACAGACGCACCTTTTAACATTAAAAAAATTGAAAAGGTGCGTCTGTATTACAGTTAAAAGGTGTAATACAGACGCACCTTTTAACATACCTATCATTTGGAGAGCTATTATGAAATCTGGCAACAACTGATGCTAATACCATGTGTTTCATTCCATGGCTGATGAAGGTAGAAGTCACTACTGAAACGTCCCACCACTTGTAATTTTTAGGTAACTTAAGCATGATATGTCGCCATCAAGAATTATTCTAGTGGTCATATTTTTTTTACTGGACTACGTATGTTAATCTATAACCACACAAGGATGTGAAATGGTTGTTGACACTATGATGAAACAAGTATTGCTTCAGAATTGTTAGACATCTCTGAATTGCTTGCATTTACTGTTCATCACGTAGCATCAATCACATCAGAAAATTACAAAATTACATTGCCCTGGAGCGGGAATTGATTGCTTTGACTAGCGTACATCTTGAACATTGTTCAAATTCCTAAGCTACATCTGCTTAGTTTCAGTTGCTTGGAACTTCGTTGTCCTGGGTGGTGTAATGGTAGCATGCTCAAATATGAACTGAGGGATGTAGGTTCGATTCCCGTTCCAGGGCGATGTAATTTTCAAGTCTTCTGAAGGATAGTTACATGGGAAACAGTAGATAATATGGCACCTATATGTCTATAATAATATTTTATATGCTTTTCTTGTAATTGAAGAATGAATTCTTCAGGGGCTTTACTTCCCATTGATTTCTTTGGCCTGAAACGAGATATGTTGACCCATATCCATACAAGGATATGCAATAATCATCGACACTATGATGAAGCACGAATTGCTTCAACTAGCACACATCTGGGACATTGTTCATATTCCTAAGCTACTAGTTTAAGTTGCTCAGAACTTCGTTGTCCTGTGTGGTGTAATGATAACATGCTTGAAATCAAATCAGGAGATGCGAGTTTGATTCCTGTTCCAGGGCAATGTAATTTTCAAATTTTCTGAAGGATGGCTATATAAACAATAGATAATACACCATCTATACGCTGATAATGATAACAAATTAATGAATTTTGATTTTTTGGTTGTGGCAGTTGATCAGACAAAACTAGATAAGGAAGGAATTAGACAACAGAATCAGAAAAGCAAGAGAAATTACTTATCAGTTGCACAAAAACATCTAAAATATGAAGGAGGTTGCCTGGAGAATAAAAAAATGGTTGTATACAAAACAGTATTTTGGCCTAGCATCTTTCGTGGGCATTGGGAGTTAGGTATGAAGTACAGGTATCTTTAAGAGGTTAAAAGCTGCTGACATGACAGTGACAAGAGGAATACCAAGAAAAAAACACTGATCCAGTGGCAGAACAGAAACAACAGCATGCAGACATTAGAATTGTGTATGTACTTCTCTAATAGAAGAAAAGGTTAATAGGACCATATTGAAGTGGAATGGATATGTGTATAATAAGGAAGATGAAAATGAAAAACTGTAGACAAAATAATATATGATATCATGCCTTAGACCACAAACTAGATTCTAGAAAAAGGGGGACAGAATGAGCAATATCAACCATTATCAGTAAAGCAATATATCAGAGGGAGAAAAATCTTGCAATGGTTAGTTAGAAACAGATAGTGAAAGTTTTTTGCAAACAAGGAAAAAGTTTGAGCTTTTTTTTTTTTTTTTTTTTTTATGTAGTCTATGTCCAAAACACTCCTGACCAACTGTATATATAAATAACAGAGTTAAAGAATCACTGATATGCTAGACTGTTCATTGGATGTAAATATTTCTACTTCAACAATAGGTGTAAATACACACTGCTGGCTGTTGAAAATGCTACACCAAGACCTGAGATATTGAAGTGAGATTTATTGGGTACACTAAACTTATGATATAAGACGTAAGTGATAAGAAGTACAGACCTGTGAGTGATGTGGAACACACAATACTGAGAACCTTCTGTACCAACCATGAGCGGTGATAACAGCTCATATACTGAGCGACATTGACTGGAAGAGGTGCTGCATGTCACACTGCAAAAGGTCATTCCATGCTGTCTTGATTCATACCCAAAATTCATCTTGGGTAACTGGCAGTGCAGCCTGGCAGGCCAGATGTTGAGTGACCATATCCCACTCTTATTCAAATGAACGAATAATCAAGTGAATGTGATGGCCAAGGAAGATGTGACATCTGTCGGGCATCCAGGAGATGTAAGACGTTTTGCACCACAAGTGGTAAGGGTATTGTCCTGTTGAAAGATGGAAACAGCAACTGTCTGCAAATATGGCAGCACTTTAGCCTCCACAACTTCTGCAATGTACCACTGGTCATGATTCCTGCAATGGGTAGAAAGTGGGAACGTGAATGGAAACTAAGAGCACTTCACACCAGAACGTCCAGTGTCGAGCCCAATGTATAATGCACACCTCCAACAGCCATTTAACACAGTGTTGCCATACAAGGACACATCCATCATGGGTCATTAGGTTGAATCATGACTCATCGGAAAATACTACGTGCTTCCATTAACCATGCCAGTGTGGGTTCTTTGCCCCATTGCAGTCGTTGATGTCTGTGGTTTAAGGTCAAGGGAAGTCAAAGCAACAGATGGAGAGCAACAAGGCCTCTCTGAAGCAAACAGTGTTAGACAGAACTTGGATATAACCCTTGACGTGATTCAGACCTCCACTGTTGTGCTAACCCTTGAGATGAGGCTGTTTGATCCACTGCCATACGGTGGAGATAACAGTCTTCCCAAGCATTCATCCATTGCTTGGCTCCAGACCACACATGTTGGTGCATTAGACCTTCCTCTTCCCACTGACACCATATTTGCATCACTAATATTTTTGCATCATTTGTCCAACATGAGTGGCAATGTTGTAGAAGGAAAGCTTGTCTTCCTGCAGTCCAACCTATCGGTCTCACTCAAAATCCATCAGCTGTACATACTTGCCTGTCTGCTGCTGAGGGGCTTACTTAGTTACTACCACTTCCTCACTGTAACAATTCCCGCGAATCGACAATAGCATCTTGTCGTGTGCGTTCTGCTTTTATACCTCCTGTGGGACACCTACAAGGGCATGGCTGGCACAAATCATTTTCATGTATACTACAGTTGTAATCATTTGCAGTTCCTCATGTGACCTACAAATCCTGCGAGTTTCAATTTGAGCATGTATGTTTTTCCTGGTGTTGCATTTTCAACAAACAGCAGCGTATATGAGCAGCAACTATGAAACTTAACAACAACACTCAGGAATTAAGTACACCTTAGCTCCCTGACAAAAAAATTCCAAAGGTAAATATCTCCTTTACCAGTACTGTGCATTTGCATTGAAAAACATCACTTAAACATGGAACAGTGGATGCAATTTTCAGACCACCATCATTAGTCACATCTGTTTTCATAAAAGCTATCACACTGCTCTTCACATCTTAGTTGACTGTTGGATTTTTTGCCATACATATTCCTATTATGACAATATACTTTCTGTACTATGGGGAACTTGCACATTTGGTGACACAACAAGAGTTCCTAGAGAGTATACTGCACCGGCAAACACACATATATATACCGACCTCAAATCTGTTTAAATTTAAGATAGAAAATCCAAAAGCCAGACAAGAAAATTGCCACGGAAATCTAAACATGAATGTGTAAATATAACTGTATCAGGCAAACAATCTAATCTAAAGTGCTGATACTTCATCAAGCATGTAAAGGGAATTTTAAGAGTGAAAAACATGTACCTCACAATGGATGAACTTACCAAGAGTGTGTATGTCATTGACATTCCTACAAAAGCTGGAGAAACTTCACCATATATAGCAGTTAGTATTGCTGATATGGTAGCAATAAAAAGAATAAATCCTCCTAAATAATCCTGAAAATAAGAAGATACAGACTAAAACAAACAAATATACACACATTTTTGCAAAAACACAAAATATATATTTATTTCGTGAGAAATGGTAACAAAAAATGTCTTGTGATCAAGTGATCTTTTATGCATAAAACTACTGTTCTTATTTTTGAACTGATTTATACCATGTTTAAATCACATTACAAACATGAAAAACTTCAATTCACTGACACAATCCCTTTTAGAAAGTTAAATCTGTAATTGAACAAACTTAAATTACACTACTGTTTTAAAACCTGATGGTTTACACGAGAAAGTGCTCACAGAATGTAAAAAGGTGCAAACATTGACTTTATATGCTTTACAATGAAATATTTTTTAATACATACATACATATGACTACACTGTTCTCTTGTGATTCAGCAGTTAAATCCTTAAAGAAAATTCATCTGCCAAATTCAAATTACTTATGGTACTAAAAATCACTTACTGAAAATGCATTAAATATCTCCATTTACAGTGATCTTGAAACACAACATGAGCTTCACTGTCATCCATGACATGTCTCATATAGGCCCTTTTGTACTCCAACTCATTATCTTTTTGTCATGCAGAAATTCCTCAATCTGGTCCTCCCATGATTTCCTTCGCCTTCCTCTACCTTTCTTTCCTACAGCTTGGGCTGAACCAATTCTCTTGGTAAGCATCTCACCACTCATTCTTTCAACTTTCAACGTGGCCAAACCACCTCAGAATATTTGTCTCCACCTTACTAACACTTTGCTTCACACTACACATTTCAAACACATTTTCATTCCTCACATGACAAGAAGGTATCTTATTGCCCCCTCCCCCAAAGTAATGTATACATCTCTCTAGTACATGAATGACTATGTCCCTTCTGCAGTACCTAGGTTACACTGCCATACATCTGAGTAGAAAAAATTACACTTTCATGCATAGCCATTTAGGACCTCTCCAAGTACACATCAGTCCCACGAAATT
This sequence comes from Macrothele yani, assembly GCA_039090855.1. NCBI lineage: Eukaryota > Metazoa > Arthropoda > Arachnida > Araneae > Macrothelidae > Macrothele > Macrothele yani. The sequence continues at coordinate 75,412,360 of CM077016.1, read as the reverse complement.
ATCCTAAGGCACTCGCACTCGCCCACTAATTCTGTCATCTAAACTATTTTTGCTATCTATTTTTTTGCTAAACCATTTTTGCTGTAAACTATTTGTGTACTTATGTTTCCTAAATACACAAATTTATTCACCTGGTCCATTTCTGTGCCATTTAGACCGATCTTGCATTCAGTACTAACAGTTCCTTGCTCAAAAACCATAAGTTTTGTGCTTCCCTTATTTACACTCAGTTTGAATTTCATACGGACTGCCTGTCTCTGTGATTGGCATATGGTGCATTGAATGTACTCCAGTGGCAGTCAGTGTTCATTTATTTTGATAAATTCCTGTGTATGGTTGCATTACACATCTGAGAAGGCTGTTGTACTCAGTAAAAATGGCTGTTATATAGCAACATTACAGCAATACATCATTCAACAATCACAAAGCATGTCACTTTTGTCAACCTACATTTATCTGATAATTACTTTTTGGCATAGAAGTCTTGCATTTGCCTATTTCCATCTGGCTTGCTCCTCAGAATACTTTAAAAGTGCATTGCCCTGGCGTGGGAATTGAACCTGTGTCTCACAATTTCTCTTTGAGCATACTAATGCTACACCACCCAGGTCGACGAATCTCCAAGTAACAGATGCATAGGAATCTGAAAAAACTATGGATGTGTACTAACAGCTGAAGCATCTGCCATGTCCTTGAAGCAAAGACCATTTCTAATCCATGAACAGATTTGGGCCAAGAATCACCAGTTTTTCACATAATACATATCATAGAAGTCAAAGAACAAATTTTTGCAAATACATGGAAGCCGTATAAGCATATTAATAATATGCTGATATACTTTCTACGTATTTGCCAGGATTTATTCTTCATTAGCATTTATGTTAAAACCTGATAATTGTTTATGAGGTATACAAAACTTTTTTATTTATCAGGATTGACCAAAAGGCTCCTAATAACTCAGAGTTAATGAAAATTCAGTTAACTGAACAATGAAAAATAATTTAATGATTAAAATATCAACTTGCAATGTACTGCAGAGGTGAAGCACATGCCAAGATGACAAATCTGCTGCGCTACATTCTGTTGGTGTAGTTTAGTCAGTTAGAACAACTGAGGAGGTGAGAGTATGATTCCAGTCACCGACAAATTTGTGAATTTCACATTGGCACACGATTGTAAAATATGGATCTATTGGCCATTGGGTTCTTCAAAAATGTGTGATATTTGTTCCACACATTTTCTGGAATTAATAAAAATTTCTTCTTCGCTTCAAAAAAAAAAAAAAAAAAAACATTAAGAGGGAGATGATGTGACATACTACAAAGGTGAAGCATGTGTCCAGACGACAAATCCGCAGTAATACATTCTGTCAGTGTAGTTTAGTCGGTTAGAATAATTGGCTGCAGAGCAAGGAGGCATGGCTTCAATCCCTGTCATCCACAAATTCATGAATTACACAAACTGAATCACACCTTAAACAAGTTAGTAAAATCATGCAAAGCATTGATTATGATATGCTTTCCAACATACCAGAAATCATTACTCAAGTTACGAGGATAATGGCTATGAAATAAATCTCACACCTGTGCCCTGACCTTTGACCCCATTTTGATGATATTTAACAGACCTGGTTCAGTATACCTCCAGAACAACAAGATAACGTTTTATCGCAATCAAAGCATTTTTACATAAGTTATGACGAATAAGGACGATGGAATAGATCCCGCTTCCATGTCCTAACCTTTGACCCCATTTCCAAAAGGGTTTGTCTCCATGTTGTCCCCTACCACATACTAAAATTTCATCGAAATCAAACCATTTCTATGCGAGTTATCGTGCGGACAGACAGACAGACAGACGGCCAAATCTGGAGCATATACGCTTCTTCACTCTACAGTTGGAAAGCATAACAAGTTCGAAAAATCATGCAATGCATTGATTATGATACGCTTTCCAACATACCAGAAATCATTACTCAAGTTAGGAGGATAATAGCTGTAGAATAAATCTCTCTCCTATGAGAGATTTATTCTACAGCTATTATAAATCTCGCTCCTATGACCTTTGACCCTATTTCAATGATATTCAACAGAACTGGTTAAGTATATATCCGGAACAACATGATAAAGTTTTGTCTCAATCGAAACATTTTTACGTAAGTTATGACGCATAAGGGCGATGGAATGGATCCTGCCCCTATGTCCTGACCTTTGACCCCTTTCACCCATTTTCAATAGGGTTTGTCACCAGGTGGTCCCCTACCACATACTAAGGGCAATGGAATGGATCCGGCTCCTATGTCCTGACCTTTGACCCCATTTCCAATAAGGTTCGTCCCCAGGTGGTTCCCTACCACATACTAAAATTTCATCGAAATCGAACCATTTTTACGCAAGTTATGACGCACAAGGGCAATGGAATGGAGCCCGCTTTTATGTCCTGACCTTTGACCCCATTTCCAATAAGGTTCGTCCCCAGGTGGTTCCCTACCACATACTAAAATTTCATCGAAATCGAACCATTTTTACGCGAGTTATCGTGCGGACAGACAGACGAACGGACAAAGCTGAAGCATATACGCTTCTTCAACCTATGGTTGGAAAGCATAAAAAAAAAAGAGCACTAGAAAGGAAAACCAGCTTCCTTTTTCAAACGTTTGCCCATGATATTGAACCACAAAGCTGCTCATAGTAACACTCCCAGTGGTTCATTAGTCTACCAGTAACCAAGTCACACAATATCAATATTTTTAAATAAATGACATAATATGCATATTCCTAGAAGATATTACTCTAAAATCTTTAAGTATTTTATGGGGATTTTCTACGAAATATCTGATTTTCACTTGTTAAAATTTTAGGCAGTAGACCTACCCATCTTCAGGACTTTGTAGGTATTGACATTGCTGTGATAAAATCCATCCTTTTTCTTCATTTAATGTAGTTCTTCTTTGTATTTCTAGAAATTCTGCCATTTTTCTTTTTAAAAAGTGCTGTTGGTGTGCCAGTAGTTTCATGGAGTCCCAATCATGCCCTGCATTTTGAACATGTCTGTTGCAAGCATTTCAAACAAAGCACGATTAGACAGACATAAACAAAATTTTAGGAATGAAGTGAATTGGGACTCCACAGAAGTAATGGCATAAAGCACTTTTTTAAAAGAAAAATTGCAGAAGATCTAGAAATACAGAGAGGAACTATGTTAAATGATCAAAAAGGATAGATCTTATCCTGGGAATGGCAACACACTTTGAGTTCTGAAGATGGGTAGGATTAACGAATACACTGCTTGACAGAGAAAATGCCCCACCACAAAGACGTGAACGCAGCACCATGCAAATTGCAGGGTGGGTGCACACGCACAAGTTATGCAAATGATTTCATTTGCAGGCCAATCACACAAATGGTGCACTGGATATAAGCAGACAATCAGCCCGTGAGGCCATTAGTCAAGATATCGTCACGGCCGTGAGAAGTGAGTGGTTCTGCTGTAACCATGTCTGGAAAACGAACAAGGGGTGCCAATGCTGTTAAGACGCCATTGTATGCCGTTTTGTCAAATGGACGAGTTCATGAGAGGTGTCATCATAGGCCTTCGTACTGCCAGATGGTCCTTGCGCTGTATTACGGAAGATATGCAACATGATGTCACAAACGTCAACCACATTTGTAGATGGTGGTCCCAGGAAGGATCTGTGCAACATCGTAGGGGGATTGCAGCATGGAGATGGACATCCGAGTGCACTGATCGTCACTTCTGACATCATGCCGTAGCAGACCCACAGGTCACAGCGGGCGACATTTTGCGGAGTCTACGGGGAGGCTTGGATGCTCTGATATCGACGCAGACAGTGTCGCACCAATTGGTTGCATCTAGTTATCTGTCCAGCCATCAGCTGCAAAGGCTACCACTTAACACTGATCCATTGACGCCACCTCTTGGCGTGGTATTGCTCCAGAGCTGCAAGGGGTGCCGAATGGAACAGCATGGTGTTCAGCTACGAATCGCAGTTCTATCTCACCACGGATGATCGCCATGTGAGAGTCTACAGGCAACGTGACAAATGGGCGAATTCCTCCGCCATTGTGGAGTGCCACATGGCCTGGCAACATGGAATCATGGTTTGGGGTGCTATCGGTGTCAACAGCCGCGCACCGTTGGTGCACACACATTACAGGCACATTGAAGGCACACTGCTATGTTGACAAAGTGCTGCAGCAAGTGGCATTACCATATCTGCAGAGCATTCCAAACACAGTTTTTCAACAGGATAACACTTGAATACATACCACTCGGGTCAGCCTGAATGCTTTACACGGTGTGCAGATGCTTCCGTGGCCAGCACGATCCCTCGACTTCTCTCCCATCGAGCATCTGTGGGACACGATTGGATGTCGGTTGAGTATCCTCCCACCCCCACAAAATGAAGATGAACTGTGGACTCTGATTAACACCACATTGTTCACGATACCCCAGGACTTTATTCAGACTCTCATTGCCTTGATGCCACGTTGGATTCAGCGCGGTATCGCCCAAAATAGGGGCCACAGTCCTTATTGATCATCCAGTATATTCAGCCACTGGAGCCTAGTCTGTATGTGACAATTAAATCATTCATTCAGGACCTACTTGGCTATCTGTGTGTACAGTTTGGTCTGTTTTTGAGCATTCCTTCATGGTGTGGCATTTTTCTGTCAGGCAGTGTAAGTGAAAATCATGCAAATCCTAGAAAAAATCGATATTTTTGTCAGTAGAGCAAGTGTCCCATAATTTTTTTGCTGCATACTTTCAGGCCCATGACCCAAACTTTTGAATCAACTAACAGGTAGGATATTTTCCCCCTAAACACTACTATCTATCATCAGCTACTTGAATCAAGGGTGAATAGACTTTTTTAAGTAACACGTTTTAAAATGAAATATGTTGTCATCTCTTTAAAAAATGAAACTAAAATATAAAATATCATTTGAAATTGATATGAATTACAAGATAAACTAAAAACAGAATTACATAATGGTATATTAATGTTCAGGAAACAAAACAGACAACAGTAAGATATTCATGGAAAATGTTTACATAGATATGCATGCTTACCAGAGCAACTCCTAGCCAACAGTTTGCACAGTTCACTAAAATGAAGGCAGCATTGTTGATATTGATACAAGCCATTACAGTTTCTGTGAATCGACTTTCTGCCCTACAATAAAATAAGACCTTTTATTGGTTCAGGAAATAAGAATACATAATCAGATGTCTTATCAAGAAAGATCTAAAAAATTCAGTATCTTAGCATCTCATTCAAGAAAATCTTCTTCAGAAAATATTACTTGCAACACATTATCTGAAAGGTGGGGCATTTATGTCAGCCACTGGAAATCTATTCATTCCAAATGCGTGAATGCCATTCAATCCAATTATGTTATTAACATCTTCTGAATACAACAAATAGTTTGAAACATTAGGAGCAAATGCACTTCACTTCTGCCTTTTAGAAATGCTTTACTTGCATGGCATTGAACTCATATCAGTAATGTTGAACTAAACAGTGGATATAGATGATAGTTACACTACTATGTACATGAAATTTAAAGCAAGGATTAGCCAACATACAAAACTTGCTAAAAGAAAAAGACAACTGAATATCAAATTACACTGAATCTGCAAGTGCAATAATAATTTGTTCTAAATAGAACCTATAATAATAAAAACAAGAAAGACGACATCGAATTTTCGAGTGTAATAAGCAAGTCTTTTGAATCCGTTCTGACGCAAATTAAATTTATCAAAGCTATTCAAAGTCAATGGAACCGGTATGGAAAACAATAGTATCTGACGGAAGAAAGAAGTTTTTCAATCGGGTTTTTAATCCCTCAGATATTGCTGTAAACGGAATTGTGAGCTTACGCCCTCTGGTTGTAGACTTTTGCGTTAAGAAAAACTTTATATGAGAAACATTTTGCACCGGAAACGCTCTCCAACACAGAAAGAATTTTTCAAATTGGACTCTTAGAAACAGAGATATTGACAAAAAAATAAGACGTGACTTTACGTCCCCTAGTGGGAAAACCATGCATTATTTTAGGAAGAAAGTATTCTCAAAAGGTTTTCCCATATAAGTGGTATCGGTCCAAGAAAAAAAGAACTTAGTCGATTTTTCAGGAACTTAGATTTTGCTACAAATACATCAGAAGCAGAAATTAACACTTATGCCCCCTAAGGGCCAAACCATTCTTTACCAAACATTAGAAATTATGTGAAAAATACTTTCCATCAGGTCTTGTATGCGATACAGGAAGAATTTTTCAAAGCAGAGTTTTAGAAGCAGAAATAACGCAAACGCAATTTACCTTTGTGCCCCCTAGCGGAAAGTCTATGATTTACTTGAAAATTTTGAATTTATAGGAAAAACATTTCCCATCGGAAACACTATCCAACAAAGAAGGAATTTTTCAAATCGGACTCTTAGAAGTAGAGATATTGACAAAAATAAGATATACATCTACGCCCCCTGGCGTAGAAACCATGCATTATTTCAAGAAGAAAATGTTCCTAAAAGGTTTGTACACATGAGTAGTATCGGTCAACAAACGACTTTTTTTTAACCGAGATTTTAGAAGCTCATATTTTGCTGCAAATACGTCAGAAGCGGAAATTAAGGCTTACGCCACCTGGTGGCAAAAATATTTTTTACAAAAATTAGAAAATATGTGCAAAGGATTTCCCATCAAGAGCTGTATCCGGTGCAGAAAGAAATTTTCAAATCGGAGATCTAGAAGCAGAGATATAAGGAGGAAAGCAATTTACCTTTACGCCCCTAGCCGAAAGTCTATGAATTACTTGAAAATTTTGAAATTATATGAAAAACATGTCACACTGGAAACACTATCCAACAAAGGACTTTTTCAAATCAGACTTCTAGAAGTAGAGATATTGACAAAAATAAAATATACATCCATGCCCCCTGGCGTAGAAACCATGCATTATTTTAAGAAAACGTTTCTAAAAGGTTTGTTGACATGAGTATTATCGGTCTACAAACGACGTTTTTTTTCAATCGAGAATGTAGAAGCTCATATTTTGCTGCAAATACATCAGAAGCAGAAATTAAGACTTACGCCCCCTGGTGGCCAAACAATTTTTTTACAAAAATTATAAATTTTGTGCAAAGGATTTCCCATAAGGAGCTACACTATCTACCAACAAGAAATTGGACACCCGTGATAGCAAAGGAAAACGAAGTTTATTCACCTTCAATAGTTGGTGGAGCCTCCACGAGCGGCGATTACAGCTGCGACCCTCCGAGGCATACTCTCAACCAGGCGTTGAACGACGGCTAGCGGTATTTTCTTTCACTCGGCTTGGAGAAGACAGGTCAGTTCCTTCACCGATTTCGGACGGTGGGGGCACCCCTTAAGTCGACGCTCCAACTCGTCCCAGAGGTGCTCGATAGGGTTAAGGTCCGGGTTCTGCGCAGGCCAGTCCATTCGATTAACACCATTGTCACCATACCAAGCCATGGTAGACCTCGCAACATGACAGGTGGCATTGTCATCCTGAAAGTAACATGGGTCCACCCCGTAAAACTGCCACAACATAGGAAGCGCATGGTCATCTAAAATGGTGCAGTAGGTCTTGGCGTTGAGCCTACCAGGAACTGTGACCAAGGGTCCCGTGCCATACCAGGAGAAACACCCACATAGCATAATTCCACCACCGCCGAACTTCACATTGCATAATACATTCCAGCAGGAGGTGTTCTCCAGGCAGACGCCAAACCCAGACCCTGCCATCCGAACGGTGGAGAGTGAACCTTGATTTGTCGCTCCAGAGAACCTGTTTCCACTGTTCAACGGTCCACTGTCGACGTTCTTTGCACCACGTTAGCCGAGCAGCGCTTTTGGACTTGGTGATCAAAGGCTTGTGGGCGACAGCACTTCCATGATAACCGAGCAGATGGGCTTCCTTACGGATGGTATTCATCGAAAGAACACTCCCGGATGCCTGTTGAAACTCCTCGCGGATGTGGCCCATCGATTTGGTGCGGTTCTTCCGAATTTCTCTAGCCAGCACCCGTCGGTCTCTAACTCCCAGTTTTGTGGGTCTGCCGGGTCGGGGCACATTCCGACAGTCACCTCTCATCTTCCACTTGCCAACCACGTAGGCCACTGTCGATTTTGGGTACTTCAACTCGCTGGATATGTCACATATGGATCGACCATTTCTGTGATACCCGACGATTACACCTTTATTGAAATCAGAGAGCTCCGAACTGCGTGGCATCTTGCATGCGACTGGTCGCGTTGTTGTTTCTCACACGATATTTAACGGCGGCGGCTGTGACGTGTATCAGGACCGCAGATATCGTCGATTGCAGGGGTGTCCAATTACTTGTTGGTAGATAGTGTATATCCGGTGCAGAAATAATTTTTCAAATCGGAGATTTAGAAGCAGAGATATAGGGGGAAACACAATTTACCTCTACGCCCCTAGCGGAAAGTCTATGAATTACTTGAAAAATTTTAAATTATATGAAAAACCTGTCACACTGAAAACACTATCCCACAAAGAAGGAATTTTTCAAATCGGACTTCTAGAAGTAGAGATATTGACAAAAATAAGATATAAATCTACGCCCCTGGCAGAGAAACTGTGGAATATTTTAAGAAGAAAATATTCCGAAAAGGTTTATCGATGTGAGTGGCATCAGTCCACGAAATAATTTTTTCAATCGATATTTTAGAAGCTCAGATTTTATGGCAAATACATCAAAAGCAAAAAATTAACACTTACGCCCCCTGGTGGCTAAAGTATGCTTTACCAAAAATTTGAAATTATGTACAAAAGATTTTTCATCAGGAGGTGTATCCGCTGAAGAAATTTTTTTTCAAATCGGAGTTTTAGAAGAAAAGTTATCGGGGGAAAATGTAATTTACGTTTACGCCCCCTAGCGGAAAATCTATGCGTAATTTGAAAAAGTATCTAAAATACTCTTCGACATAAATGGAATTGAAAGATAAAATAATTTTTTTCAATCGAATGTTTAGAAGCAAATATGTGGAATAAAACGCATTTCTGAATTCGACATCATCTGCATTTACGCCCTCTGCCTGCAAAATTGTACATCGTAAAAATAAACGAAATGAAGGATCATCATTCACATATTTCAAGCTTCCCAATGCAAAAAGAATTTTTCAAATCGGACTAATAGTTGCAGAGATATCGTGGGTACGGACGGACAGACAAACCGGTAACATAAGCATGATCTTTTTTTACAAAAGACGTACTAAAAAAATGAATGTACACAGTATGCGTGAATGAGAGAGAAATAACTTATTAGAAAGTCATTGTGGATACTTCTAATTTTTTTCATTGCTGTCAGAATTGCAGCAGCCAGTTCCATTCGAAATTCGAAAAGGAGAGCTTGCTAGAAGCAAAAATGCCTGTTGTGCTGTTTCTATAGGAACCAAGATGTTAAGAATGACACACCAGAGGATATGTACGTGACCTTGAAACTGCCAACTGGAGTGAGATGTTACTGGTGCCAGTATAAAAATGTTCCTGTCATGTGTTTATCAGAAGGGAGCCGCGGGTGGCCTAGTGGTCAGCGTTCGTGACTGCCATGGAGATAACCTCAGGTTCGATCCTGGGCAGGTACGAACGTTCAAACCACTAAATACCCGCTGTGCGTCGGATGGGCACGCTAAGCCATCGCACCCCGGGTACTGGCCCCCTGGTAATAATTAAGGGCGTCTTCCTCCCCCTTTCTAACTCGCTTCCGTGTCACTTTCCTATCGGGCACTCTAGCCCAAATCTCCTAGCTTCCTATTTCTAAGGGTTGTTTAAGACCTAGGGTCAGACACTCCCTTCCTAAAATCCTCTACATCTGATCTCATCTGATCTGTTCATCAGAAGGGGCCGCGGGTGGCCTAGTGGTCAGCGTTCGTGACTTCCATAGGGATTACCTCAGGTTCGATCCTGGGCAGGTACGAACGTTCGAACCACTAAATACCCGCCGTGCGTCGGATGGGCACATTAAGCTGTTGGACCCCGGGTACTGGCCTCCCGGTTATAACTAAGGGCGTCTTCCTCCCCCTTTCTACCTCGCTTCCGTGTCACTTTCCTATCGGGCACTCTAGCCCAAATCTCCTAGCTTCCTATTTCTAAGGGTTGTTCAAGACCTGGGGTTAGACACTCCCTTCCTAAAATCCTCTACATATGATCTGATCTGTTTATCAGAAGAAGCAAACCAACTTTTCTTATTTGGGCATTCTTATCCCAGTGGTGGAGCAGGCTTTGGTGGCTATGAATCTACACCACTTTCACAATTCAGTGCTTCGCTATTAGCCTTTCTCTCTCTCTCATTTTCTTGAATTGCGTAAAATATTTTACCTATGGTAGATAAAGGAGTATACAAGATGTGTATGTGTGTCAAATAATTTTCTCATTAGTTTTACAGCTACAAAGGCAAATAAAGTGACCACCACTTTTAAGATGCACTGACTCAAAACTGCAAATCCCAATAAAGACTGTCAAAAAAGTTTAGGAACAAAATAATATCGATGCTAAAATGCAAATATACAAAGCAAATTAGCACAAACGTTGAGAAGCAAGTGAAACACTTTCAACTGTAGGCACTATACAATGGGAAACCAATGCATGCAATGGGTATAATTATACATAGTTATGGCACAAAAAGAGAACCTACATTTCTCAAAAGCTTAGACACAACAGAAAAGTAACATAAAATACACCATGACATGTATATTATTTCCAGACACCTGCATCAGTTTAAAAACATGATTCTTCATGAAAGAAATTAAAGTCTGTAGTTTCTGGCTCAAAGACATACTAAGTTTCTTTAATTGTTGCCTTCAGTTTTGAGATTCTTGCAAAGTGTCTTTCCCAGCATATAGGTACTTTTCTACTCAAAATTCCCCACATGGGAGTAATATCTAAAATATACAAAGGCCACTGTAATAACACAGTGGTATTTCACTAGTTCTATCATGTTCTAGTAGGCAATGATGTGTGGAAAGATGCATTCTGAGTCTGAAAAACATACTGCAAAACTCCAAGAAGTTAACTGAAGGGCAGTAAATCATTCTGTAAGGTTTGTTGATAGTCTTGCGCATTCTGTTTCCCATTCAGAAATGCCAGACTGGTCTGATCATTAAAGCCAAAGCCTGTCCACAACTCAACAGAACTATTGCCTTGCTGTCTGTGCAAAAGAAAGACAAGAGTTCTTTCCTTACATCATACCCGTAATAAGCCCAACCATTTGGACCATCCAAATTCCGCTTTTTTTTTTTTTTTTTTTGTCACTGAATATGACTGACAGCATTGCTCCTTTATAATACACTTGTTATCTTCTCCATCGTAATCTTCCAGTTTTGTGAATTGCTGTTAGAGGTGGATTGCAAGCCATATTCTGGTACACATACATTTCATTGGCGTTGACCTATGGATGGTATCCTTTGATGTTGTCAGTCTACATTCCTTTTGCTGTGCAGACAGTCTTTGTGTTATAAAGCCAGTGTCCAAATCTTTCTGTCATTGAGACTTGAAGTGCATTTTGGTAATCTGAATTCGTATTTTGCATTTTAATCACCACATATTGCAATTAATCAATATATTCTAAACATGAAATGTTTCAGGGCTATAGCTATTTCAGTGATACCCTTTCCCTCCACCTTGAGCTCATACACTGATGCAATTTCCTTGCAAGTAAACTCTTTTCCTTTTAGCATCACCCATATGAGTAATAAATTCAACTGGCAGATATACTGTGTAATTGTGAATGGTTTGCACATTCATATGCTAATTTCTGTAGTAGATTTGCATTACTTTTTCATTGTGTCTAAACTTTTGAGACATGTAGATTCTCCTTTTTTCATGACATAGCTATGTATACTTATTATACCTATTGCATATATTAGTTTCCCATTGTGACAGTCGTATCAGAATAATATGACCACCTACCTAATAATGGGAATAACCAACCACCCTTGGTCCGGATGACAGTGGCATGGATGCAATGAGGTCCCGGAAGGTTACCCAAGGCACAAGTGACCGTTAGGACTGCAGCAGAGCATAGAGGTCCCGGAGATGATGCAGTTGTGGGTCAGCACATCGAATTTGTCAATGCAAATAGTCCCACAAGTGCTCTATGAGATTGAGGTCAGGGGATTTCACTGGCCAAGGGAGAATGGAGACATCGCTGTCATGTTCCTGGTACCAGTCATGCACCCCTTTAGCGACGTGGCACGGTGCATTGTCCTGTTGGTACACACCATCCCCACCAAGCTAAACGTCCAACGTGAAGGGATGCATGTGGTCAGCTAGGATGGACAGGTAGGCATAGGCATTCAGGGACCCATCCAGTGGTACCAGCGGTCCCAGGTCATACCAAGAAAACATTCTCCAAACATGCACACTGCCACCGCTGGCCTGTAATAGACCAACAAGCATGTCTGGGTATTGGTTCTCATGTGTTTGACGTCATATCTGTCACTGCCCATCACTTCTGTGGAGTATCAACCTAGATAAGTCAGAGAAGGCAACCTTTTTCCACTCTTCCATTGTCTAATGAAGGTAGTCCCATGCAAACTGCAGGCATCGTTGCCAATGGACTTGGGTTATCATGTGCACCTTGATGCATAACAGGGTTCACTGCACTGTTATTGAGGACATGTACCTGGGTGCCCCAGCATTCATTTGCATAATCAATTGCTACGCTATTCTGCATTGATTGCCTTTTACCAGTCGATGGAGGCGACGTTCTCCTCTGGGGTCGATGGCCTTCAGTGCTCCACAGTTATGACATTGGGATGTACTTGGTGTGCCAGCAGTCCATTCTTGGTACACCCTTACTACAGCACCTCACGAACAGCCCATGAAATCTGTTGTTTCTGAGATGCTTCCACCCTTGGCAAGGTAGCTGATGACCATTCCTTTTTTAATGTCCATCAAATCACTACCTCTGCCCATTGTGCTCACATTACACACTACGGCTCAACTGTCCTGCACTTATATCTCTGTGTGGTCAACCTCGTCACAGGCACTCTGTGATGCACCTGGATAGGTACACTGTGATTCTGGGGGTGGTCATATTATTCTGATTCGACCATGTATAGTGTGATGCAATTTCAAGTGTTTCACATGCATTTCACTGTTGGTGTGCCTTTGCTTTGTATTTTTGTATATTAGGATCAAAAGCAAGTAGACATGCCTCAAAAAACTTGAAAATTACATTGTCCTGGAATGGGACAATGTAATTTTCAAGTTTTCTTAGGCATGTCTACATGCTTGATTAATTTGGCACCCATCTATTTGTCTATCGTTAAAATCAATACATTGTTTGTGCCTATACTTTTGTGACAGACTTTACAAACTGAGCTTTTAAATGGCAAAATTGACACTTATACGACTAACTTTCGCAAGTTATAATGCTCAACAGACACGTTGATTGTTGCTACAACTTCCTTTTCTATTTCCATGCATTTGTCGATATTTAGAAAGTTCAGTGGACAACATGTTTTTAGAAGAGTTCGTGAGTTTTCTTCAAAGATGAGTGTTTTTAACACCTCTTTAAAATTGAGAAAATTCTAGTTGCTTAATGCTTACCTATGCATTCTGCTTCTAGAGATGAGTTACAATTCTTACACGTTATTAGGTCCTCGTTGACGTCATTGTCCTTTAGTCCATTGTAGACGATGCACATTCACTAACAGCACACTTTTCACTTTGGGTAGACACTGTAGATCTTAATTTTATCATTCAACTCACTGGGTTTTGTTCCAGAACCCTTAGGTTGAATGACCAACTGGAACCCTCAGCTGTGGGCTAATCCCCCACACTGGTGTACTTACCTGATCAAAAAGACAAAAAGAAATCAATATCTGGACTCTAGTGTGGGATATGGTGGACCTACCACACTCGAGAAGGATGGTCCACCACGGAATTGACCTGGACTTTCTAAACGGCGTATGAGAAAGAAATCTCGGCGGAGTGAATGTAAGATTGGTGTATGGAATACTAGAGGTATACATGGCAAGATGAATGAGGTGATTGAAACGATGAATAAGTACAGATTGGATGTGCAGTGTGTAAGTGAAACCAAAAAGAAGGAAATTGGGGTAGAAGAAGTGAATGGCAGAGTAAGTGTGTGGTCTGGAGTATTGGATAATGTGAGAGGACAGGCTGGTGTAGGTATGATTTTAAGTGAAAAGATGAAGAACAACTTGATTCACTATACTTGCGTAAGTGAGAGAATTCTCTGGATTCATTTTAAAGTGAAACTTCAGACAATCGTAATTGTTGTAGTGTATGCTCCTTGTGACTCTGAACCTTCTGATAAGAAGGAAGATTTCTGGAATGAGCTAAAAGCTGTTTTAAGCCAGTTTGGTGCTAAAGAAAAAGTTATAATAGCAGGGGACTTCAATGCTAGGATAGGTGTGCAGAATGCAATTTCTGACAATGTTCTGGGTAAGTTTAATGATCCTTGTGTGAATTATAATGGTGAAAGATTAATTGAACTCTGCATTGAGAATGGTTTGTGCATAACTAATACATTTTTGAACCACAAGTATATCCACACATATACTTGGGAAAATCGTACTCTTGGTCAAAAGAGTGTGATAGATTTTGTTGTTTACGATCAGTGTTTGAACACTTAGTGTTGACAGTCCTTCTGGAAGTACATGAGACTCAGAAAAAATAGGGGAAACAAAGTTGTAAGTTGTGTGAAGAATGAGATTGGGGAAATGATATGGGAGCCCAATGAGTTAAGTGACAGATGGGGTGAATACTTCTGTGAGTTATTAGATCAGGAAAGCAAAGATGATTCTGAGACAGACACAGATGATGTCACAGTGAGGGATGGAAGCACAGGAGGGTTCTCAAGAGAAGTGTGTATAAAGCTCTAAAATCTCTTCAGAATGGTAAGGCTCTGGGAGTGGATGGCATAACTGCTGACATGTTGAAATATGGTGGTGTGACTCTGTAATTGACTGGTTAACTGAAATTTGCCAGTTGTGCTGGGAGCTAGGAATGGTCCCTCATGATCTGGTGTTGTTTTCCGATCTCTAAATTAATGGGCCCAAAAATATTTTTAGATCGAAAAACCCATTACCAGATCCACACACTCTCAATGAGAGTGAATTCTTTTCTCTGTGTGTTGCCCCAAAAGGCCCCTTTTGGCAAAGAGGGGGCTAGAAAATATAGAAGTCAAGAAAAATCAGGTAAATTCTTTCATTCTTTTTTTCTTTTCCTATCTCAACTTTATTGTCTCTCTGTAAATTTACTTCTATGTATAAGTGTGGTGTTGTTTTTGCTTTTGGCGATCTGCCAAGGTAAGCTAGCCCTCAGGTTTTGATGGCTATGTAGAGGCAGAAGTACTGGTTAGTTTAGTTAAGCAAGTGTTAAAGTGTTTGATGAATATTGCCTTAGTATCTTGTTGTGCTTTTCTTTGCACTTTATTTTGAGTGCTGATTTTCATGGAATTGTGTAAGTGTTGGAAAGTATGCCAAAATTTAGCAGAGTATCTTTAAATCTAGTATTTAGTGTAGCATAAATGAATTTAGCTAATGCCTAAGTAGTAATTTTGCATAGTATATGTAGTGGTAAAGTATATGTAATTCTGTCGCCAACTCCGATGATCGAAACGTCGGGTTGACAGAAAAAAATAAATAAAAAATCGTAAGTGGTATGCATAATCAATTTCGTAATTACCGTCGTGTAATTGCTATTTCTTTGTTTATATTAACCTGTAAACTATAATTATGTTAAAGTATTCATAAATTAGTAAATTAATCGTATTGTCACTGGTTCATTACGAAGAACGAACACGTGGGTCGTGTCTTGTTGCCGTGGCCTATAACTAACCGTTATTAAATTGTGTATCTATTTTTATTTTGTAACTGGTTGTGATTGGACCTTTATGTAAAGTCAGCACTTAACTCTCTAAGAGGACTATTTAGGAAGGGTAATTCCGTATCTTTGGGGAAGAAAAAAAAAGCTAGGACATCTTTACAAAGTTATTTTTATGTAATCGCGAACTCGAATGAAACTCAAAACGGGACGGAAAAAGAAATTAATAATGAAGTGCAGTAAAAAGAGTTCTTATTCATTTGATTAGGAAAATGGCAGGCAGTAAAGTTTTTTTTTTTTTGTTCTTCGTAATTCCCATTGCAGAAAGGGAAAGATATTGTCCTTACCGTTGGCGAGGCACGAATCTGATCTTTAGCGTTACGTACTAATTTAGTGAAATGTAATTGGGTGAAAGATGTTAGTTAATTTTTCTGAATTTGTAAAGGTGGTCACCATTTTTGCCCGGGTTTTTAGGAGTTTCTTTGTTCAAAACGAACTCAAAGGGTGGTTTCCTCCAAAACATGATCATAAATCGTAACCAGGCGCTGTCACGATGTCGGACGTTTCGCGTTCTTTCTCACCAGCTCTGCAATGGTTTTTGCCAAGTATTTATACGTAAAATGCCAGGGGAATGCTTAAAATCTGTTACCAACTGCTAATCCCTGTGCGCCAAGAGAAATTTCTTCGTCGGCCATCTTTTCTTTTGGGAGGTCAGGTCAAAGTTCAACCCTGGCTAACAGAAAGGCTTGGCAGAAATTTTCTGGGAATTGCGTCGCTCTCTCTGCCTTCTGACTTAACTTCGGGCCAATTGCCTTTCGCCATTTCGGGCGTGTGCGCAAAGGGTTCGGCGAGGAGCGGAGAATTTTTGCGTGCTGCTCGACACTTCGATCCCAGATTTCGTAAGAGAGAGTCCATCAAAAGACCTTGAGTCCTCGAAGTCCGCACGACGGACGTCCGGATGCCGAACCTGCCGTAACCTTCCAGCACCGGGAACGTGTGGCCGCGATGGCCCAAGAACGGTAGGAACGATCCTTTTCTTTTCGATTTTTCCATGGCTCTAACTTACTCTGCTGAGCCCTAAGAGTGTAAAGCCGAAATGGCGCAAAAAAATGCTTGTCGGCGTTCTGACGCCGCATCCAAAAGTGCCTGACGTCTTTCTGACGCAGTATACGAGGCACTAGCGGGCATTACACCTCGTAACCCGCTCCGTAACCTCTCTGTCGTCTTCGCCGAGAGAGAGAGAGAGAGAGGGAGTCTCCTCAAAGGCTGGCATCGGAAGCAAGTTAAAAACAAGTTAAAAAAGAAAGAAAGGAAGGAGAAGAGGGAAAATATCTACCATGACATCAACGTAAGCACATCAGGCCCCGTTTCCTCGGCGTGCCGGCTCTCGTAGCGACAGCGCAAACACCAATTCAGCCTCTAAAGGAAAATTTAAGGAGGAAGAGAAACGAAGAAAAAACGAAAAATGAGGGCCATCTAAATTGAAAAAAAAAAAAATGTGTCTTGATCAGAAATGGAATGATGTAAAAGGTTAAAATTCAGGGGAGAAAAATGGGGGGAAGGTGAAATTAAAAATGGGAGGAAAATAAAGAAATGCAAATGTATGTTTGGAATTGATGGTCTGGCCAGAACCAACAAATGCAGTATAATATCATTGTGTATTTTTTGAAAAAATGTCTAGTTAATGCCAGTGATACAGCCTTAAGAAAACAAAGAAATGGATTGAAGTATATTAATTTTGGTTTTCTGTTAGAACAAGGTTTTTTCGTTAGCTCAAATGAGAGGAAAGTGACATCAGAGTAGGATATTGAAATGGCATGCCTTCCTTAGCAAAAATGTGGGGAATTTGATTTTTGGCTCAGGTAGGGGAGCATACCTCTTCCAATAGCCTATTCTATTCTTTTTTGTGTGTGTGTGTTTCACCAGTAGGAGTAGCAACTTAACTTATGCATAGATTTTTTTGTCATAATTAATGTGGAGAGTCCTGGCAGTGACTTGACATTTTTGTTTTGTTTTGTTTTCTGTTACTGTAAAGTAAGAAAAAGATTTTTCCAGGTAACTGACCAAAATCAGTGCATTGTGAAAAAGAAAAAAAAAATTTAAATGTCACTCTTCACCATCTAACTTGCTCAAGGTTAAACATGTAACAAATATGCACATCGAGCGTCAACACTCTTTGAGTGAATGGTCACATCCTTTGATGATTTTGTAAGGCAGGCTGGTAACTTAATTGTGCCACTTACCTTCCTCATCCTCTAAACCACACAGGTGAGAACTACTTGGTTTGCAGACCAGGGTTTCTGAGAGGATTATTTAGGACTGTTAACAAACTCTGGACTCTAAAAATCATAGCTTAATTCTTTTTATTCGGCCTAGCCACCAAAAGTTTCATTGTAGTGAGTTGTTTTTCAACATGTGCCTGGGAGCACAAAATAAATTTTTAGTTAACCTGGAACATATGTTTAATCAAATTATTTTGTGTCGCATGTGAATTTCTCTTGTCAGTGGTGGTGGAATCACCTTCCATTTACTGGGAGTCTTTAGGATCGTACCTTGGGTGTTAGTCGTTAATAAAAAATAATTCTTAATTGGGGTCCCTAGATAGATCACTGGCCTTTTTCTTCTTTTTAAAATTGTTGTAATATTTGCATTTTTTTTAAGTAAGTTCATCATCATAATAGAATAATATCTTAACACCAAACCACCACATATCACTCGGGATTGGAAGAATGCTATCATTCTTCCCTTGTATAAGGGAAAAGGTGATCAGACTGACTGCAAGAACTATCGTGGTATTAGCCTACTAAGTGTGCCAGGGAAAGTGTTTGGTAAGGTTGTTATTGAAAAAGTATGGGGTCTTACATCAGAGAAAGTGTGGGATGTTCAGAGTGGTTTTATGCCTGGTAAAGGCTGCACTAACCAGATTTTTGCATTACGCACGATGATTGAAACGTATCTGGCTGTTGGTAAGAAAGTTTTTGCTGCTTTCATAGATTTAGAGAAAGCTTACGGCCGAGTAAATAGGACACTTTTGTGGAAGGTATTGAATGAATATGGTGTTACTGGGAATCTACTTAATAGTGTAAAAGCCATGTATGCTGGTAGTAGATCTTGTGTACGAGTGAATGGTGTTTTATCAAATTGGTTTTCTATTGGTGCAGGAGTTAGACAAGGTTGTGTAATGTCACCATGGCTGTTTAATATATTTATGGACGTGTGCATGCGTGATGCCAAAATAGATGATAGTGGTTTATGTCTTGGTGATATGCGTGTGTTCAGATTGCTGTATTCTGATGACACTGTCCCGTTGGCAGAGAGCAAAAGTGATTTGCAGAGTATGGTGTCTTGGATGTACAAAGTTTGCATGAAATTCAAACTGAGTATAAATAAGGGAAAACCCAAAGTTATGGTGTTTGAGAGAGGAAGGTAGCACTGAATGTAATGTAAGTATAAATGGCACTGTGATTGACCAGGTGAGTGAGTTTGTGTATTTAGGAAGCATGCTTGACAGAGAGAACAAGTTGGATGGTGAAATCAGTAGGCGAGTGAATGCTTCTTTGAAAGTCATAGCTGCTCTGGGAGGTTTTCACAGGAATGATGGGTTCTCTAGAGAGTCCCGCATGGCTGTGTATGAAACAGTAATTGTTCCCACTCTGATGTACGGCAGTGAAAACTGGGTGCTGCAGAAGAAACATAAGAGTCGTTTGTATGCTGGAGAAATGCGTTACTTACGGGAGGGCTGTGGCAAGACACGTTCTGATTGTGTGAGGAATGAAGATGTGTTGCAGTTGTGTGATGTGAAGCAAAATAAATATTCTTAGCAAGGTGGAGACCAATGTGCTTTGGTGGTTTGGCCATGTTGAAAGAATGGGTGATGAGATGCTTACTAAGAAAATCTTTTTAGCCCAAGTGGCAGGAAGGAAAGGCAAAGGAAGGCCAAGGAAGACATGGGTGGAGTAGATTCAGGAGTGTCTGCATAAGAAAAAAAATTATGAGTATGATGTATAAAAGATCTTGTATGCAGCGTGTAATGGATATCAGTGAAGCCCGAGTTGTATGTTAAGATCGCTGTAAATGGAGAAGTTTGATACGACAACAGTAAGCAAAAAATATCTGGTAGTTTGTATTTCTTTTTGGAGCTAACCTCTGAATCTCAGAGAACAGCTTAGTGATATGTATGTATGTATTAACATCAACTAATAACCGTTTATTAAGTTCCAAATTTTTCGCCCAGCCATTGGGCATCCTCAGGAGCGTGGCGCTGTAACCACCGATGTTCGTGGCTCACTACTCGCTTATGGAGTCCGATACTCCGTGTTGCCTTTTTCGGATACTCAGTCTTCGATACGTTTCTTGAAAAACCTAGTTGGCGCCATCTATGTTTCACTTTTCTCTTTATATATATATTTTTTAAATAAAATTACCATCTAAAAAAATTACAGTACGACAGACAACAACTCATAAGATTAAGTCAAGACCCGGATATTAAATTTTGCGAAGCAGACAAAATGGGACAAATCGTAATGATGGACTCTAAAGAATGTATTGATAAAATGCACACGGCAATATCCGAGTTACAGTGTGAAAGCATCAACAAAGAACCTACAGAAAAACAACTAACATTCTTAGCATCGGTGAGGAATCATAGTACTTTACCTGATGAAATAAAAAACGCTAAACCACCAATGGGAGCCGGTATGCCAAAAATATTCTCGAAAATTAAAACACATAAAGAAAACACATCATTAAAACTAATTCTTTCAAACAAAAAAAATTCTCCACTCATCAATCTAGAAAAAAAGTTTTACAGCTACTTATCACCAATACTTATGAGGAATCAATATACATTAAAGAACAGCTATGAATTTATCAAAAAGATCAAAGAGATACATCAGGACCTCGCTGAATTTACGATGGCATAGCCATCGAGCTGATTACGCAACAATTAAATAAAAATAATTATCTAAACAGGACACAGTTGACTGAATTAAAGAATATATTATGTTTCATCAAGGAAAACAACATCTTCCAATTTAAAGGACGTACTGTATATATAAACAAAAGCAAGGTGGCCCAATGGGGGTCCCCATTATCAGCCTTATATGCGGAAGTGATAATGGTGTATATTGAAGGAAAAGTTATTCAAACACAACCGGAGAAACCCCTGCTTTACACACGTGATGTAGATGACATCATTATTATATCTAAACTCAACAAAGCTAAGTTACAAGGTCTGGCTAATTGTTTCAATGAAATCTGTAACTCCATTGAATTGACTATAGAATTTGAGGTAAATAGTAGCCTGGCATACTTAGATATCTTACTTATGAAAAATAAAAATAATTTTGACTACACCGTGTTCAAGAAGAAAACGTACACTGAAGTGCCAGAAAAACTGGTACAGAGGAGCTTATGCAAAATACATAGCAACGTCACCTCTGCGCATACTCGGTTGCATCCGCCAGTGTGTATATAAAGTGATAGACATCGTTGCCAGCTGTCAGAGCTGTTTTCGGCATGAGAATGACAAGTAATAACGATTTAAGCAATTTTCAACGCTGTGTCATATTGGGTTGTCGGAAAAGTCATGACGTATTTTAGCCATGTTTTGCAAAGGTCATTTATTGATAGAAAGAACAAAGATCAATCAATGATATAATACCCGTTTTGTTCGATAACCTTTTGCATTTTTCAGTGAGCTGCAGAATGCCTCGTTCATAGAAGGACCTGTCTTTTGTGGCGAAAAACTGTACAATGTGCTGATTTTTAGCCTCATCTGAATTGAACGTTTTACCACCCAAAGACTGTTGAAGAGAGCGAAACAAGTGGAAGTCTGACGGCACAAGGTCAGGCGAGTACGCTGGGTGTGGCAACACATCCCACCCAAGCTCCAATAATTTTTGGCGGGTGATCAAACTTGTGTGTGGTCTCGCGTTGTCGTGATGGAACACAACACCTTTACGATGAACGAGCTCTGGACGTTTCTGGATGATGGATTCTTTCAAACTGTCCAATTGCCGACAGTACACATTGGAATTGATTTTTTGGTTCCGTGGTAGGAGCTCGAAAAACACGACACCTTTAAAATCCCACCACACTGAGACCAGAACCTTCTGCTGATGAATATCTGCTTTGGATGTCGTTTGAGGTGAAGCAGCACGTCGGGACCAAGACTGTTTGCTCAGCACATTGTTGTACACAATCCACTTTTCATCACCAGTTATCAGTCGCTTCAAAAAAAGGATAGTTTTCTTCACGTTTAATGAGGATATCACAGATGTTTATACGCGCCGTCAATTGAGCTTCTTCGAGTTCATGAGGAACCAACACATCGAGCTTGCTTACGTATCCCAGCTTCTTCAGGTGGTCGTGAACACTTGAAGGATGGATGTGCAACATGTCTGCAATCTCTCATGTCATGTAACGTGGGTTTGACTCGATCAATGCCTTGATTTGGTCGTCATCAACCTAGGTTGGCCTCCCGCGCCGAGGAGCATCGTTGAGGTCAAAATCACCAGCACGGAATTTTGCGAACCACCGCTGGCACTGACGTTCTTGTAGAGCATTATCACCGTACACTTTACGCAACTTTTCACATTCTTGACGCATGTTCTTCCTTTTGCGGAAGTAAAACAGTAAAATATGGCGAAAATGCACAGTTTGGTCTTCCATCTTCAACTTGATGTCAAATCAACCAAATTGCTCACTATTCCTTTTAGACTGCAGCTAGAACTGGCACCTGTCGAATGCCATAGCATTAACAGAGCTGCATATGCCTCTAGTACTTCCAAAAACACCCAACCGCCATCAGGTCCCAAAATACATCATGACTTTTCCGAAAACCCAATAGTTGGCGCTCGTGAGATGGGCCATTCTATTTTGGAGGTAGAAACGAAGTTCGAATTTTCACGGACGACCATTGCAAGGTTGTACCGTGACTACAAGAATTCCGGCAAAACCTCCAACCTACGATACTAATGTGGTCGTAAAAAGACATAGGGTGAGCATAACCATCGTCGGCTGTCAAGAATCGCTTCACGCGATAGGCATGCAACACTCTCGCAGGTATCATCGGAATTCAATGCTGGAGCCACAACAAGCATCAGCGTCTGGACTGTGCAACGTACCCTGCACGATATGGGCTTTGGGAGCAGACACCCAACTCGAGTCCCATTGATGGGTGCACGACACAGAGCTATGCGCCATGCTTGGGAAAGACAACACTGCCACTGGACACTTGATGACTGGAAACAAGTAGCCTGGTCTGACGAGTAGCGTTTCCAACTGTATCGGGCAGATGGAAGGATTCGTATGTGGCGCAAACCCCATGAAGCCATGGATCCCGCATGTCAACAGGGAACTGTACTGGGTGGTGGCGAGTAAGTAATGGTATGGGGTGTGTTTAGCTGGACTTCACTGGGTCCCCTGGTACGTCTTCAAACGTCTGTGACCGGCCAACCCTATGTGTGCATCCTTTCTGATGAGGTACACCCGTTCATGTCCTGCATTCATGCTGATGGGTTGGGCCTGTTCCAACAGGACAATGCACCTCCACACAAGTGTCGGGATGCCACATTATGCTTAGAGGAGCATTCATCTGAGTTTGGGGTGTTGCCAATCCCACCCAAGTCCCCAGATCTGAACGTGATAGAACACATTTGAGATGCCATGCAACGCGCTATCGAACACAGGAATGCAAGACCTTAGAATACACCCGAATTGTGGAATGCTCTGCAGGAAGTATGGTGTGCATTGCCTACAGCAAATATCCAGAAGCTAGTGGAGTCCATGCCCCATCTTATTTCTGCAGTCCTGCACTCCTGTGGGGTACCTACCAAGCATTAGACTGGTGTACCAGTTTTTCTGGTACTTCAGTGTACATTCCGGTACTTATTCCATACTCTTCACACCACCCAGTTATTCATAAACAAAATAGCATAGTAAACTTTATTCGAAGAGCATACACGAACACTTCAAATAACAAGCTAAAGAATCAAGAACTTGAGTCTATAATGAAAATAGCACGGGATTATAGTTATCCAAGTAAGCTGATTAAAAAATGGATGTGCGAGAGTAAAAGACTTTTGGCTAAAGAAATTAACGGCCAAGAAGCTAACAAATCACGAGGTCAAAGAAAGGAGAAGAAGAAAGTAAAATATATTGGAGCATTCCCATACTTAGAAGGTATTAGCAAAGAAATAAATAAAGAATGTGCAAAATATGGTTCGCAATTAGGAAGTTCGGTAAACACAATGAAGAATATGACAGTTAACAACAAAAAAAAAAACCAGAGAGCAGGATCCTAGAGGAATCAGGAACATACAAAATTCCTATAGCACACATCCCCAATATCGTACATTGGGAGTACAAAAAACATGTTTAAAAAAAAGGCTAAAACAGCATATATCAAACTGGTAAAAAAAAAGAAGCCAACACAGCCTTAGTATGATTCTGCATGGACAACCAAACATTCCTTAAATTTGATGAAATCAAATTGCTAAGAAGAAATAACACATCACAGAGACAAATGATAATGGAGGAATCTATATTATTATATAAGAATAAGACAAGAGTATGTAACCATAATGACCCTAACATATTATCTAGCCACTGGAAAGAATTAATCAGGCAAGAAAAAGAACTACACAAAAAAAAAAAACAGACAAAAAAAGACAAGAGAATAGTGATAAGAAAATGAAAGATGAAGTTATAAACGGCATAGACGATCAATAACATGATTAACATTTTTAAAAAAATTATAAAGAGAGAAGTGAAACATAGATGGCGCCAACAAGGTTTTTCAAGAAATGTATCGAAGACTGAGTATCCGACAAAGGCAATGCAGAGTATCGGACTCTGTAAGTGAGTAGTGAGCCACGAACATCAGTGGTTACATCGCCACGCTCCTGAGGATACCCAAAGGCTGGGCGAAAAATTTAGAGCATAATAAACGGTTATTAGTTGATGTTAATGAACCATAAAATTAAGATCTACAGTGTCTACCCAAAGTGAAAAGTGTGCTGTGAGTGAATGTGCATCATCTACAATGGACTAATGGACAATGACATCAACGAGGACCTAACAACGTGTAAGAATTGTAACTCATCTCTAGAAGCAGAATGCATAGGTAAGCATTAAGCAACTAGAATTTCCCCATTAATTTTGAATTTATGCACACAAATGAGGATAGTAGTTTTGCCAATCTATTTTATGGGTCGGAATATGAACTGCTAATTTGAATTGACCTCTTTAAAAGATAAATTTATTCTATTTAGAAATCTTTGCTACTGAAGTATACCCATTTTTATAGCCTTGGGTCACTTTGTTTCCTTCCTTTTCAACTTACTTTAGAAAGACTAGCTGTCAATGAAGCCAAACCTAAAGGGAACGAAAACTGGTCTGTGTGGAGCAGCTGAGAGACTGAGTAGTTGGGGGGTATGGGGTCTAACATGTGTAGGAAATTGTTCTTTAACTGCTTAATGCTTAGAAATAGTATCTCATGACTTCCTGGAAATGGAATGACAGGTTTAACCCTTTAATGATCAGGACCCTAAAATCTTGTGTCCCTCAGAATACCATAAAGACCGAAACTGTCTGTTACTAGTTTCCAAATTTCCATACCTCCTCCCTTTTACAGGTCAACAAAAGAAAGATTAGTGCTGGGTCAACACACAAAACTTCCAATCTGTAGGATTGCTATCCATTGACCTTCAGACATTTCCCCCGGGGCAATCGATGTATTCTTCTAAGAAATGTGATAAACTGAGAGTGAATGGCATCGTGCGAGGAGAAACCAATTCCTGTTTTGCTTATTATTATTTTTTTGTTTGGTGGTTTAACTACCACCATGAGCAACTCGATGGGCTATAAGTAGTTGACCATCCCTAATTTAGGGCCACTGGTTCTATGGAAGGGTGAGTGCCAGTGCCATAAGACAAACACAACATCCATACTAGTTAACTTTTTTATGGGATTTATCTAGGTAAATTTTTAAAATTTCTGCAAATTTTCGGAGAGAACTCCACTCCTTTGTCAGGCAGTCTTTCGTTCAATCTCCATCGCGGTCTTCGGTTATGGTTAACCTTGACGGTTACGGCGATTCTGCAAAATGTCTTGCCAGATGTTAGGCAGCAAAAATCCCTTACAGTCATTAATGATGAAGTTCTGGTATAAATATGATGTTAAATTAGCTCCCAGTTTAGACAACAAACTTAACATTTTGCCCTAGCTTGATTCAAAAAGAAGAAAACTTGTTAAAAATGCAAGGAGTCATTTATAAAGTAACCTGCAGCTGTGGAAAATACTACATAGGAGAAACAGGTTGTAGACTGGAAACTAGCATCGCAGAGCACAAGGCAGCAATAAAAAATTGTTCAAACAAGACAGGATTAGACAGACACGTTAGAGAAACAGGACACCGCATGGACTGGAACTCTTTGACTGTCATTGGACATCAA
Organism: Macrothele yani; assembly: GCA_039090855.1. NCBI lineage: Eukaryota > Metazoa > Arthropoda > Arachnida > Araneae > Macrothelidae > Macrothele > Macrothele yani. Next base: position 75,386,036 of record CM077016.1, on the reverse strand, counting down.
TCCAACTTCCTGAAGCGAAAATTCAAAAAGGGACTTGAAATTGGAAAATACCAGAACTTCATCATTAATGACCAAGGGATTTTCACTGCCTAACATCTGGCAAGACATTTTGTAGAATCTCCGTAACCGCCAAAGTAAACCATAACCGAAGACCGTGACAGAGATTGAATGAAAGACTGCCTAACGAAGGAGAGTTCTCTCCGAAAATTTGCAGAAATTTTAAGAATTTACATAGATAAATCGCATAAAAAAGTTAACTAGTTTCAATACAATAATCTAGGAAGCCACATAACAAAGATGAGTTTGATTTACAACATCCATTCTTCGCTGGGATTCAAACCCGGACCCATCTAGGGTGAATGGTTAAAAGCTAGTGCTTAGACCACTGCACCACCAGGGCAGCCACTTATTTGTGTAGTGACGACAATTGTAACTGATGGTGACTTCTGCTAATTCCACAGCGACCATGCAGATTCCAAGAACAAGTGGGGTAGGAAAACCTATGCACTCCAAACAGGCATTTTGGGCCATCGTGGTTGTTTGCTTATACGGGCATTTTGGGTGTTATGGTTGTTGAACTGTTACGACATGGTAGCCTAAGACCATAAGGATTACCCTATACTTTTACAGTACAATAAATTCGCTTGCAGTACAGCAAAAATTTTTGTCCATGGCCAGCCTAGAACATACTTCATAGCAAGCAAGCTTTTTAAGATGCACAGGACAGCTTTAAATTTATCAGACAAGCAACTGATTCCAGAGTATGCAGTAGAACACAATATTTACACATTCCAGAGTTTAAAACAATTTTGCTGCTTTCAAGTTTCAGCTGCTTATTTCAGAGTCAACATGAGGAACCATAAATGCTAGTCTAATAAGTGTGGCAGTCACTACTATTTAAATAAAGTTTATTAATATCTGTGTGGAACATAATAATTTACTGAAGTAAAAACCAGAATATACAGATTGTATCTTAAAAGTTATACCAAAGCAGTACCACATACAATTCAGCTAGTACTTAATAAAGGCAAGTTACTGCATCAAGATAAAAGGAGAATTCAATGCACTTGCAAAACTATGAAGTTCTGTCTTTAGTAGACTGATTAGTGATATATAAATTACATAATAAATAAAATTTACTTTGAAATTTGGGCAGCAACATTTAAAACAAAGTTCCAGTGCAAAACAGGTAACACAGTTGAGCATTTTTTTCTTTCCACAAAGTCTTTAGAACTGGATGGGATTTCTTCAAGATCAAACCTTAACAGGCAATGAAGGGTACAGAATGTCAGTTTTATTGAAAAATATAGTCTCAGTAAAGTCATGGGAAATCCTTGGGATTACTAGGACAAACTATATTATCATTTGTCCAATTTTTGGGGTGAACTCCAACTCGTCATGGGGACTGAGCAGATGTTGATACTCGTGTGGTAATAATACCCTGCCTTTCTGTTTGTTAACTCACTCACTCACTCTCTCTCTTAATCAATTTCCACACCTTCTCAAACTTCTTTTCACAAAGGACTGCCTATGTGATAGAATTTTTATAAGGGCTCAGTTAATTGAATCTCTGGTGTTTCATGTGTGTCTGTAAAGTCCTGTTTTGCTGGTAAAATCTTTTATAAAGGCTACATGTTCTGCTTTTCAGGTGTCTTCAGTTTCAGAGTTGTTTCCCACACAGTTTCTCCTACACAGACCTCCCCCCTCCTCCTCCTCCCATGCACAACTGCAGTTCACACTTTAGACCATTCCTTCTTGATGCAGGACCATGCCTTCTTTTTGCTTCATGGGAAGAAGAATTTAAATGTTATTGCTTAGGTCTTGAAGCAAGTCGAACATGAAGTTTTTGCTAATTCTCTGAAGATTTTCAAATAAAATCTTCAGAGAATTAGCAGAGCCTTTGTGGCTGGTAACTTTTTCTGGTTAGCTAAATTTATTGCTTGACTGTTTACAATTCAACTTGATTTTTTAAATACATATATTTTCTGTAGAAGGAAAATTATTTTCTGCAAGTGCAACTTTTAATTCTTCTGTATGGAGTTTCTTTGATATTTCTGAATATCCACTGCACCTATTTTATCCAGGAATTGTGTAGCTACATAGTATTTAATGTAGATGGGATGGTAAGAGTGGTAGTCTAGAACTTTTTTCATTAGAATTGGTTGGCTTTTATGTTTCTGTAGAGACTTTTCCTTCTGAAGATGCAAGGGGCAAGTTTACACTGTAGACCACTACTTGTAGCAGGACACTGCACCCTTTTTGACTAATGGAAGGGAAGAATTCTTAAATTTATTGTTTAGGCCTTGGAGCAAGTTGAACATAGAATTTAATTACTAATCAAAAACAACGTTTATGGGAATTTTACTAGGAAATTTTTTTATTTAAATTGCAAATTTCCGGAGAAAACTCTTCTTCTTCAGGCTGTCTTTTTGTTGTCACTAATCCCGTCACTATTGCGGTTACAGTTAACCTTGAAGGTTACGATTATTTTTCATCAAATCCTGCCAGATGTTAGGCAGGGAAAATCCTTTGCAGTCATTGATGATGGAATTTTGATTTTTATCAATCTCTATTCCTTCTTTCAGCTTTCTTTTTTGAAAATTGTTTTGGAAACTGATGACTTTAAGAGAATTCCAATCCATGCTGTGACTAGTTTCTCTAACATGCATAGCATTACAAAATTCCAGAAGCAAGTAAAGAAACCTCAAAATATTTTGAGAATAGTCAATTAAAAGCTCGTAAAGATTTCAGAAAAAATGAAAGTGTAGTTGCTTTGAAAACAGACAAAAGTAAGTTGATTACTATTCTGGATAAGAAAGATTATCAAGAAAAGATGGAAGAAGAACTAAAAAAGCCTATGTATGAAGAAGTAAAAGAAAACCCACTACCAGATTTGATTAAAAAGTCTCAAAGCTTATTTCACTTCAAAAAAAGAAAAACCAGCTTTCAGAAAACTATAAACAATTTTCAAAATTACAGTTCAGATTACCTCAAATATATGAAATAGTCAAACTGAATAAAGAACACCAACCAATTAGACCAATAATTGACTCAAAAAAACTCAATTCTTTCAAATCTAAACTACTTTTTAAAGTTGCACCTTCAGAATCTTTTAAAAGAGCCACCTAACTTGATTAAAAATTCAATGCAGCTAAAAGAAAAATTAGAACTTCTTCCTAAATTAGATTCTCCTATTAAGGGTAGTTTAGACATAGTGTCTATGTATACTCATGTTAATATAGATCAACTTATAGACTTTATAGTGGAAGACTTGGCAGACCTAATAGTTTTTCACAACAAAGATAGAAACATTAGTTGGAATTTTTGAAATGCTTACCTTCTCTTTGAAGAACAACAACTACTTTCAATTTGAGAAAAAAATTTCATTCAAAAATCTGGTCTAGCTATGTGTTCCCCACTCTCAGCTAACTATTATGTAGGAAAACTAGAAAAAAAGATACTAGTACAACCCACATACTTCTGCCTATATAGCAGATACATGGATGACATCTTATTTATAATAGATAGCTCAGAAATTGTTCCAGAAAGAATTCTAGACTCATTCAATGAATTAGATGATTCCCTTAAGTTCACTATTGAACTTCAAAAAAAAAAAAGAATTAACTTCTTAGATATTACTATCTATTATGAAGATGAAAAATTCCTCACTAGTTCGTATAAAAAACCAATGAATACTAATAGACTGTTGGATTTCAATTCCTATCATCCAGTTTCTATTAGGAAAAATGTAGCAAGTCAGTTTTTAGAAAAAAATAATAAAATAGTTTCTACAGCAGATAAAAAAGAAGCCCATAAAGAAGAACTTAAAGTCATGCTTGCAGAAAATAACTATCCTAAAGAAGAAATTGAGAAGCTTCTGAATTTTAATGGTACGAAGAACCCGCAAAAGCAACAAGTAAAATTCACTAAAAAAATTTCTTATCACAAAGGTTTATTCGAGTCTTTAAAAAGAATTAGAAGTACAAAATTGGACTAGCTCCAAGTTTAGAGCACAAAGTTAAAAAAAAATTCCCTAAAATAGTTCAAAGAGAAGAAGATATTTTAAAAATGCAAGGTGTAGTCTATGAAGTAATATGTAGTTGTGGACTATCTTACATAGGTGAAACAGGTCGCAGACTAGAAACTCGTATAGCAGAGCATAAAGCTGGTATAAAAAATTGCTCCAACAAGACTGGTTTAGATAGGTATGTTAGAGAAACTAGTCACAGCATGGATTGAAATTCTCTTAAAGTCATCAGTTTCCAAAGCAATTTTCAAAAAAAGAAAGAAGAAATAGAGATTGAGAAAAATCAAAATTCCATCATCAATGACTGCAAAGGATTTTCCCTGCCTAACATCTGGCAGGATTTGATGAAAAATAACCGTAACCTTCAAGGTTAACTGTAACTATCAAAGTTAACCATAACCGTGATTGTGACGGGAATAAGTGACAACAAAAAGACAGCCTGAAGAAGGAGAAGAGTTTTCTCCGAAAATTTTCAATTTAAATAAAAAATGTCCTAGTAAAATTCCCATAATAGTTGTTTTTGATTAGTCATTGAATTAAGAAACTAGGAAGCCATTTCTCAACATGAGCTGTATTTAAAGAAGTGTATTTCCAGGATCATTGAAGATGACCATGGCACAAGTACATAAACCTTATAATTCTTCATAAAACAAAAGAGATTGTATCCCAAGTTTATCCAGTATGTATTACACTGATTCCAATAGATTGACCATGACTGAACATTTTGAAGCTTCTGCAATATTAGCAAACCCAAGATCCAACTTTCTCCCAAGCGGCTGACAAATCATAGCAGCACAGAAGTGTAATCTGAGTTTTTAATTTACTCTTCAGAAATGCAGTAACGTACTAACAGTAATCTCAAAAATAGTTGCATAATATCATTAATTTCAGAAGTCCATTTACATACTAACAGCAATTTCAGAAATGCAATTACATACTGTATTTTCTGAAAAAAAAAATTGGAAAATGAATTCCTCACTGAATTACATAACATCACTCCCAAGCTATTTAAAATCAGATTATGAAACAATGCATACGTCGTAAGAATTTACATTATGGAATAAATTCCAAAGTTTCCAAAAGTTAAACCCTCGTAATTTTCCTTATTTCTCACAAGATAAATGTGTTTCTAAAATAAAATTTACAAAAATAATTCTTCAGTTTTAATGGTCTACCACACGGAATAAAAAGCCATGCAATAAAACTTCGAAACCGATTATGGTAAGCTTGCTGAATATATACATTTACATTGATGATGGTTATTACAGTGAAGAATTTGTAAACAACATGTAAATTGTTATGAGCTATGACTGGTTTGCCTACTCTTCCCTATCTCTTCCTTTCCACAACAAATGCATTTTGTGGTGCAATTCATAGTGTTATTAACAAGAATGTGCTCCCACCCTCCCACATGAAGACCCAAGAAAAGGTGTTCCTTGAGGAAATGTCAGCCTGTAAAATATATGCTTACCACAAATTTAAAAAAATCTGAACATGAGAACACACACACTCTTGTATATTAAAATATACTGAACCTTAACAAAGTGTTAGTAAATCATCATCATCATCATTGTCAACCATTATCAATCCACTGCTGGACGAAGGTCTCCCCAAGTTTCCTCCACAACGGTCTGTCTTGTGCCAGTCTCCTCCATGTCACTCCCGCATATTTACGAATTTCATCCACCCATCTCCCATGTGGTCTTTTTCTGGGTCTTTTCCTGTCCCTTGGAATCTAATCTAAAATTTTGGCTGTCCATCTATGGTCTGTCCTTCTGGCAGTATGTCCAGCCCATTGCCATTTCAGGGATTTAACTCTAATCATGATGTCTTCCACTCTCGTCATTTTTCGGATCCACGAGTTCCTCTTCTTATCTCTCCTGGTTATACCAAGCATGCACCTCTCCATGCTTCTTTGAGTTGTCTGCAGCCTTTGTATGTCTCTTTTAGTTAAGGTCCACGTCTCTGCGCCATACGTAAGCACTGGAAGGATGCATTGATCAAACACTTTTCTTTTAAGACATAATGGCATATTGCTCTTGAAAATTATGCTGTTTCTTCCAAAAGCTCTCCAGGCAAGTTTTGTACGCCGATTAATTTCTTCATCAATGTGACCCTCACTTGATATCTGCTGTCCAAGATAAACATACGTATCTGTTATCTCCAGTTTTTCTCCATCAATCGATAAATCTTCATTTCTTGTAAAAGCATTGAACATCACTTTTGTCTTCTGAAAGTTCATTTTTAATCCCACTTCTTTACTCTTGTCAGCAAGTTCCTGGATCATACTCTGCAGCTCTGATGGGGTAGTTGCAAAAATGACTACGTCATCAGCAAAACGAAGGTGGGTTAGATAATCTCCATTAATCTTTATCCCTTTGTTTTCCCAGTTCAGTGATTGAAAGACATTTTCCAATGTGGCATTAAAGAGCTTCGGAGATATGGTGTCACCTTGTCTCACTCCCTTTCCAATTTTTATGTGTGTTGTATTTTCAAACAGCCGAATCTTTGCACTTGCATTTTCATAGATGTTATTAATAATATTAATGTATGCATCTTCAATACCGCAGGATTTCAGAGCCGTGGTAACTGCTGATGGTTTCACCGAATCAAAGGCTTTTTCATAATCGATAAAAGCCATGCACAATGGAAGTTCATATTCCCTCGCTCTTTCAATTAGTTCTCTCAGTACATGGATATGATCTATTGTGCTGTAGCCACTCCTGAATCCAGCTTGTTCTCTCGGTTGAGCCATGTCCAGTGTTACCTTCAAGCGGTGTGAAAGAACTTTAGTGAAGATTTTATAAACCACTGATAGGAGGCTGATAGGTCTGTAGTTCCTGAGATCCTCAATGTCACCTTTTTTATGTAGCAGGATCATTGTAGCATTGTTCCAATCCTCAGGAATCTTCCCTTCATTAAGGCATCGAGTGAAAATTTGGGCGAGTACTGTTTCGATTTCTCCACTTGCTTCTTGTATGATGTCTATAGTAATTCCCTCTTCTCCTGGAGCTTTCCCCCGCTTCATGTTCTTGATTGCATGAGCAACTTCTGCTGGGAGGACTGGAAGAACTCTGGTACCTTTCATGATGTCTGGAGTACATGTATCATCCCTTTCATATAATTTGGAGTAGAAATCTTTCACTCTTGTCAAAATTTCGCCTCTATTTCTTGTTATAGAACCATCTTCTTTTCTCAGAGCCATAATCTGTTTTCTTCCCTTACTGAGATGTCCCTTTGCTATCTTTAGGCTTTGGTTGTTTTCAATTGCTTTCCTCACTAGCTCACAGTTTAATTTCCTTACGTCTTCAGTGATACTTTTTCGTGCTGTCTTGCATAGCTCTATATATTCCACTTTGGAAGTCACATCTTCTTTAGTTGTCCTCATCTGTCTTCTTTTTTGCATCAACATTTTGGTTTTTCCTGATAATTTGTTTACATGCAACTTGTTCTTAGACCCAGCTAATTTTGTTGCTGTTTCCATAAGAGCTTTGGTTACTTTTCTGTTAACTTCCGAAATATCCACTTCTTCCGATGTTAGGCCTTCTAAAGCAGAGAATCTGTTCTTCAGTTCCAACTTGAAAGTATTATGGTGTTTTTTAAGGTTGGTTATGTCAATACATTTTGTTTGTCTTATGAGCTTGCCACGTTCCAGTTTAGTGTTGAGGTGCATCTTACATCTCACCAATCTATGGTCACTACCTGTGTTGAACTTGTTTAGCACACTGCAGTCTTCGATGACGAATTTTTTGTTACACATAATAAAATCAATTTCACTTGTCGTCCCAATTGGATGTCTCCATGTCCATTTCCTGTGTGGCTTTTTCTTGAAAAAGGAATTCATGATGAAAAATCCTTCTGCCTCTGCAAACTCAACGAGAGTATTTCCACGCTGGTTTCTGTTGCCGTGACCGAATTTACCTACTGAAGTTTCATTCTGTTGCCGGTGCCCTATTTTTGCATTGAAATCTCCCATAATTATCTTCAAGTGCTGCTTACCTTTATTATTTAGATGACGAATTTCCTCATAAAATTCTTCAATTTCTTCTTCAGGATGACTTGTGGTGGGTGCATAAGTTTGAATAATCTGAGCCTGGTATCTTCTCGATAGTTGGATAACGAGTCGTGCAGCTCTGTCAGAGGAACTTTCAACTTCTACAACTTTATCCTTCAGTTTCTTGTTTATTATAAATCCAACACCACTAGTTCTGCCAGTATCTGTCCCACGATAATAGAAGAGATGTCCACTTTTCAGTTCAATGAGATCTTCTCCTTTTCTCCTTACCTCACTCAGCCCGACGATGTCCCACTTGATCCTTTGTAGTTCCTCTTCCAATTCAAGAAGCCTTGAATCAGAAGATAGGGAGCGTCCGTTGTAGGTAGCCAAGGTCAGCATCAAATGACAGCCTAGTCCGGTCCTCCGGGGATTCTTAGCACCCTCTGCCTTCATGTCGCACTGGCCGCTGCCTTGGCCAGGTACATTCCAGCTGCCGGAGACTGAGGGCCAAGATTTAAGTTGTAGAGTCATTTTGGAGGTGTTTGGCCATAACTCACCACGCTGGCCAAGCGGGTTGGTGAGTGTGGGATAGCATTTCCTCTGATCCCGATGGTATAGTTATACCGCTATTTGCGGTCGTCAGAGCCCCTTTAGTGGGAACAGGATGCACCACGAGAAGGCGGGGTTGACATTTGTTAAGGAGAGGCTGTGATGTTACGCATCACCTGACCTTACATACAGAAACATAAATAGAAGTAAGACCAGAAAGGGGTGGAGGGTGAGTATTTTGGCCAACAGAGAACCTTTAAATAATGCCCTGGCTCTAAGTGCACTATCATAATGCAGTTCATGCAGCCTTTAAAGATCATTTTGAACATGGTAGCTGTTTTAAAGCCAGCAGTAGCACTCCTGTGCTACTGCTGGCTTTAAAACTGCTAAAAGAAGAAAAAAAAACTTATTAAAGATCTATACCTGAACGCTCTTATTGTGGAGAGTCCTCCAACAGTTTCTGAAAAATGAGAAAATATTGGTGATTTGGTAATGCAATCCAGCCTTTGTAGTTCCCTACAATCACAAAGCAGAATAAAATAATGATTCAGTTATTTATGATGAATCACTATACAAAGCAAAATGCATAAATATCTATCAATCTTTCAAAATCTATTAACAATGAAACTTATAAACATATTGCAAAAAATATTCCCAAATCACAAGAATTTTTTTTTGTTGTTTATTTTTATAAAGCAAACGTATTTGAAGGAATGCTAACATTTTTGATTAAGATGGAGTGTTGATCACACCTTAGTTGTCAGATATAAATCAGAAAAATTACTCTGACTCTGCTGCCATAAGACAAATACAATGTAGGTGTGCATCTGAGTTAAAGTAAGATTTCTGAACTTTCTCAATATTGATGTGTAAATTTCAGGTATTTATAAAATACCTCTACAAATACACCATCAAATTACTATTTGAAAATAACATTACCACTGTGGAATGCTTTCTTAATTTTCTGTCCAACACATTTTTATTTTTATTTTCAGTGCTGTCAGTGGGTTGAAGTCTTCCTTTCTAGTCTGATATATTCTGAGGAATATGTTAAACTAGCAGTGCACAACTCAAAAAGCCTGAGGAGATGCATGCTTGGTATTGGTGCAATTAAGAAAGAATGACAGGAGTTGATGACATCATGATCAAAGTAAAGACCATCAAGTGGCAATGGGCTAGGCATATTGCTAGAACAACTGACCACTGTTGGACATAGAGATGAGCTTAACTGTTACTTGGTGATCATGACACAAACTGTGACTGCTACTCAAAAGTAAGTGATTTTTAACTGTGATTGGAATCACAGTTTAGAAGCAGTTTTTTCACTTTTGTGCACCAGGAACGTAATAGCAGAATCAGCTAAAACGGCAACCGGTGTATGAGTGTGCTGTCATAAGTATAATTTAGCATACATGTGTGTGTGTCTTGGCTGTATATATACTGTTAGCTGAGACAGACTACAAAATTGGGCCGCCTAGTGGTCAACGTTCGTGACTGCCACGAAGAAGACCTCGGGTTCGATCCCAGGCAGGTACGAATGCTGGAACTGCTAAATATCCACCATGCGTCGGATGGGCACGTTAAGCTGTCGGGCCCTGGGTAATGGCACCCCAGTAATAAATAAGGGTTTCTTCCTCCCTCGCTTCCGTGTCACTTTCCTATCAGGCACTCTGCCCAAATCTCCTAGCTTCCTATTAGTAAGGGTTGTTTAAGACCTGGGGTCAGACACACCCTTCCTAAAATCCTTTACATATGATCTGACTACAAAATTATGAATTTGTTAATTTTCTGATTCAGAAAAAGATATGGACACAGCACACATAAAGTTGCCTGGCAAAAATTTCGGTCCTTATGTACCCCCTTGTAATAAGTCATAATATCAGATTATGCAAAGTGGTTAATACCAAATAATTTTTGTAGGGGGTAGGGGGGCAGCGATCATGGAAAATTATGGGCAAAGAAATAATTATAATCAACTAACATGTTTTGTAAGTAAAAGGAGATATAAGACTTTAATTTGAGCAACTCGTTACCTTCCTATGGACAGGAATTCCATGAAGGTACATTTATAGCTTGTATATTATGTAGATGGATTGCCACATTGGTATGAAACTAAACTGGCAGTTAATAATTAATATTAGAATTGTGGACCAGGCCACAATGCCAAGTTGAGAGAAAATAATGTAAATCGTATTCGAGTAGTACACAAGCCTTACATATCTCTGTGAATGTCAAAAAAAAAAAAAAAAAAAAAAAAAAAATAAAAAACAAACAAACTTACAACCTTTTTTTTTTTTTCTATTTTTAGACATCCAGCACACAGTTACATTTTTATTTTACAGATTTCCAGTATAATTCTGAGACAAATTTTAAAATGTAATTTGGTTTCTGAAGACATATCTCCCCTCCCGTCCAGAAAGAAAAACATAAAATAAGAATATAACAGTATACTGTAAATATAACATTGGGCCGGCAGTAGTTTTAGTTTAACTGCCAGATGTTCAGAAACAATATGCTTTTTTTTCATAGGTAGCCATTTTGATCTTCTGTGACGAAGCGCACTCACGGAGAACGAAGTAACGGCAAATTCACAAATTCAGCTGACAAAAAATCCTGTGAAAATATCATGAAGAACAGGCAGCTGCCATAAACTGCATGTAGTAGGAGTACAAATCATAACAGCAGATAGCGAGCAAGTAACAAGAGCAGAATTTGCTGGGTAACAAGTTAACACGGCTCTGTGGTATTCATGAAGAGCATGCTGGGTAACTGACAGGTTGAGGAACATACGCTGTTGGCTGGATGGTTACTGTTACTTAAGGTATTCAGGAGCAGGCACTACCTGTGATTTTTTTTATAACAGTGATCAAATCACAGGTAGTGAAATATTGTTCATCTCTAGTAGGACATCTGAAATACTAGATTGGACATCAACAGACAGGAAAAGACCCAGACAAAGACCATGCAGGAAATGTGTAGATGAAATTTGAAAGCCTGCCGAAATGACAGTGAAGAGACAGAATTGAGGAAAATTTACAAAAATAATTCTGAGACATAATTTGAGGAAAAGACTCGGGGATACCTTCAGCCTGAAGTGGACTGTGAGTAGTTGATGATGATATCCAACTACAAAAGAAGATGTAGTACAGGTTAGGGTGCTGAAAAGAGAAATGAAAATGTGATGAACAAAAAATTAATGAAACATTCCATGATGGAAATGTCATTTCCAAGTGATTCCTTGATCACAAAATTCCATGTGGTTAAAAATAGTAATCACATGTTTAATACTATTCTGAACCGGGGAAACTGAATTTTCTTTTCTTAATGGGGACTTGACCATGTGAGGCAGAGCCAACAGAACAGCACCCCAACCAATTTTATTTTTCTTTCTTAAAACATGGAAGGATAAAAAAAAAAAAAAGAAAGCAGTTTGTTTGCCTTAGATTTAAATACTTGAAAGTATCCATTGGAATTAGCTTTAAAAAACTGAAATTGTACTTTGAAATTGGATTTAAATCAATGAAGGAAGAAATATTCTTCATAATACATGGAAATTTCCTGCTCCAGGACGACATTTTCAAGTTTTCTAAGAAGTGTTACATGGATGACCAGTAAGTGGTACAAGCAAATTCAGTTTGCTTTGTTTGAATGTTCTGGATTTAAATAATGGAAAACTAAAATGTAGTCATGTAAGGAATTCCAAAGTTTAATGTAGCAGGAATGAACAAGTTAGCAAAGTGATTGGTGTGCACTTACCTGGACATAAAATGTGTGATAGCTGAGATGTATAAAGGAAAAGACCTACTTACATATCAAACACTTCCTTAAGCTGTATAGGTAGAAACAGAGCATGCTCCTTGACAGTTTTGTGAATAAATAAGACTTTATCTTTCATTATGATGATGAGGTCTTATGGTAAGTTGATAAAAAAAATAACAGAGAACTTTCGTAAGCTTGTGAGTAAAAGACAAAAATAAGTAATAGGCAGTTAAAAAAATTACACAGGTGGTTTGGAGGAGGAAAGCTGAAGCCTATTATAATTTTTGCTTTGTAATTTAATATTATCCATTAAATAATTGCCAATGACCACTATGTTACACTCTTGAAATAAAAAAAAATCATGGAATTTTAAGCCAGAAAACAGTTTTAACTACCTCCTATAACAATCTCTTATACTTTAAAAAACATGATGATAAAAACTGAACCAGCAAAGTAATGTGCATGGCAAAAATTTATGTGCTATGGGGAGTACAATTAACAACTTGTTCTTGTAAATGCACATACTAATGTGAAATAGAAAATGTATTTTATGACCATACAGATGAGGCTATATGATTTTTCTGCTAGTGGACTGAGAGGAGTAAGGAAGGACTTCATTTTCACCAAATATTTTATAGTACACAAATTTAATCAATTACAGTGTCACTAATATGTACTGAATGAATGAATTTAGCATTTAGTTTTCAAAAAATAAAACTTCAAGAAATTTATGATTTGAATTACTTTCATCATTAATCCTAGTTTTCAAAAGACTGTTTCATGTTTCCTATAAAAGCAACCAAAGTGATGGCAAATGAAAAAAAGAGAGAAAGAAAAACTGCTATATACCAAAAGTTCAATATCATGTAATAAAAGTTGTCTTAATAAAAAAGTATTTTAAATTAGGGTTATTTAAGTCTGTGAATGTGAAAAAATCATGGACTTGTATTAAAGTATTAATGCAGTTTTACTGTCATTACACTTATAATTTAAAGAAAAAAAAACATAATTAACAAAACACTGATTTTGATAAATGGTTACCTTTGATAATTATAAATTCCATTACAACTTGATGTAAATATAAAAGTATTAAAACTGCATAGAATGTAGAAGGCAATCAGCAAATTGATTTGCTATCACTGGAAATAAATTTGATCACAATGTAATTTTATTGTTGAATGACCAAACTGCTATCTGCTGTATGAACAAGACATTCTTTTGATAATTGCACCAAGGGTAATACAATATTATTATTATTATTATTATTATTACAGTATTTTAAATACTAAATCATAAATTTGTCAGCTTCAATTTATTATATAACAGTATTTTAAATACTAAATTATAAAATTTGTCAGCTACCAATTAATTCTTACATAAAGAGAAGGAAAAGTAAAGAAAACAAATAGTACTGTATTTTACAGTAGAGGATCTCCCCAATGTTCAATAACTAACTTGTTACCATTTTTAGCACATACTATCTTTCTTATTTAGTTTAGTCTCCCATATAGAAGTTCATGTAAAAATGATATTCACAAGTAGTTTTTAATAATTTGTTTCATATGTGTAGTTGGATATCACATATGAAATAAATTATTAAAAAGTATTTTATTTTCAATTTTGTATGTTGTTACACAAATTACTTAATATTTGAATATTTATATTGTAAAGTGCTTTGGTCTTGTACTCTTATTTTATTAAATTTAATGCACACATTCAATAATGATAACCAAAACTTCATTAGAAATCATAAAAGAAAAAAAAATTATGACCTCTCTTTTGGTCATTTTCTTCCTTAAAACAAAGCTAAAACATTTCTGTGTTACATTTTTTACACTACTGTTTGTGAAAATTGTAACACCAAGAAAGAACCATGCTATTCATATGGAATTTATATCACAGATTCCTCATGTTAAGGAGATAACTGATTACATTTGTAGAGCTACACAAATATTTTTGCTTCAAAACTCAGTGTCGTGTGAAGCCACCTCGAACAACAATGACAGCCTCTACACGGCGTGACATTGAATAGAAGAGGTTTTTTATGTTGTCATAGGGAATAGCCTGCCTGGCTGCTTCTACGCGAGACTAAAGTTAATTTCTGCTGACTGGTGGAGGTGCTTGCCGGGCCAATCTCTTAGCTACCATCTCCCAGACATGTTCGACCGGGGACATATCTGGCAAATGTGCAAGCCAGGGAAGAAGCTGTATCTGCCGTGCATGGAAGAGGTCTTGGAATTTCTGGGTCACATGCGGCCTAGCATTGTCCTGCTGGAATATGGCACCAGGACAACTCTGAAGGAAGGGTATCCTCCTCTGCCTCTAAAACGCCCCTGATATATCACTGGCTGTTGAGGGTTCTCTCAATTCATATCAGGTGAGATTGTGAATTAAACCCAATGGCATCCTGAACCATGATGCTTGGCATTGGGATGGCATGATGCTGCAAGGTGTCATTCACCATGATGTCTATGAACATGTATGTGACCATCATGGTGCATCAAGTTGAATCATGATTCATAAGGAAATATGACCTGTTGCCAATCAGCGGGCCAATGACTATGTTCAAGGCCTCATTGCAGCCTGAGGCATCTGTGGTTGAGGGTTAAAGGAATGCACAGCAATGGGCTGCTAGTAAGCAGTCCTCTGTTAAGCAGATGATGTCAAACTCTGCTGGAGGATGAAGCCTGACATGTGACAGTGCTCTACTGCCATGCTAACACTGTGGATGTCGCTGTGAAATTCATCACTGTCATGTGGTAGAGGTGTCTGTCATCCCATGCAGTCGTGTGATTTTCAGATTCATTTCCCAGATTTCTATGCATCTCAGTCTCATCGGTTAACTGACACTGTTCGTATCACTGTACTGGCGTTTCATTCAGTATGAGTGACAGTTTAGTGGTATGAAAATCCAGCTTCTTTCATTCCAACAATCCTTTCTCGCCCCAGTCTATCAGGTGTTCATAATGCCACCTTCTTTAGTGACAGGGCACAGTGAGACATGAGAAACACCCTTTTGACTCAATCTCAGCTCTTCACTTATTGCAACATCTAGTTTGAGCCAGCTCTTTATACACAAGACTGGACAGTTTAGAGGACGCTGCTCCAAAACCGTAGGCACATTTTCACTGACATTTTAATCATTTGCATACCCCAACCTGTTGTACATGTGTTGTAAGTTTCAGGCTAATACCAGCAGTCCTTCATGGTGTTACATTAACATTACTAATGAACCAGAAAACAAAATTATGACTAAGAATGTCAGAGACAGTATTCACTGAAATAACCAGCAATATAAACTGTGTAATTATAATGAACCAATTAACTTACCCATATCCTTGGAAGTTACTAATAAAAGAAGAAAGACAAACAGAATAATGAAAAAAGTCCAGAAGAGAAAACGGATAAAGAAAAGTAAAAAGGGGAAGAGTAAAATAATTCATAATGGAAATGAGGATGAAGATTTTTTTTTTCACAATCCAGTGGCACTACCATATAAATTTCTGACAGTTTTTTCCACTTTATGTGCACTCACAAGTAACCCATAATCTTGCATCATCTCACATCAAGTCTCAAAGACCACCTTTCATTGTTGTTTGGAGTAATTATGATATAATTAATGTGCACAGTGCATTTATTCCAGCACAAGATAATCCTGTTGATGGCATTGGTATCCAAAAAAACAAGATTAGATGACTGAATATTAAAAGTTTAAAATAACTGTATACATAGGAAAGAACAAATTCACCTGATATGTTTACCTCTTCTGACCAGAGATAGCAATTCTCATGCATACATATTGCAAACATATTACTTATATGACTTCATTAATGCTGAAGCTTAATGCTTATAAATATTTTGAAATTTCGAGGGTATGTTTTCAAATACTAAGAAGGAAGAATAATGTATTTTCAATAAATGCTCTTTTTTGTATTAAGCATTTAAAGGTAAGGTAATTTAACAAGGTAAGTAATGGTGACAGATCAGAACACTTTTGCTTTTGAGATTTACAATAAAATTTTGGTTAGCATTAATGGAATTTTTACATTAAATTTATTAAGAAAAAAAGAATACAGAACCAGTTTAAAATGTAATAATTTTACAATGGTTCACTTTACATGAAGTTCTATATGGGAGACTAAATGCAGTAAGGAAGATAGTACATACTGTTTAATAATTAAGTAAAATGGTAATAAGTTGGTTATTGAACATCAGAATGTTCCATTATAATAAAATGCATGACACTTTTGCACAGTATATGAATTAGTCATGAATTTTTATTTTACAACAAATCAGTACAAATAGTACTGTAAGGCTGAAGTAATGAATGTATTGCATATTTCATGAGATATTTCATTCAGAAGACCCACCTTGAAGTAAAACGAAAAAAATGTTGAAGGAGGTAATAAATAGCAGCAAGTGGAATCACAACTATGAGAAAATATGGTGTAACGATGATGTCAACTAAGATTGCTGAAACGCACAACAAGATGAATCTTAGTAGGATTGGAAGAGTAACAGGCAGCTTCTGCAAAATTGCAATTAATATTAAAATTAAATTAATTGAAGTACAAAAAAAAAGCAATTTATACAGTTCACACATACATCAAAATAAATTAAAAACAATTAAAATATTAAAACTACATTACATATCATGATGTCAAAAGCATTTTTCGTTATATAATAATGCGGTGATTCTGAGAATAAACTCTCATTATTGCAACCTTACAAGCTGTACTCTGTATCATATTGATACAGTACAAAACTCATAAGAAATGCATTTCTTGGAGAAAAAACATTTTTGTTGTGGAATTGTGCATCCAAAAATATGTATTGAATTATGCAAATGAATTATTGTGACAATGTGCTGCACAGTATTTTTAATAGAACAGGGTTATACATCATAAAAAATAAGCAGATGAAATTACAATATTACTTCTATTAGTGATCCCACCATTTTCCATTATACCTGTAATCAGGAATGTTAGCAAAGGAAGAAAACTTCTTTGCTTTTATATTCTAAACGTTCTCCATGTCATTTACACTTCTATTATGGTTTCCGTCAGATACTCAAAAGAAGTTATAAAACCAAAAAAAGAAAAAGAAAACAAATCAGAAATTAATTTTGTTATTTAATGATTGTGGTTGGATATATTTTTTGAAAACACTGCTAGTCTCAGTTTGAACTTTTCTGTACAAAACTTTTGAGGAAGTTGTTTTTATACCTCATTTCAAATACACTGTTGAACTTGATGTAAAAAGCTTCTGAATTTTGTTATGGCAGCATTATTTTAACAAGTATTCCTCAAATAATCAAACAGAAGAACAATAATAAACTGACTGCACATGTTTCAACTTACACTGTATCTATTTTCAAAAGGAAATGGAAATTTTGTCTTTTTGTCCATATCTATAATGGTTGTTAACAGCTGCATTATTTTTTTTTTTGAATAATTCCTTTTTGAAAAAAAAATGTGGTACAACCTTGAAAAAAAAAACATGTGGTACAACCTATTGAGCTTTTTATTTTATTTTTTTATTTTATTTCATTTAAAAATTTTGCCTTTCTTTTTCAACAGAAAAATTTCCTTGCATGTTTTTAATTGATAGTTTCCAAGCTGTTTGCAGTTTTACTCCATTATTTTTACTGTGATTAGTGATGTCTTCTTGATTAAAATTGATATTCCAGCAACTGAATTTTGCTTTCAAATTTGCTTTGACAGCAGAGCACAATGAAGAAGGAAATCAGGTTTTGAATTGGGAGAGATAGCCTTGCAGACAGGCAATACCACAACCACACAGGATTTGATTTCTTGCTTTGTGACTTTTAAAAAAACTGTAATTAAATTGGCTTCAGAAAGCTGATGTTGACATATCAGGTAGTCCTGTGCAGGCAAAAAGATAGTGAATCTAGAGTTGGAAAAAGCATCCAAAACCAAAAGATGGTGGCTAGCTACTCCAGTAGTCAACCATTTGGGATGTTGGTAAATTCTGGGTAGGACATAGTAAAAATATCTGGTAGTTTGTATTTCTTTTTGGAGCTAACCTCTGAATCTCAGAGAACAGCTTAGTGATATGTATGTAATGTACATAGATGGTAAGTGTATTCTGTAGTTTTGGTTTTCTCCCTTCCTTGGGGTTAGTAATCCTAAATTTGGGATGAAATAATTAATAATCAAACAACTAATGTTTACAGGGAATAGTAAAACTATCCAAACCAAAAGTAGTTGAAGTTTCAGGATCCATGTGTCAAATGATTTACTACAAATGATAATAAAAAGCTTTTTTGCATTTACTAATTAATTTTCAAGAATGACAAAAAGAACTGAAAGAACTTGCACGTGAGACATTGTGGCCTGTTATACTCAAGAAAGCTAAGTTTCATCAGCTGGGAAGAGTGTAATGAAAAAAACTATGATAACACAGTAAACATAAGACTGGTGCATAAAATGAGCTAACGGAAGAAATCAAAAGTTGACTGAGATGACTGCAAACCTGAATAAGCTAAAAGTTTGTATTTGAGGATGGGGGAAGAGTGTTAAATAGCATTAAAATAAACTTAGTTTAAGAAAAGGGTTGCGTTTGGTTTAGTATAGTCGACAGACAGGAGAGGTGAACAGGTGCCCATGAATTAGGTTAGTCAATCAAGGTGTTTACCTTTTCTTATCAAATGTACATGGTTCATCACACTAACAAATATAGCAAGACAAACAGAGTGCATTCAGCAAGAAAAGGTAAACACTTTGATTGGCTAATCTAATACATTTTAAAACGATTAAATCCCAATATTTTTCAATTTTGAAAGAATGAGATTAATATTCATGAGTTCTGAGTGCACGAGTTTTCGTGAAAATAAAAATGGACATCTGGATTTCGTATTTATGAAATCAAAATCCAGATATCTAAGTTAAACTGTTTACAACAGAAAACAACCAGATATCTAAGTTAAACTGTTTACAACAGAAAACAAACTGTTTCAACAAACACACACTGATAAAATATTCAAAGCAAACAGAATATAAATTCAGAATTTGCTTGTAACACTTACTAGTCATCCACAGATAAATCAATGAAGGAAGAAATATTCCTCCTAATACATGGTAAATCGATAGAATATTCAAAGCAAACAGAATATAAATTCAGAATTTGCTTGTAACACTTACTGGTCATCCATGTAACACCTCTCCGAAAGCCTGAAAATTTCATTGCCCTGGAGCGGGAATCGAACATGCATCTCCTGATTTTCGTTCGAGTATGCTAGCCATTATACCACCCAGGACAGTGAAGTTTCAAGCAACTGAGACTAAGCAAACTTAGCTTAGGAATCTGAACATCCTCCGATTTTCGCTAGTCAAAGCATCGTTGCTTCCTTAAAGCATACTAAAGTGCTTTTGGCTGTAGGTATTTTAATGGTTACAGGTGAAAGTAATATGTAGTACCCAAAAGTACAAGTCAAGGTTGTCAAAACTGCAGCAATTCTACAAAGCTTTTTTTATTTTATTTTATGTTATATTATTTACACACAGCAATTTACCACGGCAAAACTGAAATTTTCACATTGAGTAAAAAGAAATGTAATGTAAAATAAAGAAGCAGCAGCGTGGTTTCAGAAAGTAATAACCACACAAAACTCAATGTATAATAATTACATAACCAGTAATACCATAAAAACCAAATGGATGCAGCAGAATTCTATGTGTTAAATGCTTTGCTGTTCAAAGTGGTTTAAATAGCAAGAAACTTGCAGTAATGTTTTACTTCATATCGGATCTTTGATATATGGAATAAATGACTTAAATTTTAAACAATAATTAAAAAGCAGAGAGGGTACTATTTTTTCCTAAAATTTTTTATTTCTTGTAAGTATTTATTATTTTGGTATGTTCAATACTGCTTTTAGCTCACAAATATGTGAAAATTAAATTTATGAGTATACACATATCTTCCAATAAAACCATCAAAAATACTTTTTATTTTTTATTTTTGGCTAAGCCTTACATGAACTAAAGAAAAAAAAAACAAGCGGGGGAAAAAAAAAAAAAAACATTATGCAAATGCAAAATGCTTTTATTCCAATCACTTTATACCATCAATGTACAACATGGTGATAAAATAAATCAACGCCAACAAATGTATCACCAACCTTGTCAATTGTGTTCATATCTGAAGAAAATCGATTCACAACGCGTCCGACCGGAGTTGTGTCAAAGAATCTGAAAATAACAAATGCAAAAACAAGAACGAAAATCACTACTGATGAAAATGCAGTACAAATATGCTTCCTGAAATACAGGAATAAAACTTCTTACAGAAATGTGGTTCATATAATTTACAGATAGATTCAACAAGATAAACATTAATTACTGTACATAGCAAATGAATGTACCCAGTAATTGTAATTAATGTTAAACCTTCATTAATTTCTGGAAACGTTTTTATGCCCTGTATCAAGAATGAGACCAGCATATCTTGATTTCATAGTTGCTATTAGTACTATTTTACCACCCAATACAATTTATTTTCCAAGAAAATGAAATACTTCAGTTACAGATATCGATTGGCACCAACAAATGTGGATGCCATTCAAGACCTGATCACGAAAGACTGCAGAGTAACACTGAAGCATATGGAGACAACATACAATATCTTCCATGAGCAAGCTCTTAGTATTGTAGTGAATGTTTCAGCAATGCAGAAGGTTTATTTGAGATGGGCCCCTAAAGCACTAAACACAAATCAGAAAAGGGAGAGTGTATTGTCATGAGATTGTGCAGCATTTTGAAGCTAATGAAGCTCTGTTTTTGGGGTGGTATGCCAATATGGGCAAAACATGGGTGTAGCATGTCAACCATGAAACAAAGCCAAACTGTAACTTTGATGTCTACAGTATCCCAATTTTTGAAAAATTGGGATACTGTGGAAGTATCTCTCTTCTACCCCTCCTAAAACGTTTTGAGTACAGAAGTCAGTTGGGAAAGTCATGACATCTGTCTTCTGGGATGCAGGAGTGATCTTAATTGATTTCCTGGAATGAGGTGCACAATATGAATGCAGATTATTATTCTAACCTACTGAGACATTTCTGTGAGGATTCGAAGCTCAAGTAGAGCCCAAAATTGGCCAAAGAAGACATCTTTCATTAAGACAATCTACCAACATACACAGCGTTTGTGACTTAGGCAACACTGTGTGACTATGGATTCAAGCAGTTACATCAGCTGTCTTATTTACTGGATTTGGCTCCATCAAACTATTTTTTATTTCCAAATCGTAATAAGGATTTGAAAGAGAAGAGATCTGATGCAGACAATGCCGTGATGGATGCAGTGAACAAATGGTCAGAGTCAAAATCTTCCAAATTTTATTTGAGTGTGTTACAAAAGTTATCATGCTAGAAATTGTGTTGATTTAAAGTAGGGACAACATTGGAAAATAAATGTGTTTTTACTGAGAAATTATCTCGTACCTGGACATCAAAAGTCACAGTTTGGCTGTGTCAATGATATGCTTGATAAAGTGCAACACTGAGAGGACGACACAACAAGGGATGAATAACCCCATTACACTTTGGAAGGATTTTCACACAAAATTTACAGATGGCATCCTTCAACATTCCATGGAAAAGTGGAGCTGAAAGTTTGAAATAAACCACAGACAAGTTATCTTGACATTACGCATAAAAGTCTCCGTTTGAAATGACTCCAGTCAGTGATGCGCTGTAAAAAGTTTTTGCAAGACTAAAAGAAGTACATATCAAGAAGATGAATGATAGCATTACATTTTGGTAGATGCATTTACTTTACATTTTATTACTCAGAACTTCACAAGTTCCACTTCCTTTCTCCACTCTTTTCTTGACTTGTGCATTCTTACAAGAATGGCTCTTTAATATTTACTTGGGTTTTCATTTCACATCAATATGCAGGTGAAAGGAAATAATGATCACAATAATCATCAATGTTGAAATACACTAAAAGTTAAATACATAAAACTGACCAGTTCCATATTCAAAACAAATTACTTGCGTAGGCTTTACTCAGCTGCAAACATATAAAAATGTTCTTCCAAATAGAAAAAAACAAACATATGAGTCTCTAAACTATTAAATTTTTATTATTGTAATATCAGAAATTTCAGGCCCTCTAGCTGTTCTTTGTGGACTGTCATCAGCATAAATTTTGAGTAACACTAATGACAGGCAATGAGCCATAAACATCTGTTATTGTGATAATCAAATGTTAACTTAGACAGACTTGTTTGCTTCCTGTGGAATTAAGGTCTTACAGAGGCTATTATTCAGAAAAGTTGGTTGTCAAATTTTTGAACTAAAGTCTAGTTCATCATCAGGACTACGTCACTGGAGTAGTTGCTGCCACTTAGTCGGAAGTGTCCAACAGCTATAAGACCCACAATTTATTGGGTTGTCGGAAAAGTCATGACGTATTTTAGCCATGTTTTGCAAAGGTCATTTATTGATAGAAAGAACAAAGATCAATCAATGATATAATACCCGTTTTGTTCGATAACCTTTTGCATCTTTCAGTGAGCTGCAGAATGCCTCGTTCATAGAAGGACCTGTCTTTCGTGGCGAAAAACTGTACAAGGTGCTGATTTACAGCCTCATCTGAATTGAATGTTATACCATGCAAGGATTGTTGAAGAGAGCGAAACAAGTGGAAGTCTGATGGCGCAAGGTCAAGCAAGTATGCTGGGTGTGGCAACACATCTCACCCAAGCTCCATTAATTTTTGGCGGGTGATCAAACTTGTGTGTGGTCTCGCGTTGTTGTGATGGAACACAACACCTTTACGATGAACGAGCTCTGGACGTTTCTGGATGATGGATTCGTTCAAACTGTCCAATTGCCGACAGTACACATTTGAATTGATTGTTTGGTTCCGTGGTAGGAGCTCGAAAAACACAACACCTTTAAAATCCCACCACACTGAGACCAGAACCTTCCGCTGATGAATGTCTACTTTGGATGTCATTCGATGCGAAGTAGCACGTCGGGACCAAGACCGTTTGCGCAGCACATTTGTTGTACACAATCCACTTTTCATCACCAGTTATCAGTCGCTTCAAAAAAGGATCATTTTCTTCACGTTTAAGGAGCATATCGCAGATGTTTATATACGCCATCAATTGAGCTTCTTTGAGTTCATGAGGAACCCACACATTGAGCTTGCTTGCGTATCCGGGCTTCTTCAAGTGGTCGTGAACGCTTGAATGATGGATGTACAATGTGTCTGCAATCTCTCATGTCATGTAACGTGGGTTTGACTCGGTCAATGCCTTGATTTGGTCATCATCAACCTTGGTTGGCCTCCCGGACAGAGGAGCATTGTTGAGGTCAAAATCACCAGCACGGAATTTTGTGAACCACTGCTGGCACTGACGTTCATGTAGAGCATTGTCACCGTACACTTTATGCAACTTTTCACAAGCTTGACGAGCGTTCTTTCTTTTACGGAAGAGAAACAGTAAAATATGACAAAAATGCACAGTTTGGTCTTCCATCTTCAACTTGATGTCAAATCAACCAAATCGCTCACTATTCCTTTTAGACTGCAGCTAGAACTGGCACCTGTCGAATGCCATAGCGATAACAGAGCTGCGCATGCCTCTAGTACTTCAAAAACCGCCCAACCACCATCGGGTGCCAAAATATGTCATTACTTTTCCGACAACCCAACAGAATTGCGGTTGGACACTTCCGACTGAGTGGCAGCAACTACTCCAGTGGCGTAGTCCTGATGATGAACTAGGCTTTAGTTCAAAAATTTGACCACCAACTTTTTTGAATAATAACCTCTATAAGACCCATAAAAAAGTTAATTTTGCAGTAAACTATGCATAGAAGTGCCATAAATTCATTTACAACTTGTTTGCTTCCTTTTTAAAGAAAATTGTAAATACACATCTACATTACAGCCATTGTTGCAATACATTGCAAACTATTGCAACTCACATTTTTATATTTCTTAGAATGTATTGCTAGAGCATTAAGCATATATTATTGAAATCTAGCTGTAGAATTTCAGAGATGTCCGAATTATACTAAGTTATGTGGATGTAGTAACGGAACTGTTGTAAACTGAAATTACTATTAATATAGTAACTGCTTTAAAACAATTTCCCAATTATCTTCCATTTTCATATATGTTACTGGGTGTATTATTTCTTCTGTTCTTGAAGGATATATCTATATACTTTTGCTATTGATGGAAACAAAAATAGCAAAGGCATATAAATACAAATACACCCTTCATCAACAGTAGAAATAATACACATAATAAAACACAAAACATGGACATTATTTAAAAGATAATATTTTAAGAGCAATTTCAATTCACACTGCCGGAAAGTGAAAAAAGAACACCAAGAAAGAATTGGCGGACGATCATGAAATTTACATATGTTAATGGGGTCGAGTTTACGTAGGTGTGATGTTAATTTTGAGACCAACCGGTGAGCGCTTACGCCACAGCACGGCATAATATACAAATTATCGTCGGTGGTATTTAAGGAGTACGGCGAAGTGAATGTAATCAGTCGTCGGCGTACGGACACATGCGAAGACCCTGAAGAAGCTGCAATGCCTGGACATGGAAGACTCATACGATTTCAGCAGTTATCGGACTTTGAGAGAGGTCGTCTAGTCGGACTCCGCGAGGCCGGGTGGTCGTATCATCGTATTGTAGAGTGTACTGGACGGGAAGTATCGGTGGTGGTACGATGGTGGCGTAGATGGTCCGAGGAACATTCCCACACGAGAAGACATGGAACCGGGAGTCACAGACGGACAGATGAGCGGACCGATCGACGCATAAGAAGAGCGGTGTTGTCAAGCAGAACATCCACTGCAACGCAAATCCGAGCTGCCGTTGCACCTGAGGTGACTGTGCGAACAATCCACAACCGTCTACTGGATGCAGGACTACGTGCACATGTGCCTCTGGCATGTGTACCTCTGACTCCAGCCCACCGTCAGGAATGGCTGCAGTGGTGTCGTCAACATCTGCACTGGAGAACGCAATGGCGATCTGTCGTGTTCAGCGATGAAAGCAGATTCTGCTTGGGAGCCTCCAATGGCCGTATGCGTGTTCGCAGACGCACAGGGGAGCGTCTCCACCCTTCTTGCATTCGCCAGCGACACACAGGGCCTACACCTGGTCTCCTGGTGTGGGGAGCAATAGCAATTAGCTATCACTCCCGTACACAACTAGTGTTTGTACCGGGTACATTAAACAGCACCTCCTACATTAGCAACATCATTCAGCCCGTTGTTGTGCCATTTGTAAGGTCGGTCCATCGTGGTGTTTTCCAGCAAGATAACGCACGCCCACACACGGCACGTGCAACGCAACATGCACTTCAGGGTGTGAGACAACTTCCATGGCCTGCACGTTCACCGGATTTGCCCCCCATTGAGCACGTGTGGGATTTTATGGGACAACGACTTATCTGGTCTCCACGGCCAGCCACGACCATCCCCAATTTATGCGTCCAGGTTGAGGATGCTTGAGACTCAATACCCCAAACTTACATCCAACATCTGTACGACAGACTCCATGCCAGAATTGCACAGTGTGAAGCAGTTCATGGCAGTTCAACCTTGTACTAACCATGTTACATGGAAATACTATTTTTCAGTTTACCAGCAAATACAGCTGTATTTTGCCATAATGTTTTGATCACATTATCCTCTGTATTCCGTTATTATGCTGTATAAATTTTGTTTAGTATCAGACGTCTCCTTCTTGGTGTTCTTTTTTCACTTTCCGCCAGTCTATAATAAAACTCATTGTGTTGAAATGTGTTGGTGATAAATTCAGTATTTTTCATGTTGTACTTGATAGTGTACTTTCACAACGTCCATAAGCTTTTGCCGCTCTCATTTTTTTCATTGATACTATGAAAAAGAAGCTTTTATCCCATTAATATTAAAAATTAATCCAGCAATATTTACTGGAGGTGCATTCAAGAGCAACATTTTTTTGGTACTGTTGTGTTGTTTCCATTTTTAGGTGAAAGGTACTTTTCTGACCCCTACAAAAGATAATTATGGCATTAACCCATTTTCAATATAGTGAAAATGCATACCCAGGTCAGGTATAATGCCTCGAAGACAAGAACAGAATAGCGAAACTTGAAATTAAAATTCTAGCCTCTGTCATATACAAACTCCTGACTATGAGGACAACTCCAATATATCAATAACTGCATGACCACTGAGATAGCCTCAATTTACCTGTAAAACATTATGCATGTTTGTCCTATAATTATATACACTACTGTTCATGAAAATTGCAACACCATGAAGGACTGCTGGTATTAGCTTGAAACTTACAGGATATGTACAACAGATTGGGACATGCAAATGATTGAAATGTCACTGAAAATGCACATGAGGTTTTAGAGCAGTGTCCTATGAACTGTCCTGTCTTGGGTATAAAGAGCTGGCTCAAACAAGAAGTTGCAGTCAGAGAAGAGCCAACACTGAGTTGAAAAGGTGTTTCTTTTGTCTCGCTATGCCCCGTCATCGAAGAAGGTGGCGTTATGAACATCTGATGGATTTTGAGCAAGGAAGGATTGTTGAGATGAGAGAACCTGGATTTTCCTACATTGAAATTGCCACTAATACAGGACAAAAAAACAATACAGTAATGCTAACATGGCATCAGTGGACAGATCAAGCTTGGACACACAGAAATCTGGGAAATGGATTGCAAAATCACACGACTGCACAGGATGACAGACACTTCTACCGAATAAACAAAGACAACGCTCTTTCCACATTTTAGCAACACACGGCAACCAAAAAATTGCTATTCGGTCACCGCTGGGGAATTGAATCCCGGATCTCTTGATATCTAGCCAAGAGTGTTAGCCTTACACCACAGTGGCCAACAATCCACGGCACTATGTGTGTTTTTGTGTCAGCTTCTGACATCATAAATCCGTAAGATGGGCTCAGCTACTGAGACGTCTCCATTTGGTGGGCATTTACGGCACTGGCTATATATTAATTATAGTAGTTAAATCCAAAGGGCGAGATCCAAGTGAAAATCCTCCAAATACGTGGTGCCAGTGAATAAACCAAGACATAGCTCTTTCCATGTTTTAGCAACACACAGCAACCAAAAAATTGTTATTCGGATATCGCTGGGGATCCGAATCTCAGATGTCTTGATATCTAGCTGAGCACATTAGCCTTACACCACAGTGGCCAACAATCCATGGCGCTATGTGTGCTTTTCTGTCAACTTGACATCATAAATCCGTAAGATTGGCTCAGCTACCGAGATGTCTCCATCTGGTGGGCATTAATGGCACTGGCTGCTATATATTAATTATAGCAGTTAAATCCAAAGAGTGAGATCCAAAGTGATAATCCTCCAAATACGTGGTGTCAGTGAATAAACCAAGACATCGCTCTTTCCATGTTTTAGCAACACACAGCAACCGAAAAATTGTTATTCGGTCACCGCCAGAATTGAATCCCGGATCTCTCGATATATAGCCGAGCACATTAGCCTTACACCACGGTGGCCAACAAAAAGGCTAACACGCTCGTCTAGATATCGAGAGATCCGGGATTCAATTCCTGGCGGTGACCGAATAACAATTTTTCGGTTGCTGTGCGTTGCTAAAACGTGGAAAGAGCGATGTCTTGGTTTATTCACTGACACCACGTATTTGGAGGATTGTGACACTTCTACCATATGGCAGTGATGGATTTTTTTTTTTTTTTTTTTTAGTGGAGGTTTAACGACCACCGTGAGCAACTCAATGGGCTATAAGCGGTCGCCCGTCCCTAATTTAGGGTCACTGGTTCCAGGGAAGGGAGAGAGCCAGTGCCGTAAGACAAACACAACATCCATGCCTGACCGGGATTCGAACCCGGACCCCTTACGGACGAATGATCAGAGGCCGACGCCTTAGACCACTGCGCCACCGGGGCGGCACAGTGATGGATTGCACAGCGACAGTACAGCAGTGGAGTGCTGTCACAAGTCAGGCTCTGTTCTTCAGCACAGTTTGCCATCGTCTGTTTAACAGAAGAATAGTCGCTAGCAGCCTGTTGTTCATTCCTTTGACTCTCAACCACAGATGCCTCAGGCTGCAATGGGGTTTCAAACACAGACATTGGTGTGCTGATTGGCAACAGGTGATGTTTTCTGATGAGTCACGATTCAACTTGATGCACCATGATAGGGTCACATGTGTTCGTAGACATCGTGGTGAATGGCACCTTGAGGCATATACCAGCCCAAAGCCAAGTATCATGGTTTGGGGTGCCATTGGGTTCAATTTGTGATCTGGCCTGATACGAATTGAGGGAACCCTCAAAAGCCAGCGATACATCAGGGATGTTTTAGAGGCAGAGGTGATACCCTTCCTTCAGTATTGTCCTGGTACTATATTCCAGCAGGGCAATGCTCGACCACATGTGGCCCGCAATGTCCAAGACCTCTTCCATGCATGGCAGATACTGCTTCTTCCCTGACCTGCACATTCACTGGATACGTCCCAGATCGCCAAATATACTTAACAGGAATTTGTAGCAGTAATCCTACTTTTTTATCGTGTCATGCCTTGCAGCACTTCTGAAAATTTAGTACTGTTCCACAAAACAGGGTTACAACTGTAATCAACAAGTAAGTAAAATCATGCAATGCATTGATTACGATACACTTTCCAACATGCCAGGAATCATTACTCAAGTTATTATTCAAGTTGTGAAGATAATGGCTGTGGAATAAATCTCGCTCATGTGCCCTGACCTTTGACTCCATCTTGATGATATCAAACAGAACCAGTTCAGTGTTCCTCTGGAACAACATGATAAAGTTTTGTCGCAATCAAAGCATTTTTACGCAAGTTATAACGCATAAGGGCAATAGAATGGATGCTGCTCCTATATCCTGACCTTTGACTCCATTTCCAACAGGGTTCGTCCTGAGGTGGTCCCCTACCACATACTAAAATTTCATTGAAATCGAACCATTTTTATGCGAGTTATGAGGACAGACAGGCAGACAAAGCTGGAGCAGATACGCTTCTTCAACCTATGGTTGGAAAGCGTAAATAAAAAATAGGATTCATGGTTTTTACACAGGAAGTAAAAGTACTTAAATTAAAAACAGAATTGAGTTTCACATTTTTCTTTTCAGCATGTTTGTGCTTCATTTACCCCTTTATTTATACTTTTTTCATGAACATTCTACTATAAAAAAATGACTTTAATATTTCTTACTTTATTTTTGATAGTACAAATCAGTTTTTTCAGTTAGAACTAACAACAGTAAAGCATGCAATGAAAACTGTAATTACAAGCTGGAATTCATAATCAGTATTCACCCTCTAAGAATGACTATTAACTGAAAATAAATATACAATATATTAAAGAAAAGAACATTTGTGATTTTCAATGCCATTATCCATTTCATTTTTATATTAACTCATTAAATTACCAAAAACAACTTAAAAGATATGAAATTATGGAAAAAAATCATTTTAAAAACATGTAGGTAGTTCAGATAATGATTCAAACATGTTATGATGTTATTTGTTGAAGCTCTTATGTCGACGGCTAAGAGATTACAAAATTTGGGGGTGCAATGCTTATGCTGGTGTGGCTCTTACAATGAATTTGTTTAGCAATTTTGTCCAGTGCAGCTCTTATACCGATGAGATGCTTACCCCAAAAATGACGGTATATTATGTATACATATTTCCTATGATATAAATAAAAGCAACATTTTTACAAGAATGAAAATTTTTCAAACACTCTGCAAACTAGTACAGGGTGTCCCATTTGCTACCAAAGTCGGCATTTCTTTAATAATATTAACACCAATAAAGATATTGCAACGAAATTTGAAGTGGACTTACCTCATTTCGTGTGAAATGTGATGATATCACAACATGTGCTCGAAGTGGCCACAATTTGCGTCAAGGCAGCATTGAACCTGGCACACCATATTGTGGAAAGTCCTTGCCAGTACATCCGAAGTCACTGCCTGAATTTCTTCGGTGATGTTTGTTTTCAGGCATCTATGGTTTGCGGTTTATTTTGGTAAACTCTCCCTTTTAGATATCCCCATAAAGCGTAACCAGGAGGCGTCAGATCGAGCGAGTGCAGTGGCTATGGACCCTTCGAAATGACGCGGTCGCCGAAAAAGGACGGAATTTCAGCCATACTGGTATGTGATGTGTGTTATGTCACTTCATCATGCTGGTAATATCCAATGGAGAGTTCTTCGTCATCCAATTGATTTACAAAGGTGTTGAAGGTTTCCATATATGCAGCTGTTGTCATGGTTGTATGCGAACAGCCATGAGCACTTACTATCAACAACCGTATTGCATAGACACGCTCAGCAAAATGGCATAACAAAGCAACAGAGAGGCATGTCCGGCTGGCTGACGGACTGCTCCTCAGTGGCACCACACTTAGTAATATCTTCATTGGTGTTAATATTATTAAAGAAATGCCAGGTTCGGTAGTGAGTGGGACATTCTGTATCATACATAATTTAGCAAGCACAAAATTCTGTATTTTATATTAATCAGTTTCAATTCAAAAATAATGTAGAATAATTTTACCTCATTGGAGACTGCACAATATTTTGCAGCATTCTGTTATGAAGAACACGAACAGCCCTCAGGGAAGTTAGCTGAGATGCAAGGTTGGTAAAAAAGGCTAGAACAATGCTAACAGCTGACAAAATGGCATAGATAGTGATGTAATAGTGTATTCCTTCATCCTAAAGTTTTTTAGAATGCTATAATTAAATATATGCAGTCATGAAAGGCAATTTTTAAAAAGAAGTCATGTGAAAGCAACAGTGTAAAGTACGGATGCACCAACTTAATATAACTACTGTATTTTTGGTCATTAATCCATGGATTATCTATTACAAAAAAGACAAATTTAGGTTCTATGGACTATAAGCAAATGCAGGTAATATGATGCTTAAAAAAATTATGTTTTTTGCTTTTGTGGTACTTTATTTTCAAAAAGTATGCACTGCAATTGTCAGGACAGGCGTGGGCAGATTGGCCCACTGGGACACCGGGATATGTCCCGGTGGACCACTCGAGAAATGGCCTACTTTATCGAAACCTCTTTGACTGCATTATTTCGAAAGAAGGAATAATTATTTTGATACTTACGAATAAGAATTGTTAACTTCATTTTAGCTTTATATTATCTGTCTAAAACGTTGTTGTCTTTAAACAAAATGGTGATTCCTTCTGTCTGCATACATATTTTGGGCGTTTTCTCTACAATGACAAAGCAAAATTATCTCTACTTCGGTGAAAAATTTGTCGCCGGACCAAGGCTGTTATAGACAAATTAAGCTATGGTTAAGAGTATGTCGTTGGACTTGTAACCAAAGACACATTGGTAGGCCCTATTCTCCTTTTGTAATTTTGAAGGAGGCAGAAGTAACAATTTTGATGGCCCATCATCTCCACACCCTTATCTGTGTACAGAGTATGTGATGTACTACAGAGGTAAAGCACGTGTCAAGACAACAAATCTGCAGCGATACATTTTGTCCATGTAGCTTAGTTTGGAAAGCAACTTAACTGTACGGAATGAAAGTCGCGGATTCGATATTCGTCAGGGATAAATTTGTGTTTTCACATTGGCGCGCGAACGTAAAAATGGATGTACGGACATTGGGTTCTTCGAAAAATTTCTGATGTTTGTTCCACACATCGTCTAGATTTAATGAAAGTTTGCTTTTCACTTACAAAAGAAAGAAAAAATTAAGAGGGAGATTATATGACGTACTTATAGATGTAAAGTATGTGTCAAGACAACAAATCTGCAGTGGTACATTCTGTCCATTTAGCTTAATTGGGAGAGCACCTTACTCAGCCATGAGGGTGACCGGGGTTCGATCTCCATCAGGGAAAAATTTGTGTTTTCACAATCACAAAATGATTCTTCGGCAAAGATGTTTCGAAATCCATGTCTCACCCACATTTATCTTAAAAGAAACAACGATTTATCGGTACTGGTTCATGGCTCAAAATGGTAGTTCATGAGGCAAAATAATGGGTAGACTTTAAAAAGGCATCTATTGAAGGAGGTGGTACGAATACCGTTGTGCAGTAGATGATCAGTGACCAAATGAATATAATTATCTGGCACAATACCCCATTCTGAGCATGGTTTGATATGCTACATTCAATCAAAGGTGGATTTTTAAAATCCTTTCGCTCATAAATCGCTGCTAAAAAATTTTCACGACTGAATTAGTTTTACGATGCATATTTCAACAATTGTTATTTCATCTAGGAATTAATAGAACTTTTTTCATGAGAGAATTTATGAGGTGTTTCCTCGTGTGTACGTGTGTTTCTATTGTGGACCACAAGACTAAAATTCTCGGCCTGGTTTTGTTGGCCCAATCTGCTCCTGAGGACAGGTCATGTATTTGGAAAATTACCAGAAATGTATTAATAACAAGATACAAAGATGGTGGTCTGTAAACAGTTGGAAAGAAGGTTTTTTTTTTTGTTTTTTTTTTACTTACAAGTATTTTGACAGAATATAGGATGCACCGAAGGCAATAACATTTGCACTCGTGGACAATCACATGCTATGGGAAACTCAGCATCACACATTTAATGATTTTCTGGTCTAACTATGGAAACGCAGCAAATGCTGAAAAAAATTTTGCCTTTTATTCACTTGACAGTAACAAAAGCATTAAAAATGAGAGTCATTTTCTAAAATAAGAAAATATTTCTTCCCTATTTCTTTTGATCACTGGGTCATTCCCTAAATCACAACTTTTCTGTATGAAATTAAGGTTCAGGATCAACATCTTGGGATCAAGGGTAAGGATCATACAGCAATTCCTCCCCTCCCTCCGAATTTCAAGGCCTGCAGATTATGTTTTACTGTGGATTACAAGAAGGAACTGTTTTTCTTTTATTGAATTTAACATTCAGTGAATTACATGCTGCAGTGGATTATACGAAGAAAAATACGGTACATTTTAGATAAGCTGGAAATCATACTGAAAAACAGATGTTACTATAAGCAGGTACATGATTCAATAATAAATACATGGCAAACACAACTAATGATTTGTTTCTTGAAACTAGAAAGCTGTTAAATCTAGGCAACAAAATAAAGATTGGGATATCTAAGAACTTGAATTATCTCTAGCCTTACAAGCAGGCCAAATAAAAAAGCTTTGCAAATAATTCTTACATGTAACAAAACAGTAAAAAGAAAGGTCTCAAATAGCACAGATCAAAGAGGCAGCTACAGTATTTTATTGAAAACAATTTACAGTGATTTTATGATTTATTTGTCGCCAATTTTTTCAGCTGAAACCCAGCTCACTTGTAAGGATTTACTACAAAAATAACTTCCCTCAGAGTGAACTGGAGTCTACTATATTTGAAATTTTCTACTTTCTCTTTGTAAAGATTTTAAAAACAGAACACTTAAATTCAGGTGTGATGCAAGAGACCCAAGTCTCATCTCCCATGACTATACAGCTTAAAAAAATCATCGGCTTCCTCCACGTACTTCCCCCAAAATTCCAAAGCAGATCTCATGCGCTTTGTTTTGTACTCTTTCATCGACATCTTTGGCACCCATCGTGCTCACACTTTGCGGTACTGAACCTTTTCTGTAATGATTTCTAAACTTCCGGGAAATGTTCTGAAAGATCAGAGATTGTGAAGCATTGGTTCTCCCTAATGTTTTCACTCACTCTCTCCACCAAATCTTCTATGACCAGAAAAGGGCTACCACTGCACAATTCGTCATAAACTCTCTGATGTCTTTCATTAAACATTTGAACGTACTTATGCACCATTCCTGCACTCATTGCATTTTGTCCATAAATTTTGCAAATTTGCCAATGAATCTCACTTGGTCTGACATTTCTTGCATTCAGAAACCTTATCACAGATCGGACTTTGAAGTTGATGGGCCGTTCTATTAACTTAAACATTATTAATGCACAGCACAAACCTTTAACATAAGCACAATCTTACAAAATGGTGTCAGGACATGACTAATGGACGAGGCAACACAACTGCACATGCGTGACACTGAAACGAATACTTGTGTGGGAGTGATGTATAATACAAATGGTACTTACTTTCTGGATGGCCCTCATATGAATGATATCTCAGTTTTATCCATGGGAAAGTTTGACTGAAAAAGGTTAAATTTCATGCACTAACTGAACTGCAACAATTACTTTCTTATGCCTCCTTCTTCTACAACCACTTTAAAGCCTTTCTGACATGGCCATGGATGTGATCATATAGATGAACAGACACACATTTTGGTGAGTTGGAATCACAAACAATATAATTTCCTTTATCTGCACATTTGTCCTGCTTTGGTAGTGCAGTGGAAAGAGTGCTTGTCTGTTTAAATTGTCCAATCCCTGCCTCAACAAATATACTTTTCTTTTTTTTTCTTTTATGAGTATGAAATTATGGCTTGAAGCACACATACCTAGGGACAAAGTTTGCATGTAACCAATAATTCCTAGGATAAATATAGTTTTTTCTCTCACACAAATATTAACCACTGATGCGACTTTCCCCCCAATGACTAACTGTTGCACGAATATTGTACCAAAAATTAAATGTGGTCTATTGATCACAGCACTGAAACTTTGTGTAAAAGAAATATGTGTTGATTCTTCATAATATTTAAATTCACTATGCAAAAGAATGGCTACAAAATTTTCCTGTACAGAAGCTACAACATTTTGCCAACCGCCAGTAGTACAATGGCTAATGAGATACTTTGCCAGCAGGCAAAAGTAATTTCAAGTATACTGGACCTACTCTGTACGGTCTATGGGAAAATAACAGTTTGCATTTGTCAGTCAATTATATGATGATGATGTTTTAAAGCTCAAGGTAAAAACAAGTACACAGAAGTCACTCTTAATAGAGTGAAGAAATTTATAAATATAGGCTGTAATTTAGTCTAATATCAGAAGAACTGCAGTTCAACCACTTTTTAGCTGTCTTGCAGCAAATATTTAACTATAGATCACAAAAGGTATTAAATAGCTGAAAAATTACACTTCGTTTTCATTGTGCTCCGAGTATCTAACTTCTTTTTCATTCTTTGATTTTTAATTGCACTCCAGATGCTTCTAAACTGAAGGCCTGTTGTTAATATTTTTAATGACAGTCATTCAAAAATATGAAACCTTAAAAAAATAATACAGGAAAATTACCTAGCTCACAGCACAATGAAAATAAACTTTGAACCTTCTAACTGTTAAACACTTACTGGAACATCATGAATTGGTCTGATGAATCATCATTCACACTTTTTCCATCTTTGGGTAGAGTTTATGTTTGGCAATTGAAATACGTAATCCTGACTGGCTTGTTTCAACCATCAAACATGACAGGGAATCAATAATATTTTGGACAGCAATATCTTGGTATTCTTTAGGTCACATCACCATCCTGAATAGGCAAGTTACAGCCACTGCATACCTTGATATTCTAGGTGATTAGGTTCATCCCATGGTAGAAACATTGTTTCCCACAAAAAATGTTATCATTCAAAATGATAATTCTCTAATACACACAGCCACACGTGTCCAGTCACGATTTGAGGAGAATGAAACTGAAGTTAAACATCGCCCATGGCCTGTACAATCACCAGAGTTAAGCATTAATGAGCCCCTGTGGGTAGAATTAAGAGGACAGTGAGAAGCAGATTACCTCCACCATTGTCCCTAAAGGAACTTTAAATTTTCTTACTATGAGAAATGGTCCACAACATTCCTGTAAAGACTGTTCACAATTTATCTGAACATATTCTATGCTGACTACAAGCTATTGTAATGACAAAGGATGGCCTAACACCCTATTCAATACCTATAGCTTTCCACACAGGTGTTTCCATTAACTTGTGCATCACCTGTACCTTCTGCAACTATAACCCATGCTAAAAATCCAACAAGTAACTTAAAAAATGTCTACTTCTCTAGATGGGAACTTAAATCTTTATCTCCCAGTTAACTATCAGAATATGCTACCCATTGCATCACTCAGGACAAGGCATTTCTAAGTAAGTGGTGTAATTAAACTGATCATGTCATCCAGTAGATTGTGAAGGATAGGCCTTTGTTGATCTTAGCACTCCATACCAGAAGAATTTAAGCAGATCATCAAGATATTACCAGTCAATATCACAGGCAAATGACTAATGAAATAATCTTAAAATGCTTCAGACTATCTGCAAACAAACTGTTTAGAAGTGGGACAATGGTTAGCTTAGCTTGATGGTAACTGTGAGATGAAAGTTTGATTTCAGCTCAAGGACTGCACAAATCTTCAAGTTTCCTAAAACATTTTCAGCATGGATTGTAATTATTACAGGAATTGTCATGTCAAATAAATATCTTTAATAATTTAATTTATATATACCCCTCATTTTACTTTATCAGCTAAAAATTGGGAACAGAATAAAAGCTGACTCTCAAAATTTCAAGATATGAAAACAAAACAAAACAAAACTTTGTTAGAAAAGTTCTTGCAATGAATAAACATTAGTTTTTGAATTTTAAAACAGGCAGTGCCCAAGGTAAAGAGGAATTTAAATCCCTTAATTTTAGGTAAGCAAGTTTTAACAAATTCTTTAGAAAACAGCAAGTAAATACTCCTGATTGCTGCTGACTAATTGAAGCTCACTGACTAAATTTTAAAGTAAAGCCACCCCTCTCCCCTGTCGGAATGCTAAGATGTACTACTCTGTTAGCATGCTTTAAAAATAATTAAGCTTCATTATTATCAAATCAATGACAATCATTCCCAAAGGGTTAGTCAGCTGAGCATGCCAAGAGTAACCCAAAACTAAAGAGACATCTAGAAATTACTGCTCTCTTATAGAGATTACGGAGCAGATTTCTGTCTTGGAATTGTATGCTTGGTGCAAAACTGCTGCATTACTTTTTTTACTTTCATGATTGGCATGACATATAAACTAACACACATCATTAAACAAATACTTTTCCTTTTGAACTTTTTTTGGGATTATACATGGGTATTTATACGATAATTATGAACATAATTTTTATATTTCTCTTATAAATCATAGTTAGTTACTTTTAGATGCTGCAAATTAGGACACAAAACAGCGCAATTCAAAGTTTATACAGCATATATAAACATTTTCATACTTCCATACATGAAGTTAGTATACTAGTTAGAGGTAACAGATTACAAAAAAAAAAAGTCTACACAGAACTACATATGGCCAAAAAGGCAATACTTATCTAATGATCTAAGATATATTGCAACACAGCACCCATCGACACAAGTCATTCTAAGCCTATATGAAAACCACATGACCTCCAACAACTACCAAACCAGATGCATCTGCTTGACAAGTTACTGATTCATTATTTTGAGAGAGATGGATATTTTTGGTGGGAAAATGGCAGTTTATACATCTGCAGAACATTTTACAATAAACGGCATATTTTTTTACTCAGAGTTGTACGAAATGAAAAATCAAACATTTCTTCTTGTTATCATATCAACAGAAAACAATTGTTCTTCTATTCTTGATACAGATAAATTGCCAAATCTTCTGCGGAAAAATAGCGCTGGCTTCCCCTATGAGCAGCTTTTGATCTTGGGTAAATCCCAATTTCTTATTCATATTTAAGGTGTTAAAGCCACATCAGTTACAAATATCCTTAGACCCATGAGAAAATGAAAGTTCATTGGGTCAAACACTGAACATTAATCAGTGGCAGCTTTGTGCACTTTTTACACACAGTAATACTATAATTTTGACAAGTTTCTTAACAGCACAGTGAATACTTTTCATACTACCTACAGAATTTCATGGCATTACAATGAAAATGCTTACCCAGTACATGTATTGGCTCAGCTCAGAACATGAAGCACCAATAAGCTGCCACCTTACTAAACTTCATAGCATTAAAATCTTGGATTTCTCAGGTACTTCGTCAAGATAATAATCCTCAGTTACTCAAATCAAGAACATACAGGCTACTTTTAAAGACCCTCAAAATGATCAATTTTTGCCTTAAGTGATAAATTCTTTATGAGAAGAAAAAACTGGGGAAATTAGTGGTTGATTGATGAAATTGTAATAAAACAATATCGTCCAAAGTTATAGTGCACCATGTAGTCATAATAATCAATAAACAAACAATTATTAGAATTTAGATATGCAAAATAAGTACTTTATAGAAAATATATAAACAAAGCAAACTGAATTTGCTTGTACCACTTACTGGTCATCTGAGGACTTTCAGATTCTTATGTCTCAGTTGCTTGGAACTTCACTGTCCTGGGTGGTGTAATGGCTAGCATACTTGACCGGTAATCGGGAGATGCAGAGTTGGATTGCCGCTCCAGGACGATGAAATTTGAAAGTTTTCTGAGACGTGTTACTTGGATGACCAGTAAAATGGTACAAGCAAATTCAGTTTGCTTCGCTTGAATATTCTGTGAATTTTCCATGTATTATCAAAAATATTTCTTCCTTCATTGATACCTCATGGGAGGTTAAATTGAAAATCTATATCTGCAGAGATCTATTAATCTAAAACAGAGAAACTGAGGACATCATTACCAACTGTAAACTCTGTCCTTTATTTAAACATTGAGCAATGGAAATAAGTTTCCATAATAAATCAGTTTATGTCCCTTAGGAGTGGCGAAATTACTAAAAGGAAAACAAATTCAAAAAATACATAGGGAAATAAAAATGGAATAACATTTGAGCAGCACAGAAGTTACATGATAAGGCAGTACCCGTTGACCTAAAACTGAACATGGTATGAAATTCATTATTAGTTACACAAACAGTTCTCATGAGGGGGATTAGACTGGACTAAACAAGATAAAAGAAATTTATGAGGAGTGAAAATTAATAATTAGATGGTGAAATTAGTAGGCGAGTGAACTCTTCATAGCTGCTTTAGGAGGATTTCACAGAAATGATGGATTCTCAAGGAAGTCCCAAATGGCTGTGTATGAAAGTGTAATTGTTTCTACTCTGACATATGGCAGTGAAAACTGGGTACTGCAGAAGAGACATATGAGTTGTTTGTGTGCTGGAGAGATGAGTCATTTACAGGGGGTTTGTAGCAAGACTCGCTCTGATCATGTAAAGATTGAAGATGTGCTGCAGTTGTGTAATGTGAGGCAAAATGTTGGTAAGGTTTAGACTAATGTTCTTAGGTGGTTTGGCCATGTTGAAAGAATGAGTGATGAGATGCTTACTAAGAGAATTTTTTCAGCGCAAGTGGTAGGAAAGAAAGGTATAGGAAGGCCCAAGAAATCTTGGAAGAACCAGATTCAGGAATGTCTGCATGAGAAAAAGATTACGAGTATGTGTACAAAAGGTCTTGTGTGCGGCGTGTGATGGATGTCAGCAAAGCTCGAGCTGTGTGCCAAGATTGCTGTAAATGGAGACGTTTGATACACCAACAGTACGTAAATTCTAGTTCCAAATTATCTGGCAGTTTGTCTTCCTTTGAGAAGCTGACCTTTGAATCTCAAAGAACAGCTTAGTGATATATATATATCATCATCATCATCATTGTCAACCATTATCAATCCACTGCTGGACGAAGGTCTCCCCAAGTTTCCTCCACAACGGTCTGTCTTGTGCCAGTCTCCTCCATGTCACTCCCGCATACTTTCGAATTTCATCCACCCATCTTCCATGTGGTCTTCTTCTGGGTCTTTTCCTGTCCCTTGGAATCCAATCTAAAATTTCGGCTGTCCATCGATGGTCTGTTCTTCTGGCAGTATGTCCAGCCCATTGCCATTTCAGGGATTTAACTCTGATCATGATGTCTTCCACTCTTGTCATTTTTCGGATCCACGTGTTCCTCTTCTTATCTCTCCTGGTTACACCAAGCATGCACCTCTCCATGCTGCTTTGAGTTGTCTGCAGCCTTTGTATGTCTCTTTTAGCTAAGGTTCACGTCTCTGCACCATACGTAAGCACTGGAAGGATGCATTGATCAAACACTTTTCTTTTAAGACATAATGGCATATTGCTCTTGAAAATTATACTGTTTCTTCCAAAAGCTCTATAGGCAAGTTTTGTACACCGATTAATTTCTTCACCAATGTGACCCTCACTTGATATGTGCTGTCCAAGATAAACGTACGTGTCTGTTATCTCCAGCTTTTCTCCATCAATCGATAAATCTTCATTTCTTGTAAAAGCATTGTACATCACTTTTGTCTTCTGAAAGTTCATTTTTAATCCCACTTCTTTACTCTTGTCAGCAAGTTCCTGGATCATACTCGGTAGCTCTGATGGGGTAGTTGCAAAAATGACTATGTCATCAGCAAAACGAAGGTGGGTTAGATAATCTCCATTAATCTTTATCCCTTTGTTTTCCCAGTTCAGTGATTGAAAGACATTTTCCAATGTGGCATTAAAGAGCTTCGGAGATATGGTGTCACCTTGTCTCACTCCTTTTCCAATTTTTATGTGTGTTGCATTTTCAAACAGCCGAATCTTTGCACTTGCATTTTCATAGATGTTATTAATAATATTAATGTATGCATCTTCAATACCGCAGGATTTCAGAGCCATTGCAACTGCTGATGGTTTCACCGAATCAAAGGCTTTTTCATAATCGATAAAAGCCATGCACAATGGAAGCTCATATTCCCTCGCTCTTTCAATTAGTTCTCTCAGTACGTGGATATGATCTATTGTGCTGTAGCCACTCCTGAATCCAGCTTGTTCTCTTGGTTGAGCCATGTCCAGTGTCACCTTCAAGCGGTGTGAAAGAACTTTAGTGAAGATTTTATAAACCACTGATAGGAGGCTGATAGGTCTGTAGTTCCTGAGATCCTCAATGTCACCTTTTTTATGTAGCAAGATCATTGTAGCGTTGTTCCAATCCTCAGGAATTTTCCCTTCATTAAGGCATCGAGTGAAAATTTGGGTGAGTACTGTTTCGATTTCTCCACTTGCTCCTTGTATGATGTCTACAGTAATTCCATCTTCTCCTGGAGCTTTTCCTCGCTTCATGTTCTTGATTGCATGTGCAACTTCTGTTGGGAGGACTGGGAGAACTCTGTTACTGGTACCTTTCATGATGTCTGGAGTACATGTATCATCCCTTTCATATAATTTGGAGTAGAAATCTTCACTCTTGTCAAAATTTCGCCTCTATTTCTTGTTACAGAACCATCTTCTTTTCTCAGTGCCATAATCTGTTTTTTCCCCTTACTGAGATGTCCCTTTGCTATCTTTAGGCTTTGGTTGTTTTCAATTGCTTTCCTTACTAGTTCACAGTTGAATTTCCTTACGTCTTCAGTGATACTTTTTCGTACTGTCTTGCATAGCTCTATATATTCCACTTTGGAAGTCACATCTTCTTTAGTTGTCCTCATCTCTCTTCTTTTTTGCATCAACATTTTGGTTTTTCCTGATAATTTGTTCACATGCAATTTGTTCTTAGACCCAGCTAATTTTGTTGCTGTTTCCATAAGAGCTTTGGTTACTTTTCTGTTAACTTCAGAGATATCCACTTCTTCCGATGTTAGGCCTTCTAAAGCAGAGAATCTGTTCTTCAGTTCCAATTTGAAGGTATTATGGTGTTTTTTAAGGTTGGTTATGTCAATACATTTTGTTTGTCTTATGAGCTTGCTACGTTCGAGTTTAGTGTTGAGGTGCATCTTACATCTCACCAATCTATGGTCACTGCCTGTGTTGAACTTGTTTAGCACACTGCAGTCTTCTATGACGAATTTTTTGTTACACATAATAAAATCAATTTCACTTGTAGTCCCATTTGGATGTCTCCATGTCCATTTCCTGTGTGGCTTTTTCTTGAAAAAGGAGTTCAAGATGAAAAACCCTTCTGCCTCTGCAAACTCTACGAGAGTATTTCCACGCTGGTTTCTGTTGCCGTGACCGAATTTACCTACTGAAGTTTCATTCTGTTGCCGTTGCCCTATTTTTGCATTAAAATCTCCCATAATTATCTTCAAGTGCTGCTTACCTTTATTATTTAGATGACGAATTTCCTCATAAAATTCTTCAATTTCTTCTTCAGGATGACTTGTGGTGGGTGCATAAGTTTGAATAATCTGAGCCTGGTATCTTCTCGAGAGTTGGATAACGAGTCGTGCAGCTCTGTCAGAGGAACTTTCAACTTCTACAACTTTATCCTTCAGTTTCTTCTTTATTATAAATCCAACACCACTAGTTCTGCCAGTATCTGTCCCACGATAGTAGAAGAGATGTCCACTTTTCAGTTCAATGAGAT
Source organism: Macrothele yani (assembly GCA_039090855.1). Taxonomy (NCBI): domain Eukaryota; kingdom Metazoa; phylum Arthropoda; class Arachnida; order Araneae; family Macrothelidae; genus Macrothele; species Macrothele yani. The sequence goes on along the minus strand of CM077016.1, from coordinate 75,343,387 downwards.
CTTCTCCTTTTCTCCTTACCTCACTTAGCCCGACGATGCCCCACTTGATCCTTTGTAGTTCCTCTTCCAATTCAAGAAGCCTTGAATCAGAAGATAGGGAGCGTCCGTTGTACGTAGCCAAGGTCAGCATCAGATGGCAGCCTAGTCCGGTCCTCCGGGGATTCTTAGCACCCTCTGCCTTCATGTCGCACTGGCCGCTGCCTTGGCCAGGTACATTCCAGCTGCCGGAGACTGAGGGCCAAGATTTAAGTTGTGGAGTCATTTTGAGGGGGTGTGGCCATAACTCACCACACTGGCCAAGCGGGTTGGTGAGTGTGGGATAGCATTTCCTCTTATCCCGATGGTATAGTTATACCGCTATTGGCGGTCATATATATATATATATATAACATAATATAGCCTCTCTTTGACAAATGTCAACCCCGCCTTCTTGTGGTGCATCCTGTTCCCACATAAAGGGCTTTGACAACCGACAATAGCGGTATAACTATACCATCGGGATTAGAGGAAATGCTATCCCACACCCACCAACCCGCTTGGCCAGCGTGGTGAGTTATGGCCAAACCCCTCCAAAATGACTCCACAACTTAAATCTTGGCCCTCAGTCTCCGGCAGCTGGAATGTACCTGGCCAAGGCAGCGGTCAGTGCAACATGAAGGCAGAGGGCGCTAAGAATCACTGGAGGACCGTACTAAGCTGCCATATGATGCTGACCTTGGCTACTTACAATGGACACTATCTTCTGATTCAAGGCTCCTTGAATTGGAAGAGGAACTACAAAGAATCAAGTGGGACTTTGTCGGGCTAAGTGAGGTAAGGAGAAAAGGAGAAGATCTCATTGAACTAAAAAGTGAACATCTCTTCTACTATCGTGGGACAGATACTGGCAGAACTAGTGGTGTTGGATTTACAATAAACAAGAAACTCAAGGATAAAGTTGTAGAAGTTGAAAGTTCCTCTGACAGAGCTGCACGATTTGTTATCCAACTCTCGAGAAGACACCAGTCTCAGATTATTCAAGCTTATGCACCCACCACAAGTCATCATGAAGAAGAGATTGAAGAATTTTATGAAAAAATTCGTCATCTAAATAATAAAGGCAAGCAGCATTAGAAGATCATTATGGGAGATTTCAATACGAAAATAAGGCAATGGCAACAGAACAAAATTTCAGTAGGTAAATTCGGCCACAGTAACAGAAAGCAGCGTGGAAATACTCTCATAGAGTTTGCAGACGCAGAAGGGTTTTTCATCATGAACTCCTTTTTCAAGAAAAAGCTGCAAAGGAAATGGACATGGAGGAATTCCAAAGGATTGACAAGTGAAATTGATTTTATTATGTGTAACAAGAAATTTGTCATGGAAGACAGCAGTGTGCTGAACAAGTTCAACACAGGCAGTGACCACAGAATGGTAAGATGTAAGATGCACCTCAGTGCTAAACTCTCGCATGGCAAGCTCATAAAACAAGCAAAGTGTATTGACATGACCAACCTTAAAAAGCATCATAATACCTTCAAATTGGAACTGAGGAACAGATTCTTTGCTCTAGAAGGTCTAACGTCGGAAGAAGTGGGCATCTCTGAAGTTAACAGAAAACTAACCAAGGCTCTTGTGGAAACAGCAATAAAAATAGCTGGAGCTAAGAAAAAGTTGCATATGAACAAATTATCAGGAAAACCAAAATTCTGATGCAAAAAAGAAGAGAGATGAGGACAACTAAAGGAGATGTGACTTCCAAAGTGGAATATATAGAGCTATGCAAGACAGTACAAAAAAGTATCACTGAAGACGTAAGGAAATTCAACTGTAAACTAGTGAGGAAAGCAATTGAAAACAACCAAAGCCTGAAGAGAGCAAAGGGAAATCTGAGTAAGGGAAAAAACAGATTATGGCACTGAGAAAACAAGGTAGTTCTGCAACAAGAAATAGAGGCGAACTTTTGACAAGAGTGAAAGATTTCTACTCAAAACTATATGAAAGAGATGATACATGTACTCCAGACATTACGAAAGGTACCAGAGTTCTTCCAATCCTCCCAGCAGAAGTTGCACGTGCAATCAAGAACGTAAAATGGGGAAAAGCTCCAGAAGAAGATGGAATTACCATAGACATCATACAAGAAGCAAGTGGAGAAATCGAAACAGTACTCGCCCAAGTTTTCACTCAATGCCTTAATGAAGGAAAGATTCCTGAGGATTGGAACAATGCCACAATGATCCTGCTACATATAAAAGGTGACATTGAGGATCTCAGGAACTACAGACCTATCAGCCTTCAATCAGTGGTTTATAAAATCTTCACTAAAGTTCTTTCACACTGTTTGAAGGTCACACTGGACATGGCTCAACCGAGAGAACAAGCTGCATTCAGGAGTGGCTACAGCACTATAGATCATATCCACGTACTGAGAGAACTAATTGAAAGAGTGAGGGAATCTGAACTTCCGTTATGCATGGCTTTTATCGATTATGAAAAGGTCTTTGATTCGGTGAAACCATCAGCAGTTACAATGGCTTTGAAATCCTGGGGTATTGAAGATGCCTACATTAATATTATTCATAACATCTATGAAAATGCAAGTGCAAAGATTTGGCTATTTGAGAATACAGCACCCATAAAAATTGGAAAGGGAGTGAGATAAAGCGACATTATATTTCCCAAACTCTTTAATGCCACTTTGGAAAATGTCTTTCAATCACTGAACTGGGAAAACAAAGGGATAAACATTAATGGAGATTATCTAACTCACCTTCGTTTAGCTGATGACATAGTCATTTTTGCAACTACCCCATCAGAGCTGCAGAGTATGATCCAGGAACTTGCTGACAAGAGTAAAAAAGTGGGATTAAAAATGAACGTTCAGAAGACAAAAGTGATGTACAATGCTTTTACAAGAAATGAAGATTTGTCGATTGATGGGGAAAAGCTGGAGATAACCAATACCTACATTTATCTTGGACAGTAGATATCAAGTGAAGGTCACATTGATGAAGAAATCAATCGGCGTATAAAACTTGCCTGGAGAGCTTCTGGAAGAAACAGTAAAATTTTCAAGAGCAATATGCCATTATGTCTTAAAAGAAACGTGTTTGATCAATGCATCCTTCCAGTGCTTACGTATGGTGCAGAGACATGGACCTTAACTAAAAGAGACATACAAAGGCTGCAGACAACTCAAAGTAGCATGGAGAAGTGCATACTTGGTGTAACCAGGAGAGATAAGAAGAGGAACTCGTGGATCCGAAAAATGACAAGAGTGAAAGACATCATGATCAGAGTAAAATCCCTAAAATGGCAAATGGGCTGGACATATTGCCAGAAGGACAGACCATTGATGGACAGCCAAAAATTTAGACTGGATTCCAAGGGACAGGAAAAAAACCCAGAAGAAGACCACATGGGATATGGGTGGATGAAATTCAAAAGTATGCGGGAGTAACATGGAGGTGACTGGCACAAGACAGACCGCTGTGGAAGAAACTCAGGGAGACCTTCTTCCAGCAGTGGATTGATAATGGTTGACAATGATGATGATGTGTGTGTGTGTGTGTTTGCTTGATATACAGTAGAAAGTTCAAATTCTTGTCAGTGCAATGAAGAAAAATAGCCTATGACTAAGGAAACTGCATTAATAACTTGCATAGCATAAGTTTTGATCATTAAAATCATATTAAAACAATATTACATTATTAATGACTATATGACTATATCACTAATAAAAATAATAGTATGACAATTAGTAGCAGTATTAAGATGTTTTACATACTATGGGTTACACAATTAATTTAAACTTCTTAACCTAGAGTGAGTGTTTCAGTAATATTAAAAAAAAAAAAAAAGATGGCACCAAATTTTCAGTTGCAATGAGCACATCTTTTGAATCCAAAAGATGTGGCACACCGAATTTTGGAACCAGTTAGGAAAACCAATCAGCCAGTTTAAAAAATTGATAAAACATCCAGAAATAGAAACATCTAAGCATTCCACCAGTGGCTAAAAAGCATGTTATGAAAATTAACAAATGGTGCACAAAAAGTTTCTCACAGCACAAGGAAGGTATCAGAGACAAAAAGATTTTCAAATTGGACAGTTAAAACAAGAAATATATGAGAGAAGGAAACATTATATAAATCTGTGCCTTCTAGCTGAAGAATTTTGCATAATGGAAAAGTTGAAAATAGGCAAAAATGCTAAGGAAATATGCTAAGGAAAAGAATATTTCAAATATGTAAAACGCTATGCTAAGGAAATTTCATGAAAAATGCCATGCTAAAGAAAAAGAACTTTTCAAATATGTATCCCAGAAGCAGAAATAACACTAAAAAGGTTTCGACCTTTACGCCCCCTAGTGGGAAATCTGTGCATTATTTAAAGAGGATAATACGCCACATCTCTAGTGTGCATACAGTAAAGAAAAAAATGTCTCAACAGTGTTTTCAGAAACGGTGATACAGCTGCAAACTGAAGTGCACAAACACCACCTACCAACAGAACTGTGAACCACATAATTCCTCATACACTAGCCTAAAGTGTTTTACAAGGTAAATGGCATCCAGTCCTGAAAGAATTTTTAAATCGCACATGTAGAAGCACAGATATTGAGAAAAACAGATTAAACATGTGTGCCCCTAGTGACAAAATTATGCATTATTTTGGGAAGGAAATATGCACACAGAAATTGCATAGTTAGTAGTATCTGACCGAAGAAAGAAGTTTTTCAATCAGGTCTTTAATCCCGTAAATATTGCTGTAAACAGAAAGGTGAACTTATGCCCTCTACTGGCAGACTTGTGCATTAAGCAAAATTTGAAATTACACAAGAAACATTTTGCAGCAGAAACACTCTCCAACAAAGAAATAATTTTTTCAAATCAGACTCTTAGAAGCAGAGATATCAACAAAAATAAAATATACATTTATGCCCCTGGTGGAGAAACCATACATTATTTTAAGAAGAAAATATTCCGAAAAGGTTCATCGACGTGAGTGGTATCGGTCCACGAACGGATTTTTTCATTCAAGATTTTAGAAGCTTGAATTTTGCTGCAAATGCAACAGAAGCAGAAAGTAACACTTATGCCCCCTGGTGGCCAAACCGTTTTTTACCAAAAATTAGAAATTATATGCAAAAGATTTTCCATCAGCAGCTGCACCCGCTGTAGAAAAAAAAAAAATTTGAATCAGCATTTTTAAAACACAGATATCGGGGAAAATGCAGTTTACTTTTACGCCCCTAGCGGAAAATCTAAGCGTAACTTGAAAAGTGACTACACCTAAAATACTCTTCGACATAAGTGGAATCGAAAGGTAAAAGAATTTTTTCAATCCAATTTTTAGAAGCAAATATATAGAATAAAATGTATTTTGAATTTGATATCATCCACATTTTCGCCCTTTAGCGGCAAAATTGCGCATCATGAAAAAAAGCGAGATAAACGATCATCATTTGCACATTTCAAGCTTCACAATGCAAAAAGAATTTTTGAATTGGACTAATAGTTATAGAGATATGGTGTCCACAGATAGATGGACAAACCAATAACATAAGCACAATCTTTTTACAAAATATGTGCTAAAAAAAACTGTATAAACTAAAGCCAGATACTTCTTTCCCTCTCTCTTGTACCCCACAGAAATTAAAGTGCAACACAAACATGTAAACTAAGTTATCAACTATTTACATATATTAAAATTATTTCGTAAGGTGCACAAAGTGAAAGAGCTTGATGACATTAATTAAGATCATGTAGAAAAGGTATTCAAAAAGGATTCATGGTAGTCACTGGTTACAACTGGAAAGAATGTCTAATCATCAGGATAGTTACAGAGTTGCAGCTGACATACATATTGATCTTATTGCAATGAAAATCTAGCACTGCAAACAAAATGGAGCTTACTGATTGCTATAAAAATTGTACAAAACTTTGTGTTTTTCATATCAGTTTAAAAGAAAAGAAGTGGGTGATGAAAAAGGAGAACTTGGGATGACATGTCACATAAATTAAAAGCTAATGTTAATACTTAGCTCATCAGGAAAACAAAAGACAAACATAACACAAGATACTAATATACATACCAACCTTAACTGATGCTGTATGATGCTCAATTACTGACTCATTTATAGCCATAGTTATTTCACCTATTTCATCTGAAGCTTCAGACCATTCAGACAGCCAAAAATCAGTGCCTATTTTCATACCTTGGGTAGCAAATATGAGAAAAATAACAAACAAAGCTAAAGGAAAGGCACATGCACGTAGGTATGTGAAATAAACTTCTTTAGATATCTGGCCTCTTTCTCTTTCTTCCTCTCTTATTAAATGTCCATCCCGTAACTGAACATGATTAATGGAATTGCCAATTTTATCTAAAAATAGAAAAAAAGAAAAAACTGGTAAAATGGACATATACTTTTTCACTAAGTCATGATTATTTCCCATATAGTTAAGGTGCATCAACTGTAAATGACAAAAATACTGCACATTTACTGCATTTTTGACAATCAAGATTCAGATATGTTTTGTTTTTTTGTGTGAAGATTCTAACTGTAGTAAAAGATGTGTACCACAAAAAAAAATTTTATTTATAGAGATGCATTATTTATGAGGAATGTGTATCAAAACTTGTCTGCAATGTGTGCATTGCAAAGATATTTCTCAGGAGGGTAACATAAAACAAAATGTTAGTCAGGAAATAATATTCTAAAGTGGTTTGAATATATTACAGAATGAAAAATGGACTGCAAACCACAAAAATTAATTTAACACAAAAAAAATTGGAATATAGGAGACATATGCTAGGTATGTACTTAGACTCTCCTAATTATCCAGTCATAGCTAGTAGCAGAAGCACAAAGGGCTAATCTAATAATCTTGATAATGAGAGTGTGTGTGAAATATATCATTTAATCTCTTTTCTTACTTTCTGCATTCCCTTCATCATCTTCATCATCATCTTCTTCTTCTTCCTCTATGAGATCTTCTGTACGAGTAGAAATACGCGAGTTCAGACGAGATGGAGGACACTTCCATGAACGTCGTGTAACACTGGCTGAGCTAGCACTGGAACGAGATCTTAAACTTTCAATTGATTTCATACTTTTCAACAACTTATGACCAGTATCAGGATCATCAGGGTCAGATATTGGAGGCAGGGGGTCATCATGGTCACCCCAGTCATGACATGGAAGTGGACTTGATGGATCATGTGACATTTGTCTACTCAAAGAAACTAACCTTGCACGAGGACGAACATCCTGTTAAAAGAAAAATATCATTAGAAAAAGCGTCATTAATTCTTTTACCACAGCAACTACACTAAAATACTGTGTGATTATCTGTGAAATCTTTGAAATGTAACTTTCAAAAAATGGAAAAAAGAAAAGAAATGCAGCAGATGAATGTTTTATACAATGAATTAGCTTTGCATTAGGAACACCTACCTAATAATGCATTGGCCCACCTTTCTGTGCAATCACTGCTCACAGATGCCTAGGAACATATTCTACAAAGTGTCAAACATCCTCCATGTGTAACTTGACCCATGTCTGCTGCAGTTTACGCTCATTCCTTGGGGAATCAGTAGTTCTCACACCCTGTTCTAGCATATTCCACAAATGTTCAATTGGGTTTCAATCAGGGAGTCTTGGGGCTAAGGCAATGTGGCAAATTATATGAGCCTGATGACACAGTGCATTGTTCTGTTGAAAGATGGCACTGTAGTCTAGGTAAACCTCAAACAGATATGGATGGAGATGGTCATCTATCAGGTCCCTGTAGCATCCACCATTCATTGTTTGTGGGATGATAACCAATGGATCTAGGGTTTGCCAGGGAAAAGCTCTGCGGACCAGAATACCACCTCCACCGGTCTGTTGAAGCACAACTGTGCAACCACGGGATACGGCTTCATGCTGTTTACGCCATATGCAAACCCGGCCATCAGAATGGTGCAGCAGAAAACAAGACTCATCACCCCATGACCTACTTCCATCTGTCGAGGGTCCATTGCCAATTACATACATACATATCACTAAGCATATATTCATACAGCATTGCAAATGTCAAATGTCACCTAGCTGCTTAATTATTCATGTGCTATTTAGACATAATCTACATTTTTGAGGTTACTCACCTTTATTCCAAAAATGTTTTAGGAGGTTTTCGTCTCTACACATTTCCAACACGTATTTTTCTTAGTTACATCATGGTTGAAGCCCCCCCCCCCCCATCCCTAAAAACTTCTTTTTAAGTCATGCAAACTTCGTTCCCCTTTTTTTCCCCAATGACCAAATGTGGATTCAAAATAATCAACCACAAGTATACATAATTGAACTCCCGTTCAATTATGCATACTTGTGGTTGATTATTTTGAATTCGCATTTGGGAGTTCAATTATGTATACTTGTGGTTGATTATTTTGAATCCGCATTTGGTCATCGAGGAGAAAAAAAGGGTAACAAAGTTTGCGTGAGTTGAAAAAGACTTTTTTTTTTTTTTTACCTTGAACCACGATGTAACTAAGAAAAATAAGTGTTGGAAATGTGTAGAGACGAAAATCTCCTAAAAGATTTTTGGAATAAAGGTGAGTAACCTCAAAAATGTAGATTATATCACTAAGCTGTTCTCTGGGATTCAGAGGTTAGCTCCACAAAGAAAAACAAACTACCAGATTTTTTTTTTTAAACTGATTATTTACTTACTGTTGCCGTATCAAACTTCTCAATTTACAGTGATCTTGACATACAACTCGGGCTTCACTAACATCCATCACACGACGCACACAAGATCTTCTATACTTCATATTCATGATCTATTTTTCATGCAGACACTCCTGAATCTGCCAATTGCCATTGCAAATTTTGTTTAAGATGCCTGGGTGTCATCATGGGTACCCTTGTTGGTCTCCAGCTGTGGAACCTTAGATGAGGCAAGATATGGTGCAAGGTGCATGAGGAAATAGGTCACACTGCATCGCTGTTGTATTGGTGGGTGAGCTAGGTGACTGTTGCACTTTCTTTCTAAGATACCAGTTATGACACCCGACATACCCCTCTAGGATCAACCACACATGACTGACCAATGTGAGCTCTTCTGCTGGATGTCTGTGTATGGTTAATCTAGTCCTGGTACACCCTTGATACAGTAGTATGGGAGCAGCCAACAAGTTCCGCTGTTTCCAAAATACTGGCACCTGCCCTCTGGGCCCCAACTATCTGGCCACAGTCAAATTGGCTTATGTCGCCACGTTTCCCCATTACTGGCAAAAGTTTACTGATTACGTACATAGGATAGGTGTGCACAATTTATAGTAGCCGCATGTGACATTGATATCACATGATACTTCGTTATCGCTTTGAATGTGTAAAATGGGTGGTTGGTTGGTTGGTTGATTTTTATGGCGCAAGGGCCATGTTTGGCCAAAGAGCGCCAGACACAAGATAAACAAACAGTATTAAAAAACGTGGCATAAATCCCAAAATCTGGCTGACCAAGTAAAACCGAACCATGAGAATGATGGAAGGGCCAAAAAAGACAATGAAACAAACAGCATTAAAAACATGGTAAAATGGTTAGAAACTAGCTGATTAAGTAAAACTGAGGAATGAGAATGATAAAACACATCACGAAAACGAACACAACTACACATAAGATGAGTCACAGGAGAGGGACGAACTGTCACTCTCCTCCCTCTTATGTACCTCTATAATGTTGGTTGAGGGTGGGGACCTCGCTGAGTCTGAGACAGTTGCAATGTTAGTCAGTTGGACCGCGACAGTTGGATGGACACTGCACGCCTTTGCGGATTTAGGGCCGGGTCTTCCACACGTGCAGGCTTTCTGCTGGGAACTGGAAGAGTTGGTCGTCTTCAAAAGAGAAGGCGCAGAGTCAGCTGGTTGAATAAGCTGGAGCTCGGTGAAATCCACCTGTGTCGCTTGTTCAGCTGTAGATCTCTTGGCAAGTGCGGCGAGAGCTACAGGGCGCGGGACAAAGGGCTGCACGGGTTGTGGCAGAGACTTAACTACTGCGGCAAAAGTACGCTGTCGGTTGTTGGGAATACCCAACTTGGCCTTGGCAGCAGGGTACGAGAGGCCTTCCAGGGTCTTGAGGCGCTGGATCGCCATCTCGTCCTTCCATTTCATACAGTTGCGGGAGTAAGCTGCATGGGCCTCACCACAGTTAACACAGCAGTCAGCAGAAGTGCAACCTTCCCCGTCATGTTCACTGGAGCCACAATTTGCGCAACGAGCGGAACTGTGACATGAACATTGTGAAAGCTCGTACCTCTGGCACCTGAAACAGCGCAGAGGACTGGGAATGTACGGGCGAACTCCACAGACCAAGTAGCCAGCCTTGATTTCGGTCGGAACTTTCGGGGAGTTAAAAGTCAAGATTACATTTTTAGACTTAATCAAAGTACCATCGTGCCAGAACATCATACGACGTGCAGCAATAACACCCTGATCTGCAAGTTCACTCACCAATTTGTCCTCACTGCATGGCAAGAGATCAAACTCCGAAATAACACCCCGAGAAGTGTTAAGAAACGGGTGAGGTGTCACTTTGACAGGAATGCTTTGAAGACTAGTGAGGTGCAGAAGAGTGTTACTCTGAGAAACACTGCAAGTTTGGACAAGCAGGTCCCCAGAGCGAAGCTTCCTCACAGACTTCAAGTAGCCAACCGCAGCGTCCAAAGCTTTAGAAATGAAAAAGGGAGATCTGGTGGACAGTCTCTCATTTGGATCGATGGATTCTACAACTAAGTGTGTAGCATGCGTATTCACAGCAATCGAGGGGAGACAACGCTTCGGAGCGACTGGTACAGCTGCCGAAGAAGAGGTTCCACGTTCTTGGTCCAGGTTATGATCTAAAGACCGTTTAAGGTTATGGGACTTGGTAGGTTGAGAAGACGAAGGAGAGTCATTGTCAACTATCATTTTCTCAGGTGACTTGAATTTGGAGTTTTTGTTTTTGTTTTTACCCATGGAAAAAGGAGGAGGATTCGTCTGCAGACTACTCCACCCACCACCGAGCCCTACAAGGGAGAACTGGAGGTCTGCAAGCCAAGAAAATGACGCTGAACACAGTTCTGGAGCTTATACGCTGCAGATATAGTCCGTTGGCTGTTATCACACGCACTCGGCGGACACTTCGGCCTGCGGGTACCGTCATGCCAACGCCTTTGGCATGATCCCACAGCCCCCGGGCTTACCCTGCCGTGCTATACGACAAAAAAGCCGCTAAAACCCTGTACACAACTTGGTACAAGACTTCTGACTAGAGGTGGGTTAGTCTCTAGCCTCCCGTTTACAGCGAAGCCAGGGTCGAAAAGGAGTGTTGGTACACAGGAGGCACTTTTCCGGTCCCCTGCGACCTCAGCCACCAGACATCCCATTTCCGCCTCACGGGTCTCCGCACGCGGCAAACATGCAGGTAGGTCTAGCACCCAAACCAGCTAAAAGGAAAAAAGTAATCCAAGGAAGACAAACCCTGGAATGGAACCTAAACGGAATCTCAGCAACCTACGAACTGAGCGGTTAATATAAACACAGTTAGTAGTGGAGGGTAACAAAACCACAAGACCGGGGTGTTGGTACATAGCGTGGTAGCGATTAGGTAGAGTATACAACACGGGCAACTGGCCAGTGCAGAAAATAAATAAAAACGAAAAAGCGAGACACAAGACCAGCTCGGGATCGTGGGGCCGCGACTCCCCAACAGCTGGATGAACAGCCGTCCCTGCAAACTCCAACAGCACCAAGAAAAAAAAAAAACACACAAGCGGTGGCATGACATTAGATGTTGACCAGTCACAAGGTCAGCTCGGGCCGTGGGGGCGCCGCTCCCCAAATAACTGGAAAACCAGTTATCCCCGTGCGGGGGTAAAATGGGTGGTGTTCCTAATGTAAAGCTAACTCGGTGTATATCGAAGAGCCATTAACAACTTAATTTATGATGTAAACAATGCTTACGAACTAAGTGTCACCACTTTCTCATTACTCTGAACATTTTCTGCATATGTTAAATCATTGATATACATTGCATCATCATTAAAAATGGAGGAAGGGAGGAGAAATTGAATTCTGAGCTGAAAATTGGAATTGTCAGATTTTTCTCGTGAATAAGCAAATTTTAAACAATTTCTAGTTGCCTAAATTTTAACATTTAAAGTGTAGCTTTATACAAGTTACATATTATGCTAGAACTTTGAAATACATTGTTTTACAAAGTTTCAACACTTCTCAACTGCACTTCTATGATCAGAATTTTAACAAGGTCCTCATTTAGTTGTTGATAAAGCAGTGACTAAAAGTAAAACGTTTTATCCATCAACATCAACACTTTGACCTATTTTTTGCTCCTAAGTGATTTTGCATATGTTGCATAGTTCCTTCTTTTTTATTAATCATGAACAATCACTATACAATTTTTTAACTTTCTAGTTCATCCAGACATAAGCAATAATTCGGACACCAAAACTTTTAGAATACTTAAACTTTTTTTTACAGTTGTTTATTTTTGAGTCAAAAGAAATAGGGAGGGTTTATAAATTGTCTTCATAAAAAAGAATGTATACATTTTTTTTATAATTGTATAAAAAATCTCCCTTGGTCATACAGAAGCAACAAACAGTTTTTTCCATGCAAGGTGGTGAAAAACGCAGGAGAGTTTTGGAGCCTTCTAAAAATTTTTTAGTCTTGCTTTATGATTCACAAACAATTACTGTACACATTTTCAGCTTCCTACCTCATCTGGAAATAGGAATAATTTAAGGTATTATCTAAATGCATGAAGTGGTTAAAAACTGATTAAAAAGAGATCATTTTTGGAAAGGGGGAGAAAGAACAGCCATCAGTGTTGTAACATCAGACACTCGATCACGACACAAAACATTTATTACTTACTATTTTACACAAAAACATAAACTGGAATACACTCCGCGGTACAAACTGAACTTGTTGTCTTAGCCAAAGCTCGGCATGTCCTACTCCTTCAATATCTCTCACGCTACTCACCTACATCACTCACCACATGCTCAAGTCATTAAGTTTCAATGTATCATTCCGCACTTTTGTGCGTGGAAGTTCGTATTTTACAACCCCTCCTCACTCCAGAGGAACTTTTTCCAGCGGTAAAAAGTTCTTGTCATTTTACAATACAATACTCATAGTTCACATAATGAGTCATAATCCATTTACAAAGAGAAATATATGAGTTAATTTAACAATTATCTTTACGTGTTTTCCAACAATTTCTATGTATTATATACCACAACCAAAAAAAAAATGTTTTCACCAAATGACGAAGTTCCAATCTCAGTTTATAAGAATTTCCATTTTGCTCCCAACTGCCTCCCAGCAGCTGACGTCCAGCTTCTATTCTGAGTTTTTCAAGCTCAAATTCCATTTGTCTTTCTGTTTGTCTACATTTTTCAAGCTCCAATTCCATTTGTCTTTCTGTTTGTCTACATTTTTCAAGCTCCAATTCCATTTGTCTTTCTGTTTGTCTACATTTTTCAAGCTCCAATTCCATTTGTCTTTCTGTTTCTCTACGCTCTTTTATACCTGCCAAAAATTCTTTCACGAAATCCTCTTCATAATCTTCAAAGTTGACAATTTTATTTTTTAAATCCAGAATTTTGATATTTGGCGTAACTTCTATACCCAATTCTTCCGCCAACTGCAGAAGTTCTTCTTTGCAAGCTCTTCCTAAGAAAGCCATTTCAACAATGCCGAATTTTGACAAGTTCTATGTGTACCCAATGTTTATTTATTGTTGTATATGTGTATACGTTTACAGAAATTGTTTACAACAATATCCTACATTTACCTATACTCTAGGCTCAAACAGTTGTTCTGAATGTACTATTTCTTGACAGAAATTATTTCCTTCTATTATCGTATATGTGTATACGTTTACAGAAATTGTTTACAACAATATTCTACATTTACCTATACTCTAGGCTCAAACAGTTGATCTGAATGTACTATTTTGTGACAGAAATTATTTCCTTCTATTTGATTCCGTGCCCGGAAACTTCTAAAAAGCTTGCTTTGATATCTCATTCCTTTGGATAATTCTCTACGAACAACAACAAAAACAGTACTTACATAAACATCTAACGTAAGTGTAAATCCGATACGGAACTTGTTTGTTTTCTCACGAACTAATTTCGAAAAACAAAAGTCACCATCCTTTGTTCTTCCCATAACAAAGAGGGAAAAAATATCCCTGTTGCGTCGGTTCGTTCTCACGCTTGAAAATTTTTCAACTCATCGATTCCCATGGTTATAAAAACGCCGTCGAAGCTCGGATCTTGTCGGTGCCTCCACTTCTTTCTTTGGCTGTAACATCACAGACACTTGATCACAACACAAAACATTTATTACTTACTATTTTACACAAAAACATAAACTGGAATACACTCCGCAGTACAAACTGAACTTGTTGTCTTAGCCAAAGTTCGGCATGTCCTACTCTTTCAATATCTCTCACGCTACTCCCCTACATCACTCACCACACGCTCAAGTCATTAAGTGTCAATGTATCATTCCGCACTTTTGTGCGTGGAAGTTCGAATTTTACAGTGTGCAAATTTTCATTTTTTTAGCTCATCCAGAAGTACAGTACACTCTAATATCTATCCCACAATGCTGCTAAAAGTTAGAAAAATATGGGAAGCAACACTTAAAAAATGACAGATTTTTTTATTTATTTTTATTTATTTTAGTGATGAACAATAATCCAATATTTCAACTTTCTGCTTCATCATGAAGCAGAAAAAAGTTTGCATCACAACAATGCATTTATAAATATCGAAAGATACAATAAATTTCTTAATAAATCCTAAGTTGTAAGAAGTTCATAAACTCTTTTTCCTCACACAAACTTTCTTTCTTTCTTATAAAGGGGGCATGAAATTGTGCTACGAATGAATCGCTACTTTTGTAACTACATACAGTTGCAAGATGTCTGAGCAAAAAACTGAATTATTAACCTTGGTTTCTCACAGGTATTAAAAATGGATAATAGCTGATATAGTAATGGTTAACTATTGATGAGGAATATTTCTAATGTACTGGTATAGCTATAAAAAATATGAACTTTCCACCATAAACAAGAATAAACAGTTCAGTTAGTTTCCTTCTTTTTTTTTTTTTTTTTTTTGCGAAAATGGTTAATTGTGAGAAAAAATGAAAACAGAAGCAGAACACTTTTTATACTATTAGGGTATGCAAAAGCTTCTACCACCCCCGCTAGTGGGCGCTATAGGGGTTTAACCGGTCGGTGACCCATGCTGTCAGTTTGTACATGAAGCCAAGCATGGCGGTTAATAAAGTTAATTTGCAGCACTGCTTGTTATTCATGTTTAATTTAGGGAAAGTGCGAGTGAAGCATACGGTTCAATATGTCAGGCGAATGGTAAAATGGTTATGGGTGAGGGGATGTGTCGAGAATGGTTTGCCAGGTTTAAGAAAGGTGATCTAAGCTTGGAAGACAAGCCACCTGCAGGTAGACCGCAGTAACTCACTGACAAGCAGCTGCAATCGTTATTGCAAGAGAATGCCACACAATCGACCATGCAACTGACGAAAAGTTTGGAAGTGGCTCAATCAATGAGGGCACGGTGTCTACAGGCATTGAGGAAGATCTAGAAGATTGGTAAGTGGGTTCAGCATACTTTAACAGATCAATCGTAATATTGGTCAACAATTGAGCATCTGCATGTGGTTGCTGAAGAGGTTTCAAGGGAAGAATTTCTTGTGGAAGGTCGTCGCCAGGGATAAAAAATGGGTCTATTGTGACAGCCCCATACGCAAGCAATCCTGGATCAACCCAGGCCAGCCAAAAACATCCATTGCAAAACAGGATGTCCACAGGGAAAAAGGGGCTGTTGTGTGCGTGGTGGGATATGCATGGAGTGCTGTACTTTGAACTGTTGAAACTGAGCGAAACAATCACTGCACAACGATATAGCAATCAGTTGATGAAACAGAATGCCACAATCGAGCAAAAACGCCCATGGATAGGTAAAAAATGCCACCCAGTCATCATGTTACACGATAATGCTAAACCATATGTCGATGCCACCATGAAATCATCCCTTGAACAGTTACACTGGGAGGTTTTACCGCACCCGGCTTACTCCCCGAACATTGCACCCTCAGACTTTCATCTATTTCGCTCTCTGTAACATGCCCTATACCAACAGCAGTTTACCACAGTTCCAGAAGTGGAAAATTTCATCACTGCATTCTTTAGCTCAAAACCCAAGTCCTTCTATCACAGGGGCATTCATTTGTTGCCTGAAAAATGGCAAAATGTCATTGATGCTGACGGCCAATATTTCATTGAATAAATAAATACATACACACATATCACTAAGCTGTTCTCTGAGATTCAGAGGTTAGCTCCAAAAAGAAATACAAACTTCCAGATATTTTTACTTACTATTGTCATATCAAACTCCTCCATTTACAGCGATCTTGACATACAACTCGTGCCTCACTGATATCCATTACACGCCGTACACAAGATCTTTTATACTTCATACTCATAATCTTTTTCTCATGCAGACACTCCTGAATCTGATCCACCCATGTCTTCCTTGGCCTTCCTCTGCCTTTCCTTCCTGCCACTTGGGCTGAAAAGATTTTCTTAGTAAGCATTTCATCACTCATTCTTTCAACATGGCCAAACCACCGAAGCATATTGGTCTCCACCTTGCTAACAACATTTTGCTTCACATCACACAACTGCAATACATCTTCATTTCTCACACAATCATATCGTGTCTTGCCACAAACCCCACGTAAGTAACACATTTCTCCAGCACACAAACGACTCCAATGTTTCTTCTTCAGTACCCAGATTTCACTGCCATACATCAGAGTAGGAACAATTACAGTTTCATACACAGCAATGTGGGACTCTCTAGAGAACCCATCCTTCCTGTGAAAACCTCCCAGAGCAGCTATGACTTTCAAAGAAAAATTCACTCGCCTACTAATTTCACCATCTAACTTGTTCTCTCTGTCAAACATGCTTCCTAAATACACAAACTCACTCACCTGGTCAATCACAGTGCCATTTATACTTACATTACATTCAGTGCTACCCGTTCCTCTCTCAAACACCATAACTTTGGTTTTTCCCTTATTTATACTCAGTTTGAATTTCATGCAAACTTCATGCATCCAAATCAACATACTCTGCAACTCACTTTTGCTCTCTGCCAACAGGACAGTGTCATCAGCATACAGCAATCTGCACACATGGATATCACCAAAACATAAACCACTATTATCTATTTTAGCATCATGCATGCATGCATCCATAAATATATTAAACAGAAATGGTGAAATTACACAACCTTGTCTAACTCCTGCACCAATGGAAAACCATTTTGATAAAACACCATTCCCTCGTATATAAGCTCTGCTACCAGCATACATGGCTTTTACACTATTAAGTAGATTCCCAGTAACACCATATTCATTCAATACCTTCCACAAAAGTGTCCTATTCACTCGGTCGTAAGCTTTCTCTAAATCTATGAAGGCAGTAAAAACTTTCTTACCAACAGCCAGATACTTTTCAATCACTGTGCGTAATGCAAAAATCTGGTTAGTGCAGCCTTTACCAGGCATAAAACCACTCTGAACATA
Source organism: Macrothele yani (assembly GCA_039090855.1). Lineage (NCBI taxonomy): Eukaryota > Metazoa > Arthropoda > Arachnida > Araneae > Macrothelidae > Macrothele > Macrothele yani. Next base: position 75,325,716 of record CM077016.1, on the reverse strand, counting down.
CCACACTTTCAATGATGTAAGACCCCATACTTTTTTCAATAACAACCTTACCAAACACTTTCCCTGGCACACTCAGTAGGCTAATACCACGATAGTTCTTGCCTTCAGTCTGATCACCTTTTCCCTTATACAAGGGAACAATGATTGCATCCTTCCAATCCCTAGGGACCATTCCTAACTCCCAGCACAACTAGCAAATTTCAGTTAACCAGTCAATTATAGAGTCACCCCCATATTTCAACATCTCTGCAGATATGCCATCAACTCCTGGAGCCTTACCATTCTGAAGAGATTTTAGAGCTTTACACACTTCTTCTCTTGAGATCCCTCCTGTGCTTTCATCCCTCATTGTGACATCATCTGCATCTGTCTCAGAATCATCTTTGCTTTCTTGATCTAATAACTCACAGAAGTGTTCACCCCATCTTTCACTTAACTCATTGGGCTCCCATATCATTTCTCCAATCTCATTCTTCACACAACTTACAACTTTGTTTCCCCTATTTTTTCTGAGTCTCATGTACTTCCAGAAGGACTTCCTATCTTTCTAAAAAGCCAGTTCATGCCTTTCCACTTTCTCCTTCCTATCTTTTGCCTTACTGTGGCGAACCAGCTTAGCAGCTTCACGCTTCTTACAGCGATATTCATCCACAGAGACTCTACCTTGCAACATCCCCAAATAGGCTTCCTTCTTTCTCTTTACTGCCTCTTCAATCTCACTATTCCACCAAGCATCACCTCTATTGTTATCCACTATTGTAGTTCCACAGACCTCTTTAGCAGCACTGACAACACAGTTCTTAAAACATTCCTACTTCTTTTCTACATCCTTCTCATCAGACTTCAGATCCTTCAGTCATTCTCTGAGTAAGTCAGAATACTGCTGATGATCTTCAAGGAGCCTATCAACCTTTATTCTTTCTATCTCTTCCTGTTCCTTTTCCTCCAACCAACATTAAGTTTCACTCGTGACACTACCAAGTAATGATCAGAACCAACATCCGCACCTCTCATCACACGGATGTCAACAACTAAGTGTTTCAATTGCTGATCGTAGACAACAAAATCTATCACACTCTTTTGACCAAGAGTATGGTTTTCCCAAGTATATGTGTGGATATACTTGTGGTTGAAAAATGTATTAGATACACACAAACCATTCTCAATGCAGAGTTCAATTAATCTTTCACCATTATCATTCACACAAGGATCATTAAACTTACCCAGAACATTGTCAGAAATTGCATTCTGCACACCTACTCTAGCATTGAAATCCCCTGCTATTATAACTTTTTCTTTAGCACCAAACTGGCTCAAAACAGCTTTTAGCTCATTCCAGAAATCTTCTTTCTTATCAGAAGGTTCCGAGTCACATGGAGCATACACTACAACAATTACTATTCTCTGAAGTTTCACTTTCAAACGAATCCAGAGAATTCTCTCACTTACGCAACTATAGTGAATCAAGTTGTTCTTCATCTTTTCACTTAAAATCACACCTACACCAGCCTGTCCTCTCATATTATCCAATACTCCAGACCACACACTCACCGTGCCATTCACTTCTTCTACCCCAATTTCCTTCTTTTTGGTTTCACTTACACACAGCACATCCAGTCTATACTTATTTATCTTCTCAATCACCTCACTCATCTTGCCATTTATACCTCTAGTATTCCATACACCAATCTTACATTCACTTAGCCGAGATCTCTTTCTCATACGCTGTTTAGAAAGTCCAGGTAGATTCCGTGGTGGACCGTCCGTCTCAAGTGTGGTAGGTCCACCATATCCCACACTTGAGTCATTCTTAATATTTCTTTTTGTCTTTTTAATCAGGTAAGTACATCAGTGTGGGGGATTAGCCCACAGCTGAGGGTTCCAGTTGGTCATTCAAATTAAGGATTCTGGAACAAAACCTAGTGAGTTGGGGTCTTTTCGCCAATGTCACACAGAACTAGCTTGCACCTCTCCAAAATTCACAGAGGCCCTAGTTGCTGTTGTGTGTGCCATTGTTACCACGGAGCGCGAGGAGGCAAACCCATCGCTCACTACGAATAAATGTGTACTGGTTTCTTGTTTGTTCCTGTCTCCTTTCTCCTTAAAATGGCAGAAACTTTTACATACCCCTAAGAGTTATAAATGAACACACAACCATCTCTGGTGTTATTTTAGAAACAGAATTTCTTACACTTTTATGGGTTTTTAATCAATAACATAATAATTCATGGCATAATTTTCTTCATCAGAACCTGATGAGGGTAGTTTGCCTTTGTATATTTGTCAATACAATACTGTACATGAAAAATCCATAACAAATAAAAGAAGTTTTTCTTTAAAACATTTTATAGTTTTATTGAAAATGACTGAGCTTTAGCAGCTATAGCAATGCTGTAACTAGTAGCAGTAAATCAGGGACACTTACGAGCTTGACATTAAATAACTGATCCAAGAATACTTTTATGAAAATATCATTACAACATGTAAATGCTTTCAACTTCATATAGTAGCCACTGCAATATTATGTGCTAAAAGTAAATGTTCAAGACAAAACATATTCATTAAACAATTTTTCTAATTTTTATCATTTTACATAAGGAGCTTTTTTCTTTAACTACTACAAATGTGCTACACATACCATAGTTCCTCAACAACATTTTCTGCTAATTTCAAAAATGGGGAAAAAATTGTCAAATTTGATCAGTTTTTTTTAAATTCTATGATTGCTCTTAAACAAAATACTGAAGTTTGAAAGAATTACCTTAAGAGTTTCACACATTTTTTAGAATTCTCTAAAGCTGTTCAGCAACTGCACATACTATGTTACATTTGGCATATACATTCTAAGTACAGCAAATCAACCACAAAATATTAAAAACTAAATAACTTCATAGAAATACCTGGGATGATGCAGTACGGTATAATGTCTGTCTTGATAACAATCTCACTAATTTATGACGTTCTCGAGATGTACCATCTTCTTCTACATGGGTGTAAGTTTTTCCATGACGACGCTTTGGCATTTTTAAGCTAAAATTCAGTTCCTGCAAGACACTCTCAACTTCTTTCACACTCCCTTGTTGTTTCACAGCACCACTTTCCATAACGATTACCTAAGACATAATACTTTAATTACAATACTTTTTATACATAATACATCGTAGAATTTATATATTGCAAAAGAAACAAATGCATAATTACATGATTTACATTGATTACTTCATTAGCAATGAACAGCTCAAATTGTTAGATTAATGCTAGTGAAACATTTCAGATGTATTTACCATATGCTTTTAAAATTAAAAAGAAATTACAACTGCACCTTACTTCATGAATCAATTATAAACATAATGGCAAGAAATGGCAGAAATTCATGCAACCAGATGATGATAAAGAGATTCATGGAGAAGTATGGCTAACATGACACTGGAAATGAAATCTATGGTTTAAGTTACACGAGTAAAATTGTGATATGAGACATTCTGGCCATGACTGCTACCTTCTTCAGCTGTGGAAAGTATGAGAACAACATGAGGTAGCAACACGTGTTGTTTCAAATGCTGCCATATTTGAGAATGGATTTCCAAATGATAGGAATATGACAAGATGAATCTATGTTACAACTGTAATGGGAAAGGTAAATTTCCAAAATTTCACGATATCTACTAGATTTTCAATTAAAGACAGGTGCAAGACATTTCATGTTTTCCCAATCAGGTATGGCAGATGTATGACTGATGGTTAAAAATTATAATGAAGTATATGGATTACCTTTCTTAACATCAAAAATAAGTTCAGCTATAAGGTACATTGATTATTACTATAGTAGGTACCTCCAATGTTAAACGTTATAAAGAGGAAGTGCTGAGTGGAACAGCATAAACACCTGATGAATCAAGGAGTTTAATTAAACTGCTATCTTTTAGAATTAGTTCAAGAGGTTGTGGGGCAGATTTCACAGTTAACTTATCACCAAAGGATTAAAATACTGATCACAGTTTATAAGAAATAAATGATTTGTAAGGTACAGAACCTACAGAGTGATGGACAGTGGAAGGTTTGAAGAGCAAACGGGAGAGCTTTTCACATGATTCATATTTACTGATTAGACTGTGTATTATGATAGAAAGAAAATTGTGTGCTCTTCCAATACTTCCAATGTAATATTATTACATTCCACATGTAAAGAAGGACTATTACAGATAGACAAGATTAGCTTTGTGTATGCAGAATTTGAAAGCAGATAGCTTGTATTTCTCAAAGGTATCTGTGGTCAGCATATAGCAACCTGCACATGCATGGATTCATGACATAAACTAGTGTTGGTTATTTTGTCTTCACACATGTACATATATCCATAAATATATTCATTAGCCAGGGTGGCATTACATTACCTTCTCTGACTCCTACACAGCAACAGAAAACTACTTCAATAAAACACCATTCACATCTACACATGCTCTACTACCAGCATACATAGCTTTCACAAATTCAAGAACATTCCAGTTATACCATAATAATTCAAAATCTTCCACTGAAGCACCCTGTTTACTCAGTCATAAGCTTTCGCCAAATCTACAGAGACAGCAGAAACTTTCTTACCATGAAGATAATTGGGTAAACACAACACAGTAGACTTTCAACCCAGCTTGGGTCTTGATTACTTACAAACAGATGGAGTGAGACTGGTTACTAGATTTGGATTTTCAAGCTCTTCATTCTGGTTGTTGTCCAAATGAGAGGAGGGATTTCTAAATGATGGGGATAAAATAAGGACTATCGGTATTGCAGTTTGAAGAGGTAGCTATTTCAATGTTATCGTGGAAATGTAGGGCCCTTTTGTTGATGAAAGGAGCAATTTTCCCAGGTTTCTTCCACAAAGGCACTGGTGATGTATCTGAGTGAATCAAAAATGCTAAGGAAGAATTACACCTCCCTTAGGTAACATCTTTCTTCCTTTTTTTTTTTTTTTTTTTTGTGCTTAGTAATGTTGCAAATATGTTGCTGATGTAAACTGTGATACCAACAGAAGTGGAAATCTATCTATTTATTTTATATATATATATACCAAAGAGCAAAGCCGAAAACATAAGAAAAACTTTAGAATTTAAAACGAAAGTTGCAAAATAACCTGAAGATCAAAACGTGCAACGCAGCAGTTGTGAAAATTCAGAATTCCCATTCTATTAAGAAGAGACTGAAGCAAAAATAATTTTTTGACTCATACCAAGTACAACATAGAAAAGGTTATGTATTGACCGGTGTGAGTAAAAAGAGAAAAAAATAGAACAACTGAATGTAGAAAGTGTCGAGAATACTGAGCCTTGGCTTTATCAAGGACCAGCAAAAACTCTGCATTTTCTCACTTCCACAGAGACCTATTTTGGAAATGGGTTTCTGCAAAGTCATAGATGCAAGTAATAAGCCCACCAAAAAAATTTTTTTAAATATATATATATATATGTCATGACCTCCGCAGAGTTGTATGACCAAGCTTTAGTTAACAATTTAGCTTGAATCCATAACTTTCCTGGCCCGACCCATGCTCTTGATCTGTTACTATTAAACAGAAAGAAGATGATTATAGAAAACTCAAGTTGTAAGAGTGACATAATGAATCAGAAATAATGTTCAGCAATAACAAATTGCCAAGTTCGCCTGAGAGAGAATTAAAACCTGAATAGCAATACAAAAGTATTACAAATTCTTAACATTGCAATAAAAAAGGAAATATTAATTTTTTTCTAAAGCACAGATTCTTGAAAGAAAACTGGATTATAAAAAAACCCCTACTCCACAACTTCTGACAACACAAAAACGAGAATAAAATAAAGACAATAATAAACTAAAGAAATGCTTTGTGAAGGTTATGTGACATAAACAATTAGTTGCAATATGTACAAAGTATTTCAGAAGTGCTTTAAGTGCATAATTAAGTAGTTATTAAGACCTTAACTACATTGAAAACACAGCGCAGACTACAAGAACAATGAAACGGCCGGCTGCTTGGCCTTAGTTTTCTAAAAAACGCTCAAAGTTACCAAGAAAAGAAAGAGTTAAAATCCGCAAAAAAGTTAATAGACTTGCTAGTGCCTAAATGCTTAAAGCAAAAAAAAAAAAAAAGAAAAAATGTTCAAGAAGTTCAAACATTGAACTTGGAAAACCTAAAACCCAAAGACAATGAAGAGAGCTTACCTCTTATGCAACTTAACTTCTTCCACTCTTGAGGAAACATAGCCGACCTTTTAATTCTTGAAAGAAAACTGGATTATAAAAACCCCTACTCCACAACTTCTGACAACACAAAAACGAGAATAAAATAAAGACAATAATAAACTAAAGAAATGCTTTGTGAAGGTTATGTGACATAAACAATTAGTTGCAATATGTACAAAGTATTTCAGAAGTGCTTTAAGTGCATAATTAAGTAGTTATTAAGACCTTAACTACATTGAAAACACAGCGCAGACTACAAGAACAATGAAACGGCCGGCTGCTTGGCCTTAGTTCTCTAAAAAACGCGCAAAGTTACCAAGAAAAGAAAGAGTTAAAATCCGCAAAAAAGTTAATAGACTTGCTAGTGCCTAAATGCTTAAAGCAAAAAAAAAAAAAAAAAAAAAAAAAAAAAAATGTTCAAGAAGTTCAAACATTGAACTTGGAAAACCTAAAACCCAAAGACAATGAAGAGAGCTTACCTCTTATGCAACTTAACTTCTTCCACTCTTGAGGAAACATAGCCGACCTTTTAACCCAAACTTCCAAACACCCCTGCCACTCCCTAGTCGCTGGGGGGGGGCAGTGTGGGGGGGCTGACTTCTTTCTGTTTAATAGTAACAGATGAAGAGCATGGGTCGGGCCAGGAAAGTTATGGATGCAAGCTAAATTGTTAACTAAAGCTTGGTCATACAACTCTGCGGAGGTCATGACATATATATATTTTTTAAATTTTTTTTGGTGGGCTTATTACTTGCATCTATGACTTTGCAGAAACCCATTTCCAAGTAGGTCTTTGTGGAAGTGAGAAAATGCAGAGTTTTTGCTGGTCCTTGATAAAGCCAAGGCTCAGTATTCTCGACACTTTCTACATTCAGTTGTTCTATTTTTTTCTCTTTTTACTCACACCGGTCAATACATAACCTTTTCTATGTTGTACTTGGTATGAGTCAAAAAAATTTTTTGCTTCAGTCTCTTCTTAATAGAACATATATATATATACTGTATATACATATATCAGATTCTTGAGATACACAGAAGGCTGTCATTGTATTTTTTGCATGTGTGCGTGCGTGCATGCGTGTGTGTGTGTGTGTGTGCGTGTGTGCGTGCGTGTGCGCGTGTGTGTGTCTGGGAGAAAGGGGGAGGGATTTTGTCACTGCAACTCTTAAAATTTTATATATAAGATTATTGATGGAATGTTAAAAAGTGCTGATTTTCAAATTTACCATTACTTTTTAAAACAGACTGCACACCAGTGGTGGCTTTTGGAAGGAGGCAAGAAACGCAGTTCCTCCTCAAAATTTTAAGATCATCAGGATTATTCATTTATTTGTTTATTTAGTTTCACCATTTTATTTCACCATTGTAGGTTTGATATTGGTTGCAGGATAGTTATTGAAAATGGAACATACTGAAAAAAAAACCCATAAAAAATCCTTTTAGGCTTACAACTTACAAGTGTTGGATCTCAGACCCCAAACAAACAAACAAACAAAAAATGAAAAAAGATCATAACAAAGAAAGCATGAAAAATTAGGTTGTGAATTATACACAATATTTCACCTTGAATGGTAACAGTCAATAGCTTATTATTGCTGTTTGTTTAGAATTAAATGTCATAATATGTGTCTATTTTGAACAAAAATAAATTAAAATATATATTAGCATTGTATCTTTTATCAAATTTGTGAGCTGTTCCCACTCCTTATGATAAGGAAATTATTTAATAACCACTTCTACTCAGATCTAGAGCCCAATTGAAAAACATATAGGATTTATGGACTAACTTTTTTACGGGTCTTATAGAGGTTATTTTTCATGAAAGTTGGTTGTCAAATTTTCGAACTAAAGCCTAGTTCGTCATCAGGACTACGTCACTGGAGTAGTTGCTGCCACTCAGTTGGAAGAGTCCAACCGCAATTATCGTTAATTGTGGTACTTCTTCTCCTTGCTATTTCAATCCCTTCTTCTAGTTTCCTCTTTACTAAGTTTGACTGGTGGGCGATTATTTTCACTGAGTTCCAATTTATGGAGTGTCCACTTGCTTGTATATGTCTGTCTAGCCCTGTTTTGTTACTAATGTTCCTAATAGCTGCTTGGTGTTCTTTCATTCGGACCTTAATACTTCTCCCTGTTTCTCCTATATAGCTGAGTCCGCAGTTACAGTCGATGCAATAAATTACTCCTTCTTGCAATTGGATGTCCAATTCTTTCTGCTTTAAAGCTGGCAGGAATTTCTTTATTTTGTTATTAAGATCTGGAGCTAGCCTGATATTATATTTTGCTCGATCCTTTTCAGTTTCTCAAAAAGTCCCTTGTGGTACGTAATTTTGCTGGTGAATTTAAAGTTGGTTTTCTCCTGCTTCTTTTTTGGCACTTGTCTAAATATTTTCTCAACATATGGGGAGGGTAATTGTTTTCTGCCAATATTTCCTTTAATTCTTCTTTGCAGAGATCTTTTGAGTATCTGAAGAGACCAGGATTTCAATTTTTGGAATTTTTTTTTTGGAAAAAATTGAAATCCTGGTCTCTTCAGATACTCAAAAAGATCTCTGCAAAGAAGAATTAAAGGAAATATTGGCAGAAAACAATTACCCCTCCCCATATGTTGAGAAAATATTTAGACAAGTGCCAAAAAAGAAGCAGGAGAAAACCAACTTCAAATTCACCAGCAAAATTACGTACCACAAGGGACTTTTTGAGAAACTGAAAAGGATCGGAGCAAAATATAATATCAGGCTAGCTCCAGATCTTAATAACAAAATAAAGAAATTCCTGCCAGCTTTAAAGCAGAAAGAATTGGACATCCAATTGCAAGAAGGAGTAATTTATTGCATTGACTGTAGCTGCGGACTCAGCTATATAGGAGAAACAGGGAGAAGTATTAAGGTCCGAATGAAAGAACACCAAGCAGCTATTAGGAACATTAGTAACAAAACAGGGCTAGACATACATATACAAGCAAGTGGACACTCCATAAATTGGAACTCAGTGAAAATAATCGCCCACCAGTCAAACTTAGTAAAGAGGAAACTAGAAGAAGGGATCGAAATAGCAAGGAGAGAAGTACCACAATTAACGATAATTGCGGTTGGACTCTTCCAACTGAGTGGCAGCAACTACTCCAGTGACGTAGTCCTGATGACGAACTAGGCTTTAGTTCGAAAATTTGACAACCAACTTTCATGAAAAATAACCTCTATAAGACCCGTAAAAAAGTTAGTCCACAATCACTATGAATAGAGGAGCCATAAATTCATTTACAACTCGGATATAAGATTTATGTCACATATTATCTATATTAACTACTAGGAACAACATTACAAACAGCCTATTTTATAAGCACCATTTCACATCTTTTTCATGATGCTGTAATTATGATGTTCAGAAGAACAGGGAACAGCATTTCACCTGCATAACTTGCAAGAAATGGGCACATAATAGGAACACAATTTTTCATTCTGTTTTGGAGTGCTCATGAATCAGAAAGAAGCAAGATGACAATGTTATGCTATGAAAAAATCATGATAACTTTTAACATTTTCCCCATTAATTGTTGAATCAGTTTTAATTGTTTGCAAACAGGATTTATTCTTTTTGAGACTAAATTATCACAAAGAAACTGGATTATTTCTATGGGCTCTATTGTTGTAGAAAATGGGTGTACAAAGCATGGATATAAACACTTCCTCAAATTAAAGTTGGAAAACACACCCAGTTCTGTTACAATATGATAACTGCACTCCTGTAGTACCTCATATTGCTGAAAATTCACATCATAACATTAATCCGAGGTGTATTAATAGGTTAGAAGCAGGTGGATTTCAAAGTTATCATCATGAATTACACTTTTCTACAGAATTTGTTGCACTACTGTCAGTTCTTATGCAGCACTCTGTAAAAACTCTAACAGTGTTTTAGTGTAATAATACTGACTTAAAACCATACAAAAATGGGAAAAGATTTGGTGATATGGGTATGCTCAAGTTTCCATTACTAAATGAAAACTGGAGCAGTGCATGGAGTAGGAAAGCATAATAAATATATTTATTTTAATATTTTTAAAGCCAAATCCATTTTAAATTAATGTTAAGAAATAATAGCTTTCCATTTTTTAGCTCTTTACTGCCATTACCACCATTTACAAAATGTTCCAAACCTAGCTACCCCACTGTTATTAATAAAATTTGAAAAGTCACACACATGAGGAAAATAATATGTATATTATAAAGCAATGTCTATGAAAACATGTGAGGCATGAATGCAAGCTAAATAAGATTGATGCTTATAGATATTACCAAGAACTATCAACCAGTCTTCCAAACTTGAAAGATGAGGTTTTTAACAGGAAAAGTGGAAATAAACACTTTTCCTCTTAAAAAATTTCTTCTAGTAGAATTTTTCTTTTTTCTATGTGAGCCTGAGCTATTGTAACCACATCACTACCATCTGTTCTTACTTGTGTGACTAGTTTTAATATGCTGGATTGCATTATATCCAACATGAAATTGCACTACTAAAACTGTTCCCTAATTTATAAAGATTACAATATCTCACTTGGGATCCTATTTGTATAATAAAAACAAGTATTAAAGCAGAACTGATTTTATTTTAAAGGAAGTAGTTCATCACCCCCACCCCCCACCCCCACCCACCCCACACACACACACAAAGGAAGCTCATTACTTAAAGCCAATAAAGAAGTTCATTACTTATTGTAAGAGCATGATAACTATAATCAATGCAAGCATATTTTCATAAGTAATATTACCTTAACTGCTGAGGAAATAAACTCAAGTTTATGAGTTACTAAAATCACGGTCCTGTTCCTTCTGAGCAACAGTGTCTTGATTCCATGTTCAAAAATATAGGCACTGACATGAGCATCCAATGCTGATAAAGGATCATCCTGAAAAAACATTCCATCAGCAACAACTTCAGAATCAAGAATTATGAAAGCAATCAAATGTTAGTAGTATGTTATAATAAAGCAAAGGAGTCAGATCAGCAAAAAAAAAAAAAAAGCTGGAAGTAACCAGAAAAAATAAACAAGCTTACCTATATATTTTAACACTTGATTTTAATTTAAAACACAAAACATTTTTGACAGAGGTGTCTAAAAACATTTTTGCCCTATCTAAGTTCACACATGATGAAATTCCTAAAATCAGCAAACCATTGCATGTTCTTATAGTAAGAACAAGCAATGGCAGATATTCAGGTGACAAGATGATAATGGAGAAGTTAACTGAATTCCATTTGTATGCTCTATCCCTCACAACTCTATCATTTCACAGAAACTTTGCCCTAACTTTGAATCCTTTGGATATGGTCCTGCTCTGTTAAGCCTCTACCACAATTTCAAAAATTAATTCTTAAAAATAAGGATTCTTATCCCTCTAGATTCACCAGGTGTCTATGTTATTCCAATTAACACTTTCATGGAAGTATCCTTTTACATTGGAAGTACATATTGTAGTATTAATCAGCATATGTTAGAAACTGTTTTCAATGTAAAAAAAGGGAATTATGCCACTTCATTGTTGGTGTTAATATCCACTACTTCTGACATTCCCAATATGAAAATCACTAAATGTATTGCTTCTTATAGCTTGTTTCATTAATCAAAAATGTTTTATGTATCTCAAAATGGCTGAAATCGGGTTTTCCCATAATACCTATAATACAGATTCACCATGTTGTATTCCTCTCACCTGTTCTTAAATATGACGACATTTGGCTCAATGCACGTTTACAATCTCATGCCATTTCTACTCATTCCGCAGCTGATGAAGTTCGGTAATAACAAAGGCATTAGAAAAAAATATGGCATTAGAAAACCATTAAAAAATAATATGGCATTAGAAAACTTCTGAACTCTCCAAATGCCAACTGATATTTATCTCACAACTCTAATGTGGTGAGCATGAATATCTATGGAAGAGTTTTTGCTTGCTTTTCTTCAAATAATAATGCAACACTTTAGTGTTCATGCCACATAATTAACACAGGTAAATAAATGCACAGCATATGATGATCTTGTTCCCAGCTTTAACAGTGGTATTTATATGAGGACTTGTATCATTAAGTTTTAAAATTAGCATTACTATACTCAGATCACAGTGTATCATTATTATTAAGTACTACATAAAAAGTTACACAGTAAATTTTCCATGATGCACATTTACAACTTCCATTCCACTGATTGATAGCTTTTCTGCTTTTCTACCCATTTTTTAAAGTCTTTCAGGCTAATGTAACTGTTTAGCGAAGTAATTCTTAATGTGTGGATTATTTCCAAAAATAAAAGTTCCTTCCATGAAGCTCATGGAATGTAATCTATATTAATTAAGAATAAGTAGCAGCATAACAATTTGCATTTTACATCACCCCTTTTACAGAAATTACCCCTCCAGAGTAATTTTCTTGATCTGAAAATTCAAAATTAAGACTGATACTATTATGGAATAATTTAATGCCAAATGGAAGAGTGTGTATAACCTGAAGGGCAGCCTAATAATTTATATACATCCAGATTGCTCCCTGAACATCATATTTCTTATGTCTATTCCCGAATTTTTGACGAATATGTGAGGTGAGGGCAAAGATTTAAAATTAAACGATATGAAAATACTAATTTCCCTTGCAACATCCTATTCATGTAAATCAAAACTTTCAGCAGTTGCAATTTCAAAAAATAAAATCAATCACAAAAAAATATAGAGCATGAAATGAAAATGACAATCTTGAAGACAAAATCGAGGTTTTGAATAATTAAGCAATGTGAAGATGGGGAACCTCTTGCTTAAAATAAGTGACAACTTTGGATTTAACTTGCTTCCATTGTGAAATCTTGAATTTCATATATCCATGTTAATTTTTTTTCATAAATACATTTCATTTAATTAACTAAGAAATATATGCATTATATATTCCCTAGTCATAATCAATCAGTACCTTGAATCATGGGTATGACAAAGATTTTTGTATTCTTTTAGGAGGTTATATTATGAAAAATTTGGAAAATATCTGATCTACCACTTAATATGTAGGTATGAAAAATGAAATGAAAGAAAAAACAAAAAAAAAAACAAGATCACTATAAATCAGTTTTGCACAATAACAAAAATACATCTGTTAATCAGAACTCTTGGGGTGTGACATTACCATTTAAACAGATGGCAACATTAATATATTAATATATACATGCCACATTGAAAGGCAAAATTACCAGAACATAAAATACCCAAACAACAGACAAAAAGTCTTACAAACCAGAATGATTAGGCGAGCTGGAGAATAGAATGCCCGGGCAAGAGTTATTCTTTGCTTTTGTCCACCACTTAAATTTAAGCCCCTTTCGCCTATTTCTGTTAAGTCACGAGCAGGAAGAAGATCGATATCAGGCTGTAGAGCACAAGCTTGAACAACTTGATGATACCTACAGTGATTAAAAAAACATATACATTCATTAAACGTCTGTATTAATTGTTTCTCCTCTTGGATTGTTCTACTTGCAGCCACAGAAAATATGCTAACAGGTAGAATAACTGCAGCATATTTAGCTTACATTCTCAGCATTTTTCACAAAATACGAAGGTGATGAACACAAAGCACACAGAATTCACTCCTACTGAATAATAACAAGTATGCCATCAGATTTCTGGGTGTTAAACGTAGCAGTATAGTTAATAACTAGATACACATTTACCAAAGGCTCTACACCATTTATAAACTAAAACTCTTCCTTTAATGGCATAATATTAATACACAGTTTAAGCTGAGATTTTGCACTCCACTGGGAGGAATCATCTGGGCTAAGTTATCAAAGCCTTCTTAGAAATAGCAATTTGTTGTATGGCAACATGGAGAGCAAAGCCTAAAGAAGTTCCACGAAAAATAAACTTCTCCTACCAGTCCATCAATTTCACACATAAGCCTGAAAACAATGGAACCTTACACTTCTTGGAAATTCTTCTTATTAGGAAAGAAGACGGCCAACAACACATGGAAGTGTTCCACAAACTGTCAGCAGTTCCTAACATCATCCTCCACAGCTCCTTCTGCCCAATGTCATATAAAACAGCTGTTTTCAGGTCATGGTTCAGAAGAGCATTTGTTAATTCTTCTACCATAGAAGCCAGAGACAAAGAAATAGCAAATATTATCAACAAGGGAATTTCAGCTGGATTTTCTAGACAAACATTAGATTCAATATCACGGTGGATTCAAATGTCTAAACCCAGGACTCCCAATACCCCACATAACAACAGTTTAAGATATGTGGGTCCATAACATGTTTTCCTAAGTTCTCTTTCAAGTTCAAAAACATCATTAAAAAGTATGCAGTAAATGTGACTGTTAAATCCCTGCACTATATACAACACTGTGTATACAAACAAACTTCCAGTAAATAGAGAAAGCTCAGCGGGAGTTTACGACATACCCCAAACATATTCAGACAGCAGCATAAAGTCATATGTGGGGTTGACAAAAAGATCACTCCAGGTAAGGAGCAAGGAACATAAAAGAGACGTTAAAGATGGGAAAACAACAACCACTTTATGCAGGGAAGTCACCCAAAAAGGAGCAACCCCACTTTGGAGCATGATGAAAGGAATAGCACCCTATACAAGCTACGTTAGCACAGCCACACACGAAAGTCTTGAGACCATGTCCCACCCACACTCATGTGATGAAAGCTTGTCTTTTCAGCTATCAGATGCCTGGAGGAATCTCCTAAACAAGCATCAAAGAAACAACAAGTAATCCCTCTCCATGCTGCATGAGCATGTCTGAAACACAGACTCCACATTATGTGAACATGTCTAAACATGGACTTCAATGTCAAATGGAACTGTTGGTTTCATAATATCAATTTTTTTAATTGTAACAACATTGCATGTTGCTATTTCTAAGAAAGCTTTGATAAATTAGCCCAGAAAAAGTTTCCCAGTGGAGCACGAAAGCTCAGCTTAAACTGTGTATTAATATTATGCCATTAAAGGAAATGCTTTAGTAGATACGCATTTAATTTGAGATGAGATTAGCTCCAAATAATATTTATTATATACCTGGGTACATACATCTTTCAATATTATTTACATACTATGTACAAGCAGCTCGCGAATGCACAACCTCCTAACAGCTACCTACCAGCCTTCTGTATCAATACCAGTCTATATCATACCTACCTGGTCATGGTTATATATTTCAGTCTCTCAGAGAGGGCAGCAGCGTCAACAGACATTACGTCACAATGACATCACATCACAACTTTTGACCGAAGCATCGAACCTAGTGCACCACAGGTATTTCATGTAGTGCACAATAGTTTTCTAACTAAAGTAGTTTTCTAACTGAAAAAAATATAATTTTTTGGCACCTACAGAATGAAAATTTTATACCACAAAATTAGGAAAATGCATGGAAAATTGTGTTACTAATGAAGGTGAAATACTGTTAATATAAAAATTTTATGCCACCCATTGTGGAAATTTCATATCAGAATGTGCTGGTCTGCAAGAGAAATTTAGCTTTCAAATTATTTGAATTCCACGAAGAGAAGCTACTGTGCCAAATTCATATATACATTTGCATTATCTCAAAGATCTATGCCAGTTAGTAGTAAAACTGTGCATCCTACAAAATAACATACAAATAAAAATTTTGCTCATACTTACATTAATCAAATGCAAAGCATTTTATGTCCATAATTTAGAAGTGTATATATTGTGCCAAAATAAAAATATGTTTATATCATGTAGCAGAAAAACTGTGACAGAAACATTTACACACTAGCTTTAACCCTTTTCTGCTCTTCTTTTTGAGAGTTGAGCATGGCAGATGAAATTTCCTTCATTACAACATGAAACTACTCAAAAACAGCTTGTTCACCTTTGGTTTAAATAGCTAAAGATTATACTATTCACAAAAAGAGCAGCTAGATATAGAATTCCAAAGTTTTGAAGTAGCAGGAATGAATACATTGGCAAAATCATTAGTGTGATACTCAGCTGGACATAAAAATGGTGAAGAATAACTTTACTTCTTGTTGGAACAAATCTGATAGCTCCTGAGAGCTGTGGCCATGATGGTACCCATAGATGATGCACAGGCTGCTACTTACCTCCTGTAAAAATGGGACTGAAAAGGCTCAGTGAGTGCCAGGTTGTTAATCAAGAGAATTGCTCTTTCCTGCACAGTATCAAGATATATTAGGGTTGGTTTCACTGCACTACCAATAAATGTAAGAAGAATGGTGTGCAAGTTGGATTGACTTGCTTATCTAATTGCTTAAGTTAAACTATTGGGTTGTCGGAAAAGTCATGGCATATTTTAGCCATGATTTGCAAAGGTCATTTTATTGATAGAAAGAACAAAGATCAATCAATGATATAATGCTTGTTTTATTCGATAAAGATCAATCAATGATATAATGCCCGTTTTATTCGATAACGTTTTGCCATCTTTCAGTGAGCTGCAGAATGCCTTGTTGATAGAAGGACCTGTCTTTCGTGGCGAAAAACTGGGGAAAATGCACAGTTTGGTTTTCCATCTTCAACTTGATGTCAAATCTCCGCAAGTCAACCAAATCACTCACTATTCCTTTTTGACTGCAGCTAGAACTGGCACCTGTCGAATGCCATAGCGATAACAGAGCTGTGCATGCCTCTAGTACTTCCAAAACCGCCCAACCGCCATCGGGTGCCAAAATACGTCATGACTTTTCCGACAACCCAATAGTAAATTGTGATTATTTGATCAAACCAACTAAACAAGTCATCATTATTTGATTCACAAAATGCCTGAGGAGAAAAAGTATAAAATGTCAACAGTGAGACAACAAATGGAAATAGAAAGGAAGATAAGTGAGCAGAAAGGTTTAATAATAACGCAGCATATCAGTATGGTCACAGAGTATCAGATGAAGTACAAGCAAGAAAACAGAAGGACTTACACAAAGGTAAAGTTATCAGACAACTTAGGGCACTAGTTCACAGTCTACCTAATTAACTGGAACATTACAGAACAGAAAGATTATTGCACTGTGCAGTGCACAGTACTCGTATGCTCTTTATGGTATTAACAAATTTCTGAACTATTTAGTGCTTTAAAAATAACATGATCATGAAGCTGTGTTTTAAGATAAATATATGAAAAGGCATCACAAAAAAAGTGCTGACTGCACATACAGTGTACCAGCAATTCCTGTTATGCATTTGCTACAATGAACTAAAGGTTCTAGTTCCACATGCATGTACAGCCATTGTTGCACAACACAAAAAAACTCTTTAAAGTAATCACTTACAGATGTGATGCATTTGCACCACTACCACAGAACTGAACCCAAGAATCGTGTTTGAAAAAACTGTGAACACTGTACGTGGTCCTTATTTTCAAGACAACTTTGATGGAAACCATGTAATAAAATCTTTGCTTCTGAATGTTTTCCACTGGGCCAAATTGGTGAATGTTCAACAATGAAAATTTGGGCCATAAGGAGGATATGGCATCATGGTTCAGCAGTTCTTTGCAGCTGCATGATTTGTGGGAAAAGACACATGACAGCAAAAAGCCATGAAGTAACTGAATGCATTTGAAATCTTTCTGCAGCCTATTGTTTCTGATGGTTTTCTAAAGTTTTTTTAGTGTTACCATAGAGTGGGTGCTGCCCACTGCAGCACTATGGTCAAGGAAATCTATGAGGATGAGATCCTTGTCATTCCAGAAGACTGTGACTATACCCTTCTGTGCTGATCATGGAGTTTTTTACTTGTTTGGCCTGGGTGAGGTACTGTGCCACAACTGCACGGGTTAATCCTTAATCTTGTGAAATATGCTGATGTGCTTACATCTTCTCTATGACATATGATTAAAAAAATTTCAAACATAATGCATCTTGATTTTCAAACATAATGCATCAGAGCAAATCTTCATTCTTCTGCTTTTTAAATTGGATGTCAGCTGATGAGAAACCCATCTGCCAAACATTTCCCGATAGCCCGAGTCTCTGACAATTGCTATCGCAAAACTGTGACCATAGGACAAGTGATAAGTGATCTCACACATGGTTATGTGCCTGCCTATGTGAATCAAGTAATCCATCCATTGTCAGTTATTATTAGTGGCTGCAGTTGATGGCATGTATTAGGTGTGCGATGTTCTATGATTGCTTGCGGCCCCTATCCGCAAGCAATCATAGAACGTCGGCAAATGCAAATAGCTGTGTGCGATAATGGCTGATTGCAACACCATCCAACAGCTTTCCAGGCAACCGTAACCGCTCACAGCTGTAGTGACAGAAGGGACGAAAGTTGACGATGAAAGCAATGTTGTTCGAGAAGCAACATTTGAGGCACTGCCTCCTGTTCACTTTTCAGCTGAAAAAAGTGCAGCGGAAGTCCAGCAAATGATCTGCGCTGCTTTGGGTGAGGCTGCTGTGTCCTACAGTATGTGTAAGAAGTGGTTCCAGCGGTTTAAGCAGGGAAATTTTGATCTCCGTGATGCAGAACTTCTGGGACAGCCACAGTAAGTTGGCGATGAGGAACTGGAACAACTGTTGGGCGCGGATCCCTGTCGCACACAGTCAGAGCTCGCCCAGGAACTCGGAGTAACACGGCAAGCCATTGCAAAGCATCTGCACAAGCTTGGACGGATTCACAAGGAGGGCCGTTGGGTGACCCACCAAGTCACAGCTGCAAACAAGTCTAAGTGCTACGATGTTGCTGTGTCCTTGCTCTCCAGATTAAAGAAGATGGATTTCCTTCACAAGATTTTGAACTGTGATGAGAAGTGGATCTTTTACGATAATCCTAAGCTGCGCAAATCGTTGGTTTATCCAGGTCAGCCTACCACCAGTACCGCCAAACCAAATATCCATGCCAGGAAGTTGTTGCTGTGCATATGGTGGGATCAGCACAGTGCCATACACTATGAGTTGCTCAAACCTGGTGAAACGGTCAATGCTGAGCGTTATTGTCAGCAACTCATTCGTGGGAGTGATGCAATGGAGGCGAAAAGGCTATACACCGGCAAGGGCAGAAGGTCGGTCCTGTTGCTTCAGGATAATGCGAGTCCTCACACCGCGAAAACGACTTTAAATATGATCACCGACCTGGGGTGGGAGATTTTGTCCCACCCGGCGTATTCTCCAGACTTCACCCTGTCGGATTATCACCTCTTTCGCTCCCTGCAACATCACCTGAGTGATACGCACTTCACTTCTGTCGAGGAGATTCACTCAAGTATTGATGACTTTATCAACTCGAAACAGCCCTCTCTTTTCCGCAGTGGCATTCGGCAGCTCCCTGACCGATAGCTAAAATGTATCCAACACGACGGGGATTATTTTCCTGATTAGGTACGTATTCGATTTGCTATAATTTGCTGTCAACGTGTCGTGCCTGTGGCCGAGAATTAAGTTGTGCACCTAATAACTTCATGGTTTATCCTTGATAGTTGCTTATTTTTTGGTGAACTTTTCGCCAACCTTCCCACTTTGTGTAGCATTGACTAACTGTTCAGCATACAACTAGGTTAGCTTATCATGGATGCTGTAAGTGCAGCAGCTCCTCTTCATCAAAACCTGGATGAGAGGTCTTTGATTTAGCTTAGTATCCAGAGTTTTTCAGCACTTATCCATCTGAAGGATGATACAAAAGATACAAGAAGATATAAACTATGTCTTACAAAATGCATAAGCAAACAGTTATTGTTATTGATATAACAGCCCTTTATGAATTACTTTACATAGGACCTTTGTACATCCACAAATATTGATTTATTAATGAACACTAGGCTTGGATTGGTTTATTTACAGTTTTGTGGACTTCCATGAAGCTTTAATAAGTAACAGCTCTATTATACTTGAAGATGGCTAGCTTCAAGGATGAAATAAAACCAGAGCAATAGGAAAAGGAACAGAATGTGTCCCAGAACTGAGTTTGCAAAGATTTGATTCCATAAGTTTTTGACTGCCTGATAGATGATTTTCCCAATTTGCCATGTGTTTACATGAATTCAACTGGCATTTGAATTTATGTAACCATTCATAGATAACTCAGGGAAAGTCATGAGTCAGACAGTCAGAAAACTATGTGATCAAACCTGTGCACCTGAAATAGCAGGATTCTCATTTAAAAGATCACTGAACAAATAACTGTGTCGTATCAATGGTATGAATACCAAGGGTGAAGTGGAGAGAGACATGATGACACAATGCAAAAGGAATAGAAGCCTTAAGAGCCATCATGTTCAAGGTGTCTTCAATCAATAAGAAAAAAGGCCATGTAGATACTTTTTACATTGCTACTCTTTCAACCATTAGCCTTTTAAAGTATTTTATAGTGAAACAAAGTTGTTCCTCAGTATTATACATTTTCATTGGTACATTCAGTGATCAGAAAAGTGTTGAGGTGCAGTCATTTATATTAAAGAGAGGAAAATCTAAACACACCTTTTAATCATGGCAGTACTTGAACATTTTCTGACAAATGAATGTACTAATAAAATTGTACAGTATGAGGAAGCAACTATGCTCCATCACAAAACACTTAAAAGTCAACCAACTATTGAAAGTGCAACAACATCTGATGACACCCACTTTTTCGACACAAGAAGAACTTCTGCAAGGGTAAAATCTGTTCACATCATGTGTTTTTAATTTTTTGTTTTTTTTATTTATTTATTGAACCCAGAACAAACAGAAAGAAAGCTATGAGAAACAGACAGCATCCTGTAAACATTTTTAAATTTTTTTAGTATTACAGAGGGTGAGTTGAAATATTTGCATAAACGTATGTGCTGCAGCAGGTATGTCACATGTTCAAACTAGTTCAAGTCACGCACTGCAGTCAGTCAAAAGGGATATAAAGTGGTAGTCGTTGCTGTGAATAGCATTGCATGTTGTCATTCTGTCTGTGGTTAGGACGCTTAAAAGATGAACAGCCACAACCAGCTAATTAGGGAACTTTTGCTTTACGAGTTTGAACTTGGCCATAACGCTGCTCAAGCAACACAAAACATTTGTCATGCGAAAGAGAAAGGTTCCGTGGACCACAGCACCACAACCAGATGGGTCAAGAAATTTCGCTCAGGTGACAAGAACCTCGACGATCAGCCAAGGTCAGGTAGGCCGCGACCCGTGGATTCGGAGGCCGTGTGCCAGGCCGTAGAGGCAAATCCGACAACCAGCACTCTGAGATTATCAGGCAAGCTGGGCATATCACAGACCACCATGGTCCATAACCTTCAGGACTGCGGCAAGGTCTATAGGAGCTGCCACATTGTCCCTCAAGAACTGACGCCATCTGAAGTAAACCGCTGAGTGGAAGTGTGCACAAAACTCCTAGAAAACCTTCACAATCTACGTTTCATCAAGAGAACTGTTATGTGCGATGAAAAGTGGGTCTATTTCTGTAATCCTAACACACAACAGTACTGGTTGAGCCCGGGCCAGCTTCCTGAACCTGCTGCCAAATGTGAGTGCTTTGAGCACAAGGTGATGCTCTGCGTCTGGTGGAATTTCAAGGGGGTAATCAATTACGAATTTGTTCTAGGCAGTCAGACCATCAACGCCAGCCTCTAATCTGAACAGCTGGAGTGGATGTCTGCTATTTGGGAGGAGAAGTATTCGGCACTGGTGAACAGAAAGAGCACTCTCCTACAGCAGGACAACGCTCGGCCTCATACCGCACAAACGACCCGGGTAAAACTCCAAGAACTTGAGGGCATCGAAGTGATGCCACACCCAGCATATCGGCTGGACCTTGCCTCGCCGGATTATTACTTGTTCCGGTCCATGGCTCCCTTCCTTTGGGGTGACACTTCAACAACCAGGAGGAAGTGGCAGCTGGGGTGAAGGAATTCTTCGTCTCGAAGGACAAGAACTGGTACCACTGCAGAATCGAAGAACTGGCAGACAGATGATTAAAGATGGTGCAACACGATGGCCTACACTTTGAACGCTAGTCGGCTTTCATTGTAAAGGTACGTATGAAGACATAAAGTGATCCAAATATTGCAAAACTTCCAACTCACCCTCTGTACTTCTGAAAAAAATATTAATGGTTGGTTGGTTGATTTTTATGGCACAAGGGCTATGTTTGGCCAAAGAGTGCCAAACACAAGACATTTAAACAAACAGCATTAAAAACATGGTATAATGATTAAAATCTGGCTGATTCAGTAAAAGTGAAAAATGAGAATGATGGAAGGGCTAAAATCTTGATACGTTTAAAAAAGCCAATTTGTTTAAAAAATGAAAAGACAGCGACAGTATCGCAGTGGTCATCTAGGAGCTGTTGCAGCATAGTGGCATCCTCGGTCAACAAATGAGAATGAAAGAAGTGAAAACGTACATCACGAAAACGAACACAGCTACACAGAAGATGAGCGACGGTGAGTTGGCAATTGCACGTCTCACACATCGGCGCAGTGTCGCCACACTGCAAAAAACGGTGAGTGAAACGACAATGCCCAATGCGGAGACGCGCAAGCACCACTTCCTCCCTACGGTTCCAACGATATGAGGATCTCCAGATTCCAAGAATAGGCTTAATACGATGCAGTTTATTTTCCACCTGTTGATCCCACAGACCCTGCCACGTTCGCTTGACATGATCCTGAACAAGAAAGCACAAATCCTGGTGAAACAGTGGCAAGGGTGTGACGAACAAAGAGGAAGCAGATCCAGCAGCCGCGTCAGCACACTCGTTACCCGAGATTCCAACATGCCCAGGAATCCAGCAAAAAACTGAACCTGAAAACCGGCCTCGAGCAAACGACAAAGCAACCCATCTCACATCCAAGAGAAAAGGATGGTCACGGCAATCTGCAGATGACAAAGACTGCAAGACACTTAAGGAATACGTATAGACCATAGCACGATGATGAGAACTCGACTGAACATGGAGAAGGGTGAGATACACAGCATGCATCTCCACCGAAAACACTGTGGCCTCAGCTGAGATCCGTGCTACAGAAACGTCATCTACACAGACAGCCGTGGATCCAACGGCTCCATGCATCTTGGAGCCATCAGTGAAAATAGGAGTGTAGTCAAAATTGAAGGCACGGTGCTCAGCGAAGAGCTGCTGGTACACGAAAGCAGGGGTTGAGGACTTATCAAAAGAAGTAAAGTTGAGATTAGTGACAACCTCAAAAGGCTGCCACGGAGGGTCCCCAACGACCCTGGTCGCTCCACCAAGAAACAAGTCGAGCCCTGCACCACGAGCTATGGCCGCCATACAAAGACTAAAGGTTAGAATGCACGAGGGCCAGTTCGCAAATAAACGAGCATGCTGGGGACGAAAACCTGCATCGCATAAAGGATGGTCTGGAAGAGATAGTTTCAAGTAAAATTGAACAGACAGCTGCAGACGGTATAATTCAAGAGTTGGTTCGTGCGCGTCAGCGTAAAGGCTGGGAATCGGAGATGTTCGAAATGCTCCCATACAAAGACGCAGCACTTGATGGTGAACAGTCTCCAAAGGCTGGAGAACGGAAAGACGCGCAGAGCCATACACGATACAATTATAATCCAGTTTCGACCGTATTAATGAATGGTAAATGCGACACAAAGAAATCTTGTCTGCACCCCACGAGACGCTCGAAAGGATCTTTAGAACAGACAGAGAACGCAGACAGGAAATCTTGAGCTGCCGAACGTGCACACGGAACGTAAGCGCACGGTCGACAGTCAGTCCAAGGAACTTGGTCTCCGGCAAAACTGGTATGGCTGCACGGTCTAAATACAGCTCTGGGTCAGGATGGAGGCCATGCCTCTGGCAGAAAGGGACACATGCTGTCTCGCCAGGAGAAAAAACAAAACCATTGCTATTCGCCGCTTTAAAGATCTGGTTAATCACAGACTGCAATTGCCTTTCAATAAAATTCATGCTTGATGACGAGCAGAATATGTGCAAGTCATCAACATAAACAGTAGCCGAAACCACAGGAGGAAGATTTGTGAAAAGACAATTAATGCAGAGGATGAAGAATGTGACAGATAAAATACAACCTTAAGGAACACCTTGTGCTTGATGGAACGGTGGCGAGAGCGTCGTACCCAGGTGCACCGGAACACCCGATTGCGAAGAAAATTTACAATAAATGTCGGAAGATTTCCTCGCAATACGCATGAGTGGAGGTCACGGATAATCCCGTGCCACCAAGCACGATCATATGCTTTCTCGGTGTCAAAGAAAATAGAAACCAGGTGCTGCCTATGCACGAACGCCTCGCGCACAGATGTCTCAAGGTGCAGGAGATGATCGTGAGGTGAACGATGATGGCGTAAGCCACTTTGTGATGGTGAAAGTACGTGATTTTTTTCTAAAAAATGAATTAACCGGGAATTAACCATGCGCTCGAGAACTTTACACAGACAGCTAGTGAGAGCAATTGGATGATAACTAGAGGGAGACTTAGGATCCTTGCCAGGCTTGGGAAAAGGTAGAACAAAAGCTTTTCGCCAAGATTCCGGGAAACTGTGCTCCAACCAAATGCGATTGTACAGGATTAAAAGATTCTCAAGAGACAACTGCGAGAGATGACAGAGCATGTCATAGTGGATATCATCGGGACCGACAGATGTATTATCGAGCGGGTTCTGAATTGGGGTTCACCCGGCGTAATATTGGGAACCAAGAGGGCGTCGAGTGGATTGTGATTCTGCGATTCTCTGATTTAGGGCTGACACAGCTTCAGGATCCACGATGGGGCGTTGTGATTCACACAGCAGATTTTCCTTTGGGAGTCAAAGGGTCTGCTGTGTGCCGCAATGTTTCCGTGAACATTTAGAATTTTTAAAAAGCATAAGTGAAAGAATTTCTGAGTCCCTGCCGTAAAATATATACATTCTCCAAAAATCCAGGGTTGAGCACACAATTTGCAACTAAAGAAACACTCATGATTGTACGTAGGCAAATTAACATAGAAAACAATTTATTAGTTATGTTTGACATAATAATAAAGATACACACACACAATAGCTTAGGACTCTGTGTTCATTACTTCAAGTATGTCAGTTGTATATGTAGGTGTTAAACTTACAGTCACCTTTTAATCATTTATATTTATATGAACACTTCGCTAAAGTAACACATGATACTAGCAAAAATGATACCGACTTTCTGACAGGAACTTGTGCTCATTAATTACTCGCGTATGAAAACATTAATTCTAACGGAAGAATTTCGTATGCACTGATCGATAAACACATATTATGAGGGGACACCAAAAGAAAGACTAGGATGGATTCCCTATCTTAACATCCGAATCTGGCATGGCGATCCCATTGCGGCTGTGGCTTCATCCGGGGCAGGGTGTCCTTGCGGTTACTCTCAAATGAAAAGTTCTTTGAGCAATGTTGGCTATGGCACCTAGGTAGTCGCATCTTAAAGTCTCTGGGTTCGCGCTGCTGGCCACTCCTGGCCCGGGAGATTTCTCGTCTGGTGGTTGTCTTCCATCCAAGTCTTGGGCCATGCACAAATAAAACCGAAATGCAGGCAAAGGGCAAAGCTTTACATGGCAGCTCCTAGGTGACAGTCATGGAAGAAAGTCCCCAACGTTCACGGCAAAAAAAAACCAAGTCACAAGGAATAAAAAAGTGAAAGTGATGCACGCCCTGAAAAAATTAAAAGTGACCGAGTTCTTCTCTTCCCTTGGAAAATTTGCGACACCCCCCCCCCCCCCAAGAAGACCCACATTACCTCAAAATATCTCATCATCCAATCACTAGCTCGCAAACGCAAGCCTCCCTGAATTAAATTCCCAAATCTAAATCCTACTGGTCATAGAATTAACATTTTGCTCATCCATTCGTTAGGGGTCAAAATTGCTACCTGTTCCCATGAAAATTCTGAGAGCAGCCCCTCAAGTTATGTTAGCTGCGTGATATATCCACTGGGCCATAAATCCTAACCCAATAAAACTGTTAGTTTTGGTTCCAAAAAGTCTATGGTCTACCCAACACGCATTGTGGATGCCAGACAAGGCGGACACTTCTATTGCCCCATAAAACACTCCATACAAAGTCGGCTCGCTGATGGATGTCGCCAGCTTTGTCTCCTTATGCTATGTGATGCCTTGTGCTGTCCCACTGGCGCTTACCAACTGCCTATGGGAAGGGGGAGGAAGAAAAAAAAAAAAAAAAAAGGAATCACCCAAAAGTGGGGGCTAATGCCAAAATAGAACAAGTAAAAAACGTACTCTTTCCTCAAAAATTACCCGAATTAATAAAAATGAATAAATAAATAAATAAATAAATAAATAAATGATTAAATAAATAAACTCAAGAATGGATTTTCCACCTAAATGTGCAGCCTCGAGTCACGAGCGCTGTCACAGATGTAGTGCCGGACCGATGCAGAGCCACCTGTAGTTCAACCATGCTGAAGGGGGAGTTATAGTCGGTGTCATAAAAAGGCGAAAACCAGATGTTCTGGCATTCGGCTTGTGATTTAATCCTGTGAAATAAGGAAGGATAAGCCACATCACTCGACACAGAGGCAAAGGCCTCCCCCAAACAATCCGCGATCTCGCCGATTTCAGCCTATGTGTAGCCGTTACTCTCGAGTATAGAAATCTGGTGGGAACTGTAGTTACCGCAGATCTTATGAATATTGTCCCACACACTTTTCGAACTGGCACGTGAAGTGAGAGATGAAACATAATGGATCCAAGACTCCCTCTAGCTACGTTGACGCACCAACCGAGCATAGGATTTTGCTCGTTCAAATGCAACGAGATTGGCATCGGTTGGATAACGCCAAAACGTAGACCAGGCCTTATGTTGAGCTCTCCTAGCCACTGCGCATTCAGGGTTCCACCAAGCCTTCGGACTTCTGGGGAGCTTCGTAGATGTTTTTGGTATAGAAAGATCAGCTGCCTGAAGAATGCAATTTGTGACTTCAAGAACAGCTGCGTCGATTGACTCTTGGGTCACCATGGCAGAAGATATCACTGCAGACGATGTGAAGACCTCCCATCTGGCACGCTCCATCCTCCATCAAGGAGGGTGGGAGGCAGAAGATGGCATGTTGGCATGATGCGAGAGCACAATTGGAAAATGGTCGCTCCCGTGGAGGTCGTTACACACCGTCCACGACCAGTCAGCAATAATCGATGGTGATCCCAAGGTCAGTTCGATCGCACTGAAGGATCTTGTCGGCTCATGGAAGTATGTGTCAGCACCGGTGTTAAAAAGGCACAAAGAGGCCGAGGACAGAAGAGACTCTATGCGATGACCTCTCGCGCTGATGCTGACACTACCCCACAAAGGATGATGGGCATTGAAGTCACTCAGTAGAAGAAAGGGTGAAGGCAGCTGATCAACCAATCTCTCCAGAACAGAGATGCGCACATCCTCATCCGTCAGCAGATAGACACTGCAGACAGTAAGAGGTACAGGCACAGAAATACGAACCGCCACGGCCTGCACAGTTGTGGATACCGCAACGGAAGAGACCGGAACCCTACGAGGGGACAAGAATAGTGACTCCCCCACAGGCTATCTCTCCCGATACGTTATCTGTCCAAAACGCATTGTAGCCTCGAACTGAAAGCAGGTCTGATGGTTTAAGTTTTGTTTCCTGTAGACAAAGGCACACCGGAGAGTACAACGAAAGCAGATGTTTCACGTCATCAAAACTAGTCCAAAAACCTCGACAGTTCCACTGAATGATTGACGCCATGGTTAAAAGTGAGATGAAAAAGGAAAATGCTCAAATGAGATCAGCTTCCATCTCCTCTGACGAGTGTTCCCCCAGATATGGGGGCGTGTGATCAAGGGCCAAGATAGGAGCATGTTTTGACCCAAGTGTCTTAACAGGATTTGCTCGCCGTTGAGTAGTTTGCTAAGATTTTGGAGAAGAAACGCTCTTCTTGTTATCCTTGACTTTGGTGTTTTTGCCAGAAGAAGTAGCCTGAGTTCCCTTGCTGGTGGTGGGGTGAGTATGCTTCGGCGAAGCGGTGGGTGGGTGCCGCTTTCAGACCCCTAGCTCTAGATTCGAGTGCCTCCAGCCCAGCTGAGATGATATCGTCCAGCTTGTAGGGACATTTACGGGGGATCTGAATGTCGGTTTGAATGGCAACTGTAGATTTTGCAACCACCACTGATGCACATGATCGCCGATCAGAAGAAACAGGAACTACTCTCTTTCTGGCCTCGGGATAAGAAATATTCTCCACAGTCTTTTTAGCCTTTGAATTTCTTTCTCCTCCTTCCACTTGGGACAATCTTTGGCTGATGCTGCATGTGAACATTTGCAGTTCACACAAAACTCGGCCTCTGCCACCCATTCCGGTAAATGATGATCTGTGGCACCACAGCGTCTACACCTAGGATTGCTCCTGCACAACTACTGAGAATGGCCGTACGACTGACACCTAAAACATCTCAACGGGTTAGGGGTGTACGGACGTACCTCAAGGTGAAGATACCCTGCCTTGATGGACGTAGGCAGAGAAGGGCTGTCAAATGTTAAAATGATGTTGCGGGATAGGACAGACTGCCCACTCCGCCTGAAAAGAATATGCCACACACCCGTAACGTGTTGACTCCTCAGTTCTTCAAGTAGTTCATCCTCAGTACACTCAATGAGGTCCTGAGAGGAGACAACACCTTCAGATGAATTTAGGTATCCATGTGGTGTAATTTTGACCGGAGTCTCAAGTCTCAAGCAGCATGGTGGTGTTAAGAAGTGTGGAACTGTAGGCCACAGTGGACATCTCTACAAGAAGATCTCCAGATTGGAGTTTCTTTATGCTCTTAGGAGAGCTTGCTATGGATTGAAGTGCTTTATTTATCCAAAATGGACTTTTGGCACTCAAAGGCTTTCCAATAAGGGCACAAAAAAGAAACGAGCATTCGAAGAATTAGGAACATGTTTTTTGGCGGAAGGAGCTAAGCCTTCCTCAATACCTCTTTTGGTTGTTGGTTCGTGGGAAACAGTATTGAGATCCATGAAAAAAAGAAAGAATTCGTCTGCAGACTTCCCCACCCACAATCGAGCCCAACGAGTGAGAGCTGGAGGTCCGCAAGCCCAAGTGGATGCAGGACACAGCTTTAGAGATAGGAAGAGGATACAGCAAGTTGAAAGGGAAGACATGCGCTTGGCGCGCACCCAGACTTTCCCGTGCCTGAGGAACACCCCTTTGGCATGCCTACCCTATCCCCAGACTCACCCTGTCGTACGAAACGACAAGCTGTTAGAGGTCTGGACTCCACTCGGCCACAGACCTCATTGACTAGGAGTGGGTTAGTTCCTAGCCACCTGTTTAGAGTGAAGCAGGGGGCAAAGAGGAGTGTTGGAAACTGGCAACACCACCACCCTGGCTTTCAGAAAATTCAGCCTCCAGCATCCCCTTTTCCACCTTACGGGTCACCGCACACAGCAAACGTGCAGGTAGGTCTAGCTAACCAGCTCGGAAAAACAAAGAAGGGAACATAAAATGGAGATGACAGGGAAGAAAAAGAGAAACTAAAATCCAGAGCTGGCACATAATCACAACCTCAACAACCTACAACTGAGGCAGGTGCATGTGAAGAGAACAAAAAAAAAAATG
This sequence comes from Macrothele yani, assembly GCA_039090855.1. Lineage (NCBI taxonomy): Eukaryota > Metazoa > Arthropoda > Arachnida > Araneae > Macrothelidae > Macrothele > Macrothele yani. The sequence goes on along the minus strand of CM077016.1, from coordinate 75,295,929 downwards.
GGAGAATCATCATAAAGTACATGTCGGCTCGGCCCGTGGGGTCGCCACTCCCCATCCGCTGGATGAACAGCTGTCCCTTCGGGAGTATCATCGCTTCAAGACGAAATGACAAAATGATCTGTCACAAGGTTAGCTCGGGCCTTGGGGGCGCCGCTCCCCAAATAACTAGAAAACAAGTTATCCCCATGCGGGGAAATGTTAATGGAACAAGTGCAATACAATGCTTTTCAGATAAGCATATCTCATATTTTTAAATGACAATAGTGATAGCCCTAAATGCCTTTTTTTAATACTGAAGTGCTGAGTTGAAGTGCTCAGCCTTCACTTCAATTGCAGAAAAATAAGTGGACAGTGAGTATGCTGAATAGTAACAAAAGCAAAATATGTATATAAGTAAGGTACACATTTATTTATTTATTTATTTATCCACAATACAGTTTACTCTACTTTTATTGGTACTTATATATAATGTAACAATATCAGAATTAATAAACAAGTTTTGTTAACTTGTGCGATAAATTTTCTTTCCTTCCATATTTGCAATGGAGAACATAAAGCATGCTTAGAGCCACATTACATTTTGTGTACTGTTAGAAATGTCATGGAATGTTAACATGAGACTAAACTATTAATACATGCTTTTATGAAATGAAATGCCTCAAAAATTTTATATTATCTAGATTTTAGGGTATCAAAGTAAAATATTTTCTACACTATGTAGCATTATTTTTTCCTGTTATGACTCTATGTCTTTCCAAGATCCACTGATTCATCAATAGTTATAAATCTGTTTACTTCACTTTGAAAATCTGATATTTTCCTAATGCTTGCACATCAGCAGCTCCAGTTTTGTAGGTTAGAGTTGGTACTTTCATATAACTGTTTCTAAGTGATAGCTTGGTTTATTAACACAGATAAAATTTCTAGAATCTACACTTTTAGATCTGTACCAACTGCTAAAATATTCCAAAACTTTTGAATGTAAAAAACATTTGATTTAATTTTTTCTCAGGTTTTAATAAATGCATAAAAACACACCAGACGGTCTATAATAATAAAACGGGTGGTCTGTGTGTGTCTATCTGTCAGTTTCTTACAGAAAAAGCTAAAAATATAGAGGTTTGATGTTTGACATAAACCCATAGAAGCACATGCACCAGTGGACTTAGAGCACTTTTTTTAAATTCCAATCTCTGTAATTTTAATGAATTTTAGGTAGTCTCCATAGGAGCAGTGAAGAACTGAAATACCTAATACAGACTGTACCATTAGATGGCAGCACATTCATACTCCAAAAAGCAAGCTTAACTTGTAACCAGATTTTTTTTTTTTTTTTTTTTTTTTGCATTTTTGAGTTGATTTCTGGCAATTGTGTTAGAAAAGGTCCCCCCCCCCCTCCCATCCTTTTTTTTTTTTTTTTTAGACAGAATTGAACATGTGCATTTATATGTTTTCAAAATAGCTTATTACTATATAAAGCTTTTCTAAACAAAAGTGTGTTGCCACTGGGGAGGGGGAGGCTGCATGGCTATGAGTTCTAATCAAAATCAAAGCAAGATCCTTCCCTTCAGGCTGTTTAAGTATCAGCATTGCTTGATGTTATTCTAACTTGTTTGCTGGGGACCTTCTGTGTGTATATGTGTGTGCATTTTTTGCAACAGTCTTTCTTTTTTTTTTTTTTTCTAAAGTGAAGGCTCTAATTGTGGAATGCTGTTAGTGTAAAAATATCACTGGATAAGGAGTTTTTTGTGGCTGCATTCAACCCTATGTGGTGATGTGCGGACAACGTTTGGTGAACTGTAGGCCTATTCTGAGGCTTTAACTCCATTTGCCAATTCTGTGTTTTACTGCAAGTGTATTCGAAAGTTCGTTAAGAATTACACTCCCTGCTACATACAGTAATTACTTCACTGGGTACATTATGCTGTGTAAACAGCATTCTAGGATTTTATTTCCTAGCATTGCTGAAGTTACATGATTTAGCTTTCTATGGTAATAGTGTATGGGTCAATGTTCTCCAGGTTTTCTAAAATTATCAATAAGTTATTTCTTAAACAATAAAAACATTTACTTATGTCTTCCAATTAGCAAATTTTAAAATTTTAAAATATTGTTAACATTTATAATTTTCAATATGACAGCTAATAGCTCAAACTTGAAGCTCATATCTAGGCTTAATGTATACGCCAGATGTCACTACTATTTGTTTTTTTACATGCTTTATTTCAATATATATTGGAATATTCCAGACATACTGCTTACCATTGAGGTCCCCTTCTGGAAAAAAACATCACATTTCACACACGTTATTTGGTCCCCATCACTGTCCTTGCCCTTCAACCTGTCCCTAGCTGTCATGGTCCCGGCTCCTTTCCACCGTCTTTGTTTACTTGAGTGTTACTATTATTTAAAATCTCATGATGATAGATAAAACTTCAATAAAATACATACACTGAAAGCTAAAAAAGTCAGATATTACTGGCGACGTACTGTAGGTCAAGGAAAAAAGAAGTTCCCAATGAACCAAGCCTCCTTTAGGAGCACCAAGTTTTGGTAGAAAAACATAAACACTCAACACAAAGAGCACACATGACCTGGTAAAATTTAAAAGTAAAAAATTCGGGCAAAGAACACTGACTAAAAACCTTCATTAAAAACGCTCGAAATTTTTCTCCCAACACTTTGGGCACTCTCAGGAGCATTCTCAAAGACGGTGGAAACAAGCTGGGACCATGACAGCTAGGGACAGGTTGAAGGACAAGGGCAGCGATGGGGAACAAATAATGTGTGTGAAATATGATGTTTTTTCCAGAAGTGGACCTCAAAGGTAAGCAGTATGTCTGGAATATTTCAATATGACAGTTAGTGATTATGATAACGAATGATACTCAACATGACGCAAGTAAAGTGAGAGCACAGAGATGTCATGCTTTGATACCAATGACTGGGTGTCAATTCTTGCAGCAAGGAAAGAACAGACACACACACACACACAGAAGTGTACAAACACAATACCAATTAAAACAACAACTTTCTCTATGCATGATCCTAATGAATGTGTTCCAATGTTAGTGTATTTCACAAAATAAATGAAACAAATGAAACCTTTTAAAATTAAAAAAAAAACTATTATAAGTAATGGTGCACTCCTATGATGCTGGAAAATAATGCCTATCATGCAATAAATGGAATAAGTCCACAGAAATTCTACAGAAGGATATAAGCTGCTTGAGCCTTACCTGGCTGACGTAAGAGAAATGAATAAACACAGTGTCTATATGACTTAAATTCACACTTGCAGACTGAGAGCTTATCTACCCTAAGCATTTAGTCACTGGGGGATGAAAACAAGCTTTTACTAACAAAAGCATTTAGCTTTCTTTTTCTCAAAAAACTAAGTGTCATTTTGTGAATGGGATTATTTACATTTACCTGTTGATTAGTAGTGACTATGGGCAGATAAATGTGTGAGTGAGTGAACATGCCATTAATTAAATACATGAAAGAAATATGAATCATATTCCAAAGTAACAAATTGAATACTTTCAAAACACTAAATTTAATTATTCTAAAAAATGTTTACCTCCTGCCATCATATGGCTGTCCAAACAAAATATTTTCTTTAAGAGTAGCATTCATAAGCCACGGTTTTTGAGGAACATAAGCAATTAAAGGGGTGCTAAAAAGTATCAAGAAAAAGCAAATGTTTAATTTTATGAAACTCAGGCTGACTGAACATAAACTTCAGCACAGGCAAATTACATGAAATATAAGAACAAAATACACACCTCAATTCTCTCTTCTTTAAATAAAAAAGCATAATAAAAAATTTTCTTAACACTCTACAGACTCCAGTGTTAAAACATCTATAGCAGCAGCCACAGTTGTTTTTAATTTGCGTGCATACAATTAACCAAGCATGACAACAAAAAGAATAAAACATGCAAGTAAATGTGGAAAAAGGTAAGCAACCTTCTTATAACTCTACAGACATTAGGACAAAGAATTTGTAATTGAAATCAATATCTTCTCTCAAGAAGAAATGATTTAAAATATATATTTTTCACCCAAAAACATATCAGAAAAGGACATATGTCATTTATGCCTTATTTCTCCTAGTCAAGCACTGTGCACCTCAAAACAGACAGACAAAAAATGAAAGAATATGAATATTGATGTCACATGGAATGGTAATAATGTCATTTCAGAACAAGAATTTGAATAAAAATTTAAACCACATTTAATGCAGTGTTGGTTTTCTGTTTCAACAAAGTTTGATTTCAGTACCATAAATACCCCATGAAGTCATTAATTAGTAGAAGTTTGATTTGTTAAATTTCATTTAAAAAAAAACTTAATTCATACATGGAGATATCAATTTATTCAGCAGAATTCACATCTCTCCAAACAGAAACTGCAACATTCTCGTAAACATGGGTGTATCAAATGCACTATTTACAACTACTTCTGAATACCACTTTAGCACTGCTCACATTAATCACAGCTGTTTTGAATTTCATACACATCATCTATTTATCTTTAAACGTAGAAAGGAACAAATATTTCAGCACTCCCATGTTCAATAGTAACTTTTCTTCTAATATTCTTTCAAATTCATCAGTTTTGTACCTATAAATTGATTACTCCACGATTATTAAACAAATATAAACCACCAGTTTTCACCCTACTAACTCTGTTCGCTTTCACAGAAGAACACCTGGAAAAAATATTTTGATTCCTCTCATGGCCAAAACAAATTTAATTTCAAACTCTTTGCTAATTGTGCATGTAAGAGCATTACATAGTATGCTCCCAAATATATCATTACATAGTTATGCTCTTACACCTGGCTCTACCACATTCCAATTTTAAAAGAGCATCAACTATACTTTCGTAAATAACTATACTCATGAACGCATTGAGAAACCATTAAGAGAAATTGAGATAAACTCAACAGTTAAGCACAGTTAACCCAGTGAAACTTAATAAGTAATTTACTTGTCTAATAAAATCATTATCTACAATGCTTATAGGCATACACACACACAAATTAAGGGTGCTATACTTTACATGTTTTGCTTGAGAAAACAGCTGCAATTACACTGGCGTGCAAAAATTAAAGATGAGACGGTTTTTCGAATTTAACGTCGTGCAGAAGTGCTCCACATCGACTCAAATCATACCATAAGATCCCCAAGATGTAAGAATATGGGACAAGTGAGCAAAACCGTCCAAACAAGGAATTCAAAGGATACAAAGGCACTTTATTGAAAAGGTAGCTTCGAGCACAACTGGACAGAAAACAGAAACGTCCATGTGACAGGTGGCTGCCAAGAAATATCCAGTCTTTAGTAGGGGATATGATCACCCCTGACTGCGTTGCAGGATTTACAATGTCTGTCCACGCAGAGAACGAGGTTGTCAAGAAGCTGTTGAGGCATCGTGGCCCATTCCTCTTGTAGCGCCAATTGCAGCTGCGGAATCGTTGCTGGCGGCTCGTGACATGCTGCCAAGCGTCTCCCGAGAAGGTCCCACATGTGTTCGACTGGATTTAGGTCCGGGGACCTTGCGGGCCAATCCATGCGTTGAATATCTTCACTCTCCAACAGCTCTGCGACACCCACTGTACAATGAGGTGTAGCGTTGTTGTCCATGAAGAGGAACTCAGGACCCACAGCACCTCTAAACAGATGCACGTGAGGCAGGAGAACCTCGGTACAATAGCGGACACCAGTGACTGAACCTCCTCAGAAGATGTGTAGGTCAGTACGGCTACCAAGCATGATACCGCCCCAAATGAAAATTCCGCCACCTCCAAACCGGTCCCTTTCGATGATGTTAGAGGTGTGATTGCGTGTTCCCTGCTCTTCCCAGATGTGTATACGTCCAGAATCGCTCGGCAGACTAAATTGGCTCTCATCCGTAAAGAGAACTCGACCCCATTGCTGATGTGTCCAGTTCTTGTGTTTCTGACACCACAGAAACTGCCATCTCCGATAAGCAGGCGTTAATGGCACACAACGTACTGGTCGTCGTGCAAATAGACCACCTTTGTGCAGCCTCCTGGCCATGGTAAAACGTGATAACGAACGTCCAGTTGTCTGTTGCACATGCTTGCGATTTCTCTCGCTGTCTGCCGTCGGTCTCTTCTCACCTGTAGGACAATATACCGGTCGTCCGCTGCCGTGGTTGCTCGTGGGCGACCACTGCTAAACTCTCGGACAGCTGTTCCTGTCATTTGAAATGCTCTCCAAGCTCGTGAAAGGATGCTGTGAGCGATCCTAAACACCTCGGCCACACTAGTCACACTTTGATCTTCTTCCAAATTCCCAATGACGCGACCTTGGGTAAAGTCATCCAGATGTTGTCTACTGGATTACCTGTTGGCCATATCACACGGTGGCAGCAACTCGACGTCGTTCAAACCGATGTACACTGTGCAATAGCTTTCACTGAATTGCTGAGCGTATACCACCCGTGTGCTTCATACCCTTCGACATGCTGCATATATGTGCATGCCCTACCGTACTGGACCCTAGTCTATCTCCTGAGTGGTCTTTCAGTCCATTCTGCCTGCTCGTTTTGCTGTTATGCTAATTTCTCCTCTTCGTCCTTAATTTTTGCACACCAGTGTATATTACAGGTATTTTAGCTAGCCTACTCAGAGAGAGAGAGAGAGAGAGAGAGAGAGAGAGAGAGAGAGAGAGAGAGAGAGAGAGAGAGAGAGAGAGAGAGAGAGAGAGAGAGATCACTGCCAGATCCTGACATAATTTTTTAAATCTAGTTAGTCTTTATTCTTTGGCAGTTAAAATAGACTGACTGTAGCCAATTTATATTTTACATCCACCATTTAATTGCTGTATTCTTTTAATATACAGAAAACAGGACTTATAAGTTTACTGATTTGTTTCTTCTGATACAGAAATTTTAATAAGACAATTGTTAAGAAGAGGTTTATAATTCAAAATTTGTGTTTAATGGCATAAAAAATGCAATCCTTCTGGGAATCAAGTACATCATATTTTGTCTCATTTAAGTTTCATGGTTATTCAGTATATTTCCCATGAGGTCTGCTTACAATGCCATGATTTTGAGCAGTCCTAGTGGAAAATTTACTGAACTAAAAACATGAAAGGTGCTTAAATTAACAGATTCCAGACCTATCAGACAAAAATTTCTCTCTAAATGAATTTGTTTTCAGCCAACTCTAAAGTGGGATTGTTAATAAATATTTTAAGAGTGTCAGAATATTATGCTTCATATGCATTTCCTCAAACAGAGAGAATTTTTGAAAATCCCTTCAAATACAAAAAAATCTATTGTGCAGTAACACACAAAGCGAAAAGTGGTTGCAAACACATGGTTCTCCAATAAATCGCTCAAGTAATGTATATACAAAACCTAGAAACACACACTGCAAAGTCACTCCCGCACTGTTCACATAGTCAATTGTAATATGGAGCATATGATGGATGACATATTTGTCCTGAAGTTCTGATTGTCTTCTGTTCCTAGAACCATAACTCTAGATTAAGCTGGATGACATTTTAAAGCAATTACAGAGCTCACTGAAGTAAAAACTTCAAAACAAGACAATCTATGAACAAACTTTTTTATACGCCTGCTTTAGTTTGACACTGTGAAGCAAAATCTCATTAGCTTTATTTTTGTTTGTTTAGTGCATTTTCTTGCTTCATGAGTTATGTAGTTTTACTAGAGATTCTACTCTTGTACACAACTATACAGAATGGGTTTCTTTTGGTTATTCTTTCACTGTTTAACAAAAGGAACTGGTTAGGTTGCTTTAACTTTCCAGCACACTATCCCTAATTTTGTTTTATTAGCTATCCATGTTCATTTTTTTACACCTTACATCTTTAAAATACTTCAGTTTTCAGAATTAAATCTTTTAATTTCATATCGATTCAGTAAGATAAAAGCAACTGTTTATCAGTATTCCAATTAAAAACACAGAAACAATTTTTTTTTTCATGGGTTTTACTAGAAAAAGATTTTAATATTTAACAAATTTTCAAAGGTAACTCAACTCCTTCATCAGGCTTATTCAAAGAAATTCACTTCCTTTTAGAATGTTCAGTTATGGTGAAGTCCTAATAAACTGCACCAGATGCCTTGTAAGAAACCATTTGCCTCCTACTTATTTGTTCAGTTGCTGCTTGCTATCTTTGGTGAATCCCCAGCATTGTGCGGGACTCCAAGAAACAACCCGCCATGTGGCTTTGTAGTTAGTTGTATGTGAGACTGGATGAATTCTAGGCTGCTGTGGTGCAGTGGAAGCATGTCCGGCGCATAACTGGAAGACCCTGGGTTCAATTCCTGGTGGCGGCCAATGATAATTTTTTCCATGACTCACTTATAAATGTGGAAAAAGCAATGACTTCTGTTTGATGTTCTTGGTCCACGTCAAATGTCTGTATTAATTATACTCCATGTGCTTTACTAACCTCAGGAGAGTTAAATGCTACATGTAACTACCTAAAATACATATGGAGAGGTTTTGTCCAATAATTACATACACTAATGGAAAGGATTTTCAAGCCATAAATGAAAAAAACTGGTGAGCCAAAGCGAGAAACAAAGGCAGCTGGTTGAAGGCCTTGACCATCCAGGGCTGTCAAGTCAATGATGAGGATGGTGAATGGAAAGAGGTGTGATGCATGGAAAATGTCAGTTTTTGAGTTCACAACATTCTGTGCATCATAGATAAAATGCACAATACAGGAAGAAGAGCTAATTTACACCAATGACTCCTTTTAAGCATTTCAAAATTGTTTAACTAAATAAAACTGCCTATAGCACAAATACTCAAAATTAAAGTTTAATTGATGAAGTGTTTAAATCAGTTAAAATAGTTAAAACTATAAAAAGAAGGATTTATTCTGAATCATGTCTTAGGTGTGTAAAATAAAGTAAAAATATTTTACTAGTGGCCATTAGCAACATCACACATTAAGAGGTTATACTATTTCCAAAGCAAAATGTTAAGTAGCTATACCATTGCCAATATGTTAAGTAGTTATACCATTTCCCTTTTTCTGCTTTTTTTTATAAAAATTATTTTATAAGTAATATTTAATGCAACAACAAGGAACCATATGAAATGAATGAAAAACTGAAAGTACTTAACATAACTGATAAACAGTGAGTTGGGAATGTGAGATACAGAAATTATATATATATATATATATATATATATATATATATATATATATATATATATATATATATATATATAAACCTTCTCTTTAGAGGTTCCAGTAAAAAAAATAGTAACTGAGATATTAATGCTTCACGAGAGTTTAAAACTTGATAACGTAAACATACCTATTCCAGTGGACTGATCCACTAAGCAAATGTATTTCCCCTAGGATGGCAGATAATAAAGTTGATTTCCCACTTCCAATGGTCCCAACAACAATAGTTAGTTTACCTATAAAAATGCACCCACAGAGTTATAGTGACTTAGAAAAATAACATTTTCAGCAAATTACCAAATTTTTAAATGTAGAGGTCAGTATTTGTACATATGCAAACATGGAACACAAACTTTGTATAGGGATCTTCAATACTGCATGACAATGACATTTGAATGTGTTGTACAATGGTGATCATATAAGATAATGGGGGAGCACATGAAATACCAAAGGTAAAAATGTTGTAGCAGAAAATCATAAATGCAAATCAATGATGCCATTTTAAAAAACTAAGCCTGAGTTTTTAAAAATATGATACATATCTTACAATTTAAAAATATCATTCATCACACAAAACTAAAATATTTTCTTAAAAGTTATTTCATTTCTTTTACTTCTACACTTATAACACTTCCTTTACAGAAAAAAAAATCATTAAATTCTCACAAACGTTCCTGCAGTGTATTCTCAGCAAGAATTTTGCATCTTAAAGATAATTCAGGACCACATTATTTGAAAGAAAACAGCAATACTTCAGTACAAAATTTACATAAGAATTTTATATGTTCACAGCAATTTTTGTTTACAGTTGGTAATTTCTTGAGAGAAAAATAATCTTTTATCTTTCTGTACAAGTTACTGTCCCAAAACAGCACTAAATTATCTGTATGTACTAACTTTAGTTTTGCTAATCAACAATGTTGTGAAACTATGAGTATTACAATGCTTCTTATAATCATTCTGGTGACATCTGCTTTCAAGATTACTCTGTATTTGCACAGTCTCTATTAAATAATTCAAGAAAGTAGCTGATTACACTTAAAGGTGATAAAAATAAAACCAAAATGCTAGCACCTGCATAACTGAAAGCACCACAGATATTAATAAAGAGCACTCATAACCATGCACACACACACACACACACACACACACACACACACACACACACACACACACACACACACACACACACACACACACACCATTTGCATTTTGTTAGACATTTTCTTCTTCATTCTCAGATTTTGGTAGGTGGCAAGCCATCAAGTTATAATTATTACTAGCTATAAATGAAGTACATCTGCTATCTCGAAAAGCAACATAAAAGGAAGAAATAAATGCTTCTGCAGTGTCCTTACATGAGATGCAAACTTTTTGTGTGTATATAATGTCAGGGGCCACAATAATACACTCATTGTCATAAAAATCAGCACACCAAGAAAAAACCGTGCAATTAACGCGAAACTCGGCGAATAGCTACTGGGATGGCAGACATGCAAATGATTAAAGTTTTGCGTGATTACGCATGCCTGCGCATCCAAGACCAGCACTGCAATCACAATCCTTGGGGCTTATAAGGCTCCGCGCAGGGGACTCCACACACGGTAAGAGTCAGGCGAGATCCCTAAGCGATAGACATGCCAAGCAGCCACAGCAGATGTGCGTACAGGCAACTGACGGAGTTGGAACGAGGCCATATCATCGGGATGAGAGAGGCAGGGTGGCCGGCGCACCGAATTGGCCGTCATTTGGGCTGGTCGGACAGTACGGTGCGATCATGTTGAGAGCAATGGACACGGGAAGGCACCCAGACACAGCAGACTGGCTCTGGACGACCCAGATACACCACCAGCACAGGGGACCAAGGGATCATGAGAGCGGCGGGCACAGATGCAACGACGTCCTTGTCCAATATCCAGAGACATGTGGCAACTGTACAAGGGACTCCTGTGTCCACCAGAACCATTTCCAGACGTCTGGCAGAGGCGAATCTGAACTCTCGACGACCCGTACATTTTCTACCATTAACACCTAACCATCGTCGGCATCGCTTGCAGTGGTGTCAGTCGCGATCAACATGTAATACTACAGACTGGCGACGTATAGTGTTCAGCGAAGAATCCTGCTTCTGTATGTGAACGGACAACCACCGTGTCAGAGTGTGGAGGACCACAAGTGAGCACTACAATCCCAACCTCACTGTACAGCGGCACACGCCCCAAACTGCAGGCGCGATGGTCTGGGGAGCCATCATGTATGACAGCCCAACTTCCCTAGCAGTGATCTGAGGGGTGTAGACAGCCCAGCGCTACGTACAGGAGATTCTGTGGCCCCATGTGCTGCCTTTCCTAGCAGGTTGGCCCAGAGCCATTTTCCAACAAGATAACACCCGACCGCACACAGCTCATGTTTACCAGGACTGTCTAAGTCAAGCTTTGATGCTTCTGTGGCCTGCTAGATTACCTGATCTCTCACCCATTGAGCACGTGTGGGATCAGATGAGGCGCCAGCTTTCTCCATGTCCCAGTGTTCGTGATTTAGAGTGTCAGTTGCAAGAAGTGTGGGCCAATCTGTCCCAGGATAACATATGGTGTCTCTTTGACTCCATGCCGGGCCATATCACAGCATGTATCTGAGCATAAGGTGGTCCGACACGGTACTAACGCTGACCAGAATGTGCACTGTATGTCTGCAGGAAATCGTCCTGCTGCAGTGATATTGTAATCACTTCTGTCCTTGGTATGTACCATCTCACTACTAAAATCTCATTTCAATCCGATGCCCCCTTCTTGGTGAGCGGATTTTTATGATAATGAGTATAACTTCACAAGTGATAATGTCAATCAAAAGCAAGCACTGCCATCTCTCTGCTGAACCTTAGAACAGGACTAGTTATATTTTTAGCAGTACCATCGCATGGTGAAAGAAATATGAACCACTGTACACAGTCGCATCAGAATAATATGACCACCTACCTAATAATGGGAATAACCACCCTTTGCCCAGATGACAGCAGTGAGACAGCATGTAATAGACGTAATGAGGCCCAGGAAGGTTGTCTGAGGCACATGTGCTCATTCAGACTGCAGCAGAGCATGGAGATCCAGAGATGATGTGGTTGTGAGTTGGCATGTCGAACCTATCAATCCAAAAGTCCCACAAGTGCTCTATGGGATTGAGGTCGGGCGATTTCGCTGGTCAAGGGAGAATGGAGACATCACTGTCATGTTCCCGGAACCAGTCACACGCCCTCTTAGCAACGTGGCACTGTGCACTGTCCTGTTGGTAGACACCATCACCACCAGGATAAACATCCAACATGAAGGGATGCATGTGGTCAGTGAGGATGGACAGGTAGCCATTGGCATTCAGGAACCCATCCAGTGGTACCAGCAGTCCTAGGTCATACTAGGGAAACATCCCCCAGACATGCACATTGCCACGGCCAGCCTGTACTTGACCGACAAGCGCATCCAGGTGTTGGTTCTTGTGTGTCTGACGCTGTATCCACCACCACCTGTCACTTCTGTGGTGTAGAAACCTCAATTTGTTGGAGAAGACAACCTTTTATCACTCTTCCACTGTCCAATGACGGTAGTCCCTGGCAAACTGCAGGTGTCATTGCCAATCGACCTGAGTTAACATGGGGGCCTTGATGCAGCATAGACTCCGGAGACCCATGTGCAACAGAGTTCACTCTACTGTTATCGGGGACATGTACCTGGGTGCCCTAGCATTCATTTGCATGGTCAATTGCTGCACTGTTGCGTGCTGATTGCCCTTTACAAATCGATGTTCTCCTCTGGGGTCGATGGCCATTGGTGCTCCATAGTTATGACATCGGGAGGTACTCGGTGTGCGAGTGGTTCATTCTTTGTACACCCTCACTACAGCACCTCACAAACAGCCCACGAAGTCTGCTGTTTCTGAGATACTTCCACCCTTGGCGCGGTAGCTGATGATCATTCCTTTTTGAAGTCAGTCAAATCACTACCTCTGCCCATTGTGCTCACGTGATGCACTATGACTCATCTGTCCTGGCTGGCTGCTTATATCTCCATGTGGTCAACCTTGTCACGTGAACCCTGTAACGTACCTGGGTGGGTACACTGTGATTCTGGGGATGGTCATATTATTCTGATACGACCGTGTACATCAAAGTCTTCTAATGGCAAGTTTTTCATATATGCTTCATACTATAACATCTTCAGTGAAGTCCCTTCACAATACAACTCCATTAGTTAGACAAAATGCCAAAAGGCAGCTGCACAAAAAAGGTAAAAGTATATCATGACTGCAAAGGGAGCTCACTGAGACAGCAACAGAAGAATGATAAATCAATAAATCAAACTGAAATTTGCTCATGAAATATGTTTTACCTATATAGAAACACTAGAACTTCCAAATGTTATTGTTGCTCTTTTTGTGATCCACGATAACTTGAAATTGACTTTTTTTTTCCCTCATGCTTTTTGAACAGGCAGAGAAAATAGAAATCCTAGGAAGATATCTTCCTTCTTAATAAAATAACTTTTAATTATATTGATTTATCACACTCTGAAGTAACTCTACATATTTTAACTACATAGAGCATTCAGAAAGTAGTGCCTCCATATTTATATACAAGCCCAGTGGCAAGGTATCAAATTGAAACAAAACAAGAACAAACCTCAGAATTTCTACTTTAATTTATATATTTCATTTTTCTACATAGTCCCCATCACACTTGATACAGATATGCCAATGTTTAACAAGTTTTTTAAACACATCTCTGTAAAAATCTTCAGGTTGTTCTTGGAACCATTTCCTTGTAGTGGCTTAAACATCTTCGTCACAGGTGAATTGGTTTCCTTTCAGATGTCTCTTGAAAGCAGAAAACAACCAGAAGTTAGATGCCAAATCTGGGCGGTAGGTAGTGTGTTCAAGAACTTCAAACACAATTTTTTGTATTGTCTCTGAAGTGAAAGCACTGGTGTTGGGTTTGGCGTTGACATGTTGCAGAATCATTGGCTTTTTCCCTCATGCACATGGTTAATTCTTTGCTTTAACTTTTTTAAGGTATGCATGTAGCTCTCTGAGTTGATAGTCATACCTTTGATCATGTACTCCTGATGAATAATGCCTGTGTAGTCCCAGAACACAGTGAGCATGCACTTATCAGTAAAAATTTGCATTTTGAATTTTTTTCATTTGGGGAGAAGATGAGTGTCAGTATTCCAGCAATTGATTTTTCATTTCTGAGTCATAATGGTGAACCAAACTCTCATCACCAGTCACAATGCTTTGTAGTAAATCACTTCCATATTTTTATAGCGAGCAAGCAACCTTTGGCATGTTTCAAGTCTTGATTTTTTCATTTCAGTTGTTAGATGATGTGATACCCAAGAAGCACACACTTTGTTATATCCTGAAACATTAACAATGTCATTGACACTACCTAAATTAATGTTCAGCCTGCTTGCTATGGTTCTCTGAGTTATTCTTCAATTTTCCCAGATGAGCTCATCAACATTTTGCATGTTGAAACCACAAGTTGCGATTACGGGTCATTCCACTCTACATTTGATCCTTTACAGGCAACAATCTTCCACTGTCCTTTGATTTTCTTATGCAACACCAAACAGTGTTTATGTCCAAAGTTCCAGAACCATAAAATGCCACTAATCTAGTGTAAATTCTTTGGGAGGTACATTTTCATGAGTTAAAAACTCTATAACTGATCGTTGTTTGACACCCATTGACACAATTGAAAAAGAATCATCTGTTTTAAACCCAATTAAATATGAACAAATAGATACATGGAGCTCTATTAAACAGTAAAATGAAGCAAATGGCACAAATAATTGTATGCCATCTAACTGGTTGATAGGTAACAAGTCAGGAGTGAGACACTTGTGCGGAGGCATTATTTATTGAACACGCCTCGTACTAAGGCTTACAGGATAATCTTAAACTATTAAAAACTTAGCACTGACACCAGCAACACTAATGAGCAATTACAGATATTTGCAAATCTAACCTTGAAACATAAAAAAATAATAATAGGAGCAATTTTTTTAAAGGGCCTTCACCATATGAATGGAAAATATTTCAAACTCAACTCTCACGAAAATAAAATGGGATGAGTCTACATACGGAATTGCATGCAGAAGTTTAGTTCTCTTTCTTCTTAATGAGAATAGACTTATAACAGCTGCTAAGAGACTTTCTTTTTTGCATGTGCTCAGTTGTCTTATTCTTTATCAACATTTTCTGATAAATATATCAAAATAATTTAAATCTGACACCAGTTGTAACACCTTTTTATGAAACGTAGAGTTCATGTCTTTAAAGGTTCACTTTCAACCCATGAACTCTTCAGCTTTCTTTTTAAAATGCATTCTCATTCTTAATTCGTTAATGCAAGTCACACTCAGGAGGATTACAATGCAAGCTATTATTGGGTTGTCGGAAAAGTCATGACGTATTTTGGCACCTGATGGAGGTTGAGCGGTTTTGGAAGTACTAGAGGCATGCACAGCTCTAGCTGCAGTCTAAAAGGAATAGTGAGCAATTTGGTTGATTTGCGGAGATTTGACATCAAGTTGAAGATGGAAGACCAAACTGTGCATTTTCACCATATGTTACTGTTTTACTTCCATAAAGGGAAGAAAGCGCGTCAAGTTTGTGAAAAGTTGCGTAAAGTGTACGGTGATAATGCTCTAGAAGAACGTCACTGCCAGCGCTGGTTCGCAAAATTCTGTGCTGGTGATTTTGACCTCAACGATGCTCCTCGATCAGGGAGGTCCACCGAGGTTGATGACGACCAAATCAAGGCATTGACCGAGTCAAACCCACGTTACATGACACGAGAGATTGCAGACACATTGCACATCCATCATTCAAGCGTTCACGACCACCTGAAGAAGCTGGGATACATAAGCCAGCTTGATGTGTGGGTTCCTCATGAACTCAAAGAAGCTCAATTGACGGCGCATATAAACATCTGTGATATGCTCATTAAACGTGAGGAAAACGATCCTTTTTTGAAGCAACTGATAACTGGTGACAAAAAGTGGATTGTGTACAACAATGTGCTGCACAAACAGTCTTGGTCCCGACATGCTGCTTCACCTCAAACAACATCCAAAGCAGACATTCATCAGCGGAAGGTTCTGGTCTCAGTGTGGTGGGATTTTAAAGGTGTCATGTTTTTTGAGCTCCTACCCCGGAACCAAACAATCAATTCGAATGTGTACTGTCGGCAATTGGACAGTTTGAACGAATCCATCATCCAGAAACATCCAGAGCTCGTTCATCGTAAAGGTGTTGTGTTCCATCACGACAACGCGAGACCACACACAAGTTTGATCACCCGCCAAAAATGATTGGAGCTTGGATGGGATGTGTTGCCACACCCAGCATACTTGCCTGACCTTGCACCATCAGACTTCCACTTGTTTCGCTCTCTTCAACAGTCCTTGCATGGTATAACGTTCAATTCAGATGAGGCTGTAAATCAGCACCTTGTACAGTTTTTCGCCACGAAAGATAGGTACTTCTATGAACAAGGCATTCTGCAGCTCACTGAAAGATGGCAAAAGGTTATCGAACAAAACAAGCATTATATCATTGATTGATCTTTGTTCTTTCTATCAATAAATGACCTTTACAAAACATGGCTAAAATATGTCATGACTTTTCCGACAACTCAATAGTATTAAAACATCGATCTATAACCAACTATTGATATTAGTGACATCTGTTCAGCATCCATTGTAAAATTAATTTAACAGATTTTCTAATATTAATTAAAAACAAAAATAGGTACAATTTGCATTCCTTTTGAACCTCTGGGTTGATTTCAAAACAGCTACTATCACTTCTACTCATCCTTATCAGGGCAACACTTTTAAGTAAATGCTATTGACTGTCTTTAACTCACTTTCTCAGTAAAAAAATCTTGTTTCTAGGATATTACCTTTTGGCATAGAACTACCATATTCAACTGCTATCCTGCAAACTCCTCAAAAACTTGTGCTGCCAGGTACTTGCAAAGCTTCATTCAACATTAATCTATAGGACACTGTTTTGGGAGTTCTGTCAAAGGCCTTCTTGAAGTCCATAAAAACCAAAATCGCATAGTTTCTTTCAAAGTTTTTAGTTCAAAGGAGTGTATTTGTGATAACAAACATGCTCCTTCATGCAGATTATTTCAGCTGCAGTTCTAAGTTTCTTATGGGCTACACCTGTGTACACTTTGAAAAATACACAAGTTAATGTTGTAGCAATTACTATTACTATTTTTATTCCCCCTCATGTAAATCAGTATAATGGATGAGGAGCTAACCTCTGAATAACAGAGAACAGCTTTGTGATACGTATGTATTATTACCTCCATAACTCACATTTGAAATATTCAAACAGGAGCAACAGAGCTAATAATTTCAAATGCAAGTTTGTAAAGGAGATATTTTCAAACGCAAGTAACAGAGATAATAATGGTAAAATAACCCCCTTTTTTCACTACTTCCATGGATAAATACACAGCATAAATAATGTATGCTTTTTTGGGACCAATGTTACAATTATTGATACAATATGTTTATATTTGGGCTATTTTAAAAGGCTCCCATGAAGTACCCTTCAAACACTATGATCTAATTTCAGCATTCTGAGAAATAAAGGATATGGTCACCACTCATAGGACTCCAAGTTAGACTACAAACTACAGCCTCTTAATTTAATAAGAAACATTTTTTCCTTTCCAAACACTTTCATTCATTTGTGCAATCCAGCAGAAGGTCCTAGCCTTCCAGTCACATCACATGCTTTCCTTACACACTCAGCCAGACTTAAAACTCAGCTTGTGAAGCAACAAGTAAACTTGTAAATAACCAGAAACCCTAAACGAAATTTTATATTTTGATAACAACAGCTTTCATGAAACACACTACTGCACCTATGCATAATACCCAACGATATCTTACAACAATGTCAAAATTAAGAATAACAACAAACAGTTTTCCCATTCATATTCCTTATATTTAAAAAGTTAGGCATCCATAAGGACACATACTGGAAACTCGTAGAGCTATCTATCATCATAATCAAAGTATAACTAAAGAAGGAAAAAAATCAGTACCTTTGTGGAAAACATAAAGACATTAAACTTACCAGATGGAAGTTGTAAATTGATATCCCGCAAACTGGGAATGTTATATTCAGTATCATATCCAAAATAACCATCCTTTATTACAAGCAATGAATGATCTTCATGAACAGCATGATTGTACAAATCAGGAAGGAACACTCCATCAGACTCCTCTGATTCAAATAAGATGCCTTTACTTCCTAGAGAAACTTCTTTTACATGCAACTGAATAATTATAAAAAGAAAAGAAAAAACAATAAATGGAGCAAGCAGATCAGACAATAGTGATTAGTACTATACATTTATTAAGATAACAAACACCTCCTAAAATATAAATGAACATATTATAAAATGTCATCTTTGTCATTATAAAAACTACTCATAGCACCATAATTAGTACATAATCAAAGAATTATGAAGAATGAATAAACATTGTTTACGGCAGATCAAATATCTCAGGCAACTGTCAGCAGTTCTTCACAATACATTTGTTCTTAATCATGTAATTTCAAAATCAAATAAACAGATTCTAAGAATTATTTGTATGTATGTATAAATGAATTTGGATGATTTTCCAAATACTTCTGCATTATTTAAATCTGATACATACCATACGTACTTGCTTTGTACAAGCTGAAAGTTTTTGGAAGAAATCCTGCTTCCCGGGTATACGGGGTTGTTATATGCAGGTCAGTAAAATATAGGGCTGAACTTCTGAAGCATTACACGAGTTCTCCAGCTGCACTTGCCAGCGGATTTGGTTTCAACTTAGACCGCAGCTCTCTGTGCATCACTACGGGACTGTTTTTTGACCACCTGTCAGTTATATCCTCAGCTGTCTTACAGCTATGGATAATAACTGGCAGGTATAACTATTCTGCTCTCAAGACATCATGGAGGAATGGAACTCTTTCCACCAGCCAATGGTGTATATGCAATTCAAAAGGAAACATTGATTTCACACCAAAGTAAGAAGAAAATTCGATTACAGAGATTTTTCACATTCAATTCTACGTATTTTACTTGTGTTCACTGAAATATACAGGGGCTGGACAGAATAATGTGAACACCAAGCTCAGAGAAGTGACTTTTAATGCGGCTGTGTACGTCGCAATACGCAAAGGTATCCACCACTTTTTTGTTGTACATTACAACCTCGAAAATTCAGACTTTTTCGGATTTTTTTTTTTTTTTTTAATCTTCCGGACTGCCGAAGTCGCAAATCTAAAACAACAGGGTAAGATTATGCATATAATGATATTTAAAAAACAAATATACTGATTATTTACTAAAAAGATGCGATAAAATTTTTACAGAAATTTATAGATATGATGTCGTGATCCGTTAGACACATCTATTTAAACGATAACTCTGCTGTCCTGATGTTGGTTTAGGAGGGAAAGTGGGGGAGGACGGGAAAATGCTTGCGCAGGTCTTAAGGTTAGGAGGTTTGTTTGTGAAAGGAATGCCTGACTCAAATGCCCTTTGCATGGGGGATGGAATGGGGACATAAGCACACAGACCAGTAGCGTGACGTCAGAGGCTTCTGTGGATAGCGTGCCCAGGGTATCTCTTTCATTGGCTGCAGCATACATCATGCAGGAAGGTGCGATGCAACCAAGGAAACGAACGTTGATTTTCACTGGGGTGGGGAGACCAGTTTGATGGGCACTTCCCTGAACAAAAGCTTAAGAACATGAACAATGCAGTTAATCTGGCATGCGATACAGGTGTTTCTTGGCTCTGTGCTCCTGAGTTTTGCTTTGATTTTAATTTTTTTTTTTTTATTGACTGACGATAGTGGAAGTTGAAGGCTTCGGCTGGAAATGTTTTCTCACTAATAAGCGCTGTAGCATCATCACCTGATGTTAACAATGGGTAATTAATTTAATACCTGGCTGAAGATAAAATCTTCACAAATGCAAAGGAAAAAAAGAAGGGAGAGCTTTCCCATTCATACATATAAAAGCGGAGCTCAACGGGAAGGCTCAGTGCGCAGTAAATGAAAGTAGGTCAAACCACTTGAAAGAGAGAAAGCATCACCGCTGTTTCCAAGTGTTGGCGGCGAGACCCGCAAACACATGCGAGGGAGCTGGTAAAAGAAAGCGTAAAGCAACTTATTCTAACAAAAACATCTGTAGATGAGAAAAAAATCATAACATAGAAGGAACATATTATTAAAAAAACATTAATCAAAAGCATTACAAGCGATAATTTATAATCATGAAAGAAATACGGGATTACGCCATATAATACAAATTTTGAAGATGACAATCCGATTTTTGGCGTAAATGTGACAAAGATGGTAAGTCAGATAATATCCGAAAACTTGAAAATTTTCATCGTCCTGGAGCGGGACCGAACCCGCGTCTCCCAGAAAACGCCCGAGTATGCTAACCACACCACCACCCAGAACGACCAAGTTTCAAGTTTCCGATCAATTTGAATTTAACCATCCCAGGATTCGCTAGTCGAAGCAAGTTTTCGGATATTATCTGACTTACCATCCTTGTCACATTTACGCCAAAAATCGGATTGTAGTCTTCAAAATTTGATAATTTATAAGTTAATTACTTCTAAGACAAATTCTATTGCAGTGAACAGAGAACCATCCTGTAGCAGACATCCACATTGAATGGAATTTAGACAATTGTGCGGTTTTACGAGCAATGCAATATTCTAACGGGAGTCTTAAGATTTAACTGTGATTTATATTGATTACATAAATGGTTTTCAGCATTTATAAAGGCAAACAAAAAAGAAGATAATTTAGTTTTCTGAGCAGCACCACGACTTCAACACAGGTGCGGCCCTAACGGCAACTTTTGCTTCAAAGATTGCAAAATTTCTCACCTGCGGCCCTTACGCCGATGCGGCTTAGTCCGAAAATTACGGTAATCTTTTATTGTATTTTTATATTTTTCTTAAAAATTCTCCTGTTCTATTATTTTATATTAAATAATATTTTTTAATTGGTTAACTTGATTTTTTGTCATTACTTTTACAAAAATAGTGTATTTATTTAATACTAAGTTTGAATTTTATCCAAACTCTCTATAATCAGGAAAATTCCAAAATCCGGAATCGGCAAAGTCCGGATGATTCTGGATTTTCGAGGTTTTACTGTAATAGCTTTGTTTAAAACCTTAAGGTCCTGTTTAAGTGCATTTAAGGCCGCGGGGAGGGCCTCAGGTTCGATCCCAGGCAGGTACGAATGCTCGATTCACTAAATACTCGCCGTGCGTCGGATGGGCATGTTAAGCCGTCGGACCCCGGGTACTGGCCCCCCAGTAATAAATAAGGGCGTCTTCCTCTCCCTTTCTACTTCGCTTCCGTGTCACTTTCCTATCGGGCGCTCTAGCTCAAATCTCCTAGTTTCCTATTTCTAAGGGTTGTTTAAGACCTGGGGTCAGACACTCCCTTCCTAAAATCCTCTACATATGATCACAATCATGATCAAGTGCATTTAAAATGTTTTATGGCAAAATTTCTTTCACGGTGACAACAGAATGAGCGACTTAATGGACTTTGAAAGAGGGCTAATTGCTGATGGCCGGCTAGTTGGTGCCTCTGTGACAACAGTCACCAGGTTAGTGGGGGTGTTGAGAGCTACTGTGTCTAGCCTCATGACAGCATACCGTGTTCGTGGCAAAACCTCATCTGCGAAACACAACAGCGGCTGGAAAAGGAGCCTGACTGATTGAGACAGGACAGCATTAAAGAGAATTGTTACCTGTAATAAGACCACGGTACCAAAAATTGGTGAGGAGCTTAATCTGCATCTCCAGATCCCAGTATCAACAAAAACAGTGTGCAGGGAACTGCTTAAACAAGATATTCATGGCAGAGCTGCTATTACAAAATCTCTGGTGACCCGGGTGAATGCACAACGGCGACGACAGTTGTGCCATGAGCATACAATGTGGGCTGCCAATGCATGGAAGCGTGTAATGTGGTCAGATGAATCCACATGAGGATGAACTGTCACACCTTCCTTGGCCAATCACCAGACTTAAACATCATCGAGCCATTGTGGTCTGTGTTGGAAAACAGAGTAAGATCCAGTTATCCCCTTCCTGCATCTCTCAAGGACCTGGAGCAGTTTCTGCATAAAGAATGGTGTAGCATCCCACTAATCACCATCCAGGATTTGCATGCATTCATTCCAAGGAGGATTCAGATGGTTTTGAATGCCAAAGGTGGTCCCACACCCTATTAGGTACGTAAAAACCTTCTTCTTTTCCTTGGTGTTTACATTATTCTGTCCAACCCCTGCGTATATATAGGTATTCTTAAAAAATCTGACTCTGTTTTGCATTTCATTATTTACATTGTGTAGTGGCACACAGAGAGCCACAGTCTCAAAGTAAACAAATTGCCGGCAACTGCAGTGGGAGGATTCGTGTCTCACATCGAAAGTGTTTCCAAAAATAAAAAGAAATTATGAAATTGTAATATGTTATAAAGTATTGAATACTTATAACGTGTGAAAAATTTACAAATACGTAAAAACATACCTCCTGAAAATTCCATGACTGTAACACATTGTTGGTATGATAATTCTTAGGTTTCTCCTGCAAATTCTCCAAAAAGAGTACATATCCACTTCTTCATCACTAATGTTATGTCCATCCTGTAAGACTTTACTCCAAGAACGTATTTTGCAACTATTGAGATACATGAAGAATAAGTCCACATCCAATAATACACATTATTCTTATACTCCCAGAAAATTCTTCAATGCAATGTGTTGAAACACGTCGCTAAAAACACACGTTTCATGAATTTTTAAAAACCTTAAAAAACTTATATACAGCTAAAAGTCTATGTACAAGATATTACATCATGATTCCAAAGGCAGTACTCTACATCTTGTAAAAAGGGGGAGGGGCTTACCGAGAGTCCTTTGAAGAACTTAAGAGTATATATCTGCTTCATCATTAATATTCTGTCCATCTTGAAAGACTTTTTGGAGTTAAGTCTTACAAGATGGACAGAATATTAATAATGAAGAAGTGGATATATTACTCTTAAGTTCTTCAAAAAACTCTCGGTAAGGCCACCCTTTTTACAAGATGTACAGTACTTCCTTTGGAATCATGATGTAATATCTTGTACATAGACTTTTAGCTGTATATAAGTTTTTTAAGGTTTTTAAAAATTCACGAAACGTGTGTTTTTAATGACATGTTTCAACACATTGCATTAAAAAACTTTCTGGGAGTATAAGAATAATGTGTATATATTGGACGTGGACTTATCCTTCATGTATCTCAATAGTTGCAAAATACGTTTTAGGAGTAAAGTCTTACAGAATGGACAGAATATTAGTGATGAAGAAGCAGATATATACTCTTTTTGGGAATTTGCGGGACAGACCAAAGAATTATCACACCAACAATGTGTACCTTCATGGAATTTTCAGGAGGTACGTTTTTATATATTTGTATGAATTTTTCAGTATATGACAAAAAATACTATAAAATTATGAAATACCCCCCCCTTCGAGTAGGATTTCTATGGGGATAAGTGCCACGAATATGATAAATGAAAAACCTAATCTTGTTTCAAATTGAGACTGTGGAATTCCTTGCTTCCAAATGCGAAGGAATACCTCATTATATCCTCTGAGTGACCATGGGACCCCATCTCTGGAACTGGACATGCAGTGAGTCAGATACCAGATAAATCACTTGGCTGTTGGAGAGAGACACAACCAATCAGGCATCCCCTCTCTTGAGTTTTCACAGCAAGTATGAGCATGCGTCTTCTAGCCTAGTTCCCACCAGCTGTGTCAGTGCGGTTAGCACTATGGAAGAGCAAAGACAAAGTGTTTTACAAAAGATGGTAACTTGAAAAACCAGACATTGGCCTTGTTACTTCTTAGGTGAAAGAATTGTGGGACGCAATTTCACCAGAAATGGTTATGAAGTCTTTCAAAAAATGCTGCATAAGTAATGCCACAGATGTTACAGGAGTTATTTGGAAACTTCGATAGTGAATCGTTCTTTGAAGGTTTTTACATAAGATAATCTCAGAAATTTGCATAATTCATTTCAATAAATATGTTTTCCAAATTCTTGAAATTTAAGGTCCTCATACATGCGAGGCAAGGGTTTTCACAAATGTTTATCTGCTGAAGTAGGAGGGTTGGTGGCTTATATGCGTGTATATACAGTACTGTTTTTTTTTTTTTTTTTTTTGGTGGGGGGGGGGGGTGTATGTTACTTGTAAGTTTACTTTTATAATGTTTTCCTGAATACTTCTGTGTTCATTCAATCCTTTATTCACCAGCCCTGCCATTTCAACAATTCAAGATCTGACAGACTACTGCTGCAGAAGCACCTTTGAGAAATAATGCCACTACTATATTTAAATTTATTTTAGATTTACTTTTTGAAAACTAGTGTTCAGTAAATGACAGCTCAGAATTTTTGAAAACAGTTTCAACACGTAGAAGTTCAAATCATAAAAGAAGGTAACTAGCTCCTGTTAGCATTTACAATAAAAATCACAGCAGCAAATGAGCAGATGAATTTGGTTTGCCTGTCTGCACACATTTATTTTTCTGAGCTTAGGAAACAAAGTTTTGTATTAAGACAGTTGAAAATTCCATAGTGAATTCTGCAGTCAGAGGTCCCTTAATGAAATAAATTGTAATCTCTCTAGGCATCATTACACAATGGAAGAAATATTAAATTAAAAAAAATGCCATCTAACTGGGAACAGAGCCAGGCAAGACATACAGAATTTACAGTGATATATACTGTGAATATTCCTCTACATTCTAGAAGAAAAATTATCACTATTCAGGACATAGGCAGAGTTCAAGTAAAATCACTATCTTAGACCTTCAGTTAAAGTTCAAAGTCATAAAAAATCACATATTTTACAAGATACTACACAAGTTGGAGGTGCCAAAAATGTGTGGTGAGTCATTAGTGGAGGCCATTTAATGTTTAACTAAAAATCCCTTTCTCCCACTTAATGGTTGGGTCACATGAGGGTAAGGTTGCAAAACAAAACAATTTAGACTTGATGGTGCATAAGACAAGGTAGAAAATCATGTTTAATCATAGTACACCACATATATCCAACCTCACTCTGGTAGAGTCCTGTATCTCAGTAGCAGGAGATCGGTACTATTACAGAGGAAGTGTTTGGAGCTTTCAAGCATTACATACACAGTAAAACTTCAGTAATTCAGACTAAATGGGGGAACACTTAGTTGAAAATAATGGAAAGTCTGAATTACAAAATTTTACTATTTTTTTTTTTTTAACTTACTGAAAAAACATGGGGCTGGAAAATGAAAGAAATGTTGAAGGCCCATGGTGAAAAAGTAGCACTTTACTTATAATTAAAAAAACATAAAAAAATTTGATAGGTGTTCCCAGTTGCTAGGCACTGAAGCTGAAGGCTCTTTAAGAACATCAGCCAAAGCTACATACTGAAAGTAGCTAGAAATTTTGAGCTGCATGGCCTTTTGATGCAGTCCTTGAGAGTCTAGACCACTTCTTGATGCACTATTCTCAAAGTCAGGTAGCACTTTTAGAATTCAGGGTTAGTGTTACCAAAGCCAATGAGAGTATGAGGATGCAGTCATATCACTGAAATTTTGAGTTTAATAGCACTTCTTTTGTCATGTTTGGCTCCTTTTCCTCCCTGACTTTGTACTTGATTAGCAATCTCTTTCTCAGTCAGGTTGTGATAGCCTGCTTTTTCTACATCTTAAGTCAACCAGTCCCTTAATATATTCCACATTGGCTGCTCTAAATGCTCCTACACAAATCATCCTCCTATATTCCACTCAAGTTTGGAAACTGGTTGTTCATGGTAAATAATCTTTTTCCATGCATTTCATAGAGTTGACATTTTAACTTCATTCCAGCTATTTGCCATTTAGCAAAGAGTGCTCCTGACATTGTCTTTTTTTATTCTCTCTAAAGTTTGAGCACCACTGTCAGCTTTGGCTAAGTTGCCTTCCTCAAGAAACACATGACAGCTCTCCAGCTTTTCATGCCTGTAACAAAGTTTGCAACTTACATTGACTGCCTGGATGATTGGCTGAATGACAGAAGTGTTACGAGGGAGGAACATGCACCTGATTCTTTCATCATTGCTCATCAAAGAGTGACCAGTGAGATGTTATGGCACATTGTTCAAAAGGACAATGCCTTCACACCATCTTTCTGATTTTTGGCTCATCTTTCTGGACATTTATGAACCTCCAGTACAAAATGATTATGGAATTAAGAAGAGAAAATTTTTCAAGAAAACCATTCTTTTTTTTTGTTTGCTTTTATAAATCACTAGCAGACTTTGAATTATGTCCTTGCTCTAGGTTTCATCAATTTACCCACTATGGCAGATTTTAATCAGTATAAAGCATCTGGATTGACAAACACAAGCACCAACAATCGTCTTTGGTTTACTTTTTGGCCGGGAGGTAGAACTGAGTGTTTTCTGGAATGGACTTCCAGAACAAGCCTGCTTCACTGCTATTGTACACTTAAGATAGTATTATGTTTTTGTCCTTTACTATGGTGTTTAATTTTTTGTTAAAAGGATTTACACTCCCAGAATCAATACTAAGGTGCAAACTCTCCTGTTTGCACTGGAATGTCGACTCTAAAACCTGAGAAGCAAACCAGTACTCTATTTGAAAAATTATTCTCCCTAAATCTTTAAGCAAATCTTTTTGTAACAGTATGCAGTTTTTTTCATTTAATTGGAATCCTGGAGGCATGTTGCTGTTTATACCATATAAAACTGTGTCGTTGATGTTATTACTCTGCGCTCCCATAGTCCAGCTTTTTTGTCCTCACTGACAGAAGGGTGCTCCAGTTTTAGGACAAAATTGGAGATTTTGTTTTGGTCTTTTTCTATGAAATAAAATTTTGATCTTCTAATTGTAAACTAAGTCATAACAGTCCAAGCTGAAGCATGAGCATCTATTCTACTTATAATTTTCATCTTGTCTTTAAAGGTTAATGTTTGTATTTTCCCCTTGTGTTCACTGTTCATTATACAAACTTAATGTACGAAAATCCAAAAATAATCTAGCCAAACGTAGGATGTGCTAATGTCCAGCAATAAACATGAATCACATTTGAAACTCCTCTGGGAGAGGCTGGATCTTGACTGGAAATCACAGCTATGGTTGCAATGATGCAGCTTCCTCATACAGATGCTAAACTCATCAAACCAGTTTACAGAGACAGACAGCATGCGCTTGCCTCAACATATGTTTCAGAAAATTTTATAGCAGCACGGCATGTAACTTAAAAGAAAAAGGACAGGTCTAAATTACTGCAAATTCCAAATCAGTGAGTCTGAATTTGTGAGGTTTTACTGAATTTTAAAGCTCAAAACCATAAGAGGTCAGAATTTTAAAGTAGGAACATGTCTAGAAAAATGATGGAAAACAAAACAACCTGTGGCAACTCAATAAATTTTATGAGGAAAATATTATTTTCACATTAGCAGAAAATAATGCATAGTCCATAGATTAAAGGAAACTGAGTTGCAGCACTGTCAAATTAAGCTGAAAACATGGATAGATCTTCTCAAAAGTGCATCAGTTGCATCATTATCTTTTATGTTTCTTGAAGATCCAGTTGCAGCTAATTCTACATCAGCTTTGCTATCACACTACAGATCAGTGAGTAGTTTGTGTTAAATGGAATATAGCATTTTCTTTATTTGTGAAATTGTGTTTTTGTCATACTTACCTAAATACATGTGCATGTAAATGGTTTGATTTCCCATGCAATGGTGGTGTCATCTAACACAGTTATTCACTGTATTTACATAGCAAAGGTTACTCATATGATACAAAGCACAAAATAAAATGTTAGTTAAAATTATTACTTTTCAAGGGTAAGCATGGATGTTATTGCATCATGCTTACCCTTGAAAAGTAATAATTTTAACGATGCTATTACAAAGAGCTATAAACACTAACTTTGTTTGCTTGCTTGCGTGCATGCATGCGTGTGCCATAATTATCAGTGGATTCAAGTGACATAACTTACATCTCAAAATAATAAATTTTACTTTTGTGTAAAATAAAGACATTGTGAGCATTTTGATATCAAAAATTATTTATTCATGTTCCCCTGTTTAAATGCACTCTCTCTCTCTCTCTCTCTCTCTCTCTCTCTCTCTCTCTCTCTCTCTCTCTTCTGATTGATATGCTGTTTACCCTTAAGATATCTGATATTCATGAATATTTCTTTTTTCACTATAAACCCCTTTCCACTCCAGTTCTGAAAACAAAGCAGCATGAGATAAGCATGGATCAAGATAAACAAATATGGCCAAATTTTCCTATTATGCACGATATTAAAATTTGTTACCCTAACATTTAAGGATAAAGTTTACCTTCCCACAATGAGGATGGAATTTATTTAAGTGAGGTAAAATTCTTGAGCTTTACTCTTATGCATGCTATTGAAATCATATATACCTACAACTGTGATGCCAATAAAATTAATTGACCACATTATGTTGTGGTATGTGAGTATTTCTTACTTTATCAAAGAAATGAGAACACTTCATCTTGCATGATTAGTAAATCAAAGCAAACTTTACATTTAATATTACATTTTCAAAACATAATTTCTTACACTTTTTTTACAGTTTCTTCCCAAAAGTGTTTTGTTACTTACAATGGAAAATTTCTTATGACTTGAGTAACACTCGGTGGATTATTGGCAGTAATTTTGATGCACAAAAATCAAGATAGGTTAAATTTTTTTATTGAAGATACAGATACAGTGCAGAACACAAATTAAAAAAATACAAATAAGCATGCATAGAACAACTTACCAACACACTCCCGCTTTCTGGGTGGAACTCTACTCTTGCCTCAGGTGCATCATTATCTTCTCTCCATGGAAGACTAGAATCCACTTCTGGAAGGTTCAAAAAATTTGCTAAACGCCTTGTACTAACCTGAAAATTAAAGTTCATGTTAAGAATTAGCTTCCTAGTTTCTTAATTCAACTACTAATCAAAAACTTCTATTATGGGAATGTTTACAAGGAAATATTTTATTTTAATTGCAAATTTTTGGTGAAAGCTCTTCTCCTTCAGGCTGTCTTTTGTTGCCACTTTTTTTCGTCACTATCACAGTTATGGTTAACCTTGATGGTTATGGTTATTTTTCATCAAATCCTGCCAGATGTTAGGCAGGGATATCCTTTGAAGTCATTGATGATGTAATTCTGATTTTTCTCAATCTCTATTCCTTCTTTTAGCTTTCTTTTGAAAATTGCTTTGGAAACTGATGACTTTAAGGGAATTCCAATCCATGCTGTGATCAGTTTCTCTAACATGCCTATCTAAACTAGTCTTGTTGGAGCAATTTTTTATAGCAGCTTTATGCTCTGCGATACGAGTTTCTAGTCTGTGACCTGTCTCACCTATGCAAGATAGTCCACAACTACATTTTACTTCATAGACCCTGCATTTTTAAAATATCTTCTTCTCTGTGAACTATTTTAGGGAAACATTTCTTAACCTTGTTCTCTAAACTTAGAGCTAGCCTAATATTATATTTCTTACTTATTCTCTTTAAGGAATCAAATAAACCTTTGTGATAAGAAATTTTTTTAGTGAATTTTGCTTGTTGCTTTCACAGGTTCTTCTTACCAGTAAAATTCCTAAGCTTCTCAATTTCTCCCTTAGGATAGCTATTTTCTGCAAGTATGACTTTAAGTTCATCTTTATGGGCTTCTTTCGTATCTGCTGTAGATACTATTTTATTAATTTTTCCTAAACAAAAACTTGCCACATTCTTCTTAATAGAAACTGGATGATAAGAAGAAGAGATACTAGTACAACCCACATACTTCTGCCTATATAGTAGATACATGGATGACATCTTATTTATAATAGATAGCTCAGAAATAGCTCCAGAAAGAATTCTAGACACATTCAATGAATTAGATAAGTACATTATTGAGTACATTATTGAAGTAGATACATTATTGAACTTCAAAAAGTAGGAAGAATTAACTTCTAGATATTACTATCTATTATGAAGATGGAAAATTACTCACTAGTTGGTATAAAAAACTAATTAACACTAATAAACTATTGGATTTCAATTTATATCATTTAGTTTCTGTTAAGAAGAATGTGGCAAGTCAGTTTTTAGAAAAAAATTAATAAAAGTGTATCTATAGCAGTAAGAAAGAAGCCCATAAAGAAGAACTTAAAGTCATACTTGCAGAAAATAACTATCCTAAAGGAGAAATTGAGAAGCTTCTGAATTTTACAGATAAGAAGAACCTGCAAAAGCAACAAGTGAAACTCACTAAAAAAATTGATCACACTGGTTTTATTTGATTCCTTAAAGAGAATAAGTAAGAAGTATAATATTAGGCTAGCTCTAAGTTTAGAGAACAAGGTTAAAAAAAATTTCCCTAAAATAGTTCACAGAGAAGAAGATATTTTAAAAATTCAAGGTGTTGTCTATGAAGTAAAATGTAGTTGTGGACTATCTTACATAGGTGAGACAGGTCGCAGACTAGAAACTCATAAAGCAGAGCACAAAGCTGCTATAAAAAATTGCTCCAACAAGACTGATTTAGATAGGCATGTTAGAGAAACTGATCACAGCATGGATTGGAATTCCCTTAAAGTCATCAGTATCCAAAGCAATTTTCAAAAAAGAAAGCAGGGTTCGTACTCTTCCAAGCAAAATAAATTCAAGGACTTTTTAAAACCAAATTATCATATGTATGCGTGCTGTCAGTCAGTTAGTAGGTAGGTAGGTATTTTAGCAAGTTCAAACCATTAAACTTAGCTGGGACCACATCTTTAATGACCTGCCTGTTACCCCCCTGCCCCTGCCAGTTTATTTGATTAACTTTGAATTACCCCT
Organism: Macrothele yani; assembly: GCA_039090855.1. Classification (NCBI taxonomy): domain Eukaryota; kingdom Metazoa; phylum Arthropoda; class Arachnida; order Araneae; family Macrothelidae; genus Macrothele; species Macrothele yani. The sequence goes on along the minus strand of CM077016.1, from coordinate 75,264,686 downwards.
CTGTTTTGGTGTTTTTGGAAACCAATGATGTGCCTTTTAAACATATTCCTTTGCGAAATATTTTGAAAGGGCACGTCATTTTTGCATTTACCCTCCGGCAAGAATGTGTCCCTCACCCCAATCAACAGAAGCTCATCGCGATTACATCATTCCACTTACAAGGGGACCTTACAGCGGGACCACCTGCGGATTTCGTGAAAAAATTTTTTAATGAAAGTAGAGGCAAAATGAGGATATACGTGTCCCGCCATTTGATCTAATGCCTCTTTATTTTCGGAATAAAAAATCATAATGATCCAAGGACAGAAAAATGCACGAAATTCGTGATTTCCTGTAAATGATACTTTACTGTAATGTCACAAGGTCCTGCAACAGTGTGTTATAGCATACATTTCCTGTTATGGTGGCTAATGTCGAAAAGCGGGGAATGAACCCCGCTTTCGACATTAGCCACCATAAACTATCAATAGCAGCAAAGAACAAAATGCCTGTATTTTCCCATCCTCCCTTAAAGCTCTCTCATTCTCACTTTTCAGAATTCAGTAAGAAGTTACAGCAACATTGTGTGATATAGGTAGATACTGAATGAAACAGGGATAATTTGGACCTCTTGTTTCTAAGATTGTGGAAGAACTAACGGCGGAATATGGAAATGTATTCGTAACATCATGGAAATAAAAGAAAAAGCATTTCAGCAGTTTCCTGAAAAACATTATCTGACCATTTTGCAAAGAAAAGAAGTTTGTATTGATCTTGGATTCATGCGGATGTCAAACAGATCCAGCACACTTTAATAGGGTCTTCACAAAGGACGACGGCACTTGCTCTTCTACTGTTGAAATCATTCCACCCCATACTGTCAACCTTGTGATGTGTACCTTTTCCGTCAAGTAAAAAATATTATTAAAAAATTACAAAACTCTGTCGAACTTTTAAAAGAAAATAGGCATTTAAACAAGCGAGAAGATGCCCTGAAGATCCATTCACTTATACATCATCAACTTTCTGCGCCGATTTTCAAGAATATGTTGCAGTACACTTGGTTTGCTGCAAAGTTAATAAATGAAAGAAAGGTTTTGGGAAATGTGAACGAAGTATGTTTTTCGGATGATGTTCCACAAACGAAATGTAAGTGCTCGAACAGTTCTTTTATCAAATGCTTGTGTTATAGAGAAGTGTTATGTTTTCATTGTTTTTATGATAATTATCATCCGCAACTTTGTGTACCAATAAACGATAGTGAAACCTCAGATAGTGGTACCTAACAACATACATGTTAGGTCTTCAAATAAAAGTATGTAATTATACTTTATAAGCTAAAATGTGATATGTCGATTCTCACAACAATTCCTCTGTTCCCATATGTGCTATTTATTATTAAAGTCCATTATTCAACGATTACTTCTACAAGTTCCTTATTATTTGTTAGTGAAACTACACCGAATTGCCATTGACATTAGCTAGCTCATGCAAATGTTGCACCGAAATACATGTTTCATTCAGTACCTACCTATATCACACAATGTTGTTGTAACTTCTTACTGAATTCTGAAAAGTGAGGAGAGAGCTTTAAGGGAGGGTGGGAAAATACAGGCATTCCGTTCTTTGCTGCTATTGATAGTTCACTGTTCATTCCCCGCTTTTCGACAGTCACCATAACAGGAAATGTATGCTATAACACACTGTTGTAGGACCTCGGGATATTACAGTAAAGAATCATTTACAGGAAATCACTAATTGTGTTGATTTTTCCGCTCTTGGATAGTTATGATTTTTTATTCCGAAAATATGAGGCATTTGATCAAATGCCGGGACACATATATCCTCATTTTACCTCTACTTTCATTTAAAAAAATTCCCCAAAATCTGCGGGTGGTCAGCTGTAAGGTCCCCTTTTTAGTTTTAGTCCCATGGCTGACATTTTACACCGTAGTGATGTCATAGCCAAAGTACTACCTGTCCACGTGCTCCCCTGAGTTGAACTCAAGTTCTGTGCTATTTGATCAGCTTGGTGTTTTCATAGGAACTACACAGAAATCTATACAACTTTTTAGCACAAACAATTATTTTACACATTCTGTAAAAAACTACTTAAAAAACAAACAATTTTATTTTTCAAGTACTATTTATCTAGTCTTAAATTTTTCAAGTACTTTCAAGCACTTGAAAATGAACTTTTTTTTAAAGGACTTTTCAAGGGTTTCAAGGAGCGTACAAACCATGGAAAGCTACAAGAAGGAATAGAGATTGAGAAAAATCAGAATTCCATATCAGTGACTTCAAAGGATTATATCCCTGCCTAACATCTGGCAGGATTTGATGAAAAATAACCATAACCATCAAGGTTAACTATAACTGTGATAGTGATGGAAAAAAGTGACAACAAAAGACAGCCTGAAGAAGGAGAAGAGTTTTCTTTGAAAATTTGCAATTAAAATAAAATATTTCCTGGTAAGAATTCCCATAATAGAAGTTTTTGATTAGTAACTGAAAAATAATGGATTACAAAAATATTTAAGAACATACATTTCTTGAAAAAAGACTACATAGCAAAATAAAGGTGTACTTCAAAAATATGACACATAAATAAAGGATGACAGACATTAGGTTTTTGATTTTTTTTATCTGTTAAAAATGTAAAAAGGGATTTATCAGTGTATTCTGGTAGCAAAAACACTATTCTGATTATACAAAAGCATCACATTTTTCTGATATCATCTGCAGAAAATTATTTCAAAACTTGCTACAAATAAAGTTATTGGATACATAGTAATAGACCTAACCATACTCAAAATAGCTGTATACGACATCTAAATGATCAAAGCCACTGATGTTTCACAAATGTGGCATATGCTTTAACACTGTCAGAATACTTTCAGTACATGAAAAGTTGTCATTTCAAGCTAACAAGATCTGACAATGATGTGCATTATCCATAGTCCTGGACTGTAAGACAACTGATTCATATGCAACTGGTTTTTTTTTTCCTTTGTCTCACAAATCAAACAGATTTAAGGAACTTTTTCTAGTTACTTTTTCTAGAAATCTTGTTCGATGTTCCCGTATCCATATCATTTTACTAAATAGGTAATAATGGTTTGCATTTAGATGATTGAAGAATATTTTACCTGGTTTTTCAATTTGTCATTCCTGTTTTCAAAAAGAAATGTTCTTCAAGAAATCGCTAATACATGTTACTTGTGATGGATAAACTCAAAAAAAAAAAAAAAAAAACCTTTTAATCAATATCTTTAGTTGGCTATCTGACAGCTACAGCTAGGTGAAAAAATTAAAATATGCCTCTGAGCTTCTCTCAATCTTTGTACAAACATGTTCTGCCAACAGGTGTGCTTTGTAATACAGATGCTGTTAAACTAAAAATGAGAGAAATCAAACTGAAAGATGCCAGTCTTGAGTCCTGCTTGAAAATGCTGCTATATTAGTACTGCACTGTACAACTTTCTAAAGAAACACAACAGGAAAATAATATCAAAGGTAGATCATAAATAGCATCCTTAATTAAACTACTTCAAAAAGAGTGCTATACAAACAAGTAATGAATATGTGCACAACAAGATTCTGTGGTACAAAAACCAAAGTGTGATTGCAGAGCACTAAAAAACAGGACAAGTGAAGTTAGTAGTCTGTTTGAGCAATGGGGAAGCAATCACCCAACCAAGTGTTGCAACTGGTGACCACATGGATGTTGGATTCAGAGTAAACCCAGGACGATTGAAAGCGATATAGACTGATGAGGGTAGCGTTATTGTATGGTGATTTTTTTTTTTTATTAAGAAGCAATAAAATCCCTGATACCAATGCACACAACAACTGAGTACATAAACATGAATATTTGAACATCTGAAAAATGTTGTGCAGACTAAGACAAATAAATCACTGGTGTTTTAGATGAATCAGGAGATGAAGCTGATTTTCTAAATGGTTACTACGTTGTAGCTGCAGAGTTGTCAAATTGGTTAAAAATAACATGTCTAGAAAACAAACCCCAGCATACTTATTGCCAAGTAAAATAATTAAATACATGAGTGAGTGAGTGAGTGAGTGAGTGAGTGAGTGAGACAGACAGACAGAGAGCTAAATATACCAATTTATTCACAGTAATAAAGAAATTTGATGAAATATATAAAAACAAACCAACAAACAAGAGAAAATAAAACTCAAAAATGCCACCAAAAATTGAACAAATGGGACAGTAAACTCTCGAATTACTCTGCTTATTTTCTCACTTTAACCATTGCATTTTACTTTCTTTTTTCAGATATACAAAAATTACTTTGATAATTATATTTTCACTTATCATTCATCTCTTTTCATTCGTTAAGAACTTCTTTGTCACCATTCCCAAAAGGAAATGTTCTGTACCTCTGTTTTAATTGAGTCACCATCATTCAAGAGACTGATAGACCAGAATCTGATGATAATAATACATGCACTATGATCATGTACCACTGAATTTTGCTTTCAATGTTCTGCTTAACCACTTCATAATGTCCATGACATAAAGCAGATCGAAAAAAACATATTGCCCCCCCCCACATGACACTATCTATCAAACTTCTTACTTCATCCTCTACAGTTTTTTTTTTTTTTTTTGTGCCTTCTTTTATTGAGAATAGCTAAAATCAGGAAAAAGCAACCATTCTGACTCATACACAAAAGGAATATCATAACACTAAAATAAGGCAATGCTGGATGATAAAACTTCAAACACACAAGACTTTGGATCCACCCCTGAGACAGAAAAGAGTTGGTCAATTACAAGTACGAAGTCCACTTTATCCACATTATACATGACCAATGCTTGACTGCCACCCACATAGGAGAATGACATAAAAAGCCCTCACTGACAGCCACACATCACTTTCTATTGCTGCTCACAAACTCTTTCTTCTTCAACAGGATGCAGTTTTCCAAAACCACACAGAAAAAGTGTAGGGCAGCCATGTTCTGTCAGTCGTGCAATTGCTTGAGATTTGCACATGCCTCAAATCCAGGCACTTGCCAGCTAAAGCAGAAGTAGAATATGTACACTTTTCAAGGTAACATGAATTCCAACATGGCAAGAGGGCTTAAATAAAGCCAATTAATATGATAATGCAGATATAAATATACAGAAGGGACATTCAATAAGTTATAAGCCAAACATAACCATACATTTTATTCTACAAATATTATTTTTTGGCTTAGTAACTTCAATGTAAGTAGCACCTCTTAGTCTAATAGCTCTAGGAAATAAAAGTCTTTACCATGTCCTAAAAACCATGAAGCCCTCTGTCTTTCTTCAGAGTGTTCCACGGTCTTGCAAACTGTAATGAAAATCTTTGGGTGGCATAGGATGATGCTGAATCCCCATAGATTCTAACTGTGCATGCATGACTACTTGTTGGCACAACTCCCTCTTTTGTTAAAAAACTGAGACACTGGCAAAAGTGCCTCATATTTACAGTTCTCCCTTACCATTACTGACTGATGCAACAAACCAACTTTCTGAAATCCATCAACTGATATATCCAGTGGATATATCTTGACATTTCTATACTGCCAGAGAATGATGCAATACTGACATCATCAATATGCATGTGTAATTTCAACATACTTTCATTTAAACTTATTGAATATTTTTTGCATGTGCTTATATGTAGGGACAGAGAGGAAGGGCAAAAGAGTTTTTCAAAAGTTTTAACACACTGGACTTCCAACTTAACAGATTCACAATGTCTACATGTTTCGAAAAGAAACTGGACAAGCACGGAAGAATCACATCAAAGATGAAAATATACTTAATTACATAAACGAACTGAAAATTAATGGTTTTCACTGATTACTTTAGTCTTTCCAACTTACTTTTCAAATGGATTTTGCACTAGGTAAAATCTGTTTTAAACTTAGGTTGAAAAAAATGAAGTGATCAGATTAAAGTTCCTCACTTTCTATTAATTTATTCAACTTCAGCATAAATTAATAGACCTAAATAACAAAAATAACTGCTTTGTTTTTCTTTTCAATATATGATTGTTCACATATGCTTCTCCTTAGGACCCACTTCCCATATCTAATGGCAGCTCTGCATTTGTCTGTATATGTATCACAAAGATATTTTCTGAAATTCTGAGGTTGTTGTTATTTTAAAGAAGACAAACTGCTACACTGCAATTATTCTAATGAATTAAATGCCTCCTTATGCCACAGTCTAGGTACATGACAGATGCTATGGTTATATAAGAGTTGGCACTCATACAAGCATGAAGTACAGCAAGAAACTCTGTCTCTGAGGACAGCATGACAGACCAATGCCGAAGTGCATTGGATTTTTACAAGCTACCAATCCAGCTTTTCGTGGTTAGGAATCCATAGTTTTAATGTTGATCTTTTATTTTTTTCAGTTGAGTTCCACTGTTCCTAAGTTTTTACAATCTTGTTTGCACTGTCAGTACTTATTTTAACTATGGTCCCTGCTTTTATCTTAGTCTATGTTTTTATTACAAGTATTTTAACTTCACCAGCTGCTTTTCATCACAGGGAATTCCTTCTCTTGTGATTTTTATGCTCTTAATCTGTACATAAATTGAAACATTTTGTTGCTTTTCATAATTTTCTTGAGTCCCTATCGACAGTGCGATTTGCGTCCAGTGAATGCTGTGGAGACTGCATCCATCTTTGTTACTGTGACCATCCACTTTGTAAGTATGGAATTCTTCTCATTACTGTTTCATATTTATTTTCTAGAGTTCAACTGTTTGTTTAGAATGTTTAGCACAATACTTTCTTTTTAAATGCAATTTCACTGTACAGCTATTATTGGCATATTTTCACTGTATTCCATGTAACCACTTCATTCAGAAAACTTGAAACTTTTCATCGTTCTGGAGCGGGAATCAAACCCGCACCTCCCAATTTCCGGTCGAGCATGCTAGTCATTACACTACCCAGGACAAGGGAATTTCCAAACAACTGAACGTAGATATCTGAGAACCTTCAGATTTGTGCTAGTTGAAGCTATTCCTGCCCCATCATAGCGTCTCACGACCTTTTCTTACATCCAGGGTCAGATGTAGGTCACAAATTCCAGTGATGAAAGTACATCATATACAATTGGGAAACGAATTTCCCCAAAAAATAATTCTTCATAAATACATGGTAGGCATTGTAATGCTATTATTGGCATATTTTCACTGTATTCCATGTAACCACTTCATTCAAAAGGTCGTGAGGCGCTACGATGGGGCAGGAATAGCTTCGATTAGCGCAAATCTGAAGGTTCTCAGATATCTACGTTCAGTTGCTTGGAATTTCCTTGTCCTGGATAGCGTAATGACTAGCATGCTTGACCAGAAATCAGGAGGTGCGGGTTCGTATCCCGCTCCAGGACGATGAAAATTTTAAAGTTTTCTGAATGAAGTGGTTACATGGAATACAGTGAAAATATCCCAATAATAGCATTACAATGCCTACGATGTATTTATGAAGAATTATTTCTTTGGGTAAATTCGTTTCCCAATTGTATACACTATACAGGTCTTCACTAAGAACTAAAATTTTGATTCCAATGTACAACATGCAATCTTAGTATTTATATTTTTTTAATATTATTTTATTTGTTCATATATTCTATTTGTCATTTTATGTCACATCTTCAAAACGGAGCTTAATGGTTATTTAATTTAATCACAAAATTAGATTTTTTTCAACTGTACAATATAAATTTCGTTTGACTCCACCTGCACAACATGATATTCCACTTCATCAAAAATTAACTTCTGTTCTAGAACAGTGTCTTATTTGAATTCACACATATTAAGCTGTTTTGATATAACATAATGTACAGAAAATAAGAATAAACACAGCATTTTTTCTGGCAGAACAAGCTGGAATGGTACCACACACTGAAATGGCATTCTCCTTCCAGTGTTAGATTATTGGCTTGCTAACAGTTACTGGCCAGGTCTTCTTGTTGAGGCAAGCATTACCACTGAGGGAAAAGGGAAAGTTGAAAAGTGTTTAAAAAGATCTTACTTAAAGTAAGCAAGCTACCTACACAAAACACGTATTGAATCACTGTATATCCTCTTGAAGAAAGCTTACAAGGCCGCTTCTGACAGGCAGAAATACATGAAAGAACGGATGACACAGAGGCTCACACAGTTTGGGCAGTTCAAATTTTGGTATGTAACACTGCAGCTTGAACTGCTACTTTTCCAGTTCCTTCACTGTATTTACTCAGTAAACTCTGGGATGCTTACTGCATCCCTGCAATTGTTCTTACCTTGGATGCTTTCTATCGACCACACCCATATGCCAGGTGGATGCCAGTGTTTATTCAAATTCTTGACGAACTAAAAGCAAAATACCCTAATCTCCTAATCTTTATAAAAATTTCTCAAAGAGAGCTTTTATCATTTGCAAAACCGGTTGACTGCATTCATAGACCAGATGCACAATCAATGTGATGAGAACATAAAAATAGACAGTGGTGCTACTGGCATACTTGATGATTCCAGTGCATTGTTAAAATGGATGATGGCTGGACTGGTGATTGCCAACTTACTGGCACAATTCAAGGATGAGATAGAATACAGTGAAGGTGGAAATGACAAAACTTCTCACCATAAAAGTAAAGCATCTTGCAATACCAGGTTTGTGAATAATGTTAAGGTGCTTATGCAAGTGCTCTCTCGTGATGAAAGAACTCATTTTACTTATGACAATGGCAATCATCTTATGAATGTTGCATCTAATGTAATCATGAGTGATGAAGTAGTTACATCTGTGTGTACTGCTGAAGAAATAAACAGATATCAATACAACAGTTTAGTTCAAGAATGCCTTGTGAAGTGTGAGAAGTCTGTTTATAAGGTAGTTTCTTAAAACATGTTAGTTTTGTTTCAGATAGAAGTCTCAAAATCTTCTGATGTGAACTTCAACAAGGTATTTATCATACAAAATGGCCAGTTACTCTTCACATAATGCTACATAGCTTTCCAAGATAAATAAGGTAGTCTAAAGGAACTTTTTGTTCATGAGAGTCTTGAATATTCCCCATTATTTTCTGAATTTGAATTGCTAAGGAAGGGGTCAAAGATTGACATCATCTCTTGCCTGGAAAAGTAGACCGATACTGCAGCTTGTGTGATTATGGATGGATCACAATAATCCATGATCTTACTGATCATATTTTACATGATCTTACTGATTACATTTCATGAGACCTGATAATGTGCATGTTTCAAGAGTATAGCACACTTTAATTCTGTCCTTTTGTAATCAATATACTTTTTTAAGTCAAAAAGAGTTCACAAACACAACAAAACAGAAATGTATTCATGTATTCAAAATACGAAAAAAGAAAAATGCATAAGATTAACTGAAAAGTGGATTAAAAATGCAAGATTTGCTAAAAAGAATATCTTCATATCATACTACAATTAAAAAAAATTATACATGTACAAACCACAGATTAAATAAAAAAAAATATTCTAAAAACAATGAAAATTTATAAATTTTACTTACCACTGCATTGATCATCATTGGGATGACAAAAGGTATAATATATAAAGGAACAGTCAGTTGGTTGAACAAAGCAAGTCCTGTAAATACTTCGGATGGAGTTAATGGCTTACCTTCAATACGAGAGTATAATGCAAATGTCTGGAAAAATAATTACCAATACTACTAAACAACAAACTTATATAAAAAAATAGATAAGTCTGTCCGAATACAGAATCATAAACACAAAGAAAAATTAACACAGAATTTTCATTTTAAATGTTAAATTTAGATGATTATTGCAAAAAACGTTAGCAGTACCTAAATGTAACTTTAAGAATGCATTTTGAAATGCAAAAGAAAAAGATTAATTGCTCATGACAATGGGAAAAACAGCACCAAGTAGATGAAGGACATAACACAAAGTAAATACAAAATGAAGTCTTTCTTGTCATTTCAAGTAATGAAACATTTAATGAAAATTCTTACACACTGAAATGTTAATTATATTATAGTTTCTGATCATCAACCTGTTTAACACAGAAAATTTATTGTTTCCAACTAACTGGCAATGAATTTCAAATTTCAACAAATGTGGTAAACCTTATGATAAAGGGTATCACCATCATGATTTTACACCTGTATACCAGTGTGATATTCAGTTATGTCTCTGGCACAGACAACTTAAACAAGCAAATAATATATAAAGCTAGCAAGAACTTTATCTCTTTCTATCTACTATAACATTTTCTGCTTCTAATACATTGTTTCTTCTACCACTGATGGATAATTTCACACCTTCTATTCATATTGTTCTAGGTCTACCTTTTGGTCCATAGCATTAGGCTATGGACCAAGAATGGGAGTTTAAACTCCCGTTCTTGGACATTCTTTTTTTAGAGATGAACAAGGCTGTATATGATATTATACACATTCGTCGAATTCGCGCGGTTTGAAAAGAGAGCTAAACTGGATTAAAAAAATTGCAAACAAATTTGGCTACAAGACATCAGACACTGTTACTGTTATTAACCAAAATAACCCTACAAACAACACATACATACATACATACATATCACTAAGCTGTTCTCTGAGATTCAGAGGTTAGCTCCAAAAAGAAATACAAACTTCCAGATATTTTTACTTATTGTTGTCGTACCAAACTTCGCCATTTACAGCGATCTTGACATACAACTCGTGCTTCACTGATATCCATTGCACGCCTTACACAAGATCTTTTATACTTCATACTCATAATCTTTTTCTCATGCAGACACTCCTGAATCTGATCCACCCATGTCTTCCTTGGCCTTCCTCTGCCTTTCCTTCCTGCCACTTGGGTTAGAAATATTTTCTTAGTAAGCATTTCATCACTCATTCTTTCAACATGGCCAAACCACCAAAGCATATTGGTCTCCACCTTGCTAACAACATTTTGCTTTACATCACACAACTGCAATACATCTTCATTCCTCACACAATCAGATCGTGTCTTGCCACAAACCCCACGTAAGTAACGCATTTCTCCAGCACACAAACGACTCCTATGTTTCTTCTGCAGTACCCAGGTTTCACTGCCATACATCAGAGTAGGAACAATTACAGTTTCATACACAGCCATGCGGGACTCTCTAGAGAACCCATCATTCCTGTGAAAACCTCCCAGAGCAGCTATGACTTTCAAAGAAGAATTCACTCGCCTACTGATTTCACCATCCAACTTGTTCTCTCTGTCAAACATGCTTCCTAAATACACAAACTCACTCACCTGGTCAATCACAGTGCCATTTATACTTACATTACATTCAGTGCTACCCATTCCTCTCTTAAACACCATAACTTTGGTTTTTCCCTTATGTATACTCAGTTTGAATTTCATGCAAACTTCGTGCATCCGAGTCAACATACTCTGCAACTCACGTTTGCTCTCTGCCAACAGGACAGTGTCATCAGCATACAGCAATCTGCACACACGAATATCACCAAGACATAAACCACTATTATCTATTTTGGCCTCACGCATGCATGCGTCCATAAATATATTAAACAGCCATGGTGACATTACACAACCTTGTCTAACTACTGTCCCAATGGAAAACCATTTTGATAAAACACCATTCACTTGTACACAAGCTCTACTACCAGCATACATGGCTTTTACACTATTAAGTAGATTCCCAGTAACACCATATTCATTCAATGCCTTCCACAAAAATGTCCTATTCACTCGGTCGTAAGCTTTCTCTAAATCTATGAAGGCAGTAAAAACTTTCTTCCCAACAGCCAGATTCTTTTCAATCATCATGCGTAATGCAAAAATCTGGTTAGTGCAGCCTTTACCAGGCATAAAACCACTCTGAACATCCCACACTTTCAATGATGTAAGACCCTGTACTTTTTCAATAACAACCTTACCAAACACTTTCCCTGGCACACTCAGTAGGCTAATACCACGATAGTTCTTGCATTCAGTCTGATCACCTTTTCCTTTATACCAGGGAACAATGATAGCATCCTTCCAATCCCGAGGGACCATTCCTAACCTACAAACAACAAGGGTAAAAATCAAAAAGGTTAACAAACCACATATTGTGGATCAGTTCCATATGTGCCACAGATTACAGAGGCTCAAAAATTTTTTTTAAAAAGTACGACCTTGACTTTGGGGTGTGAGTAACAGATATCAAAAGGATGTTAATTTCAGGGCAAGAACGAATCTAATTACTAAAAGGCATTTACATAATCCCAATTCTGAGAACGAATAATCAAGAACAAATTTATTATACTGGTAGTACCAAGCGTAATTTGTAGACTCGATTAACAGAACATTTAAGTAAATTAGTATAAGCCAAAATAAAACATCATTAATTGATTACTGCTTGAAAAACAATACAGCACCTAATCGGGAAGAAATTGAAATAATCTGTAAACAAAAAAGATGGAAAGACTTGCAGCCGAAGCTGTAGTTATCGAGAAGACCAAATTGAGAAAGTGTAATACCAACAGCCCAGTTCATTTATCCTTTGCTTGGAGAAATTTAATCGAGAAAGAAAGAAATACATATAAAAAAAAAAAAAAGGAAAGAAAAAGTATGATAAAACCCATACCTATCTGCATGTACCATCAATAGATGTCACTGAAGACGCAGGGTTAGATGGTGCAACAGCACTGGTCGATGTGTCAATGGAAGAATGATTAATTTCATTCCAACAACTTACACCATTGAGGATGCATCGAGTTGAACGATGCAAAGCGCGTCTGGTATTTCCACTTACCGCATTTGAAGCATGCTCATTTCCCTGGAGTCGATGCCTTGGGATACGTATTTCATGAAGATTATTAGGTTTATTCACTGCGCATTCTTTCGTTGAAAGTCTTCTTTTAAATCTTAACAGTGGTTTTTTATTAAGACTTCATTCATTTTAAGTCTTCGAAGTGTTTCGTTATCATTATTATCGTTCAATACTTATAGTATATTTTTCAGCATATCGCTAGTGGGAATGTTTTAAGAACTGTGTTGTCACTGCTGCTAAAGAGGTCTGTGCCACCACAATAGTGGGTAACAATAGAGGTGATGCTTGGTGGAATAGTGAGATAGATGAGGCAGTAAAGAAAAAGAAGGAAGCCTATTTGGGGATGTTGCAAGGTAGAGTCTCTGTGGATGAATATCGCTGTAAGAAGCGTGAAGCTGCTAAGCTGGTTCGCCACAGTAAGGCAAAAGATAGGAAGGAGAAAGTGGAAAGGCATGAACTGGCTTTTTGGAAAGATAGAAAATCCTTCTGGAAGTACACGAGACTCGGGAAAAATAGGGGGAACAAAGTTGTAAGTTGTGTGAAGAATGAGATTGGGGAAATGATTTGGGAGCATAATGAGTTAAGTGAAAGATGGGGTGAATACTTCTGTGAGTTATTAGATCAGGAAAGCAAAGATGATTCTGAGACAGGTGCAGATGATGTCACAATGAGGGATAAAAGCGCAGGAGGGATCTCAAGAGAAGAAGTGTGTAAAGCTCTAAAATCTCTTCAGAATGGTAAGGCTCCAGGAGTTGATAGTATAACTGCAGAGATGTTGAAATATGGTGGTGACTCTATAATTGACTGGATAACTGAAATTTGCCAGTTGTGCTGGGAGTTAGGAATGGTCCCTCGGGATTGGAAGGATGCTATTATTGTTCCCTTGTATAAGGGAAAAGGTGATCAGACTGAATGCAAAACCTATCATGGTATTAGCCTACTGAGTGTGCCAGGGAAAGTGTTTGGTAAGGTTGTTATTGAAAAAGTATTGGGTCTTACATCATTGAAAGTGTGGTATGTTCAGAGTGGTTTTATGCCTGGTAAAGGCTGCACTAACCAGATTTTTGCATTACGCACGATGATTGCAAAGTATCTGGCTGTTGGGAAGAAAGTTTTTACTGCCTTCATAGATTTAGAGAAAGCTTACGACCGAGTGAATAGGACACTTTTGTGGAAGGTATTGAATGAATATGGTGTTCCTGGGAATCTACTTAATGGTGTAAAAGCCATGTATGCTGGTAGTAGAGCTTGTGTACGAGTGAATGGTGTTTTATCAAAATGGTTTTCCATTGGTGCAGGAGTTAGACAAGGTTGTGTAATGTCACCATGGCTGTTTAATATATTTATGGACGCATGCATGCGGGAGGCCAAAATAGATAATAGTGGTTTATGTCTTGGTGATATCCGTGTGTGCAGATTGCTGTATGCTGATGACACTGTCCTGTTGGCAGAGAGCAAAAGTGAGTTGCAGAGTATGTTGACTCGGATGCACGAAGTTTGCATGAAATTCAAACTGAGTATAAATAAGGGAAAAACCAAAGTTATGGTGTTTGAGAGAAGAATGGGTAGCACTGAATGTAATGTAAGTATAAATGGCACTGTGATTGACCAGGTGAGTGAGTTTGTGTATTTAGGAAGTATGTTTGACAGAGAGAACAAGTTGGATGGTGAAATCAGTAGGCGAGTGAATTCTTCTTTGAAAGTCATAGCTGCTCTGGGAGGTTTTCACAGGAATGATGGGTTCTCTAGAGAGTCCTGCATGGCTGTGTATGAAACTGTAATTGTTCCTACTCTGATGTATGGCAGTGAAACCTGGGTACTGCAGAAGAAACATAGGAGTCGTTTGTGTGCTGGAGAAATGAGTTACTTACGTGGGGTTTGTGGCAAGACACGATCTGATTGTGTGAGGAATGAAGATGTATTGCAGTTGTGTGATGTAAAGCAAAATGTTGTTAGCAAGGTGGAGACCAATATGCTTCGGTGGTTTGGCCATGTTGAAAGAATGAGTGATGAAATGCTTACTAAGAAAATCTTTTCAGCCCAAGTAGCAGGAAGGAAAGGCAGAGGAAGGCCAAGGAAGACATGGGTGGATCAGATTCAGGAGTGTCTGCATGAGAAAAGGATTATGAGTATGAAGTATAAAAGATCTTGTGTGCGGCGTGTAATGGATATCAGTGAAGCACGAGTTGTGTGTCGAGATCGATGTAAACGGAGAAGTTTGATACGACAACAATAGGTAAAAATATCTGGAAGTTTATATTTCTTTTTGGAGCTAACCTCTGAATCTCAGAGAACAGCTTAGTGATATGTATGTATGTATGCTATTATATTCTGTCATGGCCTTCATAACTTTATTCGTGAGGTAGTAGCTCTCAATAACTTCCATTCATAGTTTTTTATGGTTCCTATGGCAATACATTGTGCTGAATAATGCAAAATTTTATACATGAACTGTCAGCAGTACAACATTGTGAAGTGGTCATTCATACAATGGTGCCAAGGTTAAGGGGAAAGGTGAGTTATGCATTCTTTTTTATACATGTTGAATAGAATTTTATGTGATACTTGCTATCGCAAACTGCAACACAAATGGAATGACCTAATGTAAACCAAAAATTTATGAGCTTTTGCTTCATGGTCTGTTTTTTCTGTTTGGAAAATTTGTTGCATGAATGTAAGAGACAGTTTTAGTTGGTTTACACAAAATCACATGATTGATGACAAATGGTGGCCATCTTTGTGAAAAAAATACATGTAGACCTGCTTTACAGTCATGATCCACTTGATTCAGTTTTTTTTTTAAATACAGCTCCTGAGGGAATTATGGGCAAATTCAGAAATATCTTTAATTACATTCAATAAGCAGAAAGATTTTTAATACAGTCGCACCCATTTATAATGAAGTCCAAGGGACCTGGAGAAAACTTCGTTATAGAATAAAGTACTGTACATGTATGCAGTAACTATAATATTGATTAAATGCAGTATGTATAATACGTAGTACGTATGTACATAGTTCATAAAGACAAGAAAACTCATTGTAGAGACTTACTTTTTTAATATCCATGAATCTAAAGAACTTTGCTTCTTTTCAGCACATGACATTATTAATTTTTCTATGGAGTCTAGTTTTCCTGCTTCACTACTAGTGTACATGTTATATGATATCAAAAATCTATCAACATTGTCCAATGAAGATACTGCAGATGCTGCAGATACTGTCTGTCCGGTAGTTGCATCCTCTTCCTCAGTGTCAGAGCCCGAAGTGTCAGTTAACTTCCCTTGAATTTGATCCAGGATATCAGCATCTGTTAGAAGTGGGCTTACAACAACTTCATCGTCAGCAGTACAAAAATCCTGAAGTGTTGCTCCATCGTTTAGTTCCTTCTCCACAATGTCGTCCAACATTTGAATGAGTACAGGATCTGTTTTCTCCATAGCTATTTCTTCATTGTTAGCTTTTGGGGAAAAGCCTGCTTTTCGGAACCAATTTTGTATCGTCAGTGTGGTTACCATATTCCATGCATGGCGAACAAAGTCAGTAGCTATTTGTATGTCGATTTTCATATCGGACCCTTTGTCAAAATTTAGGAGAAAGCATTCAACGATAAACCGCCTGTAAACGCTTTTAAAATTTGCAACTATGTCTTGGTCCAGAGGCTGCAATTTGGATGTTGTATTGGGAGGTAAAAATACCAATTTCACCGCTATCAATGCAGGTGCAACATTGTGTGCTGAACAATTGTCCACTAGCAACAATATTTTCGGATGTTTTGCTGCCATATCGCTGTCAAACACGGCAAGCAACTCACGAAACACTATTTGGGTCATCCAAGCTTTTCTGTTGTTGCGGTACATGATAGGAAGTGATGATATATCCACTCCTTTAAAACATCTTGGCTTGACAGACTTGCCTGTTGCTACCATCCATGTTAACACAAAGCATCACTGTGATACACTGTTTACTTGCCTTTCCACCTTCGCACTTGCTTCCACGAATGTTCATTGTCTTAGATGGCAGCATCTGATAAAAAAGTCCTGTTTCAGCAGCATTGTAAATGTCTGACCTTGCATAATCTGTAAGTATGTGGTCCATCTTATTTGCTATCCAGTCATTCATTGCAGCTACGTCTGCTTCTCCAATCACAACTTTGCATGTAATGTTGCGATGGTTTTTAAATCTTTGTAACCAGCCAGTTCCTGGATTAAAGTTATCATACCCTAAAGCCAAGCCCAGATCTCTAGCTTTTCCTTAGATTATTGGGCCACTCACTGGCACGTTTTGGGCCTGGAAGCTGTAAATCAGTGAAATAGGGCAACTTCTACATCCCAGTAGAGAGCCGGGCGTACCTTCTTCCGATCTGTGGCACCTTCCAATTTCGCTAACTCCGCTAAAATGTTTTGTTGGTTCTTTAAAATTGTGGATAAAGAACTTTATGCTATCCCATATTCTTTGGCCACCTCCGTTTTCTTTTGGCCTCCATTACCTTTTCTTATTATGTCCCCTTTCGCTTCTAAAGTTAGCACTTTACGCTTTTGAGACATCCTAAAATTTTGCACACGATATGCTGTCAATTGTAGCCAGCGACCTCGGAGAACTCAAGGGCGGCACGTATCGTTCCTTGTAGGGAAGCCGAAGGTCACGACCAATAGGATGCAGCCACCGCTAGGATAGTTGAACCTTGACCCCAGTTGCTGCTCCTGCTGTTGATTGGTTGTTTCTTTGATATCAGTTAGTTAGAAAAAGACTCATGAAGTGTGGTAAACCCCGCAACATTTTTGTTTTTGTGTGTAATCTTCTTGTAACATCTTTTGCAAAAATCTGCTTTGTTTTTAAGGCATTCGTCAGTTTATTTTCCATTTTGGGAAGCACATTAAAGGATATGTAACACTTCATCATATCCATAACTGGGAATTTTGACTTCATTATAAATAAATAATTTACCATGTGGTTTTCTACCTAAATCAAGGGGAATGGCAGTTCCTTCGCTATAACTGTAAATTTGTTATTAACGACTTTGTTACAAACAGGCATGACTGTAATATCTTGAAGTTCTAACCCAGTACAATGAGAGATCAGTGTACAAACAAAGCTATGGAAAGAAAAAGTGAGCTTCACACAATGAAGTGGCACATAATACACTCAAAGCTATGAATTCTATTTCAAAAACTCCAGCTCACACATCAGGAAAAAATCCCTGGCATATCTATAGAATCACTAAAGCAATGCCCTTGCCAGTCAGAAATTTTTAAATCACATCTGGTCAGTGTGTCTTGTATAAAGTTGAAAAAAGTTTCCATTTAATTATAAGAAGCACTGAAAAAGTATCTAAATAATTCTTCTACTTTTATGTCTTTATTCACAAACTTTAAAGCTCAGAGGAACTTTTGTAACATGAGACAGAACAATCTATTGTTTCTACAACTATGTAATACTTTTTGTCATTTACTTCTGGCCTATATTTTGAATAATGTGATGAGGCATTATGTCAATCAAACTCAATGATAATATCATAGGCCAAAAATGTTTTGGAAGAGTCACTGTATAAAAATGTCCTTAGCTTTGTTAGATCTTTTGTTCTCAGATTTAACATTCTAAAATTGTTTGTGTAGTATGTGCGCACTGTTACAACCAAGCCTTGAGCACACAGATATTAAAATAAAAAATATCATCCAAAGTGCAACCTTAGATTCTTGTGTTTATTTCCTTTTTTCATTAGGCAACTGACTGAAAATATTAGTATCTGGTTTGGTGCTGAGTACTTTCATCGAACTATTTCTGTGTCAGGTAGGTTTTTTCATGTATTTTATATTTCATTAAAGCTTTCTTCCAGTTGTCACAGCTGTTGCAGAAGAACAGCATTTCACCTTTTGTTGAAGATGTTACCACACTTCCTTCATAAACTTCTTTGCAAAATTTATACAAAGGTTTATACCTTGCTTAATTATAAATCAACCAGATATTTTACTTTCTAATTATCACTGAAGTGCTGGCCCATTCTAGCTACTTTTTATGGCATTTCATTCTCTAGATCTCTTTGAACCAGAAAAAAGTTGAGGGTGGCAATAAGCAGAACCTGTTTTTTTTTTCTTTCTTTTTTGCCACTGCTGAATAAATTTATTCATAGTTCATGGCAAATAAATACACTACACAAAATCTCAGTAAAATCACAGGTGTAGTTAAATTCCTCATTATAACTTTGCACTGCAACTGTAACAAAACAGTAAATTATGGAAGAAAAAATGAATGCCTCGGACAAAATCATGATCTAACATTGATAATAATTAATTCAACTAAATCAATGAACACACAACCAGATACTTCAGCAAAGCATTCATTCAAAGAAACTGATGATATAGAAACCATTCTTCCATAAAGAGAACATGGGACACTGATATCAGATTGCATTGGTTGCTTTTCTCAGTGTTTCTATTAACAGAGAACAGTCACTTTGGCCACAGTATACACAGGAGCAGGGCTTTTTTTCAGCCAGTATATGCCGGTACACATACCAGTAAACTTTTTCAGAGCAGTCACTGAAGCTTCTGAAAATTTAGCAAGGCTAGCTCTAAGAAGCAGAAAGTTAGCACGGCACACAATCCCACACTAACTAAGCCAATCAAATGAATTTGATTGTAACACTAAGAAGGGCATCAATACACCTGAAACTGTTTTTATTTTTATTGGGGGTTCAATGACCACTGTGAATAACTCATTGGGCTATAAGCAGTCTCCCATCCCTAATTTAGGACCACTGGTTCCAAGAAAGAGAGAGAGCCAGTGCCGTAAGATAAACACAACATCCATGCCTTACCAGGATTTGAGCACGGACCCATCTCAAACAAATGGTCAAAAGCCAATGCTTAGACCACTGCTGCACTGGGGCAGCACCTGAAGACTGCAAGTTCACTGATGTTCATTAAGCTGGTCGTCCTTCCTCTATGTGTGTTTCAACCTTTACCTTATGCAAATTCCTTGTTCCTGAAAAGAAGGCATCTAGCAGCTGACACTAAGAGCAAGGCATGAACACGTGAAAATGGCAGTAACAATGCATTAAGGAATTTTTGGAGACTGCTTTGATATAACGTACTCATATTTGTTGTTGTTATTATTATTATTATTATTAAATAAAATTTATCAGTAATAATAATTATTATTGTTCACATTGTACAACTGAAAACAATGAAGCTGCATAAGGAGATGGAAAGAGAGAAAATCTGTAAACTTTATTTTAGAAAAAAGCACTGCACAGGAGCAACTGTACTGTTGAAACTTTTGGTACCTAAAAAGCAGGTACTAATAATATGTGAACGATTCCTCGTGATGTTACACAGGTCATATGATTAGTGTTATTGTCATAAAATGCACCCCTCATCCATTTCACTGGATGGGACAGCTTTGCAGGGGTTAATCATGTAGAGTCTGTTGTATATTAAGATTAGTAAATATCCTCAGTTATTAAGGCACACATTCTGAAATTACAGTGATGCATGATATGAAAGTACACAAACAGCTCCATTCTGTCTTTAGAAGCATTCTTAAAATATACTACATGACTTTTTGCTTCCACCCAAGTGACAAGTAAGCACACACAAGAGATTGATTAGCACTATCCGGTGCACTGAGCCATGATTACAAATCACAACAGAGACATCACCTTGGGTCACAACTCGAGGTTCATGGGGAAACGGAAAAAAAAAAATGCTTCTTTTGTGATTATTCTATGGTATACCATTCATTCTTTTCAGAAATGCCGCTATCTCTCTAACTTTATAGTACATACATACATACATACATATCACTAAGCTGTTCTCTGACATTCAGAGGTAGCTCCAAAAAGAAATACAAACTTCCAGATATTTTTACTTATTGTTGTCATATCAAACTTCGCCATTTACAGAGATCTTGACATACAACTCGTGCTTCACTGATATCCATTACACGCCTTACACAAGATCTTTTATACTTCATACTCATAATCTTTTTCTCATGCAGACACTCCTGAATCTGATCCACCCATGTCTTCCTTGGCCTTCCTCTGCCTTTCCTTCCTGCCACTTGGGTTAGAAATATTTTCTTAGTAAGCATTTCATCACTCATTCTTTCAACATGGCCAAACCACCGAAGCATATTGGTCTCCACCTTGCTAACAACATTTTGCTTTACATCACAACTGCAATACATCTTCATTCCTCACACAATCAGATTGTGTCTTGCCACAAACCCCACGTAAGTAACGCATTTCTCCAGCACACAAACGACTCCTATGCTTCTTCCGCAGTACCCAGGTTTCACTGCCATACATCAGAGTAGGAACAATTACTGTTTCATACACAGCCATGCGGGACTCTCTAGAGAACCCATCATTCCTGTGAAAACCTCCCAGAGCAGCTATGACTTTCAAAGAAGAATTCACTCGCCTACTGATTTCACCATCCAACTTGTTCTCTCTGTCAAACATGCTTCCTAAATACACAAACTCACTCACCTGGTCAATCACAGTGCCATTTATACTTACATTACATTCAGTGCTACCCATTCCTCTCTCAAACACCATAACTTTGGTTTTTCCCTTATTTATACTCAGTTTGAATTTCATGCAAACTTCGTGCATCCGAGTCAACATACTCTGCAACTCACTTTTGCTCTCTGCAAACAGGACAGTGTCATCAGCATACAGCAATCTGCACACACGGATATCACCAAGACATAAACCACTATTATCTATTTTGGCCTCCCGCATGCATGCGTCCATAAATATATTAAACAGCCATGGTGACATTACACAACCTTGAATAACTCCTGCACCAATGGAAAACCATTTTGATAAAACACCATTCACTCGTACACAAGCTCTACTACCAGCATACATGGCTTTTACACTATTAAGTAGATTCCCAGTAACACCATATTCATTCAATACCTTCCACAAAAGTGTCCTATTCACTCGGTCGTAAGCTTTCTCTAAATCTATGAAGGCAGTAAAAACTTTCTTCCCAACAGCCAGATACTTTGCAATCATTGTGCGTAATGCAAAAATCTGGTTAGTGCAGCCTTTACCAGGCATAAAACCACTCTGAACATCCCACACTTTCAATGATGTAAGACCCCGTACTTTTTCAATAACAACCTTACCAAACACTTTCCCTGGCACACTCAGTAGGCTACTGCCACGATAGTTCTGGCATTCAGTCTGATCACCTTTTCCCTTATACAAAGGAACAATAATAGCATCCTTCCAATCCCGAGGGACCATTCCTAACTCCCAGCACAACTGGCAAATTTCAGTTAACCAGTCAATTATAGAGTCACCACCATACTTCAACATCTCTGCAGTTATGCCATCAACTCCTGGAGCCTTACCATTCTGAAGAGATTTTAGAGCTTTACACACTTCTTCTCTTGAGATCCCTCCTGTGCTTTCATCCCTCATTGTGACATCATCTGCATCTGTCTCAGAATCATCTTTGCTTTCCTGATCTAATAACTCACAGAAGTATTCACCCCATCTTTCACTTAACTCATTGGGCTCCCATACCATTTCCCCGATGTCATTTTTCACACAACTTACAACTTTGTTTCCCCTATTTTTCCTTAGTCTCAAGTACTTCCAGTAGGACTTTCTATTTTCCAAAAAGCCAGTTCATGCCTTTCCACTTTCTCCTTCTTATCTTTTGCCTTACTGTGGCAAACCAGCTTAGCAGCTTCACGCTTCTTACAGCAATATTCATCCACAGAGACTCTACCTTGCAACATCCCCAAATAGGCTTCCTTCTTTTTTTTTACTGCCTCATCTATCTCACTATTCCACCAAGCATCACCTCTATTGTTACCCACTATTGTGGTGGCACAGACCTCTTTAGCAGCAGTGACAACACAGTTCTTAAAACATTCCCACTTCTTTTCTACATCCCTCTCACAAGATTTCAGATCCTTCAGTCGTTCTCTGAGTAAGTCAGAGTACCGCTGATGATCTTCAAGGAGCCTATTAACCTTTATTCTTTCTATCCTGGGTCTCTTCCTATTTCTTTTGCTCCAACCAACATTAAGTTTCACTCGTGACACTACCAAGTAATGATCAGAACCAACATCCGCACCTCTCATCACACGGATGTCAACAACTAAGTGTTTCAAACGCTGATCGTAAACAACAAAATCTATCACACTCTTTAGACCAAGAGTGCGATTTTCCCAAGTATATGTGTGGATATACTTGTGGTTGAAAAATGTATTAGATACACACAAACCATTCTCAATGCAGAGTTCAATTAATCTTTCATTATCATTCACACAAGGATCATTAAACTTACCCAGAACATTGTCAGAAATTGCATTCTGCACACCTACTCTAGCATTGAAATACCCTGCTATTATAACTTTTTCTTTAGCACCAAACTGGCTCAAAACAGCTTTTAGCTCATTCCAGAAATCTTCTTTCTTATCAGAAGGTTCCGAGTCACAAGGAGCACACACTACAACAATTAATATGATAAAATGATTAAAAAACAGTCTCTGTGCATTCAAACAACGTTAGTCCTAATGCACAAGACTTTAATTAAAATAAAATATATACACTTTAAAAGCATTAGCACTTTCGGGCTACTATAGCCCATCCTCAGATGCAAGTCAGATCTTTTGGTTAGTACAGCACATATATACATACATAGGAAGGTAGCGCAAAGGATCATGGGGAAGGAGGCGGGGTCACCGTGGCATGGTCCCATACAGAGAGCTGCTGCCTTAGTATTGTATCCCTCCAGACGGGGGGTATATCGCAGGGGACATAGTCATTACAGCATGTTACGCGGTGTTGAATTATTAGCAAACTTTCAGTCATTAACAGCGTAGCCTTATTTCTTGGGGTTATAATGATTTTCGCATTATCCCAATCAGGACTATATGTTCCGTTATAGATGTTTCGGGCTAGGGCAGTGTTTTGCTGCGCATTTTGCACATTGTATTTGTGTTCACGCAGTCTGCATCCTAAGTTCCTGGTCGTGGATCCGATGTAACTGGAGGTGCATTGTCCATTGGCGTCCAGGAGGGGGATACAATATACGCCCCATTTTTGTTCCCTAGGCGGCTTTTCTTTGTCCTTCCTTAATAATGCAAACAATGTGATGGAGCGCATCCCGAAGCCCAATTGGAATCGATTACAGATATTCCCCAGGGGGACGGTGATGGCGGGATGGTAATCCAGAGAAGATACGTATTGTTTTTGATGTCGATCACTATTTAATGTTATTAAGAAGGATTGTCTAATCTGCGAATGTATTTTGTTGATGAGGTACTCCGGGTATCCGTTAATACTGGAGATGTTATAAATATATTTGATTTCCCGTTTACGCTGATTTTGGTCCGAGGAATGAGTGTATGCCCTTCTCATTTGAAAACGAAGGGATGCCAGTTTATGATTAATGGGGTGGGCTGAAAAAAATGGTATCATTAGTGGGGTGCTGGATGGTTTTCTATATACGCTGAAAGATAGTGGGAAACCACTATTAGTTGAATGTGAAATCAAAATGTCCAGATATGGCAGCTTATTATTGTGCTCAATTTCATACATGAAATTGATTGAAGGAGAAGCATTAGAAAACTCTTCTATGAAAGTCATAAGTTCAGAGATACTATGCGGCCATACGATAAGTATATCGTCGACGTATCTGCAATAATAAAGCGGTCCCTTTGGGCTAGTGTTAAGAAAACCCTCTTCCAGTTGCTGTAAGAAGAACTCCGCTAAAACTGCCGACAACGGCGAGCCCATAGCTGCCCCATCGGTTTGATGGTAATACAAGTCTTGAGACTGGAAGTATGTGCGCTTTCTGACCAAACGCAGTGCATTCATCACAGACATAATTTCATCCTGTGTGTGGTCAGTACTTGCAAGCTTTGCTGCGATAATATTATGCGTCTGGTCGAGGGGAATGCTAGGGAATAAACTGACGATATCCAGTGAAACAAGTACAAAAAGGATACCTACAAGGGAATCCAGAGTTTTCAATTGTTGTATGACTTGTATAGAGTTTTTAACTGCATAGACTGACGTCTGCGTGAAATAAGACAGAAATTGAGCAAGTTTTGATTCCAGTGGTCTGATTGGGCTCGCACGACTAGAGACCAAGGGCCGAATAGGGTTACCTTGCTTATGTGTTTTTAGCCTCCCGAAAGTAGTAGGGACGGCTGGGCCCGGTGGAATTTCAAATGCCTGCGGGAATGCAATTGGGAAGGTGTGGTTTTTCTTTAGAGCTCTGAGTGAAGTAATAGTGGCTTGGGTGGGGTCTCTCGTTAGCACACGGTGAGGGATTGCCACTATGGCTTGCTGCATTTTTTGAACATATTCAATTTTATTCATTATGATGACCTGTGATGTTTTATCACCACGGGTAATAATTAAATTAGGGTTCTCTCGCAATTTTCGCAATTGTACTTTTTCTTCGTGGAACAGATCAAAAGGCCTAACCTGTTCGCTGTTAATAACTCTGGATATCTTTTGACGTGCTTGTTCCCTTTCGGGTTCAGGCAGTTTTTGCAACACACTTTCAATTTGTGGGATGCATTGAAGGGGCTTGACTGTCGTTTCCGGATATGCATATTTTGGGCCCTGGTTGATTGCAGTTTTTTGAATATCATTTAGCACATAGTCACTAAAATTCAGAAAAGGCTCACCGTGTGAAAGGTGGGGTCCGTGTCTAGCTGCAGTCTTAATGTGCAAAGTCTGTCTTCTAGTTTCTTGATCCACCAGTCCTCGTAACTTCCAGATGTGAGTATGTGACACTTTCTTGTTCTTGTTCTCAATCATGGCATCTAGGGCATTCATCTGTTTATCCACTATGAACCCGTGCGTTTTCTTGGCATACTCTAAATGTGCCACATATGTGGCCCGCTGCATGTAGTTAACGTACCCGTACTTTGCCTTTATTTCTTGAATCAGGCGTTTCTTTTCTGCGATGCCCAAGATATTAAAGTCCTTTTTGGATCTTGGGGTCGTTTTAATCGCCAAATATTTAGGGATGACGCCCAACAAACAGCAGTTTTTTAGGAAAGCCAGGTGCAACAACTTCCTCTCCAACTTTAATCTTATATCGCGGTATACACTTGCCGCTCTCCCAGACACAACACTACCCCAAAGGTACCGCTTTATTATTGCAGATACGTCGACGATATACTTATCGTATGGCCGCATAGTATCCCTGAACTTATGACTTTCATAGAAGACTTTTCTAACGCTTCTCCTTCAATTAATTTCACGTATGAAATTGAGCACAATAATAAGCTGCCATATCTGGACATTTTGATTTCACATTCAACTAATAGTGGTTTCCCACTATCTTTCAGCGTATATAGAAAACCGTCCAGCACCCCACTAATGATACCATTTTCTTCAGCCCACCCCATTAATCATAAACTGGCATCCCTTCGTTTTCAAATGAGAAGGGCATGCACACATTCCTCGGACCAAAATCAGCGTAAACGGGAAATCAAATATATTTATAACATCTCCAGTATTAACGGATACCCGGAGTACCTCATCAACAAAATACATTCGCAGATTAGACAATCCTTCTTAATAACATTAAATAGTGATCGACATCAAAAACAATACATATCTTCTCTGGATTACCATCCCGCCATCACCGTCCCCTTGGGGAATATCTGTAATCGATTCCAATTGGACTTCGGGATGCGCTCCATCACACTATTTGCATTATTAAGGAAGGACAAAGAAAAGCCGCCTAGGGAACAAAAATGGGGCGTATATTGTATCCCCCTCCTGGATGCCAATGGACAATGCACCTCCAGTTACATCAGATCCACGACCAGGAACTTAGGATGCAGACTGCGTGAACATAAATACAATGTGCAAAATGCGCAGCAAAACACTGCCCTAGCCCAAAACATCTATAACGGAACATATAGTCCTGATTGGGATAATGCGAAAATCATTATAACCCCAAGAAATAAGGGTACGCTGTTAATGACTGAAAGTTTGCTAATAATTCAACACCGCGTAACATGCTGTAATGACTATGTCCCCTGCGATATACCCCCTGTCTGGAGGGATACAATACTAAGGCAGCAGCTCTCTGTACGGGACCTTGCCACGGTGACCCCACCTCCTTCCCCATGATCCTTTGCGCTGCCTTCCTATGTATGTATATATGTGCTGTACAAACCAAAAGATCTGACTTGCATCTGAGGATGGGCTGTAGTAGCCCGAAAGTGCTAATGCTTTTAAAGTGTATATATTTTATTTTAATTAAAGTCTTGTGAATTGGGACTAACGTTGTTTGAATGCACAGAGACGGTTTTTTAATCATTTTATCATATATGACGTGCGTATTTGTATTTTAACTCCATAAACAATTACAATTCTCTGAAGTTTCACTTTCAAACGAATCCAGAGAATTCTCTCACTTATGCAACTATAATGAATCAAGTTGTTCTTCATCTTTTCACTTAAAATCACACCTACACCAGCCAGTCCTCTCATATTATCCAATACTCCAGACTACACACTCACCGTGCCATTCACTTCTTCTACCCCAATTTCCTTCTTTTTGGTTTCACTTACACACAGCACATCCAGTCTATACTTATTCATCTCCTCAATCACCTTACTCATCTTGCCATTTGTACCTCTAGTATTCCATACACCAATCTTACATTCACTCAGCCGAGATCTCTTTCTCATACGCCGTTTAGAAAGTCCAGGTCGATTCCGTGGTGGACCGTCCGTCTCAAGTGTGGTAGGTCCACCATATCCCACACTTGAGTCCTTCTTAATATTTCTTCTTGTCTTTTTAATCAGGTAAGTACATCAGTGTGGGGGATTAGCCCACAGCTGAGGGTTCCAGTTAGTCATTCAACCTAAGGATTCTGGAACAAAACCCAGTGAGTTGGGGTCTTTTCGCCAATGTCACACAGAACTAGCTTGCACCTCTCCAAGATTCAAAGAGGCCTAGTTGCTGTTGTGTGTGCCATTGTTACCATGGAGCGCCCCGAGGAGGCAAACCCATCGCTCACTACGACCTAACTTTATAGTCCTGTTCTCAATATGTAATGAACAAGTTGGGATCTAGTCCTGGTTAAGCATAATGCATTTTTATCTTTCACCACTTACAGCACAATTAATTTTTCAATTCCTTTAAATTTTGGGGCGCATGAAGTACTGCATCTTTCAGTTTCAGCACTCCTGAACATACATTTAATCACACTTGTGGTTGGTATTTCCTACTTATAATCTACATGTTAACAAGCCTTTTTGACTATACTAATGATGACTACACATTCAATGTTTTCTGCAACTGTGATTCGGTAGCAGTAGAATATGTACATTTGTAAGGCAGTTCATCACACTTTTGCTGTACTGGGGTAGACGCAAGCACAGACCTACTCTATGCACACCAATATTTTACGAGTCATGTGTTCAACTGAGGGGGTTGCTCTGTAAATCTTCACCTTTATAAGCCATAGCTTTTACAGTAGAACACTTTGTGCTACTCTCTTGTTTGAACTACTGATACAGCATTTTGTTATTCATTCCATGATGATAAAGTACTGCAGTCTTATACACATTACAAATGTTAAGACTTTTTGGCATTCTAAATCTTTTGATACCCTGTAAAGAATTTTTTCTTTCGATTTGATCATTAGTCCATGGCCTATAAATACCTTCAAATGGTACATTCACATTGGGAATGCAAAGCAAATCTGCTGCTGGATACTTATGCTTCAATTTATTGTGTGTTATGTCCTAATCAATAAACACAGTCCAAAAATATACATTCACAGATATCAATCTCACATGAAAAATGTCCAATGTTCTGAAACAAATGCACTGAGAAATCATGTTTTTGGGTGTCAAGTTATTCAAGGTTATGCATGAAAATGAAAGTATAAAACAAAAAGGGGCCAATTATTATGCAACAGTTTTCAATAATAAACTTATTCATTCTGTAATCAGAGAGACAACATTTACATTCATTTATATAAATAGCAAGCATTATATTAATGCTCAGATTAAACAAATTTTGGCAGGGTAATAAAAAAAGTGGCCATTAAAATTCAAAAGAATTGAAGACCTAATTTTACATATAATTTAAATGCACAATTTACAGTAAAAAAGATAAAAAGGATTTATTCACAAAAATTAAAGAAACCAAAAATAATCATTATTCATAATTCTAAAAAAGTTGTAATTGATTGGCTCACAAGAATTAAAGACCCAAAATATGAATGATTTGCAAGCTTACATTGAAACAGAAAAATGCAAAAGAATTACTTTCAACTTCATTTTTTACTACTACAACAAATGAAACTGCAAATACAGTTCCAAAGTCAGAGATTTCATTCTTACCACTAAAGTCACAACAATTGATGATGCTTGAGTTATGAATGCTACAAAAAGAAATGAGAAAACAGGAAAAGATATAATATTATATTTATTATTTGCACAAAATAGAATGTTAAAAATCTGTTTCTGTTATATATTATATATAAATGATTTATCCGGATTAAAGGCTTTAGTCTCATAAAACTGATCAAACAATAGTTAAAGAAACTGGCAATTTATATTTCCAAGTAATTACAATTTATAGACTAGTTCCAATTGATTTTTACAGTAAAAAAAGACTGCACAGTTTGGGGTGCTTTGTTTTGTACCTTTTAAATTTC
Organism: Macrothele yani; assembly: GCA_039090855.1. Taxonomy (NCBI): domain Eukaryota; kingdom Metazoa; phylum Arthropoda; class Arachnida; order Araneae; family Macrothelidae; genus Macrothele; species Macrothele yani. The sequence goes on along the minus strand of CM077016.1, from coordinate 75,235,214 downwards.
TTAAGAATCCACTTTCATAAATTTATCTTTGACTTCTGAATTTCTTTTTTTATAATTGGGACAAATATTTTAGAATACAATTTTTAAAGAAAATTTTTAGATTTGATCATTGATCATACACACAAATCTGAAAATCCGTATGATCACTGATCATACAAGGTTACTGTTATATAAACATTTTTTTTTTTTGAGAAATATAAAAGAAATTTTAATTAATTTATTTCTTGAACATTTGTATCTTTGCCAAATGTGGTAAAATGTGACTAATCACACTCATGCTAAATGGAATAGTATTCATTTAGGACTTTTTGGAAAACCAAGGGTGGGAGGTGGTTGTTGATTCTTTTCCATCGAAAAATACATGGATTGTATATTCACTCTTTTTATCTGAAGTTAGGGTTACCTAAATTCTTATAACATAATTTAGGTAACCCTAATTTCTTCAAAATTAAATGGAAATATCCATTAAAATTGAATAGTGTCAGTTTGTGATCTCTTGTTTCTTGCTCACTAATTTTTTTGTTTTAGGTCTAAATGCATTTACAGAACTTGGGTATTACTTCAGTTTCTAGGATGCATGTGGAATTTGCCCTCATGATGAACTGATACAGGAAAATATGCCCAGGTGTTGGTAATGTTTGATGAGTACCTTTATCTTGAGTGTTTACAGTCACATTCTGATATATGCACAGGCCTACTACCCTAGGTCCCAATTTTTTGGGAGGTTCTACATTTCATCAAATGGAGTAAATTATACTTTTCAACATACTGCTCTATGTGTTTTTCCTCACAAGCAGGGGGGCAGCCCTGAGCTGAAGGTAGACACAGAGTCTCATCATGTTTAAGTCAGACCCTGTTTATAGTCAGGGCTAATACTACCATTAGGCCAACTATGCAGCTGCCAAGGGAGCAGTACAGATCTTTGAGGGGCACACTTTTATACATGTTAGTTTTTTAGCCCATGGAAAAAATGCAACTGAGTATTTATTTTTTTATTTCAAGATAAATACCCCAACAGGGCTATAGAATATAATTAATTATAAAGTCTTATGAAAAATTTCTATAAAATGTTTTTTATTTATCCTTTTCATAAGTTGTTTAATGTTTATTTTTAAAACTTAGTGATAAGTTGAAGTCACCAATTTGGGGGGAGGGTTGCAAGTAATTAGCCTTGCCTATGGTGTAAAATAGCCTGGCACTATTTATAGAGACAGTTATTTATGTACCTTGCTCAGAAGCATGGTGTGGAAAGCCTTGGTCTAAATCTCGGTCATAACTTTTAGGTTAAGTTGACAATTTTTCTTCAGTTGTGCCGGTGTTTTGAGATTCAATTTCATACTGTTGGTGCACTAGAGGGGCTTTAACTGAAATACATAGGTATTTATTGCTTAGCTACTTATTTTCTGGTAGTGGCTGGTTTGCAGGATTTGAAAAAGCCCAGTCCACTTTGTTTTTTTCAGGTTTTATCGGGCTTTTTCGGGTTTTATTGGGCTTTTTCAGGTTTTATCAGGCTTTTTCGGGTTTTATTGGGCTTTTTCAGGTTTTATCGGGCTTTTTCCAGTACTTTTGTAAAAAAAACAAAGAAGCAACAATCAATGAGTAAATTCTGTCTTAAAAGGGCAAAAGCGATCTCTTGATAAAACAGTGGCTGATTTTTTTTTATGTTGCTAACGTACCATTCAATGCAGCAGAATTGGATCAGTTTAAAATTATGATTGAAACACTGAGACCTGGACATCAATTACCCTAAGCAAAAGCCACTGGTGGAAAACTGTTTGATACTGCAGCAGAAAAAACTGAATCTCAGCTTTCAGTAAAATCAGGCAGTTTGACTCTCACCATAGATGGTTGGTGCAAGGTGAAGAATGAGTCAGTCCAAGCTATTAGTGTCCATACTGGAACAGAAAGTTTTTTACTGTATGCTGATGATACTGGATCAGAAAAGAAAATAGTAAAATATTGTGCTTCTAAATTAAAGGTGGCCATAAAGGAATGTGAAGAAAAATTTGGAAAACATGTTTTCGCAGTTGTAACTGAGAGCAAAAACAAAATGATAAAAATGTGGAAAATTTTAAATGAAAGATATCCAACTCTTATAACATATGGATGCTCAGCACATCTGTTGAATTCGTTAGAAAAAGATGTTTCCCCAAAAATTGTTTTAAAGCAGATTGCGGCAGTGCAAAAATATTTTCGTAATGTAGGCCTTTATCAACCACATGGATGGTTCAAAGAAAAGCCTGGCTTAATGCCACAACTACCTAATGAAACAAGGTGAAACTTTCATCCTGACTGTGTTAATTTGAGGCCAATTATCACAAAAATAGAGAAATATCTTAAGAGCAAATTGAAGAATTTGAAAAAAATCTTGAATAACATGGACAATTTGGACATTTACCATGAAGCTATGAATCCACTGTGAAGCTCCATTGTTGCTTGCACACTGGACACACTTCAGAGAGAGACACAATGTCTGCTTCAGTTGCTGCTGAAATATGGCCGGATTTACTACAAGAAGAAATCCTGCAGTCCTACCATCTAGATTTTAAAAATGGTTTGAACTAGAAATTGTTGCACCACATTTTCTAGCAAACCTCATGGATCTAAAATACAGAAGTCAGAAACTTAACCAAGAACAGGGGAGTGCTGCAGAAGAGTGGATATCCAAATTTCCCAGATTACACAGTCGAATAAAATGATCATCCCCGGAATCACTGTGTACTCACCTAGGCGTGTCACAGAATGCACGTGACAAGGTCAACCACAGGGAGATATAAGCGGCTGGTCAGGACAGATGAGCCATAGTATGTAATGTGAGCACAATGGACAAATGTAGTGATTTGATGGACGTTCAAAAAGGAATGATCATTGGTTACCGCGCCAAGGGTGGAAGCATATCAGAAACAGCAGACTTTGTGGGCTGTTCTCGAGGTGCTGTAGTAAGGTGTACCAAGAATGGACCGCCGGCACATCGAGTACCTTTCGACATCATAACTGTGGAGCCTCAAAGGCCATCACCCCACAGTAGAACATTGCCTCCATTGACTTGTAAATGGCAATCTACAAGCAACAGCGCAGCAATTCACTACACAAATGAATGCTGGGGTACCCAGGTACATGTCCCAGATAACAGTAGAGCAAACCCTGTTACACCTGGGTATCCAGAGTCGACTCTGCGTCAAGGCACCCATGTTAACTCAGGGCCACCGGCAATGATGTCTGCAGTTTGCATGGGACTACCGTCATTGGACAGTGGAAAACAGGTTGCTTTCACCAACGAATCGAGGTTTCTCCTTCACAAAAGTGATGGGCAGCGCAGACACAGCATCAGACACACGAGAACCAACACCCAGACATGCTTGTTGGTCAAGTACAGGCCAGCGGTAGCAGTGTGCATGTCTGGGGGAAGTTTTCCTTGTATGCCCTGGGACCGCTGGTACCACTGGATGGTCCCTGAACGCCAGTGGTTACCTGTCCATTCTTGCTGACCACATGAATCCCTTCACGTTGGAAGTTCACCCTGGTGGTGATGGTGTCGAAAGGATGATGCACCCTGTCACATTGCTAAGGTGGTGCGCGACTGGTTCCAGGAACACGACAACGATGTCTCTGTTCGCCCCTGGCCGGCAAAATTGCCCAACCTCAATCCCATAGAGCACTTGTGGGACTACTTGGATCGACAAGTTCGGCATGCCGGCCCACAACCACATCATCTCCGGGAACTCCATGCTCTGCTGCAGTCTGAATGGGCACGTGTGCCTCAGGCAACCTTCCAGGGCCTCATTTAGTCCATACCACACCGTTTCGCCGCTGTCATCCGGGCCAAGTGTGGTTATTCCCACTATTAAGTAGGTGGTCATATTATTCTGATATGACCGTGTGTTTGCTTGGTGTAATGGCTTTCAAAATTAATTACACAGACTGTTACCTAACATCAATGATGAAAGAAAGTGTCATCAGCCAGTTTTCTTCCATAAAATGGTGGCAAATCATGGCAAAAAAGTCTAAAAAAGGGTTCAAATTCAAAATTGCCTTCAGGATTTTGTGACTTTTTTTTGTATGCCTACATTCAGCACCAGCTTAATCTGCTTTCATTGAGAGAATTTTCTCTATGTTTCAACTAGTTTGAAATAAGTTATGAAATAGGCTTACGATAGAGAAAGCCACAAAACTTGTTCAGTTTATACCTTTTTGGATGAAAATTTCCTGTAGATTGGTAGTTTTGTTTCTGGCTAAAACCCCTGAGATTACATTAATTATTTAAATGTGGCTGTTTTGCAGAAAAACTCTGAGGTTTGAAAATATTTGAAAATTGTGTGGGTCATGAAACTATGATAATTTCAGACTGCTTTTGAGGTTCTAGTAAAATACAAAGCAAAAATGCTTTACTATCTGTGCCATTGTTTAATTTTTAGGCGATCTTTGTAAATAGTCAAAAACCATTGCAGTTTACATGCTGCACACAGATAATATCTCAGGCAAATTTTATTTAAATATAATATTTTAGTTAGAAGCTAAGTATGTTATATTCTGTTTCTCTATTTTTTCCCCTATAGTATGAATAGATAATGTTGGTATATTCTATAGTTATTCTTTATAGGTGGAAAGCTATTTATATGCAACCATTTATTATTTTCAGGATTATTGTTTAATTTTTCTTATTTCAGATCAGTTGCTTTGTCAGCTGATCTGAAAGGTTTGTTTTGTGTTGCTAAATAAATAAAATAGATCAACCATCACCTTTGACAAGGCAAGAAAGAAAATCTAATCATTATTCCTATTGTTATTAATTGTAAAAAAAATTATTTTACTGGGTGCTGATTAAATTTAGAATATTGTAGAAGCAAAAATAGAATCTAATTTTGAAAAAACCCAGGTGGGTTTTTTCAACTGGGCCCAGCCCCAAAAAAACACCAAGCCCAACCTGGCAAACCCTGCTGGTTTGACCAACCCAAATTTTTTTATAAGGAGATTAATCATTACTTTTGAGAGTTAGTTATATTTTCCACTGAGAATGCATGCACTTATTGAAATCAGCAGGAATTTTAATTAAATTGTGTTAGCTAATAATTTTCAGAGTGAGTTAAATTACTTATTAATACAGTTCCTGCATTTACAAAGTTAGAGAATTCTTGAAATAAGAATTTTACACCAAACTTAGCTGTTTTCATTTGTAATTTGTTAATCGGGAGTTTACAAAAATTTTAAGGCAACATTTAGTTAATTAAATGTGGCACTGAAGAGTAAGGGTATTTTCAATACAGTTAATGCAACCTAAAAGATAAAATATAATGTGATTTTTTCTTATTTATAAAACTTACATGACACAATTTTCATCAGATGAATATGAAATACTTATGTACCTATAATTTTACATTGTTATTTGTCTTGAGTATTATTCAATACCTTCCTTGCTGGTCAAGTTCATCATTCTTACATTTCAAGATAAGAAAGTTGGTTGTTTGCTTGGTAGTAAGCCCCTGACTGAGCACTACTTACCTTACATGATGAACTAAATAGCTTGTGCTGAAGTTCCAAGGGAAGGGAGATAGGCTTGTTTTTTTATGAGGTTAATCATCTCTGGGACCAATGGCTCAACATGATTTCTCAACCAAGGTGGGTGTTTGTTGGCAGTGGGACATGAACCAGGGAGACCTTAGTGATTAGGACACAGACTCAAGTCATGTCCTAACCACTAGACCATATGTGGCCCAAAGTGTCAAAATTATGAATCTGAATTCCTTGAGTTAAAATATCACACTATAACACAATGCTGGAGATAGTGTTTGTTTACTTAATTTTTGGAAGTGCTGTCAGATTTCCTGTCAATATTCCAAGGTATTTTTGAGTACTATCCCATTTTTACAGCTAGGGATGGGTTGAAAATACCTAAGAAAATAAATAATATTTCCTCAAATTAAAGTAATGAAAATAAAATGAATGAACCCTAATTTTGCATTCAACACATAGTTAGTTATCAAAATTCTTAGGATCAGATAACTGAAGTAGTGAGCATTTTATGAACATAATGCACAATAGCTATACCATTATTAGTGTATTCTGCAAACATTTGTTTTTCAACGCATGCCTTAAAGAATGCAACTGAAAATTTTTTAATAAGTGAGGGAGTGAGTGAGTACTTAGAATCCTGAAATCATGTTTTAATCTGTGCATGGTGTAGTAACCCAGTGCAAAATAAGTATAATTTTAAATTTAAGAACTTATTACATTTAGTAAATAGAAAGTATAGAAATCTCGTGCACTTTAAGTAAATAATTGAAGACACACAAGGATTAACAAAGAACATCTCTGCTTATTTAGTATCACATTTTATCAGTTGCAGCCTAAAACTTTGTAACAGATTGGCAGACTGCTCTAATATTATTTTGGCAGACTGCTTAATATCTTGAATTGAAAATCTTTAACTCCAGCTTAAGTATCAGCTGAAATACATAAACATATAAATAAATAGCTAGATAAAATCTCCACTGATCCCATACATTTTTACTAATTAAAAAGCTGCCATTTTGTTTTGTAATATTTTATGTCATTCATATGTGTAAGTTTTTAAAGTAAATATGATGGCATCCCTATTTTTACTAAATTTAAAGAAATTCCTTTGCATACTAGATTGGCAGTCCCTAACAACATAAAAACAGCTTAATTTAATGAGTGGTCTCGTTCTTAATCCAATAAAAATGACATCAAAAGGAGGCAGCCACCACCTTGCATGGTAATATATTCCTTGAAAATGATGGTATGAAAGTCTAAAAACTAAAAACTTTCCCATTACACTCAAAGGATATTTATTAAGAAAACTAAAAGTTAAAAACATACATTAGACCTTTCGGGCAACCCAGTTGCCCATCTTCAGATGATTAAAAACTTGACAACTATGTGGATGGCTAATATATACACTGTGAACATGTGATGAATGATGTCATAAAGTACTTCGTGACCATTGGTGCGCAGAATTACACACCACGGATTAACATTAGCCAATGATAAGTGGAAGATTAATTGTAAAAAAGGAAAGCAGTATGATACATTAATACAATTATTACATGTGCACATATAATATGTCAAAACTTAAACTAAGCACACTGCTACAATATGACAAAAACGGGTGGTGGGGTGGTATGTTAACCAAAAATGGTCTTTTCTTCACATAAAACACAAGAAACCATAAAGGTAATTTACCAACTAATGATGTTAGTATTGTTTAAGAAATTCTTTAAAGAATAAAATAAAATAAAAATAAACATAAAGTTAGAATTATTTCGTTGTCTTCATTGTGGCTGATATCAGTTAATGTCAATGTTTTTAATCAATCTTTCCATTGTCCTGGTACAAAAGCAGGTAAGCTGTCATTACAGCATATTGGACCTTTGTTAAAAATTATCAAACTTTCATTAAACAGCAGCGAAGAACCAGGGTGAGGAGTTATGAGTATATCGGCATTCTCCCAATCTGGATAATGTACACCTTCATGAACTTTACAGGCCAATGCTGTCTTCATTAATCCATTCTTATTATCATATTTATGTTATTTAAGTCGAATGTTCAAAGAACGAGCTGTGGAGCCCACATACATGAAATCTGGTGTACCAACTACATTGCTCTTTAAAGGAATGCTGTAAACTCCCTATTCGGATTGTTGTTGCACTGGGTCACGATCCTTTTTGACCATTCTACTAATATTGTTGGTATGAACACCAAAATTCATGTTAAATTGTTTACATATATTTTTGAGGGTAGGTGTAACTATGGGATAATAGGTCATGGAGCCAATAAACTTCACCTCCGGTCCAATTCTCTGGAGAGCAGTGGCTGCATCCCATTCCAGTTTCGTAAGTATCTCTTTCACCTTGGACCCAGAGAAGCCGTGATCTTTGGCTGTGTGAAAGATCTTGGATATTTCATTTTTCTTACTTCTATTTGTAGATGAATGAGTGAAAGCTCTACGGAGTAAAAATTTTATAGAAGAAAGTTTGTAACTGCATGGGTGGGCCGAATTGGCAGGTATGATGGTTGATGTGGCAGTGGGTTTTCTATATACAGAATAGTTTACACCTTTCCCAGTAGTATCTCTTTCTAACAGAAAGTCAAGATATGGTAAAGCACCTCTGTCCTCCATTTCCAAAGTAAATGCAATAGTTGGGAATTGTGAAGAAAGATATTCCGTAAACACTTCAAGATCAGAGATGTCATGGTGCCAAAATAACAGAATAACGTCCACATATCTGATAAAAAGTAAGGTCGTGGGTAGAACTCACTGAGCACTTTGTTTTCCAAGTGATGTAATAAGATCAAAATGAAATCGTCAACCAATATATAGGCAGTACAAAAAGAAATATTAAAATCAGATTGACCGAACACATGAAGAACTGGAGCAGAAGAGAGAATAAAACAGCACTCATTGACTTCTGTTTGGATAGTCAATGTATACCCTATTGGGAAGGAATTACAATATTAAATCAGCAGAATAATATGAGAACAATACAAATAGCAGAAGCAGTAATAATAAATAAGACCAAACCATTTAACTGCAATAATAACAGTCCGTACGACCTTTCGTACGCTTGGAGGAACCTGATCGAAACTGAGAAGAAATGGAATAGGAGAGAGAGGAAGAGAAAAAGGAAGGGTGAGAGTGACGTAGATGAAGATAAAGTTGATGTGACCTGACACTAGATGGCATTGGCAATGGATTAAATGGGGAACATGCGCACTGTGGACACGAGACTTTCAGATAGCATACTTCGACAGATGGTGTGAAGTCTCCGTTGAAAACGCCAGGGTAGAGCCTAGGTGAAACGCGCGTCCGGTGATTGAGACTGTGGACGGTATGAGGTGGTGTATGTAACGATTTTAACTGGAACCCTTTAAAGCTTTTAAAAAAAAATTTATGAACCTGACCAAACTTTGAAGACTTCCTCAGCATTTCCAAGAGAGTGCAGCCTTGACGAGATAGCCCTAAAAGGCCAAGTACGACGTGGAACTTCAAGTTGTTTGTAAATAGTAACTCTTAACTCAAGAATTTTTAATTATTATCTGGAAACCTTTACCCATTCAATATGATGTCAATATAGCCAGAACGGAGCTAACCCTAACATCTGGACATATCCGAAGTAGGGTACAACTTATAACGAAATGGCTCTCGAACTAACCCTAACAACTGACCATATTGAAGCAAGATTCAACTTTGGACAAAGAAACTCAATGACTACTGATGCTGGACTGAACACGCAATTCCGTAAGTAACATCTTTAGGACTTCTAACAGATTTATATTTTAATTGAATAAGTTAATGCACCACCACAGACTGTATCCACTTTACAGAATGTGTAAAACAGAATTTACAGACGTTAAAGCGTCTTCCTGAAGAATGATGTAATAAGATTTCGGCCAAAACTGGCGAAAGAGGAGAGCCCATGGGGGCGCCTTCTGTCTGTCTGTAAACAGTGTCGTTAAATTTAAAATAAGATCAGTTTTGAACAAGTCTAAGGGCATTACAAATATCCCGAGTTTCTTGGGAACTATGTCCCAAGGAAATCAACTTGTCTTGAATGATATTGTGAGTAGCAGACACTGGGATGTTAGGAAAAAGTTGAACGACATCTAATGAAGCAAGTATGAATGGTCGGTTGTTAAATTGAGAACTTTTAATCCTGTTCAACGCCTGAGTAGTACTGTTAACCGAAAAAGCAGAATTTTGTGTTAAAGGTTTAAGAAAATAGGCGAGGGCTTTTCTCCAATGGTCTTGTGGGAGAGACACAACCTGATACTAAAGGTTGAATAGGGTGGCCAGGTTTGTGTATTTTAATCTCCCAAACATTTGCGGAACTCTGGTTCCAGGAATTGGTTTCATTACTTTTTTTTATGGTTTCAGGAAGAGACGAATTGTTCTTAAGGCAGTTAAACTGCCGTTACAACGGCTGATAAAGACTCTAAATTAATTGTATTGAACAAAGAGGATTACATTCATAAAATGCTAGAGGCCATTAATCTGATACCTCATGTGACATTAAATCAAGACCCAACACATGCAACTGTAACGGCAGTTAACCGCCTTAAAAACCATTCGTCTCTTCCTGAAACCATAAAAAAAGCAATGAAACCAATTCCTGGAACCAGAGTAACAGAAATGTTTGGGAGGATTAAAATACACAAACCTGGCCACCCTGTTCAACCTTTAATATCAGGTTGTGTCTCTCCCACAAGACCATTGGAGAAAGCCCTCGCCCATTTTCTTAAACCTTTAACACAAAATTCTGCTTTTTCGGTTAACAGTACTACTCAGGCGTTGGGCAGGATTAAAAGTTTTCAATTTAACAACCAGCCATTCATACTTGCTTCATTAGATGTCGTTCAACTTTTTCCTAACATCCAAGTGTCTGCTACTCACAATATCATTCAAGACAAGTTGCTTTCCTTGGGACATAGTTCCCAAGAAACTCGGGATATTTGTAATGCTCTTAGACTTGTTCAAAACCGATCTTATTTTAAATTTAACGACACTGTTTACAGACAGACATGGGCTTCCCTCTGTTGCCAGTTTTGGCCAAAATCTTATTAAAGCACTTGGAAAACAAAGTGCCCAATGAGTTCCACCCACGACCTTACTTTTTATCAGATATGTGGATGTTATTCTGTTATTTTGGCACCATACATCTCTGATCTTGAAGTGTTTACGGAATATCTTTCTTCACAATTCCCAACTATGGCATTTACTTTGGAAATGGAGGACAGAGGTGCTTTACCATATCTTGACTTTCTGTTAGAAAGAGATACTACTGGGAAAGGTGTAAACTATTCTGTATATAGAAAACCCACTGCCACATCAACCGTCATACCTGCCAATTCAGCCCACCCATGCAGTTACAAACTTTCTTCTATAAAAATTTTACTTCGTAGAGCTTTCACTCATTCATCTACAAATAGAAGTAAGAAAAACGAAATATCCAAGATCTTTCACATAGCCAAAGACCACGGCTTCTCTGGGTCCAAGGTGAAAGAGATACTTACGAAACTGGAATGGGATGCAGCCACTGCTCTCCAGAGAATTGGACCGGAAGTGAAGTTTATTGGCTCCATGACCTATTATCCCATAGTTGCACCTACCCTCAAAAATATATGTAAACAATTTAACATGAATTTTGGTGTTCAGACCAACAATATTAGTAGAATGGTCAAAAAGGATCGTGACCCAGTGCAACAACAATCCGAATAGGGAGTTTACAGCGTTCCTTTAAAGAGCAATGTAGTTGGTACTCCAGATTGCATGTATGTGGGCTCCACAGCTTGTTCTTTGAACATTCGACTTAAAAAACATAAATATGATATTAAGAATGGATTAATGAAGACAGCATTGGCCTGTAAAGTTCATGAAGGTGTACATTATCCAGATTGGGAGAATGCCGATATACTCATAACTCCTCACCCTGGTTCTTCGCTGCTGTTTAATGAAAGTTTGATAATTTTTAACAAAGGTCCCATATGCTCTAATGACATCTTATCTGCTTTTGTACCAAGACAATGAAAACTGTAATGACAGCTCACCTGCTTTTGTACCAGGGCAATGGAAAGGATTGATTAAAAACATTGACATTAACTGATATCGGCCACAATGAAGACAACGAAATAATTCTACTTTATTTTTATTTTATTTTATTTTATTTTATTCTTTAAAGAATTTCTTAAACAATACTAACATCATTAGTTGGTAAATTACCTTTATGGTTTCTTGTGTTTTATGTGAAGAAAAGACCATTTTGGGTTAACATACCAACCCCTCCCCCTTTTTGTCATATTGTAGCAATATGCTTAGTTTAAGTTTTGACATATTATATGTTCACACGTAATAATTGTATTAATGTATCATACTGCTTTCCTTTTTACAATTAATCTTCCACTTATCATTGACTAACGTTAATCCATGGAGTGCAAATCTGCGCACCAATGGTCATGAAATCCTTTATGACATCATTCATCACATGTTCACAGTGTATATATTAACCATCCACATAGTTGTCAAGTTTTTAATCATCTGAAGATGGGCAACTGGGTTGCCCGAAAGGTCTAATGTATGTTTTTAACTATCAGTTTTCTCAATAAATATCCTTTGAGCGTAATGGGAAAATTTTTAATTTTCAGACTTTCATACCATCATTTTCAAGGAATATATTACTGTGCAAGGTGGTGGCTGCCTCCTTTTGATGTCGTTTTTATAAAAACAGCTTTCAACTTGTCTCAAAAGAAAATAATTTATTCTGTACATGGTTAAAAAAATACTTCAAAATTAAAGAAACTTACTATTCAGTGCCACATAGACGGCATCACTCCTTAATATCTTCAGCTCTTTTTCACGTATGCCCTGTATTAAGTTAGCAAACATTGTCTCCCATCCATACAATTTTAGTAATTTGATGCCTTGTAGTAATTCTGTAGTTCTTTTCAGGCGTTCATCAGACACACACTACATTGAATAAAGCATGAGTTGCAATTTTTTGAACAATGCCATTGGGTCATTTTATACAGAAATTAAAAAAAAAACTACATAATGGAATCAGATGTATGTGAAATACTTAGAATACCTAACCAAATGGCACAATATTTCAAATTAATGACCAAAAGTATCACCGGAGCTTTAAAAAGTGGTGTACAGAGTATCCCACAGTGCAGCAAATAAGTTATTGATGAGAATTCTAGTTCCAGAAGTTTGGATGAACTCACAGGTGAAATATGGGCATTCTGAACTCATTCTGTAAGAAATATGTAAGAATGAATTATTTCCCTATGATTCCTGTATTAGGAGATACCCTGTATGTACATAAATACTGAACTGGACAAATAACCACACAAAATTTCACCACATACAACTGAATTTCCGGCTTCACATCACATTATGTAAAAGTTTAAAGAGAGAACAGACTGATGCATTCCATGCAATTACAGTTCATTAATAAAACACTTCTATTACCAGTTATTTTGCCAGACTGCTCAAGATTTATTATGTTGGGCTAGTAATTATGCTATTATTTTTTTAAAACAACAAAACATACCTCATGCTGTGTATTTATACAATACTGATGCATACTTTAACCACCTTTGGGAATTAATTAATCATGAGGTGAGGCTAAAAGCTGTATTTAAATAATGCAAATAAATTTTAAAAATAACTAGGGATTGATTATGGGAAAATAGATGCCAATTAAAAGTATTAGCAAGCAAAACACAGAACAAAGAAGGAGATAAAGGAGTTTTTGTGGAATCCATCCTCTTTCTGGGGTGAAAAGCTTTCAAGGGACCACCCTGCTAGGCGCCAACAGAATACTGAGAACATGGCAAGGCACTAGTTCAGAGTTGTAAACCATCTCATAAATTTAGTCGAGTGGTCAGGCATTAGACACAAAAAAAAGGGGGAACTGTTAGCACTAGAATTGCCATTATCATGGTGAAGGGGTCACATTCGGCAGACAATTCCAACACAGACAGGCAAAGCCATCCAACCGACAGAAACCACTAGGGAAGTGATATAATCTAGAAGTGAAGAAGGCTCTGGGAGCTATGAACAAAGGGGCAAAAATGTAATAACTCAGACATGTGTTCAATTCCCAAAGGAGGAAGAATGAAAGATCCTATAGTTGTTGTCAGTCTATGGAAAAAAAGGGTCTTGCACAGAGGTGTGACTAGAGTGAAGGCGGGCAATTGCACCGGGTGTAGCTCAAGAGAGGGCGCAAAAATAACTGCCTACAATCTGATTAAAATTGGAACTGAAACTTTTACATCAATTTCTGATTTTTTTTTTTTTTTTTTTTTTTGCCCTTACTTTGCTATTTGTCCATTGAAAGAATCTGCTAATACAGTAACATGTTTTGGTAGCCTTGGCAGATTAAAATTTGCATTTATTCCTAAAAATGTCCAGAGGATCTTAATTGCTCACATTCAGAAATGAGAGGGTGTGGTTGCATATTCCGTCCAACTAAAGAAGAACCACTGCCTTCATCGACAATAATGGGGCCTGCCTTTTTTCTTTAGCTGGATGGTGCACATTGCATTTATATGAGAGGATAGATGGGGACGCAATATTTTGTGGTTTGCCCTGGGTGAGAAATGCTTGGTTATCCCACTGGTCTTGCGAACAGAATAATGTGAGCTGTTGTCCAACTACAAAGAGTGTAGGTCTTAATTCTGGTGGGTAACAGATTAAAGCCCAACTAAAATGCAAAATTCTGTTGAGAGACACAGTTACAGAAAGAAAGAGAAAGACACTAGGCCCTGGAAAGTCCATCAACCAGAGATGGTGCCACAGAAGGATTTGAGCGAAAACATCACAAGAGGGGCCAAAGTTAGGAAGACGAAAACACTGGACCCCAATAAGGTTGACAGCCTGGCTTGAAAAGCACAGTAATCACCTAAAGAGTGAGAGAGAACTTCAGCCAGGAAAAGTTCTAACTTGGCAGAAACTGCCATTGCTTCAGAGGAATAACATTGTAAGATTTTCAGCACAATGGTGTGCTACACCATTGTGTGTTTGTGTGTGTGCATTGAAAGTCTAACATGGGCCCATCATATATGAGCCTAGTGATTTGTCTGCAGCAGTGCATTTTTGAATACCCAGCATCTCATCAAATTTGTAATCACTGTTTGATTATTAGCATATCCATTCATTATATTTTTGGAAGGAACTCAGATCTCACTTACATAACTGTGCTTGTTTGAACTGAATTGAACTCAAGCCATCTAGCACTTCCGACCTGTGTGTAACTCCAGTTCAGAAGTGCTAGATGGCAAAACTGAATAAGGGCAGTCTTAGTGAGAGATGGGTTCGCCTCCTCAGGGTGCTCCATGGGCAACAATGGCACACAGAACAGCAACAAGGGCCTCTGTAAATTTTGGAGAGGTACCAGTTAGTTCTGTGTGACATTGGCAAAAAGACAGCAACTCACTGGGTTTTGTTCCAGAATCCGTAGGTTGAATGAACAACTGGAACATTCAGCTGGCTAATCCCCCACACTAATGTACTTACCTGAATAAACAGACACAAAGATACAATGCCCCGGCCTCTAGAGTGGGTATATGGTGGACTTACCACACTTGAGAAGAATGGTCCACCACGGAATCGAACTGGAATTCCCAAACGACATACGAGAAAGAGATATCGCTTGAGTGGGTGTAAGATTGGTGTATGGAATACTAAAGGTATAAATGTCAAGATGAATGAGGTGATTGAAGAAATGAATAAGTACATATTGGATGTGCTGTGTGTAAGTGAAACCAAAAAGAAGGAAATTGAGATAGAAGAAGTGAATGAGACGGTGAGTGTGTGGTCTGGAGTATTGGATAATGTGAGAGGACAGGCTGGTGTAGGTGTGATTTTAAGTGAAAAGATGAAGAACAACTTGATTCACTATAGCTGCATAAGTGAGAGACTTTTTTGGATTCGTTTGAAAGTGAAACTTCAGAGAATAGTAATTGTTGTAGTGTATGCTCCTTGTGACTCTGAACCTTCCGATAGGAAGGAAGATTTCTGGAATGAGCTAAAAGCTGTTTTGAGCCAGTTTGGTGCTAAAGAGAAAGTTATAAGAGCAAGGAATTTAAATGCTAGAGTAGGTGTGCAAAGTGCAATTTCTGATAATGTTCTGGGTAAGTTTAATGATCCTCGTGTGAATGATAATGGTGCAAGATTAATTGAACTCTGCATTGAGAATTGTTTGTGCGTATCTAACACATTTTTCAACCACAAGTATATCCACACATATACTTGGGAAAATCGCACTTTTGGTCATAAGAGTGTTGAAGATTTTGTTGTTTATGATCAGTGTCCAAAACAGCTGTTGACACTCATGTGATGACAGGTGCAGATGTTGGCTCTGATCATTACTTGGTAGTGTCACAAGTGAAACTGAATGCTGGTTGGAGGAAAAGAAATAGGAAGAGGCCTAGGAAAAAAAGAATAAAGGTTGAAAGGCTTTCTGAATATCAACAGTGTTACTCTAACTTAATCAGAGAATGACTGAAGGAGCTAAAGTCATGTGAGAGAGATGTAGAAAAGAAGTGGAATGTTTTAAGAACTGTGTTGTCACTGCTGCTGAAGATGTCTGTGGTACCACAATAGTGGGTAACAATGGAGGTGATGCTTGGTGGAATAGTGAGATTGTAGAGGTGGTTAAGAGAAAGAAGAAGGCCTATTTGGGGATATTGCAAGGTAGAGTTTCTGTGGATGAACATCACTGTAAGAAGCAGCTAAGATGGTTCATCAGAGCAAGGGAAAAGATAAAAAGGAAAAGGTGGAAAGGCATGAATTGGCTTTTTGGAAAGATATAAAAACTTTCTGGAAGTACATGAGACTCAGGAAAAATAGAGGAAACAAAGTTGTAAGTTGTGTGAAGAATAGGATCGGGGAAATGATATGGGAGCCCAAAAAGCTAAGTGAAAGATGGGATGAATTCTTCTTTGAGTTTTAACATCAAGAAAGCAAAGGTGATTTTGAGGCAGAAGCAGATGATGTCAGTGAAAGATGGAAGCACAGGAGGGATCTCAAGAGAAGAGGTGTGTAAAGCTCTAAAATCTCTTCAGAATGGTAATGCTGTGGGAGTTCATGGCATAACTGCTGAGATGCTGAAATATGGTGGTGACTCTGTAATTGACTGGTTAACTGAAATTTGCCAGTTGTGTTGGGAGTTAGGAATGATCCTTCGGGATTGGAAGAATTCTATCATTGTTCCCTTGTATAAGGGAAAGGTGATCAGACTGACTGCAAGAACTATCGTGGTATTAGCCTATTGAGTGTGCCAGGGAAAGTGCTTGGCAAGATCATTATTGAAAAAGTATGATGCCTTACATCAGAGAAAGCGTGGGATGTTCAGAGTGGTTTTATGCCTGGTAAAGGCTGCACTAACCAAATTTTTGCATTACACATGATGATTGAAAGGTATCTGGCTGTTGGTAAGAAAGTTTTTGCTGCCTTCATAAATTTAGAGAAAGCTTACAACCAAGTAAATAGATACTTTTGTGCAAGGTACTGAATAAATATGGTGGTGCTGAGAATCTACTTAATAGTGTAAAAGCCATGTATGCTGTCACTAGAGCTTGTGTACGAGTGAATGGTGTTTTATCAAAATGGTTTTCTATTGGTACAGGAGTCAGACAAGTCACCATTGCTGTTTAATATATTTATGGATGCATGCATGTGCAATGCCAAGATGAACAATACTGGCTTATGTCTTGATAATATCTGTGTGTGCAGATTGCTGTATGCTGATGACACAGTCCTGTTGCCAGAGAGCAAAAGTGAGTTGCAGAGTATGTTGTCCCAGAAGTACAAAGTTTGCATGAAATTCAAACTCAGCATAAATAAGGGAAAAACCTAAGTTATGCTTTTTGAGCGAGGAACTGTTAGCAATGAATATAAGATAAGTCTAAATGGCACAGTGATTGACCAGGTGAGTGAGTTTGTGTATTTAGGAAGCATGTTTGACAGAGAAAACAAATTGGATGATGAAATTAGTAGGAGAGTGAATTCTTCATTGAAAGTCATAGTGGCTTTGGGAGGTTTTCAAAAGAATGATGGGTTCTCAAGAGAGTTCCACATGGCTGTGTATGAAAGTGTAAATGTTCCTACTCTGATGTATGGCAGTGAAACCTGGGGACTAGAAGAAACATAGGAGCCATTTGTGTGCTGGAGAAATGCATTACTTACGGGGGGTGGATGTGGGGGTGGCAAGACATGTTCTAATTGTGTGAAGAATGAAGATGTGTTGCAGTTGTGTAATGTGAAGCTAAGTGTTGTTAGCAAGATGGAGACTAATATTCTTCAGTGGTTTGGCCATGTTGAAAGAATGAGTGATGAGATGCTTACTAAGGAAATCTTTTTAGCCCAAGTGGCAGGAAGAAAAGGCAGAAGAAGGCCAAGGAAGTCATGGGAGTATCAGATTCAGGAGTGTCTGCATGAGAAAAAGATTATGAAGTATAAAAGGTCTTGTGTACGTCATGCAATGGATGTCAGTGAAACCTGGTTGTGTGTCAAGATTGCTCTAAATGGAGAAGTTTGATATGGCAAGAGCAAGTAAATAATCAGTTAAAAATTTATCTGGTAGTTTGCATTTCTTTGTGGAGCTAACCTCTGAATCTCAGAGAACAGCTTAGTGATATGTATGTAAAACTGAATAGGGAATCAGATATCTTGCCTTGTGGTATCCTAATATTCTCCTTACAAAACAGATCTTACTGTAGTAAATTACTCACTCACAGAACTGTGCTTGCTTGAACTGAACTGAACTGAATGCAAACCATCTAGCTTTTCCGAACCATGCGTAATTCCCCCTCTGAGTGAGTGGAAGTTGAATAAGGAATCAGATAGCTCTCCTTATTGTATCCTAATATTTTTAGTACAGTTAATTGTTCACAACTTGTTAATGAAAAAATGCATTTGTCTGTGCCAAAAGTTTTGTAATCCCACACATTAACACACTTTTAGATTTATTAGACTGTTTTCTTTGAGGCCCATTTATGCCTTCAGCAGCATTTATGCTACAATTATTTTCCATTTTTTGGCATTGTTTCCTCGTTAAATATACTATCTAATTATGAACTTATCTCTAGTCATTTTTTTCATTATTATCACTTCTGTCAATCAGTATTAAATTACCTTACCAAAAACTATATCTATATTTTCTACATTTACATTATATTGTCTCTCATTATCATCTATTGCATAACTTACAGCTCAGCAATGTGGCACTTTAGCATCATTCACACAAAACCAAACTGTGTTCTGAACATTATTCATATAAAAACAAATCAGTTGATTTTAAAACAAAGTTTATAGTTTCTGCAACAGTTAATACACCACACTGCATAATCTTATGTGATGCATCATACTTGTCCCATACCTTCACTAAAAGGAAAACAATAACACAAATTACTGTTAGTTAACACACACAGTTTTGTACCAACATACATAGATTTCACATGACTGAAGAACTCTCTCTCTCTACCATATTGACATTTACAATCTTTCACAACAGCACATTAGCATCAAAGCTACCATATCAAAAATGTTCTAAAATTTGGACTTTATCATACTGCATACAATTCTCAGCCATCACAAAAAAACCATAACATTTTCTTAAATGTAAGGAGCAACTTCAGCTCAACATGCATGATGAATTTCAAACATTTTACCAGTAATTCTGAGAGAGCCACTCTTCCATTAAAAACCTGTTGCAGTAGTAACATTTTGCAATCTTCCTCCAGAAGGAAGCATCTTAAATGAATAATATTGAAGTACATTATTCAGTAGAGGAGATGCCACATGTAATAAAATATAATTTCTGTCACATACAAATGGGCTCATAATTTAATTAACCCTGTTTGCAATGCCATATGGTGTGTTTAATCCTCAGCAGGCCGCCCCGGTGGCGCAGTGGTCTAAGGCGTTGGCCTCTGATCATTCGTCCGAAAGGGGTCCGGGTTCGAATCCCGGTGAGGCATGGATGTTGTGTTTGTCTTACGGCACTGGCTCTCTCCCTTCCCTGGAACCAGTGACCCTAAATTAGGGACGGGCGACTGCTTATAGCCCATTGAGTTGCTCACGGTGGTCGTTAAACCTCCAATCAAAAAAAAAAAAAAAAAAATCCTCAGCAGAAGGGTTAAATTAACAAATCCACTGCATTCTAAACTGTCATTTGGAGTATAATATATTCCATAAAGTATTTAACCTTATGTCTGATTTGCAGCCATTTAAATCTTTTATCTGTATACACATTTTTATTGTTACTACATTTTCATCACTAGAGATTAACACCTATTAACATCAACCCCAACCATTTTACATATATTTTCACATTAATTTTCTATATGTAGCTAGTATAAGAACTTGCATATTATCCAAAATATCATTTGATCAGGCCAATTCTTATCATCAAGTTTACTCAATATCTCACTTGTCTTGATATCCTAACATCTATCTCACTTGCCTGAAGAAAAAGTTTTTATTATACAAAAGCAAGTTTCGGCAAAATCATCAGATGTAATTATTTTGAGCAGTTATTTCAACTTCAGTGCTCCATTTACCCATTATATTGTTGCACAAATAACGTCTTTAGTACTGTGCATCTGCACTAAATTGAGATAATACACAATTTTACTTCACTACCTTGCTAGAACTGCTGCAGATTCTCCTCTTACTCAATAAAGATTAGGTTGCTCTTCTCTCTCATGGTCTTTCTTTTCTTTGCTTCTCATAGAACAAAACACTCACTCCTCATACAATTCACATTAAAAAACATCATGACTTCTGAAATTTTTCTATAACAGAATGAAATTAATTTTGACATCTTAAGAGAAAAAAATTGGTTGGTGCCATACAATTCATCACTACAAGTTTAACTGAAACCATATCTTGATAAATTCACTGTAAAGTGCATTTACATATATCAAATTAAGCTGTAGTTTTTCGTGTAAATCAAGTTTTATCCAAGTTGAGGTCCTTTTGGTATTATCTGACTAACTGTACTAACTTCAAACACTACTTAAAACATAAAATTAAAAAAATTAATGATTCAAGCTAGTAAAATTTCTTTCAATTCAGCTTAAGCTCATACAATTAGTTGCTTTCACTTTAGATCACATATTTACCCTCTTCCCTTCATACAGTGATTTCAAATTACACTAACATAAAATACTTCTTAAACATACAAGGAAAATAAGAACAAACATATGCTATGAATTTCATATGCTCAAATCTACTAATGCACAATGACTATTATCAGAAAACAAAGTATTTATCCTAAAACCATGAATATCTTACCAAAGCTTTTTTCTGTATTTTTGAAATCAGACTGCAAATGTAATACTGCAGGGGTGCAAGAATGTAAATAGTAGCAGCACCAATAAGAGCACTGTAGCCTAACTGCATGTACAACAAAATCAACAGGAGGACAATCTGCAAAACAAATATTTCTGAGAGTGAAAATATAAAACTTGCTTTAAAATATGAGCTCAAATAAAATAATTACAAATGCTTTCTGCTGAATTCATGCCTTCATTTTATTACATACAGATTAATAATTTAATTAAGTCTTCTGGATGTTCTTCAGCATTATCTATACTAAGTGGAATAGATGAAAGAACTAAGGATCAAAATGGTGGAACTTGTGACATCCTGGTCACAAGGGACAATTATGTTATAAGGCAAACTGGGAAAACCCAGAATGAACAAAAGCTTAATAAAAGAAACAAAGAAAGTGTGAGAAACTTAAATTTTAAATAATGAGAAAAAAACAGGCACATAAAAAGAAGAGAGAGGAAGAAAACACTTAAAATAAAAATGGCACGTGATGGTTTAGTGGGCCATCAACAAATTATGCCAAAATAGTCCACAGAATATTTTCCTTAAAACCCTGCAGAAGGCATAGGTGATTCACCACTTTGACCAGATCAAAGAAATACAACACATAACAAAAAATGTACTGAACTCATTTGAATTCATTTTACAAAGTCAACTTTGACTGTATTTAATTTACACACAACCTCTCTCTCTCTCTCTCTCTCTAACAACAATAACACTCTAACTCGCTAGTACTGGGTACTCATATCAAATTTTAGAACATTTCTTGTCAAGCTTACATTCTTAACACCCAATTTTTTTGAAAGAATTTTAGAGTCCAAAAACAAATTTTGATTGGGTACAATAGTCACTTTCCGGTTTGAAATCAGTATCATTTATGTGGTCTGTACCTCCATCACGACATAGAGAATTCTTTTAAATCTTTGGGTTGCCTTAAACTTTTAGACCAGTAGTTTTAACATCATTTTGTAAACAAATGCACATGTGGCCTACCAGACTCAGTAGAATTTTCCAAAGCCAAGAAAAAAATATTTATTTTTATCGTGTTGAACAAAACACTTAAGTATACTTTTGTGAATACTTACGTATACACACAAAACCACAAGTATACATGTTTCTATTTACATTTTGCAATTACAATTACACATAGTACACTGTTTGTATTACTTTTTTCTCTCTTTACATACTGAAATTTGAACTACGTACTTTCCCTATGCTAATTACATAGTTATGAATTTTTAACTACTTTCCCATTGCTAACTTTCATTTCAAAATTTTAACCTTGTTTTCTTCTAATTTACCACATGAAAACCAACCACCTAAAATTTCCACTGTAAATTTTACACCACCTTCAAAAATGTTACTAATACAATTTTGCTAAATTTTCTTCGCTACACTGATATACATTAAAACTCTGAAAATTTCTGAATCAACATGACCTGGTTGAAACATACGGAAAAATTAAAATACAATGTATGCCAAGCAATTTTTTTACAGAACACAGAATTTTTTTACTTGCCAGTTTACTGCCTGAACTGTCAACTGCTGTTGGCAGCATCAGCTTTTCTGGTCAAACCTTATCCGGATGAATTAAAGGAAAGAAAAATTTCCATTACTGTGACATCTGGATGGCAAGATGGAGAGCTCAGCTCTCATTTGCTTTTTGTTTCACTTCCTGAAAAATAGGGGATTTCCACTTTAAAGTCCATGTAACAGTTCTGTTAGAAGGGTGCTCCAAAAATCAGAAGAAATTCACCCTTGGCTAAGAACTGCCAGACAATAATAAGTGAAGATACTTTTTCCTTTCAATTTATTCTAGTTACCTCATTTATATACTTCAGCGCATTTTGTGTAATCCTTGTTTAAGTGCATATGTACTTGATTCGGCCCCAGGTTGTCCTTTTTGCACAGTACAACTTGCAAACATGAATAACAGAAACTTGACAGCTCATTAGTTGTCACAAAATGCAACATGTAAACCTGAGATATTTTTGTGAGATTTACAGGGTGCATTACTTATGATACAAAATGTAAGTGATCAGAAGTACAGGCCTGTAAGTGGTGTGGAACACACAATACTCAGTACCTTCTGTACCATGGTGTCATAGTACAAGGATACATCCATCATAGGTCATTAGGTTGAACTGCAACTTGTTGGAAAACACTATGTGCTGCCATTCGTCATGCCAGTGTCTGCATTCTTGGCCCCTTAGCAGCCACTGTCTGTGACTTAAGGTCAAGGGAAGTTGAAGCAATGGATGGCAAGAGATGAGGACTATGAAGCAAACAGCATCAGAAGCTGTCATCAGTTAGCTGCCTACCTTCCTTGAAAAAGCCATCTGGTTGATATGCGAAAGCTTGGAAAGTTTTATCTCTATTCTATGCCAAGAAATTTCGGATTATTAGTATAGTCATACTATTTTGCTTATTGAATCAGAAGCGGTATTACGCCCACTAGAAACAACAATTATTACCAATTCGATGAATAAACCCATGGTTTGGCTCAGATATGTTGAAGACATTTTCTTTGTCTGGATGCATGGGAGACATGAACTTAATACTTTTAACAACAATATCAACAGTGGACACCACAATATCCCCTTCACTATTGAAATAGAGTTAAATGGGAGGTTGCTTTTCCTGGATGTCTTATTGTCCAGAAATCCATTCATTGGACATTCAAGTATACTATAAACCTACATCTATACTCAATAACATTCTGCCCATCTCCTCATGCCCGAGGTATTACAAGACTGATGTCTTCAGATCATGGATGTGGAGGGCTTTAACAATATGCACATCTGATAATTCAAAGAATCGGGAAATCTTACAGTGGATTTTCAGGAATGTGAACATAGCGACACATTCCAAAAAGGGAAAAAAAGACTATGAAAGGACAACACAGATAGAAAGCAAGCATGCAATTTGCAGACAGCATTTCGTATATTCCCCAATTCTCATTTTATGTCAAAAATTTACCGAAGAAGCATGGTATTGAAGTAGCATTGAAGCCATCAAAATCTGTTGGAAAGATTTTAACAGCAAATAACAAGAAAACAGATGTAGACTATACAGCAAGGATATATGCAATTCCATTGAAATTCCCAGATTCTACTATAAAGTCTTACATCAGAATGACTAAAAGGTCTTTATGTGTGTGGCATAGGGAGCATATGAGAGACATAAGGGAAGGAAGAGGGTAATTTACAAAGCAGCAATTCCCATATAGAATGAAAGAAAACTGGTGGCCCCACTCACTACTTATAAGAGAACCATGATCAGAGAGTCCACTGACATGAGATTATCTCAAAAAGTGATGTATGCAATGATGGGGTATCCTTTGAACTGCCATCACCGTGGACCTACCTTCATTTTCCACAGGCTCTGAAATTGAGACTAGCATAAATACGACTTGATATCTTGTATTAATATGATACATTATGAAGATACTGGACTCGTGCAACGGTTAATGCCAGTTTACATGTTTATAATGTGTTATATTTATGTTTAATATGCGTGCCATTGTTTGATTTTAAACTCAAACCAGATTGTTGTTCTAGTGTAAGTTCGTCTTGATAAAGCCTCCCATTGGAATGCGAAAGCTTGGCATGATTAAAAAATTTTCAATGTATACCATATCACGGATTTATATGGCTTTGTTGTCTCCTTAGTTATTACTAGTGCACTTAGTACCTTTTGGACATTACCTTAAGATCTCTCTTAGTTTCTAAACTGATCAACTTTACTTATTTTTTCTGCTGTACTAAATTTGGGTTTCAGAGGGTTGTTTCTACTAATGATTTTTTTATTCCCATTTATTTATTTATTTATTTATTTATTTATTTTGAGGGTGAGTGTAGACCCTGAAATGTGATATATTAGCTTTAACCAATAAAAATGGTCTCGCATATAGGGAGAAAATTTTATAGTTTACAGGAGTGACATAAATTCGATTTTTGAAGTCACTGTGCCACTGCAGGGCTTAGTGGAGGGGAACAGAAGTCATTATTGATGTTAACTGTGCTTTCTATTAAAATATGCTTTTATGGACACCCGCACTTGCATTATTTTTTTTTTTTTTTTATCTTGCATCAATTTGGATTTCTGAAAGGAATTTCTGCTCCTCCATCTGAAAGGGGGAAGGGCATCTATCTCCCCTGAAATGCAATATATTGCCTTTAACCTAACAATATAGACCAGAAATGTAAAATTCTTTTTTATGAGAATACTAATGTAACCTTGCTTTGATTTTCGGAGGTGCGGTGCCACTGCTGAACGTTGCGTGCGGGGGTCATTATCGCTGTTGATTGCTGCATTTCAGATCAGTAGTCAGCACCATAACTGAGGTATGACCAGTGTGGCCCCTACCGTAGGCACCAATTAAACGAAGGTGCTGTACAGTGTTTAAGATAGTTACATAAATAGCAATTAGTAAATGCAAGGTTTAAAACAAATGGGAGCACAAACTTTCTGTATATTTGAATATTTTTATATATGCTTGAATTTTGTATTTTAGCGTCGGCGTGAACTGTTGTTATTTCTATAGATCTTGATCACAAGCCTTTGATCACAAGGGAAAAAAAAATATGTTAAATCTATTCTTGACTGTTCGACCAAACTGATGTTGCCACTGGTTATAACTGCGAGTGAGCATATATTTTGCATTCCATAAGAGGGGCTTGTCTGGTGGAAGGTCAAGCTGTGGGCGACAGGTCAACCTAAACGATTAGTCGACAGGGCGCGAGTCACGCATGTGACAGTGCTAAAAGCAGAGTTTTTGGATGCTCCCCAGTATGATCTATGCCCAGAAACAGATTTTGACAATGTTATTGATCCATCTTTAAAATTGAAGACAAAAATCAGCTTAATATAATTTGTAGGTAAGTTAGAAAGTTTAAAACTTAGGCTTCATGCAACAATAACACAAACATAGAAAACGAGCTAAAACACACAGAGTCACATATGGTAAATGGTTCGTTTAGCGGTAGCTTTTGGTCGTCCTACGACCTTGATCACCTGCGATCGACAGCATGGGCTGGCCGCCAAAAGTACAATTTGAAGTTGTGGTGTTGGAAATGCTGCCAGATTTTAGAAGAGAGATCCCAATAAATGGGATTTGGTGAGGGGTCTCTGAATTGCAGTTTTTGGTGAACAAAATTTCAATGCTTTGTTGATGAATGGAGCAACTTTTTTAGTTTCTTTCCAAATGGGAACTGCAGATAAAGCTGTCTTTGGAAGACCATTGGGAACATCTTTTTTGTGTTCACCAAGTCTTGTATTGAGGCTTCGGTATGTGCTTCCAATATACACTGAGGAACCAGAGGAAGTTGAAATGGGAATAGCATAAACTCCAGGGGTGAGACAGGATCCCTGTCTTTAAGCAGGCACATTAATGCAGAAGGGTTTGGTAACCAAACCCTGCAGAAGGGGAACTGCATTTGATAACCAAACCCTACCAAAGCAGGCACATTAATGCAGAAGGGTTTGGTAACCAAACCCTGCAGAAGGGGAACTGCATTTGATAACCAAACCCTACCAAACCCTTCTGCATTAATGTGCCTGCTTAAAGACAGGGATCTTGTCTCACCCCTGGAGTTTATGCTATTCCCATTTCAACTTCCTCTGGTTCTTCAGTGTATATTGGGAGCACATACCGAAGCATCAATACAAGACTTGGTGAACACAAAAAAGATGTTTTGAATGGTCTTCCAAAGACAGCTTTATCTGCACTAACCCTTGAAGACACCTCTGCAGTTCCCATTTGGAAAGAAACTAAAAAAGTTGCCCCATTCATCAACAAAGCATCTCTGCATTTTCAAGAAAGCATTGAAATTTTGTTCACCAAAAACTGCAATTCAGAGACCCCTCACCAAATCCCATTTATTTGGATCTCTCTTCTAAAATCTGGTAACATTGCCAACACCCCAACTTCAAATTGTAGTTCTGGCAACTAGCCCATCCAGTCGATCGCGGGTGATCAAGGTCGTAGGACGACCGAAAGCTACCATTAAACGAACCTTTTACCATATGTGACTGTGTTTTCGCTCTTTTTCTATGTTTAAGTTAGAAAGTTATTGTTTTTATAATGTACGCTCACAGCAGTAATAGAAACATTATTGTTTATAAGAGGAAACTGGGATTATATAGTTCCTGTATGAGTTGTTTTTCATGGCTAAGTTTTTGTTATTATTTTATGATAATTGCATTTGAAATGAATGATATTTCTCATTAAGGCATGTTTTTAATGTAAGGCCATAAGCACCTAAAATCTTTGCTATGGCTCTGTCACTAATATAGGTTTCCAAGCAGATCCACTTTTATGGTTTGTTTCCTGAAACAAAATTTTGGGTTCTGAAGGAATTTTCTGCAAGGGGGAGGGGGTATCCTGAAATGTGTTATATTGCCTTTAACATAAAATTGGAACCTTTGCGTGTAAAATTTGTTATCGTATTTACTAGTGTAACATAAATTCCATATTTTTTAAGGTGATGTGCCACTGTGGGACATAGCTGGGGAACTTATATTAGTAGCCGACTGAAAAAATATCAGAGAAATGGTTCCCACAAACAAACAAACAAAAATAAAAAATAAAATAAAAACATGCACTCTCGAAAATACGCCAACTGTTGACTCTTAGAAACGTTTTTTTTTTTTTTTTCTAATTTCATGAAGAAAGAGCTTTATTTCTGCTAAGCAATCTACAAAACTAGTCTGAACATTTTCTCTGATCAACCACTAAAAGTAAAGCAATTCAATTTACTATAAGAGAGATTTAAATCTCCTATATGCAGGTGATGAGCGAGCTGCAATTGTAATAATTGCTGTCCCCCGTGTTATTTAAAACATTTCTTCAAATGTTTAAGACAAGCGGTTATGTCTGCACGAAGAAATTACTACCAGACCTGAGAAAGCAAAACAGATGAGTCAAATTTGGGAGATATGTGAGTGATAAAATGTCAGTTGACCAAATGGAAAAACAGCTGTTTACATCGGTGAAATTGTTTGCAGAGGATGCAATTGTTTGAAGGAACGCACTCATGTATCCCAGTCTACCATTAATTATGTGCTTCAGGCCAAATGTTATCTCCAGCATTCTTTTCACGGAGGAAAAGAAAGCTGTAAAATTGGGGTGACGTGAAGTGGTGCAATTTCTACACGAAGTCTGAGTATCCAATTTTAAGTCAAAAGAACTTGCGCCTTGCAAACAAGTTGTTTTGTTAATGCACGTAAACTGTGTCCTTTTCCCTAGGCTGTAAAGCACATATGAGAGAGTGGTTTCCCATGAGGTCATCCCTGAAGGAACATTGTTCTTACGTGCAATATATCTGTCTGGAACCCAGCTCTCGGATTCGAAAAACTTACAAGAAAAACGTTGAGGGGGCGTATAAGAGTTACACTTTTGATTTATTTACTCAGGCACAAAACATTAATTGTAATGTACTTTGTTGAATTACACATGGGGCTCGTATGAAACTTATGCATTCATTTCAAGAAACAATTTTTTAAAGCTACGGTGTCAGATGAAATAAGGTATATTTGAAAAAGAATGATAAGGCACGATATTTTTTTTTCTTCTTTTTTGAAGGCAAAAAAATTGCAGACTTTGTCAGGGCTAAATTTTTGCTTTGGCATTGTGACCTCACTTTGACTAAGGACAGTGGCTTTTGGAGCAGTGAAATGTCACACTTTTGTGCAGGACAAAATATTTATTTAAGGCCTTTTTGGCCAAGCTCAAGTTATAAGGATTACATAACAAGTCAAGTTAATAATATTGCACTTGTACTCGGTCAAAAATATGACTTACAAGGTACTGGGCCTAGACTTAGGTTTTCTTATCAGATTTTAATCAGCAGTGCTCATTTTCGTAAGGTTTGCATAACAAGTTAAAATTACAGCATTGCACTTATACTCAGACACAAAACATTAAGAGGCATAAGACATAGGCCTTTTTATAATTTTTTAATAAGCTTAATGTTATTAACTTGACTTGCAATGCAAATCTTACGGATAATATCACGACATATTAAAAACTACTAAAGGCCTAGGCTTATGGCCAATTAATTAATTTTTTGTGCCTGAATAAAAGCACAATACATAACCTTGGCTTGTTGTGCAAAATTTAAAAATATGAGCAGGGAGGGGAAAAAATTGCTAAATAAGCCTAGACCTAGGGCCTTGTAATTAATGTTTTGTGACCGAGTAAAGGAGCAACATTATTAACTTGACTTATTATGTAAACCTTATGGATATGAGCTGCACATATTAAAAATTGCTACTAAGGCCTAGGACTAGGGCCTATTAATATTTTTTGTGTGAATAAAAGTGCAATACTGCTACCTTGACTTGTTATGTAAACCTTAAAAATATATGATCTCGGTGGAATAAAAATTGCTAAAAAAAAAAAAAAAAAAAAATCCGTTTCGGGTTTTGCAATTAATGTTTAGTAACCGAGTAAAGCTGCAACATTATTAACTTGACCTGTTGTGTTAACGTTAAGAATATTAGCTCTGCAAATGGAAAATTGCTAAAAAGGCCTAGGCCTAGGGCCTTGTAATTTACGTTTTGTGACCGAGTAAAAGAGCAATATTATTTATTTGATTTGTTACACAAACCTTTTGAACATGAGCTCTGCAGATTGAAAATTGATAGAAAGGCTTAGGATTAGGGGCTATCAATTAATGTTTTGTCCCTGATTAAAAGTGCAACACTACAACCTTGATTTGTTACGGAAACCTTATGAAAATCAGTATGTTTGATTCAAATTTGCTAAAACGGCCATAGCCTAGGGCTTTATAATTAATGTTTTGTGTCTGAATAAAAGTATGACATTTTTCTGCTTCAGGAGCAGATGTTCTTAGTCGGAGTAAGGTCACATACACTGTTACCAGAGCAAATATTTAGCAGTGACAATGCCTCTTCAATTTCACCTGCCAGAAAGGGGAAAAAAAGAAATCCCTCTCTCCTCAATCAGATTTAGAATCAGTCTTACTATAACTTTGTTGTTTCACCAAACACCATAGTTTTAAAAGATCTAAAAATTTATGACAATTTTTTCCCCAAAATGCAAGGGTTTTATAAGTGACAATAATACTGTATTGTGCACGTCAGATTTACACAAAAATAAATTTTTGTATGTAAGAGAAGAGGCCATGAAAGCACAATTTTTATACTACCCCTAAAGTGTATGGGGCTACTTGTTTGTGTAGCGAGTTATTCCGGGGCCATTTGTCCTAAACTTGTTTGGATGATTTCTCAGAAAGAGACGAGTTGTCATTTATGCAATTTGTATATGCCCCCATAACCAGTGGTGGTCCTACACAAAAAAAAATGAAGGGGGGACAGGACAAATTCCTGCAGGTGCCAGTAAATAATTGAAATTAACATATAATTCCCAGAAAAATAAAAAAATCCGGTTATATTTGGGAGGGGGTGGGGCAGCTAGAACAGCCACTGCAGCAGCAATCGAAGGGTACCAATCTGCCAGGTCAAAATCTGCCTGGTACCAATCCGCTGAGTACGAGTCTGCCTGATGCCAACCCGCTGGGTGAGAGTCTGCCTGGTGCTAACCCGTCGGGTGTGAGTCTGCCTGGTACCAACTTGCTGGGTGCAAATCTGCCTAGTGCCAACCCGCCAGGAGCGCGTCAGCCTAGTGCCAACCCGCCGAGTGCGAGTCTGCCTGGTGCTAACCTGCGGAGTCAAACATCGCGTGTGCATGCGTGTGTGTGTGCTCTCCCAGACTTATTTAACCCTAGCTAAAAACTCTACTAACCATAGTTATTACACAAAAAATCCCAACTTGGAGTTCCAATTCCCAGTCACCTTAATAGTCCATCAAAAAAGGTGATTATGCTTGCAAGTATTGCAGATTTCAATGCCATTTTAATCAAGGTTAAAAGAAATATTTTCCATCATTTCTATACATTTTGTATAAGCCAAAAATGTCCTCTTTAAGGTAGTGAAAACCAAAACTTTCAATGTACAATAACAGGGAAACAACTGCCTTTTTTCAAAACCATTGTGAGGCGCCATTTAGGCCTGACGCAGAAAAGAAAAATGAACCTATATCCAAGATGGTGGCAGATAAAAATAAAATAAAAACTGTTTTGAGCTACTCACCAATAGGGTTAAACTATGGTGGGAAAAGGTGTATAAAATGGTCAAGCAACCACTCAATTAAAAAATTGGGTAATGTCATGTCGGAATGTCCCATATATAACACATGCCGTACATATTTGGAAGATGTGAATCCATTTATTGGTGTAAATATGACATGGATTAATCAAAGTTATTTCATGCTAATTGTAGGTAAAAGGTTGGAAACGCTGTCAAAGCACAGTAATATTTTGGAGCCAAAGCACACACACCATATCCCCAAATTATCTTTTAAAAAACGCAGAATTTAAAAAACGTCTTTATTTATAATTTAAAAACATGGTAGATAAAAGCTCTGGCAAGCACTTTCGCGACCACTATGGTCGCATCTTCAGGCCGATGAGTGAAACCAGAATTAGAACGGCACAAGGTTAAATAGTGACAGATAGAAGCACAAGTAATACACATTATGTAAATGAAACACATTAGTCACTGCCATTCACTACAAATTATTACAAATCTTTGTAATTACTTAGTTTCTTCTTCCATGAATACTACACTGCCGGACAATTGCTAAGGACGGATGACAATAGCAACGATAGCAACCATAAAATGGAAGGCAGGAAAATGTGGAAATTAGCATAAGTGCGGGATACAGTAAGACGTGTTGTGCGTATGCAAATTTTGGATTGCCGGACTTGTTCATGACGTCATAGCGCTGATAAGAGATATAAAGGATTTAACGCGTATTGACCGTTGTTGTTCAAACGCAAAGTTGAAAGGGAAAGAATCAATTGACGAACTTGCAATTTTCAGTATGTCTTCCCGACATCACAGATGATTTTACGCGTGGCCGTATTATTGGCAAGATTGAAGAAGGGCGAAAAATAACAGATGTTGCCAGGGAGTTCGACGTCAGCCACAGTGTTGTTTCAAGGCTTTGGAAATCATTTCAAACAAATGGAGAGTGTAACAAACGTCACGGGAGAGGTCGTGTTCGCAGTACGACACCTGCAGAAGATTGGTACATAGTGCTATCAACAAAAAGACACCGGCGCAGCACAGCTGGTGAGGTAGCAAATCAGTTTATGGCTGCTACTGGCAAGCGGATCTCCCGAAAAACTGTCGCCAGACATTTGCATGAAGGAGGACTATACGCCCACCCTCCTGTTGTGTGCATCCCATTGTCCAGACGTCATTGTACCGCCCGTTTGCAATGGTGCCATTAACATCGCAATTTTTACTGATAACGACTGGTCTGCTGTCCTCTTCTCAGAAGAGAGTGGATACAGTCTATCGTCTGATTGTCGACGACAACTGACCTGGAATAATAGTGGTACTGCATATTGTCCAGCAAACATACAGGAAAGGGACCGATATCCGACATGTAGTGTCATGGTATGGGCTGGCATCATGATCAATGGCCGTACGTCCCTTTATGTGCTTCCAACTGGGACTATGACTGGCCAACGATACATTAATGATGTTCTGCTACCTCATGTTCGCATGTTCCGTGGTGCTGTCGGTGATAGATTCATTTTCATGGATGACAACGCAACATGTCATCGAACAGTCGCTGTCCAGGAGTGTCTTGAGAGCGAGGATATTCAACGCCTCATATGGCCAGCATGTTCTCCGGATCTGAATCCCATTGAAAATGTGTGGGATGCTTTGGGGAGGAGTCTTGCTGGTCGCCAATGCCCTCCAATAAACAAGGACACCCTCATCCATGCACTGACAGAGGAATGGGATAAATTACCCCAACAGCTGCTTGATAATGTTGTGCAAAGCATGACATGACGTGTGGAATCGTGCATCGCCCTCCATGGTGGCCATATCCCATATTGACATCTTACACCGGAACGCCTGCGGACGGTAATTGCATTTTTTTCACGTTTACGTATTCTATACAAAATGGCCTGTTTGTCCCTTGAACACGTTCCAAAGCCTTCTGGATTTCAGAGCACAATAAATTGTCTTTCTTGTAATGTCCTGACATTCTGACATTATTTTATTTCACTTGGCATCCAACCACACTTACTTTTTTATGCGCTATATAGCCGTTTATGATCCGTCCTTAGCAATTGTCCAGCAGTGTATAAAACCAGGTTTCTCCAGGCGGTGGGAATGTATATAGGCACGTCCTCATTACAGCATTTTGGTCCAAGTTTTATGATGTATAGACTCTCAGTAAAGAGTATAGAGCGTTTATTAGAAGCTGTCGATAGCAAGTTCGCATTGTCCCAAGTTCGCATTGTCAGGTCTCAAAGTCTTTTTCAATAACAGTTTTTGACAATGTCAAAGTGGCAGATTTCTTACGGATGGCATATCTGTGTTCAGCCCAACGAATACCCAGGTTTCGAAACGTCGAGCCCACATAACAAAGATCTGCCGATTGTCCATTTTTGTCCATTAGAGATTTATTATACACTCCAATGCGGGAAATAGGTGGAACTATGTCTCTGTCACGTCTAATTATTGAAAAAAGGTTTTGGGTTTTTACACCGAATCCAATAAAGTATTTTTTACAGGTGTTTTTTAATAAAGTGACCACAGATTTCTGGTAGTCCATGCTCCCCTCATATTTAATCATGGGTACATTTTTAGTCAGGGTTGTAAAAGTTTTTCGTTCATGCTGTTGAACAAGTCTTTGAACACAACCCGTGGGGTACCATGCACATCAGCAATCTCCATTATTTTTCTCAGTTCCAAATTTCGACTATCAGAAGTTGAAGAGTATGAAAATGTCCTGTGTACAAGAAATCTGAGAGCTGAAAATTTGTAGGGGTTGGAGTACAGGAATTGAAGGGAATAATAACCGGAGTTGAGGTTGGTTTTCGGTAAACTGAAAAGTCGAAATGTGAGTGGCCCGAGGTGTGGGAAACCAGAAAATCAAGATAAGGAAGTGACCTAGACTCCTCGATCTCAACAGTAAACTTAATACCGGGTATGATGGAGGATAGATTCGAAGCCATATTAAATAATTCGGTTTCAGAATGGGGCCAAACAAGGAAGACATCATCAACATATCTCAGGTATAACGTTGGTTGAACGGAGCAAGATTTTAGGTAATTGTCCTCCAAATCTTGAAGCAGTATTTCGGTAAGAACAGGTGACAAAGGGGAACCTATAGGTGCCCCCTCATTCTGTTTGAAAATAGTCTGTTGAAATCTGAAGAAACACCGGTCTACAACAAGTTTGAAAGCCTGTAGGGTTGAATCAATTTCTGCAGCAGTATAGGAATTTTGAGTGTACAAGATCTTTTCAATCAGGTTATAAACAACTGAGCGAGATACATTGGAGTAGATTTACAACATCTAGGGGAGCTAGAATGAACTGAGTTTTGGGGAATTGACATGTTTTTATTTTTGTAGTAGCTTTAGATGTACTACAAACAGAGTAGGTTGAGTTTTTAGTAAGGGGTTTTAAAAAGGCTGCCCTTACTAAAAACTCAACCCACTCTGTTTGTAGTACATCTGTAGCTATTACAAAAATAAAGACATGTCAATTCCCAAAAACTCAGTTCATTCTAGCTTCGCTAGATGTTGTAAATCTATTCCCCAATGTATCTCACGCAGTTGTTTATAACCTGATTGAAAAGATCCTGTACACTCAAAATTTCTATACTGCTGCAGAAATTGAGTCAACCCTACAGGCTTTGAAACTTGTTGGAGACCGGTGTTTCTTCAGATTTCAACAGACTATTTTCAAACAGAATGAGGGGGCACCTATAGGTTCCCCTTTGTCACCTGTTCTTACCTAAATACTGCTTCCAGATTTGGAGGACAACTACCTAAAATCTTGCTCCGTTCAACCAACGTTATACCTGAGATATGTTGATGATATCTTCCTTGTTTGGCCCCATTCTGAAACCGAATTATTTAATATGGCTTCGAATCTATCCTCCATCATACCCGGTATTAAGTTTACTGTAGAGATCAAGGAGTTTAGGTCACTTCCTTATCTTGATTTTCTGGTTTCCCACACCACGGACCACTCACATTTCGACTTTTCAGTTTACCGAAAACCAACCTCAACTTCGGTTATTATTCCCTTCAATTATTGTACTCCAACCCCTACAAATTTTCAGCACTCAGATTTCTTGTACACAGGACATTTTCACACTCTTCAACTTCTGATAATCGAAATTTGGAACTGACAAAAATAACGGAGATTGCTGATGTGCATGGATACCCCACGGGTTGTGTTCAAAGACTTGTTCAACAGCATGAACGAAAAACTTTTACAACCCTGACTAAAAATGTACCCATGATTAAATATGTGGGCAGCACGGACTACCAAAAATCTGTGGTCACTATATTAAAAAACACCTGTAAAAAATACTTTATTGGATTCGGTGTAAAAACCCAAAACCTTTTTCAGTAATTAGACGTGACAGAGACATAGTTCCACCTATTTCCCACTTTGGAGTGTATAATATCCCTCTAATGGACAAAAATGGACAATCGGCAGATCTTTGTTACGTGGGCTTGACATTTCGAAGCCTGGGCATTCGTTGGGCTGAACACAGATATGCCATCCGTAAGAAATCTGCCACTTTAACATTGTCAAAAACTGTTATTGAAAAAGACTTGAGACCTGACTGGGACAATGCGAACTTACTATCGACAGCTTCTAATAAACACTTTATGCTCTTTACTGAGAGTCTATATATCATAAAACTTGGACCAAAATGCTGTAATGAGGACGTGCCTGTATACATTCCCACCACCTGGAGAATCCTGGTTTTACAGTATTCACGGGAGGAAGAAACTAAGTGATTACAAAGACTTGTAATAATTTGTAGTGAATGGCAATGCCTAATGTGTTTCATTTACATAATGTGTATTACTTGTGCTCCTATCTGTCAATATTTAACCTTGTGCCATTCTAATTCTGGTTTCACTCATCGGCCTGAAGATGCGGCCATAGTAGTCGCGAAAGTGCTTGCCAGAACATTTATCTACCATGTTTTTAAATTATAAATAAAGACGTTTTTTAAAAGATAATTTGGGGATATGGTGTGTGTGCTTTGGCTCCAAAATATTACTGTACTTTGACAGCGTTTCCAACCTTTTACCTATGACATGGATGTTAAGTCAGGTAACATTCGGAAACTTGAAAATTTCATCGTCCTGAAGCAGGAATCGAACCCACATCTCCCGGATAGCACCCAAGTATGCTAACCACTACACCACCCAGAATGACCAAGTTTCAAGTTTTCAATTAATTTTAATATATAACTATCACAGGATTCCCTAGTCGAAGCAACCGGCATTCATTTATAGCAAATCTGGAGGTTTTGAATTCATTGCCGTGATTACCTGGAGGCACAGAATATCAATGAATGAAATAAGGGATTACACCATTGTGCAATACAAAATTTCTATTGCACAATGGTGTAATCCTATATTTCATTCATTGATAAAAGTATGCCATTTTAGGTTGTTGTTGTTTTTTCCCCCTCACTAAAATTGCGAATTGCCCAAAGTTTTTTTTTTTTTTGTTTCCTGCTGAAAGGTTACTTTAATACACACATGAAAATATTTTTAGCAAATTTGAAATGGGTGGCTGATTTTGAAAAAAACTGTTTTGTTTAATAAAAATGTGGCTAGATTTTTCCATATCTTTTGTCGCAAAATTTTAGAAAAAGTGTTCCTTTAATTCTAAAAATGTGCAGAAACAACTTGTTCCAAAATGTATGGATCATGCAGATTATTTAAAAAAAAATTATGTGGCTGCAACAGTTAATTGTGAAGTTATGAATTGTTCTGTCCTACAGTGTAGTTGTGAAAACTTTGAAGGCAGAGCTACCCAATTTTTAAAGTGGCATTACTCAAGACCACCTGGACTGACTGACCTAAAATTTTAACAGGTTTCATATCTCACAAGAACAATACTTTGTGTACCAATTTTCACAAAAATCTGAGATAGGTGCGTGTCTTGTGAAAATGCTGGGTGATTTGACATGGAATGACCCCTCTGCCTATAACTTTTCACTAGGTACATATTTTTCACATGCAACCCTCTGACATTCATAGATAGGGACAACCTTGAGCAAAGTACAAAGACATTATTAAGAACTAAGTGAAAAAGACAACCAATCACTACTTCAACTACTTTTCATTTTTAAACAGTAATACTTTCACACACAACTAAAAAACACAAAAAATTTAGAAAGACTTAGCTAAAACTTACACATAATTCTCATAGTATTTGAATTTATTATGATACACTTAAAATACATATTTCTGTATTAGAAAAGTTCTATGCCTACCCACCAAAATTGCAAGTGCTAAAACATACTATTTTAAAAAATTTATCTCTTAAAAAAAACAAAAAAAAAAAACTTCAAACTCCTCATCTTTTGCACTCCTCCTGGGTTCCCAACCCTTGCCAGCAATTCTCACATTTGGTCTGTTGAAGACTTTTTCACTCCCTCCCGGGGCATCATCAGAATGAAAGAGAACTCGGAATTGCTGAATCAGTATATATTGAAAAAAATAAGAAATGTGTTTGTAATAATCATGATCCTACCACATTACTAGCCCTGTGGAAAATTCTGATAGAGCAGCATCACAAAAAGAAAAAAATATGCCTTGTTAATGTTGATTTATAATTTTCTTCTCACAAGAGGGCAGCACAGAGTGAAATAGCATGATATGTTTGAAGCTGTGTTGTTGCCATGCTATTGGTTAGTAAGAAAAAAGTGCCCCCTATACTAGAAAGCGTGAACAAGCTCCTTTGTCATCTGGCTGTCAGTGGCAGACAGTGCTGAGAATTGTTTTAATGATGCTCCAGGAGGGAGTAAAAAATATTTAACAGACTAAATGTGAAAATTGCCGGCAAGGGTTGGGAACCCAAGGGGAGAGCAAAAGATGTGTTTGAAGTTATGTTTCTTTTTCTTTTTTCAAAAAGAGATAAATTTTTTCAAATAGTATATATATATATATATATATATATTTTTTGAAAAGAGGTAAATATTTTAAAATAGTACGTTTTAGCACTTGAAATTTTGGC
Organism: Macrothele yani; assembly: GCA_039090855.1. Taxonomy (NCBI): domain Eukaryota; kingdom Metazoa; phylum Arthropoda; class Arachnida; order Araneae; family Macrothelidae; genus Macrothele; species Macrothele yani. Next base: position 75,197,248 of record CM077016.1, on the reverse strand, counting down.
AAGTAGGGATAGAACTTTTCTAATATAGAAATATGTATTTTTAGTGTATCATGATAGATTTAAATACTATAAGAATTATGTGTAAGTTTTAGCTTAGTCTTTTTAAATTTTTGTGTTTTTTAGTTGTGTGTGAAAGTATTGCTGTTTAAAAATGAAAAGTAGTTGAAATAGTGATTGGATGTCTTTTTAACTTAGTTCTTAATAATGTCTTCGTACTTCACTTGAGGTTGTCCCTATCTACAAATTTTGGAGGGTTATGTGTGAAAAATATGTACCTAGTGAAAAGTTATAGGCAGAGGTGAGTTTTTGGTTAAGAACTATACTATGCTTGACTTTGAGAATTTTTAGTGTAATGCATTTTTTATTTCATTATAAAGAAATTAATTTGTACAACTTTTTGTTACAACGAACATGTTTTCCCCATTTCAGGAGAAATGTAACAACCTCTAAAAATCTTCAGCTCGGATTTCTGTATCTTGGTTCCCTTCTTGAAGCATGTGTGAGTCATGTCCAGTTTTCTGTAAGGTCAGAAGCTGTTTAGAGACATGGCCAGACACATAAGCTGAACGTGATGTAGCCCATGATGTAAACAAAGGCTGCCAAGGGAACTCAACATGCAGAACGGTGGATCGGGTGACTAACTTCTCCGCAACTACAACCCCTCTTTTCCCCCTTACGTATCTCTCATCCTTGATCGTCCACACCCATTGAATGCCTGACACGACTCTGATACGCCTACTGTCTGTCAATTAACGGGTACTTCTGTGTCTACCCGATGGTGCACTACATTCAATTTCCATGACGTGAGAGTTTCATCTTAAAGCAGCAACTGTCCTCTCACCTCACTTTACAGTTTAGAAGAGAAAGGAATGCTGCTGAAGGAGTGGAGCGAATGAAACAATGCACGAGAATTCTCACACATTGTTTCTCTTTCACTCAGGGTTCCTTGACTTCTCGTGCATAAAATGAGCTCGTTAAAGCAAAAACAGTTCTCTTTGAAAAAAGAGAAGTATCATCGCTGAAGTTGATTCTCGATGTAAAAAAAGAGATGTTGCCAAAACTATGGCATCAGTCCACAGGATATACTAATTAGTGGGACCCTAATTTGTCGAAAAGCTTTACAATTTGCCATAACTCTTGGACATGATAATTTTCAGGCCAGCGTTGGATGGCTCAATCGGTTTAGAGAAAGATGTGGTGTTGTATCAAAAGCAATTTCTGGTAAGGCAGGTAATCTACCCGTAGAAAGTGTCAGGGAATGGAGAGCCGGTGAAGTGGCAAAACTTATAAAGCTCTTACAATCCAGATAATGTGTTTTTACTGCAGATGAAGTGGGAATATTTTTCCAACTCAAGCAGATAAAAACGTTGGCTCTTAAAGGAGACAAATGTGTTAGAGGGAAAAGATCAAAGCAATGTCTTAATGCAATTTTCTACTGCAATCAATCAGGAACTGAAAAAAGGAAAGTCTTAATTGTTGGCAAATCTGCTAAGCCTTGCTGCTTGAAAAATGTTAACTCAGTGCCATGAGAGTACAAATCAAGTAAAACAGCCTGGATGATGACAGACATTTGTAATGACTGGCTTGACAAATATAATGCAGAAATGAAGCCAAAAAGAAATTATTCTTTTCATAGATAATTGTACACCTCACATCATGCCCCCATTCTATCGACTCAGAAATATGAAAATCCCCACACACACACACACCTAACTTTACCACAAGGGCCTCCCACACTAACAAAATCATAGCAGCACAGCAAACAGTGACACAATAGACCCTAAAGAAGAAACAACAGTTCAAGCTAAAAATCTGACTGAATTTGTGTTGAATATTTTCTGCCAAACTTCACTGTCATTTTACAGCCTTTAGATCGAGGAATCATGAGAACAGTCCTTGATTTCGTTTCTTTTTAGCACTAGCAACATTTGCTAGTGGCCTTATTTTTACCAGCAAATTGCATTATGTACTAGCGAAAGTTTATTAACATTATACAAAAGAAACTTTAACATGTCCCCCTCCATTAGTCAGTCATGACAAATTTTGATTTCACTCCTGTAACTGCCACATTGTAATGCTGAAAAGATTACTTTTTTTTATTATTTTTTTTTTTCTGTAATGCATCAAAATTGCAGATTTCTGTTTAAAATAAGAAAACACATAACTGGTGCCTGGCAACATCTGCTTCCCACCCACTCTTTGCCTTATTGGGCACATGCCTTGGGCATGCACATTCCGGGCGATCGCTAACTCCTAGTAACAGAAGCTTGTGGACCTCCTCTATTCGGAATTAAAATGCAAATACTTATTTTCACGAAAAGTTAAGCAACTTATGCAGTTTTTTTTTTGTTTGTTTTTTTATGCAGATATTGCGATTTGCTGGGAAAAGAAAATATTCCGAATTTCGCCAAAATGTGTTGATAACTTTTTAAATTAAGTCTGAATTTTCTTATTAAGTAGAAGGATATAGATTTCTTAATAAAAAAAAATTGGTGTAACTTCATAAGTTACCAGTGGATTTTGGCGAAATTTGGAGATTCTGTTTTTCTTAGCAAATCATAGAGTCTTTAAAAAATTCGCATAATTTTCTTAAATTTTCGAGAAAATAAACGTTTCACATTTTTATTTCTACTGAAACAGTGAACAGCAGATGCGATTCTGGCAGGTTGGGTAGACGGTGCCGGAAGTGGGGGAGAATTAATGCTTTTAGAGTTGAAATGTTTTACTTCTAGAAAAAGGAAGTAAAACATTTGCAACCTTTTAGATAAAGAAGGCAAATGCGACCATAGTACCTAATTTGTTACAGTTTAATCAGTCTTGGCTATGCATCCCAGCTTTCACCCAGGTGTGAGTTACAGTTAGTCATTCAACAAGTTTTGGGGAAGGAACACGCAGCCATTGATTTTTTTTTTCCCAGCACGCCACCACCGAATTTTTTTCCACAGCACAGACCTTTATTCCACATGCGCAGTGCAGTTGGTGCTTTACATTTCACACTAAAACATCCAAAATTTTTCCACTAGCAACGTTTTCTAGAACCACTTTTTATCACTAGCAAAATGCATTTGCTTGCTAGCAATTTGCAACTAACTACCAGTTGAAATCGAGCCCAGCATGAGAACTGTGAAAACTCACTATTGAAGCCTGTTAATGAAGCAAATTCTTCACGGGATTGAAAGAACTCAGCAAAGAAAAAAACGTAAATGAAGCTATGGATATGATTGCAGGAGCATGGCGTGAAGTCAGCCAAAGAACTATCCTCAATTGTTGGAAACACGTGGTGTTGATTGATTCCGATCAGAAGATTTCAGCCAAAAAGATTTAGATGTGGCAACATCTATCCAACTTGAAACATTATGGAACTTGGTTGCAGAATCGACTTCAGTCCCTAATGATGTAAAACTTGAAATTTATTGTTGGTAGACGATTGTTTACTTACCTCCTATCAACTGAACGATGCCGACATCCAGTCAATTCTGGACAAAAGAAATGACAGAGTTGATCAGGAAAACAGTGATGACAAAGATGTCATGACTCTGTTGCCAAACATCAATGCATCAGAGGCACTTTCACACTTTGAAAAAGGGCATCATTTCATTTTCTATCACACAAATGTCTCTGAGGATATTTTTTCAAGTACGCATTCCCTGCAAAATGTTCTAATTTCTAAAGCCATGAAAGTATGTGAACAAACAAAAAATTTGCAGAATTTGTGTAAATGGAGGTGTAAATATGTACAGTATATGCATGTATGTACGTACATACAAGCAAAGGTTTGTTTCGAAGGGTTTTTTCAGGTATTTCTTTTTCGTTTTTATAAGCGTATCTGAAAGTAGAAAATTTTTAAGCAAAAATTTAATGTCAAATTTTTTAGATTTGTTAGATTAAAAGTTCTTGGAAAAAACCCATGAAATCTCATTATTACGAAATTTCCTTATAACAAAACAACATTAGACTGTCTCGTCAAGTTTGTTCTAACGCGAATTTACTGTATAAGCATATACATTTAGCTGGCGAAGAACGATTTCTCTACTTTAAACTGATAATCATTTGATGCACGAAAATACATACAGAATTTAAATTACCATATGTAGCTTAAACTGCATAACAGCACAGCAGCTCTCTGAACAAAATACATACATACCTTAAATGGGACAGCCCAAATGTAATGCCCCATTGAGAATAGCATCATCATGTTAAATGCATCAACAGACATGTGATTTACAAGAGCTCCAGTATCCAATCCAGCAGCAGTGCTCATACGAAGTGCTTTCTTGAACACTAAACACTGACAAGAAATTTTTTCAAAGTTATTTTTGAAACTGGCCAAAAACATCTTTAATTTTACATAACAAAACCACATGAAAAAAAAACTAATTGCATAAAAGTAAAAAGACTTGTTTCTTACAACATAACACTTGATCAAAACTTGCAGTCATGCAAAAACCCCGCAAGATTCAGACAACTTAAAAAGTAACTGATTTTGTAGCAAAAAACTCATCTGAGAATATTTAACTGAACCTTTTCATTTACATCTTATATGTATAAAAAGCTTCTGCTAAAAGTAAAACATTCAAAATTGAAATACCAAAATTCTTTTGGACATATCTGTTGTTGTACCTTTATCCCCATTGCCCTATTTAACACATAAACGAAAATTTCTTTAACAACTAAATGAATAAGTAAGGAAATGCTCTCAAGAACAAATAAAACTGAAGATATTTAAAAAATAGTGTTCCAAAGAAAATGCAGGACAGAAATAAATAAAAGAGCTCACACTGCAGAGCATTCCAATTAAAAGTATGAGCATAAATATAAGTTGTTCACTGCTCATTTCCCTTCATGAAACATACAGGGTTATCATGGTAAATGTGGAAAATTTATTTATATAATAAAACAATTAATTTTCAAACAAATATATGTTTCATTGGAGCAAAATCTTGTACAATAGTTGATGCACAAACACACTCCGTAATTCAATCATAACCCAATCATAAAAGTTTAAGGTAGCAGTCTTAAAAGCACGATAATTATAACACTATGCAAACTTCCGATGAAGTGAAGAACTTATTTAATGTACAAGTTAAAAGATTAAAAATAAAGCCATAAGAACTTTCGGTCTTCCTAAAGACCATCATCAGATGGAAGTACTAAAAAGGAGTTTTTTGGGTGGGGAGACATATCAGTAACCTACAGGCGTGACATACTGAACAGGTGATCATGTCGTCAAATCCAAATATGATAGTTTTAAATCGATATATGAATACAAACAATCAAATGGTCAAATTATCAAATAATTAACATACAAGACAAGTAAGACGTAGAACAAGAATAAATGAATGAAGTAAGGCAAATACATACAATAAGGAGGCAATCTTATGTAACTTACCTACAATAACCGGATAATATGCATACTTAAGTCTAACAACAATGATTATTATTAATATATATATATATATATATATTCATTCTCCACAACTGGAGGGGAAAGTTTTAATAGTTGTGTCCAAGGTTTCGGTATGTAGACAGGAGTATTGTCATTACAACATGAATTTCCATGTTCAGCAATTATCAAACTTTTGGTGAATAATAAGGAGGAGATAGCACGTGTTGTAATGATTTTTGCCTCTTTCCAATTAGGATAATGTTGTCCATTGTTCAATTAACTTCATGCTAAGAAGAGCGTTCACTCATTCCTCTGATAGCTTCAGGCGGCATTGTGAAATTGATAAGGTTTTCGACATTGCTTGTGCCCATGGTTTCAAAAAATCTACTGTTAAAGTTGTACTCGGGAAAAATCTGTCGTCAACATCTAACTACCCTTCAGGCCGAACACCCCTGTCGCAATTTTGTGGGCTCAATGGGTTATTTCCCAACTGTCTCCTCAATCCTTAAAAATATTTGTAAACCATTCAATCTGGGATGCGTACCACCAATATTTTTACTTTGATCAAGAAAAATCGTGACCTAGTTCCAGAAGCTAAGAAATTTGGTATATACACTATCCCACTTGATAGTATAAATCAAGTTCTCCCTTGCTGCCAATACATCAGATCAACCAAAAGGTCATTGGGAATTAGGTTCAATGAACATAAATATGTCGTTAAGAATGGCCTATCAAATACTGCACTTGCAAGACTCGTGAACGATGGACAACATTATCCTTATTGGAAAGAGGCAAAAATCATTACACCACCACATACTATCTCCTCCTCATTATTCACCGAAAGTTTGATAATTGCTGAACATGGGACTTCATGTTGTAATGACAATACTCCAGTCTAAATACCGAAACCTTGGACACAACTATTAAAACTTTCCCCTCCAGTTGTGGAGAATGAAAATATTTAACATATATATATATAAAAAAAATAATAATAATTGTTGCTAGACTTAAGTATGCATATTATCCGGTTATTGTAGGTATGTTACGTAAGATTGCCTCCTTATTGTATGTATTTGCCTAACTTCATTCATTTATTCTTTTTCTATGTCTTACTTGTCTTGTATGTTAATTATTTGATAATTTGACCATTTGATTGTTTGTATTCATATATCGATTTAAAACTATCATATTTGGATTTGACGACATGATCACCTGTTCAGTACGTCACGCCTGTAGGTTACTTATCTGTCTCCCCACCCAAAAAGCTCCTTTAGTACTTCCATTTGATGATGGTCTTTAGGAAGACCGAAAGTTCTAATGGCTTTATTTTTAATATTTTAACTTATACAATAAATAAGTTCTTCACTTCATCGGATGCTTGCATAGTGTTTTAATTATCGTGCTTTTAAGACTGGTACCTTAAATTTTTATGATTGACTCATTCCGCATGAGAACATGATATCTTGACACTCCGTAATTATTAAATGAACCCGCTGTTTGCAGCAATGACGGCCTCGATTCATGAGTGGAATTGATCACAGGCCTTGGCGACCTGGGCCTTGTTCATGTGTATCATGACATTGGCGATGGCATGCCTGATTGAATCAAGGGTGTTATGGATGCTTGTTGGTCTCTCTTTAAACAATCCCCCTCATATAGTAATCCAAGGGATTCAAGTCAGGGAAATTGGGGGGAGGGGTGCATGTGGAGAACAGTGGTAGGGCACATTCTTTTCAAGCAATTACTGAGATGCTTTGGCCTAGTGGGCTGGGGCAGAGTCCTTATGGAAGATGTAAGGCCTCCCTTACATCTATCAACAAGACTTAAGAGAATTCTTAAAACTAAGCAATCTCCTTTGGGGGTTCTCCTGGTGCTGAGAGCTAACAGCACAGATGCTCTTTTAATTTTTCCGGTGACAGTGATGTTCGCATGATGATGTTATTGATGATTTACATGGAAAGATAATAAACTGACAAGGAACACCACCCCTGGGTTCGAACAAACAAACCACACCAAACTTCCATTATAAGTCATTTACGTACCTCTGAATTCAATGGTGATATTCGTTTTTCTTTAAAACTCTGCAGTTGCTCACTAGAGGGCCGTTGAGTCACCCGTCGCTCGCCGGCTGCTACGCCAGTCGAAAGTGTGTAGGTGCTTGTATCACATGCCTTGTTCGTCTGTGTACGTAGTGAGACGACAAAATGGTTTGACCTTTTTGCGTCAGTTTTTAATATACATCTGTCTGACAAGCCACTCATACTTTGTGATTCCTGATCTGGACACAAGGATGAACGGATACTTCAGGAGGCCTCCGGGGGTACCAAGTTCATTTAAAAATCATTCCACCAAAAACTGCAAAATATGTTCAATCCCTCGATGTTAATTTTTTCAGACAATATAAAATTTACGCAAAGAGGATTACAGACTACATAAAACTACGATCCAACATGCCGCAGCCAAAATTACATGACAGAATATTCCTTCTGAAGCTACATTCTGTGATCTAAAATCAACTGTCTGCGGAGATCTATAGACCGATGCTTCGTTAAGCATCTATAGACCAATGCTTTGTTAAGCATTGTGGTGAACCTGTGCAGAATTTCAAAAGTGTCATCGATGTGGCTTTCAACACAAATGTTTTTCATGCTTGTGCATTCTGTGGGTGTACCAATGTTGCATTTATTAATTGTTGTGCATTTTGCGGCAATGGTTATTGCTTTGATCATTTTATAGACAGCCCTCACATGAATTAATCTTTTGGCACTTGCACACTCTGACCCTTCATTATGAAGTTACGGACGTCAAAAGTCCTATGTTCATGATAATTATTTTCGTGCAGATCCGCTCTTTATGCTTTGACGTGGCACCTATCTTCAAAGACCTATACTGGTCAACTGCGTAGTTTTACAGAAAAATGAATAACACCATTGAATTCAGAAGTAAGTAAATGACTTATAACAAAAGTTTGGTGCGGTTTTGTTTGTTCGACCCCGGGGGTGTTCCTTGTGAGCTTTCAAATGATGATTTATTAACTTTTCCAGATTAAATAAGCTTTGAGATATAAATATCTAAAACCATTCCACATTTACCATGATAACCCTGTACATATAAGTAGCCCAACATTTCTACAGTTGGAGCTGTAAGTTCACTCAGCTCAAAACAGGATTCATCCTGCTGACAACCAGTGAGGTGAGAACACACACACACTATTCTGTTTAGTATTTCATGAAAACCTGGATGAATGATATATATATATATATATAATTTTGCTTTTTGCAATTTCAAGAATTAATCTTACTTAGATTCATAACATTTTCCATGCCCTTCACTATGCTATGCCCCAGCCCTTGAACTGAAATGAAAGTCCATGATTGCTCCTCTGATTCTTTAGATCCTTTATTAACTTCTTAAGATAGAATAATTTCCCCAATTTATTTTAACCCATTCATAAAACCCAATATTTATAACTTGTTGCATTTAGTTAAGTTACCTGCCATTCTGTATCATGTAATGTATAAAATTACTTATGTTTCAGACCACTAATATCCAAAATGCCTGTTGATCAGTATGGTTTGAAGTGATGTATGCAATTTTGTACATTGTACATTAGGCAATTTGAGTAAATGTAACTAACTGTAAACACTGTGCTAGTGAACAAATTAAGATAAATTAATAAGATGACAACTGAAGACTCAAATGGTGGAGTAGAAATTAGCTATAAGATATGAGTATAATAAAACTGTATTAGACAGTAATGCAGTGGGTTGATGCACAAGTTCATGCCGTTTTATTTCACAAGTGTTTCCCAAGTCAGTAGTGATGGTGCAGATGGTCAGTTGTATATCAAAATGTAGCCAGTAATATCATGTATCTAAATCATATTGTGTTGTATGATTGTGGCTAATGGTTTTTTGGTTTTCAGGTATGGAAGTATGGAGTGTCAAGTAGAGAGGAATGAACATTTCAGACATCTGCTCCTCTACAAGTTTAATATAGGATCCACAGCCGCTGAGGCTACTTGATAAATTTGTTCTGTGTATAGGGAAGATGATATTGCTCCAAGGACAGCCCGCAAATGGTTTGAGTGGTCCCGAGGTGGCAATGTTGACCTCAATGACTCTCCACACTCAGGTCATCCATCTCACTTTCATGGGGATTGTTTGAACCATCTCATCCACTTGGATCCACATCAAACCACACGCGAATTAGCCACTGAGATGGACTGTGATCATGCCACAGTGGTGCGACACCTGGCATGTATGGGAAAAGTCCAGAAAGTGGGGTCTTGGGTGCCTCACACTCTCACCAAGGACAACAAGAATTGGTGCGTTGCATATGTGATTCCTTGCTCGCCTGTTATCGCAAATGTTCTCAGCAACACATACCCTTTCTGGCACGTATTGTAACTGGAGATAAAAAGTGGTGCCTATATGTGAATTTCAGGCATTGGAGGGAGTGATTAAACCCAAACAAGATGCCCACACCACGTCCAAAACATGACCTTCATCCTGCGAAGATCATATTGTGTGTCTGGTGGAACATGGAAGGTATTATTCACTGGGAAATGCTCCTGAGGAATCAGACCATCAATGCTGCACTGTACTGTGTGGAGGGAGCAATTCAGCAGAAACAGCCATGGTGTCCTTCTCCAACATGATAATACATGCCTTCACAGTGCAAACATGACCAAAATGACCATTCAGGACATGAAATGGGAGATCCTTCCACGTTTGACCTATTCCCCAGATGTCGTCCCTTCAGACTATCACCTGTTCCAATCTCTGTCGAATGCACTCCGTGGTTCCCTTCAGACTATCACCTGTTCCAATCTCTGTCGAATGCACTCCGTGGTAGAACATTTAACAATGATGTTGATCTCCAGAATTTCCTTTATTTCTTCACAGCAAAACCTGCGCCTTTTGGGACACCATTGTGAACAATTGGAGAGAGATACATAGTTGATTGATTCTGCTTTCCCTTCTAATGTAATACATTCCTGTAGTGCAGTGAAAAAAACGGCATGAACTTATGCATCAACCCAATAGAAGAAACTGGTCACAAGATGAACTGTAATTCCCTAAAATTTACTAAACACCAACAAAAAGTCTTAAAACCAAAAAGAAGGACTTAAAATTAAAAGAACTTCATCATAAATTATCCCGTGAATTTATTGTGAGTGGAAATACTGTTGAAATTTTTTGCTAGAATTTCCCTGCCATTTTTAATGCCTTTTCAAACTTCATTCTTCATTCATTTAAACAGAACTTTTAGTGTAGATGTGATGGAAGAACAAACTTCTGTTCATTTTATCTTGACAGTTGTTCCAGTGCATTCTAAAGGTATTTTCATACTTACTGAGAAACAGATTCAGAAGAAAAACAAAAATGCATGTTTTGCGGTCTACCAGCAAAAAGGAATTTTGTGGGATTCAATTCACATAACATCCCATTTTCTACATTTACACTGAAAGGAAGCAATAGAAAGGTATGCATTGTATCACCAGTAGTTAGTGATAAGTGACATAAAACATATTGTATTCCACCACCCTTCATGATGCAAAACTTGCAATCAGTGACATCATGTGTGCAGTGTCTGGAATTTTCTTAAATTGCCAACTCTGGGTATTTGATTTCAAATATTACTTAAGGATATTGAAAGAAGAAAAGGAAATCTTATAACCAGGATAACCATATTTCAGTGCTACATTACACGATGCCAAACATAATAATTTCTAAATGACACATGCTAGTGTGCTGTCATGACCCTTAAAAGGTAATGAAAAAGCCAAGGTCCATTCAGCACTAAATTTTATAATTTTCTTGCATCTTGGCATCCTTTTGAAGTTGTTTATCTTGTAATTCCTAATATTTTATCAGCATACAATATTGATTCCAAGGTTTGTATGCCAAATCTGTTTTCCCTTGAGATTCAACTGAGCATTCCTCAAAAAGAAAAAAAAAAGTACTGGAAAATAGCATAGTATGCGAAGATACTCTGTCATACTATTAGTAATTCAGAGTGCTTTTCTCTAAATTCAGTTTTCTGAAAGACATACAACTACTCCATGCAAAACTTTTCATTCTGATCTAATCTTAATTGAAGTTCTTATTCCACAAAGTTTGTTAGGATTGATCTCAACAGGTCATTCTCATTTGCTTCTATTCTTCTGTTCTTTGAATACATGAAAATCACCTACATGCTGGAACTGTACAAAGTCTCAATCTGGATACTAGCAATACAATCGTAGCAAGATTTATTGAAAGGTGAAGTTATGTACAGGTTAAAAACACACACACATTAGCACTGTATTGCTAGTATCCAGTATGTTTTTGTTTTTAACCTGCACATAATTTTCACGTTTTAATAACTCGTGCTAAGACGGTATTGCTAGTATCCAGATTGATCCTTTTGCACGAAGTTTTCGTCTCGTATTTTTTACAAAGTCTATTCTGAGACAGAGAAGCTGCCTTCACTCACCTATCAGAGATGACTGCTAAAACAATTATTTGGTTCATTTACATTTCTTACATGAGTGGCTGTATTGTGCTTTATGGCAAAAAAAGTTTAAAAAATGCAGCTGTTCATCCCCAAGGACAGATGTGCAAAGATAAATGATTTATATGATCATTAATAGTTGGATATATTTTTCAGAACACATAGTCACTACAAATATTACCACAGAGTGAATCTCCAAAACCAAACTACAATGTAATTGTGAAAGGCCTCTCCACCCATAAGTCTTCACCTGCTAGGTTGTAGGTATGTTTTTAGATTTTGAATTTTCATTATCACTGTCATATTTACATAAAAACAGATGTTATAACATAATTCTTAGAAAAAGTCAAACTACTAAATTTGGCAGATGGATCAAAACACAAGAACAATAAACAGTAATCTTAGTAGATAACCAGTATTTTACTCTCAAATAAAAAGTTAAAATAAAAGTTATTATGGAAAAGAAATATACTTTCAAAAATTTTGCTAAATTTCACCAGGCAAGCTACTTAAACCAAGTGATTTCTGAAAAACCATAAACATTCAGTACTAAACTTTTATAAGGCTTAAAGAATAAAAACATTCCAACATAAGATGAACAGAACATCCTAATGTAAAAAGGAGCAATTTACAGCATCTAATGTAGTTGTGATCTTTGGCCTATGAAGATGAGACAAGAAGACAACTTAAGATCAATGTAATATCTCATCACCAACACCTCTGCAACAGAAAATTTGAACAAACTGAAAGAAGGAAAAAAGAATTACTCTAAATGGGCAAACATTACCACCTCAGAGGCAGCAGTGACTTGCTCAATGGTATCCTGATGGCAGGTTGGTACACAACCCAAAAATCTGATGAGCAATATACTACGATTATTTCCTAGTAAATTCCATAAAACAAACACCTATTTAAATTATTACTGTATTGAAGTAGAAATTGCCAAGTACTCTCTCATTACTAAGACCAGATACAAACTTCTTTATTTCACAGATTTTTGTGATCTATGCATGAGTGTAAAATCATGCGACATAAGAACAAGTTCATAAAATATATGCAAAAAATAAATTTACTCTTAGGTAAGAAACATTAGTTAATTTACATAATGGGGAACAGCAATCAGTGAAAAAAAGGATTAATGAGCAAAAAAAGTTTCTCTAACAGACACTGCTAATGCACACCAAAGCAAGTAACTAATAAACTGATGAAGAAGTTCTTATGCATACCTCTTACTTTGATTCATTCATCCTTCACAGATGCAAATAAGGCCAAAATTAAATTTGAGTGCAAGAATGTAATGAATATCATATGTAACAAAATCATTCCAAAATTTAAAGAAAAATTTATGCACACACATGCATGCATTAAAAAAATATCCATTCCAAATTATGAGTAATGAATGTACTCACAATATCTTATACTTTGTGCAGCTTGATATTTGCATGCAGTGATAAAAAAAAGTGCAGAATGGTGTTATCATAACATGAAAATCAATTCATACCTGTTGTGAAGAGGAGACACCACAACTGCACCCTAACATATTTCTATAGGGCAGAAATGACAATTCAAGTTTGTAAATGACAATTTAAGTTTTTCAACATCAGTGAATGCCATACAAAAATACCTTTTAAATGGCACACAGTAAAATCTTTTCACTGAAACAAACACTATAAATGGTCTACAGGGAAGTTCTATAACACTGAAATAGCAGAAGAGCAATTTGATGAACATGGCATTTGTAATATGTGAAAACCATGTATCCTTGACTTCCACATGAAGTTAGTGAAGCTACTATTATTTTCAAAAATGCACAGTAAAAGAGAAAGTCAATTGTAAAAATGTACATCTTAACGTGAAAAATCCTTTTATTCACAAAAGTTAAAGAGGCAAATAGGTGGTCAGTTATGATCCAGCATATCTGGTGTCCACTGTCAGTCACAAGGGCTTGGTGATGACAGAAAACTTAGGTTACCTTTATTTTAAACGATGGTACTTTTACCTAGAGAAACATCTAAACAGTTCTGAATAATCTTTGGAATAAATCATATAATTTTATCAGGTCAATTGCAGTTATGTTTAACAGCTCATTCCTGAAGAAGTATCCACTGAAGTGACATTTGGTTCTCCATTTAAGGTTTCACTAAATTTTAGTTAACACATGGAAAGGAAGCTAGAAGATTTGTAGAATGAGGAGAGACTAGAAAAATCATCAAGGATCATCATTGTTGGACACTTCCTGATGAACAGGCTGTTAACCATAACTACAATTGATATGATGAAAGGATGCGATTTTTTTTAAATGCTGTAATGTTTTTAATATCTCTCTCTGTAAAATACCTGTAATTAAATTAAAACTCTTGAACTGAATTACTACAGATGAACCATGTACTCTTTCATTACTCAACTTAGATTACAATTAAAAAAATGCTTACCACCAGTGATTGGAAAGTTACTTTTTTAAAGTAGGTAGCTACTGCTACAATACTTTTTTGAGAAAAGCAGTGACTTTTGCTACTTCTTAGTTACCCTTTAGGTTTAAGTTAAAGGAACAAATTCTGAGGATGATCTTCACATACACATTCTTACATATGGCATTGAGAGCTTAATACCAAGGCAAATTGGTATTAAGCTCTCAATGTCATATAACAAATAAAAATAACAAATAATAAATAATTTAACTTTACATTTACCTCTTACCTCTGATCATCATATGTAACACATTGCAGCACATTAATCCCAAAGCTGCATATTTCTGAGGGTTAAAATATGTAGAAATAACGATAAAAGGTGTACATTTTGAACCTAAGATGTTAAGTTATCCATGACCCCACCAGGAAAGATTGTCCTTCATCTGGTTTTTATAAATTTCTCTATACGAACATGTCTTTCTTGTCTACTAAGCCACCTTGTTTGCTGAGGGGTCTGAGGCACAAGCGTCAGATCATTCATCCAAGATTGGAACAGGTTCGAGTCCTGGATGAGGTCCGCATTAGTTTTGTGTTTGCAGATGGCACTGCTTTTCTTTCTTCCCTGAAACCAGTGGCCCTAAATAGGGTTGGACAACTGCTTATAGCCCTTAGAGTTGCTCATGGTGGTCATTAAACTCTGAACAAAAAAAACAAAAACCTTGTCCACAAACAAAAAGCTGCATTTGCTCAGGGGATTTTTATGAGGATGTTGCACTTCAATGTGTAATATCTATTAGAAACATATTGCTGTACAAAAGTAAATGGGAAAGATAATCATTTCATTCTCTCCCTGAAAGCAGTATAATAAAGCATCATTACATATCGATGCTTTATTACACTGCTTGCAGGTAGAAAAAGATTTCCTCCACATTGAGTGAGAGGAAAATTTTGCATCCACATTTCCACAAACGTGTTTGTGGGTAGTTTCACCATTTTTGTTATGTGATCTTTCTAAATAACAAATATATGTGTTCAGCAGGCAAAGGGTATAAGTAAAACAATTGTTAATGGTTTGGCTGGCTTTCAGTGTGAGTCACGTAATGGGATTAAACAGGTCACACTCAGCCCCTATTCAGCCAGGAAATTTAAATGTTATATAACATGAATTTTTTTTAACTTGTAGTTTTTAAAGTAGCATGATTTGTAGTGTAGTTTTCCTCTACGAGCTATTTTATTTTGTAGCATGCTACTGCTACAATAACATTTTTCTAGAATAATAGCTATATACTATATTCACTACTGTTTCACACGTTATATACGTTCTGTGCGTTGTGTGCACATTTGCAGCAAAATCATCCTGGCATTTATATATCATATGAATAGGAATAATATTATAAGTTTTAATTATTATATTATCAAGGACTCACCTTGTATCGGTATTCCAGCTTATTAAGCTTCCTCTTGTATCTTGAAAAATATGTTTATCTAGCGTGTCATTAGCCACGTAGAATCATCGTATTAAAAACAGGCCCAACTGAAATTTGCGACCAGGGTTTAAATTCAAATAAAACACGACTATGGATATCATACAAAGAGAGTGTGAAAGAATTATATACAATGTAATTAAAAAACCTATACCTTCAACAGGTATTGTCAATCTTTAAAAGAATGAATGGATAAAATCAATGACATTACAAACAGACCTCAAATAAAATTTTCGTCCATTATTGAACAATGCCAGACAATCTCTGTAACACGCACACAACTCCACGTAAACCACCGGACATGTTTCGGCACGACTGACTTTCGGCCATTATCAACGGTATGCATCCTGGATCAATGTTCAAAGTTGTTATATATCTAGGTCACCTCGGCATCATCTCCGCTATAGTTGTTCCACGTCGACGTTTTCCGTCCTCGTTACATATACGTGTATTCACGTGTGAGTCACATCCACGCCATCTATTGGGTTAATTCTGGAATTGCTGTCGCTGTTTTTATTTCGTAAGTATATGTTATTTCTTTTATTTTCCTTTTTGTTGTTATATTTCGTATTATTTTCTTGTTGTATTAGATATTTCCATGGGTACGGGATATCTTTCGGAGTAGAGGTATTGCAATTGGATTTTGGGGTTTTCTCAATTGTTATAGCCTCAGACCACAAAATTTGATTATGTTTATTGTGGGAAGTTAAGATTTTACTATTTTCCCAATCTGGTATTAATTCATTTATCATACAATGTTGTATAAGTGATGTTTTTTATTCTTTTTTAATCCAATTATCATAGTGCTCATTCAACCTCGTTTTAAACCTTCTTTTAGTACTACCGATGTAATATTTGTCCTGCTTATTTTCCTTTGGGTCTATTGTAGGAATCATGTATACACCTGCCTTATTTAGTGGATTTTTATTGTAACCACTGTTTTGTCAGTAATTTAGAATTATCAGTAACTATTTCTGCAATTTCAATATTGTAATTCTGGCATTCTTTTCTTATAATATTGCTTAGTGGAGGTAAATATGGTATACTTCCGTAGAATAACGTATTTCTTTTTGTTAATCCATTGTTGTGTTTTTGCATATCAGCTCTTCTTATTTTGCGATATAGTGAATCTATCAAGCCAACAGGATATCCAAAACATTTAGCAGTGTCTTTAATCCACTTTATTTCCTCAATAAGTGCAATTTTCGTTGATGAATGTGTTATAGCTCTATTTATAAATGATCTGAACGCTGAAATTTTATATCTCCATGGGTGACAGGATTCATTGGGAATTATAGCAGGAACGTAAGAAGGTTTTCGATATACACCAAATTCAATTTTATTTTGATGCCTAAATAAAGAAATGTCAAGAAAATTAAGTTTGTTGTCAATTTCTTTTTCATATGTTACTTGAATAGTTGCGTACACATTATTGAAGTTGTTTATGAAGATCTCCATATCATTTTCTGAGTGTGGCCAGAAAATCAATACATCATCAACATATCGTAAATACAGTATAGGTAAGTTACAAATAGATCTGTTATTGAATATTTTCTTTTCAATATCTTGCATAATAATTTCCGCAAGCAAGCTGGATAATGGTGATCCCATTGGTGCGCCATATATTTGTCTATAAATTGTATTATTGTAAGTGAAGTAATTATTTTCTGTTATAAGCTTGAGTGCACATACAATGCTTTTAATTTTTGGCAATTCGATGTTTTCTTCTTCTAATCTTTTTTCAATTAGGTTAACAGCATCCATTGTGGGAGTATTTGGGTACAATGAGATGACATCCATACTGTACATCAAATATTTGGCACCGTCAATAGCTTTAATCTTATCAATTACTTCGGTTGAGTTCTTCACTGTATATTTATGATTACAATAATATATTTTCAAGTGGTTATAAAGACTTTTTTCTAATTTGATTGTTGGGGCTTTATTTTTGTTAACAATGGGTCTAATTGGCTTATCACATTTGTGGGTTTTTAAGCTTCCCGAATATATTCATATGATATATAAATGCCAGGATGATTTTGCTGCAAATGTGCACACAACGCACAGAATGTATATAACGTGTGAAACAGTAGTGAATATAGTATATAGCTATTATTCTATTATATAATACCACGTATTTTATTTTTGGTTATTTTACTAACCAAAATCAATTATAACATTTTTCTATTTGTAGTGATGCTACATGCAACACACTACTGTAAAAGTAGTGTGAGTGCTACTTGTACTGTAGCACGCTACTTCCGATTTCTACTTGTATTGTAGCATGCTACTTCTGATTTCTACTTGTATTGTAGCACACTACTTCCGATTTCTACTTGTATTGTAGCATGCTACTTCCTACTTCTGCCATACAACTGACACACAATACTGATGACAGAAACATTCCATGACAATATCCAATATTTGTTGTGGCTGAAACCATTGCTTTTAACAGCAAGTCAGCAGTATCCTTTCCATATTCTGCACAGGTATATTGCCATCGCCTTCACAGTTTTGTATACTTTCATAAATTTGATATCCTTGAGGATGGCGAGCAGGGGCGGATTTCCAACTAGGCGCACACCTAGGGCCCCATAGCTCAAGGGGCCCCAAAAACGTATAATTGGATTGCCAGTTTTGTTTTGGTTTTCACGAACCGGAACAAATCAATCTTTAAAGTGACCACTTTGTTTGTGTTGTCAATTGATATTTCACTTTCTGATATTAGTAACATATATCTTTTTTTTTTTTGCTTTGTTGATACTCCAAATTTTTGAGTTCTTATTGATGTACTTATTTTGAAAGGAACAGTTAAAAGAAATTATCCTTCCTTTTAGTGGTAGGTGAAGGAAGGATTCGCCCTTCCCACACTTTTCATTGTTTAAGGTGAATACTTAACTGACCTGCTGTTATATAAATCCCTTTCATGCTACTTCCAGCCAAAAGAAAACATCTGTGTTGGAACATTTCCTCCTTCCCCCTATGTTCCAATTAGGAGTGCTTGTAGATATTCTCCTGATGATCGGGGGCATTTGTTGTTAATTGTTTCTTCCCTTTTGGGGTAGGGTAATCAAGTTCTTTCTCAGCCCTAACCAGCCTAAACCAAAAGAGTTAATATTTAGACTGAAAAAATAGAGAAATTCGAGAATATCACACCATTTTTATTTTTCTTATTTAATAGTGTTAAAAAAAATTATATTGTGCAACAATGTTTTCTTATTACCTTATCCTTCCCTGGTTTAATACTGATAATTATAAAGCATTCTCACCTTTTCTGTTCCTTAAATCAACATAGACCTAACTTTTGAAAAAACAATGAAAAAGTTTCAATGACACTCACTCCAAAAGCTATGGTTCCTACTTTTCCATTTTCAAACCGTATCTTCCCTTAATTCTTATGCTTCTGTTCCTGATAACTTCAGAGCAGGTACAAAAATAAAAATCTCGCACATCTTTTCAACAGAATAAAAAAATGCAGACCTCAATTTTCTGATGAAAATGATAAGAAAAAATGCTTTCAAGAAACGCATTGTCGCTCTCCTGCACTGACTGATGAAATTCTTACTGTTCAACTTTCTCGGTCCATGGCATTTGTCTATGCCATGGACGGCTCTCTTCAATTTATGGGGAATTGTTTGCCACAGAAAAAACTGCTCCACAAAAAGTCATCCACCCTTTTCAAGTGAAGTACTGCGCATTAATTGCATTTTACTCGAATTTTCTAATGTGGAGGACTTTTCTGGTTGCCAGTGGTTTCAAATATTTTATTTTTACTTGATACCATGCTCGTTGTCAACTAATTTGCTCATAACACAAAAACAAAAAATGATTTTCGAAAGCTGAAGTAATGGAAAGAGCAACCTTTCATAATTGAAATGCATTCCAATTTTGTGACAATTTATACGCAATGTACTGATAAATTTGGAGAAATTCTATTTTCACAGCCCTTAGCATTAAATTTGCCAAGAAACTTGCAACTGAAGAGATGCTAAAGTAATTAGTTTTGACTAATGTATAAAAAATTATTTTTGAAAAATCTGTGAAAACCAAATTCTTGGACTTAGCGCTTCTAGGATATTAACAAACTAATTGGAAATTTTAAATATTTAAGAAGGAACAGTTAAGCTTAATCTGAAAGGCACAAAAATAACTTTTTCCTCTAAGTTCAATAGTTTCCTCACAATATTTTTTTTTTTTTTTTTTGAATTTTTGACTGACAGCCTTTAGCAGTAAATTCATGAAGTATATGGGATATTTAAAGTGTCAAACTTAATATCCTTTGATTTCCTATTAGCAGCAAAAATATTTTTTGAAATATCTCTAAAAACAAAAAAAGTTCAAAGTGCATGGACAGACAAAAAGTGATCATACTAGCACTGTTTCTCACAAAACGTTCTAATAATAGGAAGATAAAATGATGTTTTAAAAAACATAAAAACCTTTTTCTTGACTTTACTTATGTTTTGTTAATCTGACAGATGAAAATTTCTGAGGTGATAAGAAGACAAGAGCCCCTGAATCTTTTAGCACCTAGGGCCCCAAAAGATTTAAAGGCACCTCTGGTGGCGAGAGATCATTACCTAAAATAAATTTTAGAATTACAGTGATTTTGGAGAAAACTAACAATTGGCTTTTTTATCACTCTAGAAATACATCATTCACACTCATTGATTGCACTTCCTTGTACTGAAAGCTTTCTATTCGATTTGCATCTTCAATGTTTTATCACATTTGTGCTCTATTCCCTTTCTTAAACTCAAAATGCAATATACCTAATTTGTACAGCTGAAACCAACACATTGTTTTTACAGTCAAAGCAAAAATTGCTATAAGCCTTCAGTACCCAAAATCTGCATGCTGACTGATGACTCACTGCTATAGAAATAACAATAATATTCACTTCCCCACACACATGTACTTTGAAGTGCTACCTGGCATGTCACAATCTTATCCACATCAGAAACAGGCATTATTCATTATTCGTAGTGCAAATTTCAACTAGGGATTTGAAAGCTATCACTTTATTAAATCTACACTCTTTGCCAAAAAAAATGAAGTACCCTGAGAAAGTTTTTCGATCCTGATGAAACTCTGCAGGTAAAGTACCTCAGGAACAAATATGTAAATGATTACAAAATAATGACCAATGACTAAATAGTGGTCCGCCACAGAGCACGGGAACTGAGCATCGAGGAGGGTATATCAAGAGCAAAGCTTGCACTCTGAGACTATTGTGACAGTGGATTGCAGTTGCATTAACCTCCATGAATTGTGAGGATGCATCGATGTCAGATCTGTGCACAATATGAGCAGTTGAGTATGAGACAGGACATAAGGGGTGAGCATTTTATCACGCAACCTGACATTCAAAGGCGCAGAACATGGCATTTGGTTGTTGTAAAGGGAGAAAGTGTGTGACATGCCAGTACAATGCTCCCGAGATAGGAAGCGCAGGTGCATGGTTAATTGCGTTCCAGACCAGCGAGAAGAATGTTGTGTTTGCGGAAGTTGCTGACGGACATAACAAGATGCCATTTTCAACGGCACAACAGGTATTTATTGTGGAAGTGTATTTTTAACAGCAATCATATGCACACATACAGAAGCAATTTCATCTAAAGTATCCTGACGTGCCAGTGCCCAACAAATCAACAATTATCTGAGTCATCAGCCGTTTTCGAGAGACTGGGAATGTTGGTGACAAAAAGAAGGCAAGGAGGTCCCATGTGTTAACGGACGCCAAACTCGAGGAGGTACAGGCAGCATTACAACATTCGCCCACGAAGAATTTGCATAAACTGGCGGTACAACAACAGTTGTTGTATGGGAGTGCACACAAGGCCACAAAGAAATTATGTCTCCGTGCGTACCGTGCCCACTGTGTACAAGAACTCAGAGAACCGGACACGCACCAATGAATTGTGTACTGTAGGTGGCTAACCACATTGGTGAGATGTCATGTAATAGGCTTTTTTTCCTTTTGGGGTATCTCGGATTTTTTCCTCTGGGGGAATCTCAAAGGTTGTATATACCGAGAGAATCCATGTACTGTAGATGAACTGAAGCGGGGCATTACCAGCGAGATTATGTCTGTCAACTGTAGACTCCTATGCAAGGTGGCATCCAACATGGTAAAGAGGGCTCACCCCTGCCATGCAGCTGCGGGTGGATATTTCGAACACCTCCTATAAACAAGTACATATGTCATTCAGTGTCGTTTGTTGTCGGTATCTTGTTTTCTTATTAAACCCATGACATGTCCGTATTTCACTGATTTTCTACATATTGAGCACATTCTGAATGCCGGGTTGCGTGATAAAAGGATCACCCTGTAATTGGGCTGAGAGAGGCTGGTTAGTCAAGTCGTCATATTGCCAGGCATTTGGATCAGAGAAACGCAGCAAATCGGACAATGTTGGTGCCAATGGGTTGAGTCGAGCACAACCCAGCATCATGCAGGCATTGGATGGCAGAGGGCAATAACAGAGCAGGAGCGAGTATTGAGTGATTGTAACAGCCACACGAACCGAGCTGAATTCATCACTCTCAACCATCAGTGGCCACGATGTGTTACGGTATCTACAGATATGGAAGTGGTCATCCAGACCACTGCCAGATGACTTGTGGCATAGGGTCTACATTCAAGGAGGCCACTCTACCTCCTACCACTGACCAGTGAACATCACCAGCACCTCTTGCCATGGTGTCCGGCCCAATCGACGTGGGATAGTGTCCAGTGGCATTGTGCTGTCTTCAGTGATGAGTCACGGTTTGCACTTGGCGCCAATGACCAGTGCATACAGGTTTGAAGATGAGCCGGCCAACGCACGGATCCTGTCTTTACTATGGAACAGCACATGACTTGCACACAGGAAATGACTGTCTGGGGAGCCATTTCCTATGATAGCCGGACACCCTCAGTAGTCCTCGATACCACGTTCACGGCTCAACGGTACGTTGATGACATTCTATGACCTGTTGCATTGCCATTTCTATCACAGCATCACCAAGCAATTTTTCAAGAGGATAATGCCCGGCCACACATGGCACAGCTATCCCAGGCCTCCCTCCCTCCGTAATGTCGGCAACTTTTCATGCCTAGTCTGATCGCCCGACCTGTCACTGATTAAACATGTTTGGAACATGACAGGATGCCACCTACGCCCACCCCAGAATGCCAGTGAACTGGCCCCCCAATTCAGACACCATCTGGCATGCTATACCTCAGGACAGTACCCATGAAGTGTATGTGTCTATGCCACACTGGGTAACCACTTGTATCTGAGCCAGAGGTGGTGATATAATGTGCTGACTTGTTCCACTCGTGTAGCTGTTTTATCCGGATAAATGGCACAACTGCTCTGGAATTGCAATAATTTCCTTTCCTATATATGTGAATTGCACATACCAATTTTCATCTCAATTGGGTGATTCTTTCTCAGGGCTTCGTGGTTGTTGTTTGTTTGTTTTTTTTTTGGGGGGGGGGTGTTTTGTTTTCTTGCAATGTGTGTATTTTAAAAAACAAATTTCTGACTTTCTTGAAATGATCAGTACTTTTGAAGAAGCAATTCAGAGTTAAAACAGGTGCAACAGGCATCTGGACTTCTATCACAGTATATTAGCTAACTGAGTTTACTATGTGTTCTTTGAATAATAGCCAACTTTTATGCTTCAGTGTTACAAAGTTTGACTACCACACATCTGAGTAGGAACAATTATAGTGTGTATGAATATGAAAGTATGAATACTCTTATTCAGATGTACAATACTGAAATCTGAATACTACAGAAAAGATACAGCCGCAATTTTTGCGCTAAAGAGATGCACTACATGTGAGTGGGGGGCAGGGGGGATAACACTCATTCTGATCATGTAAAAAAATAAAGATATTCTGCATTTATTCAGCTCAAATCACTGGGAAAAATTAAAGGGAAACATAGAAAATCCATGGAAGAATCAAATTCAGGAATGTCTGAAAGAAAAAAATATAATGAGTAAAAAGTCATGCATGAAGCTTGAGTT
The DNA here is from genome assembly GCA_039090855.1 of Macrothele yani. Classification (NCBI taxonomy): domain Eukaryota; kingdom Metazoa; phylum Arthropoda; class Arachnida; order Araneae; family Macrothelidae; genus Macrothele; species Macrothele yani. The sequence goes on along the minus strand of CM077016.1, from coordinate 75,173,450 downwards.
GTGTATATATAGTAATGTTTGATACATCACAATCTATGTGTGTATAAAATAAAGTTACAATATCTAAAAAAATTATTGATGTTTTTCATTATATCTCATTTAGCCTCCAAAATAAAATAATGCTCAATGCATCTAATACATACACATGTTTGACATGAGGAACCTGTACCACTTCATAGCTAGTGATTAAATATTGCAGAAATTTTATTTGTTAGAAAATTGCTGACTTTCTCTTTCTTTTCTTTGTACACGATAACTCCAAGCAAACATTCTCTTTCTTTTCTTTGCTGACATTCTCTTTCTTTTCTTTGTACTAGATAACTGCAATCTCAAAAGATAATTCTGTTGACATACCATAGAGAGAGAGACTATGCTTTTCTCATTTAAAAAATAAAATAGAAAGAAAAGGTTAGAGAACACAATTGAAAAACAGCTCTAAATTGTATTGTTTTATTTCACTTAATGGACAGCAAGATCTACATAGAAATTTTATTTTCAAAATAATCATTTAAGTTTCCTCATCTTTTTCTGAGGTTTTATAAACTGAGTAGGGAGACGAATGAGAGGGTACCACTGTATTTTACTGCTTTTACTGCACCAGCTTACATTATTATCACAATGCTCCTGGTTTTTTTTTTTTTCTTTTTTTGTTGGCAGTTTAATGACCACCGTGAGCAACTTGATAAGCTATATGCATTCACCCATTCATAATTTAAGGCCACTGGTTCCAGGGAAGGGAGAGAGCTAGTGCTATAAAACAAACAAAACATCCACGCCTCACCGGGATCTGAACCCGAACCCATCTCGAATGAATGGTCAGAAGCCAGTGTTTAGACCATTGCACCACTATCCCAGTGATGCTCCTGTTTGCATCATCCTATTTTACAGCTGAACACCAAAGATGTAAAGGAAACAAAAACAATGAATAGTCAAAGTAATATTAATATCATTGGCTATTGTTTACTTACAATTTTACACAGCTGAGAACTGTGTTCACTGACATTGTGGCATGTTACAACCCCATAAAGTTAGTAATTTTTTTTGATACACAAAATAGAAGAAAAGCTGTGCAGTCATGATTAAAAACATAAGTATTTGCATCTTATTTTCCAAATGTGAAAAAAAAAAATTAAAATTTCCATGTAATGGAATGACAAAATAAAAAAAAATGTTGGTTCCATACCACATGATATATTTCATACTGATTTTCATACTGTATCACTACAGAAATACTACAGAATAATCACTTTCATATTGACCACTCCAGTTAAATTTACCACTGTAGAAAAATGCTTCTGAATGCTGTGTGAGGCAACGACATGCCATTTATACAGTGTGGAAAACAAACTGGCAATGAAAAATTGGTATTTAATTTAACACCAATTAGTGTTGCACGGAACATCTCAAGCATTCAAGCAGTTTAATTTCAACCTATTTCAAATAAATTCAACATACAATAACTGCCTCACATACTGAGATAATAGGATCAAAGTTTCTTCTTTGCATTCTTCTTTTCATTTATATATAGATATCACTTTCAAAATGCCTACAAAACCTGTAAATTAGAAAAACGCTCTCTCTTCACTTTTCCATAATGTTCTATGTAATATATTATTCAAAAAAGTATATTTCAACTCATTAAAATGCACGAAGACACGAAGATGCAAACAATACAGTACCTAATCCATGAAAATTATAAAAAAAATTATGTCACTGAGTACTAACCTGAAGAGCTGTTCGAAGATGAATTCCTTCCATGATGGCTAGATGGTTGAAATTGTTGGAAAAGGTACTTTGCAGGAATGTAGAAAATAAAACCACAACTGACATCACAAATCCATTTTGTAGAAAGTCCCAAGTAGTAGGATAAAATGGCTAAAGGTACATTGGATAATAAGAATATATTTTCAGCATGAAAAAACAACAATATGTATTTGATTAAATAAATTTCACACACTAAAGGTATCAACACTACCTTACTATTTTAAACATTTTTTCACATTTGATCTTTCCATTTGCTTGCTTTTTAGATTCACCATCAGAGATTCTTATTTTTGGATACCAATATTTGTCATAAAATAACTATCTGAAACAAAACCACGGTAAAGCATGAAATGATTAAACATCTTCTGTTTTACTATTTTTCTTACATTCTATATCCATATGTTTCTTCAAAACATTGTCTGAATATTAAAATGCACATTTGCATTGTATTAAAATTAATATTTTGTGAACATATGCTACCTAAAGACCATACAACAGTATCACCTTGCCAATGGCAAGGGCTATGTTCCTGAAAAACTGTGCAGCTGGTAAACTTCAGATTTCAGATGAAAATTAAGGTTAGGGGAACTGTAGTCATAGTTTGATCTATTACAGGCATTATACATTTTTTTTTTCATTTATGGTAAAGAAAACCTACAACCTCAGAGGGAAGAAAAACACAATGTACACTAGAAGTAATATAACACGGATGGTATTTAAATTAGTTTCTGTAAACATTCAGAGCGCTGTGCAGTTTGATGCTTGCACACACTTACCCATCATTACAATTGATTTTCAAGTTACAGCATTATAGGCTTAAAAATCCTCACTAAAACTTAGTACTGAGTTGCATTTGTTAAATTATAGATTTGCAGGAGATATGCATATTTTATTATTTTCTGTTCCTATATACTAAGTGACCATACTGTTCTCACAAGGACTAATAATAAAAAGCTTTTTATATGAATATTTTACTACAAATGGTTCAGGAAATGCAGTTTTTATATTGATAAGAATGATAGATTAAACACACCAAAATTTAATTTGGCAGCCACAGTTACAACAACAATCACACTAAGCTGTTCTCTGAGATTCAGAGGTTAGCTCCACAAAGAAAGAAAATCCACCAGATAAATGTTTAACTGAGTATTTACTTAATGTTGCCATATCAAACGTCTCCATTTACAGTGATCTCGGCACACAGTTCAAGCTTCACTGACATCCATCACACAGCGTACACAAGACCTTCTACACTTCATATTCATAATCTTTTTCTCATGCAGACACTCCTGAATCTGGTCCTCCCATGATTTCTCCTTGGCCTTCCTCTACCTTTCTTTTTTGCCACTTGGGCTGAAACAATTTTCTTAGTAAGCATCTCATCACTCATTCTTTCAACAAGGCCAAACCGTCTAAGAACATTAGTATCCACCTTACTGACAACATTTTGCCTCGCATTACAAATCTGCAACATGCCTTCATTTCTCACGCAATCAGATAGTGTCTTACTACAAACACCCCGTAAGTAATGCATCTCTCCAGCACACAAATGATTCCTGTGTCTCTTCTGCAGTACCCGGGTTTCACCGCAATACATCAGAATGAGAACAATTACACTTTCATACACAGCCATGTGGGACTAAAATACCTAGGAGATGAATGAATAATTAATACAATGGTGCAGTGGTAGTATGTCCGGTGCATAACTGGAAGACCCTGGTTCGATTCCCGGTGGCGGCCGATGAGAATTTTTTCGTGACTCACTTATAAACGTGGAAAGAGCAATGGCTTCTGTTTGATGTTCCTAATCCATGTCAATAGTGTGTATTAATTATTCATTTGCCGCCTAGTTATTTGTTCAGTTGCTGCTTTCTATCTTTGGTGAATCCCCAGCGTTGTGCGGGGCTCCAAGAAGCAACCTGCCATGTGGTTTGGCAGTTAGTCGTATGCAAGTCTGGAGAATTCGAGGCCACTGTGGTGCAATGGTAGCATGTCCGGCGCTTAACTGGAGGACCCCGCGTTTGATTCCCGGTGGTGGCCGATGAGAATTTTTTCGTGACTCACTTATAAACGTGGAAAGGGCAATGTCTTCTGTTCGATGAAGCAAGAAAAGTATCTTAGGTTCTGCACACAAGGCTGTTTTCACTGAGCAAAAGGTCTGGATGTAAAACAAAGCTTACCATACACTATGCAAAATTTGATTTGCTCTCTTTTGTTGCAGAAAGAGCAGAGTCCAGGATTTTTTTCCTGTCGTTTCATTCTATTTTGGGGCTTCACAATGGGTGTGAGCATATAGGGCTATAAATAAATAATTGGCCATAAGTAATTTATGGCCAACGGCTCCAGGAAAGAGACAGTGCCACAGAACAAACACATCACCCTTGCTTATCTGGGACTCAAACTCAACTACCACGATCAGTCAAAAACCTGTACCTCTGACCACTCGACCATTAAGGCAGTCCAAGCACTAATCTAACAGGGTTGTGAAAAGTGAATGATTTTAGGTTGTAATTGGAATATCAGGAAGAAATACATGGACTAAATTACAAGATCAGCAATGCCGATATTAAGTCTCAACTGGACACTCTACCAGTGAATAGCAAAGTTGATGAAAGTGTATCGGTCTGGTTGGTCATGTGTACTGTAGGAAAAATTTAAATATTTGCTTTATAAATTACCTCTTAAGGTAGCAAATTCGACAAAAGTGGAACCTTAAAATGCTATGTAATAATGGTATCAATTCAGTTATTAGTTACTAAGAATTGGTTTTCTAGTTTTCAAGGAGCTAGAAGTAGATCTCTAAATGCTGAATAGAGTTTGGAATAAACCAGCTATAAAGTTTTTTCATTTTCTTTTCTAACATGTATCATTTCAGCATGAGCACCACTTTGGAGAACTCTTGTGAAACACTATTGTACAATTGAAAGAAAATTTTCATTGTTCTTAAAAATGCATATTTTCCATAGGGAAATCAAAATGAATATTACCAGTGATTTCAAGAAAATCTTACACTGAACCAAATAAAACCAATTATAACTTCTCGCGAGTATCACACACAAACAGAAGTAAGTTCAATTGTGTAGAGGTGGATCTATGGAGTGGCACTCAGGCACACATTCATTTGTGAAAATGACTAATTTATTTGCAATTAGTTACAAATATTATTACACTACATGGTAGGAGTCGACAGGATCAAGTTCAACAAATTCCAAAATTTGGAAATCTATTGATTGAAATAGAAAGATCTAAGCACTTAAATATGGTTTCACAATATGAAAGAATAATCCTACAGAAAAAGAAACTCTTCAGGATCTTTCTTTAGAAGCTCAACATCATCTCAAACAGATTATCCAAATAATGCCTGTACTTTTCTATTTCAGTCACCCACACAAAGGAACAGTTAACCAGAATCGTGAGTTGCATGATGTAGGATTACCACATAGAAAGTAGGTACAAATATTAGCAGAAAGCAAAATTTACTGTTTTCTTCACACACCAGTGAACTGCTTCATGCCATGGGTGCAGATGCAGTTAATACATTACAATGTCTTAAATACATGTAAAGGGAGTTTTTGTTAAGAAGAATTTACTCGGCTTTTTTTGGTATTTGTTTTTTTACACAAAATGATGCAGTATTTGCAGGAAGCTGCCAGACACTGTACTCACCAGAAGAGTCCTCCAGCGTCTCTGATTAGATGAGGCCACTGAAATCATGGGGTTTTAGTTTAAGCTCATGCACTGGTGGGTAAAAAATTAAAAAAAAATGTTTGTTTGTTTTTTCATGAAAAAAAAATTAAAATCTTTCTTTTACATTTTGCATCCTAAAATCAGATTCAAATGCATAGATTTTTCTGTTTCAGTCATTACAGATTTCCAAAATTTAAAAATTTACTGATGTCACTCTAATAACCCTGTATTTTTCAAATGAGCACCAACTCCCATTTAGAGTACAAATGTCAGTTAAAAAATATTTACCAAGATAGGGTTTGCTTTTTAGTTTTGCATCTCTCCTTTATTAAGCAGTAAGAAAGTAATTGCAAAAATTATCTACCTTCATTTTGCTTATGCCAGCCTTGTAAAAAAAATTATGTATCCACAAAAGGCTACACACCAAATAACTTCATGAAGTGTTTCATAATTTTACAGTCCTAAGGTGTTGAAACATTCATTTATCAAAAAGAAAGTTTATTAGATGTAGCTTAAAAAGTAAACTTTTATTATTAAGTCAACTTCACTATAAGAAAAAAGAAAAAGTGTAAAATAAATAATGGAATTACCTGCTCTATGGTCCCATATGGTAGAGTGCCCTTTTTAACTGAAGCAACATATGCTAAGATAATACTGATAGATAATGGACCAATTAGACCAACTATGTCACCCATGATTTTAATTACACCACCAACAGCAAGAGTTCTCCAACAAGTATTCCAGTAACACTTCCAAAGAGAGACTTTCCGTCCTTTACTTTCAGCAGCAGTCTATGAAAAACAGAACAGATAATTTAACACAATGAGCAATAACAGTAAACTTAGTTTGAGATGCATCTATGCTCAAAATAACGTTGAAATATTAAGAAGCACGGAAAAGCATGAGGCAGCCATTAATCACAATCTTTGCTGGTATAAATACTACATAAATATACCCATGTGTATGCATATATACTGCCCAACCAATTCAGCATGACCACCCAACTGAACAGGATGTCACTGCTAACACTGCAAATGTACAAATACAACCACCATCATATGACTTTAAATGCTGCAATGTGACTTCACCACAAGACACAACAACAAGCACAACCAACATGAAGAACATGGTTATCTGATCGCCTTTAATTAAATGAAGTTTCATTACTGCAGCTCAAATGGCTAGTGTTTCTGCAATAAGAAATATAACTCAATAGGAAACAAAGGGGAACAATCTCTCAAGTGTGTTCAATACCAACAAAAATAAAGAAAACAACAGCACAGCATAGAAAATGTGGGTTGCAATTTGCAAGAACAAGGCAATTGCTAATACATCCATAGAGCATATAAAAAAATTTAGATGTTTACCTACATGAATTACAGACGATTCCTCCAGGCATTTCAACTTATTATTTACTAATGCGTAGTGTACCACAAAAGAGACTAAATATTCAAGATACAAAAGTGCTAATAGACAAGACTGCACAAGCAGTGACATGTAAGTATATTACTTTTTGGCAGAGGTATAACTAAGCATTTCTACACCTGGGGCAAGCCACAAAATATTGTGCTCCCATCTGTCTTTCTTTGTATTTGTTTTGAGGTTTAACAACCACTGTGAGCAACTCTAAGGGCCATAAGCAGTCTACTGTCCTTAATTTAAAGCTCCTGGTTCCAGGGACCCTAAATTAGGAACGTTTGCCTCTAACCATGCGCCTGAGTTGGATTTGGACTCGAATTGCAGATTAGGCATGGATGGTGTGCTTGTTCTATGGCACTGGCTTTCTCCCATCACTGGAGCAAGTGGCCTTAAATTAGAGGCAGGCAACTGCTTATAGCCCATTGAGTGAGTTGCTCACGGTGGTCGCTAAACTCCTAAGAAAAAAACAGTCAAACTTCGACTGCTTGTACAGCTTTTCCCAACTAATTCAGACTTTCAGTACCACACCAAACGAATCGAACACAGCTTGTCATGATTCGCAGCCACAGTATGATATAATAGCCCAGAAACGTGAATGATATGCTTATCTTACAATGTATGTCCAAGAGCGTGCTTTCATTTCTGAATGCGAACAACTAACAACCCTGCACATTTTGAGGAATAAATGTGAATTTTAAACTGACAAGAATACTGAAACTGGAAAAACATATGTTATTTCTGTAAGTGTGCAAGTGACAATTACAGTGCAAAAAAAACTGTACCAGAAACCGTTGCAAAAGTTTTAATTCCAATTTTAATCAGACTGTAAACAGTTAGTTTTGCACCCTCTCTTGAGCTGTGTCAGGGGCAGTTGTCCCATTGGCCTCGCCATAGTTACACCTCTGCTTTTTGGTATAAACTGTATCATCCTGAAACAGTAATTGAATTCACATCTCCCAGATTTTCAAGGAGTTGGTTATATGGATAAACAGTGAATTACAGCATTTCTAACCAGAAATAATAAGCTTATTTACCTAGTGTGCAATCTAAAGATTTATTCTTCGTTAATTTTTAAGACGCCAGTGATGTATACATCTAGCATCAGCAGTATGTATAGTTGAGTGCAGTACCTTCTTAAGACAATCAGAGTTTTCTACATGTGCAAGAAAAAAACTTTTAAGATGCCTGGAATGTTGACATTTTTCTCTTCCAGCACCCCACTCACATGATACAGTCTTTCACTTAATATTAAATCATTTAAATTTCCAATGTAATCAAGAGAAACCCTTGATCTCCAGACCTAGCAACAAAATGTAGTACAGGTACCCGTTATATTACATAGTTAACTGGTTCTCAAAATTGTTGCATAATGTGAACTGATTTTACCAAAGTTAAAAGAGCAATGCATTCCAGGAAAAAAAAATGTATCTAAAATTTGTCAAGAAATGCATTTGGTTATTTTTTACTTTTTTTCTTCATTTAGTATACTGATATCATAAATAATTTAACCTGGTGATGAATCAACTGATACTTGTGAATTTAGATCATCATTTTCTCACTCCCTCAACATTCCTAGGTCAGTGGACTTATTGGCTTTCATCTTTCACCTCTGTTCAAGAACTGGCTAAGAGAGCCGATATCTAATATTTCTTAATCCCTGCAGAGTTCTCTTTAACACGCCAAAGAGCTTTAAATCTCCCTGGCAACTCTGGAACTTTTCTCCATGTTAAGATCACTCACATCAATGATGCTAACAGTGCCAATCTGAGTAAAACAATTCAGCCATTTGCTTCATTGAAAAGTGTCTCACAGCTTCAAGAACAGAAGGTTCATCACATTCTTCATTAAAGTCTTTCTCCAACTCAAGAGGATTTTCACTGGTGAATTCCCCTGCTTGGGATCAAAGACACTCCTCAGCACTGGCTTCATCTATTCTTCATATCCAATGGTCCTTGCAATGTCAATACTGTCTTCAGATGGAAAGCTCAACTTCAGAATCCAAGCAATGAGAGTCAGTGACATCCAGCCAAATCATTTTCCAAGTTCCCTTCACACATGACTGTGAAAACAAGTACACTGATTTCATGATGCATAAGGTTTCTAGCAGCAGAAAAAAGGCTTTTTACAGAGAAATGGGACTAATTCTAGCTAAATCTCTAAATTTCTAAGGGAATCCTGTTTGGGACAAATCCAATTTTTAATACAACCTATTTATTCAGTAAGCAAAGAGAATATCAAGATGAACTCATATCACCCTGAGTAGATCAGTTTAAAATTTTACACACTGGCATTAAATCATTTTCTGAAAAAGCTTAGCATTATAGCAAAGAAAAAATCCGAAAATATAACAATTCATACATAAAACTTTTTATTACTAAAATTTTTATATAACAAAAAAAAGAAAAGAAGAAGAAGAAGTTGTAGCATACTTTTTCTGCTGTGTAGACCTTATTAAATCTTCTGAACTGAAATTCTGCCATTTCTTCCTAAGAATCAAAATACACATTATTTTTAACAGTTTTTGTATACTCAAGTTCATTGTTAAAGTGTTTCATTAAAAGGTGTTTGTGGCAATTCTTCAGGACGTAAAATTTTATGACAAGGTTAGTGTTTAAAATTTTACTTATGTTGGCATATACAGTATATATATACACTGAGTGGCCACTTTATTATGACCACCTGACAGTTTTAAGCAAATGAGCTATGACTGCATGTTGTTGCCGCCAGAGGGCGAAACTAGTATAAAAACGGAAAGTTTAGTGTTTGTGACAGTAGTAGAAGTGATTTTTGGGTGACGAGATGGGTAAAAAATGCGATTTGACAGACTTTCAACGTGGGATGATTGTAGGAGCTCGGATCCATGGAGCAAGTATCACCGAAACCGCCGCATTCATGAAATGTTCCAGTGCAGCTGTTGTTAAAGTGTTTAAAGACTGAACTGTCAGCCAAAAAACTGGGTCTCTACGTGCAACGTGTGGTCGTCATCGACTAGTTACTGGTCGTGCGGAACGGAGAGTGTCCAGACTGGTAACAGACAACAGGGCAACAGTGCAGCAAATTACAGACCATCTTAATCAAGGATCCCCTCAAATGATAACTGCATGCACTGTTCGCCGTACACTGCATCGGATGGGATATGGCAGCCGAAGGCCTGTTCAAACACCTTTGCTGTCTGAAGTTAACAAGAGAAAACGTATCCAGTTCCCTCAGGGGTTGGAAAAGTCGATAATTGGAAACAAATTATGTGGTCCAATGAATCACGTTTTCAGTTGCACCATGCTGATGGCAGAGTGAGAATTTGGCGGAAACCGCACAAACGCATGGACCCCAAATGCATTGCTACAACCCTTCAAGCTGGTGGAGGCAACATTATGATTTGGGGAATGTTTTCCTGGCATGCTTTGGGCTCTTTAATTCGTGTTGATCAACGTCTGACTTGGCGTGATGAAGACCTAAGATAAGGTCGAAAGCTTCCAACTTACGAACTTTTTATAAAAGTTTCAGTTAACGTAACTAGCGTGATCAAGTTACCTTTATTTGGCACATCATATCTAAATGATGTTGCAGACCAAGTGCATACTGTCATGTGGATGGTTTATCCCAATGGCAATGGCTACTTTCAACAAGATAATGCGTCCTGTCATAGTGCTCGTATTGTACAGGATTGGTTTCAGGAACATGCCGGTGCATTTACTTTGCTTAGGTGGCCCCCACAATCTCCAGATCTCAACCCCATTGAGAATTTGTGGAATGAAGTTGAACGGGCCATCAGACAGCTGGATCGACAACCCTGCAATCACACACTCCTGGAAAGTGCTATTCATCAAGCATGGTCTCAGATTCCACAAACCACCTATGAACATCTCGTGGAGTCCATGCCACGAAGAATCGACACAGTATTAAAGGCAAAAGGTGGCCCAACGAAGTACTGAGAGGGTGGTCATAATAAAGTGGCCACTCAGTGTATAAGTAACTTGTTTTTTAAATATACTACAATGGCTAAAAGTATAGCTGAGTAATAAATAAACAACTGAAATAACAAATCAGGCAATCATTAGTCACTCCAGTAGTATAAAAACACATTTTCTGACTTCTACTATATATAGGTAATGTAGTAGATATTGTCATAATGTTTTGTGCATTTTGCATAAAATGTTTTCAAGAAGTACTTTCATGCAACCACATGTGCATTGCATTTCCAGTCATTGAAATTAGGGTGTGTTTTTTCTTTTCTTTTTTTTTTTTTTTCTGCTATTATGTGCAGTTCTCATTAAAAGAAGTGTAGCTGTCATCACTATCTGAGCTGAAGCTGTTATTTACATCAGTCCCCAACAATTAATCCAGATTCATAGAGTGCTGATTTACTCAATTTTGATTCATCCAATGGTAGTTTCATTTCACAGAAACAACTCCTTTGTTTTAAATGCATATTTTTGTTTTGAGCTTGGGCTGGTGAGTGATGGTCTTGGAACCAAGCTAAACAACAGTACTGACCCAACGTAAGTAGATTATAGAAGGCAGGTCCGAGAGCAGGTTTTCGAAGCTAGCAGTTCTAAACCTTCAGGCAGGATGAGTTTTGCGACGTCAAAGGAGCAAACAGAGTTAGCAATGGGTCAAAGTTGAGACTGCTATCCTATCTAACGTACACTATCTACCAACAAGAAATTGGACACCCCCTGCAATCGACGATATCTGTGGTCCTGATACACATCACGGCCGCCGCTGTTAAATATCGTGTGGGAAACAACAACGCAACCAGTCGCATGCAAGATGCCACGCAGTTCGGAGCTCTCCGATTTCGAGAAAGGTGTGATCGTCGGGTATCACAGAAATGGCCGATCCATACGTGACTTATCCAGAGAGTTGAAGTACCCAAAATCTACAGTGGCCTACGTGATTGGCAAGTGGAAGATGAGAGGTGACTGTCGGAATGTGCGCTGACCCGGCAGACCCACAAAACTGGGAGTTAGAGACCGACGGGTGCAGGCCAGAGAAATTCGGAAGAACCGTACCAAATCGATGGGCCACATCCGCGAGGAGTTTCAACAGGCATCCAGGAGTGTTCTTTTGATGAATACCATCCGTAAGGAAGCCCATCTGCTAGGTTATCATGGACGTGCTGCCGCCCACAAGCCTTTGACACCAAGTCCAATAGTGCTGCTCGGCTAACGTGGTGCAAAGAACGTCGACAGTGGACCATTGAACAGTGGAAACAGGTTCTCTGGAGCGACGAATCAAAGTTCACCCTCTACCGTTCGGATGGCAGGGTCTAGGTTTGGCGTCTGCCTGGAGTACGCCTCCTGCCGGAATGTATTGTGCCAACTGTGAAGTTCGGCGGCGGTGGAATTATGCTATGGGGGTGTTTCTCCTGGTATAGCACGGGATCCTTGGTCGCAATTCCTGGTAGGCTCAACGCCAAGACCTACTGCACCATTTTGGATGACCATGCGCTTCCTACGTTGTGGCAGTTTTACGGGGTGGACCCATGTTACTTTCAGGATGACAATGCCACCTGTCATGTTGCGAGGTCCGCCATGGCTTGGTATGGTGACAATGGGGTTAATCAAATGGACTGGCCTGCGCAGAGCCCGGACCTTAACCCTATCGAGCACCTCTGGGACGAGTTGGAGCTTCGACTTAAGGGGTTCCCCCACCGTCCGAAATCGGTGAAGGAACTGACCTGTCTTCTCCAAGCCGAGTGGAAGAAAATACCGCTAGCCGTTGTACAACGCCTGGTTGAGAGTATGCCCCGGAGGGTCGCAACTGTAATCGCCGCTCGTGGAGGCTCCACCAACTATTGAAGGTGAATAAACTTTGTTTTCCTTTGCTATCACAGGTGTCCAATTACTTGTTGGTAGATAGTGTACATGTGCTTTCTAGAATTTATGCCACATTTCACCAACTTTTGTCCAGTATTTTGCAAATGATACACGTTTTTGCAGTGAGTTAATGGACAGCTACACTAGCCCAAAAGGAGAGTGAGGGTTTTAGTCCCCATTGTTTGCATCAGCCCAGCAAATCCACCCAAAAAATAATAACATGCAAACGCAACATCAAGCCAAGTCCCCAGCCCTTTTCCAACCAGGCTGCTGTCCATCAGCCCCTTCTATATACGAGGTAGAATCCAAAAGTTCGGGGACTTGACGTATAGTTCCTTACCTTGAATACTTTAAAACACTGATGCACAACCACCTTCAAAACAATCCCCTTGGGCGAAGATGCACTTTTGCCAGGGCTCGTAAAGCTTCTGGAAGCATTGTTGAAAGCCATGTTTTGTAACACCTCGTAATGCCTCCTGCGTTGCTGTATTTACCTCATTTGTTGACACAAAACGACATCCCTGCAGATTTTGTTTCATCAGTGGAAAGAGGTAAAACTCGCAGGTGGCTAATTCAGGTGAATAGGTGGAATGTGGAAGCACATCAGTACGATTTCTGGCGAGAAACTCCGGGACCAGTAGGGAACGATGTGCAGGAGTGTTGTCATGGAGAAGGTACTATTGTCCACTTCACCACATCTCCGGCCGTTTACAGCGGATTGACTAACGTAAGCGATGTAAAATGTCCAGATAATGTTCCTTGTCAACTGTTGTGTCCTCAGGAATAAATTTGCAATGGGCAATGTCGTGAGAATCAAAAAACACCTCCAGCATGACTTTCCCTTTGCTGCAATCCTGCCTAAATTTCTTTGATCGCAGTGAAGACGGTGCTTTCCATGTTGAAGAAGCACGCTTTGGCTGAATATCAAACAAGTAGCACCACGTTTCCATCACCTGTAATGATGTTATCCAAAAACGCAGGTCGCTGTTGGCTTTGTCGATTAATTCGCCCAATATCCGCATCTGTTCATCCTTTCGTTTGGAGGTCAAAAGGCGAGGGACAATGTGGTGACATGCGCGCCGCATGTAAAGATCTTCCGTCAAAATGCGTTGGCATGTAGTCTCCGATAAGTTAGTTGTGTTAGCGATTTCCTCAATGGTTCGGCGACGATCCTGACGAACACACTGCGCCACCATTGTAATGTTTTCCTCACTCCGTGCAGTCACAGATTGACCACAGCACTCATGATCTGCGATGGATTCTCGGCCCTCTTTGAAATGCAGGTACTACTCATACACCTTCGATCTCACCATCGTAGAGTGATTGTACACCTTCGAAAGCATTTATAAGGTCTCTGCAGCTGTTTTATCCAAACGCTGAAAAAATTTAATGTTACAACGTTGCTCTTCAAAAGCCATGTTTCTCACATCGCAGACTAACCACAGCAGCAAACATCTGAGCGCGCATTCCAATCACTTTCCATAGGCCAAACCATTCCGACTACGGAGGGGAGGGATGGAGGGCTGTATTTTAGACGCTGTAATTTTAACTACATGCTTGCATTGTCATGGGTAGGTGCTGTCCCCGAACTTTTTAATCCTACTCCGTAGAAATTCTGTAGTGCATTAGAACCATGAATGAAAGGTTACATCACACAAATTTTGAAGTTTTTAAGTATAATTTTGACATTTTGATGCACAATGATTTATGTTATCAAATACTCTTATTCCTACTATACATAAATGTCAACTATTCAGTTGTTGCATTATTTACTGTTTATCACGTTGTTGTTGAAGTGCTTTCGGGAAACGTCTTTGTTTGACAAAGGGTTATAATTATATAACATGCCCTAAAGTTTATAATATATAGAAATAAATCGATAATATGAGGTTAAGAATGTTACTCACATTTGGTCATGGAGCATTCCGGGATATTGAAGGGTTCTTTGTAGTCCTATTGTGACGAAATCCTGTTCATCATGTTTCAAATGGTAGACATCACTTTTTTTAACACGAGCATTGATTCAGTCGAATCTTCGTATTGAAGGGTTAAGTTCAGGCTTGATATTTAATCTTGTTATTATTCTACACTGCTGGCCACCCAAAATGCAACACCAAGAAGGAAGCATCCGATTGGCCTGAAATTCGCAGCATGCGTCGCCCGCGTGAGGACATGCAAACGATTAGCATTGCAGGGCATATGCAAATCATGTGCGCCCGGCACGCCACCGAGAAGCACTATAAGAAGGGTGCACAGAAGGCGGAGTGAAAGTAGTGGAAGTGTGTCGTGCTGCCGGACCTGTGCATGGGAAGCTTCCTGATGCCTCGTCGCAGAATACGGCAGTCATTCCAGCATGTTTCGGAGTTCGACAGAGGTCGAATAGAGGGTTATCGCGACAGCAGTTTATCGTACCGAGACATCGGCGTCAGTGTGGGACGACATCCAGCCACAGTGAGGCGAGTATGGATTCGGTGGGTGCAGGAGGGACGGACGGACCGACGTGAGCGATTGCCGCAGCCGCGGCACACCCCCGAACAAGAGGACCGGCATGTTGTGCGGTAGGCATTGACGGCTCCACAAACGGCTACGCCTGATGAACTGTGGCAACGTGTGGAAGCAGCCTAAACCGACATACCCCAAGCCCACATCCAAAGCCTCTTTCGTTCGATGCCGCAGCGTGTAGCGGCCGTTATTGCCAGCCATGGGGGCCACACGAACTAGTGATGTCTGCGTGTTCCGCAAGTCGCACAGGCCTTTAAGCTCAATCGTTTCATCTTTGTATCTCTTGTTCTGTGTCCAGTAAATCTGGCTTTGCTATCTCCTGCCCTTCTTGGTGTTGCATTTTGGGTTGCCAGCAGTGTATATTTTGTTTCCAAATGGTAAGGTAAAAGCAGTAAATGAGTATCGCTCTTTTTGAATCGTCATTTAAAAGATGATATTTAAGAACATTAAAACAAATAAACATTCTGAACCTTATGTTGAAGGGGAGTCGATCTGGTAAGAAATATCCTGTATTGACGAAAGTTCGCTCCTCATTTCCCGTAGCACCAAATTCCCATACTAGTTTCAACTACCATTTCGTAGTCTTCTTCAGTCGGCAAAAACTCTGCCAGTGGATTTGAGATAGATGGGAATTTTGTGATGTGCAAAAATGATGTATTTCTCATCATTCATGTTGGCCAAGGAACAACATGAATGATGAGAAATACATCATTTTTGCCCACTGAAGAAGACTACGAAATGGTAGTTGAAACTAGTATGGGAATTCGGTGCTACAGGAAACGAGGACAGAACTTTCGTCAATACAGGATATTTCTTACCAGATCGAGTCCCCTTCAACATAAGTTTCGGAATGTTTAGTTGTTTTAATGTTCTTAAATATCATCTTTTAAATGACGATTCAAAAAGAGCGATACTCATTTACTGCTTTTACCTTACCATTTGGAAACAAAATATAGAATAATAACAAGATTAAATATCAAGCCTGAACTTAACCATTCAATACGAAGATTTGACTGAATCAATGTTCGTGTAAAAAAAGAGAAGTCTACCATTTGAAATGTGATGAACAGGATTTCGTCACAATAGGACTACAAAGGACCCTTCAATATCCCGGAATGCTCCATGACCAATCGTGAGTAACATTCTTAACCTCTTATTATCGATTTATTTCTATATACACTATCTACCAACAAGTAATTGGACACCTGTGATAGCAAAGGAAAATGAAGTTTATTCACCTTCAATAGTTGGAGGAGCCTCCATGAGCGGCGATTACAGCTGCGACCCTCCGGGGCATACTCTCAACCAGGCGTTGTACGACGGCTAACAGTATTTTCTTCCACTCGGCTTGGAGAAGACAGGTCAGTTCCTTCACCGATTTCAGACGGCGGGAGCACCCCTTAAGTCGACGCTCCAACTCGTTCCAGAGGTGCTCGATAGGGTTAAGCTCCGGGCTCTGCGCAGGCCAGTCCATTCGATTAACCCCATTGTCACCATACCAAGCCATGGCGGACCTCGCAACATGACAGGTGGCATTGTCATCCTGAAAGTAACATGGGTCCCACCCGTAAAACTGCCACAACGTAGGAAGCGCATGGTCATCCAAAATGGTGCAGTGGGTCTCGGCGTTGAGCCTACCAGGAATTGCGACCAAGGATCCCGTGCTATACCAGGAGAAACACCCCCATAGCATAATTCCACCGCCGCCGAACTTCACAGTTGGCACAATACATTCCGGCAGGAGGCGTACTCCAGGCAGACGCCAAACCTAGACCCTGCCATTTGAACGGTAGAGGGTGAACCTTGATTCGTTGCTCCAGAGAACCTGTTTCCACTGTTCAACGGTCCACTGTTGACGTTCTTTGCACCACGTTAGCCGAGCAGCGCTATTGGACTTGGTGATCAAAGGCTTGTCGGCGGCAGCACGTCCATGATAACCGAGCAGATGGGCTTCCTTATGGGTGGTATTCATCGAAAGAACACTCCCGGATGCCTGTTGAAACTCTTCGCGGATGTGGCCCATCGATTTGGTGCGGTTCTTTCGAATTTCTCTGGCCAGCACCCGTCGGTCTCTAACTCCCAGTTTTGTGGGTCTGCCGGGTCGGGGTACATTCCGACAGTCACCTCTCATCTTCTACTTGCCAATCACGTAGGCCACTGTCGATTTTGGGTACTTCAACTCGCTGGATATGTCACGTATGGATAGGCCATTTCTGTGATATCCGACGATTACACTTTTCTCCAAATCAGAGAGCTTTGAACTGCGTGGCATCTTGCATGCGTCTGGTTGCGTTGTTGTTTCTCACGCGATATTTAACGGCGGCGGCTGTGACGTGTATCAGGACCGCAGATATTGTTGATTGCAGGGGTGTCCAATTACTTGTTGGTAGATAGTGTATTATAAACTTTAGGGCATGTTATATAATTATAACCCTTCGTCAAACAAAGACGTTTCCCGAAAGCACTTCAACAACAACGTGAGAAACAGTAAATAATGCAACAACTGAATAGTTGACATTTATGTATAATATGAATTATAACCACGTAAAAAATTCAACACCTTAAGATGTTTGAAGAATTGATAGAATTACTCTTATTCCTCATTTCTAAGTAGATAAACAATTCTTAAATATCCTGAGAAACCAGTTGTATCGTTATACCATTACAATGAATGATGAAATCTATTCGAATTTTTATACAAATGTGCAATGTGTAAATGATATCTGATTAATAGGAATATATTTTTGGACGCAATTCTAAAATTTTAACCACCTGTGTGATGTATAAAAAATTGGTTCCTTGAAGCAGGAACAAAAAGTCATACATCAACATATTCAGAGTAGAAAAACCTAATTGATCAGTCACTGTAGCAAGTCATATCTGGATACACTCAGAATCACTTCGTAATCAATCTTTTACTAAACACACATTAGTGTTCACACAAAATACATGTATTATACATACTGAAAAATAGTAAGAGAATATTTGCATTCAAATGCAATACACTGGCTATGATCACACTGTTTTATTTTTCGTAGTAATCCAAAAATAAGAGAACATAGATTTTACCTCCGGAAGCATTCCAAGATCACCAAGCTCAAGAGGACGTTGATAGCCTAATTTTAATAGTGGTATAAGCCAGGAAAATGTAGCTCTGGAAAATAGGGTTGAATACGGATGCAAATATTGGATGTTGAGGATGTCATACTTGCACTGTAGTTCTTCTTTATAAGATTTACTGCACAGGTACCTCTGAAAATATAGTGTAATTGTGATGTACAACCAAAAATGATAGCATACAATGGTATCACAAATCACAACAGTAATGATCTGAATGGAATGTGTGTGCACATATACTAAAAAGTACATTATTATCAAACGGGTTTCACATCTAATTATCTGAATAAAAATTTCTCGAGCACACAAATAAGCAGATGGTAGAAATAACACACGCAAACAATGGCTAATAAATAAGCATTAAGGCCAAAGCCAAACTTCTGATAAACAGTATGCCACAGGGGTACAGCCTTAATAAACAAATGCCACGGTATTACTGCATGTGCCTGTGTTTATTCATTTTCATCACTTCAGTGGTTAGTGATTGGCATTTAAATTAAGAGCATTAACATCGCACATCAAATTTGATTGCATCCATAGATAGAGAATAATGCACATGAAATTTTGAGAAAAAATGAGAAATCTGGTAACTGCAATTTATCTATTAGCGAAAATAGTATTTTGAAATGAAACAGTGATCTGGACGTACTTTTCAAATTACGATACATGTACAGAAAAAATAAGGAAAACCCTGAGTATTAGTCAGCTAGTGGAAATGAAGAATCTGAACTTTAAATGTATAATTTAAAATACAAATACTATTTATCAAAAAGTACGAGAGAATAGTAAGTCTTAATGCCATGCCGCTTTGAATAACTTGAAAATACACTGGTCACAAAAGGTTAGAAACATAGCGGTTTCAAAGGGGAAATGTAGTGATATACAAATTTACCGATTACTGAAGATCAGTTATCAGCGTGGGTAGCTATGTCATATGTAAATTAGCTTCATGACAACACAGCATGCGATTCGCGAGCTCCGATAACAAGTACCCTGCGGGAAGTGGAAAATCGGTCGTTTCACCGCTCGGTCTAGAAGTTTGCTCAGTGTGGAATTACTTTGAAATTATGTCCAGATGACGTTTAAGTACTGACAACAAAAATAGGGCTGTTGGCATGTTACAGGCAGGTCGATGTGAGGTACATTTCGCCAGCCCCCCACCCCGGTAAATTCAAAATTCAACAGTGCCATTCGTTTGTGCTACGTTTGTGCTGGTTCGTGCCGCAAACCGTGTCGTTTGTGCTAGCATAGTTTTTGAGATATTCAAAATATAAATTGGGGGGGGGGGAAATGGTCAGCCCCCCACCCCGGAAAATTCAAAATTCAACAGTGCCATTCGTTTGTGCTACGTTTGTGCTGGTTTGTGCCGCAAACCGTGTCGTTTGTGCTAGCATAGTTTTTGAGATATTCAAAATATAAATTGGGGAGGGGGTTGGTGAAATGGTCAGCCCCCACCCCGGAAAATTCAAAATTCAACAGTGCCATTCGTTTGTGCTACGTTTGTGCTGGTTTGTGCCGCAAACCGTGTCGTTTGTGCTAGCTTAGTTTTTGAGATATTCAAAATATAAATTGGGGGGTGGTGGTTAGCCCCCCACCCCGGCAAATTCAAAATTTAACAATGTCATTCGTTTGTGCTACCTTTGTGCTGGTTTGTGCCGCAAACCATGTCGTTTGTACTAGCATAGTTTTTGAGATATTCAAAATATAAATTGGGGGGGCTGGGGAAATTTGTGAGGCCCCCACCCCGGCAAATTCAAAATCCAACAGTGCCATTCGTTTGTGCTACGTTTGTGCTGGTTTGTGCCGCAAACGTGTCGTTTGTGCTAGCATAGTTTTTGAGATATTCAAAATATAAGTTGGGGGTGGGGTTGGGGAAATGGTCAGCCCCCAACACCGGCAAATTCAAAATCCAACAATGTCATTCGTTTGTGCTACGTTTGTGCTGGTTTGTGCCACAAACCGTGTCGTTTGTGCTAGCTTAGTTTTTGAGATATTCAAAATGTAAGTTGGGCGGGGAGGGGGTATGCTCAGCCCCACACGAAGGCAAATTCAAAATTTAACAGTGCCATTCGTTTGTCTTACGTTTGTGCTGGTTTGTGCCACAAACCGTGTCGTTTGTGCTAGCTTAGTTTTCGAGATATTAAGTACCTAAATTTTGTTGTCAACCATTTCCTCAGCCCCGCCCTCCCCCCACCCCACTCGCAAATTCAAAATTTAGCATAGCCATTCGTTTGTGCTGGTTTGTGCCGGAAACCCTGTCGTTTGTGCTAGCTTAGCTTCCGAGTTATTAAATACCCAAATTTCGGTGTGGACCATTTCCCCAACCTGTATTGAATATAACATAAATTTGGCGGGTTGGGGGAATGCCCCCCCCCATCCCACAAGTTCAAAATTCAACACAGCCATTCGTTTGTGCTGGTTTGTGCCACAAAACGTGTCGTTTGTGGTAGCTTAGTCTTCGAGATATTTCTGTGAACAAGCCTTTCTTTAATAATAAACAGATCATGATTCTACAGTGAGCACGAGGTCATAAATGATACACTGTGGATCAATGGCATTAGATCATCTGGAGTGACGAAAGAATTTGATTCATAACAAAAGGAGGACATTTGTAGGTATGACGCTGACAACATGATCCGAACGCTACTGTACCTACATTCAAACAGTAAAGCATGCTACTGCCGTTATGATGTGGGGTTGCATCTCAGCTCATGGAGTGGGTAGACTGCGCAACATTGAAGGTAACATGAATGCTGCCCATTATATACAAGTACTGGAGAGGGACAATGCTTCCTTCATCTGTTAACACGTTTCTTTTTTTTTTTTTTTTTTTGATTGGAGGTTTAACGACCACCGTGAGCAACTCAATGGGCTATAAGCAGTCGCCCGTCCCTAATTTAGGGTCACTGGTTCCAGGGAAGGGAGAGAGCCAGTGCCGTACATCCATGCCTCACCGGGATTCGAACCCGGACCCCAGACGGACGAATGATCAGAGGCCAGCGCCTTAGACCACTGCGCCACCGGGGCGGCGAAACACGTTTCCAAATAGTGATATCATCTTTCAGGACGACAACGTGAGTAGTAGAAAATGACCGATTCTGGCTTAAACCGGAGCCCATAGACTTAACATTAGGTGTCGGCCGGAGCAGCCGGAGCCAGCCGGAGCAAGCTGCAGCCGAGCGAACGGAGGGCGTGGTTAGTAGCAGCCTCCAATTCCCCGCTGCAATTTTTCCCCTCCGACCGAAGGGTGTGCTTATCTCCGAAGATAGTAGTATTTATTGGACTTTGTCGAATGTTGGGGGAAATCAATGAAGGTTTATTCCTTTTTTTTTAATTTAATGAAGGTTGTTTCATTATTTATTTTCCCCTCTCTCGACCCCATCCCCTTAGATTATTGTTATGTAAAACGTTTTTTCCCTCGTAATTTGTTGATTTTTCAATTAATTTTCATGAATTCCTCATGTGTCTTCCCTAATGAAAATTATGTAGGGTAAGTATTAATTAATCATTTCTCTTTTATTTTTTCTCGAATAACACGGTCATGTCCTCATCTCAAGAAATGTTATTATGATATCTTATTTTTGTTCATAAATGTTTGATTTTGAGGGATGGCAACGCCCGAGTGGGAAAGGGGTTGGATATAGGGGGATGGCAACTCGATGTGTTGCCCCCTAGCGGTGCTTCTTGGAACTTTCGATTGATCTTTGATTTTGAGGGATGGCAACGCCCGAGTGGGAAAGGGGTTGGATATAGGGGGATGGCAACTCGATGTGTTGCCCCCTAGCGGTGCTTCTTGGAACTTTCGATTGATCTTTGATTTTGAGGGATGGCAACGCCCGAGTGGGAAAGGGGTTGGATATAGGGGGATGGCAACTCGATGTGTTGCCCCCTAGCGGTGCTTCTTGGAACTTTCGATTGATCTTTGATTTTGAGGGATGGCAACGCCCGAGTGGGAAAGGGGTTGGATATAGGGGGATGTCAACTCGATGTGCTGCCCCTAGCGGTGCTTCTTGGAACTTTCGATTGATCTTTGATTTTGAGGGATGGCAACGGCCGAGTGGGAAAGGTGTTGGATATAGGGGGATGCCAACTCGATGTACTACCCCCTAGCGATGCTTCTTGGAACTTTCGATGGATCTTTGATTTTGGGGGATGGCAACGACCGAGTGGGGAAAGGGCACTGCGTAGGTGTTAGATATGATGATGCTTCTTGGAACTTTATTATTTCGATGGATCTTTGATTTTGAGGGATGGCAACGACTGAGTGGGGTCCGTTGGGAATTTCTGCATTTATTCCTGTGTTTTGCAAGCAAGATTTCCCCCTCTTCAATACTATTTTTCCCCCGGAGGAAATGTTTGCGTAACGATGCTGGGGAATTTTCTTTCCAAGGGAATAAAAATGCTCCTAAGGTCTTAGCGAGGTTCTAACTCACGATGATTTGGTTTCCAAAAATAGTCAGGGGGTCAAATGGTTTTCGTGTACTACGTATTCCCTATATATATATTTTTAAATTACTTTTACGTTATTTCTTCATGTGTTTTTATATATTTTTTGTATGTTTTGAGGGAGTTTTTTCGTGTAGATGTAATGAATTTTCTGAGGAACTTTTCTTTTTCCTCCATTCAATTTTATTTCAGACCATGAGACGAGGAAATGCTTCTTTAGAAATTATTTCGTTCTTGTTCGCAGTAATTACTGGACATAGACTTCATGTTAATTCTGAGTCTTTAACCCCTGCAATAATATTTTCTCGTAATTTTTTCGTATGTTCAAGAACTCTACAGATCTTTCCCAGTTAAAATTCTGCTCAAACAATATTTTCGGTCTTTATTTCCTTATAGCTTCCCAATTTCCGATATTTTTCTTCCTCTATCTTTGAAATTTCATTAAACTTCTCAATAGGTCAGGATTCTTTTTTTCTTGGACAAACTTATGAGTCCTTTTATTCACACTATCTTTTTTTCATTTCATTTCAGCAAACGATTATTTTAGATGCAACAAATCGTCAGATTTTGGTTTCCTTATATAGCATATTTTCCAACTTGCTTAAAAATATTCCTCAAAGCTTGCATGTATGTCAAATATACATTTTTTTTATTCTTTCCTAGTTAGCCATACTTTTCGTGGACTGCCTTGACAGGAAAGCATTCAATGTCAAGACATACAATCTAAAACCTTTTTCTTTCGATAAAATTTGTATTCTTTGAGCTGAATATTAGTCCCGCGTGTTCCCTCATTAACCTAATCTCAGTCAGATGCTGAAGGATTTCCTTTTGCTTGTCAGCATATTGACATAAGATTAGTCACATTTTCCCTTTGTTCGTTGTTGTGAATAGTTAGAAAGATTACAAAGTTTAAAGTAGTCTATGACTAAAAGGATGCTATTTACGGCCTAACGTGCTGCGGTATTGACTTTAGATAATTGTCCTTCTTGTTTCTTCTGGATCTTTGATTTTGAGGGATGGCAACGACTGAGTGGGGTCCGTTGGGAGTTTTTGCATTTATTCCTGTGGTTTGCAAGCAAGATTCCCCCCACCCCCTCTTCAATACTATTTTTCCCCCGGAGGAAATTTTTACGTAACGATGCTGGGGAATTTTCTTTCCAAGGGAATAAAAATGCTCCTAAGGTCTTAGCGAGGTTCTAACTCACGATGATTTGGTTTCCAAAAATAGTCAGGGGGTCAAATGGTTTTCGTGTACTACGTATTCCCTATATATATATTTTTAAATTACTTTTACGTTATTTCTTCATGTGTTTTTATATATTTTTTGTATGTTTTGAGGGAGTTTTTTCGTGTAGATGTAATGAATTTTCTGGGGAACTTTTCTTTTTCCTCCATTCAATTTTATTTCAGACCATGAGACGAGGAAATGCTTCTTTAGAAATTATTTCGTTCTTGTTCGCAGTAATTACTGGACATAGACTTCATGTTAATTCTGAGTCTTTCACCCCTGCAATAATATTTTCTCGTAATTTTTTCGTATGTTCAAGAACTCTACAGATCTTTCCCAGTTAAAATTCTGCTCAAACAATATTTTCGGTCTTTATTTCCTTATAGCTTCCCAATTTCCGATATTTTTCTTCCTCTATCTTTGAAATTTCATTAAACTTCTCAATAGGTCAGGATTCTTTTTTTCTTGGACAAACTTATGAGGCCTTTTATTCAGACTATCTTTTTTTCCATTTCATTTCAGCAAACGATTATTTTAGATGCAACAAATCGTCAGATTTTGGTTTCCTTATATAGCATATTTTCCAACTAGCTTAAAAATATTCCTCAAAGCTTGCATGTATGTCAAATATACATTTTTTTATTCTTTCGTAGTTAGCCATACTTTTCGTGGACTGCCTCGACAGGAAAGCATTCAATGTCAAGACATACAATCTAAAACCTTTTTCTTTCGATAAAATTTGTATTCTTTGGGCTGAATATTTTTTCTGTCTCGTCCGAAAAAACATTCATTCTAGAGGCAAAGCGACTAATTCCGTTCTTCCCATAAACATTATTTTTTTATTTATTTGATATTCAGAGTTGTATACATTTACTATCCAAAAAAGAGATATATTTAATGTAAAGGTATATTCTTCCAAGCTGGGGAAATATATGTATATCTTAGTTCATTTCCAGTTAAAGGAAATGCATCTTTATATTTCAATATGAAAAAAGAAGCCCTATAAGTGAAAGCTCAACCTAAAGACGGATAGATTGTTCACACTCTCTCTACTCTATGACATTTCTTTACTGAATATACCATGGCCTTTTTTTTCATGAACTGCTTTAAAATCTTCGTTCTCACTTTACTATTGTCAGATTCCATGTCCCTCCAGTTCTTTACTGAGAAACAGAAGCATTTATTCAATTTTAATTTATTAAGAGAGTAGAACTCTTTTAGGCTTTCGAAGTACTTTCAAGTCTTTCATTACGAAAATTTTCATTGTCATGAAAGAAGCCATAATCGAGATGATTTACTATCGTTTCAATGAAAGTGTTTACGCATTCATTGCTATGATGTCAGATTTCATTTTCTTATACTTCGAACAGAAATGAGTTTGAATCATTCGTCGAGAAAACATTTCTTTCATATATATATATATATTTTTTTTTTTGCCTCCGAATCAAACGAACTCAAAAAATAAGAGACGCACTTTAATATTTTTTTCCTCTTATGAGAGGAATACGGGAATATGATACCAAAATTAAAGAATAAAGAATATCGACTTTCCTCTCAACACCGTACATCTACGTTTTTTTTTATTTTTTTTATTTTCAATAAGCTATTTCTATATTTTTACAACTGAATAGAATTATTTATTGAAAAATTCTAAGTAAGACGAAAAATGGTTTTGTTGATTTCCTAAGAGGATGATTTTGGAAATTTTCGTTTTCTGGTAATTGTAAAAATCTCATAGAATAACATGGGAAAACTAGCATGCATAAAAGACTGTTTTGGATCGAGTAAATTGAAAGAATTTTACAAAGTTCATTTCAGAAAAGTACATTCCTTCCTAGTGTCAAAAACGAATCACTTCGTTTTTTCTAAGATACACTTTGGAATCTTATAAAAGTGCATAGGGTCAAAAACGATTTTGATGATTTTACTAAGATGACAGATTTCGGATTTCTTGTGATAGAAAATACAGTGAATTTCCCATTGAATAACATGGGAAACTGCGAAATTTAAGAAGCACGTTTTCGTTCAAGTAAAATATTTTAAAAGTCTTTTTTCGAATCAGTTGAAAACAGACAGGGTGTGTTTCTGAACAGTTCATTATTTCCTAAAATCAAAACGAATCACTTCGTTTATTTATTTTTTTTTCCTAATGTGCGTTTCTGAAAGAAGTAAAAATAGTTTAGGTAGAAAATTGGAAATATATTTTTATGAATCCTAGACTGTTTATTTACGTATAGCTAGAGGGGTCTTCAGTGAGAGCACTTATTCTCTTTTCAAACTAAGAGAATGAAGTGTAGTCAGTTTGAAAAAAAATTCAAACTCCCCTAAATTTAGCCTTTTGTCCTGGTTTCGACTCAATACTGTAAAGCATTGCTCTCAGACCAGTTGAATTCCTGGCCCTTAATGAAATACATTAAGCCTTTCCCTTAAAAATAAGCAATCTCTTCTTCAATACCAGATCCCCAATAAATTTCTTTAAGAGTTATTCATTCACACTTTTACTTTTAAAAACTTGAAATTCATTATTATTTAACTCATTACAAAAAATGAAACTCATTCATACAGAAAAAATATAAATGAATAAAAATAAATAAAGCAGTCCTAAAAAGGACTGTTTTTCTGGGTCCCCTTCATACAGCTGCTCCATGGTCGGTATAAGGAATTTTTCTTTTACCTGCTAATATCTCAGCACATTGACTTCACAGTCTCTAGCAAGTTCTTTACAATTATGCTTTCCAAGAACGCTTTGGACGGGACATGGTCTCCAGTGACTGCAACAAAAGATTCTGCTAGAATCTTGGGGTTAAGCAATGCAACGGCATCATCGAAATACTTTTGCCACTTGGATTCGGGGGTGGCATATGCACAGCTGTGGGCCGTGATGTTTGCGAATATGCGATTTGGGGGTTGGTGGCACTCCATACAATAATATAAGTTATTGACATGTTCCTGAAGGCGATCCCTTACCATGTCAGCAAGCATGATGAAAAACTCTTCATCTGAGATGGAAGCAACAGGGGAAGAAGTCCTTGGATGGTGCAAAACAGCCTTTCTAAAGACAGGTCCAAATAGTAGTTGAGTAATGCTGTCCCATATTTTTCCACATTGATCAATAAGAGTTCCAAATTGTTGACAAGTCAGCTTTATCGGAACAGGATTCAATCGACGAAAACCATGAATTCTGGGGAAAGCACTTCTAACGTGTAACTGCCAGAAGCATCTCTTAAGAGGGAAGGACAGCAGGAAACAATAAGTTCACGATTAATCAAGATGTCACAATTCATGCCTTGAATCCAGTGTGATTTTCCCATGAATTTTCGGAACGTTGAAGCTGACATTGTTATTCCATTCTTAGAAGGGTAGAAAGATTCTCCATCTTTCCTGTATCTTCTTACATGAACTCGGACCGTGTTGTTAAAATCGCATACTTTCACGAATGCGTTACCCCTAAATGAAAATGATGAGGTGCAAGATTTTTCATAGAAATTCTTGGGAGGATAACTTCTCCACACGATTTGGGCTTTAAAGGAACGGACTCACATACCTTCTTAGCGAGAGTAGCAGAAATTTCAGCACTTTGCTTCATCGTGGAAATGGAATCAGTAGCACTCAAAGCAACAGACAAAAATGAAGTGACTCGTTTGAAGACTAAAGACAAACTGAAGGAACAGCTCTTATTCTAAGTCAAAACTGAGAAGAGGTTGGAGTTCGTCACTTGTTTACTGCTTGAGAGGAAAAGAGCAGAGTCATGGGGTTTAAGAACACTCGGTTATCTTCTTTCTAAAGGTCAAATTCAATCTAATGTTTGGAGCATTCTTTTGTCGAGGCAGACCATGACTCCAATACGAATTAGTTGGTGGCAGGATCTGTAGTAAAGTTCCAGATCTCAAAGATAAGGAAACTGGTTTAAACCCGTTTCGCTTGAAAACAAGTCTCTTTCCTGTCAGAGAGATACTGATGTAATACAAGACAAAGGATCTAATTCAGCTTCGTCATCACGGTGATAACCGATTTGGTTATCACCATTTCTTATAAAAGTGCATGGGGATCAAAAAACGATTTTGATGATTTTACTAAGATGACAGATTTCGGATTTCTTATGATAGAAAATACAGTGAATTTCCCATTGAATAACATGGGAAACTACGAAATTTAAGAAGCACGTTTTCGTTCAAGTAAAATATTTTAAAAGGTAATCAGTTGAAAACAGACAGGGTGTGTTTCTGAACAGTTCATTATTTCCTAAAATCAAAACGAGTCACTTCGTTTTTTCCTAATGTGCGTTTCTGAAAGAAGTAAAAATAGTTTAAGTAGAAAATTGGAAATATATTTTTATGAATCCTAGACTGTTTATTTACGTATAGCTAGAGGGGTCTTCAGTGAGAGCACTTATTCTCTTTTCAAACTAAGAGAATGAAGTGTAGTCAGTTTGAAAAAATTCAAACTCCCCTAAATTTAGTCTTTTGTCCTGGTTTCGACTCAATACTGTAAAGCATTGCTCTCAGACCAGTTGAATTCCTGGCCCTTAATGAAATACATTAAGCCTTTCCCTTAAAAATAAGCAATCTCTTCTTCAATACCAGATCCCCAATAAATTTCTTTAAGAGTTATTCATTCACACTTTTACTTTTAAAAACTTGAAATTCATTATTATTTAACTCCTTATAAAAATGAAACACATTCACCCTTTTACTTTAAAAAACTTGAAATAACTTCATACAAAAATGAAACCCATTCACTTTTTTACTTTTAAAATTATAGAAAAATAGATGATAGAGAACATAGGTTCACTTTCTCATTCACACTCATGCATAAATAGTGCTGTTTGAGCTGCATGGAGGAGCTAGTGAGAATAGCTCACATCCTTTAACAGTTTTAGTCCAATTGAATGATAGATGGAGGTTTTTCCCACCCATCTTGACACCTCCATGCAGCTCAAACAGCACTATTTATGCATGAGTGTGAATGAGAAAGTGAACCTATGTTCTCTATCATCTATTTTTCTATAATTTTAAAAGTAAAAAAGTGAATGGGTTTCATTTTTGTATGAAGTTATTTCAAGTTTTTTAAAGTAAAAGGGTGAATGTGTTTCATTTTTATAAGGAGTTAAATAATAATGAATTTCAAGTTTTTAAAAGTAAAAGTGTGAATGAATAACTCTTAAAGAAATTTATTGGGGATCTGGTATTGAAGAAGAGATTGCTTATTTTTAAGGGAAAGGCTTAATGTATTTCATTAAGGGCCAGGAATTCAACTGGTCTGAGAGCAATGCTTTACAGTATTGAGTCGAAACCAGGACAAAAGACTAAATTTAGGGGAGTTTGAATTTTTTTCAAACTGACTACACTTCATTCTCTTAGTTTGAAAAGAGAATAAGTGCTCTCACTGAAGACCCCTCTAGCTATACGTAAATAAACAGTCTAGGATTCATAAAAATATATTTCCAATTTTCTACTTAAACTATTTTTACTTCTTTCAGAAACGCACATTAGGAAAAAACGAAGTGACTCGTTTTGATTTTAGGAAATAATGAACTGTTCAGAAACACACCCTGTCTGTTTTCAACTGATTACCTTTTAAAATATTTTACTTGAACGAAAACGTGCTTCTTAAATTTCGTAGTTTCCCATGTTATTCAATGGGAAATTCACTGTATTTTCTATCATAAGAAATCCGAAATCTGTCATCTTAGTAAAATCATCAAAATCGTTTTTTGATCCCCATGCACTTTTATAAGAAATGGTGATAACCAAATCGGTTATCACCGTGATGACGAAGCTGAATTAGATCCTTTGTCTTGTATTACATCAGTATCTCTCTGACAGGAAAGAGACTTGTTTTCAAGCGAAACGGGTTTAAACCAGTTTCCTTATCTTTGAGATCTGGAACTTTACTACAGATCCTGCCACCAACTAATTCGTATTGGAGTCATGGTCTGCCTCGACAAAAGAATGCTCCAAACATTAGATTGAATTTGACCTTTAGAAAGAAGATAACCGAGTGTTCTTAAACCCCATGACTCTGCTCTTTTCCTCTCAAGCAGTAAACAAGTGACGAACTCCAACCTCTTCTCAGTTTTGACTTAGAATAAGAGCTGTTCCTTCAGTTTGTCTTTAGTCTTCAAACGAGTCACTTCATTTTTGTCTGTTGCTTTGAGTGCTACTGATTCCATTTCCACGATGAAGCAAAGTGCTGAAATTTCTGCTACTCTCGCTAAGAAGGTATGTGAGTCCGTTCCTTTAAAGCCCAAATCGTGTGGAGAAGTTATCCTCCCAAGAATTTCTATGAAAAATCTTGCACCTCATCATTTTCATTTAGGGGGTAACGCATTCGTGAAAGTATGCGATTTTAACAACACGGTCCGAGTTCATGTAAGAAGATACAGGAAAGATGGAGAATCTTTCTACCCTTCTAAGAATGGAATAACAATGTCAGCTTCAACGTTCCGAAAATTCATGGGAAAATCACACTGGATTCAAGGCATGAATTGTGACATCTTGATTAATCGTGAACTTATTGTTTCCTGCTGTCCTTCCCTCTTAAGAGATGCTTCTGGCAGTTACACGTTAGAAGTGCTTTCCCCCAGAATTCATGGTTTTCGTCGATTGAATCCTGTTCCGATAAAGCTGACTTGTCAACAATTTGGAACTCTTATTGATCAATGTGGAAAAATATGGGACAGCATTACTCAACTACTATTTGGACCTGTCTTTAGAAAGGCTGTTTTGCACCATCCAAGGACTTCTTCCCCTGTTGCTTCCATCTCAGATGAAGAGTTTTTCATCATGCTTGCTGACATGGTAAGGGATCGCCTTCAGGAACATGTCAATAACTTATATTATTGTATGGAGTGCCACCAACCCCCAAATCGCATATTCGCAAACATCACGGCCCACAGCTGTGCATATGCCACCCCCGAATCCAAGTGGCAAAAGTATTTCGATGATGCCGTTGCATTGCTTAACCCCAAGATTCTAGCAGAATCTTTTGTTGCAGTCACTGGAGACCATGTCCCGTCCAAAGCGTTCTTGGAAAGCATAATTGTAAAGAACTTGCTAGAGACTGTGAAGTCAATGTGCTGAGATATTAGCAGGTAAAAGAAAAATTCCTTATACCGACCATGGAGCAGCTGTATGAAGGGGACCCAGAAAAACAGTCCTTTTTTAGGACTGCTTTATTTATTTTTATTCATTTATATTTTTTCTGTATGAATGAGTTTCATTTTTTGTAATGAGTTAAATAATAATGAATTTCAAGTTTTTAAAAGTAAAAGTGTGAATGAATAACTCTTAAAGAAATTTATTGGGGATCTGGTATTGAAGAAGAGATTGCTTATTTTTAAGGGAAAGGCTTAATGTATTTCATTAAGGGCCAGGAATTCAACTGGTCTGAGAGCAATGCTTTACAGTATTGAGTCGAAACCAGGACAAAAGGCTAAATTTAGGGGAGTTTGAATTTTTTTCAAACTGACTACACTTCATTCTCTTAGTTTGAAAAGAGAATAAGTGCTCTCACTGAAGACCCCTCTAGCTATACGTAAATAAACAGTCTAGGATTCATAAAAATATATTTCCAATTTTCTACCTAAACTATTTTTACTTCTTTCAGAAACGCACATTAGGAAAAAAAAATAAATAAACGAAGTGATTCGTTTTGATTTTAGGAAATAATGAACTGTTCAGAAACACACCCTGTCTGTTTTCAACTGATTCGAAAAAAGACTTTTAAAATATTTTACTTGAACGAAAACGTGCTTCTTAAATTTCGCAGTTTCCCATGTTATTCAATGGGAAATTCACTGTATTTTCTATCACAAGAAATCCGAAATCTGTCATCTTAGTAAAATCATCAAAATCGTTTTTGACCCTATGCACTTTTATAAGATTCCAAAGTGTATCTTAGAAAAAACGAAGTGATTCGTTTTTGACACTAGGAAGGAATGTACTTTTCTGAAATGAACTTTGTAAAATTCTTTCAATTTACTCGATCCAAAACAGTCTTTTATGCATGCTAGTTTTCCCATGTTATTCTATGAGATTTTTACAATTACCAGAAAACGAAAATTTCCAAAATCATCCTCTTAGGAAATCAACAAAACCATTTTTCGTCTTACTTAGAATTTTTCAATAAATAATTCTATTCAGTTGTAAAAATATAGAAATAGCTTATTGAAAATAAAAAAAATAAAAAAAAACGTAGATGTACGGTGTTGAGAGGAAAGTCGATATTCTTTATTCTTTAATTTTGGTATCATATTCCCGTATTCCTCTCATAAGAGGAAAAAAAAATATTAAAGTGCGTCTCTTATTTTTTGAGTTCGTTTGATTCGGAGGCAAAAAAAAAATATATATATATATATATGAAAGAAATGTTTTCTCGACGAATGATTCAAACTCATTTCTGTTCGAAGTATAAGAAAATGAAATCTGACATCATAGCAATGAATGCGTAAACACTTTCATTGAAACGATAGTAAATCATCTCGATTATGGCTTCTTTCATGACAATGAAAATTTTCGTAATGAAAGACTTGAAAGTACTTCGAAAGCCTAAAAGAGTTCTACTCTCTTAATAAATTAAAATTGAATAAATGCTTCTGTTTCTCAGTAAAGAACTGGAGGGACATGGAATCTGACAATAGTAAAGTGAGAACGAAGATTTTAAAGCAGTTCATGAAAAAAAAGGCCATGGTATATTCAGTAAAGAAATGTCATAGAGTAGAGAGAGTGTGAACAATCTATCCGTCTTTAGGTTGAGCTTTCACTTATAGGGCTTCTTTTTCATATTGAAATATAAAGATGCATTTCCTTTAACTGGAAATGAACTAAGATATACATATATTTCCCCAGCTTGGAAGAATATACCTTTACATTAAATATATCTCTTTTTTGGATAGTAAATGTATACAACTCTGAATATCAAATAAATAAAAAAATAATGTTTATGGGAAGAACGGAATTAGTCGCTTTGCCTCTAGAATGAATGTTTTTTCGGACGAGACAGAAAAAATATTCAGCCCAAAGAATACAAATTTTATCGAAAGAAAAAGGTTTTAGATTGTATGTCTTGACATTGAATGCTTTCCTGTCGAGGCAGTCCACGAAAAGTATGGCTAACTACGAAAGAATAAAAAAATGTATATTTGACATACATGCAAGCTTTGAGGAATATTTTTAAGCTAGTTGGAAAATATGCTATATAAGGAAACCAAAATCTGACGATTTGTTGCATCTAAAATAATCGTTTGCTGAAATGAAATGGAAAAAAAAGATAGTCTGAATAAAAGGCCTCATAAGTTTGTCCAAGAAAAAAGAATCCTGACCTATTGAGAAGTTTAATGAAATTTCAAAGATAGAGGAAGAAAAATATCGGAAATTGGGAAGCTATAAGGAAATAAAGACCGAAAATATTGTTTGAGCAGAATTTTAACTGGGAAAGATCTGTAGAGTTCTTGAACATACGAAAAAATTACGAGAAAATATTATTGCAGGGGTGAAAGACTCAGAATTAACATGAAGTCTATGTCCAGTAATTACTGCGAACAAGAACGAAATAATTTCTAAAGAAGCATTTCCTCGTCTCATGGTCTGAAATAAAATTGAATGGAGGAAAAAGAAAAGTTCCCCAGAAAATTCATTACATCTACACGAAAAAACTCCCTCAAAACATACAAAAAATATATAAAAACACATGAAGAAATAACGTAAAAGTAATTTAAAAATATATATATAGGGAATACGTAGTACACGAAAACCATTTGACCCCCTGACTATTTTTGGAAACCAAATCATCGTGAGTTAGAACCTCGCTAAGACCTTAGGAGCATTTTTATTCCCTTGGAAAGAAAATTCCCCAGCATCGTTACGTAAAAATTTCCTCCGGGGGAAAAATAGTATTGAAGAGGGGGTGGGGGGAATCTTGCTTGCAAACCACAGGAATAAATGCAAAAACTCCCAACGGACCCCACTCAGTCGTTGCCATCCCTCAAAATCAAAGATCCAGAAGAAACAAGAAGGACAATTATCTAAAGTCAATACCGCAGCACGTTAGGCCGTAAATAGCATCCTTTTAGTCATAGACTACTTTAAACTTTGTAATCTTTCTAACTATTCACAACAACGAACAAAGGGAAAATGTGACTAATCTTATGTCAATATGCTGACAAGCAAAAGGAAATCCTTCAGCATCTGACTGAGATTAGGTTAATGAGGGAACACGCGGGACTAATATTCAGCTCAAAGAATACAAATTTTATCGAAAGAAAAAAGGTTTTAGATTGTATGTCTTGACATTGAATGCTTTCCTGTCAAGGCAGTCCACGAAAAGTATGGCTAACTAGGAAAGAATAAAAAAAATGTATATTTGACATACATGCAAGCTTTGAGGAATATTTTTAAGCAAGTTGGAAAATATGCTATATAAGGAAACCAAAATCTGACGATTTGTTGCATCTAAAATAATCGTTTGCTGAAATGAAATGAAAAAAAAAAGATAGTGTGAATAAAAGGACTCATAAGTTTGTCCAAGAAAAAAAGAATCCTGACCTATTGAGAAGTTTAATGAAATTTCAAAGATAGAGGAAGAAAAATATCGGAAATTGGGAAGCTATAAGGAAATAAAGACCGAAAATATTGTTTGAGCAGAATTTTAACTGGGAAAGATCTGTAGAGTTCTTGAACATACGAAAAAATTACGAGAAAATATTATTGCAGGGGTTAAAGACTCAGAATTAACATGAAGTCTATGTCCAGTAATTACTGCGAACAAGAACGAAATAATTTCTAAAGAAGCATTTCCTCGTCTCATGGTCTGAAATAAAATTGAATGGAGGAAAAAGAAAAGTTCCTCAGAAAATTCATTACATCTACACGAAAAAACTCCCTCAAAACATACAAAAAATATATAAAAACACATGAAGAAATAACGTAAAAGTAATTTAAAAATATATATATAGGGAATACGTAGTACACGAAAACCATTTGACCCCCTGACTATTTTTGGAAACCAAATCATCGTGAGTTAGAACCTCGCTAAGACCTTAGGAGCATTTTTATTCCCTTGGAAAGAAAATTCCCCAGCATCGTTACGCAAACATTTCCTCCGGGGGAAAAATAGTATTGAAGAGGGGGAAATCTTGCTTGCAAAACACAGGAATAAATGCAGAAATTCCCAACGGACCCCACTCAGTCGTTGCCATCCCTCAAAATCAAAGATCCATCGAAATAATAAAGTTCCAAGAAGCATCATCATATCTAACACCTACGCAGTGCCCTTTCCCCACTCGGTCGTTGCCATCCCCCAAAATCAAAGATCCATCGAAAGTTCCAAGAAGCATCGCTAGGGGTAGTACATCGAGTTGGCATCCCCTATATCCAACACCTTTCCCACTCGGCCGTTGCCATCCCTCAAAATCAAAGATCAATCGAAAGTTCCAAGAAGCACCGCTAGGGGGCAGCACATCGAGTTGACATCCCCTATATCCAACCCCTTTCCCACTCGGGCGTTGCCATCCCTCAAAATCAAAGATCAATCGAAAGTTCCAAGAAGCACCGCTAGGGGGCAACACATCGAGTTGCCATCCCCCTATATCCAACCCCTTTCCCACTCGGGCGTTGCCATCCCTCAAAATCAAAGATCAATCGAAAGTTCCAAGAAGCACCGCTAGGGGGCAACACATCGAGTTGCCATCCCCCTATATCCAACCCCTTTCCCACTCGGGCGTTGCCATCCCTCAAAATCAAAGATCAATCGAAAGTTCCAAGAAGCACCGCTAGGGGGCAACACATCGAGTTGCCATCCCCCTATATCCAACCCCTTTCCCACTCGGGCGTTGCCATCCCTCAAAATCAAACATTTATGAACAAAAATAAGATATCATAATAACATTTCTTGAGATGAGGACATGACCGTGTTATTCGAGAAAAAATAAAAGAGAAATGATTAATTAATACTTACCCTACATAATTTTCATTAGGGAAGACACATGAGGAATTCATGAAAATTAATTGAAAAATCAACAAATTACGAGGGAAAAAACGTTTTACATAACAATAATCTAAGGGGATGGGGTCGAGAGAGGGGAAAATAAATAATGAAACAACCTTCATTAAATTAAAAAAAAAGGAATAAACCTTCATTGATTTCCCCCCAACATTCGACAAAGTCCAATAAATACTACTATCTTCGGAGATAAGCACACCCTTCGGTCGGAGGGGAAAAATTGCAGCGGGGAATTGGAGGCTGCTACTAACCACGCCCCCTCCGTTCGCTCGGCTGCAGCTTGCTCCGGCTGGCTCCGGCTGCTCCGGCCGACACCTAATGTTAAGTCTATGGGCTCCGGTTTAAGCCAGAATCGGTCATTTTCTACTACTAACGTGCCCTGCCATCGGACACGAGTAGTGGACAGGTGGTTGGTTTCTAAAACTGTCGGGAGGTTGCAATGTCCTACACAATAGCCGAATCTTAATCCGATCGAATACTTTGGATGAAACTGAAACAGGTGAGTGCGAGAAATCCTACAAATTAAGTAAAGTTACTTGAAGCTATGCTTTCATGTTGGTATCATCTAACATCAAAGGATGAACTTGAACAACTTTTGAGTAGTATGCCCAGGAGATGTGTCTTAGCAATTAAAAACAAAGGCAACCCCAATAATTATTAGACAATTTTATGTATGTGTACATACAAACAATTGATTTATAATAATTATGCATAAAAATTATGGATACATTATTATGTATGTGTACATACAGAGAAGTATGTCTTGAAACATATTTGACATTCATTGACTAAATGAACAAGTTTAACGAGTTCTATTTTTTTTATTTCTCGTAACTTAAACAGTTTGTACTTAACCAGAAAAAAAAAGAAGTTTATGTTAGCTTTGCAATTTCTTTCTGTCTTCTCACCCACTTCATGTACAACAATGCAGATATGTTAGATCTGTAAATCGTTTTGAATTCCTTACGAAATTATTTTTAAAACGATGTACAGCCGTCGGTGGCGCAGTGGTCTAAGCGATGGCTTCTGATCATTCGTCCGAAAGGGGTAAGGGTTTGAATCCCGTCAGGAATAGATGTTGTGTTTGTCTTACGGCGTGGCTGTCTCCCTTCCCTGGAAACAGTGGCCTTAAATTAGGGACGGGCGACTGCTCACGGTAGTCGTTAAACCTTCAATCCCCCCCCCCAAAAAAAAAAAATCAGAAATATATGCACACGATGTTCTATCATACCCGCTGCAGAAAGAATTTTTCAAATCCGAATTTCAGGGGCAAAGATATCGGAAAAAATGCAATTTACCTTTACGCCTTCCTTTGTAAATCTATAAACAACTTGAAAAAATGACTATATCTAAAATAGTACTAGACATAAATGGAATCAAAAGATAAAAGAAATTTTTCAATCGGATGTTTAGAAGCAAATATATTGAATAAAATGTATTTCGAATTAGTCATCATCTGCGTTTACGCCCTCTAGCGGCTAAATTGTGTATCATATGAGAAAACGAAATGAAGAATCATCATTCGCACATTTCAGGCTTCCCAATGCAAAAATAATTTTTGAAATCTGATTAGTAGTTGAAGAGATATGGTGTCAACAGACGGATGGACGGACAAACCGATAACGTAAGCACGATCTGTTTGACAAAAGACTCGCTAAAAATTAAAAAAATATCTCGTACAAGGGGCGGCAAATCTGGGCTTGCACTCGGACGGCAAATGCCCTTCGCGCGGCCCTGACTGCATGATACATTACTTTGCTATCATTGATCAAACAGAAAAATTCGCATGAAGACGGTTATGGAAATTTTTTTTTATTTACTAAACAAACTATCAGTACGGAATCCAGTTGCTAGAAGCCCTACTATTCTGCGCATAGTAACAAAAAACATTAGCATAAGTAGAAACAACTTCACCGCCCCAGTGGTGCAGTGGTCTATGCATTGGCTTGGGATCTTTTCCCTAAGACATGCGGGGGTCGAATCATGGTGAAGCATGAAAGCTGTGTTTGTCTTACAACAGTGGTTCTCTCTCTTACTTGGAAAAAGTTGCCCTAAATTAGGAACACACAACTGCTCCATTGGGTTGCTCACGGTGGTCGACGAAAAAAAAAATACTGTTTGTGACAACTGTAAAACAGCCGCCACGGTAGCGCAGTGGTCTAAGCGCTGGCTTATAATCATTCGTCCCTGATGGGTCCGGGTTCAAATCCCATGAGGCATGGATGTTGTGTTTGTCTTACGGCGCTGGCTGTCTACCTTCCCTGGAACCAGTGGCCCTAAATTAGGGAAGGGCGACTGATTATAACCAAATTAACTACTCACGGTGATCGCTAAACCATCAATAAAAAAAAAAAAAAACATCTAAAATATCTGTGGTCAATTTTTTTTGATTGAAGGTTTAACGACCACTGTTAGCAACTCGATAGGCTGTAAGTAGTCACCCCCCCCGACTTTACGGCTACTCGTTCGAGAAAGGGAGAGAGCCATTGCAGTGAGACAAACACACCCAATCCATGGCCCAGCCGGGATTCGAACCCAGCCCCATGTGGAAAGTAATGGTTAGAAGCGAGCGCATCGCATAGATCAATAATCCACTGGAGCGGGCATAGGTGTCCATTGCCTAGAGATCGGTCGGAAATGACGTCACTGTTACTTTGTCACCGTTACTGAAAACATACTGTCACCATTACGACGAACAGTGACAAAAAAGTAATACTTCCAAATTCACTGATAAGAATGCCCCCGTTAGACGTGACCCAGCAATGCTTGGAGTCGAAAATCACTGTTACGTCATAGTTTCGGATACCATGTCACTTTATCTAAAGAATTTGCCATATTTTCTGTTGAAATATGATAGAGGTCGCTAGTGATGCCTGCTTTCTTTCAGCCTTCCCTTGCCCCCCGCTTAAGGTATTTGTTTTGGATTTCGTTGTGCGTTTGCTCCTAAACAAAGAATTCGAAGCGATCGGATTGTAACAGCGATTTTGTCAGTATTATAAATTAGACAGTGATCCGCAGTTCCATGCTTCTTTCCAATTCCGTTACAGCTGTTAATCGGTGATTTTGACACCGTCTGAAGTGACTGTTACTTTCATGCAACTGTCACCGTTGACACTATGAAAGGAAAATCACTGTTAAGCCAACTGACTATGATTACTATCAATGATCGATAATCCTGAACTTTACCTGTACATTTGGCCCTCATTCATCAAACGATATGCTGCTTCACTAATTCACCAACCGTTGTTCTTCGAATATTTGATCATTATAAACCACCGTTACTATCCTATTCGTTTTTTGCGGGTGATGGGGGTTAAGGACCACCTTCAGCAACTCGATGGCAATAAACAGTTCGTCGCCCACCTCTAATTTAACACCACTTGTTCCAGGGAAGCGAGAGAGTTTGTCCCGTAAGAGATAAACACAACATCCATGCCTCACCGGAATTCGAATCCTGACTCTTCTCGGACAAATAGTCATAAGCAGCAACCACAAATCAATTAATTTATTCCACATAACTGAAAACAACATGACTGACCTCTCAGTGACGTACTAAAGAAATTAATAATTACTATATAGATATACGGTCGAGTCACATAATTGTGACCACCAGCTAATATCAAAAGTTACCGCCATGTGCAGCGCGGACAACAGCTAGCCGGGCTGGAAGTGACTCAATAAGGTGTTGGAAAGTGTTCACAGGTATGTTGAGCCTTGCTGACTGCAGTGCATCTGACAGCTGCTGGAGGGTGCGTGGTGGAGGATCCATAGAGTGAACAACACGATCGAGGTGGTCCCACAGATGCTCAATTGGGTTTAAGTCTGGTGAATTAGGGGACCAGGGAAGTAATTTGAAGTCTTCATTGTGTTCTCTCAATCCGCCCCAGGGAAGACAATTAGCATGTATTGGTGTACGTGGTCTGCAAGGGTGGATTCATAAAGATTTCGGTGCACAGTGCCTACCACAGGCATGAGTGAACCCAGGGAATGCCACGAAAACATTCCCCAGACCATAACACTGCCCCACCAGCTTGAGTTCTTCCAGCAGTGGGTGCAGAGTGTTTGCTCTCCGATGTTTCTCGTCTTATACGCCAACGTCCATCTGTTCAATGAAGAAGAAAACGTGACTAATCGGAGAAGGCAATCCTTTGCCAATCAGCAGAGGTCCAATTCCGATACTGCCGTGCAAATATAAGCCTTTTCTGCCGAGGAACCTTCGTTAGCATAGGTGCAGTGACCATCCGTCTACATCGGAGCCCCAAACGCAGCAGGATTCACTGAACTGTAGTTTTAGGAGCACTTCCGGTAGCCCCCTGGTTCATTCACCTAGTGAGTTGCTCCATTCTAAGGTGTCGATCGGCCCTCACTCACCTTCGAAGCCGACGTTCACCTCTCACATCAATGGCACGTGGTACTCCGCAGTTTCCACGTCGTTTATTCTTAATGGTGCCATGTCTTCAAACACGATACACTTTAACCACTGCAGCACGCGAACAGTTCACAAACTGCACTGTTTCAGAAATACTGCCACCCTTGGCCTAAAAGCCGATAATCATCCCTTTTTGCAAATATGAGAAATTGCTCCTTTTATCCATGACAGCAACGAGTGATATGTTTTCAGAATGCCTACCCACACCTTCAATACATTTCAAGCCACCTCAGGACACGTCACTTCTTTCATTGGCTACGCGCTGTTGACCTCAAAAGTAGGAGGTGGTCACAATTATGTGACTCGACTGAGTGTGTGTATATATACGTATGCACCCTACGGACAATGAAATTTGCGCACCAAGAAGGAAGCATCGGATTAAACTAAAATTTTACAGACGTAATGATACATATGAATGATACACATGATAGCAAAAACAGACTGCAGGATAGTTACAGAGATCTTTGGCACGCAGTCCGGTGATCTTCAATAGCGCGCCGCACTGCCTCATGCGGCGATACATGCTGGTTGGTTGGTTGGTTGGTTGATTTATTTTTATGGCGCAAGGGCCATGTTTGGCCAAATAGCGCCAGACGCAGAACTATCGGTGTGAGATTTTTACGATACATGCTGCAATACGGTCCCGCTTGAAGGTGAACATACGCCTGATTTTGTCCTGCGGCAGACTGGCCCACACGTGTTGGGCGGCTCTCTCCCTTTCTCGAACGAGTAGCCGTAAAGTCGGGGGGGGGACTACTTACAGCCTATCCAGTTGCTAACAGTGGTCGTTAAACATTCAATCAAAAAAAATATTGACCACAGATATTTCAGATGTTTTTTTTTATTGATGGTTTAGCGATCACCGTGAGTAGTTAATTTGGTTATAATCAGTCGCCCTTCCCTAATTTAGGGCCACTGGTTCCAGGGAAGGGAGACAGCCAGCGCCGTTAGACAAACACAACATCCATGCCTCATGGGATTTGAGCCCGGACCCATCAGGGACGAATGATTATAAGCCAGCGCTTAGACCGCACTGCGCTACCGTGGCGGCTGTTTTACAGTTGTCACAAACAGACTGGCCCATTCATGCCCGATAAGGGGCATGTCGGGGGAGCGGGAAGGCCATGGAATTGTCTTGACATGACGTAGGCAGTCCTAGGAAACCCGAGCCGTGTGAGGGCGGGCATTATCATGCTGGTATAGCGCACTTGGAATCCCGGCCAGGAACGGGAACACATGGAGCTGTAGGATCTCATCCACATACCGCTGGCCCGTCAATGATCCACGTACTACTACTAGAGCTGATCGGCTATCGTAGGCTATGGCTCCCCAGACAATAATACCTGCAGTGGGGGAGGTGTGGCGCTCGATAGCGAGGTTGGGATTGGGCCGTTGACCAGGGGACCTCTACACCCGGACACGATGATCATGTGTCCCCAAAACGGAGCGGCACTCATCGCTAAACACCACACGTTGCCAATCTGTAGCGTTCCACGTCGCTCTGGTCTGGCACCACTGCAAACGGAGCCGGCGATGTTCCGGTGTTAATGGCAGCACACGCAAGGCACGCTGGGATCGCAGATTCACTTCTGCGCGGCGTTGGGAAATGGTTCGTGGGCACACAGGAGCCGCTACATGTGCCTGTATAGTGGACCTGGTCCCCGTGGGATACGTTCGTGCCTGGCGCACGACCCGTCGATCCTCTCTATCGGTCGTCCTGCTGGTCCGTCAAGAGCCACTCCGCCGTGTGGCAGTGCCGTCACGTGTCCGCTGCTCCTAAAATAAGTGGGATGGTAAGGTCAGAACGATCAAAGTGGCGAGCTACACTGCACGCCAACCACTCTGCGGTTTTCAGCCCGATGATCAGGCCTCTCTCCAAATTCGTACGTTGCGTAAATCGACGTATCTGGAGTCTACCCGGCATTCTTGTCACTCTGCACTCTTGCTTGCGTCGGCCGATGTTTTTCGTTTACATGGGGCATTGACTACACGCCGGTTGCCGATTCGTTTTTGCAGCGCCACCACAGGGTGTGTGGTCATGCTCAATCGCACCAAACGTGGACCGTTTGCATACCAGCACGTACTCTAGCTATTTGCAAAGTTTCACGGTTGTATCATGTTTTCTTCTAGGTGTGCAAATTTCATTGTCTCTGATAGTATATATTGCTCAGCATGTAATGATATGATCAGCTACAAATTACTTTTATTTGCAAACACGATAATATCGCCATAGCACGTAAGCGTAATAAATCAACAGGTACGTTTTCAGCTCGTCTTTTGTAAAAAAGATCCTGCTTATGTTTCCGGTTTGCCCGTCCGTCTGTGGACATCCTATCTCTGCAACTATTAGTCCGATTTTATTCTTATTTTTTATTTTTTTTTTTTTTTTTT
Organism: Macrothele yani; assembly: GCA_039090855.1. Classification (NCBI taxonomy): domain Eukaryota; kingdom Metazoa; phylum Arthropoda; class Arachnida; order Araneae; family Macrothelidae; genus Macrothele; species Macrothele yani. The sequence continues at coordinate 75,130,648 of CM077016.1, read as the reverse complement.
GCATTGGAAAGCTTGAAATGTGTGAATGATGATCCTTCATTTTTTTTTTCTTTACGATGCACAATTTCGCAGTGTGAGATTTTTACGATTTTTACGTAAATGCAGATGATATCGAATTCTAAATATCTTTTACTTCATATATTTGCTTCTAAACTTTCGATTGAAAATAAGGTTTTACCTTTCGATTCCATTTATGTTAAAAACTATTTTAAGTATAGCCACTTTTTACACGTTACGTATAGATTTTACGCTACGGGCGTAAAACTAAACTTCGTTTTTCCCGATATCTCTGCTTCTAAAACTCACATTCGAAAAATTCTTTCTACAGGGATATAGCTCCTGATGAGAAATCTTTTGTATGTCATTTCTGATTTTTGGTAAGAATAGTTTGGCCACCAGGGGGCGGTAGCGCTAATTTCTACTTCTGACGAATTTACAGCAAATCTGAGCTTCTAATATCTCGATTGAAAAAATTCGTTCGTGAACCGATACTACTCACGTAGATAAACATTTTAGGGATATTTTCTTCATAGAATAATGCATTGTTTCTCCGCCAGGGGGTGTAGATATATATCTTATTTTTGTCAACATACCTGCTTTTATGAGTCCCATTTAAAAAGTTTTCTTTGTTTCAAATCTTTTCTAGGTCAAAAGGTTTTTCATACATTTCAAAATTTTCACGAAATTCATAGACTTTCCGTTAGGGGTCGTTCAGGTAAACTACGTTTTTCCCTACATCTCTGCTTCAAAAACTCCGATTTCAAAAATTCTTCCTGTATCGCATACAGCTCCTCATGGAGAATTTTTTAAAAATAATATCTAATATTTGGCAAAGAATGTTCTGGCCACTAGGGGGCGTAAGGGCTAATTTCTGCTTCTGATGTATTTGCAGCAAAATCTGAGCTCCTGAAAACCTGACTGAAAAAATTATTTCGTGAACCGATACCTCTCACATCAAAATACTTTCTTCTTAAAATAATGCATGGTTTTCCCGGGGAGGGGGGGCGTAATTTCGTATCTTATATTGGTCAATGTCTCTGCTTCTAAAAGTCCGATTTTAAATATTCTTTCTTTGTTGGAGAGCGCTTCTGCTGCTAACTGTTTCACATATAATTTTTCCTAACGCACCAGTTAGCCACCAGAGGGCGTAATTTCACGTTTCCGTTTACAGCAATATCTGCGGGATTAAATACCCCATTGAAAAACTTCTTCGGTCAGATACTACTGTTTTTCATACCGGTGTCATTGACTTAAATACCGGTTCCATTGAATAGCTTTGATAAATTTAATTCATGTCAGAACGGTTTCAAAAGACGCGCTCATTAAAACCAAAAATTGTGTCATCTTTTTTGTTTTAATCTCAATGTAAAAGGATGTAAATTTGAGCATGAATTTTCTCATTAACGCATCTCAGGGGCTTCTAAAGAAATGTTAGACCAAACAGTAATTTTTCATCAGTTATATGTCATTAGATGCAAAATTCAATGGAAATTTCAAAAATGTCCTAGTTTTTCCTGTAGCTACTTCTGTTCTTAAGATATGACATAAAATATGGGGTCTGCAAAATACATTGAAATTTATGTTAGCTGCGTATCAGTTGTTACTGCCAATCATAGACATTATTTTACCTGTTTGACTGCTTCCTAATGCTCTCCTAATCCCACTCCAGCCTTTATAAGGGTTGACCCAGAGTTACTAGATCATTTCCCGGGTACTGGCCCCCCGGTAATAAATAAGAGCGTCTTTCTCCCCCTTTCTTCTTCACTTCCGTGTCACTTTCCTACCGGGCACTCTAGCCCAAATCTCCAAGCTTCCTGTTTCTAAGGGTTGTATAAGACCTGGGATCAGACACTCCCTTCCTAAAATACTCTACTTATGATCTGATCTGATCTACTAGATCATTGACAGCTTCCACACGAAAAGGGTTGACGCAGAACTACTAGATCATTTCCAGCTACCACACGAATGAAGCTAGACAATGCCTTAAGCAGCTAGCTTCACTACTCCACCGGAGAAGCTTCCTTATATCACGGCACAAAGCAGTGCTCTACAAGATGGTCGTCAGGTCGGTGCTTACCTTTGCCTCCCCCATCTAGTTAGGTATTAGTATTAATCAGCGAGAGAGAATCGAGAGGGTGAAGAGCCGAGTACTTCGTATGATCACTGGGGCTCCCCTTTGGACCCCACTTCGGAACCTGAGGAACACACTTGGAATTGAGAAGGTACATGAGTTTTCCACCAGACTCTCCAAGAAGTTCTTCAAGAAAGCGGAAACCCACCCTAATGAACTTATTAGGGACGCGGTTGATTACAATCCCAGCGAATTCCTTAGGTATCCCAGAACTAAGGCGATGATTTTTTACCCCTTGACAGAGAGACTAAGTATGTGATCAATGGTGAGTGTTAGACAACCCCCCCCCCCCTTCTTTTTCAGATTGGCATGGAGATGATGAGAATTCATTGCTGCCCGGCACTTGGATTTGGTCTCGGTAAGTTTCACTCACTCCCTGGTGCGCCGGCGACCGGTTGGAGTTGTGGTTCTCTGTGATGTTGTACGGAGCTTGGTTCTCCTTCCACTTCCCCTTGCCCCCTTCCCCCCGGACTGCTATCACGGTTCACTATTTGAAAGATATGTCACCCTGTACTTTTTACTCAATTTTCTGTTTATTTTTCCTATTGAGTTCACTTACTCAGATCTCCTGGCTTCCTATTTCTAAGGGTAGTTTTAGACCTGGGGTGAGACACTCCCTTCCTAAAACTTCTTGAAATATCGTATCGTAGCGTACTACATCATTTTCAGGGCCGCGGATGGCCTGGTGGTCAACTTTCGTGTCTGCCACGGAGGAACCTCAGGTTCGATCCTGGGCAGGTACGAACGCTCGAACTACTAAATATCCGCCGTGCGTATGATGGGCATGTTAAGTCGTCGGACCCCGAGGATACTGGTCCCCCGGCAATAAATAAGAGCATCTCTCTCCCCCTTTCTAACTCGCTTTTATGTCACTTTCCCATCGGGCACTCCAGCCCAAATCTCCTAGCTTCCTACTTCTAAGGGTTGTTTAAGACCTGGAGTCAGATTTCCCCTTCCGAAAATTCTCGACACATGATGATGATGATCTACGCGAGTTTTATAATAGTCGCTTCTTGTTGTTATTAGGGTAGAATTTGTGTACATTCTCAATAACGGTTAAAACTGCGAAATTGTCATCAGCGGACAGAGTAAAAGTAGTTGTTCTGCATGCAGAGGAGTATTCTTCGAGACAAATCGCTGAAAGAGTGAGATGTAATTAATCTACAGTTATTAGGCTACTGAAGAAAGTAAAATACACTGCTGATATTAAAAATATGCGTCGCAGTGGAAGTCCCAGATTCACTAATATAACCAGGCAGGACAGTGTGCTCAGAAAGCTAAGTTTGCCAGACAGGAAGCTCAATTCACCTGAATTACTTTAAAGATGGTCCGAGCCGCCCCGGTGGCGTAGTGGTCTAAGCGATGGCCTCTGATCAGTCGTCCGGGTTGGAATCCCGGTGAGGCATGGATGTTGTGTTTGTCTTACGGCACTGGATCTCTCCCTTCCCTGGAACCAGTGACCCTAAATTAGGGACGGGCGACTGCTTATAGCCCATTGAGTTGCTCACGGTGGTCGTTAAACCTCCAATCAAAAGAAAAAAGATGGTATGAAGGGACTGATGTTACTGTTAGTACATCTACTGGTAGGTGGAGTCTGCTTCATTATCGCTTACATGGCTGTGAAGGCAGGCGTAAACCACTGTTAACTGCAAATCAAAGACAACATAGACTTCAGTGTGCAAAATAGCATGTATCATGAACAACTAAGCCATATGAAAATGTCCTTTTCAATGATGAATCAGAATTTTGCCTTAATGGGAATCCGAGTAGTGCCTGTGTAAGGAGATTCAAGCAGGAAGAATTCCATCCAAGTTGCTTAGTGAGGCCAGTGTTAAGCATCCGGTGAAGGTCATGGTTTGGAGCTGCATGTGAGAACATTGCGATGCGAACCTCCATATTGTCGATGGTACACCAAATGCCCAGAAATACATCTGGATATTAGAAAAGAAGATGCTGTCATCACCTAGAAGACTTTATGATAGTAATTTTATTTTTCAAGAGGACAGTGCACCCTGTCATCGTGTAAAACTAGTGAAAAACTGGTTTCAGGAAAAAAATGCTCAGCATCTTGATTGGCCACCACACTAACCGGACTTAAACCCGATCGAAAATGTTTGGTTCAAAGTGCCGTATGAACTATCAAAAAAGAAGTCAACAACCAAAATTCATTGAATATGTAATTCAAATATGAAATCGTATTGTTCAACCCAATCTTTTACAAAACCTTGTTCACAGTATGCAATCAAGATGCAAACCTGTGATTAAAGCTAAAGTTTGGGCAACAAAATATTAGGTACACTTTATCATTTTGCTGCATTATATGTATTTCTGTATTTAAATATCATTTCCTTCCTTATGAATTACAAAAACAATATTTTGCTGTATACCTAAGTATTGGATAAACGATTCAGTTTTTTAAATAATTTCGACTCGGTCATGTTTTTTGAAATGTATCTTAAAAACAGAAGTAGCTACAGGAAAAGCAAAAACATTTTTTTTGGAAATCTCCGCTAAATTTTCCACCTAATGACATATAAATGATGAAATTGCAATAAAAATTAGATAGTTAAAAAAAAGTCAAACTTAAAAATTCACTGCCTTTGCAGGTGATGCAATACTTTTCACACCACTGAAAAAGGATTAAATTAACATTTCTGAGCTTACCCAAATTAAAAGATTTAAAACGGCCATTCAGCAGTAGTTGAAGGTTTTTCCAGGGGCAGGACGAAAGTTTAGCTGCTTAAAGAAGTATCTGTACATTTACATATTTACGAAAACATACTTACAACTTTTCAAAATAATCTCCATGAACATCTATACAATTTTGTGTTCCATTTTACCCAATTCGCAAAATAATCCCTAGCCCTTCAAATTATATTTTGAATATCTCAAAAACTAAGCCATCACAAACGACACGGTTTGCCTCACAAAACAACACAAACGTAGCAAAAACGAATGGCACTGTTGATTTTAAATTTGCGGGGGTGAGGGGCTGGGCGTTTCCCCAACTTCCCAAAATTATATTTTGAATATCTCAAAAACTATGCTAACACAAACGACACGGTTTGCGACACAAAACAGCACAAACGTAGCACAAACGAACGGCACTGTTGAATTTTGAATTTCCGGGGGCGGGGGGCTAGGCAAATGGTTCACCCCCAAATTTGGGTGTTTAATATCTCGAAAACTAAGCTAGCATAAACGTCACGGTTTGTGGCACAAACGAATGACACTGTTGAATTTTGAATTTGCGGGAGTGGGGGCTGAGCATTTCCCCATCCCTACATAATTAAATTTTAAGTATCTCCAAAGCTATGCTAGCACAAACCTGGCACAAGCGAATGGCACTGTTGAATTTTGAGTGTGCAGGGGTGGGGGGCTGGGCAAATGGTCCACCCCGAAATTTGGATATTTAATATCTCGAAAAATAAGCTAGCACAAACGACACGGTTTGCGACACAAACCAGCATAAACGAAGCGCAAACGAATGGCAATGTTGAATTTGAATTTGCCGACGTGGGGGGCTGATCATTTCCCCAGCACCACCAATTTATATTTTTAATATCTCAAAAACTAAGCTAGCACAAACGACACGGTTTGTGGCACAAACGAATGGCACTGTTGAATTTTGAATTTGCCAGCGTGGAGGGCTGACCACCCCCCCCCCCCCCCAATTTATATTTTTAATATCTCAAAAACTAAGCTAGCACAAACGACACGGTTTGCGGCACAAACCAGCACAAACGTAAGGCAAACGAATGGCACTGTTGAATTTTGAATTTGCCGGCGTGGGGCTGAGCACCCCCCCCCCCCAATTTATATTTTTAATATCTCAAAAACTAAGCTTGCACAAACCAGCACAAACGTAGCACAAACGAATGGCATTGTTGAATTTTGAATTTGCCTGGGTGGGGGGCCTGACCATCCCCACCCCCAATTTATGTTTTGAATATCTCAAATACTATACTAGCACAAACGACACGGTTTGCGGCACAAACCAGCACAAACGTAGCACAAACGAATGGCACTGTTGGATTTTGAATTTGCTGGGGTGGGGGCCTCACACACCCCCCCCCCCCCCATTTATATTTTAAATATCTCAAAAACTATACTAGCAAAAACGACACGATTTGCGGCACAAACCAGTACAAACGTAGCACAAACGAATGGCATTTTTGAATTTTGAATTTGTTGGGGTTGGGGGCTGACCATTTCCCCAGCCCGACCATTTATATTTTGAATAACTCAAAAACTAAGCTAGCACAAACGACACGGTTTGCGGCACAAATCAGCACAAACGTAAGACAAACGAATGGCACTGTTAAATTTTGAATTTGCCTTCGTGTGGGGCTGAGCATACCCCCCCCTCCCCGCCCGACTTACATTTTGAATATCTCAAAAACTAAGCTAGCACAAACGACACGGTTTGCGGCACAAATCAGCACAAACGTAAGACAAACGAATGGCACTGTTGAATTTTGAATTTACTGGCGTGGGGGCTGAGCACCCCCCCCCCCCAATTTATATTTTTAATATCTCAAAAACTAAGCTAGCACAAACGACACGGTTTGCGGCACAAACCAGCTCAAACGTAGCACAAACGAATGGCATTGTTGAATTTTGAATTTTCCAGGGTGGGGGTGACCACCCCCACCCCCATTTATATTTTGAATATCTCAAAAACTATGCTAGTACAAACACGGTTTGCGGCACAAACCAGCACAAACGTAGCACAAACGAATGGCACTGTTGAATTTTGAATTTGCCTGTTGAATTTTGAATTTGCCAAAATATAAATTGGGGGCTGACCCCCCCCCCCCATTTATATTTTGAATATCTCAAAAACTATGCCAGCACAAACGAATGGCACTGTTGAATTTTGAATTTGTTGGGGTGGGGGCTGACCCCCCCCCCATTTATATTTTGAATATCTCAAAAACTATGCTAGCACAAACGACACGGTTTGCGGCACAAACCAGCACAAACGTAGCACAAACGAATGGCATTGTTGAATTTTCCGGGGTGGGGGGCTGACCATCCCCCCAATTTATATTTTGAATATCTCAAAAACTATGCTAGCACAAACGACACGGTTTGCGGCACAAACCAGCAACAAACGTAGCACAAACGAATGGCACTGTTAAATTTTGAATTTGCCGGGGTGGGGGGGCTGGCGAAATGTACCTTCGATGTGGCTGCTGCTGCTGCTGCTGCTGCTTTAGGAATTTCGCAAAGTGTAGTAAGTCTGCGGCTATACATAAGATTTCTACAGTATGGAAATGTTGTAGATCGACTCAGGAGGAGTGGTCACTGAAGATAATCAGGAGGAGGCAAGATCGCTACCTGACAGTAATTGCTCCAAGAATGCCTCGTATCACCAGCAGACAACTCCGGGAATAACTTCCATCTGCTTCTGGTGGCACAGTATGTACTCAAACGTTACAAAACCGTCTTCACAAGTACAGACTTCCAGAGCAAGGAGGCCGCTGAGATGTATAGCATTAACGTCTGCTCACCGTTGTCAAAAATGTACCTGGGTCCAACAGTACATATCGTGGAATACAGAGCAGCACCAAGTACTTTTCACAGACGAATCCCATTTCACTCTTCAATCTGATACTCTACGAGGACACGTATGGAGGAGGTCCGGCATACCAATGCAACCACACTATGTGCAGTCTGTCCACCCTTACCAGCGGCAGTCAGTTCTGGTCTGGTCTGGTCTGGTCTGGGCTGGGCAGGAGTGTGTTTTAATGGCCGTACTTGCTTGTATGTTTGTCAAGGCAACATGAAGGACTCAGTGCACCGAAACGAGATTATTGTGCCTATTGTGACACTGTTTCATGTTGAAATTGGACATGCATTCCGTTTTCTCGATGACAATGCAACCAATCACCGTGCCTGGAGCGTGCTTCAGGAGCTGGAAAATCATGGGATTCAATCGTTACAGCTGCCTCCGAGGTCTCTTGACCTTAATATCATACTGAGACCATTTGGGACGCTGTACAACAACTTCAGGATAACCACGTTACATACCCCAGTATACTGGCAGACATTCGTAACGTGTTGTCTGTAATATGGGGGCGAGCTGCCCCAGACACTTATCAATGATGTCATTGCAAGTATACCTCGTAGGTGTCAAGACGTTCTTCAACACTGATGTGTCGTGTTTCCGGGTTCTGAAATCCAGAGGTATGGACATTCTCCGAATTTACCATTTGGTCTACAGGGTGATTGTAAACTCCTTCAACAAAACAAGAGGGGTGATACTTTATAGTACACATCAAGATGAACAATATTTGCAATGGAACCTAGGGCTGCATTCCACTCCTAATGCCAGAAAAGAGAACGTTCGAAAAACGTCCAGCAGGCAAACGGAGTTCCAAGCAGTGCATGAGAAGCACAAGATGCAAATCAGGTGCGCCGAACACGTGCGTAGACGATGAGGAGCAAACATTTTAAAAACTCAGCCGAACCCGTTCAGCGATATTACCGTGTGAACATCACATAAGAATTGACGTATTCGTGAAGGGATTGGAGTACTACACATGGAGGAACGTCTGACCGGCGCAGCGTTCCGTGTGTTTCTGGAGCAAGTACTTCCCGGACTGTTGCAGGATGTTGCGCTCACCACACAGAGGAACATTTGGTTTATGCATGATGGGGCCCCAGCACACTTTGCCACCGAGGTCCGATACTTCATAAATGCGACAAATCCCGGGCGGTAGATTGGACGCGATGGACCTGTGGCTTGGCCTCCACGCTCCCCGGACCTTAATCCACTGGACTTCTTCTTCTGGGGGCACATGAAAACATTGGTGTACGAGACACCTGTGGACTCCCTGGAAAATCTCGTCGCACGAATCGCTGTTGCTGCGGACAAGATCAACACCACACCAGGAGTCTACGAGAGGGTGCGACAGTCCTTCATTCGCCGGTGTGGGCTGTGCAACAACGCCCTTGGACGCCAGTTTGAGCAGCTCCTTTGAGTCTTTCTCTGGTGCGATTGGAATTGTGCAACTCATAAATTAGGTACGTCTCCTTGTTTTCACTGTTGAAGCTCAACGTGGATATGTAACTTTACTCTTTTCTGGCACTAGGAGTGGAATGCGGCCCCAAGTTCCATTGCAAATATTGTTCGTCTTGATGTGTATTATCACCCCTCTTGTTTTGCTGAAGGAGTTTACAATCACTCTGTATATTGCAGTGCTATTTTCTTGTGGGCAGAAATTACAACAAATTGTTTTTGTAGACGCACTGTTTATCGTTTGTGTCACGTAGCCTCACTGATGTTATTTCAATGATTGTTACTTGAGTCAGATACATACATCCTCCATTTCATGCAATATTCCTAAGTTTTAGTGACCTGTGTATAATACATCTCAGTCTAGTTCATTCAATACATGGTAGTTCATCCACCTCTCCACCTCAGTAGCGCACGTACGATTTCTTTATGGGGGTGGCCCAAAATATTGAAGATGCAAATAAAAATATCTAGGAGAAAAATCTGGCAAAACATTGGGAAGCGATAAAAATATCTCCGCTATATTAAAGTGCGTTTCAATGATTTATAAAATACACATTTAAAAATCTATACAATTATATTTAAAAATAAGCAGCCGATAACAAAAAATGAATGACCGAGTAATATCTCATGGGGGACGGCCCGGGCCCCTTGGTCAACCCCAAGGAGGTTAGGAAAGATGTCTGAAGATGCCCTTATTAATGAAGCAGTACCACTTTGCGTGAAGCCTTATAACCGCAGGGACCGGCTATCAAAGTGTGGGAAAACTGTTTTCAAGGCTATTGAAATGCATTTTGTGTTGGCCAAATCGCCTTCTTTCATCGCAAACATTTCCAATTTCGCATCGTAACTTGCTGCCAATGTGTGAGAAAATGCTGAATTTATAAAATTCTTAATTATTTTGAGGCTCCTTCCCATTTTTATTTTATATTGAAATATACGAACATTGCTGCGAATTCTAAACAAAACATAACATTAAAATTGTAAAATTCACTCGTGTAAGAAGTATAATTCACTCCGGTTTGATATTAACATGGTTCCTGCAAGCAAAAACCAGGCAATTCCAAATTACAAACAGATGAAATTACATAGGTATCATGTACACAATGGCAAATTCACACACCTAATGGATTTACAGTTAAGAGACCAGGGCATCTCCAGAAGTATTATTCTAACCTCCTTGGGCAACCTCAACTGTGTGCACCAATGCTCCAGCTTAACAAGTATACAATGTTATTTCTTTAAATATAAGTGCGCCATTTCATATGGTAGAAATCCTCCGTGAAGGTCATATAAGACACACCATTATTTGTCCTTTTTGGTTCCTTAAAGGCAAAAATTCTTTATAAGCAAAATATTTGATGCAGCACAAATAAACTAAATTCAACTAAAAAATGGTTTCAGTAAAACAGTAAAAAAAAAAAAAAAAGGCGACATCTGAGAAAACGTCTTAAGAAGATGGATTTTCTGACTGCTCACAGCAGGATATTTCAGCTAAAGAGCAAATCAAATGAGGCGCATTTTGAATAAACTCACTTCATAACAGCCAATGTACATGGTCGTATCAGAATAATATGACCACCCCCGGAATCACAGTGTACCAGCCCTGGCGCGTCCCAGAGTGCACGTGACAAGGTTGACCACATGGAGACATAAGCGGCCAGCCAACACAGATGAGCCACAGTGCGTAACGTGAGCACAATGGGCAGAGGTAGTGATTTGACGGACCTTCAAAAAGGAATGATCATCGGCTACCGCGCCAAGATTGGAAGCATCTCAGAAACAGCAGACTTCGCGAACTGTTCGCGAGGTGCTGTAGTACCAAGAATGGACCGCTGGCACACCGAGTACCTCCCGACGTCATAATTGTGGAGAAACAGAGAAGAACGTCACCTCCGTCGAGTGGCAAGGGGTAATCGATACGCAACAGTGCAGCAACTGATTACGCAAATGAACGCTGGGACACCCAGGTACGTGTCCCCGATAACAGTAGAGCGAACCCTGTTACACATGGGTCTCCAGAGTTAACGCTGCGTCAAGGCGCCCATGTTAACCCAGGTTCATCAGCACCGACGCCTGCAGTTCGCATGGGACTACCATCATTGAAGAGTGGAAAAAGGTTGCCTTCTCCGACGAATCGAGGTTCTTACTCCACAGAAGTGACGAGCAGTGGCGGTTACGGCGTCAGACATACGAGAACCAACACCCGGATACGCTTGTCAGTCAAATACAGGCCGCTGTGGCAGTGTGCATGTCTGGGGGATGTTTTCCTGGTATGACTGGGACCGCTGGTACCACTGGATGGGTCTCTGAACGCAAAAGGCTACCTGTCCATCCTCGCTGATCACATGCATTCCTTGATGTTGGACGTTTACCCTGGTGGTGATGGTGTCTACTAACAGAACAACGTGCAGTGCCACGTCGCCGATGGGGTGCATGACTGGTTCCCGGAACGCGACAGCGATGTCCCCGTTCTCCTTTGGCCGGCGAAATCGCCCGACCTCGATCCCATAGAGCACTTGTGGGACTATTTGGGTCGACAAGTTCGACGTGCCGACCCACAAATACGACATCTCCGGGACATCCGTACTCCGCTGCAGTCCAATGGGCACATGTGTCTCGGGCAACCTTCCAGGGCGGCTTCATTGCGTCCCTGCCACGCCATCTCGCCGCTGTCGTCAGGACCAAGGGTGGTTATTCCCATTATTAGATAGGTGGGCATATTATTCTGATACGACTGTGTATTTCACCAATCAGCACAGCTGGTGAAACAATCCTTAACAAAAGCACTATTGCACATGTTACAGAGCATCCACACTCATCAGATACAGATTTCTATGACTTTTTATTGAGTTCTCCAACATTAATAAAAACAAGAAAGATGACACCGAATTTTCGGGTGTAATAAGCACGTCTTTTGAATCCGTTCTGACGCAAATTAAATTTATCAAAGCTATTCAAAGTGAATGGAACCCAATAGTACCTGACGGAAGAAAGAAGTTTTTCAATCGGGTTTTTAATCCCTCACATATTGCTGTAAACGGAATCGTGAGCTTATGCCCTCTGGTTGCAGACTTGTGCGTTAAGAAAAACATGAATTTATATGGAGTTAAAATACAAATACGCACGTCATATATGATAAAATGATTAAAAAACCGTCTCTGTGCGTTCAAACAACGTTAGTCCCAATTCACAAGACTTTAATTAAGATAAAATATATACACTTTAAAAGCATTAGCACTTTCGGGCTACTATAGCCCATCCTCAGATGCAAGTCAGATCTTTTGGTTAGCAGCAAATATATAGGAAGGCAGCGCAAAGGATCATGGGGAAGGAGGCGGGGTCACCGTGGCATGGTCCCGTACAGAGAGCTGCTGCCTTAGTATTGTATCCCTCCAGACGGGGGGTATATCGCAGGGGGCATAGTCATTACAGCATGTTACGCGGTGTTGAATTATTAGCAAACTTTCAGTCATTAACAGCGTGGCCTTATTTCTTGGGGTTATAATGATTTTCGCATTATCCCAATTAGGACTATATGTTCCGTTATAGATGTTTCGGGCTAGAGCAGTGTTTTGCTGCGCATTTTGCACATTGTATTTATGTTCACGCAGTCTGGATCCTAAGTTCCTGGTCGTGGATCCGATGTAACTGGAGGTGCATTGTCCATTGGCGTCCAGGAGGGGATACGATATACGCCCCATTTTTGTTCCCTAGGCGGCTTTTCTTTGTCCTTCCTTAATAATACAAACAGTGTGATGGAGCGCATCCCGAAGCCCAATTGGAATCGATTACAGATATTCCCCAGGGGGCGGTGATGGCGGGATGGCAATCCAGAGAAGATACGTATTGTTTTTGATGTCGATCACTATTTAATGTTATTAAGAAGGATTGTCTAATCTGCGAATGTATTTTGTTGATGAGGTACTCCGGGTATCCGTTAATACTGGAGATGTTATAAATATATTCGATTTCCCGTTTACGCTGATTTTGGTCCGAGGAATGTGTGTATGCCCTTATCATTTGAAAACGAAGGGATGCCAGTTTATGATTAATGGGGTGGGCTGAAGAAAATGGTATCATTAGTGGGGTGCTGGACGGTTTTCTATATACGCTGAAAGATAGTGGGAAACCACTATTAGTTGAATGTGAAATCAAAATGTCCAGATATGGCAGCTTATTATTGTGCTCAATTTCATACGTGAAAATGATTGAAGGAGAAGCATTAGAAAACTCTTCTATGAAAGTCATAAGTTCGGGGATGCTATGCGGCCATACGATAAGTATATCGTCGACGTATGTGCAATAATAAAATAATAAAGCGGTCCCTTTGGGGTAGTGTTAAGAAAACCCTCTTCCAGTTGCTGTAAGAAGAACTCCGCTAAAACTGCCGACAACGGCGAGCCCATAGCTGCCCCATCGGTTTGATGGTAATACAAGTCTTGAGACTGGAAGTATGTGCGCTTTCTGACCAAACGCAGTGCATTCATCACAGCCATAATTTCATCCTGTGTGTGGTCAGTACTTGCGAGCTTTGCTGCGATAATATTATGTGTCTGGTCGAGGGGAATGCTAGGGAATAAACTGACGATATCCAGTGAAACAAGAACAAAAGGGATACCTACAAGGGAATCCAGAGTTTTCAATTGTTGTATGACTTGTATAGAGTTTTTAACTGCATAGACTGACGTCTGCGTGAAATAAGACAGAAATTGAGCAAGTTTTGATTCCAGGGGTCTTATTGGGCTCGCACGACTAGGGACCAAGGGCCGAATAGGGTTACCTTGCTTATGTGTTTTTAGCCTCCCGAAAGTAGTAGGGACGGAATTTCAAATCCGGTGGAATTTCAAATGCCTGCTGGAATGCAATTGGGAAGGTGTGGTTTTTCTTTAGAGCTCTGAGTGAAGTAATAGTGGCTTGGGTGGGGTCTCTCGTTAGCACACGGTGAGGGATTGCCGCTATGGCTTGCTGCATTTTTTGAACATTACTTCACTCAGAGCTCTAAAGAAAAACCACACCTTCCCAATTGCATTCCTCTCTGTACGGGACCATGCCATGGTGACCCCACCTCCTTCCCCATGATCCTTTGCACTGTCTTCCTATGTATGTATATATGTGCTGTACTAACCAAAAGATCTGACTTGCATCTGAGGATGGGCTATAGTAGCCCGAAAGTGCTAATGCTTTTAAAGTGTATATATTTTATTTTAATTAAAGTCTTGTGAATTGGGACTAACGTTATTTCAACGCACAGAGACGGTTTTTTAATCATTTTATCATGAATTTATATGAGAAACATTTCGCACCGGAAACGCTCACCAACACGGAAAAAAATTTTCAAATCGGACTCTTAGAAACAGAGATATCGACAAAAATAAGATGTGATTTTACGTCCCCTGGTGGGAAAACCATGCATTGTTTTAGGAAAAAAGTATTATCAAAAGGTTTTTCAATATGAGCGGTATTGGTCCAAGAAAAGAAAAAAATCGAGTTTTCAGGAGCCCAGATTTTGCTACAAATACATCAGAAGCAGAAATTAACACTTATGCCCACTGGTGGCGAAACCATTCATTACCAAACATTAGAAATTATGTGAAAAATATTTTCCATCAGGTCTTGTATGCGATACAGGAAGAATTTTTCAAATCGGAGTTTTAGAAGCAGAAATAACGCAGAAAACGCAATTTACCTTTGTGCCCCCTAGCGGAAAGTCTATGATTTAATTAAAAATTTTGAATTTATAGGAAAAACATTTCGCATCGGAGACACTATCCAACAAAGAAGGAATTTTTCAAATCGGACTCCTTGAAGTAGAGATATTGACAATAATAAGATACACATCTACGCCCCCTGGCGTAGAAACCATGCATTATTTCAAGAAGAAAATGTTTTTAAAAAGGTTTGTCGACATGAGTAGTATCGGTCAACAAACGACTTTTTTTTTCAATCGAGATTTTAGCTCATATTTTGCTGCAAATACATCAGAAGCGGAAATTAAGACTTACGCCACCTGGTGGCCAAACCATTTTTTACAAAAATTAGAAATTATGTGCAAACGATTTCCCATCTGGAGCTGTATCCGGTGCAGAAAGAATTTTTCAAATCGGAGATTTAGAAGCAGAGATATAGGGGGAAACGCACTTTATCTCTACGCTCCCTAGCGGGAAGTCTATGAATTACTTGAAAATTTTGAAATTATATGAAACATGTCACACTGAAAACACTATCCAACAAAGAAGGAAATTTTCAAAACGGACTCCTAGAAGTAGAGATGTTGACAAAAATAAGATATACATCTACGACCCCTGGCGGAGAAACTGGAATATTTTAAGAAGAAAATATTCTGAAAATGTTTATCGATGTGAGTGGCATCAGTCCACGAAAGGATTTTTTCATTCGATATTTTTTTTGGAAGCTCAAATTTTATGGCAAATACATCAGAAGCAAAAGTTAACGCTTACGCCCCCTGGTGGCCAAAGTATTCTTTACCAAGAATTTGAAATTATATGCAAAAGATTTTCCATCAGGAGTTGTATCCGCTGAAAAAAATTTTCGAATCGGAGTTTTAGGAGAAGAGTTATCGGGGAAAATGAAATTTACTTTTACGCCCCCTCGCGGGGGAAAATCTATGCGTAATTTGAAAAAGTAAATATATCTAAAATACTCTTCGACATAAATGGAATCGAAAGATAAAATAATTTTTTCAATCGGATGTTTAGAAGTAAATATGTGGAATAAAACGTATTTTTGAATTCGACATCATCTGCATTTACGCCCTCTAGCGGCGAAATTGTACATCGTAAAAAAAAACGAAATAAAGGATCCTCATTCGCATATTTCAAGCTTCCCAATGCAAAAATAATTTTTCAAATAGGACTAATAGTTGCAGAGATATCGTGGGTACAGGCAGGCGTACGGACGGACAAACCGGTAACATAAGCACGATCTTTTTTTTTACAAAAGACGTGCTAAAAAAGCAACTTTAAAAGTAAAAAAAATGTGATGATGCTGAAATTAAAAAGAAACAAGAAAGATGACACCGAATTTTCGGGTGTAATGAGCACGTCTTTTGAATCCATTCTAATGCGAATTAAATTTACCCAAGCTATTCAAAATCAATGGAACCGGTATGGAAAACAGTAGTATCTGACCGAAGAAAAAAAAAATTCAGTCTGGTTTTTAATCCCGCAGATATTTCTGTAAATGGAAATGTCTGCTTACGCCCTCTGGTAACAGACTTGTGCGTTAAAAAAAATTTGAATTTATATGAGAAACATTTCGCACCAGAAACGCTCTCCAACAAAGAAAGAATTTTTTTAATCGGGCTCTTAGAAGCAGAGATATCGACAAATATAAAATATGCATCTAAGCCCCCTCCCACCTCCCCCGCGGAAAAAACATGCATTATTTTTAAAAGAAAGCATTCTCAAAAGGTTTTTCGATGTGAGCGGTATCAGTCCATGAAAGCATTTTTTCAATCGAGTTTTCAGGGCCTCAGATTTTACTGCAAATACATCAGATGCAGAAATTAACTCTTACACCCCCTGGCGGCCAAATCATTCTTTATTAAATATTAGAAATTATATGCTGAGAATTTCCTATCAGGAGCTATATCCGGTGCAGAAAGAATTTTTCAAATCGGAGTTTTAGAAGCAGAGATATTGAGGAAAACGCAATTTACCTTTACGCTCCCTAGCGGAAAGTCCATGCATTACTTGAAAATTTTGAAATTATTATGAAATTATATGAGAAACATTTTTCACCGAATACGCTATCTAGACAGAAATAAGATAGACATCTATGCCCTCTTGTGGAGAAATCATGCATTATTTTAAGATGAAAATATTCTCAAATGTTTATCGACAGGTGCGGTATCGGTCCACGAATTTTTTTTTTTTTTTATCAATCGGGCTTTTAGAAGCTGAGATTTTGCTGCAAATACCTACGAAGCAGAAATTTCACGCTTACGCCCCTGGTGGCCAATCTATATTTTATAAAAAATTAGAAATTACAATAAAAAAAAATCCCACCAGGAGCTGTATCCGGTGCTGAAAGAATTTTTCAAATCGGAGTTTTAGAAGCAGATATCGGGAAAGAGCAATTTGCCTTTACTCCCCCTAGCGGAAAGTCAATGAATTATTTGAAAACTTTGAAATTATATTAAAAACATGTCGCACCGGAAACTGCCCAACAAGAAGAAATTTTTCAAATCGGATCATTAGAAACAGAAAATTGACAAAAACAAGATAAAAATCTACGCCCTGTGGTGGAGAAACCGTGCATTATTTTAAGAAGAAAATATTCCAGAAAGGTTTGTCTACGTGAGTTGAAGCTGTCTACGAAAGAATTTTTTCAATCGAGATTTTACAAGCTCAGATTTTGGTGCAAATACATTAGAAGCAGAAATCAACACTTACGCCCCCTAATGGCCAAACCATTTTATATACCAAAAATTGGAAATCATATTTCCCATCACGGGCTCTATCTGCTGATGGAAAATTTTTTCAAATCGTAGTTTTAGAAGAAGAGATATCTGGGGGAAAGCAATTTACTTTTAGGCCCCCTAGCGGAGAATATATGCGCAACTTGGAAAAGTGACTACGCCTAAAATAATCTTCGACTTGAATGGAATCGAAAAGTAAAATAATTTTTTGAATTGGATGTTTAGAAGCAAATATATGGATTAGAATGTGTTTTGAATTCGATATCATCTGCATTTACGCCTTCTAGCGGCAAAATTTTGCATCGTAAAAAAAAAAAAAAAACGAAATAAAAGATCATCATTCGCACATTTCAAGCTTCCTAATGCAAAAAGAATTTTTCAAATCGGACTATTAGTTCAAAGATATCGTGTCTACAGACGGACGGACGGACAGACAGACAAACCGATAACATAAGCACGATCTTTTTTTACAAAAGACGTGCTAAAAAAATGTGTGATGGAGTAACTGTTAGCAATTTAAAACACTGAGTTTAACAGATATTTGCAACGAGCACTCTCACGAAGTTGAAGTATTCTACTGCTCACAGTGCCAAATTTGAAGGTTAGCCTCTTCCCCTAATAAAGAAATTTAGTGTTCACAAATTAATTCATAACTTTCAGTCTGACTCATATCAATTAAAGCACACATACTGAAGAATAATTATTAAAGGATGTGCATAAAAATGTGTTCCACAAATTACAGGTATGAGAAACAAAAATTCCAATAACAATCATAACCCTCTGAAAAACGAAAATTCATCATCATAACTGTTGCACACACAACAAGTAAACTGATATCTAATCTAACATGCACATGCCACATTAAGTCACACATCCGAAAAATAGGTTTATGCATTATGCTTTTCGGAGGAAACGTGTATTTAATACAAATTCGTATTAATCCAGTAACTCTAGAATTCAGTTCTTGTGGCAATATTTCAGCAGACGGACGCACTCATTCCTGCAAATTTTTAAACAATAATCCAGTGCGCCCATCCCCCCCTCTACGGTTTCTTTTATATGCTCTCCAGCTTTCCAAATCTTGGCTGGAGAACATATGGAACAAACAGTGCAATTTCCAAGAGCAATATATCATAATGTTTTAAAAGTGTTTAATCGATGCATCCTTCCAGTTCTTATACTTATGGAGCAGAGACATGGACCTTATCATAAAAAGACACACTACAGACAGCTGAAAGCAGCGTGGAGAGTTGCATACTTGATGGTAACTAGGAAAAAGAAGAGGAACTCGTGAATCAGGATAATGACAAGAGTGGAAGACATCATCATCAAAGTATACGTAAAATTCCTGAAATGGCAATGAGCTGGAAATATTGCTAGAACGGACCACCGATAGACAACTGAAATGTTAGACTGGATATACCAAGGAACAGAAAAAACCCAGAAGACGACCACGCGGGAGTTGATGGATGAATGCGTAAGCATGCAGGAATGACATGAGGGCAGGGCCGGTTCTACCATTAGGCAAACTAGGAAGCTTCCTAGGGCGCCAAAATTTGTAGGGCGCTAAGATTTAGAGTTGATAGAAGCAAATGAGTTAATAAATGAGAAAAAAAGTAAAAACAAAGACAATTTTATTTTCTGCTGTCGATTCGATATAACTTGCGAATCCTTACTCATTGAGAAACGGAGACCTGTTCTTATGGACTGGATTCTATATCTGGATATAGAATCGTTTTTTTCTGTTGTCCATTCGATATAAGTTGTGAATTCTTATTCATTGAGAAACGGAAACCTGTTCTTATGGAATGGATAAGTCAGCTTCCGGTAACCCCCCCCTTTTTTTTACCACGCCACGGAAGCGCACATCTGTCGAAAAGGTCGGCACAAGATTTTTTTTTTTTTTTAATAAAATTGATTCTGTATTACCCGGTTTTCGATGGAATTATTTAGACCGTCCACTTCTTCTATCATAAATAGTAGCAATGCTCTACGTCTAAAGTTCTTTAAGAGCGGTGGAGGGAAGGAGGGGGGGGGGTTAACGACCACCGTGAGCCACTCGATGGCTATAAGCAGTCGCCCGTCCCTAATTTAGGGCTACTTGTTCCAGGGAAAAGGGAGAGCCAGTGCGGTTAGACAAACACAACATACACGCCTCGTCGGGATTCGAACCCGGACCCATCTCAGACAAATCGTCAAAAGCCAGCGCTTAGAAGACTGCATTACCGGAGCGGCTTGCCTAAAGGTTAGTAATTGTCTCACTCAAACTATTTTCTAGTAAGAACAGGAGAAAAGAGTAAGAGAAGCTCTGCTACTACTGTAAATTCATTCCGCTAGAATTCTTTTCTTTTTCTTTCTCCTCTCTCCATCGGGAGATGCTGGAGGAAAGAACCTTGTTGGGTTATATGCTTTACCGATCGAATAAAAAAACTGCCCGTGACATAGATTTGAAATCACTTGTTGGTCATTTTGCGAAAAATATGGCACGCAAAATGAAATTTTAATTTCATTTTCATTGGACCAGTAAGTAAATGAATGTAGTTTCCATTAGTTTCTTTCTGTTTAGTTTACATTGTATTTTTGCACCTTGAAATAATTATTGAATAAATGCAGTATGTTTGGCCACACAAAGAATGAAAAAAATTTGGAGCCGCAAATCTGATGGCCTGCCTAAGGTGTCAAACACCCTATAGCACCGGCCCTGCGTGAGGGAGACTGGCTCAAAACAGACTGTAGTAGAAGAAACTTGGAGAGATCTTCATCCAGCAGTTGGATTAATAACGGCTGACAATGATGATGAATGATGCTATCTATGGGTTAAGAGAAAAACTCTAAAAATAACTGCAAGAAAGTACACACAACGCTATATCGCCTAAGTTGATGCCACGACGACAAGAGAGAGGAAGGGAAGTAAAAGTAAATCTCCCATAGACACAAGAGGAAACCGGTTGGCCCCAATGATCTCAAAGAAACAAAAGTTCACCAGTGGACGAACATGGAATTAATGCGCCGCAATTGTAGCCGTGAAAGTCTATCCCCCGCCATTTTTTCAAGAGTATCAACTCTCTCAGCGATTCTGCTTTTATAACCTCTGGTTTCGTATTACGTGACAGACACTAACGTAGTTTCAGGCCCGACCACTCGAACGCTAAGTAAAATTCATGAGTTGTACCTGTGTATATTCCCATCTGTGAGGTCGGTCGGACGGCAGGAGAGGGGAAGAATGAGGTGACAAGTCCGAAAGAGGAAAAGGCGTTTTGTTTGTTTTGCGAGAAAGAAAGTTTCAACGGGGTAAGTGTCAGGAGGTTTTGGATGTCGTGGAAGGAAGGAAAGAGTGATGGAAGTCCGAGACAGGTTTAATGAACATCATCAGTGCGGGAAGTCAAGAGGGACGATTAAAAGATCTTGGAGACGGGAAAAGGAGATAGAGGAAGCTTGGGCCAACTATACTAAAGCTGACTAGAAGTCCCGAATTCTTGAGGACAGTCCTCGAATTTAATTTACTGTCCCCACAAACATATGGTGCCTTTGGGGACGCAAATTGTCCTGAAATTTTAATATTTGCCCTCAAGTGTCCTCGTATTTACATTTCCTCATTAGCTCGTTAGATTTCTAATGAAATATGTTCTTAAAAATATTTTTCGTTGTACTAATTTTCCAACATGCTTCTTATTAAAACAAATTTTGACTGGTTGTTTTTTTTTTCCTTTTTCCGAGTTCAACGAGCACCGTGAGCAACGCTAAAGACTATAGGCAGTCACCTGTTCCTAATTTGGGGACATTCGTTCTAAAGAAGGGAAACACACTACCCATGCTTCATTCGGGACTAGAACCCCTACCAACTTGTCCGAATGGTCAGTGGCCAGCACTAAGACCACTGCACCACTGGGACGGCCAAATTTCGACTGTACTTGTTCTGAGTTCCTCTAAAAACTTTCGCAAAATGAAAAATTTGCCATGCAATTCGTTCATTAGTGTGCAACTTGATTTTAATTCAGCACATATACCTAAGGTAGAGAGCATTTCACTTTTGCTAATATGTTCTCGCCATCAAAGCTCTGCTTTGTCAGTACAAACTACCAATATTCTACAAGATATATCCTTTTAAGGTGGTTCTACCTAAAATCTCTGCCTTATGTTTCCAATGGTAAAACTTCTTTACATATTGTCTTCGTAATTATTGTATTCCCAAGGATGAAAATTTGCACATCGATAAAATTAACTTTAAGTTATAGCATGGGATACTTAATACTTGCTAAAACATAACCATGATTAATACAGACATTTAACGTGGACCAGGAACATCAAACAAAGATCTTCGCTCTTTCCACGTTTATAAGTGACTCACGGAAAAATTCTCATTGGCCGCTGTGGTGTAGCGGAAGCATATCCGGCGCGTAACTGGAAGAGCCTGGGTTCGACTCCCGGTGGCGGCCAATGAGAATTTTTCCGTGACTCACTTATAAACGTGGAAAGAGCGAAGATCTTTGTTTGGCATAACCATGATTATGTTAAAAATCAATCATTTTTTAGTAATGTTCAGACCTGTTAATAGATGGCGCGACATGTAGATTGATGACGTCAGTAGACAAACAAATGTTGGATTGCTTAGTTATGGTTACGTTTTAGTAAGTATTAGGTATCCTATGCTGTAACTTAAAGTTAGCTTTACCGATGTGCAAATTTTCATACTTGGGAATATATTAAATGCGGAGAAAATACGTAAAGAAGTTTTACTATTGAAAATATAAGGCAGAGATTTTAGGTGGAACCACCTTAAGACATAAATTTTCATATGTAATATCACACTTATAGAAACAATATAGTTTTGTGACAAAAAGATTTGCATATTTGTTTTGAGTATGTATGTGTCCCCAAATGATCGGCTGATTTGTGTACACTACACCATTTTGTCCTTAAATCAGTGTTCCAATATCTGGTCACCTTAACTATACTTCAAATCAACTTAACAGTGTACTACTGTGTATGTAGAAGATACGGAATAGTGACGCCCGCTAAGAAAAGCAATCCCTAGCGTTTAGAGCGAAAGACAACACAATATTTTTTCAGAATCATTTTTGTTTTTACTCAGCAGTTTATCAGGCAAAGTTGCTATTTAAGACAAATTTCCCAAAACGGCAGAGCGTTTTAGGAATAGATTTGATATGAGATGTTACTCATCAAAAGCCTTGCACAGGGACGTAGCCAAGGGTGTGGTTCTAGGGGTGCCCCCCCCTTAAATTTTTCATCAGCTGATCGTTTTCATACAGTCATTTCAAAACACGTAGAGGGGATGGACAAAAATATGGAAACGCCTTGTAAATAGTATGGGTAAAACGACCAACGTTTTCCACAATAAAAACGTAGATGGCCCCGGAGGTCTTGATAGTGAATGTGTGCTACGAAACGTGGCAAACCAGCAGGTAGCCACAGTTGCTGTCTAGACATTGATCTGTGCGTTGCAAGTGAATTATGTCGGAGCTTACAGAGTTTCAAAGACGGACAATTGTTGGGCCCAGTATGGTGGGTGCTTCCGTGACCAAAGTAGCAAGTTTATTTGGTGTATCGCGAGGTACTGTATCGAAAGTTATAACCGCATATTGTGCTTCTGGAAAAACATCATCCGATAAACACCAGCGTGGACGAAGGTGTGCGTTGAATGGCTGAAAGAGAAGGACATTGCGGAGGATTGTGACCACAAATAAGAAAACAACAGCTGCAAAAGTTACTACTGAGCTAAATAACGCGATTTCAAACCCTGTCTGTACAAAAATAGTGCGAAAAGAACTCCATAGGCAGGGAATTTATGGTCGAGCTGCAATCCCGCTAAACCACTGGTTAATAACGTGAATGCAGCATGCAGAAGAAAGTGGTGCATCACTCATAAAACGTAGACTGCTGAGCAATGAAAGACTGCCATCTGGTCCGATACACTGTTTCCAGCCTGTGGGGGAGTTTACGTGTGGCGAACACCCGCCCAAACTTACGATCCGGCGTGCCTTTTGCCAACAGTGAAGCATGGCGGCGGGTCTGTCATGGTTTGCAGTGACGTGCCAACGTTTCAGAAATTGTGGGGGCAAAGTATTTTTCTATTCTCTAAATAAAGCTCTAAAACTATATCAGAACGTCGCGCTCGCGCATATATATATAGAGAGAGAAAGAGCAGAGACAATACCAAGATCACGTTTCCTTAAGCTTGTAAGTTTCTCCATTCAGCCTTCAAAGGTCAAAATTCTTCTCTGATCTCGAAAACGATCTCGAAAAACACTCCAAAAAAATTGCACTTTTGTAAGCACGCATAAAAGCACGGAAGTAAAACTGGTGAAGTATATGAACACCGGCTACACAGTCACAGTACGAATACGACGATGGACATGGAAGTGAAGATTGGGGTAAAGCATTTCCCCTTCCCCCGGCCACCCACAAACTACAATGAAGATTGTTTCCTTCATGATTCCCAGCCCACAGGATAGGAAACCCAGATGGGGTAAGAAGCGGGCGCGGCAGTGATGGAAGGTCTTTACACTGGGAAAAAACAGCTCAAGGCCCCACCCAGAGTCCCAGACAGTGTCTCCAGTGATGCCACACTTCAGACATTGCTATCGGCAGAAACGCATTTGCCGATGGATGGATTGAGCTAAGAAAAGCGGTATATTTGATGGACGATAATACAACACTAATTGTTCAAGAACTAGATAAACACGAACACCCCCACCCCATTGGGAATATACGCATAGAACGGATTTCAAAATCACTTGAATGCAAAAGGAAAAATGGAGTGGACTGTCCCTGACTCCCTCCCCCTCTACATACATTCGCACAACTATTTGTTGTATTTGTGTAGGATCATTCTCCCTCACTCTTCCCACCTCCACCCATTAACCAGTCGTAGAACAGAGCAGAAAAAATCAGGAGCACAGGGGAGGTTCTTTTCCTAGTACTATTTAGTTTTCTTTCCCTTACCATAAAGGTAAAAATGCTAATTAAACACTGCTAAAACGCAATAAAAGTCACCGGCATTTAGTTTGTTTTTTAAACAATTTGAAAGCTTTTTTTTTTTCAGTTAAATTAAATGAACTTATATTTTGGGTGCTAAAACTGGAGGGGCAAAACCTACAGTCTGCCCCACCACTTAGATTTGGGGGGGGGCAGTCGCCCCTCCTGAAATTTTGGGGGTGTCCTGAAGAGTCAAGTGGTCTTAAGTGCGGACTTAAGAAGCCTCACTTGGTCCAGATTCGAATCGCAGGTCAGCCGCATGTACTGTTATTTATTCGTATGAGACTTGGTACTTCCCTTCCCTCGAATCGTATGCCCTAAATCTGTAAAAGGGCAACCTCTCCTAGCCATAGACGCCCACGGGAATCGTTAAACTTTTAGGCGGTACGCAGATCGAAGACAGATGTGCTCTGTGCATTTATTCGAGATAAAGATCTAACTTCAAGTACACAGATTAGATCACATGAATGGCACATAACTACCCTCACCATGGACAACTTTGTGAATATTGTCAAACATTCTACCGTATACTTGGCACCTTATCTGTAGTGCTGACTCCTCCCTCAAGCCACTAACCATATTAATTTAGGAATCCGCTTCACAATTTAGCAGAATAGACCACTACGGGGTCTTCAACCTAGAATAATATTCACTTGCTCCTCTGCTTCTGTGGGACTTGCGTTGCGCCCCGCCTTAAAATAAACATCAAAGCAAACTTCACCCTGTTGGTTCCATCTATTTCGCGTTACTCATTTTAAATCACAAGAACTTCTATTTCTGAAGAGTATACATAGGGTAATTCTCTCCCTGAGGAATCCAGAATTCTAACAATTCTTTCACTAACGCAGGACAATACATGAAAATCGGTAGAAGCATGCCTGATATTACGCGAAATAAACCGAGTGCATCTCACTTAAATGAACTAGCCCAAGCTTTTGCAGAAAGCGTATGCAAGCGATTGGAACGGTAACCAGAAGTCTGCGCTATTTGCGATCTATATGCAGCATGTATGCGATTGAACAGAGAATATTTACTGTGCCGAGATAACTGATATCGCGATGGTTTAAGGACACTCAGAACTCCTGTAAAAGTAGATTTTAGGTGATACAAGCACATCGAAAAGCGACATGTACAGCATAGTAAAGAAACTGAAAACCGTATGAATTCCACTTGAAACACTTGCCGAAGGTCGTAAGATGTCGCATAAAACTGCTGGCGTGTGAGAAGGACTGCTGAACTCACCGAGTTAAATCATTACATCTTCCACGGGGAACAGGCACACCACCAACATCACACTAAAGAGCCGCCAAGAAAGCCAAACATCGCGCCTACCTTGTAATACAGGTGCAAGAACTGCACCTGGAGACAGATACATTGCTTGACGTAACTAGTTCCAGCATTCTGTCCAGCAAAATCCAGTAATCCTCGATTCAACCTGGTTTACAGATGAAGCATGGTTTCATCTTAGCAGATATATTAACTCATAAAAGACAGGTGTGTATGCGTGAGCTGTAACCCTCACAATAAGTGCGTAGTTTCTACGGCCAGCAGCAGATAAGCGGACGATATTCCATAAGTTCGTCGACTGATTAAGTGACATTTATTTGACAGAGGGTTATTTCCAGCCAGGTGTTAAATCATAACATGCTGGCAGTAATTGTCAAATTTTACAGGGCAGGATAATCAGCAAAACTGTTAGTTACTGAATACACCACACCTACCGTATACAATGCTGGCCACCCAAAATGCAACGCCAAGAAGAAAGCATCCGATTGGCCTGAAATTCGCAGCATGCGTCGCCCGCGTGAGGACATTCAAACGATTAGCATTGCAGGGTATATGCAAATCATGTGCACCCAGCACGCCACCGAGAAGCACTATAAGAAGGGTGCACAGAAGGCGCGGTGTAAGTAGTGGAAGTGTGTTGTGCTGCCGGACCTGTGCGTGGGAAGCTTCCTGATGCCTCGTCGCAGAATACGGCAGTCAGTCCAGCACGTTTCGGAGTTCGACAGAGGGCGAAAAGTGGCTTATCGCGACAGTGGTTTATCGTACCGAGACATCGGCGCCCGTGTGGGACAACATCCAGCCACAGTGAGGCGAGTATGGATCCGGTGGGTGCAAGAGGGAGGGACGGACGGACCGTCCGACGTGAGCGATTGCCGCAGCCATGGCACACCACCGAACGAGAGGACCGGCATGTTGTGCGGCAGGCATTGACGGCTCACACCGCCACATCACGAAGGTTAGCGCAGGAATTAGGGTGTGTTGCGCAACAACCTGTGTCATCACGTACCGTTCGAAGTCGTCTGCAGGAGCGGGGACTTGTCGCACGGCGCCCATTGCTCCGATTGCCATTGACGTTACACCACCGGCGAGTGCGGCGGCAGTGGGCCGTTGAGCGCCGCACTTGGACTACGGAATGGCACGACATTGTTTTCTTCGACGAATCCCGCTTCTGCCTGCAACATCACGATTGTCGAATCAGCGTGTGACGGCACCGCGGCGAGACTGGGTTCGTACTCATTTTCAGAAATTGAAAATAAGGAGTTTCTAAGGAATTTTTAAGGACCTTAATTAATAAGGAGTTATAAGTCAATTTTTACTACTTTTAAAAGGGCATTCATATTAAAAAGCAGCCTTAAAACATACTTTTAAAACAGCAAAGATCGCTAAACACAATTTTAATCATTTATATTAATAAATTATCACACATTCATAAACAAAGACAATTTTTGCATGTGATTACTGTATTTAATTAAATAAAAAATTTACAAGGTACAATTATTTGTCAACAAGCCTTTAATAAAGAAGAAATTAATTTTTAAGTTCTTTTTTGAGTTCTATCTTTGAATCAGTGGCTTCAAGATCTAATTTTTTTTCTCTTTCAGTAATTTTCGAAAATTGTTGCATTTTATAAAAAGATTGACATCGCTTAAAGCTTCTGCTTGTTCAGCTATGTTATCAGCAGACTTTTCCCATTGGATTAAATCCTTTTCTACCTTAATCCTTTTAGTATTTAACATATTTAGGTCATCAATTTGTTTTGTTTTTTCTCTTTCCTGAGACTACAGGCTCTTTCTTTTCATTCTTTTGCACTTCCAAATGTTGCATATATCTATAGCGAGCAGAAGATACTGAAGCTTGCAACTCCTTTGTAAGCTGTGCAATGTGAATTCCCCCACAGAAATTAATATGACCATAAACAATTCTTTGGCTTATGTAAGAATTTTCTTTTAAGTTTTCTACTTGTAGCTGCCTATTAACAGAAAAACCCCTTTCGACTGTTGCTTGGCCAAGTTAAAATACTAATAACATTTTTATCACATTCCAAAGATCATCAAAACCTTTTGATAAGTATTTAGCTAAGAAAGCATCTAATTTGGGTTTCAGAGGCATTAAAATCAGAAAAATTAGCAGTCTCTTTTTACTTCATTCATAAAGAAGCCTTTAAATCGCAATAAAATATTTTCACATTGTTGCTCTTCTAATATTTTAACTTCACTCCAATGGAAAAGGATTTTTTTCATCTTGGCTAAACAATCACTATCATTGTTTGCCATTTTTTTGGGTCTAAGCAAAATATATTACATACAATTAAATGATTGACTGGGCATTTTTCAATAAAATTTGATAACATAGTTACAATAAATTTTTGGCAATCATATTTTAGTGAAAAAACTTCATTTTTCAGTAACCTTTTTCATTTTCTGCAGATGATTTACAATTTTGTCACCTGTGAATCCACAACTGATATCACTAATTTTAGAAAATCCCAATTTGTTATCGAAATTTGAAGAGGATCTTCTTATTGTAGCAAAAACCTTATTCAATCTCCATCTTTATTATAGCGAATGGCATACAGTAAAAAAAGAAATTTCTCAATAGAGTTTTGAGTGGCAGAGATAGGCAGCAAACGGAAGTACATAAACACCACCTGCCAGCAGAATTGTGAACCACAAACCTCCTCAAATACAAACCTAAAGTGTTCCATAAGGTAAATTGTATCTGTTGTTAAAAGAATTTTTAAATCAGACATTTAGAAGTACAGATATTGAGAAAAATAGATTAAATATTTGCGCACCCTGGTGGCGAAATCATGCATTATTTTGGCAAGATTCTTTTCCCTATACATACAAGGAGTTTTCATAGTCGGTAGTATCTGTTCGAAAGAGAATATTTGTCAATCCGGTTATTAGTCCTGTAGATATTGTTGTAAACGGAAACGTGAACCTTGCCCTCTAGTGGCGCACTTATGTGGTAAGAAATATTCGAAATGATATGAGAAACATTTCGCACCAAAAATGTTCTCAAACAAAGAAAGAACGTTTCAAATTGTACTCCTAGAAACAGAGATATGGACAAAAATAAGATATACGTGTATGACCCTGTGGAAAAATTATGCACTAGCAGGAGGTATTTCTCAAAAAGGTTTTGGAGGTGAGCTGTATTGGTCTATGAAGGAATTTTTTCAATCGAGTTTCGAGCTCAGATTTTATTGCAAATACATCGGAAGCAAAAATAAACACTTACGCCCCATGGTGGCCAAAACATTTTTTACCAAAAATGAGAAATTATATGTAAAACATTTTCCCTCAAGAGTTGTATCCAACGCAGGAAGAATTTTTCAAATCGGACTGTTAGGAGCGGAGATATTGGGAAAATTACGATTTGCAGTTACGCCCCTAGCCGAAAATTTGTTCATTATTTGAAAAAGGGACTAACTAAAATAGTCTTCGATATAAATGCCATCGAAATGAAAAAGAATTTTTTTAATTGAATATTTAGAAGCAAATATATGAAACAAAATGAATTTTAAATTCGATACAATCTTCATTTGCGCCTCCTAGTGGCGAAGTTGTGCATCGGAATAAACCCGGAACAAATGGATCATCATTCTCACATTTTTAAGCTTCCCAATACAAAAAAGAATTTTACAAATTGAACTAATAATTGCAGAGATATGGTCTTCCCGGTCGGACAGACAAAGTGATAACATAAACACGACGCCAAAAGATGCTAATAACGCAACTTCAGTCCTCCTAACAGACAAGAAAACCAACAGCACCCAAGCATTTGGCAGGGGGTGGGAAGAAAATTTTTAGACGCAAGTTATGTCAGTGGTAAAATCTTCAACTACAAAACATCGCGCAGAGACAAAAAGGCCGGAATGGATAAACTTCAAGGACATGACAGAATTTTAGGACATTTCCAGGACGCGTAAGTACCATGAAGATAAATAGCATTAGTTCCTGCTAGAAAATAAAAAAATAAAAACCCGCAGAAAACTGCGGATTTAAGAAAGATTTTCACGCCTGTTTTAATGATTTTTTAAGGGCCCTTAAAAACATTTAACAAAACTAAGGAGTTCTTAAGGACTTTTAAGGACCGTACGCACCTTGGAGAGACTGTATGACGCCTGCATTATGCATCGCCATACCGGTCAGTCGCCTGGCGTTATGGTTTGGAGCGCAATTGGATATGACACCCGCACCCCTCTGGTACGCATCGCCGATACACTCAACAGCCACCGCTACATCTCCGACGTTTTGGAGCCTGTAGTCCTCCCTTCCTTGCAGGACCTGCCAGCGGCCACGTTTCAAAAGGACAATGCGCGCCCGCACGTGGCACGCATCGTGCAACAATAATTCTTCACGGCCCACCAGGTGTCACTGCTGCCGTGGCCCGCCTGTTCTTCCGATATGTCGCCCATCGAACACGTCTGGTCGTTGATCGGCAACCGAGTGGCCCGGCAAGCACCATCCGCGGCACGCCTGATGAACTATGGCAACGCGTGGAAGCAGCCTGGACCGACATACCCCAAGCCCACATCCAAAGCCTTTTTCGTTCGATGCCGCGGCGTGTAGCGGTCGTTATTGCCAGCCATGGGGGCCACACGAACTATTGATGTCTGCGTGTTCCGCAAGTCACACGGGCCTGTAAGCTCAATCGTTTCATCTTTGTATTTGTTGTTATGTGTCCAGTAAATCTGGCTTTGCTATCTCGTGTCCTTCTTGGTGTTGCATTTTGGGGGGGGGGGGGGCAGCAGTGTATTATAACAGATCTATACGAGTCTAACATTTCCTTCAATGGCGTAAACACAAATATTAAATATTTGCCGAGATTTTGCACTCCACTGGGAGGTTTCATTTCTCATTACTTCCAAAGACCTTGTACATTTTGGTAACGCTGACAGTGAGTCAGTAAAAATACGTAGTGCGATCAAACAATTCCGAGACTAAGTACGTAGCGCGCGAACAGATGGCAGTACGCGGATGCGCGAGCAGCGGCCGAGGGCAGTGACCTTCGTGAGTCATTGTGCTAAGTGGCGTCGTTCTGTGAAAATCGGGAGCTGTGCTACACGATATTTGGTGACCACGTGCAGAACACAGCTGCGATTTCGGTGTGGACTGTAAACTAGAGCAGCAAGCGAACATCGAATTCTGCGCCAAACTCGGCAAATCGGGAACTGAGACGCATGGATCTTATGCCAAATGAGTCATGCGAGGTGTTTTGAGTGGCACTCGCTCTTCAAGAGCGGCAGAACGGCACTGGAAGACGACGAGAGGTCAGAGCGACCGTCCACGAGCAAAGCCCCCGAAGATGTGGACAAAATTTGGGGGAACAGGTACATGAGAATCGTCGGAGAACCATTCAAGACATTGTTGCCATCGTCAATGTGTCATACGGAACAGTGCAAGAAATTCTGACGTCGGTTTTGAACATGCACCGCATTAATGCAAAGTTTGTGCCAAAGATTCTGAACTCCGAACAGAAAGGCGCTTCGGGTCGAACTCTATCAAGATCTTCGTCAGCAGTTGGTGAATGGTCCAACGGTGAATTTCAAGCAGCTCACAGAGCGTTAGCAACCGCAACAGCATGACTACCCTTCCTCACCACCTTACTCACCGGATTTGGCCCCCTGCGACTTCTTTCTGTTCCCGAAGGTGAAGCTGAAGTTCAAGAGTCGCTGTTTTGAAACCGTGGACGAGATCCAGAGCGAATCGCAGACGGTGCTTGACACGATTCGCGAACAGGACTTCCAGGGACCGTTCCAACAGTGGCAAAAACGCTGGCAGCGGCGTATCGCTGCCCAAGGAAACTACTTTGAGGGAGATCATAGCCAGACTTAAGTAATGTAAGTACTTTGTTGTATATCGGCCTAGTCTCGGAACTTTTTATTAGGACCTTGTAATCAGACAACGTTGAATGGTAAAGTGTGGAGATAATGAATATACGAGGTGTGCTCAAAAAGTATCCAGACTGGTTGCATAAGTTCGAAATCGCGCGACACAGCAAGAAGCGGTTTCGCACAGATTGACCTTGGAACCTACTACGCATGTGCCGAGAGTTACGTCTCCCCTGCTTTCTTTTTTTTTTTTTTTACAGTAGTGCTTTGTTCTTACGTGTGTGAAGCTGTTCGTCGCATTTGCCACATCGGAAAAATTGATCAACGAATTTGCATCAGGTTTTGTCAAAACCTTGGCGAAACTTGCAAAGACACATACTTAAAAAGTTACAGAAAGTCTATAGGTAATATTGTATGAGTTGTGCATAGGTTTATGAGTGGTATAAACGTTTTAAAGATGGCCGTGAAAGTGTTAAGAGCGATGAACGGTCTGTAAGAGGCCAGCTACTAGCATAAGATAAAACAACATCGAATTTGTGCGCACAGCTGCGCGGAAAAATCGCCGAATCACTATTCGCGAGTTATCTGAAAACTTCACCGTTAGTTTCGGTTCAGTTAAGTCGATTCTTACAGACTATTTGTGTATGGCTCAGCCAAATTTGTGCCAAAATTGCACTCAGCTGAGCAAAAAACAGGCCCTTGTTTCAGTTGTTAGTGACCTACTTCTGTGCGTCGAAAACGACGAAATCTTTCTAAAAAACTATAACTGGTGATAAATCGTGAGTTTATGGGTATGACCCCGAAACTAAGGCCCAGTCTTCACAGTGAAAGACCCCAAACTCTCCCTGACCCAAAAAGGCACGACGCAACCGCAGCAGTGCCAAAGACGATGCTGACTGCTTTTTAAATCATGAGGGAATTGTACATCGTTAATACGCTCCATCAGGCCATAAAGCCAACAAGGAGTACTACTGTCAATTTTTGCGGCGTTTGAGAGACGCATTTTGTCGCAAGAAGCCGCACTGCATGAGAGTGGAGGTGGCAACTCCACCGCGACAACGCGCCTGCCTATGCATAGCAACTTGTGCATCAGTTTCTTGCTAAGCACTTCCTTGCACAGGTCCGACAGTCACCTTATTTTTTTTTTTTTTTTTTGATTGGAGGTTTAACGACCACCGTGAGCAACTCACTGGGCTATAAGCAGTCACCCGTCCCTAATTTAGGGTCACTGGTTCCAGGGAAGGGAGAGAGAGCCAGTGCCGTAACACAAACACAACATCCATGCCTCACCGGGATTCGAACCCGGACCCCTTTCGGACGAATGATCAGAGGCCATCGCTTAGACCACTGCGCCACCGGAACGGCAGTCACCTTATTCACGAGACTCGCTCCCTGATACTTCTTTTCTTTTCCTAAAAATCAAAATACCACTTGAAATTAGTCGCATTCTGTTGTATTTTTTTCCTTGAAAGGAATAACATACAACAGAATGTGACGAAGAAGCTGCTCGCTATTTCAGAAGTAGAGTTCAAAAAATGCTTTGAGAAGTGGAAACAGTGCTGGGCTAAGTGTGTGGCTTCGGAAGGGGATTACTTCGAGAAGAAGATTGAGTTTCAAATCTGTAAGTGTACTTTTTCTTATAAATCCAGTCTGGATACGTGGATACTTTTTGATCATACCTTGTAGTGGATAGTTGGCGATATACTTGGAATAGCGGAAGAGGTTGTAGATTTATGTGAAATGACGAAAAAACTGTTGCAGTTATCTGACTGTGATTTATATGTTGTTTTTTAGGTTTAACGACCACCTTAAGCAACTCGATAGGCTATAAGCGGGCGCCCGTCCCTAAATTTAGGGCTACTGGTTCCAGGGAAGGGAGAGAGCTAGTGCCGTAACACACACACACACACACAAAAACAGACAGCTGAACCGAGCTGACGGGAGGGCACGGATGTGGCGACAGCATGAGGCCATGGCCTCGTCGTGTCAGGTCGGCTCTGTTCAAGGCGGTGGTGGCTCTGTGATGGTTTGAGGAGCCTTCTCGTGGGACACATTAGGTCCCTTCGTGTGTCTGGAAAAGCCTTTAACCGCTCCGCGTTACCAGCATGTATGGGTGATCAGCTATACGCATCCTGCGGCCGATGGTCTGTTTCACAGCACAATGCGTCTCCCCATCGGGCCGCAACCAAGGAACACTCATCTTAGTTTGGAACCATCCAGTGGCCCCCAAAAGAACCCCGTGGAAGCTCTCTGGGATGCTGTTGAGCGGAACAGCAGAGCCATGGATCCTGAACTGACGTTTCTGGCGGGGTTATGGACAATGCTGCAACAGGCATGGCTGGCATTACCTCCGGAAACCCTTTCAGCATCGGGTGGAGTCGATGCCTCGGCGTGTATCGGCTGTTATATTCAAGCTAGAGGAGGACCAACACGCTATTAGGTAGGTATCTCTAACGTTTTGAACATTGAGTGTATATATTGTACAATATATAATATGACGCATTTTGCTTGTACCGTGGACTTCCTGTTGGACCCCTCCCTTGTGGAAATTCTGTGTGCGCTACTGTTTTGAATACCCAAGAAGAAACTGCTTTATTTTTTAACAAACATTGTAAATATTCTCGTAAATTTGCTGACATAATATGTACTATGCATGACGGTGAGAAGGATGCTATTTTGTATTATCCTCACTGAAACAAACAAAAATACTTCATTTTCTGAAATGCGACGAAATTAAAAAATAAATAGAAAAAAAGACCATAGAGAGACAGTTGTATTGACAAGATGAGATAGTTGCATCGTGTACGATCAAAGTGAACGACGAAATTATGAAACAAGTGGCACTGTGCATCGAGAAAGCACAGGGCTCCAAAAATTTCTAAAAATCTGCTAGCCAGCTCTGAAATTCAAGTCTGACGGCTAGCGAACGTTTTTTAACGAAGAGTTCGTTATAATTTAACCAACACAAACAAAGACACATTCACAGCTCTAAAAAAAATGTTTAATTTAATTATCAGGAATCGCCTTTGTCTCGTATATTATCAAAAATGATAGCCAAGATTGCTGACTCTCATCTTTTGAAGCGTTCTTTTTTACTTTTAGCAGACTTGCCGACAATGGAGGATAAGTCAGTAACTAGACAATAACTGAGCATTTTCCTTCTTGTGCTCAGAATGGAGCCCACACTGTTTCTGATTAGTCGTCCTCTGTGCCCCCTTCACTTCACTCTTCATTACGACAGCACTTAACACATCAACCTACTACGGATTGTATCTTGCTGACCCAGTGATATTGTAAATCATATGCGCTGTCAAAAAATTTAAGACCTTCACATTTCATACCAGTCCGTCTTCATCTCTGTACTAACCTTCCCTGCGTCATTTTTGGTTGTTGTTTCTTTGTCGGAAATTGGCGCAACTTTCATGTGTTTCTTTCTTGATATATATTTAAAAATTACTGCCGCTTATTATACGGCAAAACGGAATAAATAAAAAAAAGTACTGAAAAAGTGTGGTCTCCAATGGCTAGAGGGCGACCGCATTTTTGGAGCCCTGTGGAAGCATACTTACAAATTAAACAAAAGAAACGAAATGGAAATGAGAACTTTAAGGCGAGTGCTTCCGAAAAAGATGACTGTGATAAGACAAGTTAGTAAAATCATGCAATGCTTTGATTATGATACGCTTTCCAACATACCAGAAATCATTACTCAAGTTATCACTCAAGTTGTGAGGATAATGGCTGTGGAATAAATCTCGCTCCTGTGCCCTGACCTTTGACCTCATTTCGATGATAATCAACAGAACCGGTTCAGTATACCTCCGGAACAACGTGATAAAGTTTTGTCGCAATCGAAGCATTTTTACGTAAGTTATGCACTGTAAAAAATTGCCGTGAATAGTCAGTGTTTCACCCGGATTAAGACGGTTTACATATTGTAATCACGCCACCTGCCGGTCAACCATAAATTTTCGGTAGATAAACTACATGTTCACGGTGTTTGAACTGTTACTGTATTTTAACCTTGACAATCGGGCAACGTTCTTCTTAAAGTGGTTATATATCTGTTTTTTCACGTGCAATCAGTCGAATGGGAACATCTCTGTGGGCAACACGTTTTTATTTCCCGGTCGACTGTTAATGAACATTACGGTATGGTACTGTAAAATTACGGTTTACTGACTGTTCACTCAGCTGCCGGTGTATCTAACGTAATTTGACCATGCAATTGTTTACAGTGTGAAGCATAAGGGCAATGGAATGGATCCCGCTCCTTTGTCCTGACCTTTGACCCCATTTCGCCCATTCTCAATAAGGTGCGTCCCCAGGTTTTCCCCTACGACATACTAAAATTTCATCGAAATCGAACCATTTTTAGTCAAGTTATGAAACATAAGGGCAATGGAATGGATCCCGCTCCTATATCCTGACCTTTGACCCCATTTCGCCTATTTTCAATAGGGTTCGTCCCCAGTTGGTTCCCTACCACATACTAAAATTTCATCGAAATCGAACCATTTTTACGCAAGTTATGACGAATAAGAGCAATGAAACAGATCCCGCTCCTATGTCCTGACCTTAGACCCCATTTTGCCCATTTTCAATACGGTTCGTCCCCAGGTTGTCCCCTACCACATACTAAAATTTCATCGAAATCGAACCATTTTTACGCGAGTTGTCGAGCGGACGGACGGACAGACAGACAGACAGACGGGCAAAGCTGGAGCATATAAGCTTCTTCAACCTACAGTTGGAAAGCGTAAACAAGCACGAAAGGGGCGCATAATGTGAGAAAATTATGTATTATTACACACAGGATTTGAAAGAGAGGTCCTACTTTTCCTACCTGCAATACTAAATACAGATAAAATAAAAAAGGAATTCTTCACAACATCCGTATTGCACGGGTAGAAATATAACGTTTTTACACTGTCCTGAGGGCTTCTACCACCATTGTAATTCAAGCAAAGATAGGATGTGCACGCTACGTCTTTTGAAAAAAGTGCGTGCTTATAATAGTACTTTTATGTCATCGTCGATCAGTCAAAGCTGGAAAATTCTTTTTACAACGAAAACAGCGAATCATAAGGATGATGATTCAAACACTTTTAAATACGAGGGTTGTACCGAAAGTAATGCAAAAGTGGGTATAACTTTTTTATTAACTAGCAGAGGTCGTTCAAATTGCACATGCTGGTAGAGTAACTCTTCCGCTACAGTAATCCTTCTTCTTCATTGCAGATAAATAATGGATTCCAAGCAGAAGGAACGTACCGTCATTAAGTTCTTGACAAAGGAAGGGTGTAGGCTGTCCGACGTCAACAGAAGACTACAGAATGTTTACGGAGGTGACACCATTGACAAGAGCAATGTACACAAATGGATGAAGTTTAAAGAAAGAGAAACCAGCATTGAAGACAAACCACGCAATGGGACACCATCATCTGCGACCATTGACACGAATCGTCAGCGAGTGGATCAATTGATTCGCGCGGAGGGACGAGTCACAATCCGTGAGCTTGTTGCACAACTGGACTCTGGTCATAATGCCACACAGATGATGGCGTGAGACATAGGGTATCGGAAAGTGTGTGCAAAGTGGGTACCTCGGCAAATGACACCCGATTTGAAGGAGAGAAGGGTGAAAATCTGCTCTGATGTGTTGGAAGCGTTTGAAGCCAATGAAGACACGTTTCTTTTTGTTTTGTTTTTCGACCTAAATGGTGACAGGGGATGAAACGTGGGCGTATCTTTAACAATCCGGAAACAAAGAATCAATCCATGGAATGGCGTCACACCTTTTTACCAAGGCCTAAGAAGTTCAAGAGTCAGCGATCAGCACAGAAAGTCATGGTGACTGTTTTTTGGGGTGATAGGGGTGTCATTCTTCTTGATTTTCTGGAACGTGACCAGCCAGCGGTACATTGAGACATTCAAGAAGCTTAGAGAAGCCATAAGGAGGAAGAGAATGAACGCGAATCTGAAAAGGATTCACATTCCCCTTGACAATGCGAGACCACACACATCTTTGGCAACAAATCAGGCGATCAGCAAATTAGGCTGATCGATGGTCCCCTATACACCGTACAGCCCAGGTCTGGCGCCCTCCGACTTCCACTTGTTCGGTCCAATGAAGGATAGTCTCCGGGGACAATGATTTGATGACACAGACGAGGTGAAAGTGGCTGTGAAAAAGTGGGTACAACAGTCCACACCTGAATTTTTTCAGATTATTCGAGAGTTGGGTTCAATGATGGCGCAAATGCATCGCTTGTGATGGAGACTATGTTGAGCAGTACCTTTGTGTACAGAAAGAGTTACTTTACCAACATGTGCAATTTGAACGACCTCTGTCAGTTAATAAAAAAGTTATGCCCACTTTTGCATTACTTTCGGTACAACTCTCGTATCTGTGATGCACAATTTCTCCGGCAGACAGTGCAAAAGTATTTTCACGTTTTAAATGGTATCCACACTTCTGATTGGAAAAATTCCTTTTGCATTCGGTAGCTGAAGCTCAACTTTCCACGCGTGATGCACAATTTTACCCAGAGAAGGCCCGAACGCATATTTGTGCGAAGCGCCATAAATGCATATTTGCATGTATCACCGTATCTCTGCTTCTATTAATTCTATATGAAAAATTCTATTTGCACCAGATGGATGTATTTACGAGCAAAATATTTTATGCAGTTCTGAACCTTTTCAGATGTAAAATGTTCCCTTAAGGTGGAGTGAATTTAGGTTTGCAATTCAAGGATACCTACGTTTCTAACTGTGGGAATGGAAAAACGTTTTCAACGTCGGTGGGCATAGGCAATGATGAAAGATAAAATTTGATGCCTCCAACGTTTGCTTAATTTTTTGCACATCTTTTTTTTTTTTTTTTTAAGTGCGTGCTGTGGGTGTTTTTTATTGGTGTCCATTCGTCTGTGAATATCATATCTCTGCATCCATTAGTCTGCTTTGAAAAATTGATTTTGCATCGGAAAATCTGAAATGTTATAACGAAGGTGCTTAAGTTTCGGCATTTCTCTGACTTAGATGTTGTTGTTATTTTGGGGTTTTATGACCTCAATGAGTAACTCTAGGGGCTATAAACCGTCGCCCGTCTCTACTTAAAATCACTGGTTCCAGGGATGGGAGAGAGCCAGCGCCGTATCTTCCATGCCTCAGCCGAGATTCGACCCAGACCCAACTCCAGGCTAGAAACCTACGCCTCTGACCACTCGGGCACCAGAACGTCTAAATGAAGATGACATCGAATTCAACATATATTTTATTCCATGTCACTGCTCCTAAATACCCTAATAAAGCAATTCTTCCTCCGATACCTTTTACAGCGAAGACCATTTTATATACAGAGACAGATTCTTTTTCAAATAATGTACAGTTTTTCCTCTAGAAGGCGTAATTGTATCTGCTGTTAAAAATCAGATTTGAAAAATTCCTTTTACGACAGATAGCGTGACGAAAAGTACTTTGCATGTAATTCCCAGTTTATCGTAGCGCACGATTTTTCCACAAGAGGGCGTAAAGGCATTTTTCAGCTTGCAACATATTCGCAGCCGTATCGATCGGTGCTTCTAATGGCCCAATTTAGTTTTTATTTGTTAATTTTTTTTTTGTCAGATAACACTCACCATGGAAAACATTACGTGCATTTTTACCTGCTCAAAATACAGCGAATCCTCGGTTATACGTTTTTCTGAGGGCTGCACTTAAAAAACGTATAATTGTAAAAAACATAACCGAAATTTCAAAATGTTAAATACTATTGTAAAATTTATGCGTTAAATGAGTATAAGATGCTCCTTAATAACGATTTATTTAAAGTCGAATTGGCGGCGAAAGAAAATATTATAAAAAAGATGACGCCAAATTATCGGTTGTAATGAGCACGTCTTTTGAATCATTTCCGACGCGAATAAAATTTATCAAAGTTATTCAAAGTCAATAGATCTGGGTAGAAAAAAATCCTGACGAACGGATGGACAAAATGATAACATAAGCACGATCTTTTCTTACAAAATACGTACTAAAAAGTGTTAACATTACACGCATAATATACAGGGTGGTTATAAATTATTTGAGCAAAAAGAAAACGTTATTGCGCATAGGTATAAGGATTTATATGATAATAAGTACGAATAATACATAGTTAAACCATCACCCCCTAAAGCTATTAGGGGGTGATGGTTAAACACACCAAGTTTACCTTTTTTGTGGACAGATGGCGCTGAATCATGCAAGGTCACGTATCGCCAGCAAAGAAAGCGAGACTGTTCCTCTAGCCCTGCCCATCACCAATGTTTCATTGTTCCCGGTACGATGGCGACGTTCAGCGACGCGGAAAAGGCGAAATGCTGCATGCGGTATCACGAGACGCATTCAGCAACACAAGTGCAACGCATTTTCGCCGAGAATACGGGAAAACTGCACCGAAAAGGGACATGGTTGTAGCATGGTACAACGATTTACCGAGACTGGATGTGTTGTTCATAGGAACAGCGGCCAAGGCAGACCTGAAATTCCCGAGGAGACGCTGGATGCAGTGCAAGCAGCATTTCTGCGAAGCCCCCGCAAATCGACGGCACGAGCAAGTCTGGACTATGGAGCTTGGAGTTCCAAAATCAATAGTAACAAAAATCCTACGGAAACGTCTGAAATTTAGGCCTTACAAATTGCAGCTCGTTCAAGCTCTGAAGGATGGTGACAAGAAGCAGAGAGCAGATTTTTGCAGTGACATGTTAAATCGCGTGGAAGCTGATGACTTTTTGTCGAAGTTTTTGTTCAATGACGAGGCGACCTTTCGCTTAAATGGCAAAGTGAACAGACACAATGTGAGGAACTGGGGATCGGAAAATCCCCATACCAACTTGGAACATGAAAAGAACAATCCCAAGGTAAAGGTTTTTATGTGACGTGTGTTGTGCTTCCGTTTTTGGCCCAGTTTTCTTTGCTGAAAGAACTATTACCGTAATCACATACCTGGACATGTTTCAGATTTACCAAATACATATCCTCAAGAAAACAATGGAAAAAGGTTTCATTTACCAGCAAGACGGGGCCACTACTACAAGGACGTCACTTCTTACCTCGATGCTGAAGTCCCAGTTTGGATTGATCGCGGCGGCCCAATTGCATGCCCCGCCCCGATCACCGAAACTAACTCCATTAGATTTTGGTCTATGGGGTTTTGTTAAAGATCAGGTTTACCTTCCGCCGCTACCAAAGTTCCTTCCTGAACTGAAATCAAGAATCACCGCTGCACTCGCAATAGTCCATGCCGACAGCAATGTGGGAAGAACTGATTTACAGATGGGACAGTAACCAAGCGAAGCCACATCGATCATTTGTGAAAAAAGGTAAAC
The DNA here is from genome assembly GCA_039090855.1 of Macrothele yani. NCBI lineage: Eukaryota > Metazoa > Arthropoda > Arachnida > Araneae > Macrothelidae > Macrothele > Macrothele yani. Next base: position 75,089,554 of record CM077016.1, on the reverse strand, counting down.
TTGGTGTGTTTAATTACATATTATTCGTACTTATTATCATATGCATCCATATAATTATGAACAATAAAGTTTTCTTTTTACCCAACTAATTTATAACCACCCCGTATTTTTATCGCATTGCAAAAATCATAAAGCCTATGAAACTTAAACATCTTTTTTGACGACACTGTCTATAAAAGTCCCGATTCTAAATTAAGCGAAAATCCTCACAACATAGAATTTAAGACCAGTGCTTCTGTGTGGAACTCATGAGTTAACATCTTTTCTTTTCTGCGGATCCTGAGTGCATCCATTTGAAACCAGAATGTTGAATATTGATGACTCATTTAAGATTCTATTCTACTACGCCACAAAATAGTAGTGCCACACAGTTACATATGTATGTGAGTAGCAGATCCCAAGTGCATCCATTTGAAACCAGAATGTTGAATATTGATGATGCATTTAAGATTCTATTCTACTACGCCACGAAATAGTAGAGCCACAAAGGTAAGTCCCAGAGGTTAATCAATTTTTTACGCTTTCCAACCGTAGCTTGAAGAAGCGTATATACACTGAAGTGCCAGAAAAACTGGTACACCAGTCTAATACTTGGTAGGTCGCCCACGGGAGCGCAGTGCAGAAATACGACGGGGCATGGACTCCACTAGCTTCTGGAAATATGCTGTAGGCAATGCACACCATACGTTCTGCAGACCTTTCCACAATTCGGGTGTATTCAGAGGTCTCGGATTCCTGTGTTCGACAGCACGTTGCATGGCATCCCAAATGTGTTCTATCATGTTCAGATCTGCAGACTTGGGTGGGAATGGCATCACCCCAAACTCAGATGAATGCTCCTCTAAGCATAATGTGGCGTCCTGACACTTGTGTGGAGGCGCAGTGTCCTGTTGGAACAGGCCCAGCCCATCAGCATGAATGCAGGACATGAACGGGTATACCTCGTCAGAAAGGATGCGCTCATAGCGTTGGCCGGTCACATACGTTTGAAGACGTACCAGGGGTCCCAGTGAAGTCCAGCTAAACACACCCCATACCATTACGGACCTCCCCCACCAGCCGGTACAGTTCCCTGTTGACAGGCGGGATCCATGGCTTCATGGGGTTTGCGCCACACACAAATCCTTCCATCTGCCCGATACAGTTGGTAAAGCGCAGGCTACTTGTTTCCAGTCGTCCAGTGGCGGTATTGCCGTGTACAAGCGAGGCGCATAGCTCTGTGTCGTGCAACCATCAAGGGGACTCGAGTTGGGCGTTGGCTCCGAAAGCCCAAATCGTGCAAGGTACGTTGCACAGTCCGGACGATGATGCTTGTTGAGGCTCCAGCATTGAATTCCGATGATACCTGCGAGAGTGTTGCACGCCTATCACGTGAAACGATTCTTGACAGCCGACGATGGTCACGTTCACCCAATGTCTTTTTACGGCCACACTGGTATCGTAGGTTGGAGGTTTTGCCGGAATTCTTGTAGTCACGGTACACCCTTGCAATGGTCGTCCGTGAAAATCCGAACTTCGTTTCTACCTCCGAAATACTATGGCCCATCTCATGAGCGCCAACTATGAGACCGCGTTGAAAATTGCTTAAATCGTTATTACTTGTCATTCTCATGCCGAAAAAAGCTCTGACAGCTGGTAAGGATGTCTATCGCTTTATATACGCACTGGCGGACGCAACCGAGTACGCGCATAGGTGACGTTGCTATGTATTTTGCATAAGCTCGTCTGTACCAGTTTTTCTGGCACTTCAGTGTATATGCTCCAGCTTTGCTGTCCTCTGTCTATCTGCCCGCACGATAACTCGCGTAAAAATGGTTCGATTTCGATGAAATTTTAGTATGTGGTAGGGGACAACTGGGGACGAACCCTAATGGAAATGGGGTCAAAGGTCAGGTCATAGGAGCGAGATCCATTCCATTGCCCTTATGCGTAAAAATCCATTCCATTGCCCTTACGTAAAAATGCTTGGATCGCGACAGAACTTTATCATGTTGTTTCGGAAGTATACTGAGCCGGTTCTGTTGAATATCATCGAAATGGGGTCAAAGGTCAGGACACAGGAGCGAGATTTATTCCACAGCCATTATCCCCACAACTTGACTAAAAATACTTTTATTGTGACAAAACTTTAGTATGTTGTTCCGGAGGTATACTGAATCGGTTCTGTTGAATATCGTCGAAATGGGGTCAAAGGTCAGTGCACATGAGCCAGATTTATTACACAGCCATTATCCTCATAACTTGAGTAATAACTTGAGCAATGATTTCGGTATGTTGCAAAGCGTATCATAATCAGTGTATTGCACGATTTTACTAACTTGTTAAATAGCACCTTTGTGTGCGAGTCATGAAATGCGAAACCAAATGTTCAAGCAAACCGAAAGTAAAGAACATACCCTTCCTTCTCTGATGGGATCATGGTTCAAATTTGGCTCCACCAAGAAGGAACACAACAACGCTGTCTCAGTTTTCTCAAAGTTGTAACATACCGGGTTACCTATAGAAGAATCAAAGAACCGTACATTTTTGATAATCTGAAATTGAGATTTTAACGTATAATCGAAAAACCGTATAAATGAATTCCGTAAAACCGAGGTCCATAAAACGATAAAAACTCCAGTAAAATATCGGGACTAATGCAAAATTACGTGTAAAAGTTTAAAACGTAAAACTAAGAAACATATAATTTTTGGGGGGAGGGGGAAATATTCGAAAAACAAATTCGCTAACTAAGGAAATGGGAGGTGGAATCCGAATTTGCTGCCTTCGACGGCAAAAGAATCTACTGTAATTCGGCTATGCAAATGGACAAAATAGATTATACACATACGTGCGTGCGTATGTATCTACGTATTACTGAAGGCGAAGAAGTTACTAGTCCTGGTGCTTCTATGGCTCATGCTTTCTCTTAAAGGGATCACGGTAAAAACCACATGAGAACGAAATACCCACTGTTAGTGGTGGGCAGGAAATTCCTACAACGATGACAACCGTAACCACAAGAAGCTAGAATTTTGTCGTTTCTTAACCAGACACTTTTTTTGTTTTTCTTTCTTCCGCAAGGACATAAAATTAATGACGTATTATTGTTGAACGTAAGATATAGTGGTATTTCAAACAATCCTGACAGCCAACTGATACCGTCAACACGACTGCTGGGTTTTAATTTAAATCCAAAAAGGAATAAAAATTGTGTTTCAGCCTCGGTATCGGAGCTATTTCTTCACCCAATGCATTCGCTAGTCCAGGGATTACAGTGTTGTGCTCGGCAGCGCAGCTGTCTTGTCACTCTGCTCTGACAGAATGCTTTGCGATTTTCTTATCAGTTTTTTCTTTTTTACAGCTGATTAAAGATGGCATATTCACATTCCAAATACGGAGTCAACAAACAAGAAGGGAGGGCAAAGCGGAACATTTGACAAGAGTTTCCAGCCTTTGTCCTCCAACATGTACCCGGACATTCGTCTCTGACGTTCTGTCGACGCGATGCCGCTAAATTCCTAAAATACACCCACGATTATCCGAGGTGGATGGGTAACACTGCCGAAACGGGACGAGTCCGAAAGCCCGCCCGCTCGCTTAACCGAGCTCGGACTGCATAATATTTACTGCGGTTTGGGCTGAGAGAGAGAGAGAGAGAGAGAGAGAGAGAGAGAGAGAGAGAGCTAAGAGAGAGAGAAAGAGAAAAGAGAGAGAGAGAGAGAGAGAGAGAGAGAGAAAGAGAGAAGAGAGAGAGAGAGAGAGAAAGAGAAGAGAGAGAGAGAGAGAAAGAGAAGAGAGAGAGAGAGAGAGAAAGAGAAGAGAGAGAGAGAGAGAGAAGAGAGAGAGAGAGAGATTTTCTTTCATCTCTTTTTTTTTAATGTCATTTTGTATGTATTAGCACATACAATACTTTTTCTCACACCTTTTAGTTGACAAAGAGAATTTTTCGGCAACTGGGATTGGGCGGGGATTGGGAACTCGAGAGGGCAATTTATTCCGGGAGTGAGTAGAAAATGCCATAGGCCACGCATTAGTGAGTTTCTGAGAAGGGATAGCTTCTTCAACATTGGCACACCCACGGAGGGGTGCGGTGGGGGCTTTGCGGGCTTAAGCCCCCCAAGGAAATTAAAAGCGACGTACGTCACTAATTAAACATTCAAAAATATTATTTTACATATTAAAATAATTTCATAGTGTCTACTAGTTATCTCTTCAGCCCTATACGTACGATTTTTCCTTCATTGTCGGGCCGAGAACTTTTCGGACAACCAACGTACATATCAATATCTATCTATCTGTCTATGTAATGTATATACTATGTTCGTATACTATATATATATATATATATATATATATATATATACAGTCGAACCTCGTTAACGCGAAACCGCATAACGCGAAATATGTGTTTTGTCCCGTCAAAGAACAGAGCCCTAAACGTTTAACACGAATTCTTTTACACTAAAAATCACTTACCACGAAAGGATTTTTGGACCTGAAAAAGATAGTACATATATACACTCACAGTATGTACGTATACTATATACACTACTGGCCACCCAAAATGCAACACCAAGAAGGAAGCATCCGATTGGCCTGAAATTCGCAGCATGCGTCGCCCGCGAGAGGACATGCAAACGATTAGCATTGCAGGGCATATGCAAATCATGTGCGCCCGACACGCCACCGAGTAGCACTATAAGAAGGGTGCACAGAAGGCGAGGTGTAAGTAGTGGAAGTGTGTTGTGCTGCCGGACCTGTGCGTGGGAAGCTTCCTGATGCCTCGGAGCAGAATACGGCAGTCATTCCAGCACGTTTCGGAGTTCGACAGAGGACGAATAGTGGCTTATCGCGACAGCGGTTTATCGTACTGAGACATCGGCGCCCGTGTGGGACGACATCCAGCCACAGTGAGGTATGGATTCGGTGGGTGCAGGAGGAACGGACGGACCGACGTGAGCGATTGCCGCAGCAGCGGCACACCACCGAACTAGAGGACAGGCATGCTGTGCGGCGGGCATTGACGGCTCGCACCGCCACATCACGAACGTTAGCGCAACAACCTGTGTCAGCACGTACCGTTCGACGTCGTCTGCAGGTGCGGGGACTTGTCGCACGGCGCCCATTGCTCCGATTACCATTGACGTTACACCACCGGCGAGTGCGGCTGCAGTGGGCCGTTGAACGCCGCATCTGGACTACGAAATGGCACGACATTGTCTTCTCCGACGAATTCCGCTTCTGTCTGCAACACCACGATGGTCGGATCCGCGTGTGGCGGCACCGCGGCGAGAGACTGTATGACGCCTGCATTATGCATCGCCATACCGGTCCGTCGTTTGGCGTTATGGTTTGGGGCGCAATTGGATATGACACCCGCACCCCTCTGGTACGCATCGCCGGTACACTCAACAACCACCGCTACATCTCCGACGTTTTGGAGCCTGTATGTAGTCCCTCCTTACTTGCAGAACCTGCCAGCGGTCACGTTTCAAAAGGACAATGCGCGCCCGCACGTGGCACGCATCGTGCAACAATTCTTCACGACCCACCAGGTGTCACTGCTGCCCTGGCCAGCCAGTTTTCCCGATATGTCGCCCATCGAACACGTCTGGTCGCTGATCAGCAACCTAGTGGCCCGGCAAGCACCACCCGCGGCTACGCCTGATGAACTGTGGCAACGTGTGGAAGCAGCCTGGACCGACATACCCCAAGCCCACATCCAAAGCCTCTTTCGTTCGATGCCGCGGCGTGTAGCGTCCAATATTGCCAGCCATGGGGGCCACACGAACTATTGATGTCTGCGTGTTCCGCAAGTCGCACGGGCCTGTAAGCTCAATCGTTTCATCTTTGTATCTGTTGTTTATGTGTCCAGTAAATCTGGCTTTGCTATCTCGTGTCCTTCTTGGTGTTGCATTTTGGGTGGCCAGCAGTGTATATATAAATATACAGACACACTACGTACGTATAATGTATATATGCAGTATACGTACATAGAATGAGTATAAATATATACATTCCCCGCTGAAATCAAGCATTTACACCACTGTTCGATCAAACGTGTGTAACCAGTCTGGAAAATTTCAGCGGACTGTCGTTTGGCACAGGATCTCACAGCCTGTTTAACTTCCTCTGTATCATCAAAACATTAACCACGGAGACTTAGCTTCATGGGATCGAACAGGTGAAAGTCAGAAGGTGCCAAATTAGGGCTGTGGGATTACTGTCCAGCCCATTTGTGCAATGGCCCGAGACGTTTCGGGTGAGGTAGGAAGTTGTTGTGGTGTAGGAGAACAGAACGAAGAGGCATGTCATGTCTGATCTCTTCTGGCAAATAGCTTCTTTAGTATCTCAATATAGCGAGAACTGTTGACAGTGCCACCTTGTTCAAGAAAATCGAAAAGAATGAACATTCCAGAAAACTGCCTCCATCACTTTTTTTTTTTTTTTTTTTTTTTTTTTTGCTGGACGTTGTGTTTTGAACTTTTTAGGCCGGCGAGGCGTTATGCCAGAATTCCGTAGACTACACTTTTCTTTCTTGCCTAGGTTTCATCTCCATTAACCACATTGGAGAGAAATTTGTGTCCTGGTTAGTATCAAACATCCCCAAGAGATCTCTTCACACTGTGACCCTTCGGTCCCCATGATTTCTGGGTTAACTGGTCCCATGCCCTATGTCCCAGGTCATGAATCATTGTTTCCACAGCACTATAACCACAATGTCGTGCATAGTTAACCACAATGGCGAATCGTCACACATCTATCAATCGGAGAGAATTCATCGATTTGCTGTTGCTTTTCGTCGATGATTGAACGTCAATAGCCCCCACCGTTTTGCTCTAAGTTCCCAACCACAGCAGTTTCTAGACAAAGCTTTATTATCAGTTTTCAACATAACCTTCATCCCTGTCTGGAAACATCTACAATCGCGTTATCCAGCTGGCAAAGCTCTCTGCAAAGGCGTTTTCTGATGTCCCTCTGGACCAATGGAAAAATGGCTACCTCATAGGTGGTTTTGAATAATAAGCGCCAGAAAATGAATCCTCAAGGTCTGAAAACAGGCAGAAGTCATTCGCAGCACGACCTGGCTAGTTAAGTGGGTGAAAAAGTGATCCGATGCCTTTTTCTAGTAAAATTTTTGTGACAACTAGGGCTCAGCATGGTGGAGAAACTCGAGCTGCAGAGATACCCAAAAGCACCCTCATCTTTGATGTTTTCAAACGGTCAGTCACAATACAATTAGGAAACTGGTGAGGGTACTGTGTGATAAACCACTGAGTGCTCAACTAACTAATTTGCTGTCGATCGTCGAGCTACCACCACCAGTTTATTCATTTACTTGACGTTTTCAGAACAAGTTGACGAGATGCTCAGAAGGAGGTTTGTCATTGGTCAAATCTCTGCCCGCTTGGAATTCCCGTACAGGCTTGCAAACCATGCATCTAGCAAGGGCAGTCGTTAGAAATATCCTGCAACTGCTTATGAATATCGGCGGATTTTTCTTCAGTTGCTGAAAACGATTTGATGACGGTTCTTTACTAAAACATAATCAATTATTTTTACCACACTGAAAACCAAATGCCAATAAGTAAACGCACGCTGAACACTGAAACGGTTCAAGTGACTCATAAAAAGCTTACACAACTGAACACAAAAAGTTAATGAAAAACTAGTTTTACTTATTTTTAGCTGCGGGTTTATTTCCACCTGGGGAAAATGGTATGGAATTTCCATATGTACCTCAAATAAAGAATGAATCAAAAAATCAATTGACAGTGAGAATGCAGATCTACGCTAGCATCCACAAGTTTAAAGAGTAGCTACTACGGAGATATCGTGATATCAATCTTCTTTCGGGTAGAATCACGATGATGCACGACAGATGCCGTCCCGGATCATACTCCCGTTAAGCAGATCGGTTTTATAAGCATGTTAACAATCATTCTGCGACAATGAAAAGGCAAAACACCGAAGCTGAGTTCGAATTTATGCCTTACCAAAAATCTATCAGAAACCGACAACCGATGAAAAAGAAAAAGGCTTGGCAGCACAATAACTCCTTGTTCAAGTGTTCAAACTTTGTCAAGCATGAAAAACATTCGCCGCGCAGGGGTGTGAAATTTATACTCACTGGCAACCTGTTTGTTTTACCAACAATAAAACCTTTCATGAGTGTTCTGAAAATTTCTGGAATACAGTTTTCATGTCTACATCTGCTCGCATTTCAACATTACACTTACGAAATGATGATGCTTGAAGGAAAGTTACTATGTTCATCACAAAATCTAATGAAGCTTCATGAACGATGTTTTTACTACCGTCAGTTGAAAACCAATAAGTAATGGCAATGTGGATGCCATGAACAGGTACTCAGTTTCATTTCCCAAATCTGTCCAAGCAGGCTAATTAGAAAAATAACTACCAGCACAACTACAGATCTGACTTGAAGAGGACTGTCACACAGTTCGAAGTACATACAATTTACATTAGGTGCTAATTAAAAATATATATATACTATATATTTGCGGAAAGACGCCAAAAAGAAACGGCTTCAAGTGATATTTTAATGTCCAACGTACTAAAGAAAAACTAATGAAACTCTATACCGAAGAATGTGTGTATGTTTTGTTTTGTTTTCTTTTATTTCGGTAGTGTAAAGACTTCTATTAGCATCTTAAGGCTAGAATGAGCTACTTGCCTTCTTCAGAGCCATCCCTAATTTATAGTTAAGTGAGACAACCAGAGCCATGAGAAAGAACTTATGTCGCATAGGAGAGGAACCGAAGGAACCAGAAGCCAACACCCTAGAGTACTCAACCACCCAACGACAGGGGCGTCAAAAAAGTTCTTTCCGAGTTTAGACGCTGCTGATATGAGAGTGGTAAGAATAATAATTGATTAAAAGGTAAGGGAATTCGGCAGCAAAACAGAATTAGTAATTCAGAGAACGGAACTGAGCTGGCTACTTCTTCAGTAGAAGGAAAAGTTCGTGAGAGAACATTGTTGAGACGTTATAGAAATATAATCCAGTGGGAGGTGAAGTATTTCCTAAATAGGTGATCAAGTCTGCCGTGCCGCCCCGGTGGCGCAGTGGTCTAAGCGATAGCTTCTGATCATTCGTCCAAGACAGGCATCGGTGTTGTGTTTGTTTTAAGGCGCTGGCTCGCTCCCTTCCCTGGAACCAGTGGCCCTAAATTAGAGACGGGCGACTGCTTATAGCCCACTGAGTTGCTCACGGTGGTCGTTAAACCTACAATATCTAAAAAAAGTCCGCTGTACGAGGTAACAGACCATGATGGACTGAGGGTGTGAAATCCTCTATTAGTGACAGGTAGAATCGGAAAATTTTGCAATGGGTTATAAAAATATGGAGAAATTTTTTCCAGTTGCTGAACCAACACATGCCTCAACATCAAGTTGATTTACACGAGTGAGAAAATAATGAAGTTCAACATGATATTTTCGCTGCGGCTTCGACAGAAATAATAGCGATGGCGAAAATGATTCTCTTTTTTTCATGCTTTTCATTACAGAAATCTTATGGAAAAGAAGGTGACAATAAATAATCCTGACAAAGTTTCAAATGCCCTACAGTTAACATATATCGCTGTACGGGAATAATTCTGCTTAGCTATTGTCTACAACCCTTTATATTCATGTACTGAAGCCAGGTAAGCTGTACCTTTTTACTTTCAGAATGTCCTGTCAGCAAACTGCAATTATTGTGCCGTATAAAGCTGGAAAACGCCCATGCGAAATGGTGAAGTTGCTTGGAGTTACAAAACAAACCATCAGTGGTGCCATAAAACGTTACAAGGAACTTCGCAACACAAAGGACCGTCCAGGAAGATGTAGAAAGGCAACTGTGAACACTATAAGGAATTGCCAGATAATCAAAAAGAGGATCCAGAGGAATCCAAGGAGATCAATGGGAAAAATCACTCGCAAGATAGGCATCAACAGAAAAACAGTTCGTCGCATCGCCAAAGAGAACTTTGATCTAAAGCCATATAAAATTCGCCAAGCCCAGTTCCTTACAGAAAAGAATTAAGAAGCTCGGCTTGAGAGATGTCGAGCACTGTTGCATTACGCCGTCAATCGTCAGTGGGAGAACATTCTCTTCGCAGACGAGAAAGTCTTCACTGTTGAAGAAAGGACAAATCATCAGAATGCCAGAATATGATCATCTAAACTGCCTGGACCATCTAAAATAACGACACATCGCAAGCACTTTCAGTCAGTCATGATTTGGGGTAGGGGGTGTGCAAGTGTCAAAACGCCCCTCATTTTCATTGAACATTGCGTGAAAATTAATCAAGAAGTGTTTCAAAAACAAATTTTGGAGAATGTGGTGCTTCCTTGGTCTCAGAAGCACTTCGGAAATAATTATTGGATATTCCAGCAAGATTCGGCACCAGCACACAAGGCTAAGAAAACTCAGGAGTGATGCATCGGACATTTTCCATAAGTCATAACATCTGCAGAATGGCCTTCATGCTCACCGGATTTAAATCTGATGGATTACTCAACGTGGTCCATGTTGGAGGACAGGGCTTGTGTGAAACTACACAGAAATCTTGAGTCCTTCAAGAGAGTTCTTACTAGGGAATGGGACAAAATCAGGTCTGAAGAATTGCGGCAAGCAGTCGTCAATTTCATTAAGAGGCTAAAGCTCTGTATCAAAGCCAAAGGAGGCCATTTTGAAAATATGTAAATCTGTTTTGTCAGCAAGATCATAAACTTGCAGAATGTACAACATGGTTCTATGTTCTTATAAAAATCTGATTCCATGTAGAAATGTGTGTCCGGGTTATTTATTGTCACCCTGTATTGAAAAAAGTCGAACCTCGTTAAACCGCCATATTTTGTTATTCGTGCTAAACTGGCGGTAAGGGAGGGTGGCGGTTTAAAGAGGTTCATATAAAAAAAGTGGAGTAAAATTGAATGACAGTATAGGGAAGAAATGAAAACAAACATACGTTCTTATGCACCGGATCTCTAATTCTGAGAACGTAGGAATTGAGAACACAGTAACTAAGTACCGTTCATGACGAAACTTTTTGAAACAACGTGATTTTTCACATTTCCCTATAAAATCAATACTTCGTTTATCAGTACCATCCGCATTTACACCGTGAAATGTTATTATTCTATCTTTCATCTTTTCACAATTTTTCTCATTTTGTTCGAAATCCATTTATCGGGTATCATCCTACAAAACAAACCAGATTCAACACACATATTTTAATTCACAGCTAAATATGATTCCTCACTTTTTTTTCTTGCCTCTTCCATTGAACTTTCAGAGGTTTCGGCTGTTTCACCGTGCCGTATCCTCAATGATAATCCGTACCGATTTTTGAATCTTTGAAGCCAAAAATTACTGTAGCCGAATTCTTGAATTTGATATTCTTGGCTAAACCGTCTCGCTGTTTCAAGAATAGCTTCATTGGTAATAACTCCAGCATGCTTCGCATTTACCTGGCCAATCCACAGAACGAGAGCTTCCTCCACATTACGTGCTTGCCACTTTTAAATTTCCTAACTGAACGCATTTGTTTTTCAAACTCCACTTATATTTATCGCTTAATACGAGGTCAATCAAAAAGTTCCGAGACTAGGCCGATATACAACATAGTACTTACGTTATTTAAGTCTGGCTATATGATCTCCCCCAAAGTAGTCTCCTTGGGCAGCGATACACCGCTGCCAGCGTTTTTGCCACTCTTGGAACGCTCCCTGGAAGTCCTGTTCGCGAATCGTGTCAAGCACCGTCTGCGATTCGCGCTGGATCTCGTCCACGGTTTCAAAACGGCGACCCTTGAGTTTCGGCTTCATCTTCGGGGACAGAAAGAAGTTGCAAGGGGTCCCCAGTGAAGACTCGCATGAGTCTCGTCCCCAGTGATGACCCGTGAAAGGAACGTTGGATCATTCACCACCTGCTGACGAAGATCTTGACAGAGTTCGACACGGAGCGCCTTCTGTTCGGGGTTCAGAATCTTTGGCACAAACTTGCAACAATGCGGTGCATGTTCAAAACCGACGTCAGATTTTTTTGCACTGTTCCGTATGACACATTGACGATGGTAGCAATGTCTTGAATGGTTCTCCGACGATCCTCATGCACCAGTTCCCTAATTTTGTCCACATTTTCGGGGGTTTTGCTCGTGGACGGTCGCCCTGACTTCTCGTCGTCTTCCAGTACGGTTCTGACATTCTTGAAGCGCGAGTGACACTCAAAACACGTCGCACAACTCATTGTTTCACTGCCATAGCCTGCCGCAACCTTTCATGCGGCTCGGTTCCCGATTCGCCGAGTTTGACGCATAATTTGATGTTCGTTCGCTGCTCTAGTTTGCAGTCCATACCGAAATCGTAGCTGTGTTCTGCACGTGGTCACCAAATATTGTGTAGCACAGCTCACGATGTTCACAGAACCACGCCACTTGGCACAATGACTTATGAAGGTCCCTGCCCTCGACCGCTGCTCGTGCATCCGGGTACTGCCAGCAACACGCCAGTTTTGCAGCCGTAACAGCCTGACTACCCTTCCTCACCAGCCTTACTCGCCGGATGTGGCCCCCTGAGACTTCTTTCTGTTCCTGAAGATGAAGCTCAAGGGTCACCGTTTTGAAACCGTGGGCGAGATCCAGCGCGAATCGCAGACTGTGTTTGACACGATTCGCGAACAGGACTTCCAGGGAACGTTTTAACAACAGTGGAAAAAACGCAGGCAACGCTGTATCGCTGCCCAAGGAGACTACTTTGAGGGAGATCATAGCCAGACTTAAGTAACGTAAGTACTTTGTTGTATATCGGCCTAGACTCCGAACTTTTTGATCGGATCTCGTATAAAACAGTACATTGCACCTTCTCTTTGAGATAATTGAAAGTTACTGCCAGTTGAAAAAAGATCTCAAACTCCAAATAATTCTGTTGCTTCGAAAAATCACGATGAAAAAAATACGTATAATTTGTAATAAGACCTCCTACAGAAAAAATAAAATTATTACAAACGTATTCTATTTTTTTTTTTTTTTCGTTGGAGGTTTAACGACCACCGTGAGCAACTCAGTGGGCTATGAGCAGGCGCCCGTCACTAATTTAGGGACAATGGTTCCAGGGAAGAGAGAGAGCCAGCGACGCAAGACAAACACAAGATATCTATGCCTCACCGGGATTCGAACCAGGAGCCATCTCGTACGAATGATCATAACCCATCGCTTAGACCACTGCGCCAACTGGGTGACAAAATGTATTTAAAAAAATAATAAGCTCCAATAGAAAATAAAATTACCAAATCAGTCGCATAACTGAGCAAAAAATTCATGATCGCCCGACTAGTTTTCAATTGAACGTGAGTCTGATTCCTGTGACTTTCTGGCTCAGTGGTTGAGACGCGCGGCTTCAACCCAAACGACCTGGGCTCGATCCCCACCACCAACACAAAAGCGCATAAGGGGTGAAATATTCAGCATATTGGATTTAGTGAAACTTCTGTCTAAATACGGAAAAACTTCGAAAGGACTTTTCTGAAATACACGGAATTCCTAACTACGGAAATTCTGGGAAAACGCGGAAGTTAATAAAAATCCATAAAAAACGGGCACTTTTAAAAACAGAAATTCCGTTAAAAGACGGACACTTACCAGCAACTTTGTTGCACGTGATTTTCAGAAAAGTTCCGTGAATTCACACCACTTATTTTTTATAGGATATGAGTAGGGTAATTAGTCCCTACCACGGGCCAGGCCAGGCCAGGCCAAGCAAATCCACTCTTTTTTATCGCAGTGGTAAAGAAAGAAAAAAAATCGTGTTTTCCGATTCCCTGGTCTGTTTAACTGTTTTGGTGAATTTACTTATTCCCGTGATAGCCCAGGGAGTAATCACAGGGACGAGGAGAGGCACTCCACAGTGTTTTGACCATCTGTAGATATTAAGATGGTAAAACCACTTAGGGGCTTCTTGACAAAAAAAAAAAAAAAAAAAAAAAAAAGGATTCGACTCCGAGTGAGCGTGTGTGTGTGTGTTGAGTGCTGTGTGGAGTAAGTACCTGCAGTGGTGTGAGTGAGAGAGTGAGAGTGGAACGACATCGATTGTTTCTCCTATCCCTAATCTGTATAGGGCCCTTCGACTATATATAGTGATAGCCCGCGCACTGGTAAGTGGCTGCCACTGAGCTGCGGTCGTCCCAACATGAGAGCCGTCAGATTACGTGACATTAGGCAGAAGGGATTCCGTGCTAACCAGTTTTTTTTTTTTTTTTTTGATTGGAGGTTTAACGACCACCGTGAGCAACTCATTGGGCTATAAGCAGTCGCCCGTCCCTAATTTAGGGTCACTGGTTCTAGGGAAGGGAGAGAGCCAGTGCCGTAAGACAAACACAACATCCATGCCTGACCGGGATTCGAACCCGGACCCCGTTCGGACGAATGATCAGAGGCCATCGCTTAGACCACTACGCCACCGGGGCGGCCTAACCAGTTTCAATGCTTTCTTATGGCCTGACAGGCTACTTTTAAATATCCCCATTTAGTAAATCATGTAGGTAAAAAGTGCGGTTTTTTTTTAGGAATAATAAACCTTAAGGATATATACATTAAGAAACTGTTACTTATAGAAATTTAATTGCAACCATTTCGGATTTACAAGATGAGTCGTTAGGACGAAGGAGGTCATTAGTTTAGTGTATTCTTGTATGAACAGGCTACGGTTGTACAATACTTTATGTAAAGTGGTGTTCTCATTAATAATTTATATACAGAGCTACAATATATAAAAATGTGAAAAATCCAGAAGTATACAGTTAAATACAACGTAAAATATAAGGAAATGACGTGGCTGTACTCAGAGTAAGTTTACTTAAAATATGTACCTATGTGCATAGGTAGACGTGTATAGACCACACTTCGCAATTGGCAAATAGGCCATGATTGGAATACTGCGATGAATATTTGTGAAAACTTTAAAACACGTAGATTCATTTTTTAACCCGGATGACTATATTATTTCTTCAACAGGATTACGTTTTCTATAGATTGGGGATTGACCCTTAATATTGATTATTTCTTCCGTATATCATAATCATTACTGCAAATATGGAAAACTCAGGTGGAATGGTGGTCCATAATAACCGTAATAAGAATTTACTTATTATCACAGTGGTATAGAATCTGCTTAATGATTTAATTCGTTTTTTCACCGGTTACAAGTTGTAGAATTTTCTTCTAGCATTTTTGACTAAGATCACGTGACTGATGTTGGAGCCATAAATGGTGACGTCATTCACAGTCTATTTGTATGTAAGGTCGATGAAAGGGACTGACTTTTGTAGTGTTACAGCTTGCTAGTTCAGAGAAAGGGAGATTTTGAACTTTCTTAGTCTTAGTCTCTCTCTCTCTCTCTCTCTCTCTCTCTCTCTCTCTCTCTCTCTCTCTCCATATTCTTCGACAACTGCCAAAGTTTAGTTAATAGTAGGCCAACTATACATTAGGTTATATTCTTCGACAACTGCCAAAGTTTAGTTAATAGTAGGCCAACTACATTAGGTTATATTCTTCGACAACTGCCAAAGTTTAGTTAATAGTAGGCCAACTACATTTGCCAAGTTTAGTTATTTTTAGGCTTACAGTCAACTAAATATTTTCAATAATATCTCATTAAATTATTTAATTTTCACAATTTAATGAAATACAATAGAAAGACAAAATAATACAAAGTGGCACATCACGGGCCGTGCTGGGCCGAGTCGCTAATATTTTAATATTTGAAACGGGCCGGGCTGGAACACGGTTTTCATGTCTACTTCCACCAAATCAGGCCCGTGCAGACCTCTACAGCTGATCACACTTCGCAATTGGCAACATTCTGTTCTCGGGAGAGTGGGCGTAGCAGTGGCTATTATCTCACTGTCAGACATTTAGTATAATTCCTTTGAGAAGGACCCATCTAACATGCTTTCGAGGCACGCTTAGAAGAAAGGTTAGCTATTCAGAGTGTCCATTACAAGTGAATATTTTGAGAGGCAGTTCAACGGAGTATTTTCCAATGAGAAACACCAAAATGTCGCTAGAATGTCCTACGGTGCCAACAATCCACGGCGCTACGTGTGTTTTTCTGTCAGCATCTGACAACACAAATCCGAAGGGATGGGCTCAGCAACTGGGACGCTTCCATGTGGTGGAGCTAACGGCACAAGCTATTTAATTATAGCTAATAAATCCAATGGGCGAGAGTAAATGTTGAAAATCTTCCAAAAAGACAAAGTCATCGCTCTTTCCATGTTTATCTTTAATTAACACACAGCAACCGAAAAATTGTGTTGCGACACCGCTGAGATCGAACCTCAGATCTCTCGATACCTAGCCGAGTGCGTTCGTCTTACGCTACGGTGCCAACAATCCACGGCGCTAAGTGTGTTTTTCTGTCAGCATCTGACTACACCAATTCGTAGGGATGGGCTCAGCAACTGAGAAGTCTCCATCGGGTGGGGCTTAGTGGCACAAGCTATTTAATTATGTTGTTATTTACATTGTGTCCACATATTGGAAGATTTTCGCCGTAAGACAAACACAACATCCATGCCTCACCGGGATTCGAACCCAGACCCACTCTCAGACGAATGGTCATATGCCAGCGCTTACACCACAGCTTTACCGGGGCGGCAAAATTAATTATTTACGATCATGCCATGCTTACTTCAAAAAAAAAATTCAGAGTGAGGGCGATCGCCACCCTTTGTATTCGCTGCTGCTGCTGGGCATAAACAAGTAAAAACAAGAAAAATAAAGAATGCTCAACAAGATTATCACCATTTCATTTAAATTATAACATTAAAAAACACATGCGGACACAAAATGAAACAAAAATTGATAACGTCATCAGTTTTCAAGGCGAAGAAAATTATTTTGTTTTGGTAGATTTATATGTTGATTTAAAAGTCGAAATTTGAACTACCATTTCGGGAGCAGAATTTAGTCGATTTCTGTATCGTGCAATTTGAAAACCCACTTTTGCACAAGTATGTGGTGGTGAAGGACAAAAACTCCAGAAAGTGTTCTTGAAAAGTCTGGATGAACATTCTCTTCACACAACCTACCTCAAAACGTAACTGAAAGTTTTAAAGTTTTTGAATTAAATGATCGTCTAGAGTAATTTCGATCAGGTTTTCGTAATCTCGCGTAGAAAACCCAGTTGATTTCTATATTACGGTTAAAGCATCCTGCATCCGCTATTGTTATTTATGAACAGAAATAACACTGTTCAAAAAATTGGGGGTTGTATCCTGATGGAACGGAAACGAGTTTACTTTGTAGATTTGGGGACGCTGAACACAAAAACAGAGATTAAATTGACTGGTTGGATCTGACTTTCCAAAAAAATGTAACTTCTTCACATTAACACTTCTGTCGTGTTGTGACATGGGAGCAGGATAGAGCTATGAACGTATCTGTACTAAGCACGGCACCTTTTCGCATGTTGCTGGTACTGAACTTCTAGAGCATCATTTTTCACCATCCAACAATAATCGGCTAACAAGGCAGCAATCACTCTGTTTGATTTTTTTGTTTTGTTTTTTTATTGGAGGTTTAACGACCACCGTGAGCAACTCAATGGGCTATAAGCAGTCGCCCGTCCCTAATTTAGGGTCACTGGTTCCAGGGAAGGGAGAGAGCCAGTGCCGTAAGACAAACACAACATCCATGCCTGACCGGTATTCGAACCCGGACCCCTTACGGACGAATGATCAGAGGCCAGCGCCTTAGACCACTGCGCCACCGGGGCGGCTCACTCTGTTTGCTTTCGTATCTCTGATATTCTGGTGGAAATGATAACCATGATCACCGCTGAAACCAACACAGTTAGCCGGGAAGAAATCCGGGTATGAATGGAGAAAATGAATATTCAGTGACATGTCGAAGCCCAATTTCTCGCACGAAGTCATGTGATTCTCCACAAGCTCCCTAATATTGTCGGCGGGGAGAGGAAGGGGGCCGCTTGGTCACAAACATTTGAAATTCCGAAAATCATGAAATATTCTCATCTCTGTTAAAATAATCATTTCCAGCGCGGCTCAGAACATTCTCGGCCGGCGGACAGCATAAAGGACGTCCAAAAATATCGCAAAAACATAGAAGAAATGTCACGATATTAATAAACAAGCCCCCAAATTTTTAATGAATGTTAGAATCTTGAAAGCAAGAAAATAAACTTCACACAGAGTTCAAGCTGAATAACATTACTTCACTGAGATTTTCGATTTACGTAGTATTACTCCGTCGATGGCCAATGGTTCTCGTAGTGGGTAAGGAGAATCCATAGCACTTGGAGCGTCTGTAATGGTAGTAAACAGAAAACATATTACAGCGAAAAGCGTACAAAAAATTACAAATCGTTAAAATTCCGCAAAAAACCGGATTCCTGAACATTGGGTTTCAAAACTGGATCATCATCATCATCATCATTGTCAACCATTATCAATCCACTGCTGGACGAAGGTCTCCCCAAGTTTCCTCCACAACGGTCTGTCTTGTGCCAGTCTCCTCCATGTCACTCCCGCATACTTTCGAATTTCATCCACCCATCTCCCATGTGGTCTTCTTCTGGGTCTTTTCCTGTCCCTTGGAATCCAATCTAAAATTTCGGCTGTCCATCGATGGTCTGTCCTTCTGGCAGTATGTCCAGCCCATTGCCATTTCAGGGATTTAACTCTGATCATGATGTCTTCCACTCTTGTCATTTTTCGGATCCACGTGTTCCTCTTCTTATCTCTCCTGGTTACACCAAGCATGCACCTCTCCATGCTTCTTTGAGTTGTCTGCAGCCTTTGTATGTCTCTTTTAGCTAAGGTCCACGTCTCTGCACCATACGTAAGCACTGGAAGGATGCATTGATCAAACACTTTTCTTTTAAGACATAATGGCATATTGCTCTTGAAAATTATGCTGTTTCTTCCAAAAGCTCTCCAGGCAAGTTTTGTACGCCGATTAATTTCTTCACCAATGTGACCCTCACTTGATATCTGCTGTCCAAGATAAACGTACGTGTCTGTTATCTCCAGCTTTTCTCCATCAATCGATAAATCTTCATTTCTTGTAAAAGCATTGAACATCACTTTTGTCTTCTGAAAGTTCATTTTTAATCCCACTTCTTTACTCTTGTCAGCAAGTTCCTGGATCATACTCTGTAGCTCTGATGGGGTAGTTGCAAAAATGACTACGTCATCAGCAAAACGAAGGTGGGTTAGATAATCTCCATTAATCTTTATCCCCTTGGTTTCCCAGCTCAGTGACTGAAAAACACCCTCCAATGTGGCATTAAAGAGCTTCGGAGATATGGTGTCACCTTGTCTCACTCCTTTTCCAATTTTTATGTGTGTTGTATTTTCAAACAGCCTAATCTTTGCACTTGCATTTTCATAGATGTTATTAATAATATTAATGTATGCATCTTCAATACTGCAGGTTTTCAGAGCCATTGTAACTGCTGATGGTTTCACCGAATCAAAGGCTTTTTCATGATCGATAAAAGCCATGCACAATGGAAGTTCATATTCCCTCGCTCTTTCAATTAGTTCTCTCAGTACGTGGATATGATCTATTGTGCTGTAGCCACTCCTGAATCCAGCTTGTTCTCTCGGTTGAGCCATGTCCAGTGTCACCTTCAAGCGGTGTGAAAGAACTTTAGTGAAGATTTTATAAACTACTGATAGGAGGCTGATAGGTCTGTAGTTTCCGAGATCCTCAATGTCACCTTTCTTATGTAGCAGGATCATTGTAGCGGTGTTCCAATCCTCAGGAATCTTTCCTTCATTAAGGCATCGAGTGAAAATTTGGGCGAGTACTGCTTCGATTTCTCCACTTGCTTCTTGCATGATGTCTACAGTAATTCCATCTTCTCCTGGAGCTTTTCCCCGCTTCATGTTCTTGATTGCATGTGCAACTTCTGCTGGAAGGACTGGAGGAACTCTGGTACTGGTATCTTTCATGGTGTCTGGAGTACATGTATCATCCCTTTCATATAATTTGGAGTAGAAATCTTTCACTCTTGTCAAAATTTCGCCTCTATTTCTTGTTACAGAACCATCTTCTTTTCTCAGTGCCATAATCTGTTTTCTTCCCTTACTGAGATGTCCCTTTGCTATCTTTAGGCTTTGGTTGTTTTCAATTGCTTTCCTCACTAGTTCACAGTTGAATTTTCTTACGTCTTCAGTGATACTTTTTCGTACTGTCTTGCATAGCTCTATATATTCCACTTTGGAAGTCACATCTTCTTTAGTTGTCCTCATCTCTCTTCTTTTTTGCATCAACATTTTCGTTTTTCCTGATAATTTATTTACATGCAACTTGTTCTTAGACCCAGCTAATTTTGTTGCTGTTTCCATAAGAGCTTTGGTTACTTTTCTGTTAACTTCAGAGATGTCCACTTCTTCCGATGTTAGGCCTTCTAAAGCAGAAAACCTGTTCTTCAGTTCCAACTTGAAGGTATTATGGTGTTTTTTAAGGTTGGTTATGTCAATACATTTTGTTTGTCTTATGAGCTTGCCACGTTCAAGTTTAGTGTTGAGGTGCATCTTACATCTCACCAATCTATGGTCACTACCTGTGTTGAACTTGTTTAGCACACTGCAGTCTTCTATGACGCATTTTTTGTTACACATAATAAAATCAATTTCACTTGTCTTCCCATTTGGATGTCTCCATGTCCATTTCCTGTGTGGCTTTTTCTTGAAGAAGGAGTTCAAGATGAAAAACCCTTCTGCCTCTGCAAACTCAACGAGAGTATTTCCACGCTGGTTTCTGTTGCCGTGACCGAATTTACCTACTGAAGTTTCATTCTGTTGCCGTTGCCCTATTTTTGCATTGAAATCTCCCATAATTATTTTCAAGTGCTGCTTACCTTTATTATTTAGATGACAAATTTCCTCATAAAATTCTTCAATTTCTTCTTCAGGATGACTTGTGGTGGGTGCATAAGTTTGAATAATCTGAGCCTGGTATCTTCTCGAGAGTTGGATAACGAGTCGTGCAGCTCTGTCAGAGGAACTTTCAACTTCTACCACTTTATCCTTCAGTTTCTTGTTTATTATAAATCCAACACCACTAGTTCTGCCAGTATCTGTCCCACGATAGTAGAAGAGATGTCCACTTTTCAGTTCGATGAGATCTTCTCCTTTTCTCCTTACCTCACTTAGCCCCACGATGTCCCACTTGATCCTTTGTAGTTCCTCTTCCAATTCAAGAAGCCTTGAATCAGAAGATAGGGAGCGTCCATTGTACGTTGCCAAGGTCAGCATCAGATGGCAGCCTAGTCCGGTCCTCCGGGGATTCTTAGCACCCTCTGCCTTCATGTCGCACTGGCCGCTGCCTTGGCCAGGTACATTCCAGCTGCCGGAGACTGAGGGCCAAGATTTAAGTTGTGGAGTCATTTTGGAGGGGTTTGGCCATAACTCACCACGCTGGCCAAGCGGGTTGGTGAGTGTGGGATACAATTTCCTCTAATCCCGATGGTATAGTTATACCGCTATGGGCGGTCGTCAGAGCCCCTTTAGTGGGAACAGGATGCACCACGAGAAGGCGGGGTTGACATTTGTCAAGGAGAGGCTGTGATGTTACGCATCACCTGACCTTACAAAACTGGATATAACCGCTTAAATCGAGACACTTGGCAGCGTTGCATAAGTTACAACACTGGACGAATACTAAACGACAAAACATCTCGTAAGGTCGAAAAACGGGAATGGATAAAATTCTAGAACATATAACAGAATTTTAGGACATTTCCAGAACAAAATGGAATTCCAGAACTTTTCCAAGATTTCCAGGGCAAGTACGGACATGTTTACAAACAACCATTTTAATTACAGCGGAATCTTTTTGCACCTAACAACATTCGCAAAGTAAATTAGAACTGGATGTTTAGGAAACATTGCATCTGCATTTAGATTGCGAATTTTCCTGTTGTGGACGTTGCAGTAGAAAAATCGCAATACTTTGAAATGATATTAAAGTGCTTGTTTCTAACCGCATCTTGAAAAGCGTGCATCCCCTTCATTCAGATCTTAAAGAGTTTTTCACTATTCATCGTTTCTACTTATACATTTTTTTAGAAATAATAAAAAACAAAACGCACCTGATAAAACAAAATTAGTTTCTGTTTATATGTTTATATGTATGGCATTAAGCTTTTTTGAAATTGTTAGAAAAATCTGCCCTCCTAGGAATACGTATAATCTTCATGGGCATAATAACACTCCTGAAGGGAAAGGGAGAGAAGAAATCCACTGGTCTAGTTTTGTTGCCCAGTTGAAAAAAGAATATAACATCAAATTATTAAGATATGCCATTTTTTCTAGTTTTCTATTCCCTCCGTGAGTACAAAGAAACTTCACCTTCCAAATTCGAGGTTAGCTATTCCAACGTGCGATGCAGTGCTTCACGAATAATATTTAATGGTCCTGACACAGAAAAAAAGGTAGAGAAGCAGGAGGGGGGGGGAAGCATTGAGTCGCATCGTATTATACGAGGTCAATTGACCGGCTTGTTAGCGCACTTAACATATAATACGTAGGTCGAAAAATTAGCACAAAATCAACAGTTCACCTTTGCTTTGAGTCGGGTGAAGATCATTTTAACCACCCACTTCTGTCCTCTTAGAGTGACCTAGAGTTCTGTTTCTAAACAACGTCCCAATTTTGGAAAGTTCAAATGTTCGTTAATTAGCTTTTGTGGGATATTTAGGCTGGTTCTGAGAAATAGGTTCTTTTCGTGACAACAGAATTTATTCATACGAAGTCCGTAACTACCCAGTATCATTCTCTTTTCTTCAATGACAAGAAATTTTTCATTTTATCTAAAGAAATGAACTTAGATTTTTGTGATCGCTGTGCTTGGGTTAAGGTTCATCCACGAAAAGCCATTTAATTTGCAGTAAAAGCGTAAAACATTTTCTTTTTCCCACAGCTGAATTTCTCGAACAGACAACAGACACAACCCAAAAGATTTTGCAACGGAAAACTCTTTTGTTTTACACCTGGTTCTTGTGATGACGAAGCTTCCTCCGTAATTAAGTACTACTTTGGAAACGGAATTTGTTTTGTGGACAGCTGGGATCCGTTCTTAATTGAGCAATGGCAAACATCCATATGGGACTCTTAGTTTTTCGTTTTCTGGTTGGCAGCGCAAAAGGGTTTGCGCTGCTGCTAGACACAGACCAAAAAAAAGAACTACAATCTTAAGTCCTGACAACAATTCAGACATTCTTTTTCTTTGTGAGGCGTGAAAAAGGCCACATTTCAAAAGTTTCCTCCAGACTACTGTCTCTCCGGATCGATAACCGAGAATATCGGTCCTAGTTCGCAGTTGGTCTGTATGTACACAGACCTTTACCTCGAGCCCAAACTTGATTGTTTTTTCTTACATTTCTACATTTCTAAACTTACAAGATTTGAGTTCACATAATGCGAATCTACCATTTTCGATTAGGCTAAGAGTTATAATCTTTTGCGTCTACAACTCCATTTTTGCAGTGGAGGATTTTTAATTTTTGGGGACCAGGGTTCCCACTCATTTTCTCTCAAAAAATGTAAGCACTTTTTAAGGACTTTTAAGCACCTTACTAAAAAAATAAGGACCTCACAAATTGGACACGCAAAAATAACATATATACAAATATATGTTTACACAACTTAACTATACAAACTAAAGTCTGTTGGTGAAGCCTGCAACATTGCTGCATATAATTCAAGTTTGTGGATATAAATAAGAATCTATGCAATTTAAAAGACAGTTCTACTGGTCAAATCAGTTTTCACATGAAAGAATAATCACATATGCAACAAGAAGAATGTAAATCAGAAAACTGCAGTTAAAATTACAAGATCTAGATTTGGATATTGCACATAATTATTAAAATCAAAATCAAAGTCAAGTTTGCCGGGTTACTGACGAGAGCTCTTCCTGCCCTGTGCTCTCCCGTGGGCTTTCTGTCGACATCACACGGAGTCAACATCAACATAGCCAACAGCCAGCAGAAGTTGTACGCATCACGCAGGCAGTTAGGGAGAAAAAATGAGTACTTTTTAAGCACTTTGGGTGATTTCTGGCAAAAATTAAGGACTTTAACGCACCCCTAAAAAAATTAAGGACTTTTAAGGATTTATAAGAACCATGGGAACCCTGGGGACCTAGTCCAGCTTTGTTTGGAGCACTTCCCACCCCAAAATGTTTAACAACCTAAAGTCACCAATCATTAACGCTGTTCACAATTATTTTTTTACGTATCCTTCTTTAAAATTGCAAATGAATGTGTTTTATCATGACGAAGGCCCTGAGAGGAAAAGAAAAATATTTAATTTTTTTCTCTATTTAAATAAAATACAAATGAATCAGATACAAACTACAATAATTTTAATTGCAAAAAAAAAAAGAATAACTTAAAAAGTCTAACTGCATTAAAACTTTAAAATTCATCATGAACTACGGGGTCATAACAAAAGTTATGCACACGTTAATCTGAAACGGAAGCGGATGATGCAATCGGGAAAATGATTACGTCATGTCAAGGTTAGACTCTCAGCAACGCAGTGGTGTCAGAACGACGCGCTATCATTTGCTGTGTGGACGTGGGAAGGTTTGAAAATTGAAGCGTGCAGCTCCTCGGGTCGAGTTGCAGGCTTCATCAACATTAGACCAGCGCTCTAGAAACTCTGAGGGTAAAAACTCCGACACAGATCCACACTGCCTTACAAGAAGTTTGTGGGGAAGGAACTCTTGATCCAAGCACGATTTCTCACTGGACATCGCGCTTTCGGGAGGGCCGAAGCAGCATCGAAGATGATCACCGCTCAGGTCGACCTCAAACTTCAGAAAGGTAAGTCATTATTGTTGCAACGCTTCTTGAAGAGAATCGCCGTTGGACAGTCGAGGAGACTGCTCATCAGGCAAATTTCTCCACCATGTCTATTCACCGGATTTTGACCGACTCACTGGGAAAAAGAAAAATCACAGCGGGCTGGGTGCCCCATCAACTCACACCCGAGCAGAAGGCAGCCAGAGTGAGCATCGCACAGGATGCTCACTCTGGCTGCCTTCTGCTGTCATTAGCAGCGGAGGTAGTACAGGTTCGAAAGGGAGGGCGACATCTTGCTGAACAGAATTGTCGCAATTGATGAGACTTGGACCCGTGATTCTGAGTCAGAACTGAAGTCGCAATTAGCTGAATGGAGTCATCCATGTTTTCCACGCCCCTCAAAGTGTCGTCAGCAACAATCCAAAGTGAAGATAATGATGATTTTTGCGCACGATGCCCAGGGCGTTGTGGTCTCTGAACGAGTGCCGGCAGGGCAAAATGTCAATGCACAATATTATCGTGACTTTCTGAGGACAAAGTTGAGACCGAAAATTCGTCAAAATCGCCCCAACTTGCTGGAAGCGGGAGCAATCTTGCTGCGTCAACGCATCGTGTCATGGTGCAGCGTCGGTACGGCGACTTTTGTCGAAATATGGCTGCAAAACTTTATCCCACCCACCATACAGTCCTGATCCAGTCCACCTGACTTTGATCTTTTCCCAAAGTTAAAAAATCGGCTCAGCGGCATGCGCTACTAATCGCTGGACGAACTGTCATTAGACGTGACCTGAGTAATACGACAACTGAACAAAGATGGCACATACTACGGGGCATCCAGGACCTACCTCACTGCTGGCAAGATGTCATTAGCAGCGGAGGAGTGCATTGAAAGGCAATAAGGTAAGTTTTCTCCGTTACTTCACACTTTTCTCAAAAATGGATAGTGTGCAAAACTTTTGTTAGAACCCTCGAATTACTAACAATCTCGAAAAAGTTTTTAATAGTACCTTTTCTTACAAGTCCACTCGACGTGCTTTCATGGCAGCAAAGACTTTAATCATATCTTAAAAATCAACTTTTTTTACAAGTTCAGCATTTGCAACAAAACTAGCCAAACTGGAAAGTGGATGAGTTCCTAAGGTAGTTAAGTCTTTAAAGAACACTAAAAGACCTTTCACCAGATGCGTTAGAAGTCATCACGCTTCAGGAAAATTCGTAACGCAATGTCCGGGTTACGAAAGAATGAAGTTAACTGCTGTTCACGAAGTACTTCCAAGAATGTTCCTGGCAAATAATGGTCCTCTATATCCAAACTGAATTGTATCACAAATTTTGAAGATGGCAATCCGTTTTTTAGTGTAAATATGACAAGGATGGTAAGTCAGATAATATTCGAAAACTTGAAATTTTCGTCGTCCTGGAGCGGGAATCGAACCGCGTCTCCCAGATAGCGCCCGGGTATGCTAACCACTACACCACCCAGATCAAGTCTCAAGTTTCCGATTAATTTGAATATAATCATCACAGGATTCGCTAGTCGAAGCAACCGGCATTCATGTTTAGCTAATCTAGAGGTTAAGAATCCTATTCCGTGATTGCCCGGAGGAGCAGATAAATCATGAATGGAATACGGGATTACACCATAGAATACAAATTTTGAAGATGACAAACCGTTTTTTTTTTTTTTTTTTTTCTTTATTTGATTGGAGTTTAACGACCACCGTGAGCAACTCAATGGGCTATAAGCAGTCGCCCGTCCCTAATTTAGGTTCACTGGTTCCAGGGAAGGGAGAGAGCCAGTGCCGTAAGACAAACACAACATCCATACCTCACCGGGATTCGAACCCGGACCCCTTTCTGACGAATGATCAGAGGCCATCGTTTAGACCACTGCGCCACCGGGGCGGCAATCCGTTTGTGTGTGTGTGTGTGTGTGTGTGTAAATATGACAAGGATGGTAAGTCAGATAATATCCGAAAACTTGAAATTTTGTTGTCCTGGGGCGGAAATCGAACCCGCGTCTCCCAGATATGACTAGCAAATCCTGTGATGGTTATATTCAAATTAATACGCGGGTTCGGTTCCCGCTACAGGACGACGAAATTTTCAAGTTTTCGGATATTATCTGACTTACCATCCTTGTCATATTTACACCAAAAAACGGATTCCCATCTTCAAAATTTGTATTGTATGATGTAATCCCATATTTCATTCATGAATTGTATCACTTTTGCGCAGTATGACGTAGCCGTGGTCCGCTGTGATGGGGTGACGTCAGTGATCGTAATTTGTTTACCGAACAGCTGTTTCGTCCTGTGTAGTCAATAGTGAGCTCGCATTTCGCTAGGGCCGCGGGCCCACAGCGCGGCGGGCTTGAGCCACGGCCTAGGTTGGCCAGTCGTAAACGCGCCCCAGCATTTCCGGTTTGTTTATTTTTTATTTTATTTTTTTTTTTTTTTTTTGAGGTTTAACGACCACCGTGAGCAACTCAATGGGCTATAAGCAGTCGCCCGTCCCTAATTTAGGGTCACTGGTTCCAGGGAAGGGAGAGAGCCAGTGCCGTAAGACAAACACAACATCCATGCCTAACCGGGATTCGAACCCGGACCCCTTACGGACGAATGATCAGAGGCCAGCGCCTTAGACCACTGCGCCACCGGGGAGGCTTCCGGTTTAACGAATAACTTTGCAATTTATTTCCATTAAAGAATTCTACACGTTCAAATCATAGAAACATTTGCTAATGAAAGACGTGGTTACATTAAAAAAAAAAATCCAGATAAACGTGAAATCCGCAGTTGAAATCACGGAATGCATTTAAAATTAACACAAGGTTTCTCCCGCGGATGACTGGCCTATTTTTTTTTTTTTTTTTTTTTTTTTGAGGTTTAACGACCACCGTGAGCAACTCAATGGGCTATAAGCAGTCGCCCGTCCCTAATTTAGGGTCACTGGTTCCAGGGAAGGGAGAGAGCCAGTGCCGTAAGACAAACACAACATCCATGCCTCACCGGGATTCGAACCCGGACCCCTTTCTGACGAATGATCAGAGGCCAACGCCTTAGACCACTGCGCCACCGGGGCGGCTGACTGGCCTATCACCTGATAACAGTGATAATTTTGGTGTTGAAATTCTCCTCCAAACAGCTAAAACTTTGAACGGATAAAACTTCACCCATCTTTGATGATCAAGATACGTTCAATACACTACGCGATCATGAACTTTTCGTTAACAACACTGACGGCAGACAAAGCTTTCCAACTGTTCAAGCAAAGAAAAATGCATGTCATATGATGCAAAACATCATTTCAACTAAATCATTTGTTGCAGCAAAATGGCAGAGTGATAGCCACAGGCAAACACTGTTTGGCAAAAAAAACTTTGGTAACATAGCTCCGGTGTATTTGCGAATGATTGGCCATCATGCAGAGGCATAACTATAGGGCGGGTCTCAAAAGGGGGCGCAAAAAATCACTGCTTACAATCTGATCAAAATCGATTTTGAAACTTTTGTACCAGTTTCTGGTAGAGTTTCTTTGCACCATACTTTTTCATTTGCCCATTCACGAACTTGCTTATAATATGTTTCGCCACTTACGGTAACTTAAATAAAATTCGCATTTCTTCCTCAAAATGTTTAGGGGATGTTAGTTGTTCACATTCAGGAATGAAAGCGCGGTTGCATGTGCGTTACAAGATAAAGATGCCGTTCATATTGTCGAAGATTCTCCGGGGGCTATTCGATCATTACTACGACAGACGACAGCAAGCTGCACTCGGTCCGTCTGATGTGATACCGAACTCCAAAGCAGTTGGGAAAAGCACAAAATGTCACAGTTTGGTTGTGCCTCCCACATAGAGATAACATTGTAGTGTGACGTTAATTTTGTTTTGTCGAGAAGTGTATACTTATTTTTTGTGTATGTGAGAGAGAGAGAGGAAATGCAATATTTGTGGTTTGCCCCGGGTGCAGAAATGCCTACTTACCCCCCCCCGGCCCTTTTCAGGGAACACAGTTTTTTATACCCTCATTGTCATAAAATCCGCGCACCAAGAAAAAACCGCGCGATTAACGCGAAACTCAGCGAATAGCTACGCAGAGGGCAGGCATGCAAATGATTAAAGTTTCGTGCAATTCGGCATGCCCGAGCGACCTAAACCGGCGCTGCAATCGCGATCCTTGGGAGCTTATAAGGCGCCGCGCAGGGGACTCCACGTTCATGCTGAAGTGCACGGTAAAGGTCAGATGAGCTCCCTGAGCGATAGACATGCCAAGGAGCCGCCGTGACTGAATTTGAACGGGCAACTGACTGAATTTGAACGAGGCCGTATCGTCGGGATGAGAGAGGCAGGGTGGCCGGCGCGCCGGCCACCCTGCCTCTTCTTCGCCGGTTGGACAGTACGGTGCGACCGTGTTGGAAGCAATGGGCACAGGAAGGCACCCGGACACAGCGGACTGGCTCCGGACGACCCAGACACACCACCAGCAGAGAGGAACGTGGGATCGTGAGAGCGGCACGTACAGATGCAACGACGTCCTTGTCCAATATCCAGAGACATGTGGCGGCTGTACAAGTGACTCATGAGTCCGCCAGAACCATTTCCAGACGCCTGGCAGAGGCGAATCTGCACTCTCGACAGCCCTTACGTTTTTTGCAATTAACACCTGACCATCGTCGGCGTCGATTGCAGTGGTGTCAGCAGCGGGCAACGTGGAATGCTATGGACTGGTGACGTATAGTGTTCAGCGACGAATCTCGCTTCTGTAACGGACTACCACTGTGTCAGACTGTGGAGGACCGCAGGTGAGTGCTACAATTCGGACCATACTGTGCAGTGGTACACGTCCCGAACTGCAGGCGTGGTGGTCTGGGAAGCCATCGCGTATGACAGCCGGACTTCCCTTGCAGTGATCGGAGAGACGTTGATAGCCCAGCGCTACGTACAGGAGATCCTGCGGCCCCATGAGCTGCCTTTCCTGGCGGGGCAGCCTAGAGCCACTTTCCAACAAGATAACGCCCGTCCACACACGGCTCGGGTTTCCCAGGACTGTCTACGTCATGCTCCGTGGCCTGCCAGATCGCCTGATCTCTCATCCATAAAGCACGTGTGGGGCTAGATGGGACGCCAGCTATCTCCATGTCCCAGTGTTCGTGATTTTGAGCGTCAGTTGCAAGAAGTGTGGGCCAATCTGTCCCAGGATAACATACGGCGTCTCTTTGACTCCATGCCGGACCGTATCACCGCATGCATCCGAGCACGAGGTGGTCCGACGCGGTACTAACGCTGACTGGAATGTGTACCGTATGTCCGCGGAAAATCGTCCTGCTGTTGTGATATTGTAATCACTTCTGTCCTTGGTATGTACCATTTCACTACTAAAATCTCATTCCAATCTGACGCCTCCTTCTTGCTGCGCGGATTTTTATGACAATGAGTGTAGCTCTTCAGCAGTAACTGTACCAAGAGAACGTTCTAATTAGTCACCTGTTAGTCTAGCTCCTCTTACAGATACACGAGAATAAACGACGTGCAAACGAAATGCCCTCTTGGGCCCTCAACAAATTGAAGATGATGGAGTAGAAGAGCAACACCGCTTCCATCTCCTGCAGTCTGTCTTCAACTCGGAGCCAAAACTATAGCAACTAAAAGTTGGAGAAACTGATCAATTATTCTTAAGTTCAGTGATTCCCATACTTTTAACTTATGGTCATAAGGTAATATTCTATCGAACGGAGTCATCAGTGGTGGCCCGACGAAATAGAAACAGGTTAACATGGACTAGACTGCGTTCAGGGCCAGTCACATACCCAATATCTGCCCGAGGGGAAAAAAGGGAATACCGACGGACAAGATCATCATAAGATTGCACAACCACGACATATGTTAAAGCCAGGCGCATACTGATAGCCCCTCAACCCCCGCATTGGGGGAGGGGGAGGCTTACGTCTAAGAGGACCTTCTAAGCTCAGGAAAAATATTTCACATTTTTTTTTTTTTTTTTTTTTTTTTTTGCGAAAACAACTGCATATGAAACTGGTTAAAACACTAGCCAGGATTTTGTTACGGCAGCTTTGAATGAAGTGTTAAGAAAAGGGAATTTTTGGTGTGTTTTTTCATTAAATAAGTAAGACATTTGAAAATCATTTTCGCGGTTTTAGTTTATAAAAACTGGATGACAGGAAAGCAGTTATTCCAGACAACTGGAGGCCCCTTTTCGCAGCCATAGCAATTGTCCCTATGTATGTATATTAACAAGGAAATGTGAAAGAAATATCAGTTCAGTGAATGTAATTTTCATACCAATGAGGACATGTTATGTATTACAGTTGTTTGCACATAACTACGCATTCAGAATATAATGAACAGAAAGGTGTTCTTCAGGGGGGCAATTAAACAGAGACTTGTGCCATTTTTATTTATTTTTTTCTATAACAGTGAAGAGAAAAAAATTTACTATGAGCCAAACATCGCGACATTATACAGTATTAAGTGTGTTATTTTTATACATTCAAGAGTAAATAATTTAATGTTTTTTTATATATTCAAGGGTACATAATTCTTAATTGTCCCTTATTTTCTTGCTTACATATGTTCCGTATTTTAGTATAAAGCAGAAAAGGTCATTTGACACTCTCACATCGTAGTTAGGTGTGTGTGCGTGATCGTGAGGCATTTCGAAGAGGCTGGCCTTAGTTCTCAAACAGAAAAAAATTTGCATTATGTGATTAGCTATGGCGTAAATGTTTTGTAGTATTTTATAATGGCATAAAACTAGGGCAATCATTTTAATTACAACGCGCACATCTGTGTTTTATGCAACATGGTGCAATAATTTTGGTTTTACGAAAAATACCTGTAGGTTTCATATAATTTAGATTATTAAAACATACCCACAAAACCTAGTTAATAATATGGAATTTAAAATTTTCAGTAATTGAAAGCTAATAGATTTTCACAAAAAGCCCTCGAAGATATTTTTTGGCTGGGGGGCCTCAAGTTTTTCCGGAACGCCACTGGTTAAAACATTCGCATCGCAAACGAACCAACCTATATAACGTGATATAACACACACTCACGCCTAAATCTTAAGTATTAAATAAAAGTTTCCGATATCGTTTTCCATGTTTTAGTTTTTAATTTTGAAAATCTGGAACTCTATTTGCATAACATTATATTTCTGCCTGATGGGCCTGTTGGTGGCGAAAGCTAGCGTAAAACTAAAAACGGAACTTTTTATGAAAATTTTGTATGGGGGGCCCCTTGACCCCGGGGTCCGACCCTTTCCAAAAACCGTCTCCCGTCAAAGTACCAAGACATAGTATACCAAATTTGGTGGTTCTAAAGTGAAAACTGTAGATTTTACAAAAATTTTGTGTGGGGACCCCTTGACCCCGGGCTCCGACCATTTCTAAAAACCGTACACGGTCTAAGTTAGAGTACCATGAAATAGTATACCAAATTGGGTGGTTGTAAATTGAAAACTGTAGAACTTTTTACGAAAATTTTGTATGGGGCGGGGAGGGCCTTTGACCCCCGGGCTCCGACCCCTTCCCAAAACCGTCTACGGTCTAAGTCAGAGTACCATGAGATAGTATACCAAATTTGGTGGTTCTAAATTGAAAACTGTAGAAATTTTAACTAAAATCACGAAAATTTTGTATGAGGGCCGCCCCCTTCCCGGCTCCGATCCCTTCCACGGAATAAGTTAGAGTAACATGAGATCTTCATCATCATCATCATCATTGTCAACCATTATCAATCCACTGCTGGACGAAGGTCTCCCCAAGTTTCCTCCACATCGGTCTGTCTTGTGCCAGTCTCCTCCATGTCACTCCCGCATACTTTCGAATTTCATCCACCCATGTCCCATGTGGTCCTTTTCTGGGTCTTTTCCTGCCCCT
The DNA here is from genome assembly GCA_039090855.1 of Macrothele yani. Lineage (NCBI taxonomy): Eukaryota > Metazoa > Arthropoda > Arachnida > Araneae > Macrothelidae > Macrothele > Macrothele yani. The sequence goes on along the minus strand of CM077016.1, from coordinate 75,056,818 downwards.
TGGAATCCAATCTAAAATTTCGACTGTCCATCGATGGTCTGTCCTTCTGGCAGTATGTCCAGCCCATTGCCATTTCAGGGATTTAACTCTGATCATGATGTCTTCCACTCTTGTCATTTTTCGGATCCACGAGTTCCTCTTCTTATCTCTCCTGGTTACACCAAGCATGCACCTCTCCATGCTGTTTTGAGTTGTCTGCAGCCTTTGTATGTCTCTTTTAGTTAAGGTCCACGTCTCTGCACCATACTGGAAGGATGCATTGATCAAACACTTTTCTTTTAAGACATAATGGCATATTGCTCTTGAAAATTATGCTGTTTCTTCCAAAAGCTCTCCAGGCAAGTTTTGTACGCAGATTAATTTCTTCATCAATGTGACCCTCACTTGATATCTGCTGTCTAAGATAAACGTACGTGTCTGATGGGGTAGCTGCAAAAATGACTACGTCATCAGCAAAACGATGGTGGGTTAGATAATCTCCATTAATCTTTATCCCTTTGTTTACCCAGTTCAGTGATTGAAAGACATTTTCCAATGTGGCATTAACGAGCTTCGGAGATATGGTGTCACCTTGTCTCACTCCCTTTCCAATTTTTGTGTGTGTTGTATTTTCAAACAGCCGAATCTTTGCACTTGCATTTTCATAGATGTTATTAATAATATTAATGTATGCATCTTCAATACCGCAGGATTTCAGAGCCATTGTAACTGCTGATGGTTTCACCGAATCAAAGGCTTTTTCGTAATCGATAAAAGCCATGCACAATGGAAGTTCATATTCCCTCGCTCTTTCAATTAGTTCTCTCAGTACGTGGATATGATCTATTGTGCTGTAGCCACTCCTGAATCCAGCTTGTTCTCTCGGTTGAGCCATGTCCAGTGTTACCTTCAAGTGGTGTGAAAGAACTTTAGTGAAGATTTTATAAACCACTGATAGGAAGCTGATAGGTCTGTAGTTCCTGAGATCCTCAATGTCACCTTTTTTATGTAGCAGGATCATTGTAGCGTTGTTCCAATCCTCAGGAATCTTCCCTTCATTAAGGCATCGAGTGAAAATTTGGGCGAGTACTGTTTCGATTTATCCACTTTTTTTTTTTTTTTTTAATTGGAGGTTTTACGACCACCGTGAGCAACTCAATGGGCTATAAGCAGTCGCCCGTCCCTAATTTAGGGTCACTGGTTCCAGGGAAGGGAGAGAGCCAGTGCCGTAAGACAAACACAACATCCATGCCTCACCGGGATTCGAACCCGGACCCCTTTCGGACGAATGATCAGAGGCCATCGCTTAGACCACTGCGCCACCGGGGCGGCTTTATCCACTTCCTTCTTGTATGATGTCTACAGTAATTCCATCTTCTCCCGGAGCTTTTCCCCGCTTCATGTTCTTGATTGCATGTGCAACTTCTGCTGGGAGGACTGGAAGAACTCTGGTACTGGTACCTTTCATGATGTCTGGAGTACATGTATCATCCCTTTCATATAATTTGGAGTAGAAATATTTCACTCTTGTCAAAATTTCGCCTCTATTTCTTGTTACAGAACCATCTTCTTTTCTCAGTGCCATAATATGTTTTCTTCCCTTACTGAGATGTCCCTTTGCTATCTTTAGACTTTGGTTGTTTTCAATTGCTTTCCTCACTAGTTCACAGTTGAATTTCCTTACGTCTTCAGTGATACTTTTTCGCACTGTCTTGCATAGCTCTATATATTCCACTTTGGAAGTCACATCGTCTTCAGTTGTCCTCATCTCTCTTCTTTTTTGCATCAACATTTTGGTTTTTCCTGATAATTTGTTCACATGCAACTTGTTCTTAGACCCAGCTAATTTTGTTGCTGTTTCCATAAGAGCTTTGGATACTTTTCTGTTAACTTCAGATATATCCACTTCTTCCGATGTTAGGCCTTCTAAAGCAGAGAATCTGTTCTTCGGTTCCAACTTGAAGGTATTATGGTGTTTTTTAAGGTTGGTTATGTCAATACATTTTGTTTGTCTTATGAGCTTGCCACGTTCAAGTTTAGTGTTGAGGTGCATCTTACATCTCACCAATCTATGGTCACTACCTGTGTTGAACTTGTTTAGCACACTGCAGTCTTGTATGACGAATTTTTTGTTACACATAATAAAATCAATTTCACTTGTCGTTCCATTTGGAGGTCTCCATGTCCATTTCCTGTGTGGCTTTTTCTTGAAAAAGGAGTTCAAGATGAAAAACCCTTCTGCCTCTGCAAACTCTACGAGAGTATTTCCACGCTGGTTTCTGTTGCCGTGACCAAATTTACCTACTGAAGTTTCATTCTGTTGCCGTTGCCCTATTTTTGAATTGAAATCTCCTATAATTATCTTCAAGTGCTGCTTACCTTTATTATTTAGATGACGAATTTCCTCATAAAATTGTTCAATTTCTTCGTCAGGACGACTTGTGGTGGGTGCATAAGTTTGAATAATCTGAGCATTGTATCTTCTCGAGAGTTGGATAACGAGTCGTGCAGCTCTGTCAGAGGAACTTTCAACTTCTACAACTTTATCCTTCAGTTTCTTGTTTATTATAAATCCAACACCACTAGTTCTGCCAGTATCTGTCCCACGATAGTAGAAGAGATGTCCACTTTTCAGTTCAATGAGATCTTCTCCTTTTCTCCTTACCTCACTTAGCCCGACGATGTCCCACTTGATCCTTTGTAGTTCCTCTTCCAATTCAAGAAGTCTTGAATCAAAAGATAGGGAGCGTCCATTATACGTAGCCAAGATCAGCATCAGATGGCAGCCTAGTCCGGTCCTCCGGGGATTCTTAGCACCCTCTGCCTTCATGACGCACTGGCCGCTGCCTTGGCCATGTACATTCCAGCTGCCGGAGACTGAGGGCCAAGATTTAAGTTGTGGAGTCATTTTGGAGGGGTTTGGCCATAACTCACCACGCTGGCCAAGCGGGTTGGTGAGTGTGGGATAGCATTTCCTCTAATACCGATGGTACAGTTATACCGCTATTGGCGGTCGTCAGAGCCCCTTTAGTGGGAACAGGATGCACCACGAGAAGGCGGGCTTGGCATTTGTCAAGGAGAGGCTGTGATGTTACGCATCACCTGACCTTACATCCCCATGAGATAGTATACCAAATTTGGTGGTTCTAAGTTGAAAACTGTAGATTTGTATAGCGGACAAACAAACAAATAAATAAATATACAAACTTTCACTTTTATATGTATAGATTTTGTGTTGTGTTCTTTTTAAAGTGTTTTGTGTGTTGTTGTTTTGTAAATAAAGTAATGAACTCCTTCAAAGATTACAAATAATGTTTGAACTCCTTCACAGATTACAAATAATGTTTGAACTCCTTCACAGATTACAAATAATGCTCGAACTCCTTCAAGATTAAAAAGGATGGTAGGGCCTATCAGTGACTGGGGGCTCCAAGTGCAACAGCCTGCGTCTAACTGTGGTTAGCTTAATTAATTTACAATAGCTTGCTCGGTCCAACGGCACTTTTATCCCATAAGTACAAAACATTTTACTGTGTCATTGCACAGCAAGCGCCCAATATATAAATAGAAGGAAATAATAGAAGGCCACGTCAATTACTACAAAGAAGGCCATGTCGATTACCACAACGTCAAAATATCGTCACATATACGTAGATTCCCAGATTTATTTTTTTTTTCCGATGTACTCACTTCTCACTTGTTTATTTGTTTCTTCCATACGTATGGAGGAAAACTTAATCTATCTAAATGGTATTTAAAAACTACACGAATAATTTCGCCTCTGAAACAATACCGATTATGTTGATACAACGAGTGATTTTTTATTTATTTTTTGCAATTTTCTGCTTTGTTGCCGTGGCTACACGCACTCCTAATAACAAGTCCTTCTCGCTCTCCTCTGAAAAAGAGATCTGCTGTAACGTGTTTTTTCTGTCTCAGAAGAAGACGGACAACGTACAGCTGTGGTGCTTAAAACAGCCTACATTTATCATATGCCACTTCACCCGCTGGTTCTGATGAAAAAAGATAAACACTCATCACACGTGCCCCCTTTCCATGAAATAAAACACGGCCTTAGTGACGCTAAAAAAAAAATTCATTAGAAACAAATTAGTGCTACATTCTAAAGATAATCCGGCTTTTATATGAGTAAAATGATCATACAAGATCTACAAAGCTTTTTAACTCTGGTGTATCCACAGTATTTTATTCGATAAAAATTCATTATAGGTCACAGTGAACAAAGGCTCCTAATGATGACTTAACAATGGTGCACGCCAGCAGCTTCACAAAACCATATGTTTTATCTGCTAAGACAGCAATGCAAGTAAGTGGGAAATTTTTAGTGGCCCGTTAAAAATATTGGTAGCCCAAATTAAAATAGGCTGTTATTTCTTAACCTATGGTCTTATTTGATTTTCAAAATAATTGTGTTACTGATGAGAATGGATTAAAATCGTGGCCTCTTTACTGCAGTTGAAAACCAGTAATTCACTGCAGGAGTCGGATCGAATTCTTGAAAATTGTTGTCACACCATTTACGATAATGTCCATTAAACTGTTTGTTGTGTCTGCGAACAGTCCAGAACGTTGCACGGTTTTAATGTTATTCATAGCGCTAAAACTACGTTCACAGATAGCTGTTGAAACAGGAATGCATTCCACTAGTCGTAAGCTCGGTGAAGATACGGAACCGAATGATTGGCTGACAGCATGTTTGCATACTGCCAGAAAGGAAAGATCAGTAGATGTGTGTTTCAAGTCGTACCACTCTTCAAGAATTTCATTTTCTTCGAAATCAGGTAAGATTTTTTAAACGTTTGGCAATTTTCATTACCTCTATATTTCCGAAGTCAGCTGATAATCTTCTTCAATATGGCCAAATTGTACTGTCGAATACTTTCAAATCGTCAATAATAGTCATTTTTGAATTGAAAAACCTTCATTTCAAATAAATTTGACCCGCTTCGATTATTTTCTGTCGGTCACTTTGAAATAAAGCTTCTCCTGCTTCATGATTTGCAACTTGAAGGGAGATAACATGTTTATTTGTGAAATTGTAATTAATGTTAAATGAATTCCACAGGACCTGGGCTCTCGGAAAGATTTTACAGTTCATGTACAGCACAGCTTACATCGTTATACGCTTAAGCGATACCAATATTTTCTTTCTGGAACACTTCTGAGACATGAGTATATATATATAATAAAAAATCCACAAGAAAATGGCAGAATTTGATGTACTAATAGCAGGACATGAATCGTAATATGGCAGGGCGCTGATTAGCCAATGAGCCTCACCTATTCACCTCTGGTATTGGTGACATCATGCCCCGCGATGTTCGCCGATGCGCACAGGTGGAAGCTCATGGTTCACCGCTTAGACCAATTGGTGTCTCAGCTGTGACGCTAAAGATGTATTGAGTCTGCGGGAAGGCCGCCGTAAATCGGTATTAGATCTCTCCAGTAAAAGCTATTTTCCTTCGACCTGACATTAATGTATAGTATAGATAAGCGTGTTCTACGGAAATAATTCAGAAAAAAAAAAAAAGTAAAAGTGACGGAACTTTTTCATTTGCCTTCTTCAAGAAAAAAAAAAACTGGTCGCCAGCTGGAAAACCTTAGTCGCCATTGGCGACCGCTTATTTGCATCTATGTACTAAGTATGCCTGTTTGAGAAGAGGTATGTCCTACTGCTAGTAATGCATAAATTGATGAAGAATTTTCGTACAACTTAACTTGTTTTTGTGTAAAAATAAATTTAGTTTTTGTATAAATAAAGGGAAGTCGACACAACGGAAATACATACAGCGAATCACACAGGTTAGCAAACACCCTTTAAAATATAACTACGTATTTAAGATATTATAAAAGTTCGCGGAACCATGCAATTATTCAATCTATATATTCATTCTGTAAAGTTTTATACTGTGAGTCCTATTTTGAGAAAACGGCTGACCGTAAAGGTATGGTTGAGGTATCAAAATAAAGGTCTCACCGAGTAGATGTGCCAGTCCAAGAGAAAAATTAGATTGGTGCAAGGGTTCGAGCGTTGTGGGGCGGCAAAGTTTCCATATTAAGTCTATGGGAGAAGCGTGCGGTTGACATTCGATCGCCTGCGGTTGACTCACGCGCTGTTGAAGGCGGCAGCATGGAGGGACTGAGATAGTCCAAAGTTCGAAGTTTTCTCTTTTCCGAGCGAACCTTTGCGCAAAGCAACGCTAAGAAGGCATTCGCATCAAAGTTCTTCTCATCGTAATAGCGAAAACTCTGGAAGACCTGCTTGCGTTATGCCGTTGGGCTGTGTGATGTATATATACAATTTAATATCCATTCGCCCCAGTTTATTCACGTAGGTAAGACGTTTCCCATTATGTAAATAAACATTCCGTTGACCATTGTTAGTGAAAATATTTAGAATGTACATAGTAACACTGTACTAGTGATCCGATTTATTGGCGTAGGAAATAAACATACAAGCGTTTCCAAGCTTTCGCACATCAACCAGATGGCTTTTTCAAGGAAGTTAGACAGAAACTACAAACTGAAAAATAGAACGCTTAACAATTTGAACACGGGAACTTGACAATAAATAGATGCGACGTTATATTCATTTAAAGATACGAGGCATCACGTTGGTTGCACGCGGGATCCTGGTAGAGAAAAGGCGTTAATTTGAAGAATTGGTTCCAAATTCGTGGCAACTCGAGCGAGACACAATCATTGCAAGCATCGCTGTTGGTAATGATCTCCAAGGTTTCCCGAATGGCTCTACATTTAGGGGTAGAGTAGCTCGCTAATTTCTTTATATCATCCCGCATAAGAGTAGCTGACTGGAATTTGACTTCTCTGGATAGTGTCGTGGCCCTTTTATGTTCGTTGACTCTAATTCCAAACGAACCGCTTAGTCATTCCAATGTAGTATCGTTTAGAGCCGTTCGGATACTGTAGGGGGATCACATAAACGTCTGCTTCGCAGGAGAGAGGTGGTTTTTCAGTATTTCTCTTTAGTATAGTATGTAAAAATGCAGGGGACCTTATGCCGACGCCGTAGTTCATCTTCTTGAGGGCGTTTTTGAGTTTGTAAGACACACTTGTTATGTAGGGAATTGAGCCTAAAGAACGTAGCTACGGCACAGGAAGATTGGAATGTTTGGCTCTGGCTTTTTGGATAAAGCTACGTATCTGATTTAATGAATATCCTGCATCAGTGGCTAACTTGATGACGCTTTCAATTTCGTGTTGTCTAGAATGGTATGTACATATTGAGTTTCGCCATTTACATCTTCATTCTATAAGGTTTTTTACTGTGAGATCTATTTTGAGAGAACGGCTGAACGTAAAAATATGGTTCAGGTATCAAAATAAAGGTCTTACCATGTAGATGTGCCAGTCGAAGAGAAAACTGAGATTGGAGCAACGGTTCGGGCGTGGCGGGACGACAAAGTTCGCGTGTAAAGCTTATGAGAGAAGCATGCGGCCCTTGTCTACATCAGGCGCTCAGTTTTGTGTCAGACTTGGTGTGTCCATGGTGTTCTATGATCAGTCCTAAAGTAAGTAAATCCTTTATTGCATACTTACCCTTCACAGAATGTCTCTCCCGCAGAAAAAAAAAAGAAAACGTAAGAGCCTTACTGGAAGGCGTGAGCGATCAATGGGTCGCAACTATGTCTCAGACAAGAGAGAATGAAGAGTATTCGCAACACGAATCTCATTCCAACAACATTTACAAACACAGTTGTGACTGAAGATGAGAGTGAAAGAGTGCGCTATCCAGTTGAATTTTTGCACACGATCGACATGACTGAACTCCGCCTCACATTCTACGACTGAAAAAAGGTGCAGTCGTGATGCTCACCACGAACCTGGCCGCCCCGGTGGCGCAGTGATCTAAGCGCTGGCTTACGATGATTCGTTCGTGAAGGGTTCGAATCCCGGTGAGGCATGGATGTTGTGTTTGCCTAACGGCACTGGCTCTATCCCTTCCCTGGAACCAGTGACTCTAAATTAGGGACGGGCGACTGCTTATAGCCCATTGAGTTGCTCACGGTGGTCGTTAAACCTTCAGTCAAAAAAAAAAAAAATCACGAACCTGGACTATTGTCTTTACTGAAGTGGTTGAATGAATTTGTCAATCAAATAAAGTTTACATTTATTGTTTCGTATGAGTTTATTCTTTTCAAAAAAAAAAAAAAATAATAACCGTCGATTCCGACGGGTTTCGTCTAGTATTGTATTATACACCTACAAGAATATTTTTAAGAAAAAAAAACAGTAACAAAAAGAAATTCACAGGAATAGGCAAAAACTTTGAAAACATACGTCACAAAAATTTACATTTAATTCGCAGATTTTCGGGAAGTACTTCGAACTCGCTTTTTTGTGGGTAATCGGAAAAGAGGATTGCATCATCTTCGTTTAATCGTGAGACATGTTAGCAAAGTTCTTTTCGGCATGTGAGTGGAAAGGGCTCTGAAGAGAAAAATTGCTCTAGGTACGAGAAATTTTATGATAAAGTTATGAAAAGAAAACAAATCATACGGTGAGGTTTCGAATATTGTTGATGGGAAAAGCCGCGTAAATGTCCTAACTGTTGTGAGGAAATTAGTCAACCAGAAATGTGTTGCACAAAGCTCGATGTGGTCGTCCTGGAATATTAAGTAATCGAGATGCTCTAGTTGTTCTGCGAAGAGTAAAATCTAACCCGACAGTAAACTCCCAAAAAGTAGCGGGAGGCATTGAAAGGCCAGCCGTTACGACTGTGTACCCGATGTAAAGTACGAAGAGGTATCCGATCTGCAGAATTTCAAGGTATAATCCCATAAGTGAAGAAGGCCCCCACGCTCACAGACAATGAAATTTGCGAACCTAGCAGAAAACATGCTACAACCACGAAACTTTGCAAATAGCTAGAGTGCGTGCTGGTGTGCAAATGATCCACGCTTGGTGCGAGTGCGCATGACCGCACACCCTGTGGTGGCGATGCAAACACGAACCGGCAGTCTTATAAACCGGCGTGTAGTCGATGCCCCATGAAAGCGAAAAGCACCGGTCGACGCAAGCAAGAGTATAAAGCGACAGGAATGCCGGGTAGACACCAGAGACGTCGATTTACGCAACTTACGGACTTGGAGAGAGGCCTGATCATCGGGCTGAAAACCGCAGGGCAGTCGGCGCGCCGTATAGCCCGCCACGTGGTTCTTTCTGACCATACCGTCCGACTGTGTTGGGAGCAGTGGACACGTGACGGCGCTGCCACACCGCGGAGCGGCTTCGGACGGACCAGGAGGACCACCGGTAGAGAGGATCGACGGATCCCACGGAGACCCGGTCCACTATATACAGGCAGATGTAGCGGCTCCTGTGTGCTCACGAATCATTTCCCAACGCTTCGCGGAAGCAAATCTGCGATCCCAGCGCCCCTTACGTGTGATGCCATTAACACTGGAACATCGCCGGCTCCGTGTGCAGTAGTGCCAGGCCAGAACGACGTTGAACGCCACAGAAGGCTGGCGACGTGTGGTGTTTAGCGATGAGTGCCGCTTCGTTTTGGGGACAGATGATCATCGTGTCCGGGTGTGGAGGTCCCCGGGTCAACGGCACAACCCAACCTCGCTATCGAGCGCCACACCTCCGCCACTGCAGGCATTATGGTCTGGGGAGCCATTGCCTACGACAGCCGATCAGCTCTAGTAGTGGTACGTGGATCGTTGACGGGCCAGCGGTATGTGGATGAGATCCTACGGACCCATGTGCTCCCATTCCTGGCCGGGATTCTAGATGCACTATACCAGCAGGATAATGCGCCTGCACACGGCTCGGGTTGCCCAGGACTGCCTACGTCATGTCCAGACACTTCCATGGCCTGCCCGCTCCCCGGACATGTCCCCTATCGAGCATGTGTGGGACCAGTTGAAACCCCGGCTGCCGCCGTGCTGCACTATTCAGTATTTGGAGCACACCGTCCAACACGTGTGGGCCAGTCTGCCGCAGGACAACATCAGGCGTCTGTTCGCCTCCATGCCGGACCGTATTGCAGCATGTATCGCCGCACGAGGCGGTGCGACGCGCTGTTGAAGATGACCGAACTGCGTGCCGCAGATCCCTGTGTAATTGTCCTGCAGCTCTTTTTGCTGTCATGTGTATCATTCACTTGTATCATTACGTCCATAAAATTTCAGTTCAATCCGATGCTTCCTTCTTGGTGCGCAAATTTCATTGTCTGTGAATGGATTAATAAAAAAATCGGCAAAGAAAACTAGACTTTCCCTAGAGTATATCAACAAGGACTTTCATTTTTTGGAAAACAGTCCTTTTCACTGATGAAAGCAAAAACAATATATCTGGGTGTGATTCTGATTGTCATGGAAAGATTTGGCGAGAGTCCAAATCAAGAAATGAATACAGAAAAACTGATCACACAGTGAAACACAATGGAGGGCAACATAATGCTTTGGTGATAAATGGCGGCAGCTGGAGTGGGGAAATTAGTTTTTATTGAAAGCAAATAGACTGAGTACAATACTTCAACATATTGCAAGCCAATCTACCGTCGAAAGTTCAGGGCTTGGAAACAATGGGTCTTCAGACCAGGGCCGGAGCGAAGTTTTCTTTTCTGGGAGGGCGAGACGTAAAATTAAGACCCTTCGAGTTCAACAGTTCCTCACTTGAAAATCCTCCAAAATACGTGGCGTCAGTGAATAAACAAAGACATCGTTCTTTCCACGTTTTACCAACACACAGCTCTTTCGATTCCCCAGCAGTGGCCGAATAACAATTTTTCGGTTGCTGTGTGTTGCTGAAACGTGGAAAGAGCGATGTCTTTGTTTATTTATAGTTCCTCACTTCCACTCAAATAGTATTTTAGTTTCTCACACCACCGTGATAGGAGAGTATTATGATATTTCAAAAATCTCACTTTCGGTTTTTGACAATTTTACAAAAACACAAAAACTGGGTAAAAATTAAACCCAGGAGCAAACTGTTGTAAATATTAAGTAAAAGTTACGTGAACGCCGACAACACAGCATTCCGCAGAAATGCGGGATTAACCAACACAGAACGAATGAGTATTATACACTGAGTGGCCACTTTATTATGACCACCTAACAGTTTTAAGCAGATGAGCTATGACTGCACGCTGTTGCCGCCAGAGAGAGAGGCTAGTATAGAAAGGGAAAGCTTAGTGCTTGCGACAGTAGTAGAAGTGATTTTTGGGTGACGAGATAAGTAAAAAATGCGATTTGACGGACTTTCAACGTGGGATGATTGTAGGAGATCAGTGCCATGGGGCGAGTATCACCAAAACCGCCGCATTCGTGAAATGTTCCAGAGCAGCTGTTATTAAAATGTTTAAAGACTGGACTGTCAGCCAAAAAACTGGGTCTCTACGTGCAACGTGTGGTAGTCATCGACTAGTGACTGCTCGGGCGGAACAGAGAGTGTCCAGACTGGTAACAGACAACAGGGCAACAGTGCAGCAAATTACAGACCATCTTAATCAAGGATCCCCTCAAATGATAACTGCACGCACTGTTCGCCGTACACTGCATCGGATGGGATATGGCAGCCGAAGGCCTGTTCGAACACCTTTGCTGTCGGCAGTTAACAAGAGAAAACGTCTCCAGTTCGCACAGGAGCACAAGGATTGTACAGTCGATAATTGGAAACAAATTATGTGGTCCGATGAATCACTTTTTCAGTTGCACCATGCCGATGGCCGAGTGAGAATTTGGCGGAAACAGCACGAAAGCATGGACCCCAAATGCATTCCTACAGCCCTTCAAGCTGGTGGAGGCAACGTTATGGTTTTGGGAATGTTTTCCTGGCATGCTTTGGGCCCTTTAATTCGTGTTGATCGACGTCTGACTGGCACATCATATCTAAACATCGTTGCGGACCAAGTGCATCCTGTTATGTGGATGGCTTATCCCAATGGCGATGGCTATTTTCAACAAGATAATGCGTCAATGATCAATGATCATATGTAGAGGATTTTAGGAAGGGAGTGTCTGACCCCAGGTCTTAAACAACCCTTAGAAATAGGAAACTAGGAGATTTGGGCTAGAGCGCCCGATAGGAAAGTGACACGGAAGCGAAGTAGAAAGGGGGAGGGAGACGCCCTTATTTATTACCGGGGGCAGTACCCGGGGTCCGACGGCTTAACGTGCCCATCCGACGCCCGGCGGGTATTTAGTGGATCGAGCGTTCGTACCTGCCTGGGATCGAACCTCAGGCCCTTCCCGTGGCAGTCACGAACGTTGCCCACTCGGCCAAGATAATGCGTCCTGCCATAGTGCTCGTATTGTACAGGATTGGTTTCAGGAACATGTCGGTGAGTTTACTTTGCTTAGGTGGCCCCCACAATCTCCAGATCTCAACCCCATTGAGAATTTGTGGGATGAAGTTGAACGAGCCATCAGACAGCAGGATCCACAACCCTGCAATCTCATACTCCTGAAAAGTTCTATTCATCAAGCATGGTCTCAGATTCCACAAACCACCTATCAACATCTGGTGGAGTCCATGCCACGAAGAATCGACGCAGTATTAAAGGCAAAAGATGGCCCAACGAAGTACTGAGGGGGTGGTCATAATAAAGTGGCCACTCAGTGTATAGTGAATATAACAATAGGAAGCATGGGCGCCAATAAGGGAGGGGCAAGAGGGAACACTTGCCCTCCCCTGGAAATCTCAGTTCTTGGGAGGCACTACAAAGATTTTCACTATAACATTCTGATTGCTAATTTTTATGTTGAACTTCTGGAGTTGTGTGTGTGTGTGTGTTTAATAAAAACACAGGTAATTTGCAGTAGAAAGTAATAATATTAAAATTTGGCACTGCGCATTGGAGCACAGCATACCTGAGTACAGTGTGGAGCAGTGTGGAAAACAAAGAAATGAAAAACATATCGTCCTCTACAAAGGCCATTTGCTGCTGGACAGAGAGTTCGGCAAGTTTTTTCCAGAACTTTGTCTTGGGTGTTTTCTTTTTTGTTTTTCCCCTTTTTGATTAATTGAGTGACCATTGGAGTTATGTTGTGCATGGGACACAAGTGGCCGAAAGGCGCAAGGCTCAGAACAACAAAGAATTTTTTTTTTTTTTTTTTTTCTGGCCCAACATGCTGTCGAACTTCATCTGTCAGTCCTTTTTGTGCAGTTTTTGGGTCGTCTGATTTTCAATTAAATTTATCTAGGCGTGTGTAGTAAAAATGGTTAGAGGATACAGACGGCACAGTGGAAGTTTACATATGTTTTTCTTTTTATGCTATTTGTGTTTATAGTTTCTATTTTTGCCCCCTCCTGAAAATTAAGCTATGGACGGCTCGTGATAAGAAGATGCTTTTGGGGTAGGGCTTGGAAAAACTCCGTTTAAGGTTAAACGCTTCAAGGGAGTTTTCTGTGACAGAGTACAAATGACTGATTAGCTCCATACGGCGTGTTCGGAGAGGAGGTCATGGATGTTAGACATATCCGCATATTGTTTTATGTCTCCATTCACTGCTCTGACAATTACTTTCATGCTTAGAAGTGGTTAACACCTCACAGTATAGGTTTGCTCTGATTAGCTGCCCGGAATACCGTATGCTGCTAACTTAAGTCTTTAAAAAAATACTGAAATGTATAACTTTCTTTTTCAGGTACAATTTTCGGTAAATTTATTCACACGTTGTACTTCTCTATTTTTTACGCCCCTTAGAGCACGAATTTACGCCCCTGGCCTCCCGGTTTCTACGGCTCTAGCCCAGACTGCTAAGGAATAGCTCCTTTATAAAGCACCGAAATAGCTTCATTCACCTTCCCAGTTGCCAGCTTTAAACCCCACAGAACACATCTGGGTTGAATTCGAATGAAGAGCACTAAACTACATCATTAAAGACCGGAAGTACTTGAAGAAAGCATTAACACAAGCATGGTCTGAAATTATACCGGATATGGCAAAACAATCTTCCGTCGTCAATGCCAAAATGGTTGCAAGCTGTGATTTATTCGAAAAGAGGCCTCACGTGATATTAATTTAATTTCCAGAGTTAGTACTAACGTACAAATAATTTTCTTTTCTCTGTATGTAAACTTTTGCACATAAATATTTTCGTTAAACGTATTCTTTTAAATTATCTTATTTTTTTCTTTTCCCTGTAAAGTACTACGTGACATTACGTAGATGACGTACTACTGAGGTAACGCATGAGTCAAATAGAAAATGAAGCAGCGCTAAGATTGCCGGCGAAGTTCATTTGGGAGAACAACCGCTCCGGAGTAGTGTGTCCGAATCCCACTACTAGCAAAATATTATATGTTATATCCCCTAAAACATATTTGCATTACCATAACAAATATATTGTTCCCTTGCAGTTTTGAAGGGTGTATATTCTTTCGTGACTCTGTATCAGAATCGATATGACGTGACCTGCTTTCCAGTATTTCAAAGCACTTGACCTATGTTTTTCCTTTCAATAAGATGAAGAAGGTCATAAAAATATTGACACTTTAAAATAGGAACTCTAAAGTGGTTCCCAGAATTAATATTCAAGTCCAGAAAGCAAAAATTCTGTCTCTTTCGAAGTTAGGCAGGATTTCGTAAGAAACGCCATGAAAATCGACAGCTGAAAAGACAAACATTAAGTAATTGTTCAATGGGTTCGTGTATTCACCTGTTGTTGTGCGAGGCAATCTTTTCTGCGCAATCGCTTTCTGTTGCGAATCACACCGGTTTCGTTCTCATACGTACTTCCACGCTACACGCGCAGATCATTAAGAGGGCACTGAGGTGATCCAGCCTACGCCACCCACTTCTGACAACTTCGCAAGGTTACGAAATGAGCATCAGTTAACATGGTGTCACTATAAAGATGAATTAATTAGCAAATTCAGATGATGTTTGCAACGAAAAAGGCGTTGCATGTAGCATGAACCACAATAACCCCGCTCGACACAGCTAACTCGGCTAAACCCACCAGTTGCCAAACAGTGTTATGACGTCACGACGATCATTTCGTAGAAGCTCGCCAGTCAGCATTTCAATAAAATTAAGAGCAATCTCAGAACATTTGCGGAAGATCAAGCAAAGCACAGATTACGCAATACCGTCCCCAACTTAGAGAAAAGTTCCTCGCCACTCCGAGTTTTCACTATCATTTGCGGCCAGCTGTCTCAAAAAAAAAAAAAAAAAAAGCTTAAAGAATTGTCAATTTAAATAATTCTGAAACTCTCGAATCCTTTCAATTGACATCAATAAATTAAGAAAGGGAGACTTTCGAAGATTTGTCTTTATTGTACCGGATATATTGCCGTAGTATATATAGTATACTATCTGTGCTCTAAATTTAGGTTGGTAAAATTTCCATTTCTCATTTTGGTTTTGAGCAGAAGCAGATGCGCCAAGTCCTTTCATCTGCACATGTGCAAGACAGAAAAGAATCTAAAACTGTGATAGCAGATGAATGTAAAAGTTACACATGAAATGCATTTGAACTGCCAACAGAAAACAGCGTTACCAAACAAAATAAAATTAACTGCCTTCAATTTCTTTTTATTCTATTCATGAGAGATGTTTTTAATGTTACACATGGAGAAAAAAATAACAGCTTTATTAAGAAATTGAAGTCCTACTGAAATAATAACCAGACTTATTTTATGTACTTTTTCTTCGCCATTAAAAACAGCACTCGGAACCATCTGCTTGAGATTTTTAAGTTGCTATTGCCTGACTTACGGTGTTAGATATAGTAGATTAAATATTTTGCTCTTGGATTAAAGAAACACACATCGGCTGGCAAAGTGGACATTGAAACGTTACATAATTAGTCGTTCTTTATATTCCCTTCCCATATTACTGATTCAAATAGCCGTGGTTACCGGGAGGCAGGGGTGGGTGGTTACTCTCTCAGAATGGTCATGCTAGGGAGTGTAAATTCTTGCTCTGAGGTTCGTAAAAAATAAAAATGCCTAACATGTGAATAAATTGATTGAAAATTGCAACTAAACAAGAAAGTAATACACTTTTGTCATTTTGTGGGATAATACACTCAATAGACAAAAAATTAGAGATATGGGTGATGGGCAGTTGACATGGGCATCCCCCGCCCAGAGTGGAACAGACCCAAACCGAACACAGGCGATAAATAGGCGGACAGCAGGGCTTCCCAACAGTGTACCGCAATCGAAGAACATGGGTAAATGTGGTGATCTGAGCGACTTTGATCGTCGACGCAAGACAGATGGGTCATTCTATCGCCCAAGTGATAAGAACCCCTAGGATTCCAGAAGGCAACCGTATCAAGGGTGTACCGCGAATATACCATCGACGGACCTACCAACGCCCAGAGGGCAAGCGGTGGCCGACCACACGCCTTGATGACCGGGATCGAAGAAGACTATCCAGGCTCGTACAGACCAACTGCTTGGCAACGGCGGCGTAAATCACACCCAGGTTGAATGTCGGAGGCCCAAGCAGAGTTAGCGACAGAACAGTACGGTGCAAGTTGTATAATCTGCGCTACGGGACCACTACTGACTTCTGCATTGGACATTACGCCTCGCCTAATGTCGGGAACATCAATTGTTTTCAACAGTGTCCAGTAGCGCAGATCTTCAGAGTGGGGCGTCGTCGTGTTATCAGATAAATCCCGTGTGGCGTCGACAGTATGAGGCCATGGCCCGTCGTGCAAGGTCGGCTGTGTTCAAGGTGGTGGTGATGGTTTGAGAAGCCTTCTCATGCGACACATTAGGTCCCTTAATGTGTCTGGAGAGGTCCATAACCGCTACGAGCTACCAGCAAGTTCTGGCTGATCACCTACACGCTTTCATGGCCTTCACGCATTCTGCGGCCGATGGTCTGTTTCAACAGGACCCCACCGGGCCGAAACCACCTAGGCATGGCTCGAATAACACTAAGAGTTTCGAACCATCCAATGGCTTCAAAGGATCCCGGATTAAAACCCTGTGGAAGCTATCTGGGGTGCCGTGGATCGGAACAACAGATCCATGGATCCTGCACCGACGTCTCGGGCGGAGTTGTGGACAACGTGCAAGAGACATTGCTGGCATTACCTCCGGAAACCCTCCGGCCTGGTGGAGTCCATGCCTCTGCGTGTACAGGCTGTTATTCGCGCAAGAGGAGGCCCAATACACTATTAGGTAGGTATCTCTAATGTTTTGCCCACCGAGCGCAGTTTTTTGTTGAGTAATAATTGTTGAACTTGATAATTGTTTATGGTTCAAACTAATACTCCAACATGAACTTCACTGTAAAGCACCAATCTGGTTCCAGGCTAAAGCTTTAAACTTGCTAAAGTAATAGCTTCACTGTAAAGCTTGCTGAATTATCTTACCTGAATCGCTTTAGTTGAATCCCGGATAGCTTAACTTCGTCGCAGTTGATATACTTAACTAGCAAAAATCAACTAATTAAACACTATAAACCAAAACGGCCAGAAAAATGTCAAATGATTCTTACGTATCTCTTCATTCGTCCAGAAGGAGTAGTATGGCAAAACACTATGCTCAATCAAATAGTTTGGTTGCAAAAAATGCAACGAGACACAATCTTCTCTCTCTTTCAGCAACACAGTACTGAGTTAGTTCGATACCAATTTACAACGTCGTGCTCCGAAACAGTATAATCCTGAAATATCACTAACGTCCGACAAAGAAGTCAGACTCTAGAACAAGGATGCGTAAACATTCCGTGAGAGTGTGCGAGGCTACTCAAGTCGGCATGAATTCGTGAATGCCTCAAATCGAATCCCTGGATACATTTCAAAACAGTAACTCTTATCATCAGCTTTCGCATTCGCCATTACACTTTCGATATCGTTTTCAGATTGCCAAAGCACAAATTCGCCGAGAGAGAAACTGTAACGTTCGGACTAAAAAAAAAAAAAACTTAACGAAAATAAACCAAAATTTACATAAGACAGGAACTAAAAAACATGGTTAAATTAGAATATACGTCACAATTTCTTTTTTTAAAGACTTCAGTTAGCCGCATACAGTATACCGCGCAGCTAACTACGGTACAGAGCAACCTACTCTGTGGGATGTGGACCTCTCATATGCACGAAAGGAATTGTCCGAAACAGCGAAGAGAGGAGTATAAAACAATACGCGAATATGCCTAACCTCCCGGACCTTTCCGAATACGTCGAAGAGATGAAGAGCTAATCAGTCGTTTGTGCTCCGTCGCAGGACGCCCCTCTCTCTAAGCGTTTAACCTTCAACAGAATTTTTTCTTTTTGACTGGGGATTTAACAACCACCGTGAGCAACTCAGTGGGCTATAAGCAGTCGCCCGTCCCTAATTTAGGGCCACTGGTTCCAGGGAAGGGAGAGAGCCATCAGTGCCGTAAGATAAACACAACATCCATGCCTCACCGGGATTCGAACCCGGACCCATCTCGGACGAATGATCAAAAGCCATCGCTTAGACCATTGCACCACCGGGTGGCAACAGAACTTTTCCAATACCTATCCCGAAAGCGTCTTCCTATTGTTACATTCACTATCTGATACTCGTTCGTTCTGGGCTGGTTGTTTTTCGTTCTACATTTCTTAGGAGTGTTGTGTTGTCGACGTTCACATAACTTTTACGAAAATATGAAAACTAGGTGTTAGCCTAGTTTTCATACTTTTAGTAAAATTATGACAAAAATTTGAAGAGTGATCATAACACTTTCCTATAATAGAGGTACGAGACAGTAAAAACTGCGTGCTAATTAAATGGAATTAGGGAAGTTTTTAACTCGAAGGGGCGTCATTGTAAGCCTCGCACTCCCATGTAAGAAAAGCTTGCTCCGACTCTAACCAGATATGGAAACGGGTCACGGGTCAGCGGGTCGACAATTTCTTGCGGGTGAAACGGGTCGGGTCAAGGTGTTCCTGACCTGATTTCGACACGGTTTTATTTCCATTTTATTTTTGAAAAGAAAAAAAAATACTTAAAAGAAAAATGCATACTGTGGAATTTTGTGCTCTATGCTGGAGCCAGGGGAGTGAAAAACATATTAAATCATATTAAATCACTGACGTTAGCCGTTGAAGAGTCCTCAACGCCAACGGTCAACAAAAAACGTGCAGTAATAAACCAATATATTAGCATAGTGTATACTAGAGATGAGTTCGGGCTCAATTTTAGGAGCCCGGGTCCAAAGGTCTAGAGCCCGGGCCCGGCCCGCTTTCTTTGATTACATGTATTTGCCGGGCCCGGATTCTTGGAAAATTCTGCTTATCAAGGTTTGCATTTATGCATTTATACACTGGCCAAAGATATGGCCCAAGGAAGGATTAGTTTAAAAATCATTAGTTTAAAAAGTTTAGTTCAGTTAATCCATTTCACAATATTAATATGTTTTTTAGAAATACTACGCATAAAGCCAAATGTTCTAAAATGTGGATTTGAAAATAAAAAAATAATCAACGTGCCCTTCGACCGTATCAGGGGAATCAGTAATTTTGGTAAAAGCTGAAGAAAAGAAATTCGTTTAGAAACAAAAAATTCCATTCGTTATTTCTTTTTGATTTCTAAATTTACTTTTATTTTGAATAAATTGCATCATAAAACGTACAACGCCGTACAGACACTTGCAAGTGTTTGAATTTTTGACTCTAGAAAACTAATCTTTGCAATATAATTTACATATATGCTAATTGGTAAAGGTAGTTTAGAGTGATGTAGAATATAAAAAAAGCATGTAGGGAAATTTCCAAAATTAAAAAAACAAGTTAGTAAAATCATGCAATGCATTGATTATGATACGCTTTCCAACATACCAGAAATTATTACTCAAGTTATGAGGATAATGGCTGTGGAATAAATCTCGCTCTTGTGTCCTGACCTTTGACCCCATTTCGATGATATTCAACAGAACCGGTTCAGTACACCTCAAGAATAACATACTAAAGTTTTGTCGCAATAGAAGCAGTTTTACGCAAGTTATGAGAATAATGACTGGAATAAATCTTGGTTTTGTGCAATGACCTTTGACCCCATTTCGTTGATATTCAACAGAACCGGTTTACTATACCTCCGGAACAACATAACGTTTTGTCGCAATCGAAACATTTTTTGGTAAGTTATGATGCACAAGGGCAATGGAATGGATCCCACTCCAGTGTCCTGACCTTTGACCCCATTTCGCCTATTTTCAATAGGGTTCGTCCCCAGTGGCTTCCTACCACATACTAAAATTTCATCGAAATCGAACCATTTTTACGCAAGTTATGACGCATAAGGGCAATGGAACAAATCCCGCTCTTATGTCCTGCCTGACCTTTGACCCCATTTCCAACAGGGTTCGTGCCCAGGTGGTTCCCTACCACATACTAAAATATAATCGAAATCGAATTATATTTACGCATAAAGGCAATGAAATGGATCCCGCTCTTATGCCCTGACCTTTGACCCTATTCCACCCATTTTCAATATGTTTCGTTCCCAGGTGGTTCCTTACTACATACCAAAATTTCATCGAAATCGAACCGTTTTTACGCAAGTTATGACGCATAAGGGCAATGGAATAAATCCCGCTCTTATGCCCTGCCTGACCTTTGACCCCCAATTTGCAATAGGGTTCGTGCCCAGGTAGTTCCCTACCACATACTGAAATTTCATCGAAATCGAACCATATTTACGCAAGTTATGATCGATGGACAGCCGAAATTTTAGATTGGATTCCAAGGGACAGGAAAAGACCCAGAAGAAGACCACATGGAAGATGGGTGGATGAAATTCGAAAGTATGCGGGAGTGACATGGAGGAGACTGGCACAAGACAGACCGTTGTGGGGGAAACTTGGTGAGACCTTCGTCCAGCAGTGGATTGATAATGGTTGACGATGATGATGATGATGATGATGATGATGCTGCATAAGGGCAATTGAATGGATCGTGCTCTTATGGCGTGACCTTTGACCCAACTTAACCCATTTTCAATAGGGTTCGTCCCCTGGTGGTCCCCTACCACATACTAAAATTTCATCGAAATCGAACCATTTTTACGTGAGTTATCGTGCCGACTGACGGACGGACGGACAAAGCTGGAGCATATACGCTTCTTCAACCTACGGTTGGAAAGCGTAAAAAAAGAACGTAAAAGCATTCCAGACCAGATTATTCTGCATTTTGTAAGATTAACAAAGCTTTGCGCTTAATAGTATAATAATCACAATATTATCATATGTGTGTGCAGTTTCCAGATCAAGTTCATCATAGAGAGAGAGAGAGAGAGAGAGAGAGAGAGAGAGAGAGAGCGAGAATTGCATCTAATGCCTCAGCGCTTCAACTTGATCTTCTTTTCTCTAAAACTCGACCTGCTGCACTAAAAACAGTCACCCTAAAAATCGCGGGAGTGAGGAAATTTTAAAAAATAAATAACAATACTTCTAACTGCACAAGTTTGGAAATTAATATATCATTTTAAAGATACGATGCTTGATTTTTAATAAAATACAAAAAATGGGAATGTGATTTTTTCGATACCAGACCTCCTTAAACTAATCCTTGCTTGGGCCATAGCTTTGGACAATGCATAATGCAAGTCTTGCTAAGCAAAATTTGTCTTGCAATGGCAGCTAGCTTAGGAAATTGAAAATCCTTCCACCATGGTAACAAATCCACAATGAAATTCAACACGTGTAATTCAACCGGGCTCGGAATTACACGTGTTGAATTCATTACAGTACTGAAATTCAAGACGTGTAATTCCGAGCCCGGGCCTTTCGGTAGTTAATGAATTCTGAGCCCGTCCGAGCCCTGGCCCATTTCTAGTGTATACCCTTAATACGTAAGAACACTTACCGCTGGTATCCACACTATTAGAGAACATTTCTTGAACGTAATATTATGTGAAGCTGAGAGAGGTACACGTTCGTCCAAAGCCCTTGATATGAATGTTGCGGCAGTATGTACGTGTCATCATGGGCGTGGTTAGAAGAAGAACACGGAGGCTTCAACTTCAGTTTGCCGGTGTTCACTGGAGGGACCAACGACCGCCCCTGAGGATGCTACAAGGGGTAGCGAAAGGCCGGGTCTGGTTCATTTGCCCGACGTTTACTTCACCGAAGGGTCACTTGACCGAAAGATCACTTCACCGAAACGTTCATTTCACCGAAGTGTCACTTGATCGGAAGGTACATTTCACCGAAGGGTCACTCGGTCGAAAATTTCGTTTCACCGAAAGGTCTCTTTACCTAAAAGTTCATTACATCGAAAGGTCATTTCACCGAAGGGTCAGTTTATCGAAAACTTTGGATTTCATTACAGGATCTGTTGAAGTATGGTGCAAGTTTGGCAGACATACCACCGAAACGTAAGGGGATCACACTCAAATTGCACTTTTGATTTCTCCGTGTCACAGAGAACGCGAAGATTTAGTTTTAAGACAAAAATAATTAATTTTAAGTCTATAGGCCTTTTTTAGCAAATTTTAATCATGCTCATAAGGTTTACATAAAAAGTAAAATTAATAACGTTGCACATTTTTTCAGGCAAAAAGAATCAATTTTAGGTCCCTAGGCCTCGGCTTAGGCCTTTTTAGCAAATTTTAAACGTGCCTGCTCATATTCATAAGATTTACATAAAAGTTAAGTTAATAATGTTGCACATTTATTCGGGAAAAAAGAATCAATTTTAGGGCCCTAGATCTCGGCTTAGGCCTTTTTAGCAAATTTTAATCGTTCGTGCTCAAAAGGAGCCCTAAAATTGATTTTTCAATCTAGGGCCCTAAAATTTATTCTTTTTACATGAATGCAGCATTTTAAACTTAACTTGTTATGCAAGTCTTATGATTATCAGCACGGCAGCTTAAAATATGTTAAGACGGCCCTGGCCTGTGGCCTTATAATTAAATGTTTTATGCCTGGGTAAAAGCGCAAAATTATTAACTTGACTTCGTGTGTAAACTAAAATGAGCACCCATGGCTAAAAGTGCAAAATTACTAACTCGAGTGCGTGGGTAATTATCATGAGCATGCATGACTGACATTTGCTAAAAAGGCCTAAGCTGAGGCCTAGGGACCTAAAATTGATTTTTGTATCTTAGTAAATGTGGAACATTATTCACTTGACTTCATATGTAAACCTTATGAGTATGCCGTGGGGTGATTAAAATTTGCTAAAAAGGCCTAAACTGAAGCCTAAGGCCTTAAAATTAATTCTTTGTGTCTGAGTAAATGTATAAAATTATTAACTTTGCTTGTTATATGACCCATATGAATATGAGCACTGTAGCTTAAAATTTGCTAAAAGAGCCCAAATTTAGGCCCATGGCCTTAAAATCAACGTTTTGGGTCTGGGTAAAAATTCAACATTACTAATTTGTTTTGCTACATAAACCTTATGAATATGAACAAGGATTAAAATTTGCTAAAAATTCCCAGATCTAGGCCTATTAGACCTTAAAATTAATGTTTTAGGCTTGAGCAAAAATTACAAAATATTTTACTTTGCATTTTATGTAATGCTTATGAATACGAGTAGAGTTAAAATCTGTTAAAATGGCCTGTACCTAGGCCTACGGCCAAAAAAATAATGTTTTGTGGTTGAGTAAAACTGAAACATTATTTACTTGATTTGCTATGTAACCCTTATGAATATGAGCTCGGAGGATTAAAATTTGACAAAAAGGCACAGATCTAGGCTTTGTAATTAATGTTAAATTTCGAAAAACCTACTCATGGGGGAGGTGTTTCATAGAAATTAAAAGCGCATTTTTTAAACAATCCGATAATGTTTAGGTGGCCAGTTTTTCAAAAACCCGCACCACACTCCAACAGATCTCCAACAACAAAATTCTAAGTTTTCGATAAACTGACCATTTTGTGAAATGATCTTTCGATATGATGAACTTTTAGGTAAAGTAATCCTTCGGTGAAATGAACTTTTAGGTAAAGTAATCCTTCGGTGAAATGAACTTTTCGGTAAAGTAATCCTTCGGTGAAATGAACTTTTCGATGAAATGAACTTTTAGGTGAAGTGACCTTTCGGTGAAATGAACTTTTCGGTCAAGTGAGCCATCGGTGAAATGTACCTTTCGATCAAATGATTTTCGGTCAAGTGACCTTTCGATCAAGTGAACGATACCCCAAAAGGCCTCGAGCTCCTTTGTTTTGTGCTGAGATGAAAGAGTTACGTGAATTTCCTAGAGATTGATGACTTGAGAACAGATTAGTGACAAGTTTACAGTGTTTTTCATCTAGTTTTACGCAAGGATATTTGAACTGAATTGCCTTTTGTGTTTGTCGAAATTCTCTTTTAGTGTTTGTAACAGGTGAATTTTATTCGTGCTGCCGTGGACTGGTGGGTTTTTGGCGCTTTGTGTAGTTTTCCTATTAGCAGGGACGCGCCAAGCGGGGATTCAACGGGTGCTAAGCACCCGGGCGGAAGGACCCACAATCAATTTTTTCGGTTGATAAATTAATATTAGTGACGTGGGAGAAGTTATGAAAACGTTATACTGTGAGAAATCGTAATGCTACGGGAAACGTTTACTTTTTTAGCAAAAATAACTCGTTTATAATTCAACAGAAAACGTCTTGAAATCAGAGAATAATTTTTACTGTTTTGTTCAGTAACAGACACCGCGGGCAAAGGATTGAAAATTCTTTTTCTATTTTTTTTTTTTTAATCTTGAAGATTTCAGCATTTATGAATGCGTGGCCAGCGCTATGACAAGTGGGGCCAATATGTAGGAAAAACACAATGGACTTCAAAATGCATAATTTGTCGACTTAAGACCCTTACGCATTTTCTGTACTTTGAGCGGCTCATACTTTAAATCTGGTCGTAAATGACGACGAAAAAATTTTCCTACAAATTGTGAACATTTTCAGCATTGTTCAAGAAATATATGCTTACTTTTCTGAATTACCTCATCGTTGGCAAATTTTCAAGGAAGAGCTTCCAGCGTTGACCGTGAAACAGGGTGGGGAAAATATTATAGGATCGATGCAATACGGGTAACGAGCACTTAGGTACAATTTCGATGTATTCCACGATATTAGATATTTTGGTTAGAATAGTTAAAGAGACGCCCGTCATGTTTAATATTACATGTATATATATATCATCATCCTTCTCAACCATTATCAATTTTTCTGCTGGATGAAGGTCTCCCCAAGTTTCTTTCACAACAGTCTATCTTGCACCAGTCTCCTCCATCTTACTCCCGCATGCTTTCGAATTTCATCCACCCATCTCCCACGTGGTCTTCTTTTGGGTCTTTTCCTACCTCTTGGAATCCAGTCTAAATTTTCGGTTGTCCATCGATGGTCCGTTGTTCTCTTGGCAATATGTTCAGCTCATTACCATTTCAGGGATTTTACTCTGATCATAATGCCTTCCACTCTTTATCATTTTCCTTACCCACGGGTTCCTCATCTTATCTTGCTTAGTTATATATACTGTATATGTGTGTGTGTGTGTGTGTGTCCATCGAGAAGCTGTAATATGCTTATCATTGTACATGATGAAACTTTTTTACCGGTAATGCAGACTTTTGTGTAAATTGACAGAGAGAGATAGAGGAAGCTGACTTCTTGAATTATTCGTAGCGTCATCTGAACTAGAGTTTTACAGATTTTTTTCTTCAGTTTTATATGAGACAGTAGTGTTTTATGGAACATCTCAATTTACTGGAAATAGAAAATAATGTTGCTAAAGATATTTATTTCATGTAAAAATGAATAAAAATTGAAAAATATTCTCGTGCAAGGGGGCGGCAAATCTGGGCTTGCACCCGGGCGGCAAATGCCCTTGGCGCGCCCCTGCCCATTACTTCTATTTACTTATTACGTGATTCATGTTGTTAATTACGTGATTCATATTGTGCAACCTTGCCGATACTTGGGGTTTTTTAGTGTTTAATAGCTTGACGGACGGTTCAGTAAAATAGTGTAGGGTCATTTGGTGAATTTTCGTATTGTCTTAATAATTCGGGTTTTTGACAATTTTGAACAGTTTTTAGAGTTCATTCTGTGCTTTGTTTGATTTTCTCAACGTTGTATATTTGAAGCATTTATTTATGAGTTGTCACTTTTAAGTAATTCATGTCAAGGACTTTGGACGAACTCTCTCAGCTTCACATAATATTACGTGCAAGAAATGTTCTCGAATAGTGTGGATACCAGCGGTAAGTGTTCTTACGTATTAAGGGTATACACTATGCTAATATATTGGAGTGAAAAACGTTTTGTCACACAAAAATTTTGCCGTCTCTTTCTTACGCAAATGAAGATTTCCACCGACTGATGACGCCATATCGTGAACTTCCATTGCGTTTGATACAGGCAAACGCCTGCTCCTGCTTCTCTGGTGATTCATTCTCTAAACACTGCGGGTCATATTTGTAAGACAGAGTTACTTTTCACATCCCATCTTTTGCATTCAAGCTTTCGTTTGAGGTGCTCATATCCCGTTCCATTGCATGCCGTGTCGGAATTAATGCCTTATTTATTAATATGGATGAATTTAATATTAAGGAGATTAAAAAAGGCATCGAGGCTAACAAATACAAGCTTCTTGAAAACAAAGAGGGGAAGAGTGAAGGCCGGAAGTTGTTTCGTCTCATTACGAAACCAGAATATGTTTCACGGTAACACCAATTTTCACAACCTTGTGACGAGTTGAAAGTTTCTAAAATATGAATGTTGATTTCATGAGTGTTCCTTTCTTCTGAGGGGCAATGATGAAATCTTCTGAGGGGCAATGATGAAATCCACATTTTAGAAACTTTCAACTCATCAGAAGCTGGTGAAAATTGGTGTTTTCTGAAGCTTGATATATATGTTACCAAGAAAACAGAAAAAAACTGAAATTAAACGTACAAGTTACTTAATTCAAAAATGTTGACTGTAGCACGATCGAAATTAAGTGGAACAGCCTTGACATTACTGCAGAAAGACTTTTTGACTCTGGCAGATGTGTTTGAAAACATGACTAAAAGAGTTAGGTTATGGGAAGAACGACAGTTTCATAACTTTCTGTTATCAAGAAAACAGAAAAAACTGAAATTAAACGTACAACAAGTAACTTAATTCAAAAATTTTGACTTGTAGCACCATCAAAATTAAGTGGAAGAGCCTTAGCATTACTGCGGAGGGACTTTTTGACTCTCGCAGATGTGTTTGAAAACATGCGTAAAACAGTTAGGTTATGTGAAAAACGACAGTGAGTAAATTATACGTTTCCGTAATATATTTATATGATTTCTATAAAACCTACGACCATATAACCTACGATACCCACTGCGGAGAGACTTTCTGAATGCCCTGTGTATATATACGAGTGTATATATGCATCCTGCCAGTGCTTAAGTATAGAGCAGAGACATGGACCTTAACTAAAAAGACATACAAAGACTGCAGACAACTCAAAGCAGCATGGAGAGATGCATGCTTGGTGTAACCAGGAAAGATAAGAAGAGGAACTTGTGGATAAGGAAATTGACAGGAGTGGACGACATCATGACCAGAGTGAAACCACTGAAATGGTAATGGGCTGGACATGTTGCCAGAAGAACGGACCACCGATGGACAACTGAAATTTTAGACTGGATTCCGAGGGACAAAAAAAGACCCAGAAGAAGACCCCCATGGGAGATGGAAGGATGAAATTCGAAAGTATGCTGGAGTGACATGGAGGAGACAGGCCCAAGACAGACAATTGTGGAAGAAATTTGGAGAGACCTTCATCCAGCAGTGAATTAATAATGGTTGATGATGATGATATATACTGTATGTAGTGTAATAGTGTATATGCATATACGAGTGTATATATACATATATGATTGTGTATAATTATAAATTGGGTTTCGAATTTATAGTCAAAAGCAGATTTACCCTGGTCGGGTCAGGTCAATTATGTGACGTCCGGGTTCAAAATTTTTGACCCGTTTCCAACTCTGGCCTTAACCATTACCAGTGCCAGACTGGCGATCCACAAACGGCCCTGGAAGCGGATATTTCTTGCAGCCCACTGTTTAGAAAGAATTATCAAGGTGCCCAATCCTAAAATTAAAGATATATCAGCATCACCCTTTCCTGTTGAAGCGTCTTTTTAGCATAAGTCCAATAATTACCGTAGTTCAGAAGCTAATTAGCGAATAATATCTAAACCATTTTTGTGGACCTAAGCGTAAGATATCCCTAGTAAAATTCAATATAAAAAGATATGTACGACTTTCGTTACTGAAGAAATAAACATGGTACCGTTCCTAAGAAAGAGGCTATCGAAGATTTTATCCAACTTCTACCAATTTTATTGCAATATAGATGAATTCAGAATTGTAAAGGTTTTTTCGCTATCAGTAAGAAGGGAAATCTCAATGTGCCAAAAAATGTTTTTGTTTGTTTTTGAGAATACCTATCAAAAACTAACAAATTACGAAAAAATTCCTTGAAAACATTTTTGATTTTTTCAAGGGATTTTGGTCTGTAACAACAAAAATAGTACGGAAATTAATGTTTATTCAATTACTTTCAAATAGGAAAGGCATATTTTCTGTAGCTAAAACATATTTTTCAAATCTGCAGTTCAAGAACTCCTACGCCCCAGAAAGCAGTAAATCAAATGTATATAGATCCCATTAAGAAAAATATACATATGTATATATTTAACACACACAACCCAAAAATTTTACCATACGTGAACCTCAATGCTTTAAAGTGGTTCCACCTAAAACCTCTGCCTTATGTTTCCAATGGTAAAACTTATTTACATATTTTCTTCGCAATTAATGTATTCCCAAGGATGAAAAAGTTAGTTTTATCGATGTGCAAATTAAGTTAAAGCACGGAATACTTAATACTTGCTAAAACATAACCATAATTATGTTAAAAATCAATAATTTTATTTTGAGTAATGTTCAGACCTGTTAATAGATGGCACGACCTGTAGATTGATGACGTCAGTAGACAAATGCTGGATTGCTTAGTTATGGTTATGTTTTAGCAAATATTAGGTATCCTATGCTGTAACTTAAACGTGAGCTTTACGGATGTGCAAATTTTCATTCTTGGGAATACATTAAATACGGAGAAAATACGTAAAGAAGTTTTACTATTGGAAACATAAGGCAGAGATTTTAGGTGGAACCACCTTAATGTTTAAAAAGAATTTGGCGTTTCTATCCCAGATTTAAAATAATACATTCGTTGGTTTACAAAAAGGAAATTTAGAACTTTTATTTAAATTTCGTGCCTTCATATTGATAGTATATTTGATTAATTGATTATTCAACTGTAATTAGTGAAAGCGGGGGAAATAGAGGAAATCAGCCAAAAGGGACGAAGCATATATTTGAAAATCGTGATGTGTTTTGGGGGATTTCATGAATAACAGTGTTTTGATTTAACAGAAGATTTCCTATGTAAGTTTTTTTTTCTTCGAAGCCGTCAAAATGGTAAACCAGCTTTGCCTTTTTACCAGAATTTGATTTTCTTCTATCAGCATATACAGTCGTGGCCAAAAATCCTGCACCAGTAGACCGAAAGTCAATTTTTAATGTTTGAAGTCAACTTATACAGCGTAATGGTAAAGTCACGAATACATATTATACATCATTTTAAAGGAAATGTTATGCTGAATTCAAATATTTTTACAGAATGTTATTACCAGTAACAGTGGGGAAGTTACAAGCAAAAGTACGGCGTCTAGTCATAAAAAGCAAAAAATTGTGCAATTTGTGAAATTAGTGTACACTGCATTTAACGTAAAATTACTGTACAGTACATTATTGGTACTTGCAGGACACTTGAAATAACTTACCAACAAGCCAAGCAAAATACTCTTTAATATTTAATTGGATAACCACGGTTTCTTAGTAACAAAGTGCACCTTCTTGGCATGGAACTAATGAGCTTCTCTAGTTGTCCATTGGTGATATCACGGTGCCATACGGCCCTTACAGACTCAATTAATGCTGTTTAGATGTGGGTCCTTGTTGACGGATCTTTTGCTTCAATCTCACCCGCAGATTCTTTATGTGATTAAGATCCGGTGACTATGCCGGCCACTGAAGTTTTCTTACAACTTTTCGATTAAACCACTCGTCAACCAACTTTGATCAATGACATGGCGCGTTATCGTCCTGAAAGATAAAATTCCGCAAACCCATGTCTTGTGCAGATGGTAGCAGTTAGGACTGCAAAATATCCACATATTTCGATCCATTCCATGCGCCCTCAACAGTGTGCAGATGGCCAACACCACTGGTTGAAATACAGGACCATAACATCACCGAATGTGGGTGCTTGATTGTTGGCTGGGTGCAGCATGCTTTATATTTTCACCAGCCCGTCGACGTACATAATTATTTCCATTATTAGCGGAAATAGTAACAGTTGTTTCATCACTGATAATATATTTATTTCCATTATTAGCGGAAATAGTAACAGTTGTTTCATCACTGATAATATATTTATTTCCATTATTAGCGGAAATAGTAACAGTTGTTTCATCACTGATAATATATTTATTTCCATTATTAGCGGAAATAGTAACAGTTGTTTCATCACTGATAATATATTTATTTACATTATTAGCGGAAATAGTAACAGTTGTTTTATCACTAAAAATCACTAACATTTTTCCATTCATCAACAGTTCAATTCTTGTGTGCCTTGGCCCAAGGCACACTTTTGAGCCTTTGTTGTTCAGTAAGGAAAGGTTTTCGTTCAGTCAGTCAGTTTTCTTGTAGCCTACGACGAACTGTACGTGCAGATGCAATAATGCCTATTTCATTCTCCCACTCATTTCTTAAATCAGTGGCTGTTTTAGACCTTGATTTTAAGGAACGACGAATCCACATGCGATCATCACGTTCAGTATACACAGTCTTGGTCGACCTGTTCTTTTTGTGTTTCACACACATCCAGTTTCTGCAACTCTTTTAAAAGTGCGCAAGACAGTGGAATGATCACAGCCACATTTAACAGCAATTTTGACACCGTGTTATCACCAATGGATTACTAGAGAAGCTCATTAGTTCCATGCCAAGAAGGTGCACTTTGTTACTAAAAAACCGTGGTTATCCAATTAAATATTAAAGCATATTTTGCTTGCTGGTAAGTTATTTCAAGTGTCTTGCAAGTATCAATAATGTACTGTACAGTAATTTTACGTTAAATGCATTGTACATTAATTTCAGAAATTCCACAATTTTTGGCTTTTTATGACTAGACGTTGTACTTTTGCTTGTAACTTCTATTAAAGGTAATAACATTCTGTAAAAATATTTGAATTCAGTAAAAAATTTCCTTTAAGATGATGTATAATATGTATTCCTGACTACGCTGTATAAGTTGACTTCAAACATCAAAAATTGACTTTCGGTCTACTGGTGCAGGACTTTTGGCCACGATTGTATGGTGAAGTACAATATGTGCGCCCAGGACGGACGAAAAGAAGGAAGGAACATGACAGTTTAATGGGTTCATATACGAAGAATCGCGAAATGATTCTCCCTGGACGTAACTCGAAGGGACCTTAGTGTACAAACGAAGAGCGGAGGGTTCAACGACCAGAGTAGCACCCCACGATCACCTCTCTCTCTCTCTCTCTCTCTCTCTCTCTCTCTCTCTCCTGACAACGAGGAAGAGGAACCTGCTGTTTTACCCCTGTTCCTTTGTAGCGCCGACGAGAGCAGTGAGATGTGTTCACACAATAGACGTCTCACACTGACTTTGCGCCAGTTGGGCAGTTGTGACAACATGTAACGTCGTATGAGACGTTTTGAAATCCTCGCAGACCCAGTTTACTATTATTATCCATCATGGAAAATAGTAGAAGTAAAGGCTTGCCGCCTGGCTTCGCTATGCTTATATTTTTCTTCTGTCGTTTGTGAGTAAACAGTGAATAAATAATAAACGATATATGCAGCTCAAAATTCCCATGGGCACGCGAGAGGATTTTTAGAAGATAACTGCCAATTCGCGAACACACACTCTCAAAAAGGCTTGCCAGCCATGCTATGGGTAATCGCCCGTAACTATACAATTAAGGGCCTCTGGTTCCACGGAGATGAAACGGCCAGCGACGTAGGACGTAAACGCACCACTCATGCGTCATCCAAAACTCGAACACGGGCTCAGCTCGGACGATTAATCAGAATGCCGAGCCTCTAAACACTCTGCCATCGGGTCGGCATTTGGTAAAAAAATAAGGTAAACATATAATAAGTAAAATAATAAATCTCGCTTAAGTTTTCTTATTCTTAAATGAAAAAAACAAACAAAAAAACAATGAAATGTTGCCGATCGGTAAATTACGAAGACACCCGTTCCTTTATTTAGAAAGCATTATACAAAACGCTAAGAATGTTATCTCTTCTAAAAAAAAAAAAAGTGATGCCCTGATACACACAGCGATGTTTGGAAGAGCTCGGCTTTGGACAAACAACCAGTGAGTTGTGGTAGCCTTGAGAGAACCCTGCAGCGCGAAAACACTAAAATGATTAATGTACTCGAAGCAAGGTCAGAATTCGGGGCAGAGCAGCCCTTTTTGCAGCCCCTGAGTGGATGATATTATTTCCACTGAGAAAATATTTTACTCTGCTTCCTCTACGATACATCCATTAATATACATTACTCTTGACGGCATTCATATATACCAATTTGTGTGACTAAGTTTTAATAAGGTCAACCAACCACACTGGATGAAGCATCGAATTTAAATACGTCAGTTGAATGAGAGAAAATGAATCATACACATTCATGATGATAGCAAGGCGTATACCTGCAGCGAATTTCAAGTTCTTGGAATTCAAGGACACACAAGCCACAGATCGAGCGACTACAAAGGCTGAGTGTCATATACCTCTGACTACACGGAAAAATGAACATAACAAAATTTAACGCTTAGTCTTTCGGTTTCTTGAAGAAATGGCTGCTTAAATTTGTCGAGTAACAGATTACATCAAATAACCTACACTTCACAAAGGAGCAGTAGAGGGTCCAGGGGGAGCGACTGGGAAGATCGCCCTCCCCTTTAAAGCAAGTGTTTCCTTTTCAAGTGGCCAATATCAAAATAAATAATACATTTATTTTTGTAAAATTATAGTATTAGGTGTACAAATAAGTTTTAAAGCAGTTTTTGTGTGACGTGTACCGCTAATTTACATACCCGACATTTCCCCGCGTTGTTGTCATGTGACCGTAACTGGTCCAGAATATAAAATGTGACACAGACGTTTGCCCAACAGTCAAACGCACTTGCACATCGGTAGGTGAAAGATGGCAAGCGATACTGCATTTATTCGACACTGCATTCGTTACGAATTTCATCAAGGAAAAAGTGCTGCAAAAGCATGTGCATCGACCTGTTCTAGGGGGAGAATATTGTATCGAAAAGCAAGTGTGAATTTTTGGTTTAGACGGTTTAAAGCAGGTGATTTTGAAGTTAGCGATCGAGAACGTAGCGGCGCCCCGCAGAAGGTTGCACATGAGGAACTGCAAGCATTGCTGGATGAAGATTCGTCTCAAACGCAAAACGAACTAGCTGAACAACTGCGGGTAACTCAACAAACCATTTCCAATCGTTTACGCGCAACGGGAAAGATTCAGAAGGAAGGAAAATGGGTATCACATGACCTGAGTCAGAGGAACAAGGATGAGCGTGTCATGAAGTGTTTGAATATGTTGAATAAACAACACAGAAAATCTTCCCTGTGGACAATCGTTACGGGTGATGGTGATGAAAAACGGATATGGTGCGACAATACCAAAAGCAAAAAACACTGGGTAGACCCCGGTGAAGCAACGACTTCGACACCGAAACGCAATATTCACTCCAAGAAAGTTCTGCTGTGCATCTGGTGGGATATGAAGGGTGTGTTCTATTATGAACTATTGGAACAGGGTCAAACTGTTACTGCCGATCGCTACACGCAACAATTGCTGCGATTGAACCAGGAAATCTGTCGGAAACGTTCATTCACAGGCAAAGGATTGCGTCCCGTGAAATTACTGCACGACAACGCTAGGCCGCATGTCGCGAAATCGGTCAAGGAAACGTTATTGACGCTTGGCTGGGAAGTTTTGGAGCACCCGGTGTATTTTCCCGACATATCCCCTTCAGACTATCATTTGTTCCGATTGATGCAACATGGTTTGTCTGCTGTACGGTTCCGGACATGTGACGAAGTGCAAAATTGGGTTGACGATTTCATCGCGTCACACGACGAAGTATTCTTCAAGGCTGGAATCCGTCAGCTGCCCGACGGCGGAAGGTGATAGATAATGATTGCGCATATTTTCATTGTAAAGGTATTGTTGTTTTCTCTCAAATTACATGTTGTGTTGTCTTAAAACGCTTTAAAACTTATTTGTACACCTAATAATAAATCCACAGAATTTTTCAAATCTTGCACAGCTCACATGTTCAGCATTTGATGTACTCCCTCAGCTTTACTTTTTACCAAAATTCTTCCACTACACTGTAAAAAACTGCAGAATCAAATTACGGTAGATACACCGGCAACTGAGTGGCCAGTCAATAAACCGTAATTTTACAGTACCATTCCGAAATTTTCATTAATATCTTTAATGACCGGGAAATAAAAACGTCTAATGACCATAATGCTCATTATCATGTCTAATGACAAATAAATAATAATACATGTTATGTTCGTTAACATGTCTATTGGGAAATGAAAACGTATAATGCCGTAATGTTCATTAACATGTCTAATAACTGGGTAATAATATGTCTACTGACAGGGAAATTAAAACGTGTTGCCCTCCAGAGGTGTTGCCAGTCGACTATTCGCACATGAAAAAAACAAGTACGTAACCACTTTAAAAAGAACTTTGCCAGATTTTCAAGGTTAAAATACAGTAACAGTTCAAACACCGTGAACATTTAGTTTATCTACCGAAAATGTATGGTTGACCGCCAGGAGGCGTGCTTACGATCCGTAAACCGTCTTAATCCGGGTGAAACACTGGTTATTCACGGCAATTTTTTACAGTGTAGCACACCAAGATTTCTCTGCGCTGTTGCAATTTCGTCCTCTATGACACAATTTCTATTCCACCATTCAACATGGCAGATTTTCTTTGCCTTGTTAAACATGGAATTTTATTCATTTTTGTTACTTCGCTTGTTAAAAGTTATCGTCCAAGCCAGGAGGGCAGGGGAACCTGCGACCTTTTGAGTGAATCCAAATTTTGCAGAACAAATCCTTTTATTTTTATTAATATGTTTTTGTTCGTCTTTTATTATTTTTATTTTAATCTGAAAATGACCGTACTTAAAATACCATAGAGTAAAAGAAGATTCAACTAAATAATTCTCCCCGACTGGCGGCCACAATTAAAACATTAATAAGTCTATTTTGACACCTGCTACGCTCATGATTTCGTTCTATGGCTCCTAAAGAACTACAGATGGAATTGATTGAGCTCTCAGAAGATGACATTTTAAAGTCCTTATTTGATGCTAAGAAAGATCCTGTCGAATATGGAAAAATGCAATAGAATACCCACGCCTTCGGCAACATGGACGAAAAATGCTTTCTCGCTTTTCAACCAGGTATTGCTGCGAATCTACATTCCAGACCTAACCCAGATCAAGACGCAAATGACGATACCCATCTACAGGATCAGCTAAAAAGTACGGACCTCCATGTTCAAGCAAGTATTCAAATGCTTAAAAAAAAAAAAAAAAAACCCAAGACAGTCACAACAAAGTCATTAAAAGGTTAGTTAATTTTAGAATTAACTAATTTTTTTTTTCATTTTTTGAAGTAATTAGTACATAGTAAAATTTTTACAAAATAATGTACATTTCGAAGTACACTGTTAAAAATTTCAGTTCAACGTTGCGCAACAATATCGTGCAGCATCTGACACTCACACCATGATCTGGCGCGATTTTCACACTTGCACCATAAAGTTGTGCATGAAAACGTTTGATTTGCACCAAGTTTTCGTGCAAATTACCAAATGCAGACAGACCGGTGTTACTTTGCACCACATTTTAGGACAGTGAAGGAGACGGCGCATGCGCCTTCGTCATCAAGTCATCCGACAGAGGCAGATGTTGTATTGTGCCGCCATGTTGGTTTTATCGTCACAGTGAGTGCGAGTTTGGAAAATTTTAAAGAAGTGTTCACTCAAGTTAATAAGGTAAGTGATGAATATAATTTTTGTAGCACATATATATCTGGTGTTCCTGACAATTTTTTTTCACGTTGAACTTTCTGATGTTTTATATATGTGCCTGGCCACGTGTAGGACAACACAATTTTTGTTTCCTGAGAAGTTTGTTCACATGGAAGTAGTTTCTAATGTAGCATAACAACCTCAAGTTGCGGCATTAATTTGCCCAGTGTATTGATTTTGAAATTAAGACTACATGTGCTAACAGAAGCAATGAAGATTAAAATCACCCGAATATGCGAGAAAAATGTCAAAAGAAAAAAAAAGGGAACATTTTATTCCTAAATTGATGAAGTAAACACAAACTTTTTGGAACTGTACACAGAAACTCTGTTTCCAAAATATTTTATCCATAAATCAGTGATGTAAAAAGACTACACTTCATTTTTGGTGATATGTTGCACCAATAAGTGGAACTACACCAGCTGCCCTACATTTGGAAAAGTTACACCAACAAGTGGTACAACTGTGCACCATATTATGGAGTATCCTTACATTTGATGGTGTATATTGCACCATAAAATGGTACAACCTTACCCTATAAAGTGGTGTACGGTTGCGCCATATTGTTGGGTTTTGTTTGCACCACATAATTGTGCATCTTTTCTCAGAAAGTGGTGTAGCACCACTTTTTGGTGCAACCTATCCAAATTTTTAACAGTGTATGTCTAATTTGAGTTTCTTGAATGCGGCCTTGGCCTTTACATCTAACTTAATGCGGCCTTCCAACATGAAAAGGTTCCCCACCTCGGGTTCAAGCTATTCTCTTCCTCGTTACATCCGGGGATTTCATTAAATTTTGTTCGTTAAAAACGATCGAATTAGCTTTGAATTAATATTATGCCAAACAAAAGTTTCAAACTCCGGGATCTCGCTAAATATAGGCTCGTTATAAGCGTGTGCTACTGAAATTAAAAATGCTTTGTCGCAGCCATAAAAATTTTCATTTTTGTTACTTTTTCAAGTGTGGAAACCCAAACGACGTGATGAATGTTACAATACTGCATAATCTGTGTGGTGTGAACTATGATTACACAGTATTGTAACTAATTATACAGTACTGCATTAGCAGTTACAATACTGACTGACAATTTCAAGAGTTTTGGTGATTGAGTAAATAAGGGTAATTTAAAACGCCCGCTAGGTCTCAAAAACTCAACTCCTGAGGGGCAAAGAAAATGTCTATGAATCTGAACAATTTCAGCAAATCTTTAAAATTCTTGCCATCCTTAGAAAAATATGAGAGCAACTCTAACCTGTGAGTGTAGCGAATTGGAAGCAAATAAAAATGACTGAAATTACAAGGTTTGTTACAAAAAAGAAAATAAATATGAGACAGCACTTACATTCCTTAAGGATATCTCGTTCAATAGATCTTTTTATACGCACGCGTAACGGACATATTTCCTTCTACGCAAACAGGTCAGTTCCCATCCGATGCGGCAATACACAGTTTTGTTTTAGATGTTCGCAATAGTAGCAGCAGGGCGCCTGCATCTAGTTATGAGTAAAACAGGGAAGACTACATGGCTTCTCTCTACTCCTGGATCGGTTGTTTCGTGCACGGATCATGGGTCACATAACCACGCCTATATGCACAAGTAGCCGCGTTCTACAGCACGTAGCAGTGACGTCACCGACGAGCTCAGAACATATACAGACGGAAAGGGCAGGCTGTGTCAGTTCGAAAGTACAAGGACCGTACAATGGAGAAAGGGAAGGACTTCGAACGGGAAATGATTATCAGTCCGAGGGAGACGGGGGCGGGGGTGAAGTACATCATCAACCGCAGACATTGTTAGTTGTTCAAAAGCCACCGTAAGTGAAGATGTGGCTGGAATGGTCCGAAGAAAGACACATATCCATTCAACATTCCGAAAAGAAGAAACCACCACTGGTTGATAGTTGAGATGAACGCCGATTGGCATGTGGTGTTTGTGAAAACAGACGGCTTATGACCGCTCAATTACGGGCAGACTACAACCAATGAGCACAGAGGGTTTTTTTAATTTGGTTTTTTTTTCTGTTTGGGGGCTTAACAACCACCGTTAGCAACTCAATGGGCTATAGGCTGTCGCCCACTCCTATAATTTAGGGCCACTGATTCCAGGAAGGGGAATAACCCAGTGCCGTAAGTCAAACACACCATCCATTCCACACCCGGGATTCGAACCCGGATTCATCTCGAACGAATGATTGGCGGCCAGTGCCTCGTACCACTCAGCCCCTAGAGGGAACGTTTTCGAGCATACAATCAAGCGGACGCTTCTACGGGTAGGCCCAAGGAGTCGGAGGCCTGTTTATGTGTCCACGCTGACCGACCGTCATCGACAGCTCCGCCTCTAGTGGCCACGAGGGAGCACTGTGACTGGAAACTGGACGTAGAGCATGGGCCTTAATTTGAAAAGCCTGGTCCAGCTCAGAATTGTCAGTTTACGGCCCGACCTGTTTTATACTTTCATCAAGCGTTCTCCGCCATTTACTGTAAATAACACAATTCTTCCTTTAGAGCAGTCTTCAACCAGCAGAGCACTTTTCAATAGCCCGCGAGATGATGTCCACAAACGGAATTCGAAAATGGACAAAAATACATTTTCGAAATGGAGAAATGAATAAATACACACACACACACGAGAGCTGAGACGGGCCGAGCCCGAAAGCCCGAAGTAGAGCCAGAGCCGGGCTCGGGCTCTGAGAGAGGGAGATAATTTTCTCCCTTTTTCTTTTAATGTGATTTTACATGATTTATCACACGAGACTTTTTTACACTTTCGAGTTGTTAAAGAGAATTATTCGGCAACTGGGTCTAGATGGGGAGTAGGAAGAGGACAGAGCTATTCATTCCGGGGTTGGGTAACAAAATTCCATAGGCCATGGATTACAGGATTTCTGCGAAGGAAAAGTTTCTATGAGAACTATAGACAGTAGTAGATAGCAAGGTGACGAAATTTTGCTTCCTACCTCAAAGGGCAACTCCCTGCTAATTCTATTGAGCGACGTACGACGTAGATTGCTATGCCTCCCGAGTTTTCCTGATAACCCCTACCCCGAAACATTTCAGGAAAAAATGAATGGTTAAAGAAGAAACTATAGAAATAGATAGGCATCCCTTTCCCCCTCCGCAGTTGAGAAAGACATCGGGTAATTGCACGGGTAGGAAAGACTGGATTGTCTGGAAGAGAAGGCTTTTTTTTTTTAATGCCTAAACAGGTTAATCATAGTTTTCGGACTCGTTCTGGCCCGGGCTCTATCTTGCAATATAAAATTCGGGCTCGGGCTGACATACTTCGGGCTCGGGCTCTTAAAATTGAGCCCGAACTCAGCTCTGACACACACACACACACACACACACACACACACGCGCGCGCGCGCATTTTCAAAGAATACCCAAAAACGTCGGCGTATCAGGTTTCGAAATTCTTTGTAACATAGACATCATGTTAACTGTGCACAGTTTCTTTTTCGAAAGTTAAGTTTTAGTATTCAAAACATGTCTGAAATAATCGATATTCATAATAAACATATGCATTTTTACTTTTCTTTTCCATGTAGCCCTCGAGTCCTATCCCGTTTTGACATGTCGTCCGCGATTAAGAAAAGTTATAAAACCCGTTGGTACAGAGAAACAAAAACGTGCTGTACTAAACAAAACTATCTTATAGTTGTAGAGCAGTGGTCTCAAACTCGCGGCCCGGCGCCAACTGTTTTTCATTCGTGCGGCCCGCACGAATGATTACAAAATAAAAATAAATCACCCTTTTTTCAAGTATATTATGATATAACAAATACTCGTATAATATAAACATGGTAATGCTAAGCAAAGCCATCCTCTTTATCAGTAACAAGTTTATTAACAAAGAATAAAATTGTAATTAAGCATGCATATTTTTACGTCCAAAGGAATACAAAAACGATACAGATGTCTTCCCGCTACGTACTCTTTACCAAAACAAGCACTTGCGCAAAATTGAAATCAAGCGCTGGCAACACTGATCGACCTTGAAAAGCTCCCACCCGCTTAACTTATGGCTAGTTTCATCCGGCTGCATTGGTTGCTTCACACGCTATTTTTCTACTGAGGTTGATTTGTGTGATTTTATTTTTACCATGTCTGTTTCTAAACCAAGTTACAGTAGTAAACGATCGATTGAAGATGAACATAGAGTATTTAAAAAGAAGTGGGCGTTACAGTACTTTCGTTGTAAAAGTAATAATTGTGTTTTGTGCCTTATTTGTTAGCAAATGTTCCAAAACAGCACAACTTACGACGCCATTTTCAAACTGTGCATGAGGAGAAGTATGATTCACAGCAAGGGCATCTTCGAGAGGACAAACTGAAGAAACTGAAAACGTATTTAAGTTCGCAACAAAATGTGTTTCAAAGTAGCAGAGTATATTTGCCCTGGCAAGGTGAATGAATTTGCAGAAATAAATCTTTCGCCAAACACGGTTGTTAGTGAAATCGATGAACTAGTTTCAGATATAAACGATCAATTAATTCAGAAGGTATCAGAGTTCCTTTACTTTTCCTTTGCAATTGACGGAGGTACTGACATAACAGATGTTGCTCAGTTGGCCGTTTTTATTCGCGGGGTAGATGAAAATCTTAAAGTAACTGAAGAACTATTTCAACTGCATGATACTACGAAAGTTGATAACATTTTTGACAAAATGAAAATAATGTTTGACGAGGAAAAATTGCTTTGGCCTGAACTGGCATGTTTAGTTACTGTTACACGGCACTAGCAGTGTTCCTGCCGAGTCTGCCGGTAACGGTGCTTGAGACCTGAAGTACAATTTAGTTGGCCGCCGCACCAGGTGAGAATCTCAGGTGCACTGCTGCAGTCAAAGATTCACACCGGAACATAAAAAATGAAAAGTTGAAGAATGACCCGAAGCATAAGGCTTGGGTGAATCCACCTTGTGAACAAAATAACAACAACAAATAAAAAATAAAATAATCTAAAAAAAATGATACTTTGGGATCAGAGTTGTGATGAGGTTCACCCGCAATCACCAATTCGTGACTGAGTGTAGTGGTCCGGATCTTACTCCGGTACATTCAATCCCCAACCAGCCAGTACAACACTCACTTTCGCAAATAACACATGATTCTCAAATACACAACACAACATTTAATAACGTTCTGCGAGATTTAAACAGATCCGGCGCTCTCTAGGCGCATAGACAATTGCCCCTCATATGTGGGCAGCATACGGTGTCACACTTTACTGTCGGAAGACGCAGCCGACTGAGTCTCCACCGGACTATCTGAACAAGAGATACTACTCGTTTACACACTAAATAGAGCTGCAGGTGATATTCATATACAATTGCTTAGAGAATGAAAAAAATTATATGCAAACGATCACATTAAAAATACTCGCGACACAAAATACACAAGCACGTTAATTTGCGGTATAAGATTATAGGTGCGAAATACTGCCAAAGTTAATTAACTAAATCTAATAAGCATGCACATGCAGATCCCTTCCCCGCTCGCTTTGGCCCTGAACCAAAGTTAAAAGAAACTGTCCCGCCCAGCGGAATTTGTGGCCACACCCTCTCCCTTATTCATGTAAAAAAAATAATCAGGAAATGGGCCCTGTAAGAAATTGAAATCTGTATGTGCAGGTATTTCCACTGAGGTTCAGTCACTCAGCATTACTGCATCTATGTCCATGCAGCTTTGGGTGTCGGGATGGCACAAGTTCGCAGATGTGCGAAGAAAGAAAAAGGAAATATTCATCTACTTACAGTTTCGTGACTTTGCTGTGCAAATCCGTTGTGCATCACATAATATCACACGACAAAAAAAAACACGCACACACACACAGACACTTGCACCATGTGGCAGCACCGATGATTCAACACTTCACTTTGACGCTTGATGTAAATGAAGCACACAATTAAAATGGTAATATCACGCCGCACTTTGTTGCAATGATTAGAGTGCACACTGATCTATTCTCGTGACGATTTGAAGGTGGCCGTTAAGCAAAACAGGCCCTCTCACATCTGCTGTTGCGGTTTCCAAGATTGATTTTCTGTGTTCCTGGGAAATGATTTCTGTTGTCGTGAAGAAATAAATTTGACCATCAACTGCTTGGAGAGTGGAACCCCCTCACTTCCGCTGCTGCTATAGTAGATTCCGTCCGTCGCTACCTTCCGTCCTTTTTGACCGTTCATTCCCAATTCAGTCAGTTCCTTTCCGTTAGCATAACATCTACCCTGCCTGAGTACGCAGTTCAAATATGCCACTCGCAGGTTTTGTTTCCATTTTTTTTTATCGAGTTGCGACCGCCAGCCCTGAGATTAATTTTCTCGGCCGAGCGAAATCAGACGTGCTTTTACCTTAAGCGTATATCAGCAACTGCTGACCGAAAACAACGCTCGAATCCACCCCCTATTCTTTTCGGCGATTCTAAACTCTTAATTGCCCATTGTCCCTCGCATACGTCAGTCAAAGTATCTTTCTCGCTGACAGAGTTATGTGTCTGCTGAGGGTCTCTTGGCCCACCCACTGAAGTAAACATACGGACCACAGCGTTAAGCTACAAGCGGAAAGAAGAAAAGAAAGAAAAGTGAAAAACCACTTCGAACAATGCTGCTTCCATCCGCATTCGAAAACACATTTCCCTCGTTCGTTTTGCAGCCCCTCTAAGACACTTGAGATAGGAATTTTTATGTTTCACT
Source organism: Macrothele yani (assembly GCA_039090855.1). Lineage (NCBI taxonomy): Eukaryota > Metazoa > Arthropoda > Arachnida > Araneae > Macrothelidae > Macrothele > Macrothele yani. The sequence goes on along the minus strand of CM077016.1, from coordinate 75,013,992 downwards.
TCAGGGCTATGTGTGAGGTCTAGCAATTCAAAATGGCAAAAATATTGCGTTTCTTGCCTTCAAAAGCATTGGAGCGACTTGCCAATTATCCCGCAATTTTGTTAATTAATTTAGAGAACAGCCGAAAGAAAAAACAACGTAAATGAGAAATAAATAAAAAAAACTGAACTGTAAAAGAACATGTGAGCCTGCCGAACTGTGATTAATAGCTGCCTCATACCATACGCGACATGGCGGACAAATTTTAGAGTTTTCTTCAGGTTTTAGGATGGGGGGGGGGGTGTCCACTGTAACATTACAGATGGTGTGCCTGCAATGGCTAGTTCAAAAAACGGCTTTGTTGGAAAGATTAAAAAAAATGTTGATCGATGAAGGTTCATTTACTCCATTTGTACATTTTCATTCTATTTTACGTGAAGGCCCATTGTGTAGCCGTGTTTTAAAAGTTGAAAATATTTTGAAGCCTGTGGTAAAAATCATAAACTACATTCGCTCCAGAAGCTTAACCACAGACAGTTTACTGCTTTTCTCAAAGATATTGGCTGTGAGCATAATGACATTTTGTATCACTCTCATGTAAGGTGGCTTAGCTGCAGACGAGTGTTAAAAAGATTTTGGGATTTGAGAGATGAAATAAAGATGTTCCTTGAAACTAAAGATCAAGACGTCTCGCTTTTTGATGATCCAAAATTGTTATATGGTCTGGCATTCAGCACAGATATAAACTGGATACCTAAACGATTTGAATATCAAACTACAAGGCTAAAATAAGCTAGCCACTGTATTATTGATAATGTTAACGTATTTCAGAAGAAACTTCAGCTTTGGGAAGCGCAGCTCAGTGCAGGAAATCTTGCTCACTTTCCCACTTTAAAAGCTTCAGCTGAGGAAGAAGAAATCAACTTTGGTGAATTTTCTACGAAGATAGCTAATTTAAAAGAGGATTTCAACAGGCGGTTTGAATGTTTCAAAGACATGGAAAATAGTTTCAATATCTTCAAGTCTCCATTTTTTTATAATGCTGACAACACACCTGAAGAACTTCAGCTAGAATTAATAGACCCCGGTGTGATTTTTTCCTAAAAGAAAAATTCAGCAGCTTCAATCTAACAGAGTTTTACCAGTTAGTTTCAAAGGACAAATACGTAAACATTCATAACCTAGCTGCACGTCTTCTGTCTATGTCCGGAACAACATACTCATGTGAACAGTTCTTTCCAACCCAATTTGCGGTCTAACCGTTCCCTCAAACAATTCAGCCCTCTCGATTTCTTCCTCAGAAGTGCAAAAACTATCGAAATAGCTGACAGCTGGGGAAAAAAAAACTTTACATTACCTCTGGAAACCCTGCAATAAAATGTCAATTATCTCGTAAACTGTTCGTTTCCGGACCTATGTTGACTTTCTTTGTTTGTTTCGATTAGTACTACCTATATTTTCATTTATGACCAACATTTCTGAATCACCCTGTATGTACTTTTTAGTTCTAGATACACTTAAAAAGTGCTCTAAATATACTTAAAGTTCAAATATCACAAACACAACATAATTTCCTTTGAACGTTAGCCCCACTTTGGTCTTAATATACTTTTAGTTCTAAATATATTTAAATATTCTAAATTTACTTAAAAATTCAAATATCACAAACAATATAATTTCCCTTTGAACGTTTGTTCCACTTTGGTAACGCAGTGAAAAGAGCGCTTACCTGTTTTAATTGTCGAATCCCTGCCTCAACCAAAATACTGTTTTTTTTTTTTTTTATTGTTGTAATGTTCATGAAACATACTTTCACATTTAAACACCACAAACAAAGAGAATACCTAGTTATTAAAAAATGACTCTACATATCTTATTTTCCCCCGTCATAATCGACGGGCTTTCACCTAGTGTTTTAGAATGTCTGTGTTATTTTACATGTACATTCGGAATTCTATTTCGCTTATTAAAATTGCGGCATTAGAATCAAAATATGATTTCTCAGCGTGATCGTAAGAATTGCAAAAAAATTGGGAAAGTAAGGAAATCTACGAAAATTATTACTTTACAAATAGAGAAAAGCGCAGCCGGTGTTTTTCTCTTAACCACAGAGAGGGTTTTATGTGGGCTGCGAAGATAGAGGAAGAACGCCAACCCAGAAACCACCTTCTTCATTGAAGAGAAGGGCGGTCCACTATTCAGTATGCAACACAATGACCTCACACCATGCATCTGGCACGCACTAGATCAACTTTCGTCCCGATGGAATCCAGACACTGTTGTGGTTACTCATCTGCGAATCCTCACCCCAACACACAACTCTTTTAATTTGCTGTTTCGTCTCCGTCACCTACACAGCTCAATAAAACCGTACCCATACTGATACTGTTTACCAGAGTCGTAACTAGACATATCTGCGCCCGGGGCAAAGCACAAATTATTGCGCTTCCTCGGCTCCAGCCCCAATTCAGTTTGACTGTTGCTCCCCTTACAAGATGGTACTGGGGGTCTCAATAAAGAGCAATACCGAAGTCGTTGAGACAAAAAAAATTATGCGCCGTGTGATTGAAATATAATTATGCATCTTGCGAGATATTTTTCGGTAATAAAACTAGTCTTGTGTGTTGATTAAGGTGGGCGTCTAGTGAGTTTGCTTCCTATACTTCCAATGGGCAAACTTCTGTACACATTTTCTTCATAATTAATGCGTTCCCAAGGATGAAAATTTTAACATCGATTATGTTTGTTTGGAGGTTTAACGACCACCGTGAGCAACTCAATAGGCTATAAGCAGTCGCCCATCCCTAATTTAAGGTCATTGGTTCCAGGGAAGTGAGAGAGCCAGTGCCGTAAGACAAACACAACATCCATACCTCACCGGGATTCGAACCCGGACGAATGATCAGAGGCCATCGCTAATATGAAGTTATTTTGACCGATGTTCGCCACCGGGGAGGCGAACATCGATCAAAATAACTTCATATTATAACTTCGAATACTTAATATTTTCTAAAACATAACCATAATTAAGCAATCCAACATTTGTTTGTCTACTGACGTCATCAAAGTACATGTCGCGCCATCCTTTTTCTGGTCTCGACATCACCAATGGAAAAGTTATTTTGATTTTTAATATAATTATGGTTATATTTTAGAAAACATTAAGTATTCCAAGTTATCATATGAAGTTATTTTAATCGATGTTCAAATTTTCATCCTTGGAAACGCATCAATTGTGAAAAAAATGTGTACAGAAGTTTGCCCATTGGAAGTATAGGAAGCAAAATCACTAGACGTCCATCTTAGGCAAAAAAAAAAAAAATTGTGTTATATAATACCCACACGCATACACATAAAATAAAAAATGTTCAAAATAACAAACACTGGCCTTTGAGAGTTGCCTCTAGCATTTCTCTTCACACTGAATTTCTTTTGACGTAGGTCCCAATTAAAATCATTATAGCGTTGAAAATACATGACGCACACTAATCGTGTTAGCGCATCCGTAAACAGCATGGAGTCCAATTCGCGTACTGCGCAATACATAGTGCGCGCGACACTCCCTTCGCTCCCTGTACGCGGGGGAGATGATGCAATACTATTTCTGAGTGTGCCGCCGCGTTTGACTCAGTCTACCTCGGCAACCGTGAGCGCGTGCTTGGTATAGTTTTAAAGCTCTCGACGAGATCTATTCAAATATACGAACATTTCGCAGTGCTTTGAACTGATTAAAAATTGTTTTCTTGTGAACCGGTGAACACTTTTGACAATATCGCGGTTTATCTGGACAACCGTGAGTGCAAAACGATTGTGCGTGGTATCGTTTTAAAGCTCTCGATGAGATCTATTCAAATATACAGAAAAAAAAACATATCGCAGTGGTTTAAACTGAAATTTTTAAAAATTGTTTTCGTGTGAACGGGTTAACATTTTCGACAATGCCGCGGAATTCGCAGAATGAACGCAAGCAAAAGTGGAGAAAATCAAAAGGAGAGGCACGAGCAAGTGATGAGAAATGTAAGAAGCCCAAGAAGACAGAGAACCATGTATCGATCTGCTTTGTGTTCGCAATGTATCCAGCATTATTTGTAAAAATGATGTAAGCTACTTTTCATATCATACACCTGTGTTGGCTATAACAAATTAAATAAACGCTTTGAAACCATACTCGACTGGCTCATTTCAACTATCAGATCTGCAAGTCGTAGTCCTACGTTCCAAACTGACGGCACAATCAGAACTGAGCCTATCTGTCTCTTGTACTTAACTGATGACCAATCATAAGCGCAGAGTTTTGTAAATCCCAGCGCATGCTCGACAAGAACAACAAAAGACGTTTGTACATTAATTTTCTTTAAAATAAGTGAAAGAATAAATAAAAATGTGTTATTATTAATCGTTATCCAATAGTAAACTTCTTTGAAATAGTGCCAGTTATTCATTCAATCCTCATGCTTGTGAGTAAATTTTAATATATTACGGGCAAAAGATGTTCTTTTGTTTGTTTGGGGCCAACATCGTGAGCAACTCATTGGGATATACATTAACAGTCGCCCGTCCCTAATTTGAGGCCACTGGTTCCAGGAAAGGGAGAGAGCTAAAGCCATAAGACAATCGTACTATCCATGCCTCACCCTAGATTCAGGCTTGGACCCATCTCGGAAGGACAATTGGTAGCCCACGCCTCGTACCACTCGGCCACCGGGATGATTTCTTGTTTTCCTTCATATTTTTCTTAATAATTGTTACATTTCTCAATAGATCTGGAAAATGTATTGAATTCAGCACAAAATTATAACCGATATATTACAGAATTGCTTTATATACTAAATATTCAACATACACTATTTGAAAAGTGTCTTGAACCTAACAATTTTAATTTTTGGTAATCTATGTCTGATGTTAACTGATAGAAAAATTTTATTCCATAAGTTTTAATTACAGTGTACAAATTGTTACCAAAATATAATTCTGGTTGCCCCTGCAGAAATCAGGCCATTTGGAGCATACTCTGTCAGGGCCAGATTGAACTTTTGCTGAGCCCAGGGCGAAATTTCATATTATAGAGGGCCCTGGGAAATGAATCTCCTAGTTTAATGAAACCATTGTATGAAAATAGACAAAAATTATCATAAAGGAAAATGATTAACTCAAATTATTGTGAACTTAAGAAAAAGACCATCATATGGATTGAAAATTCAGAGACAGAGAGAGAGAGAGAGAGAGAGAGAGTGTAAACAGTTTCTTTATGATAATTTTCGTGCATTTTCATTTTTCAGAGACAGACAGACAAGTAGAGTGTGAGAGAGAGAGAGACAGACATTGAGTGGGAGAGAGACAGACAGAGTGAGAGAGAAGACAGATAGACTGACAGAGAGTGAGAGAGACAGATACACAGAGTGAGAGAGATAGAAACAGACATTGAGTGAGAGAGAGACGGGCGGACAGACAAGCAGACAGAGAGACAGGCAGACAGACAAAGAGAGAGGAAGAGAATAAAAAGTGCTGAAATCTACGACTTTCTTTCTGGAGAGGAGGAAGTTTAGGTTGCTTTATTATCTGAATAAAAACTTTCCTACAAAATGATAAAAAAAGATAGCTTTAACTAATCTACGTAGCGAATATTTTTCCATATTGGAAAATAACGATCTCTCTTAAATAAATTCGTGTATATATATTTTTTTTTCCTGGTACATGTTTTAGTGATTGATTTTTGATGGAAAGTGGAATAACTGGTAAATTAATGACTTTATTCAACTCTTATACGCGCTCATGTATAAAAATTGCTTTATTTATTTATTTTTTATTTCCAACACTGGTTTTAAAGTCACTGAACCATTGGCCTCCATATATAGCCCAGATACAACTTTGCTATTGTTCTTTTTATTTTTTAAATTTCAGTACCAGGTTTACACACAAATTGTTGAGTATATAATAAGGAGTCAGAAAATGTGATGAAATTTAATTTCTTATTTCATGAATATGGAAAAGTTTAAGGTTTAAAATAAGTTGGAGGGGGAGGGTATAAACTGAAAAAAAAAAAAGCATTACAAGTTAGTAAAATCATGCAATGCATTGATTATGATACGCTTTCCAACATACCAGAAATCGCGCGCAGACAAACTCTCCTCCCATCAACCCTGACTACTGATTCGTTCAGTATACCTCCGGAACAACATACTAAAGTTTTGTCGCAATAGAAGCATTTTTACTCAAGTTATGATGATAATGGCTGTGAAATAAATCTCGCTCATGTGCCATGACCTTTGATCCCATTTCGATTATATTAAAAATAATTGGTTCAGGATACCTCTGGACCAACATACTAAAGTTTTGTCGCGATAGAATCATTTTTACTCAAGTTATGAGGATAATGGCTGTGGAATAAATCTCTCTCCTGTGCCCTGACCTTTGATCCCATTTCGATGACATTCAGCATAACTTGTTCAGTTTACTTCCGGAACAACATGATAAAGTGTTGTCGCAATCAAAGCATTTTTACGTAAGTTATGACGCATAAGGGCGATGGAATGAATCCCGCTCCTATGTCCTGACCTTTGACCCTATTTCGCTTATTTTCAATAGGGTTCGTCCCCAGGTTGTCCCTTACCACATACTAAAATTTAATTGAAATTGGATATTTTTTACGCGAGTTGTTATCGGGTGGATAGATAGACGGACAAAGCTGGAGCATATGCGCTTCTTCAACCTACGGTTGGAAAACGTAAAAATATATTTTTGAAAGCCTTGCGCACCAAAACTTAAAAAAAATAACAATAAATATAGAGAATTCTAGCAAAAACAATTTTGTTTTGTAAAGTGCGGGGCCCCGTGAAAACGCGGAGCCCGGGGCGAACGCCCCGGTTGCCCCTATGGTCCAGCAGGCCCTGTACCCTGATTTCTGCGAGGGCATGCTTAAGCAACAGAGCATGAAAAGAGAGTTTCGAGCATTTCTCCTACCCTTACATCAGGAAAGTTTTAGGTAACGAAGCCGAACTGGCCTCCATTTAAGGCGGTAAAAATACAGAAGGGGAAGAGGGCGGTGAGATTTCCAACTGCTTCGGAGTTCGGAACCAGATTAAACTGACAGAATGCAGTTTGTAGTAGTAACAGTAATGATCGAATATGCAGCCCTGGTGGATCAGTGGTCTAAGCGCTGGCTTATGACCATCCGCCCGAGATCGGTGCGGGTTCGAATATTGGTGAGTCTTGGATGTTATGTTTGTTTGTTTGTCTTACGGCACTGTCTCTTTCACTTCCCTGGCACCAGTGTCCCTAAATTAGGGATGGGCGACTGCTTATAGCCTATTGAGTTGCTCACGGTAGTCGTTATACCCCCAATCAAATATATATATATATATATATATATATATATATATATATATATATATATACTTAAGAGCAAAACTGAAGACTAAGGAAAAAATTTTAGAATTTAAAACGAAGGGTGCAAAATAACCTGAAAATCAAAACGCGAAGGATTGGAGGTCAGCTCAGATAATTTAAGTCCTCCCGCTCGGTTAGGCTAGCACCCTTTCCCATAGTGTATGAACTCGCTGGCAAAGGTAATCTAAAGTTATGAAATGACAAACGTTGTTAGACATGTAAATCTGCAGATCCTTACCTGTATTCTTCTGTTGAGGATAATTGCTCCAACAAGTTTTGCAAAGCCTACAATACCATCTATAAGCTCACCTGTACTGTCTGCAACCTTAGCTATATTGGCCAAAGTAAAAATCCTCTTCATCTTAGGATTAATGGTCACAGGTCTCTAGTAAACAAGTTCTCTAATTCAGGAGTGAACCCCTCCACAAACGCCAACCAGTACTCCACCTTTGAATTAGAGCATTTCCATACTCATGGTTTTGACAAAGTGAAAATAGAGGTACTACATATTATTCCTGACCTCTATGCTCGGCTAGAAACTGAATCCCTTGAAATTTTGCAGCATCAGTCTCTTTATCCCTATGGCCTTAATTCCACTCTATCTGACAATAAGCATAATCAGCATAAATTTTCAATTCGTGAACTCTTCTTTCTTGTTAATAATAAGAGCTGCTCTAGAGGTAATAGAGGACAGAGGTTATTTCGCACATCAAGCAAAGTTGATTTTGCTAACTTGCTAAAAACTCTGGAAAGCTTTAAAACTGGCACTAATTTTGTTAAAAATACTTACAAAATTCTCAAGTCCTTCAAGCACTCTGTCCTTAAATGTTTTTTCAAATTCTGGAATGAAACTGCTGACCATGTTGATAAGCATGTTTTTGCTTTGGTTCTGGACATTCTTAAACATATTCTTAAAGATAAAATTTCTCTTAAAGAATTTTCCAGTAATTTTGTTACCATCAGATCAGGTTCCTAAATAAAGCCTACGATAATCTCAATGTAAGGAAGCTGTTCTACAATAATGCAATTTTTTTCCCATCCACAGGCACCAGTCTATTGTAAGTTTTAAATATGTTAAGACCTTAGGGTCAATAGTTAAAAACTACAAACTTAACTCTTCGAGCTACATTCCAGTAATTACTACTTGTTCTTGTGATGAACATAAAGAAACAGTTCACTATGATAAGAATTACAACCATATTATCACCGGAAACTTGAGTTATGTTGAAAATGAAAAGCTTAGGAATTTATTAGAGTATGGCTCTAAATTCAGACCTTCCTTCACAATTTCCAAAGAAAGGATTCTTGAGAGCTTCACTCAAGATGTAAATAAGTACATCGTAAAAACCAGTTTAACGTACAATCAACCTATTGAGGCCTTCGCAGAATGGAAATATAATATAATCAATAGCTTCACCGGTGAGTTGGCAGGTCTGGACTTTTGTTTCGACAGAAATCTCTTTTTCTCTGGAGAAGCTAAAAGGTCACTCTCCAAACTACAAGACCAATTTATTTTTACCACTACGGATAAAGCTAGCAATAATTTTGCAATTATCTGTAAGAAGTTCTATTTTGAATTGTTAACTATGGAACTCAATAATAGAGTAACATACGAGCCCGTAAGTTATTCTACCAAGCAGTTAGAAAATCGGTTTAAGGCATTCTTCAAGAAACTTAAAATTCCACAAACTAGAAGATATGGGCCTGAATTTCCATTTCTTTTTGCAACGGTTAAGTTTCATAAGGATCCTGTGAAGTTCAGGTTCATAGCTAGTGGAGTAAGGAGTCATAAAAAGAAAATAGATCTTGCTTTTGAAGATGTCTTAAAGAAGGTTTTGAAACACATTAGAAACTGTTCTAACTTGATGTACAGAGATTTTTGGATAATTAATAATAATGCAGAAGTAATTTCTACTATACTCAAAGTTTGTCCCCTAGATATTAATAGTTATGATTTTGAAAACCTATATACTAATCTGCCTCTATCAGATATAATCACTACCTTTAAAGAGCTGTATGCAGAATTTAAACTTAACCAATTTGTTGATGTAGGAACTTGGAACTCTTATCTCAATTGCTGCATAAAAAATAACCATATCTTATATAATAATACTCTCTATAAGCAAGTGAACGGTATTCCAATGGGAACATCAACGTCCACAAATATCGCTAATCTATTCCTGTTCTTTAAGGAATATAAATTCATTAAAAATCACCCCACCTGCTCAGATTTACACTTTTAGATATACTACCTTTACACTTTTAGATATATTGATGATCTGCTGTGTATCAATAATTCAGAAGTTATAGAGAGTGATTTTGATAATATCTATCCTAGCTCTCTTAACTTATGTAAAACCAACCACAGTAATCAGGAACTTGAGTTCCTAGACTTAAGCATTAAGCTCAACAGAGGTAACCCATCTATTAGCCTCTTTGATAAAAGAGTTAATTTTCCTTTCAAAGTAATTAAATATCTACACTGGAATAATAACATTTCAACCAAAGTAATTGAGAATGTACTAATTTCTCAGGTCCTAAGAATTTCAAGAATTTGCAGCAACAATTTGGATTTCAATTACCACATTAATATACTATTAGAAAGTTTTCTAGAGAACGAAATTCCTTCTTCTTTCATCAAAAGAACTTTAAGAAAAATTATTCTGAATAATAGAGTAAGGTTGGCAGATCTGCTTTAATTTTCTACACAGTTAATAATATGATTCTGACCAATCAAAGCCGTAAGGAAGTTGGCTAGAGGATGCCTATTAACTACCTAAAGGAACCTTAGTGCTATGGATATGACGGTCCTATTAAAACAAAAAATTAAATAATATAAACAAAATCACAAAAAAAGCTTAAAAATCTGTTTATAAAAGAAAATAAAAACAAATAAAAAAGAAAACTAGTTATTCATCACTAGGATAGCTATACTAAAAATAGTAAAACCAACATTAAAATTAATAAGATTCTGATTAATCTATAGAAGCTCACTAAGGTGATTTAATACATGCAAAGATTATTAAATAAACTGCTAGTGTATTTTATAATATTTCTCATGTATTCTGGAGAGTTAATTCTGCTCATTCTGATCATACAGATCCACAGTCTTAAGTTTATATATTTTTTTTTTCTCTGGTTAAAATCTCCGCGCGTTGGTTTCTTGCTGTATGAGGAGGCCATCAGCCCCACCCTCACTGCCCCCCCAGCGTCTAGGGAGTGGCGGAAGGGGTCAGCCATGTTCTCCTCTTGTGAGGAGAAAAGTTTTTGTCACACAAGAGGTAAGCTCTCTTCCTTGTTTTTGGGTTCTAGGTTTTATAAGTTCAATGTTTGTACTTTATGTACCTTTTCTCTGTCGCTTTGTAACTTTTCAGCTTTTAAGCATTGGTTTGTCTGTTAACATTTATGCGGGTTTTAACTCTTACTTTTCTTTGTAACTTTGAGCGTCTTTTGGGGTACCTAGGAACAGAAGAAGGCTAAGCTTGTTCCTTTTCTATGCGCTGTCTGTGCGCTGTTTTTTCAAAGTAGTTAAGTTCTTAATAACTAATTAATTATGCACTTAAAGCACCGCTGAAATACTTTGTACATATTGCAACTAACTGTTTAAGGTATATAACTTTCACAAAGTTTTCTTTAGTTAATTATTATCTTTAACTTATTCTCGTTTTCGTGCTGTCATAAGTTGTAGAGTAGGGGGTTTTAGACTCAAGTTTTCTTTCAAAAATCTGTTCGTTATAAATTAACATTTCCTTTTTTAATTGCAATGTAAAATTTGGATTTCTTTTGCATTGTTTTTCAGGTTTAAATTCTCTCTCTAACGAACTTGGAATTTCGTTATAGCTGAAAATCATTTCTATTTTTTATGTCACTCTCACAGCTTGAGTTCTCTTTAATCTTCTTCTCTCTGTTTAATAGTAACAGATGAAGAGCATGGGTCGGGCCATGAAGGTTAATGGATGCAAGCGAAATTGTTAACTAGTGCTAGGTCATGCTACTCTACGGAGGACATGACTTATATATATATTTTTTAAACTATTTTAGGTGGGAATGTTACTTGCATCTATGGCCTTGCAGAAACCCATTTCCAACTAGGTCTTTGTGGAAGTGAGAAAATGCAGAGTTTTTGCTGGTCCTTGATAAAGCCAAGGCTCAGTATTCTCGACACCTTCTACATTCAGTTGTTTTATTTTATTTTTTTATCTTTTCTCCTTTTACTCACACAGGTAGATACATAACCTTTTCTATGTTGTACTAGGTGTGAGTCAAAATTATATATGTATTTTTTTGCTTAGGTATCTTCTTTATAGAATATATATATATATATATATATATATAGTCGAGTGGGATGTAAGGTCAGGTGATGCGTAACATCACAGCCTCTCCTTGACAAATGTCAACCCCGCCTTCTCGTGGTGCATCCTGTTCCCACTAAAGGGGCTCTGACGACCGCAAATAGCGGTATAACTATACCATCGGGATCAGAGGAAATGCTATCCCACACTCACCAACCCGCTTGGCCAGCGTGGTGAGTTATGGCCAAACACCTCCAAAATGACTCTACAACTTAAATCTTGGCCCTCAGTCTCCGGCAGCTGGAAATGTACCTGGCCAAGGCAGCGGCCAGTGCGACATGAAGGCAGAGGGTGCTAAGAATCCCCGGAGGACCGGACTAGGCTGCCATTTGATGCTGACCTTGGCTACCTACAACGGACGCTCCCTATCTTCTGATTCAAGGCTTCTTGAATTGGAAGAGGAACTACAAAGGATCAAGTGGGACATCGTCGGGCTGAGTGAGGTAAGGAGAAAAGGAGAAGATCTCATTGAACTGAAAAGTGGACATCTCTTCTATTATCGTGGGACAGATACTGGCAGAACTAGTGGTGTTGGATTTATAATAAACAAGAAACTGAAGGATAAAGTGGTAGAAGTTGAAAGTTCCTCTGACAGAGCTGCACGACTCGTTATCCAACTATCGAGAAGATACCAGGTTCAGATTATTCAAACTTATGCACCCACCACAAGTCATCCTGAAGAAGAAATTGAAGAATTTTATGAGGAAATTCGTCATCTAAATAATAAAGGTAAGCAGCACTTGAAGATAATTATGGGAGATTTCAATGCAAAAATAGGGCACCGGCAACAGAATGAAACTTCAGTAGGTAAATTCGGTCACGGCAACAGAAACCAGCGTGGAAATACTCTCGTTGAGTTTGCAGAGGCAGAAGGATTTTTCATCTTGAATTCCTTTTTCAAGAAAAAGCCACACAGGAAATGGACATGGAGACATCCAAATGGGACGACTAGTGAAATTGATGTTATTATGTGTAACAAAAAATTCGTCATCGAAGACTGCAGTGTGCTAAACAAGTTCAACACAGGTAGTGACCATAGATTGGTGAGATGTAAGATGCACCTCAACACTAAACTTGAACGTGGCAAGCTCATAAGACAAACAAAATCTATTGACATAACCAACCTTAAAAAACACCATAATACTTTCAAGTTGGAACTGAAGAACAGATTCTCTGCTTTAGAAGGCCTAACATCGGAAGAAGTGGATATTTCTGAAGTTAACAGAAAAGTAACCAAAGCTCTTATGGAAACAGCAACAAAATTAGCTGGGTCTAAGAACAAGTTGCATGTAAACAAATTATCAGGAAAAACCAAAATGTTGATGCAAAAAAGAAGAGAGATGAGGACAACTAAAGAAGATGTGACTTCCAAAGTGGAATATATAGAGCTATGCAAGACAGTAAGAAAAAGTATCACTGAAGACGTAAGAAAATTCAACTGTGAACTAGTAAGGAAAGCAATTGAAAACAACCAAAGCCTAAAGATAGCAAAGGGACATCTCAGTAAGGGAAGAAAACAGATTATGGCTCTGAGAAAAGAAGATGGTTCTATAACAAGAAATAGAGGCGAAATTTTGACAAAAGTGAAAGATTTCTACTCCAAACTATATGAAAGGGATGATACATGTACTCCAGACATCATGAAAGGTACCGGAGTTCTTCCAGTCCTCCCAGCAGAAGTTGCTCATGCAATCAAGAACATGAAGCGGGGGAAAGCTCCAGGAGAAGATGGAATTACTATAGACATCATACAAGAAGCAAGTGGAGAAATTGAAACAGTACTCGCCCAAATTTTCACTCGATGCCTTAATGAAGGGAAGATTCCTGAGGATTGGAACAATGCTACAATGATCCTGCTACATAAAAAAGGTGACATTGAGGATCTCAGGAACTACAGACCTATCAGCCTCCTATCAGTGGTTTATAAAATCTTCACTAAAGTTCTTTCACACCGCTTGAAGGTAACACTGGACATGGCTCAACCGAGAGAACAAGCTGGATTCAGGAGTGGCTACAGCACAATAGATCATATCCACGTACTGAGAGAACTAATTGAAAGAGCGAGGGAATATGAACTTCCATTGTGCATGGCTTTTATCGATTATGAAAAAGCCTTTGATTCGGTGAAACCATCAGCAGTTACCACGGCTCTGAAATCCTGCGGTATTGAAGATGCATACATTAATATTATTAATAACATCTATGAAAATGCAAGTGCAAAGATTCGGCTGTTTGAAAATACAACACACATAAAAATTGGAAAGGGAGTGAGACAAGGTGACACCATATCTCCGAAGCTCTTTAATGCCACATTGGAAAATGTCTTTCAATCACTGAACTGGGAAAACAAAGGGATAAAGATTAATGGAGATTATCTAACCCACCTTCGTTTTGCTGATGACGTAGTCATTTTTGCAACTACCCCATCAGAGCTGCAGAGTATGATCCAGGAACTTGCTGACAAGAGTAAAGAAGTGGGATTAAAAATGAACTTTCAGAAGACAAAAGTGATGTTCAATGCTTTTACAAGAAATGAAGATTTATCGATTGATGGAGAAAAACTGGAGATAACAGATACGTATGTTTATCTTGGACAGCAGATATCAAGTGAGGTCACATTGATGAAGAAATTAATCGGCGTACAAAACTTGCCTGGAGAGCTTTTGGAAGAAACAGCATAATTTTCAAGAGCAATATGCCGTTATGTCTTAAAAGAAAAGTGTTTGATCAATGCATCCTTCCAGTGCTTACGTATGGTGCAGAGACGTGGACCTTAACTAAAAGAGACATACAAAGACTGCAGACAACTCAAAGAAGCATGGAGAGGTGCATGCTTGGTATAACCATTAGAGATACGAAGAGGAACTCGTGGATCCGAAAAATGACGAGAGTGGAAGACATCATGATCAGAGTTAAATCCCTGAAATGGCAATGGGCTGGACATACTGCCAGAAGGACAGACCATAGATGGACAGCCGAAATTTTAGATTGGATTCCAAGGGACAGGAAAAGACCCAGAAAAGACCACATGGGAGATGGGTGGATGAAATTCGTAAATATGCGGGAGTGACATGGAGGAGACTGGCACAAGACAGACCGTTGTGGAGGAAACTTGGGGAGACCTTCGTCCAGCAGTGGATTGATAATGGTTGACAATGATGATGATGATGATATAGTCGAGTCACATTATTGTGACCACCTCCTACTTTTGACGCCAACAGCGCGTAGCCAATGAAAGAAGGCACGTGTCGTGAGCTGGGTTGGTGGGTATATATAAGGAGTGCTGTAGGCAATCTGAAAACATATCACTCGTTGCTGTCATGGATAAAAGGAGCGATTTATCAGATTTGCAAAAGGGATGATAATCGGCTTTCAGGCCAAGGGTGGCAGTATTTCTGAAACAGCGCAGTTTGTGAACTGTTCGCGTGCTGCTGTGGGTAAAGCGTATCGTGATTGGAGAAATGGCACCATTGCGAATGAGCTATGTGGAAACTGCTGAGCATCACGTGCCATGGATGTGAGAGGTGAACGTCGGCTTCGAAGGTGCGTGAGGGCCGATCGACACGCTACAGTGGAGCAACTCACTGGCCGAATGAACCACGGGGCTACCGGAAGTGTGTCTAAAACGACAGTTCAGCGAACCCTACTGCGTATTGCGTTCCGATGCAGACGGATGGTCACTGCACCTACGCTAACGAAGGTGCATCGGCAGACAAGGCTTACATTTGCACGGCAGTATCGGAATTGGACCTAGCTGACTGGCAAAGGATTGCCTTCTCCGATGAGTCACGTTTTCTGCTTCATCAATAGGATGGACGTTGGCGTATAAGGCGAGAAACATCTGAGAACAAACACTCTTCAATCACTGCTGGCCGAACACAAGCTGGTGGGGGCAGAGTTATGGTCTGGGGAATGTTTTCGTGGCATTCCCTGGGTCCACTCATACCTGTGGAAGGCACTATAGACCGAATTCGTTATGAATCCATCATTGCAGACCACGTACACCCATACATGATTATTGTCTTTCATGAGGCGGATGGGATCTTCCAGTACGACAATGTGACGTATCACACAGCTAGAAATTCCCGAGTGTTCGGAAGAGCACGATGAAGACTTTGAAGTACTTCCCTAGGCCCCTAGTTCCCCAGACTTAAACCCAATTGAGCATCTGTGGGACCACCTCGATCGTGTTGTTTGCTCTATGGATCCTCCACCACACACCCTATAGCAGCTGTCAGATGCACTGCAGTCACAATAGCTCCACATACCTGTGAACAACTTACTGTCACTTCCAGCCCGTCTAGCTGCTGTCCGCGCTGCAAACGGCGGTTACTCAGGATATTAGCTGGTGGTCACAATAATGTGACTCGACCGCGTATATAAGGGTTAAGTTGAAACACATGGAATATTTCGTTTTCCTGAGTGGTGTAATGGTTAGCATACTAGAGCGCAAATCGGGAGATGCGGTTTCGATTCCCGCTCCAGAGCGATAAATTTTCAAATTTCTGTGGTTATGTTACATGGAAAGAACAGCTTGATTTACGTCTGTATATATAAGGGTTGTTCAATAAGCTTCATCAAAATCCGACGTGGTTGGAGTAAGTTTGCGCTTCTTAATTTTATCAATGGGTGGTGCTAGTGCACAGGCGATTTAAAGGTTATGCAAAATAAAACTGCATTGCAGCTTGTTTGTTACGGAAGCCGTGTAACGTGCTGGACTAATTTATTGTTCTCTCCTAGGAGATGGATACGCCCAAAGTAGCTCAACGTGCTGTAATTCAGTTTTCGAAAGCGAAGAAACCGCGCCCAAGCAAAATTCACAGACGAATGAAGGCGGTGTATGGGCCTGCATGTCGTCTACGCAGTACTCTAATGCGGTTGTGTCAGCTCTTTAGTGGTGGACGAACAAGCACTGCAGACCAGTCAAGATCAGGAGCACCAGTGACGACAATTCCACGTGTGGATGCCCAACCGAAGAATCACGATCCAAAAATTGGCGAACAGTGTAGGTGTGAGCATTGGAACTGTCAATACAATCATGCATTCGCACCTTGAATATCGTAAGGTCTGCGCCACGTGGGTACCGAAACATCTGTCCGATGAACAGGGTAGTCAACGAATGGGACTATCGTTACAGCCCTCTTTTCCGCTAACATGAAGAAGGTGAAGATTTCTTGCTACACATTATTACTGGGGACGAAAGCTGGTGTCATCATTTCGAGCCAGAGTCGAAACGCCAGAGCATGCAGTGGAAACGTCATCGCCACTTCCAAGGAAACCACGGTGATGTTAACCCTATCCTTTGACCATTGAGGACTATAGCTTCTTGAGTGGCTACTAAAAGGATCAACCATCAATGCCGAACGATATTGTCAAACTTCAACGAGTCTTCGACAAGCCATCAATATTAATACACACAATGGGCGTCGATTAGGAACATCAAACAGAAGTCATCGCTCTTTTCACGTTTATAAGTCAGTGACGGAAAAATTCTCATCGGCCGCCACCGGGAATCGAACCCACGGTCTTCCAGTTACGCGCAGGACATTCTACCACTGCACCACAGCGCCCTCGAATTCTCCAGACACACATACGACTAACTGCCCAACCATTTTCCGTGACTCACAAACCACTTTTCCGTGACTCACTTATAAACTCTGCCAAACCATTTTTTCGGACTCACTTATAAATAGGGAAAGAGCGATGACTTATGTTTGATGTTCCTAATCCACGTCAATTGCGTGTGTTAATTATTCATTCGCCTGCTAGTTATTTGTTCTGTTGCTACTTACCATCTTTGGTGAATCCCCAGCATTGTGCAGGGCTCCACGAAGCAACCTGCCATGTGGTTTGGCAGTTAGTCGTATGTCTGTATTGAAAATTCGAGGCCGCTGTGGTGCAATGGTAACATGTCCGGCGCGTAACTGGAAGACCTGGGTTCGATTCCCGATGGCGGCCGATGAGCATTTTTCCGTGACTCGCTTATAAATGTGGAAAGAGCGATGACTTCTGTTTGAAGCCATCAAAAACAAGAGATCTGGCAACCTCACTTAGAGTATTGCGCTTCTGCATGATGACGCCCGGCCGCATACGACAGTTGCCACACAAAGGACATTGCAGTCCTTTTGCTGAGAAGTCCTTCAACATCCGGCGTATACTCCAGTCCTGTCGCCCTGCGATTTTCACATCTTTGGACCTATGAAAAAAATTCTCAAAGGCAAACGTTTCACTTCAGTTAATCAGGTGCGTGAAGCTGTAGATAACTGGTTGCAGCAGTACCCTGCCTCCTATGCCGCAGGAATACAAGGACTTGTGCAACGATGGGACCACTGTCTAAATGCTGGCGGCGATTATTTTTAAATACGTCGTGTCTTGACTTTTCCATTCAGTCAGAAAGTCTCACTATATACTTAGTGAACAACCCATTTAGATTTACAGATCGGAAGATGGTAATCGGAGGTGTTGATGTCCGGATTATGACGCTACTGCAGAAAAGGAAGGAAAGAAACACACACACATGTTAACGTTACACCCCAATGTATCTATCTGTATCTATAGGGGAGGCATACTCGAACTGTGACTGTTTGCACGGCTTTGGACTTAAGACGAGCGGTACCACATCAGACGAACCGAAAGTCGAGGCTCAAAGTCGCACAAATAATCCCCAGAGAATCTTCAACAACATGAACGACATCTTTATCTTGCACCGCACCCGCACGTACGACCGGGCCTTCGTTATCGAAAGTGAGCAACTAATATCCGCTGAACATTTTTTGTGGGAGAAATGTAAATTTTACGTAGCCATGGCGATAAATACTGTACCAGAAACTGGTTCAAAGTTTCAATTCCAATTTTAATCAGATTCTAAGCACTGATTTTTGCGCTCTTTCTTCAGCTGCACCCGGGGTAGCTGAAGAACGTCCTAAGGTCTGTCTCGCCTCTGTTTGAATGAGTCAATTTTTTACCCATTAAATTATAATTTCTTATGTCTTACACAGGACGTTCAAAAAGTTCTTGGCATGCATCTTCAGAACAAAAACCAATGCATTCACCTCAACAAAACTTTTACTGCCCTTCATCCTTCAAAGTACTCCTCCCCATCATCTGTGCAAAGTTGCAGGCGTCTAAGCTAATTCTCGAACGTTTTAGTGGTACTCCTGTTGGGGAATAATCTGCAACTCTCAATGAACGCTTTTTTGGAAGCCCTGGCACCCTTGAAAAAGGCTGCCCAGAAAGTTCATTTTTAATTTTTGTAAACAAACAAAAATCGCATGGTGCAAGTTCGGGTGAATATGCAGGATGGGGTAGCTGTTAGTTTTTTGTTGTTTTTTTTTTCCTGCTCCAGATATGCCGTAACTGAGTTTTGTGAGCAATAGTATTGTCTTGAAGGAAAACTCTGGACACGCACTATTATTCGACTGTTTTTTCATCTCCTTAACCATTTTCAGCAAAACAATGTTGGTGTAGTATAGGTAATTTATTTTTTTATTTTTTTTTTTTTGGGGGGGGGGGGCTTTGACGACCACCGTGAGCAACTGTAAGGGCTATGTAAGCAGTCGCTCGTCCCTGATTTAGAGACACTGATTCCAGGGAAGGGAGAGAGCCAGTGCCTTAAGACAAACTCACCACCCATGCATCATCTGGGACAAGAGCCCAGGCTCACTTGGACGAACGGTCAGGAGCCAGCGCTTAGACCACTGCGCTACAGGGGCGGCTGATCGGAACGTCTCCTGTGGAGACTGCGGTACATATGTCGAACAACTACTGCTGATTAGTACTCAAGTCTTCTTCGTCAATATCCGGAAAAGTCACTTCGGTTTTCTTAAATTTCGCCTCTGAGAAGCTTTTACAATTTGCCAATGACCTGTCAATGGGACCAGAGTATTCTTTTGGGCCGCAGGGTGATTCGTCAATGTGTTGAACAAGTGACGGAGGGGTAGTTCGTTGCCGTGTAGCATGCACACGAACCAGTGCAATGGTCTCTGACAAGCTTCTTCAATGCGGCGTGAACGCTTTTCTACGGCGCCAGGTTTCCGGATTTTCCCACAAAACTAATGTGTTTCTTCTCACACACCAAAGCGTGTCGTCTTTACGCCCATCAAAATATTGGGTTGGAAAGAAAGTAATGTCTGAAAATGCAAGGCAACAGAAAAGTGCTAATTACCGTATGTGCAAGTATAAATCAGTCCAAAATGTAGTCGCCATCGTGTGCCACGACCTGCTCTCATCGTCTGAGCAGCCGTTAAACACCGTCCCTGTAGAACTGTGGCGGCGTGGGCGCAAAGAAGTGAGTAAGTGCGCGTTCGACATCGTTCCGGTTGGTGAACCGCTGTCCGTCCAGGAAATGGTGCAACGACCGGAAAAGGTGGTAGTCGCTTGGGGGCGATGTCCGGGGAATAGGTTGGGTGCGGCAGCAGCTACAAGCCCATGTCCCTGATCTTGTGACAGGTCACCCGTGCTGTGTAAGGTCTTGCTCCATCCTGCTGTAGGAGGACGCCCTTGCTGTTCAGAAGTATTGGTTGTTTCGACGTCAGATATGCGTGCAGATCATCGAGCTGACGGCAGTACACATCGGCGGTGAAAGTGGTGGTGGTGGGCAGCAACAGCTCAAAACACACGACACCCCACATATCCCACCAAACAGACAGCAGGACCTTACGGGGGGTGTAAGCCGGCTTACGGAGTCGGCATCGGCTTCTGTTTTGGGACCAACCTCTGTTTCCGAGCGCAGACATTGTCATACAGGACCCATTTCTTGTCACCTGTCACAATGCGGTCCAAGAACCGTTCAAATTAGTTACGTGCAAGCAGGGAAACACATGCACTCATGCGAGAGATTTGGTTTCTGTTCAATTGTGAGTTGATGGGGTACCCAAACTCTC
The DNA here is from genome assembly GCA_039090855.1 of Macrothele yani. Classification (NCBI taxonomy): domain Eukaryota; kingdom Metazoa; phylum Arthropoda; class Arachnida; order Araneae; family Macrothelidae; genus Macrothele; species Macrothele yani. The sequence continues at coordinate 74,993,393 of CM077016.1, read as the reverse complement.
CTCTTGTGCATTCTCCCAAGTTGACGCAGGCGCGTGATAATGCTCGTATGGGTAGTCCACAGCTGTTCGGCCAACTCCCACGTTGTCACACGTGGTTCAGTCTACACTAAGGTCTTCAGCATGTTCATATCCACTGTTGCGGGTCTTCATGCTTTGGGACGATCTGACAGTTCAAAATTTCCCTCTCGAAACAGTTCGAACCAACGACAGCACTGACGATGTGATATGGCATTGGGGTACACACTGGTAATGTTCCTTACAGCACTTGCGGGGGTGCTATCGCGACGAAACTCATACAGCATGCAATGGCGGATGTGCTACTAGTCCACTTCCATGTTGGCTGGCGCTTACACTCTTTGCCTTCTGACAACTAACTGCCACTGATTTAGGCCACCTACCTGCTAATGTAATGCCGGTGTGCTGCGCAATCTCAGTAGCCAATGTGCTCCGTGGCCGGGGCTTCAACTTCAGGTATCTCGTCATCGGACATTAGTTTCCTTCAAACCTAATATACGAGGGTAAATCAAAAATTATCCGCACTTGTGCCATATTTTTTTTTTTTTTTTAAGGTTGGCCGCACTGCCAAGGTTTCTGCACGCGCATGCTATAATGTAGTATTCTTGTGGTTATGTTACTGAAGTTTGATCTTAATTGCAACATTTTTCTTTGCTCGGTTACATAGTAAACATGGCCGCTCCGCTGGCAATGTGGACCAAGCAAGAACAGAGAGCAGTGATCCGAATCCTCTAGTCTGAAGGTGTGTCCCAGGCTGAAATTCATCGCAGGCTTGCAGCACAATACGGGGACAGCGCTCTACCACGCAGAAGTGTGTATGAGTCGATCGAGAAGTTTAAAAATGGCGGGACAAACGTGAAGCATGAAGAGGGTGCAGGACGATCATCAACCTCCACCACTGACGGGAAGATTTAACAAGCTCGGGAGATGATTCTGGAGAACCGAGGAGTGACCACCGATGAGGTTGCCTGTTCTCTGCAAATCAGTTATGGTTCTGCATACGAAATTATTAACTCGAAACTTGGTTTCCATAAAGTCTGTGCAAGATGGGTGCCAAGACGGCTTACCAAAGAGCATAAGCGCAAACATAAGCGCAATGGTGCATAAATGGCTGTGTGACCAGCAACAAACCTTCTTCTCCAATGGAATACACAAGCGTGTGGACCGCTGGAACAAGTGCATCGAAAAGCAAGGAGACTATGTAGAAAAATTATGTACTTTTTCAACCCCTGCTGTTGTTGTGATATATTATAGAAACAACAGTGCGGATAATTTTTTATTTACCCTCGTAATAAGTACAATGAGCCTGTCCTTTCACGCTCAGTCTCTATCAATCCATCACTTATTGTCTTTTTTTGTTTTCTCTTCCAACTAAATTCATTTTGAATAACTCAGACGTATCCGCTTCCTTCCATGGTAGCAGTAGCGATCTTAGTTCTCAAGCTTTCTGACACACCTGTGAGTATGCAGACCGTTACGAAGACACTGAACTTGGAGTGCTTTAACAGAAAAGCGCTTTCCAGCTTCAAAATCACCGTTCGTTGTTCTATATGAGCTTTTAGTAATCGAAGAACTATAAAATTCTGCTTGGCTGACAGTATTCACTCTTTCATTGCACTGGATCTTTTTCTGACCTTTCAGTTTTTCTTTTCTTTCCTTCCTTTTCCGCATCAACTTCATAATCTGGACATCAACACCTCCGGTTACCATCTTCCGATCTGTTCCGCTGATCATGCAGGAACTCAATTTCAGGCACTTTCCGGGACGACTCACACTTGCAGTTCTCCCTGCTGTTGCAATTAAAACTGCAGATGTCAAACGATATGTTTGTCGTATGATCAGTAAATTTTTTCAATTTCTCTGGTCCTATGTCTTTTTACATTGTTTTTTCGTGGCAAAAAATTTGTAGTTGTACGCTATGATCATCTTCACAATACGTTCTTGTATCAATGTCGATAATGATGCACACTACCACACTGATCTCCACATAAACAGTTACTACATTAGCAACGCTCCAGACATCAGGATCAATATCATTGTTCTCAGATTTTTGGTCTTGCCATACAATCAGATAAATCTCATCACTGCGGCGTAAGTACGAAGCTGCCGTTTCGAAAGCTCACGCTCGGTATCGTAACAGCCGAACACAGGGCACACCTCATACGCCCTTGTTTTCTTGTCCCGCTTTAGGGGCCTGCTTAAACAAATCACCCACCAAAAACCATTTCAAAATCACTTAGTAATCATGACAATGCACCCCACACTTTGACAGGATTCTACTGCAGATGCTCAGGCCCGTTTACATAATGACTAACAGCTCTGGAAGCCGACACAGCAACAGCGCGGTAGCGGTATTGTTTGAGTCAAGTCGGTAAGTACGGTATGGGACGCGCGAGAGGGCTAAAAACGGATGATTAGCTCCTTATCTTTCTCCCAGATCGCCCGAAATGTAAACAGTTCAGCGACCCGACCAGAAAAGGTTTAGGGCTTCGCCGCCTCTAGACCTAGACAAATTTGCCGACGCTAGGCCCCTTTAAAATAAAGAATTTGATGGCTTCAATTTCATGTAACTCATTCGGATCCGATCCAAGAGCAAAACGAAATTTTAGAGGGAGGTGGGGGAGGAATGTACAGTGGTGTGCAAAAAAGTATTGCATCACCTGCAAACCGTAAATTTTTCAGTTTAACACTTTTTTAACTAACTAATTTTCATAATTATTTCGCCGTTTATAATATCATTAGATGCGAAATTTAATGGAGATTTCAAAAATGTCTTAGTTTTTCCTGTAGCTGCTTCTGTTCTTAAGATATGACATAAAATATGGAGTTTGTCAAACACATTGAAATTCACGTTAACTTCGTATCAGATGTTACAGCCAATCATGGGCATCTTTTACCTGATTGGCTGCTTCCTATTGCTATCCGAATCCTACTTCAGACTTTATAAGGGTTGGAGCAGATCTACTAGAGCATTGTAGTGATCGCCATTTGTTGTTATTAAGGTGTAATTTGTGTACATTCTCAATAATGGTTAAAACTGCGGAACTGTCCACAGCGGACAGAGTAAAAATAGTTCTGCATGAAGAGGGATATTCTTCAACGCAAATCGCTGAAAGAATGGGCTGTAATCAATCTACAGTTATTAGGCTACTGAAGAAAGTAAAAGACACTGGTGATGTTAAAAATATGCGTCGCAGTGGAAGGCCACTACAACCAAGCAGAACAGAGTGGTCAGAAAGCTAAGCTTGGCAGACAGGAGGCTCAATTCACCTTATTACGTACATATTATTTATAAAAAAAATTTCATTATGTTTCTGTATTTAAATGTTATTTCATTCCTTATGAATTACAAAAACGATTTATTGCTGTAAACCTAAGTGTTGGATAAATAATCCTTTTCATAATAATTTTTGTAATGTATCTTAAGAACAGAAGTAGCTACAGGAAAAACTAAGACATTTTTGAAATCTCCATTAAATTTCGCATCTAATGACATAAATGACGAAATAACTATGAAAATTGGTTAGTTAAAAAAAAAAAAGAGTTAAAAATTCACGATTTTTGCACGCGATGCAATACTGTTGCACACCACAATAGCCTATCCAAAGCAAAGTACAAATAAAAATAATTATTTAAAGCTTACATATTGTGAAACTATAAACAAGCATTTTTCTTATAACAATTATTAACAAAATTTCATCTACCCTTAACAAAAATTCCTTACTTTTGACTTCCGCCATCAATTCCTAAATTGATTAAATATTTGTTATTAATCAGTTGCTTTGGTAGAAGTTTCTGTCTTCAACCAAAGCAACTCTTCTTTCGTTTCTTTCTATCCCCCCCTTTTTTTTTACAATTTTTAATGTTTTTATACATGGTAACGCAAAGCCTTTCAGGCTGGAAAATAGGACGTATGCTTCGTCATAGCTTTCGCTCCTCAGCTAAGGATACACCGCTTGGCTGAAAACTAATTGCCGCTTTGTCTCTTGAACACTGATTTAATTTGCAATTTTTTTCTTTTTTTTCTTTTTTTTTTTTTTTGAGGTTTAACGACCACCGTGAGCAACTCAATGGGCTATAAGCAGTCGCCCGTCCCTAATTTTAGGGTCACTGGTTCCAGGGAAGGGAGAGAGCCAGTGCCGCAAGACAAACACAACATCCATGCCTGACGGGATTCGAACCCGGACCCCTTACGGGCGAACGATCAGAGGCGAACGCCTTAGACCACAATTTGCAATTTTAATACATACAATTCGTTGTGTCATGTTTCTTTTAATGCAGTGAAGTAATAAATAAATTTTTAACTTGAAATAAAAGCGAATTTTAGAATACCTGCACAACCGTTATTTAAAAATTTAACAATATCGAAATTTTGACAATTGCAGTTTTAAGGAAGTTCTAGAAAGATAAACATATTTTTGTCCATGGTTTCTCAAGTCGAAAAGGAAAGGGATTATGGGAATTCGGAAACAATCTTGTATACAGCAGTTTTTGGAATAAACGTTAATTTCCACTTTTATTTTAAGGTGGAAGTCTAGTGATTTTGCTTCCTATACTTCCAATGGGCAAACCTTCTGTACATATTTTTTTCACAATTGATGCTTTCCCAAGGATGAAAATTTGAACATCGATTAAAATAACTTCATATTACAACTTGGAATACTTAATATTTTCTAAAATAAAACCATAATTATATTAAAATCAATAACTTTTCCTATGGTGATGTTGAGACCAGAAAAAAGATGGCGCGACCTGTACATTGATGACGTCAGTAGACAAACAAATGTTGGATCGCTTAATTATGGTTATGTTTTAGAAAATATTAAGTATTCTAAATTATAATATGAAATCATTTTAATCGATATTCAAATTTTCATCCTTGGGATCGCATTAATTATGAAGAAAATGTGTACAGAAGTTTGCCCATTGGAAGTATAGGAAGCAAAATCACTAGACGTCCAGAATTTTAAAAGTTTCTTTCACTATTTTTACGGGCTTTTAACAAATTATTAATTTTACTATACCACTAACATTTTCCGCACAACGCCCAGGCCTAGTCGGCCTATTGGGAAATCCGTCTCTGGACCTGACCCATCCCATCCCAGCTCTCCCCTGCATGAGCTCGAAGCTGTAGAAAGTACGCATTCAGGACGACCACTGCGGCACATGATGCACTGTCCAGGTGAGCAGTTTTTCAGACTGTCTTGTCGAACTTATATTTCGTAAACTGCGCAAGATACGCCGAAAATAACGAAAAATCTTCCAAAGGATCATACTTCATTTTTAGGCCGCTTAAGTGGTCTCACACACCCCAAAGCGAGATATCGAAAACCAATAACGAAAGCCAGCCGTGATTTCTGAACTGTAAGCTGACCAGAAGTCCCGAATTCTTGAGGATAGTCCTCGAATTTAGTTTACTGCTCCCAGAAACGTCTGATGCCTTTGGGGACGCAAACTGTCCTCAAATTTTGATGTTTGTCCTCAAGTGTCCTCGAATTTACACTTTCTCATTAGCTCGTTACATTTCTAATGAAAAATATTCATAAAACTAGTTTTTATTATTCATAAAACTAGTTTTTATTGTACTAATTTTCCAACACGCTCGTTGCGAAAACAAATTTTGATTCTTTTGCTTTTCCTGAGTTTAACGACCATCTTGCGCAACTCTAAAGGCTATATAAGCAATAACTTGTCCCTAATTTGGGGACACACGCTCTAGGGAAGGGAGAGAGCAAGTGCTGTAAGACAACCCCCCCCCCCCCCCACACACACACACACACACCATGCCTCATTCGGGACTGGAACAAGTACCAACTTGCACGAATGGTCAGTGGCCACCACTAAGAGCACTGCTTTAAAATCTGTAGTTATGCACAAGCATACCTAGTTTAATTGCGAGCAAAAAGATAATACAGAGAAATATAAACATTAAAACTTCAAAAGAACATAACGTGCAAACACCCTGTGTGAACAGGTTTTGATGGTGAATTGTAATTACGAACGAAAAAAGGTTTGTTTCACCTTCTGAATGCACCAGTGGGGCGGGCAAATTTCGACTGTTCTGAGTTTTGAGTTCCTCCAAAAACTTTGGCAAAATGAAAAATTCGCCATGCAATTACTTCATCTGTGTGCAGCTTGATTTTAACTCAGCACATATAAAAAAGGTAAAGAAAGCATTTCACTTTTGCCACATTTCACCTCGTCATCATAACTCTGCTTTGTCAGTACGAATTACTAGCATTCTACAAGACACCAATTTTCATATGTAACATCACGCTTATAGAAACAATAGAGTTTTGTGACAAAAAAATTGCATATTTATTTTGAGTATTATGTGTCCCCAAATGATCTGATGATTTGGAGACACCACGCCATTTTGTCCTCAAATCAGTGTTCTAATATTTGTTCACCTTACTGAACAGCCATCACGGCTTTTATTATTTTATTTTGTTTTCAAAAATAAATAAAGAAGAAAAAAAGAACTCAATGACTAATTTACATTTGACCACTATATGCTACTGAATGACACATAATCTTGCTTAAGGACAAGCCTGGAGTAATATGTTTCGTTTTTGTTGTTGTTGTTTTTTCTCAATATTGTATGCACCTGGTAGACGTGGACATCAATTGGACGCTCGGAGATTTTTTTGTTTCGTACGTTGAATTTGGTGTTACATGGCTCGTTTTCTTGCCCTGCGGTGGGTCTCTCTCTTTATTACTCATAATTGTCCTTAGCTTAGGATGCACAGTCTCCGAAGTCTGACAACCCATGGCCATGGCGTCTACTCAAATAAATCAGACCACCCACCCAGTACGCAGAGAAATAACGAAAGCCATGATTGCTGAACAGCAGATCTTAATAACAATCGTGACACAGGCTCCTGGAAAAGCCGTAGGATGTTGACCCACATGACACGTTTATAAGGTTCACCTAACACAACTTTTTTCACTACAGAGACACAACTTTTGAAAAAAATGTTGTTTCGATCACCTCTAACGAACAGGCATGATAAAACTTGTGATAAATCGGCAACTTTTTTTTTTTTTACTCGGGTCTTCCCCAAGCTGCATCCTTGCGAAAATGTAAAATATTTACCCCTTTTTGGTCGGCTCCATAGCTAACAGATTCGCAGACGGAACTTGACACGCAGCTAGCGAAGAGAGATAAAACTATACGGCGTTTATTTTTAAAAAGGGGAATGACAATTATTTTACAGGCTTTCAAACAAGTTGTAGCTCGTTAACTTCGGAGGAACGAGTGCAAATCTACAGACACGTGTCAAGAATTTTTTGAACGCCTTTCGTATCAACTGCAAAAAGGATTTTCGAAAATTTCAAAAAGTTCGATTATGTTAGCACTTTTTCATAGCACACACTAAAATTATACTACCAGTGAAATACTTAAAAAATCCAAATCTATCAACGCCTAGGTGCGCCAAAAATCCAAATTCATCGCTGACTTATACACTTTGATCTTAACAAACAGCCCAACAAGAAGCTTTTAATGCAGTCCTGGCTTTAACACCTCTGAAAAACAGCTTAGGGGGAAATCTTTTATAAAGACAGGAAGTAGCCAGTGAGTAACGAAATTGTGTAAATCTTTTAAGTACTTCAGGGGAAACGTGTACTTCCAAGGGGAGAAACAACTTCAGCATACAATCTCATTGAGACTACATAGGTACTACCCTAAGGCAATCACCACTGATGGTACAGGTGGTGTAATATGCACTAAGTGGGCTATTTGTTATGTCCACCTACCTAATAAAGGGTTGCATCACAAGCAGCAAATCGCCTCGGCACTGATCCAACAAATTTTGGTAATGATCTGATAAAATATTGGCTAATGCTTGTCAAATAGCATCTTCCAATTCTTGCAGGTAAGATGGCAATGGTGCAAGGCATCTGAAGTTTTATTCGACTTCAACTCATAAATGCACCATGCCATTGAGGTCTGGGGACTGAGGTGACCACTGAAGCAGGATTTTAAAAGTATTTATCACATTCTTGACATGACTTCAAGACAACATGTGCATTGTGTGTTATCCTTCTGGAAGTATCCATCACCATGATGGTAGAGTAGCCACAATTGGATGAACCTGAACAGCAACGATATTCACTCATGATTGAGCATTTGGGCATGGGTTTACTCCAATTAAGGGACCTAAAAGTCTCCCATGAAAACATAGCCCACATCATTAGGCTGCCTCATGACCATACATGATATATCAATTTGATCATGCTGTTGTCTCTGATTCTCAACCTTGCATGGTTGAAAATGCAATTAATCAGACCATGACTCATTTCCCATCATTTAGGAACTATCTCTTGAGCTTAGAAACCCACTAGATATGTGTTGTCTTGTTTGCTACTGACAGCAATGATGTACAGATCTTCTGCTGTTGTAATGCAAACAATGGAATGTATGGTGCACTGGGATACTGTTTTTAATTGTCCCAGATTTAAATCCTGTGTTATTTGACCCACTGTTGTGCATCTGTTGGCCCATAAAATTCTAGCTTCATCTGCTCACCTCTGGCATTGACTAACCATTTCTGACAACAGGTCACACTCTCATTATGCCACCCTGGAAGTGCAGTGGCCTAAGCACTGGCTTCTGTCCATTCGTCCGAGAGGGTCTGGGTTCGAATCCCAGTAAGGAACGGATGTTGTGTTTGTCTTACAGCACTAGCTCATCTCCCCTCCCTGGAACCAGTGGCTCTAAATTAGGGACAGGTGACTGATTGTAGCCCATCAAGTTGCTCACTGTGGTCATTAAACCCCCAAACAAACAAAAAAACACTCTCACAGCCGTTTTTTTTTTTTTTTTTTTTGTTATGTCAACCTCTCTCTATATAGTCTTACTATTATTGCTTTTCCATATTCTACAGGTACAGCAGTTTTGCTGATACTTACACCTCTCCTCCGAGGACCCACTATCATTCCTCACTCAAAGTCCATTAGATCATATTGCTTGCCCATTAGAGCTTCAGTAAAGTATTCCCAATTACAACTGGATGTATTCCCATTTACCTGATTATGTAACCATTGTGTCATGATGACAAAGGATGATAGATCAGCCTGTCAGCATAAAATGGTATACTAGTCTTAATAAAGTGGCTGCACAATGTATGCACATTCAGTGTCACACTTAAGATAATTAGTTGGTGTAATAGTTAGATGCTATGTGATTGGAGAGTCATGAAATATATGCAATCCTGACACAAGTATTATTTGGCAGAGAATATGTGACACGTAAATCACAAAAGAATGTTATGTTCAGCATTGAAAATGCCCACCACCTTCATTATAGATAATAGAATAAAAGTGTACTGTAATGGCATTTGAAAGACACAGTTCAATATATCATTTCATGTGTGCATGTCTTTTTTTTTTCATCAGAGATCCATAAAAGATAAGAATCCATGGTGACAGATCCCCAAATTAAGAGGGGCGGGGGTCATTCCATGCAAATTTAACCAATTACTTTCTGCAAAGCCACCAACTGTCTACGAATTTTATAAAATTTGGCACAGAGGTACATTTTCGAGAGAAACGTAAGTCAGTACAATTTTTTCAGCACTTTTAATTTCTAAAAATATTTAACATCAAAGTCTCGGCAAAACTCTGACCATGACCAAAGGATGTCATCATATTTTTTTAAATTCCTTTATAATTTTATAATGCAGCTGCATTATAAAATTATAAAAAATTATACTTCAGAGAAAATTACAAACTTTATAATAATTAGAGCATATTATATGAAGATTTGGAAATTGTCCACATCTTCAACTTATATAGCAATACAGAAGTTATTGCTAAAATCCATAACAATTAGAGCATTTTCACATGTAAGTTTGGCTTTACTTTTAGTTTTGTTTTAATAGTTAAATATAAATTTGCTATGTAAGAATGTGAATCTAATTTCTCCATTTTAAAACACAGTATGTCTATTTGCTGGTGCAAAAAGCTCAGGTACAGTTCCATCAACAGACACTCACTGTCTGTATTGTATCTCATCTTATCAATCATATAATCTGAGAGCACTACAATTATTATGTCTTTGAAAGTTTCAGTATTTGGACACTTTTACAATTTCTTAACAAACAATCTCAGCTGTTCTTGTAACACACTAATAAATCTTTTCCAAATGTATATAGCATGTACTACCAGCTCCACGCTCTGATCTATTGTCAAAACACATACTGCACGACTGACAGAAGCATCTGAATCATCACACCATTTAGTGCGAGAGAACAGAACTTAAAATAGCTTTTGTTTTCTTGGGAGCAGTGTGTCTTAAATGAAACAAATTTCATCATGGTTATGCAACATTAGCTATTTCTGCTAGCATTGGTTAATGCTGAAACTTGTCTTTTGATCTTGGAAGTTGCCCTGAATTTTCATGAAAATTCATGTAATTTCTTCACTATGCCAGCAGTGGTTTCAGAAAGTGTCATACAATGACATGGTGAAGGATTGCAAGTAGTAAATGCATTAATGATTTTCTCACTTGGCTATGTAGCTGAGTCAAGTGTAAAAATCTGCATTTTTGTCTTTCTATTGATAGTTGGTGGCTTTTCTTTATGCACACAATGGCATAATCATAGTCAGCAGCGTTTTGCTGCTGATTATGATTGTTGATAATCAATATCTCTTCAAAACTGGTATCACTTAATGAGTGCTGTAATTCTGATACATTCACAGCACTTGATACTTCAAAATAGTGTGTGCTTTCTTCCTGGAATAATTTCCTTTTTCTGTAAGAGGGGTTAGCATTTTATCTCACAGCATTTTCTTGGGAGAACAGCCCAAAGCCTTTTAGGATTTAATAGCTTCTTCAATATGCCCTTGATGATCTATTATTTTGGTTGCTGGATCATCTTCACTGGGAGCTAGCTGTTTCAATATTAGCTACTTCTTCAGTTGTCTTTATGTTATCTTGTCAAAGTTAGCATACATTTCTGTTGGGATGCCTGAATAATTTTCATAATATAGCATATGGAACTGCAATGATCATGTTGTATGGCATTTATACTACCAGAAAAACTTATAGCACAAAATAGAAGCCAGTAACATTTCTAAAGCTGTCACTAAAGTTTCTTTGGGGATGAAGTGAATTCCTGTTTTGTGTCACCATTTCAGCAAAGTTTAATAAGAAAAAAAGAAAAGATTATCTACAAAATCACTACAAATTTCTGCACCTCAAAAATTTATAAAGAGTCAAATCAACTGCCAAATACATGAAGTATACATCACTGGATTTAGCAGCTTGGCATTCATTTACAATCTGTCTCATCTTGGAAACCATAAACTTCGATTACATTCCAGCATTTTACAGGAAATACTAAGACTTTTCAATTTTAAGAATAATTACTAATATTCTCATGCAATTTCCACAACCTAAAAGCATAAAAACATGTTCTTATCACTTCATAAAACTTGTTTTCACTGTTGCAGATCCCTGTTGCACACTAAGTTAAGCAATGACTTACTCAACAGGCTGACTTGTGGCTTAAGCGTATCATCTTCATAAACACCCAGTGCCTGCAATTCACTACAGAGAAAGTACTTCCTTAGAACAGTCAACTTGTGCACATTCAATGAGGTTTTACTCAGATCACTGTAGAAAGGCTACAAGAGCCTTTCTCGTGATAAGAAATCTCTGTCACCGAATTTGTGAAGCCTGCTGAAATGGGTGGATACTGATGGTGCATTACCAATGGCAACAGTACAATTTGAGTCATTTACACAAATAGCTGTAAATCATGTGGACATGCCACTGACATGGCATTTCACTACACTCATATTGCAATACTTTGTTAGACTACATTAATTCACAACAATTCATACTAACGAGTCTGCTAATTACATGCATTCTCCCATGCATATTTATAACTGCTTTAAACCAGCAATCAAATGGGTTAGACAAACTCAAATCTTTGAAAGAACAACAGGACAAATTTTTGAAAGTGTCATACGATCACTCGTATGTACACTATATTGACAAAAGTCACCAGACACCCCTTCAAAAGCAAATCAACAGATCCGCTGTGTTGTTAAGATGCGAGGTACAGCTGCAAACGGTATAAAAACAAGCCTACAACTGACCGGGATCATATCACACTGTGAAGTTGAGTGAAAATATTGCAGCAGGAGAGAACTGACTTTAAGAAAGGAAAGATTGTTGGGTGTTATATTAGTGGGTGGCCCATAAGAGTAACTGAGAAGTGTTTAAACATATTCAAGGCAATTGTTTTGGATCTACTGAATAAGTAGAAGACACATGGCATGCCTGAAGTAGCAAAACATACCGGCAGACCGAAGAAAATCAGTGATAGAGGACGTCGAAGCATCAGGAGAGTTGTTACAGCTAATCGACGAAGTATTGCACAAGACCTCAGTGTACAGGTGAGTAAAAATGCTGGAACCTCAGTATGTACACATACCATTCGCAGAGAAATTCATTCCATTGGTTACTGTGGTCGTGTGGCTGCTCATAAGCCTTTCATCTCCACTCAAAATGCTACTTGTCATTTAGCATGGTGTAAAGAACATTTATCGTGGACCGCAGATCAATGGAAATGGGTCCAATGGACTGATGAATCCAGATACATGATCCATCAGTCTGATGGCTGTATTTGGGTATGGCGGCAGCTGGGGAAATGCTATTTACAACAGTGTACTGTTCCTACGGTCAAGTTTGGTGCTGGCAGTGTACTCGTGTGGGGTGTTTTTCGTGGTATGGTCCCGGCCCATTCATTATCGTGGACAAACCTGTTAACCAGTATGTCTACCTTGATATTCTGGACAATTACATCCTAACAACTCTGTGGCAGTACTATGGAACCAAGCCTTGTTGGTACCAGCAGGATAATGCACCGAACCATAAAGCAAGGACTGTTACAGCGTGGTTTGACGATAATTCCGTATCATGTGTGGATTGGCCAGCACAGAGCCTTGATCATAATCCCATAGAGCACCGCATAAGAAGTTTGGAACCAAGGCCTACTACTAAGCAACAGTTATCAGCAGCATTATGTACTGCATGGAAGCACATACCTATCGCTCTGTTCCATAACCTTGTCAAAAGTATGTCTTGAAGGGTCAGTGCATGCATTAAGGCCAAAGGTGGACAGACACCGTACTAATGTACATCAATAAATGCTATGTTGTGTTTCTCTTCTAGGTGTCCGGTGACTTTTGTCAATATAGTGTATATTCCTAAGGTTACTGATATATGACCACCCACCTAACCCCATGTTGGCCAACCTCTGTCCTGGACAATTGCTTGAATGCATCAAGCCATACAGGTTATGAGCTTTTATGAAACAACATTCAATAATACCAACCAATCATGTGGAATGCTTAGATTTATTTATTTTTTTATCACCAATCACCATTGTGTGCATTCCACTTAAGCACACTATGGTGAATGGTGATGTATTGATTGATACAGCATAGCATGCTTTAAGTCTGTTGTATTTTCAGGGAAGAAGCATTATGTTCCTTAAACATATTGTTACCACAAAGAAACAGAAGCATCACGAATAGGTTTAAATGGTATGCAAAGATGTTTGGATATTGTGTAGCAGCCCAAGTGTTAATCAGTTTAACATACATATCTTTAAGCTGTTCTCTGAGATTCAGAGGTTAGCTCCACAAAGAAATACAAACTACCAGATAATTTTTACTTACTGTTGCCATATCGAACTTCTCCATTTACAGCAATCTTGACATACAACTCGGGCTTCACTCACATCCATCACACGCCATACACAAGATCTTCTATGCTTCATACTCGATCTTTTTCTCATGCAGACACTCCTGAATCTGATCCTCTCATGACTTCCTTGGCCTTCCTCTGCCTTTCCTTCCTGCCACTTGGGCTAAAAAGATGTTCTTAGTAAGGATCTTATCACTCATTCCTTCAACATGGCCAAACCACTGAAGCATATTAGTCTCCACCTTGCTAACAACATTTTGCTTCACATTACACAACTGCAACACATCTTCATTCCCCACACGATCAGAATGCGTCTTGCTACAAACTCCCCGTAAGTAATGCATTTCTCCAGCACACAAACAACTCCTATGCCTCTTCTGTAGTACCCAGTTACCCAGGTTTCACTGCCATATATCAGAGTAGGAACAATTACACTTTCATACACAGCCATGTGGGACTCTCTGGAGAACCAATCATTCCTGTGAAAACTTCCCAAAGCAGTCATGACTTTCAATGAAGAATTCACTCACCTACTAATTTCACCATCCAATTTGTTCTCTCTGTCAAACATGCTTCCTAAATACACAAACTCATTCACCTGGTCAATCACTGTGCCATACTTATATTACATTCAGTACTACCAGTTTCTCTCTAAAAAGCCACAACTTTGGTTTTCCCTTATTTACTCTCAGTTTAAATTTCATACAAACTTAGTACATCCGGGACAACATATTCTGCAACTCGCTTTTGCTCTCTGCCAACAGGACTGTGTCATCAGCATACAGTGATCTGCACACATGGATATCACCAAGACATAAACCAGTATTATCTATTTTGGTATCATGCATGCACGCATCCATAAATATATTAAACAGCCATGGTGACATTACACAACCTTGTCTGAATCCTGCTCCAATAGAAAACCATTTTGATAAAACACCATTCACTCGTACACAAGCTCTGCTGCCAGCATACATGGCTTTTACACAGTTAAGTAGATTCCCAGTAACACCATATTCATTCAATACCTTCCACAAAAGTGTCCTATTTACTCTGTCGTAAGCTTTCTCTAAATCTATGAAGGCAGCAAAAACTTTCTTCCCAACAGCCAGATACTTTTCAATCATCACGCTTAATGCAAAAATTTGGTTAGCACGCCTTGACCAGGCATAAAACCACTCTGAACATCCCACACTTTCTCTGATGTAAGACCCTGTACTTTTTCAATAACGACATTACCAAACACTTTCCCTGGCACACTTAAAAAACATAGTTTCTTGAAAGTCTGTCTTTATGGCTTCATCTTTACATTGTAGAGAAACTTCTAGTCTTTGGTATATGTTATAGTTTGCTTGTAATAAGCAATTACTTGGTACTTCCTATGTAGAACATGCAGTTATGTTCCAACATATCATCATTTACAACAATACTCATAATGATACAATCAACAGTGAATGTTCAAACTGTAAAGCAAAATAAAAGGCAAAGTAATATTATGGAAATGTTTGGACAAAAAGCCATGGATGCTGACAAAACTTCTACGAAGTACAAAACTTCCAAGACTTGAAAGAAACAGTCCAATCAGAATTTTCCCACATCAGTGGCAATGTAGTTGGAGGCATAGGCTTCTGGACAAGTGTAAGACTTGAGGCAAGAAACATGCTTTTATGGAATCAGAAAAGATGACTGCAGCCCCCCCCCCCAACCCACCCACACACACACACACACACACAAAATCCCATAAGGGAAAAACACAGAAACATAAAGGCATAAGTAGCCTCTAGCCTATATTGAAATTCTAGCAGTACCACAGACATATCTTTCCTTATAGCAGTCACTTTTTTGTTTCTAAAATTCAACATGTTTTGATCAAAAGTACCTAGCCCTGCTCTTTGTCAGAGTGGACCAGTCCTCAGTGCTGAAGTTAAAAAAAAAAATTTTAATCTTATGGCTATTTAGATTCAAGAAAAATACTTCCCCAATTGTTAATTTTTGTGCAAAAAGATTAGGAGGAAATATTTAAATTTTTTGCCAGAAACATTGTCTTTCTGTCCTGAGCTCAGGGGCCTTTAAAATAGAACCCCCCCCTTCCCTAGCAGCTGTGTGCCCTGCAGGGATTGTGCTACTTCACTGCTGTGAATATATTTCATTGGGAATACTGACAGAAAATGTTTAGGAAATAGAACAGTCATGCTTGCCTTCTTATTCTGTTCTTCTACTTCTCTGTGACTAGGCATTTCTATTGGCAAAACAAATAAATGGACTGGCTTATTATTTTAATCTAAATTGAAGAACTTGTCTTTATAGATTTCTTAAAAAAGTGGAGCAGAACACAAAAGCACTGCCAACTCCTAGGAAATTCAGACATTATTCTATCCTGTTACAGTACATATTTGCCATTAAAACAGAGTGAGAAAGGTTATCTCACAACTACTATGAAAAATAGATCTCAGCGGAATCACTCAGTGTTAATTACTGGCCACTGGCTTCACAGAATGGAATGAATGAATGTTGCATATGGTAATGAAAAACACAGATGTCAGTGCATTCATATTTCTCCTAACCAGAACAGAATTTGCAAGGCTTCATCCTAATTATTCATAAGAAACACAACGAAACTCAAACATGACACTGAAATACCTAGATTCTCCACTGAGACAAGTATAGAGTTTATCAAAGTAGAACCTAAACCACAGGGTTGGTACCCTAGTTACTGCACAACACTACTGGTGATAACCTTATCTTGAACATATTCTTCAATAGTGGTATGCTTTCTGACTTAAATTTTATTTTGACTTGGCTATGTTGCAAGTCTACCATGTATAGTTTTTACTACTGCACAAAGCACTATGCTTCATTTCCTGTTGGCTTATGAATAGTGTTTCCCACTACAATTATGATTCATGTTTCTTTATATAAAAACAAACAAACAGGCATGCATGTTTTTATTGTTGAATATCACATGGATGGTATCACTTTACACTGCTCAGAAACTTATACACAAAAAACTAAGTAAACACTACTTCCAAAATTTTGCCAAAAGAAACTTTCTTTATTAGCATAAAAAGTATCCATGAAATGATCAAGGGAATGCTTACAACACAATCATGCATTTATTCAAATTTAATCAGAGTTCTTCAACTGAATTAGCAATTTCATTTTGCAATCTACTATATTTCAACTGAAAGCTTCACAAATCCAGGATATGATTCCTTGATTTCAGGTTAATTTTTTATCAAAGTAAGTGTCTACTTTAACATACCCAACAATTTGATTTATTTATTCTACTTTTGAAATGCCTCGCATCTATAAATATAAACGAAAATTTAGAATGCATTGTTGAGCCTTAGATCTAAATGAGTATCCCAGTTTTATAGTGTTCCAGTCCATTAATATCACAAGCACCTATGGCACTTTTTCTTATGAAATGTTATTCTTAACACATTTCTCATTATTTCTTTCTGCAATGTTATTAAAAAATTTTACTCCCATTTTTATATCTTAAATAAAAATTCAGTTTTCAAACTAAATATTTCATTACACTACCAGGCAGGGAATTAACAGTTTTCCTTTCACACTAATGATGAGATCAGTATTTTCACAGTGTGAGATTTATTCACCAGTTCTTAGGTGAAAAAATAGAACTGAAAAGATTGGGTTAAGTGGTGAGCAAATGAAGTTTCTTACGTGGCAGAAGTTTAATTTCAATGAGCTTAGCCAGGAAAAAATAAACCAATGCAATATTGAACTAAATTCTGAGGTTACTCACTTTTTTTCCCAAATATCTTTCAGGAGGTTTTCTTCTCATGTATATTTCCAACACGAAATTTTAAAGAAAATTACGTGTTGGAAATGTATACATGAGAAGATAACCTCCTGAATGATACTTGGGGGAAAAGGTAGCCTCAGTATTTAGTTTATGTCTAAATAGCACATTAATAGTGAAGCAGCTAAAAGACATTTTGTCATTAGCAATGCTGTATGAATACAATGCAATATCATACATTTTATTCTCTCTGTGTTTCTCAGAAGTGAAGTAACACTTAAAATTTTACTCTTTGTGTGTGGTGTATGAAATTCAAAAAAATCTAAATTAAGCAACAAATAAATCAAGAAAAATATCATGGGAATGAATCATTATTTAATTTCCTACATGCATGGTAGTTCATAAAGTTCTACTTTTAGCAAATCAATCCTGTATAATTCATAAAGGATCCCTCAAAAAATGTATATTCCCACTTGTGGAAACACAACATTTTGGAGATTAATATATATATATATATTTTATTTGTATTACCATGATGTTCATAAATTTGTAACCGCTGTCTTTGACTTATTGATACAAAGTCAAAGACAATTAAAGATGTTTTTTTTATGCAATTATAATATGTTGAAAGGAAATTAATATTTGCAAGTAAATTAATATGTGAAACATATATACTCACACTATAAACATTGTAGTATTAACACAATTTTTATAGCACTTTGGAGGGAGGGGGCGATTTGCGATATCAACCACATGTACTAGTCTTTGTTTGATATTAAAAAATAAATATTTAGAAGGGTCATATGGTAATATTTTATTATATTGTAATAAAAATAATATTTGCTTTAAGGAAACTACTATTACTATTAATAAAAATTTAAATTTAACTAACCTTAAAACCATGTGGTTGGTTACTTACTTGGTTAGTAGCATTACTGATGTTGAAAGACAGGGTTTTTTGTAATGTTAATATTTTTTAATAAATTTTAAGCTAAATACCTAATAGACAATGCTCGAAGTGAGTACCTCTCATATAGACAAACTAACAACAGCACATGCGTATCGATATTGCTGGTAAAATCGAGATGAGGACAAATACTCCCCATTCGCAATTCCTTGACGTGTGCAGGGTGCAGGAGCATGTAAGAACAATGCTGACGATAGTGTCATGAGATGCACCGAAAACCTAGGTTACAATTTGATTAGCCGCATTCACGATTGAACTTACTGTGTACCCGTATTTTAGGTTAAAATTTATTTAAAAAAGACTAATATAAAAAAAGAAAGTCTTTCAACATTAATAATGCTACTAACCAAGTAACCATCCAATCACATGCTTTTAAGGTAAGTTAAATTTAAATTTTTATTAATAGTAACAGTAGTTTCCTAAAACCACACATTATTTTGATTACAATATAATAAAATATTATCATTTGACCCTTCTAAATATTTTTATTTTTTAATATCAAACAAAGACTAGTACACGTGGTTCACACCGTGAATCGGCAAAAAAAAAGTGCTACAATGTTTGTAGTGTGAGTATATGTTTCACATATTAATTTACTTGAAAATGTTAACATGCTGTTCATAGTTCACATGGTACTATATTTGGCATCACAGTGCAAATGTAGAGCTCTATAATTCACAAAAATCAATTCCTGTAAATGGTTAAAGCACATAAACCCTTTTGCAGAAATACAGTGGGTGAATTTGGAGGATGTGTTACTGTACTCACATGTGCTTGTATATGCTAATAATATAAAAAAATAATAAATTTACAATCAACTGAAAGTACCAACATTACAAAGACCTCTAACGACAGCAGAAAAACTATCTTTCTTGAAAATGTTTGTAATTCATTGACTGTTTTCCCACTTAATTCTACGTAATAATAATTCTATAAATTCTACATAATACTTTTACCTTGAAGTTTAATATTTTAAGCTAGTTATCAGTACGCCCCTGAGAGCACATGATAATACCTTTTCTGATATCACTGAAGTGTGAGAGAAATAGAACTGTAACTCCCCTTTTTTTTTTTTTTCAAATTAACAGAATTTCTGCAAATTTTGCTAAATAGATTTAATTTAACCTAGGTATCCAATGATAATGCCAGTACATTAAATTAGCAGTTCCAAAAGGTATGATCATTTTTTATATTTTATCAATCAGAAGTGTAGATGCAACATTTAATGTTTTATCATTCATCCAGAGCTGATAGTAATTGATTTCCCCACACTGCTACACAGAAAAATGAATAGTCATCATATGTGTTTGGTCAAGTTTTTCAAACTTTTTTTCTGCAAAAAAATTATTGAAAAGTAAGTTACAAACTTAACTGTTCAGTATTTTTCGGTTGTTCGTCCTGCTTAATACAATAAAAATGTTTGAATTTTTTTTTTTTTTTTTTTGGTTCAGGGTTTAATGACCATTCCTAATTTAGGGCTACTGGCTTCAGGGAAGGGTGAGAACCAGTGCCGTAAGACAAACACAACGTCCATGCCTCACCGGGATTCAAACCCAGATTCATTTAGGCAAACAGTCACACGCCAGTGCTTAACCACTGCGCCATCTGTTTGAAGTTGAATAATTTTGGAATGAAATGGGTTGCAAAATGAAGTTTTTACACTTCAATTTTATAAGATCATAAGTCAAGAAACTGAACCTATAAAGCATTTAATCAGATTTTATGATTCATATACTACAGTTTTATCCTGAATTTATGGCTTCCATAAAAGCAAAGAACAAAAGATCATCTCAGTTTAAAGAAATTAAAGAGACATTTAATCACTTCATTTGACTGCCCACCGAACAACATATCTTAACCAGACTAAAATTGTACAGTTTAACAAAGGACATGTAACATTCATTTCCCTACAAACCTACTGTTGTGCTTTTCTGCTTAATGGCATGGGTTTATTCTTTTCAGCTCAAAGTTCCAACACACAATGTTCAAGTAACACATTCAAATTGTTTCTGTATTTATGAATACCATGGTTTGTAAAACTTTTTGTACTGCACAAAATCCCCTTACTTTTCATCTTCTATATGTGTATTCATTTTCAACTAATATTTAACTCTTAAAATCAGAATAGAATTTTCACCCATACCATAGATATTTCTTCACTGACTGAAAAAGCATTTGTTGGTTATGTTAGATTTTAAAAACCTCATCTTTATAGGGGGAAACATGAACACATTTGCATTATGTTTTCATGTTAGATAACTCCTCTGATACGTTCTGCATTTGTTTTTCATTAAAATACTGCCATCGCCTAACCATTCAGCTTTTGTAGCATACGTAATCTTTCTCTGTAAAACTACAGTACCTCTTTTAGACTAACTACTGTTCACCTGAAAGGTCTTATACTATGCATTAATACTAGTTTCCTCTAACTTGGGAGAGCTGTTATCAAATTTGAAGTAGCTCCTCTAATTAACTCTAAATTACATGGATGCTGTACATCAAAGGGTAGTATATTTGATAAATAATCCTAGTTTGATCTTCAGTACCTTTTGTATAAGAATACAGCAGTAACTTTTACATGCAACTGGACAGCTTTCTATCCCACAACAAGAAATAGTCAATCAACATTCACATTATGGTCAACTTTGCTATCTCATTCATTGCTACAGTGTTAAACCTTTAGAATTCCTTGACATAATTCAAGATTTCTTTCAACACTATTACCTTAAGTTAGTCTGTTAACGCACAATCAAACTACAATTAAATTATCTCAAACTTGAAATAAAAGTATCTGCATTATGCACTGTAGTCTCTTTACCCCTTTCGTAACCATTTTTACTAAAATAAATAATGTTGTGAAACAATGCTCTCCAAATAGCAGTAAAAATAACAATTTATACTGTGGGTGAACCTTTAAATATGGTTTAAAATATGCCATAGTAAACTAAATCACTGCAGTATGTACACACAGCACACCTCCCTCCATAAGCAATTTGTTGCAAAAAATTTTCAAAAGTCAATTGAAATCTGCCATATGCTATATTATGGGTCAACCACCATGCTTTCTTTTCCCTCCACAAAAGAATGTTACTATACATGAGTTAGGGGACTTCATCTTAGTTACGTCAAATCATTTTCACATAAATTTTTATATCAGTGTAGTTTTTTTTTCATCATACAACAAATAATACACTTTTTTTCTTACAACAAACTACTCAACAATGTTATATGATAAGCCACTTCATCACAGCTGCAATAAAGTGTACTTAAAAATAAATATTCTTACCTGCAAAATGAGAATCGTGATGTCAACTCCGGTCAACAGAGAATAAGTCACAATAGCTGCCCAAGTCACTTGTACTCTTACATGACTAATAGTCAGTCCCATTCCATAAATACATAACAGCTTCGCTATTTTAACCGATGTTGCAAGTGGCCAATACAGAAATAACGTAAAGAGCATTTTTGGCTGATTCCATTTTTCTATGTAATGATAAAACGAAATTGCTGCCACAGAACCAATAAGCGTGAGAAATGAGGATATTATAGAATGTAGTTTCAGTGTACTACCCTCATTAAGCTGATTCACCATGATTCCTTCGCCCAGTTCTAATAAATTAATGCCCATTAGGCAAAGGACTAAAACCCATCTGGAGCTGTGTTCGTGATATCTCACTACTTCACAATTCTTTTTACCTAATTTCATGCAGTTGTACCAACCAGCTCCAAGCATTATAATTAATATCATTGTGACATTAAGAAGTGTGTTTAAGGAATCAATCAAACACTCTTGTCGAAAAGGATCATTCGCAGCTGACGACCAAGTACTGTTAGTTATATCTCCACAAAACATGGTTAGGTTTGAAACCAATAACACAAAACGAGGTAGTATTTAGCTATAATGAGCGGCATGCAACAACGTTGCAAACTGCTGTACACGAGTAAAGTGTTGGGGAAGCTTCGAAGAACAGCACACTGAACCAGAAATGTAAACACAGGACAAAACAGAACACTAAAAGCGAGCTACCCAAGATCAAAGAATTTAGCAGACCGCCCACACCTGTAGAGCACAGTTACGGTGACAGCATAGTTTTGCAGATAAGTAAAGCAGACGATTCACTTAAACCCAGAAAATAATGCACAGCGTCTAGTGAACGGCAACATCGCCTTAAAAATCATTGTCCAAAAGTGTCCGTTTTCTTTTTTGTGTATTTGCGCGTGGTATGTCTGGATATATGCAGTGCTCTAATATATATGTTATGCTGTCACTAACTGGTTTACTGGTACCATGACTTCGGCTTGAAATATCTTCCTTATTCACATCATCCGTGCTGTCTTGTTGTTGCTGCCGTTCTCCACATATTTCTATAGGGTAAGGTTTAATTTGCTCACCCTGCTGCTGAAACCAGCGAAGGTATGGCTTTAATTGCTCACCTTCAAAATAAATGCTTGAATCATGGTCTGGCTTAATGTGCTCACCCTGTTGCTGCATTTCGTTTTGTACTTCTTCCTGCTTGACTTCTTCTTGTTTGTCTGGAATGGGGGTTGGCTTATTTGTATGAATGTTCTCTCCCCATTTCTTCTGTAGTTGAATAAGCTTCCGCTGGAGCGCCGCTAAAGTCGAAATCCCCGTAGTTGAAGAAACACAATCCGAGGAAGTAGAGGCACGATCCACCGAAGACCACATTTTCACTCGCCGGGCAAAAGACCTAGAAATTCGGCACGATTCGGTAATCCTCTTTGCGAGCAGCGGCAAGACTTAATCCGATCAGGAGCTCAGGAAGGCACGTCTGTTCACAGAGTAATATTTAGCGCAAAAGCTACAATGAAACAGTAATTGCCTGGTGACTACAAATTCATCGCGAAACCAAGATTCGGTTGTGCTTTTTTTTGTTGTTGTTTTATTTGGAGGTTTTACGACCACCTTGAACAACTCGATGGGGTACAAGCAGTCGGTTAGAACAACTGGTTTCGGGGAAGGGACAGAGCCAGTGCCGTAGGACAAACACAACATTCACGCATCCTCGGTCGAATGGTCAAAACCAGCGCAGCAAGGTTACCCTCAAAAGGGTCAACTCGGTTCAGAAAGAATTTGTTAAAGCCGAGAGTCAATTGCCGCTTCAATTCAGCAAGTGTATATACCGAAGATAAAACCACAACACCTGTTTCTGTTGGACGTGACGTCATAAATTTCTTCCGTAAACAACTCTGTTTATTTGTTTTTCAACTGAAGTCACAGTTTGAATTATAACTTAATTGTTAGGTGTGTGCAACGCAATGTTTTCTTTTTTTTTTTCAACGACAGTAGAACTCTCTTTTGAAAGTAGTTGCTGTCTGGCTGTGCTGAGTGATGGTTGCTGTGAGAATGATGGAAGGTGCGTGTGCGAGATTCATAACAAGATTTTTCTTAATTCAGCGAATGAGGTGGATGCTACTATGAACTTTTCCTATATAATTGCCATTCATTCTTCATTTGCACTGAATGTAATTCATCGAAATGGATCTTAGCCTGCTATATTTACATTAAATTGAATTTACTACAGGTAAAACTTTGCCATCCCAGTGGCGCAGTGGTCTAAGCGATGGCCTCTGATCATTCGTCCGAAAGGGGTCCGGGTTCGAATCCCGGTGGGGCATGGATGTTGTGTTTTTCTTACGGCACTGGCTCTCTCCCTTCCCTGGAACCAGTGACCCTAAATTAGGGACGGGTGACTGGTTATAGCCCATTGAGTTGCTCACGGTGGTCGTTAAACCTCCAACCAAAAAAATACTTGACAATGATGATGATGATGATAAGAAAAAACACGGTACCTATGCTTTTTTTTATTGGAGGTTTAACGATTACCGTGAGCAACTCAGTGGGCTATAAGCAGTAGCCCATCCCTAATTTAGGGTCACTGGTTCTAGGGAAGGGACAGAGCGAGTGCCTTAAGACAAACACAACATCCATACCTCACCGGGATTCGAACCCAGGACCCCTTTCGGACGAATGATCAGAGGCCATCGCTTAGACCACTGCGCCACCGGGGTGGCCAAATCAACTATTATCAATCCACTTCTGGATAAAGGTATCTCCAAGTTTCTACCACTACGGTCTCTCTTGAGCCAGTTTCCTCCAAGTCACTCCCGCATACTTTCAAACTTCGTCCACCCATCTCCCCTGTGGTCTTCTTCTGGGTATTTTCCTGTCTCTTGGAATCCAGTCGAAAACTTTGGTTCTCCATCGGTAGTCCGTTATTCTGGAAATATATCCAGCCCATTGCCATTTCAGGGATTTTACTTTGATAATGATGTCTTCCACTCTTGTCATTTTCCTCATCCACGAGCTCATCTTTCCTGGTTATATCAAGCATTTTTTTTAGATTGGAGGTTTAACGACCATCGTGGACGTGGACAACACAGTGGGTTATAAGCAGTAGCCCGTCTTTAATTTAGGGGCCACTGGCTCCAGGGAAGGGAGAGAGCCAGTGCCGTGAGACAAGCACAACATCCATACCTCATCGGGATTCGAACCCGGACCCATCTCGGACAACTAATTAGAAGCCATAGCTTAGACCACTGCACCACTGGAGCGACAAACACCAAGCATGCATCTCTCCATGCCTCTTTCAATTGTCTGCAGTCTTTTATTGTATATCTTTTTTTAATAGTTAAGGTCCATGTCTCTGCTTTGTGCATAAGCACTGCAGGGATGCATTGATTAAGCACTTTTCTTTTAAGACTTATTGATTTTAAAAATTGTACTGTTTTTTTCCCAAAAGCTGTCTAACCAAGTTTTATACGCCGATTAATTTCTTCTCCTTTGTGGCCTCTCGCTTGATATCTGCTTAAGCTGATCAGAAGTCCCCAATTCTTAAGGTCAGTCCTCGAATTTAGTTTACTGTCCCCAAAAACATCTGATGCCTTTGAGGACGCAAATTGTCCTCAAATTTTGATTTTGTCCTCGAATTTACACTTCCTCATTAGCTCGTTAGATTTCAAATGAAAAATGTTCTTAAAAGTAGTTTTCGTTGTAATAATTTTCCGTCATGCTTCTTCTGAAAAGAAATTTTGACTTTTTTTTTGTTCTTTCCGAGTTTAACGACCACCGCGAGCAACTCTGAGGACTATAAGCAGTTATCTGTCTCTAATTTGGAGACATTCGTTCCAGGGAAGCGAGAGAGAGCAAGTGCTGTAGGACAAAACCACCATCCATGTCTCAGTCGGGACTCGAACCCGTACCCATTTGTACGAATGGTCAGTGGCCAGCGCTGGGACACTGAACTATTGGCGATGTCAAATTTCGACTGTACTTGATCTAAGTTTCTCCAAAAACTTTCTTTGGCAAAATGAAAAATTCGCCATGCAATTAGATTGGTGTGCAGCTTGATTTTAATTTGGCACATATACAAGGTAAGGCATTTCACTTTTGCTAATAAGTTATGTCCATCATAATTCTACTTTGTCAATACAAAATGATAAAAACATTCGACAAGATATATCCTTTTAAGACATAAATTTTCATATGTAATATCACACTTATGGAAGCAATGCAGTTTTGTGACAAAAAGATTTGCATATTTATATTGAGTACGTATATGTCCCCAAATGAACTGCCCATTTTGGGGACGCCACGCCCTTTTGTCCTCAAATCAGTGTTCCAATATCTGGTCACCTTATATCTGCTGCCCAAAGTAAATGTAGGTATCAGTTATCTCCAGCTTTTCCTCATTAATCGATATATCTTCATTTCTCGTGACAGCACTATACATCAGTTTTGCCTTCTAAAATTTCATGCCGATCCAGTGGCGCAGTGGTCTTAGCGATGGCCTCTGATCATTCGTCCGAAAGGGGTCCGGCTTCGAATCCCGGTGAGGCATGGATGTTGTGTTTGTCTTACGCCACCGGCTCTCTTCCTGGAACCAGTGACCTTAAATTCGGGACGGGCGACTGTTTAGTGCCCATTGAGTTGCTCACGGTGGTCGTTAAACCTCCAATAATAAAAAAAAAGTTCATTTTTAATTCCCACTTTTTTACTCTTGTCAGCAAGTTCCTGGAGCATACTCTGCAGTTCCGACGGGCCAGTTGCAAAAATGACTATGTCATCAGCAAAACGAAGGTGAGTTAAGTAATCTCCGTTAATCTTTATCCCTTTGTTTTCCCAGTTCAGTATTGAAAGACATTTTGCAATGTGACATTAAAAAGTTTGGGAGATATGGTGTCACTTTGCCTCACTCCCTTTCCAATTTTTATTGGTGCTGTATCTTCAAATATCCGAAACTTTGCACTTGTATTTTCATATGTGTTATTAATAATGCTAATGTAAGCATCTTCAATACTGCAGAATTTCAAAGCCATTGTAACTGCTTATGGTTTTACGGAATCAAAAGCATTTCATAAACAATAAAAGTCATACACTTGTGGTTTTTTTATTGCTCTCAGTAGTATTCCAACAAAAAATCAAATCTTGAACGACCTGTTATTGAGGAAATTCTTCATATCTAAAAATGGAAAATTGTGCCGCCAGTTTTACAGTAGTGCCGAACAAGGTTTCACTCTTCTGTGCAACTACGTATCCACCGCCGCCCTGTTTTTTTTCTTTTCTTTTCTTTCTTTCTTTGCGTAGAGGGAAATAACTTTCTTCCATATAATGAGCTTCTTTGGTAAAAAAAAGGGGGGGGGGGAGGGGGCGTCCATTTCTCTCTTCCCTGGTATTTAACTGTAACAAGCCCAAGGACGTCGTTAGACTTCGAAATCAGGATGGGCGACGAGTAGACGAGCATTATTTTTGGTAGGACAAGCTTGATAGCAACTTTTTTTTTTTTTTTTTTTACGAAACACTAGAAGAACGAATTTTTAATGTTTTTCACTACCGGCTACAAAGGAATTGGTGCAATCTCTACCCTCTCGATCTGGGCACACATACACA
This sequence comes from Macrothele yani, assembly GCA_039090855.1. NCBI lineage: Eukaryota > Metazoa > Arthropoda > Arachnida > Araneae > Macrothelidae > Macrothele > Macrothele yani. The sequence goes on along the minus strand of CM077016.1, from coordinate 74,966,014 downwards.
CATGGATATGACTTGTAACGCCACTGGTGTAAGGTAAAAGTTTTATTAGAATGTCGCCTTCAACTTTTTGCTTGCTCTGAATGCATTGTCTTAAATTTCTTTACAAAATTTTGCATTTTTGCTCACGAAAATGGTACTGTATATACTTGTATAACTTATTTAAAGGAAAATGTCGTTTTTGTTTATCTAAATCAAATTTTAACGCCCTGCCATGCAGACACCATACGTCCCCTATCTTTAACTCCCTTTCCTCAAGCCAGCGACTTTGCCTTGATCTCCTCTCCTACAAAGCAGACGTCAGCTACTTCTTGCGCTTGCACTGTCCCGGGGCAGTCTCAAGAGCGCTATTGGAACTTTAGACTTCACTTTCCGTGTTGGAATCCCCTATTTTTTTTTAAGAAAAGAAACAGAGCAATCAGTAGTGACCCCCTCAGTGGATTCCTATCCACCCCTCATTAGCCTCCTGGCCATACAAACATGTAAAAGAGGCTAAGGAATTGGAAAAGTGGAAAAAAGAGCTGAGGAATTAGAAGAGTGGAGAACAATTGAATTTTCATGGCCATGTGGATGCAATTTTGATAACCCTTTTTTGGAGACGTAAACAACGCCTTTCCTAGGGGAAAACACGTAGGGCTACATGAAATAAAACAAAATACTTACAGTATTACTCGGCAAATTCAAGATTATATTTAAAATATGTATACTGAAAAAGATACATTTTGAACTGGGTGAGCGGCAGGGTGCTCAAGATAAATTTCAGAGCGGGCTGAAACCCACCCTCGCATTCCCTTGGCGACGTTCCTGAACAAGCCCCCTGTGTGGTTGAGAATCATCGGCGCAGCTGTTCCTACTGATTCATCTCGCGCAATAATTTCTTTTCCGTTATCCATAGCATTATTTCAATTTTGCTTTTTAAAAAAAGTTCAATACATGAATAAATATGATATTTAAGCTTATAAAAAAATGCCAGTGATTTTCATAAACCACCAAAAATAAAAGTTCAGATATTTTATAACAACGTCTATCTTCCTGAAGGGAGGCGGGGGAGCTTGTTTGCCTTGCACGGCGGCTGAGCCCTCTCGAACCCCCTGATGGCTACTGCCCTGGTCTGTGTGTGTGTGTGTGTTGCCTCCATAACTCAAAATCTGTTACACAAGGTTTCCGAATAATGACTGTGCACTGAATGTACGAATTGCATTAATATAATAATAAAGAAAGTTTGAATGGAATTACAGTAGAAGTGACGCGCCACGTGGAACTGCTCTGTGTTTGGTAACCTTCATGCCTCTCCACTCCGAGGCGGGTACAGCTGTCATTCCGAGCGAAGGTCATTCCCGAGCGCTTGGTCGACGGAGGCAGACATGTCGATTGATCACTCGTCTCGGCAGAAGGGCAATGTGTTGGCGGTTGAACAGAGAGTGTTTTGGGTGGAACATGTCTTTCGCCATGAGAAGTACACGGGCGAAGTGCAAGAACAGTTCGCTAGGAAATTTCGTGATGCAGACGTCCCCCACCGTAATGCTGTACGTCAGCTTATAGAGAAGTTAAACTGACAGTGTTCCGCATGCCCCCGCCTCGGTCGGCCATCCACGGCAGACGAAACCGTAAAGAATTTCCAGGACAGGGTACAGAGGAGTCCACACGAGTCCGTGAGGCAGCTTTCACAACAAGCTAATGTGCCAAAGAGTACAGCGCACAATATTCTGAAAAGGAAGTTGCGTTTCCACCCGTACAAAGCGTCTGTCCTGCATCAGCTGAAAGAAACAGACCACCAGGCCCGCGTTCGGTACCGCAGGTGGCTCCAACAGTTCCTCTCTGAAGAAGGTGACGACATTTGGACGTGAATTTCTTTACAGATGAGGCATGGTTCATCCTGTCTGGGTACATCAACAGCCAAAACACTCGTCTGTGGTGTGCTGAAAATCCCTACGAATTTAAGGAAGTGCCTCTCCGCATTCATCAAATCACACCACATACCCTGAGAAAGGTCTTCACTAACATGCAGAAGCGCGTGCAGACATGTCTGGACGTTGGTGGGGCCCATTTCCAACACCTCCTGTAGGTGCCAGTTCAAAATGGTAAGTGTTACTTTCAGTGCACGGTTATTTTTCGGACACCCTGTGCCTGTCAAGACAAAATTTTATATTTAAGGTTTATGTGATATCCTGATGGGAAAGGAAAAGTGAAGTTAGAAGTGGGAAAGCTTTTCTTAAGCAAGAAAAGTCAGAACTTTCGTGAAGATGATCACAGAAATAGGGGTTGTTAGACCATTGGGGGGGTGAAGCCCCTCCAATCACATCTGAAGCCTCCCCAGTAACCTCAAAATAAATTTTTCATTTAAAAATATTTGAGGATTCCATTTTTAAATTATGGCTATCAGTCGTTAGAGATCAGTCTTCTACTTTTCAAAAATATTAATACACTGCTGGCCACCTAAAATGCAACACCAAGAAGGACACGAGATAGCAAAGCAAGATTTACTGGACACATAACAACAGATACAAAGATGAAACGATTGAGCTTACAGGTCCGTGCGACTTGCAGAACACGCAGACATCAATAGTTCGTGTGGCCACCATGGATGGCAATAACGGCCACTACACGCCACGGCATCGAACGAAAGAGGCTTTGGATGTGGGGTTGGGTATGTCGGTCCAGGCTGCTTCCATACGTTGCCACAGTTCATCAGGCGTAGCCGCGGGTGGTGCTTGCCGGGCCACTCGGTTGCCGATCAGTGACCAGATGTGTTCGATGGGCGACATATCGGGAGAACAGGCTGGCCAGGGCAGCAATGGCACCTGGTGTGCCGTGAAGAATTGTTGCACGAAGCGTGCCGCGTACGGGCGCGCATTGTCCTGTTGAAACGTGGCAGCTACCAGGTCCTGCAGCTAAGGGAGGACTACAGGCTCCAAATCGTTGAAGATGTAGCGGTGGCTGTTGAGTGTACCAGCGATGCGTACCAGGGGGTGCGGGTGTCATATCCAATTGCGCCCCAAACCATAACGCGAGGCGACGGACCGGTATGGCGATGCATAATGCAGGCGTCATACAGTCTCTCACCGCGGTACCGCCACACGCGGATCCGACCATCGTGGTGTTGCAGGCAGAAGCGGGATTCGTCGGAGAAGACAATGTCGTGCCATTCCGTAGTCCAGGTGCGGCGTTCACCGGCCCACAGCCGCAGCACTCGCCGGTTTTGTAACGTTAATGGTAATCGGGAGCAATGGGCGCCGTTCGACGTCGCTCCTGCAGACGACGTCGAACGGTACGTGCTGACACAGGTTGTTGCATTTTTTGAACAAAATCATTGAGCATTTTTTGAACAAAATCACAACTTAACTAGTTCAAAAAATGCTCAATGCCATTTCTAGTATCCCTCATGTAATTGTGGAACGAGACCCCACCAGGGCTACTGTTAGTGCTTTAAGCCGCCTTAAGAATTCTTCAGCTCCTCCGGATTCTTTTTCAAAAGCCTTCAATCCACCCCCGGCTGCCATGTACCTGATTTATTTGGTAGATTAAAACTACACAAGGAAGGGCACGCTTTACGCCCTCTTGTGTCAGGTTACATTGCCCCCACCCGACTTTTGGAAAAAGCCTTGGCAAGTTATCTCACCAAATTTACCGTGAATTCTTCCTAATCAATAAAGAGTACCACACAAGCTATTGATAAGTTAAAGTTAATTCAACCACTACCAACTTCCTATTTTTTGGCGTCCCTTGATGTAGTTTCGTTATACACGAATGTACCTATGGAAGCTACATTTCAGTTAATTCAGGCTTTACTCGTTGATTCTAACATTTCTGCTAATGATATTTCTTTTATAATGAATGCTCTTCATCTAATTAAAAGGCGTTCATTTTTCAAATTTCAGAACATTTTTTACCAACAAACCGATGGGACAGCCATGGGTTCACCTTTATCTGCAGTCTTAGCAGAAATTCTTCTTCAGCACATTGAAAATAAAGTCATACAAGAATTCCCACAAAAACCTAGTTTCTATATCCGTTATGTTGACGACATCTTGGTAATTTGGCCATATACCATAGATGAGTTACATCAGTTTGTCAACGCTATGTCTTCTCAATACCCCTCCATCAAACTCACGATAGAACTTGAACATAATTTTGTTTTACCTTATCTAGATTTTCAAATTACTTGTAATCCTTCTGACAATTCCCTGTCTTTTGCCGTTTATCGAAAACCCACTTCCACACCCACTCTAATTTCGTACAATTCTGCCCACACTTTTCAACATAAAATTTCTGCTCTGCACTTCCTATTTAGAAGAGCATATTCACATTCTTCTAGCCGTTTTGCCAGAGCTCAAGAACTACAATGGATATCATCCTTTGTTGTTAAAAACCATGGTTATCCGGGCAACGTTGTTAAGGGGGTGCACAATAAGGTACGGTTTGCTATGTCAACTGCTTTAATTAGTGAACAAGTGCCTAAAAAGTATGTTGGATCTGTTGATTTCAATCCACATGTTGTAAACCTTCTTACCAACATATGCTCTCGTCATAAAATACAATTTGGAATACAATCATGCATTTTATATTCCATTATCCGCAACGATCGTTACAAAATTAACAAAGGGAAAAAAATGGGGGGTGTATGTTATTCCTATGCTCGACACTATTTCTGGTGAACTAAATAATCATTATGTGGGTTCAACCAAAAGAAATTTGGATTTGAGATTAAATGAACACAAATATAATTTAAAAATGAATCACCAAAGCACCTCTTTTTCAAGAACTGTAAGTGCTGGAAACTCCATCCCAGACTGGGACAACGCTAAGATCATAAACACACCTAACTCTGTTTATTCCTTGTTATTTGCAGAAAGCCTCTACATTTCGGCTTATAATACACGTTGCTGTACTGACTATTATCCTTGTGTTTTACCTGAACCTTGGAGCAATCTTATTGGGGAGGACAGCACAATAACTATTGTTTCTGTTGAGTAATTTTCGTTGGCAAATTATGCTTTTTTGACTGTCTTGTTATCTGGTATATCATGTGCCACTGACATTACCTTTCCCATAATGCATTTGTTCCATATATTTAAGAACAGCATGTAACCACATGATGGAAATCACATCTGATGAAGGTGTCACTGTGACACCGAAAGTGCTCATGTGTTTTTTAACCTGTACATAGATTTCGTTTTTTAGCTGAATAAATATCATCATGCAACAAGACGGATTCCTTTTAATACTAGTATTTATGCACGAATTATAGTGTTTACTGTATATCAGCTCCGTTGGAAAACCTAATATTTCAGCTACTGAAGTAGGTATGAATATATTGCTTTTCTAACCTTCCGGTTTTGTTCAATTTATGACGATTCAGAATTCGAAGGTACAAAAAAGGAAAACTCAGCAAACAATTTTACTTACAACCACTTCTTCGGAGTCACTGGTTTATTCCTCGTGGTAAATGGAAAGATTAAGTCGCCGAAACATAGCTAAAATGACAAGGTTCGTTTACCACTTCGACGGCTTGAGAAAATATAACAAAACTGCATAGCAAATGTTTTATTAAGCCAAACACTGTTTTTAGTATAACGCCTTTCTCTTTCCCGACTTTCATATTTAAGTCCCGTTCATTTGCGCTGATATCCCTTACCTCAGTCCGCTTTTGCCAATTGCATTTGTAGGTAAATAATCTAATCATTCTAATCAAATATGCTCTCAATAATCTAGGATAGAAACTCGAAAGTGTTTGTGTACGTCAATGCATTGAGGTTCACCTACGGTAACATTTTTGGGTTGCTGCTTTTTATATGTATATGCTCTGAATCTCTCTCTCTCTCTCTCTCTCTCTCTCTCTGAAAGATATCTGCATCTAATTTACTTCTCTTTGAGCCTCACGGTTACACGAATTCTTGAGCTGCCGTTCAGGGAAGTGTATTTCAACTACAGCAAAAATACTTTTTTCGGTTTGAAAGTAAATACATAAAAAGTAATTTTTGTATTCCTTAAATTCTCTCACCATAAATTTGCACTGAAATCTTTGAGATTCTGAACATTTTCAGATTTTTCAAGATATTGTTTCGTAATTGTTTTCTTAATGATAGATAAGTAAGTCTGAATTTCCGTTGGCTCATTTGGATATCCGTTCTCACTAAAAGCAAAGAAAATTACTACAAATTCTGAATTTAGTTATCGCAATAAAATTCATAAGAATAGAATAAAGTCTTCGGCAGTTTATCACAGAGAACGTAACTTGTCTGTTTCTTCTCAGCAACGAAGTAATCTTCTTCTTATACTAAATTGTATTAGAGGTCTGCGTCCTGGAAAATGAATAAAATTTTGTTAATTATTGTCACAATATAAAAAAAATCCAGTGATTCGTAGACTTGTGTTGAAAAGGTGTTTAAACAGTAAACGGTGATGCTGACATAATCTTTCGTTATTTATTGATGGAATACCTCGATAGTTTTTTACCAAAAGTGAGTCACACAAAATAGCTTCCCGGATCGTTTATGGATCTCCAGTCCGCCACTGTGACTTGGCTGACTACCAGTCATTGCCCAAAGAACAAAAGCTCGTGGTAGTTCAGGCGTGACGTTCAGTATTAGAAACACTACGAGAAGGAACCAAAATTTACATCAGTGAAAACTCAACAAAAACGGAAGTTTAGAAGGGAAGCATACGTCACACACGTTACTCGCAGGGGAACAGATGATACTCTTATGTTTGGTAAGTGCGAGTTCATAAAATCAACAGTAATCAAGCAGTAGGAGACATGGAATACAAAAAAGTGTCTAACAGCTGTGCCCACATATTTTCAAAAATAGGTATTAAGTGTACAGAATTGCAGCAATGGCGAAACTTCAAAATTTGGGGTCAGGAGCTTGAATTGGAACCCCTATTTCAAAGTGGGAAAGTTAAAACACGCAGGCTTAGTCGCAAACTACATAGTATTGTGGGATAATTTGTACATACAGAGTGCTGAAAGTATCAGGCACCAGTGTGTTTCTGAGGGGAGAGCAGTTTCAGCAACTGAAGGTGAGCCATGCACACACATCACACCCACTTTCTTGAAAAGCCTGCGCTTCGACCACTTGGCTGGACAAATGCGCTCCGTACACCATTTCCAGCCCCACTGGTATATTATGGCCTCATCTACTTCATTTTTTGTTTATTTGTTTGCTTGTTGACCACTTGGCTGAAAAGCCAATGGTCGTGGCGCAGTGGTCTAAGCTCTGTCCTCTGGCAGTTCGCTTAAGTGGGTACGGTCAAACCCTCAAACAAACAAATAAACACAAAAAAAGGAAGTAGATGAGGCCATGGTACACGTTCGTATCAGAATAATATGACCACCTACCTGCATAATTATGGGAATAGCCACCCTTGGCCCCATGACAGCGGAGAGACGGCGTGGCGTGGACGCAGTGAGACCCTGGAAAGTTACCCGAGGCAGACGTGCCCATTCGGATTGCAGTAGAGCACAGAGGTCCCGGAGATGACGTGTTTGTGGGTCCGCACGTCAAACCTGTCGATCAAAATAGTCCCACAAGTGGCCGCCCCGGTGGCGCAGTGGTCTAAGGCGCTGGCCTCTGATCATTCGTCCGTAAGGGGTCCGGGTTCGAATCCCGGTCAGGCATGGATGTTGTGTTTGTCTTACGGCACTGGCTCTCTCCCTTTCCTGGAACCAGTGACCCAAAATTAGGGACGGGCGACTGCTTATAGCCCATTGAGTTGCTCACGGTGGTCGTTAAACCTCCAATAAAAAAAGTCCCACAAGTGCTCTATAGGATTGGGGTCGGGCGATTTAGCAGGCCAAGGGAGAATGGAGACTTCGCTGTCGTGTTCCTGGAACCAGTCGCGAATCCCCTTAGCGACATGGCAGGGCACATTGTCCTGTTGGTAGACACCATCGACACCAGGGTAAACGTCCGACATGAAGGATGCATGTGGTCAGCGAGAATGGACAGGTAGCCTTTGGCGTTCAGGGACCCATCCAGTGGTAAAAGGGATTCCAGTCATACCAGGAATACTTCCCCCAGACAATCACACTGCCACCGCGTCCCGTATTCGACCGACTAGTGTGTCCGGGTGTTAGTTCTCGTGTGTCTGACGCCGTATCCACCACCGTTCGTCACTTCTGTGGAGTAGAAACCTCGATTCGTCGGAGAAGACAACCTTTTCCCACTCTTCCACTGTCCAGTGATGGTGGTGCCATGCGAACTGCAGGCGTTGGTGCTGATGGACCTAGGTTAATATGGACGCCTTGACGCAGCGTTGACTCTGGAGACCCATGCGTAACAGGGTTCGCTGTACTGTTATCGCGGACACGTACCTCGGTGCCCCACCGTTCATTTGCACAATTAGTATCGATTACCCTTAACCACTCGATGGAGGCGACGTTCTCCTCTGGGGTCGATGTCCTTTGGGGCTCCACAGTTATGACGTCGGGAGGTACTCGGTGTGCCGGTGGTCCATTCTGCACTTCGCGAACAGCCCGCGAAGTCTCCTGTTTCTGAGATGCTTTCACCCTTGGTGCGGTAGCCCATGATCATTCTTTTTTGAACGTCCATCAAATCCTTACCTCTACCCATTGTGCTCATCTTGTGCACTATGGTTCATCTGTCCTGGCCGGCCACTTATATCTGCGTGTGGTCTACCTTGTTGCGTGCACTCTGTGACGCGCTTGGGTGGGTACAGTGTGATTCCGGAGTGGTCATATTATTCTCATACGACCGTGTATCCCAATGGGGCTGGAAATGGTGTACGGAATACATTGCACCATCTTGAATTGCAAAATTGCAAGTTTTCTAAAATATCCTCCGTACATGGGAGCTGGGAATTTACTACGATGAGCTACGGTGTCGTCAAGATGATAACAATGTAAGTGAAGAAGTGTCTTCAGATAGATAGTCAGTCCCTGGAAACAACAATCACGTTTCCTTTATTTTGTTTGTTTGTTTGCTTGTTTTCGGAAACCGCAAGCAACTATCTTTCACTTTTTCACAGCTCAGCCATAAAATTTAAGTGGTTCTTTGATGTTACAAATTAAATAACTTCTTGTGATTTTCCACGACTTGTTTGACGATTTCGGAATAAGAAGCGGTTTGTCTACGATCTATTCTTTTTGGTGGAAATAAAAGGAGGCAAACGTGTGTGAAACAGTTACTGTCCTACACAATGAAGATAGTAAACATTCCTCCATGGCGTTAAAAAGATAACGACCCTGATCATTATGAGTGAAGTCCAGTGATCAACGTGGAAGAGTTTTTCATTTCAAGAAAAGCATACCATGTGCGGCTTTATAATTATTTTACTATAAGTCTGCCTAAAGAAACCACGAATTTTTTATAATTCTCAAGTCGTATGAATAAATATTAAACTGATCTTAAAAGAGCACATCACCGACAGAAGAAAATTTGTACTTCTTGGGCTCCACCTCAGCCCGCTCATTCTCTGTAAGCTTTCAACAAATCTATGAATGCTAAAATATACTGACCAAAGGTTCCGAATTTTTGAGGACAGTCCTCGAATTTAGAGTGCCGTCCCCCAAAACAACTTGTCTTTGGAGACGCAAATTGTCCTCGAATTTGTATTGTTGTCTTCAAAATTTTGACTTTATCAAAAGCACGTTACGTTTCTAATGAAAAATGCGATTACAAACCGTTTCCGTCGTAACCACCTGCTAACATGCTTGTGGTAAGATACAAATTTTGACTGTACTTGTTCTGAGTTCGACCAAAAATTTTGCAAAATGCCATAATTCTTCATGGCATATGAGGAATTATGACATTTCTTTGGGACTGAGATCGGGGGAGTTCGGAGGCCAATCGATATGCTGGAAGTCTGAACTGTGTTCCTTAAACCATTCTTACACAACATTGGACCCGTGCATTTGCACATCGTCACCTTGGAAGACACCGTCACCATTCGAGAAAAAGTGTAACATTCCTAAGTGTACAGAGACCGCAAATAGTTCACGATAGTTGGCACCAGTCATACGTTGTTCCACATGCACCAGGGGTCGAAGTTTATGCCAGGTAAACATGCCTCACACCATACAACCACCACCACCAGTTTGCACTGTGGAGATCATGCGGGATGGAACGAGTGCCTCATGTTTTTTGCGCCAAATACGCACACGACCATCCACGGAGTGGGCATGGAGTAAAAACGGGACGCGTCAGACCAGCACAGTTTTTCAGTCATCCGACGTTTAAGTTGCATGATCTTTGCACCAGGCGAGTCTTTTGCGCCGATGAACTGTGGTTAGGAGAGGATGTCGTCGGGATCGTCTGCTGTTATAGCCCATACGTGCAAGCGTGCGACGCAGGGTCGTGACAGATAGTGTTCCGTGTTGACCTCTGTTGTATTGGGTAGTCAACTGTTCAACAGTGCTGCTTTTGTTGACCTGTACGAGTCGTCGGACCGGCGCTCATATCTCGCATCAACCTTTCGCTGTCTTGTGCAGTTTTGCTTCCGAGTCGTTGTTTGGACATTTTTACTCCAGTCCTGGTAAACTTTAACTGCTGCGGCTTGCAAACAACACAACATTTCAGACGTTTGGTAAATCGAGTCACTAACTCTCCGGGTTCTCACAATCTGTCCTTTTTCTAAGTCCGATAAATCCTTCCGTTTACCCATCACGCTCCCAATTTTACTACCTACTGCTTCACTCGCACCTTATGTATGCTACGTCGGTCGACTAATCGCGCCCTCTCGGAAGTCACGTGGCTAACGGGCCGCATCCAATTTTGATAGAGATGGTCATAATTTAGTGATCACTCCGTGTGTGTATATATATACGTATAAGACTGGTATAATCTTTACTGGGGAACAATGGCTCCACTAGCGTAACCATTTAGTACGTAGCACAGCCACCTCTAGCGGCGATGCATGGCGATATCCAACGTGGTTGAGTCATACAACAGTCGGATGTTGTCCTGAGGCAGATTCTGCCAAGCGTACTCCAATTGCTGTTCCAGTTTGTCAGCATTCCGGAATGGCTGCACTGCACTCTCCAGAATGTGCCATACGTGCTCGATTGGCGAGAGGTCTAGATAACTAGTTGGCCATGGAAGGGTTTCAAAGCCACGGTCACATTCCTGGGAGGGGCAAGTCGTGTGAGGCCTGACTCTGTCGTGCTGGTAAATGGCACTAGGAAGACATTATAGCAAAAGCAACACGACTGGTCGCAGCATGTCGTTAACGTACAGCTGTGTTGTTAAGGTACCACGTAGCACCACTAGGTAGACCAGCTGTCACAGGAAATGGTTATCCATATTGTAACACCAGGTAGGATGCCGCTTTGCGTTCCTCAATGCAGACTGAATTGTGCGCTGGCCAAACCTCCTCCAGACACGTATGCCTTAGTCATCCGCTCCCAGGCAAAAACAAGATTTGTCACTGAACACTACGGAGTCATTCAAACGCAGTCCTCGTTTCCCTGGCATGATACCATCCCAGACGGCACTTCCGAAGTTCGGTGGTTAGTGGTAACCCTCCTAAAGGGCGGAGGAAATGTAGTTCCGCCGCTACCAGTCGTCGTCCAATAGCGTGTCTTGATACAGCATGTCTTGTAGAGCCGCCCCGGTGGCGCAGTGGTCTAAGGCGTTGGCCTCTGATCATTCGTCCGTAAGGGGTCCGGGTTCGAATCCCGGTCAGGCATGGATGTTGTGTATGTCTTACGGTACTGGCTCTCTCCCTTCCCTGGAACCAGTGACCCTAAATTAGGGACGGGCGACTGCTTATAGCCCATTGAGTTGCTCACGGTGGTCGTTAAACCTCCAATCAAAAAAAAAAAAAAATGTCTTGTAGAAGTTGCTACGATTCGTTGAATGGTAAATAGCGATTTCGTCGGTGTCGTTCTGGCTGCTGTTACTATTGCGGGATCCCCTCGTCCAGTTTTTTCCCTAGGCCTGCCAGTGCCTTCATGGCTAGTATGCATACCTTCGTGGATGCGCTGCTGCCAAAGTCGTCCTACTGCGGCACCACTCGTACCCAGATGCCGGTCGATACGTCGAAATCACCAACCATCTTATTTTAGGCCCACAATGCGTCTCCTTTCGAACCCACTGATTTTCTGGTACAGGCGTCGAGTACGTCGTCTCAGCATCCTCATCGGCTACTGATGCAACACAACCGCAACAGCAGTGAGAACAGACAATGCAAGTAAGAGACGCTCCTTACTTATTCACGGAATGGCCGTTTCCCCTGCGTCCTAAGACCACTCTGTACGTTTATTGGCATCGAATTTCTAGTTGTTAGCATGCCGAGTTTTGCTGGTGATTTTATCGGGGGCTTCGATCTTTTTTTTTGTCACAGAGTGTAATATATTGAAGTAGAAATTGTTAAGAATACCTACCTCATGACGTGTTGATCCGTCTTTGGCCTTCAAAGCATCCTCGATTTGATGTGACATGGCTTCAGCGAGGTGCTGATATATATCTACAGGTACGCTTATGTCCAACCAATCGGATGTGATGACATCCGCCAACTGTCGAATGTTCACTGGAGGAAGATCTCTGTTACGAATGGCTTTCTCAATCTCATCCCACAGGACACAGGTGCTAAATTAGTTTATGATCTGGGGACTGAGGGGGCCAATTCCGAGATTTGTGGCATGGCGCATTATGCTGTTGGAAGTAGCCCTCTCCATCAGGAGACACTATAGACTTGTACAGGTGTACCCGGTCCGCAACGATGTTAAGATACCTGGTGGCATCGAAATGCTGTTCCAGACTTATTAAAGAGCCCAATTACCGCCATGAAAACGGACTCCGGACCATTATTCCACCTCCACCGACTTGTACAGTTAAAGCTAGGCAGCTGGAGTCCATCGATTCGTGCCATGTTCTTGCCCGTCCATCGGCGTGTATTAACTGAAAACATGACCCACCGGACCTGGTGACTTTTTTCCAGTGCTCGAGGATCCAATTTTTGTGCTCCCGTGCCCACTGTATACTAATTTGTCGGTTTTTAGTACAGACGAAACGTACACGAAGTGAACATCTGCTGCAGGGACGCGCCAAGCAGGGGGTTCAACGGGTGCACTGCACCCGGGCGGCAGCTTCCAAAGGCGTGGCAGAAAGACACAGTCACATTTTACGAAAAATAAATTAATATGAAAAACGTGGAAGAAGTTTAAAAAATGTTTTTCTTGAGAATTCGCAATCCTTCGTGGTACCTTTATTATTATTTTTTAAATCATTATATATTATCGTGCTTTCATTCCCACGGTGCAACATTTCATCACACTGGGAGTGAACCAACACGTATGGGTGATTCAGGAAGCTGTATACAAAACCGCTGTGTTTGTGATCAAAACAAATGCACTCCCTCTGGCGTGTCGCCCATGGCCAGTTGGAATAACCATGGCCCTTGTCAAACCGCTTTGATTCCGAGGGTCTTTTTTTCTTTAAGAAAGCGGAACATGTATTTGCCTGGAACATCTCTTTCCGTCCTCCCCACCTAGTACGACCTAGCTCCCAGTCCCAGTGTTGATATCCCATTAAGAAAAGGAAGTAGCTTCTTGAGACAATAGCAGCAGTACGGTGGCACTTCCCTCGCTAAAAATTTCCCGAAGCACCTTTTTTACGTGTAAATAAAATACAGTGGACATTTTTTTTATTGGAGGTTTAACGACCACCGTGAGCAACTCAATGGGCTATAAGCAGTCGCCCGTCCCTAATTTTGGGTCACTGGTTCCAGGGAAGGGAGAGAGCCAGTGCCGTAAGACAAACACAACATCTATGCCTCACCGGGACTCGAACCCGGACCCCTTTCGGACGAACGATCAGAGGCCATCGCTTAGACCACTGCGCCACCGGGACGGCACAGTGGACATTGGGAAGTTATTTGCGTATGTTTATCTCAGTCTGGGATCATGCTGAAAAAGGCAACGCAAACAATAAAATACCCCCACCCCACCTGTTTTCAGCTTGACAAGTCGCAGGGAAACGATGTGAATGGCAACTTCTCTAAATGTATGAAAGAAGTTAGGGTGGGTGAGTGTTCGAGCTAAGATACACTGATACAGCATCTACATCTTCCCTATGGGTAAGATTATTCTGGCCCACCCATAATGTTGGTTCTTCAGGATGGACGCTTCTTTGTGTCTAGAGGGTGACGATTGAGGATGATATCCCAAGGTATTCAACGTGGCTTTATAGCGGCAACCCATCCTCTCCCCTCAGTGAACCAATTTCTTATTATCACACTTTTCCGCCATCCCGTTGTTTTACTCGTGAACTTTTGGCGTTGACAAAAAAAGGTCGTGTTTTCTAACATCTGACGATTGGAGAAGATATCCAGTGCGATTTTGACGGTGTGATGTGGTGGCGGTAGGGGGAAGGGGTGCTACAACTGCAAGTGTTTGAGCTGTATGGAACCTGTCGTGCTCCGATGTCACTAGGCGTGTGAATCTTTACCCTCCGCTTCGTACAAGATTTCTTTCTTTCTTTAGTGTATGTACAACTCATAGTGGACGCTCCGTAGATGCATTTTATTAAGATGCAGTTTTTCAACACAATTTTCGGGAGTTAATTAGAAAATAAATTGAAATAGCCCCTCCATAAAGGCATGTACATTCAGAAAGTTTTTTATATTTTCCGTAGTATTTTCACAAACATTAAAATCTGCCTTAATGTAATATGAAACTATAACAAAGCGTGTAAAAAAATCCTAGTCAGTTGCTCTGATTAGGTGATGCATACACTATACAGTAGGACCATGTAAAAGAGATTTCCTAAAATAGTATGACCGAAAATAAGACTTCCTTATTAGTATGATTAAAAAGCATCAGGGGCGCCGAAAATCGGGAGGGCGGAGGTAGGTGAATCGTCTCCATTTAATAGTTTTAAGTGTGATCAGTGTCGTCTATCCAATATTTTACGTCCTGTTTAATTAAATAATTTCTTGTACGAGTGCATGCCATTTTCGAAATACGCGAAATAAAAATACTCCTGAAAACAAACTCCTATGAAATAAAAGCTATGGTGGGCTTTTTTCTCTCAGTTGTTTACAGTTACATTCCTGCCGACTTCCCGAACTGAAAAGCCAGTGGCGGATTTCCAACTAGGCGCACGCCTAGGGCCCCACAGCTTAAGGGGCCACGAAAACGCATAATTTCATTGCCTGTACTGATTTGGTTTTCACAGACCAAAACAAAAAAATGCGGACCTTGTTAATTTTACTATGAAAACAATTAGAAAAATGCTTTCAAGAAACTCTTCACATTCTCGCTTTCCTGCAGTGACTGATGAAATTCTTACTGTCCACCTTTCTTGGTCCATGGCATTCGTCTATGTCAAAACTCCTCCACGAAAAGTCATCCATCCTTTTCAAGTGAAGCACTGTGCATAAAATGAATTTTACCCGTGTTTTCTAATGTGGAGGACTCTTCCGGTTGCCAATGTCTTCCAGTATTTTATTTTTGCTTGATACTATGCTCGTTTCCTACTTTAGCTCAAAATGTAAAAAAAACATGATGATTTTCCAAAGCTGAAGCAATGGAAACAGCACGTTTTATAATTGAAATGCATTCCAATTTTATAAACTTTTATGACAATTTACACGCAATGTACGAAATTTCATTTTCAGCGCCCTTAGCGATAAACTTGCCAAGAAACTTGCAACTGCAAAGGTGTTAAAAATAATCAATTTTGCCTAACGTATGAAACTCAAAAAGAACGTTTGCTGTAACTGAAATAATCTCTTCTTAGGGCAAAGCTAAAATTTACAAAATGTCCACATTGTGAACTCCTAGCGGGAAATTTATGAACTAGCAATGAAATTTAAAATGGGAAAATTTTAATGAATTTTTATGTCCGATCATTTGCAAAATAATTTTTGAAATATCTGTGAAAATCAAATTGTTTGGCCTTTAGCGAGAAATTAACGAAGTAATTGGAAAATTTAAATATTTGAGAAGGAAGAGTTAAGCCTAATCCGAGAGGTACGAAAATAATATTTTCCTGTAAGTTGAATTGTTTCTTCACAACAGAACTTGAATTTTTTGAATTTTCGACTTAACAGCCCTTAGCGTTATTTAAAGTGCCGAACTTAATATCCTTAGATTTCCTATTAGTCGCAAAAATAATTTTTGAAATATCTCTAAAAACAAAAAGTTCGATGTGCACGGGCAGACAGAGGGATTACACTAGCACTGTTTCTTACAAAACGTTCCAATAGTAGGAAGAAAAAATGAAATTTTAAAAAGCGTAAAAACTTTTTTCTCGACTTTACTTTTTTTTTTTTCCTTTTTCTTTTTTTTTTTGCTAATCTGACAGATGAAAATTTCTGAGGCAATAAGAAGGGGAAGGGCGCCCGTTGAATCGCCTCTGCTGAAGCCGATCGGAATTTCTTTCCTCTGAATTTTCTACACTTTGGTTAATTTTTTGTTTGAGTAAACGTGCTAATTTTTCATATTCTACAAACATTTGGAAATAAAATATTTCTGGGTATTTTATGAAATCAAGAGGTGCATATTTAGAAAGAATATTCGTTTTTTTTATTTCACTTTTATTTGCCTATTATGAGCAAGTACAATTGCGTTTTCTAGTTTAAAACATACGTCGATTCCTGTATTTTGCCTTTTTCGCACTGTTTTTATTTTTTCGTTTGACAACGGAATAAACAGAAGTTTGTTAGCTTCCTCTCAGATCTTATATGTACGTCTGCGCTCCCCTCTCCTAATAATTTGGCTAATTCAGCGCCCCTGAGAAGCAGTCTGTTGTGTGTCTGTCGTTTGATAGTTTTAAGCACAGTACGAGCCGTTGTAGCTCGATTCTTTGCTTCCGTACGACTTAAGCGTCACAGAACATGTGCACAGGTTGGAACAAATACCATTTTCCTAAGAGAAATGGCATATTTTTTTCATATTTTCCTTTACTTGAGTTTTTGCTCGGACTTGGGAAGGGGGGGGACGAATAGCAAAGCCTCCAGTTTTTCCGCCCTTGCATCAGCAACTAATGCAACTACCTAGCTGATGACTGTTCGGAAAGAAAAATTACATTATTAGAAAATTTGTCACATACATGAAAATTATTTTCGTTTGACGCAAAAAAAAAAACAACAACAACAACATAAAATATGCATTTCATACAGCCAAATTTTGTACAGCGGCTGGTCGTATAATGAGGGATTT
Organism: Macrothele yani; assembly: GCA_039090855.1. Taxonomy (NCBI): domain Eukaryota; kingdom Metazoa; phylum Arthropoda; class Arachnida; order Araneae; family Macrothelidae; genus Macrothele; species Macrothele yani. Next base: position 74,948,892 of record CM077016.1, on the reverse strand, counting down.
CTGTACAAGCGGTTTAGTAAAACTGAGCATACATACTCTGGCGTGCAGAAATTAAGACGAGACGGTTTTTCGAATGTAACGCCGTGCAGAAGTGCTCCACATCGACTCAAATCTTACCATGAGATCCCCAAGATGTAAGAATATGGGACAAGTGAGCAAAACCGTCCAAACAAGGAATCCAAAGGATACAAAGGCATTTTATTGAAAAGGTAGCTTCGAGCACAGCTGGACAGAAGACAGAAACGTCCATGTGACAGGTGGCTGCCAAGAAATATCCAGTCTTTAGTAGGGGATATGATCACCCCTGACTGCGTTGCAGGATTTACAATGTCTGTCCATGCTGAGGACGAGGTTGTCAAGGAGCTGTTGCATCGCGGCCCATTCCTCTTGTAGCGCCCATCGCAGCTGCGGAATCGTTGCTGGCAGCTGGTGACGTGCTGCCAAGCGTCTCCCGAGAAGGTCCCACACGTGTTCGATTGGATTTAGGTCCGGGGACCTTGCGGGCCAATCCATGCGTTGAATATCTTCATTCTCCAACAGCTCTGCGACAGCCACTGTACGATGAGGTGTAGCGTTGTTGTCCATGAAGAGGAACTCAGGACCCACAGCACCTCTAAACAGACGCACGTGAAGCAGGAGAACCTCGGTACAATAGCGGACACCAGTCAGTGAACCTCCTTGGAACATGTGGAGGCCAGTACGGCTACCAAGCATGATACCGCCCCAAACAAGAACTCCACCACCTCCAAACGGGTCACTCGGGTCAAGAAATATCAAAACGACTACTGAGTCAAAATTCTCCCTACAAGATTAAAAGATAGTAACGGTAACATAAATCCTTCCACCAAACTCTTCATGACATAAACGAAGTCATTCGTAGAGAGTCGCGGTTAAGACGTAAATCCAAGTTGGAAAACGCGGCTCTCTACGAATGACTTCGTTTATGTCATGAAGAGTTTGGTGGAAGGATTTATGTTACCGTTACTATCTTTTAATCTTGTAGGGAGAATTTTGACTCAGTTTTCGTTTTGATGCTTCTTTTTCGTTTATACAACAGTACATGTAACATTATTGTTTTGATAAGGTGTTTTTTAGTTTAGTTTTTAGTTTAATTTTAATCCTAGTGACTCTTTCGTATTTTCTATAGTTCAGGTAGGGAAGACAGAATGCATCAAAATTTACAACACAACATTTCAAATTAGATATCCATTTTGCTTTTTTCGAGATATTTGCATTCTCATGAAGCCTAAACTGAACTTGTGTGCTCAGGGTCTCTGGATGTCTTTCCCTGAACAGTGATCCAGGGGTTCTGAGTAAATGTTTTTATAAATATTTTCTTAACATTGTTTCGTCCTTTTGTTATTCACTTTAGTTGTTTTTTTTTAGTTTTTTTATCTGAAGGTTTTTTGCCTTATTTGTTTGTTTATGAGGGTAGATTGCTTGTATGTTAATATTATTTTACACATATATATCATTATCATTGTCAACCATTATCAATCTACTGCTGGACGGAGGTCTCCCCAAGTTTCCTCCATGTCACTCCCGCATACTTTCGAATTTCATCCACCTCATCTCCCATGTGGTCTTCTTCTGGGTATTTTCCTGTCCCTTGGAATCCAATCTAAAATTTCTGCTGTCCATCGATGGTCTGTCCTTCTGGCAGTATGTCCAGCCCATTGCCATTTCAGAGATTTAACTCTGATCATGATGTCTTCCACTTTTGTCATTTTTCGGATCCACAAGTTCCTCTTCTTATCTCTCCTGGTTACACCAAGCATGCACCTCTCCATGCTGCGTTGAGTTGTCTGCAGCCTTTGTATGTCTCTTTTAGTTAAGGTCCACGTCTCTGCACCATACGTAAGCACTGGAAGGATGCATTGATCAAACACTTTTCTTTTAAGACATAATGGCATATTGCTCAATTATACTGTTTCTTCCAAAAGCTCTCCATGCAAGTTTTGTACACCGATTAATTTCTTCATCAATGTGACCCTTACTTGATATCTGCTGTCCAAGATAAACGTACGTGTCTGTTATCTCCAGCTTTTCTCCATCAATCGATAAATCTCCATTTCTTGTAAAAGCATTGAACATCACTTTCGTCTTCTGAAAGTTCATTTTTAATCCCACTTCTTTACTCTTGTCAGCAAGTTCCTGGGTCATACTCTGCAGCTCTGATGGGGTAGTTGCAAAAATGACTACGTCATCAGCAAAACGAAGGTGGGTTAGATAATCTCCATTAATCTTTATCCCTTTGTTTTCCCAGTTCAGTGATTGAAAGACGATGTAAGATGCACCTCAACGCTAAACTCGAACGTGGCAAGCTCATAAGACAAACAAAAAGTATTGACATGACCAACCTTAAAAAACACCGTAATATCTTCAAGTTGGAACTGAAGAACAGATTCTCGGCTTTAGAAGGCCTAACATCGGAAGAAATGGATATTTCTGAAATTAACAGAAAAGTAACCAAAGCTCTTATGGAAACAGCAACAAAATTAGCTGGGTCAAAGAACAAGTTGCATGTGAACAAATTATCAGGAAAAACCAAAATGTTGATGCAAAAAAGAAGAGAGAGAAGTCGACAAATTATGCTTTTTGAAGTCCATTGTGTTTTCCCTACATATTGGCTCCACTTGTCATAGCGCTGGCCACGCATTCATGAATGATGAAATCTTCAAGATTAAAAAAAAAAAAAAAATAAGAAAAAGAATTTTCAATCCTTTGCGCGCGGTATCTGTTACTGAACAAAACAGTAAAAATTATTCTCTGATTTCAAGACGTTTTCTGTTGAATTATAAACGAGTTATTTTTCCTAAAAAAGTAAACGTTCCACTTAGCATTACGATTTCTCGCAGTATATATATACATTTTCATAACTTCTTCCACGTCACTGATATTAGTTTATCAACCGAAAAAATCGATTGTGGGTCCTTCCGCCCCGGAATCTGGCTCCCGGGTGTTTAGCACCCGTTGAACCCCGTTTGGCGAGTCCCTGCTCATATTATTTTGCTAGCAGTAGTTTTCAATTAACAAGCATTACTTTTCCTCTATTAATTGATAAATAGTTTACGATTGACTAGTTTGAACCTGACTTGATGTAATATGTCAAAAATATCCTTTTTTAATCTGTCCAGTAATATTCGCTTATACCGAACGTTTTTGATTCTCCCATCAGCTTCGTTATATACGGGTTCGACTGTACACACAAGCGCGCGCGCGCACACACACACACTAGGTAGATAGATTTCCAGTTTCTCAAAGGTGCCTTATTTGAATTATACATTGTTCTTCATTGTACTTTTTATTTAACATTATTAGTATTTTGAAAGCTTTTATGACAGAGGATGTTGCTGCTACAAAAGAAAGTTCCTGTGCTGCTATTGAAACAGTTTTAGTTAATATTTCACCAAGGCAAAGGGAAAGGAACAAATCAAGTATTGTAAAACGCAGTAATTACGTGTAGAACCTAAAGATTGGATGTTACGAACAGAATATCAGATTTTTCCGAAGATCCGTTTCTTAGGAACATCTCATGACACTGAACGACATCATCCATCGGTCCAACTCGGGGAGTAACCAGAAACTCTTGCCCTTGACTACTCAGCCGAGCAGGCAGTCAGAAAGTTTTCATTAACCAAATTGAGCATTTTCCCACCCCAGTGCCCGAGTGGTCAGAAGCGCACTCTTTTGGCCATTTGTCCGATTTGGGATCGGGTTGCAGCCCTGCATGAAGCGTGGCGGGCTTTTGTTGAACTGCGCTGACGCTCTCCCTTCTCTTGAAACAGCGCCCCACAGACCCGACAGAAGAAAAAATAAAATAAATAGGCTTACTACTATGTCTAATGTTATACTATATGTACTACCACGTTCTTCACTTATTGAATAGTAATTTCTGCCATTTGTTATTCAGCAATATAGGCTGTGAAGATTTTATTAGTCTTTATTCTTATGACGTCACCGGTTTTGGGCGGCCAATCGATTTGTGTAAACCGAACGTAAGAATAGTATATGGATGATTCCTGACCATGTGTTCCTTTGATCTGTTCTTGCAGAGTTTGTTTTTGGCGTCCTTAGTATCTGTTGCGTAACTGAAAAGTTGTCGTCAGATGCTAAGCTTATATTACACACCACGCAAGTCAAGTGAAGTAAACGGCTAGTTGATGTTGAGGTGACAAACACATTTTGCGTTATTTAAAGTTCATGTTAGTAAAAATTACTATGTTTCTTAAATTTCGTAGCCAAAAATTTTACATACGTGCTTTATATGTATGGAGTAATAGGTAAATAATCGAGGATTCATTTTAAGGAAGGAAAAGGAAAACCAAGTAGTTTCACAATATATTATAGAGATCTTTTATCGCATCGCAAAAAGAAAACATTGTAAACAAGCAGCCATTCTTTGCATCCTCTTCGGTGAGTTAGTTTAACAATAATTTTGTTTTTATTGCTACCTTTAATTGGTGATTCCAAGACAAAGGGGCATTTTTGTAAGCCCTACACATTTATGAAAACATTATTTAATGAGTCATATAGCTCTCCCCCTAACCACGTGAGGATGTTAACCCAAACCTTGGAAGTGCAGTTATAAATACATTCTGGGAGTTGCTCATCCCTGATTATTTGCTTTTTCCTAGATGTTGTAATTCTACAACGTTTTCCCCAAAATAAGAAAGGATGAAATAGGCTCACCGCAGAGAGAATAGATTTTAGTTGATGTAGGACGGTATGTTTATTTTATTTGAAAGTCTTGGACGTTGAATGTTTTCTACTATCGATCATGCAGTATTGTTGAGGCCTGAATTTTAACAGTTTGGCTATTAATTACCAGATTCTCATTGAGCAACTCCCTATTTTTCACTTCAGAGAAAAGAAATTGCTACTGCTGTGAACAAATCTGCGAAATTACTGTGATTGTTTCAGAAATATATATATTTGTTAATAAATGCATGATAATTTATAAAGGGGACAGTGTAGTGTGGCCCTGGGTTTAAGTAAAATTTTGTTGCCTTTGCTTAAAAAGCTCTGTAAATAGTAGCAATTGTTTGTAGATTTAGTGGAATTAAGAGTTAAAATCGTATATTTTTTTATTCCAATAACTGTAAAAATTATAAAAGTTCAGTATTTGCCTTTCAATTAACAGGAACGAAAATTTTATTTAAGACTTTCACCTAGATACTAATCTTGAGAGCACACTGAAAATGAAGGAATGATTGTAGAGATTGGGTGGTGTAACTGAACTCTGAAATGACTTCTCCTGCAACCCCAGAGGCTGAGTGCTATGAGGCGCTGACCAGAGTAACAGAGTTTAGATGTACGCTGATAGTTTCCAAATTATTAGCAGATTTTGCAGATAGTAGATTAAAAAAATAATAAAAATGTTATTTACAGTAATTAAAACTTACTCAAGGCTTTACTCAGATTAATATACTTAATTCTATTTTAACTTGAAGACCGGACAATTATTTTTTACATCTTCCGAGTGTTTTTGTTTTGACAGACATTTCTGGCCTCTAGATTTTATCAAAACTTGTCCTCAATGTATAGGGACTGTATCAAAAGTTTTGTTTACACAGAAATAGTGGACCTTATTCATGTGATGTCAGAAGTGTATTTCTGCAGACCAACATGGCTGCTGATTCAATTTTATTATTATTAGATTACTTCTTACTATTGGCCAATTTTTACAGTCTTAACGTCGTGGAGTATGCCAACAAATTAATAGAGCTACAGGATGAAAAAAAGAAAATAATTTCTTAGAAGAACAAATCAAGGTTGCAAAAAAATGTACCAAGACAATTTTGTGTTCGATGTTTATTTTGTATGATGCAGCAGAACGTTGCCATTAGTCACAATGAAGATTTTAATGAAGCGTTTCGTATACACGGTATATTAAATTTTCACGTTCTTATTGTCAGACATTGGTGGAACATTTGTTTAGTAAACCAAAACATTTAGAAGCCCAGACAAATAAGTAATATCGAAACAAACTAGGGTTAAAAAATTGAATGAATGCATAACATTAAATAAAAGAAAACTTATAGATACGTTTCTTTAATTCTTTGGGGAAACAATGTAGAAATTAATTCGCAACTTACCGATCCAAATATGTAATCAGTTTTCTCATACATTTTTTTTTCTTTGGAAATTGAAATTCGAAAGAACACTACGAGGTTTCAACTGCTTTTGATTTGTTGTCATAATATCCAAAATCTTCTTTGTTGAAGTGGGCAGAACATACTTGAGAATGCATATTGGGATGGAAATCATAGAGTTTCATTTTACTCAATCATTTCATTAACAATTTCGGCCTTTTCATAGGAAAATTATGTAAAGTTATTTCTTCTTCTATACATTTTAGATGGCAGGATTTATTAGCACAACCATAGGATGAGCAAAAGTTAGGCATGTTGTTAATAAATTTACGAAACTTGCGATTTTCCTGATCCCCTGCAACATAATACCATGATTAGCAATGGGAAAACGCATGTAAACGAACTATTGCTTGTCCGTGGCCACAGAAAACTTTCCCATGATCCAATGTGAAGTGAATAAGGTCCATTTAAATTTTATTCCCAGGTTCTTGCAGTTGCCAGTTATTAATAAAAACAATTTCCTTATGTATTTTGTAGGTATTTTTTAATTAAGGTGTTGAAAATGCTGTTTGTAGTTTTTGAAGGTTCATTAATGAAACTGTTTTTCTGGTTATAAAAACTTCCTTTAATTAGTCTTGTTTTTATGAGTTTCATAGTCCAATATTTTAATATTTTGCCATAAAGGCCCCTTTCACACACATTGCTGCACATTCAGTTGCAATGTACCTATTTTGTCCTCATTGGAATCTGTGATGTTTTAATTATTAATGTAATTATTAATTTTTTTTTTTTTTAAATGCTATTGTTGTCATGTTTTGCACTTTGGGGATTTGTAGCAAGATTTTAGTTTCAGTGGTTGTGTATGCAAATACATTTTATTTTTATACCACTCTGTCACTGACATCTAACCATTCATCTGAGAATACCCATTTGAGGCATGGGTTGTTTTTTTGGCTAAACTTCCATGTTTGGCCCGCTCGGCCGACAGCTAGTTCCGAAAGCAATAGATGGCGCCACAGTAGCACTTCACCTCTCCTCTGCTCTTTGTTATAGCTACTTACGTAAGTTAGTTCTCCATCTCTGCTCCTGTGTTACGTAACTTATTTTTCGATCTGTGCTCCTGTTATATGGGGAATTGGAAAAGGTTCTTTAATGAAGTTGGGGAGCATGAGGAAATGTCTATTTCCTAGTGTGAAAGAGAGGATTTGTTTTCCACCTCTAAAAGATGTTCTGAGGGCCATCTCATGACTCTACGTGTTGATGCGTCTCATCGTTTAGGACAATTCATGTGTCGGAAGAAGCACGCTTCAGGGAATGATGAGTACTCTTCCCGTACACTTGGTACGTGGTTTTTTTTATGCTCAGATTCCTATTGATAGAGTGATGTTTCTGACGTATTGTTTCGCCAAAGGATTGTCTTACGCTGAGGCGATTGAAGAAACCTCACATGGCAATGTTACCACATCCACTTAGACAGTGACTGGTATTCGTATTGCAGACAACTAGTCTCAGGGTTTATGGTAGCCTCACAATGTAAATGTACTTGGCACACCATATTCTGGAATATTTATTCCGACGGAATTGCCGTCTCTCCTATGAACATTGCTTTCAAGTCCTGATTCCTGCCACCAGACAGTTCTTCCCTGACAGATAACTTTTCTTGCTTTTATTCTGCTAGCTACACAATTTCATATTCATGAAGAAAAACAATTCTTCTATGAAAATAAATATTTCACACATATGCCACAATCAACATTCAAAAAGGGCCTTTTAAGGACCACCTTTAATCCATATCATTCACTTCTTTTGCCACTTTCACAACGTAACGAAACTCCTCACGATGTAGCAATAACGTGTCGCCATCTATCGTCGCTTCATAAAACTATTTCTGGGCCGAACATGGAAGGTTTACCCGCCGCTTTATGTCTCACAGAGTTGCTTTTTTTTTTATTATTAACCATTTGGAGTTTTGTTTATTATTGAATTTGAAAGACAAACCATGTTCTTCATTTGACCAAAACAATAACATTTCAGTGGTTATGGTTAACTGCATGGAACCATCTGATAGTGACCATCCTATATGGCCATTGATGTTAACTACAACTCTCATGAGAGTGAGGTGGTAACATCAATTACCACATAGGATGAGGACCCCTCCCCCTCCATGTAGCAGGGTCTCCGTCAGGCAGGTAGTAAGGGGGAAAACGCCTTCTCAAATGTTTAGAAAGCAGCTTTCAGTACTTGGGACATTAAAAACACATTCGATTACGTTTAGATATTTAGATATCAGCAGAGGACCGGAATGGTTTTATGGGGCCGTAATGTAAGAAACAAAAAGACAGTTTCCCAAGTAAGGATTTGTTTGTGAGGATGTCTGTCAGAATCCTGAATAGATTTAATGGCTAGACTCTACCATATGGGACAAAGTGAGACAGTTGGGCTCACAGTTTGTATGACCGGGAAGGGAAAAATTAATGTTTGCAATAACCCAGGTGTTTAGGTCATAGTAAAGTTGGTGGGACGGACCAGCATAACCATGAGTGAATAGAGTATGTTAAGACAGGCAACAGAATTATGGAGTAATTTCGGCCCAAACCCTCAGATTGGTCCCTCAGTGAGAAGAATTAGTAATCTAAATTTGATAATGACGATCACAAAAATATTGCGGCATATGTGAGTCCTGCGATACCCGGAGGTATCCCCATATGAAACACAACGTCTGTCTTCAGAGGTTGAGACTATGTCAGCCCAATGCTGGCAGGACTTAGCCTCGTAATCTGTTTGACAACCCCCTTTCTTGTGATTAACGTCTGACCTCTAATTTTCCACGCAACGGGGCTAGGTCACGACAATGTTGACGATAGAGTTCTATTTTTTAAATTTCTCTTCTATAATGTTGTATTGATTATTAATAATTTGAAATGAATCTCAGCACATTTTGGGCCAGTTTCTATTATATATCAGTCTAATTCAGTTTTTTTGATGTTTGTAATATATATTCTATCCTAAAAAGTTTTAAATTGACAACCGATTTTTCTCATGGTGCAAATGCATTCCGAGAAAAACTTGAAACAATAATAAAACCTTCATGTTTTTTGCTTATATGCAAGATCAGTGGTGTAGCCAGAAATTTATTGAGTGGTGGGGGAGGTCCATGGGCCGCCCTGGTGGCGCAGTGGTCTAAGCGATGGCTGATGATCGTTTATCCGTGAAAGAGTCTTGGGTTTGAATCCCGGTGAGGCATGGATGTTGTGTTTGTCTTACGGCGCTGGCTCTTCCCCTTCCCTGTAAGCAGTGGTCCTAAATTAGGGACGGGCGACTGCTTATAGCCCATTGAGTTGCTCACAGTGGTCGTTAAAACTTCAATAAAAAAAAAAAAGGGTCCATGAATTTGATTTATTGGTGAAGGCCTCCCGGGAAAAAAATACTCTTAAGTGAGAATATGTCCAAATTCTATGAAAAAAACAAACCATTACTGGGAAAAACATTTTTTTTTTTAATATATCATCATCATTGTCAACCATTATCAGTCCATTTCTGGATGAAGGTCTCTCCAATGGTTTGTCTTGCGCCAGTCTCCTCCATGTCACTCGCGCATGCTTTCGAATTTCATCCACCCATATGACCAGGGAAGCAAAGTACATCTTTACCTGTTTGGTTTATCTAACACCATTCAAGAACATGCTGCCTCAAGCACTTTGTCTGCATTCTTTTCGTTCTTCTACGGTGATCCGATTGATAATACTAAACTAACACTTGTCTGAGGAGAAAAGGCTAACGGTGCTTGAAATTTTTATAATATTTGCTAACTGAATTGGTTTCAAATTACTGGTTTTCATGAAATATATTTTAATCTATATAGCTAATTAGTCTTTCTAATAAGATTTTCTCCAGTACTTTGCTAGAACCCTAAATACAGTTAGATATTTGATTTTGACTATGGCTGCTGTTTCACCTATTTTGAGAAAATCTGGATATTGCTCAGTAAGAAATGTAAGTTTATAATTCTTTCTTTCTTCCTTTTTCTCGCTTTTTTTTTTTTTTTTTTTTAGGAGGGGAGACAAAAACGCACTGATACAACTATGCCTATGTTTGGACCAATGTCATTATTATTTGCTTATCAATTATTTTATAAAGTTGATCATTAGTAATATATTGTAATAAAAGGTTAACCAGGGTCATATTAGTTTGAGTTTGCATGAAAGTGTTCAGTAATGTGTGGAGTGCTGCTATTCTTTGAAATATCAGTAGTTTTGAATGTTTATTCATATGGCTACATTAAATTTGCTCAGTGTTGCATATTTAAAGGGAAAAAAATCTACTGATATTTTTGCTGTGGTCTACTGATTTCAGACTAAAAATCTCCAACAACACTTGTGGTGCCGGTTTCAATATTCTGTGGGGGTCAAATCACCCAGGGAACCTTGGGTGTTCCAGATTCTCTTGATTTTTGGTATATTAGTAATATCTATGCAGTACATGGAAAATCCAAGTTTTTAGATTTTTTGAAGTTCTTAGAGATTTTTCATACAATTTTTTGAAAATTTCAGAAATGCAAAATTTTTGTATTGATACACAAAAATGACAATTAATCTGTAACCATTAGTCACAGAGAGATCTAGAATGAATTTAAAGTTCTTTAAAAGGGCTTTTATTTAATATATAATGCATACTAATTTTGAATAAAAAATTGATTTTGAAAATCATGATTAAAAATCTCAAAAACACCATTTTTTATTTTTTGGAAAACTTATATGAGATATCTTATGAGTTTACTTGCAAAATTTCAAAATGGGATGAAAATCTGTTCCTATTTAAAATTATTTTTGAAATAGGCTTGCAGCCTACCGTAAGGCCCAAAACTAAGTAATAAGTTGTGGTTATTCTCATATGCCCCACTATCTGTACTAAAAGTTATGTTAGTATATTTGCTCTTAAGAAACATTCTTCTATAACAGTTCAGTTGAAGAATTTCTTACTGTTTTCTGTTATTCCATGGCTGGGTTATGGTTTTAAATTGCAGTTGTCCTTAATTAACTATCTATTGTGTTGCACTCCTCAGATACACATTATGTAATTCTGGATATAACACTGTGTAACATAATTTTTGTTCCTGGGTAATAACTCTTATTTCCTGATTGCTTATACCTACAAAGTATAGAAAATGGTTATTATTCCACACAAACTTTGCTTTTGTGACCAGAACAGTAATATTTAAAAATTTACTTATTTTCCAATGAGGAAATGGGCAGATTTGCATTTTTTCATTTACATAAAGTAAAAAACAACAGCCATATGTATCAAAATTAACATGTATTTATAATAAAGTTATAGAAAAATGACCACACAAAAGATTTAGAAGTGAATAGCTTTTACAGATCTACGACTGTACTATAAATTATTTTAACGAATCAGCCCCCAAATGTTGTCTCCCATCATGTTCTTGTTATACTGTCCTTGGTAGCAAAGTTCAAAGTCCGGTATATCCTGGTGAAAGCACTCACCTTGCTCTTTCGAGTACGCTCCCATGTTCGCCTTGAATTTATCAAGATGAGCATCAGGACTATGGACTTTAAGGGACTTCCTTCAGGACCATTTTGCTGTAGTTCTTTACCAGAGTCAACCAGCTCCACATAGTTTTTGGCTTTGTGATTGCCCAGGAAGCCCCTGAAAACTGTGACAAAGCTCTTCCTAGCCACTTTCTCCTTTTTAGTGAGCATATTGGGGAATTCCTTCCACTGCAGCAGGACCATAGCCAAGGAGGGGTTTTGAGGGTATAAACCCTCCCCGAAATGCCATACTTAAATAAAGAGAAGGTAGATAGATCCATATACTTGTGTAAGCAGTATAGAATAAAAGTCAGTATTTGAAAAATGAGGAGTATTAAATAGAATTTCGTCTGCAAATGTGACAGAGAAAATACTCAACGTATGTATATGTACAGTGATAATTTATTTTCAAATTTAGACCCCCCCCCCCAAATCCTTTTGGCTATGACCCTGCACTGTAAGATCTCTTTCCTGTGGTCTGACGAAGACACCAGCTTTGACCTTTGCCTTGGACAGCTTAGGGAAGAAGTCTTGCAGGTACTTGATGGCTGCTGACCCCTTATCTAGAGTTGTGGCAACTTGTTTCATAAGGCCCAATGTGATGTGCAGTGGTGTATCAGCACCTTCTGGGGGTCCACCAGTAGCTCCCACATGACGTTCTTCCCCACAGAGAACTGCACTGTGGCCAGTTTCGCCTATAGTAGTTCATCTTGGTGTGTCTGCTGTCCCAAAGGCAAAGATAGTAGGGAAACTTGGTAAAACTGCCTTGGAGATCCATCAGGAATGTCACCAAATTTTGAAGTCTCTGATGACCTTCCAGCTGTACTCATCAAACTTCAAGGTGTCTAGCAAGCTCTTGATGCTATTGTAATCTTGTTTGAGGTGCACCGAATGAGCCAGAGAAAGAGATGGGTACTTGTTCCTGTTATGGAGTAGCACTGCTTTCAGGCACCTGCATGAGTTGTCAATGAAGATGTGCCACTTGTTCAGGTTACAGGTAATTCCAATTGCCTTGAACAGACCGGTCACATTGTGGCAGAAGCAGAGCCCATTTTGACAGGTGAAGAAGCTGGAAAAAGTTTGGTGATGCTTCCTCTGATTTGCAACTTGTACACCTTTATCCAACAAGTTCCACTGCTTGAGCCCATACTTCAGATCTTGGCATTGGACTTGGTTAAACCAAGATCTCTGATCAAGTAAATGAGGTCTTCTTGACTGGGGTAGTATGGGTTTCTCTCAGTTGTCTATCTTATCTTCTAGAGTTTTGTTGCAGTGCTTGCAGGTGAAATGAGGTGCCTGGGGTTTATCGTGAACCTTAACGCATCTTAGCAGATGCTTCCACAGAGTACACAGCCATATCAGAATAATATGACCATCCCCTGAATCACAGTGTACCCGCCCAGGCGTGTCACAGAGTGCACGTGACAAGGTCGACCACATGGAGATATAAGCAGCCGACCAGGACAGATGAGCCATAGTGTGTTACGTGAGCACAATGGGCAGAGGTAGTGATTTGATGGACTTTAAAAAAAGGAATGTTCATCGGCTACCACACCAAGGGTGGAAGCATCTCAGAAACAGCAGACTTTGTGGGCTGTTTGTAAGGTGCTGTTGTAAGGGTGAACCAAGAATGAACTGCTGGCACACCGAGTACCTCCTGACATCATAACTGTGGAGACCCAAAGTCCATTGACCCAGAGGAGAATGTCGCCTCCATCGACTGGTAAAGGGCAATCAACTCGCAACTGTGCAGCAATTGACCACGCAAATGAACGCTGGGGCACCCAGGTACATGTCCCTGATAACAGTAGAGCAAACCCTGTTACGCATGGGTCTCTGGAGTCTATGCCTCGTCAAGGCGCCCATGTTGACCCAGGTCCATCAGCAACGACGCCTGCAGTTCGTATCCATGGGACTACCATCATTGGACAGTGGAAGAGTGGGAAAAGGTTGCCTTCTCCAACAAATAAAGGTTTCTACTCCATAGAAGCGACCGGCAGTGGCAGATACGGCATCAGACACAAGAGAACCAACACCTGGACATGCTTGACGGTCAAGTACAGGCCGGCAGTGGCAGTGTGTATGTCTGGAGGATGTTTTCCTGGTATGACCTTGAATCGCTGGTACCACTGGATGGGTCCCTGAGCACCAATGGTTACCTGTTCATCCTCACTAACCACATGCATCCTTTCATGTTGGATTTATACCCTGGTGGTGATGGTGTCTACCAACAGGACAATGTGCCCTGCCATGTCACTAAGGGGATTCATGACTGGTTTCAGGAACATGACAGCGATGTCTCCCTTGGCTGGCAAAATCGCCCAACCTAAATCCCATGGAACATTTATGGGACTATTTGGATCAACAGGTTCAACGTGCGGACCCACAACCACTCGATCTCCTGGAACTCCGTTCTCTTCTGCAATCCGAATGAGCATGTGGGCCTTGGGCAGCCTTCCAGGGCCTCATTGCGTCCATGCCATGCCGTCTCACCACTGTCATCCAGGCCAAAGGTGGTTATTCTCATTATTAGGTAGGTGGTCATATTATTCTGTGTACTTTTTTTTGTTCTTGTCTTGATAAATTAGCTACCAACATAGCAAAATGCTTCTGCTGAATGATTGCATTGTCTTGTTGCCATCTTAGAAAAATGTAGATAGGTAACCACTTAGGCATCTGGAACTGAACGGAACTGAACTGGTGGGCTTCAGGCCACTGTATTGACCCCGCTATTTAATAACTGGAAAGTTTCGGAAGGTTCTCAAGAGTTCTAGAAAGTTCCAAAAGTTACTCCAAGTTTACTCAGCACTAAATTCATCTGGAAAGTTCTGAAAAATAGGATATTACTGTCCTGGTTGCAAAAGCAAAGTTTGTGGGGAATAATAGCTATTTTCTGTACTTTTTAAGCATAAGCAATTTACGGTTACTATCCAAGAACAAATAAAAATAAAACTATTACATAGTGTAATAGAACAGTGCTCTTAACAAACTATATGAAGGATGGAATGATGTTTTCAGTGGCACACTGAAATTGAACATCTGGTAAATTCCTTTACAGTTCAGAATTTTAGTTTTATCAAAATATAAGCCAGATTTTGTGTTAAAACTAGCTTAATTACTTAAAGAACAATGAGTGTATAATGCTTAAAGAAATTTTTTCTTCATTTGATACAGCTCAGTGAAAATTGTTGAGAGCAAAGAATTATTTGCAAAGTTGAAAGAATTCTATGGCAAAGTTAATAATGGAAGATATATGTAAATTAGTATACATAATATATAAAAATTTAAATTAGGAATGCTTTAAATTGACTTTTTAACAGATTAGGGAGTAGTACTCTTGTGTTCAGTGAATCTGTTTTAGTTACTGAAATATATTGGTAGAAAAGCCATATTTGGCCAAATAGCTCCATAACACACACACACACACACACACACACACACACACACATATATATATATACACTGACGTCCCATTTGGATGTCTCCATGTCCATTTCCTGTGTGGCTTTTTCTTGAAAAAGGAGTTCAAGATGAAAAACCCTTCTGCCTCTGCAAACTCTACGAGAGTATTTCCACGCTGGTTTCTGTTGCCGTGACCAAATTTACCTACTGAAGTTTCATTCTGTTGCCGTTGCCCTATTTTTGCATTGAAATCTCCCATAATTATCTTCAAGTGCTGCTTACCTTTATTATTTAGATCACGAATTTCCTCATAAAATTCTTCAATTTCTTCTTCATCATAACTTGTGGTGGGTGCATAAGTTTGAATAATCTGAGCCTGGTATCTTCTCGAGAGTTGGATAACGAGTCGTGCAGCTCTGTCAGAGGAACTTTCAACTTCTACAACTTTATCCTTCAGTTTCTTGTTTATTATAAATCCAACACCACTAGTTCTGCCAGTATCTGTCCCACGATAGTAGAAGAGATGTCCACTTTTCAGTTCAATGAGATCTCCTTTTCTCCTTACCTCACTTAGCCCGACGATGTCCCACTTGATCCTTTGTAGTTCCTCTTCCAATTCAAGAAGCCTTGAATCAGAAGATAGGGAGCGTCCGTTATATGTAGCCAAGGTCAGCATCAGATGGCAGCCTAGTCCGGTCCTCCGGGACGACAAGTGAAATTGATTTTATTATGTGTAACAAAAAATTCGTCATAGAAGACTGCAGTGTGCTAAACAAGTTCAACACAGGCAGTGACCATAGATTGGTGAGTTGTAAGATGCACCTCAACACTAAACTCGAACGTAGCAAGCTCATAAGACAAACAAAATGTATTGACATAACCAACCTTAAAAAACACCATAAATACCTTTAAATTGGAACTGAAGAACAGGTTCTCTGCTTTAGAAGGCCTAACATCGGAAGAAGTGGATATTTCTGAAGTTAACAGAAAAGTAACCAAAGCTCTTATGGAAACAGCAACAAAATTAGCTGGGACTAAGAACAAATTGCATGTGAACAAATTATCAGGAAAAACCAAAATGTTGATGCAAAAAAGAAGAGTGATGAGGACAACTAAAGAAAATGTGACTTCCAAAGTGGAATATATAGAGCTATGCAAGACAGTACGAAAAAGTATCACTGAAGACGTAAGGAAATTCAACTGTGAACTAGTAAGGAAAGCAATTGAAAACAACCAAAGCCTAAAGATAGCAAAGGGACATCTCAGTAAGGGAAAAAAACAGATTATGGCACTGAGAAAAGAAGATGGTTCTGTAACAAGAAATAGAGGCGAAATTTTGACAAGAGTGAAAGATTTCTACTCCAAATTATATGAAAGGGATGATACATGTACTCCAGACATCATGAAAGGTACCAGTACCAGAGTTCTTCCAGTCCTTCCAGCAGAAGTTGCGCATGCAATCAAGAACATGAAGCGGGGAAAAGCTCCAGGAAAAGATGGAATTACTGTAGACATCATACAAGAAGCAAGTGGAGAAATCGAAACAGTACTCGCCCAAATTTTCACTCGATGCCTTAATGAAGGGAAAATTCCTGAGGATTGGAACAACGCTACAATGATCTTGCTACATAAAAAAGGTGACATTGAGGATCTCAGGAACTACAGACCTATCAGCCTCCTATCAGTGGTTTATAAAATCTTCACTAAAGTTCTTTCACACCGCTTGAAGGTGACACTGGACATGGCTCAACTGAGAGAACAAGCTGGATTCAGGAGTGGCTACAGCACAATAGATCATATCCACGTACTGAGAGAACTAATTGAAAGAGCGAGGGAATATGAACTTCCATTGTGCATGGCTTTTATCGATTATGAAAAAGCCTTTGATTCGGTGAAACCATCAGCAGTTGCAATGGCTCTGAAATCCTGCGGTATTGAAGATGCATACATTAATATTATTAATAACATCTATGAAAATGCAAGTGCAAAGATTCGGCTGTTTGAAAATACAACACACATAAAAATTGGAAAAGGAGTGAGACAAGGTGACACCATATATCCGAAGCTCTTTAATGCCACATTGGAAAATGTCTTTCAATCACTGAACTGGGAAAACAAAGGGATAAAGATTAATGGAGATTATCTAACCCACCTTTGTTTTGCTGATGACATAGTCATTTTTGCAACTACCCCATCAGAGCTACAGAGTATGATCCGGGAAATTGCTGACAAGAGTAATAAAGTGGGATTAAAAATGAACTTTCAGAAGACAAAAGTGATATACAATGCTTTTACACGAAATGAAGATTTATCGATTGATGGAGAAAAGCTGGAGATAACAGACACGTACGTTTATCTTGGACAGCAGATATCAAGTGAGGGTCACATTGATGAAGAAATTAATTGGCGTACAAAACTTGCCTGGAGAGCTTTTGGAAGAAACAGCTTAATTTTCAAGAGCAATATGCCATTATGTCTTAAAAGAAAAGTGTTTGATCAATGCTTCCTTCCAGTGCTTACGTATGGTGCAGAGACGTGGACCTTAGCTAAAAGAGACATACAAAAGCTGCAGACAACTCAAAGCAGCATGGAGAGGTGCATGCTTGGTGTAACCAGGAGAGATAAGAAAAAGAACACGTGGATCCGAAAAATGACAAGAGTGGAAGACATCATGATCAGAGTTAAATCCCTGAAATGGCAATGGGCTGGACATACTGCCAGAAGGAAAGACCATCGATGGACAGCCGAAATTTTAGATTGGATTCCAAGGGACAGGAAAAGACCCAGAAGAAGACCACATGGAAGATGGGTGGATGAAATTCGAAAGTATGTGGGAGTGACACGGAGGAGACTGGCACAAGACAGACCGTTGTGGAGGAAACTTGGGGAGACCTTCGTCCAGCAGTGGATTGATAATGGTTGACAATGATGATGATGATACACTGACGGAAAAAAAATCCCAACACCAAGAAGGGGTTGTGTTGGATAAACGACAGTTGGTAGGCGGTGAGAGTACATCTGTAAGATGACGTCTATGCAAATTTCGCGTTCGGCGCATACGTGTGGCGCTAGTAGCGCCCCTCGGAACATGCAAAGCAGGTTTGCTGTAAATACGCGCTGCAACGTTCGTGAGCATTAGTTATCGTTGAGATTCGACGTAGTGTGTTGATGTTAGTCAAGAATGCCTTTAAGAAGACGAAGAAGCCATTATCAACAGCTCACAGAGTTTGAACGAGGTCGTGTAATAGGGCTACGAGAAGGTGGATTTTTGTTCCGCAGTATTGCAGAACGACTTGGCAGGAATGTAGCCACTGTGCATGATTGTTGGCAGCGGTGGTCAAGGTAAGGTACTGCCTCAAGAAGACCGGGTTCCGGCCTGCCACGTGGCACTACTGAGAGGGAAAACCAGCGTGTACGGCGTATGGCCGTGGCGCATCGTACCGCGTCTGCGGCAGCAATTCGAGCTGCAGTTGCCACCACAGTGACATAACGAACTGTTACAAATCGGTCACTTGAAGGACAGCTCCGAGTCAGACGCCCTGTAGCGTGCATTCCACTTACTCCAAACCACTGCCGTTTGCGACGTCAGTGGTGTCAAGCTAAAGCTCATTGGAGGACGGAGTGGAGATCTGTTGTGTTTTCTGATGAAAGCCGGTTCTGCCTGGGTGCCAGTGATGGCCGTGTGTTGGTTAGAAGGAGGCCACGTGAGCGCCTGCAACCAACCTGTCTGCGGCCGAGACACACTGGACCTACACCTGGAGTTATGGTCTGGGGAGCAATTTCCTATGACAGCAGGAGCACTCCCGTGGTTATTCCACGCACCCTGACGGCACAGTTGTACGTCGGTCTGGTGATTCAACCTGTTGTGCTGCCATTCATGAACAGCATTCCAGGGGCGTTTTCCAACAGGATAACGCTCGCCCGCATACCGCTGTTGTAACCCAACATGCTCTACAGAGTGTCGACATGTTGCCGTGGCCTGCTAGATCACCAGATCTGTCACCAATCGAGCACGTATGGGACATCATTGGACGACAACTCCAGCGTCACCCCCAACCAGCATTAACCGTCCCTGTATTGACCGACCAAGTGCAACAGGCATGGAACTCCATCCCACAAACTGACATCCAGCACCTGTACGACACAATGCATGAACGCTTGCGTGCTTGCATTCAACATTCTGGCGGTTACACCGGTTATTAATGTACCAGCATTTTACATTTAAAATGGCTCTTCTCGCGCTTACATTAAGCTGTGATCTAGAAACCTTAATCGATTAAATATGTTACCTATACAAATGTATTGCCGCCATTTCATTCCTCTACAACTATTTTTTCGTGGTGTTGGGATTTTTTTCCCCGTCAGTGTATATCTCACTGAGTGATCACTGAATTTTGAATGACCACGTACCTAACACTTTGTTGGTCCTCCTTTCACTCTCAGTACAGCAGCTATCCAACATGGCATCTATTCAATGAGATTTAGGAAGCAGTTGGGAGGTATGGCCAACCAAGCTGTATGTAATGTGGCCTTCAGTGCAGGTATGGAGGTGATTGGTGTATCTAGATGCCTGCAGGGAGTTCAAAGGCCATTCGATATGCTGAAGTCTGAACTGTGTTCCTCAAACCGTTCTTGCACAACATTGGACCTATGGCTCGGTGCATTGTCATCTTGAAAGACACTGTCACCATTCTTGCGTCTGTTGGCCTATATGAGTTGTCAGACTTGGTGCTCACCTCTCATGTCAACCTTTTGCTGTCCTGTGCAGTTTTGCCTGTGGATCATTGTTTACCGTTTTCATGCCAGTCCTGATACACTTCCCAACTGTGGCTGCTCGTGATGAGCCAACCAGTTCAGCCATTAAGGAAATGGTGACACCCGCTCATCTAGTTTTCACAATTTATCCTTTCTCAAAGTCTGATAAATCCTCCCATTTAGTCATCATGCTCCGAATTTTGCTACCTACTGCTCCACCCACCTTATATATACTACGTTGATCGACTAACCACACCCTCTTGGAAATCACCTGGTCAACTGGTCGCATCCACTTTTGATAGGGGTGGTCATAATTTAATGATCACTCAGTGCATATTATATGAATGTTGGCTTGGTTTAAATTGACTTTTAAAATTATGTTTATATTGTATATAAATGCTGGCTTGGACAATGGATCTCTCAAAATGAATGGGATACTAGCAAAGGCAATAAATGCTTGTTTGCAGTTTCCTGTTGTATCAAAAATAAATCTTTATATGAATACATGAAAAAAATCTCTTGTTCTGCAAATTATAAATGAGGTCTGTATTTATTGAAGCTGATTAGTTCCAGAGCTGAAAGTGTAACAGGACATTCTCTGGCCATTTGATGAGACTTCTGAAGTTTCACTTTTTTATCATTTTACCAAGGAAAGCAGTTTTCAAATTAATTTGTTTTCTTCAAATGGCAAATTTGTGTTGTTGCACAATACATGTTATGTTTGAATTTAGTAATCTTTCTAAATCATATAGGGAAGGTGTATCCAGCTGGTCAATGTGTCAATTCATGAAAGTCACAGATAAGATTTCAGGAGAACATTTGAATCATGACTTTTCTGCATACATTTCTTTCAGAAGGAAGACTAGGGGTAAATCTCTTCTGTAGTGAGGGCTCCAGAATTTCTACATAGGAAAGACTTAGGGGTGATAATCTGGTTGGAAGGGAAGGGGAGGACAAGGGATGGGATCTTGCCTTAAAGCTGTGTGTGCATAGCAAGCACACTGTTTTGGTATTTTATTTTGAGGCGGGTTTGGGGGCTGGTGAAGATTATGGGTGAAAGGGCTAAAACATCTCCAAGCCTGCACATGGGATTGCAACTGGTTGTTTGTATTTAGAGTAGTAATTGTTCTCCACTGGAAGGTCATGGAGAAAGTATTTCAGCAATTGTGTGGATAGGTCTCATTTATGTATGCTTTGATTATGCTCTAATACCTTTTTGTCTTAGCTGATCTTTCAGTTACAAAACAGACCCAAAGTTAGTTTGGTCACAGGCTCAGAGTTGTCCAAAATTAAAAAATGCGATGTCTGGAATCAAATCTTAGACAATATTCTTTTGTTTTAAATGCTATTCTCATCTTCATGCATGTGAAGTAATACACAAAATTTGGTTTTCATTAGCAATAAATGATATGTTTTTATTGCTATATCTATTTTTTTTAATGGTGACATTCTTATCAGTGACTTTGGAACTGTTACTGTGGTCATGATAGTGACAGTGATTTTTGAGTAACAGTGACAAAGTAATTGTAATGTGATTTCCAACCCATCTAATGGGAAGCAATTTTGAATTGCAATACGCTCATACTAAGAATTTCATTGTGACTATGTCAGTCCATCACTATCTGCGTTTAATGGCTAAGAGTTTTGTCAAACAAAAAACAAAGGAGGGGATTAACAATATTACAAAAAAAAAATGTATTTAGAAAATTCATGCATGAAAAGTAAACTGTAACGATGACAGTGAAAATGTTTTCATGTCGCAGACTGAAAAATATAGTATGATATTCTAGTATAAGTTGAGCTGTGACCTTTTGTTTTTTGAGTTTATGTCATTTATTAAAGTTACTTAAGGGGACTGAACATTTGCTCTACTTCGGTTTGTCACCACATGATTTAAGGTCAGGGTTCATTCCAGACATTTTTTTGCAGGACATCATACTGTGCCTTTTCTGAGGTTTTAAAAATTCAACCCTGCACATTCTCATCAGATGGCTCAGAATCCACATGTGTTACATATTCACACGTTTCTCTGTTCAGCTTTACACTGAAGAGCAATTGAATTAGAGACAGCTGGCGTTATGCAAATGTGGCGCTGTGGGCGGCCCTGTAAACAGAAACGACATGACGTATGCAGCGATCCAACAAATATAAGGAGTGATGCGACGGGAATCAGTAAGAGTCGGACGCAGTATAGGTAAGACGAAGGATCTAAGCGCATTTGATCGTGGGTAAATTGTTGGGGCCCGACGAATGGGTCACTCGGTCTCGGAAGTCGTGCAGGCAATGGGATTTTCACGAGCCACAGTGTTACAGGTGCACCGTGAGTACATCGAATCTGGTAAAACCATCACTGCAAGGGCCAACTGCCGTGGACAACAGCGTGTGGATGAGCGGGGTCATCGTCGGCTAGCTCGCATTGTAACAGCGGATAGACGAGCCACGGTGCAAGTAATCACTGGGCAATTTAACGCTGGTGCACAAAAACGTGTAAGCAGCCACACCATCCAGAACCATCTCCTCGCTATGTGGTACAGAAGCCATCGTCCCACGAGGGTACCGCTGCTGACCGCACATCACAGGGTGCAAAGATTAGCATGGGCGCGGGAACATCGCCACTGGACCCTAGACATGTGGAAAAATGTTGCCTGGACTGATGAGTCGAGATTCACGTTGGTACATGCGGATGGCAGGATACGAGTACGGCGCAAACCACATGAAGCGATGGATCCTTCTTGCCAGCAGGGTACTCTTCAAGCTGGTGGGGGTGGCATTCTCGTCTGGGGACTGGGGACTGAAATGGGACCCCTGGTATGTGTGACATCATCCCTCACAGGTCAACGTTACCGGGATATCCTGGACGACCATTTGCTCCCATTTATGCGTCTTCAACATCCCACTGGGGACCTCTTCTTGCAACAAGACATCGTACCATGCCATCGCTCCTGAATTGTATCCGAATGATTGGATGAACACTCCACCGACGTGACCTCACTTCCTTGGCCAGCTAGGTCACCTGACCTCAATCCCATCGAGCACATCTGGGATGCCATCGAGAGAGATGTTCGAGGCTCTGACACCCCCTCCATCAAATCTTCGTGAACTGTGGGAGCTTGTTCAGAGGTCGTGGATCCATATGGCTTCCCAACGCTTCCGGTGTCTTGTCGAGACGAATCGCCGCCGTCATCAGGGCGAAAGGTGGTGCTACACGTTACTAGACAGGTATCTCTAATTCAATTGCTCTTCAGTGTATGATGTCTAGTAAATAATCTAATGCACACATTTGAATTAAAAATATATGTTTTTTCAAAGCTCTGTGCTCTTTTATAGCCATGGCAATCCTAGCCTAGTTAATGACTACAAAGTTTCAACAGAAAAATAAATGCAACAGCAACAATGCAAATTATAGGTGCAACTCAACAATATGTGAAAAGTAACTGAACCTTCAGTTCTGCTGTGTAGTACCTGATTATATACAATAAATAGTAATGAAAGGCAATAGTGAAGCAGGTTTTTGTTATAAAGAAATTAAGCCTTTAGTATTATTAGTTCAGGGGTACAACATGGGATTTAATTATTTTGCAACTAATGTGAACAGGAACAGTAAAATTAACATAAGCTGTAAGTGGACATATGGGCACTTTTTTGTAGGAATAACAGCATTTTAGGGCTAAACTTTGTATTTGAGATTAAAAAGGGTAAAGCTTTAGATTATACCCCAGTTGCTTGAATCATTTGTATGCCACAAAATGCCAATAGGTGGTGATATGTCTGCCGTGGGTGAGAATGACTCCTAGCCGATGGCAACAAATATTGGCTGCACTAATAGTCCCCTTCTGCGGTGCATGTGCTCCATTGACTGACAGGAGGTGTGGCATTTCTCTATGATGTCTTGGGAGGCAAATGCTCATATTACATAATGCTAGTTTTGCAAAGCTCAAAACAACTTCCTCATAAGAAAAATGACCACATTACTAACCACAAGGGCCAGTTATGATCCATAGCAGGGGTACAGCTGAAGATGTAACTGACAGGGCAGAAAGCTATTACAAAACATAAGACATTAAGGCTATGGTATCATGAGAGCAGTCTTAAGGGACACTTGTAAGACAGGATGCAGATAGATGGTCACACAAAAGTGGGGTATAATCTAAAGGTTAGCCTTAAAAAGTTAAATATATGCACAACTGTGATAGGATTTGTTCATTATTTGAATTTGTTTTGTTTTAGTATGCTTATATAAGGGAATACCAAATTTTTCTTTGCAGCTAAATGTACAATGGCATCTGTTATTACACCTGAAAAGATCATCAGTGATATACACGGTAAGTGAGTGTATTTCAAGCAGTTTGTAAAGTTTGAAAAAGATGAACGAATAGTTGTTTGCTAGACTGGAAATTATAAAATTCTGTGCATTTTTAGGGCTTCTTGAGTGAGCAGAAATCATTGCATGAATTATTGTATACTTGACATTCAGTGTAAAGCCCCAAAATTGTCCCAATGTTTTTTCCTAACTCCATTCACAATGTTGGTCATTTTGGACAAAGTGGTATACTTTATATAACAATGTTAAACAGTTGCATTAATATTAAATCTAAGTAATGAATCCATGTACAGAATTCATTTATGAACCAAATTCTAATTCCTTAAGTTTCTGAGCCAAATAGTTGCTCTAATAGTTACCTATAACCAGAATGCATATCCAGGTGACCCTCTCTTCTCACTACCAGTTAATTGGTTCCTAGAGACCCATTTTAAGTTGAACCCATGTTTTTCCATATGTATAATGTTTATAAGTAGTGGTTCCTAGAACACATGCTTTAAAAATATCAAAAGTGGCTATAGAAATGGGCAAAAATACATCAAAAGCGCTATTATATGCATCTGCAAACATTTATTAGTTACAGATATTCTGTGTAAAATAAAGCACAGAAAGTTCATAAAATCTTACATATTCAATACATGAAAGTTTCATTTATAAAATTTTCGTCATCACTTTGGGAGAGGCAGGATTATTTAAATGAAGCAGAAAGACAGGAGACCTGTAATATATCTTTGTTATCAAAATTGAATCTTGCAAGAGGAAGAAATCCAAAATGTAGGAGCTTGGTTAAGTTTGTTTTTCTCAGTGGGTTGGCTTATCTGTGTGCTGTGGCTTTTTAAATAGGTATCCACAGAGACTTTGTACCAAAAATTGCCTTGCTTTCATTAAAAAGAATCTCCCTGTAGCCAGTATATATATAGGCATTCTTAATTGTTGAAATAACCTTTGATCTACTTTTGAAATCAAGGTAATTTGTTTCAAATTTTTTTTGGTGCTGAGTAAATATCTCATATGCTTCCAAAAGTCTTTGAATGGTAAAATTAGTCTATATATTTTTCTGAGACTGATAGGTACCTCGACTTATTTTATTAGACTGAAGTTACCTGTTTTTTTATTCTTGCTTTTTGACTCCTATGTGGTGAGATATGATATATGCATATATGCATTTGTTCTGTGGGTGTTCAGTTCCCTCCATTGGGATCTAGTAATTGTAAGTTAATGACTTCTCCTGGCATTCAACCTCATTAAGGTCAGAAGGGGGGATAGCACAAAGTTCTACAATGTTGTAGGTAGTGCATAGCAATGCTGCTGATAACTGTTTCATGTTCCAATTCTATCTCCAAACTAGAGAATCTCCCGGAAAACATCATTGCAGTTAATGGAGACATTGATCTCTATACCAAATTTAATGCTTTATAATTTCTATGTAATTAAGTAATTAAACAGTAATTACTATGCATTTCTTGTGTACAATATGCTTGTAAGTATTTTTTAGTTTTTGTGATAACTGTGAATTTTTAAAGGTCATTCTGTATTTTTCAAATAAATGCTGATCATTACTTTACTGAAGCTTTTAAGGTAAAATTTTAAACAATTTGGTTAGTTCCAAAATGAAATTTGCCTTCATTAATATATCATTTCACATTTGTATACCAGGTGAGTTAAAGATTTGCTGCAAACACATATGAGCCGCCCCGGTGGCGCAGTGGTCTAAGCGATGGCCTCTGATCATTCGTCCGGACGGGGTCCGGGTTCGAATCCCGGTGAGGCATGAATGTTGTGTTTGTCTTACGGCACTGGCTCTCTCCCTTCCCTGGAACCAGTGACCCTAAATTAGGGACGTGCGACTGCTTATAGCCCATTGAGTTGCTGACGGTGGTCATTAAACCTCCAATCAAAAAAAAAAAAAAAAAAAAACATGATACAAATGCAGAAGCAAATGAGAAAGCATGAAAGACTACCTGTACACATACTGCAGATATAGGCATTTAGAAAATTAAAGCTTAAAGCTGAGGAAATGTCTGTGAGACTTCTGTTTTGTGTCAATTCTGAATAGATCTTCCCTCCATATAATTCATTTACCCATCCTCAGCAAGATTTGATTCATGTTAGGTTAGCCACAGGGTTTTGAGAAATATATATATTTTTGAATTGAACATTTTTTTCTTCCTAAAAGCACCATGCAAACTTTGTTTCTTCTTCTTGTTCCCAGGTTTAAACAAATAAATGCAGTATTTTAAACTTTTCTATTTTCAGGAACAGTGGAAGTATAGTTTAATTACAGTTCTCATTAATGCATGCCATTTTATATTTACTACAGTGTGGCTTGCAAAATTAACTACAGGCCTTGAAACAAAAAAAATATGAACTGGATAGTAGATTGTGAAAATTAAATACTTACCTCAGTGCTTCATGTGTTATGGCAATATACAGATTTTGTGTGCCAGTTCTGCTGTGTATTTCATGTTTTCTGATTGTGAATCCTAATGAGTAACCTATTTTAATGGATTACTTACAGATTGTGTAGTGGAACTACAGAAGGAATTTTTAGAGACAAATTTTCCTGTCAATGATGATAACACAACACTGCACAGATTCTGCACAAAACTGGAATATATTGTACAGAATGGCATGAAAGGTTTGTATTTTTAAGTATGTTTTTTAATACTGAAGCTTTGTGTAATTTTTAACAGGTACACCAGAATGCATCTATTTAAACAGATTGCATATTGTTTATGCAATAGAAATTGTTTTTTCAATGAATGTAGGGTAAGTATGTGTATTCACACATTCTTATGTTTATATATATATATTTTTTTTTTGTGTTGAAAGATGGTAATATGTTTTACTATTTTCAAAGAGAAAATTGCATTGAATAACATACAGAGGATGTTCACACATTTTTAGAATGATTTTCCAGCAATATCAATGTTTAAATAAAATTCTTTCTTAAATGTTCTATGAGCCTACATCTAGATTTCCAAGGTAACAAGGCATTTCTTAAAATTGGTAGTGGTATTTTATTCAACTCCTCTTCTACTGCTTTCTATAGTCCCCCCCCTCCTCCTCTCTCTTTCTCTCTGTCTCTCAAGGCACAATAGTTCATTGGTGACACATCGGGGGCTTTGAAAGAATATGTGTAAAAGTTATAAACTTTTGAACCCATCTCATTTTTCACTTTTTCGGGAAATAGTGGTAGATTTGGGAATATATGACTGGTAGCCTTATGATGGAGTTCTACTCTTTGAAGGCTCTATATGTAAAGGAATGGTATTTCCTTTTTAAATATAGGAGTTAAAACATTATTTTGGTAATATGTAGAATTAATTTGAGCATTCGTTTAAACTTTTCTTAGCTTAATTTCCCATTATATGAGAAACCTGCAATAATCACAAATCTTTTACTGAAACTTTCTTTGGATTCTTGGAACCAATTTTGTAAGTCTTTTGCAATAGTAAATCAACCTTTTTTTGTTTTTGTTACAGTTGTTTAGGCAGATCGATGCTTCATCAGGATTTCACAATACATTTCCAGCTAAGTGAGTTTCATAAAGAATAAACACTGTTGTTTTTTTTCAGATTCAAATCGTTATTTATTACCTTGTTTACAGTCGATAGAGATTTTTAATGACTTAGCAATTGCTCTTTGGGTTGGTGCATTTTCTTTTAAGAACTGAGATCTTACTTTTGAAATAGTCATAAAAGTATGTACCTTCTTTGGATATTTTTTTGGTGTTCTTTTTACTGTTAAAAGGAATGTTTCACAATTTCCCCCCTATTATTAATTACACTGCTAGACAATTGCTAAGGACGGAACATAAACGGCTATATAGCGCATAAAAAAGTAAGTGTGGGTGGATGCCAAGTGAAATAAAATAATGTCAGAATGCCAGGACATTACAAGAAAGACAGTTTATTGTGCCCTGAAATCCAGAAGGCTTTGGAACGTGTTCAAGGGACAAACAGGCCATTTTGTGCAGAGTACGTAAACGTGAAAAAAATGCAATTACCGTCCGCAGGCGTTCTGGCGTAAGATGTCAATACGGGATATGGCCACCATGGAGGGCGATGCAAGATTCCACACGTCGTGTCATGCTTTGCACAACATTATCAAGCAGCTGTTGGGGTAATTTATCCCATTCCTCTGTCAGTGCACGGATGAGGGTGTCCTTGTTTATTGGAGGGCATTGGCGACCTGCAAGACTCCTCCCCAAAGCATCCCACGCATTTTCAATGGGATTCAGATCTGGAGAACGTGCTAGCCATACGAGGCGTTGAATATCCTCGCTCTCAAGACACTCCTGGACAGCGACTGTTCGATGACATGTTGCGTTGTCGTCCATGAAAATGAATCTATCACCGACAGCACCACGGAACATGCGAACATGAGGTAGCAGAACATCATTAATGTATCGTTGGCCAGTCATAGTCCCAGTTGGAAGCACATAGAGGGACGTACTGCCATTGATCATGATGCCAGCCCATACCATGACACTACATGTCGGATATCGGTCCCTTTCCTGTATGTTTGCTGGACAATATGCAGTACCACTATCACGCCAGATCAGTTGTCGTCGACAATCAGACGATAGACTGTATCTACTCTCATCTGAGAAGAGGACAGCAGACCAGTCGTTATCAGTCCAATTGCGATGTTGATGGCACCATTGCAAACGGGCGGTACGGTGACGTCTGGACAATGGGATGCACACAACAGGACGGCAGGCGTATAGTCCTCCTTCATGCAAACGTCTGGCGACAGTTTTTCGGGAGATCCGCTTGCCAGTAGCAGCCATAAACTGATTTGCTACCTCACTAGCTGTGCTGCGCCTGTGTCTTTTTGTTGATAGCACTATGTACCGATCTTCTGCAGGTGTCGTACTGCGAACACGACCTCCCCCGTGACGTTTGCTACACTCTCCATTTATTTGAAATGATTTCTAAAGCCTTGAAACAACACTGTGGCTGACGTCGAACTCCCTGGCAACATCTGTTATTTTTCGCCCTTCTTCAATATTGCCAATAATACGGCCACGCGTAAAATCATCTAGGTGATGTCGGGAAGACATACTGAAACTTGCAAGTTCGTCAATTGATTCTTTCCCTTTCAACTTTGCGTTTGAATAACAACGGTCAATACGCGTCAAATCCTTTATATCTCTTATCAGCGCTATGACGTCACGAACAAGTTCGGCAATCCAAAATTTGCGTACGCACAACACGTCTTACTGTATCCCGCACTTATGCTAATTTCCACATTTTCCTGCCTTCCATTTTATGGTTGCTATCGTTGCTATTGTCATCCGTCCTTAGCAATTATCCGGCAGTGTATATTGCCTATTTTACCTTTTAGAAATGCTAATTCCATGATTTTTATAGTGTTTTTTATTTACAGAATACAATACAAATATTTCTCTTCGTAAAGAGCTAAAAAAAAAAAAAAAACATAACCTTCTACCCACTGCTTGTTTACGTGTGCCATTTTGTTAGCAGACAATATTTAACTGCAGCAGATGTTTCTTTCGTGTTCATCTAACATGCTGTTGCCATTTTCATTTCTTTGAACTTATTTTATTTTCTGTAATTTCTTATCAGAAATGTTCTAAATGTGTGAACGTCCTTTGTATAAGAAACTGAAATAACACTTTTTTCTGACAGGAATGTCGAATCACTTTTTATATAAATCCTGATGTTTCTGGTCTTTTGTTCTTATTTAAGGCCTTTTTTCAAAGGTCTAATTAACTATAACTTTGTCAGGAAGCTGACAGTTATTTCAGGAAGTTTTAAAAAATGTGTTGCCAGATTATAAGTAACAGTTTTGTTGTTAAACTGAAAAATTCAAGAAAAATATTTCACCGGGTTTTGAAGTATTCATTAAAAACAATGCTTAATAGTTTAATAGGTTTGTTGATTGTCTCATGGTTTTTAATGAAAAAAATCCTTTGAGAGTCTTGGTGGTTTGTTCAAAGTGCAGTATTTTAAAAAAACTGGTGGAGAAACTGTCAACTTTCTGACAAACGTGTAGTTAATTAGACCTTCGAGAACACTCTCTCTTTGAATAAGAACAAAAGGCCAGAAGCATCAGGATTTATATAAGAAGTTACTCTGTATTCCTGTCAGATAAAAAATGTATCTCATTTTTTGTTCATTTTTAAGTAAAATCCGAGTTATTTGAAAACTGAATTTTTGTCTAAAAGTATATTGTCGATGAGCTGTTTTGTTATTGTTTAGGAGTTGCTTTATCATAATGTAAGATCACTGGTTGCAGGGATGTTAAACCAATGTCATGCTGTGAGAAAGGAAGTGTACAGGTAAAAAATATATTTAAAGGAATGATTTTGCAAGTAAAATCATTCCTGTAAATATTGGGCTGAAAAAGCTGAAGTTCAGATTGCAAGCAGATTGTGATAGGAAATTTGTGCCTGAAATGCAGGTTCAAAATGAAATATTTTAGTCATGAATTCAAGTTCAAAAGGTCTTTTTGTTTTCTTCATTTAATGTTAGTGCATGCCAATTTCCTCTTCTTTTTTTTAATGGGACTGGAGGGAGATGCTTAACTCTAGTTTAAAACCACTAGAGAGAAAAAATGCCTTTAGAATGAACACAACCCATGATTATAACCAGTACCCAGTGGTTTGATGAGAAGCCCTAGACCACTTGACTGCACTAGGCAACAGTGATAGCCTTATGTGTTTTGCTGGCAATGTGACTCTGTGCTAGTTTAAAACACCTTTGTAATTATCATGCATCTCCTTAATTGACCTTCCTTCCATCACTAGAATAAACAGTAACTAGTGTCATTTGCAGACAGTTATTTCCTTTCCATGGGTTGGAACAGAAATTCAAACCAAAAATGTTAAACTTTATTAAATGATAGATTGCAGAGTTTGTATATAATTCCCAACGAGATGTCTCAGACATAGATTCTTATTATGTTCATAAAAGGAATGAAATGCAGGACTCTACAGTTAAGATGTTATTTATGTGCAGCACATTACGTTTGGGATGACGCCTTGTTTGTGTTCCACTACAGTGTTAACCACGGGAGGGAGAAGGTAGGGGATACAGGGGTCTGGACCCTGCTGGAATTTCATAGAACTGATCATTGATGGACAACTAAAATATTGGAATGAATGCGAAGGAGCAGGAGAAAACCCAGAAGAGAAGACCACCTGATTTGAAAGAGTGCTATGGTGACTTGGAAGAGAGATGCTCAAGACTAAAAGTTGTGGAAGAGACTTGGGGAGGCCTCCATCCAGCAGTGGATTGATTATGGCTGATGATGATATGTACGAGTATATACATATACACAGTCGAGTCACAGTATTGTGACCACCAGCTCATATCCAGAGTAACTGCTGTGTGCAACGCGGACAGCAGATAGACAGTTTGAGAGTGACTCAATAAGGTGCTGGAAAGTGTTCACAGGTATGTGGAGCCATGCTGACTGCAGTGCTTCTGACAGCTGCTGGAGGGTGCATGGTGGAGGATCCATAGAGCTAACAAAACGATTGAGGTGGTCCCACAGATGCTCAATTGGGTTTAAATCTGGGGAATTAGAGGGCCAGAGAAGTACTTTGAAGCCTTCATTGTGCTCTTCCAACCACTCTTAGAAATTTTTAGCTGTGTGACACGTCAAATTGTAATGCTGGGAGATTCCATCCACCCCAAGGAAGAAATCATCATGTATGGGTGTACGTGGTCTGCAAGTATGAATTCGTAACAAATTTGGTCCATAGTGCCTTCTACAGGTATGAGTGAACCCAGAGAATACCATGAAAACATTCTCCAGACCATAATGCTGCCCCCACCTGCTTCTGTTCTTCCAGCAATGCTTGAAGAGCGTTTGTTCTCCGATGTTTCTCGCCTTATATGCCAACGTCCATCCATTCGATGAAGCAGAAAACATGACTCATCAGAGAAGGAAATCCTTTGCCAATCAGCAGAGGTCCAATTTCGATACTGCCATGCAAATGTAAGCCTTTTCTGCTGATGCACCTTCGTTAGCATAAGTGCAGTGATCATCCGTCTGCGTCGGAGCCCCATACGCAGCAGGGTTCGCTGAATTGTCGTTTCAGACACACTTCCAGTAGCCCCTGGTTCATTCGGCCAGTGAGTTGCTCCACTGTAGCATGTTGATTGGCCAGTGAGTTGCTCCACTGTAGCGTGTCGATTGGCCAGTGAGTTGCTCTACTGTAGCGTGTCGATTGGCCAGTGAGTTGCTCTACTGTAGCGTGTCGATTAGCCCTCACGCACCTTCGAAGCTGACGTTCACCTCTCACATCAATGGCATGTGGTGCTCCGCAGTTTCCACATCGCTTATTCACAATGGTGCCATTTATCCAATCACGATACACTTTAACCACAGCAGCACGCGGACAGTTCACAAACTGCTCTGTTTCAGAAATACTGCCACCCTTGGCCCGAAAGCCGACAATCACCCCTTTTTGCAAATCTGATCATTTACCCATGACAGCAATGAGTGATATGTTTTCAGATTGCCTACAGCACACCTAATATACACTCCAACCCAGCTCACGACATGTGCCTTCTTTTATTGGCTACGTGCTGTTGACGTCAAAAGTAGGAGGTGGTCACAATAATGTGACACGACTGTGTATATCTTACTGTTTTGTTCTCTTTCCTTTTGTTTTATTGTTTTAACTCGTGAAAAAGTTGGACACCCCTGTAATTATGGGGTTCTGCTGCTCATGGTGTTAACCTCCAGTCAATCTGAACTGCCTTTCCTCAGATCTGTACTGTTATTTTAACTATGAAGTTCCTTCTAAAAGTTAGTTACGTACAAGTTTCACTGAAGCAACCCACACTGACATTATAAAAAGCGGTTAAGTGTATGTATAAGGAATTAATTACTTGTCGAAATGTTTGTGCATTTTTGAAGTCATAATTATAGATATTTTTAGGAATAATTTTTGTGGAGTATTAAAGATACTTGGTTTTGTTTACAGAAAAATCTAGTCTTCTGGGAACAAAGAAAGGATATTGGGATTATTTCTGCCTCTGCTTAGCTTCATCAAAAGGCATTCATGATGGTTTGAAATATGTCAAAAGTCTTCCAGAGGTATGTTTCTGTTAGGGATTGTGTTTGTCAAGATAATTTGCATTGCTACCCTGGTTGTCATTTTATAATTACTGAACATTCTGGCAACAAAAAAAAAAAAAAAAAAAAAAAAATTGCTTTTCTGATCAAAACTGTGGTGATGTCTTTGAGCAATGAAAAAATTTGAATTCATGTTGTACTATTTAATGATAAAATTACAGGCATGAAAATAGTTTCAACTAGGCAATTAGCCTTGATCACACTACAGATGGAGTTAACAACTGGAGGTTCAATATATTGGAGTTTTTCTTGTCTGTTGCTAGGAGTTTTCCAAGTGCTTAGTGATGTAAGATATATCCATATTGCACACTCGGAATTGTGTAAAATTTAGATGTTTCATGGTTTTTCTTTTCATTAGGAAGCTGCCGCTTTGTTTATTAAAGAAGCAATGCATTTGATGTTTTTCTAGTTTGGAGTGGCACAAATGTCTTCTGCATCAAGAATAAAATGACAGGTAGAAAGGATTTCTTCCTATCATAGTGTCTATAAAATTATGTTCTGTTATTTAAGAATTAACACAATGTTTATACCAATATGGCAAAAATTGCATTTGTCTGTAGAGACAGGGATAGATAGTTCCTAGAGGCATCTGTGTTCCATGACAGGAACAAATTAAATGCTTCAGTCTTTTCATAAATAAAGCAGCAGTTTGCTATTGTGAAAGCATTAAACATTTACTTAACTTCTGCAAGATGACAACACTGCACAAACATCTTCATTAGTTGGAAATCTCTTCTGGCAAGCTGATAGGAAACATTCCATCATGTGAAGTGTGGAATCATAACTCCATTCTCTGTGTGATGAAGACTGGAAATTAGGTGAAAGTCTTAAATTTTTGTTTCTGTAATTTTCTTAAAAAAGTTGGTATGAATTCAAATTTTGATTATATTTTTAGGTATTGCATGAAATCTTTTTTCATTTATGTTTTCTTTGTGGATTCCAAAAGACATTCAATGCACACAACGGAAAAGTGGATTGTTTGACCTAATATCAGACCCAGAATTTTTGTGACCAAGCCATTAAGCACTGTATGGTGGAGGTGTAAAGAAAGTTTGTGGATTGCAAACATGTGCACAAAACAAAACTGGATGAAAAGCAAAACTGGCATGTTATTCATTAATGTTGGTTATATTGTGGTCCTATAAGTTTTGAAGAGAAAATGCTATTCATCAACAGGTTTGATTTAAGTGTGTAAACATTTTTTTAATTGTGTGTAAATTAAAGTCAGGAAATATATCATGGGTGCTTTTTCACTGACCATATTTCACTATTTTGGTTATAATAACTACAAATTGAACTTACATATTTTTCTACTTTGCATCCCCCTCCCCCATCTCTCTCTCTCTCTCTCTCTCTTTGAAAGTACAATAGAATAAAATGTAATAACAGTTTGGTTTGCTGATTGCATGTTATATATCAAGTAACACACCAGGAGTAGCACATTACCATATCATACCCCTCAATAAAAAGTATATGTACACTCACTTAAATGCTGTGGGAACTAGAGATTTGGAAAATAAACTGTGGTAGTAATTAATGTCTTTTCCAAATCTGTATGAAAATTCAAGAGTTTCAAGTTGCTCTTATCAGAATGAGGTTTTCTAATGAAGTTTTAACTGTTGTCATTTGCCCCCTTCCCTCCCCCCTGGTGGCTCAGTGGACCAAGCGATGGCTTCTGACCATTCATCCGAGATGGTCCGTGTTCAAATTCTGGTGAGGCATGAATGTTGTGTTTGTGTTACGGCACTAGCTCTCTCTCTTCTCTGGAATTAGTAGCCCTAAATTAGGGATGAGCAACTGCTTATAGCCCACAAAGTTGCTCATGATGGTAGTTAAACCCCCAATAATAATAATAACAATAATAACAAAACTGTTGTCATTTTCTGAAAGTAGTAGATGCATTTTGTTCAGGGTCATTTACTTCATTGCTTTATGAAATATGCTATTATTGATTTGACAGCTAAACTGTGTTCTTTATACTGAAAGAAAAAAAAAATTGTTTTGCCCATCGGTTTATTTTGTGAAGAATGCACCTGTTTGTATTTCATAACTGTAATGTAAATAAAAAGTTTATGAGCAATAATACTTTCTGCTGACCTTTCAAAACTTGTTTCTGTTTGTTTCACAAACTTTTGAAATTTACAACAAGTTTTGTTTCGATATCTTTTAAAACATTGTGGCCCGTAAGCAGAGGCATAGCTAAGGGAGGGGCAACAAGGGCCGATGAAATGTTTGAAATAATACTGCTGATAAAAAAGTGTTATTACTTCCAAGGGCCACAGATTAGTGGTCTTTCTGCCAGGCATCAGTTTTCATTGTTACGGCTTGGCCCCTAAGCTTGTACCTAAAAATCTTTTTTTTTTTTTTTTTGTAATGTTTCAACAATCCGTGGAATCAGTTTTGCCACATTGCTGTTCTAAATTTTTTTAACAAACATGCTTTCCTACAACCTACATTCATGTTATGTGTGTTTTGCATTCTATCTATTTTCATATTACTGTTGTTTCAGTCTCTGTAATGAGCACCTGAAAAATAATAGAGAGTGTTGGTGCTATTTTTTAGCATCTAGTGCTAGCTGCTTTTGTATGAGGACAACAAAAACAAAACGGGTAGTCACTGTTGACCTTTTTGTTCATGCATTGACATACATTAAAAGGACAATTTATCATACACATCCACCATTTGCCCTCAACAGCAGCAGCATGTCATGGCATGGATTCTACCAAGTGTCAGAAACATTCAGATGAGTTGCCAGAGAATTGCCAGTGGTGGGTTTCAGACTTGAATGCATTACTCCATTTTATCGCACAAATGCTCGATTGGGTTCAAATCCAGAGAGTGTGAGGGCTGTTCAAGGGTTACAAACTCACCTAAATGCTCCTCCAGCCAGTCTGCCAAATGGGAGCAATGATACAGGGCATTGTTTTGTTGAAAGAAAGCACCTGTTTGTGGGAAATGGATACCCATGAATGGGTGCAAGTGGTCAGCTAGTACAACAACATAAGTTAGCAGTGTGTGGTGATGGTGATCTCAGTGGGTGCAAAGGGGCTTCGAGATGACCCACGTAAACGCATGCCAGAACTTTATACTGCCTCACACCCACACTTCACAGTTGGGTACACGGCTTCATGTGCTCTATGCAGCACACACACCCTTTTATCAGTGTGTTGCAGTGGTGTATATTCGAGGCTAGCTAGACTAGCTGCGAAGCCCAGATAATGCACAAATAAAAGTCAATTAAATATACACAAATAAAAGTCAATTATCAACGGTACTAAGATATGTCGATGCTTTCGGTGCGAAAAAACATGAGCAGATTCACTTCTTTCGATTATGAGAATCAGTCTGGCGAGTGATGATCAACGGCATAACACAAGTAGGTCTGTGAGAGCCTTCGCTGTTCTGATGCGAAGAGCTTCAATACTATCTCCTGCTAGCGTTTCCATGACAACATGAATGAGCTACGGAGGTGAGTAGGCCAATGCTTTGTGCAAGGGTTCGCTTCGAAAAACGAAGACTTCGGACTACCTCAGTCCCTCCATGTGTACAGCGCATGTTTCGTGAGAGTTGTTTCCATTTGTGTGAAGTGTCAATGAATTAAAATCAGTGATCTTAAATTCGTGGATTTGTTGGATTTGAACTGTTTTGATAAATTTTGTGAAAGCTTCCCTGAACATCTACTATCAGAGTTTAAAGAACTCTATGCTTCAAATTTTGATACAGCTCGATTAAAAAAATGAACTGAAGGTGTTTAATTCCCTTGATGAATACAAAACAAATCAGTAAGAGGCATTACTTGTTACATAAAGTTGAATAATTGGACATAGTGTTTATTGAGATGTACAAATTAGCAGATCTAATATTAAACTTTCCATCAACAACTGCAACTAGTCATTTTTCCGTATTAAAAAGAATCAAGATATATCTTAGAGCCACACAAGGACATGTACATTCGAGCAACTTGGCTGGTTTGTTAATAGAGAAAAACATTTTTAAATATGAAAAATAACTCTGAAGAAACATTTTTGTGAAAACGTAACACTCAAGTTCACACAAAAGGAAAGAATACAGTGCATGTACAAATAAGTGTTCAAATCCTAATCCTCATAATTATTTGGTATCATGTTAGCAATAATAGTATGTACCTAAAATTTAGAAAAGAATGTTACTTCTATCACTTAACAATTAAAAAATAAACTTCACAATTTAAAAAAAAACAGTAGAGGGGGGGGGTATAGCCCAGGTCTTGGAACCAAGATACGCCACTGGTGTGTTGTATTTGGAACCTCAACT
The DNA here is from genome assembly GCA_039090855.1 of Macrothele yani. Taxonomy (NCBI): domain Eukaryota; kingdom Metazoa; phylum Arthropoda; class Arachnida; order Araneae; family Macrothelidae; genus Macrothele; species Macrothele yani. The sequence continues at coordinate 74,911,357 of CM077016.1, read as the reverse complement.
TGTCAAATTAAGCTACCCATTTCCAGTATTCTACAGTCCACTGGTAATGCTCCTTCACCAACTGCAGCCTCAAAGCTTGTTGACGTACTGTCATCAACAGTGCTTGATGTGGGTGTCAGTTACCATAGCCCAGTTGTGCCATCGTGTATTGAAAGGTCTTTGCACACACCTTTGTAGGTGTCCATTCATTGAATGCCTACATTATTTTCCCCACTGTGGTCTCAAGTCCTATGTTAGAATATGGGAGAGGTTACACTCGCTTTTAACATCAATGGCTTGTTTAATTCTACATCTTTCCCAGTTGCTGGTTTTGATGCAGTACACATGTATTGTAGTTGCAAGCAGAAATTCTAGATGTTCTGCAGCCTTGGAGATTGGGCATCTTGTCTTCCTTGTACCGACTTTGTGCCCATGTTTGAACTTCCTCAGGTTGCCGTGTTTACCCATCATCACAGCTGCAGGTAGATACACTATACAGCAGGCAGTTATCTGGCCAATTTATAGCCCACAGAGTTTCGGATGTATCCAGTATTGTAGTGAGATAGGGCAGGCTTGTGGATGGGTGCAGTGGTGTGTGTAATAAATGTTGCTTTCAGTCTAAAGCATTTCGACTTCCCAAAAGGTCTCAACCGAAAATACCAGATGTTCTGCATCCTTCGAATTGTAGTACTCTCGTTCGTACTTCAATTTTCTGTTCTATATGTTATTTACACTTTCAGACATATGCTACGTGGTCCAACTTCTAGGTCCGATTTTCAATTTTGATAGCATACCTTAGATATAAAAATAAAACTTCAATAAGGCTTACCCTGTTACTCCTCGGCAATGAAGTTCACACATCGTGTGTGTCGCCATTCTTTCAATTCAGTTCTATCTGTTGGCACAACTGCGCTCAAAGGTTGACATCACGTATTCAATTCGCTATATATGCCTGTTAAGTAAGTGAGCTTCTAAAAATGAATTGCGTAGGCCTAAAATCATCAATTGACAAACTTTTTTTTTTTTTTTTTTTTTTTTAAAGGGTGGGGGTAGGTTCTCCTTCATATAAAATTAAAAGCTGTCCTGCTTCAATAGATCTCTGTCACATTCATCACCTCTTTCTGTAGAAGTGCATAAGCTGACATGAACTATTCAAGTGCAAAGTCACACAACGGAACGATGATGTCCGATCCAAGGGTTAAGCAAAAACATAATTCAAAAAAAGGATAGTTTCTCAAGAAGAAAAACATACAATTACATCCTTATGGACCAAATATCCAAGAACGCTAATAATATTCTTTCAAAGTCCAATTGCGACCTGTCTAATCAGCATACTAATCCAAGAAACTTGACCCATTACATCCTGGCGACGCACACTATGTGTGAACTTTATTGCTGAGGAGTAACAGGGTAAGCCTTATTGACGTTTTAATTTTATATCTAAGGTATGCTATCAAAATTGAAAATCAGACCTAGAAGTTGGACCACGTGGCATACGTCTGAAGTGTAAATAACGTGTAGAACAGAAAATTGAAGTACCAACGAGAGTATTACAATTTGAAGTACAGAGCCACATATATTTTTGCTCTCATATTGAGATTGGGCAAATGTATTATATTATAATTCTGCATCCTGTCTTCCTTGCACCGACTATCTGACCACATTTGAACAAGCTCAGGTTGCCATGTTTTATCCATCACCACAGCGGCAGGTACACACACAATCAGAAATCCCAAATGTTCTGCAGCCTTGGAGATGTCACATCCTGTCTTCCTTGCACTGACTATCTGTCCGCGTGAACATGCTTAGGTTGCTGTGTTTACCTATCATCACAGCTACAGGTACACAATACAGCAGCAGCTATCTGCCCAATTTATAGTCCACAGGGAGTTTTGGATGTACTCAGTATTGTGGTGGGGTAGGGCAGGCTTTTGGATGGGTGCACTGGTGTGGGTAATAAATTTTGCTTTCAGTCTAAAGCATTTTGACTTTCCAAATAAAGACTGTTATCAACTGGTTTGACATTTATTGATTTATACTTTTTAATTTGTGTTATTCATCAGTTTATCTGTTTCCTAAATTGGGTAACATTAGCATAAGTGTGCACACAAGCACACACATTTTTTCATGCTTTTGTGAAATAAGTTTTGTTTCTGTTTGTCATATAGCTTCAAACATCTTTGGGTCGTGGAAGAGCATTTATTAGGTTTTGTTTGATGCACCATTGTCTTGCAGATGCGCTACAGAACTGTTTCATGGAGAGTAAAATTACTAGGTACGTTTTAGAATTTAAAAATTTATTTTAATTTTGATTATAAAGAAATTCCTGAATAAAACATCTTGCATTTTTGATACACTTTTATTTAGACATGTACCAGTTTTATTTTCTTAAATGTACTTTAGCTTTGATCACTATTGTTCTATGTAATTTTGTGAGATGTGTAGTTTTGATTTTTAAGTAACTGGAATAATTGAAGACATATATTGTAAATGATTTATTAGGATCTGTAGAAAATTTTGTGCAAATAGGCTGACCTTCTATTCATTGTAATCATGTTTCTACAGCAACCTAATCAAGTGAATGGGAACACTACCAGTGTCATCATCATCATTGTCAACCATTATCAATCCACTGCTGGATGAAGGTCTCCCCAAGTTTCCTCCACAACGATCTGTCTTGTGCCAGTCTCCTCCATGTCACTCCCACATACTTTCGAATTTCATCCCCCATCTCCCATGTGGTCTTCTTCTGGGTCTTTTCCTGTCCCTTGGAATCCAATCTAAAATTTCTGCTGTCCATCGATGGTCTGTCCTTCTGGCAGTATGTCCAGCCCATTGCCATTTCAGAGATTTAACTCTGATCATGATGTCTTCCACTTTTGTCATTTTTCTGATCCACAAGTTCCTCTTCTTATCTCTCCTGGTTACACCAAGCATGCACCTCTCCATGCTGCTTTGAGTTGTCTGCAGCCTTTGTATGTCTCTTTTAGTTAAGGTCCACGTCTCTGCACCATACGTAAGCACTGGAAGGATGCACTGATCAAACACTTTTCTTTTAAGACATAATGGCATATTGCTCTTGAAAATTATGCTGTTTCTTCTAAAAGCTCTCCAGGCAAGTTTTGTACGCCAATTAATTTCTTCATCAATGTGACCCTCACTTGATATCTGCTGTCCAAGATAAACGTACGTGTCTGTTATCTCCAGCTTTTCTCCATCAATCAATAAATCTTCATTTCTTGTAAAAGCATTGAACATCAATTTTGTCTTCTGAAAGTTCATTTTTAATCCCACTTCTTTACTCTTGTCAGCAAGTTCCTGGATCATACTCTGCAGCTCTGATGGGGTGGTTGCAAAAATGACTATGTCATTAGCAAAACGAAGGTGGGTTAGATAATCTCCATTAATCTTTATCCCTTTGTTTTCCCAGTTCAGTGATTGAAAGACATTTTCCAGTGTGGCATTAAAGAGCTTCGGAGATATGGTGTCACCTTGTCTCACTCCCTTTCCAATTTTTATGTGTGTTGTATTTTCAAACAGCCGAATCTTTGCACTTGCATTTTCATAGATGTTATTAATAATATTAATGTATGCATCTTCAATCCCACAGGATTTCAAAGCCATTGTAACTGCTGATGGTTTTACCGAATCAAAGGCTTTTTCATAATCGATAAAAGCCATGCACAATGGAAGTTCATATTCCCTCGCTCTTTCAATTAGTTCTCTCAGTAAGTGGATATGATCTATTGTGCTGTAGCCACTCCTGAATCCAGCTTGTTCTCTCGGTTGAGCCATGTCCAGTGTCACCTTCAAGCGGTGTGAAAGAACTTTAGTGAAGATTTTATAAACCACTGATAGGAGGCTGATAGGTCTGTAGTTCCTGAGATCCTCAATGTCACCTTTTTTATGTAGCAGGATCATTGTAGCGTTGTTCCAATCCTCAGGAATTTTCCCTTCATTAAGGTATCGAGTGAAAATTTGGGTGAGTACTGTTTCGATTTCTCCACTTCCTTCTTGTATGATGTCTACAATAATTCCATCTTCTCCTGGAGCTTTTCCCTGCTTCATGTTCTTGATTGCATGTGCAACTTCTGCTGGGAGGACTGGAAGAACTCTGGTACTGGTACCTTTTATGATGTCTGGAGTGCATGTATCATCCCTTTCATATAATTTGGAGTAGAAATCTTTCACTCTTGTCAAGATTTCGCCTCTATTTTTTTGTTACAGAACCATCTTCTTTTCTCAGAGCCATAATCTGTTTTCTTCCCTTACTGAGATGTCCCTTTGCTATTTTTAGGCTTTGGTTGTTTTCAATTGCTTTCCTCACTAGTTCACAGTTGAATTTCCTTACGTCTTCAGTGATACTTTTTCGTACTGTCTTGCATAGCTCTATATATTCCACTTTGGAAGTCACATCTTCTTTAGTTGTCCTCATCTCCCTTCTTTTTGCATCAACATTTTGGTTTTTCCTGATAATTTGTTCACATGCAACTTGTTCTTAGACCCAGCTAATTTTGTTGCTGTTTCCATAAGAGCTTTGGTTACTTTTCTGTTAACTTCAGAAATATCCACTTCTTCCGATGTTAGGCCTTCTAAAGCCGAGAATCGGTTCTTCAGTTCCAACTTGAAGGTATTATGGTGTTTTTTAAGGTTGGTTATGTCAATACATTTTGTTTGTCTTATGAGCTTGCCACGTTCGAGTTTAGTGTTGAGGTGCATCTTACATCTCACCAATCTATGGTCACTACCTGTGTTGAACTTGTTTAGCACACTGCAGTCTTCTATGACAATTTTTTTGTTACACATAATAAAATCAATTTCACTTGTCATCCCATTTGGATGTCTCCATGTCCATTTCCTGTGTGGCTTTTTCTTGAAAAAGGAGTTCAAGATGAAAAACCCTTCTGCCTCTGCAAACTCAACGAGAGTATTTCCACGCTGATTTCTGTTGCGGTGACCGAATTTACCTACTGAAGTTTCATTCTGTTGCCGTTGCCCTATTTTTGCATTGAAATCTCCCATAATTATCTTCAAGTGCTGCTTACCTTTATTATTTAGATGACGAATTTCCTCATAAAATTCTTCACTTTCTTCTTCAGGATGACTTGTGGTGGGTGCATAAGTTTGAATAATCTGAGCCTGGTATCTTCTCGAGAGTTGGATAACGAGTCGTGCAGCTCTGTCAGAGGAACTTTCAACTTCTACAACTTCATCCTTCAGTTTCTTGTTTATTATAAATCCAACACCACTAGTTCTGCCAGTATCTGTCCCACGATAGTAGAAGAGATGTCCACTTTTCAGTTCAATGAGTTCTCCTTTTCTCCTTACCTCACTTAGCCCGACGATATCCCACTTGATCCTTTGTAGTTCCTCTTCCAATTCAAGAAGCCTTGAATCAGAAGATAGGGAGCGTCCATTATACGTAGCCAAGGTCAGCATCAGATGGCAGCCTAGTCCGGTCCTCCGGGGATTCTTAGCACCCTCTGCCTTCATGTCGCACTGGCCGCTGCCTTGGCCAGGTACATTCCAGCTGTAATTCGGAATATATCACTGAATATCTAAAGAGTAAGCAACATGAACTAATGGACTTAATGGATGATAGTGGATACTTGAGGGATTGGTGCAAGTGTTAGCAAAGCACTTGTGAAATGTGGAAGAGCAGCAACTGTAAAAGTACACAGAGAAAGATTGAGGCTATAAAATAACCAGCAGTGAGATAGTGATGGAACTACACAGTCGTCACATTATTGTGACCACGTCCTGCTTTTGATGTCAACAGGGCGTAGCCAATGAAAGAAGGCATGTGTCGTGAGCTGGCTTAGAGTTTATATAAGGCATGCTGTAGGCATTCTGAAAACATATCACTCATTGCTGTCATGGATAAAAGGAGCGATTTATCAGATTTGCAAAAAGTGATGATTATTGCCTTTCGGGCCAAGGGTGGCAGTATTTCTGAAACAGTGCAGTTTGTAAATTGTTCGTGTGCTGCTGTGGTTAAAGTGTGTCGTGATTGGAGAAATGACACCATTGCAAATAAGCGATATGGAAACTGCGGGGCACCACGTGCCATTGATGTGAGAGGTGAACGTCAGCTTCGAAGGTGGGTGAGGGCCGGTCAACGCGCTACAATGGCCGAATCAGCCAGAGGCTACTAGAAGTGTGCCTGAAACGACAGTTCAGCGAACCCTGCTGCTACCGAACCCTGCTGCTACTTTACTAGCCGAATCAGCCAGAGGCTACTAGAAGTGTGCCTGAAACGACAGTTCAGCGAACCCTCCTGCGTATGGGGCTCCGCTTGTGTTTTCAAAAGGATAAGGGCAAGGCAAGGCTTCTTTTCGCCTCAAGAAAAAACTTCAGAGAATGCACGCCTCGCAGGAGTTGGCGAGCGATGATGTACCGCTGCCTATTTTCAGCTTTTCGGCGGGGTCCTGTCAGAAAAGGAAAGTGCCCCTTTCGGACCACAGAACGCAGACCCAATGCGTCTGCTCCTTAAAAAAAAAAATCAGTCATAATGCTTCTGCTCCCAACCACAAAATCAGTCGTAATGCTTCTGTTCCCAACAACAAAATCAGTCGTAATGCTTCTGTTCCCAACAACAAAATCAGTCGTAATGCCTCTCGCAGACCAACTTCGTCAAGAACATCAGCCCAGGCTGTGCTCTTGTGGCCTCTCATTTGTTGAAAAAGCTCCCCTCGCCTAGGAAGAGAGAGAGAGAGAGAGAGAGAGAGAGAGAGAGAGAGTGTGTGAGACACCGGGGAGGGGTGGGGTGGGGGTAGAGCGAACTTTCTCCACTGCACAATGCAAAAAATGCCAACTCGGCTCGCCTAGCAACAGGATAAAAAAATCTTAACGCAACGCTCAGCTTTGACCGTGGAGCTTTGGGATGTGTGTCAAGGTTACGCTCTGACCTACGACCTTCACCAAATTCTGAGAATCTCAAAAGGGGAATGGAGATCAACGCAAAGGTTACATGAGAATTTACAAGAACATTTTTCCCCCTGACGACCCAAAGGAACTGAAAAAAAGAAAAAAAAATGGCGGGAAGATTCACATCTTTCTCAATGTTAACTGGCACACTTAAAAATAAGAAATACACCCGGAAATCACTCGATAAATACAGCATTACATATAATACACATACAAAATTATAATTTGTATTTCCTAGTAGGGAAATATTGAAAAACGTGTGTGTGAGAGAGAGAGAGAGAGAGAGAGAGAGAGAGAGAGAGAGAGTTGCAAAACGAACTCCCTTTTTCCTTATTATTACAAAGTACACAAGAAACTAAGATGCAGAAAAAACAATAGTTGTGTTTCCAAACTTACAGATGTCCTGGCCACTCTGATACTACAGGATATGCAAAAATTTAAATACATTATAATTCTATGGCAATATTAATTTTTCCACTTGTTAAAATAATAAATGCAAATAATCACTAAGTTACTAGAAATAATTACAATACATTAAGGGACTAATTCAACAAAAAAAAAAAAAAAAAAAACAATTATCACAGAGAAAAATTTAAATAAGTGACTATATATAACATGTACAAAAATCTAGCGGATAATGCTTACCTTGGCATTCCTTTCTAGCGATGGGAACATTTCACACGCGTGTTTTCCGGTCTTTGTGAAGATGCCCAGAGTATGGGCGAAAATTTCGAGTATAAAGAACGGTAAAAATTGATGTGTTTGAATCCTAAGGCAAAGATCCAATGAGTATACTCAGCGAAAAGTGTGAGAAGTAAAGCCAGTCATCGCATACAACGGACTTTAGGACAATAACATCAACAAAGACCGGAAAACACGTGCATGAAATATTCCCATCGCTAGAAAGGAATGCCAAGGTAAGCATTATCCGCTAGATTTTTGTACAATTTACTTTGAAATATCGCACGTAAAAGAGAATAGTAGAATAATTAGAGCTATATAATAGTCAGAATTAGAACTACTAATTGGAATTATGTATAACATGTTAATGCATTTCCACGAGAATTCACACGGAATGAAGAGAAAAGAAGAAAAACGAAGGTAATCACAAACCTTGAATTGTGACAAATAAATGAATGAGGAATATGCATTTTAATTAGCTTGACTTATTCTTGACTTCTTTTTTTCTTTCCATTTTTTTTCAATGGGTTTTTGTTCATCCATGTATACTTAAAGGGGGAAAAAAAGGAAGGAATTCAAAAGGAATCAAAAGGAAGTAAGTACGAGAAAAGATACATTCTTGGAACAAGAATGTGTAGATATTTGATGTTTTCGACAGGCGGAAATGAAGGAAAATCAGGCCCTGACTCTCCGAGAATCTGCCTGGAGAAAACAGCAACATATCATAGTGAATTAAATGTACTTCATTAGTTGTAGTAAATTAGATGTACTTCATTAGTTGTAGTAAATTAGATGTACTTCATTAGTTGCAGTAAATATGGTATTTTGTTAGTTGTAGTTAAATATCCAGCCAAGAAATAATTACAACTACCTTTGGGTACTTAGTTGTAGTAAATATCCAGCCAAGAAGTAATTACAACTACCTTTGGGTACTTAGTTGTAGTAAATATCCAGCCAAGAAGTAATTACAACTACCTTTGGGTACTTCATTAGTTGTAAATATTCAGCCAAGAAGTAATTACAACTACCTTTGGGTACTTAGTTGTAGTAAATATCCAGCCAAGAAGTAATTACAACTACCTTTGGGTACTTCATTAGTTGTAGTAAATTAGATGTAAAGTCTTAGAAGAAATGAGCTCAGTGTACTTGAACTTATTTTGAGTGGTAAACCTTATCTTGAACTTTTAAAATATAAAGTCTGAAAAATTACCTAATACTACAACCAATGTCAAATTAAAACTACCTTCGAGTACTTCATTGGTTGTAGTAATCTTGATGCAAAGCCATGGAAGAAATGAGCTCGTATAAAGATTATTATTCAACCAAGGAGTAATTAAAACTGCCTTCAGGCACTTCTTTGCTTGTAGTAATCTAGATGTAAACCATCGAAGAAATGAGTTCAGTGTGCTTAGACTTATTTTGAGTGGTAAACCTTATCTTGAACTTCTAAGACATAGTCTCAAAACTGTGGTTATAGAGAAATTACAGAACTTTTGTAACAACCTAATAATACAGCCAGCAGCAAATTAAAATTGCCTTTGGGTACTTCATTGGTTGTAGTAATCTAAATGTAAAGCCATGGAAGAAATGAGCTCAGTGTGCTTAAACTTGTTTTGAGTTGTAAGCCTTATTTTGAACTTCTAAGATAGCAAGTCTCAAAACTGTGGTTATAAAAAAAATTGAAGAACTATTGTAACAACCTAATACAACAAAGGCAAATATAGCCAACAGCAAGTATCACACCACTGTGTGCTTATTACTTTTTTTACTCTGATTCTAGAACTTTCATCAGGGCTGCAATAGCTGACATGTTATTTTTGGTCTTACGGATGCTTTCCAAGATATAGGTTGAAATTTATTAATTTCTCAGCTAGTTTTACCTCTTTCTCATATATATTCCTTTGGCACTGTGCATGCAGATTATTTCTTATTATATTTACTTTGTAATTTCTTTATGGAACAAGTGTCACTCCTGCTATGTGACAGTATGTTAATATTATTCAATAATCTGTGCTAGAAAATTTGAAAGTCTTACATTCCAGTATTATTATTGATGGTAAAATGTTTGTTTCATTTTTAGTGTGTGGTATCATGACAGATCTGTTCCATCTCAGCCGAAGCTGTGGACACCTCTTATTACTCAGTTGTATGAGCTTAATGATATCAACTTTGATCTGACTCCAAGAGCTGATGATCTGGATATTTCTTGGCCCACATTTGCTAGGTAGGTTTCCAATTTTTTCTCCTTAATTTTGTAGGATGACTGATGTTAATTCAATATTTTGGTGATTTCAGTTGTACAATTATTTCTTTAAGTGTGTATTGCATTAAATTGTATGGTGGCCAAACCTTTAGTATTCTTACTTTGCAGGCCAAGTGCAAGTGGATTTGTGTTCTGAGTAAAATGTGTGCTTTGTATGTTTTTATGGACTTCTGTACTGTTGTTACCATATTATTCACATTTTATTGTGATCTTGCAAAATACCTTTTTGCAATACTTAGGAAATTTTTAAGGAACTGATTATAAGGAGTGTACTAATTGCCCGTTGGTGCCATCCACAGAATAAATTTCTTTACTGTTTATGACTGTTGAACTTTGCTGTGTCATTTTATGAGATGACCCTACCCTGTCAGTGAAATATATTAGGTATTTTTTGTAAAACCAAAATTCTTGCCACTTCATTGCCTGTAACACAAATGTGCACTTTATAATTAAAATGATTACCCTAGTTTTATACCAGTATTAAGTACTACAAAACATTTACTCCAAAGTTAATCATATCATGCAAATTTTATTCTTTTAGAGAACTACGGACAGCCTCTTTGAAATGCCCCATGATCACACACAGAACACATAATTGTTGTGTAACAGTGTCAAATGACCTTTTCCAATTTTTACAAAAATACAGAACATAAGCAAATAAATAACAGTTAAGAATTAATGGCACACAAAAAGTAAAACTACTTAAATTATTTATTCTTGAATATATAAAAAATGCATTTAATGCTGCAATGTTTTGCACATAGTAAAAGTACAAAACATTCTTCATTCATTGAATTGGTATTTCTTTCTCATTATCTTCTTAATATACATGTATTAGTGTTATTGCTGTGGCTGTGAAAAGGAGTCTAAGATCTTCTGGAATAGCTGCTTTCTCATCATCCAGTAAACTAAAAACTGCAAGAAATGATTTCCAAATATTTTACATATGTACTGGAAAAAAATACCAAATATTCCTTTTCATTTTTATATTTCATTTAAAGCTGCTGTCAAACATTCCTATCTCCATATGAGTTTATTTAAAAAATAACCAACTTCATATGCAGTTTCTGCAAAAAAAATTGTGAACACTTTTCCTGAAGTTACAGGCCCTCTTTTATCTGTGAGGCTCCCCCACAATGGGGGGGGGGGGCAGGCTGCATTAGTACACTCCTGATGATGAGGCCATGTTCCAAATGAACAACAAAGTAAAGTGATTCAATGTTTGTCATACACTGTGTAAGGAAAAGTGAATGCTCTTCTTGCCGAGTTTCTGAACATTAAAGGTAGTGCCCAAAGGTAAATATCTTTTGGGCATTTCCTGATTAGTTGTACAGCCTATTTTTTTCTATCTTTTTTTTTTTTTCTCTCAATTTAGTGAAACGGGAATTTGTTCCTGGGCATGCTAACTAAATGCTAATTTCCTCAACTTTCTGAGGATGTGGCAGATTTGATTTTGTAGCTTTCTCCTGTGCATATAATGTAAGGAGGTTAAAACAAGATCATGAATGCCATTGCAGGATCTCATTAGGTGACTTGATTGAAATATGTGGTAGATGAAATATGTTGTGTGTGTGTGTTGACATGTGCAAGATACCTGGGGTGTTTACAATGAGAATTGATAATGTAAAATTGTAACTTTGAAAGCCATGTATTTTGTGGTGTGCTGTCTGTTTTGGTTTTATAACTCTTGTAATAAGTTCTTGAAAGTTTTCAATTGTTTATGGATATCACTGTGCAATTAAGCAAAATTTCTAAGAATTGCAGGATTTTTTAGATAATTAACTATAAGAGTAACTATTTTTTTTAATAAAATGAAATAAAAACTTAATTTCCTTTTAACTTAAAACTTAAAGTAAAAGTTACAGGTTTCTTTTGAATCATTGAATGACTTCTGACTTATGTCTAAATTCTTGAGTCAAAACTTTCCTGTTTCTCATGAGTAAAAGAGGACTGAGAAAGGAGCAAAATTTGGCCCAGAGATTCCGTTTAGAAGGTGGAGGTTGATCTTTAGCTTTGAAAAAGAAATAGTGTAATTGTTATCAGACAGGAGTATGAGAAAATGTTATGTGCTCATTCATTTCTGTAATTTTGCACTTTTTTAAGTATATTTTTAAGGTGTTCTAGGTGCAGGGTGTCCACATTTTGGAAAGTCAGGGAAATGAAAATTGGTCAGGGAAAGTCAGGGAAATGCCTGAAATGTTGGTAAAAGTCAGGGAAAATCAGTGATATTTAAAAAAGTCTGTGAAATTTCAATCACAGTTAGACTACAAATAGTTTTAACCCTGCGTTGGGGGGTGGCGCCCTCATCGCCCAACACACTTGCACTTGGTGTTGCAGACAGTCACTAACTTCCCCTTCCTACTAATGTAACCTTGTATTTCCTACCTATTATTGTAAGTTGTGTTACATTACTTGTTAACATTTCTCTTTTTGTTTTAGGTCAAAGGAGTAGAAGAAAATTTGTGATATAAGTTATACCTTGTTAAAAGGCAATTAAGACTGCAGCAATGTCCAAGCGTTGTGTGTTTAATGAACAATGGTTGGGCGAACAATTAAATCCGAAGTTTTCTGGTTGGTTAGCTGCTGTGAACAGCGACGGTGAATCAGCATTTTGTAAAGTGTGCTCTAAAACTTTCAAGCTTAGCAACATGGGGCGTCGGGTAGTCTCCAGCCACGGAAATGGCCCTAATCATTTGAAAAACATCCATGCTGAAATGTCTCAGCCCAGTCTTGCTTCTTTCACTTCCTCTGTGAAAAAGAACTCTCTTTGTAATAATGAACTCTTGCCATCAACAAGCTCAGCAAATGTGGAATCAGTACTTCTAGAAAATATTAAGTCTAATGACTCAAATACTTATGTTGTGAAATATGATGTGAAGCCCAGTGATCTTAATGCTTATGTAGTGAAAGATGATGTAACAAAGTCGGAAATAATATGGGCCATGGAAGTGTTGTCCAAGCGAATGTCTCTGAACTCTTGTACACAGATTAACAAAACATTTCAGTTAATGTTTCCTGACAGTGCGACAGCTTCAAAATTTACTTTAGGCAAAAGCAAAGCATCTAAGTTTTACTTAGTGTTTAATGGACGATCTGAAGCAGTGCACTGACTTTGTAATTTGTTTTGATGAATCACTAAACAAAATTGCTCAGCGTGGGCAAATGGATCAGTTTGTTTGTTATTGGGATGTCAATCTGCAAAAAGTTTCCACTAGATACTTAAGTAGTGTGTTTTTAGGACGTGCAACAGCTAATGACCTTTTAGAGAAATTCATTAAAGGTGCACCTCTTCCCTTGGATAACATGCTACAAGTGTCAATGGATGGACCTAACGTTAATCTCGGCTTTCTTCAAAAGCTGAAAGATAAACTTAGAACTGAAAATCCAGATGGTAAATTATTAGTTGACATTGGAGTATGTGGTCTTCACGTGGTCAATGGAGCTATGAAAACTGGACTTGAAGCAGTGAAATGGAATATACATCACTTTCTGCGTAACTTGTACTACATTTTAAAAGATAGTCCTGCTCGCCATGCAAATTATACTATGATAACTGGATGTAAAGATTTCCCTTTGAAATTTTGCACTGTAAGGTGGTTGGAAGACGTTAATTGTTTGACTAGGGCATTGCTTGTCTATGATCATATCAAGAAGTATGTTCAAGAATCATCAGTTTCCAGCAAACATCACATGTTTCTTGCAGAATTCGTGGAAAGTCCACTGTTGAAATGCAAATTGGCTGCATTTAGGACTATAGCTTCAGAGTGAATCTTTTTTGAGAAGGTTCCAGAGCCCAAAGCCTTTAATTCCTTTCTTACACACTGATTTGCTGGATCTGATGAAAAATTTGATGGCAGGAAGCTTGAAGCCTGACAAATTAAGTGAAGCTGATAGTGTCTCAAAACTGTTAACTTTAGATGTATCAAAAAGTGAAAATCTTCTCTCAATTGAGAAAGTTGATATTGGATTTAGTGCTAAAAAGCTATTAAAAGAAGTGAAGTGCTCAGAAAGGGAGAAATTAGAGTTTAAGCTTGAATTTAGGAAACTTGTGACCAGTATGATTGAAAAACTTCGTGAGACAAGCCCACTAAAATTTAAATTTGTCCGTGGGGTAACTTGTTTGGACCCAAATATTATAGTGCAGCAGTCGAGTCTAGGCAAGAAGAGAGTGGAAATTGTGCTCAAAGTTTTACTTAGTGCAAACAGGATTTCAGATGACTGTGCTGAAAAAGCTAATAAACAGTACGCTTCATTGTGTGTAGACGCTGAATCTGCTTTAAAGTCTCAGTTTGATGAAATTTTAGACAGTCATGATGATTCCATTGGATTAGACAAATTTTACAGTGCTCTTCTTGACAACCAAAAACAATTCGGTGAACTTTGGGATGTAATAAAAATTTGTCTCATTATGTCTCGTGGAAATACTTCAGTGGAAGGTGGATTTTCTGTCAATAAGTCTCTTCTTGTGGAAAATCTCCTGGAAGAATCCCTGATTTGTCAGAGAACAGTTTTTGATGCCATTAAAAATGTGGGAGGAGTAGAACACATTGCCATCAATAGAAGGCTTCTTCTTTCTGTAAGAGCCTCCAGACGAAGATATCAGGATTATCTTGAGAAAAAAAATGTTCTTCAAAACGAAGAAGAAAGAAAACTGAAGGAAAAAAGAAAAATTGATCATGAAATAAAAGAATTGAAGGAAAAAAGACAGTATGGAAGGAACTAGAGTTGGAAGAAGCAGCATTGCAGGCGAAGATTTCAGATTGGAAAAAGAAGAAAAGTGGTGTGTAATATAAAAACAGTGACTGTGCTCCTACTGTAATATTTTAAAGTAACTGTTCTGAATATTGTGTATGGGTTTGTTTGAGTGTTTCTTCAATAAATGTAAAACCATGAAAAAAGGAGTAAACTTAAAATTAAAAAGGTGTGAGTTGGACGGCTATGGGGAAGGTGGAGGCCGAATTAAAAAAATAAATAAAAATGAATCAGTTATTTGGGAAACTTTATATATCAAACAGAAACACTTTTAAATAATATAAGTTTCTCAATTATCCAATTCAATTTTATTTATTATGATGGCACATATGTTGCAGCACTCGTGAGCGAGTGTGCACCTTTTCCCTGTATTGGAAACGCCCCGAGTAACACATATATTGAAAAACTCAAATAAACTTATTTGTGTAAAGTTAGGGATTTTTTATATATTTGGTCAGGGAAATCAGGTTTGATAATTCTGTGGACACTCTGTAGGTGGCAATTGATTTTACTGTTCCATATTTTAAAAAAATCTGCAGTGTATATTTTAACTTCTGTTTTGATGTGTTGAGAATTGATTGATATCAGTTTATTTTGTTGAACTGTAGTGTTTTAGAGTTGTTTTTTGTTTTTTTCTTTATAGGAAACTCTTCCTTTTCATCCCAAACTTGGAAACCTCCAAGTAGAAGCATGAGTATATCTAGTCTTTTGAGTATAACATCTCAGGTATGCTATGTGTGTCATAGAGAGTTGTGAAGATTGTTCATGTAATGTAAAAAGTTTCCAAATAGTATGTAATTTTATTTAATATATGACTAGCTATCAACATTCTAATGAAATGTTTGATATTTATTATGAAAGAATGTTCTTAAGCATTTGTGTATGCATTTTAAGCGGCAACATTGTTTCAGAATACACCATGTGTAGGCACTATGAAAACTTTTTGCTGTTCATTGTTCAGATAATTGTTTAATCTGACACATTTATGTTCATGAAACTTTCTCCATCATGAATAGATTCATATCTTAGTGTGAAACTAGAAATTAGACAAAGAACGTTCCCCGATGCAAGACTAGCAACTAGGGAAAGAAGTTCCGAGATGTTTGATTTTCTAGGGGTACCACCCAAAATATGGTGCAGCTGGTATGTGAATAAAATATTATCAAAGCTGTTTCTTTTCTCACCTCCCGCCCGCTACAAATATCGAATCCTCCCCCCACCCTTTACTATTAGTCAGAGAATTTTCAGAGATGCTGATCAGTATGGGCTTTCTGTAATATTACTTTTTTTTTTTTTTTTTTTTTTGTAATTAGAATATTATCATTGCATACATATTGGTGAAATTACAGGAATCCTGAATGAAATACAGGATTACACCATTGTACAATACAAATATGGAAGATGTGAATCCATTTATTGGTGTAAATATGACATGGATGTTAAGTTAGATAATATCCAAAAACTTGAAAATTTCGTCGTCCTGGAGCGGGAATCAACCTGCGTCTCCCAGATAGCTCCTAAGTATGCTAACCACTCCACCACCCAGAATGACCAAGTTTCAAGTTTCCGATTAATTTCAACATAACCATCAGATTATTTCATTTATTGATATTCTGCACCTCCAAGCAATCGCAGGAATGAATTCTAAACCTCCAGATTCGCTTTATATGAATGCTGGTTGCTTCAACTAGTGAATCCTGTGATGGTTATATTCAAATTAATTGGAAACTTGAAACTTGGGCGTTCTGGGTGTTGTAGTGGTTAGCATACTTGGGCGCTATCCTGGAGACGATATCCCCCCTTTTCCCATCTCAGTTTTTGTATGCCAGCTCTCTGGGAATAATGGCTGCCTCCTGTGTGATGTTAAAATATAAGATCATCATATTCATTATTCCGATAAACGAGTAATTTTTCTTATGTAGACATTTTTTTTTACTGGGATTATGTTGCATAAGCATGGTGCAATAAAGCACATGAAGTAGAAATAATTGCATTTTGGTCAGTGACATAAGTAGATCATGTATACTATAATATTTACCATATTTTCCTTCATATAATCAGATAATCAGAGGTGGCGTATTTTCTACACACCCCGAATTTCAAGGGGAAGGGTGTGTGTGTGTTTGTGTGTGTGTGTGCGTTTTCCTTACTTTGTATAATCTGTGTAATTCAGAAAAAAAAATGCCATATAATTTGAATCTTCAATGTTGAACCTCCTGAATTGTAATTTCCTACAGAAAAGTCACAATTCACAGGATGAACCATCAGTCTAAAGAAATAGGAGAAACGATCTTATTATAAAAAAAAAAACCCTGACATTTTAAAAGTGCTTTTGTGTTACTTTCAAGTGAATAAAAAGCAAAAATCATGAGTTTTTTCAGCATTACTACAGTTCCGTGGTTAGATTCCATAGTTAGACCTGTAGCACTCATGAACATGTGTGATACTGAGCAAATAATACCACCTTTATTGCATATTTTTTTCCCAAAATGTTCATAAGAAAAAACAAATTCTTTCCAACTGTTTGCAGATCTCTATCTTTGTATTGCATTACATTTTCTAGTGTTCTCTCTAGATTTTTTTACAGCTGGGTGGCAAGAAATTTTAGCTGGATGGTACTTTTAAC
The DNA here is from genome assembly GCA_039090855.1 of Macrothele yani. Lineage (NCBI taxonomy): Eukaryota > Metazoa > Arthropoda > Arachnida > Araneae > Macrothelidae > Macrothele > Macrothele yani. The sequence continues at coordinate 74,894,129 of CM077016.1, read as the reverse complement.
GACCCCCCCTCGCAGACGAAGATAAAAAAAGATTTTTTTGTTTAATATTGTTATACTTATTAAACATCTTTATAGCAGTGTTGTAGGCATTAAGTTAACTAACATGATAAATATTAGAAAATTGTACATAAATGATAAAAAAAAAAATGGGTACTTACTAATAAATGAAATTTGATGAAGATTTCAGCCAGTCTTCATCAGTATTTATGGTGTATATGGGAATAAGTTTTCCACTCTTGCAATTATGTGCACTTAATGTGGAGCACAATAAAGAAAGTACTTATACTAGTAAATTTTACTGAATTAGCAATAAAACTTATAAAGTAAATTTTACTGAATTAGCAATAAAACTATAATTTTTTTCTTGCCTGCAGGGTTGAAAATGGAAACTGTTATTTAAGGTGCCAGCCAGAGTTTTCAATATTCTTAATTTAATGTGTGATGTACGTGTACAACCAGGGTGTTCAGATATGTATTTTTCTTTTTTTCTTCCCTGCCTAGTTATCAGCAACTCGATCATAATCAAAAGTTGAAGGATCATGACCTTCTAATGCAATTATCAATAAATTATTTAGAGTTTTTTGGCTCATTCTGTTTCGTTGGCAAGTTTTAATTCTTTTCAAAGCAGAGAATCCCCTTTTACATTCTGCAGTTGACGCTGGTAAAGAGAGACAAATTGTTGCTAATTTGGATAAATTAGGGAACGATTCTCTAAGTTCACGATTCATAGATAGTTCATAGTGAGAAAAATTGGCAGGAAAACACGTAACACACAAAACATTAAAATAATTCTTGAAATCGTGATCACACGTGTAAGTTAAGTTGAAAAACTAAGAGTGGGACGTTTCGGTTGCGACTTTTACCTTCATCAGCCATGGAATGAGACACGTGGTAAAAACATCAGTTGTTGCCAGATTTCAAAATCGCTTTCCAAATAATAGGGATGTTAAAAAGTGCGTCAGTATTGCAGGTGTTAGGGGTAAGGTAGATTTCAATGCTTTCGCGGTATCTGAGGGCATGCCGATTGCTGAACGGGGCGATTCGCTTAACATTGTGCCAATCGGGAGCCGCGGACATATCGCTGATGGTTAAAATTGAAAGAGAGGTGGAAGGGCTACCTTTCTTAACATCAGTGATATGCTCCATCAAACGCCAGTTTATGCTGCAGTAAGTACTACCAATATAGTGGGTAATGCCTGTGGAAGCTCTATTTTCAAGTCTTTTGGCTACAGGATTGCAGTCAAACCGCCTCCACATCTTCTCAAACTCATCCTTAAGGACAGAGATCTCAATGAACCCATAGATTTACAAGGTGTCTACTCTATCCCTACCAACACTTCCACAGGTATTACCCACTGTATTGGTAGTACTTACCGCAGCATAAACCGGCGTTTGATGGAGCATATTGCTGATGTTAAGAAAGGTAGCCCTTCCACCTCTCTTTCAATTTTAACCATCAGCGATACGTCCACGGCTCCCGATTGGCACAATGTTAAGCGAATCGCCCTGTTCAGTAATCGGCATGCCCTCAGATACCGTGAAAGCATTGAAATCTACCTTACCCCTAACACCTGCAGTACTGACACACTTTTTAACATCCCTATTATTTGGAAAGCGATTTTGAAATCTGGCAACAACTGACACTTTTACCACGTGTCTCATTCCATGGCTGATGAAGGTAGAAGTCGCTACCGAAACGTCCCGCTCTTAATTTTTCAACGAAACTTACGCGTGTGATCACGATTTCAAGAATTATTTTAATCATAGATAGTTTTTTGAGACAGTTTCTTGTTGACATATCTTTATGTGAGTCACTTCTGATCATCACTGAGGCCACACTCCATTCTGCTTTTGTGGCAGTATAATCAAGAGGCGGAGGATTTCCATTTTTTGAGTAGTGAATAAATAACTCTTCACATAGCTCACTAATCCTCTCTGGTGATGTTTCTTTTAGAGCAACAGGGTTAAATATGATAGAAAATACTGACATTATTGGCATATCTGGGAATCTGTTTTCTAAATGAATTTGTATCACATCCAGATATTTATCATAAACATTTTTCTTGTACAGCTTTACATTTTCTTCATCTGCTTTTTAACATCCAGGTCCATCCACTCATTTTCCAATAGCAAGGGTAGATTTTTGAAATTTTCTCCTGGGTCAGATTTCAGTAAAATTATTTCAGATTTGGTTGACTCTAATATTGATTTAAATGTGGTTAAGTCTGTACCTTGCTGTAACCATGATCTAGATAGGTTGCTCAAAATTGGCAGTTTATCACACATCATCATTAATGTAGCAAGAAATGAGTGTTTTTATAAATTTACTTAAACCTTCTGCAGGGACATCATTTCGTCCAATGGCTTCTTTCTCCAGTGCAGCCACAACACTCATTAGTGTTTTACGAAATGACTGAACAGCAGCCTCATGAGAAAGCCAATCTAGTATCACTGGCCAGTTTCATCTGAGGTATGTTGAAAATGTCTTGTATTTGGTGCAATCCAGCCATTCGAACACCAGAATTTTGAAAGAAAAAAAAATAACTGCCACAGAATGTCATTGAATTTTACTAAATACTTAACTTCTTGTGCAGCCTGGGCACTAGCTAAAGCTAGACGGTGATTTTCACAATGGCAATTAATTAAAAGATTTTTAGTTGCATTCCTCAGCAATTTTGCAACACCATTATTCTTGCCAATCATCACTGTGGCACCATCAGATCCCAAACCTACCAGTTTTTCAAGCTGTAAATTTAATTCACCTAATGTTTCAGTTAAATTCTTTGCAATTGTTGTAGCTTTTCCATCATTTATGCTTTTAGTGGTCAGGAAAGCAACTTTAACTTCTTTTGTTTTTGTGGACACAAATTTTGTATAAATTATTAACTGCTTTACAACTGAAATATCAGTTGTCTCATCACACAGCACACTAAAAAACTGACTTTTGGCTAACTCGCTTACTATATTAAAGCGAATTTCTGAAGCTAGCACTTCTAAGAGCTCTGAACAATTCTCTCAGAAGTGTAATTAGCATTTTCTGCTACTTTCAAATTACTTAAGTAAGTGCATCCCATCAATTTGCAGTGCTCCAATAATTTTTCATATAAAGTTGTATGAGGCAATTCATTTTTGGCAAGCCAATATACACTTTTCAGTGCACCTAAAAAAGCATCACGTTGCAAATTATTTAAAGCTGAAACATCTTTTGATCTCTCCAACTCTAGTATTTTCCAGTAAAGCAGCAGATGAAGAACATGAGCAGGCATCAGAGTGCATCTTACTTTTTTCATGATTTGAAAGGCTTTCTTTCCTCAGTCGAGCACAAGGAGTATCCACCCATGTTAATTCTCGATTAGCAGTTTTTGTAGCATATTTCAGGCATATGGTGCATAACATTCCATCTTCAGTTACAGTCAACCATTTGTACTTCTGAAACCATTCTTTGTTAATGCCACTAGAACAGTGCTTGGAATTAACAGTACTCACCTGCTGACCTTGAGTTGGAAGTTGTTCAGCTTTTTCAGCACTTCCTGAAACAGAAGAATCATTCAACTGTTCACTGGTTGAGGGATTTTTTCTTTCAGTGGAACTTTTAGAGGACTTAGAAGAGTAGCAAAGTAGTGTTTTTTCCATTTTTTTATATGCACTGGACAAAATGTAACACAGAACTGATAACTTCCTTATTTGCTACTACGGTTTACTGCCTTGTGTAGCTCACCACAGGCATAATGACAATGATCACTCAGGTGACTTCTCTGCATTCCTCTGTTAGAAAATGACTGAACTTGTCACCAACATCTCCGCCTTAGTCAGACAGACATGATTCATCAATAGAGATAAAGTCCCTACCTCCTGCTTACTTCTTTGAATAGATACCCCCCCCCCCTTCCACACCCATCTCTTTCTTAATCTAGGAGTGCCTGAGCATTGTGAGAGCAAGAACAGATTAACATTCTTGAAGCTCATGTTTAAGCTGGCTCAAAAATTGCTGTAGCAAAACTGCTAAAATGGAGGAAGAAGTTGTAGCAAAATGCTAAAGTTAGCCGCTTTTATCGCTCAGAAAATCATAACACCAACTGAATTATTCACACCAACAATGCTTTGGACGTCAGTGGAAAACTAATGTTGATGGCCTTGGTGAAATGCCATAGACGTCAGGGCTGAGTCTGGTTTAAACTTCAACTTTGAATAGGGTGAAGGAGTCTATAATCCCTGTGGCCTCTATAATCTTACCACACCCATCCTTTATGGGGGTGCTCTAGAGTGTATGGAGGATGGGAGGGAGTGATTAAGCAAACAGATACTGTAGGAACATATTTTAAGGATTAAAAAAATAACATTAGCGGAGCGCGAATCGCTGCCAGAATTTCAGAATTTTTTGTTTTCACATAAATAGAAAAGCTGTCACAGAATCTGCTAATGTGTTGATATTTAAATGGCTGGCACCATTTTGCTACAGACACTAATTTTTCTCTTTTATTTTGGATTAACTCGTCGCATCAGTTTTTACCTGTTGGTTGTATGCCATTAATCGCAGTATTTTTACTCTTCCCCCATGTGCAATTTTAAAAAGCATCACATAAAAAGCACAAATTGAATAACACACAGTTCAGAGAAATGAACCGGATAAATGTCTATTTAGCACGTGCAATGATTATTTTATGCTATAATTTAGGTACATTTTATAACAAAATATATTCATAAAAGGGCTTCACCAGTTTGTGCAATTGTTGCATTTTTGGCGTTTCAAAGTTCAGCGGCAAAATGAAAATCTTACTCTAATACTTGTCCATGTTTTTCAGTGACAGGTAATTGCGTCAACGTTTTAAACAGCTTGGATGTCTCTTTGGGTGAGAAAAAATAAAAAGCATCTTTTACTTATACAGTGGCAGTCTTTTGTTACAAAGAAGGAGTCAGCCATAGCCTGGAAGTTCAAAAGCCAACGGGGCGATCAGTTCGGTCTTTCAATCAATCACACAACTTCGGTGGTTCAGGCAAGTGCTCGATCTTACCCCAACAACAGGACTGGAATAAAATTTTCTAAAGTAAAATTTCCCTAATTTTTAAAATATCAGAATGCAATTTTCATGGAGACCAATATATGTTAAAATAACATTCAGATTTAAATTTCATCCAAATCTGTTGAGAACTTTAAAAGTTACACATTTTTTAAAAATTTATTCCGTTCCGCTATTACGACTTAATGTTTTAATAATTTCAAAAGTAGTTGAATAGATTTTTGCAAAATCAAAAAGAATATTTTAGCTTTGATAATCTCGATAATCTTTTTATTTAGAAACTTGGACTTTTTTTTAGCACGTCTTTTGTAAAAAAAGATTGTGCTTATGTGTTATCGGTTTGTCTGTCTGTCCGTACCCACGATATCTCTGGAACTATTAGTCCGATTTGAAAAATTCTTTTTGCATTGGGAACCTTGAAATATGAGAATGATGATCCTTCATCTCGTTTTTTTTTACGATGTACAATTTCGCCGCTAGAGGGCGTAAATGCAGATGATGTCGAATTCAAAAATACGTTTTATTCCACATGTTTGCTTCTAAACCTCTGATTGAAAAAATTCTTTTATCTTTCGATTTCATTTATGTCGAAGAGTATTTTAGATGTAGTTACTTTTTCAAATTAAGCATAGATTTTCCGCTAGGGGGCGTAAAAGTAAATTACATTTTTCCTGATAACTCTTCTTCTAAAAATCTGATTTGAAAAAAAAATTCTTCAGCGGATACACCTCCTGATGGAAAATCTTTTGCATATAATTTCTAATTTTTGGTAATAAATACTTTGGCCACTAGGGGCGTAAGTGTTAATTTTTGCTTCTGATGTATTTGCCATAAAATCTGAGCTTCTAAAATATCGATTGAAAAAAATTCTTTCGTGGACTGATGCCACTCACATCGATAAACCTTTTCGCAACATTTTCTTCTTAAAATATTCCACAGTTTCTCCGCCAGGGGCATAGATGTATATCTTTTTTGTCAATATCTCTACTTCTAGAAGTCCGATTTGAAAAATTCCTTCTTTGTTGGATAGTGTTTCGAGTGGGACACGTTTTTCATATAATTTCAAAATTTTCAAGTAATTCATAGACTTTCCGCTAGGGGCGTAAAGGTAAATTGCTTTTCCCCTATATCTCTGTTTCTAAATCTCCGATTTGAAAAATTGTTTCTGCACCGGATACAGCTCCTGATGGGAAATCCTTTGCACACAATTTCTGATTTTTGTGAAAAATGGTTTGGCCACCAGGTGGCGTAAGTATCAATTCCCACTTCTAATGTATTTGCAGCAAATATGAGCTTCTAAAATCTCGATTGAAAAAAAAGTCGTTTGTTGACCAATACTACTCGTGTCGACAAACCTTTTAGGAACATTTTCTTCTTGAAATAATGCGTGGTTTCTACGCCAGGGGCGTAGATGTATATCTTATTTTTGTCAATATTTCTACTTCTAAGAGTCCGATTTGAAAAATTCCTTCTTTGTTGGATAGCGTTTCCGATGCAAAATGTTTTCTTTATAAATCCAAAATTTTCAAGTAAATCAAAGACTTTCCGCTAGGGGGCACAAAGGTAAATTGCGTTTTCTGCGTTATTTCTGCTCCTAAAGCTCCGATTTGAAAAATTCTTCCTGTATCGCATACAAGACGTGATGGAAAATATTTTTCACATAATTTCTAATGTTTGGTAAAGAATGGCTTGGCCACCAGGGGGGCATAAGTGTTAATATCTGCTTCTGATGTATTTGTAGCAAAATCTGGGCTCCTGAAAACTCTACTAAATTTTTTTTTTCTTGGGCTGATACCACTCATATGGATGAACCTTTTGAAAATACTTTCTTCCTAAAATAATGCATGATTTTCCCACCAGGGGCGTAAAGTCACATCTTTTTTTTGTCTATATCTCTTGTTTCTAAGAGTCCGATTTGAAAAATTCTTTCTGTGTTGCAGAGTGTTTCCGGTGCGAAATGTTTCTCATATAAATTCATGTTTTTCTTAACGCACAAGTCTGCAATCAGAGGGCGTAAGCTCATGATTCCGTTTACAGCAATATCTGAGGAAATAAAAACCTGATTGAAAAACTTCTTTCTTCCGTCAGATACTATTTTTTTCCATACCGGTTCCATTGACTTTGAATAGCTTTGATAAATTTAATTTGCATCAGAACGGATTCAAAAGACGTGCTTATTACATCCAAAAATTCGGTGTCATCTTTCTTGTTTTCTGATACTTTCAAACAGTTTAAAACAAATGACAATTTTTAACAGTTTAAAACCGTAGGTTGAAGATGCGTTTATTTGCTATTCTGAAGAATCATGCAAACTTTTTGTAACTACAGTACATAAATTTTTCAGTTTTGGCATCCAGACATTTTTAAGGTTTTCGAACTTCACGGCTCTGTCCGTTTCATCCACATGCATTTTTTAGAAAAAGATGCAGTTTCGTTTGTCACAGAAATCAAATAGCAAACGGAATCAAAATTAAATACTCTCAAATCACTCAGATATAATAACTCCTTCAAAAAATTATACCAGATTAAAATTCCTAACTTTTTTTTAAAGCACTTGTGATCTAGAAATCTTTGATTTCAGTAGTGGTCTCCGAAAATGCATGTGAACAGCAGCGACTGATCACGTGACCATATGCATACCCTAAACCTCACTATCTGCCTTATGAGTTATGCAGGCTTGAACAAATGGGACCAAAAGAGGGGGAGATGTTGAGATGATCATCTCCTATCTTTTGCGTGGGAGAGTGACTTACCGCCCCCTCCTGCACCTGGTTTATCTTTCCCCCCACGCAGACAAGAACACTGACAGCATTGATAGCACCCACTTTTCCCTCCGACTTTGTTTTACTGCATTTTGCAAGGGAGTAAGCTACACTTTGTTTAACATTTGGTCTTCTTACATTTGGATCTTGAACAGCAGAGGAAGAAAAGTAGCGCTAACAGCCAGTATCGCAAGGTGAAGAAAACCCAAAAAAACTGCTGAGTGTCACAATGATAAAGTCGCGTGTATGGGGACTTTTCCCTCTTCCCATAATTGCATCTGCAGCTGGGCGGGCTGCCTAGTAAAAAGGCTCTAGGGAGAACACTATTCACTATTTTCCTATTGTTAACATTTTGGGAATTTTCTGAATATATTACCTCTCCTGACAAATTATGATGTGGATTTTTAAAAAAATCAGAGTGCCATAAAAAAGTTTTTTTTTTTTTATATGCAATGTGATCCATTTAAACCAGTACCCTGAAAAAAACTTACATTTTTGCAAGGGATCACGCTAAGATCTTCTTTTTTTCAATAGAAAGAGCAACTCCTGGAGAATGAAAACTGCCACCGTGAAGAAGATTGTTAACCGTAACTGTAACTCAGCTCGTTATTTGTTTGTTTTTGTGTTGTCATTCACTTGCGTGCATTCGGAAACATGCAGTACTCTGTTCTAGAGCATGTTTTTTTAGTGAAATCGTATTGGGTAACCAATTCTGTCATCAAAACGCAACGAGCATTTCGAAGAGAGTTGGAGTTCGAAAAGTGCTAAGCAAGTCAACAATTCTGTTGATGGCAAAAAAACTGGAGCAAACCGGTTCTCTTCTCAGCGGTAGCGGAGAAGAGAACCTGTTCCGATGCCCCAAACGCGTGTGGACGATGTTCTGCAACGTTTACTTCAATCTCCGACGAAATCATTGCGCAGATTAAGCCAACAGACAGGATATTCATACAGAACTTGTCAAAGGGCAGCAAAAAGCGAATGTTCGACCATTTAAAGTGCACGTAATCCATCAGCTGCAGGTACTGAACAAGAGAAAGAGAGTAAGTTACTGCAAATGGTTTCAAAATTTTCTTAAAAATGCGATCTGATATTCTCTTCATCACATGGTTTACGGATGAAGCCTGGTTTCATCTGTCAGGCTATGTCAATTCGCAAAACAGCAGATACTGGGCTGCCAAAAACCCACACCTTATGTGTGAAACACCGATGCATTCACAAAAGGTTGGTGTATGGTGTGCGGTTTCGTCTACGAAAATTATTGGCCCCATTTTTTTCTCCGAGACTATCAACACTAACGTTTATTGCCGCATATTCAATGAATTTGTGGAACAGCTTGATGACATTGAATTGACCGAGGGCTACTTTCAGCAGGATGGCGCTATGTGTCACACGTCAAAAGTCTCAATGGAACTCATAACCAGCTTCTTTGATGACAGATTAATTTCAAAAAACATATGGCCTTCCCGATCTCCAGACTTAACTTCCCCTGACTTTTTTTTATGGGGCTACTTAAAGGATAGAGTTTACAAAACCCATCCAAAAACATTGGATACATTGCGTGAAACAATCACGACTGAAATTGGCAATGTTACTGCTCGTACTCTACATGAGACATCACTGAGTATGGTGCGGCGTGTTCACTGTGTTTACAAGAAAATGGAGGACGATTCCAACATTTGCTTTGATAAAATGATTCTCCAATACCACATGTATAATTCTCAACTTACTGTATGATTTTGTTGTTATTTATAAAAAAGTTATAAGTAAATCACATGGTACTGGTTTAAATGGATCATCCTGCATATTGAAGTGTCATGTCTGCAGAGCCGAAATTTATAACTTTATTAACAGATAATCCGTGGATTGTATGATGGAAATTATGGTACATGGGTAAGGGGTATCAGGCAGAATTACTAATGTTGAAAGTTCACATTCATATTTGGAAATTTTGTTTCTTAAATTGTGCTCATGTTGAGGTTTTCATATTTCTAAAATAATGGGTAGTTTTTACACCTTGATAGATTCTTATCATTTAACTTAAGGGGAGGTTTCAGATTTACAGCATTGGTGATTAATTTATGCTGCATCTTCTTCCTTTCTTTGCTCTTGTCATGATTTTATGGTGATCTATTTAAGCTGCCTTTTTTTTTTCTTTGTTCTTGTTATCAAAATCTGGGTAAATATTGTAAAGACCCAGTATTTCTTAACACTTTTGTAAAAAAACAACAAAAAAAACTTTAGTTTTTTAAGAATATTATATATTATTTATGAATTTAGATGTGTCAAGGATGCAAAATTAACATTTCTGATAATATATTGGTTTGATAAAAAATATTTCATAGTTTTGAAAGTCTGTCTAAAGAAGTTAAGTTTTACAATACTATGTCTCCATCAGGTGGGCATTAATGGCACTGGCTATATATTAATTATAGCATTATTTGTTGCTAAAATGTGGAAAGAGCGATGTCTTTGTTTATTCACTGACGCCATGTAATAGGAGGATTTTCACTTTGGATCTCACCCTTTGGATTTGACTGCTATAATTAATATATAGCCAGTGCCGTTAATGCTCACCAAATGGAGACGTCTCAGTAGCTGAGCCCATCTTACGGATTTATGATGTCAGAAGCTGACAGAAAAACACACATAGCGCCGTGAATTGTTGGCCACTGTGGTGTAAGACGCTCGGCTGGATATCGAGAGATCTGGGGTTCGATTCCCCATCAGTGGCCGAATAACAATTTTTTGGTTGCTGTGTGTTGCTAAAACGTGGAAAGAACAATGTCTTTGTTTAACACAATTATCTTTTCACACGTTTTAAAACTGGTCTTTTATGGACATGTATATGTTCATGACAGAATTTCTGTCATGGACCTAGATGAGTGGTGAAATCCATTGATGCTGCTATAGTGACTTTCTTGTGCTCGTGAGGTAAAAGTTTTAATATCTCTGGCAGATGTAGTCTGCTTGATTCATCTTGCTTTCTGTATGTCCTTCATTTTCATCATTTTTCTACAATGTTTATGTTAGTCCATAATTTTATAATATGCAGGGAAATTGTTTGCAAATGTTAAAGGGCTATTCTTTTTGTTTCTACAATTAGAGTGATTCTTCTTTGCCACTGCAGTCACCAACAGAATGTACCTCACCTGATAGCACCAGCGAAATAGAACACTTGCAAGAAGAACTTGCTCGTACTGAAGCTGCCCTATGTGATTCGCAGCAACAGTTGAAAAAATACCAGAAAGGAGATGAAGAATTTCGGAAAGTAAGAATCCATTTGTTACCCAAAATTTCTGTTGGTTGCATTTAAAAAAAAAGTAAAACAGTGCATTTTTCATGTTCTTTGAACTGTTACTATGACTAACTGTGCTCTCCCATTTTTTTTTATGTGGTACTGTGAATTTTTTGTCAACTTTTAGGAATTTTAAGGAAAGATCTTAAGGATTATAATTTTTTTGGTCACACATCAGTAGGTTTCAAAATGTCCCTTTCCCCCAAGGCATTATAGCACTGTCACTGACCTTGTTATTTGATAAAACTCTTTTTAAACATTGTCTCCAAAACAGAAGATTATGTGTTGGGAAAGAATTATGTAAATAAAATTAAGAGATATCATGTGAACCAGGGAGAGCTGTTGCTACATGTGCAGTAATTGGAAAATGAGACTGATGCTAGAAAAAAATAATGCTGCCACGTATTGGTAAACTGACCTTCATTTATTCAAAGTAACTTCCTCCAGTGCACTCTTAACACTTTTGGGAGCCCTGGGCCATCACAGTTCTCGGGGCCCTGGTCTTACATATGCATATATATCTCACAAAATATTGTAGAACTCCATGAAGTGTACCAAATGCACTCACACTTAGCTGCTTAGTAAATTACAAGAAAATGGATGCTGAAAGATATGTTTCTTCCCCATTCTACAAATTATTCAACAAAAGTTAAATTAAAACAATAAATAAATAAATCAACCAGTGCCGTTTCCAGACAATATGACGCAACGGACAAAAATGCCAATATGCGGCCCACGACCTTGTTATTCATTTAAACAGCTAAGATTGAATACATTTAAATAGGTGGGCAAACCCCATTGATAAACATTTCTTCGTATAGACAACACAAATGACTGTTTAAATGAAAAAAGTGATTCGGAGAAATGCGACTTGTGTGGGGAAGGAAAGGAAAAAAAAAAAAAAACCTGGGGGCTAACATGAGCAAATTTTAACGTAATTTTACATCTAGCTCACTGAATGACATTTGGCTCCTAAATTCTTTTGGAAATGAATCATCTGGGGTTGGGAAATAGTTTGTGTTTTAAAAATCAACACTTCTCTTGAGAACATATATGCTTGTGGAAGTGTACTGGTTGTATTACATTCGGAATTCTATAGATGTATGCCAAAAATAAGATAAAACGAAACACTTGTCCCGTCAGTCAAAAATAAAATCCATGCACTCACAACACTTTCTTGAGAACTGTGTTCTACGGATACATGTTGACACGCCACTTTGTTTTTCGGATACATCACACATGTTTACGAATTACACATTTTTACTTCCGTTCAGAATTTTCATTTAATTGTTTTACCAAATCACTAAATCCCCCACTCGGGACTGGGAGGGAAGTCAGCCTTCTTTGTTCCTTATTTGGTCACAAAAGATCCACACTAACACCTAACTTCCCTCCTGTCTCCTCAGGAAATCGAAGCTACGAGCAAGGTTTTAAAAAAAAAGGCGGAAGAACTTCCAAATTTCTGCATTCGTGTTTCTTTTTTTCTTTAAATAAAAAAAATATAACTGCTACTGAGTGGTGAACGAGTTGGACTTCTTGTAAACCCATAAGACACTTAGGGCGTTGGGTGCCCCAGTTCAGATGGGGGCCCTGGGCACCGGCCCCATTGGCCCTCCCCTTAAGACGACCCTGACTTCCTCCCATGTCCAGGCATAGCATACAATGATCATGAAGTGTCTGAAACAACTGGTGGAAAACTGTGTCTGGTGTACTCTTCAATGTTCTTGTGACAGCTGTTAAAATGTCTATAGCATCAAAGTAACAGCTTTTCAGTGGTGCCATGGGCTTCAGGAACAAGAAATCTCGCAGGCCGAAGTCCAGTGAATACAGTGGGTGTAACACTGCACAGACATTTTTTGTGGCCCAAAACTCCTGAACAATATGAGCTTTGTTGCTTTGTGCATTGTCGTGCAAGAAGAACCAACTCCCATAGTCTTGATACTGGGGCTGTACATGACAGATTCTGTGTAACAAATATTTGAAAAGTCCATTAATTTTTTGGTGCACAATTCCCTTGCTATTGTAGGAAATGATGAGCATTGTTTTGATTTTTGGCTTTTTCGACACTCTTTTGGCTTTGGGAGATTTTGTAGGCTGTGTTGCTTTGTTTTGTTTTCATATTGAAAACACCATGTCCCATCACCTGTGGCAATCAAATTCATGAAGTTTGGTTTGTTTTCAGCAGCCTCAATGGGTTCTCTACAATGTTAAAGTGACATTCATTGCTCATCTAATAATTAATACAGAACAAACTGGACAGAGACTTTAATTTTCTTCAAATCCTGGGTTATTAATTCACAATTATCTGAAATCATTCCTAGCATTGCTGCTCGGTCATTGGTAATGGTTTCATGCACTTTTTCAGTCAAGTCTGGTGTTGAGATCGTTTTTTTGTGCCTGGATGTTTGTCATCCTCCACTTGATCATCTTTCATGGCTGAAACATTTATGCCACTCAAAAATGCATACATGAGGCAAATAATTCTCTCCATACACTTGTTTCATCATTTGAAGCATTTTTGTGGTATTTTTGACAACTCGAACATAAAACTTGGTGTTTCCCTTCGTTCCATTGTCCCTTCACAACAACTTAGCTCCCACTACATTCTCAAATGCAATTTCTACTGACCTTCACTAATGCTTGAAGAACAATTGAGGACCTTGCAGCAAAAGAGGTGCAGCTCCATTTTTGGTCGATTTTTATTTAACATGTTTACCAATCTAAGAAAAATATGCCAGTTCGACTGGTGCAAGAATGAGGCAGATCCGATAATAAATGGGTGAGATATTGTTTTGGGAGCTGCTCCCATCACCCTTTGGTGCAAGTACTATGCAGGCCGATGAACAAAATTTTAATATTTTATTTGTTTATTAACAAAGAGATACACTGACGGAAAAAAATCCCAACACCACGAAAAAATAGTTGTAGAGGAATGAAATGGCGGCAATACATTTGTATAAGTAACATATTTAACCGATTAAGGTTTCAAGATCACAGCTTATTGTAAGCGCGAGAAGAGCCATTTTAAATGTGAAATGCTGGTACATTAATAACCGGTGTAACCGCCAGAATGTTGAATGCAAGCACGCAAACGTTCATGCATTGTATCGTACAGGTGCTGGATGTCAGTTTGTGGGATGGAGTTCCATGCCTGTTGCACTTGGTCGGTCAATACAGGGACGGTTAATGCTGGTTGGGGGTGACGCTGGAGTTGTCGTCCAATGATGTCCCATACGTGCTCGATTGGTGAAAGATCTGGTGATCTAGCAGGCCACGGCAACATGTCGACACTCTGTAGAGCATGTTGGGTTACAACAGCAGTATGTGGGCGAGCGTTATCCTGTTAGAAACACCCCCTGGAATGCTGTTCATGAATGGCAGCACAACAGGTTGAATCACCAGACCGACGTACAACTGTGCCGTCAGGGTGCGTGGGATAACCACAAGAGTGCTCCTGCTGTCATAGGAAATTGCTCCCCAGACCATAACTCCAGGTGTAGGTCCAGTGTGTCTCGGCCGCAGGCAGGTTGGTTGCAGGCGCTCACCTGGCCTCCTTCTAACCAACACACGGCCATTACTGGCACACAGGCAGAACCGGCTTTCATCAGAAAGCACAACAGATCTCCACTCCGTCCTCCAATAAGCTCTAGCTTGACACCACTGACGTCGCAAACGGCAGTGGTTTGGAGTAAGTGGAATGCACGCTACAGGGCGTCTGGCTCGGAGCTGTCTTTCAAGTAACCAATTTGTAACAGTTCGTTGTGTCACTGTGGTGGCAACTGCAGCTCGAATTACTGCCGCAGACGCGGTACGATGCGCTACGGCCATACGCCGTACACGGCGGTCTTCCCTCTCAGTAGTGCCACGTGGCCGGCCGGAACCCGGTCTTCTTGAGGCAGTACCTTCCCTTGACCACCGCTGCCAACAATCATGCACAGTGGCTACATTCCTGCCAAGTCGTTCTGCAATATTGCGGAAAGAAAATCCACCTTCTCGTAGCCCTATTACACGACTTCGTTCAAACTCCGTGAGCTGTTGATAATGGCTTCTTCGTCTTCTTAAAGGCATTGTTGACTAACATCAACACCCTACGTCGAATCTCAACGATAACTAACGCTCACGAACTTTACAGCGCGTATTTGCAGCAAACCTGCTTTGCATGTTCCGAGGGGCTCTACTAGCGCCACACGTATGCGCCGAGCGCGAAATTTGCATAGACGTCATCTTACAGATGTACTCTCACCGCCTACAAACTGTCGTTTATCTAACACAACACCTTCTTGGTGTTGGGATTTTTTTTTCAGTCAGTGTATGTAATGTTGTTTAGTGGTCATTAAATACATTTTATTAGCATTATTTAGTTTTTCTGTCCTTTACTAAATGCAAAATTTAATTAATTGTATGACATTTTGGTGAAAAAAGGGGGCAGCTCCAATTTATTTATATTTTTCTTATATTCATTTTAGGGACAAAACATTCAGGAAATACATGTATTTATTAGAAATAATGTTATCTTTACAGTGGGGAATTTTTTGCAAACCTCAGTTAAACCGTATTTTTTTATAAACAGTGTTTTCTTATTTCCCACAAAATATCAAAAAGGGAGCTTCCCCCTTTTGCTGCAAGCTCCTCAATTGCTGTTTCATTTCATGTTTGTGCGTAGTAGATTTCATCCCCCCATTTGCCACCTTGTGTATTATATATATAGAGTCCACTTGATAATTCATCTAAGGAATTATGTAAACACCTCTTCCTAAATCATGCTGTGTTCTATATTCTTTTACAAAGTCATTTATGTGGAGGATCATTGGAGTATTTAGAACCTGCAGCTTTACAAAGCTGTATACCTGTAATGATGTAATGGGTAATTTATGAAACTACAAGATCTCTGACAGACACAATAAATGAATAAAAATTATAAATTCAGTATAGAAATGTATATATAGGCACTAGAAACTCAGCTTTCACTTTCATGCTCTGCAGATGTGCTTTTTCATTGCTTCTCCCCCCCCTTTAAGGATTAATTTAAAAATGATTTCCAGCAATGTTTTCTCCGCTTTAGGGCCACTGCTAACTGTGTACAGTGCCACGAATTTTCCATTCTGGATTGTTTTCTGGACTACCAACTTATTAAGATAGTAGAAATTAGATTTTACTAATTTCCTCACAGTGTAATGGCGATGTTGCCCAGGTTTGTAATCTCTCTCAGAATAGCAGATTTGCTGTTCCCAATTATGGTTTCTGTTGCAGTAACACTTGTAGAAAAGGAGAGGTTTCTATACGTAGTGCGATCAAAAAGTTCCGAGACTAGGTACGTAGCGCGCCAACGGATGGCAGTACGAGGATGG
This sequence comes from Macrothele yani, assembly GCA_039090855.1. Classification (NCBI taxonomy): domain Eukaryota; kingdom Metazoa; phylum Arthropoda; class Arachnida; order Araneae; family Macrothelidae; genus Macrothele; species Macrothele yani. The sequence continues at coordinate 74,877,706 of CM077016.1, read as the reverse complement.
ATGAGCAGCAGTTGAGGGCAGTGACCTTCATTAGTTATTGTGCCAAGTGGCGTCCTTCTGTGAACATCGGGAGCTGTGCTACACAATATTTGGTGACCACATACAGAACACAGCTGCAATTTTATTATGGACTGCAAACTAGAGCAGTGAGCGAACATCAAATTCTGTGTCAAACTCAGCAAATCGGGAATAGAGACGCATGAAATGTTGCAGCAGGCTTATGGCGATGAAACAATGAGTCGTGCGAGGTGTTTTGAGTGGCACTCGCACTTCAAGAGCGGCAGAACGGCCCTGGAAGATGACGAGAGGTCAGGGCGACCGACCACAAGCAAAGCCCATGAAAATGTGGACAAAATTAGGGAACTGGTGCATGAGGACCGTCGGAGAACCATTCAAGACATTGCTACCTTCGTCAATGTGTCATACGGAACAGTGCAAGAAATTCTGATCGGTTTTCAATATGCTCCGCATTGCTGCAAAGTTTGTGCCAAAGTTTCTGAACCCCGCACAGAAGGCACTCCATGTCGAACTCTGTCAAGATCTTCGTCAGCAGGTGGTGAATGAACCAACGCTCCTGTCGCCGGTCATCACTGGGAACGAGACTTGGGTCTACGGTTATGACCCGGAGACCAAACAACAGTCGTCGCAGTGGAAGAGCCCGGCATCTCCACGACTGAAGAAGACCCGACAGGTCCGGAGCGCAACCAAAAGCATGCTCATTGTGTTCTTCGACATTCGTGGGGTTGTGCACCGTGAATTCGTCCCCCAAGGCCAGACCGTCACCGCCCTTTTTACTGCGATGTTCTGCTGCATCTTAGGGAAGACATTTGCCGCAAATGACCTGAAATATGGCACAGGGGCGATTTCCTGCTCCATCATGACATTGCAGCAGCTCACAGAGCATTAGCAACACAGCAGTTTTGCAGCCTTCAGTATGACTACCCTTCCTCACCTACCTTACTTGCAGGATTTGGCCCCCTGCGACTTCTTTCTGTTCTCGAAGATGAAGCTCAAGGGTCGCCGTTTCGAAACCGTGGATGAGATCCAGTGCGAATCGCAGATGGTGCTTGACACAATTCTCGAACAGGACTTCCAGGGAGTGTTCCAACAGTGGCAAAAATGCTGGCAGCAGTGTATCGCTGTCCAAGGAGACTACTTTGAGGGAGATCATAGCCAGACTTAAACGTAAGTACTTTGTTATATATCAGCCTAGTCTCGGAACTTTTTGATCGGACCTTGTATTTATTAAGAGTAATTATAGATGCTCTCAATGTTTGATTACCCTTTTAATTTCACTGGCAGCGCGGAATAATTTTACACACAGCCAGGAGCAATGCAAAATTGGTAAGTATTTATAATATACCAAATACACGTCAGTGTTGATTATCATCCGACCATACTTTCAGAATGCACCCCAACAATTGCTACTGAGGATTGGAATTGTAAGCATCATTTTTGGATTTCTCAGATTAATGTTAGATTTGGAAATAAATTTATCCGAACAATTTTAGAGGACAAATTGTATGTTGATGGTCCCATAGAGACTACTCAATTTCCTGGGAACATTGATGCTTGCCCTTGTCTCAGCGCAGATCATAATCCAGTTTTAATGAAAATTTCACATCTTTCCCCCCTATCCACCCAATTCGTGGCGGACTGGAGTCATTTTGAACTTGTAGGGGATGAGGAATTCAATGTTTTTTTCAGTATCTCAGACATTGAGGATATTGATCATGCAATTTTTGAATTTACTGAAAAATTCCAGATGTTTTGGATACTTCTGGCAGGAAAAGGGGTCCCTGAGAAATCCTTATAAATTTCTGCCCTGTCTTAAGTAACTAGTCCGAAAATGTAATTTAGCACTGTGGAAATACATAGATCTTACGCTTGAAAACAGGGTGAATATAATGCATTCTAATTTTACCATTCAGTCTAAAATTCATAAATCTCATGAAGAGACATGTGTAATTTCCTTTCTCACAAGATCTCCACTGCAAAAGGAAAAATTCTCTCAGTATGGCATCTTTTCAAAACTTTTAAATCACAAGCAGATCCAATGCCATATGTTCATCATCAGAATGATATTCTTTTCTCTGTTAAATGTAAAATAGATATGCTTGAAGATCAGCTTACAGTCAATTATGATATTGACATTTCATTGCATACTAATGCTCTCCCATCATATATTCCCACTACTAATTATATGGGTAGTAGCCACAGATCCTTTTACGGAAGGTCAAATTAATTTACAAATCAAAGATCTCAAATTCAGGAAAGTTGCAGGATTGGATAGCAATAATGTGAAGGCTTTGAAGGCACTTCCACTCTTCCCCCTTCATTAATTTTTTTATAATACTATAGTAAATTGTATAATTTTTTTTATAATACTATAGTAAATTTTTCATGCTTTGCAGATGCTTGGAAAATTGTGTTATTTTAAAAGCAGTAAGTAAAAATTATCTGGTTGTTTGTATTTCTTTGTGAAGCTAACCTCTGAATCTCAGAGAACAGCTTAGTGATGATGAATGAAATAATTCAATTTTTCCACAAAATTACAGGACAATTTCAATTATCTTCTTTTTTGCCAAATTGTTGGAAAACTTTCTATTAGAGCAAATTAATGACTTTATGTTTTCAAATAATACTCTCACGGACAATGAAATTTGTGCAACTAGAAAAAAACATGCTACAACCGTAAAACTTTGCAAATAGCTAGAGTGCGTGCTGGTATGCAAATGATCCACGTTTGGTGCAAGTGCATATGACCTCGCACCCTGTGGTGGTGCTGCAAGCACGAACTGGCAAGTAGTCGATGCCCCATGAAAGCAAAAAGCACCGGCCGATGCAAGCAAGAGTACAGAGTGACAAGAATGCCGGGTAGACACCAGAGACATTGATTTATGCAACTTATGGACTTTGAGAGAGGCCAGATCATCGGGCTGAAAACCGCAGGGTGGTCAGCGGGCTGTATAGCCCACCACGTGGATCATTCTGACCATACCGTCCCACTGTGTTGGGAGCAGTGGACATGTAACAGCACTACCACACTACGGAGTGGCTCCGAGCGGCCCAGGAGGACCACCGGTGGAGAGGATTGACGGATTGTGCGCCAGGCATGAACGGATTCCACGGGGACTCGGTCCACTATACAGGCAGATGTAGTGGCTCCTGTGTGCCCACAAACCATTTCCCGACGTCTCGCGGAAGCGACCTGAGATTGCAGCACCCCTTATGTGTGCTGCCATTAACACCGGAACAGTGCTGGCTCCGTGTGCAGTGGTGCCAGGCCGGAGCGACGTGGAACACCACAGACAGGTGACGTTTGGTGTTTAGTGATGAGTGCCTCTTCGTTTTGGGGACAGATGATCAACGTGTTCGGGTGTGGAGGTCCCCGGGTCAACAGCACAATTCTAACCTCGCTATTGAGCGCCACACCTCCCCCACTTCAGGCATTATGGTCTGGGGAGCCATTGCCTGCGATATACGATCAGCTCTAGTAGTGGTATGTGGATCATTGATGGGCCAGCTGTATGTGAATGAGATCCTATGGCCCCATGTGCTCCCATTTCTGGCCAGGATTCCACGTGCGCTATACCAGCAGGATAATGCCCGCTCGCACATGGCTCCGGTTGCACAGGACTGCCCTACGTCATGTCCAGACACTTCCATGGCCTGCCCGCTCCCCAGATATATCCCCTATCGAGCATGTGTGGGACCAGTTAAAACGCCAGCTGCCGCCATACCGCACTATCCAGGATTTAGAGCACATCGTCCAACACGTGTGGGCCAGTCTGCCGCAGGACAACACCAGGCGTCTGTTTGCCTCCATGCCGGACCGTATTGCAGCATGTATCGCCACACTATTGAAGATGACCAGACTGCGTGCCACAGATCCCTCTGTAATTGTCCTGCTGCTCTGTTTTTGCCATCATGTGTATCATTCATTTGTATCATTACATCCATAAAATTTCATTTCAATCTGGTACTTCCTTTTTGGTGTGCAAATGTCCGTGAGTATAATATACCAGATTTTCAGTTTGACTTTGTTCCCAAACATTCTATTATCTACCAAATTATCAGGCTGAATAAACACTCATTCAACCTCATACAATGCTAAAAAAACCAGTGCAGTTTTTCTTGAAATACAGAAAGCATTTGATGCTGTTTGAAATCAGGGTATGCTTTAAAAATTGATCAAAATTAATTTTCCCAAGTGATTAATTTGTTTGTCAAATCATATCAATTAAATAGATTTTTTATGTTAAAGTTAAACAATGCAGATCCTGTCTTTGACCCATAGAAGGTGGAGTCGTGCACCTACTCTTTTTTTTTCACTATGCATCAGGGATATTCCAGTTGAACTTGTATTTCATTCTCTGGCTTCTTTATGTGGATGATACCTCTATTATTTCAAAGTATAAAAATATAAACCAACTTGTTTTAACCTTCAGTTTGCTGTTGGCAGTTTGTAACAAATATTTTATTGTAAGTGGGAAATTAAGATTAATCCTACCAAATCAAATGCCATGATTTTGTCTTGAATTAAACTTCTTGGGTATTTTAATATATTTCCTCCTTTCAGTGTTTTCAAACAGAATATATGTTCAGTTAAGGAATGTAAGTTTTTTGGTGTTACTTTCGATCTGCATCTAATTTGGATGCAACATATAAATAATGTCCTTATCAAACTTAAGAAAGTGACAGGAGCTTTATTACCACTCCCAACAGTAAGAAACCAAAACTTTCTGCATTTTTAAAATAATTAGTCTACAAAGTATATTTCTGGCTAGTTCTATTTTATGCTTGCAATGTCTGGAGCTTAACAACTAATTCATCATGGGAAAATCTAGAAGCTTTTCAACATATTTTTGTTTGCATGATTACAAGAGACCCACCTACTGTTAATAGTGAAGAAATTCTTAAAGAAACTATTTCTTTTTACTCTCTGCAGATGGGCTTATTCTGTTGTTATAAAGTTTTATGAATATTTAGGTGAATGAAGGTCATACTTAACGAGTGAACTGGTTATGTATGACCTTCATTGTGAACAAAGATTTAAATGCCTTCATCACTCCTTGCTGCTTTTTCATTGGTGAATTCATTTACATTACAGTTTGGTTTGTAATGAAATCTCGAAAGTTTTTCTATTTTGTCAAAACTTTTTTACATATTAACTGCCATTAAATAGAATGGCCTTCTTAATTTGAAACTTTATAAAACTTTTTATATTTTGTTAGAGAAAATATTTTGTCAGGAAACACTCTTCATTTTGAGTGGAGATTGACCTAATTATTTAAACCAAATGAAAACTGTCTATAAACTGCCAAATAATTACTTCTTTGGTAATTATAACTATTTTTGAATGGACCAACTATCTTATGCTTATATTGTAAAATATGGACTCCTTCACATAATTCTGTGCTGCTTGTAAACCTGGATGACTACTCTTATTTTGAACTACTGACATCTAGTCACCTATTGATTCTTTTTATTAAAGGAGTACCATTTGTTTTGGTACTTATTTGGTTTTTTTGTCTAACCAACATGAGCTGTCCACTGCACTCTGGAAAGAGGAAAGGGAAAGAGATGGGTAAGGAACATCAACACGCAAGTGATGAAATTTTGGCCGTAGTGGAAGATGTCTATCCCATAACCCAAAACCTAAAAAAGATCCTGCGTTCTCTACCAGCTTCTCTCAGTCTCTTTTATAAAAAGAAATCAGCAGTCACCTAGATGAACAGGCCAAAGCCTCATCAACTGTGGAACAGAAGATTCATCTTTTGCATTGACAAGTTTCTAGTCAGAGAAAAGCATCCTCTGATCTACTGTTAAAAGCTATTCAAGTAGCATTTAGCATATCAGCAGCAATTTGAGATTGACAAATCATCAAAGGAGGCTTTTCAGTCAGACATGGATGCCTGTCTGCAAGACCACCTGCTGCTTCTTTATTGTTTTCCAGGCATTCTCATGAATCTCCTAGATCTAGCAAGAGTTCTTTTTCTGATGCAGAAGAAAATAAAGATAAGCACTCAAAAAGATGTAGAAACTGCTGACTTGCAAACAGACACATCGTTAGTTATTTACATAGTCTGGCTTCCCTGGTGCTTTTCCTTGTAGGGTTTGTTTTTTTTTAGGCCAAAATTGTTAGAATGTCTTGTTAGGCTTTATCTTTTATTTATTTGAGGCACTCTGAGCATACCTTCTAATTTTTCTATTTATGGTGCAGAGTGCCTTGTATTAGCACTTTCTGGAGCCTACTTATTTTATAATTTATTTATAATTTTTAAAGGGAATTTTTTATGGGTAGGATAGGGGTAAATCTTGAGATTTTGTCTTATTTTTTTTTTTATTAAAGTCCATTGTATTTGATTTGATTAAAATTTTAGTCCAATTTTGAGAATATGTATTAATCTTCTGAAGCAGAGAGAGGTTCCCAACTTTTTGGCATCATGCCCCCTTTTGATTTTTAAGAAACCCATACATCCTCCCCATTTCTCCATTACTATCATGCAACCCTGTTTAACAAAAAATGAAGTTTGTGAAGTAATTTAAAGGTAAAAATAAACACAAACTTAACAGAAATATTTCAAATTAAAAATAAATCCATAGTTTTTTTATAAAAAAAGTTAACAAAAATGTATCTTTAGAAATAGCAGAGACAAAATAAATTTAATGTGAAGTATGATGCATGTTCTTCACAAGTTGGGAAATTCTGTGCATGAAAAAATAAAACATTACTGGTATCCTGTGGTTCTTCTTGGAAAGCTTCTTTCAGAGAGTTACATCAATGAAAACAATAATATGTAGCACTTTCTCAATAAATTGAGAAATATTTTATCAAAAATTCCTCCAGACTTGAGTTTTTGAAATTATCTTCCAGACTTGAAAATCATATTCCATTTCAAATGCTTATTCTTGCAGTACTTCTAGTAATTAATTGACATCAGTGTTGAACATCTTCTAGATCTAGGTTGTTCTTCAGCTTCCCCACTGGTCGAAGTGCAAGACTAGGTACAAATTTGATGGTATGAAATTTAAAAATAAAATCTTCCTTTGAACTGATAAAAATATTTTTTTGTTAGGAAAATCTCAGTCTCATGCCCCCATCCATGGAATTTCTTCATGCCTCCACAATTTGGGAACACATGTTCTGGAGAATTATTTGTAGGCAGTTACTATAGGGTGGTACATTCCAGGAAAACAATTTTGTCTGTAGCTGTTTGTTATTCTGAGTACTTGCATGATTAAATGCCATTCTGGACAAAAAATACATTTTATACTTTCATATGTCTATTTGTATATAAGCCAGCTCTTCTAATTTTAACAGCTAAAAATTGAGACTACCATACAATCTGAAACTCAAATTTCTAAGATTAGAAAATGGATTCATTGAAACATAATTATAAAAAGCCTTAGTAACCTTTTCAGATTCTATTTTTTTTTCTCCAAGCCCAAATTTGCTTTTCATTTATGCAGAGGCAGGAACTATTGTTTTGTTTTTCCACATACTTTCACAACTTTTAATTTAACTGTGTAATTACTTTTTTACAGATCTTATAGAAATTATTATTCAAAAAAGTTGGTGGTCAAATTTTTGAACTAAAGCCTAGTTCGTCATCAGGACTATGTCACTGGAGTAGTTGCTGCCACTGTCGGAAGTGTCCAAACGCAATTATAGTTAATTGTGGTACTTCTTCTTCTTGCTATTTCGATCCCTTCTTCTAGTTTCCTCTTTACTAATTTTGACTGGTAGGCAATTATTCTTACTTAGTCCCAATTTATGGAGTGTCCACTTGCTTGTATATGCCTGTCTAGCCCTGTTTTGTTACTAATGTTCCTAATGGCTGCTTGGTGTTCTTTCATTCGGACTTTAATACTTCTCCCTGTATCTCCTATATAGCTGAGTCCGCAGTTACAGTTGATGCAATATATTACTCCTTCTTGCAATTGGATGTCCACTTCTTTCTGCTTTGAACTGCTCCTATTTTCTTTCAAGAATAATTTCTTCTAGTTTGGAAAGAAATATTACAGGCAGACTTCAGGACTTGCAATGGGTTCTCCACTAGCACCTCTGCTAGCAAATTATTATGTAAGTAAACTAGAGGCGAAAATCCTAGTACAACCCTCAATATTTGCTCTCTATGTAAGATACATGGACGATGTCCTGTTTATTGTTGATAATGTGGACCAATCTCTACCCTCTCAGATTCTGGCAGAATTTAACTCGCTAGAAAATTCTTTTGCAGTACACCCTGAAACTGGAAAAAGACCATGGCATCAATTTCCTTGATTTAACCTTGACCTCAAGAGAGGGGAGAATCTTCACTCAGCTTTTTAGAAAACCCACTAACACAGGAAAGATGTTAGACTTCTGCTTATTCCACCCTGACTATATTAAGTTGAATATGGCAATACAAGTTTTGGAAAAAATTAAAGTCCTTGTCTCTTCAGATGCTCAAAAAGATCTTCACAGTGAAGAATTAAAAGAAATATTGGCAGAAAACAATTATCCCTCCCCATATATTGAAAAATTATTTAGGCAAGTGCCACAAAAGAAGCAGGAAATAAACAACTTCAAATTCACCAGCGAAATTACATACCGCAAGGGACTTTTTGAAAAACTGAAGAGGATCAGAGCAAAATATAATATCAGGCTTGCTCCAGATCTAAATAATAAATTAAAGAAATTCCTGCGAAGCTTTAAAGCAGAAAGAAGTGGACATCCAATTGCAAGAAGGAGTAATTTATTGCATTGACTGTAGCTGCGGACTCAGCTATATAGGAGAAACAGGGAGAAGTATTAAGGTCCGAATGAAAGAACACCAAGCAGCTATTAGGAACATTAGTAACAAAACAGGGCTTGACAGACATATACAAGCAAGTGGACACTCCATAAATTGGGACTCAGTAAGAATAATCGCCCACCAGTCAAACTTAGTAAAGAGGAAACTAGAAGAAGTACCACAATTAACGATAATTGCGGTTGGACACTTTTGAGTGGCAGCAACTACTCCAGTGACGTAGTCCTGATGACGAACTAGGCTTTATTCAAAAATTTGACCACCAACTTTTTTGAATAATAACCTCTATAAGACCCGTAAAAAAGTAATTCCACAGTACACTATGCATAGAGGTGTCATAAATTCATTTACAACCAGGTTTTAATTTAAGTCCTGTATCATAAATTGGTTACTTTCCTTTTGTGCTTTTACCATGTACCTTATGGCACAATGAATGTCATTGTCGTAAAACCACTGAAAGAAGATATGCGAGTCATAAAAATAAATCTTTACGAAACTATGGCAACAGCAATAGTAAGTATTTTGAAACAACACTGATGAAATGTGATGTAGCTGCAAAAGTCCATCTGTGCATGTGCAAGCTAAAATCTGACCTCAAGGTAGAAAGAAAAGCTGAATCACAAGTGTGTTAGTGAGGGGAATTGGTAACTTTGGTCTAGGATGTCTACAGGTTACACCCCCACACTGTTATACATCATTTTAAAGCTCTCATCAATAGTAGGATCCCGTCGAGACGAAGCCAAATTTCGCTACAATGCGCCATTTTCATAGCATCAAAAAGGCATTATTGTAATGTCTTTTATCACATTTAGCATGAGGTTCTCATAATTTACGCAGATTACGATGTGATATTGTTACGTTTATGTAAAATGTAATGAAATAATGTTTGACCATAGTTTAGTAAAATATATTATTGAGTAACAATGAAATTAACTATTGTTGCATCACTTCATGTGACAGCATTCAAAAATTTGATTTCAGCACTGGTTTCGACTACTACCATTACCCAATTTCATTACATCGAAAAAAATGTTATGTGGGATTTGCTTTACTGCTGTTGGGAAAGATGCATAGCATCAAAACATATTGCCAACATAATTATGTGACAAAAGTATGTAATTAACATTCCACTGTGTTTATACGCAAGTATGTTTGACAATTCTATTGTCATACATACTCATACATACACTCCCTTTTATTGGTGCAGGAGTCAGACATGGTTGTGTAATGTAACCCTAGCTGTTTAATATATTTATGGATGCATGTATGCATGGTGCCAAAATGGATAATACTGGTTTATGTCTTGGTAATATCCGCATGTGCAGATTGCTCTATGCTGACGACAAGTCCTGTTGGCAAAGAGCAGAAGTGAGTTGCAGATTATGTTGTTCCAGATGTACGAAGTTTGTAGGAAATTCAAACTGAGTCTGAATAAGGGAAAAACCAAAGTTATGGTTTTTGAGCGAGGAACTGTTAGTACTGGGCGCAAGATAAGTCTAAATGGCACAGAGATTGGCCAGATGAATGAGTTTGTACGTTTAGGAAGTATGTTTGACAGAGAGAACAAATTAGATGGCAAAATTAGTAGGCAAGTAAATTCTTCATTGAAAGTTATATCTGTCTTAGGAGGATTTCATAGAAATGATGGGTTCTCAAGGAAGTCCCGAATGGCTGTGTATGAAAGTGTAATCGTTCCTACTCTGATGTATGGAAGTTAAACCTTGGTACTGCAGAAAATACATATGAGTCATTTGTGTGCTGGGGAGATGCATTACTTACGGGGAAGGGTGTGTGTGTGTGTGGTAAGCACACTCTGATCATGTGAGGAATGAAGATATGTTGCAGTGTATAATGTGAGGCAAAATGTTAGTAAGGTGAAGACTAATATTCTTAGGTGATTTGGCCATGTTGAAAGAATGAGTGATGAGATGCTTACTAAGATAATTTTTTCAGCCCAAGTGGCAGGAAAGAAAGGTGGAGGAAGACCAAGGAAATCATGGGAAGACCAAATTCAGGAATGTCTGCTTGAGAAAAAGATTCTGAGTATGAAGTACAAAAGGTCTTGTGTGCGGCGTGCGATGGATGTTAATGAAGCTCAAGCTGTTTGCCGAGATCGTTGTAAATGGAGACATTTGATACACCAACAGTATGTAAATTTCTAGTTTTCTTAGTTAAATGGTTACTTGGCAGATGGTCGTTCTTTGAGGAGCTAACCGCTGAATCTCAGAGAACAGCTTAATGGTATGTATGACAATAAAAAGTGTTTTGTCAGAGTAGTACTTGTGTTGAAATGAATGTGTAAAATTGTTTTAAATCAGATGATTCGTGAGATGGGAAAACCAGTAGATGATTGGAATTACAAGTGATATTGTGACAGCTAGAAAGTGATTGGTGAATTTTTATGGTGCAAGGGCCATTTGTGGTCAAATAGCGTCACAGCTAGAAAGTAATTTTTCTTTATTCTTGTAACCACAGTATTTTCTTAATTGTTGTAATCATTTAGCAAACTTGCTCTGACTTTTGAAATACTACTTCATTTGCAAACTGTGCGTTCACTATCAGATGTAGTGTTGCAAAATATAGTTTTTGGTTTTAGAGTTTCTGAGTTATATTGTATATTTTTATGCCCTTACAAAATACCTTTTTCATTTATGGTTTTTTGCTGTTTTCAGTTCCAGGCCCAGTTTGAAAAAAAAAGCAGAGAACTGGATGAAAAGTGGGAAAGTATTGATGCAGCATTAAAAGCAAAAGTATCTGAGTGCAGTGAAAAGGATTTGCATAATGAAAAGCTATCTCTTGAATGTGATAAAAAAGTTAAACAGTTAACTGAAGAATGGCAAAGTAGAGAAAAAAATCTTCTGAAAGAGGAGAGGAAATTCAAACTTCAAATCCAGACTCTAGAAGAGGAAAAAAGTGAACTTTTAATGAAACTTTCTGCAGTGCAGGAAGGCTTAAGTAGCTATGAACTCTCTGTTAAGGAGTATAACCAAACAGTGTTAAAGTTACAGTGTGACAATGATATTCTTCAGAAGGAAAATCAAAAGTATAAAACACTGTCAGAAAAGCTGTACTCTGGGGTTTCAGGAAACAGAGAAACTGGTTTCAATGTTCACGAGAGAATAAAAGAATTGTCTACAAAATTAGAGTTAAATGATAAAGCACTAGTACAAATGGTTAACAGTAAACAGGAAATGGACAATAAGTTTCAACAGATACAAGAAGTGAACTCCAACTTAAAGTATTTAGCTAATACAGTTGAGCAGGAGAACAGTAAACTCACAGAAGAAATATCCAATATGAAAAGTGATTTACAAAGTAGCAAAACACAGCTAAACAGAGCTGAAGAGCTGAACAAAAATTTGCAAAGCAGGCTGTCAGAATTTCAGGAAAATTCTCCAAACTTCATGACTTCACTTTTAAATTCAAATGAGGTTGATACTGAGGAAATTGATCTGCAAACAGATTTCGAGTCATTACTGTTGCAGATGAAAAACGTAATGTTAGATCTCCAAAACCAGTATAAGGTTTCAGAAGAAGAACCTTTTGTTTTACCATACTTACTAAAATTGAAAAAGATTCGTGAAGCATTTGAAATGAATTTATTAGAGGAAAACAAGAGATTAAACGAAAATGAGGTAACGAAAGAAAAAATGGAAAAGAACATTGCACATGTGAAAAAACTTGCTTTGAAACAAGAGGATGTAATAAATAGTTTGCAGAACAAATTAGAATGTTCATTAAAAGAAAATCGCCATCTTAATTCTCAAATGTGTGTATTGCGAGACATGCTTCATTTTCATTTTTCAAGTAGTCCTGTGAAAAGTAGTAATGAAATTAGGGAGTGTTCAAACACTGATACCTGTAATTTAGATACCTCTTTGCAAAGTATAGCCAGTGGTTCCAGTTCAGTTATGGAGTCACATGATAGTGAAACAGATTTCGAACAATCAGATGGTGATGACTTTTCATTAATAAGTATCATAAAATCTTCATTATTCAAATTAGAAAAACTCACTACACAAGTTGAAAAACTCCAGATTGAATTAGAATCTTCCCATTCTCTAAATGAAAACTTAATATCTAAAGTTCAAGATCAAGAACTACAGCTACGTGGTATTACCAAAGAATTGGAAGCTGCTCAAAATTTAGTGTCCATTTTAAAAAAAGAACATAATAAACTTCAGTCTGGTGAAGATATTTTAAAATATGAGCTCCAAGAAAAGCGAAAACTTTTGACCAGGCTAAAAAGGCAGTTAGAATCAACAAGGGAAGACTGGAATCGTGTTCGACAGAAGAACTACGAATCAGAAGCAGAGTGGAAAATATTAAGAAAAGAATTTGTTCAACGCCACAAACAAGCTAGTGAGGAAAGTGGTTTTGTAGATGAAAAAGTGTCTGAAGAACCATCAACATGCTCCAAATTAAAAAAAACTGAAACCCCATCAGATTTTGATCTTCCTACAAAACAGCCTTCATCTTCCATTCAGGACGTATCAAACAAGGGAACACCACAAGAAAAGCCCACCAAGTCTCGTTTAGAAATTCTTGAAGAACAGTGCCAACTTTTATATTCTAGTCTTTTAGAGGGTTCAAAGAAAAGTGAAAAGCTGAATAAGCGACTGGAAGTTTTGCACAAAGGACCTTTCGAGCAGGTGGGAGATGCATGCTCTAGTAGTGATAAGCGGAGTGCTGGTAATGTTAGTTCAGACTCACATTTAAGTGAAGTACAAAGTCATGAAGAATCTGATCTTTCTGTCTCACCAGAAAATGATGGGAGAGTTGTAACAGAGAAAAGTTCGAGTGTAGGTCTTTTGCACACTGAAGACAACCTGGTGTCAACTGGGAGTAGTTGTAGTCCAGCAAATTGTGATGTTCTTATTGAAAATTCTGCAGTGAATAGCAGTGAATTAGATTCCTTTGTTGAATGCTGTCCTCATGAGGGTACCAGTGGTGCTGAAAATGTTGTTCAAAGTCTATCAAGTAGTTGTGTTGTTAGTAGTGAAATAAATTCAGTTTCTCCTACAGCAGGTGCAAGTGGAGAAGAAATGGACACCCAGAATGAATCATTAGGACCAGAAACAGAACCTGTTCATCATCAAGAAGGTGAAACTGATTCTTCTGTTATTAGTCAAAATGCATTCAGTTCAAGTGATCAGTTAAAAATTGAACAGTCTCATTTAGTTACTAGGGAGGCAGATCTCAAGGCTCATTTAGAATCATCACAAGAAATTAATAAAATTTTAGAGCAGAAATTAGAATCACTTCAAAGGCAGAATACAGACATATTGTCAAAAGAAAATGACTTAAGGTAATGTGTTGCATTTTTATGTTATATCTAATTAGCATTCAAATTTAAAATTTAGTATTAAATCTTTATTTTTTTCTTATTTCAATATGACTATTTGGACATGGATTTTACTTTATGATTGTGTGTGTGTGTGTGTGTGTGTGTGTGTGTGTGTGTGTGTGTGTGTGTGTGTGTGTGTGTGTGTGTGTGTGTGTGTGTGTGTGTGTGTGTTTGTTTGTTAGATATATCTTTGTGAAGTACATCTACTATATAGGAATTCACTTAGTTAACACTAAGTAGAATGAGACTTGTGGAGATGCCCTGGTTCTCTTAACCATAAAGCTGCAACGTGTGGGAATTTGATGTTGTTTACATGATACTCATGCAGTTTCAGCTGTGTGTATTTTTGAATTGTGTGGGTTTTGGTTGCAGAAATTGTGTTTATATCAAACCGTAATAAATTATACTCCATATACGAGTGAAGTTTTAAATTAATTTCAATTTAAAATAGAAATGGGAAGGTGCCTCAAAATAATTAAGAATTTTATAAATCCAGTATTTTCTCACACATTGGCAGCAAGTTACAATGAAAAATTAGAAATATTTGCGACAAAAGAGCGCAAAATTCAAAGATTATTTCTATTGTGCTTAAGTATAATTACAGTGACATCGAATCATCTTTGCACGATTTAAACTTGTGATAAAACAAGGTTCCCACTCAACCTGGAAAAAAACCTGGAATTCTCAGGGAATTTGAAAATGGTTCCAAAAATCAAGGAAAACACAGGGGAAATTACCCTTTTTTGTAAAGTCAGGGGAAACTCAAGGAAAATTGCCCCCCTTTTTTGTAAAAATCAATGGATACTTTATTTTGCCAAAAAAAAAAAAAAAAACCCTTATTTTTTCAAGATTTCAAACTTTTGCTTGCAATTACAGCCTGCCTAGAATTTGGTAGACCTTACTTTCAATTATATTAAGTATTTCCTTTATTCTCTAAAAAAAGGTGCAAAATTGAATTTTTAAAATTGCCAGTTTTAAGCTTTTGTTCAATTTCTGCAGGCAGTTGTTATAACATGGAACAATTAGGCACAATGGCTCCTGCTTGAAGAAACACTTCACAAGAGAACCAACCAAATGATGGATCGAAGTCCTTTGTCTGTTGGTTCTCTTGAAACATGTTTCTTTGAACAGAGCCATTCCATCATTAAGCTTAGCTGCATTGTGTTATAGAAAAACTGAAACTATTCAATTGACAGATTTTTTCTTACTTATGACCTGTTTCTATGGGAATGTATTTAAAAATACCGTGTGGGTAGTATTCACAAAAGTTCATGGAACTTTGGTATAGAAAATAATGTGCACAGTTAGTTGTTATTAATGAAAAGCAGGTAATTTTATAAAGACAAATTACGTAAAGAATTTACAAGTGTGTGCTTTGGTGAGAAAAATGAATGGAATGGAATGAAATGTAACAAAATCTTTGCAACATGCCACTCTGTAAAACTTTAAAAACCACCTGGAGAACCTGGAAAAGTCAGGGAATTTTTTTATTACTTTTGAGTGGGAACCCTGTAAAATATCTCCAAGTCAAGAAAAACAAATGACATGTTAGAAGTAAATAAAAACTTTAAGATCTTTTGGGTTCACAATGGACCCATCTTCAGAAAAACATTGAATGCAATTGTTGGTCTTCAATTTTTCTGAAGATGGGTCCATTGTGAACCCGAAAGATTTCAAAGTTTTATTTACTTCTAACTTGTGATTTATTTTTCTTGACTTGGAGATATTTTATCACAAGTTTAAATCGTGCAAAGACTGTTCGACATCACTGTAATTAAAAGAGTGTGATTCGGCCAACATAAAATGCATGCCAGGGAAAGTGTTTGGTAAGGTTGTTATTGAAAAAGTACCGGGTCTTACATCAGAGAAAGTGTGGGATGTTCAGAGTGGTTTTATGCCTGGTAAAGGCTGCACTAACCAGATTTTTGCATTATGCACGGTGATTGAAAAGTATCTGGCTGTTGGGAAGAAAGTTTTTACTGCCTTCATAGATTTAGAGAAAGCTTATGACCGAGTAAATAGGACACTTTTGTGGAAGGTATTGAATGAATATGGTGTTACTGGGAATCTACTTAATAGTGTAAAAGCCATGTATGCTGGTAGTAGAGCTTGTGTACGAGTGAATGGCATTTTATCAAATTGGTTTTCTATTGGTGCAGGAGTTAGATAAGGTTGTGTAATGTCACCATGGCTATTTTAATATATTTATGGACGCGTGCATGCGTGATGCCAAAATAGATGATAGTGGTTTATGTCTTGGTGATATCCATGTGTGCAGATTGCTGTGTGCTGATGACACTGTCCTGTTGGCAGAGAGCAAAAGTGATTTGCAGAGTATGTTGTCTCGGATGTACGAAGTTTGCATGAAATTCAAACTGAGTATAAATAAGGGAAAACCCAAAGTTATGGTTTTTGAGAGAGGAACTGGTAGCACTGAATGTAATGTAAGTCTGAATGGCACTGTGATTGACCAGGTGAGTGAGTTTGTGTATTTAGGAAGCATGTTTGACAGAGAGAACAAATTGGATGGTGAAATTAGTAGGCGAGTGAATTCATTGAAAGTCATAGCTGCTCTGGGAGGTTTTCACAGGAATGATGGGTTCTCTAGAGAGTCCCGCATGGCTGTGTATGAAAGAGTAATTGTTCTTACACTGATGTATGGCATTGAAACCTGGGTACGACAGAAGAAACATAGGAGTCGTTTGTGTGCTGGAGAAATGCGTTACTTATGGGGGGTTTCTGGCAAGACACGGTCTGATTGTGTGAGGAATGAAGATGTGTTGCAGTTGTGTGATATGAAGCAAAATGCTGTTAGCAAGGTGGAGACCAATATGCTTCGGTGGTTTGGCTATATTGAAAGAATGAGGGATCAGAAGCTTACTGAGAAAATCTTTTTAGCCCAAGTGGCAGGAAGGAAAGGCAGAGGAAGGCCAAGGAAGACATGGGTGGATCAGATTCAGGAGTGTCTGCATGAGAAAAAGATTATGAGTATGAAGTATAAAAGATCTTGTGTATGGCGTGTAATGGATATCAGTGAAGCCCGAGTTGTATGTCAAGATCGCTGTAAATGGAGAAGTTTGATACGACAATAGTAAGTAAAAATATCTGGTAGTTTGTATTTCTTTTTTGGGGCTAACCTCTGAATCTCGGAGAACAGCTTAGTGATATGTATGTATGTATGTATAAAATGCATCACAGTAGCCTTGGAAACCACCAGCTTTCCCACACTTGTAATGGCCCCACTCACGGTTTATAGGCTTCATGCAAAGTGGCACTGCTCTATTGACGAGGGCATCTCCAAATATCTTATTCTAACCTCCTTGGTAAACACCTGTGTTTCTTGAAGACTCTTTAGTAGTGAATCATCTCATCATATGAACAATGTAGTTAATGTAGGTACACATTAGTGAATATACTGTATGGCTAAAAATGGAAGCCTGTGGGTATATTTTGTTGAGAATGATATATTTATTTCTAAAAGTTTCTCTGCTACTATATTAATAACCGTCTTGATTCTTTAACAATTTGGTATGCCAGTAGAATTTGGAGAAACCGTAAGATGTTGACAAGCAGTGTTAAAATTAGAAGAAAATCTTCTACAGGCCCAGCGGACCACTCGAATTTGCAAATCACTGGTCCGTCAAAATGCCCATTGGTCCGTGAAAGAAAAACCTTTCACATTTACAGTATATTCAGAAAATGACGTGTCATTTAATCGGAGCTGTATATCACGAATCAAGAGCAACAGAAGTCATGAAATTCAATACATGCATATACATGCGCATGCACAGCACACGAAGCTGCAAGGAAGAAAATAAGTAAGGGGAAAACCATACCTTGTACTGATTATGAAGCACTTTTCAACATACCAAAAGCCACCGGCATGAAATACCTTGCTACAGTGTGAAAGGCAGGAAGTTACCCCATGTGGACAGAAAGACAAATGGGCAAAGCCAGAGCATAAACGGTTCTTCAACCTCCAGTTGGAAAACATATAAAAGACCCATATTCTGGGGTCACTACTTAGGCAAACAAGTGGTGTTGTCCAGAGTTGTATAAAAATAAAATGTATCTGCATACACAACCATTGAAACAAAAATCTTGCTGCAAGCCCGAGAAGCGCAAACCACAATAACAACAGAATAAGGTCATTTGAAGAAAAATTAATAAAACCATAAATAATTATTAGAACATTACAAATCTAATGAAGACAAAACAAGTACACTGGTGGGCAAAAATTAAGGACGAAGAGGAGAAATTAGCATAACAGCGGAACGAGCAGGAAGAACGGACCGAAAGACCACTCAGGAGATAGAATAGGGTCCGGCACGGTAGGGCATGCGCATATATGCAGCATGTCGAAAGGGGCGGGGGAGTGTCGGAATCGTATAAAGCACACGGACGGTGTACGCTCAGCAATTTGGTGAAAGCTTTTGCACAGTGTACATCGGTTTGAACGACGTCGAGTTGCTGCCACCGTGTGAAATGGCCAACAGGCAATCCAGTAGACGACATCTGGATGACTTTACCCGAGGTCGCGTCATTGGGAAGTTGGAAGAAGGTCAAAGTGTGACTAGTGCTGCCGAGGAGTTCGGGATCGCTCACAGCATCGTTTCACGAGCTTGGAGAGCATTTCAAACGACAGGAACAGCTGCCCGAGAGTTTAGCAGTGGTCGTCCACGAGCAACCACGGCGGCGGACGACCAGTATATTGTCCTACAGGCGAGAAGAGACAGACGGCAGACAGCGGGAGAAATCGTAAGGCACATGCATCAGACAACTGGACGTCCGGTATCGCATTTTACCGTGGCCAGGAGGCTGCACAAAGGTGGTCTATTTGCACGACAACCAGTACGGTGTGTATCATTAACGCCTGCTCATCGGAGACAGCGGTTTCTGTGGTGCCAGAAACACAAGAACTTGACACATCAGCACTGGGGTCGAGTTCTCTTTACGGATGAGAGCCGATTTAGTCTGACGAGCGATTCTGGACGTATACACATCTGAAGAGAGCAGGGATCAAGCAATCACACCTCCAACATCATCAAAAGGGACCGGTTTGGAGGTGGCGGAGTTCTCGTTTGGGGCAGTATCATGCTTGGTAGCTGTACTGACCTCCACATCTTCCAAGGAGGTTCAGTCACTGGTGTCCGCTATTGTACTGAGGTTCTCCTGCCTCACGTGCGTCTATTTAGAGGTGCTGTGGGTCCTGAGTTCCCCTTCATGGACGACAATGCTACACCTCATCGTACAGTGGCTGTCGCATAGCTGTTGGGGAGTGAAGATATTCAACGCATGGATTGGCCCGCAAGGTCCCCAGACCTAAATCCAATCGAACACGTGTGGGACCTTCTCGGGAGACGCTTGGCAGCACGTCACCAGCCGCCAGTAACGATTCCGCAGCTGCGATTGGCGCTACAAGAGGAATGGGCCGCGATGCCTCAACAGCTCCTTGACAACCTCGTCCTCAGCATGGACAGACGTTGTAAATCCTGCAACGTAGTCAGGGGTGATCATATCCCCTACTAAAGACTGGATTTTTCTTGGCAGCCGCCTGTCACATGGACGTTTCTGTCTTCTGTCCAGTTGTGCTCGAAGCTACCTTTTCAATAAAGTGCCTTTGTATCCTTTGGATTCCTTGTTTGGACGGTTTTGCTCACATGTCCCATATTCTTACATCTTGGGGATTTTATGGCTATGATTTGAGTCGATGTGGAGCACTTCTGCACGACGTTACATTCGAAAAACCGTCTCGTCCTTAATTTTTGCACGCCAGTGTACATTACAATTGAACGTGCAGCCATATGCGTGAAATGGACTTTTATGGCAAAATATTAAAATATTGGATTATGAAGCTCAAAAACAAGACTAATTAAAGAAATTTTTTTATATCCAAAAAAACAGTTCCATCAATGAACCTTCAAAAATTATACATAGCATTTTTAACAAGTTAATTCAAAAATACTGGACTTACAAAATGCATAAGGAAATTATTTTAATGTAATAACTGACAACTGCCAAGAGGAACCTGGCAATAAAATTTAAATTCTTTTTGCGTAAACTAAGCCTTTGATACAGTTCCTATACATTGAGAACAGGCCTTGATAAAATCTAGAGGTCGGAAATGTTTGTAAAAATAAAAGAACTCAGAAGATGTGAAGAATAATGAAAGCAGTGGCTTACTGGGAAAACTCGAGGTCCCCCCGCAAAATAATATTGTCAAGGCTCTTTTGTGAAAATCTATTAGCTTTCAATTACTGAAAATTTTAAATTCCATGTTATTAACTAGGTTTTATCGGCGTTTTAATAATTTAAATTCTTTGGAACCTACAGGTATTTTTTGTAAAACCAAAGTGATTGCATTTTATTGCATGTAACACAAATGTGCACGTCGTAATTAAAATGATTGCCCTAGTTTTATTCAAAGTACTACAAAATGCTTACGCCAAAGCTAATCATATGCGTATTTTGTTCTTTTAGAGAACCCTCTTTGAAATGCCTCATGATTACGTAGATAAAACATGTAACTGCCGTTAGTTTGTTGGTTAGAGTTTATTAGCGCAATAGCCTCAATGGGCCAAAGCGCGTCATGCCAAACGTCTTACATCAGAAACAAAAGCGACATCAAAACTATAACAAAAGATAAGGTACAAAAAAAAAAAAAAGAAACATGACGAGAAACGGTGTAAATGGCCGAGAATCAGACAATGGACTTCACAAAACAAAAAAAAACACATAACTGTTGTGTGACACAGTGTTCAAGGACCTTTTCTCATTTATAGGAAAATATAGAACATAAGTAAGCAAGTAACAAGAATATTTTGGCACAAAAAAAGCGGAACTTCTTAAATTGTTTGATCTTGAATATACAAAGCACATTTAACATGTGTTTTGTATATTCAAGATCAAATATATTCACGCCTCAATATTTTGCACATAGTCCCTGCGAAGAACATCATTCATTATGTTCTGAAGGATGCGTTGTTTTGTGCAAAGGACTAATGCATAATTAATTCCTTTACTAATACATAATGATTTTGTTAATATGCATGTATAAGAACTCTTCCTATGGCTCTGAAAATAGGCCTCAAGTAGTAGCTACTTTCCTGTCATCCAGTTTTTATATACTAAAACCACAAAAAATATTTCTGAATATTTCACTTATTAATTGAAAAAAAAATGCTTTTCTTTTTAATACTTCTTTCAAATGTGCCATCATATGAAATTTCCTCTAAAAATTTTGTAAAATCTTTTTGCTGTGGCTAGAGACCCTCTTAGCTGTGAGCCCCCCCCACTGCAGGGGTTGCACAGGCTATCAGTACACCCCTGATTGAAAGTTCTTCAAGTTAAAATACAATTAAGTATATTAAAACCCCTACTAATAATTTGGAAATTATCTACGTACGGGCATATGTCTACATTCTGCTACTCTGGTGTTCTCTAAATCCAAATATTTTGATTCATCACAGCTTCCTACAGTCCAAAATTTTCATAAAACTAAAGTACGGTTTGAAATTCTGATATTCAGTTTTTGAGTAGGAAATATCTAAATTTCAAAAAAATCCAAAAACTGTCATAGCTAAACCTAGATATTTTGAAATTTGGTTCAGTTCTTTACAAACTTGCAAATTCTGAAATAAACAGGGTTAAAGAAAAAATTACTGGCCACCCGGGCCAGTAACATAAATAGTTCACTGGCCCATTGTCAGCGGAGCACTGGGTAATTTAAACACTGGACAAGCATGTATTATGACATTTCAGTGTCATGAAATTAATTCTTTCATTTCTGTTGAAAGTTGTGAATTTTCAACCACTGTTATATAGAATTAATGCAGCTGTCCTAAGTGTGCCAGGTTGAAATATAACATACACTGAAGAACGAAAACCTTATGACCACCTGCCTAATATGATGTTGGTCCTCCACGTGCCACTAAAACAGCTCTTACCCTGTGAAACGTGGATGCTACAAAGTTTCTAAAGGTGTCTTGTGGTATTCATTACCAACATGTTACCAAGCAGATAAGTGGTTGAGCCACCGCAGATTGGATTTGCCGATCCAACAGAAATCGCAGATGCTCAATTGGATTGATGTCTGGGGAACTTGGAGGCCAGGGCAATACCTGGAAGTTTTTCTCATGTTCCATGAACCATTCTTGAACAATCCGGGCAGTGTGGCATGGCACATTATTCTGTTGAAAGAAGGCATTAGTAGAGGCATGGCTTATATGCATCCTGGACAAGTCCTGAAACTTTATCCATTCCTTCCTTTTTGTCCCTGCACAATGTTTTGTAGTTGAGAATTTTTTTACTGACATAACTTACGTCCGACAAATTTCTCTCCCCACTCCCTGCAAATGCTGCTGTTGGTTTTCTTGTCTGTTAGGAGGACTGAAGCTGCGTTATTAGCATCTTTTTTGTCGTGCTTATGTTATCACTTTGTCTGTCTGACCGAGGAGACCATATAGCAATTATTAGCTCTATTTGTAAAATTCTTTTTGCTTTGGGAAGCTTAAAATGGGAGAATGATGATCCACGAGTTCCGTTTTTTTCCGATGCACAGCTTCACCGCTAGAGGAGATCGTATCGAATTTAAAATGCATTTTATTTCATATATTTCGTTTTAAATATCCAATTGAAAAAATTCTTTTCCCTTTCGATGGCGTTTATATTGAAGACTATTTTAGTTACCGTCTGTTTTTCAAATAATGCATACATTTTCCGCTAGGGTGTGTAAAGGTAAAAATTGCAATTTTTCCAATATCTCCGCTTCTAAAAGTCCGATTTGAAAAATTCTTTCTGCATCTTTTGGTAAAGAGTGGTTTGGCCACCAGGGGGCGTAAGTGGTTTTTTTTTTTTTTTTTTTTGCTTCTGATATATTTGCAACAAAATCTGAGCTGAAAACTCGATCGAAAAAATTTCTCTGTGGACCGATACCGCTCATCTCAGAAAACTTTTTAAGAATACCTCCTGCTTAAAATAGAGCATAATTTTCCCACCAGGGGCATACACATATATCTTATTTTTGTCCATATCTCTGTTTCTTGGAGTCCAATTTAAAACATTCTTTGTTGGAGAACATGTTCGCCGGGAAATGTTTCTCATATAACTTCATATATTTCTTAACGCACAAGTGCACCACTAGAGAGCATAAGTTCACATTTTCGTTTACAGCAATATCTGTGGGACTGAAAACCCGATTGAAAAATAATATCTTTCAATCAGATACTACTAACTATGAAAACTCCTTGTGTGTATTTTCTTCCCAAAATAATGCACAATTTTGCTGCTAGGGATTGCAAATATTTAATCTATTTTTCTCAATATCTGTACTTTTAAATGTTCAATTCAAAAAATTCTTTTAAAAGCAGATGATACCATTTACCTTATGGAACACTTTAGGTTTGTATTTGAGGAGGTTTGTGGTTCACAATTCTGCTGCTAGGTAGTATTTGTGTACTTCCCTTTGCAGCCTATCTCTGCCTCTTTTTTTTTTTTTTTCTTTTTTTACTGTATGTCATTCGCTATAATAAAGTTAGAGAGTGAATGAGAGTTTTGTTACAATAAGGAGATCCTCTTCAAATAATGTACAACTTTCCCCCTAGGGGTTGTAATGGTCAAAACGTTTTTGTTGCTATGTCTGCTTCCGGGAGACGTACTTGAAAAGTTTTTTTCCTTAGTTGCTATGAAGAATACTTCTTGCCTGTTTCAGGGATGAAAGAGTTCCACCAAAATGTGGAATTCCGCCCTTTTGGAAGTCACCTGGGAGTTTCTGAGATCGATGAATTATTGCAATAAAACAAATTAGATCATTAAAATATCTCAGTAGGACCACAATTTCGTGTCCTCGTTGATAAGTCACACCTAAAAATTCACAGTAACATAAATTATGCACTAATGGATTAAATACAATTACGTACCTTCAATCTTTAGTCCACTTGAGACATATTGTTGGTGTGTAATTTTAGTACAGAGAACATTGATAAAATAAGACAGTGTATATAGTGATTCTTGCATTTAAACAGCTGAAACCAGAGTGTAATAGTGTTTGTACATAGGTACATAAAATAAAAAAAATAAAAAAACGAATATTTCATCTCCCAGGGAAATATTTTTGGAATTACACGACATGTATTGAGAGGTGTCAATAATTCCATAAAAAAAGAAGAATTGCACACCAACAATTTGCCTCAAGTGGACTAGATTGAAGGTACGTAATTGTATTTAATCCATTAGTGCATAATTTATGTTACTACAAATTAGATCAGTATAAATATGGGATTGACATTATTGGTTTGATGTAAGCACATTGACTAAAATAAAATTCTTATTCATTCCTAAAGAAATGTTAGACAATTTTATGGCTTTTATACATGGTCGAGTCACATTATTGTGACCACCTGCTAATATCCAGAGTAACCGCTGTGTGCAGCGCGGACAGCAGCTAGATAGGCTGGGAGTGACTCAACAAGGTGCTGAAAGGTGTTCACAGGTATGTGGACCCATGCTAACTGCAGTGCATCTGACAGCTGCTTGAGGGTGTGTGGTGGAGGATCCATAGAGCAAACAACACTATCGAAGTGGTCCCACAGATGCTCAGTTGGGTTTAAGTCTGGGGAATTAGGGGGCCAGGGAAGTACTTCGAAGTCTTCATCGTGCTCTTCCAACCACTCTCAGACATTTCTAGCTGTGTGACATGTCACATTGTTGTGCTGGTAGATCCCATCCGCCCCATGGAAGACAATCAGCATGTATGGGTGTACGTGGTCTGCAAGGATGGATTCATAACGAATTCGGTCCATAGTGCCTTCCACAAGTATGAGTGGACCAAGAGAATGCCACCAAAACACTCCTCAGACAATAATGCTGCCCCCACCAGCTTGTGCTCTTTCAGCAATAGTTGGAGAGTGTTTGTTCTCAGATGTTTCTCGCCTTCTACGCCAACGTCCATCTATTCAATGAATCAGAAAACGTGACTCATTGGAGAAGGCAATCCTTTACCAATCAGTGGTGGCCCAATTCTGATACTGCCATGCAAGTGTAAGCCTTTTCTGCCGATGCACCTTCGTTAGCATAGGAGCAGTGTGCATCGGAGCCCCATGTGCAACAGGGTTCGCTGAACTGTCATTTTAGACACACTTCCAGTAGCCCCCTGGTTCATTCGGCCAGTGAGTTGCTGTACTGTAGCATGTCGATTGGGCCTTGCACACCTTCGCAGCCGACGTTCACCTCTCACATCAGTGGCACATGGTGCTCTGCAGTTTTCACATCGCTTATTCGCAATGGTGCCAATTCTCCAATCACGATACACTTTAACCACAGCAGCACACGAACAGTTTACAAACTGTGCTGTTTCAGAAATACTGCCACCCTTGTCCCGAAATCCGATAATCACCCCTTTTTGCAAATCTGATTAATCGCTCCTTTTATCCATGACAGCAATGAGTGATATGTTTTCAGATTGCCCACAGCACACCTAATATACCCCCCAACCCAGCTCACGACATGTGCCTTCTTTCATTG
Organism: Macrothele yani; assembly: GCA_039090855.1. Taxonomy (NCBI): domain Eukaryota; kingdom Metazoa; phylum Arthropoda; class Arachnida; order Araneae; family Macrothelidae; genus Macrothele; species Macrothele yani. Next base: position 74,852,038 of record CM077016.1, on the reverse strand, counting down.
GCTACGTGCTGTTGACATCAAAAGTAGGAGGTGATCACAATAATGTGATTTGACTGTGAATATGCATATATGGTGCTTAGGGTAGTTAATAAAGGCTGAAAGATTAATTATTTTTGCGTATTCCTATGTGGGAAAAGTTCAGCCATGACCACTTTTCATGCCTGTTGTTTTCAACTTTTCCATTATGCAAAATTTTTCTGCTAAAAGGCATACAGTTATATCATGTTTCCTTCTATATCTCTTCTTTTAACTATTCGTTTTGAAAATCTTTTTGTCTGTATACCTTCCTTCTCCTATGGAAAAAGTTTTTTTTTTTTTTTTTTTTGCCGTTTGTTAATTTCCACAACATACTTTTTAGCCGCTGATGGAAGTAAGTAGCTGATTTTTTTTTTTTTTTTTTTTTGTGGGTTATTTTGACCTTAATGAAATTTGCTAATGAATGCTTTACGTAAAAATTTGCCATAGAATCGGATTGCTTTCTAATATCAGAAACTTAAATCTAGGTGTTTCTTAGTATTTTCTGAGCTAAGTAATCACTTTGCATCTTCTATAATTTGTTTTCTAATTTTGCCCAGTTAAATTGCCTTGATCACTAATGAGTGCAGTTGTACACAGCTCTTGGATTTCAGATTTTCCCATTATTCTCTTTCATGTTGGAAATTTTTGTGCATACTTTGTTTGCTGGCGAGTACAAATTTAAAACATAGCTACAACGTCAATATTATGTTGAAAATTCCTTCCATATATAAAATTTGGTAATTTGCTTCAATAATTGAACTAAAGCCAAAGTAGAAAAATATTTTTTTCTCAAAATCAGTGTAGTATATTGTATATAAAAGTTTAGTAGATATTAAACCTGGTCACATTTTCAGTGACAGTTTTGGTGTTTCAGTATTTATCTGTGATTCTAAGTTTCTGACTAGCTGCAGCAGACATCATTTTTAGCATTCTGTATTAAGTTTGCCCAAGCACTAGGAAGTTTTTTGTTGTAGATTACAGGTTGAACAGACCCATGGTTTCACTATATTTTAAGTAAGAGCATTTGGATCGTATGTCCTGGAAAAAAGTCGAAATGTCCTGGAAGAGTCCTGGAATTTTGTGATTGAAAAAGTGTATGAATCATGTAGAGTACATAGTGTATGAACCATGAGTGTATGGACCACTGTTGCCATGAAGGGATGTAGCAGGTCTAAGTGGTAGACATCATAGTTTCCTGCACATGAATGACTGGACCCAGGGTTTCCCAGCAGAACATTGCCCAAAGCATTACCTTCCTCCCCTGACTTGTGTCCCTCCCGCAGTGCATCCTGGTGCCAGCACGTATCCAGGTAAATGATGAACATGTAACCAGCCATCCACATGGTGCAACAGGAAATAGGATTCATCAGACCAGATGGCCATCTTCCATAATTCAGGGTCTAGTTTTGATGCTCTCGTGCCCATTGTAAGCACTTGCAATGGTAGACTGAAGTTAGCATGGGCACTCGGAGTGACCTGTATCTACACAGTCCTATGTTCAACAGGGTTTGATGTACTGTGTGTTGTGACACATTACTCTCGTCACCAGCATTCAAGTTACAGGTGAGTTGTGCCACACTATCCTTTTTGTTGACTCATATCATACGGGATAGACTTCGCTCACCTTTAGCATTCATGAGCCGTGGTTGGTTCGCACACTACCAGCGGTTTATGGTTTTTTCCTCCTAGGACCACTTTTTGAAGGTACTAACCATAGCTGACTATGAGCACTCCACAAGTCTTGCCATCTCAGAAATGCTCTGACCCAGTTGTCTGGCGATTACAATTTAGCCTTAGTCAAACTTGCTTAAGTCAGCTGCCTCTCCCATCCGAAGAACAAGAATATCATTGATTAACAGAGCTCAGTATCAGGTGTTATTTATACTGTTTCATGACCTTCACACATGCCATCATTTACCTGAAGTTGCTTCGTTTTTGATAAAGGTGCGCTGGTCATAATGTTTTGGCTCTTCAGTGTCTAATGCCTTTAAATGCATTGTTGCTTGTGTAATACCTTTGGCCAAGAAATTTATTTTTTTGTTATTTTAACTTTATATAATCATTATGAGTTAGTGTTTTCTAGATTTTGTGTGAGTCATTTAACACTCAGCACAGGTTAATTATTAGTTCTGGAGCATGTGCTATTTAAAAAAAAGAATGTTTTGGTTTTCATCATACAAACAGACAATAGGTACTTCAAACAGATGTGTGTACCTGCCTACCTCAAACTGTATACCATGTTCATGAACATTGTTTGGAAGGTGTCTAGTATTTAAGTTATTGAAATTATGAGGGAGAAATTACTAGAAATCAAATACAATGCACATAACTTTTACTTGAAGGTAAACATTTTTCTATGAATCAGACTAATTGACTGTAAAAAATGAGCATGTATGGAATACGGGATTACACCATACAATACAAATTTTGAAGATGTGAATCTTTTTTTTTTTTTTTTTGGATGGTAAGTCAGATATCTGACTTACCACCATCCATGTCATTGTATTTACACAAAAAAAAAAAAAAAAAAAAAAAAAATGTGGAATCATATCTTCAAAATTTGTAAAAATATTAGCAGCTTAGGTATCAAATTGGGGAAGAAGAAAAATGTGGGGTAGCACATCCTGTTAATACAATTGATGACATTATGAAAAGAATGATGGAAAGAAAAAAACTGAAATTTATTCAAAAGTGCATTTATGTAATGAAATTGGGCTGTGAAATTTTTTATTTATATTAAAAGGCTATTGCAAATGAAATATGCAAGTTCTCTCTGTGACTTCATCTCTACACTGTGCTATTTGCAGATTGCATGAGGGAAAACAGCCTTATTTTCTTCCATGAACAGTCAGCTGTTTTTTATTATTTTACTCCTAGCTTTTCAGATCTTCAGCATCTAGTAGGATGCTCATGTAGTTTTATAGAAAATAGTGGAATTAATGTACTTGTATTTTTATTCATCTTAACCAATTTTATACATTGCTTCAATCATAAAAGTTTCATGCTAAAAATATCAAGGAAGGATCGTGAGCCCAAACCCATTCAAGAACAGTGGGGCGTGTACTGTGTGCCCTTGAAAAGTGACATTGCTGCCACTCCTAGTTCATGAACATAGGCTCCACTCTTCGTAATTTAGGAGTTAGAGTGACTGAACATCAGTACACTGTAAAGACTGGTTCTACTACCACTGCTCTTGCATGCCTGGTTAAGTCTGGAACTCATCTGCCCTCTTGGTCTGAGACTTATTGTTACTTAAGACCAGAGGTAGGTATATGACTCTCTTTGCCGAAAGTTTGTACATTGACATTTTTAAGGACATATGCTGTAATGATGACTTACCTGCACATGTACATGCACCATGGATTTGCTTATTTAACTTCTTGTATCGTCTGAAGAACCCTATTGCGGGGGTTGATAATGGACCTTGTGCTTACTTATCACTTCGGTGAGTATGTATTAGTCACGTATTAAGTGTTATTTTCTTTCTCAGCTTTGTTTCTCGCTGTAACCGAGTTGTGACGCGGATATCATGTCACTCACCAGGATTGCTGTTGTCTTCGGGACTACGTATATATTAAGTGTGTGTGTTCTCCTTGCGCCAGTTCTTTTAACCTGATGACGCACAGGGCGTCTGTTGTGAAAGATATTGTTTTTACCTAATATGTCTTTTTAGTAGTAAAATTCTAATTGTAGGTGTTGGGTTGGTTTTCTACATGCTTAGACAGCAGCCTTTTTATTCTTATTTATACATTGCACAATGCATTATTATAGGTTTCAAACTTATCTGCAGAATCACAAATTTAGTCATAAAATCTTCCAAACTCAGTGATCTGTGTTATTTATTGTTAAACAGTTGTAAATCAATGGCAGTGTTGAGATCATGTTTGTCATTGTCATATGAAGGAGATTGCACTTGCAGTTAGTTCTCATATTTATTTTCTGAGGTTGTGAAACAGTTGCAAACCAGGTGCATGAAAATATACAGTTGCAAACCACACACAAAACATACATAGTTGTATCAGAATAATATGACCACCCCCAGAATCACAGTGTACGTGCCCTGGCACGTCACTGAGTGCACGTGACAAGGTCGACCACACGGAGATATAAACGGCCAGCCAAGACAGATGAGCCATAGTGCGTCACATGAGCACAATGGGCAAAGGTAGTGATTTGACGGACATTCAGAAAGGAATGATCATCAGCTACCGCACCAAGGGTGGAAGCATCTCAGAAACAGCAGACTTTGTGGCCTGTTCGTGAGGTGCTGTAGTAAGGGTGTACTAAGAATGGACTGCTGGCACACTGAGTACCTCTCGACGTCATAACTGTGGAGCCCCAAAGGCCATTGACCTCAGAGGAGAACGTCGGTGCGTAAAGGGCGATCGACACAACAATGCAGCAATTGACCACGCAAATGAAGGTTGGGGCACCCAGGTACGTGTCCCTGATAACAGTAGAGCGAACCCTGTTATGCACGGTCTCTTGAGTCAACGCTGCATCAAAGCGCCCATGTTAACCCCCTGTCCATCAGTAACGACGCCTGCAGTTTGCATGGGACTGCTGTCATTGGACAGTGGAAGAGTGGGAAAAAAAGCTGCCTTTTCCGACAAATCCAGATTTCTACTCCACAGAAGTGATGGGCTGTGGCAGATACGACGTCGGACACACTAGAACGAACACCCGGACACACTTGTCAGTCAAGTACAGGCTGGTGGTTGCAGTGTGCATGTCTGGGGGATGTTTTCCTGGTATGAGCTGGTACTGCTGGTACCACTGGATGGGTCCCTCAACATCAATAGCTACCTGTCCATCCTTTCTGATCACATGCATCCCTTCATGTTGGACGTTTTCCCTGGTGGTGATGGTGTCTACCAACAGGACAATGCGCCCTGCCATGTCGCTAAGGGGGTGCATGACTGGTTCCAGGAACACAACAGCAATGTCTTTTTCCCTTGGCTGGCGAAATCTCCCGACCTCAATCCCATAGAGCACTTGTGGGACTATTTGGATCGACAGGTTTGTCGTGCCGACCCACAACCATGTCATCTGTGGGATCTCCGTGCTCTGCTGCAATCTGAATGGGCATGTGTGCCTCGGGCAATCTTCCAGGGCCTCATTGCGTCCATGTCACGCCGTCTCGCCAGTGTCATCTGGGCCAAGGGTGGTTATTCCCATTATTAGGTACGTGGTCATGTTATTCTGTTATGACTGTGTAATGGATAGCATACTCGAATGGAAATAGGAAGATGCGGGTTCAATTCCCATTCCAGGGTGATGTAATTTTCAAGTTTTCTGAGGGGATGTTACATGAAGACCGGTAAACCACAGGCAATTCAATACATATTTCTGATCGTTTTGAATATTCTAGTGATATATTTGATTACTGGTTAACTTGTCATACTAATTATCTAACATTTATTTGCAAAATACATGTCTGCAGTTACTTATAGCCTTCAGCACACTGGTAAATAGAAAATGAATGAACTTGAGAAAAGTTTCTTTCCTTGTTTTTAGTGATTAATTCACAGATTTAATGCAACCATCTGTAAAACATCATTGATAGAATGTTCACTGTAATACATATATGTAAGTTGTTTCAGACACAGAAGGTGCTATAACAAAAAATATTCTGTTTATACACCACCAGTTTTTGATTTAGGAGAGGTTATTCTAAATGCCTTCATAGGTTAAAGGATGCAATACTTCTACAGCTGTTAGGGGGAAAGCTAGTATTCGTCTACCAAAGGGTTCATCCAGTTTGTACTGGATCTTTTGCTTTCAGTTTGAAAAAAAAAAATGCAGAAATGTGCTGGAGAACCATGCCATTTTATTTTCATAAATTCTGCTAATGTTCACCTGCTTCAAGTAGAAACAGTGGGCCACATAATCAACTAGCACTTTTATATATATTAAAATAATACAACGTCTGTCACAAATATTTTATTTTTTCAAGTCAACCAAGGTTTCGCTGGGCTCTGACTAGCTTCATCAGGACGAATGACACATAAATATTCAAATTGTACAGGATATCATAAATGGTGTTTACAGTCACGTGTTCTGGTTAGTTGCTTTCATGTGCTTGATAGAAAGGGTGTAGATGCCATGTCATTAATAAGTTGCGAAGAATTCTGATACACGTATATAAAAAGCTTCCAAAATATCAAGTTTAGTGGTTGAATCTGGCTTGACTTTTAGTTTTGCTTCTTCAAAGAGAAATTTATGGTCCTTTTCGTAACAGTGTTTAGCCATTGATGACTTCTTTAGGTTACAGTTCCAAAAATAGGTCTTGTGCTCTTTCAATCGAAAATGCAAGGCTGTACGGGTCTGTCCTATATACTATATTGACAAAAGTCACTGTACGCAAGAGATGGGTAGTTCGCGACTGACCCGTTCTGAGTAACCCGGTCGACAGAGTGAACAAAAAGATCCGTTCAGTAGTTTCAGCAGATTTCGTTCACCATTCGCATCAGACCTGGAGCCGAGGATCCAAATCATTCGCTTCGGTCATCGGTTGGAGCTGGAAAATTTTTTCGTGTAACTAGGACCATCTTAGGGTTTATTTTAATAGTTTGCAGTGAAATAAAGATATATCACATTTTTTAGATTCTATGTTTTTTTATATTTTGATTTTTCCATTACGGGTTCACTAACTAGATGGGGACACAAGCTTAAAACTCTGACAGAACAGATGTATATTAATAAATACGAAAGGCAGTATTTGTACTGCCTCAGAGGGAAGCAATTAATTATAAAAAGTCACACATCACTTTAAAACATATTTTAATTTCATTCGTCGTTCTCCCACGCGGGATGAGTAATGAGCTCGTGTTCAAAGCGCATCATATTTGCTTGTGTTTGTCACTCCATGTCAGTTCGTTGGTGAGTCAAGAATGAGTTGTGTAATAATCCTGTCTCATGACTATTTTATGTGGCCTTTAGAAGTACTTTTATGAATGTTGATTGTATCGCTACTCTGTAACATTTATTATAACAGAAATGTTTTATTTCCTCATGAAGAGAAAAGTGTCTATCTGGCAGAATAAATCAGTTGATTATGTGAATTAAAAATCAATTGACTACGTGCCAGGGAAGAACTGTCTGATGATAAGAATCAACATCTCAAAACAGTGTTCTGAGGAAAGACAATTCCATTGGAATAAATATAGAATATGGTCTGCCAAATGATTTTTTTTTTATTTCCCTCTGTCAGTGCGTGAGGGGATGCCAATTGCTCTCCACATCTTGATTGTAAGCACCTGTATGGGGATCAACAAAATTTAGATAGTGGCTGACTGTTAGATGTTGAAATCCTAAGCTTGGCAGTTTACCATAGGCAGCACACTGATCTATCGTGACTGTGCAAGGGGGGGAAATGTGTCCAAAACGACAACAAAAAAAGTTTATAGGCTCCCATTATAAACCGCACGATCAAGAAATACACCTGAACCAGTGGCTTAACCAGAAATTTCTTAAGGGGGTCCATGGATTTGGTTCATTGGTGAAAGTCTATATTTACATATATATATATATCGCTTTGAATTCATACTCAATCCACCCTCAATAGTGGTGGTGGTGGTGGGGGGGGTCCGGACCCGTGGACTATTCCCTTGGCTATGCCTTTGACAGGAGTTAACTGCTGAGCGAGAAAGTGCGCGCCATTCAAAGAACTGACATGCTACCATCTATCAGCCGATTTAATTGAGAGGAACTAAAGGAACGGATCATTTTAGTGACCCAATCTGAAAGATCCGGATCGCGTAAACGACCGAATCTGCCCACCACTACCGGACACCCCTTCAAAAGCAAATGAACGGATCCGCTGCATTGTTAAGATGCGCAGTACAGCTGCAAACGGTATAAAAACAAGCCTGCGGCTGACCGCGATCATTTCGTACTGTGAGTTGAGTGAAAATGTCGCGGCAATAGAGAACTGACTTTGAGAAAGGAAAGATTGTTGGGTGTTATATTAGTGGATTGTTTGTAAAAGAAACCGAGAGGCATTTAAACATACCCAAGTCAACTGTTTTAGATGTACTGAATAAGTGGAAGACACTGGCGTGCCAGAAGCAGCAAAATGTACCGGCAGACCAAAGAAAATTAGTGATAGAGGATGTTGAAGCCCCAGAAGAGTCGTTAGAGCTAATCTACAGAGTACTACTGCATAAGACCTCAGTATACAGATGAATAAAAATGCTGGAACCTTGGTATGTACATGTACCATTCACAGAGAACTTCATTCCACAGGTTACTGTGGTCGTGCGACTGCTCATAAGCTTTTCATCTCCACTCAGAATGCTACTCATAATTTAGCATGATGTAAAGAACATTTATTGTGGACTGTAGATCAGTGAAAATGTGTCCTATGGACAGATGAATCCAGATACACTATCCACCAGTCTGATGGGCGTGTGTGGGTATGGCGGCAGCCGGGGAACACTATTTACCACTGTTCCTACGGTCAAGTTTGGAGCTGGCAGTGTATTAGTGTGGGGGTGTTTTTCGTGGTATGGTCCCGGCCCATTGGTTACCGTGAACAAACCTGTTAACCAGCCCGTCTACCTCGATATTCTGCACAATTATGCCCTACCAACTCTGTGGCAATACTATGGAACTAAGCCATAAAGCAAGGACTGTTATGGTGTGGTTTGACGATAACTCTGTATCTTGTATGGACTGGCCAGCACAGAGCCTTGATCTTAATCCCATAGGTCACCTATGGGATGAATTAGAGTGCAGCATAAGAAGTTTGGAACCAAGGCCTAAGCAGCAGCATTATATACTGAATAGAACATTAAAAGAATTCTTGAAATCGTCATCGCACGTGTAAGTTATGTTGAAAATTATAAGCGAGACGTTTCGGTAGCGACTTCTACCTTCATCAGCCATGGAATGAGACACAATAAAAGCATCAGTTGTTTCCAGATTTCAAAATCGCTTTCCAAATAATAGGGATGTTAAACGGTGCATCAGTATTGCAGGTGTTAGGGGTAAGGTAGATTTCAATGCTTTCACGGTACCTGAGGGCATGCCGATTGCTGAACGGGGCGATCCACTTAACATTGTGCCAAACGAGAACCACGGACGTATCGCTGATGGTTAAAATTGAAAGGGAGGTAAAAGGGCTGCCTTTCTTAACATCAGCGATATGGTCCATCAATCGCCGGTTTATGCTGCGGTAAGTACTACCAATGTCCTGTCTTCGTCCATAAGAATTCTTTGGACAATAAAGTGGCTGATTTCCTGGTAAAACCCAATTGTATATGACTCAAGGCTGACAACACTGGAAAACTATGTAAAGCTGTTAGTGAGCTTTCTAAAAAATCTTCTCTGAAATGTTTCTTAGACTTCTCCCCCTCCCCCCAAGCTTATTTTCGCACTACCAGGTTGTTCTTACAGATCAAGCTACATAAAGTTGGACATCCCATTAGGTCATTAATTGAAAACACTTTTTCTCCTGCAGTCAATCTTGAAAGGCAATTGGTCAAATGTTGCAAAGTTCTGACAAGAAATTGTCCGTATTCTGTTGTATCGACCAAGGACTTTATCCAGAAACTCCCTTCTTCCATCAATCCTCAAGATTTCCTGTATAGCTTTGATGTGGATTCATTGTTTCCTTCTGTTCCTTTCTTTGATGCCTACATGTTCATGGTCAAAAAACTAATGGAGCACCAAGAACTTCCTGGAGAACTGATCAAAGATCTTTATGACTGTTTTGATTCATTTGAAAAATATTCCTGTTTTGTATACAATGGTATCTATTACCAACAAAAACAAGGCGTACCTATGGGCTCTTTCCCCCTTACTTGCTGAAATTTATTTGCCGAATATTGAAACATTAATTGTTGCTCCATTCCTCTTAAAACCCACCATTTGGTTAAGGTATGTGGACGACATCTTCATTATTTGGCCACACCAGAAACACTGTTTGAACTCATGTCCTCCATAACTTCAAAATTCCTGCATATAAAATTTTCTTCTCAAGAACAGATCTACAATAATATTAGTTTTCTGGATGTTAACATCAACCCAGACTTCTCACTTGGCTTCTCTGTTTACAGGAAACCTGCCACCCATAATATCATCTCTTACCATTCTCGTACCTTTGGAAAATACAAACTGTCTGCTCTAAAGTCATGCATTCACTGTGCCAACCTTATTTGCAACAGCCATTCTGCTCTTCAACAATAATATCATCAACATTGGCAAATTGCATGGCTTTCCACTCCTCTTTGTACATAGACTAATCAAGAGGTTTGAATCACAGAATAGATCTAGTTTACTGCCTGAACCTTCCACCACCCATCAGTTTGTTGGCACTTTGCCCTTTAGCCTGTCCTTCACTTATAAAGTTTGCTGTATTTTCAAGTCTTTTGGCTATAGGATTGCAGTCAAACCACCTCTACATCTTCTCAACCTCATCTTTAATGACAGAGATCGCAATAAACCCCTAGATTTACAATGTGTCTACTCTATCCCTGTCAACACTTCCACAGGCGTTACCCACTATATTTGTAGTATTTACTGCAGCATAAACCGACGATTGATGGAGCATATCGCTGATGTTAAGAAAGGCAGCCCTCCCACCTCCCTTTCAATTTTAACCATCAGCGATATTTCCACGGTTCCCGATTGGCACAATGTTAAGCGGATCGCCCCGTTCAGCAATCGGCCTGCCCTCAGGTACCATGAAAGCATTGAAATCTACCTTACCCCTAACATTTGCAATACTGATACACCGTTTAACATCCCTATTATTTGGAAAGCAATTTTGAAATCTGGCAACAACTGACGCTTTTACCACGTGTCAAATTCTGTGACTGATGAAGGTAGAAGTTGCTACCAAAACGTCCCGCTTATAATTTTCAACGTAACTTACACGTGTGTTCAAGAATTCTTTTAATGTTTTGTATGTTACATGTTTTCTTGCCAATTCTTCTCACTATGATACTGAATAGAAGAGCATACCTGTTGCTGTGTTCCAAAACCTTGTCAAAAGTCTGTCTCAAAGGGTCAGTGCATGCATTAAAACCAAAGGTGGACTGACACCATACTAATGTATGTCAATAAATGCTATGTTGTGTTTCTCTTCTAGGTGTCTGGTGACTTTTGTCAATATAGTGTATATGAAGCACCACATTCACATGGAATTTGATAAATTCCCCACAAGTTTTTATCTTAAACATAGTCCTTTAATCCTGAAAAGTTCATTTTGTTTATGGGTTTAAGAATCACTTAAAAATTAAAGGTTTTGAGAATTTTTGAAATTTTGAAGGCAATGTCAGGGGAAAATGGAATAATGGCAAAATTCTCTCATAATGGACGCATCGCTAGAGTTAATGTGGAGATAGGCTTCGTTTTCCAGAATTCTGTTAGAGCCTTGTCTATAATGAAAGGTCTTTGCTGTACTGCAGCACATTTAAGGATATCAAGTTCTTTTTCCAAACTGTCTATCCAAACATATATGTATCGTCCGATATACGCAACTGTAAAAGGCGCTGAGTTTTTGTTGCCAAGGGTGATTGGACTTGGCATGTGGAGGTGAGAAAACAGTGAAAGGCTTCCGATGAATTGTAGTTGCAAGAGATCCATTTGAGCAGGTAACCAGGACGTCAAGGAATGGTAGGCATCAGTTATTTTCAGTTTTGTAGCTGAATTGAATGTGAGGATCAATGGAATTTATAAGTTTGACTAATTCCGGAATTTCGGAATTTTTTTCCTTTCCATAGAAAGAAAGTATTGTCTACATATCATATACACAAGTTGAATTTCACAAGTTTGAAAAGCTTTTCTTCAAATCGACGCATGTAGATTTCACATAATGTAGGGGACAGTGGGCTGCCCATGGCTTGACTGTTCATAAAATGTTCCACAGAAAGTAAAGCTTTTGTTTTATGCAAATGTCCTCTAGTCTCGTTATTTCCTCTACTTCAGGTTGCCTGTAATGATGCTCTATTATAAGACTTGCTTTTAGGAATTCCAGAGCTACTTTTAGTGGAGCATTGGTGAACATAGGTACCACATCAAAGGCTAGCATAGGTTGATCTACGCAGGGGTGTAGTTTGAAAAAATTTGTGACAAATGTTGTATTATCTTAATATACTGGGTGTCCAAAAAGTCTTTCCCTGATTACAAACGTCATTGATATCCGCTGTATGTACGTTACAGATGTGAAACTGGTGCCAAAATGTTGGAAAACTAACCAAGGTTTTTTTGTTGCAGGTTTCCGCAACGTGGCTGTAGTGTAGCAGTGTCAGTGCCCACGAAACCGGAAATGTTCACAAATCAGGAAAAAGCTCAGTGTGTCCTCTGGTATCACAACACCCGGTCACCAATAACAGTGCAGAGGAACTTTCAAACAACGTATGGAAAGAAGCCGCCCGATGTCAAGAGCATTAAGTCGTGGTACAACAAGTTGAAGACCACAGGATCTGTTGCTGACTTACCGAAAACTGGCCGACCATCAACCTCAGCTGAAAGGGTGGAAGCAGCGAGACAGTCTTTTGTGCGAAGTCCCAAGAAATCAGTGCGTAGGGCCTCACGTGAATTACAGATGCCAAAAAGTTCTGTTCATCATTTGTGAACATTTCCGGTTCCCTGGACACTGACACTGCTACACTACAGCCTTGTTGCGGAAACCTGCAACAAAAAAAACTTGGTTAGTTTTCCAACATTTTGGCACCAGTTTCACATCTGTAACGTACATACAGCGGATATGAATGACGTTTGTAATCAGGGAAAGACTTTTTGGACACCCTGTATATAATCACCACAAGACTGTAGTCTCTGATTTCAAGAATAGCACTTTTGTATTTCTGTGAAAGCAAAGGGGAAGAATTCAAACTATCACCCACACTTTCAGCTGTTAAAGACCAGCAATTTCAGACATTATGAACAACATGTGCTTATACTAGTTTCACTGTTATTAATACATGTTGTGCTACTAGCTTCACTGTTATTAATGCATGTTGTGCTACTAGTTTCAGTGTTATTTCATGTTGTGCTTTCTTTTCTGCTGCTCAACACATTTAAAATTTTTCTTCTTAGAAAACGAGCAGATTTCATTTTACGCAAAGAGCGCCGTGAATTTAATGATCAGGTTACAAAATTGAAAGTTGAAAAAGAAGCTCTACTGAAGCTGGTTAGTAGCATGGAGCATCAAGCGAAATTGAAAGAAACTGATCTAGAACATTTACGCCATCAGTTGCTTCTAAATACTACCTCACTAGAGCAAGAAATTGCGACTCTTCAATTGCAACTTGGTGCTGAAGCATTGAAATATGAAAGAGCTCTAAAGGTATTTGAAACACATCATAATCCTTTTTATGGTATTTTTTATTTCTTAATATGCATTCAGAAATTTGTTTTGATTACCAGTTTTCTAAAGAACTATTTTTATTTCTGAGATTGAGTTTAGAAGTTTTTGCTGTTGGAATAGTACTGCATCAATAAAATTTTCCATTTCCCCCCACACACACTAGTGGCCAAAATTGTGGAAACTTTTGGACATTTAGTATTTCTGAGGTTTGATGTATCATAACATCAGTCTTTTTTAGAATAATGCCATAAAACTATATATATCATTAGAAAGATAATTTAAGGGATCAAATTAAATGTTTACCAAATTAAACTCTGAACCCCTAGCACTGTACTCAAAAAAAAATAAATAATGAATATCAAAAATACTTTTGAGATACCAAATGATGATAGATTGAAAAACGAAATTTGCATCACTAAAATGATAATGGTCCCTATTGTTTTAGTAATTCCTGTATTTTAAATACTATGGTTATACCAAATTTAATAAATGTTAACCAAATGTATAACACTAAATTTATGCGACAATACTGCCAAAATAATTTTTTTCTTTTGGAATTATTGTAAACCCTTTGTCAAAAAACAAACAAACTATTATTACATTAAATTATTATTTAGCTAGCATAATTATAAGCCCCGCCCCCAAACGCTTCCACACGCCTCACCCTTCCTTGACGTCCCGCTTCAACAAGGTTCCCAAGGAAGAAACGGAAGTCACATTATCCTTATCTCGGCACTCAAACCTTGCGTTGCTGTTGTGTTTGACCAGCAGTAGCTTGAGGTAATACGACACCGCTTATCCCGGCACTCAGTAACCTGGCTTTGCTGTCTTTGCGTCGTACTGAAGTGATTTCAAGCCTAGCTCAAAAGTGCAAGCCACTGTGCTCCACTGATCTCGTACTGAAATAGATGGAAAACTCAGCGAGGTTTCTGAGTGCCGGGATAAGGGTCACACGACTTCTGTTTATTCCTCGGGTACATTTTCCCCGTTTTAAAAATATGTAGTCTAACGTTTGGTATGTATTATTTTGCTTACAAATGATAAAAGAGACTAACAAGAAGTCAATATCTGGTTATTGATTTGAAATTAGATATTTTCTAAAATTTGGTGAACATTTAGTATTTTTAGGAGACAAAAACATTTTTTTACTGTCAAATTATTTAAGAAAATGACCAGAAGTTAATATCTGGTTATCACTTTATCATTATTATGTGGTCTAAAACTTGGTGAACATTTACAATTTTTAGGAAACAAAGTTTTTTTAGTGGCTGTTAATATAATACAGTAACAAGAAGTAAATATCTAGTCAACACTTTAAGATTAAATATGGTCTAAAATTTGGTGAACATTTACTATTTTTGGGAAACAAAAGTATTTTTTTTTTGTATGCATTTTTTCATTAAATTTGGTAAGCAGTTAAACACAAGCTATAATTTAATGCAAAATGTAATGCAGTACAGTTTATTAAAAATTGCATTTTAAAAGAAGTTATAGACAGAAAACCATGATAAAGTCCTTTTCATAACTTCTCATCATTTCTGTTAGTACTTATGTTACACGGCACTAGCAGTGTTCCTGCCTAGTCTGCCGGTAACGGTGCTTGAGACCTGAAGTACAATTTAGTTGGCCACGGCACCAGGTGAGAATCTCAGGTGCACTGCTGCACTCAAAGATTCACACCAGAACATAAAAAATGAAAAGTTGAAGAATGACCCGAAGCATAAGGCTTGGGTGAATCCACCTTGTGAACAAAATAACAACAACAAATAAACAATAAAATAATCTAAAAAAAATGATACTTTGGGATCAGAGTTGTGATGAGGTTCACCCGCAATCACCAATTCGTGACTGAGTGTAGTGGTCCGGATCTTACTCCGGTACATTCAATCCCCAACCAGCCAGTACAACACTCACTTTCGCAAATAACACATGATTCTCAAATACACAACACAACATTTAATAACGTTCTGCGAGATTTAAACAGATCCGGCGCTCTCTAGGCGCATAGACAATTGCCCCTCATATGTGGGCAGCATACGGTGTCACACTTTACTGTCGGATAACGCAGCCGACTGAGTCTCCACCGGACTATCTGAACAAGAGATACTACTCGTTTACACACTAAATAGAGCTGCAGGTGATATTCATATACAATTGCTTAGAGAATAAAAAAAAATTATATGCAAACGATCACATTAAAAATACTCGCGACACAAAATACACAAGCACGTTAATTTGCGGTATAAGATTATAGGTGCGAAATACTGCCAAAGTTAATTAACTAAATCTAATAAGCATGCACATGCAGAACCCTGCCCCGCTGACGTTGGTCCTGAACCAAAGTTAAAAGAAACTGTCCCGCCCAGCGGAATTTGGCAGCCACACCCTCTCCCTTATTCATGTAAAAAAAAAAAAGTAATCAGGAAATGGGCCCTGTAAGAAATTGAAATCTGTATGTGCAGGTATTTCCTCTGAGGTTCAGTCACTCAGCATTACTGCATCTATGTCCATGCAGCTTTGGGTGTCGGGATGGCACAAGTTCGCAGATGTGCGAAGAAAAGAAAAAGGAAATATTCATCTACTTACAGTTACGTGACTTTGCTGTGCAAATCCGTTGTGCATCACATAATATCACACGACAAAAAAACACACACACACAGACACTTGCACCATGTGGCAGCACCGATGATTCAACACTTCACTTTGACGCTTGATGTAAATGAAGCACACAATTAAAAATGGTAATATCACGCCGCACTTTGTTGCAATGATTAGAGTGCACACTGATCTATTCTCGTGACGATTTGAAGGTGGGCGTTAAGCAAAATAGGCCCTCTCACATCTGATGTTGCGGTTTCCAAGATTAATTTTCTCGGCCGAGCGAAATCAGACGTGCTTTTACCTTAAGCGTATATCGGCAACTCAACATTTCACCTGTATATTTGTTAGGTATCGAAGCCACCGCTCTTACGCTCATATTTTTCTTTCGACATGTTTTTATCCCGTCGCACTTACACGTAGTGGCTTCGCTGCTTACGCGACCACACACACGCACACATGGGGCCTCGCTTCGCCCCGTAAGACAAGCGCATCTCTTCACTTCCTCCACAGTAGGGGATGAATGGGGGTGACAATTCCACACTGCAGTGGTTGGCATCCGAACCCGACTTTTGCTTGGCTTCGCTTCTCATAGGAATGACCACTGTCCACTCGCAGACTTCTTAATTCCCCTGTAACTTGGCTTTCATTAGGCCAAACAGTCGCTGAGTTCCATTACGCTCCAGCCTAGAAATTTCTGCTTTATCCCGCGGATTTAGGCATTCTGCTGTCTTTATGGCAAACTGGCATCTCCAGCTGCCTCGAGTTGTCTCCATTTCTTACCAAAATGCGGGGAGGTTTGCTGCTTCATTTTTCCCAATTCATTTTTGCAGATCCCAGGCATCCAGCCTTTCACATCGGAGAGCGCACAGACAACTAAACTTTCTTCCTTATTTTCATGCCAAGTGCGAACTCTTATTTTTCTGCACGGACCACACAGAGAGCAATTGTTCTCGAAAATGCCCCAAACAATCGACGAATTTACGATTATTCGCTAAACCTTTCGTCCCCTATCTTCATTCATTCCTACTCAAGTGGCTCATTCGATACGTATTCCTCTTTCCCTTTCCGTGTTGCATAGGCTGCCCGTCAGCTGCGCCCTGATATTTATGACCTAACAGAGCTATTCTGAGACCACCCAGCCAGAGAGAGAATTCTTCGCCTCTTTTCTTTCCAAACCCCCAGATAAAACTTTATCTGCTGTTTACACTTTTTAAACTCCAATCAAGCCTCGAACAATTAATACTTAATTAATTTCACACATCAACCACGCCCATTAATTACTAAATTAATGGCGGGGGGTGGGTCGTAACATCGGCCCCTCCTCAAGAAATCTAGAAGTCCTCTTCTGGGCCTATCGCTTTGCTCTTATCAATTTCCAGAGTAACCATTGAGTGCTAACTTTTCCCACAGGTAGAAATAATTCAAAATGGCAAATATATTGCGTTTCTTGCCTTCAAGAGCATTGGAGCGACTTCCCAATTATCCCGCAATTTTGTTAATTAATTTAGAGAACATTCGAAAGAAAAAACAACGTAAATGAGAAATAAATAAAAAAAACTGAACTGTAAAAGAACATGTGAGCCTGCCGAACTGTGATTCCTAGCTACCTCATACCATACGCGACATGGCGGACAAATTTTAGAGTTTTCTTCAGGTTTTAGGATGGGGGGGGGGGGTGTCCACTGTAACACTTAGTCAGGAAACCTTCTGCTGCAATTGATGCCTTACAACACCATCCCATGGAGTGAACCAAGCATTTTAGTTCATCAGGTGCTATAATGTGAAATCAAGATTGTATAATTGCTTCTATCAGTTATGTGTTGATTCCTTGGTTGCTTCTGACTAACAGGTTTCTTTAACCAGTTCCACAGATTTTCTGTTGGATTCAGGTTAGGGCTATTACCTGGCCATTCTAGCAGTGTAATATGATTTTCATGAAACCACTTTTTGCACATAGAAGCAACATGACAAGGAGCTGAATCCTGTTGAGATATATAGGCTTCATTATCGTGGAAAAAATCATGTGCTGAAGGCTTCAGTTTTGTCTCAAGTATGTGAATGATGTATTCTTTGCCATTTAACGTATGATTAATCACACAAATTCTGCCCACACCTTTTGCTGTCATACATCCCCAAATCATAACACTAACCGGATGCTTCATGGTAGTTGTAATGCATTCAGACAGCAGATCTCCATTTCTTCTTTTTCCATCACTACCGAATATGGATATTTTGGTTTCATCACTGCAGATGATTCTGTCCCATTGTCCCTCAGACCAGTTAACATGGTTTTTAGCCCATTCTACTATCTTCCTCCTTTGTTCAGGAGATAAAAATGGCTTTTTCCGTGGAATTTTAGAATTTAAACCAAAGTCTTTGAGTCTGCATCTAACAGTCGTAGCACTCATCTTTAGACCAGATTGAAACAATTCATCTTCGACTCAGATGATTTTCTTCTACTAACATAGTCTTTTAATTCTTCTATCACCACATGTTGTTTTGCACCTTTTCCAGCCTGTACCAGTTTGGTTTAAAATTGACTGAGTCTGCTGATAACTCTTGCACAGTTTAGGAATACCTCCTTTGGTTAGATTTTCACCTACTTATAAGTTTCGTGGAAACATGTATATGTATGTTCTTCATTGTCATACACTTTATGTGTATTATCGCCTCTGCTGCTCTATGCCCTGTTCATCATACTTAAATAAAATGTAAAACTTGCAAAAATCAAAGTGCTTACTCGTGTTAATGTCATTCATTATCCATTGAATAAAATTTTGTTCCTGGTGGCTGGCAGACACAATGGAAGATGGTTGGTCAAGGAGAAAATGCATTACACCAGTTAAAAAGTGGCAAAGTTCATTAAAAACATACCTTACTGTAATAAGGTTCTCAAAGGGAATTTTTTTTTTTTTTTTTTTTTTAGGAATGAAAATTGTACACTGTATGACCAATGGAAATCACTACTGGAATGCAGCATAAAAACACAAATGCTAAAATAACTGGAAGTCACCACAATAATGAAGTATATATAAAAAAAACACACATGCTGAAATGAATGGAATGGCCTACCAAAACGAATACAAAACAATATTTTTGCACCAAAAATGATATCGAAACGAGGGCACAGGAACAGAAGAAATTTCACGGAACTCGGCATATCATCGAAGACCTATGCATTTCGGTGAAATGACTCTTTCACCATCCTCAGGGAGTGTACAAAGTCAAGCTCACTGTCCTCGTCATCTCTCACACACTGCCACACCCATCTGGGCCGTTGTCACCGCACGTGTACAGACCTTTGACATCATTTTTTAGCATTTGCGTTTTTATGCTTCATTACAGTAGTGATTTCCATTGGTCATAGTGTACAATTTTCATTCCTGAAAAAAAAAAAATCCCTTTGAGAACCTTATTACAGTAAGGTATGTTTTTAATGAACTTTGCCACTTTTTAACTGGTGTAGTGTGTTTTTTCCTTGACCAACCATCTTCCATTGTGTCTGCCAGCCACCAGGAACGAAATTTTATTCAATGGATAATGAACGACATTAAGACGGGTAAGCACTTTGATTTTTGCAAGTTTTACATTTTATTTAAGTATGGCGAACAGGACATAGAGCTGCAGAGGCGATAATACGCAAAAAGTTTATGACAATGAAGAACACACATATGCATGTTTCCACGAAACTTATCAAATTTATTGCGTTGTTTTTATTATTAATATAAGAGCAATTTTGTGTATACTTTTGTTATGATTTCCACTCATGAGTGTAGTGTTCTAAATGCACAGTTAGTATTTTACATTACTTTTTCACCCTTTTCACCCTGTCATCTTACTAAGTTACACAGCTTACTAAGTTATTGAGGAATAGAAAATCTATTTGAAAACCAGTGGCCAACTTGATGACACTCACACAATTGAATAGGATTACTGTTATTATTAATAGCTCTAATAGCTGGAAATGAGAGCTGACTCATATTAATACCTTATGGGTTCCATGCTGTGTCATAATAACATCTGACTGGCTCTCACAACAGTCAGTCTCATTGGTCAATTTTGAGATTAGGAAATACACTTCTTGTTACCCAAGGCAGTTGTGTTTTCTTCTTCTGGTTATTTGGCTATAACTTTTGATAGAATAAAGATAATTCAACACAGTTTGTTGCGTTACATTCTGCATTAAATTATCTTTCTAATGATGTGATATATAATTTTATGCTATTATTCTAAAAAAGATTGATATTGAGCCGTCAAACTTTAGAAATACAAATTTTCCTAAAGGTTTTCACAATTTTGACCACTAGTGTATAAGTTGGTACTACTTTACCAATATTCTGCAATTTTGTAAAACCACAATAATTGTGGAATTTTGTGTATGTATGCATTCACACATTTTTCATATGTGTAAGGAACACTTCATATGTTTAGGTTTTCATACACTACCCCACCATTATTATCCAGACACCTGCTTGTTCACAAATAATCTTTATTTAATATTGTGTGCTGAAACCTTTGTCCCTTGTAATGGCCTATGGTCTTCATGGAATACTCTCCGCCAATTTTTCATAAATGTCCAACTGTATGTTGCACCATTTGGCTTTCAAAGCAGTGACCAGTTCATCTTGGTTTGTTGCACAGTCTCTTCTTCCACTTAACCGATGATCCAATTCATCCCAGAGATTCTCCATTGAGTTCAGGCCAGGATTCTGTGCTGGCCAGCCCAACTTTTTTTTTTTTTTTTTTTTTTTTTACACCCATGTTCTCAAATCAATTCTGTAACAACATAAGCAGTATAATGTGGTGCAATTGTCTTGCTGATTGAAGCATGGGCCTTCCCTAAAGTACTGCCACAATGATAGCAGTTGACCAGAAGATATAGGTAAAGCTGAGCTTTCATGGTTTTGTCCAAAATGACCAGTGGGCCCAAGTAGAATCATGCAGAAACTGCTCCATACTGTCACGCTGACTCCACCAAACTTCATTGTTGGGATGGTGCAGTCTAAAAGGTACTTTTCTCATGGCATCCATCTGCCAAACTCACGAATGACCATCAGACTATGCACTATGACTCGTCTGGCCAAAGTATAGTTTCCCATTGATCTACAGTCCAAGGTCAATGTTCCTTACATCTGGGTAATCGGCATGTAGCATTAGTCAAAGTGATTAGTGGCTTGTGGATGGCTGTTCTGGTGATGATAATAACAGTCTCGAATATTCTGGGTGTGCTAGGTGTGCGGCGCACACCCGCACAGAGTCGCAATTCAACCTATATTATCGATATTATTTTTTTGGATTTGTTTCTAATAAAACTCTCCACAGTTCGTCCTAAGGCTTTTAGTGGTGGTTAAAATTAATTTCCTCATATAATCTTTTCATTAATAATCTTGAGAAGGTTCGTTAAGTAAGCATTTCGCATTCGTGCTAGAATCTCGGGGTGTGCTGTTTTGCGTGCGCACATCGGACGACCTTGAAGCAGCTGTGGTACAAGCGTTTCCCAGATGGCGCTGCAGGTCATGTTCTTATTTCCCTGTGGTCTCAAACGTACCCGCGGAACTCTCAAAGTGTGCTACCCAAAATCAGCACCACTTCAATCTCACTGAGCAGCCAGTTGCTGTTATATTGTTTTTTTTTCTTTATATGTATTTCCAGTAAGACTCGCTGAAGTTTGTCCGCTAAACTTAATTCCTTTGTGCAATATTTTCGTGAAGAGGAGAAAGTTCGTTGCTTCGTGCAGTAAACAAAACGCAGTAAATAATATTTGTAGTTGCAGGAGTGCTATTTTAACAGCGGACACCCTAAGTCGTAAAGCAACTGTAATTCAAAGCTTTCCAGATGGCACTACAGGTCATGTTTTTATTTCTTTGTGGATTCAATGCAGAGGTTTAAATGCCCAGGGTGTGCACACTTAAAAAAGCACCACTGGTCATACTTGTTTGCATTTGGAATAGCATGGACTCATACACACACTTCATCGTTTTGCTATGAGTTTTCTTTCTTTTCATCGCTGTGTGAATCAGTGTGTTTATGAGCACAGATACAATTGAATTTTGACATCCATATACAATTTAAATTTTGACATCCATTTAGGTTGACGATGTACTAAGTGTCCCATTTTTACCAGAGATTTTGCAGATTGTGTAAAGCGGGTTAAAGAAAGTAAGCCTCGTGCTGTATTTAAAACTTTTATATGTATAAAGAAAAAGATATCGAAAATTCGTTCGTCACTAGTATTTGCACAGGAAATTCAAATTTTTTCTTACAATGGAGTGTACGTAAAGTTCTTTCAGCTAAATAAAAGAAATACATACATACATACATATCACTAAGTTGTTCTCTGAGATTCAGAGGTTAGCTCCAAAAAGAAATACAAACTTCCAGATATTTTTACTTATTGTTGTTGTATCAAACTTCTCCATTTACAGCGATCTTGACAGACAACTCGAGCTTCACTGATATCCATTACACGCCGTACACAAGATCTTTTATACTTCACACTCATAATCTTTTTTCTCATGCAGACACTCCTGAACCTGATCCACCCATGTCTTCCTTGGCCTTCCTCTGCCTTTCCTTCCTGCCACTTGGGCTGAAAAGATTTTCTTAGTAAGCATTTCATCACTCATTCTTTCAACATGGCCAAACCACTGAAGCATATTGGTCTCCACCTTGCTAACAACATTTTGCTTCACATCACACAACTGCAATACATCTTCATTCTCACACAATCAGATCGTGTCTTGCCACAAACCCCACGTAAGTAACGCATTTCTCCAGCACACAAACAACTCCTATGTTTCTTCTGCAGTACCCAGGTTTCACTGCCATACATCAGAGTAGGAACAATTACTGTTTCATACACAGCCATGCGGGACTCTCTAGAGAACCCATCGTTCCTGTGAAAACCTCCTAGAGCAGCTATGACTTTCAAAGAAGAATTCACTCTCCTACTGATTTCACCATCCAACTTGTTCTCTCTGTCAAACATGCTTCCTAAATACACAAACTCACTCACCTGGTCAACCACAGTGCCATTTATACTTACATTACATTCAGTGCTACCGGTTCCTCTCTCAAACACCATAACTTTGGTTTTTCTCTTATTTATACTTAGTTTGAATTTCATGCAAACTTCGTGCATCCGAGTCAACATACTCTGCAACTCACTTTTGCTCTCTGCCAACAGGACAGTGTCATCAGCATACAGCAATCTGCACACACGGATATCACCAAAACATAAACCACTATTATCTATTTTGGCCTCAAGCATGCATGCGTCCATAAATATATTAAACAGCCATGGTGACATTACACAACCTTGTCTAACTCCTGCACCAATGGAAAACCATTTTGATAAAACACCATTCACTCGTACACAAGCTCTACTACCAGCATACATCATGGCTTTTACACTATTTAGTAGATTTCCAGTAACACCATATTCATTCAATACCTTCCACAAAAGTGTCCTATTCACTCGATCGTAAGCTTTCTCTAAATCTATGAAGGCAGTAAAAACTTTCTTCCCAACAGCCAGATACTTTTCAATCATCATGCGTAATGCAAAAATCTGGTTAGTGCAGCCTTTTCCAGGCATAAAACCACTTTGAGCATCCCACACTTTCGATGATGTAAGACCCCGTACTTTTTCAATAACAACCTTACCAAACACTTTTCCTGGCACACTCAGTAGGCTAATAACACGATAGTTCTTGCATTCAGTCTGATCACCTTTTCCCTTATACAAGGGAACAATAATAGCATTCTTCCAATCCCGAGGGACCATTCCTAACTCCCAGCACAACTGGCAAATTTCAGTTAACCAGTCAATTATAGAGTCACCACCATGTTTCAACATCTCTGCAGTTATGCCATCAACTCCTGGAGCTTTACCATTCTGAAGAGATTTTAGAGCTTTACACACTTCTTCTCTTGAGATCCCTCCTGTGCTTTCATCCCTCATTGTGACATCATCTGCATCTGTCTCAGAATCATTTTTGTTTTCCTGATCTAATAACTCACAGAAATATTCACCCCATCTGTCACTTAACTCATTGGGCTCCCATATCATTTCCCCAATCTCATTCTTCACACAACTTACAACTTTGTTTCCCCTATTTTTCCTGTCTCATGTACTTCCAGAAGGACTTTCTATCTTTCCAAAAAGCCAGTTCATGCCTTTCCACTTTCTCCTTCCTATCTTTTGCCTTACTGTGGCGAACCAGCTTAGCAGCGTCACGCTTCTTACAGCGATATTCATCCACAGAGACTCTACCTTGCAACATCCCCAAATAGGCTTCCTTCTTTTTCTTTACTGCCTCATCAATCTCACTATTCCACCAAGCATCACCTCTATTGTGGTGCCACAGACCTCTTTAGCAGCAGTGACAACACAGTTCTTAAAACATTCCCACTTCTTTTCTACATCCCTCTCACCAGACTTCAGATCCTTCAGTATTTCTCTGAGTAAGTCAGAATAGCCGCCTCAGTGGCGCAGTGGTCTAAGGCGTTGGCCTCTGATCATTCGTCCGTAAGGGGTCCGGGTTCGAATCCCGGTCAGGCATGGATGTTGTGTTTGTCTTGCGGCACTGGCTCTCTCCCTTCCCTGGAGCCAGTGACCCTAAATTAGGGACGGGCGACTGCTTATAGCCCATTGAGTTGCTCACGGTGGTCGTTAAACCTCCAATCAAAAAAAAAAAAAAAAAAAGTCAGAATACCGCTGATGATCTTCAAGGAGCCTATCAACCTTTATTCTTTCTATCCTGGGTCTCTTCCTATTCCTTTTCCTCCAACCAACATTAAGTTTCACTCGTGACACTACCAAGTAATGTTCAGAACCAACATCCGCACCTCTCATCACACAGGTGTCAACAACTAAGTGTTTCAAACGCTGATCGTAGACAACAAAATCTATCACACTCTTTTGACCAAGAGTACGATTTTCCCAAGTATATGTGTGGATATACTTATGGTTGAAAAATGTATTAGATACACACAAACCATTCTCAATGCAGAGTTCAATTAATCTTTCACCATTATCATTCATACAAGGATCATTAAACTTACCCAGAACATTGTCAGAAATTGCATTCTGCACACCTACTCTAGCATTGAAATCCCCTGCTATTATAACTTTTTCTTTAGCACCAAACTGGCTCAAAACAGCTTTTAGCTCATTCCAGAAATCTTCTTTCTTATCAGAAGGTTCCGAGTCACAGGGAGCATACACTACAACAATTACAATTCTCTGAAGTTTCACTTTCAAATGAATCCAGAGAATTCTCTCACTTATGCAACTATAGTGAATCAAGTTATTCTTCATCTTTTCACTTAAAATCACACCTACACCAGCCTGTCCTCACATTATCCAATACTCCAGACCACACACTCACCGTGCCATTCACTTCTTCTACTCCAATTTCCTTCTTTTTGGTTTCACTTACACACAGCACATCCAGTCTATACTTATTCATCTCCTCAATCACCTCACTCATCTTGCCATTTATACCTCTAGTATTCCATACACCAATCTTACATTCACTCAGTCGAGATCTCTTTCTCATACGCCGTTTAGAAAGTCCAGGTCGATTCCGTGGTGGACCGTCCTTCTCAAGTGTTGTAGGTCCACCATATCCCACACTTGAGTCATTCTTAATATTTCTTTTTGTGTTTTTAATCAGGTAAGTACATCAGTGTGGGGGATTAGCCCACAGCTGAGGGTTCCAGTTGGTCATTCAACCTAAGGATTCTGGAACAAAACCCAGTGAGTTGGGGTCTTTTCGCCAATGTCACACAGAACTAGCTGGCACCTCTCCAAGATTCACAGAGGCCCTAGTTGCTGTTGTGTGTGCCATTGTTACCACGGAGCGCCCCGAGGAGGCAAACCCATCGCTCACTACGACCGCCCGCAAATAAAAGAAATGCTTTTTTTTATTTAGCTGTCGTAAAGACGATAGCTAAATAAAAGAAATGATTTTCGTATGTTTGAAATCAATGCATGAATTTTGAAGCTCAGGATACATAACAAAATTTTTGCGTGTTTTTCCCCATCAACACCGCACACCCAACCTAAATGGGCATGCGACGCCACTGGTACATACATACACACATATCACTAAGCTGTTCTCTGAGATTCAGAGGTCAGCTCCACAAAGAAATACAAACTACGAGATAATATTTACTTACTGTTGCCGTATCAAACTTCTCCATTTACAGCGATCTTGACATAAAACTTGGGCTTCACTCACATCCATCACATGCAGTGCACAAGATCTTCTATACTTCATAATCTTTTTCTCATGCAGACACTCCTGAATCTGATCTTCCCATAATTTCTTGGCCTTCCTCTGCCTTTCCTTCCTGCCACTTGGGCTAAAAAGATTTTCTTAGTAAGCATCTCATCACTCATTCTTTCAACATGGCCAAACCACCGAAGCATATTAGTCTACACCTTGCTAACAACATTTTGCTTCAAATTACACAACTGCAACACATCGTCGTTCCTCACCCAATCAAAATGTGACTTGCCACAGACCCCCTGTAAGTAGTGCATTTCTCTAGCACACAAACAACTTCTATGTTTCTTCTGTAGTACCCAGGTTTCACTGCCAAAACGTCAGAGTAGGAACAATAAGTCTCGCATATGGTTTGCATAATTTAAGACGATGTGGATTTGTTTTTCGAGCTGATATTCCTCTGTGGAGCTCTCCTGTCACGTTCTGTTAGCTTTAAAGGTTTACCAGATGGTTTTTTTTTTTTTTTTTTTGCAGATCCAGCTCCAACTGCTGTGATTTGCATATCAATTCACCACTCATCGATCTAGGGACCTTCAATGCCACTGAAATGTTGTGTACAGAGCAATTGCTTATATGTCACCCGGTTACCAATCCACACTAGAAATCAGTTTTAACTCTTTAGATCAAGGCGTTTTTTGTTCACAGTTGTGCTGTTGTCTCATCTTAGTGCTATGAGCATATTTAATGTTTGTTCTGTGACATGGTGCTTGTGTAGGACCAAATGCACAATCAGTAGAGGAGTGTCCAGAAATTAATCGTAGGGCAGTGTATATTTATTCATTTTATGACTCTTTGGGGTGATAATTGGAAAGCCTAATTTTTTTTTCTTAAGCTTTTTGATTTCAGTGGATATCATTTACTTGACCAAAAGGTCACTTCACCAAAAATCAGTTTGCTGAAAATCATTAGACTGATGGGTACATTATTTCACTGAAGGGTCACTTGATCGAAACATTCATTTCACTGAAAGGCCACTTTACCAAAAGGTGCATGGTCGTTTCAGTGGTTATTCACTGAAAGGTGTGTTTCACCAAAGGATCACATAATGAAAAGGTACATTACACCAAAGGGTTGTTTCACCTAAAAGTTGTTTTCATCAAAAGATTGTTTCACCAAAGGGCCAGTTTATTGGAAACTTTAAATTTTATCACACGATCTGTTGAAGTGTAGTGCATGTTCAGAAAATCAACCACCAAAATGTTAGGGGATTGTATAGAAATTGCATTTTTAATTTCTCCGTGTTAACTTCCTCATAGGTAGATCTTATGACATTTAACATTCATTATAAGGCCCTAGACTTAGGCTTTCTTTAGCAAATTTTAATCCACGTTGTTCACATTCACAAGATTTACTTAACAATTCAAGGTAATAGTTGCACTTTTGCTCAGGCTCAAAACATTATAAAGCCCTAGGCTTAAGATTTTGTAATTAATGTTTTGTGCCTGAGTAAAAATGCAGCATTTTCAACATGACTTGTTATGTAAACCTTATGAATATGGGCACGGCAGATTAAAATTTACTAAAAAGGCACAAACATAAGGCATTGTAACTAATGTTTCATGCCCTAGTAGAAGAACAACATTATTAACTTGACTTATGTAAACCTTATTAATATGAACACAGCAGATTGCAAATTACTAAAAATCCTCATCTTAGGGCTTTATAATTGATGTTAGAGGTCAAAAGACTGACCTACCAAGAAGTTGACACAACGAAATCAAAAGTGCTATTTTCATTCAACCTCATAACATTTTGGTGGTGAGCTTTCCTATAGCCATGAGTCTTGTGGCCAGTTGTGTGCTTTGTCTTTTGACCAGAAAATCATAAAAGTGTCCTGATTTCTTATGAATAGTGAGATATTAAAAAAAATGTGTATAATAATTACCCAATTAAAGGGAAATATAACACTATATTTATTTATGCAGAGTAACTTTATGGCTCACAACTTGTATGTGTTCTGTATGGCCAGTTTTCCCACATTTGCATTAAACTTAACTGATCCTATAACAGATTTATAAGCTTTTGATGTACTGACCCTCTTCGATAAAATGATCCTTCAAAGAAATGAACAGGGTGCGCACGCGTGCTTGAAAACCTGGAAAGTCCTGGAAAATCATGATTACGTTTTCAAGGCCTGGAATATCCTGGAAAAACGGTATTTTTTTAATGCTGTCTTGAAAAGCCTTGAAATTTGAAATTAGTGCTTAAAAAATGCCCTTTTAGGAAATCGTGTTACTGACTGTTACCCCTTAATTTTTTTAAGTTCCTCTCCTCTGTTCTCAAAGAAACCGCCGGCTACAGTGGTGTTTCGGATGTGCCCAAATCCTAATTTGGCTGGGGGGGGGAAGCACTACTTCCAGTGCAATAAAATTGGATGATTACTAGCAGGTCTGTTAGGGAAGGGGAGCTTGATGCATTCTCTAGCCCTGAGCTTGATGTCCGTCCGACAACTACTGAGAACAACAGAAGGGGAAAGAAGAGACATTTAGCATTTGCAAGGGGGTCGCGTGTTTACCAAGTCAGCTGGCATCCACCAGTGAAGAGTATGCCTGAACAACACATTCATCTGCTCCTTGTTTATTGCATTAAGACGCTTGCTTCCGGCCCACCCCTCAAGAGACTTCGGCTACTTATGATAAAAAATAAGAAAACTATCTTTGCGAATTTTTCACAAAAGTGGCTGAAATTTTTACATTTACTATAATTGGATTACAGAAGCTCACTCCCAAAATTCCATTTGAATCGGTTTAAAACTTAAAAAGTTAGCATTGGAAATTTTTATTATGTGTGCCTCTTTAGACAGTGAGCCTTGAGCAGAAAGTGTGTTACCATAGCAACGGTTGATTGACAGCTGGGAGCGCTGATCCGAAGCCCTTGGTTGGGAAGAAAGCAAACACCTGTTTATCACTTCCACGGCTCAAAAGGACTAAGAGATATTTTCAGAAATCCATTTTCCGGAATTTTGAAAATAACACAGTAAAATTTTTACAGTGGTTAAAATACATCACAATTAAGTTCTAGTACAAATTTCGCCGAATTTCGTTTGAAACTTTAGCAGATGCAAAAAAAAAAAAAAATCTTCCGTTGCAAAATCGGATTCAAAAAAAAAGAAACGGCAATTATAAATTACGGGAAAAGCAAGCAAATTATTTTTTTTTAGATGCCATGGTTTATTTAAACAGAGTGATCCTTAAATTTTGTTTCTGTGATGATATGGACTCTATTTTAATTACAAACATACATTTTTATTCAGATGTCTGAGTTACTGTTTTAATAAAAAAATCTATAATTAAAAAGTTTTCAATGGATTTAGGCGAAATTCAGCAGATAAACGTATTTTAGTAAATTGCAACGTTATGACGTAAATTTGGTCATTTTGTCGAAAATTGGGCAGCATTTTTTTTTTTTTTTTTACGTTTTCTCCTATAGTTAGGGTGAAGGAGGAAGACACTTCAGTGAGCTGCAGGTGGTGATTTATGGTGATGTGCCAAATGAAAAGAAGCCGTTCCATCAGGACATTCCAGAGGTTGAGTGTGCGTGGACGCGTGCTCCTGCTGTTTGAACTTAATCGGAATGTTTTCGGGAGGGGGAGAAATATCCGTTTCAGCTTTACAGCTTTCAGGCTCCTTTTTTTTTCTTGGTAATAAATAAAAACCATAGTTGCTGCATTCACCATTGATCCATATTCGCATTTCTTGAATATAAACAGCAGACAATCGGAAACATGGTGTTGGGTGGGTCTTGATGTTCTTCATTTGTATCTGCTGAATTTTGTTCTGTGGGAATACGGAATGAGTTATACTGTGAATACATACAAAACTACATATTTTTGAGCTGAAAAAATATGTCTACTTGTACACAGTAGCTAACGTGTGAACTCAGACGAAGACAATCGGACATATGGACGTCTGATTCCATAAAAAAATCAACCCATTTTATTATACACGACAGGTAAAAAGAAAAAACATTACATGTTTTTAAACATTATAAAGGAAAGCGGATTTTTGAAACACCATGACTTGATGATATTAATTTCTGAAAGTTTTTTTTTTTTTCGATTTTAATTTCTGAAATATTTTTTTTTTTTTTTTTTTTTAATTACAATACACTGTAACATGATACCTGTGTGTTGTATCCCTTAGTTGTATGGCAGATTTTCAGTTTGCCGATATCCGCGATCGTAAGTGGTAGTTACATTGCTATTGTTGATGATGACAAGATAAATACTGGAGTAATGTAGAATGTTGCATAACGTAAAAAGAAATCGCCCCCTTCGAACTTTTATGCGGTTATCATAGCTGATCAACCATTTCATTCCATGAACATCAGCACATTTCAATCATTTGACCATTGGGGGTCTGACGGAATTCAGCAGTGCTTAAGCGCCTAGCGCAACGAGAACATGCTAATTATGGACAGTTCTATTCCCTTCCCCCTATCATCCCTAATCCATTTGCATCTTTCATCATTTTTATTACTTAAAACTGAAATTGCTTTTAAAAACTAATTTGAGCATGATACTGTAAAGCGTAGTAATCATCCTGGAATTTTTTGTATATGGCCTGGAAAAGGCCTGGAAAGTCCTTGAATTTTTTCCCCCAAAAAGAGTACGAACCCTGAATGAACTTTTAGGTGATGTGACCCTTTGGTGAAATGTACCTTTTGATCAAATGACCCTTCAGTAAAACAAATGTTTTGATCAAATGACCCTTCAGTGAAACAAGTGTTTTGATCAAATGACCCTTCAGTGAAACAAATGTTTTGTTCAAGTAACCCTGCGGTAAAACAATTATTTTTGGTGAAGTGATTTTCGGTCAAGTTACTCTTCAGGAAAATAACCGCCGAGCAAATGAAGTAAACCCCAATTAATTCTGGGAGAACATTCATCAGATCTTTGGCAGTTTGGGATGAGTTTTTGTTGTTTGACATCTGTGCTTTCCTTTTTGTCTCAAAATGGGATGAAGTGCATCTGTCATATTATGACAGATGCATATGCAAAAAACTTGCTGTATGGATAAATTATCCCATTAAAATAATACGGGAGGGCTGCAGTTTCTACTGCATTTTTGTGCCTTAATATTTTTTGGTCATTGCTATTAGCACATTTCTGGATATATAAATGTATATTAACGTGTTGATGCATTGTTTTATGTTGATACATTATTGTACTGTGTTTGAAGAATGTTATGCTTTTATGTGTGTGTGTGTGTGTGTGTGTGTGTGTGTGTAAAAGATTATTAACATACAAGCAATCTACCCTCATAAATAAACATATAGGGCCCAAAAGCCTCCAGATAAAAAAAAAAAAAAAAAAAAAAACATACAGTGATTAACAAAATGACAAAACAATGTTAAGAAAATATTTATAAAAACATTTACTTAGAACCCCTGGATCGCTCTTCAGGGAAAGACATCTAGAGGCCCTGAGCACACAAGTTCAGTTCAGGTTTCACGAGAATGCAAAAATCTCAAAAAAGCAATAATGGACATCCAATTTAAAATTTTGTGTTGTAAATTTTGATGTATTCTGTCTTCCCTACCTGAACTTTAGAAAAATACAAAAGAGTCACTAGGATTAAAATTGAACTAAAAAATGTACAATAAAACATCTTACCAAACCAATAATGTTACATGAACTGTTGTATAAATGAAAAAGAATCATCAAAACAAAAACTGAGTCATAAATCTCCTTACAAGATTAAAAGATAGTAACAGTAGCATAAATCCATTCTACCAAACCCTTCATGATATAAACATAGTCATTCGTAGAAAGTCGCGATTAAAACGTAAATCCAAGTTGGAACCACCAAACAGTTAAAAAAGCTCTTTTCCACTTTGAAAAATAATTCTTGTCCACTAAAATTTTGTAAATTTTATTTTTGTGATCTCTTATCTACTTACAATCTACACTCCACCTTCAAGATCAGACTTTGTAACATTACACCCTAAAGTATCTTTGTACTGACCACTTCTTAGGGCCACACTTACATTTCTTACATTTTTTTTTCTCCGAGTCGCCCCGGAGACTTATAACACCCGTTCTTTACATCCACTAAAAACACTTAATCGACATTATAGAAATTGGATTATTTCAGAGTGTACCTAGGAAATTGCAGCTAAATTTGTTCACTTATGTTTCTGAACACACCTGGAGTTTAATTTTCCAACTTGGATTTATGTCTTAACTGCGACTTTCTACGAATGACTATGTTTATATCATGAAGGGTTTGGTAGAATGGATTTGTGTTACTGTTACTATCTTTTAATCTTGTAAAGAGATTTATGACTCAGTTTTCGTTTTGATGATTCTTTTTCATTTATACAACAGTTCATGTAACATTATTGGTTTGGTAAGATGTTTTATTGTTCATTTTTTAGTTCAATTTTAATCATAGTGACTCTTTTGTATTTTCTAAAGTTCAGGTAGGGAAGACAGAATGCATCAAAATTTACAACACAAATTTTTAAATTGGATGTCCATTATTGTTTTTTGAGATTTTTGCATTCTCATGAAACCTGAACTGAACTTGTGTGCTCAGGGCCTATGGATGTCTTTCCCTGAAGAGTGATCCA
This sequence comes from Macrothele yani, assembly GCA_039090855.1. Taxonomy (NCBI): domain Eukaryota; kingdom Metazoa; phylum Arthropoda; class Arachnida; order Araneae; family Macrothelidae; genus Macrothele; species Macrothele yani. Next base: position 74,819,233 of record CM077016.1, on the reverse strand, counting down.
GGGGTTCTGAGTAAATGTTTTTATAAATATTTTCTTAACATTGTTTTGTCATTTTGTTAATCACTATGTTGTTGTTGTTTTTTTATCTGGAGGCTTTTGGGCCCTATTTGTTTATTTATGAGGGTAGATTGCTTGTATGTTAATATTCTTTTACATACACTAACTACATCTAATACTTGCAGCATTGTGCAGTTTTGTTGTGGTTTATATTATATTACATGAGTGAAAATTTAACTTTCCTATGCTATATATATATATATACACACACACACACACATACATACATACACACACACAGGGTGTCTCAGCACCAGGTTTACAAACTTCGAGGAGGGGTAGGGTACACCTAGACAACTCGGAATCACATAGCAATGCTGGGTCGAAAATGCTTTCCAGATGTGGTAGATGGCGTTGCACGTGCACGGGATTTCTGAGCGTTCTAGCAGAGAATCTTCATTTCACACACTGATGCAGCGTTAGTAGGATGGCTGATCATACGAATGTGGAGCTAGCGGATATGCATCTGGCAAACAGGGCTGCGGAGTGCCATGGGCGAGCCGCACAGCACTTGTACGCGCAACGATATCCGATGAGGCGTACTCCCAGCCAATAGCTTCTTTGGACGCCTGCACCAGCGGTTATCTGACACGGGTTCTTTGCATTGAGCCGTCATAAGTCGTGAACAAACGGTACGGACTCCGGACATTTAGGACACTGTGCTAGGTCTGGTACAGGACAGTCCAAGTTCGAGTACCCGAGGTATAGCGCAGCGTATCGGGATTGCCAGCTGCAGCGTCTGGAGGTTTCTGCGTGAAAACGACATGCATCCTTATCATGTACAGCACGTTCAGGCACTTGAAGAAGCTGATTAATGCACCTCGGATAGCTTTTGCACAATGGTATCTGCAAAGTGCGCTACAGATCCCCTTTTCCCAGCCTCTGTGAGGTGTTGTTCACAAGGGAGGGAATCTTCAATCCTCATAACGGCCATGTGTGGTCAGTGGTGAACCCCCATCCGACACGAAGTCGTGCAGCACAGAGGCGTTTTATGGTAAATGTTTGGGCCGGCATTGTGGGCGATCACCTCATCGGACCGTACCTATTGCCATTTCCGACCCATCATTGCTATGTGATTCTGAGTTGTCTAGGTGTACCCTACCCCTCCTCGAAGTTTGTAAACCTGGTGCTGAGACACCCTGTATATATATTAGGGTGGTCCTTAAAATACTATGAATTTTTTTTTCAACAATCTGTATGCTCTGACCACCCAAAAGTGTTCCTCAATGTAAAAAAATAATGTGTGTAAAATTTCTGCCATTTTAATTAACATTTAGTGGTAGTTCAGTATGCTCGAAGTTTTACTTGTGGTTGAATATATTTTACATCATAAAATTGCACATCAATTAGTGCAGAAATACTGATTTATGTATTAATCTGAAAATTTACAAACACAAATCCTTATCTAAATTAATTATGCCTATCAAAGACAAGAGAACATTATTTCCACTTGAAGTAATATTCATTGTTAACACTGAGAAAATCGTAAATCACTTAAATCAGAGTAACTTGATTCATATGAGATTAAGTTTTTTTTTTCCTGTAGGAAGGATAACATCACCTATGTTGTTCTGCAACTTGTAATAAATATTGTTTTGGGGCTTCATTCGCTGTTGTTGTTTTATTTTGTTTTTTTCTGATTGAAGGTTTAACGACCACTGTGAGCAACTCAATGGGCTATAAGCAGTCGCCTATCCCTAATTTAGGGCCACTGGTTCCAGGGAAGGGAAAGAGAGAATGCCGTAAGAGAAACACACCATCCATGCCTCACCGGGATTCGAACCCGGACTCATCTCAGACAAATGATCAGAAGCCATGCCTTAGACCACTGCGCCACCGATCAGGCTGGCCATTTCAGGATCAAAATCTAAATACTTTTTTGGAATATTAAAGCAATTAAAAAAATTCATAGTGTTTTTTTGTCACAAAATCTTCATATCACGAGAAATCTTGCCACTCAGCTTGGTGCGTTTAAGAGGTTCGTCGACCCCGTCCTTTTCATTAAGGGACAGAAGCATAGCTTTTTGTGGACTTGTAGGCACGTTTTGGGCACTTGTAGACACGTTTTGTTTTTGTACCAGCAGCTCTTCGCTGAGCACCATGCCCTCAATTCTGACTACACTCCTATTTTCACTGATGGCTCCAAGATGCAAGGAGTCGTTTGATCCGTGGCTGTCTGTGTAGATGACGTTTCTGTAGCGCGGATCCCAGCTGAGGCCACGATGTTTTCAGTGGAGATGCATGTTGTGTATCTCGCGCTTCTCCATGTTCAGTCGAGTTCTCATCATCGTGCTGTGGTCTATACGGATCCCTTAAGTGTCTTGCAGTCTTTGTCATCTGCAGATTGCCGTGACCATCCTTTTCTCTTGGATACGAGGCGGTTGCTTCGTCGTTTGCTCGAGGCCGGTTTTCAGGTTCACTTTTGCTGGATTCCTGGGCATGTTGGAATCTCGGGTAACGAGTGTGCTGATGTGTCTGCTAGATCTGCTTCCTCTTTGGTCGTCACACCCTTGCCACTGTTTCACCGGGATTTGTGCTTTGCTATTCACTGTCATATCAAGCGAACACGGCAGGGTCTGTGGGATCAACAGGTGGAAAATAAACTGCATCGTATAAAACCTATTCTTGGAATCTGGAAATCCTCATATCGTTGAAACTGTAGGGAGGAAGTGGTGCTTGCACATCTCCGCATTGGGCATTGTCGTTTCACTCACCACTTTTTGCTGTGTGGTGACACTGCGCCGATGTGTGAGACATGCAATTGCCAACTCACCATCACTCATTTTCTGTGTAGCTGTGTTCGCTTTCGTGATGCACGTTTTCACTGTTTTCATTCTCATTTGTTGACCGAGGACGCCGTTACGCTGCAGCGGTTCCTAGATGACCACTGCGATACTGTCGCTGTCTTTTCATTTTTTAAACAAATTTACTTTTTAAACATATCTAGATTTTAGTCCTTCCATCCTTCTCATTTTTCAGTTTTACTGAATCAGCCAGATTTTAATAATTGTACTATGTTTTTAATACTGTTTGTTTCATTGTCTTTTAGCCTTTCCATCATTCTCATTTTTTTTTTCACTTTTACTGAATCAGCCAGATTTTAATCATTATACTATGTTTTTGATACGGTTTGTTTAATTGTCTTGTGTTTGGCGCTCTTTGGCCAAACATGGCTTTTGTGCCATAAAAATCAACCAACCAACCAACCACGTTTTGTTTTCCTGTAGCATTTTTTTTTTTTTTTCCAGCTTGAGCCACTTTTAATGAAGTTTCTCAATTTTTTGACACAATCCTGTTCATGGCGAATGGAAATATGGGCCTTTTCCCAAAACACAGCTGTTTCCTTAACAACAGCTTTACAACTCTCACAAATAGTCTTTTTCGAGGTTTATATAGACAAGCTTGTTTCTGGAACTGTACAGAATTTTCCAACTATATGAAATAAAAATAAAAATAGGTGTTACCTTATTTATGTGGAGTATTTGATTGACACTCAAGTCAAATAAGACAAGAGAAGGTTAATGGAGAAGTCAGGTGACAGGGATAATACAGTAAGTGAATATTTCAACTGACTTGAGTGCCCACTAAATATAGTCAGATCTGCCTGAAACTTTACAAAAAATATTTTTTTTTTTGCTGTGAGGTATTTCCTGAGCTCCCTCAAGCTCGCTGACATGTTGATGTATGCAAGGAACTGCTCAGAAATCCATGCAATGCTCATTTGCTTATTGCAAATGCATAGTTTACTGGGGATGAAAAGTGGATATATCTGCATAATTCAGATTCTTCTCAACAGTGGTTGAATAGAGGTGAACCAGCTTTACCGACCCTCCAAGTGCAGACATCTTGAGAAAAAATTCATGCTGTGTGTCTGGTAGAACTATGAAGGTGTAATCCACTTCGAGTTCATTCCAAATGGTCTGTCTATCAATGCCAAACTGATTCTCTGCAGTTGGACAGGATGTATGATAAACTTCAGTGGAAGTATCCTGCCTTAGTCAACCGAAAGTGAGCATTGCTGCAGCAAGACAATGCAAAACCTCATGCTACTAATCGTACCCAAGTTAAACTTCAGGAACTGCATGGAATCGTGCTGCGGCCTCATCCAGCATACATTCCTAACCTTGCCCCCCTCAGACTACCACTTGTTTTGGATGACACCACATTTTTTTCATGGCAAGCAGTTGACTACTTTGGACGATATTGAATGCGAGTGTCAAGAGTTCTTTGCCTCTAAGCTGAGAGCTTGGTACCGTGCAGGAATTGAACAACTATTATTAAACAGATGGGTTCAAACTATTGAACACGATGGTGTGTACTTTGAAATTTAGCTTGGATTCTTCCAAGGTTCTGGGTAGGTGAAACTGCTGTATCAAAAACATTTTTTTCAGACATCTCAATAGGTTTTTTTTGCTGAAAATGTGTATAAAGAATTTTCTACTCGCTAAAAAACTCATCGCTGGCTTTCAATGTAAAGTGGCTTACTGCAAGGTATGGTGCTTTCGAAACTTTCTGATCTCCACACAGGATCATTATCATGTTAATCAGACATTCATTATGCCAGTTATCAGTTTAGATGCTTCAGCTGTAACTTTTGAATAACAGGCTCACTATATTCAGGTTCTTAGCTGTTTAGCTGTTACTCATCCAGCTGCTTCAACTCATTGATCATCAGCTCCTCCCCAAGAGTCACCTACTTTCTCTTATTCTGCATTGTAGACTAAGCCTATAATCAGCATTTCAACCCCAGACATTTTATTGTAGCTTGAGTCTAACCTCCTTGCACTGTGAACACATGCAAGCCATGTGTGGTACTCAACTGATAAAAGGCAGACCATCAAATTTACACCCGGACCTCTTTTATTAGACGTGTGGAATCTTTTTAGCTGTATTTTTGTTAGAATTTTTTTACCATTTACTTTATAATAATCTTTGCAAGTGTATGATGAAAGTAATATACCTTGAAGGCAGTTATTATTCAGTGATAAAGTTGTATTAATGATACACTGCTTGACAGAGAAAATGCCACACCACGAAGACGTGAACACAGCGTCATGCAAATTGCAGGGTGGGTAATGATTGCATTTTGCAGGCCAATCGCATGAACTGCACGCAGGATATAAGTGGACAACCAGCCCGTGAGGCCATCAGTCGAGATGTAGTCACGGCTGCAAGAATATAGTGGTTCTGCTGTGATTAATTACAAGCAACAACTTTGTGTCCTTGAAGCTGGTTGTGTGAATCACTTCACGGGAGATATATGCATGCAGTGATATATCTTTCAGTACAATCTTGTTTTGCTCGGGTGAAAAATTCCAGATGAATGGCCATCTTGTTTGATGATAGTTGTCAGTGTTACTGGAAGTGATTCAGTATCCTCTCACATTACTTCCATGTTATATAAATTTGAATGCTTTACCAAGTGTTCAAAGTTACTGTGATTTGCATTAAATAACTTGGCTTACATTTCATTCAGTTCAAATGTAATGGAATCATATGCGCATCAACTTTTCTTTGAGTAACAGTATAATTCAGTAGCACCTTTCACTATGTTTGGTCTGCAGTATGCATAAATTTTTTCTTATGCCTGCCCATTTTTTTCCTTCAGGTTCAGTTGTGTGTGAATAGCATTCTTATTGTGTGCATGCATTAAGAAGGCTAATTATGATTAAGACACACACACGATTAAGGTTAATTATGATCAAGTCTTAATGATTTTAAGTTTCTTTTCTAATGTAAATTATTTTCTGTGCTGCCTTCTTGCTGCAATAGAATTTTCATTTTGGTTTAATGATTCCCGCTCATGATAAGGCCAAAATTATGTTCAGTTGTGGAGAAAAAGAAATTGTCTCTTGCTTTTTGCAGGGATTTTATTCTCGCACATGTATGATGCTATCATTACCTTCGTCTTAACATATCTTCTTCTGGGAATTGAAATCTTGGAGATTGTGTTCTGAACTCTAACAGGATATCACAAAAATTCACAAAAAAGTCTGCCATTCTGCATGTATGCATGCGCACATTTGTAATTAGGAGGACAAAAGGTTTCTTAGGAAATAAATATTATTTTAACAAAATTTAAAATTAAAAAAGGTGCTGTATAATGCATGTCTGGGTGGCAGTCATTTTTATCAAATACCAATGCAGTTTGTGTTAAATGAATTTGGCCTACAGTGGTTTCTCAATTTAAAAGAAATGCATAATTTTAATAGTTATGAAAGAATTCTTGTGGCTATTCTAAGTGTTTCAAACATAAATCGTTATAGAAAACCTTATGCTTTTTTTTCTGGAATTTTTTTAAGTAATGCAGACTAATTGTCATAGTGGGTACCACGTCATCAGATCTTCATTGATGTTATAAAAATATTGCAAAATGTGTATAGTTTATTTAAAAAAAAAAAACTAACAAAAAACCGATGTTGTTTTTATAACCATTAATGATTTGAATATTTTATCTTTGTAAATTCTTAAGAATTACAGGAAACATCATCAACCTACACTTACTTCCTGTATGATTTGCATATAGTTGTTTAAAAATGGTTAGAAGGCATACAGGGGTAAAGTACTTAAGTTTTTGTTTTTCTGTGCTAGTTACATAGAAGACATTTACTCAAATTTGTCTTTCCGAAAACTGAACTGCTCTCAGCGTCTTACATTTTATTTCTGTGCATGTAGTTATGTATAATGTTATGTAATGCCTCAGTGATCAACATATAATTATGTATACTTTTTATGTAGCTGTACGATGATCAAGAAAGTGGATTATCAGAAATGAAAGTCAAAGTAAATGATCAAGAGCAACTGATTCTTTCCCTGGAAGAAGCTCTTACTGAAATTAAACAGGAACGAGAGTCTGAGAAAGAACATCAGTGGCATGAGGTAAAAACAGTCATTTTTAATTTAAATAATCTCTTTATCTTATGTCTATTGCTGTTTTTTATTTGTGCCAAAAAGAGCTGAGTGGTACAGCGTTCAAATTACCCAGTGGTCCGCTGGCCATTGGCCAGTATCACTGCCGGACCACTGAACTCTTGATTTTACTGGCGCAGATTTTTTTTTTTTCCTAATTTGTCACAAGTTAAAAAATGAATTTCTATTTCTTTTACCTTGCTGTGGGGTTTTCTTTTTAGGCTGCAAACTAATGTTAGGTTTAAAAACAAATATTGGAGATAATTTCATTTAAATGATACATTATTTTCTACATATATTGTAAATGTCTTTAAATTTGTATTATTATTTTTTTACAGACCAGTGGTTTGCAAATTCTAGTAGTCCGCTGGGCCAGTAGAAGATTTATTTCTAATTCTAACAATCTGGTATATTACTGTCAGCAGGAGTTTAAAGGGGGATGGGAGAAAAGAGGAATTAATATTTGTTTAACTCATATTACAGATCAAAAGACTTGTCAAAGACATAAATTCCTGGGGAATTTATCAGATCCCTTGGTCATTTTCATGTAGGACTTCCGTCCACAGGGAGTAGAGTTTAGGTCCCAGCCACCTACAGCGAGATCGCCTTTTGGGCAGGACACAGAAACGGAAGGAATGAGAGCAAGTCTAGCGACTTTGACAGAACAGTTTGTAGTGAGATTAGAGTACAGTAGATGGCGCCACCGTACAAGTACGATATTGCACATAGATGGGTGAGAGAATTTCAGGGGGACATAGGAAAGGATACCCATTTTACCAGTGGGTCCAGCCTGGGGGCCGTCACTTTACGTGCTCGTCCGATGCACGGCGGATATTCAGCGATTGTTAGTAAATCACACCATCTCTGAAAGATCAGCCCAGGCTAGAACCTGGGGACCCAGCATCGATAGTCTGAAACACTAACCACTAAGCCATCCGCGGCATCAGATCCCTTGTGAATGTGGACTTTCATATATAGGACAGACCTGCAGTATTTTAAGTTTCTGTGTGAATGAACACAAAACATTAACTGAAGAAGTCGTCAGTAGCCCAACATAGTCACAAAAATAACCATAAATTTTGTTTGAAAACACTAAACTTAGTGATAAACTTTATTCAACTATCAAGCTTAATGTATTCGAAGCTTTTCACATACCACTCAGTGTTCGAATTACCCAGTGGTCCTCCACTGGCCATTTGCCAGTAAAACTTCTGCTGGACCACTGAACTATTGATTTTATTGGCCCGGATGGCCAGTAAGTTTTTTTTTTCTAATTTGTCACAAGTTAAAAAATGAATTTCTATTTCTTTTACCTTGTTGTATGGTTTCCGTTTTAGGCTGCAAACTAATGATAGGTTTAAAAACAAATATTGGAGATAATTCCATTGAATCATATGTTATTTTCTACATATATTGTAAATGTCTTTAATTTTTTTTATTTATTTATTATTATTTTTTTTTCTATGGACCAGTGGGTATTTTGGTGGACCAGTGGTTTGCAAATTTTAGTGGTCCGCTGGGCCAGTAGAAGATTTATTTCTAATTCTAACACTGCCACAACTCTTCACGGCTTGTCAATGACACGACATGTACTCCATTTCTTTCGAGCACATGGAAACAACTCACCAAAATCCGTGACCATCAGAATACTAATGTCATAGTGATTTGAATGTTTATGCTCCATTTGTCCTGATAAAGCAAAGTCAAACACTCGGCAAAACTATAGTAAATCTTAAAATAAAATATTTAATTGTGAATAAACGTTGCTGATTTATTCTGTCCCATAAACTTGTGTTTAAAATTTATGTGAATTGTGGTAATACAATATTCTGCATATGTAAGTTTTATTCAAAGAAAGTTCCTGATGTGAGTCAAAGGTATGGTTAGTATATGCAGTTTTTGTACTGGTTCTTCACTTATAAAAGCTGTTAATGATGACATCATTGAAGAAACCCTGAATTTACATATTTTGCCAGATTGCAGAGTATAAAAAAACAAACATATTTTTTATTAATGTGAAAATAGCAGCAGTGCTGATATTGTCACTTCATAACTAAATGTGTTTGATTGAATCCCACTTGTATTCACTGACTGAGATAAGAATATTATCCAAAATTCTAATTAATGTAGTGAGAGATGCAGAAACCCTGTCCCATAAATCAAGGTGTTACAAGATCATACAGGCAGTATTTTTTATAAGATTTTTTTAGTGATTATTGAGCTTTTCTATTTTTTCTTAAAATGTATATGTATGTAACAGCAATCTGTTTTAAAAAAATGATTGTGTTTGTGTTTTGACTTTGCATGACTTTAGCTGCATATGATGCACAGCTCTGGTCTTAATTGTTAAGTTCCTTTCTGTTGTCTAAGTATTTCAGTGTAGATGCAAGGCACTTTTATGTACATTTCAGTGACTTTTGACATAAAACTACATGTGTTTTGTAACATGCTATGAAGATTCTGGACATTGTTTATTGTGCTGTACATGATTTTTGCTGTATAGGTATTTGCAGTAGTTTGAGTGCTAGACTTTTTGAAAGAATATGTTTTTGCTGTGTGTGATAAAAATCTTTCTTTTTAAATAGCTGGACGAGCTACAAGTTGCATTGGTAACAAGAGATGAAGAATGTATTTCACTGAATGATGAACTTCGAAAGGTAATTATAAATACTTTTTACTCTAGTCTTGTGAATTTTATTATGTACAATATCTCAGAGGGCAAATAGCAGAGATATCTGTGCTTATTACCTTGTCCTTTGTTTGGTAGCACCTGTGTGGGGACTTTCACCTCTCTGAATTACATGGTTAGAATGTTGTTAAAGTAGAAGTGACATTTGTATCAACAAAGTGTACTCACTAAGATGTTTAATGTGTTACTGCTTTTCTAGAGATTCTATGAAAATATCAAAACCACTCTCCATTTGTTGGGGTGTATATACAGGGTGCACAGGAAAGTCCCTTTTGCCTGGAATAACTTGAGAATGAAGAGAGGTACAGTTATGCAAATGAGATAACAGTATAGTAAAGCGACTACGCCTGATCGAATGCAACCGATAGCAGCGCCCCTAGTGGCGAAATGCGGAGGTTAGCCATTACAAATCAAAAACGAAAAGAGATAGAGCAAAATTTCCCTTTACAAAGTTGTAGAGCATCAATTAATTAGTACAAAACGACATTTGTTTCACACGAATAAGATAAATTGTCACCTGAATACCCTAAAATGTCTGAAATCGATGCATGACCTTTTGTGTGAACTTTTGAAGGGAACAGGCATAGGTATGAGCAAATAAACACAATTTATTGCATAAATGCATACTTATGTCAATACATTTTGATGATGTCAGACAAAACAAAAACAAAAAAGGCAAACTAATGCACAGTGATAAAAAGTTAATCTCGAGTATGTTCGAAGAGTTCGCCATTGTCCATGATACACATTTGTATTTGTGAAAGTAACTCTGCATGCACATTCCTCAGCATGGAAGGTGTCACACTATTGCAAGCATCTGTAACACGACGACTTAGATCCAGCAGACTTGTAGACGCTGTTGCATGCACCTGATTTTTTACTTAACCCCAGAAATCCGAGCTCGCCTTTCCCACACAGCGTACATAGACCTAAACTTCTGCTCAGGGTACATCCTGCTACTGGTTTTTATATCGTAGGTACGGTACGTCACAATCTGCATTTGCATACGGCTACATTTGCGTAATATGAATATGCAGATTTGAATCGTCGCACATCGATTTCAGACATTGTAGGGTATTCAGGCGACAATTTATCTTATCCGTGTGAAACAAATGTTGTTTTGTACTAATTAATTGATGCTCTACAACTTTGTAAAGGGAAATTTTGCTCTATCTCTTTTCGTTTTTGATTTGTAATGGCTAACTTCCGCATTTCGCCACTAGGGGCGCTGCTATCGGTTGCATTCGATCAAGCGTAGTCGCTTTACTATACCATTATCTCACTTGCATAACTGTACCTCTCTCCGTTCGCAAGTTATTCCAGGCTAAAGGGACTTTTCTATGCACCCTGTATATACAGCAAATACAAGGGTTGTATCGAAAGTAATGCAAAAGTGGGCATAACCTTTTTATTAACTGACAGACATCAGTCAAATTGCACATGTTGGTAGAGTAATTCTTCCTCTATAGTAACCCTTCTTCTTCATTGCAAGTAAATAATAGATTCCAAGCAGAAACAACGTGCCATCATTGAGTTGTTGGTGAAAAATGGGTGCAGGCTGCCCTACATCCACAAAAGGCTACAGAGTGTTTACAGAGATGACACCATTGAGAAAAGCAATATGCACAGATGGATGAAGTTTAAAGAAGGGGAAACCAGCATTGAAGACCAACCATGCAATGGGAAACCATCATCTGCGACCACTGACACGAATCGTCAGCACATGGATGAATTGATTTGCACGGAGAGAAGAGTCTCAATCCATGAGCTTGTTGCACAACTGGACTGTTGTCACAATGCCATACAGATGATGATGGAAGACTTAGGGTATCGGGAAGTATGTGCAAAGTGGGTACCTTGGCAAATGACACTCGATTTGAAGGAGAGAAGGGTGAAAATCTGCTCTGATGTGCTGGAAGCCAATGAAGACACGTTTTTTTGTTTTGTTTTTTTGACCTGGATGGTTTTTTTTTCTGAATTTCGTGGCCTGTAGATTAATAAGCTGCTGCAGGTACATATGAACATAAAAAAAGTTTTGAGTGTCATGGTCTGCAAATTAAACAAAGGAAAATATGGTAATTTGAGTTTTATATGTGCAAAATTTAACTTCAACCAATTGTGTTTTCATAAAATCAGAAGCTAAAATCATGATTTTTTGAAAGCAGCGACTAGAAGAACGGGGGGGGGATTATGGTCCGTGGGAGAATTTTGAGAATTTTATTTATTAGTAAGTGATTTGGGTTAAAAAGTATGGCAGCAAATAAGCTATATTACTTTTTGTTCCAGATCATCCCCACACACTATATGTTTATGTGTTATTCTTTGAAATTTGAATTTGTTTTACTGGACTCGTAGATCTAGAACATATTTTTTCAGCTTTGCTTACAAACATCCAACTTTCTGTTAGCAGTCATCTAGAATTTTACTGTCGAAAATTGCCTTTTACTAATTTTTTGAACAAATGCAGCATACAATACCAAATTTGAAAAATGTTTGAACAGTGTGCATTTTCATTTAACTAGTTCCAAGAAATGTAATGCAGGAAATGTTTTAAAAATAAGCTATACATAAGCTTTTTAGAGAAGAAGAAATTAAAGTGATTTTATGCAGTTTAGTCTGACTGCATGAAAAAACATTATTTTCTAGTTTTCTGAGGAGCTGGCCAAAGCCATCTAGAAAGTACAAGGCCGCGACATTAGAGCAATGAGTTCCCTCCATTTGTGACATCACTCTCATGTTATGCAGACAGATACGCTGGTGATGTGTTTGACGTCATACATGGCAGTATTGGAAAGCAATAGAAAGCCTTGGTTTCTGCGTGACTTCACTTAAAGAAGGAACTCGTCTCCCTCATGTCATGGCCTTATACACTGCTAGACAATTGTTAAGGACGGATCATAAACGGCTATATAGCGTATAAAAAAGTAAGTGTGGTTGGATGCCAAGTGAAATAAAATAATGTCAGAATGCCAGGACATTACAAGAAAGACAATTTATTGTGCTCTGAAATCCAGAAGGCTTTGGAACGTGTTCAAGGAACAAACAGGCCATTTTGTGCAGAATAAGTAAACGTGAAAAAAATGCAATTACCATCCGCAGGCGTTCCGGCGTAAGATGTCAATACGGGATATGGCCACCGTGGAGGGCGATGCAAGATTCCACACGTCGTGTCATGCTTTGCACAACATTATCAAGCAGCTGTTGGGGTAATTTATCCCATTCCTCTGTCAGTGCACGGATGAGGTTGTCCTTGTTTATTGGAGGGCATTGGCGACCAGCAAGACTCCTCCCCAAAGCATCCCACACATTTTCAATGGGATTCAGATCCGGAGAACATGCTGGCCATATGAGGCGTTGAATATCCTCGCTCTCAAGACACTCCTGGACAGCGACTGTTCGATGACATGTTGCGTTGTCGTCCATGAAAATGAATCTATCACCGACAGCACCACGGAACACGCGAACATGAGGTAGCAGAACATCATTAATGTATCGTTGGCCAGTCATAGTCCCAGTTGGAAGCACATAGAGGGACGTACTGCCATTGATCATGATGCCAGCCCATACCATGACACTACATGTCGGATATTTGTTTGAAATGATTTCCAAAGCATTGAAACAACACTGTGGCTGACGTCGAACTCCCTGGCAACATCTGTTATTTTTCGTCCTCCTTCAATGTTGCCAATAATACGGCAAGGTTCGTCAATTGATTCTTTCCCTTTCAACTTTGCGTTTCAACAACAACGTTCAATACGCGTCAAATCCTTTATATCTCTTATCAGCGCTATGACGTCACGAACAAGTTCGGCAATCCAAAATTTGCATATGCACAACACGTCTTACTGTATCCCGCACTTATGTTAATTTCCGCATTTTCCTGCCTTCCATTTTATGGTTGCTATCGTTGCTATTGTCATCCGTCCTTAGCAATTGTCCGGCAGTGTATTTTCTTGACAGTCTAGAGCTGGACATATGTAATGCTTTTGTATGCCAAAAAAAAAAAAAAATAATCATTATTGGTGTTAATTGAACTTCTGCAAATTACTATTATTATTGCTTAAGGAGATGCTGTTAGCATCTTGGCAGTATACATATGTATTAGGTTGGTGTGAATGAAATGTCTGGCAAAAGACCAGAACACGTGGACGGCGAGAACAGAAAAGTAGGACAACTTAATTAAGCATAATAATCCCCCTCGGCATCAACACATAGTTGCCATCTGTCCGATAAGGACATGATTTCGGAATGAAGAAAGTCTTGTGTCTAGGCCCCGAAGAAGTCACCAACTGCTCGTTGAGCCTCGTCTGTCGTGAACTGTTTTCCAAACAGGAAGTTATCCAGGCGACGAAGCAGATGATAGTCTGTCGGTGACAAGTCCGGGCAATAGGCAGGATGAGGCCGTGCTTCATAGCCCAAGGCACTTAGTGTCAGCATCGTTCGTTGTATGACATGAGGGCGGGCGTTGCCCTGGAGCAGAAGAACACCATGTCTGTTGACCAAAGCTGGTTGTTTCTGCAGCAATTTCCAATGCATCTGGTGTAATTTAGCACAATAATGTTCTGCAGTGATGGTTTGGCCTCTTGCCAAGAAACTCCGATGAATTATCCTGTCCGTGGACCACCAGACAAGGAGCCTCATCTTTTTGTTGTGTATGGGGTGGCTTAGGATGCCACCCAGCAGGCTGTGCCTTGCTTAACCATTGTGCAGATTGTTTCCAATCATCATAAAAGACCTACTTCTCGTCACAGGTGACAATTCGATGCAGTAGAGGCTCCTGTTTATTCCTGGCAAGCAGCGACGTGCAGACTTCCAAATGCCTAGTCTTGTAGGCAGTTGTCAACTCATGTAGCAGCCACATGTTCAGCTTTTTGATATTACCCAGCTCAGCCAGACGCTGAACAACTGTCATGTGATGGACACCTACCTCTGCCTCTATCCCATGACACATTTTTCAGGGGTCTGCTTCAACCGCACGTAACAGAACATCGTCAGAAATAGCAACAGGTCGGTGACCACATGTTTTGTAGGTCCGTATCTCCGCTTCAAAACTTCACAAACCATCGCCAAATGGTTCGGTCACTGGCTGTATTCTCCCCAAACGCTTTAACATTTTGAGCGGTAATTCCTGCAGAATGGTCCAGTTTAAATTCATACAGGAAGATAACTCTCAAATCCGGCATCTTCACGTTTCCTTTGCAAGCCACGTTACGTCCAAACAAACCACACCTGAACCTTGTTCTTCACACCCGTGGGTGGTTCCATTCCGCTGTGGTGGGGGGCCTGTCTCCACTGCTCATTCGTGCCGAACATTTAATTCCCACCAACCCAATATGTACACTCGCAGTCTAAAAGTGTCTGGAATTATATCAGTTTTGCAGTGAAGTCATTGCCACTCGCATACCTGCCAGGTTTTACGGTTTACCCGTAAAATTTACGGAAATGGGACTTGTTTTACGGGCAAAATGTTAATTTTACGGATTTGGTGATTCTCCGAGATTTTTTTCTTTTTCTGATGATTTTGCACCCACTATTAATTTTTTTTTTAACTTAATCCATTCAAAGTAAAGTGCCAATGTAAGTTACGAATAAGTTTTCAGTCATGTGTTTATTTGGAACATTTTGCTGTAGTTTTCCCTCGTTTTAGGTTATTGTTTTGCCTTTTATTCAAACACTAGAACACCAACCAGCTGGACTTGTTTAACCTTGGCTTGGTTCTCCCCCCCCCCTCTCGCGCGCTGTTTCCCACCTTCTTTTAAGATAATGCATTGTTTGTCTCCCGAGTCGCAACTTCTCAGCAGGCCAGCATGGGGTGTGTCTTTCATTGGATCCAGGTGTCTTTATTCCTCCTAGTTCGAAATGCTATATCAGAACGTAGTTATCGTAGAAAAAAATTCAAACGGATTTTAAATCTGCAGAATTTTTAAGCCCAGATCGATACCCAACATGAAGAAATTAAGCAAAAACTGCCAGTTTTGTGAAATTAAAAATGCATTGGGGCATGGTTTCGTGACTTCTTCTCTGGCAATAAATTTGACCTAACGAAAGATGCTACTATAAGAGGAAGTTAAAAAAAGAAGTAAGTCCAGTGTTCATTCCAGCAATGATTTATTTTGCTGGTCCATTGGTCAGTAAGTTTTCTACGCTTTCCAACCGTGCTTTGTTCATCGCTCGATAATGTTCATAAAAATGTCTTGGCTTGATTCAACGAAATTAATATTGTGGAATAACTTTTTTATGGGTCTTGTAGAGGTTATTTTTCATGAAAGTTGGTTGTCAAATTTTCGAACTAAAGCCTAGTTCGTCATCAGGACTATGTCACTGGAGTAGTTGCTGCCACTCAATTGGAAGAGTCCATCCGCAATTATCGTTAATTGTGGTACTTCTTCTTCTTGCTATTTCGATCCCTTCTTCTAGTTTCCTCTTTACTAAGTTTGACTGGTGGGCGATTATTTTCACTGAGTCCCAATTTATGGAGTGTCCAGACATATACAAGCAAGTGGACACTCCATAAATTGGGACTCAGTGAAAATAATCGCCCACCAGTCAAACTTAGTAAAGAGGAAACTAGAAGAAGGGATCGAAATAGCAAGAAGAAGAAGTACCACAATTAACGATAATTGCGGATGGACTCTTCCAATTGAGTGGCAGCAACTACTCCAGTGACATAGTCCTGATGACAAACTAGGCTTTAGTTCGAAAATTTGACAACCAACTTTCATGAAAAATAACCTCTACAAGACCCGTAAAAAAGTTATTCCACAATCACTATGAATAGAGGTGCCATAAATACATTTACAACTAGAAATTAATATGTTGGGGTACATACTAATCCGTCAAATCCCTATTGAAAATGGTCAAAGGTAAGGTCAAGACAGTTGCTCTCTGCTTTCCTATTCATTCTTCCGCCCTTTTGCGTGATGACTTGCGTAAAATCAAAGCATGATTGTGATGAAGTTTGGGTATGCTGTTCAGCACCCATAGTGGACCTATCCTATTGAAAATGGTTGCTATCAGCATTCACGGGGACAGTGCAGTAGTTCATGCGCGAGATTTGTTCGCTTGCGTTTTAGAATTTCAGCACAATATCTTCCGTAGAAATTGACCTTGTTGGATAGAATTTTTAATTACAAAACGACGCGTTTGTGGTAGCTTTTTAATTTAGAAATTAACTGGCACAAAAAATGTTCTATTTATAAAGCAAAAACACGCAAAATATACAGTATCAATTAATTCATACTAAGAGATTCGTAAAGAAAACAGTAAAGTATTGTGAAAAACACTTGCTTTTGCGAACTCACATTTTTTTGTAGGTATGAAATTTTGGGCTTTTAGAAAACAACTCTGAATTTTAAAATATCCGGATTTTGACAGCACGAGTTTAATCTAAGGAGTAGACTCTTTTTTTTATCTGTTTGAAAAAAAACCCCGCTATTGGCTTTGTAACTTCTATCAAACCGAATTGTGTGATATTTAGAGATTTTCATTTTTTAAAACAGAATACGTGTATTCCGCATTTTGTCATGTTAAGCCATATTTTTTTTATTTTTTTATTTTTTGCGGAGATATAAGATCGGAATTAAAATCCTGGTTCAAATGTTTTGTGCCGTGGCTACGCCGCAAAGAGAGCAGGGGATGAGATGGGGATTATGTCACCGACGAAGTGGCTGTATCATTTCTTGTGACGCCTCATGTAACAGACTGTTGGTTTTGTTCCGGCAAAACACATTGTGTTAGTTTACTGCAGGAGTGGGGGTAATTCAGACGTTGATGGGCCCAGATTGTTTTTGTAAAGGAATAACTAGACTAGAGAAGCTCTATTCAGTAAGATGAGGGGGGGACAGGAAGGGAAGACAGAACTATAAAATCAGTGCCATTTGGAAGTATAAAGGATGCCGCTAAAGGGGTCTGATTTGGTAAAAGACAAGACATCGATCCACCTGTGAGGAATGGTGGGGAGGGAGGGGAGGACCCCAGAGGATGACATTCCTAACTAAAACCTAAACCTTTGTTTCTAGATGAAAGAACCTTTCAGTTGCTCTCTGCTTTCCTAGCTGACCAGCTCGAATCGGATAACTCTGCAATCAGTATTTTTTTCCTCTTCAAATTGCAACTCTTTAAGCTGCTACTATTTTATTGTAGCAGTTTTTACTTTCATTTTTTTTTTCGAGTGCTAATAAATTTTGTATTAGTGATTCGCTATGAGCAGCAATATAAAAGGGAAAAAAAGTACTATCAAACATTCCGCTATGCGTGTTCTGCGGAATTCCCGTGTATTACGAAATCTTCAAAAATGGAAAATATGCATTTAGTGCTATGTGTCGATACAATTTCAACATTTCGCATGGAGGAACGAATGATATTATAAATCATATTTCTAGTAACAAGCATAAATATAATGTTGACTGAGTGGGAAAAAAATAACGAAATTGACTTCCTTTGTTAAAAGTTATAATGAACTGGATGCGATTCGTACAAAACGTTTGTTCACTTCATTTTTAGTTGAACATAATATACCAGTTAGTGTCTCTCAGTCACTCTTACTTATTTCATTTTTTTTTTTTAATTTGACTGTCTCATCGTCCGTGTCTCCGCAAGATAAAAGCCTAACATGAAAATGGTTCGTTTTTGAAAACATTTTATTATGTTTCATGACGGCGTGGGACACGATCCCATTGAAAGAACATCCTTCTCTTTAGATGCAAACTTCTGTAAAAGTAAATTTTTATCACTTTATAGATCATAATGATAGCATAGTAATGAGAAATAATATATAGAATCTATTTTAATCGATATAAATGTGCCAATAAATTCAAACATCTGTAGTCACTTCAGTTTCAAGTTTATACTTGATTTGGGTAACATCATTTTTTAATCAATATGTTCGATGCATTTAATCAATATGCGCGACAAGTAATGTAATCGAATACATCGATTAAAATTTTCATCGAATATATCGATTAATTATTTTTTTTACGGATTTCTGTTTCTGAAAGTTGGCTGGTATGCACTCGCCTCAATAATGTGCTTGTTCCTGTTTGGCTGCTGTGACGCACTTCTCTTTCCTGGGTAAGCTTTCAACCAATGAATGCTGGACTGCTGCTGACACAGGATGTGTGGGTCTGGTCTTTTTTGCAGTGTTCCAGTTTATCCCATAGCTTAGTTTAATACCTGCTAGGAGAATTAAAAGCTAATAGGTGTCACTCATTTTTAATTTAGGGTTACTCTATTTAGGGAAAGAGGAAAATCATATTTAAAGAAGTACCACAACATCCTTGTCTCATGGATGACTTAAATATAAACTTGCAGCGTAGGAAACTAGCCCCTTAACCAATTGACCACAAACACAAAATGTCATCATGCAATAGATTCCTTTTTTCAACGTATTCAGATCTTCAATATACTACCTAATTGTTACAGGGTAGGTGTATTTCCTTTAGGGAAAATATGATTGCGTACTTATTGAACTGTTCATTACCTTTACAAATGATAGTATTTGCTGCCACTGTAGATCAATTGTATACTGTGGATCACATGTGAATGCAACATAAAATGAGTATTTTTTGAATAAAAATGAATCATATGTAATATTTTTTTAGTATGCCTACTTGAGTGGTCTTATTATTGTTTCATTGTATGACATGTTTAAATTACCTGTTTTTGGTATTGAAGAAATTTTTAACTTTTATCGTGTTTTTATTTTACTGTTATAGTCATATGCCTTACTAGATGAAGAAATGAAGAAAAGAAGTATTTTGGAGATGCAGCTGACAGAAATGAAAAATGCTAGTCAACAGGTCATAAGTGGTCTGGAAACAGAATTAGTGCAGCTTCGAGCAGATTCAAGGGAACTTAGAAAGAAACTCATTAAAGTCATTAAGTAAAAAAAAAAATATTTTCATAGAAATTTATGCATAAACAAATGCAGTTGTTTCAGAAACTTTGTGATGTTTAAATAATGCTTTTGTTCATATCTCTGTGCATTATATATGGAAATGCACAGAGATATAATTTTGAAGATAACTGAGGTCATTTAATATTGTTGTGTTAAAACAATAAATCTCCACTTTGCATGTCATCTAAATATTCTTATTATTGAAAGTAAGTGAATGTTATTTTAATTTTACATGATCCAAAAGTGATGTAGCTAATAACACAAATTAGAACTTTTGTTCTTAATTACTTAGTATGATTTAACCTTCTGTCATTAAATTTTTAAAAATAGATATTTGTTATATATTTTCTTATATTTTGTTTATAATGACATTGCTAATTCAGTCAGGAAATAAAATTTAGAATTGGATGAAACAAAGTTATTCTTTTTTTAAACCGATTCTGTTTGTTTTTATTGTTATTTCAGTTTGGTAAAGCTCCTAAGTCATGGAGTTAAATAGTGTACCAATAATCATGTGCTTGGTTTGTTGGCAACCCATTAAATTTCTGATTGGATACATTTGGATTTTAACATAGTGTATCAGAAATTACTATCTTGTATCAGACGTGTGATTATGGACAGTAAAGCATATTCTGTAATAGGACTCCCAACCTTTTTTTTTTTTATGTCCAATAAACTCCTTTTGATGGTAATAAATTATTTCATGAAACTCACTTACAAAAATATTTTAGAGTGAAAATCTCATTTCTTCATGCTGTGGTTTTGGAAACTGTTTCAAGTAATTATGAACTGCAGTAAAGCACTTTTCATTATGTGGTTACTATGTGAATTAAGACTCAAGGTTACCTTCAAAAAAGTTAAAATATAGGGCAGATTTTAGACTAATTCACGAACAAACCCCATATGATGGTTATGCCTGTCAAACTGGCCACACCAAAATTATATTCTGCCATGTAGTACATCAGGTTAGAATTCAAAACATATGAAGAAAGTAGTATGTGTTAGCTATTGATGTTATGAATACTAGAATAATCATGTTTCATGATAGCTAGTCATTCAACAAACAAAGGAGCACAGCAGCAGATGTCTTGAACTTGACATTTTCACAATTTAATTTTGGTTACTCTTTTA
Source organism: Macrothele yani (assembly GCA_039090855.1). Lineage (NCBI taxonomy): Eukaryota > Metazoa > Arthropoda > Arachnida > Araneae > Macrothelidae > Macrothele > Macrothele yani. Next base: position 74,798,552 of record CM077016.1, on the reverse strand, counting down.
TTCTTATGTATAGTAAGCACCAACAGTTAGTGTAGTATCTATTGAGCTAAATATTGCTCCACATACAATTATTTGCAAGTTTCCGAACAGTTTTAGTTTTAAAATGAACTCTTCTCACAGGCAATGTAAATAAACATGGTAAGAACTACTAGTTAGTGACCCAGTAGAATTTTAATGTGGTGGTTATGCTTATTTTGATGGGTCCTATTTTTGGAAGTCAGGTACCAGTGAAGAAAGATACTGAATTAAGTCAAATTCCACATTGAGTCTGTTTTTCTATTTCATTTTCAGATATGCATAAGAACAGAGAGATTTTTTTTTTTTTTTTTTTTGCAAAATTGCATAGTTCGAAATGGTATAAAAGCTACAGCTGCTCCTTCAACATTGGGAGTCACTATCATAATAATATTTAATTAAAACCAAAGCAGGGGTAATGATACATTTTCAGTGTGACCATATTTGCCCTAATCTTAAAAAAAAATTCTCTTGCAATACAATGTGAATTTTGAGTAACCTATTGACATTTATTATTAATAATTTGTATTTTATAATTTTTAAGGAGAAAAGCAAAATGCTTGAAACCATTCTTAAAGAAGTCTGTTTAGGCAACTATTAACCCTTCTGAATTGTTTTAAGCGGGACAACTTTAGGAATTACAGGTTTTTAATACCACACACACACACACACACACTCACACTCACACTCTCTCTCTCTCTCTCTCTCTCTCTCTCTCTCTCTCTCTCTCTCTCTCTCTCTCTCTCTCTCCATCCATCCATCAACTGAATTCGAAACCTTTATTCAGTACCGGGTTCGATGTCCTTTAGCTCAAATTACAGCTTGGCATAGATTCCACAAGGTGTTGGAGTACATCTACAGCATATCAGGCATTCACCAGACAGTCCTTTAACTAGCTCAGATTTGATGGTACAGAACTTTGCTGTCTCTGTGTGATCTGTTTTTGAAATATGTCCCAAACATTCTCAATGGGGTTCAGATCTGGGCATCATGGTGGCTTGGTGGAAGTCACTGCCATGCTTGCTGAACCACTGGTGAACACATCTTGCGCAATATACAGTAGCATTGTCATCCATGTAACAGCCATCACCTGCTGGATGAAAAGTTAACATTGCAGGATAGATTTGATCAACAACAGCATTCAGATAATTCTTGGAGGACACCAGACCTTCCAGCAATATCAGGGGACCCGTTCCGTACCAACAGCACATGCCCCACACGACACCACCTCCAGAACCTAGAGTTGTGTTTACAAGGCAAGCTGGGTTCATTGCTTTATGGGGCTCCCACCAAACTCTCTGCCTATGATCAGTACAGAAAGTGTAACATGACTTTTTTCCAGTTTCCAGTCACGGTGTTCCTGACACCACTGTAGACGAACTTTCCATTTGTTCGCAGAAATCAGTGGTTTCCTATAGGACTCGTCAGACCACATGACTTTTTTCCAGTATCCAGTCGCAGTGTTCCTGAGTTAATGGCATAACTGCAGAGATGTTGAAATATGGCAGTGACCCTGTAATTGACTGGTTAACTGAAATTTGCCAGATGTGCTCTGAGTTAGGAATGGTCCCTCGGAATTGGAAGGATGCTATCATTGTTCCCTTGTATAAGGGAAAAGGTGATCAGATTGACTGCAAGAACTATCGTGGTATTAGCCTACTGAGTGTCTCAGGGAAAGTGTTTGGTAAGGTCGTTATTAAAAAGTATGGGGTCTTACATCAGAGAAAGTGTGGGATGTTCAGAGTGGTTTTATTCCTGGTAAAAAGGCTGCACTAACCAAATTTTTGCATTACACATGATTGAAAAGTATCTGGCTGTTGGTAAGAAAGTTTTTGCTGCCTTCATAGATTTAGAGAAAGCTTATGACCGAGTAAATAGGACACTTTTATGGAAGGTATTGAATGAATATGGTGTTACTGGGAATCTACTTAATAGTGTAAAAGCCATGTATGCTGGTAGTAGAGCTTGTGTACGAGTAAATGGTGTTTTATCAAAATGGTTTTCTATTGGTGTAGGAGTCAGACAACATTGTGTAATGTCACCATGGCTGTTTAACATATTGATGGATGCATGCATGCATGATGCCAAAATAGGTAATACTGGTTTATGTCTTGGTGATATCCGTGCGTTCAGATTGCTGTATGCTGATGACACTGTCCTGTTGACAGAGAGCAAAAGTGAGTTGCAGAGTATGTTATCCCGGATGTACGAAGTTTGCATGAAATTCAAACTGAGCGTAAATAAGGGAAAAACCAAAGTTATGGTTTTTGAGAGAGGAACTGGTAGTACGGAATGTAATATGTGTCTAAACGGCACAGTGATTGACCAGGTGAATGAGTTTGTGTATTTAGGAAGCATGTTTGACAGAGAGAACAAATTGGATGGTGAAATTAGTAGGCGAGTGAATTCTTCATTGAAAGTCATGGCTGCTTTGTGAGGGTTTCACAGGAATGATGGGTTCTCAAGAGAGTCCCGCATGGCTGTATATGAAAGTGTAATTGTTCCTACTCTGATGTATGGCAGTGAAACCTGGGTACTACAAAAGAAATATAAAAGTAGTTTGTGTGCTGGAGAAATGCTTTACTTTGGGGGGGGGGGTTGTGGCGAGACATGTTCTGATTGTGTGAGAAATGAAGATGTGTTGCAGTTGTGTAATGTGAAGCAAAATGTTGTTAGCAAGGTGGAGACTAACACGCTTCGGTGGTTTGGCCATGTTGAAAGAATGAGTGATGAGATGCTTATTAAGAAAATCTTTTTAGCCCAAGTGGCAGGAAGGAAAGGCAGAGGAAGGCCAAGGAAGTCTTGAGAGGATCAGATTCAGGGGTGTCTGCATGAGAAAAAGATTATGAGTATGAAGTATAGAAGATCTTGTGTACACCATGTAATGGATGTCAGTGAAGCCCGAGTTATATGTCAAGATCGCTATAAATGGATAAGTTTGATACGGCAACAGTAAGTAAAAATTATCTGGTAGTTTGTATTTCTTTGTGGAGCTAACCTCTGAATATCAGAGAACAGCTTAGTGATATGTATGTATGTATGTGTGTTCCTGACACCACTGTAGACAAACTTTCCGGTTCTTCGCAGAAATCAATGGTTTCCGTATAGGACTCGTCGGACCACTTGACTTTTTCCTGTGTCCAGTCACGGTGTTCCTGACACAACTGTAGACAAACTTTCCGGTTCTTTTCAGAAATCAGTGGTTTCCGTATAGGACTCGTCAGACCACATGACTTTTTTCCAGTGTCCAGTCACTGTGTTCCTGACACCACTGTAGATGAACATTCCAGTTCTATTCAGAAATCAGTGGTTTCCGTATAGGCATGCGACTGCCAGTACCAATCTTGTTCAATTCCCTGTGAATATTTTACCGAGATGTGGGTTGAGGTCAGCCTGCATCGAATGCTTCAGTCAACTGCTGCACACAGGAATGCTAGTTTCTCCGTACAAGCCTTCTCAGGTGATGGCGTTCTTGTTTCCGACATATTGCCATCACACCTCTTAAACAAGCAATGTGGGTTATTTTTTCCGCTGATTAAAGACCTGGAATTTCTCACCTTTTGAGAAACCAGTCAGCTCTGCTGTTTTCAAAATTGTTGCTCCAGCCAGCTGGGCACCCATAATGCACCCTTTATCAAATTCTGAAAACTTCCTTGTTCCTCCCATTGTGATAAACACCACTGACAATAACTGATGAGCTGTAGTCTTAAATAGTTGCTTAGATCATGTGGTGACGCACATGACCACATATTTTGCATATATGCTGCGTAAGTGACATTTATGTACATTTGCACAAAGGTTTCTAATTCAGTGGCCGTTGTGTGTAGTAATTCACAAGGAGTGGGGGTAAAACAGAAGGTCTCCCTTTCTCCTGTTCTGGAGTGAGAGGTGAGAAAGTGTACTACCATGGCCGTTCAACTCTTCGCTTGTTCACTAAAGTCACTCTGAGATACGGTCAGGGAGAGAGAAGTCTTTCGCAACCCGTCTTAGACTGTAACCTTCTCACTGTTTAGATGAAGGCCCTCTGTTGGGGCACTTCCCACCAAAGATGCATTAATCTGAAACAAATCCCTTTCTCAGCCACCTTCAAAACTCAAAAGTATCTTTTAGTAACTGCTGCTTTATTTTGCACTAATGATGATAATTATATGTTGTTACACATCCATGGATGGCCGAGAATCAAATTAAAATCACATTTAAAGAATTTAGTAGGGTAGCTGACTAGGTGATGGCCATGCCCTGGAGCTGAGCATTAAAATTTATAATATACAAATTATTAGTTCAGGGGTTCTTCATTGCAAAAGCCTTATATTGGGGTGGCAGGATTTTTTTTAAACTGAAACTTATTAACCAATCAAAGAAAATAAATTTCATGGGCACTCAGAATGACTCAATCTACTGCATAGGTTGGCACAAGGTAGACATATTTAATTAAGCTACAAAAAATAAATAAATAAAGCAAGATAAAGATGTCACTTGTGAATGAACTATTAGGGGTATGCAAACGTTTCCACTGTTTTAAGGAGACAGGAACAATCAAGAAACCAGTACACATTTATTCAACGAAATATTGACAGCATCAATGACCTTTTGCCATTTTTCAGGCAACAAGTGAATGCCTCTGTGATAGAAGGACTCGGGTTTTGAGCTGAAGAATGCAGTGATGAAATTTTCCACCTCTGGAACTGTGGTGAACCGATGTTGAGCTAGGAAATGTTGCTTAGAGCGAAATAGATGAAAGTCTGAGGGAGTAAGCAGGGTGCCATAAAGCCTCCCAGTGTAACTGTTCAAGGGTTAATTTTATGGTGGCACTGACATGTGGTCTGGCATTATTGTGTAACTGGATGACTGGGTGATATCCTTTATTCGCTATATCGTTGTGCAGTGCTTGTTTCTCCCGGTTTCAACAGTTCAAAGTACAGCACTCCATGCATATCCCACCACACACACAACAGCACCTTTTCCCTCATGAATATCCTGTTTTGCAGTGGATATTGATGGCTGGCCTGGGTCGACCCAGGATCGCTTGTGTACGGGGTTGCAACAGGCCCATTTTTCATTCTCGGTGACAACCTTCTACAAGAAATTCTTCCCTTGAAACCTCTTCAGCAACGTCGTGCAGATGCCCAGTCGTTGACCAATATTACGCTCCGTTAAAGTATGCGGAACCCACTTACCAATCTTGTGGATCTTCCCCAAGACCTGTAGATACTATACCACTGTCGATTGAGCCACTTTCAAACGTTTCGCCAGTTGTGTGGTCGATTGTGTGTCATCCTCTTGCAACAGTGATTCCAGCTCCTCGTCTGTGAGTTCCTGCGGTTTACCTGCACGTGGCTTGTCTTCCAAGCTTAGATTACCTTTCTTAAACCTGGCAAATCATTCTCGACACGCCCGCTCACCCATAACCGTTTTGCCATACGCCTGACATATTGAACCGTATGCTTCACTCACACTTTTCCCTAAATTAAACATGATTAACAAACAGTGCCGCAAATGAACTTTATCGACTGCTATATGCTTTGCTTCATATACAAATTGACAGCACGAGTCACCGGCCAGTTAAACTCCTACAGCAGTCTCAGCGGAAACTTTTGCGTACCCCTAATACATAAACATGCACCGAGCAGCTTCAATTCAGTTGCAAACTGTTGGACTCGGTTTATCTCCGTTTAGCCTGCAAATTGTATAACTACTGACTGACAGCCTAATAAAATTTCTTATTAATGCAGATTGGTCAATAAGTTCTTGTAGGCTTGAGAGCTTCTATGTTCAGAGTTAGTTTGCTTTAACTGTGACAGTCAAATTAATGAATGTTACTGTACTTACACTATGTGCAGGGCTGATTAAATCCATTCTTACTAGTAATCACTGTAGTACGCACGTTTTCAAAGTGCACTGTTGACTTAAGCCAAAGCACAAACCGCAATGTATACAAACAGCACAAACACTACAGTGGTTGACACTTTGTTTCCGCAAGATAGCAAATGCTCACAGGATTGGATGCAGTTGTTTTATGAAGCTGGGCTGGTGTTGAATCTCCGGTTCTTGCTTTGGGATAGATGGTCGTTTTGTCTTTTTCTTCGGGCCGCGGGCAGCCTAGTGGGCAACGTTTGTGACTGCCACTGAAAGGACCTCAGGTTCTATCCTAGCCAGGTACGAACGCTCGATCCACTAAATATCTGCCGTGTGTCGGATGGGCACGTTAAGCCGCCAGATCCCGGGTACTGCCCCCTCCTCCGGTAATAAATAAGGGCATCTTCCTCCCTCCTTTCTACTTAGTTTCCGTGTCACTTTCCTATCGGGGCACTCTAGCTCAAATCTCCTAGCTTCGTATTTCTAAGGGTTGTTTAAGACCTGGGGTCAGACACTCCCTTCCTAAAATCCTCTACATATGATCATTTGATCATTTGTCTTTTTCTTCTTCCCTTAATTGGACAGGGAAAGGAGTGTCCTCTCTTCTTCCCAGACGACTCGCCGATGCTTATCCAAGCTCAGATGTATACTCCGGTCTTTTGTTTGCCAACTGTGTTCGAGCCACCGATTTCTCTTCCAGTTTACCTTAATCTTGGATTGCCTTAGTTCCTTTTGGTGGTCGTCCAGCAGCACTTGATTAAGTGGGCATGCAGAGGATTTGCCATCAATCTCCAACTTTCTGCAAGGAAATCGAGCCTTTACTTTAATATCGGGGACCCTCTAGCCCCTCCTTTTAACAAGTGATTCCTGCTTATCATCATAGCACAGGCCACATATTTTTCCTTGGTCCTGAGAGGATGGTTCGATTCCTCCTGTCTCATTAACGCAAAGCCAGATCGGACCTGTTGGCTTTCAGCTATTCAGCCAAAATGAAACCCCAAGCCACACGGCTTCTATCTAATTCGACCCTTTTCTTCTTGCTCCTAAATTGGGACTGTCTTTCTTTCTCTGCTCTGTGTGTGAGGCACGCTGCATATTCGTATATGCCAAATTTATGGCAAAAAAGCTTTTACCACTACATGTGACCCATTAGCATGTCTTTGCAGATTTTAGTATTTGGGTGCTTGACCCTTTTAAGCAAAATGTCTTTGAATAATAGTTTCACCCCATCATCTCACCATACTCAAGTATTTTATTGCCTCAATTAATGATCGTTCTATGTTGTGTTTACATTATCCGCCGTCGTTTTTCACATTCCTGCTCTGGATACACTAAAGAGAGAACTTTCCTCGAGACAGAAAGTTGGCCCATATGGGAGTTCAAAAGGCATTCAGTGGCCCCCCTTTTCCCCCTTCTGCTCTTCCTCCCACACTGCTGCACCCTGCGTACCTCCGAATTCCTTTCCCTCAAGTGGCCTGGCCAAGCTTGACTGCTTACCGACATCTTTTTTTTTTTTTTCTTCTCTCTGAGTTACTAAAACTCTTTGTGATTCCTCATGCCCCACAATTAACTTCATAATTAATCTTCTACTGTATACAAGCACATTAGTTGTCCAAGTAATTTCAGCATTCATTTTATTTTATTTACATCTATTTATATGCAGAGTTTTTGTCCCCCACTTCTCACCTAGTTAATTTAATAACCCCCAAAATTATGCATCAATATTTATTTATTTATTGTGGGTGTGGTTTAAAGAATTAAGGGGTGGCACTCCATGCGGTGTGCCAACAATTTTTTTTTTTTTGGCATGCATTGTTTTGCAGCATGGGTTCTACTTGAAATCACTTGTAAATACAATATTTTACTATCTTATACAGTCTTCTGTTCAACATATCAATTTTTTTTTCGGAATCCACTATTAGCTGGTTTACATTGTCTTAGATCATAAAAATTCATTTAAAGGACTAATCTTTAAAGATTCCATTTATCTTGTTTTAAAGTAAAAAAGAAAATTAAAACCAGAGAGAAATTAGAAAATGGATGCCAAATAGTTGATAAAATCATGAAAATAGATGACAAATTGAATTGAGAATTGCCAAAAGTAAAAGAAAACAAAAATGGTTATTTTGTGCCTCAGCCACTATGGATCACAGTTTGGTCACCCCCAGACATGTTTTTCCAGTCTTATTAACTGGCATCTTTAGTGGCAGATGGTGTTCTGAGCTTTCTGGCCATGCTAGGTGGATTTTACACATGGGCAAACCTTATGGATCACGTGTCCTTTCCCTTGCAAACCTGAAAACTTTGCTGTTCCATTAAGCATATTCTTTTCTGAACCTGACAAAGTGAAAACATTATCTGTATGCATTTCTGTTGTGTCAAACCAGCTTTTGTAGGTGGGACTTCCTGTGAAAGTGAGGTCAAAATTCTTTCTCATCCTCGCTTTTAAACACTGCAAAAGCAATGCTGCAGAAAAACCTGAAAATTCGATGTGATTTTGATTGTTCTTTGCATTGTCTCTACGATACTCAAGATTTTTGTATTTAAAAAAAAACTGTAAAATTTTAATAAAATGTACTTCTTAGAAGTACTACTGTGTGCTAAGATTGGTTTATCATCATTTGGTATATCATCTTTTACATTTGGTTTATCATCTTCAATAGAAATATCTTCTATTAGAAATTATATCTGCTCCAGCAACATTTCTTCTTGCCACAGAATTTTTGCCTCTTTATTTTAAAATTGAATTTTTTTTTAAATTCTTTCTCCAGTGTAAAATAAATTATTTTGAAAACAAAAACCACTTAAAAGCATTGTAGTTAGCATTCTTCTTCACCATGGACATTTATTTTGTTCAGACACCATCCAGCAGCGTTGCCCAGCACTAACATCTAAGAACACGTTATTTTAAGTTCATATTTTAAAATTAAGTGTGAAAATTCTGCAGCAAGAATAATTATTGCCTGGGGAAGGTGTCATTTCTAACAGCAGAAGACAAAGAACCAAATGGAATATAGCATAGTTAAGTGAAAATATCTTTATTAGGTTTTTAACTTTTTAAACTTAAAAATTCTTTAAAATTTAAAAAGACACTGAATTTCATGGATTTTCAGCATAGAATAATTGTAAATCATATATTGCTGAGAAAATGTCCAGCAAAGGAGCTTAATTCTGAAGCAACACGGAATATTGCATGGCATTTGCTTTGCAGAAAAGGTGGGTGATGAGAAAACAAAAATATAAGTTTTAAACCAACATAGCCGCCCTGGTGGCACAGTGGTCTAAGAGAGCGATGACTTCTGATCATTCGTCCAAGACAGGTCCCGGTGAGGCATGGATGTTGTGTTTGTCTAATGGTACTAGCTCTCTCTCTTCCCTGGAACCAGTTGCCCTAAATTAGGGACAGGCAACTGCTTATAGCCCACTGAGTTGCTCATGGCATCATACCTCCAATTAAAAAAAAAAAAAAAAAGACTGAAGAACAAACCAACATGTAAGGATTTTACTGCGTGAGTGTCACCTAACTTTGTTATGAGTCAATAAACAATTGTTTTATGCTTCCTAACATTTCTTGCAAAATGCTTTGAAAATTCTTAAATTTGTTGGTCATAGCTTGATGAAATTTACTAATTTTATTAAGTTTTCCAAGACTAACTTCAATCTCTCAGATATATACTTTCATACAAGAGCTTGTCTGTCATGCTACAGTGTGCCCAACAGATGTTTGGTACGAAGTTTTTGTTTGGGTCACAGATCTAGCATAATTCCATATCATTGAATTTATTTTGATTTGATTTTTTATTTAATTGTTTCCCCCAGCTGTGCAGATACTTAGGCATCCAGTGCAGTCCCATTTATTTTTTGTAAAATATTTGTTTTTCAGGTAAAAAGGAAAAATGATCTTTTTTGAACTGTACCCTCATTAATACATGATTGAGACATGAATGAAGTCAGTAAAATAGTTGTATCAGTTGATGCATCCATTTGGTTGGATGAATCAACTGGTGTGAATATTCTAGCTTAAGATTTGTATGATTTTGGCTGCTGTATTACTAAACATAGTATTCATCTGGTGGAATACAGTGTTAGTGATACCCCCTTTTTGTGTAGTACACTGCTAGCCAACCAAAATGCTACACCAAGAACGACACGCGATAGCAAAGCCAGATTTACTGGACACATAACAACGGATACAAAGATGAAATGATTGATCTTACAGGCCCGTGGGACTTGCGGAACACGCAGACATCAATAATTCGTGTGGTCCCCATGGCTGGCAATAACGGCCGCTACATGCCGCGGCATCGAACGAGAGAGGATTTGGATGTGGGCTTGGGGTATGTCGGTCCAGGCTGCTTCCACACGTTGCCCCAGTTCATCAGGCGTAGCCACGGGTAGTGCTTGCCAGGCCACTCGGTTGCTGATCAGCGACCAGACGTGTTCGATGGGCGACATATCGGGAGAACAGGCGGGCCACTGCAGCAGTGACATCGGGTGGGCCATGAAGAATTGTTGCACGATGCGTGCCACATGCGGGCGCGCATTGTCCTGTGGAAACGTGGCCACTGGTAGGTCCTGCAAGTAAGGGAGGACTACAGGCTCCAAAACGTCGGAGATGTAGCGGTGGCTGTAGAGTGTACTGGCGATGCGTGCCAGAGGGGTGCGGGTGTCATATCCAATTGCGCCCCAAACCATAACGCCAGGCGACGGATCGGTATGGCTATGCATAATGCAGGCGTCATACAGTCTCTCGCCGCGGATCTGACCATCGTGGTGTTGCAGGCAGAAGCGAGATTCGTCGGAGAAGACAATGTCGTGCCATTCCGTAGTCCAGGTGCGGCGTTCAACGGCCGACTGCCGTCACACTCGCCGGTGGTGTAACGTTAGTGGTAATCGGAGCAATGGGCGCCGTGCAATAAGTCCTCGCTCCTGCAGACGACGTCGAATGGTACGTGCTGACACAGGTTGTTGCGCAACACACTTTAATTTCTGTGCTAACGTTGGTGATGTGGCGGTGCGAGCTGTCAATGCCCGCCGCACAACATGCCGGTCCTCTCGTTTGATGGTATGCCGTGGCTGCGGCAATCGCTCACGTCGGTCCGTCTGTCCCTCCTGCACCCACCAAATCCATACTCGCCTCACTGTGGCTGGATGTCATCCCACACGGGCACCGATGTCTCGGTACGATAAACCGCTGTCGCGATTAGCCACTATGCGTCCTGTGGCGAACTCTGAAACGTGCTAGAATGCGATGAGGCATTGGGAAGCTTCCCACGCACAGGTCCGGCAGTACAACGCACTTCCACTACTTACACCCCGCCTTCTGTGCACACTTCTTATAGTGCTTCTCGGTGGCGTGCCGGGCGCACATGATTTGCATATGCCCTGCAATGCTAATCGTTTGCATGTCCTCTCGTGGGCGACGCATGCTGCGAATTTCAGGCCAATCGGAAGCTTCCTTCTTGGTGTTGCATTTTGGCATTTTGGGTGCCCAGCAGTGTATTTTCTTCATACAAACACTGAACTATGTCTTTTACACAGTATCAACACCCAACTTCCCTACACTGTTTTTGTGTTCAGTCTTGCAAACTCAGTGTATCACCTGTTGTGTGAGTGTGGAGATGCCTGTGGTGCATCTCCACGCTCCGGAGTGAGTTGCTCTAACTGACTAAGCTACACCAATGGAATGTATCACTGCAGATTTGTCATCTTGACGTGTTCTTCACCTCTGTAGTATGTGACATCACCTCCCTCTTAATTTTTTTTTTTTTTTTAAGTGAAGGAACCTTCCATTAATTACAGATGATGTGTGGAACAAACATCTCACACATTTTTCGAAGAACCCAACAGCCAGCCAGTAAATCCATTTTTTTTACGTTTGGGCACCAATTTAAAAACAGGGATTGAAGCCGTGTCTTCTCGCTCCAGAGCGAGTTGTTCTAACCGACTAAACTACACCGACGGAATGTATCACTGTAGATTTGTCATCTTGACACATGCTTCACCTCTGTAGTATGTCACAGTTGGATCTAGTGCACTTTTCATATCCCCCTCACATACACACATTACACTTTTTTTCTTCATTATACATCCCATTTTTAACCACTTACCAGTGTGATTTGAAATTAATCACATACTGTAAAATATTAATAACAACTTGTGAGAAAATACAATTTACTCAATTACAGCACATCAAAGAAAGAATGAACCACAGTAAAATGATCCGTATTGTCATCCGTAACAATTCCCAACTTCACTTCAAACACAGGATAGTTCCATCTGATAAATAGGGTCTTCCTACTACCTGAACAATTACTTAAGCATTGTGACGCTATTCCAACAATTTGTGATATCAGTGTGTTGTTGAACTTATAATACATGTTCATGAGACTGTAAGTCATTGCCAGATTTCATGCTATAGGTATTTATAGAAACATCTTAAAAGTTTTTCATGCTTTTTACACCAGATTTTTTACTATGGGTACCATTACTAAAAAATTTCAGAAATCCCATAGAAGATTTTTCAAACATTGGTTGGAAATAACTATCCTGTGGCATCTACACAATTCCTGTGTTGCGTGAAGGAATATGTTTCTGATTTGGGTTAAAATCATGTTAAAAATTCTGAATAATAGTAACTGAATTTGAGATTGCTGTGATCTTTTGTTAAATCATGGTATAGTTGATGTGTGTGTAACAAAACTACATGCAATTTTTTTTACAGATGAATGAACAAATCGTGTTAATCTTTCAAACATCAAAGTTGCTTTAGTTGTGCTGAGTTTACAAAATGCTAAACAATTCAATTAAATCTACTGTATGTGTAGTAGTGTTTCAGTTGGATCGTGTTTAAATGACTGAAATTCTTTAATAATTTATATTATCCTGTATAAATAATTGAAACAAATAATTGATTTGACTTATCAGCAGTGGTCACAATAGAAGTGTCAGCTTCCTTCCCATAATGTTTTTATCTTTTTTTTTTTTTTTTTGTTCTTTTGAGTGGTTATTAAATGTACCTGTGTTTTGCAAATAATGGGTTATAGGGTGTTAGTATAATTTTCGCATGCATATGATTGTATGTATTAGAAATGGAAACTTCATGTGAATACACGTGTAAAATCAGGTGTTACATAATAAACATTGTACAGTATCAGATTCATATATTGGCAGTTTTTATCATACATAGTGTCTACAAAAGATGTTTTTTTCTTGGAGGTTTTTCAAATACTACCACACAGGTAGAGTATGAAGTCTTTTATTTATTAAATAAGTAAAAAAATGCATGTTCTTCAGTGCACATCTTGTACATTATTAGGAGTACATTTAGTAAATAATACTATTCTGCCCATGAATGAGCCAATGTATCTATTGTTATACTTCTGATGCCATAAGATATCTTAGTACAATGAGTTATGATGTGATCAACAAGTATTTGGAAAACATAGTCCTTGACATACCCACAAAGGAATGTGGGAGCTTGATGATAGGCTAGCCATGACCTAATCAATCACCTATTTCCAAACATAATGTTGAGGTTCAGATTTTGTGGCCCAGTATGTCTGACATTGTGGTGGTTAATTTATTGAGGAATGAATAGAATAATTCTCATAACCTTAGAATAACACTCTTTTCAGGTACTTTTTTGTCTTCAATTAAATTTGAAGTAGGGGAACTTGTAGCAAGCACTCTTAGGTTTGTCATTTGGGTGCACAACTCGAATGATTTGCACTTTGTATGAGTAAAGATAAGATTAGTTGTGTAAGACTGTGTGTATCGATTATCATAGTAACTGCAATTAATGTGTAAAGTATGATATATAGACCTTTGAGAGCTCCCCAGGAACATAGTTTGGATATTATTAAAAAAACAGAAGTCCTGTACACTCACTTCAAGCCAAATCTTTCATACTTCCTGTATCCAGATGTTTCAAACAGGATTTCCCAGGGCATGGTTTGAAAGGAAGATCCTTTTTATATTGGCAACAGTAATTTTGTTGATCGGTTTTCACTAATCTGCACAATGCAAACTTATGGTAAATTCACCCATCTCCTGTGAAGTTACCATCTTTATTCAAGCTTTTTCATGGACAACTAGACATTCCAATTGTAATCTGCAGATCACATGAACATGCATATGCAAACATTCCTACTCACACATTATGTTGCTGTATGCAGCATTATTCCATTTTGGTTTGTATCATAGTAAATTTTCAAAATCATAAGTAGATGTTATGATGTCCCATATTTTAACTCCTTCAATGAACTAATGTATGCTTCAGTAGTTTTGAGTCTATGTGTTAAAAATCTCTCACTGGATTCATTGAATATAGAAATACCTTGTTGAGATTAAAAAATGGAAAATATTCAATTTTATAAAGCATCACAAAATTTTGCAGAACCTAGTATATCAAATATTTTGAGTTTTATTTAATGCAAAATGATATATATACATAAACAAAAAATGTAAACATTGCAGCACCAATAGTGGCTTATGCAAATTTTGCAGAATGTGAACTTTTGAATGCACATATACTGTATGTTATGTAAGTGATTGTTGTATATGATTCAGACATACTGATGAAATATGATCTCCTATCAGCTGATGAGGAGCATTGAAAACAGGATAACTGTGTATATGTGAAGTAAAAAAATAAGCTGTTATCCAATCCATTATTCAATTTTAAGTGTAGATATTCACAGTCACAAACTTGCACGTAGATAGTTCTCATGACATAACTTATTACCTCAGCACTGATCAAAACAAAAGGCAACACTCATTGTATGGAGAATTGTGCAAGCATCAAGGATTTTTTTTTACCAATTGCTTATACCTAGTCTTACCATAAATACTGTTACAAAGTATTCAATGAAATAGCAAAAGAAATTTAAAGATATTTTAATACACCTGTGATATGACATAAGTAGTACACTTGTGAATACATGGCACCAGTCACTTTTTAAAATGGCATCCTTTTGCCTTCACACAGTTCTTCAGTCTCTGAGGCCACTCATCAATAGCTTTTTGCAGGGTCTCCACAGGGAAAGGTGCTACTGCCCACACCAAAGAGCATTTGAGACTGTCAATACTTGGATGTCTCTTCCTGCAGGCCATGTCCTCTAGTGTGGCCCACAACTTGTAGTCCAATGGGGTTGAGGTCTGGGCTGCTTGAAGGCCAATCAGCTGTAGAAATGAAGCCTGGCAAATTTGCCTGAAGCCACGCCTGGGTTGACTTGGCCTTGTGGGCAGGTGCAGAATCCTGCTGAAAGCTCCACTGTCGGCTTTGGAAGAGAGTGTGGCTCACATTTTTTACCACTGGCTCCAAAATCCTTTCCTGGTAGATTTTGGTGAATGTTTTCACTCCTTTCTCACAGAAATGGAACTCCATGGTACCCTCGTAGGAGACTCCCCACCAAACCATGACAGAAACAGGATGATGGCCTCTCATGATCCTTGGAGCTTTCTCGTGAGGTTGACGCATACACCCTGTCATTTTGGCGGTTGAAAGCCTCTTCAATAGTGAAAATTTTGTCATCAGAGAAAAGGATCTGTCTGTGGCGAGTGTCTGTGTAACGCTGCAGCAAATGTTTCATTTTTAGCACCCTCTGCTGCTTCAGTTGTGGGATGAGGAAGTGCCCTGTATGCCGCTGGTAAACTCTCACCCCTAGGTCACTCTGCAGCATGCGTGGCATTGGCATTCTTGAAATGTTCAGCTCACGAGCCATCACTGATTGTTTTCTGACAGGATTTCGTTGAATACGGGCTGCCACTGCTTTCACCAGGTGAGCAGTCCTCACGGTACGCAGCCTACCCTTTCTGGGGTGATCAGCGATGGTCCCAGTCTCAAGGAACCTTTTTATGGTTCAGTAGACAAAAACTCGGCTGATTTTCAACTTCTTCTTTATGTTGAAAATCTCGGAAGCTGATTTTCCAACTTGGTGCAGCGCTATTACAGCAACACGATTATCATAATCACCCCACTCCATGGTAAGTACATCATGAAACACGTTATCTCCTCTGTGATTGAACACACAATGATTCGCTAGCTGCTTCATGCCTCCTGGCTGGTTGGGGATCTTGCACACCGGTTGCACGCCATCTGTCTAACATTTGTAACAGTATTTATGCTAAGACTGGGTAGCTTATGGGACAGAAAACCCAATTTGCAATTAACCATAGTTGTCAGACCATTGGCAGCATGTAACAAGGTATCAGGTGAATAACAACAGTAAAGAGTTAGCTTTTTTGCAGTTAAGGGCAAGCCTCACTTGTTGGTGCTGAGGTAATGAGGATTGCAGTATTTAGAAAAGCAGGAAAAAAATTATGGAATCAGAAACACCGTCTGATACATATAAAAGACTAAACTAAAGAACTACATCTGAGCATGAAAGTAGTATGTATGTATGCAGTATACCAATCATTAGTTACAATAATGAAAGCACTGTAGTTTACTTAAGGTAGTACAAAGATAACCACAGAAATCAGAATAGATAATAATAGAGAGAGAGAGTATACGGAAAAGAATGTGAAACACACTCACAGACAGGGCAGTAGTGTTAACTCCTAAGTTGATAGTTACACGATTGCATAGTGGAAGGAAGTGTGTTGCCTTCTGAAACAAAATATCCTACAAAAACTACTTTTATGCAGAAGCAATTTCTGGAAAAAAAAAAAAAAAAGAGTTTAAGATTTTCTTTTCCATATCGTATGCCTATGAAAACTAAAATTAATAATGGCAACAGCCAAATCTAGAAAAGTGACAAATAACACAAACCAGTACAAAGGGAAATAACAGGGAGGAAATTTTTGCTGTTACTCACATTGAAATATTAGATGGAATTTTTTTTTGTTGGACCAATAGCAGTGTATGTTGTGATCTGTAAAGGTACAGCATTAAGAATTTGATTCAAAGAATATCTTCACTAAGAACAGCTCAGATGATATTTGAACAAATCAGAGTTTATTTCAAAGGTCTTTGAAACAAAAAATTGTGTAACATATTTTTTTCACTTATTTTTTTTTTTTTTTTTTTTTTTTTTTTTTTGCATATAGATTGATTTTTGTGCTGAATAGCATCACATATGCTTGTATATCTGTGATGAAGTTCATACTATTCAGTCATGGTCAACACAAGGTCAGTTCAAAAAGTTCCATGAAATTCCTTTTATGCAGAAAGCAAATAAAATTACCATTATTTACACCCCATTTCATTCGAAATAGTTTCCTTAGGTAGCTGCATACTGTGCCAACATCCATAAAGCTGCTTGAAACATTCCTGGTATCCATTCTTTGAAAGTTCTTTCTGTGCCTTTGTTGCATTTTCAATAATGTCCTCAGCACTTGAGAAGCATTGTCCTTTTAGAGCAGATTTACACCATGGAAAGAAGTAACTGCTGGGTGATGCTAAGTCAGGAGAATATGGAGGATGCTCCAGTGACATCACATTGTGCTTTGCAAGGTAAGGTCAATCAGTACTTTGTAATAATGCCTCAGGGTACCATTTTTCTTCTTCATGACTGTGTGCAAGGGCATTGTCATGAAGAAACCATCTGTTTGTTGGCCATTTCCCAGACGTTTCCTTTGTAACGTATCCCTTAGGTGAAGGAAGATATTGACGTACATTTCTCCCTTCTGGAATAGAATCATAGTAGGCACGGCCCTGAGAGAACTTCCAGCATTACTTTTCCTGTACTCTTGTGCAAATGTGGTTCTTGTTTTTGAGGTGATGTTGATTTTCATTCACAGGGTTGACATTTCATCTGTGGATTGTTCAAGAAACACTATATCTCATCTCATGTGATTATGTTGTTTAGGAAATCGTCATCTTGATCAGCCATAGGGATTAAGTCTCCAGCAATGGTTATTCGTATTTCTTGTTCGGAAGTATGCATATTTGGAACCAAGTGTTGACAAACAATAATGCATGTTCAAATTATTGTGGAGAATGTGGCAAATACTTCTGACATTCCTACCTCTGATGCTACCTTCTTTGCAGTTGTCTTTGGTCACATAGGACAGTCTTGCACATCACCAACTTGAATCAATCTTTTCACAGTTGAAGAGGTACATAGGCAGCTGCTACATGGATCATCATCGACCATCGCAGAAACCCTTACACCAGATATAAACTTGTCATTTCGCCATATGCTTGCTGAAGCATCACTAATGTCTTTGATGGAATTTTCAAAGCAAGGCACAAAATTTAATATTAGCAAATTGCTGAATTGTTGGCATTTTCAACTGTGCTGTTTCTAAATGCACGGTAAACAAAGAAATCATATGGCACCACTTGCCATCAGGTGCTTTTATGGGTGCTGCCATCCTCTGGAACCCAAAAATCCCCTGCATGATTCTTCATTCCCACAGTTGGGATGATTTCAGAAACTTTTTGAGCCTACCTTGTATTATTTCACTATTATATCAGTAAAATTCAAGTAATTAAAAAAAAACATGCTTTGTATCTTTGAATTCATTCACTTGCATACTCTACAGCAGTATAGTGTGTTTAACAAGGGTTTTTTTATCATTTCTCTTCATTAATTACATTGTTTAAAATATCCAAATTTTTTAAGGAAATACATTGTTATGAAATTCTTGTTGTTTAAATGATTTTAAGTTATTATGTATGTAAGACTATCTGTTTACATTTATACATATTTTTTTCTCCTGTTGAAGGGATAAGGATGTGCTGTGGAAAAGAACAGATCACTTATCATATCTTCAGCGAATTCAAGTTGGTGATAGATGGATGCAAGATAATGAAGCTAACCATTGCTTGGGGTGCAAAAATCGTTTTACTTTTTTATTTAGACGGGTATGAATATAATTTTTGTGTTTCGGAGTAACATATTCATTTAAATTTTATTGTAAACATCATTATGCCCATCATTTATAATAAAATGCCCATAAAGGAAGTATGTGGAGGGAGTATGAAGCATCCAATAAGAGACAATATAAGCCCCACTTTTTTTCTTTTCTACTGTTAAGCTCTTACCTGCTTTTTCATTGCAAATTTACCATTACCACTGAACTGAATGTATGTGATAATTTAATTTGTTAAATTGCTGTAGGTGCATATAAGAAAGAAACATATGATTTTGATAGGTTGTTTTTCAGGCTTTTTTATGATACTTTCGTAAGTAATGTTTTGAGGCTGTCAGATGTATCGCATCTGCTGCTGCAAAAGCAGGTAGTTTATTTTCAAATGCATTGGAAAGTCATGAAAAGAAATGCACAATGGAACATTACATACAGTTTTGCTTCAAGTCATCAATTTCTTTTTGTTACTGCACATTTTAATCAAGTTTCAGAAAGTAATATATCTGTTACGGAAACCATAAAATTATGAGACTGGTGGGATAACTGTATCAGTCAAGTCACTGTTTTACCATTCGCTTAATTAGACATTTATGTAGGTGTGACAGTATTCATTATGATATAAATCAGTGTTTTAAATCATGGAATCAGAACTGACATTTTGGATAATATTAATAATACTATCTAAAAGTTTCTTTTAGGTTGGCTAACGTATTGATTCATTTGGTGGCAGTGTCCTCAGTGTCATGAATTTGTTGCTCTGTGGCCATATCTGGCTCTTGCACCATGTAAACCCATGATTTCCTCACTGGCTCATGAAGTCTTCACTTAATGAGAGAAAAGTTTCATGCGAGAAAGGTCCCCCCCCCCCCCCATTGGAGGAGGGAGGGGCAGGTTTTGGCCAGCTAAAAAAATGTCCTGGTCTGGCTTTTCCAAAATCTGGCAAGCCTATATATTTAGTACGTCCTTCATTTGAGTAGACCACCCCCAGTAACCAACACAACATTTACATATTAAAACGAAATGAGTAAAAACACCATAACCCTTAGACTTTTCACTAAAACAATAATTAGTTTAAAAGAGTATGCTATCCAACTAGCTCTAAGTTGTATTATTAACTAAGGGAATGGTAGAAAACTCAAACCTGGTACATGGTGCTGCTGCAAGCTCTTTTAGAGGCATGAGCCTCTATTTTCAGGCGCACTTGAGAAGGCAGATGCTGAGAAGTGAGCTTATTTACAGCATTCCGTACGCTGAGAAGTGAGCTTATTTTGAGTGAACAGAACACTTGAAATAAGCTCACTTCTCAGCGTACCGAATGCTCGAAATAAGCTCACTTCTCAGCGTGTGGAATGCTTGAAATAAGCTCACTTCTCAGCGTACAGAATGCTCGAAATAAGCTCACTTCTCGTTGGGATGTTGACTTGAACTGAAGTCTGCCTGAGAATGAAGGCTCGTACCTGTGAAAGTGCTTGCGGCAGCGCCATGTACCAGTTTTGAGTTTTCTACCATTCCCTTAGTTAATAATACAACTTCGAGTTAGTTGGATAGCATACTATTTTAAACTAATTATTGTTTTAGTGAAAAGTTTAAGGGTTATGGTGTTTTTACTCATTTCGTTTTAATATGTAAATGTTGTGTTGGTTACTGAGGGTGGTGTACTCAAATGAAGGACGTACTAAATATATAAGCTTGCCAGATTTTGGAAAAGCCAGACCAGGACGTTTTTTGAGTTGGCCAAACCCCCCCCCCCAACTCCACAAGTTAAACACTACAGCAGGCACCATATGCCCAGCGTGTGTTTTGTGTTTATAATAAGTAATAACAATAAATAAATATTAGTTATTTAATAATACAATTGTTGACAATATTGTTTCAGAGGTTTTTAAGACAAAAATATTATTTGTGATTGTGAACAAACATATATAAGCATTTATTATGAAAACTGTGCAAAGAAATATTAAATGCAAAAAAATTAAAACATCAAAATGCTTTACAAATTTTGAAGATGACAATCCGTTTTTTGGTGTAATTGTGACAAGGATGGTAAGTCAGGTAATATCCAAAAACTTGAAAATGCTTTGTTGGTCTTGATTTTGTCATAAAAGTCACTACAGGTTAGTCCGAAGTTTATCTTGCAAACCATCGGGCCTCGTACTGTAGATTCATCCATTAAGCCCTTGTTATCTGACCAAGCATTGTTCATCAGTGAGAAAATTCTTTCTACTGGAGCTGAAGTTCCTGGCATAGGAAAGATATATTCTAAATATATTAATTGTAGATTTGGAACTAAAATGTCGTTATCTTTTGAAGTGGCAGAAGAGCTGAACTTACTTCTCTTCACTTGTTATTATTATCTCTTCTTTTTCTTCCTTCTGCCATGTTTCAACTTTTGATGACCAAAATTCCTTAGTCAATACAACTTCATCGAAAAGCTGATCTTGGTTCATGCTTGTTCTTGTTGAGTCTCTCGTTTATCATCTGTGATGCCTCTAGAAAATGTTCCCATACGATGGCATTTTCATTCACCCAAACAAATGTAGACGCATGACCAAAACTGTTTTCTCCACAGTTCAATATAAGCTAGACATGAATCGTAAAACAGTTTAAAGTCTATTCAAGATCTTTTGCACCGGAGAGGACAAACTTAGCATCCTTTCTTTCTCTTCGATTACTCTGCAATTTTGTTAGAGCACTTGTTACATCAGTAACATTTGATTTTTTTTTTCCATGGCCTGAATAGTTTTATTGAAGAGAGCGAGTTGACCGTGAACAAACTATAAGTACATTTTCCCTCGCTTGTCATCAAAAAAGTTTTTTTTTTTTTTTATCAGAGCTGGGCAGCAAAAGTAAGCTTTCAGACCTTCAAAACTTTGTAAAATTCTTTCAATTGCTGGTAGCAAGGAAAGAAATTAGGTGCTTCCATGTTGCAGGACCTTTTTATTTTCGACTTCTGCAAATTCACAATACTCTTTAAGCAAAGTTACACGAACAATATAGATGTGGAAGTACTTGTATATCTTGACCACCAGGGCCTCAACTTCAGTAGGCAGCACATCAACTGCGGTTTGGATGGTGTTGTGAACAATGTGTGCACCACAGCCGATCCCATTGATTTCTCTGCCCAGTTTATTATTAATTCGAGCGAAAACTTACCGTACCAAAGTTTGTATTGCAGTTGTCCCCACAAAATCCAACTACCGTTTTTATCCAAATCTTAAATAAATAAATACATTGCTCTTTCCACATTTTAGAAACACATAGCAACCAAAAAATTGTTTTCAGCCGCCGCCGTGGAATCGAACCACGGACCTCCCGATATCTAGCCGAGCGCGTTACATTTACACCACGGTGGCCAACAATCCACGGTGCTATGTGTATTTTTAAGTCAGCTTCTGACATCATAAATCCGTAAGATGGGCTCAGCTACTGAGACGTCTCCATCTGGTGGGCATTAACAACGGCACTGGCTATATATATTATAGCAATTAAATCCAAAGGGTGAGATCCAAGGTGAAAAATCCATTTTTATGGTTTACATAAAGTGTTGTGTATTTGAACTTTGAGTTTCTAACTTCTGATTTCTTGGTAAAACTTGAACTCTTAACTTTCATGGTGTGGTCAAAAGTTGTTTTGTAAAGTCCTTGATCACCATTATTCTACAGTGGTCTGCCTACAATATAGTTTATGTGTCATCTTTTCGCATCTTAGTATCAAAATATGTTGGTTGAAATAATAGCATGGACAGAGTGAATGAACGTTGCGAGAAGAAAAAACAAACTACAATTATGAGAGGTATCGTCACTTCATCAAACTTCCGTTTTTGAAAACATTTGAAGAACGGATTTTGTTCCCAGATGGGAAACTTATGCCCATGATTGGTGGGAGTCTGCAAGAGAGGATTAAAAAGGGTTCGAGTGGATGTTATTTCTTTGCAGGACCAAAATAAAGGTTCTGGGGATTTTGTTTTGTCTACAGGAGCAAAATAAAATCTATGTCACTCGTCTTCATGATTCTGCTACAGGGGTCTAAGGTATTGCTACAGTGCAAAAAACATCAATGTTAAGGCATCTACTTACAAAAATTCAACTCCTGTAAGAGATATTACAGTTATAAATATGTGTTGTTTCTGTGAAGGATGTGCAGGGAAATCTGATTCCATTTTTTTTTTTTTTTTTTTTGGCATTTTCACGAAGTAGTGTCATTGAAAATGTGGTACCTCACTTAATCGTTCTGTAAAAACAGTGACACGTTTTTATTATATTAATAATTACAGACACTCACTGACACATTTTTTATTATATTAATGATTTTACTCTCATATAACTTTGTCTCAATTAGATTTACTGCTTTCTTTTGACACCGAAGATATAGGAAGTGAAATTTTAATGTTTTAAATTTCCCCATATGTGTTTCTAGGGCTGTTATGTAGCACAATGGGAGCTCAAGAGCAAAACTGTTTTTCTGTTTTCATATATATTTTTGCACTAAAATAACATACCTTTAGTTAGGTATTTTGTTTTATTTCCATTTTGAAACTGGCAGGTGAAATTTTCATGCATTCTTAATTTTTTTCTTCTGTTCTCGTGGCTTGTAATATGGCACTAGGGAAGACTTTATTTTAGCTTTTGACATTCAAGTAGCTTCATGTTAGATTTACTGGTTCCTTCCAATTTTTAAGCAAGAAAGGGAAATTTTTATGCATTTTCGATTTTGTCCTCCCCTTACTCCGGTTTTCAGGTCATAACTCAGCACTTACAGATCACATACACAATTGTTTTATTTGATTTTATGTTAGCTTTTTTTTTAACCAGATAGCTCTGACTTGACTAAATTTGTTTTCTTTTAACTCTAAAGCTAGGAAGGAATATTCTTATAAGTTTTTAACCTCCCCTCTGTTTTAATGGCCACATTACACACATACATACATACATACATACAGGGCTTGAAAAATTCAGTCGCCTACTCGCCTGTGACGAGTAAAAAATCCAGTAGAGCAGTTCAAATTCAATCGACAATTATTTAATTATTTATATGTCATTATGCCTATTGTCAGATATGCAAAACTATCAGTTTCTTAATAAAGCTTATTTTAATTCCTAGAAGTGATGCATGATTGTGCGGCAGCATCGGAAACTGGTTTCTCCACAAAAGAAATTGTACAGTGAATGCTGTGAGTCATAACATTCGGGCATGGTGCTCTTTAACAAGGAACAGGAGGAAAGAAGCTGCAAGCCCGGGTAGAATGGTTTTCCCAAAAGCCGTGTGAAAAGATAGGCAGTGTAAGAGTCACATGCGCCTCATGAGCTGCTGCTTAGCGAATTGCTGTCGCAGATCAAAGGGCAAACACTGGAATCCGTGTTTCCGGAGAGCTGTTAGGGAAGTTCTAAAACATGGAAGGATTCTTGCATCATCTACTTAAGTGAGAGAAAACTGAGTTGGGTTATTATACAATGGTTAATCATTTAAATTAGGTTAGCAATAAAATATTATTCAAGAGATATGTATAAATTTTTAACAAATCAAACTTTAATCGACAGCTCGCAGGGCTGTTGATTTCAGCTGGAGAGTGAGATATATGCCTGACTGCTGAACCAGCATGAAAAATATTTTCAAGTCCTGTATATATATATATATATATATATATATATATCAGGGTGAAATTTCTCCCAAAAATTTTGTGTAGGAATTATGCTAAAAACTGCTATGCAAAAAAAATTTGAATAGCAGTTACTTGTTTTTGCGTTACAGTTTTTCCGGAACTTCATTCAGAATCTGTATCTGATTCATGTGGACATTTTAGTGCCATTGCCATATGGTTTTACATTTGGATTCCTTTGTTTGTTATTAAAAAATAAATCACAGGATGACTGTGGGTTAAATTCCTTGAGTTCTGGGCCTTCTAAAGTAATTCGAAGAAGACCATCTAAAGTCTTTGTATCCATTCGATTTCTAAAATCTGTTTTAACACATTTCATTGCAGAGAAAGCGCTTTCTACTTTTGCATTGGTCATCGGCAGCACTCTCAAGAGCAATTTTAATCCTCTATAACTATTATTCTGAAAGTAAAAATTGTCTTATTTCAGTTATTTTTTAATTATTAGGAATAAAATAAGATGAAATTGAGAATTTCATTTTATTCTATTTCTAATTGTGGTCCACGCTTTCTGGGTTGCAGAAAGTTTTCTGTTTCAATGATTGTGCATGCCAGGGCTGGAAAAATAGGTTCCACATCTAGGAGACAGTTCCCAAAATTTAGGTGCCAGCTGAAGTAAATTCAAATTTTAAAGAATCACACTCAAAAGTAATGTGTCAAGATGATGGAACAGAAAGTTGTAGTGTATTTTTCTTGTCATTTTTTTAAAACCCAAATCACTTGCTGCTAAATAAAATTTCAATTTGGTCCATACCCCCCCCCCCCCCCCGTCACGTTTCTCTAGTTCGTGCTTTCAAAAATTAAAATTTTAGGTTTTCATTTTATTTAAGTAAAATTTATTGAAATTAAATTTTGCACATATAAACCCAAAGTATCGTACTTTTCTTCCTATAATCCGGAGCGGCATTATAACTCGCAAGCTACGAAATTTAGAAAAAAAAAAAAAAAATCTTGCTCATAATCTGTGGCGCGAATAAAAAAAAAATTCTTGCGCATAATCCGCGGTGAGAATAAAAAATTATTACGCGTAAAATTCAGAAAAATGTAATTTTTCCATCTTCTAATCCACGTCGACCTATCCGCAGAACGTGAAATTCAGAAATAAAATATCGGCACCTGTCATGTTGATCCTGTAGCATGATTTCCGACAGAAAAAGTCATGATTCATACGATGACCAAAAGTCCAAAGACGTACGAAAGAAATTATCTTATAAAAAAAAGTAACTGTCATTTTTAAGTACTTTTATGTTATTTTCAGATGGGGGGGGACGAAAATTCCTCGTTTTTTTTTCAGCATTACCATTGTTTATTAGTTAGACCTAAAAATCCGTAGTATTTTGCATTTCTAAAAATATTTCTCAAAAACTAGAGGACGAACAAAAGCCATGACACTAATGTTATTAATGCAAGAAATAACGAATGCGATTCGGAAAGTGAATATGCTACCGCGACGGCAAGAATTATTGGTGTGGAATAGCTCAGCAAGCTTTCCAGAGCCACTTAGCCTGGCCCGCTGAGCTTATTCCACACTACTAATTGAGCGCAAAATATTTTCTGTCAAACAGCTCGTAAAAAAATAATAATGAAAAAGCCATATTTCCATCTCTTTGCGGCTCTCTAACCTCGTACTACATAACATTTTTTTTTTTTGTTACTGTTAGCGCATTTTTCAACACCTAGCTAGCTGTCCTGACGCCATGCGGAATTTTTAAAAATTAAAGTACCATAAGATCTTGTTATCCACAGAACTAACATTTTAACTGATAATTTGTGGATTTATACAACAAAAGTATGGTATTTACTGCAAATTATGCAACTTGGATCAAAAAGCAAAAGTGGGCGTCTGCGACAATTTTTAGGCACCCGGAATTTTTCAGCCATTATTATTTCTTTCATAAAACTACGTTCCAGCTGATCTGGGGGTGGGGTACAACAAGAAAAAAACTCGCTCCAGGTTGTATTAAAAAAGGAAAGTCATCAAAGGTCAGGCATTTTTAAGTGCTGGTGGAAATGAAATAACTCATTACGCAATATATATATATATTTAAAAAAGAAAGTCACTTATACGTCACCGATCCCTCATAAAGTGAACAGTCAGCTACTGCCCACCATGTTCCTCTCCTCATAATAGTAAACACGATTCACGGAATACCGTTTGGTACAGCAAAGTTAAATAAATAAACTTCCCAACTTTCCTCCTTGTGTGCAAGAACTGCAGGAACCAAACCTTCTGAAGTGATTAGCACAAGGAGGTTCGGTTTGGGGAGATGGAGATAGAAATCTAAGGTACAACACTTCTAAATCGCGGCAAGGGAGGAAGGACAGAGAACCAATCGCGTTCTCCATAAAAAGATACTCCCACAATCCTTTGGGATTCCTTTCAGCGAGCACGAGCGAGGGTCGCATAAGCCACCGGTAGCAATCGTGCAGTTTTTGATAGGCATCCGTCAGCGTCCGTTTTACTGAAAACAACATTTTTTTTTAAAATAAAAAGACATAATAGTTAAACATAATACTCAAGATGACTCTTACACTAAAATATTTTTTGCTAGATTAAAATTTTACGGGAAACGAATATACCATTAATTTCGAAATATTTCTGTGAAGATACCGTTTGAGCAAAAAATATTTTTGTGAAGATACCGTCCAACGGTATCAAATCCCGCCTGGATCGACCCCTGAATGTCCACACAACTTATCGAAAATCGAAATGCCTTCCTACAGCATGACTCAGCATTAAGCGTTGCGGGCAGTCACGTGAGAGGATGGTCCTATCAGAGCTAGGGTTATTAGTTCAATTTGAGAAAGTGCGCTGTACATTCATATTTGGAACGCACCATTGCTTAACGGAAACATGGAATCTTATTATGTTTACCAGCAGTCAAAATAATGCCTTAAAAAGTTATTGTTAATTTCTTTTTAGGATATACATTTATATTGTACGTATTTAATCACAACTTGTAAAAACCACTTGAAACTTGCATCGCAGAAATACGCGACGCAAATCTCAAATTCTGTCACAACTCAATGCGATGCGATACCAGTCAAATTTCACCCCGATATATATATATATATTGGCTCCAGATAGCCTCATTTCAGTTAGATTGATAAAGTGAATTTTTTTTTTCTACCAGTGGTAGCCTTTTTTTAACTTTGCAGTTTTACGGAGTTGAATGATAATGATGCACTCTCCTCACCACATTTTCTCAAATTTACTTAATTTTTCTCAAAACTATTAACTAAATTCATGAAATGGGCTTCAAACAGAAAATTCTATATAGATTGTAACTTACAAATCAAATTAAATGTGACACTGGCAATTTATGTATTTGCTGCTTCTATTGCAGGGAAATTTTATTGTCCAAAACTTATTCATAATCATGGGGATAAACTGGTGTACCTGAAACAGCAACATGTTAAGTCATTTTAGAATTTTTTGAACAAAACAAATTGGCCAGATATAATCTGAAAAATGTGAAAATGCCAAATCACTATTGTGTTCAAAACTGACACAGTCACTCCTACAGCATAGTTGCTTATATCATCTCCTAATAGGGCTCCTGCTACAAAAAATTGCTGCAGGAAATGACAAGAACAGAATGTATTGGTTAGAACTTCCTTTGGCAGAGGGAGTTGAGAAGTTTTATCAGTGAACTAAATGAAAAAAAGGTAAAAGAAAATGGAAATTCCATTTTATGTATTCCAACTATTTTATTATTCCTGATACTACCTTTAATAAATTTTGTCACAAATTTGACATTTAGGCATCCCTTTATCTTGCAGACAGTTTTTAGGTTTTATTTTCTACATTGCAGATTTCTGAAAAAGATTCTTCTTCTGGGACTGCAGCATAATAAGAACTGCCAAAACTTAGTGTTTTTTGGCACCTAAGTTTTAGTAGTCTTTATTTTAATGTGTTTTAGCAGATTTTAAACATGGTGCTCCAAATTACAGAAAAACCCCTTATCCAGAAAACACCAACTCCCAAGGTTTCTGAATAAAAAATGCCATGCTGTATTACCTTTGCTCTAGAAATTCTGCTTAATTTTGGTATCATTCAGTTGGTAAACCCTAACTTGTCTTGATATTTTTCATGCTTTTTAACTACTATACAATTGACTAAAAAAAGTGATCTCTTTTGACCTCAAAACATCTGAAAAACCACAGAGTTAAAAGAGATATTTATTGAAACATTCTATGCCAAACATAATGCTATAAAAGCTACCATGTGTTTGAGACGCTAAATAAGTTTTGTAATATATCTCACAATATATTTTCTTATGCCTATATGACTGTTAAGTTCTTCTTAAGCGTTAGCATGAAAATCATCAATCATTCTCAATTGAGTTATGTTTCCACTAGAATATACCATAAGATACTTCCTAGTGATAAGTTTACACCTTAAGGTTACAAGTTTAATACTAGAAATGAGATAATTACTGGATCAACATTCTAAATATTTATTATCAAAACATCAATGCTTACCTGCAATACTCATTCCTTTTTTACACAATTGGTTAGGTGACGGGTTCCATTTCAACTCAGGCAGGGTCGTACCATCATGGTCTCAGATTTCTCTAAAAAAATTAAGAGGTGTTCCTTGACTAAAATAAGGTGACCCATATTTTTTTCTTTCCGCAAGAAAAACTTTTCCCTTCGAGATAGAGGGTTTCAAATCTTGCACCGTCAAACAAGCTCTCTAGAAAACGGTTATTTTTCCTAACTTCAGCGAGTCATTGCAGCAGAGTTAAAAAAGATATCGTGTTCTTGTATTTTTTACATTGTGTGTATAACATATAATAATATATGGTGCTAATATTTGCTACACATCGTATGATTAAAATTTTAAAAAATCATAAACTTTGTGATTTTTAAAAAAATTTTAATTTTAAAAATATTTTTAAACAGGTTCGGATGGAGTTTTTTTCTATATTCGGTTTTTTTCGTTAAAGTCATACAAATGTGCACTTTATTTGTAATTTTTTGTGTGTCTGTGAAACTGCTAGTTTCCGCGTTTCGGCAGCGTTAAAAACAGCCGATTTTGAAAAATCTCTAACTTTGCCAACGATTTTCTCAAAAAGGCCATTTTTTAAAATTCTGAAAATTAAATCCCTGTTTTATTATCAGCAGGAGAATATCTGTGTACATTTTCACGGACCTAAAAACACCCGTTTCAGAGTTAGACGCGTTTGAATTCGGTTTGAAAGCCTACGATTTCCCATGTTCTAAAGGCGCCATTTTGGAAAAATCTCAGGCGCAAAGTACGTATTCTTTTACCCGAATCAAAGCGTTAGCTATTCTTTGCCCGAATGATGGAATGAGAGCATTTGATCAGCTGGCCCTGGTTGGGTACATCCAACTCACCCTTCCCCGAGTGATGATATGCTTATAAAACTGTCGGGGGGGGGGGATAACAAATACATAAAGAAAATTCTTGCTGCTCCACTAACAAAGTTGAGTTGCGAAAGACAGCAGCAGTTGTTTGTTTGTTTACGTATATACTTAAACATCGCATAAGGAACGACTGAAAGAGTAGAAAACTGTTGTGAAATAATTTTAAGAAAAAGAGTGCAGGCACGTGTACTGTAAGTTAATTTTCGATGGCTAAAGCTCTCGAGTTTTTCTGGGAGTTGCTAATTGTAGGCTACTGTCAGGAGAGCAGTGGCTGTTTTGTTATAGTTGCTAAAATTAACTTCTCAGTTTTTTGTAATAGTAAAATATTTGCTCAGGAAAGTTTTGTCCTCTGCGAACGGGGGGAGAAGGTGCAATGCTCTTGACCTCGCTGCTGGGTTGATAGCGCTGGTCGCTACCCAAACTCTGCATACCTCCTCTCCAAAATGTAATGACAATTGTCTAATTACTAAATAAATAACAATTAACACATACGAGTGTATGCTTATTCATAAAATGTAAGTTGAGTATATTTCCTGTTCAATCAGCTGATTTTACAAGTAGAATACATATACAGCTTATGCGCTTATAATGGTGTAAAGATTTTTATCTATTTAAAACATATTCAAAGATTTCAATTATTTTAAAGAGGGGGTGGGGAGAATTGTGTTCGTAGTGATTTCCACCTGGGCCACGATAAACCATGCCCTGCCAAATGTCTTCTGTTCCCTTAGAAGATAATCCTGGATCGATGGGAGACCAGCAGAGTTTTGACCCCCCCCCTCACGTGGTGGTGAGGTGTCTCAAAGCTAGGTAGCTTTCAAAAGTATTTCAACTTAGTTGGCTGGTAACAAGAGAGGGATTCTATTTCAACTCTGGCAGGGTCGACCATTACGGTCTCAGATTTCTCTAAAAAAATTAAAGGGTGTTCCTTGATTAAAATAAGGAGACCTATATTTTTTCTTTCGGCAAGAAAAAATTTTCCCTTCGAGACAGAGGGTTTCAAATCTTTCACCGTCAAACAAGCTCTCTAAAAAACAGTTATTTTTCCTAACTTCAGCGAGTCATTGCAGCAGAATTAAAAAAGATATTTTGTTCTGGTATTTTTTATGACATTGTATGTATAACGTATAATAAGATTTGATGCTAGTATTTTTTACACATCGTATGATTAAAATTTAAAAAAATCGTAAACTTTAATTATTTTTAAAAATTGAAATTTTTAAGATTTTTTTTTAACTGGTTCAACTGGAGTTTTTTTCTATACTCTTTTTTTTGTTAAAGACATACAAATGTGCACTTTATTTGCAATTTTTTATGTGTCTTTGAAACTGCTAGTTTCCGCAGCATTAAAAACAGCCGATTTTGAAAAATCTCCAACTTTGCCAACTATTTTCTTAAAAAGCCCTTTTTTTAAATTCTGAAAATTAAATCCCTGTTTTATTATCAACAGAAGAATATCTGTGTAAATTTTCACGGACCTAAAAACGCCCGTTTCCGAGTTAGACGCGTTTGAATTTGGTTTGAAAACCTACGATTTCTCCATGTTCTAAAGGCGCCATTTTGGGAAAATCTCAGGCGCAAAGTACGTATTCCCTTACCCGAATGAGAGTGTTGGATCCGTCCACCCCACCCTAACCTGAGCGATAACATGCCTAAAAAACGGTCTTGGAAAAAAAATAACAAATCTATATATGTATATAGAGAGAATTGAATGTAGTCTGCTAAACAAATTTGCAGTTTTCAATTTAGAACCATCAAACTTGGTATACTATCTCATGGTACCCTAACTTAGACTGTAGACGGTTTTTGGAAGGGGTCGGAGCCCGGGGTCAAGGGGCCCCACACAAAACTTCCATAAAATCTACAGTTTTCAATTTAGAATCAGCAAATTTTTTTTTTTTTTTTTTTTTGATTGGAGGTTAACGACCACCGTGAGCAACTCAATGGGCTATAAGCAGTCGCCCGTCCCTAATTTAGGGTCACTGGTTCCAGGGAAGGGAGAGAGCCAGTGCCGTAAGACAAACACAGCATCCATGCCTAACCGGGATTCGAACCCGGACCCCTTTCGGATGAGTGATCGGAGGCCATCGCTTAGACCACTGTGCCACCGGGGCGGCCTCCAAATTTGGAATACTATAGCATGGTACCCTAACTTACCCGCAGACTGTTTTTGGAAGGGGTCGAAGCCCTGGGTCAAATGGCCCCCACACAAAATTTCAGTAAAATATACTTGTATACTATAGTGCCCTAACTGAGACCGTAGATGGTTTTTGGAAGGGGGTCGGAGCCCTGGGTCAAAGGGCCCACGCAAAAAATTTCCGTAAAATCTGGTTTTCAATTTAGAACCATCAAATTTGGTATACTTTTTCTTGGCACCCTAACTTTGACTAGACGGTTTTGGGAAGGGTTCGGAGCCCGGGGTCAAACCCCCCCCCCCCCCCGCACGCACGCACGCGCGCACACACACACACACACACACACACACACACACACACAAAATTTTCGTAAACTATTTTACAAAGTTAGGGTCCCAAGAAAAAGTATACCAAATTTGATGGTTCTAAATTGAAAACTAGATTTTACAGAAATTTTGTGGGGGGCCCTTTGACCCACGGCTCCGACCCCTTCCAAAAACAGTCTGTGGTCTAAGTTAGGGTACCATGCTATAGTATTCTAAATTTGGTGGTTCTAAATTGAAAACTAGATTTTATGGAAGTTTTGTGAGGGGCCCCTTGACCCCGGGCTCCGACCCCTTCCAAAAACCGTCTATGGTCTAAGTTAGGGCACCATGATACCAAGTTTGGTGGTTCTAAATTGAAAACGGTAAATTTGTTTAGTAGACATACATTCAATTCTATATACACTGACTGAAAAAAAAAATCCCAACACCAAGAAGGGGTTGTGCTAGATAAACGACAGTTTGTAGGCGGTGAGAGTACATCTGTAAGATGACGTCTATGCAAATTTCGCGCTCGGCGCATACGTGTGGCGCTAGTAGCGCCTCGGAACATGCAAAGCAGGTTTGCTGTAAATACGCGCTGTAACTGAAAAAACCATTAGAAAGAACCACTCACTCACCATAAATAACATGGTAACCTCCAACGACAACACACTTCCAACACGTCATTCATCAGCTCAAGTGAGCAGAGCCATCGAGCCCAGGCCTCGATGGCTCTGCTCACTTGAGCTGTGGTGGGCGGGTGAGACACACCTGCCTCCTGAAGATGACAGGGGCTGAATGGGTGTGACACTTGCAGTGGGAGTAGCAGAGGTTGTGAAACAGAAGGAGGAGTTTGATAATTACAGTTGACCAAGGTTTAATCACCTGTGAATGTAAGGTTATGTACATAGTTTTTACTTGAATTGTATGAATGAGTTGTATGTGTGATTTTTTATCGAATTGACAAGCATTATAGTAACATCTTATAAGGCTAAGGAAAAGAAAAAAAAAAATACGATGTTTCACACCCGAAAATAAGAAGCGTAAGCAAGAAGTCTGTAAACCTTGGAAGCCCAGTTACATCACGATGAATGACGTGTTGGAAGTGTGTTGTCATTGGAGGTTACCATGTTATTTATGGTGAGTGAGTGGTTCTTTCTAATGGTTTTTTCATTTATGAATTGCACGTAAACTATGCGCACTTTGCAAGAGGTTAATACCTTAAAAGTGCAAATATAATACGTGCTGTAACGTTCGTGAGCGTTAGTTATCGTTGAGATTTGACGTAGTGTGTTGATGTTAGTCAAGAATGCCTTTACGAAGACGAAGAAGCCATTATCAACAGCTCACGGAGTTTGAGCAAAGTCGTGTAATAGGGCTATACGAGAAGGTGGATTTTCTTTCCGCAATATTGCAGAACGACTTGGCAGGAATGTAGCCACTGTGCATGATTGTTGGCAGCGGTGGGCAAGGGAAGTTACTGCCTCAAGAAGACCGGGTTCCGGCCGGCCACGTGGCACTACTGAGAGGGAAGACCGCCGTGTACGGCGTATGGCCGTGGCGCATCGTACTGCGTCTGCGGCAGCAATTCGAGCTGCAGTTGCCACCACAGTGACA
Organism: Macrothele yani; assembly: GCA_039090855.1. Taxonomy (NCBI): domain Eukaryota; kingdom Metazoa; phylum Arthropoda; class Arachnida; order Araneae; family Macrothelidae; genus Macrothele; species Macrothele yani. The sequence continues at coordinate 74,764,758 of CM077016.1, read as the reverse complement.
CAACGAACTGTACAAATCGGTTTCTTGAAGGACAGCTCCGAGCCAGACGCCCTGTAGCATGCATTCCACTTACTCCAAACCACTGCCATTTGCGACGTCAGTGGTGTCAAGCTAGAGCTCATTGGAGGACGGAGTGGAGATCTGTTGTGTTTTCTGATGAAAGCCGGTTCTGCCTGGGTGCCAGTGATGGCCGTGTGTTGGTTAGAAGGCGGCCAGGTGAGCGCCTGCACCCAACCTGTCTGCGGCCGAGACACACTGGACCTACACCTGGAGTTATGGTCTGGGGAGCAATTTCCTATGACAGCAGGAGCACTCTCGTGGTTATCCCACGCACCCTGACGGCACAGTTGTACGTCGGTCTGGTGATTCAACCTGTTGTGCTGCCATTCATGAACAGCATTCCAGGGGGTGTTTTCCAACAGGATAACGCTCGCCCGCATACCGCTGTTGTAACCCAACATGCTCTACAGAGTGTCGACATGTTGCCGTGGCCTGCTAGATCACCAGATCTTTCTCCAATCGAGCATGTATGGGACATCATTGGACAACAACTCCAGCGTCACCCCCAACCAGCATTAACCGTCCCTGTATTGACTGACCAAGTGCAACAGGCATGGAACTCCATCCCACAAACTGGCATCCAGCACCTGTACAACACAATGCATGAACGTTTGCATGCCTGCATTCAACATTTTGGCGGTTACACCGGTTATTAATGTACCAGCATTTCACATTTAAAATGGCTCTTCTCGCGCTTACAATAAGCTGTGATCTTGAAACCTTAATCGATTAAATATGTTACCTATACAAATGTATTGCCGCCATTTCATTCCTCTACAACTATTTTTTCGTGGTGTTGGGATTTTTTTTCCATCAGTGTATATAGATTTGTAATTTTTTTCCAAGACCGTTTTTTAGGCATGTTATTGCTCAGGGTAGGGTGAGGTGGACGGATCCAACGCTCTCATTCGTGTTCTAAAGGCGCAATTTTGGTTGAGATTTTTCCAAAAATGCGCCTTCAGAACACGGTGAAATCGTAGGTTTTCAAACCAAATTCAAACATGTATAACTCGGAAACGGGCGTTTTTAGGTCCGTGAAAATTGACACAGATATTCTCCTGTTGATAATAAAACAGGGATTTAATTTTCAGAATTTTAAAAAAGGGCTTTTTTGAGAAAATCGTTGGCAAAGTTGGAGATTTTTCAAAATCAAATGTATTTAACGCTGCGGAAACTAGCAGTTTCACTGACACATAAAACATTGCAAATAAGTCTTTAACAAAAAATGAGTATAGAAAAAAATTCCATTGAACCTGTTAAAAAAAATCTTAAGGTTTTCAATTTTTTTTTAAATAACAAAGTTTACGATTTTTTAAAATTTTAATCATACGATATGTAAAAAATATTAGCATCAAATCTTATTATACGTTATACATACAATGTCATAAAAAATACCAGAACAAAATATCTTTTTTAATTCTGTTGCAATGACTCGCTGAAGTTAGGAAAAATAACCGTTTTTCATAATCTTTGAATATGTTTTAAATAGATAAAAATCTTTACACCATTATAAGCGCATAAGTTGTATATGTATTCTACTTGTAAAATCAGCTGATTGAACAGGAAATATACTCAACTTACATTTTATGAATAAACATGCACGCGTATGTGTTAATTGTTATTTATTTAGTAAATTAGAAAATTGCCATTACGTTTTGGAGAGGAGGTATGCAGAGTTTGGGTAGTGACCAGCGCTACCAACCCAGCAGCGAGGTCAAGAGCATTGCACTTTCGACCCCCATTCGCAGAGGACAAAACTCTCCTGAGCGAATATTTTATTTTACTATTACGAAAAACTGAGAAGTTAATTTTAGCAACTATAACAAAACAGCAACTGCTCTTTTGACAGTAGCCTACAATTAGCAACTCCCAGAAAAACTCGGGTGTTTAGCCATTGAAAATTAACTTACAGTACGTGTGCCTGCACTCTTTTTTTCTTAAAATTATTTCACAACAGTTTTCTACTCTTTCATAGTTTTTTCTTATGTGATGTTTAAGTATATACGTTAACAAACAAACAAACAATTCTGTCTTTCGCAACTCAACTTTGTTAGTGGAGCGGCAAGAATTTTCTTTGTTTTGTTATCTACCCCCCCACCCCCCCAGTTTTTTAGGCATGTCATCACTCGGGGAAAGGGTGAGGTGGATGTACCCAACCAGGGCTAGCTGATCCAATGCTCTCATTCCATCATTCGGGCAAAGAATATCTAACGCTTTGATTCGGGTAAGAGAATACATACTTTGCGCCTGAGATTTTTCCAAAATGGCGCCTTTAGAACATGGGAAATCGTAGGCTTTCAAACCGAATTAAAACACGTCTAACTCTGAAACGGGCGTTTTTAGGTCCGTGAAAATTTACACAGATATTCTCCTGCTGATAATAAAACAGGGATTTAATTTTCAGAATTTTAAAAAATGGCCTTTTTGAGAAAATCGTTGGCAAAGTTAGAGATTTTTCAAAATCGGCTGTTTTTAACGCTGCCGAAACGCGGAAACTAGCAGTTTCACAGACACACAAAAAATTACAAATAAAGTGCACATTTGTATGTCTTTAACAAAAGAAACGAATATAGAAAAAACTCCATCCGAACCTGTTTAAAAAAAACTTAAAAAATTCAAATTTTTTTTAAAAATCACAAAGTTTATGATTTTTTTTATTTTAATCATACAATGTGTAGCAAATATTAGCACCATATATTATTATATGTTATACACACAATGTAAAAAAAAATACAAGAACACGATATCTTTTTTAACTCTGCTGCAATGACTCGCTGAAGTTAGGAAAAATAACCGTTTTCTAGAGAGCTTGTTTGACGGTGCAAGATTTGAAACCCTCTATCTCGAAGGGAAAATTTTTTCTTGCCGAAAGAAAAAATATGGGTCTCCTTATTTTAGTCAAGGAACACCCCTTAATTTTTTTAGAGAAATCTGAGACCATGATGGTACGACCCTGCCTGAGTTGAAATGGAACCCATCAGGTGTGTTTTTCCACAAAGATGCATGTTCGACTGCACGCGATGGGTTTTTGACTATACAAATTATTATTTACAGATTTTTTTTTACCGTTTACGGAGAAGACCGATGCTGTGTAATGGCAGGTTATGACAAACGTTCTGATGATGCTGCAGTCACAGTGAAAGATTTCAACGAAAAAAAAATTTAACCTGGCAATGCATGTCTACTGTTAGCATCAATATACAACAGTCTTTTCTCAAAACTTTCAGGCTCGAATTTATGCGTGGGCCAGGTATGTTATCTTCTTTTGTCTATTTTTACCGTATCTTAACATTCGAAATATCATAAGTGTATATAAGTTAAATAATAATATAAGACTAAAAATAATCAGCTTCCTTATTAAAAAAAGGGAGGGGGGGAATCTGTAAATAATAATTTGTATAATTAAAAACCTGCCTCTTGCAGTTGAACATGCATCTTCGTGGGAAAATATACCTAACCAATTGTTTAAAAGGAATTGAGAGCATTGCGGGTAAGCATTGATGTTTTGATAATAAATATTTTCAGTGTTGATCCAGTAATTATTTCATTTCTAGTATTAAACTTCATTCTCGAAATTGACTGCTGGGAAATCTCTGCGAGTTCCTTCCACAACCCTTAGTCATAAGCAGTCCTCTTCCATGTTACTTTGACATGTGTTGTGTCTTCTTCTGGGTCTTTTTCTGCCCCCTTGTATCCAGTTTAGTATTTCCTTGTCCAATAATGGTCAATTCTTCTAACAATATGCCTAGTATATTGCCACTAGAGGGTCTTTACTTTGATCATGATATCCACTCTTGTCGTTTTATGGATCCATGAGCACGAGTTCCTTTTCCTATCTTTCTTGGTTACACCAAGCATGAATATTTCCATGCTGTTTCGAGTTGCTTGCATCCTCTGTGTGACTTGTTTTGCTACAGTCCTTGTCTCTGATCCATAAGTAAGAAATGAAAAAGGTGCATTGATTAAATACTTTTCTTTTAAGACCTAATGGTAAATTGCTGTTGAAAATTGTACTGCTTATTCCAAATGCACTGCAGCCAAGTTTTAAATGCCTGTTAATTTCTTCTTTGATGTGTCCGTGAAGAAAAAATTTATAGGGATTGACGATTATGATTTCTATGCTGAAGCCTAAGTCAGTTTAGCAGATGTGTAGTCAAGATCTCAAATCAATATTGGTGGCAATTTTAAAGTTTCAAATGGCTTCAGTTATTCAAAAATTTGTTATAAGTACATTAGAAAAGGAGGAAGCAAAAGAAGGTTTCTGTAATCTGTATGGAAATATGTTATGTTGACTTCACTGTAAGTAAATACACTCTGCAGAAGTAAAAATACTGTACTAGGAGATAGATTTTTTTACAGGTTACTTATATCACAATTGCTACAAAACCAATGTACTATTCAACCAGCTTATAAAAATTGAGAATTAGCTAAGTAAAAACACTTAAAACTTCTGTCATCCATGAATGTTTCCTACATAAAATAACATATCCATTAGTGTTATATGGGAATATAAGAAATGCAAGGAAAATGATATAAATTTCACATGGCTGACTACTAATACAACAGATGTTAAGATTATATCATTTATATAATTGAGTGAGATTTTCCCTGAAAATAATAAAAATAACTGCTTTTTGAGGGGGCCTGTGGGATATATCATTTACCAGCTACAATTATGTAGCTCAAGCTTTTGTACATCTCAAGACTTATGTAATGTAAAGATCACTATACACAGTGTAAGTTTTGCACTTTAAAAAATGAAATGTTCATGTGATTTTTTTCTTCTCCCAGAATAAATTTGTAGATGTACTTTGAGGAAACCAGCCATGCCTCAGAAACTTGTATGTCTGGTAGTGGCTGCTACTGCCAAGCACTGTGAAGTTTTGTTTAACTACTTTTGGTGTATTAAGTATCATCCATGCTGACATTTAAACTTTTTAATAATTTAGCAAATTATTGTTTGTGTTGTTGATGTAGGTTTTATTATTTTTGTAGACAGTTACATGCATAAAAGTAATATACCATTTAACTCTTGTGCCTTGCATTTTAGACTGCCTGCTTATTAATATGTGGAAAAACCTGCTGATTTTTGTGCTGAGAGATTTTCTCATAATTTCCCTGTTTTCAATGTTCACATTTTTTTTTTTTTTACCAAGAGTTTTACATGGATGCTGCTAGAAGTAGCTGTTTTAATGTGCATGCTATTATGTACATTCATTTTGGTGCATTTAAATTATTTTGCATTTGATTTATGTGCCCCAGTCTCTCACACAACCTAATATTGAGACAATTTTGACTGTCCCTGTAAGTCTAGGTTTGTGCTGTGAGAATTCATTGAAGTGCAGAAGCTTTTTCAGTAAGAGATCTGCTTGAGCACCCGGAAATTGTTGAGTCATTGTACTTATATCGCATAGTGGCTGACCAGTTAGGAAGTTTAGTTTCTCATAGTGAGTTAGTGTGTCTTCTAGTGTTACAGGAGACTTTATTTGATTCTAGTCACCCCCTCCTTTCTTCAGAGTCAGTGGCATCTTAAACTGAGGTCAGAAGCCACCTAGCTTTCAGTTCTCATGGAAATAGTTGAATTAGAAAACAAAGTTCTTATTTATCATGATTCTTATAAAGATCATTAAACTATACAACAAATTTGGTTTAATGAATGTTAAGTTTGGGAATAATGATGGATGTCTGGATGGCCATCTGTACTTGCAGGGCTACTGCAAGGATGTACAGTAATCAACAGATGTTGAGTAGCCCATATCTGTTGGGCTATTTTGCAGTCACATTGATGAACACTGATTGCCTGGCTTCTCATATTTATATGTAACATGTTTGGACATGCTGACTAGCTGATCATTGTAGATAAACTACACCAGTTGACAATTTTTGTTGCTGCCATGTACTGGTGATATTTTATGACAAAATAATATGTTAAGAAAAACTTGTGCATATTGCCAAATCCATTTTTGGTGAACTTCACCTTCACTAAATGCTTAGATGAGACTGTTTTCTGGATCCATTTTCATTCATGATAACATGTTTACGTGATACTGTGAGAAAAATAAAAAAATATATATGTAAGGCCAATCCTCAAGTAGTCTCGCCCTTTTCGTGGGCTCAGTTTCATTTTGACATAGCCTAACATGTTAAATGCATGTTTGTATCTTGTTGACCACAGAGCATCTGTTGCTTTCTGTAATAAATTTTGTTTTGTCTATTTTTGTTTTTATTTGTGCTGTGTAAATGTGTAGTAATTATTTTAGTGCTTTTTCAGCATCACTGCAGACTTTGTGGTCGCATATTTTGTCATGCTTGCGCCAACAACTGGCTCCTTACTACTTCTAGCAGGTAAAAACATGAACTTGCATTTATCAGCTGTTATATTACAGTTATAAATTTAGTATGGAATTGCCATAGCTTTTAGGATTGTTTCATTAATATTTTGGTAACCAATGCTTGTTGTAACATATTTCCATGTATAGTAGAGCTGCTTCACACTCACACTAGGAGTAGCTGTTTTAATTAAATAATGATTTTAATCTAACAGTTGCTTTTTAACATTGTATGAATAATCCTTTAATTTAACTTTGAGAAGAAGAAAACATGCATTTTTCATTGAACTTTAGCCACTCAGGTATTTGATTATGGAGCAGCAGTTAAGTTCTGTGGATGAGGTAGGAACAGTGTATTGTTCTGTGATTGTGGAACTTTTTCCCTTTCCTGGAGACAGTAGTTCTACATTTGGGATGAGCAACTACCCCTAAATGTTTATCAAGATGTTAATTCAAAATAATATAAAAGAAAAAGGTAAACACAGAAATGTTAATGAAAATTTAATATCTCTTGTGATAACTTATATGAATAGTGTGTTCATAATCTACTTTCATGTGCATCTTTAGAATAGCAAAAAACATGCATTTTTCTAATAGTTGTGTGTTGAAAGCTATGTACTGGGTATCATGGGGAAGGGGGCAGCAATGAGCAGCATCAGAGTCAGTAATCATTCACTTAAAAATAAAAGGTAATTATGCATTTCTGTCATATCTTTTGTCACATTTTTGTGAGATGAAACATTACTTACATTTTTTTTAAAACACTGGACAGGCTCGATGTTCTTCATTTCTGGGATACAAAATGCAACATGTGGGTTATGAAGTCAGCAATATACATTAGATTACATGAGTTGCCAGTGTTCTACCATTAGAGGGATTTTTCATCTGTTCATTGAAATAATGGACTGTGCATTTGTTTTATATCCATTGGTGTTTTTTTATGTTGAAAAACAACCTTTGTGGAAACAGCCATTTTTGTATCATATTGCTATACCCATGATTACAATTTTCAGTACATTTCCAGCTTTTCCATTGCAAAATTTTTTCTGCATGGTGGTTTAAATTTAGATCATTAATTCAGCAATAATGTGCATAATGTAGATATTCACTTAAGAAATATTGACAAGAAAAGTCTTTCAGATTCTCTGAACAACTCAAAAAAGCATGGAGAGATGCGTGCTTGACATTACCAAGAAAGATAGGAAAAAGAACTTGTGCATCAGAAAAATGACAAGAGTGGATGACATCATGATCAAAGTCAAGACCTTCAAGTAGCAATGGGCTTTTACATATTGCTAAAAAACTGACCACTGTTGGAGAATTGAAATACTAGACTGGTTGCCAGGGGACAGGGAACAGCCCAGAAAAAGGCCACATGGGAAATGGAAGAATGAAATTTTGAAGCATATACTAGAGTGTGACATGGAAGAAAATTGCTCAAGACAGAGAGTTGTTGAAAATTCTGGAGACCTTCATCCAGCAGTGGATTGAGAATAGTTGATGATATGTGCGTGTTTGACAGTTTATGTTTTTCCAAAATTTTCTATTTAATGATTATGTAGCAACTGTGATTTTCCATGTATTTTATGAAATTTTCCAATGCAAAATTTTCCTGTCAGATAACAAAATTTGACTTTGTTAGAAAACTATTAATCACACACTTCAAAAAGTTGCATTGAAATACATTAAAGATACTAAAGATCTCAAAAGATAGGCTCATTGCACACATGAGTTTGGTGGCATCCTTGTTTAAAACATGACACTCTAAAAAGTACTTTGTTTGCTCTTTATTTTTTGGGTCAGTGGAGATGAAATGTCGGAAATGAGAGTGTGTCCTTCAAACCCTCATAAAAGTAAGAAGCACCTACCTGCCTAGTCAAACTTCCTCTCTGCATCAACATACTTTTGGCAATGGGCTACGTGGCTGTGAATCCTATCGCGATAAAACTCTGGAGTGTCTGAGGCAAAGAAGTTGCCAATGGTCTGACACACAGCTTGGTCGTTTGGGAAGCTCTTCCGTTCCAGGAAAGGGTCCAAATGCTGGAAGAGGTGAAAATCTGTGGGAGCAAGGTGTGGGGAATATGCAGGGGGCAGCAGAGTTTTGTAGTCCAACTGTGGTGGATTTGTAGGTTGGTCCTTTGGGAGATATGTGGCCGTGCATTGTCATGCAACATAAGTATTTCATGCCAGTTAAATAAAACTGGCTGCTTGGTATGGAACATTTTGTGCATCTGCAACATTTCAGAACAATAGCACTCCAAATTGATGATCTCACTTAGTCGAGGAAATGAATGATGAAATCAAACTGGCAGCAGACCACCTTATGAGAACTTGCACTTTCTGCAGTTGTGTGGGTGACTTTGGACAATATTTAGGTGGCTCCATGGTGTCCAAACACCACGAAGATCACTTAAGATTGTTGTAGAGGACCCAGTCTTCATCATAGGTTATGATCTGGGACAAGAATCCCTCCCATCTGTGCCTGGCAAGGAGGGAAATGCATACTTCCAGACAGCATGTCTCATTAACTGGTGTAAAGTCATGTGGCATCCGGACATCCAACTTTTTCACCTTCCCAGGGCCACCAGGCAATTGTTAAATGATGTGTAAGGACCTTTTATGTGATCTCGTGGACACTTTCTCGTGGGTCAGCTTCCTTGACAGTCTTCTGTTCTTTATCTGTTATAGCTACTGGTGGACAGCTGCGAGGCACATTTGTAGAGCAGATGTCTCCTACTTGGATTTTTGCAAACCATTGGCACATGGTGCATTCATTTGCAGTACCCTGCCCAAGTGCTGCATTAATTAATAACAAGGAACTGTACACCAATTATGTAATAAATAGTAAAACTATACTAGTAATCCGATTTATTGGCGTAGGAATATACTGTTACGGTACCGGGCCGAGCTAGGTTATGCATTCACCGCTCGCCACCAAAATGTTACAACAGTGAGTCATTATCCCACCGCGGTCAATCAATTTAACAACTGTAGCCGAGCAATTAGTATATTTCTTCTCTGAGGTCCTTCAATGTAGTTCTTGGTGCGAAAACTGTATTATATGGGCATACACTTAAAACAATTTGAACCAATCACATGCGTACACGTAAATAATGTGTTCTATGACTGAGCTGACTGCCTAAACAAATATTTAATTGGCTATAAAAACATAACAATTGCACACATGAATAAAATTTAGCTGTCTTCCGAACATAAGTATTGGGTCAACTTTGACCTAAATCAGTTCCAGCTGATAATTTTAATGAACTTAAATTCCACAGTTCAGTTCTTGCAATATATCAGTTCAGTTCCTCAACTAATTGCGTAGCAGAAGTAACAATAAAAACAAAATGTTTCTACTTACATGGGTGCTGTCAAGAATAAATCCAAATGGTGATTTAACTTTTCACCTGTATATTTGTTAGGTATTCAAGCCACCGCTCTCACGCTACCAGTTTTCCTCGCGCGGTACGACCTAACAGAGCTATTCTGAGACTACCCAGCCAGAGGGAGAATTCTTCGCCTCTTTTCTTTCCAAACCCCCAGATAAAACTTTCTCTGCTGTTTGCACTTTTAAACTCCAATCGAGCTGCGAACATAATTAATACTTAATTAATTTCATACCTCCACCACGGCCATTAATTCCCTAATAAATGGCGGGGGCGGGTCGTAACATCGGCCCCTCCTCAAGAAATCCAGAAATCCTCTTCTGTGCCTATGGCTTTGCTCCTAACAATTCCCGATGCAACCATTGAGTGCTACCTTTTCCCACAGCTGGAAACAACTCAATCAAAACACCATTAGCCCAATCGACCCTTAAGTTGTAGTTTCCTCTATCGCCTCATTCACTCACTTTTGGGCACCTACAGCTCCTCCCCCAAATACCTTTTTCCATTTTGACACGCACGACCTGTGTTCTTTCCAAGGTCCACCTGATCTACCTCAACAACATCTGCCCTTCCGTACCCGTACTGTGGTACAAAGCACTACACTGTAAATTCTGACTACACAAAATTACACCAATTCTACACCAACATTGTACAGGCACTGTCCACACACTTTACAAGCACTACACCAACACTATACAAACACTGAAAGCAAATACCACCCTAGGCCAAGTTCATATCACATCACAGCAAAAGAAACATTTTCCTTTTTGCTTGGAATTCCTCATCTCAACGCCCTCACCTCCGAAGCCATCAGGGAAAAATTCAAACATTCGGGTCTCCACAGTACCCATACTGAACCACAGGTGCGACAGCTATGTTTCCAACACCTGGCAAACCACATCGCCAACCCAAGGAAATCAACCCAATTTCCTTAACAGCCTAATACTAGGATGCTTCCGACATCCAAAATTCACACAGGGCTCACTCCCTGAAAACCCTGTGAATATCCATGCACAAGAAGCACATTGCTAGGTACGTTTCAGGCGCAACGTCTACGGCTGAACAAGATTTAGTAGTGCAGTAGATACGGCATCGACATCCATTAACTTAGCTCGCATCGAAATTTTGACAGCTTACCGAGAACACCTGTCTCCTTCCGACCCAGCCACTGTACCACGCTCATGAGGGAAACCTCTACCTCATCCATCCGTGTACAGAATTTCCTTGCTGCAGGTCCAAGTGTCCACCATTCCGATACGGAGAAAAGTATTGACCAATCCAGGATTGGCAGGATAGGTCGATGTCGATCAGTAATACACATGACACTATTTCCAGCGCATGGACATTTCTTTCGTCCGAGCATTCCACAGTCGGCATGTGCGAAGCACGTCGAGAGTGGCCAACGCCACAGCTCAGAGACGAACACCTGTTACGTTGAACAAGCCGAAACCATAACTCCGCCATAAATGCTATGCCTTCACATACTTCGCAATACACTTCGGGTTAAACCGACCCATTCCCTGCTTCGAAATTCACATGCTGGAATGATTAACCTGAATGGACTGACTCTCTGCCATTTGGGTTAATTATCGATAACAATTTCTTTCAATCCATAACTGGTAGGTCGAACGACTGACAACTGCGCTTAGCGACTGCCGATTCTCGTTTCTCGAACAGGCTTACCACTGCTATTCAGTTTGGGAACTACGTTCTCTCTTGGACTGACAACTGCCAAGATGAAGAACCTTTCTCTCTCTGCATACTCACACACATTAGGCTTACAACACATTTTGATTCAGTACATCTCCTAGTACTATGCAGATTGTATCCTGAAAAATTATAATCCCAGCCCTTGCGCCATCTTTTCCAGAATTTAACCCTCTGCCTACGCTCCATGACAGATGTGAGATACTTGCCTACATAACACATGCAACACATTTTTATACCAACTCAATATGCAATTTTCAATTCCAAAATCATAAATCATGTCCGTATTCCATTCCTGTCCGTAACCTGAATTCTTGCCGAATGATAAAAATTCTTATCACTCAACTGCTACACGCAAGCCTCCCCTTGCTGCGGATACCTTTCAAGTTCCATAGCAAAAACTGAAAGAACCCAAGTACTATTGCATTTAACACTTGTAGCATAAATACACATAGAACATAACAAAACATAATCAATTTTTCCTGTTTCCCAAGTTCTAGTAGAGATGCCAAAGTCTTGCATTTTTCCTTCTCACTGAACTCTACATTCCCTCCCATCAGAGCACTTCCTTGCAACCCTACGTGCAACACTTTCTTTGACACACTCGGGAAAAGGTTGATTTCATTTTCTCCCACAACCTTCAAATTTCCAGTTTTCTCATTCCCATTCATGCGCAAATCCCTCTCCTTTTCTTTCCCGCATTTCACTCTGAGCCCTGACTTGTTGCGAAGCCTCAACTGCGCCCTACAACCTCACATGCATTATTTTCTTCAATCTCTGAAGATTCCCCAGCGCATTGGTTATCAACTACCTCCCCTGCTACTTGATCTGTATTTCGCACTTAACACATTTGTTCTCGGGCCACACGGATATTCTCTATCCCATCCCGCTCCTGCCTGTTGATTCCTGACTATCCCAATCTCTCCTAACAAATTACCTTTAACCCCTAAACATCGTTTGGTAAACTCCTGACTCAATACGTCATGCGTTTGCTCAATTTTTGTGTGAGTCTGGCTCGCTTCGGGTTCTCTTGTTTGCAATTTAGTTGATCTCTCTGCTTGGGCTTGTTCCCGTCTACGTAATTCCATCTGTTCTATGAGAGCTCTTATTTCTTCTCTTTGCGCCGTAACCTTCTCTGCGAGGGCCTCTAGTCTCTGCTCCTCTCCAGCCAAAGCTGCTTTTATGTCCTCCATTTCTGGTGTTATCTTACTCTTGGCGGTTTTTCTCCGTGCGCCTTACAGCTGCGTACCAAGATAACTAATTCTCTCCTTTGGTCTGCCTCTTTTTGGCTATCCCCTGTCACGTGGCTTCATCTGCCTCGCACCATACAGTTAACCATTGCTGAAGTGCAACAAACCTCTCATTTATTCTTGCAGTCAGCTGATCAAATATATCATCTATTGGATCAATCAATTCAGCATTCTGATTCACTACAAATTCTTTAATTTGTGCCATTGTTGTACAGCAGGATTTAATCCCAATCTGCACTGTCAAGAGCGTCTTCCTCTTGTTCTTCCTTTACTTTCGCGTTTAAGTGCCCCCAGTCTTCTTTGGCATTAAATACTTGGCTAAACTTGCCGTTATCTTATTGCCATACGCCATCCCATAAGCTGCCACCAAAATGTTACGAGCTAGGTTATGCATTCACCACTCGCCACCAAAATGATACGACAGTGGGTCATTATCCTACCGCGGTCAATCAATTTAACAACCGTAGCCGAGCAATTGGTATATTTCTTCTCTGAGGTTCTTCGACATAGTTTTTGGCACGAAAACTCTATTATATGGGCATACACTTAAACAATTTGAACCAATCACATGCGTACACGTAAATAATGTGTTCTATGACTGAGCTGACTGCCTAAACAAATATTTAATTGGCTATAAAAACATAACAATGGCACACATATGAATAAAATTTAGCTGTCTTCCGAACATAAGTATTGGGTCAACTTTGACCTAAACAGTTCCAGCTGATAGTTTTAATGAACTTAAATTCCACAGTTCAGTTCTTGCATATATCAGTTCAGTTCCTCAACTAATTGCATAGCAGAAGTAACAATAAAAACAAAATGTTTCTACTTACATGGATGCTGTCAAGAATAAATCCAAATGGTGACTTAACTTTTCACCTGTATATTTGTTAGGTATTCAAGCCACCGCTCTCACGCTACCAATTTTCCTTGTGCAGGCTTTATCCCGTCGCACTTACACGTAGAGGCTGCACTGCTTACGTAACCACACACACACACACACACACACACACACAAATATGCATGGGGCCTCGCTTCGCCCGCAGGAGTAGCTCGCTTCCTTTGCCGCTTCAGGGAGAGGATGGTGATTGAACACTGCCGTAGTTGAACTCGAACCTGATCTTCGGCTTGGCTTCGCTTCGACCAACGTCCACTCGCCAACTTCAGAATTTCTCCATAACGTCACTCCAATGGGCCAATCGCTGATTTCCATTAGGCTCCCGGCCTAGAAATTGCTGCTTTATCACGTGGATTTAGGCATTCCGCTGTCTTTATGGCAAACTAGCATCCCCAGCTGCCCCGAGTTGTCGTCTCCGTTTCTTACCAAATGCAGGGAGTTTCGCTGCTTCATTTCCCAATTCAAATAGCAGATCCAAGGCATCCAGCCTTTCACATCAGAGAGCGTACAGACAACTAAACTTTCTTCCTTATTTTCACGCTAAGTGCGAAATCTTATTTTTCTGCACGGACCACACACAGAGCAATTGTTCTCGAAAATGCCCTAAACAATCGACGGATTTACGATTATTCGCTAAACCTTTTGTTCCCCATCTTGATTCATTTACACAAGTGGCCCCTCTTTGAAATGTACCTCTTTCCCTGTTTAGACTGGCCGTCAGCTGCAACCTTCAATTTACGACCTAACAGAGCTATTCTGAGACTACCCAGCCAGAGGGAGAATTCTTCGCCTCTTTTCTTTCCAAACCCCCAGATAAAACTTTCTCTGCTGTTTGCACTTTTAAACTCCAATCAAGCCGCGAACATAATTAATACTTAATTAATTTCATACCTCCACCACGCCCATTAATTCCCCAATTAATGGCGGGGGTGGGTCGTAACAATACTAATAAGTGTCTCCAAGTTTTCACATATCAACCAGATGGCTTTTTCAAGGAAGTCAGACAGAAACGGCAATCTAAATGTTAGAACACTTTAACAATTTGAACGTGCTGACTTGACTTGACAATAAATAGATGCAGCGTAATATTCATTTAAAGATATGAGGTATTACGTTGGTTGTGCTCGCGGTATCCTGGTAGGGAGAAAATATTACTTGAAGAACTGGCTCCAAATTCATGGCAACTCGAGTGAGACGCTATCATCGCAAGTATCACTGTTGGTAATGATCTCCAAGGCTTCCCGAATGGCTGTGAGTTTGTAAGACACATTTGGTATGTAGGGAATTTAGGCTGAATTCCCTACATATCAAATGTGTCTTACAAACTCAAAAACACCTTCAAGAAGATGAACTACGTTGTCAGCATAAGGTCTCCTGCATCTTTATATACTATGCTAAAAAGAAATACTGCAAAAACACCTCTTTCCAGCGAAGCAGGTGTTTATGCGATCCCCTACAATATCCGGATGGCTCTACATGGTACTACATTGGAATGACCCAGCGTTCCTTTAGAATCAGAGTCAGCGAGCATAAAAGGGACACAAAATATGGTAAAGTAACCACGGCCCTATCCAGAGAAGTCAAATTCAAGTCTGCTACTCCTATGTGGGATGATATAAAGAAATTACCTACCTGCTCTACCCCTAAATGTACAGCCATTCGGGAAACCTTGGAGATCATTACCAACTGTGATACTTGCAATGATAGCGTCTCACTCGAGTTGCCACAAATTTGGAGCCAGTTCTTCAAGTAACGCTTTCTCCCTACCAGGATACTGCGTGCACAACCAATCTGGTACTTCGTATCTTTAAATGAATATAATGTCGCGTTGTCAAGTCACCGCGTTCAAATTGTTAAAGTGTTCTATTATTCAGATCACAGTTGCTGTCTAACTTCCTTGAAAAAGCCATTTGGTTGATGTGCAAAAGCTTGGATACGCTTATTTGTGTATCCCTACGCCAGTAAATCAGATTACTAGTATAGTTTTACTATTTATTGCTGCCTTAATGTTTTGGGCAGCAATACCTATGGAATGTCTGAGTTTGAACTCGTGCAGAAAAATTATGTACAACTGGCATAAGTTTTTTGTCTCCATGGTCCACTTTGATCCAAGCCTGTGCACTTTTGGTTGAACCTTGTCACAAAATGAGACCAGGTATATACTGACATTGGGAAGTATGACATGCAGCATTGCTTCAGAGTGCACACCACCTTTCTTTTTTTGTGTGTGAGGGGGGAGGGATTATGATCTGGCAAGGTATGCTACAGTGAACATGTTGGGGGAAATAAATAATCAGTGTTGCACTTACACTGGTGTGCAAAAATTAAGGACGAACAGGAGAAATTAGCATAACAGCGGAACAAGCAGGCAGAACGGACCAAACGACCACTCAGGAGATATACTAGGGTCTGGTACGGTAGAGCATGCGCATATATGCAGCATGACATGGGGGTCCCATTTATTTGGATCTCTCTTCTAAAATCTGGCAACATTTCCAACACTCCAACTTCAAATTGTAATTCTGGCAACCAGCACATCCAGTCGATCGCAGGTGATCAAGGTCGTAGGACGACCGAAAGCTACCGCTAGACGAACCTTTTACCATATGTGACTCTGTGTGTTTCACTCGTTTTATATGTTTATGCTTAACCTTGTTGTCTTATTGTTTTGTTTTTACCTAGAACTTTTTATAGGTTTTTAATAGGGATTGTGATGGATTCCTATTTAAAAAACTTTGTCCCAAGTGTAGATTACGTAATTCTAAAACCTGTGGAAACTGCCTTTAGTGACATCACTTCAGTTAAAATATAAGTGTTAATATATTTTAGCACCTGTGACCTTTTAATAGTTAATATTTTTCAAAATATGGCTATCATTAGTGATGACATAATTCCAATGAAATTTCTAGGACTTAAAATGATAATTCTGCTTAAACCTCTCATGAGGAGTAATTGAAATTTCATGAACAGTGATAAAAAAAAAAATAGAAGGAAAAGAATGAGTAATGTTTATTGCAGGCCAAATTTTCCATACAAGCAGCATTTTAAGTGCATCCTAAAACAAAAGGTGGCCCTTCCATTATGTTTTCAAGAACAGATCATGTGTGCTGATCACCCGGTTAGCATGTGATTGTAAAAAGGAGCAGCTGTATTGGGGTTAGTCAGAAGTGGCTTATACATATATCTGTACTGCAGTAGGAGACATTATTCATGTTAGTGTGGCCTCTTTTTTCTCATGTCTTTTTCCAATTTATCTGCTCTGTTAATTTAAGTCCATTAAGATAAATTTTTCTGCAAGTTTTTGATCTTGTATTCAATTTTTGTATGATTTCTTTTTAAAATTTTTGTCACATCTAGTGATGTAAGTAGTTTATTGTGTGTTGAATTTTCATCCTTAAATATGGAAGAGAAATTTTATGATTAAAAGAACAGTAATCCACCCATAAACTTTGTCCACATACAACGAACATGTTATGAAAATATAAAACCCAAAGGTAAAATGGGAGTTCCTAGTTTGTCTTCATAGAACAATTTGTCCAATAAACAAACAGGATAAGGCATTTTTATAACATCAGTTATTCAAGTTTTCAAGCATATTTTTATTTCTAAAAATGTGGTTTTAAATAACTTAATTTAGCTTTGCACACAGAGTTATTCTTAAACAGTTATAATGTAATTGTCAAATAACAAACAGTTTACATTTGGACTATGAGTTTTTATATTGTTACATAGATTTTTCTTCTGACCTGTTTAAGGCTTGCTGTCAATCTTTTAACCATCTACTTCAAAAATGTTGGCCGTTGAGGGTTTTAATGATATGCTAAGTCCTGAAAACAAAAACAAAGTAATTTTATTAAAAGCAAGAAAGATGACAATAAATTTTCGGATGTAATAAGCACATTTTTACAATCCGTTCTGACGTGAATTAAATTTATCAAAGCTATTCAAAGTCGATGGAACTGGTTTGGAAAACAATCGACCAGTTCCAACAGTTGATAAAACATCCAGAAATAGAAACATCTACTTAGTTCCACCAGCGGCTAAAAAGCATGTTAAAAAAATTAACAAATGGCGAACAAAAAGTTTCTCATAGTACAAGGAAGGTACCAGATCCAAAGAGATTTTCAAATCGAACAGTTAAAAGGAGAAATGTAGAATAGGAACAAGTCTGCATCTGCTAGCGGAAAAATTTTGCGTAACGAAAAAGTTGAAAATAGGCGAAAATTATTCTTCATGGGAAAAGCTATGCTAAGGGAAAATAACTTTTCAAAGACGTCTCCCGGGAGCACAGGTAGTGAAGAAAAAAAAAAAAGGTTTCGACATTTATGCAGCTAGCAGGAAATATTTGTGTTATTTAAAGAGGATAATGCTCCACATCTCCGTAGTAGTGAATGGCATACAGTAAAGAAGAAATTTCTCAATAGTGTTTTTAGAAGCTCCGATACAGCTGCAAACTGAAGTTCACAAACACCACCTACCAACAGAAGTGTGAACTACAAAATTCCTCATATACTGGCCTAAAGTGTTCTAAAAGGTAAATGGCATCCGGTGTGAAAAGAATTTTTTGAATCTCACATGTAAAAGCAGTGATATTGAGAAAAACAGATTAAGCGTTTGGGCCCCAAGCGGCGAAATTGTGCACTATTTTGAAAAGAAAATACACACACAGAGTTTGCATAGTATCTGACCAAAGAAAGAAGTTTTTCAATTGGGTCTTTAGTCCCACAGATATTGCTGTAAACGGAAACGTGAAGTTACGCCCTCCAGTGGCAGACTTGTGCACTAAAAAATGTGAAATTACATGAGAAACATTTTGCAGTGAAAACACTCTCCAACAAAGAAAGAATTTTTCAAATGAGACTCTTAGAAGCAGAGATATCGACAAAAATAAAATATGCGTTTATGCCCCCTGGCGGAAAAACCATGCATTATTTTAAGAAGGGAGTATTCTCAAAAGGTTTTTAGATGTGAGTGGTATCGGTCTGTGAAAGAAATTTTTCAATCGAGTTTTCAGGAGCTCAGATTTTGCTGCAAATACATCAGATGCAGAAATTAACACTTGTGCCCCCAGGTGACCAAACCACTCTTTATCAAATAGTAGAAATTATATGCAAAGCATTTCCCATCAGGAGCTGTATCCAATGCACACAGAATTTTCCAAATCGGAGTTTTAGAAGCAGATATATCTAGGAAAACACATTTTACCTTTACGCCCTGTAGCAAAAAGTCTATGCATTACTGTAAAATTTTAAAATTATATGAGAAACATTTTACACTGAAAACCCTATCGAACAAAGCAGGAATTTTTCAAATCCGACTCTTAGAAGCAGATATATGGACAGAAATAAGATATACATCTATGCCTCTGGCGGAGAAACCATGCATTATTTTAAGAAGAAAATATTCTCAAATGTTTATTGACATGAGTGGTATCGGTCCACAAAAGAATTTTTTCAATCGAGCTTTTAAAAGCTACGATTTTGCTGCAAATACCTACGAAGCAGAAATTAACACTTACACCCTCTGGTGGCCAAACCATATTTTATAAAAAAAAAAAAATTAGAAATTACAATCAGAACATTTCCCATCAGGAGCTGTATCCAGTGCAAAAAGAATTTTTCAAATTGGAGTTTTAAAAGCAGGGATATCGGGGAAAGCGCAATTTACCTTTACTCTCCCTAGCGGAAAGTCTATGAATTACTTGAAAATTTTGAAATGATATGGAAAACATGTCGCACCGGAAACTATCCTACAAAAAAGAAATTGGTCACATCGGACCATTAGAAGCAGAGGTATTGACAAAAATAAGTTATACGTCTATGTCCCGTGGTGGAGAAATCATGCATTATTTTAAGAAGAAAATATTCCTAAAAGGTTCATCAATGTGAGTAGTGAAAATCGTCCATATATGTGGCGTCAGTGAATAAACAAAGACATTGCTTTTTCCACGTTTAGCAACACACAGCAACCAAAAATTTTTTATTTGGTCACTGCTGGGGAATTGAATCCCAGATCTCTTGATATCTAGCCGAGCGTGTTAGCCTTACACCACAGTGGCCAACAATTACGGGGCGTAAAGCTGAGCCCATCTTACAGATTTATGATGTCAGGAGCTGACAGAAAAACACACACAGCGCCGTGGATTGTTGGCCATTGTGGTGTAAGGCTAACAAGTTTGGCTAGATATCAAGAGATCTAGGGTTCAATTTCCCAGCGGTGACTAAATAACAATTTTTCGGTTGCTGTGTGTTGCTAAACGTGGAAAGAGTGATGTCTATGTTTATTAACGTGAGTAGTATCAGTTCATGAAAGAATTTTTTTAATCGAGATATTAGAAGCTCAGATTTTGTTGCAAATACATCAGAAACATACATTAACACTTACGCCCCCTGGTGGCCAACTATTTTATACAAAAAATTAGAAATTCTATACAAAATATTTCCCATTAGGAGCCTGTATCCGCTGCAGAAATAGTTTTTGAAATCGTTGTTTTAGAAGCAGAGATATTGAAGAAAATGCAGTGTATTTTTATGCCCCCTAGAGGAGAATCTATGCGTAACTTGAAAAAGTGACTGTACCTAAAATAATCTTTGGCTTGAAAGGTAAAACAATTTTTTTGAATTGGATGTTTAGAAGCAAATATATGAAATAAAATGTATTTTGAATTCAATAACTGCATTTACGCCCTCTAGCGGCAAAACTGTGCATCATAAAAAACAAAAAAACAGCGAAATAAAGGATCATCATTCACACATTTCAGATAATACAAAAAGCGTTTTACAAATCGGACTATTAGTTGCAGAGATATGGTGTCTTCAGAGGGACGGACAAACCGATAACATAAGCACAATCTTTTTGCAAAAGACGTGCTAAAATATGCTGTATTTTTTGTGAAGCTAAAATAAATAGCTGCAAGTGCAGACAAGTCAGTCATTGTAGCATATATTGGAAAAAGTGTACATTACAATTATATACAAAGTTGTTTGATATACATTCAACACTACACTTTACAAATGGTTCAGAAATTAAGAAGAATTTAGAGGCATTTCCATTGGAAAGGATAACTAGAGGAGTGTAAATGGGGCTTGCATGCCGTGCAGATACAGATCTGCTCTCTCTGTTAACAAGTAAAATCATATTTCAGAGGTAAACATAGTCCAAGATTGCATGTGCGTGAATGTGAATGGTGATTACATGTAACACACATTGCCAGCTGCAGGTTTTTAAGGTTACTCATGAGTTGGTTGATAATCTTGATACTTCACTCTGTCCTGTACAGCCAAGTTTTGGAATGAAATGTGTGTGCATTTTATACAGGGTGTTTCAAAACTAATGGAACAAACTTTAAGGGGTGATAGAACACACTGAAACAAGCACTTTTCGTCAAAGAATGCATGGTCGCAAGTTACGCGGCTAGGCGGTGGAGGGCGCTTTTGCAACGCAAAGACAGCGGGCGCTTTCAGGCGCGTGTATAAAAGTGGTGGTTTTTGCATCCACCGTCATTAGTGACTTACTTGGAATGGATCAGTATACGAATGGGGAGAAGCATTTCGTCTACAGTCTCGCCAACGGTAATGGAAGGGAAGCCCAAAGACTTTACCGACAGCGCTTCCCCAACAGGTGTGTGCCCGATCACCGAACGTTTTATCGCTTGCACCGCCAACTGTCTGAAAGGGGATCCTTCATTGCCGCCATGCATGATACAGGTCGTGAAAGAAGTGTGACAATGCCGGACACGGCAGAAGAGATTCTACATCAGGTAGAAGATCACCAAACGGAAATCGTCGCTCTTTCCATGTTAATAAGTGAGTCTCAGAAAAATTCTCGTCGGCCACCACCGGGAATCGAACCCAGGGTCTTCCAGTTACGTGCCGGACATGCTAGTTATTTGTTCAGTTGCTGCTTTCCATCTTTGGTGAATCCCCAGCACTGTGCGAGGCTCCATGAAGCAACCTGCCATGTAGTTTGGCAGTTAATCACATGTGAGTCTGGAGAATTCGAGGCCTCTGTGATGCAGTGGTAGCATGTCCGGCGTGTAACTGGAAGATGCTGAGTTCGATATCCGGTGGCGGCTGATGAGAATTTTTATGAGACTCACTTATTAATGTGGAAAGAGCGATGATTTCTGTTTGGTGTTCCTGATCCACGTCGAATGTTTGAATTAATTATCCGTTCGCCTTCTAGTTATTTGTTCAGTTGCTGCTTTCCATTTTTGGTGAATACCCAGCACTGTGCAGCGCTCCATGAAGCAATCTGCCATGTAGTTTGGCAGTTAATCATATGCAAGTCTGGAGAATTCGAGGCTGCTGTGGTGCAGTGGTAGCATGTCTGATGCGTAACTGGGAGACCCTGGGTTCGATTTCCGGTGGCGGTCGATGAGAATTTTTCTGAGACTCACGTTTTAACGTGGAAAGAGCGATAATTTTTTAACGTGGAAAAAGCGATAATTTCTGTTTGGTGTTCCTAATCCACGTCGAGTGTTTGAATTAATTAGGTAGAAGATCCTCCTGACACCAGCAAGAGAGCTGTAGGCCGCAGGACAAGTGTACCCCATACCATGAGCAGAGAGTTCACGCTTTGACCCCTGCAGATTTTCCTGCATGTGTTGCATTCACACGCTGGTTCCTTCAGAAGAATGCAGCGGATCTGGAGTTTCCGGCACACGTGCTATTCGTGGATGAAGCAACGTTCACCTGTGAAGGCGTATTCAATGCTCACAAGTGTTCATGTATGGGCCAGCGATAATCTGCATGCAACACGGCAACATACCTACCAGCTACGTTTCTCAGTAAATGTTTGGGTGGGTATTGTTCACGACTGTGGGGCAACGGAAAGCGCCTAACCGCGTAACTTGCGACCATGCATTCTTTGATGAAAAGTGCTCATTTCAGTGTGTTCTATCACCCCTTAAAGTTTGTTCCATTAGTTTTGAAACACCTTGTATATATTATTAACAATTAACATGTTCTACTGTTTGACAAAACTTGTAGAGATTAAAAAAAAAAAATTGGAATGTGTGAATCTTTTTACCTTTAGCAAAGGAAGTAAATCTTGGTTCCTGAATTTGATCAGTCATGGGAAATGCTAGGAAAGAAGGTGAATTGCTTTTATCAGAAAAGCTCAAGATAGGTTTCACATGTTTTCCCTATTCAAAGTAATTTGTATGATGTTTTGTACTAATTGAAGTACTCTATTAAAAAATGACATTATGTGGAGTGTAACTCATTAATATAATAAATCTGGCTTTGAAAATTGATCCATTTATCATGCATTTTATTTATGTTCTCTTAGACGTCGTACTAGAGTGTGTAATGAATGTTACATTCAGCAACTGCAGCTGCAAAAAGAAGTCAGGAGGGGTAGTGATATCCCAACTCTAAATGAAGATAGTGAAGAAGACGAAACTGTTCCTGACAGTGCTTATCACAACCCATTGTTCAACAGTTTTGATTCAGGTATCATAAATATTGCATGAAAATTAAAGTGTTCCTGATTCTGTGAATCACTACTGAATTAGATTTCAGTATTAGGGTGTGGAAAACAGTATTTAGATTTTTTAAATGTACGGATAGCTCTGTCTTATAATGTTCATTTAGAATTTTTAAATATGCATCCTGTACTGTCTGTGGAACGTTAATTTAAAGTAAAATTAAAAATGGACAGCAAAATGAAATAAGGAACTTGAACATAACATAAATGCTCTCATCCCCAAAGGTATGATAATCTGTTTAAAACTTATTGAAGTTTGTTCAGGTAGAAACATGTAAGTAAAAACATTTGCAAGGTGGTTCACCACAGTAATGCTACATAATTTGTGTTAAGAGGTATAATTGCATTTTTTATACGTGTGAGCAGCAGATATGTATAAATGGAGCTGTGCATTACTGACTCACTTTTGTAAATCCTATTGAAGCTTGTTTAGTAATTTCATGTATATTCAATCAAATCAAAATGAAACTTGGCTGTTGAATTTTGTGTCAGCTTGAGTAGTCACATTAACAATTCAACAAAAACTTATATTGTGGTGTTGAAGTTGTAAGATGGTGACAGTGTTGATTATCGAAAAGTATCTGTGTAGCATTGGCTTCCATAAATTGAGGAACCCCCCTGAAAATAGTGTTTCTCGCAAAAAATCTGCTGGATTTTTTGCACGTAAATTAAGGAGATATGTGTGTATATAATATAAACATTTGGGATAAAAGTAACAGTTGGAAATGAAATAACTTGTTTAATTCTCAAAAAGACTAATTCAGTTACATAGTAAAAAGGTGAATATCAAGTGGTTCAGAATGGAGCCTGTGTACCTCTTACCATTGTGCAGGCTTTGCAGCAGTGTCTCATACTTCTGAAAAGATGCTACAGTAGTGATGTGGTTCATAATCTCCATTGATCTTTCAAAGCACATAGCCAATCTGACAGGATTACAGGAGTGGTATTCAGAGAAGCAGCCTGTTTCCTGAAGGTATCTTGTGCATGATCAATTAGATTTAGGTCAGGAGACTGAGGTAGCCACTTCATACAGTTAATAGTTCTATTCTCCAGATGATGATCAACAAGGTGACTGTGTTTTTTCCTGTAGGCGAAAGGTATTGCCTATTGCTCCAGCATACGATCATGTGAAGGGTCCAAAATTTCATCCCAGTGACTTCAACATATGAGGGATCCTGTTGGAATTCTACACAGATTTGTTCAGTTGCCCAAAGATATCCTTCCTCAAAGCCCTGATTTAACCACCGTCATGTGTGTTTCTGTCACAAATATTTGTGGCATGATAGCATATCAGCTGACTCCATAAATTGATGTGGAGATCAAATCATGACATCCATGGAGAGCCTTGTCTGATGTTGGTCCTGGATCCAGTTAACATGATGTCTTAACTAGTTTGGATAGTTCTTTCCATGAATAAAATAAGTAGGAGTACAAAGACCACTGACTACTATAGGAGTACAAAGACCACTGACTACTGTAGGAGTACAAAGACCACTGACTACTATAGGAGTACAAAGACCACTGCCTTTTTAGTATACAGAGATACATTTTCAGCCTACGAGGGTGGGGTGGTGGTTATTGCTGTTCCACTTACTTCTCCAAGGTAAGATCGTGATTGGTGTGTTGTGTTGACATCCTTGTCCTCCATGGAATAACACCAGATGGTGGTCTTCCGTTGTGGTTGTTGTCTATTTCTGAAACATCTGGATGTACTTTGTCCTATTTGGAATCTCTGCCAGAGTCTGTGCAGAAAGAAACAACTGCTTGATTTTGACCTATAGATCATCCTGTTCCTCTCTTTGAGGTGAGCTATGATCACACTGCTTTTCTAGTAAGTGATCTGGTAGACATACCCAATAAATCAGCTGGCCTGACAACTCCTAGTCACACTTTGCAAGAGAATTGCTTTAAAATGCCTGCCTTGAATTCTTGATGAGTGCCATTCATTTCTATACCATACTCAGTTCTGTATTGTATTTTATATACTGAACATGACTTAAATGCATATCTGTTTTGACCGTTTTGCAACACTTTTATCCTTGATTTATGGAGCCATTGTATGTATACATCATCAGGTCTTGAAATCTTCAAAACAATTGCAATCGTAGGATCTAAATACTTATGTTACTATGTTTTAATTGGCACAATACCACACATTCACACTTACAACTTGTGTCTAAGAATGCCATTTTCAAATTACTTTGGTGAAGTTGAGTGGCATTCTTTCCCTCCAGATGTCCACCTACTTTGTGTGCCGTACCACCACCAGTAGTAGTATCTGTGTAATGTCAGGAAAGAGCCAATTAACTGTATGAATGCTGTCAACTTATCTTCACAAAATGATATATTCAAGGGCGATATCTTACCAGAGTCTTAACTCAGACCCTTTAGTTCGAACAATTCAAATTGTGATCACTTGGATAAGAAAACTTATTTCATTCATTAGAAGTGACATTTTCAAGATTTTGCTCAGCAGTATAATTTGACATGTGCTTGCTTGTTATTTAGCTGATTTTGAGATCATGGCATCCATTTTTTTCATATATAATTTGCGCAACAATGCATATTTTATATTGTAGTATTTAATTGTTTTCTGATTTTTTTCCTTTAAAAATGCTGATTTAGTACATGTATGTATATTTATTTAATGATTTTTATTGTTTCAATTACATATTTCTAGTGTGCAATTTTCTCATTTGTGGATGTCAAAGTCTTCTCTTAGCTAAATTTTGTGCTTTCTGGTTTTGGTACTTGGTGTGCTTCTATTTTCCTTGAAGAAAAAACTTTAAACATACTTTTGTTGGACTCTGTCATTTGTAAAATCATGTGTGATTTCCTTTGTGTTTTCAGAAATTCATCCAGCCATGTCCAACAGTATGATGTCACTTCCAGTAAGAGGAACAGAAAGTGCTGATTGCAGCCCTAATTTATTTGCTAGTGCACCTGACTTGCGCTGGTATTCTCCTAAACATGAAGATAAATCCACTTCTACACCAAAGTAAGTTTGCTTTTATTTGTTTTGATTTAAAAAAAAGTTTCATCCTAGTAATCCCCATAAAACTAAAGTTCAATTTTTTGATTGAAAGTGCTATTTAGCATTATGTGTCTGTGAAGATGGTTTTAATATTAAAACAGAAATTTTAATAGTATTTTTTTTTCACTCTCTTAAATATGACTTTCATGAAACCATGTAGCATACTTCAGATTTTTCCACCTCCAGGTTAGTCATGAGCAAGCATCCTAATAAATGAAAAAATCTTTGATTGAAAAATTAAAAGAACAGATAGCTTTGCTTTTATTTGCCTCACATGCAACAGACCAGTGAATACCAAGTTCCAAAAGAAGAATAAACATGCATCTGAATCTATTCTGTAATTAGCGATATAGTGCCAATCATCAAGATTTCGAAAATAACATACCTGAGCTCCAGTATTAATACCCAACACATATGTTACATTTTAATACCAATAAGAAATTGTAGAACATGGAGTTAAAATATATATACATGGAATAGCCCATAGTTGGATTTCACTTTATGAAAAAAAAAACAGAAGAGACATATTGCATTCCTCTCAATTTATCCAGTAGTATGTTTCTTATCCTACATACATTATAATTTATATTTACAGTCATTCTGTTTCACATCATTCTATTTTTCACTTCACTTCATCTCACGGTAGTCTTCATTCCACTTGACTTCACGGAACAACACACAGAAGAACACTTGAGTATTCCAGTTCACAGCACAACAACAACTCTTTTTACAGTCACGGTTAGCAGCGGTTTCACACACTTGACTTGACTTAAGAAACTTCAGAGCAGTGAGCAATATGGCTAACAATAAAGGCCCGCACAGTGAGAGAGATTTTAATTCACATGTATCTTTCCTGTGAAAAAAACTTCTTTTGACTTTGAATGTTTTTCACCTTCTACTTAACAATCAAATATTAATATATGCATTACAGCTGTCATTATTTAATTTTTCTGTAGGGATGTGCCAGTGTTTTTTTTTTTTTTTTTCTGTTTTGATTTGTGTCATGGATAAAATACATAATCATACGTAATCAAAATGGTTAAATTGCAAATTACAACTTCACCAAATTCTGTTGGAGCAACCGCCCATCCTTGACCCCCTCCCCCATCTTGTGTATAGAAATTGCAACACCAAGACAGATACGAGATAACAAAGTGGAATTTATATGGTAGATTACTTATGATTGAAGACATGAATGCCGCCCCGGTGGCGCAGTGGTCTAAGGCGTTGGCCACTGATCATTCGTCCGTAAGGGGTCCGGGTTCGAATCCCGTTCAGGCATGGATGTTGTGTTTGTCTTACGGCACTGGCTCTCTCCCTTCCCTGGAACCAGTGACCCTAAATTAGGGACGGGCGACTGCTTATAGCCCATTGAGTTGCTCACGGTGGTCGTAAAACCTCCAATCAAAAAAAAAAAAAAAAAAAAAAAAAAAAGAAGACATGAATGATCAGAAGTACAGTGGAAGGCATAGTTTTCAGAGTACCCGTCACGAGCGGTAACAACATGTATGTAACATGACATTGAATTGAAAAAGTCCTGAATGTCTGTTTGTGGAATATCCTGCTATGTTGTCTTTATATTTGGACCCAAAGGTCATGGTTTGAGGGCCAGTTGCTTAGTGATGGTATCCTAGACATGCTTAATGAGCAAAAACTCTGGTGAACATGCAGGCCAAGGAAGAAATGAGATGTCAGGCACCCAGAAGACCTAACACATTCTAATTCATGAGGCCCAAGAAATGTTCAATTAATTTACGTTCTCATGTAAGGTACCTCACTATCATAGAAAACTGGGAGGTTTGAATAATATCTATTGTATTGTCAACCTCAACAGAGAAAAAAATCTGCACACTAATTTTTTTCTTTTTTTACATAATCATAAATATAAATATAATCTAAGGTGCATTCAATCATTTTGTTTTGTGTGATCTTTGAATCATCAGTGGAAACTACGAAATATTCAATTCATGAGGCAACCTTAAGGGTTGTCTTATGCTATAAACGTGCTTTTGATTAAAAATACATAATATCTAAAGTATTGTTTACCTGATATTGTCAAAGTATTTTGCACGTTGTTGCTCTGTGAGGCACATGTTCCCGGCCCGAGAGGTCATTTTGTTACGGGTTTTTTGGTTAGTTATAGAAAAAAAAAATTGTTTTTAGAAATAGAACAATTAGGTTATATATTTTCAGTTCTATATTCATTCATTCTCACAATCAAGTGTTTTAAATTTACTTTAATTAAAAGAATTTAGTAGAAAGAGTTATACTTACCGGATCAGGAGACGTCTCTCACAGGGTTCATCGTCACCACGTTACGGCGAGCGCTTTCGACGCGGTCTGTATGTCATCATCGGGCCTTCTACATCTACACGAGGGTTTCCTCGCGTGTGTGTAGCCGCTGGAGTTGCTTGTCGGAAAAACGAACGGAAAGTTTTGCGGTTTGTATGTGTTAGGTGATTGCTTCTCATGTGTCGCCATCTATTGGATGAGTTGGTAGGTATATCAGTCATAAGTACAATTTTTTTCTTTTCTTTTTTGTGTAGCTATTTTTGAGCTATTGTTATTTATTTGTAGAAACAGGTGTATTATTTTTAGTTCTTTATTAAATGGTGTGACTTTTTGTAATGTTCTTTTTTTTTTTTTTTTTTGTCTTTTTTTATGGATTTTTTCGTTTTTTATAAGTGACTTCCAGGCTGTATCTAGGTTGGTAGGATCTTGTAAGTTGCATATTTTATCATTTTTTTTTGTTCAATAATAACGCTTTCAGAAACCCTTAATTCTTTTTCGTTTGTGTGGGTGGTTAGTAATTTAATATTTTCGAAATCAGGATTTTGTTTATGTTTAATGCAGTGTTGGATAAGTGCAGTTTTTTTTTTTTTTTTTTTTGTTCCAGTTCTTTATATGTTGATGTAATCTTTTTATTCTTTTTTTTTTTTTGTGCTGCCAATGTAAGAACTGTGGTCCCCAGAACTCTGTGAAACAATAGGAATTTCATATACACCTGCTGATTGTAGTATAACTATTGTTATATTTTTTCCTTATAATTAAGTCACCAATATTCTGAACAGAATGACAAAAAATAATGTTGTGTTTCTTCATTAATCTTAAAAAATTTTCCACTTAGTCCTCTAATGAAAGGGAAAGAACCTGAAAATTTGTATTTCTTTTTTGGGATGTTTTGACTAGACTCTTTTAATTTCTTTTTGTATTCAAAAATCAGCTTTTTAACTGTTTTTGTGTCATATCCATATTGTTTGGTTGTGTTAATAATCCATTGGATTTCTTCTTTGTATTTTCTATTTGAGGAATGTGTGAAGGCTCGTTTTACCCAATTCCTAATACCATTTACTTTATGAGTTTTTGGGTGTTCAGATTGATATGGGATCATTATAGGTACATAGGTTGGTTTTCTAAAAACTCTGTATTCAAAATTTAAGTCTTTTTTTTTTTTATTAGTTCGATATCTAAGGAACATCATTTTTTTCATCTTGTTCAAATTCCAAAGTTAATTCAATCTCTGGGTAACAAGTGGTAAATTTATTCTTCAATATTTCAAGTTCTTCTTGTTTTAATTTAGACAAAATAAAAATGTTGTCGATGTACCTACAATAAATGATGGGTGGGTCGGGTAGTTTTTTAATAATTTTGTTTTCAATATCACACATGATTATTTCGGAAAATAAAGACGATAATGGGCATTGGGGCTCCTACTTTTTGCCTATAGATTTTTTTTTTGTCAAACTCAAAGTAATTGTTATTAGAAATATAGGTTAAAATGTTATATAACTCTTGTAATTGTGTATTATTAAATTTAGATTTATTTTTTAACTCTTTAATGATAATGTCTATGGCTTTTGATACAGGGGTACTTGGGAATAATGATTTAACGTCTAAACTTGCCATAAACATACCAGATAGTGGAACCTTAATAGATTTTATTTTCTCACTTAACTCTAAACTGTTTTTTAAACAGTATTCATTATTCATGAAAAACAGGGCCAAAAATTTGTATAATTTCTTTTCTAGATTTATTAGTGGGGACTCTGATTTTGGAACAATAACTCTAAATGGTCTATCGGGTTTATGGGTTTTTATTTTTCCAAAAATACTTGGAACTACCGTACCTACTGGTGGATAGGCCCTGGTAATTTCTGAAGGTAGTGAACTATGATTTCTAATTTTAGCTAAAAAGTTTATCTGAAAGTCAACAGGGTCTTTTTTAATTATCTCGCATTTTAATTCCTCAATAGCTGTATTCGTTTTAACAATATATTCATTTTTATCCAGTATTATTAACTGATTTGATTTATCTGCTTCACAAATTACAGTAGTAGGGTCTTTTTTTAAGTCTAGTAGTTGTTGTCTTTCATATGTCATCTTTCCAATTTTAATTTTTTTTAGACTGCAGATTATATTCATCCAATATATTTCTATACAACTTAAACCTTAAAGTTGGTTTGTGTGAATATGGGGCACCTTGAATGATGGTCTCGATTTTAAAAAAATTTTTAAGATTAATGAAGAAACACAACATAATTTTTGGTCATTCTGTTCAGAATATTGGTGACTTAATTATAAGGAAAAAATATAACAATAGTATACTACAATCAGCAGGTGTATATGAAATTCCTATTGTTTCACAGAGTTCTGGGGACCACAGTTTCTTACATTGGCAGCACAAAAAATAGATTAATAAAAAGATTACATCAACATATAAAGAACTGGAACAAAAAGAAGAAAAAACTGCACTTATCCAACACTGCATTAAACATAAACAATATCCTGATTTCGAAAACATTAAATAACTAACCACCCACACAAACGAAAAAGAATTAAGGGTTTCTGAAAGCGTTATTGTTGAACAAAAATAAAGATAAAGTATGCAACTTACAAAACCCTACCAACCTAGATACAGCCTGGAAGTCACTTATAAAAAGCAAAAAATCCATAAAAAAAAAAGACAAAAAAAAAAAAAGAACATTACAAAAAGTCACACCATTAATAAAGGACTAAAAATAATACACCTGTTTCTACAAATAAATAACAATAGCTCAAAAATAGCTACACAAAAAAGAAAAGAAAAAAATTACTTACGACTGATATACCTACCAACTCATCCAATAGATGGCGACACATGAGAAGCAATCACCTAACACATACAAACCGCAAAACTTTCCCTTCGTTTTTCCACCAAGCAACTCCAGCGGCTACACACACGCGAGGAAACCCTCGTGTAGATGTAGAAGGCCCGATGATGACACACCGACCGTGTCGAAAGCGCTCGCCGTAACGTGGTGACGATGAACCCCGTGAGAGACGTCTCCTGATCCGGTAAGTATAACTCTTTCTACTAAATTCTTTTAATTAATGTAAATTTAAAATGTTTGATTGTGAGAATGAATGAATATAGAACTGAAAATATATAACCTAATTGTTTTATCTTTAAAAAAAAAAATTTATAACTAACCAAAAAACCTGTAACAGAATGACTTCTCGGGCCGGGAGCACGTGCCTCACAGAGCAACAACGTGCAAAATACTTTGACAATATCAGGTAAACAATACTTTAGATATCGTGTATTTTTTATCAGTGGATTTTTTTTTTTTTTTTTTTGTGGTGATCTTTACTTTTAATTTCATCTGGAAGTATTGGTAATAATATGATAAAAAATTCATTGAAATTTCCAGGAAATGCCAATTCTTGTTCCTTAAATGTAACATAGCTTGAATGCTAATGTTCATAGAAAGGCAAAAATCTTATATGTTCACTGATATTCTTTGTGATTCCTGAATAGTGTTAAGATTTTTAGGACTTGTTCAAATTGCAGTGCACATTTCAAACATTCAGCAGAATCATAATGCTTGCAGGAAGTACAAATAAGCTTAAAATGTTGGACATCATTACTTTCAATAACGCCCCAATTAAAGTGCCTAGTTTTTGTTTAAATTATTTGCTGTAGAAGCAAATCTAACATATGGTGGTACAGCAACTTGCTACCAATGAGCCAAGTTTGCAAGTGAAAATTTTGAGAACTTGCAAGTTCTGCTCATTCTGCATGCATGCGTGATGCCAAAATAGATAATAGTGGTTTATGTCTTGGTGATATCCGTGTGTGCAGATTGCTGTATGCTGATGACACTGTCCTGTTGGCTGAGAGCAAAAGTGAGTTGCAGAGTATGTTGACTCGGATGCACGAAGTTTGCATGAAACTCAAACTGAGTATAAATAAGGGAAAAACCAAAGTTATGGTGTTTGAGAGAGGAACAGGTAGCACTGAATGTAATATAAGTATAAATGGCACTGTGATTGATCAGGTGAGTGAGTTTGTGTATTTAGGAAGCATGTTTGACAGAGAGAACAAGTTGGATGGTGAAATCAGTAGGCGAGTGAATTCTTCTTTGAAAGTCATAGCTGCTCTGGGAGGTTTTCACAGGAATGATGGGTTCTCTAGAGAGTCCCGCATGGCTGTATTTGAAAGTGTAATTGTTCCTACTCTGATGTATGGTAGTGAAACCTGGGTACTGCAAAAGAAACATAGGAGTCATTTGTGTGCTGGAGAAATGCGTTACTTGCGTGGGGTTTGTGGCAAGACACGATATGATTGTGTGAGAAATGAAGATGTATTGCAGTTGTGTGATGTGAAGCAAAATGTTGTTAGCAAGGTGGAGACCAATATGCTTCTGTGGTTTGGCCATGTTGAAAGAATGAGTGATGAAATGCTTACTAAGGAAATCTTTTCAGCCCAAGTGGCAGGAAGGAAAGGCAGAGGAAGGCCAAGGAAGACATGGGTTGATCAGATTCAGGAGTGTCTGCATGAGAAAAAGATTATGAGTATGAAGTATAAAAGATCTTATGTACGGCGTGTAATGGATATTAGTGAAGCACGAGTTGTATGTCAAAATCGCTGTAAATGGAGAAGTTTGATACGACAGCAATAAGTAAAAATATCTGGTAGTTTGTATTTCTTTTTGGAGCTAACCTCTGAATCTCAGAGAACAGCTTAGTGAATATGTATGTATGTATGTAAGTTCTGCTAGTAAGGGGGATGAATTCAAAACTTGGATGTAGCCATTACTGAGATTATTCACATATTTTTCTATTTTTCAGATGCAAAAGTTTTGTGTGAAGTTATTTATATTTGTGGTGCATGCACAGCCTATTACTTGAAAGAAAAAAAAACAGTGTCAGTAATCAGTTCTTATACAGCATTTTTAGCACACACTGGAATCTATCTTTAAGGCATTGAATTTGATGTGTTGTTGTTGTTAAGCATTCTTATTGCACCCAAAAACTTAGTAGTATCTGTTGTTTGTTGTACTGCAGTACTTTATATATATATAAATGGTGTATACATAAAAAACAAGCTAGTATATAGCCATGCAAAGTTGTTAGAAAGATATTGCATGTATTATTTGATGTTCCTATCAAATTATTGACATTTCATTCATTTATATGAATTTGCCATTCCTAAAACACATCTTAAGTCTCAAAACTACATTTTATTAGCTTTTAATTATATAATTATGATTACAACTTCAGTCCGTGTTGGATTGTAAGGCTGTGGTGCTAAGCTCGATTTTGCAAATGTGCTTCTTATAACTGTCTTCAAGGGTAACAATATATTAGGTGTGCAACTTAATTCTCAGCCACAGGCATGACACGTTGACAGCAAATAATAGCAAATTGAATACGTACCTAATCAGGGAAATATTCCTCGTAGTGTTGGATACATTTGAGCCATTGATCAGGGAGCTGCCCAATGCCACTGCGGAAAAAAGAGGGCTGTTTCGAGTTGATAAAGTCATCAATACTTGTGTGGACCTCCTCAACAGAAGTGAAGTGCATATCACTCAGGTGATGTTGCAGGGCGCGAAAGAGGTGATAATCCGACGGGGCGAAGTCTGGAGAATACACCTGGTGGGACAAAATCTCCCATCTCAGGTCGATGATCATGTTTAAAGTCGTTTTCGCGGTGTGAAGACGCGCTTTATCCTGAAGCAACAAAAGCAACCTTCTGCCCTTTGCCAGTGTATGGCCTTTTCGCCTCCGTTGTGTCACTCACACGAATGAGCTGCTTACAATAATGCTCAGCATTGGCCATTTCACCAGGTTTGAGCAACTCATAGTGTATGACACCGTGCTGATCCCACCATATGCACAGCAACAACTTCCTGGCATGGATATTCGGTTTGGAGGTACTGGTGGTAGGCTGACCTGGATAAACCCACGATTTGTGCCGCTTAGGATTATCGTAGAGGATCCACTTCTCATCACAGGTCAAAATCTTGTGGAGGAAATCCTTCTTGAATCTGGAGAGCAAGGACACGGCAACATTGTAGTGCCTAGACTTGTTTGCAACTGTGAGTTGGTGGGGGACCCAACGGCCCTCCTTTTGAATCCGTCCAAGCTTGTGCAGGCTCTTTGCAATGGCTTGCCGTGTTATTCCGAGTTCCTGGGCGAGCGCTGACTGTGTGCGACAGGGATCTGCATCCAACAGTTAATCTAGTTCCTCATTGTCAACTTTCTGTGGCTGTCCCGGACGTTCTGCATCACAGAGATAGAAATTTCTCTGCTTAAACCACTTCTTACACGTACTGTAGGACAATGCAGCAGAGATCATTTGCTGGGCTTCGCGGCACTTTTTTTCAGCTGAAATGCGAACAGGAGGCAGTGCCTCAAAGTTGCTTCTCGAATGACATTGCTTTCAGCGTCAACTTTCGTCCCTTCTGTCACTACAGCTGTGAGAGGTTATGGTTGCCTGGAAAGCTGTTGGATGGCGCTGTAATCAGCCATTATCGCACACAGCTATTTGCATTTGCTGACGTTCTATGATCGCTTGCGGTTAGGGGCCGAGAATTAAGTTGCACACCTAATAAGTTTCAACCTTCATTTGTGATATTAAAGCAAATCGTTTCATGAATTGCTTATACCTATAAACAATTTGGAGTGCCGACTCTTCCTTGATTATTAGGATGTGAGATTAGTATTTATGCAAATAAAGCCTTGAAACATGTGATTATATGTGAATTGATAATTTGGAGTACCTCAAGTGTCCAATCTGCCCTTTGGTTTTTGCATGTAAGTGGTGCTACAAAAGTTCAGCATGTCCAGGTACATGTTACCGTGGACACTGTAAAAAAGAAGGGTCCGATGATTCTGTCATGCATCAGGCCGCACCATACATCACTTTTGGGCTAGCCCTCTGTTGTTTGACGACATAATGGGGATTTTCTTATCCCCAGATGCGCACATTGTGCCTATTTACTGTACCAGTGACATGGAATGTGCCTTCATCTGAGAAACAGACATGCTGAAGATAATCAATATCATGAGCTGTGTGCTGCAACATATCCGTCGCAAATGCTTCACTGCGAGGCCGGTTATCAGGCTAAAGAGCTTTAATGATCTGTACCTTATAAGCATACAGATGAAGACATTTGTGTAAAATTTTGTGAACCGTGGCACGGGGAATCCCAGTTTCCAGTGAAGCGTGACGAATGGATATCCTGGGGCTTCGCAGAAATGTCTCTTGTGTAATCAGTGGTCGGCCTGCTCAGGGGAGATCACCAACACTACCCGTTGCTTTAAACTTTTTATACCAAGCTTTTATGCCTTTTTGGTTCTGTGATGATCGTCTGTACTTTTTTCTGAAATGACGCTGGACAGTAACTGCCAATTTGGTCTCGTGGAACCACAACACACACGCCACTTTTTCTTGTATGGAAGCCATTATCGATGAAATGCTCTTCTTATTCTGCAGTAGCGCTCACCTAAAGAACAGAAAAAAACAGTATATGGGTGTAGCTATATTATGTTGTCAACCATTTTATTTTAACTTACATAGATTTTTTTTTCTATAGTAGTCTTTGTAATGTGGGAAAGACTTTATGGACACCCTGTGCAATCGGTGAGCCCACAACAAGAAAAAACACAAAATTCTGCACGCTTCCATTATTGCACACTTTCTCACATATCAAACTTTTTTGGTGTCTCCCTCATTCTAAACACATAAACCACTGTAGGTGTCAACCACAGGCTTACCAACATTCACCTCTTGCTGCCTAGGATTGATAACAAAAGTGTTGCTGTTAAACACTCACAGGCTTTCGTACCCCTTCCCTCTAAACACTCACGGATGAAGTGTGGAGGTCTTTCACCCACTACAGAAGGAAGAGTGACACAAGTACTGTAATGAAGTAGTAGTGACAATTGCCATTTAGGACGCAACTTTACACTTGTGTACAGCGCTTTCACCCCCAGTGTTATTAAACATAAATAAACAGTTTTCCTAACACCTCCGTTCATTTTTTGTTTGTTTGGAGGCTGAACAACCACAACAAACAAGTCAAAGTGCTATAAGCAGTCACCTGTCCCTAATTTAGGCCACTGGTTCCAGGGAAGGGAGAAAGTCAGTGCTATAAGACAAACACACCACCCATGCCTCATCTGGGACTCAAACGCAGTCCCACTCGGACAAATGGTCAGAAGTCAAAGCTTAGACCAATGCGCCACCAGGGCGGTCCTACTTTCATTGCTACCATATTGGCTAGGGGAGGGGTCCAGAATGATCGCCAAATAAAAATTCCTTTGTGGTAAGTTTATCTGCAGCTTTAAACTGAGTGCAGCATTATTTCCAATAACAAACCAAGGAGTTAAATGGAACTGCACTGTTATTCTTGGAAAATATGGTATGATGCTATTATAAATCTTTTCTTTTTTTGTTTATAAATTTAATTTCTTAAATAATTTTCTGAAATCCATCAAGAATAGAATAATGAAAAAATGTTTTTTTCTCTGCATCTAGATATATTTGCAAGCGTAACAGTATTGTAGAAGAAGATCTTGATAAAACCCATGATTTTGATGTCATTAGTGATGAAGAGATTGCAAAGTCTCTATCAACATCCAGTCCATATAACCCTTTTGTTGCAGAAAGAACACAGCCAGATTCCAGCACTGATTCAGGGTAAATTCCTATTTAAAATTTTCTATAGGTTTGTGCAGTTTTGTTTTATTTTGTTGTGAAATTTTTTTTTAATTTTGTTGTGAAAAAAATGTAATTTTTGTTGAAATCTGATAAATATATATAGGGTGATTCATAAAGAAGTATACAATTTCCAGATGCTGTAAAATAGTAACAGTTGAAGACACAGACCACAACTGCGAACCGTTAGGTAGATGTACTCATAAAGTTTGTGTCCCGCTACTGAGGGAAGTGACGTAGGTGATAGCGCGCATGTCACATGATAAATATCTCGATGAACATCTTCCTCACCGATATATAAATATGAGGGTTACTTCATCATGGCAACATTTTTTTTTTTTCTGCCTAATCCCAAGCTCTGACCAGAATTTTAAAATATGTCGTTGAGAAATCGACACCTCTGGTATCTGATGGCGCAGACGTTCAAAGTAAAGTGCATTTTCAACTTTCATCGAGAATGAATGTTAGTTGGACTGAACAATGTTCTTACTTGAAAATGGCAAGCCTGATGGTATCACAGCCTTCCTCATCATTGGCAGTGAGTGATTGCCATCTCAGAGAATCCTTTGAAGGTTTCTTAGATTTAATGTGTACGTAGAATTCTGTGTTCAACGTTACTACTCGTAAGGTGGAGGAATAAAGAAATATGCAACAATAAGTTTGAATTGTGCGTTATTGCTTGCTTCTCTTGCCTAAAACCCTTCCCAACTAACTGATCTAACATTATTTAATTGTTGAGTATACTGTGTCCTTTAATATCTATATTTTGAAATTTCTCCAGTGAAATACATTTGCTCAGAAAAAAAAAAAAAGTTATAGTTGCCATGACTTTTGAAGTAACCCTCGTACACCCCTACCCCCCCTCCCACCCCCCACACACACACACTGTGTAAAGAAATTATAAATACAGGGAAGTTCAATCGGCAAATAAAAGGGGTCATCAGCAGAACAAAAAACAAAAAAAAACAGTTTTTGAATAAAGCTCATGTTGAGAAATGGCTTCCTAGTTTGATTGAATTAATAATCTAAAGCAACTTTTATGGGAATTTTACTAGGAAATTTTTTCATTAATAGCAAATTTTCGGAGAAAACTCTTCTCCTTCTTCAGGCTGTCTTGTTGTTGTCACTTTTTACTTGTCACTATCACGGTTACGGTTTACCTTGACGGTTTAGGTTATTTTTCAACAAATCCTGCCAGATGTTAGGCAGGGAAAATCCTTTGCAGTCATTGATGATGGAATTTTGATTTTTCTCAATCTCTATTCCTTCTTTCAGTTTTCTTTTGGAAATTGCTTTGGAAACTGATTACTTTAAGGGAATTCCAATCCATGCTGTGCCCAGTTTCTCTAACATGCCTATCTAATCCAGTCTTGTTGGAGCAATTTTTTATAGCTGCTTTATGCTCAGCTATACGAGTTTCTAGTCTGCGACCTGTTTCACCTATGTAAGATAGTCCACAACTACAATTTACTTCATAAACTACTCCTTGCATTTTTAAAATATCTTCTTCTCTTTGAACTATTTTAGGGAATTTTTTTTAACTTTGTTCTCTAAACTTGGAGCTGGCATAATATTGTATTTCTTACTAATTCTCTTTAAAGACTCAAATAAACCTTTGTGATAAGAAATTTTTCTAGTAAATTTTACTTGTTGCTTTTGTGGGTTCTTCTTACCATTAAAATTCAGAATAACTATCCTAAAGAAGAAATTGAGAAGCTTCTGAATTTTAATGGTAAGAAGAACCCACAAAAGCAGCAAGTAAAATTCACTAGAAAAATTTCTTATCACAAAGGTTTATTTGAGTCTTTAAAGAGAATTAGTAAGAAATACAATATTATGCTAGCTCCAAGTTTAGAGAACAAAGTTAAAAAAAAAAATCCCTAAAATAGTTCAAAGAGAAGAAGATATTTTAAAAATGCAAGGAGTAGTTTATGAAGTAAATTGTAGTTGTGGACTATCTTACATAGGTGAAACAGGTCGCAGACTAGAAACTCGTATAGCTGAGCATAAAGCAGCTATAAAAAATTGCTCCAACAAGACTGGATTAGATAGGCATGTTAGAGAAACTGGGCACAGCATGGATTGGAATTCCCTTAAAGTAATCAGTTTCCAAAGCAATTTCCAAAAAAGAAAACTGAAAGAAGGAATAGAGATTGAGAAAAATCAAAATTCCATCATCAATGACTGCAAAGGATTTTCCCTGCCTAACATCTGGCAGGATTTGTTGAAAAATAACCTAAACCGTCAAGGTTAACCGTAACCGTGATAGTGACAAGTAAAAAGTGACAACAACAAGACAGCCTGAAGAAGGAGAAGAGTTTTCTCCGAAAATTTGCTATTAATAAAAAAAACAGTGCGGGCATTCTTTATTTTAATTAGAAACCAGTTGTTCAATAATTGAAAGAAAATATAGAAAAATCTACTTAATTTTTAAAAATAAAAAAATTCAGTCCAGAGTCACTCTAAAACAATTATAAATACAGTTCAGAAAACATATGCAAATTTTGCTTTTGTAACTTACTCTACTTTTACTATGCAGATCCTCCTCATTTCTTCTGTTGCAAATAAACAGCCTTCTACTATATCCTTCATTAACATGCTGAGTGGTACAGAGTTATGTGAGGAAGAGGTCAGAAAAGTGTTATTTTATCTTGGCCCAGAAAAATTGCCAAGTAAACCGAAAGATCTTTAGGGATGTGCAAAATGTTGCAAAGAATAAGGATAAACCCACAGTTAAACAAGAAGGACAGGATGCAAGCCATCACTGAGTGCAAGAAGTAAATGACTTGCTTTTCATTTAGCAACTGTTGATAATACACTGAAGTGCCGGAAAAACTGGTACAGACGAGCTTATGCAAAATACATAGCAACGTCATCTATGCGCGTACTTGGTTGTCTCTGCCAGTGTGTATATAAAGCGATAGACATCCTTGCCAGCTGTCAGAGCTGTTTTCGGCATGAAAATGACGAGTAATAACGATTTAAGCTATTTTCAACCCGGTGTCATAGTTGGAGCTCGTGAGATGGGCCATAGTATTTCAGAGGTAGAAACGAAGTTCGGATTTTCACGGATGACTGTTGCAAGGGTGTACCGTGACTACAAGAATTCCGTCAAAACCTACGATGCCAGTGTGGCTGTAAAAAGACATTAGGTGAACGTGACCATCATCAGCTGTCAAGAATTGTTTCACGTGATAGGCGTGCAACACTCTTGCAGGTATCATCGGAATTCAATGCTGGAGCCTCAACAAGCATCAGCGTCCGGACTGTGCAATGTACCCTGCACGATATGGGCTTTGGGAGCCGACGCCCAACTCGAGTCCCCTTGATGGGTGCACGACACAGCTATGCGCCTCGCTTGGGCACGGCAACACCGCCACTGGACAAGTAGCCTGGTCGACAAGTCACGTTTCCAACTGTATCAGGCAGATGGAAGGATTCGTGTGTGACGCTAACCCCATGAAGCTATGGATCACGCCTGTCAACAGGGAACTGTACCGGCTTGTGGGGGGTCCGTAATAGTATGGGGTGTGTTTAGCTGGACTTCACTGGGACCCCTGGTATGTCTACAAACGTCTGTGACCGGCCAACACTATGTGCACATCCTTTCTGACGAGGTACAACAGTTCATGTCCTGCATTCATGCTGATGGGTTGGGCCTGTTCCAACAGGACAATGCACCTCCACACAAGTGTCGGGACGCCACATTATGGTTAGAGGAGCATTCATCGGAGTTTGGGGTGTTGCCATTCCCACCCAATTCCCCAGATCTGAACATGATATAACACATTTGGGATGCCATGCAACGCGCTATTGAACACAGGAA
This sequence comes from Macrothele yani, assembly GCA_039090855.1. Classification (NCBI taxonomy): domain Eukaryota; kingdom Metazoa; phylum Arthropoda; class Arachnida; order Araneae; family Macrothelidae; genus Macrothele; species Macrothele yani. The sequence continues at coordinate 74,723,786 of CM077016.1, read as the reverse complement.
TCCGAGACTTTGGAATGCACCCAAATTGTGGAACGCTCTGCAGGAAGTATGGTGTGCATTGCCTACAGAATATTTCCAGAAGCTAGTGGAGTCCATGCCCCATCGTATTTCTGCAGTCCTGCACTCCCGTGGGGGACCTACCAAGTATTAGACTGGCGTACCAGTTTTTCTGGCACTTCAGTGTATATCTACAAGACAAATTGCTCGATCTGTACCTAAAAATGTGTCTTACAAGACAGTTGCTAAAACTCAAGAACAGAACAAAAATTTTGCATACATTCAAATGAAGGCAAAGCCTTTACTCACTGGTGAACATAAACTCAGAAGATTGAATTAAGCCAAAAACAAAATGATGTGGTCTGAAAAATGGAAAAGTGTTGTGTTGTCAGGTGAAAAAAATTATATTTAGATGGCCCTGATAAATAAATGTTACTGGCATGTTTACAGAAGAAGCCTAAAGAATTTTTTTGCAGACCAATGTGAGGATGTGGTGTAATGGTGTGGGTGGTGTTCAGCTATGACGATAAATTGGACATATCCATTATCAAGCACCATATGGCATCCAGGAATTACCAGGCTATGTAAACATTTGATTCCATTGGTACCCATACTAGGAAGAAACAGTTGGATTTTCCAAAAAGATGTGCCCAGCCATGCTTCTAATTCCATGAAACAGTGGTTTACAAATGAAAAATAGATGTAATGGACTGGCCGTCTGGGAGCCCAGACTTAAACCGGATGGGAAATGGCTGGTCATTACTTGTCAGACGTGTATATGAAAAAACAAGCAATGTTTTTCATCAAAAGAATTGCAAGTCACAATATATCACTGTTAGGACAAAATCGCCATTTGCATGTTACAAGACTTGGTGGTAATGTGGTAATGTCCTAATACAGACACCTTTGAAATCCACCGGCACATGCAGCTGAGCTTTACGACATAAAGTGCTGGCGGGCATGGCACCTCACGTTGCAGATGACCGTCGACTCTCATAGCCTTAAGGGGACCGTAAACAAATTGCAAATGTAACAATCACCTAGGAAACGAAGACTGGTTCTCTTAAGGGACCATCTACAAATTGAAATGTGACTTACTACAGCCACACAAAATCATGTTTCTTAACAAGTAACTGATTTTTACGGAAATGGTCTCTTTCTACTCAGGGATGCCTCACACCTATCAGATACAATAGAAAATGACGTTCCATCCATCTGCCGCCTGTCTGTCTGTCCGTCCTGAAGAATAAAAAGAAATATTTCCTCCGAGAAACTACCCATTTGCACAGAAACGGTTTCTTTCTACTCAGGGACGCCTCACACCTATCAGATACGATAGAAAATTATGTTCTGTCCATCCTGAAGAATAAAAGAGAAATATTCCGAGAAACAACCGATTTGCATGGAAATTATTTCTTTCTACTCAGGGACACCTCAGACAGATGAATGGAACATAATTATCTATTGTATCTGATAGGTGTAAGGCATCCCTGAGTAGAAAGAGGCCATTTCCATGCAAATCGGTTGTTTCTCAGAGGAAATATTTCTTTTTATTCTACGGGACGGATGGACAGACAGGCGGCAGACGGATGGAACGTAATTTTCTATCATATCCAATAGGTGTGAGGTGTCCCTGAGTAGAAAGACCATTTCCGTGCAAATCGGTTACCTACTTGTTAAGAAACATGCTTTCGTGTTGCCGCAGTAAGTCACATTTCAATTTGTAGATGGTCCCTTAAGAGAACCCGTCTTTGTTTCCTAGGTGATTGTTACATTTGCAATTTGTTTACGGTCCCCTTAAGGCTGCGAGAGTCGATGGTCGTCTGCGACGTGAGGTGCCATGCCCGCCAGCGCTTTACTCCGCTCAGCTCAGCTGCATGTGCCGGTGGATTTCAAAGGTGTTTGTATTAGGAGATTACCGACTTGGCAGCAGCAATGCCAAACAGAATTTATTTGCTAATTAAGGCAAGTAGAAATGCCATACATTATTAATTCAGGAAATATTATCTGATGTGTATGTATAATTTCGTTACAGCGAAATGTGATTGTTATAGCTTTACTTTTACTTGTGTTTAATGATGTAATAAAATCCTGAAACACTCCCAGCTGACATTCTTCTATAACACAAATTAATTATATATGAGATGTATATAATTTTTAAACTTGACCTTCAAGAAGGTCATTGTTTCATAGAAAATGGTGCACAGACCTTGTAGCCTTTAACCCCATAGCAGCACTATGTCTAATCTCATGGTTTATGGGATGAATCCTCCACCTACCTAGTCTTACCTTAAGTTCTGTCACGAATTTTACCTGATGATTTTACAGTGGTAATGCTGCAGGTGATGTGTGACACACTCATGAGTGCAAAAAAATAGCTTCGGTTAAAAGTATTTTTTTCCACACCGCAAAAGTGACTTTTTTTCAATTAATCCTAATGTCTAAGTAATAAATAATATACAATATTGAAAAATTTTATGTGAATGGTTTTTTAGCACAAAATCCATGGCTTTTAAATTCTTTGGGGTAGTTTGGCCTTTTGAATGCAAAAATCACAAGGACTTCAGTTTTTGTCATTTTTACTTATTATGTGTTACAAAGTTGAGTTTTTTATGTTAGCAATCTTTGAAGTGAAGCAAATGAGAACTCAAAATTCCCTGATTTCTGGGTTTGATTCTGTACCTTCAAATCCAATATTAAGTATGTCTATGTGTCAGAGAAAAATGAAAATTTGAAATTCTCTCTTTTTTGGTAGAAAGTAGAATTTATTATCCCATTTCTGCCAGATAAGCTAGTCAGGTTTTAAGCATTATTTTAGGTGCCAAAATGCTTAGAGTGTAACTAAAATTGTGTAATTTTTTAGAAAACTAGAAATTTTTGAATATTTATATTCTGTGTCACTTGCCACTCTTGTCTGAATGCTGTTTCAATATGTAGCTGTGAAGTGATATTATTTGCATGTACTTATGCATATCCACCTATCTGTCTGTATTAAGCAATTATACAGACAGACATTTTTGTGTCTACCATTGCCTTTAAAAAGCCTCCTATTGGAGTGCGAAAACTTAGCAAATATTTGTGCTGACTACACCACAAAAATAAACGGATTTCATGCGCTATATGCGTTTCATTATTAAGCAATTATATTGTTTTGTTTTGTTTTGGATGAGGTGATTCAGTGTTACTTCCAGAAAAATCATTGATCGTAAGATATTAAGAGGTTGAAAAAGTGAATTTCTTTAAGTTTTGGGTTTGACAGACATTTTGGTATATAATAGTCTTATGCTTAATTGCATGTAAAAAACTGTGTTTAACTTTATATCCAACAAAAGTTATGTAAGTCTCCCACATGCATGTTGTTTCAAAGCATTTTAATTATTAAAATAATAGTTCTTTGGTGTATTATACTAACAGTTGCTTATTTTGTTTATTTATTTTATTATTAGAGTCTCTCTGACCTTAACACGCACAACTCAGGAAATAAGAGCAGCAGGGGAAAATGGCATTTGTGGAGAAGTGTGGGTAAATGCAGGAATGAGTTGTGGCATACCAGTATTATGTGATGATCCTCCTGTTACACTTCATTGGTCATTTGCCTCTGATCCAATGGTTTGTTTTCACATTATATTGTATTTATAACAATGTGCAAATTTTCCATTTAACTCTCTAATCTTATGTGAACGCACACAAAGTGGCAAGCAATAGAGTCTCTCTGACCTTAACACGCACAACTCAGGAAATAAGAGCAGCAGGGGAAAACGGCATTTGTGGAGAAGTGTGGGTAAATGCAGGAATGAGTTGTGGCATACCAGTATTATGTGATGATCCTCCTGTTACACTTCATTGGTCATTTGCCTCTGATCCAATGGTTTGTTTTCACATTATATTGTATTTATAACAATGTGCAAATTTTCCATTTAACTCTCTAATCTTATGTGAACACACACAAAGTGGCAAGCAAAAAAAAAAAAAGTTAGTTGAATAGGCAGATCAATGTTTATTCTTATGTTACTCTTCTTAAACCACATAGATGAGCAATTATGGTCCATTAAAGAATGTCTCAAACCTTAAAAGCATGCATTGTCACAGAGCAAGAAATAAATGTATATCTCCTAGTGCCTATTCAAGTGTATTAAACTGTCCCTTTTAGGACAAAAAAATTGTGAACCATGTAGCTAATTAATCTAATACTGTTAACAGAATGCACTTTTCCTGGGAAATTCTTTACGTTTATCATGACTGTTCAATGCATTGTTGTACATAATATATTGCTACAGTAATTGCCATGTTACTGTGGAAATTAAAACAAAATTTCAATTGTATTTCTATGGCATGTGTTTATTTGCCATTTTTCACAGAAACTGCTGTGTGTGTGTGCATAACAAAATTAATTTAACAGTTGAAAAGTTGAGTGTTACCCATCATTTTGAGTTACGATTTACTAGTGTGTTTTGCTTCTGAGAAAAAATCTGAATGATTTGATTTTTATTTTGGTGCAAAATACCTGGATAATTTAATGGAAAAGTTAAAGATGATTGGGGAGGAGAGGCTACAAATGCACTATATGCCCGTTTATCTCACTGTGGGTGTTTTACACCATTACCCACGAGATCATATTATATTGGTTAATTTAAAAAACATTTTTCCAAGTATTAAAAAATAGAATTTACAGTCCATTTAGAAAAACTAAAATCTCCAATGAGTGCTTTACGACTAACACTGTAGAAAAGTTAATATATATTTTTTATTTATTTTTAGAACTCATAAAATTTTGTTTATGGAAATGGCAAAGCCCATAGCAGTTAGTGTTGCCTGGTCATAAGAAAAGTGAAAGAAAGATGGTACTAATTCTCAGATGTAGCAAGCATATCTTTTGAAATGTTTTCAAAGCAAAGCTTTAGCAAAGAAAAAGGTCAGGAAAAATTAAAATGCATGTTTGCCTCCATGAGGTGCATATTATTTAAAATGGACTATGTCTGCAGTGTTATTCATAGTGAATAGAATTGATTAGATTTTTAGTGTCAGCAGTGATCTTTCAAATAGAAATATGCACTTGATGCCCTATAGCAGCAAAACTGTTCATTGTGAACAACAGGATTTGCACTGTCCCTGGAATTCTGAAATTTGATTTTCCTTTTTTCCAGGCCTGGAAAGTCCTTGATTTTTCATATTTTTGTAAAGGATCCTGGAATTTTTTCTTGCAGTGTAAAAGAATGGGTTGAAGTGCTTGCATTTATTGCATCACTTTGTTCTAGCTCCCTGCTATGGCGTCTGCTCATGATGACATCACTTTCTTTCATGGAATGTGTAGACATGATGTTACCTCTTTCATCTCATGTGATGCTGCAGTGCACGATGTTTGAGTGCCAAATTTCCAGCGATCTTGGTTTGTGGTATAGCAGTTGTGTGAAGTTACAGTCACCACAGGGTGTGGAAACCTTCCTGTGAGTCTCTAAGATGGCCGTTCCTTCTAGCATACACTTTCCTCGCTGAAGGAAATTGATATCTAGCCTTCGTAGTACTGCCAGTGCGCATAGGAATAGACTATTGTGGAATAGGGAATCTTCAGTGCCATGGCAAAATTGTTTTGTATTATCATGTGCTAAGTTCCAGATTGCTTTATATAAGTTTTACATACACAGCAATTTTTCCATTTCATTAAAAATGTAAGACGCACTGAAGAACACTTTGTAACAGTGGAACCCATAATAAATTTCACCTCAATTTGCAAACTATGATTGTAGCAAAAATTTAGGGAATTTTTTTATGAACTCCTTGAATTTATTTTCTGTAAATGTGTACAAACCTGGTATGAAAAAGTAGAAAATACATTACAGCAGCTGTGCAATTGAAAAATAATGTTTCCAACACTTTTGGTCTTAAACACAACAGGTCAGCAACACTGCACTCGAGTCACATGAGTCAAAGATGATATCATGAAAGGAATGAAACAGGAACTGAAAGAGAAACAAGGAGAAAAATATATCTTACTACGTTAATATTGTAATGATGGCTAATTAATGCTTTTTTTTTTTTTTTTTTTTGTTAAGTAGGAAAAGTCATTTTTTTCTCTTGAAGTGGTTTGCCGGCAAATTGCCAAGTGAAGATACCACCTGTTTTTCAAATAAGACTGTGGGAAAAGTTTTTCGAACAGGCAAGCCAAGATTGTTTACATATTTCTTCCTAAATTTCTGTACGAATTTCCCAAGTGTATGGGTGAATATTGTACTCTGGAATTAAAGAGTGTAATAGATTTTGTTGTTTATGATCATTGTCTGAAACACTTAGTTGTTGATACACTTGTGACAAGAGGTGCAGATGTTGGCTCTGATCATCACTTGTTAGTGTCACGGGTGAAACTAAATGTTGTTTGGAGAAGGAGATATAGGAAGATGCCTTTGTTGAAAAGAATAAAGGTTGAAAGGCTGTTTGAAGAACATCAGCATTACTCTGGTTTACTCAGTGAACATCTGAATGAGTTGAAGGCATGCGAGAGGGATGTAAAAAAGAAGAGGTCTGTGGTACTGCAACAGTGGGTAACTTTAAAGGTGATTCTTGGTGGAACAGTGAGGTTAAAGAAGCAGTAAAGAGAAAGAAGGAAGCTTACTTGGGGATGTTGCAAGGTACAGTTTCTGAAGATGAATATCACTGTAAGAAGCGTGTGCAGCAGAGCTGGTTCCCCAGAGTAAGGCAAAAGATAGGAAAGGCATTATTTGGCTTTTTGGAAAGATAGAAATACATTCTGGAAGTACATGAGAAATAGGAAAAATAGGAGAACTAAAATTGTGTAAAGAATAGAATCGGAGAAACGTGGGAGCCCATTGAGCTAAGTGAAAGATGGGGTGAATACTCCTGTGATATATTAGATCATGAAAGCAAAGGGGATTCTGAGGCAGAAGCAGATGATGTCATAGTGAGAGATGAAAGCACTTGTGAGATCTCAAGAGAAGTGGTGTGTAAAGCTCTAAAATCTTCTCAGAATGGTAATGCTTCAGGAATAGATTGCATATCTGCTGAGATGCTAAAATATGGTAGTGACTCTGTGATTGACTGGTTAACTGACATTTGACAGGAAATGTTCCCTCAGGATTGGAGGGATGCTGTCATTGTTCCTGTGTACAAGGGAAAAGGTGATCAGACTGAATGCAAGACTGAATGCATACCTGATGCTTCAGTATGTGGAAGCACATACCGAAGCATCAATACAAGACTTGGTCAACACAAAAAAGGTAGATACTGTGGACGAATCTCTACCCTCTCAGATTCTGGCAGAATTTAACTTGCTAGAGAATACCTTGCAGTACACCCTGGAACAGGGAAAAAGACCATAGCATCAATTTCCTAGATTTAACCTTAACCTCAAGAGAGGGTAAAATATTCACTCAGCTTTTTAGAAAACCCACCAACACAGGGAAGATGTTAGACTTCTGCTCATTCCACCCTGATTATATTAAATTGAATACGGCAAGACAATTTTTGGAAAAAATTGAAATCCTGGTCTCTTCAGCTACTCAAAAAGATCTCCACAAAGAAGAATTAAAGGAAATATTGGCAGAAAACAATTACCCCTCCCCATATGTTAAGAAAATATTTAGACAAGGGCCAAAAAAGAAGCAGGAAAAAACCAACTTCAAATTCACCAGCAAAATTACGTACCACAAGGGACTTTTCGAGAAACTGAAAAGGATCGGAGCAAAATATAATATCAGGCTAGCTCCAGATCTTAATAACTAAATAAAGAAATTCCTGCCAGCTTTAAAGCAAAAATAATTAGACATCCAATTGCAAGAAGGAGTAATTTATTGCATTGACTGTAACTGTGGACTCGGCTATATAGGAGAAACAGGGAGGAGTACAAAGGTCCGAATGAAAGAACACCAAGCAGCTATTAGGAACATTAGTAACAAAACGGGGCTAGACAGACATATACAAGCAAGTGGACATTCCAAAAATTGGGACTCAGTAAAAATAATCGCCCACCAGTCAAACTTAATAAAGAGGAAACTAGAAGAAGGGATCGAAATAGCAAGAAGAAGAAGTACCACAATTAACGATAATTGCGGTTGGACTCTTCCAACTGAGTGGCAGCAACTACTCCAGTGACGTAGTCCTGATGATGAACTAGGCTTTAGTTCGAAAATTTGACAACCAACTTTCATGAATAATAACCTCTATAAGACCCGTAAAAAAGTTATTCCACAATACACTATGAATAGAGGTGCCATAAATTCATTTACAACTAGGACAAAAAATATGTTTCCAATGGTCTTCCAAAGACAGCTTTATCTGCCCTAACCCTTGAAGACACCTCTGCAGTTCCCATTTGCAAAGTAACTGAAAAAGTTGCCCCATTCATCAACAAAGCATTGAAATTTTGTTCACCAAAAACTGCAATTCAGGGACCCCTCACCAAATCCCATTTATTTGGATCTATCTTCTAAAATCTGGCAACCAGCCCATCCACTCGATCGTGAGTGATTAAGGCCGTAGGACGACCGAAAGCTTCCGCTAAATAAACCTTTTACCATATGTGACTCTGTGTGTTTTAGCTCGTTTTCTACGTTATTGTCGCCTTAAGCCTGAGTTTTAAACCAGGGTAAGACACGTGCTGATAATGTGAGGAATGAAGATGTGTAAGGTGGAGACTAATATTCTTAGGTGGTTTGGCCATGTTGAAAGAATGAACGATGAGGTGCTGACTAAGAAAAATTTTTCAGCCGAAGTGGCAGGAAAGAAAGGTAGAGGAAGTCCAAGAAAATCGTGGGAGGACCACATTCAGGAATGTCTGCTTGAGAAAAAGGTTTATGAGTATGAAGTACAAAAGGTGTGTGATGGGGATGTTAATGAAGCTCGAGTTGTGTGCCGAGATTGTTGTAAATGGAGACATTTGATACACCAACAGTGGGTAAATTCTAGTTCTATCAGTTAAATGTGTAGTTGCACATGGTCTTTCTTTGGGGAGCTACCCTCTGAATCTCAGAGAACAGCTTAATGATTTATGTATATATGTAAATTTCTCCCATAGAAAAATGTATTGTCAACCAGAATTCAGAACAAGTTAGGGATAAAAATATGTTGTCATTGAGGTGTTAACTATGAGTCTACGTACATTTTCTAAAAGCAAAATCTCTATTAGCAGACTTGAATATGTACAGCGTTAGTCATGCAGTTTAGTTTCCAGATCTTATGTCTTACTTCTTTCTATCATGATTACATACCTTTTGTACAGGCAACTTCAAAAAGTAGCAATAAAGCAGTGGTGTATATTTGAGGCTAGCTGTGAAGCCCAGAGAATGCGCAAATAAAAGTTAATTAAATATACACAAATAAAAGTCAATTATCAATGGTATTAAGATATGTCGATGCTTTCGGTGCAAAAAAACACTAGCAGATTCGATTATGATAATCAGTCTGGCGAGTGATGATCAACGGCGTAACGCAAATAGATCTTCGAGAGACTTCGCTGTCCTGATGCGAAGAGCTTCAATACTATCTCCTGCTAGGGTTTCCATGACAACATGAATGAGCTACGAAGCTTGTGAGTGGCCATTGCTTTGTCCAAGGGTTCGCTCAAAGAAAAAAAAAAAGAAGACTTTGGACTACCTCAGTCCCTCCATGCTTCTTGTATGTGTTTCACAAAAGTTGTTTCAGTTTGTGTGAAGTGTCACTGAATTAAAACCAGTGATATTATATCTTAAATTCATGGCTTTGTTGGATTCGAACTGTTTTGATAAATTTTGTGAAAGCTTCCCTGAACATCTACTTATCAGAGCTTAAAGAACTCTATGCTTCAAATTTTGTTACAGCTCAATTAAAAAATGAACTGAAGATGTTTAATTCCCTTGATGAATACAAAACAAATCAGTAAAAGACATTACTTGTTACATAAAGTTGAATAATTGGACATAGTTTTTATTGAGGTGTACAAATTAGCAGTTCTAATATTGAACTGTTCACCAACAACTGCATCTGCCGAAAGAAGTTTTTCCGTATTAAAAAGAATCTAGATATATCTTAGAGCCATACAAGGACATGCGCATTCGAGCAACTTGGCTGGTTTGTTAATAGAGAAAAACATTATTTTTAAATATGAAAAAGTACTCGGAAGAAACATTTTTGTGAAAACGTAACACTCAAGTTCACCCAAAAGGAAAGAAGAATGGAGTTCATGTACAAATAAGTGTTCAAATCCTAATCCTCATAATTATTTGGTATCATGTTAGCAATAGCATGTACCTAAATTTTAGAAAAAAATGTTACTTCTATTACTTAACAATTAAAAAATAAACTTCGCAATTTAAAAAAAAACAGTAGGGGAGGGGGTAGCCCAGGTTTTGGACCCAAGATACACCACTGCAATAAAAAATAATCTTGGTGAAACAAAATAGTAGAGCAGAATTGGTATTGGCATTTTATTATGCATAGATCATTTTTGAATCAGAATGATTATATTTCTGAATGCCAGTAAAGGTACTAATCAGGACCATGGTTTCAGCCACTTAGGCTTTCATCAGCCATCAAATCGCATACATTGTTCTGTTCTTGAGTGTTTTAAAAACAGCTCAAGAATAGAACAACATACATGATTTTATGGCTGACGATAACTCTGTAGTATGGTATATTTTTTATCTATCTCCAGTATTATGAATGCTTAGCACAGTTTGTGAAGAAGTTCTTAGCCAATTTTCCATAGATAAGTGTGGAATTTTTCCCTTTTGTATATGTGTGCACTGGCAACAGTGTAAGGTGATTGAGAATATTATACAAATGTGGGTTAAGGTCCACTTTTGTTGCCAGGAGTTATACTCAAGGGAGTTATGAGGTTGAAATGTAACCTAAAGAACTTGTGTTTTACCTCACATCAAACTGCAAAGAATATAATGTCATCTGGAAACATCAGTGAAATTGATGGTAGTTTTATGAAAAATTGCAATTATTTACAGTGAAGTGCAAAAGTATTGCATCACCTGCAAAAACTGTGAATTTTTAAGTTTAATTCTTTGTTAACTAACTAATTTTCATAGTTATTTCATCATTTATATTATATGTCATTAGATGCAAAATTTAATGGAAATTTCAAAAATGTCTTAGTTTTTCCTGTAGCTACTTCTGTTCTTAAGATACATTACAGAAATCGTGACCAAGTCCAAATTATTATGAAAAGGATCATTTATCCAATACATAGGTTTACAGCAATAAATCATTTTTGTAACTCATAAGGAATGAAATAACATTTAAATACAGAAATATAATGAAGGAAAATTATAAAATGTACCTAATATTTTGTTGCCCAGCCTTTAGCTTTAATCACAGCTTTGCATCTTGTTGGCTTACTGTGAACAAGGTTTTGTAAAAGATTGGGTTGAAAAATAGGATTCCAAATTTGAATTACATCTTCAGTGAGTTGAATTTTGTTTGTGGACTTCTTTTTGATACTTCATACGACACTTTGAACCATAAATTTTCAATCGGGTTTAAGTCAAGTTCGGTGACTGTAGTGACTAATCAAGATGCCGAACATTTTTTTCCTGAAACCACTTTTTCACTATGACAGGGAGCATTGTCATCTTGAAAAATAAAATTGCCATCATATAGTCTTCTAGATGGTGGTAGCATCTCCTTTTCTAATATCCAGATGCATTTCTGGGCATTTACATGGACAATATGGAGGTTCCCAACACCATGTGCACACATGCAGCTCCAAACCATGACCTTCACCAGATGGTTAACAGTAGTTACTAAGCAACTTGGATGGAATTCTTCAAGCTTGAATCCCCTTACATAAGCACTACTCTAATTCCCATTAAGGCAAAATTCTGGTTCATCTCTGAAAAAGAACATTTTTCCATTGCTTGGTTGTCCATGAGACATGCTGTTTTCCCCAATGAAGTCTATGCTGTTTTTGATTTGCAGTTAACAGTGGTTTATGTCTGCCTTTGCAGCCACATAAGTCATAGTGAAGCAGCCTCCTCCTAACAGTAAATGTACTAACAGTAACAACATCCGTCACTTCAGGCCATCTTTGAAGGAGTTCAGGTGAATTGAGCCTCCTGTCTGCCAAGCTTAGTTTTCTAAGCACTCTGTCCTGCCTGTTTGTAGTGGATCTGGGCCTTCCACTGCAACACATAGTTTTAATATCCCCAGTGTCTTTTACTTTCTTCAGTAGCCTAAGAACTGTAGATTGAATACAGCCCACTCTTTCAGGGATTTGCTTCCTTTCATGCAGAACTATTTTTAATCTGTCCGCTGTGGACAGTTCCACAGTTTTAACCATTATTGAGAATGTGCACAAATTATGCCATAATAACAAGAAGCGACCACTACAATGCTCTAGTAGCTCTGCGTCAACCCTTATAAAGGCTGGAGTAGGATTAGGAAGCAGCCAATCAGGTAAAATAATGTCTGTGATTGGCTTTAACAACTGATACACAGCTAATGTGAATTTCAATGTGTTTGTCAAACCCTATATTTTATGTCATATTTTAAGAACAGAAGTAGCTACAGGAAAAACTAAGACATTTTTGAAATCTCCATTAAATTTCACATCTAATGACATATAAACGATGAAAATAACTGAACGTTAATTCGTTAAACATTCACGGTTTTTCCAGATGATGCAATACTTTTGCATGTCATTAAACACGTTTAGCTCAATGTAACGAAGTTCTATCTACTAAGATACTTTTCACATTGACACATTTATTGTTGTTTCCACATATATGCACTTTAAAAATGAAAATACAGTCAACCCTCAATTTGCCACCACTCCTTGGGTCTGAACAGGTGTGCTTTTGGTACCTTAATACAGTATACCGCCACAGCCGTGGCATCCACCAACATGTTACTACACCAACCTGCCTTTCCCAACACAAAACATACTCAGTGTACTGCCACTTGCAAGCTGTGAAAATTCCCTTCCCAGTTTTTTTTTTTTTTTTTTTTTTTTTTTCTGGACCGTGATTCAACTGTGGCAAACTTTAATGTTAGACACTGATTCAATCATAGGTGTGAATCGTTTTCTCTTAACAGTATAAAGATTCTTTAAAGCAAACTCACAGGTGGTGATATTTCAAATGCACTAAATTGTCCTCTGAAAGTAACTGGGTTGAAATCTAAAACAAATGAAAATAGATGAAACTGAGATATGTAATGTGATTTTGTGTTATGTTATTCATCTTCCCTTGATAAAGTTTTTGTAAAACAGCGGGTAAGTCGAAATTTTTGCAATATTTGTATCACTTTATGTCTGCATACATACCTTTACGACAAAAGCTCACTAGCATTCAAATTATAGGCCATTGTGTTACACCGTCTTTAGCCATCTGTCCGCTAGTTATTTGATTCTGTGGTGGTACCAGTTCTTGTCCTTCAAGGCGAAGAACTCCCTTCACCCCAGTGCCACCTCCTCTTGGTTGTTGAAGTGCCACCCACAAAGAAATTGGGCCATGTACCGGAACAAGTAATATTCTGACGGGGCAAGGTCTGGACTATATGCTGGGTGTAGCATCAGTTTGATGCCCTCAGTTTCCTGGAGTTTTTCTCGGGTTATTGCCACAGTATGAGGCTGAGTGTTGTCCTGCTGTAGGAGAGCGCGCTTTCTGTTCACCAGTGCCGGGTGCTTCTCCTCCAAAACGGAATACATCCACTCCAGCTGTTCAGAGTAGAGGTTGGTGTTGATGGTCTGATCGTCTGGAACAAATTCATAATGGATTATTCCCTCGAAATTCCACCAGACACAGAGTATCACCTTGTGCTCAAAGCGCCCACGTTTGGCAACAGGTTCAGGAAGCTGGCCTGGGTTCAATCACTGTCGTTATGCTTTAGGATTATGGAAATAGACCCACTTTTCATCGCACATAAAAATTCTCTTGATGAAACGTACATCGCACGGGTTTTCTAGGAGTTTCGTGCACACTTCCACTCGCAGGTTTGCTTAAGCTGGCATCAGTTTGTGAGGGACAATGCGGCAGCTTCTGTAGACCTTGCTGAGGTCCTGAAGGTGACAAACCATGGTGGTCTGCAATATGCCCAGCTCGCCTGATAATCTCAGAGTGCTGGTTGTCGGATTTGCCTCTATGGTCTGGTACACGGCCTCCGAATCCATGGTCCGCGGCCTACCTGACCTTGGCTGATCATCGAGGTTTCTGTCACCTGAGCGAAAATTCTTGAGCCATCTAGTTGCGGTCCACGGAACCTTCCCCTTTTGCATGACAAATGTTGCTTGAGCAGCGTTATGGCCGAGTTCAAACTCGTAAAAGCAAAAGTTCCCTAATTAGCCAGTTGTGGCTGTTCGTCTTTTAGATGTCCCAACCACAGACAGAATGACATGCAATGCTGTTCACAGCAACAACTACCACTTTATATCCCTTTCAACTGACTGCAGTGTGCAACGAACTAGTTTAAACTCGTACATACCCACTGCAGCACATATGTTTATGCCAATATTGCAAAACTTTGTACTCTCCCTCTGCAACATATAGGATTTTTTATTCATTTCCTTATAATTAAAATGTCAACTTTGTCTTCCCACTATGCAAAGTAAATTACTGCATATGATCATTATATCTCATGTGATTCTATCATATAGTTCACATACAATTACGTGACCACAAGGTTCTTCAGGAAGACACTTTAACGTCTGTAAATTCTGTTTTACACGTTCTGTAAAATGGATACAGTCTGTGGTGGTGCATTAACTTATTCAATTAAAATATAAATCGGTTAGAAGTCCTAAAGATGTTACTTACGGAATTGCGTGTTCAGTCCAGCGTCAGTAGTTATTGAGTTTCTTTGTCCAAAGTTGAATCTTGCTTCAATATGGTCAGTTGTTAGGGTTAGTTCGAGAGCCATTTCGTTATAAGTTGTACCCTACTTCGGATATGTCCAGATGTTAGGGTTAGCTCCGTTCTGGCTATGTCGACATCATATTGAATGGGTAAAGGTTTCCAGATAATAATTTAAAATTCTTGAGTTAAGAGTTACTATTTACAGGGATCGCATTCCTCCTAAAATTCCTAATATTTTGTGACCCTCCTTAAATTCCTAAAATTATACCTAAAATTTGCTATTCTTCCTAAAATTTTCGTAAGCTTATTTATTAAAAATACAACCGTTATTAACGCTAATAAATTTACCATTACGGTAAGGTAAAACGACCTGTTATTGTAGAAACACAGCCTATATGCTGTGCTGCTGAAGGGAGGGAAAATGACGCCATCGAGATGCACTTGCTTCGGGGCAGGCGGTCCACTTATGTGCCTTCGGACAGTTTTCGAGAGTAACAAGAGATCTAAGGGAAAAGGGGAGGGGTCATTTTCACCCCTGGTTTGTGCTTTGCAGACGAACTCCGTGGCACGCAGAAGATCGTACTTTATTTTTGTGCATGCCTTGTGGAACCTCTTCTTTCTGCTGATGTTTTGTTATTGTAAACCGCAGGTGGGTGGAAGCAAAGAGGAAACATGTAGTCTCCTTCCGTAACCTCCGGTAAATGACGATGGGATGGTAGCTGAGTGTTATCGTGGCAGGCAGTAGAGCACGTGATCATTGACCTTCGATCGTGCGTCGGCGACAGCGACCTTCGATGCGCAATATATCTCGGCTCCGACTCGCTTTGACTGAACTTGCGTGAGATGCGTATGATAGTTTCTGGTTTTGCGTCTTTTATGGTGTTTCTCTGTGCTGTGTGCAGGTTCAGTTCTCTAGTGGTGACCTGCTTTTTTTTTTTTTTTTTTCTATCTTCTGAAATCCTCGCAGCCAAACTTCGGGAAGTTGTCTGGTTTTGCAATATTGGAACGTGTTTTTGTACTTCCCTTTCATTTTCTGGTTAGTAATACAAGTGTTTAAGATGCCTAAATCCAAAACGAAATTTCAAGATGCGTGGCTCGCCAAAGAATTGGACGGAGTGAAGTTGAAAGAATGGTGTTCTGCAACTGAAACAATATTTTCTGCTAAGTGCAGACGTGCCAACTCTTTGGGTTTAGGCCGGTAATGCCGGATTTTATGACACTTCCCAAAATTCCGGATTAGAAAATAATATTGCCAGATTCCATCATAATTTCCGTAGCGTAAATTAAAAAGTAGTAAGAAAAGCTCGAAGTTTTCCAAGGCATCGGATAACTTCGATGATTATCGTAGCGTAAATTAAAAAGTAATGAGAAAGTTCGAAGTTCTCCAAGGCATCGGAGAACTTCGTTGATTACTGTAGCGTAAAAAGTAACGAGGGGGGAAGTTCGAAGTTCTTCGAAGCATCGGTTCATTAGCGGAGAAGCGACCTTTCCCTTCTGAGTCAGCAGCCAGCAGTTTTGCTCTGCCGTTGGCAGCGATGTTTACTCTTCTGTCCGGTAATGATCTCTGGTGCTGCACGCACGGAGTAGGAGCGGCCTTGGCGCGTACCGACGCAGATTTCTATCATAAGCGCGCGGTAGTGTTTTGGTTTGTTTCATGTACTTCGTCTGTCTTAACAGGAATTTCTAAGAATTTTTTGTGCACGCGTTTAATCAAGCGTTGGCTGGTAGAAAATATCAGTCTGTTTTTAAGAAGTATACGATAGATTATCCATGTATAATCGAAATCAAGGAACCGCCAACGATTTGCATTTTGCTCTATTTGTAGGTGTGATTTTTTCGTTGTCCGCAAGGGCAAAGGAAATATCGTTAATCACATTCTTACGCAAAACACGTGGCCAATTCTAAGTGCGTGGAAAATAACAAAACATTAAATTTTGCTCGAGGTAGTTCATCTTTTGATGCGATTATCCATGCTGAGTGCTTGGTTACTTCATTCCTCGTGTAGCATAACTTACTTTTAAGCTGTGCTGACCATGCAAGTGTGTTTTTCAAGAAAATGTTCCCAGATAGTAACATTTCAAACACATGCATGTGTAACAGGACAAAGCCGCCCCGGTGGCGCAGTGGTCTAAGCGATGGCCTCTGATCATTCGTCCGTAAGGGGTCCGGGTTCGAATCCCTGTGAGGCATGGATGTTGTGTTTGTCTTATGGCGCTGGCTCTCTCCCTTCCCTGGAACCAGTGACCCTAAATTAGGGACGGGCGACTGCTTATAGCCCATTGAGTTGCTCACGGTGGTCGTTAAACCTCCAATCAAAAAAAAAAAAAAAAAAAAAAACAGGACAAAAAACATCGTGCGTTGTTGCCGAAATGGGGAAATTTTAAAAAATAGACTTGCATACTTGCCAACTTTTACGGATTACCGGTAAAATTTTACTGATTTATGGAAAGAGGTCTTTTTTAACAGATTTTTTAAATATTTAGATTGCTCAATCAAAATATTTCAACCCCCTGCAACCATCCACTTAGATTTTCTAACAGATCTTACGAGCGCTGTGTCACGCAATGATGTCATCTTTGACTCGCTGGCTTTGTGACATCGTGCGGTAGAGTGCTCAAGTGATGTGCCGACCAGAGTTCGCCAAAATGCGTAATTGCGCGTTTAGTATGCATCGAAATTTTACCAACGCGTAAAAATACGGATCGGGAATTTTTCTCGATGCGTAAAAATATGCATCGGGAACTTTTTTCTCGCGCGTAAAACTACACATCGAATAATTTTACCAATTCATAAAAATGCGCATCGGGACGGTACAGAAACGGAAGTAAACGAAATAAAGGTTTTTCCCCGTAATCAATAATTTTTTTCCTGTGATGCTGCCTTTGTCCAGTATTGTTGTTATATATCATTTTATTCCATAAATATTGGTATTTCAGTTCAAAAATGGAGGAAAAATTTCCAAAATCGGAAATTCGACGGCAAAAAAATTTCACTTTAGGCATGATAATCCGACGGTTTCGAGGAATTTCTCCTTTTCCGTCTTAATTTGAGTTATTCTCCAGATCGATGCATAACTTAACATAATTTTTTTAAATATTTGTTAACAGAAATTGTTTTACATTTTTTATATACCTTAACGTAACATTAGTGCTTCAAATTATGTCCATTGATATTTCAAACAGCCGCCGCGGTGGCACAGTTGTCTAAGGCGCTGGCCTCTGATCATTCGTCCGTAAGGGGTCCGGGTTCGAATCCCGGTCAGGCATGGATGTTGTGTTTGTCTTACGGCACTGGATCTCTCCCTTCCCTGGAACCAGTGACCCTAAATTAGGGACGGGCGACTGCTTATAGCCCATTGAGTTGCTCACGGTGGTCGTTAAACCTCCAATCAAAAAAAAAAAATTATTTCAAACATACGAAAATAAGCTTGCAGGATTTTCATAGAAGATTGCAGGATTTTTCTCTTCTTAAGGTTGGCAATCTGTAAGTGTATATTGTGTTCAGAAATTTCCAATATTTCTAATAGTGGCTTTTCACAAGTAAAAGCGCATCGTAAAGGAAAAAAACATTTGCAGAAATTTCAAAGTAAATTTCAAAATAAGTCCATCCTGAAAGCCTTTGGAGGACGGGATCTTCAGCCCAAAGCAAATATTAGTGAAGTACTGAGTCATGATTTACAGTTGGCTAAAGCCGAAGCATTATGGGCCATGAAAGTTGCTAAGGACAATATGTCTTTTGTTTTATGCACTGAAACAGTTGAACTTTTCAAAGAAATGTTTCCTGATTCTGCTATTGCAGCCAAAATGCAACTTAAAGAAAACAAAGTTGCTTATGTGATATCACATGGATTGTCAAAATATTTTGAAGAGGATTTGAAAAAAGACATTGCATCTAGTAGCCCAGGAAAGGTTACTATAGCATTTGATGAAACTACAAATACACAAGTGAAACGGCAGTTGGATGTGTATCTCAGGTACTGGTCTTCAGAAATAAATTCAGTTTCTTGCCGATACCTAACAAGCATTTTTCTGGGTCATGCAACAGCAGATATTTTGCTAAAAGAAATTCTTGATGTGTTATCATCCTTCAATATTTCGTTGAACAGAATTATTTGTGTATCCATGAACAGCCCAAATGTAAATAAGTGCTTTTTACGCAAATTCAATGAAGTTGTAAAACAAGAAACAGGCCAGAAATCTTTGGAACTAGGTTTTTGCAACCTGCGTGTTGTTAGTAATGCATTTAAAATTTTTTTGACAAGCTTAAATATAGATTTTGACGAATTTGCTACTGATATGCATTACTTTTTAAAGAGTAGTGCTGCAAGACGAAAGGATTATAAATCTGTCGAGGATATAACATTGGTCACAGCCAAATTTCTTTTGCGTCGTGTCAGCAACAGATGGTTAACCGTTGGTTCTGTAGCCCAGAGGCTCTTGGATCAATGGCTAAATATTACAGAATATTTTTTAAACTTCTTGCCATCTCAAAAAATATTTGAAAAACAACTACGCAATTCGGCAAGGTATAAAAGAATTCACTGTTTCCTGAAAAATTAGCTAACTCCTTGCTATTTAGCATTAATTTCATTTTCACACCAAAATTTTGAAAAGTTTTCATTATGTTATCAGAGTGAAGAACCAAAAATACACCAGTTATATTCTGATTTAAATACTTTAATGAGGAATGTTATGGCTCAGTTTATCCAAGATGATGTTATTGCAGGGAAATTTGGAGAAGACCTAAAGAATGTTGATTTTGAAAACAAAAATTCATGGAAAAAACTAGGGGAGTTAGAAGTTGGTATGAAGACAAAAAATCTCCTCAAGAATGTTCAGGAGACCAGGCAGAAATTATTTCTCTTAGATGTAAGATCATCACTAATTGCAACCACAAAATATTTAAAGTCAAATTTGCCATTCTGCAATCAAAAGCTAAGAGACATAGAAGTTTTAAAGGTAAAAGAACCAAAGAAAGAGTCAACTCAACTTTCAGTCACTGAAGGACTTTCAGAAATAACCAGAATTTCGAAGTTTTAAAGGTAAAAGAACCAAAGAAAGAGTCAACTCAACTTTCAGTCACTGAAGGACTTTCAGAAATAACCAGAATTTCAAGTGTTTTGCATCTTTCTGAGGAACAAATTGATAGAGTAAGAGAAGAGTGGAAACTTTTAAATTGTGATAAGCCAACTCTAGATGAACTAGTGAAATTTTCAGAGGAAGGGCATATTCCAGTGCGGATTGATCATTACTGGCGTAATATATTTAGTATTAAAGACTCTAGCGGAAAAGAAAAATACTCAAATCTTGCTAAACTCATCAAGTCAATTTTAGTTTTACCTCATGGTAATGCTGATGCAGAAAGGGGATTTTCGGTTAACACTGCTCTGTTAAGGAAGGACAAGGCTAACTTATAAAAGACTCAACTATAACATCATTAAGAATAGTTAAAGGGGCCATTAAACACTATGGATGTGTAAGTAAAGTTCCCATAACAAGAAATTCGTTAAATAGTGTTCGTGATTCACATAAATTTTATAAAGAGTATGTTGATAAGCTGAAGGAAGAAGAATCAAAAAAGGTAAAAGAAAGGAAGCAGAAAGAGAGGGAAAATAAGGAAAAGCAGCTAGAGAAAAAGAGAAAAGCTGAGTTTGATGACAAAATAAAAGAAAATGATGCATAAATAAATAGGCTTAAAAAAGATAAAGAAGCCTCCTAGCAATAATTCAAGAGGGAACAGAAAGAATGAGAAAAGCTGTAGAAAAACAAAATACTGTTGAAATAGCAGTTGCCTCTAACTTGATCATACAAGGTTCAGCTGAAATAAAGAAAACTGAAAGTAAATTAGTTGTGGTGGAAGCAGAAAAAGATAGGCTTATCAGGAAAAGGTTAAAACAATAATATGAAAAAAGTAATTCAGTGAACAATTGTACATAGTTCTTGGTTTTCAATTACCTTTTTAGGATATTATAATTTAATGTGAAACCTGAAAACTTTACTGTGAAACTCGTGAATTGCTTCTGGTTCAACAGCATATTAATGTTCAAAGTGAAACTTGAATGTGGTAAATATACTTGAATATGATAATAACACGTGAAAAGATAAGAACTGAACATTAGAAGTAAATCATACTTAAACTTTATACATTAGACGTTATGCAAAAAATTTGGGTGTGAACTTCGACCATATATACTAATGGACTGCACATTGGCAATAGCTGCATCAAAGCCGCCATGGCTCAAACATTGGGCACGTCATCATCAGACTCCAAATTTCGTGTAAAAATGCTGTTATGATTACTAATTTACGCTGCAGAACTTCAGTGTTTTCGGTGTATTATGTGAATGCGCCTCATATATAATGAAAACTCTTCAGGTAAGTTTACTTATGAGCTATATACATGCATGATCGGGTTGTTTACATTTTGTGATTTATAATGTGATGAACATTGCCAAGAATTTGGAACATGCATTCCATTTTTTTTTTTTTTAAGTTACTATATTTTTATATCAATAGCTGCAAGTTTCTGGTTAAGTAATTGAACTTTATTGATTTAGGTATTTAATTCGTTTCTTACCCATGAAAAATCATAGAGCCGCCCCGGTGGCGCAGTGGTCTAAGGCGTTGGCCTCTGATCATTCGTCCGTAAGGGGTCCGGGTTCGAATCCCGGTCAGGCATGGATGTTGTGTTTGTCTTACGGCACTGGCTCTCTCCCTTCCCTGGAACCAGTGACCCTAAATTAGGGACGGGCGACTGCTTATAGCCCATTGAGTTGCTCACGGTGGTCGTTAAACCTCTAATAAAAAAAAAAATCATAGAACTTTCTTTACTATATCGCTCAGAGCAACCATAAGCACAGCATTTGTAACCCATCTTTTTGACTGATGTCATGTGATTTTATGTTGGAGCCAGAAATTTTGATGTCATGCGCAGTCTATCAGTATATATGGTTGAAGGGTGTGAAGCAAACTCTTTACAATGTATACAAAGTTGTTTTACTAGATGTATACAAATATACATCTAGTTTTTATTGAAATACACTCCTAAAATTTTCCTAAAAAGTCCTAAAATTCCTACCTAAAATTTTCCAGAAGTATGCTATGATCCCTGTATTTACATACAACTTGAAGTTCCACGTCGTACTTGGCCTTTAGGGCTATCTCGTCAATGCTGCACTCTCTTGAAAATGCTGAGGAAGTCTTCAAAGTTTGGTCAGGTTCATAAAAAATTTAAAAGCTTTAAAAGGTTCCAGTTAAAATCGTTACATACACCACCTCATACCGTGATTGAGACTGTGGATGGTATGAGGTGGTGTATTATGCTATGGGGGTGTTTCTCCTGGTATGGCACAGGACCCTTGGTCACAATTCCTGGTAGACTCAACGCCGAGACCTACTGCACCATTTTGGATGACCATGCGCTTCCTACGTTGTGGCAGTTTTACGGGGTGGACCCATGTTACTTTCAGGATGACAATGCCACCTATCATGTTGCGAGTTCCACCATGGCTTGGTATAGTGACAATGGGGTTAATCGAATGCACTGGCCTGCGCAGAGCCCGGACCTTAACCCTATCGAGCACCTTTGGGACGAGTTGGAGCGTCGACTTAAGAGGTGCCCCCACCGTCCGAAATTGGTGAAGGAACTGACCTGTCTTCTCCAAGCCGAGTGGAAGAAAATACCGCTAGCCGTCGTATATATATATATATATATATTTTTTTTTTTTTTGAAAATGTATCTTTTGTATAGGTTAAACTTTTTTTCTTACTCTTCATTTGTATTCATAGATTAGTCTGTCAATTATCTTAGTTGAATGTCCAAATTGTGTTATTTT
This sequence comes from Macrothele yani, assembly GCA_039090855.1. Lineage (NCBI taxonomy): Eukaryota > Metazoa > Arthropoda > Arachnida > Araneae > Macrothelidae > Macrothele > Macrothele yani. Next base: position 74,701,169 of record CM077016.1, on the reverse strand, counting down.
CTTTAATAAATTCCTATACTTTTTCTCTACATTTTTACTGTTTATTTCAGTGAACTGTAAGATAAGTAAAACATTTTGGACATTCAACTAAAATAGTTGATAGACTAATCTATAAATGAAAACATAAAAATGAGAATGAAGAACCAACCTACAGAGGAAATGCACCCTACATAAAAAGTCCTACTGAAGCAACAAACATTTTCAGCAATAAAAAAATAAAAAAATACAGGACAAATTCAGTAACAATTCAAAAAAATTTATGTATTAAGAATAGAGAACCAAAAAAATATTCTGAAAAATGCAAAAGTGTACTACACATACCAAGTTACTAGAAAAGAAAAATCCCTTTAATGCTATTAATTACAAAATACATAAGCAATTACAAAATACATAAGCAGTACAAAAATAAAGAACATACTTAACTAACAGATATTTCCTATTTCAGATTCATAATTGGGATGGAAAAAAAAAAAAAAAAAAAGCCGGAAACATCCCTCATCCAACACTATGTTGAAAGCAATTGAAAAGTATTTTTAAAAGCAAAAATTCTAAATCATCAAAGGACAGAAAAAAAAACTTAGAATTGCAGAAGCAATATTTATTGAGAAAACTAAATATCACAGCTGCAACAGTAACACTACCTATAACTTGTCATATGTATAGAGGAAATTTAGAAAGAAAATACATGGAAGATAAAAACAAATATTTACCACCCACAGATGATGGCATAGCCACAAGATATACAGCAGCCAATGCAAAGCTATCATGAAATGCCACGCCACATTGAAAAAATTTCTTGACATGGAACTAATTCTACATGGGGAGTGTATGGAAATTTAAGATCAATAAAGAAACATGTGTATAGTATAGCTACAGTATGAAAAAATTATTGAATATTATTTCATAATTTTTCAAATGGCAAGTTCAAATTTGCCAAGCACCCCAAATAACTAAGAGTTCATAGAGCCCAACAAGAAATTGCTTTCGAGATATGCAATATCTGTTCAAAACAACAATGATTTTAATAAAATATATCTTTTAAATAATAGGAAATTGAAATGAGGAGATGTGAATTCAATTCTCACTACAATATGTTAAAATTTGCCTAAGTAAATCTAATCTATCAGCCCAATCTTGTGTTTTCATTGCATATAACGTTGAGTCAGACTTTTAAATGGTATATTTATAAAATGTTTTGGCAGATACCATCTCTGTTTAAAGGTGTTTACTATAAAATGTAGTTCTGCTAAGAAAAATAAGTGTTTTGATTATTTTGGTTCATTTTCTGAAACCTGATTATAACAACCAGTGATTGCAATAATAAGCACCCACTGTAAGTGTTACACTTTTTTTCATGTACTCCTAATGAGTATTATACACATACTATACTTTCAGGCATTGTCTTTTAGTCTTGTATTTCAAGAAAGTGTTGATGCCAAATCCCAAAAGTCTCTCCTTGACACAAGTCAGCCAAAAAATGAAGATTCTCAAGAATTGCTTTATTCTGGCCTGTATATTCTTCTTTTCAACAATTCATTTTCTAGGTAGGTTTGTTATATTTTACTTCTGTGGAATGATCAGTTGAATTTTTGTACATAATGGTTAAGAAAAATATTAGTGCAGAAAACCATTGAATATTCATGGTTCACCTTTTGTGACCAGAATTTCTTGATACAGTGTGTAAAGCCATAGGTCCCAGAAATGTGGGGACTGTCCAACTGCACTCTATAATATTTCTTCACAAACGCAGATAGCAGGGTTTTTTTGTTTTGTTTTTTTATGCCTTTTAATTTTCTTCTTCAGTAGTATATAATTTCTGCTTACCAAAAGGTAAACTCAATAAAATAAAATAGGAAAAGGGTTGAAAGAAAATTCTCTTGAAATATTTGAAGTAAATCAAATTCTCTTAATTTACTTGAAATGTGCATTTGTTTATTTTAGAACAAGATCCCTATGAAAATAATTGTTTATTTACATTTTTGCGTGTGTGCGCACAGCCAACCATATTTTGCGACTAGACAGCACGAAGGAGTATAGCTTCAGTGCAACAATCCCTACGTTCTGAACACAGCACACCATTGGCAACAATGGATAGAGTTTGTCAGAAAACATTGAGAGTGGCCTGTGGGAGAATGGAAGAAAGCTCCATTTTCTGGTGAATCACACTTCCTACTGCATCAAGTGAACAAGTTTGTGGTAAGATCAACAGCTGCAGAGAATATGTCCCATGGCTACAGGTAGGTGGTGGGGATGTAATGCTCTGGAAGATGTCCTGCAACACCTGTGATCCCTAGCTAGCTGTTGATGGTCCCCTGCATGCCACCACTTACATGTCTATCTTTGCAGACCAGGTTAATCTGTTTGTGGTGACAATGTTTCCAGACTGAGATTACAATTATTTTATTGCACACATTTAAAACTTACAGTTATATGAAAATGCAATACACCAGGAGGAATCTGAACACATTGGTTGTAAGGTGATTCCCCTATCAGATGTAAGAAAAGGAATAAAACGTATGGTATATATGAAAGCAAGTAAGATGGTTATAACAGAAGCACCACTGTTAGAAGTATGCTTGGAACTACAATTTATTGATAGGATTGAGATTCATTATGGAGATCAAGGTGATTTACGATGTAATTTCGCAGAGACAAGGAAAACTTTTTGATATTTTCCAGAGATCTGATGCTCTTTGGGAGATTATTCCATAGGCTTTATACAGTATGCTATTTAAACCATAATTAAGTATAACACACGGCTGACATAATTTGTTGTTAACAACAGATCTGGTGAAGATAGAATAATCCAGATATTTGATGTCAGATTGAAAAATAGGCAGTTTAAGATGCATTATTTTAAAAAAACCATGATACCTAGTTTCAAGGTAAAAATGTTATGAATTTTTAGAATATTTAGTTTTAGAAATAATGGTTTTGAATGAGACATGTAATCTGTGTTCAACATATAGCGAACAGATTTCTTCTGTAATTTGAGCAAGCATAACGTATTGTTTGCACTTATATTTGAATACCAGGATTCCAGGCAATAGGAGAGATGGGTATAAATAAAAGCATAGTAAAATGTGTTTAGGACAGTGATAGGAAAGAGATGCTTAATTTTACCAAGTAGGCCAACCTGTAAGGAAACTTTTTTTAAAACAAACTGAACATGCGTATTCCAGTTAAAGAATTCATCAAACCAAACACCAAGATACTGAACTTTGTCCACAATTTTAAGTGGGAGATCATTAATCCTGACTGGAAAGTTATTTATGTCCTCTCTTATATGAACATTTCAGAAATATACGGAGTTGGTTTTTAAAATATTAAGTGATAATATCAATGAGATAAATTTGATAGATCATTATTGATCATTATCTGTAACTTATGCAAATCATGACATTTTTGAAAAATGACAGTGTCATCAGCGTATAGCAAAGCATGAGTTAATTGCAGGCACAGAGGAAGGTCATTAATATATAACAGGAACAGTAATGGTCCCAATACCAAACCTTAAGGCACTCCACATGAAATATTAAGTAGGTCAGAGTTTATTTTATTTACAGAGACATACTGTTTGCAATTAGAGAGGTAGCTCATTAAGAGGGAAAGAATTTTGCCACAAAAACCGTATTTGGGTAATTTATGTAGCAGAATGTCATGATTTACCATGTCGAAAGCTTTTTATAAATCAATAAAAACACAAATAGTATAATAACTGTCATCTAGTGTTTCAGAAATTAAGTTTGACAACTTAGCGACAGCCATTTCAGTAGATGTTTCTTTGGAAACCGAACTGATCCAAAGAGAGCACACCATGGGTGTGTAAAAAATCAACCATTCTGCTGTGGATAGACTTTTCAAAAATTTTACTCAAAACAGGTAACAAAGATATCAGTCTGTAATTACAGGTAGATTCCCTACTCCTTTTTTTTAAAATAGGAATAACCTTAGCAATTTTCAGACTGTCAGGAAACTGACCTGAATAAAAACTCAGATTAATAATATGTGTGATAAGTGGTGCTTTAAAGTAGAGATTGAGCCTTTTATGACTCTGCTATTAATATTTTCTGAACCACACTTCTTTTTAGGGACAATGAAGTGATAATATTATAGATTTCAGTATCATCCAAATGGCATAGAAACATGAAAAAACCATTAGGAAGAACCATTCACTCACCATAAAGATCATGGTAACCTCCAATGACCACACACTTCCAACACGTCATTCATCGTGATGTAACTGGGCTTCCACAGGTTTACAGACTTCTTGCTTACGCTTCTTATTTTCTGGTGTGAAACATCGTTTTTTTTTTTTTTTTCTCTTTTGCCTTATAAGATGTTACTATAATGCTTGTCAATTCGATAAAAATCACACATACAACTGATTCATACCAAGTAAAAACTATGTACATAACCTTACATTCACCGGTGATTAAACCTTGGTCAACTCTAATTATCAAACTCCTCCTTCTGTTTCACAACCTCTGCTACTCCCACTGCAACTGTCACACCCATTCAGCCCCACACATCCAATCCTCTAGTACTTTCGACAGATCCCTGTCATCTTCAGGAGGCAGGTGTGTCTCACCCGCCCACCACAGCTCAAGTGAGCAGAGCCATCGAGGCCCGGGCTCCAGTCGCTATCTCTGAATCGTTGTGTCTCTGGCGCCATCTATTGTCCCTGCTGCTCTTTTTCCCTCTTTCTTTTTATGCTGCTGTTCAATTTTTATTAGGGCTTTCCATTGTTCGTTTAGGTTACTTGGCTCATTAATGTTGCATAATCTTGATCTGTTTTTTTCAATTAACACTGATTCTGCAATTCTTAACTGCTTTTCGTTTTTACAGCTCTTAATAATTTTAATATCTTCAAACCTTGGGCATTTTTGATTTTCCATACAGTATTGGGTCAATGCTGTCTTAGCTTCTTTTTTATTCCAATTATTAATATGCTGGTTCAATCTATACTTTAATTTATTCTTGGTGCTGCCTATATATGACACAGGTGGTTGCTGGTTTATTGGGATTTCATAAATTCCTGCTCTATCTAATTGGCTAATTTTTTCATTTTTAATCACTAATTTTTTTACAGTAAGTACCTGATTTCCTACCTGTATGCCATACTTGCCAAAAACTTTATTAATTTCTGCTGAAACATTTTCTATATATGGTATTGCTCCCACATATTTTACAAGTTTTTTTATCAGTCTTGACCTTATTGTAACCTTGAGTTACTTCATAAATCCATTTTTTTAATACCTGTTTAGGGTATCCAAAAGCATAAGCAATTTTTTCAATATATTCAATTTCTTCCTTTCTATACTGTTCAATTGATGAATGTGTTAAACTTCTTTTAATTAGTGTTTTAACACTATTTCTTTTATGTGTTAATGGATGTGATGACTGAAATGGTATAAGTACTGGGATATATGAAGATTTTCTATGCACTCTGAATTGTATATTCTCCTCTGTTTTAACAACCAAAACATCCAAAAATGCCAAAGTATTGTCATGTTCTTGTTCTACTGTCAGTTCAATAGATGGATAAATTTCACTATACTTTTTTGTCAAGTCCTCAAGTTCATCATTTTTTAGCCTGGATAACAGAAAAATGTCATCAACATATCTGCAGTATATCAGTGGTGGATCCTCGAGTTTACTTATTATTTTTTCCTCAATGTCACTCATTATAATTTCAGCAAATAAAGTTGACAGTGGTGACCCCATAGGTCCACCATGATTTTGTTTGTACATCTTGTTGTTAAACTTAAAAATGTTATTTTCATATATGTACAATAAAATTTCTCTTAACTCCTCTATTTGTATTGCATTCATTGTCTGTAGCACATATAATTTTTCAATAATTATTTCTATTGCCTGAGGTACTGGTGTGCTAGGAAAAAGAGCTCTCACATCCATACTAGCCATATGATATTCACTTAAATCTTGTTTAATTACTTTAATTTTCTCAATAAATTCGTATGTATTCTTCACAGTGAACCTTGTCTTCATGAACACAGGTGCCAAAAATTTGTAGATATTCTTTTCCAGTTTTATTAGTGGGGAATTCCTTTTTGATACTATCACTCTCATAATTGTATCAGGCTTATGAGTTTTTATTTTTGCAAACATTTTTGGTATTCCAGTACCCATTGGTGGGTATGCTTTCTTTATTTCATCAGGCAAGGTGCTGTGATTTCTTATTCTAGCTAAGTACCTTACTTGAGATTCGGTTGGGTCTTTTGTTAGAATGCTGCAATTTAGTTCTTCTATAGCTCTATTCATTTTTAGATCATATTCAGTTGTGTTTAATATTACAATTTGCCCTGTTTTATCAGCTTCACAGAATTTAATTGTTGGGTCATCTCTTAATTTAATCAGTTGTTCCTTCTCATACTGAATTTTATCTATATGATATTTCTTTTTCTTACTTTTTTCATTAAATTCTTACTTTTTTTCTTACTTTTTTCATTATCTATATGATATTTCTTTTTCTTACTTTTTTCATTAAATTTAAATTCTTACTTTTTTTTTCTTACTTTTTTCATTATCTATATGATATTTCTTTTTCTTACTTTTTTCATTAAATTTAATGAAAAAAGTAAGAAAAAGAAATATCATATAGATAAAATTCAGTATGAGAAGGAACAACTGATTAAATTAAGAGATGACCCAACAATTAAATTCTGTGAAGCTGATAAAACAGGGCAAATTGTAATATTAAACACAACTGAATATGATCTAAAAATGAATAGAGCTATAGAAGAACTAAATTGCAGCATTCTAACAAAAGACCCAACCGAATCTCAAGTAAGGTACTTAGCTAGAATAAGAAATCACAGCACCTTGCCTGATGAAATAAAGAAAGCATACCCACCAATGGGTACTGGAATACCAAAAATGTTTGCAAAAATAAAAACTCATAAGCCTGATACACCTATGAGAGTGATAGTATCAAAAAGGAATTCCCCACTAATAAAACTGGAAAAGAATATCTACAAATTTTTGGCACCTGTGTTCATGAAGACAAGGTTCACTGTGAAGAATACATACGAATTTATTGAGAAAATTAAAGTAATTAAACAAGATTTAAGTGAATATCATATGGCTAGTATGGATGTGAGAGCTCTTTTTCCTAGCACACCAGTACCTCAGGCAATAGAAATAATTATTGAAAAATTATATGTGCTACAGACAATGAATGCAATACAAATAGAGGAGTTAAGAGAAATTTTATTGTACATATATGAAAATAACATTTTTAAGTTTAACAACAAGATGTACAAACAAAATCATGGTGGACCTATGGGGTCACCACTGTCAACTTTATTTGCTGAAATTATAATGAGTGACATTGAGGAAAAAATAATAAGTAAACTCGAGGATCCACCACTGATATACTGCAGATATGTTGATGACATTTTTCTGTTATCCAGGCTAAAAAATGATGAACTTGAGGACTTGACAAAAAGTATAGTGAAATTTATCCATCTATTGAACTGACAGTAGAACAAGAACATGACAATACTTTGGCATTTTTGGATGTTTTGGTTGTTAAAACAGAGGAGAATATACAATTCAGAGTGCATAGAAAATCTTCATATATCCCAGTACTTATACCATTTCAGTCATCACATCCATTAACACATAAAAGAAATAGTGTTAAAACACTAATTAAAAGAAGTTTAACACATTCATCAATTGAACAGTATAGAAAGGAAGAAATTGAATATATTGAAAAAATTGCTTATGCTTTTGGATACCCTAAACAGGTATTAAAAAAATGGATTTATGAAGTAACTCAAGGTTACAAATAAGGTCAAGACTGATAAAAAACTTGTAAAATATGTGGGAGCAATACCATATATAGAAAATATTTCAGCAGAAATTAATAAAGTTTGTGGCAAGTATGGCATACAGGTAGGAAATCAGGTACTTACTGTAAAAAATTTAGTGATTAAAAATTAAAAAATTAGCCAATTAGATAGAGCAGGAATTTATGAAATCCCAATAAACCAGCAACCACCTGTGTCATATATAGGCAGCACCAAGAATAAATTAAAGTATAGATTGAACCAGTATATTAATAATTGGAATAAAAAGAAGCTAAGACAGCATTGACTCAATACTGTATGGAAAATCAAAAATGCCCAAGGTTTGAAGATATTAAAATTATTAAGAGCTGTAAAAACGAAAAGCAGTTAAGAATTGCAGAATCAGTGTTAATTGAAAAAAACAGATCAAGATTATGCAACATTAATGAGCCAAGTAACCTAAACGAACAATGGAAAGCCCTAATAAAAATTGAACAGCAGCATAAAAAGAAAGAGGGAAAAAAGAGCAGCAGGGACAATAGATGGCGCCAGAGACACAACGATTCAGAGATAGCGACTGGAGCCCGGGCCTCGATGGCTCTGCTCACTTGAGCTGTGGTGGGCGGGTGAGACACACCTGCCTCCTGAAGATGACAGGGACCTGTCGAAAGTACTAGAGGATTGGATGTGTGGGGCTGAATGGGTGTGACACTTGCAGTGGGAGTAGCAGAGGTTGTGAAACAGAAGGAGGAGTTTGATAATTAGAGTTGACCAAGGTTTAATCACCGGTGAATGTAAGGTTATGTACATAGTTTTTACTTGGTATGAATGAGTTGTATGTGTGATTTTTATCGAATTGACAAGCATTATAGTAACATCTTATAAGGCAAAAGAGAAAAAAAAAAACGATGTTTCACACCCGAAAATAAGAAGCGTAAGCAAGAAGTCTGTAAACCTGTGGAAGCCCAGTTACATCACGATGAATGACGTGTTGGAAGTGTGTGGTCATTGGAGGTTACCATGATCTTTATGGTGAGTGAATGGTTCTTCCTAATGGTTTTTTCATTTATGAATTGCACGTAAACTATGCGCACTTTGCAAGAGGTTAATACCTTAAAAGTGCAAATATAATAATAAAGGCATAGAAACATTGAAAAAAGAACTTCCTTAATTTTGGATAAAGAATCGTAACCTTTAGTATTTGTGGGCAAGTTTTGCTGAGATGCTAAATCATGACCTATGTTAATGAAGTAATTGTTGAATTCATCAGCGACTGATTTTGAATCAACATTAAAATTAACAGAATTTCCTTTTAACGTCAACGGAGTTTCAGTAGCACAGGATCGTTTGTTAATAGCTGATTTGATTATTTTCCATTTTTGATAGGAGTTATTTCCTGCATCTGAAATAGCAAGGTTTCAAGAGGACAACACATGTCCATACCGGCCAGGACTGATTTGAGGAACACTAGGATGACTTCCATGTTTTCCCATTGCTGCCTGACATGAATGCATTTGGAACCATGTATACTACACCACTTTTATAGGAATATGGTATGGCATACCAGTGGACACTTTCTGGAGACTGGTCGAGTCCATCACTTGGCCACAGTAGTGGCAGCTCGCAGAGAACCTGCACATTACTAAGTAGGTGGTCATAATATTTTGCTCCTACAATGTATATCTCAGAGACAAGAAGCAGTTCTTTGTCTGTTATTGGTGGGGATTTTTTTCTTTGAATCTGGCATTATGTAACCATTGTTGTCATTACAAGACATGCATCTAGAAGCCAAGATTTCTGATTTGAGCTAGATGATATCAATTGGATGAACGGTTAAGTCTGTTTAAATTCCAAATGTATCTACTCTAGAGCATTATTTTCATATATGAGCTGGTGTCACCAAAAACAATTTTTTTTATCGCGAACGACTATATTATACAACTGATTAATGAACATTCTGCCTATTAGTTCTTATTGGGGTTGATTTGTGGGTTCTCAGCAAGTCAATACTGACTTTAAGATGTGATGGTCTCATACTTTATGGGTGTTATCATGGATATTACTCTGCAGTGCTATTGTGTCTTTGGACTGCCTCACTGATGATGTCAGACCACTGGTTTCTTGTGCATTTGGCCTGAGTTCAAGTTCCTTGTGGATCATTCCATGTCAAATCAACCAATTAAAAATGTATTTTTGAACCTTGGCATTCCAAATTTTCTTGATTTTATGGTAGTACCTATGGATCACATGGAAAATCCAAGAATTTTGTTTATACAATTTTTTGAAAATTGCAAAAATTGCCCACAAATCTTACCGTTGTCATAGAGATCATCTAGGGCACATACTAACTGTGAAGAAAAAAATTGTTTGACCAATTTTGAAAAAATGTATGTTCAGTTGAGATATTTCATGAGTTTACTGCAAAATTTCAGAATGGGATATTTTGAAGTAAGCTTTACATTAGATTTTAGTGATATACACCAAGAATGAAATGATCAACATTTGATTTCTGTACAGAATTTGAACTACATAACATTGGTTTTAAATGCCATTTTTTGTGTGCGTTTCTTGCTGAAAAAAAAAATTACAGAATTGAATGTTACACTTCACACACAAATCCAAACTCAAGCTAATGAAAACGACTTGAATTAATTGTCCATTCCCTTCGTTATCTTAAAACCCAGTTTTCACTTAAACTCAATCATTAATTCTGAAGTTTAAAATATCTTCTTGAGCTTATAAAAATGTTTTTGAAGAATTTATTTTGGCACTTTTAAAAACAGTCCAAGAAGACTGGTAAAAATATTTTACAAAGAGTCTTGTTTTTGTACAGAGGAATAGGAAATTCAATTCACTAGTTTGTGTAGTCTTTGTTAAAAAAGAATTCAAAATCTTGAAGGGTTACTTCCAGCACATCCAAAATGCAATATGAGTGAGCATAGAGTTGATCTGTTTAAAAAGTTTAAATTACGACTTTGTTGATCATTGTACTTTTAAACAATGGGTATTTACAGATCGCAGCACACTGGAGACTGTATCTAAAGTTGGTGACTTTATTGAAGCTTTTTGTGAACCATTTTAACCCAGGTCCGGTCTCATAGACTGCATTGGAAACTAACTGTTTTCTTCTGGCCTACGTCCAGGAAAGGGTTAAGCCCCCCGCACATGTGTATTTTCCCTCTTTCCAAAAAAAATAAAAAGTTAACATGAAATAAATGATAAAAAAAATTGTGGCGGTCTGAAGGACTAGGCATGGGTTGATATGTGACACACACAAGACCTAGGCAGTTAAGGGTTAAAACTTTAAACTTATGAGTTCATTGCACTACAGCAGAAATCCTTAGACTGTAATTTCTTAAAAGATAGCATTGTGCTCAAAAAGGAGAGATCCTGGGCTTTTCAGAAAATTAATCCTTCATTCTACAGGATGAAATTTAATCTTATTGTACAAGTATGCAGGCAACAGTCTACTTGTTTCTCCTGCATTACCAAGAAGAAATGAAACTGAAGCATATGAAAATGTTTATTTGTGACTGTTTGATGTACAATAATGTTGCTTTTTATCCATTTCAGAGCAAGCTTATCCCACTCCACCTTGCTAACAACATTTTGCTTCACATCACACAACTGCAACACATCTTCATTCCTCACACAATCAGACTGTGTCTTGCCACCCCCCACCCCCGTAATTAACGCATTTTTCCAGCACACAAACGATTCCTATGTTTCTTCTGCAGTACCCAGGTTTCACTGCCATACATCAGAGTAGAAACAATTACATTTTCATACACAGCCATGCGGAACTCTCTAGAGAACCCATTATTCCTGTGAAAACCTCCCAGAGCAGCTATGACTTTCAATGAAGAATTCACTCGCCTACTAATTTGGATGGTGAAATTAGTAGGCGAGTGTCACTTAATTTTTCCAAAAAATGTCACTTTTTGGAAAAATTAATTTTTTTTTAAATTGAAACAGGAATTTTACGATGAGTTCTGTATTATCTTATAGCTTGTTTAATAAGCTTTCTATTGAAACCAGAATAAACTGGTTAACACATTTTTATCTGAAGATATTAAAAGTTCAATGGTTATAAATTTTCAAAAAATGTAGAAAAATTCTAAATTTTAACCTTTATTTTCAAAACAATCTGAAGAAAAATGTCAATTTTTTTATTTTTTTCTATGTAAGAACTACCTTCTCACCAATTTTAGTTAAAATCTGAGATGTCAAGGTTGAGTGCTGTGTTAATTTGACATGGAATGACCCAAATTTCCTCTCTCTGCAGTGCTTCGGGTACCTGGGTCATTTTTGTAAGGTCTGGCATTATTTTTCATGAAAATGAAGCTAGGACCAACTGCACCATGGAACAAGCAAACATGGCTTTCTAAGACCTCTGCAGTATCTCTCTCCTGTGACAGTCCTTCCATTGAACAAGTGCAGCGACGTTCTTCCATTCATCATATTATGCTTGCCCACACTATGACTGCAGGGCCATCATAACTGAGCTGTTCATGGGTGTTGCGAAGTTGATAACGTGTTCCATGCTCTCTCCACAGCAGTTGATGTCCTGAGTCGCTTGATAAACTGAAACGACTCTCATCAGAAAACCTCACTGTGGAGCACCTCTGACTGTGATGCTGGGATGATAACTTGGCACATTTCAGAGGCTTTCAGTCATACAACCCAATCCTGTTCAATCACCAACTGCATTCCAGTTGCAGCACAGTGGCCTGCAGAGAGCTGTGCTGGTGTAGCAGTCCTGTTTCATCGTGCCACAAGAGACACATATCTGTTGTCTTGTGCTGTAGTTGCCCTTGTATGGCCTTCACCATGCATATGGGTCCTGTTTCTCGGGTTTCTACAGCTTTTTTCAAACACGATATAACATTTTTCGTTACACCCATGTCTCGAGCAATTGCTGTTGCTCTTTGTTCCACCTCGAGCAGTCCAATGACCCTTTCACAGTCATAATCACATAAATGACAACGATGAGACATTTGGTACCCAATGAAACGAAATCAGTCGGTCACCAACGAAATTTCGTCACAAGAATAATAAGCTGTCATCATGACTTTCATAACGGTCTCACTTGGAGGGAGTTTTCGCCCTTAAATATCCAGCCGACTAGTCCATTTACGTCTGTGGTTCATTAGACTCACCATGTAGTACCATTTATTGGATTTTCCCCATATTTATAACATGCTCCATTGACATTTTACTCTAAAATGACGTTGTTCCTTAGCCATTGTCAGCCATTGTATGATGTCTACCACCTACCTAAATAACATTGCAGACCAGGTACATTCTTTCATGGCAGCGGTATTTTCCTCTAGTAGTAGTACTTTCAACAGGATAATGCACCATGATACGCAACCTGTTTTTATTACAGAATGGTTTGCAAAACATGAGGAAGACTTCCTAGGTATTGCCCTGCCCACCAAATTCCCCAGACATCACTCATATTGAGCATCTGTGATTTGTGTTGGAACAGTAAATACTTTCTGCTGGTAATGTGATGGTACCAGAAACCACCTTTAGAAATATTTTAGCATCCATACCTCCCTGGGTAAGAGCTGTTTTGGTGCACATGGAGGAAACATATTAGGCAGCTGGTCAGTGTATGTTACTTCAATGGGTGCATGTTATGTAAAATCTCAAGAAACTAAATTCTGAAATTTGTCAAAATTTGCACAGAAGTTATTAGTTATGACAGCCTACATACACTTCAGTGAGCCTATACATGTGGTTATAATGAAAATTTTAAACTATATGAAAATGAAAATCAGAACTGTTTAATGTTACCACACATTATGAATTTGTGTAGTGAAAAATATACTTATTGAGATGTGAAACCAATGAAGCTTAGTAACTGACGTTTATCTTAATTCTGTTCTGAACAATCCTCACATGTACTTCATTTGACTAATTTTACGATTAAAGCGTAGGATATCTGATAAGACTTAGTATTTTAAATGATAGATGTAATATTTATTTGTATATTTGTGTTTTTTCCAGAGTTATGGCAAGGAAAGTGCAATACAAGTTACAGGTAAAAGAGAAAGAAGAAGGTGGTCTGAACCATTAACATCTGTGTTAAAGGACTTACGTTAACAAATGTATATTATTATCTGTGATGCACGATCTTTTTTAACACTTGCAGGAATTTTAGGACATTAGTTTCAGTGTAACTTCATACCCTTGGGATGCAGTTAATTACATTTTGTTTAATGTATTTTCGGAAGATATTATGTTGCAGATACGTGTTGAATATGTGTGCAAGTATTAGGCATACATTTTGGAACTAGTTAAAGAATTTTTGCCAGAATGTAGGAAGTGATATACAGCATGTAAAAAGTGGCTAAATTCTTAGTCTTAATACAATGGAATAATCAAAAATCAATATGTTGCTAAGTGTAAAATAACAATATGTATAGGTAAATTCTAATATTTTGTAATTCGTGAGATTAGTACAATTCATGACAACTGTTTGCAACAATATTTATTTGTAATGCATGATCAAGCATATGTTACAGATCTTGTCACGGCAGTATTAAGATTCAGTCAGAGAATACAAATAAACTGCAAATCTTGCCACATCACTCAAGCATGCATTTCTGCTGATGTGCTTTTTATTATGAGATACTAAACTGCATCACTGAATGCTGTGTGGAGAGTATTGTGACAGTCTTAAATTATAATGTATGTATTGCATCTTTTTTTTTTTTTATTATTATTATTCTTTCAGTAGGTTCCATGCATAAATTGTTAAGGGGTGATCAAAAAATTATTTATATTTATATATATATATATATATATACTTAAGAGCAAAACTGAAGACTAAGGAAAAAATTTTAGAATTTAAAACGAAGGGTGCAAAATAACCTGAAAATCAAAACGCGCAACGCAGCAGTTTTGAAAATTCAGATATATATATATATGAATAATTGTGTCTTGCCAGTGAAAAAATTTGGTCATGTGGGTCAGTGTCCTAAGTGGCACAACTTCTGGTATTTCGCTTTGGGGTGGAAGAGACCACTCAACCAGCATAAAAATTGTGACCCTCTCAGTGATACGTCCAAGAGCATACACGTTCACCACAAACTCAGAACCTTCTAAGGCCTGTAGAGGGGCTTCTCTGTAAAAATGGGGGGATCCTGCTTGCAGTTGTAACCTACCTAGAGCTATCAATTGTTCCTGGCTCTCTCTCTCTCTCTTTCTCTTTCTCTATGTGTGTGGTCAAGTTGAACTTCTTTTGAGGAGAATGTGTCAAACAAGTACAGCTGCTCAGTACTCAAATCTTCCCTGTCAATATCCAGAAGTCTCTTCTGAATTTTGCCTCTTTGAGGTTTTCACAATTTGCCTAGAGTACTCCTTTGGGTCAGTGTCTGATCCGTCAGTGTGTAGGCACGAGGACAATCTTCAGTATGCCATATATGCAATACTTTTTCTTTGGCCCCTGAGTTTCCAGGTGTATCGTCGCTCCTCTTTTTCGTGCAAAACTTGTAAATGGTTTGAGATATATTTTCTGCTGTCCTGAACATTTGGATCCACATTCCTTTAGTGCTCTTCTTTCACTGATTCAATATGTTTGTCATAAACAAAAGGTGTCATCTTTTCTCTCATTGAAATATGTGCATCTGTCCTTTCATATTTCTTCTCTATGAGCTCATCACTTATCCTCTTCTAATTAAATTCCTATCAAATGCCTTGGACATATTCTCTTTATTCAGCAGGCCCAATTCTATGGTAGCAGTAGCAGCCATAGCTCCCACACTGACCAACACACCTGGGTATATGTAGGCTTTTACAGGAGCACTAGGGTGTTTTGCTGGAGGACCTTTCAAGCCCTGACCAGCTTCAAAATAACTGCCCATTTCTCCACCTGAACTGTTAGCAAAGAACTTTATAATTCTGCTAGGCTGGCAGTATTCATGCTTCCAGTGCACTCAGTCTTTCTGCACCTTTTCTCCAGCCTCTTCATAGTCTGGATTTCGACACCTGATTAGTCCGTTGATCAGGACCTCTCAATTTCAGGCACTTTCTTTAGTGTCTCATGCTTTCAATTCTCCCTGGTCTTCCACTTACAATTGCAGATATTAAATAGTGTGCCTCTTCACATGATCTTTAAATTTCTTCAATTTCTCTGGTCCAGTATCTTTCCACATTGCTTTTTCTCATAGCAAGAAGTATGTCTGTGTGCTACAATATGATCGTCTTCACAGTGCATTCGTGTATCAGTGTCAGTAGCGACACATGCATTGCAACATCAGCAGCCCAGTATTATTGTTCTAAGATTTTAGGTCTGTCTTCACAACAGAAAATGTATCATCACTTCAAATCATAAGTTGGAAGCTCATGCTTGGCACCTAATAGCCAAACACCAAGTACAGCTCATACACCTTTGGGCACATCAAATAATTCACACATCTAAAAATCTTGACAAATTCACTCTGCACTTTGACAGGATGCTACTACAGATCCACATGCCCTTTTGTATGAAGACTGAGTGCCCTGAAAGGAGACAATAACAGGATGGTATTGTTTTGCTAAAGTCTGTGCAGGATGGGAAAAGTGGAAAGGGGTAGTTCATTGTCACTCTTTCACATTAGCTTAAATATAAAAACTCCACAACCCATCCCAGCATGCTCATGAGCTTGGAGCTGCACCCCAAGGCTTTATACCAAAATTTGTGTCACTTAGGTCCCTGTGGGAACCGCAGGATGAAGACCCATTTTTTTTTATTTTTTTTATGCGTTCAAGAAAACCTAATACAATTTTCAAAAAACTTTTCTTCAATCACACTTTTCTTCATTCACAAGTTCACCATGCTCACTGTTCTTCCTTTAATCCATGTACCTTAACATATTGTTCTAACATTCTATTTGCAGAAGTATGTTGCTTTGTTATATTTTTTCTTCATTGTATCATTTACAATGGTGTGTGTTTTATGTATTCTTCCACTGGAGCTGTACATAATTCCTTGCTGATTATACATTTCTGTTACTTTTGTTGGGTTTTTCTTTTTATGTGATTTGGATTTTGGTATTATTGATGTTGGTTTTTACTAGGGTATTATTTATGCAAGTTTCTACTGTAGTATTATTAATGTTGGTCCTAAATAGCCTTGTCAGTAGTTTTAGCAAATAACTTTTGCTGTGTTTTACTTTGATTCTGAATTGGATGCTATTTGTAAAACATTGTGGCACTTTGATTTAGTTATTTCTATTATCTAAGGTAATCTTTGCATTTGTTTATTTAGATTAGCTGCATTGTTCCAGATTCTGTTAAATCATATTGTTAATTTGTGCTGTAATATTTCATTTGATATCAGTGTTTGTACTTAAGTGAGTAAAAGTATTTCTTGTGAAGTACAGAAATCTTTTTTCCTTCCCATTTTTCATTCTAATGAGGAGGTTTCTTGTTAGTGTTGTTATCTGTTAATCCATCTGTCGTGCATTTCTGTTCTTTTCTCATTTAACTGATCCTTGTTATTACAAACTTGTATAGTTTTTCTGTTTAATCCCACCAAACAACTATGCTGGCCGTGGCAAAGTTTTTAAAAATTGCTAATGTTCTGCTTTACATTGACCTAAAAATATTTGTCAGTTAAACTGAAAGAGAGTTTCTTGATATTGATTTGCTTCATGAAAGTCAAAAAGTTCATCTGAAGCAAGCTGTTTGTGTGTAGATATCCTGAACCTTCTGTGTAATGAAAATTCACTCTTAACTGTAGTCTGTGCATCCATATTATAAATAAAAATAGATGCTGTAACAATATCAGCCAAAACAAACTTGATCATAAGTTACAAGAGTTGTGGTTTAAACAGTTGACATGAATTTCATCTGCAAACTAGCATAGAAAAAAACGCCTATGAAGATTATATGATTGTTAATTATTGTTGTAGCCATTAAAAACTTAATGAGATGAGTCTTGGTAGTTGCAAAGTGCTCTTTTGGTACCATCTTAACAGCCCAAAGTTGAAATATAAAGCTGTCTGTGTTTCTTATTGAAGTAAGAGATTTGGGGTGATGTATAGAAGTTTGAGTCTCTATAGAGTGATTGCCAATAGATATAACAAACTTCCTTTTCCTTGAACCCAGCTTCATCATTCCTCACCACACTAATTGTAAAAACTTTGAGAATGACCTCAGTTTTCTGGTTTTCTGATTTTAGAAACATTTAATGCTGGGAAGAGTTTCTCATCTTAGCTATAAGTTACCAACTCCAAAGAAGAAGCAGGTAGAAAGCACAATATTGCCTCACAGTGTCACCCAGTATTTAGTAAAAATCGAAGGTACTAGCTGCTTGGGATGCTTTGCTCTTCCTTTAATCTGTAATTGTTGTGCAATAGCCTATAGTCATATGAAATTAATAATAGACTTTCCAACATGGTTCTATGTATGTGACCAGGGTAAGTTATTAAATTGCGTCAGAGAGAGAGCTAATTCTTCAAGCATAACTTCTCTGCATAATACCATTTTAAGATGATTTAATGCATTTACATAGATTTTTATATTAATGATTAGGGTTTGAAACCTCAAATTCTGATGATCAGAATTTAATGTGACTGATATGGAAAGTATAAGTACTTTCACTGAAGTATCCTTTAGCAGAACTATCTAAGGTGCATTTTTGTTATTGTTGAAATAAAATAATTGTTTTGAATGAAAAAAGTATATATATATATATATTTATTTTATGAAACTGAACTTACAGTACATATGATAATTAAAAAAATATATAACTAATTGTGAAGTTAAACTGCCACTTTAACTGCGATTCTCACAGTCTGCCAGCTTTTACCCTTTAAAGCTGTAACAAGGGACTGTCATGACAAATTGGCAGCAATTAATATTCACAACTCACAAACTATTTTGGAGATAGAGAACTTATATTTTGCACAAGAACATGGATCTCTATATTTTTTGCATTGTGAGAAAGTACCCCAAAATCTTATTCATGCATAAGATATTTAATATGTAAATGACAGTGTATACATATTTTTGATTATAAAATCAAAACTGAGGAAAATTAAAAGTAGATTTTTTTATTAATATTAAAGTCACAAATTGACTTCTTCGTTTTCAGCTACATGTTTACTTATTCCTTCCTAATTTTCAGCCATTTTATAACAATTAATCTAGAATATCTTTGGTAGCTAAATAGCTGAAATTTTGGAATTATTAGCCTCTGCTGTGGTAAGTGCACATGCACTGCGATAAAAAAAAAATTTCGATAAAAAAAAATGTGTCGGCAAAAAAGATGATAAAAGTCATCTTGTACATGTGTCAGTTCATTGTGCTTTATGCATTTTACATAAAATATGTACTTAAATGTCAAGCTACTTGAAATGGCTTTGAGCAGGCAATTTTAAGTGCCTTTTTTTTTTGGAGTAAAATGAAATCATTTTAAATGTGGTGATATTTTCTAGCCACTGTTATTGTATGTTATTTCCCTTTAAGGAAAGTTTGTTATAATTATCAATTTTAATACAAAATAAATATGTTGCAAATATTTGGTTGATTTTGCTTCTTTGTAATGTTTTTTTTTTCACACATGGGAACATGCTAAATGATAACTACTCAGATACATATTGTCTCTATTTTTAAAAATAATATTGCTGCAAACTTAGCAGCTCTGTTATTTTTCAATTCATCAGTGCCCTTAATAATTCACTTCACTGTGTTTTGACAAAACCTGATGATCCGCCTGTCAAAGTATATATTCAGAAAGAGGACAGTAAAATGAGAATGCCTGCCTCTGCAAGTGGACCACATTTTTTATATCTAAATCAAGCTAATGGGTGCACTGATAATAACTAGTGCCTTGCAGGGGCGGATTTCCCACTAGGCACGTGCCTAGGGCCCCAGAACTTGAGGGGTCCCGAAAACGTAAAATTGGATTGCCAGTTTTGTTTTGCTTTTCACGGACCAAAATAAATAAATCCTTAAAGTGACTACTTTATTGTCAATTGATAATTTACTTTCTCATTTTAAATTTTTGTATTGTTATTGATGTACTTGTTTTGAAAGAAACTTAAAATAACCTAGCTTTCCTTTTAGTGGTAGGTGAAACAAGGATTTGACGCTTCCCACACTTTTCATTGTTTAAGGCGAATACTTAGCGGGCTGTGATATAAAGTACTTTCATATGACTTCTAGCCAAGGAAAAACATCTGTGTTGGAACTTTTTACCTGTCTTTTCTGAGCTGCGATGAAGAGTGCTTGTAGAAACTGTCCTGATAATCTGGGGTGTTTGCTGTTAACTACCTTTTCTCTCTGGGGTAGTATAATCAAGTTATTCGTTAGCCCTAATCTTCCTACACCACCCTAAACCAAAGTAGCTAATATATATAATCTTCGCAAAAAAGAAAGAAAACGAAGCACCCAGAAAAAATCATCCTATCAAGATGAAAATTGGCTTGTGTAATGTACATGTATAGGAGAGGAAATTATTGCAATTCCACAGCAGTTGGGCCATTTATCCGGATAAAACGGTTACATGAGTAGAAGTCAGTAAGTTGTAGCGCCACCTCTCGCTCGGATGCAAGCAGAAACCCAGCGTGGCAGAGACACATACAGTTTACGGATACTGTTCTAAGGTATGGAATGCCAGATGGTGTCCAAATTGTGGGCCAATTCGACGACATTCCTGGATGGATGGGATCCCATCATGTTTGTTTGTTTTGTTTTTTGGAGGTTTAACGACCGCCGTGAGCAACTCAATGGGCTATAAGCAGTCGCCCGTCCCTAATTTAGGGTCACTGGTTCCAGGGAAGGGAGAGAGCCAGTGCCATAAGACAAACACAACATCCATGCCTCATCGGGATTCGAACCCGGACCCCTTACGGACGAATGATCAGAGGCCAGCGCCTTAGACCACTGCGCCACCGGGGCGGCCCCATCATGTTTGATCGGTGAGAAATCAGGTGATCGGGCAGGTCTAGAAGGGTGTCAACATTACAGAAGCTGGCATGGGAGAGCTGTGCCATGTGTGGCCAGGTATTATCCTGTTGCAAAATTATTCGGTGATGTGCTACAGGAAGGGCAACACAACAGGTCGTAGAATGCGTCGACATACTGTTGAGCCGTGAGGGTAGTACGGAGGACTTTGAAGGGTGTCCAGCTATTGTAGGAAACAGCTTCCTAGACAGTCAGATCGGGTGTCAGATCCTGTGCCGTTGCACGGTACAAGCAGGATCCGTGTGCTGGTCGGCTCGTCTCCAGACACGCATGCGCTGGTCATCAGCGTTAAGTGCAAACTGTTACTCATCACTGAAAACAACATGACACCACTGGACATTATCCTTCGTCGATCAGATTCATCACCACTGCAGTTGGTGCCTGCGATGCTCTCTGATCAGTAGTAAGCGGCGGATTGGCCTCCTCGAATGTAATCCCTGTGCCGCAACTCGTCTGGCAACGGGCCGAATGGCCACTTCTGTACCTGTGGACGACACATGGCCACGGATTGTTGAGAGCAACGAATTCGGTTCTGTTCGTGCGGCTCTCACAGTAGCTTGAATCTCGCGTTCCACTGATGCTCGGCCATCCACTGCCCATGTGCCGCTGGATTGTGGTGCCCTGTTCGACCCATTGGCGCCAACATCGTCCGATTACCGCGTCGCTCCGATTCAAATGTCTGGCGATACAGCGACTTGACCAACCGGCTTCTGTCAGCCCAATTATATATCCTCTCACAAACCCGCTCGACTTCTCTTGGTGTGTACGGATCCATCGTCGTGGTATCCTCACAGTCTGGAGGTTAATGTACCAGCAATTCGCTGTCACAATTATCCGGTACGTCGACGCATTCTACGACCTGTTGTGTCGCCCTTTGCTCTTGATATACATTTCTCGATGCGGTTCCCATGCGATGTCGGGGGCCGCTATTTACTCATTGGTCGTCATTTTTTAATTAATCATTTGCATATTCAGCCCTTAGATACTTGCATGCAGGTTTCATTATGATCAAAGGACTTTCTCGAGGTGTTTCGTTTTTTGTTTCTCCACAAAAAGTGTGTGCTTAGGCTGCAAAATAAAGAAATTCGAAACTGTTGCACTGTTTATCTTTTTCTTATTGAACAGTGTTAAAAGAAATTTCTATTGTATTGCAGTAGCATTTTCTTATTGCTTTCTCC
Organism: Macrothele yani; assembly: GCA_039090855.1. Taxonomy (NCBI): domain Eukaryota; kingdom Metazoa; phylum Arthropoda; class Arachnida; order Araneae; family Macrothelidae; genus Macrothele; species Macrothele yani. The sequence continues at coordinate 74,679,214 of CM077016.1, read as the reverse complement.
TCCCCTAGTTTAATACTGATAAATATCAAGTATTCTCATCTTTTCTCTATTCCTTAAATTAACAACAAAACAACAAATTAACATTTGAAAAAGCAATGAACATTTGAAAAAGCAATGAACATTTTTTTTTTTTTTTTTTTTTTTTTTGATTGATTGAAGGTTTAACGACCACCATGAGCAACTCAATTGGCTATAAGCAGTCGCCCATCCCCAATTTAGGGTCAGGGAAGGGAGAGAGCCAGTGCGGTAAGACAAACACAACATCCATGCCTCACCGGGACCCGAACCCATCTCGGACGAATGGTTATAAGCCAGCGCTTAGACTACTGCGCCACCCGGACGGCCAATAAAAGTTTCCATGATACTCTTACTCGAAAAACTGTGGTTCCTACTTTTCCATTTTCAAGCTGGATCTTTTGCACTTAATCCTTATGCTTCTATTTCTGATAACTGCGGTGGAGGTATAAAGAAAATCTTGCACATCTTTTTGACATAATAAAAGAAAACGCAGACCTCAATTTCCTGATGAAAGTAATTAGGAAAAATGTTTTCAAGAAACTCTTCACACTCTCGCTTTTTTGCACTGTCTGATGAGATTCTTACTGTCAAACTTTTTTGGTCCGTGACATTTGTCTATGCCATGGACGGCTGAATCTCTTCGATTTAGAGAATCGTTCGCCACAAAAAAACTTCTCCGCGAAAAGTCATTCACCCTTTTTAAGCAAAGTACTGTGCACAAATTGAAATTTACCCGTATTTTGTAACGTGGAGGACTTCTCCGGTTGCCAGTGTCTTCAAGTATTTTAGTTTTGCTGGATACCATGCTCGTCGCCTACTAATTTGACTAATTTGCTCATTACGTAAAAACAAGGTGATTTTCTAAAGCTGAAGCAATGGAGAAGGCATGTTTTGTAATTGAAACTTATTCCAGTTTCATGACAATTTATACAAAATGTATTGATAAATTTAGCGAAACTCCATTTTCAGCGCCTTTAGCGTTAAATTTGCCAAGTAACTATAGCAACTGAAGATGTATTATTGTAGCCAGTTTTGCCAAACGTATCAAACTCAAAAAGAACTTTTGCAGTAACCGAAATGGTCTCTCATAGCGTAAAGCTGAAATTTATTAAATTTCCAATTCCAGAACTAGAGGGAAATTTATGAACTGGTAGGGAAATTTAAAATGGCTGAAATTTTATGTCCTATCATTCGCAAAAATAATTTTTGAAGAATCTGTCCTTCAGTACCACTAGCAGGAAATTAATGAACTGATTCGAAAATTATATATTTGAGAAAGAACTGTTAAGCCTAATCTGAGAGGCACAAAAATATTTCTTCACAAGAGAAGTTTAATTTCTTGAATGTTCGACTTTGACAGCCCTTAGTCGTAAATTCATATAAAGAATATGGGATATTTAAAGTGCCAAACTTAGTGCCCTTTGATTTCCTATTAGCCGCAAAAATAATTTTTGAAATATCTGTAAAAACAAAAAGTTAAATGTGCGCAAACAGTCAAACGGATTACATTAGCACTGTTTCTGACAAAACGTCCTAATAATTTATGATAGAATCGCATTTCAAAAAGCACAAAAACATTTTTCTTGACTTCTTTTTTTTTTTTTTTTTTGTTAATCTGACGGATGATTTCTGAGGCGATAAGAAGCGGAAGGAGTAGTCCCAGAATCGTTTAGCGCCAAGGGCTCCAAAAGATTTTAAGTCTCCTCTGGTGACTTGGAATTCCTTCTGTTCAGCTTACAAAAGAGGAATGTACAACAATGAAACAGTGGCAACGCCAAAAGCTCAGAACTGGGGGGGGGATATTAGGGGTGCTCAAATTTTAAAATGCTTGGAAGAAATTTAGGCAGAAAAAAAGGTCCCTTTCTGTAGATTTTACACGACTATGTTGATGTTATCCCAAGTAAAAACAAAAGATGTTTTAAGGTGTATACATACTGTACGTAGTATTTATTCAATATATGTAGTACTGGGAACCATGCATACAAACCTACACAGGCTTTAACATGTTAATATTTTATCATTTTAGCTTACTTATGTCATTTTTTTTTATATTTTCTGTCATGAGGCTGCTTATTAATTTGAGTTTGTAACTTAACAAGGCATATCTCTCTCTCTCTCTCATTCTGTCTATCTTTCATCTCTTTAAACTAATAATTACGAAAATAGCATTTTTTACTACTCTCTTAGACATTCGCTCACACGACTCACTCCATTTCCCAGAATATTATAATACTAAATTTAACAAAAAAATAATTTTATACACTCTTTGAAAAAAAAAAAACAGAAGCACTCCGAGAAAGTCGTTCAATCCTGTTGAAACTTCGTATGCAAGTACCTCATGGCCAAATATGCAAGTGATTTAAAAATAACTGCCAATGACGAAATAGTGGCGCGCCATAGCGCATGGGAACAGCGCATCGAGGTGTGTATATCAAGAGCAAAGCTCGCACACAGGGACAATTGTAACCGCAGATTGCGGTTGCATTTAACTTCCACGGACTGTGAGGCTGCCCCGACGTCGAATCCGTGCATAGTACGATCAGTTGAGCGAGTTTGAGAGAGGCGTATTATTGGGCAGAGAAAGTCCGGTTGATCAAGTCGCCGAATCGCCAGGCATTTGTGTCATAATGCCTGGCGATTCGGCGCCAAAGCTGTTTTTCCATCTTCAAAACGATTTATTTTTTCACAAATTGTGAAGGACGCGATCGGCACCTCGATTCCTGGGGACTAATCGCCGGCACCGATGACCAGTGCATACGTGTCTAGAGACGAGCCGCCCAGCGCACTGATCAATTTCAACTCGCTGGATATGTCACGTATGGATCGGCCATTTCTGTGATACCCGACGATTACACCTTTCTCGAGATCGGAGAGCTCCGAACTGCGTTGCATCTTGCATGCGACTGGTTGCGATGTTGTTTCCCACACGATATTTAACGGCGGCGGCCGTGACGTGTATAAGGACCGCAGATATCGTCGATTGCAGGGGTGTCCAATTACTTGTTGGTAGATAGTGTATATATATATATATATGCACGTCACAACCGTATGTTTTGTTCTGACGTATGTCGCTCTTAATCTCTTTGGGAAGAAGACACTATGCAATTATTTGAACATATAAAATAATAATATTGCATGTTTAATTTGTGACATGCGTCGCTCTTGATCTCTTTGGAGAGTAGCCCCGGTGCCGCCGTGGTCTAAGCGATGGTTTCTGATCATTCGCCCAACGGATGAGTCTGGGTTCGAATCCCGGTAAGGCATGTCGTGTTTGTCCTACGGCCATCCCGGTGGTGCAGTGATTTTAGCGATGGCTTCTGGTCATTCGCCCAAAGGAGGGGGTCTGTGTTAGAATCCCGGGCAATGGTTGTTTGCGTTTGTCTTTCGGAGGTTTATTCGCTGAGTTCCTAGTTCACCTATGTATATTCCTGTCGTTGAAACACAGAATGTCTATACTGTATGTATCTGTCCACCAAGTTCAGCGTGTATGTAATGTATCTTTGGAAAACTGCTACACATAATTCGGAAACTTGGAAAACTGCCACAAATTCGAAGTGCCCCTCGGAGGAACAGCAACTCGTGCCCGGCCCCTTAATGAAAAACATGTGGGAGTTTTCCTGTTTGGCGATTTATAGTGAACCGGATCTTACATGCCATTTTCTGTAAGTAGGAATCTCCTATTATAATTTTATGCCACTATAATAACTCCTACACTTTAACAAATCTAGTACGAAATGCAATTTGCGTATACATTCCCTTATACACTGAGTGCTGGCCACTTTATTATGACCACCCCTCAGTACTTCGGTGGGCCACCTTTTGCCTTTAATACTGCGTCGATTCTTCGTGGCATGGACTCCACGAGATGTTGATAGGTGGTTTGTGGAATCTAAGACCATGCTTGATGAATAGCACTTTCCAGGAGTGTGAGATTACAGGGTTGTGGATCCAGCTGTCTGATGTCTCGTTCAACTTCATCCCAAAAATTCTCATTGGGGTTGAGATCTGGAGATTGTGGGGGCCACCTAAGCAAAGTAAACTCACCGGCATTTTCTTGAAACTAATCCTGTACAATACAAACACTATGGCAGGACGCATTATCTTGTTGAAAGTAGCCATCGCCATTGGGATAAACCATCCACATGGCAGGATGCACTTGGTCCGCAACGATGTTTAGATATGATGTGGCAGTCAGACGTTGATCAACACGAATTAAAGGGCCCAAAGCATGCCAGGAAAACATTCCCCAAACCATAATGTTGCCTCCACCACTTTGAAGGGTTGTAGTAATGCATTTGGGGTCCATGCTTTCGTGCTGTTTCCGCCAAATTCTCTCTCGGCCATCGGCACGGTGCAACAGAAAACGTGATTCATCGGACCACATAATTTGTTTCCAATTATCGACTGGCCAATCCTTGTGCGAACTGGAGACGTTTTCTCTTGTTAACTGCAGACAGCAAAGGTGTTCGAACAGGGCTTCGGCTGCCATATTTCATCTGATGCAGTGTACGGCCAAGAGTGCGTGCAGAGATCATTTGAGGGGATCCTTGATTAAGATGGTCTGTAATTTGCTGCACTGTTGCTCTTCTGTTGTCTGTTACCAGTCTGGACACTCTCCGTTCCGCCCGAGCAGCCACTAGTCGACGACGTCCACACGTTGCACGTAGAGACCCAGTTTTTTGGCTGACAGTCCAGTCTTTAAACACTTTAACAACAGCTGTTCTGGAACATTTCACGAATGCGGCGGTTTCGGTGATACTCGCTCCATGTCTCCGAGCTCCTACAATCATCCCACGTTGAAAGTCCGTCAAATCAGGGCCCGATTTACTACATGCGAGGCCCAGGGCACAAAACATTTCCGGTCCCCCCCCTCCTTATTCTCTATCGACCAAATAATAGTCACTGTGTGCAGAGTAGCAGAATGTAGACGTACATGCGTACGCTGATAGTTTCCAAATCATTAGCAGGTTTGCAGATAGTTTTTGCATGCAGATTAAAAAAATAAAAATGTTAGGCCTATATACAGCAATTAAAACACTTACGCTTTACTCAGATTAATATACTTAATTCTATTTTAACTGAAGAACTTAATTATTTTACACATCTTCTGAGTTCTTTTGTTTATAGACATTTCTGGCCTCTAGATTTTATCAAGGCCTGTTCTCAATGTATACGAACTGTATTAAAAGTTTTGTTTACCCAGAATTTAAATTTTATTGTCAGGTTCCTCTTTCAGTTGCCAATTAAATAAAAATATTTCCTTATGCATTTTGTAAGTCCAGTATTTTTGAATTAACTTGTTGAAAATCATATTTATAATTTTTGAAGGTTCATTGATAGAACTGTTTTTCTGGATATAAAAACTTTCTATAATTAATCTCTTGTTTTTATGCGGTTCGTAGTCCAGTATTTTAATAATTTGCCATAAAAGTCCATTTTACACACATTGCTGCACATTCAATTAGAATGTACTATTTTGTCCTCATTGGAATCTGTAATGTTCTAATAATTATTTGTTTTATTAATTTTCCTTTAAATTATCTTATTCTATTATTATCATGGTTTGCGGGTTGGCAGCAAGTTTTCTGTTTCAATAGCTGTGTACGCAGATACATTTTATTTTTATACAACTCTGGCTGTGCGGGGACAACTGGTTGATCAGTAGTTTGTGGTGTTAATGACCCCCATAGACTCTAACTATAACAATATATCTATGACAAAATGGATGGACATCTTAATTTTAGTGAATATTGTGGTCTTGCAATGTACTGATTCTTGCGTCTAGAACATGAGAACAATGCATCCGACAAAAAATGTGAACTAAAACAAGAAAAAAAAAATCCATGGTGACCTCCACTGGACTTCCTCATAAATAGAGATGTAAAGCTGCATAAAAAATTGAAAAAGTGCTATGGGAACTCCTACTTCCAGCTTCCTGGTTTCTACCAAGATCAAATCCGCGCATCATGATCAGTATATCAGAAAACTGCAAAACATAAAATTTTGTGTTGATGAGGAAGAGTTTGAGTTAAACACAAATAAAAAAAAAAACAATAATAATAATCTGAAAAGCTGAGGGGAGCACCTAGTCTGGTTCAATTTTTGGTAAATGTGTTGTACTTCGGCATCCTAAATTATTTGGTCAGAAAAGTTGTAAAATAAAAAAATAAATAAAAGTATATTAAAGATGTTTACCGAAAAACTTACCTCCAAGTAGTCCAAGTAGGATGAGTAAACACACGCTGCGGCGACGACCTGAAGCTTTGCTCCGTTGAAAGGAAGGTTTGCTGCGGCTGGGAATTCATGGGCAGAAGTGTACAACAGGAATCAGGTACGCTCTTGTCAGGAAAGAGTAACAGAATATACTGCTACGCTAAAGAATGTAGTTTGTAATTTCTGTCTCACTTTTTAAAGAAACATGCAGAGACTGTCTTCGTTCTTTGGCATGTAATTCCGTGATACGAAATAGTAAGTATGCACATGCCTTTCTTGTTTCTAGAAAAGCGTTAGAGTAGGTGTCGCATTCTCTCTAACAGAAGTTAGATGACAAGTCTCAAAGTGAAAGTTTGATTACTAAATAAAAAAAAAAGCTTCCACGGATAAATGAGTTCATACATTCAGCATCAAAGAATCCCATGTGAAAAAAAACAAGAAACTGTCCGATTGCGATGTCAAGAACTGACACCTAAATTAACTATTTTCTGTAGCGTAGCACTACACTCTTTCCTGACAACAGCGTATCCGGTTCCTGTTGTACTATTCCGCCCGTGAATGTCCTGGCTGCAGCGATCCAAAGAATATCTAACTGATAAGAAGGTAAGGCTCAGCGAGACGTAACTAGCGCCACTATATTATGCGGCAAAGAATTACTACACAGAAGCCAACATTACAGGCTGATGCCGCAGGATGCCGAGCAGACTGAGTTAGACTGAGCATGCGTGTTTGTGTTCAAAGAATATAAACGCTTGTTTGTGTTGGCGTTTTGTTCAAAGGTTTTGTTGTTCTCATCTAGATCTGCGTTTATATTACAGCCATGAAATACACCCACTCCATTCCGATGAATAACAATTCATGGAATGGAGTGGATGAATAACAAGAACAAATTTGAAACCGTTTGAAACAAATATCCTGGAAAACCATTAAAACAACGTTTGCTGAAAAAAAAAGCTATCGTTACGTTGAAAAAATTAATTTATCAATTATATGAAACTGACTTTTATGAAAAATACCTCGTAATATTGTAAAATGAAAGAGGGAAGCATTCGATTACACAATGCATACCAAACAGACAGCTTTAAGCATACACTCAATCGTGGCGAGTTAGTCCGGTCGGTAGAGAGCTCAGCTATCACGCCAGCGGCCCAGGTTCGAACCTACTCAGATACGAACGGATGTTTTTCCGATCTGTTGAGAAAATTTCTCCAGCGCAGTGCGTTTAATTTACAAACTTCGGAAGGGTAGAAAAAAAAATTGTAGCTTTGGGAAACTGCGGTTGTTTTTGCTTTTTTTTTTTTTTTTAATTATTATTATGGCTGCTACTGGGAAACCAGCCTCAGCATTTTTGACATTTAAGGTATATTGTAAATATGAAATTCATGCCAAGCAACCTGGTATTACTACGGTGCTTAAAGTGAGAATAAAACTGCTAAAATTTCCTTAAAATAATATTAATTGCTAATGTATATATTTGTTTCACCAAAAGAAGGGACAGGAGGGATACTCAGAAAAGAACAACAAAAAAAAAAAAATGCTTTAGTAGACCCAATGAGACCGAAGGAAACAGTCGCAGATCAAAGCTTCGCTTCCTTTCCGTGAAATAGGCTTCCCGTCCCGTGTCTCCTACGCTTTTTGCGCCTGAATGTTAACTTTCCCGCAGAGCATCTGCTGCCGCATTACATGGTGGCGCTGCTGTCACCTGTTTTACATTATCTCTACGAGAGTTGAGCTTCTTCACGCGAAGCGTTTATATTCTTTGAGCGATCCTTCCTTTCAACGGAGCACAGCATCATTTCAACGCCTCAGCGTTGTTCAAGGCCTCCCGCAGCGTCTGCTGACTCGTCATACTTGGAGTTCAAGTTTTTTGGTAAACATCTTTAATATTCATTCTAATGATGAAATTTGTTCACCATTTCCCCTTAAATTGCATATTTTAGAATCTGTACGTCACACTTTTTAGAAATTTTACAGCTTTTCTGACCAAATAATTTACCACGCTAAACTACACATTTACCCAATTTTTACCAAAATCTAATGAGCACATAATGACATGAATGTATAAATTGTCCAATGTCAAACAAAACTGACAATACGATGACAAAGTGCTGTGTTTGGGCACCAGATCTTTTTATTTGTAATAACTCGGTTACTATTCTTTATTTTTAGGAATGAATAAAAACAATTAAAAATTTACCTCCTATATCAGGACGAAACACTTGGGTTGAATATTTTTCTTCTATATTTCCTAGATGCAAAGTCATGTATCAGAGAATCATAATTTAAAGACTGTGTCACATCACTCTCCAAAGACAGCAGAGCTAATGATGCCAGTTTCGTTTGTCGCATGGTTGATCGTAAGGGATTTTTAAGTCTTTTCAGCAAAGAAAATGATCTCTCACTTGTACAATTTGAAATCGGTAATGTCATGAACATTCTAAGTGCAGTCTCGGTGTTTGGAAATGTGGCTTCTAAATTGTTTACCATCAAAGTTTGCAGCATCTGGGAAAGGGTTGCATGCTCCCCCATCATTGAGGAGAATTGCAAAAACTCATCTGCAAACTGGTCGTCAAGGTCATTGTTAAAGTATTCCTGCAATGCTTTTGCCCCTTCAAAAATTTCAGATCTTGATTTTTTTTTTGTAAAAAATTCAAATTTTCTCATTATATTTTCTTAAGCACTTTTTCTGCTTGAAAGCTGAGTGACTAAAGCGTCACAAAGCACATAATGAACCTGAGTTCTAAATATATCCCTTGCGCTGAGTTCTATATGTTCACCGTTACATTCATCTAGGTGTTTATTCTTGAGCACTTTCTTTCTTCGGGAATCATGACCATGGTATTGCACATTTTCAGACACTAATGTTTTAGCTTCCTCTTCATAGACTTCAAAATTTTCCCTCACGAACTGAATGAATTCAATTAACGACTGGAAAATTTTAGGTACTTCAGAAATACTTCCTTTTGGATTCTGACAAGTTTGATTTGCACAGTTTAATCTCTGAAGTATTGTGTCCCAAACTACTGTGCTGATCGATATTTCCATTGTTCGCATTTTCTTCAGCAGTGATTTTGCTTCATCTCTTGTCTATGGAGAATCATCTACATTTTCTGACAGAAATACTAAAACTTTCTCTATTTCACGATAATTTTTCCTCACTGATCTTGTAGCTGCAGCATCTGCACACCATCTGGTAACTAACCGACTCTTCAGTGTGAGTGATGAATTTCCATGTGCTTCCTGGACTTTCTCCTGAAGCATCTGTAACGTATACTCTATATTCACTTTCCTTTTGATTTTACTATCTCTGGTTATTTTATTTTACTATGTAAATTATCTTCTTACTGAACGAGATGTTATTTCACCCGCTGAATGAGATCTGGCAATGAGTGTAAGTCATGACGTGATGGTAACCAGTATAAATAGGCGCGTTCAACGATACGTAAGGAGAGCGTTGGTTTATGTGAAGGAGAGCGTTTGTTGTTGTATAGCCAGAGCTTCGTTCTATGTGATTAGGTTGATTCTTCATTATTGTGATACGAATAGTGTGTGTGCGTTGGATGATTCAAGAGTTATCTAATAAAAGAGCTTTTTCGTAAGTACGTCTTTCTCAGTTCATAGTTTTTGTCAGATCTCTGTCTGGCTGTTAGGTTTATGTCATTAGTTGATTATTATTAACAACCAGCGTTAAGACTTTATTTATCTTAATTACTACCACAACATTACTAGCAGTTAAAAAGCTTGTTCATTATTGTTACTACACTACTAGCAGGAAAGTTTATTCATGATTTAATTAACAAACAACAACCATTAGAAGAAGCATTAGCTTAGTACAAGCATATAATTCAGTAGCAGAAGCATTATAAAACATTACTAGCTTAGTTGAAAGCTTTATTCATTATACATCTTCCAACGGTGAGTTGATGCAGAAAAAAAGTATAGAGTTTTTGCAAAAATGTGAAAAAGAGAGAACTTTACCATAACTATCTATGCTATTCACACCAACTAAATTTAAAGTGTGAGCAGAACATGGCACATATTCCGCTAGTGGATTGATTTCCCTAATGCGTGTTTGAACACCAGAATACTTCCCAGGCATGTTGCTGGCATTGTCATAGCTTTGGCCTCTGACATTCATAATATCCAGGCCAGCCTCCTGTAGAAAAGATATCATGGTATTTGTAATGTTTTCTGCAGTATGTCCATGGAATGTAATAAATGTCAAAAACCATTCTTTTGCTTTACAATCTTTGTTGACATACCTTATGATAAAAGACAGTTGATCTATATGTGTAATGTCTGGAGTTGAGTCAACTATGACAGAAAAATATTTTGACATTTTTATTTTATCAGTGATTGCATTTAAAACACACACAGCCATTAATTCAACAAATTCATCCACACATGTTGAAGATAAGTAACTGGTGTTACCACTTCCTGGATTCCCACATTTTCCAAGTGTTGAGCTAAGAATGGATCAAATTCTGCAATTAATTCTAAGCAGCCCAGGAAATTTCCATTCTGAACTGATCCAATTGTTTCATCATCACCATACATTGGCAACCCACGAACTGAGAGATACTTAACTGTTGCAACAACTCTATGCAAAGCATCTTGCCAGTACTTGGATTCATTCCGATACTGCATAACTATCTGACAGTCAATGCGTGCAGAAGCATTCATGCGTGATGAATAGTCACATACTGCTTGCCTGTGTATGCGTGAATTTTCATGCTCTGTAAGACATTCACTTGCATGCTTCCAGTCAGGAAAACCTGTGGATCCTAATGCTGTAGTGCTCCTAGCATACAATTTGCATATCCAGCAGAATAGTAAACAAGTTGATGGGGATAAAGGAAGCCAGTCGTGTGTTACCTTCTCATTATTTTTTTATTCTGAAAAAATTACCTTCTGTTAGGAAACGTTTTTTACCACATATATCCTTCCCTGTGAATGCCAGCAACTTCAAATCTTGTACTGGTGGATTGCTCAAAAGCATTTGCGCATTTCTTCTGTAATTTCTCCCCATAAGGCAGGATCCACTGCATTCATTGTGGAACTTGTGCTCTCTTCATTAGATGAATTCAAAAGAGCCGCCCCGGTGGCGCAGTGGTCTAAGCGATGGCCTCTGATTATTCGTCCGAACGGGGTCCGGGTTCGGATCCCGGTGAGGCATGGATGTTGTGTTTGTCTTACGGCACTGGCTCTCTCCCTTCCCTGGAACCAGTGACCCTAAATTAGGGACGGGCGACTGCTTATAGCCCATTGAGTTGCTCACGGTGGTCGTTAAACCTCCAACCAAAAAAAAAAAAAAAAAAAAAAAAAAAAGAATTCAAAAGATTTCCCAAATTAGGAACATCTGTGATGTTAGATGATTCTGAAGTCAGATTACTGGCTTCCAAAGACAAATTACACTCAACAGACTCACCAGTAGTAAAATTAGATGAATTTGTAGAACTTTTGGGATCAAATGAAATATCCAATTTTTTAATGGCAAAACTTTCAATGCTACCATGCTGCATGTCATCATCCTTCAGTTTCAATTGTTTGGCTTTCCGGTTAGCACTGCCGGATAAATATGTATGTTTTGACATAATTTAACTGTTAAATAATTCAACTTAAATATATTGTTACAACTAACTAAATTTGATTATATATAAAATTAACAAATATTCAACATTCCATCAGACTACAAGAAACGCAACGCAAAATACAACCATGCCTTTGCGGTTACAGTTACGACAACGACAAGCCGTGTGCAGGAAGTTGAAGGATCGCCGCCCCGGTGGCGCAGTGGTCTAAGGCGCTGGCCTATGATCATTCGTCCGTAAGGGGTCCGGGTTCGAATCCCGGTCAGGCATGGATGTTGTGTTTGTCTTACGGCACTGGCTCTCTCCCTTTCCCTGGAACCAGTGACCCTAAATTAGGGACGGGCGACTGCTTATAGCCCATTGAGTTGCTCACGGTGGTCGTTAAACCTCCAACCAAAAAAAAAAAAAAAAAAAAAAAAGTTGAAGGATCAGTTGAGTTTAGGTGCGTTCGGAAAAGCAAGAAAACGCACGTGGATCAATGGAAGCGATCCTCCTCCTCAATGGCCACCTGAAGGTTATAACCACTGAAACTCATTAATGGCCACGTGTTTACGTGAAATTCGAAACTCAAACTCACTGCGTGTAAGTACCACATCTATAAACATATGACTCATGAGCATGCAAAAGTAAAAAAAATAAATTTTGAATACACACACACACAATTCCCATTAAATAAGTACACATTTAATTCAAATTTTGGGGCTCCCCAAAATCGGGGGCCCTGGGCACGTGCCCCGTGTGCCCTCCCGTAAATCAGGGCCTGTAATGGCCACGTGTTTACGTGAAACTCGAAACTCAAACTGACTGCGTGTAAGTACCACATCTATAAACACATGACTCATGATTATGCAAAAGTAAAAAAAATAAATTTTAAATATACACACACAAAATTCCCATTAACTAAGTACACATTTAATTCAAATTTGGGGGGCCCCAAAATCGGGGGCCCTGGGCACGTGCCCCGTGTACCCTCCCATAAATCAGGGCCTACGTCAAATCGCATTTTTTACCCATCTCGTCACCCAAAAATCCCTTCTACTGCTCTCGCAAGCCCTAAGCTTTCCCTTTTTATACTAGTTTCGCCCTCAGGCGGCAACAGAATGCAGCCATAGCTCATTTGCTTAAAACTGTCAAGTGGTCATAATAAAGTGAAGACTCAGTGTCTAAGGTGTACGAGTTTCATGCGGTGTGTTTTGCTAACGGTGGAAGAAGGAATAGGAGTTTTCCGCCAAGAGAACAGCTGTTCAACAACGACAATCACCAAAGAGGAAAGACCTTCCGTTAATGCAATTTGTATATGTCCCCGTAACGTCTCACTAACAGAAGGGCACCAATCTCCCGGGTACGAGTTTTCTAAAATTCAATTTTAGGAAAATGCCGTGATTGCTTCAATTTGTGAAATAATTTACGAATTTGAAGAGGGGAAAATGTATCGGAATAGTTAGAAGAAGTGAAGATGATGCCAAATCCTGAAAATCAGGCATTAAAACTGAACAAGAGGGAACGGAACTGCATGAGTACGAGTTTGCCGGGTACCAATCCCCCGTGTTCCATTATTGGATTATTCAACATTGTGTGTAAATATATTTATATTGTCTAGCATAGGCGCCGAATTCGTGGGTTCGAGACAGTTTTTGAACCCCCCAATGATTTTGTTGAGGGTTCCTCGAACCCGTAATATTTTTGCGCGTATTTCGTGGAAACAATACACGTACGCATATGTGCATAAATTTTGGGTTTCGTTATCAATTCTTCAAGGTTTTTATTATTCATTCCCCGTTTATTATAGTATATAAAAAGTGTGTACAGAAGTTTACCTCTCGGACTGTTTATTGTCCTCAAAAAAGAATTAGTGTTTGTTCGTGCTCATAAAATTTGACGCAAGTACCGTTGTTTATGAGCATTTAAAACTTTAAATTTTAGAAAATTCTTCGGTTTGTCTGGGTTCCCATAGAAAAGAAAAGTCTAGCTCTACAATCGGAGACGAGAGTCTATTCGAGGTCATAGTGATAAAGGTGGAAATATGTTGCACAGTCAGTTGACCCGCCCTATCTTCGGGCAGTCAGGAAACAAGAAGGTTAGAAGAGAGAGAAGATGGCATCAGCAACCGCTGGTGAAGCCAAGTCTGATCATCTGGTTTCTTGGGCCCTCCGGTTGGGGAGGTTCAGTGGCGTGACGTCACTTACTGAAGACCACTTGCTGAAGACCTGTGCTAGAGCACAGGTTGATAGTGACTGTCTCTTACGCTCTGCAGCATTCCCTGAAGGTCAACAAAACTCCCACAGCTTTAGCAAGGCCGTGATTGGTTAATACGCTATATGCACTTCCGCTCGACAAAGCATAATTTTGTTTAATTTTTTTAGAAAATAATAAACAGTATTTCTGTAACTTTTTGCAAATTTTTAGTTATGTGCATGTATATTTCGTTCTCATGTTTTCCCGACTGTACATGATGCACAAGTGCCTCTGAAACCTCTTCAAAGTCAACGATTTTCCCATAGTATAAGTACAGAAGCAGCCCAAGTTGAGCATCCTGGGCATACACAGCTGATACGAAGTAGAGCCCACGGAAAACGTAGGGCATGGGGCTGATGTCATGTCCTCTCCCTTCTAACCTCCTATTTAAACTCAGAAATCATTTGAAGAAAAAAATTTTGGAATTTTTAAAATTGGTAAAAAAAACCTTAAAATATATTTTACATGTTTTAGTTACTTTTATAAGACAATTGAGTTGAATATTCATATAGTATCTGTGTATTGTATATGATAATGCCGCGCCTACAGAAGCAAAATAAATGAAATAAATAATTATCTAGAGAAAAAAATAATCTGTAATTAACTATAATTTGCTTCATTTTAGCATTTCAGGCGTCTTATTGTGCCAGATAATCTCACTGAATGAAATTTAAATTAGACTTAAATACTCTGAAAAATGCATTGGTAATTCGATTAAAAATTTCCGGAACCCCCAATAATTTTTCAAGTCGGCGCCTGTGTTATATAAGTGAAAAACATCCAGTAAGGATTCAATTAAAGTATCAAGTTTATGTGGTTGCAGTTCCTTTAAGTCATGACATACTGTTTTTAAGTTATTTTCAGCGAATGATAAGGACCTTTATTTTTCATTTATTAATTTCATTTTATTGACTGATCAATAGCTTGCTTTATGTATTGATTAATAAATGGTAAGATACTTGCAACAAAACGTTTATTTTGTGGTAAATTGTTCTTCCGACTTTTGACTTAAAATTTGTTTTTTCCACAAAACGGAAAAATGCGCCTCGTCACTGGGTGACATGTGATCTGTAAGAATAGCTCACAATTCCTAAAGCCGTGTGGATTTGGGCCGTGGAACTAATGAAGAAGCATTGGTATAGTTAAGTTTTTCATCTCCCCCCCCTTGTTCATGAGGGAAGCAATCTTAGTATGTTCCCGTCGCATTGTGATTCCTTTCTCACGAGACTACTTCCTTAAATGAGGACAATGGGTTTGGTCTTTAAAAGTAAACCGCAGCAAGTAAACATCTGGAGATGGAGTGGTTGTTTTGCCATTGTTCCACAGAACGGCGCAATGTGGAGGAGGTAAAAGAGCGTAAAAACTCGGGGCTATTGGTACAAAGGCTGGTTCTTTTAGCGAAGCACACTGTGCTTCCCGAAGAGGGAGGCTGTGACATAGTTGCGGTGCCATCTCTCTTCGCAAGAGTAATCTAATCCCCTCCGATATCTAAGCGCACGAAGCAAGCGTGGGAAGGAATTAAATCCATGTTTATACCCCAGTAAATCCAACGAACGTCACTGAAACACATTAAAACAGAAGGAATATTTGTTTTGAAATCATTAATTAGAACGTTTCATATTCGAAGATCTAAAAGCTAAAATTATCAGCAAATACCCATATTGTTGACCCCTGAAAAAAAGGATTATCGAAAAATGCCCTGTCCATAGAAATTTCAAGTTCTCTCCACAACGTTATTGCATCATCCAAAGTCAGAAATAACTTTTAGTTCAACCCCAGTAGATTCCAAACCTTGATTTATTTAAAAAAAAGCAGTATATTTTTCATTTGTAAGTTAAAGAATATTGGGTGCTTCCATTGCGATAATAATCCTCAGATTAAGAAAAATTGGGCTTTCTTGAAAAGGCAAAGAATTTTGTCCATTCTGGTGTCGTAGTATAGCCTAGAGTCAATATGAATTCCGTCAAAGCTTAAAACATAAAGCTTTACAGAGCGATTTAAACTTTCATAGCTTTTTTTCCCCCCATCAACAAAAAGACATCGTGTTGAATGCCTGGATTACGGGTAAATTTTGCGCACCATCTTTTCAAAGTAATGGAATAATGCTTTCCCCCTCCAGAAGTCATATATGATTTTTCTAAAGAGAGCTCTTATTACGATGCATTTCGATACATCTTCAGGTGCCCATTTTATCCATTGCTTCCTTTCGTAAGATCACTTGGGCGTCGTAAATATATCATGGATACCTTTATCTAATTTTTCCAACGTACTGTAGTTTCTCTTAATTTCTTTTAATTGCTTCTTGAGTTGGATAATTTGTTTTGACCAGAACCTTGTAATGATGTATGCATTTCTGATTTGTGCAGAGATATTTAATAATCTCGCGTTTCTCATTCTTTAAAGCACCTAGTACACTTTCAAGATCAGATATTTTTTCCTGCAGTCTTTTACTCTCCTTCATCTTTTCACATTTCAAACATACATGAAGTTGCGGAATTACTATCTTGTTTCGTCCTAAATCGAATCTACCCCGCCGCTGATACGGGATTTTTTTGAATTTAAAGTTTTAATTCGATCCATGTCTAAAATTCTTGGTCTCCGATAAACCGTCACACACGAAAACTGCCACACATCTTTCAGCAACTTGGAAAACTGCCATATGTTTTCATTAAGGGACCGAGCACAAATTGCTGTTCCTCCGAAGAACACTTTGAATGTGTGTCAGTTTTCCCAGTTTGCGCGAATTATGTGTGGCAGTTTTTCAAAGTGCCTAATGACAGGAAGGAGTTCTTTTGTTTATCGGAATTTTCATGCCGGTTCATACGAGTTTATGGCAACTGGCCACAAAAGTTCAACGAGGGGAGGGGGTATGAATAAAGATCGCCGTTTTTTTTTATTGGAGGTTTAACGACCACCGTGAGCAACTCAATGGGCTATAAGCAGTCGCCCGTCCCTATTTTAGGGTCACTGGTTCCAGGGAAGGGAAAGAGCCAGTGCCGTAAGACAAACACAACATCAATGCCTCACCGGGATTCGAACCCGGACCCCGTTCGGACGAATGATCAGAGGCCATCGCTTAGACCACTGCGCCACCGGAGCGGCAATCGCCGTTTCTTGGCATATAAATATACACACATTTTTTTAAAAAGTAGAATTGGGAACTCCAAACAATTTCGAGAAAACGTTCTACGTAAGGCAAGCGAGAACTGCACTTTAATTTGAAGGAACACTGTAAACTGCCGAAAATTTTATATGGGGCCCCCTCGACCCCCCTTTCCCCAAACCCTCTACGGTCTAAGTTAGAGTACCATGAGGTAGTATACCAACCACATTTGGTGGTTCTAAATTGAAAACTGTAGATTTTACGAAAATTTTGTAGGTGCCCCTTGCCTCCGGGCCCCTCACCTTTCCAAAAACCGTTTACGGTCTAAGTTAGAGCACCATGAGGAAGTATACCAAATTTTGTGGTTCTAAATTGAAAACTGTAGATTTTACGAAAATTTTCTATGGGGGCCCATTGACCCCGGGCTCAGACCACTTTCAAAAACTGTCTACGGTCTAAGTTAGAGCACCATTAAGTAGTGTACCAAATTTGGTGGTTTTAAATTGAAAACTGTAGATATGACGAATATTGCGTATGGGGCCCCCTTGATCCCACCCCCACCCGTTCCGAAAACCCTCTACCGTCTAAATTAGAGCACCATGAGATATTATACAAAATTTGGTGGTTCTAAATTGAAAACTGTAGATTTTACAAATATTGCGTATTGGGGGCCCTTGACCCCGGGCCCCCCACCCGTTCCGAAAACCCTCTACCGTCTAAATTAGGGCACCATGAGAAATTATCCCAAATTTGGTGTTTCTAAATTGAAAACTGTAGATTTTACGAATATTGCGTATTGGGGCCCCTTGAGCCCGGGCCCCTTACCTTTCCAAAAACGGTTTACGGTCTAAATTAGAGCACCATGAGGAAGTATACCAACTTTTGTGGTTCTAAATTGAAAACTAGATTTTACGAAAATTTTCTATGGGGGCCCATCGACCCCGGGTTCAGACCACTTTCAAAAACTGTCTACGGTCTAAGTTAGAGCACCATTAAGTAGTGTACCAAATTTGGTATTTTTAAATTGAAAACTGTAGATTTGACGAATATTGCGTATGGGGCCCCCTTGATCCCCCCCCCCCACCCATTCCGAAAACCCTCTGCCGTCTAAATTAGAGCACCATGAGATATTATACAAAATTTGGTGGTTCTAAATTGAAAACTGTAGATTTTACGAATATTGCGTTTTGGGGCCCCTTGACCCCGGGCCCCCTACCTTTCCAAAAACCGTTTACGGTCTAAGTTAGAGCACCATGAGGAAGTATACCAAATTTTGTGGTTCTAAATTGAAAACTGTAGATTTTACGAAAATTTTCTATGTGGGCCCATCGACCCCGGGCTCAGACCACTTCCAAAAACACCATGAGGCAGTATACTAAATTTGGTGGTTCTAAATTGAAAACTGTAGATTTTACGAAATTTTTGTACGAGATGAGAGATTAATTAGTGCTCCCTCCTGAAATATTTTGATAAGTGCCGCATACTAGTCTTCTGCAAATTAAATCAGTGTCTGAACAAATTTTTCCTACCAAAGATCAAATGTTTAGAAAAGTACAAAAGAAAAAAAAATGAAAAAAAAAAAAAAAGCCCTGTAATTAATGCCCCATCCTGAAATGTTATGGCTCGCGATGTTATGGCTTGCGATGTTTTGACCTGCGATGTTTTGGGCCCGCGATGTTATGACTTGCGATGTTTTGTCACCGCGATGTTTTGACCTGCGATGTTATGTCCGCGATGTTATGTCGCGCGATGTTTTGACCTGCGATGTTATGTCCGCGATGTTATGTCGCGCGATGTTTTGACCTGCGATGTTATGTCCGCGATGTTTTGACCTGCGATGTTTTGACGTGCTACGCTGCTGCGTAGTTGATTGGTCTGTTGTGATTATTGTGAAATACGGTACCGAGGGTAAGATAATAACAGCGGCTGACGGTTACGTACGGCTTAACCGGTTGAAAGAGTTTTTTGTGGTTTCGTATTTTGGAAGTGGAAAGTTCCGTGGTTGGTTTTAGTTGAGAGCTGGTTTTTCACCGTTCTGTGAGCTTTCGGGTAGTATATTTTATCTTCTAGAAATTTATCGCATTGGATTGAAACCTGATTTCACCGTTTTCCAGTGGAGTTACTCATATTACAGTTGAGGATGTCGCATACAATTTTGCTTGTCCAACTGGGCGGGCCTGAAACAAGAAGTTACTCGGATTATGACTCTGTCAGCGAGTGTATGGAAACAGTTTGCCAAATATATGAGGAGCATCTGCAAAGACAAAATCCGGGCTCTTCCTCCATAAGTTATGACATTAGTGATCTACTTGACTTTATTGATAAACTACCAGATATTAGCTGCTTAGTCCATCAGGAGTGGTCAAACACCTACTCACCTTACAGTAAAGACTGGATTAAAAACAACATTTGCATGTTCCTCCACAGCCAGCCAAGTAAGAATCTTTGAGTTACGAATGGCTTGTGTTCATGGAGAAATGTGATATTATTTTGTTCATACTGTTCATCATAGAATTTCAACATCATCAAAGAATTTTTGTCTACAGACCTCCTGAATTTTCCCCTATAAAGTTACAGGAACTTACCTTTTAAATTTATCATTTTTACATCTTACATTCGTTGAACAAGACATTCGCAAGGTGTCGAATTTAATAAAATATTTTTTTTATGAATAATCTGTGCAATAAGTTTTTTTTCATATAAGTTCCTTCTCTAGTCGATTTCCAAAGAACAGAAAGTTATTTCGCATGCTTGTACCGAATTTTAAGTTGTAATTATTGTCAGTGCTAAGATTGTTCAGTTCACGGAAAGGCGTTACACACAGGTAAGGTGTTTTTTACATTTTGTGTCAGTGAAATAGACGTTCCGTTTAAACTTTTGCGTACATATTTGGCCAGATGAACACAGAAAAAAACCTGCTACAGCACAGTTCATGGATATTACTGAAAAGTTGTATGAAAAGTAGTTTGTTGAGGGTTCATTAATGATTACTTGTGAAGTTTGAAGACCTAGTTGAGTGTGAATATTTCACAAGATATTGAGGCTGATAGGGAGTATTTCACAGCATTTGCAGTTCCATATAGGTGAGGGAATCGTGAAGTGTGCCACAAAAATTTTAGAAAGGAAATTTCACTTTTGAGTCATCTACTTTACATGGATGAAAAAATGAGTGAGAGATATATTTGAAAATATTTTCAATGAAGGTCAATCTTTCATGGCATTTTCATACTCGTACAAGTAAGAAACATGCTTGAAGAAATTAACTAACAATATTTCTGTGTATTTGCACTGTTACTCAAGTTATATACATGTGAATGATATTCTAAATGATTTACAAAGAAAGCTTATTTTAAGTAATTTTGTTTTGCATGTGGAAGGGATTTCATGAATGTAAATGATGCTGCAAGAAACTATTTTGAAATAAGTCATGTTAAACACTTGCAGATTAATTTAATAAGGTCTTGGTCAGTGTGAAATGTTTACGGAATTTGAATAGAAAGGTAGGAATATTATGTCTGGTTTCAAGAATATGACGCAACCAGGCACTATGGGTATGATATTGTAGCAAGTGATTTAATTCCTCCAAAGATAAATTTAGATCACTTTCTGTGAATCCAATTAGGAAGAAATGTTCTGGTGAATTTTGCCCTTTTTGTAGAGTTGTGTTGTTTTTTGCATTGGGAACTCGGAAATTTGATTTTGTAGTAATTGAAATTGGGTTTTATTTCCCCCGATTTTCATCATTATTATTGGTGTGATATGTCATTCCTATAGAACCATGGAATGATGTTGTCCAGTAATTGCTTTACCGGCTGTTCTATAAATCATTTTCACTCGTCATTAATTTTTGCAGAGAAATGTTGGAAACTAAGCAGTTTCTGACTTACTTGATTTTAACCATTTAGGTAGACTTAACTTAATTGACTGATTTTCCATGTCAGTTAATTTAAGAAGGCACAGAGTTGTTTCCAGTTTCATTCAGCACTTTTTCAGCTGCCCGTAGTTGATAATAGTAACCTTATGTTCGTGAGATAAGTACCTGAAAAAGCATTGAATTATATAATGTATGGGTTGATAAGATTAAGGATTGGGCTTCCAAAGAGCTGCTTGTCGGTGGTATAATTTATATCGGCAAATGTTCGACATAGAAGTATGTCTTCTCAGCTTTTGCTTCAACAAAGAAGAAACCGGTACACTTAAAGAACAGCATTCAAAAAGAAGATAGAAACACCCTTTTTATATTTCTTTTGTACAAAAGAAACTGTATTTATGTGTACAACAAAATCTGTGTTATTAAAGCGTTGAAATCAATACCCATTAGCTTTGCAAAGAGAAAACATAATTCAGAAAAGAAAAAAACAGTCTGTTGTATTATTATTCTGCATTTCCTTCATAGAAGAGAAGCTTCATTTTTGCGTATAAAAATGTATTATTACAGTGTTGAAATTATTTTTCTATAAGAATAAAACCATGAAATTTATTGGAAGCAAATCCTTTTGCCTCTTAATAGGGGCTGTGAGTAGGCTGTATGTAAACAAGGTAGATCGATACACACAAATCTATCGTACACGGTGATCGATACACACAAATTTGAGAACCACGTGAAAAGGTTGAGATTCAGAAGTCCACCTGAAAGAAACTTCGTGGAGCCCTGATTTAAGGAGGAATGAATAACAGGAGGGGGGGTCATATACTCTCACACTGGTGAAGCAGGCTGAGTTGCGTGCTCGAATTACTGCTAAAACATCAAGTATGGGGCAGGGCGCCAGTCACTTAATTCAGCCACCGTCCCCACTTCTGTTAAAAACGATGTCGTATTGACTACCGTTTGACCACAGATATCGTATAAAGGACTAGATTGAACATCCGGCCTGTGAGACGTGACAGCGTAGGAGCCATGTCGAGCGGGTCAACGCTGCTTCCCGTAGCTCGACGAAATACATGTTTCGTATGGCGATTCACTGGCTCAGGTTAGATGATAGGTATCTAGTACACATTTCCGGGAGAAAATACGAATAATTATATTGAGAAAAATCGATATTTGTTAGTACTGTACAAGTGATAGCTTTAAGGCGATTGCAAAGTATTGCAGAAATCAGATCTACCACAACTTAAAATACCACGGAAACGGCGTTTCGATACCTACGATAAAAAAAAAAAAAGAAAAAGTCACTGATTCATGGGAAGTCTTGCAGTTCATTTTTTTTTTACATAAACAATGAATTTAAGATACTAAGCAACTTATTTTTGAGGGGAGAGATTGGTTCAATAAGTCACGGAAAGCAATTTCCGACGTTCATCGATACAAGAATCCACAATTTCTTAAAAACAGATTTGGTCCAAAAAATCATGTCATTTTTAATATGCAAGCATATTTGCCAAATTTTATCATTACGAAGAATCAAAAGTGTGGTGGTTTTATTCATATTCCTGATTCTTAATATGAGTCATTCCATGTGAAATCAACCAATAACGAATTAAATTGTTGCTCGACATTTTTCAATATTTTTTATATTTTGCATACAATATTCCCAATATATTAACACTTCAAAAATATATATAAAAAAATTTATAAGTCTTATTTTTTTTCTGGCGGCCATTTTTCTTCGGCTTCACATGGCGCTTTTGACCAAAATCATTGTTTACGTAAAATTTAATAACTTCTTTACTACTAGAGCTATCATGTTCAAATAAAGATCATTCTTTTTTACATGAAATGTTCTACAGTCTTGATCAAGAATGCTTTAGCTAGCTCTTGTGAAAAGATATGAAATGGCCCTTAGAAAATGTTTAATAATTTCGCTCATAAATTGCTGATTTCAGGCATAATTTTTTTTAAGAATGGTAAAAGTCTCATACTTCAGACTTAGTATGTTTACATGTATCTAGTTGGACTATTAATTCACAAAATTTGAAACCTGAGACTCTCATCCTTTTTTTCTATAGACCTCCAAACATAGTCTGAACCTTAAAAGTGTCACTTTTTTAGGCCTAATATCTCAAAAGGGACAGCTCCTAAAATTCTAATATTTTTACACAGCAATGTGGTCTTAGGGGTAAACCTGCAGTAAAAATTTCAACTTGTAGATAGATGCAAGTAGTGTTTTAAGGCTGTGCTACATCAAAATAACGTAAAAAGTACGACCATTTTTATTTGCGAACTTGTGAGCCAGAGTTGCTTTTAAATCATCTTGAATATGTAAGGAAAATTATAAATGATACAGTAACATTTTATTATTCATTAAAATAAAGAAATATTAAAAAACACAAATAAGACAAGCAGCAAAATAAATTTACCTGATTTTGAGTGCATGGCTTACAAATGTCCATTTTACATATATATGTGTTACTATAAACAATAACATTAACATATTAAATCACAATAACTATGAAAAAATAAGTTACTTACAGTTCTATTGATGTTCTAGTTGTACTGAGAAATAAATAAATTCATTGTTTGAGAAATGTTATGAAGTGCTTCTGCGATATTGTAAGAACGGCCAGTTACTGTCGTCACGTCCATTGGAGTCAGTTTTTGTAATATATTTCTTATGGGAACCCATACAATGTCCTGTGGAAATGACAACTGGAATGATGTTTGT
Organism: Macrothele yani; assembly: GCA_039090855.1. Lineage (NCBI taxonomy): Eukaryota > Metazoa > Arthropoda > Arachnida > Araneae > Macrothelidae > Macrothele > Macrothele yani. The sequence goes on along the minus strand of CM077016.1, from coordinate 74,655,452 downwards.
GGCCCGTGTGGATGGAAAAAGTGAATTTGCATATCATTGTTTTCCTCACTGATATCTTGAATCTTTCCAATCCACCATTTTTTAGCATAAACACAGGTAACATAGTCATTTTTATGGAATGAAAATATTTGATGAGATGTGATTGAGGACACTAATACGTCTTCAAATTCTGATGTTTGGGATGTTTTAAAGCATCTTATTTGAGACGAATCGAGAGGAACTATTCTATGATAATCTCTTGTGTGTGGTACTGTTTCGGCATTTGTAAATCTTGCTTTGAGTCTTGCATACTTTGACTGTACCTCATCAGTTGATACGTAAATGTATGCAATGCCAGAAATTTTTTCAGAGCTATATTTATACATACCCTGTGGTGTTAAAATTTGGTCTGTATATGTTCTTTGCAAACTACTTCTTGATACTTCTCTTTTTGTAGTACCACCTATTTCATCACTAGCATTTTTGCCGTGGGATGTAGCAAAGAAATTCCATTCGGCTTCCAGTCCAAAATCGTCAAAATGTTTGCAAATGTTAATGAAGTTCTTTTTATTTTTATATTGGCTGGCAGCACGATCACTGAAATAAAAAATTTTCTTCACTGAAGGTGCCACTTTTTTTGTGTCAAAAATTAGATGACCCTGGAATACATGGAATGCTGCTGTGTTGTGCTCCATATGATCACTTATAATACGAAGACCTGCACTTAACAGCTTCTCTTAATTTGTAGTAATAAACGAATGGATGAACCGTGGCTTGTTGGTTAACCCAGTGATAACTCTGAATTTCATCCTGTACAGTAAAGGTGAAATTTTCTGAAAAGTCTGCAAGTACCACACACTCTGACTGGCTAAAGTCTGCAAGTACTACACAATCTGTCTTATTTGTGTTTTTTAATATTTCTTTATTTCAATGAATAATAAAATGTTATTGTAACATTTATAATTTTCCTTACATATTCAAGATTATTTAAAAGCAACTCTGGCTCACAAGTTCGCAAATAAAAATGGTCGTACTTTTTATGTTATTTTGATGTAGCACAGCCTTAAAACTATTTGCGTCTACAAGTTGAAATTTTTACTGTAGCTTTACCCCTAAGACCACATTGCTGTGTAAAAATATTAGAATTTTAGGAGCTGTCTCTTTTGAGATATTAGGCCTGAAAAAGTGACACTTTTAAAGTTCGGACTATGTTTGGAAGTCTATAGAAAAAAGGAAGAGAGTCTCAGGTTTCAAATTTTGTGAATTAATAGTCCAACTAGATACATGTAAACGTACAAAGTCTGAAGTATGAGACTTTTACCATTCTTAAAAAAAATTATGCCTGAAATCAGCAATTTGAGCGAAATTATTAAACATTTTGTAAGGGCCATTTCATATCTTTTCACAAGAGGTAGCTAAAGCATTCTTGGTCAAAACTGTAGAACATTTCATGTAAAAAAGAATGATCTTTATTTGAACATGATAGCTGTAGTAGTAAAGAAGTTATTAAATTTTACGTAAACGATGATTTTGGTCAAAAACGCCATGTGAAGCCAAAGAAAAACAGCCTCCAGAAAAAAACAACACTTATAAAAAAAAAATTATATGTTTTTGAAGAGTTAATATATTGAGAATATTGTATGCAAAATATAAAAATATTGAAAAATGTCAAGCAACAGTCACTGGTTGATTTGACGTGGAATGACTCTAGACAGGAATTCGTCCACCGATTTCTGCATTTTTTTCTAACATATGTTAAAAAATAAAGAGTTCTAAAAAGATCTGCTCATTAGTGAAAATTGGGATCATACAAGGTGTGGTTATTCAACTCATAAAAGTGATTAATTTTAGTTAATGTGAACGAGTGTTGCTAACACAGCAGCCCATATGTTAATTCACACTTAACCTACTTTTTATGGTGACAAAATATATATTGCAGAGACAATTTGTTTCTGCAGTATATCCGTGTAGAGGCACAAGTTATTTAAAAATTATAAATAAAACATTCTGATGCTGCACATTCAATACCTAGTAACACACAAATCTGTATCTCAGGGGCAATTTCTGTTTGGAAGTGTGTGCATATTTACATATCTAAAAATTAAAAATAAAGCATTCTGATACTGCATATTTGGTAATATCTACTAACACACAAATCTAGATCTCGGAGGCAATATCTGTTTCTGGATAATATAAGCATATTTACACTAGTTACCTAAAAAGTAAAGTTAATAGATGCTGCATATCAGGAGAGATAAGAAGAGGAACTCATGGATCAGAAAAATGACAAGAGTGGAAGACATCATGGTCAGAGTAAAATCCCTGAAATGGCAATGGGCTGGACATATTGTCAGAAGGACAGACCATTGATGGCCAGCCAAAGTTTTAGACTGGATTCCAAAATATAGGAAAAGACCCAGAAGAAGACCACATGGGAGATGGGTGGATGAAATTCGAAAGTGTGCGGGAGTAACATGGAGGCGAACTGACACAAGACAGACGGTTGTGGAAGAAACTTGAAGAGACTTTCCTCCAGCAGTTGATTGATAATGGTTGACAATGATGATGATTTGGTAAAATCTAGTACACACAAATGTAGATCTCTGAGACAATTTCTGTTTCTGGATTATATATGCATATTTACACAAGTTATCTAAAAATTAAATTAATACATTCTGATGCTACATATTTAGTAATATCTAGTAACACACAAATCTATATCTCAGGAGCAATTTCTGTTTCAGAAGTATATACATATTTACACACAAGCCATCTAAAAAGTAAACATTCTGATGCTGCACGTTCGAGTTAGTAACACACAAATCTATACCTCAGAAGCAATTTCTGTTTCAGAAGTATAAGCATATTTACACACACAAGTCATTTAAAAATTAAAAAAAAAAAACATTCTGATGCTGCACATTCAATAATATCTAGTGACAAGTCCATATCACAAGGGCAATTTTTGTTTCAGAAGTATATGCATATTTACACAAGTTATCTAAAAACTTAGACTTAAAATAAATTTTTAAGGCAAAACTTTTGCATAATGAATGAAAAAAAATGACTAAAATTGTTTTGGTGATCAATAATAGAATATATAACACTACATTTCATTAAATTAAATTAGAAAATGCCCCAAACCTCACAAATTTTAATCATTGCATAAGGAACAATATAATCATAAGGTTCCTTAAATACGCTTTGTATGTTTCATTTGACATATCATTAAATGAATATTTCAAGAAATAGTACCTGGTCTGACATAGTTCAAAATAAAATGTACAAAAGTTAATAACAGTTGGGTACATAATGCATATACAGTGAAACCTGGGTTGTATGTTTTTCTAGGTGGTCTTAAAAAACGTAAATGAAATTCCAAGAGGTTTATAAATAGTATTGTTAAATTTACGCTTTAAAGAATAAGATGTTCCTTAATAATGATCTATTTAAAGTCAAATTGGTAGTCAGGAAAGAAAAAAATGAGTGTTACAAATTATAATATATTTTATCACATTGCAGAAAATCATAAAAGTCTGAAAAACAAGCTTTTCTTTTAATGATTCTCTCGGTCTATAAAAATCCTGATTCTATAGATCAAGTAAAATCCTCACAACTAAAAATCTGAGACCAGTGCTTCAGTATGGAACTCATTAATTAACATCTTTCTTCTTCTTCTGTGGATCCTAAGTGCATCCATTTTAAAGCCAGAATGTTGAAAATTGAAGACACATTCAAGATTCTATTCTATTATGCCACAGAATAGTGGAGCCACAAGGTTACGTCTCTGGGATTTAACAATTTTTTAAATACAGCATATGTGTGTGTGTGTCATGAAACCAATTTTTCATCGAAACCGAATGTTTCGATATGTTGAATGTAAACAACATACTCTTCTCTGATACGACAATGTTTAACTTTGGCTGCACCAACTCGTCAGCGCTGTCTCAATTCTCTCAAAGTTGTAACACATTGAGTTACATATAAAAGAAACAAAGAGCCATGTATTGTTGATAATCTGAAATTCATATTTTAACTTATAAACATAAAACATGTATAAATGAATTATGTATAACAGAGTTCAAAGCGATAGAAACTATAGTGAAATATTGGGACTAATGCAGAATGGCATGTAAAAGAGATAAACATATAACTGAGGTTCCACTGTACTTTCAATTACTGGTCAGATTGTGGCAATCAAGTAAAATTCAACCCCCAATCATAACATTACGAGCCCCAGTATATGAACGTGAGCAGGCCTTCACCCCTCTATTGGGATGACAATAGCTTCTATTATGAAAAACATGTGTGCAATAAAGGAAAAAGTACTGTAGCAAAGTCATTTAAGTGGGAAAAATTATGTAATTATGGTTCTGCTACACTGTAATAACACTAAGACATTTTTGCACATTTATCAGCACAGATCAAAAACTGTTCCCATGAAAAAAAAATGGGAACCTCTACAATAAATGCCAATCACCCTTGCTCCCTCTTCACCTACATAAAGCAAACTTTAATTAGCTTGATTTTAAAAGACTGAAAATTTTCAACTGCACTCCAGCTGCAAAATTTAGAGGGAATATTGATTCTGGTTAAAAACAAATATCTGTTGACCAGTTCCTTGCCAAACTTTTTGGGTATCACTGAAGAAATGCCTACAGTAAAAACATCCACAAAAAAATGTCAAACCTCAAAAATATGCAAAACTCCCAATCACATTCCTACATAAAAAAAAAAAATAATAATGCTTAACTTAAATTCTCACCTGGTTTACCATGTGCATCAACTTGGGGTATGTAAATTAATGCCCATAGTATTAATTACATTGTTTTTTTTTATGTTAAAAACAATTTTTGACCTGACAAATGTATAAAACTGGTTTAAATCATCAAAAACTACTAGACAGAAAAATAAAGCCTTGCCTACTATTTTTAAACAAATTATTAGCATTAAATAGATTTATTAAAAGTTAGAACTCTCCTTGTAGATATTTATTTTTTTCGTTTTGCAAATTTCTTAACACTGAGGAATAAAAGTGTTATTTTTGTTAACATTTTCATTTTTTTTTTTTTTTTATATGCACAAAATAATTACTTTAAAATAACACTCTGCAGAGTTAGAACTAATTACAAGTCTGGCTGATTTTTTTCCTTGTAGGATATATCACATCACTAATTTTGCACATTTATTAACACCTAAATGAATTTGTAGTTTAGAGTGCATAATGCCAAAGTTAGAAAATATTCTCTCTATTGAGGCAGGACAACAGCAAAATCATTCTATTTGAACAAGTTCAGAAACAAGACCAGTCTTACAATTTTCACATTTGGAAATTCCTTTCCACCAGATCACAGGATTGGTCATCTTTTCACTTCTTTTAAAATAGGATGGAGGTACTGGTGTTTCCTCAACTTCGTAAGAAATTATTGAAGGCAAGCACCCACTAATTCTTTCCTCCACCCATATGCGGACTGATTATTTTTGTGTGTTGATTAACCCTTCGTAGCCGCCCCGGTGGCGCAGTGGTCTAAGGCGTTGGCCTCTGATCATTCGTCCGTAAGGGGTCCGGGTTTGAATCCTGGTCAGGCATGGATGTTGTGTTTGTCTTACGGCACTGGCTCTCTCCCTTCCCTGGAACCAGTGACCCTAAATTAGGGACGGGCGACTGCTTATAGCCCATTGAGTTGCTCACTGTGGTCGTTAAACCTCCAATAAAAAAAAATAATAATAATAACCCTTCGTCCACATATTTAGTATGCAAAATGTAAGTCAAATAAAAAATGGGTTCAGAATTTGCTCTATTCATTTTTTCACCTTTTCAATATGTCCTATAAGGGAACTTTCAAGAGACTAAACCAAACATAGCATGCACCAACAGTTGTGGATGTATCTAGCTAGAACATGTTGCATAATAGAAAGTTACACTATTTAAAGAACCTTACTACAGGCATTATATTATTCACATGTTAATATCAAATGTTACGTATGTTCATGCTATGTATCTTAAAAGGCTCTCTTCACACTGACTAAGCTGTCGTTTTAAATGAGTTACCTCATCGGTTGCTATAGAGTATGTGTGATCATGTGCAATGTACACACTTTTTACTTTAGACATAGGAATTTTAGTAGTGGCCACCTGATTATTTTGTTGTGACATTATGTTTACAGGAATATTAAAAACTGATGGTACAGCATTATTTCCTAGTATCCTGCGCTGCTGAAGAACTTCAAAATCTGCTGGAAGCCTGGAACAAAATGTTTTGAACACAAGAGAACTGTGTTGGCTTCCAAACAGAGCCTTTCTTTTTGCCTTCTCTTTTTGTTGCAAGAGCCCATTTGTGTCTTAATTTCTCAATTTTAGGGAATCTGAAATTATAGCATAAAATAGTTTCTGAAAAATAATACTGTAACCAATCAATTTTCTCTAAATACAGCATTAAGTATATTAAAAATCCAATGACGTCAAGTATTCCTCCACCATCAGCACTAAACAATATGGCATAAAAAAAAGTGTTGATTTAAAAATGAACATATGGTTAGTGTTAGTGACTTTTTTCACTAAAATAATGAGTATTATCCAGCAAAATAAAAACCTTATTTCGTCGTTCTGCTAAAGTGGTACAGAAAATTTATGTTGTTATACTTATCAACTAGACATTATATTTCCCAGCCACCAGCAAAAAAATTTACCTAGGAATTTCACCCCATAATGAGCATAGAGTTTTATCAGAGTAGCACAATCCAAAAAAAAAAAAAAAATATATGCTAGGAGCACATTGGAGCATAGAGAACATTGGTGATGCTTTTCACTTGTGTGAAGAAGCAATACCCTGAAAAATGACCAGGCGCAGTGGTCTAAGGCGCTGGCCTCTGATCATTCGTCCGTAAGGGGTCCGGGTTCGAATCCCGGTCAGGCATGGATGTTGTGTATGTCTTACGGCACTGGCTCTCTCCCTTCCCTGGAACCAGTGACCCTAAATTAGGGACGGGCGACTGCTTATAGCCCATTGAGTTGCTCACGGTGGTCGTTAAACCTCCAATAAAAAAAAAAAAATGGCCTTCATGAGCAAGTTGTTTGGAGCATACGTCACATTCCTGAAGTTTTTCACCTAGGTGAAGAAGCATATGCGGTGAAAGATCACTTTTATGAACAAATTGTATTGAGCATTCATGCTGATGGAAAGATGTTTTACTTTTGTGAAGTGGCATGTCTTGCATTAAACCTTTAATAAAATAACTCAATATTTTGTTCGAACTATTGCAATGTTCATTTACAAACTGTAATTAATATTAATTAACTAGACTTTAACGCTATTTCTAATTAACAGGTGGTATATTCCACTCAAATAAATCTTACACACTACCACTGGGTCAACTTCATATTGGACAGACATCTTAAAATTCGTAAAACTGACTACAAAAACTCACCTGTGAAAGGGTATCCCACTTTGTTTGCTCTTTTCATTATCACGAGCACTGCAATTTATCGCCAAACACGCTTTGACCATATTGGATATCTCATATAACATACATAAACATCACAGAACCATGCACAGCCCTTTCTCAAACCGCTCAAACTGACCCGCTCAATATGGCTCGTTGATGCCACATCGTAAGAGTGTTGCACACAGTGTTGCCAACTCACTCATTCCGAAAGTCTCCAAATTAGCCATAAAAAGTCTCCAAAAGTAGAAAAAAGTCCCTAAAAATCAGATTTTTTTTATTATGTTAAATTTTCATACTTATCTGTGCGCCATTGAAAATTAAATGACACATGACACATTGCTATTATTATCTATTTGATTTTTTTTTTTTTTGGATTTTAGTTTTTACGAACACCGTGGGCTACCCAATGGGCTATAAGCAATCGCCCGTCCCTAATTTAGGGTCACTGCTTCCAGGGAAGGGAGAGAGCCAGTGCCGCAAGACAAACACAACTTCCATGCCTCACTGGGATTCGAACCGGGGCCCCTTTCGGACGAATGATCAGAGGCCATCGCTTAGACCATTGCGTCACCTTTGATACTCAAATTAATGGGCGGCGTTGATACTTTAAATTAATAATAATGTAAAAAGAAGTTAATGTGACGCCTTTGTTACTTAATATGGCTGGGTGGGGGATAACAAACACCATGATGAGCAACAATATAGGCTGTAAGAAGTCGCCCATCTCTAATTTAAGTCTACTGTTCCCAGGGAAGGAAGAGAACCAGTGCTGAAAGACAAACACAACATTCATGCCTCACCGAGATTCGAACCTAGACCCAACTCGGGTCCGGGTTCGAATCTTGACTTAGGGGAGAGGATACAGAAACAAGTTTTAAATGGCTAAGAAGACTAGCTAAAAATACTTAATGTAAAGCATGGTGAACCAATAATTTCATTGAAGATGAAATTTCTTGCAAAAGCAAACGTTTTATCCAGTTGCGTGTTACTGTTACTTTGATTTATATGAAACAAGACTTTTGTTTTAATGAGGAATAAAACAAAAGTTTTGTATGATGATAGAATATTTCTGCAAGTAGATACACTGTAGTAAGTCTCACCACCATCACGCTCGCTGTCTAAGGGATCCCAGGCAAACTCACCCAGCATCGGCAAGCTTTCTGTGACTGATGGAAACAAAGGCGAGAAGGAAAAGGGATTGCATTCTACAAGCATTAAAATTCATGGTTATGGCTATTAGATCTGCGGAAAGTGAAGAAGACATTCTCCTGATTCAAAAACCGTATTTAAAATGCTTAAAGCTGTAAATAAAAGAAATCGCTGAAATTGTTAAAACAAAACAAAATCCCCTAAAAAAGATCCCAAACTACTGTTTTTGTCGCTAACGCCAATCCAGAATCCCCTAAATTTAGCGACTTTTCCCCCAAATTGGCAACACTGGTTGCACAAATAGCGGGCAGCCAATCTAGTCCTTCATACGATATCTGTGCGTTTGACCTACAACCTCACTTCCGCCTTTCTAACTCACAGCCCCCTCCTGCACTGTATGGACGCAAAGGCAAATGGCCGCCCCGGTAGCGCAGTGGTCTAAGCGACGGCCTCTGAACGGGGTCCGAGTTCGAATCCCGGTGAGGCATGGATGTTGTTTGTCTTACGGCACTGGCTCTCTCCCTTCCCTGGAACCAGTGACCCTAAATTAGGGACGGACGACTGCTTATAGCCCATTGAGTTGCTCACGGTGGTCGTTAAACCTCCAATAAAAAAAAAAAAAAAGATCAAAGGCAAATGCGGATTCTTGGTGGTGTCACCGATGAATGATGAATATTCGTGGGTGTCAAATTCTCAGCTCGTGTGCGCTGTGCCTTAGCTTTCTGGTTCTTACAACACATAAAAGATCGCGTTTGCGTTAGTCGTGAAACATTGACTCTATATATTAGACTAGAGAACAAAGTTCAAATTATCCCGGGTGAGCACATGGATGGGCTAAGCAAGTTTTGGGTGGCCCACCCCTGCAGGGACGTCGCTAGACTTTGAAATATGAGTGGGCGACGATTGGGAGAGCATTATTTTTTGTGGGGCAAGCTTCATAACACCTTTTTCTTTTACGAAACACTGAAAGAACAAATTTTTAATGCTTTTTTTTTCCTTTTAATTGAAGGTTAAACGACCACCGTGAGCAACTCAGTGGGCTATATCATCACCCCCTAATAGCTTAACAGGCCCGCGCACCAAACACCGGAAGCTGCGTGACGTAGGGGAGAGTAGGCTGATGTCCGTGGTGGGTGGTCGAGCATGCATGTGCTGCTCACTCTGTGTAAGCGAGACTGTCGATGTGCGTGGTTGTTCTTGTCAAATTGTCAACTAAGTTTATTTTCATAAAAGGATATTAAGTGTCTGAACTCTAAGGTAAGTGGAAACCTTTTGTTAACCTTATTTAAACTACTCGTAAAATAAAAATTTTGAACTAGAAAATTTAAATTTGGCTAATTTTATAATCTAATGCATCTCACAGCGGGAAGTCAAAAGCACTGAAAAGATTTTTGAAAAATGAAATTTGTGTTTGTAATGGAAAGAATAGATTACTTGTGTTGCTATAGTAACCCATAACATGTTTTTGCCAATGTATCAAATGAATTCAAAGTGAAATATGTATATTTAGGAAGGGATTTTAAACTTTATTATGGACACAGAATAATAAGGGTTGCATGTTTTTGATCCCAAGAGTAATATGTTGATACATTCGTACTTAGTTATTTAAGTGTTTAGGCAGTGACAGATTAACTTTTTTGGGGTCCTTATTTCTGGGCAGAAGTGCTTGTAAAATACCTATATCCTATATGAAATATATGTATGTCATGTACACATCTAACATGCCTATGTCCTTTATATAAATGCTAAGGCCTTGTTGCCATGTGAAATACATCTTTTGTGTTTGCAGACATGGAGAGGTGCATTGAATTATCATTTTTAATATTTATTACTAAGGGAACACAAACACTGAATTAAGTATAGACAGCAAAAATTAGATATGAATGCACAAAAACAGAAGTTCACACATAGTTCAGGAGTAAGTTTGCCTTTAAAATGTCTGTTTAAAGATTTTGAGGCATTTTTCTACAAACCAACACATTGAAGAACTCTCGTGTGAGCAGTGTGTATGCTCTATCTGTGGTAGGATGGGAATTTATCAGAACCATTCAATTTCTTAAAAATTAGGTGAAATATATCAGTACTACATGGGCAAGAAATTATTTACTTGCCCAGGTAGTAAAAGCTGGATGCGAAGGAAAATTTATCTTTTAAGATAACAAACCAGAACCCTAATTTTTTTTAAGTTAAAAATATGAACTGTTTTAACATGTTTGCACTTCCATTTTAAGGGTCTGTATTACAAATGTTAAATGCACAAACGTGTGTATATCAATTTTTAAGACGCTGATGCTAAAATTGTTATGAAATGGTTCGATGATGAAACTGGTGTTTCGGAAATTTAGTGATTCTGTCATGTTCCTTTTGTTAAAGTTTTCTCCCTTTGTCACTAAACATGAGAGGCCAGTTACATCAGAGGCATGCATCCTGTTGTTGATTATAAACAAAATTTGGAGCAAAACTAGGTTTCCGATTTCTGGGCGTAGAGCATAACATAATTAAAGATGTGATATTGCTCTTTCCTTGGTACTTCGTAACAATAATACAACTTCCATTAATTAACAATGACATGAAACACGACATGTGATGACTGTCTTTTTTTCTTGTGTAGTAGGAAATTTTATTACAAACTTTTTTTATTTTAAAATTTAGTTACCATGCACAGGCAATTAGATGTTTTATTTACCTGCCCAGACGAATGATTTACATGCTCTGGGCATCTTGGGCATGGTATTTTTAAGCCTTGGATATTGTTATTTTTAAGAGAAAAAAAAGTACCTGGATCGACATGAATCTACATATTGTGGAAACTATGTTCTAAACAAACAAGATTTTTAAAATACAAGTAGAAATATATACTCGCTTTTTTTTTTTTTTGTAAACATTTGCTTAAAATGAGAGATCAACTTTTTATTCATTTATCTAGACATCTGTTTCCAGACTTGCTGCACTGTGTCTTCACAAGCTACAGCTATAATAACTGGAACTAATATATCTCATAATATCCGATAACTACTGGAAAGTGTGCATCCAAACGGGGGTGTGTGTGTCAATTTTTGTATGGGAAAAAACTTCTTTAATCCTTCATAGAATTTATTTTGAAACTAAAATCATAAAAAAAGGAAAAAAGCAATCTTTTTCAATAGCTTTAGTAATGACAAAACATTTGTGCAAAATTTTATACCATTGCTTTTTATAGTTTCTGAGAAAATGGTACATCAAGTTAGTCAATTTATAATGAAACATGTACATCTTTTGAAATACATCCTATAGTACCAAAACAATCGCTTAGATTTATTCAGTACAATCACTGCATGTGCATTTGTCAGGTTCTCAAAAAATATAATAATTATCTGAAAAAATACTTTAAGAAATTATTGGAACAAATTTCAGATTTTCTTAGAAATGTGTCTTTGAAATTCTTCAAGAAACAGCTAACGGACACATAATCAAATTGTGTTTGTGATACACAAAGAACTACACAACCATAATTATTTGTACATTGGCAGTTTTCCTGAATACTTCTTGAAAATCGAATTTCTGCCAATAAGTTACTTGTATTTTTCCAGATAAAAAGAAATGCTTATATTGTGGATCCAAATAGTATTGCTTAGTGCTACTAATATACTTAATATAGATGTGTTGAACTTTGACAAGGTAACTTTTTTGAAATAGTGCTCTGGAAGACAAAAATGATAAACTTTATATTTGCTTATCAAAATGAAGTTGTCTAAACACGTTACTAGATGGTACTAAAATTAGGAAAACTTGTTATGTCATTATTGTACATTTAATAATGTAGCAATTGCATAATTTTCTTGAAATCTTAATTTATTTGATGCAATCAGTGGATCAAGCAGCATTTTACTGTAAGTATGTTAAAACGTGTTTTATTGAGCCTTTGGTAATAATTAAAAAACACAGAAAAAAATTCAGTTTTTCTTGACCTTTTTTTATATATTAGAGATCACGGATTGCATATAAATTGCTAGTTACTGTCTGATGGGAAAATACATTTTCACTAAAGGAATTATTTCGTTACTAAAATATTCATAGTCATAAGTTTGCAATGAATGAAAATCTGATTCCTTAAATTAGTCAATCGACATCTTTTGAAACGACGGCGATACTTCGTAATGGACCCTCAAACTAATCTTTCAAGTACAAGAACGATTTGTTCACAAGCACAGGAATCGTTCGGCTAATTATAAAGACACTATAACTTCAAGTGAAACTACGACAACAGTTTATAATTTCGATTATAGGAATGGTTTATCACTTCCAGTGAAATGACAGTGATGCTTTCATTAAGTTGACGAATCTGTCTTGCTCACCCTTTCAAGTCGAAATTATTGCTAAGCTAAATTTTACGCTGTAATTTCTTTTCCTTCTGTATTTTAAAATATTATTAAACAAACTTGTTAACTCTGCAGTTATTTAAAACTAACTCACAAGTTCTTGTTTAAATGCAGTGAAACTCTAAAAGAACGCACGACCTGGTTAGTTGGTGTACGTAAGGACGCGTTCGTTCGCACATCGCCGTAATGCTCCTCTCCGCGACTACGGACTACTCTAGTGACGTCACAAATTGGTGCGCGGGCCTGTTAAGCTATTAGGGGGTGATGGCTATATGTAGTCGCCCGTCTCTAATTTAAGGTCACTGGTTCCAGGGAAGGGAGAGAGCTCGTGCCATAAGACAAACACAACATCCATGCCTCACCGGGATTGGAACCCGGACCCTTCTCGGACGAATGGTCATAAGCCAGCGTAGACCACTGGCTACAAAGGAATTGGCTACTTTTCACTTCAGGCTACAAAGGAATCCGTGCAATCCCCACCGACTTCACCTGGACACATACATTGACGGATCTGACTAGTTACGCCATTAGTGTAAGATACAAGTGTTGACAGAATGTCCACTTCAACTTTTTTCATGCTCTGAATGCATTGTCTTAAATTGCTTTTCAAAATTTTGCATTTTTGCTTATGAAAACAGCACTGTACTTGAACAATTTATTTAAAAGAAAATGTCGTTTTCATTTATCCAAATCAAATTTTAACGTCGTGCCACGCAGACACAATACCTCCCTCCTCCTTAACTTCCTTCCTTAAGCCAGCGACTTTGATTTGCACTTCTCTCCTGCAAAGCAGTCGTCAACCACTTTCTACACTTTTACTGTCCCCGGGCAGTCTTAAGAGCGCTAGTGTACCTTTAGACTCCATTGTCCGTGTTGGAATTCCCTATTTTGTAAAGAAAAACAGAGCAATTAGTAGTTTGACCCCCTCAGTTAATTCCTATTCACCCTCCTCATTAGCCCCCTGGCCATACAAATATGAAAAAGAGTCCTAAACTAAGGAATTGGAAGAGCAGAGAACTGAATTTTCATTTCCCTGCGGATGCTATTTTGATTATCTTTTTTGGCTACCTAAACAATGGACATCCTAGGGGAGAATACGTAGGGTTATATGCAATAAAACATAAAACTTATTAGTTGCCAAAGTGCAGATTATACTGTATTTTGAAGTTAAATATACGGGGAAAATGGCGCGTTTTGGACAGGGTTGGCTCAAGCCCACCTTTGCATCCCCTTGGTGACATCCCTGCACCCCTGGCGCCGAGCGCCTGAAAAGAGTTTTGAGCCTCCTTTAGGAAAGACTCTTCGAATATAAATTAGCAGATGCCACACTGTAAAAAAATTTCTGAAGTTCACGAGCCATTTTCCATGATTTCTTTCGTGAATTAACCAAGCATACCTGATACAACTTTTCCCGTGAATGACAGAGAAAAGCTCAGAATTTCACGGATTTTTTCATACGCCAGAAAAATTCTGAATTTTCAGAAACCTTTCCACAATGCCTTATGTTAACGGAAAAACTCCGTTCCCACTTTTTCCGTATTTATATGACGAAGAATATCCAGTAACAGGAGAGATTCACGGGAATACATGGGGGATTGATCAACTGTTAAATTTCAATAGTCTGTCGAAGTATTTGATTTTGCAGTTCTGTAGCGAGATCGGATATTGTGGATAGTATATCGCATGCATTTTGGTTACTGTGGCACAGGATATTTCTTCTCCTCTTCCCCATTTTGTGCACCAGCTATTGTATATTGAGTTACCGTTGTATATTAAGAAGCCGGGTACTTAATTTATTGTACAGGTAATTGTATGCAGGGCCGGATTAAGGGGGGGGACTATAGGGGCTATAGCCTTGGAGCCCACCATGACCAAGGGTCAAGGAAGTATGCCTGGGCAATTAATAGATAGGAACAGAGAGAGAGGTTTATTAAATAGTTTTACTTTTGTCTGTTATGGTTTCCACTTTATCAGAAACAGAGGCTGGAAGACGAACGGATTTCAAGGCAGTGACTCACCAAGGGTAAAGGTTTCATGTCGCTGTGTACAGCTGGGTCGGCGAGACAGTTTTAACTTTTTCACTAGCACCATCCACCCGCACCTCCCAATCTGCACTTGGAGCAGGCAAAGGTCGAAGTCCCCTGTGGCTTCACTTTGCGTTTAACAAAAGAGATGAACTGAGAAAGGTATACAATGATAAATCATTAGAAAATCCACGAAAAAAAATCTAGGAATCTTAAGCTTTTAACTCGTGTTCTTATGAGAACAATAAAAAATGCAGTAAATCTTCAGATAATTTATGAGTTTGAAGAAAGCTCAACGTATTAATTATCACAACCGTATTGCTACAGTTTCGTGTTTTAACGGACTTCATAATGATTCTCCATCATAAGTTCTTTGGGGACCACTCAGATATCTTAGCCTTGGAGCCCACACAAATGTTTCAGAGTCGGGGCCCACTAAGGCCTTAATCTGGCCCTGCTCCCCACCCCCTCCTTAACACTTCCTTCCTTCCTTCAAGCCAGTGACTTTTGTTTTTGTACTCCTCTCCTACAAAGCAGTCGTCAGCCACTTCCTGTACTTTCACTGTCCCAGGACAGTCTTAAGAGCGCTACTGTATATGAATTAGACTCCACTTTCCGTATTGAAATCCCCTGTTTTGTAAAAAACAAAAAAACAGCAGAGCAGTTAGTCAAGACCCCTCTGTTAATTCATATGCACCCTCCTCATTAACCCGCCTGGCCATACTAGCATGAAAAGGAGGCTTAAACTAAGGAATTGGAAGAGTGGAGGGCAATTGAATGTTCACGGCCGTACAGATGCTATTTTCATAACCCCTTTTTTTTTTTTTTTTGATTGTAGGTTTAACGACCACCGTGAGCAACTCAATGGGCTATAAGCAGTCGCCCGTCCCTAATTTAGGGTCACTGGTTCCAGGGAAGGGAGAGAGCCAGTGCCGTAAGACAAACACAACATCCATGCCTCACCGGGATTCGAACCCGGACCCCGTTCGGACGAATGATCAGAAGCCATCGCTTAGACCACTGCGCCACCGGGGCGGCATAACCCTTTTAAAGAGAAGTAAACAGCGCACTTCCTATGGTAAAATACGTACGGCTAGATGAAATTAAACACGAGACTTATTACTTGGAAAAGCGCAAATTGCATTTTAAAGTTAAATATACTGAAAAATGGCCCATTTTGAACAGGGTGGGCAAGACAAATTTCGGGGTGGGCTCAAGCCTACCCTCGCATCCTCTTGGCGACGTTCCTGAGTAGGAGGTCTTATTACAAATTACGTATTTTTTCATCGTGATTTTTCAAAGCAACAAAGATTTGGAGTTTGAGATCTTTTATTCAACTGACAATAACTTTCAATTGTCTTTAAGGTGGACCTCAAGTAATTTTGCTTCCTATACTTCCAATGGGAAAACTTCTGTACACATTTTCTTCACAATTAATGCGTTCCCAAGGATGAAACTTTGAAGATCGATTAAAATAGCTTCATTTTATAACTTGGAATACTTAATATTTTCTAAAACATACCATAATTATGCAATCCAACATGTGTTTGTCTACTGACGTCTTCAAAGTACAGGTCGCATCATCTTTTTTCTGGTTTCAACACCACCAAAGGAAAAGTTGTTGCTTTTTAATATCATCATCATCATCGTCAACCATTATCAATCCACTGCTGGACGAAGGTCTCCCCAAGTTTCCTCCACAACGGTCTGTCTTGTGCCAGTCTCCTCCATGTCACTCCCGCATACTTTCGAATTTCATCCACCCATCTTCCATGTGGTCTTCTTCTGGGTCTTTTCCTGTCCCTTGGAATCCAATCTAAAATTTCGGCTGTCCATCGATGGTCTTCTTCTGGCAGTATGTCCAGCCCATTGCCATTTCAGGGATTTAACTCTGATCATGATGTCTTCCACTCTTGTCATTTTTCGGATCCAAGTGTTCCTCTTCTTATCTCTCCTGGTTACACCAAGCATGCACCTCTCCATGCTACTTTGAGTTGTCTGCAGCCTTTGTATGTCTCTTAGCTAAGGTCCACGTCTCTGCACCATACGTAAGCACTGGAAGGATGCATTGATCAAACACTTTTCTTTTAAGACATAATGGCATATTGCTCTTGAAAATTATGCTGTTCCTTCCAAAAGCTCTCCAGGCAAGTTTTGTACGCCGATTAATTTCTTCACCAATGTGACCCTCACTTGATATCTGCTGTCCAAGATAAACGTACGTGTCTGTTATCTCCAGCTTTTCTCCATCAATCGATAAATCTTCATTTCTTCTAAAAGCATTGTACATCACTTTTGTCTTCTGAAAGTTCATTTTTAATCCCACTTCTTTACTCTTGTCAGCAAGTTCCTGGATCATACTCTGTAGCTCTGATGGGGTAGTTGCAAAAATGACTATGTCATCAGCAAAACGAAGGTGGGTTAGATAATCTCCATTAATCTTTATCCCTTTGTTTTCCCAGTTCAGTGATTGAAAGACATTTTCCAATGTGGCATTAAAGAGCTTCGGAGATATGGTGTCACCTTGTCTCACTCCTTTTCCAATTTTTATGTGTGTTGTATTTTCAAACAGCCGAATCTTTGCACTTCCATTTTCATAGATGTTATTAATAATATTAATGTATGCATCTTCAGTACCGCAGGATTTCAGAGCCATTGCAACTGCTGATTGTTTCACCGAATCAAAGGCTTTTTCATAATCAATAAAAGCCATGCACAATGGAAGTTCATATTCCCTCGCTCTTTCAATTAGTTCTCTCAGTACGTGGATATGATCTATTGTGCTGTAGCCACTCCTGAATCCAGCTTGTTCTCTCGGTTGAGCCATGTCCAGTGTCACCTTAAAGCGGTGTGAAAGAACTTTAGTGAAGATTTTATAAACCACTGATAGGAGGCTGATAGGTCTGTAGTTCCTGAGATCCTCAATGTCACCTTTTTTATGTAGCAAGATCATTGTAGCGTTGTTCCAATCCTCAGGAATTTTCCCTTCATTAAGGCATCGAGTGAAAATTTGGGCGAGTACTGTTTCGATTTCTCCACTTGCTTCTTGTATGATGTCTACAGTAATTCCATCTTCTCCTGGAGCTTTTCCCCGCTTCATGTTCTTGATTGCATGTGCAACTTCTGCTGGAAGGACTGGAAGAACTCTGGTCCTGGTACCTTTCATGATGTCTGGAGTACATGTATCATCCCTTTCATATAATTTGGAGTAGAAATCTTTCACTCTTGTCAAAATTTCTGCCTCTATTTCTTGTTACAGAACCATCTTCTTTTCTCAGTGCCATAATCTGTTTTCTTCCCTTACTGAGATGTCCCTTTGCTATCTTTAGGCTTTGGTTGTTTTCAATTGCTTTCCTTACTAGTTCACAGTTGAATTTCCTTACGTCTTCAGTGATACTTTTTCGTACTGTCTTGCATAGCTCTATGTATTCCACTTTGGAAGTCACATCTTCTTTAGTTGTCCTCATCACTCTTCTTTTTTGCATCAACATTTTGGTTTTTCCTGATAATTTGTTCACATGCAATTTGTTCTTAGACCCAGCTAGTTTTGTTGCTGTTTCCATAAGAGCTTTGGTTACTTTTCTGTTAACTTCAGAAATATCCACTTCTTCCGATGTTAGGCCTTCTAAAACAGAGAATCTGTTCTTCAGTTCCAATTTGAAGGTATTATGGTGTTTTTTAAGGTTGGTTATGTCAACACATTTTGTTTGTCTTATGAGCTTGCTACGTTCGAGTTTAGTGTTGAGGTGCATCTTACATCTCACCAATCTATGGTCACTGCCTGTGTTGAACTTGTTTAGCACACTGCAGTCTTCTATGACGAATTTTTTGTTACACATAATAAAATCAATTTCACTTGTCGTCCCATTTGGATGTCTCCATGTCCATTTCCTGTGTGGCTTTTTCTTGAAAAAGGAGTTCAAGATGAAAAACCCTTCTGCCTCTGCAAACTCTACGAGAGTATTTTCACGCTGGTTTCTGTTGCCGTGACCGAATTTACCTACTGAAGTTTCATTCTGTTGCCGTTGCCCTATTTTTGCATTGAAATCTCCCATAATTATCTTCAAGTGCTGCTTACCTTTATTATTTAGATCACGAATTTCCTCATAAAATTCTTCAATTTCTTCTTCAGCATGACTTGTGGTGGGTGCATAAGTTTGAATAATCTGAGCCTGGTATCTTCTCGAGAGTTGGATAACGAGTCGTGCAGCTCTGTCAGAGGAACTTTCAACTTCTACAACTTTATCCTTCAGTTTCTTGTTTATTATAAATCCAACACCACTAGTTCTGCCAGTATCTGTCCCACGATAGTAGAAGAGATGTCCACTTTTCAGTTCAATGAGATCTCCTTTTCTCCTTACCTCACTTAGCCCGACAATGTCCCACTTGATCCTTTGTAGTTCCTCTTCCAATTCAAGAAGCCTTGAATCAGAAGATAGGGAGCGTCCTTTATACGTAGCCAAGGTCAGCATCAGATGGCAGCCTAGTCCGGTCCTCCGGGGATTCTTAGCACCCTCTGCCTTCATGTCGCACTGGCCGCTGCCTTGGCCAGGTACATTCCAGCTGCCGGAGACTGAGGGCCAAGATTTAAGTTGTGGAGTCATTTTGGAGGGGTTTGGCCATAACTCGTCACGCTGGCCAAGCGGGTTGGTGAGTGTGGGATAGCATTTCCTCTAATCCCGATGGTATAGTTATACCGCTATTGGCGGTCGTCAGAGCCTCTTTAGTGGGAACAGGATGTACCACGAGAAGGCGGGGTTGACATTTGTCAAGGAGAGGCTGTGATGTTACGCATCACCTGACCTTACATCCCTTTTTAATATAATTATGATTATATAAAATGTGAGAAGTTGAGAAAAAAAAAGCTGCTTGGAAATCTTTCAAAAGTTTTACTAAAAACGTTTTTGGAAATTTCAAGGAAGTAACTATTGTGACATAGTGTGTGAACTCGGATTCTTGCAAAAGTGGGATGCAATATATCCCTGAAAATTCGTTTCCTGCACTCCCGCTTGGATTTCTTTACTGAGAATCTAAGCGCTGTAAACAACGAACACAGCGAGTGATTTTATATTTCGAGCATATAAAGGAGGTACCAGAGGAAGTGGAGTCCCCGTATCCTGACTGACTACTGCTGGACACTCAAGAGAGACGTTCCAGAAGCGAAATTCACCAAGAAGTCATCATCAATTGTATGGTTTTAGGTAATCTACAAAGGCCGTTCCATAAAAATTGAGAGTAACTTTTTTATTGAAGGTTTAACGCCTGCCGTGAGCAGCTCAATAGGTTATAAGCAGTCACCCATCCCTAATTTAGGGTCACTGGTTCCAGGGAAAGGAGAGAGCCAGTGATGTAAGACAAACACAACATCCATGCCCAACCGGATTCGAACCCCGGACCCTTCTCGGACGAATGGTTATAAGTCAGCCCTTAGACCACTGCGCAACCGGGGCGGCGGGGGCGGGATAACCACGTAGACGACTAACTGAATTAAGGAAGTATCTATGGCAACAGTTATTGGCCGTAAGCCGTGGCAGACGATTCTAGTTTTGTTATTGCGCAGTTATTTAAGGTTCGTCTGCATTTCGCCATACAGCTATGGTGATTCAGAGTTAAGAAGTGAAATGGGTTTGTGCGATGAAATTTTGCTATCGTTTGGGTAAAACAGCTCTAGAAACAATTGATTTAATGAAAACTGCTTATAAAGATAAATGTTTAGATGAGTCAACGATTTTTAGATGGCACCATGGTTTCAGAAAAGGGTGTTTGCCGGCAGAATCGCTCCTAGGCCTGGTCGATCTGAAAATGTTGTTACGGAGCGTATTGTTAACACTGTTTCGGCAATCCTGCAAGAAGATCGACGAATGACATGTGAAGACATAGCGGCGTCAACTAATATTTCTAACACGTCGGCATTCCGCATTCTACGCGACAAATTACTGCTGCATCGTGTGTGTTCCAGATGGGTACCTCATCACCTGACGGGAGAACAATTATTAGCCAGAGTTCAGGTGTGTCATCAGTGGAAATAAATGATTGCAAAGGATCCAAACTTTCTAAACACAGTAATAACTGCCGATTAAACATGGGTCCACTATTTCGACCCCTCACGAAGCGGGCAATGAGTGTCTGGAAACACACAGTCTCGCCCCCTCCGAAAAAAGTCCCCCAAACCAAATTAGCTCGGAAGGTGATGGTGATAATTTTCTTTTATCAGCATGCCGTTCCGCCACAAATTACTGTCAATGCTGAGTGTTACATTTCAGTCTTGAAGCGTCTGCGACAACACATATCGATTAAGCGACCGGAACTGGCGGGCAAGTCTACCCTACACCATGGTAACGCCCGCCTACATGTGGCTGCTTGAGTTCAACAGTTTCTTACGAAATACAGTATTGAAATCATGCCACAGCCTGCCTACAGTCCTGACCTCGCCCCGTGCGATTTCTGGTTGTTTCCAACAATGAAGGAGAAGTTCCGTGGCGCAACATTCAACACAGATGCTGACGTTATTCAAGCTGTATAGGGGTCGCTAAAGCAGCTTCCACAAAATGCTTTCACCACATGCTTTGAAAAAGTGGACTGAACGATGGAACCGTTACATATCATCCGAGGGAAGATACTTTGAGAAAGAATAACATATATTTTGCTGTACCCAAATTTCTTCATTTTGGGGGATTACAGTTTTTATGTAACGACCGTTGTATTTATGGTTTATAAGTGTATATAAATATGCGATTTATTCAAACTTAAACTGCGTGTCGCTAAAAAAATTTGGGCGGTAACAAACAAGTTAGTAAAATCATGCAATGCATTGATTATGATACACTTACCAACATACCAGAAATCATTACTCAAGTTATGAGGATAATGGCTGTAGAATAAATTTCGCTCATATGCCCTGACCTTTGAAGCCATTTCGATTATATTCACAGAACCGGTTAAGTATACTTCCGGAACAACATGATAAAGTTTTGGCGCATAGAAGTATTTTTACGTAAGTTATAACGCATAAGGGCAATGGAATGAATCCCGCTTCTATGTCCTGACCTTTGACCCCATTTCGCCCATTTTCAATAGGGTTCGTTCCCAGGGGGTCCCCTACCACATACTAAAATTTCATCGAAATCAAACCATTTTTACGCGAGTCATCGTGCGGACGGACGGACAAAGCTGGAGCATATACGCTTCTTCAACCTACGTTTGGAAAGTGTAAAAAACGAACATCGTACTTGAATTCAGCATAAAGAATCCTATTAAAAGCACTTACTAATCCGATTAAAATTGCATAAGAATCATTTCATAATCTTATTAAAATCGTATAAGAATCACTTAATAATCCTATTAAAATCAGTTATTAAATCTTGCGGGACAAAAAAAAATTCTTTTTGTAGGCCAGTGTTATCTTATGCTGTAGGTCAAACACTGAGGCAACATGTTTTGCTCCAAATATTGTTTATAGTTAGCGACCGGAGACTGCGTCACAACTAGAGCCTTCGGTGTTTGGTGACAAAGGGCTTTCTTTAACTTTAATGAAAGAGGAGGATGTTGATGGATGGCTGAAATGCCATGCCATGTTGGGATCTGTGGCATAACTTGAGAAAGATAGGGTGGAAGCTGCGAGCGAGTAACACAGAAACAAAAGTTTTTCTTTAAAATCGAATCTTCGCATTGCAGAGATGCCGATTAAGTGTAAATTTTGCGCAATGTTAAGTTTTCCCGATTGATGTTACGGTGTCACGGACGTTTTCGGAGATCGCCTTTCGATAGTTCTGGAGACTGAAGAAATTATGCTTCGACCAATAGCCACAGTAAGAATTATCTTTGGAATAAAACAGTTATGATAAAGTTATTTACGTATTTTGTTGGATGTTCAGGGTTTTCCTTTTAAAAAATTCCAGATCTAGAAGTTGCGTAATGCAACTTGCTTATCAGCCAATGTGGTCACCATGACTGCCACAGTTCATGGACGCAGTTTCTTGAA
The DNA here is from genome assembly GCA_039090855.1 of Macrothele yani. Lineage (NCBI taxonomy): Eukaryota > Metazoa > Arthropoda > Arachnida > Araneae > Macrothelidae > Macrothele > Macrothele yani. The sequence goes on along the minus strand of CM077016.1, from coordinate 74,632,515 downwards.
TTTTTTCTTTTCCCTCCGTTAGTTTAATTTCTATCTGGTTTACTATTTTCTTTCAGTTTTGGAGCCCAGAAATAAAATTTTCACACACTTTTAACGGTATTGCCCCGATTTTCACGACGTGCACCAGTGGCAACGTCAGCCGTTCAGAACAGGATGGGTGGGGGGATGTATTAAATGCAGTGATGTAGAAGGGGTTTAGCGCGCTTTAGCGGCGCTAAGGCACTTTTCGGGGGTACATGGTAAGAGAATCTGGGCAAAGAACTTTTTGAAATGATCATGTATGCAAAAATTGGGAAATCCGTGCCGGTGGTAGAGTGGTCTGAGGCGCAGGCTTCTGGCCATTCTTCCGAGGTAAGATTGAGTCCCTACCCCGGATGAGTCATGGGTGTTGTGCATGGCCAAAGATGCTGGATCTGTCTCTTCCCTGAAATAAGTGACCCGAAATTAGGGGCCGGCGACTGCTTATAGCCATACGAGTTGTCCATGGTATGGTTGTTAAACCCAGGAACAAAAAAACGAAGAAAATACTGTTTAGATTGATCTACATAGATGGATAACACAATAGGGTGTCTCACAAATCATAAGATTCTATCACAAAGAGAATGTGAACTCCGTTGTCTAGAGAGTCAAAATAAATTTGTAGGAGACGGCTACTCCGTAGAGTTAAGAATGCAGTGCTCAGAGATAAAACGGTAGTGATGGACATTTGTATTAAACAACTCGCCACTGGTACCGGCTCCAATGAAAGTAATCCCATGATCTCACGCCAATACCTTAAGGCAGAGTTGGGCAGGAATACATTACAAAGTAATGGAAGTACAGATTACGATTAACGTGTAATTAGGGTGACCACATTTCCTTGAGACAAAAACGTGACAAAAAAAGTAAGACGATAAAAAAAGTTTTATTATTTAAAAAACATTGAGCTTACCATTATTCTTCAGTTAACAGTGAGAAAACCCATACAAAAATTTAGGTACACTTAGCGGGGTATTGTATTTCACAACGATCGTACTATGAATATTTCTCCGATGAAGTAATCTTACGCAGCAAACTTCAGTCTTTCAACATCTTATCACAAAACTTCTCACCACACTCCATGACACAATTTTGTCTTACAACTAACGTAGCTCTCTTAGTTTCAACACTTAACCTATATTTCTCCTTTGACCACATACTGTTCATAACAGAAAATATTCTCTCAACAGGTGCTGTACTTCCTGGAAGACAAAGAATAATCTCTACATTATTACAAAAGTCCTGAGAGTCTAGGCATTTTCCGCTCATTTCAGAAAAAAATAGTACCCATCTATGAGATACAGAACTGTTTTCTAGGCGCTTTTGCTCATTTCAGAGAAAAATTGCTGGATCAATATACAAGTATATTTATAGTTTTTATTAAAAACGGGACAAAACTGACATTTTTATTAAAACGACGGGACGGCCGGGAAATATGAAAAAAAAAACCCGGTATGTATGGTGAGCCTACGCGTAATGCATTGCGAGGTAATGCATTACAAGGTAATCCCAAGTATGGTTTGCACAAGGTAATGGAATTAATCTGTAATGCATTACAATGAAGAGGATATAATTCAATTATTTAATATTGCCATTCAAACGCAATAGAATTATTTGGTAATGAAATTACACAATTTGCAAATAATAATTACATACTAATAGTTTATAGAAATGTACGTGTGCCAAAAGCTATGTCTAGAAAAGTCGGCCATGTAACATAGCAGACAGACCTAAGTGTCGTGTAGAATGTTTTAGAAGCGGCAAGATTGGGTTATAAAATGTTCCAGAGTGATTGCGCAGTGGGAAGTTGGAGAGCTTTATGTAAATCAAGAATATTCCAGAAGGCCCAGGTCCTGTCGTGAAGTATATGTATATGAAGCAGTCAGTCGTTCACTAGTCCAGTGTATGAGAATTAGAAACTTTCCGCCGGAATTATGCAATAGTATCCAGAAAAGAACAAGAAGACTGGTAAGTGAGAATATTTCTTACTCTGTGCCTGAGACATTTCGAGGCACGTCATCTGACTCACATGCAGATGACTCTTCTTGTATGTCTGCGCCAATTCCAGACATGATATCTGCGACATTTCCAGATATCTTTTTAGAAAAGCTTGAGACAATACCGGGCAACCTTACTCAAGAGGAAAGTTTTATAGAAAATAGATCTGAGACGGCTTCGGCGTCAGGCTATTGCAAGGAATTTGGTGTGAACTGCGTCAGTCTGCCGAAAAAAAAAGGGCCCTTTTCGGAGCCAGGTAATTTTTTTCAAGAAGGAATTCGCCATATCTACTACGCAGTTGAAGGAAACTCAATTTCGACAGACATGTACACAAATTCACGCAAGTAAAGGTAGACGTTACATAGAAAAAGAAAAACAAATGAAACTCTAAAAAGTTTAAAAACTTTTGAGGAAAACGCACAAAAAAAAAATGTGAACAATAAGGATCAACCTCAAACATTGCAAGGGAGCCAGATAAGCTTAAAACTAAAAGATGCTATTAACGACACAGAATTAATGAAAAAAGATACAAATAAATACCTCTGTAATATTAATTTATTACACACAGGTAAAAAAATTGTAATTAAAAGCAATTTACAGAATTCTGTGCTAAAACAAAGAATTGAAAAACATCGCATGAATTTCCAAACCACCAATGCGGTAGTCTGGTAGAGAAAATGAATGCTGAAATAGAAAAATACTTAGGTGATAATGCTAGTCAACGCGAAAAATTGCGTACGCAAGAAAACATCAGAAATAAATTAGCAAACAATCTAAATATTCCTACTGTAAAAAAACAAACAAATTATTTCACTGGAAGGCTTAGCAAAGAAATTAAAGAGGCAGAAAAAAATGTCTGCTACGAAAATGCTCTTTTACACAATACTGATAACAATACAGCTAATAGCACTCAAACTGAACTGACTCCATTAAATACTAACAATATCACTGTGCATTACACCAATAATCCTAATGTGGAAAACAACCTCACTGAAATAGAAAGCATACAAGCTCAAAAAGTAGAAAGCAGTGATGAAATAAAGAGAGAGATATGGGAGTATTCTTCACACGTGTGAATCAAATTGCAGAAAGCAATGAAGAACAAGCGAGTAAGTTGGGAGTATTCTTCACACGTGTGAATAATAAGTTATCCAATGAGCTGACAACAAGTCCTGCGAAAGCAGTTCTAATCAAGAAAACAGTAATGGAATAAATAATAAACAGCCTCTATCAAATAAAATGGGCTTATTAATTAACAAAATCAAGGAAACCACCCTGGAAGCAAATTTTAAGAAAAACCAAAAAACGGGTGAAATTGTTAAAAAAAAAAAATGATGGTGATGGTATGCAGTCCATCAATGAGATAGCAGAATTAGCCGCTAAAATTGCCAAAAATGCGGAAATTCTTAATATTAATGCTGCTACTGATGCTCAATTCTTTTTGAGAACATCAATTCTCAAAAAGAATTAAACGATACTAAGGATACAACTGAAAATCAATACAACAACATAAAAAAATGAGGTAAAAACAAAAGGCCCTTTTAAGGGCAAATTGAAATTTATTTCAATAATTTTGTTTGGTGAGAGAACTGGGTGTTCCTCTGAGGGATTTGTGCGTGTGTGCTGTCTGTTTCTTTTCAGGTTCCCCCTTCCCCTGTCTATTCTCCGTTTGCTACGGCTGGATGTTGATTGCTAATGTTATTGCTCGGAGTGTGATGCTGCTGCAGGTAAGTATTTAGGTTAGTTTACAACTTCACTACTTAACGGGAAACCGTATACCCCTTGCACTCTAATTCTTCCGTACTTTTCTTTCATACTATCATATCAGGGCACTCTGTTCCAACTTCTTTAATATTTCCATTTTTCACCTGCCAAAAGGCGCAGCGCTCTGTGGGTTCGGGTCTCTAAACCTAAGGTAGGAAATCTTTGATTGCTAGTCCAGTGTTCGTATCAGACAAGTAATGGACAACAACACTTGAGAAGTATGGCAAAAATGTCAAGAGTTCGCAAATTTCTGTAATATTTGACAGTGCATCCTGAGTTGCTGAACTGTGAGTGTAGTGCTAATATGTGCTTGTGGCTATAGTGGGGTAATTATTTTGGACAGTGAAACGTATGTAATGGACGAGAATACTGTACTGGAGCTGGACGAAATGAGTATCTCTAACCGAAATAAACATCCCATTCGTACTTCATATATATTATTTCGTTCAAATCACTTTACTTGCGGTGAAGAGGGGCAACTACTCATGTCATACACGCACAATCTCCAATACCTACATACACGCATTTGAGGTCCGGGGGTGCAACAATTGTCAAACAACCTACACAACGTGTAAGGGTGTACTGGTTGCTGGTTTATTCACGTTGTATTGTTACCCAGTGGCGGCGGAACCGCCCGGGCCTGGTCAATAATTTCAATAATTTTAGCCAAGATTTTTATTTTTATTACTTTTTTATTTGGCATATGTGCGATTTTTTGTTGTGATATGCACCTTAGAAAGTTGCTTTAGGTAAGTGGTCAGGTGGTCCTAATCCTTAAGAAAGTTCCTTAGGCACTGTTTTTTTTCTGTTTGTTCCGGGAAGCGGGAAGGGAGAAGGGGTGTACCACGATTCGGAATTTCGGGCCCGGTCACCGAACTTCACTTTCCGCCGCCCCTGTTATTACCCATAAGTTATTGGTTAATTACCAACATATAGTTAACCATTACGATTATAATGGGTAACTGCTACATGTCATTACAATTACCATGTAATTCTAATGACCAGTTCACCATTACCATGTAATGGTAACGCTAAATACTTGTTCCCATTACCATTAAGCTGTAATCCATTACCGCCGGACCGGTGGCGCCGTGGTTTCTGATCATTCGTCCAAGATGGGTTCGGGTTCGAATCCCGATGAGGCATGGATGTTGTGTTTGTCTTACGGCTCTGGCTCTCTTCCTTCCCTGGAACCAGTGACCCTAAATTAGGAACGGGTGACTGCTTATAGCCCATTGAGTTGCTCACGGTGGTCGTTAAACCTTCAATAAAAAAAATTGCATTACCGATTAATTCAATTACGATTTTGCCCAACTCTGCCTTACGGGCAAAACAAAAATCTTCCATATGTACCATATAATCTTAGTAGAAACGGCGCATTAGTCATATTGAATTTGTTACTCTGGTAGTTCGTAGATATTCCCAATTCATATTTAAAATCGTATAGAACGACACAGAGCCGTATTTAAATGAAAATTTTATAATCTTAGAATATGTCTCTCACGTTACATTCTTCCTGTTATTTAAAATTGCTCAGATTACAAAATTTGAAGCAGTTTTAATATAAATTGATATTGCCAATTAATAATGGAAATTAAAAAAAAATATAAACAACGAATCAGATTTCGAAATTTTTGAGGGTATTTTTTTTCCTAGTCCATTCATCGCTAAATCACTTTTTTTATTTAGAACTACATCAATGATTAAAGGGGCTTAGTACCGTGTGGGAGGGCGCAAATTTTAAAGTGCTTAGCTGAAATTTTGCCAAAAAATTCCGTTCATGTAAATTTTACTCGACGCTGATTATGCTCTCCCTAGTAAAAAACAAAAATGTCTTCAGGTAGTTACTGCACGTAGTATTATTTATTTAATGTATGTAGTTCTTTGAACCATGGATGCGACCGTTATGACCTTTCACAAGTTACTATTTCTTCCCAATTTTAGTTTATTCACGTCATTTTTTAAACCTTTTTTTTTTTTTTTTTTAGCATTTGCTGTCATAATGCTGTTTATGGAGTTAACCTGACAAGGAATTCTCTCTCTCTCTCTCTCTCTCTCTCTCATCTTTTTAAACTATAATTACGAAAATGGTGTTTTTCTACTTACACCATTCAACAGAATAGTATAACACAAAATTCTTCATATAACAACATTTTTGTGAATTCGAAACTTTCACATACGTTTGCTAAAGTTCCCTAAAATCTTACATGGTTGCACTCACCATGTGTTCTAACTGCTTAGATATTGGGGGCAGGGTGCTGAAGGGTGGGCTCAAAGAAAAGTGGGGTGGGTTGAAGCGTGACCTCCGGTCAGACCCCAGTACTGTACCCCCCCCCCCCCCGATTGTAGATAAGGTCAGTGTTGCCAGATTGGGCTACTTTGAAAAGCAATCTGCTACTGTTTTTTTTCAGTCTGTTACTTGGCTACTTTTGGGGCTACTATTTTTCATGCGTGCTTTTAAATTTTTTCGCTGAAGATTTTAAAATCTCGAGTAGAAGACGTTATATTGAGCCGCCCTCGGTATCGCGTTGGTCTAAACGTTTGCTTCTGATCATTCGTCCGAGATGGGCCCGAGTTCGAATCCTGTGAGGCATGGATGTTGTGTTTCTTGGCCCCCGAAAGTGTTTCTTTTTTTTTTTTTTTGGTTAAAATGCGACTTACATTAGAAAAAAGACGCCTTAATTTAATAAAAATGCATCAACTTACATTACAAAAAAATGCTTTAATTTTTGTTCTATTTTTCATTAACTTCAATTTTGTTCTGATGGATTTAAAAACTTCCAGTTTTCGTCGCTTCCCCATCCCCCAATCTATATACACCCCTGATATAGTAATTACTTCTTCAAATATTTCAAGAACAAACTTTCTTCAGCTAAACGAGGGGAAGGGGGTTCAGGGTGTGTGTGGGTGGTTGTTTCGGCAGGCTTGAAATTTTATCTGTTAAAATGCATTCAACACACTCATGATCCTGAATCGCGATTCCCTGACTATTAGGTAAGATTAGTCTACTTATTATATTTTGAAGAACAGCATGCGTCTTATTAATACACTTTTTAGCAAAACAAACTATAATACTTGAACAAATATTAAAAAAATATAATTGGAATAATATTTGTAGCATCAAAAGAAACGAAACTTTCTTTTTCATTATATAGTCTGAATTTATTAACATTTGGCGCTGTAACCTAAAATGTCTCCGGGGCGGGGAGGGGGGATGGTCGTTTCCGGGGATGTATGCCTAAAAGAGACACTGAAATTACCTTGCAATATATCAATTATTAATATATTGTCTAGCATTCATATTACCTTCAATAAAAGCTATATTGCCAACCACAGTAAAAGTCATACATCCCCAAATCATTACATGATCACCGCCATGTTTTACAGTTGGTCTTAAGGTTTTTTGTTTCAATGGAAGCGTTTGGCTTTTGCCACACATATTTCTTTCCATCTGAACCGAAAATATTGAACTTGCTTTCGTCGGAAAATATCACATTTTGCCAAAACTCTGCTGGTTTGCTTACATAAGCTTTGGTAAATTCAAGTCTGCCTATTTGTTTCACTGACATAAAAAAAAGTCCGGGTGTCCTGCCTCGAATATGTGTATCGTGAAGAATATTACGAATAGAATGAAAACTTATTATAGTCCCCGATGTTAAAGCGACATGCTGAGTAGCCAAACCACTTATGGAGGGTTTTTTCGATAGTTTCCTAATGATGCCCTCTGCTGTCTTGCATTTAGCTTCTTCGGACGCCCAGATCGCATTTCTTCAATGTACTACTACTCACTTTTTAGCACGTCTTTTGTAAAACAAGATCGTGCTTATGTTATCGGTTTGTCCGTCCGTCCGTCCGTTTGTACCCACGATATCTCTGCAACTATTAGTCCGATTTGAAAAATTCTTTTTGCACTGGGAAGCTTGAAATATGCGAATGATGATCCTTCTTTTCGTTTTTTTTTTGTGTGTGATGAATAATTTCGCCGCCAGAGGGCGTAAATGCAGATGATGTCGAATTCAAAAACACGTTTTAATCCACATATTTGCTTCTAAACATACGACTGAAAAAAATATTTTATCTTTCGATTCCATTTATGTCGAAGAGTATTTTGGATATAGTTACTTTTTCAAATTACGCATAGATTTTCCACTAGGGGGCGTAAAAGTAAATTACATTTTTCCCGATAACTCTTCTTCTAAAACTCCGATTTGAAAACTTTTTCTTCAGCGGATACACCTCCTGATGGAAATCTTTTGCATATAATTTCAAATTTTTGGTAAATAATACTTTGGCCACCAGGGAGCGTAAGTGTTAATTTTTCCTTCTGATATATTTACCATAAAATCTGAGCTTCTAAAATATCGATTTAAAAAATTCTTTCGTGGACTGATGCCACTCACATCGATAAACCTTTTCGGAATATTTTCTTTTTAAAATACTCCACAGTTTCTCCGCCAGGGGCGTAGATATATATCCTATTTTCGTCAATATCTCTACGTCTAGAAGTCCGATTTGAAAAAATTCTTCTTCGTTGGATAGTGTTTTCAGTGTGACATGCTTTTTATATAATTTCAAAATTTTCAAGTAATTCATAGACTTTCCGCTAGGGGGCGTAAAGGTAAATTGCTCCCCCCCTCCTATATCTCTGCTTCTAAATCTTCGATTTGAAAAATTCTTTCTGCACCGGATACAGCTCCTGATGGGAATTTTTTCTTTTTTTTTGATTGGAGGTTTAACGACCACCGTGAGCAACTCAATGGGCTATAAGCAGTCGCCCGTCCCTAATTTAGGGTCACTGGTTCCAGGGAAGGGAGAGAGCCAGTGCCGTAAGACAAACACAACATCCATGCCTCACCGGGATTCGAACCCGGACCCCGTTCGGACGAATGATCAGTGGCCAGCGCCTTAGACCACTGCGCCACCGGGGCGGCCAAAATAAAAAAAAAAAAAAAAAAAAAAAAAAAAAAATGGTTTGGCCACCAGGTGTTGTAAATCTTAATTTCCGCTTCTGATGTATTTGCAGCAAAGTATGAGCTTCTAAAATCTCGATTGAAAAAGCGTCGTTTGTAGACCGATAGTACTCATGTCGACAAACCGTTTAGAAACATTTTCTTCTTAAAATAATGCATGGTTTCTACGCCAGGGGGCGTAGATATATATCTTATTTTTGTCAATATCTCTACTTCTAGGAGTCCGATTTGAAAAATTCCTTCTTTGTTGGATAGTGTTTCTAATGTGACATGTTTTTCATATAATTTGCAGATTTTCAAGTAATTCATAGACTTTCCGCTAGGGGGTGTAAAGGTAAATTGTTAATCCCCCTATATCTCTGTTTCTAAATCTCCGATTTGAAAAATTCTTTCTGCACCGGATACGGCTCCTGATGGGAAATCCTTTGCACAAAATTTCAATTTTTTGTAAAAACTGGTTTGGCCACCAGGTGGCGTAAGTCTTAATTTCCGATTCTGATGTATTTGCAGCAAAATATGAGCTTCTAAAATCTCGATTGAAGAAAAAAGTCATTTGTTGACCGATACTACTCATGTCGACAAAGCTTTTAGGAACATATTCTTCTTGAAATAATGCATGGTTTTCTACGCCAGGGGTGTAGATATATATCTTATTTTTGTCAATGTCTCTATTTCTATGAGTCCGATTTGGAAAATTCCTTCTTTGTTGGATAGTGTTTCCGACGCGAAATGTTTTCCCTAAAAATTTCAAGTAAATCATAGACTTTCCGCTAGGGGGCACAAAGGCAAATTGCGTTTTCTGCGTTATTTCTGCTTCTAAAACTCCGATTTCAAAAATTCTTCCTGTATCGCATACAAGACCTGATGGAAAAGTATTTCTCACATAATTTCTAATGTTTGGTAAAGAATGGTTTTGCCACCAGGGGGCATAAGTGTTAATTTCTGCTTCTGATGTATTTGTAGCAAAATCTGGGCTCCTGAAAACTCGACTAAATTTTTTTTTTCTTGGACCGATGCTGCTCATATGGAAAATCCTTTTGAGAATACTTTCTTCCTAAAATAATGCATGGTTTTCTCATCAGGAGACGTAAAGTCACATCTTATTTTTGTCGATATCTCTGTTTCTAAGAGTCCGATTTGAAAAATTCTTTCTGTGTTGGAGCGTTTCCGGTGCGAAATTCATATAAATTCATGTTTTTCTTAACACACAAGTCTGCAACCAGAGGGCGTGAGCTCACGATTCCGTTTACAGCAATATCTGAGGGATTAAAAACCCGATTGAAAATCTTCTTTCTTCCGTCAGATACTATTGTTTTCCATACCGGCTCCATTGACTTTGAATAGCTTTGATAAATTTAATTTGCGTCAGAAGTCAGAACGGATTCAAAAGACGTGCTTATGACACCCGAAAATTCGGTGTCATCTTTCTTGTTATGTTTTATTACGAACCAAACACTAAAAAGTTCAATTTTAACTTCTTACCAATTTCGCAATAACTTAAACACCAGTCATGAAGACATATTCCTCTCCGGCACTGGAATAAAAAACTAGCACTCTTTCGGAGTCGTGTCACCGGAAATTAACTAAATTGCTGCTACAAAGATCTTATAACGTTTCTTTTAAACAGTGCGAGGCTTTCATTTGTTGTAAATTTGCATAATGTAATGTTAAGGTGGACGTCTAGTGATTTTGCTTTCTATACTTCCAATGGGCAAACTTCTGTACACATTTTTTTAATAACTGATGCGTCTCTAAGGATGAAAATTTGAACATCGATTAAAATAACTTCATATTATAACTTGGAATACTTAATATTTTCCAAAATATAACCATAATTATATTAACAATCAATAACTTTTCCTTTGGTGGTGTCGAGACCAGAAAAAGATGGCGCAACCTGTACATTGATGACGTCAATAGACAAACAAATGTTGGATTGCTTAATTATGGTTATGTTTTAGAAAATATTAAGTATTCCAAGTTATAATATGAAGTTATTTTAATCGATGTTCGAAATTTCATCCTTGGGAACGCAATAATTGTGAAAAAAATGCGTACAGAAGTTTGCCTATTGGAAGTATAAGAAGCAAAATCACTAGACGTCCACCTTAACTTTAAAACAGAGCGTTGTTATGTGTCCAGATACTTTTTTAACATGAAAAAAAAAAAAGATTTTCATTTGTTATATATATATATTTCTTCTGGTTATTAAAAAAAGTAGCACATAAGTGTGTGTTTATTGTAAAAGTAATCCAATGGTTAAAAATATTTCGTCACAATTGCTTTCCACGTTGATTTATGCAAAGTAATGCACTGTATGTGTGCAGAAACATTTTTTGCCTACTGTAGGTAGCAACTACGCTTAATAACGGTTTATACGAACAATTGTTGCACCATGGCTAGAAGGAAGAAGAGGAGCGAAAAAATGAGAGACGCCCCGCCCCGGGAGCCCCGATCCCCAGATCCTCCTATGCCATGGGCGCCCATGGGGGGGGGGGGGGGGCATGGCATAGGAGGGCATGGAAATCGGGCCATGCCCATTTCTTGGAAGGTGCTACAGATATTTTCTCGATAACACTAATTATGATTGCTAATTTTTTCTGTAGAACTTTTGGATCTCTGTGTATGCAGTAAAAAAGTAAAAATAAGAAAAACGTAGGGGAATTTCAGCGATAAAAACGGAAATTTACAGTAAAAAGTAATAATTGAATTTCCGATTGCGTGTTGGAGAACAGCGTATACATACGTACAGTGCGGAAAATTATGGGAGGCGAAGAAATGAAAAATGCATTATCCCCTGAAGTAGCCATTCACGGTTGGACAGGGCCGACTGGACCATAGGGGCAACCGGGGCGGGGTCTCCCGGGCCCCGCGCCTTCAAGGGGCCCTACAGTTTAGGAAAAATCATTTTCGGTAGAATGTTTTACAATTATTGTTTGTGTGTAAGTTTTGGGGTGCGAGGCCTTTAAAAAATGTTTTTTAAGGGTTTTTTGTTTGTTTCTTTCAAATCCCCTCATTTACGCTTTTCAACCGTAGGTTGAAGAAATGTATATGCTCCAGCTTTGTCCGTCCGTCCGTCCGTCCTTCCGCACGATAACTGGCGTAAAAATGGTTCGATTTCGATGAAATTTTAATATGTGGTAGGGGACCACCTGGGGACAAACTCTATTGAAAATGGGCGAAATGGGGTCAAAGGTCAGAACATAGGAGCGGGATCCATTCTATCGACCTTATGCGTCATAACTTGCGTAAAAATGGTTCGATTTCGATGAAATTTTAATATGTGGTAGGGGACCACCTGGGGACAAACATCTATTTAAGTGCAAGGCCCTTAAATAGATGTTTCTTTTTTTAAGTTTTTTGTTTGTTTGTTTCCAATCCCCCGGTTTTCGAATATCTCATGGCCCTTCGCCGTACAAATACGGAGATCTGTAGATTTCAAATGATTTTGTAACGACCTTGATATTTTCCGAATCCATGAAGCCCGGTGGCGCAGTGGTCTAAGCGATGGCCTCTGATCATTCGTCCGAACGGGGTCCGGGTTCGAATCCCGGTGAGGCATGGATGTTGTGTTTGTCTTACGGCACTGGTTCTCTCCCTTCCCTGGAACCAGTGACCCTAAATTAGGGACGGGCGACTGCTTATAGCCCATTGAGTTGCTCATGGTGGTCGTTAAACCTCCAATCAAAAAAAAAAAAAAAAAAAAAAAAATCCATGAAATCACAAATTTAATTTCATCATTTTGTGACCCTTGCTTTTATATATTTAACAATTTGCTTGCAAACCAGATACTTAAATAAAATAAAAAAGAACAATATCAAAGTTGGTTTCGGGATTCACATGGAGGCCATGTATTCAGTGACTTTAAAAACATTACTGGAATTTTTCTTAAAAAATTCACATATGAGCGCGTATAGAAGTTTAAAAAAAGTCACTGATTTGTCAGTTACTCCATTTTGCATTGAAAATCAATCATTTCTAAAACATGTATCAGGAGAAAAAACTATTTATACGAATTTATTATTTCTACACTAAAACATTCGCAATCCAAAAAATTTCGCTACGCGCGTAGCTTTTTGTTATTTTGTGAAGCAGTTTTTATACAATAAGTGAAAACACAACCTCAACCCCATCTCCTCGGAAAGAAAATCGTAGATTTTAACAGTTTTTACTCTCTCTCTCTGAACTTTCAATGCATATTCTGGTCTTTTTCTTGAGCTTAAAGCAAATGCTTCTTTGAGATAATCATTTTGTCTTTACGATAGTTTTCGTTTTGAAGTACTACATAGGTGAAGAACATGTCAAAAAGGAACAGTTACAGAGATGAATTCCGACGCATGTATCGGTAAAGCATTCAGCTCCGGAGCATAGGGATGCGAATTCGTCGCCGTCACAGGCATATTTGTGGGTTTCACATCCTGTGTATTCTTTACGGACATCTTTCACGTAACGATTTTATTAAAATATGAGATTTATTTCCTAGTGCAAGCAATGAAATTTTGCTCCGGGGCTTTGCAATGAAATTTCGCCCCGGACCCCGCAAAAGCTCCATCCTGCCCTGCGTGCAGCATTTTATGTGCAAACACGCTAAATTACAGGGCTGGCACGTTATATTTATTGTATATTGCATAAAGAAGAGGAACTGGTGGATCCGAAAAATGACAAGAGTGGAAGACATCATGATCAAAGTTAAATCCCTGAAATGGCAATGGGCTGGACATACTGCCAGAAGGACAGACCATCGATGGACAGCCGAAATTTTAGATTGGATTCCAAGGGACAGGAAAAGACCCAGAAGAAGACCACGTGGGAGATGGGTGGATGAAATTCGAAAGTATGCGGGAGTGACATGGAAGAGACTTGGGAGACCTTCGTTCAGCACTGGATTGATAATGGTTGATGATGATGATGATGATGATGATGATGATACTGCATAGCACTTGTATTTGGAAACGACCTTTCATTTTCTGTATTTTTGCTTACTGTAGATATAAGTTATCAGAAATAAATTAATATAATATTTGGACTGCAATGTGTTACTGTTATGATAATTATTAAAATTTCCGAATTCATTAAATATGTTCCTCATTCATAGAACTCCTTAAATAATTTTTGACCGCCTCGGTGGCGCAGTGGTCTAAGCGATAGCTACCGATCATTCGTCCGTGATGGGACCGGGTTCGAATCCCGGTGAGGCATGGATGTTGTGCTTGTCTTAAGGCACTGGCTTCCTGCCTTCTCTGGAACCAGTGGCCCTAAATTGGGGACGGGCGACTGCTTATAGCACACTGAGTTGCTCACGGTGGTCGTTAAACCCCCAATCAAAATAATAATAATAATTTTTGACTCTTTTTAACACAGAGAAAGAACGTTCGCCCAAAGCATTACAAGTGTTGTTAAAAACTCTTTTTTACGCTTTCCAACCGTAGGTTGAAGAAGCGTATATGCTCCAGCATTGTCCGTCTGTCTGTCTATCTATCTGCCCGTCCGTTCGTCTGTCTGTCCGCACGATTACTCGCGTAAAATAGGTTCGATTTCGATGAAATTTTAGTATGTGGTAGGGGACAACTGGGAACAAACCCTATTGAAAATCGATGAAATGGGGTCGAAGGTCAGGACATAGGAGCGGGATCCATTCCATCGCCCTTATGCGTCATAACTTACGTAAAAAGGCTTCGATTGCGACAAAACTTTAGTATGTTGTCCCGGAGGTATACTGAACCGGTTCTGTTGAATATAATCAAAATGGGGTCAAAGGTCAGGGCACAGAAGCGAGATTTATTCCACAGCCATTATCTTCATAACTTGAGTAAGGATTTTGGGTATGTTGGAAAGCGTATCATAATCAATGCATTGCATGATTTTACTAACTTGTTTATTATTTTTACACTAGGAAACATTGCCTGCAAACCATCGTGTAAAAAATTTTGCAAATCGGTAGGCTGCCAGTGGTCAAAGCGCTGGCTTATGACTATTCGTCCGTGAAAGGGTCCGGGTTCGAATCCCGGTAAGGCATGGATGTTGTATTTGTCTTACGCCACTGGCTCTCTCCCTTCCCTGGAACCAGTGGCCCTAAATTAAGGACGGGCGACTGCTCATGGCTCATCGAGTTGCTCACGGTGTTTGTTAAACCTTCAATCAAAAAAATATAAATAAATCGGTAAGTGTTCTTAAAAGGCAAACTACTTCATCACTATCTGTAAAATTGAGGAAGTGTCTTAATTACAGGGACGGCAGGACGCTTCAATCAAATCTTACGGTTGTATAACAAAGTAAATTTCTGCGTCATTTTTGGTCCACGCGGGGATCGAACCCGAGTCCTCTTATTCCGGAACAAGTCACTCTACCAACTGAGCTACGCAGACGTTCGTTCTCGCTGCTGTCTGCCTTTATATCGTGTGCGTCCTGCGGGGAAGCACACGACATAAAGGCAATATAACGTATTTTACAGTTTTATAACGAAGCAAATTTCTCCGTCATTTTTGGTCCACGCCGGGGATCGAAGCCGAGTCCTCTTATTCCGGAACAAGTCGCTCTACCAACAGGGCTACGCAGACGTTCGTTCTCGCTGCTATCTGCCTTTATGTCGTGTGCGTCCTGCGGGGCAGGCACGTCACATCCCCCCCGAAAGAGGGCCGGGGGCATTTCCCACGGGTCAGTCATCCGCTGAAGAACGTGCACTTGAGAACTCCCAGTCAATCTAGTGTGTGGAATGCAACATCACACACATTTATTTTTCGAAGCGCTGAAGAAGGGATTCTCTTATTTTTCCTATCTCGCGGTGTGGAAAGAACATCACACCATTGCGAGATCTTGAACGGCCGGGTTATCCGGGAAGTTCGGGCTCCATTATAACGAAGTAAATTTCTCCGTCATTTTGGTCCACGCCGGGATCGAACCCGAGTCCACTTATTCCGGAACAAGTCGCTCTACCAACTGAGCTACACAGACGTCCGTTCTTGCTGCTATCTGCTTTATGTCGTGTGCGTTCCGCGGGGCAGGCACGTCACAGTTGATAAATTAATATCAGTGACGTGGGAGAAGATAAGAAAACGTTTTACTGTGAGAAATCGTAATGATACGTGGCAAATTTATTTTTTTAGTAATAATAATTCATTATGTAATTTAACAGAAAATGTCTTGAAATCAGAGAATAATTGTTACTGTTTTGTTCCAGTAACGGATACCGCGGACAAAGGATTAAAAATTCTTTTTCTACTTTTTTTTTTTTTATTTATTATATATATATCGTGAAGGTTTCAGCATTCATGATATGCGTGGCCAGCGCTATGACAATGGGGCCAATATGAAGGGAAAACACAATGGACTTCAAAAAACATAATTTTTCGACCTAAAACCCCTTATGCATTTTATGTACTTTGAGCGGCTGATACTTTAAATCTGGTCGTAAATAACGACGAAAAAATTTCTCTACAGATTGTGAACATTTTCAGCGTTGTTCAATAAATATATACTTTCTTTTCTGAATTACCTTACTGTTGGCAAATTTTAAAGAAAGAGCTTCCAGTGTTGACCGTAAAACCATGCTCTGAAACAAAGTGGGAAAATAGGATCGATGCAATAAGGGCAACGAGAACTGGGGCACAATTTCGATGTAATCCACGCTATATTATATCTCTCCATCTCACTCCCACATGCTTTCGAATTTCATCCACCCATCTCCCATGTGGTCTTCTCCTGGGTCTTTTTCTTTCCCTTGGAATCCAGTCTAAAATTTCAGTTGTCCGTCTGTGGTCCGTTCTTCTGGCAACATGTTCCGTCTATTGCCATTTCAGGGATTTTACTGTGATCATGATGTTTGCCAGTCTTTTCATTTTCTTCCTTATCCACGAGTTCCACTTCTTATCTTGCAGGTATGTATGTCAGGCACGTAGCCACACAGAGAAGTTGGGGTGGGCGTCTGATGCCAGAAGTCGGGCAAAAGATATAGAAGAGGTCGGGCACTGGACCGTAGTGTGAGTCACTAGGACGGGCTAAAGGAAACGCAGGTCGGGCTTCGCCCGGTCTGGCCTCCTTTGATGTATGTATGTATGTATGTACAACTGTGTTTTATAACTGTTAACTTACGGGAAATAGAAAATAATGTTACTAAAGATATTTATTTCATATAAAAATAAATAAAAATTGAAAAAAATGCTCATACAAAGGGGCAGCAATTCTGGGCTTGCACCCAAGCGGCAAATGCCCTCGGCGCGTCTCTCCTCAGTTCATCTCCAAACAGCATTCGGTCGATATCTTCTAGGTACAATTCAGTTAGATTGTGAACGTGGATTAATTTTTTGTATTTCCGTCTAAATTTTTATAAAAAGAACAATAACTCAGCAGTAACGTTATTTCAAAGTACACCAGATCGTGCACACTCAAGAAGCGCTTAAGCGTAGTAAATCCGTGTATTTACTGGTGTTATACGCATAAAGATTCGTGAAGCTATCCACTGGGAGGCTTTTTCAAGGTAATGGAGACAAATGTTTACCAAAAAGACATTTTATGTCTATCATTGCCTTAAAAAAGCCTCCCAGTGGAGAGCTTGACGAATCTTATGCGTATTATACACCAGTGAATAAACGGATTTACTACGCTATTAGCATGGCTGTCTTAAGGGGTGGGCCAACGGGGCCGGGGCCCAACGCCCCAAGAGTCTTATGGGTTTACAAAAAGTAAAACTCTTTGACCACTTTCCAGCGGTTGTTTTCTTTTTATTTAAAGAAAAGAAACACCAATTCAGAAAGTTAAAAGTTATTTTGCCTTTTAAAAAACGACACCACCACCTTGCTCGTAGCTTCGATTTCCCGAGGAGGCAGGAGGAAAGTTAGGTGTTAGGGTGAATCTTTTGTGACAAAATAAGAAACAAAGAAATCCGACCTCCTTCCCGATCCCGAGTGCGGGTGAGGGTCATGAGGGCCACGCACAAATCGCATTTTTCCCTTTTAAACAGTCATTTGTGTTATCCACACGAAGAAGTGTACGTATATTTATCACTGGGAATTGCCCACCTGGGCTACTTATACATAAATTCTTTCAATCGTCGCTGTTTAAACAAATAGCAATGACGGGGGCCCCATATCGGTATATCTGTCCGGTGCGTCATATTGCCTGGAAATGGCGCTGGTTGGTTTATTTCTTTCTTCTGTTTTAATTTAATTTAATTTTCGTTGAATAATTTGTAGAATGGGGAAGAAAAATTATATCTTTCAGCACCCATTTTCTTGTAATTTGCTAAGCAACAAAATGTGCATGCATTTTCTACGCTACATGGAGTTCTACAATTTCTGTCATGTACCATTTTTCATTGAAGTGGTATTTAAAAAGTTACTGGATATTGAATGTTTCTTCTCATAGGGATAACATGGTGATGGTGGTGTTTATAATAATTCTCATACGTTGTATATATATCCATAAGTTGTACGTAATGTAATAATGCCATATGTGAACAAAAAAAATAACAACATATTGTAATAATACGATATGTTGTATACAAGGCCCGGATGCAACTTTTGCGGGGCCCGGAGCGAAATTTCATTGCAAATTTCCCCACAGCAAAATCTCATTGCCTGAGAAATGAATCTCATATTTTAATAAAGTCGTTACGTGACACACGCGATGTGAAATTCACAAATTTGCCGGTGACGAACTCGTATCCCTGTGCTCCGGAGCTAAATGCTTTACCAATTAAGCTACACCAACGGAATTTATCGCAGCAACTTTGCCGTCTTGACATGTGCTTCAACCTCTGTAGTACGTCATAACGAAAACTATCATAAAGACAAAATGATTATCTCAAAGAAGTATTTGCTTTTAACTTAAGAAAAAGACCATTATGGATTGAAAGTTCAGAGAGACAGAGAGAGAGAGTAAAAAGTTTTGAATTCTACGATTTTCTTTCCGGGGAGACAGGGTTGAGGTTATATTGTGACTCTTATAAAAACTTCCTCACAAAATGAAAAAAAGACACCTGCGTAGCGAAAATTTTTGGATTGCGGATATTTTTGTGTAGGAAATAATAAGGATCCCTCTAAAAAAAAATTCGTATTAATAGTTTTTTTCCATACATGTTTTAATGGCTAATTTTCAATGCAAAGTGGAGTATGTGTGATTGTGATTTGGGGTTTAACGACTACCGTGAGCAACTCAATGGGCTATAAGCAGTCGCCCGCCCCTGATTTAAAGGCCACTGGTTCCAGGGAAGAGAGAGAGAGCCAGAGCCTTAAGACAAACACAACATCCATGCCTCACCGGAATTCGAGCCCAGACCCATCTCTGAGGAAAGGTCATAATCCAGCGCTCAGACCACTGCGCCATCCCGGCGGCCAAAGTGGAGTAACTGACAAATTAGTGACTTTTTAGACTTTATTACGCGCTCATACACTATATTGACAAAAGTCACCAGACACCTAGAAGAGAAACACAACATAGCATTTATTGACATACATTAAGTACGGTGTCGTTCCACCTTTGGCCTTAATTCATGCAC
This sequence comes from Macrothele yani, assembly GCA_039090855.1. NCBI lineage: Eukaryota > Metazoa > Arthropoda > Arachnida > Araneae > Macrothelidae > Macrothele > Macrothele yani. The sequence continues at coordinate 74,613,273 of CM077016.1, read as the reverse complement.
TGACCCTTCGAGACATGCTTTCGACAAGCTTTTGGAACACAGCGATAGGTATGCGATTCCATTCAGTACAAAATGCTACCGCTAACTGTTGCTTAGTAGTAGGCCTTGGTTTCGAACTCCTTATGCGGCGCTCTAATTCATCCCATAGGTGCTCTATGGGATTAAGATCAGGGCTCTGTGCTGGCCAGTCCATACACGTTATGGAGTTATCGTCAAACCACGCCGTAACAGTCCTTGCTTTATGGCTCGGTTTATTATCCTGCTGGTACAAACAAGGCTCGGTTCCATAGTATTGCCACAGAGTTGGTAGGGCATAATTGTCCAGAATATCGAGGTAGACGTGCTGGTTAACAGGTTTGTCCACGAGAATCAATGGGCAGGGACCATACCACGAAAAACACCCCACACAAGTACACTGCCAGCTCCAAACTTGACCGTAGCAACAGTACACTGTGGTAAATAACTTTCCACCGGCTTTTCAAATTATTTATTCTGAGCAATAAAGAGGAGCTGTGGTTACATGAGCCTGGGTAACACCATGCCAGAAAAAGTAACAAACATAATAGATGGATATATACAAGAAATGTGTGCTATGTACAGATGAGGAAGACACAAATATATACAATACGAGCAGAAGAAAACACATATGAATATGACGGTAGGCTATGGCTGCGTCAGGAAATAACAAAGGATTGATGTATATACACATGGAATGAGCGCAATTTACAAGATGAGTATGACAGATCTATGTACAGAACAAATAAAATATGCCATAATAAGCAGAAGCGGCATAACAGGACAGCACGACTGCTGTAATATGTATAATAAAGGAGTAAGATGCAGAGCGGGCTATGTACAACATATGCAAAAAGCAGTATATAAATGGTCCAAACAAATATTAGGTGCTTGAATTAATTCCCGCTGTTTTTTGCCACACAAACACCTATGTGTTGCCAACAAAACGGTACAGGATAGTCTATTCAAAGTAGTGTCCGTTGGCAGCTACGACCTTTTCCGACCGTTGGGGTAACAAATGGATTCCGCGGTAGAAAAATGCAGGTTCTTTCGAGGCGAAACATTCATCGAGCCATTTTTGGATATCCGCGACAGAAAGGAAGTGCTGCTCTGATAGGCCATGTTGTAGCGACCGGAACAAATGGAAGTCCGAGGGAGCAGTGTCCGGGGAATAAGGCGGATGGGGTAAGAAGTCCCAGCCAAGTGCCTCCAAGAGTTCCGTCCCAGATTTGGCCACATGAGGTCTAGCGTTGTCGTGGAGAAGAATAACCTTGTCATGTGGGATCCAGTTTCCGAGCTTCTGGATTATTCCCATTGCCCTTAAACGTTTCCTATCCGTTGACTCATCGACCCGTAGTGTTTCAGACAACTCGTGGAGCATGTGACATGAATCTTCGTCTAATAAGACATCCAATGCACCAGCTTCGAACTTTTTCGGCTGCCCAGGGCGCTCTTTGTCCTTCACGTCATATTCGTTGGCTTTGAAGCGTCGGAACCACTCTCTGCATGCCGTTTCCGATAGGGCATGTTCCCCATAGGCCTGCACTAGCAAACGATGACTTTCCGCTGCAGATTTCTTGAGATGAAAGCAGAAGAGTAATGTTTCCCACAAATGCTCCTTTTTTGGTACGAAACTCGACATCGTGAATGCGATACAAACTCGTGTTCTGTGCCTTCCGATCGCGATTCACACACTGCTTCGCCCAGACTACGGACGGTACGTGCGTGTGCAAGGTAGCTCACGTGTGGCCCGGGTCACAGCGCACCACTGCTGCGCTCTATTGGGCAACAGCGGGAATTAATTAAAGCACCTAATAATATTAGAATACGCAACGTATAGCTTCTGGGCTGAAACGGGAACAGTACAAACAAGAGGACATCAAAGCCACAGTACGATGAACTCTGAACAGGGAATGTATGTACAACATATGCAAAATTAGTATATAAATGGTGCAAACAGAAAAGATAAGAACGCTTAACATATGGCTGCAGGGATGAAACACGAACAGTACAAACTAGAGGTTATAAGGCACAGTACGATGAACTCTAAACGGGGAATGTATGTACAACATATGCAAAAGCAGTATATAAATGGTGCAAACAGGAAGTAAAAGAATTCACAATGTGTGGTTTCAGGGCTGAACCATGAACAGTACAAACAAGAGGTTGTCGAAGTCACAGTAAGATGATCTTGTAACCGGGGATGTATGTACAACATATGCAATGCAGTATAGAAAAGGTGCAAACAGAAAATATAAGAAATCATAGCATTCAGCGCCAGGGCTGAAATGGGTACAGTACTAACATAGGTAATCGTAAACACAGTAAGAGGAACATCATACGGGGAGGTACGTACAATGATATACCAGCAAGTATAAGAGAAATATAAACAGAATGGTGTCAGAAGCATAGATACATAACCAAACTGTTGTAAAGAACACAGTGCCAGTAATATACAAGTAAAAGATGGGTATTACAAATCTGGACAAAAGTATTGATAAACAGTATTATGCATAGTTGAAATAAACTGTGTATCGAAAAAACAGCAAAAGCAATGATAAAAATTACGGGAGGCATGTAGTCTGGACCAGAAGGTGGCGTGAAGAAATCATCGGTGCCGCTATACCCACACACGGCTATCAGACTGATGGATCATGTATCTGGATTCATCAGTCCATAGGACCCGTTTCCATTGATATACGGTCCACAATAAAAGTTCTTTACACCATGCTAAACGACGAGTAACATTCCGAGTGGAGGTGAAAGGCTTATGAGCAGCCGCACGACCACGGTAGCTCATGGAATGAAGTTCTCCGCGAATGGTACGTGTACATACCGAGGTTCCAGCATTTTTACTCACCTGTACACTGAGATTTCGTGCAATACTCCGTCGATTAGCTGTAACGACTCTCTTGAGGCTTCGACGTCCTCTATCACTGATTTTCTTTGGTCTGCCGGTACGTTTTGTTGCTTCAGGCACGCCATGTGTCTTTCACTTATTCAGTACATCCAAAACAGTTGACTTGGGTATGTTTAAACGCCTCTCGGGTTCTCTTATGGACAACCCACTAATATAACACCCAACAATCTTTCCTTTCTCAAAGTAAGTTCTCTCCCGCAGCGACATTGTCACTCAATCAACCTCACAGTGCGATATGATCGCGGTCAGCTGCAGGCTTCTTTTTATACCATTTGCAGCTGCACCGCACATCTTAACAACGCAGCGGATCCATTCATTTGCTTTTGAAGGTTTGTCCAGTGACTCTTGTCAATATAGTGTATATTGTACGTTGTTTGAGAACCATACCATTTACCGCATGGGTGTTGTGGCATGTAGGCCTAATGGAAATGGTGGCACCCTTCCCAGTTTTTTTGGCATCTCAGTGCACATGTGTGTGTGTGTGTGTGTGTGTGTGTGTGTGTGTGTGTGTGTGATGGAAAGACCAAAATGGGGGCAATATTTTGTGGCTTGCCCCGGGCACAGAAATGCCTAATTATGCATCTATGGCCATCCTTCAGAAAACTTGAAAATTGCATCTTTCGATTTACGTTCGAACATGCTACAGTTACACATTCTGAACGACGAAGTTCCAAGCAACTGAAGCATGAATTTTAAAACGATGTTGAACTTTAACAACTGAAGCAATGCGAAGTCCAATATTTTTCAGTTGCTTGGAACTTCATTGTCCTGGGCAACGGTAGCATGCTCGAACGTAAATCGTGATATGCTGATTCGATACCCGTTCCAAGGAGATGAAGTTTTCAGGATGGTTACATGGGAAGCAGCAAAAATGTACGGCATCTATATGCCGATGATGAGATGCATCAAACTTTCACGTATTTGTAAAGATTTAATTCTTCCAGGGATTCGCTTCCCATTCGTTCCTACGCAGCGGGGTATGTGATTAATTCTTCGTATTACATGGAATTGTTTTTCATATGTAAAAAACTGGTTAACGGTTTGGCCGGCTTTCACAACGTAAGTCAGGTATGTAATTATAGGAAGGGCGGGCTCAGTCTTTGTTCCAGCCAGGCAATATCGAAATATCGCATCATTTGCAGAATTTTTTCCTTATTTTTTTTTCAAAGTACTGCGACCTGTAGATTAATTTTCATATACAAGCAACTTTATTTTGTAGCGTGCTTCTGCTACATTTTCTGTTTGTTCTATTGGCCGCCCCAGTGGTGCAGTGGTCTAAGCGCTGGTTTCTGATCATTCGTCCGAAAGGGGTCCGGGTTCGAATCCCGTGAGGCATGGATGTTGTGTTTGTCTTGTAGCACTGGCTCTCTCCCTTCCCTAGAAACAGTGGCCCTAAATCAGGGACGAGCCACTGCTGAGTTGCTCCCGGTAGTCATTTTTTTTATTGGAGGTATAACGACCACCGTGAGCAACTCAATGAGCTATAAGCAGTCGCCCATCCCTAATTTAGGGTCGCTGGTTCCAGGGAAGGGAGAGAGCCAGCGCCGTAAGACAAACACAACATCCATGCCTCACCGGGATTCGAACCCAGACCCTTCACGGATGAATGACCATAAGCCAGCGCTTAGACCACTCCGCCACCGGGGCGGCATTGAAGGTTTAAACCACCGTGAACAACTCGATGGTCTATAAGCAGTCGCTCGTCCCTAATTTAGGGTCACTGGTTCCAGGGAAGGGAGAAACCCAGAGCCGTAAGACAACACAGCATCCATGCCTCACGGGATTCGAACCCGGACCCTTCTGGGACGAATGGTCATAAGCCACCGCTTTGACCACTGAACCACCGGGGCGACCGCGAATACTTGAGGTTTGATTAACTGTCAAATATCTGTCGGACTACCTGATTTTCAAGATCTGTAGCGAGATCGGATATTGTAGATAGGATATCGCATGAAATTTTGTTTATTGTGACACCAGATGTTTCTTCCCCTCTCCCCCATTTACCAGTACTAGCTATTGTATATTGCCTTACCCTAAAAAACCGGGTACTTAAATTATTGTACATGCGATTTTATGATGTCTATGTATCAGTCTGCGGATCCCATAAGACGAAGGATATTATACGAGGGTCACAACAAAAGTTCTGCATACGTTAATCCAAAACGGAAGCGGATGATGCAATTAGGAAAATGATTGCGTCATGCCAAGGTCAGACTCTCAGCAAAGCAGGGGTACCAGAACGACGCGCTATCATTTGCTGTGTGGACGTTGGAGGGTTTGGAAATGGAAGCCTGCAGCTCCTCGGGTCGAGTCACAGCGTTAGATTAGCGCCCGTACGTGAAAATAGAAACTCTGCGGGGAAAAACTCCGACATAGATCCGCTGCCGTGCAAGAAGTTTGTGGGGAAGGAACTGTTGATCGAAGCACAATTTCTTTCTGAGGACAAAGTTGAGACCGAAAATTTGTCAAAATCGTTCAACTTGGGAGCGGGAGCGATCTTTCTGCATGACAACGCATTGTGCCATGGTGTAGCGTCGGTATGGGGACTTTTGTCGAAATATATCTGGGAAACTTTATTCCACCCACCACACAGCCCTGATCTCAGTCCACCCGACTTTGATCTTTTCCCAAAGGTAAAAAATCGGCTCCGTGGCAACCGCTACGAATCGCTGGACGAACTGTCATTGGACGCGACCCGAGTAATACGACAACTGAACAAAGATGGCGTACTACGGGGCATTCAGGACCAGTGGCGTTTCCTGACACAGAACTAAAGGCGTTGGCACAGATGGAATAATGTGTTAAGTGTTAATTCTCACTACCCCCACCCCATATGTTTTCTTCCAACAAATATTTCAATGTTGCTCCGAGCAATTTACGGGTAACTTTAGAAAAAGTCTGAATAAAATTGAATCAAGAAAGACAGTGTTCATTACGTACGCAATAGGAAGGCACCTAATTAAGTACATTAACCTACTTAAATATGTATTTACGAAAATAAGGTAGAAAGAATTACATAATAAAAATTCAGCAAAACAAAGTGATTACTTACGGTCATTTGAATTGCAGTTCCATTCTTCGTTCTTTCTGCAGGGATTTCTTAATCACTTCTTCATAGAATTTGGATTTATCCTCTTGTCGCATCGTAGAAAGTAATTCTTTTTCAATGGAGATAAGGCTTAGATTATCCATGCGATGCTGGGTTTGTGTGGCGCGGCAGAATGTGTGGATCCGCTTCAAGGACGAAAACGACCGCTCGACGGATGATGTTGTGGAAGGAATTGTTGCGATCAGCAGAGCCAATTTGTATATTTCCGTAAATCCATGCATTAGGTTCATTTCCAATAAATAATCAACAATTTGAATTGGTGTTTTGTCTGAACCTTCATTAGAAGAATACCATACATATAGTTCATTCTGGAGTTTGCTCAAATTAAAAAGATCGCCATAGATTTCCTGCAATTTTTTTAATAAATCGCGAGGAAAATTTTCTCTTTTCTTAAAGTAGGCCATTTTTGTTGGGTTTAACAAATCAAAGTACTGCAACTTTTCAAACGATGCGAATCTAATTGTCATATGATTGCTAATATTATCAATTATTTCGAAGTAAAGTCTCCGGCAGTAGTCTTTCTCTGATTCATCGTTCACCCTCTGTTTTTTTATTGGACGCATTTCTTCCTCCCTTACTTCACCATGAATACAAGACCACAATGGCTCAAAATTCTCCCTTTCGCTTTGCAGTTGCTGTTGAAACTCAGTTATTTTAGAACTGCAGTACAAAATGTCAACATTCGTGGACTGCAGTATACTGAATAATACATCTGAAAAGGCAAGCAAATTAGATAGAACCTTTATAAAAAATATGTTTTTGAAGTTCTTTAAAAAGCCAACAAATCCTCTTGCTGTCATTGCAGTCAAATGGTCGAAGTCCCCACTTTCACTGACATGTTCAAAAAACATTATCAATGCTTCTCTGTTTTCATTGACTGTATGAAGAAGTCTTGAGGTAAAATTCCATCGGGTAGGATAGCTTTCTGGACATGAAAGCAGAAAGTTGGTGTAATCTTTTAGGAGAATGAGAGAAAAAAGTAGGTAATGATTTAAGACCGCTAAAGAAGACTTTAAGCTCTTTGTTGCACTCTAGAGACTGTTGCAGTACCAAGTTCATTACATGAGCATAGCAATGCGTGAAGAGAGCTTTAGGGTACTTTCCCAAAACTTTGCCTTGAAGTCCATTGAGATGGCCACTCATCACCGCCGCTCCATCGTACGTCTGGGCAATTAATTTATCCCCACACTTATATCTGTCCACGATTTCATTCACATGATTAAACAGAGCTTCTGCAGTTTTATCAGCGCTCACCTCAAGAAATCCCAGAAATCGTTCTACGATTTTTTCTGTGAGACTGAAAAATACCGCAACACAGTTGAGAGCTGAGATTTATTGCTTACATCTCATGTTTCATCAAGCATAATGGCCACAAAATCGGTGTTCTGAATTTCGTAGTAAATTTTATCTCTCAGGAAATTAAATTTTATCTCTCTGGATCAACGGAATTTATTAAATCATTTTGAATGCTTGCCGAAGTTCCGCGGAAAACTGTAGAAGTCGCTAAATGTTCTTTCAATTGGGAATCAAACTCGGCACTTGCAATAAGCAACTCCATATAATTTCCCCTATTGAAAGATTCTTCATTTTCCTCATGACCTCGGAATGGTAGTTCCTGTTTCGCTAAATAGCACACGGCATTAATCAACCTCTTCAATATTTCCCTGTTCTTTTTAACTTTTTCATTGTGCAGCTCAATTTCAACCCAGTGGCGGCTCGTGGTGTAAAATGCTGGTGAGGCGAACGGTCTTGATGTAAATGTAAAACATATGTTATTGAATAAATTCGTATAACGTTATACGAATATATATATATATATATATATATATATATATATATATATATATATCAGTGGCGTAGCCGGGGGGGGTGTCGTGGTTTGCACCCCCTTATTAGGCGAGACAGTTAGCTTTTTCTAAGTATGTTTTATAGATAATTTCCCTATTTAAATTCATTGATTTTTATATAACTCGGAAAGCAATGTAATTTCTTGATAATAGAAGAGAAAGTAAAGCAAAGCGGCCAAAGAAGTTGCGCGACTGCTTATAGCCCATTGAGTTGCTCACGGTAGTCGTTAAACCTCCAAACAAAAAAAAAAAAGTTGCTTTATTAAATTTTTATTAAAACAACTATAATTTATTGCATTTTCTTCATTTTATTAAATTAGCTTCATTTTGTATTAATATTCAAGATGTGCGTACGTACCAATAGGAAAATATTTGTCGAAGCGCGCCCCCCCAAAAAAAATTGTTATATGTACTTATACACAGTTATACAGCAGAAGTGCAGAAACCCACCCCCCACCCCCCATTCAAAAAGTTTCATGTCAAAGGCAGTATCACCCATTGGATATCTTTGAAGTCCTGGCCAGGTTCGAGTCAGCTGAATCATTAAAATCCGCTGAGATTCGGAAGTCTCGTTAAGCCATTGGTTCAAGGGTACGCGGCGCCTTGTTATTAACAGCTGTAAACCCCATCCCTTAGGGCTCCATCCCATGCCATTTAGCCCTTATATACAAATATTATTCAACAGTAATGGAATAAAATTATAGAAATATATGAAACACGGCGTGGGGAGTCTTTCTTTACGAAAAAATCCAAAAATTTTAGAGGAAAAATGTACATATACCTCTCTATGTATGTGTGTAATATACGCTACTTTTGTAACAATATTTTTATGAAAACAATTATTCGATAATTTTACAACAAAGAAAGAAATATTTCACCAGTATTCTTTTATGTAATACACTTGAGCGAAAATACGCGGTTTCTTTAGCTAGTCAATGCGTCACTCACATCCCAACGCCAGTCGGAGATCCACTTCTTAAAAAATTCAAAGTAAATCATTTGAATAGAAATTTTTTCTCACGAAGTGTTTCTTGAGCTTGAATAAAAGTCACAGTTCGATTGGCATATTAGTGAAGGTGCATTTAGCACGGGTCACAAACTGAAGTCCAGGCTCGTGATAACTATGTACAGGAGAAGTCAAGCTAAGGAAGCACATTTCTATATAAAAAAAGTATTAAATAATTTAAACCTGGAATTAAAAACAGAGGAATACGATATTAATTTGCTTTGGTCTCGAACAGAATGCTTTCAGTTTATGTTTTATAAATAAGTTCAATTCTGTGATCCCTTTTGGCTGCAAATTTGTCTATGATCAGATCATAAAATGGTTGAGTGGACATTAGATGGTTCAGCAATTCTTTCTCGATTGAAATTTTAGCGAGTGAAGACAAACGATCTTGTGCCGTTGTATTACGGAGGTAAGTCTTAATTCTCTTCAAACAAGAAAAAACTCCTTTCAGCAGAAAAACTTGTTGACGCCAATGTCAATACAAGAGAAAATCATTTGTAGGCTTCTGGTAACACATCTTTCAGCTCGTTTTCTTTCATTGTTTTCAAGGTTTTCTGAAAACTGAGTTCCCTGAAGTTGTGATCATTATATAAAAAATCTAATTCGTTTTTTAGTCGTTGTGTGTCTGTAAAAATGTTTGGATAAATTTTTTGAGAGTGTTAAGGGCACTGGATGGAAATGACTCTGAATAACTATGGTATTTTGAGCTGTCAACTAGCTGCAGAAACTCGAGCTTTCCCATATCTTCAAATCTGGTATTTATTTGGACTATTATGCTGTCATGCTGTCAACGATTTCGTAAAACAAAATTTTGTAATAGTTTTCCACTTCTTCTTCAGTCAAATGTTTCTTTTGGCGACATATAGGACCTCCACTCAAACTAATTGCTTCTTTTTTTTTTATTGGAGGTTTAACGACCACCGTGAGCAACTCAATGGGCTATAAGCAGTCGCCCGTCCCTAATTTAGGGTCACTGGTTCCAGGGAAGGGAGAGAGCCAGTGCCGTAAGACAAACACAACATCCATGCCTCACCGGGATTTGAACCCGGACCCCTTACGGACGAATGATCAGAGGCCATCGCTTAGACCACTGCGCCACCGGGGCGGCCTAATTGCTTCACTGAAATGTTTCAAGTAAGTGGTTACATTCCTTTTCTTATTTATTCGTTCGCAACATTGTTTAATTTGTCTTTGGCAATAACTGATATCTAAAGTCTTTTTGTAAAACATCAAACAGTACATCCGTAATTCCAAAAATGTCATAAAAAATCAGTGATAAAAAAGCAAATTCAAAATCAGTGAAATTTTTTAAATATCCTATGGCTCCGTTGATTGATTCTGCCGTTCATTCCCGGTCATTCATTATGTTTTCAAACACATTCTTTAGTTTGCCCCATTCGCTCACAATTAAACGCAAAATTTGCGAACGTGATGCCCAACGTGTTTCCGCTATTTGAGGAATCCGTTTCCCAACAACTGAATCTGCTACGTGGGTTCTCGTGGCAGACTTATGAAAAAATGAGGGCATGCTGGATACAGTTGCGAAATATATGCGACATTTTACAATACTTTAGCACCCCTGTTGTAGGACAAGGTTAAGGCGGTGGGCGAAACAGTGGGTAAACAAAGCTTGCGGGGCTTCTAGCTTGACTCTTTTCTGCAGACCGTTCAACTCTCCAGCCATAACGCTTGCACCATCATAACACTGGCCTACTAACTTTGATTTAAAATCAAACTCCTCCAAAACCTATGCTAGCAGATCATACAGTGCCACAGCAGTCCTGTCAGTGCTGATATCATAAAAACCAAGGAAGCGCTCAACTACTTCACAATTTGAGTCCAATATGTATCTGACAATTATTGAACACTGTGATTTTTGAGTAATATCAGTTGTATCATCAACTTGCACTGAAAAAAATTCTGACTCATTAATTTCACTTTTAACACATTCGTTTATATATTCATGAATACACTCCATTAAATCATTCTGTATCGTTTTAGATTGTCCAGAAAATAAGCTTCGTATTTCTTCAAAATGTGCTTTTAATTCTGGGGTGCTCCTACGAAGTAACAAATGGAACATTTCCTTGAAATTACCTTTATTTAATGAGGAAATAGATTCATCATGTCCTCGAAAAGGCAGTTCTTGCTTGCTTAGAACGACAACTAAATAGATTATATGTTCCATAAAAAGCCTATTTAGTCTGACCTTTTCATTAAACTTGACTTTATGAAGAGCAGCATTTTCTTTGAGCATATCAAAAATAGTGTTTGTTTTTACGAGAAAAGTTTTTTAGATCAAAATAACCCGTTGTATTCCACACATTTTTCTTATTGCTCAAAAGTAAACATGGCCAGCAAAAGAGAGTTTGCTTGTAATAGCTACCAGAAAGCCAGGGAAAAATCTCATACCATGATTTATTGAAAGACCTAAAAAACGATTCGCCGCACTTCTTATCTTTAGATATTGAACTTATTATAGGTGTCGGTCTTCCAGATATGAGAACATCCGTTTTATCATAATCTTTCCAGTGTTTAAAAGGAATTTCCTTCAGAACACAAATCACGTCGTTTGTTGGGCCATTCATATTTTCCAACCAAAATCAAAATATGCTTGTAACGTACCAGGAGATGTGACGTACCTGCCCGAAGGACGCACACGACATAAAGGCAGATAGGAATCAGAATAAAGCGTCCGCGTAGCTCAATTGGTAGAGCAACTTATTCCGGAATGAATGGACCCGGGTTCGAATCCTGGCGCGGATAAAAATGACGGAGAAATTCACTTCGTTATAATGGCGCCCGAACTATCCGGATGACCCGACCGTTCAAAATCTCGCAATGGTGTGATGTTATTTCCACACCGCGAGATAGGAAAAATAAGAGCAGCACTTCGAAAAAAATAAAAAAAAAAAAATAAGGGGGTGATGATGTAACGTACCAGGAGATGTGACGTACCTGCCCGAAGGACGCACACGACATAAAGGCAGATAGGAATCAGAATAAAATGTCCGCGTAGCTCAATTGGTAGAGCAACTTATTCCGGAATGAGGGGACCCGGGTTCGAATCCTGGAGTGGACAGAAATGACGGAGAAATTTACTTCGTTATATGCTGTTTAGTAACAATAACAAAATAAAAAAAGAAAAACTCAACATTACTATGAACTAGCAAACACCCGCAGAAGAGAGGATTGAAAACACACTACAAAAAGTTAGACTCAAATACACTCTGACGAATAGTTAAAGCTACGTAGAAATCATCGTACTCCAAAGCGTACAGAGGCGAACGGCGTCATCGCCTGTGAAACCACTTTTCACAAAGGTCATCTGCTCATTTTCCCGCGCCCGTTGGATACACAATCCTTGGGTTCTCCAATAACAGCAGAGATGCGATTCCAGTTTAAGCGAAATGCAGGGTCGCCTCAGAAATTTCCTTTCTCCTACTGGAAGTCCGGCACCTCTTTAGGTATACCTCGGACCGTGGGGGTGGGGGGTTCACTCTGTAGGGCTCTTCTCTGATCCCCAGTTCCCAAAACCGGCTTCTCATCGAGACGATTCAGCCGGTCGCCTCTAAGCGCTTAAAACATGCAGCTGCTTTGTAAAAATAATGATTCATTCCTCTTCTCGAAAGCCTTTCTTTAACCTAATTCATGAATCACAATGTGAATTTCAGTGTTTCATTTATCCTGCAAAGTTCTTATGTCTTTGTTACTGACAGAAGTTTTTTTTTTCTTTCACTTCTCATTCTGCGGAATTTCAGGTGAGGCGGCGCCTCACTTGCCTCATCTGACGGGCCGCCACTGTTTCAACCCTTCTTTGGGAATCGAAAAGAATGTCAATTCTAGTAGGGGACGCAATAAATCTGTTGAATTTAAAAAAACTAGAAAGATGAATTTCAGACTCACTATGTTTCTTCACTGCAGTATTCAAATGATTCAAATCCTCGTACCCTTCATGATTCCAAACAGTTTTCTTATTTGAGAACAATAAGCATGTCCAACAGTAAAATTTGTTATCCACATCACATCCGCAAAGCCAGTCTGAAATTTCGTAGAGCTCTTTACGAAAATGCCTCTCAAAACCTCTTCCAGCGCCATTTTTCCCTTTTACACGTGTTGATATTGTGAGATTAGGACATGGTCGGCCACTGTCAATTACTTGTTTCTTTTCTGCGTATGAGAGCGATGAAAAACTACTGTTTAATAGCTCTTTTATTACACTTTCACTATCCATCTTAAATCTTAAAACAACCGAACCCCCAACTTCACTGCGCGAGCAACAATACAATCGCGCGGAACACAGATACAAATTGAACTCAAGCAAAGCATGTAAGCGTTGAAACTGCATACAACGCCTTCGCTGGCTTTCGCACTTACGTGAGCCGGGTAGAAGACATGGGGCGCATGCGCGAACTGAGTCTCGTAAAGCAGCGGAGATACTGTGGAGAGATCGTTGCAACTGCTTGGCCTTGTCTGGCTGTTTCTTCGGTCCGGACCCCACAGCCGACACGCCATTTGAAACGGAGAGCGAGTTAGCGCGACGAACATTTCATAAAACAAAAATAAAAAATATTCTACTGTGATAGATCAATTATAAAGAAATCCTTCTTTTTTGTAATGTTTTTTGGGCTTTGACACACAACTTGCACACCCAGAGAAAACGCCACTGTTCAGGACATACCCCACTGCTGGCAAGCTATCATTAGCAGCGGAGGAGAGTACATTGAACAGCAAAAATGTAAGTTTTCTTCGTTAAAAATGGACAGTGACTTTTCTCAAAAATGGACAATGTGCAGAACTTTCATTAGGACCCCCGTAGCTATAAGAGTAAATTTTATAGTTAGGGGATTTGTGAAATAGTGCTATGAAGCAGTACATTTCACTTTTTCTTAAAACATAATTGAAAGTCGTTGTTAGTTTAAAAAGATCGGAAGTTCTAAAGCATTCTGCTGCTTCGAAAAAGCACGATAAAAAAATATATGTAATTTGTAATAAGTCCTCCTACAGAAAAAATAAAATTATTACAAACCTATTCAGAAAAATAATAAGATCCAAAAGAAAAGAAGTGACTAATTCATCCACATTAATAGCAAAAAGCATTTCATCGTTGCGCTATTAGAGTTCTACCTTGTACGTGACTGCGACTTACGTGCTTTCTTTCTCAATCAGTAGCACGCGAGATTGTCGCTGAAGACGTACTCGATTCGAACCCCACCGGGGACAGAGGGAAAGAATCCATTACGTTCGTACGACAGGAAGGAAGAGTCTTTAGTAAAAGGGTTGAAAATGTCAAAATCGAAGTTTTTGCGAAATTTCTGTGTAAATATAGAAAAATCCGAAACTGATTTTTCTGAATTAAATAGAATTGCTGACTACGAAAAATCCGTCAAAATACTGAAGTTAGAAGAAACGGAAACTTAAAAGCGGAAGTTTCCGTAAAAGACGGTCACCTACCGGAAATTTTGCTGCACCTTAACTACAGGAAGAGGCATAGCCAAGGAGGAAAGGAGGAGGGAGTCCTCTGGTCTGGAGCCCCCCCTGAAAGTGGATTGCGTACAAATTTAAGGCGATATATACGTATATGTGAGGCTTTCAGTTTCACCAATGAACCAAATTCATGGACCCCCCCCCCTCCCTTAAGAAATTTGTGGCTACGCCGCTGACTTCAGGAATTTTTCATGAATTCACAACACTTATTTTTTACAGTGCATTTTATCCCTGAAAATGAGTTATAACAATATGAGGCAACCATCGTTAGACATAGTGTAAAAACACAAGTTTGTCCGTGTCCCCTTACTCCGGAGTATGTCGCTCTCTCAACTGAGTGCTCTCTAACTCTTCACTCGTGACCCCAGTTCATCGACATTGCAAGGAAGGTAGGGTCGCGCAGAGGCGTTAAGTCGTCTGCCAATGACGTCCCACGCGTTGTCTCTTGGGAGAAGCCTGTAGGCACTGCTGGTGTTGGCAGTGTGCGGAAGGGCATTATCTTGTTGAACTGGGCATCAGGGTTACCACGGAGATACGGCAACAAAACGGTCTACGGCAATTCATCGGCATATCGTCGGGCTGTCGTTATACTCACTACGAGCGGTGAACGCCTGCTGAAACTGATAGCTCCGAACTATTTAACTCTGACACCAGACTTTTGAGCGGTATGACTATCTCGCATGGCAAAAAAGATTGGCCCAGTGGCCACTACGTCTCTAGACTCTAAATCGGTGGTCATCAACGCCGAGACAGAAGGCTCGTCGCTGATTACGACGTGCTTCCATTCGTTCTGCCATGTATGTCAGGTGCGGCACCACTGAAACCTTGCGCGACGAGGTGTCACACGTGAGTGGCAGTTGTCGCAACGGCTGGCATGAGCGCGAACCTGCCTCAACCAATCTGTGGTTCACAGTCTGTGTTGATACGGAAATGTCCCTAACTGCCTGTACATCTCTTCGGATGTCGTCCGCTGTGGATTATGGACTGCTACGGCTTGTCATTGAATGTTACGGTCGAGGCATCCGGACGTCCTCCTACGCGCACCAGCCCCAGTACGACGACGCATGTTACATTCGTCCAACCACTGTCGCCATATTCCACTGATAGTTGTATTCCAATGCGTTTCCGTATGGATAAGACATATAGGGACTAACCAGCCATACGTAGCCGTATGATGCTACCTCTGGTAAAGGGGTCCGTGTGATGGTAAGGTTCCCGAAAACGTCGTCCAGGCATTCTCGCTCTTTACACGTGCTTTCGTCATTTGCCTGGTGTTCTGACAAATATTTTCTGGTGTGGCATTTTCAATGTCGACGTGTACTTATCATCAGCATGATCACAGGTGTGGGATAGTTGAATGGAAGTTAAATGCATAGTTAAAGCACAAGCAATCCAAATAACAATTACTTTTTATGAATAGAACACAACTTGTTTACAATTCCGTATGAGAGCAAAAGGAAGGGTAACACACACACACTGTTGCCATACGGTTAGAGACAAATTAGTTGTGGAAACGCGAATAATGGATTAAATCATGTCAACTCAACAACAGGATAGGTTGAGTGGCTCGCAGGTTTGAGCGTTGAAACCAATTTAGCGCCACAAAAAGGGTTTCAAAGTGATGATCAATGACATTTTGATGGAACAAGCTCAAAAAGTGGTAGTTATGTGAAATTACCAACCGTTCATAGCTGCCCCAGTGGTCCAAGCGCTGGCTGCAGACCATTCGTTCGAGATGGGTCCAGGTTTGAATCCCGGTGTGGCATGGATTTTGTGTTTGTCTTATGGCATTGGATCTCTACCTTCTCTGCAATCCGTGGCCCTAAATTCAGGATGAAAGACTGCTTGTATGAGGATTTAGCACGTGACGTCATCGAAAAGTTTCAGTGAAGTGGCAACAGTCCCTGCAAGTTCCTGAAGGACAAGCATAGCTGGCTGTCATGCACTTAGTGTGTAAAGTGCAATCATTAGCGGTCGGTGTTTATAAAACTTTGAAGCCAAAATGCCTAGATTTTGTGGCATTATGAATTGCGGTAATAAAAGAAATCGAGACCGTAAGTCTTTTTCAGACTACCAGGAGTTGTCTCTAAAGGCGGTACCGAAAAAATTCACTTGTATGCCAAACGGAGATCGCTTCCCAGAGATTAGAAAATACTTTTTATTGAACAGTTAGACTCTTCAAAGGCAGAGAATCTTTTAAATGTCAGTTTTATTCAGAAATCAGTGATTCCTGGTAAAGCAGAGAATCTATCTTTTACTTGTTCAAATTCATTCTTTGATTCAGTTTTCATGTTGAATTTAAAAGGTGTAGGCTAGCTATTTTTTTTTTTAATTTTAAAGGTGTAGGCTAGTTTTTTTTTGTTTTTTTTTTGAATTTCAAAGGTGTAGGCTAGTTTTTTTGTTTTCACGTTTCATTCTTTGATTCAGTTTTCAAGTTGAATTTAAAAGGTGTAGGCTAGTTTTTTTCTTTGCGTAGGTTTTATTGCTACTGACTATTTTCTTATAGAACACCTTTTAGAGTTTGTCTCTTAGTCAAAATATTTCTTAAATAAACGCTTCGGTCCCCAACCGGCACTTCTGCGCACGTGTTTTATTTATTTATTTTTTTATCTCCAGGGACTTATTTTCACAAGGTTCCTGGTTGATCTAGATGTTGAAACTTTTTATAGGGCTAAAAGTGAATTTGTTAGCAAACCTGACTTTTAGTCAAAATCAAATCTCTGGCTCTTCTGTATTTTTTAGATCTCGAGCACACCGTTCACCTGACTTACTTTTTTTTTTTTGCGAGTTTTCGGCTTTTTTCTTTTAAGGTTATTTGGCTGTCGGTGTTGGGGTTTTTTAGTTTACTACTTTGTTCTATATGATATTTCCTCCCCAAGCTACCATTTTTATTTTTAGTTCACCTGGATTTTTACCTGGAGCTGAAGCACACTTTTGCGGAAAAATGCAAATAAAGGCTAAAATTATTGTCCAAATAAAACTGTTTTTTGTGTCTAAGTCTGTTTACAGGCCGGTGTTATGCTGCTAAATTTATTTACGGATAGACAGATTATAGGGCACAAATCCCAGCAAAGTTTTTTTTTTCACCGCAATTTTACGGAAAAAAGAAAAAGATTTTGCTCATTTTTCTAAGCTTTGTAAATCGCTTCCGAGAGCTTAGAAAAACACTTTTTGTTGAAGAGTTAAACTCTCAGAAAGGCATGAAACCTTTCAAGAGTGTTTTATCCAATATCAGCGATTCCCGGAAAGAAAGAAAACCTATCTTTTTTTACTCAGGTCTCCGCACCTGGGATGGAAGAGAACCTTACTTATTAAGGCAGCGTACCTATTTTCTCCATAAATTACTGATTACTCACGAATTTGTGATCGTACTAAATTACCCTGTAGAAGAATACCGACGACGAGAAATTGTTGTATGGCTTCGAAACTTTTATATGCCTCGAATAGTTCTGCGGTAAAGGCACTTAGACCAAAGACGAAGTAATCGAAAATATTTACTATTTGCTCTTTCGGTAAACTTTTCGCATTACCTTCGAAGATACTTGCATTCAGCGCATAAGGATCTTTTCCTTCAATCTCTTTAATTTTTTCCAAATACCGCATTTGTTCTCGGAAGTTAAAGTTTCAAAGTAAGACGCCATCATTTCAACGGGGCTGGTTGTCCTTCACTTACGTTACTAAGGCTCGTTGCCATGCTGAGAATCACATAGCCCACCGAGTTGCTCATGTTGGTCGTTAAACCCGCAAACAAAAAATAACCCTTCATGGTTAATTCATTTCTGTCAGTTACATAACGGAACATTTTTTTTTGCTAGGGTTTTTTTTTTGATTGGAGGTTTAAAAATTATTTACCTAACCTGGTGGTACAGATGCAGTGACAGGATAAACAGACATAGTTGTACTATTGTTAGGCAGACATAGACAGTATATTCATTTTACATCAACAGTGTACATAGCTAACATGGTATACAGTATAATTAACAGAGAAAGCCAGTGCTGATCAAGTAACACATTGACAGCCATTGCCGAAAGACCAACACAAAAATTTATAGCCGCCCCGGTGGCGCAGCGGTCTAAGCGACGGCCTCTGATCATTCGTCTGAAAGGGGTCCGGGTTCGAATCCCGGTGAGGCATGGATGTTGTGTTTGTCTTACGGCACTGGCTCTGTCCCTTCCCTGGAACCAGTGACCCTAAATTATGGACGGGCGACTGCTTATAGCCCATTGAGTTGCACACGGTGGTCGTTAAACTTCCAATAAAAAAAAAGGAAATTGCCTTACCTGGGATTCGAACACAGACACATCCGCCCCGGTGGAGCAGTTGTCTAAGCGATGGCTTAGGATAATTCGTTCGACATAGGTCCGAGTTCGAATCCCGGTGAGACATGGTTTTTGTGTTTGTCTTACGGCGCTGGCTCTTTTCCTTCCCTTTTACCAGTGGCCCTAAATTAAGGTCATGCGACTACTTATAGCCCTCTGAGTTGCTCACGGTGGTCGTTAAACCTCCAATAATAAAAAAAGTACTCAGACCCCTCCCTTGGCAAATGATCAGAAGCCATCGCTTAGAACTCTGCGCCTACAGGTTTAGCGACCACAATTTCCAGGAAAGGGAGAAAGCCAGCGCTATGAGACAAACACCCCATCCATGTCACATCGGGACCCATTTGGGAGTAATGATAAGATGGCAACCTCGTGTCTGTCACCCATCCAATATTTTTTTTTTTTGATTGGAGGTTTAACGACCACCGTGAGCAACTCAATGGGCTATAAGCAGTCGCCCGTCCCTAATTTAGGGTCACTGGTTCTAGGGAAGGGAGAGAGCCAGTGCCGTAAGACAAACACAACATCCATGCCTCACTGGATTCGAACCCGGTCCCCTTTCGGACAAATGATCAGAGTCCATCGCTTAGACCACTGCGCCACCGGGACGGCATTTTTCCATCCAATATTTGGGGCAGCTGGTTCCAGCAAAGGAATAGAGCGAGCGTCGTAGGATAAACACACCACCCATCCCTCATCTGGGACTCGAAAACGAGCTCCGCTCTGACGAATATGAAAAAGCCTACGCCTCTGACCACTCGGGCGGCATTTTGTTGTTATGATACATCAAAACAAAGTTTAATTTGTTTGTGTACAATTGCAGAATTCATTATATGAGAAAAATGATCCTTCGCGAAATTATTTTATAATTCTGTGTATTGTAACCAATTCCTTTCCGTATGAACCGATGTCGGTTTGAGTCTATATATACGTTTGACGGTTTGAGTCTGAATTCTTATAGTTATAGGGACGGCATGCGTGATTGATTGGATCTGAGGTCGGCAATTTCTTACAGCCACCAAGGCGTGGCGCATCTCAGGTACCGCCCACATCAGTGCTACTTAGTTTTGGTTTTTTGAGAGTGGTACACTGATTAACTCGCAACTGTGTCCTTATGTGATGTGCGCGTGCGGTGAATCGGCCGTGTTTGTTAGTTCGTTTTACAAGTGTGTTTAGATTAAGGCAAGCTTAGACCCTGAAGTGGTTTAATTCGTGGTTCATATGTGACTGTGTAACTTCGTGGTACACTGTTGGGATTTTTTTTACTATTGAATTTATTTATCGCATAATGAGTGTGTAACTGCGTATTTGAGTTAAACTGTTACCTATTATCTTGTTCTGGTTTTGTTATGCCGAAGCATGGGGAAGCCTAGCATATGTTTTTTATCATCTTGGTTAGGAAAATTAATTGTAAGGTTCCTTCTCTTGTCATGTGTAGTGACGTATTCTTCTGCCTTAAGGGCTGGGATAATTGAAAGTGGTCCGACTAGCGAATTTTCTGGTGTCGACATCCGTTCGAGCTCAACGAGGTCACCTTCTTCAAATATAAACAAAACTAGTCCATCGTCTTGTGATACCTCAGGTACGTTATTTGGTATGTTATGTTTGAATATCGCATGCTAATTGTGTCGGTTGCAAGTACAATAAATTCTGGATTATCTCTCTCTCAGTGGGGTAGAAAAGAAAACTTGAATATAACAATTATTATTTCTCCCGGTATTTCGAGCATGTGTGTAATAGTCGTAAAATAAGTTTTAAAAAACGGGAATGCCGAAAAATCGCGTGTTTTATTCTCTGGTTAAGTCTTATATGCTGTTGTGAGAAATTTTAGGTACAGTTCAGTGTTTACGTCGAGGAGAGGTAGCCGGTAATGTGTTTTTGTTAAGGAATCCGATGATGTTACGAAGCCTATACTTGTTCAATTTTACCGTTCCACAGTTTGACACTAATTGCACACAGTCTGGGGGGGGGGGCTGTTGTTCCTCAAAGTAGGGCATTATTGCGATTAATAGAAAGGTTAGTCATTGTATGATGTGAAGCAGGGTGATAAATGATCTTCTGTATCAGTCACTGAACAATGAATGCCAGATGGCTGAGTGGTAAGGTTGTTGTTAAACCCCATAACAAAAGAAATAGAGTTTGTGGGAACAATGTTTAGTATTTTAATGGTTAGTGTAATTATTCCTAGTGCATAGTTTTTTTTTAGTCCATCATGACCAGGCCAATACTTGTAAATAACAATATCTGATGTAGATGTCAGTGATGAATAGATATGAATCTGTGGTAATATTTTTTTATGTGTAATATTGTGTTCCATGAATATTGTTGATATAACTTAAAAATAAACTTATTTCTTTTAATAAAATTCAGTGTAAAAAAAGCAGTATAATGTACTCAACAGAGCCCTCTTTCTCATTCAGCAATGGGTATATATACAGTAGCACATATCTCCAATTTTTTGTGTGGGGGCATTCTGAAATTCCAAAAAAAAAAAAAAAAAAAAAAGTATATATATATATATATTTATTATGTGTCATTGTCAACCATTATCAATCCATGCATATATATATATATTATATTATATGTGTGTATTGTTTTAATGTATGTGCTTCTTACCTGTATGAAAAGAATGGAGGTTATCGTACATATCTGAATATGTCATGCTTTTCATTGTACTTTTTATTAACAGCATTATTTGTATTTTGAAAACCTTTATGACAGGATGCTGCTGTTACAAAAGAAAGTGTTTGTGCTATTAATGTGGATTAAATCAATACTTCACCAAAGGAAAGGCACAAATTAAGTATTCTAAAATACAGCAATTACATGTAGCACTTATTAAATGGATGTTATGAACAGAATGTTTGTGGCATGATGCAAGGAACTCAAAATTGCTATTTAGTGTATTGAATGAATGTGCAAAATCTCCATCAGAAGGGTGAGGTGATCCTAATATGTACTGCCCCCTCAAGAAATGTTTGGACCTTCCTCCCCCCTCCCCCCAAGTAAAGAGAAAAAAAGCCACCACAAGATAGGCCTTCTCTTTTCTATGGTGTGTGTTAGACATTAATGGTACTTTGAAGTGATGGAATTATTTCATGATTCTTCAGCACTTTTTAGTTGTTAAATGTAACAAAGTGACAAGATAATGTCTCCATGCTCTCCAAGGAAGAAACATTTGTTATTTCAGTTATACTTCCAACCCTAGCCTGCTCCCCAAGATTTAGGAATCAGTGCTGACATCTATTGGCCATTGTAAAAGATATTGTTGACTTTTTTAAACTTAAGAACACAATCCTTGTGCAAAGTAACTATAATAATAAAATGATGCCGTCTGAGCACGATATACACAAGGGCTCATCGTGGAACCTCCATTTACGTTTAATAAAAATATACACTGATTATGAAAGATAAGTTCTTTATACTCAGTGTATATCGTGCACAGACAGTGTCATTTTATTATTTTTTTAAACTTATCTAGCTTTTACATTTTTCGTCATTCTCATTTTTCACTTTTACTGCCTCAGCGTGACTTTAACCATTCTACCACATTTTTAAAACTTTCTTTGATGGTCTTGTGTTTGGTGCTCTTTGGCCAAACATGGCCCTTGCTCCATAAAAAATCAATCAACCAACCAAGAGTTGCTGTGCTTGAGTTTTGTAATAATTCTGTTTCATCGCTATTTTGACTGCCCCTTAAAAGGACATTTATGAATGTTAATTGTGTGCTGACTCCGTAATATTTCTTATAATGCAACAGTTTTGTTTTCTCATGAATGGGAAAGTGTCTATCTGTCAGAATAGATCAGTTGATTATGTGAATTTAAAATGAATTTATGTCCCAGGGAAGAACTGGCTGATGATTCAAATCATTTCCTCAAAGCAGTGTTCTGAGGAAAGATGACAATTCCGTTGGAATAAATATTCCATTATCATCATCATCATCATTGTCAACCATTATCAATCCACTGCTGGACGAAGGTCTCCCCAAGTTTCCTCCACAACGGTCTGTTTGTGCCAGTCTCCTCCATGTCACTCCGGCATACTTTCGAATTTCATCCACCCATCTTCCATGTGGTCTTCTTCTGGGTCTTTTCCTGTCCCTTGGAATCCAATCTAAAATTTCGGCTGTCCATCGATGGTCTGTTCTTCTGGCAGTATGTCCAGCCCATTGCCATTTCAGGGATTTAACTCTGATCATGATGTCTTCCACTCTTGTCATTTTTCGGATCCACGTGTTCCTCTTCTTATCTCTCCTGGTTACACCAAGCATGCACCTCTCCATGCTGCTTTGAGTTGTTTGCAGCCTTTGTATGTCTCTTTTAGCTAAGGTCCACGTCTCTGCACCATACGTAAGCACTGGAAGGATGCATTGATCAAACACTTTTCTTTTAAGACATAATGGCATATTGCTCTTGAAAATTATGCTGTTTCTTCCAAAAGCTCTCCAGGCAAGTTTTGTACGCCGATTAATTTCTTCACCAATGTGACCCTCACTTGATATCTGCTGTCCAAGATAAACGTACGTGTCTGTTATCTCCAGCTTTTCTCCATCAATCGATAAATCTTCATTTCTTGTAAAAGCATTGTACATCACTTTTGTCTTCTGAAAGTTCATTTTTAATCCCACTTCTTTACTCTTGTCAGCAAGTTCCTGGATCATACTCTGTAGCTCTGATGGGGTAGTTGCAAAAATGACTGTCATCAGCAAAACGAAGGTGGGTTAGATAATCTCCATTAATCTTTATCCCTTTGTTTTCCCAGTTCAGTGATTGAAAGACATTTTCCAATGTGGCATTAAAGAACTTCGGAGATATGGTGTCACCTTGTCTCACTCCTTTTCCAATTTTTATGTGTGTTGTATTTTCAAACAGCCGAATCTTTGCACTTGCATTTTCATAGATGTTATTAATAATATTAATGTATGCATCTTCAATACCGCAGGATTTCAGAGCCATTGCAACTGCTGATGGTTTCACCGAATCAAAGGCTTTTTCATAATCGATAAAAGCCATGCACAATGGAAGTTCATATTCCCTCGCTCTTTCAATTAGTTCTCTCAGTACGTGGATATGATCTATTGTGCTGTAGCCACTCCTGAATCCAGCTTGTTCTCTCGGTTGAGCCATGTCCAGTGTCACCTTAAAGCGGTGTGAAAGAACTTTAGTGAAGATTTTATAAACCACTGATAGGAGGCTGATAGGTCTGTAGTTCCTGAGATCCTCAATGTCACCTTTTTTATGTAGCAAGATCATTGTAGCGTTGTTCCAATCCTCAGGAATTTTCCCTTCATTAAGGCATCGAGTGAAAATTTGGGCGAGTACTGTTTCGATTTCTCCACTTGCTTCTTGTATGATGTCTACAGTAATTCCATCTTCTCCTGGAGCTTTCCCCCGCTTCATGTTCTTGATTGCATGTGCAACTTCTGCTGGAAGGACTGGAAGAACTCTGGTACTGGTACCTTTCATGATGTCTGGAGTACATGTATCATCCCTTTCATATAATTTGGAGTAGAAATCTTTCACTCTTGTCAAAATTTCGCCTCTATTTCTTGTTACAGAACCATCTTCTTTTCTCAGTGCCATAATCTGTTTTTTCCCTTTACTGAGATGTCCCTTTGCTATCTTTAGGCTTTGGTTGTTTTCAATTGCTTTCCTTACTAGTTCACAGTTGAATTTCCTTACGTCTTCAGTGATACTTTTTCGTACTGTCTTGCATAGCTCTATATATTCCACTTTGGAAGTCACATCTTCTTTAGTTGTCCTCATCACTCTTCTTTTTTGCATCAACATTTTGGTTTTTCCTGATAATTTGTTCACATGCAATTTGTTCTTAGACCCAGCTAATTTTGTTGCTGTTTCCATAAGAGCTTTGGTTACTTTTCTGTTAACTTCAGAAATATCCACTTCTTCCGATGTTAGGCCTTCTAAAGCAGAGAATCTGTTCTTCAGTTCCAATTTGAAGGTATTATGGTGTTTTTTAAGGTTGGTTATGTCAATACATTTTGTTTGTCTTATGAGCTTGCTACGTTCGAGTTTATTGTTGAAGTGCATCTTGCATCTCACCAATCTATGGTCACTGCCTGTGTTGAACTTGTTTAGCACACTGCAGTCTTCTATGACGAATTTTTTGTTACACATAATAAAATCAATTTCACTTGTCCCATTTGGATGTCTCCATGTCCATTTCCTGTGTGGCTTTTTCTTGAAAAAAGAGTTCAAGATGAAAAACCCTTCTGCCTCTGCAAACTCTACGAGAGTATTTCCACGCTGGTTTCTGTTGCCGTGACCGAATTTACCTACTGAAGTTTCATTCTGTTGCCGTTGCCCTATTTTTGCATTGAAATCTCCCATAATTATCTTCAAGTGCTGCTTACCTTTATTATTTAGATGACGAATTTCCTGATAAAATTCTTCAATTTCTTCTTCAGCATGACTTGTGGTGGGTGCATAAGTTTGAATAATCTGAGCCTGGTATCTTCTCGAGAGTTGGATAACGAGTCGTGCAGCTCTGTCAGAGGAACTTTCAACTTCTACAACTTTATCCTTCAGTTTCTTGTTTATTATAAATCCAACACCACTAGTTCTGCCAGTATCTGTCTCACGATAGTAGAAGAGATGTCCACTTTTCAGTTCAATGAGATCTTCTCCTTTTCTTCTTACCTCACTTAGCCCGACGATGTCCCACTTGATCCTTTGTAGTTCCTCTTCCAATTCAAGAAGCCTTGAATCAGAAGATAGGGAGCGTCCGTTGTACGTAGCCAAGGTCAGCATCAGATGGCAGCCTAGTCCGGTCCTCAGGGGATTCTTAGCACCCTCTGCCTTCATGTCGCACTGGCCGCTGCCTTGGCCAGGTACATTCCAGCTGCCGGAGACTGAGGGCCAAGATTTAAGTTGTGGAGTCATTTTGGAGGGGTTTGGCCATAACTCACCATGCTGGCCAAGCGGGTTGGTGAGTGTGGGATAGCATTTCCTCTCATCCCGATGGTATAGTTATACCGCTATTGGCGGTCGTCAGAGCCCCTTTAGTGGGAACAGGATGTACCACGAGAAGGCGGGGTTGACATTTGTCAAGGAGAGGCTGTGATGTTACGCATCACCTGACCTTGGTCTGCAAAATCAATTTTTTGATTTCCCTGTATTAGTTTGTGTTTGAGGGGGATGTCAATTAATTGCCCTCCACACCTTGAGTGGATCAGCAAAATTAAGAGAGTGGTTGTTTGTTAGATCTCGAAATCCTGAGCATGGCAGGTTATGGTAGGTGGCCCGCTGATCTTTCATGACTGTAATTCCAGGCTGCATGTGCTTCTGGATAAGGGGAAGCAGTGTTTGAACAGATGGCAGATCATCTTGAATTGCTTGGTATGTTGTTCAAGGATCCAGGTGCCCTCAACCAAAGGACCTCAGTTGTTATTTGCACTTGCTGACCTTTGCTCTATCCCCTTTAATGCTGACTCCTCCATCACACTGGAAGACTACCATGAACTCTGAGACTATTTCTCTGCAATGTTGATGCCAGTTGCCAGGGGCGGATTTCCTAATAGGGGCATTAGGTGTGTGCCTAGGGCCCCAGAGCTTGAGGGGCCCCGAAAACTTATAACTGGATTGCCAGTTTTGTTTTGGTTTTCACGGACTGAAACAAATCAATCCATTTTATTTGTATTGTCAATTGATTTTTTACTTTCTCATATTAGTAACACATATATTTTTTCTTCCGCTTGCTGATACTCCACATTTTAGAGTTCTTATCGATGTACTTCTTTTGAAAGGAATGGTTATAAAATAATTTAGCCTCCCTTTAGGATAGGTGAAGAAAGGATTCATGCTTCTCACACTTTTCATTGTTTAAAGCAAATCTTAACTGGTCTGCTGTGCTATAAATTACTTTCATGCTATTTCCAGCCAAGGGAAGACATCTGTTTTGGAACCTTTCTCTCTGAATTGCAATGAAAAGTGCTTGTGAAAACTGCCCTGATGATGCGAGATTTTGCTGTTTGCCTTTTTTCCCTTTGGGGTAGGGTAATCAAGATTTTCCTCATCTCTACCCTTTAACCAGGAAATTTATGAACTAGTAGTGAAATTTAAAATGGGCAAAATTTAATTAATTTTTATGCGCTATCGTTCGCAAATTTTTTTAAATACCTGTAAAAACCAAATCTTTTGGCCTTCAGTTCCTCTAGCAGGAAACTAAGGAACTAATTAAAAAATTTAAATATTCGAGAAGGAACAGTTAAGCTTAATCTGAGAGGCACAAAAATATTTTTTTTTTCTCTAAGTTGAATAGTTTCTTCACAACAGAGCTTTAATTTTTTGAATTTTTGACTTTAATAGCCCTTAACATTGGATTCATGAAGTACGAGTATATGGGATATTTAGAGTGTCAAACACAATATCCTTTGAATTCCTATTAAGCACAAAAATAATTTTTGAAATATCTTTAAAAACAAAAAAGATTGATATACACGGACAGAGAAGGTGATTGATTACATTAGTACCGTTTCTTACAAAATGTTCTAAAAATAAGAGAGAATGGCCTTCTAAAAGTGCAAAAACTATTTTTTTTTTTTTGGTTTTACTTTTTTTTTAATCTGACAGATGAAAATTTTTGAGGTGATAAAGAGGGGGAGAGCCCTGAATCTTTTAGCGCCTAGGGCCCCAAAGGATCTAGACGCCTCTGCCAGTCGCTAACTGTCTCATAGGATGTAACATCACCCTGTGATGATTCCTCAATTGCCACATCATAGACCAATCCTTTGGGGAAACAATACACCAATATCAAGAGGAAAATGAGCATTATGGAACCATCTCCCAAGTGTATGGGAACACAGCTCATCCTTCCTTGAAATGTGCTTCCTCCAACACCTGAATTGCCCAAAATGATGAGACGTGTCCACTCTGCGAGCCATTGGATGATCCTCTGAACATCTTGAAGTTGGAAGCAGTCCTTAGCTTTTACACCACGAAATACATGTACTTCATCCCTACCAATTTCTGTGAAAAATCTCTTCCAGTTCCACATTTTACAGCACAGTAAAAAAAGTGTGCAAAACAAAAAATAACTTACAAGCTTCTGCCAAAACAATTTGGAGCTAACAGCTACTAAGCAAAAAAGTGGGTTCCAATGAAAAAGCTGAGGGGCTGTCATCTATATGGGCCAATCTGTAATCGCAATGATTCGTGGAGAGCTGACCAGGGTTGGAAGTATACCCGTCATTCCCTTAGGACATAGTAAGCTGTAATTGCAGTGTAGTAAGTACAGGAAATGGATTTTGTCCAGCATATGGAGAGTATGGGCATTTAGATAAGCACACACTGGTAGATGTGACCCTGTTATGTGTGGGAGAAAAACTTCTTTACTTTAATCTCTAAGCTCACAGCTGAGTATGTCTACATGGAAACAAAAAGGTTGGTTTGGTGGAATATCAGTATTCCGAAAGCATATTCGTGTTCCACATGGTGCGAGCATGAGAAGTAGAAAAAAAAATACAAGCATCATGCTTACTAAGATTCTGTGGCAGTTTTTTTATTGGGGGGGGGGGGGGCAAATAAAAAAAATTGCTGAAGTGATATTTGGATTGGAAAATAATATATTGTGTGATTTGTTAATTTATTGAAATGTGCAGTTTTTAGGAAATGAGCTAAGTATTTATATTGAAGGCCATGATATGAAGGAAATGTGAATTGTGTTAGCAAAATATTAGTTTAGCCCATAAGCATCAGAAGCTATGGGCAGAACACAGCCTTTGGAGTAGACTGTTAGGTGTTCTAATGAGATGTGGGTTTCCCAGAAAATGTTCAGTTGAAATTTTCTAATAATTTGTTATGAGTGGTATTTGCTTTAGCATGCAAAACAAATTTAAAGTGATAAGAATCATACTGAATTGGTTGAATGAACTCAATGATATGAATTTTCCATGTTTAGGAGTTCTGTATTTTTAGGTAAAATCTGAAATAACCATTCTTTAAATATAAGTCACAGAAAGGACTTAACTTGAATTTCAGAAATTTGCACATAAATAACATGTGAGGTTTACCTCTAAAAATTACCTTTCCAAAGTGAAATGTGATGTAAAAATTACTTATCCTCATAGATTACTTTAAAATAAAGTCTGATATTTAAAAAATAGTTTACATTTAAGAAATATTTACCATCTACTGAACTACAACCCATGGTGCTGTTCGGCACGTGAAGGAAATTTTTAAATGCACTCATAAAATAAATACCTCATTAAAAATAAAATTACGGTGTATAATTTATTTGTATGTGAAATACCAGTACATATATCCATTGAGTGACAAGATATTGAATGTGCCACATATAAAGCTGTGTAGGAGAAGCTGTAGATAACCAAGGATACAAGTGGCATGACACTACAGAACTGGCTATTAAGTTAAGCAATTCTTTGTGTCTGTTCTTGATATTTAAAAACATATTGTATTGTGCATTTCATGTTATTTATATCATATTGTACATTTCATGTTATTTATATCATATCTTAGTTTATTAAATTTAAAACATATATAACTGTCTACTTAAAAAAACACTGAGAAAGTAAATGGTAAATTATTTACTTGAATTATTGTTGAAAGGTGTGGCTGTCTGGAATGTCAGTCCCTATTGATGAAACTTGTTCCTTTTCGTGAAAGAACATCAAAAAATTGGAACTAAAAACAAATGAAAAATGTATTACCTCAAGATAATCATATAGAACCTTGACAGAAAAAAAAATTAAGTTAATTACAACACACACAAATGCAACTTACTCAATCGCAAAAAAACATAACTAAGAGAACAAAAAATGAAAGGTAGCAACAGTAATGCTGTAAACTTACGTTTATGGAGAGAGACATCATTTAAGAAAAGGAGAAACTAAACAGTTTTATAGAAAGAGTGAAAAGTGTCCAAAAGGACAAGAGGTGGCATCAAAACACCACCTTGCAGACAAATTTGAAATGATACCAAAAAAAAAAAAAAAAAACCCAGTGTACAACAAAGACAGTGAAAATAGATGAAACTCACAGCACAGGTCTTGAAAATACCATGCCCGGGGCATATAAATTATTGGCCTGGGAAGGTAAAAAACCCCAATATAGTTGCCTGGTCTGGGCAACTAAATTAAAAAATAAAGTTTGGAATAGAATTTCCTACTACAAAAAAAAAAAAGACTCGTCACACGTCGTATTTTGTTCACTGCCAATCGCCAGAAGTTGTGTTATTGTTATGGAGTGCAAAGGACAGAAGAATATCACTTCTTTAATTATACACTCATTGTCATAAAAATCCACGCACCACGAAGGAGGCATCTAATTAAAATGAGATTTTAGTAGTGAGATGGTACATACCAAGGACAGAAGTGATTACAATATCACAGCAGCAGGACGATTTCCCATGGACATACGGTACACATTCTGGTCAGCGTTAGTACCGCGTCGGACCGCCTCATGCTCGGATACATGCGGTGATACGGTCCGGCAAGGAGTCAAAGCGACGCTGTATGTTATCCTGGGACAGATTGGTCCACACTTCTTGCAACTGATGCTCTAAATCACAAACACTGGAACATGGAGAAAGCTGGCATCTCATCTGGTCCCACACGTGCTCGATGGGCGAGAGATCTGGGAGGCCATCGAAGCGTCGAAGCATGACATAGTCAGTCCTGGGAAACCTGAGCCATGTGCGGATGGGCATTATCTTGTTGGAAAATGGCTCTGGGCTGCAGGATCTCCTGTATGTAGCGCTGGGCTATTAACATCCCTTGGACCACTGCAAGGGAAGTTCAGCTGTCGTACGTGATGGCTCCCCAGACCATTGTGCCTGCAGTTTGGGACGTGTGCTGCTGTACAGTGAGGTTGGGATTGTAGTGCTCACCTGCGGTCCTCAACACTCTGACATGGTGGTCGTCCGTTCTCATACAGAAGTGGGATTCATTGCTGAACACTATATGTCACCAGTCCGTAGCATTCCACGTTGCTCGCTGCTGACACCACTGCAATCGACGGGGAAAATGGTCAGGTGTTAATGGCAGAAAACATAAGGGCCATCGAAAATGCAGATTTGCCTCTGCTAGGCATCTGGAAATGGTTCTGGTGGACACAGGAGTCCTTAGTACAGCTGCTACAAGTCTCAGGATATTGGACTAGGATGTCGTTGCACCTGTGTGTGCCGCTCTCACGATCCCATAGGTCCTCTCTGCTGGTGGTGTGCCTGGGTCGTCCAGAGCCAGTCTGCAGTGTCCTGGTGCCTTCCCATGTCCATTGCTCCCAACATGATCGCACCGTACTGTCAGACCGACCCAAATGGCGGCTGATTCTGCACACCGGCACTTTGCCTCTCTCATCCCGAAGGTACGGCCTCATTCAAACTCCGTCAGTTGCCCATACGTACATCTACAGTGGTTCCTTGGCACGTCTATCGTTCAGGGATCTCTCCTGACTCTTACCAATGCACTTCGGCACGAATGTGGAATCCCCTGCACGGCACCTTATAGGCCCCAAAGATTGTGATTGCAGCGCCGGTCTCGGATGTGCGGGCATGCAGAATCGCACAGAATTTAATCATTTGCATGTCTGCCCTCTCCATAGCTATTTGCAGAGTTTCGCATTAATTGCATGGTATTTTCTTGGTGCATGGATTTTTATGACAATGAGTGTATTATGCTGTAGGTCCAGAAATTAGAACCATATGAAGTTTTGCTTTAAATGTTGTTTACAGTGAGCGACGGGATGCATACCTCTGATGGAACTAGCCTTCGGTGATTAGTGACAAAAGGCGAAAACGAAAGAAACATGGCAGAATCACTAAATTTCTCAAATACCAATTTCAGCATCATCTTAACACTCGACATACACGCTTTTGTGCATGGAACATTTTAAATACAGACCATTAAAACGGAAATGCAAAACATGTAAAAAAATTCCGTCATATATTTTAACTTATAAAAAAAAAAAAAGAGGGTTCTGATTTGTTATTTTAAAAGATAAATTTTTCTGGCCATCCAACTTCTACTACCTGGGCACAAATAATTTCTGCACATATATACCCAGCTGGACATGTAGCTTTTCAGATATTTTTCTAACCCTGCAGCATTTAGTGAGTGAAATGCACTGTGTGTTTATAAAACTTTATGTAACTAAAAATAATTCACCGTATTCAAAACAACAGATATCTTCTGTTTTTATCTCTGTCTTCCTTAGCAAAGTGCTCACAGATTACTCGACAGATGGCAGCACATCGGTGCTCAATGAGGTGAAGGTCAGTCAGCGGGAATACCATATTTTACGAGAATAACACCACAGTTCTGTTTATCTCATTTTGTTATCGGAAAGAATGCCACACTCAGTTTAAAGCCACAGATAAGCATACCGCAAAGCAATGTTTATTCGACAGCTGTTTTGACATGGTAGCAAAGTATATTGTATTACTTTCATCAGAGATAAATGGCCCTGTGGAGGAAGGTATTAAGAAAACTGTTTATTTTTAATACACAGTGCTTTGAATTGCCTGTGCAATTAACACCGAAAATAAGACAGAGAATTATGCACTAAATGACAGTCGTTACCATTGCTGTACTTGAGTAACTCTTCCTTCTAATGGGTAAAAGATGTTCCATTTGCTGGCACTAGAGGTATACACAGGCATCAATTTAGAAAATCACGAACTTCAGGAGTCCTGGCTCAGACTTGACAGAACTTTTACAGCCCAGCCTGTTTTAGACTTGCATCACGCATTCTTTGCTACTTATTGCAAATAATGCAAGGCTTCCAAATGAATGAATGAATGAATAAATAAATAAATAAATAATAAATAAATAAATAAAAGTGGAAAAAATCTGCTGTGCTGAGTTGAACTACCTCCGCAGTAAGCAAAGTGTAATGCAGTGGTACGTGCCATTTCTCATGAGAATTCCTCCCACAAATGAGGTAAAGACTTTACTACCTCCTTCTGTTACAAATGTAATTGCATTTCCTCTTCCACACTTAAATATAAACAAAGTAGCTTCAATTCCCAAGTACATAAACAAATACTTCAAACTTTCTCATCTCCTGGAGATTGTGAAAGAAATAGTCTTTGCAAATACATAGGACAACTGCAGGCTTTTTAAGACAGCAAAAAAAAAAAAAATAGTCATTGCTTTGCTTACTGTTAAACATGTAATAGCACCAAAAAAGCTTAAAAATTACATCTCCCTGGAGCGAGAATCGAACTGGCATCTCTGGATTTCTTTTAGAGCAAGCTATCTGTTACACCTCGCATGATGACAGAGTCCCAAGTATCTGAGTGTTAAGAATCGGAACATTCTTAACACTCAGATACTTGGAGTGAATTCTGCTTCCTCATAGCATTAAATCGCCAGTATTTCAGACATAGGCGATTGTGGAAGAAATATTTCCCCCAATACGTGGAACAACTACAGGATTTTTAAGGCTGCAAACAGAATAGCCATTGCCTTGCTTACTGCTCACATGTAACTTTAACGTCATCTCCATTGCAGCAACAAATCATGACAGAATGTAATCTGATTTCGTGATGCTAAAAAGTCTATTTATGTAAACATTTCTCTGAAAAGAAAAAAAAAAAGCTGCATGCTTTTTAAGTAGCTACAGCCAATGAAGTGTAAACAGAATTTGATTTCAACCCGTAAAGAAATAAACAGGCCCATTTCAGACTCTCATCTTATAGGTCAGCTTGTCGATTTCAGCTGTTATATATAATAAGATTTCCAACTCATCAGGTGATAAATATACTTCAAAGTCTTTCATTTAACTCTTTGATCTTTGTCATTTTATTATTTCGTATGTCACTTTATTTTGTGAGCAAAACATTTTATTTTAAAATCTGGGAGCAAAATGCTAAACCTCCTAGAACAGGCCTGCCCAATCATGGAAGTTTTTGCTCAACTGATAAGGGGGAAAAAAAGTGAAAGAAAACACAGGTGTTTTACAGTGGCTTGTTTGTTATCGACCCTTCAGAGTTTGTCATTTTATAGCCTGTTGTTGACATCTCCTGTAATTTGAGTTTAGAAAGAAGGCAACACCACTCTAATTTCAGGAGTGAGACAGTTTTTACATCTATGATAGTGAAAGCATGTACAATTCTGCCACCCCGGTGGTTCAGTGGTCTAAGCGATGACATCTGATCGTTCATCCGAAAGGGGTCCAGGTTCGAATCTCGGTGAGGCATGGATGTTGTGTTTGTCTTATGGCACTGGCTCTGTTCCTTCCCTGGAACCAGTGACCCTAAATTAGGGACGGGCGACTGCTATAGCCCATTAAGTTGCTCACGGTGGTCATTAAACCTCCAATAAATATAAAAAAAAAATGTACAATTCTGCGGTTTTCCCTGTTGCGGACTGACTACTACGCACAAGGCTGAAAAGAAATCCACATTTTACCCTCCTTAACACCAGGTAAGAAAAAAAAAAGTGACTAAAAATTAAAGGCTGTAAACCATAATTTATTAATCCTCCATAAAGATTTCTAATAGTAAATCATAAACCACTTGTGCACAGAAGAAAAGGAAAGATTGAATCACTGCCACACTCCAAATTACCTATTCACATATAATAGCCCATGTTTTGGTGTTAGGCCAAATGTAGACCTTCCATGGTTCCGAAGATATCTATTGAAGGTATAATGAGATGCCTTTTGCCAAAAAGAAATAGCTAACATTTTTGTGGATATTATTAATCTTTTGTTTTAAGCTGAACAGAATTATCCACCTAAATAATCTTATGGATGGAAACAGATTACTAAAGTACCTAACTCAGTAGCAGCAACAACCAAGTACAACTAACTCAGTAGCAGCAACAACAGCATAGGTTAGTGACAAGGAAGCATAACAAGCAATTCCAATGTAAGGCTCTGAAGCCAAAGCTCCTGAGCGGCAGCCGTCGCAGGTTACCCTTCTAACAGCATTCCCACTGAATGCATATCTGGATGCATTAAAGCACTTTTAAAGCCTTCTTGCAAAAACAAAAAAAATATTAAATTTATGGTGCTACTTTATAATATCGCATGGTTTCTTTTCTTTTAAAGCAATGCTTAAGCTATGCTTTACCATGCATACAACAAAAATCACTTTAACTTACCACACGAAAAGTGCATGCTGTTTAAAGTGATGCATGAAGTAGTTCACAAACTCTAGTATGCTAAGTTACCTCATGTGATCAAGTGAATATTCTTGAAAACACAAATAGTACCTTAAAAACCGATAACTGGCACTAACCATGATAATTTTCAAAACTTTAATGAAAAGTACACGAAATATACAAAATTGAAAAGCGTTTGTAGTGCACAATAAAATCAGATTATTATTGGTGTTGATAGGCTGATTATTATTACACCAGTAATTAATATGATCATTTACAAAATTAAAAAAAAAGGATTTTATTGTGTGCTTAAAACAATTTGGATTTCTACAAAATTTTAATAGAACATTGAAAAATTGAAAATAGAATATTAGACGTGTAAGACTCACCTTTGAAATGTGATTCCGTGCAGTTTTTTTTTTTTATATCTGCCTTATTGGTGAAGCTTATGGCTGCTCATGCTGTCATTTTTAAGAAGTTTCTTTTGTGCAAAACCAACACAAAAGAAAATCGGGGGAACCCCCCCCCACTAAATTAGAATTGTGCTAGCGTTCACTCCCATAACTTAGAATGCACAAATAAGCAACTGAGGGTAATGCATAATGGCGGCCATGCAACTCAACTGGCTTCCCCAGTGAGAGCATGTGCTCCCTTATTCTATCCACTTTGGTTAGTGATATCAGCCAAAGAGTATGTTGCCTAACAAGAAAAACTAAATACTTGAGCATGACATCACACAGGTGGTTATGTACAGATGTTTACCACCTGGATGCTAGGATGCTAGAATCATGGATACACATACAAGCTTTCTAGTTCATTACAAAAATTTGTTAGCTATTCCATCCTAAGTTTTTAAACTTGAAAATAGAATATGAGATGTGTGAGACTCACCTGTGAAATGTGATCCCAGACAGTTTATTTGCTTTATTGGTGTAGCCTAAGGCTGCACATGCTGTCATTTTTAAGTTTCTTTTGTGCAAAAACATCACACACACAAAAAAAAAAGCCCACTTAACTGGAACTGTGCTAGTGTTCACTCCCATAACTTAGAATGCACAAATGAGCAAAGAGTAATTAATGCATCATGGCAGCCAAGCAACTCAGCTGGCTTCACCAGTGAAAGCACGTGCCCTCCCCTATTCTATCCACTTTGGTTAGTGACATCAGCCAAAGAGTATGTTGCCAAACAAGAAAAACTAAATACTTAAGCCTGCATCACACTGGTGGTTATGTACAGATGCTAGAATCGTGGATACACATACAACTGGTATGCCTAACACAACTGACCATGTCTCCAGTTTTCCCTGGCATATTCAGTATTCCTTACATACATACATATAACCAATTGTAATACAATTTTAGCTTGTCAAAAGACATTGATTTAGTTAATAAATCATTTTGTTTTCCTGAAACATGCAATAATTTAATTGCATTGTTAGGCAAATAATTTTTAACAAAATACTAATGAGTGTTTATATGTTTAGTATACAATGTTATAATGTTGAGGTAACTGGGAGAACATCTGATATGCTATCTCATCATCAGGAATATTTGTTCCTTCCAGTTCTAAGTCTCACTACACTAAGTAGACAACCTATATACATACTCATGGTCTCACTGGATTTGTAACTGAATGCTCATAAAGTCAGTTCTTAATGTAGCTGTTTTGGCATGGGTAGTGGGTTCAAATGCTTCACAAATGGCATTCCATGCCATCTTAGCAGTAGTGGCATCTAATAAGATTTGCCAAATTTTGAATACCTTTCGAAACAAGTAGCTGATAGCCTTTTCTTTCGGGACTTCATAAAAACACCTATCCTTTCAGAAGCTTGCAAGTTCTGACCCAGACCCATCAACAAACCCAAACAGGCTTTATTCAATAGCAGCATCTTCATGTTAAATTTCCACTGGTAAAAATTATCATTATTTAACTTAGCAAAGCTTAATATGCTAGCTGTACTTCCAGTAAATGCAATGGTGCACTATGTACTTAAAAAGTTCCTTGACAAAGAAAAAAGAAAAAAGAAAATCTACTTATGGTTTAATGCAATTATGCAACCATTTCTGCTACCACCTGTTAGGCCAAATAGGACCTTCCATAGTTCTCAGGATTTCTTTTGAAGATAGGAGAAGTCTCTTTGTCAAAAAGAAATGGTTAACATCTTTGTGGATATTATCTTTTATTTTAAGCTGAACAAAATTACCCATCTAAATAATGTTTATGGATGGAAACTGATCAAAGTATATTATTCACAACACCTAGCCCTTGACACAAGGAAAGCACACTACCACACAGGATCACAAGCATATAATGTACACAAGGCAACCTGCCTAGCTGACCAAGTACCACTAACTCAGTAGCAGCAACAACAGCACCAAGTTAGTGACATCAGCCAAAGAATGTGTTGCCAAATGAAAAAAACTAAATACTTAAGCATGACATCACACAGGTTATGTACAGGTACCAGAATCGTGGATACACATACACAACTGGTATGCCGAACATTCGAGACTTCATTTGCGTGAAAGCTGTGCCCCCATGCCAGCCGAATTCCTATACTTCATTTTAAGGTACTTGCACAACAGAACAAATTGAGTTCAATAGAGAGCTGTTGTGCTGCCATCTATTGGCTGAATTTGGAAGAATATAACCCCCTTTTATTTTCCTACCAGAAAGCAATGAACAAGGTTTTACCAAATTTACTTGGCAGTCAGGGCAGCTGTACCTACCTGTTCAATGACAAAGTAAAGGAAGTATAATTTTTAGAATTACCATAAAAATCATCTAAAATAATTTTAAAAAATAAGGCAGTTAAGTTGTTTTTTTTAATTTAATAAATAAAAACCAAGATAGGATGGTAAAAATAAATTAGAACAAGCAGTTCAGATAAACAAAGTACACAATGATGCTGTATGATGTATTTTTAATGACAATATTGTTCCACATTACAAGAAGACTTAATATTTGCATCTATGCAAACATTAGTGAATGTTGAGCACGAGCAATAAATGTAATCCTAGTGACTAAAAGGTTTACCGTAACTGCAAAACTACCCACTTTAATTGGGTGCTGTTATGTGACTGAATGATTTTGATTTTTTTTCTTCTTCCAGAATGGAAATTTTCCCGTGATATTAACATATGCAAAAAATTTGCTGGAAAATTTCTAACCCACATAATTGTTATGGCAAAAGAATTTTACACACACAGTAAAACTGTAAATTCAGTTAAAAAAAATTTAATCTCTTGTTTCATATATTCCAAAATTGGGCTGCTCTGTGGAGCAAAAAAAAAAAAAAAAAAAAAAAAAAAAAAAAATCAACTTAACATCCCAGAAGGTAAGAGCTATTGTTTCTTTGAGTGCCACAGTACTTAAATCAAACTGGATAAGAAGGTGATTGTGGAAAATGGAACAGTCATGTAGAACAATAACTGAACAATTGTGAACTGTGTAGCCCAGTCCATGTTGATGCTGAAAACATGTATTTTCTATATTTTTAGGTTATTAGCCCCATCTCTGAAAACTGACTCACTTGAAGACATTGTTCAAAACTTTATGGCTGAAACTGTGTCAAACTTTCAAAAGCTATATATATTCAGTTTCTGCTCACTATGTGTTTCAGGCATAATGATAAATTTTTAAATTCCAAACTTTTGGGGAAAATGGTTGCTGCCCTAAATAGGTATCGCCAGGGACGGCTCATGCCAGTAAACAAAGCATTGAGGTGCCTTTGACACTGTAGCTCTTGCAAAGTTGTAAATGTTGAACAGCCTATGTGGGGAAAAAATAAAATATTTCTGGGGTTCCTATAGCCATATTAAAAATAATAATAAATGGCAGCCAAAATTGCAATATTCACTTTTTCCATTATTGTAAATGCAAGAATTGTCCCAATGTTGATCATTTTCACTTCATGAATTTTCATGCTAACTGTCATTTGAAGAGAGGCAGCTGTCTGTATTCGTATCATCATTACAAAAATTTGTTCAGTTTTCTGCATTTTAATTTTATATTTTAGTGTTTAGTATTTCATAGTAGTAAACTGGATTAGCATAAAAGCAGTTCCAGTTTTCCGTAATGTACAGGGTGGACATGTAAAGTGTTTCCCTCATTAAAATTTTTTTTTTAATAAACTATGATAGGTAGAAAAAAAGTTTGTGGCATGATGTATGTAAACTAATAAGTTTTTTTTTTCCTACATTCTTAGTACAAGAGTGCTGTTCATGACCTGGAGCACATCTAATGGGTATTCAGTTTCTTGCCATGTTTTGCCTAACATCTTTTTGGACACTGTGGTAATAGCATCTGTTATCCTCCTCTGCAGAGTTTCAATATCAGACACTGTTGTTGAATGGACTTTATCCTTGACATAACCCCACAGAAAAACGTCTGGGAGTGTTATGTAAGCAGCCATGATGTTGGACCGTCCCTCCCAATTCATCTGTTGGGAAATGTGGTATTGAAGAATTTTTGAATAATTAATCCCCATTGTGGTGGAATATAATCCTGCTGGAAAATAACCCATGGTTGACATTCATTCAACTGAGGTGAAACAAAAAGCTCCATGTCCAGTTACACATTTGCTATTATTGTGTGTTCACAAAAAAGAAAGGTTCAAGGACTGTTGTGCATAAGTTTGTACCAAACATTTACTTTTGGCAGTCCTGCTGGTTTTCAAAGACATGGGGATTTTCCAACCCCCATATTTGCATATTGTGTCTATTTACTTCACCAGAGGTGTGAAAAGTAACTTCATCCGAAAAATACACGTGCTCCAGGTAGTTGTTGCCGTTGTTGATACGTCGTAAAATCTCAGTTGCAAAAGTAGCGCAACATGGGTGGTTTTCCACCTGCAAGGCTTGAACAATCTGTATTTTGTACACATACAAATGAAGCCTTGTGTGTAAAATTTTCTTCAGTGTAGTGCAGGGGATTCTCGGTTCAGACGAAGCTCAATGGATGCATTTCGAGGGACTGTGTACGAAAGCTGTCTGCGACACCCAGTCAACCCGTTTGTTTTTGGCCATCAACACTTCCTGTCTCCTTAAACGTTGCATACCAAGCTGTTGTGATTTTATGATCAGGCAGTGGACATCTGTAGTCTCTTCTGAAATTGTGCCAAAAGTTAGCGGTGATTTGATCTCGTGGTACCACAGAACACATTGCGCCTTTTCCTGCAAAGACACCATTTTGACTTCTTGCGCTGGCAGTGCCACCTAGTGATTACTCAGCACATACAACAAAATAATGTATTAGTTTATGTGCACCATGCCATAAACCACTTGTTTCTGTCATAGATTTTAAATAAAAATTCTTAATGAGGAAAGGACTGGATGTTCACCCTGCATAACTTAGCAACAACTCTGATACTCTGTTGTTCTCTGTGGTTGATTTCTTTTTTTAGGAGTGGTCCCAATGATAGTTTTCTAACATTGAATTCAAAATGTGTAATGTTTCTTTAATTTATGATGTAATGTTGTCTTTCACAGAATTCCCAAATGAAATTGGCGCTTCCTTGTTGTTCACATGTGGGACTGAGATTAGATCTTTTAATTTGTCTTCACAAAAGGAGGATGTTATGGTTGGTGAACTAAAGCATGCAGCATTTTTAGATTTCTCGTGGTCATCGCCTTGCCATACAGATATATTTTGGGGTGACAATGAAGAAAATGTGATATACACAGCATCTTACACTGTGTCTGGTATGTTCTTAAACTTTTGTATTTTTTATAGATTGATTTAAATTAGTAAAATCATTTCCGTAGATCAATGTAGTAAATATGAAACCTTTAATATTTTATTTCATGTCTTGTGGTTTGCATTCAGGTTTGCTTTTAATGGAATAAAAAAATATGCTTTTTATGATCAGGGATCATGGGTGTTTTGGATTTTGTCTTTAATGTATTCTGGGAAATTCAGCCTCTGTAGTTTAGGGCTGTGCACAAGTTTTGGAACTGAGCTGTGGAAAAATTATACAGAAGCAGTGTGCACTGTTTTGCAGTGAATAAAACTAGTTCATTTAGTATCATATCACACATGTATATCTAGAGGTGGGTGTTTGAATTGGTGATGCATCAAATATGAATTATGAAAATGAAATTTAAGAATAAACTTAGAAGTGTTTGCCAATTACCTACAAACTTTCTCCCTCACTCTCATTTCATTGCCATGTTACATGCTTCTGACAATGAATGTCAGTGTTCAACTACAAATATGTGTGTGTGTGTGGGGGGGGGGGTGAAGTGTTCACACACACAAATGGAAACTTAGGGGTAGTACTCATCAAAACAGTCTTAGCTAACATAGGTCCGGAAACAAACAGTTTCTAAGATAATTGACATTTAATTGCAGGGTTGCCAGAGGTAATGTAAAATTGTGTTTCACTCAGTTGTGTGCTATTTTGATAGTTTTTGCACTTCTGGGGAAGAAATTGGGAGGACTGAATTTTTGAGTCACCAATTAGATTCCAAATTTGCCCTTCCTTGAAAGTGACCCCCTAGACTTTCTCTCAAGCTAAAAAATAAACCACCCCACTTCTTGGAGTAAAACACCATGCAAGGGCAATACTTTCAGCTCCTGGGGGACAGTGAAGGATATTATTTTGGGGAGGGAGGGGGCTGATGGTCCTTCAACTTTCACTCTAACAACAAATGCCTCTGAGACTTCTCCTGCAGGAGCTTGACAAATCACTGGGACACCCAGGTGCACGGAAACCTGAGGTGACAGACAGACAGCAACCTGATATATGATACTAGCTGGGTTCACTCAAAAACTTCTGTTTCAATACAGCAAGCACCTCCTAATACATGACAGAAGATTTGCTACTGTGACAGATAAAGATAAAAACTGGTAATTTTTCTAATTGGCCAGTAAAGAGATGGTCAAAATCTAGTGGCCACCTTGCTTAGGAATTTGGTGCTGCATAAACATCATATCGTTGCACTGTACCTTTTATATATTTAGATATAAATATATCATATAAAAATACAGGGTAATTCAAAATGATTGCCCCGATTACAAATGACAATAACGTGCTTATGAAGATAATAGCTGATATCTCTACACAAGAAAGAAGGAAGTTTAGAATTTTATTGGAACTTACTGCTGTGTTGCTATGGTGATGTAGGAAAGTGAGCTGCCGTGCGCCAAAGCCAG
Organism: Macrothele yani; assembly: GCA_039090855.1. Classification (NCBI taxonomy): domain Eukaryota; kingdom Metazoa; phylum Arthropoda; class Arachnida; order Araneae; family Macrothelidae; genus Macrothele; species Macrothele yani. The sequence continues at coordinate 74,571,323 of CM077016.1, read as the reverse complement.
TGAGAAGAAATTGCAACCATAGCAGAAAAGGCGTTTTGCGCGCTGGAGTTTGAAAAGTTACTCCTTGTGACTTCTTTTTGTGGGGTACGGTATGTTAAAGACCATGTGTATGTGCTACCTTTGCCGAGAACACTGCAAGAACTGAAGATGCATATTCAGCTTGCACTGGCATTGGTGACTACGGACGTGCTTCATAATGTATGGCGTGAAATGGATTACAGTTTAGATGTTGTCTGCGTGACCCAGGGGAGTCACACAGAACATTTGTAAGGTATGGAAACAAAATTCTGAACTTCCTTCTTTATTGTGCAACAATGTGATCTCTGTTTCTATATGTTCATAAATCAGGTATTGTCATTTGTAATTGGGGCTATCATTTTGAATTACCCTGTATAGTAGCTTAGTAGTTAGAAGAGCCCACTGTATTTTATCCAGTGTGTAATTAAATACATGAATATAAATAACACTGGTCAACAACAAAAAAAAAAAAAATCTTGCCTGGACTTTTGCAGCTGTTTTAGACTAATTTCAGGTTGCTGATTCCAAATCTGATCTCAGATTTGCTCTATCACATCTCATTTTTATGCTATCGCCATACCCCATTTTCATTGATTTTACCCGAAATTAACTCTTTGTCACTTATGATTGCAAGTTGTTGCGAGTCAGTGACTGCTTTAGTGTTAAAATATGGTGGTGTATTTTTAGGATAGTGTGTTTATAATATCATTTTATGTAGATATCCACATTTATTTAATATTTTGCTTCTGCAGGTCGTGATCTAACAATGGCTACAACATCCAAAAGAAGGAAATGCAGTGATGACCCAGATATCTTCTGCTACATCTGTGGCAGCTTCACTTTGCAGGATCAAAGGCACAACATCAATACCTTTGTCAAGAAGGTTTATCTTGCCTACTTTAAAGTACGACTTGGAGACCAAGACAAAAATTGGGCTCCTCACAAAGTGTGTAAAACCTGTGTTGAAACTTTGCGATCATGGTCTAAAGGAAAGAATGCTAAGCTGAAGTTTGGTGTGCCAATGGTTTGGAGAGAACCTACAAACCATTTGGATAACTGCTACTTCTGCCTTGTCAATGTAAAAGGTTTCAATAAGAAAAACAAACAACACTTACAATACCCAGATATCCCATTTGCCAGATGACCAGTTGAGCACTGTGAGGAAATACCTGTGCCTGTATTTACTGAGCTACCAGAGATTGATGTTGAATCCCTCAGTTTACCTGCTTCTACAGATGATGATGATGCTCAGATCGAATATACGCCATCTGAAGCAGATTGTGATAAAATTTCTCTGTTTAGTCAGCCTGAATTGAATGATCTTGTAAGAGATTTGTATTTGCCGAAGCAGTCTGCTGAATTGTTGGCTTCCAGGCTGCAAGAGAAAGGACTACTCGGACCTGGCACTAGTGTCTCCTTTTATCGTAACAGAGAAGCAGCACTGTGAAAGTACTTCCATTCAGATGGTCAACTTGTTTATTGTAATGATGTTGAAGGGCTTCTTCTCAATATGGGACTTGCCTGCATATGATTCAAGTGAATGGAGACTTTTTATTGACAGTAGTAAAAGGAGTTTGAAATGTGTTACTTCACAACAGAAATATATGTGGTTCAATCCCAATAGGACACTCTGTAAAAATGAAAGAAGAGTATGCCAACATCAAGATTGTTCTGGATAGATAGGAATACCATGTTCATGGATGGGTAATTTGTGTTGATTTGGAAATGGTTAATTTTCTGCTGGGTCAGCAAGGAGGTCACACCAAATACCCTTGTTTCCTGTGCTACTGGGACAGTAGGGCTACATTAGAACACTGGGTTAAAAGAACTGGCCACCAAGAATCAGTTTGATGCCTGGTGACAAGAACATCAAGAATGAGCCTCTGGTTGATAGGAATAAAATTGTATTTCTCCCACTGCACATAAAACTTGGGTTAATGAAGCAATTTGTCAAAGCTCTTGATCACACTGGAGACTGCTTCAACTATATATGTTCTACCTTTTCAAGTCTCAGTGCCGAGGAGAAAAGGCAGGAATATTTGATGGCCCTCAAATAAGAACACTCATCAGGGATCCACACTTTGTCACAACAATGACTGTGGCAGAGGTTAGAGCTTGGAATGCATTCTCTGATGTGGTGCGGAATTTCCTTGGGAACAGGAAAGCAGACAACTATCCAGAGATTGTGGAGGAGCTGCTCTTGAGTTTCCAAGCACTTGGATGTAGAATGAGCATCAAGGTTCACTACTTACATAGTCACTTGGCCCAGTTTCCAGAGAACATGGATCACGTGAGCGAAGAGCATATGCAGTCGCTCTCACAACTTTGTGCTACGGCTCATTAAATGTTTGTTTCATTATTATTGCATATTGTATCTTATCTTATTCTTGTATGTATGTCTGTTTAGCCATTCGTATATGAGCATAAATTTGCTGTTTTTATTGAAAATGCTATATTTGATATCTCAAAAACCTGATGTCATAGACAAAAACTGATGCCAGATTTGGAATTAGCATCCCAAAATTACCTTAAAATCGTTGTTATACCTTATGCCAGAAAAAGTGTGTTGACCAGTGTAATCTGAAAATCCTTAGCATGTTTATCAAGGAAGAGAATGGTTCATGATTTTCAGAATTTCGAATTTTTCTGATTAAGCTAAATGCCTCCCCCCTCCTTTCTACCTGGTTTTATTGTTATTTTTTTTTATCATGTTCTTAGTTTTTAATGTATTCAGCAACATTAAAAAAAGAGTGACTTCATATGTTTTAAGATTTTTTTCTAATGAAGTGTATGCTTTTCTGTCTTTCTTCAAAACCACCAATACAGCAACCATTTTGAGATTTGATATTTGTATTGAGGATTTTAGGAGGTCTTAACCCTTTAAGCGGCCGATGTACCTGAGCTGAACGGTGCCAAAACATTTATGTTCTCCCCAAACAGAGTTGTTTCTATAACGACCTGTTTCATAAAAGCTAAAGCAAAACAATTCCTTTCATCCTCTCATCTGAGCAGTACCAAATATAAACCTGTCACTAGTTATAAGCGCTCCCTTCTAGTCCTTTATTCTTTGCTTCATGACAGATATCATGTCACTGGATAAAAAACTTGAACATCATCATTTTCCTTTCTTAGCTTCGTCGCCACCGTTGTGGCACTTTCAGCATCTTAATCAGTCGGAAAGTATCATTGTCAATCACTTCTATAAATGACCTGTTTGAGTAACAAAGCAAAGGGGGAAGTAACATTTTCTGACCCTCTGGTTTTTCAGGTCACTCCTTCGAGTGGCGTTCACACCACTAAACATACCCAGAATGAATTTGTTCCAGCCACATTTCACCCACTTTTAGACAGCGAAGTATTCGTCTGAGCTGATTTCTGCCCATTTTGATGTCGCCCGAGTTAACTCATTCCGGCCACTTAAAGGGTTAAACAACCCTTTGAAGTAGGAAGCTAGGAGATTTGGGATAGAATGCCTGACAGCAACCATTTTGAACCCCTTCCCCATTTTTTAAGTGAAATAAAATTTACAAATCTGTATTTGATATGTCTGTGACAGGGTTGGTCATTTTGCCAGAAAAAGTTTTTTTTCGTCAGGGCAGTGACAAAAATTGGTAAAAACCAGGCAAAAATGAAAAAAAAAACTGGCAAAAATGGAAAATACGTTAGACTAAACACAATAATGCACTTTATATAGCAATGATTAATAGTCATATTAACAATGAAATAGTTTTATATATCATTCAGTATCATTTATTAATTTTGTTAATTAAAAACAATTTAAAATACAATATTAAAATGATTTCAATGTTGAAAAAAATTTTAAGTGTTCCAAGAACTGTTTCATCAGTGGATGAAACTGATTCTTAGAAATTAAGATTGCTTAGAAATTAATAAGAAACCATGTAAGTAGTTGATTAAAATAAATTATTTTGGGAATTAATTATAATTTATGCTGGGGTGTCCATTTCATTAAAATATTTTTAAAAATGCAAATTTTTGTCAGTCATCAATTTTTTAAGAGATTCAAAGGTTTATATGAATTATGAACTGCCTTCTACATTGATTAATTTAATGTCATAAGTTTTTTTAAATCTTAGTTTAGTAGACTTGAGTTTTGATATGCTTTTATACTATTTTTTTTTGCAGAAAGAAAGATTTTAGCCTAAGTAACGTAGTCAGAACTTGAAATTCAAGGTTTTGTATGGAGGAGAGTAGCGCTGGGCGATACATCGAAAAAACAGATGTACTTCTAACATCGATGCATCAATATTAAGCTCTGAGAATGTCGCCACCACGATGTTCAGTGAAGAATCGTACAAACCCTGGGTATCGCCGATTCTCCCAGGAATGTGAGGGTTATGATGTTTCGTAAAGAAACATACAAACCCCGGGAATCGCTGATGTAGCCAGCGATGTGGGGTCTGCGCATAGCCGCATATGGCAGCGAAATATCGAATGATCTCATAGTTTAATTCAAGACATTACATCACGAGGTTCCGGGGAGCTATGTTGAACAGATTGCCAAAACGGCAGAACATCGGATGATCTCATGATTTCTCACTCGAACGAAGCAAGAATTAGTCTGAATTACCGAGCGCTTCAGCACTGTATGGCATACAAGGGAGTGCAACATCAGGGATCTCGCGATTTGTGCTTTACAAAGCGCACGTGAATCACTGATGTCGCATGTTAGTGATTTACAGCCAGTTTCGAGCTCATCATTTGCAGGAAGAAAATGGTGTTATTGCTAGAATATTGCGACAGTATTATTAATTATTTTGGCAACATTATTACCTCTAAATTATTGTAGAAGTTACCACCACAAATGTAAGTACCAATTCTGCATTTTATTATAAAAAAAAAGCCTGTAATATTTAAAAATTAATCATCATAAGAACCTGGAAAGCAACTTGTGCAATTTTGTTTTACCAAGGGCTTCTCAACTTAATAAATTAAAAAGAAAAGTAAAACAAACAAACATTTTTAAGCAAATAATGTACAAAGGAGGCAGGAGAAATGACACTATTTTGGGAATCTTTTGATGAAGTATCTATCAATAGAAAAAAACTGCTGCAAAGTGCAAAAGATGTGGACATGTACAGAGTAATCAAGTAGCCAGGATGAAAGTACATGTTTCTAAGAACTGTGTGAAAAAGGCCTCAAGTGAATGTGTGAAAGTACTTCCTTTATCCATGCCAACAGATGTGACCAAGAACAAGGGTTACCTTAGTAATTCAGAGACAGGGTGTGGGGAAGAAGTTGATTAGCCACCTCCAAAGATACTGTGTTTAGGAGGCAGTATCAAGGTTTGTCTCAAAAACATCAGTTCGTGATAAAGTAAAAATTGATTTGATAGTTGCTAAACTATTATATTCCTGCAATATTCCATTTGCTGTTGTGGAAAGTGAAGCATTTAAAAACGTAATTCACATCTTGAGGGCCAGGCTATAAATTACCTTCATGTAAAGAACTGGCAGATAGCCTGCCAGTTAAAGAAAATTTGAAAGGAAAAGAAGGAGCTCTTGTGATTGATGGATGGAGTAACATTCATAATGAACCGATAACAGCTTTATGTATTCAAGTTTGTGGAACATCATACATTGTGGATGTAGAAGCTACAGGCGCAACTAAAAAGACAGCAGAATTCTTGATTGAGAAAAGCAATAAGGTCATTTCGACTGTTAAAACCAAGTATGTCTGTGAAATTAAAAGCATCGTTACAGATAATGCTAAGAACATGGAAAAAATGAGATCTGAACTAAAAAACAAGATGAAAATTCTACATTGATATCATATGGATGTGGAGCTCACTGGTTGAACCTTCTAGGTGAAGATATAACACCTAGTAGTGTGCTAAAGCATGTAGTTTAGGTGCATAAATATTTCCAAAATCGTCATGCTCCTGGATCGTGGCTCTGAGAATGTAGTGGTCATGTTTCTCCTCAGTTACTGGGAAAAACTAGGTGGAACAGCCAAATTGACCTTCCTAGAAACTTTTGTGCAAAACCACAGCTCATACATAAATATAGTAAATGAACGTTTTAAAGAGATGGATCAAAACATTGTAACTCGTATACGCGATTTTAATCTTTACCAGCAAGTCAAGGATCTTATTAAACAATTGAAACCTGTATCAGGTGCCTTAGATATTCATCAGTGTGATTCAACATTAGCACATGCTTGCCATACATGGTGCAGTCTATTGAAAAATGATAATTTGAAGCCACATTTTTCTACAGTAAAAAGACAGTTTGCACAAGCAATTCTGCCATGTCATTTCGTTGCATATTTGCTGCACCCTAAATATAGAGGTGAACACTTAAATTTTGCACAAAAGGAAGATGCAAAAACATGGTTGGGAAAAAATAATCCTATGTATCATGCACCATTAACTTTGAGCTTAAGGAAAAGCCTTTTCCTAGTACATATTTTACAAAACATGTGACAACAACAATCAGTGCTCATAAGTGGTGGAAAAGCGTGGCAAGATCATGCAAAATTTCGAAAGACTTTTGTATGTTAATCGCTCACCTTCAAACATGTCCATCAAGCAGTGCTGCAGTAGAAATAATATTTTCAAATTTTTCATTTGTGCGCTCCAAAATCCGGAGTAGGCTTTCAACAGAAAATGTTTCAAAACTTGTTTTTTGTTATGCAATGCTGAAACAACAAAAATTTGGCTTTGATGTAGAAGATATTGCTGAATTAGATGATGAAACTAATTACTGGAGTATGAAATGTGCCTTTGTATCCTTAAAATGAAATTTGAATTTAAAAAGTATAATCTGTTTCATTTATTTGAATTTTATATATTTTTTATTTATATTATTTGTGCATAGGCTGTAAGATTTGTTAGGTCATCTTCATCAAATTGGGTGTAAATTTTCTGGGTTTTGAAATATTGTTAATAATTAATTTCTCAGTATAAACATGAACAGTTTGTTAATAGCTTTTGATTTTGATTATTGTTTTGAATGAGGGAATCATTTTCATTCCTATGAATTGGGTAAACAAAATTATACCTTTATAAACACATAATTTGTATTTTGTACTCATATTTCCTTAAATCAGTTTCAAAGTGATAAAAATGTATTTTATGTAAAAAAATAATACTGTACCCTTAAATCAAGGTTTAAAAATTATAAATTATTTCATTTTCCTTTAAAATCATTATTAGAAAACAAAAAAATTACTTTATTATATGCCCCGTAAGTAAACACAGTAAACCCCTATTTTTGCCGGGACGTTTTTTTCTGGTTTTTACCGCGTTTTTTTCCACCTGTAGCAAAAACTTGCCAACCCTGGTCTGTGATGAAATCTGAATCATTTCCAAGACCTGCAAAATTGTTTTCATGACTGAGTAAACCATGCAGTACAGATTTTTGTTATTTAATTGCACTTAAAACATGTTTTTCCACTCCTTAGTAACTCTTTTTCTCAGTATTATAGGGTAGAGTAAACAATTTTGTATATTTGTTTAAAGCAAAATTAATGTTCTAAAATGCTACTGTGGTCGCACTGTGCAGAGGAAATGACTACACAGAATGAAAGACAGCGACAAAAAATTAAGGTTCTGATTTTGGACTTGAAGTTTATTTTCGTAAAGAAATAAGTAAAAAGTGAAAGATGTGTTTTTGAATTTGGACATTGAACAAGATAAATTTGGAAATTTTCGATTTAGGCATCAGCTTACAAAGTGGCTGACCAGGCATGATATGCTGCTTTCATTCAGACTGACGGTGCACAAGAAGGTGGTTTGTGACATCTGACTTCCATCAAGCCACACACAAGACCTTTTGTACTTCATACTCATAATAATCTTTTTCTCAAGCAGACATTCCTGAATCTGGCCCTCCCATGACTTCTTTAGCCTTCCTCTACCTACCTTTCTTTCTTGTCACTTGGGCTGAATAAATTCTCTTAGTAAGCACCTCATCACTCATTCTTTCAACATGACCAAACCACTTAAGAATATTAGTCTCCACCTTATTAACAATATTTTCCTAACATATTACATATCTGCAACACATCTTCATTCCTCACATGATCTGATGTAGACGTCCCCCCCCTCCCCGTAAATAATTTCTCCGGCACACAAACTACTCTTATGTCTCTTCTGTAGTACCCAGGTTTCACTGCCATACATCAGAGTAGGAACAATTACACTTTCATACTCAGCCATTTGGGACTCTTTTGAGAATCCGTCATTCCTGTGAAAACTTCCTAAAGCAGCTATGACTTTCAATGAAGAATTTACTCGCCTACTGATTTCGCCATCTAATCTGTTCTCTCTTTCAAACAAGCTTCCCAAATATACAAACTCATTCACCTGGTCAATCTCTGTGCCATTAAGACTTTATGGTTTTTGAGCGAGGAACTGTTAGTACTAAATGTTTTGCATTCCGTACTAACAGTTCCTCACTCAAAAACCATAACTGGTTTTTCCCTCACTTATACTGAGTTTGAATTTCATACAACTTTCGTATATCTGGTACAACATACTCTGCAACTCACTTTTGCTCTCTGCCAACAGGACTGTCATCAGCGTACAGCAATCTGCACACACAGATATATCACAGACATAACCCAGTATTATCTATTTTGGCGTCACACATGCATGCATCCATAAATATATTAAAGAGCCATGGGAACATTACACAACCTTGCCTGACTCCTGGACCAATAGAAAACCATTTTGATAAAACACCATTCATTTGTACACATGCTCTACTGCCAGAGAACATTACTTTCACATTATTAAGTAGATTTCCAGTAATACCATACATATTCAGTACCTTCCACAGAAGAGTCCTATTCACTTTTTCATAAGCTTTCTCTAAATCTAAGGCCACAAACACATTTTTTTTTCAACAGACACTTTTCAATCATTATGCGTAATGCAAAAATATGATTAGTGCAGTCCTTACCAGGCATAAACCCACTCTGAATATCCCACACTATCTCTAAACACTTCCTGACACACTCAGCAAACTGATACCACGATAGTTCTTGCATTCAGTCTGATCCCCTTTTCCTTGTACAAGGGGACAATAATAGCATCCCTCCAATCCTAAGGAACCATTCCTAACACTCAACATAACTGGCAAATTTCAGTTAACCAGTCAATCACAAAGTCACCACCACCATACTTTAGCATCTCAGCAGTTATGCTATCTACTCCTAAAGCCTTACCATTCTGAAGCGATTTTAGAGCTTTACACACCTCTTTTCTTGTGATCCCACCAGTACTTCCAACTCTTACTATGACATCATCTGCTTCTGCCTAAGAAACACCTTTGCTTTCATGATCTAATAAATCACTGTACTCGCCCCATCTTTCACTTGGCGCATTGGACTCCCATATCATTTCTCTGACCCTATTCTTTACACAACTTAGGATTTTATTTCCCCTATTTTTCCAATGTCTTGTGTACTTCCAAAATGTTTCTCTATCTTTCCAAAAAGCCAATTCATGCCTTTCCACCTTCTCCTTTCTATCTTTTGCCTTACTTTGGTGAATCAGCTTAGCTGCCTCACACTTCTTACAGCAATATTCATCCTGAGAAACTGTATCTTGCAACATCCCCAAATATGCTTCCTGCTTTCTTTTTACTGCTTCTGTAACCTCACTTTTCTACCGAGCATCATCTCTAAAGTTACCCACTGTTGCTGTACAACAAACCTCTTCAGCGGTATTGACAACACTGTTCCTAACACATGTCTACTTCTTTTCTACATCCCTCTTGTATGCCTTCAACTCATTCAGACGTTCCTTGAGTAAATCAGAGTAACGCTGATATTTTTCAGACAACCTTTCAACCTTTATTCTTTTCATCACAGGCATCTTCCTATATCTCCTCCAACCAACATTCAGTTTCACCCGTGACACCGATAGGTGATGATCAGAGCCAAGATCTGCACCTCTCATCACATGGGTATCAACCACTAAGTGTTTCAGATGCTGATCATCAACTACAAAATCAATCGCACTCTTTAATCCCAGAGTAAGATTTTCCCAAGTGTATGTGTGGATCAAGGTTAATAGACAGTAAGGTTTGCTCATCCTGCCTCCCTCGCAGCGGAAGTGCCGGTCCCTCGCTTGCCCCTTACGTAGTGATGTCAGTGTACCACACGACGCAGCCAGCAGAATGGATAGACTGTTAATACAATTGAAGCACTCGCGGGAGAAATGTCAACAACTTTTTACTCAAATACGCTCTGAATCTGAAAGATTGCAACCAAGATGTAATGCAAAAGCACATCTGTAATATAATCAGGAAAAACGGACATCCATGTGAATATTTTATTTAGAGTAAACCGAGAATATGAAGAAACTTGTGCATTTCTTTCATTTTTTTTTTTTTTTTTTTCAAATCTGTTAAATCTAAATATCTAAATAGGATATTGACATGACACTAAGGAAAAGTGCAGGGACAGTGATTATACCTTCTAATTTATTTATATGCAACTGTAATACTGTCTTTAAATAAATTCAAAAGAAGGAAAAAAAAACTTATAAGATTATGCTGTCAGAACCTCATGAAGAAATCCTTTTATGCGGAACAAATAAAAACTTGAGTAGCATTCCACTAACTTGCTTAATTAAAAAGTTGGAAATTAATTTCACTAAATGCTCTGTTATTATTTGTAACTAATCGCTGAACAGAAAAGTTAAGATCATGGATCTTTGCAATTTTTGTTTGTTTGTTTCTTTAGTCATATTTTATTCGCTAAATTTTGAGAACTTTAAGAATCGGGACATTATTTAACGTAAAAAAATTCTTTCTTCACTTACCTTTGTCATGTTCCTTAGGTAACTGTTTTAACCAGTTTTCTCTTCTTGGGTTGGCAATATATTTTTTGCTGAGCGTTAATATGGCGCATACGGATCATAATTCGGGTTTTCATGAATAGTTTGATGGAAGGGTGCCCATTTGGAGGGAACTGATGGGCAGAAGCTTCCACTGCGGTGTGAACAATTATTTTAACTTTCCTTAAATTATTTTTCCCATGTAGTTTTAAAAAAAATTCTTCTAGTTGGATAACCATGCTCATCCACTCATTTGTTGGATGTTGCAAGCAGCCTCTGCTTATGACGCTAATCCAGTCGCAAAGAATTCTTTTTCTTGCACTAGGTCCAGAGGTGCATTTTTGTCCCCCAGCCCAGGACACGTTGTTTGGCATTTAAATGCAACATATCCAGCAAGGTATCGTAAAGCTTGGTACGATATGCTGTCACTAGAAGACGTAATTGCAGTTGTGGGTTCTTCGCAAAGTGCAGCCGTAATTTCATTTTCACTTGTGTGGGCTGTTTCATCATTGCAGGATGCATTATTGTGTAAGACACAGGAAGACGAAAGCATGGAGACAGTTAAATAATGTTGTTCTGACTCAGGCAAAACGTTAGATTTCTGACAGTTCCAGACTACTTTCCCAAGTACCAGCAGTCTGAGACGATTTTGAAATTTCAGCGGTGAAGGGTGATCATAGGTATTCCCTGCTGCACGTATCTGTGAGAAATTTTTTTCTAGGACATCTTGATTAACTCCGTGAGTTAAAAAATATTTTAGCTCATGTTTTTCGCTTAGAATCTTGTGGACAGCAATTACAGATGTAATACTGACCAGAAGACCTTGCTGAAATGGTAGGGCGTTTTTCTTCCAACAATGCGCATCTGCGAAAAAGTGTTGTAAGCCTCATTCAGAAGTTGAAATTACTGTTGATTGTTACCTAAAGCACATCGGAATGGTTTGTCTGAGAATGGTTGCCTCGAATTCATTGTATCAAAAAATCTGTCGACAAGAAAAATAAAATTTGCTGCTTCATCATCTTCGGGAAATAAGTATTTGATGGAATTTCCAACACGCTCCGAAAGCAACTGTACAGCATAACGTATCGTACAATCTGCCTATTTGCTCCTTTAACACGTATGTGTGTTTCACTCATATTATACGCTATTTTTAATTCCTTACTGTCCTTCTCTAATGGCTTTTCAAATAGGGAGCAATTTATCACTATATTTCTTATTTTTATGCCACTGTCCAAAATATGGTTTCGCAATAACTTTACCATATGCGGAATGTCAGCGAATACATTTATATGTCTGTTTTTGTCGAAAGGATTTTCAAAGAACGGACTTTCAGGCGATATAGCCAATTCTTTCCATAATTTCTGGTTTAAAGCTCCCAGATCTGAAGTAAGAGCAAATACAGGAAACATGATATTTTCTACGGCACAAATTACTTTCATTAATATTTCTCTGAGACTGGAACCACTAACGTCAAAATCGTAAAATACTGGTTGTTTCCATGGATTAACAAGTCCTCTTGCCATGAATACCAGTACGTACCTACACAGTCCCATAACTTCATCTGTTTCAATATTATAGCACATTTTGCTGGAAACTTTCATTTCACCTATAGAAATTACACATGTTCTTTCGGCTTCAGTCATTTGCATTCCTTGGCTCTGCATCAGTTTTAAAGTTGTGGCTTGAATTCCAGGTGAACATTTAATTGTAGCTACCCATTGGCGCAACGTTGACAAAGCAGGAAAGCGGAATATTAACTTTATTTCTCAAGTAGTGATATGCTCTCCTGGAAACAGTTCTTAATGTTATTGCAGCTGCAATATCAGTAGAATTCCAAACAATCCGTTTTTGGCCTAACAAAACCCTTATCTGTCCTGGAGTAAACACTGTAGAAAGCAAATTTTTCATGCACATTTCTCTGTCTTTTTCTCATCTTTCCATAACCTTCGCAATTCTAATAATTCTTTCTGCATTTGATTGTTTTACTTTGAGGACTTTTACACGTAAAGTTAGACTATGGTTTGAAGAGCTCAAAGATATTTGTTTTTTCAGCTTTTCATTTTCCTTCATCAAAATATAATTTTCCTTCAATAGAATTTCTTTTTCTGTTTTCAGGTCTTTCATACATTCAATTTCAGTATTTTCATCATCGGCACTCTACATGTCTTCCAAAATTTCCTCTGCATTATCAGAGTTTATCAAATCGCTAACAAGATCAGTTCGTTTCCTTTTCTCCTGTCTGTTATTTCTCTCTGAATTAGAATTTACATTTAAGTTTCCCGGGAGGTTTAAACTTGGTACAGCTGTGTCCTTTAGCATTTTGCGGATAGGCAAACCTAGAAGTTCATTCCTTAAATCGCGTTCGTAGTCTTCCTCAGGAAAATGTTCCGAACAAATAGCTGAATTCATTTCGTTGAAACTGTCAGCTCGTTTGCATCTCAATTTCCATGTTTTACGCAAAACTTCATTTTTCGGAAACCTATGGTAATTAATGCCATTTTTTCTGGTTTTCGAATAATAATTTTGACACGTTGCTATTGCGCACGAACCAGGCATGTTCAGTGTTTAACGTATAACCAAGGAAAAGAAAATTTGTTTGCTACAAATACCTAGCTTCAAATTCTCGGAAATGAGACAATGTAGCTTTCAGACCCTGAACCAGAAAAACGGGAGCAAGCAGCTTTAGGCGGTTGGGGTGTGGAGATCTCCGAGACTGTGGCGTCACGAAGGCGACCCCTGAGACAGTGCTCAGCGGAAGTGTCGGATAAGCATAACCTTGGAGTCTACTAACCTTGTGTGTGGATATACTTGTGGTTGAAAAACGTATTAGATACTCACAACCCATTTTCAATGCAGAGTTTATTTAATCTTTCACCATTATCATTTACACCAGAATTATTCAACTTACCCAAAATGTTATCAGAAATCCCATTCTGAACTCCTGCTCTAGCATTGAAATTCTCTGCTATTATAAATTTCTCTTTAGCACCAAACTGGCTCAAAACAGCTTTTAGCTCATTCCAAAAATCTCCCTTCTTATCAGAGGGCTCTGAATCACAAGGAGCATACACTACAAAAGTGACTATTCTCTGAAGTTTCACTTTCAAATGAATCCAGATAATTCTCTCACTAATGCAGCTGTAATGAATTAAGTTAATCTTTTCACTTAAAATCACACCTACACCAGCTGTCCTTTTATATTAACCAACACTCCAGACCACACACACACACACTATTCCATTCATTTCTTCTATTCTAATTTATTTCTTTTTAGTTTCATTTATACTCAGCATATCCAATCTATACTTATTAATTTCTTGAATCACCTCATTTGTCTTTTTTTATACCTGTAGTGTCCCACACACCAATCTTACACTCACTCAGCCGAGATCTCTTTCTCATATGCCATTTTATGTTTCCATGGTGGACCATCCTTCTTAGGTGTGGTAAGTCCACCATAGCCCACACTTGAGTCATAAAAGTTCTGTCTTTGGGTCATAGAAATCGTTAAAGTACATCAGTGTGGGTGATCAACCCACAGCTAACAGTTCCAGTTGGTCTCTCCACCTGAGGATTCTGGAACAAAAACCCAGTGAGTTGGGGTCTTTTTTGCCAGTGTCACATAGGACTAGCTGGTACCTCCAAAAAACATAGAGGCCCTTGTTGCTGTTGTGTGTGCCATTGTTGCCCAGTGGTGGGCTCTGAGGAGGCAAACCCATTTTTCACTAAGACTGTCCACCATTATACATATGTTCAGATATACACTACTGTGCAAAAATTAAGGATAAAGAGGGGAAATTAGCATAACAGCGGAACGAGCAGGCAGAACGGATCGAAAGACCACTCAGGAGATAGACTAGGGTCCGGTACGGTAGGGCATGTGCATATATGCAGCATGACGTAGGGGGAGGGGGTGTTGAAAGGGTATAAAGCACACGGGCGGTGTACGCTCAGCAATTCGGTGAAAGCTATTGCCCGGTGTACATCGGTTTGAACGACGTCAAGTTGCTGCCACTGTGTGATATGGCCAACAGGCAATCTAGTAGACGACATCTGGATGACTTTACCCGAGGTCGCGTCATTGGGAAGTTGGAAGAAGGTCGAAGTGTGACTAGTGTGGCCGAGAAGTTCGGGATCGGTCACAGCATCGTTTTACGTGCTTGGAAAACATTTCAAATGACAGGAGCAGCTGTTCGAGCGTTTAGCAGTGGTCGTCCATGAGCAACCACAGCGGCAGACGACTGGTATATTGTCCTACAGGGGAGAAGAGACAGACGGCGGGAGAAATCGCAAGGCACATGCAACAGACAACTGGACGTCCATTATCGCGTTTTACCATGGCCAGGAGGCTGCACAAAGGTGGTCTTTTGTATGACGACCAGTACGGTGTGTGCCATTAACGCCTGCTCATCGGAGACTGCAGTTTCTGTGGTGCCAGGAACACAAGAACTGGACACATCAGCAATGGGGTCGAGTTCTCTTTACGGATGAGAGCTGATTTAGTCTGACGAGTGATTATAGACGTATACACATCTGGAGAGAGCAGGGAACACGCAATTACACCTCCAACATCATCGAAAGGGACCGGTTTGGAGGCGGCGTAGTTCTCGTTTGGGGCGGTATCATGTTTGGTAGCCGTACTGACCTCCACATCTTTCAAGGAGGTTCAGTCACTGGTATCCGCTATTGTACCGAGGTTCTCCTGCCTCATGTGTGTCTGTTTAGAGGTGCTGTGGGTCCTGAGTCCCTCTTCATGCACGACAACGCTACACCTCATCCTTCGCACAGTGTCTGTCACAGAGCTGTTGGAGAGTAAAGATATTCAACGCATGGATTGGTCCGCAAGGTCCCCGGACCTAAATCCAATCGAACATGTGTGAGACCTTCTCAGGAGACGCTTGGCAGCACGTCACCATCCGCAAGCAATGATTCCGCATCTGCGATTAGCGCTACAAGAGGAATGGGCCGCAATGCCTCAACAAGCTCCTTGACAACCTCGTCCTCAGCATGAAAAGACATTGTAAATCCTACAACGCAGTCAGGGGTGATCATATCCCCTACTAAAGACTGGATTTTTCTTGGCAACCGCCTGTCACATGGACGTTTTTGTCTTCTGTCCAGTTGTGCTCAAAGCTACCTTTTCAATAAAGTACCTTTGTATCCTTTGGATTCCTTGTTTGGACGGTTTTGCTCACTTGTCCCATATTCTTGTATCTTGGGGATCTTATGGTATGATTTGAGTCAATGTGGTGCACTTCTGCACGGCGTTACATTCGAAAAACCGTCTCGTCCTTAATTTTTGCATGCCAGTGTACATACACATCCAATCTCAGTAGCAGTGAAACACTTTTTGTGCCTTTCAATTTAGAGCATGCCATTTTTTGAATTTTTAGGAAGATGCACTGACTGGAATGTTACTTATTTTGGTTAAAAAAATTATGTAAATTTTTAAGGTTACTTTTATTAGTAAACATGCTTGAAAAAATTAATCCTAGCATGTTATGAAGTACTTTATGAGCCCTCATATGCATAAAGCTGAAATGCACATACTGCTGAATTTATGATTCCTGAACTTACATAAGGAAGACAAACCAAACCAAAAACACACATAAAGTTCTAAAGTCAACTTTATGAAGGTAATTAGTAAAAGTGTTTTTGTGAACTCTTAAGGGAATATCTAATCAATCAAAATGGGATAGGAAAGTATATTTAATTTTCTAAATACTTGAAAATTTATTCTTTTCAGTGAATTAAGCAGTTGTCATGTGTGCAAGAAAGACAACTGTTGTCTATTCAAGAAATTTAAAATTTTGACTATCCTGTTCTGTGGCTTGAAGCTTTATATTCTGATTTTCATATTGTGTACTACAATTTTTTACATATTTTGAGCACTGCCCATTGAAGACACTGCTATGCCCCATGTGTTGCAGAATGAGGTAGGTGATTTGTCCACATACCAAGGGAAATAGGATTTCTGTGAACTTATGCATTGGAAGATTATTCATTGGCAATAATCTACAAACTTGCTGTACTTTGGGTGCATATACTTATATGTTTGAAAACGTAATTTGTCATGTTAAAACTTTGCAGAATATGGTAAACATTGGGGTTGTATTTGAAAAGACACCCACAAATTTTTCTGTAAAGTTAAGAACTGAGATTACACAATTATATAAATTTTTTTTTAGTAATAACACTGGGGAACAGTTTTTGTTGCATTGTTACCAGCAATTGTTTTTACTTAATTTGAGTGTGCTGAATTCAAATCTGAAGTTAGTTTTTCTCTGTAAGCTCTAGATTTTTTGCAATTCAGCATTTTCACTTTTCACAAAATTTTGACACCTCTCGCATTATGACATGGTCTATCTGAGGAATTTATGATCACGGTCTTAAAATTAGGCTTAAACTTGGCAAAGAAGGTATTTATGTATTTACAAAAACATTTAGGTGCATCATAATGTGCATTAAAATTTGAAAAAAGGCAAAAAATCACTTGTTTGGAGTAAAATATGTATCACCACTTGTCAAATCTGAAACATTTATCCAATATAGTCAAATATGAGTATGCACTAATGCTTTTTACTTTAAATTAGCATATATTTCAACATAAAGATAAGTGATTCAAAACAAATGATAAGGATGGTATACAAATTTAAAATATGTCCTATTCAGGCAAGAATTTGCGCTCGTAGCTGTGGCATCAGCAGTAGTCTGCCATCAGATTTTTGTCCCATCGCCCTTGATAGTGCTGTTCCATCGTCATGAGGTCTTGATGGAAGCGATCTCCCTGTTCAACACTAACAGCCCCAAGGTTCTCGGGGAATTGATCAAGGTGACTATTCAGGAAATAAACCTTGACACTCATGTTGCACCCAAGATTGTGAAAAGCCTACAGCATTCTAGTAACGAGAACCTCATAGTTATCTGCCTTTTTGTTACCAAGGAAGTTTTGTACAGCTGCCACGAAAGACATCCATGCTGCTTTCTCCTTGTCATTCGTCTTCCTGACAAATTCATCATCGCATACAAGGGCATGAATTTGATGTCAGTCGAACACCCCTGCTTTGATTTTTTCGAAAGACAGCAGGAAAAGCAGAAACTATATGTTGAAAACATTCACCATCAGTACTTAATGCCTTCACAAACTGTTTCATCAAGCAGAGCTTGATATAGAGTGGGGGAAAAAATAGTCTTCTCTCGGCTGACAATTGAGTCATTCACAATGTTTGGCATGCCTGCTTCTCGAGTTTCACGGATGGGCCACTCCTTCTGGGTCCAGTGTTTCTCTTTAGCTTGCCTGTTCCACATGCAGAGATAGCATGGAAACTGTGAAGCCTTTCTGTTGACCAAGGAGGAAGTTGACCATTTTCAGGCCCACCCAAATGATCCAGTTGTGCTAGTGATATTTGAGTTATAAGTCAATGACCATTTTTATGTCATTATGTTCTTCTTGCAAATGCACTTAGTGACCAACTTGGGAACTGCTCCATAAACATTGCCATTGTGCAAGAGAACACACTTGAGGCTGCGCTTTGAGCTGTCCAGAAATAATCATCATCCTGTTGGACTATACGAGGTAACACCTAATTGCTTGAGAAGACCTGGGATATTGTGGCAGTAAACAAAAACTGCTTGTCTTTTGAAAAAAAAGTCCACAAAAATCTGGTCCTGCTTTTGGAAATAAGAAACTTTCGCAGAGTGGTCAAGTAGGGTTTTTGTCTTGCAGCCTGGAGGCTAATACCTGAGCTGCTTTCTTGGAGAGCCCCAAATCACGCACTAAGTCATTCAATTCCGGTTGGCTAATCTGTTGAAGGGCTGATGACTGTTTGGTATCAAGTGAGGAGTCTTAGGAATCTGAAAACATTTCTGGACGCACATTATCACAACCCTTGTGCTCTTCCTGATCATATTTACTGCCTCCATCTTCAGATGAGGCAAAACCATTAAAAAGAGGAACACAAAGTTCCTCAGATTGTGGAGTAAGTCAAATTGCTGAGGGAATTATTATCATTACTACATTAGCTGTAGTTATCCTACTGTTACACAAGTTCAAAATGTTGATGTAGTGGTCGCCTGAAGAGGACACTTTAGGGCTAAGTATCTAAGTATACACTGAAGAGCCAGAAAAACTGGTACAGACAAGCTTACACAAAGCAACATCACCTATGCGCAGACTCGGTTGCGTCCACCAGTGCATATATAAAGCGATAGACATCCTTGCCAGCTGTCAGGGCTATTTTCGGCATGGGAATGACAAGTAATAATGATTTAAGCGATTTTCAACGCAGTGTCATAGTGAGCGATTGGTTTGCCTCCTCGGGGCACTCCGTGGTAACAATGGGACACACAACAGCAACTAGGGCCTCTGTGAATCTTGGAGAGGTGCCAGCTAGTTCTGTGTGACATTGGCGAAAAGACTCACTGGGTTTTGTTCCAGAATCCTTAGGTTGAATGACCAACTGTGGAACCCTCAGCTGTGGGCTAAATCCCCCACACTGATGTACTTACCTGATTAAAAAGACAAAAAGAAATCAATATCCAGACTCAAGTGTGGGATATGGTGGACCTACCACACTTGAGAAGGAGGGTTCACCACAGAATTGACCTGGACATTCTAAACGGCATATGAGAAAGAGATCTCGGCTGAGTGAATGTAAGATTGGTGTATGGAATACTAGAGGTAAATGGCAAGATGAATAAGTATAGACTGGATGTGCTGTGTGTATGTGAAACCAAAAAGAAGGAAATTGGGGTAGAAGAAGTGAATGGCACAGTGTGAATGTGTGTTCTGGAGTATTGGATAATATGAGAGGACAGGCTGGTGTAGGTGTGATTTTAAGTGAAAAGATGAAGAACAACTTGATTCACTATAAAAGCAGAAAAAACATTCGTGCACATGAACCATTAGGATGAATACCATCTTCACACGATTTTAATGATCTTAAAATATGAAATATATATAACAATTAAAATACTCTAAAACACACTAGCACTTTCAGAGTGACAGTCGCCCCATCATCAGGTGTGATCGGATCTCCCAAACCGTTAAGTATAAATATCTGTAGTGTGCCATAACAGCAATCGACGTAACAGAATCTTGCGATATACGCGCCATCTGTCCCGGCAGTTAAACCACGATCAGAGCGACACCACATCACAAATCGAAAACATGATTATAACTGCAATATTAAGTATTAAAGTCTAAAAAAGGAAGATAGTTCTGAGGATTGTCCAACACTTGTAGACAAAAAAAGTCTCCAAATATCAGGTAGATCCCAAGGGCAATTATCATTGTAGCAACTTCCTTTGAACATGGAAATGAACAAACTCTCAGTCACCAGTAGCATGTGTGTAGAGGCTGGGGTTATCAAAATTTTGGCATTGTCCCAATCAGGGATTAAATCTTCTGAATCAATGCACTTGGTAAGGGCTGTACAGATATGGCTTGCTTTTAAACTATATTTATGTTCCTGCAGCCTGAGGCACAGTTTCCGACGAGTGGGCTTGCTTTTAAACTCCACTCATCGGAAACTGTGCCTCAGGCTGCAGGAACATAAATATAGTTTAAAAGCAAGCCATATCTGTACAGCCCTTACCAAGTGCATTGATTCAGAAGATTTAATCCCTGATTGGGACAATGACAAAATTTTGATAACCCCAGCCTCTACACACATGCTATTGGTGACTGAAAGTTGGTTCATTTCCGCATTCAAAGGAAGTTGCTGTAATGATAATTGCCCTTGGGATCTGCCTGATATTTGGAGACGTTTTTTGTCTACAAGTGGTGACAATCCTCAGAACTATCTTCCTTTTTAGACTTTAATACTTAATATTGCAGTTATAATCATGTTTTTCATTTGTGATGTGGTGTCACTCTGATCGTGGTTTAACTGCCGGGACAGATGGCGCGTATATCGCAAGATTCTGTTACGTCGATTGCTGTTATGGCACACTACAGATATTTAAACTTAACGGTTTGGGAGATCCGATCACACCTGATGATGGGGAGACTGTCGCTCTGAAAGTGCTAGTGTGTTTTAGAGTATTTTAATTTTATATATATTTCATATTTTAGGATCATTAAAATCATGTGAAGACGGTGTTCATCCCAATTGATTCACTATAGTTGCGTAAGTGAGAGAATTCTCTGGATTCGTTTGAAAGTGAAACTTCAGAGAATCGTAATTGTTGTAGTGTATGCTCCTTGTGACTCTGAACCTTCTGATAAGAAGGAAGATTTCTGGAATGAGCTAAAAGCTGTTTTGAGCCAGTTTGATGCTAAAGAAAAAGTTATAGCGGGGGATTTCAATACTAGAGTAGGTGTGCAGAATGCAATTTCATACAATGTTCTGGGTAAGTTTAATGATCCTTGTGTGAATGATAATGGTGGAAGATTAATTGAACTCTGCATTGAGAATGGTTTGTGTGTATCTAATACATTTTTCAACCACAAGTATATCCACACATATACTTGGGAAAATCGTACTCTTGGTCAAAAGAGTGTGATAGATTTTGTTGTCTACGATCAGCGTCTGAAACACTTAGTTGTTGACACGCGTGTGATGAGAGGTGCGGATGTTGGTTCTGATCATTACTTGGTAGTGTCACGAGTGAAACTTAATGTTGGTTGGAAGAAAAGGAATAGGAAGAGACCCAGGACAGAAAGAATAAAGGTTGATAGGCTCCTTAAAGATATCAGCGTTATGCTGACTTACTCAGAGAACGACTGAAGGAGCTGAAGTCTGGTGAGAGGGATGTAGAAAAGAAGTGGGAACGTTTCAAGAACTTTGTTATCACTGCTGCTGCTAAAGAGGTCTGTGGCACCACAATAGTGGGTAACAATAGAGGTGATGCTTGGTGGAATAGTGAGATTGAAGAGGCACTAAAAAGAAAGAAGTCTATTTGGGGATGTTGCAAGGTAGAGTCTCTGTGGATGAATATCGCTGTAAGAAGTGTGAAGCTGCTAAGCTGGTTCGCCACAGTAAGGTAAAAGATAGGAAGGAGAAGGTGGAAAGGCATGAACTGGCTTTTTCGAAAGATAGAAAGTCCTTCTGGAAGTACATGAGACTCAGGAAAAATAAGGGGGAAAAAGTTGTAAGTTGTGTGAAGATTGAGATTGGGGAAATGATATGGGAGCCCAATGAGTTAAGTGAAAGATGGGGTGAATACTTCTGTGAGTTATTAGATCAGGAAAGCAAAGATGATTCTGAGACAGACGCAGATGATGTCACAGTGAGGGATGGAAGCACAGGAGGGATCTCAAGAGAAGTGTGTATAAAGCTCTAAAATCTCTTCAGAATGGTAAGGCTCCAGGAGTGGATGGCATAACTGCTGAGATGTTGAAATATGGTGGTGTGACTCTGTAATTGACTGGTTAACTGAAATTTGCCTGTTGTGCTAGGAGTTAGGAATGGTCCATCGGGATTGAAAGGATGCTATTATTGTTCCCTTCTATAAGGGAAAAGGTGATCAGACTGAATGCGAGAACTATCGTGGTATTAGCCTACTAAGTGTGTCAGGGAAAGTGTTTTGTAAGGTTGTTCTTGAAAAAGTATAGGGTCTTACATCAGAGAAAGTGTGGGATGTTCAGAGTGGTTTTATGCCAGGTAAAGGCGGCACTAACCAGATTTTTGCATTACGCACAAGGATTGAAAAGTACCTGGCTGTTGGTAAGAAAGTTTTTGTTGCCTTAATAGATTTAGAGAAAGCTTACGACCAAGTAAATAGGACACTTTTGTGGAAGGTATTGAATGAATATGGTGTTACTGGGAATCTACTTAATAGTGTAAAAGCCATGTATGCCTGGTAGTAGAGCTTGTGTACGAGTGAGTGGTGTTTTATCAAAATGCTTTTCTATTGGTGCAGGAGTTAGACAAGGTTGTGTAATGTCACCATGGCTGTTTAATATATTTATGGACACGTGCATGCGTGCAGCCAAAATAGATGATAATGGTTTATGTCTTGGTGATATGCGTTTGTGCAGATTGCTATATGCTGATGACACTGTCCTGTTGGCAGAGAGCAAAAGTGATTTGCAGAGTATGGTGTCTCAGATGTACGAAGTCTGTATGAAATTCAAACTGAGTATAAATAAGGGAAAAACCAAAGTTATGGTGTTTGAGAGAGGAACGGGTAGCACTGAATATAATGTAAGTATAAATGGCACTGTGATTGACCAGGTGAGTGAGTTTGTGTATTTAGGAAGCATGTTTGACAGAGAGAACAAATTGGATGGTGAAATTAGTAGGCGAGTAAATTCTTCATTGAAAGTCATAGCTGCTCTGGGAGGTTTTCACAGGAATGATGGGTTCTCTAGAGAGTCCCGCATGGCTGTGTATGAAAGTGTAATTGTTCCTACTCTGATGTATAGCAGTGAAACCTGGGTACTGCAGAAGAAGAAACACAGGAGTCGTTTGTGTGCTGGAGAAATGCATTACTTACGGGGGATTTGTGGCAAGACACGGTCTGATTATGTGAGGAATGAAGATGTGTTGGAGTTGTGTGATGTGAAGCAAAATGTTGTTAGCAAGGTGGAGACCAATATGCTTCTGTGGTTTGGCCATGTTGAAAGAAAGAGTGATGAGATGCTTACTAAGAAAATCTTTTTAGCCAAAGTGGCAGGTAGGAAAGGTACAGGAAGGCCAAGGAAGACATGGGTGGATCAGATTCAGGAGTGTCTGCATGAGAAAAAGATTGAGTATGAAGTATAAAAGATCTTGTGTACGGCGTGTAATGGATATCAGTGAAGCCCGAGTTGTATGTCAAGATCGCTGTAAATGGAGAAGTTTGATACGACAACAGTAAGTAAAAATATCTGGTAGGTTGTATTTCTTTTTAGAGCTAACCTCTGAATCTCAGAGAACAGCTTAGTGATATGTATGTATGTCATACTTGGCGCTCGTGAGATGGGCCATAGTATTTCGGAGGTAGAAACGAAGTTCGGATTTTCATGGACGACCATTGCAAGGGTGTTCCGTGACTACAAGAATTCCGGCGAAACCTACGATATCAGCGTGGCCGTAAAAAGACATTGGGTGAACGTGACCATCATCAGCTGTCAAGAATCATTTCACGTGATAGGCGTGCAACACACTCGCAGGTAAAATCGAAATTCAATGCGTGGAGCCTCAACAAGCATCAGCGTCCGGACTGTACAACGTACCCTGCACGATATGGGCTTTGGGAGCCGACGCCCAACTGGAGTCCCCTTGATGAGTGCATGACACAGAGCTATGCGCCTTGCTTGGACACGGCAACACCGCCACTGGGCACTTGATGACTGGAAACAGGTAGCCTGGTATGACGAGTGGTGTTTCCAACTGTATCGGGCAGATGGAAGGATTCGTGTGTGGCGCAAACCCCATGAAGCCATGGATCCCGCCTGTCAACAGAGAACTGTACCGGCTGGTGGGAGGTCCGTAATGGTATGGGGTGTGTTTAGCTGGACTTCACTGGGACTCCTGGTATGTCTACAAACGTCTGTGACCGGCCAACGTTATGTGCGCATGCTTTCTGATGAGGTACACCCGTTCATGTCTTGCATTCATGCTGATGGGTTGGGCCTGTTCCAACAGGACAATGCACCTTCACACAAGTGTCGGGATGCCACATTATGGTTAGAGGAGCATTCATCTGAGTTTGGGGTGTTGCCATTTCTACTCAAGTCCCCAGATCTGAACGTAATAGAACACATTTGGGATGCCATGCAACGCGCTATCGAACACAGGAATCCGAGACCTCAGAATACACACGAATTGTGGAACGCTCTGCATGAAGTATGGTGTGCATTGCCTACAGCATATTTCCAGAAGCTAGTGGAGTCCATTCCTCGTCGTATTTCTGCAGTCCTGCTCTCCCGTGGGGACCTACCAAGTATTAGGCTAGTGTACCAGTTTTTCTGGCACTTCAGTGTATATCTCAGTCGTACTCACCCATTTTTTTGGTTGGCAAACACTCTGGATATGTAGACGGTAAAATGCAGCACTATGTATTGGTGAATCAGTCCACTTCCTCCTCACCATGACTGTTGAAAATATTGCCAAAAAAAACAGGAATTTCATTACCAATTATATTATTCACGAAGTTATAGATGAATACTTAAAATTACGTAAAAAATGGAACAAAGGAACCTTAAAAAGATAAAATGAACAAACTTTGCCATCTAAAAATTCGTGATATCATTAAAATTGAAGTCCAGAATATTTGAACACAATTGAAGAATCCTCACCACCGGAACCACTACCTTCCATACACGTTTCGACACTTGCTTGTGTCTTTATCAATGGAATGTTACGCCGTTCTAACTGCTTGGTCTCTGTAGCTCTGAGACGGTGCTTGTGCATGCACTTTGCCCATCATGGCCTGTGTCACATACGTCATCGTCGTTGTTGTGCTCGTTTTGGCTCTCTTCGCGTTGATCAGTGCCGCCATGTTATCAGTTTTATTGTTGTTGTAATTACGTTTATTTCTTTTAGTTTTATCTTTCTTATTTTCAATATCTAGTAAGTATCTCCATGCAAAAGACATTTCTACAGGTGGATTAATATTACAGCATTTGTCTTTATATTTTTCGATGGTTAATGCTTCTGCATTTATAATTTGTTTACTTGTTTTATAAGACGAAATAATTTTAGCATTTTCCCAGTCTGGCTGTAAGTTGTTATCTACGCAATACTGTTTCAAAGATGTTTTATTATCCCCCATTTTCCAGTTATATAAATGTTCTTTCAGTCTAGTATGGAAGCACCTCCTGATACTTCCTATGTATATCTTTTCTTGAATATTGTCATTATTCGTAGTTGATATTATGTATATTCCAGATTTGTCTAATGTGGAAACATTGTTGTTGCAAGTTAACATCTTCCCTATATCTATGACTGTTTCTGCAAGATGTATATTGTTGTTTTTGCGTTCTCTTCCAAGTACATCACTTAAAGGAGGCATAAAAGGGAATGGTTTATGTGTTTAGCTCTTTGTTCTTCTTACTGGATTTTCCTTGTTGATTTTTATAATTTTTTTTATATAGAATCCACCAATCTTGCACTATATCCAAAGTTTACTGCCACTTTCTTTATCCATTGTATATCTTTATTTTCAAGATCAACAGATGACGTATGTGTTATTGCTCGTTTTATATAATAGTCAAAAGCTGCTTTCTTATATTTCCGTGGGTGTGAAGATTCATACGGAATTAGAGCAGGAATATAAGATGGCTTTCTGTATATGGTATATTCAATATTAGAATTATTTCTACGTATTTTAATGTCAAGAAAGTGGATTTCATTATTCAATTCTTTTTCTATTGTAGTTTTAACTGTTGTATAATAGGTATTAAATGTTTTAATGAATACTTCAAAATCATCATTGGAATGTCTCCAGAAGATTAGAACGTCATCTACATATCGCTTATACACTGCTGGACAATTGCTAAGGACGAATCATAAACGACTATATAGTGCATAAAAAAGTAAGTGTGGTTGGATGCCAAGTGAAATAAAATAATGTCAGAATGCCAGGACATTACAAGAAAGACAATTTATTGTGCTCTGAAATCCAGAAGGCTTTGGAACGTACGTGTTCAAGGGACAAACAGGCCATTTTGTGCAGAATACGTAAACTTGAAAAATGCAATTACCGTCCGCAGGCGTTCCGGCGTAAGATGTCAATACGGGATATGGTCACCATGGAGGGCGATGCAAGATTCCACACGTCGTGTCATGCTTTGCACATCATTATCAAGCAGCTGTTGGGGTAATTTATCCCATTCCTCTGTCAGTTCACGGATGAGGGTGTCCTTGTTTATTGGAGGGCATTGGCGACCAGCAAGGCTCCTCCACAAAGCATCCCACACATTTTCAATGGGAATCAGATCTGGAGAACGTGCTGGCCATACGAGGCGTTGAATATCCTCGCTCTCAAGACACTCCTGGACAGCGACTGTTCGATGACATGTTGCGTTGTCGTCCATGAAAACGAATCTATCACCGACAGCACCACGGAACATGCGAACATGAGGTAGCAGAACATCATTAATGTATCGTTGGCCAGTCATAGTCCCAGTTGAAAGCACATAGAGGGACGTACGGCCATTGATCATGATGCCAGCCCATACCATGACATGTCTGATATCGGTCCCTTTCCTGTATGTTTGCTGGACAATATGCAGTACCATTATCACGCCAGATCAGTTGTCGTCGACAATCAGACGATAGACTGTATCTACTCTCATCTGAGAAGAGGACAGCAGACCAGTCGTTATCAGTCCAATTGCGATGTTGATGGCACCATTGCAAACGGGCGGTACGGTGATGTCTGGACAATGGGATGCACACAACAGGACGGCGGGCGTATAGTCCTTCATGCAAACGTCTGGCGACAGTTTTTCGGGAGATCCGCTTGCCAGTAGCAGCCATAAACTGATTTGCTACCTCACTAGCTGTGCTGCGCCGGTGTCTTTTTGTTGATAGCACTATGTACCAATCTTCTGCAGGTGTCGTACTGCGAACACGACCTCCCCGTGACGTTTGCTACACTCTCCATTTGTTTAAAATGATTTCCAAAGCCTTGAAACAACACTGTGGCTGACGTCGAACTCCCTGACAACATCTGTTATTTTTCGCCCTTCTTCAATCTTGCCAATAATACGGCCATGCGTAAAATCCTCTAGGTGATGTCGGGAAGACATACTGAAAATTGCAAGTTTGTCAATTGATTCTTTCCCTTTCAACTTTGCGTTTGAACAACAACGGTCAATACGCATCAAATCGTTTATATCTCTTATCAGCGCTATGACGTCACGAACAAGTTTGGCAATCCAAAATTTGCATATGTACAACACGTCTAACTGTATCCCGCACTTTTGCCAATTTCCACATTTTCTTGCCTTCCATTTTATGGTTGCTATCGTTGCTATTGTCATCCGTCCTTAGGAATTGTCCGGCAGTGTACAAGAGGGGTAAGGCTGCGTTTCGTTGTATAAATAATTGCAATTCAATATTTTGTAATATTACTTCTGCCAGAAGGCCCGACAGGGGAGAGCCCATGGGTGGCCCATAAGTTTGTTTGTAAATACTTTTATTAAAGGTGAAATAATTATTATTGGTTACAAATTCCAATGTAGAAATAATGCTTTTTTGCCTCATGACTCTCCATTAGCAGTAGACTGTTAATTATTTCAATTGCTTCTTTAGTACGTGTATTTGGATACAATGCAACTATATCCATGCTATACATGGTGAAATTATGAATATTTACCTTTTTTATTTCCTCAATTTTTTTAGAACTATAAATACTATGTTGATGTTTATTGAAGAAGGGCTTAAGATAGTGATATAATGCCCTTTCTAAATTGACAGTAGGAGAGGTACTTTTATTTACAGTGATTCTTATAGGTAATTTGTTTTTGTGTGTTTTTATTTTGCCAAAAATTGTAGGTATTCTGGCCCTCACTGGAGGATAAGCCTTATTCTTAATGCATTGTGGTAAATCACTATGATTTTTTATTATGGCCAGTTGGCATAGGATCCTGTCTGTGGAGTCTTTATTGATCTTCTGTACTTTCAGTTTGTCAATAGCTATATTCATTTTTTGTTGAAAATCTTCATTATTCAATATAACAATTTGTTTACTTTTATCTGCCATAATACACTTTACTTGTGGGTTATTTCAAGTGGGTGATAAGAGAATGAACCGACGAATCTTTTTGTTTTATTATCCACAGGTGTAAGAATGGTAGAGTTTACTCGTCTAATATTGTCTCCCGCGACTTAGAACTTTCTAGGATCTTTAGCATTGCTGAACATTTTGGTTACCCTGCCTCGCATGTTGAAACCCTTATTTCAAGGTATCGTCGTTTAAACTCTACCACTCTTACACCTGTGGATAATAAAACAAAAAGATTCGTCAGTTCATTCTCTTATCACCCACTTATTACTTCCACTACTTCATAATTTATGTCGAAAAACAAATTTGTTTTTGGTGACTCTACTTGTTGTCTTTTTGGTGCCTTTCGTAATGATAAAGATAAACCCGACAACCTGAGACTATGTGGTGTATACGGTATTCCCTTGGTGAGTAATGACTCCCCACGTACTACTATAACTTACATCGGATCCACCCTTCATAGCTTATCGACTCGAATCCAGGAGCACAAGTATTCTGTAAGAATTGGTTCATCTGCTACAGCCCTTGCTCAGCTAGTGAAAGAAGACTCGTTCATACCATTATGGAAAGACGCATTTATTATCTTACGAACTCATACCAAAAGATTTACTTTATTTTCTGAAAGTATGTTTATTATCGCATAGGGTGAACAATGTTGCAATAATGAAACCCCAGTTATTATATCTTCTTCGTGGAAACAATTGGCAAGGGATTCAGTTTTAATTTATTGTTTGAAATTACGTACATACCTCTTTCCTTGTTTATTTATTGTACCCTGTGCAGATTTATGCGTATACATTTTCTGATATACACAGTGTGGCAAGGAATTTTTATGACTGGGTCTGTAAAATGAAATAGAAACAAGAAATTATAATTTGTTTTGGTTTGTTATTCAAAATAAGTCCCTCCGGCTTCAATACACTTGTTACGGTGATTTAATAATGATTCGAATGCCTGTTCCAGTTCACTTTGCGGAATTGCCTCTAAAGCACGCGTCAAAGCTGTTTGTATGGTTGAAATATCATCGAAATAACACCCTTTTAACGTAATTTTAAGGTTTGAGAATAAAGAAAAGTCGCAGGGTGCTAAATCAGGTGAATATGGTGGATGATTCAACACACAGACATTATTTTTCGCCAAAAATCTACGAACAAGAAGTGAGGTGTGACTGGGTGCATTATCAGGCAACAAACGCCAACTGTTTTCATCCCGATATTCTGGACGAATGCGACGAATTCTGCCCATCAAACGCCTCAAAACATTTAAATAAAACTCACCAGTAATTGTTTGTCCACTTGGAACAAATTCTTTGTGGATAATACCCTTACTATCGAAGAATGTAATGAGCATTGCTTTGATTTTCGGTGGAACTTTTCTTGTTTTTTTGGCTTGTGGTGAGTTTTTTGACTTCCATTCCACACTTTGTCGCTTTGTTTTAGGATCATATTGAAAACACCATGTTTCATCACCCGTAACAATCGATCTTAAGAAGTTTGGATCATTTTCAGCGGCTGCAATGATGTCTCTGCATTGTGCACTTCTCCTTGATTTTTGTTCATTGGTTAACGTGTGTGGAACAAATTTAGCACAGACTTTTGTTTTGCCCAAATTTTCATGCAGGATGGTTCGAATCGGTTGTTTGTTGATGTTTAAAGACTTTTCCATCATTCTTAGTGACGCACAACGATTGTTTTCCACGAAATCACGCACTTTTTCAATAATCTAAGGTGTCCTAGATGAACTTGGTCTTCCGGTATGCTTATCATCTTCTAGCGTATCTCTTCCGTCCAAAAACGTTTGTGCCACAGGAAAACATTTGATCTACTTAAAAAAAAAACTTACCGTGAACTTGTTTTATCATTTGGTACGTTTCCGAGGCACTTTTACCAAGTTTTGGCGTTAAATTTAATAACAGCCCTTTGTTCCATCTTAATAATTCAACGTGAAAAATTTTTTACTTCTCTAATGAACGGCCGTTTCGTTTGAGTTACTTTAACAACTGCTTAGTACTTTCGGCAGAAAGCAAGCAGATGGTCACGGTTTATAACGCATTCGCGATACACTGGTGGCCCCACCGTAGGCTGAAATCTAGCGCCAGTCTTAAAAATTCTTTGACGCACTGTGTATATACCTGCATGCACCGGATTTGATCAGTACATAACCTGATGATGCATGTGTAGCACATGCGAAAGATCTAGCGTTTTTTAGTGTGTATATATTTTAGATTTTATTAAACGCTTTAAGACCTACATCGTTTTATCGTGCTTCGGCAGCTATTAGATTGTGTTACATACATCATCTGTTGATCTTGAAAATAAAGATATACAATGGATAAAGAAAGTGGCAGTAAACTTTTGGATATAGTGCAAGATTGGTGGATTCTGTATATAAAAATATAAAAAATCAGCAAGGGAAATCCAGTAAGAAGAACAAAGAACTAAACACATATAAACGATTCCCTTTTTTTGCCTCCTTTAAGTGATGTACTTGGAAGAGAATGCAAAAACAACAGTATACATCTTGCAGAAACAGTCATAGATATAGGGAAGATGTTAACTTGCAACAACAATGTTTCCATGTTAGACAGATCTGGCATATACATAATACCAACTACGAATAATGACAATATTCAAGAAAAGATATACATAGGAAGTACCAGGAGGCTCTTCAGTACTAGATTGAAAGAACGTTTATATAACTAGAAAATGAGGGATAATAAAACATCTTTGAAACAGTATTGCGTAGATAACAATTTACAGCCAGACTGGGAAAATGCTAAAACTATTTCGTCTTATAAAACACGTAAACAAATTATAAATGCAGAAGCATTAACCATCGAAAAATATAAAGACAAATGCTGTAATATTAATCCACCTGTAGAAATGTCTTTTGCATGAAGATACTTACTAGATATTGAAAATAAGAAAGATAAAACTAAAAGAAATAAATGTAATTACAACAACAATAGAACTGATAACATGGCAATAGATGGCGGCACAGATCAACGCGAGGAGAGCCAAAGCGATCACAACAGCGACGATGATGTATGTGACACAGTTCATGACTGGCAGAGTGCATGTGCAAGCACTGTCTTATTAGAGATACAGATTCCAAGTAGTTAGAACGCCGTAACATTCCATTGATAAAGACACAAGCATCAAAACGCGTATGGTAGGTAGTGGTCCCGGTGGTGAGGATTCTTCAATTGCGTTAAAATATTCTGGACTTCAATTTTAATGATATCATGAGTTTTTAGGTGGCAAAGTTTGATCATTTTATCTTTTTAAGGTTCCTTTGTTCCATTTTTTACATAATTTTAAGTATTCATCTATAACTTTGCACTTCATTTAACTTCGTGCATAATATACCTGGTAATGAAATTCCTGTTTCTTTTGGCAATATTTTCAACAGTCATGGTGAGGAGGAAGTGGGCTGATTCACCAATACATAGTGCTGCATTTTACCGTCTACATATCCAGAGTGTTTGTCAACCAAAAAAATGGGTGAGTACGACTGAGATATATACTTAGCTACTGAGCCCTAAAGTGTCCTCTTCAGGTGACCCACTACGTCAACATTTTGAACATGTGCAACAGTAGGATAACTACAGCTAATGTAGTGACGATAATAATAATCATACCATGTAAAAATCTAGTTCAAGTAAGTAATATATCTTTTTGAACTCTATATCTAAATGCTGAGAGAATACTGGGATAGGAGATCTTATGCTGGTTTTTCTTGCAGACATCCTTCGTGTTGACCAGGCAAAAATAGCAGTCAATTATGTGGTCCTTGGGTTCTCGCCAAACCATGGGAACTCCAAAAGGCAGACTGTTTTGTTTTCCATTTGTCCAGGCACGAAGCATTTCTTCACAATTATGACAATATGAGGAGCCCATTTCTTGTCTTGGTCGCCAAGGGGAACTTCAAAATAGGCTTTATAGGAACATCTCACAAACGAAGTCCTGTTGCACCTTTGACGAAGAAGTGTGCAGCAGCCACATACATAAATGTGTAAATAATCCTGATGCATTCTGTTATGTCTACTTGAAGAAGCCATGATCAGATCTGAAACAAAGAAAAACAGGTGTTATTTTTGTTTAAATCAGGTAAATATCTAGAATCCAAAATTAACAGTAAAGATAAAGATTATTGATGTTTGTAAACACATTAGCCTAAATTAATCCAAGGTTAGGGTAGTTGTAAGCCTAGTTCTCAGGCTATCCCTAGTGTAAAAGCAATGGGTGTCATTTTTTTTTTTTTTTTTTTGCGAAAATCACATGTTTCAAATTGCACGAAAACTAGAGCATGTAGAGAAAAACCGATCTCAAATTTGAAATCAGCATTGAAAAAATACTTAGAATCAGTTGAAAAATCTCTTGCAACAGAAAATAAGAAAAAAATTGTTCCCCAGTGTAATCATCTAATTTTATTTCAGATTTTGCACCAGTTGAATAAATAAGTGGTATATATTTAAATTAGGTGGTCTGATAAAATGTGTTTTCTTTCTTTTTTTTTTTGCTAGGTGAAAAGAAAGCTATAGTATCCCATGGCATTGGAAGTGTTGCTGGAATTGCTGTCGACTGGGTTGCACATAATATTTATTGGCTGGATGGCAAATACAACTTACTTGAGGTTGCTCTTTTTGATGGAACACTGCGCACATTGCTTTTAACAGGTCTAATAAAGCCCCGTGGCCTTGCTGTTGATCCTTTTGTTGGGTAAGTAAAAGGGCAAAAATATATTTTCATTTTGCACTCTTGTTTCTTTAACTCTTTAAGTGGTTGATGTACCTGAACCAGATTGTGCCCCAAATTTTCTGTGCTCCCCAAATAGAAATGTTCACATAGCGACTAGGTTTTACGAATACTGATCATAAACCTGTCACTGGTGATAGGAGCTTGCTTCTGTATAGTCCTTAATTCTCTGCTCCATGACTCAAGGCATGATAATGTTGATGGGCGTGAAATGGAAACCATGCCACTGAAGGGAAACAAGTGACTCAAATATCTTCCCTCTCCTTTCGTAGTCAAATTTGCAAATTGTAATTCGCTTAAAAGAGGGGTAATGCTTATACGTTTTTCAGTTAGAAACCAAGAATTATGTTGTATGAAGTAAATAAAACAAGATTAAAATAACAAAATGGATGACAGATGTGGTATTTTCATTTTAAAATAACTAAAAAACATTAATTTGCACAGAAATTTCGATTCAGCAACTGAACTGCCAATTTTTAGGCCAGATGTTGATAAAGTGAAGAATCAATATATGTATCTCTATATATTTTACATTGATATAGCATCTGCAATATATCATAGAGTACTGCCAAATGCAATATATGTTCAAAGGTAGTGAAATCAAGTGAAAATGCCTCAAACCTTGAAACCATATGGTCTGCAATCCTGTACTTCTTATTTAATCTTCTTCCATATACCGAAATTCTTGGTTTTTAATTGAAAGCATATAATCATTACCCCTCTTTTACAATTTGCAAATTTTTGCAACTTTGTAACTAACAAAGTACTTAAAAACAAGTGAGGATTTTTACATCTCTCTGTAGGCAAAAGAGTAAATATTTTGTGAAAGTTTCAGATTTTTTTTTTTTGTACCTTCCCCGTTTTAGATACTACAGCGCTTCAAATTTTGGCAATTTTTGAAAAATTGGCGACTTCAGACTAGTCTTTTAGCATGAAAGGATTGTATAAACCAATAGCTATTTATTTCAGCTTAAAATACTCCTTTTAAACTAAAAATGAGCCAAAGACAATTAGGTTTTTTTTTTTTATCCCCTTGTAAGAACTGTAATGTATCAAAAGCTAAAAAAAAAATCAATTTCGATCTTGAATTGAGTTAAGGATTTCCCCTCAATATATTAATTTTTAGTAAATATTTATATATTCCCTTTATAGATGGATCTGTGCTCTTTAGAATGAGACCAGTTGGAGCTATGCTATGCTGTTTATGGTTTTTGTACTGTTAAAATAAAAATAAAAAAAGCAAAAAGGCTGTCTAGGTTTGATTTTCCCACTCCGTGATGGCCAGTTAAGTAATAAATCAAAAAATGGCAACAGATGTTAAAAAAAAAGCACCAGATTTGAACTCTCAAAATATGTCTTTCTAGATGGACAAAAAAACTGCAAAATTTAAAAAAATGTATCAGCAACCACCCCTGGGCAATTTTTCATGGAATGATCCATTAACCAATCAGTTAGTCACCAGCACCATATTTTAACATCTCAGTAGTTATGCCATCTGCTTCCAAAGAGCCCTTGAGACGCCCTTGAGATTCCTGCTGTGTTTCCTTTTCTCACTGTGGCATCATTGGTTTTTGCCTCAAAAATGTGCATGCTTTCGTGTGCTTTCATTAATACTCACATAAGTATTCACCCCATCTTCCATTCAGTTCTTTAGGCTACCTTATCATTTCTCTGATCATATTCTAGATGCAACTTATAGAACTTTATTTCCCTTATTTTTTCTGTCTTGTGTACTTCCAGAAAGTTTTATTTTTCAAAAAGCCAATTCATGTATTTACACCTTATCCTTCCAAAGGTACCTTTTCCAAAACTAAAGATCAAAATTTCTGCAGTCTTTCTGAACATTAGTATGAAAGACCAATAAGTTAGACATACTACCAATAAAACAGGGAAATCATATATAGGAAGTACTAAAAACAACCTAAAATATAGACTAGACCAACATATAATAAATTGGAATAAAAAACAAGAAGTCACAGCATTCATTCAGTATTTCCAAAATAATAATGAACTTGATTTTATCAATATTAAACATCTAGCCCAGCTCAAAAACATGATAAAATCAGATATTCTGATTAAAAGAAAAAATCTCCAAAAAATTTGTAATAGAAATAGTAGTTACATAGATCTTCATTATTCCTGGAAATTACTTATGGATAGAGAAAAAGAAGCAGAAAAGAAAAGAAAGATAAAACAAAAAAGAAGAAAAACCGAAAAAAGTGTCTGGAAGGTCTCGCAAGAGATGTCACCACATGGAAACATTGCCTCACCATAAAAACCATCAATGGTAATAAGCCACCAAACAATAGTGGAGACACAGTTTGTAACCAATGAGGAAACTCCAACACAGAGAAGACATACATGACAGTCAACAAGGGAAGAAGGATGTTTCCTGTTTTTCATGGTCCTGATGGAACTCTTTTGATCCTTTGAAAATGTGTCTCCAAAGAGACTAAACTTGCCAGGACTAGATATTCTATTAAACTACTTTTGGAATATGAGGAAAGATGCATTTTTATGGACATCCAACTGGACAGCTAAGTTATTTTGAAAGGATTTCTGAACTTTTGAAGTTTTATCAAATTATTTGTGAGCAACATTATATAAATTTTTGACAATTGTAAATACAATTTTTTTAACTTGTACATAAGATTTTATTACTGTACATAAGTGTTTTATCAATTAACATTAAAAAAAAGCCAACTAATAATTACACGGAAAGATGCAAATTTTTTTCTCTTGACCAGGAAAGTAAAAAAAACATGAAGAATGCTTAAAAGGGATATGGATAATTTATTTCATGATAGTTAATTCAAATAAAGCAGGCATAAAAATGACAGTTACTTAATTGTGCTATTCTCCTATAATAGTGTTTGCTGTGAGCCATGCTGGCTACTTGCTGATAAATGTAAAATGAGAGACAACATTCACTGGGCCTTTGGGATGATCTGCACATGACAAAGCTTATCTGCAAAAATTCAGAACAGTGAAGGTTGTAGAAGAAATGTGGAATCGTGTTTGATATTTGAGCAGTGGCAATTAAGAGGCCATTTAAGATGATATGCTTGTAAAAGAATCAAAGGAAGGAAATCATTCTGGCAGTAAGTCATCCATCACATTACAAACGTTTCTTTGACACATTACCCTTCCACAAAAAACATTTCATTGTGCAGCTTACCCTTCCACAGGTGTACATAGAAGATTGGAGAACCGGGTTGTGGAAACTTTCTGTTAATTGTAGAAATGTTATCTCATTATGATCGTTTTGAACAAGTTACTCCAATTACTTAGTGACAAAATGAAATTTCTTAATCCCAGTGTACAAAATGAAAGCTACTTACTGATAGATTGTGCAGAGTCTGAAAAACAACAATCAAGTTTCTTATTCAATAATAAGTACAACCCAAGATTTATTATATGTCAAGATCAGTTAAGTGAAATATATTGGTATGTCTAGGTTGAAGATGATATGAAACAGGAAGGTAATGTTATCCAAACATCTTGAGTTTCATGTTGTTACAGATAAAAGCATAAATGGGATAGAGTCTGAAAAGCTATCTTGCATTGAGCACAGTGGTTTAGATATTTCAAAATGTAAAGGGCAGAGATTTGATGAAGCTCAGGTATTGAGTGGTGTGTACGGTGGTTGTACAAGCTCACATACAGAATAGAAAATGCATTGCTACTTTAGTTCATTTAGGCAGCACTCAATTTGATCTTGAACAAAGCCTTAAACATTTGTAGTAAAAGTAATTTGTGTTGGCAGGAAGGCCATTTCACGTAATATGAAGAAACCAACATTGCAGAAAATTTAACGCATGTTTTATTACATATTAAATGACTATTATAATGTTCAATACATAATAAAACATGCATGAAATTTTATGTATTATTAATAATTTTTGTGTTAAGAGTGTTAATGTTATTTAGGTTTGACTGTATTTGTTACGTGATATTCCATACATGTTCAAATGAAGTGAAATTTCTGGGCAATTACAGTTCATATCTGGGCAATTTTCCATGGGATCTGGAATGAAATACTAACACAAATGGTAGCCTGAAGGCTTGAAAATGATTTGGAAAGGTAGAAATCAACCTTATGTGTTAGTGGACAAATGATAACTGATTAAATCTGATTTTTGGGGAAATATTGCATATTTTTATGGTCCTTTGCACTTACTTAGCAGAAAAATGTGGCTCAGACTGTAGAAATATAAAACTATTTTCATGTTAATCCATAGTTTAAGCAAAACTAAATTGCTTAAACTGCAACAAACGTGGAGGTTGGTCTTGTTCAGGTGAAGTGTAATGGTTCTAGAAAGAAATGCTGAAGATCATTCCTTTAAAGCACTCTGTTACATTTAATGGACAAAGACTTTTAGTTAAAAAGTGTTTGGGATGCGAGTAGACATTTGTGATGAACTAATGTGTAAAACAGAAGCACAATTTTATTAACAAAACTTTAATTGGAAAATATTTGAAGATTTTTTGAGGCATGCTGCTGCTGCTGTTGTAAAGCCATTTTGTGACATGTGATTCTTGTTTAATTTCTTTAAAAAGGATGTTTTCCATAAAATGCCTCTTAAGGAAGATTTATGATTGAAAATTGAATTTTTTAAATAGAAGTGCATTATCCGTTTAAGCTTTTTTTTTCTTAATTTAAAAAAATATTAGAGATTCTTGTAAGTGAAGTGTATTTTTATGCCACATGTTTTTGCATTACAAAACTTCTGTTTTGGTGTCTTCATCATAAGGTCGAAAATGACATTTATTGTTTTCATCTTATGTTTTTCCTATTTAACTTCAATTATTCATATTTTTCTGTCCAGGTTCTTGTTTTGGGCAGATTATAATTCTGAGCAACCCATGATTGAAAGATGTGACCTAAGTGGGAGCAACAGACAACTGATTGTTAAAGTGGAACCAAATGGGTGGCCTAATGATGTCACATTAGATTATAAGAATAAACTGTTGTACTGGGCAGATGGCAGGTTGGTATCTTTATTCTGTTAACTCTTGTATTTCAGATCATGTTATAATAAAGGGCTTATGAATAATTAAAACAGTCAGCATCCTTAGGCACTAAATGTTTTTATTTAGAATGTAATGCATCAGTTGCACATTAATCTTACTACACATTGCATTTTTCTACGTTATGTCCAAGAACATTGAAATATGCATCCCCATCTTGATAACATTAAAATTTCCATCATAAAATGCGTATCTTTTATCATGCAACCATTCACAGACTGGATTCTGCTCCTCTGTGTCATTGAGAAATTGATTTTCGGCCCAGTGTTTCTTAGGTGTCCCAAACAAGTGTACATCACTTCGTATTGTAGTACTCACGTTGGTACATCAACTTTCTGCTCCACAAGTTATTTACACTTCAGATGTATGCTGCGTGGTCCAATTTTCAATTATGATAGCATACTATAGATATCATGAAATAAAACACTAATAAGGCTTACCCTGTTACTCCTCTATGAAGTTCCCTCGTCGTGTACGTTGCCATTCCTTCAATCCAATTCTACTTGTTGGTACAAATGTGCTCAAAGGTTGACTTCACACATTCAATTCGATATATATGCCTGTTAGTAAATGAAATTCTAAAAAATGGATTGCATAGGCCTAAAATCATCTGTTTACAAACTTTTTTAAAAAGGGGACAGGTTTTCTTGCATACAAAATTAAAGGCCGTTCCACTTCAACAGTTTTCTGTCGTAGCACTCCATACACTCTGTATAAGCGCACCAGTTGACATGAACTACCCAAGTGCAAAGTCATACAATGATAGCACAATGTCTGAGCCAAGAATTAAGCATAAAAACGCAACTCAAAAAGACAGTTTTTAAAGAAGAAATAAATAGAAGTGTGTCCCTTATGGACAAAGATATCCAAGAACGCTAATAATATTCTTCTGAAGGCTAATTGCGACCTGTCTAACAGCATACCAATGCAAGAAACTCTACCTCTGACATCTCGGAACCACGCCGCCCTCTCTTCTGTGTTGATTCGCCACTCATGGGAAGCATTTTGCCCAGGTTTCCTTCCTGGCATCTTCAGTGCTACTACTGCTGGTACGATCTTCTCGGTTTTTCCTTAGGCGGTCGGGTGCTCTGACGTCAGGCCTCGGGCATGCTTCATTAGATGCTCCGTGCCCTCTCGCGGCAAGATCTGTAAATGTTCTTACATTATTTCTCCTTTTTTTTTTCTTGTATTT
The DNA here is from genome assembly GCA_039090855.1 of Macrothele yani. Lineage (NCBI taxonomy): Eukaryota > Metazoa > Arthropoda > Arachnida > Araneae > Macrothelidae > Macrothele > Macrothele yani. Next base: position 74,531,854 of record CM077016.1, on the reverse strand, counting down.
CAACTTTTTCTCAATTTCAATTAAATTTCTCCAGGCAAACTGTAGATATACTGGAGCATTACTGTTGCAATTGTTTTCACGTGTTTTCTCAATCATAATTGATTCTGCTATTGAAATTGACTTCCATGTGTTGTGTTGCACTCTGATTTTACTGTCTTCCCAAAGTGGGACTGCCTGATTGTTTATGCAGTATTCAACTAAAGATGTCTTATTTTCTTTTTTTGTTAAAGTTAGCCAAGTGTTAAAGGTAATCTTATTTTTAAATTTCTTTTTGGTAGATCCTATGTATTGCGTTATTATTTCTTTATTTTGATTTACTATCAGAATGCTATACACTCCTGCCTTTTTTTAGAATAGAAGTACAGTCTTTACCATTTGATATTAGTGCTTGAATGTCTCGGACTGTAGTACCAAGGTCGATATTATTCTTTTTACACTCTTTCTTTAAGATGGAGTGAATCTTGATTAAGTATGGTATCGACCCACAATACGTGATTTCACTTTTTCAACTCCTAGTGTCGTTATTCTGTTATTGGGGTTATTATCCTTTATTATGCCATGTATTGTTAATATGCTGAACCCAAATCGTCAGGCTATTTCTTTGATCCATTTAAGTTCCTTATGTAACATCTCAGTGTTAGATGAATCCGTGTAGGCAGGTCACAATTAGCCTTTGGAAGAATATTATTAGCGTTCTTGGATATCTTCGTCCGTAAGGGGCACACTTCTATTTATTTCTTCTTAAAAAACTGTCTTTTTGAGTTGCATTTTTTTTTTTTTGCTTAATCCTTGGCTCGGACATCGTACTTTCATTGTATGACTTTGAATTTGGGTAGTTCACGTCAACTGGTGCACTTATACAGAGTGTATGGAGTTCTACGACAGAAAACTGTTGAAGCAGAATGGCTTTTCGTCTTGTATGCAGGGAAACCTGTCCACTTTTTAAAAAAAAGCTTGTAAATAGATGATTTTAGGCCTACGTAATCCATTTTTTAGAATTTCATTTACTAACGGGCATATATATCGAATTGAATACGCGAAGTCAACCTTTGAGCACATTTGTACCAACAAGTAGAATTGGATTGAAGGAATGGCGACGCACACGACGAGGGAACTTCATAGCAGAGGAGTAACAGGGTAAGCCTTATTGATGTTTTATTTCACAATATTAATAGTATGCTATCATAATCGAAAATTGGACCTGGAATTTGCACCACGCAGCATACATCTGAAGTGTATATAACATGTAAAACAGAAAGTTTATGTACCAATGTGAGTACTACAGTACGAAGTACAGAACCACGTATATTCTTGCTTTCATACTGAGATAGAGCAAATGTACTATATAAGTGTACATTGATTAAGTTAATTCAAAACTGTGAGCAGAATGTTTCAGAATTTTCCAGCAAAAGACTCCAGCAGTTATTGAGTTGACAAGAGCTGTGTGACATCACATAGTCATTCTGAAGGTTACATGTTGAAGACCCCAAGTCTAAATTAAATTGCTCCTTTCACAATTTGTTGCACTATGCATTAGTATTTGTTGTTCTGTGGGTCATGAATTCACTACAAATAAACCTCTGCAGATCCCAGAATACAGATGTCTTAATTTTTCTTGCTGATTGGGTCACATGTTTTTTTTATTTTTCTCAAAGAACTCAGTTGTTCACTCTCCATAGCTCTTTCATTTTACTTCTGTTCATGAGTGAATGGACACATGCCTTATACTATCACTGCGAATTCCAAGAACATGATTTTCCTTTTTTTCTAGGCTGTTGATTTAGACGAGGAAATGTTGAATTACCAGTCTTTTGTGTCAGGCCAACTTTTTTTGGAACCCATTGATCACAAACTACCTGTATCCTAAGGCTCCAGGAATAACACTGTAGATAGTTTCATTTTTTACATTTACCTGAAATGCAATTTTTGTTGAGCTTCTGAGTCAACTTAACGAAATCAGTTCAACTCATACTGTGTTCATCTCTGTCACCAGATAGTGGGCATTCCAATGCACTATTTGTTCACAATGAGTGTTTGATATTCCACTTTAATACTGTCTTAGCAATTTCCTCATCCTGAACTGTCATTACTTCTCCAATTTCATAAATTTCTTTGTTTGTGAACTTCAGTAGGCTGCCCTGGTAGCACAGCAATCTAAGCACTGACTTCTGAGTCGGCCTGAGTTTGAGTCCCATACGAGACATAGGTGCTGTGCTTGTCTTATTGCACTGGCACTGTATCTTCACTTGAACCAGTGGCTCCAAATTAGGGAGAATGCTTATGACCCTTAGTTGTTTTATGGTGGTTGTTAAACCCCAAAAACAACCCTTGTGCTTCTTCAAAAGATCATGTTTCCAATACATACAGGTAGATTTTAAATCAATTCTAAACAAATAATAGTTTTGCCATTCAAATCGACCAGAATTTAAAAAAATTGAACTGGATGTGAGGTGACTGCCTGCTAACATTAATGTTCTGACACTGCAAAAACTTTTATTCGATTTAATGGATATTTCTTGCAGCTTAATATTGCTCATTTGTCGTAGAAAATGTTTCACTAAAACTTGATGAAAGGTTCATTTCCCCAAAGGTTACCAAAAAGTTTATTTTACCAAAGTGTTGTTTTTACCAAAGAGTATATTTCACTGAATAGTCTTTTCATGAAAGGGGTTTTTTTTTTACAAAAAAAGTTTATTTCACTGAAAAGTCTTTTCGTTGAAAAATTCACTTCACCGAAAGGTCATTTTATCGAATAGTTTTAATGGCAGTGAAAGAATAAGTTTATGATGCAAATGTTGCTATATTTGGCCAGATGGACATAATGGGGATGCTTTGATATCGTATTTACAAGTGTTGGTCTGATTACATTTTTTTTTAATACAGGCAGATAGAATTCATAATAAGTTTGGCCAAAGTAGTGCAACTAATTTGTAGCTACTAAATGCAAATAATTTAATGTAATGAACTTCGTTATTAATTAATAATTACTGTATTTTTCAGACAAAAAGTAGTGCTTTTAGTTAAAAAAAACATTCTATCCACTTGATTGAATTTGCCATCTTAAGACTAGATCCATATAGTCAGAGTTTTGACAAATTGCAGGAAAATAATCCACAATAGCATCAGTAGAAGCATTTAAAGGGGAAAATAAGAATTTACAAGGCTTGTTTTTTAAATATTTGAAAAAGCAGTGTGCTCTGCTTGATCATTTAGTAAAATGCAGACTGTTTCAATAATTTGACCATTTGGTGAAATGATCTTTCATTGAAATTAACTTTAGGTAAGTAATCCTATGATGGAAAAAAAAAGTAAGATACAATGACCTGTCAGCGAAATGAACTACAGTCGAACCCGCTTTTAACGAGGAGCTCGGGACTGGCGAAAATGTTCGCTAAATCTGTTTCAGTGCGAAACCAACCCAATATGGAAAAATAAGCCTAAATGATAATGACAAGGTACATAGTACATGTAGTATGTATTTTCTTGCGTACAGTCCGCGGGACAATCTGTATTTTTTTGTCTGCGAAACTGTTGGGTGTGGACAATCTGGCAATAATATTGTATTTATTTTTTACTTGTTGCACTCAAATACAGTAACATACATACTGTATGTATGTACCTCAATTTTCGTGCCCGCCGCACCTTAAAAATAAGCATTTTAAAAACAATAGTTTTGCATTTGTAGATGGAAGCATACCAGGGTGAGCTCAGAAGAAAATTAAAACTTCACTGCCTGCATCTTTTTTCATACATGTAGAATTGCAGTAGCGAAGTCTGGGAGAAAGGGGGGAAATCCCTCTTCGAAGCAGCTGTCGGTCTTTGGCTGGGCAGTGTTTGATTGACGGAGGTCTTTCATCTACCCCCTGTTTCATACCCCTTCCCATCTCCCCCTACTTGTTTATGATCAAGGCTCTGTCTCTTCCAAGTCACTGTTGTTTATTTGAGTTGGGGTAATAAAGAAGTAGATAGTTTATACTGCTTGATTTACACACAAGAAAAAGTATGACACCATTTGTAGAGAAAACAAACAATTGTGCGGCAGTTAGGGAATTATGTACCCTCCACATTCTTTTTCCGTTACTGAGCTTTCACTAGTAAAAAGAAAAGATATTACTCAGCACCTTTCCCTTCCCTCTAGAGCCCTGAGCGTCAGATTTTCTCTTCCTCACGTTAAATGTGATTTCCTTAAATTCTGTTATTTTTTGTTCTTCTCCCTTGTTAAATCTGGGGTTTTCATTAAACTTTGTTCGCTAAAAACGATTGCATTTGCCTTGAATTAGCATTGTACCAAACAAAAATTGTGTTTAGTTCGTTAAATCCGGAATCTTGCTAAATATGGGCTCGCTATAACTGGGCTTGACTGTATTTGATGAAATGATCTTTCAGTCAAGTGATCATTTTGATAGAATGGACTATTTATGAAATGAAATGATTTTTACGTTGAAGTGGTTATCAGGGAAATTAACTACACTTCTCACAGCATTATGCTGTTTTAACTGAAATTATCTCAAAAAAAAAAATCTCAATTGAAACTTGGTTCATAAAAATGTTGAATGTATCTGAGACGAAGAAGGTAGGGTACTATACTGTGGATATATTAGAGTGAATCAAAAGTCATTGCTGTTTTGAAGAGTCATCTTGCATCAGGCAATTACTCAGTATGCATGCGTTATGCAGATAAGAAAAACACATTACCGGAATAGTCTAGTTAGTATAAATAGGAGCACATGCTGCCATGATATTATTGAAAAAATTTTCTGCTGTGAAGAGCTATGGTCGAGAAATACATGATCCAAGTGCTGTTACAGTTTTTATTCAAAAAAAAGTTTACTGCTGCAGCAAGGGAAATTTGTGATGTGAAAGGCCAAGGAGCAGTGTCTGAAAGAACGGCAAGATTTTGGTTTTAGCGATTTAAAAATGGGAACTGCAGCCTTGAAGACAAAGCACATGCTGGAACACCTTCGATGGGGAATTCTAAAGCTGTGCACCAAGCCGTAGAGTCAAATCCACACACAAGCACTTGACAACTGTCAAATGAGCTGGGAATACCTAGGCCCACAATTGTTTGCAAACTGCACGAGCTTAGCAAGATGTACAGAAGCTGTTGCCAAGTACATCATGAACTGACTGCAGTTGAAGCTCCATGACATGTACATGTGTGTAGCCGATTGTTGGAAAATCCCCAGTACGACCGTTTCTTTAGGCAAATTGTGATGTTATGAAAAGTGGATATTTTTCCAGAATCCTGGCATGAGAAAACAGTGGTTAGATCTCCAAAAGAACCAGTCCCCAAACAGGAACAATTTGAGCACAAAGTTGTGTTATGGTGGAACATTTAGGGCCCCATTCATTGAAAATTGGTTCCAGATGGCAGAGGCATTAATGTGCAGCTATATTGTGGCCAGTTGGAGCAGATGTAAGCTGCTTTAAGCTGAAAGTATCCTGCTCTTGTGAACCTAAATTAGTTATCCTCCGACAGAATAATGCTCCTGCTCATCGTGCCCGGTAAACTAAGGAAAAATATAGGAACTCTAGGGTATTGAGCTAATGCCCCACTCTGCTTATAGTCCATATCTTGCATCTTCGGACTACCACTTATTCTGCTCCATGGCACACTTTCTACGTGGCGAACACTTCCAAAACATCCATGATGTTGAACCTTGGGTGTAAGACTTCTATGCCTCAAAACCAAAGGAATTTTTTCGCAGGGGCGTTCAAAACATGACCTCATGATGGTGTAAGACCATCGAGCATGATGAATTCTATTTTGAAGATTAAACTTTTACATTTATGCATATATGCACGGTTTCATCAACTGTCAGAAAACTGCAATGACTTTTTAATCACCCTGGTATAAGCATTCCACAGTATTATATCAGCCTTGCAAAGGCAGTGATGTTGGTTAGCTTGAGTATTGGCATAAGACAATAATACTTTAGAGAAAAGATTTTCTATGTACAAAGACGTTAGGTTCTCCAGCATTCTGATGTTTTAGATAACCACATACTCAGGCATGAAAGACCTACGCGGAAATTCGGTTTTCCTTGTTCTATTTTTGGTGTTACCGATATTATTCCAAAAATGCAATAAAAATGTTAGGGGGGGGGCTTCCTCTTGCGGAAAGCAAAATTGTAATGACTTCGAACAACGGGATGGTTACGGCTGCGAATGAAGTCACCTCTTCCAGGGATAGAAATTCTGCGCCAAAACAAAAGTCTTGCGCCGTCTTGCTACAAAAGGCACGTTTTGCGCCATTAAGCACCAGAACCTCTGTGCCCCGTCGTCATTGTGGGACTTCGGTACAGTAAATTCTCCGTGTGCACTCTTTTTTTTTTTGGTGGGAAGAATGATTCAGCGACTTCAAGTACTAGGAATTTTACTTAGTTACTATGGAAATCATCGACGGAAAACATCGAGTATGCTATGGAAATCGTCAGTCCGCTACTGACGATGGAAAGCATCGAGTATGCTGTGGAAATCGTCGGTCCGCTACGGACGACAGAAAACGTCGAGTATGCAAAGGAAATAGAAAATCTCGGTGAAATAACGTTATTAAACATCTGTGTAAAGTTTATTTTTGTGTTTTCAAGATTCTAACACTTGTTAAATATTTTCGGGAATGTTTCTTGGGTGCTGAGAATGTCATGTCGTTTTCCGTTTCCTCGTATGAAATTTTTTCCACCAAGCCCCCCCCCTTTCTCTCTCTCTCTCTCTCTCTCTCTCTCTCTCTGCCTGATTATATTTTTATTTTTGATGTTTTCTTGTCATATTCCTCGTTTTTATTATCTTCGGTAATAGTGAAAAGGAGCAACTTTTTTTTTTTTTTTTAAGAATTTTTTCTAATGAAATTAATGTTACCCTATTTCTAATACATCTTCAAAACTCATCAATCGAGAGCAATCGATTTCGCCCCTTTCCCTTTTATTGAACGAAATTAAATTTCTAGATCAGTATTTAATTCGTCCGTGGTGAAATCCGCGCCCTTTCCGTGTCCTGTAAAATTGTTTCACGGCAGAGTGAGCAACGCAATATAGACTTTTCATTTTCCACGAAGTTCGGGTTTTTCCATTTCTTAGTTAATTCTTACTATTACATGATATTATTTCGTGGATTCATGGAATTAAGCTTTTTCTGCCATCATTTGGGTCATTCTCGAGATTGATGTAAAACTGAAAAGTTGTTGTTTTTTGGGGAGAAGGGAGGGGTCTTTTCTGTCTAAGGACGGTATTTCATCTTTCGAAAACAGAGTGAAGACTTTTTCCCATAATCCTAATTTATTTTTCTCGCAATGTTTCTTCTGCCCAGTATTGTTATTAAATTTCATTTTAATGCATAAATATTTGTGTTTTAGCTTGAAAAACGGAGGGAAAATGTCCGAAAATGGAAGTCGGACGGAGCGAAGATTTCGCCGGCAATCGTGATCCCTGCTTGCGCGACGTTCCCACCCTGTGTTGTTGTTAAATGTCAGTAATTTTATACTTTGGATGCAGTGATGTGCTCCAGTTTAATATTTACATAAATACATTTCACTGAATCCCAACACATGCAGTTTTTAAGTTAAACAGAGTCAGTGCCCTCTCAAATATAATGAAGGTTTTATTGAGTTGTTTTCCTGGCTCTCAAGTGAAAAATTACTTTAGTATGATGGGGGATGTACATGATGATGAATCCAAAAAATTGGAACATTTTCATCTGTTCAAACCATGAAATATAAGCTACTGAATCAGGATAAGTCAGCCTTAGAATTTTTTAAGAAAAACGATTATTTGCATGACCCTGTAAATAGAGATTTAAGCCAAAATATGGGATCAGAACATAAGAAAGAATTACAAGATAAGGAAGAAGAAATGAAAAGAAGATGAAAGGAGCTAAATATCTCTAATAACTTACACAGCAAATTAAAATCAAATGAATTGGTTCAAGAGAAAGAAAACTGTAGACTGCTAATTCATAAAAGAAGGTTAGAACACATTGTTAGACAGAAACAACTTAAGAAAATGAAATTTCATTGGTTCTGAATTAATTTTATTACTTATCTACTAAATGTCTAACGTGTTTTCTCAAGCATTTATCATATTTCTTCATTAATAATTTTGTGTCAAAGAATGAACATTTATTCTTCATCAAACTTTTATTACTTATCAACAAACATGTCTGAAGTTTTTCAAACCTTCAAGATTTCATTTCCATACAACATCGTTATCTTATAAAGATTATAAAGACATTTGATTAATTTCCTCATTTGATTAAAGACATCGTTCTGTAATAAGGTGAGTGATTTTCTATGCATATGACCTCATCAGCAATTTTCCCCCTTACATTATATTGTACTATATATTTAATTTTCTTGAAACAAAATACATAATTTTTTTTTTTTTATTGGAGATTTACCGACCACCGTGAGCAACTCAATGGGCTATAAGCAGTCGCCCGTCCCTAATTTAGGGCCACTTGTTCCACGGGGGAGGGAGGGAGAGAGCCAGCGCCATAAGACAAACACAACATCCATGCCTCATGGGATTCAAACCCGGACCCCTTTCGGACAAATGACCAAAGGCCATCGCTTAGACCACTGCGTCATCGGAGCAGCATACATATATTAAATCTATTTAGTTGGCAGGCATGTGACCAATACCTAAATGTCATGGTTGTATACATTAGAGAGTGAAATGCAAGATTCAATACTTTGTTACCCCCCCCTCGCGTGTGGAAGTTCAGCTTTTCCTATCACTTGCTCACTTTCATGCCTACATACTTCCAAAAATAATACTGAATTGTCGTGCATACAGTTCAAGCAGAACACATGCCTAGAACAGTGGTTATAGTATCTGTAGAACAAGAATGCTGCGAGTTGCAAGTGACCTGATGCTTCAAAGTCAAACTGACTGAATATCAATATGGGTCAACAATACTGTTCCAGTACTCCATTTTATGTGTTGGGCAGGACAGTTTAAACCACCTTCTGTAGAAAACTGGTTGAATACAAGTACAGTCGATTCCCGTTAGAACGAACTTCACGGGACCGCCGAAATCTGTTTGTTATATCGAAATTTCGTTATGATGGAATTTTTAATTTTACCCTTATTTTTTTTTAATGACTCACGGGAATTGACTGTATTCAAAGTGCTTATACTGTACTGTATCTTAAAACAGAAAAGAAAACACCCTAGTACGTCTACTTCCGTACATACCTTTCATAAAGTTTACACCACGTTTGTATGTACACTAGAGGTTTTTTTTTCTTATACAGTATGGTATGTACTGTGTGTACGTTGTATTTACATTTTAAAGAAATGTTATTTTTGTTTGAAAATGGGAATTTGTTGCTGCCGAAACTAAAAGTTCTTGCGAAGAATGTAAATAAAGAATGTAATTTCCTCCTTTTGCAACAAAATCCAGCGCTCAACTGCGTCTTACCTTTCTTTTCAAGGACCGAAAAACTGTGTTCCAGTTGTGGAAGAAAAGGGGGTGACGAGGGGCTTACTGCACGTAGCAGGTATGTTGTTGTGGAAACCGGCATCTGGTCGTAGGTCAGTAGTCTCCACGGGTGGGCGAAAATGAGTGAGTCATCCAAGTGGAAAAAGGGCAGGTACAAAAGTTGCCTTTTCTTTTTTTAAATGTGGGGGAAAAGAGCTTCAAAAGGAATGTGCTGTTTGTTTTCAGGGCTGAAAATTTCGTTATAATGTAACAATTTTCTTTCAAAATTCAAAATATTTCTTCGTTGTAACAAAAACTTCGTTTTAATGAATTTCATTCAAATGTAATTAAAAATACATTTTGTTAATGGGAATTTTGCCGGGAAATGCTAAAAATTTCGTTATAATGGTTTTTTTTTGTTCTATCGGATTTTGCTCTAAAGGGACTCAACTGTATACCTATGCATGAATGTCCAAATGCAAGAAAAAACACCGTGTATAACTCAGCATAAATACACTGCACAAATCTGTCATAATGAAGCCATGCATCTTGATTTATATGCATTAAAACTTTAACATGTATGTTCAGCAAAAATTAGTATATTCAAAATTAAATAACTATATTAAAGTAAGAGATTTGTCTAAACAGGAAAGTTCTTATCTGGTGCTTTGTGCGACAGACTTCTACTACCTTCATATAATCTTCCTGTTTTTCAGCAAAATTTTAAGAAAATGACTCTTTCTTACTATAGTTTTATTTTGAAAAAAAGATCTTCGATACTATATATACATATATAGACAGACACACAAAATATCCTTAGTGCTTCTTGGAGGCAACAAGTAATGTGTAAAACTTAGTAGATGAATTTATAACAAAATCTGTGTCTGTTAATCACCTACAGAAAAAAACTGTTGAACTTTTACAGGTTTGAAGTTTGGCATAAAGTGACAGAAATACCTGCCTGTGTGCACCTCAAACCGGGAGGCACGGGTTCGATTCCCGCACCAGAACGATGAAATTTTCAAGTTTTTGAATATTATCTGACTTAATATTCCTGTCATATTACACCAATAAACAGATTCAGAACTTCAAAATTTGTACAATAAAATACCTGTTAAATACAAAATTTCAGTTTTTTTTTTTATTTGGTGTGTGTGTGTTTGTCAAAAAAAAATAATCTTTGTACTTAAGAATTCAGTTGCATTCATAGTTATTTAGCTGTATGCAATGGTTTAAGTGCTTGTTCTCCTTTATAAATATAATTTAGGCAAATTAAAAAAAGTTATCATTATTTTTTTTAAGTACAGCAAACTGTTTTTACCTCTGGTAATAGAACAATATCTTATTAATATTCTCTGTTACTTATGGATTTTTGTGGTTTCTGTTGTGAAAATTACATTTTATTGCATTATGTAAAAGTAACTTTTAATGTATCAATGTTTTTAGCTGCTGAAATAAATTGTATGTTATTAAAGACATGCCCTAAAATGAACCTAATACCTCACTTTTACAGAAAAAAAAAAGGTCATTTATTAAATGTTTGAGTTGAATTCCAGTACAGCTGGTTAGCAGTGTTGAAAGGTGTTGGTATTTATGAGCTAATATTCCCATGAAATACATAACAGTAACTGATAATAATAATATTGCATTCATTAAAGTAAGTGTTAATGTGATGTGTTTCGGTTTTTTGTAATGTAGGTCTGGCTGCATTTATAAAACTGATTACAGTGGAGATAGCCATGAGGATGTTTACTGCAAAAAATATTCACATCCGTTTTCTTTAAGTGTATTTAAAGATATGTTGTTCTGGTCTGACCACCATAAATCTCATCTGTTTTCTGTAAGTATATGAACCTGCTTTTTATTCTTGTATTTTTGGTGTTTATTAGTAGCCAATACAAATACCTATTTTTATTATGTTAAATTAAGCTTCTCATTTTTGGTTATTAATAATATAAACACCCAGATCTGTCTGTCTGTCTGGAACGCTTAACATCACAGAAACATCTGCATTGTTGCATCATCACTTATTGATCAATTCGTTTGTGCTCTCGCGATGTCAAAATGATTGCCTGCTATATAATAGCACGCGATCAATTTTAGATGTCAAGGTGATCGCATGCTAATTTAAAAATATTGGATTATTAATAACTCGTTCTATATCAAGTTGGAAACACATGGAATAATTAATATAGACATAAATCAAGCTGTTCTTTCCATGTAACGAAACAACAGAAATTTGAAAATTTGATCGTCCTGGAACGATCAAATTTTCAAATCTCTGTGGTTACGTTACATGGGAAGAACAGCTTGATTTATATCTATATTGACTCATTCTATTTTTCTGATCTACAAAATTTGAATTGAATTCTTAATATCACAGCAAGTTGAGTTTGCATACGATCACATTGAGATGTCAAGGTGATCGCATGCTAATTTAAAAACCTTGGATTATCAATGACTTGAGTTCTATTTATCGATCTACAAAATTCAAATTAAAACCTTAATATCACGGCAAGTTGCATTTGTATATTATTTTAATTTAGCACAATTTGAATATTAATTTGTACGCTTTAATTATTTTTTACTTTTTTGATTTAACTAATACCATTCTAGGATAGGCTTATAGGCTAGTATTATAATGTTATGAAAGTGACTTTTTTTCAGAAAGCTAAATTTGCTTGAAAATGGTTTATAAATAAGAAATCTTGCGTTCAGTACTGCGAAACAATGTTTTTGAACATCAGGACAGCAAGAGTGGCGAGCAGAATGTTTTGTGAGAATCCATAAATATTTTGTTTGCCCTTAGGGACACAGCAGAAGGATCAGATTACATGGGTTCCCTTCATAAAAATGTTTGGTGGCCAAGAAATTTCTTCAATTACTATGAAATATTTGATGAGAATGTCTTGTCTCCTTTTACTCTGTGAGGAAAAGGCAATGAATGAATAACATTATGTTGTGGGTGATTCACTTAGAAATGCTAATGTAAAGGAAACTTCATTTTCAGAATCAAATTGAGGGACAGAGTTGAAAAGTGTCCCTTGAAGGGTAGATGTGGACAGTGATGCTGAGAAGAGAAACATTTAGGAGGGAGAGATGGGAATCCCCCTCCCCACTGGGCTAAAGCTGTCTGCCATCAGGTAGCTGTAATGTGTAATAAAAACTGGAGAGGCCAATGGGGCTGCTGTTCTGTTGTAGCAGCAGTCTGCAACAAAAGAAGAGCTGAATGTACGTTCATCTATTGAAAATGCTTAACATTCCTTGAAGAAATGACAGATGGGTCAGCGCTACAGGCGAGTCTGTTAGAATTACCGGAGAAGAATGTTCATCTGTATGAAAGGATGATGAGGCATGCTGTGTAGCTTTGGAGCAGTGATGGTGATAAAGATGGAGCATTTTTAGTGATGTGTTCAATGTTATTACTGTGTGTTACGTACCATTGTCATCAACATGTAGGGTTGGTGTGGTGTCTTTATAATGTTTGTGAGTGTGTGTGTACATCAGTTAAGTGTACAACAGATTAGATACCAACTATTGGGTTGTCGGAAAAGTCATTACATATTTTAGCCATGTTTTGCAAAGGTCATTTATTGATAGAAAGAAAGATCAATCAATGATATATTGCCCGTTTTGTTCGATAACCTTTTGCCATCTTTCAGTGAGCTGCAGAATGCCTCGTTCATAGGACCTATCTTTCGTGGCGAAAAACTGTACAAGGTGCTGATTTACAGCCTCATCTGAATTGAACGTTATACCACGCAAGGACTGTTGAACAGAGCGAAACAAGTGGAGGTCTGAGAGTGCAAGGTTAGGCGAGTATGCTGGGTGGGGCAACACATCCCACCCAAGCTCCAATAATTTTTGGCGGGTGATCAAACTTGTGTGTGGTCTCGCATTGTCGTGATGGAACACAACACCTCTACGATGAACGAGCCCTGGACGTTTCTGGATGATGGATTCGTTCAAACTGTCCAATTGCCAACAGTACACATTCGAATTGATAGTTTGGTTCCATGGTAGGAGCTCGAAAAACACGACACCTTTAAAATCCCACCACACTGAGATCAAAACCTTTCACTGATGAATGTCTGCTTTGGATCTCATTTGAGGCAAAGCAGCACGTCGGGACCAAGACCGTTTGCGCAGCACATTGTTGTACACAATCCACTTTTCGTCACCAGTTATCCGTCGCTTCGAAAAAGGATAGTTTTCCTCACGTTTAATGAGCATATTGTAGATGCTTATTCTCGCGCCGCCAATTGAGCTTCTTTGAGTTCATGAGGAACCCACACATCGAGCTTGCTTACGTATCCCAGCTTTTTCAGGTGGTCGTGGACGCTTGAATGATGGATGTGCAAATGTGTCTGCAATCTCTCGTGTCGTGTAACGTGGATTTGACTCGATCAATGCCTTGATTTGGTCGTTATCAACCTCGGTTGGCCTCCCGGACCGAGGAGCATCGTTGAGGTCAAATTCAACCGCACGGAATTTTGCGAACCTCCGATGGCACCGACATTCTTGTAGAGCATTATCACTGTGCACTTTACGCAACTTTTCACAAGCTTGACGCGCGTTCTTCCCTTTACGGAAGTAAAACAGTAAAATATGGCGAAAATGCACAGTTTGGTCTTCCATCTTCAGCTTGATGTCAAATCTCCACAAATCAACCAAATCACTCACTATTCCTTTTAGACTGCAGCTAGAACTGGCATCTGTCGAATGCCATAGCGAAAACAGAGCTGCGCATGCCTCTAGTACTTCCAAAACCGCGCAACCGCCATCGGGTGCCGAAATGCATCATGACTTTTCCGACAACCCAATAGTATGGATTTTCCATAATTTTACGGATTTTTGGGTACTGTTATGGAAGTATGGACATACCGATAAAATTGCAGAAAATCACCATTTTATTTTTTTCTGATATGGAAAGCAATTTTATCATCAACTTAAAATTTTTTGTTTGTTCTTTAAGTTTATCTGGGGGAAAAACTTTAAAGCTGTATTCTGCATAATATATATCTTAATTGGTAATCCCATGAGCTATCTATCCACAAAAAGAAATCCAATGAGACAGGGAATAATAGCAGCTGTTTGATGCTGGCTCAGCCTTTCGCCCCCTTTTTACCCCTCCCACGATGCCCTCCTCATCACCCGCAACTATGCAGAAAGCACATGTTGCATGGACGCTGCTTTGACATTTGTTTCCCTTTTTACCTCTCCCATGATACACTTCGTGCCACCTGCAGCTACACAGAACACTGTGTTGTATGGACTCTGCTCCACTTGAATAATCTTTTTATACTCTCTGGTTTCTGCAGCACGTGCTACTGTCAGATAGAACAAGTTAGCAAAATCATGCAATGCATTGATTATGATACGCTTTCCAACTTACCAGAAATCATTACTCAGATTATGAGGATAATGGCTGTGGAATAAATCTCGCTCCTATGCCCTTACCTTTGACCCCATTTCGATGATATTCAACAGAACCAGTTCAGTATACCTCCGGAACAACATGATAAAGTTTTGTTGCAATAGAAGCATTTTTACGTAAGTTATGACGCATAAGGGTGATGGAATGGATCCTGCTCCTATGTCTTGACCTTTGACCCCATTTCGCCCATTTTCAATAGGGTTTGTCCCCAGATTGTCTCCTACCACATACTAAAATTTCATCCAAATCGAGCCATTTTTATGCAAGTTATTGTGCGGACAGACGGACAAAGCTGGAGCATATATATGCTTCTTCAACCTATGGTTGGAAAGCGTAAAAAATGTGGCAATCAATACAGACATTTGACGTGGACTAGGAAAATTAAACAGAAGTCATCGTGGCATGTAATGGAAATGGTAGCACCCTTCCCAGTTTTTTTGGCACCTCAGTGTATTAATTAAGTGTTTGGTGTTGGCCCAATCTTTGGACCCTTTTGAGAATCTAGTTGAAACAGCAGGCTTAGTTTAATGTATCATACAGAACACTTGATATTACTGTGATTTTTCCTTTCATGTAATGGCTTGTAAGCTTTGTGCATTTTCATGGAACTTTGGTAAGTTCTTGCAAGCAAACAGAAATGTTTTTTCTGCTCAATTCAGTGCTCTGTAGCTCTACAAATTTACCAAAAAGATAACTGTAGATCAGAGTAGTAGAATGTAGACGTATGCGCCTACACTGTATGTGGATAGTTTCCAAATTATTAGCAGATTTTGTAGATAAGTTTTACTTGTGGATTAAAAAAACGCTGTTCACAGCAATTAAAACACTTATTGTAGACATCACTCAGATTAAAATTCATAATTCTATTTTTACCTGAAGAACGTTTAATTATCTTTAAACATTTGAGTTCTTCTGTTTTTACAAATGTTTGTGGCCTCTAGATTTTGTCATGGCCTGTTTGTTCTCAGTGTATAGGAACTGCATCAAAAGTTTCGTTTATGCAGAAAGAATTTATATTTTATTGCCAAGTTCCTCTTCCACTTGCCAGTTATTAAATTAAAAGCTTTTCCATGTGTGTATTTTATAATGTTTGAATTAAGATGTTGAAAATGCTATTTGTAATTTCTGAAGGTTTATTAATGGAACTATTTTTCTACATACAGAGATGCCAACTACTATTGATTCTCCGTAGTTTCTACGGAAATAGCTCGTGTACTACGGAATAGGGAAAACAGGTTTTTTTTTGTTTTTTTTTTACAGAAAATTAACAGAAGTTATTAATTTTTATTTTGCTTGTTCCCTTTCCCAACGCAATGGCGGCCACTAGACAATCCGTCATTCGTCTTGCTTGCGATGCTGTCTTCACCTCCAGTTCTGCCTCTCAAAGCTGCTCGGATCTTGGCGCGAGCGACCGGCACTCGATGAGTGTGGCCTTGCGCTGAGTCATTCTAAGTGAAAACCCTCCCTCCCCAGCATGCAACATTCCGGGGACGTTGAGCGTAGCTCGCTTTGGTGGACGTGGGTAGAGTTCAGCCTTGAAGCTCTTTCGCAGTGCTGCGACAAGCTCTTGAAAATCGTTTGGTGCAGAAAGTGGGTGTCATTGCCTGGCATCGGAGGTTTTTTTAAAGCATGCGTCAGCCATCGCGGGCGGTCGTAGTGAGCGATGGGTTTGCCTCCTCGGGGCGCTCCGTGGTAACAATGGCACACACAACAGCAACTAGGCCTCTGTGAATCTTGGAGAGGTGCAAGCTAGTTCTGTGCGACATTGGCGAAAAGACCCCAACTCACTGGGTTTTGTTCCAGAATCCTTAGGTTGAATGACCAACTGGAACCCTCAGCTAAGGGCTAATCCCCCACACTGATGTACTTACCTGATTAAAAAGACAAAAAGAAATATTAAGAATGACTCAAGTGTGGGATATGGTGGACCTACCACACTTGAGAAGGACGGTCCACCATGGAATCGACCTGGACTTTCTAAACGGCGTATGAGAAAGAGATCTCGACTGAGTGAATGTAAGATTGGTGTATGGAATACTAGAGGTATAAATGGCAAGATGAGTGAGGTGATTGAGGAGATGAATAAGTATAGACTGGATGTGCTGTGTGTAAGTGAAACCAAAAAGAAGGAAATTGGGGTAGAAGAAGTGAATGGCACGGTGAGTGTGTGGTCTGGAGTATTGGACAATATGAGAGGACAGGCTGGTGTAGGTGTGATTTTAAGTAAAAAGATGAAGAACAACTTGATTCACTATAGTTGCATAAGTGAGAGAATTCTCTGGATTCGTTTGAAAGTGAAACTTCAGAGAATTGTAATTGTTGTAGTGTATGCTCCTTGTGACTCGGAACCTTCTGATAAGAAAAAGATTTCTGGAATGAGCTAAAAGCTGTTTTGAGCCAGTTTGGTGCTAAAGAAAAAGTTATAATAGCAGGGGATTTCAATGCTAGAGTAGGTGTGCAGAATGCAATTTCTGACAATGTTCTGGGTAAGTTTAATGATCCTTGTGTGAATGATAATGGTGAAAGATTAATTGAACTCTGCATTGAGAATGGTTTGTGTGTATCTAATACATTTTTCAACCACAAGTATATCCACACATATACTTGGGAAAATCGTACTCTTGGTCAAAAGAGTGCGATAGATTTTGTTGTCTACGATCAGCATTTGAAGCACTTAGTTGTTGACACCCGTGTGATGAGAGGTGCGGATGTTGGTTCTGATCATTACTTGGTAGTGTCACGAGTGAAACTTAATGTTGGTTGGAGGAAAAGGAATAGGAAGAGACCCAGGATAGAAAGAATAAAGGTTGATAGGCTCGTTGAAGATCATCAGCGGTATTCTGACTTACTCAGAGAACGACTTAAGGATCTGAAATCTTGTGAGAGGGATGTAGAAAAGAAGTGGGAATGTTTTAAGAACTGTGTTGTCACTGCTGCTAAAGAGGTCTGTGGCACCACAATAGTGGGTAACAATCGAGGTGATGCTTGGTGGAATAGTGAGATTGATGAGGCTGTAAAGAAAAAGAAGGAAGCCTATTTGGGGATGTTGCAAGGTAGAGTCTCTGTGGATGAATATCGCTGTAAGAAGCGTGAAGCTGCTAAGCTGGTTCACCACAGTAAGGTAAAAGATAGGAAGGAGAAAGTGGAAAGGCATGAACTGGCTTTTTGGAAAGATAGAAAGTCCTTCTGGAAGTACACGAGACTCAGGAAAAATAGGGGAAACAAAGTTGTAAGTTGTGTGAAGAATGAGATTGGGGAAATGATATGGGAGCCCAATGAGTTAAGTGAGAGATGGGGTGAATACTTCTGTGA
The DNA here is from genome assembly GCA_039090855.1 of Macrothele yani. NCBI lineage: Eukaryota > Metazoa > Arthropoda > Arachnida > Araneae > Macrothelidae > Macrothele > Macrothele yani. The sequence continues at coordinate 74,513,688 of CM077016.1, read as the reverse complement.
GTTATTAGATCAGGAGAGCAAAAATGATTCTGAGACAGATGCAGATGATGTCACAATGAGGGATGAAAGCACAGGAGGGATCTCAAGAGAAGAAGTGTGTAAAGCTCTAAAATCTCTTCAGAATGGTAAGGCTCCAGGAGTTGATGGCATAACTGCAGAGATGTTGAAGTATGGTGGTAACTCTATAATTGACTGGTTAAATGAAATTTGCCAGTTGTGCTCGGAGTTAAGAATGGTCCCTAGGGATTGGAAGGATGCTATTATCAGGGTGCGCACGCGTGCTTGAAAACCTGGAAAGTCCTGGAAAATCATGATTACGTTTTCAAGGCCTGGAATATCCTGGAAAAACGGTATTTTTTAATGCTGTCTTGAAAAGCCTTGAAATTTGAAATTAGTGCTTAAAAAAAATGCCCTTTTAGGAAATCGTGTTACTGACTGTTACCCCTTAATTTTTTTAAGTTCCTCTCCTCTGTTCTCAAAGAAACCGCCGGCTACAGTGGTGTTTCGGATGTGCCCAAATCCTAATTTGGCTGGGGGAAGCACTACTTCCAGTGCAATAAAATTGGATGATTACTAGCAGGTCTGTTAGGGAAGGGGAGCTTGATGCATTCTCTAGCCCTGAGCTTGATGTCCGTCCGACAACTACTGAGAACAACAGAAGGGGAAAGAAGAGACATTTAGCATTTGCAAGGGGGTCGCGTGTTTACCAAGTCAGCTGGCATCCACCAGTGAAGAGTATGCCTGAACAACACATTCATCTGCTCCTTGTTTATTGCATTAAGACGCTTGCTTCCGGCCCACCCCTCAAGAGACTTCGGCTACTTATGATAAAAAATAAGAAAACTATCTTTGCGAATTTTTCACAAAAGTGGCTGAAATTTTTACGTTTACTATAATTGGATTACAGAAGCTCACTCCCAAAATTCCATTTGAATCGGTTTAAAACTTAAAAAGTTAGCATTGGAAATTTTTATTATGTGTGCCTCTTTAGACAGTGAGCCTTGAGCAGAAAGTGTGTTACCATAGCAACGGTTGATTGACAGCTGGGAGCGCTGATCCGAAGCCCTTGGTTGGGAAGAAAGCAAACACCTGTTTATCACTTCCACGGCTCAAAAGGACTAAGAGATATTTTCAGAAATCCATTTTCCGGAATTTTGAAAATAACACAGTAAAATTTTTACAGTGGTTAAAATACATCACAATAAAGCTCTAGTGCAAATTTCGCCGAATTCCGTTTGAAACTTTAGCAGATGCAAAAAAAAAAAAAAAAATCTTCCGTTGCAAAATCGGATTCAAAAAAAGAAACGGCAATTATAAATTACGGGAAAAGCAAGCAAATTATTTTTTTTTAGATGCCATGGTTTATTTAAACAGAGTGATCCTTAAATTTTGTTTCTGTGATGATATGGACTCTATTTTAATTACAAACATACATTTTTATTCAGATGTCTGAGTTACTGTTTTAATAAAAAAATCTATAATTAAAAAGTTTTCAATGGATTTAGGCGAAATTCAGCAGATAAACATATTTTAGTAAATTGCAACGTTATGACGTAAATTTGGTCATTTTGTCGAAAATTGGGCAGCATTTTTTTACGTTTTCTCCTATAGTTAGGGTGAAGGAGGAAGACACTTCAGTGAGCTGCAGGTGGTGATTTATGGCGATGTGCCAAATGAAAAGAAGCCGTTCCATCAGGACATTCCAGAGGTTGAGTGTGCGTGGACGCGTGCTCCTGCTGTTTGAACTTAATCGGAATGTTTTCGGGAGGGGGAGAAATATCCGTTTCAGCTTTACAGCTTTCTGCATATTCCTCTTGAAAAAAATGCAACCATTAAAGCAGAAGCATTGTGGTGTTTAAAAGTGGTTAAATCCCATTACTCTTACAGGTCTTGTGCAGGTAATGATGTTTTATTCCGCCTAATGTTTTCTGACAGCAGAATTGCTGGAAACTTCAGCTGTGGCGAAAAAAAATGTTCCTACATTTGTTGCTTTGGTTTGGCACCTCACTTTAAATCAGTGTTGGTTCAGGAAGTCAAAACTGAAAATGAAAATTTTGTGATTTTGTTTGACGAAAGTTTAAACAAGTTTAGTCAGTCAAAACAAATGGATATACATGTTCGTTTATGGGAAAAAGGAACAGTTTCAACCAGATATTTGTCATCAGTTTTGTTGGGTCATGCTAGTGCAGACATAATGATGGAAAAATTTCTTGAATGCATGGCGTGCCTCCCACTGTGTAACATTGTGCAGTTATCAATGGATGGACCCAATGTTAATTGGAAGTTTTTTGATATGCTGCAATCAACACTTAGTGCTGACTCAAATGTCCAACTCCTAAACACAGGGAGCTGTGGACTTCACATTGCAAACAATGCCTTTCGACATGGAGCCTCAGCAACAGGGTGGGAAATTCAAAAGTTGCTTTCATCATTATTTAGGCTTTTTAAAGATTCACCTGCAAGGAGGGAAGATTTTTCTAAAATAATTTTAGCCAGTAAGATGCCATTAAAATTCTACCCACACAGGTGGCTAGAAAATACTCCTGCCTGCGAGCGAGCATTAGAAATTTGGGCAGACATTGAAAATTATGTTAACCAAGTTGAAAAGAAGTGCATCAAGAATCCCCACACTGTATCATTTGATGCTATCAAAACTTTCACTAAAGATCCTTTTGTTTTGGCTAAACTGCATTTCTTCAATTCAGTTTCAAAACAGCTGGTACCATTTCTCAAGGCATATCAGTCAGATAAGCCAATGATGCCTTTTATGGCCACAGATCTTGAAAAGATGCTAAGAAATATGATGAATCGCTTTGTTAAAAGAACCGTAATGGCAGAAGCTAACTCTGCCTTAAAGCTGTTACAAGTAGACCTTACAGATGCATCTCAGTGTTGTGACTATAAAGAAATTGATGTTGGGTTTCAAACAGAGAAGGTATTGAAAGAATTAAGTGCTAAGAACATTAGTGAACGCAAACTTATGGAGTTTAGAATGGAATGCCGAATATTTTTGCAAAAGCTAGTTGTGAAGCTATTGGAAAAAAATCCACTTAAGTACTCCCTTGTTTCGCCACATGAAGTGTTTAGATCCTCGGTTGATGTCAAAAAATAGTGAGAATTGTATTAAGAATCTAACATCCATTCTCACACTTCTTGTTGATGCTCATAGAATACAACCAGAATTATGTGATGGTGTAATATGGCAGTTTAAGGAATTTGTGACCAGTGTTGCAGCAGTAAAATCTTCATTCATAAACTTTGATCCAGAAGATAAACAACAAAGAGTAGACACATTATTGTATGAGTACATGTCTTCTACTAAAGCTTTTAGTGAACTGTGGAAAGTTGTGAAACTTCTTTTACTGTTGTCACATGGGCAAGCTTCTGTTGAGAGGGGTTTTTCAGTCAATAAGGAGCTCATTGTAGAAAACATGAGAGAGGAGTCAATTGTAGCACAGAGAATTATTTATGATCATATATCCTATGTAGGTGGTATTGATAAGGTAAATATCTCAAAATCCCTTCTGTTATCAGTTGGAGCTGCAAGGCAAAAATACATACATTATTTGGATGATAAGTCCAAAGAAAAGGAAAAAGCAGCTGTATGTGGAAAAAGGAAAGCTATTTTAGATGAAATTGATAGCATAGAAAAGAAAAGGAAACTCATTGAAGGAGAAGTCAAAGAATTACTTAACTCTGCTGATGATTTAGCTTTAAAAGCTGAAACTACAAATAACATTACATACATTGTAAAATCTAATAACTTTAGAAAAACTGCTCATGAGAAAAGAGCAGTACTTAAAAAAATGGATATGGAACTTGAAACCAAAGTCAGCAATCTTAAATCTGTATAACCATCCATTGATACTCCATATTTGTGGTATCTTCCAAGCATATAGAGAATTAATACTAAAACATAAAATTTTTATATTTGTACAATTTACAATAGAAATGAACTTTTTTTTTCTTTGAAGTATGTTGAACTTCAAACCAGTTTTGATCTTATATCTTCATAATTATTTAGTGTTTTTCATATGAAGTTCATGTAAATAGACTAATGAACTCTTCTGTTCCAAAAACTTATAACTTTCTGCAACTAACTTCCACAATTGGGCTTCTTATTGGACTAAAACTTTGGTAAGTAATATAAAACCTTATATATACTTGTACAGTAAATACTCATGGGCTCCTAAAACATATTTTTGCTGTACATTTTACTATGAATTTGTGGCCAAAACAATTCAATCAATTGTCCTTAATGCATTGATCAGATTTTGGTTTATATAATTGACAAACTTCAATTTTTTTAAAAAAGCTTTTAAAAACTTAATTCATATAATTGTCTTATGTTTTGGGAGTTGAACCAAAAGTGGTTATTCTGATTCTGGTTATGATTGAAGCTTAACTGGAGGTAGAGATTCCTTATGCTCATCATTTTTCATTTATGTAAAATACTTAAGAATATCCTAATTTATACCAATAAAAAACTGAAATTGTTTTATGTTTAAGGTTTTTATAAATAGTTTAGCTAGTTCCACATTTTGGGGTAGCACTTCATAAATTTAGTTTAGCAGTGATTTTGATTTAAAAAAATAAAAGTAAATTGAGGCAATCTTGTTTGATATGAAAAATAATTTTTGGAAAGTAATATGAGGCAAGTGTACTGGTAGACATAAAGGTGGTTAGATTCTTTTGGGTTGGGTGGTGGGCCAGGACTTTCTGACTTCTATGATGAAACTTATTTGAAATTTGTTGCTATGTTCCTAAAATTACACTTTCTGTTTTAAACTATTGGTTCACCTTTCTATGATCGTCCACTCTCGAATCATTTCTTGAGGTGCATAGTGATTCCGTGGCTTATGCTTTTTGATTTAACATAACTGTACTACAATTGGATGAAATTTTCCTCAAGTCTGGAACATATTCTGTCTAGTAATTAAGATTTTCATTGCCTTCAAAAGTCACATCCCAATATGCATCCACCAGTGGCAGTCATTGGGAATGTTAAAAAGAAAAAAAAATCATTCCCATGTATGGAAACACTTTTTATCAGAGCTAGAATCCACCTGTGGGCATAACAGGCACATGCCCCATTTCAAAAAAAAGGGGGGGGGTGAGTAAGTAGATAAGTGCTTTGCTTTGTCTCAAGTTTCTTGTTTTCAGACATTACACTTTTTCACTTATGGATTTGCAACTCCACGTTTTGTCTTGCATTGGCCCGAACTTTTCAGTGATCCACACAGCAGTACTTCAGAACTGCTGTTTGTGATGTACTCTGACAGGCAAGCACCCCATCTCCCCCTTATGGGTCCTCCATGTTTTACCACCGTGTTTTTTTTGGAGGAAATAAATCTCAGAGATTTTTTTACCAGTCCTCTGTTAGACGTGCGCCCTCCCCATTCTTAAATTCTGAATCTTCCCTCACTTTATTTTATAATAATTTCAGTTATCAATAATAGTCTGATTACATGGAAGATAGTGCAGAATAGTGATGCAGCTAAAATGACTGATTGAATTAATCATTTTCTGATTGAGGGAAAGGATTTTCTGAATAGCCTTGTGGTGATTGCATCATGATTCAATTTAGCATTATTGGGTAATTCGCCAATTAAAAACATTAAAAAGAAATGTAATGGGTAAAAAAGCACACTCATCCATTTGCATCTTTCATCATTTTTATTACTTAAAACTGAAATTGCTTTTAAAAACTAATTTGAGCATGATACTGTAAATCGTAGTAATCATCCTGGAATTTTTTTTATATGGCCTGGAAAAGGCCTGGAAAGTCCTTGAATTTTTTCCTCCAAAAAGAGTACGAACCCTGTATTATTGTTCCCTTGTATAAGGGAAAAGGTGATCAGACTGAATGCAAGAACTATCGTGGTATTAGCCTACTGAGTGTGCCAGGGAAAGTGTTTGGTAAGGTTGTTATTGAAAAAGTACGGGGTCTTACATCATTGAAAGTGTGGGATGTTCAGAGTGGTTTTATGCCTGGTAAAGGCTGCTCTAACCAGATTTTTGCATTACGCATGATGATTGAAAAGTATCTGGCTGTTGGGAAGAAAGTTTTTACTGCTTTCATAGATTTAGAGAAAGCTTACGACCGAGTGAATAGGACACTTTTGTGGAAGGTATTGAATGAATATGGTGTTACTGGGAATCTACTTACTAGTGTAAAAGCCATGTATGCTGGTAGTAGAGCTTGTGTATGAGTGAATGGTGTTTTATCAAAATGGTTTTCCATTGGTGCAGGAGTTAGACAAGGTTGTGTAATGTCACCATGGCTGTTTAAAATATTTATGGACGCATGCATGCGTGAGGCCAAAATAGATAATAGTGGTTTATGTCTTGGTGATATCCGTGTGTGCAGATTGCTGTATGCTGATGACACTGTCCTGTTGGCAGAGAGCAAAAGTGAGTTGCAGAGTATGTTGACTTGGATGCACGACGTTTGCATGGAATTCAAACTGAGTATAAATAAGGGAAAAACCAAAGTTATGGTGTTTGAAAGAGGAATGGGTAGCACTGAATGTAATGTAAGTATAAATGGCACTGTGATTGACCAGGTGAGTGAGTTTGTGTATTTAGGAAGCATGTTTGACACAGAGAACAAGTTGGATGGTGAAATCAGTAGGCGAGTGAATTCTTCTTTGAAAGTCATAGCTGCTCTGGGAGGTTTTCACAGGAATGATGAGTTCTCTAGAGAGTCCCGCATGGCTGTGTATGAAACAGTAATTGTTCCTACTCTGATGTATGGCAGTGAAACCTGGGTACTGCAGAAGAAGCACAGGAGTCGTTTGTGTGCTGGAGAAATGCGTTACTTATGTGGGGTTTGTGGCAAAACACGATCTGATTGTGTGAGGAATGAAGATGTATTGCAGTTGTGTGATGTGAAGCAAAATGTTGTTAGCAAGGTGGAGACCAATATGCTTTCGGTGGTTTGGCCATGTTGAAAGAATGAGTGATGAAATGCTTACTAAGAAAATATTTTCAACCCAAGTGGCAGGAAGGAAAGGCAGAGGAAGGCCAAGGAAGACATCAGATTCAGGAGTGTCTGCATGAGAAAAAGATTATGAGTATGAAGTATAAAAGATCTTGTGTACAGCGTGTAATGGATATCAGTGAAGCACGAGTTGTATGTCAAGATCGCTGTAAATGGCCAAGTTTGATACGACAACAATAAGTAAAAATATCTGGAAGTTTGTATTTCTTTTTGGAGCTAACCTCTGAATCTCAGAGAACAGCTTAGTGATATGTATGTATGTCAGCCATTTATTTCAGTAATATATTTTTTTTAAGTTTTTTTCTTGTGTTGCAGAGAAGTATGATTGGATTTCATTCTTATGTGCAGAGTTCGCCAAAATGCGTAAGTACGCGTCTAGTATGCATCAAAATTTTACCAACGCGTAAAAATATGCATCAGGAATTTTTTGTGATGCATAGAAATACACGTAGAGAAGCGCATAAAGTATGCATCAACTCGTAAAAACATGCATAGAAGAATTTTACCAAAGCGCAAAAATATGTATCGGGACAGCATTTTCGCCTTTCTAAAATGGAAGTGAACTAAATAAAGATTTTTTCTGTAATCGTAATTTCGTTTTCCTGCGATGTTGCCTCTATCCAGTATTGTTGTTATATATCATTTTATTCCATAAATCTTTGTATTTCACTTTGAAAATGGAAGGAAAATTTCCAAAAACTGAAATTCGACGGCAAAAAAATTGCTGTGTAATCTTGAGGCAAGAGAGTGCCACGGCTTCGAGGAATTTTTGCTTTTTCATTGTAATTTGGGTTATCCTTGAAATCGATGCATAACTGAATAGAAATTTTGGGGCAATTGGTAGAGGTGAAGGATGCTTTCCGCCTGAAACATTCAAAAACGGAAATTTCGTCTTTCAAAACTTTTGGAAACAGTGAAGATTTCTCCCGTAATTGTAATTTTATTTTTCACGCGATGTTTCCTCTGCCTAGTATTGTTGCTAAATTTCATTTTATTTCATAAATATTTGTATTTCACCTTGAAAATAGAAGGGAAATGTCCGAGAACGGAAATCTGACTTAGCAAAGGTTTCTCCCGTAACTGTAATTTTTTCCACCCAACGATGTTCCGAACGTGTATCCTGTGTTCTTAAATATTCCCCCGAAAAAGGTTTGCATTTCAGCTTGATAAAGGGGGAGAGTCCGAAAATTGAAAGTGACTAAGCAGACAAATTTGTAAGAATTGATGCATGATATTCAAAAGCATTCATATTCTCCCAAGTTACACTATCTTTTATCTAAAATAGTGAAAGCTATCGTGTATTCATGGTCCTGAAACTGAAAGTTCTTTCAGCATGACGGATAAAATTGTCACCCAAGAGATTTTGTGAAGCCTACTGTCGTAGCTGTGGTGATGTTGAGCTTTATTTTTCAAATATGTTTTTCAAAAAAAGAAAAAAATCAGAAAGGACACAACTGGTAATTGCAGTAAAAACAAGAATGTATTTAAGCAAAACCATTTTACAGGAAAACTAACTTTCTAAGTTCTATACATCTGTCGGAAAATTTTACATTGAAGAACGTTCTTATATTCAAGAAAAGATACTGATCTATGATGAATTCTTAAAACATGCAGAAGTAGCAGATCCTTCACTTAGAGCCAGAACATCATTTACTTCTGTATTATACATAGTCAAGCGCTTTCCATTTATAATAACTGAAAGTGAACTTGATGTACTGGAAGTGGAATTGCTTGTTATCAAGCTGACAAATTAGAGACCATAGCAGAAACAGATAGAATAGATGTCACTTGGTCAGAAATCTCAAAACTAAGAAGCTTTAAAGGAGCCATTAAGTATACTATTCTCTCGAAAGTAATGTTTGCAATGCATACTTGTAGTTCCTCACTCGAATGCTGTGATTGAGAGTGGTTTTAGTTTAGTGCAAAAAAATCAAGCCAGTTTCCAACCTAATTTAGGTTTAGAAACTGTAGAAGCACATGTTATTGCAAAAATGAAAATGTTCACCTCTGGGCAAGTGTGTGATGAAAAAATATTTTCTGCTCAGGAACTGAAATCTGCCAAACAATGTACAGCCAAATCACTAAAGAAAACTGTTTAATCAATTTTTTGTTGTGTAAAAAAAAAAAAATGTATCAGTCATGGTGTATATATTATTTCCCATGTAAAAAATTTGGAATATTTTGATACAGATTTTCATGTATATATAAATGAATAAGTAAAAAATACTAATTAAATTAAATGAGTAATACCTTGTTTTCCTCAGTTAAAATTATTCTTTTTGGTATGACTACTGAAAAATGGCCAAAACTACTAAAAATATCTGAAACAGGTTGGCATCTCTGTACATAACAAAACTGTCTTTAATTAGTCTCTTGTTTTAAGGAGGTTCGTAGTCCAGTATTTTGCCATAAAGGTCCATTTCACACACATTACTGCATATTCAATCGCAATGTATTTATTTTGTCCTCATTGGAATCTGTAATGTTGTAATAATTATTGTTTTATTAATTTTCCTTTAAATTATCTTATTCTGTTATCGTGGTTAGCACTTTGTGGATTTGCTGCAAGTTTTCTGCTTCAGTGGTTGTGTACGTAGATACATTTTATTTTATACACCTCTGTAAGAGTTAACCTCTTTTCAGTCTGTTACAACTTTATTAATTGAATTGTTGCATGGTTGTTTAATAATATTTTTTTCATCTGAAGTTCATAGCATTTATGTAATTTTTCTTTCAAACAAAATTGAATTTAAATTTGCCTGCAAATTGTGTTGTTAAATTTATTCTAATTATTGTTTTTAGCTAAATTTAGTGACCAGTACAGAGCAACTTGTTGCTATTGTATATCCACAACTGTATGCTGTGAAGGTAGTTCATCCTTCCAGGCATGAAAAAGGTTTGTTTGAACATATTATTGCTAACTGTTAATTTTAAACATTTAAAACAACAGTGGTGTTTTTTTATTTTAAAATGTCAAGTGCACATGTTTTAGTTTGTGTAGTAGTAGTAGCTATCAAAAGTTATTAAAAATTAACTGGATTTTTGATTTTAGTCTGAAATGTCATATAATTCAGTGGCACTGCAAACTTGAAGTACATAGTGGGATGTGTGATATTAAACCTCTCATGCATATCCTGCTTTCCTTCTCCCTCTGTTTTTTTACATTTGTAACAGGAGATCAAGCTAAAACAGCATGTACAAAAATATTAAAATAATTAAAATATACATTGTTCACTACTGTTTGTGAAAATTGCAACACCATGAAGGACTGCCGGTATTAGCTTGAAACTTACAGGATATGTACAACAGGTTGGGACATCAGAGATGCCAACTACTACGGATTCTCTGTAGTTCCTACGGAAATAGCTCTTGTACTACAGAATACGGAAAACCGTGATTTTTCTACGGAAAATTAACAAAGTTATTAATTTTTATTTTGCTTGTTCCTCTTCCCAACGCAATGGCGGCCACTTGACGATCCATCATTCGTCGTGCTTGTGATGCTGCCTGCACCTCCAGTTCTGCCTCTCAGAGCTGCTCGGATCTTAGCGTGAGCGACCGGCACTCGATGAGTGTGGCCTTGCACTGAGTCATTCTAAGTGAAAACCCTCCCTCCTCAGCATGCAACATTCTGGAGACATTGAGCGTAGCTTGCTTTGGTGGACGTGGGCGGAGTTCGGCCTGAAGCTCTTTCGCAGTGCAGCGACAAGCTCAGGGTGAGGAGCCGGTCACCTTTTGTCACCTTTTTTAAAATTAGTCACCTTTTTCAGTTTTTGTCACTTTTTCAAACCTTTTTTTGACCATATTGGGGGGAAATGTAGACAACTATGGGAATGTAGTTACATAGTACAAATATGTGAATGTAGTTATTTGTGTTCTCCTATACCTCCCCTTATAATTGTAGGAAGGCCTCATAATTATTAGGGGTATGCAAAAGTTTCCTCTGTTTTAAGGAGACAGGAACAGTCAGGAAACTAGTATACATTTATTCAACAAAATATTGGCCATTAGCATCAATGACTTTTTTTGGCATTTTTCAGGCAGCAAGTGAATGCCCCTTTGATAGAAGAACTCTGGTTTTGAGCTGAAGAACACAGTAATGAAATTTTCCACCTCTGGAACTGTGGTGAACCATTGTTGGGCCAGGGCATGTTGCATAGAGCGAAACGGATGAAATTCTGAGGGTGCAATGTCCGGGGTGTAAGCCGGTGCGGTAAAACCTCCCAGTGTAACTGTTCAAGGGTTGATTTTGTGGTGGCACCTGCATGTGCTCTGGCATTATCGTGTAACAGGATGACTGGGCGGCGCCCTTTACCTGTCCATGGGCATTTTTGCTCGATTGCGGCAATCAGTTTTAGCAAGTGATCGCTATATTGTTGTACAGTGATTGTTTCACCCGGTTTCAACAGTTTGAAGTACAGCACTCCGTGCTTATCCCACCACACAAACAACAGCACCTTTTTCCTGTGGATATCCTGTTTTACAGTGGATGTTGATGGCTGGCCTGGGTCGACCCAGGATCACTTGCGTATGGGGTTGTAGCACTAGACCCATTTTTCATCCCTGGTGACAACCTTCCACAAGAAATTCTTCCCTTGAAACCTCTTCAGCAACGACATGCAGATGCCCAATCATTGACCAATATTACGCTCCATTAAAGTATGCGGAACCCACTTACCAATATTCTGGATCTTCCCCAAGGCCTGTAGACATTGTACCACTGTCGATTGAACCACTTTCAAACGTTTCGCCAGTTGGTTGGTCGATTGTGTGGCATCCTCTTGCAACAGTGATTCCAGCTCCTAGTCTGTGAGGTCCTGCGGTCTACCTGCACGTGGCTTGTCTTTCAAGCTTAGCTGAGGGGCATCTAAGCCAATAACATTTTATCCTTTCATCCTCTGAGAAACTCCATTTAAAAGTGAAATCTTACGGGCTGTCATCAAAATATTATTTTTTTTGTGTGTGACAGAATTTTCAAAAGCAGTCACTGTTTTTTATTGTATTTGTTGGGTGCATGCTTCTTGGCAAATTTTACAGATTTTGACAATAGTTAAATGTTTTCAGAAAGCTGGATTTCTGCAAAACGCAGAGATGAATGATGAAACTGAAGTTGACAATACCACCAACAACCTAGTAAGAACATTACCTGAAGACATCAAAAACGACCTGCTAAGTGAAGATCAGTTCCCACCAATAGAATTGCAATTCATAGTGCACGAAGACGTGGCAGACACAGAAAAGGATATTTTTTCTGATGTGCTATGAAACATTAAAAATCCTATTCTAGAGCATGTTCATCATACCACACAATGAGTAACGATGAAACAACTAATGTTAAAGATAAAAAGGAGCTGCGAACAACCATCACATTTTGGTCAGAAAGCAATTGTGGCATAATGGCACAGCACCTCCGAACTTTCTTTTTAGATAAAGCGGATTGTGAAACATTGCATAAAAAAAATATGTGAAGCACTTTCTGAGACCAATTTATCACAAAACAGATGCCTAATGCTTGGATCAGACGGACCTAATGTTAAAGTTTTTAGGCTTTTCAATAGTAATTTCCATTAGACATGAGGGGTCTTATAAACATAGGTACCTGCAACATCCATACAATGAATGCATAATGCATATTCAAAATCATTGGAGTGTTAAGGTGAAGAAGCTTCTTAGCTGCTGATCAACATTTACCATTATTTTTATGGTTGGCCTGCCCGTTGGGAAGAGTTTGAAGACATCCAATCTAAATATAACGTTCCACACCACAAATTTTTGAAACATGCAACAACAAGGTGGCTTACCTTGGGGCCTCCAGCCAAAAGGTTTTTGGAGCAGTAGGACATTATTCAGTTCTGTTTCCTTAAGCACATGTCTCTGAGAAAAAGTTCTGCTGCTCCTCAATCCAGATGCTACAATGCTGTTGTGAGTGCCTTAAAGAAACCTTCAATAAAAGATGAACTTCATTTCATTATTTCATCAGCAGAACTATTCATGAAGTTCACACAAGGTTGGGGGGTTAAAGGTTTAACAACCATCGTGAGCAACTCAAGCAGTTTAGGGCCACTGGTTCCAGGGAAGGGAGAGAGCCAGCACTGTAAGACAAACACAACATCCATGCCTCACTGGATTCAAACCTGGACCCAACTTGGATGAACGGTCGTAAGCCATCGCAGTGGTTTACACTGCGCCACATGGGCGGCACACAACGTTTTCAGTGCCAAGCACCCATGATCCACAAATTGCATGAAGAAATAGAGAATGTTCTTCAGACCTTCATGGCTCGTGTTTTGAAGACTGTTGTCATTAGAAAAATCAGTCATTAGAAAAATCACTAATTTTTCTAAAGTTGATCTTGATGAACTGTTTACAGTTGGTAATCTGCTTCCTCTTGAAGAACTTGTCATTAATGAAAAGGTCAGACAAGCTTTCTAAACTGAAAGAAAGTGATAAGTTGTTGTTTCTGAAGGAAGCTCAAAAGCACTATATTACTGCTTGTAAGCATGTGATGCAAAAGACTTGCTTATCAAATAGATCACTTAAAATTTTTAGATTTTTAGACCCAAAAGAATTCATGAATGATAGAAGCTGTAGAGACATATTGAAATTTGCAAAAATTATGCCATTTCATGTTCAACTGGATTATTTGCTGGATGAGTGGAAAATTTTGCTACTGGAAAAAGATGATACAGCATTTGAAAATGAAACTATTGACAATAACTGGCAACAACACATCTCAAAAAGGGACTCATTATCAAAATATATAAAGTTTCCAAACGTTGCAAAAGTCATAAAGGCAGCTCTTACTTTGTCACATGGAAATGCTGACATAAAGAGATGATTTTCCATTTCTAAGCATTATTAAGAGAAGATAAATCAGCAATGACCGAAAGATTTTTAAACAGTGTACTGACTGTGAGGAAGCCTTGAAACAATATCCTAATTTTCTTTTTGTATCTGTTAATCCAAAACTCATTAAGTAAGGTCAACAAGCACATTCAAAGTACACTGCCTTTATGGAAGAATGTAAGAGGGAAAAGAAAATCGAATTAGAAGAAAAGCAAAATGAATGGGATATGAAGAAGACATGAAAAAGATGGGAAAGATAAAAAAAAAAAAAAAAAAAAAAGTCAATCGAATGTGAGACTGAATGACAAGAAAAAAGAACACTTACAAACTAAGGAGGCAAAAGAAGAACTCTTTTTGGAAGCTTTGGCTAAACTGAAGAAAGCACTCGAAAAAATGATTTTAAGGGAGCAAAATTAGCTGAAGGCATGCTCAAGGGAGTAAAGTGTATGTAAACGAAAGAAAGAGTGAGAGAAAAAGAAGTGGAAATTATTCAGAAGAACCCTGAGCTAAAAAAAAATCAAGTATGATTACATTGATTTTTGCTAAGATGCCTAGAAAACAGTAAGCCAAACAGTTTTTTTTTAAGAATTGTTTCTCTGGAACATTGAAGAGAAAATTGTATGTCATTAGATTTTCAGAATTTTGTGTAATTTTTGTTTCTGTGAAATTATATTATGACAATAAAATGGCCATACCCCATCTAGGACCATAATAAAGAAATTAATTATGATTTTACCTGGCCTTTTTTGGTAGGAGAGTATATAAAAAAATAAATATGTTTTGTAACTATATTTGTTGTTTTGTGCTATTGGCAAGAAGTATCTTTTAATCACCTTTTAGTCACCTTTTTAAAAAAAATTGTCACCTTTCTCGCCTTTTTTAAAAGGTCTCCTTAGCTCCTCACTTTGCAAGCTCTTGAAAATCGTTTGGTGCAGAACAGGAGTGTCATTGCGTTGCCTGGCATCGAAGTTTTTTTTTTTAAAGCGTGCATCGGCCATTTATGTCAGTAATTAATATTTTTAAGTTTTTTTCTTGCGTAGAGTTCGCCAAAATGCGTAATTACACGTCTAGTACGCATCGAAAAGTGTGTTTACGCGTCGAAATTTAACCAACTCGTTAAAATATGCATCAGAAATTATTCGTGACTCGTAGAAATACACGTTGAGAAGCGCGTAAAGTACTCATCAACACGTAAAAATGCACATCAACACGTGAAACTACGCATCGAAAAATTTTACCAACACGTAAAAATACGAATCAGGACAGCATTTCGCCTTTCAAAAACGAAAAGTGAACGAAATGAAGATTTTTTCTGTAATCGTAATTTCATTTTCCTGCGATATTGCCTCTGTCCAGTATTGTTGTTATACATCATTTTATTCCATAAATCTTTGTATTTCACTTTGAAAATGGAGGGAAAATTTCCGAAAACGGAAATTCGATGTCGCAAAAATTCCCGTGTAATCTTCAGACAAGAGTGTCACGGCTTCGAGGAATTTCTGCTTTTTTGTCGTAATTTGGGTTATCCTCGAGATCGATGCATAACTGAACAGAAATTTTGGGACAATTTACAGTGGTGAATGATGCTTTCCGCCTGAAACTTCGAAACGGAAATTTCGTCTTTCAAAACTTTTGGAAACAGTAAAGATTTCTTCCGTAATTGTGATTTTATTTTTCATGCGATATTTCCTCTGTCTAGTGTTGTTGTTAAATTTCATTTTATTTCATAAATATTTGTATTTTACCTTGAAAATGGAAGGAAAATGTCCGAAAACGGAAATCAGACGTAGCACAGGTTTCTTCCGTAACTGTAATTTTTTTCCCCAACGCTGTTCCGAACGTGTATCCTGTGTTCTTAAATATTCCCTCGAAAAAGGTTTGCATTTCAGCTTTATAAAGGAGGGAAGAGTCCAAAAACGAAAGTGATGAAGCAGAAAGATTTGTAAGAATTGATGCATGATATTCAAAAGCATTCATATTCTCCAAGTTACACTATGTTTTATCTAAAATTGTGAAAGCTATCATGCATTCATAGTCCTCAAACTGGAAGTTCTTTCAGCATGATGGATACAATTGTCATCCAAGGGATTTGTGAAGCCTACTGTTGTAGCTGATGGTGATGTTGAGCTTAATTTTTCAAATAACAGTTTTTCGAAAAAGAGAAATCAGAAAGGACACAACTGGTAATTGGAGTAAAAACAAGAATGTATTTAAGCGAAAGCATTTTAAACGAAAATGAACTTTCTAAGTTCTATACATTTGTCGGAAAATTCTACATTGAAGAATGTTCTTATATTCAAGAAAAGATACTGATCTTTAAATTCTTAAAACATGCAGAAGTAGCAGATCCTTCACTTAGAGCCAGACCATCATTTACTTCTGTATTATACATAGTCAAGCACTTTCCATTTATAATAACTGAAAATGAACTTGATGTACTGGAAGCGGAATTGCTTGTTATCAAGCTGACAAATTAGAGACCATAGCAGAGACAGATAGAATAGATGTCACTTGGTCAGAAATCTCAAAATTAAGAGGCTGTAATGGAGTGGTTAAGTATACTATTCTCTCGAAAGTAATGTTTGCAATACTTGTAGTTCCACACTCGAATGCTGCTAGTGAGAGGTTTTAGTTTAGTGCGAAAAAATAAAGTCCGTTTCCAACTTAATTTAGGTTTAGAAACTGTAGAAGCACTTGTTATTGCAAAAATGAAAATGTTCTCCTCTGGGCAAGGGTGTTATGAAAAAATATTTTCTTCTGAGGAACTCAAATCTGCAAAACAATGTACAGCCAAATCACTAAAGAAAGCTGTTTAATCAATTTTTTGTTGTGTAATAAAATGTATCAGTCATGGTGTATATTATTTTCCATGTGAAAAATTTGGAATATTTTGATACAGATTTTCATGTATAATAAATAAGTAAGTAAGTAAAAAATACTAATGAAATTAAATGAGTAATATCATGAAAGAGTAATATCATGTTTTCCTCGGTTAGAGTATGACTACTGAAAAATGGCCCAAACTACTGAAAATTTGTATGAGTACTACTGAAAATATCTGAAACAGGTTGGCATCTCTGGGACATGCAAATCATTAAAATGTAGGTAAAAATGTGCATGCTGTTTCAGAGCAGCAGCCTCTGAACTGTCTGATCTTGGATATAAAGAGCTTGCTCAAACGAAGTGTTGCAATCAGTGAAGAGCAGACATCGAAAGGGTGTTTCTTGTGTCTCACTATGCCCTGTCTCCAGAGGAGGTTGCATTATGTACACCTGATGGACTTTGAGTGAGAAAGGATTGTTGGGATGAGAGAAGCTGGATTTTCCTTCCTCAAAATTGCCACTCGTACAGGACAAAACACCAGTATACAGAGTTCGCCAAAAAAATAATTTGAAGGAGTATTTTTACTCCTTTGGGAAAATTTAGGGGGAAATTTTTAAAAATGAGGAGTATTTTAGAAAAATTAACGAGTGAAATAATTAAAAAAAAAGTTGTGATAACACCGGAAATTATAAAAAAAAAATAAACCTGTTTTTTTTTTCATATTAAAATATATTTCACTGCTACTGAATGTATTTGGATGGTTTGCTTCTTTTTGTAGTTAAAAAAAATATATATATATATATATATATATAATACATAAATAACGTAAACACTACAAGAGCATGGAAAGTAATCCCTAGAAATTCTTTGTACCATTTTGGTAAAGAACAAGAATGAACTTCCAACTTTGACGTCGATGTAACGCAACGTATTCTTCCTTTTCTAATGAAGTGTCCATGTTCGTTGGCTGCTTTCGTATTTCCACCGCTAGTTTTTTTTAGATTTCATTGTTTCCTTCCTCTGCGTTTTGTTTCTCTTCTACATTATTGGACTGAGTATAGCTGAAAAAAAAAAGATTAAAGTACGCTGTTTCGACACATCATTCGATACTACAGTGTCTGATAAAGCTGTTTCAATCTCTACAAATCACGACCACATACCACCGTCATGACGAAGTACAAATTACGACCACAAGGCGCTCCGGAATTGCGATTGCGAAAGCGTACTTCACTCAACTGATCGAGCACGAGCCGTAGCAGCAATGACAGGAGTTTTGCGATGCGATTGCGCTCCCGATGAGCCGATGACGTCAAGGTAAGAAACGATGTCTTCCTGACGTCCACAGCGATTGCGCTCCCGATGAGCCGATGACATCAAGGTAAAGAACGATGTCTCCCTGGTTTGCTTGACGACCACAGCTATGGTTGCCAAGCAAACCACGGCCAGCTATGGATTGTCTACAATGTGAGATCTGGCCTGAGGTAACAAAGGATATTGCTGATCATACGGTTGAAATACAAAATTTGAATAAAAGTTGAAAATAAAACATTTTCAGCTTAAAATTCTCGATTCGTATTTTTACACGTTGGCAAAATTTTGATGCATATTTTTAGCGTTGGCAAAATTTCAATGCATAAACACACTTTTTGATGCGTCCTAGACGCATAATTACGCATTTTGGCGAACTCTGCCAGTACAGTGATGTGAATGTGGTGTCAGTGGACAGATAAGGCTTGGATTCACATAAATCCGAGAAATGTACCGCAAAGTCGCACAGCCTTAAGCTGCAGTGGAGTCTCCAACATAGATATTGGCTTGCTGATCAGCAACAGGTTGTGTTTTCTGGCTAGTCATGATTCAACTTGATGCACCAAGATGGTCTCGTGCTTGTTCGAAAACATCATGGTGAACTGCACCCTGCAGCGTCATACCGGCCCTACACCAAGGGTCGTGGTTTGGGGCGCCATTGGGTTCAAATCACGATCTTTCCGGATACGAATTAAGGGAACACTCAACAGCCAATGATACGTCAGGGATGTTTTAGAGGCAGAGGTGATACCCTTCCTTCAGAGTTGTCTGGCACTATATTCCAGCAGGACAATGCTCAAACACGTGGCTCGGAATGTCCAAGGCCTCTTCCCTGCATGGCAGATACCTCTTCTTCCCTGGCCAGCATGTTCGCCTGATGTGTCTCTGATCGAACATGTCTGGGACATGGTAGCTTAGCGACTGACCCATCAAGCTCCTCCGCCAGTCACCACAAATGAACTCTGGTCTCGCATAGAAGCAGCGTGGCAGGCTATTTTCCAGGACGATATTAAAAACCTCTTCCATTCAATGCCACGCCGTGTAGAGGCTGTTATTGTTGCTCAAAGTGGATTCACACGATACTGAGTTTTAAAGCAAAAAAAATCTTGTAAAGCTCTAGAAATGTAATCAGTTATCTCCTGTAACATGAAAAATCTGTGATATAAATTTCATTTAAATAGCATGATTCTTTCTTGGTGTTGTAAGTTTCATAAACAGTAGTGTATTTTTATGCATATATTCCACTAAGTGAGTTCATTTTTTTTTTTTTTACCTTGGATGATATATACATGCAGGTTATCGTAAGTTTGGACTACCAAATAATTTTCATTATTAATTTTATTCCAATAAAACTAATTGATCCATGTTAAATTTGAATGTGAAAGGGAGCAGCACATGTGTGAAATATCAGTGTATTTTTTAGGGAGAGTAGGAGAAAAATTTAATTTCAAAAATCTGATAGGTAGGTATGTGTGTGTGTGTGTGTGTGTGGGGGGGGGTGCCTAGAGGAGTTTGTTATACATTGAGACAAATACCCAGCACAAGGACTCCAAATGCAATATTCTGAAATTTAAATACACAAAGTATTTGTAAAAAGTCACACTTCTATAAACTGTCCGTACCCAAACCTGTTGCACTTTATATAATCAGATTGGAACTGTTGCTTTTTCAGCTCTGCTAAGTTGTTTGCTGTGTTAGTGAATAAAGTACTGAAAACTGGTATTCAGAATTCCATGTAAATTATTGTAAATTATTGATGTGTGTGTGTGTATTAAAAAAATGTAAATCCAACTGATATTTTGAATGTGGGGAAGCACACGTAACAGACTGTTGGTGTGTCAGATCACATATTTTTTTTTCTTTTACTGTAGTAGTATTAAGTTTGAATACTGCAATGTTTTAAGGTAGATTTATAATTGTAGATCAGTTTCTAAGCCGTATGTAACGTAGGAAAAACATATTACTGTGGCTTGTTTTGAATGTCGCCAATTCCAAGATAGTCTAGGTTACCACATGTGACACTGATTCTTGGAATATATGACTTGAGAACTGAAATTTTATTAACAGCAAGTGTGAACTAACAGAAGGAGAGAGAACCCTAGAGGCTAAAGGATTTCCATGAACTAAAATGATATGTTTTTTTGGGAAGAATAAATATCATATCTTAGTTCACAATGAATGTGAAGGTGACTGATTTAAAAAAATTTCTCGGATGATCAGAATATGATAGAAGGAAACTGTTTGGCATATTTAAAATTCT
Organism: Macrothele yani; assembly: GCA_039090855.1. Taxonomy (NCBI): domain Eukaryota; kingdom Metazoa; phylum Arthropoda; class Arachnida; order Araneae; family Macrothelidae; genus Macrothele; species Macrothele yani. The sequence continues at coordinate 74,493,448 of CM077016.1, read as the reverse complement.
GTTGACATCCACCATGGAAAGAAGTCAGTTCATGGTAATGTAACCAAAACAGAGCCTGTAATGGTTGTTTACTTATATGTATGCCTTTCTTTTTTATATAATACCCACATTTCTGCTAGCATTGGAGATGGAGGGTAACTTATCACAACTCCTTGATGCTTAAAGGAGAAACAAAACGTGGTTGAGCAGAACAATAACTCCTGATGCATTGTATTTTATGTCTTTATATTTTGTGATCTGTGGTGTGATTGGCCAAACAGATTTTTTGAACAGCCTAGGATACAAAAACTGGACTAATAGGAAAAGAAGGCAAATATCCAATGTAAAAATTTTATCTTGAACAGTGACATATGCTAATTTTTTCTGAACTCAGCATTAGACTTAATGAAATTAGGCTAGTTTTCCATGAAAAAAGTCAGTATAGAACTTTTTGTCATATTAATGAAAGGAAAGAAATTGCATTAGGTAGAACCAGTTTTTGTTACATAAATTGAGCAAATAATAGATATCTGAAGTAGGCAGGGACCATGAAATATTCCAAAACATCTTTCAAGACTGCCATCAGGTTATAATTATCAAATGGTTTAGGGTTTCCACGGGATTCTATGAAGGCTTTAGCAAGTCAAGTTCTACGAATATGATATGGATTTTAATCTCTAAGCAAGTCAACTTCTATAAATATATGAGGGTCATCCAGAAAGTAATTACCTGTTATGAAATAAAAACAAAAGAAACTGCCGTTGTTGGAATTTTTGTGTTTTCACTAATACTACTTATAATCACTGCTGATATTTAGTCACTTGTTATATCGTGTGACTTGTTTTTGAATACCCTCATCGTATACCTCTGCCGCCAGTCCCTGCAACCACTGTTGCACTCCGTCTTTCAAATCATCGTCACTAGTGAAGTGCCGTCCTCCCAAAAAGTTCATAATCTCTGGGAGCCAAGTCTGGACTGTAGAGTGGATGATCCAGAACCTCTAGTTTGAAACCCTGAAGTAGGTGTTGGGTCTGACATGCCACGTGAGGTCTCGCATTGTCATGGAGGAACACCACACCCTTAGACAGCATACCATGCCGCTTGTATTTTGGATGGCCCTACGCAGCCTGTAGTGTTCCACAATAGCCGTCGGCATTGATGGTTGTGCCTCTGGCCATGAACTCAACTAGCAAGATATCTCTGCGGTCCCAAAACACTGTAGTCATGACCTTCTTTAATAAAAGGTTTTGCTGACACTTGCGTGGTTTCGTCGGGGATTGGGAATGGTGCCACTCAAGCAACTGGTGTTTGTTCTTCGGCGGGAAATGACTAACCTGTGTTTTATCTCTTGTCACTATGTGGTCAAGAAATTCATGCTGCCCCGGTGGTGCAGTGGTCTAAGCAATGGCCTCTTATCATTCATCCGAAAGGGGTCCAGGTTCGAATCCCGGTGAGGCATGGATGTTGTTTGTCTTACGGCACTGGCTCTCTCCCTTCCCTGGAACCAGTGACCCTAAATTAGGGACAGGCGACTGCTTATAGCCCATTGAGTTACTCACAGTGGTCGTTAAACCTCCAATCAAAAAAAAAAAAAAAAAGAAAGAAAAAGAAATTCATCGCCCATTTGTGCGTAACAGGTCAAAAAACTCAAAGCTGCACCCATACAGTTCCTTTTGTGGTCATCAATCAACATTCATGTTACCCACCTGACACAGATGGGCATGCAATTCATTGAGTTTGATGCAAAGCTCTTGTCTGATGACATCATCAACATGTTCCTTGAGATCTGCTGTAACGAGCTGTGGGCAGCTGGAGCGCTGGTCATCACACATGTTGGCTCTCCCCGCATTAAACATCTGAACCCTTTGCCATATCGATGATTTGTCCATCTCCCCTTCACCATAAACAGCCATAATCCGATGATGAATGTCTTTCGGACGCACGTTTTCAGCATTCAGAAAGCGAATCACAGAACGCACCTCTTATTCCATTGGATTTTCAATTGAATTTATCATTTCAAACAAGCACAACAATGGTTTCCAATCACTGCATTAACACAAAACATGCAATGAGTCTCTCCAACATCTGAAGATGAGCGACCTCAACCATGCAGTATCCACCACCTCGCTTGCCCTCTATATGAGCAAACTGGTATTACTTTCTGGATGACCTACATAATATGGATATTATTGTCTTCGTCAAATGGTTTAGATTCCAACACTTTTGTGATTTCAGTACAGCTTATTCTAAAATAACTATGGATGTGATTTGTTGTAATGATAGAAATGCTTAAGGTGGTTAATGGACTAGAAATAGCCAATATACATGCCAAATATGTAAGGGAAAGATTTGGCTAACCTTTTAAGCCATTCTGATGATTTTGATTTAGTATTTGGAATACCAGATCTGAGCCTACAAAAAGCCATTCATAAAGATTTCAGTTCTCTGTAAAAGAAAATTGTTTGAGAATTTCATTTGAGATTATTGGATCAAGACAGTTGAGCAAGAATTTGAGAAGAGTTAACTTGATCACTACAGTTGGCATAACAAAGTAGTAATTAACGTATGCACACCTAAATGTGTGTGTGTTTTATTTTAATCATTTGTCTTTAATTAAGCATATAATGTTAATAAAATATACTATTAATATTTTCCTAAGTAAATAATGCAGCTTTATAAATCATCATGTACTAAAGGAAATGGAGAAATTGACTAGTTATTTATCTGAGCATACAAAAATTTGCCAAGGCAAATAGTATATCTAATGATTACAAGCATTAGCATTTTTCTGCTTTCAAATAGAACTTTGAATGTGCTTGATTATGATAAATACAACAAATGCATTAAATATTAAAACATTGGATACTGATATTTAATAAATCATTAATTTAATAAAATGTAAAAATGTATTTTTTCAATAGGTCGTAATCCATGTTCTGAAAATGGTCATTGTTCTCATCTGTGCCTTGTAGAGGAGTCAGTAAAAATCAGATGTTTTTGTCCATATGGAATGGTTTTATCTCCTGATAACAGAACTTGTTCAGGTAATACTTGTAAATAAAAAAAAGTATATTTCTTTTATTATTATTATTATTATTATTATTATTATTATTATTATTATTGCATATAGTGTTTACTGTTATTTGGGCATGCAGTTATAATTATCAGTTTGATAAGTCAAGTTTTCTTTTATGTTCAGTATAAATGAATTAATTTCTAAAGGCAAACCTGTATTCAGTAGATTAAGGCTGTTCACTAAACTTATAATTTAATAATTAATTTATTTTATAATTTAAACACTCCAATATAATTTAAAATTAATTTGCAACAGACATCTTCAGTTTAAAAATTTTTGTGTATTATCAAACATTTTAATTTGTCTCTATTTTGTGTTAAGTTTTACAACGGTCGAAATGTATTAATTTGTGATAGTATAAACTTGAAACATCCCATAAATCATGCCATTAATGTATTAGTATGTAAAGACTGTCACTTTTCCTGCAGAAGTTCTCAGTTTTTATGTAAGATCTGTTAAGCTTTATTATTTAATAGTTAAAATAGTGGTTTAATTTAATTACACTTTTACTCATTGTCTCATTTTGCATATTTCTACTGTTAAATCATAATCTGAGATTTCATGTTATTTCTTCAGTGGAATCTTAAATTATGATGCTGCAACATTTTATGGTTTTATGGTATTCTTTTCTTTTCATATCCTTTCCAGTGAAAGTAATTTATCCTTTCAGATTACATCCATGTATACGTAGTGCAATCAAAAAGTTCCGAGACTAGGTACGTAGCACGCCAACAGATGGCAGTACGCAGATGCCCGAGCAGAGGTCGAGGGCAGTGACCGTCATGAGTCATTGTGCCGAGTGGCGTTCTGTGAGCATTGGGAGCTGCGCTACCCGATATTTGGTGACCATGTGCAGAACACACCGGCGATTTCGGTATGGACTGCAAACTAGAGCAGTAAGCGAACATCAAATTCTGCGGAAAATCGGGAATGGAGACGCATGAAATGTTGCTGTAGGCTTATGGCAATGAAGCAAAGAGTCGTGCAAGGTGTTTTGAGTGGCACTCATGCTTCAACAGGGGCAGAACCGCACTGGAAGATGACGAGAGGTCAGGGCAACCATCCACGAGCAAAACCCCAGAAAATGTGGACAAAATTAGAGAACTGGTGTATGAGGATTGTCGGAGAACCATTCAAGACATTGCTAATCGTCAATGTGCCATACAGAACAGTGCCAGAAATTCTGACGTCGGTTTTGAACATGCACCACATTGCTGCAAAGTTTGTGCCAAAGATTCTGAACCCCAAACAGAATACGCTCCGTATCGAACTCTGTCAAGATCTTCATCAGCAGGTGGTGAATGAACCAATGTTCCTGTCACGGGTCATCACTGGGGACGAGGCTTGGGTCTACGGTTACGACCCGGAGACCAAACAACAGTCGTTGCAGTGCAATAGCCCGGCATCTTCATGACTGAAGAAGGCCCAACAGATCCGGAATGCAACCAAAAGCATGCTCATCATGTTATTCGACATTAGTGGGATTGTCTGCTCTGAATTTGTCCCCCAGGGCCAGACCATCACCACCCTTTTTTACAGCGATCTGCGCAGTCTTGGGGAGAACATTCGCCGCAAACGACCTGAAATGTGGCGCAGGGGTGATTTCCTGCTTCATCACGACAATGCAGCAGCTCACAGAGCGTTAGCGACATGTCAGTTTTGTAGCCGCAACAGCATGACTACCCTTCCTCACCCGCCTTACTTTCCGGATTTGGCCCCCTGCGACTTTCTGTTTTCGAAGCTGAAGCTCAAGGGTCACCATTTTGAAACCATGGACGAGATCCAGCGCGAATTACAGACAGTGCTTAACACGATTCACGAACAGAACTTCCAGGGAGCGTTCCAACAGTGGCAAAAACTCTGGCAGCTGTGTATCGCTGCCCAAGGAGGCTACTTTGAGGGAGATCATAGCCAGACTTAAGTAACGTAAGTACTTTGTTGTATATCGGCCTAGTCTCGGAACTTTTTGATCAGACCTCGTACTAACCTAGGTGGATCATTGTAACTCTTAATTCCAGTGATATGATTCTGTGACCACCTTTGCAGTTGATAAATATTTTACTGATCTTGGTCATTAAACAGTTGAAAATGCAAATATTCAGGGTTGGGATTTGCAAGTTTTTGCTGTAAAGATTTTCTTTCGTTTCTTTGGACAAAATTAAGGTGACATTTTGTCATCTGCCGCTCTGGTGGTGCAGTGGTCTAAGCAATGGCTTCTGATCGTTCGTCTGAGATGGGTCCAGGTTCGAATCGTGGTGAGGCATGGATATTCTGTTTGTCTTACAGCGCTGGCTCTCGCCCTTCCCTGGAACCAGTGGCCCTAAATTAGTGACAGGCGACTGCTTATTACCCATTGAGTTAGTTGCTCACGGTGGTCGTTAAACCTCCAATCACATTTTGTCATCAGGATTCCCAGTACAGATCTACTGATGTGTGTTTTCAACAAGGCTGATCTTTTCTTGCAAGTGGACAAAACAGCTCTCTTTGATTCTCAGATTAATTCAAATGCCTGTGAAGCACATTTCTCCTTCCCCTTTGCTGCATTCCTAAGAGGATTAAATCCACTGGCCCAACCCCATTCTTTTTCAACACCAACAGGCTACACCCTTTGGGGTCCAAAGTGATGCTCTCTATATGCTCGAACTTGGTTGCTGTCTACAGAAATTTTAGAAATGCTGATATATCTTACACTGTTTTGATTTTGTATGGTTTTAATTGCATGAGTTAATAATGAGGTACTAAAGAGCATAAATACATGCTATTCTAACATTATATAGATACTTCAAATTTTACTGCATTTCCTTGTGAATTTCTTTGCCTTATGAATGAAATTTTTCTCCAGGGGACCAGCGCTTTTTTGCATATTTCGTAGATGTTCATCCGAATGTATTGCGTCTTACTCAACTGGACACAAAACTTGCTCACGTGTTTCCACCATATCAGCTTCCCAAAGCCCCTGTAAGTATAATTTAATTGCAAAGAGAAAATCTGGTAAAATATTGCTTGCTGTTAATTACAGTAGTTTTCTGTTACATAACTTTTGGATGTTTTTGTGTGTGTGTGTGTGTGTGTGTGTGTGTGTGTGTGTGTGTGTGTGTGTGTGTGTGTGTGTGTGTGTGTGTGTGTGTGTGTGTGTGTGTGTGTGTGTGTGTAATTTCTTTCAAACTTGAAGCTATTTAATGTTCCATGGGAGTTTGGACTTTTACATAGATAATTTATGTACATTTTAAAAATTATAGGGTTTGTACTGAAATCTAGGTAATATGTAGTCTGTTCCATTCAAAATGATATTGGTCCAATTAATAAACAAATGGATATCCAGGAGTTGTGCTGGCTTTTTTTTAAAGTTTTCATCAAATTAATTTTGTTTTTTGTCAATGTATTATAACAGTACAAAAAGGTAATAGCCAAAACTTTTTTCCATCGCCAAAACGATTTCTTTGTCGCGAATTGTGAAGAATGCGATCAGCAGCGCAACCCCTGTATATCACCCAGCACAAGCAAATATTAAATTAATTTTGGTCAGTGTCACTGTAATAGGGTAAATGAAAGAATTGCAAAAGAATGGGTAAACTATTGTGCAACAGTGAGAAATCTTACCACTAGGGTCATCTTGTAAAGAGATATATGCTTTCAATGTAGTTCTTCATCTTGGCTAGTTTCTGATAAAAGGAAACTGGTTAGCATTATTAAGAAAAAGAGCAACATAATAATACATATTACATTCATTTCATAAATTCATGGAAATTTATTAGGTTCTACACTGGTGTCCAAAACAAAATTAAAAGTCCAGAAGGCAATAGTGAGCAAATAACCCAAAGCTTTCAATGAAATGTGACAATGTTCATAGGACATATGCAAATGTGCATGAGAAACAAATTCCTGTGGTGAAATTTCCATATCAGTGTTTAAAATACTGTCTAATATGTAAATTGAGTTAAATGCTTAAAGTCAGTGGAGAATGGCAATGGCATTTCTTGTAGACAGCTTATGTAAGAAGTGTTTTGGTGGCTGTAAATGGTTTCCTTATGCCTCATACATGTGTCCAATGCTGTATGGTGGCAAGCTATAGGATGACTAAAAGTCATCTAGTTTTGGGCCCAGGTCACAAGGGACTTGAATATCCACTCCAGAGTGATTTCATGGTTATGGCAGGAACTTAAAATCATTGGGGTGTTACGAAGGCCTGGCCAAGGTCGTCCAAAGCGTGCGGTACCTCATGAGTACCCTTATGTCACTTTAACTGCACGCCATCATAGGTTCTATACAGCCTGGCAATTGTCTTTGGAGCTCTCCAGTGCCATTGGGACTACTGTATCATGGCAAACAATATAACAAAGGTTTATTGCAGTTGGCATTTTTTTTTTTTTTTTTCCAGAAGACCCATGATTTGTGTCCTGCTAACCACATCTCACAGGAGAACTCGCTTGAACTGATGCAGGCAACATCATTCCTGGTGCCCAGACAAGTGGGTCAGTGTTCCTTTTACAGATGAATCCAGATTCAGTCTACAAGCCGATTCTGTATGCATTTCATCGGCAAGAAACGGGGAACCCATAGTGATCCTGAGAGCAAGATTCCTTTGGAAGTGGTGGTCAGGAAGCAATATAAATGCAGAGCATTATAGGAACGAGATCCTAGAAACCTATGTCAGGCTTTTTCAGGAAGCTGTTAGTTTTCAGTTCTTTTTAATGGGTGATAACGTTCACCTGCGCACAGCTCAGCTTGTCGACTATATCCTGCAAAGCGAGGATATTTGGTGTATGTACTGGCCAGCCATGTCTCCAGGCCTGAACCCTATAGAGCATGCCAGCTCATCTGTCCCTTCTCAGAAATTTTTCTGGGCTGCACACTGCCCTCATCAAGAAATGGAATTCTCTTGCTCCTGAGTTCATCAACAATGGGGTGATGAGTGTGTATCATTGTTGAGAGAGTTGTCTCTCTGTTCAAGGTGATCACATTCCATTTTAAGCCTTTTTTTTTTTTTTTTTTTAGGTTACATTCTTACATCTCACCTTGGTGACATTTGTGGATGTGACCCTGTATACACAAAATGTGTACATATGTCTGTTGTTATAAAATTCTTATTGCCCTTATGACTGTTCGTCTTTATATGCCAAACGTCTCTACCTGCTGTTACATGTTTTCCTTTTTATCCCTGCAAATGTTTTCCAGATTTCAGTTTTGGGCACCAGTGTATTAACACTGTTTATAGAATAACAATAATTATTGATAGGCATTTTGCAATTTAATCTAAACTGGTAGAAATTGAACTGCAAGACAGGAATGAATCATTGAAACCAGAATTTAAGCTGGCTCAAAAAATACTGTAGCAAAAATGCTAACATGGGGAAAAAAGTTGTAGCAAAATGCTACAGACAGCCGCTTTTGTTGCTCGGCAAGTCCTAACCTCAACTGAATCGTTCACACCAACAACGCTTTAAATTTCAGTGGGGGAGGGGGTGTTGATTTTTGCCCTTTTTTTTTTTTCTCCAGAGCTTTTAGTGGACCAATAATACTACTTCTGGAAAATTGTTCCTACATCTGGAAAATGTCAAAAAGGAACAGTGCTCGTGTGATTTTGTGAGCTGCAAAAATATCCCCATTTTCAGATTGGCGTGTCTGTAAGTAAACACAAAGTAAAATAAAAATTAATCTTGATGCATGCTTATTTTTGGTGAACTTTATAGGATTTATCATTCTGTTTATTTGGCCTTGGATATTTGTTATCCGTCTTTTGTATTATTTGATGAATGTTTTATATAATACTGGGTATTTAGGATTTTGTCTGGTGCTATTTCCTTTTGTTGGAAATAGCAGGAAGAAATATTCGGTCTGTATGCTTGAATTCGCAATAAGTCCAACTGTAAAGAATAGAGATTTGTTAGTAGCCATCCAGCGATGAAAAACTTCTCTTCCTTGGATCACACTGGAATTTACATAGTTGTTGAATTACTGATGTGATAATGTTTGAACTAAGTATATTGTCCCAGGTGTGTGAAGTTTGTATGAAATTCAGACTCAATATAAATAAGTGAAAAACTAAAGTTATATATAGTTTTTGAGTGGGGAAGTGTTAGTACTGAATGCAAGATAAGTCTAAATGGCACAGAGATTTACCAGGTGAATGAGTTTGTATATTTAGGAAGCATGTTCAACAGAGAGAACAAATTAGATGGTAAAATTAGTAGGAGAGTGAATTCTCTTTTGAAAGTCATAGCTGCCTTAAGACTATTTCACAGGAATGATGGTTCTCAAGAAGGTCCCGAATGGCTGTATATGAAAGTGTAATTGTTCCTACTCTGATGTACGGTAGTGAAACCTGGGTACTGCAGAAGAGACATAGGAGTCATTTGTGTGCTGGAGAGATGCGTTACTTACACAGGGTTTGTGGGAAGACAGGCTCTCATCATGTAAGGAATGCACATGTGTAATGTGAGGCAAAATGTTGTCAGTAAGGTGGAGACAAATATTCCTTAGGTAGTTTGGCCATGTTGAAAGAATGAGTGATGAAATGCTTACTAAGACAATTTCTTTAGCCCAAGTAGCAGGAAAGGAAGGTAGAGGAAGGCCAAGGAAATTGTGGGAGGATCAGATTCAGGAAGGTCTGCACAATAAAAAGATCGAGCATGAAGTACAAAAGGTCTTGCGGGAGACTTGTGATGGATATCAGCGAAGCTCGAGCTGTGTGCCAAGATTGCTCTAAATGGAGAAGTTTGATACATTTGGCTGTAAGCAAAATCTATTTCCATCACTTAAACGTTAATCTGTCAGATGGACTTTTTTTGAGGAGCTGATCTCCGAATCTCGGAGAAAGGCTCAATGATATGTGTATGTATGAATGAATAAACTGTTAACAAATAAAGGTAACTTGATCACGCTAGTTACGTTAAATGAAAACTTTTACAAAAAAGTTCGTAAGTTGGAAGCTTTCGACCTTATCTTAGGTCTTCATCACGCCAATGGAGAACTAAGATTGTTGCCAGATTCTATATTTGAATTTTTCCTATTTTTGTTGCCAAAACTTAGAATTGATCTCCAGATCATCGGAATGTAGAGAGGAGATTCGGAATTGCAAGTCATTGAGTTGAAAATAATTTCCAGGCTTTCACGGTAACAGAGGGCAAAACGATTGTCAAAAGAAGCAATTTGTTTTGCTTCGTTCCAGTGGGGAACTGCAGATGTGTCTTCCATTGTCAAAATAGACAAGGCAGTATTAGGATTGGCTTTCGAAACATCTTTTTTATATTCTAAAATTCTATGGTTAATGCTCCTGTATGTGCTTCTAATGTATAAGTTATCCCCTATTGAAGAAGAGATAGGAATGAAGTAAACTCCTGGGAGGTTCAGGCTTTCAACTTTGTCCCTATCCCTTTGTAGAAGTTTCAAGATGTTTGGGGTAGATTTAATGGCAAGATGGTAACCAAAACTTCTAAAAAGAATCTGTAACTTATAAGCATAGGAAGGATGGTAAGGAACAGAACCACAGAATTTCAGGTTTTCTTTCTTTTGAGGAAGGAGGCATTCAATTTTCGAATGGTTTTCATATTTCTTTGTGAGGGAGTTGACTGTAAGAGCAGGGAAACCATGAGAGAGGGCTATTGTAGAAATTTTGGAGAGTTCTTCTTGAAGAGAGAGTTGGTTGTTGCAAATGATATGAGCCCTGTGGATGTAGGACTTCAATGCTGCAAGCTTGTAGAGATGCAGGGTGAAAGATTTGTAGGGAATGATGTTAGTGGTGGCAGAAGGTTTACGATAGACGGAACGAGTAATGAAGAGATCAGAGTTTCTGCATATAGATACATCAAGGAAATCAATTTTGTGGTTTACTTCCTTAAATATAGTGAGATTAATGGAAGGAAATTTTTCTGTAATGGAGTTGATCAGTGTCTAGTTCAGACTTTGTATGGGGCCAGCTAATGAAAATGTCATCTACATATCTTAACCATAGGGAATGTTGAAAAGGGTGTTGAGGAATGATGGAAACTTCAATATGTTGCATGTAGATTTCTGCAAGCAGAGGGGAAAGAGGTGACCCCATGGAGAGACCAGATTGTTGCCTATACACAATTTTGTTGAAAACAAAACAACTGTGTTGATGAATAGTGTGGAAACAATCATAAAGATCTTTGATAAGAGTACCGGGGTTCAAAATGAAGAATCAATTTCTTCATGAGGAGCATGTGGGACTCAAAAAATATGGTACAGAGGGAAACAAAGATTCTACATCAAGAGTATACAGATTAACACTCAGAGAAATGGAATTAGGAAGTTTGTGGATGAAGTTGAAGTAGAGACAACAGTATGAGGATGGTTGGCTATCCAGGGATTTGCATTTAAGGACCAATCTCTTTTCAAGGTTTACTGCTAGAGAAAAAGAATATTCAACTAAAGGTCTGATGTGGTTACCATCTTTATGCAGTTTCACTTGCAGGAAAAGCCTGGGAGTTCTAAAGTAAGGAGGGGTGATATATCACCAAGGAAGGATTGAAGAGTTTCTTTCTTAGCTAATCTGTCAACTGAGTTTTTGGGTGAGTTGGTGGTGTCTGACTGCAGAGGAATGCAGTTAGCAAATGTAAGAAATGAATGCACTTTTTCGTTTAGTGTTTCTTTACCAATGATGACTGGGCAACTAACTTTATCTGCTTTGCATACGCCAAGGTCATTTTCCTGAATAAATGACCTGAATTCTTTTAAACAAGATGAAGAGTACTTGATTGGCACAGAATTTTGCTTGGATAGGATAACAGCAGCGTTGGCACGAAGGATAGGTTGGTGAACAGTCTCAGTTCTGTGGATGGCTGATTCTATAACAGAAACAGTTTGTAGAAGTTTGATAGGAAGAGCAGGTGAAAATTTTGGGCCTAATGATAAGAATTTATCCAAGCTAGGAGGAATAGTGACAGAAGAAAAATTTACATACTTTGGCTTGTCAGTAGAGGCTGAAGACGGAGACTACTGGGGATAACTTATACATTGGAAGCACATACAGGAGCATTAACCATAGAATTTTAGAACATAAGAAAGGTGTTTCAAAAGCCAATCCTAATACTGGCTTGTCTATTTTGACAATGGAAGACACATCTGCAGTTCCCCACTGGAACGAAGCAAAACGAATTGCTTCTTTTGACAATCGTTTTGCCCTCTGTTACCGTGAAAGCCTGGAAATTATTTTCAACTCAATGACTTGCAATTCCGAATCTCCTCTCTACATTCCGATGATCTGGAGATCAATTCTAAGTTTTGGCAACAAAAATAGGAAAAATTCAAATGTAGAATCTTGCAACAATCTTAGTCCTCCATTGGCGTGATGAAGACCTAAGATAAGGTCGAAAGCTTCCAACTTACGAACTTTTTGTAAAAGTTTTCATTTAACGTAACTAGCGTGATCAAGTTACCTTTATTTGTTAATATTTTTACGTGTTTTGCCCATCATCAACATGTTTCAAAGCTACGCAACTTCCGGGCATTTTATTTTGGACTGGACGAAAGATTGGATTTCCTTCCGGAAACTTCGGACCCAAGTTACTAATTCTCTTTGCAGTCTTTGTTTTCTTGTTTCCTGCAAGTCTTCAGGCATTCTTCCCCAAGTTTTTCAGATCTGCAAACCGATCTTCAAAGGACGTTGCCGTGCTTTACTACAGCAGACCAGCCATAACCTCCTATCTGCCGCTATCCGTGACCCGCGTTCCTCCATAGCTAAAACTGAACTTTCCTGCTACATTAGCTACCAATCACTGGCTGCTACCACTCATCCTGCTTTGCTTGATATTTTCATGGTTCGTATCAACCAAACCCTCTCAACAATTGAAGTAAATGAATATGCTCGCCATACAAAAAAATTTAATTTTCTACTCTCCAAGCAAAAAAGTCAAGCAACCTCTCCGTCTTCAGCCTCTGCTGACAAGCCAAAGTATGTAAATTTTTCTTCTGTCACTATTCCTCCTAGCTTGGATAAATTCTTATCATTAGGCCCAAAATGTTCACCTGCTCTTCCTATCAATCTTCCACAAACTGTTTCTGTTATAGAATCAGCCATCCACAGAACTGAGACTGTTCACCAACCTATCCTTCGTGCCAACGCTGCTGTTATCCTATCCAAGCAAAATTCTGTGCCAATCAAGTACTCTTCATCTTGTTTAAAAGAATTCAGGTCATTTATTGAGGAAAATGACCTTGCTGTATGCAAAGCAGATAAAGTTGGTTGCCCAGTCATCATTGGTAAAGAAACACTAAATGAAAAAGTGCATTCATTTCTTACATCTGCTAACTGCATTCCTCTGCAGTCAGACACCACCAACTCACTCAAAAACTCAGTTGACAGATTAGCTAAGAAAGAAACTCTTCAATCCTTCCTTGGTGATATATCACCCCTCCTTACTTTAGAACTCCCAGGCGTTTCCTGCAAGTGAAACTGCATAAAGCTGGTAACCCCATCACACCTTTAGTTGAATATTCTTTTTCTCCAGCAATAAACCTTGAAAAGAGATTGGTCCTCAAATGCAAATCCCTGGCAGCCAACCATCCTCATACTGTTGTCTCTACTTCAAACTTCATCCACAAACTTCCTAATTCCTTTTCTCCGAGTGTTAATCTGTATACTCTTGATTTAGAATCTTTGTTTCCCTCTGTACCATATTTTGATTCCTACATGCTCCTCACGAAGAAATTGATTCTTCATTTTGAACCCCCGGTACTCTTATCAAAGATCTTTATGATTGTTTCCACACTATTCATCAACACAGTTGTTTTGTTTTCAACAAAATTGTCTATAGGCAACAATCTGGTCTCCCCATGGGCTCACCTCTTTCCCCTCTGCTTGCAGAAATCTACATGCAACATATTGAAGTTTCCATCATTCCTCAACACCCTTTTCAACATTCCCTATGGTTAAGAAATGTAGACGACATTTTCATTAGCTGGCCACATACCAAGTCTGAACTACAGACACTGATCAACTCCACTACGGAAAAATTTCCTTCCATTAATCTCACTATATCTAAGGAAGTAAACCACAAAATTAATTTCCTTGATGTATCTATCTGCAGAAATGCTGATCTCTTCATTACTCGTTCCGTCTATCGTAAACCTTCTGCGGCCACTAACATCATTCCCTACAAATCTTTCACCCTGCATCTCTACAAGCTTGCAGCATTGAAGTCCTACATCCACAGGGCTCATATCATTTGCAACAACCAACTCTTTCTTCAAGAAGAACTCTCCAAAATTTCTACAATAGCCCTCTCTCATGGTTTCCCTGCTCTTACAGTCAACTCCCTCATAAAGAAATATGAAAACCATTCGAAAATTAAATGCCTCCTTCCTCAAAAGAAAGAAAACCTGAAATTCTGTGGTTCTGTTCCTTACCATCCTTCCTATGCTTATAAGTTACAGATTCTTTTTTAGAAGTTTTGGTTACCATCTTGCCATTAAATCTACCCCAAACATCTTGAAACTTCTACAAAGGGATAGGGACAAAGTTGAAAGCCTGAACCTCCCAGGAGTTTACTTCATTCCTATCTCTTCTTCTACTGGGGATAACTTATACATTGGAAGCACATACAGGAACATTGACCATAGAATTTTAGAACATAAAAAAGATGTTTCGAAAGCCAATCCTAATACTGCCTTGTCTATTTTGACAATGGAAGACACATCTGCAGTTCCCCACTGGAACGAAGCAAAACGAATTGCTTCTTTTGACAATCGTTTTGCCCTCCGTTATTGTGAAAGCCTGGAAATTATTTTCAACTCAATGACTTGCAATTCCGAATCTCCTCTCTACATTCCGATGATCTGGAGATCAATTCTAAGTTTTGGCAACAAAAATAGGAAAAATTCAAATATAGAATCTGGCAACAATCTTAGTCCTCCATTGGCGTGATGAATACCTAGGATAAGGTCGAAAGCTTCCAACTTGCGAACTTTTTTTGTAAAAGTTTTCATTTAACGTAACTAGCGTGATCAAGTTACCTTTATTTGTTAATATTGTTACGTGTTTTGCCCATCATCGACAAGAATAAACTGTTGTTAGTCAAATAAAGTTCTACAATTCACACTGTATTGTATGGTATTATAATATTGCTGTACTGTTGTAAACTTTATTTGAATGATAGAGCAATGTAACAACAATGTTTTCAGGTCAATAATAGCGCAAGTGAGTAAATCCCTAAAAGGCGAGTGGGAAAGTTTTTCACTGCTGAAGAACCTGTGTGAATAGTTTATTCTAACTATAATCCCCAGTGTCTTTCCGATTGGGCTCATTGTGAGCTTAAATGTTGGGACTGAATATTTCTGTAGTGCTAAAAAAAAAAAAAGAAAAAAACATACATATTTTTTTAATCAGAAAAAAAGGGAATGTTTTTTTTTTCTTAAAAAATTCCTTTGAAGAAATTAAAGAAATGATTTTCTTTAAATTATTAATAAATTGCCACATCAGCTTAAAATAATAAATGCACAAGGTCAGTAACAAAAAAAAGCACTGCCTTTTATATTCATGAAATATTTTGAGCCTTAAATTTACATGCTAATTGTTTGTAACCCCTATCTTTGTTGTAGGAGCATGGAGTTTTAGATGGGAAGTATTTTTATTGGATTTCTGGAGCGTCTATTTATAGTCTGGACATTGAATTTGGGAATACAGATTCCTTTTTAAATTTTGGTAGGTATTTATATGATTATTTGTTTTCACACATGAATCTAATTGCCATAATTTTAAGGTGAACAGCAGTGAGTAATTCATATCCTTCTAAGTTTGAATTCCTTAAGTTACCTCTGTATCTCTTCTTTCTTTACTTTCTATTTTCACAAATTTTTTTTTTTTTTTTTTTTTTTTTGCAAGTTCTGTTTTGGTATCTTTTTATTGTGTGCAGTGAAGGTTGCAAATGGTATTTCTGATTTAACAATGGAGGTGTTCATGCAGTCCTTTATATTAAAAGAAATGTAGACATTTATATTTAAAAAATGCTACATCAGCTTAAAATAACCCACAAGGTCTGTAATTAAAGAAAACGTTGCATTCTTTTGTATTACTGTACCCTTAACAAATGAAATAACAAATGCTGCAGGCTAAGGAATTATGAATATGCTGAAGTAAAAATGTGTTACCATCACAATCAGTTGTTATATACACAAATGTGTATATTGTATTTGGACACTTAAACGTAATCCCCTTTGTTCTTCCAGCCTCGTGCCACAAATTATGCAAAACACACACACATACACACAAAAGTGATCACTGAATTATGACCACTTACCTTATACTTTGTAGGTCCTCCTTTCACCCTCAGTGTATAGCAGCTACCTGATGTGGCATCGATTCAATAATATGTCTGAAGCAGTTGGGAGGTATGGCCAACTGAGCCATGTGTAATGCCACCTTCAATGCACCTTCAGTGGAGGTAATTGGTGTATCCAGACTCCTGACGTGCCATGTCATAGTGTCCTACAAGTGCTCTATGGGACTGATGTCAGTAAAGTTTGGAGGCCAGTCGATATGCTGGAAGTCTGAACTGTTTCTCAAACCATTCCTGTGCAGCATTAGACCTGTGGCTTGGTGCATTCTCAGAGATCTTTGCTCTGAGTACAGGCCCAGTGTTGTGCATAGGCCATCAGCACATTATCAGCAATGTTGCACTTTTTCCCGAAGGCACCATTGCCATTCAGGAAAAAGTGCAACATTGCTGGGTGTGCAGAGTCAGCAAGCAATTCACGATAGATAGCTGGACCTGTGGCTCGGCGCATTGTCATCTTGGAAGACATCGTTGCCATTCCCATTCGGAAAAAAGTGCAACATTGCTGGGTGTACAGAGTCGGCAAGCAATTCACGATAGATAGCTGGACCTGTGGCTCGGCGCATTGTCATCTTGGAAGACACCGTCGCCATTCGGGAAAAAGTGCAACATTGCCGGGTGTACAGAGTCAGCAAGCAATTCAAGATAGTGGGCACCAGTCATACGTTGTTCCGCATGCACCAGAGATTACAGTTCTTGCCAGGTAAACATGTCCCTTAACATACAACCACCTCCACTGGCTTTCACTGTGGAGACCATGCAGGATGGATCGAGTGCACCATGTTCTTTGAGCCAAACATGCACCCTATTATCCACAGAGTGGAGTAAAAACGCGAATCGTCAGACTAGCACACTTTATTCCAGTCATCCTACGCCCAACTTGTGTGACCTTTGCACCAGGCAAATCTTGCTCTGATGAACCGTGGTTAGGAGAGGATGTCGTCAGGGTTGTCTGCAATGCATGGTCATGACAGATACTGTTCTGGGTTGACCTCTGTTGTATTGGGTAGTCAACTATTGAACAGTGCTGCATCTGTTGGCTTGTACGAGTTGTCGGACATGGCGCTCATCTCTCACATCTACCTTTCATTGTCCTGTGCACTTTTGCCTCAGGGTCATTGTTTGACCATTTTCAATCCAGTTCTGATACACTTTAAATAGGTGGTTCACGAACAATCCACGAGCTCAACCGTCTGGGAAATCAAGGCACCCACTCTCTGAGCTCACAACAGGTCCTTTCTCAAAGCTCAATAAATCCTTCCTTTTACCCATTGCACTCCAAATTTTACTACCTACTGCTCTACTCACACCTTATATATGCTATGTCAATCAACTAATTGCACCCTCTCGCAAATCACATGGTAAATGGACTGCATCCACTTTTGAGAGGGGTGGTCATAATGCAATGATCACTTGGTGTATGTATGTATGTATGTATGTATGTATGTATGTATGTATGTATGTTTGTTTGTTTATTTATTGCTTTTTATTTTATTTTATTAATTTTTTTTCCTGTCAATGATTGATTTCCCAATTTTGGAATGTCAGTAATTTTATATTTTTAAAAGTAGGATATTATTTGGGCTATTGTTTATATGGATTTTTTATACCCCTTCTTGATTAGTCTGTCTTGCAAATGCCAGTGGTTATTAAATTGTTATAGTATGCTTTTAAAATTTCTTTAGGCAGGCTTATTGTTGATTCTCTGTGGATGTTTCATTCCATATAATTTTATCCTCATATTTAAACTGAAGGGTGAAAATTCTTTCAATTAGGATCTAATAAATTACAATAGATTACTTCTCATTGGATGTGTGGTAGGTAGCATCACCTCACACAGTTAGAAGGGAGATGTTATGTGGAGTAGTTTCCTCCCACCACATTCTCTTGTAGTGCTTAATTTCTGGTATTGCTTTGTCACGTACACTCTTTGTCATAAAAATCCATGCACCAAGAAAAAAACGTGCGATTAACACAAAACTCGGAGAATAGCTACAGGGAGGGCAGACGTGCAAATGATTAAAGTTTTGTGCGATTCCACGTGTCCCCGCATCCAAGACCGGCACTGCAATCGCAATTCGTGGGGCTTATAAGGAAGGCACTGCGCAGGAGACTCCATTCGTTCCAAAGTGCACTTTAAGAGTCAGGTGAGATCCCTGAGCGATAGACATGCTGAGGAGCCACTGTAGATGTGCATACGGGCAACTGACTGAGTTTGAACGAGACCGTATCGTCGGGATGAGAGAGGCAGGGTTGCCAGTTTACCAAATCTGCCGCCATTTGGGCCAGTCGGACAGTACGGTGTGATCATCTTGGGAGCAATAGACACAGGAAGGCACCCAGACATGGCAGACTGGCTCTGGATGACCCAGGCGCACCACCAGCAGAGATTACCATGGGATTATGAGAGCAGCCCATACAGATGCCATGATGTGCTTGTCCAAATATCCAGAGACGTGGCGGCGGCTGTACAAGGGACTCCTGTGTCCGCCAGAACCATTTCGAGACGCCTGGCAGAGGCTAACCTGCACTCTCGATGGCCCTTACGTTTTCTGCTGTTGATTGCAATGGTGTCAGCAGCAAACAACCAAGAAGGCTACGGACTGGTGATGTATTGTGTTTAGCGACGAATCTTGCTTCTGTATGGGAATGGACAACCACTATGTTCAGAGTGCGGAGGACTGCAGGTGAGCTCTACAATCCCAACCTCACTGTACAGCTGCACACATATCGAAATGTAGGTGTGATGGTCTTGGGGAGTCATCGCATATGACAGCCGGACTTCCCTCGCAGTGATCCGAGAGACATTGACAGCGTAGTGCTACGTACAGGAGATCCTGCGGCCCCATGTGCTGCCTTTCCTGGCAGGGCAGCCTAGAGCCATTTTCCAACAAGATGATGCCTATCTGCACATGGCTCAGGTTTTCCAGGACTCTGTATGTCATGCTTCGATGCTTCCATGGCCTGCCAGATCGCCTGATCTCTCGCCCATTGAGCACGTGTGGGACCACATGGGACGCCAGCTTTTTCCGTGTCCCGGTTTTCGTGATTTAGAGCATCAGTTGCAGGAAGTGTGGGCTAATCTGTCCCAGGATAACATATGACGTCTCTTTGACTCCATGTCGGACCGTATCACCGCATGTATCGAAGCACGAGGTAGTTCGACGTGTTACTAACGCCAACTGGAATGTGTACCATATGTCTGCAGAAATAAACGATCCCCCAAAATATTAAAAATAAAACGTTAACATGAAGTAAACAATAAAAATGTGGTGGGCTGAGAGACCAGACGTGGGTTGATATGTGACTAACGTAAGACCTGGGCAGTTAAGGGATAAAGAAGAACTTGATGTGAATTACAGTTTTAAAATGTATTGGATGAACTTAAATTTCACAAGGCTACTTAGTGTATTGAAGATTCATTATGAAGTTTAAAATAATCTGTTGCTAGCTTGTATTTACAGTTTTATTAATTAACACATTCCTATATTTTTCAGCTAATTTAATACCTGAGGTGTTCGACATTGACAAGTTTTCAGGGATAATGTATATAATGTCTAGGACAGATGATGACAAAAGTAGAATATCAATTTGTTTAACGCCAAAAGGTTCTTATTTTACCACCATTTTGTGGGAAAATATGTTTGAACCCCTTTCCATAGCTGTGGATTCAAGTAACAAGTAAGTTGCTTAAATAGTATGCATTCCTTGACATTGGTTTCAAAAATAAGTGTTTTACAGGTCTTAAATAAAAATTCAATTGTCTGCTTTAATTTCTGCCATGCAGTTATTTGCAGGAACAACATTTTAGCTTGAACATTTGTGTGAAAATTGTTTGCAAAAGTTAGATTACAGTACACTTTTACTTGCTAGTTTGTAATAATTGTGGGGGAAAAGCTCTGAATTTTAAATGTGCAGTATCGGAATGGAATTTTTGAAGAACTGGAAATGAGGGAAGAGTTAAAGCAAATACAGTGAAACCTCCGAATAACGGTTGTTACTCGAACCAGGAAAAAGTGACTATTGTTGGGAAGTGCCATTGTTCAGAGGTTAGGCCTAGGTTAACATTGCTAGCCTGTTGCATTGGTACAAAAGAAGAATAATTGTACAAAGCTTACACGCAAAGAAAACAGTTTCAGAGCTTTCACCAAATGCAGAATATTGAATAAAACTCAAAATAACAATTTTAAAAAAAATTGTGGTGTAGAGGAGTTCAGGAAAGTGGTGTCTGATCCATTGTCTTAAACTCCCCCTTAGAAATAGCAAATTAAGAGGTGAAGTTTAAGATACCCTAAAGAAAAGAAAAGAAAAAAAAATAAGTCAAACTGCACAGTTAGCTGGCCATGAGCCTAAAAATGGGAACAGAACTCACAAGGTACTAAACAAAAATATACTGCCAACAGAAAACATTTCAGGCAACAGTACCCCACCTCCCACACAAACACCAGGTCGAAACTGAAACATACACAGGAGCTGGTGCTTACCTCACGTCAAAATAAATTTTTAACTCTTTTCTTCTCATTTAAGTGCACCATTGTACCTGTTATAATCCAACCCATCCTTCTCGAGACACACTTCCTGTAGCAATCTTATTTGTCCCTATATTATTTGTGTCACCAAAGTACTAAAAGAACTTCGTAAAATCCTAAAGCATAAGGTGTCTGTTAAATCTCTTTCGGGACTGATTAGGGTGTCTGTTGGTCGCTGTTGAGAGGTTTCATTATTCGGAGGTTACCACTAATGTTAATCCTATGTTACCTGTTCTTTACCAATCAAAACTTGCCGTTGTTCAGAGGTTACCATTGTTCAGAAGTGTCCGTTAATGGAGGTTTCACTGTAATTTGAAAATTACAAAATCTAGGAGTAGGTAACAAAGAATATCATTCATACCACACAGATGCAAAATCAACATGATTTGGTGGTAAAAAGTGATTAACGTGATATTGTGTTAAAAAATAATGACAACATACATGGGTACTTTGAAAAACTCCTGAATGAGAAAACAACTGAAGATTAATTAGAATAAGAAAGGCAACCAAATAAAGCAAATAAGTATGTGAGCATTAAGGAAAGAAAGGTATGATAACTTAAAAAGTTCAAAACATGGAAAGGCATGTGGGCCAGCCCATGGAGTATGCCATTAGGTGCAGAGTGTTAAATCTAATGAAAAATATATTTCAGCACAAAGTAATTCCTAATGAATAGAGAAAACAGTGTGATAATACCTATATCTAAGAAAAGAGATTTTTGGAATCTTAACTGTTACTTGAGAATAAAATTAAATTTGTGTGCTATGAAGATGTGGGGAAAATGCATTATAGAGTAAGAAGTAAAAGTAACAAAAGAGCAATGTGTTTATAATGGTAAGAGGTACAACAGATGTCATGTTTTCTCGAGAGAACTTATGAATAAGAGCAGGAAAGAAAAAGAAAAACATGATTTGTGTATTAGGACAGTGTCATAAGTCAAAGCAGCACTATTATAATCTGTAGAACAAATTGCAAAATTATGATATATGTGTTATGGGCAATATCAGCAGTAATACTAGGTTGTGTTGAAGAAAGTCTGCAATGCATGTAATAGTGCCAACTTTGGGTAAGGTATTTATTTGCTTTTTCCATATACAGTAAGTTGGGAAGTATCTGCATTGAGTTGTAAGATTGTGTAATGGTGTGGTAGTAAAATGTCATCAAATTACCTGTAATTCCTCTTCAAATGTGAAAGTAAAAATCTTACAAAGCCTTAAATTTAATAGAAGAATGTATAATTATCATTATTTTAGAAAATAATAATAAAAAGAAAAAAGAAGAGTGCTTACAGGAATATGATGTACTTTTTTCATCTTGTGAACACACACCTTGTAAAAATCACTAATTGATGAGGTGATATATTGCCTTGTTCCATTTTATAGTTTTTCAAGGTGTGTATTGAGCTGTTTCACCTTGAGTTGCAAATTTTTTTATGCTAACACATTTACGTGTTTTAAAATTTCATTGTTCTTTGGATTCACATTTCACAAATTCATGCCCACTGAACGCAAATGACTTTAGTTAGCAACTTTGAAAGGTGTTGTAAATGTGGAGCATCTGCTGGAGTTAAAAAATCTTTCTCCATTCCTTGGAATTTGTTTTGATAATACAGAGAAGTCAAAATTCAAAATGCCACTTTTTATTCTGATCTTATGGAAACCATCACTTGGGATTTCAATAATCGCACCAATTGTAGTGTGAGGCCCTTACTTACTTTTGGGTCTATGTGTGGTCATGGAATTGTGACTGAAGTACTGATTTAGGCTGGTGAGATTTTGGTCTCGCTTAAGGTTATCAGTCTCTCTAGACTCCCCCCCCCTCTCTCTCTCTCTCTCTCTCTCTCTCTCTCTCTCTCTCTCTCTCTCTCTCTGGATGTTGAATTTCTTCAGAAGCTCCACTTTAGTTGCAGAGGACTATAATTTCTCATCTTTTATTTCTTGATTCTCCCCCACAAAGAACCATGCAGATGTTTACTTCCTTCAGTCTCATGCTGCAAACAAATTTTACAGGATGTTTGGAACAGTGAAAGCTTAGATGTACTTCTCATTTCTTGAGCAAATTGTATTTCTTCGTTTTTCTGCATTTTGATACTCATCATGGCTAAAGTGAACAAGAATTGATCACACCTTTTCATTTCCTCTTTCTTTGAAATAAGTGTAAGTGGGATAATGAAGTTCAGTGTAAGGTTTCTGACCAAACACTACTTCATATGAAGTTTGCTGAATTGCAGAATGCCATTTTATTTTTCTGCATTGGCAAAATCCATCACTGACCTTGTGTGCTCAGGGCCTCTTGCTGTCTTTCCCTGAAGAGTGATCCAGGGGTTCTGAGTAAACGTTTTTTATATATATAATTTCTTAACATTGTTTCGTCATTTTGTTATTCACTTCAGTTTTTTTTAAAGGTTTTTGGCCCTATTTGTTTCTTTATGAGGGTAGATTGCTTGTATGTTAATATTCTTTTACTTATATATTTATATTTATTTATTTATTTTTATTTTTTAAATACAGTGATGTGCTCCAGTTTTAATATTTACATAAATAAATTTCTCTGAACAATTCTCTCTTGCTTATGCCGCATTATATTCACGCTGTTTCACAATATGTTCTTATTTTTCACCCAGTTAAAAAGTTCAGTTTTTTTTTCTTCGTCAGTCTCGTGTATGAGTATTGCTGATTGTAGTGTAAATATCATTTATTATAGATTATGACACACATTGATAGCTAGAATTCAAAAGTTCCCAAAAGCTCATTAATCCAGTATTGTATCAGTAATAGAGAATTTAAAAATATTGAAATCCTAAAGCAAACATGAAATGAAAATGAATGAGGAATAACAGAAGCAGTATGTGTTGAAAAAACTGGAAATTACAATTGTAATAGTGATATCGTAAACCTGGCATTCCTAGATAAAAGAAGAGTTTCTATATTTTTCCATGTTAGAGATGAATTATAAGAAAAACAGAGGATGCTGTGTAGAAGAAGTAATGATAATACAGAAGGGACCAATTAGAAACAGAATGTACATGCCATGAGGGTATTGGGTGGAAAAACATTTGGTACCATTAGCAGCTGTGACAGTAACATCAAAAAGCTTAGTGATGTCAGTGTGTATAAATGACAAACAGTGAAATACATCATCTGGATGAAAACAGTTTGGTTTTCGAATTGCGTCAGGTATTTCTGAATGATACGGGATATCTCCATTGCAATTTTAAACTAAAAACATCAAATCCTACTGAAAATAGTTTTGGTATTATAAAGTTTTTGATAAGAAGTGAATTGGTGAACTTGATTTTATGCAGTAGCTAAGATAGCCAAGCTGATGATTGTGACTGCTACACCTCTGGAAAAAAACAATTAGCAAAAAACTGAAAATAATTTTTGCAACTTAGAAAAAATTGTCCATAAGAGCAATACAAAATTTGAATACATTACATTGTGATGCACATAATCAAGAATTTCACTGTGTGGAAATGTTGAAATATGCTATAATTACAAAGATTATTTTGACTGGAAATGTTATAGAATCAGTATTGAAGATCTTAAATTAATATACTTTAATTTCACTGTGAATTTTTTATGTTTGTATTTACCAGCCTGGATGGCTGCCACTTTTGCCTGTTTGATGATGTTGTGTAACTGTTCATCATGTGAACGTTAATTTCCTCTTTTTTTTTTTTTCTCCCCTGTCATTTGCTCACCCAGTTAGTTTGATTCACACACCATCAGATTGCTACAGGTGCTTGCATTCTGCAGGGTTGCAGAGTCCTGGTTTTTTTTTTTTTTTTTTTTTTTTTTGTCATTATTTGGGTTATTTTTCTGTGAAAAGTGCTATCTGCAATGTTTTTTGTTTTTTTTACATTATATTTTTTTCTGAATTTTATGTTTTGTTTGAAATATAGTTTGTTTCCATCTTGGAGTTTTGATTCTGCTTATTATCAGAACCAGGAATTATTATTATAGAACCAGCATTTACTGCATAAATAGTTCAAATCATAAGTTATGCATTCATTGTGGGTTACACACTTGTCAACATCAGCATCTTTTCTGTAAAAAAAAAAAAAAAAAGTTGTGACACCATTTTACAAAATGTTACTTAGCTAATCATGTAATTAATTACCTGAGAATTGAGTCCTTGTAGTTTTAAGTATGAAGGAATTATAGTGGTTATAATAAAACAATGTTTTTATGGTATATGTCAGTAATGAGATCAGCAATGTAAAAAAGTAATTATCTTCTGTAGCTTGCATTTATTTATTTATTTAGATGCCAAGATCATCAGGATGGGTTGTAACTTCTGTAGTTATTTCTGGAATACCAGTTATATGCAGTGATCGTATGTTTTGCAGTGAAAACAAAAATGGTTTAAAACTCGGGCTTCACGCGACAATAGCATATAAACATAGTAGAAATCGAGTGAAAACACAGTCACATATGGTAAAAGGTTTGTTTAGCGGTAGCTTTCAGTTATCCTACGACCTTGAGCACGCCCCTCCCCCCGATTGACTGGATGGGCTGGTTGCCTGATATTTCTGGCAACCAGTCGATGGGGGGGGGGTCAAGGTCGTAGGATAATGGAAAGCTACCGCTAAACAAACCTTTTACCATATGTGACTGTGTGTGTTTTCACTCGATTTCTATGCTTATATGAAAACAAAAACATTCAGGTGGCACCCACAGGCTGTATCTTCTCAAAATATCCCCTTCCCCAATCAAAAATATGTATACACTTGTGGGCCCAGATCATTATGACCACCTGTCTCCACCATTGGATACATCTTAATCGTGCAAGGTGTAATAAAAAGTATCGAGACTGGATGTATTAAAAAAATAATAATAAATAAAAAAAAATACAAGACATACAGATTTGAAACTTAATTGCCTTCAAAGTAGTTGCCTTCTGATGCCATGCACTTAGCCCAGTGCTGTTTCCACTACTCAAAGCATTTGTTAAAGTCATCTTCCGAAATAGTGAACAGCTGCTTCGTCACATTCTGTTGTATCTCCTCAATATCTTGAAATCATTTTCCTTTTGTGTGTTATTTGATTTGGAGGAAGAGAAAAAAGTTTGAGGGAGTGAGTTCTGGCAAATAGGGTGGCTGTGTTGGACCTGTGCTATTCTGTGCTTAGCAAGAAACTGCTGCACAAGTTGCATTGCATGGGCAGGCACTTTGTCATGGTGGAGTTACCACTCTCCACTCATGTAATACTGGCCTTTCATGAACTGCGTCCTTGAAACGTCACAAAACTTAACAGTAGTTCTCCTTCTTGATTGTCCGGCCTGATGGAGCATGTTCATGATGCACAATCCCTCACGACTGTAAAAATCAGTCAGCATCGTCTTGACATTGCTGCAGCTTTGTTGTGCCTTTTTGGGTCTTGGAGAGTTTGGGGTCTTCCACTGTAAAGACTGTGCCTTAGTTTTGGGGTCATACCCATAAACTTATGATACATCACCAGTTATAATTTTTAAACAGTTCTGTCACTTTCAATGCACTCAAGCAGGTCACTAGCTGAAAGACTGGCCTGTTTTTGCTCAGCTGAGAAAAATTTTCGTACAAATTTGGCTGCAATACATCTTGTACTTAAATCGTATTTAAGAATCGGCTGAACTGATGTTGAAGTTTTCAGATAACTCGCAAGTAGTGATTTGGTGATTTTCCTGCACAGCTGTGCACCCAAGTTCAACATTGTTTTCGCTTTTGCTGGTTGTGGACCTTCCAGGCTGTTCATCACTTTCACAGCCATCTTTTAAAACATTTATACCACTCATAAACTTTTGCATGATGTATACAATCCTTCTCATAGACTTTCTGTAACTTTAAGTATGTCTTTGCAAGTTTAGCCACGTTTTTGACAAAATCTGATGCAAATTCATTGATCAGTTATTTACAACATGACAAATGCGATGAACAGTTTCACACATGTACAAACAAAGCACTGTTGTAAAAAAGAAAAAAATGGACAGCTTGGGGAGATGTCTCATGGCACATGCGTAGTAGGTTCCACGGTCAACCTGTGCCAAACCGCTTCATGCTGCTTTGCGCGATTCCGAACAGAGCCGGACTGGGGAGAAAAAGCAGCCCTGGCATTTTTAATTATGGTAGCCCACTTTTGATTTCATATAGCTTTGGGTGAAAAGTATTCACCACCCACCCATCCATCCATCCAATTTAGCAAACTGATCACCAAACTGGAAACATTTTTCATATCTATAAAATTTTCTTGATTTCTGGCATTTGCTATGTCTTTGCAGAGCAGCTCCAGTAAGACCAACATCTCGACAGAGCTGCACTGGACAAAGTAAGATATGCTGAAATACATTTTATGAATAATAATGAAGACGTTAATTTCTCAAGTTACGTGGAGACATATAAGAACAGATAGCATTGAGAATTGTTGGCTGCTATGGCGTAATGGTAACGCACTTGGCATGCAACTAGGAGTTCCACAGTTCGATTCCAGGTGGTGACCGAAAAACAGTTTTTTAAATGCTCTGTGCTAACAAACGTGGAAGAGTGAACCCGTCATCATCTGTTCTTACTGCATTTTATATATGTGTTTTGGTCACAAGAGATTTCAGTGAAGCATAATAGGTTACATGCACACTGCACAGGGATGCTAAAAATGGGCAAATGACATTCAGAAAGAGAGATTCTAAATTAAAAATTTACTGTTTATGTTGGTACTTCCTGGAGAAGTGCCTCTACAACTAATTACATGTGATAATGCCGCAACAAAACTGAAGGACTGTCAAATCATGGAATTAGAAATACCATACTGTTGTAAGGGCTAAGATTATAACTTAAAATAACAAAAGAATATGTACTGGTTGCAACCTCCAGCAGTTAATATATTACATATTGTTCCCGATATTGGAACAGACTTTCATAGCTGTTCTGTGCATGGTTACTAAACTTTTTAGAGATATTAATGAATCCTTCTGGGAAAATTCAAGAAAGGTAGAATGTTCTACTTCCCTGGGTATGCTTTGTTGTGGTCAGTAATTTTTTTACAGTATCACATAAGAAAATCTGATAACTATGATGTACTGAAAAATTATGAGGATACTCTTCATGTTGATCCGCTCTGTTCGTACAAGTATATAAAATAATAATGATACATAAATTGTTAATGTGTAAACAGGAATGTAAACAAATGTGTTACTTAAATAACAAAAACTAATTGCTTGTCACCGTAAATTTATATTTTATAACAGACTAGCATATTTTTGGATACCTATATATATGTGTGCATCTCTTTAGTCTACTTACCCAGTCACAAAACTAAAAGTTTCTTCAACAATCCACTTTTCTGACTAAGTCTCTGAATCGCCTTTTCGGGGTCAATACTGTTTAAAATGTCCCTCTCAGATTTCATAAGCATTAATGAATCCAACTTCTCCTGTGAAAGAGTTGATCTTAAATTTGACTTTATGAATTTATGTTTTGAAAACGATCTTTCACACGCTATATGTGAGCATGACAGTGTTAATAATGCCTTGTATGCCAGAAATAATGATTTATATCCTTGCACATAGAGGTTAAATTGCTTAAGCACATTGTAGCAACAAACATTACAATCTTTGCACTTCTGTCCATCATGATGCCTGATGGAACTTTGATGCTCTTCATCACAGTCATCTTCAGAAATGATAAGATCAAGGTTTTGAGATGTCTGATTCACTACTTTAGCTTTTCTTCCTTTTTCAAATTCATCTTGGAGTGACAGTCTCAGTTTTGGCCATTTGCTTGCAAAATCCTTCAATTCAGCTTTCAGTTCACTTTTATCAAAGTCTGAGTATATTCTTTTTAAAACACAGCTGAATTTTTCCAGTGCAGTTTCTGGAACATTTTCTTTAAGTTGGGAAAAATTTCGTGGGTCGTACTAGACGTTCTTCAGTGCACCATGCTCTCGGAAACGACCACTAAGACTCTGAACTGCCACATCAAGAACATATCATTATACACATTAATGCCGTAACGATCTTGTGCATTACTAATGGGTTCATCATATGTAGTTTCAGAAAGAGTCTTCTTTTTCCTTCAAACCCTACTTTCTGGTAGTTCTGGAAGAATCTCCACGTCAATCTCCTGTTCTTCAAATTTCTTATTTGCCCAAAGAAAAAACTCATCAGCAGTTTTCTTCATGCTTAAGAAATCACACTGGATATCCTTTAACTTAATAAGGGTATATACAATGCACCCTGCGCTGGGCTTGGAGAACATCCATTCCCTTAGTTTGCAGATAATTTGACAGGGGCGTTGTTGATTCAAAAATATGAAGGTAAACAGTTGTTTTAGAAATAAGGTACAGGTGTGCAGTGAGAATTGTTGAATACTTGCACAGTGTTTCTTGAAAGCTTCTTGCCATGAACCTCATTTCAGAATTGTACTTTTCGGATGATATTACTTTATGCATTGTCACTATTAAATCAACATACATTGACTGAGTGGAATCACCATACATGCCAAAAACTGACTTTAAACATCTATCTTTGGCCCACCACCTTGTTTTTCCAATAGATATTAATCGCCTGTTACTTGATCCTATTGTGCTCTGCCATGTATTCATTCGCAAATAAGATTCACGGAAGAAAGTAGCACAAGAATTTAATGTTCCAAACAAAGTCAGAGACTCCAGGCATGACTGTGTTGCATCGGTCATAACTAGGTTTAAGACATGCGTATAGCACTAGACATGTATTTGCCCTGGAGAAGCAGCAGATAACAAAGATGTGAAGCCTTTGTACTCTCCTTGCATATTTCATGCACCATCTGTCGCATTGCCTATGCATTTTGTTATGTCAATACCAAGAGAAAGCATCTGATTTCAGTAGTTCACACATGTTGAACCCTGTTCCAGATTTGCAGTTTACTACACTTACTAGACGTTCTTCAACTTTATCATTAACATATCTAACAATGATTGAACACTGATCCCTTACAGAGATGTCTTGTGTTGTATCAAGCTGAACAAAAAATATATCAGCATTACGAATTTCATCGGCTATTTTTTTTTCTTTCATTAAGGATCCTATAATATCAATAATATAGCCAACAGTTGTTTTAGAAATAAAAGTGACTTTACTTCCACGTCCACGTTTCAGAACATTTTCATCAAATTCATCTTTAGCTGATTGGATAACTTTATCCAAATGCACTTTTAGAGTGGCATCAAATTTTGAATGCAACTTTAACAATTCAATAAAGTTTCCATGATCCACATTGTCATCTTCCAACATGGCAGCACTTTCATTATTTCCACAAAATGAAAGACCTCGTTTGCCAATAAACTTTACAATTTCTACAATTCTTTCTAATATTTTCTTCCTCTCCAAAATTTCTGTGTCACGTTTGGATAGCATTTTTTAAACAAAGTTTTCACATCACCACCACGGCAACTTATCAAATGTGCTTCAGCACATGCAAAGTGTTGTTTGCTAGTTTCATGTTCAAGAATGCGTTGCATTGCATGACGCCAATCTGTCATACCATGAACAAAAGTGTTGGGATTATATCCGTTTCCTTATGCTAAGCAAACAGAACAAAATAACGTTTTTTTTTTTTTCTCTGAATAAGTCAGCCACTGTCTAGGCATACCACTCTTTTGCATAATTTTTTTTGCGGTAACAGGCAAGGAGGAAATATCTGGTTGACAAGGGTGAAACTTGAAAAATGAGTCAATTATAATTTTACTAACCTCAAGAGGAAGAAAAAAATCATTGTTAGCAACGTCCTCATCTTGCAGTTTTGAAAAACATTCATTAAAATGAAAACCAGTTCCTCTGGAAAGAGCATCCCCATTTTGTAAAAGCACGTCACAAACTTTTGCTTCAGCAAAACAATGTCCTTTTTCTGGATAATTTTGCACTTCATTCCTAACAGAAATTACTTCGTTTCAGAAGCAGACACAGCTTTATCTATCTCCTTTTGTTCTGTCAAACTAAATGTTTTAGTTCTCTTCTGGGCATTAAACATATCACCTAAATTTCGAGTTGATGAAGTATCTTGTTCACGAAGCTTCAGTTCCCTTTTCTTTTCTTGACCACCCTCGCACTTCTGCCTTTTGGAGTAATCCGTATCAAAAAAATGTTAACCTTCAAAATCTCAACTCACTAAAAAAAAATTCTTAGTACTGTACTTCCAACTATATAAATAAGCAACACGTGAAAAAGTAGAATAAGTAACCATGGCGCTACTTACGGTTGCGGTTTTTTTGGGGGTAAACAGCTGTGGCCATTTTCACTGACCTGAGAGTAGTGTCAGTGACTTCAGCAGCAGTTAAAGCAACGTCACGAACACCGTGCCCTCGAAAAGCAGATTAGAGCACGTGATTATGGGACCTCAGAGCAGTGATCCAATTCGCTGTTAATCTTCAGATTTTGTAATCTGCCCGCTTACTGCTTATGCAGACTCTATCTCTCAGCTCATACCGTATTTCTCAATTCTTTGTAATTTGTTTCAGTTCTTGAACAGAAATAAATTGACATGGACAGCCTACCGGGCATTTGCTCGGTGACTCCTATGGCCAGTCCGGCCCTGATTCCGAACTTATGCAACCAATTGGGATACTTTTTGACCACACCTCATATAGTTCTGATGTCACTGAACTTTGCAGAATTTACATAGATGTCACAGGTAAGGTGTGTCAGTTCATGAATACAAAGCCAGTGCAATGGGAATAAGGAACTTTTTAGAGTGTGAATGGGGGATGATTATCTGTGTGAAGAAGACAAGGCCATTATGTCACCAATGATAAGCATTGTTGGCTGATGAAAGGTCACCATAGTGAAGATGTGGCATGAATAGTTCAAACAGGGCACACATCAACGCAACATGCCAGAAAGGGGAGATGAATGCGTATTGGCGCATGCTATCCAGTACAAAAGGCAGCTCTTGATCCCTCAGTTAATAGCATTCTACATCCACACACTCAGAAAGACCTTAATGAGAAGCAAACAAGGCAATGGTTGCTCTTGCAGATGGACCTAAGGAGTTAGTGGTAATCAACAGCTGTGTCTGCAGTGTGCAGTATGACTGGACATTGGAAGACCAGAAAAGAGTTGCCTGGGCTATTGACTCCAGGTCCTAGAATCCAGCAGGCCAATGGATATATCTGTATTTGATGCTGAATGGGTGGACAGCTGCAACCAGGCTGCATAATGGATATATCCGCATTTGATGCTGAATAGGCGGACAGCTGCAACCAGGCTACACAGTTGTACGGAAACAGGCCGGCAGCTGAGGTATCATGGTCTGGAAATTGTTTTCTTTGACGTAGCTGGGTCCCCTCATCTCTGCTGAACATATTCTCACCACCAGATCCTCCCTGGACATTTTTGGACTGAATGTCACTTTACATTGCAACCATGTACCAGCAAGACAGTGTCGCATATCAGGCCTCAGTGTACAGGAATGGTTTGAGGATCATGTCCAAGCATTTTGTGTGCTCCCAAAAGTCCCCCATGTTGAATTCCATCAAACATAGGTGGATGCACTGGAACACAGCATTCACTGCTCCAAGGCAGTGCCTTGCTCTGTCACTGAACTGTGGAGCAACATTCTATCCATCTGGAACTAAATACCTGAGGACTCATTCTGCACTTCGCTACACCAAGTCTGAGCATTGCTCTGAAAGGTGGTCCAGCATGCCAATTAGGTAGGTGGTCATAGTGTCTTAGCTCTCATGAGTGCATACATACAAAATGCTGGTACTTCTGAATGTCTAACAGCAAAAGAAACTTTAAAAAGTGTTATATTGAGTGGCAAGATTTTTTTTCATTGAATGTTTTAATATTGGATGGCCTATTAGTAGCAGTGAAGTTAAAAAGACACTTGAAAATGCAAAGATTTTTAGGGGTGAAAAAAGAGAATGCATTACTGGTTACATTACTGCAAGAGACCTGTAGCAGTTTATTCTAATAAAAACACTTGATTGTGATCAGAAGCTGTTCCATAGAAGACAATTGCTGATCTACATTTTAGTGAAAATTATTTATGTGCTGTATTCATGAAATATTATGTACTGTATCTTGTGATATGCATATGTTCCCAGCCTTGTTTATTTCTTTTACATGGTGAAACTTCAATATTTTCAGGTTTCTGTATTGGTCCCACTATTTCCAGATCTCGGAGGCTGTTAACTGCTCTATTGAATCTTCCCGTGCAGATGGCACTCGCAGAGGCATTTATTTATCATATGTGGTATCTTCCAGTGTTAACTGCCCTAAAAGTATGTGAACCAAATACATCTTAATACTATGTACAGGGTGAGTCAAAATAATGTCCTCAATTGCCAAAATTTTTTGGACAAAGTAGTGCACATACAAAACGTGGTACTTGCACCATTGCTCCGCCTGAGTGGTAGGACGCATTGACTTATCATTCATCTGAGATGGGTCTGGTCAGAATACCTGGTGACTCGCAATTTTACTTTTTCTCTGTGTTTTAATGACAGCCATGCCAAACACTTCTTCTGTATTCACACTGTAAAACCACAGGTGTCTCCTGCAAATGGTGGGTGT
This sequence comes from Macrothele yani, assembly GCA_039090855.1. NCBI lineage: Eukaryota > Metazoa > Arthropoda > Arachnida > Araneae > Macrothelidae > Macrothele > Macrothele yani. Next base: position 74,460,044 of record CM077016.1, on the reverse strand, counting down.
AATTTCAGTTCCTAGGCTCTTAATTCTTTATCTCCCATAAATTTTCATAATCAGGGACATTATTTTGACTTGCCTTGTATTTTTAATGCAGAATGTAGGAGCAGTAACATGCTGTCACAGTTATTTGTGTGTTTTATATTTTCTGTTCTGTGTAGAAGCAGTTGCAGTATTAGTGTTGTGTTTTTATTTATTTTTGTGAAATATAATCTGTATTCACTACAGTATTAGCTAACAAAAATGTTTTTGGACAGTATTACGTATGTAGGCATGTCATAGTTAATTTTGCCTGGTTGTTTGGAATAAAAATTTTAAAGAGCTGAATTTTGCTTTGCAGAACTGGTAGTTTTTATTAAATTGAAGTTGATGAAATCCGATAAGTGTTGAGTGTGCTGCAATTGCTTCCTAACATTTGCAAGACAAGCTGCAGGATTCTGGGCAAAGCCATATTTTTTAGAGAAAGCCTGGATATCCCTTGACAACTGCAACAAGGCTTGTGCGATTTATTACATCCTAACAGACAATACAGCTTATGAAAGGTGGCACAAAGAATGTTATGAAAGTTTCTTTGAAGGGTTTCTGATATCACAGGATATTGGTATCAGGGTAAATTTCAGATTCAAAATGTTGAGAAAAACATTTAGGACAATTTGTCTATCAGTCTGACATTCGACCCCTCTTTATTGAGAAGATATCTGCCTTGTATTGTGCTGAGTGAGAATAAGTGCGGGTGTTAAACCCCATTGAGCACATTTTTTTTAAATGTGTATGATTCATTTCCAATGAATTTCTGCACTTTCCTTTTGTCTATAAAAATGAGCCCTGGAAGATAAGCAGCTGTGAGCACTTGCTGGGTTACTAAATCATGCCACTGTGTTCTCAGTGAAGGCTTTCCACAGTGGTATCTGTTATAGTTGGGCAGCAGTTTTAACATCAGGGCCGTACGGTATATCCACCAACTAGAAATCCTGCTTGAAAGTTTTGTTGATGTTGTTTTTGTCAGATGTAACCACAACTAAAACCCTCTGGGTTTTTTTGGTTTTTTTTTTTTTTTTTTTTTGCACGATTTTGCCACTAGGTGTTAGAAAAGTACTTTTGCATTTGGCACCATATATTTGCCTCTGGAAAAATTATTTTTAAATCTGAAGGCTAACCAAGATTTCTTATATATTTTGTTGTTCTCCTGATGGCAGTTCTCTAATTCAGGGCATATGCATATATTAAACTGAATGGATAAATTATTGTTTGTACCTACCTAATAACGTGTTGCTCAACCTTTTCCTCTCATAACAGCAGCAAGACTTTTTGGTAAGGAACTCGACGAGGTGTTGAAAACACAGAGGTGGTATAGTTGCCCATGAAGTGAGGGTTGCCTGTCATAGAGCTTCCACATTTGCCAATGGGGGTTGGTGGGCTCTAACAGATCTTTCCAATTCATCCCATAAATTCTGCATAGGGTTGAGGTCAGGCGATCGAGGGAATCATTTGAGTGTGGTAAACTTACTTGAACGCTACTCTAGAAGTGTGCAGTGTAGTGGTGGTGTCCTGTTGAAAGATGGCATCATGGTGCAGAAAGAGAATTGTTATGAATGATGTAGATGGTGGGCGTGTGTCCAACATTTATAAGGTTTTTTTTTGTAATGCTGAATTTTTTGTGTGACTGGTAGTTACTGTATTGCATAATAGATCAAGTTTAGGGTATTCTTGGTTTGTGGGTGCAGTATACCAAGTGCCTTTTCTTTTTTTTTTCTTTTTTTTTCTTTTTTTCTTTTTTTTTTTTTTTTCCTGAAAGGGTCTACATGATTTTGTGCAGTGTCTGTTAGCCATTATAATTTTAAGTGCCACATGTCAGAAACTGTGTGGATATAAATGAGTGGTAGGCAATGCACGTAACTAATAAACAAATTGAGAAGAAGGTAGTGTAGAACACGCTAAGTTACGTATAAAAAGTTTAAGGCAAATATATTTCAGCCATTACTATGGCCTTCATCAGTGTGACTACGATTGGTTTACTTTGCCAGATTGGAAAGGTAAGTTATGTAATGGTAACTCCAGGTGACGTGATGCAGTGAGGGATTTCCAGATGTAAGGAATGAAATGGGGAGCTCAGAGTTGCAATTTTTGGAAAATAAAATTTCCAATATTTCTTTAAACCTCGGAGCATACCGATTTTGGAAGGGAGCCAACTTTTTAGTATCGGACCAAAGTGGAATAACAGAAGTGTCAGCCATGGTAAGAAGAGACAAGGAAGATGAAGGTTTTCCAAATTTCACATCAGATTTGTGTTCCTGAAGTCTTGAAAGAATTTTCCGGAATGAACTTCCTATGTACGCAGTTAATCCAACGTTAGTCTTGATCGGAATTTTATACACTCCAGGTGAAGAAAGTGGAGATCTTGGGTCTCTGCCATTACGGAGTATAACAGAAATTGAAGGGGAAGAACGAATTGCAAGTCTATATTCTTCTCTTTTGAAGATACTGATGAGTTTGTAGGCAGAAGGTTCGTGGTAAGGGATTGAGCCAGCAAACGTTAGTTCCTTTTTTGGTGAAACAGGTTGAAGAGCAACAACTGGTTTTTTCTTAGCATTTTGAATTAATTTAGAAACCAGGAGAGGTGTTAAGCAATGTTGAGTAGCGATCAAGCAGATGTTTGCTAATTCATTTGTTAGATTAACTTCAGTGTTACAAACCAAATGAGCTCGATGAATGAGACTTGAGTTGGGGGCTGACAGTTTATATTGGTGGAAGGTATGAGAATTGAAAGGAATAATGCTATTGGTAGAAACTGGTTTTCAGTAGACAGAAGTGGAAAGAAGATTATTACATTTTGAGATGCTGACATCCAAGAAATTTATCTTGCCATCAATTTCTTCATTAATAGTGAATCTAATGGACGGGAATTTTTCAGTGATTAAATTTGTGAGTTGCAATATATCTTTTTTAGGATGAGGCCAGATGACAAAATATCGTCGACTTTGCCTTCCTTCTTCAACTGTCTTAACCAAGGCCCAAAATTTGCTCCTCCTTCAACTGAGAATCTCGTGGAAACCACCGCCTTGCTCGAATCTGCTTCATAACACCACTTCCGATGCTCAGTATAAAATACGTACTCAGGCTGCTTCCATCTTTATTAAGCAAGCACACTCAAGTTCTGTCACTAATACTAAGTTTGCCTCAAAGCTCTTGAAAATTAAACAGTTCCTAAAAGCTAATAATTTAGCTGTATGTATGGCTGATAAAGTCGGCCTTCCAGTCATTATCGAAAAGGATACCCTTAATCAAAAAGTCAATTATTTCCTCCTTTCCACCAATTGCAAACTTCTTTCTAAAAATCCTGTGGAAACCTTGAAATCATCTGTGGATCGCCTCAATAAGTTAGTTGTTAAAGGTTTTCTTAGGAGATTTTTCCGCTCCTTTCTACAATTCTAGATTATTTGCCCAAATTAAATTACACAAAGCTAATGCTCCAATTAGACCTCTTGTGGAAAATACTCACTCTCCTGCTTGTAACCTAGAAAAATGTCTTGCCAAAAAATTCAAAATTATCACTTATAACCACCCCTTCAATATCTCATCCACTGCTGAATTCATCTCTAGACTTCCGAACTCCATTGATGGTCATGCAAGTATGTTTACCCTGGACGTTGTATCACTTTTTCTTTCTGTACCTCAATTTGAAGCACACATGCTACTCATTCATAAATTCAAAGAACAATTGCCCATGGATGGCACTTTAACCAAGGATTTGTATGATTGCCTGTATTCTCTTCGTCAACACAGTTTTTTTCGTTTATAATAATCAATGCTATCAACAAAACCAAGGTGTACCGATGGGGTCACCTCTTTCCCCACTTTTGGCTGAAGTATACCTGCAAAATATTGAGCAATCAATAGTGATGCAACATGACCAACAACCTACCTTATGGCTCCGTTATGTTGATGATATTTTTGTCATTTGGCCTCATCCTAAAAAAGATCTATTGCAACTCACAAATTTAATCACTGAAAAATTCCCGTCCATTAGATTCACTATTAAAGAAGAAATTGGTGGCAAGATAAATTTCTTGGATGTCAGCATCTCAAAATGTAATAATCTTCTTTCCACTTCTGTCTACTGAAAACCAGTTTCTACCAATAGCATTATTCCTTTCAATTCTCATACCTTCCACCAATATAAACTGTCAGCCCCCAACTCAAGTCTCATTCATCGAGCTCATTTGGTTTGTAACACTGAAGTTAATCTAACAAATGAATTAGCAAACATCTGCTTGATCGCTACTCAACATTGCTTAACACCTCTCCTGGTTTCTAAATTAATTCAAAATGCTAAGAAAAAACCAGTTGTTGCTCTTCAACCTGTTTAACCAAAAAGGAACTAACGTTTGCTGGCTCAATCCCTTACCACAAACCTTCTGCCTACAAACTCATCAGTATCTTCAAAAGAGAAGGATATAGACTTGTTCGTTCTTCCCCTTCCCCTTCAATTTCTGTTATACTCCGTAATGGCAGAGACCCAAGACCTCCGCTTTCTTCACCTGGAGTGTATAAAATTCTGATCAAGACTAACGTTGGATTAACCACATACATAGAAAGTTCATTTCTGAAAATACTCTCAAGACTGTTCAGGAACACAAATCTGATGTGAAATTTGGAAAACCTTCCTCTTCCTTGTCTCAACTTACAATGGCTGACACTTCTGCTACTCCACTTTGGTCCGATACAAAAAGTTGACTTCCTTCCAAAATCGTTTTGCTCTGAGGTTTAGAGAAAGTTTGGAAATTTTATTTTCCAAAAATTGCAGCTCTGAGCTCCCCATTTTCGTTCCTTACATCTGGAAATCCCTCATTGCATCACGTCACCCGGAGTTACCATTACAAAACTTACCTTTCCAATCTGGCAACGTAAACCAATCGTAGTCACACTGATGGTCATAGTTAATGGCTGAAATATATTTGCCTTAAACTTTTTATATGTAACTTAGCATGTTCTACACTACTTTTTTTCTTAATTTAGCTGTGTGGATAAAAGGTTTATCTGTAGTGAAATGCAGTACAAAAAAATATATAGAAAAATCCTTTGTAAGTCTAGAACCTCGTCCACCAGCTGAATATCTACCCCTATATTTGTAGTTTTAGATTAAATCTAAAATGCCTGGATCAGGGAAAGAAGGGATGGGGGCTGAGGTTTGTATTAATCCAGCATTTTTAAAATGACTTTTAACCTGAAGGTAAAGCAAATGTAACAACAACAAAACAAAAAAGCTGCAAAAACTTCCATCAAAGAATTGATTTCTCACTTCTTCAGGAAAGGAGGAATAGTTGCTTAGTTTAATTACTGATAAAGCAGTAGAAAAAGTGTGAACATTTTAAAATCTGTTTTGGGTATCATGTCAAGAAAAACAAAAATAAAAAATGTAGGAACAACTTTAAAAAATTACCAGTTAATGTTTCAAAGCATTTGGTTAAACATGCTTTATCAGCACACAGTAAAAAAAAACAAAAACAAAAAAACTTACACAATGCAAACCAAACACTTTAAAACAGAACAAAAATCCATCACCCTGTGCTTCAGTAAGTGTTAATATGCAGTGTGAGTTAAAAGTTGTGCTACCTTGGAACTATGCCATGATTAACTCTATGCATATGATTTGTAAATGCATAATTGTATTGAAGGATATCTAGTCATTGTCTGGTATGTCTGCATAGTTTCTGTGTTTGCTTAATAGCAAGTCATTGGTGCTGTAAGTATGGTGGACAAGAGTGTTTTGCTCAGTTTGAAATTATTTTTGCTAGGATGCAGGTTCATGAAAGTTCCCCCATCATAGGTCAAAATATGCATGTTATGAGATAAGCCTTTTTGGGAGTTGTTTGAGAAAGAGCCTCTTGTTTAAAATGTCATTGTTCTGGTGGGAGAAAGTTGTGTTTGAAACAAAAACTAGTATGATAGGAATTGCTGATGAAAACCAAGAAATGATGTTTTTATCATTATTATGGTGACATTGCACAGTCACTAATGAAATTAAAGATATAAAGATCATTTTCAACCTAAATACTGAGATCAACCTTGCACATTCACAAGAGTTTTCAATAAATGCCTGCATAAAACAAGACATTGCTGCATTTTATATTGCAGATTGATGAAAGCCTATAATTCATAGCATCATGATAATTTTTCAAAATGTAGATGTGTGTATTAGTGATCACTTATTTGTTCTTGATTTAAATTGATAAATATTTCAATTTTTTGATAAACATTAACTGGTGCTGTTTTGTAGTGAGGATAAATGCGTTATTCATTCAACATATTTGTGTTACTGTAACCAGGGGTCACAGCTGTCCTATATATATATATATATATATATTGAAAGAAATGCTCCCAGAACGTTCTACTTTGTCCTGTATTTCATATATTGTCCTATATTTTTGTTTTGTGAATTTTATGATTTCTGTATAATTTCTTAAAGTGTGTGTAGTGTTCATAATTATAAGTTATGTGATGTGACGAGTGTTGAACCCTTTTAATGTGATGTGGCAGATTCGTCAGCCCGCGCATGTTATGCTAAAAGTGCCGTCGGTCAAATGATCGGCCCTCGACTTTGACCCGAGTAGTTCCCAAATCAGATATTGGCAATAATGATCATATCATTTATCATTCACATCATTTTGAATTGGAGTCTCCATGAATCATATTGTCAAACAGCAATATTATTGAAGAAATCATAAGAATATACAGTAAGAGTTGTATTGTGAATAGGTTTGCATTCTTTGTTGGTAGCCTACGCTCTTTTGCTGCATGCCTAGAAGAAAGCTAATTTTAGCCAAAACTTTTTCTTCTACTGTTGAGGCAGGGCTGCTCACAAGGGAATGTTTGTTTGTAAGTTATATAACATGATCATGGTGTCTACCGGTCCCGAAAAAGTAACGAAATGAGAAAAAGGTCACGAAATAGTCACAAAAGTCACGAAATAGTCACAAATTTCAACGTAAGGTCACACATTTTTTTCAGTTTTTCGTTTTCTGTTGTTAAAAGGAAAAGTTTGTTAAACTATGCCTTAAGAGCATTTGCGCGAATAGCTTCTCCGTTATCAGGGGACATCTCATAGACCGGAAGTGCATCTCATGAACATCCCACCAATGAAAAAAAGAGAGATCTCTCCCTGTCGTAAAGCAGCATGCATATAGTTCGCCCACACTTGAGAGATACCTGTTTGGCAGAGTGCCAAGAAGAGTCAATTCATGTTGAAGGGGAGGAATTAATAAGGGATGTACGGCTTCCTCACCAACACAAGGAATAACGGGCTTTGTCAGACTCCCCTTTTTGTTGTGCTTTTCCATAATCCATCTGTATTGTTTTGGCATCGTATTGCAGTTGCCTCGAGCATCGGGAAGGAATGCTGTTTTAAAAGTAAGTAAACTTTTTGTATTTGTCATTTTTTTAATGGCAGAAAAGTTTTTCAAACTGTACTCAGTATAACATTGATGTTGTTGAATTCTATAGCTCAATCATGTCGTGACAGGCCAAATTGCAATATTGATACGTCAGCATTCTTTTTAGTGTAGTGAGTCAGACTATGCATGTGTTTCTTAATTTATTTAATTTTTTTTTCTTTAAGGGAGGATGTTTGTATGATTTGTTTCAGTTTCAAGACAGTTTTTTTATGCATCTATTTATTATTAAAAAAATTAGTTGAATGTTTACGATCAATTACCGTAATTTCGGGTAGATAAGCCGCAGTGTATACGGCGTTTTTTTTTCGTTTTTTTTTCTTTTTGGGCGGAGCAAAATTATGTAACAAAAAACGTTTTGGCCTGTTCCATTCTTTTTCCCGCGGGAAGATATTTCAATAGAGAGGGAATGGAATAACGATGTTACAGTTATGTGCAATAAATTCCACCCACCCCCTCTTAAAACAAAACAAAACAAAACAAGACATGACATGACATATATAGGATTAAGCTCGGACAGGTAAGACAGAGGTGGTTCTCGATCGCGTCTCCCCTTTCATTCACCATCTCGTTGGCAACCTGCTGAGTTGCTCCTCCTACCCTTATTAAGTATAAAATGAAAAAAAAAAAAAAAATCCGAATTTTCATTGAATATAGCTGAATTTTTGACAGATGCCATAACTTGGTCTTATAAGATTACCATGCAAATTTCGCTTCAATCCAATGGAAACTTTTTAAATTACGCACTTTTCTTTTTTTATTATTAAGACCTTCAGAGAAAGATCAGCTTCACGGGAAAGCGCAGATGGCTGAGCTATGGGCTTGCAACATTCGTTTCCCTCCCCCCTTTTACTCTGAGCCCCAGTTGTCACCTGCTGTGGGTCTTCGCTTAACTGAGGATAAAAATGTGAAAAATTAATTTTCCGAATTTTCATTTAAAACAGCTGTTTTTTTTTTTTTATAGATGCCCTAGCTTGGTCAAACAAAGTTACCCTGAAAATTTCGCCTGAATCCGGTGAAAACTTTTTAAAGTACACACACGCAAAATAAATAAATAAAATTGGACACTTCGAGTTGTAGCTCAAAATTCTAAAGAAAGTTAGCCGCTCTGGGGGGGGGGGGGGTGTTAGAGTTTAAAAATTCATATTTATTTTGCGAATTCAGCTGAAATTGAAAGGACTTCTTTCAGATTTGGCTTTATTCATTCCAAAATTTGAATGAGTCTTGGTCTGGAAACTACAACAAAATTGTTGGGTTATGTCATTCTGCAAAAATAAGAATTGTAACATATTTTGTACATTCTCAAAAACAACTATTAAAAAAGGTAACATATATAAAATCCTTTTTTTTTCTTTTTTTTTCCAGTGCTAAAATATTTTCATATGCTGTATATACTCGTGTATAAGCGAAAAAATTTCGAAGAAATACAATACTTTTTGTAGTGAAGTGGTTGGTATATACATGAATGGCATTATTGCAAGTATGTACAGTATTTTTGTCTGAAGATGTTTTTTCCCCATTTTTCCCTGGTTTTTACTAATTTTTGCTACTGTTCCAGCAAGAGTACATTTTTGCTGGCAAAGACTCAACCCAGATTTCTATGTATACAAAGTAAATGCTCATAGTTTATCATAATTTTATCTACATGACTAAAAAGGCTGCAAATATTTGACACAGGTTTTCATTGATATTTCAGTTAGAATTAATGGAATATTTGTTACAGGTAGTGTTTTTAGGTAGTTGCTTTTGTGAATTAATTCTAGTTCCATCAGTTAAACGGTTACTTGGCAGTTGGTCTTTCTTTGAGAAGATAACCTCTGAATCTCGGAAAACAGCTGATTGGTATGTATGTATCAGAGCTGAGTTCGGGCTCAATTTTCGGCGCCCGAGCCCGAATTTTATGTTGCAAGATAGAGCCTGGGCCCGAACGAGCCCGAAAACTAGCTAACCTCTTCAACCATTAATAAAAAACATCTTTTCCACACTTCCACTCTCTCTCCTCCTCCTGCAATTAACCAATGTATTTCTCAAATGGGGAGTGGGGAATGGACCTTTATCTATTTTTATAGTGTAACTATAAGATTTTCTTTGACAGTTCGTTTCCACCTGAAGTGCTTTGGGTGGCCGGGCATCCAAAATGATCGGACAGTGCTGCAACTGTATACTGCTCAAATAATGCTAATATTATCGCACCATAATGTTCTGCAATATGTACGTTGCTAAATAGAATTAGGAGGGAGCTGCTGCGTGGAGATAGGGGGTAAATTATCGTCGGCAAGCTATCAACTATCCAATATCTATAGTTCTCAAGAAAATCTTTTTGTTCTCTGCAGAAACACACTAATGCGCAGCCTATGGCATTTTCTACCCAAGCCCAGAATAAATAGCCATCTCGAATACCTGCTCCCTAACCAGAACCAGTTGCCGAAGAATTCCCCTTTACCAACTGTAAAGTGTCTCATTTGCTAAATCACATAAAATCCCATTTTTATATAAAAAAAAAAAAAAAATCTCACTCTTTCATCTCTCTAAGAGCCAGAGCCCGATTCGGGCCCAGGCTCTGCTTCGGGCTTTCGAGCTCGGGCTCAGCCCGTCTCAGCTCTGGTGTGTGTACGCTTTTGTGAATTAGAAACAAAACATTGGAAATGAAAAAATTGACCCTCAAGACTTTGAAATTCCTGTAACTGATACATTGGTAATTTGTGTGATTACATACTGAGTATAAAAGAAGGTATTACCGTACTCTGCTTCCATAGTGATTGTGTATCTATGTCCTATATTTTATTAGATCTCTGCTGCTACCCCTGTGTAACATCCACAAACATGGATTTTGTGTGTAATCATTTAATGTTCTTCAGACTTCTTTTAGTTACACCTTGTTTTAACATACAACATTTATTTGAATTCAATGGTTACATAATGTTCTTTCTGTTTCAGATTTGGTGGTTTTGCCAAACTTCTTGTGCTGGTTAAATAATAGTACAATTCAATGCACTGATACTAGACACAGAAATTTTGTTTCAGAACATCAGATAACTACTATTAACTCTGAAGTGACAATGATGAGTGCCTGCGATAGTTTTCTGTTGTATTTGACTAGTGGTAAAAAAATACACAGCATAAATTTTCTGAATGGACTCGAGAATTCTCGGGTAGTTGCTACAACAGATAAAACACCTGTAATTTTTGGAGCAGCGAAATACAACAAAAATAAAGGTAATATTTTAGCTATTTTTATCTTACCTTCATGTGTAGTATGTTTTAAGTTTGAAAGATATGTTATGCTTATGGATGCTTTGTTCTGTTTGAATCACATCACCACATGTTTTTCTTATTTTTGCATTATGTTTCCCAACTGTTTTATTAATCATATCAGTCTAGAGAAATTCTTTATCCTTTGTTTTAGAGAAGGCTTTTGTGGAAAAGCAGCTTTAGCACTTCACAAATGACACTGTGTTCAACAACTTAGGTACATTTTGAGATTCATTACATGTCTGATGTAATTCTTTGGATCATGATGGTAGATGCATATGAATGTTGAGATAGTGTCAAAAAAAGTGCAATCAGTAATCGTATACTGAACCTATGTGTGAGATGTAGGACATAATACTTCTGAACAATGTGAAACAACTTCGTAATGAATCAGTTGATGTTTCAGGAACGTGAATAATAAATAGACGCAAAATTGCCTGAAAGAAACCAAAATATTTTGGCAAATGCCACACTAGGATTTTAAGATGTTATTAAGGAAGGGCAGACTAAATTTTATTGGAGTTAATATGTTGTGCATTTTGTCTGCAGTGTTTCCCAGAACTGTTTCACCTGTTTTATCAAGAAAATTGTAATTCATGCTTTCACTAATCCAAAGACAATCTGCTTGAAAAGTTTTTTAGAACACAGGATTGCTCTAAAATTGAAGTAATTCACAGTATTTTAAGTAAGATTTTGTGGAGGCAAATTTTTTGCTGAAGACCAAGTGTTTTTGACTAAAACTTGACGTGGTTTTCTAGGTCCCTGTTAAGTCAGTATTGCCGAACATGTTATAATTACACCCTCTGTTTAATCATTTGTTATAACTCCTTCTGTTTTTCATATTTCCAGCCGTTCTTCTATACTGTATATGTGAAAAAGTTCTAATGGTAACCAATTCTTTTTATAAAGAGTCCTGGTTTAAAGAATTTCCAGTTTTTCTTATACATTTCCTGTTTTATGTGGCATGTTTTTAATTGCAAGGTCTTGTTTTTCAGCCATGCACGCTTTCAGCTATCTTCCTGTTTTTCCTATGTATGAGAGTGCTTACACTGTAAATTATTACTCCTTGTAGTATCTTCTTTTCTTGTTCAAGATTGGGAATTTGTTTTTGTGTTTATTAAGTTTAGCAAAAGTCTGACTTTGAACTGCTGACTTATTCTTTGCAGTTTTTTAGTGCCTCAGATGGTAGGGCGACCCCTCTAGTCAGCTTTATTTCTTGACTGAAGGATTTCTTCTACTTTATTTTCTTTTGAGTTTTTTTTACCCAACAATGAAATTATTTGGTTTCTTCCAGAATGAGCTACCATAAAATCCCAGAAAACAACCAACTGTGTTTATGTGTTGTAGTTTTATGAAGAATAATGAAAATGACTGTAAATTGTTCATTATTTCCATACATTAAATTAGACAACTTATCTTTGATTTGTGTTTCAGGTCAAAAATGTCCAGGTGAAACATCGCATGACTGCTATTTTTGTGTACCTGTTACGAAGTTAAAGTCAACTTGCCCTCCCATGTTAGGTAATTGATTTATGAAGTCAAATTATTTAACATCTGAGATTTTATGGTCTGTTGTGTTGTATGAGAAATAACTTGGAAGTAGTTATGTTTACTACTATAATTAAAGGAATATTGTTTTTCACTTTTTTATTTATGGATGATGCTTGAATGTACGAGAGTAGACTTATTAGGAATGCACACAGTCAAATATTCAGAAAAAAACCCAATGTATTTGCACAAACAAAAACCGAAATGAAAGTACAATATGGTTAGTACAAATTGACATACCTATTTTTCTACGTAGTCGCCTTGTCATTCAATACATTTTCCCCGACAAAAGACAAGTTTATGCACACTGTCGATGCGAAATTCAGGGATGATGGAACAGCGTGCTTCACTTCATCATCTGAGGTGATATGAGTCCCCTTGAGATCACTTTTCAGGTTTGAAAAGGAATGAAAACTGCTCAGTGCCAAGTCAGGGCTTGTAGGGTGGATGGGAAAGAACCTCAAATTTCAGCCTCTGAAGAGCATCAAGTGTTGCACAAGAAGTGTGCGGTCTTGCGTTGTCATGCAGCAACAAAATCAGTGCAGTTGACTTCCTCACTTGACACTTGCTCTGGTGTTGGTTATTTATTGTTTCAATGTAACATTTTGAATTGAAAGTATTCCCAGCTTCTGAAAATTCTGGCAGGTAAAACTATGTGTGAGTTCCAAAGAATTTAAAAGAACCTTGCTGGCAGACAGCACTGTTTTGAATTTTTTGGGACAAGGAGAGGAAGCTTGTCGTGGTACTCCATGCTCTTGTCGTTTTTCTTCAGGGACAAAGTGATGTATCCATGACTCATCCCCCAATTACAATATTTAACAAAAATCAGTCTTCCTCTTCGCAATGCTTCACAAGTTTTTCACAAAGCTCAAGATGCTCCTGTTTGTTTTCTGGCTTCAACGTGCATGGCACCCATTGAGAATAGATTTTTGTGTAGCCAAATGAAGCAATGACATGCCCCACTCTTTCTTTTCAGATTCTGAGCCTAGATGCAATCTGCTTTTGGGTGATATGGCGGTCATTTTGAATGAATTCACATCAGCTGCTTTTCGGTGACTTTCAGCAGTCACTAAAACTTGTCTTCCACTGCGAGGTTCGTGCATGCCCCAGTTGACACTGATGAAATTTAACGATCCAACAATTTACTGTACTTCTGTCAGCATTGTTTTCATGATACACAGCCTTTAATCGGTGAAGAATTTCAGTTGACATTACATTTTCGGCACTTAAAAATTCAATCACTGAGCATTGTTTGTGTTGAAGTCACGAGATCTTTCTTTGTTAATTTCGAAACATTTCATTCAACGATGTTCCAGATTGTGATAAAAAATGAATAATCAATTGTACGAGGATATGAAGAATAATAAAAGGTTTTACCTTAATTAAATCCAATTTAATTCTATGTACATTCCGGGAACAAAATATTCAGTTGTAATATTAAAGCACATGAAGAATATGAAGGTAAAATTAGATACACTAAAGTCGGTTCTTGAATCAACGAAGTTCAGTTTACATCTGTACAAAAAACACTTTTTATTTTTTACAGAAACACTATCACCTTCTCATGAGAGAGAGAGAGAGAGAGAGAGAGAGAGAGAGAGAGAGAGAGAGAGAGAACGAACAGCTAAGAGACAAAGTCCAAGCAATCGTTCTCAAAAGCAGGAAGTTCATTATGCAATACAAACGAGGAGGTTATGGTTCTGCTTTGAACTGTGACTTGAATTGAGTTGACCAAAGTTGTTTAGGGCAGAGATTCATGACGTCATGTCCAACAATCCCCCACTTGTTCTAAACAAGTTTGTAGGTTGAGAACTTTTCTGTGTTTCACAAAGGCTGGTTTAGGAAGGGGTTTGGTCTTAATGTCTGCAATCATTGAATGTGAAGGACAGTAGACTATTTCGATGATATTGCGATGCTGAAGATCTCTTATATAATGCAGTCGAGTGTCGATGTGCTTAAGTTTAGAGTTGCCTTTTTCAGATTGGGCAATTTTGGTTGTTGATTGGTTGTCTTCATAGAAGATTACTGGAAGATTTTGTTTCAAGTCGAAATCCTCACATAATTGCAACACCCAAGAAAATTCTTGTGCAGCTTCTGACAACGACACATACTCTGCTTCCGAGGATGAAAGACACACACAGTTTTGCTTTCTAGATTTCCAGGATATACAAAATGTTTCCAAGAAATACTAAGAATACAGAAGTCGATTTTCTGTCTGACTTGTCTTGTGCCCAGTCTGCATTGGAATACACTTTAAGAATTGGAGATTCGGTTGAAGATAATTTTAAATCTTTTGTGGTCTTTAGATACCTACTAAGTCTTTTGACTGCATTCCAGTCTCTTTGTGTCGGTTTGGCACACTTTCTACTTCAGATGTGTGTGGTGGCAGTGATATTGTCAGAATATTAAGCCTTAATATTATATAATGAACTTACTTTTAGTAATTACAAAGTCCCATCTCGAACATAAACTTTAATTTCAACACAACGATCCACCTTCACTTTTAATAAATAACTCCATTAACATACAAACCTGGTTGCCACAACAACCCACATTCTCAGTAATTCTTGATTATGTTACATCTCCTTTCCTTTCTAAACAATCAAGAATACTCACATATACAACTAGTTTAACACATAATGTCTTAAATAAGTTGGTGGTCTTGTTTGTCGTTTTGGTCTGAGCACGCCAGTCTCTTTTAAGGACACAGGAAGACTTGACCTGTTTACACCAGTCTCTTTTAAGGACACAGGAAGACTTGACCTGTTTACACCAGTCTCTTTTAAGGACACAGGAAGACTTGACCTGTTTACACCAGTCTCTTCTAATGACACAGGAAGACTGTCACCTGTTGAATTTTTATATTGTACAGCTTCCGCCCCCGGCAGCACCTCTGTCTGACTCTCTTGTCTCCGGTCTGTAGAGCTGTCATTTGTTTCACCACTGGGCTCTTCTGTCTTCAAAGTCCCTAGATTCCGGGCTGGATTGTAAGACTTTCTTAAGTGGATTCTGTTTCTGCGCACAACAGCACCACTGGCCTTCTTAACTGTATAAGACCTAGGACTATAATCCACACCAACAACTGTTGATAGCTCCCATGAAGCATTATTTAAGTTCCTTATAAGCACACTGTCTCCTTCCTTTAATGGAGGAAGAGGTTTAGAACGCTTACCATAGTAATTCTTCTGTTTTTGTTGTCTTAGTCTTAATCTTTCTTCAATGTTTTCAAATAGTTGCGCATTTAATTGTTTTGCCTTTATCGGCAATTTGGTTCTGAGTCTGCGACCAAAAACCAGCTGAGCAGGAGAGAGCACGATTCCTTCTATTGGTGTATTTCGGTACTCCATCAGACCAACATAAAAGTCCCTGTTGTCCGCATGGGCCTTTTTGAAAATTTGTTTCACAATATATGCACTCCCTTCTCTGCCATGCCATTACTCCTAGGATATCTTGGACTTGAATATATGCACTCAATATCCCAAGATGTAGCAAATGCCTTAAACTCCGAACTGTTAAAAGGGTTATTATCAGAAACAACAATTTCTGGAACTCCAAGCCTAGAAAAGACAGCTTTTAATTTGCTTATCACTTCTTGAGTTGTCTTTGTTTTCAGACTGCAGACCTGTATCCACTTTGAATAGTAATCTGTTAGGACCAAATAAGTGACATTTTGAAACTCCGTAAGATCAACAGCAACTTTCTGAAATGATCTTTGAGGAACTGCATGAGGAATTAAAGGTTCTTTGGTATTGCTAGATTGGAATCTCTCGCACACTTCACACTTATATACAACTTGATCAATCTCGAAATTCATTCTGGGTCAGTACATAATTTCCCTTGCTCTTAGTTTGCACTTTTCCATTCCAAGGTGTGACTCGTGTATTAGCAGTAACATATATTTCCTTAAATCCCTGGGTACCACCAATTTGTCACCAAAGACTATCAGACCATCCTCAAGGTTTAAGTCATTTCGTAATTTGTAATACCGCTTTAAATCCCCGTTCTCAGCTTTTAAAGTACTTAGGCCACTTTTTTGTACAGTATTCCATGACTACTTTTAGTTCTTTATCCGCTTTGGTGGCTAGTCTAAATTGTGACCTTCTTTCATCACTCGTTGGCAGGTACTTGGACACACTGTGTATCACATTCTGCAACTCAGGATCGCTCTGGGTCTTCTCACCACTTAGAAATGCCCTTGATAGTGTATCGGCTATGTACATCTTACAGCCTGGTACATATTGCATAGCAAAAGTGTATTTCATCAGTTTTAGCATCACATGTTGCAGCCTTGCTGTGACTTTAAGCAGCGGTTTTCTCACAATGGACTCCAACGGTTTATGATCTGACTGCACTGTTACTTTCCTGCCATAAACAAAATAATGGAATTTTTCGAAGGCAAAAACTATAGCTAATAACTCCTTTTCAATTTGTGCAAAGTTTTGCTCATTTTCAGTCAATGCCCTTGACACAAACGAAACTGGATGTCCCTCTTGCATGAGATACGCACCCATTCCATCTCTAGAGCTATCACATTGTATTATGATGTTCTTTGAACTATCAAACACTTTTAAAACTGGTGTTTAGCTCAAACGATGTTTTAACTCTTTTTAAGGCCTTCTCATGTTCCCAGTCCCATTTGAATTCTTGGCTTTTCTTAGTCAAAGCTCTCAATGGGAATGTGATTCTGGACAAATTAGGTATAAACTTAGACACATAATTCATCATTTCTAGTAGTCTTCTGACATCTGTTTTATCCTTTGGAATTGGCATTTCTTCAATGGCCTTTACATGTTGTGGATCTATTTTGATACCATCTTTAGATATGATTTGTCCTACATATTTAACTTCATTTATTCTGTACTGAAATTTTGCACTATTCAACTTCACATTGTATTTTCTAGCCCTTTTTAGCACTTCAGTCAAAAGTTTATCATGTTCTTCTTCATCAGTACCTGAGACGATAATATCATCTATATAAATTTCTACCCCTGGGATATCCCCAAAGATTTTTAGATTTCTTTTCTGAAAGACCTCTGGTGCCGAATTGATTCCATATGGCATTCTGTTAAGACGGAATCTGCCAAAGGGAGAGTTAAAAGTACACAAATTTGCACTATCTTCATCTAAAGGAACTTGCCAAAACCCTTCCTTCAAATCTAATACTGAAAAAAACTTTTTTTTCCCATTTAGCCTGCTTATATCTTCTATGGATGGTATGGCATAATGTTCTCTCTTTATTACCTGATTTAAATCTCTTGGGTCCAGACACAACCTAAGATTCCTATCTGGCTTCTCTACTATAACCAAATTTTGTACCCAGTTAGTGGGTTTGTCTACTTTGGATATAATGTTCTTTTCTTCCGACTGTTGAAGTAACTGTCTTAATTTATTATGTAGCACTTGAGGCACTCTTCTTGGAGGATTTATCACTGGCACAGTATCAGAGTTAACTTCTATGTGATATGGATCACCTGGCATCTTCCCTAGACCCTTAAAAGAATCTGCATAATTCTCAATAATAGTTTCTTTACTTAAAGTAGATTTAATGTGATCAACTCTCTTTATTAGATTAAGCTGTAAGCAAGCTTTTAATCCTAATATTGGCTTATAATCTTGTTGCACCACGTTAAACAGTATTGTCCGTTGTTTAACCTTCTCAGTGGAGCATCTAAGAACTACTTTCCCTTTTGACTTTATCTTAAAATTTTTATACGTGGTTAAAATTGTAGAAGTACGCTGGAGTTCTGATCTTTGAGACTCAACCTGAGAACATATTTCCTCAAACGTTTCTAGAGGCAGAATATTGGTTTCAGCTCCTGTATCTAATTTAAACTCTACTTCACAATTTTCAACCCGTATGTTTTTATTCCACGACTTCTCACAAATTTTACTGACAGCTTCAACTTTATCTCCCACATGGGTTCTGTATAGTATCCACATATAAAATAGATTTTTCCTTAATTTCTTTCTGTACTTGGTAAACCTTTCTTCCAGATTTTACTTTAACTTTGCACCCTACAGCAAAATGATTTAACCCTTTGCATTTATTACAAACTTTTCCAAATGCAAAACACTTTCCTACCTTGTGCTTTCTACCACACTTTTTACAAAGATATGGCTCCATTACACTGCTATTTTTAGAAACTACATTTGACTTAATACTTCTTTTCATGAACGTTTTCCCAGCTGTTTTATTTTTAATTATGTTCACAACTTCAGTTTGTTCTTTTATATTTTTAATCTGTTCTTTACTCACCTCAGCAGCCTTTACCTGTTCCACCGCTTTTTGAAGTGTAAGATCCGGTTCACGAAGAAGCCTTTCTTGAAGTCTTGTGTCAATCAAACCTAAGACTACACGGTCACGTATTAACCCTTCTTATTGAGTTCCAAACTCACAAGTTTTAGCTAAGGTTTTGAGTTTTGTAAGGTATTGATCAAACGGTTGTCCTTCTTGTTGTATACACTTGAAGAATTTAAATCGTTCAAAAACTACATTTTTCCGTGGCAAACAATATGATTAAAACTTATCTACGACTTTGGTAAAATAATCAGCCACCTCTAGGTCTAAGTCGAATGTATTAAATATTTTCACTCCATCATCACCGATAAGATTTAATAAAATAGCGACTTTCATTTTATCAGGTTTTTTGATTTTCTCTGCAGCTAGGAGAAAATTTTCTAACTTCTACTTCCACCTCCTCCAATTCTCGGCAACATTGCCCGTAAATCTTAATTCTTCTGGAGTATGAAACCTATCCACTACGATTCTGACACCATGCCAAAATATTAAGCTTTAATATTATATAATGAACTTTAAGTAATTACAAAGTCCCATCTCGAATATAAACTTTAATTTCAACACAATGATCCACCTTCACTTCTAATAAACAACTCCATTAACATACAAACCTGGTTGTCAAATAATTTTTGTTCATCATTTAACTGATAATAACTGGTTTTCATCGGAGTGTTCGTAGGTTTAGCGTCTTTAAGTTCGATTTTTTCAACTAATTCATTAATTTTATTTTGTTGATTCAGAAAATAATCTCAATTTGAACTTCGATTAACTTCTATTCCAAGATAATGTTTCACTTGGCCTAAATTGGTTAAGTCATAGTTCTGCTTCAGATCTTCAACAATATCAATTTGTAGTGGATTTTGTGAACTAATTAAAATACCATCAACATATAGAATCAAATTTTATGGAAAAGCATGAGTCTGCTTTGCTCCGAGTGAAACCCATATTTTTCAAAGTAGCTTCTATGGATTCTTACCACGATCTTGCAGCTTGTTTAAGGCCATAAATTGCTCTGTTGAGTTTGCATACTTTATTATCATTGCTTCTTTCTTCAAAACTTTCAGGCTTCATCATATAAATATCTTCATTAATTTTGGCATTTAAGAACGCTGATTTTATATCCACATGGTGGACAAACATCTTTTTATGTGCAACTGCTGCGAAAAATACCCTTATAGTGGTTTGTTTCACTACAGGTGCATATACCTCATCATAGTCAGTGCCGTATCTCTGATCATACCCTTTAGCAACAAGCCTAGCCTTATATTTTATTATCTGACCCTGCTCATTACATTTTGTTTTGAAGATCCATTTACATCCAATAAGTGTTTTTCCTTTCGGTAGTTCTGTTTATGACCATGTGTCATTGTCCCTCAGTGATTTGAGCTCCTCTTGCACAGCTGTTTTCCATTTTTCCTGTTGAACCTTTGGTAAATTTTGAATGTCTTTTAGAGACTTGGGTTTTGGTTGTTTAACTATTTGTATAAAATTCTTGTGGAAAATTATTTGTAGTTTCTTTAGTAAATGATTCTGCTGCATTTAAAGACAGTCTTTGCACCGGTATTTCTTTTGTAGACCTTTGCGACCTTCTTAGTGGTTGAATGTCTAAGTTTGACTCAGTTTCATTACTATCATCCTTTAGTTGGAGATTTGTTTGTAGGATTTCTTCTACTGTAGTTTCTTGATTTGTAACACCCATGGGTATATGAGAAAGACTGTCTTCTTCTTCATTAAGTTTTTGTACACTAAGTTCAAACTCCAAGAATCTGACAGATCTTGAGATTATGACCTTTTTGTTGCTTGAATAGATCCTATAGCTTTTGCTATGGTAATCATAGCCCACAAAGATGCCTTCATTTCTCTTTGATCGGGCTTATGCCTTCTTTGCTTTTGTATGTACGCAAATGCTTTGCATCCGAATACTTTGAGATGACTCAAGTTAGGCTTTGCATTATTCCACAATTCATATGGAGTCTTTTCATGTGCTTTTGTTGGCAATCAGTTTTGTAGATATATGTTGCAGTTAATACTGCTTCACCCCAGAAAGGCTTTGACAAGTATGCAATTAAGTATCATTGCTCTTGACGTATCCATTAATGTTCTATTTTTTCTTTCCGCTACACCATTTTGAGGAGGAGAGTAAGGTACTGATTTTTAATGATGTATTCCTTGACTTGTCAAGAAGCTTTGAATTTGATGATTGCAGTATTCTTTTCCATTATCAGTTCTAATTGCTTTGATCTTTCTCTTGAACTTATTTTGAGTTGATGCAATAAATTCTTTGAGTTTATTGTATACTTCATCTTTACCTGATAATAAGTAGACCATCAAATATCTACTAAAATCATCTATGAAAGTTAAGAAATATTTATTTCCACCAAAACTTTCAGTTTCCATAGGACTGCATAAGTCAGAATGAATCAACTCTAAGGGTTCCTTAGCTCTAAAATTTGCCTGTGTTGGATAAGGCTTATCAATTGATTTTGCTTTGATGTAAGTTGTGCACTGGAGGTCATGTGAGCAATTGTTTATAATAAATCCTTTTGAGAGGTCATGAGCTGCCATTAGTTTAATATTATCAAAATTTTTGTGACCTAATCTCAAATGCCATTTTAACAGACAATTTTCATTTTGGCATAGCTGACTTTGTATTTTTGAAACACAGCAATATTGATTATCTGCACTATTTGGTGCTACTAATAATTTATATAAACTCTCATCTCCTGCTATGGCCTGAGCTATTACATTATCATTTTGCATTATAGTACAAATATTTTCCTTGAAAGATACAGTACAATTCTTAGTAGTTAGCATTTTAACTGATAACAGGTTACCAACAAGTTCTGGAATGTATAGCACATTTTCAAGTGTTACCTTGCTTTCTTCATTTTGAAGAGTTTTAACATTCAGCATTCCTTTACCAATTCCTGCTGTAAGTAACCTCGTGCCATTTGCAATCACAACTGAGTTTTCAGAACTTTCTGTTAATTGTGTGAAAAAATTAACATTTCCACTCATGTGACTTGTTGCCCCCGAGTCAATGACCCAATTGGAGTCACGTATAGTCTCTTCTATTTTTAAAATGTAATTCCTATCTATTTTTGGATTTTTGTGAACCATAGGAACACCTTCATTAATGTTAGAAATTTGTATTTGTTGACAATTAGCTTTTGTATCCTTCATTTCCAAAACATCTTGGAGATCCTGTGATGATTTTGAGTCATATGGAAGTATGTTTCGTTGTTGTACAACCGCCTTATGTGTACAAACATTTAGTTTGTGCTTTTGGTAATTAATTTGCTTCTTTGTAGAATGTTGTTGTTCTTTGTTTTTATTTTTAAGATGCCAGCATTCATTTTTATTATGACTTGATTTATGACAATATGTGCAATATTTCTTCACCACATTACTTGAGGTATTATTACAGTTGCTGTAATAGCTCTTTTTGGAAGTGTTTCCTTTAAATGCAAATGTTTCTTGTGTTGCTTGTGATGTGTGAGATTTTCTCACATACTCGTCTATTAGTTTGTTACTGACATATTCTAGGGTTAGCTCATCTTCAGATTTACTTTCAAGTGATGTAATGAGTGTTTGAATATGATTCAGGCAGACTGCGTAAAAGAATTGCGCTCAGGTGCGAATCCTGAATAGATTCACCAATGCAGTTTAATTTTTCTGCTAATTCCATGACTTCCTTAATGTGCTCCTGCATAGTAATTCCCCCACTGAATTTTATAGAATACAGCTTCCTTAATAGAAACAATTTGCTAGAAAGATTCTGTCTCTCATGAACTGATTTTAACTTGTTCCAAGTGTCTTGTGCAGTGTTTTGATGTAAAACATGAATGATCTTGTGAGTCTCCAATGTGTAGGCAAATGAGAGCTTTTGCTAACTTATCTTTCTTCACCCATTCCTGGTCTGGATTTTCTGGTTTTATTCCAAACACTATATTATCTAAACCATCTCTTATTAACAGTTGGTTGAGTTTAAATTTCCACATTGCAAAGATTGTTTAGTTTTTCTATCTGTACACTTTCATGATATTGTGCCATTTTGAACTTTATTTTTATCACTTAACTATTCTTAAAAAAAGTTCTCTTCACTTACCAGGTGATGAATCACATTGGTATTACAATTATTTTAATACAATATTTCCAGTGAATTTCAGTCTCATAATCAATGTTCAAGTCGCGAGATCTTTCTTTGTTCATTTCGAAACATTTCATTCAACGATGTTCCGGATTGTGATAAAAAATGAATAATCAATTCTACAAGGATATGAAGAATAATAAAAGGTTTTACCTTAATTAAATCCAATTTAATTCTATGTACATTCCGGGAACAAAATATCCAGTTGTAATATTAAAGCACATGAAGAATATGAAGGTAAAATCAGATACACTAAAGTCGATTCAAAAATCAACGAATTTCATTTACATCTGTACAAAAAAACACTTTTTATTTTTCACAGACACACTTTATCACCTTCTCATGAGAGAGAGAGAGAGAACAGCTAAGAGACAAAGTCCAAGCAATCGTTCTCAAAAGCAGGAAGTTCATTATGCAATACACACGAGGAGGTTATGGTTCTGCTTTGAACTGTGACTTGAGTTGAGTTGACCAAAGTTGTTTAGGGCAGAGATTCATGACGTCATGTCCAACAGTTTGAACTTCGTTGACATATCCTCATAACATTATGCCATGTTAATACACACCAATTTACAACCACTGTAAGGAAAGGAAAGAAACTTGCCACTGTTGTGGCTGAAGATTGCAGCTACATGATCATGCTGCATGTGCATCATTTCTTGCTGCTACAAGGCCACAATGGATATGTGTGTGTTACCTATCTGCAGGGGTCGGAGTTGTCCTGAAATTCCTGAAGTTCCTGATTTTTATTTTTTTGTCCTGAAATGTCCTTATTTTTGTTTTAATCCTGAAAATTTCAGTGTAGTCCTGAAATTTTAAGAATAAATGGTAAGCTATGTATAGTGAGTGATTCATCTGGCGTTTACAAGTACCGCATAAATAAAAAGAAATTAAACTAGAGAGAAAGAGTACTCTATCATTGTGATGCCATCGCCAAGAACTCTCTTGTAATTTGCTATGTACGCAACGCGTTCCCGCATTTGTGAGATCGTTCAAGAATCGAAGCTGCCGTGAAGCCGCTTCTTACGGAGGACGCACAGAGATGATTATGAAATCTCCGTAATTATTATGGATTTTCCCCAGGATTACGGATGACTCACGAAAAATTACGACATTCAGATTTTTTCTGTTATTAAGAAAGGTTTACTTGTTTTTGTAATTAATCAATGTAAAAGCCTCTGAATAAAGTTCGTAACACACCTTTTTTTTTTCTTAGGAGGAGGAATTTGTTTTGCTTGTTTGAAAGAGTGCAAAAAAAAAAAAAAAAGCACAGCACTGGGCCGTGATTACATTGGCCAGCCACGCTTCTTTCACTGTGGCCCGGACATGCTTCTTTCCCTGTCGCCTGGGCTTGCATCGGCCCGGGCATGCTTTTTTTGCTGTTCCCTGGGATTGCGTCGGCCCGATGCCTCTGAACCAAGTTCGTGATGCACCTCTGTGTTTCTTTTCTGAAGAGGAGGAATGTGTTTTGCTTGTTTGAAAACGAAGTGGAAAGAAAGCACGGTGCCAGGATAACGTCGGGCCGAAGCCTCTGAACAAAATTCGTGACGCAACTCTTTGTTTCTTTTCTTTCTTTTTTTCTTCTGAGGAGGAGAATGTGTTTTGCTTGGTTGAAAGCTAAGTGGAAAGAAAGCACGGTTTTGGGCCAGTATTGCGTCAGCGGCCCAAAGCCTTTGAACAAAGTTCGTGACGCAGCTTTCTGTCCTCTTTCTCTGCTTTTTTTTTTTCTTTCCTTCTTTCTTTCTTTCTTTCTGAGGAGGAAATTGTTTTGCTTGTTCGAAACTAAGTGGAAAGAATGCACACTTTCTTAATTTCCTGCAGGAGTAATAGAGCGAGAAAGAAATGTCGTAAGCCCTGGATAACAAATCAGCTTCTGAATCGTATAAATAAATAAAAAAAAGTTGTATACCAAATTTCTGAAAAGCAAATCAGTAATAGATTTTAATAACTTCAAAACTTATAGAAATAAATTAAATTCAGATATACGAATACTCAAAACGTAATTACTATTTACAAATTTTCTCTCTTAATGTACCAAAATTAATGTGGAAACACCTAAATGTGTTACTCAAAAAAAATAATACTCCACTAATGCCTGTACATTTAACAAACTCAGACGACCAAAAAAATTACACACAAAGATTAAATTTTAAATGATTATTTTATATATATCCCACAAGTTTTCAAACAAAATTTGAATATGTCTAGCACCCACTTTACTCAATATTTATCCGGTACATACAGATCTAATACATTTTACATGCAGGAAATTACAAGAACTGAACTCTTACATATACTTAAACAAATTAACATCAACTCAGGACCAGGTTATGATGATTTTCACCCCAGGGTTATTAAGTATGTTGCAGACGTCATTGTTGAGCCATTACTAACAATTTACAACTCCGTACTTCATTCAGGAATTATTCCAGATGCTTTAAAAGTAACGAAAATCACTCCTAAATTCAAAAATGGCTCAAAAAATGAAGCAAATAATTATCGTCCTATAGCAAATCTTTCAATTTTTGTCTAGATCCTTGAAAAATTAATTTATACTAGACTAATTTCCTACCTTCAAAAATATAAGATACTCAGTCAGTATCAATTTGGATTTTTAGCAGACAAATCTACAGAATTAGCATTACTATACCTTCAAAATGCTATACTAAATAATTTTACTCAAAAATATACAATAGCTTTACATTTTGGATTTATCAAAGGCATTTGATACTTTAAATCATGATTTTCTTCTTTCTAAATTACAAAATATAGGAATCGGGGGTAATACTTATTCACTTTTCAAAAATTACTTGACTAACAGGCAACAATATATTCAAATTATGAGATCAGGAGTACCTCAGGGTTCTGTCCTCAGCCCTTTATTGTTTAATATATACATTAATGATTTATTTTTGCTGTTAACTCATATGGATCTTTTTCTGTATGCTGATGATACAGCTGTTCTTATAAAAGGAAAAAACTTAGGTGAAATACTAACACAATGTAATAAACAGTTGCTAACTATTTCTGACTGGTTAAATTCAAATGAATTAATAATTAATATTAATAAAACTAAAGCAGTGTCTTTTCTCCAATACGTTATTGCCTTTAACACCAAATGTACAAATATCCCTTAATAATAAAAGAATTGATATAGTACCTTCATTCAACTACCTGGGAACTACAATAAATTTTGACCTCAAATGGAATAAACATATTGATTTTCTTTTAATTAAACCATCTAGAAATATTGGTATAGTGAGTAAATATCCTGACTGATCTAACAACTAAAACATTGATCTCATTGTATTGCATACTATCATGGGGGCCGCCCCGGTGGCGCAGTGGTCTAAGGCAATGGCCTCTGATCATTCGTTCGAAAGGGGTCCGGGTTCGAATCCCGGTGAGGCATGGATGTTGTGTTTGTCTTACGGCACTGGCTCTCTCCCTTCCCTGGAACCGGTGACCCTAAATTAGGGACGGGCGACTGCTTATAGCCCATTGAGTTGCTCACGGTGGTCGTTAAACCTCCAATAAAAAAAAAAAAAAAAAAAAACTATCATGGGGACAGATGACACAATACAATATTAATAAATTACAAATCCTACAAAATAAATTCATTAGACTAATTGATCTCAAATCACATCCTAATACTCGACCTATAATACATTTTAGAACAAAAGTATATCATAATAAATATTGTGACGACCCCCCCCCTCGCATAATTAATTGGCGAGAGGCGTGGCTAATTAACGGTAATTGAAACTTGATTGGGGGTTTTAATTAACAGAGAGTTATAATTTAAACACTTGCGAGGGGCGGTATATAAAGAAAAGATCTTCTAGCCCTTTGAATTCAAGTGGCGAGTTACATGTGTTTGCCACGAGAACAAAGAGCCCATAAACGGAAATGGGATGGGTCAGAGTTTAAAAGCTATTTCCCATGACTCAAAAATGTTTGGACGGCTGGCGCTTTTGTCTGTGCCGCGTGCGAAACAATGAGAAAGCTCTTGTTCTTGAAGAGAGCGTATACTAATAAATATGTCTCGGTTTCGAGTGGTAGAATTCACCGCTTACCAGCTTTTGGAGACGGGAGATTGTTGTTGAGGAGCAGAATCCGTTTGATAGCCGAGAGAACTAGGCCTTGATTTTCCTCGCGCTCGAAATTGCTTGCCGTCTGCTGCTGCTTTTGCAGTTCTGAGCATAAGAAGTGCAGCCAGCTAAAAACATAAGCTGTAAATAACCAGCGCAAACTTTACCTGAAAACTTTCATTACCTTGCCGGACCACCGATACCTGCAGTAAGGAGCCATTTCAATTGAAATGCAAAGAGAGAGAAAATAATCACGGCATTACCTCGCTCATGCAGAGAGGAGAGGAGAAACGCCTGGCCCCAGAAACGAAGCAGTCCCCCTGCAGAGAGAGAGGGTGAAGCAAAATCGCCACCTTTTCTTGTTCCACGGAGGAAAGAAGTCTGTGCGTTTGAATGCGTGCATAGAGTCCGTAAGCAACGCCGCCTCCTCCAAAGAGGAAAAAGGAGAAAACTACCCGTAGTGCCAACATATTAGTGAATGTGAGTGAATGTTTGTGTTTGTTGGTGTCATCAATACTTTGAATACTCAAGGACATATGCAAGTACTTTAATCAGTATTTTCTTTGCGGCCCATTGTGAACAAACAGACTTTTCGTTAGGACATATTTTTATGAAACACCGAAGAAGGCCAAAGCTGGCCGGAAATTATAGCTTTTACTATTAGATGAAGTATCCGGTGTAAATTATGCCTGTATCTATTAAATCCCTGTTTTAATTGTTATACTGTGCCTCCATTGGTTTATTGGTGTACTGTGTCGGCTAATTGGCTAACGAGGTATTGGCGGATCCAGTGATTCGAATCGCAGTCCGGAAAATAATTGGGCATCCTGACATCTAAGGCCCAAAGGTCGTTACAATATAATATACTTACTATTACTCAACTATACTATTTTAATCTTGGTAAAATTATTACTCAATTATACTATTTTAATCTTGGTAAAATTATGTTCAAACGAATTAAATATAATTTATATTCAGATCTCATATTTCTTAATACACATGCACATTCGTATGAAACAAGGAATAAACTACAATTACAACCTATTTTTCCAAAAACAGAATCAATTAAACTTACTCTAAATTACAGAGGCCCTTAATACTGGAATTCTTTACCTAGTAACCTGACTAACTTAAACAATTTTAATTTATTTAAAAAAAAATCAAGCTCTATCTTCAATAATTAAGAAAAAGGAAAATATTGGCAAAACGTTTTCTAATTGTCTGACTTGATGTGTCTATCTGTTGTTTCATTTGTTTCTTCTACGGGGAGTATAGGGCTCTGTCAGGCCATCTTGGCCTTTTCCCTTGTCTTCCCTGTTGTTACAGTCTATGCTCATCATTTTTATGTACTGTCAATTTTTTCCCCACTAGTTTTTTTTTTAAGAACATGTAACAACAAAAAAAAATAATAATAAAAAACAAACAAAAAAACTTTGCCTCTGAAGATCCTTTGTTAAGAATGGCTCTGGTTGGTAATTCCATGGGAACATCCATGCAGAAGTTGGTAATTCCTGCACAACTGACTGTTTTCACCTGGACATCGAAGGATAAGGAAGGACGTTTGGAAGTTTTCGGGATTAATTAAACAAGCTTCTGCTAGTAAGACTTTAAAGGCTCTTAAAAGTAACCCTCCATCCCTGCTTCCGAAACTCGCTTTTTTTTCGTTCCATTTTAATTTTTTCTTCACTTATAAATATTGTTTAGTGATTTTGAGAATCCCCTTCCCCATTATTTTCAACCTTCAAAGCTGTAGAGAGTTAAGCCCTGTCTCTTTAAAGCATTTACTACATTCATGGGAGAGTAACTGCCTTCCTTTTTTATTATTCTTGTTGTAAGTGACATTATCCCTGATAGCATTTTCAAATTATGCTTTGAGAAGTACATGTGGATGAGCCCAACAACACATTTCACTCCACCTCAGTGAGTAATACTATGAATGGGCTGGTTTAGTGTCATCCTGTAATTTATTACATAGAACTTGAAGTACCTTTTGACTCATCACCTTTTCCATGTCCAGACATCTTTGTGCACATGTGAGAGAACAGTTCATTATGAGAGTAATGTGTGATAATACACTGAAGAGCAATTGAATTAGAGATACCTGTCTAGTAATGTGTAGCCCCACCTTTCGCCTTAATGACGGCAGTGATTCGTCTCTGCATGGAATCGACAAGACACCGGAAGCGTTGGGAAGGCATACGGATCCACGACCCCTGAACAAGCTCCCACAGTTCACAAAGATTTGATGGAGGAGGTCGGAGCCTTGAACATCCCTCTCGATGGATTGAGGTCAGGTGACCTAGCCGGCCAAGGAAGCGAGGTCACGTCGGTGGAGTGTTCATCCAACCATTCGGATATAATTCGGGAGCGATGGCACGGTGCATTGTCTTGTTGCAGGATGAGGTCCCCAGTGAGATGTTGAAGACGTACGAACGAGAGCAAATGGTCATCCAGGATATCTCTGTAACGTTGACCTGTGAGGGACAATGTCGCACATACCAGGGGTTCCATTTCAGTCCACGTAAACAGTCTCCAGATGAGAATGCCACCCCCACCAGCTTGAAGAGTACCCTGCTGGCAAGAAGAATCCATCGCTTCATGTGGTTTGCGCCGTACTCGTATCCTGCCATCCGCATGTACCAACGAGAATCTCGACTCATCAGTCCAGGCAACATTTTTCCACATGTCTAGGGTCTAGTGGCGATGTTCCCGCGCCCATGCTAATCTTTGCACCCTGTGATGTGCGGTCAGCAGCGGTACCCTTGTGGGATGATGGCTTCTGTACCCCATAGCGAGGAGATGGTTCTGGATGGTGTGGCTGCTTACACGTTTTTGTGCACCAGTGTTAAATTGCCGAGTGATTTCTTGCACTGTAGCCCGTCTATCTGCTGTTACAATGTGAGCTAGCCGATGATGACCCCGCTCATCCACACGCTGTTGTCCATGGCAGTTGGCCCTTGCAAGGATGGTTTTACCGGATTCAATGTACTCACAGTGCACCGGTGACACAGTGGCTGGTGAAAATCCCAGTGCCTGCACGACTTAAGAGATGGAGTGACCTATTCGTCGTGCCCCGACACTTTTTGCCCACGATCAAATGCGCTTAGATGCTTCGTCTTACCCATACTACGTCCAACTGTTACTGATTCCCGTCGCATCACTTCTTATATTGTCAGATCGCTGCATACGTCATGTCATTTCCATTTACAGGGCTGCCCACAGTGCCACATTTGCATAACGCCAGCTGTCTCTAATTCAATTGCTCTTCAGTGTATGTAATCTCAGTACAAAATTAGGTACAAAAACTAATCTCAGTATGGTATAAATATATAATAATTGGAAAGGTATTTTGTTTGTTTATTTTTATACTACACAACTTTCCATGAAGCATTCACTCACATTTTTACACTTTCCAACCGTAGGTTGAAGAAGCGTATATGCTCCAGCTTAGTCCGTCAGCACGATAACTCGCGTAAAAATGGTTCGATTTCAATGAAAGTTGAATATGTGGTAGGGGACAACCTGGGGACAAACCCTATTGTAAATGGGCGAAATGGGGTAAAAGGTTAGAACACAGGAGTAGGATCTATTCCATAGCCCTTATGCATCATAACTTACGTAAAAATGCTTCGATTGAAACAAAACTTTATCATGTTATTCCGGAGGTATACTGAACCGGTTCTGTTGAATATCATCGAAATGGGGTCAAAGGTCAGGACACAGGAACGAGATTTATTCCATAGCCATTATCCTCATAACTTGAGTAATGATTTCTGGTATGTTGGAAAGCGCATCATAATCAATGCATTGCATGATTTTACTAACTTTTTTTCTTATTTGTTCACTCATCCTCAATATGTATGGAGTTTCGAATTACTTTTCTAATAAACTGTTCCTTCTTTTGTTGTGGATGTCTGAAATTTTCGGAAGCAATATTTCTATATTGCATACACTAAAGTCGTATTTGAATTGGGCCATTTTCACATACAATTTTTCAAAATATATTTTTTGTATTTCTTTAGAAGTTATATGCTATCTGCAATCTTCTCTATTTTTGTAGATTCTTTTTTGTTGCTGCTGTTTTTCCATTGACTGCATGATGAACCATGCATTTTAGGTTTTCTAGTCTTGCACAATTTTTTTTATGGTTTTCTAGTTTTAAATTACACTTGCATGATATTGGTCTTTTATGTGTATCTTTTTTCTTTTAGTGCTTGCTTGCGTGTGATGTAACTATGATTTACTGTTGTTGTTTTTCTTTCCCCTATTCATGAACTGTTAATTTTTATGTATATTTTGTACTTACAGGAACCAATAAGTTCCTTGCCTTGTCAACTGATTTAGGCCTTCAAGGAATCAATGTAGAGGATCATATCATTTCTCCTGATGCATTTTCATTTCCTTTTTGGGCATCTGCTATTACTGATTTAGACTTCATTGTTTCACGGGATGCAGCATTTTGGATTGACACTTCAGGTGGTATTTCAACTGCACGAAGAGATGGGAAATTAAAAGAAAAGTTTATTCTACCACCTTATGAAAATGTGACTGCCTTTTGCATTGACTGGATTGCAGGTTAGGTTTAATCTTTTTTAGAACAAAAATGTCTTGTTAAGTGAATTTTTGTGAGTGTATTTTGCATTACAAATAACTTATTTGTTTGACATTACTTAGAGAAAGAATCAGTAAAACAGAAGTAAAAATTCTTTTGTACCAATCTAAGTTATTTACTTGCTAATGCTGGCATTTCTGGCTCTTAGGTGATATTCACTTCCTGTTCCCTGAGCTGTGCAACATTTACACTGATGAGGAGATAAGTGGATTCTTAAGAATGGCAGTATAGACAGATGTGTAACTTTGGAATATTTTAATTAATTTTGATTAGTTCATTGTACCAGACCTTTCTTATTTAATTGTTTACTTCTAAAAATCTATTGATATTTTTTTAAATTGATTTTTGGCTGGTTCTTTTCTGTTATGGAAACTTTTCCTAATAAGTCTTTTGTTTAGGATAGGTTCAAAATACAAAATTCTTACTCCTTGCCTTAATTGAGTGCAGCCACATGAATTAATGTGTGTTACAATTGCACTACTAAGATCTATGTGATGTGCTGCCTTGGATAGATATTCCAAGGCCACCTCTCAGTAAAATGCATGGTTTGTGCACTTCTTGAAAAGTCCTTGAAAAGAAAGTTAATTTTCAAGTCCTTGAAAGTACTTGAAAAAGTTTAATAATCAGTAAATAGTACTTGCTTTTTTTTTCCATTTTATTTTTTAAGTAATGATATGAAAGAGCATGTGTAAAATAATTGTTTGTGCTAAAAAGTTGTATAGGAGATTTCCATGTAGTTCTGATAAAAACATCAAGCTGATCAAATATTGCAGAATTTTGTGTTCAACTCAAGGGTACTCGTGGACTGGTGGTACCTTTTTGTATGACATCACTATGGAGTAAAACGTCAGCCACAGAAGTAATATAAGTGGAAGGATGTATTCTCAAATCATGGTCATCATGGCCTTCTGTTGACAGGGGTTAGGAATACGTTCTTTTCCGTGGGTGAATACGAAAATAATGGATCCTTTCAAAATATTCCTCAAAATAATATGATTTCGAAAAACACCAAAACAGAGGGGCAATTCAAAGTTAATAAAATAAACCAATTGGGAGGTGATAACAGGCAGGTCTTTAAGGCGTGCCTGTCCCATCTAAGTTTAATGGTTTGAACTTGCTAAAATACCTACCTTCTGACCAACTGACATCACACACACACATACCTGCCAGGTTTTACGATTTACCAGTAAAATTTATGGAAATGTGACTTGTTTTATGGGCAAAATGTTAATTTTACGGATTTGGTGATTCTCCAAGATTTTTTTTTTTTTTCTGGTGATTTTGCATCCACTATTAAAACGTTTTTTTTTACTTAATCCATTCAAAGTAAAGCGCCGATGTAAATTTCGAATAACTTTTCAGTTACATGCGTTTATGTGGGTATTTGCCACAGTTTTCCCACATTTTAGGTTTATTGTTTTGCATTGTTTCAAACACTAAAACTTGCGCAGTGCATAAACTGAACTGCACCCGTCAGCTGGTCTTGTTTAACCATGGGCCTCTCCCTTTCTCGTGCACGCTGTTTCACCCCTTCTCCTATTCAGATAATGCATTGTTCATCCCCCGGGTTGCAACTTCTCAGCAGGCCAGCGTGCGGTGTGTCTTGCATTGGAGCACATGTCTTTATTACTCCCAGTTCGAAATGCTATCCCAAAACGTAGTTATCGTAGAAAAAAATTCAAACGGATTTAAAATCTTTGGAATTTTTAAACCCAGATCGATACCCAACATGACGAAATTCAGCAAAAGCTGCCGGTTTTGTAAAATTAAAAATGCATTGGGGCATGATTTCATAACTTCTTCTCTGGCAATAAATTTGACCTAACGATGTAAGAGGAAGTTTAAAAAAAAAAAGGTAAGTCCAATGTTCATTCAAGCCAAATGCTTCTCCAGCAATGATTTATTTTGCTGGACCATTAGTCAATAAGTTCTCTAGTCTACGCTTTCCAACCATACGTGACCGGATAACATCCATTATGAAATGCTGAAGCACCTTTCTCCGTCCTCTCTTGAATGTCTGCTGGTCCTGTTTAACATGATATGGCACGAGCGTGACTTTCCCGAATCTTGGCGCACTGCCATTGTCGTTCCTGTTCTCAAACCTGGTAAGGATCCCGCTAACCCGTTGAACTACCGACCAATTGCTATGACGAGCTGCCTTTGCAAAGTACTAGAGCGCATCATCAATTTTCGTTTGGTTTTTTATTTGGAATCACGTCACCTTCTTTCACCTCATCAGAGTGAATTTCGGAAATTCTGTTCCACCTCCGATCATCATTTTCGCCTTGAGACATCTGTCCGGGAGGCGTTTGTCCGGCGTCAGCACATGGTCTCCGTGTTCTTCGACATGGAAAAAGCTTACGATCGAACCTGGAGATACGGCATTCTCTGTGATCTGCGTGACTGCGGATTGCGGGGAAATTTGCCAACCTTCATTGCCGGATTTCTCCAGAACCGGATGTTCCGTGTGCGCGTCGGATCGACCCTCTCTGCGTTATACCCACAAGAGCAGGGTGTCCCTCAAGGCTCCATTCTTTCTGTGACATTGTTCATCCTTCGTGTAAATCATATTTTCACTCTACTTCCTCCGTCGGTTCGGGGCTCCATGTACGTGGATGATCTGCAGATCTCTTGCGCATCTGTCAACATGCGCACTATTGAGCGGCAGCTGCAGTCGGCCATTAATAAGATCTCTACCTGGGCCTCCCACAATGGATTTGGCTTCTCGACCCAGAAGACCGTTTGCGTGCATTTTTGCCGCAAACGGGGTCTTCACCCAGACCCTAACCTCCGTCTGGGGTGTTCTACCATCCCTGTGGTGTCAGAAGTCAAGTTCCTTGGGCTAACTTTTGACCGAGCACTCACCTTCCGACCTCACATCCAGTCTTTGAAGGTGAAGTGCACGATGTCATTGAGTATCCTGAAGGTCCTCTCTCGAACATCTTGGGGGGCTGACAGGTGCTCAATGCTTCGCATTTACCATTCTCTGATTCGGTCAATGTTAGACTTCGGTTGCATAACGTACGGTTCGGCACGTCCTTCCGTGTTGCGGCCTCTGGATCCTGTCCATCACCAGGCTCTGCGGCTATGCACTGGTGCTTTCCGTACCTCTCCCATGCATAGCCTGTATGTCGAGGCCCATGAACCGCCATTGTGCATCCGTCGTAAGCAGCTGTCTCTTCATTTCTTCACCAAGTTGAGGTCTCTTCCTGATCATCCACTGCATGGTTCCATTTTCCAACCACAATGTGTCCGCCTATTCTCACACCGGCCTTCCTGTGTTCCGACATTTGGGATTCGGTTGTCGAACTTGGTGCGCGATGCTGGTCTAGACTTGTCAAGGATTGGTTTGACCCGGTTCTACAATGAACCACCTTGGCAGCCGGTTCAAGCAACGGCTGACCTTTCCCTTTGTGTGTGGCCAAAGTCTTCCACTCCTGCTCTGGTGTACCAGCAGCTCTTTGCCGAGATACAGTCTCTCTTCCCGGATTTCGTGCCTGTATTTACTGACGGGTCGAAATCCGGTGAGGTTGTTGGATCCACATTCGTGTGTGGCGATGCCTCCCATGCTGAGAGGCTTCCGCCTGAATCCACCGTCTTTTCGGCAGAGATGCGTGCGGTGCACCTCGCTTTATGTCACATACAGTCTAGATCTCATCGTCGCGCTTTGATTTGCTCCGATTCCCAGTCCGTCATCCACGTCCTATTTTCTCCAGAGGACACAGACTCACCTGTCATCCGTGATGTCCATCGTCTTCTTGGAACTTTGGAAGGTGCTGGATTCCTGGTCCGATTCTGTTGGGTTCCTGGCCATGTTGGGATCCGGGGTAACGAGCTGGCAGATCTATCTGCCAGGTCTGTTTCCTCCATGTCGCCAGCTCGGCTGCCACTGTCTTTCCGTGATTTTAGACCTTTGATCCGGACATTTCTCCTGGACGAGTGGCAGTCCCTGTGGTCTCAGCAGGGCAGCAATAAGCTGCATTCTATCAAACCACAGATCGGACTCTGGAAGTCTAGTTTGTGGAAGAACTGTCGTGAGGAAGTTGTTCTTGCACGTCTCCGCATTGGGCACTGTCGTTTTACTCACCGCTTTTTGCTGTGTGGCGAGAGTGTCCCGATGTGTGAGGCGTGCCACTGTCGTCTCACTGTCCTTCATGTTTTGTGTACTTGTGTTCGGTTTTGTAATCATCGTTTTCGTCATTTTCACTCTCATCTGTTGGACGAAGGAGCAGCTACGCTGCAAACTATTATTGGGGAAGCCTGCGACATGAAAGCAGTGTTTTCGTTTTTACAAGAAATTGACTTTTTTAAACTTATCTAGCTTTTAACTTGTTCACTATCATATTTCATTTTTACCACATCAGCCTGTTTTTAACCTTGTGTCCGTTTTTTATTGATTATGTTTTGTTTTGATGTCTTTTGTTTGTCGCTCTTTGGCCAACCATGGCCCTTGCGCCATTAAAATCTACCAACCAACCAACCAAGGTACGTTGTTCGTCGCTCGATAACGTGCATAAAAATGTCTTGAATTGATTCAACGAAATTAATATGTTGAAGTAATACTCTTACTTTAAATACACCAGGTTGTGAATACACAAGGAACGCCTATACTGTAGTATATCCGTTTATTTTCATGGTGTAAATTTGTATAAAGATTCGTCAAGCTTTCACACTCCATTGGGAGGCTTTCTCAGGGCAATGTAGAGATTTTGTATTAAAGATTCGCCAAGCTTTCACACTCCACTGAGAGGCTTTCTCAAGGCAATGTAGACATTTAATGTCTACATTGCCCTGAGAAAGCGATGTAGAGAGTTTGTATAAAGATTCGCCAAGGTTTCACACTCCACTGAGAGACTTTCTCTAAGCAATGTAGACATTTAATGTCTACATTGCCCTGAGAAAGCTTTCCCAGTGGAGTGTGAAAACTTGGCGAATGTTTATACAAATTTACACCACGAAAATAAACGGATATACTACGCTATAAGCGTTCCTTGTATATGTTGGGGTAATATTTTTTCCTCTGCAAATTGCATCTCTTTAAGCTGTTACTGTTTTACTATAGTAGTTTTACTTGCATTTTTTTCAAGTGTCAATAAATTTAGTATTAGTGATTCGCTATGAGCAGCAATATAAAGGGGGGGTTGAGTATTATCAAACATTACGTGATGCATATTCTGCGGAATTCCTGTGTATTGAAAAATGTGCATTTTGCACTATGCGTTGATGTCATTTCAACGTCTCGCGCTCTGGAAGGAATGATATTACTAATCATATTTCTAGTGCCAAGCATAAATCTAATGTTGCCTGCGTGGAAAAGAAAAAATACGAAATTTGTGCAAAATGTTTGTTCACTTCGTTTTTAGTTGAGCATATTTTACCAATTAGTGTCCCTCAGTCACTCATTTATTTCATTTTTTTTTAATGTGACCATCTGATCGTCCATCTCTCCATAAGATAAACCTAGCATGAAAATGGTTTGTTTCTGAAAACATTTTAGTTTGTTCTGTGACGGCGTGGAATACGATCCTATTGGATTTGAGGGGTCAAAAGGTCGAACATCGTTCCTTTTAGATGCAAACTTACATAAAAAATAATTTTTTATCTCTTTATAGGTCATCATAGTAATGAGAAATTATGCATAGATTTTATTTTAATCAAACCAAATGTGCCAATAAATTCAAACATCTGTAGTCATGATATACTATTAAAAATCACCAATCACTTACCCTAAAGATCATGGTAATTTCTATCCACAAAACACTTCAAGCACGTTAATTATCGTAATGTTGTTGGCCTTCAAAGGTTTACAGACACCTTGCCTACGATTCCTTCTTCCGGGGATGAAACATCGTATTATTATTATTATATTTTTTTGCTAGACAAACAACGTTGGGTTTTTTTTTAGCCATATGAGATGTAACCATAGCTCGTCAATTCCATAAAAACCACACAAGCGTACTACTCATTCATACATTCAATTAAAAAACTATGTACATATTTTAATATACTCAAACCTTGGACATTGATTTTCCATACAGTATTGGGTTAATGCTGTCTTAGCTTCTTTTATTCCAATTATTTATATGCTAAAGTATAGATTGAACCAGCATATAAATAATTGGAATAAAAAGAAGCTAAGACAGCATTAACCCAATACTGTATGGAAAATCAACAGTGTCCAAGGTTTGAGGATATTAAAATTATTAAGAGCTGTAAAAACGAAAGGCAGTTAAGAATTGCAGAGTCAGTGTTAATTGAAAAAAACAGATCAAGATTATGCAACATTAATGAGCCTAGCAACTTAAACGAACAATGGAAGGCCTTAATAAAAATTGAACAACAGCTTAGAAAGAAAAAAAGAAAAGAAAGCAGCAATGACAATAGATAGCGCCAGAGACACAAAGATTCAGAGATTGCGACTGGAGCCCGTGCCTCGATGGCTCTGCTCACTTGAGCTGTGGTGGGCGGGTGAGACACACCTGCCTCCTGAGGACGACAGTAGCCTGTTGAAAGCGCTAGAGGATTGTGTGTGAGGGGCTGAATGAGGGTGACTCTTGCAGTAGGATTAGCACGGGTTTTGAAACGGATGGAGCATTTTGTTGCTCACAGTTGACAAAGGTTTAACCACCTGGGAATGTAATGTAGTGTAAATATGTATATAGTTTTTTAATTGAATGTATGAATGAGTAGTATGCTTGTGTGGTTTTTTATAGAATTGACGAGCTATGGTTATATCTCGTATGGCTAAAAAAACCCAGCGTTGTTTGTCTAGCAAATTAAAAAAAAAATAATAATAATAATAATACAATGTTTCATCCCCGGAAGAAGGAATCGTAGGCAAAGTGTCTGTAAACCTTTGAAGGCCAACAACATTACGATAATTAACGTGCTTGAAGTGTTTTGTGGATGGAAATTACCATGATCTTTAGGGTAAGTGATTGGTGATTTTTAATAGTATATCATTAATGAATTGCACGTAAACTATACGCACTTTGCAGGGGTTTAATACCTTAAAAGTGCAAATATTATAATCTGTAGTCATATCAATTAAAAGTTGATACTTGATTTTGGTAACATTGTTTTTTAATCGATATGTTCGGTACATTTAATCAGTATGCATGACAAGTAATTTCATTGAATATATATATAGAATACTTTTTTTTTTTACAGATTTCGGTTTCTGAAAGTTGGCAGGTTTTTTGGGGTTTTTTTGTGCACGCATGATAATTTGATTTTAGGAAGTCCTTGAAAAGTGCTTGAATTTATTTTTCTTTGAAGAGTATGAACCTTGAAATGTAAA
Organism: Macrothele yani; assembly: GCA_039090855.1. NCBI lineage: Eukaryota > Metazoa > Arthropoda > Arachnida > Araneae > Macrothelidae > Macrothele > Macrothele yani. Next base: position 74,421,351 of record CM077016.1, on the reverse strand, counting down.
AAAAGATTGTTTCTTTTTGGATACTAGGCATATAATATCTCTGGGATCAGAAGATGAAGCAGAAATACTTTCCATGAAGCATTCACTCTTATATATATATATATATATATATATATATATTTATATTAAATGAAGAAAGAATAATAAGCTCAATATAAAAAAAACCTCCAGTGCCGCACAATGCTGCAGGAACTAGGAAAGGAATATATATGAAAAATTTCGTGTCAACTCCAAATCACAACACCATGAACACACAAAACAACAAGGAAAGAACCCTAAACAACCCAAAAGCGAACCACACAACAAGCAAAAGGAAACTTCAAAGAACCACAGTAAAAATAAATACAAATACAAAAACCAAACGTAGTCAGCAGTCGGTAACCACTCTTCAGGGAAAGACATCACTGACCACACCCCACACCCCACACCCAGTCAGGTTTCACGTGGGCAAACAAAAATCTTAGCCAAAAGTAAAGATTAGTAAATTTAGAAGTAATTTAGAAATAAATTCGGTTCACCCAATCTTCCCTACCTGACTTGGAATAACAAATTAAACAACTTACCAAAGCTTCAATAACAGTCGGAAGACATAAAAATCAAAAGGATAAACAACTCAAAAACCCAACCAAGTGAACAACCCAGCAAACCCTAATTATTTACAATGGCGACTCAAACACCCAACCATCTGAACAACCAAGCAAACCCTAATTATGTACAATGGCGACACCTAGTTTGTATAATATAATACTCAGCAATGGATGTAAGCAATATGTAGTGAAATTTCCGGGGCGACTCAGAAGAAATGAGTTTTTCTATGTAGCCCGAAAATAATATTAGCAGATAGAGGAGAGAGGTGTAGTATTGATTATATGACATAATCTAATATTATAGGAATAATTTGATTAAAAGTGTTTAAAAGGTTTCTAAAATGAAATACGCAGAAATAATATGGATAATTATTCTTAATACATACAGAAAAAAGCAATTTAAGCTATTTAGTAATATTTAATTTATTATTGAAAATCCTGGTAATTCTTAAAAACTGAGAAATAATATTTCTATGAATACTAATAAAAAAATTAGAAAACCAATTACTCATAAAAATAGCAGTAAAATTAAAACACTCTTTTATCGTAGACATCAGTAATAATACCAAAGTGGTCTACCTTTTTTCTTATTGTTTCATGGATGTTCGATGTCATCCATGCTTTTGTATTGGACCTGTAAGAAAGGGGGAGACATTTCACATTTTTAAAACATCTTGGTTTTGCAGATTTTCCAATCACTAGCAATTTCCTCTTGTCCTTGCCGGACATAATAGCCCACACTAACGCAGTCAAGCGATTCTTTTGAAGTTTCCCACCTGTGCACTTCTCACCTTTGAACTTCATTGTTTGATTGGGAGTTAGATTATAAAACATACCTGCTTCATCCGCATTATAAATGCCATCATCACTGTAGTTTTTCTGAAGATCCGGCCACACTGTTTTCAACTATGATGAAGTTTCTTTTGTATCCACTGATGATGTTTCCCTGCTAATTTTTCCAGAACAAATGTTGTGTCACGTTTTGAAGCGGTAAAGCCTCCCATTAGAACACGAAAAATTTTCGTAACCAAGTTGAACTGCAAATTTTTCAGCTTGAATTTCTTTATTGGGCCATTTATTGGTAAGCCAGTGTTTCGTTGAACAGTGAACCATTTTAATAAGGCTTCATCTATGTCAGTTTTCTGGCATTTCTACAGTCTTTTGCTAGATGTAACATTGCATTCAAAAGCCTGCAACAATGTTTCCTTATTTTTAAAAAGGGTTGAAATGATGGAAGATGACGGTCCATATTTTTTGCATATCACAACATTTTTTTCACCATTTTCCAACTCCCTAATGATGGAGACTTTGTCGTTCACGGATAAAACTTTTCTCTTAGACATTTTTTTAACTTCCTATGTGATTCCTGTTTATACAGTAACTAACATCGCACGCAGCACTGAGTAAGAATATACAGTACAAGAAACGCCAGATGTGAGAAGGTGACACGTGAGAAAAAATTCCAGGAGGTTTCTCCTAAGGTGTGACTTTCACATACCCTCACTCCCCCACACACCTTTGTTCTCTAAGCACAAAAGCTGCTGGGTGCGACCTTATACCCTTAAATCCTCCCCACCACACCCATCCTCTTTCTACCCCATCCGAGGGGAAGAGGATTTGGTTTTCAACTTTAACTTTGGGACCCACTATTCTCCCACTCGCTCACACTGGGGGGGGGGGGGGCAATTAGGCTAAGTGTTTGTGCATACCCTCCACATTCTTTTTCTGTTACTGAGCTTTCACTAGTAAAATAATAAAATATATATATATATTACTCAGTGTTTTTCCCTTCCCTCTAGAACCCTGAGTGTCAGATTTTCTCTTCCTCACATAAAATGTGATTTCCTTAAATTCTGTCATTTTTTGTTCTTCCCCCTCGTTAAATCCGGGGCTTTCGTTAAACTTTGTTCGCTAAAAACGATTACATTTGCCTTGAATTAGCATTGTACCAAACAAAAGTTGTGTTTAGTTCGTTAAATCTGGAATCTCACTAAATAAATACGGGCTCGCTATAAGCGGGCTCGACTGTATATGGTTTATTTTGTTTCTCCTACCAATTTGCAGCCCCCCCCCAGGTCTGGTTTTGATTGAGCAACATAAATGCTTATCTCAGAATGAAAGAATTGCATATAAAAAAATATGTGTCATAAGAGATATAGACATTGTATTAAAATTTTGTCTGTAATTGTTTAAAAAGAGCTGATGAAATAATGATCAATAATACTTTTGATACTGAAAAGTGGGGGGGGATTGTTAATCCAGAATCACATGAAAGAATGCAAAATAAAATTAAAAACCCACCCATACAAAAAACATAAACACAATATTACATAACTTTTTCCTTTAATTACCTGATCATTTTTATTTATATAATTGATGCTTCCAGCATTAGAATTACCAGTTCAAGCAGCCTTCAGTAACATTACTGGGATTTAATGCTAATATAATATTTTGGTACACCTCCATCAGATAGATTTGAATATGGAGTTGCATGTACACCGACAAGCCATTAAATTAATTCCACCCCCCAGTGTAGAGAAATGAGCAAACCTGGAGACCGAACGGTGGCACAGGTGAAGTTCACAGAGCAGTATATATACAAACCAAGGACTGGCTATCGGTTAGTAGAGTGTTCGGAATTAGAAAGGGGAAAGCTGCCGATTTATCGAAGTTTGATAAAGGACAAATTGTGATGGCACTGCACCTCGGAACTATGATCTCGGAAATTACTTGGCTTGTGGGTTGTTCACATGCTGCTGTAGTGAGTACGTATCAGAAGTGGTGCACAGATGGCCAAACAACAAACCGTTATCCAGCTGTGTGTCATCTGCAACTCATTGGTGCCAGAGGAGAGTAAAAACTGTCGTGCATTGTTCACAGCGACTGCAGGGTCATAGTGCGACACACCACTCGCAGCTACAACAGTGGTTATCAGGGCAAGGTGTCACAGCACACAGTTCATCATAGTCTCGTGCGCATGGGCCTGCGTAGCCGAAGACACAGCCGGGTCTCTCCGTGCTCACTGCATGTCGTCGCCAACAACACATCAAATGGGCCCAAGATCATCATGATTGGAAGAAAGTGGCCTGATCTGACGAATCAAGATTCCTTGTGCATCACGTAGATGGCCGAGCGTGGATACGCCAATTGCCAGTGGAGGCTATGGCACCTGGACGCACTGTTGGGTGGGAACAGGCCGGTGGTGGCAGTTTTATACTGTGGGCAATGGTTTTTTGGGACACTTTAGTCCCCATTATCCCAGTAGCACAATCCCCGACAGCTGTCAGGTATCTGAACATTGTTTTGGACCAAGTTCACCCATTCATGGCAATTGTGTTTCGTGCTGGTGATGGCCATTACCAACAGGATAAGGTGCCATGCCACACTGCCAGAATGGTCAAGGAGTGGTTCGAGGAACATGCTGGTGACTTTCTGTTAATGCCCTGGCCCCCAAATTCACCTGACATAAACCCAATCGAACATTTGTGGTTCGACTTAGAAAAGCGGGTTCGCACTAAATCACCACCACCTCGAAATGTACGAGAACTGGACCTGCTGTTGACATTGTGATACCAGATACCCCAGGATATCTATCGCCACCTCGTCGGATCAATGCCTCACTGAGTGGCCACTGTTTTGCGGGCTAAAGGGGTTCCTACAGCTTATTAGGTAGGTGGTCATAATGTAATGACTCATCGGTGTATGTAATGACCTTGGGGAAGAAAAAGCAGTTTTGTCCAAATTGCATGCTTGGTATGTTTGCTGCTGTAGATGCTAAGCAAAAATGTTTCCATGGGATCTAATTCTGGAAATAAAAAAATAAATAAAAAACCTTTTGCTAGAGGGATTTGCAGTGTTGAATGCTTTAACTGAGAGAGAGAGAGAGAGGGGAGGCTTTTTGTGGTGAGAAAATGTTTCTTTTATGGCAGAAATGTTGAAACCCTTCTTTGTTGCTTTTCCAGTATTAATATTCAAGGAATATCTGACAGTTTAAACAACATGAAGTGAGCTACCATGATGTTTGGGGAATCAAGTAATTTTCCTGTTGTTAGCATTGCTTTTGAGTAACATTAGTTAAACTTTGTTTTCATGAGTTTTTGTGTGGCACAAAATATTTGAACTAATTCTCTGACTGTGTGCTGATATTTTGCTTGTGATCTGTTATGTTTCATTAATTTTGAACAGACTGTGCACCAAAAAAAGACCATGTAATTATGAGGTTGTTTTTTTTTACTTTCAGTTTATAATACATTCAAAAATTGCCAATTCCTATTATAACTTGATTTATGTGTGACATTAGAGGCCGAAGGGTTTTTCATCTTGAACTCCTTCTTCAAGAAAAAGCCAAACAGGAAATGGACATGGAGACATCCAAATGGGACGACAAGTGAAATTGATTTTATTATGTGTAACAAAAAATTCGTCATAGAAGACTGCAGTGTGCTAAACAAGTTCAACACAGGTAGTGACCATAGATTAGTGAGATGTAAGATGCACCTCAACACCAAACTTGAACGTGGCAAGCTCATAAGACAAACAAAATCTATTGACATAACCAACCTTAAAAAACACCATAATACCTTCAAGTTGGAACTGAAGAACAGGTTCTCTGCTTTAGAAGGCCTAACATCGGAAGAAGTGGACATCTCTGAAGTTAACAGAAAAGTAACCAAAGCTGTTATGGAAACAGCAACAAAATTAGCTGGGTCTAAGAACAAGTTGCATGTAAACAAATTATCAGGAAAAACGAAAATGTTGATGCAAAAAAGAAGAGAGATGAGGACAACTAAAGAAGATGTGACTTCCAAAGTGGAATATATAGAGCTATGCAAGACAGTAAGAAAAAGTATCACTGAAGACTTAAGGAAATTCAACTGTGAACTAGTGAGGAAAGCAATTGAAAACAACCAAAGCCTAAAGATAGCAAAGGGACATCTCAGTAAGGGAAGAAAACAGATTATGGCACTGAGAAAAGAAGATGGTTCTGTAACAAGAAATAGAGGCAAAATTTTGACAAGAGTGAAAGATTTCTACTCCAAATTATATGAAAGGGATGATACATGCACTCCAGACATCATGAAAGATACCAGTACCAGAGTTCCTCCAGTCCTTCCAGCAGAAGTTGCACATGCAATCAAGAACATGAAGCGGGGAAAAGCTCCAGGAGAAGATGGAGTTACTGTAGACATCATACAAGAAGCAAGTGGAGAAATTGAAACAGTACTCGCCCAAATTTTCACTCGATGCCTTAATGAAGGAAAGATTCCTGAGGATTGGAACACCGCTACAATGATCCTGCTACATAAGAAAGGTGACATTGAGGATCTCGGAAGCTACAGACCTATCAGCCTCCTATCAGTAGTTTATAAAATCTTCACTAAAGTTCTTTCACACCGCTTGAAGGTAACACTGGACATGGCTCAACCGAGAGAACAAGCTGGATTCAGGAGTGGCTACAGCACAATAGATCATATCCACGTACTGAGAGAACTAATTGAAAGAGCGAGGGAATATGAACTTCCATTGTGCATGGCTTTTATCGATTATGAAAAAGCCTTTGATTCGGTGAAACCATCAGCAGTTACAATGGCTCTGAAAACCTGCGGTATTGAAGATGCATACATTAATATTATTAATAACATCTATGAAAATGCAAGTGCAAAGATTCGGCTGTTTGAAAATACAACACACATAAAAATTGGAAAGGGAGTGAGACAAGGTGACACCATATCTCCGAAGCTCTTTAATGCCACATTGGAGGGTGTTTTTCAGTCGCTGAGCTGGGAAAACAAAGGGATAAAGATTAATGGAGATTATCTAACCCACCTTCGTTTTGCTGATGACGTAGTCATTTTTGCAACTACCCCATCAGAGCTGCAGAGTGTGATCCAGGAACTTGCTGACAAGAGTAAAGAAGTGGGATTAAAAATGAACTTTCAGAAGACAAAAGTGATGTTCAATGCTTTTACAAGAAATGAAGATTTATTGATTGATGGAGAAAAGCTGGAAATAACAGACACTTACGTTTATCTTGGACACCAGATATCAAGTGAGGGTCACATTGATGAAGAAATTAATCGACGTACAAAACTTGCCTGGAGAGCTTTTGGAAGAAACAGCATAATTTTCAAGAGCAATATGCCATTATGTCTTAAAAGAAAAGTGTTTGATCAATGCATCCTTCCAGTGCTTACGTATGGTGCAGAGACGTGGACCTTAACTAAAAGAGATATACAAAGACTGCAGACAACTCAAAGCAGCATGGAGAGGTGCATGCTTCGTGTAACCAGGAGAGATAAGAAGAGGAACTCATGGATCCGAAAAATGACAAGAGTGGAAGACATCATGATCAGAGTTAAATCCCTGAAATGGCAATGGGCTGGACATACTGCCAGAAGGACAGATCATCGATGGACAGCCGAAATTTTAGATTGGATTCCAAGGGACAGGAAAAGACCCAGAAGAAGACCACATGGAAGATGGGTGGATGAAATTCGAAATTATGCAGGGGTGACATGGAGGAGACTGGCACAAGACAGACCGTTGTGGAGGAAACTTGGGGAGACCTTCGTCCAGCAGTGGATAGATAATGGTTGACAATGATGATGATGATGATGATGTGTGACATTAAAAAACCAAATGTGCATCAGGTTTCCTCAAAAAAGAAAAATCTAATTGCCCACACGTGCGCGCGCACACACGCACAATATTACCATTCCTTAATGTCTCTGATTTAATAATACTAAAGTGTGTAAGAAAGTATAATTTAAGGGAGCTTTTGACTGATAACTATGTTATTATTAAGGTGTATATTGTAGAGGTTCCCTTGGTGTTTGTTGTGCTTTTAAATCTTAAGTTCTGTGGTTTTCACAAACCTAGTGAGAAAGTGGTGTGTGTATCCTGATTTTATTGCATTACAAAGGGCAAAATGGCATTATGATGGGAAGTGTTGAGTCCCATGGCCTTTGAAGGACTGATTACAAAGATGAGATCTATGATTATGATTGAGTTGTCCTTTTATTTTCAGTTTTGCAGAATGTGAATCCAGTGAGCTAAAATTATAACAAAAATACATTAGTGCCCATGTGCACTATGTTCACATAGTGCATGTATTATACTTTATGTCTGCACATTATCTTTGTTTCAGGGGAAATTATGAGTGTCTTTTGACATCTTAGTTATTATTGACTGTAGCTATAGTCATTATGAAGCATTTTTATAGGTGTCTGAATGTATATGTTCTTAGTTTTTGTAGCATGTATACATGTGTGTAATAATGAAACCAACTGTTATATTTAAAGGAATTAAAAATTCATTCTTGCCAAGATAATGACTAGCAGTGGATATCAGTTTTCTGAAACATTGCTGCATCTTTCAAATTTAAATTAAGAGAAATCGATTAAATTCGCTGTGAATTCGGGTATTTTTACAGATATAAACAGAGATATACAAGGTTATCATGGTAACTGTGGAAAATGGATGTATATAATAAAACAACTGAAATATATATCAGTATATGTTTTATTGAAGCAAAATATTGTACAATAATTGATGCATAAACACACTTTTTAATTATTCAATGAATCTGCCATTGGCGGTGATAACGGCCTAAATTCTTGAGCGCAATCAGTCACAGGCCTTGGTGACCTGGGCCTTGTTTGTGCTGGTCATGACATTTGAGATGGCATGCAGGGTGGAGTCAGGGTTGTTACGGAGACAGATGCTTGTTGCTCTTTCAACTATGCCCCACATATGGTAATTCAAGGGATTCAAGTCGTGGGAGCTAGGGGGCCAAACATCTGGTGACCAGTGGTAGGGCACCTTCTCTTCAAGCCATTTCTGAGTCACCATGGCCTTATGGGCTGGGGCAGATTCCTGTTGGAAGATGTAAGGCCTTCTGTCAGCAATGGCATCCATCCAAGGCTCCACTACTTCTCTTGGTACCTTAATGTACTGGTCTGCATTGCTACTTAAACTCTTCTCAAAGAAGTGAGGAGGCATGACATCTCCCTCACTGGAGATGACCCCCCGAGGACCATGACAGTGGCAGGAAATTTTGTGTGCATGCCCCCCCCCCCCGAGAGAAAGGCCCCAGCGCGCGAACGAAGGGGTGTGACGTCACAGTCGGAGGGCCATCGCAATCCCTCTCTGCAGAAGCATCAGAGGGTCCTGTGTAGGTTTTACTTTTAGTGTCACTTTTCTTTGCTACTATCTTAAGTATCAGCTGGATTGTAAAAAAAAATGTAACGGGGAGATTTCAAAAGCATTTTTCCACTGATGTGTGAATGTTCTTTAGAAGTTTTCGTTTCTTTCTGCAAGAAGCACATCGGGGAAAAAAAAGAAAGTACTTATATATAATAAATGAACACATTTGTTGATGCTTCTCTCTTCAGTTTACCGTTTTTGTGTGTGGGTGGAATCTGTTAATGTGTTAATTGATATTTTCAATATCTGTTTCAGTTGGAAACTGAGAAAAAAAAAGTTCGCTTTACGATATACTTCTGGAGAAAATTAATACCTTTCGTGTAATATGTTTTTTTTTTTTTTTTTTTACAAAGCTGGAAAGAAAAAAAAGATATGACATTTAGATTTGCAACATAAAATTTGTGACGTTATGTGCATAAATTCAAAGATATCCAAATTAATACTTTCCATGCACATTTGACAAAGAACTTTTTCCTAAGTGATTTTAATTTATAATTTTTGTTTACCTTCTAGAAGTAGTTGCAAGATTTAAGCACATATCTTACCACAATTTCAGGAAATATACTCACCAAACCAGAAATTTTGCTTTCGCGTTCGTTACGTAATTAGAGAACTTTTGTTTTGTTTTCTTTTTAATAAATCAAACACCAAGGGAATTTCTAAAAGTTTTGAGTGAAATGATTATGTTCATAGAGTCCTGCCAATTTGCCATTCACGCACATAAAAAAAAAAAAAAAAAACGTATTTGCAAAATGCCTTAACGTAAAATGTTGGGCTTTTGATATTACGTGTGAAAAAAGTATTATGTTTTTGTTCCTTTAGCCGAAATTGAAGACTAAAGGAAAATTTTCCTGAAATATTAATTTTTAAGACCCGTACATGAAATCCTTTCGTAGCACCGGAGCAAAGCTTTGGAATTCCCCGATTTGTAGATATCATTGTATGTAACTGAGAAAAAAAAATGAAAAGTAAGGATGTGATGTAATCTTTTGACATTATTTAAGGACGAAAAATATAGAAAAAAAAACCAGTCGATTTATTGTGGTGGGAGGGAATTATTTAATATCGCACTCGCGAAAATATTTCTCAGCGTAAACACCACAGTACTCCATTGCGAGCGGCGAGTCTCAAGTCATCCAGTTGGCCCACTAGCTCTGACGTCACAGACCAGTTCGGAGGCTTTCTTACTCTTCAGGGGTTTTTGGCATGCCCCTGGGCACGTCGTGAGGGTTCTTGCACAACCACCTGTCATTCCTTCTATTGACCTTCTGGTCTTGGCTAAAATTCTTCTTGTCTGAAAAGAATCTCAGCATGTTGTTGTTCTCAGGGTGCTTGACTCTGTTGAGCAGTTTCTTTGCCTTCTTCAGATGCATGGCCGTGTTCATGAACTGACCCCTCTTAAGAATGTAGGAGCTGTAATGTATGTCCTCGTGGATGATGGTGGATGGTACCATAAGCAACACCCAACTCTGTGGATAAGGCGTTCATTGATTTCCTGGGGTCATTGTCCACCATCGCTCACACCTTGGTGATGAACTCTAGCGTCCTGACGGTATTGGAGCATTGGTCATGCTTAGTAGGGATGTCATTGGGGTCCTTTGTGTTGTCGACCTTGCTCTTGATGTTGTAAACAAAAGACAGTGTGTGTGAAACTCTACAATCTCCTTTGGGGTTCTTCTGGCTCTGATAGCTGACAACACAGATGCTCTTTTCATTTCTTCTGTGACAGTGATATTCATGACAACATTATCAATGATTTACCTGGAAAAATAATAAACTGAGCTTTCAAATGATGGTTTCTTAACTTTTCCCAGTTAAATAGTCTTTAAGATATAAGTATGTAAAATCATTCCACATATACCATGATAACCCTGTATGACCATTCCATAAAATTTGTTGCCATTTTTATTAAGTCATTTTAAAATTATTAATAAGTACTTTAGCATTGTGTTGACTTTTGCTGACAAATCTCGTGCATTTTGTCATTTAAAGATATGTTCTAAAGATCCTAGGGCCAGTTAGCAGTTTTTTTTTGTTTTTTTTTTAATTTATTACATCAGTTTGTGACACAATACTCAAGAACAAACTAGCTAAATTAAATGTGATTTTATTGCAAATAATTGTGGTGTGTACTTGAGATTTTATGACAGTTAAAAGTTGTTACAGCCAAGATGAATTAGCAAGAAGTGTGGCAGTCACCTGAGTCTTTAAGTCAGTTTGCATGTCTCCATGAACAAGTGACAGACAGCTTTGGTAGTGTACAAATGTTAATGCCATCGTTACTGTATAGGGAAAATATTATTGAAATATTTTATGGTTTTGTTTCTTCCATTTTCCCAGGTGTTCATACTTTATAGAAAAGTAGGCTAAAATTTCATTTCTGTAATGTGATATTTTATGTTTATTTGCATGATAAACTTTCTTCATAATTTTTTTTTAATTGCAGACAACTTTTATTGGATTACCTATGTGGATTTCAATATTAAAGTTTCTCACTCAAATAGAGTGCATCCACTTGTGGTAGTGCATGATAAAGTGGAGAAGTCTGCTCTTGCTGTTGATCCTGTATCAGGGTAAGTTTTGTAAATTATACAAGTTTGAATAATTGTATGGTTTGAGTTAACTGTCATTCAAAGAAAAAAAAAACAACAACATGTAAACTTTATTAATACTACTGAAAATATTTTTTTTTCTAGGTATCTCTTTTGGGCCACAAGTTCAAATAATGTTTATATTGAAAGATCTTCATTGTCTGGCAAAAATAGGAAAATCATTGCTTACAGTTGGCTAATAACAGATTTAGCTGTAGACACTAAAATGTCCACTTTATATTGGACTGATCCTATGGTTGGCAAAATCATACGGACAAAAATAGATGGCAGTGAAAAAGATGTTTTGGAATCATCCCGTCATCCACTCAGTGTTGCTGTATCTTCTTCTTCTTTCTACTGGGCAGAAAGGTAAGAAGTTTAGTTGCATGAATTTTAATTTCTGAATTTTGTTAATATTTACATGGAATCGTCAGTGTAAATTGTACTGTGTAGGAGCATATAAAACTGTGCGAGAGCTCTGTATTATCTCTGTTTGCCCATGATATGATAATCGAAAGTGAAGCTGGAATATCATTAAAGAGTGGTCCAGATTATGGTGAAATTTAATATCGTTAATATACACTGGTGTTCAAAATTAAGAGAATTTGCACATTTTGTCGATTTTCACAAAAAGTACGGAACCAAAGGTACAAGTTATGCCATCGAATAAGAATGCAAATTTGCAGTGTTGAATACATAAGCTTACGCGTGCGGGCGGGTGCAGCTGTGACAGCGGAGGGTATGAAAAGCACATGTGGCTTTTCCCGCGATTAGTTCACTTGTACTCCTCGGCGACATTCGTTGTGTTTCTTGCAGGAGTTTGTTCAATTTCATAAGCAATCAGGTAAAATGAGCTGCCGCAAACATATTGATGACAGAATGAAGTGGAGAATCGTCGGTAGATTGGAGGTAGGGCAATCGCAAGTGCAGGTTGCTACAGAGCTCAATGTAATGCCCAGTGTCATCTGCAATTTGTGGAAACAGTTTAAGAACACCGGATCCATATTGAGAAGGCCTAGGAAAGGTCGTCCAAGAGCCATGACGACCAATGAAGATTGTTACTTGGCACTTTCAGCGAGGCACCACAGGACTGCTACAGCTGCACAGCTATCTCGTGAGCTGCATGCCGCTATTGGAACCCGAGTTTCAAATGTTACTGTTTCCCAAAGGCTTCATGAGAGAGGGCTTTTTGCCAGAAGACCCGCTGTTTGTGTCCCGCTCACTTCAGCACACGAGAGCGTGTATAGCATGGTGCAGACAACATCAGCCGCCTTGGACCAGACTCAGTGGGTTAACGTTCTTTTCACAGACGAGTTGCGATTCAGCCTGGACACTGATTCTCAACGTACCTTCATCTGGAGAGAACCTGGGACCCGATACCTTTCCACCAACATCCGAGAAAGGGACCGCTATGGCAGCGGAGGTGTCATGGTCTGGGCAGGCATCATGTTGGACGGCCGTACACCAATCCATGTGTTTGACAGAGGCTCCCTGACTGCTGATAGGTATAGGTATGAGATCTTACAGCCCTATGTTCGACTTTTCAGGGCGTAGTTGGCCCTCAGTTTTTTATGGACAACAACGCTCGTCCACATAGGGCTCACCTGGTCGACGATTTTCTTGAAAGTTAGGATATTCGCTGGATGGATTGGCCAGCCAGATCGCCAGACCTAATCCCTATCGAACATGTGTGGGGTGCTGTTGGGAGGGCAATTGCAGCTCGCCATCCCCTCCGAGAACCATTCAGGAGCTGAAAACTGTGTTGCTGCAGGAGTGGGACCGATTGTCACAGGGACTCGTCAACTGCCGCGTTTCCAGTATGACGTCGCGCTGTGAGAGGGGACCATACCCCATATTAGTCATTTTGTGTTCGATCTTGCAATGTGGATTTTGGACATTCCTGCACTGATGAGCCTTACTGACGATCACGAGTGCGTACCATGACTGTTATATGGTATAATTTTTTCTCTTATATAACGGTGTATCCATACCAAATTTCATTAAAATGTGTCCATTAGTTTTTCAGAAATTCTACAAAATGTGCAAATTATCTTAATTTTGAACATCAGTGTAGATTATAGAATTACGTGATTGACTTTTTAGAGAATTTAATTTAGTGTTGAAAGTAGTGTAACACTGCTTGTGAAGAACTTCTAGAATTAGAATTACTATTTTTTGCATCCATAATTTTAAATTTTTTTAATTAAAATTTCACGAATTTGCAGGCTAATGCACAGAAGACCAGTTGTTCTGCATTTCCAACCCCAGACTTAAGAGAAGCCAGGTGGGTTGGCATGTAAAAGTGTAGGTAATGTCATTCTGCAGTATTGGTGAATGAGACATGGCTGCTGTCAGGGGTGCAGTCAGGTCCTGGCATACCAGGCTACTTGTTACCTAAACTGAAACAATTTGTACCTAGTTTCCCCGCCCCCCTCTCTCTCTCTCTCTCTCTCTCTCTCTCTCTCTCTCTCTCTCTCTCTCTCTCTCTCTCTCTCTCTCTCTCTCTCTCTCTCTCTCTCTCTCTCACACACACACACACAGCATGAATGTGTAGATCTTTTGTTTACCAAACCCACCTCAGAAATAGCCAGTGAAGTTGGTACCAGAGAGTATATACACTGATTTACATAAATTAAGGAACAAATTGAAAAATTATTATAACTTAAAATATGCAACAAGTTTGAATGAAATTTGGTGAAAATCTTCATCGTACCACGTGACACAGAAAATCACAAGAACATTTTATAAGGGTCATTCAAAATGAGCCAACTGACATAGCAAACTGCTGAATGAGTTTGCCATGGCAGCATAGACACAAAGCATAGGTGCACAAAAGGTCATGTTGACCTTCTTTTTGACACAAGAGCCCCTGTTGATAATTTCTTGCCCCTGGAAGTGCTGCCTGATATGTGGACACACTTCCCTGCGAGCGTCACTTAAGTCCAAGCAGCCCATGCTGCTCTTCGTAAGAGTCATTCTTCTACATGACAATGTCCACCCCCACTCTGCAAAAATCGTCCAGGATTACTTTTCCAAATTCAGGTAGGAAAGACCCCAGCATCCGGCATACAGCCCAGATTTATACCCCTGTGACTTTCACATTTTCGGGGAGCTGAAGAAGCGTCTGCGGGCTAACAGATTTCACTCAAAGAGGTGCAGGACACTGTTTGGGAATGGTTCTGCTAGCAACCCACCGCCTTCTTTTGCACAAGGAATTGAACATCTAGTGTCCCAGTGGATAAGTGCCTTAATAGCCACGGGGATTATTTTTAAGGTAAGTCATATCTTCCTCATTTGCCCTTTGGCCTGTTTTCATTTGAATGACCCTTATATACAAAGCATTTACATTTTGTATTTGCTATAAAAAAAAAAAAAAAAAAAAAACAGAATTCAGTATTCCAAAAATTAAATAAAAAAAGTGTCTCAATATGAAGTTTGGCCACCCCAAACAGCAGTACAGATGCAGCAGCAATGTTCCATGCATTTAATAATGGTGTCTATGAGATCTCTAGGTAGCAATGCCCGTTGTTGTAGCAAAGCAGTTTGAAGCTTCTGCAGGGTTGGGGGGTTGAGGGTAGCAACATGCCTATCTAGAGCGTCCCAAACATGCTCAATTGGGTTAAGTTCAAGAGAGCACGCTGGCCACTCCATACAGACAATAGTCTCCTGTTCAAGGTATTGCTGTACCAACTGCGCTGTGTGTGGGTAAGCATTGTCAGTATGCAGCGTCGCCAGTTGCACCTGCATATAGCCGAACAAAAGGGGTCCAGCATATCATCTCTATCTAAGCATTCAAGTTGCCACCTGGAAGCACGTAGAGGTCAGTACTTTCACCTAAAAAGATGCTTCTTCATACGAGCACTCTACCTCCACCGTACTTGTCCTTTTCATGGGTATAAGAGGGATAATATCTGGTCCCTGGCTCTCACCACATGAAAATTCACCAAGGATCACTCTGTAAAGCATACCTAGACTCTTCCTTGGACAGTACAGATCTCCATTGATTTGGACTGCAATTCACATGCATGCATGCCTCATTCAAATGTTCCCTCCTGTGGCGGGAGGTTAAGGGCTTGCATGTTATGGGCTGCCTAGCCTAGAGCCCACCTTCATGTATCCTTCTGAAGTGTGCTGCAGAATCTAATACCGTCCTTTCGGTAGTGGCAGCAAGCACAAATCGAAGATAGGTTGCCGTAGCAGTCCTGTTTCAAAACACAGATGGCCACAAATATCGCTCTTTGTGAGGAAGTTATTACCCTAAGCCTACCTTGGGTGTACCTGCAGAACATGATTCTGTGGTTTCAAAGTGGTTCCACAGCTTTTGGGCTGCAGAACAACTGACGTTCAGCCATTTAGCTACGTTCACCTGACTTTGGCCTGCTGTCAAGTCTTCCTGTAGATCTGTAGCATAATTCCACTGGTAAATGACATCTCGAAGTCATTGCAACAGAATCTCTATCACGAAATCCTTTCCTCAATCTTTGCACCTGAATTGTGACTCACTGAGAAACAACCAGTTTTATGCTGTTGTTAATTTGCATAAAGTACCACTCATTTGCATACCATTCACTGATGCTGTAGTACTTTGCCTGTGAGTCTGTGACATATGCAAATTTTGTGCATATTTAACAATAACACTAGCCTGCAAATGAAAACTTTTTTTCTACGGTATGAACTTGAATATGTGACTTTTGCTAATATTTGTACGCTGAATTCAAAAATGTATTCGGTTCTGCTGTATCACATCGGGTTCCTTGGCAATATGGTATAATGTAAGTTCATCAATTTCTGTTGACCGAAGCGATACATTTCATGTCTTTGCATATATAGCATGCATATTTAACCATTTTTAAAACTAAACATAAGCAAGAACAACCTTTAAAAGTGAAAGGGAATAATTAAAAAATAAAACTACATAGAAATAAAATAAAAAGTGTACAAGAGTTGAAAACTTACCTAATTACATTCCTTAATGTTAGTCGGCAGTTCTTCTCTTGCCATGGAAGCTCAGTGTTCGCGATGCCCTTGAGTGTTCTCTGGAAGGATCCGCACATGCAATAGACCAACAGTAATCAGCCATCATACGCTCATCCCAACGTCCCTGATAACGTCGCTCTGCCTCTTTTAAGTCCTGGTGAAACCTTTCACCTTGCTCTTCACTCAAAGCTCCCAAATTCGGAGGAAAGTAATCGAGATGTGCAATTAAGAAATAAAGTTTTAGGCTCATATTACAACCAAGCAATTTGAATTTGTCCAACATATTTTTTACAATTGTCTTGTACGACGGGTCCTTTACGTTTCAAAGAAAATTTTTCACCACTTCTTTGAAAGCGTTCCACGCCTCTTCTTCAGTTTCGATCATTGTACAGGTGAAATTGTTATCCATCATCAGTTTACGAATTTGCGGGCCATCAAATATTCCCTCTCTGATTTTAGCTTGTGACGATGAAGCAAATGTTGTGCATAAGTACTGGAAGCATGGACGACTTTTGTCTAGTGCCTTTACAAACTGTTTCATAACATTTGCCAAGTTTTATGTGTAACGGAGGGAGTAGAATTTTCCCATGATCAACTAGACTTTCATTAATGACATTCTTGGAACCTGTTGTCAGTTGCTTCCTCTCAGGTCAATGTGCAGTATCCCAATGTTTGTCCCTGGCTCTGCTATCCCGCTCGCAAACAAACAGGGAAATTTTGTGTATCCTCTCTGCTGTCCTAACAATATTCCAATGACTTTCAAGTTACCACATATTTGCCATTTATGTTCATGGAATTTAATTTTTTCAAGCACTAACTTTAATGTTTCGTATGATTCCGACAATTTTGTGAAATGAGCAAGTGGTACAGAAGTGAATTTCTTGCCGTTATGAAGTAAAACCGCATTGAGGCTTCTTTTGGAAGAGTCAATGAAAAGGTTCCAGGAACTAGGTTGATAGATTTCCTCTCCCAACTGATGAATAAGATTTCGGATGTCCGTACAAAAAACCAGATCATCTTCCTTTGAGTAGTAAGTACTTCCGAAAACACTTGTCACAATTCCTGCACCAAGAAAATGTAACTCCAGGTGCCAGCATGTTTTTCTCATAAAGTCTTGAGCCTAGTAATTCACTCATTTCCTTCGTGAGCCCCAGTTCTCTCATCAAATCATTCAACTCGGGCTGAGTAAACATTTTTGGTGAATGGTCAAATTCTTCTGGTTTGAAACTTATGTCCTCAGTGTCTGAATGTAGAGAACTGCTTTCAGATTCATCACTCAAGTAAGCTGGTGGTGTAGGTACTGGTAAGGTCCACGAGGAACATGCGGTATGGCTGATGGCAGATTTGGGTATTTAATTCCTTTCTTACTCTTTTTGTTATAACCAGCAACATTGCACATACAGAAATAACAGTCATCATGGTGGTTCTTCTGTTCACGCCATATCACTGGAATTGCAAACGGCATTGCCTTCCGTTTTCTTTCGTACCGGTACCGCAGTCCCTCGACACAACTGTTACAAGCAACGTGAAGCGCAAACGACTTATCTTGGTCGCCGACTTTCACTTTGAAGTACGCAAAGTATAGTTTCTTCATGAATGAATCTTGTTTACGTACCTTACCATCAAACACATAACACCACAAATGTAACAAAATTGCTGAGGACTTCGCACACACTGTCTTCTACACAATCCCGACGCACTAGCCATATTTACAAACTCACGTTTTACTTTCACACTTCCAATGTAGGATGGGCACATGCACAAGGATGCCTGCCCTCTGCTCAACTGATAGGATATTCAGTGAGGGAATGTGAGACTCCCAGGGGTACAATAAACAAGTGGCGGCGCGCCGAGGTACGTTTCGCCAGCCCCCCACCCCGGCAAATTCAAAATTCAACAGTGCCATTCGTTTGTGCTACGTTTGTGCTGGTTTGTGCCGCAAACCGTTCGTTTGTGCTAGCATAGTTTTTGAGATATTCAAAATATAAATTGGGGGGGGGGGAATGGTCAGCCCCCACCCCAGCGAATTCAAAATTCAACAGTGCCATTCGTTTGTGCTACGTTTGTGCTGGTTTGTGCCGCAAACCGTGTCGTTTGTGCTAGCATAGTTTTTGAGATATTCAAAATATAAATTGGGGGAGCTGGGGAAATGGTCAGCCCCCTACCCCAGCGAATTCAAAATTCAACAGTGCCATTCGTTTGTGCTACGTTTGTGCTGGTTTGTGCCGCAAACCATGTCGTTTGTGCTAGCATAGTTTTTGAGATATTCAAAATGTAATTTGGGCGGGGGGATGTTCAGCCCCACACACCGGCAAATTCAAAATTCAACAGTGCCATTCGTTTGTCTTACGTTTGTGCTGGTTTGTGCCACAAACCGTGTCGTTTGTGCTAGCTTAGTTTTCGAGATATTAAGTACCTAAATTTTGTTGTCAACTATTTCCTCAGCCCCGCCCTCCCCCCACCCCACTCGCAAATTCAAAATTTAGCATAGCCATTCGTTTGTGCTGGTTTGTGCCGGAAACCCTGTCGTTTGTGCTAGCTTAGCTTCCGAGTTATTAAATACCCAAATTTCGGTGTGGACCATATCCCCAGGCTGTTTTGAATATAACATAAATTTGGCGGGTTGGGGGAATGCCCCTTCCCCTCATCCCACAAGTTCAAAATTCAACACAGCCATTCGTTTGTGTTGGTTTGTGCCACAAAACGTGTCGTTTGTGGTAGCTTAGTCTTCGAGATATTTCTGCGAACAAGCCTTTCTTTAATAATAAACAGATCATGATTCTACAGTGAGCACGAGGTCATAAATGATGCACTGTGGATCAATGGCATTAGATCATCTGGAGTGACGAAAGAATTTGATTCATAACAAAAGGAGGACATTTGTACGTATGACGCTGACAACACGATTCGAACGCTACTGTACCTACATTCAAACAGTAAAGCATGCTACTGCCGTTATGATGTGGGGTTGCATCTCAGCTCATGGAGTGGGTAGACTGTGCAACATTGAAGATAACATAAATGCTGCCCATTATATACAAGTACTGGAGAGGGACAATGCTTCCTTCATCTGTTAACACGTTTCCAAATAGTGATATCATCTTTCAGGACGACAATGTGCCCTGCCATCGGACACGAGTAGTGAACAGGTGGTTGGTTTCTAAAACTGTCGGGAGGTTGCAATGTCCTACACAATAGCCGAATCTTAATCCGATCGAATACTTTGGATAAAACTGAAACAGGTGAGTGCGAGAAATCCTACAAATTAAGTAAAGTTACTTGAAGCTATGATTTCATGTTGGTATCATCTAACATCAAAGATGAACTTGAGCACCTTTTGAGTAGTATGCTCAGGAGATGTATCTTAGCAATTAAAAACAAAGGCAACCCCAATAATTATGAGACAATTTTATGCATGTGTACATACAAACGATTTACTTATAATAATTATGCATAAAAATTATGGATACATTATGTATGTGTACGTACAGCGAAGTATGTCTTGAAACATATTTGACATTCATTGACTAAATGAACAAGTTTAACGAGTTCTATTTTTTTTATTTCTCGTAACTTAAACAGTTTGTACTTAACCAGAAAAAAAGAAGTTTATGTTAGCTTTACAATTTCTTTCTGTCTTCTCATCCACTTCATATACAACAATGCAGATATGTTAGATCTGTAAAACGTTTTGAATTCCTTACAAAATTATTTTTAAAATGATGTACAGCCGTCGGTGGCGCAGTGGTCTAAGCGATGGCTTCTGATCATTCGTCCGAAAGGGGTCAGGGTTTGAATCCCGTCAGGAATGGATGTTGTGTTTGTTTTACGGCACTGGCTCTCTCCCTTCCCTGGAAACAGTGGCCTTAAATTAGGGACGGGCGACTACTTATAGCCCATTGAGTTGCTCACGGTGGTCGTTAAATTTTCAATCCAAAAAAAAAAAAAAAATCAGAAATATATGCAAACGATGTTCTATCATACCCGCTGCAGAAAGAATTTTTCAAATCCGAATTTCAGGAGCAAAGATATCGGAAAAAATGCAATTTACCTTTACGCCTTCCTTTGTAAATCCTTAAACAACATGAAAAAATGACTATACCTAAAATAGTACTAGACATTAATGGAATCGAAAGATAAAAGAAATTTTTCAATCGGATGTTTAGAAGCAAATATATTGAATAAAATGTATTTCGAATTCGGCATCATCTGCGTTTACGCCCTCTAGCAGCTAAATTGTGTATCATATGAGAAAACGAAATGAAGAATCATCATTTGCACATTTCAGGCTTCCCAATGCAAAAATAATTTTTGAAATCTGATTAGTAGTTGAAGAGATATGGTGTCAACAGACGGACGGACAAACCGATAACATAAGCACGATCTGTTTGACAAAAGACTTGCTAAAAATTTAAAAAATATCTGGTACAAGGGGCGGCAAATCTGGGCTTGCACTCGGACGGCAAATGCCCTTTGCACGGCCCTGACTGCATGATACATTACTTTGCTATCATTGATCAAACAGAAAAATTCGCATGAAGACGGTTATGGCAATTTTATTTTATTTACTAAACAAACTATCAGTACTGAATCCAGTTGCTAGAAGCCCATTCTATTCTGCACATAGTAACAAAAAACATTAGCATAAGTAGAAACAACTTCACCGCCCCAGTGGTGCAGTGGTCTATGCATTGGCTTGGGATCTTTTGCCTAAGACATGCAGGGGTTCGAATCATGGTGAAGCATGAAAGCTGTGTTTGTCTTACAACAGTGGTTCTCTCTCTTACCTGGAAAAAGTTGCCCTGAAATTAGGAACACACAACTGCTCCATTGGGTTGCTCACGGTGGTCGACGAAAAAAAAAAAATACTGTTTGTGACAACAGTAAAACAGCTGCCACGGTAGCGCAGTGGTCTAAGCGCTGGCTTATAATCATTCGTCCCTGATGGGTCCGGGTTCAAATCCCGTGAGGCATGGATGTTGTGTTTGTCTTACGGCGCTGGCTGTCTCCTTTCCCTGGAACCAGTGGCCCTAAATTAGGGAAGGGCGACTGATTATAACCAAATTAACTACTCATGGTGATCGCTAAACCATCAATAAAAAAAAAAACATCTAAAATATCTGTGGTCAATTTCTTTTTGATTGAAGGTTTAACGACCACTGTTAGCAACTCGATAGGCTGTAAGTAGTCACCCCCACCCCGACTTTACGGCTACTCGTTCGAGAAAGGGAGAGAGCCATTGCAGTGAGACAAGCACACCCAATCCATGGCCCAGCCGGGATTCGAACCCAGCCCCATTGTGGAAGTAATGGTTAGAAGCGAGCGCATCGCATAGATCAATAATCCACTGGAGCGGGCATAGGTATCCATTGCCTAGAGATTGGTCGGGAATGATGTCACTGTTACTTTGTCACCGTTACTGAGAACATACTGTCACCATTACGACGAACAGTGACAAAAAAGTAATACTTCCAAATTCACTGATAAGAATGCCCCCGTTAGACGTGACCCAGCAATGCTTGGAGTCGAAAATCACTGTTACGTCATAGTTTCGGATACCATGTCACTTTATCTAAAGAATTTGCCATATTTTCTGTTGAAATATGATAGAGGTCGCTAGTGATGCCCGCTTTCTTTCAGCCTTCCCTTGCCCCCCACTTAAGGTATTTGTTTTGGATTTCGTTGTGCGTTTGCTCCTAAACAAAGAATTCGAAGCGATCGGATTGTAACAGCGATTTTGTCAGTATTATAAATTAGACAGCGATCCGCAGTTCCATGCTTCTTTCCAATTCCGTTACAGCTGTTAATCGGTGATTTTGACACCGTCTGAAGTGACTGTTACTTTCATGCAACTGTCACCGTTGACACTATGAAAGGAAAATCACTGTTAAGCCCACCTCTACAACTGACTATGATTACTACTATCAATGATCGATAATCCTGAACTTTACCTGTACATTTGGCCCTCATTCATCAAACGATATGCTGCTTCACTAATTCACCAACTGTTGTTCTTCGAATATTTGATCATTATAAACCACCGTTACTATCCTATTCGTTTTTGCGGGTGATGGGGGTTAAGGACCACCTTCAGCAACTCGATGGCAATAAACAGTTCGTCGCCCACCTCTAATTTAACACCACTTGTTCCAGGGAAGCGAGAGAGTTTGTCCTGTAAGAGATAAACACAACATCCATGCCTCACCGGAATTCGAATCCAGACTCTTCTCGGACAAATGGTCATAAGCAGCAACCGCAAATCAATTAATTTATTCCACATAACTGAAAACAACATGACTGACCTCTCAGTGACGTACTAAAGAAATTAATAATTACTATATAGATATACGGTCGAGTCACATAATTGTGTCCACCAGCTAACATCAAAAGTTACCGCCATGTGCAGCGTGGACAACAGCAAGCCTGGCTGGGAGTGACTCAATAAGGTGTTGGAAAGTGTTCACAGGTATGTTGAGCCTTGCTGACTGCAGTGCATCTGACAGCTGCTGGAGGGTGCGTGGTGGAGGATCCATAGAGTAAACAACACGATCGAGGTGGTCCCACAGATGCTCAATTGGGTTTAAGTCTGGTGAATTAGGGGACCAGGGAAGTAATTTGAAGTCTTCATTGTGTTCTCTCAATCCGCCCCAGGGAAGACAATCAGCATGTATTGGTGTACGTGGCCTGCAAGGATGGATTCATAACGATTTTGGTGCACAGTGCCTACCACAGGCATGAGTGAACCCAGGGAATGCCACGAAAACATTCCCCAGACCATAACACTGCCCCACTAGCTTGAGTTCTTCCAGCAGTGGGTGCAGAGTGTTTGCTCTCCGATGTTTCTCGTCTTATACGCCAACGTCCATCTGTTCAATGAAGCAGAAAACGTGACTCATCGGAGAAGGCAATCCTTTGCCAATCAGCAGAGGTCCAATTCCGATACTGCCGTGCAAATATAAGCCTTTTCTGCCGAGGAACCTTCGTTAGCATAGGTGCAGTGACCATCCGTCTACATCAGAGCCCCAAACGCAGCAGGGTTCACTGAACTGTAGTTTTATTTAGGCGCACTTCCGGTAGCCCCCTGGTTCATTCACCTAGTGAGTTGCTCCATTCTAGGGTGTCGATCGGCCCTCACTCACCTTCGAAGCCGACGTTCACCTCTCACATCAATGGCACGTGGTGCTCCGCAGTTTCCATGTCGTTTATTCTTAATGGTGCCATGTCTTCAAACACGATACACTTTAACCACTGCAGCACACGAACAGTTCACAAACTGCACTGTTTCAGAAATACTGCCACCCTTGGCCCAAAAGCCGATAATCATCTCTTTTTGCAAATATGAGAAATCGCTCTTTTTATCCATGACAGCAACGAGTGATATGTTTTCAGAATGCCTACCCACACCTTCAATACCTTTCAAGCCACCTCAGGATACGTCACTTCTTTCATTGGCTACGCACTGTTGACCTCAAAAGTAGGAGGTGGTCACAATTATGTGACTCGGCTGTGTGTGCGTATATATACGTATGCACCCTACGGACAATGAAATTTGCGCACCAAGAAGGAAGCATCGGATTAAACTAAAATTTTACAGAAGTAATTATACATATGAATGATACACATGATAGAAAAACAGACTGCAGGATAGTTGCAGAGATCTTTGGCACGCAGTCCGGTGATCTTCAATAGCGCGCCGCACTGCCTCATGCGGTGATACATGCTGGTTGGTTGGTTGATTTTTATGGCGCAAGGGCCATGTTTGGCCAAATAGCGGCAGACACAGAACTATCAGTGTGAGATTTTTACGATACATGCTGCAATACGGTCCCGCTTGGAGGTGAACATACGCCTGATTTTGTCCTGCGGCAGACTGGCCCACACGTGTTGGGCGGCTCTCTCCCTTTCTCGAACGAGTAGCCGTAAAGTCGGGGGGGGACTACTTACAGCCTATCGAATTGCTAACAGTGGTCGTTAAACCTTCAATCAAAAAAAAATTGACCACAGATATTTTAGATGTTTTTTTTTTTTTTTATTGATGGTTTAGCGATCACCGTGAGTAGTTAATTTGGTTATTATCAGTCGCCCTTCCCTAATTTAGAGCCACTGGTTCCAGGGAAGGGAGACAGCCAGCGCCGTAAGACAAACACAACATCCATGCCTCACGGGATTTGAACCTGAACCAATCGGGGACGAATGATTATAAGCCAGCGCTTAGACCACTGCGCTACCATGGCGGCTGTTTTACAGTTGTCACAAACAGACTGGCCCACTCATGCTCGATAAGGGGCATGTCGGGGGAGCGGGAAGGCCATGGAATTGTCTTGACATGACGTAGGCAGTCCTAGGAAACCCGAGGCCGTGTGAGGGCGGGCATTATCCTGCTGGTATAGCGCACTTGGAATCCCGGCCAGGAACAGGAACACATGGAGCTGTAGGATCTCATCCACATACCGCTGGCCCGTTAATGATCCACGTACTACTACTAGAGCTGACCGGCTATCGTAGGCTATGGCTCCCCAGACAATAATACCTGCAGTGGGGGAGGTGTGGCGCTCGATAGCGAGGTTGGGATTGGGCCGTTGACCAGGGGACCTCTACACCCGGGCACGATCATGTGTCCCCAAAACGGAGCGGCACTCATCGCTAAACACCACACGTTGCCAATCTGTGGCGTTCCACGTCGCTCTGGTCTGGCACCACTGCAAACGGAGCCTGCGATGTTCCGGTGTTAGTGGCAGCACACGCAAGGCACGCTGGGATCGCAGATTCACTTCTGTGCGCCGTTGGGAAATGGTTCGTGGGCACACAGGAGCCGCTACATGTGCCTGTATAGTGGACCAGGTCCCCGTGGGATACGTTCGTGCCTGGCGCACGACCCGTATTGGTCGTCCTGCTGGTCCATCAAGAGCCACTCCGCCGTGTGGCAGTGCCGTCACGTGTCCGCTGCTCCTAAAATAAGTGGGATGGTAAGATCAGAACGATCAACGTGGCGAGCTACACGGCACGCCAACCACACAGCGGTTTTCAGCCCGATGATCAGGCCTCTCTCCAAGTCTGTACGTTGCGTAAATCGACGTATCTGGAGTCTACCCGGCATTCTTGTCACTCTGCACTCTTGCTTGCGTCGGCCGGTGTTTTTCGTTTACATGGGGCATTGACTACAAGCCAGGTTGCCGATTCGTTTTTGCAGCGCCACCACAGGGTGTGTGGTCATGTTCAATCGCACCAAACGTGGACCGTTTGCATACCAGCACGTACTCTAGCTATTTGCAAAGTTTCACGGTTATATCATGTTTTCTTCTAGGTGTGCAAATTTCATTGTCTCTGATAAGTATATTTTGCTCAGCATGTAATGATATGATCAGCTACAAATTACTTTTATTTGCAAACACGATAATATCGCCATAGTATGTAAGCGTAATAAATCAACAGGTATGTTTTCAGCTCGTCTTTTGTAAAAAAGATCCTGCTTATGTTTCCGGTTTGCCCGTCCGTCTGTGGACACCCTATCTCTGCAACTATTAGTCTGATTTTAATTATTTTTTTATTTTTTTTGCATTGGAAAGCTTGAAATGTGTGAATGATGATCCTTCATTTTTTTCTTTGCGATGCACAATTTCGCAGTGTGAGATTTTTACAATTTTTACGTAAATGCAGATGATATCGAATTCTAAATATCTTTTACTTCATATATTTGCTTCTAAACTTTCGATTGAAAATAAGGTTTTACCTTTCGATTCCATTTATGTTAAAAACTATTTTAAGTATAGCCACTTTTTACACATTACGTATAGATTTTACGCTACGGGCGTAAAACTAAACTTCGTTTTTCCCGATATCTCTGCTTCTAAAACTCACATTCGAAAAAAATTTTCTACAGGGATATAGCTCCTGATGAGAAATCTTTTGTATGTCATTTCTGATTTTTGGTAAGAACAGTTTGACCACCAGGAGGCGGTAGCGCTAATTTCTACTTCTGACGAATTTACAGCAAATCTGAGCTTCTAATATCTCGATTGAAAAAAGTCGTTCGTGAACGGATACTACTCACGTAGATAAACATTTTAGGGATATTTTCTTCATAGAATAATGCATTGTTTCTCTGCCAGGGGGTGTAGATATATATCTTATTTTGTCAACATACCTGCTTTTAGGAGTCCCATTTAAAAAGTTTTCTTTCTTTCATATCGTTTCTAGGTCAAAATGTTTTTCATACATTTCAAAATTTTCATGAAATTCATAGACTTTCCGTTACGGGTCGTTCAGGTAAACTACGTTTTTCCCTACATCTCTGCTTCAAAAACTCCGATTTCAAAAATTCTTCCTGTATCGCATACAGCTCCTCATGGGGAATTTTTTAAAAATAATATCTAATATTTGGCAAAGAATGTTCTGGCCACTAGGGGGCGTAAGGGCTAATTTCTGCTTCTGATGTATTTGCAGCAAAATCTGAGCTCCTGAAAACCTGACTGAAAAAATTATTTTGTGAACCGATACCTCTCACATCAAAACACTTTTTGAGAATACTTTCTTCTTAAAATAATGCATGGTTTTCCCGGGGAGGGGGGGGCGTAATTTCGTATCTTATATTGGTCAATGTCTCTGCTTCTAAAAGTCCGATTTTAAATATTCTTTCTTTGTTGGAGAGCGCTTCAGCTGCTAACTGTTTCTCATATAATTTTTCCTAACGCACCAGTTAGCCACCAGAGGGCGTAATTTCACGTTTCCGTTTACAGCAATATCTGCGGGATTAAATACCCCATTGAAAAACTTCTTTCTTCAGTCAGATACTACTGTTTTTCATACCGGTGCAATTGACTTAAATACTGGTTCCTTTGAATAGCTTTGATAAATTTAATTCGTGTCAGAACGGTTTCAAAAGACGCGCTCATTAAAACCAAAAATTGTGTCATCTTTTTTGTTTTAATCTCAATGTAAAAGGATGTAAATTTGAGCATGAATTTTCTCAATAACGCATCTCAGGGGCTTCTAAAGAAATGTTAGACCAAACAGTAATTTTTCATCAGTTATATGTCATTAGATGCAAAATTCAATGGAAATTTCAAAAATGTCCTAGTTTTTCCTGTAGCTACTTCTGTTCTTAAGATATGACATAAAATATGGGGTCTGCAAAATACATTGAAATTCATGTTAGCTGCGTATCAGTTGTTACTGCCAATCATAGACATTATTTTACCTGTTTGACTGCTTCCTAATGCTCTCCTAATCCCACTCCAGCCTTTATAAGGGTTGACCCAGAGTTACTAGATAATTTCCAGGGTACTGGCCCCCGGTAATAAATAAGAGCGTCTTTCTCCCCCTTTCTTCCTCACTTCCGTGTCACTTTCCTACCGGGCACTCTAGCCCAAATCTCCAAGCTTCCTGTTTCTAAGGGTTGTATAAGACCTGGGATCAGACACTCCCTTCCTAAATTACTCTACATATGATCTGATCTGATCTACTAGATCATTGACAGCTTCCACACTAAAAGGGTTGACGCAGAACTACTAGATCATTTCCAGCTACCACACGAATGAAGCTAGACAATGCCTTAAGCAGCTAGCTCCACTACTCCACCGGAGAAGCTTCCTTATATCACGGCACAAAGCACTGCTCTACAAGACGGTCGTCAGGTCGGTGCTTACCTTTGCCTCCCCCATCTGGTTAGGTATTAGTATTAATCAGCGAGAGAGAATCGAGAGGTTGAAGAGCCGAGCACTTCATATGATCACTGGGGCTCCCCTTTGGACCCCACTTCGGAACCTGAGGAACACACTTGGAATTGAGAAGGTACATGAGTTTTCCACCAGACTCTCCAAGAAGTACTTCAAGAAAGCGGAAACCCACCCTAATGAACTTATTAGGGACGCGGTTGATTACAATCCCAGCGAATTCCTTAGGTATCCCAGAACTAAGGGGATGATTTTTGACCCCCTTGACAGAGAGAGTTAGTATGTGATTAATGGTGAGTGTTAGACAACTTCCCCACCCTTCTTTTTCAGATTGGCATGGAGATGATGAGAATTCATTGCTGCCCGGCACTTGGATTTGGTCTCTGTAAGTTTCACTCACTCCCTGGTGCGCCGGCGACCGGTTGGAGTTGTGGTTCTCTGTGATGTTGTACGGAGCTTGGTTCTCCTTCCACTTCCCCTTGCTCCCTTCCCCCTGGACTGATGTCATGGTTCACTATTTGAAAGATATGTCACTCTGTACTTTTTACTCAATTTTCTGTTTATTTTTCCTATTGAGTTCACTTACTCAGATCTCCTGGCTTCCTATTTCTAAGGGTAGTTTTAGACCTGGGGTGAGACACTCCCTTCCTAAAACTTCTTGAAATATCGTAGCGTAGCGTACTACATCATTTTCAGGGCCGCGGATGGCCTGGTGGTCAACTTTCGTGTCTGCCACGGAGGAACCTCAGGTTCGATCCTGGACAGGTACGAACGCTCGAACTACTAAATATCCACTGTGCGTATGATGGGCATGTTAAGTCGTCGGACCCCGAGGGATACTGGTCCCCCGGCAATAAATAAGAGCATCTCTCTCCCCCTTTCTAACTCGCTTTTATGTCACTTTCCCATCGGGCACTCCAGCCCAAATCTCCTAGCTTCCTATTTCTAAGGGTTGTTTAAGACCTGGAGTCAGATTTCCCCTTCCGAAAATTCTTGACACATGATGATGATCTACGCAAGTTTTATAATAGTCGCTTCTTGTTGTTATTAGGGTAGAATTTGTGTACATTCTCAGTAACGGTTAAAACTGCGAAATTGTCATCAGCGGACAGAGTAAAAGTAGTTGTTCTGCATGCAGAGGAGTATTCTTCGAGACAAATCGCTGAAAGAGTGGGCTGTAATTAATCTACAGTTATTAGGCTACTGAAGAAAGTAAAATACACTGCTGATATTAAAAATATGCGTCACAGTGGAAGTCCCAGATTCACTAATATAACCAGGCAGGACAGTGTGCTCAGAAAGCTAAGTTTGCCAGACAGGAAGCTCAATTCACCTGAATTACTTTAAAGATGGTCCGAGCTGCCCCGGTGGCGTAGTGGTCTAAGCGATGGCCTCTGATCAGTCGTCCGGGTTGGAATCCTGGTGAGGCATGGGTGTTGTGTTTGTCTTATGGCACTGGATCTCTCCCTTCCCTGGAACCAGTGACCCTAAATTAGGGACGGGCGACTGCTTATAGCCCATTGCGTTGCTCACGGTGGTCGTTAAACCTCCAATCAAAAGAAAAAAAAGATGGTATGAAGGGACTGATGTTACTGTTAGTACATCTACTGGTAGGTGGAGTCTGCTTCATTATCGCTTACATGGCTGTGAAGGCAGGCGTAAACCACTGTTAACTGCAAATCAAAGACAACATAGACTTCAGTGTGCAAAATAGCATGTATCATGAACAACTAAGCCATATGAAAAAGTCCTTTTCAATGATGAATCAGAATTTTGCCTTAATGGGAATCCGAGTAGTGCCTGTGTAAGGAGATTCAAGCAGGAAGAATTCCATCCAAGTTGCTTAGTGAGGCCAGTGTTGAGCATCCGGTGAAGGTCATGGTTTGGAGCTGCATGTGAGAACATTGCGATGCGAACCTCCATATTGTCGATGGTACACCAAATGCCCAGAAATACATCTGGATATTAGAAAAGAAGATGCTGTCATCACCTGGAAGACTTTATGATAGTAATTTTATTTTTCAAGAGGACAATGCACCCTGTCATCGTGTAAAACTACTGGAAAACTGGTTTCAGGAAAAAAATGCTCAGCATCTTGATTGGCCACCACACTAACCGGACTTAAACCCGATCGAAAATGTTTGGTTCAAAGTGCCGTATGAACTATCAAAAACGAAGTCAACAACCAAAATTCATTGAATATGTAATTCAAATATGGAATCGTATTCAAATTCGGTTGACATTAAATGTCCGTAAATACTGTTTCACACGTTATACAAGTTCCGCTATCGGGAGTTTGCAAATGGACATTAACGTAGTATTGGCAATTGAAATCAAGTATAATAATAATAAGTATCTATACTTACAATATTTATAGTGGCTGTAGGTGCTTCATATGTGCATCATCCAAGAATGTGAATTCCTTCAATTGTGAAGTTAAAATTCATGATACTGTAAAATCTGCGCCAGATAAAATTAAACAAGATGAATTTTCTACAATGCAAAAAAATTCTTTAACATCGATGAAATAAGAAACTGAATTAAATTAAAACCTTGTTGAATTTTTAAAAACGAACTACAATCCTGAAGAGGAGACTATCTTGACCGCGAAGCATCCTGATACATAATGAAAACCAAAGATGAATTATACTTTTGCCAAAACCTCAAAAAATAAACAATCTTGAAAAAGAAAAATACAAACATACAAATCTCCCGAATGCGAAGCACCAAACTAGTTTCTGCTACAATTTATAGCCATCATCAGTGGTAGGTGCACGGACAATAGGATCGCCGCACTCACTCGCTCAGGTATGCAGCCTAACCCCAATGTATGTTCAGCCCTGTCGTGTAGATATTTGCGCATCATGATTTAGGTTCAACTGCACATATCAATGGTGTCGCCATCTGTTGTCAAACAAAAATATACTAGTAGCTTTTACGTAGAAATATTCAACTGTATTTTTTTAAGTAATATTTGATGTCACATGTTTTTTGTTAATATTTTTCCTCTTGAAATGTTTCCTCTCCTGTTCAATAAGGTACCTCCATGCAAAGTGAAGCTCCACTGGACTATTAACGTTACAGTTGTATCTCTTGGTTTTCTCAATGACTACAGCCTCGGAGGTTAGAATCTGGGCATGTGATCTATGTGATGTTAGAATTTTTGTGTTAGTCCAATCAGGAGTTACATGATTTTTGATACAATGTTGTATTAATGAAGTTTTTTCATCTTTTCTTGTCCAGTTCGTAATATGTTCATTTAATCTAGTCAAAAATCTTCTACGCGTACTTCCGATATATACTTTGTCTTTTTGGTTATCATCCGTAACTGTTGGAATGACATAAACTCCTGATTTATTTAGAATTGATCTATTATTAGTAGTAGTAAGTATGCTTCCATTGTCAATAACTGTTTCTGCGATGTTAATATTGTTGTTGTAACATTCTTTTTTTAAAATAGTACTAATAGGAGGTAAGTATGGAAATTTTCCATAATATTGCTGTATTTCTTTTTTAATGTTATTATCAAAACGATGTATATTGGCCGTAATGTTGTTATATAAAGATTTGACTAATCCTTTACTATATCCAAATTCTTCTGCAGTTTTTTCAATCCATTTTATCTCTTTGATCTCCAATTCTTTATTGGATGAGTGTGTTATTGCTCTTTTAATATAAAAGCAGAATGCTGCAGTCTTATATTTCCAAGGGTGTGTAGAATCTCTTGGGATAATTGCCTGTACATATGATGGCTTCCGGTATACAGAATATTCTATAATTCCGTTATCCTTTTGTATAGATATATCCAAGAAGTTTAGCTGGCCATTAACCTCAATTTCTTTACTAACCTGTATAGATTGATAACAATTGTTAAATTTAGCAATGAAATTATCCATTTCAAGATTGGAGTGCTGCCAAAACAGTAAAATATCATCTACATATCGGAGATATACATATGGTAAGTATATATTAGAATGATCTAATATACAGTTTTCAATATCTTGCAGAACGACTTCGGCCAGTAGCCCTGAAATTGGGGACCCCATAGGGGCGCCATACTGCTGTTTATAAATTATCCCATTAAATGTGAAATAATTATTATTTGCTACAAAAGATAATGCAGATACAATACTGTTTCTGACTTTATCAGTAAGATTTTCTTCATCCAATCTGGAATTAATTAAGTCAATAGCGACATCTGTTGGAGTATTGGGATATAAAGAGATGACATCTAAACTGGCCATTGTGAAATTGGAGGTTTTAATTGTTTTTAACTTGTTGGTAACTTCTGTAGCATTAGTAATACTGGCTACATGGCTATTGTAGAATGGTTTGATGTAGTTAAATAGTGCTCTCTCTAAGTTAATAGTAGGAGATAAATTCTTATTAACAATAGGCCTAATAGGTTCGCCAGTCTTATGTGTTTTTATTTTACCAAAAATATTTGGTGTACAAGCACCTACTGGTGGAATACATTTGCTTTTAATAATTGTAGGTAAGTCACTGTGATTTTTTATATTAGCTAAGTTCCTAATTATATTGTCAACTGGGTCCTTATTGACTATGATGGCATTCAACTTATTGATTGCTTCTGTCATCTTGTTATTATATTCATCTGTATTTAAGATGACAATCTGCTTAGATTTGTCCGCCATAATACACTTTATAGCAGGGTTATTTCTCAACTCCATTAGGGCTTCGCGCTCATATGTGATTCTTGTATTTTCATTGGTGTTATACATGTTGTTGATAGCACGGACCATTTCAAATCTTGTAGGATTTTTATTTACCTTAGGCAATCTTTGGATGACGTTCTCAATTTGCGGAATGAGGTATTCCGTTTTTGGCACTTTTTGTCGATACGCAAATCTTATACCTCTTTCTAGTGCTTTCATTTGCAGATTTGATAGTTCTAAACTAGATTCATTAATATAAAGATTTTAAGAAAAGATGAAAAAACTTCATTAATACAACATTGTATCAAAAATCATGTAACTCCTGATTGGACTAACACAAAAATTCTAACATCACATAGATCACATGCCCAGATTCTAACCTCCGAGGCTGTAGTCATTGAGAAAACCAAGAGATACAACTGTAACGTTAATAGTCCAGTGGAGCTTCACTTTGCATGGAGGTACCTTATTGAACAGGAGAGGAAACATTTCAAGAGGAAAAATATTAACAAAAAACATGTGACATCAAATATTACTTAAAAAAATACAGTTGAATATTTCTACGTAAAAGCTACTAGTATATTTTTGTTTGACAACAGATGGCGACACCATTGATATGTGCAGTTGAACCTAAATCATGATGCGCAAATATCTACACGACAGGGCTGAACATACATTGGGGTTAGGCTGCATACCTGAGCGAGTGAGTGCGGCGATCCTATTGTCCGTGCACCTACCACTGATGATGGCTATAAATTGTAGCAGAAACTAGTTTGGTGCTTCGCATTCGGGAGATTTGTATGTTTGTATTTTTCTTTTTCAAGATTGTTTATTTTTTGAGGTTTTGGCAAAAGTATAATTCATCTATGGTTTTCATTATGTATCAGGATGCTTCGCGGTCAAGATAGTCTCCTCTTCAGGATTGTAGTTCGTTTTTAAAAATTCAACAAGGTTTTAATTCAGTTTCTTATTTCATCGATGTTAAAGAATTTTTTTGCATTGTAGAAAATTCATCTTGTTTAATTTTATCTGGCGCAGATTTTACAGTATCATGAATTTTAACTTCACAATTGAAGGAATTCACATTCTTGGATGACGCACATATGAAGCACCTACAGCCACTATAAATATTGTAAGTATAGATACTTATTATTATTATACTTGATTTCAATTGCCAATACTACGTTAATGTCCATTTGCAAACTCCCGATAGCGGAACTTGTATAACGTGTGAAACAGTATTTACGGACATTTAATGTCAACCGAATTTGAATATCGTAGCCACGTAAAAAGTATGTTCATCGCAACTTAGCGAAAACTGAACAACGATATATGGAATCGTATTGTTCAACCCAATCTTTTACAAAACCTTGTTCACAGTATGCAATCAAGATGCAAACCTGTGATTAAAGCTAAAGTTTGGGCAACAAAATATTAGGTACGCTTTATCATTTTGCTGCATTTTATGTATTTCTGTATTTAAATGTCATTTCCTTCCTTATGAATTACAAAAACAATATTTTGCTGTATACCTAAGTATTGGATAAACGATTCAATTTTTTAAATAATTTCGACTCGGTCATGTTTTTTGAAATGTATCTTAAAAACAGAAGTAGCTACAGGAAAAGCAAAAACATTTTTTTGGAAATCTCCGCTAAATTTTCCACCTAATGACATATAAATGATGAAATTGCAATAAAAATTAGATAGTTAAAAAAAGTCAAACTTAAAAATTCACTGCCTTTGCAGGTGATGCAATACTTTTCACACCACTGAAAAAGGATTAAATTAACATTTCTGAGCTTACCCAAATTAAAAGATTTAAAACGGCCATTCAGCAGTAGTTGAAGGTTTTTCCAGGGGCAGGACGAAAGTTTAACTGCTTAAAGAAGTATCTGTACATTTACATATTTACAAAAACATACTTACAACTTTTCAAAATAATCTCCATGAATATCTATACAATTTTGTGTTCCATTTTACCCAATTCGCAAAATAATCCCTAGCCCTTCAAATTATATTTTGAATATCTCAAAAACTAAGCCATCACAAACGACACAAACGAATGGCACTGTTGATTTTAAATTTGCGGGGGTGGGGGCTGGGCGTTTCCCCAACTTCCCAAAATTATATTTTGAATATCTCAAAAACTATGCTAGCACAAACGACACGGTTTGCGGCACAAAACAGCACAAACGTAGCACAAACGAACGGCACTGTTGAATTTTGAATTTCCGGAGGGGGTGCCTGGCCAAATGGTTAACCCCCAAATTTGGGTGTTTAATATCTCGAAAACTAAGCTAGCATAAACGTCACGGTTTGTGGCACAAACGTAGCACAAACGAATGACACTGTTGAATTTTGAATTTGCGGGAGTGGGGGCTGAGCGTTTCCCCATCCCTACAAAATTAAATTTTAAGTATCTCCAAAGCTATGCTAGCACAAACCTGGCACAAGCGAATGGCACTGTTGAATTTTGAGTGTGCAGGGGTGGGGGGCTGGGCAAATGGTCCACCCCGAAATTTGGATATTTAATATCTCAAAAAATAAGCTAGCACAAACGACACGGTTTGCGACACAAACCAGCATAAACGAAGCGCAAACGAATGGCAATGTTGAATTTTGAATTTGCCGGCGTGGGGGACTGACCATTTCCCCAGCTCCACCAATTTATATTTTTAATATCTTAAAAACTAAGCTAGCACAAACAACACGGTTTGTGGCACGAACGAATGGCACTGTTGAATTTTGAATTTGCCAGCGTGGGGGCTGACCATTTCCCCAGCCCTCCCAATTTATATTTTGAATATCTCAAAATTTATGCTAGCACAAACGACATGGTTTGCAGCACAAACATAGCGCAAACGAATGGCATTGTTGAATTTTGAATTTGCCGGGGTGGGGGCTGACCATTTCCCCAGCCCCCCAATTTATATTTTGAATATCTCAAAAACTATGCTAGCACAAACCAGCACAAACGAATGGCACTGTTGAATTTTGAATTTGCCGGGGTGGGGGGCTGACCATTTCCCCAGCCCCCCAATTTATATTTTGAATATCTCAAAAACTATGCTAGCACAAACCAGCACAAACGAATGGCACTGTTGAATTTTGAATTTGCCGGGGTGGGGGGCTGACCATTTCCCCAGCCCCCCCCCAATTTATATTTTGAATATCTCAAAAACTATGCTGGCACAAACGACACGGTTTGCGGCACAAACCAGCACAAACGTAGCACAAACAAATGGCACTGTTGAATTTTGAATTTGCCGGGGTGGGGGCTGACCCCCGCACCCCCAATTTATATTTTGAATATCTCAAAAACTATGCTAGCACAAACGACACAGTTTGCGGCACAAACCAGCACAAACGTAGTACAAACGAATGGCATTGTTGAATTTTGAATTTGCCGGGGTAGGGGCTGACCATTTCCCCAGCCCCCCCAATTTATATTTTGAATATCTCAAAAACTATGCTAGCACAAACGACACGGTTTGCGGCACAAACCAGCACAAACGAATGGCACTGTTGAATTTGCGGGGGGGGGGGGGGGGCTGGCAAAATGTACCTGGCGCGCCGCCTAGTGTTGCTCTGATGCGCCACAGTGGCGTCTGAAAACATAAACAATAACGAAACGCAGAAGTACGCAGGAACATTCGTTGACAAGGGGCATTCCTCATAGTAATATAGCATTTCCTAGGTTTAAGTCAAGTTATTTGTGGATATTTAAGTGTGATTGTGAGGAGATGGCTCTACATTACATACAGTGTGGATACGTCAATTCACGTATGCGGAAAAAACAGTATTGCGGAACAACTAGATGTGATGGACCAAAACTAACGTTATTTTCAGATTCAGGACACTGATTTCCACAAGAATCGCCTACTTTCGCATTTACCGCAGAACCATTGTTGGCTAGTATAATTAGCCAACTTATTGATGATTTTTCATTTTGTTCCTTAACTTATGGAGACCAGTGTATATACAGGTAATATATATATATATATTCAATTTCAAAGGTCTAATCTCCCTTCCCCCATGTATACCTGCTCGAGTCTATAACAGCTGGGCCAGTCTTCAGAGCACCAGGCCACTTCTTTATTCAGGACTGCACCACTGGCTACTGTTCATTGATGTTGAACACATTGGAACAAGAAAGGCACACAATGTTTTGAAGATCAGGCCCAGAACTTCCCGAAGGTATCAACGAAACGTACAACTGGTGCATCTGAAAAATCGCTTTGGTGAGAAAGTAAGGCACTTACTCCATAATTAAGGAAGGTTGTTATTTCTCGTATGACCCCTCTCGCAGTTTGCATTTGTTTGCTAAGACTGTTGCTGTGATTTTGAGGCAACTGAAACTGTATGCCTCTCACTTATTTTCAGTTGCATTAACATCTGAAATGGTGTCATGTGGGTTGATTGGAGTCTGGAATGGCATTCAGTGGTATTCAGTAATGATAGCTATTTCTGCCTTGATGTCAGTAATGAGTAAAGACACGTAGGAGAGAGCTAAAGGAAGAACAGTCTGTATGAAAAAGGGGATGCAAAACATTGCTAACTTTCAATGTATTGGAATTATCTGCACAGTAAAAATTATGTTTTAAAACTATCTGTGGTGGCACAGTGGTCTAAGCTCTGGTTTCTGACCATTCGTCCAAGATGAGTCTGGGTTTGAATCCCAGTGAGGTGTGAATGTTCTATTTGTATTATGGAACTGGTGGCTCTAAACTAGAAACAGGTGACTGCTTATAGCCCATAGAGTTGCTCATAATGGTTAACCCTCCCCCCCCCCCAATTATATATATAGATATACTTGCAAACTAGAATGTTTTTGTTTGTTTCTAACCTTATTTGTTCTCATCTTCTATTGAAAAAGTTTGTAGTTCTTCTTGCGATGTATCTCTGAATAATTGCATTCCGTCAAAAAGTAATAATCTATGCCCAGGCTATCCCTGTGGTTGTCTTTGAGGTAATTAGCTGCCGGTGTTTGTTGTAGCTTGAAACATCTGTGCTATCATTACCAGCTTCTGTTAGAAAGTGCATTTTCTTCAAATTCTGTCTGAAGAAAAACAAAGTAAAAAATCAAAAAGAAAGCAAGCAAAAGAAAAAGGTTCAGGAGGGAAATAAAAAGGTTTTCAACAAGAACTTCCGTATAAGTGTTTTAAAAACAAAACGCAGCACAACAAAAGCTTAAAAAGCCTTTTAACTGTACCCATTTTGTAAGTATTGAGGTCACTGTTTTAAAGCACTGTTCAACGGAAGTGGGGAAACGAGTAGGGGGGCATTGAAAAGTTTAAAATGAAAGCAAATTTCATCTGTGCACGCCAAACTAAGGTGAACGGTGAACCTAACCAGGTTGAAGTTGCGCAGGTAATGGTTTTTTGTGGAGTTTGGGGGAGGGGAAAGGGGGAGGCTTTATCCACAAAACCCCAGAGTTTGTGCCTGATAAGGAAGGAGCCTCTAAAATGGGGAAAAAGTCGTAAGTGTGCGAAACTCCAATTCCATGATCAAAACTAAAGAAAGCAATAAATATAATTGGCATGAAGCTATCTGTGGGCAGAAAAATGAAATGGAACCATGATCTTTTAGAGTGGCATTTTAGAAGCGCAAAAGATGCATAAAATTTTCATATCCAAACTTCAAAATTGGAAGTAAACAGGAAATCTGAGTAATGTAGGTCAAGTTATTTGAATGAAAAGGGCGGGGGGGGGGGGTGAGCTCCCAAAGTGCCATGCTACAAGTCTTGAAAATTAAGGGAAGGTGTTCAAAATTTAAAGAAAACTATAAATCTAATAAATATGAAGCTGATGGGTTAAAATAGGTAAATAAATAAAAATTAAATATGTAAGCTCCCAAATTTCACACTGCTAGCTAGCTAACCCTTGGGAAATAGGGTAGGGAAGAGGATGCTGAAAACTCTAACTTTTCACCTCAGCTCAGCAAATCTGATCAAGGTAAAGCTTGTTTTGGGAAAAATACTGCAACTGCACACAAATACATATGCAGACTTTGGTAAATGTGTATATTATTATTATTATTATTATTATTATTGACTGGGTACTTAAACATTACGTGTAAAAGTTCAGGTGCAATGTACGATTTCCATTTAAACAATTTTTTACCCACTAAAACTAGATCTTAGGACATGGTAGTCCAGGTTATGCTTATAAAAAAAAAGTTGATAAAAAAAAAATGTCCACTCTACTTATTTGATGTGCCTCACATTACAGCTAGTATTCTTTTGAAAAGAACTGGAGTTTTCCAGAATGCCTAAGGGCACACAGGTTGTTGGTTTGGAGAGCTAATGCTTTGCTGAATTATTCCAGATACCAAACTAAAAAAGGGAAGAAATCAATAATAATGCTAGAAATAATTCTGCCAAGGTAGCATTTTTGGAAGAAATAACTTTGTGAAGGTGCCAAAATATGGTACTGAATTCCCTCATAGACACCTGCTTATCATTTGTATCTTTTCAGAGTTTAAAATGTAAGATATTATAATGTGTACTGGTATAGTGGTATCTGTAAGATGTTGGTTTTATTCTTTGTAACATATATACACTAAGATGCCAGTTTGTTAGGTACACCTGCCTTGTCACATAAATGGCTCACTGCAACACATATGCCATCTTGTGAGTGTGCTGTTCTGCATTAATTAGACAGACCTGCTCATTCACATCCATAAGTATTCAATTGAGGTGTCAGAATGGGCAAAATGAGTAATCTGAACAACTGTGAATGTCACATGATAGTTGGCACCAAATTTGCCTGTTCAAGCATTTCCCAAAGCTATCAAATATTTCTGGAGTTTTCACTCGCAACTGTAACAAGAGTTTACTATGAATGTTGTGATACACAAAAATGTTTGCACAAGTAGGTGGTGCTGCAAACAAAAACAGTTAGTGGATCAGAGAAGACTGGCAAGAATCATGCAAGCAAACAGGCGAACCGCAACCCGGCAAATCACTGTAGAATTTTACATTTTTGAGCTGAGGGCCATTTCTAATTGTACCATTTATCAGGCCACATCATGAATGAGCTACAACAGGGCAACCATATCAAGGACATAGGACTGTTGAGGACTGGAAAAAGATCACCTGGACAGATAAATCAAAGTTCCTTGAGTGTCACGTGGATGGCAGGATCTGAATTTGGCACACAAGCAACATGAGGCCATGGAACCATCCTGTCAGGTGTCAACAATACAGACCAGTGGTGGTGATGTGCTAGTGTGAGAAATGTTTTTCTGGCATGCATTAAACCCCCCGATACCCTTCGTGGCTATGGTTTATCCTCCAGAAGATGGACACTTCCAGCAGGGTAACATACCTGTTCACAAGGCTCGTATCACCACCTGTCAGGTGTCAACAATACAGACCAGTGGTGGTGGTGTGCTAGTGTGAGAAATGTTTTTCTACATTATACATATCACTAAGCTGTTCTCTGAGATTCAGAGGTTAGCTCCAAAAAGAAATACAAACTACCCGATATTTTTACTTATTGTTGTCGTATCAAACTTCTCCATTTACAGCGATCTTGACATACAACTCATGCTTCACTAATATCCATTACACGCCGCACACAAGATCTTTTATACTTCATACTCATCTTTTTCTCGATCTCATTCTTCACACAACTTACAACTTTGTTTCCCCTATTTTTCCTGAGTCTCATGTACTTCCAGAAGGACTTCCTATCCTTCCAAAAAGCCAGTTCATGCCTTTCCACTTTCTCCTTTGTACCTTTTGCCTTACTGTGGCGAACCAGCTTAGCAGCTTCACGCTTCTTACAGCGATATTCATCCACAGAGACTTTACCTTGCAACATCCCCAAATAGGCTTCCTTCTTCTGGCATGCATTAAACCCCCTGATACCCATCGAAGGACATCTGAACACCACGGCATATCTGAAGATCGTTGCTTATCAAAGTTATCCCTTCGTGGCTATGGTTTATCCTCCAGAAGATGGACACTTCCTGCAGGGTAACATACCTGTTCACGAGGCTCGTATCATCACCGAATGGTTCCAGGAACATGCTGATGAGTTTCTCGTGCTTCATTGGCCTGCACAGTACCCAGATTAAAACCCCATCAAACATCTTTAGGGTGAGGTGGAATGGGCTGTTCACTGCAATGACTGTGCCCCTGTCCAATTTGCAGCAACTGCACGATGCTTCCTGCATTTGGTATGCTCCGTGCCTCAACATACACTGACGGAAAAAAAATCCCAACACCAAGAAGGGTTGTGTTAGATAAACGACAGTTTGTAGGCTGTGAGAGTACATCTGTAAGATGACGTCTGCAAATTTTGCGCTCGCCGCATACGTGTGGCGCAAGTAGCGCCCCATTCGGAGCATGCAAAGCAGGTTTGCTGTAAATACGCGCTGTAACGTTCGTGAGCGTTAGTTATCGTCAAGATTCGACGTAGTGTGTTGATGTTAGTCAAGAATGCCTTTAAGAAGACGAAGAAGCCATTATCAACAGCTCACGGAGTTTGAACGAGGTTGTGTAATAGGGCTACGAGAAGGTGGATTTCCGTTCCACAATATTGCAGAACGACTTGGCGGGAATGTAGCCACTGTGCACGATTGTTGGCAGCGGTGGTCAGGGAAAGGTACTGCCTCAAGAAGACCGGGTTCCGGCCGGCCACATGGCACTACTGAGAGGGAAGACCACCGTGTACGGCGTATGGCCATGGCGCATCGTACCGCGTCTGCGGCAACAATTCGAGCTGCAGTTGCCACCACAGTGACACAACGAACTGTTACAAATCGGTTACTTGAAGGACAGCTCTGAGCCAGACGCCCTGTAGCGTGCATTCCACTCACTCCAAACCACTGTCGTTTGCGACGTCAGTGGTGTCAAGCGAGAGGTCATTGGAGGACGAAGTGGAGATCTGTTGTGTTTTCTGATGAAAGCCGGTTCTGCCTGGGTGCCAGTGATGGCCGTGTGTTTGGTTAGAAGGAGGCCAGGTGAGCGCCTGCAACCAACCTGTCTGCGGCCGAGACACACTGGACCTACACCTGGAGTTATGGTCTGGGGAGCAATTTCCTATGACAGCAGGAGCACTCTCGTGGTTATTTCACGCACACTGACGGCACAAATGTACATCGGTCTGGTGATTCAACCCGTTGTGCTGCCATTCATGAACAGCATTCCAGGGGTGTTTTCCAACAGGATAACGCTCGCCCGCATACCGCTGTTGTTACCCAACATGCTCTACAGAGTGTCGACATGTTGCCGTGGCCTGCTAGATCACCAGATCTTTCACCAATCGAGCACGTATGGGACATCATTGGACGACAACTCCAGCGTCACCCCCAACCAGCATTAACCGTCTCTGTATTGACCGACCAAGTGCAACAGGCATGGAACTCCATCCCACAAACTGACATCCAGCACCTGTACGACACAATGCATGAACGTTTGCGTGCTTGCATTCAACATTCTGGCTGTTACACCGGTTATTAATGTACCAGCATTTCACATTTAAAATGGCTCTTCTCGCGCTTACATTAAGCTGTGATCTTGAAACCTTAATCGATTAAATATGTTATCTATACAAATGTATTGCCGCCATTTCATTCCTCTACAACTATTTTTTCGTGGTGTTGGGATTTTTTTTTCCGTCAGTGTATTTAGACTGTTCTGCAGACCTAGTATGCCAGACTACTAGGTAGGTGTACCTAGTAGTCTGGCATTTCAGTGTATATGTTTACTAAACAAGGAGCTTGTTTTCTTGTGTAAATGCAGTGTCGTCTTTCTTTTACCATTAGTTTTTATTTCTTACAGAGATGAGAAGGAAGGTTATGTATGTCATTCGCCGAAGAACAACTTTTCCAAAGCAGCTGTGTTAAAAGCTGGACTTAGCCAAGATATTAAAAAATTGCGTTTATTTGACAGTGATGTTCAATCTGGTAAGGATGGGTGATATATTTAGTGAAATGTATGTTATGACTTTTTTTTTGTCATTGTAATAATACGTTTAAAATCAAAACCTCTGAAACTTACTGTAACTGCATAAACCACTGTTAATGTTGTGCTGGATTATCAATATTTTGTATCCCAGTTCGTGTATGAAAGTTGTACGAAGCAAATGTCAGGGTGCGCACGCGTGCTTGAAAACCTGGAAAGTCCTGGAAAATCATGATTACGTTTTCAAGGCCTGGAATATCCTGGAAAAACGGTATTTTTTTAATGCTGTCTTGAAAAGCCTTGAAATTTGAAATTAGTGCTTAAAAAAAATGCCCTTTTAGGAAATCGTGTTACTGACTGTTACCCCTTAATTTTTTTAAGTTCCTCTCCTCTGTTCTCAAAGAAACCGCCGGCTACAGTGGTGTTTCGGATGTGCCCAAATCCTAATTTGGCTGGGGGGGGGGGGAAGCACTACTTCCAGTGCAATAAAATTGGATGATTACTAGCAGGTCTGTTAGGGAAGGGAAGCTTGATGCATTCTCTAGCCCTGAGCTTGATGTCCGTCCGACAACTACTGAGAACAACAGAAGGGGAAAGAAGAGACATTTAGCATTTGCAGGGGGGTCGCGTGTTTACCAAGTCAGCTGGCATCCACCAGTGAAGAGTATGCCTGAACAACACATTCATCTGCTCCTTGTTTATTGCATTAAGACGCTTGCTTCCGGCCCACCCCTCAAGAGACTTCGGCTACTTATGATAAAAAATAAGAAAACTATCTTTGCGAATTTTTCACAAAAGTGGCTGAAATTTTTACATTTACTATAATTGGATTACAGAAGCTCACTCCCAAAATTCCATTTGAATCGGTTTAAAACTCAAAAAGTTAGCATTGGAAATTTTTATTATGTGTGCCTCTTTAGACAGTGAGCCTTGAGCAGAAAGGGTGTTACCATAGCAACGGTTGATTGACAGCTGGGAGCGCTGATCCGAAGCCCTTGGTTGGGAAGAAAGCAAACACCTGTTTATCACTTCCACGGCTCAAAAGGACTAAGAGATATTTTCAGAAATCCATTTTCCGGAATTTTGAAAAGAACACAGTAAAATTTTTACAGTGGTTAAAATACATCACAATAAAGTTCTAGTGCAAATTTGCTTAATTCCGTTTGAAACTTTAGCAGATGCAAAAAAAAAAAAAAAATCTTCCGTTGCAAAATCGGATTCAAAAAAAAAAGAAACGGCAATTATAAATTACGGGAAAAGCAAGCAAATTATTTTTTTTTTTTAGATGCCATGGTTTATTTAAACAGAGTGATCCTTAAATTTTGTTTCTGTGATGATATGGACTCTATTTTAATTACAAACATACATTTTTATTCAGATGTCTGAGTTACTGTTTTAATAAAAAAATCTATAATTAAAAAGTTTTCAATGGATTTAGGCGAAATTCAGCAGATAAACGTATTTTAGTAAATTGCAACGTTATGACGTAAATTTGGTCATTTTGTCTAAAATTGGGCAGCATTTTTTTTTTACGTTTTCTCCTATAGTTAGGGTGAAGGAGGAAGACACTTCAGTGAGCTGCAGGTGGTGATTTATGGCGATGTGCCAAATGAAAAGAAGCCGTTCCATCAGGACATTCCAGAGGTTGAGTGTGCGTGGACGCGTGCTCCTGCTGTTTGAACTTAATCGGAATGTTTTCGGGAGGGGAGAAATATCCGTTTCAGCTTTACAGCTTGTGCTCCTTTTTTTTTCTTGGTAATA
This sequence comes from Macrothele yani, assembly GCA_039090855.1. NCBI lineage: Eukaryota > Metazoa > Arthropoda > Arachnida > Araneae > Macrothelidae > Macrothele > Macrothele yani. The sequence continues at coordinate 74,376,966 of CM077016.1, read as the reverse complement.
AATAAAAACCATAGTTGCTGCATTCACCATTGATCCATATTCGCATTTCTTGAATATAAACAGCAGACAATCAGAAACATGGTGTTGGGTGGGTCTTGATGTTCTTCATTTGTATCTGCTGAATTTTGTTCTGTGGGAATACGGAATGAGTTATACTGTGAATACATACAAAACTACATATTTTTGAGCTGAAAAAATGTCTACTTGTACACAGTAGCTAACGTGTGAACTCAGACGAAGACAATCGGACATATGGACGTCTGATTCCATAAAAAAATCAACCCATTTTATTATACACGACAGGTAAAAAAGAAAAACATTACATGTTTTTAAACATTATAAAGGAAAGCGGATTTTTGAAACACCATGACTTGATGATATTAATTTTTTTTTTTTTCGATTTTAATTTCTGAAATCTTTTTTTTTTTTTCAATTACAATACACTGTAACATGATACCTGTGTGTTGTATCCCTTAGTTGTATGGCAGATTTTCAGTTGGCCGATATCCGCGATCGTAAGTGGTAGTTACATTGCTATTGTTGATGATGACAAGATAAATACTGGAGTAATGTAGAATGTTGCATAACGTAAAAAAGAAATCGCCCCCTTCGAACTTTTATGCGGTTATCATAGCTGATCAACCATTTCATTCCATGAACATCAGCACATTTCAATCATTTGACCATTGGGGGTCTGACGGAATTCAGCAGTGCTTGGCGCCTAGCGCAACGAGAACATGCTAATTATGGACAGTTCTATTCCCTTCCCCCTATCATCCCTAATCCATTTGCATCTTTCATCATTTTTATTACTTAAAACTGAAATTGCTTTTAAAAACTAATTTGAGCATGATACTGTAAAGCGTAGTAATCATCCTGGAATTTTTGTATATGGCCTGGAAAAGGCCTGGAAAGTCCTTGAATTTTTTCCCCCAAAAAGAGTACGAACCCTGAAATGTTTAAAAACATCTTTATGTTTTGGAGTTACACATTATGTAGTATGCATTTTTATGTGAATTGGGAGAACTTAAAATAATGAAAAGATTTTTCTTGAATAATATGTCAGTGAGGACATGAAATTGAGGGCCTAATGAATAAATTTCAAAGAAGCAGATACAAATAAGCATGGAGGAATCAGCTTATATTTAGAGAGTGAATGTATAATTATGTAACCTGTTTTAATGCAGAAAAAGATCCTTAAGCATTCTTAATGCATCAAACGTCAATATGGAAATTATCATAGACTATGTCATGATTTAGAAATCTCCAAGAAATGTAATTTATACAGGATTCGTTTGCATCTTGGAATTTAAGAACTCCATAAATGGCCCTTTTTTATGCCTTATTTCCCCTCAAACACATGGAAAAGTCCTTAAATTTAATTAAGACTGCTGGAAAAACATTTTGATTCCTAGAAATAATTGTACTTTGGGCTTTATCAATGTCTTTCATTGCTCATTTAGCTGCAGTTTTTTTTTTCAAATCAAATCCAGGTTAAATCATAGAAGACCAAGCAGCATCAGTGAGTGAACAGTTCATCGCATGTTGCATACCCTGGGTTATGGGAGCAAGCTTCCTACTCGTATGTCACTGGTTGACTGCTTTTTCATTGGACATTACACCTCACCTGGTGCTGGGAACATTACAACTTGATCACAGCAGAGTGGCACTGCGTCGTGTGGTCAGACGAATCCTGTTTTCAGCTGTACCAAGGTAACAGAATGGTGTGGCATCAACATCATGAGGCCATGGCCCTGTCGTGCCAGTTTGGCTCTGGTCAAGGTGGTGGCAGCTCTTCGATGGTTTGGGGAGCCTTCTTGTGGGACGTATTAGGTCCCTTAGTGTGTCTGGAGAGGTCCTTAACTGCTGCATGCTAACAGCATGTGCTGGTATGATCACCTACATGCTTTCATGGCCTTCATGCCTTCTGCAACTGATGGTCAGTTTCACAGGATAATGGCCGCCCCAACGGGTCGCAACCACCCTGGCATGGCTTGAGGAACACTTATCATAATTTGGAACCATCCAGTGGGCCCAAAGGTTCCCAGATTTAAACCCAGTGGAAGGTCTCTTGGATGCCGTGGGTGGAACATCAGAACCATGGATCCTGGACATATGTCTCAGACGGAGTTGTGTACAATGCTGCAACAGGCATGGCTGGCATTACCTCTGGAAACCCTCCAGCATCTGGTGGAGTAGGTGCTTAGGCATGTGCAGGCTGTTATCCATGCTAGAGGAAGACCAACATTCTATTAGGTAGGTAGGTATCTCTAATATTTTGTCCTTTGAGTGTGTATAAAACTTTGCTGGAGTGCATTTGGTAAAAAAAACAAAAAAAAAACCAGTGAAATTTTCAAGAGCAATAAAATCATTGTGTGTTAAAAAAATGTGTTTAATCAGTACTTCCTTTCAGTTCTTACTTATGGATCAGAGATGTAAATCTTAAATAAAAAAAAAGGACTAGCAGAGACTGTGGAGAACTCAAAGAAGTATGGAGAGACATGTTTGGTGTAACCAGGAAAGATAGGAAGTCTTGGATCAGGAAAGTGACAGGCGTTGATGACATCATGATCAAAATAAATTCTCTCAAGTGGCAATGGGCTGGACACAAAGAACTGACTACTGTTAGACAACTGAAGTACTAGACTAGATACTAAGGGACAGGAAAAGATCCACAAAACCACCATGTAGGAAATGGGTGGTTGAAGTTTGAAAACATGATGGAGTGACATGGAAGAGACTTGCTAGAGCCGGAGAGTTGTGTAAGAGACTTGGAGAAACCTTCAACCAACAGTGGATTGAGAATAAATAGTTGGTGGTATATCTAGTTGAGTAAATGCAGCATTTGTGTATATTATTTTGACTCTGTGTTGTGCATGGAATGTTTTGAAACCTATAATTGTGCCATGTGGGATCAGCTTGAGTCCTCAGATTGTGGGTGATTGTGTATTATTCCAGTTACCTTGTGAAATGTATTTTAATTCAATGCCTCAACTGTACTGCATATGATCAAGTCAACACACAGGTACAGGAAATAATGCTTATATCATGCTGGATACCCTGTGAATTGTCTAAATTATGAACTGTGTAAATGCATGCCATACCAGTCAATGCTTATATTCTTGTATCGGAGTGATAGCCTGTGGTTTTCTAGCTTCATGGTATTTTATCTTGGTACCTGTGAGTGTTTCACGAGTCTATAGACATCTCTTGATTATTAGAATAATTCTTAATGTCTACATATCACGCATAGGTTACGTAAAAATTACAAGTGGTGGGACGTTTCGGTAGAGACTTCTACCTTCATCAGAAATGGAATGAAACACGTGGTATTAGCATCAGTTGTTTCCAGATTTCAAAATAGCTTTCCAAATGATAGGTATGTTGAAAGGTGCATCTGTATTGCAGGTGTTGGGAGTAAGGAAGATTTCAATGCTTTCATGGTACCTGGGGGCTTTTCAATTGCTGAACGGAGTGATGCGTTTAACATTTTGCCAATCGGGAATCGCGGACATATCCCTGATGGTTAAAATTAAAAGGGCATGGAAGGGTTGCCTTTCTTAACATCAGCGATATGTTCCACCAATCGCCGGTTGATTCTTTGGTAAGTACTACCAATATAGTGGGTAATGCCTGTGGAAGTGTTGACAGGGATAGAGTAGACCTCTTGGTAGTACTCTATCCCTGTCAACACTTCCACGGGCGTTACCTACTATATTGGTAGTACTTACCGCAGCATCAACCGGCGATTGATGGAACATATCACTGATGTTAAGAAAGGCAACCCTTCCACCTCCCTTTCAATCTTAACCATCAGCAATACATCCTCGATTTCCAATTGGCAAAATGTAAAATGCATCGCTCCATTCAGCAATCGAAAAAGCCCTCGGGTACAGCGAAAGCATTGAAATCTTCCTTACTCCTAAGACCTGCAATACATACAGACACACGTTTTAACATACCTATCATTTGGAAAGCTATTTTGAAATCTGGCAACTACTGATGCTTATACCACGTGTTTCACTCCATGGCTGATGAAGGTAGAAGTCACTACCGAAACGTCACACCACTTGTAATTTTTATGTAACTTATGCATGATATGTCGACATCAAGAATTTTAAAAGAGTAGTAGGCAATGCACGTAACGAACAAACAAGTTCAGTAGATGGTAGTTGAGAGCATGCTAAGTTACGTATAAGTTTTTAAGGCAAATATATTTCTGCCATTACTATGGCCTTCATCAGTGCGACTACGATTTGTTTCGTTGCCAGATTGGAAAGGTAAGTTTTGTAACGGTAACTACGGGTGACGTGATGTAATGAGAGATTTCCAGATGTATGGAACGTAAATGGGGAGCTCTAAACCTCAGAGCAACACTATTTTGGAAGGAAGCCAACTTTTTTGTATCTGACCAAAGTGAAGTAGCAGAAGTGAGGAGCGTGTAAGCAAAACCAAACATGTACATCAGATCTAGATTTGCAGTAGGCAGGAAAAACATTCATTGAGTTATGCGCAATGAATTTCGTACTGTTCAACTATCAGCCACTTTCCTTTAGATGCTCCAAACACTTCTATGGATCTGATTCAGATAAAAAATATTTTAAAATCAAAATATTAAACTTTTTGCTGTTGACATGTTCGTTTTTGTTCGGGCTTCAAGTGACCTGTTTGTTTTTGATCAGATGCCCTTGTGACTTGTTGGATTTTGCTTGAACGTATTCTGAATTTAATCTACCTATCTGTGCTTCCTATTTATTCTATAATCAACCTGCCTTTAATAGAAATACCTATTATTCTGACAAAAATTTCAATGTTTGAAAGAAAAAGCTGATGGAGAAAGAGAAGCATTTTCAGTTGAGATATTTTTTTGAATTTTTGTTCATTATTTACCAAAGTTGCTGCCACATGTTGGTATGTCTTTATTTCGCTCAATTTACATGTATTACAAATTGATGCGAATAATAATAGGTGGTATAAAAAACACTTGACTGAGAAGAATGGATTTTTATGAAACTTAGAAAACAAGTACATTAATAAAAATCAAATATGTAGACCACAGTGGTTCTCCAAGCAGTCACATTATTCCTGATGTTCATAATTTTTATTAGGCTGTGAAGCAGGTCCATCAATTAGTCCTGCGTACCAAACTCTTCGTGGGAACTTTGCAACTTCCCTCCATGAATTTCCAAAAAGGTCTTTGAGAAGGGAATCCACATCCTTTTTTTTTCACACCTGAAATTCCATGCTCCAATGGTAAAACGTGCCTAATGAACTTCATGGCTGCACACGAAGTAATCCCTTTTTTTAGAAGAGTCACTGGTGCCTTTTCATGTTCAAATTTATAAAACAACTGACCAATGACTTGCACGCTGCAAGTGCCTCTTTTATCTCTTACTTTGGGTATTTTAATCTTCTTCATGCTCTTCATTCCATCCAAAGTCTTGTAGATTGCTGAAAGTGACTTACACCCAATCTTTTCCTAGGCGCCTCACTGTCCCAAAATCGCTATACACTTTCAGGTACTCATCTGTCGTATAAATGGAAGGGATTTTCTTTTGTTGTTTTTCAATTTTCCTGAAAACTGTCAGCTGGTAAAAAAAACTATGGCTGCACACTAGAAAATACATAAGTGATGTTTTGGACAGAACACATTGGGTTTTTAGCCACAATGTTCACTAAGGCATGAACATTTTTATCCTGACATGGCAATAACTTTTCACGAAATAATAATAATGCATCGCATGGACGAATTTATAGCACGAGAACAGAGTATTCTGATGTTTGGAACCCACAAACACTTTGGAACTGTCTGGTGCACCATAGCGTTATCTCTTAGCTTTTTCTTTCGCACTTTCTCTTTTTGTTCTTTTTTTTTTGTCCTTTTGAACCTCCTTTTGAACCTTCTTTCACCATTACTAAATCATCTCCGACCTCTTCCATAACTCTAAAACTATGACAAATACACGAAAATAATCATCACGTTTTAATAGAACACGTCGACTGTCTGAAAACATGAATGCCACTCCGGCGCTCTTATCAGCTTCGTCACATGACCAATTTCTGGATCTCTTATTGGTTCACTCGACATGTTTGATTTTGCTTGAGCCAGCTACTGGGACATGTTCGTTTTTGCTCAAATCACGCATTTTTCGCCTATAAAACCAGTAGGATCTGTTTGGTTTGGGTCAGCTTATGATATAAAAACGGAATCAGACCATCATCTATTATGATATCCAACTATTACTTGATAATTCACATTTTTTCTGACATGTTTGGTTTTGCTTGCATGCTGCTCAAGCAGTGGCGGCTCGTGAGTACATCTGCAGGGGGTTCACAATTAATAATTTGCACTTTTTGAGATACACTGTGTCGCACACTTGTGTGTTGCTTGCAATATTCATATAATTTAGGCGCTGCTATACCTTGATGTAATGTATTAATTTTGAAACGAAATGTTATTATAGATATTACTGTACTTTAACTGTTTCACAACTTAATAACAAAGGATTACTTTATTGATCATACTTGTTATAATATGCTAATTGTTCTTTTTTACTGAAACAATTATTTTCATTTAATTTTAAAGTAGTAAAATAAACGCAAAACAGAAAGCTTGTTTTTTAAGTGTTAAATATTTAGATAGTTAGTCATATAAGGCCTCATGCTCTCAATTATTAGATTAGATTATTAAACACACAGAAAAGGGAAAATAATCAAAGCTGCTGCATATGATGGTAAGGTCTAGTATTTACTTACACAAATTTACTTGGATGGTAGCTTACACAAATATTTTCTTTAAGTACAGTTTTTGTAAACAAAGTCCATCCTTCTATCTTTTCTTGACACAAAAACATCAATTACTCTTTCATTGAAATTATGGATGTTAGAAATCATTTCCTTCTCGATTGCAAGCATGGCTAAAGCTATAAGCCTCTCTTGACACATTGTAGACCACAAAAATGTCTTTATCCGTTTTAGGGTTGAAAAACACCTTTTAGCTTCAATAGTCGTCATTGGTATTGTTGCAATAATTAATAACAGTTTATAACTTTCAGAAAATGATGACAATAACTTCTTTTCAATAAAAAACTCTAAAAGACTAACAGCACCACGCACGTTTCTGAAATCAGTTCTTTTGTAAATGATTTCCAGCTCTTTCTTGAGGCGATTTTTTTCAAGAAATGAATACACATTTACTGTATCTTTAAGCAATTTCTCGGGGAATTTCTGTTCAAACTTTTGTGATTCAAAAAGAGATACAGCTGAGCAAGATGTTGTGAATGAAAATCTTGTTTTTATTTGCGTTGTTATAATGTCACAGGTTTCCTTGGCAGCCACTGTTCTACTTAAGTAAAAATCTTCTTCATGCCTCGATCGTTTAGGTGCATTTTCTGGGTACTGATTAACCAGCTCTGTCACTTTGTCCATGTTACCTCTTTCCTTATCAATGGCTTTGACGAAGTGGTCAACATTGGCTTTAGTTCTCACAGCATCAGTGTAAGTTAGCTGTAATTGGTTGTACAAAATATCCACATGTGGCATCAATCTGTGAAAAACATAAAGCCAAAATATGAACTTATTATCTCTAAGGAGACGAGCTAGAGCACCAGCTTTAGTTATGGTGGTTGGTTGCTTAGAGGTTGATTGGATTTCCTCCATACATTCAATTAATTTCTCTCTGTACTCAAAAACAGTATTAACAGTTCTGCTCTTAAAATTCCACCTTGTAGCTGACGCCGGAGGTATTCGTTTGCCAACTATCTTGTCCAAAACAGACACACTCTGAGGCGAATTCGAAAAAAAATTGTTATATCACTTAAGTCCGAAAAAAAAAAAAAAAATCTGACATCTTGGTTTTGGCTTGTTGCTTGAGCTACAATCAAGTTCAACTGATGAGCGTAACAGTGAATGAAAAAAGCATGTTTATAGGTTTGTTGCACTATGGTCTGCACGCCAGCATGGTGCCCACTCATTACATTCGCACCGTCATAGCTTTGAGATACGAGTTTTTCTGGATTTTGCACAACATAATCTAAACTGGTACAAATACATTTGGCTATAGATTCTGCGTCGTGCTTTTCAGGGTTATCAAATTTCCAAAATCTTTCAACTGGTTGGCCATTAGCTAAAACATAGCAGAAAACTATGACTAACTGAAATACAGACGAGACGTCTGATGTTTCGTCCGCAATCAAAGAAACATACTGTGCAGTTTTTATTTCTTCTATTATGTTTTCTTGACATACAAAAAGCATACAATCTAACAATTTATTTTGAATTTATTTCAAGGTACCTTTAAAGGCAGTAGCGGTACTCAAATGTTCTTTCAAAGATGAGTCAAGTTCTGCAGAAAAGTTTACAAGCCCTTTAAATATGCCAGGATTTTAAGGAATCGTCATCCTCACGATGATCTCGAAGGGCCAACTCAAATGCACCGCAAAATTTAATACAGTCTATAAGCTTAGAAAGGACATACCTATTTTTAGTCACTTTTTCATTGTGCTTTTTAATATTTTGTCGATAAGCACTGTCAAGCTGCTGACGAACGTCAACCTTTCCCAGCAAATTGAAATCCAATGTAGCACTTATGTGTCCATGAGAACTTGTGTGTTTTTTAAATTTTTTGTGTCAAATGAGCTAAGTCACAAACGCTGTTTTTCACCCAAGTAGGATCGCCCTTTTCACGGGAAAATAACAAACAAGGAAAGCAAAATATTTTTTTTTGTTTGTTCACAACCACAAAGCCAAGGAATTTTTTCGTATAGCTCTTCTTTAAATTCTCTTTTAAAAGTTCGAGATTTTGATGTCGATGTTTGACTTATATTAAGTCGGGGCGTTGGCCTGCCACTCTCTTTTATTGCTATTTTAACTTCTATGGGTAAATTGCCAAACACTACTTCCTTTAAATTACTGAGTACTTACAGGTACTTTCCATTATTGTACAGTAAATAAAAACAACAGTTCACTAGCTGCACTACAATAGATAAACTGTAATAAGTGTAATTTCAACTAAAACTTTTTCACCAAAAAAATAATCGAAACTGGAAACTCCAAAACACAAATGTAACACGCGCGCAGAGGTTAGGAGCATCTGACGTCAACTACAGCCGTGCAACAACTGAGCTGAGCTGAGTTGAGCTGTGTCGCAGGCAGTTCATCGGTATTCTCCGTTAAGCCGCTTGTAGACATGTTTCCCCCTACCGCGAGCAAATGGACTCGCCCGTCTGTCGCATATCCCGTGTGTCCAGTATTGAGAGCGGCACATTCAGTCCGCTCCTAGCCACAGGCGCGTCATTACACTTAACCTCACTTTGCGCGTTCTACGCTGCTTTTCATTGTCCGCTCTTTTAAACTTACTGAAGATAAGCCATTTAGTACTGCGTCAATAAATATGTATTATTTATATCGTATAATTATTTTTCTATTTTTTATAGGGGGTTCACGTGCTCTTGTGCTCTTATGGACGAGCCGCTACTGTGCTCAAGTGTCAGCCGTGGTAAGTTGAGACAAGGAAGAGGAAGTTTTTTCCAAATTTCACATCGGATTTGTGTTCCTGAAGTCTTAAGAGAATTTTCCTGATAGGAATTTTATACACTCCCAGCAAAGAAAGCGGAGGTCTTGTGTCTCTGTCATTACAGAGTATAACAGAAATTGAAGGAGAAGAGCAACTGGCAAGTCTATATCCTTCTCTTTTGAAGATACTGATGAGCTTGTAGGCAGAAAGTTTATGGTAAGTGATAGAGCCAGCAAATATTAGTTCCTTTTTGGTAAAATAGGTTGAAGAGCAACAACTGTTCTTTTTTTTTTTTTTTTTAAGCATTTTGAAAATGCTAAGAAAAAACCAGTTGTTGCTCTTCAACCTATTTCTTCAAAAAAGGAACTAATGTTTGCTAGCTTTATCTCTTACCATAAACTTTCTGCCTACAAGCTCATCAGTATCTCCAAAAGAGAAGGATATAGACTTGCTATTTGCTCTTCTTCTTCAATTTCTGTTATACTCCGTAATGACAGAGACCCAAGACCTCCGCTTTCTTTGCCTGGAGTGTATAAAATTCCTATCAAGACTATAATGTTATATTAACCGCGTACATAGAAAGTTCTTTCAGGAAAATTCTCTCAAGACTTCAGGAACACAAATCCGATGTGAAATTTGGAAAACCTTCCTCTTCCTTGTCTCAACTTAACATGTCTGACACTTCTGCTACTCCACTTTGGTCCGATACAAAAAAGTTGGCTTCCTGCCAAAATCGTTTTGCTCTGAGGTTTAGAGAAAGTTTACAAATTTTATTTTCCAAAAATTGCAACTCTGAGCTCCCCATTTACGTTCCATACATCTGGAAATCTCTCATTACATCACGTCACCCGTAGTTACCGTTACAAAACTTACCTTTCCAATCTGGCAACGAAACAAATCGTAGTCACACTGATGAAGGCCATAGTAATGGCTGAAATATATTTGCCTTAAAAACTTATACGTAACTTAGCATGCTCTCAACTACCATCTACTTAACTTATCAAGAATTACTCTGTTTTGTGTGTTACGTGTTTCACTGCCAATTATTCTCACTATGATCTCTGGATTATGTTGTAATTGCTGTGTTCTTATGTACATTTTATCAGTTATTTAATTCTTAATTTTTTCCCCTGATTAAATGGTATGAGGGGCATTTAATAAGTTCTAAGCCTGGCCTTGAAAGTAGTGGTTGGCAGCTAACACAAGTATTGCATCATCCTTCAGTTATATAGCAGCCACACCACATCGCTCTGTCAGCATTTGAGACAGCACCACAGTGCAGTGAAGTCTCGGTGACAATGAATGAGCGACAGATGAAATTGTGGAAATAAGTGGTGGTTGAATTTTTGATGAAGGAAGGTGAAACACCGCACAGTATTCATTAATGGATGGTCCATGTGTATGTTGCTGGTGTACCTTCTCATGCCACAGTCAAAAGATGGGTTGCTCTCTTTAAACAGGGAAGAGACTCGTTGGAAGACTACCCTCGCGAGGAACACTCAGTAGAAGTGACCACAGATTAAATGTGCCAGAATTTGGAGACCTAGTGGTGTCAAAGTGGCAAATCCATGTATTACAGATTGCTGAGGAGCTTATGTTAAGTACCAGATATCAAAGGTCTGTGCCAGATGGGTTTCTCAAATGTTGACATCTAATATGAAGAATGATCGTGTTGAAGCAAGTCAGGTTCGACTTTACCAAATTAACCGCGATGCAAGTGACTTCTATTCCTGCATTGTGACTGGTGATAAGATGTAGCTTCACCATCTATGATACTAAACAAGAGAGCATGCAATGGAAACATCATGGATCACCACCACCAAAAAAGTTCAAAACATAACCGTCTGCAGGGAAGCATTTTTGAGACTCCAAAGGGTTGCTGTTAATTGATTACTTGCCTCATAAAAGGACTGTGAATACTGCCTATTATGCCTTGCTATTGCTGCAATTGCATGAAGCCGTCAAGAGTAAGTGGCAAGGAAAATTGTGATGGAGTGTTGTGCTTCTCCAGGACAATGCTCCAATCCACACTGCCCCTATTTTCATGCAAGCTGTAAAAGAATCACCACCATACTCACCTGACCTCACCCCGTAGTGACTTTTTCCTCTTCAAAAATCTGGAAAAAAGATCTGCTGGGTAGGCATTTTGCAGATGATTCTGAACTGAAGGAGGCAACAAAATGTTGGTTTGAGAAGAAAAACAAAGTTTTTTTCGTAGTGGGGATTTGCAAACTCTGATCAGTACAACAAGTGTATCAAAGTTAGGGGAGATTGTGTGGGAAAATAAAGGTGTGTTTTTGAAAAAAAGTATTTGTATGTTAGGCTTAGAACTTACTGATTGCCCTACATATTTTGTTTGTTAGCTCTCTAATTGTTGTCACATTCTTAATGCTTCAGGTGACAATCCATGTGGCCATGATAATGGTGGGTGTGAGCAGCTGTGCTTTTATGAAGGAGATGGCAGACATTCCTGTGCATGTGCCTTTAGTAAACTGAGCAAAAATAACAGAACCTGTACAAGTAAGTTTTTATTTCCACAATAAGTCTTTTGTTTGAAGTATAGTTTCTCCATCGTGTTTATAAGCAATACTGTAAACATTTTCATTACTGCTACTTATTAATATCTATTCATTTTGTAATGTGTTTTAACCACTTCTGAACATGTTTTTTTTAACCACTTCTGAACATGTTTTTTTTTCTGTTTGTTATTTCCCAGAATTATGTTTTTATAACATATTTAGTTTACCAGAGCTGCAAATGAGCATGAGTCATAATTTTCAGAGATTTTCAAAGAAGTTGCAAGCAAATTTCTGTACTAGAGAATGCTGGTAATAAAGTTTGGGATTTCCAGTGATGTAGTGCTAAGTGAAAAAGTACAGGAACTTGCAGTGCCTTTACGTCTTAAATGTGTTTCCCTTCTTATCCCCTTCCCCCATTCCGCCTCTTTCCTTTTTACTGTCTTATATTTATGGTATAAGAAAGTACAGTTGTCAGTTGAAATCAGAATTCTGTAATTGATTTTGGTTAGTAAAATAACCAAAAATAAAATACGTGGTATTATATAATAGACCGCCAATAGCGGTTAACTATACCATCGGGATTAGAGGAAATGCTATCCCACACTCACCAACCCGCTTGGCCAGCGTGGTGAGTTATGGCCAAACCCCTCCAAAATGACTCCACAACTTAAATCTTGGCCCTCAGTCTCCGGCAGCTGGAATGTACCTGGCCAAGGCAGCGGCCAGTGCGACATGAAGGCAGAGGGTGCTAAGAATCCCCGGAGGACCGGACTAGGCTGCCATCTGATGCTGACCTTGGCTACGTATAACGGACGCTCCCTATCTTCTGATTCAAGGCTTCTTGAATTGGAAGAGGAACTACAAAGGATCAAGTGGGACATCGTCGGGCTAAGTGAGGTAAGAGAAAAGGAGAAGATCTCATTGAACTGAAAAGTGGACATCTCTTCTACTATCGTGGGACAGATACTGGCAGAACTAGTGGTGTTGGATTTATAATAAACAAGAAACTGAAGGATAAAGTTGTAGAAGATGAAAGTTCCTCTGACATAGCTGCACGACTCGTTATCCAACTCTCGAGAAGATACCAGGCTCAGATTATTCAAACTTGTGCACCCACCACAAGTCATGCTGAAGAAGAAATTGAAGAATTTTATGAGGAAATTCGTGATCTAAATAATAAAGGTAAGCAGCACTTGAAGATAATTATGGGAGATTTCAATGCAAAAATAGGGCAACGGCAACAGAATGAAACTTCAGTAGGTAAATTCGGTCACGGCAACAGAAACCAGCGTGGAAATACTCTCGTAGAGTTTGCAGAGGCAGAAGGGTTTTTCATCTTGAACTCCTTTTTCAAGAAAAAGCCACACAGGAAATGGACATGGAGACATCCAAATGGGACGACAAGTGAAATTGATTTTATTATGTGTAACAAAAAATTCGTCATAGAAGACTGCAGTGTGCTAAACAAGTTCAACACAGGCAGTGACCATAGATTGGTGAGATGTAAGATGCACCTCAACACTAAACTCGAACGTAGCAAGCTCATAAGACAAACAAAATGTATTGACATAACCAACCTTAAAAAACACCATAATACCTTCAAATTGGAACTGAAGAACAGATTCTCTGCTTTAGAAGGCCTAACATTGGAAGAAGTGGATATTTCTGAAGTTAACAGAAAAGTAACCAAAGCTCTTATGGAAACAGCAACAAAATTAGCTGGGTCTAAGAACAAATTGTATGTGAACAAATTATCAGGAAAAACTAAAATGTTGATGCAAAAAAGAAGAGAGATGAGGACAACTAAAGAAGATGTGACTTCCAAAGTGGAATATATAGAGCTATGCAAGACAGTACGAAAAAGTATCACTGAAGACGTAAGGAAATTCAACTGTGAACTAGTAAGGAAAGCAATTGAAAACAACCAAAGCCTAAAGATAGCAAAGGGACATCTCAGTAAGGGAAAATAACAGATTATGGCACTGAGAAAAGAAGATGGTTCTGTAACAAGAAATAGAGGCGAAATTTTGACAAGAGTGAAAGATTTCTACTCCAAATTATATGAAAGGGATGATACATGTACTCCAGACATCATGAAATGTACCAGTACCAGAGTTCTTCCAGTCCTTCCAGCAGAAGTTGCACATGCAATCAAGAACATGAAGCGGGGAAAAGCTCCAGGAGAAGATGGAATTACTGTAGACATCATACAAGAAGCAAGTGGAGAAATCGAAACAGTACTCGCCCAAATTTTCACTCGATGCCTTAATGAAGGGAAAATTCCTGAGGATTGGAACAACGCTACAATGATCTTGCTACATAAAAAAGGTGACATTGAGGATCTCAGGAACTACAGACCTATCAGCCTCCTATCAGTGGTTTATAAAATCTTCACTAAAGTTCTTTCACACCGCTTGAAGGTGACACTGGACATGGCTCAATCGAGAGAACAAGCTGGATTCAGGAGTGGCTACAGCACGATAGATCATATCCATGTACTGAGAGAACTAATTGAAAGAGCGAGGGAATATGAACTTCCATTGTGCATGGCTTTTATCGATTATGAAAAAGCCTTTGATTCGGTGAAACCATCAGCAGTTGCAATGGCTCTGAAATCCTGCGGTATTGAAGATGCATACATTAATATTATTAATAACATCTATGAAAATGCAAGTGCAAAGATTCGGCTGTTTGAAAATACAACACACATAAAAATTGGAAAAGGAGTGAGACAAGGTGACACCATATCTCCGAAGCTCTTTAATGCCACATTGGAAAATGTCTTTCAATCACTGAACTGGGAAAACAAAGGGATAAAGATTAATGGAGATTATCTAACCCACCTTCGTTTTGCTGATGACATAGTCATTTTTGCAACTACCCCATCAGAGCTACAGAGTATGATCCAGGAACTTGCTGACAAGAGTAAAGAAGTGGGATTAAAAATGAACTTTCAGAAGACAAAAGTGATGTTCAATGCTTTTACAAGAAATGAAGATTTATCGATTGATGGAGAAAAGCTGGAGATAACAGACACGTACGTTTATCTTGGACAGCAGATATCAAGTGAGGGTCACATTGGTGAAGAAATTAATCGGCGTACAAAACTTGCCTGGAGAGCTTTTGGAAGAAACAGCATAATTTTCAAGAGCAATATGCCATTATGTCTTAAAAGAAAAGTGTTTGATCAATGCATCCTTCCAGTGCTTACGTATGGTGCAGAGACGTGGACCTTAGCTAAAAGAGACATACAAAGGCTGCAGACAACTCAAAAAAGCATGGAGAGGTGCATGCTTGGTGTAACCAGGAGAGATAAGAAGAGGAACACGTTGATCCGAAAAATGACAAGAGTGGAAGACATCATGATCAGAGTTAAATCCCTGAAATGGCAATGGGCTGGACATACTGCCAGAAGAACAGACCATCGATGGACAGCCAAAATTTTAGATTGGATTCCAAGGGACAGGAAAAGACCCAGAAGAAGACCACATGGAAGATGGGTGGATGAAATTCGAAAGTATGCGGGAGTGACATGGAGGAGACTGGCACAAGACAGACCGTTGTGGAGGAAACTTGGGGAGACCTTCGTCCAGCAGTGGATTGATAATGGTCGACAATGATGATGATGATGGTGATGATTATATAATAGATAGCTATATACTATATTCACTTATAAGAAAAGAATGCCAGAATTACAATATTGAAATTGCAGAAATAGTTACTGATAATTCTAAATTACTGACAAGCAGTTGTTACAATAAAAATCCAGTAAATAAGGCAAGTGTATACATGATTCCTACAATAGACCCAAAGGAAAATAAGCAGGACAAATATTACATCGGTAGTACTAAAAGAAGGTTTAAAACAAGGTTGAATGAGCACTATGATAATTGGATTGAAAAAGAAGAAAAAACATCACTTATACAACATTGTATGATAAATGAATTAATACCAGATTGGAAAAATAGTAAAATCTTAACTTCCCACAATAAACATAATCAAATTTTGTGGTCTGAGGCTATAACAATTGAGAAAACCCAAAAATCCAATTGCAATACGTCTACTCCGAAAGATATCCCGTACCCATGGAAATATCTAATACAACAAGAAAATAATACGAAATATAACAACAAAAAGGAAAATAAAAGAAATAACATATACTTGCGAAATCAAAACAGCGACAGCAATTCAGGAATTAACCCAATAGATGGCGTGGATGTGACTCACACGTGAATACACGTATATGTACCGATGACAGAAAACGTCGACGTAGAACAACTATAGCGGAGGTGATGCCGAGGTGACCTAGAGATATAACAACTTTGAACATTGATCCAGGATGCATACCGTTGATAATGGCCGAAAGTCAGTCGTGCCGAAACATGTCCGGTGGTTTACGTGGAGTTGTGTGCGTGTTACAGAGATTGTCTGGCATTGTACAATAATGGACGAAAATATTATTTGAGGTCTGTTTGTAATGTCATTGATTTTATCCATTCATTCTTTTAAAGATTGACAATACCTGTTGATGGTATAGGTTTTTTAATTACATTGTATATAACTCTTTCACACTCTCTTTGTATGATATCCATAGTCGTGTTTTATTTGAATTTATACCCAGGTCGCAAATTTCAATTGGGCCTATTGGCAATATGGTGATTCTACGTGGCTAATGACACGCTAGACACACATGTTTCTTAATTACATTGTATATAATTCTTTCACACTCTCTTTGTATGATATCCATAGTCGTGTTTTATTTGAATTTAAACCCTGGTCGCAAATTTCAACTAGGCCTATTTTTAATACGATGATTCTGCGTGGCTAATGACACGCTAGATAAACATATTTTTCAAGATACAAGAGGAAGCTTACTAAGCTGGAATGCCAATACAAGGTGAGTCCTTGATAATATAATAATTAAAACTTGTAATATTATTCCTATTCATATGATATATAAATGCCAGGATGATTTTGCTGCAAATATGCACACAACGCACAGAACGCACAGAACGTGTGAAACAGTAGTGAATATAGTATATAGCTATTATTCTATTCAGAATTCTGGATTTACATATTTTAGCATTCAAGGAACAAGATTTCATCAATAGGGATTGCCAAGTGAGAATGGATTTTGAGACTAACTCTGCCTTCAAACAAACATGGGACATTAATTCCACTAATTGCACAATTTTCTGTTGTTGTTTATTTTATTGGAAAAGAATTATAGGACATTCACATTTTAAAAAGAAAACAAATTATGTTGTATAGGGTTTACTGGAATGTGTGCTGGTTAGAAAGAAAAGTACAGGAACACCATTCCGGCCCTAGTATACCACTGGTGATTTCGTAATTAGGCAAATGCATAAGCTTTCCTAAAGGAGGGAGATATATTCAAGGTAGAAGCTGATGCACATACTAAATGTGTAATTGGTACTTTTACATAGTGTCCTGCTGTACCTCCACACGTTGTGTCATGGAGTTCCTGTATTAAGTTCTTGCTATAGTTAGATTCATGCTGAAATAATGTTTAATTTATAACTGTTCTTTTTAATTGGAGTGGTCGCTGGAAATTTGGGTTTTATTATTATGTACCAGTGAACAAGAATAAGAACAGGACGGATCGTGTGTGTGCGTGCAGTTTTAAAAATTGGGCTATATTTATGTACCAATGCAGAAGGATAAGAACAGGAAGGATTGTGTGTGTAGTAACTACCAGGGTTTCTTCTTAACATGCTTTGTGAGGTTTAAAACTCCATTATGGTGAATAAAACATGTAGAAAGATAGAGAGAAATCAGTTGAGTGAAGGACAGTGTGACTTCAGGAAGGGTAGGAGATGCCATCATAATACACAATCTAGTCAAAAAATTATAACCGCCTGTTAGTATGAGGTATGACCTCCTCATACTGACAATACTTCAGATAAATGGCATGACATAGATTCTCTGAATGTTTCTGTAGTGCTGCTATACCATGCAGACACCAGAGCTTCTCGCAGATCATGAAGAGTCATTGGTGGTGGATCCATACGCCGAACCTGGTTGGTCAAGATAATCCCACAGATGTTCAATGGGACTGATGTCCGATGAGTACAGTTGCTAGGATAGTAAGCTTAAGTCACTGGAATGCTCCTCAAACCATTCTTGCACATGCATAGCAACACTATAAGGGGCATTATCTTGCTGGACGCAACCTGTGCCATCGGGGTAGACAGTCATCAGGAATGGGAGCACCTGATCTGCCGCAATGGATAGGTAGCTTGATGTGTTCATCGTGCAAGCAAGGGGGACGATTGCTCCCAAAGATTCTCAGGAAAACATGCCCCCATACGAGCACACTGCCATCTTCTGCCCGTTTCTTTTCAAGCATCATGTCGGGATGATTTTTGTCAGCAATGCTTTGCCATACTCTCCATGGACCATCCACATGACAAAGCAGAAAATGTGATTTGGAAATGGCAACTTTTTTCCACTGTTTATTGGTCCAATGCCTCCTCTCAGATGCAAATTCACTCTGTAATCGTCGATGCCTGCTTATCAGTATGGTTACTTGAGTGGATGATACCCATAGAGAGCAGAGTTTGTTAGACTGTGGTCTGTGGGTACCCTTCTTGATGTGCCTGCATTAAATGTTCTGGCCAGTTGTTCCACTGTGGCCCATCTATTAGATTGTACTTGTCAGCATAGCCGCTGCTGCCCACTGTTGTCAATGATTCGTGGATGTCCACCATTACCACAGTTACTGCAGGTATTGCCAGTTTCCTTCCATTCCTGGAACACTTAACAACTGCACCACATAAACAGCCCACAACATCGACCATTACTTAATGCTACCACCCTTCAGTTTGTAGCCAACACTCATTTCTTTTTCAGTCTCTGTTAGGGAATGTCCTTTTACCATTTTCACGCAAAACTGCATACCGTCCGCGAGTTAGTTTCCTTTTCTGTCTGCTGGTTACAGTTCCTTCTTACATCAGGGGTGGTCATAATTTTTTGACTGGACTGTGTATATATGTACTTGGCAATTTCTTGAAGTAAATCAGGATTTATATATTTGTTTTACTGGCTCTGAAGCGGCTTTTGGCTAGATACCTACATTCAAGTTGTTCGTTGTGTTAAATAAAACGTCATTCAGTGTAAAGCAAGCTATTTAATTTCACCACATGTTTTTGCACCAAGGGTCCTGCACCTGGATTGGGGAAGTAGTGAAAGTGATTTGAAATTAACTCTGGAGTAAGACAGGGCATTCACAAGAACATGTTGAGGTGGCTGTTACATTTTTTGTTTGTGATGTACGAGAGTCAACTGTTTAAATAAAGTAACTTAATGCATGGTTTGTACGTTTCCTGGAAAAGTCCTAAATTTCTGTTACATGTCCTGGAATTTTTTCCGTTCCGGCATTTCCTGTCCCTGCGCGATGTTTTGTAGTTAAGGATTTTTCTACTGATATAACTTATGTCTGATAAATTTCCCTCCCCACCCCCTGCGAATTGTAGGGGGCTGTTGGTTTTCTTGTCTGCTAGCAGTACTGAAGCTGTGTTTTTATTTAGCATGTCTTTCATAATTAAAAAAAAAAATTGTGCATATGTTATCACTTTGTTTCTCCGGGGACATCATATCTCTGCAACTAAAATAAAAATATCAATGTTTACCACAATCGAAGGTTTATTATACATAGTCTCTAGTTTTGCAGAGCTTCTGGCTCGGCTTCATCGGGACGAATGGAGCGTAAACATTCAGATAATTGTGACATCATCATAGTCCTGATGGTCACGGTTTTTGGCGAGTTGTTTCCACGCGCTTGAAAGAAATGGGATCAACGTCATGTCATTGACAAGCAGTGAAGACAATTCCAATTAGTAATTCTAATTCTGACTATTATATAGCTCTAATCATTCTACTATTCTCTTTTACATGCGATATTTCAAAGTAACTTGTACAAAATTCTAGCGGATAATGCTTACCTTGGCATTCCTTTCTAGCGATGGGAACATTTCACGCACGTGTTTTCCGGTCTTTGTTGATGTTATTGTCCTAAAGTCCGTTGTATGCAATGACTGGCTTTACTTCTCACACTTTTCGCTGGGTATACTCATTGGATCTTTGCCTTAGGATTCCAAACACATCAATTTTTACCGTTCTTTATACTCGAAATTTTCGCCCATCCTCTGGGCATCCTCAGGAGCGTGGCGACTTTACCACCGATGTTCATGGTTCACTTCGCGCTAATGGAGTCCGATACTCTTTGTTGCCATTCGTCGGATATACTTTCCTGGATATATTTCGTTATCAAGCCCGGCTGGCGCCATCTATGTTTCATTAAAACAACTTTTTTTTTTATTTTTTTTTTTTTTTTTTTTTTTTTTTTTTAATTTCTTCTCCTATCCTGGTTTTCTTGTCTTTTTTGCCGGTTTTTCTTTTGTTGTTGTTTTTCTTGTCTTATTAGTTCTTTCCACAGGCCCGATAATGTGCTAGGGGCGTTCTGGTTACATACCCTTGCTTTATTTTTATAGATTAATATTGCTTCTTCCCTCCTCATTTGCCTTTCCGATTTTTTATTCTTTTTTAGCATTTTAATTTCATCGAATTTTGGGAATGTCCAGTTTTCCATGCAGAATTGAACTAAAGCAGTTTTGGCTTCTTTTTTTGCCAATTAGATATGTGTTGTTTAAGTCTTTTTTTAATCTGTTTTTCGTACTTCCAATGTACGATATTGGGGGTACGTGTGCAATTGGAATTTCGTAGGTTCCTGATTATTCTAGCATTTTTTCCTCTGTTTTTTTTTGTTGACAGTCATACTTTTCACGGTGTGCACTGAGCTTCCTAGTTGTAAGTCATATTTAGCACAGTGCCTATTGATTTCATTACTCACTCCTTCCAAGTATGGGAAAGCTCCAATGTATTTCAATTTTTTCTTCCTCATCTTCCTTTGGTTGTGCACTTCTTGGCCTTCTTTACTCTGAGTCATATGCTTTTTACACTCGTGTATCCATTTATTAATTAGCTTCCTCGGGTACCCATACTCTTGTGCTATTTTCGAGATAAACTCTAGCTCTTGATTTTTTAGCCGGTTGTTAGATGTGTGTGTGTACGCTCGCCGTATCAAGTTTACTATGCTGGGTTTTTTTTTATGTATCACTGGATGGTGCGACGAGTATGGTATTAGTACAGGTATGTAAGTTGTTTTTCTGAACACCGAGTATTCAAAATTATTTTTGTTTTTCTTTAGTTGGATGTCCAGGAAGGATAGGCAGTTATCCTCTTCAAACTCAATAGTTAGCTCTGTGGTGTTACAGATTTTGCTAAACTGCTGTGCTAATTAATAAATGGATACATGAGAGTAAAAAGCATATGACTCAGAGTAAAGAAGGCCAAGAAGTGCACAACCAAAGGAAGATGAGGAAGAAAAAATTTAAATACATTGGAGCTTTCCCTTACTTGGAAGGAGTGAGTAATGAAATCAATAGGCACTGTGCTAAATATGACTTACAACTAGGAAGCTCGGTGCACACAGTGAAAAGTATGACTGTCAACAAAAAAACAGAGAAAAATGCTAGAAGAATCGGGAACCTACGAAATTCCAATTGCACACGTACCCCCAATATCGTACATTGGAAGTACGAAAAACAGATTAAAAAAAAGACTTAAACAACACATATCTAATTGGCAAAAAAAGAAGCCAAAACTGCTTTAGTGCAATTCTAGAATTTTGTACAAGTTACTTTGAAATATCGCACGTAAAAGAGAATAGTAGAATGATTAGAGCTGTATAATAGTCAGAATTAGAACTACTAATTGAAATTGATTCGTTATACATGCATTAGGATCGGCCACGTGCGGAACAACGATACAGAATGGATAATGAAGTATAGAAGCCTGCTGATGCCTAAAGAACTAAACATCATAAGGAAGTTTAAAAAAAAGAAAATTAAACTGGTAAAAGAAGATATCCAAATAAAGTTCTTAACAAACTGTAGAGACTTTAATATTATACCAAAATACTTACGAATTTCCAACAAACCTATGCATGGAAAAGACAAAAGGTTGCTATTAACGTGTCAAGAGAAAAGACTAAGTGCAGAAATTATTTATAAAAGAAAACAACTATACCAAAACCACATTCAGTGCTATAATATGTGGAAACAGATACAGAATACTGAATTTAAGAATTTTAACGGGACATGGAAAACCCTTATTATAGACGATGTTCTCACTGAAATTAACGAAATAGTCGAAAGCCAACAAAAGGCGGCAGAAAGCTCAACTTCCAAGAAATTTAATGCCCTTTTAGATGGAATCAAAATGAGGGGTGATGAAAGTACAGAATACCCAGTGTTTGTGAATCAATCATCGAGAGCGCTAACTTTTAGTGAAAAGGCAGTGCTGCAACGTGGGAAAAAATACGCATTTCCACCTAAAACCCCAAGAACAGAAGAGTACATTCCTATCTTAGAAGATATTGTGCAGCGAGTACATCCAGAGCATGCTACCGATCTAAGGTTTAAGCTATTCAGAATCATGCTTAAAGAGTATAACGCTAAGCACAAAAAAAACTGCAAGATTAATAAATTGAAGTATGACAGAAAACAACTATTTAATCTTTGCAAAGACCCCACTATCAAATTCTGCGAAGCGGACAAAACAGGGCAAATTGTTATTATGGACACTTTGGAATATAATGATAAAATGCAGACGGCCATCTCAGAGCTACAGTGCAATAGCATCAACAAAGATCCCACCGACAAACAACTTACTTTCCTGGCTAACATAAGGAACCACAGCACGTTACCAACTGAAATAAAAAATGCAAACCCTCCAATAGGAGCAGGGATACCAAAAATATTCTCAAAAATTAAAACACATAAAGAAAACACACCTTTAAGACTGATTCTATCGAAAAAAAACTCGCCACTCATCAACCTAGATAAAAAGATATACAACTATCTATCCCCAATATTCATGAGGAATCAACATACATTAAAGAATAGCTATGAGTTTATTGAAAAAAATCAAATTAATTAATCAAGACCTAGAGCAAATAACTATGGCCTCCATGGACGTTAAGGCGTTATACCCAAACACTCATGTCGAGCTAGCCATCGAATTGATTATGCAACAACTAAGCATCAACAAAGAACTAAACTTGTCACAACTGAAAGAGCTAAAGAATACCTTATATTTCATCAAGGAAAACATCTTCCATTTTGAAGGAAATATATTTAAACAAACGCAAGGTGGCCCTATGGGATCCCCATTATCGGCATTATACGCAGAAGTAATTATGGCATACCTCGAAAAAGAAATTATTCAAAATCTACCTGAAAAACCAATACTTTATGCTTGATATGTAGACGACATTATTATAATGTCAAAACTTAAGAAAGCCGAGCTACAAGATCTAGCACAGCAGTTTAGCAAAATCTGTAACACCATAGAGCTAACTATTGAGTTTGAAGAGGATAATTGCCTATCCTTCCTGGACATCGAGTATTCAAACTTATTTTTGTTTTTCTTTAGTTCGGTGTTCAGAAAATCAACTTATATACCTGTGCTGATACCATACTCGTCGCACCATCCAGTGATACATAAAAAACAGCATAGTAAACTTGATATGGCAAGCGTACACACACACATCTAACAACAGGCTAAAAATCAAGAGCTAGAGTTATCTCGAAAATAGCACAAGAGTATTGGTACCCGAGCAAGCTAATTAATAAATGGATACATGAGAGTAAAAAGCATATGACTCAGAGTAAAGAAGGCCAAGAAGTGCACAACCAAAGGAAGATGAGGAAGAAAAAATTGAAATACATTGGAGCTTTCCCATACTTGGAAGGAGTGAGTAATGAAATCAATAGGCACTGTGCTAAATATGACTTACAACTAGGAAGCTCAGTGCACTCCGTGAAAAGTATGACTGTCAACAAAAAAACAGGAAAAAATGCTAGAAGAATCAGGAACCTACGAAATTCCAATTGCACACGTACCCCCAATATCGTACATTGGAAGTACGAAAAACAGATTAAAAAAAAAGACTTAAACAACACATATCTAATTGGCAAGAAAAAAGAAGCCAAAACTGCTTTAGTGCAATTCTGCATGGAAAACCGGACATTCCCAAAATTCGATGAAATTAAAATGCTAAAAAAGAATAAAAAATCGGAAAGGCAAATGAGGAGGGAAGAAGAAATATTAATCTATAAAAATAAAGCAAGGGTATGTAACCAGAACGCCCCTAGCACATTATCGGGCCTGTGGAAAGAACTAATAAGACAAGAAAAACAACAACAAAAGAAAAACCGGCAAAAAAGAAAAGAAAACCAGGATAGGAGAAGAAATTAAAAAAAAAAAAAAAAGTTGTTTTTAATGAAACATAGATGGCGCCAGCCGGGCTTGATAACGAAATATATCCAGGAAAGTATATCCGACGAATGGCAACAAGGAGTATCGGACTCCATTAGCGCGAAGTTAACCACGAACATCGGTGGTAATGTCGCCACGCTCTTGAGGATGCCCAGAGGATGGGCAAAAATTTCGAGTATAAAGAACGGTAAAAATTGATGTGTTTGGAATCCTAAGGCAAAGATCCAATGAGTATACCCA
The DNA here is from genome assembly GCA_039090855.1 of Macrothele yani. Classification (NCBI taxonomy): domain Eukaryota; kingdom Metazoa; phylum Arthropoda; class Arachnida; order Araneae; family Macrothelidae; genus Macrothele; species Macrothele yani. Next base: position 74,352,330 of record CM077016.1, on the reverse strand, counting down.
GCGAAAAGTGTGAGAAGTAAAGCCAGTCATTGCATACAACGGACTTTAGGACAATAACATCAACAAAGACCGGAAAACACGTGCGTGAAATGTTCCCATCGCTAGAAAGGAATGCCAAGGTGTAAGCATTATCCGCTAGAATTTTGTATAAGCAGTGAAGAGTTCCGGTATATGTGAAAAGCTTCTGATACATTAAGCTTGATTCTAGAATCAGGTTTATCAATGAGCGTAGCATTTCCAAACAGAAATTTATGGTTGTTTTCGTGACAATGCTGGGCTATAGAAGACTTCCTCAGTTCACAATTCCATAGGTAGGTCTTATGTTCCTTCACACGACAATTTAAAGCCCTGCAGGTCTGTCCTATATATGAAAGTCCACATTCACAAGGTATCTGATAAATTCCCCAGGAATTTGTCTTCGACGTAATCTTTTGATCCAAAATTTTTTATCTTGTTTATGGGTTTAAAAATAACTTTGAAATTAAAACTCTTGAGAATTTTTGAATTTCCGAAACAAATCTATGGAGCAAATGGGATAACTGCCCAATTCTGTCGTATTGGGTGGTCTACTGGCGTGAGTGGGCAGACAGGCTTCGGTTTCCTAAATTTTTGGACAGCTTTATCCATAACGGAATGTGTATATCCTCTGTGTACTGCAATTCGTTTAAGAAAATCAAGCTCTTTCTGCAAGGAATTTTCAGCTGAGCATACATGTATTGCACGACGTACGTATGTGTTAAAGGCAGAGATTTTTGTTTCCATGGGTGATTTGATTTTGCATGTGGGGGTAAGGAAACAGCAAATGGTTTTCAAGAAACTGTTGTGCTAAAGGATTCTTCAGAGCGTGACACAAGGACGTCAAGGAATGGTAAGCAGCCATTATTTTCAGTCTCATATGTGAACTGTATATGAGGATCAATTGAATTGATGAGTTCAACTAATTTAGGTATTTCTGAATTCATGCCTTTCCAGCGAACAAAAGTATCATTTACGTATTGAATCCATAGGTCCAAATGTAACGAGCTGAAAGAGTTTGTCCTCAAAGTGACGCATATAGACTTCGCATAAAATAGGCAACAGTGGGCTACCCATTGCAAGCCCTTCCATCTGTTGGAAAAATTTCCACGAAAAAGGAAACTGTTTTGTCTGATACAATTTGTCAGTTGACTAAAATGACATCTGTACAAAGATCAATTCATGTTATTCTTTGATGTGAAATCCGTGTTCACAAGCATCCGACTGAATGGAACCCTGGAATCATTGAAAGCGAGTCTCACTGAACATCATTTCAGCCAACCAGAAGTAGAAGATATTTTAAGACTAGTGGAAATTTGTACCAGACAAAACAGTTTCCTTTTTCGTGGAAGATTTTTCCAACAGACGGAAGGTTTTGCAATGGGTAGCCCACTGTCGCCTATTTTATGCGAAGTCTATATGCGTTACTTTGAGGACAAACTCTTTCAGCTCGTTACATTTGACCTATGGATTTGATATGTAGATGATACTTTTGTTCTTTGGAAAGGCATGAATTCAGAAATACAGTCAAACATCGATATGTCAAACTTTGAGGGAGTACAGAAAAAATTTGAGATGCCGAAAATTCGAGATATCAAAAATTTTCAAAATTTCATAAAAGAATATAATATGTACTGTATTTTTTACAAATTTTTAAAAAATCACTTACCTTATCTTGTAGATAGAGAATTGGGTATGTACAGTATTATCCACAAAAATGCTGATAACCAATAAAGCGAAGCTTGAAATGACTGCATACACATTTTATTATACAGTAGTATGTACTGTATGTACATGTATAGTGCATACAAAAATGTAATCTTACATTTCTTCACTTTTCAAAATAGTCATCTATAACAGTTTGGTAACAGATACTGGATCGTTCAATCACATTTTCCAATTGGGCAAGGGCATGGAAAGTCTCTGGCGTCATATTCGGCATTGACTCGACGAAATTTCGAAGTTTTTCGATTAATGACTTAGCTTCTCGGCAAGTCACTTTTGGTAAAGGTGATTCTTCAATTTCATCTTTTTCCTTTGATACAACTTTTACTTCAGCAATAATATCTTAGTCACTTAATTCCCCAGTCACTTCAACATTTCCATCAACTTCAACAAAATCTTGAAAAGTCCCACTTTCTTCAATATGTAATGCCTTAGAAAGATGTTGCCAGTCTTCATTTAGCTGTTGATTGTCTTCATTTTCGCTGAAAGGATCATCTGGTTGCTTTCTATTTTCAGCATTTCAAACGAATCCTGCTTATTTGGAACAATTAATTACGGTTTCTTCAGTGACATCCCTCCAAGCTCTGTCGGAGATATGCATCGCCTGCAAAATGTCCACGTTAGTTGGCTTTCCTTCATCAATGTCAGCAATGCATTTTTGTACAACTTTGTGACAATATTTTACCTTAAAACTCTGAATAATACCTTGGTCTAGAGGCTGTAATTCAGAAGTTGTGTTTGGTGGCATGAACTCAACTTTTACAGATTTTAATTTAGGCACCCTATTATGCGCTGTACAGTTGTCCAAGAAAAGAACAATATCGCGCTGTTCACCAGACATTTTTCTGTCCAATTCCTTTAACCAATTAGTGAAAATTTCTTCAGTCATCCAAGCCTTTTTGTTCGCTAAATAAGTCATTGGGAAAGATTTGATTCCCGAAAAACATCGGGGTTTAGCAGATTTACCTATCAGAATAGGTGTGAGCTTTTCAGAACCATTCATATTAACACAAAACAGCAAAGTCAATCTTTCTTTGCTTCTTTTCCCGCCATGACATGCTTCACCTTTAATGGCCATAGTTTTATCAGGCATCCACTTAAAAAATAATCCTGTCTCATCAGTATTGAAAACATTTTTTGGATCGTATTTTTCCAGGATTGGTGACAATACTCTCTTTTTCCAGTCCATGCACAATTCGTGGTCAACGCTAGCACTTTCACCACACATCTTCAGAATAGTTATGTTGTTTCTTTTCTTTTTCTCGAACCAACCATTACTCGCTTTAAAATCTGTGTGTCCGAACTTTTTTCCAAAATCTTCAGCTTTTTCTTTTACTAGAGTTCCACCAAGAGGCAAGTTTTGTGAACGGCATTTGCTAATCCATTTCATTAAGCATGTTTCAACGTCCGGGTATTCAGAGCTTCTAATTTTTTCCTTTTCCCATGGTTGTCATCAAAACTCTTTACAATCTTTTCTTTATTTTTCAGAATTGTTGGTAAAGTACTGCTAGGGATTTTGAAATCTTTCGCGATCTCGTTTTTCTTTTTACCACCTTTCTCTACAGCTTCTATGACTTGCATTTTATCAGCTATCGAGAGAATATTCAACTTACGTTTAGTAGACATCGTTTTAGCGGCATTCAGATAGGCGTCCATTGAAAGAATGGAAGGAAAGCTTTGGCAGCCCAGTGAGTCGGCTCCTTGGGTGGCCTGGTTGCGATGGCGGGGGGGGGGGGTAATCTATTGATGCTGAGATGAAACACTTTGCGTTCCCACGACTTCCCGACCGACTGTCGCCATTCCAGGTGATTTAAACAACTGCGATTTTTCTTGATGCTTCGTCCTGTGTCGAGGGGGGCTGAAAGGGTAACTCGGAGGGCTTGAGCTCCTATCAGGTTTCCTACCAGCTTAAAGTTTTTCCTGTGTGATGTTCAAACTTGGATATTGTGGGAGTTTTTTTTAATTATTATTATTAAATGATGACAAAGGGAAAAATTTGATATATCAAGAGTGAGATTAGAAACATTTCGAGTTAACGAGTTTGTTTTACATTAGTTTTCTATTACGCGTGAGGGGAAACGAAAATATTCTGACATATCGAAAATTTTGTTATATCAAGGTGCAACTGTACCTAAATTAGTTGAACTCATCAATTCAATTGATCCTCATATACAGTTCACATATGAGACTGAAAATAATGGCTGCATACCATTCCTTGACATCCTTGTGTCACGCTCTGAAGGATCCTTTAGCATGACAGTTTATCGAAAACCATTCGCTGTTTCCTTACCCCCACATGCAAAATCAAATCACCCATGGAAACAAAAAATCTCTGCCTTCTACACATACGTACATCATGCAATAAGTGTATGCTCAGCTGAGGATTCCTTGCAGAAAGAGCTTGATTTTCTTAAACGAATTGTAGTACACAGAGGATATACACATTCCGTTATAGATAAAGCTGTCCAAAAAATTAGGAAACCGAAGCCTGTCTGCCCACTCACGCCAGTAGACCACCCAATACGACAGAATTGGGCAGTTATCCCATTTGCTCCACAGATTTGTTTCATAATTTCAAAAATTCTCAAGAGTTTTAATTTCAAAGTTATTTTTAAACCCATAAACAAGATAATTTTTTCGGATCAAAAGATTATGTTGAAGACATAAATTCCTGGGGAATTATCAGATACCTTGTGAATGTGGATTTTAATATATAGGACAGACCCACAGGGCTTTACATTTCTGTGTGAAGGAACACAAGACCTACCTATGGAATTGTGAACTGAAGAAGTTGTCTATAGCCCTGCATTGTCACGAAAGCAACCATAAATTTGTTCAGAAATGCTACGCTCATTGATAAACCTGATTCAACAATCAAGCTTAATGTATCAGAAGCTTTTCACATATACTGGAACTCTTCACTGCTTGTCAATGACATGACGTCAATCCCATTTCTTTCAAGCACGTGGGGACAACTCACCAAAAACAGTGACCATCAGAACTCTGATGTCACAATTATTTGAATGTTTACGCTCCATTCGTCCAGCCAAGCCAGAAGCTCTGCGAAACTATTGTCGATGTATAATAAACCTTCAATTGTGGTTAACGTTGATATTTTTATTTTATCTGAACACAAGTTTGTAGTCATAAATTATATATCTCTGCAACTATTAGTTCGATTTGTAAAATTCTTTTTGTATTGGAAAGCATGAATGTTAGAATGATGATCTTTTCATTCCGCTTTTTTTCCCCCAATGCACAACTTCACGGCTAGAGGGCATAAATGCAGATCTTATCGAATTCAAAATCCATTGTATTTCATATCATCATTGTCAACCATTATCAATCCACTGCTGGACGAAGGTCTCTCCAAGCCTCTTCCACAATGGTCTGTCTTGTGCCAGTCTCCTCCATGTTACTCTCGCATAATTTCGAATTTCATCCACCCATCTCCCACGTGGTCTTCTTCTGGGTCTTTTCCTGTCTCTTGGAATCCAATCTAAAATTTCGGCTGTCCATCGATGGTCTGTCCTTCTGGCAGTATGTCCAGCCCATTGCCATTTCAGGGATTTTACTCTGATCATGATGTCTTCCACTCTTGTCATTTTTCTGATCCACGAGTTCCTCTTCTTATCTCTCCTGGTTACACCAAGCATTCACCTCTCCATACTGTTTTGAGTTGTCTGCAGCCTTTGTATGTCTCTTTTAGTTAAGGTCCATGTCTCTGCACCATACGTAAGCACTGGAAGGATGCATTGGTCAAACACTTTTCTTTTCAGACATAATGGCATATTGCTCTTGAAAATTATGCTGTTTCTTCCAAAAGCTCTCCAGGCAAGTTTTATACGCGGATTAATTTCTTCGTCAATGTGACCCTCACTTGATATCTGCTGTCCAAGATAAATGTAGGTATTGGTTATCTCCAGCTTTTCCCCATCAATTGATAAATCTTCATTTCTTGTAAAAGCATTGTACATCACTTTTGTCTTCTGAAAATTCATTTTTAATCCCACTTCTTTACTCTTGTCAGCAAGTTCCTGGATCATACTCTGCAGCTCTAATGGGGTAGTTGCAAAAATGACTACGTCATCAGCAAAACGAAGGTGACCTAGATAATCTCCATTAATCTTTATCCCTTGTTTTCCCAGTTCAGTGATTGAAAGACATATTCCTATGTGGCATTAAAGAGCTTGGGAGATATGTTGTCACCTTGTCTCACTCCCTTTCCAATTTTTATGTGTGTTGTATTTTCAAACAGCCGAATCTTTGCATTTTCATAGATGTTATTAATAATAATAATGTATGCATCTTCAACACTGCAGCATTTCAAAGCCATTGTAACTGCTAATGATTTCATTGAATCAAAGGCCTTTTCATAATCGACAAAAGCCATGCACAATGGAAGTTCATATTCCGTTGCTCTTTCAATTAGTTCTCTCAGTACGTGGATATTTGTTTCTAAATATCCGATTGAAGAAATTCCTTTTCCTTTTGATGCCATTTATGTTGACAGCTATTTTACTTAGTCTCATTTTCAGTTAAAGCATAGATTTTCCGCCAGGGGCGTAAAGGTAAATCCCAGTTTTTCTCGATATCTCCGCTTCTAAAAGTCGGATTTGAAAGATTCTTCCTGCGTCGGATACAGCTCCTGATGAAAAATGTTTGGCATATAATTTCTCATTTTTGGCAAAGAATGGTTTGGCCACGAGGGGGCGTAAGTGTTTTTTTCGGTTTCTGGTGTATTTGCAACAAAATCTGAGCTTCTGGAAACTCGATTGAAAAAGTTCTTTCATGAACCGATACCACTCATCTTATATAATCTTTTGATAATACCTCCTGCTTTAAAAGAGTGCATAGTTTTTCCACCAGGAAGCATAGATGCATATCTTATTTTTGTTTATCTCTGTTTCTGTGAGTCCGATTTGAAAAATTATTTTTTGGAGAGCATTTTTAGTGCAAAATGTTTCTCATATAATTTCAATTTTTTTTAATGCACAAGTGTGCCACTAGAGGGCATACGTTCACTTTTCCGTTCATAGCAATACTTGCGGGACTAAAAATCCCAATTGGGATTTAAAAAAAAAAAAAACTTTTTCAATCAGATACTACTAACTATGAAAACTTGTGTGTATTTTCTTCCCAAAATATGCGCAATTTTGCCACTAGGGGCGCAGGTATTTAATTTATTTTTATCAATATCTGTACTTCTAAATGTCAGATTTAAAAAATTATTTTAACACTGGATACTATTTACCTTGTGGAGCATTTTTAGGTTTGTATTTGAGGAGGTTCGTAGTTCACAGTTCTGCTGCTAGGTGGTATTTGTGTTTTTCTGTTTGCAGCTGTATCTCCCCTTCTAAAAACCCTATTGAGAAATTTCTTTTTTACTGTATTCCATTTGCTACAATAAAGATGGGGAGTGAATAAGAATTTTACTACAATGAGAAAATCCTCTTTTAATAATGCATAACTTTCCCTCTAGGGGGTGTAAAGGTTTATACCTTTTTCTTGTCATCTCTGCTTCCGGGAGACATTTAAAAAGTTATTTTTCCTTAGCATAGCTTTTGCCATGAATATTTTTTGCCTATTTCAACTTGTCCATTATGCAAAATTCTTCTTCTAGAAGACATAGAGTATACCATGCTTCCTTCTATATCTCTTCTTTTAACTGTTCAATTTAAAAATCTCTGTCTCCGATACCTTCCTTCTGCTACGAGAAACTTTTTCATGTGCCATTTGTTAATTTTCGTAACATACTTTTTAGCCATTGGTGGAAGTAAGTAGCTGATTTATTTATTTTTTTTACTTTTTGGGACTTATTTTGACTTTACTGAAATTTGCTAATGAATACATAAAAATTTGCCATAAAATCAGATTGCTTTCTAATTTCAGAAACTTAAATCCAGTTGTTTCTTAGTATTTTCTGAGCAAAGTAATCACTTTGCATCTTCTATAATTAGTCTTCTAATCATGCCTAGTTAAATTGCCTTGATTACTGATGAATGCAACTGTACACATAGTTGTTGGATTTAAGGTTTTCCCATCATTCTCTTTCATTTTGAAAATTTTTGTTCATACTTTGTTTGCTTGTGAGCAGAAATTTAAAATATAGCTGGAACATCAATATCAGAAGCTGGAGCATCAATATTATGTTCAAAATGCATTCCTAAATAAAATGTAACAGAAATCATTACTCCCATGAATATCTGTTTTAAAAAAATAATAATCCCTTTGTTCTTTTGAAAAAGTTTCAAATATTTCACCTTTCCTTATCCTTAAATTTCCAATGTAAGCATCATTTCAAAATAATTCGTATAAATGGTGTTTTACATATTGATTGTGTCAGGGCTTTAAAAATATCTGAAAAGTTACATGCCTGGCTGGGCATGCACAGAAATTATTTACTTGCCCACGTAGTAAAAGCTGGATGCCCAGGAAAATTTATCTTTTACAATAACAAATCATAATCCTCATTTTTTTTTAAGTTAAAAAATGTGAACTCTTTTTGCATGCTTTGCATTTCCATTTTTGAGGGTCTTTATTCAAAATGTTCACTGCCCAAAAAAGCATGTATCTCAAGTTTTAAGATGACTATGCTGAAACTGGTATGAAATGGTATCATGATAAAATTGGTATTTCAGAAATTAAGTGATTCTGCCATGTTCCTTTTGTTAAAGTTTTTGCCCCTTGTTCTGTCAGAGGCATGCATCTTGTCGCTGACTAATAACATTTTAAGCAAAACTACATATAGTTCCAATTTCTGGGACTTAGAGCATAATATAATTAAAGAAGTAATATTCTTCTGTCCTTGGCACTCTGTAACAATAATACAACTTCTGGTGATTAGCAGTGAGATTAAACAAAACATGCAATGACTGTCTTTTCTGGTAGTAGGAAATTTTATTCCAAACTTTTTTATTTTTAAATTTGGTTTCCTGGACCGGGCACCCAGATTTTTTATTTACTTGCCCAGGCCAATAATTTACATGCCCCTGTGTGTGGTATATGAAAGAGTCTCAAGAGTAATGTCACATTTATGTTCAAACTATAGATTTTATACCTATATAATTTTGAGTTTTATGGGATTTTTTATTCTGTAATTTGCTACAATAACTAAACTGAAGTAAAAAAAAAGAAAAAAAAAATTAATACGGATTTGTGTAAGTCAGATGATGACTGATAAACCACGCGTGGCGCTGAGAATTGTTGACGCTGTAGCGTAAATGCGAACGCACTCGACTAGTTATCGAGAGATCTGGGGTTCGATCCCAGCAGTGTCGGAACACAAATTTTCAGTCGCTATGCGTTGTTTATAAAATAACGTGGACAGAGCGATGACATCGTCCGTTTTCATTATCTCCACGTATTTGATATATATTTACCATTCCTATCGCCCTTTGAATTTATCAGCTAGAATTAAATAGCTGTTCCGTTAAATGCCACCAGATGGCGACATCTCAGTTGCTGAGAACATCAATACGGATTCGTGTAGTCAGATGCTGACTGATAAACCACGCGTGGCGCTAAGAATTGTTGACGCCGTAGCGTAAATGCGAACGTACTCGACTAGTTATAGAGAGATCTGGGGTTTGATCCCAGCGGTGTCGGAACACAATTTTTCAGTCGCTATGTGTTGTTTATAAAATAACGTGGACAGAGCGATGACATCGTCCATTTTCATTATCTCCATGTATTTTATATATATATTTGAAGTCAAAGTAGAAAAATAAAATGTTCTCAATCAGTATGCCAAAATAGATGATAGTGGTTTATGTCTTGGTGATATCCGTATGTGCAGATTGCTGTATGATGATGACACTGTCCTGTTGGCATAGAGCAAAAGTGATTTGCAGAATATGTTGTCTCGGATGTACGAAGTCTGCATGAAATTCAAACTGAGTATAAATAAGGGAAAACCCAAAGTTATGGTGTTTGAGAGAGGAACTGGTAGCACTGAATGTAATGTAAGTATAAATGGCACTGTGATTGACCAGGTGAGTGAGTTTGTGTATTTAGGAAGCATGTTTGACAGAGAGAACAAGTTGGATGGTGAAATTAGTAGGCGAATGAATTCTTCTTTGAAAGTCATAGCTGCTCTGGGAGGTTTTCACAGGAATGATGGGTTCTCTAGAGAGTCCTGCATGGCTGTGTATGAAACAGTAATTGTTCCTACTCTGATGTATGGCAGTGAAACCTGGGTACTGCAGAAGAAGCATAGGAGTCGTTTGTGTGCTGGAGAAATGTGTTACTTACGTGGGGTTTGTGGCAAGACACGATCTGATTGTGTGAGGAATGAAGATGTATTGCAGTTGTGTGATGTGAAGCAAAATGTTGTTAGCAAGGTGGAGACCAATATGCTTAGGTGGTTTCGCCATGTTGAAAGAATGAGTGATGAAATGCTTACTAAGAAAATCTTTTCAGCCCAAGTGGCAGGAAGTAAAGGCAGAGGAAGGCCAAGTAAGACATGGGTGGATCAGATTCAGGAGTGTCTGCATGAGAAAAAGATTATGAGTATGAAGTATAAAAGATCGTGTACGGCGTGTAATGGATATCAGTGAAGCCCAAGTTGTGTGTCAAGATCGCTGTAAATGGAGAAGTTTGATACAACAGTAAGTAAAAACATCTGGAAGTTTGTATTTCTTTTTGGAGCTAACTTCTGAATCTCAGAGAACAGCTTAGTGATATGTATGTATGTAGTATAGTACAATGTATATAAAAGTTTTGTAGAAATTAAACCTGGTTATATTTTCGGTCACAGTTTTGGTATTTCAATATTTATTTGTAATTCTAAGCTTCGTAACTGCTGCAGCGGACATCATTTTCAACATTCTGCATTCTGTTTGCTGAAGCATGTAGGGAGTTGCTTGTTGTAGGTTACAGGTTGAACAGACCTATCTATGGTTTCACTATATTTTAAGTAGGAGCATTTGGATCATATGTCCTGGGAAAAAAGTCCTGGAATTCTGTGATTGAAAAAGTGTATGAACCATGTTAACGTCATATGTTGGAAGTTGGTAATCCTGGTATCAATACTTTACGGTATGCTAATTACTTAGTGCTGATTTTTAAGAGAGTAAACACATTACAGTATAACCAGCAATCAGCTGGGCCAAAAGCGTGAAGAACTTAGGATGAAGATAAATTTTGGAAAGTCCAAATTAGTTATTTTAAGTCAAACCCCACAAAAATCATTGTGTAGTACAGGGAGATATAGGCTGGAACATATAACAGATTTTAGTTATTTGGGTGTGATTATTGATGAGATGGAAAGCTTAATATGGAATCAGATAAGATTATCAGCAAAGCTGGTTCTGCAAACTTAAGAAAGAAGTTGGGGCTAGAGAACTGAACTGGTGTTTACATTGCATTATTAAAACCTGCCCAATTTATATCTGTGAGATCTGAAAGAAAGAGGTGGAGGATGTATTGACAAAACAGAATTCACTAATTCTATTCTGCTAATGCATCCACATTAAACAGACATTAGAACTGAGCTGGGCATTTCTTCAGCAGAAGAAAAGATTCACGAGAACATGTTGAAGTGTGTGAACATTAGTATTGAATAAGAGGTGTTAAATTATGACATACCAGGCAGCATACCAAAGAGTAGACCTAGGACAAAATGGATTGGAAGTATGAAATTATGGAGTTGATGATATTATGGTGTAAGTTCATTGTCCAAAGTCTGATAACCAGCAAAATGTGTATATTAAACCATGGATTTCTCATCATTACTTGAACTTAATTAATAAAAAAAAATAAACTTTTTTTTTTAATTTTTAAAAACTCTTCTGCAAGAGAAGTTTAATACTTTTAAAACCTTTCAAAATGGTCTAAATTCCATTATTAGAAAATTAAAAAGGGAGTATTATTTCAGGAGTTTTTCTCATAATAATATGAAATTAACTTGGAAACACTTAAGTTCACTTCTTGGTTGTAGTAACCGTTCTACTTTGCCGATTTCTCTTACGTGTAATTCTGCTTAGATCTCTGCTTAGATCACTGACTTACCATCCATTGTTAATCATTTTATTGATCACTTTGTTTCAACTGCAAAAGTAGTTTCTCAACAGGTATCTAAACTTAATTTTCAACAGACTTCTCTTCCTGAGAACCGCTGTTCCAATTCTATCATATTCTAAAAATTACTAAAACTGAACCTATTCATCAAATTCAATCAATGAATTTAAATACTTCTGCGGGACCAGATATTATTCCTATTGTATTAAAGCCAATAATTTATTACATTACAACCCCTTTATTACACATTTATAATAATATGTTATCCTCGGGCATTTATCCGAATTATTTTAAAATATCTAAAATTACTCCTATCTTAAAAAAGGGGTCTCCAACTGATAATAATTACTGTCCAATTGAAAAAGTTCCTATTTTTGTGAAAATTTTTGAGAAAATATTATTTGGAAGATTTTTCTCATTTTTCAATAAATATCAGATACTTCATTCATATCTTCCATATAAATAAGTTACATGTGGTTAAAATACATAATATACAGAGATTCAGTATCTCTTTTAGAATTGCTATTATGCACGTTAAAAGTGGTGCAGTTAATTATGATGTTTATTACTTAAAAAAGTAAGGACTAAAAGAAGGCAAGAGCAATTACTCACATATATTCGTCCAGAGGTCACTTTCGTTCGCATACCACCACAGTTCCGCAAGTTGTTTGGTTTCACTAATTCTTCCCAGATGTTCAGCGGTTATGCATTGCAAAAAGTCTGATGATAACTATACTAAAGTGTTTAGAAATGATGCAAAAGTAGTAGTCGACCCAAAGAACTGTGCTTTATATTGTATCGTAAGCTCAAAGAATAATACAACTGAAAATCAAAACCATGTAATTACCTATGCCACAGGCAGGTTAAAAAGCTAACAATGAACAAATCCAAGGAACTATAATGAACAAGTATAAAAAGCTGATACTGAACGAATTGAAAAGAACAAAATAAAATATGAATGATCAGAAGAAACGATGAGTCAACTATTTACATAATGCGTGCACACCTCCTCACATCCACCAGCATCACCGGACGAGTTTTGCCCTAGCCTCTTCCTAGGCGTTTTCAATGGGAAATGAAAGGTCTGTTGGCAAGTGGCAAAGTTCCGTACCTCCAAAAGTCATGATGTACATTGCGCGTGGGTCAGTTTTCCTCCTATATGGTAGTGCCATTTGGTGTCATAGTTTGATTTTCCTGTATTTGTAGTCTTTTAATTTTATTTTTATGTTCCTCTCTTAATCTTTTTTCGGTGTCCACTAAATTCCTTCGGGCATATGAAAGGTCATATGGTGAATTGTTATTTTTTTGTAGATATGTGGATGACATCTTTATGATCTGGGAACATAGTGAACAAGAATTGTAGGTCTTTCTTGAGGCATATATGCATCAATTAATGTGACAATAGAAAAAGAACAGAATAATACATTACCTTACTTAGATATTTTATTTCACAAAAACCAAAATAATAGAATTGACTTCCAGATATATCGTGAACCTAACTATATTACCAACGTTATTCCAGCTAATTCTCACCATCCTATATCATATAAGTACTCAGTCTTTAGGTAATACATCAAAAGAGCGATAACCCATACCTCCAATAACCGATTGCTAAATAAAGAATTCAATTGGATCAGAAATACGACCTCTACTTTTGGATATGACATCAGAATAATAAACAATCTTATAAAGAGGATAACAGAGAAGACAAGAAATGATCATTTTAGAATACCAACCAATAAAAAGGAAATGAAATATTGTGGATCAATATCCTACAACCATGAAATTAATAGTATATTGAAAGAAGCATGCAAGAAATTTAGCTTGGGCTTTGGCATAAAAACCAAAAATATCGAGGACACATTAACTTCTGATCACAGAAACACACCATATAGCAAAAAGCGGGTGTTTACTCAATTCCAATAGAGGACAGCCAAAACAAAATTATCAGCCAATATATAGGAAGCACCAAAAGAAATATCAGGATAAGATTATTGGAACACATCAACAATTGGTTCAGAAAATAAAATAAAACTGCACTTATAGACTTCTGTATAAATAATCAGTGCACACCACTATGGGAGGAAATAAAATTGATAACTCAGCAAAAAAACTGGAGGACGATACAGATTGCTGAATCCATCTTAATAGAGAAGACCAAATCATCAAACTAATAACAATTCACCATATGACCCTTCATATGCCTGGAGGAATTTAGTGGACACCGAAAAAGATAAAAAAAGGAAAATAAAATTAAAAGACTACAAATACAGGAAAATCAAACTATGACACCAGATGGCACTACCATATAGGAGGAAAACTGACCCATGCGCAATGTACATCATGACTTCTGGAGGTACAAAATGTTGTCACTTGCCAACACAAGTTTCATTTCCCGTTGAAAATGCCTAGGAAGAGGCTAGGGCGAAAGACGTCCGGGGACACTGGTGGACGTGAGGAGGTGGTGCACGCATTATGTAAATAGTTCACTCATCGTTTCTTCAGGTCATTCATATTTTATTTTGTTCTTTTAAATTCGTTCACTATCAGCCTTTCCGACTTGTTCATTATAGTTCCTTGGATTTGTTCATTGTTAGCCTCTTAACCTGCTTTTCAGTTGTATTATTCTTTGAGCTTACGATACAATATAAAGCATGGTTCTTTGAGTCGACTACTACTTTTGCATTGCTACACTTTATTATAGTCACCATCGGACTTTTTGCAATGCATAACCGCTGAAAATCTGGGACCAAACAACTTGCGGAACTGTGGTGCTATGCGAACGAAAGCGACTTCTGGACGAATATATGTGAGTAATTGCTCTTGCCTTCTTTTAGTCCTTACTTTTTAAAATAATAAACGTCATAATTAACTGCACCACCATAATCACATGTCCATATTTTAACGTGCGTAATAGCAATTCTAAAAGAGATACTGAATCTCTGTATATTATGTATTAAATATCAGTTATTTAATAAAAATCAATTTGGTTTTATTCCAAACTCTTCAACTGAAATGGCTTTATTGTATTTAAAAATTAAAATTCAGACTAATCTATTAAACGTTAATTATTCTATGGGTTTATGTATTGATCTTTCCAAAGCTTTTGATACTTTAAATCATAGGGTCTTGTTAAATAAACTTTACAATTTTGGTATTAAGGGTTCTGTCTTCCAACTCTTACGAAGTTACCTTTCCGATTAGTATCAATATACAGAGATTGACAACATCAAATCTAATCGCCAATTACTCCTATCAGGGGTTCCCCAGGGCTCTATTCTTTCCCCTTTATTGCTTAACTTTTATATTAACAATTTAGGCTTACAACTTCACGCCACTGACCTAATTCTGTATGGTGATGATGGAACCCTACTTATTTTATGGTAACGAAATTGACTAATTGATTCAGATATTACAAAACCATTTTCTCACCGCGGTCAATTTGGTTTACCTGTAATTCTCTTGCTGTTAATGTTAAGAAAACAAAAATGTTAATTTTCTCCTATGGTTGAAATACCAACCCTATACAATCTATAATTTTAAATAACACACAGGTTGAGGTTGTAAAAAGTCTTAGATATTTAGATGTTTTTATTCAGTCACATCTTAAATCCAACTCTCACAGTGATTATCTTATTTCCCTAATTTCTCGAAATATTGACATCATTGGGGAAGTGATGGCTTATGTCCCCGAAAATTATGATTTTACTTTATTACACTTTAATTTATCCCTACTTCTCATATTGTAATTCAGTCTGGGGCTCGACTACTAACTTAACTAAACTTCAGAGATTACAAAATAGATTTTTGAGACTGTTGCAATTCAGACTTTCAGGTTCCTCCTTTTCAAATCCTAATTTGACCTCCAGATTGCAGCCTAATGATGTTCAGTTATTATACATTGCTCAATTATACCATTTTAACCTAGCAAAACTCATTTTTAAAAGGGTAAAGAGTGACTTATTCTCTTCTTAATTGTCCCTAACCATTCTTACTCAACTAGACATAAAACCTCACTGATCCCTTGCTTCCCTTCACATGAACATTCTAGCACTTTAATTAATTATGCTTGTCCACAGATTTGGAATTCTTTCCCACCACAAGTGTTGGCTATTAATAATTATAATTTGTTTAAAAGAAAACTTAAACAATACTTATTATCCTGAAATCAGTTTTGTGATGCCCTTATTCTCATTTTCACCTCCTGAACAGGTTGTACAGTGTGTTTGGCTTGCTTTGTTTTTGGGCATTTGTGTGTTCAGTCATCAGGATGAGAGGGCTCGTCAGGCCTCATGGAGACCTTCCCCTCTTATTTCCTGGTTGTTGCTGTGCTGATTTGCTTTACATTTGAATATCTACTGCATATTTGTAACAAACGAAATAAATAAATAAATAAAATATTAATGCAGTTTATTATGAATGTATGAGTTACTGAAAGATTTTTGAATAGCTAGGTGAAACAGTTTCCATAATTTTTCATTTATAATGAAATGATCAACTAGTCACATTCTGAAAAATATTCTCATTGTATCTTTGTTTTTGTTTTTTTTTCTGTTCCCTCTAGTGCACAGTGCTTTTCTAGTGATGGCTGATGAAAGTTTAATTAAAAGTTTTTCATTGGAAGATTTAGACTGTGCGAATCCACCTCTCCCTCAGCTTAATCTTACTTCAGTTGCTCATGAAGTTATTGCTGTTGTCGTGCATCCTTACTATCACAAAATATTTTTCAGTAATATGTACCCATCACCATATTTGTACAGTGTAGATTTTGATGGCAGTAATCTAACACCTCTGATCACAGGTAAGCTGTTGTCTGTATTTGTTAACAGTTTACAAATCAAATGTGTGGAATTTTAAAATTCTGTGATAATTATGTAGGTTGATCAAAAAGTAAGGTAGCAAGGCCTGCATTTTGTACCAGTGTACAGTATGTAATGCTTTTAATGGGAGATAACAAAATAAAACATCTGTTCATAAACTGTTTTTCAACATAGTCATAAAAAAAAAAAAAAATTCAGGTAGTTGTCAACTATGTATTATGAGCGTGTTTATTACCTTCACATAAAATTTTGGTCCCAGATGTGCGTTGACAGAAACTTGCACTTCTGTGGTAAAGTGATGACATTTAAAGTGATCTTTTAACATATGAAAAACCCTACTTAGCATGTTGCTGATTACATATATGTTGTCCTGAATCATTCTTTTAATTCTTTCTGTGTTGATTTCTGTAGAGCTGTGTGGAAACCCACTGTAATTGTTATGAGTCACAGTACCTCTACCAGCTATGAGCTTCTGACGTCATTCAGTATTATGGTGAGCTGGCATTACATATTCTGCATACATTTCAGTAAGCTATCAATGAATATTAGCATGGTAGCACAGTGGTCCAAGCACTGGCTTCTGACCATTCGTCTGAGATGGGTCTGGGTTCAAATCTCAGCGAGGTATGTTTGTTGTGTTTGTCTTGTGACACTCGTTCTCTCCCTTTCCTAGAAGCAGTGGCCCTAAATTAGGCTCAGGGCACACTGATAAGTCTTCTTTTTTTCTTGTCACTAGGCCCAGGGCACTCTATTAAGAGGAAATCTGAGTGAATTCAGTGCTTTATAAATACTTTTTCTGTGTCCTGCATAAACACCAGTGACAAGAATGTTGGTTCAAAAAGTTTTGTAAAAGGGCTTGCTTTTTAATTTTGATTAACAATGCAAAGATAGTAATAGAGAATTCTGTTTTATTTGATCTCTGCTTTTTTCCCCAACTACACAGCTGTATAGAAGTGTTATACATTCTTTTTAATCTAGTATGTTCTACAGATAGACCATATTAGTAATTTTAAAAAATGCCCAATGAGCATTTTTTTCTCTAATATGGTCTGTAGAACCTTCAACTATTTCTGCCAGCCAGTTTTAGCAACCACACATTATTTCTCTTTTATGATAAATGCCTCAGTGCCAGCATTTGTGATTATCATCATGCAAATCTACATAAACTTCAGACAAATCTACATAAACTTCAGGACATGTGGCCTGCTATAAAGCACTGCCAAGATTGATATGTTTTAATTCCAGTTTTTGATCAGGTGATACTTTGTGTACAGTGTTTTTTCATTTAGAGGTTTTAATAACATTATTACAAAAATATACCATTTATGTAACTCATATCTATGAAATGTACAGGGATTGGGCAGAATAATGTGAATACCTAGGAAAAGAAGTTTTTACGTATTTAATAGGGTGTGAGACCACCTTCAGCATTCAAAACTGCCTGAATCCTCTTTGGAATCCTGGATAGTGGTTAGTGGGATGTTACACCATTCTTCATTCAGAAACTCCTCCAGGTCCTTGAGATATAACAGAGTAAGATAATGGGATCTTACTCTGTTTTCCAACACAGACCACAGTGGCTTGATGGTGTTTTAGTCTGGTGATTGAGGAAGTCAAGGAAGGTGTGAAAGTTCGTCCTCGTGTTCCTCAAACCATGATTGGACATTCCGAGCTCTGTGAATTGGGGCATTATTATCTTGATAGATTGCATTCCCTGCAAGAAACAATGCCTGAGCCATTGGATAGACTTGGTCGACCAAAATGGTTTCATTGCACTGCCAGTCATGCGTCCTTTCAAGGTGATCAGGAGACCTGCTGAAAACCATGATATGACTGCCCAGAGCATGACAGAACCACCACCATGCTACACACTATTGGGAGCAGACTGGGTTGTACGCTTCTGACAGTGTTCACATGTAAACACTTCCTGCGGTGGGGAATAGTGTAGATCTGGATTTATCCGACCACATTATTACACGCTTCCACGCATCAGCAGTCCATGTTGTATGCTCCTGGCACCACTGCTGTTACCATTAGGCATTCATCCAGATCACCAGAGGTTTCACAATAGCAGCTCTGCCATGAATATCTTGTTTATGCAGTTCCCTGCATACTGTTTTCGTTGATACTGGGGTCTGGAGGTGCAGATTGAGCTCCACACTAATTTTCGGCGCTGTGGTCTTCGTATTATGGGTAACAAACCTGTTTAATGTTCTTCTGTCTCTCAGTCAGGGTTGTTTTCTGGCCACTTTTGTGTAGCAGACGAGGTTTTGCCATGAACACGATATGCTATCATGTCACTAGACACAGTAGCTCTGGATACCCCCACTACCCTGACGACTGTTGTCATGGACGCACCAACTAGCTGGCCACCTTTTTTAGTTCGTTAGGTCGCTCATTTTGTTGTCACCCTGAAAGAAATTTTGTAACACAGCACTTTAAATGCACTTAAACAGGATGTTGAGGTTCTAAACAAAGCCATTACAACCAAAAAGTGGTGGATACCTTTGTGTATTGTGACATACACAGCTGCATTAAAAGTCATGTATCTGGGCATGGTACAAAATGTAGGTTAAGTTATGTGATGTTCCGGAATATCTTGGGTATATTAAAATAGTAAAAGTAAAAGAAAAAGCAATTAGTGTACTCCAAGGCATTCTTAAGCTATAGTACAACAGAAAACTGGTCCTGGTGTACTAGATGGAGCATGTCTACATTCAGCTAAATATTGTTCAGTAATTCCAGATATTCAAGGAGAGGTATGCTTTTATTTTTATCATAGTTTTTAATCATATATGCTTGATATTTATTTAGTTTTAGCACATGTAAAACTTCATTTGACAAAATGTATTGTGAAATCTGATGCATGATAAAACTGAAGTTGCACATTATTCAGCTTGCAGGTATTACTCAAAGTATGTGGTTTGTCATGCACTTTTTCTGTAACAGGTGTAACTGTTTCTTTTAACAAGCTTAACTTTATAAGTATCTGTCCTGTTCTGATGTAATATGGATCAATTTACTGAAAATAGGCTTACAGTACTGTTGTTCTCTATACACGCTGTTGCTACTTGCAGCAATGTTGTCCTGTTACATGCTGTTACTGCTGACAGCAATGTTATGTGTGTACATGCTGCTGCTGAGACTTACTGGAATCTAAAGTCATACTGCATTCAGAGTTTCAGGTTTCTCAATGTCCTAACAGTTTATATAATTTGATGTTTTCACCTATTTGGTGGCAGAGAAAACTGTTGTACATCACTAAGTAATGAGCCAGTCTTAACATCTACCCTGCTCTCTAAATTAAAGTATTCAGACACAAGTCAGTTTCACATCACTGCTAGTGGTGTCAGCCTACCTTTGACTGCTGTGACACTTCAAGGCCTAGGTAGGCTTTCCACCAATGAGCAGGAGACAGCCAGTATAGTCCATTCATCCTGCAGAATGGCATTTTAGCTGTGATGCACTGGTTTGGCTCTCACCTGAAATTCCAGTTCAGCACCAAAGGTTCAAAACAGGATTTGCATCAACGAATCCAGTTTCTGAGCATTCATGTCCATGACTTAATCTGTAACAGCACCTGCTGTATACAGCAAGCATTATTCCTTTGAAATAAATGTCCATCTGCAGCAAAAAGATCTCACATTAGTTATTGATTTTGGCTAATCTACTGTTTGTCAACATAACTCAGCACACAAGCCATATTAAAATACATAACTCGTTGCTTAAATAAATAAATATGCAGTTAGCAGTTGTAGTATCACAGAAAATAGTGAGATTTTCCTTCTCTGAAATTTTCATTAACCATTTTGCTTTTCAGGAAGAATTCCTCTTCAGATAGAAAGTCTGGTGTATAATAGTGTTGATTATCACCTTTATTGGACAGAGAGTATGTTGCCTTCCATTTCTCGTATGTCGGTGCATCACATCATTTCGCATCACTCGGTATTCCCAAGTCCTAGTTCCAGTGATTATGATAAACCAAGAGTGGAAATTTTGGTACAACTCGAAACTGAGGATAAACCACGTGGTATAGCAGTGGATCATTGTTCATCGTAAGTATTTTCATACTTTTTGTGCGTAAAATTATATTTACAGGACTGCCAGACCTGCGCCAATTGCGCTAGCCCGCTCAAAAAAGTTGTTCTTGTGCCATTCTGCTAAAAAAATCACGATTTTGACGAAATCTGCACCAAAAGTTAAAATTTACCGGCCATCGATATCTTAGCGTAATCTTACGCCATTCAAAATCGATTCAGCGGTTACTTCAAACGTGAAATTCTTCCGTGGATTCGTGGAGTGCCCTTCCTTTTTTTTTTTTTTTGTTTTCTTTGAGATCAATGCAAAAGTGAAGAAATTTTCGGGGTATTAGTTAGGGGGGGGGTCGTATTCCGTCTGGGGATGTTGTTTTGTCTTTTTAAATGTTCGGAAATGGAAGTTAAACGGAGTGCAGATTTTTCCCGTAATACGTATTTCTTTTTCTTTTCTCGCGCGCAGGGTTGCTTCTGTTCAGTATTGTTGTTAAATATAATTTCATTGCATAATTTGAGCTTGAAATTGTGTAGGCACCTATTTCCAAAAATGGAAGTTAGGCCGCCCAAAAATTTCTCCGTAATCTTCAGCCATGAGATTCTTATGCTGATTCGAGGAATCCCGTCTTTTTTGTTATCATTTGGACCATTCACGAGACGATGCACAACTGAACTGACATTTTGGGAGGATTGGTAGGGGGGGGTCGTTTTCTCCGTCGGAGGACAGAATTTCATCCTTCGAAAATGGAAAGTAAACTAAGGTAAGATTTCTCTCGTAATCGTAATTTTTTTTCTCGCTGTTTCCTCTACCCAGTATTATTAGATATCATTTTATTCCATAAATTTTTTATATTTCAACTGAAAATGTTGGATAAATTTCCGAAAACGGAAGTCGGACGGAGCACAGATTTCTTTCGTAATTGCATTTTTTCTCCTCTACTCGACGTGATTCCCACTCCTATGTAGTTAAATGTCATTGCTCTCATAAATGTGTGTACAATTTGGCTTCATGGGGAAATTTCCAAAAACGGAAGTGACAAAGTTTGGAAATTTGTAAGAATTGATGCATGATGTTCAGAAAAAAGTATTCATTCTCTGAAAATTACACAATTTATCTAAAATAGTGAAAACTCTGATATCAGAATTCATGGTTCTCAGGCTGAAAGTTCTTCAAGCATGATGGATAAAATTGTCATCTGAGGGAAATAAAAAAAAAATGAAAAAAAGAAGAAAAGTAAAAAAGAAAAAATGGTAAGGGAAAACTATCAGCAGAAAAAAAGTGAACAGTGAATGCTGTGCAGTGGCAGAGTCAACAAAGGACAACTATGGCTGTGGAACTAGTAGGATTTGCTTGCAAGAGGAAACCAGAGCTAATGTTCTAGCAAGTACAAAGAAACTGTTTGAAGCTATGTCTTTTAAAACCACCCAATTTTGTTTAAAATTCAGTAATTTTATAATTGTGAATACAGTGGTGTGATCTAGTTAAATATTTTCATAAATAAATTACAGTGAACAATTCAGTTTTGTTCATGCTGCGTAATATTTACACTTTTTCACCGTGCAGTCTGATTTTTCACCAAATTAAAAAGTATAGCTTTGTTTTTTTCTTCGTCAGTCTTGTGTATGTTAGTTAAAATCGCTCACGAGCGCTATCCTATGGATAAATGAAAGGATTGTTTATATTGCATAACTTGTAATCAATTATCAGGAATACCGATCTTTTGGTTCTTAAAGTCTGAATTTTGCCCCATACGTTCAGGGAGCAGAATTTTTAGGTTTTCTTTGTCTCATTTTGACTTATTTTGGGGAACATCTTCACTCTCAGACTTTTCTTTTTCCAGATGGAAGGTGCATTAAACCAATTGCTAACTCGCAATTGTCTGCTTAATGTCCATGTCCATACATGCAGGATCCCACGTATGCAAGAGCAGTGGCTGTTTCAGACAACAACAATAAAAAAAAAGTCAAACTGATTCTACTACTACAGAAGGGGGGGGGGCAATCCTGTGCCAAATCATCATTGCGCAAGCTTTAAGTGAAGGAAGCAGCTTTTATCAAACCAACTTTACTAAAAAAAATCTCACTGTTATCTTATAGTTTTGGTTCCAATTGTAATTGTTCACAGCAATAACAAAAGTTTGACATTGATAATTACTGGATGTAAAACATTGTATGAAGAGTATCATGTTGCAACTGCTTAAAGGTGATTTTACAATTTGATTATTAAATATATCATTTGTTTTCCTTTTATATCAAAGTAACGTTTTCCTTCAGAAAATTTCAGGAGTTCGTGATGCACACGCAAACCACATACGCGTGCGTGGCTTGCCAGTTGGTTGGTTTCAGAAATAATGTGTTTTCATCTGAATGTCATGAATCTCGAAAAATATGCTGCTAAAAACCAACCATACAACAGTAATTACATATTATTTATTCTTCCTAAGTGTATATTCGCAAGCGTTCAGTAACAATAGCAACAGTTCTTGGATGCGGCAGCATCCTATTCGTGTTACAGCGAAACAAATGCATTCAGAAGAAAATCCCTGATATTAATGTGTTATGCTTAAAATATTGCAGGTCATGTAGTTTTCAATAAATCGTGGGTAGTATAATTGTTTTCCCATTTATCTCACTGTAGGAACGACTGAAATGCTAATTAACAGTCGTAAGAGAAGCAGTAAAATGCCAACAAACCTGAAATATAGCATTTTTTCATAGTTCATAAAATAATAGTAATTCAGTATATAAACATAACTTAAAGCACAGCATGGACTTAAAACAATTAAAAATGCTATCATTAGCTGCTCCAAAACTTGAGTTCTGCTCCAAAATGCTAATTTTCTCGCTCCAAAACCCAATGTTTTTGCTCCAAATTGTATATTTTCTCGCTCCAAGAATTGCTCCGAAACATGGTAGGGGACTAACACCCCTGTATTTAATTTATTTGCCAAATGTTTGTGTGATAAAATACTATGTTACAACATCTAAAATTTTATATTTTATGTATTATCTATGTGTACAGACATTAATTTAGGCATACAGAACTTACATGCAATCATTAAGTTGCTCTCTGAGATTTAGAGGTTAGTTCCTCAAAGAATGACTATTTTCCAAGTACACATTTAACTGATAGAACTAGAATTTACTTACTGTTGGTGTATCAAATGTCTCCATTTACAACAATCTCGGCACACAGCTCGAACTTTGTTAATATCTATCTCACGCTGCACACAAGACCTTTGGTACTTTATACTCATTATCTTTTTCTCAAGCAGACATTTTTGAATCTGGTCTTCCTATGATTTCCTTGGCCTTCATCTACCTTTCTTTTCTGCCACATGGACTGAAAAACTTCTCTTAGTCAGCACCTCATCACTCATTCTTTCAACATGGCCAAATCACCTAAAAATATTGGTCTCCACCTTACTAACAACATTTTGCCTCACATTACACATCTACAACACATCTTCATTCCTCACATGAACACAGCGTGTCTTGCCACAAACATCCCGTAAGCAATGCATCTCCCCAGCATACAAACGACTCCTATGTTTTTTCTGCAGTACCCAGGTTTCATTGCCATACATCAGAGTAGGAACAGTTACGCTTTCATACACAGCCATTCGAGACTTCCTTGAGAACCCATCATTCCTGTGAAATCCTCCTAAGGTAGCTATGACTTTCAATGAAGAATTCACTCTCCTACCAATTTTGCAATCTTAATTTGTTCTCTTTGTCAAATATACTTCCTAAATATAAAAATTCATTCACCTGGTCAATCTCTGTGTCATTAAGACTTATCTTGCATTCAGTACTTAACAGTTCTTCGTTTAAAAACCATAACTTTGGTTTTTCCCTTATTTATACTCAGTTTGAATTTCACACTAATTTCGTACATCCAGGACAACATACTCTGCAACTCACTTTTGCTCTCTGCCAACAAAACTGTGTCATCAGCATAGAGCAATCTGCGCACACACACACACATATTACCAAGACATAAACCAGTATTATCCATTTTGGCATCACGTGTGCATGCATCCATAAATATATTAAACAGGCAGGGGGACATTACACAATCTTGTCTGACTCCTGCAGCAATAGAAATCATTTTGATAAAACACCATTAACTTGTACACATGCTTTACTGCCAGCATACATGGCTTTCACTTCATTAAGTAAATTCCCAGTAATGCCATATTTATTCAGTACCTTCCATAGAAGAGTCCTATTTGCTTTGTCATCAGCTTTCTCTAAATCTATGAAGGCCGCAAACACTTTTTTACCAACAGACAGATACTTTTTAATCGTCATGCATAATGCAAAAATTTGATTAATGCAGCCCTTACCAGGCATAAAACCACTCTGTACATCCCACACTTTCTGTGATGTAAGATCTCGTACTTTATCAATAATGACCTTCCCAAACACTTTTACTGGCACACTCAGCAAACTGATACCACAATAGTTATTGCATTCAGTCTGATCGCTTTTTCCCTTGTTCAAGGAAACAATGATAGCATTCCTCCAATCCTGAAGGAGCATTTCTAATTTCCAACATAACTGGAAAATGTCAGTTAATCAGTCAATCACAGAATCTCCACCATATTTTAGCATCTCAGCAGTTATGCCATATACTCCTGAAACCTTACCATTCTGAAGATATTTTAGAGCTTTACACACCTCTTCTCTTGAGATCCCACCAGTGTTTTCCATCTCTCACTATGACATCATCTGCTTCTGCCTTGGAATCACCTTTGATTTCCTGATCTAATAACTCATAGAAGTATTCACCCCATCTTTCACTTAGCTCATTGGGCTCCCATATCATTTCTCTGACTTTATTCTTTACACAACTCAGAATTTTATTTCCCCCTTTTTCCTATGTCTTGTGTACTTCCAGAATGACCATGGCTTTCCTCCTTTTCCTTCCTATCCTTTGCCTTACTCTGGTGAACCAGCTTTGCTACCTCATACTTCTTATAGTGATATTCATCCTCAGAAACTCTACCTTGCAACATCCCCAAATATGCTTCCTTCTTTCTCTTTACTGCCTCTTCAATCTCACTGTTCCACCAAGCATCTCCTTTAAAGTTACCCACTGTTGTAGTACCACAGACCTCTTCAACAACAATGACAGTTCTTCAAACACGTCCACTTATTTTCTACATCTCTCTTGCATGCCTTCAACTCAGATGTTCACTGAGTAAATCAGAGTAACACTGATGTTCTTCAGACAGTCTTTCAACCTTTATTCTTTTCATCACAGACATCTTCCTATACTCTTTCTCCAACCAGAACTCAGTTTCACCCATGACACTACCAGGTGATGATCAGAGCCAACATCTGCACCTCTCATCAGATTGGTATCAACAACTAAGTGTTTCAGACGCTGATCATAAACAACTAAATAAATTGCACTCTTTAATTCCACAGTACGATTTTCCCAAGTGTATGTGTGGATATACTTGTGGTTGAAAAACGTATTAGGTACCCACAATCAATTTTTAATGCAGCGTTCAATTAATCTTTCACAGTTATCATGCACACCAGGATCATTAATTTAGACTGCTTTATATAATTGTATGCAGATGACCTGACGATATTGAATATGAACCAGTGAGAATGTTCACTTGGGGATCTAACAAAGCATAGTACCTCTTTGCAGCCAATACAGAGATTGCATGTCTGCTCAGTTCAACATATTAAGCACCCAGCAAATGGTGTAGATGTAATTTGTCCAATTACATAATTAATATAATTAAGCATAATTCATCAAACTGATAAATGTTGCATATTAAAATCATCAATATAAGAAAAAATTTTGATTGCAAAGTAGTTGTTAACAAGTACCTGTCTCAATCATCCAAGCATTTTACTTTCATCAAGACAAAAATAAAGTAATACAAAATGTACTATTCAGGTGAAAGCAATCCAGGTTTCCAATTAAGAACTGCTAATGCACAAGGAGTATTAATTTTTGTCATGGAAATGCCAACATCAGCTGCTTTCCATATGAAAAACTTCTCAGAAAACTTCAACATTGCATTTTTCTGGAGCAAAAACTAAACCTGTAGCTTCCAGTTCTTGGCCAAGTATGTAGTCCATTATACGCAATTGTCAAATTTTCTAGAGGGATGTCATTGGGTGATACTTGATGGCATTTCTGATGGCATTTCTATGTCCAAAAATAATGTTCACTGCCTGACAGAGGGACCAAAGGCATGGGATTGCCATTAGTTATCCAGGTGTTGTGCAAAGGTTTGAGACTTGGATGAGATATGAGTGGTGCAGTGTCCTACACTCCTGGTTTCATCCCTTCCATAGAATAAGTGATGCTAATTAAATCAGTGTTGGGCAACCCCCTTATATATAAAAGCTTTGGATGCTCATGGAGGTTGTTAAACCCTAAAATCTTTTGTCTACATGATTACCAAGATTCTTCCATGTTTCTGCACATGATTACCAAGATTCTTCCATGTTTCTGCACATGATTACCAAGATTCTTCCATGTTTCTGCACATGATTACCAAGATTCTTCCATGTTTCTGCACATGATTACCAAGATTCTTCCATGTTTCTTCACCTGCAACTGGTGAGGTGGTTTTATTGGGATGTAAATTGGTGAGGTGGAATGGGTAACACCCCATAATTAATTTTCATGTACACTCAGTAAAATTAAACAAATTGAAACAAAATGTTCTGTAAATTTCTCACTATTTATCAGTTTATTCATACGTAAAAAAAAAAAAAAACATTGTGAGAATACACATAGAAAAAAAGTATGTATAAACGCTACAAGATTTTTTTCAACTAAAATGTATGTCGAATGTTTTTTTTTTTTTTTTTTTCTATTTTAAGCACTGTTTAAATACAAAATTACCATTAAGGTATATTCCATGAAAGAAAAACATCTAAACTAAACATAAAACAACAGTAAACAAAAGTATTTTAAGAGGAAAATTACAGCCTTTCATTTCTGCAGTTATGACAAACGGTTATTGAGCACGATGAACCTGCAGGCAGCTCACAAACTCCACACACATTAATTTAGTTTTATGATCATTCTTTCTTGGGCACTTTGAACACTTCACTTGCTTGTCCAGTGTCTTCTTATTAGGTGCTTGTGTTATCTCTGCTTTAAGAATTTAGAAAATGCTGTCAGTGCATTTTTGAGAGTCAAGGATTTAGTGAATGTCTCTTCATTTCTGATATTACTAGTCCTTGTCCCAATGATTTTATGAAGTCAAATATATTTTGTCCAGGGTTTCCTGGGAATGATGAAAGATCACATATGAATTGACTAGGGAAATAATTAAGAGGCTAAAGAAAATTGACATAGGCCACTTTCATGTATGTCAACTTGTTGGGTAAACTGTCCACCTTCAAGGCCTATTGATTTGTTGTAGTGCATGAAAGAGACTAAAAGAACAGTTTAATTTTTCTTTAGTATGAAAGAAAAAAATGTAAAACAAAATCTGGATCATTCATTCTGTCATCATCCCCACTGGGTGCACTTTCTTCATAAAGAATTCTCTGAACCCAGTCCTCAAAACCAGTGTCATATATACTCGTTTTATTTATGTAAGAAGCCATAATTAACTCCTCACAAAAAAATTTACAAATGTGAAAACAGTTATGCTTATAATGAGGTTGGGTGGAACACACCCCAGGTCGGGAAACTAAATATATCAACTTCTCTTGCTGCAACTATCGCTATTATAAAGGGACACCTGAAACACACTCTTAAAAATGAGGAAAAAGGTAGAGGGTGTTGTAGCAAAATCTAGTGCCGTATAAAGGAATTATGGTAAAATTTTGGGGATTTCCTTTAGGTTGGATTTCACCCCACCTCTCCAGTTCTGGGTTAATACCAACAGAAGAAAAATCTAGTACCCAAAACAATCCAAGCAAAACTGGAGAATGGTATGAATTGTAACTTTGTGCGGTAGAAACATTTGCAAAGAAAATTTGTTGAAACATATAACTAACGTCATTGCACTAACAGCAAATATCAAAGATGTATGTGCTATGTCATCATCATTATTATCATCATCGTCAACCATTATCAATCCACTGCTGGACAAAGGTCTCCCCAAGTTTCTTCCACAACGGTCTGTCTTATGCCAGTCTCCATGTTACACCCGCATACTTTCGAATTTCATCCACCCATCTCCCATGTGGTCTTCTTCTGGTTTTTTTTTCCTGTCCCTTGGAATCCAATCTAAAATTTTGGCTGTCCATCGATGGTCTGTCCTTCTGGCAGTATGTCCAGCCCATTGCCATTTCAGGAATTTAACTCTGATCATGATGTCTTCCACTCTTGTCATTTTTCGGACCCACGAGTTCCTCTTCTTATCTCTCCTGGTTACACCAAGCATAAATGCAGATCTTATCGAATTCAAAATCCATTGTATTTCATATCATCATTGTCAACCATTATCAATCCACTGCTGGACGAAGGTCTCTCCAAGCCTCTTCCACAACGGTCTGTCTTGTGCCAGTCTCCTCCATGTTACTCCCGCATAATTTCGAATTTCATCCACCCATCTCCCACATGGTCTTCTTCTGGGTCTTTTCCTGTCCCTTGGAATCCAATCTAAAATTTCGGCTGTCCATCGATGGTCTGTCCTTCTGGCAGTATGTCCAGTCCATTGCCATTTCAGGGATTTTACTCTGATCATGATGTCTTCCACTCTTGTCATTTTTCTGATCCACGAGTTCCTCTTCTTATCTCTCCTGGTTACACCAAGCATGCACCTCTCCATGCTACTTTGAGTTGTCTGCAGCCTTTATATGTCTCTTTTAGTTAAAGTCCACGTCTCTGCACCATACGTAAGCACTGGAAGGATGCATTGATCAAACGCTTTTCTTTTAAGACATAATGGCATATTGCTCTTGAAAATTATGCTGTTTCTTCCAAAAGTTCTCCAGGCAAGTTTTATATGCCGATTAATTTCTTCATCAATATGACCCTCACTTGATATCTGCTGTCCAAGATAAATGTAGGTATTGGTTATCTCCAGCTTTTCCACATCAATTGATAAATCTTAATTTCTTGTAAAAGCATTGTACATCACTTTTGTCTTCTGAAAGTTCATTTTTAATCCAACTTCTTTACTCTTGTCAGCAAGTTCCTGGATCATACTCTGCAGCTCTGATGGGGTAGTTGTAAAAATGACTACGTCATCAGCAAAATGAAGGTGAGTTAGATAATCTCCATTAATCTTTATCCCTTTGTTTTCCCAGTTCAGTGATTGAAAAACATTTTCCAATGTGGCATTAAAGAGCTTAGGAGATATGTTGTCACCTTGTCTCACTCCCTTTCCAATTTTTATGTGTGTTGTATTTTCAAACAGCCAAATCTTTGCATTTTCATAGATGTTATTAATAATATTAATGTATGCATCTTCAATACCACTGGATTTCAAAGCCGTTGTAACTGCTGATTGTTTCACCGAATCAAAGGCCTTTTCATAATCGATAAATGCCATGCACAATGGAATTTCATATTCCCTCGCTCTTTCAATTAGTTCTCTCAGTATGTGGATATGATCTATATTGCTGTAGCCGCTCCTGAATCCAGCTTGTTCTCTCAGTTAAGCCACGTCCAGTGTTACCTTCAAGCGGTGTGAAAGAACTTTTGTGAAGATTTTATAAACCACTGATAGGAGGCTGATAGGTCTGTAGTTCCTGAGATCCTCAATGTCACCTTTTTTATGTAGCAGGATCATTGTAGCGTTCCAATACTCAGGAATCTTCCCTTCATTAAGACATCGAGTGAAAATTTGGGCGAGTACTGTTTCAATTTCTCCACTTGCTTCTTGTATGATGTCTACAGTAATTCCATCTTCTCCTGGAGCTTTTCCCTGCTTCATGTTTTTGATTGCATGTGCAACTTCTGCTGGGAGGACTGGAAGAACTCTGGTGCTGGTACCTTTCATGATGTCTGGAGTACACGTATCATCCCTTTAATATAATTTGGAGTAGAAATATTTCACTCTTGTCAAAATTTCGCCTCTATTTCTTGTTACAGAACCATCTTCTTTTCTCAGTGCCATAATCTGTTTTCTTCCCTTACTGAGATGTCTGTTTGCTATCTTTAGGCTTTGGTTGTTTTCAATTGCTTTCCTCACTAGTTCACAGTTGAATTTCCTTACGTCTTCAGTGATACTTTTTCGTACTGTCTTGCATAGCTCCATATATTCTACTTTGTAAGTCACATCTTCTTTAGTTGTCCTCATCTCTCTCTTTTGCATCAACATTTTGGTTTTTCCTGATAATTTGTTCACATGCAACTTGTTCTTAGACCCAGCTAATTTTGTTGCTGTTTCCATAAGAGCTTTGGTTACTTTTCTGTTAATTTCAGAAATATCCACTTCTTCCGATGTTAGGCCTTCTAAAGCAGAGAATCTGTTCTTCAGTTCCAACTTGAAGGTATTATGGTGTTTTTTAAGGTTGGTTATGTCAATACATTTTGTTTGTCTTATGAGCTTGCCACGTTCGAGTTTAGTGTTCAGGTGCATCTTACATCTCACCAATCTATGGTCACTACCTGTGTTGAACTTGTTTAGCACACTGCAGTCTTCTATGACAAATTTTTTGTTACACATAATAAAATCAATTTCACTTGTTGTCCCATTTGGATGTCTCCATGTCCATTTCCTGTGTGGCTTTTTCTTGAAAAAGGGGTTCATGATGAAAAACCCTTCTGCCTCTGCAAACTCTACGAGCGTATTTCCACGCTGGTTTCTATTGCCATGACCGAATTTACCTACTGAAGTTTCATTCTGTTGCCGTTGCCCTATTTTTGCATTGAAACCTCCCATAATTATCTTTAAGTGCTGCTTATAATTATCTTATCTTAAGTGCTGCTTACCTTTATTATTTAGATGATGAATTTCCTCATAAAATTCTTCAATTTCTTCTTCAGGATGACTTGTGGTGGGTGCATAAGTTTGAATAATCTGAGCCTGGTATCTTCTTGAGAGTTGGATAACGAGTCGTGCAGCTCTGTCAGAGGAACTTTCAACTTCATCCTTCAGTTTCTTGTTTATTATAAATCCAGCACCACTAGTTCTGCCAGTATCTGTCCCACGATAGTAGAAGAGATGTTCACTTTTCAGTTCAATGAGATCTCCTTTTCTCCTTACCTCACTTAACCCGACGATGTCCCACTTGATCCTTTGTAGTTCCTCTTCCAATTCTAGAAGCCTTGAATCAGAAGATAGGAAGTGTCCATTATACATAGCCAAGGTCAGCATCAGATGGCAGCCTAGTCCGGTCCTCCGGTGATTCTTAACACCCTCTGCCTTCATGTCGCACTGGCCGCTGCCTTGGCCAGATACATTCCAGCTGCCTGAGACTGAGGGCCAAGATTTAAGTTGTGGAGTCATTTTGGAGGGGTTTGGCCATAACTCGCCACGCTGGCCAAGCGGGTTGGTGAGTGTGGGATAGCATTTCCTCTAATCCTGGTGGTATAGTTAAACCACTATTTGGCGGTCGTCAGAGCCCCTTTAGTGGGAACAGGATGCACCACGAGAAGGTGGGGTTGACATTTGTCAAGGAGAGGCTGTGATGTTGCCCATCACCTGACCTTACATCCCATGTGCTATGTATACAGCATTAAAAGTGAAGACCCTGTGATCATGCAGAGGAAATCTTTTTTATATGAGAACACAGTTTGGAAGGTATCAAAATAAATATATGTAGGAAAAAAAGAAAGAAAGAAAGATTTTATGTCAAATTGATGTTGCATTTGTCACTTAACTAAAGAGTTATGAAGAGAAAAATTTCATGTAAACATGAAATTAAAATTTTCAGTGTTGAAATATGAGCGACACTCCCACCCTTTTCTATTTCAGTTTGTTTCCCAGAATTTCGTAAGTTGCCTATCTTGTGTCTATTGCGCTATCACATTGGTTTTACTGTAGTAAATTTGCTGTTCATGAAATCTGGTACTGTGTCTGAGTGATATAGCAGATGACGCCAAGAAAATTTAGTCAGTTAAAAATTGTAATTCAAGTTGTGTTATGTCACAGTTTCTGTTTACGTGTATGATATATCCATGTGTGATGCCAAAATAGACAGTACTGGTTTATGTCTTGGTAATTCCCTTGTATACATGTTGCTGTATGCTAATGACAATCCTGTTGGTGGAGGGTAAAAGTAACTTGAAAAAGTATGAGGTCTTACATCAGAGAAAGTGTGGGATGTTCAGAGTGGTTTTATGCCTGGTAAAGGCTGCACTAATCAAATTGATGTATTACACATAATCAAATTTATGCATTACACATGGCGATTGAAAAGTATCTGGCTGTTGGCAAGAAAGTTTTTGCTGCCTTCATGGATTTAAGGAAAGCTTATGACTGAGTAAATAGGACTCTTCTGTGGAAGGTACTGAATAAATATGGTATTACTGGGAATCTACTTAATAAAATGAAACCATGCATGCTGGCAGTAGAGCTTGTGTACGAGTGCATGGTGTTTTATCGAAATGGTTTTCTATTGCTGCTGGAGTCAAGCAAGGTTGTGTAATGTCACCATGGCTGTTTAATATATTTATGGATGCACGCACGCGTGATGCCAAAATGGATACTACTGCTTGGTAATATGTGTGTAGATTGCTCTATGCTGAAGACACAGTTTTGTTGGCAGATAGCAAAAGCGAGTTGCAGCGTGTGTTGTCCCAAATGTATGAAGTTCGTATGAAATTCTAACTGAGTATGAATAAGGGAAAAACCAAAGTTATGGTTTTTAAATGAAGAACTGTTATCACTGAATGTAATGTAAGTGTAAATGGCACAGTGATTGACCAGGTGAATGAGTTTGTGTATTTTGGAAGCATGTTTGACAGGGAGAACAGATTGGATGGTGAAATTAGTAGGCGAGTGAATTCTTCATTGATAGTCATAGGTGCTTTAGGAGGTTTTCACAGGAATGATGGGTTCTCAAAAGAGTCCTGAATGGCTGTGTATGAAAGTGTAATTGTTCCTACTCTGATGTATGGCAGTTAAACCTGGGTATTGCAGAAGAGACAGGAGTCGTTTGTGTGCTGGAGAGATGCGTTACTTATGGGGAGTTTGTGGCAGGACACACTCTGATCCTGTGAGGAATGAAGATGTTCTGCAGTTGTGTAATGCGAGGCAGAATGTTGTTAGTAATGTGGAGACTAATATTCTTAAGTGGTTTGGCCATATTGAAAGAATGAGTGATGAAATGCTCACTAAGAAAAATTTTTTTAGAAGAAAGGAAAGCCAATGAAGTCATGGGAGGATCGGTTTCCAGAATGTTTGCATGAGAAAAAGATTGAGTATGAAGTATAGAAGGGCTTGTGTACATCATGTGACAGATGTCAGTGGTGTGTCAAAATCGTTTTAAATGGAGTAGTTTGATACAGCAATAGTATGTTAATAATCAGTTAACAATTTATCTGGTGGTTTGTATTTCTTTGTGGAGCTAACCTCTGAATCTCAAGAGAACAGCTTAGTGATATGTATGTATGTATGTATGTATGTATGTATGTATGTATGTATGTATGTATGTATGTATGTATGTATGTATGTATGTATGTATGTATGTATGTATGTATGTATGTATGTATGTATGTATGTATGTATGTATGTATGTATGTATGTATGTATGTATGTATGTATGTATGTATGTATGTATGTATGTATGTATGTATGTATGTATGTATGTATGTATGTATGTATGTATGTATGTATGTATGTATGTATGTATGTATGTATGTATGTATGTATGTATGTATGTATGTATGTATGTATGTATGTATGTATGTATGTATGTATGTATGTATGTATGTATGTATGTATGTATGTATGTATGTATGTATGTATGTATGTATGTATGTATGTATGTATGTATGTATGTATGTATGTATGTATGTATGTATGTATGTATGTATGTATGTATGTATGTATGTATGTATGTATGTATGTATGTATGTATGTATGTATGTATGTATGTATGTATGTATGTATGTATGTATGTATGTATGTATGTATGTATGTATGTATGTATGTATGTATTTATTTATTTATTTGCCCTTGCTGCATTGTAACAAATCATTTATTAATTAGAATTTTGCTTTACATTTCAATATTGTGATCAGTGATTACTTTTTGTTTCAGCCTGTGTTTTACCTTTTTCTGTTGCATTAACTGTAAAGCAGGCTCATATGAACGGTTCCAGAACTTTTTTTTTTTGTAATGTGTGTTACTTATTTTGGATAACCCACTTTGGTAAGCTATGCTTGTAATAAGTAATGTGTTAAGCTCAATGGTAATCTGTATTTTACTGACCAAAATGACTTGTTTTCTTTCAACTGTAGTAGATATAAGTTTTCATGAAAATAATCCATTAACCAAATCATTGATTGCACATTGCTAGAACTAATGAGAAAGTGTTCAGCTGTCTAGTACTACATGAAAATTTATTTTATGATTGTGAATCTGTTATCTGAATCATTACAGGATGCCATTGTAAGTACTCTATACAACAGCTACTTATATGTGTAACATTATTTGTTTGTTTTCAGGTACATATTTTTTACGAATTGGAAAGAAAGTCTTCCATCTATTGAAAGAAGTTCAATTAATGACTCGTCACGGCTAGCTATTGTTAAAAAAGGCTTGTACCGTCCCAATGGTTTAACCTTGAATGTGGAACTGTCAAAATTATTTTGGGCTGATGCAAAAACAGATGGCTATGTGCTTGGTATATCAAACTTTGATGGCTCTTATGTGTCGGTAAGTTTAAATAATAGATCTTATGTGTTTTTACCTTATTGAGTACTGTTACTTCATGCTGTGCTATAAAGCAAAAAAAAAAAAACCTTGTATTGTATCTTCTTTTTTAGCCATGCATTATGCTTTGTAAATTTGTGTTCACTTGGGTGAGGTATGATTACCATTTGGAAAGCAGACTAAGGCCCTGTTTCGATGCAGTGTATTGAACAAAAGTTTTGATTACTAAGTAAAGTGTTGGATATCAAAAACCCACGTGATAGTCTGGATTGAAATGAAAGAAAATTTATCACTATTTTGAACATTGAATCAGTGATTAAATTATTTAAATCAAACTTAAGTTGACCTTAAATTTGTAAAATTCATGAAATTTTAAAATCCTTGTCTCCATATTAAAGTGTTAATTGTGTGATTAGCTGGATATATTTTGTGCAGTGCTTCTTTAATTCTATGGGCAATAAAGGTGAAGACTAAGTTATCCCTACAGTTAAATCTGAATAGATCTCTGTGTTGTGCGAGACTATATTTAATTTAGCTTTGTGTTTTTGCATTAGAACTTTGAAGTGGGTAGCTCATTTTTGCCTCTTTTTAATCAGAGTTGCCTCATAATGCCTTTGACTGACCTAATAAAAATGAATGATCATAGGCATATGTGTAATTCAGTGGAATTTTTCCTGAACAATAATTAAAAATGATTAATGTAATAGCAGAAAATGGTGAGTAAGCTGCATTTTTAATATGATATCCTGTACATATCAGCTGTTCTTTTATATTTATACAGAAAAATAAAATGTGAAGAAAGAGGATTGGACATGGTGTGTGGTTGAAGAATTGTAGAAACCCTTCTTCGCTGAAGATTGTTTATTGTTCGTTAAATGAATTTACATAGTGCTGCAACATCTTCAGTATGACTTGAGCGAGTGAGTGAGTGTTGTGTTTGATTCTAGTGGCTAATCCAGGAAAATTACATGTTAATAATTTTGCCCAGCATAGCATAGCATAGGCCAATCTAGCAGTGGTTGAAAATGTTTTCACTGAACAATAACATTGATTTTTTGGAATTGAGATTTATTACTTAGACTTCTGCGCAGGCAAAGTTACCACTTTTTTAAATACTATTTTAATTGAAATTAATCAACTGAACTGACTCTTGGTAGATCAATATTATAGTCTGCTATAACTTGAAAACAAGCTTTGATAAGAAAAGGCATATGTTTTTCAGTTTTCCTGTGTGACTCATTGTCATATTGTGGTTTCTCGTGTTGGTTTTGCATATGCTGAGGATGCTATTTGTGAAAAATATGAAAATGTATTGTAAAAAATAGTGAAGTCTGTGTCCAGGGGCTGCCTATGTATCTGACATCCAAGTGACCCGAGTGGTAGAGCAGAATTTTATTTTAAAATTTAGTAGTGATAATTTTATTAATCTGGGGTAACTTGACAGAGTAGCCCTTTTTAAATACTTGAAGTGTGTCTGTTAAAGGTTCTGAACAAACTTTTCTGCCATGGTGGCATGCTTTTCTCTGTCCAAGTTTAATTTTTTGGTTTCCACCTTCATGACATTGTATCTCATGATCTCACACTCAAATGAGCTATTGCCAGCTGTCTGAAACATGAACTAAATACAGTTACTGAAAGTTCAAAGCAGGACTATTGCATTATATGATCATACCCAATTAAGCTGTTGCCATTCCCATGAAACATGTGGTTAATATTGCTGTGCACATCCTTAGCATATTGTATCTTAGTTTGCTGCCCAACATTAGCTTAAGGTAATCGTTTTTGGCCTAGTAAGTAGCAATGATAAATGCGATGTTTTTTATAGTATTAATGTGGTGTGTGATAAAATAAGTTTGTTCATTGATTAAAAAAAAAAAAGTTATTTTGTTACACTGCAACATACAATAATGTGCCTGTGCTTTTGAAGCAAGGAGCGAAATTCCAGTGATTGCAATGAATAATTACACTCCTTTTTTCATAAAATTTAGACCCACAAATCTTTTATATGTTAGAATTTTGAATATAAAAGTTTTCTCTGTCATATGAATTGACTCTGATACAAAAAGAATTTTATGAAAATCACATTTTATTCATGATATTTTTTTAGGTTTGCCATGAATACAACTCATTAGCACTTGGTGTATATTTTGTTTAAGTTGCCTGATTTA
Organism: Macrothele yani; assembly: GCA_039090855.1. Lineage (NCBI taxonomy): Eukaryota > Metazoa > Arthropoda > Arachnida > Araneae > Macrothelidae > Macrothele > Macrothele yani. The sequence continues at coordinate 74,314,783 of CM077016.1, read as the reverse complement.
GATAAATTGTTTACTCCTCATTAATTTTGATTTCTCTTCAACCACAGGTAGTTGCCAAAGGTTCGGGTTACCACCCTTATGCTGTAGCTGTATATGGTCAAAGGCTGTATTGGACTGACTGGAAGACAGGATCTGTCTTTTATACTGACTGGAGGACTGGAGAAGGCCCTTCCTTAGTTTGTACAGGGTTTGCACAGCCAATGGGTTTAACGGTTGGAAGTTTCAGAACAGCTGTTTGTACGTATTATGAGACTATATATAAGCAGTTATTTGAATAATAAAGTAATGATGATTATATATCAAGTTACCATTTGTATAATTATTTTTAAATAAGTACATCTTTCGTTAGAATGTTTTTGAAAGTAAATGTGTTGAGCACTTTATAAATGTTACTTATTACTTTTAATACACCTCGTCAGTGTAGTTCGGTAACTTTTAGTTTATTAGAAAAGTTCAATTTAACCAGAAAATTTTATATAAATCATTGACTTTGGGGTTCTGTAAGTAAACAAAGCTCCAGCATTAGTTTGTCATCAGTAATGTAACAAGGCATTCTGGAGTTCTTACTAATGAAAACAGTAAATAAATTATCTGTTTAAGATATGTTTATTTTAAATCATTGTAATCAAAGAATTTTGGGCTTTTAAATCTAATATTGGGTTTTTTTTTTAATTTCAGTATGAGTGTTAACGTCCTCCATAATGAGATATTGTGAACAGCAGATATGTGCTGAGATGCCAGTTTATATCTAGTAGCATATTCTGCCACTCATGGCCTTCAGAACATCTCAAATTCATTGGGGCATGAAACATACCTGATGCCAGAAGGGTTGCACAGGAAATGTTGTACCATGTGAAAACAATTTAGTTGTGCAGTTGCTGCAAATCAGGGGGTTTCTGGGGTTTAAATCTGGGAGCTATGTGAGCCACTGAAGCAAGAAGAACCCGTCAGCACGCTCCTGGAGCCATTCAGTGATGATACATACACTGTGAGGAGGGGTGTTATTATGCTGGACACATCCATCTGCTTGAAGATAAGCTGCAGCCATGAAGAGATGAATTTAGTGAGCAATGACTTGGTCACAATTCAAAAAAGTTTGATTTCAGTTTATATCACAGAATTGATTTAGCCAGTAACGCTATCTTTACACACAAAAGCATCCATAAATTCACTTGTTGAAATGAGGCTTGAAAAAAAAAAAAAGTTGTATCGATTATGTCACTGTGGGAAGGTCTCTCAGAATCATGGTTAAGAATACACAGGGTGCGCACGCGTGCTTGAAAACCTGGAAAGTCCTGGAAAATCATGATAACGTTTTCAAGGCCTGGAATATCCTGGAAAAACAGTATTTTTTTAATGCTGTCTTGAAAAGCCTTGAAATTTGAAATTAGTGCTTAAAAAAAATGCCCTTTTAGGAAATCGTGTTACTGACTGTTACCCCTTAATTTTTTTAAGTTTCTCTCCTCTGTTCTCAAAGAAACCGCCGGCTACAGTGGTGTTTCGGATGTGCCCAAATCCTAATTTGGCTGGGGGGGGAAGCACTACTTCCAGTGCAATAAAATTGGATGATTACTAGCAGGTCTGTTAGGGAAGGGGAGCTTGATGCATTCTCTAGCCCTGAGCTTGATGTCCGTCCGACAACTACTGAGAACAACAGAAGGGGAAAGAAGAGACATTTAGCATTTGCAAGGGGGTCGCGTGTTTACCAAGTCAGCTGGCATCCACCAGTGAAGAGTATGCCTGAACAACACATTCATCTGCTCCTTGTTTATTGCATTAAGACGCTTGCTTCCGGCCCACCCCTCAAGAGACTTCGGCTACTTATGATAAAAAATAAGAAAACTATCTTTGCGAATTTTTCACAAAAGTGGCTGAAATTTTTACATTTACTATAATTGGATTACAGAAGCTTACTCCCAAAATTCCATTTGAATCGGTTTAAAACTTAAAAAGTTAGCATTGGAAATTTTTATTATGTGTGCCTCTTTAGACAGTGAGCCTTGAGCAGAAAGTGTGTTACCATAGCAACGGTTGATTGACAGCTGGGAGCGCTGATCCGAAGCCCTTGGTTGGGAAGAAAGCAAACACCTGTTTATCACTTCCACGGCTCAAAAGGACTAAGAGATATTTTCAGAAATCCATTTTCCGGAATTTTGAAAATAACACAGTAAAATTTTTACAGTGGTTAAAATACATCACAATAAAGTTCTAGTGCGAATTTCGCCGAATTCCGTTTGAAACTTTAGCAGATGCAAAAAAAAAAAAAACATCTTCCGTTGCAAAATCGGATTCAAAAAAGAAACGGCAATTATAAATTACGGGAAAAGCAAGCAAATTATTTTTTTTTAGATGCCATGGTTTTATTTAAACAGAGTGATCCTTAAATTTTGTTTCTGTGATGATATGGACTCTATTTTAATTACAAACATACATTTTTATTCAGATGTCTGAGTTACTGTTTTAATAAAAAAATCTATAATTAAAAAGTTTTCAATGGATTTAGGCGAAATTCAGCAGATAAACGTATTTTAGTAAATTGCAACGTTATGACGTAAATTTGGTCATTTTGTCGAAAATTGGGCAGCATTTTTTTTTTTTTTTTACGTTTTCTCCTATAGTTAGGGTGAAGGAGGAAGACACTTCAGTGAGCTGCAGGTGGTGATTTATGGCGATGTGCCAAATGAAAAGAAGCCGTTCCATCAGGACATTCCAGAGGTTGAGTGTGCGTGGACGCGTGCTCCTGCTGTTTGAACTTAATCGGAATGTTTTCGGGAGGGGGAGAAATATCCGTTTCAGCTTTACAGCTTTCAGGCTCCTTTTTTTTTTCTTGGTAATAAATAAAAACCATAGTTGCTGCATTCACCATTGATCCATATTCGCATTTCTTGAATATAAACAGCAGACAATCGGAAACATGGTGTTGGGTGGGTCTTGATGTTCTTCATTTGTATCTGCTGAATTTTGTTCTGTGGGAATACGGAATGAGTTATACTGTGAATACATACAAAACTACATATTTTTGAGCTGAAAAAATATGTCTACTTGTACACAGTAGCTAACGTGTGAACTCAGACGAAGACAATCGGACATATGGACGTCTGATTCCATAAAAAATCAACCCATTTTATTATACACGACAGGTAAAAAAGAAAAAACATTACATGTTTTTAAACATTATAAAGGAAAGCGGATTTTTGAAACACCATGACTTGATGATATTAATTTCTGAAAGCTTTTTTTTTTTCGATTTTAATTTCTGAAATCTTTTTTTTTTTTCAATTACAATACACTGTAACATGATACCTGTGTGCTGTATCCCTTAGTTGTATGGCAGATTTTCAGTTGGCCGATATCCGCGATCGTAAGTGGTAGTTACATTGCTATTGTTGATGATGACAAGATAAATATTGGAGTAATGTAGAATGTTGCATAAAGTAAAAAAAAATCGCCCCCTTCGAACTTTTATGCGGTTATCATAGCTGATCAACCATTTCATTCCATGAACATCAGCACATTTCAATCATTTGACCATTGGGGGTCTGACGGAATTCAGCAGTGCTTAAGCGCCTAGCGCAACGAGAACATACTAATTATGGACAGTTCTATTCCCTTCCCCCTATCATCCCTAATAATTGAGAGCGCATACTGTAGTTTCAAATATTCTGTGTATGAGCTAGTTTTCACGCTGTTCGTTATGTTTTTATTTTAGAAATTACTAACCCTTTCGAACTGTAGGTTGCAGAAACGTTAATGCTTTGGTTTTTCCATTTGTCCGTACGATAATTCACGTAAAAGGGGTTGGATTTTGGCGAAATTTTAGTATGCTGTTAGGTACAACCTAGGAACCTACCCTGTTGAAAATGGTCGAAATTAAATTCAAAGGCATAGATATAAGAGCAGTATTCATTCTCCAAGCTTGAAGCCCTACGTCCACTCTCCAGCTGGGTAAGTATGAAAGATTTGAGACTTGGAGGAGGGGACCCAGTACAAAGTTTTGTTTCCCTCAGGCACTAAGTGTTTGTTAACATTTCCTTTCCTCTGGTTTGGAGCCCAGCTGTAAGAGGTGATGCTTTGTAACAGTCTTTTAGCACAACACTCTGTCTACTGATTGGCATACAGGTCATAAAACAGTAACTTCACTAAGTGTTGTTTCCTTGTTTTGAATGAAGACTAAATCAATGCCAAAGCATTTGCAACCCAGGCTGCCTAAAGGACAAAGCTGGGGGAGCAGGAAAGAACATAGCAGTAAGACCCCTTTTTCTTTAATTACTTAAAATCTGGCCTATAGTAATTGGTCACATGTGTAGCCCCTTACTCAGGGGAAATTCTCAATTTTTAGTTGTGTGGTTCCTGATCTTAGATATTTTTTTGGTTTTCATTTACTGTTTCAGTTGATTTACCCATTTTTTCACCCCCCCCCCATTAAATATGGGTAAGTGTACTTTTAGTGATCTTTGGCTAATAAATCCTAAATATGCTGGATGGATTAAAAAAGATGAAAGCAATTGTCATGTTGCAAAATGCATTTTTATCCATTAAAATAATAGATGTTTCGAATATGGGGCTCGACTAATACTTGGGCTCGACTTGTCACTTGTTGGAGAGACCAGGGGCTTTGGGGATCCGCCATGGCACCCACTTGGTGTCATGGTTGATACCACCTTTACATCTTTCGATAAATCCTCAACCCCTGCGTCAGTGTACCAGCAGCTCTTCGCTGAGCACCGTGACCTAAATTTTGATTACACTCCTATTTTTACTGATGGCTCCAAAATGCATGGAGCCGTTGGATCCGCGGCTGTCTGTGTAGATGACGTTTCAGTAGCGCAGATCCCAGCTGAGGCCACAGTGTTTTCAGTGGAGATGCATGCTGTGTATCTCGCTCTTCTCCATGTTCAGTCGAGTTCTCATCATCGTGCTATGGTCTATACGGATTCCTTGAGTGTCTTGCAGTCTTTGTCATCTGCAGATTGCCGTGACCATCCTTTTCTCGTGAATGTGAGACAGTTACTTCGTCGTTTGCTCGGGGCCGGTTTTCAAGTTCAGTTTTGCTGGATTCCTGGGCATGTTGGAATCTCGGGTAACGAGTGTGCTGATGCGGCTGCTAGATCTGCTTCCTCTTTGGTCGTCACACCCTTGCCACTGTTTCACCGGGGGTTGGGTGGTGGGCCAGGACTTTCTGAAAATTACACTTTCTGTTTTAAACTCTATTGGTTCACCTAACCCTTTCTTTTGGGTTGGGTGGTGGGCCAGGACTTTCTGACTTCTATGATGAAACTTATTTGAAATTTGTTGCCATGTTCCTAAAATTACACTTTCTGTTTTAAACTCTATTGGTTCACCTTTCTATGATCGTCCACTCCCGAATCCTTTCTTGAGGTGCATAGTGATTCCGTGGCTTATGCTTTTTGATTTAACATAACTGTACTACAATTGGATGAAATTTTCCTCAAGTCTGGAACATATTCTGTCTAGTAATTAAGGTTTTCATTGCCTTCAAAAGTCACATCCCAATATGCATCCACAAGTGGCAGTCATTGGGAATGTTAAAAAGAAAAAAAAATAATTCCCATGTATGGAAACACTTTTTATCAGAGCTAGAATCCACCTGTGGGCATAACAGGCACATGCCCCATTTCAAAAAAAAAAAAAGGGGGGGGGGTTGAGTAAGTAGATAAGTGCTTTGCTTTGTCTCACGTTTCTTGTTTTCAGACATTACACTTTTTCACTTTGCAACTCCACGTTTTGTCTTACATTGGCCCGAACTTTTCAGTGATCCACACAGCAGTACTTCAGAACTGCTGTTTGTGATGTACTCTGACAGGCAAGCACCCCATCTCCCCCTTATGGGTCCTCCATGTTTTACCACCGTGTTTTTTGGAGGAAATAAATCTCAGAGATTTTTTTACCAGTCCTCTGTTAGACGTGCGCCCTCCCCATTCTTAAATTCTGAATCTGCCCTCACTTTATTTTATAATAATTTCAGTTGTTATCAATAATAGTCTGATTACACGGAAGATAGTGCAGAATAGTGATGCAGCTAAAATGACTGATTGAATTAATCATTTTCTGATTGAGGGAAAGGATTTTCTGAATAGCCTTGTGGTAATTGCATCATGATTCAATTTAGCATTATTGGGTAATTCACCAATTAAAAACATTAAAAAGAAATGTAATGGGTAATAAAGCACACTCATCCATTTGCATCTTTCATCATTTTTATTACTTAAAACTGAAATTGCTTTTAAAAAATAATTTGAGCATGATACTGTAAAGCGTAGTAATCATCCTGGAATTTTTTGTATATGGCCTGGAAAAGGCCTGGAAAGTCCTTGAATTTTTTCCCCCAAAAAGAGTACGAACCCTGAATACAAGGATTGTCAGAGGGTTTTGAAATAAGTAGTGATCAATTTTTTTTTAATTACATCCAGTTTTTTAAAGTTAGTTGTCCAATAACCAACAAATGTGTTAAGATGCATTAGGGTTCATAGACTAGATAATTTAGAAGTGAGGCTGGATTTCCATAAGAGAATTGCTGAAGGTTGCGGAAAAATAGAAGCCTCTCCAACTGGAAGTGTTAGGCACATTATTTTCGGCAATCAGATTTGGGACCGAATCACCTTTAGTTTGCTGTTTATTTTTGAAGTGATTTAAATACAGTTCAGTTCACTGTTTTTGAACTGAATGAGGAATCTTGTGCATCAAGGGAAATAGACATCAGTACAAGCTGCTACATAAAGACCTATAGAGAGAGCATTGCCATAGGAGAACCATGGCTCATAAGCTCAACATCATTAACCATAATCAGCATTTTCATCTTTCATGGTGCAGAGAACTGTGTAATCAGAGAGTGGTGAAAATTTGTTTTGTGGAGTATTGAATCATACTACACCCAATCCAGAGCAGATGAGCAGGTGCAGATTTGGCAAATACATGGAACATTTTTGCTACCTAAATGTAATGTGTTAACTGTAACGTTTGGAGGAGGTGATGTGTTAAGCTCTTTCTCGTGGTGTGATCTTTGACCTTTTGTGGTTGCCAGAAATTATGCATGCTGAAGACTGCATTAACATTTTAGAAAATTCTGTGTTCTTGCATTGTGATGATTTTTGGTACTGATGCATGTTTCTTCCAGCAGTATAGAAGAACCCCTTGCAGTACATACTAGATCTTCGGCAATGAAGAGTCAAATTGCTGGTCATAATCTGCTGCTATGTGTACTTGTGTATGCACCATTTCAGTGTGTAGTTTTGCAGTGTATTTGCTTATTGTTTCAGTCACTCTCATGTTTGTGTCTTACTTTCATACTCCAGTGTCAATATACTTCTCTGATTGTTATTCCTTAGCACCACTATAATGACCTTACCTTCACAACTTAATGGGGGAGGAGTGTCTTTATAGCCTGAGTTGAATGCATAGCTAGTGTCCCTGATATTTGTCCTGTTCCTGATTTGCCTGTTGTGGGACAGTGTACAGCCATATATGGTGCCAGTCCCATAAGAAATCCTGTCACTTCACTCATCTGTGTTCCTTCCTTCCTTTCTTTCTTCAGCTGTGCTGGTTTTTTCACTAGTAAACTAGTAGTTTCACACAGGCTTAATTCTGGTAAAATAAGATTTTGATCACTACCAACAAAGCACAGTTCAGTGTTCTTTGTTTTATATTTTCATTTTTTTCATCATCACTAAGCTGTTATCTGAGATTCAGAAGTTAGCTCCACAAAGATATACAAACTACCAGATAATTTTTACTTACTGTTGCCTTTTCAAACTTCTCCATTTACAGCGATCTTGACATGCAACTCGGGCTTCACTGACATCCATCACACACCGTACACAAGATCATCTATACTTCATACTCATGATCTTTTTCTCATGCAGATACTCCTGAATCTGATCCTCCCACGACTTCCTTGGCCTTTCCTTCCTCCTACTTGGGCTAAAAAGTTTTTCTTAGTAAGCATCTCATCACTCATTCTTTTCCAGTTATTTGGGGAGCGGCGCCCCCACGGCCCGAGCTGACCTTGTGACTGAACATCTTACTTTTTCGTCTTGCACGATTATGTTACCGAAGGGACAGCTAGCTGTTCATACAGCTGCTGGGGGATGGCGTCCCCACGGCCCGAGCCAACATGTACTATATGTGATGATTTTCACATTTTTTATGTTGTTGTTTTTTTCACTTGACACGAACCCGCCTCAGTTGTAGGTTGCTGAAGTTGTGATTATGCACCAGCTCAGGATTTTAGTTTCTTGTTTTCTTTCCTGTCTTCTCCATTTTATGTTCCTTATTGTTTTTCCGAGCTGGTTAGCTAGACCTACCTGCACGTTTGCCGTGTGCGGTGACCCGTAAGGTGGAAAAGGGGATGCTGGAGGCTGAGGTTTCTGGAGGCCTGGGTGTTGTTGTCGCCAGTTGCCAACACTCCTCTTTGCTCCCTGCTTCATCCTAAACGGGCGGCTAGGAACTAACCCACTCCTAGTCAATGAGGTCTGTGGCCGAGTGGAGCCCAGACCTCTAACGGCTTGTCGTTTTGCACGACAGGGTGAGTCTGGGAATAGGGTGGGCATGCCAAAGGGGTGCTCCCCAGGCATGGGAAAGTCTGGGTGCAACCCGAGCGCATGTCTGCCCTATCAACTTGCTATATTCGCTTGCTATCCCTAGAGCCGTGTCCTGCGTCCACCTGGGCTTGCGGACCTCTGGCTCTCCTTTGTTGGGCTTGATTGTGGGTGGGGAAGTCAGGGGACGAATTCTAAAAAATTTTCATGGCTCTCAATTCTGTTTCCCACGAACCAACAACCAAGCGAGGTAATGAGGAAGGCTCATCCCCTTCCGCAAAAAAGCATATTCCTGATTGCTCGAATGCTCGTTTCTTTTTGTGCACTCATTGGACCCTTCAAAGCTTTTGAGTGCCAAAAGTCCATTTTGGATAAACAAAGCACTTCAATCTATAGCAAGCTCTCCTAAGAGCGTCAAGAAACTTCAGTCTGGAGATCTTCTGGTAGAAATGTCCACTGTGGCCTACTGTTCCACACTTATTAACACTACCACACTGCTTGAGACTCCAGTCAAAATAACACCTCATGGATACCTAAATTCATCTCGAGGTGTTGTCTCCTCTCAGGACCTCGTTGAATGCTCTGGGGAAGAATTGCTTGAAGAACTGAGGAGTCAACACGTAACGGGTGTGCGGCGTATTCTATTCAGGCGGAATGGGCAGTCCGCCCCATCCCGCAACATAATTTTAACATTCGACAGTCCTTCCCTGTCTACCACCATCAAGGCAGGGTATCTTCACCTAGAGGTACGCCCGTACATCCCTAACCCTTTGAGATGTTTTAGGTGTCAGTCGCACGGCCATTCTCAGCAGTTGTGCAGGAGCAATCCTAGGTGTGGATGCTGTGGTGCCACAGAGCATCTTTTATCAGAATGTGTGGCCGAGGCCGAGTTTTGTGTGAACTTGTAAGGGTTCACACGCAGCATCAGCCAAAGATTGTCGCAAGTGGAAGGAAGAGAAAGAAATTCAAAGGCTAAAGACTGTGGAGAATATTTCTTATCCTGAGGCCAGAAGGAGAGTAGTTCCTGCTTCTTCTGATCGGCGCTCATATGCATCAGTGGTGGTTGCCAAATCTACAATCGGCATTCAAACCGACATTCAGATCCCTACTAAATGTCCCTACAAGCTAGACGATATCATCGCAGCCGGACTGGAGGCACTGGAGGCACTCCAGTCTCGAGCTAGGGGTCTGAAAGCGCCACCCACCACTTCGACGATGCACACTCATCCCACCACCAGCAAGGGAACTCAGGCCACTTCTTCTGGCAAAAAACAAAGCCCAGGATAAGAAAAGCATTTCTTCTCCTCCAAAATCTCAGCAAACGACTCAACGTCGTGCGCCTCCCGTTAAGACACTTGGGACAAAGCATGCTCCCATCTTGGCCCCTGGTCACATGCCTCCAGATCTGGGGGAACCCCCATCAGAGGTGATGGAGCCTGACTCCGTTTGATCATTTTCATTTCCATTTCACTTTTAACTATGGCTTCAATCATTCAGTGGAACTGTCGAGGTTTTTGGACGAGTTTTGATGAAGTGAAACATCTGCTTTCATTTTACTCTCCGGTGTGCCTTTGTCTACAGGAGACGAAGCTTAAACCATCAGACCTGCTTTCAGTTCGAGGCTACAGTGCGTATCGAACAGATAAAGCATCGGGAGATATCGCCTGTGGGGGAGTCTCTATTCTTGTCCCTCACAGTGTTCCGGTGTCTTCCGTTGCGATATCCACAACTTTGCAGGCCGTGGCGGTGCAGATATCTGTGCCTGGGCCTCTTACTGTCTGCAGTGTCTATCTGCCGCCGGACGAGAACATGAGCGTCTCTGTTCTGGAGAGCTTAGTTGATCAGCTGCCTTCACCCTTTCTTTTACTAGGTGACTTCAATGCCCATCATCATTTGTGGGGTAGTGTCAGGATCATCACAAGAGGTCGTCGCATAGAGTCTCTTCTGTCCTCGGCCTCTTTGTGCCTTTTTAACACTGGTGCTGACACGTACTTTCATGAGCCGACAAGATCCTTCAGTGCGATTGATTTGACCTTGGCATCACCATCGATTATTGCTGATTGGTCGTGGACAGTGTGTAACGACCTCCACGGGAGCGACCACTTTCCAATTGTCCTCTTGCATCATGCGAACATGCCATCTTCTGCTTCCCGCCCTCCTCGGTGGAGGATGGAGCGTGCGAGATGGGAGGTCTTCACATCGTCCACAGTGATATCTTCTGCAATGGTGACCCAAGAGTCAATCGGCGCAGCTGTTCTTGAAGTCACAAATTGCATTCTTCAGGCAGCTGATCTTTCTATTCCAAAAACATCTACGACACTCTCCAGAAGTCCGAAGCCTTGGTGGACCCCTGAATGCGCAGCGGCTAGGAGAGCTCAACATAAAGCCTGGTCTATGTTTCGGCGTTATCCAACCGATGCTAATCTCGTTGCATTCAAACGAGCAAAATCTTATGCTCGGTTGGTGCGTCGACGTAGCAAGAGGGAGTCTTGGATCCAGTATGTTTCATCTCTCACTTCACGTGCCAGTTCAAAAAGTGTGTGGGACAAGATTCGTAAGATCCGGGGTAACTACAGCTCTCACCAGATCTCCATTCTTGAGAGTAACGGCTGCACGTACGCTGAAGTCGGGGAGATTGCTGATTGTTTGGGGGGAGGCGTTTGCCTCCGTGTCATGTATCCTTCTTCTTTTCAAAGAATAAAATCCACTGCGGAACGCCAGAGAATCTCCTTTGCACCTTTTCACGACACTGGATATAACTCCCCCTTCAGCATGGTTGAACTCAGGGTGGCTCTGCATCGGTCCGGCACTACATCTGTCAGTCCCGATGGCATCCACTATGACATGCTCAGTCATCTCTCGCAGTCGTCTCTCGAGAATCTCTTAATCTTGTATAATTGTATTTGGTCGGAGCACAGTTTCCCGGAATCTTGGCGAAAAGCTTTTGTTCTACCTTTTCCCAAACCTGGCAAGGATCCCAAGTCTCCCTCTAGTTATTGTCCAATTGCTCTCACTAGCTGTCTGTGTAAAGTTCTTGAGCGCATGGTTAATTCCCGGTTAGTTCATTTTTTAGAATATCATCAAGTACTTTCACCATCACAAAGCGGCTTTCGCCGTCATCGTTCACCTCACGATCAACTCCTGCACGCCGTCCCGGTGGCGCAGTGGTCTAAGCGATGGCCTCTGATCATTCGTCCGAAAGGGGTCCGGGTTCGAATCCCGGTGAGGCATGGATGTTGTGTTTGTCTTACGCCACTGGCTCTCTCCCTTCCCTGGAACCAGTGACCCTAAATTAGGGACGGGCTACTGCTTATAGCCCATTGAGTTGCTCACGGTGGTCATTAAACCTCCAATAAAAAAAAATCTCCTGCACCTTGAGACATCTGCGCGCGAGGCGTTCGTGCGTAGGCAGCACCTGGTTTCTGTATTTTTTTATATTGAGAAAGCCTATGATCGAGCGTGGCAGCACAGTATTATCCGTGACCTCCACGCATGCGGATTGCGAGGAAATCTTCCGACTTTCATCGTTAATTTTCTTCACAATCGGGTGTTCCAGGTGCGCCTGAGTACGACGCTCTCGGCACCGTTCCATCAAGAACAAGGTGTTCCTCAAGGTTGCATTTTATCTGTCACATTGTTCATCCTCCGCATTAATTGTCTTTTCATAAATCTTCCTGCGGTTTCGGCTACTGTTTATGTTGATGACTTGCACATTTTCTGCTCGTCATCAAGCATGCATTTTATTGAAAGGCAGTTGCAGTCTGCAATTAATCAGATCTTTAAAGCGGCGAATAGCAATGGTTTCGTTCTTTCTCCCGACAAGACAGCATGTGTCCATTTCTGCCGGAGGCGTGGCCTCCATCCTGACCCAGAGCTGCATTTAGACCGTGCAGCCATACCAGTTTTGCCGGAGACCAAGTTCCTTAGTCTGACCATCGACCGTGCGCTTACGTTTCGTGCGCACGTTCAGCGGCTCAACATTTCCTGTCTGCGGGCTCTATCTATTCTTAAGATCCTTTTGAGAGTCTCGTGGGGTGCAGACAGGATGTCTTTGTTTCGAATTTACCATTCATTAATACGGTCAAAACTGGATTATGGTTGTATCGCGTATGGCTCTGCTCGTCGTTCTGTTCTCCGGCCTTTGGACACTATTCACCATCAAGCACTGCGTCTTTGTTCGGGAGCATTTCAAACATCTCCAATTCCCAGCCTTTACGCTGACGCGAATGAACCGTCGCTTGAATTACGCCGTCTGCAGCTGTCTATTCAATTCTACCTGAAACTTAGATCTTTTCCAGACCATCCTTTATACGATGCAGTTTTTCATCCCCAGCATGCTCGTTTATTCGGGAACCGGCCCTCGTGCATTTCAACCTTCAGTCTTCGTATGGCGGCCGTAGCCCGTGATGTAGGGCTCGTTTTGTCACTTGTTGGAGAGACCAGGGGCTTTGGGGATCCTCCATGGCACCCACTTGGTGTCATGGTTGATACCACCTTTACATCTTTCAATAAATCCTCAACCCCTGTGTCAGTGTACCAGCAGCTCTTCGCTGAGCACCGTGACCTCAATTCTGACTACACTGCTATTTTTACTGATGGCTCCAAGATGCATGGAGTCGTTGAATCCACGGCTGTCTGTGTAGATGACGTTTCAGTAGCGCGGATCCCAGCTGAGGCCACGGTGTTTTCGGCGGAGATGCATGCTGTGTATCTCTCCCTTCTCCATGTTCAGTCGAGTTCTCATCATTGTGCTATGGTCTATATGGATTCTTTAAGAGTCTTGCAGTCCTTGTCATCTGCAGATTGCCGTGACCATCCTTTTCTCTTGGATGTGAGACGGTTGCTTCGTTGCTTGCTCGAGGCCGGTTTTCAGGTTCAGTTTTGCTGGATTCCTGGGCATGTTGGAATCTCGGGTAACGAGTGTGCTGATGCGGCTGCTAGATCTGCTTCCTCTTTGGTCGTCACACCCTTGCCACTGTTTCACCAGGATTTCCGCTTTATCGTTCGCGACCATATGAAGCGAACGTGGCAGGGTCTGTGGGACCAACAGGTGGAAAATAAGCTGCATCGTATTAAACCTAATCTTGAAGTCTGGAAATCCTCATATCGTCGGAACCGTAGGGATGAAGTGGTGCTTGCACGTCTCCGCATTGGGCATTGTCGTTTTACTCACCGCTTTTTGCTGTGTGGCGACACTGCACCGATGTGTGAGGCGTGCAATTGCCGACTCACTGTCACTCATCTTTTGTGTAGTTGTGTTCATTTTCGTGATGTGCGTTTTCATTTCTTTCATTCCCATTTGTTAACCGAGGATGCCGCTGCGCTGCAGAGGCTACTAGGTGACCACTGCGATACTGTCGCTGTCTTTTCATTTTTAAAACACATTGACTTTTTTAAACGTATCTAGATTTTAGCCCTATCATCATTCTCATTCCTCAGTTTTACTTAATCAGCTAGTTTTTAACCATTGTACCATGTTTTAATACTGTTTGTTTCATTGTCTTTTTATCCCTTCCATTTATCTCATTCTTCAGTTTTATTTGATCAGCCAGATTTTAAGTTTTATATCACGCTTTTAATACTGTTTGTTTGTCTTGTGTCTGGCGCTCTTTGGCCAAACATGGCCCTTGCGCCATAAAAATCAATCAACCAACCAACCATCACTCATTCTTTCAACATGGCCAAACCACCAAAGCATATTAGTCTCCACCTTGCTAACAACAGTTTGCTTCACATTACACAACTGCAGCACATCTTCATTCCTCACACAATCGGAAAGTGTCTTGCCACAAACCCCCTCGTAAGTAATACATTTTTCCAGCACCCAAATGACTCCTTTGTTTATAGGCAGCTTTAATATTTATGCACAGGTTTCAGGTCATAGTTTTGCAGAATTACACATGTGGTTATTCTTGTCTTGCAGCATTCCTTGACAGCTGCAAATTGCAAACATACACAGGCTTTTGTAGATGAGAAGCAGTGACGTTTTTGTATGTAATGGCAGCATTTAAATTGTTTCAGTTAATAGCTGTTAGAACTGACTGTGAAGTGTACTCAGAATTATGGTTCTCAATTGCTATCATTATTTTTAGATTTTAGAAATTAACTGCCACACTTATGAAAAGAGCTTGGTATAAATATATAGTAAACTAGGTGAAAGCCATTCAATAATGAAGGGAGGAAATAAGATAAGTGATTCTTTAATAACTAGGTATTCTTTTTGTTTGTGATGTCCAAGTGTGAAAGTATATTTCATGAACAATTACAACAATAAGAAAAAAGTATATTGGTTGACAATGGCAGGGATTCGACAATTGAAACAGGAAAGCACTCGCATTTTCCCAGTGTTTGTTTGCTGCACATCAGATGTTTCTGTAGGCAGCTGATGAAATATCGAAAACAAATAACAGAAGCCAGTCCCAGGATTTATTAATTTTTTTAATGAAATAGTTAGAAAGCAAGCTTTGTCAGTGGGTTCCCATCCTTGAAAACCCCCTCAAAAAATGCATAGTGGTCCTAAAGTGCATTGTTTCATTTATTGTAAAAAAAAATAATAATAATAACATGCAGATGGCAAGCGACACGTTCATTTGTTCCTGCTGTTGCCAGATAGCAAAAAAGTGTTAAAATAGTAAAAGCATTTTTGGAAACTTAAGAAACCGTGAGCAACTCAATAGGCTATTGCACAGTTGCAAATGTTAAAATGTTATGGGTCTTTTTTTCTTTCTTTTTTTCTCCAAATATAAATAAAAAAATACCTGGTTGTATTCTCCAAAAAAAAATTTGTTATATTCTTAGAATTTTGTGACTTATAGAAAAAGAAAGTTCCCAAATCATATTTGTTCAGCATACGCATGAGATAATAATAACACACCTACTGTATTGGAGCTCTTAATTTTTAGACTTAAATGAGAAAAGAAACTGGTTTGACAATCTAAAATCATTTTAGGTTTGCAAGAGGAATCTTAAAATTTAATTTCATACAATAGGATTCTGAATGAAAAATTCTATTCTGAATGAAAAATTCTATAGGTCTTTTGTGAATGACCAAGTGGAACCAAAATTCCTGATGTAACGTTTTCCTGTTTCTAAAAAGTTGATCATGTGACATAATGCATTCCTGGCGTCATGTCAGAATTATTTGGATGAGATGACATCACACCAGCGGCTGTGACTTGTTATAACAAAACAAAGTGGTACACGTGTGCGCTGTGCGTGTGTAGTTGATTATGTCACCTGCACAAAAACACGAAAGGCTAAGCATGATGTCACAAATATTTCTTTCTTGGTTGTTGCTATGGTGACTACTTTCTGCTGCACCACAACAGTGGAACAGACATATTCAGACAAAGGAAATTATATTGTTTTAGATATTTCCTCATATATAATTCAGCATTTGAATTACCCAATGGTCTGCTAGCCATTGGCCAGTAAAACTTCAGTCAGACCACTGAACTATTAATTTTACTGGTCCGGATGGCCAGTAAGTCTGTTTTTTTTTTCCTCTAATTTGTCACAAGTTAAAAAATGAATTTGTTTCTTTTACCTTGCTTGTATGGCTTTCTTTTTAAAAAGCTGCAAACTAATGACAGGTTTAAATACAAATATTGGAGATAATTCCATTCATTGAAAATGTGTTATTTTCTGCATATATTATAAATGTCTGTAATTATTATTTTTTTTTTTTTTTTTTTTTTTTACGGACCAGTGGGCATTTGGGTGAACCACAGTGTGCTTTTGGGAGGAGGCAAGGGAGGCAGTGCCTCCTCAGAATTTTAAGACTCTTAGTTATAATTATTCGTTTTGTTCATTCAGTACTTTTGGGTTATAGGAGAGCAAAAGTTTATGATAGTTAACTCTTTTGAATTAAATGTCATCCATGCGTTCATTCAGTTTTTTTAAATTGACGCTTTTGGAAAACGGTAGCGTGTAGTTACGAAATGTCCTCAGCTTGCGATCTCTGTCCGTGAGGCAGGAAGCCAAATGCCTCTCGTAGATTTTGCGCCAAACCTGTTTACTTCCACTGAATCGGTAGATCTGAAGAGTAGGAGGTGGAACGGCGAACACAAAGAGAGCATGTGCACCGTGGACTTCCTGTGAGGCATATGTTATCTTGCCTCACGGAAACAGCTGTTTCCCTGTAGCAGCTCCACTGTAACTCCTCAATCTGACAGCTTCGAGTGGCATTACATAGCGCCTTCTTCCTAGTTGCTTTTTTTCCACACTAATGTTTGTGTAACTAATTGTATTTGTTTTGTGAAGAGTTGTTTGTCAGACCATGGCTTCTGCTTCAAACATATCTAATATGGTGGAGAGCTTACTGCAAAAGCCTTTCAGTAGGAGAGATTTTGAAGAAAAGAATCAAATTAAAAATTATGGTAGGCCTACACCTGAAATGGAAAAGATGACTTCAAAGGGCAAAACTTCAAACAGAGGTCTTAATATTGACTGGTACAGAAAAGAACAATGGCTAACTGGTAGTGAATCAATGAACAAACTATATTGTTGGCCAAATTTGCTGTTTCCTGAGAGTGGCAATGAAGTCTGGCAAGAGAAAGGCTTCAATGATTTGAAAAACTTACGACATGCTTTGGACAGGCACAAAAAGTGTAAAGATCACATTCTGGCAGTTGTTAAATTAGAGTTGCTAGGCAAAACAAGGATAGACTACTCTCTCAACGAAGCAAAGAGAACAAGTGACGTCATTATGAGAAAGAAAGAATCGTGATGTAATGAAGTTTATTGATATTACAACACTACTGGCCCGACAAGAGCTCCCGTTTCATGGACACGATGAGAGGGAAGTCTCTGAAAATAAGGGAAATTACCTCGAGATGATTGATTTACTCTCAGGGAGGGACGAAACATTGAGAGTGTTTATGGAGAATAGTACAACATTTTCAGGAACTTCAAAAACAATACAGAATGATTTAATCGAATCAGTTGCTCACATTGGCGCACCCACTGAGGGGACGTTGGGGGCTTAAGACCCCTCTAAAGAGATTAAGGGTGATGTACATCGCAAATTGAACATTCAAAAATATTATTTTACATGTTCAAAAAATTACATAGTGTCTTCCCAAAGCCCCAAAGAGATTAAGAGCAACTTACGTCACAACCATACATAAACTATAGGCGTACACTATATATATATGTACACACATTGTGTACGTATACTATATATACACTATCTACCAACAAGTAATTGGACACCCCTGCAATCGACGATATCTGTGGTCCTGATACATGTCACGGCCGCCGTCGTTAAATATCGTGTGGGAAACAACAACGCAACCAGTCGCATGCAAGATGCCACGCAGTTCAGAGCTCTCTGATTTCGAGAAAGGTGTAATCGCCAGGTATCACGGAAATGGCCGATCCATACGTGACATGTCCAGCGAGTTGAAGTACCCAAAATCGACAGTGGCCTACGTGATTGGCAAGTGGAAGATGAGAGGTGACTGTCGGAATGTGTCCCGACCCAGCAGACCCACAAAACTGGGAGTTACAGATCGACGGGTGCCGGCCAGAGAAATTCGGAAGAACCGCACCAAATCGATGGGCCACATCCACGAGGAGTTTCAACAGGCATCCGGGAGTGTTCTTTCGATGAATACCATCCGTAAGGAAGCCCATCTGCTCAGTTATCGTGGACGTGCTGCCGCCCACAAGCCTTTAATCACCAAGTCCAATAGCGCTGCTCAGCTAACGTGGTGCAAAGAACGCCGACAGTGGACTGTTGAACAGTGGAAACAGTTTCTCTGGAGCGACGAATCAAGGTTCACCCTCTACCGTTCGGATGGCAGGGTCTGGGTTTGGCGTCTGCCTGAAGAATGCCTCCTGCCGGAATGTATTGTGCCAACTGTGAAGTTCGGCGGCGGTGGAATTATGCTATGGGGGTGTTTCTCCTGGTATGGCACGGGACCCTTGGTCGCAATTCCTGGTAGACTCAACGCCGAGACCTACTGCACCATTTTGGATGACCATGAGCTTCCTATGTTGTGGCAGTTTTACGGGGTGGACCCATGTAACTTTCAGGATGACAATGCCACCTGTCATGTTGTGAGGTCCACCATGGCTTGGTATGGTGAGAATGGGATTAATCGAATGGACTGGCCTGCACAGAACCCGAACCTTAACCCTATTGAGCACCTCTGGGACGAGTTGGAGCGTCAACTTAAGGGGTGCCCCCACCGTCAGAAATCAGTGAAGGAACTGACCTGTCTTCTTCAAGCCGAGTGGAAGAAAATACCACTAGCCGTCGTGCAACGCCTGGTTGAGAGTATGCACCGGAGGGTTGCAGCTGTAATCGCCGCTCGTGGAGGCTCCACCAAGTGTTGAAGGTGAATAAACTTTGTTTTCCTTTGCTATCACAGGTGTCCAATTACTTTTTGGTAATTAGTGTATATATGAGAGAGAGGGAATATGAACTTCCGTTATGCATGGCTTTTGTCGATTATGAAAAGGCCTTTGATTTGGCGAAACCATCAGCAGTTACAATGGCTTTGAAATCCTGTGGTATTGAAGATGCATACATTACTATTATTTATAACATCTATGAAAATGCAAATGCAAAGGTTTGGTTATTTGAGAATACAGCACCCATAAAAATTGGAAAGGGAGTAAGACTAGGCGACACAATATCTTCCAAACTCTTTAATGCCACTTTGGAAAATGTCTTTCAATCACTGAACTGGGAAAACAAAGAGATAAAGATTAATGGAGATTATCTAACTCCCCTTCGTTTTGCTGATGACATAGTCATTTTTGCAACTACCCCATTAGAGCTGCAGTGCATGATCCAGGAACTTGCTGACAAGAGTAAAGAAGTGGGATTAAAAATGAACTTTCAAAAGACAAAAGTGATGTTCAATGCTTTGACAAGAAATGAAGATTTATCGATTGATGGAGAAAAGCTGGAGATAACAGATATGTACATTTATCTTGGACAGCAGATATCAAATGAGGGTCACATTGATGAAGAAATTAATCGGCGTATAAAACTTGCCTGGAGAGCTTTGGAAGAAACAGTATAATTTTCAAGAGCAGTATGCCATTATGTCGTAAAAGAAAAGTGTTTGATCAATGCATCCTTCCAGTGCTTACGTATGGTGCAGAGACGTGGACCTTAACTAAAAGAGACGTACAAAGACTGCAGACAACTAAAAAAAGCATGGAGAGGTGCATGCTTCGGGTAACCAGGAGAGATAAGAAGAGGAACTCGTGGATCCGAAAAAGGACAAGAGTGAAAGACATCATGATCAGAGTAAAATCCCTGAAATGGCAATGGGCTGGACATACTGCCAGAAAGACAGACCATCGATGGACACCCAAAATATTAGACTGGATTCCAAGGGGCAGGAAAAGACCCAGAAGACCACATGAAAGATGGGTGGATGAAATTCGAAAGTATGCGGGAGTAACATAGAGGAGACTGGCACAAGACAAACCGTTGTGGAAGAAACTTGGGGAGACCTTCATCCAGCAGTGGATTGATGATGTTAGCTCCCATGCACAAGTATCAATTATAGTTCGATTCGTGAAAGATGGAGTACCAGTCGAAAGATTCTTGGGATTTTTTGACGTAAGTTCTGATCGGTGTGCTACTTCGCTTAAAGAATTGCTGGATCGTGAGCTGGAAAGATTTAGCTACAAAGAAAAACTAGTTGCACATAGATATGATTGTGCAGTAGTGATGGCATCAGAACTGAATGGATTGCAAGCAAAAGTGAAGTGTGATGCCCCCAAGCATTATTTGTTCATTGCTACGTACACAGGCTGAACTTAGTTTTGAGCAGAGCACCGTTAGTGTTAAAAGAATCACGTTTTTTTTTTTTTTTTTTTTTTTTTTTTTGCAAATTTAAATGCAATTTGTGCGTTCTTTACCCAATCGACTAAGCGTGTTCCTTTACTAGAATCTGTTGGTGGACCGAGACCACCTCGTTTATCACAGACCAGGTGGAACTTCAAATCTCGTTCAGTGTCTACCATAGCTGACCACAGGTTGCTGCTAATTGAAGTATTTGAAAAAATTGAGGATGATTTCAACTATGATGATGAAACAATTCACAAAGCAGCAGGACTAAAACGGTGGCTTCAAGATTTTAATTTCGTTTTTCTTTTCTTCTCATATAAAAAAATATTTGATTTAACTGAGGTTACTTTCTCTGTACTGCAAACAAATAGCTCTGATGTTACATTCTGTAACAACCGAATTACTGGCTTATGTGAAAAATTGTTGTACTTTCGAGATCAGAGACAGTTTGATGATCTCCATCATAATGTGTGCAGTGAGGTTGGTTCTCCATATAAAAGATTTAAAGGAAGCAATGATATTCCACTCCACCGTGCAATACAGAAGACTGTATTATGAGGTAATAGACAATGTTACAACTCAGTTAAAATGCCAGTTTTCTGACATTGAGAAATTAAAATTTATTCAGCTGGTCGATGTACACTGCTTTGAAACTCATTCTAGAATTTTTCCTGAACATTGTTTTAAAGCTCTGCTTCGAACTTATGAAAAATACTTTGACAGCACCAAACTGCATAGTGAGCTGCAGGTTCTGTATTCAGACTGGGATCTGTGGAACAATGCCAAAAGTACAACAGAACTTCTATCTGCCATATACAATAATAATATACCACAGGCACTGCCAGAGTTGTTTAGACTTCTTTCCCTCGTAGTAACAATTCCTGCAACATCAGCCTCTGTGGAACGCAGTTTCTCATACCTGAAGAGGATAAAAAAAACTACATGAGAAACTTCATTGGGCAAGAAAGGCTGTCAGTTCTGTCCATCGAGAAGACGCTTGTGAAGAGGATGGAAGCAGAACAGACATGGTATGACCATATAATAAAGTACTTCGCCAAACAGAAAGTACGAAAGATAGACCTCATATACAAGACAATATAAGCGTAAGGTAAGCTTTCTCTCTTGTTGTATAGGTAAACGCTATGTGCAGAAGTTTTCAAGACTTTTTTCTTTTGGCGTCAGTGAAGGTAGAGGTGTATATAGAATTTAATTTGAGATGAAAAAGATGTATAGTTTAGTCTTGCTTTTTATCTTCTGTTGATCTCTTTAATAAAAAAAACTATTTCGATGCAATATATTTCATATTCAAACTGGCTTAACAGTTTCCAAATAGTCCAAGAGGGAAATTGACTGAGAAAAAAATATATTTAGGCGAAGGGTTGGAATCTTACATAAACAGGTTTTGTGTTGGTCTCAAAGTCATGTAAATCGTGCGTCTCCGGTAAAATCTTTATAAATATTTTCACGGGTCACGCTACTTATTTTATACTTCACGCATGATAAAGTAAATAAAAAAAACTATAATAAAAATGGCATTAAATTGAATAAATTTATTTGAATCCCGGCTGAAAAGTAGTTTGCCTCCCCAGCAATTTTGGTCATGGGCCACCACTGGTGGACCAGTGGTTTGCAAATTCTAATGGTCCACTGGGCCAGTAGTATATTTATTTCTAACACTGTAATTGTAGATGCAATGAAACTGACTTGTGTATTTTCCATGACATGGCAGAGAGTAAAGCTGAATAGCAGAATAGCCCCGAGAGCATATGTATAATTCTGCAGAATCATCCCTGGGCTTGATCCCACCTTTGGCTTGCCACTATGCTGTTGCTATATTCAGAGTTTTCCATTGATATTAAGGATTAGTTCCTTGGAAAAAATTGACCTTCAAATTTGCTGTATTTTCCAGACTTCCTTGTGGTGCTGGTATAATTTCTTCCATGCAATCAGTGGCCCTAAGTTAGGGTAAAGTCACTTCTTATCGTAGTATAATCACACATCTGGGAAAGCACATTTATAGTCCAGAGAAGTACATGTATGTAGTTCAGTAACCTCTGAACAACCTGTCCCAGTTTTAATATAATTAGAAGTTGTGTGCAAATTCAGTATAATTATTTAGTTAATCAACTGTAGGTGTGTGTTGTATTGCCAGATCATTAAGGAACAGTAGGGAAATGAATTTATACATGTGATTTTTTTTAATTTTTGTGTGTGTGTGTGTGTGTGTGTGTGTGTGTGTGTGTGTGTGTGTGTGTGTGTGTGTGTAATAATAATATGCAATTTAATTTCAGGGCTTGAAAAATACCATGCCTGTGGCATGTAAATTATTGGCCTGGGCAGGTAAATAAAAAATCTAGTTGCCTGGTCCAGGCAACTAAATTTAAAAATAAAGTTGGGAATAGAATTGCCTACTACAAGAAAAAAGACAGTTGTCACATGTCATGTTTCATTTCACTGCTAATCACAGGAAGTTGTGTTACTGTTGTGTAGTGCCAAGGGCAGAGAAGCATATCTGTCCTTGGCACTACATAGCAATGATATTATGCTTTCAGAAATTGGGACCATATGTAGTTTTTGCTCCAAGCGTTGTTTATAGTGAGCGACGGGATGCATGCCTCTGATGGAACTAGCCTCCGGTGTTAAGTCACAAAGGTTGAAAGCTTTAACGAAAGGAACATGGCAGAATCCCTGAATTTCTCAAATACCAATTTCAGCATCATCTTAAAACCTGAGATGCATGCTTTTGTGCATTGTACATTTTGAATGCGGACCCTTGAAACGGAAATGGGAAATGTTAAACATGTAAAGAAAGTTAATCATATTTTTTAACTTAACAAATCAGTACCCTCATTTTTTTTTTTTTTTTTTTTTTTTTTTTTTTAAATCTTAAAAGATAGTCTCCTGGACATCCAGCATTTACTACCTGGGCAGGTAAATAATTTCTGCATATGCCCAGCTGGGAATGTAACTTTTCAGATATTTTTCAAGCCCTGTAAGTTAATGAATTCAATCATTAGTCCTCTATGCTTACAGATGCTTTCTTGGTCTTTTAACCCCTTCGCTTAATATGACATCTCGAAGAAGTCTTGATGTTTGAGGGCCAAATATGACTATGACGTCTCAGAGGCGTCCTCCAATTTTGGAAGCTATTCATCATGTTGTTTTCTTACACATACTTTTTTCCAATTATGTTATTCGTCTGTGTAAATCATATGCTTTTCCCAAAGGAATGGAGAATATTATACGGAGAAATTGAATCTATAACCGCCAGTCTGATCCTGTTACATGTGGAAATGTAGATTAAATTGTCTGACGCATATGTCTTGTTTGCATGTTATTTCGTCACAAGGTCATGTTAGGCACAATATAATACAGAAGTATCATATGCAGCAAAACTATTAGTCTAATTTACTATTTTTATTTTTTTCATTCTCAACTGTAAACATATGTCTGAACAGCATAACTATCTTACATAAATGCATTGATTTTAAAGCAATACAAATTACTTTATTTTCCACCTTTGTACATTCAGGACTTCGGGTGAATTGAAATAGTTTGCTTTTTTCCTACAAATCAACATTTAAGTGTAGGGCAATGGGTTTGCCTCCTCGGGGCGCTCTGTGGTAACAATGGCACGCACAACAGCAACTAGGGCCTCTGTGAATTTTGGAGAGGTGCAAGCTGGTTCTGTGTGACATTGGCGAAAAGACCCCAACTCACTGGGTTTTGCTCCGGAATCCTTAGGTTGAATGACCAACTGGAACCCTCAGCCGTGGGCTACTCCCCCACACTGATGTACTTGCCTGATTAAAAAGACAAAAAGAAATATTAAGAATGACTCAAGTGTGGGATATGGTGGACCTACCACACTTAAGAAGGACAGTCCACCACAGAATCGACCTGGACTTTCTAAACGGCGTATGAGAAAGAGATCTCGGCTGAGTGAATGTAAGATTGGTGTATGGAATACTAGAGGTATAAATGGCAAGATGAGTGAGGTGATTGAGGAGATGAATAAGTATAGACTGGATGTGCTGTGTGTAAGTGAAACCTAAAAGAAGGAAATTGGGGTAGAAGAAGTGAATGGCACGGTGAGTGTGTGGTCTGGAGTATTGGATAATATGAGAGGACAGGCTGGTGTAGGTGTGATTTTAAGTGAAAAGATGAACAACTTGATTCACTATAGTTGCGTAAGTGAGATAATTCTCTGGATTCTTTTGAAAGTGAAACTTCAGATAATTGTAATTGTTGTAGTGTATGCTCCTTGTACTCGGAACCTTCTGATAAGAAGAAAGATTTCTGGAATGAGCTAAAAGCTGTTTTGAGCCAGTTTGGTGCTAAAGAAAAAGTTATAATAGCAGGGGATTTCAATGCTAGAGTAGGTGTGCAGAATGCAATTTCTGACAATGTTCTGGGTAAGTTTAATTATCCTTGTGTGAATGATAATGGTGAAAGATTAATTGAACTCTGCATTGAGAATGGTTTGTGTGTATCTAATACATTTTTCAACCACAAGTATATCCACACATATACTTGGGAAAATCGTACTCTTTGTCAAAAGAGTGTGATAGATTTTGTTGTCTACGATCAGCGTTTGAAACACTTAGTTGTTGACACCCGTGTGATGAGAGGTGCGGATGTTGGTTCTGATCATTACTTGGTAGTGTCACGAGTGAAATTTAATGTTGGTTGGAGGAAAAGGAATAGGAAAAGACCCAGGATAGAAAGAATAAAGGTTGATAGGCTCCTTGAAGATCATCAGCAGTATTCTGACTTACCCAGAGAACGACTGAAGGATCTGAAGTCTGGTGAGAGGGATGTAGAAAAGAAGTGGGAATGTTTTAAGAACTGTGTTGTCACTGCTGCTAAAGAGGTCTGTGGCACCACAATAGTGGGTAACAATAGAGGTGATGCTTGGTGGAATAGTGAGATTGAAGAGGCAGTAATGAGAAAGAAGGAAGCCTGTTTGGGGATGTTGCAAGGTGTAGAGTCTCTGTGGATGAATATCGCTGTAAGAAGCGTGAAGCTGCTAAGCTGGTTCGCCACAGTAAGGCAAAAGATGGGAAGGAGAAAGTGGAAAGGCATGAACTGGCTTTTTGGGAAAATAGGAAGTCCTTCTGGAAGTGCATGAGACGCAGGAAAAATAGGGGAAACAAAGTTGTAAGTTGTGTGAAGAATGAGATTGGGGAAATGATATGGGAGCCCAATGAGTTAAGTGACAGATAGGGTGAATACTTCTGTGAATTATTAGATCAGGAAAGCAAAGATAATTCTAAGACAGATGCAGATGATGTCACAATGAGGGATGAAAGCACAGGAGGGATCTCAAGAGAAGTGTGTAAAGCTCTAAAATCTCTTCAGAATGGTAAGGCTTCGGCAGTTGATGGCATAACTGCAGAGATGTTGAAATATGGTGGTGACTCTAATTGACTGGTTAACTGAAATTCGCCAGTTGTGCTGGGAGTTAGGAATGGTCCCTCGGGATTGGAAGAATGCTATCATTGTTCCCTTGTATAAGGGAAAAGGTGATCAGACTGAATGCAAGAACTATCGTGGTATTAGCCTACTGAGTGTGCCAGGGAAAATGTTTGGTAAGGTTGTTATTGAAAAAGTACGGGGTCTTACATCATTGAAAGTGTGGGATGTTCAGAGTGGTTTTATGCCTGGTAAAGGCTGCACTAACCAGATTTTTGCATTACGCACGATGATTGAAAAGTATCTGGCTGTTGGGAAGAAAGTTTTTACTGCCTTCATAGATTTAGAGAAAGCTTACGAACGAGTGAATAGGACACTTTTGTGGAAGGTATTGAATGAATATGGTGTTACTGGGAATCTATTTAATAGTGTAAAAGCCATGTATGCTGGTAGTAGAGCTTGTGTACGAGTGAATGGTGTTTTATCAAAATGGTTTTCCATTGGTGCAGGAGTTAGACAAGGTTGTGTAATGTCACCATGGCTGTTTAATATATTTATGGATGCATGCATGCATGCGTGATGTCAAAATAGATAATAGTGGTTTATGTCTTGGTGATATATGTGTGTGTGTGCAGGTTGCTGTATGCTGATGACACTGTCCTGTTGGCAGAGAGCAAAAGTGAGTTGCAGAGTACGTTGACTCGGATGAACGAAGTTTGCATGAAATTCAAACTGAGTATAAATAAGGGAAAAACCAAAGTTATGGTGTTTGAGAGAGGAACGGGTAGCACTGAATGTAATGTAAGTATAAATGGCACTGTGATTGACCAGGTGAGCGAGTTTGTTTATTTAGGAAGCATGTTTGACAGAGAGAACAAGTTGGATGGTGAAATCAGTAGGCGAGTGAATTCTTCTTTGAAAGTCATAGCTGCTCTGGAAGATTTTCACAGGAATGATGGGTTCTCTAGAGAGTCCCGCATGGCTGTGTATGAAACAGTAATTGTTCCTACTCTGATGTATGGCAGTGAAACCTAGGTACTGCAGAAGAAGCATAGGAGTCGTTTGTGTGCTGGAGAAATGCGTTACTTACGTGGGGTTTGTGGCAAGACACGATCTGATTGTGTGAGGAATGAAGATGTATTGCAGTTGTGTGATGTGAAGCAAAATGTTGTTAGCAAGGTGGAGACCAATATGCTTCGGTGGTTTGGCCATGTTGAAAGAATGAGTGATGAAATGCTTACTAAGAAAATATTTTCAACCCAAGTGGCAGGAAGGAAAGGCAGAGGAAGGCCAAGGAAGACATGGGTGCATCAGATTCAGGAGTGTCTGCATGAGAAAAAGATTATGAGTATGAAGTATAAAAGATCTTGTGTACAGCGTGTAATGGATATCAGTGAAGCACGAGTTGTATGTCAAGATCGCTGTAAATGGCCAAGTTTGATACGACAACAATAAGTAAAAATATCTGGAAGTTTGTATTTCTTTTTGGAGCTAACCTCTGAATCTCAGAGAACAGCTTAGTGATATGTATGTATGTATGCTAAGGGTTAAGATGATAATGCTATTTTTTTTTCAAATGTTAACTATGTAAATTTTTGTAATTAATGATAATTTGTTTCATTTAAGAAAATGTTTTTTTGTAGAAGAACACTGATTTACTGCAGTGAGCTTTAAAAAGCATGATATTGTTCTGATGTCTTCAACTTCAGTTTGCTCATTACTTTTTTCTAAGGTCCTACAAAGGGAAACATCATCAGCATTGAAGAAAAACTTCAGGAAAATTACACCAAACAGGGCTGCCCTTCTTTGTGCGTTAACATAGGTGAATGGAACTGCACTGTTTTGTGCAGTATTATCAGTGAGCACAACTGTACTGCTTTGTGCAGCAATATAGATCTTTACGCAGAATCTGGATTTATGTTATCAGTCTGCAAGTGAGTAACTTTTTTTGTTTACATAAGTTAGTATTTATGAAGACAACATAAAAAAAATTGATCTGAAATTGTGGATATATGTGTATACAGTCAAACCTTGATGTACTGCCACCGTTTGTTACATTATATTGTGACATTATATCAAATTTGCCAATTATTTTTAAGTAATTCAAATTTTGTTAGTTATGGTTTATCAAAAATGATAATTAGCATTAAGTTAAAATACGTTAATTAGAAAAAATGCATTTATATGTTGTGTACTTAGTGCACACTGTAGTTCGAAGTGTACCTTTCCATCTCGGAAGCTTCTTGTGTGCATTAAATGCGAAAAATGGCTTTGCATAGTAGAAAGACAAAGTTAACATTTTAATTATAAGAAAATGAATAAAACTCATTCCGTTACTAAAACTGTTATCAAGTGAAAATAAATAGCCTTACATTTTTCATTTAAAAAATGCGTCTATTTTCATTTGTGTTTTAGATTTCATCACAGTTAATTCCAGAGCACAGTCTAATTTAATAAGTGTGTTTGAAATATCGCTATACCACATGTTTGTTTCAAAGAATCTTCTTAATGTTAAAAGACACTGAATCGCATCTTTGATTGAATCAGTGTTTTTAGAATTAAGGTTTGCTATAATTGAATCACAGTCTGAAAAAATGTGTTGAGAAAAACAGGTTGGCGTAGTTCTATATATTGGCAGTTGGCAGATGCCAATGGTGTGGTGGTATATCAAGTAGTGGTTTATATAGAACACGTCTGTTTAGACACAAAGAGTGGTAGTAACTCGATCAAGGGTCAACTAGTTTATTTAGTTAACATTTGCAAGTTTCAAACTTGCATACAGAATTGTTAAATATTTTTATGTTTCAATTGCATTTTGTTTTGCAGTAATATATTATCAACTATGGGGAATACTTGAATATTTTTACCTGCCGTTTTATTGGTCACTAGTACTTGTTTCATGTTGTGTGTGTTAAGGTGAGGTTATCATAAAAACATGTACTCAATTATGTATGCCATTAGAATTTGAAATGGAAAACTTGAAGTTAAAGCTACCTGTATTTCATAAAACGAATCATACAAACTGTTATATTGTGACAGCTAAAAGTTTTCCCTTGTGTTGACTGATGTGTATTATAAAACTAACATATACCTGTACCACAAATGATGTATCTCTTGTATGGTGGATTAGACTTTCAAGTAACATCCCTTTTGTCATGAATATTTAGTAGATAGATAGTTTTTGTTAGTCAAGGTTCTAAAGTAATTTTTTATCAAATTTATTTGGCAAAATCTCTTCATACTTATGGAATTCGGTATGACACTAATTATCAGCAGTCATCCTAGTTAAAAAAAAAAAAAAAAAAAAAAAAAAAGCATTTCCCCATTTATAAGTTTTGATGAAATTTCTGGAACATTCTGAAATTTAAAGTTCTTTGCTGTGTGCTTTAAACTATTCATCTAGTACAGGTTTTTCAGATGATTTCATTTTCTTTCTGCAAAGTCATTGTTGAAGTGTGTGTCTGAAAAATTTGACTTCATTGTTTCTAATAATCCAAATTTTCAAATTTTTCGTAAGTCTGAAACTCAGAAACTGACTTCACAACAGTATGCGATCTACAGAGAAACCCATTCATTTAATTGTTGTTTTATAGCTCAAAAATAAGCCCCAAGTTAAAAAATATGTGATAGCATTTTTTGCCTGAATTTGCTGCAGCATAAGTTTCCCCTTGAGTTTAGTGGTGCCAGTTTCTGGCTACACTGTATATACTTGTATATGCATGCAAAGCGCCAGAAGGAGCTTTAACAAAATTAATTTTTTTTTCCATTAACTTTTTACTGTTTAATTGTTTTTCATTTTGTTTGTTTGTGTCATTTATGTGGGCGCACTCAATTGCATAATAAATTCTTTAATATAACCTTTGAAATATATATATATATATATATATATATATATATATATATATATATATTCCTCAAACAAAGTTATATAAAACTCCAACTTGCAAGAAAACTACCACAAAATAGTATCTGTGAAATTCAGATTTTAACAAAATCGCTTGCAGGAAATGCTTGCTAGCTAAGAGTAAAATAATAAATTGTGCATAATAGCAATAGCACAGATTTATACTCAATCTCCCTAGATATTTTTTACAGCCAGGTAACAAGAAATTTTAACTGGCTGGTATATTTAATGACCCTTTCTCCAATCAAAGAAAAAAACATTTTCCTTAACATTATTATACTTAAACATTTTTTTGCAGTGTGGTAGACATTAATGTAACATAACATGATCAACAGTTAGAAAATTGTACAAAAATGATCTTAAAAAATGAGTATTTACTAGCAAATTATATTCAACACAGATTTCTTCTTTTATATTGAAGGTTTAACAACCACCATAAGCAACTCAATAGACTATAAGCAGTCGCTTGTCCCTAATTCAGGGCCACTGGTTCCAGGGAAGGGAGAGACCCGGCGCCATAAGAAAACATCCATGCCTCACCGGGATTCAAACCTGGACCCTTCTCGGACGAATGGTCGTAAGCCAGCGCATAGATCACTGTGCCACCAGGGTGGTGACACAGATTTCTGCCAGTTTTCATCAACACTGATGGTGTATGTGATAATAAGTTTTCTATTCTTACTATTATGTGCAGTGTGAAATCATTCATTAAGGAAATATAGCCGGGCGGCAGACAAAATTAAGTGGGCGAGCCGCCCAGTAATAAGGCTCTAGGGAGAACACTACTCAACTTAAAGATGATAAAAGGGTATATATGTATGAATAACTTCTCGACAGTGTTATGTTACTGCAAGCTGTAATACACCGCTTGACATTGAAAATGCCACACCAGAAAGTATTTGTCAGAGTGCCACACAGAGTGTTGCGTATGTGTTAACAGTTGAGTTATGTAAATGATTGCAGTTGCAAGCCAATCACATGATAGGTGAGGGAGATGAATGGTTAAAATGGCTCAGCATAGCTAAGTTTGGTCATCTTAATCTGGGTGTGTGGACCATTGCATCGGAATGAATTCAGTGGTGAAAGCACATGTGAGGACTGAGAATGTCTGCGCAATATCATCGGGAATCCTGCCATCACATGTACACCTTTTACCAGAGGCTTAATCACAGAACTACATACTGCTGGCTGGTCCCCTGTGTCACATTGCAGTGGTATGCATCAGGATGCAACAACTGCCTACCAAATGTGGCAACAGTGGTTGGAGAAAGGTATCGTGTGTCACCGTAGTGGGGCTGGTGGTCGTAAGCGGATGTTGGAGCGCCACAATCTCCACATTTGGTGGCAAGCTAGAGCAGCCCCATAGTCCACAGCTGCCGATATTCAGTTAAGTGTACTGGCAGCTATGGGTATCCCCATTTCAACATGTACTGTAAATATTGCAGATTGGCTGAGGCAGGTTTGCACTCTTGCCAGCCATTGTGACAACTGCCACTCATCACAGCACATCATTGCGCAAGGTCGCAGTGGTACTGTACCACACATGCATTGTGGAATTAATGAATGGAACCATGTTGTATTTAGCAATGATTCTCGCTTCTATATCAGTGCCTACAATTGCTGATTAAGAGTCTTGATATGGCATGGTCACTGGGCTGATCGTGCTTCCATCCATGAGTGTCATACATCTCCTTGGCCTGGTGTCATGGTTCAGGGCTGTTAGTTTCAACAGCCATTCACCACTCAGGTGCATAGTGGCAGCCTCAAGATACGTCGATGAGGTACTGCAGCCAGTTTTGTTGTCATATCTCCATGGGATCCCTGATGTCCAGTTTCAACAAGATAACGCTCGCCCTTACACTGCCAACATCAACAGACAGTGCTTATGAGGTATCCACGTGTTGCCATGGCCAGCACAATTCCCAGACTTTTCACCTATACAAAACGTGTGGAATGTCTTTGGCAGAAGACTTAAATGTTTCTGCATGACTCTCTCGCAATGTCGATGAATTGTTTACACAGTTCAGTGGTGCATGGTCAGCAATACCTCAGGCCACCGTCTGGAGACTTTTCCACTTGATGTAATGCCATGATGCTGAATGTATAGCCCAGCATGACTGGCATATGACCTACTGACTCGGGCACCATTATGCCTTGTCCTTTACATTTGTGTAATCCCTCAGAAATTAAATAACTTCTTTCCCACTTACTTGTCTATATGAGTTGTTTCATTTCATTTCATGTATTTTTTTATGGTGTGGCATTTTCTGTGTCAAGCAGTATATGTATACAGTCAGTCTTCAATGTATGCAAAATCCATATATGCAATTTCACTAATATGCAAGAGAAAATTTTCATGCTGCTCATTATGTTTGAGAATTTTTTTCTTTTTTCTTACTATTATGCAATTCTATGCGGTGGAGGAAAAGAGTAACTGAATGCTTCTGCATCTGCTGCTTTCTCGCCACAATGTTTGGGCCTTGATAGGACGTGTGGAAGGTGTCATTGTATACAATAAGGATCATTTAGTCCCGCAGTACATGTTATATCTGTGCTGTTGTGTGCTACAGATATAACGTTGAACATCCTGTTGATCACACCCTGCTTTCATCTTATTGGTTATTATGGAATCCAAACGTCCTGCAAATGATTGTTACTGATAGAGTAGGAAATAAATGTAAGAAAATTTTTAGCTGTAAAAGCAAAGTTAAAAATTTTAGTATCATAGTAGCATTATTCTGGTCTTTGGGAATGTTCCCTTCATTGAGACATCTATACTCATGGCAAGGCTAACCTGACTATGGAGTTAAAGTTACGGAGTGTGTACTTCCACTGCGTAATATAGTTCCAGTTTAAAAGCAGTGTTCGAGCTTGAACTGTGACCTAAAAAAAAGCACATGGATATATAGATGTTCTAAATGTCGTACATACGTTAAAAAAATGAAGATCCCAGTTTCGGTCGCGTTTCTAAAAAATACAAATATTCGCATTTTGGCGGCGTCATTGTCACTTCTGTTTTGCTTCATAGATGCTATTATACAGTTAACACGAGGATATGTACTATGACTGGGAGAGGAGAATTGTTGGCTGGAGGCTGGGAGATAATGGCTGGTGGTCATTGTAATGAGCTTACTCCTTTCTTTGGTTGCTGTTTTAAAATATTCATTCAGAAATAGTTTGTCTGGTGGTCAGCATGGTTGAGAAGCCGTGCGGGTGGAGGGGAACATCGTGATGGAACGCAGGAAGTTTCCTTTTGTCTCACCTTCAGTCACCCATAGGGGAAAGGGTCAGCGACACATGGCATCCCATTAGTGCGCAGAGAAATACTGATTAACAAGGGATTTCATGTCAGTGAATTGGTTTCACAATCTTAACAGTGTAAACAGGTTAGCTTTGCTCGGAGTATAGTAAAAACTTTAACGAGGGTAGCTTGTTCCTCTACTGGCTTCTTGTACAACGTCCATGGTAATTCCATTTTCCGCTGGAATTCTTCCCTGTGCCATGTTGTTTATTGCATGGGCAATTTCTTCCATTAGGACTACAGATTTTGGTGCCTGCATATTTATTAATGCTTGTATTAGCTGTACCATACTTTTCCTGCCGTTTTGTTTAGAACTCTTACTCTCTTCAAAATTTTGCTTCTATTTCTTGTTACAGTACCTTCTTCTTTTGAGTGCCACAATCTGTTTTCTTCCATTATTGAAGTGTCCCTTTTGTTTTTTCAGGCTTTTGGTTATTTTCAATTGCTTTTTTTTCACTAGTTCCCCATTGAATTTTCTTATGTCTTCAGTGATATGTTTTTGCACTGTCTTTTCATAGTACTATATATTCCTAATTAAAAGTCACATTTTCTTTACCTTAATCATCCTTGTTTTTTTTTTCTGGATATTTTCTTCATGTGGCTGTCATTCTTAGTACCACCTATTTCTGTTGCTGTTTTGATAAGGGACTTGGTAATTTTTCTGTTAACTTCAGAGGTATCTACTTCTGTTGTCAGACCTTCTAATGCCGGGAATTGATTTCTTGTGCGTGTGAATTAATGCTGGTAATTTTTTGAGGAGCTTTAACTCATAAAACTTGTATTGCAGAAAGTGAAGTTGATTTAGGCTAGATCATTTTTGTGTTTTTAGTGAAGAAATGTTTGTCTGTATTGAAAACTAGACCAACCTGCATCCCCCAATTCCATTTGAGTATTAGCCATTACATCACCCAAGACAATGTCTTTCCTATCAACTGAGACATGAAGTTGAATTGACAGCATTGCTGTCCACTGAATGTCATACTTCACAGTTGTTTGAAAGTGTGTTTCCACCAATAGTAAGTAGTAGGTCAAACATGCTTGGATAAAAATCAGGAAGTGAGGGTTCATTTCCCACTCCAGATTGATGCATCTTTCAAATTTTCTAATGTGTTTTCTACAGGTGACAAGAGCATTTTTCTTCCAAATAATAGTAATTGTATTAGGTCACATGCTTTGACGGTTCAATGTTAATTACTGTATTTTTCAGCATACAACACAACTTTTATTCCCCCCCCCCCAAAGACCGAGCCTCAATTTTATACGCCACATCAACTTACCTATTAATTGGTCATTAAAATTTCTCAATATGAAAATATATATATATCATCATCATCATCATCATCATTGTCAACCATTATCGATCCACTGCTGGACGAAGGTCTCTCCAAGTTTCCTCCACAATGGTGTGCCAGTCTCCTCCATGTCACTCCCGCATACTTTCGAATTTCATCCACCCATCGCCCATGTGGTCTTCTTCTGGGTCTTTTCTTGTCCCTTGGAATCCAATCTAAAATTTCGGCTGTCCATCGATGGTCTGTCCTTCTGGCAGTATGTCCAGCCTATTGCCATTTCAGGGATTTAACTCTGACCATGATGTCTTCCACTCTTGTCATTTTTCTGATCCACGAGTTCCTCTTCTTATCTCTCCTGGTTACCCGAAGCATGCACCTCTCCATGCTTTTTTTAGTTGTCTGCAGCCTTTGTACGTCTCTTTTAGTTAAGGTTCACGTCTCTGCACCATACATAAGCACTGGAAGGATGCATTGA
The DNA here is from genome assembly GCA_039090855.1 of Macrothele yani. Classification (NCBI taxonomy): domain Eukaryota; kingdom Metazoa; phylum Arthropoda; class Arachnida; order Araneae; family Macrothelidae; genus Macrothele; species Macrothele yani. The sequence goes on along the minus strand of CM077016.1, from coordinate 74,280,026 downwards.
TCAAACACTTTTCTTTTACGACATAATGGCATACTGCTCTTGAAAATTATGCTGTTTCTTCCAAAAGCTCTCCAGGAAAGTTTCGTACGCCGATTAATTTCTTCATCAATGTGACCCTCACTGGATATCTGCTGTCCAAGATAAACGTACGTATCTGTTATCTCCAGTTTTTCTCCATCAATCGATAAATCTTCATTTCTTGTAAAAGCATTGAACATCACTTTTGTCTCCTGAAAGTTCATTTTTAATCCCACTTCTTTACTCTTGTCAGCAAGTTCCTGGATCATACTCTGCAGCTCTGATGGGGTAGTTGCAAAAATGACTACGTCATCAGCAAAACGAAGGTGGGTTAGATAATCTCCATTAATTTTTATCCCTTTGTTTTCCCAGTTCAGTGATTGAAAGACATTTTCCAATTGGCATTAAAGAGCTTCGGAGATATGGTGTCACCTTGTCTCACTCCCTTTCCAATTTGTATGTGTGTTGTATTTTCAAACAGCCGAATCTTTGCACTTGCATTTTCATAGAAGTTATTTATAATATTAATGTATGCATCTTCAATACCGCAGGATTTCAGAGCCATTGTAACTGCTGATGATTTCACCGAATCAAAGGCTTTTTCATAATCGATAAAAGCCATGCACAATGGAAGTTCATATTCCCTCGCTCTTTCAATTAGTTCTCTCAGTACGTGGATATGATCTATTGTGCTGTAGCCACTCCTGAATCCAGCTTGTTCTCTCGGTTGAGCCATGTCCAGTGTCACCTTCAAGCGGTGTGAAAGAACTTTAGTGAAGATTTTATAAACCACTGATAGGAGGCTGATAGGTCTGTAGTTCCTGAGATCCTCAATGTCACCTTTCTTATGTAGCAGGATCATTGTAGCGTTGTTCCAATCCTCAGGAATCTTCCCTTCATTAAGGCATCGAGTGAAAATTTGGGCGAGTACTGTTTCGATTTCTCCACTTGCTTCTTGTATGATGTCTACAGTAATTCCATCTTCTCCTGGAGCTCTTCCCCGCTTCATGTTCTTGATTGCATGTGCAACTTCTGCTGGGAGGACTGGAAGAACTCTGGTACTGGTTCCTTTCATGATGTCTGGAATACATGTATCATCCCTTTCATATAATTTGGAGTAGAAATCCTTCACTCTTGTCAAAATTTTGCCTCTATTTCTTGTTACAGAACCATCTTCTTTTCTCAGTGCCATAATCTGTTTTCTTCCCTTACTGAGATGTCCCTTTGCTATCTTTAGGCTTTGGTTGTTTTCAATTGCTTTCCTCACTAGTTCACAGTTGAATTTCCTTACGTCTTCAGTGATACTTTTTCGTACTGTCTTGCATAGCTCTATATATTCCACTTTGGAAGTCACATCTTCTTTAGTTGTCCTCATCTCTCTTCTTTTTTGCATCAACATTTTGGTTTTTCCTGATAATTTGTTCACATGCAACTTGTTCTTAGACCCAGCTAATTTTGTTGCTGTTTCCATAAGAGCTTTGGTTACTTTTCTGTTAACTTCAGAAATATCCACTTCTTCTGATGTTAGGCCTTCTAAAGCAGAGAATCTGTTCTTCAGTTCCAACTTGAAGGTATTATGGTGTTTTTTAAGGTTGGTTAGTCAATACATCTTGTTATATATATATATATGGGATGTAAGGTCAGGTGATGCATAACATCAGCCTCTCCTTGACAAATGTCAACCCCGCCTTCTCGTGGTACATCCTGTTCCCACTAAAGAGGCTCTGACGACCGCCAATAGCGGTATAACTATACCATCAAGATTAGAGGAAATGCTATCCCACACTCACCAACCTGCTTGTCCAGCATGGTGAGTTATGGCCAAACCCCTCCAAAATGACTCCACAACTTAAATCTTGGCCCTCAGTCTCCGGCAGCTGGAATGTACCTGGCCAAGGCAGCGGCCAGTGCGACATGAAGGCAGAGGGTGCTAAGAATCCCCGGAGGACCGGACTAGGCTGCCATCTGATGCTGACCTTGGCTACGTATAATGGACGCTCCCTATCTTCTGATTCAAGGCTTCTTGAATTGGAAGAGGAACTACAAAGGATAAAGTGGGACATCGTTGGGCTAAGTGAGGTAAGGAGAAAAGGAGATAATCTCATTGAACTGAAAAGTGGACATCTCTTCTACTATCGTGGGACTGGTACTGGCAGAACTAGTGGTGTTGGATTTATTATAAACAAGAAACTGAAGGATAAAGTTGTAGAAAAGTAAAAGTTTGTCTGACAGAGCTGCACGACTCGTTATCCAACTTTGGAGAAGATACCAGGCTCAGATTATTCAAACTTCCCCCACCCCACCACAAGTCATCCTGAAGAAGAAATTGAAGAATTTTATGAGGAAATTCGTGATCTAAATAATAAAGGTAAGCAGCACTTAAAGATAATTATGGGAGATTTCAATGCAAAAATAGGGCAACGGCAACAGAATGAAACTTCAGTAGGTAAATTCGGTCACGGCAACAGAAACCAGCGTGGAAATACTCTCTTTGAGTTTGCACAGGCAGAAGGGTTTTTCATCTTGAACTACTTTTTCAAGAAAAAGCCACACAGGAAATGGACATGGAGACATCCAAATGGGACGACAAGTGAAATTGATTTTATTATGTGTAACAAAAAATTTGTCATAGAAGACTGCAGTGTGCTAAACAAGTTCAACACAGGTAGTGATCATAAATTGGTGAGATGCAAGATGCACCTCAACACTAAACTCGAACGTGGCAAGCTCATAAGACAAACAAAATGTATTGACATAACCAACCTTAAAAAACACCATAATACCTTCAAGTTGGAACTGAAGAACAGATTATCTGCTTTAGAAGGCCTAACATCGGAAGAAGTGGATATTTCTGAAGTTAACAGAAAAGTAACCAAAGCTCTTATGGAAACAGCAACAAAATTAGCTGGGTCTAAGAACAAGTTGCATGTGAACAAATTATCAGGAAAAACCAAAATGTTGATACAAAAAAAGAAGAGAGATGAGGACAACTAAAGAAGATGCGACTTCCAAATTGGAATATATAGAGCTATGCAAGACAGTACGAAAAAGTATCACTGAAGACGTAAGGAAATTCAACTGTGAACTAGTAAGGAAAGCAATTGAAAACAACCAAAGCCTAAAGATAGCAAAGGGACATCTCAGTAAGGGAAGAAAACAGATTATGGCACTGAGAAAAGAAGATGGTTCTGTAACAAGAAATAGAGGCAAAATTTTGACAAGAGTGAAATATTTCTACTCCAAATTATATGAAAGGGATGATACATGTACTCCAGACATCATGAAAGGTACCAGTACCAGAGTTCTTCCAGTCCTCCCAGCAGAAGTTGCACATGCAATCAAGAACATGAAGCGGGGAAGAGCTCCAGGAGAAGATGGAATTACTGTAGACATCATACAAGAAGCCAGTGGAGAAATCGAAACAGTACTCGCCCAAATTTTCACTCGATGCCTTAATGAAGAGAAGATTCCTGAGGATTGGAACAACGCTACAATGATCCTGCTACATAAAAAAGGTGACATTGAGGATCTCAGGAACTACAGACCTATCAGCCTCCTATCAGTGGTTTATAAAATCTTCACTAAAGTTCTTTCACACCGCTTGAAGGTGACACTGGACATGGCTCAACCGAGAGAACAAGCTGGATTCAGGAGTGGCTACAGCACAATAGATCATATCCACGTACTGAGAGAACTAATTGAAAGAGCAAGGGAATATGAACTTCCATTGTGCATGGCTTTTATTGATTATTAAAAAGCCTTTGATTCGGTGAAACCATCAGCAGTTACAATGGCTCTGAAATCCTGCGGTATTGAAGATGCATACATTAATATTATTAATAAAATCTATGAAAATGCAAGTGCAAAGATTAGGCTGTTTGAAAATACAGCACACATAAAAATTGGAAAGGGAGTGAGACAAGGTGACAACATATCTCCGAAGCTTTTTAATGCCACATTGGAAAATGTCTTTCAATCACTGAACTGGGAAAACAAAGGGATAAAGATTAATGGAGATTATCTAACCCACCTTTGTTTTGCTGATGACATAGTCATTTTTGCAACTACCCCATCAGAGCTGCAGAGTATGATCCAGGAACTTGCTGAAAAGCGTAAAGAAGTGGGATTAAAAATGAACTTTCAGAAGACAAAAGTGATGTTCAATGCTTTTACAAGAAATGAAGATTTATCGATTAATGGGGGAAAGCTGGAGATAACAGACACGTACGTTTATCTTGGACAGCAGATATCAAGTGAGGGTCACATTGATGAAGAAATTAATTGGCGTATAAAACTTGCCTGGAGAGCTTTTGGAAGAAACAGCATAATTTTCAAGAGCAATATGCCATTATGTCTTAAAGGAAAAGTGTTTGATCAATGCATCCTTCCAGTGCTTACGAATGGTGCAGAGACGTGGACCATAACTAAAAGAGACGTACAAAGGCTGCAGACAACTCAAAGAAGCATGGAGAGATGCGTGCTTGGTGTAACCAGGAGAGATAAGAAGAGGAACTCGTGGATCCAAAAAATGACTAGAGTGGAAGACATCATGATCGGAGTTAAATCCCTGAAATGGCAATGGGCTGGACATATTGCCAGAAGGACAGACCATCGATGGACAGCCGAAATTTTAGATTGGATTCCAAGGGACAGGAAAAGACCCAGAAGAAGACCACATGGAAGATGGGTGGATGAAATTCGAAAGTATGCGGGAGCGACATGGAGGAGACTGGCACAAGACAGACCGTTGTGGAGGAAACTTGGGGAGACCTTCGTCCAGCAGTGGATTGATAATGGTTGACAATCATGATGATGATATATATATATATATTATTGAAAAAGTGTGGGATGTTCAGAGGGGTTTTATGCCTGGTAAAGGCTGCACTAACCAGATTTTTGCATTACGCACGGTGATTGAAAATTATCTGGCTGTTGGGAAGAAAGTTTTTATTGCCTTCATAGATTTAGAGAAAGCTTACGACTGAGTGAATAGGACACTTTTGTGGAAGGTATTGAATGAATATGGTGTTACTGGGAATCTACTTAATAGTGTAAAAGCCATGTATGCTGGTAGTAGAGCTTGTGTACGAGTGAATGGTGTTTTATCAAAATGGTTTTCCATTGGTGCAGGAGTTAGACAAGGTTGTGTAATGTCACCATGGCTGTTTAATATATTTATAGACGCATGCATGCGTGAGGCCAAAATAGATAATAGTGGTTTATGTCTTGGTGATATCCGTGTGTGCAGATTGCTGTATGCTGATGACACTGTCCTGTTGGCAGAGAGCAAAAGTGAGTTGCAGAGTATGTTGACTCGGATGCACGAAGTTTGCATGAACATAGATGCCAACTAGTACGGATTTTCCGTAATTTTACGGATTTTTGGTTGCTGTTACGGAAGTACGGAAACACCACTGAAATTACGGAAAATCGCCATTTGATTTAATTTTCTGAGATAGAAAGCAAATTTTCATCAACTTAAAAAAAAAAATTTTGTTCAAGTTTTTCTGGGGGGAAAATTTAAATGCTACGTTCAGGGCTGCCAGACCTGCGCCAATTGCGGCAGCCCGCGCCAAAACGTTGTTCGTGCGCCATTTTGCTAAAAAATCGCCATTTCGACGAAATCTGTGGCAATTTTCGGCCAAAAGTTAAAATTTACAGGTCATCATTATTTTAGCGTTATCTTACGGCATTCGAAATGGATTCAGCGGTTAATTCGTACGTGAGATTCTTCCGCGGATTCGTGGAGTCCGCCTTTTTTTTTTGTTGTTGTTGTTGTTTTTTTTTTGTCATTTTCGAGATCGATGCAAAAGTGAAGAAATTTTCAGGATATTAGTTCTGGATAAAGTGAAGAAATTTTTGTGATATCGTATTCCGTCTGGGGACGTTGTTTTGTCTTTTTAAACGTTCGGAAACGGAAGTTAAACGAAGTGCAGATTCTTCCTGTAATCGTATTTTTTTTTCTCTCGCGCGATGTTGCTTCTGTTCAGTATTGTTAAATGAAATTTCATTGCATAATTTCAGCTTGAAATTCTAGGCAACGATTTCCGAAAACGGAAGTTAGGCCGCTCGAAAATTCGAAAATTTCCCCGTAATCTTCGGCGACGAGATTCTCACCCTGATTCGAGGAATTCCTCCTTTTTTTTTTTTTTATCATTTCGGCCATGTACGAAATCGACGCATAACTGAACTTAAATTTTGGGAGCATTGGTGGCGACGGGGCGGGGGGGGGGTGTTTTCTCCGCCGGAGGACGGAATTTCATCCTTCGAAAACGGAAAGTAGATGGAGGTAAGATTTCTTTGGTAATCGTAATTTTTTTTTCTCGCGATGTTTCCTCTACCCAGTATTGTTAGATATCATTTTATTCCATAAATATTTGTATTTCAGCTTGAAAATGTTGGATAAATTTCCGAAAACTGAAGGCTTGAAAAACCATTATTTCAAGCCATGTTTCCCAATTCAGCGATCGCATAAAAGTATTCGTGTGGAAGAACCAAGGCTACTGCACTAATTCAGCACAAGGCCAGTGTTTCTACAAGTAACATCGTATCTAAAGTTAAAAAAAAAATCCTTTTACTTTATCTACGGACGGAAGTAATGATGCTCAAGCAAATAAACTGTATCCCATTACAATAACATATTTTGACGAAAAAATAGAGAAAAGTTCAACTGTTTTGTTATCATTAGTTGAATCAAGTAATAATACAGGTGATGGAATATTCAACGTTTTGAACAATGAGTTTGTTAAAAAAAATATCTCGTGGAGCAACTGTGTGTCATTTTCCTGTGACAATGCTAACACTATGATAGGTCAAGTAAAAGGTGTTGTTTCTCACATAAAGAACGTTCAGCCTGCAATCATAGTGCAGCGATGTTCATGCCATTTAATAAATTTAGCTGCGCAGAAATCTGCTACTCAACTGAAAGGATTTAATGTTGAGCAGTTTCTGATACAGTTGTACTTTTTTTGGAGAAAAGTTCAAAGAGGAAACATAATCTAAAACTGAGTCAAGCTGTTTGTAGTACTAAACCACACAAAATTCCAAAGCATGTCAATACTCGCTGGTTATCACTTTTGGAATCCATTAACAGAATTTTAGAACAGTGGGAGGCTCTAGAACATTATTTCAGTGACAATGGAGAACTAATTCACAGTATAAGAACCTTGCAAGTATGATTGGAAATCCTTCATCTAAACTTTATTGTCTTTTTTTTATCTGCTACTCTTCCTTTGTTTACATCTGTTAACGTGTCCTTGTAGCAGGAAGCTCCGCTTGTGCATGTATTAAAAAAAACTTCATAGTCTGTTATCTGAATTGCTTGTACGATTTATCAAGCCATCAGCATTTGATGTGACAGCAACATCTCTTGCAGATGGAAATTTTGGAAGAAGGAGAAATCAAAAAGAAAACTGTGATCTCGTAATTGGGTCAAAAGCGAGATCTTATTATATAGGCACAACTGCAGATCTGAGTGAAGACACAGTGGCTACTTTTTATTCTGAGGTAAGGGAATTTTACAAGGCAGGCTGCAATTACATTTAAGAAAATTTCCACTTAATGATGAATTTCTGAGTCATGCTGAATTGCAGATGTAGCATTAAGGCAAAGTGTTTCTTTTGCATCAGTCCAATATATGTGTTCCCTGTTTCCAGTTTTGAAACCAGAAGAATCTGACAAGGTGGAATCTGAATTTACTACTACCAGTTTGAAAATTTTAACTGTGCTGTTATTTCTGAGAGAATGGATGAAGTGTGGCACAGAATTTCTTTAATGAAAAATGAAAGTGGCCAGTTGAAGTATGAATCATTAAGCAAAATTATGAAAATGATTTTAATAGTCCCTCATAGCAATGCAAGTACAGAAAGAATTTTCTGTATTGTGAAAAAAAACATGAATGAATTCAGACCTAATTTAAGTACTCATGTGCTGTCTTCTTTATTAGTAGAAAAAATAAACAGCATTGCACACAGTGAACTATGCTATCAGAAGAAGTTTTCGCAAATTGAACTAAGGAAGGCCAAAATGGCAACTACAGCCAGTTTATCATAATAATTTGGCCAACATTCCAAGGAATAATTTTTCTTCATGTCTGGAGGTAATTTATTATATTTTTCTGGTAGGCAGTATTTAAAATTTTCCCACTAGCAAATTATTTTTTATTGTATTATTATTATTACACTGCCGGACAATTGCTAAGGATGGATGACAATAGCAACCATAAAATGGAAGGCAGGAAAATGTGGAAATTAGCATAAGTGCGGGATACAGTAAGACGTGTTGTGCATATGCAAATTTTGGATTGCCGAACTTGTTCGTGACATCATAGCGCTGATAAGAGATATACAGGATTTGACGCATATTGACCGTTGTTGTTCAAATGCAAAGTTGAAAGGGAAAGAATCAATTGACGAACTTGCAATTTTCAGTATGTCTTCCCAACATCACCTAGATGATTTTACACGTGGCCGTATTATTGGCAAGATTGAAGAAGGGCGAAAAATAACAGATGTTGCTAGGGAGTTCGACGTCAGCCACAGTGTTGTTTCAAGGCTTTGGAAATCATTTCAAACAAATGGAGAGTGTAGCAAACGTCACGGGGGAGGTCGTGTTCACAGTACGACACCTGCAGAAGATCGGTACATAGTGCTATCAACAAAAAGACACCGGCGCAGCACAGCTAGTGAGGTAGCAAATCTGTTTATGGCTGCTACTGGCAAGCGGATCTCCCGAAAAACTGTCGCCAGAGGTTTGCATGAAGGAGGACTATATGCCCGCCATCCTGTTGTGTGCATCCCATTGTCCAGACGTCACCGTACCGCCAGTTTCCAATGGTGCCATCAACATCGCAATTGGACTGATAACGACTGGTCTGCTGTCCTCTTCTCAGATGAGAGTAGATACAGTCTATCGTCTGATTGTCGACGACAACTGATCTGGTGTGATAGTGGTACTGCATATTGTCCAGCAAACATACAGGAAAGGGACCGATATCCGACATGTAGTGTCATGGTATGGGCTGGCATCATGATCAATGGCCGTACGTCCCTCTATGTGCTTCCAACTGGGACTATGTCTGGCCAACGATACATTAATGATGTTCTGCTACCTCATGTTCGCATGTTCCGTGGTGCTGTCGGTGATAGATTCATTTTCATGGACGACAACGCAACATGTCATCGAACAGTCGCTGTCCAGGAGTGTCTTGGGAGCGAGGATATTCAACACCTCGTATGGCCAGCACGTTCTCCAGATCTGAATCCCATTGAAAATGTGTGGGATGCTTTGGGGAAGAGTCTTTGTAAGTCTCATGTCTGATTATATCCAGTACTGTGAATTTTGTTAAGTACTGCATGTTTTATTTTGCTTCAAAACCAGTGATACATGTATCTTTTTTTCCTAGTTGTTCCAGTGAATTTATCTCTGAGAAATTGAACAATGCCAGTGTGCCACAATACAAGTATGCGAATGGTATGTTTGATATTTTATATTTCGTTTGGTATTATTTAGTTAAGCACGCCCTAGCTTGTCACTAAACAGCACTGTTTAGCCTTTCTAAGGCTCTTGTACAGTTAAACTCCTATAATCAACCCAACTTCTTAGACACCTTTCAGGTTTATTTATTTTTGTCAATGTTAAAAAAATATATTAGAACTTCTTGGTTGAAGTCTTTTTGAAATAAGCCCTTAAAAGTGCCAGGTATGGTTTATACTTTTTCTGTTGTTTTTTCCTCTCACTATCATATCCAAGTTCTTCCATCTTTCATGCCTGTTAGGAAAATCACATTCATGTACTTTAATTTGTGCTTGTGTACTGCATAAAATTTGTTGAAGAAATATTTTTTAACTTAAGCCTTGCCCACCTCTACAGGTTTAACATTTCTCACAGAAGTAAAATAAATCAGTTGGACTTAAAGCACTAACTAGTCTTGCATGTGTGGAGAGTGTGTCAGAATGTGTTTCTTGTGCAGCTAAGCAAGCAACAGATGCTCATCGTCATTGTTTATAAACAGGAATGAGATCCTTCCACGCATTTGTGGAATTATTTTTTTCTTCCCCCATTATCATTTTGGTCATACTCGAAATCGATGCAAAACTGAAGAAAGGTTTTGGGGGGGATTGGTGGGGGCTTGTTTTTGTCTGGTGGCGGAATTCCAGCTTTCAGAGCTTTTGAAAACTGAAGTTAGATGGAGTAAAGATTTCTCCCGTAATCATAATTATTTTTTTCTTCTTGTGCTAGCTACCAACTCTGTCAAGTATTGTTGTTAATTATAATTTCATTTCATAAATGTTTGTATTTCATCTTGAAACAGTTAATGAAAATTTCTGTAAACAGAAACTCGACGGTGCAAAAATTTCCCTGCAATCGTAAATTCTGTTTCTCGTGACATTTCTTCTGCTCAGATATTTATATTTCGTTTGGTATTACATATCCAGAGGTGCCAACCATTAAGGATTTTCCATAATTATTACGGTTTCGGCTGCCTGATTACGGAATTACGGACAGGTTGGAAGAATTACGGACTTCAGTGTATTTCGTAAAAGTTCTGAATTTTGTGTCCTTTTTTGTTAAAATCATGATTTAAACTGCAATCGCATTTTGCAAATACATTTATAGTTCTTTTCGCACAAATGCGAAAACTTTTAATTGGTGTTGTTTCTAAATAAGCGCCATTGAAATTCAGATATTGGATACGTCGGTAACGCCAATGTCGGACGGATATCGGGTGAAGAACAGCAAGGCGATATTGCTTAATATGTCGGAAAAGCCGTTATCGGCGCAATGACGTCCGCATACCTGCCAAGTTATCCGGATTTCCCAGAACGGATTTTGGAGTAGTTTTGTGGTTTTACGGTCGGAAGATAGTTTCTTCCGGATTTTCGCCAAAACGGCTTGTGAATTTTTTTTTTTTTTTTTATTGATGGAAATTGATATCGTTGTTATTGTCGCTAATGTAAACTCCTGCTTTTGTTTTGTTTTTTATGATCTCATAGCGATTGAACCTTATGTTATCTCATGTTTCTAGCAGTGAGCGATATTTATTTATAGATCTCCCCCTCCCGCCAATCCTTCCAAACTCTCTCTCAGTGTTGGAATAGCTGCGCTAATTGCGCCGAAGTTCAAAAAATTTTTAATTCTGCGGCATGCAGAGTTTGCCAAAATGTGTAATTATGCGTCTAGTACGCATCAAAAAGTGTGTTTGCGCATCGAAATTTTACTAATGCATAAAAATACACATCAGGATATGCGCTGAATACACATCAGGATACGCGCTGAATACACATCAACTCGTAAAAATATGAATCGAAGAATTTTACCAACGCGTAAAAATACGCACCGGGACGGTATTTTGTCTTTCAAAAACGGAAGTAAATGAAATAAAGATTTTTTCTGTAATCATAATTTCGTTTTCCTGTGATGTTGCCTCTGTCCATTATGGTTGTTATACATCACTTTATTCCAAAAATATTTGTATTTCAATGTAAAAGTGGAGGGAAAATGTCCGAAAACAGAAATTTGACGGTGCAAGAATTTCCCTGTAAACTTCAGGCATGAGCGTGCAACGGCTTCGAGGAATTTCTCCTTTTCCGTCATAATTTGAGTTATCCTCGAGATTGATACATAACTGAACAGAAATTTCGGGGCAATTGGTAGTGGGGGAGAATATTTTTCGCCTGAAGCTCGAAAACTGAAGTTTTCGTCTTTCAAAACTTTCGAAAACGGAAGTTTAGACGCAGTGAAGATTTCTCCCGTAATCGTAATTTTATTTTTCATGCTATGTGTTTCCTCTGCCTAGTATTGTTGTTAGATAACATTTTATTTCATAAATATTTGTATCTCAACTTGTAAATGGAGGGATAATGTCCAAAAACAAAAATCGGACTTAGAAAAGATTTCTCCCGTAACTGTATTTTTGTTTTCCCAACGAACGATGTTCTGGTCTGAACATGTATCCTGTATTCTTAAATACCCCCCTCCCTCCCAAGGTTTGCATTTCAGCTTGATAAAGAGAGGAGGGAGGGGTTGAAAATGAAAGTGATGAAGCTGAAAATTTGTTTTCAAAAGTATTCATATTCTCAAAGTTACACTATTCATCCTTTATCTAAAATAATGCTGTCATGCATTCATGATGCATAAAATCATCATCCTAGGGCATAAAAAAAAAAAAAAAAAGGTCACTGTCTTGTCATTGCTTAAATGAAATCAAATTATTTCTAAAATTGCGTCATTCAATTTAAAAAATCAAAACCTTGAAAATCATCACAATTTCTGAACTCCATCTATGAGTGACTGATATAAAAAAATAATTGAAAACAAGTATCATCAAACATACTGCTAGCACATCCCATACATAACCACTCTCCCCTAATAATAAATGATTGTGAATTAACAGTTCTGGTACTGTCGCAAATCTTTTTGATTTTAAGATAAATCTTCTTAATTTTAGGGAAAATCTTCTTGATTTTATGGTAAATATTGATTTTTGCAAGCAATCTTTTTGATTTAGGAAACTTTTGGTTGGCAGGTATGTGTCCAATATTAACAGACATTCGGCCATCATAACCCGTATCGGCTCGATATCTAGCCGATATTCTTTCCCACTTGGGTTATTAAAAAATATTAATCATTAAAATAGAAGGGTTATGTTATAAGGTATTTGATTTTATAAGGTTACTAGCTTTACTACCTGGCTTTGCCCGGTACATAATGTATGGAATCTGTAGAATCAAACAGACCAAAAGCGTTACGAATTATTTAACACACGCCCAGGAGACAGAGCATTAAAACACTGACTGAACAAAATTTGTTAACAATTTGTTATTGACGATCAAAATGCATCATGTGCTTTCAGTTTCAGACGTCTTTGTGGGGTGAATCTCTGGGATAAAAAAGTTTAAAATCTATCTTTGCGAATATTTTATGTAACTGGCTGAAATTTTAATGAACACCATAAATCGCTAATAGGAACATGATCTCCAAATTTCGCCTGAGTCGGTAAATAACTTTTTAAATTAGCCGTCAAAATTTTATTAGCCGTTTCTGCGTATATATTTCTGTTTACCAATGAATTAAAAATTCCATGGCTATTTTAAAAGTTTTGACCGGATTCCGGTGAAATTTTGAAGGTCTCCTCTTCAGTTCATGGTGTTGATAAAAATTTCAGCTTATTCGTTAAGGTTTCGCAAAGTTCATTTTTGCATTTTTTTACGCACAGTTCTCAAAGAATAGAAACACCTGTGGATGTGCCGGGGCGATGAATGCAGTCACGTGCTTACAGATTTGGAACAGGATGACGTAGCAAATGATGCTGACTTTATTGATTAGCTTATTAATTCATTCATAACTTGTGAACGGAACAACGTGGACATCTTAAAATAGTTGCATTGACCTAGAAATTCCAGTATTAATAAGCTATGCAAATTTCACGATGCCATGCCACAGTTCAGCGTTCGAGGGTTTTTGCTGCTTCAGACAAACGGATGTTTTGTTTTTTATATATATAAGATTACACATTTCACATGTTAATTTCTCATGAAATACCCTTCCCACGCGTTAACGATGAAGCTTCGCATGATGATTACTGAAAGGCACAGCAAAAGGTTGGCACCTCTGTGACTAGGTAAATACATTATTGATAATTTCATAATTTTTTGTCAGGATAGTGTAAACATATAAGGTTATTACACATTTCAAGCATTAATTTCTCGTGAAATAACCTTTCCGCGTGTTAACAATGAGTCTTCGTATGGTGATTACCAATAGGCACCTCATACAAGTATTACAGGCTACACAGTAGTACAATAATATTGTCCTTAACTTTGAAAAAAAAAGTGGGGTGTTACATTACTGAAAATATTACTGAAAAATACCCTATTGATTAATGATAGGTTCTGCTAGAGGTTGGCACCTCTGCATATCAATTTATTCCATAAATATTTGTATATCAGCTTGAGAATACAGAAAAATTTCCAATAACGGAATTTGGATGGAGTGAAGATTTCTCCCGTAATCGTAATTTCCCCCTCCACGACGTTCTCAGTGTCCTGCGTTGTTGTTAAATGTCCCATGCTCATAAATATTTGCATTTTTAGATTAATAAGAGATGAAAATTTCTGAAAACAGAAGTGATGAACTTTGAAAATTTGTAAGAATAGGTGCATTGTGTTCAAAAGTATTCACCTTCCCCAAGTTATGCCATGTATATATATAATTGGGATATCACGCATTAATATTAAGTTCGCATGCTGAAAGTTCTTTCAGCATGATGGATGAAATTATGGTCATAAAGTCAGGAAAAATGAACAAAACCTATCTGGCTATACGGACTGAACTGCAAATGTAAAGCACAGGGTAAGCCTGCCGTTCAGTTTTTCAATAAAATGGGCTAGTTGAGAGAAGAGTTGATTCCAACATTGAGGGCATAAAAATAATAATATGGAAAGCGACATTGAAGAAATTGGGAATAGAAAGATGTCAACAAAAAGAAAAATTTAGCAATGCATGCTGTGGAACTTGCTGAGAAGAAAGCAAGGCTTGCACATTGCTTTCTTCTCAGAAAGAGGAAACTTGAGTTCAGAGTTATATAAAAATAAAATGTATCTGCGTACACAACCATTGAAATCGAAAACTTGCTGCAAACCATTATAACAATAGAACAAGGTAATTTAAGGAAAATTTAATAAAACAATAAATAATTATTAGCACATTACAGTTTCTGATGAGGACAAAATAAGTACATTAAAATTGAATGTGCAGAAATGTGTGTGAAGTGGACCGTTATGGTAAAATATTAAAACATTGGACTGTGAACCTCATAAAAACAAGAAACTAACTGAAGATAGTTTTTATATCCAGAAAAACAATTCCATATTCAAAAATAAAATTCTATTTATAATTCAAAAATTATAAATAGCATTTTTAATAACTTAATTCAGAAATAGTAGATTTACAAAGTATGTTAGGAAAATATTTTAATTTAACAACTGCAAACTGCAAGAGGAACCTGGCAACATTCTTTTTGTGTAAACAAAACTTTTCTTTCAATTCCTGTACATTGAGAACAGGCTTTGATAAAATCCAGAAGCCAGAAATGTCTGTAAAAACAAAAGAACTAGCGAGATGTGAAAAATAATTGTACGTTTTTCAATTTAAAATACGATTAAGTATAGTAATCTGAGTAAACCCTTGAGTAAGTGTTTTAATTGCTGTAAATAACATTTTTCTTTTTTTATCTACAAGCAAAAACTATCTGCAAAATCTGCTAATAATTTGGAAAGTATCCGTGTACGTCTACATTCTGGTACTCTGCTTCAGTTGAATATTGACATAATGAATTATAGTGAATACTTCCATTTTGCATGAGCAAAATGGAATATATTCACACTTTTTTGCCATGCATTACGATTTTTTACCCAAGTAAAAAGTTCAGCCCCCCCTCTCCCATTGTCAGTCAGTCTCATGTATGTACAAAGTTGCCTTCATTTTAATTTCTGCTGAATTTTGTTCATTTTTCCTGACCTTCACTTTCCTTTGAACAGGTGGTCAGTGAAGCAAAATTGTAAGTTGCCAGTTTTTTAATATCATGAATGTTAATGGAGAAAAAAGTCTTTGCAAATGCCTGGTCATTGGCATATTTTTCAGTATGCCTATTTAACCATTATGATGTAGCTGCTATCTCAGAAAACTTGAAAATTGGGAATCGAACCCTCGTGTTCCTACTTACAATCAAGCTTGCTACTGTTGCATCACTAAAGACAGTGAATTGCCAAGCAACTGAAGCATAGGAATCTTGAACAAATGTCATATTTGTGCTAGTTGAAGGATTTGGTGCCTACTCATAGCGTTAACCTAGGAATGGATCCCAGCCAGAAATCACCAGTTCAGATAATATTGTTGGCATTAATGAAAAATATAATCTTTGCAAATCTAGGCCAAACAGTAATATGCTATTATGACTGCCATTCATTTTTTGCTAAGATTTATTCTTCATTAACTGTAAAGTACCTAACAAAAAGAAGCAAACACCTTAACATAAAAGAAGCAAACACAGAAGCTGAGGGAAACACAGTTAGTTCCCTTGAATGCAGTCCACCGTCAGCAACTCATTTGGCTATGAGCAGTAACTCATTCCTAATTTAGAGCTATTTGTTCCAGGGAAGGGAGATGGCCAGCGCTCTTAGCCAAACACACCACCGATGCCTTGTCTGGGACTCAAACCTGGGTCTAGCTCAGTCAAATGATCCAAAGTCAATGCTTCAGACTTCTCAAGCACTAGAGCAGCTAGGCCTAAGGAATGAATTGGCATCCTTTTCACATGCCTATGTTCACTAACCATCACTGACAGCTCCACCTGCAGTGGGCATGGAGTACCACGACTGGAAAGGAATTTCCTGGTTCAACAAGTCCAGGTTCCAGCTCGTACATGCTGGTAGATGGGATCTGTATTCTGTTCTGTAAGGGTGAATAGTTGTAACGAGACTGCATCGTTGGACTGAAAAGAGTGGGTGATGGTGATAGTATCATGGTATGAGGATTGTCCTTGTGGACATCACTGGGTCCCTTCATCCCCATCGAAAACACCCTCACTACCAGGTCCTGCCTAGTCATTGTTTCAAACCAAGTGCTGCCCTACATGGTGATCTTGTGTCTGGATAGTTCTTGAATCTTTCAGAAAGATTCCCCATGTCAAAAAGGCCAGTACTGTTCCAGAATGGTCCCAAGATCATGCCATAGCATTCTGTCTGCCCCTCTAGTTTTTAGGTTTTCCCAACTTAAATATGATCACACTTTAGTGGAACATTTGCTGGTCCACACCAGTGTCTTGCCCCATTGCTAAACTTTGGGATGTCATTCTGTCTAACTGGTACAGAGTATGTGAGAATACTTGGCTTAGTCTGGTGGAGTCAATACTATGCTGAGTGCAAGAGATTATTCTGTCCAAAAATGGCCTTAACACACTGTGAGGTATGTGGTCATAATGTTATGGCTCATGAGTAAGGCTTATCAAATGGGAAACCAGGGTAGAGCTTATCAAATGAATTCCAAGAAAATAGTAAAATTTTCTGGTATGATTCAGATAGTTTTGGGTAGCTTTATACAACTGACTTGGCAGCAGATGGTTTTTGGTAGCTTTATGCAATGTTCTTTGTTCCTGTTGTAGCGTGAAACTCCTGTGCCAGTTATTAAATAATGGATCCTACCTCAGAGTACCATAATGTTTGGTGAAAGAAGGTGTATGATTAAGGATTACATTCTCAATAATTTAAAATACTTTAGAATTTGCGCACTAAATTCTTGCAACTTCAATATGACACCATAAGCAACAAGCTGTTGCACTTCCACACTGCAAGAACTATCAGAGCTCATAATTATGAGAAATCAATGTGGAAGCATCTTCACAGAAAAAATAGTACTGGTTTTGTGTTGCTTCATATTTTCCTTCAAAATGTTAGAAAAAAAAATCCCTCCATTGCAGATCCATAGATGCCAAATAGTACGGATTTTCCGTAATTTTACGGATTTTTGGTTGCTGTTACGGAAGTACGGAAACACCGCTGAAATTACGGAAAATCGCCATTTTATTTAATTTTCTGAGATAGAAAACAAATTTTCATCAACTTAAAAATGTTTGTTGGTTCTTCAAGTTTTTCTAGGGTAAAAAATTCAGTGCTACATTCAGGGCTGCCAGACCTACGCCAATTGCGCCAGCCCGCGCCAAAACGTTGTTCTTGCGCCATTCTGCTAAAAAATCGCCATTTCGACGAAATCTGCGCCAATTTTGCGCCAAAAGTTAAAATTTACCAGTCATTGATATTTTAGCGTTATCTTAAGACATTCGAAATCGATTCAGTGGTTAATTCGTACGTTAGATTCTTCCGCGGATTCCCGGAGTCCCCTCCGTTTTTTTTTTTTTTTTTTTTTTTTTGTCATTTTCGAGATCGATGCAAAAGTAAAGAAATTTTCGGGGTATTAGTTGGGGGGGGGTATTCCGCCTGGGGACGTTGTTTTGTCTTTTTAAAAGTTCGGAAACGGAAGTTAAACGAATTGCAGATTTTTCCCGTAATCGTATTTTTTTTTCTCTCGCGATGTTGCTTCTGTTCAGTATTGTTAAATATAATTTCATTGCATAATTTCAGCTTGAAATTGTAGACAACGATTTCCGAAAACGGAAGTTAGGCCGCCCGAAAATTTCCCCGTAATCTTCGGCGATGAGATTCTCACGCTGATTCGAGGAATTCCGTCTATTTTTACGCTATCCGTCCGTCCGCACGATAACTGGCGT
Organism: Macrothele yani; assembly: GCA_039090855.1. Lineage (NCBI taxonomy): Eukaryota > Metazoa > Arthropoda > Arachnida > Araneae > Macrothelidae > Macrothele > Macrothele yani. The sequence goes on along the minus strand of CM077016.1, from coordinate 74,261,725 downwards.
AAAAATGGTTCGATTTCGGTGAAATTTTATTATGTGGTAGGGGACCACCTGGGGACGAACCCTATTGAAGATGGGACAAATGGGGTCAAAGGTCAGGACGTAGGAGCGGGATCCATTCCATTGCACTTATGCGTCATAACTTGCGTAAATACGGTTCGATTTCTATGAAATTTTACTATGTGGTAGGGGACCGCCTGAGGACGAACCCTATTCAAAATGGGTGAATTGGGGTCAAAGGTCAGGACATAAGAGCGGGATGCATTCCATTGCCCTTATGCGTCATAACGTGCATAAAAATGGTTCGATTTCGATGAAATTTTAGTATGTGGTAGGGGAACACCTGGGAAGGAACCCTATTGAAAGCGAACGAAATGGGATCAAAGGTCAGGACATAGGAGCGGGATCCATTCCACTGCTGTTATGCGTCATAACTAACGTAAAAAAGGTTCGATTTCGATTAAATTTTAGTATGTGGTAGGGGACCACATGGGGACAAACCCTACTGAAAATTGGCGAAATGGGGGTCAGAGGTCAGGACATAGGAGCGGAATCACTTCCATCTCTATTATGCATCGTAACTTACGTAAAAATGTTTCGATTTGGATGAAATGCTAGTATGTTGTAGGGACCTGCCTGGGGACGAATCCTATTGAAAATGGGCGAAATGGGGTCAAAGGTACACAGAAGCGGGATCTATTCCATAGCCCTTATGCATCATAACTTATGTAAAATTGCTTCGATTGCGACAAAACTTTATCATGTTATTTCGGAGGTATACTGAACCAGTTCCATTTAATATTATCGAAATGGGATCAAAGGTCAGGGCATAGGAGTGAGATTTATTCCATAGTCATTTTCCTTGTAACTTGAGTAATGATTTCTATCATGTTGGAAAGCGTATCATAATCAATGCATTGCATGATTTTACTAACTTGTTTGTTATCATTTGGACCATGTACGAAATCGATGCATAACTGAACTTAAATTTTGGGAGGATTGGTGGCGGCAGGGGGGTCGTTTTCTCCGTCGGAGGACGAAATTTCATCCTTCGAAAACGGAAAGTAGACGGAGGTAAGATTTATCTGGTAATCGTCATTTTTTTCTCGCAATGTTTCCTCTACCCAGTATTGTTAGATATCATTTTATTCCATAAATATTTGTATTTCAGCTTGAAAATGTTGGATAAATTTCCGAAAACTGAAGTCAATTCAGCTTGAAAAAGTTGGATAAATTTCCGAAAACTGAAGGCTTGAAAAACCGTTATTTCAAGCCATGTTTTCCCGATTCAACGATCGCAAGAAAATATTCGTGTGGAAGAACCAAGGCTACTGCACTGATTCAGCACATGGCCAGTGTTCTACAAGTAACATCATATCTGAAGTAAAAAAAAATCCTTTTTCTCTATATACGGACGGAAGTAATGATGCTCAAATAAATAAACTATATCCCATTACAATAACATATTTTGACGAAAAAATAGGGGAAAATTCAACTGTTTTGTTATCATTGGTTGAATCAAGTAATAATACAGGTGAAGGAATATTCAACGTTTTGAACAATGAGTTTGTTAAAAAAAAAAAATCTCATGGAGCAACTGTGTGTCATTTTTCTGTGACAATGCTAACACTATGATAGGTTAAGTAAAAGGTGTTTCTCACATAAAGAAGGTTCAGCCTGCAATCATAGTGCAGCAATGTTCATGCCATTTAGTAAATTTAGCTGCATAGAAATCTGCTACTCAACTAAAAGGATTTAATGTTGAGCAGCTTCTAATAGTGTTGTACTTTTTTTTGGAGAAAAGTTCAAAGAGGAAACAATCTAAAACTGAGTCATGCTGTTTGTGGTACTAAACCACACAAAATTGTAAAGCATGTCAATACTCGCTGGTTATCACTTTTGGAATCCATTAACAGAATTTCAGAACAGTGGGAGGCTCTAGAACATTATTTTAGTTACAATGAAGAAGCTAATTCACAGTATAAGAACCTTGCAAGTATGATGGGAAATCCTTTATCTAAACTTTGTCTTTTTTTTTATCTGCTACTCTTCCTTTGTTTACATCTGTTAACGTGTTCTTGCAGCAGGAAGCTCCGCTTGTGCATGTATTAAAAAGAAAACTTCATAGTCTGTTATCTGAATTGCTTGTACGATTTATCAAGCTATCTGCATTTGATGTAACAGCAACATCTCTTGCAGATGGAAATTTTGAAAGAAGGAGAAATCAAAAAGAAAACTGTGATCTCTTAATTGGGTCAAAAGCGAGATATTATATAGGCACAACTGCAGATCTGAGTGAAGACACAGTGGCTACTTTTTATTCTGAGGTAAGGGAATTTTACAAGGCAGGCTGCAATTACATTTAAGAAAATTTCCACTTAATGATGAATTTCTGAGTCATGCTGAAATTGCAGATGTAGCATTAAGGCAAAGTGTTTCTTTTGCATCAGTCCAATATATGTGTTCCCTGTTTCCAGTTTTGAAATGAAAAGAATCTGACAAGGTGGAATCTGAATTTACTACTACCAGTTTGAAAATTTTAACTCTGCTGTTACTTCTGGGAGAATGGACGAAGTGTGGCACAGAATTTCTTTAATGAAAAATGAAAGTGGCCAGTTAAAGTATGAATCATTAAGCAAAATTATGAAAATAATTTTAATAGTCCCTCATAGCAATGCAAGTACAGAAAGAATTTTCAGTATTGTGAAAAAAAAACATGAATGATTCAGGCCTAATTTAAGTAGTCATGTGCTGTCTTCTTTATTAGTAGAAAAAATAAACAGCATTGCACAATCTGAACTATGCTATCAGAAGAAGTTTTCGCAAATTGAACTAAGGAAGGCCAAAATGGCAACTACAGCCAGTTTATCATAATAATTTGGCAACATTCCAAGGAATAATTTTTCTTCATGTCTGGAGGTAATTTATTATATTTTTCTGGTAGACAGTGTTTTAAATTTTCCCACTTGCAAATTATTTTTATTGTATTATTATTATTATTATTATTATTTTGTTAATAGTTCTGACAGATTAAAATTTGTTGCAGTGTTAATACCCAAATTTGCCACTGTAGACTGGATTACTGAAAATTACTGGAAAAAAAAATTGTTACTGAAAATTACTGAAAAATGAACATGTTGGTTACTGAAAACTACTTTTAGCGGTTGGCATCTATGCAGATCTCAATCTTTCTATTTCATATAATTTCTCCTTCTTTAAAAGTATTTTGTATACTCTGAATTATACCATCTCTTGGTCACAAGGCATAGGAGAACGGGATCCCCCCCCAGCAGCCTGAAGTATATTGCGTATGTTGCATTTGTTTTGTTCTGTGAATTGATAAAACATATCAGTAGTTTTAAATTACTGGTACAAGTACATCTAGGATTAAATATTAAATGTAAGTTTAACTCATCATGTCAAGTACAAAAACTTGAGCTGAATCAAAATCCAAAGCACGCCAATATTTTGTTCATGTAATGGCACATAAGCTGCAACACGTGGAAATGTAACACATTAATATACTGTATGGGATTTCCTACAGGTGAACTTCATCATTTAAAAAGTACTCATAATGAATTGACTTGTGAATTAATAAATCCAAAAAGAAAACATACACTGGCGTGCAAAAATTAAGGACGAGCCGGGTTTTCGAATGTATCATCGTGCAGAAGTGCTCCACATTGACTCAAATCATACCATAAGATCCCCAAGATGTAAGAATATGGGACAAGTGAACAAAACCGTCCAAACAAGGAATCTAAAGGAAACAAAGGCACTTTATTAAAAAGGTAGCTTCGCGCACAACTGGACAGAAGACAGAAACGTTCATGTGACAGGCGGGTGCCAAAAAATCCAGTCTTTAGAAGGGGGTATGATCACCCCTGACTGCGTTGCAAGATTTACAACATCTATCCATGCTGAGGACGAGATTATCAAGGAGCTGTTGATGCATCGCAGCCCATTCCTCTCGTACCCCAATCGCAACTAGCGGCTGGTGACGTGCTGCCAAGCGTCTCCCGAGAAGGTCCCACACGTGTTCGATTGGATTAAGATTCGGGGACCTTGCGAGCCAATCCATGCGTTGAATATCTTCACTCTCCAAGAGCTTTGCGACAGCCACTGTACGATGAGGTGTAGCGTTGTCGTCCATGAAGAGGAACTCGGGACCCACAGCACCTCTAAACAGACTCACGTGAGGCAGGAGAACCTCGGTACAATAGCGGACACCGGTGAGTGAACCTCCTTGGAAGATGTGGAGGTCAGTACGGCTACCAAGTACGATACCGCCCCAAAGGAGAACTCCGCCACATCCAAACCGGTCCCTTTTGATTATGTTGGAGGTGTGATTGCGTGTTCCCTGCTCTCTCCAGATGTGTATACGTCCAGAATCGCTCGTCAGACTAAATCGGCTCCCATTCATAAAGAGAACTCTACCCCATTGCTGATGTGTCCAGTTCTTGTGTTCCTGGCACCACAGAAACCGCTGTCTCCGATGAGCGAGCGTTAATGTCACACACCGTACTGGTCATCGTGCAAATAGACCACCTTTGTGCAGCCTCCTGGCCATGGTAAAACGCGATAACGGACGTCCAGTTGTCTGTTGCATGTGCCTTGCTCGTGGACGACCACTGCTAAACTCTCGGACAGCTGTTCCTGTCATTTGAAATGCTCTCCAAGCTCGTGAAACGATGCTGTGAGCGATTCCGAACTCCTCTGCCACACTAGTCACACTTCGGCCTTCTTCCAACTTCCCAATGATGCGATCTCGGGTAAAGTCATCCAGATGTCGTCTACTAGATTGCCTGTTGGCCGTATCACACGGTGGTAGCAACTAAACGTCGTTCAAACCAATGTACACCTTGCAATAGCTTTCACCGAATTGCTGAGTGTACACCGCCCGTGTGCCTTATACCCTTCCGACCCCCCCCCCCACGTCATGCTGCATATATGCGCATGCCCTACCGTACCAGACCCTAGTCTTATCTCCTGCGTGGTCTTTCGGTCCGTTCTGCCTGCTCGTTCTGCTGTTATGCTAATTTCTCCTCTTCGTCCTTAATTTTTGCCCACCAGTGTATGAAAATTCTCCACCGCCAATCAAAAAAAAAAAAAAAAAAATTATCCGTTGAGCACAAGAAATGTGCAGCCTAAAATAACATCATTTACCCAATAAAAATGCATAGAGCAAAGAAATCATTGCAAAATTAACCATTGGTTTTTTTTTTTTTTTTGGTGGGGGCAATGTGATTAAGAACAGCTAGCTTATAAGAAAATTGCTTTCCAGTAAAGGTGTGATTTTACAAAGAAACCCAAATCAAGTGGTATACACTGAATAGCAATTGCATTAAAGACAGCTGGCGTTATGCAAATGTGGCGATGTGGGCAGCCCTGTAAACCGAAACAACATGACGGGAATCGGTAAGAGTCGGATGCAATATGGGTAAGACGAAGTATCTAAGCGCATTTGCTCGTGGGCAAATTGTTGGGGCTCGATGAATGGGTCACTCCCATCTCAGAAGTCGTGTAGGCACTGGGATTTTCACAAACCACTATGTCACGGGTGCACCGTGAGTACATCGAATCCGGTAAAACCATCCCTGCAAGGGCCAACTGCCATTGACAACAGCGTGTGGATGAGCGGGGTCATCGTCAACTAGCTCGCATTGTAACAGCGGATAGACGGGCCACAGTGCAAGAAATCACTCGGCAATTTAATGCTGGTGCACAAAAACGTGTAAGCTGCCAAATCATCCAGAACCATCTCCTCGCTATGGGGTACAGAAGCCATCGTCCCACGAGGGTACCGCTGCTGACCGCACATCACAGGATGCAAAAATTAGCATGGGCGCGGGGACATCGCCGCTGGACCCTAAACATGTGGGAAAATGTTGCCTGGACTGGCGAGTCAAGATTCACGTTGGTACATGCGGATGGCAGGATACGAGTACCTGCATAAACCACATGAATCGATGGATCCTTCTTGCCAGCAGGGTACTCTTCAAGGTGGTGGTGGTATTCTCGTCTGGGGACTGTTTACGTGGACTGAAATGGGACCCCTGGTACATGTGACTTCATCCCTCACAGGTCAATGTTACCAGGGATATCCTGGACGACCATTTGCTCTCGTTTGTGGGTCTTCAACATTGCACTGGGAACTTCATCCTGCAACAAGACAATGTGCACCGTGCCATCGCTCCCGAATTGTATCCGAATGGTTGGATGAATGCTCCACCGACGTGACCTTGCTTCCTTGGCCAGCTAGGTACCTGACCTCAATCCCATTTAGCACATCTGGGATGCCATCAAGAGAGATGTTCGAGGCTCTGACCCTTCTCCATCAAATCTTCGTGAACTGTGGGAGCTTGTTCAGGGGTCGTGAATCCGTATGGCTTCCCAATGCTTCCAGTGTCTTGTCGAGTCCATGCCGAGACGAATCGCCGCCGTCATCAGGGCGAAAGGTGGTGCTACATGTTACTAGACAGGTATCTCTAATTCAATTGCTCTTCAGTGTATGTGGTATACAAGCAATGTGCTGTTGTGAAAAATATTATCATTACAGAAATGGCTACTGAAATTTTAGGTGGTGCAAAATTTATTTTAGATGAATACACATCTTCAAAAAAAAAATTTATTTAATATTAATGCTCATTAACAACAAAGTTCAGGAATTTGGATGCGGTGTGAATATTTGGTTTTCTTCCTGTGGATAAAACTATGTCATGTAGAAAATAACTTGGCAGATTAATCTAGATTTATGAAAGAAAGTTGTTGCTTTGGTAACTGCTGGTGTGAGTACAATGGTAAAATTTGTAGTATAAGGGGCATTGAGCATCAGTTATGTTATGCACACAGTTTTCCTTTAACTGTATATTGATGCACTTCGCAATAAAAAAAAAAAATTAAACATCTTTCAACGAGAAATTTGTGATGCTAATAAGGATGACAGTGCAGATAAAGACACCAAATTTGCCACAGCAACAGAAATCAGTAACAACCACTAGTATTGGTTGTTGCTGATTTCTGCTGCTGGAGAAATTTAAAAAAAAAAAAAAATATATTGAACTTGATCACTTAGAAAACATAAATATAGCCCATATAATTGTGGAACATGGTTCAATTATTTCCCAAATTGCCATTAAAATTAACTTTTACCATGATATGTGAAAATTTAGCATAATCAGGAATTGCAACTTTTAAACTTGATTCAAAATTGAGATGGAACAGCTTACTCGATATGATAAAGAGATTCACAGCTTTGAAACTATGCATTTAAAAAGCAATGATTGATATTTAACAATACCTAGATATTTCTGAACTGGAGTTAAAGATTTTTATCTATCCATATCTTTATTGCAACTATTGGGTTGTCGGAAAAGTCGTACGTATTTTAGCAATGTTTTGCAAAGGTCATTTATTGATAGAAAGAACAAAGATCAATCAATGATATAATGCCCGTTTTGTTCGATAACCTTTTGCCATCTTTCAGTGAGCTGCAGAATACCTCGTTTGTAAAAGGACCTGTCTTTCATGGCGAAAAACTGTACAAGGTGCTGATTTACAGCCTCGTCTGAATTGAACGTTATACCATGCAAGGACTGTTGAAGAGAGCGAAACAAGTGGAAATCTGATGGCGCAAGGTCAGGCGAGTATGCTGGGTGTGGCAACGCATCCCACCCAAGCTGCAATAATTTTTGGCGGGTGATCAAACTTGTGTGTGGTCTCGCGTTGCGTGATGGAACACAACACCTTTACGATGAACAAGCTCTGGGCGTTTCTGGATGATGGATTTGTTCAAACTGTCCAATTGCTGACAGTACACATTAGAATTGATTGTTTGGTTCTGTGGTAGGTGCTCGAAAAACACAACACCTTTAAAATCCCACCACACAGAGACCAGAAATTCTCGCTGATGAATGTCTGCTTTGGATGTCGTTTGAGGCGAAGCAGCACGTTGGGCCCAAGACCGTTTGTGCAGCACATTGTTGTACACAATCCACTTTTCGTCACCAGTTATCAGTCGCTTCAAAAAAGGATCATTTTCCTCACGTTTAATGAGCATATTGCAGGTGTTTATACACAGCGTCAATTGAGCTTCTTTTAGTTCATGAGGAACCCACACATCGCGCTTGCTTACGTATCCCAGCTTCTTCAGGTTGTTGTGAGCGCTTGAATGATGGATGTGCAATGTGTCTGCAATCTCTCGTGTCGTGTAACGTGATTTTGACTCGATCAATGCCTTGATTTGGTCGTCATCAGCCTCAGTGGGCCTCCCGAACCGAGGAGCATCTTTGAGGTCAAAATTACTAGCACAGAATTTTGCGAACCACCGCTGGCACTGACGTTCTTGTAGAACATTATCACTGTACACTTTACGCAACTTTTCACAATCTTGACGCGCATTCTTCCCTTTACGGAGGTAAAACAGTAAAATATGGCGAAAATGCACAGTTTGGTCTTCCATCTTCAACTTGATGTCAAATCTCTGCAAATCAACCAAATCGCTCACTATTCCTTTTTAGACTGCAGCTAGAACTGACACCTGTCGAATGCCATAGCGATAACAGAGCTGTGCATGCCTCTAGTACTTACAAAACCGCCCAACCGCCATCGGGTGCCAAAATACGCCATGGCTTTTCCGACAACCCAATAGTTAAAATTGGAATTGAAAGACTTGCTAGATAAGATGTTGCACTGCTTTCAGCAGAAGGTTTGTAATTGCTTATTTGGGGAACTTGAGGAAAACAATATACTTTTTCTTCCCATCTCACACCAGGTATTCTATACAAAAACTTGTAGAACACAGGCTTGTTTGTGCTCCGGGAAATTCGAACAAGGCGCCCCTGAAATTCCGGGGATTTAGAAAAGCATACCATTCATGGATGAAACATTACCAGGTGACCAGCGTTCTGCTCCTTGGGCGCAAAGGGGGAGGGAAGAATGCTTTGGTGGCTTAGCACATGCACCTCTTTGCTCCGAAAGCCCGCCGCAGATGAGAGGGAAAAGCCATTATAAACAGTGCCAAGGGTAGAAAGACCACTGCCCCCAACCATTAAGAATCACGCACACCCCTTCGTCGTTGACGGCCGCCGTCTGGGTTGTTTATCCGATGCGCTTTGTGTGACACTCACGGTACCGTCCCCTCCTCTGTCATTGACAGCGGCATTTGCTCCTCTGATTTAAACGATCTTTCCATTCACTAAAGGTGAAATACCCAAGTAGCACAAAAACGTTTGTAAAACATTTGAAAACCAGTTCGGCGAGACGTTGAAAAAACATCACAATATTACGTTTATAAAACGCTAATACGTCTCGTTGATTTAATGGTTTTTCAACCGTTGTTATAACGCTGTAGCACTGTTTTTAAGACGTTTAAATGACGTTATTTAAACGTTATATTCCTTTCATTATGACGTTTAGCAACGTTTGGATGACGTTATTTAACCGTCATATTCCTTCCCTTATTACGTTTTGAAACGGTTTTAACAACCGTTTAGCAACGTTTGAATGACGTTATTTAAATGTCGTATTCCTTCCCTTATTACGTTGAGAAACGGTTTTAACAACCGTTTAGCAACGTTTGAATGACGTTATTTAAACGTCATATTCCTTCCATTATGACGTGGAAAATCGTTTTTAAGAACGTTTAGCAACGTTTAAATGACGTTATTTAAACGTCATATTCCCTCTTCATTACGTTGAGAAACTGTTTTAACAACCGTTTAGCAACGTTTTATTTTCGATTTTAAGAACGTTTAGCAACGTTTAAATGACGTTATTTAAACGTCATATTCCCTCTTCATTACGTTGAGAAACTGTTTTAACAACCGTTTAGCAACGTTTTATTTTCGATTTTACAACGTAGTTTTCCTTTCTGTATTACGTTTAGTAAATGTAACAGCAACGGTTAATCAACGTTTAAATTTCCTCTATTAAACGTTGCTGTCCTTTGTGTATTACGTCAGACGTCGCAAAAAACGTTACCGCAACGTTTTATCGAAGGTTATATTCCAGTTTCTAGACTTTTTTTTTTTTTTGGCTTTACGTGGGCCGTTGCAAAACGTTAGAACAACGTTTCTATTTCGTTCTTGGGTCATTCCGTATCGACTCAACACAACGACTTGACTTGACCATCTCAGATTTTAATGAAATTTGGTACGTAGGTGGACTCTATATAGATTAAGAAAAACACCAAATTTCATCGTTATATATCCACCGGTTTTGAAAATACAGCTATAAAAAGTATTACAAACACCCCAAAATCGGAAGATTGATGGGTTTTTAAATTGTGATTGCAGCTCCCCTAATTAAGATAGAGAGATGGAAAAGGTATCTTTTTGTAGTATTGTTTATGCTATTTTATTTAATGTACAACACCATAGGGGTTAATATTTTAAAAAAATTCAAATTTTAAAATTAGAATTTTGAATTTTTCAAAATGTGACGCTCCAAAAAATTCGCAAAAAATTCGAATTTTTTTAAAACAATCTTTATGTTTGGCATTTGATTACATGAGTTGTAACTTGGGATGATAATGGGTTTACTTAAAAAGCTATATTCAAATTTAGCCTAACACAAGAGTTTATTTAATGAAAAAAAATAAAAAAACATGTAATCTGAAAATAAATTTGAGCTAAATCTTTAAAAAGTTTCATTAATAACAATATAGTATTTTTGTTATTTAAAACCATTTATTTAAACAATGTTTTATTTTTAATTAATTTGTTTAAAATCTGAGACTACATGGGCTTAAAAATTTTATTAATTTCATTATTTAGAATTTGTAATAATTCCCAATACAATATAAAAAAATAAAGACTGTGCAGTTATACTGTAGGCTACATTTTGTTTTGGACAAAACTCTGCATGTTCCGACTTAAACTGATTCTGTTGTTTAGATCATTGGTAACAAGCCCCAACAAACAGCAACTTGCCTTTCCTACCTTGCAGACCTCAGTCTGCTTTAGGTTTTGATCGTGATCAGATGTGTTTCTCAGTCTGCTTTAGGTTTTGATCGTGATCAGATGTGTTTTTCAGTCTGCTTTAGGTTTTGATGGTGATCATATGTGTTTCTTGCAGTGAAAGTGATATGTGTTTGAAAACTTTTGTGGATGAAAACTTTAAATTGAATAAAGTACATCCTTTTCAGTTTTGAAACTAGACTTTTATAAATTGAAGCTGTGCAGGATTTTTTTAGGAAAAATAAAAAGAACAGGTAATGGGAGGGAATTATTTTACTATTTGAATTTTACATTTTATGCACAAATTATCAACAATAGAAAGTACAAGATATGCATTAATACAATGTTTCAATCCATATAGAAATGTGACAGACTGGATGTTGGAAAATTTTGATGACTTATCAAAGGAGACTAAAATTTGTGATTCTTGCAGAAAGCAGCTGAAAACTTTAATAATTAGTCAAGAAGCAAATGAAACCTGTGCTGATGAGAAAATGGACGAAAATTTTGCATCTATGTCAGAAGTAATTGAAACACTGAATACTTCGCTCCATGAATTGGGTGAATCAGCTGTCAATAAGAAAAAGCTAAAATCTAAATGTTATGTATGCTTCAACCAAAATTCAAAAAATCAGTTCTGCTATGAAACGGAAGCTTTTTACAAATATTCAAGAATCATCTGATGACGAGGATGAAATACTTCACAACTCTCTTATGGACAATCTTAAAAGTAATTTTTCTAACTGCACTAGAGATAAACAATTGATGATTTTGACTTGCTTACCAGAGTCATGGAGTGTTAGGAAAATCATGCAAGAATTCAATGCTCCTAATTATATGGTAAGACAATAAAAAAAAATTCTGAAGGAGAAAGGAATTTTGGAAAGCTTTAATAGAAAACCAGGTAAGTCTCTCTCTTCTGAAGTAGTTGTAGTACGATCGTTTTACCAAAGTGATGAAATTAGTCGGGTTTTACCTGGAATGAAAGATTGTGTTTCTGTTAGGACTGAAAACGGAGATAAAGTTTAATTGTCAAACAGGCTGATTTTATGTTATTTGACAATTTGCAAGCACGAAAGTCAGTTTTTCCAAATTCGCAGAGCTCAGACCAAAAAACCGTGTCCTGGTAGGGTCTAGTGGTACTCATTCGGTATGTGTTTGCACCACACACCAAAATGTAAAACTGATGATGGAAAATGCAAGAATTGGTTCACTAACGAATGGACAATTATCTTCCTACAAACATTGTCTTGCAAGAGTATTATGCAACCCTGCTTCCATAGATTGTCATTTGGGGAAGTGTCACACCTGTTCTGGGAACACGGTTTTGAGAACTTGGTTGAAAAACTAACTTTTCGCCAATGGATTACAGTTGATAGATGCAACTTGGAGACATTAGAAAAATAAACTTCAAATTTTATTGATTTGTTTTGCGAAAAACTGTCTGCTTTGGTCAAACATGACTTCATTGCTAAGCAGCAAAGCTCTTTTATGAATAGTAGTACTAAGGAAAACCTCAAGGACTCAGAATTTCTCATCATTTGTGATTTTGCTAAAAATTATAGTTTTCTTCTTCAAGATGAAGCCCAGAGCTATCACTGGACCAGTGGGCAAGCCACAGTCCACCCATTTGTCATCTATTACAAAACAGAAAAGACTGAACATGCAAGTTTTGTAGTAATTTCTGAATGTTTAGAGCACAACACAATTACACTGTACTGCTTCCAAAAAAAAAAAAAAAAAACCTTATTAACTCCTTGAAAAGTAAGTTTGGTGACAACAGCGTCAAAAAAAATGTACTATTTCTCTGACGGGTGCAAAAATTGGAAATTTTTTCACAAACTTTTATGTTTCCACCAAGATGACTTCAACATTGATGCTGAATGGCATTTTTCAGCAACAGCACACGGGAAGGGGCCATGTGATGGCGTTGGTGGAACGGTGAAAAGGTTAGCTGCCCGAGCCAGCTTACAACGCCCTTATGAGAATCAAATTCAAACACCATTTCAGTTGTACGAATGGGCAATTCAGAACATTTTTGTGGCAAACTTTACATATGTAAGTCAAGAAGAATACATAGAAACAGATCAATTTTTGGAAAATCGCTGAAGCAAGTCTCTAACAATACAAGGTACCCAGAAACTTCATGCTTTTATTCCTATCCCATTGAGTAATTCAAAAATAAAAGTGAAGATGTTCTCAGAATCAAACGAGTCAGCTACTGAAAAAGTATCAGCATTACAAGACAGACTGCAAATAACAGAAATTAGTGGTTACATAACCATAATCTATGAAAACAACTGGTGGGTAGCATATGTTCTACCAAAAGAAGAGAGTGAGAATGAAGTTAAGGTCTCATTTTTACATCCAGCTGGTCCATCTACATCCTTTTCCTACCCTAGCCCACAAGATGTATTATAGCTTCCTGTAAGTTACGTCTTGTGTAAAGTAAATCCTTTGACTTCGACAGGAAGACTCTACAATCTCTCTGAAACAGAAATACACCAAACTACTGAAGCTTTTAAAGACTATATCAAGGATCTACACGTGTGATTTCACTTCAAAACAATGATGCAACTTTTTTTTTAATTTTAGGAGATTCTGCTTTAAGTGACGATCTAAGTTTAAGATTAGGAATATAATTTGCATAAATGTAAACAATTCAATGCCATATGTTATTATTTTGATGTGTTTCTTGAGCAGTAATTGAAATTACTTTTTAAAGTCTGTTTATTTTTTTTGTATTGAATTGTGAATTATTACAAATTCTGAATAATGAAATTAATAAAATTTTTAAACCCATGTAGTCTCAGATTTTAAACAAATCAATTAAAAATAAAACATTGTTTAAATAAATAGTTTTAAATAACAAAAATACTATATCTATTGTTATTAATGAAACTTTTTTGAGATTTAACCCAAATTTATTTTCAGTTTACATGTTTTTTTTATTTTTTTTTTCATTAAACTCTTGTGTTAGGCTAAATTTGAATATAGCTTTTTAAGTAAACCCATTATCATCCCAAGTTACAACTCACGTAATCAAATACCAAACATATAGATTGTTTTTAAAAAAAAATTCAAATTTTTTGGAGTGTCGCATTTTGAAAAATTCAAAATTTTAATTTTAAAATTTAATTTTTTTTTTAATCTTAACCCCTGTGGTGTTTGTTGTACATCAAATAAAAGAGCATAAAAAATACTACAAAAAGATACCTTTCCCATCTCTCTATCTTAATTAGGGGAGCTGCAATCATAATTTAAAAACATATCAATCTTCTGATTTTGGGGTGTTTTTGGACATTTTATATAGCTGTATTTTCAAAACCGGTGTCTATATGACGATGAAATTTGATATTTTTCTTAATCTAATATAGAGCCTATGTACCAAATTTCATTAAAATCTGAGATGGTGAGATAAAAAATGCCTTCAAATTGTGTTTAGTTGATACGGAATCACTCTTCAAATCTTTTACTTTGCATATTACGTTGAAAACAAGCGTTTAAACGACGTTTCCATGACGTAGCAAAACCGTTTTAGCAACGTGTTCGTGCTCCGTAAGAGGGACGTACGGTAATGCTTATCTTAAAGCTGCCATGATAATCTGTTGTATACAGTCTTGTTACCTAGTCTACAAAAATTTGGGGGTAAATAAATGAAGTTCTTAGCTAACCTAAAAAATCATTTTCATCATATCATAAAATATCATTTTCATCATATGAAGGCCCCTTCACAAAACTTTTCTTGTTCCTAATAGTTATTTTACTATCACTTATTTTTGTTGAAGCTTTATAAGGGATGACTTTGTTAGGAAAGTAATGTTATAAAAAAGAAAGCATTTCTATCACAGTTACTAGTGCAACACAATCTCTCACCATTATACAGAGTGTCCAAGAATTATTAAACACATTACAAAATTATGTACAAAAAAAAAACAACTATGAGCATTGTCTGTTTTTCTATGTCACATATTACTAACACGGTTCCTATATTTTTGTATTGCAGAATTGTTACTCCCAGAATCCGATAGACGGCGCTAGGTGTGGCCTGATGAAGAATTTATTAGAAATGTGCAATCAGTAGTCATGTCATCCATACAGCAGAAGGCGATGTGTGTGTTATGGTTTGCGGAATTAAAGTCTCTCATTAAAGTTAAAAGACGGTACCGTTTAGAGTATGGTTGTAATCCTCCGTCAACAAATTCAACTAAGCGGTGAATGAAACAGTTTAAAGAAACTGGCAATGTGGAACATCGTGGAGGAACCGGTAGGCCTAGCGTCAGAGGTGAGATGGTTGACCAAGCTATGAAAGTTTCCGACGAAGCCCCAGGAAATCTGTTCATAAAGCAAGCAGAGAACTGTGCATTCCAAAATAGACAGTTCACGATATCTTGCACAAGAAATTAGTTTCATGCTTATAAAATTCAAATAGTGCAAAAGATGCATGCAAATAATCACACTCTGCAATACGATTTTGCTGTGGATATGCTGAATCAAGTGGAAAACGATAAAAACTTTCTCAGTACTGTAATTTTTAGTGATTAATCCACATTTCATGTATGAGGTATTGTTTCACTTCGTAAACTATGTTTTGTTTGGATATGGGGCAGTGAACCGCCTCATGCTGCTATTGAACTGGAACGTGATTCTCCAAAAGTTAATGTGTGGTGCGCCCTATAAAAAAGAGAAGTGATTGGCCCTTTCTTCTGTGAAAAAACCATAAATGGTGACATTTACTTGGATATGTTAGAAAATTTCCCTATACCCCAGATCAAAAGATATGATGTTGTTTTCCAACAAGACTGCATGCCTTCGCATTGGTCAATTTGTGTATGTAAGTGCCTAAATGAGCATTTCCCCAACAGATGGAATGGGCGTGATGGTCCCATTCTGTAGCTCCTCGCTCCCCAGATCTAACTCCATTGGATTATTTCATGTGGGGTTATGTGAAGGATCGTGCCTATCAGATGCTTTGTACTGATTTGCAGGAACTGAAGCAGCGTATCACAGCTGCTATTAATTCCATAACTCCTCAGATGCTTGCCAATACATGGCATGAAATAGAGTATCACCTGGACGTACTACGAGCAACCAAGGGATCTCACATCGAAATTTATTAACTTGTGTAGTTACATTGTAAGTTAGTACAGTCAGTTTCTTTCTATCTCTTTAATGTTTTGTTTTACATAATTTTGTACTGTGTCCAATAATTCTCGGACACCCTGTATATTTATTGTTCACAAGGTATACGACTTCACAAACTATGTTTTGACTCAAGTCCATTTCACTGGCTTCGTTGTGGCTGTTGCAATTTTCTTGAAAATTCAGTTGCTCATATTTAACTGAACATAAAGTAGACATTTTAATACCACTAACATCTAAGTTATTGCAACATAAAACTGAGTCAGTTGTGTTGTTCATTTACGAGTTTTTCGGACACATCTGAAATTTAGCTGATAGATTATTAGAAATGTGAGGTGAAATAATGCTGGAAGATAAATCAAGTAGTACTTTCACAGCTTTGTTTTTAATTTTTCTTTTAAGTGTAGCTAAAGGCTATCTGTGTTTCTGCTGCAGATCTGTGTATTTATATCTCAGTTTACGTTTCTTTATCATTTTTTCTGTATTTTTACAGAGGAGCCTTTTATTTTGGTATGTTAGTTGCTTTGTATTTTTTCAACCCATGTGTATTTGGTTCTTAATCTTTTTTTCACTAGTTTGCGAATTTAGACTTAATTTTTGGTTATAATTGTCATAGTATTTGTGGAAGTTTGTTTAGTGTAATGTCCCTAGTTTATATCTTGTGCTTAGAAATTGCAATTTTTAGTTTCCGCTTGAGGTTCCTATTGTGTAACAAACAGTACGTAGCATATAAATAATTGTAAGAATGAATTGATTATGCATGTTGAAACACCTTTTTCAAGAATTTGTATGCAAATAAGATATGAAAACAGCCACCCAATCTAGTTTGTTCTGTCTTGGGTTAAATTCTGTTGATACTCATTTCAAGAGTAACCCTTTGCATTGTTTGGCCAACCAGAAAAAAATATTTTCTTCTATTGGTTGTTCATTAATGCCATTTGTTGTTGTACTCTGACATTCTGCTGTGCACTTCTCTCTATTTCTGTACATAACATTAACTTCAAGTTCCTAAAATGTATAAGCTTTTTCTGTTTCAATTCATAGGTGGTCACAAAAAGTTATAATGAAACAAATGAACAATTCATGCATTCATTTCATTATTTTCATAGGCTTCAAACACAATTCATGTATTCTGAATCATAAGAATATATATATTATATATACAGTACTCACAAAAAGTTTGGGATATTATGGTTTCAAAAGGGAAACATGGTGATATGCATATTTAGTGACTACAGGAGATAGGTTATCAGCATAAATTAGCATCATGATGACACATCATGTGGTGTGTGTGCAAGCTTCGATAAAAGTAGCTTCCGAGAAGTAGAAACAGGTCGTCTCACTGCTTGGACTACAAGTTTGCTGAATGCATTTCCTTCAGAGTAGGATTAACTTGAAAAGATGTCCAGACGACGTTTAAGTATTGACATCAGAAATAGGGCTGTTGACATGTTACATGCAGGTGTACGGCAGATTGATGCAGTTGCTGCTTTAGGAGTTTTGCAAGCCAGCTACACACAAAATTTCTACCGAATGGAAATGCTGCAGATCAAGCAGGATTTTACCCCCCCCCCTAAATAAACAGGTGTGTGTGGGGGGGGGTTACTTAAAAAAAAAAACCAAAAAAGCACCCACTGCAAACGGTTTTTATTTTTTTCCAAAGAAACACATGATTTCTTTTCTGGTTAATGCTCTTGTACGTTATGTTTTTGCTCCAAGTAATTTCCAAATATATTTTATGACTTCAATACTTGGGCTGTAGAGATAGAATATTTTAAATAAGCAATGTTTATTCACAATTAAATATTTTATTTTAAGATTTTAAATCTACTGTAGTTTCACTGAGCATTTGGCTTGGCTTCATTAGGACAAATGGAGTGCAAACGTTCAAATCATCGTGACATCATCAGCATTCTGACAGTCACTGCTTTTGGCAAGTTGTTTCCACGTGTTTGAAAGAAATCTAGTAGATGTCATGTCGTTGGCAAGCCATGAGCAGTTGCACTGTATGTGGAAAGCTTCTAATATATTAAGCTTGATAGTCAAATCAGGTTTATCAATAAGCGTAGCATTTAAAAAAATCTGGTTATTTTCATGACAATGTTGGGCTATAGACGACTTCTTCAGTTCCATACGTAAGTCAAGTGTTCCTTCACATGAAAACTTAAAAGCCCTACGGATCTGTCCTATACATGAAAGTCCACAAGCGATCTGATAAATTCCCCAGTTATGTCTTCAACGTAGTCTTTTGATCCATAAAAATTTGCCTTGTTTATAGATTTCAAAATAACTTTGAAATTTAAACATTTGAAAGTTCCTAAATTTCTGGACAGCTTTGTCTACAACAAAAGGACAATCTATATCCTGTGTGTGCCACAATTTCTTTAAAAAAAAAAGTTTTTTTTGTGTGTGTGTGTGTGTGTGTGTGTTTACTGACCATGGTGAGCAACTCAATAGGCTATAAGCAATCGCCTGTCCCTAATTTAGGGTCACTGGTTCCAGGGAAGGAAGAGACCCAGTGCCGTAAGACAAACACAACATCCATGCCTCACCGGGATTCGAACCCAACCCACTTGGAAGAACCGAACAGTCATAAGCCAGTGCTTAGACCACTGCGGCGGCAAAAATCTAGCTTTTTCTGCAAGGAATCCTCTGTAACGCATAGATGTACTGCACGATATACTTGGGTAGAAAACACCAATTTGTTTCCATGACTTTTCTTTATGACTTGTCAACAACATGACACCTACTCGATTTCTTTCAATTGCATGGAGACAATTCACCAAAATCCATGATCATCAACTACCTGATGATGTCACATATGAATGTTTATGCTCCCTTTGTCCTGATGAAGCCGAGCTAAAGGCTCAACAAAACTATAGATCTTAAAATAAATTATTTAATTGTGAATAAATGTTGCTTATTTATTCTATAATTTCACACATGGTTTAATCCTTTAATTCCACTAATATTATATTTACCAGCTTGATGAAGTCACCAACTTGGTTTACTTTCACAGGGTGATCCAGTTGTACTCTACAGAGAGATCTACTGGTAGGAGGGGAAATACTGATCTGAGGGATATAAGCTCAAGTTTTAAAGCTACAGGAGGTTGTACTTAATTTACACTCACCTGTGTTTTGCATAACATCCCTAACTTTCGTAACTAGAGCCATGAATAACCAAACCTGAGTAAAATTTAAAAAGAAAAAAAATCATTTATGCAATTTCTTTAACTAATTCAACTGTTTTGAATGCCCTATTATTTCTTAATGTAAATCACATTCAAAAGTTTGCCCTAATTAGTGCTGGTAAATTATGCTCATAAAATTATATTATGATATACCCCCAAATTTTAATTTATCTTTATATATATTAAGAATCAAGCAAGAAGAAACAAAAAGGGAAGTAAACACTGAAAAACAAGTTACTAGTAAAGTGAAAAGCCAAAATGAGCACAAGCTGCAGTTACAATTAACTGGAATGAAAATTTAAAAAAAAAAGGAAGAGAAAAAAGCTAAACCACTGATGAAACCTATTGAAAGTGCTGTCATCATGGCATTCAACTTTTTCTGGGTTTTTTTCGACAGCCAGAAAGACTCCTTTGATTCCCCCCCCCCCTTGATCTTTTTTTTTTTTTTTTTTTTTTTTTTTTTTGCATTATGGACCCAAACACAGCAAATAGCTCTAATCTCAACTTCGCATGATCAGTAGATATGTCACTAACTCACTATTATATGCTATGCTACAAATAAATAGTCCAATATAATAATGATAATTTTACTCACAAAATGACTGAATCATACATAGTTGTTTGTGTTATTTACATGAAACTTTCATGTCTGGCTTTAGTTTGCAAAAACCTCTTCTTTGCTTCAGAAATTTTTTTTGTGCAATATCGTTTTCAATAGAAATGATGGATAAAGCTGATAGCTGTTCCTGTATCATTGTAGATCTCAAATAAGTCTTTATCAGCTTTAATTTATTAAAACTTCTTTTTCCGCTTTCTACTGACAGGAATTGCAATATTCGAAAGCAAATCCTATTGTTGGGATAACAATGAACCATATCATACTGGAATATGAAGTTTAGAGCTTCTATTGTAGTAGCTGAGCTGCATTTGCTCATAAGTGCTTGCAAATGCCTCAGCTCTTCAAACAGTTGCTCCCCCATCGATATCTTTTTCTTCACTGTCAGCATCCTTAAGGAATTTTTCTAACTGAATACACTTTTCTTTTAAAGAATCCCCTGTCAGGCAATTTCTTCAAATTATAAAGGAAACCCGAAGCGTTGAAAAGTTTTTGCAACTGAGTAAATCTTTCCTGAATGGCAAACAATGCGCTATCAATGAGTGGATAGAAAACCATTGATTTATATATCGTTCGCAATCTGTAGGAGCTTTGTTGCAGTTTTCATAGTAAAAAGTGTTTTTTTCCGCTTTACCCTAGGCTGTGGGAATTTGGGATTTATTTCCAAGATGTACATAACAATAAGGCTTGTCACTCGAGCCTTATTGTTATACACTGAGTTGCCACTTTATTATGACCACCCCCTCAGTACTTCGTTGGGCCACCTTTTGCCTTTAACACTGCGTCGATGTAGATTCTTCGTGGCATGGACTCCACGAGATGTTGATAGGTGGTTTTGGAATCTAAGACCATGCTTGATGAATAGCACTTTCCAGGAGTGTGAAATTGCAGGGTTGTGTATCCAGCTGTTTGATGGCTTGTTCAACTTCAT
The DNA here is from genome assembly GCA_039090855.1 of Macrothele yani. Classification (NCBI taxonomy): domain Eukaryota; kingdom Metazoa; phylum Arthropoda; class Arachnida; order Araneae; family Macrothelidae; genus Macrothele; species Macrothele yani. Next base: position 74,240,888 of record CM077016.1, on the reverse strand, counting down.
CCCACAAATTCTCAATGGGGTTGAGATCTGGAGATTGTGGGGGCCAGCTAAGCAAAGTAAAATAACCGGCATTTTCCTGAAACCAATCCTGTACAATACGAGCACTATGGCAAGACGCATTATCTCGTTGAAAGTAGCCATCGCCATTGGGATAAACCATCCACATGACAGGATGTACTTGGTCTGCAACGATGTTTAGATATGATGTGCCAGTCAGACGTTGATCAACATGAATTAAAGGGCCCAAATCATGCCAGAAAAACATTCCCCAAACCATAACGTTGCCTCCACCAGCTTGAAGGGTTGTAGCAATGCATTTGGGGTCCATGCATTACATTCGTCCCACGTTGAAAGTCCGTCAAATTGCATTTTTTACCCATCTCGTCACCCAAAAATCACTTCTACTACTGTCGCAAGCACTAAGCTTTCCCTTTTTATACTAGCCTCACCCTCTGGCGGCAACAGCGTGCAGCCATAGCTCATTTGCTTAAAACTGTCGGGTAGTCATAATAAAGTGGCCACTCAGTGTATATTAAAATGTCAACAAACATCAGGAACAAACAAAAAAAAAAAAAAAAAAAAAAGGTTCATTTTTTTCCCCGTGAAAACCCAAATGCGTAAAAGCAGCAGAGAAGAATTCTCAGAAAAAAAACGCACAAGAATTGAAAATGCTTCTTGTTGTTGGTGGTATATATATAGGAACTCTGCATGTGCCAGAGAAACAACAAAGGAGTATTCAGCTTTCATTTTTGTGGCAAATACAGACTAGCTCATAAAAGAAAAAAAAAAAAAGTTAGCGGATAATTTTACTATGTAAGAAAATTTATAAATCCATGGGCATCCCTTCCATTTGGTGGCTGCCTACCTGGCCGGTAAATATGTATATTAGCGTCCTAAATTATTTTGTCGGAAAAGTGTCAGTACCTAGAAAAAGTGTGCTGTAAAGATTTTAGAGTACGGAAATTAATGGCAAATGGTGCAGAAATTTCATATTTTAAATGTGTTTTAAAGATTTTCTATCGTAATATTGAACTGTGAGTGTGATGCTGTGAAGAGACGCTGCGGTAGGCCTAATGCATCGCCAGAGGTGCATACAAATAAAATGTGACTGCATACACAACCATTGAAACAGAAAACTTGCTGCAAACCCGCAAATCACGATAACAATGGAACGAGATAATTTAAAGAAAAATTAATATAACAGTAAATAATTATTAGAACATTACAGATTCCAGAGAGGGCAAAAGGACATTACGACTGAATCCGCAAAAATGTGTGTAAAATGGACCTTAAGGCCAAAACTTAAAAATTTTTGGACTATGAACCTCATAAAAACTAGAGACTAATTTTTATATCAAGAAAAGCAGTTCTGTTAATGAACCTTCAAAAATTATATATAGCATCTTTAACAACTTAATTCAAAAATAGTACTTATAAAATATATAAGGAAAATATTTTATTTTAATAACTGGCAACTGCAAGAGTAACCTGGCAATAAAATAAAAAAATCTTTCTGTGTAAATGAAACTTTTGTTACAGTTCCTATATATTGAGAACAGGCCTTGATAAAATCAAGAGGCCAGAAACTTCTGCAAAAACAAAATAACTCTATTGGAAGATGTGAAAAATAGTTGAACATTCTCATGTTAAGATAGAATTAAATATATTAATCTTAGTAAAACCTTAAGTGTTTTAATTGCTGTAATAACATTTTTATTTTTTTAATCTACAAGCAAAAACTATCTGCAAAATCTGCTAATAATTTGCAAACTATCCACGTATGGCGTACGCGTGTACGTCTATATTGTGTGACTCTGCGCATCGCTACGGCGACGATGTGAAGCTTTGCTTCATTGAAAGGAAGATTCGCTGTAGCGTTTAAGTCACGCGCGGACGACTACAAGTCCAAGCGCGTATTTTGTTACCATGAGAGCGAGCCGTGTTATACTCATACGCTACACAATATAGTTTTTTCATGTTTTGTCATTGTTTTTAAAGCGATGTTGAGAAATTTTTCGTTCTTTCGCATACGATTCCTTGATTCAAAATAGAAAGTACTAACATGCTTTTCTATGTTGTACAGGAAACTGGGGAACTATAACTTTCGGTTCTGGTTTGAACAGCTTCCATTCATAGCTGATTTGCTGTGTCACTGCACTTTTGGTTTTCCTGTGTTAATAGCTTGTTCGCAGGTCAGTTTCTATCTTACTCATACATATCTTTTGCAAATCGAAGAGTTTTTTTCCCAGTTTTTCCTACCAACAACATACAGGATACAACAAAATAAAGGGTGGATGCTGTGGACCTATTTTCTGTATCGTATCACTACATTTATTGCTCTCCTGCCAACAACATAACCTCTTTCTCTTGTACTCTTCCGCCCATCATTTTGGCACAGCAACAAACCTTCCTTTTAAAGGACCAAAGCTTCACATTCTTTGCTGGAGCAATACATTAGGCCTACTGCAGCTTCTCTTCACAGCGTCAGACTCACAGGTCAATATTGCGAAAAAAATATATCTTTAAAACACATTTAAAATATGCAATTTTTGCACCATTTGACATTAATTTCCATACACTAAAATCTGTACATCGCACTTTTCCCAGGTACTAAAATTTTTTCAATGAAATAATTTAGGACGCTAATCTACACATTTACCACCTGGCCTACCCCTTGGACCGGCCCTGGCTGGAAAACCACAAGATCGAATCTTTACAGCTACCTCAGGTCTGACCTTAATACTACTAAGAAAATTTGGGAATCTATACAGCAACGTTTAGATAACCGCATTCCATACCCCAGTATACTGGCAGACCTCTGTAATGTGTTGACTAATATGGGACTAACTGCACCAAACACTAATCAATAATGTCACTGCAAGTATGCTTCGTAGGTGTCAAGACGTTCTTCGACACATAGGTAGTGTTACTGGATACTGAAATCCAGAGGTTTGGACATTCTCTGAATATACACTTTTGTCTATATTGTGGTACTACTTGTTGTGAGCAAAAATTGCCCATTGAATTGTTTTTGTAAACACACTGGCGTTTATGTTACGTGGCTTCACTTCATGCAATATCCCTAACTTTTTGTGACCAGTATATATATATATATATATATTCTATTAAAAAGAGACCTAAGCAAAAAAATACATATATATTTTTGACTCATACCAAGTACAACATAGTAAAGGTTATGTATTATTTTGCAACTTTCGTTTTAAATTCTAAAGTTTTTCCTTAGTTTTCAGTTTTGCTCTTTAGTATATATATATATATGCATACATACATACATTGCTGAAAAAAAATGTGTACAATCAAACTGTGACAGTTTGTACGGCTTTTCTACACAGCGTAGCTATGTGATCCAGCCTTTAATCTGTTGCCCTTAACAATCTGATAATAGAAGAGATCCATAATTCAGAGAAAGGCTAATTAGGAAGCACTGGCCTAATCGGAAAAGTATTAATCCGACAGTGAATAGAAATATTGGTTTGTGGCTCTCTAATTTAATTGCTTAGAAAAGATTATTCATTCAGAGAAATCTGAAGATACAGACTCAACTAGCAAATACAAAAATTGGTCTATTACTCTTGCCATTTGGGAACAAACAGCTACAAAATTCAAAGTGAACATTAAATTCAAAACCAGTAGCACCAAAAGTAAACAGCTATCAAGATGGTTTTGAAGCATTACAGGAACAAAGGAGCAATGATATGTGTTCAAAAATAATATTGTTGAGAGAAAATTAATTCAAATTAGAAAAAAATCCTCATAAAGCTATACTTCCAACCAAAGTAGTAGAATGTAAAAGTATGTGCGCACGCCGATAGTTTTCAAATTATTAGCAGATTTTGCCAATATGGGCACATTTGAACGTTTGTGGCCTCTAGATTTTATCAAGGCCTGTTTCTCAGTACATAGGAACTGTATCAAAAGTTTCCTTTACACAGAAGGAATTTAAATTTTATTGCCAGGTTCCTCTTGCAGCAACTAGTTATTAAATTAAAATCTTTTCCTTAAGTTATTTGTAAGTCGACAGTAATTTTTTTTTTTTTTTTATTGGAGGTTTAACGACCACCGTGAGCAACTCTGATAATAGAAAAGCTATAAGCAGTCGCCCGTCCCTAATTTAGGGTCACTGGTTCCAGTGAAGGGAGGGAGCCAGTGCTGTAAGACAAACACAACATCCATGCCTCACCGGGATTCGAACCCGGACCCCGTTCGAACGAATGATCGCTTAGACCACTGCGCCACTGGGGGCGGCACAGTAATTTTTGAACTAAGCTGTTGAAAATACTATTTATAATTTTTAAAGGTTCATTAATGGAACTGTTTTCTGGGTATAAAATGTTTCTTTTAATTCTCTTGTTTTTATGAGGTTCATAATCCAATATTTTGCAATAAAGGTCAATTTCACACACATATTCAATTGTATTTTGCCGTCGTCAGAATTTGTAATGTCCTAATAATTATTTTTTTATTGTTTCTTTAAATTATCTTATATTGTCATTGTGATATGCGGGTTTGCAGCAAGTTTTGTTTCAATGTTGTGTTCACAGATACATTTTATTTTTATACAACTCTGCTTCCAACTTCTCCCACCCCTGCATTCCTGAAATTTGAACAAAAATTTAGTAAACTGTAACTGGAAAAGCAAAGCAACTGGCCACATTGCCTGTGACAGGTTCAATAGCATTCCTCTGCTTCATTATTTGATAGGCACAACTCTGATATGTGGAAGGGGGAGATGGGCACATTTGGATGTAAGTGTGTACTCCCACAGTCTAACAAAATGTTGCATTGGATATTTGTATATATTCCATTTGGATACAGATACATTATGATTTCAGTAAGCTTAATTCACATGTGGTATAAAACGTGCATTTTCAAAAAAAAAAAAAAAAAAAAAGTTAAGTTTTTGCGTGCCTTACGTAGACTTTGAATTGTGACTGACAATTTACTTCTTGGCCACAGGACTCTGTACAGGGTGGGTTTTGAATTTTTTTCAACCTTGAAGCTTTCTGGATTTAACAAGTATCTCTCCAACAGCTTATTCCGTTTGTTACTCTACACACAATATATTTCTTGCAAAAAAACTGGCTGAATGAGCCCCTAAGAAATGCTGATCTAATATATGATAACAGTAATATAGAGTATCCTTTATAACTAACATACCAATAAGCTGCATTTGTAACAATGTTTGCTACACAGAGGCACATGGAAGCACATTTGAGTAATTAAGTATAAATTCAATACTCTCTAAACATTTGAAGAATTAGAATTTCTTTTACAACTAGCTGCATTTGTTATTTAAAAATCTAACCAAATATTCAGTAGCTCATAAAAATGAAAAGGTCTAAAATTTCGTTTCCTTGAAATATATTTTTGTTACTCTTTCACGAAAATACAAAATTAAAAACGAAGCAGCTGTGTTTAGATCCGAAAATCTAACAAATTCTTTACTACTCCTAGTTTAAAATGCAGTCGATGATATATATACCTGTTAAGAAAATACATGAATGTGTTCACGTGTTAAGCCTACCTCCACGTGCTACGAAACGAATACATGAATGTCTTCACGTGTTACGGGAATCTCCACGAGTTACGAAGCGAATACATGAATTGTGTTTGAAATCGAAGCCTATGAATTGAAACAGGAAAAGGACTTACCTTTTAACAACGATAAAATCCATCGATTAGGCATGCACCTCTGGACGATCGAGTTCAGCCTTGCCATAACTCACCGTACGTAGTACAAGTGACGTAACAGCAGGTTAGAGAATGACGCAGCCGCAGACCAGAAGCTGCTTTAAAACCAATGGAATAAAATCTTCTAGTCGTATAAGCAAAAGAAAAAAAAGGAGGAATTCAATAATCTTTATCAATTATACACAAGCTTACTGTTTTATCAACAGTATAATTTTGTTTTGTTTTTTTGCCTGAATGTAATGTCACGCCAAAGATTAGCTGTGACCTTGCTAACATGACGAAAATGCAACGTTTAGCAAACGTAATGAATGTGACAAAATCGCAACGGTAACGAATGTAACATTTAACAAACGTTTATCAAACGTAGTCTTTGTACGGAAGACCAAATATCAACTTTTGCAACCGAAATGCGACGTCTTTTAAACGTCATGTGCTACTTGGGTAAGCGAGCCTAAAGATCAGAGGAACGTTTGTTTTTGGAGAGGAGAGGGGAGGGGGGGGTTGCACGATCCCGAATCACCGAATTCTACTGTAGTAGGGTTTTGAATGTGAGAACCTATAAGTCATATGTCTGCAGCATGAATTGCTAGATTCGTGTCACGTGTTTTCCGGTTGTGGTGGGTGAAAAGTCTGAGTATGCACAGAACTCTCATAAGGACCTGTGTTGAGAGTTCAGATGCTTGTGCGAGAAGTGAATTTGTCTCCTTTCCATTCGGCGCTGATAATCAAGTAGCGGCTTAGAGAATTTCGGTATGAAATTTCTTGATATTAGCAGTGATATAACCAAATTAGAAGAATTTGTCCGGAATGCTTTTCGATGGGATTGGCTTGAACCAGGGGGCGCAAAACCGCCCGTCCGCGGTGTTCAAGAATTCATTGCGGATGATTAATTTCCCGACCACGATGTACGTGCGGACGTCCCTTTTTTCTGCAAGCTTGCAGTATGATTGTGATTAGAACATTTTTATTTTACATTTTTTTTTTTTTTTTTTGCCAATTTAAAATTTGTGCATGTCAAGTGCCACAGTTTTACGAAATTACGCATTCTCTTAAGCGATAAACCGTTCTTTGTTTTGGCGATATAGTTCCGCGGTGACTCCCTCCCTTCCAAAATTTTAACGTGCTAAGCCAATGTGCAGCTTTCTCATTCCCTCTCAAAGTTTTATCTTGTGAATTTTACGCCTGAAGCGGGAGGTATAACTGTAAGGATAGCGACTTTGCAGTTGTTGTTTTTTTTTTTCTCTCTTCTTCCTTTTTCTCCCGTCTATCTCCGTCCCCTAAGTCATCCCTTGTTTAGTTTCGTTTGTTAATACTGGAGGGACCCAGTATTAACCAATGCAACTAAACAACAGTTGCTTCTTCCCTTCACGTGTGACCTTAACATCTCGCACGTGTGATGCCCGCCGTAATATTGGCTTCCCGTGCATTACCGTTTTCCGCATGTTTCCTGGCGTCCTTGACGACGACGATCGTACCTAATGTTGCACATTCTATCTCTCATCTTTTGCCATTTTGCAGTTGAAAATTCTTTTTGCTATGAAAGTAGAAATGGATTTATTTTTTGTATGTACATTGAAAAAAAAAATTCAGTAAAGTGACTATATTTAATACACACGTATTTCTCAACGTATCGAGATTAAGAAACATGTTTTATATACAGTATTCTTTTACAGTTAAATTCATTCAATAGTGGTTTAACTGTTGGAACTTTTACATGTTATAGTTTCTTTGTGTGAAATGCAATTTCCAGTTGGAAATTATTAGTATTTACTGCGAACAAATACCTCAGTAATCAAATGTAATTCAAGGAAAAACTTTTCACGTACCTCTCAGTTGTAAGTGGTCGATGTTTGAATCTTTGTATGGCTGTTCTCACCAGGCTCTTGAGTCTTGAGTTTAGACTTTTAAGAATTTAGTTGGCACATTTTCTTCACGGGTCCCGAAATCGGATAGACAAATTCATCGAATAAATTAATTTGTCTATCCAATTTCGGGACCCGTGAAGAAAATGTGCCGATTAAATTCTTAAGTCTAAACTCAAGAGCCTGATGAGAACAGCCATACAAAGATTCGAACATCGACCACTAACAGCTGAGAGGTACGTGAAAAGTTTTTCCTTGAATTACATTTGATAACCAAGATATTTGTTCGCATTAAATACTAATAATTTCCAACTGAGAAATTGCACTTCACACAAAGGAACTATAACATGCAAAAGGTTCCAACAGTTAAGCCACTATTGAATGGAAAACTGAAAAAAATGATATTTAAATTCTACGTAGTTATGGTATTTATACGAGTCTGACGAGTTACTTTCAAAGGAGGACGGGTACATTTTTAGAAAAACCGTCCTCGAGAACAGGTAAAATTTCAGAGATTTTTCATGCCCTGGCTTGAACGCACGGATAGTAATGACGATGCCGTCAGCACGTGGTGCAAGAAAATAGATAGTTCGCGACAAGCTTATTGTGTGTTTTGCAACTCATTACTGAAATATGTTGGAGAAGGTTATAAAGCCTTAATGAACCATGCAAAAACTATGACACATTAAAAGTTCAAAATGTGTTAAAAGTTCAATGACCCTGAGTCATTATGCAGGTGCAAAGAATACGGATGATCTGGTGGAGAGCGATAATCGACCACTTGATATAATGACAAGAAAAGCTCGTCAAGAAGTATTAGTATCATCATTCATCGCTGAAAATTCTCTTTCTTTTAGTTTGGTGCCAAATTTGATTGAGCTGTGTCAAGAATTAAGTCGGGACCAAACTGCGCTGAAATTTCTGTCCATGAACAGAACTACCGCATGTTACAAGTTAAAATACGGAATTGGCAGAACAGTTAAAGAAAATATAATTAGAACTTTAAGAACCACAACATTTTCTTTAAATGTGGATGAAAGTACTAGTAATGCACTAGAGAGCATACTTGCAATGCTAGTGCAGTTTTATGATGACAATCACAGTGAGGTTGTGGTTCATCATCTTGCTTCTTTAAAACTGGAATCTTGCAGTGTGCAAGCTGTTTATACAGCCATTGTTAGTACCATTGAAGAAAATCAGATTCCATGGAAAAATTTAACTAGTATTTTAATGGATTCGTGTAACACTATGCGTGGGAAAAAAAGTGGTGTCGAAACTAGAATAAGAAGAAATAAAGCACCTCACTTATTAGATATTGGTGACACTTGTCATATAGTAAATAACTGTGCCAAAAAATTTTAATCGTTTTTCGAAAGTTACTTGGAAGATTTTTTTATTATATTTATTTTGACATGAAAAGCTGTAGCAAAAGGGAGAATTTTTTCAAAATATGTGCAGTGCTTGGAATCAAAAAACTGAAGCCCTTGAAGAGGCCAGGTCACAGGTGGGTGTATATTTTAACTGTCTTAAGTAGAATCAAAGAGTTGTGAGATGCTCTTATAGTATTTTATTTTTGTTATGTGGATAAAAAAGATAGGTTTATTTTTCTGATGTCAAAGCTGTGTATGATAATAGAAATATTTCATCTTCTCAAAAAGAGTTTGTAGATGGAGTACATTCCTCTTTACATTCCCAAAAACTTACAATGGATGCTGTAGCTTGGAAAAAAAAAAGAATAGTCAACGGATTATTTGTTTTGCAGAAAAAAACGTTATTGCAAATAGCATGTATGCAGCAGTGCTACCAGAATTTGATGTGTACATAAAATTATTTGAAACCAAAAAACCAATGCTTCATATGTTACATACCAGCATTTATAAATTGGTGTTAACATTTTTTACTTTTTTATAAAGCCAGAAGTTATTTCAAAGTGCATGTCTTACAAGGATTTGTTAAAGCTTGATGTTAGTAACTCTAATTTCCACTTACCCAGTAAGTTGCTGTATATTGGATCAGAAGCTTGCACCATTATGAAAAAATTATCAAAAGACCTTGTGGTAGCAAAAGAATTCAAAACCTCTTTGGTCAAAGCCTACACTAACACAGCACAGTATATGATACAAAAATTGCCTGTTTGGGAATTCATTTCTTATTAGTTTTACAGCATTGGACCCAGAGCTAAGTGGTAAAACTAGTACTATGTTAGCATTTGAAAAATTATCTTTTTATCTGTCTCATATATTTTCTGAGGCTGAAAAACCTACAACTGTGTGCAGAATTAAGATTATACTAAACTGACATTGATATTACTGATGAAATGCTCCACTGTTGTGATACCAATAAAAAAAAAAATTAAATGTGCGATAGACAAATATTGGTCTAAAATTGTTTACTTAAAAGATGAAGTTACAAATGAAAAAAAGTATCCTGTGTTAGGAAAATTAGTCAAAGCATGCCTTAGCTGCTTCCACGGCCCACTAGTTGAAAGTGCTTTCAACTTAATGGATGATATTCTGACTGACAGTAGAACATCTCTTAAAATTGATTCATTGGATGCAGTGCAAACTGTTAAATATGACAATGTCTTCCAAAGAAACAACTTGCCAAAAATATGGCTCGAAAAATCCTGTGACTGATCCAATTAATAAGGATTTACTTGTAAATATCAATAGAAGTTGGAGATCATATCAGGAGGACTTAAATGCTGAAAAATCTAGTTCTGATGTGCTTATTTCAAATATAGAAACTCGTGAAATCCCTTCCAGTTCATGTCAAAAAGAAATTCGTAGTTTCGTATGTGAACAGGGATCTTCCAAATCCCTGTGTGTTGAGGAACCTTCCAGTTCTGTATGTGAAGGAGGAAAAAGAACATTTCCCATTCCAACAGTAATTGTGAAATTCAATTCAAAAGAAAGGCAGATTCAGAGCTTATTCCAGGGAAAGAAAAGAAACTGGATGGTTTTTTTTTTTTTTTTTTTCTTCTTTTTTTAATAATTCAGGTTGTTTAAAACTGGTTTATTGTATTTTTCTTCATAATATATTCTATGATTTAAATGTTTAAAATTGTTAAATATTGCTAAAAGAAGGTAAATGTAAACAATTTTTTGAATTATTATAATACAATTGGGTTATTATAATATAAGGTATAATAATTGGTTTTAAAATACTCATTGAATTAAAAGTCGTAAAACCCTAGTACGCCCGCGAGATTTTTAGGGGATTTTATCTCTTCTCGCAAACACCCCTGAGAACATCAGTGAAATAAGAACTTAGTTGGTGTGTTGGAATTTTTAAGTAATCCTTGAAATTTTGATTCTGACTTGGTGATACCCCTCAAAATCAATGCTACAAGCCACCTCCAAAAATTTGTCTACTAGACATTTTATATGTAATTCGGAAGTAAAAGAAGTTTTATCACATTCAGATGTGGATCAATCTCTAGACTGACTCACCAGTGCCCATTTAGCAGGAAGCTTGTTCTTCATTCAGCACATTGCTTTCACTTCATGAGAAATTGGATACCGCAATAGAAAATGCCATTTCTACACAATGTAGATCATCCAGAATACAATACTAAGAATGTCACCAAAGAAATTAACATCTTGAAGATAACTGGTAAGCATATAGAAAATTAATATGGTTTATTTGTGGCATTATCAACAATTCCACTGAGTGTGATTGAAGCACAGAGAGCCTTTTGAGTAGCTGGGTTGTTTGTTCCTAAAATTAATACTACCTTAGAAGGCAGCAGTGCGGATAATAATTTTTTTCAACAATTTTAAATCAAGGACAAATACTATGTGTGCTTTATTTGAATTACAGTAAAATCCACTTAACAAGGAGTTCAGAGCCACCATGCTGGCACAGTGGTCTAAGCGCTGGCTTGTGACGATTCATCCGAGATGAGTCCAAGTTCGAATCCCAGTGAGGCATTGACATTGTGTTTGTCTTACCGCACTGGTTCTCTCCTTTCCCTGGAACCAGTTACCCTAAATTAGGGATGGGGGACTGCTCGTAGCCCATTGAGTTGCTCACTGTGGTGGTTAACCCCCCCTCCTCCAAAAAAGGGGAGCTCAGAACTGACACACACACACTGAAGAGCAATTAAATTAGAGACAGCTTGCGTTATGAAAATGTGGCGCTGTGGGCGGCCCTGTAAACGGAAACGACATGATGTATGCAGCGATCCGACAATATAAGGAGTGATGTGACGGGAATCGGTAAGAGTCGGACGCAGTATGAGTAAGACTAAGGATCTAAAAGCGCATTTGATCCTGGGCAAATTGTCTGGGCCTGACGAATGGGTCACTCCATCTCGGATGTCATGCGGGCACTGGGATTTTCACGAGCCACTGTGTCACGGGTGCACCATGAGTAAATTGAATCCGGTAAAACCATCCCTGCAAGGGCCAACTGCTGTGGACAACAGCGTGTGGATGAGCGGGGTCATCGTCAGCTAGCTCGCATTGTAACAGCGGATAGACGGGCCACAGTGCAAGAAAACACTCGGCAATTTAACGCTGGTGCACAAAAACGTGTAAACAGCCACACCATCCAGAACCATCTCCTCGCTATGGGGTACAGAAGCCATCGTCCCACAAGGGTGTACCACTGCTGACTGCACATCACTGGGTGCAAAGATTAGCATAGGCGCAGGAACATCGCCACTGGACCCTAGACATGTGGGAAAATGTTGCCTGGACTGATGAGTCGAGATTCACGTTGGTACATGCGGATGACCACATGAAGCGGTGGATCTTTCTTGCAAGCAGGGTACTCTTCAAGCTGGTGGGGGTGGCATTCTCGTCTGGGGACTGTTTATGTGGACTGAAATCAGACCCCCTGGTATGTGTGACATCGTCCCTCACAGGTCAACGTTACCGGGATATCCTGGATGACCATTTGCTCCCATTTGTACGTCTTCAACATCCCACTGGGGTCCTCATCCTGCAACAAGACAATGCACCGTGCCATCACTTTCGAATTGTATCCGAATGGTTGGATGAACACTCCACCGACGTGACCTCGCTTCTTTGGCCAGCTAAGTCACTTGACCTCACTCCCATCGAGAGAGATATTCGAGGCTCTGACCCTTCCTCCATCAAATCTTCGTGAACTGTGGGAGCTTGTTCAGGGGTCCTGGATCCGTACGGCTTCCCAACGCTTCCGGTGTCAAGTCGAGTCCATGCTGAGACGAATCGCCGTCATCATCAGGGCGAAAGGTGGTGCTACACGTTACTAGACAGGTATCTTAGTCTAATTCAATTGCTCTTCAGTGTATATGCAATTTAAATTGAAAGACCCAAACCAAACTTGTGTAAACTTTTAAACTCTGCACAAGAGAACAAAACCAACATTCAAGAAATCAAATCAATTCTTCAGGAAAGCACCAGTCCATAATAGGAGCAACTTTTTTGATGACAGTAAGAGCTGGAATTGGAATCGCCAAATGCCCAATGTCAGTGCTCTCCAAGTCGCAATTGGAGTTCGAATGATACAGAATGAAGATAACAGAAAGCAATGAAATCCGCACGGCATAGATGTTGAACCAGAAGTGGAATTTCCGCCCAAAGAGTTGGTAACATAATGACCTAGGAGTCCGTAGAAGTAAGAAAAAAAAAAAAAGGATTTTATTAAATAAAGAAATTCCATACATGAAAAACTACCGAAATGACACGATAACTATTTTAACTCCAATGTTAAAATATTTAATATATACATTTAAAAGATGATATAATAAAATATGTACACACATGAGATCTTTCGGTGCCCAAAGTGGGTACCATCTTCAGATGTTGTTAAAATTCACCAAACGTACGTGACAAACAGTATGTTATTTATATAAGACTGCAGTCGTAATGACGTAAATAGTATGAAATGGGCTTAACCAATGAGAGTATGGGACAACATTTGTTGCTGGTCAAACATAAAATTAATAGGTATAATTTATTGATTTATTATTGCCTAACCCTACAAACCCAAGTATGTTTTCCACAGTATAGGTATAAATTCTGGTAAATTATCATTACATGCTGTATCCCCATATTTCATAATATACAAACTCTCAACAAATCTTAAAGTTGATCTAGATTTTGGTGTGTTGAGAATTTTAATCTCGTTCCAGTGAGGATGATAATTACCTTGGTTTACAAGCCGTGCTAAGGCTGTGGTTGTATCTCTATTTTTAACATCATATTTATGTTCTTTTAATCTAGCTGATATTGAACAAAATTATATCATCTTTTGAATGTATATATTAAATATTTTAACAGTGGAGTTAAAATAGTTATGTCATTTCTGTAGTTTTTCATGTATGTAGTTATCGGCACGAGTTAAATTCACAGTATATATAAAGAAATTCATTTTTAAAGGTTACTTTTTAATATTTTTATCGCTAGATAGATAAAGCTGAGTGGTGTGGCATCCATAGGTCACGCCGATGCAGCTCCAGAGTATTGCATTACACCTTACTAATGACTAAACGCTGATACAGAACAAGTCATAGAAATATCGTATGTACTCGTGTACAAGTCAAAAGTTTTTGGAGGAAGTCCTACTTTCAGAGTTGGAGGATCGGCTTGTAAATGGACCGATAAAAAATAGGGCTAGACTACTACCATGAATTTCCCCACGCAATTTATGGACGGATTTGTTTACGTTTCAGACCGCTGCAATTCTTTTATCAGCTACAAAAACGTTGGTCAAAATGGCGAAGGACGAAATAAAAACAAGGCACAGTCACACAAGATATGAAAAGAGGGACACTTAGGTTCATGCAGCAAGCACTGTTTGTATGTTTTCATTGGCTGGTTGACAAAAACAGAGATGGTGCGATAGTCAGAGTTGTCCTTTTCAACAATACGAAATGACCCCAGCCATCCCTCCCCACAACTTTCCTCGATCTTTCATTACAACACCCCTCCTCTCCGCTCCTGAACTGAGGAAAATTTTCCTGAGGGAGTTCCTTTTCCAATTATACCCCTTCTTCTGCACAATTACCCTGCAGGGTTTTTAAATCTGCGTATAATCCGCAGAACCTATATTTTAAATTCTTTTGGCAAATCTGTGGATTATATGACAGAAATTACGGTACATGAAGGAATTTCCCCCACAGTTAAATTTTTTTGTGATATTTTTAGAATCTCCTTGAAGAAAAAATTCTTAGTGAGAATAATTGGCAGTGAGACACGTAACACACAAAACATTGGAATAATTCTTGATGACATATCATGCTTCAGTTATGTAAAACATTACAAGTCTTGGGATGACGTTTCGGTAGCGACTTCTACCTTCACCAGCCGTGGAATGAAACACATGGTATTAGCATCAGTTGTTGCCAGATTTCAAATTTGGAAAGCTACTTTGAAATCTGGCAACAACTGATGCTAATACCATGTGTTTCATTCCATGACTGTTGAAGGTAGAAGTCGCTACCAAAACATCGTCCCAACACTTGTAATTTTTACGTAACTGAAGCATGATATGTCATCAACAACTATTCTAATATCAAAATAATTCTTCACATGTACATAGAAGGCAGTTCAAATGTGCCATATTTTTGTTTCCCATGTAGTCACTTCTCCAGAAAACTTTAAAATTGCATCGCCTGGTTTGCTCAAATGGAAATCGGAAGATGCAGGTTAGGGCAACGTAACTTCAAAGTTTTCTGAAGAGTTGGTTACATAGGAAACAGTGAAAATATGGCACTTTTGTGCTGACAATGATATTTGCATTGCTTTCCATGTACATGTGAAGAATTTCCTTCAGGAAGATTAGTTTTCCATTGGAACTTGTGACCTACATCCATACCTAGATGTGAGAAAAGGTTGTTTTGATGCTATGTGGAAGCATTAGTTTGCTTCATGTAGTGCAAATATAAATGATTAACTTGTGACATACTGCATTATTGTTACAGTTATATACACTGCTGGCCACCCAAAATGCAACACCAAGAAGGACACGAGATAGCAAAGCCAGATTTACTGGACACATAACAACATATACAAAGATGAAACGATTGAGCTTACAGGCCCGTGCGACTTGCGGAACACGCAGACATCAATAGTTCGTGTAGCACCCATGGCTGGCAATAACGGCCGCTACACTCCGCGGCATCAAACGAAAGAGGCTTTGGATGTGGGCTTGGGGTATGTCGGTCCAGGCTGCTTCCCCACGTTGCCACAGTTTATCAAGCGTAGCCGCGGGTGGTGCTTGCCTGGCCACTCGGTTACCGATCAGCGACCAGTCGTGTTTGATGGGCAACATATCGGGACAACAGGCGGGCCATGGCAGCAGTGACACCTGGTGGGCCGTGAAGAATTGTTGCACGATGCGTGCCACGTGCGGGCGCACATTGTCCTGTTGAAGCATGGCCGCTGGCAGGTCCTGAAGGTAAGGGAGGACTACAGGCTCCAAAACGTCGGAGATGTAGCGGTGGCTGTTGAGTGTACCGGCGATGCGTACCAGAGGGATGCAGGTGTCATATCCAATTGCACCCCAAACCATAACGCCAGACAACAGACCGGTATAGCGATGCATGATGCAGGCATCATACAGCATCTCGCTGCGGTGTCGCCACCGCGGATCCGACCATCGTGGTGTTGCAGGCAGAAGCTGGATTCGTTGGAGAAGACAATGTCATGCCATTACGTAGTCCTGGTGCGCCGTTAAACGGCCCACTGCCGCCGCACTCGCAGGTAGTGTAACGTCAATGGTGATCGGGGCAATGGGCGCCGTGCGATAAGTCTCCGCTCCTGCAGACGACGTCGAACGGTACGTGCTGACACAGGTTGTTGCGCAACACACCCTAATTCCTGCGTTAACGTTCCTGATGTGGCGGCGCGAGCCGTCGATGCCCGCAGCACAACGTGCCGGTCCTCTCGTTCGGTGGTGTAAATCACGTCGGTTCGTCCGTCCCTCCTGCACCCACCGAATCCATACTCGCCTCACTGTGGCTGGATGTCGTCCCACACGGGCTCCAATGTCTCGGTACGATAAACCGCTGTCGCAATAAGCCACTATTCGTCCTCTGTCGAACTCCGAAACGTGCTGGAATGACTGCCGTATTCTGCGACGAGGCATCAGGAAGCTTCGCACGCACAGGGCCGGCAGCACAACACACTTCCACTACTTACACCCACCCCGCCTTCTGTGTACCCTTATAGTGCTTCTCAGTGGCGTGCCAGGCGCACATGATTTGCATATGCCCTGCAATGCTAATCGTCTGCATGCCCTCTTGCGGGCAACGCATGCTGCGAATTTCAGGCCAATCGGATGCTTCCTTCTTGGTGTTTCATTTTGGGTGGCCAGCAGTGTATGTTATATAATTTTTCCTGAAACTGCAATCATATAACTGGTTTTTATCTCCATCCTGTATTTTCTTTTGCAGTTATCATTACTGATAATACTTGACATGCAAACGGAAATATAGTAACCGATTAACTTAGAAAATGTATTTCCTTAGCTTTCTGCTAATGTCTAGCAGTTGCGATTAAACTACTTAATACATAACCCCCCCACACACACACACACACACACAGTTTTTACACTGAAAATGTTTTATGGGTGATTTATTATCATAAAAAACATAATTTCTGTAGGCACAATATGGCAATGGGAAAATGGCTCGGCCCATATCCTCCAGTAGCTGCAAGTATTCTTATGGGTTCCAATTCTCCCTTTTTTAATGTTGCAATTAGGCATATAGCAGTGCCACAGTGTGACTAAGATGTGGAATTTTGACTGATATTAGACTTAAGTTTGACTACCAGTTTCTCAACCGTAGGTAAGTAATGGTAAAGTTATTTTGTTTCCTTTTGTGTGTTTGTTGCTCTTTAATACTTATTTACAGTCCATGAGCTGTAAAACTTTTAAGTTCTGATGTAACCAAGACATTCCTGAAGCTTTAGTTTGGGTGTGTTTTTTAGTCACATTGACCTCATGTTGTTTGCATTTTAAAATTAGCTATTTGTAAGTTATGTTTAATCATGTACTGTGTTTTTAATGTACATGTTTTTATTGCAAAATGTTCTACAGTATGAAATTCCAATATATTTTTTCAGTTTTATCTCATAAAGTGTTGTTTCGATATTTCAGCTGGTAACTTCCTTACAGGAAACCTGTCAAGCTTTCTGATCGTTGGTGGTGCATTTTTATTTTTATTGTGCACCTTTGTCTTTTTTAAAAGGTAAGTAAACTTAAACTATTGGTAATTTGGAATTGTTAAGGTTGATTGCAGTGTAGGAAAGTGTGTGTGTGCATACATGTGTTTATCTTCTTGTTCTTCCTTTTATATTGATAAACTAAAGAGTAAAATTGTACTTTTAATGCTTCACTGTGTACTCATGTTTTATGTAGATGGTTTAGCACTGAAGCAGTACAGCAAGAAGTTGACATTCCCTAAGCTCTGACTTATGAAATGGTGGAATGAGGATAAATAGTGAAAAAACCCAAGTAGCGTGAAATACATTTTACACTTAATTGTGTGTACCTTCATGATTAAGTGGGCAGTTTTGTTTGTTTACCTATTGTATGATGGATGCTATGTAAAGTGTGGTAGAAAATTTTAGAATTTTTCTCGTTATCAAGTTGGTACAGTGAAACCTCTGAATAATGGTTACTGTCCAGACCGGGGAAAAGTCACTGTTGTTAGGAGGTGGCCGTTGTTCGGTGAATAGGCATAAGTTAACATTGCTAGTCCATTGCGTTTCTGCAAAAGCAGAATAAATATATGAAGCTTATACACAATAAAAAAAAACCAATGCAGTACTTTTTCCAAATGCTGACTGCTGAATAAAACTGAATATAATAAATAAATAATGCATGGTGTAGAGGATTTTAAGAAAGCAGTGTCTGGTATTAAACAGCTGTTAGAAATAGCAAGTTAGGACATTAGGGTTAGGCTACACTACTGGAAATGAAATTAATTAGAGGGGAGTACGTTGAATGACAATAAGGTAAGTTTTCTCAGTTACTTCACATTTTTCTCAAAAATGGACAGTGTTCAGAACTTTTGTTAGGACCCCCGTAGTGCCAAATATTTTAATATAACATGAAATCGATTAAAATGGGCAAACTATCTGCATAAATGTACATCTATTTTTAATCGATATGCTTGAGATGTTTAATCACTACGGTCGATATAGGAGCCATTCGAACATATCAATTAATCGTTCACTGAAATATTTTTTTTACGAATTTAAATTCTTGAAAGTTGGCAGGTCTGGTTAATTATATATCCAGATAAAAGGAACACTTGATTATTAATATTTGAAACATGAAAATCTTCAAATAAGATTTTTGGAGAATCTCTTTCGTAGGAACCTCTTGTGGTTCTACGGTGGCAGAACTTCAAGGCAGTTCAGAAGAGCTAGTTGTAGATACAAAAGATTGTGGCTTTGTTTAAGGTTTCTTTTCAAAAAACTTTTTTTTTAAAATGAAAGCATTGTTGTTTGGCTAAGACAATTTTTTGAGCTCTCTGCTTGGTTAAAGTTGGTACCATTATATAGATATATAGTAATTAAATTGTTTCAAAATTATTAATGGATCTATCAGTGGCAATTGGGTCAATACAACCCATGGGATGCCAATACTTCTTGGGTCTAATCATTAAAGTGTTTTTGACTGTATCATTACATATAAATGTCAGTGATGGAAAGTTTGCGCTGAACTGCGCCAATTTCATTATCTTGCGCCAAACTGCTACAAATTACAAAAAAATTTAATATGTGCGCTCAACAGCGCCGAAACGGCAATCCACAGCAAAAACTGCCGAGCGAAAAAAATATTTTCCTGGCAAAAAATGCTGTTTCAAATTGCGATTTAAATGACACCTTTTTAAGGTCTACGTGTAATTTGGTTAAATGTATAACAACGCTTAATCAACCCGTACCGCCTATCCCAACATTTCGAAATGTTTTTCACCTACCTTCTAATTCATTGTTTTTTCGTCATAAGTGACGAATATGTTTCAGGATGTAGGTGGAGCTTATGGAGGAGGAGTTTTGTTGTAATCGCGTGGTATGTAGGAGAAACGATGCTGTACATTATGAAATCCTGATGAAGATTGTTTATATGTCATTCCCTGCTCTTTGGGATGGTGCAGTTACTTCGTTCTAGGCGAGGTGCGTGATTACATAAATACATCATAAGGTCAATCGTTAGCTATTTCGTTGACATGAAGGATAACTGAAAATGGCTCTCCCATTGCAGGATGCGATGTTTCTGTTTCTAAAGGATTCATAGGTATTCAGAGATGCCAACTATTATGGATTTTCCGTAGTTTGTACGGATTTTCACTCCATCTTACGGTTTTACGGAAGTCACCCAAAAAACTATGGAAAAGCCCACACAAGATCTCTGCATGCAATTTTCCTTTTTTTGTCATCTTTTGGTTGAAAAAACGCACTTTACAGATAGTTCCTTTACATCTTCGATGTTCTGACTTCCCCTGCCAACGGAGGTGGAGTTTTGTCACGTGATTCGTCGTACAGCCATTTGAGAGTGTTGTGCGCAAAAGCTGAGAAGGAGCTCAACTCAGCGCCCTTTGTGATCTCATTACATGTGGCTTTGTGCTTGTGAAAATTTCAGTGCAAATGTTTTAACCCTTTCCACTCGACTGTCGGGGAATATCCGATATTACGACATTGCTGCATAGCTCGCGTGGCAAGTAACACCCACCACGGCGATGACACCTGTATAGCTCGCATGTTGCCACTTGCGAGACATTTCTTTTTCGTCGAATAGGTCGGGTGTCTCTCGCCACGCCAATGACACCCCAATAGCCCACATGTTGGGGCTCACAAGACATTTCTTTAATTAATACATACATACATATCACTAAGCTGTTCTCTGAGATTCAGAGGTTAGCTCCAAAAAGAAATACAAACTTCCAGATATTTTTACTTATTGTTGTCGTATCAAACTTCGCCATTTACAGCGATCTTGACATACAACTCGTGCTTCACTGATATCCATTACACGCCTTACACAAGATCTTTTATACTTCATACTCATAATCTTTTTCTCATGCAGACACTCCTGAATCTGATCAACCCATGTCTTCCTTGGCCTTCCTCTGCCTTTCCTTCCTGCCACTTGGGTTGAAAATATTTTCTTAGTAAGCATTTCATCACTCATTCTTTCAACATGGCCAAACCACCGAAGCATATTGGTTTCCACCTTTCTAACAACATTTTGCTTCACATCACACAACTGCAATACATCTTCATTCCTCACACAATCAGATCGTGTCTTGCCACAAACCCCACGTAAGTAACGCATTTCTCCAGCACACAAACGACTCTTATGCTTCTTCTGCAGTACCCAGGTTTCACTGCCATACATCAGAGTAGGAACAATTACTGTTTCATACACAGCCATGCGGGACTCTCTAGAGAACCCATCATTCCTGTGAAAACCTCCCAGAGCAGCTATGACTTTCAAAGAAGAATTCACTCGCCTACTGATTTCACCATCCAACTTGTTCTCTCTGTCAAACATGCTTCCTAAATACACAAACTCGCTCACCTGGTCAATCACAGTGCCATTTATACTTACATTACATTCAGTGCTACCAGTTCCTCTCTCAAACACCATAACTTTGGGTTTTCCCTTATTTATACTCAGTTTGAATTTCAAGCAGACTTCGTGCATCCGAGTCAACATACTCTGCAACTCACTTTTGCTCTCTGCCAACAGGGCAGTGTCATCAGCATACAGCAATCTGCACACACACATATCACCAAGACATAAACCACTATTATCTATTTTGGCCTCACGCATGCATGCGTCCATAAATATATTAAACAGCCATGGTGACATTACACAACCTTGTCTAACTCCTGCACCGATGGAAAACCATTTTGATAAAACACCATTCACTCGTACACAAGCTCTACTACCAGCATACATGGCTTTTACACTATTAAGTAGATTCCCAGTAACACCATATTCATTCAATACCTTCCACAAAAGTGTCCTATTCACTCGGTTGTAAGCTTTCTCTAAATCTATGAAGGCAGTAAAAACTTTCTTCCCAACAGCCAGATACTTTTCAATCATCGTGCATAATGCAAAAATCTGGTTAGTGCAGCCTTTACCAGGCATAAAACCACTTTGAACATCCCACACTTTCAATGATGTAAGACCCCGTACTTTTTCAATAACAACCTTACCAAACACTTTCCCTGGCACACTCAGTAGGCTAATACCACGATAGTTCTTGCATTCAGTCTGATCACCTTTTCCCTTATACAAGGGAACAATGATAGCATCCTTCCAATCCCGAGGGACTATTCCTAACTCCCAGCACAACTGGCAAATTTCAGTTAACCAGTCAATTATAGAGTCACCACCCTATTTCAACATCTCTGCAGTTATGCTATCAACTCCCAGAGCCTTACCATTCTGAAGAGATTTTAGAGCTTTACACACTTCTTCTCTTGAGATCCCTCCTGTGCTTTCATCCCTCATTGTGACATCATCTGCATCTGTCTTAGAATCATCTTTGCTTTCCTGATCTAATAATTCACAGAAGTATTCACCCCATCTGTCACTTAACTCATTGGGCTCCCATATCAATTCCCCAATCTCATTCTTCACACAACTTACAACTTTGTTTCCCCTATTTTTCCTGAGTCTCATGTACTTCCAGAAGGACTTTCTATCTTTCCAAAAAGCCAGTTCATGCCTTTCCACTTTCTCCTTCCTATCTTTTGCCTTACTGTCGCTGGTTCGCCATGAGACATTTCTTTTTCACCAAATAGAGAAAAAGAAACGTCAATCAGCATTTTGGGTATCGCCCACCATGACGTTAACGCCTCTATAGCTCGCACGTCAGCACTTGCGAGGAATTTTGTTTTCGCCAAATAGCTCACGTGTTGGTGTTATCTGCCATGCCTATGACGTCTCTATAGCTCGTGAAGAATTTCTTTTTCGCCGAATAGCTCGGGTGTCATCTGCCACGCCTATGATGCCCCTATAGCTCATATGTCAGGGCTTACGAGCCATTTCTTTTTCGCCAAATATGTCAGGTGTCGCCTTCCATGGCGAATGACACCTCTATAGCTCACATGTCGGTGTTCGCGAGACATTTCTTTTTCGCCGAATAGCTCGCATGTCGGGTGTCATCCACCGTGCCCATGACGCCTCTATAGCTCGTGTGTCGGGGCTGGTGAGCCAAAGCTGAGCTTTCACTGATAAGTTGTGCCCTCTACTGCAGGAAAAAAAAATGAGTGGTCGGTGAGTATGGGTGAAAAGTTATTTGAGTGGAAAGGGTTAATTTAGATTAAAACGAAATGAAATGTAGCAGGGAAACAGCTATGACAACAAAAAGAATGAAGTCAGATAAAACTTACCGTCAAGTGTATCACAATATACGTATATAGTAAAGAATAGTCTTTTTATGAAGCATCTAAAGTTTTGCCGAATCACGTTTTGTAACCCATGTGGCTGCGATTTTAGCATGGTGGGCGCTATAATTGTAGGCGAATATATTTTAAATACGTGGAGATCATGTAAATATACGATGTCATCGCTCTGCCCACGCTAATTTTATAAACAATGAACAGCAACTGAAAAATTGTACATTAGACACTGCTGGGATCGAACCCCAGATCTCTCGATAACTAGCCGAGTGCATTCGCTTTACGCTACGGTGCCAACAATTCACAGCACTATTCGTGGTTTATCAGTCAGCATCTGACTACACATATTGATGGGCTCAGCAACTGATGTGCTGCCATCTAGTGGCATTCAACAAAACAAGCTGTTTAATTACAGCTGATAAATCCAAAGGGTGATAGAAACGGTGAATATATTTTAAATACGTGGAGATAATGTAAATATAAGATTTCATCGCTCTGTCCACCCTAATTTTATAAACAACGAACAGCAACTGAAAAATTGTACATCAGACATCGCTGGGTTTATCGAGAGATTTGGGGTTTGATCCCAGCGGTGTCTGATGTACAATTTTTCAGTTGCTGTTCGTTGTTTATAAAATTAGGGTGGACAGAGCGATGACATCATATATTTACATTATCTCCACGTATTTAAAATATATTCACCGTTTCTATCGCCCTTTGTATTTATCAGCTGTAATTAAGCAGCTTGCTTTGTTGAATGCCACTAGATGGAGGCACATCAGTTGCTGAGCCCATCAATATGTGTATTCAGATGCTGACTGATAAACCACGAATAGCGCTGTGAATTGTTGGCACCGTAGCGTAAAGCGAACGCACTCTGCTAGTTATCGAGAGATCTGGGGTTCGATCCCAGCGATGTCTCATCTACAATTTTTCAGTTGCTGTTTGTTGTTTATAAAATTAGTGTGGACAGAGCGATGACATCGTATATTTATTTATTTATTTTATAATTGTAGGCATGCGAAGAGCAAGAAGCACAAAGACCATGTAAAGAGACTAAATGGAGATGTGAGTAAATTTAATGTAACCAAAAAAACTTCTGACAGCTTATAAAGAATCCTGGAAAAAATATCAAGAGTGGATTAGTGCTGGAAAAATTCTACAAAATAAGCAAAAAAGAGAGGAAGAAATTGGATGTTCACAAGGTGATTTGAAAGGGGGAAAAGATGAACTTTTGCAGCAGTTGGATTCCTCTCAGAAAATGTTAAACAATACTGAGATGAACATTGAATGTGGCATAAAAAAAAAAAAAAAGACATGAGTGCAATAGAAAGTGGACAGGAACTATTAAAAGAAGCAAAACAAAACATTGCTATCTTAAAAAATTAGGAATAAATAGAAGTGAGCAATTAAATATTGAGAAAAGCAGCAAAAAATTAAACATTTTGTGTAAAATAAATGATTAATAATAGAATCCTGCTAGGGTTACAAATTTTTTGATCTATTGAAAACTAAAATCTTTGCATATGTGTGTGTGTATTTCAATGCAAGATGTTTTAAATTTGAGTAGGGTGCATCTAGTTCCTAAACATTTTTTGTTAAAGAGTTTGTTCTATCTACTAAGTTAAAGAGTTTGTTCTATCTATTGTACTTGCTCCAAAAAAATGTTTTCTTACACCAAAAACATATTTCACCTGCTCCAAAAACACATTTTACCTCTCCAAAAATGCATTTTGTTGCTCCAAAAATGTATTTCACCTGCTCCAAAAATGTATTTTACCTGCTGCAAAAATGCATCTTGCTGTTCCAAAAATGATTTTACAACTTTCCATCATTGAAATTGTTGTCTTCTGCTTCCATTTTCTATATATTACTCTCAAGATAAGCACTACATGTGAAGACACAACATTTTAATAGTTACCTAATCAAACATCACTATACAACTAAAGGAAATAGCTGGTTAACCTAACTGCAAAAACAGCATCTCACATAAACATCTCACAAAACTACATGGTATGTCTGTCTCATCAGTTGCACCCAAACTCTCTGCTCTCTGACATTGTTTGGAAACCATACGTGCCTTCAAATCATACGGCAATCTCATGCGCTACATGACGTATTATTACACACATCATAGACAATGATGTAACTACAACAGAAATGTTGCAGTTTGTGCAAATAAGTGTGTTAATTAATATGGGTGAAAGTCAAACATTTTCCATCCTTAATCATAATTGAAGTCAAAGTAATTATTTGATACAATTTTACTGGATATCTGTGATA
The DNA here is from genome assembly GCA_039090855.1 of Macrothele yani. Classification (NCBI taxonomy): domain Eukaryota; kingdom Metazoa; phylum Arthropoda; class Arachnida; order Araneae; family Macrothelidae; genus Macrothele; species Macrothele yani. Next base: position 74,215,666 of record CM077016.1, on the reverse strand, counting down.
AATACAATTGTGAGAATAAGATAAAACTAAATTGAATTTGTGTTGCTGCAATTGACGTAGGAACTCGGAGACCATAAAAATTACTGTGCTGCATTAATACAAAAGTTCAAAAGAAGGTGTTCTTTGCTCAAAATTTTTTACTCAATAAATTTTAAGTCATAGTGAAATATTTCTGCATCTTGTGTTCTGCAAATGATTATACTAGCTTGCCTAATGTCTTCTCTATTTTTACCTCTTTTTTTTTTTTTTTGTTGTTGTATTCACAAAAGTGTTTTTATATTTTTCTTAACACTGCTGCTTGTCAGGATTATTCCTAAGACAAACAAATCAGATAGTAGTTTCATACTTCAGAAAATGTACTGCCATGTTTTTTTTTTAATACTGAAATGTAGTTCATTTGTACCTTTTAGTGAAAGTTAGCATTGTTTTTCATAATGATTATGATTTATGATGTTTCAGAATGTTGTGCCATAGGTGTTCAGCTGGGTTGTGTGCATGTCCACATTCTTCTCGCTCAGTTTCCTTGCGCAGGGATATTTCTCAGGAGGTAAAAATGGGCAAACTGAAGATATCAAATTACTTTACTGAAAAAATAAACATTTCAAATCTATATAAATATTTAACCTGTTAGTTTTAATGAAATGCATAAAATTATTCAAGTGTTCAATTCTAGGCTAATCTTGTTGCATGTTAAAGGCAAAATAATAATAATAAAAATAGGGAAGAAAAAAGTCTCAATAAAGATTATATTACAGTTTTAATTAAATCATATAGTTGCAGATGTATGCATTTGGGATATGTCTTGCAAATGACCATACCACCCTTCTCATCTTCCTCTTTGAAGAATAAAGCAGTGGTGCTCATTTATTGCCTTCAGCAGGCTGGCCACATGTCAGGATTATTCCTAAGACAGACAAACATGGTTTCGCACTTCTTGAGTAAGTGTTTAAAGATTATTATTTTTTTTTTTTTTTTTTTTTTTTTTTTTTTTAAGTGCTTCACATATACCTTTCAGGGAAAATGAGCTTTGTTTTCCATACCATGTTATGATTTGCTATATTCAAAATCATATTTCCTTTCAGAAGATGTCACAAATGTTCACCTGGACCAGGTGCATCATATCATGTCCACATTGTCACCATCATGTCCACATTGTCACCCAGTATCCACGCACAAGGATGGGTACATACTTCCAATTATGTGAACATAGTGCAGCTGCCGAAGTTCTTACCTCAAAGCAGAGGATTTCACAAAGTGAATTAAACCCATTCATTGTAATTATATCAGTAAAGAGGGGGTATCAAAAAGTTTGTGCAATCACCCAAAATTATTAAAGCTACGGAAACCATTTTTATTTTATTTTGTTATTTATACATTCAGTATACTGTACAACATAAATAATATTTAGCAACCCCCATTTTTTTTTACCAGGAATCAAAAAGTCCATGATCTTAGAGAAAGTGTAATTTAGCAGTCTGATCAAGTTCCTTCATCTCCAAGGAAAGTAAGCTAAAAAAATCCATCAAGAAATGTTAAATGTATATGGAAATAAGTGTTCAGCATACGAGACTGTGGCAAAGTGGAAAAGAAAATTTCAAAGTGGTCATATGACCATTTTTGACGATCCAATGACCAGACAGTTGTGACCAAAGTGGAGAAGTTAGTCCTTGAAGATAGGCATACAACCATTGAAATGCTTTGTCAAGAAATACATCTAAGCTATGGGTCAGTGTGGACAATCATACATGACCAATTGAACATGTCCAAGGTCTCAGCGCAATGGGTACCTAGACTTCTCACCCCATTCCAAAAGGAAGCTTGGGCACAACCCGTGCAAAAAATGTTGGATTTTTGTAATGCAAATTCTAAAGATTTTTTGACCCTTTGATTACTATGGACGAGTGTTGGTTATACCTCTATGATCCAGAAACCAAAGAAATGAGCAAGCAATGGAAACATCCCTCGTCACCACCCCCAAAAAAGGCAAAAGTTTGCCGCCAAAGTGATGCTTTCTTTTTTTTTTTTGGGGGGGGGGGGGTAAAGAGGTATTATTTTAACAGACTACCTTCAGAAGGATCAAACTATTACCTCTAACCACTATTGCAACTTACTGACCAAATTAAGAGAGAAAATTAAAAGCAAAAGACGGGAATGATCACAAAAGTGGTTCATTTGTTGCACGACAACGCACCAGTTCATTCAGCAGCCAACAGCATCGTCACTGCGAGTCGTCTTAAATACAATATATTGCTTCATCCTCCATGTTCTCCTGATATGACCAAGTGACTTCTTTTTGTTCCCCAAGATGAAACGTTCACAGCATGGAAGGCGATTTGATGACACTGATGACATCATTTTTTAGGTAAAACACTGGTTTCAGGCACAATCTGAAGTGTTCTACACTAAGGGAATAAAGAGGGTCAAGCGAAGGTGGGAAAAATCTGTGGCACTGGGTGGTGCCTATGTAGAGAAGGCCCAAGTACCTGAATAAAAGTTTTTTTCTAGCTTGTTTATTTCTTGGTGATTGCACAAACTTTTTGATACCCCCTCGTATATAAGTAAAAACTGATGTATATCATTATTCTCATAGGTGTATATTCCTAATTTGCAAATTTATTATCCTGTATAGATTGTGGTGACATTAGTTATGGATATATTGATTTATTTACCTGATACTTTGTTCTGTCCTGTGTTCTTCATTATCTTTCTGTGGCTGTGAAGTCTGTAAAAGGGCAATTCGTGTTTGCCACTGAAACCCATAGCAAAGCAAAAAATAGTTAAAAACTGTAAAAAAAAAATTCAACAATTGCTACTTTTATTTGTTGTAATATCTTCCCTACACTTTAGCAATCATCGAGTGCAAAGTGTCTGAATATTTGCCTTTATTTTGGGGATGTTATGAAATAGCCGATTAGGAGTTAAAATCTCCGAGCTCCGTTGGGATATTTCCCAATTTTCTTGCATCCATTTTTGGTACAAATCTACCATGTGCAGTGTGAACTCCATCAATGTCCATTATCCTTCATCCCCTTGTAAGCATTGCAGAAAAAGAAATGCCTTGGGGATTAAGTGTGTCACCTGTTTTCTTTTGTATTTCAATAAACTTCTTTCCATTGCTGTGAATCCAATCCAGTTCACAGTTTTGCTGTTGATAAAACTCATCATGGATCTCCTGATAAAGTTGTTAACATGGTGCAAGTGTTAGTTAACTCTGTAGGATCACCTTCTCATTAAGTTTGATATTGAGACAATTTGTAATGTAGGTGAGGACAACCTTGGGAAGTTTAACTCTTGGAAAACCCAGTTCCTTATTTTAAACAGCCAAAGAGATCAAAATTGTCTGACTGTTTCCATGCCTATGGTAACCTTTTGACAAAGGGTACTATGTCTGGCCCTGAGTTTGAATAAATTTTTCCGACTTCTCATGACATGACAATATTCTTTCCATAATTAAAACTGCTTTAAAAATGTAAGGATTTCTTTTTTGAGTTAAGACAGTGTTTTTCCTCAAGCAACTTTTAGCGCAATAATTGAAACTTCTCCTTCACAACGTGCAGTTTGCGCGACTAGCAGCACAGCACTCGCTAATTAGCTTCAGTCTCTTTCATTCAAGTTAACAGTGTTATCTTTTGTATCTTTTTGTTAGCACTATCATGGTTGCTTACAAAAAGAGCTGTAAGCCACTGTCCCACCTCCTGTAGTTTTCTGTCATACTACAAAAAACAAGGTCACCCAGTACTTTTTAATGTCCAGTTGATTAGTTTTCTTCCTTTTTTTTTTAATCAGTAATTTTCTTTCTCTCCCCTCCTCCAATCCTCTTCACTCTTCAGCAGGCTTACTAGATCATATATTTCTACTGCAGTTTTAAAATTCCATATCTTGTTACATCTTTTTAAAAAATGCCTTTCTCAACTACTGTATTATCTGATTATAATGGTAGCGTTAAAGTCGGTTTTACAAATGTGCAGCATTTTAACTAGGTGTGGCTAATAACTATTTTCAGTAACATTATGAATTTCATCCTTCATTTGTGATATTAAAACTGATCGTTTTGTTAATTGTTTATGGCAGACACTTAGCTATAACGAATTTGGAGTGCTGACTCTGATTAGCATAGGAGCCCAGCTTTCACACAAATGAAGTTTTGAAAGATGCACAATTATATGTGAATAGGTAATTTGGAGAATGGCAAGGGGTCAGTCTGGCCCAAAGACAGAGAATATACTGGCAAAACGTATGCTACTTTCGTCATTCATTAAAAGCCGCCATTGTAGGGAGTAACTAGTGTGTTGATGTGTTTGTGCGGGTATTTAAGTTCTAAATTTTAAGATTTTAGTGTATGTGATGCAAAATTTTCCTAATCAGTAGTTTTCTTCCTTTTTTTTTTTTTTTTTAATCCTTGTGCTCTGTGTAATATGGCCTGATATTGGGTTGATGCATAAGTTCATGCCGTTTTTTCACCGCACTACAGCAATGTATTACATCAGAAGAGAAAACGGAATCAATCAATTATGTATCCCCCCACCCATTGTTTACGATGGTGTCCAATGTCTGGATAGGTCTGCAATGCCATTCTTGAAAAAACTTGCTGGTTTTGCTGTGAAGAAATCGTCAAGGAAATTCTGGAGTCCAACATCATTGTTGAACGTTCTTCCTTGGAGTGCATTCGACAGAGATTGGAACAGGTGATAGTCTGAAGGAAAGACATCTGGGGAATAGGCCGGATGTGGAAGGATCTTCCATTTGCATGTCCTGAATGGCCATTTTGGTCATGTTTTCACTGTGAGGGTGTGAGTTATGTTGGAGAAGGACACCCTGGCGCCGATGTGGCCATTTCTGCTGAATTGCTCCCTCCACATGGCGGAGTTGCTCACAATAGAGTGCAGCATTGATGATCAGATTCCTTGGCAGTGTTTCTTAGTGAACAATACCTTCCATGTCCCACCAGATGCACAAAATGATCTTTGCAGGATGAAGGTCATGTTTTGGATATGGTCTGGGGATCTTGTTTGGGCTTAACCATTCCCTTCTATGCCTGAAATTCATGTACAGGCACCACTTTTAGTCTCCAGTAACAATATGTGACAAAAAGGGTTTCTGTTGCTGAGAACATTCGTGATAATGGGCGAGCAAGGAACCACATGTGGCAACACACTGATTCTTGTTTCCTGGGTGAGGGCATGAAGCACCCAAGACCCCAATTTCTGGACCTTTCCCGTGTGTTCCAGGTGTTGCAGTAATGTGGCCTGATCACTGTCCATCTCAGTGGCTAATTCGTGTGTGGTTTGACACGGATCCAAGTGGATGAGATGGTTCAAACAATCCTCATCAAAGTGAGATGGACGACATGAGTGTGGAGAGTCGTTGAGGTCAAAATTGCCACCTCAGAACCACTCAAACCATTTGCGGGATGTCCTTGGAGCAATAGCATCCTCCCCATACACAGCACAAATTTGTCTAGTAGCCTTGGCAGCTGAAGATCCCTTGTTAAACTCGTAGAGAAGCAGATGTCAGAAATGTTCATTCCTCTCTACCTAACACTCCATACTTTGGGACCTGAAAACCAAAAAACCATTAGCCACAATCACACAACACAAAATGATTTAGATACATGATACAGAAATGCCAACTAGTACGGATTTTCCGTAATTTTACGGATTTTTGTTGCCGTTACGGAAGTACTGAAACACCGCTGAAATTACGGAAAATCGTCATTTGTTATAATTTTCTGAGATAGAAAGCAAATTTTCATCAACTTAAAAATTTTTGTTGGTTCTTCAAGTTTTTCTGGGGGAAAAAAATTAAATGCTAATTCAGGGCTGCCAGACCTGCGCCAATTGCGCCAGCCCGCACCAAAACGTTGTTCTTGCGCCATTCTGCTAAAAAATCGCCATTTCGACGAAATCTGCGCCAATTTTGGGCCAAAAGTTAAAATTTACCGGTCATCGATATTTTAGTGTTGTCTTACGACATTCGAAATCGATTCAGCGGTTAATTCGTACGTGAGATCCTTCCGCGGATTCGCGGAGTCCCCTCCGTTTTTTTTTTTTTTTTTTTTTTTTTTTTTGTCATTTTCGTCGAGATCGATGCAAAAGTGAAGAAATTTTCGGGATATTAGTTGGGGGGGTCTTATTCCGTCTGGGGATGTTGTTTTGTCTTTTGAAACGTTCGGAAACGGAAGTTAAACGAAGTGCAGATTTTTCCTGTAATCGTATTTTTTCTCTCTCACGATGTTGCTTCTGTTCAGTATTGTTAAATATAATTTCATTGCATAATTTCAGCTTGAAATTGTAGGCAACGATTTCCGAAAACGAAAGTTAGGCCGCCCGAAAATTTTCCCGTAATCTTCGGCGTTGAGATTCTCACGCTGATTCGAGGAATTCCGTCTTTTTTTTTGTTATCATTTGGAGCATGTACGAAATCGATGCATAACTGAACTTAAATTGGGGGGAGAGATTGGTGGCGGCGGGGAGGGGTCGTTTTCTCTGTCAGAGGACGGAATTTCGGAATTTCATCCTTCGGAAACGGAAAGTAGACGAAGGTAAGATTTCTCTGGTAATCGTAATTTTTTTTCTCGCGATGTTTCCTCTACCCAGTATTGTTAGATATCATTTTATTCCATAAATATTTTTATTTCGGCTTGAAAATGTTGGATAAATTTCCGAAAACTGAAGGCTTGAAAAACCGTTATTTCAAGCCATGTTTCCCGATTCAGCGATCGCAAAAAAATATTCTTGTGGAAGAACCAAGGCTACTGCACTAATTCAGCACATGGCCAGTGTTTCTACAAGTAACATCGTATCTGAAGTTTAAAAAGTCCTTTTTCTCTATCTACGGACGGCAGTAATGATGCTTAAGCAAATAAACTGTATCCCATTACAATAACATATTTTGACGAAAAAATAGGGAAAAATTCAACTGTTTTGTTATCATTGGTTGAATCAAGTAATAATACAGGTGAAAGAATATCAACGTTTTGAACAATGAGTTTGTTAAAAAAAAAAAAAAATCTCATGGAGCAACTGTGTGTCATTTTCCTGTGACAATGCTAACACTATGATAGGTCAAGTAAAAGGTGTTGTTTCTCACATAAAGAAGGTTCAGCCTGCAATCATAGCGCAGCGATGTTCATGCCATTTAGTAAATTTAGCTGCACAGAAATCTGCTACTCAACTGAAAGGATTTAATGTTGAGCAGTTTCTGATACAGTTGTACTTTTTTTTTTTTTGGAGAAAAGTTCAAAGAGGAAACACAATCTAAAATGAAGTCAAGCTGTTTTTGTGGCACTAAACCAAACAAAATTCTAAAGCATGTCAATACTCACTGGTTATCACTTTTGGAATCCATTGACAGAATTTTAGAACAGTGGGAGGCTCTAGAACATTATTTCAGTGACAATGAAGAAGCTAATTCACAGTATAAGAACCTTGCAAGTATGATTGGAAATCCTTCATCTAAACTTTATTGTCTTTTTTTATCTGCTACTCTTCCTTTGTTTACATCTGTTAACCTGTTCTTGCAGCAGGAAGCTCCGCTTGTGCATGTATTACAAAGAAAACTTCATAGTCTGTTATCTGAATTGCTTGTACGATTTATCAAGCCATCAGCATTTGATGTGACAGCAACATCTCTTGCAGATGGAAATTTTGAAAGAAGGAGAAATCAAAAAGAAAACTGTGATCTCGTAATTGGGTCAAAAGCGAGATCTTATATAGGCACAACTGCAGATCTGAGTGAAGACACAGTGGCTACTTTTTATTCTGAGGTAAGGGAATTTTACAAGGCAGGCTGCAATTACATTTTAAGAAAATTTCCACTTAATGATGAATTTCTGAGTCATGCTGAAATTGCAGATGTAGCATTAAGGCAAAGTGTTTCTTTTGTATCAGTCCAATATATGTTTTCCCTGTTTCCAGTTTTGAAACCAGAAAAATCTGACAAGGTGGAATCTGAATTTGCTCACTACCAGTTTGAAAATTTTAACTGTACTGTTACTTCTGGGAGAATGGATGAAGTGTGGCACAGAATTTCTTTAATGAAAAATGAAAGTGGCCAGTTGAAGTATAAATCATTAAGCAAAATTATGAAAATGATTTTAATAGTCTCTCATAGCAATGCAAGTACAGAAAGAATTTTCAGTATTGTGAAAAAAAAAACATGAATGAATTCAGACCTAATTTAAGTACTCGTGTGCTGTCTTCTTTATTAGTAGAAAAAATAAACAGCATTGCACACAGTGAACTATGCTATCAGAAGAAGTTTTTGCAAATTGAACTAAGGAAGGCCAAAATGGCAACTACAGCCAGTTTGTCATAATAATTTGGCCAACATTCCAAGGAATAATTTTTCTTCATGTCTGGAGGTAATTTATTATATTTTTCTGGTAGACAGTATTTTAAATTTTCCCACTGGCAAATTATTTTTTATTTTATTATTATTAGTATTATCATTATTTTGTTAATAGTTCTGACAGATTAAAATTTGTTGCAGTGTTAAATACCCAAATTTGCCGCTGTAGACTGGATTACTGAAAATTACTGAAAAAAAAAAAAGTTACTGAAAAATGAATATGTTGATTACTGAAAACTACTTTCAGAGGTTGGCATCTATGCATGATATTACTGGCTACATTTTGATATACAACTGACCATCTGCACCGTCACTGCTGACCTGGGAAACACTCTTGAAATAAAATGGCATGAATTTGTGCATCAATCCAATATTTTCCTGCTTACTAGTTCTGCCCCCCCTCTTAGATATGAGAACTTCCTAACTGTAATTTAATGTAGAAAGCACTAGGGTCGGGTCGTTCACAAACATTCTGTATAATTTATGCAGTACATTATAAATTGAACCAAACACACTTGCTTTCCAATAGGCATCTATTCTCTGCTAACTCCCCACATTTATAGTAAATCATTTTTGCACATGCCCAGCTGGGCATGTAACTTTACAGATATTCTTCAAGTCCTGCTTGTGTGTTTTTTTAAATATATAATTTAAGATAATTTAAGAATAAGTGGAAGCAAGCGCCCTTTAGTATAGTGGAAATATCACTTCTTAATATTTTGGGCCACCTCCAAAAAAAAAAAAAAAAAAAAAATCCTGGGTGCACCATTGGTGGTCGAAGAAGCATCAACATTTTCCAAGGAATAATTTTTCTTCATGTCTGGAGGTAATCTTTTATATTTTTCCAGTAGATAGTGTTTTTAATTTTTAGACTAGAAGATAATTGTTTATTAATTCTTTTTTTTAATAGCTGTTGTGGCAGACTGAAATTTGTTGTGCTAAATACTAAAATTTGTTGCTGTGGACTGGATTACGGAAAATTAAAATTACGGGGAAAAAAATTTTGGTTACTGAAAACTATTTTTAGAGGTTGGTATCTATGGTGTAGTATTGATGTAAATCAATGATTGGAAAGTTATTTTTTAAAAGTATTTTGCTGCAGCTACTTTTTCTGTAAAGTAGCCAGCCCTACTTTTTCTGAAAAGTCTACTTTTTTACCTTTAGTCTTAATTGAAATCACAGATTCTGAGGATTGTAATATGTATCAGCTCTCATCATCATATGTAACACATTTTAACACATTCAGTGGTGTACATTCCAGGCCAGCTAATTTTGCAATAAACAGTCCTCAACAAAACAGCTAGCACTATCTTCTGATACATGCTGTTAGGGCAGGCTTTCTGAGTGGACTTCCAGTTAACTCTTTAGCTCAGTGTTTCCCAACCGCTGGTCTCTGGATCAGTACTGGTCCACAAGGTTTTTTTCTGCCAGTCCGCAAGAAACAAGTTAATTTATTTATTTTTCTTTTGAATCGAAATGGTGTCAAAGTAAGAGGAAATCTTGATCTAAATTTTTTTTTGTACACCTGTCACGGAAGATTAAAGGAAGCTTGGATCACTAATCTCTTTACAGAAGATCTGAACTCCAGCAAGCTAACTCACCAGTAAAAGAAAAGCTTTGTTGAACCTCCTCCTGATGCCAGTCTGGTATCGATATTCAGATCCGAATCTCTGGCTCAGTTTTGGGGTATTATGGGAAAAGAATATCTGAGTTTCAGCGACAAAGCTCTAAAATTATTGGTAACTTTTCCAACCACGTATTTATTGCGAGAAAACCTTTTGATCTGTTTTGGAAATCAAAATAAAGCACAGGAACATAATGGACATTAATGTGGCACTGTGCCTTGGTGAAATGACACTAGAACCACGGCTTGAGAAGATTATCACAAAGCAGTAGCAGCACACATCGCATTGATCTCAGAAAAAATATTAACGGTAAGGAGAATATTGTGGTATATTGATTATGGACTGCACTTATTAATCATAAAAGAATATTAATAGATTAAATGATATTACTTGTAAATAGGCAACATGGAATAATCTGGTGTATAAATTATGGATTGTATGCAGTGAACATTATCATATAGAATATTACGAGATTAAATGCTCAAATACACTGAGTGGCCACTTTATTATGACCACCTGACAGTTTTAAGCAAATGAGTTATGGCTGCACGCTGTTGCCGCCAGAGTGTGAGGCTAGTATAAAAAGGGAAAGCTTAGTGCTTGCGACAGTAGTAGAAGTGATTTTTGGGTGACGTGATGGGTAAAAAATGCGATTTTACAGACTTTCAACGTGGGATGATTGTAGGAGCTCGGAGCCATGGAGCGAGTATCACCGAAACCGCCGCATTCGTGAAATGTTCCAGAGCAACTGTTGTTAAAGTGTTTAAAGACTGGACTGTCAGCCAAAAAACTGGGTCTCTATGTGCAATGTGTGGTCATCATCGACTAGGGACTGCTCGGGCGGAACAGAGAGTGTCCAGACTGGTAACAGACAACAGAAGGGCAACAGTGCAGCAAATTGCAGACCATCTTAATCAAGGATCCCCTCAAATGATCTCTGCACGCACTGTTCGCCGTACACTGCATCGGATGGGATATGGCAGCCAAAGGCCTGTTCGAACACCTTTGCTGTCTGCAGTTAACAAGAGAAAGTCTCCAATCCGCACAGGAGCACAAGGATTGGACAGTCGATAATTGGAAACAAATAATGTGGTCCGATGAATCACGCTTTCAGTTGCACCATGCCGATGGCCGAGTGAGAATTTGGCGGAAACAGCACGAAAGCATGGACCCCAAATGCATTGCTACAACCCTTCAAGCTGGTGGAGGCAACGTTATGGTTTGGGGAATGTTTTCCTGGCATGCTTTGGGCCCTTTAATTCGTGTTGATCAACGTCTGACTGGCACATCCTATCTAAACATCGTTGTGGACCAAGTTCATCCTGTCATGTGGATGGTTTATCCAAATGGCGATGGCTACTTTCAACAAGATAATGCGTCCTGCCATAGTGCTCGTATTGTACAGGATTGGTTTCAGGAACATGCCGGTGAGTTTACTTTGCTTAGGTGGCCCCCGCAATCTCCAGATCTCAACCCCATTGAGAATTTGTGGGATGAAGTTGAATGGGCCATCAGACAGCTGGATCCACAACCCTGCAATTTCACACTCCTGGAAAGTGCTATTCATCAAGCATGGTCTCAGATTCCACACACCACCTATCAACATCTCGTGGAGTCCATGCCACGAAGAATCGACGCAGTATTAAAGGCAAAAGGTGGCCCAACGAAGTATTGAGGGGGTGGTCATAATAAAGTGGCCACTCAGTGTATAGTCTAAAGATTTTGTTTCAGTATCGCCGTTCCGTGAAAGTTTTGCCGGTCTGCAAACGCAAAAATTTTGGGAACCACTGCTTTAACTAGCTTTTACAGTGTAAGTAAAGTCAGGTACATAATTGTAGGCAGGGTACACCTGGCCCCCATGTCCCACCCAATAATGCTCCAGGAAATGGGAAAATGATGTGATTAAAAGAATCTCCCCCCCCCCACCACCACCACCACACACACTCACTCACACACACACTTTTTTTTCTATAAGTATCACAATTTGTAATGTAATTTTCTGCTACAAGCTACTGTTACAACTACATTTATTTACCTGTAGTGTTGCTACATGCTACTCTCCTGTAAAAGTAATGTTTTACTTGTAGCACACTACTTCTAAACACTGAAGTAAATTGACAACAATGCTACACTTATTTCTCGTTGATGTCTCAGAAGTGCTGTTCCTTTTGCTTCTGAGAAAGTTGTGTATGTAGCTGAATTACATGTATTGTGTGAATTTTTTTTTTTCCTGTAGACACAAGGCAATAGCACTGTTTCAATGTATCTCAATCTCTAAACCTATATAATACTATCTGATAAAATGTCTAAGTTACTTCTGTTTCACTCGTTAATGTTCGATCAAAAAACGACAAACTAAACTCTTGTCGATCGACCCATAAAAAACATCAAAATAATATGTCTTACCATTTTGGACTTTCTGTGATAGATGTAGTTGCTAATTGTGGTATCCTGCAGGAAACGGTCGGGTTTGTATCACAGTAATGATCAAACCCCTACGAGAGCTGTTTTTGAAGGGTGTACTGTATTCATGAAGCAATATAAATGGTTCGGAGATTGTAAAAACTAATGGTCAGATTCAAGTTAAAAGTCGACAAATGTTGAATAAAACGAATGGTTAAAACCTCTCAAACTGCGGTACGAATAAAAGCATTAAAGTGAACTTCTTAAAACAGAAGTGCACAAGAAGAATTTTCCTTATTGAATGTGGAGTATATTTACATATCTGCTTGATGATTCATTTTATGTTCACATTTCCATCACAATGCTGTAAGCAGTTACTGAATCTGCTTTCAGAATATCTGAATTTATGCAAACTTTTTACTTTTCTGTTTATTTGCATGAATTTGAAGGGATTGTATGATATTTTTGTAGAATTACTTTCTTCAAAGAACATTTGGCCACCAATCTTCTGTTTTATTTTTTGCAAATGTTTTTGTTACACAAACTATTAAAGTAATTTTATTATTATTTTTTTGCATATTTCCCTTGTTCATTTTTTTTTTTTTTTTTTGTACACTGTATATGTCTAAAGACTTTTTCTTTTCTTTTTTTTAAATTCCTTTCATTGGCAGAAAGGACATTTTACATTGTAGAATGAATATAATAATATAATAATGAAGGAAAACCCTTTAGGCTATCCTGGTGTATAACCTCATCCCTGTCTACTTCCTCGGGTGAAAAATGTTATTTTGGCAGCACTTTTCATTCAATCAGCTGCAGAGTTACAGCTCATTAAAGGAATGTCAGAAAAAGTCTCTCTCTCTCTCTCTCTCTCTCTCTCTCTCTCTCTCTCTCTCTCTCTCTCTCTCTCTCTCTCTCTCTCTCTCTCTCTCTCTCTCTCTCTCTCTCTCTCTCTCTCTCTCTCTCTCTCTCACACACACACACACACACACACACACACACACACACACACACACACAACTGGACCAGCATCAAAATTCTCTTAAGCAAACACTTGTAATTCACACACCTTTTAACATTGCAATCATTTGGAAATCTCTGCCGGCAAGAGTTACAGAAATAATGTCCACCAGATGAACACTTGCTACCAATGTGACCAAGACTGGTGTTCAGCCAAAAATATCTAACTGAATTTTAGTACAAATTACATAATAAATCATAAGTGTGAAATTTTCCTTCATTGTTGTATTAATTATTTTCATGCAGACATAAGTAAATTTTATGCTTTCATGCTGATTAATGTTTTATAGGTGCTTTTAAAAATTGTGGGACATTCTTTTTGTAACCTCCTTTTTATGCATTTGTGAATGAAGTTTATGGCGATTGGTTTATTGTAATTTTTGGGTTAAGCACCACATTAGCGCAAGAGCCTCACCTGACAAAAAACAATGTTTAGGAAACAGATTAATCGTAAAAGCCACACCGACACAAGTCCTGCACCTGGAAAGTTTGTAAATTCTGAGCCATCAATGTAAGAAGAGCTTCTGCAAATAACATCATAACAAGGCTGGATCATTATCTGAACTACCTGCATATTTTTAAATCATTTTTCCATAATCTTTTAATTATTTTAGTAATTTTAATGAGCTAGTATAAAAATGAAATGGATGATGGCACTGAAAATCCCAAATGTTATTTCCTTTATCATCTTATTTAATAACATTTGCCAATGATGACATTTGTGCTTGCCTTCCATGTATTTGTGAAGAACTATTTCTTCAAAAGAACTCATTTCCCATTGCTATTTAGCCATTTCTTATAGAAGAACATTCGTGAAAAAAGTACAAATAAATAGGTGAATGAAGCAGAAACATGGTGGAAAGATTCTGTTTTTACATACTTTTACTGCCTTTGTGAAAACCACGAATGCTATTTTTGATAACATTTTTAACCCTGTTTTCTGGAACAACACTAAATTCTTGGAAGTACTGTAGATTGTGACATGTATGAAAAAAATACCCCCCCCCAATCCCATCATGACTGGTAGTAGTCACTTTCCTTGGCTTTAACCTCCCCACTAGGGAGGGGACAAAAGAGAGAATCACCCTAGGGTCTGCAGTGCTGTGTGACAGAGAAAGTACCCATAAAAACAGAGCAAGCTAAATTTAGCTTGTCGCTGCCCCAAAGGAAGAAGCGGGCGAGCGACAGAGAAGGCAAATGCCCCAAAACCATGGTGTACAAATGAAAGGCATGCTGTCACAAAATTCACACGCCCTAGACCTGAATGTAGAGGGTCTAAACTTTTGTGAGCTGATGTTGTTAAATAGGAATACTTATATTATTTTAAATTTTGTAGACAATTAAGGTACATTATGAGTTGCATTAATGAAAAAGTTTTAATGCATTCAATGTCTGATAATCAGTTCGTTTCTCATTAATATTAAATTTGGTGACGTAATGCTGAATTTCAGCATTTTTGATAGATTTTGCTGTGCTCTATAACTTTTGCTCAGTGTAGGTATGTAAGAAAAATGGAAAAGACAAATCATTGGGTGAAAATAGCTGTGGTTGATCTTCCTTTCATTCTCAATAACCTTGCATTGGTAAATGTGTGGTTCAAAAAAACTGGGAGAAATTAAGGACTATTTACTGTGAGAATGATTTCACACAAACTTTCGATTGTTGTTTGCTGAGCAGTTGCATAGAAAAATAAAAAAATAAAAATTCAGGCTAAGTGCTGCATCAAAATAAGAGCCGCAGGGTGGGCAAACCACACTTTTTTCTACTGTAAGAGACACTCTTAGCCCAACAATTTACAGTACAGTGAAACCTCTTTCAGCGACCGCCCCTATTTGACAACCACACCTCATTTACGACCATTTTTCTGTGTAACCGATTTCAAAACCCATATCGCTAATGCTAACCTTGCCCCTATTAAAAGACTGCTCACCCCCTCTTAATGGCCATCTGTCATAAGGACCACTGCACAAAAACTGCATTGTCCGGATTAACATTCCCGCTAAAAAAAATTTCTATACCCTGGAACCATGAAACAATAAATTAAATAAATGTGTGTTAGTGTAGAGGAGTCGCTTTAAAGGGTTCAAAAGTGTCCTCCTGCATGGAAGTGAGTAGGCAGGGGTGAAGGAGTTCGCCGCGATGGCAGGCAATTCTTGTGGCTTACGTAGTAATGTAAAGTCCCCACACTTCCTACAATGGCTGAAAAAGAGTGACAGTTAAAACTCGTCTTTACTACACTCCCCTTTTTGACTGGACAGAGGACACTTGAGAGAGATTACTGTCCTGAATGGGGGAAAATTCAGAAACTATTCTGTGAGCTGAAAGAAAAATCTGATAAACTTTTGAATTTTTTTAGACTACCACTATAAGTACCTTCCAAATGGGTAACTGTACT
This sequence comes from Macrothele yani, assembly GCA_039090855.1. NCBI lineage: Eukaryota > Metazoa > Arthropoda > Arachnida > Araneae > Macrothelidae > Macrothele > Macrothele yani. Next base: position 74,199,874 of record CM077016.1, on the reverse strand, counting down.
ACATATACTGTAGTAATTTTCTTTATTATTATTATTATTATTTATGCGCATACATGCAGGGGCTGGACAGAATAATGTGAACACCTAGGAAAAGAAAGTTTTACGTACCTAATAGGGTGTGGGACCACCTTTGGCATTTAAAACCACCTGAATTCTCCTTGGAATGGGTGTATACAAATCCTGGATGGTGGTTAGTGGGATGTTACATCATTCTTCTTGCAGAAACTGCTCCAGGTTCTTGAGAGATGCAGGAGAAGGATAGCGGGATCTTACTCTGTTTTCCAACACAGACCACAGTGGCTCAATGGTGGTTAAGTCTGATGATTGGGGAGGCCAAGGAAGGTGTGAATGTTCATCCTTGTGTTCCTCAAACCATGATTGGACATTCCGAGCTCTGTGAATTGGGGCGTTATCATCTTGATAGATGGCATGCCCTACAGGAAACAATGTCTGAACCATTAGATGGACTTGGTCGGCCAAAATGGTTTTATACGCCCTGCCCGTCATCCGTCCTTTCAAGGTCATCAGGTGACCTGCTGAAAACCACGATATGACTATGACTGCCCAGAGCATGACAGAACCACCACCATGCTGCACTGTTGGGAGCTGACAGTCTGGGTTGTACGCTTCTAACAGTGTACTCAACACGTCCTGCGGTGGGGAATAGTGTGAATGTCGATTCGTCCGACCTCATTACACGCTTCCATGCGCTGTCAGTCCACGTTGTATGCTCCTGGCACCACTGCCATTGCCATTATGCAAGCACCTGGGTTACCAGAGGTTTTGCAATAGCACCTGTGCCATGAATATATTGTTTATGCAATTCCCTGTGTATTGTTTTCGTTGATACTTGGGTCTGGAGATGCAAATTGAGCTCCGCACGAATTTTCAGCACTGTGGTGTTCTTATTACAGTTGACAGTTCTCTTTAATGCTCTCCTGTCTCTATCAGTCAGACTCATTTTGCCATGAACCCGGTATGCTGTCGTGATGCTAGACACAGTAGCTCTTGATAACCCCATTACTCTGGCAACTGTTGTCACGGAGGCACCAACCAATTGGCCGTCTTCCAAATTCCATTAGGTCAGTCATTTCATCGTCATCCTGAAAGAAATTTTGCAACAATACACTTTAAATGCACTTAAGCACGACCTTGAGGTTCTAAACAAAGCTATGACAACCAAAAAGTGTTGGATACCTTTGCATATTGTGATGTACGCAGCTGCATTAAAAGTCACTTTTCTGAGCGTGGTGTTCACATTATTCTGTCCAACCCCTGTACATCATCATCATCATCATCATCATTGTCAACCATTATCAATCCACTGCTGGACGAAGGTCTCCCCAAGTTTCCTCCACAACGGTCTTGTCTTGTGCCAGTCTCCTCCATGTCACTCCCGCATATTTACGAATTGTCACGGAGGCACCAACCAATTGGCCGTCTTCCAAATTCCATTAGGTCAGTCATTTCATCGTCATCCTGAAAGAAATTTTGCAACAATACACTTTAAATGCACTTAAGCACGACCTTGAGGTTCTAAACAAAGCTATGACAACCAAAAAGTGTTGGATACCTTTGCATATTGTGATGTACGCAGCTGCATTAAAAGTCACTTTTCTGAGCGTGGTGTTCACATTATTCTGTCCAACCCCTGTACATCATCATCATCATCATCATTGTCAACCATTATCAATCCACTGCTGGACGAAGGTCTCCCCAAGTTTCCTCCACAACGGTCTGTCTTGTGCCAGTCTCCTCCATGTCACTCCCGCATATTTACGAATTTCATACTCTACTGTAAATAAACTGGAATGCATCATGTTTGGGCAGGCCGTCTTAGTGAGAGATGGGTTTGCCTCCTAGGGGCACTTTGTGGAAACAATGGCACAGAGAACAGCAACAAGGGCCTCTGTGAATATTGGAGAAGTGCCAGCTAGTTCTGTGTGACATTGTGAAAAAGACCCCAACTCACTGAGTTTTGTTCCAGAATCCTTAGGTTGAATGACCAACTGGAACTGTCAGCTGTGGGCTAATCCCCCACACTGGTGTACTTACCTTATTAAAAAGTCGCAAAGAAATAAATATCCGTACTGTAGTGTGGGATATAGGGAACCTACCATACTTGAGAAGGACAGTTCACCACGGAAACGATTTGGACAGGGTAAACGGAAAATGAGAAAGGTCAGTGAAGCCCGAGTTGTGTGTCAAGATCTCTGTAAATGGAGAAGTTTGATACAGCAACAGTAAGTAAGTCAGTTAAAAATTTATCTGGTAGTTTGTATTTCTTTGTGGAGTTAACCTCTGTATCTCAGAGAACAGCTTAGTGATATGTATGTATGTATGTATCATGTTTGGAATGTAGCAATTCAGAGAATGTAATTTTTAAAAGTTATGCAGTAGTTTACAAAGGTTTAATCTCCAAACTGTTCGTCGGATATGCCATTAAAACCTTCCCCTATTTGGCGAACACCCCACTGAATGACCAATTTTTAAAAGAACTAGCAGTGGTCTCCTTAGAGAGGTTTCACTGTACTTATGTGAACGTTAAGTTATATTTTATGTGTACGTAATACCAGTGTTTAAGTTAGGATTTTTGTTTCATCTTTTCCTTAGGGTCTAGCTAATCTAATCTGTGACTCAAGTCTGTGCAACCATCAGCTTACTACTATATCTCCATGTATGGCCAAAGACTGTTTTCATGATGAAAAAAATGTTGCCACATATACCAGTGTTTAAGTTATGATTACTTGGAAGATGCTCCTTAAAATTTCTGATTTACCTTGTTGTTCTGTAGGGTATGCAAAATCATGTTTAAAGATGTGTTTTCTACTTTCCTCTCAGATTATGCCAACATTTTAATATTTGCTAGATATTCACATTTCAGTTTTGTTTACCGTATTAATATATTTGAGAAGTCCATTGCACTTGTCTCTTCACTTCCTGTGATATTTTTTTATCACAGCATGTTTTGTTTTATGTCACCCCTTTTATTGTTTAGCCTCCCTTTTTAATTTTTACTTGCATTAGTATCATTATCATGCACACTTGTTGTCACGTTTGTTGCATGTGTATTGCTAATGCTATGCTTAATTAATTCCTTTACCTTCAAGTGCTCAAGTGATTATATTTTGAGTACCACTAGTTTTTAACTGAAATGAATATAAATAATGAAATTTTGAAAGTATTTGTTGTAAGTTGTTATAACACTGAGTTGATTATATTTTGGGAGAGATCTCTTAGAAATGCTATTAAATGGTTAAAGAAAGTTTTTCTTTTAAGGTTTTCATCATGATCTCTTTGGTTAAACATTTTATTTTGTTTGTTGGTTGCAATATTATTATTTTTTAATTCAGCTGGCATGTTTCCTTTTTCCTTTCTCATGATTTTCCCATGGCATGACTATGTTGCTTGTAGATAAATGCTGTAGTCAAATATGACTTAATTATGTATAAAAAAGGTTGGGAGGGAAAAACATACTACTCCCTTCAAAACAGTTTGATTATAGGTACCGTATGGTAGTAGTGGTAAAATAGGTACTCTCTCAAAGCAGTAATGCCAACAAGTGTCAACTGGAGGTGCAACTAGAATTAGGCAGTAAAGTAGCTCCCCGGGTCAGTCTGTTGTGAATAGTAAAGGTCTTCACAAGAGCTGTATACTACTTAAATAAATGTTCTAAAGCTGTCAAATATTTTCAAAATGGAAAAAGGATACATATTTTAATATTTGATAGCTTTTGGTTTTCTGTAGCTTTTGTTTCAAGTATGTATTACATACTGAATTCCTCTGACAAACTGATTTCAGTAGCATGTACGTTTTTCTCCACAGTGTAAGTTTAAAAAAAATATCCATTTAATGAATTTGTTACTCTTTATTTCTTCAGCCTTACATGTGCTGATAACTTCCTGTACACATAAGTACAAGTAGTTTATCTGTGTTGTAAAGCTAAGAATTGGTGTGATGATACAAAATATAACATACTAGTATCAAAACCCAGGGTTCCATCTTTTTTTTTTTTTTTTTTTTTCCAGTTTTAACCAAACCAAAATCAGCCATTGTTAATGTTCCCAGTGTGGCTAAAGTTTAAATGTAATTATGAGGCAAGTTGAAATTTCAGTAGTACTAGCAAGCAAAAAGAATACTGATGCCATTTCTGTATCTCTTGTGCCCCCCTTCCCCCTCGTCCAGTTTCATTTTGGTCTGAAAACTGCAGTTATAGCCTATTTTATGAACTGATAGCTACTTATGCGTATCAAGCACATGGGAATGTAAAATATACTCTGTTGAAATTTTTATGTAATTACATAATTTTACCATTACCAATTTTATTTTTAAGACTTCATTTTGAAGAACTGTGTTAGCATTGTTGGTGTCTAAATACCTTGAATATAAGCAGAGGTGCAGTCCAGACCTGGTGCTGCAAGGCCACTATTTTTTCAAAGCCTGGTGGCACCAGGCTACTTTTTACCTAACTGAATTGGACTGTTTAAAATTTACTGTATTTATTCAATCATTGCTCATCGAAATCAACATTTTTTTTTAACCCAAATGATCTTAACCAATTTTTTTTCTCTTTCTTCTCTCTCTCTCTATTTCTCATTATTATTATTATGTTTTTTTTTTGTTTGTTTGGTTTTTTTTGTTTTTTTTTGTTTGTTTGGTTTTTTTGTTTTTTTTTTCATGGTGGCTAAGCACAAATCCGTAGGTTTTTTGTTTACCAAAACCACCTCAGAAATAAACAGTGAATTGGGTACCAGACAGTATATATACAATTTCAAAGATTTGTTGCCCCCCCCCCCTTGTGCCCCGCATACCTGACCTGCAGGAGTTGATAACGCGTGGGGGCCGGTCTTCAGAGCGCCAAGTCACTTCTTTTTTTTTTTCAAGACTGCACCACTGAATATAAGCACGTTGAGCAAATTTTCCAAGGGTTTTGCAATTATAAAAGGGTTAACTTCATGTATGGAAAGCTTGAGTTTGAATCCCATTGAAATAGAGGGAGGGGTGCATGGATCTTGTCTTGTCAGTTTTTCAAACACATCTATACGGTATATCTTTGTGCAATAGAACAATTATGGTATCCTTCTCACAGGCTTTCATGTCCTTACTTAGACTGAATCACAAAGGATAATGTGCAAAGTGTAGCAAAAGTCCTTTCTTATAGTTGCATTCCATATCCTGCAAGCAAATGCTTGGTTCCCTATAGAAATGAGTGATTTCATACCCCAGGAAAAAGTTGAGCTGCATGTGGCTGGCCCAGATGAGGTATCGTACCAGATTTGTTCCAGAAAGATAAGTCTAGAGCACAGGCTTCTCACTTTTTGTACCACTACAGCTCAACTTTTGGGTCTGGGTTCAAATCCTAGGATAAGCACAACTGTTATGTTTGCCCTTCCAGTGTTGGTTCTTTCCCTTCCCTGCAGCCAGTTGCTGTAAATTAGTGATGGTGATTACTTATATCCCTTAGATGCTCATGAGAATCACTAACCACTCCCAAAAAGAAAAGGAATGAAGCTCTACCAATGGCTTGATTTGATTGTTGCTTTAAACACAGTGAGCAAAATTCAGGACAAGCCATGCAGTGGTTGTCCTTGAATGTTGAACAATTAAAATATCACTAAAAACACACTTTTACATACATACATACATATCAATCACTAAGCTGCTCTCTGAGATTCAGCAGTTAGCTCCACAAAGAAATACAAACTACCAGATAAATTTTTAACTGATTATTTACTTACTGTTGCCGTATCAAACTTCTCCATTTACAGCAATCTTGACATACAACTCAGGCTTCACTGACATCCATCACACGACGCACACAAGATCTTCTATACTTCATAGTCATGATATTTTTCTCATGCAGACACTCCTGAATCTGATTCACCCATGTCTTCCTCTGCCTTCCTTCCTGCCACTTGGGCTAAAAAAAAAAAAAATTCTTAGTAAACATCTCAACATTCATTCTTTCAACATGGCAAAACCACGTAAGCATGTTAGTTTCCACCTTGCTAACAACATTTTGCTTCACATTACACAACTGCAACACATCTTCATTCCTCATACGATCAGAAAGTGTCTTGCGCCCCCCCCCCCCATAAGTAACACATTTCTCCAGCACAGAAACAACTCCTATGTTCCATCTGTAGTACCGTGGTTTCACTACCATACATCAAAGTAGGAACAATTACACTTTCATGCACAGCCATGCAGAGCTCTTTTGAGAACCAATCATTCCTGTGAAAACCTCCCAAAGCAGCTATGACTTTCAATGAAGAGTTCACTCGCCTACTAATGTCACCATTTAATTTGTTCTGTCAAATATGCTTCCTAAATACACAAACTCATTCACCTGGTCAATCACTGTGCCATTTAGACTTATGTTACATTCAGTACTAACAGTTCCTCGCTCAAAAACCATAACTTTGGTTTTTTCCTTATTTATACTCAATTTGAATTTCATGCAAACTTCATACATCCTGGACAACATACTCTGCAACTCACTTTTGCTCTCTGCCAACAGGACAGTGTCATCAGCATACAGCAATCTGCACACACGGATATTACAAAGACATAAACCAGTATTGTCCATTTTGGCATCATGCATCCAGGCATCCATAAATATATTAAACTGCCATGGTGACATTACACAACCTTGTCTGACTCCTGCACCAATAGAAAACCATTTTGATACAACACCATTTACTCATACACAAGCTCTACTGCCAGCATACATGACTTTTACACTATTAAGTATATTCCCAGTAACACCATATTTATTCAATACCTTCCACAAAAGTGTCCTATTTACTCTGTCATAAGCTTTTTCTAAATCTATGAAGGCAGCAAAAACTTTCTTGCCAACAGCCAGATACTTTTCAATCATCATGCATAATGCAAAAATTTGGTTTGTGCAGCCTTTACCAGGGATAAAACCACTCTGAACATCCCACATTTTCTCTGATGTAAGATCTCATACTTTTTCAGTAATGACTTACAAACACTTTCCGTGGCACACTCAGGTGAATATCACGATAGTTCTTACACACTTTTAGTGACGGACATATATCACATTCAGTAATGGAGCTCCTTTTCAGATGTTCATATCAAAACAATGGGAACTGTAGTTGAACCAATGATGGCAAAACAGTATTAAAGTTACGATGTAGTGCTTCATTCCTACACGAGTGCTACCTGTTTGACCATACTTCTTTGATGGGAATGTCCCAACAGGTAGCTGTACTTGTACATTATGAAATTTGTGGTGCATGCTTCATGTCCATGTAATCTGGACTAATTGAAGCAAACTGTACTCTTATGAATACAGCAAAGTTGATGTATTCATGTAAATGGTACTCAGTTTGAGCATTCATTGTAGTGAAGGAAATAAATCACTTCCCCCTCTGAAGACTTTTTGTTACACCTTATTTTATGGATAATAATTTATACTAATTTCTCTAATAGCACAGCCATAGTTACTTTAAAACCTAGCAACAACGAAACTTTTGAAAAACTAATATGTATATAACTTCAATTTAATGTAGCTTGATGATTTGGAAATGAAAATGAATGAGTGTTATTCCAAAAACCATACCTGTTTGCAAATAACTCTTCAGTCAGTTGAGGTATTGTAATGAAATTTGGTATAAAAATGCATTGAGATCTGCTGGATGTAATGATGCTACTCAAAATACTGCCCCACTGAACTCAAGCATTTGTGCCGTTATCCAACCCAGCATGTGTAACCAATTTGGAAAAATTCAGTGGACTGTTGTTTATCCCAGGATCTCGCAGCACGTTTGCTTCATCTGTATCCTCAAAACATTGACCGTGGAGACTTTGCTTCATGGGACCAAACAGGTGAAAATCAAATAGTGCTAAATCAGGGCTGTATGACAGGTGTGGTATTACTGTCCATCCTGTTTTGGCAATGCCACAAGATGTTTCAAGTGAATTGTGAGGCTGGATGTGTTGCCGTAGTGTAAGAGGGTAGAACAAAGGGACGTGTAGTCCCTTTTTGTGGATAGCTTCCTGTAGCTTCTTTAGTGTCTCGAAATAGTGAGAACTGAATTAAGAAGAAAAAAATTAAGAAGAATAATGCCTCTGACATTCCAGAAAATTGCTGCCATCACATTTTGTGTTGAACTCTGTGTTTTGAACTTCTTAATCCTGGGCAAAGTCTTCTACTGCCATTCCGTGGACTTCGCTTCTACCTCTGGGTCATAAAGGAATGCCCAGGTTTCGTCTCCAGTAGCCACACTGGAAAGAAATATGTCCTGGTTCACCTCAAACATCTCCAACAGATGTCTTCACACTTAACCTCTTGGTCCTGATGATCCTGGGTTAATTTAATGTGGAACCTATTTTGCACACACTTTCCAACATCCCAGGTCATAATCGTTTCCACAGCTCTATGACCACAATGCAATGCATCACAAATATCTCAAATGGTCGCATGACTATCACTCTGAATGTGTTCAACAACTTGACGTGAGTTCTGATCTGTGGCTCTAGTTGGATATCAGCCACTGAGGTTTGTTTCTCCTATTTTAAACCTCTTCATCCATTGTTGATTGTTGCATTTCTATAAACCTTTTTCTGCCTGATATGGATATTTGTCACCTTTGAAACCTTCCATTTCTCAAAACCCAATAACAGCTTTTTGCTTTATGCAAATATCCATCTTTTACACTGACTAGTCTAAACAGAAAAAGGTTTATATTTACTTAGAAGGTTCTATCTAGATTTTTACAAACCTTCCTGTAAATATTTCCAAAACTACTGAAGTTATTAACAAATAGGAATTCCTTTTAGGACAATCCTCATAATATATTGAAACCAGTGATTAGACTTTTTCAGTGCCTAGCTAGCTGATGCTATGAAAACATGAAATTTTAATTGTATTATTTTTAAATTGAAAATATGAATTATTTTGTTACAAAAAAAATGTGACATTGGTGCAGAGAATAAGAAGTCAGGAGCATTTTTCTGTAGAATATTTTGTACATTTTCATCAATGTTCCTTTGAAAGCCAGATTTTAGTGCAGTGCTTGTCTTGACATGTACATTAGCTAGGATTTGGTTATCACATGTATCTCTATACATTTTTCTTCTGTGTGTGTGTGTGTGTGTGTGTGTGTGTGTGTGTGTGTGTGTGTGTGTGTGTGTGTGTGTGTGTGTGTGTGTGTGTGTGTGAGAGACATTCAGAGGAAATCATTTGCAAATTTCAGTAGAAAAAACAAGTCTTCAATGCTCTTGCTGACTCATATTCTCCACATTTGAATGTTACAAAATTTTATATGAAATCTGGTGCACATTACAAAAGAAATCCACTGCTTTAAATTTGTGGGGTCTTTATCAGACAAATTATTTTAAGTCATTCTTTTTTTCTTCTTTTTGTTATTATTATTATTATTATTATATAGAACACTAATGTCATTACTTCTCTCCATTCTTATTGTAGAACATTCAGTCTGAAAACCACTTTAACTTTAAATCACCTTGCACTAGATCTATTTTAAATCTTTCACAGTTATCGCATCAAAAATAATTGAAATTTCTGGCAATTCCACGAGTCCCAAATGCTTTTTCTTTGTGGTGTTCATAGGATGTCCAAAAAGTTAGACTATAAAATTTTTGCTTTGTGGTAATTGTGAAAGATGATCAAGGGGATCCTTTGCAAGATCATTTGAGGTTAAAGTAGTGTTCAGAAGGAGAGATAAAGCTATTATAAGAAGACTGGAGAGGTAATGCCATTAGTGTTCTATGTATTAAAAAAAAAATTAAAGGAAGAAAAGTATTTAATATGCTTAGGCATTTTTCTGTCAAGAATGTGTGGGAATTCTAAAATTACTTAAGAGTAATTGTTAAGTTCATGTTGGCTCCTCAGTCATAAAGTTTTGTATTTGTTAAGTGCAAATTTTAAACTCCCCTGTAAAGTCTAACATGAAGTCAATGTTGATGGTTTGTAAGAGAAATAGCCTGTGTGCAAAATGTTTGCTCATATTCTTCTCTGCTGGTAATGTAAATATCATCGTGAAGCAATACACAATTAAATTTTCAACAGAGTATGTTTTACTGCATCACTTTCTATTAAAAAGAATCCTATTCCTGTTCCAAGAAGTGTATTTGTTCCCAGTATTAAATCTAAGTGTGAAAAAAAAAAAAAATTTATTCCATATCAAGGTTTATAAGCCAACTGTTTTTCTTTATTTGTGCTTTTTCTCCTGTCAACTAAAAGTCAATTAACTCATGTCTATTCTTTTAATTGCTGGCTGAATTAGAATGACCGTTTTCTTTTCCTGCTAACATCTAGCATATCAAAAATGTCTTTTTCATTGTAATAGCTTTGTCAGAGGCAATGATGTGTTGAGTGTTTAGCCATATCCTTTTTTATATTGGTAATGTGGAGATTTCTCCAAGGGGAGCTATGTCTTCAGAAAACAAACTGTAATAGCATTGTAATGCGTAGAAATAGTTACTGTTAAATATGAAATGTGTTTAACTTTGCTAGAATTTTTGTGGCAAAGCCATCAAAATATTTTTGATCGTCAGTGTTGTTGATGAAGTACCTTTTCCAGTTTTTTTCTTCTTTATTTTGTGTGTGTGTGTTTTCTGCGAGACTCTTAATTTAGTTTGATTCCAGTTTTATGTTAATGCTTGTACTGATTTGCTTAAATAATGAAATGTACTTTAATGTTTTACAGTATTTTTTTCTGTTTCCTCATCAAAGAAAGTATGAGGCCAGTTATGTTTTTTTCTTTATCTCTCCCCTTCCCCATGTTTTTTTTTTTTTTTTTTTAAGCAAAAGGTATTCTCACTTTTCCCTGCATTTTATGCATAATTTGAATAGAAACTGCTGTACATTTTGAAAAATGTATATAAGCTAGCTTTTATTTATCTCTGAGTCATAAGCTCTTAGTTGTTGTTTTGTAATGCTTTTTGCTATGTATTTGTTTATTATGCTGAAATGAAATCAGTGTTTTTTTCTGTAATTCGTAGTCTGTTTACTGTGCAGTTCATGTACCTTTAATTAATGGTTATGTTATTTTTGTGAGCAAGAAGGTTTTCTTTTAATTTGTAATTGTTGTGTTGGTAAATGTTTGTCCATGAACATTTATTTTATAGTTATCCTTGCATTTTTAAGGAATTTCATATGATAGCATCAAGAAGTTATGTTAGTAATCCAAAGTACTGTATTTTATAAAGCAGTATTTTCTCCTTTGATTCTCATTCTGAGATGGAATAGAATTCTTTAAAAGGAGAAAATATTGCTTGTCATAAAGCTGCCATTAGTTTTATAAACTTTTATTGACATAATTCCAGTAGTGTGTACTGTTTTTCTTGTCTACTCAAGGAATGTGCTGAAATCACAGACACTCATTCTGAGGTGGAATAGTGGATTTTGTGTGATTTCAGATCATATTCGGAATGAAAATTAATGAAGTAATGCTCTATGATGAATCTTCAGAGTAACGTTCAAGATTTGATGCTTACTTATTACAGTTTTTGTTTTGTTTTTTCTCTTGTGGAGGTGCTGCAATCACTGACACTCATTCTAAGAAAGAATAGTGGATATTATGTGATTTCAGGTCATCTCCTACTTGCCAAATGAAGCCAGAAAGGAAGGTCTGATAAAGTGAAGTTACTGTTGGAGAATGTGGAGGTGGAATTAATCACTGAACATATTCAAATTAACCTTTCTTTTTGATATTTGTTACATTGCTGGCATTTTAGGCATATTGATTGCCCTTCACACACACACACACACACACACACACACACACACACTCTCTCTCTCTCTCTCTCTCTCTATCTCCCCCCCTCTTGATTTCAACAGTTTCAGTTACTGTTTGTTAGAGAAAGCATTGAAGGATCACCTTGGTAGCTATCAAAATGCCTGGCATGGAATAAAGTACTCCTGGAGGATTAGTTGGATATTTTCTAAAATAAATTGCATTAACAACTGTGAGACTTATGCCCAAATAATTTTATTTATATTTAGTGCAGTATTTCTCTCAAGCCATTCAACTGGAGAATATTTTGCTTATGCATATCCTATTTTTAGTTATTAACAAATTTGGTAAAAGGGAAAAATCAAGTGCTTGTTCAGATAACATGGCAGTATTCAGCATTCAAATATTAAGTTAAATTTGAAGCTGATGGGTGAATCAAAATTTTAATTTTTTTAGCTTGTGTCTTAAAATTATCTCAAAGTAGTATTTCTTTCGTGGACATGAACCTGCCTTTGTAATTCTCTGTTATATGCACTTGATTGTCTGATATGTCCCCAGTCAACTTTGGCAGTGGTGCTCTTAAAAGAAAAAAATTAGATGCTATGATGGATATCAATCGCTTGCAAATTGCTGTGAATAATAAATTTCACCTTTTCAATCTCCATTCTTATTTTTTTTAAGTAGAAACCTTATTTAAATGCCTTAATGTTTAAACCTATGGTCATTGTGAAATCATACTTTTAAAATTCTACCTGATACGACATTGTAACTTTTTCACATTAATCAGATTGCCAAAAGTTCTAATTCAGTTGAAGCAGGAGTTCTGATAGTAATTTATTGTATTAATGTTTGTAGGTAAAGGTAGAATGTGTGTACCTCTAACAAAAAGAGAAACTTTGTTCTGTTAGCAATTATCTTTCTTTGAATTTGTTTCTGGATCTTAAATACATTTTTAGGTAATTCTATATATATATATATAAAATTTTTATGTAAATACAAGAACTGCCCCTGATACTTTGTATTATTAATTCATTAAAAACATAATTTGTGTGTGTGCATGCACATGTGCACTTTCGAATTTGAATGTTTGGTAACCCTTTAAAGAAAAATATAATGCTCTTCTGTGAGAACTTAGTTTAAAAGATTTTGTGACAAAGATTAAAGACTTGGATGTTGTGCCTGTTCTATAGTTCTAGCTTTCACCCTTCCTTCTAAGGCAGTTAAACGGAATCAGGAATGGAGAATTCCTGGCAGCCTTACTGTTATTATTTACAGAGCCAAAGAACTGTAACTCATTTGTTGTGCTGTGAATCGTAGTCTGCAGTTAAAATATTCTTAAACTTTTATAAACTTAGTGATTCTGATGAAGAGCAGTCCTTTATTCTAGGCAAATAATTCTTCGAAAATAAATTTCCAGTGTGATAAGATGATATGCATGAATATGTATTGAATCAAGATTAAGGTGATGGCTGGCTCCTCATGTAAACACACTAAGTGCATGAATACATTTTTGAATGGATTGCATGTTAGTGATGGTTTTATGGCAGGAAGGAATAAAAAAAAAATTAAATATGGGCTAAGGAGGAACACACGAAAATATTTGGATTGGTATGGTCTATGACTTTCAGTGATGTGATACCACAATACAGAGGTTGTTACAGAAACTGGTGCAAGTCACAAATTAACTACAGACATGCAAAATTTGATATGGATACAAAAATAAATAAAGCACATAAGTGAAGGGGAAAAAATTGAATGTGTAGAATTTGAAGTGATTTAATATCCATATTCTTCCTTTAGTATCTGATATTTTCTTGCCACTGCACCTAGCAAATGTTACTGTTCTTCTTCATAAAGACGCTTTGACATTTGTAAGTTTTCTGTTTTACACATTATATAAAGTGGGCACAGTCTGCGGTGGTGCATTAAATCATTCAATTAAGATACAATTGAGTTAAAAGTCCTAAAAATGTTACTTACGGAAGTGCGAGTTCAGTCCTACATCGGTAGTTTATTGAGAGCCTCTTGGTTAAAAGTTGCATCCTGCTTCTATATGGTCAGTTGTTAGGGTTAACTCTAGAGCCTTTTGGTCAAAAGTTGTATTCTTCTTCGATTGTCCAGTCATTAGGGTTAACTCGGTTGTGGCTGTGTTGACTTCCTATTGAGTGGGTAAAGGGTTTTCAGATAACAATTAAAAATTCTTGAATTAAGAGTTACTATTTACATTCGACTTGAAGCTCTACATCATACTTGGCCATTAGGGCTATTTTGTCAATGTTGTATTATTGTAGAACTGCCTTCCAGTCAATGTTGTATTCTTGTAGAATTGCCTTCCAGTCAATGTTGTATTCTCGTAGAATTGCCTTCCAGTCAATGTTGTATTCTCGTAGAATTGCCTTCCAGGCAATTTTACGAGAATACGACATTGATGAAATAGCCCTAATTGCCAAGTATGATGTATGTAGAGCTTCAAGTGGAATGTAAATAGTAACTCTTAATTCAAGAATTTTTAATTGTTATCTGAAAACCTTTACCTCAATAGGAAGTAAGCACAGCCAGAACTGAGTTAACCCTAACAACTGGACATCATCGAAGTAGGATACAACTTTTGACCAAAAGGCTCTCGAGTTAACCCTAACAACTGACCATATAGAAGCAGGATACAACTTTTGACCAAGAGGCTCTCAATAAACTACCGATGTAGGACTGAACTCGCACTTCCGTAAGTAACATTTTTAGGACTTTTAACTGAATTGTATCTTAACTGAATAATTTAATGCACCGCCGCAGATTGTGCCCGCTTTATATAACGTGTAAAACAGAAAACTTACAGATGTCAAAGTGTCTTTATGAAGAACCTTGTAGTCATGTAATGGCATGTGAACTTCATGGTAGAATCACACGAGATATATTGATGTTACTGTTCTTGGTTACACTAAAATTGTTGATTTTTCCCCCAAGATATTAATTGTATTATAGAATGAGAAATACTTTCCCAGCACTGCCTCCCACACCTTTTATAGTTGTTCTTTGGCTGTATCTCACTCTTTTGCCATTTAACCTGCTATGTTCTCAAATCAAGAATGATGAAACACTGTGTTTTTTATTGTCATTAGCTATTACTGGGCTCTGCTAATGTTTTTCAGTGAACTCAGCTTAACCTTTAGTGTAAGCATAAATTAACCTATGTTGGTACTTCATTTCCTGCCAATAGTGTCACTCAGTATTTACTGTAAAAATCAAAGCAACATTAACCTACCTGCATTTGATAGTTGTCTAAAATTAAAATTGAAACTTGTTGGCCAATTTTATCTGGTGGCAAATATATCCAGGCAAGTTGGGGCAGGTTTTTATAATGTGGACACCGTTCTTTCATGCTTTATAATACTCTGAGGGAAACCAGGAAACTTGGGTTTTTTTTCCATTTTGAAAAAAAATCGGTGTTAATGTTAAAAGTGGGCATAGAAATTAATGATTAAATTTTCAAATGATTACAGAAAGGTTTGAGAACTCCATGAGAAACGCATACATTTTTTTTTTTTTTTTTTTACATAGTATTTGCGTTCAGTCATGCACGTATTTGAATAGGAGCACTGACATTCAAGTGTGTCTAGTCAAAAAAGCTGTTAGATGTCATCACACAGTGAGGCTCAAAAATGTGGGAATCAAATTTGAAGTCAGGTGCTTTCTAATCATGTCTCAGGCATGTTAGTGGGGTAATGGAGACAGATCTGGTGATCTTGCTGTTCCTGAGATGTCCATGTCATAAAGAGTCAATCTAGTAGTACTGGTAGTATGAGGATGAAAATTATTCTGTTGGAACAGTGTGTTATCTATATTTTCCTCAAACAGGGATGTCCATTGACAGTTTTGTAGTAATAATGGGTACCATAATGACTCATAACAATGAGTATGAGTGTGATGCATACAGTTCTATGGAGCTCAATTGAGATATTAGTGTAGTGCCATATCCAAAACAGTGATTGTAAACTGTGTGAGGGGACATATGGGGTGCTACAACAAGCTTAATCAAAGCAGAAGTAGCTGACCTGTTTTCCAGAGCCATCTGTCATACATGCCAGTTGTGCCTTTTGTTGGTGCCTCTGGAAGGTCCTAAGTCTTATGAAGTATGTGTGCCTTCCTCTTCAATAATGTTCAACACTGACAGATTGTAGTCACCTCACTTCTCAGTAAATGTGTTCAGCAGTGCCATAGAATGCCATTCCACACACTCGTAGAGTGGCACTTCTGTCCTTTTTCAAAATCTCTGAATTGGATCTATGATGCATTCTAATTTTTCTGAATTAGCTAATAAATTTAAATTGGAAAATTTCAGAATTTTGTTGGGAAGAGTAGTAATACCAACCATAGGATTTGTTTACAAACAGTCTGTCTGTTAACACTGTTGCCAAGTTCCACAAAATTGTACCCTTTCTGTGTTATTTTTTTCTTTTTGTTTCTATTTCCGTTAGTCTTAAAACATTCTGGATGTTTTTTTGGAAAAGTATATACAAGGTGTTGTCATGTTACAGTATTTAATTTGCAAAATTAAAGATTAAAAAGTTATTTTTCCAAAAAATTACAGTGCTCTCAATTTGAAACATTCTACACATTAGTGTAGTGGTTTAAACAAATTTACTTGATATTTAAGGCTGAAAGCACATTTCAACCAAATACCAGGTTCTTTTTGAGATCAGTGTTGTATTTACACTCCTCACCAACCTGCTAAAAGATATTGGCATAAGTATCAAATAGTTGCATTTGTAGCTTGTGCACTGAGGTGGATTCACGGATATTAGGGAAACATTAGTCCATGTGTGGCCACCACTTGTGACAATAGAAGAACTAATGCAGTTTGGAAGCAAGTGAGAAAGATTTCTTAATAATGGCTGTCTGTGGTTCTCCAGATATGTGCAATTGTACCTGAAAATCCATCACATTATATGCTGGAGCGAGTTCTGCTCTCAGACATTGTTTTGTATCTCGGATGTGCTCTACTGGCAATGAATCTGGTGACTGGGTGGGCCATAATGGTATGGGAATGGCTTACAGGCAGCAGCACCCAGCTGTTTGCACATTCTGTCCCAAATGCACTGCAGTTCATCACATAGAACCTCCTGCTTTACATAGACCTGTGGTACAATCTTCCTGAAAACCACTGAGTTGATTATGCATCTGGCTGTAGTATACATACAGCATCACTCTTCAATGGTAACCAGATTTACTGGTCAGGTTTGGTTTCTTTAATCTAGTGTCCACTGTTTTTCAATGACAACCTTGCCTACTGCTAACACATTTCCTGTCATCTACCACATTTTAAATGTGGCTAGACCTGGAATTTTCTGTTCATTCATATGTATCTACTGTCCCACACTATCTTACTAAAATGCCATAAACATACTTGTACTCTGATTGGGCCAAATTTTTGGTGTGTGCTTTATTTGCATTTTGATACTTTGTAAATATGAGAGAAAACATGTGCAAGTGATGTCAGTACATCAAGTATCAAACTAGCATTTTGGTTTTCTGTGCTAAATGTCATGTAAATCAATATTAAACTTAAATATCAGATTTGCTCCAGTTTAAGTCTTCTTAACTGGTGATATGGAGTTTGTGAATCTGACTAGACCTCCATGTTTGCTGCTTCCATTTAGAAGATGTATTCAGGTCCAGAAATAAAAAGCACTGTGAAGTGTAATACCAGTTTACAGTACATTTATTGTGAGAAGTGAATGTAGGTATTTATTATTTTATAGATTGTATTTTGAAGAGCTTAAAATATTCAGAGAATGCATTTAATAATAATTCTATGAGGCAAAAATTATGATCAATTAAGTCTTTTGAAACAGTTGGTTGAAATGCATCTTTGTACATGTATATGCAGTGACCCACTATTTGTAGGCAATCAGAGTTTAGTGTTGGCAAATGATATAGAACCAGTGTCTACAAGGCTGATTTGCCTTTTTTTTGGGGGGGGGGGGGGTCTGTTAATCTTGTGCCAAGGATGATTTGGGCTGACAATAGGAACAATCTCAAAAGCGTACTGTAACATGTAATATTTTGCACATCAAGGATTTTGCATTATGTATAGCTTAATTAGAAAGTTTTAAATTTGTCACATAATTCTAACATATCCCAAAGCATATCTTGATATGCAAATAGAAGGGGGAAAAACTGTTTTCACAGTTTTTGGTGGTGTAATTATATCATCAAGCTAATCATTCTCCATTTCTCATGGTGTTCTGTAATCAAGATTTGGGTTGATTTTATATATGTAGTAGCTTTCTTCTCCAGTTCAGGTTAATTGGAAATTTGTGAGACAGCTAGAATGAAAGTACTAATTTGCTGTTGCAGATTTGCCTCATTATTGTGTTATCCGTATATGTAGGTGATTTATAGAGCATTACCATAGTCTGTGAAGTTCTATAGGCAAAAGTTTCTGTGACTTCTTAGTAAATCATTTGTGTTTTTATTATTAAACAGAGCATTGTAATTGTTTTACTTTGATTTGTAAACATCATACTGTTGTAACTGTGTTTTACTTTATTTTTAAATGCAGCACTGTTGTCCTTAAGGGAAAAAATGTAAGTGTAAAAATTTTCTGTGTACTGGATGTCTTAAAGAGTTGTGTACTTCCAAGATACTGTTTTTGTCTAATCCTATAGATTTTGTATGAAATTCCACAGCATTCAAAATTTTCACAGTGAAGGTTTTTTTCTTCTTTTTTTTAATGTAACTAGTATATAGTTGTTACACCTGGGTGTCATTTGTTCCTTCACAAGTTTTCTTTATCAGTATCTATCGAACCTCTCATAAGGTGGCTAAAAATGAATTGAATGTCAGTGAATTCATAATATGTGTAGCAAATATCTCATTGCTTTAGACTGAAATCTGCTGAAAGGAAAATCCAAAATGGCAGTAGTCATTTCCAATGAGGAAAAAAAAAAAATCAACATTTTATGGTTCTGAAGAAAACAGAAGTGTTTCAGTTCTATTGACTACAAATATGTATTTATTTGTGTAAAAGGTTAAATGTTTTAACACTTCTATTTTAATTAATTATCATGGAATGAATTATCCATATTTTTAATCGTGTTTTTTCAGTTTCTTAGACATGAGGAAACGGTTGGCATGCTTCTGTTTAATTATTACTTTTTTTAATGTTAATTGATAAATGACTTATGTACAGCAAATAAAGTCTTATGTACGATGTTTAAAAAATGCATTTACAATTGTTAAAAATTTATAAACACACCCAAGAAGCATTATAATTTTGTAACTTCTTTATACACTTCACATTATTGTGACACAAAGCACAATAGACAGGCTGAATGGAGAGCTTATCTGCATGCAACCACGAATTTTTTGGGTTCAGTTCATGTGTCCACTTTTTTTATAGGTATGATTTTATAATTTCTACTAGTCATAATTACACTATACAGAAAATACAGGCAAAATATATGGGTATTCCACAATCATGACAAAAAGGTGTGCTCGTGTGTGATAACTTGTCAACTACAAGTGACTGTGCATATGATATGCTTCCCCACAACAGAAACATGGACAAAGTTGTTAAGATGGTTTTTGTTTTTCTATGTTTACCTTTTACTGAAATAAAAAAGTCGTCACATAGCTGAAATTTTTGTCGGGGCATTGTTGTCTTTTGCTGCAGTGGTCTAAGCACTGGCTTCTGACCATTCATACATGATGGGTCCGGTTTCGAATCCCGGTGAGGCATGGCTGTTGTGGTTGCTTTACGGCAATGGCCCTCTCCCCTTCCTGGAGCCAGTGGCCCTAAATTGGGTAAAGGCAACTGCTTATAGCCCATTAAGTTGCTCACAGTGGTCATTAAAACCTTAAAGTGCCATCTTTGGTAAGAATCAGTTACCTGACAGCAAAATGCATAACTTACTGTATTATGTGCTATTGTTTATGCAAGAGAGATCATTTCTATTATAGAAATGTATAAACCTAAAAGTTCTTACCTAAATGTTGCTCTTTTTTGGTGAATTAGCATATGCATCTTCATAGTTCTCATGATGTACCTAAATGTTTATAGAAATTTACTTTCTTCATTTTTGTTATTGTAATTGCAACATGTTTTTAAGTAGTCTGTATATTAACAAATTTACAGGGGCTGTGTTTCATATTCTTGTTCTTTCGATGAAATATAAATGTTGGTTGCATTCTGGCAGTACTTAAACAGCAAATAAATGTAATGTAATTTATACACACATGCTTGTTCTGAATTTGTAGGTTCGAAGGGATAGTAGTGGTTCAATAAAATTAAGCTCTCAGGGTATGATAAATGTAATGCTGGAGCAAGAAATTGCATTATAAAATAGAAAAGAAAAGAAAAATACAGATTTGCTCATGATACAGTGCTGAAAAGTTGTGTTGTTGTTAGAGGTACATTAGGAAATTTGTTATATACTGTGTGTTCATTAGCATTTAGCATATTTTCCCAGGACACTGACAAAAAAAAAAAATAATAATAATGTTGACTTAAATTAAGATTTTTAGACAGTGGAATTGCTGCGTATATCATTCAGAATTGTAGATGTAAGTAATGTTTTAATTCACATGGAAGGGAAATTTCAATCATAGCAAATTTTCAGTGTACAATGAAAAATTCCACAAAGTGTCTCCACAATTAAAATTCAATTGTGCATCAGACTGCACACTTTTAAATTATGATTATTTCTTTTCTGAACTGTCATCTTTTCGTTTTTAGCTACCACAAAAATAATTTACTTTTTAATTCATTTATATAAGATATAAAATTTTGTATTTAACTGTTATCAAGAATTTTTGTGCTGTTTAACCCAAGTATGAAAAATATACCTTGCTCGCTAAAAGAAGAAAAAAAAAATGCTGTGATATTTATGCATAAAATTTGTATGTGCAGCACATTTAAAAAAATCACAACAATCTAACCATATGTATTTTATGTTTTGTATGTATTGTAACATTTAAAAAATTGTGACAATGTGAAGCCTTGCTTTGAAGTATTCAGAACAACAAATGAATTGCAAAAGAACTTAGCTTTATAGTATTCTGATACTATGTTTATTTCTGTGTGATCTAAAATAATTAA
Source organism: Macrothele yani (assembly GCA_039090855.1). Taxonomy (NCBI): domain Eukaryota; kingdom Metazoa; phylum Arthropoda; class Arachnida; order Araneae; family Macrothelidae; genus Macrothele; species Macrothele yani. Next base: position 74,179,045 of record CM077016.1, on the reverse strand, counting down.
TTCAAGTTGAATAGGTTGTGACATTGCTTTGTATAATGATAAGTGAAATCTGGTCAATAATGAGTGCTGACAAATAACAATTCATCATTTTATTTGAGGAAAATTATCCCTCAAGTATTTAACTGAATACAAAACTAGTCAAATTTCTTCCCAAGTAACTGTATCCTAGATATGTTGTCAATTGCACAAATATGATTCTGTCTGTATCAAAACATTTTTCTGATTTGGTTAAAGTTTGTTAAGTGTGCTTTAATCTTAAAATACCCAATTACAAACTGGAAAAAAAGAAGGTTCTGGACTTATAAGGCCGCTCCGGTGGCGCAGTGGTCTAAGCGATGGCCTCTGATCATTCGTCCGAAAGGGGTCCGGGTTCGAATCCCGGTGAGGCATGGATGTTGTGTTTGTCTTACGGCACTGGCTCTCTCCCTTCCCTGGAACCAGTGACCCTAAATTAGGGACGGGTGACTGCTTATAGCCCATTGAGTTGCTCATGGTGGTCGTTAAACCTCCAATAAAAAAAAAAAAAACTTACAAGTCCTAACATATCCATATCCTTTCCACTGAAGGATCTTGTACACCTTCAGACAATGTTGATCTTTTAGTAATAGGTTTCATTCGATGAAAAATCTGGTTACTTGCTTAAGAAATGTTTTACACACATGGCAAGGTTGCCATTCAAGTCTTTTTCCAAAAACTGTTTAGCCGCCCCGGTGGCGCAGTGGTCTAAGCGATGGCCTCTGATCATTCATCCGAATGGGGTCCGGGTTCGAATCCCGGTAAGGCATGGATGTTGTGTTTGTATTACGGCACTGGCTCTCTCCCTTCCCTGGAACCAGTGACCCTGAATTAGGGACGGGCGCCTGCTTATAGCCCATTGAGTTGCTCACGGTGGTCGTTAAACCTCCAATCAAAAAAAAAAAAAAAAAAAAAACTGTTTTCCTGTTTTTATTTTTGAAGTGTTAATTTTAGTTTTCCTGTATTTTTTCATCTGTACAGAATTACTTTTAAATAAACAAGTTTGTACAATTGAGGGTCAGGTTCATAAAGCCTGGCATGCTTCATATTACTTTAATTAACTGTTTATGCTTTATAGGCCTTAACATTTTAATTCTTCTCAATGTTCTGAACAACTCGTGCTGGGAATCTAATACCACATTAGAGAAACTTTTTTTCAGAGATATGATTAAAGAAGTGCCTTCAGAAGAGTGATATGAGGCATGTGCAGGAAAAATCTTAACACTGAAATGGCTAGCTTTTGTATTCCAGTAAGTGAACAAGAAGAAACCCATTGACTGGCAAATCATTCAGAGTTGATAGTTGCACTGATGACTCAGTGTTTTGCATCGAGAGACTAGGCTAAATCTTCATCAAGACAAGGGAGATATGTCCATCCTTTTCCCTTTACATAGTATAAACAGGTATCTCGCTTGGCATGATTTATCTCACTTACAGAACTACTGCAATAGGCTTGTACTGGAGCCATCCAATCTTCAGTTCAATAAAGGGAAGACAGGCCGACCAAGTATGGCTTGAATATACATTTGGAATAATTTAAGAGCCCTACTTCAATAAGAAAAGGAGATACCATGCAACAAGCTTGTTCAGTTTTCTAACCTCTGTCTGTTAGTATCACATATAACAAAAATTAGACAGTCTTTAACTAAGGGCTATTGATCCTAAAAAACAAAAAGAAGCAAAACCACAATTCAAACGAACTACCCATGTCTTAGGCAATATACAACAGACCTCATAATACATGAAGATACTATTCTAGCCAGATGATCACAGAAACATTGTTATGCCACAATATTTTGAGTAAGGAAATCATATGAATAATGTAACACTATTGTGCATAACAATGAACAATGATGTGTGGGATCTTGATGTTAGCAAAATGCCACATTTCCAGATGTTTATATATATATATATATATATATATATATATATATATATATATATATATTTTCCTCTTGTGAGGAGAAAAGTTTTTGTAACACAAGAGGTAAGCTCTCTTCCTTGTTTTTGGGTTCTAGGTTTTATAAGTTCAATGTTTGTACTTCATGTACCTTTTCTCTGTCGTTTTTTAGCTTTTCAGCTTTTAAGCATTGGTTTGTCTGTTAACATTTATGCGGGTTTTAACTCTTACTTTTCTTTGTAACATTGAGCGTCTTTTGTGGTACCTAGGAACAGAAGATGGCTAAGCTTGTTCCTTTTCTATGCGCTGTCTATGCGCTGTTTTTTCAAAGTAGTTAAGTTCTTAATAACTAATTAATTATGCACTTAAAGCACTGCTGAAATACTTTGTACATATTGCAACTAACTGTTTAAGGTATATAACTTTCACAAAGTTTTCTTTAGTTAATTATTATCTTTAACTTATTCTCGTTTTCGTGCTGTCATAAGTTGTAGAGTAGGGGGTTTTAGACTCAAGTTTTCTTTCAAAAATCTGTTCGTTATAAATTAACATTTCCTTTTTTAATTGCAATGTAAAATTTGGATTTCTTTTGCATTGTTTTTCAGGTTTAAATTCTCTCTCAAACGAACTTGGAATTTCGTTATAGCTGAAAATCATTTCTATTTATTATGTCACTCTCACAGCTTGAGTTCTTTTTAATCTTCTTCTCTCTGTTTAATAGTAACAGATGAAGAGCATGGGTCGGGCCATGAAGGTTAATGGATGCAAGCGAAATTGTTAACTAGTGCTAGGTCATGCTACTCTACGGAGGACATGACTTATATATATATTTTTAAAACTATTTTAGGTGGGAATGTTACTTGCATCTATGGCCTTGCAGAAACCCATTTCCAACTAGGTCTTTGTGGAAGTGAGAAAATGCAGAGTTTTTGCTGGTCCTTGATAAAGCCAAGGCTCAGTATTCTCGACACCTTCTACATTCAGTTGTTTTATTTTATTTTTTTATCTTTTCTCCTTTTACTCACACAGGTAGATACATAACCTTTTCTATGTTGTACTAGGTGTGAGTCAAAATTATATATGTATTTTTTTGCTTAGGTATCTTCTTTATAGAATGTGAATTCTGAATTTTCAAAACTGCTGCGTTGCGCGTTTTGATTTTCAGGTTATTTTGCACCCTTCGTTTTAAATTCTAAAATTTTTTCCTTAGTCTTCAGTTTTGCTCTTAAGTATATATATATATATATATATATATATGTATAAGACCACAGTTCCTTCTTTTTAGCTGTAACTGACTTTTGTTGAAAATGTCACTCTACAGCTAAACTTGTTCTGGAAGTTGCTAGCGACTGTGTTCTTAAAACATGTTTTTATTACACTCTAAAGCAGTGATCTCAAACTCAGACCCTTGGAAGGACCACTTTCCAGTTTTGAAGGAACTTAGGGGGCTGCAAGAATGTTAACAAATTTCTTGTGAATAAATATCAACTTTACAAAACCACGAATGGCCTGGCACTAGAATGGAATATTATTTCTAATTATCACTAAATAGTAAAAACAAATGCTTCATCAATCAGTAGAAACAATTACTTTTACATAACAACTATTTTGACGTAAAATCTTAAAACAATCACATTTTGCCAACTGAACATGGTACAGAAAATATTACATGTTCTGACCAGAAACTTATAAGGCTTGCTTTTCTGTCACTAAATTATCAATATTTGGAATGATGTCCTTTGAACATGCTACTTTTAAAAGTGAGTGTAACTCAACCCATTCCTTTCAAGACATTTTACTTGGTTCGCTCTTGAAAACAACTGTCCACATGAGTATGTTGTTCCAAACATACAGAACTTGTGCAGCTAAGTTATGAATACAAATTTGAAAGATGTGCTTCCGTGAATTAGTGTAAATATGACAAGGATGTTAAGTCAGATAATATCCGAAAACTTGAAAATTTTGTCGTCCTGGAGCAGGAATCTAAAATGTCTCCCGGTTTGTGCCAGAGTATGCTGACCACTACACCACCCAGAACAACCAAGTCTCAAGTTTCCAATTAATTTAAATGTAAGCATCACAGGATTTGCTAGTCGAAGCAGCCAGCATTCATATATAGCGAATCTGGAGGATCAGAATTCATTACCATAATTGCCAGGAGGAGCAGAATATCAATGAATGAAATACAGGATTACACCATTGTACAATACAAATTTTGAAGTTGTGAATCCGTTTATTGGTGTAAATATGACATGAATGGTAAGTCAGATAATATCAAAAAACTTGAAAATTTCGTCGTCCTGGAGGGGGAATCAAACCTGCGTCTCCCGGTTTGTGCAGCATATGCTAACCACTATTTCAGTCATTGACAACACTCAATATTTGAAAAAAGTGACTCAGTATGCTGGAAATGAACGCCAAAAAAACTGTTCTCATATCTGGAGCAAAATCCCAGTTATGATTATAAGACAGAAAGGTGGTGTGGTTGTAAAGTGTACCCTTTGTTTAAAATATATTGATTGATGAAATTTTAGAAACACCTTTATTTCTTTCCATCTTTGAACTCCCCCCCCCCACCTTTTTTTCTTTTTTGGGTGGTGGTTGGGGTTTAATGACCACTGTGAGCAACTGAATGGGCTATAAGCAGTCGCTTGTCCCCAATTCAGGGCCACTGTTTCCAGGGAAGGGAGAGAGCCTGTGCCATAAGAGACAAACACAATGTCCATGCCCCACTTGGACTAGCAGTTGTAAGCCAGCACTTAGACCACTGCGCCACCGGGGCATCTTTTTGAAATGTAACCATGCTGGTTGTGGGGTAATTAATGCAGAAGAATGTAGCACCTTGCAGTGTTGTGCACCTGTTGGTCCCAGCTTTCATAACTTGTACATGCTAAATAGCATTTGTTAAGTCTAATAGATGTGAAACTCGGAAAATTAAACTACCACATTAGTTTAAAGAAAAGATTCAAAATTATATGGGAAAAAAAGAAAGCAAATTACTTCAGTAATCAAAATTGTAGTTATCAAAATTGATAACTACAGCTTGGGTGGTTCAGTGGTCTGTCTAGGACACTGGCTTCTGATTTATTGCACTTCTGGGACTTGGTTTGAATCACAGGGAAGGTAGATTTTTGTTAGTTTCTGCTACCTTCCTTTTTCATGGAACCAATAACTTCAGTGAGCCAGCAATCTTTTGCGGTAACTTACTAAAACGAGCTGAGTTGTAGCCTAAAAAACAAGGTGAATTAAGCTCTTGCCTTGAAAAACCCCAATACTATTTAGCTTTATCAGCTATTAAATCATTGTTCAGTAATTTCAAAATTATAGATATTTTAATTTCATACTTTCTCCAAAATTTGTGGTATTGCATCTTGTATCTTTCCTCCTTTTTCCAAACTGTGTACAAGAACCCAGTTTGAAAGCCACAACTAATCTCCAAATGAGCTTCTATGTTTATATTTTATGTAGTTTTGTTTGACATCTGCTGTGTATGCAACCCTTTCCCACTTCCATAATACTAGTTGGAATATAAATGACAGTGCAGTACTGTTGAGCTGAGTGTTGAAATTCTGGGATGCAGTTTCTGGGGACTGCATAAAATTTATGATCTTGAAACATTTTATGTTAGTCTTAATTAAGTGGATAGTAAATTTAACTGTTACTTTTCGATCATGTCCATTAAATTTATAATTTTTAGTGATGAAATTGTTTAAATATTTGTATGTTTTGAAGATCTGATCTCAATGTGATCCCAGAAATATTTTTACAAAGCATGCCCGAGTTACTGTTAATTTGGAAGGAATTGAATAACTTTATTTTAAAATGTTGTACCCTTGAGGTGTAACTTTTGCTTTGAGTATTTTTCAAAATAAAGAGAATTATATATATACAAAAGTGTGGTTTTGTGATTTAATTTTACGATCTTCTCATCAATTTACAGCATAATTTTCTCCTTAATTTATTTTTTTCAGCAGTATGTTTCTTGTGAATGATTCAAGCACTCGTGGCTTTGATTACAAAATGCAGTCTTGTTAGTTTCTTTCTGCACACACTACTTTGATTTTCCTGCATGTTTTTGTTTTAGTAAGCACATGCCTTAATCTTCTGTTATACAGTTCAATGCTTAATTTTTTGATACTCCTATTTTGTCATTTCATATAGTTAGCTTTCTCTCACATGGGAGGGGGCGAGAGTACGAGTATCAAAGTAAACTTGAACAAAACAGAAAAGAAAAATTGGCTGATGCAAAATGAGTACACAGAAGCACACACGAAGGAACTTAGGTTCCTTAAATGCTGCAGCTTCCTGTACATTAATGGATGAGACTCAAATGGAGCAAAGATGGGGGAAATTTTAGCATATTCATTGAATCTTAAAGTATCAGCCAGACAAAGGATTGTAAGTTTATTGATGTCATGGGAATGTGTGTACAAAACATACAAAGGCTGCAGACAACTGAAAGAAGCATGGAGAGGTGCATGCTTGGTGTAACCAGGAAAGATGAGGACAGAAACTCTTGGATCAGAAAAATGATGCAAGATATGATCAAAGTAAAATCCCAGAAATGGCAATTAGGCTGGACATGTTGCTGGAAGAACTGACCACCAAGGGACAGAACGCCATCCATGCTGGAGGTGGGTGAATGAAATTCAAAAGCATGCTGGTGCGATATGGTGGATACTGGCTCAAGACAGTTGTGGCTGAATGAAACTTGGGGAGACTTTTATCCAGCAGAGGACCATGTATATATATACACACTGCCAAAAAAAAACCCTAGAAAGTTGTTCGATCCTGATGAAACTCCGCACGCAAGTGCATCAAGGCTGAATATGCATATTATTAAAAAATAAAAAGACTATTTTGACAGCGGATAACGGGTGCATTAACCTTCACAGACTGAGGATGCCTCGACGTCGGATTCGTACACACTACGAGCAGTTGAGAGAGTACGCATAATTGGACTGAGAGAGGCCGGTTGGTTAAGTCGCCACCCATTTGGGTCGGAGCGACGCTGCCATCAGACTATATTGGCGCTAATGGAACGAAGAGGTCACAACCCAGCGGCACGCCTGCAGTGGACGGCCGAGGGGAACGACAGAACGCGAGGATCGAGCGATTGTGATGACCGCATGAACAGAACCTAATTTGTCGCTCTCAACCATCTATAGCCATGTTGCGTTGTCTGCAGGTACGGTAGTGGCCATCCGGACTGTTGCTAGACGACTTGCCACACGAGGACTGGGCCACTCCGCCGCCTACCACTGACCAGCGAGCATCACCGGTTGCAATGGTGGTGGGCCCGATAAATGTGGGATAGTGTCCAGTGGCATTGTGTTGTCTTCAGTGATGAGTCGCTGTGTACACTTGGCGTCGGTGACCAGCGCGTACGTGTCTGGAGACTAGCCGGACACTCTTGGAAGTCCTCCATATCACGGCCTTACGGCTCGACGACATTATACAACCTGCTCTGTTGCCATTCCTGTTGCAGAATCACCGAGCAATTTTTCAACAGGATAACACTCTGCCACACACAGCACGGCTCTCCCAGCCTGCCTCCGTAATGTCGACACCCAGCCGTGGCCAGCCTGATCTCACACCGATCGAACATATTTGGACATGAAGGGATGCCACGTACGCCTGGCCTGCAATTTGGACACCATTTGTCATGCTATACACCTCAGGACAGCATCTGTGAACTGCATGCGTCTATGCCACGCCGGGTTATCGCTTGTATCCGAATCAGTGGTGGTGCTACAACGTACTGACTTGTTCCACTCGTGTAGCTGTTTTATCCGAATGGCCCAATTGCTCTGGAATTGCAATCATTTCCTTTTCTATGCATGTACATTGTACATGCTGTACTCCCCTGTATCCACGGTTTCAGTTACCCGCTGTGCGAAAATATTAAATGAAAAATTCATAAGTTTTAAATTGCGCGCCGTTCTGAGTAGCGTGTACATATATCATCATCAACCAGCCGGCGCGGTGGTGCAGTGGTCTAAGCGATGGCCTCTGATCATTCGTCCGAAAAGGGGCCGGGTTCGAATCCCGCTGAGGCATGGATGTTGTGTTTGTCTTACGGCACTGGCTCTCTCCCTTCCCTGGAACCAGTGACCCTAAATTAGGGACGGGCGACTGCTTATAGCCCATTGAGTTACTCGCTGTGGTCGTTAAACCTTCAATCAAAAAAATCAACCATTATCAATCCACTGCTGGAAGAAGGTCTCCCCAAATTTCTTCCATCTCACGTGTGGTCGTCTTTCCCTGTCCCTCGGAATCCAGTCTAAAATTCCGGTTGTCCATCGGTGGTCCGTTCTTCTGGCAACATGTCCAGCCCATCGCCATTTCAGTGATTTCACTCTGGTCATGTCATCTACTCCTGTCATTTTCTCAGTGGCGTAACCATACATATATACAATATTATATACATACTGTATAACATAGAGTTTGGAATCCCTTCCCTACACACACGCAGGAGCAAAGCAGTTGCTGAGGCACGACATGTTGGCGAATTGTGGAAGTTAGCGAACACAAAATTAAAACTATGGTAGGGCAGAAATGTGAATTACAAACTTGTAGAACTGACTTTGCTTATTAGGAATCGATATCGCTGTTTTATTAAGTACATATTATACACGTGTTTGCATTCTACGAAAACTTACAATCTTATGTTATTAAATTTAATTGGTTCGCATCATAAAAAGTGTGCATTATATTCCCGAAAAATGGGGGGTCCTTTACATTGGGGATCCCCGCCTGAAAATATGTGAATGACCTTGACACCCCCCCCCAGTGGTTACGCCTTTGGTCCAGCGCTTCCACGCTGCATGCGCTACCCGCCCCACCCGTTAGTCACTTAACAGTCTCTGTTATCATATCGCGCAGTGCTTGTGTTCAATAACCCTTATTCTACTTAATAATGGCCCCACAGCTCAAGAGTAGTGATGCTGGCAATTCCGGTATGTCAAAGAGAACCCCTGAAGTGCTTCCTTGAAGTGAAAGGGTGAAAGTTCTTGACTTGATAAGGAAAAAAATCGTATGCTGAGGTTGGTAAGAACGAATCTTCTATCCGTGAAATTGTGAAGGAAAAGGAAATGCGTGTTAGTTTCACATTTACATAACTTTTATTACAGTAAATTGTTATAACTGTTCTATTTTATTATTAGTTATTGTTTATCCTTTTATTGTGCCTAATTTATGAATTAAACTTTATCGTAGGTTTTTTACCTAACTGTTTCATTTATTTATTCAATCGTCGACCATCGGAATCCACATTGTTAAACACGGACAGCGACGTATTCAGGCATCTTTTCGGAGGTGCTTAGCCCCTCCGAGAATCCATGACCGCCTCCCCGGTGGCGCAGTGGTCTAAGGCGTTGGCCTCTGATCATTCGTGGGAAGGGGTCCGGGTTCGAATCCCGGTGAGGCATGGATGTTGTGTTTGTCTTACGGCACTGGCTCTCTCCCTTCCCTGGAACCAGTGACCCTAAATTAGGGACGGGCGACTGCTTATAGCCCATTGAGTTGCTCACGGTGGTCGTTAAATCTCAAAAAAAAAAAAAAAAAAAAAAAAAATATCCATGACCCCCTTCCCCCGTAGGTTTTTTTGTGTGATCTCCCTTTATATTTAGTCTAATCATTTTCTTTTATAGCTGAATATTAGGAAAAATTCATTTAAAAAAAATTAGAAGAATGAGGGATAATATTAATAAAGATAAAAAAAAAAAACATCCACGTGGACTTCAATTTGAAATATCTGTCATCCTTCAGTAAAACAAACGGTCCTCGCTGAAGCGGCAGTTTTTCAAGCACTGACAAGACGGACTACTTCCGCAATAAAAACCTAATTCCACAGAGTAGATATGTTTGTACTGCAATACATCGTCATATTTCGCAAGCTGGCATTCAGCTTTATTTCAGTCTTCTGTGCCGACTTTCCATGTATACGTAGGTTAAGCCTCAGTGTAGCTAACGTGACGTTAGTTTTTCCACATACAACGAAATATCTGCTACCTAATTTTTAACAATAGCAAATTATTAGAAATTATTCCCATAGAAAGGGGTTTTTTTCTCTGGCGATGGGTGGTTTACACTCTGTTAAAAAAAAAAATCGGGGCACCTCAAACTGGTATCCAAACCGTTAGTTTGTTTTTTACTACTATGTACTAATCTAAATAATCTAAAGGGGATGAAACCAGGTGGCAGGGGAATGGTTTGCACCATATAACACTGTAATGATTCCTTAATAATCAGAAGCACGTTTGTATTAAGTCGATGACCTTTTTACCCCTCATGTTTTTTGGGAGGGAAGGGAGTATTTTCTCCAGCACAGAGTTATCTTACTCAGATCTTTAATACACTGCTGGCCACCCAAAATGCAACAAAAAGAGGGAAGCATCCGATTGACCTGAAATTCGCAGCATGCGTCGCCCGCGAAAGGACATGCAAACGATTAGCATTGCAAGGCATATGCAAATCATGTGCGCCCGGCACGCCAGCGAGAAGCACGGTGGCGTGCCGGGCGCACAAGAAGGGTGCACAGAAGGCGGGGTGTAAGTAGCGGAAGTGTGTTGTGCTACCGGATCAGTGCGTGGGAAGCTTCCTGATGCCACGTCGCAGAATACGGCAGTCATTCCAGTACGTTTCGGAGTTCGACAGAGGACGAATAGTGGCTTGTCGCGATAGCGGTTTATCGTACCGAGACATCTGCCACAGTGAGGCGAGTATGGATTCGGTGGGTGCAGGAGGGATGGACGGAAGTGAGCGATTGCCGCAACCGCGGCACACCACCAATCGAGAGGACCGTCATGTTGTGTGGCGGGCATTGACGGCTCGCATCGCCACATCACGAACGTTAGCGCAGGAGTTAGGGTGTGTTGCGCAACAACTTCTGTCAGCACGTACCGTCGACGTCGTCTGCAGGAGCGGGGACTTGCCGCACGGCGCCCATTGCTCCGATTACCATTGACGTTACACCACCGGCGAGTGCGGCGGCAGTGTGCCGTTGAACGCCGCACTGGACTACGGAATGGCACGACATTGTCTTCTCCGACGAATCCCGCTTCTGCCTGCAACACCACGATGGTCGGATCCGCGTGTGGCGGCGAGAGACTGTATGACGCCTGCATTATGCATCACCATACCGGTCCGTCGCCTGGCGTTATGGTTTGGGGGCGCAATTGGATATGACACCCGCACCCCTCTGGTACGCATCGCCGGTACACTCAACAGCCACCGCTACATCTCCGACGTTTTGAAGCCTGTAGTCCTCCCTTACCTGCAGGACCTGCCATCGGCTACTTTCAGCAGGACAATGCGCGACCGCACGTGGTACGCATCGTGCAACAATTCTTCACGGCCCATCAGGTGTCACTGCTGCCGTGGCCCGCCTGTTCTCCCGATATGTCGCCCATCGAACACGTGTAGTCGCTGATCGGCAACCAGCACCCGAGGCTGCGCCGGTTGAACTGTGGCAACGTGTGGAAGCAGCCTGGACCGACATACCCCAAGCGCACATCCAAAGCCTCTTTCGTTCGATGCCGCGGCGTGTAGCGGCCGTTATTGCCAGCCATGGGGGCCACACGAACTATTGATGCCTGCGTGTTCCGCAAGTCGCACGGGCCTGTAAGCTCAATCGCTTCATCTTTGTATCTGCTGTTATGTGCCCAGTAAATCTGGCTTTGCTATCTCGTGTCCTTCTTGGTGTTGCAGTTTGGGTGGCCAGCAGTGTATTTTACACTACCCCATGGTGCATTATTGAATTAAAGCAAAGGTCTAACATTTTCAAATTTTTAATCACTTGTATGTGTAGATTTCTTGGAATTTGCGATATATGTACGAGCATGAAATTTTTTTATACTCCATTTAAATTTTTTTATATATATTAATGTGTGTATAAATAACAAAATTGTGATTGTATGTAATATGTACATAATCAGTCAACAAGTTTCAGCTCCCTCAAAATTTGTAATTGCCCCCCCCCCCCCGAAAGAAAGTCTATGAATGCAACGCTGAACACGAATAATCTTAACCGAGTTTGTTTTCTCTCTCTGTTTTTTTTTTTTTTTTTGTCATTATGGCTATGCACAAATCCATCTAAGAAATAAACAGTTAAGTGGGTATCAGACAGCATACACACACACACACTGTAGGCAACTGAAAGGAGCACGGAGAGATGCATGCTTGGTGTAAACAGGAATGATAAGAAGAATAACTCGTGGATAAGGAAAATGACAAAAGTGTAAAACACCACGATCAGAGTAAAATCCCTGAAACGGCAATGGGCTGGACACAAGGGCGGATTTCCCGGTGGGTCAATCCGGAATATTTCCCGGTGGACCACTCGAGAAATGGCCCACTATTTCTCGTATCCTATTTGTTTGGAGAGAACGCATATATTTTGGTACTTCTGAATAAGAATCAGATCATAGGTAGGGGATTTTAGAAAGGGAGTGTCTGATCCCAGGTCTTAAACAACCCTTAGAAACAGGAAGCTAGGAGATTTGGGATACAATGCCCTATAGGAAAGTGATACGGAATCTAGGGGGAGGAAGACTCCTTTATTTATTACCGAGGGACCAGTACCCGGGGTCCGACAGCTTAACGGGCCCATCCGATGCACGGCGGGTGTTTAGTGGTTCGAACGTTTGTACCTGCCCAGGATCGAACCTGAGGTTATCTCCATGGCAGTCACGAACATTGACCACTAGGCCACCCGCGGCCTGAATAAGAATCGTATCTTCATTTAAGCTTTATATTACCTGTCTAAAACCTTGTCGTTCCCTTCTATGTATCTATATATTTTTCGGCGTTTACTCTAAAATAACAAAGCGAAATTCTTTTTACACTGCTGGCCACTCAAAGTGCAACACCAAAAAGGAAGCCTCCGATTAGCCTGAAATTCGCAGCATGCGTTGCCCGCGAGAGGACATGCAAACGATTAGCATTGCATGCCATATGCAAATCATGTGCGCCCGGCACGCCACCGAGAAGCACTATAAGAAGAGTGCACAGAAGGCGGGGTGCAAGTAGTGGAAGTGTGTTGTGCTGCCGGACCTGTGTATGGGAAGCTTCCTGATGCCACGTCGCAGAATACGGCAGTCATTCCAGAACGTTTCGGAGTTCGACAGAGGACGAATAGTGGCTTATCGCGACATCGGCGCCCGTGTGGGATGACATCCAGCCACAGTGAAGCGAGTATATATTCTGTGGGTGCAGGAGAGACGGACGGACCGACGTGAACGATTGTCGCAGCCGCGGCACACGACCAATCAAGAGGACCGGCATGTTATGCGGCGGACATTGACGGCTCGCACCGCCACATCACGAACGTTAGCGCAGGAATTAGGGTGTGTTGCGCAACAACCTGTGGCAGCACGTACCGTTCGACGTCGTCTGTAGGAGCTGGGACTTGTCGCACGGCGCCCATTGCTCCGATTACCATTGACGTTACACCACCGGCGAGTGCGGCGGCAATGGGCCGTTGAACGCCGCACCTTGACTACGGAATGGCACGACATTGTCGCCTCCGACAAATCCCGCTTCTGCCTGCAACACCACGATGGTCGGATCCACGTGTGGCAGCACCGCGGCGAGAGAATGTATGACGCCTGCATTATGCATCGTTATACCGGTCCGTCGCCTGGCGTTATGGTTTGAGGCGCAATTGGATATGACACCCGCACCCCTCTGGTACGCATCGCCGGTACACTCAACAGCCACCGCTACATCTCCGACGTTTTGAAGCTTGTAGTCCTCCCTTACCTGCAGGACCTGGCAACGGCCGCGTTTCAACAGGACAATGGCCGCCCCGGTGGCGCAGTGGTCTAAGCGATGGCCTCTGATCATTCGTCCGAAAGGGGTCCGGGTTCGAATCCCGGTGAGGCATGGATGTTGTGTTTATCTTACGGCACTGGCTCTCTCCCTTTCCTGGAACCAGTGACCCTAAATTAGGGACGGGCGACTGCTTATGGCCCATTGAGTTGCTCACTGTGGTCGTTAAACCTCCAATCAAACAAACAAACAACAGGACAATGCGCGCCCGCACGTGGCACGTATCGTGCAATAATTCTTCACGGCCCACCAGGTGTCACTGCTGCCGTCTCCCGCCTGATCTCCCGATATGTCGCCCATCGAATACGTCTGGTCGCTGATCGGCAACCGAGTAGCCCGGAAAGCACCACCCGCGGCTACGCCTGATGAACTGTGGCAACGTTTGGAAGCAGCCTGGACCGACATACCCCGAGCCCACATCCAAAGCCTCTTTCTTTCGATGCCGCGGCGTGTAGCGGCCGTTATTGCCAGCCATGGGGGCCACGCGAACTATTCATGTCTGCGTGTTCCGCTAGTCGCACGGGCCTGTAAGCTCAATCGTTTCATCTTTTTATCTGTTGTTATGTGTACAGTAAATCTGGCTTTGCTATCTCGTGTCCTTCTTGGTGTTGCATTTTGGGTGGCCAGCAGTGTACTTTCAGTGAAAAATTTGCTGCTGGACCAAGCATGCTGTTATAAATAAATTCAGCTAACTACGTTTAAGTGTAGGTCGTTGGACTTGGGGCCCGACGGACATTATTAGGTCCTACATTCCTTTTTTAATCTAGAAAGAGGCACTAGTAACAATTTTGATGGCCCATCATCACCACAGCCTTATCCACGTACAGAGCACAAAGCGATTCTTCGGCAGAGATTTTCCAAAATCCGTGTCCCACCTACATTTATCTTAAAAGAAGCAATGATTTACCAGTACTAGTTTATGGATCAAAATGGTAGTTTATGAGTCATAATAATGGCTAGACAAAAAAAGGGGGGGGGCATCTATTCAAGAATGTGGTATGAATATCGTTGCGCAGTAGACGATCAGTGATCAAATATAATTATCTGGTATAAGACCCATGCAGTTTTGAGCATGGTTTCATATGCTACTTGTACATTCAATCATGAGTGGATTTTTGAAACTCTTTCACAATTAAATTGCTGCTAAAAAAATTTCACGACTGAATCAGTTTTACAATGAATATTTCAACAGTTTTTATATTTCTTCCAGGAGTTAGAAAATTTTTCATGAGGGAATTTATGAGGTGTTCCTCTGCGGGTACGTGTGTTTCTGTAGTGGACTACAAGACTAAAATTCCCGGCCTGGTTTCTTTGACCCAATCCGCCCCTGGCTGGACATGTTGCCAGAAGAACGGACAACCGAAATTTTAGACTGGATTTCCCAAGGGACAAAAAGACCCAGACCACCACCACATGAGGGATGCATGAAATTCGAAAGCATGCCAGAGTAACATGGAGGAGACAAGCTCAAAACAGACATTTGTGAAAGAAACTTTGGGGACCTTCATCCAGCAGTGGATTGATAATGGTTGACAATGATGATATATATATATATATATTCGATTTCAAAGGCCTCCCCCTCCCTCCGACATACCTACTGTAGTCGATAATGACTGGGCCGGTCTTCGGAGCGCCAGGCCACTTCTTTTTCAGGACTGCACCACTGACTACGGTTCTTGGAACGCATCCCCTACGGATAAAGGAAGCTAGAGACAACGTCACAGGAAATGCTCTCAGTACATAACACCCAGCTAGTGGTAAATTCTAGGAGAGGCTGCTAGTAATGTAGGGGAGGCTAGAAAAATTTTACTTACTTCGGTAAATAAATTTCAATCTAATGCAGCACTATTTTTTGAAAAATTAGTAAGCACAGCGATACTGTTTTAAGGTTATATATACTTTTCTCGCCAAAAAATTAAAAAAACAAACAAAAACGAAGCACCCAGAAGGAATCATTCAATCAAGATGAAGTTTGGTACAGTATACTGTACCAAACTTATACTGTACCAAACTTCATCTTGATTGAAATACTGTACCAAACTTCATCTTGATTGAATGATTCCTTCTGGGTGCTTCGTTTTTGTTTTGTTTTTTTATTTTTTGGCGAGAAAAGTATATATAACCTTAAAACAGTATTGCTGTGCTTACTAATTTTTTCAAAAAATAGTGCTGCATTAGATTGAAATTTATTTACCGAAGTAAGTAAAATTTTTCTAGCCTCCCCTACATTACTAGCAGCCTCTCCTAGAATTTACCACTAGCTGGGTGTTATGTACTGAGAGCATTTCCTGTGACGTTGTCTCTTGATGACAGTGGATAGCCGCCTGAACACCACCGCTGACAATATTTACAGACTGATATGGGGTGTTCCACAAGAAAACGCGCAGTGTCGTTCAAGACTGGTTTTGGGGAATTCCATTTCGCCCAGCATGAATCTAAGTGTACGTATTTGGGACCAAATGGATTGAGAATTGCTGCGTACGGATGAAGAACGAGCTATGGGTAGTATTTATAGGAGTATTGTACGAAATACCAGTGGACGGCCTCTTGGGACT
This sequence comes from Macrothele yani, assembly GCA_039090855.1. Lineage (NCBI taxonomy): Eukaryota > Metazoa > Arthropoda > Arachnida > Araneae > Macrothelidae > Macrothele > Macrothele yani. The sequence continues at coordinate 74,162,743 of CM077016.1, read as the reverse complement.
AGTGGAGTCTATACATGTCTCGTTGCATTGCCAGTGTTAGCTGCTATCGGAGCACCTAGCTACAACATGCTAGGTAAGTCGCCCTAGTGTTTTGCTCCTATGTTTATAAGTGACAATACTGTCTTTTTCTGCTACAAGTTTTCTTTGTATTTTCTCGAGAAAAATTTCCTTGTGAAATTAATGATCCATTTTGCTACTGATTACATTGTGAGTACTTTCGGTTTTTAATGTACTGTTCGGTTGGTGCAGGTGAAATGTCTGAAATCAGAGTGCCACCTGCAAATCCTCATAAAAATAGGGCCGCCCCGGTGGCACAGTTTTCTGAGCGCTGGCTTCTGACCGCTCATGGGAGATGGGTCTCCGGGTTCGAACTCGTGAGGCATGGATGTTGTGGTTTGTCTTATGGCACTGATTCTCTCCCTTCCCTGGAACCAGTGGCCCTAAATTACGGACGGGCGACTGCTTATAGCCCACTGAATTGCTCATCGTGGTTGTTACCCCCCCTCCCAATAAAAAAAACTTCAAAGGAACTCATCTGCATATGATCCATATCTTAATTTGATCCAAGGCCTCCAACCCAAGATCCAGTGCTGAACAGTGTTGCTTTCTTCCTATCAAGGGGGACAATGCAGGGGTAGGCTAGGTCAGCGGCGCCCGACCTATGTTTCCTTTTGGCCGTCCTAGCGACTTACACAACAGTCCAGTGCCAGACCTTTTTTTATACCTTTTTCCCTATCTCCTTCGCCCGACCTTAGTTATCAGCCGCCCCGGGTGGCGCAGTGGTTTAAGCGATGGCCTCTGGTCATTCGTCCGAAAGGGGTCCGGGTTTGAATCCCGGTGAGGCATTGATGTTGTTTTTGTCTTATGGCACTGGCTCTCTCCCTTCCCTGGAACCAGTGACCCTAAATTAAGGATGGGCGACTGCTTATAGCCCATTGAGTTGCTCACGGTGGTCGTTAAACCTCCGATCAACAAACAACATCAGCCGCCCCTCCTAACTTTTCTGTCTGGCTACGAGCATGGGACAGTGACAATTGCTTTAGGTCTAAGGAGCCTAAGGACTGCTCTGGAGTTGCAGCGTTACATTCAGAGAGTTTTTTCGGGGGGGGGGGGGCAATCGCAAGTTTTGAGGAGGCTCAAAAAACTTGTTATTATTTGTTATTTATATATACATTAATACATATTATATTATTTATATATACATTAATACATATAACAAATTTTCTTATGCTCGTATATTGCAAATGCAAATTCCAAGAAATCTACACATGCAAGTGATTAAAAATGTAAAAATATTTTACCTTTATTTCAATTCAGTAATGCCCGGATTTCACCATGGTGTGGTGGTGTAAAATATTAAACAAGCGTTTTTCTGATTATTAAGGAATCATAACAGTGTTACCTGGAAACGTATGGTGCAAACCATTCCCCTTCCACTTGGTTTCAGCCCCTTTAGATTATTTAGGTTAGCACATAGTAGTAAAAAAACAATGAAAAACAAAAGAAAACAACTAATTAATCGTTTGAAATTCCTGGATTTTCTTTTTGCCACAGAGCATAAACCGCATACCGCCAGGAAAAAAATTATGGGAATCATTTTTAATAATCTGCTCTCGTTAAAAATTATGTTGTGCAAATATTTTGTTGTATTGGAAGCGCTAACGTCACGTTAGCTACATTGAGGCTTACTTAACCATATACATGGGAAGTCGGCATCCAGAAGACTGAAATAAAGCTGAATGCCAGCTTCGAAAATATGATGATGTATTGCAGTGCAAGCAGCATGCCGTTGGTGATTACAAATCCACAGTAAACTTAACTATCAAATACAAAAGGCTTTAAAAAATTTAACGAATTGTGAAACAATGCTTGGTTTTCTTGTTTGCCCCTCTTGCATATATGATCAAGATGAACTGGTCTTATTTTACCCTCCTGATTTTTATCCGGAGAAAGTATTGAGTAATTATGGTTGGACTTCATAATAGATGTTTAACATGGACAATTGTACCATTTAATAAACAAATTTACAAAAGTATTCTCATCTAGAGCAACAAATTTTTCTCTTGAGTATATATATTTTCATAACTACTTTGATTTCAGAGTTACATAAAAAAAAACAGTTATTTAAAGTGTTAACACTTTGTGTGAGTGAAGTCATTTATGGCTCTAATTAACAACGAAAATTCCGGTTTTTTTTTTTTCCCGAGGTATTGTATACATTATTGGCTGCATTGATTCGTCAGACTTAGAAAACGTAAATATACATGCCGATGGCAATTTTAGTCTATAAAACAAAGAAATTAATTTAATACTCAAAATAATCTTAATGCTACTGAGATATGAAGTCCATGTGAATTAGTTTTTTTTATTGTAATATTTTCCCTCGTTTTCTTAAATTTTTAAAATTAATTTTTCCAAATTTTCATCTATAAACAAAAAAATTAGACTAAATATAAAGGGTGATCACCCAAAAACCTGCGAAAAGATGATTGAATACATCAAAGACCCAGGTGAGTCTAATGGTAAACTCACGTACCGTCTTCCCTCAAATTTTGAATTGGGGTCCACGGCGAGCCCCGATATCATTCGGAGTGCTCTATTCGCCACCACCTGGCTTTTCTTTTCTTTGAGCCTTAGTTGTTCCCGCCCACATGGGGGTAGCATAAGTGAATACTTTACTGGCGACCGTCGTATGCAGCAGAACTGTGAAACGTGTTGTCATGAAGCTTCTTCGGTGGAGGAGTGGAGCTAGCTGCCCAAGGCTTTTTTCTTGCTCTTTTCGTGTGGTTGGTGTTGTTGGCTACCAACAAAAGTCGATAATCTATTTGCAGCTCCAGGTACTTAACTGAAGGGACTCAAGGGATTGTCTCTTGGAACATGCCCACTTCCGGCACTCCTTAGAGATAACCAAGGAACAACAACGCACTGCTCTTTCACGGGTTGATTTTAATCCGCCAGTCAGTGTAGTAAGTTTTCGGCTTAGAAAGTTCTGGAAGAGCGTCACAGCTCTGACTTTGTTCAGGGTCCTGATGGCAACCGCTGCGTCATCAGTCCGAATCTTTCTTTCAGAAAAAAGTTCACTTTTAACAAGGGCTGATTAAGGGGGGGTCTACAGGGGCCTGAAGTCCACCATTACCGAAGGCCCAGGCGCCTGGCAAATGATAGATAGATAGACAGATAAATAAAATAGTTTTACTTAAGTCTCGTATGATTTCCACTTGAGCAGAAACAGGGGTGGAAGACGAACAGATTTCAAAGCAGTGACTCACCTGTAGGGTAAGGGTTTCATGTCGCTGTGGACAGCGGCGTTAGCGAGACAGTTTCAGCTTTTTCTCTACCATCCACACACACACACACACACACCTCCGAATTTCCATTTGCAACCTTTAATGGTCGAAGTTCCCTGTGGCTTCACATTGTACATAAAAAAATACACTAAGAGAAGTATACAATGCTAAATCATTGGGAAATCCAAGACAAAGTCTAGGAATCTTAAGCTTTTAACTCGTGTTCTTATGAGAACAATGGAAAATACAGTGAGTTATTATGAAAACTACAGATAATTTATTAGTTTTAAGAATGCACTACGTATTAATTATCACAAGCATATTGCTACAGTTTCGTGTCTTAACGGACTTCATGATTTCCCGTCGCACGTTCTTCGGGGCCCACTCAGATGCCTTAGCCTAGTGGCTCATCAAATGTTTTAGTCTAGGTGCCCACTAAGGCCTTAATAAGACCCTGCTTTTACCTTATATCGAGCTGCTACCAGATACGTAGGTACGATCCAATATTAAGCCTAGGGAGGATGACCTCCTCTAGGAACTTACCCGGAATGGGTAGAAGCGAGATTGTACGATAGTTCTGCGGCAAGCCATGGTTGCTTTAAGGCTTCAGTAATACCACTACCTTCTTCCAGTCTTTGGGAAAATATTTCAAGTGAAGAGCTCCATTGAATATCTTAACCAGGACATGGATCCAGCACTCGGAAAGCAGTTGAAAAGCTTTTGCTGTAATCCCATCTCTTCCGGGAGCTTTCTTCGCCTTAACTTTTTGATGTACATATCTACCTCGGGATAACTGACAGACAAGAGTTTATCTTACGCAGCTAAATCTTCCATGACACTGTCTGAGTGGTCAGGATTTTCAGTGTCATGAGGTAAAAACTGCTCCTCCAGGGCTCCAGTAAGGACCCTAGTCTTCCGTCAGCACCGAACACATACCCTGTGGTCCGAGAATGGGCGGTATGACCACCTCTGAATTTTCTAAAGATTGTCCATACTTCATCCTGACAGGACTTACCATCTAACATTACCACATCAACACTGTTAGATGTTCAATAACAGTGGAGATGGGCATTCCAAAGATGATGTCAAGGTCATTGTCAGAGGGCATTATCCTTGGTCTGTTAGCTTCCGTATACGGAAGCTAATTCGATCAAGCCGGTGCTGCACACAACGTGTTCACGTGATATTTGCTGACCTTGTGATGTGACTTATGTCATGTGACGTTGCTTTACGACACCATTCCGCTGAAGGGGTAGAACATGTCCATCCACTAAAAGCGGACATTTCATGTGTATCAACCGAATATAAGTAATTTCGGAAAAATAATTCTACAAGGCAAGGTATCAGTTGCATTAAAAATAAGAAACTTGTGCCAACAATGGGAATTCAAAGCTATTCCGGCCAAAAAAGAATCCCCTGCATTGATATATTGGTATTGTGTACCAGGAATTTCTTTGGAAACATGTAATCCATCCTGATTTTTCACTATTGTGTGTGGAACTTTTGATTGGGACCTTGTCTCAAATTTTACTGACGCGGAAATCTTAAGCATATACTTGGCTTTGGAAAATCATTTGTAGCAACCGAATGGCTTAATTGGCCTCAATGGACAAGAACTCAGTGAGGATATAAAATCTCTGAAGCATTTTTTCCTTTATGAAATGAAAAATAGCTCGATCGTTATGCTGGAAATATTGCATGCTAAAAGTTTAAATCATATTCTTTAGAATTTCTGCATAGTTTGACTCCGCCGGCAGCAGTTTTTTCTCCCAAGTGAAGCTTTTCAAAACTGAAATCGTTAAAGAATTATCTTACATCTACGACGATAAACACAGAGAGACTTTTTCGATTAGCTAATTCGTTCATCGAATGTGGTATTACCAATTCTTTGGATATTAATCAAATTTCTAGAGTTTTCAGATAAAAAAAATAATAGAAGGCAATTAGTGCTGTGCTGAAACTTATTGACTTTCCAGTTGACTACAAAAGCTGGGTAAGGTTTTTTGTTCCGTTTTTGAGATTTCATTTAACGCATATTCTTAGTAAGATTTAATTTTGATACGTCTACAAGTGAAGCGCTCCCATGAGCTAAGTATATTCTTCTGGGCAGTGTGATATGAAGAATAAAGTTCATTTGATTTTTGAAGTATTTGCAAGCTTTCTTTATTCTGTTCTTCATGTATATTTCAAACAAAGATCTTCGCTCTTTCCACGTTTATAAGTGAGTCATTTATAAACGTGGAAAGAGCAAAGATCTTTGTTTGATGTTCCTGGTCCACGTTAAATGTCTGTATTAATCATGTATATTTGCTTTTTAAAGGGAATATACGACCAGATAAACAATCATTTTGTAGTATTATTGTTCTTTAATTTCATTTATTATGTAAGGTCAGGTGATGCGTAACATCACAGCCTCTCCTTGACAAATGTCAACCCCGCCTTCTCGTGGTGCATCCTGTTCCTACTAAAGGGGCTCTGATGACCGCCAATAGCGGTATAACTATACCATCGGGATTAGAGGAAATTCTATCCCACACTCACCAACCCGCTTGGCCAGCGTGGTGAGTTATGGCCAAACCCCTCCAAAATGACTCCACAACTTAAATCTTGGCCCTCAGTCTCCGGCAGCTGGAATGTACCTGGCCAAGGCAGCGGCCAGTGCGACATGAAGGCAGAGGGTGCTAAGAATCCCCGGAGGACCGGACTAGGCTGCCATCTGATGCTGACCTTGGCAACGTACAATGGACGCTCCCTATCTTCTGATTCAAGGCTTCTTGAATTGGAAGAGGAACTACAAAGGATCAAGTGGGACATCGTGGGGCTAAGTGAGGTAAGGAGAAAAGGAGAAGATCTCATCGAACTGAAAAGTGGACATCTCTTCTACTATCGTGGGACAGATACTGGCAGAACTAGTGGTGTTGGATTTATAATAAACAAGAAACTGAAGGATAAAGTTGTAGAAGTTGAAAGTTCCTCTGACAGAGCAGCACGGCTTGTTATCCAACTCTCGAAAAGATACCAGGCTCAGATTATTCAAACTTATGCACCCACCACAAGTCATCCTGAAGAAGAAATTGAAGAATTTTATGAGGAAATTTGTCATCTAAATAATAAAGGTAAGCAGCACTTGAAAATAATTATGGGAGATTTCAATGCAAAAATAGGGCAACGGCAACAGAATGAAACTTCAGTAGGTAAATTCGGTAACGGCAACAGAAACCAGCGTGGAAATACTCTCGTTGAGTTTGCAGAGGCAGAAGGGTTTTTCATCTTGAACTCCTTCTTCAAGAAAAAGCCACACAGGAAATGGACATGGAGACATCCAAATGGGACGACAAGTGAAATTGATTTTATTATGTGTAACAAAAAATTCGTCATAGAAGACTGCAGTGTTTTAAACAAGTTCAACACAGGCAGTGACCATAGATTGGTGAGATGTAAGATGCACCTCAACACTAAACTTGAACGTGGCAAGCTCATAAGACAAACAAAATCTATTGACATAACCAACCTTAAAAAACACCATAATACCTACAAGTTGGAACTGAAGAACAGGTTCTCTGCTTTAAAAGGCCTAACATCGGAAGAAGTGGACATCTCTGAAGTTAACAGAAAAGTAACCAAAGCTCTTATGGAAACAGCAACAAAATTAGCTGGGTCTAAGAACAAGTTGCATGTAAATAAATTATCAGGAAAAACGAAAATGTTGATGCAAAAAAGAAGAGAGATGAGGACAACTAAAGAAGATGTGACTTCCAAAGTGGAATATATAGAGCTATGCAAGACAGTACGAAAAAGTATTACTGAAGACGTAAGAAAATTCAACTGTGAACTAGTGAGCAAAGCAATTGAAAACAACCAAAGCCTAAAGATAGCAAAGGGACATCTCAGTAAGGGAAGAAAACAGATTATGGCACTGAGAAAAGAAGATGGTTCTGTAACAAGAAATAGAGGCGAAATTTTGACAAGAGTGAAAGATTTCTACTCCAAATTATATGAAAGGGATGATACATGCACTCCAGACATCATGAAAGATACCAGTACCAGAGTTCCTCCAGTCCTTCCAGCAGAAGTTGCACATGCAATCAAGAACATGAAGCGGGGAAAAGCTCCAGAGAAGATGGAATTACTGTAGACATCATACAAGAAGCAAGTGGAGAAATCGAAACAGTACTCTCCCAAATTTTCACTCGATGCCTTAATGAAGGAAAGATTCCTGAGGATTGGAACACCGCTACAATGATCCTGCTACATAAGAAAGGTGACATTGAGGATCTCGGAAACTACAGACCTATCAGCCTCCTATCAGTAGTTTATAAAATCTTCACTAAAGTTCTTTCACACCGCTTGAAGGTAACACTGGACATGGCTCAACCGAGAGAACAAGCTGGATTCAGGAGTGGCTACAGCACAATAGATCATATCCATGTGCTGAGAGAACTAATTGAAAGAGCGAGGGAATATGAACTTCCATTGTGCATGGCTTTTATCGATTATGAAAAAGCCTTTGATTCGGTGAAACCATCAGCAGTTACAATGGCTCTGAAAACCTTCGGTATTGAAGATGCATACATTAATATTATTAATAACATCTATGAAAATGCAAGTGCAAAGATTAGGCTGTTTGAAAATACAACACACATAAAAATTGGAAAGGGAGTGAGACAAGGTGACACCATATCTCCGAAGCTCTTTAATGCCACATTGGAGGGTGTTTTTCAGTCACTGAGCTGGGAAAACAAGGGGATAAAGATTAATGGAGATTATCTAACCCACCTTCGTTTTGCTGATGACGTAGTCATTTTTGCAACTAACCCATCGGAGCTGCAGAGTATGATCCAGGAACTTGCTGACAAGAGAAAAGAAGTGGAATTAAAAATGAACTTTCGGAAGACAAAAGTGATGTTCAATGCTTTTACAAGAAATGAAGATTTATCGATTGATGGAGAAAAGCTGGAGATAACAGACACGTACGTTTATCTTGGACAGCAGATATCAAGTGAGGGTCACATTGATGAAGAAATTAATCGGCGTACAAAACTTGCCTGGATAGCTTTTGGAAGAAACAGCATAATTTTCAAGAGCAATATGCCATTATGTCTTAAAAGAAAAGTGTTTGATCAATGCATCCTTCCAGTGCTTACGTATGGTGCAGAGACGTGGACCTTAACTAAAAGAGACATACAAAGGCTGCAGACAACTCAAAAAAGCATGGAGAGGTGCATGCTTGGTGTAACCAGGAGAGATAAGAAGAGGAACTCGTGGATCCGAAAAATGACAAGAGTGGAAGACATCATGATCAGAGTTAAATCCCTGAAATGGCAATGGGCTGGACATACTGCCAGAAGGACAGATCATCGATGGACAGCCGAAATTTTAGATTGGATTCCAAGGGACAGGAAAAGACCCAGAAGAAGACCACATGGGAGATGGGTGGATGAAATTCGAAAGTATGCAGGGGTGACATGGAGGAGACTGGCACAAGACAGACCGTTGTGGAGGAAACTTGGGGAGACCTTCGTCCAGCAGTGGATTGATAATGGTTGACAATGATGATGATGATGATGATGATATGAACATAATATTAGATTTACCAGATGTGTTCTTGACTTACGAATTCCTATGTTCACCTCGTCCCGTTCGCAGGTTTAACGTCATTAGATTCGACCTGTTGCCGTGTTCGTATTCCTAATATGTCTTCTGTTGTACTCAAGAAACGCATATAGCGTATTAAATCCGTTTATTTTTGTGGTGTAATAAGCACAAAGATTCGCCAAGCTTTCGCATTCCATTGGGAGGCTTTTTCAAGGCAATGGTAGACATAAAAATGCTTTGTTATATCCCTCTTGAAGTCATAGATACTAACGTCTAGCTATGGGGGTGAAATGCTTAAAAAATGATGTTCAACATGTTCTCACAAGATGGCGTGGATAAGCTCTTTTCACTGCATTTCGTCAAATAACAGTTTACAGATAATCATTCATTTAAAAAAATACGAAATAAGTTTAATTGATTAACGTATCTTTACGATTCACGGTCAGATATTTCACCCATCCAAGAGAAAACTACTTGCAATTAGTTAGAAAACACAAAATCAAATATGTTTGAGCACAAGTTGATTTTTTTGCTCGGATTTATCTGCTCGAAAACCATGATGAGTCGCCGACAAAGCTTAACATTGAGTTCCGTTCTCTAGCTAAACAAAGTCTACACCAACAAACAACGTCAGCAAAGCGACGGACTAAAAGCTAGTAATAATAATAATTTGAAATCTGCAAATCTCAGTGTTTTTAGAACGAAGGGCGGTAACATATTTGCAAGTGGAGGGATTGTAAACTTCAAAAAAAAAAAAAAAAAAAAACATAAAAAATCTTTTTAAAAGCCTTGCGCCCCAAAACTTAAAAAAATAGCAATAAATATAAAGAATTCTAGGGAAAATGATTTTGTTTTTATTTTCTGAACTGCGGGGCGGTTGCCCTAATGGTCCAGCCGGCCCTGCTTATGGTAATGAATAAGTACTTCTCGCCTGCGTATCCAGAAATTTTTGGATACGCCACTAATTGACCAGAAGTGCAGCGCCCGGGGCTCTGGATATAACCAAAATATCCGAAGTTTCAATTAGCTTTTGACACTTCGGCGCACATATGCTGATCGTAAAACAATAAAATGCTGAAACCCATTGTTCATTTTCTGACGTAAACTGAAACACCCTATGAAAACAAAACTAGAGTATCCAGGCAACAATTTATCTTATCCGTGTAAAACAAAGGTCTTTTTGTACTAATTAATCAATGCTCTACAACTTTGTAATTGGAAATTTTGCTCTATCTCTTTTCGTTTTCGATTTCCAATGGCTAATTTCCGCATTTCGTCACTAAGGGTGCTGCTATCGGTTGCATTTGATCGGGCGTAGTCGCTTTACTATACCGTTATCTCACTTGCAAAACTGTACCTCTCTCCGTTCGCAAGTTATTCCAGGCTAAAGGGACTTTCGCATGCACCCTGTATATATGCATATTGTACAGTATATTAATACATATCTAGTATACACAGTGCTGGCCACCCAAAATGCAACACCAAAAAGAACACGAGATAGCACAGCCAGATTTACTGGACACATAACAACAGATATAAAGATGAAACGATTGGACTCACAGGCCTGTGCGACTTGTGGAACACGCAGGCATAAATAGTGCATGTGGCCCCCATGGCTGGCAGTAACGGCCGCTACATGCCGCGGCATCGAACGGAAGAGGCTTTGGATGTGGAGTTAGGGTATGTCGGTCCAGGCTGCTTCCACACGTTGCCACAGTTCATCACGCGTAGATGCGGGTGGTGCTTTCCGGGCTACTCGGTTGCCGATCAGTGACTAGACGTGTTCGATGGGAGACATATCGGGAGAACAGGCAGGCCACGGTAGCAATGACACCTGGTGGGTCGTGAAGAAAGGTTGCACGATGCGTTCCACGTGCGGGCGCGCATTGTCCTGTTGAAACGTGGCCGCCGGCAGGTCTTGCAGGTAAGGGGGACTACAGGCTCCAAAACGTCGGAGATGTAGCGGTGGCTGTTGAGTGTACCGGCGATGTGTATCCAATTGCGCCCCAAACCATAACGCCAGGTGGCGGACCGGTATGGCGATGCATAATACAGGCGTCATACAGTCTCTCGCCGCGGTGACGCCACACGCGGATCCGACCATCATGGTGTTGCAGGCAGAAGTGGGATTCATCGGAGAAGACAATGTCGTGCCATTCCGTAGTCCAGGTGCGGCGTTGAACCGCCCACTGCCGCCGCACTCTCCGGTGGTGTAACGTCAATGGTAATCGGAGTAATGGGCGCCGTGCGACAAGTCCCCGCTCCTGCAGACGACGTCAAACAGTACGTGCTGACACAGGTTGTTGTGCAACACACCCTAATTCCTGCGCTAACATTCGGGACGTGGCGGTGCGAGCCGTCAATGCCCGCCGCACAACATTCCGGTCCTCTCGTTCGGTGGTGTGCCGCGGCTGCGGCAATCGCTCACGTCGGTCCGTCCCTCCCTCCTGCAACCACAGAATCCATACTCGCCTCAGTGTAGCTGGATGTCGTTCCACACAGGCGCCGATGTCTCGGTACGATAAACCGCTGTCGCGATAAGCCACTATTTGTCCTCTGTCGGACTCCGAATCGTGCTGGAATGACTACCGTAACACAACACACTTCCACTACTTACACCTCGCCTTCTGTGCACCCTTCTTATAGTGCTTCTCGGTGGCGTGCGGGGAGCACATGATTTGCATATGCCCTGCAATGCTAATCGTTTGCATGTCCTCTCGCGGGCGATGCATGCTGCGAATTTCAGGCCAATCGGATGCTTCCTTCTTTGTATTGCATTTTGGGTGGCCAGCAGTGTATATTGTATGCATACAAATATGTGTATATATATACATATATGTGTGTATATATGTAATACTACGTGTGTATACACACATACCTACACATACATCTAGCCCTCCCCCTCCCAACAGGAATTCCTTGGGTGCGCCACTGACCTTAGGGCCCACCATGACCAAGGGCCCAAGAGGCATGCCTGGGCATACAATAGAGAGAGAGGTTTATAAAACAGTTTTACTTTTGTCTCGTATAATTTTCTCTTGATCAGAAACAAAGGCTGGAAGACGAACAGATTTCAAGGCAGTGACTCACCAAATGTAAGGTTTCATATGTGGCTGTGTAGAGTGCGATCGGCAAGAGAGTTTCAGCTTTTTCACTCCCATCCACCCACACCTTCTAATTTGCACTTGGAACCGTTAATGGTCAAAGTCTCTTGTGGCTTTATATTGCATAACAAAAAAGATGCACTTAAGAAAAGTATACAATGCTAAATATTTAAAAAAATTCAAGACAAAATTTGGGTACCTTAAGTTTTTAACTCATGTTCTTATGAGAACAATGAAAAATGCAGTGACTTATTATGAAAACTCTGAAAATAATTTAGTAGTTATAGTTTCTGTCTTAAGGGCTCCATATTGAATCCCCTTCATAAGTTCTTTGTGGACCCACGCAGATGCCTTAGCCTTGGAGCCCACTAAGGCCTTTATCCGGCCCTGTGGCACACACTCGCATTTTGGGGACGGTCCCAAACACACTGCGTATCACTAGTGAGCAGTGCTCGAAATGGAAATTTTGAAGTACAAGTATGCTCATACTTATAAAAAATTATCAGGAAAAAATACCTTCGCCAGAAAATCTCCAAAACTGCAAGAGTAAAAAACAATCCCTCGAAGAAAACCCCTTTGTTTGAAAAGGTAATTGACATTTCCGTGGAATACTATTGCATCGTAAGCCAGACAAGATGGCGATCTATTTCAGTTGGTTGGTTTGTAGATCCATCGGGCACTACTTTTACTACGCCGAGGACTAGGGCTAGACTTGTTTAGAACGAGAAGTCTGTACCTCGGGACCAACGGATTAACGAGACTTCCGAACCTCGGCTAATCATTAGTGATTCAGCTGGACTTGAACCCAAAACTTTAAAGTGATTCCACCTAAAATCTCTGCCTTATGTTTCCAATGGTAAAATTTATTTACATATTTTATTCGCAATTAATGTATTCCCAAGAATGAAAATTTGCACATCGATAAAACTAACTTTACGTTATAGTATGGGATACTTAATACTTGCTAAAACATAATCACAATTAAGTAATCCAACATTTGTTTGTCTATTAACGTCCTCAATGTACAGGTCATGCCATCTATTTAGAGGTCTCAACATTACTCAAAGAAAAATGACTGATTTTTAACATAATGATGGTTATGTTTTAGCAAGTATTAAGTATCCCATACTAGAATCACTGTCTGCAGGAAAAGTCTATTTAAACGAACGGTTTCGTTAAAATGCGTTTTCAAAAGCCTAGCATTCTTCCTTAGGGCATCGGCAATGGTGTTTTGAATTTTTTCGAAATTCCTTAACATTAATCCGCATTTCAGGTGCTCGCTAGAATCACAATGTTTATGAAGTGACCGTGTTACGCTTAATAAATCTGAGAATCCGTCTTCATTCCACGCCGAATGCTTATTACTGAAAAGTAAGCAGGGCCACAAAAAAAAATATTAACACAGAAGTGCTGCAAATCCATTTATATTCAGTAAACTAACATTTTTAAAAATTAATATTGTTAGATTTACCGCTCTTCTTGATTTCGTTCTTGGCAACAATTGTCAGTGATTCCCTTGGTCGTCCTTGAAGCAAAATGTCTCTTTCATCTTCATCTTATACAGAGTAAATGGAGTTTGCAATAAATTACAAACAATGTCGTCCTCAGGATGCATACTAAAAACTATCACTATCAGTTAAATTGTACACAAACCTAAAATATCAGTTAAAGCTTTCAACAAATAATCACAAAGCACGCAAGAACAAATTTCTTTCGGGAAATAATGTACCACTGCATTACAAGGAAAAAAAGCCCTAGCAGATTGAATGGTAGTCCGCCCACTCCACCGTGATCTCTCATGACTTTACGCTCAAAAACTGAAAGATGCAGAGGTAAGGCGCGTGAAGCTGAAACACTTCACTTGAGCGAGCAGATTGGGGAGGGTGACGTCACGGTTACCATGGCAACTCGGCGGAAAACTGCAGACCTCCAAGCATTCTCATTTCGGCTCTTCACTTGCAGTGTTTTGCGTATAAGGATTTGTTTTCCGCATTGAGCGCGCCATGTGAATTAATATCTCTTCAAATGAGTATTTTGGAACTGAATAAAGGCAAAAAAGCATATATAACAAAAAAATACTGAATAAAACTTTATTTTGAGTAAAATAGGGGAAGAGGCAGTTCACCTACTTCACCTGAAAAGCCGCCACTGTTTCACACTCTAAGTTATGTCGAAAAACATTTTAATGTGGCCATTTGTTTATTCTAAAGAGAAGTTGCCGAGAACAAAACTTTTAATTTTGGAAGTTAGTATTATGCAGTATTATGAGTTCGTAATAGCTACTAAACAGGAGAAAAAATAAGTAAAATTAAATATGATAGAAAGAAATTCCCTCTTCATATAATTTGGGGTTTAGATAATTACAAATCTCGAGGATGAAAAGTCTTGGAAAAGAAACACGAGTTAGCAAACCATCTGTAGGTTTAACCAGAAACCTTCACTTGAGGGCCATAAGTCACGGTAAATGTGACAAGGTTCTAGGAAAAACGTAGTACTTTAACTTATTGTTTAGAGATAAAGTAAGTGCAAAAGGTTATTAGCTAACTATCCTGCACTCAAAATACTGAAACACGTCTATTATTTCAAGGGAAACATTAGAAAAGGTGGTGAGAAGCCTAGACGAGATTGACAGATTCTTGACGTACAACCCTGAACTTCAAATGTCGCCCGGTTAACTTACGGTTTTCCAGTCTATGTATCTTAAAGGTCTTTGGTGTTTTTTTTTATTGAAGGTTTAACGACCACCGTGAGCAACTCAGTGGGCTATAAGCAGTCTCCCGTCCCTAATTTAGGGTCACTGGTTCCAGGGAGGGAGAGAGCCAGTGCCGAAAGACAAACACAACACCCATGCCTCACCGGGATTCGAACCCAGACCCCTTTCGGACGAATAATCAGAGGCCATCGCTTAGACCACTGCGCCACCGGGGCGACTCTTTGGTGTGGACTAACCACTCTTGCCATGGAAGCAGATCTTGCTTGTCGACGTACTTTGAACTTTGATGATGTAATTGACGACTTTGCATCTAAAAGTGCCAGAAGAGCTGTTTTATAGAAACTATAAAAACTATTAGGTAACCAAATTTGCTTATTAAAATGTTTATTTTTTCTATTTTGATATTTAATTATAAAATAATGTGTTTTTGTAAATTAATAACTAATTTGACAAAAAAGTAACCCTGTTTTAGTTTTCAAATATTGAGCACTCAACATTTAATAAAAAAGTTTTAGCTTTAAAATTATGTCAAGTGATTCCATGTATAAGTTAACAATGAATTTCCGAATTGTACATAACAACCATGAAATAATTCTAATAAAATATTTGCAATTTGATGGAAGTTTGAACCATGTACAACAAGCCTTGTACATGGTAAAACAAACATCCATCGAATGCAAAAACTTGTAACAGTGTTTTGTACCTGTGGTTAATATAACGTATATTAGTTCTGCACTGTGCCAAAATATTTTTGTGGGGTAGAGGGACTGAGGAAAAGTTGGGGGGGCTTAAGATTGCCCAGGAGCCCAAAAATCCTGTCGTCGGGCCTGCTAGGGCGGCAAGGCTAGCTGAGTGGCTCATGATTGAAACTGCAATTGTAACACCTACCGTAATATTTTGAGTTGAAAATGGAAGCTTAGTATTCAGCTAAATTAAGCTGATGTTCCTACAGCATGCATTTAGTTGAATATGAATTAAGATGTAAGTTGTTGTTTCCTGACAGAGAAAGATAACTAAAACATTAATGGTAATGAGTACTTGTCGTTAGTATTGTCATTCAGTTTTTAATTAGTGTGCGACATAGCCATTAGTGTTATTCTTTTATTTTTTCATAAATATAATTTTTCGACTTTTTTTCTTTGACTTTTCGTTACACCAGCTAACTAAACTATGAATATCTGCATTGATGACGTCATCGCAGTTTTCCTATAAAACCGTCACTGAAAGCAGTTTGGTATTTTCGTCAGCCGCAACCGAGGTTGCTGAACTGAGTTCACGTTTCTGTGGGAGAAGGTTCCTCGGTTACTTGCGTTTAATTTGGTAAGTAGTATGTTAGTTTGTGTTATGAAGTTTTGAAATATTGTATGTTTGGTGAATTATTAAGTACTGGTTTTTTATTTTCTAATTGTTCCCAAATTAGCAAGCTGTCCTGTTACCGGCGTCTGTGGGTCGCCATGTCTAATTTTGATTGTTACCGACTTCTCTTGCTGAAGTTATTTCTCGTGTTCTATTACTAGCTTTTTAGGTATAGGAAAAGTGCGTCTGGGCGACGAGGATTTGCCATATTTTTTAGGTAAGAGTAGTTGTTGCAGTTAACCGAATATATACTGCATCACTTGTTAACATTTATCTTTTAGTTGTCATTTGTAAAAGTATAGTTTTCATTGGGAGTGGAAGAGAACGTATTTCGAATGTGAATATGCTATGTCTAGTTCTTTCTGCAAATTAGCGTGAAGAAGTGCTTAAAACATTAAAAAAACGGCTTTTTTTCATGGCCTGTGTTCGAAAGTACATGGGAATTGGTCTTTCTGGTATGTTTCTTACGATTAGAACGTAGTCATTCAGAAGTTGTAAAGTACTTTTGTGTTTAGAAGGTTCGGATTTCAGTGTTTTAGCGAGTTGATATGTTGTTGGAAAGTTAAGACTTTTCATAAGAAATTTGGATTTGATTCTTATTGTGTTAAAATTTAGTGATAATATAGCATTCTAGACTTCATGGTCTGAAGTGGCCAGAGTTTTTTCTGTTGAATGAAAAATTTCTTTTGATAGAGGAAGCTCTTGTCTCCCGCCGGTTTTAGGCCTAACTTGAAAGCAATTGTATTGTTCATGTGGACTGATCATATAAGCAACTACGAAATTATTTAGGATTTGGATAAGTTGATGAAGCTGTATTGAAATGCTTCTCATATTGCAACTGCTCAGTGTCTGTCAAGAGCATACCTAGCAGTTATTTTTTTTCATATAAGCAAATAGGCTAGATCATTGGATAAGTTGAAGCTGTGTTGAAATACTAGTGTTTCAACTCCTTAGCTTTTGTCAGAACATTCCTAGCAGTCATTTTTTCCATCTAAGCAGGTATTTAGGATAGATCACTGGATAAGTTGAAGCTATATTGAAGTACTTCTCATATTGCAACTCCTCAGCTTTTGTCGGAACATACCTTGCAATTTTTCCATATAAGCAACTTCAGGTTAGATCATTAGGAAAGATAATGTTGGGGAAAATACACTTGTACTTAAGCAGTGCTCACCTTTTTATTGGTATCCTCGGTGATTAATGTAGTTATGGCATGTAGGAACGGGTAATGTATTAACTTGAGCTTTCGTGTGCATCCATTTTGCCCGTGACATTGAAATTCTAACATCTCCAATGCTGAAAAATAGTAGTTTCTGGTATCCCTGCTGAACAACAGTAATTTCCTCTATCACTGCTATAAAAAGTGTTTACTGAAAGTAGATTAATATTCTAGGGCAGAGGTGGGGAACCTTTTAGTGTTGGAAGACCGCATTCAAGAAACTTCTAGATGTACTTCAAAATGTACATTTTGTAAAAATCTTGATACGTACTAAGTACAAAAAAAATATTCTAAAGTTAGCATTTTAATGACTTACTAATTAGCCGAATTTTACTGTTTGGTATTTTAAATAGTCATTTTAAGGTTAAAATAAGATTAACAAAAACATTAATAAAAATCAATTTGTTCTACGAAATTTGGATTCATTGACAAGGCCACTCTTAACGGCGTTTAAGGCCGCAAGTTCCTCACCCCTGTTCTAGGCTGTTAGTTTCAGTTAGCTTATGTTTGATACAATGTTCTTGCATTCGTCTGAAAGGGGTCAGAGTTTGTATCCCGGTGAGGCATAGATGTTTGTCTGACGGCACTGGCTCTCCCTTCCCTGGAACCAGTGACCCTAAATTAGGGATGGGCGACTGCTTATAGCCCATTGAGTTGTTCACAGTGGTCGTTAAACCTCCAATAAAAAAAAAACAATGTTCTTGTAATCTAATAAGTAAAATTTGGAATACATGTTTTAATGCCTTTTTAAGTAATCTGTTTATATAACAGTTACAAAACTTGGGAAAATCTGGGTTCTTGAAATTCAGTACAGTTTGGTTGGTCTATTTATTGAGGTTGAGGGGAAAACTTTCTTTTCAAATAACTACAAAATGTCAGTGTAACGGCTAGTTGCACAATGTGGGCAACTAAATTTAAAAATAAAGTTTGGAATAGAACCTCCTCCTACAAAAGTCTTCACATGTAGTGTTATATTTTGCTGCTGATCACCGTAAGTTGTGTTATTAAAGAGTGCCGATGACAGAATATTGCTCCTTTTAACCACGTGCTCTAGGTCTAGAAATTAAAACCATATATAATTTTGCTATAAATGTTTATAGTTTGTGATGGGGTGAATGCCTCTAATGGAATTAAACTAGTGTTTAGTGACAAAGGGCAAAAACTAACTAAAGGAACACAGCAACAGCGCTAAATTTCTCAAATCCCAATTTCATCGTAGCATTGCATCAATTTCAGCATTATAGGACTTGAGATACATACTTTTGTGCATTAAACATTTTGAATAGACCCTTATAACATAAATGCAAAGCATGTAAAAAAAGGTCCATATTTTTAAATTTAAATCAGAATAATTTTACTACCTGGGCAGGTAAATAATTGTGCACATGCCCCAGCTGGACATGTAATGTTTGACATTTTTCAAGCCCGTTACCAAAAATTTTATAGTGTATCTCTCCAAGCTTCTTGGTCAAACCTGGCCATAATGACTGTAATTTTATTGAAATATTGGGTCAACATTTTCTGTATGGATTTTGCACTTCAGAAAAAAAGTTTAAGTTCTCGGTGTAACAGCTATGCAGTTTGTCCCAAAATAGTTGCTGTAATTTGATAATGAGTTATTACACTTGTAAGACATTCTGCATCAGATTGAGATTTTAATCCAGATTTGTAGATTGTGCAAAAATTAGATATTAATGCTGTTTTACTGTTGTGTGCGGAAATGCAGTCAGTTCTTAGCAGAATTTAGGAATTTATTTTATGCTATAAATGTTTCATAATGAACTATGAAACATTCAGTAGTGAAGTCATTTGAGCTTTACGTTGTTCAAAACTTACAAACTGAAAATTGGAAGCACCTCTTGTCAGCAATTGTAACAATACAAAGTTCAGAATTGCAGACTGGATAATATGAGCCTGTTTTGAATTTAGGCAGTTTGCTGCTGACTAGAAACTTCCTTTGTTTCAGGAGGGGTAAGTTCACGAAATTTTTAATAGTATCTGACTAGTTAATTTTCAATAAAGATCATTGTTTAAAAAAAACTTAGAAAAATCGGTTTCTGAAAAACGTTAAACCCAGTTTTGCTTAAACATTCAACCATTTTCATTGCATTAAATAAGGTTAAGTATTTTTAAGATTCCAACATATAGGTATCCTGAAATGTCTCGATTCATACTTGCAAACTTTTACGGGTTTTTTTAGTATTTCGATTGATAAATTGAATGTCATCTTTGATTTGCCGTCTTCGTGACGTCATTCATGCGGTAGCTCTCTCCACGGGAGTGCTGAAGTGACTTGCGGAGTTCTGCGATGGTGGCCGTCACATTTTTTATTTCTATGGCCCGACTTGTTCGAGCGGGTGGCAACACTGTTCGAGCGACCGTGGTATTTCAGTCCCTGTAGATGCTAGTTCATTGTAGCAGTTGATTGGTCTCCTCTTGGGAGAGAAGTCGCAGCCAATGAAAGAGAAGGGTAAAATCTGCATACAGTGTTGAGCAATGTTGTAGCAGCAAAAGGATACTTTTTGTGTGTTTTTGATGTGTGGTGTTTCTTTGTTGTAGAGTTGAATTACGTGGAAGAGCCAGTTGTTAGTTAGTTTAGCATTTATGCAAGTCTATAAAGATAAGTACTAAGTTTATGCCATCTCAAAAGTTACTTTTAAGCAAGCATACACTGCAAAGTTCCAATGTGTCGGGAAATCTAATAAAGATGTGAAATTTGCAAACTCCAAACTAAGTTTTTAAAACATCGGATGATAGATGTAATTTGTGCCTAATCGTTTGTCTTTTTTTTTTGATAAAACACAACATGCCACTCTGTGCTACCAGCCGTGCTGGACCACTTTTTCGGCAGATGTTTCCAAAAGATGAAACTGCCGAACGTTATGTCTTTGAGAAGACCAAAACGACGGCAATTGTCCACAAAATGGCTTCAGATCATACTTTTGCTGTTGTGAAACTTACAAGAAGGGCCATTTTCTGTAGCATGTGATGGAAGTCATGAAAGTGATTACAATATTATACAAGATGATTAGAAGGTATGTAACATGCAGTTTTAAATGCAATGTGTAGGAAAGTGAAAATTTCCTTTTTACGGGAAATGTTTAGTTTGGTATTAAAACACCACTGGTTTACGAGGCTAAAATTGAGCAAAATTAAGATTTTATTTGATGGTTTAAATTATTTTAAACAGATAATACTAGTTTAGTTATTGTGGCATGTGCAGAGATTTTTACTGCATATTTATAAATACAGGGTAATTCATAAAGAAGTATACAGTTTTAACGCACTACAAAACAAGAACAATGCAAGATATTTTGTTACTTATAACAGAATTGTAGGGGAATGTTTCTAGTTTGTTTAGAGATGGTCGCAGATGTTCTATGTGTGCACCCTTAGTCACACGACACACATCTAGCCAGTAATCAATTTCCGCTCAAACAAGAGTTAAAATATCTGAATCAAGTGCAGTGATAGTGGCTGTGATAAGCTGTTTCAGCTCTGCTAGATCAACAGGAAAGGAATGAGCGAATACCTTGTCCTTTACGTACCCCCAAAGTAAAAAGTCGCAAGGTGTTAAGTCGGGACTTCTAGGTGGCCATTGGGTCAGTGGTATGTTGTAGTCCGCGGCTTGTCCAATCCATCGGTGAGGAAGATGTTCGAGATAATCTCGCACGTCGCCTAACCAGTGCGGTGGTGCACCATCCAATTGCAAGGTGCGTTCGTTCCTTAAAAAGTCCTTGGGAACTCCTTATTTTCGTTGGATGCTCCTAAGGGTCCTTATAAAGTACTTAAAACCTCCTTATTTTTGTTAAATGTTTTTAAGGGCCCTTAAAAGGTCTTTAAAACAGGCGTGACAATCTTTCTGAAATCCGCAGTTTTCTGAGTTCTTCCCCCTCCCCCCATTTTCTAGTAGGAACAGATGCTATTTATCTTCATGGTGCATACGAATCCTGAAAAAGTCCTGGAATTCCGTTTTGTCCTGGAAATGTCCTAAAGTTCTGTTACATGTCCTGGAATCTTATCCATTCCTGCCTTTTTGTCTCTGCTCGATGTTTTGTAGTTGAAGATTTTTCTACTGACATAACTTATGTCTAACAAATTTTCCTCCCCACCCTCTGCAAAATGGGGGTGTGTGTGTGTTGGATTTCTTGTCTGTTAGGACTGAAGCTGCGTTATTAGCATCTTTTGGAGTCGTGCTTATGTTTTCACTTTGTCTGACCAGGAAGACCATATCTCTGCAGTTATTAGTTCGATTTGTAGAATTCTTTTTGTATTGAAAAGCTTAAAATGTGACAATGATGATCCATTTGTTCCGGGTTTATTCCGATGCACAACTGAAGATATTGAATTTAAAATGCATTTTATTTCATACATTTACATGTAAATATCCAATTGAAAAAAATTCTTTTCCTTTTGATGGCATTTACGTCTAAGACTATTTTCGTTAGTCCCTTTTAAGTTTTTTATAAATTTTCTGCTAGGGCGTAACAGTAAATCACTATTTTCCCAATACCTCCGCTTCTAATAGTCAGATTTAAAAAAATTCTTCCTGCGTTGAATACAGCTCTTAAAAGGAAATGTTTTGCATATAATTACTCAATTTTTTGGTAAAAAATGGTTTGTCCGCCAGGGGCATAAGTGTTTATTATTGCTTCTGATGTATTTGGAATAAAATCTCTAAACTCAATTGAAATAATATGAACTCTAAACTCAATTGAAATAATTTCTCCGTGGACCGATACCACTCACCTCAAAAACCTTTTTGAGAATACTTCCTGCTTAAATAGAGCATAATTTTTCAACCGGGGGCGTGCGTACACAAATCTTATTTTTGTCCATATCTCTGTTTCTAGGAGTACGATTTGAAAATTGATTTCTTTGTTAGAGAATATTTTCGTTGCAAAATGTTTCTCGTGTAATTTCAAGTATTTCTGAACGCACAATAGAGCCACTAGAGGGCGTAAGTTCGTTTCCATTTACAGCAATATCCAAGAGACAAATAATTTCCCGCTAGGGGCGTAACAGTAAATCTCATTTTCCCCAATATCTGTTTCTAAAAGTCTGATTTGAAAAGTTCTTCCTGCGTTAGATACGTATCTTCAAGGGAAATGTTTTGCATATAATTCCTCATTTTCGGTAAAAAATGTTTTGGCTGCCAGGGGCGTAGGTTGAACCTGTTGAATGCAGCAGCAGGTGGTAGTGCGGGGAGATCGAGCCTGTTTCTCTTTACTTCTATTCCACTTAATTGCATTCATTTGCTCGTGAGATTTTCGGATTGCCTGTTTTGGCCGATTACCATTAGGTTTCTTCAAGCTTTATCTCGTGTCTTAAAACATATTTTGTTGTAATTCACAATGTTGGGCTTACAAAGGAGTTGCGCGCTTCAGTATCTTCTGCTCGCCATAGATATATGCAACATTTGGAAGAGCAAAAGAATGAAAAGAAAGAGCCTGTGATCTCAGGAAAGAGAAAAAAAAACAAAGTGATGACCTAAATATGTTAAAAACTAAAAGGATTTAACCCAATTGGAAAAGTCTGCTGATAACATGACTGAACAAGGCTTTAAGGGATGTCACATGTCTTTTATAAAATGCAACAATTTTCGAAAATTACTGAAAGAGAAAAAATTAGAACTTGAAGCCACTGATTCAAAGATAGAACTCCAAAAAAAAAAAAAAAAATCCTAGTTGTAAATGCATTTATGGCACCTCTAGTCATAGTGATTGTGGAATAACTTTTTTACGGGTCTTATAGAGGTTATTGCAGTACACTAGAGAATACTTTGCTAGAGAATACCTTGCAGTACACCCTGGAACAGGAAAAAGACCATAGCATCAATTACCTAGATCTAACCTTGACCTCAAGAGAGGGGAAAATATTCACTCAGCTTTTTAGAAAACCCACCAACACAGGGAAGATGTTAGACTTCTGCTCATTCCACCCTGATTATATTAAATCGAATACGGCGAGACAATTTTTGGAAAAAATTGAAATCCTGGTCTCTTCAGCTACTCAAAAAGATCTTCACAAAGAAGAATTAAAGGAAATATTGGCAGAAAACAATTACCCCTCCCCATATGTTGAGAAAATATTTAAACAAGTGCCAAAAAAGCAGGAAAAAAACAACTTCAAATTCACCAGCAAAATTACGTACCACAAGGGACTTTTCGAGAAACTGAAAAGGATCTGAGCAAAATATAATATCAGGCTAGCTCCAGATCTTAATAACAAAATAAAGAAATTCCTGCCAGCTTTAAAGCAGAAAGAATTGGACATCCAATTGCAGGAAGGAGTAATTTACTGCATAGACTGTAACTGCGGACTCAGCTATATAAGAGAAACAGGGAGAAGTATTAAGGTCCGAATGAAAGAACACCAAGCAGCTATTAGGAACATTGGGAACAAAACAGGGCTAGACAGACATATACAAGCAAGTGGACACTCCATAAATTGGGACTCGGTGAAAATAATCGCCCACCAGTCAAACTTAGTAAAGAGGAAACTAGAAGAAGGAATCGAAATAGCAAGAAGTACCACAATTAACGATAATTGCGGATGGACTCTTCCAATTGAGTGGCAGCAACTACTCCAGTGACATAGTTCTGATGACGAACTAGGCTTTAGTTCGAAAATTTGACAACCAACTTTCATGAAAAATAACCTCTATAAGACCCGTAAAAAAGTTATTCCACAAAAAACTTAAATTAATTTCTTTTTCATTAAAGGCTAGTTGACAAATAATTATGCCTTGTAAATTTCTAATTTAATTAAATACAGTAATCACATGCAAAATTTTTTTTTTATGAATGTGATAATTTATTATTATAAATGATTAAAAATCATATTTTGAAGATGACAATCCAATTTTTAGCATAAATGTGACAAGGATGGGAAGTCAGATAATATCAGAAAACTTGAAAATTTTCATCGTCCTGGAGCGGGACCCGAACCCGTGTCTTCCAGAAAACTCCCGGCTATGCTAACCACTACATACCCAGAACGACCAAGTTTCTGATCAATTTGAATTTAACCATCACGGGATTTGCTAGTCGAAGCAACCAGCATTCATGTTTAGCGAATCTGGAATTTAAGAATCTTATCCCGCGTTTGCCCGGAGAAGCAGATAAATCATGAAAGAAATACGGGATTACGCCATATAATACAAATTTTGAAGATGACAATCCGATTTTTGGCGTAAATGTGACAAGGATGGTAAGTCAGATAATATCCGAAAACTTGAAAATTTTCGTCGTCCTGGTCCCGCTCCAGGATATTATCTGACTTACCATCCTTGTCACATTTACGCCAAAAATCGGATTGTCATCTTCAAAATTTGTATTATATGGCGTAATCCCGTATTTCTTTCATGATTAAAAATCATGTTACTTAAGCGATCTTTGCTGTTTTAAATGTATGTTTTAAGGGTGTTTTTTTAATATGAATGCTCTTTTTAAAAGTGGTAGAAATTGATTTATAATTCCTCATAAAATTAAGGTCCTTAAAAATTGCTTTTAAGATCCGTAAAAAGTCCTTTAACACCTTATTTTCAATTTCTGAAAATGAGTACGAACCCTGAATTGGAAGACTTAACATATCCAGAAAATTGGAAAACTAACCAGTGTGGTAGTGCACCATCCAATTGGAAAACTTGGCATACCCAAAAAAGAGCTTCCTGTGACAGTTTTCTCGTGAAAAGAAGGGGGGGGGGTGCACTCTTTCTTTTTGGACACAGCACATAACACATTTACCTTAAGGGAATCTCGCACGTGTTGCACTGTAAATCTGGGATTCTCCGTTCCCCCAAAAACTAACATTGTGCTTGTTTACCTGACCACTCACGTGAAATGTAGCTTCATCGGTGAAAACTAAGTGATCGGCAAAATCATTTTCAAAACAGTGAGGCCTTTTGGCACAAAATTCAAAGCGTTTTGTCTTGTCAGGGTCAGTAAGATTTTGGCAACATCTGCACTTTGTATGGAATCATTCATTTTCAGCTTTTTCTCAAAATACTCCAGACAGTGGGCTGTGAAATCTGCACTTCACGACTCACCCACCGCTTTGATTTTCCCGGGCTTCGTTGAATGGCGGTGCAAACACTATTTAAGACTTCTTCCGATACATGCGCCTTGCAGTCGTCCAGGACTTTGCTCAAACAGCCCATAGTTTAAATTTTTTATGCTAATCGTAGATAGATTTTCTGGTTGGAGGTTCTTTTCCAAATCGTGATCGAAAATGCTGTTGCGCAACAGTTACAGATTCTGTTTTGCTTAATTCAAGAACACAAACTCCTTCTCCACTGCAGACGCTGCCATTTTGACTGGCTAGTCACATGACGCGCGCTGTCGCCTACGTCACTTCCCTCAGTAGCAGGACACAAACTTTGAGTACATCTACCTAACAGTTTGCAGTTGTGGTCAGTGTCTTAAACTGTTGCTGTTTTACAGCATCTGGAAACTACTTTATGAAACAAGGTGTATAATTTTGTGGTAAGTGGTGTTCACGCACAAGTTTTACTGATGCACATTTTCCAAAGTTGGCAAGTATGCTTATTTCATGATCAGACTATTATATCCAGAGTTGTGCAAAATAGATGAATAAAATCCTGTACTGAAATTGTTTCAGCATTTGTGACTTTGAACAGGTGAGCACTTTTTTACTTGCCAAACATTGAATGGTATTTTGAAGTACAGAAACTTTCTAGAAGTTTCAAGAGATAGTCATGAACCGTTCGTGCTGAACTTGTGTTAATTATGATTTGATGGTGTGGTTTTTCATAAGGCTTAAAAAATACTATGCCCGGCGCACGTAAATTGTGTGGGCCGGTAAATAAAAAAATCTAGTTGCCCAGACTGGGCAACTAGATTTTAAAAAGTTTGGAATAGAAATTCCTACTGTGTAAGCAAAGACTGTTGTTGCATGTTCAGGGTGTCTGTCTACTGGTCATGAAGTAATGAAATTGAGTGGGTGGTCATGCATTTTTTTCTTTTAGTATCAGTACCTGAATGAAGACACGTTTGCACACCTAAAAGAAAACTCGAACAGGCACCCTTATAAACCACAGTGTAGTAGATGCCCCATGACATATATATAAAAAACATGTCTTCATCAAAAGCTGATGTTGTGAAGAGGGAATATTCATAATTTTGTGAATCTTCTAAAAAAACAACTGAAACAGTTCAATCCTAAGGACAAACTTGATCACTTCCTGATGAATTTAGTACAAAGTGCAAACCATGATTTTATCAAGTTCTTACGAAGCTGCTGTGCATGTTTAATGGCAATGCTGCAGTTGAAAGATGCTTTTTTGTTAACAAAGAACTTTTAATAGAAAACTTAGAAGATGCAGTTGTTGAAGAAGGAAGTGTTTACAGTGCAATAAAATTGTTAGGTGGTTTAGCTAATAGTGAGAAAGAACTGAATGTGGACATCGCAAAAATCAAAGATATTAGCTGTCAAAAATGCTTCATCAAAAAAGAGCCTTGAAGAACAAATCTGAAGATAAAGTGGCCAATCGTAAAAGGAGAGCAGTCCAAGAACTAAAAGAACTCAAAGATAAGAAAAGAAAGCTTATAGAAAAGACAAAAGAAGCTGAAGTTCTAGATTCTAAGATAACAAGTTTAGCTAAGATACTTAAACACAGTCTTTCACTGTGAAATTTCAGTCTCCATAAATTTTGTACATTCATAGTATTTATATTGCCTTAATAAAAACTTGTTTTGTTAAAAGAATTTGTGTATTAATAGATGTAATGATATATATTTCAGAAAATGGCCATACCCCATCCTAGATGAGAGTTGAATGTTTTTTTCTTTAAACACAGAATTTGGTGAATTGCATAGTGCAAGCCATATGTACATATATTCATGTTAAGCAATTTTAGTGACATAAAAATTAGATTCAGCTTTCATCTCAACTGGCTTTTTGGGTAGGGGTTCATTCAAAAGCATCTCTTCCCTGTATAGCCATTTTAGCAGCAATATTATAGACACAAGTTTTGCCTAAACTATTGTCTCATGCAATTAATTTCAGTGTTTGTAAAAAAAAAAAAAAACCCTGGGATCTCAAGCCAAGGGTACTAGATTACGAGTCTAGAATGGTTGTCATTGTGCCACACATTGTTGAGAAGTCATGAGTTTAAATGAAGGAAGTCGTGAAAAAGTCTAATTTGGTTAATTGGAAATCAGTAGACATCCTGATGCTTCATTTCGCTGCTAATTACCCGAAGTAGTATTGTTATGAAGTGCCAAGGACAGAAGAATAGCACTGTAATTATGCTCTAGGAATGGGAACCAACCGTGTATAGTTTTGCTCCAAATGTTTAGTCAGCGATGGGATGCATGCCTGTAATGGAACTAGTCTCTGGTGTTTAGCAAGAAGTGTGAAAATCTTAACAAAAAAAGTGCACAGAATCACTAATTTTAAAATGCAAATTTCATTTTAATACGTTTTAACATCTCAACTTGGAGATGCACATTTTTGTGCATTAAACATTTTGAATAGACCCTTAAAATTGAAATGCAGAACGTAAAAAAAAAAAAAAATCATTTTTTAATTTAACAAATCGGAACCCTTATTTTAATCTAAAAAATAAATTTTGCTGGGCATCTAGCTTTTACTACCTGGGCATATAATTTTTCAGATATTTTAGGACTTTCTGGTCTTCGTTGTTTGTGAGAATGCTGTTGTGTAGTTATGCATCAGCGCCACTCCTCGCTCAGCTGAGTCGTTTACTACCTTCAAGGCTTTAACAGCACTGGCAAAACAATGTTCTTCCTTGCTCGTTTAATTTTCTTTGGAGAACCTGCTGTTGCTGTAGTTGCTTTGCGATCTTCCTCCTCAGTGCTGCTGTTACTCGATAAGGCTAGTTCAACCTTTGTAAATCACCAGGGTTCCCACTCAACCTGGAATTCTCAGGGAATTTAAAAATGGTTCCAAAATTCTATTCAGGGAAAGTTACCCCCCCTTTTTTTTTTGTAAAAATCAATGGATACTTTATTTTGCCAAAAAAACTTACTTTTCAAGATTTCAAACATTTGCTTGCAATTACTGCCTGCCTAGAATTTGGTAGATCTTTAAGTTATATTAAGTATTTTTTTTTATTCTCTAAAAAAAGATGCAAAATTGAATTTTTTAAATTGCTAGTTATTAAAAGCTTTTGTTAAATTTCTGTAGGCAGGCTGTTATAACATGGAACAATTAGGCACAATGGCTCCTGCTTGAAGAAACACTTCACAACAGAACCAACGAAATGATGGATCAAAGTCCTTTGTCTGTTGGTTCTCTTAAAACATGTTTCTTTGAACAGAGCCATTCCATCATTATGCTTAGCTGCATTGTGTTATAGAAAAACTGAAACTATTCAACTGAAAGATTTTTTCTGGCATATGACCTGTTTCTACGGGAATGTATTTACAAATTCTGTGTGGGTAATATTCACAAAAGTTCACAGAACTTTGGTACAGAAAATAATGTGCACAGTTAGTTGTTATTAATGAAAAGCTGGTAATTTTAAAAAGACAAATTACGTAAAGAATTTACAAGTGTGTGCTTTGATGAGAAAAATTAATGGAATGAAATGTAACAATTCTTTGCAACATGCCACTCTGGAAAACTTTAAAAACCACCTGGAGAACCTGGAAAAGTCAGGGAATTTTTTATTACTTTTGAGTGGGAACCCTGGTAACTGGTCCCTTTGTTCCGCCTGTTTTAGTTTCAGTCGCTTGAAATTGTCTTCCTTCTCTTTTTTGGGCTTCCTGCCTTGCTAACTTCTTGTCTTCCCCACAAATGTATCCTTTCCTTCCCTTCTCTCTTTGGGTCAATAGAGACTTCTTCAAAAATGGTAATCATGTCAAGGGTGTTGGCATGGGCAATATCGAAAAGATTGGGCCAATTCCTCGGTGCAGAGTTTTTCCTTATCTAACCGGTTCAGATCGCTGAAAACCTCCCTTCCAAAGAGCACGCCACTGGTTGTACTCCTTAACCTTTGGGATGATGTTGTAGTCAGCCATGGTAGGTATTCGGGCTTTTCCCCAGATTGACAGCTCTTTGTGATAATGCTTGAAGCATTCTTAACTGTGTTCTTTTCCGTTCTTATAAGGAAGAACAAATGACGTAGAACCTCTCCTTTCGGTGGGAGCTTCTTATCCAGAATAATATCAATTGGTTGCCCGACCAGCCAGACCTCGGAGGTTTTGCGAGTTACAACTGAAGCGTGTGAAGCTGAAGTCATGTTCAATGTTCAAACTTGTTTTGTTAAGTTTCATTAACTTACTGGAGACCAGCGCATTGAATTGCTGCAGAGCGGGCAGTCACATAAAGGGAATTCCCGTACTACGTTCCAATGGCGCATGCACAAATCTACGGAGAAGGTCGTGCTTGCAAAATTATGAAGCAGGAAAGATTGAAGTTTCCTGTAGACTTCTTTTTCGTCTTCTGTGTGCGCTTAATTTCACGAGTGTTGTATCCTTAAATTCCTTATATATTAACTGCCGATAACAATCTTACTTACGAAGTTTGGATTCGGTCGTTTTTTCCACATACACAACAATATTAGGGGGTAAGACTGAAAAATAAAAAAATAAAATACTATGTAAATAAGGAATACCCTAATGTATATTATAGAGGAGGGAGGCACCTGCTAATCTTGTTTACTATGAATAATCGTGTGGTGGTCTATCCGTGCCAATGTATGGTCTGCCAATAATAACACCAGAGATGTTGCAGAGCATGAAGATGTCGCAGACTCGATATCATCTTGCACTAAAAGAGAAAAAAACGTGAAGAAAAAATACAGCTGAAAATGCAGAGATTAACTTGGGGCCAAATTAAAGTGCTTCAGCAAAAAAAAAAAAAAAAAATTACCAAACTAAAAAAAAAAAATTGTGAACTTGTGGAGTAATTTATCTTCCCAAGCAATGTTAGTTAGAGCCTTAGGGTCCCAGTTTTAATAACCCCAATTTAGCAATTATTTTTGCCAGTTCACTTAGTCATAAAACTGGGCTTTAATTGTATTTTAAAATATTTTGATTGCTAATTACTAGTAAGGTAATATGGCTTTATCATTATGTTATGTTAATATGCTTAGGATAATCTTTACTTAGGTTGATTTTACTGCATTTGAGTAGAAATCCTGGTTTTTCTACTGTAAAAGTGCTGTGAATTGTAAAAGTATGGCCTGGAATTTTGCAGAAACTTTCCTATAAAAGTCAGGGGTGGGAACCTTGTGTCCCCGCACGGGGATAACTGGTTTTCCAGTTATTTGGGGAGCGGCGCCCCCACGGCCCGAGCTGACCTTGTGACGGATCATTTTGTCATTTCGTCTTGAACGATTACATCACCGAAGGGACAGCTGTTCATCCAGCTGATGGGGAGTGGCGACCCCACGGCCCGAGCCGACAGTAGTGTTTAAAATCTTTTTCCATTTGTGATTGTTGTTGTTGTTACCTCGCCACGCTCCCGCCTCAGTCCTGTGGGTTGCTGAGGTTGTGATTATGCGCCAGCCCTTTCCTCACTTTCCTGTCTTTGCTTTCTTCTCCACTCCCTGTTCTTCCTTTTTCTCTATTTTCTACTCCTCTTCCCTTACTTTTTCATTTTCTGTTCCTTCTTCGTTTCTTCGGGCTGGTTAGCTAGACCTACCTGCACGTTTGCCGTGTGCGGTGACCCGTACAGGTGGAAAAGGGGATGCTGGAGGCTGAGGTTACTGGGGGCCAGGCTATAGTTGTCACCAGTCGCCAACACTCCTCTTTGCCCCCTGCTTCACCCTAAACGGGAGGCTAGGAACTAACCTACTCCTAGTCAATCGGCTTGTCATTTCGTACGACGGGGTGAGTTTGGGGATAGTGTGGGCATGCCAAAGGGGTATTACCAAGACCCGGGAAAGTCGAGGTACTCGCTGAGCGCATGTCTGCACGATCAACATGCTATATCCGCCGCCTAACCCTAGGGCCGTGTCCTGCGCCCATGTTGGCCTGCGGACCTCCGGCTCTCCCCTGTTGGGCTCGGTAGTGGGCGGGGAAGCTGGCGGATGAATTTTTTCGCCTTATATATGGATTCTTCAAATATTCCCCCTTCTGTCAAACTAAAGAAATCTTTGGACACGGATCCTAACCCCACCAATAAGAAACTGCGTACTTTGCCGCCGGACACTGCCCGATTTTTTATCATCCATGCCCGGGAAGATTCTCACAAGCTTGGCTCCAAATCTCCCTTCTGGATTCAAAAAGCCCTGCAAGGAGCGGTTGCGTCACCAACCAGTGTGAAGAAGTTAAAATCGGGAGATATATTGGTGGAAATGTCAAGTCCACGCCATGGTTCATTGCTCTTGGGCGTCTCCAACTTGGGTGGTGTCCCTGTGGACATCAAACCTCATCAGTCCCTGAATTCATCCAGAGGTGTCATCTCCGAGCGCGACCTCGTGGATGTTTCAGAGGAAGAATTTTCTTGAGGAGCTTGCCAACCAAGGCATCACAGCGGTTCGTCGGATCGTTCCGCCGAAACGGGAGCTGGTCAACTCCAGAACAGTGATTCTGACCTTTGATCGCCCGACTCTTCCATCTTCCATCCATGCGGGCTATTTGAACTGCTCTGTGCGCCCGTACATTCCTAACCCCCTTCGTTGCTACCGATGCCAAGTGTACGGGGCACTCCCAGCAGTCTTGCCGTGGTGCTGCTACTTGCAATCGTTGCGGTTCACACGACCATCTTCAATCTGACTGCTCTGCTGCAGCTGCCCATTGTGTGAACTGCAAAGGCGACCATGCTGCCAATGCCAAGAACTGTCCGAAGTGGATTGAGGAGCGGAAGATTCAGGAGGTTAAGACACTTGAACACCTGTCCTACCCTGAAGCTCGACGGAAGGTCGTTCCCGCAGCTCCAAGCGCACGCACCTACTCTTCCGTTGTAGCTCCTAAAACATCCATTGCCACTCAGACAGACATCACTATACCAAAAGACTGCCCTTTCTCTCTCGAGGATATTTATGCTGCTGGGCTGAAGGCCCTTCGACTTTCCACAACTGACAGTCTATCTTTGCCACCACAGACCAATGCTCGGGGTCCTGCATCCTCGCCCAAGCGCGCTGTTGCAGAACAGGTTTCCCGTTCTACGAGCCCTGATCCCTCGCCTGCTAGACACAAAGGCAAGGCCAAACAATCCTCAGCCACTAAATCTCAAACAAAGGCTCAAGCCGGAACGAATCAGTCCCGGTCTTCATCCTCCAGACACCCCCAGTCCTTCCCCCGGTTACCACGCTGCCGAGGGGCACTGCAGACCAGACTGAGGAATTCATGGACTCCGAGGCCTTCTAGGCCTCTTCAGTTCATTTGACCCACGTTTCTTTCTTTCTATCTACCCCTCAAATCATGGTTTCAGTCGTTCAATGGAACTGTCGAAGTTTTCGGACAAAATATGACGACGTCAAACATCTGCTTTCGTCGTACTCTCCGGTGTGCCTTTGCCTCCAGGAGACAAAACTTAAACCATCAGACCTGCTCTCGGTTCGAGGCTACAGTGCATTTCGGAAAGATAATGTTTCAGGAGATATAGCTTGCGGGGGGAGTTGCCATTCTTGTCCCCCACAGTGTTCCAGTTTCTCCCGTTGCGGTCTCAACATCTTTACAAGCCGTTGCGGTGCGTATCTCCATGCCTGTGCCTCTAACCGTTTGCAGCGTCTATCTGCCGCCGGATGAGGACGTGAGCGTGTCCGTTCTTGAGAGCTTAGTTGGGCAGCTGCCGTCACCTGCTCTTCTTCTGGGTGACTTCAATGCTCATAATCCATTGTGGGGTAGTGTCAGAACAGACGTACGAGGCCGTAGGATCGAATTTCTTCTGTCCTCGACCTCCCTGTGCCTTTTAACACCGGAGCTGACACTTATTTCCACGAGCCTACACGAAGTTTCAGTGCGATCGATTTATCTTTGGGTTCACCATCGGTTATTGCTGACTGGTCGTGGACGGTGTGCAACGACCTCCATGGGAGCGACCACTTTCCAATTGTACTTGGCTATAATGAGAGCGTGCCATCTTCTGCTTCCCGCCCTCCTCGATGGAGGATGGATCGTGCCAAGTGGGAGGTCTTCACATCGTCCGCAGTGATACCTTCTGTCATGGTGACCCGAGGGTCAATCGATGCAACTGTTACTGATGTCACCACGTGTATCATTCAGGCAGCGGATCTCTCTATCCCAAAGACATCAACGACGCTCCCAAGACGTCCGAAACCTTGGTGGACCTCTGATTGCACAGCGGCTAGGAGAGCTCAACATAGGGCCTGGTGTACATTTCGGCGTTATCCAACCGATGCTAATCTCGTTGAATTTAAAAGAGCAAAATCTTACGCTCGGTTGGTGCGTCGACGAAGCAAGAGGGAGTCTTGGATAAAGTACGTTTCATCGATCAATTCACGTGCCAGTTCAAAAACTGTTTGGGAAAAAATTCGTAGGATTCGGGGAAACTGTGGTTCCCATCAGATCTCTATTCTCGAGAGTAACGGCTGCACGTATGCTGAAGTCGGGGAGATAGTGGATTGTTTGGGTAGGGCGTTTGCCTCTGTTTCCAGTTCTGAGGCGTACCCTCTCTCCTTTCAGAGGACTAGACCAGCTGCTGAGCGCCAGAGACTCTCCTTTGCGCCTTTTCATAACACCGAGTATAACTCCCCTTCAGCATGGTTGAACTCCGAGTGGCTCTGCATCGGTCCGGTGCAACATCTGTAGGTCCCGATGGCATCCACTATGACATGATCCGTCATCTATCGCAGTCGTCTCTCGAGAATCTGTTAGTGCTTTTCAACCGCATTTGGTTGGAGCACAGTTTCCGGACTCCTGGCGAAAAGCTTTTGTTTTACCTTTTCCCAAGCCTGGCAAAGACCGCAAGTCTCCCTCTAGTTACCGGCCAATTGCCCTCACTAGCTGTCTGTGCAAAATCCTTGAACGCATGGTTAATTCTAGGCTAATTTACTTCCTAGAAGAACATCAAATTCTGTCGCCATCACAAAGCGGCTTCCGTCGTCATCGTTCAGCTCCTGACCATCTCCTGCTCCTTGAGACGTCTGTTCGAGAGGCATTCGTGCGTAGGCAGCACCTGGTGTCTGTCTTTTTTGACATCGAAAAAGCTTACGATAGAGCGTGGCGCCACGGTATCCTCCGTGACCTCCACGAGAGTGGGTTGCGGGGAAACCTGCCAACCTTCATTGCCAACTTTCTTCGTAACCGTGTGTTCCAGGTGCGCCTGGGTACAACACTCTCTGCCTTCTTCCATCAAGAACAAGGTGTTCCTCAAGGCAGCATTCTTTCGGTGACTCTATTCATCCTCCGCATTAATTGTTTGCTTAAAAATCTTCCTCCTACGGTTTCGACTACCATTTATGTTGACGACCTTCACATCTTCTGCTCGTCATCAAGCATGCATTTCATTGAAAGGCAGCTGCAGTCTGCAATTAACCAGATAGTTAAAGCGGCTAACAACAATGGTTTCGTTCTTTCTGCTGAAAAGACAGCGTGTGTCCATTTCTGCCGGAGGCGTGGCCTCCACCCCGATCCAGAGCTCTATTTGGACCATGCAGCCATTCCGGTTTTGCCGGAAACCAAGTTCCTTGGTTTGACCGTCGACCGTGCGCTCACCTTTCGCCGCGCACGTTCGACGACTCCGCACTTCCTGTCTGAGAGCTTTGTCAATCCTCAAGATCCTCGCCTCAGTCTCCTGGGGTGCAGACAGGACTTCCTTGTTCCGTATTTACCATTCTCTCATTCGGTCTAAACTGGATTATGGCTGTATGGTGTATGGCTCTGCGCGTCCTTCCGTTCTCCGGCCGTTGGATACCATCCACCATCAAGCGCTGCGTCTTTGTACAGGAGCATTTCGCACGTCACCCATTCCCAGCCTTTATGCCGACGCGAACGAACCGTCACTACATTTACGCCGTCTGCAGCTGTCTCTTCAATTTTACCTGAAACTTAGATCTCTCTCAGAACATACTTTACACGATGCAGTTTTTCATCCCCAGCATGCTCGTTTGTTCGAGATCCGTCCCTCGTGCATTCGAACCTTCGGTCTTCGTTTGGCGGCCGTAGCTCGTGATGCAGGGCTCGACTTGTCACTCGTTGGAGAGACCAGGGGCTCTGAGGATCCCCCATGGCACCCTCTTGGTGTCATGGTTGATACCAGCTTTACATCTTTTGACAAGTCCTCAACCCCTGCGTCAGTGTACCAGCAGCTCTTCGCCGAACACCGTTACGTCAATGCAGACTTTATTCCTGTTTTCACCGATGGATCTAAGGCGGCTGGTGTCGTTGGATGCGCCGCCGTCTGCATTGACGAAGTTTCTGTTGCCCGCATTCCTGCCGAGGCCACGGTGTTTTCGGCGGAGATGCATGCTGTGTATCTTGCACTTGTTCACGTGCAGTCGAGCTCTCATCAGCGTGCTATTGTGTACACTGATTCGTTGAGTGTTGTGCAATCATTGTCATCTTTGGATTTCTCTGGCCACCCACTTCTTTTTACCGTACGGAGACTTCTTCGTTCTTTTGCTCGAGGCTGATGTCCAGATTCGGTTCTGCTGGATTCCTGGGCATGTTGGGATCCCAGGGAACGAGTCTGCTGACGCTGCTGCTAGATCTGCCTCTTCTTTGGTCGTCACACCCCTTGCCACTGTTCCACCGTGATTTTCGCTTTCTTGTTCACGATCATATCAGACGAACGTGGCGAAGTCTGTGGGACCAACAGGTGGAGAATAAACTGCACCGTGTTAAACCCATCCTTGGAGTCTGGAAATCATCGTGTCGCCGGAACCGTAGGGAAGAAGTTGTTCTTGCGCGTCTCCGCATTGGGCATTGTCGCTTCACGCATAGCTATTTGCTGTGTGGCGACGCTGCCCCAATGTGTGAGGCGTGCGACTGTTTACTCACCGTCTCTCATGTTTTGTGCAGTTGTGTTCGTTTTCGTCATCATCGGTTTCACTATTTTCAGTCTCATCTGCTGGACGAGGACGCAGCTACGCTTCAAAAGCTTTTGGGCGACCACTGCGACACTTTCGCAGTATTTTCCTTTTTAAAACAGATTAACGTTTTAAAACTTATTTAAAAAAAAAAAAAAAAAAAGTTATATTATAATGGTAAATTAATAAAGTTATATATAAACCTAATAAACTAACTAGTCTTCACAACATCTTTCATCATCCTCTTTTCTAACTTTTACCAAGCCTGTCTGCTCTTAATCATTTCACCCCGCTTTTTAAAATCTTTAGCTGATAGTTCTGTGTCTGGCGCTCTTTGGCCAAGCCTGGCCCTTGCGCCACTAAAATCAATTAACTAACTAACTAACGAACCTTGTGTAGCCTTTTACTGGGTGGTCTGCCCAACTAATTTTCTCTGCTGCCCAGTTAAACTTTGTTTTCACAACAAACACAATGGAAATAGTAGAAAACTTATTCCCACATAAAATATAAAAATTGATGAAAACTAGTTTAAATGTGTGAAATGACACATTTCGACCAGTTTCAAAGTACTCATTTTTATCATTTATGTACAATTTTCTCATGTTTATGAGGTTACACCAAGGCCTACCACACTGCTGATGTTTAATAAGTATAAAGCTAAGCAAAACATACTTTTTCTGAATTGCAGAAGGGATTGTTAATGCCAATCTACATGGGGTGCAGTTGACCTAAAATCGCTGAACGTTTACTTATGTCCTAAAATTCTTAATATACCTCTAAAAAATAATTAAAATAGTTTGTCCAGCATTAATTTTTATATATGTGAAAAATGGTTTCTAAATTTTGTTATATACAGTAATTTTGAAGCTAAAAGCTGCAGCTTGTGGTTTTAAGTTTGATATTCCAAAGAAGGCAGATGCACCATTAAGCTGATCTTCTTTCATCAGATGCTTTGTGTACTTCCCCTCGCCCAAGAGAGCGCAACTGTTTTCCAGAGTGTTTATTTATGGAATCATTGGGGTCAGGACAACGACGCTCATGGACTTTGTTTGATAGCATTCAAGGGGGAGGAGTGACTGCAGCCACTGGGAATAGATGTGGGAGGGAGCTAGGGGGGGGGCAGCAACTCCGATGTTGGTGCGCAGGCTGGCAATTAAATTCCTCTTGTCCCTACTAAGTGATTTGTAGGGACCCACAGGTTGAATGCAGATTGGGTAATATAGGTGTGAAAGAGTTTCTCCAAAAGGAGGAATAAAAGCCCTCTGAGGAGTTCCTGAGATTGATGCAGAAATGCAATTGCAATAAAACAAATTAGATCAGTATAAAATATGGTATTGGCAATATTGGCTTGGTGTAAGTACATTGGCTAAAATAAGATTCTTATTTGTTCCTAAAGAAATGTTAGACAATTTTATGGCTTTTATAAATGCATATATGGTGGCGCTTAAGTAGTTAATAAATGCTGAAAGGTTAATTATTTTTGCGCATTTCTGTGTGGGAAAAGTTCAGCCTTTTTCTGCCATGGCCACTTTCATGCCTGGTAAATATTTTTGTTATGCTACAACACTCACTACAGTGTACAGCATCTGAAATGTTGATAAGCAATGATTTTGGTAGTACAGCCTTCAATCTCAATTTTGATGACATACTCGCAAGTTATGGTTCATAGTTAATTTATTATAGTCCCCTCGCTGAAACAGAATTGCATTGGCGTTGGGCAGTGATCCACCAAACTTGGTAATCGGTTCATAATTTTTTTTTAATATCCTTGTGTACATATGCCTATAGTTAGGTATTGTCATGTATAAAGTATTTGGGGAATGTGATTGAATGAAGGTTTAGTTGTGGCCTGATCTTGCCTGACCTTTATGCAGACATCCAATGTGTTCCAGTTAATTTTCCCAAATATGGGCTCTGCAGGGAATTTTCAATGAACATATAACAGTGTAACATCTGACCAATGCTCAGACTAAAAAAGTTACTGTTATGAGGTGGCTGCTGCTTGGAGAGTAGGCCTTAATATTGTCTGTCATTTGTTTGGGTTGAGCCAAGGCTGAACTCGATCCTTATCAGGCTGTAACATTAAGCAAAAACAGCGGGGACAGAAAAGATGAGTTGGGACGCAACGCCATCTATTGACGTTCGCATTAACAAACTGATTCCGTATCATTATTTACATTTGAGATTTTATTTATATTCACTTTCACATTAACAGATGGATATTTGTATTCTGAATTCATAGTACTTGGGCAAGATAATTTTTCTGTAGGAACTGGTGTAATTCATGTGTAAATCTCATTCCTCCTTTATTCTTCAACGATCTAGGGCCGAGAATTTGGTAAATGTGTAGATTAGCGTCTTAAATTATTTCGTCGGAAAAATGTTAGTACCTGGAAAAAGTGCGACGTACAGATTTTAGAGTATGAAAATTAATGGCAAATGGTGCAGAAATTTCGTATTTTAAATGCCTTTTAAAGATTTTTATCGTAACATTTACCTGCAAGTTCGATGCTGTGAAAAGACGCTGCGTAGGCCTAACATATCTAACGTACAGGTAAATCTTACGATAAAAATCTTTAAAAGACATTTGAAACAGAAAATTTCTGCACCATTTGCCATTAATTTTCACAATCTAAAACCTGTACGTCGCACTTACCGAAGTACTAATATTTTTCTGCCGAAATAATTTAAAACTCAAATCTACACATTTACCTACTATTTTACTTAATGAGTTTATATAGCTGAGGTTTTTTCTAAAATTGAATTAGGTACGTAATTATCAGAATGAAAATGCTTACCACAAACAACAGTTGAAGGTAACTTGTCATTTGGAGCAAAATCCTGACGAGATATTTCTTTCAGCAACAGTTGCTTTAGGTTCTGATCTGAGGGGAAACTCATGGAATGAAAATCCCACGTTTTTCTTCTTAGAAGATGTGCACACAGCAATAAACCATTTTGAAAGTGGGTTGGATTTTGTTGTGAAAACAAGTTTGGTTTTAAAACTAAAAGTTTTTTTAAAAGAAACAAAAAAAAAAAAAAACAATGAACTTACACAATCCCGCAATTCAAACAACGCAGAAACTGAGGTGTTTATACCTTGGGACGCAGTGCCATCTAACGGCTGAAATTGTCCCTAACGCCAACTGTCCAATCACCAAAAGTATTTTCTTCAGCAGTAATGTTACAGCCTGATAGGATCCAGTTCAGCCTTGGTTGAGCAAATCTTGGAAATGCAGATCTTGGTTAGCCTTACTTTTGTGGTGTGAGGAACAGAATGTAGACTGAATATTGTTAGCCCACAAAGACACATGTGCTTACAAGTGAAAATATCCAGATTTAAAACAATAAATGCAACTGATTTATTTGGAGATGAATTTTCAAACCAGCAGTAAGAGTTACACTAGTTTTATCCACCTATTACACTAGTTTTATCCACCTATTGTTCACTAGAACTGGACAACCTGCAGGGAAACTTTAACAGTTAATTATGGTGTAAAATAATTTTTAGTAGGGAGTGTCTGGTCCCTATTCTTAAACAGCCCTTAGAAATAACAAGCTAAGATGAGAAGAAAAACTAGAACAATTTTAGAGATGGGCAAAAGTGTAACTGCATAGTTAAGTGGCTCTACTTACGAAAGCTGGAACAGAACCCGCAGGCACCAAACCAAGAGACACAAATTAATGCACTTCACAACATAGTTCTTAAAAGCTTGTGGGCATTTCTGAACTACTGCATTTTACCTCTAAAGATAAACTAATTTCAAACTTGTGGATGTTTCCAGTACACCTCTGTGCACTACAGCTTAAATGATGTGTTGCCTGTGTGGTAGATCATTGTAGAAGTTGATGTGTATGTGAAGTACAACAGTTCAAATTGTGTGAATGGGATGCTGATAGTAACCACTGAGCTAATGTTATAACCAAAATTCTGATGTGTAAAATTTCTAGGAATTGCTTTAGAAGTGGAATGTAAAATTAAGAAGTGGCAAAAAAAGCTTTTTCTAGACTGCCGGAAAGTGAAAAAAAAACACCAAGAAGGAATTGGCAGACGATCATGAAATTTACATATGTTAATGGGGTCGAGTTTACGTAGGTGTGATGTTAATTTCGGGACCAACCGGTGAGCGCTTACGCCACAGCACGGCATAATATGCAAATTATCGTCGGTGGTATTTAAGGAGTACGGCGAAGTGAATGTAATCGGTCGTCGGCGTACAGTCACGTGCGAAGACCCTGAAGAAGCTGAACATGGAAGACTTGTACGATTTCAGCAGTTATCAGACTTTGAGCAAGGTCGTCTAGTCGGACTCTGCAAGGCTGGGTGGTCGTATTGCGGAGCGGAATTGGACGGAAAGTATCGGTGGTCCGAGGAACATTCCCTCACAAGAAGACTATCGGTGGTCCGAGGAACATTCCCTCACAAGAAGACTTGAAACCAGGAGTCGGACAGACTAATGAGTGGACCGATCGACGCATAAGAAGAGCGGCGTTGTCAAGCAGAACATCCACTGCAACGCAAATCCGAGCTGCCGTTGCATCTGAGGTGACTGCGAGCAATCCGCAACAGTCTACTGGATGTAGGACTATGTGCACGTGTGCCTCTGGCATGTGTACCTCTGACTCCAGCCCACCGTCAGGAACGGCTGCAGTGGTGTTGCCAATGTCTGCACTGGAGAACGCAATGGCGATCTGTCGTGTTCAGCGATGAAAGCAGATTCTGCTTGGGAGCCTCCGATGGCTGTATGCGTGTTTGCAGACGCACGGGGGAGAGTCTCTACCCTTCTTGCATCCGCCAGCGACACACAGGGCCTACACCTAATCTCCTGGTGTGGGGAGTGATTAGCTATCACTCCTGTACATAACTAGTGTTTGTACCGGGTAAGTTAAACAGCACCTCCTACATCATTCAGCCCGTTGTTGTGCCATTTGTAAGGTCGGTCCATCGTGGTGTTTTCCAGCAAGATAACGCACGCCCACACACTGCACGTGCAACGCAACATGCACTTCAGGGTGTGAGAACTTCCATGGCCTGCACATTCACCGGATTTGTCCCCCATTGAGCATGTGTAGGATTTTATGGGACGACTTATCCGGTCTCCACGGCCAGCCACGACCACCCCGGATTTACGCGTCCAGGTTGAGGATGCTTGGAACTCAATACCCCAAACTTACATTCAACATCTGTACGACAGACTCCATGCCAGAATTGCACAGTGTGATGCAGTTCATGGCGGTTCAACCTCGTACTAACCATGTTACGTGGAAATGTTATTTTTCGGTTTACCAGCAAATACAGCTGTATTTTGTCATAATGTTTTGATCACATTATCCTCTGTACTCCGTTATTATGCTGTATAAATTTAGTTCGTATCAGAAGTCTCCTTTTTGGTGTTCTTTTTTCACTTTCCGCCAGTGTATATTAATTAAATTTGAACTGTGTACTTGATATCAAGATTGTAAAATTTTCCTGTGTTACACCAGTTTCACGGTTAAATAAACTTGTAAATCTGTGTGTAACATTAATATAGAAACTACATGTTTGTAACATTAATAGTGCATACTTCATAAAGGTTGAGTGAGGTTAACACCAGATTTTGGTTATGGTAATAGTGTGAACTATTGAAATGGAAACTCTTCACCAGTGAAGCACCATTTCAAGATTAGCACTGAAGTAACATTTTCAACTCTTCAGGAAAAAGTGATGCAACTGCGTCAAATATAAAGATGTCCCTGCTTTCCAAAAGTTCATTTTATGCCACTTCGCATTTACAAAAGACTTGCATTAGTCCCTGTTTTTGCTAACTAAAAGAAATCCATGCATTCCAAAAAAAAAAGGTGAAAATAGTATTCAGTGTTTGTATTACAGCGATCCGTTGCAGAGGCAGCACACGTCCCCAGCAGCGAGTGGCACTGCCAAGCTTTTTGCCCAGGAACTACCCTAGACATCAAGCTGCAATAACTTTAAACTGTGTCTATGAGCATCTGTGCTTTATCTCAATTTATTTTGTGCATCCATTAGAAAGATGTGCCCGAAGTTATCAGAAAAGCCTTTGAAGAGAGTTTGTAAGGATGTTAGACTCAGCATAAAACTCGACAAATATTTC
Source organism: Macrothele yani (assembly GCA_039090855.1). NCBI lineage: Eukaryota > Metazoa > Arthropoda > Arachnida > Araneae > Macrothelidae > Macrothele > Macrothele yani. The sequence goes on along the minus strand of CM077016.1, from coordinate 74,120,434 downwards.
TATCGTGGGGAATGAAATGGGCCTTGGTCATACGCTAAACTTAACTGTGTCCACCATTCATACTATTTATTTGCAGATAGAATCTTTAAAGCTTCAGAAGTTACTGTTGGTTCTAGTAGTCAAGTGGTCTTTTATAGTTGGCATCCAGTAATGGGATAAACCAATAAAATATTATTACTCCTGCTTTTACTATGTTAGTGTTACTTTAGGTTTTTGTTATTTTCTGGGTATGGGAATGATAGGAAAAAAAATTCCCCATACCAATTATTGGTAATTACTTTTTCGCTTTATTCCATTTCAGCGTATAAAAAGTTTCGTAGGAACACTGTACAGGGGAAACCTGTATACAGAGACTTTCAATTTTTTAACCCAATTATGTGGCAATAGTTATTGCAACTTCTTCCAATATGCTGTAGCACTTGCATTAATACATTGTCATTTTGCAGCGTTCAAATTACCCAGTGGTCCGCTGGCTATCGCCCAGTAAAACTTGTGTCGGACTGATTTTACTGGTCCAGGTGGCCAAGTAGGTCTCCCCCCCCTAAGTTGTGACAAGTTAAAAAAAATGAATGTTTCTTATACCTCACTGTATGGTTTTCTTTTCAGTCTGCAAACTAGTGATAGTTTCATGAAATGCTATAGAACAAGAGCTTTTTTTTTTTTTTATCCCTCATAACAGCTAGTTTCATGAAATGCTATAGGACAACAGCTATTTTTTTATCCCTCATGATTTGTAGAGTGGAAGAAACAAATGCAGAAAGGCAGTTTTCCAGTCCTTGTCTTGTAATGACAACAGTGTTTTCTTACCTTCGCCCACCCTAGTGAATGCAGCAGATACAGACACAAGCCAGCTTTTGTTTCTGGCCCAAGAAAACACTAGTAGGGGAGGTCAGTTGGGTGTGTGAAAGTAATTTTTGCAAAAGCAATTCACATGAATCAGTTCTAAGTGGGGGGACTAAAACTAACTTCATGGGAAAGTAGCAGGGATGAGCAATAAGACTAAAAATAAGGAAAATGAAGCTAAACCTTAAACAATAAAACATAAAAAAAAAGGCTAATGTAATGATTTTTTTTTGTATCCTTGGCGTCTTTGTTCCTTCTTACTTAAAAACAGATCTGGAATGCGGTCTTTTTCTGTTATATTGCCAATCCATCGGATCTTATTCTGGAAACATTTTTTGTCCTGCGAGTTGCACTTTCAAATTAGATGTTTTAAAAACAAATACTGGAGATCATTCCGTTGAATGATACATTATTTTCTACATATTTTGTTACGGACTAGTGGACATTTTGGTGGACCAGTGGTTTGCAAATTCTAGTGGTCTGCTGGACCAGTAGACTTATTTCTGATTCTAACACTGTTTTGGGCTTTTGATGTTTTTTAAATCTTTTACTTTCACTGTGTAAACTTAATGTTAAAATTCAATGTCTAAATTATACTGTGTGCTTGTAATGACACTTGTTCCCATTTCATCTTCGCACTATGCATAATTTTTTTTTACTTTTGTTGCATGTATTGATGGTTTTCACATTCTCATTTTTTTTAGGTGGTGACTTTGTCCTTGAAGTTTAAGAATGGGTAAGGAAAAAACCCACATCAACATTGTGGTCATAGGCCATGTTGATTCTGGAAAGAGTACTACCACTGGTCACTTGATCTACAAGTGTGGAGGTATTGACAAAAGAACCATAGAAAAATTTGAAAAAGAAGCTCAAGAGGTAAAGTATTCCTTTATGAATTGCTGTCTCTTTGTATATGAAGTTACAAATAGGTAAGATTATTATATACCCATACCTGCCAAGTCTAATGGTTCACTCTTAAAATTTGTGGGAGTTCTACTTTTTTTAAAACTACATTTTTCAGTTTTTTTTTTCCAGATTTGTGTGAAACTTTGAAGGGTGAATAAGTGTACCAAAGGACCACTCACTACCTGTGTATTCTAATTGACCTTATCAAATTTTTACCTGCTAAACAGCTCTGCTGGCTAACTTAAGTGGGAAAAGACTAAAAAATGCTGTAGGATTTAGATGGTGATAACTGCTAAGAGTAATAGAGGAATGGAAAAATATCTTACTACAAGATGACGAACTAGGCTTTAGTTCAAAAATTTGACCACCAACTTTTTTTGAAAAATAACCTCTATAAGACCCGTAAAAAAGTTAATTCCACAGTACAATATGAATAGAGGTGCCAATGCAGACAAGTTTATTCCACAGTGAAACTTGTGTATGTAGCCTAGTGATAGTGTATTAATGGGAGAATTGTGCATAGAATGCATTTTAATCACATTGCAAGAGAAATAGTGCCAGGTATCTTAATTATAGCATAAAATAGATTAAAATCTACAAATCACTTGTAATAAATCTGTGTGATAAGTACATTTAAGCGATGCATTATAGTTTTCGGTTGAATGTCAACTTTCACTGAAATTTTGTGTATTTCAGTCCATGAAACTTGGCAGGTCTGTTACTTTAAAACAGAAGTGTATAAACTGAGTTTGAGTATTATGTGGGATATTTATTCTGCATTGTTCTTTTGTTTTTAGTTAGTAATGCCCCCACACGTTTGTTTACCAAAAGAAAAGTGACTGACTTGGTGTTAAACATAAACTAAACTGAACCTTTTTTGTTCAAAGTGTGTGTGTGTGTGTGTAAACAAAATATTGGTGTTAAACATAAACTAAACTGAACCTTTTTGTTCAAAGTGTGTGTGTGTAAACAAAATATTAAGTATAACTGCTTTTCTGAGATCCTTCATAGCTGTTACTTTTTGTGTTCCAAAGGATTTATTTTTTTCTTTTACCTGGCTATGCAAGTCTGGGTTTAGTAGAAATTTGTGAATAAGAATTAGTCCGCTAGCAGGAGTGACTCTTCCAGTATGATGATCCTGTTTGAAGTGCTTCTGGAAAGTGCTGAATGTTTATCATACAGGCATAGTGAGTGACTGGAACTGAAAGATGTTCAAGGAACTTATGAAGGCTCTTTGCAATGTACTAATGCAAGCATAGTAGCCAGCTTGTTTATGCACTGTAACGACATGTGATGCTGGCCCTCTCCGCATGCCATTCGATCAGCCATCTGGCATTAGTTCTGTCATGTGAACAATTAAACGTGTGCTGCAATCGATGCTGCCAGCTGTGAAATTTGCTGTCATCAGTTTTTTACACTGAAGGGAACAGTGCAGCAGAAATTAATCTAAGGATGAGTAGAGCATAAGGTCCAAACTTGAGTGAAGAATGTGTGAAAAGGTGGTAGAAAATCTAAGAAATGTGCACGATAAAAGTGGTGGAGGTTAAGGATCTGTGGTGACTGATGAACTTGTTCAAAGTGTTGACCAATAAAGTGCATGAAAGATGTCGCTTCAATGCCCCAGTGGCTTCTGACCCTTCATCTGCAATGGGTCCGGGTTTTAATCCTGGTGAGGCATGGATTTTGTTTCTTGTGGCGCTGACTCTCCCTTCCTTGGAACCAGTTGTCCTAAATGAGGGATAGGTGAGTTGCTCAGTGTTCATTAAATGTTCAATAAAATGTTTCTTCACAATATCAGTTGTGAATTATTTTTTCTCCAAATTTCTTTAACTGTTCTATACAAGATCATTATGGCTAGGCTGCTCTAAGTTCTGTGCCAAATAGGTGCCAAAACTACTTTCCAATAAACAAAATGCTGAGAATGGAATCAGCTTTGACTTATTACATTACAGTAAAGCTGGGAATGCATTTCTTGACCATATTTGATAGTTAATGAAACTGTTCAGTTTGCAAATGTCGAACACAAAGTGAATGCACACATTCGCCAAACAAGCCAAAAAATAAATAAATAAAAGCAAACATTTTTACAGAAAAGGTTGATCGTAACAGCTTCCTGGGATCAGAAAGGAGTGCTTCTGATTGACTTCATGGAACCACAATGGCATAGATGTACTGTGAAACACTAAGGAAATAGCTCTGGGGATTCAGAATAAAAGAATGCTGATGTCAATCAAGCATTGTGCATTTCCATGACAATGTGTGGCTATACGTGGCTGCGTGTCACAAGATTGCTGCTGGAGCAGGTTTGGTTGGGAAGTGTTTGACCACCTTCCATATAGCCCGGAGCTGGCAACGAGTGATTTTCACCCACATGGAAACCTGGTTAGGATCACAGTGCTTCAGTGACAAGAGTTGAAGAATGGTGGTCAATCATGGCTGAGCTCCCAGGCAGAAAGCTTCTTTGAATTGGGGATACAAAAGATGATGGAAGCAATGTGACGAGGCACGGACTCCACGAGCTCTCTGTAATACTGTTGAGACTGTAGAGACCATGCATCCTAAAGAGTGTTCCACAATTCCATAATATTTTCCAGTGGAGGATTCTTGGCATTGACAGCATGTTGAACAGCATCCCAAATGGGTTATTCTGTGGAAAATCTCCCAATTTACAAAAAAGTGGGTTGCTAAGTGCTAAAAAAAAAAGTGGTTGCTAAGTCCAAAAAAGTGGTTGCTAAGTGCTGGCACAAGAAAAAGTCCATCTGGAAAGTCATATTTTGAGACTTCAAATCTGGATTGTTTTTTAACATCTGCAATTTTAAATTTAAAAGCAGAATGAATTTCAATATGGCAACAGTAAATGAGTTAAACATAAATGTGGGTTGTCTTTCTTTGAGGAGCTAACATCTGAATTTCAGAACAGCTTAGTGATATGTATGCACATTGTTCATAAAATTAAACCTACAAAAGTGTAAACTGAGTTTCTAAAATTACTTCAAAAATCTAAAATATTAAGATTAAATTTATTTGATAAATTAATTTTGTTACATCTATTGTACTATGTTTTCAAGTAATACTAATTTAGCTCCACTAATTAGGAATTCTAATCCCTGAAGCAGTCTGGATTGGCTCAGGTGCCTAATTTGAATTTGCCTAAACATTGAAGTTACTGTTTTTGAGCTTAGTTTGAGATATTATCTGCTTCATTATAAAACGTGCCTAGATTTAAAGTCCAAAGCACATCAATCACACCTTGCTGCAGAAGCTGATAGTATGAAATAACATTTGCAGTATAGTCTTAAATTACCAGTGTTAGATTTTGAGGCATCACATCTGCTTAATAGCAGTTGTATGAACATTCTGATTTGTATTTCCATCATAAAAGCTGTTGCATAAGAATTGTAGTTACATCAATTGTCACGTAGTGCAAAGCTGTTGTTGTTTTTTTCTTTTCAGATGGGAAAAGGATCTTTCAAATATGCTTGGGTTCTGGATAAACTAAAGGCTGAACGCGAGCGTGGTATCACAATTGATATTACTCTGTGGAAGTTTGAGACCCAGAAGTACTATGTAACAGTTATTGATGCTCCTGGTCACAGGGATTTCATCAAGAACATGATTACTGGAACTTCACAGGTAAAAAATCTATTTTAGACTTGTATGTAAAGTGTAATTTTCAAGGCTAATCTGCAAGTAATTGCTTTGTTTTGTTGGCGCTAATGTTGATTGCACATGCCCTTTATGATACAGTGGTAATAAAAGGCTGGTTCTTCACCAGTTGCTGAAGATCATAGGTGTGAAACAAATGCTTTTATGAACCTTAATTTTGATTAGTTTGCAAGAGCTGTTGTGACAACTAATTTTTAGAAGGGAGGAAGGGAGTGAATGAAGTCCCTCCCACTAAGTTAATGGCTGTGTAGCACGTGATTGCCAAGCATTTTTCGGTAGAGATGTTGAATCAAAACTTATTGCAAAGTTCCCAATTTTTTGGGTAATGCATTTAGATCACATTAAGTACCACACTCAAATGTAGGGCTTTTTACTGGAACCTTGAATATCAAAATACCAGTATCTGTCTGTAGGTAAAGTTTTTGCTGCCTTCATAGATTTAGAGAAAGCTTATGACAGTTAATAAGGTACCACACCTGCCAACTACTACGGAATGTCTGTAGTTTCTATGGATTTAGTTGTCTGGCTACAGAACTCAATGTCAAAACTACGGACCCCTAAGATTTTTTTTTTTTGCTGTTTTATATATGATTCTTAAGTAGTCGCAGAATTTTTTTTTAATTTTATTTTTTAGTCATCATTTAGATCGATGCAAAACTGAAGAGAATTTCCTTTCTTGGGGGGGGGTCCGTCTGGAGACGGTATTTCGTGTTTCAAAACATTTGAAAACGGTCGCTAAACGGAGATAAAAATTTTGCCCTAACGTAATATTTTCTCTCCCGATGTTGCCTTTGTGTCCAGTATTCTTGGTAAATATTATTTTATTGCATAAATGTTTGTATTCCAGCTTGAAACTGTAGGCAGCAATTTGCGAAAACGGAAGTTAGACGCCGCAAAAGTTTCCCTGTAATCTTTAGCCTTAAGGTTCTTCCCGGAATGCGAGGAATTCCGCCTTTTTTCATTATTATTTTGGTCATTCAAACGATCTATGCCCAAGTGAATAAAAATTTGGAGGAAGGGGGTGACGGGGGAGGGTATTCGGAGGACGGAATTCCATCTTTAAGAAACTTTCGAAAACGGAAGGTCGGCAGAACTCAAATTTTTACCGTAACCGTAATTTTCTTTTTTCTCTCGCGATGTTACCTCTGTCCAGTATTATTCTTAAATAACATTTTGCTGCATAAGTATTTGTATTTGAGCTTGAAAATAGGGGGAAATTCCAAAACCGGAAGTCGGAAGGAACAAAGATTTTTCCCATAATCCCCCTCCCGCAAAGTTTTCACTCTCCTGCGTCTATGTATGCCGCACAGTAATACTGTACTACTGAAAAGGCTCTTGCCATTGTTGGCAGGTATGAGGTACTGAATAAATATGGTATTACTGGGAATCTAGTGTCAAAGCCATGTATGCTAGTAGTAGAGAATGTGAATGGTAGTGTATCAAAATGATTTTTTATCGATAGTACAAGAGTCTGACAAGGTTGTGCATTGTCACCATGGCTGTTCAATATATTGAGGGATACATGCCAAAATGGAAAATACTGGTATGTCTTGGGAATATCAGTGTGCAGATTGCTGTATGCTGATGACACAGTCCTGTTGGCAGAGAGCAAAAGTTAGTTGCAAAGTATGTTGTACCAGATGTACAGAGTTTGTACAAAACTCACAGTATAAGTATGGGAAAAACAAGTTGTGGTTTTTGAGTGAGTAGCTGTTACTAAACGTAAAATAAGTCTTAATTGTCAGTGATTGACTTAATGAAATACAAGGGCAGTTGCACTCCTCCGTAAAACATTTCGGTAAAAGGATATTTTGTTGACCCTTTGTGGCAACACTGCTGGCATTTATCTGCAGCACGTGCCGCAGTTGCTTCTATGCAGTAGGTTTTAGTTCGCTCGCTGACAAGTCTTGAACATGCCTCCGGTGGCGCAGTGGTCTAAGCGATGGTCTCTGATCATTCGTCCGAAAGGGGTCCGGGTTCGAATCCCGGTGAGGCATGGATGTTGTGTTTGTCTTACGGCACCAGCTCTCTCCCTTCCGTGGAACCAGTGGCCCTAAATAAGGGACGGGCTACTGCTTATAGCCCATTGAGTTGCTCACGGTGGTCGTTAAACCTCCAATAAAAAAGCAAAACAAAAAAACATGCCTCTGAAGCTGCTGGTGGCATCCAAGTTGGAACTGCGTGCTGTGATTTGTTTTTGTGGGCAAAAGTGTGTAACTGCACTAAAATTTTTCGACAGTTGAACGGTGAGAACCCAATATCGCGTCAAGCTATCTCAAAGTGGTGCATCTTGTTCGAGAACGGACATACTGATATCGAGGACGATTACCAAAAGGGAGGACCTTAGACAGCGGCTGAGAACGTTGCACGCGTGAATAAACTTATTCTTGCAAACAGACTAGTAACGGAAGACGAAATCGCAAAAAAACTGGATATTTCGCATGGAAGTGTGCATACGATTATGACTAGGTGAAAGCTGCAACCAGCAATGGTTATCGGATGTTGGAGTGAATTTCTTTGCAGAAGGCATAGAAAAACTTGTGCCACGCCTCGACAAATGTTTCAATAAACTAGGTGATTATGTCAAAGTAACTTTTGTATGGAACTTTCAGGTACATATAAACAAATTAGATGGATAAATTTAGTAGGAGAGTGAATTCTTCATTGAAAGTCATAGCTGCCTTAAAAGCAGGGCTATGAGAGTTCTGCCTTTTTGGAAGTCATCTGGGGAGTTTAAGATCAATGCAGTAATTTCAATAAAACTAATTACAGTATAAATATGGGATCGACATTGGTTTGCTGTAAGTAAGCGCATTGACTGAAATAAAATTCTTATTTGTTACTAAAAAAAGTTAGACAATTTTATGACTTATATATATATATATATGCATAATGCTGCTTAGTGTAGTTAATAAATACTGAAAGGTTAATTATTTTTACATATTCCTATGTGGGAAATGTTCAGCCTTTTTCTGTCCATGACCAGTTTCGTGCCTGCTTAAGTCGTGGGGGTGAGGAATGGAGATGTGTTGTGGTTTTATGAGAGGCAAAATGTTGTCTGTAAGGTGGAGGCAGATATTCTTAAGTGGTTTGTGCCATATTCAGAATGAGTGAGATGCTTACTAAGAATTTTTTCAGCCCAAGTGGCAGGAAAGGAAAATGGGAGGAAGGCCAAGGAAATAGGAAGGACCAGATTCAAGAGTGTGCATGAGGAAAAGATTAAGTACGAAAAGGTCTTGTGTACTTTGTTTGATGGATGTCGGTGAAGTTCTGTGTGCCATGATCACTGTAAATGTAGACATTTGATACATCAACAGTTAGTAATTAATCAGTTAAACATTTATCTGGTGGATTATCTTTGTGGAGCTAACCTTTGAATCTGAAAACAGCTGTAATGTGTATGTTGAACCTTCCACATACTTGCCAGGTTTTACGATTTTCCCGTAAAATTTATGGAAACGTGACTTGTTTTACGGGCAAAATGTTAATTTTATGGATTTGATTTCCCGAGATTTATTTTCCTTTTTCTGACTATTTTGCACCAGCTATTCAAACTTTTTTTTATTTAACTTAATTCATTCAAAGTAAAGCGCCGATGTAAGTTATGAACAACTTTTCAGTTATAATAAGCTTATTCGTAATGTGTTTATGTGGGGACATTTGCAGCAGTTTTCCCACATTAGGTTTTGCGTTGTTTCAAACACTTAAACTTGCGCCCTGCGTAAACTGACAAGGATAACAACCAGCTGGGCTTGGTTCTCTCTCTCGCTGCCCCTCCTCTCCTTTTCAGGTAATGCATTCTTTGTCCCCCGGGTCACAGCTTCTGAGGAGGCGAAAGTGGGGTGTGCCTTGCATTGAAGTAAGCACTTGAGAGCAGGTGTCTTTGCTACTCCCAGTTCGAAATGCGATCTCGGAACGTAGTTATCGTAGAAGAGAAATTCAAACTGATTTTAAATCTGTAATTTTTAAGCCCAAATCTATACCCAACATGACGAAATTAAGCAAAAGCTGTCAGTTTGGGGAAATTAAAAATGCACAGGGTTGTGTTCAGAGTCTAACCCGGATTTCTGGGTTTGGGCGATCTTTCATACCCGGAATTCCGGATGTTTAGCTTTAAAGACATTTTTAGGACAAAAGAAAAAAATTAAAACTATTCATGGCAAAAGCATTTACTAAAAAAAATTGCTTTTCACCAATGAATTAATGTGATGATAATAATATTGACTTCCTCGCCGATGCAGCCGACTCGAGCTTTGACGCCTGAAGTCTCGACATGAAGCCGGCAATTCGTGCTGTGGTTGTCTGTTGTTCTGTGGGAAGGGCATGTGCCCAAATTCTGTCATTTCGTCGGCGCTTCTGCTCCTCGATGCAAAAAAAACGGGTTTTCGCTCTGATGAGTGATGTTGGATTGGAACTTAGAGGTGGGGGGTAAAGAAAATAAAAGTACGTCACTCAGTGTCTGCACCTACGCGCGGTAGCAGCCTGCGTCGTATTAGTAAGTCAGTGGCAGAAGAGGTGTCTTTGTTTCACTGATGAAACGTTTGTGGTTTTTTGTTTAGGCAAAAGTGATGGTGAGTGAAAGAGAATGTTTTTAGGGATTTGAAAGTTTACACGATTTCAGTTTAAATTAAGTTCATCATCAACGATGAAATTTTTAACCAAAACTGACTATCTCAAGACATTAGAGGCCTCAGTCAAAAATTAATTCCGGTGGGATTGGCTAGAAAAAGACACCCAGGAGGAGAGAGCTGGGATATGGTGTCGGAAAATTGATACAGCTGGGTCATGTTTCTGCATATATAAATGGAGTATGTGCTGTTCTGCCTCCAAAACCTGTTGAAGCCATTATAACGGCTACTTGTAATAGTAAAGGTTCTTCCTCTTAGGTACACAAACAAGGCACTACAAATGAAGGATGTTGTAAGCGTCAGCCTGATAGCGTCTCCACTATTAAACAAATGAAGATTGCACAATTTTTTAAGAAATAGTGTTATTTTATTAGTAAATATAACTTTAGATTAACACCAAACCAGACTGTTTTTTTTTATTAATAAATGGAACTTTATATAAACATCCAATTTGCTAAATATACTGTTATTTTATTAGTTAATAGAACTTTAGGTCAATACCACCTGACTGAAACTTAGTCTAAAATTTCTGTTAAAGATATCCTATGAAAAAGAAAAGTTGCCCTTCTAGTAACAAAAACTTGACTGCAGATTTTTTTTATTTATTTGCCAAATGGGTAATTTTGCAATTGGAAAGAAAGGCAAAACTTTTTAAAAGGTATGTGTGTAATTGGTTTTATACAAATGAAAATTTTTATTAACATTCTTAGTGTGGTATATGTTACAGACAATATCATGTAGTTGTTGAAATCAAAGTTACTTAAATTTCACTGAAGGAATTTATTTTTTTAGCAACAAATTAATACTGCAAGCTCAATCCCAAAATAATTTACTGTTGTGAGCAAAAGGTATAGGTAGGTAGGTAGGAATTCTTTAAGTGAAACCATTTTATCTTTCGAAGTATCTGTAACAGCTTTGCTGATAAATATAATAATTAGAGGTACTAAAAGTAACGGAAATACTTTTTTGTGCTGGGGGGGGGGGTAGTTCATTTGTCTCGAGTTTATGCATTTGTACCGTTAAAGGCGCCGATGATTTCAGGGTTTTGTGCCTTGCCTTGCAAACACCTCTGTTTGGGTCATGGTTTCGTAACTTGTTCTCTGGTAATAAATTTGACCTAACGAAAGAATGCTACTATAAGAGGAAGTTGAAAGAAAAAGTCAAATGTTCATTCGAGCCAGTGCTTCTCCAGCAATGATTTCTTTTGCTCGTCCGTTAGTAAGTTTGTACGGTTTCCAGCCGTGCTCTGTTAGTCTTTGGATAACGTGCATAAAAATATATTTGCTTGATTCAACCAAATTAATGTGTTGTGGTACTATTTTTTCTTCTGCAATTTGCGTATTGTTACTGTTTTACTATAGCAGTTTCACTTGCAATTTTTTTCCAAGTGTCAATAAATTTAGTATTAGTGATTCTCTATGAGCAGCAATATAAAAGAGGGGGGGGGTACTATAAAACTTTCTGTGATGCATATTCTGCGGAGTTTCCTGTGTATTACAAAATCTTCAAAAAATGAAATGTGCATTTTGCTCTACGTGTCGATGTAATTTCATCATTTCGCGTGGTGAAAGGAATATTACTAATCATATAGCGCCAAGCATAAATCTGTTGACTGCGTGGAAAAAAAAATATACAAAATTAACTTCCTTTGTTAAAAGTTATAATGAACTGGATGCGAAGTGTTTATTCACTTTGTTTTTAGTTGAGCATAATTTACCAATTAGTGTCCCTCAGTCACTCATTTATTTCATTTGACTGTCTCATCGTCAGTCTCTCCGTAAGATAATCCTAGCATGAAAATGGTTCGTTTTTGAAAACATTTTAGTTTATTCCGTGACAGCATGGGAATACAATCCTATTTGATTTGGGGGTCAAAGGGTGGAACATCCTTCCCTTGAGATGCAAACCTCCATGAAAATAAATTTTTATCTTTTTATAGATCATAATGATACTTAGTAATGAAAAATTATGTATATATTCTATTTTAATCGAAATAAACGTGCCAATAAATTCAAACCTATGTAGTAATCAATTAAAAGTTGATACTTGTTTCAAAGGTAACATAATTTTTTAATCGATATGTTCAGTACATTTAATCAATATGCGCAACAAGTAATTTAATTGAATATATCGATTAAAATTTTCATCGAACGTATCGATTAATTTTTTTTACGGATTTCGGTTTCTGAAAGTTGGCAGGTATGCTTGCAGTGTAATAAACTTCTAAGTGACGCATGTTTTGTTAGTGTTCTTTTTGACCAATATTGTCCTTCCACCTTGGCAAGATGGTGCACATAAGATTTGTTCTGGCTGTGATATTTCAAATGATGTAAGGTTAGTAATATACCTGCAAAGTGCTGCAGTTTGCAAGTAAAATCTACAGAAATTCTTCTTTTACATGTTTTTAACACAAGTTTTAGATTTCTCTTTTTCCAGGTTTATGCCATTTTGAGGGACATAAATGAGCACCACACCTGTATAAATTTTGCTTTAATCAGATCCCCACCCAGTTACTGCAAAGTTTTGCAATAATTGTATTAGTTATAAATGAAATTTTTGTGTGTAGCCTAAGAACAGTGTACTAATGAAAATTATGTATTTATTGCATTTTAATCACTAAAAGTGTGAAATGGTATGAAACTTAATTTATAGCATATAAAATTGATAAACCATCAAATTACTTGCATAACATTTTTAATTGATATGTTAGACACTTCAGTCAAATATATCAATGAAATGTTCACAAACTTTTGATTTCAATTTTTGAAAGTTGGCAGGTTCAAAGTTATTTGGAAATGTAACTTTAAATTGAAGCATATGGAAAATTTTCAATTCTCAAAGCCAAGGAAGAAATATTATTTGCCAAAACTTCCTCACAAATTAGATGGAAGTTTTACATGGCCTAAAGGAACCTAGATCGTTATTCCCTTTTTTTTTTTTTGTATATCTAAGCAATAATTATTCAGTTATGCCATTATAAAATTAAGTGCAAAATTGAAATTTTGAATACATGATCTTGACTTTGGTTTTTCAGCTTTTACTGTGAGATGATTGTGAAAAATTCAAATTAACTAGTTATTTTAGCTTTTACAATTTTTGTGCTTTGTTGTATATGTGATTACTCTCACAGGAAAACTTATTTCACCGGCAAAAGTGTTTTAAATTACGTGGAGAAATTCTGTAAATTTTAAAATACTTACACTTGTACTAAGTTGTGTGTATATTTGTCCATGCTATTGTTGCATGGCCCTTATTTTTCTCCCCTTCACAGTTAGTCTCTCTTCCCTGGCATTACTCTCAAGTCCTTAGTGTTTATTATATTGTACTTCAAACTAATTGAATGTTCTTTGTGTATTTCTATTCCTAGCAGTGTTAAATTTATTTCAGGTTAATTTGATCTTCGTTGAATGTAAGGTCTTAAATTGTATGAACTTAACATGTTCCATGTATTAGCATGTTTTTTTGAATGTCTAGTGGAACTGTGTGTTCATTTTCAGCATCTGTGAGTGTACTCAATGTTCTTAATTTTTGATCAAGAGAAATTGAAATTGCACACATGGAAGCATATCCCCTTTGGTCCCTTAAGAATGAAAAGCCTTAATATTGGAACTTACTCTGTGATTCTGGAGAACTAAGTATACAAGAAATGATTGACCTGCTCAGTGCTCACATTCCAAAACTACATGGGTTTTATCAAAATAATGGTAACACTGTTTGTGGGGAAAGTTTTATTTATAAGCTGTAGGCCCACCTTGGGCTTTCAGAACAGAAGCAGTCTGGAAATAGACTTGTGCAACTTGGGACCATTTTTCATGTGGCTGTGTGTGTTGGAGTTGGGAAGTGTGGTCTGACCCAGGACTGGAAAAATAAGCTCCAGGTCTAGTAGGAGCCAGGTGAAACGAAAGCAAATTTCAAAGTATCTTGCACAAACGTAATGCATGGTGATGTCAGAACAAAGAGTAATAATATAAGTGTATTAAGCACTGCCTATTACCAAAACTACTTACCGCTAAATAAAATTTTAATTCGGTCTGTAAATCTCGGGTCCTATAGTTTTGATAAAAACATGAACGTGGAGAAAAAAAAAATCAATCTGAGTTGAAACTACACTGCCGGACAATTACTAAGGACGGATGACAATAGCAACCATAAAAATGGAAGGCAGGAAAATGTGGAAATTAGCATAAGTGCAGGATACAGTAAGACGTGTTGTGCATATGCAAATTTTGGATTGCCGAACTTGTTCGTGACGTCATAGCGCTGATAAGAGATATAAAGGATTTGACGCGTATTGAACGTTGTTGTTGAAACGCAAAGTTGAAAGGGAAAGAATCAATTGACGAACCTTGCCGTATTATTGGCAACATTGAAGGAGGACGAAAAATAACAGATGTTGCCAGGGAGTTCGACGTCAGCCACAGTGTTGTTTCAATGCTTTGGAAATCATTTCAAACAAATGGAGAGTGTAGCAAACGTCACGGGGGAGGTAGTGTTCGCAGTACGACACCTGCAGAAGATCGTTACATAGTGCTATCAACAAAAAGACACCGATGCAGCACAGCTAGTGAGGTAGCAAATCAGTTTATGGCTGCTACTGGCAAGCGAATCTCCCGAAAAACTGTCGCCAGACGTTTGCATGAAGGAGGACTATATGCCCGCCGTCCTGTTGTGTGCATCCCATTGTCCAGACGTCACTGTACCGCCCGTTTTCAATGATGCCATCAACATCGCAATTGGACTGATAACGACTGGTCTGCTGCCCTCTTCTCAGATGGGAGTAGATACAGTCTATCGTCTGATTGTCGACAACTGATCTGGCGTGATAGTGGTACTGCATATTGTCCAGCAAACATACAGGAAAGGGACTGATATCCGACATGTAGTGTCATGGTATGGGCTGGCATCATCATCAATGGCCGTACGTCCCTCTATGTGCTACTGGGACTATGACTGGCCAACGATACATTAATGATGTTCTGCTACCTCATGTTCCGTGGTGCTGACGGTGATAGATTCATTTTCATGGACAACACATGTCACCGAACAGTCGCTGTCCAGGAGTGTCTTGAGCGAGGACATTCAACGCCTCGTATGGCCAGCACGTTCTCCAGATCTGAATCCCATTGAAAATGTGTGGGATGCTTTGGGGAGGAGTCTTGCTGGTCGCCAATGCCCTCCAATAAACAAGGACACCCTCATCCGTGCACTGACTGAGGAATGGGATAAATTACCCCAACAGCTGCTTGATAATGTTGTGCAAAGCATGACACGACGTGTGGAATCTTGCATCACCCTCCATGGTGGCCATATCCCGTATTGACATCTTACGCCGGAACGCCTGCGGATGGTAATTTAAATTAAATTTTTTTCACTTTTACGTATTCTGCACAAAATGGCCTGTTTGTCCCTTGAACACGTTCCAAAGCCTTCTGGATTTCAGAACACAATAAATTGTCTTGTAATGTCCTGGCATTCTGACATTATTTTATTTCACTTGGCATCCAACCACACTTACTTTTTTATGCGCTAATAGCTGTTTATGATCCGTCATTAGCAATTGTCAAGCAGTGTATTTGGAAGAAAATAGCTAAAAATAATTTTGACAGTCAGCTTCCAGAGTACAGTGGAATACGGCTTTGGAAATGAAGCAGGGGTGTTAAAAAAAACACAGACACATAAAGATGTGGTTTAGGAGGGAGGGGGTCGTAGATAAAGCCATCGGTAAGTAAAAAAGATAAATAAAATAAAATGCGACCGTCAACTTCGGAAATGCTGCATGGCTGCAGAAACAGAAGAGAATGTTTGTTGCAAACGAAGCCCCCCCCCCCCCCCGCGCGCGCAAAAACTGCGATCAACTTCCAGGATGTCTCTTAATGTGACCGGAAAAGACAGACAATAAAAAATTTTAAGTGTTTTTTTAAACAAAAAGTCACTTTATCAATCTAACTGAATACTGAAGTAAAGTTATCTGAAAGCAAAACGGAAAACAAAGTTGCAGCGTCAACTTGCGGAAAGCAGACTGCCGCAGAAAGAACTTTAAAAATATTGTGTGGCTCTCGTAAAAAATATATATATATATATATATATATATATATATATATATATAAAATCTTTAACTTTCAGTTAGATTAAAATTTAGGCCTCCATGTCAAAAGAGAAAAAATAAAATAAAATTGCGACCATAAGCTTTTGAAATGTTTTTTGCCCTTTTAACCACCAGCACATCAAACTTGCGTTAAAAGTGCATATAAAAATATCGCTTCTGAGATTCAAAGCTCAAGAAAAGAAATTGTATCTCATAAAGCTATGTTTGAAAAATATGAAAGAATGAAAGCTATAATCAAATGAGGGAGCCAACATTAAAAATGCGTGAAAATTTCCCTTTGTTTTTCTATTTTCTTAACATTGTTTTTAATATTTCTTTAAATTCTGAGAATCTGCGAAGGGTGTCACTGTGTCTAGCTGTTTCTGCTCCTGCGCCGTCAGTTTAAACCAAATAGTGAGATCTTCAATGCTTCCGCGATCTTTCAGGTTAAGCGTGCGACTCGGATGATTCAATCGCATTTCTCTGCTTGAAGCACACGGTTCAGGATAAAAGCTGACAGAATTTATAAATGCGATCAAAGCAGAAAATTTCTGATTTTTATTAAATTACGATTTGTTGAAGTTACATTTTGCATCTATGAACTCAAAGTAATAAACTTTCTAGGTGCCTGGGCGACATGGTGCCCGGTAATTTTCCGGCCCTGGTCTGACATTTTGCTCCAGGTATCCCCACAAATGTTCAATAATATTGAGGTGTAATACTGTCCATACTGTGCTGCTATCTACAGTGCTGTTGTGGTCTTGTCGTTCCATTGCACTCTCCCAGCCAACATTCACCTATTCCTATCTGACATCTTCATGTGGCGTCCACATTGCCTGCAGTTGGTTCATTCAGTGTCAAGTCGACACAATTTTAATATGAATCTTAACTCGCCATCTCAGATTTCGATGAGACTTGGCACAGAGGTAGCCTACATATAGATGAAGAAAAATACCCAATTTTATTAAAATATGTCTTATCCATTTTGAAAATGTGGCGATGTGAAGTTGTCAAAAAACGCCCCACTGCCATAATTTCAAATTGCTGTAGCAACTCTAAGCTAAAATGATGGGAGAGATGTCATTTTTCAGCATTTTCCAAGAGTTTTCTTATGATATACAACACTATGGGTTTGAGATGAAAATTGTTTTCAAAATTTAAATTAAAAATTTTAATTTATCAAAAAGCGCATCTTCAAAAAATTATATACACTTCACATTGTTAACTAATTCCCAAAGTATGAAAGTGGGACTGTCATGGGTTCACACTTTTATAAAATTTCAAAAATACATATTTCACTAAAAAAATGACATTTTTGTAAAATTTATAGATTTAAGTGTAAATATACGTAACTTACCCGTAAATAAATCTTCACTCTTTATTCTTAATATATCTGTGTACACATTCAAATTTACTATTAACACATACATTTAGAATGTGACTTGCGAAACCTGATGCAAACAGTATGTTTTAAGATTTCACTTTTTAAACGCTTAATTTGTTTTTACAGTATCATCCCCAGGAATTTGATATATTATTCTTCCTGTTGGTTTTAATGAGTTTACTTTACAAAAAACATAATTTACAGATGCCCATAAAATATCAGGTTTTGTAGGATATGTATAAAGATAGTGATGGGCCAGCTGGGTGAAGGAAAGTAACTTTAACTTCAAGACTTTCGTCTTTTGTTAAAACACAAGCTAGCCACCATTTCTTGTCGTAGATGGCAGTAATGTATCCTTGAATATCTCTCGAAGCCAGTTTTTTTTTTTTTTAGGAGATTTTGACTGTTTTAACAGTAGATTCTGTTGTATCTGTAAAAGTTTTTACCAATATTTTTGATGTACCTGATGCTATTGGTATAAAGGCAGGTAACCTCTGTGTCCCTTTGATGGTAACAGATTGACTAAAATGCTCTTCTAGAAATGTTTCAATGTACTCTTGTGTTGAAAATTCAAAGTGTACAGATATGTTTTTAACTGCCTAATCAAAAAAGTTCTTGTGGAGTAAGAATTTGGTTATCAATATGGCTTCTGCAGACTTGCTTTTGTTGCTGATCTCTTAACAATGCCACCAACACCATCGCAAGGTTCTTTTCCATGAGCAGAGGCAAAAAAATTGCCATTTTGTTTCGATGCCAAAGTTTTCTTTGTGGAAACAAGTTTACAAAATTCTTTTTATTCTTGTATTGGGCTGCACTGCCATCCAAAAAAGTATATCTTCTGTTATCAGTTTGAAATTTGGTTTTTAAAAATTGAATTAGCTTTTTTTTTAAACAGACTGCTATGGTGTTATGCTCTAGACAAATTATGACATAGCTCATATGCTCGGTTTTCTTCTTTGCAATACACTACAAAGGGGTGCACTGTTGCATGATCAGCTTTGCTGCTTAGCTAGAAAATCAATGGAGTATCAATGTGGTCAGTTTTTCAGAAAATAATTCAATAAACTCCGATGAGGTCTTTCGCATTGTTTCCAAGTTACATCTGTCTACTGAAACCCACTGTCGATAAGTGATATTTTCAACGATATTCAGACCTGTTTGTAATCCGGGTTTTTAAGTTTTAGAAGAATTTGAGATGCTTCAGACATTTCATTTCTAAAAATGCGCTACAAAATGGTAACTAAACTTCAGGTTCCATTTTCTTTGGGAATTAGTGTTTTTTGTTATGTAGCTAGTTTATATGTGCGTATTATACATTATATGTATATTGGCACTGAGCTGAGAGTTTCAGGGTTTCTTGTGTCACCTCGCAATCACCCCTGCATATTATCAAATGCATTTTGTAGTGTACTTTTTATTGGGTCGCTTCTTGGGCAAGAACTAGTTTCCCATAATGCAGTGAATTGATGCTGGGTTGCACAGCACTTTTGCCAAACAGTGTTTATAAGAGGTCAATTCTCAATTGGTCAACACACCGAGCTTAGCATTTTTTATCATAAGTTTGACATTTTGATGTGTAGTGCAAACAGTTCTGCAAATTTAGAAAACCCAATCTTCATTTCTTGAAAGTTATCTTTGAAAGTTTTATATGCTTCTTTTAAATTGCACAAAATAAGTCTTTTAGATATTACTGTTTTATCTCCATTCTCCCCCTTCACAGTTAGTCTCTCTTCCCTGGCATTACTCTACTTATTTCATCATTTTCATAAAAAGAACGTACTGTTTGCACAACTTCTTGCGACAGATTCTTTCCCGGTTTATGGTCAGGACTTTCTAATATACCTCTTTCCTTCAAAAGCCATTTTGCCTGGCGTACCATGTAGTTAAGAGCATTGAATTCACGCATTCTTTCTTATACTCAAAGATTCAGGCAAACAAGTTAGTAGCATTACTTTCTTTTTCCTACTACTTGAAGAAAAGCTAGTTTTCAGATTACCTATGACAGATTGTTCCAGCGACTCATTTATTTTCTGAGGAATCCTCTGCATTAGCAAATAGTTGTTTAAGTGCTAACCCAATGTTTTTTTAATTTTTTGGTTGAATACTGCTTCATCTGAAGATTTGTACTACATACAGGGGACTAATTCCTGAAGAGACGTATTTAGTGTCTCCAGAACAGCTAAAGGTGGAGGATCATAGCTTGTTTCATCATGATCCGAACTGAAATCATTATTTTCTTGCATATTTTGAATGAACCAATCTGCTTCCTACAATTATCACAAAATTTTGATCTCTTTGGCATATCAGAAAACATATCTCACACATCCATTCAGGAACATTTCTTAGTCTGTTTTTTGCAGAATGATTGTTTTTTTTAAAGGATTTCAACATTGTAGTGTCAGATCTTTCTTTCTCCATTGTATAATATCGCACAGATCTCAGTTAAAATTTAGAAATGTTTCTGAAGAGAACAATACTGAAATCATGAGTAACAACTTTGAAAATATTTTTTTCCGCTAATACCAACACCACAAAATATTAACATTTAAAAAAGAAACTTATACCATCACATTAATCACAAACATACACATCCAACTGCCGCTAAATCAGTATGAAGACTGATTAGTCTGCCTGTGGTTTAAACCAGTTGGAACAGGTTTAAAGTGGTTTAAACCAGTTGGTACAAGTTTATACCAGTTGAGTCATAACAGCTCCAGACTCAGGCAGTTCCAGACATGTGGCTTGACCCTGAACTAGCATAGCTGAGTTTGAGCATATCCAATAAAATTGCAATTTGCTTATTTATGATAGTTGGAATAAAGAATTAATTTTTTTTATCCCAATTTATATTTTTTATATATACTCAAAACTTTTAATAATTATGGCTATCAGATTACAATTGTATTCATAAAAAAACTTATATTTTTAGTAGTTCTAATAGAATAATCACCCTGTCATAGTCACTAGTCACATTTTAAATATATTACAAATAAATTTATGAAAAAGTGAAGATTTATTTACGGGTAAGTTAATGTTATTTCTGCTTAAATCTATAAATTTTACGAAAATGTCTTAGTGAAATATGTATTTTTGAAATTTTATAAAGTTATTGAACCATTTGAAATTATGGCAGTGGGGTGTTTTGGGGCAATTTTTGACAACTTCACATCGCTGTATTTTCAAAATGGGTCGACATATTTTAATAAAATTGGGTATTTTTTCTTCATCTATATGTAGGCTACCCTCTGTGCCAAGTTTCATCAAAATCTGAGATGGTGGGGTAAATCACTGTGTTGACTTGACATGGAATGACTGTCCTTTTTAGTAGGTAGTCATAATCACATGCAGTTCCTCATGTTACATTTACTATTTCAGCTGTTTTAGTTACCGAGCTCCTGCAAAGATGTACCAGCAGGTTTGTGCAATTACGTGTAAAAAAAGGTTTTTACGAAACTTGCAAAATACGTCAAAAAAAACAACAAAACATGGCTTTGTGCTGTTAACTTGCTATGTACGAATACCACAAAAAACGGAGATCCTTCGAAAACCAACATATCCTTCAGTATTTTTATATGATCTTATTGGAACAGTGCGAACTGCCACGTGACATACCACCAGGATACCACATACACATCAGTGTCAAGTCTCCCCCCCCCCCGACTTTATATTCACACGGGGAAATCCATTTATTTCTGATGATTGGTGTGAGGCCCACTTTAAAATATTATGTTCGGCAAATGAAGTTGGAAGCCACGCCTTGGTGTAGTTTAAAGTGAAACGAGACGATAGGAACAATCAAAATGAGGCGTTGCCTCGCCTTTGATATTGTGCGCGTGCTGCTGGCTCCTGTCTCTACAGGGTTTCACTGCTAGGCAGACGCAGAAGTTCAACATTGTCGGCAACTTCTCATTGACTCGGCGGTGTAACTATGCGAACTACACATCTTTTGTTATTTAAATGCGGAAGGTTTTAGTGTTGGCTTCAGTTCAAAGCTGAGAGCG
This sequence comes from Macrothele yani, assembly GCA_039090855.1. Lineage (NCBI taxonomy): Eukaryota > Metazoa > Arthropoda > Arachnida > Araneae > Macrothelidae > Macrothele > Macrothele yani. Next base: position 74,098,921 of record CM077016.1, on the reverse strand, counting down.
TTCTTAATAAACAGTCCCCCCACACACACTAGTCGTTGGAGGCTCAACATTCTAATTGAAGACTCTTCCTACTATGAATCGTGGCGGTAGACCTCTTCACAATCTTGAATTCTATTCAAGATACATTGTGATTTTTATCAATGCTAGTGAAAGAGGTAATTCTCCATTTTTAATATACAAGAAAGAACAGATACATTATAATTCCTAAAAAGAAAGCTGTTAATAGGTGGCTGAGCTTGTATGAACAATCTTAAGAGAATAATGATTTCGTAGTGAAATGTACAAGGAATTATAAGTTTAAAATGTAATATAATTAAAGTGATTTTTATACTATAGTATTTATACACACACACATAAAAGAACATTACTTTTTTACGCCAAGTAAATTACCTGTATATTACGCATAATTTACGTAAAATACGTAACGCATAAATTACTGTGCCAACCTTGTGTACCAGTGATCATGCATTTTTCAGGTCACAGTTCTGATAATGAATTACTCCACAACAGCTCACCTGTGACCGACACTGCTACATGATTGCAGGAATCATACCATGCCTCTTTTATACCTTGTGTCACTGGTGATGACCCTGTGATTTGTATACTGCATATTGTGTGTATAATTAAATTTGAATTCTCCATTATTTTGATAAATCCCTGTAAGTTCATTGCCTTCAGTAGTTATACTTTAAATAGTTGCTATGTTATTTAATCATCTTGTTGTCTGTTGCAGAACTTTCCATGTGAGTGTGTGCTGATTTGTGTAGTGACTGTTTCAAAATTTCTAGAATAAGAACACTTCCATATGTATTGTTGAAATGTTTGGTATTAAAATTTGGTGTGCTTTTTCTGATTCCAGATTAATCAGCATCTCAACTAGATGTTTAGCCTTAAATTTGTCTTGCCACCAATAAGAGTAGATGAATTTCCTTTATGAGAAGTGTACTTTATGAAACAGTAACATTTGTTTACACCTCACCTAAAGGAAGTTTCATCTTTGGCTTTATAAAAAAAAAAAAAAAATCTTTGCTGTGTGATCTAGTTTTTTTGGTACAGGTAAGACAAAAAAGAATTATGAATCTGGTGGTGGTTTTTTTGGCTGGTGGTGGTTTGTGAGAATCCTAAAAAAAATTCCTAGAATTGTACCAGAAGTAATTAGCAGTTTAGTTAACTTAAATGAACTTCTTAGTGTAAATTAATGTTTGGGACAACTCTCAGTTCATGTGGCTTAAGTAAAATGTTCAATCTTGCTTATTGTATAATTGTCTTGCCTTTTTAACAAGATAGTGATCAGATTGTTCTGGATGGTTGTTCCACGTTTTTGTTTCATGACTTGCTATGCAATGTGTATCACTACGTTCAACTATAAATTTCTCATTGGGTGCTATTCAGATCACTGCACTGGAGTTTCCCTCATAATTAGGGTATCTTATTGTTTTTTCAGTTTAATTATTAAGTACTTAATGGGTTAATGGACTTCACTGTTTTGCCCATTAAACAGTAGCCAGGCTCAATTTAATGTGCAGCACATATAATATACTGAAGCTTATTACTTCTGGTACTCACATTCTAGTTTGCTTTGTGTAGTGGAATGTGTTAGAGTTCTAACCTGAATTTAAATATTGTAACAATTTAATGTGATGTATTCAGGAACTAAGTGTGCAAGCATTGCATTGTTATTCTGAAGTTAATGTCAGAGATTTGTTGGAATCTAATATTGCAAAGTTAATGTCAGATTTATTGGAATCGTGGGGAAAAAAACAAAGGTCCTTTTTGCTAGTTATTGTGGTTCAGTATTTTGCCTAATGCTAGCTTAGCTTTCTTGATGGATAACGTGTACAACGCAAGTAGTGATGTTACTGTTAAATTACTGACTGAAATTCTTATGTTCCTGTTCATACTTCAGTATTTCAGAAAAATGAGTTGGTTAGCCATTCTTTTTAACATTGGATCTTCAACCTCCCATTTAATGTATTACCAGAAAAATAGTCTTTGTCCACTGGAAAAATATTTCTAATTTAATGTTATTTAAAAACTTGTTTTGGGATTGCTCAATTTTTCTACTGGAGTCTGAAGACAGTAAGGCAATAATGCACTTGTTTAACTTCAAATATTGGTTGTTCAATTCAAACAATAGGCAAAAAAGAAGTTTTGATGCAAGAAATGTTCATGACAGCCTTTTAAAAAAAAAAAAATGAAAGGGGCACAAGGAACTGTACCCTCAGATTTTTAGTTCTATGTTGTGACAGTTCCTACTGTGCTACAACGTTAGAACGACATTGTCACTATTTCATGGCACTATATTAAATTATTCAGTGAAGGACACTTGATGTAGTCCTACATTGTAGTTGGTTGCGACACAGTTGCTACTGTGCCCCCCTTTATTTTTCAGATATAAAATTAAGAAATAAAACTAAAGGAAGCTTTTATTTACTTAAAAGCAAGTTCTACTATATAGAATTCATAGTAACTTATGCTGATTATGAATTAATGTTAGTAGAAAGCATGGTCTCATTGTCATTGCTGAAATTGTTTCTGAAGAAATTGTTCTTCAGAAACAGTTTTTCAAACTCCTTAGTTGCCTTGTTATAAATCGGCAAATACGTCTCTGGCCTAATGTACTCTTGTTCTTGTCTAGATTAAGAATGCATCGGCAGTGTAATACATTAGTTATCCAGTGAAGTTGTGAAAACTTGTGATGCAAAGGTTAAAAGAACCAGTAAATCCATTATATTCTGTATCTCGCGTGAAAATAGCATATTATACTGGCAGGATGTAAAATTATTTCATGTTAAGATGTTCAATGGCATATTAATGAGATTTCAATAATCTTCTTACCTTACACACACACAAAAATGAAATTTTGCAAAAAAAAAAAATTTCGCACTTATTTGCGAAAAAAAATGCTTTTCAAAGTTTACTACCTACCAGTAAGCAAACTTTGAAAAACATTTTAAGTACCAAAATACTTACCATATATCTTCATGTATAAGCAGAGAATTTTTAACTTTTTCACCACTGAAGTAGGGGTGTCTACTTTGAGTCAATAATTTTGGCAATTTTTTCGGTCATATCTGCTACCACATTCAACCAGTCTGGATTGATATACCAAGGCGACTCTGGACCGTGGCCCACCAAAACTCACTGCATAAAATATGCATAGCAATAAAACATGTTTACTTTATGCTTAAAGTTACAAAATGTGAGTGAATTAAATGTTTAAATTATTTTATAAATGTATATAATAGTTCGCATAGATAACACAGAATAAATGACTAAAAAAGAACTTTATTTTTAATTCATCCATCCATCATTCTCCCTCGGTCTGTATCTGTGTCGAAATTCCCAAACAGTTCTTGGTATTCAGTCTGTCATGGGAAGATCTGGGTAAATGTCATCTTGCTCCACCTCACTGTTGCGTCATCCTCCTCGTGCACAATATGGTCCTCTCTTCTGTCCATAGCGTTGCTGATGCAACACTTTTTAAAAGATCTGCCTATAGTTTCCAAAGGAATGTCCGACCTCACTTCCTTCTCCCACTTGACGATCGTTGAAGATGTCCACCTTTTTCAAATTGCCACCCTTCCTCACCGCCTTATCCTCTGACACCATCCACTCTATCCATTTGGCCCAAAGCCTGTCCTTTAGTGGCTTGTTTAACGAGACATCGAGCGGCTGCATTAGTGAGGTGAGGCCTCCGGGAATCGGACTATTTCATTTCATGACACCTTTTTTACTTTATCGGCGAGATGGGCCTTAAACGAGTCCCACACGAGCATAAACTGCTTCTTGAAAATGCCACTCTTCCTCTTGCTCCACACGTTTTCCAATCATTCCAAGGTGCCACTCTCATCCATCCAACCTTGACGTGAGCACGCACCAACACGCCACTTGGGAACTTCGCCCCCTTAGACAGTCTTTAGTTTTAAAATAATCATGGGGGTAAACGTGACCCATCTTCCATACAACACAAAATCACAGTGAATCTAGTCTCTTAATGTCCAGTTGTTTTAACAAAAACTTGTCTTCGTGCCTTTAAGATTTACAGTTCGATTCAAAGGCAAATCGAAGGAGACGGGAGTTTTGTCCATATTGCCAATTTAGCACAATTAGAAATTGTATTGCTTCCAGAGATGGATAATAAATTTTTGAAACTATTCGACTTTAGTTTCCAACTCTCGGCGGTTTTGGGGAGAGCTTAGTGTATGTTCGTTGGCTGAAGTTGTATCTGTTAATGAATCGATCGCACCATCCCACGGAAGCAAGGCCACTGGTGTTAGTGGCAGGAATTCAGGGTCTTTCAACATATTCAGCGCCCTGATTCAGATATTTGTGCAGGTTATAATAAACCCGCTCTTCAGAGACTCCGTAATCCACTGTGCCAATTTCTCCTCCAAATCAGGAAACGTCGGCAGACTACCATGTGCAGCCTTCTTTGTCCTCTGCATCACTGTAAGTTCCAACTTATTTTCCCTCCACTCCTGCACTTGCTTTTCTTTGACAGAGAAATGCCGAGCAGCCATCGAATTTGTTAGATTGCTCGGCAAAAGCGACTACTTGTAGCTTAAAACTAGCCGCATGTGCAGTCCTTCTTTGTCCAGGCATCTTTCAATGTAAGCAAAGGTGAAATTGCGAGAGAAACTGAAGAGCTGAAAAATTTCTATCTTATAAGCAGAGAAATTTGATAAAAAAAATCTCCTTGCTTCAGAAAGGTTACCACAATTGAATTGAAACTATAGTTTTGTCAGCTCTGTTTCTTTAGCAAATCAAAAGCATTACCGTGTGGCTGGGCTTTCGCTTTTCTTAGACTGGTTGGTGGGAAGGAACAACAAGCAGATCGTATTTAATGGATGCAGGGAGGGGGTGTCATTCAGTTCCTGACACTTTGTCCCATTAAGTGGTGCCCCACCGTTGCCTTCTCACTCTTCGTGGAGGGGGAGGTCGGAAGTAACTGTAATCTTTAGATTCCTCGCCCCCTCCCCTAAAGAAAGGAGGATTTGGTTCGTGTGAGAGACGGAGAGCCTGTGATAGAGGACCCAGCTGGAGTCTTCCCCGTACCTCGTGCGGGCGCCTGCCTAACGTCGGGCAGAGGTCACGTTTCCTTCTGTATATATAAACACAAAGATTTGCAAATGCTTGTAAGTTAAAATTGGTTTTTAATCCTCAGTCCAATACCTAATAAGATAGATTATCATAGGTTTGTGTTTGCTTCTGTAGTGTGTAGCTAGAACTGAAATCCCCACACATGATGATAAATAATGACAAATTTTGTAATTTACACAATACAAGAGTTTTAGATTTTCGCCAAATTTATGTAGTGAAAACCATACTCTCGGCTTATACATGAAGATATAAGGTAGTTAAAAGCTAACATTGTAGTAGTCTGTATATTCTCTTCCTTTTAGCCTTTGCCTTCTGTCAGTAATAACGATGTACATACTGAAATATCTCTTGGCATCCACGCTGTTAACAAGACTATGGAGGCTTTTTGAATAGCTGCCTTTGCATAGTTTAGGTAGCAGTATTTTGTTGCTTTTAAAATCTGTATGACATCAACATGGGAGTCCCTTGGTTGACCACTGCAAGTAGTAGTCTGAAAATTATTGTATCCATCAATGAGCTCATCCTGTGGTATGTCTTTAAAAAATGGTATTTTAGAGAAACTTTCCAATAATAAATTTGTTCAAGGGTGTGGTCGTGGTTACAGATAGACAAAATAGTCTGCCAATATGCTGATAGGCTTCATTTGTGGCATTGGATGTTATGTGGAGTCTGTTTATTTAAACTCTTATCTACTGCTGTCTTTAGCATAATATTGTGCTCCTGATCAATTTCACCATCCTAGTTTGTCAAAATGCTTTCTTTTCACTAATTTACTCCAAAAAAAGTGCAACTGGATAGTTTGTTCCTTCTAAATTGTCAATTTTCAGACGGAATTCAGAAACTAAAGTCAATTGAACGCATATTTTAAGAGCTAGAATTTCATTTTCAAAACTTTCCTTTAGGAAACTGGTACTAGTTATCCTCATTCATTGAGAAAAGCAACAATATGCTCCGTATATTCGCTCAAATAAATGACAGCTTTGAACCAAGATTTTCGCCTGGTTACAACAGGCGTGGGGTAGGTTTTGCTGCCAGTTAAGGTGCTTTTTAAATTTCAGGTAGATTAAATGTTGCACTTTTCATTTTTTTCTGGAGTGCAAAAAAGCTGTCTTCATCTTGGCTACAATGTAATTAAAATCTTTGAACTCTTTTATAAATACGTGTTCTACCATTTTCACCTTATGCACCCAACATTGGTAGTGCAAAATATGGTCTCCAAGAAGTATTTTTAATAAGTTGAAGCACACAGTCGTGTAATGTGCAGTCTGACAACTAGGTCCTTTACTTGGGTATTCAATTTTGTATGCTTTCAAGGTGTCAATTATTGCTTGAGAGCAAGTGGAAGAATTGGCAACATTTAAAAAATAAATATACGCTTGCCAGGAAACATGACTGCTCTGGTTTTGAATTAATAGTTTTCAATAGGACTGAAAACTATTACTTCAGAACCAGAGCTGAGCGGCTCTGACTGACTCGCTGAGAGGGGAAAAGGTGTGGCCTGGAGTTTCCCCGGGTAACTCATATTGAGTAGAAAGTGCTGCGCGAAATTACGTCCTATTTTTGCTTTAAAAATTTTTACTTGTAGAGATGTCGCAGAAAAGTAGTCAAAATAAAATTTTTGCATTCACTTATATTGGCAAATTTTGCATCTATTTCGTAAATATGAAAATTATGTAGCCCTAATAATTGGTTTAAGAAAAAGTTTGTCAAAATTTCACGATAGTTTATGGTAAATTCTGACTGTTAAGACCTTAATTAAAACCAGGTATCCTTCTGCAAAATCACTCACATTTAACATGAAAGTAGAATATTTCTCCTTGTTGAGTTTATGTACTTAAGAAAAAAAATAAAAAAATCTGAAAATCCAAAATTATATTTTCTCTGCTGATCTGAAGTGTTTTCTCCCAGATATAAGTTCTCCGTAGCTTGATAACTACTTGCCATAGTTATTACACAAAAACTCCCAATTTGGGGTTCCAACTCCCAGTCACCTTAACAGTCCAAAAATGGTGATTATGCTATCAAGTATTGCAGATCTCAATGCCATTTTAATCAAGTTTAAAAAAATATATATATAATTCCTATCATTTCTGTACATTTTTTGTAAGCCAGAAATGTCCTCTTTAAGGTAATGACAAACTACAATAAGAGGTTTAAAAAAACTGCCTTTTTTTTAAACCATTGTGACACCCAATTTTGGCCTGCCTTAAAGAAAAAAATGAACCTATATCCTAGATGGTACAAAAATTGTTTTGAGCTACCCACCGATAAGGGTAAACTATGGGGGGGGGTGTATAAAATGGTCAAGCAACCTATTTAATTAAAAAATTGGATTTGACAAATTTTTGAACTATTAGATTTGAAAAAAAAATTTGCATTGGGAAGCTTGAAATGTTCATATGATCCTTTGTTCCTTTTTTTTTTTATGGTGTACAATTTTGCCGCTAGAGGGCGTAAATGCAGATGCTAAAGACGGAAATCTTTCATCGCTTCAGTACATTTTATTCCATTATTTGCTTCTGAACATCAGATTGAAAAAATTCTTCCCTGGTGGCGCAGTGGTCTAAGCAATGGCCTCTAATCATTTGTCCGAAGGGGGGGGGGTTGAATCCCAGTGAAGCATGGATGTTTGTCTTACGGCACTGGCTCTCTCTTCCCTGGAACCAGTGACTCTAAATTAGGGATGAGCGACTACTTATAGCTCATTGAGTTGCTAACGGTAGTAGTTAAACCTCCAATTTAAAAAAAAAATTGCATTCCATTTATTTTATGTCAAAGTATTTAGGTATAGTTACTTTTCAAGTTGCACATAGATTTTCCGCTTGGGGGCGTGTAAAAGTAAATTACGTTTTTCCCTGATCTCTTCTAAAACTCGGATTTGAAATTCTTTCTGCAATGGATACAGCTCCTGATAGGAAATCCTTTGCATATAATTTCTAATTATGGTAAATGGTTTGGCCACCAGGGGGTGTAAGTCTTAATTTCAATATCTGATGTTTGCAACAAAATCAGCTTCTAAAATCTCAATTGAAAAATTTATTTGTAAGCCGATACTACTCATGTCAACAAACCTTTTAGGAATATTTTCTTAAAGTAATGCATGGCTTCTACGCCAGGTGGCGTAGATGTATACCTTATTTTTTTCAATATCTCTACTTTTAAGAGTCTGATTTGAAAAATTCGTGCTTTGTTGGATAGTGTTTCTGAAGCAGTGTTTTTCATGTAAATTCAAAATTTTCAAATAAATCTTAAATTTCTGCTAGGGGGCGCAAAGGTAAATTGCGTTTTCTTAGATATTTCTGCTTCTAAAACTCAGTTTTGAAAAATTCTTCCTATATATTGCACTCAGCTCCTGGTGGAAAATGTTTTTCATATAATTTCTAATAATTGGTAAAGAATGGTTTGGCCACCAGGGAGCATAAGTTTATTTCTGCTTTTGATGTATTTGCAGCAAAACCTGAGCTGTTGAAAACTGCTAAATTTATTTTTCTTGGACCGATTACCTCTCGCATCGAAAACCTTTTGAGAATACTTCCTTCCTAAAACAAGTTTTTCCTGCCAGGGAGCGTATATGCATATCTTATTTGTCCATATCTCTGCTTCTAAGAGTCCGATTTGAAAAATTCTTCCTTTGTTGGAGTGTTTCCGCTTCGAAATGTTTCTCATAAATTCAAATTTTTCTTAACGCACAAGTCTGCAACCAGAGGGTGCAAGTTCACTATTCTGTTTTCAGCAATATCTGCAGGATTAAAAACCAGATTCAAAAACTTCTTTTTTCGGTCACATAGTATTGTTTTCCATACCGGTTCCATTGACTTTGAATAGCTTTGATAAATTTAATTTGTGTAGACACTCAAAAATTTGGTGTTATCTTTCTTGTTCTTCTTGCATTGAATATATTGCATTGTAGACTTGGCAATTTAGTATGTATATTATCATGAAGTTATACATAATCTATAAATTTTACCTGAAATTCCCCACAAAATTATCTTCTGGCAAACTTGGGATTTTTAAAGCCAATATGAGTGGCAATCCTGTTTGTGTTCTTGAAAGTGAGGTATAGCTGAAGGGTTAAAATGAAATGAATTCAGAATTATGCATAAAAGTAGGGTTGTGGCAAACTAGTTTGATTCTGAATGACTGGAAAGAGTTGCCAATGTATAAAAAAAAAAAAAAAAAATTACTGAGGCATCTTTTGTTTGCATGATTTTTTTCTGTTTTAGAAAATTGAGTAAAAAGGACATTTAAGCGTCAGTAAGGGTTCCTTCCAGCCTATATTTGTACCCAGACAGCTGTTTAGGGCTTCAAAAGGTGAATGTTTATGGTTATTGTTCAAAGCTTTTGATTGTGGCACCTAGGAAAATAAGTCTGTTAAAATTATGGAGTGAAAGAGTGACTTATTGAAAGCAATAGCCTGGAACACAACATTACAGTTGTCAGGATGAAAATGCTGGTAAGTGATTTGAAACTAACTGGGGTAAGACAGGTTTGTGTGCTGTTGACTTAGTGTTAATTTCTAAGTGCAAACCACAGTACAGTATAGTCTCAATCAGCAGAGTCAAGGGAAAATTTCAGGATTAAGATGAATTGTGGAAAGTCTGAGTTAGTGGTTTTGTTAAGCCCCAACTTACACTATAGTGTAAAAGATGTCGCTAAAATAAAGTTTTAATTTATATGTATTGATTGGTAGTGAGCTCTAATGAGTTACAGTAAGTTTTAATTACTAAAAGTGCATGTAGTGTAGTATTTGGACCTAACTCCCCTTTTATGGCAACAGGACTTAGGTTTGAAGTTATCTGTACTGATTGTGGGTTAGAAGCTGTAGAGATGAGTGGTAAAAAGGAGTATCAAGATGCATTTTATTTTTAGGTTAGCTCCTTAAATTTATCTGGAAGAGATGTGTAATTACAGAAACTTCCTGCAAGTTTTATTTTTAAGTAGTGATCCAAACAGGTTAGGATGTTAAGCTCTTTCGTTGTAGCGAACAGATTGCTAAATTTTAGAGTATGTGCTTAGCCTGAAAATTGTGTGCTAGCTTTCTTCGTGACAAGTATTTAAATATATAGAACTAAAGAGAAAACTAAAGTTCGAGTAGATTACGTCAAATAATCAGTATGCAAAAGAAATAAGATATCCGTTTATTGACGTACAAACGTTATGAATAAAGCGTAAGCTTTCAACACCAACGGGTGCCTCCCTCAGACTTGTTCGTGGTTAGTAAGGCAATACTTCTAATACTTTTGCCTTACTAATCACGAACAAGTCTGAAGAAGGCACCCGTTGGTGTTGAAAGCTTACGCTTTATTCATAACTTTTGTACGTCAATAAACGGATCTTATTTCTTTTGCATACTGATAGAACTAAATTTTAAAATGTCTTTAAAATTATTGCATTCAATGAATTATTGTTAATACTTTTGAGATTTTTAAAGTTCTTAATGTTTAAAAAATACAGGGAAGGCACATTTTTTTGTTCAGCGAGTTGTAACTTTTTTAATTGAAGTTGATGTTTTTAAATGTGTGCCAGACCAGCTGAAATGCAGTACCCAAAATTGTTTTGACTTTGTCCATAGATTAATCTATAACCCAATAACTTCTAGTTATTGGGCTAAAATTAAAGAATGGTGCAAAACTTAGATTTAAATTTTGTTTTGTGATAGTAACAGGGTCTTGTTTTTAATTTGTGCTTAGGTAAGTGAAAGTAGTTTTTTTTGTGATGGGTGTGTATGAAGTACCAAAATTAAGTGGCCAAATGTATACTTGAAAGTAGAAGTTATCACTAGCATATTTACCTTTTATTCTTTTGGCATGCCTTAGGAATACTCAGGTTTGATTTGTAAACAGATATTTGGTGTAAGAAGTTGGCAGGCCAAGCATACATCACAAGGCTATGCATTACCTAGTTACGTGAGAAATAGCTGAAAGGCTATTTCTCACGTAACTAGGTACTGTTCAACATCTTGAGACCAAAGTGGGAACTTCAGTGAAAATTAATGCTGTTGGAATTTATAGCATGTTAACTCAAAACTGGAGGTTAACAATTGATATTTTCCCCAAAGTATACATTAACTTGGCTGTTTTCTGAAACTAATTTTGTTTATACAAATGCGTTCTTGCGCCCGCATTAATCTGATAATCTTGATGTATATGTTATAGTTTAATAACTAAGTGCACACAACAGTAGTCGAACATGTAAGGATTGCCTTTGTTTCTAAACAATTCTTGGGATATTTTATGATGCAAAATCACTTCTGTTTGCACTAGAGAAAAAGGTAAATAATTTTTACATTCAAAATTGTTGAAAATTACTTAAACTGCTGACGGTTAACTATGACTATTTTTTTTGTAAAACACAGGACTTGCACTGCTGACCACCCAAAATGCAACACCAAGAAAGACACGAGATAGCAAAGTCAGATTTACTGGACACACAACAACAGATACACAGGCCCGTGCGACTTGCGGAACACGCAGACATCAATAGTTCGTGTTGTCCCCATGGCTGGCAATAACTGCCGCTACACGCCGCGGCATCGAACGACGGAGGCTTTGGATGTGGGCTTGGGGTATGTCTGTCCAGGCTGCTTCCACACGTTGCCACAGTTCATCAGGCATAGCCGCGGGTGGTGCTAGCCGGGCCATTCGGTTTCCAATTGGCGACCAGATGTGTTCGATGGGCGACATATCGAAAGAATTGTTGCACGATGCGTGCCACGTGCGGATGCGCATTGTCCTGTTGAAATGTGGCCTCTGGCAGGTCCTGCAGGCAAGGGAGGACTACAGGCTCCAAAATGTCGGAGATGTAGCGGTTGCTGTTGAGTGTACCGGCGATGCGTACTAGAGGGGTGCGGGTGTCATCTCCAATTGCGCCCCTAACCATAATGCCAGGCGACTGACCGGTATGGCGATGCATAATACAGGCGTCAGTCTCTCGCCGCAGATCCAATCATCGTGGTGTTGCAGGCAGAAGCGGGATTCGTCGGAGAAGACAATGTCTTGCCATTCAGTCGTCCAGGTGCGGCGTTCAATGGCCCACTGCCGCCACACTCGCTGCTGTTGTAACATCAATGGTAATCAGAGCAATGGGTGCCGTGCGACAAGTCCCCGCTCCTGTAGACGACGTCGAACGGTAGGTGCTGACACAGGTTGTTGCGCAACACACCCTAATTCCTGCGCTACCGCTCTTGATGTGGCGGTGCGAGCCATCAATGCCCGCAGCACAACGTGGCGGTCCTCTCGTTTGGTCGTGTGCCTCGGCTGCTGCAATCTCTCGTGCCGGTCCGTCCGTCCCTCCTGCACCCACAGATTCCATACTCGCCTCATTGTGGCTGGATATCTCCCTACATGGGCGCCGATGTCTCGGTACAATAAACCGCTGTCGCCATAAGCCACTTTTCGTCCTCTAACTCCGAAACGTGCTGGAATGACTGCCGTATTCTGCGATGAGGCATCTGGAAGCTTCCCACGCACAGGCCCGGCAGCACAACACACTTACACCCCGCCTTCTGTGCACCCTTCTTACAGTGCTTCTCGGTGGCTTGCCGGGTGCCCACGATTTACATATGCTTTGCAATTCTAATCGTTTGCATGTCCTCTCGCGGGCGACGCATGCTGTGAATTTCAGGCCAATTGGATGCTTCCTTCTCGGTGTTGCATTTTGGGTGGCCAGTAGTGTATATTAAAAATTCTTGAACATGGCATAATCACTAAATTTCTCATATGCCATCTATTACCTTTCTTAAAACTTAAGATATATGCTTTTGTGCAATTTGAACAGGCACTTTAAAATAGTGATGCAAAAGATGTATAAAAAGTTTACCATAATTTTTAACTTTAAAACAATGAGTTTTCTGTTTCGGTATCTTAAAAGATAAATTTTTCTGGGCAAGTAAATATTTTCTGCACTAGCCCAGCTGGGCATGTAACTTTTCAGATATTTTTCAAGCCCTGTACCTGCTCTTTCACTGTTCATGGGATCGTTTTTTTTTTATTAAAAAAAATATGTTGTGTAATGGTTATAAATTGAAACTTACCTCTCCCTCCTAATGTAATACAGCTAATGTAAAAATTCATTGGTTTAACATCTCATAGAATTAATAATCTAAAGTAACTTATGGGAATTTACTAGGAAATTTTTCTTTTCTTCATTAATAGCAAATTTTCGGAGAAAACTCTTCTCCTTCAGGCTGTCTTGTTGTCACTTTTTGCTTGTCACTATCATGGTTACGGTTAACCTTGACGGTTTAGGTTATTTTTCAACAAATCCTGCCAGATGTTAGGCAGGGAAAATCCTTTGCAGTCATTGATGATGGAATTTTGATTTTTCTCAATCTCTATTCCTTCTTTCAGTTTTCTTTTTGGAAATTGCTTTGGAAACTGATTACTTTAAAGGGAATTCCAATCCATGCTGTGCCCAGTTTCTCCTATCTAATCCAGTCTTGTTGGAGCAATTTTTTATAGCTGCTTTATGCTCAGCTATACGAGTTTCTAGTCTGCGACCTGTTTCACCTATGTAAGATAGTCCACAACTACAATTTACTTCATAAACTACTCCTTGCATTTTCAGGGATCGCATTCCTCCTAAAATTCCTAAAATTCCTAATATTTTGTGACCCTCCTTAAATTCCTAAAATTATACCTAAAATTTGCTATTCATCCTAAAATTTTCGTAAGCTTATTTATTAAAAACACAACCGTTATTAACGCCAATAAATTTACCATTACGCAGGGTGCGCACGCGTGCTTGAAAACCTGGAAAGTCCTGGAAAATCAAGATTACGTTTTCAAGGCCTGGAATATCCTGGAAAAACGGTGTTTTTTTAATGCCGTCTTGAAAAGCCTTGAAATTTGAAATTAGTGCTTAAAAAATGCCCTTTTAGGAAATCGTGTTACTGTTACCCCTTCATTTTTTAAAGTTCCTTTTCTCTGTTCTCAAAGAAACCACCGGCAGCGGTTTCCGATGTGCACCAAATCCTAATTTGGCTGGGGGGAAAAAAAGAAAAAAAAGGCACTACTTCCAATGCAATAAAATTGGATGATTACTAGTAGGTCGAAGGGGAGCTTGATGTCCGTCCGACAATTGAGAACAGAAGGGGAAAGAAGAGGCATTTAGCATTTGCAGGGGGTCGCGTATGTACCAAGTCAGCTGGCATCCACCAGTGAGGAGTATGCCTGAACAACACATTCATTTTCTTCTTGTTTATGTGCATGCCACCCTCCCTCCCCTCAAGAGACTTCCACTACTTATGATAAAAAATAAGAAAACTATCTTTGCGAATTTTTCACGAAAGTGGCTGAAATTTTTACATTCACTGTAATTGGATTACAGAAGCTCACTTCCTAAATTCCAGTTGAATCGGTTTAAAACTTTAAAAGTTAGCATTGGTAATTTTTATTATGGACAAGTATGTGTGCCTCTTTGGACAGAGTGAGCCTCCAGCAGAAAGGGTGTTACCATAGCAACGGTTGATTGACAGCTGGGAGCGCTGATCTGAAGCCCTTGGTTGGGAAGAAAGCAAACACCTGTTTATCACTTCCACAGCACAAAAGGACTAGGAGAATATTTTCAGAAATCCATTTTTCTGAATTTTGAAAATAACACAGTAAAATTTTTACAGTAGTTAAGATACATCACAATAAAGTTCTAGTGCAAATTTCGCCAAATTCCATTAGGAACCTTAGCAGATGCAAAAAAAAAAAAAAAAAACGTTGCATAATCGGATTGAAAAAAAAGAAACAGTAATTATAAATTACGGGAAAAGCAAGTGAATTATTTTCTTTAGATGCCATGGTTTATTTAAACAGAGTGATCCTTAAATTTTTTTTCTGTGATGATATGGACTCTATTTGAATTACAAACACGTTTTTATTCAGACGTCTGAGTTACTGTTTTAATAAAAATATCATCTATAATTAAAAAGTTTTCAATGGATTTAAGCAATATTCAGCAGATAAACAAACGTATTTTAGTAAATTGCAACATCATGACGTAAATTTGGTAATTTAATTTTGTCGAAAATTGGGGAGCATTTTTTTTTTTACAGTTTCTATTATAGTTAAAGTGAAGGAGGAAGGGTGCAACTTGACAGTTCAGTGAGCTGCAGGTGGTGATTTATGGCGATGTGCCAAATGAAAAGAAGCCATTCCATCAGGTAATTCCAAAGGTTGTGTTGTGTGGACGCGTCCTCCTGCTGTTTGATCTTAATTGGAATGTTTTTGTGCATGGGGGGGGGGGGGTCGAGAGAAATATCCGTTTCAGCTTTACAGCTTTCACGGCTCTTTTTTTTTTTTTTTCTTGGTAATAAATAAAAATCATAGTTGCTGCATTCACCATTGATCCATGTTTGCATTTCTTGAATATAAACAGCAGACAATCAGTCTTGATGATCTTCATTTTGCATATGCTGAATTCAGTTCTGTGGGAATAAGGAATGACTTATACTGTGAATATATACAAAACTACATATTTTTGAGCTGAAAAAATAGGTCTACTTGTACACAGTAGCTAAAGTGTGAACTCAGATGAAGACAATCAGACATACGGACGTCTGATTCCATAAAAAAAAAATCAACATAGTTTTTTTATTTACACTACAGGTAAAAAAGCAAAAACATGTTTTTAAACGTTATAAAGGAAAACGGATTTTTGAAACGCATGACTTGATGATCTTAATTTCTGAAAGTTTCTTTTTTCCACATCCTTTTTTTTTTTCAATTACAACACACTGTAACAGGATACTGTGTGTTATATCACTTAGAGATATGGCAGATTTTCGGTTGCTGATATCCGCGATCATAAGCGGTAGTTGCATTGCGATTGTTGATGATGACAAGATAAATACTGGAGTGATGTAAAATGTTGCATAAACTAAAAAATAAAAATAATAAAGCCCCCCCCCCCCCCCGAACTTTTATGCGGTCATCATAGCTGATCAACCATTTCATTCCATGAACATCAGCACATTTCAATCATTTGAACATTGGGGGTATCTGAAGGAATTCAGCCGTGCTTAAGCGCCCTAGCGCAACGAAAACATGCTAATTTTGGACAGTTCTATTCCCTTCCCCTCTACCATCCCTAATAATTGAGAGTGCATACATTGAGAGTGTTTCAAATATTCTATTTATGAGCTAGTTTTCGCGCTGTTTGTTATGCTTTTATTTTCGAAGAAAGAGAGGGAAAATAAGGAAAAGCAGCTAGAGAAAAAAAGAAAAGCTGAGTTTGATGACAAAATAAAAGAAAATGATGCAGAAATAAATAGGCTTAAAAAAGATAAAGAAGCCTCCCTAGCATTAATTCAAGAGGGAACAGAAAGAATGAGAAAAGCTGTAGAAAAACAAAATACTGTTGAAATAGCAGTTGCCTCTAACTTGATCATACAAGGTTCAGCTGAAATAAAGAAAACTGAAAGTAAATTAGTTGTGGTGGAAGCAGAAAAAGATAGGCTAATCAGGAAAAGGTTAAAACAATAATATGAAAAAAGTAATTCAGTGAACAATTGTACATAGTTCTTGGTTTTCAATTACCTTTTTAGGATATTATAGTTTAATGTGAAACCTGAAAACTTTACTGTGAAAATCGTGAATTGCTTCTGGTTCAACAGCATATTAATGTTCAAAGTGAAACTTGAATGTGGTAAATATACTTGAATATGATAATAACACGTGAAAAGATAAGAACTGAACATTAGAAGTAAATCATACTTAAACTTTAGACATTAGACGTTATGCAAAAAAATTGGGTGTGAACTTCGACCATATATACTAATGGACTGCGCATTGGCAATAGCTGCATCAAAGCCGCCATGGCTCAAACATTGGACACGTCATAATCAGACTCCAAATTTCGTGTTTACAAATGCTGTTATGATTACTAATTTACGCTGCAGAACTTCAGTGTTTTCGGTGTATTATGTGAATGCACCTCATATATAATGAAAACTCTTCAGGTAAGTTTACTTATGAGCTATATACATGCATGATCATGTTGTTTACATTTTGTGATTTATAATGTGATGAACATTTGCGAAGAATTTGGAACATGCATTCCATTTTTTTTTCTTAAGTTACTATATTTTTATATCAATAGCTGCAAGTTTCTGGTTAAGTAATTGAACTTTATTGACTTAGGTATTTAATTCGTTTCTTACCCATGAAAAATCATAGAACTTTCTTTACTATATCGGTCAGAGCAACGATAAGCACAGCAGGTGTAACCCATCTTTTTGACTGTTGTCATGTGATTTTATGTTGGAGCCAGAAATTTTGATGTCATGCGCAGTCTATCAGTATATATGGTTGAAGGGTGTGAAGCAAACTCTTTACAATGTATACAAAGTTGTTTTACTAGATGTATACAAATATACATCTAGTTTTTATTGAAATACACTCCTAAAATTTTCCTAAAATTTTTCTAAAAATTCCTAAAATTCCTAAAATTCTTACCTAAAATTTTCCAGAAGTATGCTATGATCCCTGCATTTTTAAAATATCTTCTTCTCTTTGAACTATTTTAGGGAATTTTTTTTAACTTTGTTCTCTAAACTTGGAGCTAGACTAATATTGTATTTTTTACTAATTCTCTTTAAAGCCTCAAATAAACCTTTGTGATAAGAAATTTTTCTAGTGAATTTTACTTCTTGCTTTTGTGGGTTCTTCGTACCATTAAAATTCAGAAGCTTCTCAATTTCTTCTTTAGGATAGTTATTCTCTGCAAGTATGACTTTAAGCTCTTCTTTATGGGCTTCTTTTTTTATCTGCAGTAGAAACTATTTTATTAATTTTTTCTAAAAACTGACTTGCTACATTTTTCTTAATAGAAACTGGATGATACGAATTGAAATCCAGTAGTCTTTTAGTATTCATTGGTTTTTTATACCAACTAGTGGGGAATTTTTCATCTTCATAATAGATAGTAATATCTAAGAAGTTTATTCTTTCTTTTTGAAGTTCAATAGTGAACTTAAGGGAATCATCTAATTATTGAATGAGTCTAGAATTCTTTCTGGAACAATTTCTGAGCTATCTATTATAAATACACAAGACAGACCGTTGTGGAGGAAACTTGGGGAGACCTTCGTCCAGCAGTGGATTGATAATGGTTGACGATGATGATGTGGGTTGTACTAGTATCTTTTCTTCTAGTTTTCCCACATAATAGTTAGCTAAGAGTGGGGAGAGTGGGGAGCCCATAGCTAGCCCCGATTTTTGAATGAAAAAAGTTTTACCAATCCCCACTCTTAGCTAACTATTATGTGGGAAAACTAGAAGAAAAGATACTAGTACAACCCACATACTTCTGCTTATATAGCAGATACATGGATGACATCTTATTTATAATAGATAGCTCAGAAATTGTTCCAGAAAGAATTCTAGACTCATTCAATGAATTAGATGATTCCCTTAAGTTCACTATTGAACTTCAAAAAGAAAGAAGAATAAACTTCTTAGATATTACTATCTATTATGAAGATGAAAAATTCCTCACTAGTTGGTATAAAAAAACCAATGAATACTAAAAGACTACTGGATTTCAATTCATATCATCCAGTTTCTATTAAGAAAAATGTAGCAAGTCAGTTTTTAGAAAAAATTAATAAAATAGTTTCTACTGCAGATAAAAAGCCCATAAAGAAGAGCTTAAAGTCATACTTGCAGAGAATAACTATCTTAAAGAAGAAATTGAGAAGCTTCTGAATTTTAATGGTACGAAGAACCCACAAAAGCAAGAAGTAAAATTCACTAGAAAAATTTCTTATCACAAAGGTTTATTTGAGGCTTTAAAGAGAATTAGTAAAAATACAATATTAGTCTAGCTCCAAGTTTAGAGAACAAAGTTAAAAAAATTCCTAAAATAGTTCAAAGAGAAGAAGATATTTTAAAAATGCAAGGAGTAGTTTATGAAGTAAATTGTAGTTGTGGACTATCTTACATAGGTGAAACAGGTCGCAGACTAGAAACTCGTATAGCTGAGCATAAAGCAGCTATAAAAAAAATTGCTCCAACAAGACTGGATTAGATAGGCATGTTAGAGAAACTGGGCACAGCATGGATTGGAATTCCCTTAAAGTAATCAGTTTCCAAAGCAATTTCCAAAAAAGAAAACTGAAAGAAGGAATAGAGATTGAGAAAAATCAAAATTCCATCATCAATGACTGCAAAAGGATTTTCCCTGCCTAACATCTGGCAGGATTTGTTGAAAAATAACCTAAACCGTCAAGGTTAACCGTAACCATGATAGTGACAAGCAAAAAGTGACAACAACAAGACAGCCTGAAGAAGAGTTTTCTCCGAAAATTTGCTATTAATGAAAAAAAAAATTTCCTAGTAAATTCCCATAAGTTGCTTTAGATTATTAATTCAATTAAACTAGGAAGCCATTTCTCAACATGAGCTTTATTCAAAAAATCTCATAGAAGTTATTTGCCTTTTCTAATTTATACTTCTAATACATTGCAAAGTAATTTCTTTTCTACCTCATTTTTAGGCTGATTGTGCCGTATTGATTGTAGCAGCTGGTACTGGAGAGTTTGAAGCTGGTATTTCTAAGAATGGACAGACCCGTGAACATGCCTTGCTTGCTTACACTCTTGGTGTAAAACAGATGATTGTTGGTGTGAACAAGATGGATACAACTGAGCCACCATTTAGTGAAGTGAGTACCTGAACATTTTGTTTTCATGTGTTTGTCATGTTTAATTAAAATATGTTCTTGTTTGTTAAATAGCTTTAGCGAGCCTGTCTAGCATTCTGTCCAGAAGTAGCAAATATCTTACATTTAGATTAAACTATTACAATATAGCTTTGTTAGTAAGTAGTACTTCTGTGTTGCAATTATGATTTTGAAGTTCCTTTGTGTTTATGGTTTGTCATCTCTAAATTTGAAAAGGGATTTAGCATAGGGTTATGGGATTCAGTGATTACATTTCATGACCCAAGAGCCAAATTTAAAACATTCCAGTGTTCCTATATGTAAAATCAGGGTTTAACCATTTACCTGTTCACAAATAGAAATGTTCTATACTAGCAAAACACTTTTCTTGAGCATACTTAATTTGTTTCAGACTTAATGTTTAAAAAATAGTTTAAGGTAAGCTGTTTTTAATTGCTTGATGGGGAAAATTCTGCTCCTTAGAAAGGACCTTCCCCCCTAAAGCTCAAATCTAAACATGACAACCTACAGTTCCTAGGGTCTTTATAAAGCCTTAAGTCTGTATAAAGTGCTTATTTTTGGGGCACTTAGTTCTGGCTGCATGAAATCCAGAAGTTATGATGTATAATACCTAGAACTTCTACTGCTGGTTCAGCTATGTTGAAGTCTGCTGAGAGTGCAGCACAGTGTGAAATAAGTAATTTGCTGAAAAATGTTACTGTCATTGGCCAAATTTAATACATCCAGCAGATTCCACCCAACAAGCCCCCATAACTTCTGCATTTCTCCTTTTTATATATGCTAACAGTTTAGTTATACCATGCAGAAATTAAGTTCAAAGTTGAAATCTTGAGCGCATAATTTGGACTTTGGTTTTGCAGTTGTCTGGAACTCGTAACTTTAACTACAGTTTTACAACTTACGTACTGTTTATCGCATGTGATTATTCTCAGGTTGGAAAACTTACTTGACCAACAGAACTACACTGCCGGAAAGTGAAAAAAGAACACCAAGAAGGAATTGGCGGACGATCATGAAATTTACATATGTTAATGGGGTAGTTTACGTAGGTGTGATAATTTCCGGACCAACCAATGAGCGCTTACGCCACAGCACAGCATAATATGCAAATTATCGTCTGTGGTATTTAAGGAGTACGGCGTACGGACACTTGCGAAGACCCTGAAGAAGCTGCAATGCCTGGGCACGGAAGACGTGTACGATTTCAGCAGTTATCGGGCTTTGAGTGAGGTCGTCTAGTCGGACTCGCGAGGCCGGGAAGTATCGGTGGTGGTAAGATGGTGGCGTAGATGGTCCGAGGAACATTCCCACACGAGAAGACGTGGAACCGGGAGTCACAGATGGACTGATGAGCGGACCGATCGACGCATAAGAAGAGCGGCGTTGTCAAGCAGAACATCCACTGCGACGTAAATCCGAGCTGCCGTTGCACCTGAGGTGACTGTGCGAACAATCCGCAACCGTATACTGGATGCAGGACTACGTGCACGTGTGCCTCTGGCATGTGTACCTCTGACTCCATCCCACCGTCGGGAACGGCTGCAGTGGTGTCGCCAACGTCTGCACTGGAGAACGCAATGGCGATCTCTGGTGTTCAGCGGTGAAAGCAGATTCTGCTTGGGAGCCTCAGATGGCCGTATGCGTGTTCGCAGACGCACAGGGGAGCGTCTCCACCCTTCTTGCATCCGCCAACGACACACAAGGCCTACACCTGGTCTCCCGGTGTGGGGAGCGATCAGTTATCACTCCCGTACACAACTAGTGTTTGTACCTGGTACGTTAAACAGCACCTTCTACATCAACAACATCATTCAGCCCGTTGTTGTGCCATTTGTAAGGTCAGTCTGTCGTGGTGTTTTCCAGCAAGATAATGCACGCCCACACACGGCACGTGCAACGCAACATGCATTCAGGGTGTGAGACAACTTCCATGGCCTGCACGTTCACCGGATTTGTCCCCCATTGAGCACGTGTGGGATTTTATGGGACAACGACTTATCCGGTCTCCATGACCATCCCCGATTTATGCGTCCAGGTTGAGGATGCTTGGAACTCAATACCCCAAACTTACATCCAACATCTGTACGACAGACTCCATGCCAGAATTGCACAGTGTGACTCAGTTCACGGTGGTTCAACCTCGTACTAACCATGTTACATGGAAATGTTATTTTTCAGTTTACCAGCAAATACAGCTGCATTTTGGCATAATGTTTTGATCAAGTTATCCTCTGTATTCCGTTATTATGCTGTATAAACTTCGTTGGTATCAGACTCCTTCTTGGTGTTCTTTTTTCACTTTCCGCCAGTGTATTTAATTTATTACATCTACAAACTTAAATTATCTGGAGATATCGCAAACTTCATCATAGGTAATCATGTGTAAAAGTAAATTTGTGCAAGTCATTGTTGCACGTGCAATTGGTATTGCAGACCTGCCAACTGTTACGATTTTATCGTATTTAGTATGATCAATCGTGCTACTGTACGCAAATACAATTTTGCATCCAAAAATAAGATGTTTTTTAAATATTCATGTGTTCCTTAATTTTTTTCCTTTTCTGACAGGCTTGTCCCAGAATCGCTGCAACAGGCGAAGTATGTCGCGAATTTGTTTTTGTCCTACAGACAAAAACGATATCCCCAGAATCCTATTACACCATCTTTCAGACTCCCTATCACAGATGCAACTTTTCAGTCTACATTTCCGAAAACCGAAGTTAAACGTAGTGAGGATTTCTTCCGTAATTTCTTTTCTTGCGAAGGACGATGTAAGTCACAGAATTACTTTGTACTCGTCCCCGTAGCAGAATCACGGCAACTGCCGACGTACACCGCAGGTTCACTATCTACTAATCCTCGTAGCAAAAACACACAACAGCTGATGCAGATTTATTTTGGTCCTGCAGACAAAAACTACATTCCCAGAACCCGATTAAATAATCTTGCAGACCTCCTGAGATGCAAGTTTTCAGTTTCTCAAAATTTCCGAAAACTGAAGTTAGGCTGAGTGAGGATTTCTCCCGTAATCATAATTCTTTTTTCTAATAATTAACAACATAAGTGTTTGCTAATTAGATTTAGTTTCTCATTTAAAATTTTGATTTAGGGGAAAAAATCCTTACATTATCATTAAGAATTTATATAGCTGAAATAGGCTTCAAAAATTATCAGCATGTGTCATGTTAAGATTTTTCTATCTGAGTGTTATGTTTTTTGGTTCTGAGAGGTTTTTTCAGGTCTGGTATTGTCCTTAAGCACCCCTTCAAAAGATTGTCTTTCAAGTGCTTATTTCTATTTTTTTTTTTTTTTTTTTTTTTTTTTTTTTTGTGATAAAAAGCAGGATCCTAATTGTATGGGGGAAATCTTTTGTATTTTGTTAGTGTCTGCATATTTCAATTTATTAACCAAACATTAACTTCTGGAAAGTGTGCATGATAGTGATATCTATCTGTTCCATAATTTTTTTTTTTCGAAAATCTAGGAATTACTAGTGCATGGTGTAAAATTGTTTTTATCACTGAACAGGCAAAATCTTGGTAAAAGGGAATGTGCATGGGCATTCCCTTTATTACCAAGTGTGTGGGCAGGCACTTGGTAATACAGTCAACCGTTTATAAGGACGTTGAAGGGAGGTAAGAAAAAGTTTGTTGTATGCAAACTTCGTTTTATCAGATTTTGCCTTAAATGTATCGGCAAACGAGCAAAAGTTATGTAAAAAAGCACATACAGTATACTACTACTATAGTACGTATGTATTAGAAAGCATAAGTACAATAATTGAAACATTTTCCTTTAATTTTTCATTCGCACTTCTGGAAGTAACTATCTAGAGTTGCCTGTTTTTGGATTGAACAATTGCTGTAGACAGCTGTTTTTCTATTTGATCCAACAATGCTGAACAAAACAGATTTTTTGACACAAAAAAAAAAGCATGCAAATTATCAAGACTTTCAATTGCCACTGCATTTGAAATTTTTTTTAACTTCTGCATATTCTTCCTCATCAGTGGATGCGTCATACTGAGAGTTCAACACTCCATCAACGATGTCCTGATCTGTATTCCGAGATTCTGTTGAGATGTCATCGTCAGCCAGCAGATAATCTGGAAAATATAAATCCGATGAAATGAGCCTTTTTGCACTCTGGTGATTCCATGTTTTGTCTTTAGTAGTAACAACTGTCTTCATTTACTACTAAAATACCAAAACCAGTATGTTTCCAACAATTTTTTATGGTTTCATCAGTTACGGTAGTCCACGCATTAGATAGCATATCACATGCCATTCGAACATCGACGACAGTTGGTTGCCTCTTTTCCACATTAATAAGAATTTTTCTGAGTAAAATTTTGCGGTGATGAAGTTTTAGGTTGTGTTTTTTATAACACCCTGATCCATGGGCTGAAGTTTTGATGTAGTGTTTGGTGGAAACCGATCTACACTTGTAGACGTTAACACTATGTTAGACGAATATGCTGCACAATTATCGATGAGTAGCAGAACTTTCCCATTTTTCTTTTTCATTTCGTTGTCAAATTGTTTCAACCATTCTGTAAAGAGTTCCGATGTCGTCCACGCTTTCTTATTAGCTCTGTAACTTGCTGGTAATTTTTCACCTTTCTTGAAGCATCTTGAATTTTTTTATTTCCAGATTATGAAAAGTTCTGTTTTATCGGATCCATCCATATTTGCGCACAGCAATACAAAAACGGAGTTTTGAGAGTTTTTTCCCCACCAGAACATTTTTCACCTTTGAAAGCTAAGGTTTTTTTCTGGCAATAACTGATAAAAAAACAAACAAAAAAAAACACCAGTTTCATCAGCATTGTAAACATCGCAAGCTTCATACTGCGAAATAAGGTGTTTCACTTGATTTCAGCCACTTTTGGGTTGTTTCATCATCCACGGAAGCACTCTCTCCGCAAATGGACTTAAATATGATTCCATGACGCTGTTTAAATCTTTGAAGCCAGCCATTGCTTCACTGAAAATCAGCTTTTCCTTAGAAGTCTGGCGAAATCTAATGCTTTTTCCTTCAGCAAAGGGCCAGAGACTGCAACATTTTTGCTTCTCGCTTCTTGGAACCACTATAACAGCGCTGCTTCCACGTCTGTATAAAGACCTTCACGAAATCGTTTTCTATCGTGGCTAAAAGAACCTTCCGAGAACTTTCGCTTCAAACCATCTTTATTTTTTAAAATTGTGGATAGTGAATTTGCCGGAATGCCAAATGTTTTGGCTAAGTCACACTTATTTTTCCCTTTCTCCACCAAATTGATTGCTTCAATTTTTTCACTTAAACTCTGTTTTTCGTTTAACAACTGACATGATTTGTCAGCTTGTGTTGATGCGTTCTAACAAACGAATTTGTGAGAAAAATTGCTGCTTCCAAAGCTTTAAACCATCAGATGCACCCGCTTAGGAATTGCAGAACTGCGATTAAGACACGTCTGCCTATCTGGTCCATCTGAACAATTTAACATACGGCCCCAAAAGGAAGACGCTGGCATTGGACACCCCTGGCATGATTCCCCAACACCCCACCCCCTAATCCTTTTGTCTCATTCCTCCTGTTCTCAAGCTGGGAAACAAATCGTTTACCCTCTAAGTTCTAGGGGTGATGAAGTGGGGGGGGGGGGTCCCTTTAGTGAAGGAGGATTAAGGAAAAGTGGGGGATTCCAACACCGCCTGGCTAGTCTTTGGGCATTTCACTGAGTCGGAGGTCTCAAGATATCCTGAAGAAGAAAAAAGAAACTGGCTACATCTCCCGCAGGAAAAATGGTTGAATGGGAAAAAGACAAAAACTTAGTTATATATGATTTTGGACAAAAAAACTGCTGTTCGTAATATTCAGTTGAAATAACATCACGATGGCATTGACAATTCAGGGAACTGCAAAGACAGTTATATATGAACCTTCCTTATATCCGAGCTTGTTATATTAGGGTTCAACTACAGTTACTTTCCTAATGTAAACTGTTTTTTCTGTACCTCTAGAAAGGAAAGTGATTCATAGAAAGTAGATCTGACATGGTAGAACATGCTGGAATTTTTTTTTGATAGTGGAGCCTTAATATTTGTAGGATCATAGTGCTAATAGTATTCAGTATGAATGTTAAAGTGCTTAATAGAGAAAAAAAAATGGAATTTTGAATCAGGGTTGACCTACACTGTCGCAGACATAAAGTTATTCTGAATCAAAATACATGGACTCCTTAAGCAACTAGTGGTTCTAGTATAATCTGATGCATTCACTTTTGGTACAAAACTTATTTTTGTCTTAAAGTACTGTTGCAAGTCTTAAAACTAACATTTTTTTTTATTTCAACTTTACTGCTAGTGTTTAATATTTCAATTTTCTACATAGCCAAGATTTGAAGAGATAAAGAAAGAAGTGTCTGCCTATATTAAGAAGATTGGATATAATCCAGCTACTGTGCCATTTGTACCAATTTCTGGATGGAATGGTGATAACATGTTGGAGCCTAGCACCAACATGCCGTGGTACAAAGGTTGGACCATTGAGCGCAAAAGTGGAAAGAGCGACGGGAAAACTTTGCTTCAAGCTTTAGATGCTATGGAACCTCCGTCAAGGCCAGTAGATAAGCCTCTGAGACTCCCTCTTCAGGATGTGTACAAAATTGGTGGTATGTGATTTTGGCTTTTTAATAATACTAATGTGTAATTACATGTGTATCAAACTGTTCTGCATAGTTATATAAAATGGAAAACCAAAATCAGAAATACTTACTGGTGAACTGCACCCCATCAGATTCTTTCACATTGTACTTAAACTGTGCAAATACACAGGACAAAATTAAGGTAAAGTTTGTGGGGGGGGGGGGGGGGTGTATTGCTAACAATGTAGTGAAACTGCAAGACATGCATTAATACATTTTAGTATAATGAAATAAGACATAACTCTGACTGGTATAATGAATATCTACAGTGGTTGCATCAAAATTATACTAAAGTGCCAGAAAAACTGGTATAGCAACGTCACCTATGCGCGTACTCGGTTGTGTCTGCCAGTGGGCATATAAAGCTACAGACACACTTGCCAGCTGTCAGCGCTGTTTTCGGCACGAGAATGATGAAGTAATAAATATTTGAGCAGTTTTCAACACGGTGTCATAGTTGATGCTCTAGATGGGCCATAGTATTTCGGAGGTAGAAACGAAGTTCGGATTTTCATTGACTACCATTGCAAGGGTGTACTGTGACTACAAAAAATCCGGCAGAACCTCCAACCTAAGATGCCAGTGTGGCAGTAAAAAGATAGGTGAACGCGACCATCGTTGGCTGTCAAGAATAGTTTCACGCGATACGCGTGCAACACTCTCGCGGGTATCGTCGGAATTCAATGCTGGAGCCTCAAGAAGCATCAGCGTCTGGACTGTGCAACATACTCTGCACGATATGGGCTTTGGGAGCCAACGGCCAACTTGAGTCCCCTTGATGGGTGCACGACACAGCAATGTGCCTCACTTGGGCATGGTAACACTGCCAATGGACACTTGATGACTGGAAACGAGTAGCCTGTTCTGAAGAGTCGCGTTTCCAACTGTATCGGGCAGATGGAAAGATTAGTGTGTGGCACAAACCCCATGGATCCCGCCTGTCAACAGGGAACTGTACCGGCTGGTGGGGGGAGGGTCCGTCTTGGTATGGGGTGTGTTTAGCTGGACTTCACTGGAACCCCGGGTACGTCTGTGACCGGCCAACGCTATGTGCGCATCCTTTCTGACGAGGTACACCCGTTCATGTCCTGCATTCATGCTGATGGGTTGGGCCTGTTGCAATGGACAATTGCACCTCCACACAAGTGTCGAACGCCACATTATGGTTAGAGGAGCATTTGTCTGAGTTTGGGGTGTTGCCATATCCACCCAAGTCCCCGTATCTGAACGTGATAGAACACATTTGGGATGCCATGCAACGCACTATCGAACACAGGAATCTGAGACCTCGGAATACACCCGAATTGTGGAACGCTCTGTAGGAAGTATGGTGTGCATTGCCTACAGCATATTTCCAGAAGTTAGTGCAGTCAATGTCCCGTCATATTTCTGCAGTCCTGCGCACGGTGGAAGACCTACCAAGTATTGGACTGGTGTACCAGATTGTCTGGCACTTCAGTGTAATGTTCCTACCTTACCCCCCCCCCTTTTTTGTTTCAGGGTAGGAACATTAATAATGCTAGCTAGTGTTTTGCCAGGTTAATTTCTGGAATCTTGACTGGGCTGAAACAGTACCATTCAGGGGGGGGATTGTCTGTTGGTTAACAACTGTCACTTGGCAGTAGCAGTTCAGACTAGCTGATTGGGACCTCTAGGACTTGTTTCATGGGCCTAGTGGTATAGTTTGCTTGCCATGTACCTGTTGTAACGTGGTTCTGTTGGAAGTTCTTTAACCTGTGAGCTGAGGGACAGTTGTTGCATGGTTGTAGTATTGTTTTGCTATTAGATTCACACAGTGGGCATTTTGGGCTGATGTTGCTCACGGATAACCTTAGCCAGATCTCCCAATGGTTTCCATTTTCTGGAGTTTTCTGTAATGTTGAGACTTTCACAACACATTGTACCACCTCTGCAAAGATTATCCTGCTTAGTAATCTAATAGTGTGCCATCTCAGAGTTTAAATGGCAATCTGTATTACTGAAATGCTAGTTCTTAGTTCATTTTTAGGAACTAGTTCTCATATGAATCACTTGAATGTTTCCTAAACTTTGAGTCAACTTTAGATCTGTTTTAACTAGATATTCTAAATGTGCCTAGTAATATTATGCTCGCATTATTTTAATGTTGGGTGTTAAAATGCAAATATTGATGGTAAAAAAAAAAAGTTTACCAGTATATGTAGGGGGGAAAAAAAAACCATGTGTGTGAGAGATGGATGAATGAAATTTGAAAATGTGTAAGAGTGACTTGAAGGAGACTGGCACAAGAGTTGTGGAAGAAACTTTGGGAGACCTTCATCTAGCAGTGGATTGAAAATGTTGACAGTGATATGTAGAAAATTATTAGCTATTTGTTACAAGCAAATAAGTTGTGCCAGATAAGGAACTAAGTGCTAGCAAATTTAATTCTCCCTTTTAAATACCAAAAATGTAATGCATTTTCTACATGATCTTATGCAAAACTTAAAATTCTTAGAGGGCAAATGTTAATTATTTGCACCAATCAGAAATTACTCACTCCAGATATGAATGTAAGCAATAAATTCATATTTAGCATAAAAAAGCAAAATGTTACACAAAGGATGGGCAGTGGCATCTAACTTCAGTCAATTGTAATTTAGTTAAGCCACCTGAAATTCTAAAATGCAATAGTTTACTGATGAAGTTAGGATTATAAAAAAAAAAAATGGTGAGGGTTATGGTAGTACAATACATTCCAGTTAATTAGGCAGTCAGTAAAAAATAAGCTTGGAGCACGATGCTGGTAGACACAAGCAAGTCAAGCCTGAGTTCACTGGATCAAGATGGTCAGAGAAGAGAGCCTTCTAGTGTTACAGGAGCATATACTGAATAGATGGAATGAATTTGTTAAAGATCTGTTAGTTGGAAATTCAGGAAGTGAAAAGTTGGCAGATTGTTTGGAGTGAGAATAAAAAATGAACAATTAATTTCCTTGTGGCAAGATGTTCAGTTTCAAAAAAGTGGTAGAGCTGTAGGTTTTGTAATTTATATGGAATTAGTTGTACATAGTGAAATGAAATACATTTATTGGTCATATATTTTTCAATTAGCTTGGGTTCTGATGACTTGGAAATTAGCTTTATGCTGGCATATAAGCTTAGGAAGGTGGAAAGTTAGCTGGGTGAAGAGCAGAATTTGCTGTAGGAGTGGCAGGGAATGACAATGTTTCTGTACTATGACAGCTGTATGAAAAGTCTCAGGAGGTGAAACAAGGTATGTATGTGGTGTTTGACTTTGAAAAAGCATTTCAGTAAAGTCCCTAGAAATAAGTGCAGTTTATTAAAATGTATGTGAAAGGCAAGTTGGAATCAAAATACCTTCACATTAAGTTTTTAATCATGAACTTAAAGAAAATTCTGGTAAGTGGTGGTAGATTAACTGTGAAGGGTATACCAGAGATGTAAGTTGCCTCCTGATAATTTATATGGTTATGCATGCTAAAAGGAAGTTTGTAATGGATATTAAAATAGGCAAAGGTTGTATCTGCAGTTTGTTTTTTTTGGTATGCCAATGATTGGGTGTTAATATCTAGGTGACATTAGATCAGTTGTAACTTATCACAGTTGAGTAAGACTTGTAAAGAACTTAAAATGTCTCTCTCTCTCTCTCTCAAAAGTTTAACTGCAAAAAATTTTCAACTCAGGGGAAAGTGCTTGAACAGGTATCAGAGTTTTAACTGTCTGTCCAGACAGTAAATGTAACTGAAAAGTGTACCAAGGAATTTGGCAGTAGACTTAAGAGTTCTCATCAGCTGTATTGTGCTGTTTCCACTTGTGAAGAAAGCTGGGTATTTAAAATGCAGATTTAGGTGTGCCCTCTGTTATGGCAGTGAGTTAAGTTTGTAAGTAAAGTTCTAGTAAGATGATTAGATGTAGCCAATGAGAGTGGTGTTAAGAGGAATACCAGGAAAAATAAGGGTTCAGTGATGACAGAATTAATGGAAAAGTGCAATCTTAGTGGAATATTTCCTCTGAAAATGAGTGGTTTGGGGCATGCCATGCAAAAGATTTCCATGACAGGTGTTTAGTTTAACCCTTTAAGTCCTGGTGATGTATATATATGTTTTGCTATAGCCTTGCATTATTAAGAGCTGTAAATGTTTACATTTTTTTTTTTTTACATTTATCAGTTCTCTTAATGCTTGTAAAATGTAATGTCTCAAAGCAATAGTGATAATGAATACTTTTCATTGTCACTGTTGGAGATGTCAGCTTTTTTATGTTCCTGAGCAATTCAATGTCAGATCAATCACCTTCTTGACCTCACCATTTCTGATTTTGATGAAATTTGGTATGAAGCACACATATGACAGGGTAAGTAATTCTGCCAATTTTCAGATTTTTATTT
Organism: Macrothele yani; assembly: GCA_039090855.1. Taxonomy (NCBI): domain Eukaryota; kingdom Metazoa; phylum Arthropoda; class Arachnida; order Araneae; family Macrothelidae; genus Macrothele; species Macrothele yani. Next base: position 74,068,098 of record CM077016.1, on the reverse strand, counting down.
TGAAAATTGTCCAAGATACACACATAATAAAAAATTTCGTAAAAAATGACAAACTTGCACTTATAAAGGGCTGTAAATTTTTTCCTAATTGTAGTATAGTGACAATTCACAGTTGCAAAGCTAAAGGATTGAGCTTTCTATAGATACCATACATGACCTTCTTACAACAGATTAAAGTTTCAAGGTCATCCACTGTGACCTTTGACCTTGAATATCTCAAAACATGCCATCTTAAAAAAAATTACGAAAAAAATATATTTTATTGCTCAACATTCTTCTACCCATGTGCCAGATATTAGGCTGGCACTGCTATGGCAAGGCAGTGTAGGATTAATAGGAGTGTCATGCTGCACCCTTCTGTAAGGCACAGAGACATACCATGCAATAAATATTTCTTACGTTGAGGATTTGTGTTTATTATACATGAAATGTGTATATATTATAACAGATTTATCAGAAATATGCTATGTGACAGCAATTTTACTTGATAGACACAATTTTCAGCAGTAAATAATGTCAACAAATCTTTGAGATCAGAGATTGAAACTCCACCCATTTTAGCCAATGGCAGGGCTTCTTCTTAGCCAGTGACAAAGCTTCTTATTAGAGCCAATGACAGGGTTTTTTATTAAAGCTAATGGCAAGGCTTCTTATTAGAGCCAATGACAGGGTTTCTTATTAAAGCTAATGGCAAGGCTTCTTATTACAGCCAATGAGAAATCTTACTGGTACACCATTTTACATTTGCTGTTAGCTCAATTCTGAGCTTGTGAGTGTGTGGTTATCAATTTATCTGTAACATTGTTAACTGTTTAATTGTTATTTTATCTTATCTTTATTATCTTTATTTAATCAATTTCTTTTTATCAAACTATATCATTTTTTTTTTTTTTTTTTTTTTTTTTTTTGCGGGTGCAGTTTCATTAACCAAAATGGACTTTAAAAGTCAAATTTTTTTGTTGTTATCCTCTGGATAAAAGTGGACACGCAAGGTTTAGAAAGAATCTGAGAAAAGTACAGCCTTGGATGGTTCAGAAATGTCCAAATATAACATTAGAACAGAAAATATGTAGTTCATGCAGAAAATCTATCTCTGAAATGCGAGGTCCTTCATGTACAATTGATGCAGAGGCAGAACAACCTCGGTTAAGTGAAGATAATTCAGGAGTAGTGAAGAGTGAGATATGGACTGACAGACACAACTTTGGATAGTCTGAATGATAAGTTACTTTCTCTAGGCGAATCTCCTGTGAAAAAAAAAAAAAGAGGTGTTGGACAGTACAGTAAGAAGAAATATCAGAAAATTGGTGAAGTGATAAAAGACTACATAGGTGTTCCAGAGTGTGATAATCCTGTAACAGTGTCTGATGAATCGGTTATGATTTCACAGTTGAAAGAAAAATTTCAAGAAACAGACTAGCAGTGTTGAAAGTCCAAATACTAACAATATTACCTAGAACCTGGAGTATTCGTAAAATTCAGGAAGAATTTGGTGAAACATATTACATGGCACGAAAGTCTAAAAATCTTGTGGAAGAGCAGGGTATTTTAGCAACTCCAAATCCTAGGCCTGGGAAAACTCTGTGACAGCACAGTTGAAAACGTTATTGCATACTATAATAGTGATGAAGTGAGCCGTTGTTTACCAGGAAAAAAAGATTTTGTTACAATGATGGAATCAGGATCAAAAGTACAAAAACAGAAACATCTTATTCTAGGAAATTTGAAAGATATTTCAAGGATTTAAAGACAAGAATCCTAATGTCAAAGTAGGGGTTTTCAAAGTTCTGTGGTTTACGCCCAAAGAATTGTGTGCTGGCTGTTGTAAGTGGAACACTGTGTGTGTGTTGTGCTCATGAAAATGTAAAACTTATGCTAGCAGGGTGCAAATTGCAAAACTTAACTCGTAATGATGAATTACCAGTTAGGACAAACAAAGATTGCCTTGCAAGAATAACTTGTAACCCTCCTCTTCCAGAATGCTTCTTCTTCAAGTGTGATTCTTGTCCTGGTATAGCACACTTACTAGAGCAAATAAGTAGCTTATTCACCATGAATGGGATTGATGAAATTGTATATAAATTGTGGACTACAACTGATCGCACAGCACTTATGACAGTCTGTAACACTGTAGAAGAATTCCTTGAGACCTTTGAATCAAAAGTGAAATTGCTATTGCCACATTCTTTTATAGCTATTCAGCAGTCATACTTTCTGTCAAATCTGAAAGAAAACCTTGATGATAATCAGTGTGTTGTGCGATTTTGCTGAGAATTATTCCTTCATACTGCAGGATGCAGTCCAAGGATACCACTGGAACAATTCCCAAGCTACTATTCACCCTTTTGTCGTGTACTACAAAAGTCAACACACACTTCAGTTGGATCATGTTTCTTTTGTTGTCATCTCAGAATGTCTTGCGCGTGACACTATCAGTGTTCACCTTTTTCAGAGCCAATTGTTGCAGTTTATATCGTCACATTTTGACAAGAAAGTAGAACACATCTATTACTTCTCAGACGGTGCAGCCTCAGAGTATAAGAACAGGAAGAATTTTGTCAATCTGTGCCGTCATGATGTAGATTTTGGTATCACAGCTGAGTGGCATTTCTTTGCCACCTCACATGGAAAGGGGCCATGTGATGGCGTGGCAGGCACCATTAAGAGATTAGCTGCACGTGCCAGCCTTCAGTGTTCATACAATGACGAAATTATGACACCGTGCCAACTGTATGATTGGGCTTCCAGAAACATTCCTTCGTGCCATTTTAAATACAGCACGGACAAGGACTATGAGAACCACAAGGAGTTCCTCGAGATATGTCATGCTAGTGCTCTACCAATTCCTGGTACTCAAAAACTTCACTGTGTAATACCAGTATGCCGCACAGCTATTAAAACCAAGATGTATTCAAACTCAACTGAATACAAGGTTGAGTCAGTATTGCTAAATCCAATAGAACTGGATCTGGAGGATATTCGTGGCTATGTTATTGTTGAGTATGATAAGTGGTGGGTTGGTTGTGTTTTGGATGTGAACATTCATACAGAATAAGTTAAGATAAGTTTTCTGCACCCACGTGGACCTTCAGTGTCTTTCACATACCCACAGAAGCCAGATATATTAGAAGTGGATAAAACAGCGGCCATTACGAAGGTTGACCTACGAACAGCAACAGGTCGGACATAATTTATGGACAGAAGCGAAATAGAGATGGTCACTAGCAAGATGGCATCACATTCTTTTGGTTTGCAACCTTATTAACCAAGCGGTTCACTTGTATGTGTACACCACTAATATAACCTGTAACACATTGTGAAATTAATACATACATGCATCTGGAAAACAGTTATTGTACATTTGTCCGAACCTAACCTGGAGGACATATACTCCTATTAATCCTACACTGCCTTGCCATAGTGGTGCCAGCCTAATATCTGGCACATGGGTAGAAGAATGTTGTAGCAATAAAATATATTTTATTCATAATGTTTTGAGATATTCAAGGTCAAAGGTCACAGTAGATGACCTTGAAACTTTAATCTGTTGTAAGAAGGTCATGTATGGTATCTATAGAAAGCTCAATCCTTTAGCTTTGCAACTGTGTTTGAATTGTCACTCTACTACAATTAGGAAAAATTTTACAGCCATTTATAAGTGTGCGAGTTTGTCACTTTTTACGAAAATTTCGATTTTTATTATGTGTGTATCTTGGACAATTTTCAAAATAAAAATCTGAAAATTGGCAGAATTACTTACCTTGTCATGTGTGCTTCATACCAAATTTCATCAAAATCAGAAATGGTGAGGTCAAAAACTTATTTTTTTTTATTGATCTGACTTGGAATAATGTCCTTCCTGTATTTATCCTTTTGTGCTCCTAATACTTCACACAGTGCTTTCCCATACACTCAGACTGAAATCGTACTCGTGGCGACAAACAGGAAAGGCATTTTGCATAGAACATTAAAGAATACTGGAAAATATTTAAACTATTTAGACTTCAATTTTTCCAGTGTTTTTTACATTTTTCTGGGTGCAATACTGGCTTTTTGGTATGTTTCTTAGTAGTATACTGTTTCTTGCTGGCCACCTTTTTGCTCTCCTGTCTGAACATACAGCAGTCTTTGTTTTTGCTTCCTGGACATTTATTTATAATGTAAAGTTTTCCATTTGGATGTTCTTAATCAAATGTAGACACTCTGATTCATCAAATGTAGACACTCCATTTCTGCCCGCCTTTTTTTTCGCTGACCAAGCCTCTGATCACACTCTGCTGAAAAGACTTGTGCGAAATAACTAGCACATCTTTCTTCTGGCAGTGATTTTTGTGAAGCAAATAACTGTTGACAACTGAAACTTCTAGTAACCAGAAGGACAGCTTCCACCACCACTTCAGACTTTATATTGTGAAACTAGTTTGATGTGTAGTGGTCAGACCTTGTCAACGCCTCCCATCTTGGACGTGTAATCAATGATCACATTAGACTTGATTATTTGTTCTTTCGTAGTTTTGTTTTTCCTTTCAGCTAATGTGGAATTGATATTTTTTGTCAACAGCATCTCAACCAGGCTTTTCTTGCCATGCTAGAACCATTGTGTTGGTCTGGAAACATTTTAATTCTTGCTTTCTATGAACATAATTTTTTTTTTTTCTTTATCCCATCTGGAAGGTTTTTTCGACTGGGCTGAATTGTTCCTGTGAGCTGCACTTGCTGCTTCGCTCCTCAGCCAATACAACACTCATATATAAATCGTCAGTGTGCAAATGATATCCTGACTGGCCTGTTGCATTTATGACATTAGCTAGTAATTGAAGGACAATTTTCTCTCCGAAAATTTCAGATCTGGTTGAATCAGAGAATGTCATCGCGGTGCCAAAATACGGTATTGCACTACAAATATAGCCTTTCGAGGAATCCAAAATCAAATATATTCTCGGTCCCCGTTTTGTTGGCTTCTGTAGGTTGTACATTTTGAATAAGACATGGCCTTTGAATAAAACTGTTGATTCATCCACAGCTAAGTATTGTTGTGGCCTGTATATCTCCATGAACTTGTGTGACAGGTAGTCTAAAACATTTTTCACTTTACTAACTCATGATCTGATTTGACTGTTCACATGCATAGCACTCTGGATTTGATACATGAAGAGTCCAGAAAATGTGCATTAATCTTTCTAGTGAAACATTCAATCCAGCTGTTCTCGTGAAAAGAAATCTTGCATTTTTGTAAAGCCGTGTTCAAAAGTCTTTTTAACATGGCTTTATTAAAGAACACCATGGAACAATTTCATCACTTGCATGGTAACATCATTCCAGCCCCACCACACAATGTTGTGGGAGTGGTGTCACCTCCTGTATTTTTATTTTAGCATATGTTTGTTTTGTCTGATATTTGGGTATTTGGGGGTATTTTGCCTAGATAAGTTCTTACTTTTCTGTTCTTGCCAATCCATGTGTGCTGTTCCTTTGCCTGACATTTCATTTGCACCAGCCGAATACATAGAAATTATATTGGCTACTGCAGGTCAAGGAAAATGTGAAGATCCATCTCCATCAGATGAGAAAAGACTATGAAGTAAAGCATTTTGGGCCTTAAAAAACTATAGGGGCAAAGTGTGTTTTTATGTCTGCCTCTTGTTTAACTTGACCTTTTTTCAGGTGTGTGCTTGTGTATGTAGGCTTACATGGTGGTTCTAGCACATGAACTTATAAAATGGTGTGCAGTAATTGGTGGCACTGAGTTTTTAATTCTTGCACATAACTTGAACAAAAAATGTAGCTACACTTCAGATTTTGAATATTATGTAAGCATTTAAATTGTAAAGCTTTTGTATGTTCTTTCTTGTAAGTGTTCTATGTAATGCAGGTATTGGAACTGTGCCTGTTGGTCGAGTAGAAACTGGAACATTAAAACCTGGTATGGTGGTAACTTTTGCACCTGTGAACATCACTACTGAAGTGAAGTCAGTGGAAATGCATCACGAAGCCTTGACTGAAGCCCTCCCTGGAGATAATGTTGGATTCAATGTGAAGAATGTTTCTGTGAAGGTATGCTATACCAGTGTTCTTGAATTTGTGCATAAATATTGGGTGTAGAGTTGATTTTTTCCCTGCAGCATATCTTGCAATATTTTCAGTACCCATTCATGCCAGAGAAGTCAATCAATAATAAAAAGAAAAAAATTCAATCCATCCAAATAGTTTAATTTGGCTTTTTAAACTACAACTAGCATTCACAGAAAAACTTTTAATTAGAATGAACAGTGTTTACTGAAAGAAAAAAAAATCCATTAAATATTTTGTGTAATGCACTAAATGAATGACTGATTATTGCAGTAACTTTATTGACTTTTTTAGTAATTTTTCTTAGGATTTCTATTTCAGCCCTTCAAATAATTTTTCAGTATAAGGTTAAATCCGAAAAATTCCTGAAGGATGCATTTTGTAAGTTTGCAGTTTTTTTGTAAAAAGATTAATTGGAATGCGGTTTTTGTTTGGGTTTTGTAGTTATCCAGCAGTATATGTAGACAATGTGTGAGGGATAGTTTCAGGATTTTATTTGTACTATTACCTATGTTGGATTGAGCTTAGTTGGCAATGGCTAGCCAGTAAGTGATTTTGTGGGAGGGTACTGTGCTGCATTCAGCAAACTGTGAAAATACAAAAATTCAGAGCAGTAATTGCCTGAAATTCATAGAAATTATTTCCTGATGCTTGAATAAAGTAAATACTAAAAATAACTAAGGTCAGTCAATCCACATCAAGTGGTCCAGCACTGGTTGCTTGACCATTTTTATTTATTTATTTTTTTTTTTTTTTTTTTTTTTGGCAGTGATGACCCCTATATGTTGGTAGTTTAAAACCATATTTTAATTTTATACTGACTCGTTTAGAAATGGCAGCCATTTTTGCTTCACGCCAAGTGCCATTTTTTGCGTTTCCAGAGGTTTGCAAAAAAACTGCATATTTCAGTTATGGTTTGTCTCCGAGCTGTGGAACAAAATTTATTATTCTTAGCTGGACTACATTTTTGTTAATTACATCATTTGGCTATCTTGTTTCCATGCGACTGAAATTTCATGCCGAATTTGATGCTCGCGGTTATAAAAAAAAAAAATCAAATTTCGGAAGGGCAATTTTTTGCGAAGGATCAAAATATTCAGCTGCAAATTTTTTTTTTGCAAGTACCTATGGTAGGGTAGTTTATGTAAAAAAAACAATTGAGCCCGGATACTAGTCTCCTTTTTTTTTTTTACAGGGACCCACAAATATGGAATTTTTTTTTTTTTGGTAAAATTTAAGAGTAAATATCTCTGGTAGGGGAACTAATAATTTAAATTTTGCACACAGTAAAGTACTATATGGTAGTAAACTCCAGTAAAAATTTTGATATTCCACTGGGAGCAGAGTTATGCCATGTACAAAACTTACAAAAACCTGCAAGATCAGACAATGTATTATATTATGCAGCAAATATAAAGTTTTAAAATACATAACTTATGAGTATATATACTTATGTGGACCTTAACTAAAAGAGACATACAAAGACTACAGACAACTCAAAAAAGCAGGGAGAGATGCATGCTTGGTGTAACCAGGAGAGATAAGAAGAGGAACTCGTGGATCAGAAAAATGACAAGAGTGGAACACATCATGACCAGAGTAAAATCAGGAAAAGACCCAAAAGACTACCACATGGGACATGGGCGGATGAAATTCAAAAGTATGCGGGAGTAACATGGAAGAGACTGGCACAAGACAGACCGTTGTGGAAGAAATTTGGAAAGACCTTCGTCCAGCAGTGGGTTGACAATAATCACACACACACACACACACACACTGAAGTGCCAGAAAAACTGGTACAGACGAGCTTATGCAAAATACATAGCAACGTCACCTATGCGCATACCGGTTGCATCCGCCAGTGCATATATAAAGCAATAGACATCCTTGCCAGCTATCAGAGCTGTTTTCGGCATGAGAATGACAAGTAATAATGATTTAAGCTATTTTCAACGCGGTGTCATAGTTGGCGCTCGTGAGATAGGCCATAGTATTTCAGAGGTAGTAACTAAGTTGGGATTTTCATGAACTACCATTGCAAGGGTGTACCACGACTACAAGAATTCTGGCAAAACCTCCAGCCTAAGATACCAGTGTTGCCGTAAAAAGACATTGGGTGAACATGACCATCGTCTGCTGTCAAGAATAGTTTCATGCGATAGGCATGCAGAGGTGCTAACCATTACGGATTTTCCATAATAATTATTATGCAGAGATGCCAACCAGTTTCAGATATTTTCAGTAGTACTCGTACACATTTTAGGTAGTTTTGGCCATTTTTCAGTAGTCATACCAAAAAGAATAATTTTAACCGAGGAAAACAACTCATTTAATTAGCATTTTTTTATTTATTCATTTATATACCTGAAAATCTGTATCAAAAATTCCAAATTTTTTACATGGAAAATATACACCATGACATTTTTTTGACACAAACAATTGATTAAACAGCTTTCTTTAGTGATTTTGCTGTACAGTGTTTTGCAGATTTGAGTTCCTCAGCAGAAAATCTTATTTCATAACACACCTGCCCAGAGAACATATTTATTTTTGCAATAAGAAGTGCTACTACAGTTTCTAAACCTAAATTAGGTTGGAAACTGGCTTTATTTTTCGCACTAAACTAAAATCTCGTACTCACAGCATTAGTGTGGAACTACAAGTATTGCAAACATTACTTCCGAGGGAATAGTATACTTAACCGCTCTATTACAGCCTTATATTTTGAAATTTCTAACCAAGTGACATCTATTCTATCTGTTACTGCTTTGGTCTCTAATTTGTCAGCTTGATAACGAGGAATTCCGCTTTCAGTGTATCAAGTTCATTTTCAGTTATTATAAATGGAAAGTGTTTGACTATGTGTAATACAGAAGTAAATGATGTTATGGCTCTAAAGGAAGGATCTACTACTTCTGCATGTTTTAAGAATTCATCATAGATCAGTATCTTTTCTTGAATATAAGAACATTCTTCAATGTGAAATTTTCAGACAGATGTATAGAACTTAAAAAGTTCATTTTCGTTTAAAATGATTTCGCTTTAATACATTCTTGTTTTTACTCCAATTACCAGTTGTGTTCTTTCTGATTTTTCTTTTTTGAAAAATTAAGCTCACCATCAGCTACGACAGTAGGCTTCGCAAACCCCTGGGATGCCATGACAATTTTATCCATCGTGCTGAAAGAACTTTCAGTTTGAGGACCATGAATGCATGATTTTAGATAAAAAGGTGTAGTATAACTTGGAGAATATGAATGCTTTTGAATATCATGCATCAATTCTTACAAATTTTTCAGCTTCGTCACTTTCGTTTTCATACTCCCCCTTTATCAAGCTGAAATGTAAACCTTTTTTGGGGGAATATGTAAGAACACAGGATGCACGTTCGGAACATCGTTGGGGAAAAAAATTAGTTACGGGAGAAACCTTTGCTACGTCAGATTTCCGTTTTCGGACATTTCCCTTCCATATTCAAGGTGAAATACAAATATTTACAAAATAAAATGAAATTTAACAACAGTACTAGGCAGAGGAAACATAGCGTGAAAAATAAAATTACGATTACGGGAGAAATCTTCACTGTTTCCAAAAGTTTTGAAAGACGAAATTTCCGTTTTCGAAAGTTTCAGGCGGAAAGCGTCCTTCACCACCACTACCAATTGCCCCAAAATTTCTGTTCAATTATGCATCAATCTCGAAGATAACCCAAATTACGACGAAAAAGCAGAAATTCCTCTAAGCCAAAAATTACGCTGGAATTTTTTCGCCGTCAAATTTCTGTTTTCTGAAATTTCCCCTCCATTTTCAAAGTGAAATACAAAGATTTATGGAATAAAGTTATGTATAACAACTATACTGGACAGAGGCAACATCGCAGGAAAACGAAATTACGATTACGGAAGAAATCTTTATTTCGTTCACTTCAGTTTTTGAAAGGCGAAATGCTGTCCCGATGCATATTTTTACGCGTTGGTAAAATTTCGATGCATACCAGACACGTAATTACGCATTTCGGCGAACTCTGCAACGAAATCCAAGCATACTTTACTGCAACGCCAGAAAAAAACTTCGAAATATTAATTACTGACAGGAATGGTTGATGCAAGATTTAAAAAACAAACAAAAAAACTCCGATGCCAAGCAATGACTCTCTCATTCTGCACCAAACGATTTTAAACAGCTTGCCGCTGCACTGCAAAAGAGCTTCAAGCCGAACTCCGCCCACGTCCACCACCAAAGAGCTGCGCTCTATGTCCCCAGATTGTTGCATGCTGTAGTAGAGTGCCGGCCGCTCGCGCTAAGATTTGAGCAGCTTAGAGGCAGAACTGGAAGTGCAGGCAGCATTGCAAACATGACAGTCGTCAAGTGGCCGCCGTTTCGTTGGGAAGGGGAACAAGCAAAATAAAAATTAGCTTCCGTAAATTTTTTGTAGAAAAAATCAGTTTTCCGTAGTAAAAGAGCTTTTTCCGTAGTTGTTGGCATCTCTGATTACGGTTTCGGCTGCCTGATTACGGAATCGCACTGAAATCCGTAATTCTTCCAACCTGTCCGTATTTCGTAAAAGTTCTGAATTTTGTGTCCTTTTTTGTTAAAATCACGATTTAAACTGCGATCGCATTTTGCGATTAAATTTATGGTTCTTTTCGCACAAATTGCGAAGATGTTTAATTGGTGTTTCTAAGCAAGCACCATTGAAATTCAGATATTGGATACATCGGTAAAGCCGATATCGGGTGAAGAACAGCAAGGCGATATTGCGTAATATGTCTGAAAAGCTGCTATTGGCACAATGACGTCCGCATGCCTGCCAAGTATTCCGGATTTTAGGGTGGTTTTACGGTCGAAAGATAGTTTCTTCCGGATTTTCGCCAAAACGGCTCGTGAATATTTTTTTTTATTAATGGAAATCGATATTGTTATTGTCGCTTAATGTAAACTCCTGCTTTTGTTTAGTTTTTATGATCTCATAGCAATTGAACCTTATGTTATCTCATGTTTCTAGCAGTGAGCGATATTTATAGATCACACCCCCTCCTGCCAATCCTTCCAAACTCCCTCTCTTTGTTTGAGTAGCTGCGCTAATTGTGCCGATAGTTTTCAATTCTGCACCATGCAGAGTTTCAAAATGTGTAATTATGCGTCTAGTACGCATCAAAAAGTGTTAATGCATCAAAATTTTACGAATGCGTAAAAATACACATCGGGAAACTTGCAGAATACATATCAACGCAAAAATACGCATCGGGGCGGTATTTTGTTTTTCAAAAACTGAAGTAAATGAGAAATATATTTTTCCGTAATCCTAATTTAGTTTTCCTGCGATGTTGTATGCATCACTTTGTTGGTATACATCACTTTATTCCAAAAATATTTGTATTTCAGTGCGAAAGAAAGTGGAGAGAAAATTTTTGAAAACGGAAATTCGACGGTGCAAGAATTTCCCTGTAATCTTCAGGCATGAGCGTGCAGCAGCTTCGAGGAATTTCTCCTTTTCCATCATAATTTGAGTTATCCTCGAGATTGATAGATAACTGAATAGAAATTTTGGGGTAATTGGTAGTAGGGGAGAATATTTTTCGCCTGAAGCTCGAAAACTGAAGTTTTCATCTTTCAAAACTTTCGAAAACGGAAGTTTAGACGCAGTGAAGCTTTCTCCCGTAATCGTAATTTTAGTTTTCATGCTATGTGTTTCCTCTGCCTAGTAGTGTTGTTAGATAATGTCCGAAAATGAAAATCGGACTTGGAAAAGATTTCTCCCTTAACTGTATTTTTGTTTTCCCAACGATGTTCTGAACATATTCTTAAATATCCCCCCCCAGGTTTGCATTTCAGCTTGATAAATAGAAGGGGTGGGGGAGGGTCAAACTAAAGTGACAAAGCTGAAAATTTGTGTTAAAAAGTTTTCATATTCTGTTACATTATTCATCCTTTATCTAAAATAATGCTGTCATGCATTCATAATGGATAAAATTGTCATCCAAGAGCATTAAAAAAAAAAAAAAAAAGTCTGTCTTGTCCATTGCTTAAATGAAAGTTATTTCTAAAATTGCGTCATTCAATTGAAAAAAATCAAAACCTTGAAAATATGACTGATACAGAAAAATAATTGAAAACAAGTATAATCAAACATACTGCTAGCATATCCCATACATAACCTTTCTCCCCTTATAATAGGTAATTGTGAATTAACAGTTCTGGTATTGTTGAAAATCTTCTTGATTTTATGGTAAATCTTGATTTTTGCAAGCAATCTTTTTGATTTAGGGAAATTTTGGTTGGCAGGTATGTGTCCGACATTCAGCCATCGTAGCCATTATCGGCTCTATATTTAGCCGATATTCATTCCCACTTGGGTTATTAAAAATATTAACCATTAAAATTGGAGGGTTATGTTATAAGGTATTTGATTTTATAAGGTTGTTACACATTTCACACGTTAATTTCTCATGAAATACCCTTCCCACATGTAAACGATGAGGCTTCGTATGGTGATTCTGATAGGCACAGAAGGTTGGCACCTCTGTGACATGAGGTAAGTACAATATTGATAATTTAATTTCATAATTTCTTGTCAGGATAGTGTAAACATATAAGGTTATTACACATTTCATGCATTAATTTTTCATGAAATAACCTTTCCGCGTGTTAACGATGAGGCTTCGTATGGTGATTACAGATAGGCACCTCATACAAGTATTACAGGTTACACAGTAGTACTATAATATAGTCCTTAACTTTGAAAAAAAAATGGTGTGATACATTACTAAAAATATTACTGAAAGTTTGTGTTCCATTACTGAAACATTACTGAAAAATACCCTATTGATTAATGATAGGTTCTGCTAGAGGTTGGCACCTCTGGGCGTGCAACACTCTCGCAGGTATCGTCGGAATTCAATGCTGGAGCCTTAACAAGCATCAGCGTCCGGACTGTGCGACATACACTGCAGGTTATAGGCTTTGGAAGCAAACTTCCAACTATAGTCCCCTTGATGGGTGCACAACAAAGGTATGCACCTCACTTGGGCAGAGCAACACCGCCACTGGACACTTGATGACTGGAAACAATTAGCCTGGTCTGACGAGTCGTGTTTCCAACTGTATCGGGCAGATGAAAGGATTAGTGTGGTGCAAACCCCATAAAGCCATGGATCCCAACTGTCAACAGGGAACTGTAACGGCTGGTGTTGGGTCTGTAATGGTATGAGGTGTGTTTAGCTGGACTTCACTGGGACCCCTGGTACGTCTACAAACTTCTGTGACCAGGCAACTCTATGTGCGCATCTTTTCTGATGAGGTACACCCGTTCATGTCCTGCATTCATGCTGATGGGTTGGGCCTGTTCCAACTGGACAATGGACCTCCACACAAGTGTTGGGACGCCATATTATGGTTACAGGAGCATTCATCTGAGTTTGGGGTGTTGCCATTTCCACTAAAGTCCCCAGATCTGAATATGATAGAACCAGGGTGCGCACGCGTGCTTGAAAACCTGGAAAGTCCTGGAAAATCATGATTACGTTTTCAAGGCCTGGAATATCCTGGAAAAACGGTGTTTTTTTAATGCCGTCTTGAAAAGCCTTGAAATTTGAAATTAGTGCTTAAAAAAATGCCCTTTTAGGAAATCGTGTTACTGTTACCCCTTCATTTTTTAAAGTTCCTTTTCTCTGTTCTCAAAGAAACCACCGGCAGCGGTTTCCGATGTGCACCAAATCCTAATTTGGCTGGGGGGAAAAAAAGAAAAAAAAGGCACTACTTCCAGTGCAATAAAATTGGACGATTACTAGTAGGTCGAAGGGGAACTTGATGTCCGTCCGACAACTGAGAACAGAAGGGGAAAGAAGAGGCATCTAGCATTTGCAGGGGGTCGCGTATGTACCAAGTCAGCTGGCATCCACCAGTGAGGAGTATGCCTGAACAACACATTCATCTGCTTCTTGTTTATGTGCATGCCACCCTCCCTCCCCTCAAGAGACTTCCGCTACTTATGATAAAAAATAAGAAAACTATCTTTGCGAATTTTTCACGAAAGTGGCTGAAATTTTTACATTCACTGTAATTGGATTACAGAAGCTCACTTCCAAAATTCCAATTGAATCGGTTTAAAACTTTAAAAGTTAGCATTGGTAATTTTTATTATGGACAAGTATGTGTGCCTCTTTGGACAGAGTGAGCCTCCAGCAGAAAGGGTGTTACCATAGCAACGGTTGATTGACAGCTGGGAGCACTGATCTGAAGCCCTTGGTTGGGAAGAAAGCAAACACCTGTTTATCACTTCCACGGCTCAAAAGGACTAGGAGAATATTTTCAGAAATCCATTTTTCCGAATTTTGGAAATAACACAGTAAAATTTTTACAGTAGTTAAGATACATCACAATAAAGTTCTAGTGCAAATTTCGCCAAATTCCGTTAAGAACTTTAGCAGATGCAAAAAAAAATCCGTTGCGTAATCGGATTGAAAAAAGAAACAGTAATTTATAAATTACGGGAAAAGCAAGTGAATTATTTTCTTTAGATGCCATGGTTTATTTAAACAGAGTGATCCTTAAATTTTTTTTCTATGATGATATGGACTCTATTTGAATTACAAACATACGTTTTTATTCAGACGTCTGAGTTACTGTTTTAATAAAAAAATCATCTATAATTAAAAAGTTTTCAATGGATTTAAGCAATATTCAGCAGATAAACAAACGTATTTTTAGTAAATTGCAACATCATGACGCAAATTTGGTAATTTAATTTTGTCGAAAATTGGGGAGCATTTTTTTTTTTTACATTTTTATTATAGTTAAAGTGAAGGAGGAAGGGTGCAACTTGACAGTTCAGTGAGCTGCAGGTGGTGATCTATGGCAATGTGCCAAATGAAAAGAAGCCATTCCATCAGGTCATTCCAAAGGTTGTGTGTGTGTGGACGCGTCCTCCTGCTGTTTGATCTTAATCGGAATGTTTTTGTGCATGGGGGGGTCGAGAGAAATATCCGTTTCAGCTTTACAGCTTTCACAGCTTTTTTTTTCTTTCTTTCTTCTTGGTAATAAATAAAAATCATAGTTGCTGCATTCACCATTGATCCATGTTTGCATTTCTTGAATATAAACAGCAGACAATCAGAAACATAGTGTTGGGCGGGTCTTGATGATCTTCATTTTGCATATGCTGAATTCAGTTCTGTGGGAATAAGGAATGACTTATACTGTGAATATATACAAAACTACATATTTTTGAGCTGAAAAAATAGGTCTACTTGTACACAGTAGCTAACGTGTGAACTCAGATGAAGACAATCAGGCCGCCCGGTGGCGCAGTGGTCTAAGGCGTTGGCCTCTGATCATTCGTCCGTAAGGGGTCCGGGTTCGAATCCCGGTCAGGCATGGATGTTGTGTTTGTCTTACGGCACTGGTTCTCTCTCCTTCCCTGGAACCAGTGACCCTAAATTAGGGACGGGCGACTGCTTATAGCCCATTTGAGTTGCTCACGGTGGTCGTTAAACCTCCAATCAAAAAAAAAAAAAAAAAAAAAAAAAAAAAAAGACAATCAGACATACGGACGTCTGATTCCATAAAAAAAAATCAACAGTTTTTTTATTTACACTACAGGTAAAAAAGCAAAAACATGTTTTTAAACGTTATAAAGGAAAACGGATTTTTGAAACGCATGACTTGATGATCTTAATTTCTGAAAGTTTCTTTTTTCCACATCCTTTTTTTTTTCAATTACAATACACTAACAGGATACTGTGTGTTATATCACTTAGAGATATGGCAGATTTTCGGTTGCTGATATCCGCGATCGTAAGCGGTAGTTGCATTGCGATTGTTGATGATGACAAGATAAATACTGGAGTGATGTAAAATGTTGCATAAACTAAAAAAAAAGCCCCCCCCGAACTTTTATGCGGTCATCATAGCTGATCAACCATTTCATTCCATGAACATCAGCACATTTCAATCATTTGAACATTGGAGGTATCTGAAGGAATTCAGCCGTGCTTAAGCGCCCTAGCGCAACGAAAACATGCTAATTTTGGACAGTTCTATTCCCTTCCCCTCTACCATCCCTAATAATTGAGAGTGCATACATTGAGAGTGTTTCAAATATTCTATTTATGAGCTAGTTTTCGCGCTGTTCATTATGCTTTTATTTTCGAAATTCCTAACACTTTTGAACTATGGTTGCAGAAACGTTTATGCTTTGGGTTTGTCTGTAGGATAATTCGCATGAAAGCAGTTGAATTTCGGCGAAATTTTAGTATGCTGTTGGGTACAACCTGAAAACCTACCCTCTTGAAAAAGGTCGAAATTAAATTTAAAGGCCAAGACATAAGAGCAGTATTTGTTCTCCAAGCTTAGGAATGTTAACTCACATAAAATCTGTTTGATTGCAACAAAGTTTTGGTATGTTATCAGGGAGGAGAAACCTACCCTTGTGGAAAATGATCCAACTTTAATTCAAAGGTCGGGGCATGAGAACAGAATTTATTCTTTATGGTCTTGTGCTTGATAAACTTGATCCATTTGCATAAAGCACATTCATCCATTTGCATCTTTCATCATTTTTATTACTTAAAACTGAAATTACTTAAAAAAAATAATTTTAACATGATACTGTAACGCGTAATAATTATCCTGGAATTTTTTTGTATATGTCCTGGAAAAGGCCTGGAAAGTCCTTGAATTTTTTTCCCCCAAAAGTGTACGAACCCTGTAGAACACGTTTGGGATGCTATGCAACGCGCTATCGAACACAGGAATCGGAGACCTCTGAATACACCCAAATTGTGGAATGCTCTGCAGGAAGTATAGTGTGTACTGCCTACAGCATATTTCCAGAAGTTGGGAGTCCATGCCTGTCGTATTTCTGCAGTCCTGCGCTCCCGTGGGGAACCTACCAAGTATTAGACTGGTGTACCAGTTTTTCTGGCACTTCTGTGTGTGTGTGTGTGTGTGTGTGTGTGTGTGTGTGTGTGTGTGTGTGTGTGTTATGAAAATAGGGAATTACTTACAGAAGTCTTAAAAGTTTAGCACTTATTCAAAAGTTGGGATATCTTCTCACATAGTTTTTGAGAAATGTTAAGAGATCGTCCAGTAGCCATAATTAATTCCATTGGCGTCAGTTTTCTAAGAATGTTTTTTGTTTTTACCCACATCTTATCTCCTGATGACTTCTTGAATGCTGTTCTTGGTCCTGCTGGATGGTAAAAGTTAATAAACATGTCCTCGTTTTGTAAACTGATGTATTCTACTTCATTGAGCCACCACTGTCTCTCATACACACGTGCAACAATGTCATTTTTTCTAAGGGTTAGGGGGAACTACTTTAGACACTTGAAAGTCCTCAAGCTCTTCAGGTTTTGATGTCCAAAAGCGTCTCATGACACTTTTGGAAACTGGGATATATCGATGAAATCTCCTAGTTTCTATAATCGGTTCACAGCTATCAAATCTATCCTGCAACTCCATTTCTCTACAAACAACTTCTTTGCTTTTTGCATGAATATAAGTTATTCCCTTTAATTTATCACAGCAAAACTGGTACATATCCTCAACTGTTAAATTTGGCTATCCGCTGTTCTCTGCAAGCTTGCCTTGGCTGTCTCTCGCTTGGTGGTTCCTCCCACTCCATGGCATGCACTTTTCCGTGCGAAGAGGCAAAAAAATTACTCTGTATTGAGCCCAAAATTCCGATTATGATAAATGTTTATGAAGTTCTTGTTTCTATACCGGCTGACTGCATCAGAAAAATAGATATTTTGTACTTGTGGAAGAACTTCCTTAAGATGTCTAGAAATGAGGTGTTTGAAAAGCATGGACAGCAACTGTGTTGTGCTCCAAATAATCACTAAGAATGCAGACGCAGTGGCAGTTTACTTCATCACTTTTTTGTAATAATACACAAATGGATGTACTGTAACCTGCTGCTTTACCCAGTGATAGCCTTGAATTTCATCTTGTATGATGAATGAAAAGTTCTCTGCAAAGTCTGCCAAGACAATAAATTCTGAGTTGCTGAGACTTGTTTTCCTTTCTTTCAAAAACTGACTCTGGGCTTTTGAAATATAATGATGCACTTTCAGTAATTCCAGCTTCTCTGCCAGAGACTCAAAATACTCATCCCTAGGTTTTATCAGTGTAATTATCTCAGCTCTATCTGTTGTAATCCATTGTTTGAATGTTTTGTCTGGCAATGATTCATATCCCTCTGAATGCTCAAGCATCATGTCTAATATGGCTTCTTTTCCTGGGCAATCGGCACACTTGTTCATCATGCAGTTGTAGTTACTTGAATCACATACACATTTGTCAATGAGGTCCTTGTAATTTGCATTTAGTTAAGCCCCTGTGATCATGAGCTTTATATTTTGATGATGCAAACGCCAACTGTGCGAGTCCCTGCAGTTCCTGCTGAGATACACCACTTGGGCTTTAAATCACAAAATTTTGATCTCCCTATTTTACAACTTTGAACGCAACATACAGCTCATTTAAATTAATCAACATTAAACGCTTATGAACTTTTGAAAGACCTATTTTAACTGATACAAAATATTTTCTGCCAGGACATTCTACTATACTCATCATCTTCATAAAAGTCTGCAACTTTTTTTCTCTGAAATTCCATGGTCTCTCCTTTTTCCTAACTTGGGGAGAATACCTTGCTCTTTGACAAGTTGTAGGGTCAGTTTAACGAGACTATCGGAAACGTGGAATTCTGATATCTTTTTGCGAGACCATGAACTGGGAAGTAAGCTGAGAATTTTTTCTTTTTGAGAGCCGCAGCACATCGTTTCAGCTGGTCAATTAGTTCCTTGTACTCATTAGACAAAGTCTGGGGATTTTCATTTACATCTATAATAACATCAAAAGATGTTTCTAAGTAGACACAGTTTCACACACTGTGCCTACTTTGGCTTTGAAAGCATTTTGTCTTTGTCATAACTAAGTTTTCTTATTTTTGAAGCTGGCTACAAATTTAACACGCTACAAGCAGTATCTACTTTGCCTAAGTTTTCAGCAGTTGAGTGAAATTTAATATCATCCTGAGTAAAGTTTTCACTATCTTTACTTCCTAACACAAATATTTTAGAGTAACAATTAGGACATAGTGATTTACCTGGTACAAGGTTAACAGGTAGGTGTTTCTCCATGAAAAGATGCTCTAACTTAATTTCTCTCAACCCTTTTGAAATGGATTTCTTGTCTTTGGAAAGTGTCACTGCATGTCTGACCAAAAAGATGATTATATTTATTCAAATATTTTGCTTTCATGGTACCTACAGACCTTTGAAATCTCAGAACACTCTTAAAGAAAACAATCTTTGATCCTCTTCTTCATAGTCACTAATAGCCTTTATTTTCTTGGCCACAACACCATAGACACTTTCATGGCAATGTTCTTTAATATAGGCACCTATAATACACTAAGAATCAATCATGATGTGTTTAACTGTCACCTGAGAACCACAAAAGCACCTTCCTGTGCAGCAGCAGCCAGAAAACTAACTAGAGAGAGACAGTTCACTCCACAGAGACTGCATGTATAAACAAGCCCTAGATTCACAGATACTGACTGCATAACAAGTCCAGACATGCAGGATCTGGGGCTGCCCCCACCCACAAACCCTTAATGTTACAGTTCTATCTTCATCAGTTTAAGCTATAGCTTTGATTGTTCTTTCAACAAATAATTTATCTTTAAAAAATTTATTAAATATATTGTACAAAAGCACGTCAAATTTGTCGTATGTTTTGTACCTGGCAATAACTCTTCTCCCAGTTAAATATCAAACTTTTTACTGGAGTTTACTACCATATAGTACTTGTGCAAAATTAAAATTTTTATTAGTTCCCCCACCAGAGATATTTACCCCTAAACTTTACTCAAAAAAATTGAAAAATACCATATTTGTGGGGTACCTGTAAAAAAGAGCATCAGGGCTTAATTATTTTTTTTTTTTACATAAACTGCCCTACCATGGGTACTTGCAAAAAAAAAATATATTTGAGGCTGAATGTTTTAACCCTTCCCAAAAAAATTGCCTTTCCGAAATTTGAATTTTTTTTTTATAACCGTGATCGTCAAGTTCAGCATGAAATTTTAGTCACATGGAAACAAGATAGCCAAATGATGTAATTAACAAAAATGTAGTCCAGAATGTGCTCAGAATAACAAATTTTGTTCCACAGCTCTGTGACAAACCATAACTGAAATATGCAGTTTTCCGCAAACCTCTGGAAATGCAAAAAATGGTGCACGGCTTGAAGCAAGTATGGCCGCCATTTTTAAACAAGTCAGTATAAAATTAAAATGATCTTAGTTTTAAACTACCAACATGTAGGGGTCATCACTGCCACAAAAATTAAAATAAAAATTTAAAAATGGTCAAGCAACCAATTTTTTTTCTTGACCATTTGATATGGATATTGACCCAGTGGTAAATTTAGAATTTTCAACTTGAAACAATAGTGGATTATTTTTGAACCAATTCCAAATAAGTCCTTAAATTTGAAGCAAAATACAATGCCAGATAGTTTTTCCCTGAAAAGATTGTTTTTAATGATTTATTATGTATCAAAACTTAAATTATTAACCGTATTTATGATTTATTAAAACTTAAATTTCAGCAGTGGGAAGATCATGGTGAAAAGTAAGGTTTTGTACATTTTGTGGAAAGTTAACTTAGCGCATTGGATAAGTTTTGTCTCTCTATACATACTGCTTGGTGGGAATGACAAGTAATGTTTGGACAACTTTGACAGTTCAGTATAGATAGCTGAATTTTTGCCCACCAAATTTAATTTTTCTTTGAGGGATGTTAGAACATCTCAGGAGATTAAAGTTGCATTTTGTCATTGGTGAGACTTGGTAAGAAACTCTTATTTTGCATTTTTCAGGCTGAATTTAATCCTAAGGAAGCCCACACATCTTGAAACTTGTCATCTATTCTTTTTATTTTTTCCTTACAAGGTTCTGTTGCTCTACTCACATTTTTTGTTTTCAAATCCTAGGCAGTTGTTGGTTTTTTTGCACAAGACTTACATTGGGCATCAAAAATGTAAGCATGTAACTCTAGTTGCTGATCAGCCCTTGCCACTTGCCGGATGGCAATTAATTGGCAACTCTGGCAATTTAAATTTATTTTAGTGGTCGCCATTTGTCATTTTTAGTGTCAACTTTCAGAAGTAAAGGTAAAAGGACATAAAACCAGTCCTAATAACTAGGAATGGCAAAAAAACTGTTTTTTAACATCAAAGTTCTGCCACATCAATAATTGATGTTTTTTAAACCCTTTTAGTGCGTGCGGCTGATTCGTTGGCCCCACATGTGTTGTGCAGGTCAACTAATCTTCCTCCCATCACACAGCAAAAGTGTGGTGGGGTGAATGACCGTCCCTCTATTTTGACCAGAGTAGTTTCCAAATCACACAGCAGTTATCAGTGTGGATCATATGATTTGTTATGTTTTGAAATGAAATTTCCATAAAGCAAACCATTAACCAGCAGTATTGAAAAAATCTAAAGAATTGTGTGGTGAATAAGTTCATGTTGGCTTTATAGAGCTTGACACTGTCAGAAATAACTTTTTCAAGCCCTGTTCAAAGTGTAATGTGCAACTCATCGCAACTCTGTCCTGTGGCAACGGTGTTTATTTTTCTTGTGGACTGTTGGCTCATGGAGAGAATGAAATGTGTTTTATTAGTAGAAACTCTTTATATTCATTTTTCCCAAACAAACTGACACAGGCGCAAAACTCTAAATGGCAAATCCTTAATCTTTTTCCAAACTCGTGTTAGCAGAGGACAAAATTTATTGGCAGCTTGTTCCTCATTTGCAGATGTGCTTTTTGCTACGGCACAATTTTTTCTTAATTGTTTGAAATGGCTGGTTGTAGTGAAAGTTTGACAAGTGATAGTTCTGATTTTTAATCACTTCAGAATAACCTCAATCAATAAGGGTATATTCAAAATTAAAGGAGTTATGTTTTCCTTTATATATATATATATAGTACATAAAACAAAAAAAATTACTTTATAAATAAATTAACACAAGAAAATTAGACAAAAAAGGCTAATACCATGAGAAGTGCCAAAGGCAGCTAAACCTCATGTAGTAGCTTATATAGAATGAAAATATTACAAAACAAAATTTCAAAACAAGTAAACTGAAACACGTTGTCGTCATCAGGAGAGCATCAACCTGTGGGAGTGGCCTTTCTAGTACCAACAAAACGACAAGGCAAGCCAAAATTGTTGGTTAGTCATGCTCCCTAGGCCACAAAACCAAATTCTAATAAGCACAAATTACAAAAATCAAATTTTATAAAACTAAAAAAAGAATTAAAAGCTGAAATCTGGATGTTTGTAAGCAAACATGCTTCTAGAATGATGTTCTGCAAGTTTTTGCATTTGTTCCTCATAAAATTGAATTACACAATTTAATGGGTAGAAAAAAAGTGGCACCTGAAGCGTATTTTTTAGTTAACTTATCTCAGCCTGGCATTTTCTAGGGCCTGAAACATTAGTATAGATGGTATGTAGTAAGATGATTTATTGCTTTGTTTTCACTTAAATGTAAAGCTATTTATGCCTTCTAATTTTAGTTGCAATTTTTTTTGTAAATTCATATTTTTACGTAAAACTGCTTTTTAGGAGCTGCGTCGTGGTTATGTTTGTGGAGACAGCAAAGATACACCTCCAAAGTGCACTGAGGAATTTACTGCTCAAGTTATTGTTCTGAATCATCCTGGTCAGATTACAAATGGGTACACTCCTGTTTTGGATTGCCACACTGCTCATATTGCTTGCAAGTTCAGGGAGATAAAGGAGAAATGTGATCGCCGTAGTGGTAAGAAGTTGGAAGGTAAGTTCTGAGGCTGTATTTTTCCAACCAACAGCAATAGTTTAACAGTTCAAATATTTTATGGTCCTTTTTTGTTTTTATATTACACTTCAACGTTTTACTGGTGCCAGGACAGTAAAAAACATATATTGACACACCGTGATTAATCTGTATCAACCAGGTTGGCATCGCCTATCCCAAGGACCTTTCTGATTGCACTACCCGTTCAAAATATTCAGACACATAAGCTGTGGTATTCTGAGAGCTTGTTGTAAGTGCCCTTTCAAATAAGTACACACTTAGACCTAAATAACAAATTGAAGAACTTAATGATTAGCTGCCATATGTTTAGACCTTTCATAATTTTTCACCAACAGCCAACACCCATTTATAGCAGTTAGATTAAATTGAAAAAAAAAAAATTGCTGCATTAGCAGTCTTCTCTTGTGCACTCGCAATATAAAGCAGAAAAAGAATTTGTTGCATCAAGCTCATTCAAACTAAGAATTCTCTAAGTAGATAGAATTTACATAGAAAATTTAATGTGCCAAAGGCAAAATTCATGTTTTACATTATCTTTAAAAACAATGCTCGTGCACTTCAGGAGCTTGTTTTTCCTAGCGAAGTACCCAGAGTCCTGAGATAACTATTTATGGTGGTATAACAAAAAAAAAAATGCTGGCTGACTTAACCAGATTTTCCAGTGGGGGATTCTCTTTTACTGCATCTGAAACAGGTTTTTCATTTAGGACCACTGCTTTTTCCCTTGCACCCCTAAGCTTTATCTTGTGGATACATTTTGTTCCAGGTTGTGAATGGGTGGGCCAGTCTCTGAGCATTATAGCATATGTAGGGTATATATCATTTGAGCATTATAGCATATGTCATGTACAGTGCACATCTGTCCAAAAAATGTTTTACCCTCAGCCATTAGCTTATCCTCTCCACCCCACCATGGGCTTGAAAATTCTTGAATTAAGTGTTCTTCAGTGCTGTTTTCCATGGTGATCCATACAAATGTCTTTGGTCAACCAGGCGATCTCATTTTTCGACCCCTGTGGTTGTGTTCCAAATTTTCTCATAAGTTTTATACACAGCAATTCTTAACCAGTGCAATTTTGCCACTTTGTTGAAGATTTAATGCTCTCACTAACAGTGGAACTGCAGGATCCATAAATGAGACTTCATGGGAATTCTAAATGCATAGTAAACTTAACCCCAATTTGCAGAATATGATACACAAAGCACTTGGATTTGAGCAAAAAATAAGAGCTCTTGGAAGTTTCTGAATGAAAGTCCTGGAATTTTTCTGTAAATGTGTACAAACCCTGTATTAAACAGGCTTTTGACAAATCCCTTTTGTCAGTTTATAGTAAAGTTTATTTGCCTCATTGAAGGCACTCAAACTGCTGTGGGAGCAGAGTGAAAAGTTCTTGCATTGGGCAAGGTTATTTGAAATCAATGCTATTGCTACACATTACGAAGTTAGGTTCAACAGATTGATGCACAAATGGTCAGTTCCATGAAGCTTCTGGATATCGCACCTGTGTTACTGGCTTTTCAGTTTCATACAGAGATATAGCTTCTAATGTAATAAACTTCAGAATATTACTTCATACTTATAGGTGCAGTTTAGCACCCGCCAGATGGCGATTAACTGGCAACTTGGACGATTAAACTTATTTTAGTGGTTAACAGTTTAGCCATTTGTCAATTTTATTGCCAGTATACAGAAGTATAATAATTCAGAAGTAAAGGTAAAAGGATGGGAAATCAGTCCTAATTAGGGTTGGGAAAACCTCTTTTTAAACAAATGTTGCAGAACCCTTTTAGTGTGACGCAGCTGATTCGTCGGCCCCCCGTGTGTTGTGCTAAGTGCAGTGGATGCAATGATGGGCCCTTGAGTTTGATCTGAGTAGTTTCCAAATCAAACAGCAGATATCAGTATGAATATCTTTTACAAATCGTATAATTTTGCAATGAAATCTCCACGAATTATACTGTCAAAACAGCAATAAAATTGAAAAAATCGTAATAATCGTATCTTTAAGTTCACGTTCACTAGTCTGCCCATGCATTTTCACTGTGTGCCGGAGGAAGGCTAATTTTAGCCAAAATATTTCCTACTGCAGTTGAGGCTGGGCTGTTCACATGGGATTGCAGGCGATTTATATAACGTGACTCTGTCGAAAATCACTTTTTCTTGCGGACTTTCACCACGCAGAACAAAATGATTCATTACTGGATACTCTTTCACATTCATTTTTTTCTTCCAAATAAACAGACACACTCGCAAAACTCCGAATTACGAATCCTCTATCTTCTTCCAAACTCGTGTTAGCTGAGGACAAAGTTTGACAGCTTGCTCCTCGGTATCTGTAGATGTGAGTTTTGCTATGTCGCTGAATTTTTTCATAAGATTGTTTGAAATTGTTAGTTGTAGCAAGAGTGAAAGTTTGCCAAGTGATAGTGATTCACTAGTGATAAATTTAGGAAATTGTCATTATATTTCCTCCTTCTGCAAAGTCTTAGAAAATTTGTTTTGAATTTGTAATTTCTATTTGAAAAAAAAATTCACAAAGTAATTTTTAAAAAAGTCAGTTATGCGAGATGTATTTTTTTAAAAACTACATTTTATAGAATCTCAAGGGAAGAGGTGTTAAAGCTCTGAAATCTCTTCAGAATGGTAAGGCTCCAGGAGTTGATGTCATAATTGCTGAGATGTTGAAATATGGTGGCGACTGTTATTGACTGGTTAACTGAAATTTGCCAGTTGTGCTGGGAGTTAGGAATAGTCCCTCGGTATTGGAAGGATGCTATCATTGTTCTCTTGTATAAGGGAAAAGGTGATCAGACTGAATGCAAGAACTATTGTGGTATTAGCCTACTGAGTGTGCCAGGGAAAATGTTTGGTTAGGTCATTGTTGAAAAAGTACAGATTCTTACATCAGAGAAAGTGTGGGATGTTCAGAGTTGTTTTATTTATGCCTGGTAAAGGCTGCACTAACCAAATTTTTGCATTACACATGATTGAAAAGTATCTGGCTGTTAAAGTTTTTGCTGCTTTCATACAGTAGCGAACAAAAGTATTTGGCGAAACACTTTTTCGACCATAATATTTTTTCTGCTGGACCAAATCAGGTCATTGTGGGATATGTGTTATTCAGTTGTAAACATATGACCCATATGCAGATGGATCGGAAACCTTAACACAGATCAGGTACCGAGCTTAATCGCAAAGATCATACAAATTGACCAACAAAGTAGGTGTGTATCACATTCATTTAATGCAACAATAACAGAAAACAAGTACGAGAAAATGATAAAACAATAACTAATACTTAGTGGGATAACCACGACACTTAATAACAGCTGCACAACGGGCCGGCATAAAGTCCACTAGCTTCTAGACGGTTACCTGCAGAATTCGCGCCCATTCTGCAGTCAGCTGGTCGAACTTCTGGGCTTTATTCCGGCAGGTTTTCTTCGCAGTCTCTTCAGCTCCTCCCACATGTGCTCGTGGGGTTGAGGTCTGGACATTGGCTTGGCCAGTCTAGAAGTGTGACCTGTTGCTGCTGTGGAAGGCTGCCTTTGCTACTCTGGGGGTGTGCTTCGGGTCATTGTCTTGCTGCATGATCCACCTGGGTGGCATGTTCTGGTTTGCCCATGGGAGACATTGATGAGCATGTTAGTGTAGGTAGCTCTGGCCAGTCATTATTCCGTCAATCTTGATAATGGGGTCCATTCCATTGTGAGAGAAGGCGCTGTAAACCATGAGCGATCCTCCTCCGTGCTTGACAGTCGGCTGAACGAACTGGGGTGGGGGTTGAATCTCTGGCCACACGGACGTCGTACGTATCGGATGCCATCACTTCCGAACAAGTTGGATTTGCTCTCGTCGGTGAAAAGCACTTTACTCCAGTCCGCCGCTGTCCAGTGCCTGTGATGACGCGCAAACGCGCCTCTGGCTCGTCGATTCTTGGCGGGGCGTCTTCCGTTCAATCCACTAGCAATGAGACTACTGGAGATGGTCATTCGGCAGACGTTTAGGTAGTCGCTGTCGCGGAATTCGGTGGCGATGTCCACAGCAGTCAAGGTGGGATCAGCACGAGATCGACGGAGGATGCATCTATCCTGATGCAACGTAATGGAACGAGGCCTACCACATTGCAGACTGTTCTAGACGGTCCCAGTCTTCTTATAACGTTGCAGGATAGCTGAAATGGACTGGTGTCGGATCTTCAGGGTCCTCGCAATGTCGGTGACGCGCATTCCGGATTCCATCATGTTCACGGTCGCCTGGCAAGCTCCAACAGGGATCTCAGCCTTTTTACCCATTTCTGAAAACCTAAGATTGACTTGTCACACTACACATCACAAAAATCACAAGAAAAACATTAATACATGCAGCAAACAAATAGGTAATAATTCAAGACTCTTGAATATGGCTCATTTCGAACGACAAATTCGCTCTAAGCGAAATACAAACTACGCTGCATTGTAACCCACGAATCAGCACACATCATATCCCAAAATGACCCAATTTGGTCCAACAGAAAAAAAAATTATGGTCGAAAAAGTGTTTCGCCAAATACTTTTGTTCGCTACTGTAGATTTAGAGGAAGCTTACGGCCAAGTAAATAGGACACTTTGCGGTAGGTATTAAATAAATATAGTGTTACTGGGGAATCTACTTAATGGTGCGAAAGCCATGTATGCTGGCAGTGTAGAGCTTGTGTGCGAGTGAATGGCGTTTTATCAAAATGGTTTTCCATTGGTGCAGGAGTCAAGACAAGGTGGTGTAATGTCACCATGGCTGTTTAATACATATATGGAAGCGTGCATGCACAATGCCAAGATGGACCATACTGGTTCATGTCTTGGTACTATCAGCGTGTACAGATTGCTGTATGCGGATGACTGTTCTGTTGGCAGAGAGCAAAAGTGCATTGCAGAGAATGTACCGGATGTACGAAGTTTGCATGAAATTCAAACTAATATAAATAAGAGAAAAACCAAAGTTGTGGTTTTTGAGTGAGGAACTTTTTGTACTGAATGTGATTAACCAGGGGAATGAATTTGTGTACTTAGGAAGCATGTTTGACTGAGAACAAGTTAGAAGATGAAATTAGTAGAGTGAATTCTTCATTGAAAGTAGTGGCTGCTCTGGGTGGTTTTCACATTAATGGTTTCTCGAGAGTCCCTCATTGCTGTGTATGAAAGTGTAATGGTTCCTATTCTGATGTATGGCAGTGCAGCCTGGGTACTACAGAAGAAACAGTTGTTTGTGTGCTGGAGAAATGCATTGCTTAAGGGGGGTTTGTGGCAAGACATGTTCTGATTGTGTGAGGAATGAAGATGTGTTGCAGTTGTGTAATGTGAAGCAAAATGTTGTTAGCAAGGTGGGGACCAATATGCTTCAGTGGTTTGGCCATGTTGAATTGAAAGAATGGGTGAGATGCTTTACTGAGAATTTTTTAGCCCAAGTGGCAGGAAGAAAGGCCAAGAAAGTCATGGGAGGATCAGGTTCAGGAGTGTCTGCATGAGAAAAAGATTGAGTATGCAGTATCTAGGTCTTGTGTACATTGTGTGATGGATGTTAGTGAAGCCAGAGTTGTGTGTCAAGATCGCTGTAAATAAATTTGATTCGGCAACAGTAATTAATCAGTTAAAAATTTATCTGGTAGTTTGTATTTGTGGAGCTAACCTGATTCTCAAAGAACAGCTTAGTGTTATGTATGATGTGTGTATTACATTTATAGAATTAAGTAAAATCCTGTAAAATTCAGGGGGAAAATTTTGGCCCAAAATATTAAAATTTATGCAAAGTACAGTGTTTTTCTTGAATTTTGCAATTTCTAAGAAAATTACTTAGCGATCGATGTTTGAAACTGGTAAAGAATATTTCCTACGTAACGTAAATTTTTTTTGCATTCTTGTAAAGAGGAAAGAAATATTTTCCTTTTTTATGTTGTGAATTGGCTGCTTTGGTCGGCAAAATAGTTTTCCTCTGCTACAGGAACAGATACATCAAAAGGACATTGAGGTTTCCACTGAAGCATTGGGCATTTTAAGAAATCTTATTAGTTTACTACTCCATTTGAATTAATAAATCATCAGTTATGTTGAGCAGAGCTTTTGCCCATTTACTGCTGCAGATGGAAAAGTATGAATTCTTTGGCTTATTAGCAAAAACAGATTTTCAGAATACATGAATTTTGCACCGGTACTATTAATGTTTTAGAAGTAAACCCAGAAGGGGGTTAAGAAATGATTTTGTGCAGTGAGTGGCTTTTATGTTCAGATAAAGGCCATCAATGTAAATAATAGCAGTTAAAGTTCCCATTAATCCCCCCCCCTTTTTTTTTAATGCTGGAGACTTCTTTTTGACTAAGATTTAACTTACCAGCCAGTTTTTTTTTTCCCCTATTGGCTGTACTGTATTTAACATGGGCTTTAAATTTTTTTACTTCTGACTAGGAACCTTGAATATTGTGTACAGGGCTGGAAAATTATGGGGCGCCTAGAAATTTGGTCCTGGCGCCCAACTTTATTTACTTCAAATTTCGTAATTTGCAGTCATTACGTTGAGTTTATAGATACAAAATGTAACTTGAACAAATTGTAATATAATGAAATCACTCTGAAATTATCTATTTTGATCGCATTTATAAATTGTCAGCTTTTATCGTGATCAGTGTAGTTTAGCTGCCGGCCCAGGAGCGGAAACGGCGTGATGCGGCGATGTCATTGCAGATTCTCGGAAAGGTGTGCAGACTGTTTTTCATTAATGGTTGTTTTTTAGATTTCTTCAAATTTTAAAACAAAGGAAGGTAAATTTTCACGCAATTTTAACGTTGGCTCCCGTTTAAGATGTAAAGCTGTAATCGATGGATCCCTCGCCCATTTTGTTTTAGCTTTTATTCTTCCATATTTTTCAAACATAACTTCCACTTGATGTGTGATGTAATTGCTTTTCTTGAGCTTTGAATCTCTGAAGCGATATATATATTTTACAGAAGCTAATGGTTGTAACTTTTCCTTTTTATTTTTTACACGGAGCCCTAAATTTTAATCTAACAAAGTTAAATTAAGGCGATTTTTTTTTTTTTTTTTTATTTTTATTTTTTTTTTTATTACAAGATCCATACCGTATTTTTAATGCGTTTTCTGTTTCTGCGGCCGTCTGCATTCCGTAAGTTGATGTCACAACTTTTTTCCTATTGCTTCCAAATAGCTTCACTTTAGTATTCAGTTAGATTGATAAGTTTTTTTTTTTTTTTTTCAAAAACCATATTTTTATCGTCAGTCTTCCAAGTTTTCAGTCACATTATGAGGCATTCCGGAAGTTGATCGCAATTTTTGCCTTCCAGATACTGTAACTTAATTTCAGTCAGATTATTGCCGGGTTTTTTTTTTTTACAAAATCCATGTTTGTATTTAAGCGTTTGCAACATTCCAGTCTGTTTCCGCGGCGTTTCGGAAATTGATGGTTGCATTTTATTTTATTTAAATCTTTTTTTACTTCCAGATGACTTTTATCTGGGATTTCCCCCTAAAACCATATTTTTACGTATTTTTAACGCCCTGCTACTTTGTTTCCAAAGCCACATTACGCGGTATTTTGGCAGCTGACTATCACTTTTATTTTAGGTATTTTCTTCCAAATGGTTAAATCTCAGACTGGTAAGGTCAAAGTTTTTTTTTTTTTGCTTTACAAGAACCCTTGCTGTTTTTCTCACTTTAATTTTATGGTGTTTAATTATATCAGTGAAAATGCTCCAATCATATTTTCATAAATTCACTAAATTTTTCTTTGAACTATGGTCAATTCACAAATTGTGGTTCAAACAAAATCTTACGTATGGATTCCTGTTTTACAAATCAAACTGAATGAGGCAAAACTACTATTTCCTAAGTTTAATCACTTGGTGGGGCCCCTAGTACAACATAATTACTGCAGGAAATAGAGCAGAGCATAATGTCTATCAGGCAAAGCATCCTTTGAAGGAGGGAGTTAAAGTTTAATCAAGGCTTCAGTAGTTGCAAAGAGCCTTCTGAAAAAGTTGAAAGATTTCAGTTTTTTTAATCATGCTGCACTTTCTTTCAGATTTCCTGTCTGTGTTTAAGGAAGAAATTATTAGTGCAGTGGCACTTCATGTTAAAAATGCCATTTCAACACCTCAGATAATAAAGGATGCACCAGGCCATCATGAAGATTATTTTGTTAATAATACAACTCTTACGAGAAGTGCAGCTGCTGCATGGGCTTGACAATAAGGCCAATTCTTCATTTCAAATGGATAAAGAGAAGCTTCTGGAATTCAGCATCAAATATCTAGAGGAATGGTCTTCTAGAACTGTCTGAAAGCATTCACAGGTGTACAAAGTCTTTGACACATTTACGTGTCCAACAGCAGAAAATTTTGGGAAGGGAGGACATTATAAATAACACTGGGTAAACACTTCCATAAACAGCTTGGATCTGATGAATCTCTTAAAACCACACTACTCAGTTTGCTAGGTGAGTGGTACAAATGTAAGGTTATCAGGCAAGGAATAAAATTTCACAAGCTGCTAGAAAAAGTTCTGATCCACAGAGATTTCCAGTATTTTGCAAAGCCGATGGCCATAGTTGCTGTGCTGTGAACGAGGGTTCAGTTCGATGAATTTAATAAAAAAAAAATAATTCAGATCAAATATGGAAATTGACAGTTTGTGTAACCTAATGATGATCAGCCTGAATGGACCAGCACTTGATAAATTTGATCCATCAGCTTCAGTGGACCACTGGTTTATGTTTAGATTTTTATCAAAACTGTAGAACAGTGAGATTTATAGATCACATTTCATTTAGTAATAAGTAGTTTGGGTAATAGGCAATACACTTATATTACTACTCTTTGTTCCGACATCACCATGCATTGTTTGTGCGCAATACTTTGAAATTTGCTTTCGTTGCAGCTGGCTTCTAGATCTGGAGCTTATTTTTTCAGTCCTGATATTGTACTGATAAAAAGGCCAAAATTTATAAGAGGGTGCTTATTAGTGGAAAATTACATTTACCAAGTATTCTGTTTTTACATCTAGCTAGAACTGTGAAAGGCTGCCAACCTAAGTTCTAAGATGTTTTACATTTAACTACCAAAGAACATGTTTTACATTTAACTACCAAAGAACAACTTCTGGCATAACTGAATTTATTCAATATGTGATTGCTGCAACATTGAGCATGATATAACTAAGACTCGGGCCTAAATATTTTAATTGGTTACATTCCCTCTGAGACTATTTCTGAGGCTTTTGTAAAATCTTGTTCAAAGACTGGAAAACTGAGTGCAATAATTAAGTCATATATAGTAAGTACATTTTATTGGGTGTCAATTAGGCAGCTTTGTAAGTTGCTGGCTATTTTGGATAGCTGTGTTTTCTGTTTGCAGTCAAGTTACTATTGGTAGAATTTTAAACTCTAAAATTGCTTTAAATATGTTTGTTTTTGTGGTTAGTCCTGCATCTGGCAGTCTTACTGCACCTTAATGATAATTTAACTGCCTAACCTTGCATACATGTGAATTTTGTATTGTCAATGTTCATATTGAATTTTGAATGAAACTTGAATTCAGTTAAAATAGATTAGGCAAGTAAGTGTTTGTGTGTACAACTTTAAAGCTAATTTTGCTGAGATTTTTTGAAGGTTGAAGTGACCGAACTACACTATTTGATTTTTGAAGGAAATTATAGTATGACAAACTTCTTGCTATGTAAGTCTGGTAAACTCATTTCAGATAACCCAAAGTTCATCAAGTCTGGTGATGCTGCTATTATAGATCTGGTTCCTAGCAAGCCTATGTGTGTGGAAACCTTCACAGAATTCCCACCATTAGGTCGCTTTGCTGTGAGAGACATGAGGCAAACCGTTGCTGTTGGAGTAATCAAGGCTGTGAAAACTAAAGATGTTTCTGGTGGTAAGGTTACTAAAGCTGCTGAAAAGGCTCAGAAGAAAAAGTAGCTGTTGGCCTCTGTGCTATGTATGTTTAAAGGGTTAAGCTATCTGATTAAAAAATATTTCAATTGCATTGTGTTTCTTGTTGTTCCTCTAAAACTATGATAACATGTTGTACTAGAAAGGGTTTTAAAAGCTTGGTATTCTGTGCCATAGGTCTCAAAGTAAAAATGAATTTTCAAATAATTGACATCACCTCAGGTGTTTGTCTGTAAAAATTAGTCTATCCTTATATCAAACAAATAAGCATTTTGGGAATTATATTGAAGTTACTTTGTCTTAACATGTATTAACAAACTTAAATGCATAAATTATTTGTTACCAAGTGCACTGGATGCTATCTCCCCAATACTACTCACAATATCTTCTGACTTACCATCTGGGTTTTATTCCATTGTAGTTTCATTGCAGCAAGGAAATGCAGTGTTCCATTTCTGTATGTTTTTCAATGACAAATGGAAAACTGCAAACTACAAAAGCTATTATAGTATTTTGGTGTGGTGCTACTTGCAAACACAGCTGTGCAAAGTAGCACATCTGTTATTTTATTCAAAAAATATTTGCTTACCCGAATGTGAGGAGTTCGTAGGAAACAGTCCTTGAAATTTGCGGGAAATGCAAAGAATGCTGCGAAATTGCAGAACTTTTGCATTGACTGAATGTACCAAAACGTTTACCACAAATGGCCGGCTGCTCTGCTAAAGGTGAAAATTCGCAGTCTCCTCTCTCTCCACGGCAACTATGTAAAACAAGGTGGCTAGTAGAAAAAGTTGGTTTACTTGCCACGCTCAAAAAACTTGCCTGTCTGTACAGCATACATGATTTTTTTTTTTTTTCGATTTGGGACATTCTCAAGATCAATGCAAAAATGAGAATTTTGCGGATTATAAGAGGGGTGGGGTCGTTTTCTGTCTGGGAACGATATAACGGGAGTGAAGATTTTCCCGTAATCTTAGTCCCCCCCCCCCCCCCGTTATGTTGGCTCTGACCTGTACTGTTAAATTTCTTTCTATTGCATAAACATTGTATTTCAGCATAAAACTGTGGGCAACGATTTCTGAAAACTGAAGTTAAGACGGTGCAAAGATTTCTTTGTAGAGTCTTCAGGCACAAGATTCTTCCGTAGGTTCGAGGAATTCCGCCATTTCTGTTAGTTGGGGAATTTTCAAGATCAATACAAAACTGAGCAGAATGGGGGGGGGGGTCGTTTTGTTAGAGGACGAAATTTTCGTTTTTTGAAACTTTCGAAAATGGAAGTTAGAGTGAGGATTTCTCCCGTAATCGTAATTTTCTTCCTCGCGAAGTCTTTTCATTCAGCGCATTATTGTTTTTAAATATCCTTTTACTCCATAAATATTTGAATTTCAGCTTAAAAATAATGTAAAAAAGTTTCCGAAAATAGAAGTCTGTCAAAGCTAAGATTTCTCCCCCAATCATAATTTTTTTCTTCCTGCGGTGTGCTTACTATTCTGTGTTATTGTTAAATGTTAATTTTCTCCATAAATGTCTGCATTTAAGCTTCATAAGTAAGGGGAAATTTTCCAAAAATGTAAAGTTTGAAAATTTATAAGAATTGGTGCATGGTGTTTCAAAGTATTCATATTCTCAGCCTTATCTAAAATAGCGAAAGCTTTGATGCCATGCATTCATGATCCTCCGGATGAGTTTTTCAGCACGATAAAACAAAATTGTCATCTGAGGGAATAAAAGAAAACTGACAATGAAGAAATTGGAAGGGAATGATATTGACAAGGAAAAATTAAGCAGTGAATGCAGAGGAGCTAGCTGAGACAAAAGCACATTGTGATGTTTTAGCAAATACAGCAACAAAACAATCCCCCCCAAACCCTATGAAACAATTTTTTAAAACTATTTTCTTCTGGTTTCATTTCAGTAAATTTATACTTTGAACAGTGTGATATGCTCCAGTTTAATATTTGCATAAAGTGAAAATTTCAATCTTTCTCGTGCTGCATTATTAGGTGCTTGAATTAATTCCCGCTGTTGTTGTTTTTTTTGCCACACAAACACCT
Source organism: Macrothele yani (assembly GCA_039090855.1). Taxonomy (NCBI): domain Eukaryota; kingdom Metazoa; phylum Arthropoda; class Arachnida; order Araneae; family Macrothelidae; genus Macrothele; species Macrothele yani. Next base: position 74,033,154 of record CM077016.1, on the reverse strand, counting down.
GTGTGTTGCCACAGAACGGTATAGGATAGTCTATTCAAAGTAGTGCCCATTGGCAGCTACGGCCCTTTCCCACTGTTGGGGGTAACAAATGAATTCCGCAGTAGAAAAATGCAGGTTCATTCGAGGTGAGCCATTTTTGGATATCCGCGACAGAAAGGAAGTACTGCTCCGATAGGCCATGTTGTAGCGACCGGAACAAATGGACGAGGGAGCAATGTCCGGGGAATAAGGTGGGTGGGGAAAGACGTCCCAGCCAAGTGCCTCCAAGAGTTCCTTCACAGATTTGGTGACATATGAGGTCTATAGTGTTGTCGTGGAGAAGAATAACCTTGTCATGTCTAGAATAACCTTGTCATGTCTTTTGATGTATTGTGGCAGTTTCTCCGCGAGTGCACGTTTCACATCGAGTAATTGAAGTCTGTACCGTTCAGCATTGATGGTTTCACCGGGTTACAGTAGCTCAGAATACACAACGCCGACTTGATCCCACCAAATGCACAGCATCGCCTTCCTGCCATGGATGTCCGGTTTAGGCATGGAGGTTGATGGTTAGCCGGGACGAACCCATGATTTTCTTGCGCTTAGGATTGTTGTAAAACTACTTCTGTTTGTGTTGTTGCAGCAGCAATTCACATGGTTTCACGTTTGGTGATGAAGCTTTCCCGCAGTGCATGCGGGATCCAGTTTCCGGGCTTCTGGATCATTCCCATTGCCTTAAACGTTTGATTACCATGGACTTTTAAGAGCACTCGCCACGTGGCGACTGGATAAAATAAAATGTCCAGTAGAAAAAGTAACTTTAGTCGCCACACTCTAAAATTTGCCTTTTTTCATTGCTAAAGAATTAATTTGCATTTTTAAAACGCTCCTGTTATATAGGAAATGCATTTTCAAATCGTCCAACTCGCGGGCGGTGAAAAACAGCCCTTTTCTCTGCAAATAAGTGGGTACGAACTATTTATAGATTCACTCTTCAAAAACGGGGAGGCTGTTTGTTTTCCCACTTAAGTTGGTGGAAAAAGTAACCATATTGGAAATGGACACCTGTGGCTTTAGATGGAACTGTGGCATCGCAACTTTTCTTCAGCAGCTCGTTTTTTAAAGTTTGGTTTCTCTGAAAATGTAAGATTTTCCATTGCTTAGGCACTTCTTGTTTATCATCAAATAAAATGGGCAAGCATTTTCCCTTTTGTTTACAAAAAGAAATCAAAGGTAGAAAATTGGGACTTCACTTTCCGCGCCGCTCACCTTCTTTCATTCCACGCAGAGTCGCATTTCCGTTGCACGTATGAAGTTGGCTTTAAACAAAATAAAGAAAACTCTTGTCTGCCCCTTAATACAGCAAAATGTTATTAAGGAATGGGTAAACAAGTTTTTCAGCGAAATTATATATAAAAAATGATAGTCATTTTTACGGGTCACAGAAAAGGCTGATTGCATCACGGGCGGAATAAGTACAGATTTTGAAATTTAATTTAGCTTTAAAAAAGCGGAAAAGGAAAAAACACTTTCCGTATTGATTGGTTTCGGAAAACAGCATGTTAGAAATAACAAAAACTGCGCTTCACTAGAAAAAAAACTTTTAAAATAAGTTCTTTTTCATTATTACTGAAGCTTTTAAAAACGAGAAACCTAAACAGAAAAAATATAACCAGAAAGTGCATCTTGGGGTAAGAAAAATTGAAATTTAGAAAACCACGGAACATTTTTATCCGTGCTAAAACAATCATTTTCAGGCGACTAATGGCATGAAAGATGCTCAAATTATATCTGACAAATGGCGCAACATTAAAAAATCCAATAAACAGTCCCGAAAATGTTTGATGAATGGTTAGAATTTTGAAAACATGAAAATAAACTTTGAACAAATCATTGAATAACATTATTTCATAGATTTTTATTTCCATAGTATATTTGATGTTCCCGTATTCCATAGTGACTATGGAGAATTCGTAGCATTTGGAAGGTTTGAGGTGGGCAAACAGGAAAAAATGACAAATCATTAAAATTTTACAAAAACGTTTTCTGAAGGAACCCCGACAACCGTATATTTGATGTTTCCCGTACTCCGCAGCGATCGACGATTTTCGTAGTGACTATGGGGGATTCGTAGTATTTGAAAAAATAAAACAAGGCTGACACTGGGTTCGAAAACCTGACAGAATCTGATGGAATCGGGATAATCTGTAAGTGTTCTTATGACTATTTTTTCAATACCTGTGAAGGTTTATCAATGTCTTTAATGTAATATTTATTAGAACAACCCAGGAAATTACTGAATATTTTCTGTTAGTGGGCAGAAATCATTGCAAGTCTGTAAAATAAAGTGACCAGGTGGGTATTGCATTTCTCCCAATCTCAGCTGTACCACAAAATGATTCTGCTATAAGATATGAAATTAATTTTTGAAAGCTGTACAGCCAGTTTTCAATTTGACATCAAGAAAAACCTAATCAAAAATAAATGAAATGAAAAGAATTTAGCACAATGGAAGCAGCTTCGAAACATAATGTATGAACATTTGACAACAACTCACAAAAAACTGCTAGAGAAACAAAAAAACAAGCAATTTTTGGTACATGAAGGTCATAGCACAAATTGTTGAAATACTCTATATTGCTGACTGTTATGCCAAGCAATGCAGAAGTTAAGAGATTGTGGGCAATGTTCTTGATGACAAGACAATGCTCATGTAAATAATGACTTTAGAAAATACAGCAAATTAAATAAAGTACTGCTTGAAATTTTTGACCCATCCACTGCTATCAATTTATGGTGGAGAGATTTTTTTGTGTGTGTGTGAACATAGCGAGAGACCAAATAAAAATGATTAAATTATCTTTCCAATAAAAAGTCTTGAAAATTTGGTTGATGTGGTTGAAGAAAAATATATATATATAGCCGCCCCGGTGGCGCAGTGGTCTAAGGCGCTGGCCTCTGAGCATTCGTCCGTAAGGGTCCGGGTTCGATTCCCGGTCAGGCATGGATGTTGTGTTTGTCTTACGGCACTGGCTCTCTCCCTTCCCTGGAACCAGTGACCCTAAATTAGGGACGGGCGACTGCTTATTATAGCCCATTGAGTTGCTCACAGTGGTCGTTAAACCTCCAATCAAAAAATATATATATAACTTTTAAGATTATATTTATTCATTTAATTGCACTGGACAATAGACAGTGTGCCCTTGTAACTACTAAGCTTAAATTTAACTGTCTAAATAAAGGAAAGGTATTCAGTGCAGGGATAAAATGTGTATACACACGAAATAGCTGTAAGGAAAGTGGCCACTAGATTTTGTCCACCCAATGGCCACTCGAAAAAACCGCCAATTTTAATCTTTACGTGGACTCTCCGACCCGTAATGTTTCGGACAGCTAGTGGAGTGTCTGACACTAATCCTCATCCAGTAAGGCCAACGCTCCATCTTCGAACTTTTCGGCTTCCCAGGGCTTTTTGTTCTTCACGTCACATTTGTTGGCTTTGAAGCGTCGGAAACACTCTGCATGTTTCCGATAGGGCATGTTCCCCATAGGCCTGCACTAGCAAACGATGGCTTTCCGCTGCAGATTTCTTGAGATGAAAGCAGAAGAGTAATACTTCCAGCAAATGCTCCTTTTTTGGTACAAAACTCGACATCGTGAATGCGAGACAAACTCTTGTTCTGTGCCCTCCGATCGCTTGTCACACACTGCTTCGCCCAGACGTGGGTAGTACGTGTGGCCCGGGTCACAGTGCACCACTGCTGCGCTCTATTGGGCAACAGCGGGAATTAATTCAAGCACCTAATATATTCATTTTCTTATCCCGCGTTCTGATTTCACCTAGTTAAAAAGTTCAGCTCTTTTTGTTCCTTTGCTGGTCTCTTGTAGGGTACAGACTAGTGGTCAAATTTTTTCTTTCATAATTTATTTGCGTTTTTTAAACCCTCCTAACAAGCACATGTTCTATCGTCCAACTTACATGTGCCCAATAAAGAAAGGGGAAGGAGATCTTCTCCTCAAAGAAGTTTGCACAAAGTAACTAATGGATACCTGAGATTTAGATGGAAGTTAGCAGGTCACTTTTAAAGTTTCTCTGAAAATGCATGGTTTTCTGTTACTTAGGTACTTCATGCTTTATAAAGACAAAAACAGGGCTGTTTGTGTTCCGGGTCTAACCCGGATTTCCGGGTTTGGGTGATTATCATGCCCGGAATTCCGGATGTTTAGCTTTGAAGACATTTTTAAGACTGTTAAATTTTGAGTTCTAATAAGCGACAAATCAAAAAAAAAAAAAAAAAAAACTATTCATGGCAAAAGTATTTACTAAAAAAAATATATTGCTTTTCACTAATGAATTAATGTGATAATAATATTGTCTTCCTCGCCGATGCAGGTGACTTGAGCTTGACACACGAAGCCGGCAGTTCGTGCTGTGGTTGTCCGTTGTTCTGTGGGAAGGGCATGCGCGCAAATTCTCGGTCATTTCGTCGGCGCTTCTGCTCCTCGATGCAAAAAAAAAAAAAAAACAGGTTTTCGCTCTGAGTTATGTGGGCTTGGAACTTGGAGATGGCGGGGGTGGGAGCGAGTGAGTTAAAGCAAATAAAATATGTCACCACGTGTCTGTACCGACGTGCGGGAGCAGCCTGCTTCATTGTATTAGTAAGTCAGCGACGGAGAGGAGGTGTCTTTGTTTCCCTGATGAAATGTTTGTGGTTTTTTGTTTAGGCAAAAGTGATGGGGTTTTTTGGGTGTGTGATGTATGAATGTTTTTAGGAGTTTGAAAGTTTACACGGTTTAAGTTAAGTTCGTCATCAACGATGAAATTTTTAACCAAAACTGACTATCTCAAGACATTAGAGGCTTCAGTCAAAAATAAATTCCGGTGGGATTGGCTAGAAAAAAGACACCCAAAAGGAGAAAGCTAGGTAATGGTGTCGGAAAATTGATACTGCTGGGTCATGTTTCTGCATATGTAAATGGAGTACGTCAGAGATCGCGATAACTCAACTGCACGCGTATTTCACGCCTTAAAAACGGCGAATATGCGTTTAAATTTAGAAATGCGTATTTTTACGCATTGTTTTTCCATATGCAATTTCCTTTCATAATCGGTGATTACACCGGGATTTTGTCATAAAAATGACCATTGTTTTTATCAAGAAATTATATGTTAACTTTTATGTCACAGTTTATGAAAAAATCATGGTTTGGTTCCTTCCCATTGCCAAGCTAGGAGAAAGCTAGGTAGTCCGCTTTCGGCAATCATTCGGATGAACCTTCAGGGCAGAGCAGCTCAACCGATGGGCATGCGCATTGGTGGAGGTAACGTTTTAGCCGCGTCGGGATTGAGACGCTAGTGTATCAGTGCAGCGTGGTGTGGAGGAAGTGTTTTGAAGTTCGTTTAATTGCCATTTCAGGGCTGGATGGTGGGTTTCCCGCCAAAACAAAGCTGTTAAGCAGGGGTCTCCCGCCTTACGAAATTTTAAGAAAAAATATATATAAAATCTTGGGTCCGTTTTTGGATCGCTCGCAAAATTCGCGCATTAAAAACGCATCTTTTGTAAAATTATGTGATTTAGAAATGAACCGTTCAGAGTTCCGAAAATTGCAATCTAATACATCGGGAACATAATCAGTTTATGGAAGCGTGAATCAGCTTCCATGCAAAGCCGTATGCGCAATTCATTTTGCATATCGCAGACTTACGAATCAGGCATGAGATTGTTCTTCGGATTCGCGGAATTCCACATTTCGGTTATACTTCAGAGCAATGAAAAAAAAATGAATTTAATGTTTTATTTTCTGAGGATTGGGGGTGGGGGGCTCGTTTTCCGCCTGGGGAGCGGTATTCCATTTTTCAGAACTTACGAAAGCTAAATGGAGTGAAATTTTTTCCTGCGATCATAATTTCTTTTTTTCGCGAAGTTTCCTCTGTCCAGTATTGTTATTAAATATCAATTTATTGCATAAATGTTTGCATTCAGCTTGAAAGTGTAGACAATAATTTCAGATAACGGAAGTTCGACGGAGCAAAAATTTCCTTGTAATTTTTGTTCCAAAAATTTCCTCAAGTTTCTTCCGCGGATTCGAAGAGTAACTCTGACTTTGTTGTCATCACAACTGAAGATAATTTTTTGGGTGGGTGTGTGTGCGCACATGTGGTGGAGGGGGCGTTTTTCCGGCTGTGGACGGAATTTCGTCTTTCAAAACTTTCGAAAACGGAAGTTAGACGAACTGCAGATTTAATCTATAATCGTAATTTTTTTCCCCTCGCAATATTTCCTCTGCTCATTTTTATTGTAAAATATAATTTTTTTATAACTGATTGTGTTTCAGCTTGAAAACGGAGGGAAGATTTCCGAAGTCGGACGGAGCGAAGATTTTTTCGTAATCGTAATTTTTTTTTTGCGATGTTTCCACTGTCCTGAATTATTGTTAAATGTTATTTTCCCTCTATAAATAGTTGCAATGGGAGAAACTGGACATTCCTCATATCAGAAAAATGGTTGAATCAACAAAGTCTCCATTATGTGAACTGTAAACATCTCGTACATAGTATTCAAGAAGATATTTTTCTTTCAGAGCTGAAAGAAAACATGCTCAAAAATAATAAATGAGTTGATCTTTGTAATAATAAACTTGCACGTCACAATGTCCAATGAAGGTTTATTTTATCTTTTGTGATTGAGATAGACTGTAGATTTCCTTCCTCCACAATAGAACTCTTTTTGAAGTTTGAGTGTGTAGAAACTGAATCTGTGAAGTAACGCACACGCATAAGTTTTGGTACAGTCTGTCAAAAGGAAAACAAAATTTTTCCAGCCTCATGGATAAAACAAGTATGTAAGATTTCCATAAATTACGATTTACTTATTTTATATAAAAGAAATTCAATTACATGCTAATTCGTGTTGATATATTTATATATAGATATAATTATTTGTTTTTATATTAAATATTATTTAGCTAAAAATTTAATGTGATAGTTGTTCGTTCTCTAAAATTACTTCTTCGGAAAGAAAAATACTCCTTTGAAAAATGTGAAGGAGTATTTTTACTCTTTTGAAAAATCCTAGCACTATCTCTGGAGTACGTGTTACAGTTCTGCCTCCAAAACCTGTTTAAGCAATTATAACGGCTACTTGTAATAGTAAAGGTTCTTCTCTTCGGTACACAAACAAGACACTGCAAATGAAGGATGTTGGAAACTTAAGCATCAGCCCGATAGCGTCTCCGCTAAAAAACAAATGAAGATTGCACACTTTTTTAAGAAATAGTGTTATTGTATTAGTAAATATAACTAGATTAACCAGACTGATGTTTTTTAAATTAATAAATGGAACTTAGATCAACATCCAATTTGCTAAATATAGTTATTTTATTAGTAATTAGAACTGTAGGTCAATATCCTATGAAAAAGAGGAGTTACCCTTCTAGTAACATAAAAACTTGACTGGAGATTTTCTTTTATTTGCCAAATGGGTAATTTTGCAATTGGAAAGAAAGGCAAAACTTTTAAAAGATATGGTATGTGTGTAATTGGTTTATTTTATACAAATGCAAATTTTTTATTTAACCTTCTTAGTGTGGTATATGTTAAAGACAATATCATGTAGTTGTCGAAATCAAAGTTACTTAAATTTCACTGAAGGAATTTATTTTTTTAGCAATAAATTAATACTGCAAGCTCAACCCCAAAGTAATTTACTGTTGTGAGCAAAAGGTATAGGTAGGTAGTAAGTAATTCCCAAAGTGAAACCATTTTTATCTTTCGAAGTATCGGTAACAGCTTTGCTGATAAGTATAATAATTAGAGGTACTAGTAGTAACAGAAATACTTTGGTTGTGGGGGGAGGGGGTGGGGTTACCCTCACATGTTCATTTATGTCTAGAGTTTATGCATTAGCACCATTGGGAGACGCCGATGACTTCAGGGTTTCGTGCCTTGCCTTGCAAACACCTGCACAAAGAGCAAGCATTTTTTTTTTACAACTACTTTTTCAAAACGAGAACTTCTACTTTGCACTGCAGTCTTGTTTTCCATAGGTTGATTAGCTTCCTGTATAAGGTGTGCATGCAGTAGTGTTTTTGGAACATAATTTTGCTCTAAACAAATCTTTTTGGGGGGGGGGGCTCTACCCTTAATACAGCAAAATGTTACTAAGAATCGGTAAAACAGGTTTTAAGCGAAATGTCAAATCGGTACTGCATTGTTTATGCTGTTGTGACAATTTTACAGGTTACGAGAATGGCAGATTCCATCACGGGCAGATTATTGGGTTGTTTGGAAAAGTCATGACGTATTTTGGCACCCGATAGCGGTTTTGGAAGTACTAGAGGCATGCGCAGCTCTGTTATCGCTATGGCATTAGACAGGTGCCAGTTCTAGCTGCAGTCTAAAAGGAATAGTGAGCAATTTGGGTGATTTGCGGAGATTTGACATCAAGTTGAAGATGGAAGGCCAAACTGTGCATTTTCACCATGTTTTACTTCCGTAAAGGGAAGAGCGCCGCACGTCAAGCTTGTGAAAAGTTGTGTACGGTGATAATGCTCTACAAGAACGGCAGCGGTGGTTCCCAAAATTCCGTGCTGGTGATTTTGACCTCAACGATGCTCCTCTGTCGGGGAGGCCCACAGAGGTTGAGGACTACCAAATCAGGGCATTGATAGTCAAACCCACGTTACATGACACGAGATATTGCAGACACATTGCACATCCATCATTAAGCGTTCACGACCACCTGAACAAGCTGGGATACATAAGCAAGCTCAATGTGTGGGTTCCTCATGAACTCAAAGAAGCTCAATTGATGGTGCGTATAAACATCTGCAATATGCTTATTAAACGTGAGGAAAACGGTCCTTTTTTGAAGCGACTGATAACTGGTGATGAAAAGTGGATTGTGTACAACAATGTGCTGCACAAACGGTCTTGGTCCCGAAGTGCTGCTTCGCCTCAAACGACATCCAAAGCAGACATTCATCGGCGGAAGGTTCTGGTCTCAGTGTGGTGGGATTTTAAAGGTGTCTTGTTTTTCAAGCTCCTACCACGGAACCAAACAATGTATTAGAATGTGTACTGTCGGCAATTGGACAGTTTGAACGAATCCTTCTTCCAAAAACGTCCAGAGCTCGTTCATCGTAAAGGTGGTGTGTTCCATCACGACAACGCGAGACCACACACAAGTTTGATCACCCACCAAAAATTATTGGAGCTTGGGTGGGATGTGTTGCCACACCCAGCGTACTCGCCTGACCTTGCGCCGTCAGACTTCCACTTTTTTCGCTCTTTTCAACAGTCCTTGCGTGGTATAACGTTCAATTCAGATGAGGCTGTAAATCAGCACCTTGTACAGTGTTTCGCCACGAAAGACAGGTCTTATGAACGAGGCATTCTGCAGCTCACTGAAAGATGGCAAAAGGTTATCGAACAAAATGGGTATTATATCTTTGATTGATCTTTGCTCTTCTATCAATAAATGACGTTTGCAAAACATGGCTAAAATACATCATGACTTTTCCGACAACCCAATATTTTGAAATTGAATTTTGCTTTAAAAGAGGGGAGGGGGCACAAATGCTTGCTGTACTGATTGGTTTTGATGGTACCATTAGAAATAGGAAACTTTCACTTCAGTATAAAAAAATTCTTAGAAAATACAGAGTCACTGCTTTTCATTACTACGGAAGTATCGGGACCGAAGAATAAAATCGGAAAGGGGGGAATCCCAAAGCATCTTTGGTTGGCAAACTGCATAAAGATGCCCAAAAATATATTGAAGAAATGGGCTGATTATTGAAAACTTCCAATAAACAATTCCAAACCTGTTTAAAGACTCAAAATCTTTAAACATGAAAACATGTTTTGTGAATGTTGCATAAAATGCTGGTAAGGTAGAGACTGATAATATAATCTTAGCTGATTTGGCCATGTTGAAAGACTGAAATCCTTACTAAGAATTTATTTAGCCCAAGTGACAGGAAAGAGCAGTACAGAAAGGCCAAGGAAATTGTGGGAGAACCAGATTCAGTAAACTAATATCTTCATGAAAAAAAGATAAATGAGTATGAAGTACAAAAGTTCTTGTGTGTGGCATGTGATGGATATTAATGAAGCTTTTACTGAGATCACTGTAAATGGAGATGTCTGTTGCAGCAACAGTAAGTTCTATCTGAGGAGCTAACCTCAATATCAGAACAGCCTTGTGATATGTATGCAGATCTGCCAGGTTTTACGGTTTACCCGTAAAATTTACGGAAATGTGACTTGTTTTACGGGCAAAATGTTAATTTTACGGATTTGGCGATTCTCAGAGATTTTTTCTTTTTCTGATGATTTTGCACCCACTATTAAAACTTTTTTTTTTAAACTTAATCCTTACAAAGTAAAGTGCCGATGTAAGTTACGAATAAGTTTTTAGTTACATGTGTTTATTTGGGAACATTTTGCTGCAGTTTTCCCACGTTTTAGGTTATTGTTTTGCCTTTTTTTAAACACTAGAACACCAACCAGCTGGGCTTATTTAAACTTCCGTTTGGTTCTCTCTCTCTTGTGCACGCTGCCCCCCCCCCCCCCCAAACCTTTCTTTTCAGATTGTTCATCTCCCGAGTCGCAACTTGTCAGAAAGCCAGCGTGGGGTGTGTCCGCGTTGGAGCAGGTGTCTTTTATCTTCATTCCTCCCAGTTCGAAATGCTATGTCAGAACGTAGTTATGGTAGAAAAAAAATTCAAACGGATTTTAAATCTGTGGAATAAAAGCCCAGATCGATACCCAACATGACGAAAGTAAGCAAAAACTGCCAGTTTTGTGAAATTAAAAATGCATTGGGGCATGCATGGCTTCGTAACTTCTTCTCTGGCAATAAATTTGACCTAACGAAAGAATGCTACTATAAGAGGAAGTTTAAAAAAAAAAAAAAAAAAATTAAGTCCAATGTTCATTCGAGCCAGTGCTGCTCCAGCAATGATTTATTTTGCTGGTCTGTTAGTAAGTTTTCTACGCTTTCGCTTTCCAACCGTGCTTTGTTCATCGCTCGGTAACGTTCATAAAAATGTCTTGGCTTGATTCAATGAAATTAATATGTTGGGGTACATGCTAATTCATCTAATCCTTATTGAAAATGGTCAAAGGTAAGGTCAAGACATAGGAGCGGGATTCATTCTTCCGCCCTTTTGCGTGATGACTTGCGTAAAATCAAAGCATGATTGTGATGAAGTTGGGGTATGCTGTTCAGCACCCATAGTGGACCTATCCTATTGAAAATGGTTGCTATCAGCATTCACAGGGACAGTGTAGTAGCACATGTGCGAGATTTGTTCGCTCGCGTTTCAGAATTTTAGCACAATATCTTCCGTGGAAATCCGATTTGCAAAGAATGTTTTATCATAAAACGACGCGTGTGGCAGCTTTTTAATTTAGAAATTAACGGGCACAAAAAATGTTCTCTAATAAAGCAAAAATATCAAATTCATACTAAGTGATTCGTAAAGAAAACAGTAAAGTATCGGGGAGAACACTTTTGCTTTTGCAAACCCACACTTTTTTGTAGGTATGAAATTTTGGGCTTTTAGTAAACAACTCTGAATTTTAAAATATCCGGATTTTTGACAGGGAGGAAGTGGATTTTTTTTTCTGTTTGAAAAAAAAAAAAAAGCGCCATTGGCTTCGTAACTTCTATCAAACTGAATTGTGTGATATTTAGAGATTTTCATTTTCTAAAACAGAATACGTGTATTCTACATTTTGTCATGTTAGGCCATTTTTTTTTTTTTTTTTTTTTTTTTTTTTGCGGAGACATAAGATCGGAGTTAAGATCCCGGTTCAAACGTTTTATGCTGTGGCTACGCCACAAAGAGAGCAGGGGACAAGATGGGGAGGATGTCACCGACGAAGTTGCTGTATCGTTCATGTGACGCCTGATGTAAAAGACAGTTGGTTTTGTTCCGGCAAAACACATTGTATTAGTTTACTGCAGGAGAGGGGTTGGCTCAGACGTTGATGGGCCCAGATTGTTTTTAAAAGGAATGACTAGAGAAGCTATTCGGTAAGATGAAGGGAGGGGGAGGACAGGAAGAGAAGACAGAACTATAAAATCAGTGCCATTTGGAAGTATAAAGGATGCCGCTAAAGGGATCGATCCGCCTGTGAGGAATGATGGGGAGGGAGGGGACGAACCCAAGGGGATGACATTCGTAACTAAAACCTAAAACTTTGTTTCTAGATGAAAGAACCTTCCAGTTGCTCTCTGCTTTCCTAGCTGACCAGCTCGAATCGGATAACTCCGTAATCAGTACTACTATAGCAGTTTTTACTTACATTTTTTTCCCGAGTGGTAATAAATTTAGTATTAGTGATTCGCTATGAGCAGCAACATAAAAGGGGAAAAAAAGTACTATAAAATATTCCGTGATTCGTATTCTGCGGAATTCCTGTGTATTGCGAAATCTTCAAGAAAGGAAAACATGCGTTTCGCGCTATGTGCCGATGCAATTTCAACATTTCGCATGGTGGAAGGAATGATATTACAAATCATATTTCTAGTGACAAGCATAAATATAACGTTGACTGCGTGGGAAAAAAATAACGAAATTAACTTCCTTTGTTAAAAGTTATAATGAACTCTATGCGATTCGTATAAATTGTTTGTTCACTTCATTTTTAGTTGAACACAATTTACCAGCTAGTGTCTCTGTCACTCTTACTTATTTTAATTTTTTTTATTTGACTCTCTCATCGTCCGTGTCTCCGTAAGATAAAAACCTAACATGAAAATGGTTCGTTTTGAAAATATTTTAGTATGTTTCATGACGGCGTGGGACACGATCCCATTGAAAGGGTTGAACATCCTTCCCTTTAGATACAAACTTCTGTAAAAGTAAATTTTTATCACTTTATAGATCATAATGATAGCATAGTAATGAGAAATTATGTATAGAATTTATTTTAATCGATATAAGTGTGCCGATAAATTTAAACATCTGTAGACACTTCAATTAAAAGTTGATGGTTCATTTGGGTAACATCGTTTATTAAATCGATATGTTCGGTACATTTAATCAATATGCGCGACAAGTAATTTAATCGAATATATCGATTAAAAATTTCATCGAATACATCGATTTTTTTTTTTTACGGATTTCTGTTTCTGAAAGTTGGCAGGTCTGTGTATGAATGTTCCATAGCGTTATTTCAGAGATTTTCTAGTTCCATAGTATGTTCGATGTATTCTGTAGTGACCTGGGAGTTCGTAGCACTTTGTGGTGGTAGCAAATTGAAAAAGACAAACTTTTAGATAACCGTTTTTCACAATAAAAGGTATCAAATACTGGGTTTCATACCTTTTTTGTGAAAAATGATTCCAAATTATCAGGACAATTGCCAGCATGAGTTCTGAAGGTTTTTTATGTGTTATTATTGACCATGAGTTGAAGGATCTTTAATGGTGTTTTAGCAGAATATTTATTAGAACACAAAGTTATTGGTAATAATTTCTCTAGTGGTTGGAAATCATTACAAGTGTGTAAAATGGGGTGACCAATTGGGTATTCCATTTTCTCGGAGTCTGAGCTATGGTAGAAGTAAGACTTTCAGTACTAGCAATTGCACAAGAGACGAAATTCATTTTTGCCGCCCCGGTGGCGCAGTGATCTAAACAATGGCCTCTGATCATTTGTCCAAAAGGGGTGCAGGTTTGAATCCTGGTAAGGCATGGATGTTGTGTTGTCTTCCGGCACTGGTTCTCTCCCTTACCTGGAACCAGTGACCCTAAATTAGGGACGGGCAACAGCTTATAGCCCATTGACTTGTTCACGGTGGTCGTTAAACCTTCAATTTAAAAATATATATATATTTTTTAAAAGCTATAAAACATATTCTTTTGACACCCAGAAATACCTAACCTAAAATAAAAGGAATAAAACGAAAGATTTAGCACCTATATTTAATTTTCATCAAAACAGGGCAGTAGCAGAACGGAAACAGCTTTGAAACATCGCATCTGAACATTTTCAAGCATCAATACCTCTCCAGCAACTGCTAGAGAAACTGATAAAAAGTACACCAATTAGCCATTACATTATGACCACCTACCTAATAAGCTTAAAGGACCCCCTTAGCCTGTGAAACAGCAGCTGCTCGGCAAGACATCAATTTGATGAGGTGGTTATTGGCCTGGTGTACCTGGTACCGTAATGTCAACCGCAGGTCCTCCATTTCCTGTACATTTTAGGGTGGTGGTAGTTTAGCACAAACCTGCTTTTCTAAGTCAAACCACAAATGTTCATGTGTGAATTTGAAGGCTAGGGTAGTAACAGAATGTCGCCAGCATGTTCCTCGAACCACTCGACGATTCTAGTAGTGTGGCATGGCGCATTATTCTGTTGGTAATGGCAATTTCTAGCAGGGAACACAGTTGTCATGAATGGGTGAACTTGGTCTGCGATGATGTTCAGATACCTTACAGCTGTTAGGGATTGTGCTATTGGGATAATGGGGCCTAAAGTGTCCCAAGAAAACATTGCCTGCCGCCCCGGTGGCGCAGTGGTCTAAGGCGTTGGCCTCTGATCATTCGTTGGAAGGGGTCCGGGTTCGAATCCCGGTGAGGCATGGATGTTGTGTTTGTCTTACGGCACTGGCTCTCTCCCTTCCCTGGAACCAGTGACTCTAAATTAGGGACGGGCGACTGCTTATAGCCCATTGAGTTGCTCACGGTGGTCGTTAAATCTCAAAAAAAAAAAAAAAAAAAAAAACATTGCCCATAGTATAACAATGTTGCCGCTGGCCTGTTTCTACCCAGCAGTCTATCCAGGTGCTATAGCCTCCATTGGCAATTGGTGTATCCATGCTCTACCGTCTACATGATGCACCAGGAATCTTGATTAGTCACACCAGGCTAGTCTTCCACGGTCCAATCTCTATCATCTTGTGCCCATTTCATACGTTGTTGGCGATGACTTGCAGTGAGCATGGCAACCCAGCTGGGTCTTCAGCTATGCAGGCCTGTGTGCAGAAGGCTGCAATGAACTGTATGTTGTCACATTGCCCTGATCGCCACTGTTGTAGGTGTGGGCGATTTGTCGCACTGTTGCTGTCAACAAGGCACAAGTCTCCGCTCCCCTCTGGCATCAATGAGCTGCTGGACAACAGTTTGCCATGTGGCCATCTGTGCTGCACTTTTGATACGTACTCGCTACAGTGGTGAAGGAACAACCCACAAACAGCGCAGTTTCTGAGATTGTAGTTCCAAGCCATTGTGCAATCACGATTTGTCCTTTATCAAACTTTGATAAATCGGCAGCTTTCCCATTCTGACTCTTAACTAAAAGCCTGTCCTTGTGTTGTATATATACTGCTCTGTGAGCTTCACCTGCACCACCATTTGGTCTCCAGGCACGCTCATTTTGCTCAGCTGGGGTGGTCATAATAGAATGGCTCATCGGTGTAGTTCGGACTAGGCCAGACCCATTCATCTTGTCACACCGATTAAATTATTAGGGGTATGCAAAAGTTTCCACCGTTTTAAGGAGATTAACAATCAGGAAACCAGTACACATTTGTTCAATGAAATATTGGCAGTTAGCATCAATGACTACCATTTTTCAGGCAACAAATGAATGCCCCTGTGATAGGACTGGTTTTGAGCCGAAGAATGCAGTGATGAAATTTTCTACCCCTGCAACTGTGGTGAATAGCTGTTGGGCTGGGACATGTTGCATAGAGTGAAACAGATGAGGGTGCAATGTCTGGCGCAGTAAAACCTCCCAATGTAGCTGTTCAAGGGTTGATTTCGTGGTGGCATGGACATGTGGTCTGGCATTATCGTGCAATAGGAAGATTGGGCAGCGTCCTTCCGTTTCAACAGTTTGAAGTACAACACTCCATGCATATTCCACCACTCACACAGCACCTTTTCCATGTGAATATCCTGATTTGCAGTTGATGTTGATGATTGGTCCAGGATTGCTTGCATACGGGGTTGTCGCAATAGACCCATTTTTCATCCCCAGTGACAACCTTTTGCATACCCCTAATAGTTTGTTAGTCATTCTGGTTTGCCTGTTGTTGTACAATGTGAAATATCCCTAAGCAAAGTGGCCACTAGATGACCATCCACTGACCACTTGGAAAAATTGCTAGTTTTTGTTTTTATGCTCTGTTCCTCGTGCACATTCTCACAACCTTTGTTGAACTGTTTGACCAATTTCCTCACCATTCTGTCACTCGTGCAGTTTGACTGTAGACCTCACATATCTAAAAATGAATGTCTGCCAGTTTCACATTTCTTGTGTTCTGCAATCAAATTACGGACCTTATTTCACAGCAGGCCGCTGTAACTTCTTAAACATGTTAATGGACCTTATTCGAGGCTGACGAAAAAGACAGGCTTCAGTGCGGAAGGGAATCTGTAAGTCATGTGACCAACTTAGTGCTGTTCCCTCTGCTTGGGCTGCCGAGGACAAACGGTGACCGAGTAGAGAGCTAATTTTTTCCAACACGCAGCGAATATAAGGTGTTGCATCTAATCATTACATATTAATTTCAAACTATTAGAGAATAAAACGTTTAAAAGTAACATTATTAAAATAAATGTGAGTTCTACTGAACTTAATCGTTTAACACTACTGAATTAATTGTTTTTTCGTTTTCCGTGTAGTGTGGATTTTCACGCTTAGCCGTTCCTTTAACAAAGTCGTATCAAGAGACATATTAGAAAGTTTTCTTGCTCGTTTTAATGAAATTAACTATATTTTCTTCCTTTTCCGTGTAGTTTATTTTCTTTTTTTTTGCCTTCATGATTTTCTAGCAACACTGAAAAGCAAATTCGTTTAATAAATAGCGTACAGAATATTAATAGCAAACTGAAAACGTCAAGCGAAATCATATTGAGGTCGAAGAAAAAGTGTTCCGTCATATACATATGTCTGGCTAAAACGTTCCTTACTAAATTAAAAAAAGTTGTATTTTTTTCTTGTTGTGGAAAAAATTTATTTTTGGATATTATTGCATGTATTTTGTTTAATGGGGTTATTTCTAGGACAATGCTTCTGTACAATAAAAGTATATAATTTGGAAATAATTCCTTCTTAAAAAAATGCTTAGGATCCCTTTTAATACAAATCATCTGTCTGTGCATTAGTTTTTTACTTATTTCTACTTGGGGGAAGAAAAAAAATTAATCCTTATCTGTATATATTTCAACACTTTAAAATTATGTGACAACACATTCTGGCACAAGCTATTTTCTTGGTAATTGAAAAAAAAAGTCATATGAAGGACAGTGTCACAAAAAATGTTCTCATTGTTTTGTGAAAAATTAATGCAAGAACTTTTTTTCATAAAATTATTCATTTTTGTCACTATTAAATTTTCCTTTCATTTGTATTTGTAAATTTACAATTACTATAATTGAACACTGTTAGGTAAGCCAAAAATTGAAAAAACTATGTCCATACTAGAATTTAATTCAAACTATAGCTCAGTAAACAGAATTCTTGCTCACCATTCACAGAAATTTAATTGCATTATAAGCCAATAAGCAATCTGAAATTCCAGATTTAGTGCTACTGACTAACTCTTTCATACCAGAAAATTTGAAAAATTAATCACCGTGGAGCAGGAAGCGAACCTGCATTTCCCAATTTCTATTCGAGCATACTACCGTTACACCAGCCAGAATGAGGAAGTCCCAAACATCCGAGTGATTTAATCTGAATAATCTCAGATTTTCGCCAGTCAAAGCAAGCCCTGCTTCATCGTAGCTCAGCTATTTAGAGTCAGGTCGATGTTTAGCAAATTCCCAGTTATTCAGGTAAACATTGTGGAAGAAATATTTCTTATTATACGTGGGAAATATATCTCTATAAGCAATCTGAAACCACATATTTACTGTTACGTAACTGAAATCAAACAATCATCCATGGAATGGAAACATGTCACCTCTCCAACAAAGAAGACGTGAGAAGTCCAACTGTCTCTGTCTGCAGGAGAGGTCATGGCGACTGTGAATCTGTTTGCACAGAATTTCTGTCAAAAGAGACTACCATCAATAGTGACTCATATTGCCAAACACTATTAAATTTCCAAAATTCAATTAAGGACAGATGCCGGGGTAAGTTGAGCGAAGGTGTCACTTTGCTGCCCAACAACGCTACACAGCACGGAAAACAAAGGGAATTGCTGCAGTCATTCAAGTCGGAGGTGTGGCAACATCCACCTTACAGCCCCAACTTATCCCCATGCGGCTACCATTTGTTCGGTAAAATGAAACAAGACCTTAGTAGACAACGATTCCCAACCGATGAGGCTGTGAAAAGTGCGGTCCTTAACTAGTTGCACCAAACTGGACTTTTTCTGTACAGGTATGGGAAAGTTAATTGCACGTTCCGATAAATTTTTACAGTCCTTAGGCGACTATGTCAAAAAATGAATTAATGTTATATCTTTAAACCAACATACATCCCCTGAGTATATCTTTGTTTTGTTTTTTTATTCAACAGTGTAACTAACTTTTTGATCCACCTTCATATTATTAAAGCACTTTGCTGCAATTCAGAAATAAATGTTTGTTTGTTTTAAAAATTAGCATAAATACTACATTTGAAAAAAGTATCAACTTACCTATTGACTACCAATTTGTCTTGTATCTTCAAGCGGAATGAAGTAAAAAATACTATTAAAAATAAACAAATGGGTCCATTTTTTTACATAAATGTACCTCAAATGTCCGTTTCAAATAGTTTGAAAGGAGGAAGTCATCACAAGCTGCAACAGTATTCAGCTTCAGATTGTTTACCCCAAATTTCCTTATGTGATAGCATCTGCAACAAAGTTATAGATACACGCAACAAAATAAAGAATTCTTGCTAACCAATGGCAAAAATTAAGACATCTGTTTCAAATAGTTTGAATCATCACAAGTTACATCAAAATTATCTCAGCTTTAGATCCTCCAGTATGTTACCATCTGAATATTTTATGTATGAGTTGTGTCCATATTTTCTTTACCTAAAATCTACTTTTGTAATGTTCATACCTAACTGTGATCTACTTTTTTATAAAACATATTTGATATCACTTTTTGGATTAAACAACATTTCAACAGTATAAATAATTATTTCCCACACATTTCTAAAGGAATTAAGCACAATTGGTTAGTAGTTTTTCATAACACTAGGGAATTTATACATTTTACTAACATTCTTTACTAGAAGCCAAATTTGCTCATTATGGTAAAATTAAATTTTTACTTTCAATATACCTACTATAAATGTGAAGCTAAGAACTAGTACACACACACACACACCAGTGCTGAGACGGGCCGAGCCTGAACCGGGCTCTGGCTGCGTAATACGTACTGAAGAGAGGGGAAGAATTTTCTTTTTTCTTTTAATGTGATATTATGATTTAGCATAAGAGGCTTTTATTTACACTTTCTAGTTGTTAAAGAGAATTCTTCAACAACTGGTTCTAAATGGGGAGTAGGAATTCTGCAGGGCTATCCATTCCGGGCTTGGATAACAAAATACCATAGGCCATGAATTACAGGATTTCTGCCAAGGATAAGTTTTAAGAAGTATAGATAGTAGATAGCAAGCTGACAAAATTTTGCTCCCTGCTAATTCTATTGAGCAACATACGACATAGTTTGTTGTGCCTTCAGATGTTTCCATATAGAAAAAAAAAAACATTTCAGGAAGAAGTTAATATTTAAACAAACTATAGCAATAGATAGGCATCCGTTCCCCACTCTGCAGTTGAGAAAGACATCGGTTAATTGCATGGGTAGGAAAGAGTGGAAGTCTGGAAGACTTTTTTTAATACCTATACAGGTTAATCATAGTTTTCGGGCTCGTTTGGGCTTAAAATTAAGCCCGAACTCAGCTCTGACACACACACACACACACAGTAACACTTAAGTTAACTTTTCATAGGTGTTTTTATCAAAGAATTTATGGCAATGAAGTCATAGTGACAGTTATGAAAATAAGAGAAATTTCCTGGAATTTTTTAGTACAGTATTGAAACAAACAAAAATGCTACAATATTACTGCTAACATTTATTAATCTGGAAATAAGTGACATGGAACTCGTACGGGTATGGTGTCGTTGAGGGACTAGCCAGACCCCATGACGCGAAGGAGTACAGCATCATCTTCTATGGAAAGAAAATAGTCCATAGATTTTCAAATGAATTTGTACTGATGAAATCAAAACTGATATTAAATGAGGACCTCTGGTCCATTTTGGCTTGGCAAATTAAGATGCATATCTTGGGATAGGAGAATATAAAAAAGGTATATCACAGGCACATTGTGTAAGATGGGCAACCACTGCACAAACAGTATTAGTTCCAATTTGAAAAGCCGCCCCGGTGGCGCAGTGGTCTAAGGCGCTGGCCTCTGATCATTCGTCCGTACGGGGTCCGGGTTCGAATCCCGGTCAGGCATGGATGTTGTGTTTGTCTTACGGCACTGGCTCTCTCCCTTCCCTGGAACCAGTGACCCTAAATTAGGGACGGGCGACTGCTTATAGCCCTTTGAGTTGCTCACGGTGGTCGTTAAACCTCCAATCAAAAAAAAAAAAATTGAAAAAAAAAATAGAAGCCGCCCCCGGTGGCGCAGTGGTCTAAGCGATGGCCTCTGATCATACGTCTGAACGGGATCCGGGTTCGAATCCCGTGAGGCATGGATGTTGTGTTTGTCTTACGGCACTGGCTCTCTCTCTCCCTTCCCTGGAACCAGTGACCCTAAATTAGGGACGGGCGACTGCTTACAGCCCATTGAGTTGCTCACGGTGGTCGTTAAACCTCCAATCAAAAAAAAAATGCCACCACCACTCAGCATTACTATGTGAATAATATGTGATGAAGCAGAAAAAAGATTGGAAATGTTAAGAGACACTTAACTGAAGTACTGCTTCCTGGTATGCAAGTTTCAAATAAAATGAAAACAAATATGACTGATCTTTACTTTCCAGTTTCAAAGATAACTTTTCAGAAATGTTATCTTCATTTACTACAGAAGAAAAATACATTTCAATGCTTTAACCAACCTGGCTATACACTTTACATGCATATAAAATATTTGATGTTTGAACACTTTTTCCTATCTCAGGACTTACTCTGTGCACACTATGCACTAAGGAGAGGCACACAAAACTAAGCGTTCAGACTTTCAACTTCTTAATTTTTCTTTCACGTGATTTCAAATCATTTCGGTTATCAAGTTTGGCTTTTACTAAGTTGTTCAAGAGTATTTTGCAGCTCAGGAGAGTTATGTTTTCCTAGTTTTCAAGCTACTCGTACACATTCAACAGAAAATGAACAAGGAAATATAAAATCAGAACTTTGTTTAAATGTATGCAGCAGATTTTGTATAAGACAAAGTTTGTCTTATACAAAATCTGCTGCATACATTACTTTGGTATGGCAAAAGTTGTAACAGTCTCCTTTTGACTTCTATAATTTGACTTGCAGCCACTAACACTGCAACACTGTGGCATGGCAATTCCTGTAAAAATAATTATACGTTTTAATACAAGTGAACTAGATATGGCCGCCTCGGTGGCGCAGTGGTCTAAGGCGTTGGCCTCTGATCATTCGTCCGAAGGGGTCCGGGTTCGAATCCCGGTGAGGCATGGATGTTGTGTTTGTCTTACGGCACTGGCTCTCTCCCTTCCCTGGAACCAGTGACCCTAAATTAGGGACGGGCGACTGCTTATAGCCCATTTGAGTTGCTCACGGTGGTCGTTAAACCTCCAATCAAAAAAAAAAAAAAAAAGAACTAGATATGAAATTTTTAATCGAAAGTAGTTCCCTATGTTTTGTACCGTTAGAATAAAGTTGATCATGCAGTTTTTCAAAATAATCTGTCCACACTGTTCACTGTTCAATCAGACAAATGCTATATCACAGTTGCATTAAGTTATGTAATTAAAAAAATGTCCTCTTTAATTCAGAAACACATTACAATGCAACAACAGTTCAAGCATTAATTTCGTAAAGAAAGGGCTAACGATTGTTGGAGATGCAAATATAAAAATTACGAAGGCTAATTTCCTGAAAAGTTGCCCTGATTTCTGGTAATATTCAAGCTCTATGTGAATCGGCAAAATATATTAATTTGTCTATTTGAAATAAGAATTCAACACCACAGAATAACTCACTTCTTTATACTTCACTATTCACGAGACATGAAAAGATTTCAACACGTGTGAAACTAAGACCTATTCATTAAACCTATAATTATCACTACAACTAAATAAAACGTTTACTAAGAATTATACTTATCTTAGAAATATAAAAATACCTACCTCACAAAACTATACGTGTATCCTAATGACAATAAACGGAACACTCAATACAGATTGAGTTGGCGACAGCACTAAGTTGTGCACGTGACTATTTCGCACCGTAGCCTGTCTTTTTCGTCAGCCTCGACCTTATTCATGTGACGTCAGAAGTGGATTTCTGCAGACCGACACGGCTTGTACTTCAATGTTTTCGCTGTTTGATTATCCCTTAATGTTGGCTATTTTTTACAATCCTAATGTCATTGAGCCTGCCGACGAATTAATAGAGCTATAGGACAAAGAAATTAACTTCTTAGAAGAACAAATCAAGGTTGTAAAAATATACCACGAAAGTTTTGTGTTCGATATTTATTTCGCATGACGCAGGGGAGCATCGCCATTAATCATTAAATTTTTAATGTAGCATTTCTCGTACACAGTATATAAAATTTTCATGTTCTTATTGTTAGACATTGGCGAAATATCTGAAACATAAATTTTGGTACCTTTTTTGCAAACAAAAACATTGAGAAGCTCGGACAAATACGTAATAAGGAAACAATCTAGGGTTCTCGCGCTAGGCAATCTGCTTAAAAATTAAATGAATGTGTAACATTAAATAAAAGAGAAATTATAGATATGTTTGTTTCATTCTTTGAGGAAAGTAGAACTTCATACATAATTTACCGAGGTGTACACTCGGTAAATTATGTATGAAGGTGTACACTTCAAAATTTTACCCTTTTAAAACTCTAAACATTTTTCATATTGATTGTGCTGTACTTATACCCTTAAAGGAAAAAACTGTAGATTTGACAAAACATTAAACTACTTGTTTTAAATGTAACTCTTTAAATGTTTATAATTGTTACTCTCAGTTCTCGCACACCCTTAACCACACTAATAATCCTCACTGTTATGATCTTGTAACTTAAGAGTATAATATACGTATTTGAACCACTTTCTTCGAACGTTCGAAGATGAGCCGGTTTCTTGTAGTATTATGGACAACAGACCAATTAGAGAAAAAAGTATTTCAAGTTGGGCTGAAGATTCTGGGATGTTGATTAACTTCAAAGCAACTGCTGACAACTCCTTATGGTGCCGACTAGCGAAGTACCAGAATGTCCGTGGTGATTTAACACCCTTCTTCATAAGCGCTCCAAACTTTCCAGATTGTTCTCGATACTGTTGAAAACTGGTTATCCCCGAGGGGTCGAGGTTCTCTAAAATGAACTACTTGTTCATGATATTTCTCATTCATTTTCTGCCCCTGGTACACAGGGTGGAGAACATTGGCTGTAAGGCTGTATACATTTAGCGATTGGTTTCTCCTTTTTCCTATTTGTGGCATGATGTCCCTATGGTCCTCAGGTAGACGTAAGTCCATCCACAATTCAACTGCACCTGCAGCAGTTGCTTCTTTTTTCTTGCATATATTTATTAGCTGACTTACTGGATTAAGCACTGCGGTTGTATCGGCAACTTCTTTGAGAAAGGCACTATCATAGAGGAGGGACTTAATTTGAGAAGAGAATTTCTCAGCTTCATCAGTGGTAGCAACTTTCCTCATTGCACTTAAATTGTTAGTCAAGGACAAACAGACATACCTCTGAGAACACCAGCGAGAGTCTGCAGCGAGGCATACTTTAGAGCCACCATTTTCTGTCAGTTCATGTTCTCGATCAGGGTGCTTGAAAGATCTCAACATCATGTTCACATGAGATACAATGTTTTTCGAGAGAAGATCCTTAGCTAGAAGATTTCCAGTATCGGCATTGCAGGCAGAATGCCACAGGCCGTGATTTTTAACCATGTTACTGGCGTTGTCTGAAACTGTATACAATAAATATTCACATTGTATCGTTCTTTAGCTAGCTTTTTTGATTCACTGACCACATCATGGTTCGCCTGTTTCTGGTGAACCAGACATGTAGAAAGCACCAAGAAAAACACTTTCAGCTTTGCCACTACTTCCACAGGGATTATGAAGAAGTGTTAAAATATTTTTCGTGTTGTTCGATTCATTTTTCCAACAGTCGTGAGCAAAACGGAGTCCGTGTCTGCAGCACTGATGGTGATCTTAGTAACTTCATCATACACTTCGTCCAGAAGTTTAACAGAAAGAGCTTTTCTTGTTGGTGGTTTATAGGCAGGCCGCATTTTTTGAAAGAACTGTTTAAAGTGCACCGATTCTACCACACTGAATGGGATGTTGCAACCATAGAAAACCTTGGCAATAGCAAGATCTATTTCCTGCTTTGTGCAGGCATTCATCCTGTAAAAAAAAATCGGTTATCTGTCGTTTAACCGTGGGAGGTTTAGAACTTACAGTGATGGGTGATTCAAGGTAGAAACTGTCTTCCTCTTCATGAGATGAGGAGGGTACACTCATCACCACGGATACGGTTGAGCAGGAGCTGGGACTTTCAACTGGAACCAGAGGATCGTCAATGTCTATAGACATTTCCGAGTCCGATCGATGCAGGGTAGAACTGGAACTCGCCGGTGGTAGTGGCAGCGGTTCAGGAGTTTTGGCAGAAGCCCGGGCGCAGACCTTCCTGTGGGATTTCAGACGCTCCCTTTCTGTATTATAGACGGTTAATCCACATTCACAACACTTGGCACAGTTTTTGTGTTCCCCTTTAAGTGGAATAAATCCGAGTCCTCGTACACATTATGAAGAGGTCGACCGCCGCGATTCATAGTGGGAAGAGTCTTCAATTGGAATGTTGAGCCTCCCTCAAAGACTAGGGAGGATGACAAAAAACGGTGTTTAATAAGAACGCTCTGAGCTTTGATCTGAAGCCAAAACTAAAACCTCACGCATTTAAATAACAGAGAACATGTGTAGTTCGCATATTTGTTATAGTTTTACCGCCGAGACCACTAGAACTTGCCGACGCTTTGTCGCCGGCCGGCGCCGCTGAACTTGTGCGTCTGCCCAGCACTGAATCACTCTGGAGAAAGGAGCCGCCAGTCGGCAGCACGCGCATGGATATCAAAGGCCAGCCGCGAGGCAAGGTTTCGTTTCACTTTAAACTACACCGTGGCGTGGCTTCTGATTTCCTTTGCCAAACATAATATTTTAAAGTGTGCCGCACACATTATCATAAAGAAAGGGATTTTCGCGTCTGAATATGAAGGCTAGGAAAAAAAAAACATGACGTGATACTGATATGTACGTGGTATCCTGGTGGTATGTCACGTGGACGTGGCAGTTTGCACTGCTCCAATAGGATCATAAAAATACCTAAGGTTATGTTGGGTTTTTTAAGGATATTCGTTTTTCTCGTATTTGTTCATAGCAAGTTAATTAACAGCACAAAGCCCTGTTTGCCGTCCCGGTGGCGCAGTGGTCTAAGCGATGGCCTCTGATCATTCGTCCGAACGGGGTCCGGGTTTGAATACCGGTGAGGCATGGATGTTGTGTTTGTCTTACGGCACTGGCTCTCTCCCTTCCCAGAAACCAGTGACCCTAAATTAGGGACGGGCGACTGCTTATAGCCCATTGAGTTGCTCACGGTGGTCGTTAAACCTCCAAACAACAAAAAAAAAAGCCCTGTTTTTTTTTATTTTTTACGTATTTTACGCGTTTTTTTACGTATTTTACGCGTAACGTAGAAAAATTTTTTTACACGTAATTACACAACCCTGGTCACTAGCATGTTCCTCGAACCACTCCTTCACGATTCTAGCAGTATGGCATTGTGCATTATTCTGTTGGTAATGGCCATCACCAGCAAGGAACACAGTTGCCATAAATGGGTGAATTTGGTCCGCGACGATGTTCAGATGCCTGACAACTGTCAAGGTTGTGCTATTGGGTTAATGGGGCCTAAAGTGTCCCAAGAAAACACCGCCCATAGCACAACACCGCCGCTGCGGGCCTGTTTCCGCCCAACAGTGCATCCAAGTGCCATAACCTCCTTTGGTAATCGGCGTATCCGCGCTCTGTCGTCTTCATGATGCAACAGGAATCTTGATTCGCCAGACCAGGCCACTTTCTTCCAATCATCCATGGTCCAATCTCGATTATCTTGGGCCCATTTTATGAGTTGTTGGCGATGACGTGCAGTAAGCATGTGGACCCGGCTGGATCTTCGGCTACGCAGGCCCATACGCATAAGGCTGCGCCGCCCCGGTGGCGCAGTGGTCTAAGGCGCTGGCCTCTGATCATTCGTCCGTAAGGGGTCCGGGTTCGAATCCCGGTGAGGCATGATGTTGTGTTTGTCTTACGGCACTGGCTCTTTCCCTTCCCTGGAACCAGTGACCCTAAATTAGGGACGGGCGACTGCTTATAGCCCATTGAGTTGCTCACGGTGGTCGTTAAACCTCCAATCAAAAAAAAAAAAAAAATAAGGCTGCGATGAACTGTGTGCTGTGACACATTGTCCTGATCACCACTGTTGTAGCTGCGAGTGATTTGTCGTACTGTGGCCCTGCGGTAACTGAACAATGCGTGACACACGGCTGGACGGTTCATCGTTCGGCCATCTGTGCACCACTTTCTGTTGGTATGGGGTTCGTCGTATGGCCATCTGTGCACCACTTTTGATACGTACTCGCTACAGCGGCACGTGAACCGTTTCTGAAATCGTTCCGAGGCGCCGTGCCATCACAATTTGCCCTTTATCAAACTCCGATAAATCGGCAGCTTTTCCCATTCTGACTCCGAACACTCTACTAACCGAAAGCCGGTCCTTGGGTTGTATATATACTGCTCTGTGAACTTAACCTGCCCGGTGGCGCAGTGGTCTAAGCGATGGCCTCTGATCATTCGTCCGTAAGGGGTCCGGGTTCGAATCCCGGTGAGGCATGGATGTTGTGTTTGTCTTACGGCACTGGCTCTTTCCCTTCCCTGGAACCAGTGACCCTAAATTAGGGACGGGCGACTGCTTATAGCCCATTGAGTTGCTCACGGTGGTCGTTAAACCTCCAATCAAAAAAAAAAAAATTAACCTGCGCCACTGTTTGCTCTTCAGGGGCGTTCATTTCTCTAGGCTGGGTGTGGTCATAACGGAATGGCTCATCAGTGTATATGAGTCACAAAAGTAAATGTTGACCAACTGTGGCGGCAGCGAAAGCAAGTATTTTGACTGTATATATTCAGATTTAGACGAACGTAAGAAGGAATCCCGACACCAATAAAATGTGATGTAGTAAAGAAACTCCATCTGCGCAAGTTAAAATCGAACCTCAAGATAGAAAGGCCGAATTACAAGAGTCTTTGTGACAGGGATTGGTAACTTTTGGTCAGGGATATGTACAGGTTAGACCCTTTGTGTTGTGCATCATTTTGAAGCTCTCGTCAGTAGCAGGTGACCTCGAAACGAGACGAGGCCAAATTTCGCTCCGACACGCCGTTTTTTTATTTTATTTTTTATTGGGGATTTACTTTATTTTTTTTTATTTTATTTTTATAGGAATAAGACTCACATGACATCTTTAACTTTCATCGTTTCTTTTTTTCATTTTTTTTTGATTGGAGGTTTAAATTTATTTAATCTACTTTATTTATCGGACTTGATTGACATATACAGTATATTAACAAAAGTCACCGGGCACTCCTTCAAAAGCAAATGAACGGATCCGCTGTGTTGTTAAGATGCGCGGTACAGCTGCAAACGGTATAAAAACAAGCCTGCAGCTGACCGCGATCATATCGCACTGTGAGGTTGAGTGAAAATGTCGCTGAACTGACTTTGAGAAAGGAAAGATTGTTGGGTGTTATATTAGTGGGTTGTCCATAAGAGAAACCGAGAGGCGTTTAAACATACCCAAGTCAACTGTTTTGTATGTACTGAATAAGTGGACGACACATAGCGTTCCCGAAGCAGCAAAACGTACCGGCAGACCAAAGAAAATCAGTGATACAGGACGTCAAAGCCTCAGGAGCGTCGTTACAGCTAATCGACGGAGTACTGCACAAGACCTCAGTGTACAGGTGAGTAAAAATGCTGGAACCTCGGTATGTACACTTACCATTCGCAAAGAACTTTATTCCATGGGTTACCGTGGTCGTGCGGCTGCTCAAAAGCCTTTCATCTCCACTCGGAATGCTACTCGTCGTTTAGCATGGTGTAAAGAACATTCATCGTGGCCGTAAGATCAATGGAAACGGATCCTATGGACTGATGAATCCAGGTACACGATCCATCAGTCTGATGGCCGTGTGTGGGTATAGCGGCAGCCGAAGGAACGCTATTTATCACAGTGTACTGTTCCTACGGTCAAGTTTGTGGTATGGTCCCGGCCCATTGGTTATTGTGGACAGTAGTCTAAGCGATGGCGTCTGACTTCGTTCGAGATGGGTCCGTGTTCGAATCCCGTGAGGCATGGGGGATGTGTTTGTCTTACGGCATTGGCTCTCTCCCTTCTCTGGAACCAGTGGCCCTAAATTAAGGACAGGCGACTGCCCATCGAGTTGCTCATAGTGGTCGTTAAACCTCAATCCAAAAAAAAAAAACAAGAACCTGTTAACTAGCAGGTCTACTTCGATATTCTGGACAATTATGCCCTACCAACTCGGTGGCAATATTATGGAACCGAGCCTTGTTGGTACCAGAAGGATTATGCACCGAGCCATAAAGCAAGGACTGTTACGGCGTGGTTTGACGATAATTCCGTATCGTGTGTGGACTGGCCAGCACAGAGCCCTGATCTTAATCCCATAGAGCACCTATGGTATGAATTAGAGCGCCGCATAAGAAGTTTGGAACCAAGGCCTACTACTAAGCAACAGTTAGCGGCGGCATTATGTACTGAATGGAAGCGCATACCTATCGCTGTGTTCCAAAACCTTGTCGAAAGCATGTCTCGAAGGGTCAGTGCATGCATTAAGGTCAAAGGTGGACCGACACCGTATTAATGTATGTCAATAAATGCTATGTTGTTTTTCTGTTCTAGGTGTCCGGTGACTTTTGTCAATATAGTGTATATATAGAACAAATATTGGACTTGGTTGACAGATACATGGAGTATAGACATTTGTATTTTCAACCTCAGCAATGTTTGTTTGTTTGTTTGGAGGTTTAACGACCACCGTGAGCAACTCAATGGGCTATAAGCAGTCGCCCGTCCCTAATTTAGGGTCACTGGTTCCAGGGAAGGGAGAGAGCCAGTGCCGTAAGACAAACACAACATCCATGCCTCACCGGGATTCGAACCCGGACCCCTTGCGAACGAATGATCAGAGGCCATCGCTTAGACCACTGCGCCACCGGGGCGGCCTCAGCAATGTACATAGGTGAACAAGGAACTCAGCGAATAAATCTCCGAAACACAAACACAAACAACCATGCCTTACGGGATTCGAACCCAGACCCCTCCGTTGGGCGAATGATTAGAAGCCATCGCTTAGATCACAGAGCCGCCGGGTCGGCCTTAAGACAAACACAGCATCCATGCCTTACACGGGATTCGAACCCAGGCCCCTCCGTTGGGCCAATGATCAGAAGCCATCGCTTAGACCATTGGGCCACCAGGGCGGCCTCGCGGTTTTCGTAGCATCAATCGAGCATTTATGTAATGCCTTTTATCACGCTTAGCATGAGGTTCTCGAAATTTACGCAGACTGCAATGATATATTGTTACGTTTATGTAAAACATGAAGAGAGTTTAGTAAAATACACTGCCGAACAATTGCTAAGTACGGATGACAATAGCAACGATAGCAACCATAAAATGGAAGGCAGGAAAATGTAGAAATTAGCATAAGTGCGGGATACAGTAAGACGTGTTGTGCGCATGCAAATTTTGGATTGCCGAACTTGTTCGTGACGTCATAGCGCTGATAAGAGATATAAAGGATTTGACGCGTATTGAACGTTGTTGTTCAAACGCAAAGTTGAAAGGGAAAGAATCAATTGACGAACTTGCAATTTTCAGTATGGATTGATTGGATTGATTGGAGTTTTTTTAACGACCACCGTGAGCAACTCAATGGGCTATAAGCAGTCGCCCGTCCCTAATTTAGGGTCACTGGTTCCAGGGAAGGGAGAGAGCCAGTGCCGTAAGACAAACACAACATCCATGCCTGACCGGGATTCGAACCCGGACCCCTTACGGACGAATGATCAGAGGCCAGCGCCTTAGACCACTGCGCCACCGGGGCGGCCAATTTTCAGTATGTCTTCCCGACATCACCAAGATGATTTTACGCGTGTCCGTATTATTGGCAAGATTGAAGAAGGGCGAAAAATAACAGATGTTGCCAGGGAGTTCGACGTCAGCAACAGTGTTGTTTCAAGGCTTTGGAAATCATTTCAAACAAATGGAGAGTGTAGCAAACGTCACGGGGGGGGGGTCGTGTTCGCAGTACGACACCTGCAGAAGATCGGTACATAGTGCTATCAACAAAAAGACAGCGGCGCAGCACAGCTAGTGAGGTAGCAAATCAGTTTATGGCTGCTACTGGCAAACGGATCTCCCGAAAAACTGTCGCCAGACGTTTGCATGAAGGAGGACTATACGCCCGCCGTCCTGTTGTGTGCACCCCATTGTCCAGACGTCACCGTACCGCCCGTTTGCAATGGTGCCATCAACATCGCAATTGGACTGATAACGACTGGTCTGCTGCCCTCTTCTCAGATGAGGGTAGATACAGTCTATCGTCTGATTGCCGACGACAACTGATCTGGCGTGATAGTGGTACTGCATATTGTCCAGCAAACATACAGGAGAGGGACTGATATCCGACATGTAGTGTCATGGTATGGGCTGGCATCATGATCAATGGCCGTACGTCCCTCTATGTGCTTCCAACTGGGACTATGACTGGCCAACGATACATTAATGATGTTCTGCTACCTCATGTTCGCATGTTCCGTGGTGCTGTCGGTGATAGATTCATTTTCATGGACGACAACGCAACATGTCATCGAACAGTCGCTGTCCAGGAGTGTCTTGAGAGCGAGGATATTCAACGCCTCGTATGGCCAGCACGTTCTCCAGATCTGAATCCCATTAAAAATGTGTGGATGCTTTGGGGAGGACGCTTGCTGGTCGCCAATGCCCTCCAATAAACAAGGACACCCTCATCCGTGCACTGACAGAGGAATGGGATAAATTACCCCAACAGCTGTTTGATAATGTTGTGCAAAGCATGACACGACGTGTGGAATCTTGCATCGCCCTCCATGGTGGCCATATCCCGTATTGACATCTTACGCCGGAACGCCTGCGGACGGTAATTGCATTTTTCACGTTTACGTATTCTGCACAAAATGGCCTGTTTGTCCCTTGAACACGTTCCAAAGCCTTCTGGATTTCAGAGCACAATAAATTGTCTTTCTTGTAATGTCCTGGCATTCTGACATTATTTTATTTCACTTGGCATCGAACCACACTTACTTTTTTATGCGCTATATAGCCGTTTATGATCCGTCTTTAGCAATTGTCCAGCAGTGCCTATTGTTGGGTAACAATGAAATTAACTAATGTTGCGTCACTTCATGGAACCGCATTCAAAAATCAGATTTCAACAATGAATTTGACTACTTTCGTTACCCATTTTCATCGCATCGAAATTTTTTACATGGGATTTACTTGACTGCTGTCCGGGAAAGATGCGTAGCATCAAAAAATCCTATCTATGGTGAGGGTTTGCTCTGAAATGGCATAGTAAAGTTCTTTGTTTTTATATGAGAAATGTGTGCCGCTGGATCACGCTGTCTGAAATTTATTAAGCTAAAGCTAATAACAGTTAGCCTCTCCTGTGACGCAGTGGTGTAAGATCTGGCTTCTGAACGTTCGTCCGAGATGGGATCGGGTTGTAAATGTAAATGGTTTTTAAATTTGTAAATGGTTTCGTAATATGAAAAAATATTTTAATCTGCCAAGCTTTTGCCTACCAATGGGAGGTGTCAAGGCAACTTACGCTAGACCAGTGGTTCTCAAACTGTGGTCCGTGGCTATGTCCTAGATGGTCCGCGAAATTTTCTACGGAAAATTTGTATATCTAACACGCAAGTAATGCAACTTGAAGATAAGCGGCGTGTGCAGTGGTCTATCCCACTAAGATGGGACTGTACCTACTCCAACGCCATGCGGCTCAGGCCATCAAGGTCAAATGCATATCTTAGCGATATTTTCAGCATCCTGAACAGCCTAAATGTGTCACTTCAGGGGCGCGATGTAACCATATTTAAAGTGCAAGATAAAATAAAAGCATTTCTACAGAAATGTGAACTTTGGAGTAAACAGCTTGGTCGTGGGAAGTGTGGTTCATTTTCTGTACTTTTGATTTTCTGCAGTGTTTAGAACTAATCGATGATGAATTAGTGTAATTATTTCAGAGCCATATAACAATTCTGCAAGATAGCTGTAGGGCCAGACATATAAATTCTTAGATAATACCTTTTGTTTCCCGCTGTATAGCGAGCTACCCACTCGCCTTTACTATACGATCTGGCTATCAAGGCGTCCTTGTGTAGAAGAATATTTATCTCGACAAAACTCAGTCCAGTACACGGAAATGAAAAACAGCAAGATTTTATTATTCTGATGACATTTTCTTCACGAGTTTCCGATGGCTTCCTGCTCAGGGTCCCCGTGCTGACCACGTGCGACTTTTTCACAATTCTTTCCGCGATACCCGGTGGACGAAGGAATCCTCCTTCCCGTTCACCACGTACTTCTGCGATACCCGCAGCCCTTCCGTCAAAAACCGGTGTCCAAACTACGAACCTTCTCTCCTTGACGACCGAAGCTCAACTGTCTCACTAAATTCTCCTGGCCCTTTTTGTCCTCTACCACGCATGCGCAAGAAAAACTCGTTACCTTGGTCAGCACGTGAAATACCTGAACTCAGGAATGTCGTCGGATACCCGCAGGCGATTACAACCTTGCACGTATACGAAAGCGGTATGACAACTTGTTTAACAGAAGCACTCGAGCAGCCGACTCTTCAAGGTCAGGTCCGGATGATCCGGGAGAAGAACAAGTTCCGGAGGATCTGGCAGCGGTCGCGATTTGCAGACGACAGGGTTCGCTATAACTCGTGTCGCGATCTCGTCAGGGCAGAAATCCGTGCGTTCAGGGAACTTCAATGGAACAAGTACCTTCTCAACGCGGGTCAACCTCGTCAGGAGGATGTGTGGACCATCCTTCGGAAACTCCGGTGTACTAAGACCGTCATACCGCCCATTCTCAGTCCACAGGGTTTGGTGTACGGTGATGACGAGAAGGCTGGGGTCCTTGCTGGTGCCCTGGAGGAGCAGTTCTCACCTCATGACGTCCAAAATCCTAGTCACACGGATAGGGTCATGGAGGCTTTAGCTACATACGATCTTCATGATACAGACGAGGTCATCTCGCCTGTTAGTTACCTCGAGGTAACTCGACGCATCAAAAAGCTAAAGGTGAAGAAATCTCCCGGAAGAGATGGAGTTTCAGCAAGAGCTGTTCAACTGCTCCCTGAGAGCTGGATTCTGGTACTGGTGGAGATTTTCAACGGGTCTCTCCGGCTGAAGTATCTCCCTGGGGACTGGAAAAAAGCAATGGTAGTGGTGTTGCCCAAACTGGAACCAATCATACCTTACCTGTGAACTACCGTCCAATATCTCTCTTGCCCGTCCTGGGTAAGCTCCTTGAGAGGGTCATCCTCTCTCGGCTTCTTAAGTTCTGTGAAGCAAATGGTGTGATTCCTGACGAACAGGGTGATTTCCGGGCGAAGCACGTTACGTCCCACCAGTTGATCAGACTTACGGAATTCGTTTCGGAATGGCGAGATAAGAGCGAGTATTCCACTGCTGTCTTCCTGGACATCAGCAAGGCTTTTGACAGCGTTTGGCATGATGGTCTCCTGCACAAGTTGCAGAAGCTTCGATGCCCTCGCCCACTAGTTGAGCTGATTGGCTCGTACCTCAACAGCCGCAGGTTCACTGTTAAGATTAACGGTGAGCTTTCTTCGGAAAAGAATATTCGGGCTGGCGTTCCTCAGGGTTCGGTTCTTGGACCAACGCTGTTCTCCATTTATCTGTACGACTTACCCAAACCCAAACAAGGGCAGGTCATGATGTACGCAGATGATACAGCTGTTGTTATCAGGTCCCTGAACAAAAGCAGGGCAGTGAAGCTCCTCCAGGACTCTCTCTCTCAGCTGGAAACCTACTACACTGACTGGCGGATCAAGATCAATCCGTCTAAGAGCAGTGCGCTGATGTTTTTTGGATCTCTCCAAGCAGTACCGAAACTCGTTATGTTTCAAGAGACAATCCCCTGGGATACCTCCACTAAGTACCTAGGGCTCCAACTAGATTGTCGACTTTCGTGGGTGGCGAACACCAGCTACCGCACGAATAAAGCTAGACAATGTCTTGGACAGCTAGCTCCACTACTCAGCCACAGAAGCTTCCTTAAAACACTGCACAAAATACTGCGGTACAAGACGGTTGTCAGGCCGGTGCTTACCTACGTCTCCTCCATTTCGATCGGTATTAGTAGGAAACAGTGAGAGAGAATCGAGAAGGTGCAGAGCCGAGTACTTCGAATGATCACTGGGGCTCCCCTTGGACTTCACTTCGGAACCTAAGGAACAGACTTGGAATCGAGAAGGTACATGAGTTTTCCATCAGACTCGCCAGAAAGTTCTTCAAGAACGCGGAAACCCATCCAAATGGACTTGTTAGGGGCGTGGTTGATTACAATCCCAGCGAAATCTTTAGGTTTCCCAGGACTAAGGCGGCGATCGTTGACCCCCTTGACAGAGAGAGTAAGTATGTGAACACTGGTGGGTGTTAGACAGACCACCACATCCATCTTTTTCAGATTGGCATCGAGATGGCGAAAATGGATTCTGCTTGGACATTTGAAATTGGTATCGTTGAGTTTCAGTCACACCCTGGTGCGTCGGGCGGCTGTTTGTTTATCTTGTGTCTGGCGCTCTTTGGCCAAACATGACCCTTGCGCCATAAAAATCAACCAACCAACCAACCAACCAACCAACCGTCGGGCGGTTGGTTGGTGTTGTGGTTCTCTGTGATGTTGTGCAGTGCTTCGTTCCCTTTTCCCCCTTCCAGACAGAGTTGTGTCACGGATCACCCTCTCCTTTCACTACATTTTGCTTTTTGTCTTTCCTATTGAGTTTACTTACTCAGATCTCCTAGCTTCTCATTTCTAAAGGCAGTTTTAGACCTGGGGTCAGACACTCCCTTCCTAAAACTTCTTCAAATATCATCATCATCTTCAAGGTCAGGTGCCCCAGGTGTTCATGCACCACTCCCTTAATCCTCACATAGAATTAAAATTGTACCACGTGGGTGGTGAAGAATGTCAGTTCTTAATTGAGACAACAAAATGGCGGAGCCGCCCCGGTGGCGCAGTGGTCTAAGCGATGGCCTCTGATCATTCGTCCGAATGGGGTCCGGGTTCGAATCCCGGTGTGACATGGATGTTGTGTTTGTCTTACGGCACTGGCTCTCTCCCTTCACTGGAACCAGTGACCCTAAATTAGGGACGGGCGACTGCTTATAGCCCATTGAGTTGCTCACGGTGGTCGTTAAACCTCCAATAAAAAAAAATGGCGGAATGAAACGTCCGTCCGCACGTGTTCATCACAACATTAAAATTAAATAAATTCATAATTGATAGCTTGATTGCGGGCGACCCTTACAATAGCATAAAAAATATTTTCCAGAGCCTGATGAAAGTAAGGAATAGATTAGAAATCCTTTCAGTGCTACATCTGTGATTGAGTCCTTCGGCCTTTCAGCTCGTATGTGTGATCAGCTTATTGAATTGGGGTCTGAGGGAGCACTAAAAATCACGTTCAGTGGGAAATCCCTCACAAATTTCTGGATTCATGTGAAATCCGAGTACCATGAACTCGCCAACAGCGCCATGTAGCACCTGTTAGCTCACAACGTACAATTGTGAAATAGGATTCTCTGCCCTGGTTGGACTAAAAAGTGTGAAAATGTTGAGCCTGACTTAAGACTGAAGCTGTCTTCCATTGCACCTGGTGTAACCAAACTGGTTAAAGATTGCAAGCAACACCCAGGGCCGGCTGGACCATAGGGGCAACCGGGGCGGTCGCTCCGGGCCCCGCGCCTTTAGGGGGCCCCGCAGTTTAGAAAAAAAAATTTCGGTAAAAAAAAATTAACTACATTTTTTTTTGTAACTTTTGGGCCCTTAAAAATATATTTTTGAAGTTTTTTTGTTTGTTTCACAATCTCCCCATTTTTGAATACGGACACTGAGATTTGCAGATTCGAAATTATTTTTGTAACCACCTTAATCTTTTCCGCATTCATGAAATAGCAAATTAAATTTCATCATTTTGTGGAACCCTACTTTTATATATCCAACAATTTGTGTGTAAATCTGTTACTTAAATTTAAGGAAATAAAAAGAACAATATCCAAGTTACTTTCGGACTACATATGGAGGCCACTTTTCCAACATTACAAGAAATTGAAAAAAAAAAAAAAAAAAAGCCAACTTTCATATATGAACGCGTATAAAAGTTTAGAATGTCACTAATTTGTCAGTTATTCTACTATGCATTAAAAATCAATCACTAAACATGTATCAGAGGAATAAACTGTTTATACCAATTTATTTTAGAGGGATCCTTATTATATTTCCTGTACAAAAATATTTGCAATGAGAAAATATTCGCTAAGCAGGTATCTTTTTATCGTTTCGTGAATAAGCTGTTATAAGAGTCACAATGAAACCTAAACCTCTTCTCCTGGGAAAGAAAATCGTAGATTTTAACACTTTTTACTTTCTCTCTCTTTCTCTATCTCTCTTTTTCTCTTTCTCTCCCTCTCATTTTCTCTCTCCTTGCGCCAATAAAACCCATCAACCAACCATTTTCTCTCTTTCTATATCTCTCTTCCTCTCTCTCTCTCTTCCTCTCTCCCTCTCTCTTTTCTCTATCTCTTTCCCTCTCTCTTTTCTCTCTCTCTTTCTCTATCTCTCTTCCTCTCTCTTCCCTCCTCTATCTATTTCTCTTTCTCTCTCTCTCTCTCTCTCTCTCTCTCTCTCTCTCTCTGTCTCTGTCTCTGAACTTTCAGTCCGTATTATATTCTTTTTCTTAAGCTTAAAGCAAATACTTCCTTGAGATAATCGTTTTGTCTTTACGGTAGTGTTCGTGTGTCTTCCTCACGAACGATAATTTTCAGAAACGACTTTTTTAAAATATGAGATTTATTTTTAGTGCTCACAATGAAATTTTGCTCTGGGCCCCGCAATGAAATTTCGCCCAGGGCCCCGTAAGAACTCCATCCGGCCCTGGCAACACCATTTTTCACATTGAAATGGAGAATAAAATATTTATTCGTTTATTTACTTTCTTGAAATGTGCTAATACTTTTAATTCTAAAAATAATTATGCTGTTATTGTTTTTTATCCCTTGGTCTTAAACAGTTCCATGATGTTATATTTTTTTAATTCACTTATTAATTTTTGTTCATCATCTTAAATTGTTTTCTTATTGACGCCTATATATTGAAAGATGTGGTTTGGTGTTGATTATTTTGCATTACATTTTGTACAGACTTTTGTGCCATTAAGTATTCTGATTAATTTGAGATGTCTAGTTATAAATCTTGTTAATACGGTTTATTCTTTTCTTTTTAATGTTGTGTTCAGTGACTGGCCATGTTCTTTTTTCTTTTTCTTTTTTTTTTTTTAATATAATAAAAAAACAGTACTTTATTATTATTATTTTTTAACTTTTCTACAATGAAATAACCTTAATATCAAATTTTTATGATGTTAATGAATTTTAATGAGTAGTGAAATCATTATTCCTACATTTTGGTATTTGAATGGAAGAGGTGCCGAGGTAGGTGGTCCGTGTTAGGTTGATAGTCAACACCTAGTGGTCCGTGGTAAAGGAAAGTTTGAGAACCACTGCGCTGGACGAACAATAATCCGTTTTGAGTTTAAAATTAAAAACCCGCACAACAGCATGAGGATTGAAAATATAGATATAACACTACAGATACGCGAACTTGCTTTGGCCATTACGTGGGTTCATATAGTATCAGTAGTGAAAGTGGGTTGGAACGGTGGGGAACGTCATTCCCTTAAGAAACTTGTAAGCGGGACGATGTTACCCTAAATAAAACAATTGTGAACAACAAAGAAATTTGGAAAAAAAAAAAAATGTGCTGTTGAACTGTACAAAAGAAATTCGGGCTCGCTGTTTATTTATATCTATGAATTCCATTCGTAATTTGTGCAAGATGTTTGTGTTTGAAAGCATTCTCTCTGATTTTACAGTTTTCAGAGCTTTTGAACCAAGGCACCTTTCATTTTTAGAGTATAATATACGTCTAAAGATGCAGCCTCTGGGAAAGTATCCACAAAGAGTTCTCATAAGTAAACATTAAAATTTGTGCTTTCTCTTTTAAGTTGCCGCTGTGAACAGGACGACGTCATCGGAATAAAGGAAAATAAACGAAGTCGGAACTACGAACAATGACACTATATTCATTTATAAAAATTGCCGCAATGCGAAAATAATGAGTTGAGCATAAAATAAAAAGACAAAAGATGCGGGCTTCTGGTGGGAAACGCAAAGTGACAAAATCCACATGATGAAAATTATATGCAGGCTTTGATGACTAGCAATAACGTTGTATATCATACACAATGGTCTGTGTCGGTGAGTAGCAAAGCAACACAGAGAACCCAATGTGTAGTGTCGGCGTGTCGTTGGAAAGGAAAGAAGAAATGAAAAACGTAATATGGAGAGCTTGTTTGATTTGCCGCAGGTAACCCACGCACGTGTTGCAGTTAGCCTGGGAACTCGAGTAACATTGTAACACTTCGTTTTTTTTTTTTAATTGTATTTAAAGCAAGTTTTGAATTATTACATTTTTTACATTTATGCCATAAATTACGCATTTTTACGCGTAACTTCCCAACCCTGGTGACGGTATAGCTTGAAAAATATTCGGACACCATAAAATAATAATTAGAAAAAAATTACTTTATTTTTTCTAATTATTAGGGGCTCTGGGCCCCTAAGGGGGCCCAGAGCCCGTTTCTAAAGTAATGATGTAAAGAAACATCCCTGATGTAAAGAAACATTTAATAAGTGATGAAGAGGATTTTAGCTTACTTAACCGAGGCGGCTTAAAATATCCGTCGCTTGAAACAGTTAATGCCATTTCAGTAGTATACATAATCTTCCAGAAACCTCTATCCAAAAAGTATGAAGATTTATTTTTTTAATCCAATGCTTAGCATTCCATAGTTCTACAAGTAACTAAAATGTTTTTTGAGAAAAGTAAAGACATCTCCTTTTCCAGCAAATGCATTCAATGCAAAAGTGGATTTAAAATTTTTTTTTTAGCAAAGTTATTAAAGCGTTTGCAAACATATGCTTGAACAATTACACAAAAGTTTCAGCTGATCGCAAAGTTAGTGCTTCTGATGAAAGAAAAGTTAAAAATTTTAAGTGTCAATTAACTGAACTGTCAATGGAAATACAAAAATAACTTGTTTAGAATTGAAACCAGGGCCGTATATAGAATTTTTCCGGGGAGGGGAGGAAACATGTGTAAGTTTTTGAAATCCATTAGGACAAAATAAAAGTTAATGAAAAACAGAAGAAAAAATTAAATCATTATTTTCTAACATAACTAGACACATTTTTATTAAATTAAAGCCGTTTTTTCTAATGTAAGTTGCATTTTAACTATAAAATAAAACGCTTTCGGGCGAGGGGGGGGGAGTGCAGGGACGTCATTAGACTTCGAAATTTGAAATCAGGATGGGCGAGCATTATTTTGGGCGGGGCAAGCTTCATAGCAATTTTTTTTTTTTTTTTTTTTTTTTTTTTTTTTGCGGAACATTGAAAGAACGAATTTTTAATGCTATTTTTTCTTTTAATTGAAGGTTAAACCACCATGAGCAACTCAATGGGCTATAAAAGTAGTCGCCCGTCCCTAATTTAAGGTCACTGGTTCCAGGGAAGGGAGCCCGTGCGGTAAGACAAACACAACATCCATGCCTCGCGGGATTCGAACTCAGACTCTTCTCTGACCTGGTCCGGTGCTAGGGTGTTTGGCGCCCTAGGCAGGGTACGATCCTTGCACCTCCAAATATTTGTTATTCTTTGTGTGGCCAAACATATTAAATTTATTCAATAATTATTTCAAGATGCAAAAATACACTGTAAACTAAATAGAAAGAAACTAACGGAAACTACATTAATTTACTTACTGGTCCAATGAAAATTAAATTAAAATTTCATTTTGCGTGCTCTATTTTTCGCAAAATTATCAACAAGTGTCTTCAAATCTATGTCATAGGCAATTTTTTATTCGATCGATAATGCATATAACCCGACAAGGTTCTTTACTCCTGCATCCCCCGATGGAGAGAGGGGAAAAAAAAATAAAAAAAATAAAAGGAATACAGAAAAGAATTGTAGCGGAATGAACGTAGTAGCAGAGCCTCTCATACTCTTGCCCCTGTTATTACTAGAAAATAGTCTGATTGAGATAATTACAAGCCGCTCCGGTAACGCAGTGGTGTAACCGCAGGCTTTTGACGATTTGTCCGAGATGGATCCGGGTTCGAATCCCGACGAGACGTGTATGTTGTGTTTATCTTGCCCTTTTCCCTGGAACAAGTAGCCCTAAATTAGGGACGGCCGATGTTGATCCCCCCTACCCTTCGCTCCTAAAGAACTTTAGACATTGAGGATTGCTACTATTTGTGATGAAGTGGACGGTCTAGATATAGCCGGATAATACAGAATCCATTTTCTTAAAAAAAAAATATATCTTGTGCCGCTCTCAGGCGTCGCCTGATTTCCCTGCTGCATGGAGACGATCTTGCTTTATGGCAGTTTTTCGATAGATGCGCGCTTTCGTGGCGTGGTAAAAGGGTGTGTGTGTGGGTGGGGGGGGGTACGGTAAGCTGACTACCCCTTCTGTAAGAACAGATCTCCGCTTCTAAATGAATAACAATTCGTAACTTATATCAAATGGACAAAAGAAAAAACCGCGTCTATAAGACCTAAGTGTCTTTTGTCTTTACTTTTTTTTCTCGATTATTAACACATTTTATTTCATCAACTCTAAATCTTAGCGCCCCTCAAATTTTCGCGCCCATAGGCAGCCTTGTTCGCCTAATGGTTGAACCGGCCCTGTCTCTGACGAATGGTCATAAGCCAGCGATTAGACCACTGTGTCATCGGGTCTGCTCCAATGCTTTTCACTACCGGCTACAAAAGAATTCGTGCAGTTCCGACCCTCTCCACATGGACACACATACATATATGGATCCGACTAATTACGCCACTGGGGTAAGATAAAATGTTGATAGAATGTTTCCTTTAACTTTTTGCTTGCTCTGGATGCACTGTCTTACATTTCTTTTCAAAATTTTCCATTTTTGCTTACGAAAATAGTACTGTACTTGAACAATTTATTTAAAAGAAAATGTTGTTTTTGTTTATCAAAATCAAACTTAAATGTTGTGCCACGCAGACACAATACCTCTCCCCTCCTTAACTTCCTTCCTTCCAGTTAGCGACTTTGCCTTACACTCCTCTCATACAAAGCAGTCGTCAGCCACTCTCTGCATTTTCATTGTTCCGGGGCAATCTTAAGAGCGCTAGTATAGCTTTAGACTTCACTTTCCGTGTTAGAATCCCCAATTTTGTAAAGAAAACAAACAGCAGAGCAATTAGTAATTACCACCCTCGGTGAATTCCTATCTACCCTTCTCATTCACCCCCTGCCCATACAAACACGAAAAAGAGGATTAAACTAAGGAATTAGAAGAATGGAGAACAACTGAATTTTCATGGCCCTAGGGAGGACGTCTAGTGATTTTGCTTCCTATACTTCCAATGGGGAAACTTCTGTACACATTTTTTTCACAATTAATGCATTCCCAAGGATGAAAATTTGAACATCGATTAAAATAACTTCATATTATAACTTGGAATACTTAATATTCTCTAAAATATAACCATAATTATATTAAAAATCAATAACTTTTCCTTTGGT
The DNA here is from genome assembly GCA_039090855.1 of Macrothele yani. NCBI lineage: Eukaryota > Metazoa > Arthropoda > Arachnida > Araneae > Macrothelidae > Macrothele > Macrothele yani. The sequence goes on along the minus strand of CM077016.1, from coordinate 73,990,901 downwards.
GGTGTCGCGAGAACAGAGAAAAGATGGCGCGATCTGTACATTGATGACGTCAGTAGACAAACAAATGTTGGATTGCTTAATTATGGTTATGTTTTAGAAAATATTAAGTATTCCAAGTTATAATATGAAGTTATTTTAATCGATGTTCAAATTTTCATCCTTGGGAACGCATTAATTATGAAGAAAATGTGTACAGAAGTTTGCCTATTGGAAGTATAGGAAGCAAAATCACTAGACGTCCACTTTAAGTATATTGAAAAATGGCACATTTTGAACTGGGTGGGCAAGACAAATTTCAGGGTCCAAGCCCACTCTCGCACCCCCTTGGCGACGTCCCGGGGGGGGGGGACAAGGCCCCTTGGAGTCCTTCCTCTAAATACGCCCCTTATTGAAACCATGTCTTTTTGGAACAAAGGTCAGAACATTTTAAACTTCAGAAAGTTTGTTTCGATCAAAACGTAAGTCATTCAACTTTTCAGAAACCTATTAAACTTCCGAAGAAAGTTATTTCTTAAACAGATGTAGTTTACTACACCTTTTGATAAAAAATATTCGGCTACTTTAATTAATTAGGTGTACATATTTATTAATTTAACGTAATTATGTGCTTCGAAATGTGTGTGTTACTTTAGCTTTCGTGTTTGGTTGTAGCTATAGAGTTAAGCGAGATTCTTTGAATTTCGAACACGAAAGTAATCATGTAAACCTTGCAGGAAGAATGTACATACACCTTTAGAGACATTTTCAGCTTCATATGTTAATTTAAAGGAAAAGTCGCAGTACTCTGTGTAACGAAGGACGGTGCTGTAACGTCACGAAAAGCTGCACAGGCCTTCAGATATCTTGTTGAGCACGGCTTGGATGTCACGCTAAGCGACGGAGTTGTGCACCGAGCACTACGTTTCTGGGCATTCAGTCGTGCTGAATGCTTGAAGGAAGAGCTTAAATAAAGTCCATATTTTAGTTTTCCGCAAATTTTATGACATAGCAGTTCTACCGAATTAAAAAAAAAAAAAAGAAAAAGAAAATTGCGTGTTTTACCTTTTTCAGTAATTACGCTTTCTCGCTATTTCTGTTTTGTACGAGTATAATCGGTTGTACCAAAAAACTCTGTTAATGCAGTTTTAAACAAACGCAGAAAATAACTGAAATGCAATCTGTTAGTACGTGGACGTACTCTTACATTGTAATTTGCATCTGTAAAAGAAAAACCGGATAGAAATTAATAAAACAGCTTCCAAAATTGCGTTTTAGACCCTAACTTTTTTCTGATCAAATAACATTGCTTTCATCCAAAAAATAAATTTGAAGAGACAAACTGTTCCAAAATTAATATTCTGAGAATACATTTGAAAAGGCAATTCACAAAAAAGAAAAATTATAATAATGATGCACCAGGTTAATGTTGCAGTACATACAGAAATAAATAAAAAAGTTGGGGAGGCCAACTATATACTAAATTAATACTGAGAACGTATTTGGAAAGGAAAGTCGCACACACACACACACACACACACACACACACACAAAAGAAAAGAAAAGAAAAAATGCTAATAATGCTACCATAGTCTATATATTTATGTGTGGTTTTAACAACTTTGCCTCCTTCCTCCCCTAGGCTATTTTGAAATTGGAGGAATTAGAAATATAATCTTTTCTCACTATTTATCTGAATAATATTGCAGGGCAGGGCATACAGATATATTTTCCCCCGCCTACGCAGGTGTCTTACGACAGCTCAAGTAGTTTTTTTACTATTTTATTCAAGTAGCTGTCAAGAGATGGCACTGCAAGTCAAGGCTCTTAAAGTATTTGGTATCACAGGAGTGACTTCCGGATTGCAGTCCGGAAACACAGATTAAATGTACGACATGTGTTAATGTAGCTAACAACCTAACCTGGTCAACAGTGTTTGTGAGCGGTAAGCACCTGTTACAAGAAGAAAGTTTGAAGCCTGTTTAATTCATTGCCATTGCTGCTTGTAATCCGAGCTTGGCAGCCAGGCCGTCAGGAATTATGACGACGTTCAGTGAATTCGATCCCGTGAAGCAGCCCCGAAGCAAGGTAAACACTAGAAGTTCAGTCTTTGTGAAAGTGGGCAACACCTTTTGTATTAATTGCCTTTCTTTCTTTCTCTCTCTCTCTCTCTCTCTCTTTCTCTCTTTAGTAGTTGACACATGTATTCGCCCAATAAATGGGTACCGCAAATTCTGACGCGACCAGTGCATTTTGTTTTGGCACATTTAATTTTTCTTTAACTTTTTAGTTGTCTGTTGGAATGACATGTTTTTGCTTTAGGACAGTTCCTTGGTCTAAATGTAAATTTTTTTGATGGATTATATCCTTTGTACTTTTAAACTAAATGTTCATCGCAAATTTAGCTTCAGCCTTTAAATTACGTAAGTGCGGCAACATCGTTGCAAACTCTGGTTTTGCAATTAAATATTTGTACGTTAGTAAAACTCTAATTTTCTACGCCAACATTAGCATCTGCTGATATACGCCTCCAACTGCGCGCTGTTAGATGCGTATGGTCTCATTAAATCTTTATAGAAGTGCCAGATTCCCTTTCTCAAATGCCAGTGTATTTTTATGGTGGAAATGGCCACTGCCTAAATAATTTTTTCGCATGTGTATTCATTTTTTTCCATTAACCATTCATGATGTTTAAAACTGAACACAAGTCACACGGATGGACGATTAATTTTAATGCTTTGGTAAATATTCACATTCGCAAAATTACCTGTAACTTGGAATCGCGTTAAGACTAGCAGGAGCAGTTATATTTTAAATGAAGTAATCTCTCCTTAAATGAAGAGAGTTATTCGTTACATTGGTTTAAATACTGTGGAGTGAAAGTTACCACATTTTCTTTTGTAAACATTGAATTTACAATTGCCTAATCAATTTATTCGTAATTTTCAACTGAGAAGTTGTTTGTTCAAGTTCGTGTACTTATGCTACGTAAATTTCCTAACACAAAGCCTCACGCTTTTATGTGCTCCTGTACCGCAAATTTTGATGTTTTGTGTGCGTCATGAAGAAGAAAAAAATAGTTTCGGAGGATTTCACTTCATTTATCTGTAGCGTTCGGCTGAAGATTGACTCATAATGCTTTTAGGAAGGCATATTAGATTATTAGGAAGCGCATTAGCCAATCGAACATCAGTGCTTCCGCTTTGCACCACAGTTGAAATTTTTTTCATGCAGCTTAGCGCATATCGACCGTCTTTCGGATTCACATACCCGCACACAGGCCAGACGCTCGGACTAGACATCGTTTTTTTTTTTTTTTTTTTTTTTTTTCGCTTTGTTGATCGGTATCCAGGTTTTGAACTTAATGGATTTCAACCATGCGAGGCTACTCGTTAAGAATTAGACAGCAAAAATTCTGTGCTTGCTTGTGATAGGTGAAGTTTCACGAAAACGGTTATCAGGGCCGGCTGGACCATAGGGGCAACCGGGGCGGTTGCCCCGGGCCCCGCAGTTCAGGAAAAAAATCACTTTCGGTAGAAATTTTGACAATTATTATTTTGTAAGTTTTGGGGTGCGAGGTACTTAAAAAGATTGTTTTTTTTTTTAAGTTTTTTTTTACAAAAAATATGCGCAATGCAAAAATATTCAGTACGCACGTATGTTTATATCATTTTGTGAGGAAATTTTTATAAGAATCACAATACACCCCAATCCCCCTTTCCCTGGAAAGAAAATAGTAGATTTTAACACTTTTTACTCTTCCTCTCTCTTTGAATCCGATTATTGTCTTTTTCTTAAGTTTAAAGCAAATGCTTCTTTGAGATAATCATTTTGTCTTTATGATAGTTTTCTTTATGACGTATTATAGAGGTGAAGCACATGTCAGGGCAGAAAAGTTACAGCAATAAATCCCTTCGGTGTAGCTTAATTGGGAAAGCTTTCGGCTCCGGAGTAGAGGGATGCGGAGTTGTCGCCACACGGGCAAATCTGTGGATTTCACATCATGTGTGTTTATTACAGACATTTTTCACGTAACGACTGTACTCGTATTAAAATATGAGATTTATTTTCTAGTGCCAGCAACGAAATTTTGCTACGCGGCCCCCGCAATGAAATTTTGCCCTGGGCCCTACGAAAGATCCATCCGGCCCTGGCGGTTATGTACTGCCGCCTTTAAAGTTTAGTTATAATACTTTAATAATGAATGATTTCTCCTTTTTTGCACTACCTTAAAAATTATATTACGGGAGACAAGTGATTTCATCTGTCTCAGTTTCCTAACAAAAAACTGATCATCTGTACCTGTCTCACATCTGTTTTTGGTGCAGGTTATCTGCTTTCCGTGGGAACAATGACCTTAAATTAGGGATGAACAATTTTACCTTTATTAAGTTATTCATTTAAAGGGGAGGGGGATAACGAAGAAAACTTCGGAGACCGCTACACGCATTCAAAATTTTATCAGAAGGATGTTTAAAAAATTGGCTCGCGATTTTAAACTGAGATTAGCATGCAGTTAATCGCTTTCCGGATAGTAATAATAATGGCTATGAACCCAATGTCTTCTGGGCATGCTGAATTTCTTGGAACATCATGTACTACAAATGCAACAAACTCGCAGGTCAGTACCTCACATCTGTATACCAAAATGATATTCAGTCATACTATTATTACCACAGACAACGTAAAAATATACCACTGTTGGATGACTGTTTTGAACAATTCTCTTCCATGCCACTCCGTCATGCCTTCGAATTTCATCCGACCATCTTCCACGTGGTCTTCTGGGGCTTTTCCCGTCCGTTGGTACATAGTTTAGTATTTCAGTTATCCAACGGTGGTCAGTTCTAGCAATATGGTCAACCCATTTTCACTTATGAGTCTCTAATTTGATCGTGATGTTAGCAACACTTGCCATTTTCCTGAATCAAGAGTTCCTTTTCTTATTTTTCTTCCTTACACCAAGCATGCACCTCACCATGTTTTTTTGAGTTGTCCGCACTGGGTATGCAGGGCGGATAACATACACACACACATACATACACTATATTGACAAAAGTCACCTAGAAGAGAAACACAACATAGCATTTATTGACATACATTAGTACGGTGTCGGTTCACCTTTGGCCTTAATGCATGCACTGACCCTTCGAGACATGCTTTCGACAAGGTTTTGGAACACTATGCGCTTTCATTCAGTACATAATGCTGCCGCTGACTATTGCTTAGTAGTAGGCCTTGGTTCCAAATGTCTTATGCGGCGCTCTAATTCAACCCATAGGTGCTCTATGGGATTAAGATCAGGGCTCTATGCTGGCCAGTCCACACACGATACGGAATTATCGTCAAACCACGCCGTAACAGTTCTTGCTTTATGGCTCGGTGCATTATCCTTCTGGTACCAACAAGGCTCGGTTCCATAGTATTGCCACAGAGTTAGTAGGGCATAATTGTCCAGAATATCGAGGTTGACGTGCTGGTTAACAGGTTTATCCACGATAACCAATGGGCCGGGACCATACCACGAAAAACACCCCCACACGAGTACACTGCCAGCTCCAAATTTGACCGAAGGAACAGTACACTGTGGTAAATAGCGTTCCGCCGGCTGCCGCCATACCCACACACGGCCATCAGACTGATGGATCGTCTATCTGGATTCATCAGTCCATAGGATCCGTTTCCATTGATCTACGGTCCACGATAAATGTTCTTTACACCATGCTAAACGACGAGTAGCATTCCGAGTGGAGATGAAAGGCTTATGAGCAGCCACACGACCACGGTAACCCATGGAATGAAGTTCTCTGCGAATGGTACGTGTACATACCGAGGTTCCAGCATTTTTACTCACCTGTACACTGAGGTCTTTCTTGTGCAGTACTTCGTCGATTAGCTGTAACGACTCTCCTGAGGCTTCGACGTCCTGTATCACTGATTTTCTTTGGTCTGCCGGTACGTTTTGCTGCTTCGGGAACGCTATGTGTCGTCCACTTATTCAGTACATACAAAACAGTTGACTTGGGTATGTTTAAACGCCTCTCGGTTTCTCTTATGGACAACCCACTAATATAACACCCAACAATCTTTCCTTTCTCAAAGTCAGTTCAGCGACATTTTCACTCAACCTCACAGTGCGATATGTTCGCAGTCACCTGCAGGCTTGTTTTTATACCGTTTGCAGCTGTACCGCGCATCTTAACAACGCAGTGGATCCTTTCACTTGCTTTTGAAGGGGTGTCCGGTGACTTTTGTCAATATAGTGTATATACACTCAGTAGACAAAACATTAGAGATTGGGAAGATGGACTGTTGACATGGGCATTTCCCGCGCAGAGTGAAACAGACTCAAAAAGAATGCAGGCGATAAATAGTATCGCAATCGACGAATATGGTCAAACATGGTGATCTGAGCGACTTTGATCGTGGATTCATTGTCAGCGCAAGACGGATGGGTCATTATATCCCCCAAGTGGTAAGAATCCATGATTTCCGAGGGCAACCGTATTAAGGGTGGACCGCGAGTATACCATCAATGGATGTACCAGCGCCCAGAGAGCAATCGGTGGTCGACCACACGCCATTATGACAAGGGGCCGACGTAGACTATCCAGGCTCGTACATCAGACAGACCGCTTCGCAACAGCGGTGCAAATAACATCCAGGTTAAATGTCAGAGGCCCAATCAGCGTCAGTGAGCGAACGGTATGGCGCCCTGGGTATGGGAGCCGACGCCTTACTCGTATGCCACTGTCGACTGCCCATCATCGGACATTACACCTCGCCTGGTGCCGAGAACATCAAAACTGGACTTCTGCAGAGTGGCGCCGCGTCCTGTGGTCCGACGAGTCCCGTTTTCAGCTGTACCGAGGTGATCGGCGGGTGTGGCGTCGACAGCATGAGGCCATGTCCCCGTCGTGTCAGGTCGGCTCTATTCAAAGCGCTGGTGGCTCTATAATGGTTTGGGGAGCCTTCGCATGGGGTCTCTTTGTGTGTCTGGATAGCTCCTTAACCGCTGCGTACTACCAGTATGTGCTGGCTGATCACCTACACGCTTCGATGGCCTTCACGCATCGTGCGGTCGATGATCTGTTTCAGCAGAACAATGCGCCACCCCACAGGGACGAAACCTCCCAGGCATGGCTATAGGAACATTCATCTGAGTTTGGAACCGTCCAGTGCCCCCCATCCCCCACAAGGTCCCCGTAGCTCTGTAGGATATCGTGGAGCGGAACATGAGATCCATGGAACCTGGACCGACGTCTCGGGCGGAGTTGTGAATAATGTGCAAGAGGCATGGCCGGCATTACCTACGGAAACCCCCGGTATCTGAAGGAGTTGATGCCTCGGCGTGAACAGGCTGTTATTCGCGCTAGAGGAGGACCAACAAGTATGAATCTCAAATGTTTTGTCCATTAAGTGTATATATATATACACTGCTCAAAAGAATTAGGGAGCAAAAGATATTTTAAGGAAAATCATATGCAACTGACGTTGTTGAATGAAAAATGTTTTTATGTAAGATACATTAGAATATCGAGTAATATGGGTAAGAAAAAGCACCTTAGCTAACTTTCATGCAATATTATCATTTAATGCACATGATGCGATATGCTATACAGCAATATGCATTGCAAAACGATAAGAAAAAACGACTTTTTGAAGGTGTAACTGACCTCTAGTAGGGTGTGTGATCCCCTCGTACGGCTAAGACTGCTGCACACCTATGTGGCATGGAATTGATATGGTTATCGAGGAGGTTTTGGGGGTTTCTTCGCCACTTCTCAATGAGTCCAGTCAGTCTCCAGTTCACGATGAGTCAACGGAGGTGCCGGCCGAACTTTTTTTTTTTTTTGGATTGGAGGTTTAACGACCACCGTGAGCAACTCAATGGGCTATAAGCAGTCGCCCGTCCCTAATTTAGGGTCACTGGTTCCAGGGAAGGGAGAGAGCCAGTGCCGTAAGACAAACACAACATCCATGCCTCACGGGATTCGAACCCGGACCCCGTTCGGACGAATGATCAGAGGCCATCGCTTAGACCACTGCGCCACCAGGGCGGCCCGGCCGAACTGCAACGAGCCTTCCAAGTGCCCCTCAGGCAGGCTGAATTGGCTTTAAGTCAGGGGAGCATGCTGGGCACTCCATACACTCGATTCTCTTCTCCTGAAGCATATTGTCCGCTAGCCGAACTCTACGAGGTCGAGCGTTACCATCCACGAAAAGGAACGAATCACCAAAGGCTGTAGCATACGGCATGGCAACAGGTATGAGAATCTCGTCTCTATATCCCTGGGACGTCAGACTGCCGTTTTGCATGACGTACAACTCTGTACGTGCACCGATACTTATTATGCCTGCCCAAGCCATCAATCCATGTCCACCGTAATATGATGTTCGTACAGAAAAGCTGGGCTATTTCGTATGCCGGGTACCCTCCAGATAAGAATTCATCGGTTGTTAGACTCCAGACTGAATATCGATTCATCAGAGAAGAGAATTTGACTCCATTCGTCGTGTCTCCAACCACGATGTTCTTCCGTCCATTTTCTACGGACCGCACGGTGTCGTGCGGTTAAAGGGACCCACACCATTGTTCTACGTGCATAAAGGCTACCTTGGTGAAGGCGATTGCGGATAGTTTGAATTAACAACCTGCGTCCTGTTGACACGAGAAGCTGGAGCTGAGTAGTATTTTGCCGCCTGTTTCGTCTGGTTGGCAACTATAGATAACAGTCGTCCCTTGCTGTAGTTGCTTGTGGACGGCCTTTGCCTTGCCTTCGAAAACTTCCCGCATCCTGGAATCGCATCCACAGTCGGAAAATGACACTTCGTGAGACTCCAACGGCTTCTGCTACTACCCGCTGTATCTGACCTGCTTCCAGCTGCCAATAACTCTCCTCGCCGTTGATTTCGGTAAATCGTGCTGTTGAGACATCATTCGAACCGAAGACTTCGCGAAACGAAGTCTCTCGATAAACGCGAAAGAATAAGGGACCTCCCGGAAAATCTTCGTTTTTATCCCAATCTGTGATTTATGCATTCTGACGTCAGAGACGCTGATTTGCATAAGGATATGCATGAATCGGCAGTCTACGTAACACTCGACTTGCGTTTTGCACGTTTCGTTAAGATATCACACGATTGGCTTGCATAATATCGGCAAAGCCACGCACTCCCCTAATTATTCTGAGCAGTGTAGTTGAGGGGAATTGTTCCTACTAAAGAAAAATTTGAGGGTGACACGTCCTCCCGTCGCCATACGATTCTACGCCTGTGTTACACAAGAAGCTTTTAACCACAAATTACTTAATGATGTAACTTTTGATTTCGTTCATTTTAATGTTTTGATTATAATTTCACGAAAATTTTACTTTCGTTGGATTAATAATGCTCAGGGTTTTCACCACATAAATATCTGCTATTTCATTTTTTGGAAAAAAGTATCTTGTATATTTCTTCAACGATAAAAAAATATATTATCTTTCAATAACGCCATTTTTTCTAACAAAAATACCACAGTTTCTTCAGCGCTGAATAATCGGTTGATTCAGAAGGAGAATTTTTTTAAAAATCAAATACGTATATAAGTAATCCTCTCAGTCATTTGTCTGATTTATGCAGCTGCTGAGGAAAAAAAAAACCCACGCCGGATTTCCCGGACAGAGAAAACAATATCATGATATTATACTGTAAGAACAAAAAAAAAAAAAAAAAAGCGATCTGCACTCGTTGACCTTCAGACAGTTCGTGTGTTTTCTTTTTTACCTCTGCAGCGCATATGAGCGAAGCTCCCATGTCACTTCACTGACGAAGCTGTCGTTGGCTAATTTTGGAAATCTTTTTCGCTGACACACCCAAGCGTTGTCTCCGCGAGGAACAATTATACTTGTATTTCCTTGAATATTTTGTGAGCTATCATAGCGTTGATCTTTGAGTTTCATAAATGCCATCAACGGTGCATTTGAGTACGTGGTTGCGCTCTTAACGCAAGTCTACGTGTTTCGATGTTTTAGCACGACTTTTTGATCCATGCGTGTATGTCAAAAAACTTGCCTAGGCTATTTTTACTTTCTATCGCGTACAACTAATAATGATAAAGATTTCCTATGTAATATTTCCGCTCTTCCTTGCGCAAAATTTTCCTGCAAAAGTGCAGTGACGACGCCAGCCGCTCATAAGTGGGTGGGCTATTAGGGGTGGGGGTAAGTATGATGGGAGGGGGACACAATTTTGAAGAATTTCTCGGAAATTTTGGTAAAAAATTTCGTTCATGTGCATTTTACCCGACACTGATAATGTTATTCCAAGCAAAAAAGAGTTTTCAAGTGAATACTGTACGTAGTATTTATTCAATATACAGTATGTAGTATGGGAGCCATGATGGACACGAATCTCAATGGCAAGTTACTATTTCTTTGCAATTTTAGCTTCCTTAGGTCGTTCTTTTTTTTTTTTTTTTCTTTCTTTCATAAGGCTGTTTATGAATTTTAGTTTGTAACCTGACAAGGATGTTCTCATTAAAATTACAAAAATGGTGTGTTTCTACTATTCTTTTAGACTCTCAGAAATTCGTTCAAGGGACTTCCCCGTAGTTACAAAAGCCGTTCCATAAAAACTGAGAGTAATTTTTTTTGAGTTGGCAACAGTGCGAAGGGGAAAAATAACCACGCAGACGACTAACTGAATTAATTAAGTATCTATGGCAACAGTTATTAGCAATATTCCCTCTAAGTGGCCATGGGCAATGCCCGCCTAACCCAATGAGCTGGGCGGGCATCAAAACCACATGGGCAAAAATTTTTATTTTATCAGCTTTTCTTACTAATGCAGTACAAGTTGGAACTTGGATTGAAACCCTTATTGTTTATAATCCACCCACTTTTACCATCGTTCTTTCCGCAACTGATTTTAAATTTAAAAGATAAAGCGTCTTTGATGTTGGAAGAAATCTGCTTTCTTATCTGACAAAATTTGAACAAAACCCTTTTACCAACGGCTTACAATTTAACTGACCGGAATGTCTTTCCCCCGCCAACTAGCATTGGTGCATTAGTTAGTACAATGAACTTGGTTGCGGTTTGCTGTGTTAGGCTGGAGCTGATGTATTGTTTTGAGAAAAGACTCAATATCTGCCTCTTTCTCGGCGTGGGAAAAATCACTCATTCGCTTTTTCGCGTTCACTGTCTGCTTGCACGTGGCTACTTTGCCTTTGAGGATGAAGAGGACAATGAGACGAACTTAAAAGGAGGCGAACGGCATTTAAGAAAAGTGTTATTTTGACTTTTGAGAGCTCGAATTTTATTTATTTATTATTTTTGCAGGTAATTGATTTTCGATTTATGAAACTTAATTCGGGATTTGGGAATTTTAATCAAAATTGCTTACTGCGCGGAAGATATTTCAGCTGTGCGGAGGAAGTAAAGTCGCCGCGCGGACGCGCGCGCGCCCAGCTAGGAGGGAACATTGGTTCTTAGCCGTGGCAGACGATTCTGGTTTTGTTATTGCGTAATTGTTTCAGATACGTCTGCATTTCGCCATACAGCTATGGAGGTGAGTGATTCAAAGTTAAAAAGTGAAATGCTCTGTGCGATAAAATTTTGCTACCGTTTGGGTAAAACGGCTCCAGAAACAGTTGATTTAATGAAAAAGCTTACGAAGATAAATGTTTGGGTGAGTCAGCGATTTTTAGATGGCCCCATGATTTAAAAAAAGAGCGTTTATCGGCAGAACTCGCTCCTAGGCCTAGTCGACCTGAAAGTGTTGTTACGGAGCGTATTGTTAACACTGTTTGACCAATCCTGCAAGAAGATCGACGAGTGACGTGTGAAGACATAGCGGCGTCAACTAATATTTCAAAATCGTCGGCATTCCGCATTCTACGCGACAAATTTACTGCTGCATCGTGTGTGTTCTAGATGGGTACCTCATCACCTGACGAGAGAACAATTGTTAGCCACAGTTCAGATATGTCATGAATGGAAACAAATGATTGCAAAACGATCCAAACTTTCTAAACACAGTAATAACTGTCGGTGAAACATGGGTCCACTATTTCGACCCACTCACGAAGCGCGCAACGAGTGTCCGGAAATACACATCCTCCTCCGAAAAAGTCCGCCGAACCAAATCAGCTGGGAAGGTGATCATGATGAGTTTCTTTTATCATAAAGGTGTAGTCTACCAGCATGTCGTTTTTTCACAAATGACTGTCAATGCTGAGTATTAAATTTCAGTCTTGAAGCGTCTGCGACGACACATATCGATTAAGCGACCGGAACTGGTGGGCAAGTGGATCCTACACCATGATAACGACCGCCACATGTGTCCGCTTGTGTTCAGCAGTTTCTTACGGAATGCAGTATTGAAATCACGCGTCACAACCTGCCCATAGTCCAACAATGAGGGAGAAGTTCCGTGGCGCAACATTCAACACAGATGCTGACGTTATTCAAGCTGTACAGGGATTGCTAAAGCAGCTTCCACAAAATGCCTTTGACACATGCTTTGAAAAGTGGACTGAACGATGGGACCGTTGCATATCATCCGACGGAAGATACTCTAAGAAAGAATAACATATACACAGTCGAGTCACATTATTATGACCACCTCCTACTTTTGACGTCAACAGCGCGTATCCAATGTAAGAAGGCACGTGTCGTGAGCTGGCTAAGAGGGTATATAAGGTGTGCTGTAGGCATTCTGAAAACATATCACTCGTTGCTGTCATGGATAAAAAGAGCGATTTATTAGATTTGCAAAAAGGGATGATTATCGGCTTTCGGGACAAGGGTGGCAGTATTTCTGAAACAACGCAGTTTGTGAACTGTTCGCGTGCTGCTGTGATTAAATTGTATCGTGATTGGAGAAATGGCACCATTGCGAATGAGCGACGTGGAAACTGCGGAGCACCACGTGCCATTGATGTGAGAGGTTAACGTCGGCTGCGAAGGTGCGTGAGGGCCGATCCCACGCTACACAGTGGAGCCACTCACTGGCCGAATGAACCAGGGGGCTACCGGAAGTGTGTGTAAAACGACAGTACAGCGAATCCTGTTGCGTATCGGGCTCCGATGCAGACGGATGGTCACTGCACCTATGCTAACGAAGCTGCATCGGCAGAAAAGGCTTACATTTGCACGGCAGTGTCGGAATTGGACCTCCGCTGTTTGGTAAAGGATTGCCTTCTCCGATGAGTCACGTTTTTTACTTCATCGAACGGATGGACGTTGGCGTATAAGGCAAGAAACAGAGGGGAACAAATACTCTTCAACCATTGCTGGACAAACACAAACTGGTGGAGTTAGCGTTATGGTCTGGGGAATGTTTTCGTGCCATTCCTTGGTTCCACTCATACCTGTGAAAGGCACTACGGACCGAATTCGTTATGAATCCATCCTTGCAGACCACGTACACCCACACATGCTGATTGTTTTCTCTGGAGCGGATCGGATCGGATCTTCCAGAACGACAATGCGACGTGTCACACAGCTAGAAATGTCCGAGAGTGGTTGGAAGAGCACGATGAAGACTTCAAAGTACTTCCCTGGTCCGCTAATTCCCCAGACTTAAACCCAATTGAGCGTCTGTGGGACCACCTCGATCGCGTTGTTCGCTCTATTGATCCTCCACCACGCACCCTCCAGCAGCTGTCAGATGCACTGCAGTCAGCATGGCTCCACATACCTGTGAACACCTTCCAGCACTTTATTGAGTCACTCCCAGCCCGTCTAGCTTCTGTTTGCGTTGCACACGGCGGTTACTCTGGATATTAGCTGGTGGTCACAATAATGTGACTCGACCGTGTATAATCTCTTACTTTTCTTTCATGCTAAATACCCGCTTCATAAGTCGTTTGTGATAAACACTGAGCTGTAAAGAAGATGGAGTGCTGACTCTTCATTGGTTATTAGCATGGGTTCCGTACGTCTGGCACATGAAGTTGTCTGGAAATCTCCATGTTTATACGTGACTGTAATTTGGAGAGACCAAATTTTTTAGCATGAGAAAATTACGAAAAAAACTCCCCCCCCCCCCTCAACATTTCGTCATTTCTGGTGAGGAGAGGGGGAACTTCGCCACTTTTAAAAACTTTTCTGTTAGCGAACGTTTTAACATCGATGTAAAGAGCATAGCTGTAAATATTTTTCAAAGAGCCAGACTTCGTACCACCAAACTTATTGTACAGAACCTAAAGTCCCTACTTTTTTCTTTCACTATTATATGACTCTGTCCTCATTCTCCGAAAAAAAAAAAAAAAATAGTCAAACCCTGGGGTCTGAATTTCGGAACACCTGCACCATGGGTGTAACATCACGGACAGCCAGCCAATCTGCATCACGTTCCGGAGACAGAAAAAAAAACATTGTTTTTTCTTGCCTGGCTCAATGAACATGCCAGAAAGAACCATAAAGTTGTACTCGCTTTCAATGTCGCATACTAATTTACACGTGAAATTAAAGAGACACGTCTTTCTTATTCCAGGGTCATTCCTTACAGAATGACCCAATTTTGAAAAAGTGTGTTGCTGCATAGTCGTGAAAAAATTTGAGACTTTGCTCATTTATTTGTGTGGTTGAATAATGGCCAAAAATAATTTTAAAAAAATTTCACCCCCCCCCACCTCTATAGGTTGCTTCAAAGATGGTGGCCGTCACAATTTTTAGCATATTGAAGCCTTTCCGATGTTTCTGATATCTCCTGAACCAATACAGATATTGGAATGATTCAAAAAAGGTTTTGTTAAGCATAAAATGAGGATTCTGTAACTCTAAAAAAATGTTCAGAAATCAGTCACATTCTTTACTTAAAAGCCCTTTAAACATTGATGATCGGATGCTGATTTTGTCTTACTTTGTGATTTTTTTATGAAACACAGGAAACATACACAACGTTGCAATTCATACTGTAGAAACCGTGTCCCTTGAAACACACACACACACACACAAATAATAATAAATCCTGAAATTAGGTACCCCTTCGTGCTTTCTCCCCCACTCGAATTTGAGAAAAAAACAAAACACTTTCTCAATTTTTGAGATCTTATATCTCTGGTGGGGTGAATTACAAAAATCTGAATTTTTGTGTACATAACCACCTATATAATGGCTATTAACTTACAAAAATTGGTTATTGTGTTCATCCTAGTTTTTGATATACAGGGCTTGCCATATCAGGGAAAAAATTGTAATTGGTACATTCGTAATACTTGTTTAAATGATATAAATATCATGTTAGATTTTTTTAGATGCACACAAATGAAAACATTAATAGTTATCCATAAAATGCTCCAAGAAAAATCTGTTAAATAAATTTGGTTATTGTTTTCAGCCTAGTTACTGAGATACAGTTGCTCAAATAAGGGAAAACTCAAAAGATAAAATTGAGAAAGTGTTTTTTTTTCTCAAATTCGAGTGGGGGAGAAAGCACGAAGGGGTACCTAATTTCAGGATTTATTATTATTTTTGTGTGTGTGTGTTTTTCAAGGGACAAGGTTTCTACAGTATGGATTGCAACTTTGTGTATGTTTCCTGTGTCTCATAAAAAAATCACAAAGACAAAATCAGCATCCGATCATCAATGTTTAAAGGGCTTTTAAGTAAAGAATGTGACTGATTTCTGAACATTTTCTTAGTGTTACAGAATCCTCATTTTATGCTTAACATAATCTTTTTTGAATCTTTTTTTTTTTTTTTTTTTTTTTTTTTTTGAGGTTTAACGACCGCCGTGAGCAACTCAATGGGCTATAAGCAGTCGCCCGTCCCTAATTTAGGGTCACTGGTTCCAGGGAAGGGAGAGAGCCAGTGCCGTAAGACAAACACAACATCCATGCCTCACCGGGATTCGAACCCGGACCCCTTACGGACGAATGATCAGAGGCCAACGCCTTAGACCACTGCGCCACCGGGGCGGCTTTTTTTTTGAATCATTCCAATATCTTTATTGGTTCAAGAGATATCAGAAATATCGGAAAGGCTTCAATATGCTAAAAATTGTGACGGTCGCCATCTTTGAAGCAACCTATAGATGGGGGGGGCTTTTTTAAAAATTATATTTGGCCATTATTCAACCACACAAATAAATGAGCAAAGTTTCAAATTTTTATAAAATCATGCAGCACAACACCTGGGTGAATCTCCTGTGACGTATATTCTAAATTAACTTTTCTTTTTAGTTTCTTTCCCTATGTAAATCTTGAGTTTATTCTCAGTTATACTTCACACTTAACGTTATATCTTTTCTCTCAAGCGAATACTGTTGGCTACATAATTGATGTTGAATGAACGTGACGTATGCCTGTTATTTTGATAAGAACGAGAGATATAAACTACGAGTAAACTTTTGCTTGTGGAGCGTTGTGTTGGAGAGCGATTAATGTGGAGCGTTGTGTAACGTAGCGTTGTTGGTGTGTGGTGTGTTTACTGTTGATACCGATTTGTTATGTGAAGTGCTACATCGAGAAATAAAGCATCTTTTCCGTAAGTTTGACTTCTGTTTTTTAAATGTTTCGTCTGGCCGTTAAGCTTTAATTTAGGAACTTTTTCATCCTATGGTGATGTTTTAAAATAACGTAGCAGTACGACAAGACATTTACGTTATACTCCATGGAATGAGTCTCCAAACATATGTATAAACTATTTTACAGGTGTCAACATAGGCTAACGCCCAATTTTTCGGGGGTAGGTGGCGGGGTCTACGACTGTGATCATCTCAATGGGATATAAGCAGTCGACCGTTCCTAATGTAGGGCCACTGGTTTCAGGGAAGGAGAGAGATAGTGCCGTAACACAAACACACCATCCATGTTTCCCGGGGATTCGAACCCGTACCCACTCGGACGAAATGCCAGAAGCCAGCGCTTTCACCACTGCGCCACCGGGGTGGCATTTCTCGCTTAGCTGCCCCACTGCGGTAGGATTGATAATAAACATCTCGTCGTGAAATACTCAATTCTTTTCACTTCCTCTTGCTTTCGTAAGCATGGTATGAAGGAAGGCATTTTACTAATTAAAAGGAAGAGTTAATATATTTTGTGGCTACAAAACTTGTGATGTTGAGATAAAATAAAATAGCAACGTTTATTTACAACCAATGTTCCCTCTAAGCTTCGCGCGCGGCCGCGCAGCTGAAATATCTTACGCGCAGTAAGCATTTGAAATTCCCAACTTCCTAGTTAATTTTCATAAATTGAAAATCAATTCCCTGCAATAATAATAATAATAAATAAATAAAATTCGGGCTCTCAAAAGCCAAAACAACACTTCTTAAAAGCTGCTCGCCTTCTTCTAAGTTCGTCTCATTGTCCTCTTCATTCTCAAAGGCTTCTTGCAAAGTTGCCTCGTACGAGCAGATAGTGAACCCGAGAATGCGGATTAGTGATTTTCCCACGCCGAGAAAGAGGCAGATATTGAGTTTTTCCTCAAAACAACACATCAGCGTCAGCCAATCACAGCAAACTGTAGCCATGTTCGTGGTACTAACTAATACACCCATGCTAGTTGGCGGGGGACATGCATTCCGGTGAGTTAAATTGTAAGCCGCTGGCAAAAGGGTTTTGCTCAAAACTTTGTCAGATAATGAGGCAGATTTCTTCCAACATTAAAGACGCTGAAAGTCGCCTTGTGTTTGCGTTCAAGTTCGTTTTTGTGCCGTACTTTTTGTTAAATTTAATAATGTCTAAACGAAAAAATAATCAAATAAAAATTGTATTAGTGAAATGTTTTAATAATTTTTTGTTTTTTAAAATCAGGTGCGGAAAGGACGGTGATAAAAATGGGTGGAATATAAAAAATAAGGGTTCCAATCCAAGAACCAACTTCTACTGGATTAGTAAGAGAAGCTGATAAAATAATTTCTTTCGCCCAAGTGGTTTTGATGCCTGCCCAGCTCATTGGGTTAGGCGGGCATTGCCCATGGCCGCTTAGAGGGAAGATTGTTCACAACGTAGTCGGATACCTTAAAGTAAAACATATTATATTGTCCTCATCGGCTGTAAAGAATTTTGTTTAAGGTTTGAAAAAGACCCGCATCAGATCTGACGCCGCTTAATATAGAGACGGGTCATAATCGGAATGCGCCGTCCCGGTGGGCGAGTGGTCTCATCTCGAATCAGGACTGATCTCGAAACAATGGTTAGAAGCATTGTTTCGAGATGAGTCCTGGTTCAAGTCCAGATGAGGCATGGGTGGCTTGTTTGTCCGATGACGCTGGCTCTCTTCCTTGCCTGAAACCGGTGGCCCTAAATTTGGGACTGGCAATTGTTCATAGGCCTCAGAGTTGCTCATGGTGCCCCCGCCCCCTAGAAAAAGATTCAGGATGTGATTCGATAAGTAACAGATGTCAGTATTTTAATACTTTTGACCTACATTATCAAGTTCTGTTCATCTTCAGAGCAGTTGATTTTGTGAAATTATTATTTCTCAAGTTACTGAGCCGCCCCTGTGGCGCAGTGGTCTAAGCGCTGGCCTCGATCATCCGACTGGACTCGGTTTCGAATCCCGGATGCAACATGGGTGGTGTGCTGGCCTTTGCCCGTTCATCCGCATGGGCTCGAGTTCGAGTCCCGGCTGCAGCATGGGTGTGGCGCTTGCTTTACTGTACTAGCCCTCGCCACTCCCTGGCGCCAGTGGCCTTAAAATAGAGACGGGAGACTGTTTATAGCCCAAAAAGTTGCTCATGGTGGTCGTTAAATACACTCTTTGCAACAACAACAAAAAACCAAGCGCCCAATAGGAATCATTCAATTGAGATGAAAATTGTTATGTGCAATGTGTATATGTTTGGGAAAGAAAATGAGATTGCAATTCCAGAGCAGTTGGGCCATTTGTTTGGATAAAACAGCTACACGAGTAGCACAAGTCGGTACGTTGTAGCGCCACCTTTGGCTCGGATACAAGCGGTTACCCGGCGTGGCATAGGCGCACACAGTTCACGGATACTGTCCTGAGGTATAGCATGCCAGATGGTGTCCAAATTGCTGGCCAGTTCGCCGACATTTCGGAATGGGCGTAGGTGGCGTCCCATCATGTCCCAAACATGTTCGATCGGTGAGAGGTCGGCCGATCGAGCCGGCCATGGAAGGGTGTCGACGTTAGGGAGGCAAAGCCGCGCCGTGTGTGGCTGGGCATTATCCTGTTGAAAAGTTGCTCGATGACGCTGCGAGAAGAATGGCAACACAGTAGGTCGTAGAATGTCGTGGACGTACTGTTGAGGCCAAGAGCGTGGTACGGAGAACTACCACAGGTGTCCGGCTATCGAAGGAAATGGCTCTCCATACAGCCACTCCCGATGTACGAGCCGTGTGCCGTTCCACGGTAAAGGCAGGATCTGTGCGATGTCCGGCTGGTCTCCAGGCACGTATGCGCTGGTGGTCATCGACGCCAAATACAAACCGTGACTCATCACTGAAGACAACACGACGCCACTGGACAATATCCTACGTTGATCGGTCCCAACACCACAGCAACCGGTGCCAGCGATGCTTGCTGGACAGTGGTATGCCGTGTAGTGACCTGCTCGAATGTAATCCCCGTGCCGTAAGTCGTCTGGCAACGGTCCGGATGACCACTTCCGTACCTGTAGACGACGCAACATGGCCACATATGGTTGAGAGCGACGAATTCGGTTCTGTTCGTGCGGCTCTCACAATCGCTCGATCTTCGCGTTCTGTCGTTACCCTCGGCCGTCCACTGTTTCCGTGCTGCTGGGTTGTGCCCTCCTCGACCCAGTGCGTCAAAATCGTCCTAGTGCCGCGTCGCTCCGACCCAAATGACTGACGATATGGCGACTTAAACAACCGGCCTATCTCAGCCCAATTATACGTCCTCTCTCAAACTCGTTCAACTGCTCGTATTGTGCACGGACCCGACGTCGAGGCATCCTCTCAGTCCGTGGAGGTTACGCTGTCACAATTGTCCCTGCGTGCGAGCTTTGCTCTTGATATACCCTCCTCGATGCGCAGTGCCCATGCACTGTGGTGGGTCACTATTTCGTCATTGGTTATTATATTTTAATCATACGCGTATTCGGCCTTGAGGTAATTGCATGCGGAGTTTCATTAGGATTGACAAACTTTCTCAGGGTGCTTCGTTTTTTTTTTTTTTTTTTTTTTTGGCAAAGTGTACTTACTAATACTCACAGTATCGACTCCAAGTCAGGAACGTCGCCATACTCTGAAATGAGGATGGGCGATTATTCTTTTTGCTTGACAAGTTTTATAGCAACTATATTTACGAAACGCAGAAATAATTTTTGATCACACACACAAACGCGCGCGCGCTTTCTTTTTTGTTTACCTAAATCAAATTTTAATGTCGTGACAAGCAGACACAATACCCTCCTCCTGAACTCTTCAAGCCAGTGACCTTGCCTTGCACTCCTCTTCTCCAAGGAGGTCGTCAGCCACATTCTGCTCCCTCACTGTCCCGGGGCAGTCTTAAGAGCGCTAGTGTAGCTTTACACTCCACTTTTCGTGTTGGAATCCCCTATTTAGTAGCACAAACAAACAGTAGAACATTAGTAATCAGCTCCTTCAGTGAATTCCTATCCAACCTCCTCATTCGCCCCTGGCCATACTAATAAGAAAAAAAACAACACTTAAATTAAGGATTTCGAAGAGTGGAGAACAACTGAATCATAGCTCTGTGGATGATGTTTTAATAACTTTTCTACGGAGAATAGACAACGCACTTTCTAGGAAAAAATAAGTAGGACTACACGACGAAGAACACAGGACTTATTAATACTTGGCAAAGTACAGATTAAAAGTTAAAAAAATTGACATCTTGAACTGGGTGGGCGGCAGGGTGGACAAGAAAAATTTCAGCACCCCCTCGGCGACGTCCCTGCTCTATGTTCCAGAGTAATGAACTTTTTTTATACTTTCATATTTATTTGAACACGTTAGACGAATAGAGAGAGAGAGAGTCGTGTAACGAAGATCCGAGTGCAAGGCACACAATATGCTTAATAGATTTCCTTTGTTTCAAGGATTTAAGGTGGTTCCACCTAAAATCTCTGCCTTATGTTTCCAATGGTAGAATTTCTTTACATATTTTCTTCGCGATTAATGTATTCCCAAGGATGAAAATTTTCACATCAATAAAACTAACTTTAAGTTATAGAATGGGATATTTAATACTTGCTAAAACATAACCATAATTAAGCAATCCAACATTTGTTTGTATAGTGACGTCATCAACGTACAAGTCTATTAACAGGTCTGAACATTACTCAGAGAAAAATGATTGATTTTTAATATAATTATAGTTATGCTTTAGCAAGTATTAAGTATCCCATGCTATAACTTAAAGTTAGTTTTATTGATGTGCAAATTTTCATCCTTGGGAATATACATTAATTGCGAAGAAAATATGTAAAGAAGTTTTACCATTGGAAACATAAGGCAGAGATTTTAGGTGGGACCACCTTAATCAACCACATGTGCATCTAAAGATAATTTACTGCTACTAATTTCAGAAAAGGGAGAGAAGAACTGGATGTTACGTTTGTGCAGACAAACGCAACAAACGTAACATCTTACCTAGGATTCGAACTAAACGAGGCTCAGCTGTGCAAGAAGTCAAAAGCCCACGCTGTGGTCCACTCGACCACCAAGAAACACGCAGACGATTAAACAAGCGATTTCGAGAAGCAGCTTGAGTATCGTCCATAACCTACCTGCGAAATCATCGCGGATATTCATGGAACATTGTCAAGTCGAGACGAAACGTGCAGGGCGTGTTTTTTTTTTTTTTTTTGGTACATTAAACAAATTAAAAGGAATCACATTCAGGTGTCAGGAAAAGTTGGTTTTCATATCGTCAAATTACTTGCCGTGGCATATTTTGAGCTTTATCATCAACAAGATTGCAATCTTCCCGGTGCTGGCTCACAGGGGCGTCTCCTCGTCACTACGCTCCTGCCAAAAGTAATTAATCCTTAGTTTTAGGTAATTGATTCTCCAGGTAACAGCAAGAACCTGAACTCTCTCGTACCTCTGTCTTATGTTGGACTCAAACCGTGGTTTTTTCGAATATAAGCCTCAGAACTACATCCTTGGCTACTGGCCACAATACTACTTTTTTTTTTTTTTTTTTAATAATTTCTTTTGTTGCGCTGCATGCTGTTTTATTCTAATGGTAATGATTTCTATTTCATTCTTGTGCGTGGCATATCTCTTGTTGTCTTCCTGCAAACCCTGCAATTTCGATCTCAGCTATTGTTTGAGACTAGATGAGATCAATATTTCAGCACTCGGCTTCGACACATATTGCGCACGCGTGTAACGCTAAATGTTAATTATTTATAGTAACAG
Source organism: Macrothele yani (assembly GCA_039090855.1). NCBI lineage: Eukaryota > Metazoa > Arthropoda > Arachnida > Araneae > Macrothelidae > Macrothele > Macrothele yani. The sequence continues at coordinate 73,968,610 of CM077016.1, read as the reverse complement.
ATGACGTCATTGTTGCTGCACCTTTTATTTTTTATAGTGTCCGTGAAAGAGATTGCACGCTACTTCGATTGGATTCTGTCAGAGCAACGAGTTTTCAGGAAATGATTGTGGCTCAGATTCGGTGTTCATAGTGCCTGTCGTTATAGCACGCGATGTTCAGCTGACGTTGGCGTAGGGATGTTTCTCTGTATTCCCAGGCTTTCTTGTAGAGAGTTTGGGTTTTACCAAATGCTCGATCTGAAACCGCAAAAGTATCAATCATGCAAACTCACAATATGGAATGGAAATTGACGTCCGGTCTTGTCATATGTGCAATTCTGCCCTTTGTCTGTTTTGTTTGTTTGACAGTTCAACCACCACCGTGAGCAACTCAATGAGCTATAAGCAGTCTCCCTCCCTAATTTAGGGTCACTGGTTCTAGGGAAGGGAGAGAGCCAGTGCTGTAAGACAAACACAACATCCATGCCTGACCGCGATTCGAACCCTGACCTATCTTGGACAAAAGGTCAGAAACCAGCGCGTAGACCACTGCGCTGCGGGAGCGCCTGTGTCAGTTTTACACAAGGTCATTGGGAACGTACACCGATGAGCCTTCACATTATGACCACCTCCAGCCTAGAGAAATGAGCGCGCCTTGAGACCGAACGGTGGCGCAGGTGAAGTTCACAGAGTAGTATATCTACAACCCGAGGACCGGCTCTCCGTTCGTAGAGTGTTCAGAGTCATAATGAGAAAAGCTACCGATTCATCGGAGTTTGATAAAGGAGAAATTGCGATGGCATGGCGCCTCGGAACTACGATCTCGGAAACGGAGCGGCTTGTGGGTTGTTCACGTGCCGCTGTAGTGAGTACGTATCAAAAGTGGCGCACAGATGGCCAAACGACGAACCGTGTTCCAGCCGTGTGTCGTCCGCAGCTCATTGATGCCAGATGGGAGCGGAGACTGTCGCATATTATTCACGGCGATAATGGTAATGAAATAAATTTTCGTGCCTACTTAGGCGAAGAAACTTGCTGTTAATGCACGATGTTCAATCTTGTTGAATGGTTTCAATTACAAGCAAAACTTTAATAACTAAAAACATACACAAGTTAAAATATATATATACATACTTAAAATCACATGAGTACTTTCGTGCTTGCGGCGAGCACATCATCAGATGAAAGACCAAGTTGGAGTACCAGAAACACATTTATACATGGGTGTCGTTGCCAAACGTTCTCAATGATAGGAAAGAAATTCAAAACAGTTCACTTAGTGTAACGTAATGTAACAACGTAGAGGCCTGTAGAGTTCAATTAGTGCTAGTCAGAATCTGTAATGTTAGAACTAGGTACAGGAATCGAGGAAAGTAAGGTTTTCTAGGCCTGGGAAATAAAGCTGGGTATACTTCATCATTGCAACAAGTGTCCGCAGTCGATGTAAAATATAGAGACTCTCCGTAAAGAGTACTGTTTCTCAAGTTCATTTCAGAAATTGACGATTTTAATACGAAAATTATCCAAAAGTTCGCCGAGCAAAAAAAAAAAACAAAAAAAAAACATAGCTCAATTCCTTTATAAGGCAAAAACCTAAACTTTTACTTTATGCTATACAGCACTGCGTATATACAGGGTGTACGAATTGCAGTAATGTAATGATAAAGATTTTTTGAATGGAATTACAATTACAGTAGAAGTGACACATTGCGTGGAAGTGCTCTGTGTCTGGTAACCCTCATGTCTCCCCACCCCGAGGCGCGCGCGGCTGTCATTCAGAGCGAAGGTCATTCCCGAGCGCTTGGTCGACGGAGGCAGACGTGTCGATTGATCACTCGGCTCGGCACAAGGATAAAGGGTATTGACGGTTGAACAGAGAGCGTTTTTGGTGGAACATGTCTTTCGCCACGACGACAGGTACACGGACGAAGTGCAAAAACAGTTCGCTAGGAAATTTCGTGATGCAGACGTTCCCCACCGTAATCGTGCGGTACGTCAGCTCATAGCGAAGTTTCGGGAAACTGGCGTGTTCTGAATGCCCTTCGCCCCGGTAGGCCATCCACGGCAGACGAGACAGTACAGGATATCCAGGACAGAATACAGAGGAGTTCAAACAAGTCAGTGAGGCGGCTGTCACAACAAGCTAATGTGCCAAAGAGTACAGCCCACGATATTCTGAAAAGGAAGTTGAGTTTCCATCCGTACAAAGTGTTTGTTGTGCATCAGCTGAAAGAAACAGACCACGAGACCCGTGTTCGGTACCGTAGGTGGTTCCAAGAGTTCCTGTTTGAAGAAGGTGAGGACATTCTGGACGTAACTTTTCTTTACAGATGAGGCATGGTTCCACCTGTCCGGGTACACTAACAGCCAAAGCACTCGTCTGTGGGGTACTGAAAAATCCAAGAACTATAGGCTGCAATCTTCAAGAGTTACAGACTACAACAACGACCCACATCCAACAAATCACACCACATACCCTGAAAAAGGTCTTCACCAGCATGCAGAAGCGTGTGCAGACATGTCTGGACGTCGGGGGGGGGGGGGCATTTCCAACACCTCCTGTAGGAATCAGTTCGACGTTGTAAGTGTTTTAGTGTACAGTTATTTTTCGGACACCCTATATCATCATCATTGTCAACCATTATCAATCCACTGCTGGACGAAGGTCTCCCCAAGTTTCCTCCACAACGGTCTGTCTTGTGCCAGTCTCCTCCATGTCACTCCCGCATACTTTCGAATTTCATCCACCCATCTTCCATGTGGTCTTCTGGGTCTTTTCCTGTCCCTTGGAATCCAATCTAAAATTTCGGCTGTCCATCGATGGTCTGTTCTTCTGGCAGTATGTCCAGCCCATTGCCATTTCAGGGATTTAACTCTGATCATGATGTCTTCCACTCTTGTCATTTTTCGGATCCACGTATTCCTCTTCTTATCTCTCCTGGTTACACCAAGCATGCACCTCTCCATGCTTTTTGAGTTGTCTGCAGCCTTTGTATGTCTCTTTTAGCTAAGGTCCACGTCTCTGCACCATACGTAAGCACTGGAAGGATGCATTGATCAAACACTTTTCTTTTAAGACATAATGGCATATTGCTCTTGAAAATTATGCTGTTTCTTCCAAAAGCTCTCCAGGCAAGTTTTGTACGCCGATTAATTTCTTCACCAATGTGACCCTCACTTGATATCTGCTGTCCAAGATAAACGTACGTGTCTGCTATCTCCAGCTTTTCTCCATCAATCGCTAAATCTTAGTTTCTTGTAAAAGCATTGTACATCACTTTTGTCTTCCGAAAGTTCATTTTTAATCCCACTTCTTTACTCTTGTCAGCAAGTTCCTGCATCATACTCTGTAGCTCCGATGGGGTAGTTGCAAAAATGACTATGTCATCAGCAAAACGAAGGTGGGTTAGATAATCTCCATTAATCTTTATCCCTTTGTTTTCCCAGTTCAGTGATTGAAAGACATTTTCCAATTTGGCATTAAAGAGCTTCGGAGATATGGTGTCACCTTGTCTCACTCCTTTTCCAATTTTTATGTGTGTTGTATTTTCAAACAGCCGAATCTTTGCACTTGCATTTTCATAGATGCTATTAATAATATTAATGTACGCATCTTCAATACCGCAGGATTTCAGAGCCATTGCAACTGCTGATGGTTTCACCGAATCAAAGGCTTTTTCATAATCGATAAAAGCCATGCACAATGAAAGTTCATATTCCCTCGCTCTTTCAATTAGTTCTCTCAGTACGTGGATATGATCTATTGTGCTGTAGCCACTCCTGAATCCAGCTTGTTCTCTCGGTTGAGCCATGTCCAGTGTCACCTTCAAGCGGTGTGAAAGAACTTTAGTGAAGATTTTATAAACCACTGATAGGAGGCTGATAGGTCTGTAGTTCCTGAGATCCTCAATGTCACCTTTTTTATGTAGGAAGATCATTGCAGAGTTGTTCCAATCCTCAGGAATTTTCCCTTCATTAAGGCATCGACTGAAAATTTGGGCGAGTACTGTTTCGATTTCTCCACTTGCTTCTTGTATGATGTCTACAGTAATTCCATCTTCTCCTGGAGCTTTTCCCCGCTTCATGTTCTTGATTGCATGTGCAACTTCTGCTGGAAGGACTGGAAGAACTCTGGTACTGGTACCTTTCATGATGTCTGGAGTACATGTATCATCCCTTTCATATAATTTGGAGTAGAAATCTTTCACTCTTGTCAAAATTTCGCCTCTATTTCTTGTTACAGAACCATCTTCTTTTCTCAGTGCCATAATCTGTTTTCCCCTTACTGAGATGTCCCTTTGCTATCTTTAGGCTTTGGTTGTTTTCAATTGCTTTTCTTACTAGTTCACAGTTGAATTTCCTTACGTCTTCAGTGATACTTTTTCGTACTGTCTTGCATAGCTCTATATATTCCACTTTGGAAGTCACATCTTCTTTAGTTGTCCTCATCACTCTTCTTTTTGCATCAACATTTTGGTTTTTCCTGATAATTTGTTCACATGCAATTTGTTCTTAGACCCAGCTAATTTTGTTGCTGTTTCCATAAGAGCGTTGGTTACTTTTCTGTTAACTTCAGAAATATCCACTTCTTCCGATGTTAGGCTTTCTAAAGCAGAGAACCTGTTCTTCAGTTCCAATTTGAAGGTATTATGGTGTTTTTTAAGGTTGGTTATGTCAATACATTTTGTTTGTCTTATGAGCTTGCTACGTTCGAGTTTAGTGTTGAGGTGCATCTTACATCTCACCAATCTATGGTCACTGCCTGTGTTGAACTTGTTTAGCACACTGCAGTCTTCTATGACGAATTTTTTGTTACACATAATAAAATCAATTTCACTTGTCGTCCCATTTGGATGTCTCCATGCATCACTTGACCTTACATCCCACACCCTATGTATATATATATATATATATATATATAGAAAGGGATCTAAGGTCAGGTGATGCGTAACATCACAGCCTCTCCTTGACAAATGTCAACCCCGCCTTCTCGTGGTACATCCTGTTCCCAATAAAGGGGCTCTGACGACCGCCAATAGCGGTATAACTATACCATCGGGATTAGAGGAAATGCTATCCCACACTCACCAACCCGCTTGGCCAGCGTGGTGAGTTATGGCCAAACCCCTCCAAAATGACTCCACAACTTAAATCTTGGCCTTCAGTCTCCGGCAGCTGGAATGTACCTGGCCAAGGCAGCGGCCAGTGCGACATGAAGGCAGAGGGTGCTAAGAATCCCCGGAGGACCGGACTAGGCTGCCATCTGATGCTGACCTTGGCTACGTATAACGGACGCTCCCTATCTTCTGATTCAAGGCTTCTTGAATTGGAAGAGGAACTACAAAGGATCAAGTGGGACATCGTCGGGCTAAGTGAGGTAAGGAGAAAAGGAGAAGATCTCATTGAACTGAAAAGTGGACATCTCTTCTACTAGTCTCCGGCAGCTGGAATGTACCTTGCCAAGGCAGCGGCCAGTGCGACATGAAGGCAGAGGGTGCTAAGAATCCCCAGAGGACCGGACTAGGCTGCCATCTGATGCTGACCTTGGCTACGTATAACGGACGCTCCCTATCTTCTGATTCAAGGCTTCTTGAATTGGAAGAGGAACTACAAAGGATCAAGTGGGACATCGTCGGGCTAAGTGAGGTAAGGAGAAAAGGAGAAGATCTCATTGAACTGAAAAGTGGACATCTCTTCTACTACCGTGGGACAGATACTGGCAGAACTAGTGGTGTTGGATTTATAATAAACAAGAAACTGAAGGATAAAGTTGTAGAAGTTGAAAGTTCCTCTGACAGAGCTGCACGACTCGTTATCCGACTCTCGAGAAGATACCAGGCTCAGATTATTCAAACTTATGCACCCACCACAAGTCATGCTGAAGAAGAAATTGAAGAATTTTATGAGGAAATTCGTGATCTAAATAATAAAGGTAAGCAGCACTTGAAGATAATTATGGGAGATTTCAATGCAAAAATAGGGCAACGGCAACAGAATGAAACTTCAGTAGGTAAATTCGGTCACGGCAACAGAAACCAGCGTGGAAATACTCTGGTTGAGTTTGCAGAGGCAGAAGGGTTTTTCATCTTGAACTCCTTCTTCAAGAAAAAGCCACACAGGAAATGGACATGTAGACATCCAAATGGGACGACAAGTGAAATTGATTTTATTATGTGTAACAAACAATTCGTCATAGAAGACTGCAGTGTGCTAAACAAGTTCCACACAGGCAGTGACCATAGATTGGTGAGATGTAAGATGCACCTCAACACTAAACTCGAACGTAGCAAGCTCATAAGACAAACAAAATGTATTGACATAACCAACCTTAAAAAACACCATAATACCTTCAAATTGGAACTGAAGAACAGATTCTCTGCTTTAGAAGGCCTAACATTGGAAGAAGTGCATGTTTCTGAAGTTAACAGAAAAGTAACCAAAGCTCTTATGGAAACAGCAACAAAATTAGCTGGGTCTAAGAACAAATGGTATGTGAACCAATTATCAGGAAAAACCAAAATGTTGATGCAAAAAAGAAGAGTGATGAGGACAACTAAAGAAGATGTGACTTCCAAAGTGGAATATATAGAGCTATGCAAGACAGTACGAAAAAGTATCACTGAAGACGTAAGGAAATTCAACTGTGAACTAGTAAGGAAAGCAATTGAAAACAACCAAAGCCTAAAGATAGCAAAGGGACATCTCAGTAAGGGAAAAAAACAGATTATGGCACTGAGAAAAGAAGATGGTTCTGTAACAAGAAATAGAGGCGAAATTTTGACAAGAGTGAAAGGTTTCTACTCTAAATTATATGAAAGGGATGATACTTGTACTCCAGACATCATGAAAGGTACCAGTACCAGAGTTCTTCCAGTCCTTCCAGCAGAAGTTGCACATGCAATCAAGAACATGAAGCGGGGAAAAGCTCCAGGAGAAGATGGAATTACTGTAGACATCATACAAGAAGAAAGTGGAGAAATCGAAACAGCACTCTCCCAAATTTTCACTCGATGCCTTAATAAAGGGAAAATTCCTGAGGATTGGAACAACGCTACAATGATCTTGCTACATAAAAAATGTGACATTGAGGATCTCAGGAACTACAGACCTATCAGCCTCCTATCAGTGGTTTATAAAATCTTCACTAAAGTTCTTTCACACCGCTTGAAGGTGACACTGGACATGGCTCAACCGAGAGAACAAGCTGGATTCAGGAGTGGCTACAGCACAATAGATCATATCCACGTACTGAGAGAACTAATTGAAAGAGCGAGGGAATATGAACTTCCATTGTGCATGGCTTTTATCGATTATGAAAAAGCCTTTGATTCGGTGAAACCATCAGCAGTTGCAATGGCTCTGAAATCCTGCGGTATTGAAGATGCATACATTAATATTATTAATAACATCTATGAAAATGCAAGTGCAAAGATTCGGCTGTTTGAAAATACAACACACATAAAAATTGGAAAAGGAGTGAGACAAGGTGACACCATATCTCCGAAGCTCTTTAATGCCAAATTGGAAAATGTCTTTCAATCACTGAACTGGGAAAACAAAGGGATAAAGATTAATGGAGATTATCTAACCCACCTTCGTTTTGCTGATGACATAGTCATTTTTGCAACTACCCCATCAGAGCTACAGAGTATGATCCAGGAACTTGCTGACAAGAGTAAAGAAGAGGGATTAAAAATGAACTTTCAGAAGACAAAAGTGATGTTCAATGCTTTTACAAGAAATGAAGATTTATCGATTGATGGAGAAAAGCTGGAGATAACAGACACATACGTTTATCTTGGACAGCAGATATCAAGTGAGGGTCACATTGATGAAGAAATTAATCGGCGTACAAAACTTGCCTGGAGAGCTTTTGGAAGAAACAGCATAATTTTCAAGAGCAATATGCCATTATGTCTTAAAAGAAAAGTGTTTGATCAATGCATCCTTCCAGTGCTTGCGTATGGTGCAGAGACATGGACCTTAGCTAAAAGAGACATACAAAGGCTGCAGACAACTCAAAAAAGCATGGAGAGGTGCATGCTTGGTGTAACCAGGAGAGATAAGAAGAGGAACACATGGATCCGAAAAATGACAAGAGTGGAAGACATCATGATCAGAGTTAAATCCCTGAAATGGCAATGGGCTGGACATGCGGCCAGAAGAACAGACCATCGATGGACAGCCGAAATTTTAGATTGGATTCCAAGGGACAGGAAAAGACCCAGAAGAAGACCACATGGAAGATGGGTGGATGAAATTCGAAAGTATGCGGGAGTGACATGGAGGAGACTGGCACAAGACAGACCGTTGTGGAGGAAACTTGGTGAGACCTTCGTCCAGCAGTGGATTGATAATGGTTGACAATGATGATGATATATATATATATATATATATATATATATATATATATATATATATAAAATATTGACTAAGTCACCGGATACCCTTTCAAAAGCAAATGAACGGAACCTCTGCGTTGTTGAGATGCGCGTACAGCTGCAAACGGTATAAAACAAGCCTGCAGCTGACCACGATCATATCGCACTGTGAGGTTGAGTGAAAATGTCGCGGCGGAAGAGAACTGACTTTGAGAAAGGAAAGATTGTTGGGTGTTATATTAGTGGGTTGTCCATAAGAGAAACCGAGAGGCGTTTAAACCTACCCAAGTCAACTGTTTTGGATGTACTGAATAGGTGGAAGACACATAGCGCTCCTGAAGCCGCAAAACGTACCGGCAGACCAAAGAAAATCAGTGATACAGGACGTCGAAGCCTCGGGAGAGTCGTTACAGCTAATCGACGGAGTACTGCACAAGACCTCAGTGTATAGGTGAGTAAAAGTGCTGGAATCTCGGTATGTACACGTACCATTCACAGATAACTTCATTCCATGGTTTACCGTGGTCGTGCGGCTGCTCATAAGCCTTTCTCTCCACTCGGAATGCTACTCGTCGTTTAGCATGGTGTAAAGAACATTTATCGTGAACCGTAGATCAATGGAAACGGTTCCTGTGGACTGAAGAATCCAGATACACGATCCATCAGACTGATGGGCGTGTGTGGGTATGGCGGCAGCCGGCGGAACGCTATTTACCACAGTGTACTATTCCTTCGGTCAAGTTTGGAGCTGGCAGTGTACTGGTGTGGGGGTGATTTTCGTGGTATGGTCCCGGCCCATTGGTTATCGTGGACAAACCTGTTAACCAGCACGTCTACCTCGATATTCTGGACAATCATGCCCTACCAACTCTGTGGCAATATTATGGAACCGAGCCTTGTTGGTACCAGCAGGATAATGCACCGAGCCATAAAGCAAGGACTATTACGTCGTGGTTTGACGATAATTCCGTATCGTGTGTGGACTCACCAGCAGAGAGCCCTGATCTTAACCTCATAGAGCACCTATGGTATGAATTAGAGCGCCGCATAAGAAGTTTGAAACCAAGGCCTACTACTAATCAACAGTTAGCTGCAGCATTATGCACTGAATGGAAGCGCATACTTATCGCTGTGTTCCAAAACCTTGTCGAAAGCATGTTTCGAAGGGTCAGTGCATGCATTAAGGCCAAAGGTGGACTGACACCTTACTAATGTATGGCAATAAATGCTATGTTGTGTTTGTCTTCTAGGTGTCCGGTGACCTTTGTCAGTATAGTGTATATATATATTTCAGCAGGTGGCGTTTAGAAACCTCACAACCCACTGAAACTATATTTCACAGTACGAAAGAAGGTTGAGAACAATTTTAAAAATATTTAGCCCCTGAAAAATTTTAGGTCACCCTACGCCACTGCAAATATGTAGGACCAAGTTTCACTGTAGTGAAAAACAAGCCGAATGCTTTTCACACGTAAAATGTTTGCCTTTACGAATACCTTACGGGTTAAGGCTCTTCATCCGTTCTCTCCAAACGTTTTCGATTTAATTGAAATCTGGATATTGAGCAGACAACGGGAGGTACAGGAAGTCTTCCACACGTTCATCCAACCAGCTGAACTCTTTCCGAAAGTAGGGAGAGGAAAGATGTCAACTTCTCAATAATAGATATGAGAAATTATCGAATGCACCTGGTTGTTAAAGATGCATAAGGACTTTCGCAAAGTGAGGTGTCCTAGCAGAAGTAGCTGAGGTTGCAGTTCATGCCATGTAAACGCACCCGCAAACAAGTGCAAAATCCTCCACCTTGAACAGGTCCATGAGTTGTGACAACCATTAACAACATCTGAAATTTTTGCTAGCTACTTGTATTCAAATTTTGTTCTGGATTTTTCAGTCGCGCGTCCTCTTGCAGCTGCTGGTGGAAATTTGTGAGCTCGTAATTCTCTGGATGCTTTCAGTATCTCATTAGACATATTATTTTCCCCAGTTACCAGATGACAATCGTTCACGACGTTATAGCTTGCCAATTATCAATGTGTAACATGCTAAGTTCAAGATTTTATTCCCAGTGTTAATCTTTCACCACGCTTAATTTATGGTAATGACGCGTAAGTTAAAAAACCCACGAAACATTTTAGCAATACCAAATATTTTCGCTTCCCTCATACAAAATCCTTTCTCAGCTGAAGTGATTAAATGACCATTTTTCACTATATCTGCTGAAAACCCAAAGTTGAAAATGGAGCTCAAGATCTGAGGGTGTGTCAACTCGTGGTACAACTGTGAACTCTAGTGCAATTATGTGAACAGTATCTATGACCATAAGAAGCCACCCATGTGTATGTGTTTTCGATTTAACCCTTTAACTACCATAACTCCCGAGACTCCAGAACATAAGGACGACTGCGGTAGCCCGCAGTCGTCCTTATGTTCTGGAGTAGGTAAGATTTTTTTGGAGTAGGTAAGATTTTTTAGCTCCTCTCCTTATGGGATTAGCGAATGCCACCATCATTTGGATTTGTTAACGAAGAGGATAAATCCAGTGATTGCTTTAGGGAAAACAATTATTATATTATCAAGATCACAAATTTACAGCTTCATGTTTTGGCTTCGAAATGGTTAGCCAACTATTAATCTCTAAAAGTAAGGAAACAAAATTCGGGAAGTAGCTAAAGAAAATCTCGTGCATTTTGGTATGTAGGCTACACTCAGTTTTTAGATCCTGGTTGTTAAACGATTAACAGGAAAGGAAGAATTTGAAACGCAGAGAAAGCATAATATCAGTGTCTCACTCGGAATTTGACCCACGGCCACTGACCATGAAATGTCATTCTCTTGAGTCTTGAGAGTTCGGTCGCCAGGAAACACTGGCGTTTTTTTACTTTTTTTTTTTTTTTTGCTAGACACTTAGCCCATCCGTTAAAACCGTTAACAAAGCAGAACTTTAGTTTTTCATGTCATAAAATTATACCATTTCGGAGACAAGTGTAACTGAATTATTTGGAATTAACTTCAGAATATGAACTACTAGTTAGATTTTTATGCTGAAGGCTTGGGTTCGAGTCTTGGTGAAACACGGGTGTTATGTTGTTCCTGATTTAGGAATTGGTGATTTTGTCTGAAGTGTGTTTCTACTATATAACAAAGCCATATGGAATATTTATAGATAAATATACACTGAAAGCACAATTTATTATAGCACGGCCCCCATCCACAAACCTGCCTTATCCTGCCACAATTTTGCGTCCAGTCGAAACCCCTGCGGGCTGTAAATAGATCATATATCTACCTGCTATAGTGTACCAACAAATATGATAATGGGTAAGTACTGTAACCTGAGATATTTCGATAGTGGGAAGATAATTGATGTGAAGAAGATGGCGTGCTCCACCTTCCCGACTACAGATGGTCTGAGATTTCTGTGTGCTATTGTTGCACGTGTATACCGGGATTACATTGAAACTGGCAGCCGCCGGAAGAAATGTTGATATTCGAAGTGAGAGCCGTCTCTCCCAAACCGTGAAGTCGGCATTCAACAAGAGGATACCTACGACGTTTTTTGCGCCGCCCCGGTGGCGCAGTGGTCTAAGCGCTGGCTTATGACCATTCGTTCGAGAAGGGTTCGGGTTCGAATCCCCGTGAGGCATGGATGTTGTGTTTGTCTTATGGCACTGACTATCTCCCTTCCCTGGAACCAGTGACCCAAAATTAGGGACGGGCGACTGCTTATAGCCCATTGAGTTGCTCACGGTGGTCGTTAAACCTACAATAAAAAAAAAAGCTATTTGCAAAGTCCATTTGACGTACAATGGCACGACTGTGCCATGGCAGCCAACAGGCCCGGCCTTCTCCAAACAGGGGCACGGGTGCAAAAAAAAAAAAAATGTGGGGCACTAAAAAAATCTGAATAATATGAGGACACACACTGAATTCCAGTAAATGTTAAAAACGAAATTTTCATTATGAACATTTTAAAATGCAAAAAACTTTCATTCGACTGCTTATTTTTCATACTAAGCGCTGTAGCTCATCATACCTTCTAAAGGGTTCGATTTTGCAAGGTTAGGACTCATAAGCTAGTACGTAAAAAATATTCTCAAGGGTAATTTATGCGCATCTGATGATCTGAGGAAATTTCCACGCACGCACCCACACAAAAAATCCCTTTAACTTCAATGTTAAGTACTTATGTCAAGAGGAACTCGTAAAAATAATGTGCTGTTATTTATAGTCCGTTCGTTAGGTTTGCGAGTAAACAGGAACTTTAAAGAGCCCATAGAATTGAGTTTCATACAATATTAATTGATTCAGTTTCATACAGAGAATTCTGTAAAACATGATAAGTAGAAAATGTTATGTTAGCTATTTGTGACCTCGGTGACGAAAACTCATACTCTTCTGCAGTTGTTAAAAAACTAAAACGAAGTTCGAAAAACATCAATAAAAATCTATCATAGCCAGCCTAAAACTTTTATTATATGTTACCTAATAATCGCAAGCTTCTTATTTACTGATCCACGTACTGAAATTTAAAGATATAGATCGAAAAAGGCAGCCCCACCATCACTACTCAATGTGATGTTCTGGTCTCACTCAATCGCAGCATTGGCCGCCATAAGTCACCGTTCGTGCTGCAAATGACGTCATGAGCAGGCACGGCGCAGCCGCAGAAAAGAAGCTGCTGTGAAACCAATGGAACAAAAGCTTCTAAGCGTATAAACAGATAAAATGAGTAATTCAATAATCTTTATCAATGATACACGAGCTTACTGTTTTATCAACGGTATAATTTAGTTCGTTTTTGCTTGCTTGTGACGTCACACCACAGATTAGCTGTGACCTATGGCGGCAGAGCCAGTGGTGTCTCCAGTAATATAACCTCTTTTGTCTCATTGCGTCTCACCAACATGGCGGCGAAGGCTGTGACGTCAGAATCGTGACGTTTTGCTGGCTTCATTTTGATCACACGAGGGGAACGGCGGACTCTTACTCCATCTGTTCTAACCTCCTTGGCTCACCCTACGTAATTTCAGAAGAAAGTGCATGGGGGCGTTAACAAACGCCAGTTCGTTTACGGGGGGGGGGGGGGCTGATGTTACAGCAATTCAGATTGAATTTATAACTTAATTTTAACCAATTAACTTCATTAAAAATTTTATTTGCAATTTTCTTCGGTTTTATCTCTCCCCCCCGCTTTTTCATTTTGCGGGGTTCCTGCACCCCCTTGTGGCCGGCCATGGCAGCCAACGTCCACATCGAGTACTCTTGTTCACAGTTCGTCATCGGAAAACGAGGCTTTGCTATAATTTTACTAAAAGAATGTATGAACTGCTCCTTCGAACAAGAAAAGTTAACACTGCCTCCAATCAATCGAGAAACAGTTTGTAATTTCCAGTTTTATGACGTGTGTGATTAATAAGTAGTATTCCCTTTAGATTCCATTGTTTTAAATGTACAAAGTACAATCTTTTTGCATGCACTGAGTTAGCTTTGTATTAGGAACACCCCCGTTTTACATATTCGGAGCGATAAGAAAGTGACACGTGACACCAACTTCACGCGCGGCTACTATAAATTGTACACACCTGTCCTCTGAGCGTAATGAGTAAACGATTACCAGTAATGGAGAAACGTGGCGGCGTAAGCCAGTTTGACCGCGGCCAGATAGTTGGAGCCTGGAGGTGCAAGTATTTCGGAAATAGCTGCACTTTTACCTACTCTCGTACTTCTGTATCAAGGGTGTACCAGGATTGGATTAATCATGTACAGATATCCTGCAGAAGAACTCACATTGCTCAGCCACATGCGGTTGATCCTAAAGGTGAGCGTCAGGTGTCATGACTGTGGTATCTCAGCAACGACGTGCAACCGTCACCCAGCTCACCCACCAGCACAACAGCGGTGCAGTTCGACGTATTTCCACATTCACCATGCACCGTACCTTGCTTCGCCTAGGGTTCTACAGCCGGAGACCAACGAGGGTACCCATGATAACCCCCAGTCATCACAAACAACGCCTCGCATGGGCTGAGGAACGTCAGCAATGGACCCCCGACAGATGGAAGAAGGTCGTCTGGAGTGATGAGTCCGTTTCCTGCTGCACCATGCTGATGGTCGGGTTCGCATATGGCGTAAACAGCATGAAGCCCTATCCCCTGGCTGCACAATTGGGGTTCAACAGGCCGGTGGAGGTGGTGTTCTGGTCTGGGGAGCTTTTTCCTGGCAAGCCCTAAGTCCGTTGGCTATCATCCCACAAACACTGAATGGTGGATGCTACAGGGACTTGTTAGCCGACCATCTCCCTCCATATCTTCAGGAGGTTTACCAGGACCGTGGTAACATCTTTCAACGGGACAACGCAGCGTGTCATCTGGCTCGTTTAACTTCTGAGTGGTTAGAGGAACACTGCAACGAATTCGCCACATTGCCTTGGCCCCCAAACTCCCCTGACTGTAACCCAATTGAACATTTGTGGGATATGCTAGAACGGGATGTGAGGACTACTGATCTTTCCTCCACGGAATGAGTGTGAACTGACGGAGATGCTGCAGCGGGCACGGGTCCAGTTACGAATAGAAGATTTTCGACACCTTGTAGAGTCTGTTCCTAGACGTCTGCAAGCCGTGATTGCACAGAAAGGTGGACAAACGCATTTTTAAGTAGGTGTTCCTAATGCACAGCTAATTCAGTGTATATTCGATATGTAATAAGCTTGCTGAAAAGAACGGGGTACTACATGTCTCTAAATTTTGTTTGTAGGTCGAGCTTCATGTCCACTTGGATGGCTCTCTACGTTTGACTACTGTTTGGGAGCTGGCTCAGTAAGTATTTTTTTCACTTGTTTTTGTTTCATTTTGTTTATCCTAAACAATTTCTACATTTTAACCTTTTTTTTTACCACTTTTGTAAGCGAGACTAGGATCGGCGAGGAATGAACCTAAGCCAACGCATTACAATGAGGGGATATTTTCCTGTAATATCAGTGTGTAAACGTAAATGCTCTTACTTAGTCCTCAAAGGCTTCTTTATAGTGCATTCGAAATGGGGTCCTCGGCAGCTAGTATACTATGACCAAAGGTGTGAAACATTAGCGATGCTGAAGACTTATGAGAGGAGTTTTGCAACACGATAACCACAGGAAATATTTCTATTGCACGCACCGAGGGAGTGGGCAGATGGACTGACAGCATTTTTCTTCTTTTTGTCTTACACTGTTAAAAATTCTGTGGTAGTTTGCATCATAAAGTAGTGATACACCAGCTGCACAACTTTCTCAGAAATGATACACTATTGTGTGGTGCAGACAAAACCCAACAACATGGTGAATCCTTGCAGCATCCTGTAGTGCAACCTTGTATCATAACGTGGTGTAAAGTTGCACCACGTTGTTGAGTTTTGTTTGTACCACAAATTGGTGTATCTTTTCTCAGAAATTGGTACAGCTGATGTCGCACCACTTTTTGGTGCAGCCTGCCAAAAAATTTTTAACAGTGTAGTAAGTTCAAGATTCAACGATCTATGCAGTTTACAGAGTAAATTTCATATGATTTTACGTATTTTCTTGAAGCGGGATCAAATGAACAATAAGAAACTTCACGTTTAACTCAAGAAATGTTTGGTTGTCCATCGGTGGTCCATCCTTCTGGTAATATGTCCAGCCTATTGCCATTTCAGGTATTTTACTCGGATCATGATATCTTCTATTCTTGTCATTTTCCTTATCAACGAGTTCCTCATTTTGTTTTTCCTGGTTACACCAAGTATGCATCTCTCCAGACTTCTTTCGGTTGTCTGCAATCTTTGTATGTCTTTTTTAGTTAAGGTCCACGTCTCTGCTCCGTACATAAGCACTGGAAGAATGCATTGATTAAATACTTTTCTTTTAATACATAATGGCATATTGTTCTTAAAAATTGTATTGTTTCTTCCAAAAGCTCTCCAACCAAGTTTCATAAGCCGATTATTTTCTTCATAAACGTGACCCTCGCTTGGTCAGACATTTATTTCTTCATAAACGTGACCCTCGCCGATTTCAGACACTTCAGTACTGTATTAATAATTTTAAAATCTTCCCTTGCAAACTTTAGCTTTCCATTTTTCGTACAAAAACCAGCGCAAATGAAACATTAAGCTGTCAGAGTTCAGCTGTCTGAAGATATTTTTTAACTAATTTCAACTTGATAAATGCCCTTTCACAAGGAGCAACGGAAACTGGAGTAGCTAGCTGTAGTTTGTAAGCTAGAACTACTGTACATTCGGATGAACTCCGTGTAGATCATGTTTACGCATGTGACGTAAAAGAGAAGTATAGTTCCTGGCCCTTCAATTTTCTAGCTTCACTCTACAGAAAGACATTTAACTCTGCTACGAAATCTGCTTCGTTAATGTTACAAGAGTTCTCTGACATAACACAAGCAGATTTAAATTTTGTTGCTATCTATGGAGTTTATACATTTTAGACTCATTTGTACATTCCTCACCTATTTATTTTTATTTCCCTATCAATGAAAATATTAATTGCATTTAGAATAATAGGGCTTTCTTCACCGAACGTGACCGCGCACGTCAAACCTGACAGCACTAATTGCTTACTTCTCTTTTTTATGATGATACACACACACACACACACACACACACACACACACACATATATATATATATATCATCATTACCATTGTCAGCCATTATCAATCCACTGCTGGATGAAGTTCTCCCAGAGTTTCTTTCACAACGGTTTGTCTTGTTCCAGTATCCTCCAAGTCACTCCCGCATGCTTTCGGATTTCATCCACCCATCTCCCATGTGGTCTTCTGGATCTTTTCCTGTCCCTTGGAATCCAGTCTAAAATTTCGGTTGTCCATCGATGGTCCGTCATTCTGGCAATATGTCCAGTCCATCACCATTTCAGGGATTTTACTCTGATCATGATGTCTTCCCTATCTTGTCGTTTTCCTTATCAAAGAGTTCTTCTTATCTTTTCTGGTTACATCAAGCATGCATCTCTCCAAGCTTCTTTCAGTTGTCTGCAGTCTTTGTAGATGTTTTTTTAGTTAAGGTCCATGTCTCCGCTCCATATGTAAGCACTGGAAGGATGCATTGATTAAACACTTTTATTTTAAGACATAATGACATATTGCTCTTAAAAAATGTACAGTTCCTTCCAAAAGCTCTCCAACCAAGTTTTATACCCTGATTAATTTCTTCATCAATGTGACCCTCCCTTGATATCGGCTGTCAAAGGTAAATGTAGGTATCGGTTGTCTCCAACTTTTCCCCATCAATCGATAAATCAGGATTACAGGATAGACATTTGCCGTGTCACGAAGGACAGACACATCCACAATTTGTAACATTTTTTTGAACATTTCTCTTCCCATTACCATTAACTATGTTAAGCGCCGATTCTCCGGTGGGCACTCGTACAAAACTTGGAGACTTTCTATCACCATGCGCTGTGTTTCCGTATCCCTTACCATTACGGTGTTATGGCTCTCCAAAATCCTGGAGACCATTTTGGCTCATCCTAGAGAGAGAGAGACGGTTCTATCTTCAATTATACGAGGGTCATTTCAAAAGTTTTGCACACTGTGGGTTATCTCTTAAACGAATTTATTTCACAACATATCTTTATAGGCCTTCAAAGTTATCTCCATGCTTCTTTATGACAGCGGCCCAACGTTTGGGCAAGTCTTGTATTCCAGTCAGGACACCTCCATTGTTGAGGCGTCGGATTACTCTGGTCACCTCATTAGAAACATCTTGAATCGTACTGAATCGTTTCTCGAGGAATGGCTTCTTCAGTTTTGGGAACAAGTCATAGTCTGGTGGGCTTTTTATGTCAGGACTGTATGGGGCGTGGGGAAGCAGTTCCCATCCATACTTTTCCAGAATGTCTCTTACTGTATGGGCAACATGCGGCCTCGCGTTGTCGTGCAAAATGATGTCACCAGCTTCGAGCATATCGGGTCTTCTTTGGTGAATCTTTGGGCGCAAAACATTTTGCAGAAACCTTCTGTAATATTGCGCTGTTACAGTGGTCCCCTCGGGCACTCTGTTGCTATCACTCCAACCTTGTCATAGGCCATAATCATCATCAGCTTATCCTTCGTTGTTGGCGGCGTACTTGTTTCTGGTGAGGGGATTCTGGATGTTTTCCACTGACCGGACTGAGATTCCAGCCCACCGTGACACTGTGCTACGATCCACTACACTAACCCCACAAACTTCACACAAAGCTTTATGACTTTCGGTAGGGGATTTTCTTCGCAAAGTTTCAATTTAAATGTAGGATCGCTGGTTGCTAAGCGAGACCTGACCTGACTCACTTTCTTCCTCCATTTCTAGGCAGAATTTTTCGGAACAGGAACAAATTAGCCAGCAAACGTAGACACAACTTTATATACTGAAGTCTGGCTCACAACTGGCGGAGCGATTGCATCATATCTGCGCAGTGTGCAAAACCTTCGAAATGACCTACGTAACTTCAAAGTAAACGGAATTTGACGCCGCAATATGAATAATACTTGCCCACGGCCTCACTTACACGCTTTAGTTGTTTCTTGTCGCTATTCTTTAAAACCAGCCTTTTTCACGAAATATTTTAAGAGGCCCTCTAGCTTCAATAGAGGTTTTTTACAAAATAATTTGTGGAAACTTCATATGAAAATAGTTAAAGAAATAGCCAGGAATTTTTGACGGCAGATTTAAATGACGTATTTAAAAGAAAAGCATTTTTTTTTTTTTTTTTTTTTGAGTAAATCAGTAAAATCCTCAAATTATTTTCGCTTTATAAAAACTGGGTGACGGGAAAGCAGCAATTCCAGAGGACTTGGGACCCATTTTCACAGCTATAGCAATAGTTCCTGTACATGTTATGAGCAAAAGAATGTGAATAAAATATCAGTTGAATATATGAAATGTTTATATCAATGAGGATAAGACGTTACATATTACACTTGTTTGCACTTAACTGCGCATCGTTCAGAATATAATGAGCTAACAGGGGTTCTTCGTGAACGAAAAAAGACCTTTGCCTTTTTTTTTTTTTTTTTATGTGTAACAGAGTCAAAAGAACAGACTTTTACTATGTGCAAAGCATTGTGACATTATGTTAAATGTGTTTTTCTTTTATATTCAAGAGTAAATTCTTTAAGCAGTTTTACTCTTTTTGTGCCATAATACTAAATTGTTACTTTTTTATTTGATTATTTGTTTTGTATTTTCGTATAAATCTGAAAAGGTCATTAGACATATCAAGTTGAAAACACATAGAATAATTAATACGGACATAAATCAAGCTGCCCTTCCACGTAACGTAACCGCAGAAAATTGAAAAAAATCTGCTGGTTACGTTACATGAAGGAACAGCTTGACTTATGTCCGTATTAATTATTCCATGTGTTTTCAACTTGATATTTACTCAAAACTAATAGTAGTAGATCCGTTTAATGGTACACAGAACGTTGTTAAATAAGGAACAGCAAGCTTTCGCCACAATCATGCGGCTTCGTCAGGCTAACTAGCAGAAAACAGTAAGCTGAGATAAAACACACAGTTCACAACGCTCAAAAATCGGAAGACTAAATTTAAAAATAGTAAACAATAGAACACAAGAAAAATATGCTCGCTTGTGCTTTGTGCATGGAGACACGATTCCTCATAATACTAGCGGTTCTGGATATTTAACATCACGCGCCAGATGTGTGGCAGATCAATGCAAGTTTCTTCATTACATGCGGTGGGGTTTGTTAAAATCTCTGTGGCTTCTCGGTAGGCTGTCGCTTTGGTCGTTGTGAAAGAGGCCAGCTTCCGGATGCCTTGCCATTCCGGTGTAGCGCAGTGGTTGTTGACCTCCCTAGCAAGTGCAGTGGTGATTCTAGCATGAGCTACGTCACGCTTATGTTCCTGTAGGCTCTGCTTGAATGAACGCTTTGTCATGCCAATATAGCATTTAGAAGCTCCATCTGGGTACTTGAGGGGCACCGCATACACCCCTGCGTCCATAAGATTCATGCCTGGGGGCTTCCTTGAGGTACGTATGGACGACACACAGTATTTGTCATTTTCTTGTAGGACTTCCGTCCACACTGAGTAGAGTTTAGGTCCCAGCCACCTACAGCGAGATCGCCTTTTGGGCAGGACACAGAAACGGAAGGAATGAGAGCAAGTCTAGCGACTTTGACAGAACAGTTTGTAGTGAGATTAGAATACAGTAGATGGCGCCACCGTACAAGTACGATGTTGCACACAGACGGGTGAGAAAATTTCAGGGGTGGGGGGCATAGGAAAGGATACCCATTTAACGTGGGCCCAGCCAGGGGGCCGCCACTTAACGTGCTTGTCCGATGCACGGCGGATATTCAGCGATTGTTAGTAAATCACACCATCTCTGAAAGATCAGCCCAGGTTCGAACCTGAGGACCTTGCATCGATAGTCTGACTCGCTAACCACTAAGGAAGGAGCTCTTATACTCATGCCAAAACCAAGCTTCTTGAGAGCATTCCTTAGAAAAAAGGTGAAGCCTAGTATGTAAGGGCAGAATACCAGATAGCGTAACTGAGGTTTCGGGGTCGTCATAGGTGGGTTGAAGAAGTCTGCCTCCACCCGGCGTACAATGTTGTTAAAGAGGTGGCTGTCCAACCCAGAGTGAGCTGCCGAATCTCTCAAATGGTCAATCTCGCTAAGACGCTCCTTGGTTCCAGGCGATAGGGCGAAGGCTCTTCGTGTCGCGTACCGCCATAATGCTAACTTATGTGACATTGGGCATGCAGATTCTGGTTGGATGACATTGGGAACGTGCGTAGGCTTATAGTATACTTGGGTGCGTAGCGAACCATCCTCTGTCTTGCTGACCAACACGTCACGAAATGGTAGTGATCCGTTTTTTTCACGTTCAATGGTAAATTTCAGGTCTGGATGCTCAGTGTTGATGGAAGTGAAGAATTGACCAAGCTCATGCTCGCTATGTCCCCACAGGAAAAAATATCGTCTGCGTAGCGTAGTCTTAGCTCTACGATGGGACACGTTTGTTTCGACTAGTGCAGTGAAAGTCTGACGTCTCAGATAAGCCTCAGTTGTTTGGATTTCATCATCCTGGGTGGTGTAATGGTTAGCATACTCGAGCGCAAATCAGGAGCTTCGATTTCCGTCCAGGACGATTAAATTTTCAAATTTCTGCGGTTTCTGTTACATGGAAGAACAGCTTGATTTCGGTCATTAGACTCTGTCACACGGCAGTTACGTGTTTTGGGTGTGTGTTTTTACAGAATTAACGCTAGTCTCATTTAAAAGAGACTGGCGTTAGTTCTCTAAAAGACTAAGTTTGCATGATATGATTAACTTTGCCGTCAGTGTTTTGTAATACTCTGTATTAGTATAAGACTAGGGCAATCGTTTTTATTACAACGGTACATTTGTGTTACAAGTAATAATAAGTCTTGTGTTTTACTTCATGTAGCCCTACGCATTTAGCCCTAGGAAGTGCTTTGTTTACTACTCCGTAGAAAGGTTATCAAAATAGCATCCGCAGGGCCATGAAAATTCAATTGTTCTCCACTCTTCCAATTCCTTAGTTTAAGGTGGACGTCAAGTAATTTTGCTTCCTATACTTCCAATGAAAAAACTTTTGTACACATTTTCTTCACAATTGATGCGTTCCCAAAGGATCAAAATTTGAACATCGATTAAAATAACTTCATATTATAACTTGGAATACTTAATATTTTGTAAAACATAACCATAATTATATTAAAGATCAATAACTTTTCCTTTGGTGGTGTTGAAACCAGAAAAAAGATGGCGCGACTTGTACTTTGATGACGTCAGTAGACAAACAAATGTTGGATTGCATAATTATGGTTATGCTTTAGAAAATATTAAGTACTCCAAGTTATAAAATGAAGCTATTTTAATCGATGTTCTAATTTTGATCCTTGGGAACGCATTAATTGTGAAGAAAATGTGCACAGAAGTTTTTCCGTTGGAAGCAAAATTACTTGACGTCCACATTAAGCCGTGTATGGCTAATTTTTCATGTTTGCATGGCTATGGGGCGAATGGGGTGGGTGGATAGGAATTCACTGAGTGAGGTCATTACTAATTACACTGCTGGTTTTCTTTTCTTTACAAAATTGGGGATTCTAACACGGAAAGTGGAGTCTAAAGCTGCACATATAGCACTCTTAAGACTACCCCGACACAGTGAGAGTGCAGGAAGTGGCTGACGACTGCTTTGTAGGGAAGGAGTGCAAGGCAAAGTCGCTGGCTTGAAGGAAGGTAATTTAGGAGGTGGGAGGATTGTGTCTGCGTGGCACGACGTTAAAATATGATTTAAATAAACAAAAACAACATTTTCCTTTAAATAAATGGTCCAATTACAGTACTATTTTCATAACCAAAAACGCAAAATTTTGAAAAACAATTAAGACAATGCATTCAGAGCAAGTAAAAGGTTGAAGGCCACATTCTAGAAACACTTGTATCTTACACCAGCGGCGTAACTAGTCAGATCCGTGTATGTATCTAGGTTAAGAGTGTGAGGATTGCACGAATTCATTTCAGTGTAACGTAAAAAAAAAAAAAAAAAGGTTGCTATCAAGCTTGCCCCACCAAAAGTAATGTTCACCCACTCGTCGCCCATCCGGATTTCGAAGTCTAGCGACTTCCCTGCTGGTCGCTAACAGCCCAATGCTGCACATTCGTTTGACCCTCGACCACAGACACCTCAGGCTGCAATGGGGTCTCGAACACAGACATTGGCGCGCTGATTGGCAACAGGTCGTGTTTTCTGATGAGTCACGATTCAACTTGATGCACTATAACGGTAGCATACGCGTTCGAAGACCTTGTAGTGAACCGCACTTTGCAGCGTCATACCAGCCCAAAGCCAAGCGTCATGATTTGGGGCGCCATTGGGTTCAATTCGCGATCTCGTCTGATGGGAATTGAGGGGAACTCTTAACAGCCAGCGATACATCAAGGATGTTTTAGTGGCAGAGGTGATACCCTTCCTTCAGAGTTGTCCTGGCGCTATATTCCAGCAGACAATGCTCGTCCATATGTGGACCGGAATGTCCAAGACATCTTCCATGGACGGCAGACACCACTTCTTCCCTCGCATTCACGTTCGCCAGATATATCCCCGATCGGACATGGTAGCTAAGCGACTGGCCCGTCAAGCGCCTTCGCCAGTCACCAATAATGAATTCTGGTCTCGCATAGAAGCGTGGCAGGATATTACACAGGACGTTATGAAGAACTTCTTCCATTCAATGCCACGCCGTGTAAAGGCTGTTATTGTTGCTGAAGGTGGTTTCACATGGTTTTAAGTTTTGAAGTGAAAAAGTCTTGTATAGCTCTACAAATGTAACCAGTTATCCCCTGTAACATGAGGAATCTGTGATATAAATTTCATTTGAATAGCGCGCGATTCTTTCTTGGTGTTGCAATTTTCACAAACAGTAATGTATAATACACTGGTGTGCAAAAATTAAGGACCAAGAGGAGAAATTAGCATAACAGAGGAACGAGCAGGCAGAACGAACCGAAAGACCACTCAGGAGATAGACTAGGGTCCGGTACGGTAGGGCATGCGCATATATGCAGCATGACGTAGGGGGGGGCATCGGAAGGGTATAAAGCACAAGGGCGGTGTACGCTCAGCAATTCGGTGAAAGCTATTGCACGGTGTACATCGGCTTGAACAACGTCGAGTTGCTGCCACCGTGTGATATGGCCAACAGGCAATCCAGTAGACGACATCTGGATGACTTTACCCGAGGTCGCGTCATTCGGAAGTTGGAAGAAGGTCGAAGTGTGACTAGTGTGGCCGAGGAGTTCGGGATCGCTCACAGCATCGTTTCACGAGCATTTCAAACGACAGGAACAGCTGTCCGAGAGTTTAGTAGTGGTCGTCCACGAGCAACCACGGCGGCGGACGACCAGTATATTGTCCTACAGGCGAGAAGAGACAGACGGCAGACAGCGGGAGAAATCGCAAGGCACATGCAACAGACAACTGGACGCCCGTTATCGCGTTTTACAGTGGCCAGGAGGCTGCACAAAGGTAGTCTATTTGCACGACGACCAGTACGGTGTGTGCCATTAACGCCTGCTCATCGGAGACGGCGGTTTTTGTGGTGCCAGGAACACAAGAACTGGACACATCAGCAGTGGGGTCGAGTTCTCTTTACCGATGAGAGACGATTTAGTCTGACGAGCGATTCTGGACATATACACTTCTGGAGAGAGCAGGGAACACGCAATCACACCTCCAACATCGTCGAAAGGGACCGATTTGGAGGTGGCGGAGTTCTCGTTTGGGGCGGTATCATGCTTGGTAGCCGTACTGACCTCCACATCTTCAAAGGAGGTTCAGTCACTGGTGTCCGCTATTGTACCGAGGTTCTCCTGCCTCACGTGCGTCTGTTTAGAGGTGCTGTGGGTCCCGAGTTCCTCTTCATGGACGACAACGCTACACCTCATCGTACAGTGGCTGTCAGAGCTGTTGGAGAGTGAAGATATTCAACGCATGGATTGGCCCGCAAGGTCCCCGGACCTAAATCTAATCGAACACGTGTGGGACCTTCTCGGGAGACGTTTGGCAGCACGTCACTAGCCGCCAGCAATGATTCCTCAGCTGCGATTGGCGCTACAAGAGGAATAGGCCGCGGTGCCTCAACAGCTCCTTGACAACATCGTCCTCAGCATGGACAGACGTTGTAAATTCTGCAACGCAGTCAGGGATGATCATATCCCGTACTAAAGACTGGATTTTTCTTGGCAGCCGCCTGTCACGTGGACGTTTCTGTCTTCTGTCCAGTTGTGCTCGAAGCTACCTTTTCAATAAAGTGCCTTTGTATCCTTTGGATTCCTTGTTTGGACGGTTTTGCTCACTTGTCCCATATTCTTACATCTTGGGGATCTTATGGTTTGATTTGAGTCGATGTGGAGCACTTCTGCACGACGTTACATTCGAAAAACTGTCTCTTCCTTAATTTTTGCACGCCAGTGTATTACCAAAGAATGATGAAATACTGAGGAGTACTGTCAGTATCCTTGCGTTACTACATCATGCTTGGACTTCGAACTTACTGAATATCTGTCGTCAGTGCCGGATTAAGGGGCGGTCTATAGGGGCTATAGCCTTGGGGCCCACCATTACCAAGGGCCCAGGAAACATGCCGGGGCAAATAAGAGAGAGAGAGGTGTATAAAATAGTTTCACTTTTGTCTCGTATGATTTCATCTTGGTCAGAAACAGAGGTGGAAGACAGACAGATTTCAAGGCAGTGACTCACCAAGGGTAAAAGTTTCATGTCGTTGTGCACAGCGGCGTCGGCGAGACAGTTTCAGCTTTTCCACTACCATCCATCCACTTGAAACCGTTAATGGACGAAGACTCCCGTGGCTTTACAATGCATAACTAAATGGATGGACTATTAAAAATATACAATGCTAAATCAAAAAAAAAATCCAAGGCAATCTTAAACTTTTAACTGATGTTCTTATGAGAACAATGAAAAATACAGTAACTTATTATGAAAACTCTGCTGATAATGTATTAGTTTGAAGAATGCACTACGTATTAATTATCACAATCATATTGCTACAGTTTCGTGCTTTAATGAACTTTATAATGATTTTTTCATCATAAGTTTTTTGGGGGCTCACTCAGATATCTTAGCCTAGGGGCCCACTAAGGCCTTACTTAATCCGGCCCTGTCTGTTGTAATACGCTTTGAAAACGTACTGATTTCGCTTCCCTGCCATTTAAAACAGTGAAATATTTATGATGTTATTGATTTGTGGTTTTGCTGGACTTATGGTAAAGAATATTATACATGGTGAAATTATGTGCATATCTATTCTTACACAGAAAGAAAGGCATAGATCTTCACGTCAAGACCCTTGATGAACTCTATGACGCTTGTAGAATTAAGAACCCGTCGACGCTTGGCCAATTCCTCAAGGTTTTTGATATCTTTGAGCCTGTTGTTATGTAAGTACTCCTAATATATTTAATTGATCCAGATTACCTGATATTCAGCTTCACAGTAAATTTAGTAGTAAT
Organism: Macrothele yani; assembly: GCA_039090855.1. Classification (NCBI taxonomy): domain Eukaryota; kingdom Metazoa; phylum Arthropoda; class Arachnida; order Araneae; family Macrothelidae; genus Macrothele; species Macrothele yani. Next base: position 73,942,180 of record CM077016.1, on the reverse strand, counting down.
ATACTTCATTTTTTCTGTACTTGCATTTTAGAATCCGTAAAATCAGTCGAGTGCGACGAGGTTAACTCCAGCTGGGAACTTCAGTGAGTACATACATTTCCACATAAATTTGATGTGTAAGGCAATTACACACAGCAAGAATCATAGCGATTCCCCACTATTTCATCAACAACAAAAGTTTCTGGTTCTACGGAAGATGTACTGTGTTCCACTTCAAGTACTCTCTACACGACGTGTTCATAGAAACTTCCATAGTACTTCAAATTATCTTTCCGTGTCTTGAATGGCCTCAGGCTTCTTAAATCTTGAAACTGTTGGCTTCTTAAATCTTGAAACAGCAGGCTTCTTAAAAGTGTCCCTGTTTGTCACAATTTCGGTAGATCTTCAGATAACACAAAAAGTTCGATTCTTCATACGTATCTTCGCTGTACGAATCCCAGAATTTAACAATGAAAACTCCGGCTCAGGAATATTCACCGTCACTATGGGCACCATGATATCTTCTTAGGTCGCAAAAGCATTGTGAATAAGAGAGTCTCGTCTATTTCCGCAGGAACAGTCTTCAACCGACGTCTGTAACGTATACTCTATATTCACTTTCCTTTTGATTTTACTATCTCTGGTTATTTTATTTTACTATGTAAATTATCTTCTTACTGAACGAAATATTATTTCACCCGATGAATGAGATCTGGCAATGAGTGTAAGTCATGACGTGGTGGTAGCTAGTATATAGGCGCGTTCATCGAGACTTAGGGAGAGCTTTTGTTGTTGTTATGTTTTTTTTTTTTTTTTTGATTGGAGGTTTAACGACCACCGTGAGCAACTCAATGGGCTATAAGCAGTCGCCCGTCCCTAATTTAGGGTCACTGGTTCCAGGGAAGGGAAAGAGCCAGTGCCGTAAGACAAACACAACACCCATGCCTCACCGGGATTCGAACCCGGACCCCTTCGGACGAATGATCAGAGGCCAATGCCTTAGACCACTGCGCCACCGGGGCGGCGTTGTTGTTATGAGAGAGCGTTGTTGTTTACGAGGAGAGATTCTTCATTATGGTAAAACAAGTTGTGTGTGTGCTTTAGTTGACCAAGAGTCTTAGAATAAAGAAGTTACTGTAAGTTAGTCTTTCTCAATTCATAGTTTTTTTCAGACCTCTGTCTGGCTGTTAGGTTTATAACATTTATTTATAACTATAAATAACCAGCGTTAAGACTTTGTTTACGTTCGTAATTAACTAGTAACAACACCCTTTTGAATTCACTATTTTGAAGCTTAGTACAAGTATATCATTAGCTAGCTGGTAGGAAGAGAATCATTCATATGAATTAGCTTAGCGGAAAGAAAATAAAGCTAATTCATTATAATTGGCGCCCGAACTTTTCTCGAACACGAGATCTTGACGATTATTACCCATGTCTTCCTTACCTGAGACAACTTCAAATTTCCACCCTCCGGCAAGTCTCGAGGGTGATGGTGTGTTTTTTGGACAATTTGCAAGAAGCCTGTGGGTCTGACTTTGATATGCATGATCTACACGTACCCAGGCATTCTTCACCATTTCGTAATATACCAGCTTCCTATTACTCTGAGTCGCGGGTCGTTCCTGAGGGAGTTCAATCCTCTCAGCGAAGCAGAATGCTTGCCCATTTCGTGCCGCATGCAGGAACAATTCATTTCAATGGTTTGGAGGATTCCTTAAAGTTCCTCGAAGATCTGGAAGATCATTTTGATCTATATAATATTCCTGAAGACTGCAAAGTCCAAATCGCCGGTACTTGCTTGAGGGATACCGCTAAGACCTGGTATCGGCAGTGGAGAGTGTCGAACCCGGATTCTCATTATGAGAATTTCCGTGCAGAATTTTTGGAGGTCTTTCCTTTCGGCCTCAGTCGAGCTAGCCTTGCTCAACAGCTTTTTTCGCGTCAGCAGGGTCCCACTGATAGCCCTGTTGCATTTGCGTTGGAAACTACACGCCTATATAACCTATGGGATCCACATGCCAGTCATGTTGACATGTTGGATACCCTCGTGCAGCAGCTCGACCCATTCTTACAAAATTTTCTTGAGGTTCGACACCCTGCCACAATTCATGAATGCCTTCGCCTCATACGCACGTATGAAGAGCGACATGGCAAACATGGTTCAACTCACCATGCTCGGGCACCCCGCGAGGCTTATTACGAAAACTCTCAGCGGCATAATAAGCATAATAACTTTCAGCGCGAGCATACACAAGTGCACACCCAAGCTTCATACGTTCCACCACACAGAAGAGTGGCAAACCAACAGCGAGTTTCTGCACAAGCTTCGGAATATCGTAATAATGCACAGTATGCTCGACCCCGTTTCACTCAGCAGCATTCGGAACGTTATCATGCTCAGGGCAATGATAATTTTTCTGCCCGTGCTGAGGGCAGACGTAACGGATATGAAAATGTCAACAGACACGCGGAGTTCCCGACGCAGGTTTCACGCAGTTTTCCTCATCGTGAAAATTTTCCCGATACCCGGCAGGGTCGAGGTTTCCGACCACATGATAACCCAACCAGGATTCCTTTAAACTTCCAAAGGAAGTAGACCAAGTGTCGGTCCTGCTTCCTGATACCAAGCATTCTGACCTTAAAACAGTATTAGTGACTGTTCAAACTCCTCAGTTGCCTGATGTATTCTTAACAATTGAAGATATTATTGTCGAGACAAAGTTCGACACTGGGTCTGAAATATCAGCCCTAAATACAAAGTTTTGCACTGACAATTTTCCTGCAATACACGTTCAGCCTGCAACGCAGTATTTGCGAGGTGCAAATAATGAAATCTTCAGTATCGCAGGAACTGTCACATTATCTTTAGGGCTGGGAAAAGCTCGTTTTACACATTCTTTCCTGCTTATAGACGAGCTACCTGTGAAATGTCTAATGGGAATGGACTTTATACATCAGTTTCAAATAACTTTGAATTTTGTACAACATGTGATTTCCTTTCCGGAACCTGTCGAAATGATTCCTACGGTTCCTATAGATATAACAAGTTTGTTATTGAGTAACCAATTGAATGAGAGGCAACGAAACCAGCTTTCTCTCCTTTTACAGGAAAGCCCTGGTTTATTTTCGGATCAACCTGGTTTCACACAGGTAGTTTATCATGTCATTGACACTGATGGTTCGAAACCCATTGCGACGAAACCTTACCCTTGTGCTCCACATAAAAAACAGGAAATGCAACGTCAAATTGCTGAAATGATTAAGCAGGGCATAATAAGGGAATCAACAAGCGCCTGGGCTGCTCCTGCCTTTTTGGTTCCAAAGAAACAACCAAATGAATTTCGTTTCGTGACAGATTTCCGCAAGCTCAACCAAGTCACAAAAACGATCAATTATCCACTACCTGTCATGTCACATATTTTAAATGACCTGTCGTCAACCAAATGGATGTCAACCTTGGATTTGGCGAGTGGATATTGGCAGGTAGCAGTACATCCGGACTCTGTCGATAAAACAGGCTTTGTGACTCCTTTTGGGGCCTATGAATATTTACGTATGCCTTTTGGACTAGCTTCTGCACCTGCTACTTTCCAAAAGCTTATGGATACGGTTCTCAGACCTGTCCTGGGTCCCCATGTGCATGTCTATTTGGATGACATTATTATTACATCCGAGACTTTTGACGAGCACTTTTCTCTGCTCAAACAGGTGTTCCAACTCATATACAATGCTGGCTTGACGTTAAAACCTAGTAAATGCCAGATAGCGAGGGACGAGATTGTATATCTGGGGTTGAAAATCACTCCCCACGGCTTATTTACTGATAATGAAAAAATTAGGCCTATTGTTGACTTTCCTCGGCCTAAAACAGCAAAAGAACTATCACGCTTTCTGGGAATGACCGGATGGTATCAGCAGTTCGTCCCCGCTTATGCTACAATATGTGAGCCATTGTATGCTTTAAAACGTAAATACAAGAAGTTTATTTGGACACCTGAGGCTAACGCTGCATTCGAAACACTGAAGTCTGCATTGACTCAGCCTCCGGTGTTGGCTTTCCCGGATCATACTAAGGAATTTGATATTTATACTGATGCATCCGGAGTTGGTCTTGGTTGCGTTTTGTCACAAGCTGGGCATCCAATAGCTTTTGCGTCTCGTACTTTAGCCAAAGCTGAACGCAATTATTCAGCTACGGAACGTGAATGTCTTGCTGTTGTGTATGCGCTGAATAAATTTCAATGTTATCTTAACGAATTGACGGTTAACATAATTACGGATCATTCTGCCCTTCAGTATTTGAATTCTGCTAAGCACCTATCTCAAAGACTTATGAAGTGGGCTCTGAAATTACAAGAGAGCAATATCAAAATTTCGTATCAGCCAGGTCATAAGAATCAATTACCGGACGCATTATCTCGCGTTCCGATTAGTGGGGTCCCCACAGAAACTATTCCTGGATGTCAGCCTTTACTTCTAATAGCTGATATAACATCCAGGGAGCAGATAATGGCAGAATTAATAAATGATCCAGATTTTGGGGATATCTATAATTTTTTGCTTGCGGGTTCGCCCCTACAAAGTGATCCTTCTCTGGCTCGAAGGTCACAACATTTTGAAGTAATAGAGGGTCTTCTTTATTATACAAAATCTCGGACTACTAGGGCAGAGTTTCGCCCATGTATTCCGCGAACCCTTAGAATGGCCCTTTTAAATGAATTTCATGACAAACCTCTTGCAGGCCATTTAGGTATTCGCAAGAACCGTTGTAAATTGCGGGATGTTGCCTATTGGCCTGGCATGTACCAAAATGTGCTCGCATACGTTCAATCATGTCACTTGTGTCAGATTAATAATTACCGTAATGTAAGACCGGCCGGTCACTTGAAATCTAGTTCAAGTTCTCATGTGTTTGATATTATTTCAATAGATTTATTGGGACCTTATCCTTTATCTGTTAAAAACAAAGCTCGTTACGTGTTAGTATTAACTGATAATTTTTCTAAATGGGTTGAAGTTTTTCCCATTAAAGCCGCTACGGCAGAAGTTATTTGTAATGTCTTACTTAATGAAGGATTTTCTCGATATGGTGCACCTAATAAAGTAGTTTCGGATAATGGTCCTCAATTTATTTCTGACATTTTTGAAAGAATGTGTGCGAGACTACACATTAAACATAAATTCATTTCCCCATATCATCCCCAGAGTAATCCTGCGGAACGCGTTAACCGCACGCTAGTGAAAATGATTGCGACTTTTGTAATGGATCATCATGAAAGATGGGATGACCATTTGGAGCTTTTTGCGTTCGCCCTCCGCTCGTCTGTCCACGAGTCTACTAAAATTACTCCTGCAGAACTTTTTCTGGGTCGCAAAATTAAAACCCCTTTTGAAAATTTAACGGGGATTATCGACGAACTAAACCAGCAACCAACTCCGCAATCAGTACGAATCATGGCAGAAAAAGCTCGTGTTGCAATGCTAGGAGCACAAGCGGCTCAAGCAAGATATTATAATTCTAGGCGTAGGGAACCAGATCTTGTCGTTGGAGATCTCACTCTCGTGGAAACGCACTTCCAGTTTTCTGTTTCGCATACTTTAGTGAAGAAATTTGCACCCAGCTACGAAGGTCCATATCGGGTGGCAAATATCTTTGAAAATAATATTGTTCTGGAGAAACCGGACAACCAATTTCAATACGTACACGTTGATCAGTGTCGCAAGTATCATGAACGAAATATCGATTTCATAATCAACCCTACTCAACCTTCTGTTCCACAGACTCAAGAGTCTATATCTCATGTTCAACCGCCAGAAATTTTGGACGAACCAACAAACATTTTTGAAGAATCTCCAGTGATTTTTCCTTCACCCTCCCCTCCTCCAGACGGGTTTCCAAACACGCAACCTGATTCTCCCATGAGACCAAGGCTCGAATCGAGTTCTTCGAATACTAGTATCGTTCCTTTCCCTCCAACCATTGTCAAGACTATTGCTGCGCCGTTTCCGGATAACTCTGCACCAACACGGGCTACTTCTTCTTTGAATACCTCGTCAGAAAGTATTCCTATAGGCAAATCTAAACATCGCCCTGCACGACCACTGAAATACAGCAGCGACTCAGAGGCTTCGGACATTTCTGACTTATCAGTTATGAACACTAAATTTCATGTTCCAAACCGTCCAGCACCACCAAAGGCTGGGCGCAAACGTGACTTGTCTCCCCAATCTGCTTCGCCGCAACAGCGACGAAGGCAGAAATCTTTGCATCCGCCCGGGTTTCGCCCCTGGAACCTACGTTCAGGGCAAACAGGGCCGATGCCTGCTGCTACTCTCATGCCACGTGGGCGTAAGCGAAAGCAAACGATGTGGCCGGAGCCACGTCCGTCCAAGAGAATACTGGAAGGACACAACGGGCCCCAGCACAAAGGGACTTCATATCCAAAGCCTGGGGGAGCCCGTTCCTATCAGCCGCAAGGATTTCCGGACCACCAGACTTCTGACGTTCCTGACCGTTCCTATCAGCCGCAAGGGATTTCCGGACCGCCAGACTTCTGACGTTCCTGACCGTTCCTATCAGCCGCAGGGATTTCCGGACCGCCAGACTTCAGCCGTTCTTGACCGTTCTTCTCAGCCGCAGGGATTTCTGGACCCACAGACTTCAGCCGTTTCGGACCGACGGATTTCCGCCATTCCTGACCGTTCCCGTCGGCCGCCGGGATTTCCTGACCGACAGCAGACCGATGTTCCAGATCCATTAAAGTCCCTGAAGAGATCCAAGCCACCTGATTTTACCAGTCCGATTAGGCCTGGAAAACGTTATCGCACTAGAGTTTTTTATGCGTCCTCGAGATAAGTAAGTTCTCGTGGACAGGTTCTTTTCTCAGTTTGTTGTTTTTCCTGCACGACCAGTTGGCGTGTCAGAATTTCTTTTTTTCGTGTGGGCCTATGCATTCTCTTTTGTGTATATATGTGTTTTTTTTTTTTTTTATATTTCTTCTATGTCCATCTACTAATCCACTTTTTTTATATATATCTATGTGCTTAGGGGTAAAATAATAAAATTGTTACTGTTAGGCAGCTCCAGGCAATCTTCGCTGCTGATACAGTTGGTATGTATTCACCGAATAATGAGAACGTCATTTGAAATTAAAAAAGTGATTCCTGCTAGGCAGAATAAAAGGAAGGTATGCCGATGCAGGTTTGTTTTGTTCAACAATACAAGTTGCACAGTCGAATACAGATTTCTTAATTTGTCATGCCAAGTTTGAGATTGTAAATACGGCTACCACCAAACCACAAAACAAAAAAGAGGTCGAGAAACGTCAATCAACGAAACGTACGACTTACACTCCAAAATTGATAGGTTTTTCGGAAACAAAAAAAAAGAGAGAAGAAAAAAAAAAATTAAGGGGGAGATGATGTAACGTATACTCTATATTCACTTTCCTTTTGATTTTACTATCTCTGGTTATTTTATTTTACTATGTAAATTATCTTCTTACTGAACGAAATATTATTTCACCCGATAAATGAGATCTGGCAATGAGTGTAAGTCATGACGTGGTGGTAGCTAGTATATAGGCGCGTTCATCGAGACTTAGGGAGAGCTTTTGTTGTTGTTATGAGAGAGCGTTGTTGTTTACGAGGAGAGATTCTTCATTATGGTAAAACAAGTTGTGTGTGTGCTTTAGTTGACCAAGAGTCTTAGAATAAAGAAGTTACTGTAAGTTAGTCTTTCTCAATTCATAGTTTTTGTCAGACCTCTGTCTGGCTGTTAGGTTTATAACATTTATTTATAACTATAAATAACCAGCGTTAAGACTTTGTTTACGTTCGTAATTAACTAGTAACAACACCCTTTTGAATTCACTATTTTGAAGCTTAATACAAGTATATCATTAGCTAGCTGGTAGGAAGAGAATCATTCATATGAATTAGCTTAGCGGAAAGAAAATAAAGCTAATTCATTATACGTCTTATGGTAAGAACACTTTTTCAGGTGTCAGCGCAAACTTCGAATATGAGCCGAATGAGGAGGTAGACTGTTACGGGAGAGTAGAGCGCTGTTCGCTGTTACGAGAGATTCTTATTCTTGTGAAAGCAGTTTGTACTAAGTGAAGAGTTTTTTATTCAAAAAGTGACGAATGTCACGTACGTATATTTTGATTTGAAGTTCTGTTCAGCTCATCCTGTTTTGTTACGAAGGACTTATGGATGATTAATTAGTGACGTGCTGACTGAAACAAATAACGTGGATTTCAGTAAGTAGCATTCTGTTATTTTTTTTTCTTTTGATTGGAGGTTTAACGACCACCGTGAGCATCCCAGTGGGTCTATAAGCAGTCGCCCGTCCCTAATTTAGGGCCACTGGCTCCAGGGAAGGAAAAGAGCCAGCGCCGCAAGACAAGCACAACATCCATGCCACACTGGGATTCGAACCCAGAACCATCTCGGGCGAATGATCAGAAGCCAAAGCTTAGACCACTGCGCCATCGTGGCGGCCATTCTGTTACTGAACCTTAGCCGGTATTTTGAAGTGATGCATATATGCATCGAGTGATCACTGAATTATGACCACCCCTATAAAAAGTAGATGCGACCCGTTGACTACGCGATTTCCGAGAGGGTGTGAGTGGAGCAGTTGGAAGTAAAATTCGGAGCGTGATGAGTGAAAGGAAGGATTTATCGGACTTTTAGAAAGGACAATTGTGGGAATTCAGAGAGTGGGTGCCTCAATTTCCCAAACGGCTGAACTGGTGGGTTGTTCGCGGGTCTCCAAAGTTAAAGTGTATCAGGATTGGCGGAAAATGGTCAAACAACGACCCGGAGGCAAAACTGTGCACATGGCGCAACGAAAGGTTGAGGTGAGAGGTGAGCGTCGGGTCTGACGGTTCGTACAGGCCAACAGACGCAGCACTGTTCAACATTTTACTATCCAATACAACAGAGGTCAACCCGGAACAGTATGTGTCATGACCATGCGTTGCATGTTCGCTCTCCTAACCACGGTTCTTTGGCGCCAAAGACTCGCCTGGTGCGAAGATCGTGCAAGTTGGACGCTGGATGACTGGAAAAAAGTTGCTGGTATGACGAATCGCGTTTTTTTCTCCCCTCCTTGGATGGCCGTGTACGTATTTGGCGCAAACAACATAAGGCTGCCGATCTATCCTGCACGTTCTCCACAGTGCAAAGCGGTGGAGGCGATTATATGGTGTGGAGCATGTTTACCTGGCACGAACTGAGACCCCTGGTGCATGTGGAACAACGTACGATTGGTATCCACTATTGTGAATTGCTTTGTGACTCTGTACACCCAGCAATGTTGCACTTTTTCCCAAATGGCGACGGTGTCTTCCAAGATGACAATGGGCCGAGGCACAGGTCCAGCTATCTATTGTGAATTGCTTTCTGACTCTGTACACCCAGCAATGTTGCACTTTTTCCCAAATCGCGACGGTGTCTTCCAAAATGACAATGCGCCGAGCCACAGGTCCAGCTATCTATCGTGAATTGCTTGCTGACTCTGTACACCCAGCAATGTTGCACTTTTTCCCGAATGGCGACGGTGTCTTCCAAGATGACAATGCGCTGAGCCACAGGTCCAATGTTGTGCAGGAATGGTTTGAGAAACACAGGTCAGACATCCCGCATATCGATTGGCCTCCAAACTCCCCCGATATCAATCCCATAGAGCACTTGTAGGACACTATGGGACGGCAAATCAGGCGTCTGGATACACCAATCACCTCCATACCTGCATTGAAGGCCGCATTACACATAGCTTGGTTGGCCATACCTCCCAACTGCTTTCGGCATCTTTTTGAATCGATACACGTCGGATAGCTGCTGTACTGAGGGCGAAAGGAGGACCTGCGAAGTATTAGGTAGGTGGTCAGAATTCAGTGATCACACAGTGTATGTTGAGTCGATGCCACGTCGGATAGTTGGTGTACTGAGGACGAAAGGAGGGCCTACGAAGTATTAGGTAGGTGGTCATAATTCAGTGAATATTCAGTGAATGTTTAGTTAATACTTTCAGGCCTCCATGTTGACGCAGTGGTCTAAGCGCAATGGCTTATGGCCATTCGTCTGAAATGGATCCGAGTTTGAATCGCGGTGAGACATAATAAATAGTGTGTTTGTCTTACGGAACTTACTCTCTCCCTTCCCAAGAACCAGTGGCCCTAAATTAGGGACGGGAGACTGCTTATAGCCCATCGAGGTGCTCACGGCGGTCGTTAAACCCCCAAACAAGAAATAAAAAAATAATAAGACTATAACCAACTGAGAAGTAATCTGGGTTCTATGAAAAGCTTCAAGTTAGGTTAAGATTGAAGTTTAATAAATTTAAGCCTAACGTAAAGTGAACTCTACAACCAGTAGAGTTGACTTTTAAGCACACAATTTTCTTCCAAATACTTGTTAAAAATATTGCAACAAATTTATAAGTTTGATACGGACCATATGTTTTTGAGGAGAAAAAGAAAACATGCTCGTCGCGGACAATTTTTAACCATGATAAAGACGTCTTTACCGAAATATACTTACATAGCAGAAAAGTCGTACTTCCCCTGTTGTTTGTTGTCTTCAATACGCAAGTTGATCGGAATCCTTTACAAATTCGGGCGTAAAATATCAAGTCCTTGAAGAGATACTTGTTCTATTTGTGTTCATTTCCTATGGTAAGTCTTTGAAATTCGCCAGACTTCTTATTATGAACATTAAAATGTACTTGGAAATGGAAATCTTGTTATCCAAATTTCTTTAACCACGACAAAAAAATCTTCAAGCATACCATGTCTGAATTAATAAAAACTAATAGATAGATTCTGCAGCTCTTCTATCAGTATATGTCTGTACAGATTGGCTGCACGTGGACAGAGTCTTACTGCTCTTACCTCATCGAGATTTTTATATCGGCGAAATTGAAATTTAAACTTGGATTAGACCAATATATTAGAAAATAAACGTGTAGAAGGAATATGTTGTTTCCCCTTAAGTTATGAAGTTGTAAGTCACCAAATGAGGTCTTAATGAGGTGTTCAATGAAACTGCATATTTTGATGGCAAGGCAGCATAGTTTTCCATAATAATTTAAGGGTTCAGTTTCATAATTGTTAATTTGTTTCCTGAATTTTAACATTTTATTCTAGTTTTGTGCTGTGTGCTGCTGCCGGCTGGATGAGAGCGTAGCCATTCAGGTACAGGAAGGAAGCTTGTGAAGTCACAATAAACTGCCAAAGTCGTTCGGTCAATGGTTGGTACAGATTTCTCTGCGAAGATGAATCACAGTGCCAACCTTGGCAGCACATTGCGACGTCAAAAAAACCATCGCGCATGCTCGCTGTTTATCTTCTGCCTTTGTAATGTTGCTGCAAGACTGAGTTCGTATTTATCGTGGAAACTCATAGTAAGGTTTATAAAGATGTGATTAGTGGCTGTTGAAACACATAATTTTTTAATTGTGGAGAGTAAGTTCTTTGGGAAACGGCGCCATAGAGCCCGAACATAAGCTAGCCCCCTCCCCCCGTTCGTTTTTGACCTTGTAAGTTGTATGAATTGCAGTTAGCCGCCCCCGTGGCGCAGTGGTCTAAGGCGCTGGCCTCTGATCATTCGTCCGTAAGGGGTCCGGGTTCAAATCCCGGTCAGGCATAGATGTTGTGTTTGTCTTACGGCACTGGCTCTCTCCCTTCCCTGGAACCAGTGACCCTAAATTAGGGACGGACGACTACTTATAGCCCATTGAGTTGCTCACGGTGGTCGTTAAACCTAAAAAAAAAAGAATTGCAGTTAATGATTCCGTATGGAAATTATTTTAACATAATAGTTTTCCATTAAATCTCACCCAATTGCAAAATACTTGGTTGCTACACAATTTTTAGAACATTCCAAAAACATATCACGTCATTGCTACTCGTAGTACAACTAGCAAGGTTTTAGAACTGATCGTAGAACATTTCTTGTCACATCTGAGACGCAAAAAAAAAAAAAAAAAAAATAGGGGGTGAAAAGTTTGGGGTTGCGCAAAAGTTTCAGCTGCAAGAGTTCGCGATTTATTTATTTATTCGGGGCTATTTTACTGCTGCGACTATAGTAATTGCTCTTTCAACTTCTATTGAATATTTTGACTTGTAACAAATCATATTTATTCAGAACAATTTCTTGTTTAATGGGCTGTTGTTTTTAACCGTTTTAAGTCGAATACACGGCGCCCTAGAAGCAGCTGAAATTGTTGCGAAAATTTGCAAATTTGCTATATTTGACGACCTTTTGTGACCCTAAATTATCTATAAACCAGTATCATAATTATTTTTTTCTGTTTCTGTGGTTACCTGCAGCACAAATGTCCATTAAAAATTTACAGGTGATAAATATTAACAGCGCAAATCTCCATTAAAAATTTTCTTCCCAGTAACAATAATTGTCAAATTTCGAAATATTGTAAAATTGTCCATAGTTTTCGCACGACCCTGTATATCAGAAACAGGTTTAGATGAATTTTTGAAATTTTCTTCGATAGTACTCTTATGTGTGAACATTATCCGTCCCAAATTGCAAAATTGTTACATTTCTGGTTTTTGAGAAATATGTTTTTTTTTTGTTTTTGTTTTTTTAATCTGTTTATGGGCTATCTTTGCTACTTAAGGAGTGCTTCAGGAAATGGAAACTTGTAGTTTACGCAGCTTTGTGATCTATTAGCACAAGTTATTTGAGCAAGTTAAAACTTCTGTTCAAAGATGGGGTATTTTTCCTTCTAAACGTAACTGCCATTCGTTATCTGTGAATATTCACGATTTTTTACATACACTATATTGACAAAAGTTACCGGACACCTAGCAGAGCGAAACACAACATATCATTTATTGACATACATTAGTACGGTGTCGGTCCACCTTTGACCTTAATGCATGCACTGATCCTTCGAAGCTCGAAGTGGTTGGGTTTTGAGCTCCGTGATTTTCGTTGCTATAAGGTGTTTATTGAGTGCTTTAGTTTCTGTGGTTGCGTGTATCTTCAAGTTGAAGTTCTACACTTTACGTTCGTGTATCTCCCAGGTTGGTGAGTGCCATATTTTCTCATTATTCACTGTTTTAGTTTTCAACCAAGCTGGTCTTTTTTCGTTCAAGTCTCGCCATTGCTTCGATGGCGGAGGCAGACAAGGGTGACGCCCACATCCTTATCTTGGCAGATCAGCCAGCTTCCTCTTCTTCTTCTACCGCGGTAGCTCCTGCTCAGCTTAATGAGGTGGCTCCCGAGCGTCATTGCGACGTCATGGACACCTCTTCTTCTCCAGCTATAACTCCCACCAAGTGCGGTGGTGCCAAGTCTCCTATCTACATCTCAGCAGATGATGACGTATCCGTTATCAGCAATACTGAGCTCACAGCTTCTACTTCTCATCAACTTTCTGATCCGCCCTCACTGCTAGGGGCCGCTTCATCGAATTCTCGACCCATGTCTGCCCCAGCGTCCTATGCTTCTGCAACTTCTGGGGTCCTCACACCCCCAGTTTCATCTGCTATGCCTTTTCCTGAATCCTATGTCACTGTCGTCGGTTCTACTGCTACAATTGACATACCAGAGGATTCCCGAGCTGGTCACCTTTTTTCCTCCACTTTGGAACGGGGCGTCTATTTTGATGCGCTTCCCGACACTAAGCTGTGGCAATATAGCCGAGCCCTCAAAACTATCTTACCAAAGGATGCAATAGACTTTGTAGCTCGAAAACCCAGATCTGTCTTGGTCTATTTTAAGGATAAAGCGCATGCTGACCAGGTCCTTACGGAAGGTCTAACCATCAATGACGTGCATCTGTTAGCACAACCGGTTGCGCACTGCCCGGTGCAGGTGACCTTCTACCCCGTACCACCAGAAGTATCCGACGCTGCACTCTGCACCTTGCTCAGCAGGTACGGCAGAGTTGTTGGCTCCATAACAACTCTCTCTCCGGCTCCCAGAGACCCTGAAGACAAATCGATTCGGGGTTTCTGCCGCACTGCTCGAGTCCTCTTTTCATCTGTTGCTCAGCTGAAAGCGGTTCCGAATGTTTTGCACATCCGCTGTGGACAGCAACGCCGTAGAGTTGAGATAATCACTCCACAGTATTGCACTATCTGTCAGAGCGAAAGTCACATAAGGGCTCAGTGCCCACGTGCCTCCCTGCAAACAGCTCCACACACTACATCTTCTTCTACTTTGTCCACCAACGCTTCACAGACTTCTTCCTATTCAAGGAAAGTCGCGGAATCAAGATCTTCCAAAAGTCAGCTTACTGCCATTGGTCAACAAACGACTTTGATGCCTCCACCTCCTGCTGATCCTAAGAATTTTCCCAGGCTTCCAAAATCGACTCTCCCTAGTACTTTTACAACCACTGCTGATGTACATGTTGACCACTCCTCAGCTTTTACCGTTGGCTCCATGACACGAGTCACAGGTAACGCTTCGGGTTCAGACTCTCCAGACGATCATGAAGCTTTTGTGGTTGCTGGAAAACGCAGTGGTGCTACTCACCCCAAGACGAAGAAGTCAAAGGCTCTGGCGTCCCGAAGATCATCTCGCTCTTCTACCCGCTCATCCACTCGCTCCGTCAGCTCTCGACGACCGTTCTCCAGGTCGCCTCTACACACTTCCTCTGAGACAGCATGTGAGGGTGCCTTTCCCTCACTAGATGAATTCACAACTTTTCTTGCTGAAAATGCTTTCCCTGCTGAGCCTCTGCCATACGAGGACGTGCTGGATTGCCTTTTAGGGTCCTCTAGCCCTTCCTCAGCACGCACTTCCATTCAGCAGTATGAAGCAGCTCTTCCACAAGTGCTGGTTCAATTACACTCACTTGAAAACACTCTTCGGCGCACTGCGGACGAGGTCCCGTGGAGTGCTTGTTTTCTCCGTCGACTCCACTCCATCACTACAGCCAGTCAATTCCTACTGCATCCTACAACTAACTTAGACATTCAAGGTGGTGTCACTTAATTGTCGTGGTTTTGCGACACCTCTTGCGAATGCGCTGGTACGAGAGGATCTTGCTGCGCTGAATGCTGATTTATTTCTTCTGCAGGAAACAAACTGTACTTCCACCACCTCTGACAAACCAATATATATAAATTGTAACTTCTCATTGTACAGAATCATGTATATAGATCGTTTCACGAACCACAGACATCTGTAAACTTTGTCGTTTTTACAGTATATTCTTATCTTCAATTCCTGATTCAGATGTGTAATTTTACTTTTCAACTGTGTAAATTTGTGTTCTCCAATACTCACTGTGATGAGTTGTGTCTTCTCTCTGTATTTTCAGAGATTATTTTTTCTTTTGTGTTCTCAGGAAAATTATTGTATATAACTATTTTTCATATCACCGTTATATGTAACATGTAGTACCGCGAGCCACATTCATCTGTAAATTTTTCATCATCTGTCTTTCGAACTTTTGATTTCATGTTTGTCTCCTTGATCACCTGCAACCTCCTGGTTTTCCAGGTCACCCACAATGTACCACCTTTCGGTCAGAACTTTTTTTTTTCATCAATATTGTGTAAAATTTATACTCAATAGTGCTCATCATTCTGGATTGATTTTACTCTCTGTATTACCAGAGATTCATGTTGCCTCGCCAGATTTCTACTGCACTTTACTGTTGTCATGCAAACGTTGCACCGAATCCTGTAATTAACGTAGCGCAAGCTGCACATTCTGTTAATTTCTCATCACCTGTCTTTTGAATCTATGTCTGCAAGCTCGAATTCTGTTTTATTCCTTGCTTCAATACTGTGCAAAATTAATATTGTATAACGCTCTTCAAGCTGAATTGTTCCTATTCTTTGCTTTGTCAGAGACTTTTGTTGCCTCACCAGACACTCGAGTGTAATTAACTGTTTTTTTACTATCATCAATGTACAAAACCGTGTAAATAAGCAGTAGCGTAAGCTACAAGCATCTGTAAATATATTTTTTGTCATACATCATTTGAGATGATTTATTCAAGCACATCTCCTGTATCTTTCTTGTAATAAATACTGTGTGAAAACTGATCCTTCGAGACATGCTTTCGACAAGGTTTTGGAACATAGCGATAGGTATGCGCTTCCATTCAGTACATAATGTTGCCGCTAACTGTTGCTTAGTAGTAGGCCTTGGTTCCAAACTTCTTATGCGGCGCTCTAATTCACCCCATAGGTGCTCTCTGAGGTTAAGATCAGGACTCTGTGTTGGCGAGTCCACACACGATACGG
The DNA here is from genome assembly GCA_039090855.1 of Macrothele yani. Classification (NCBI taxonomy): domain Eukaryota; kingdom Metazoa; phylum Arthropoda; class Arachnida; order Araneae; family Macrothelidae; genus Macrothele; species Macrothele yani. Next base: position 73,925,957 of record CM077016.1, on the reverse strand, counting down.
AATTATCGTCAAACCACGCCGTAACAGTCCTTGCTTTATGGCTCGGTGCATTATCCTGCTGGTACCAACAAGGCTCGGTCCCATAGTATTGCCGCAGAGTTGGTAGGGCATAATTGTTCAGAATATCGAGGTAGATGTGCTGGTTAACAGGTTTGTCCACGGTCACCAATGGGCTGGGACCATACCACGAAAAGCACCTCCACACGAGTACACTGCCAGCTCCAAACTTGACCGTAGGAACAGTACACTGTGATAAATAGCGTTCCTCCGGCTGCCCACACACGGCCATCAGACTGATGGATGGTGTATCTGGATTCATCAGTCCATAGGACCCGTTTCCATTGATCTACGGTCCACAATAAATGTTCTTTACACCACCATGCTAAACGACGAGTAGCATTCCTAGTGGAGATGAAAGGCTTATGAGCAGCCGCACGACCACCGTAACCCATGGAATGAAGTTCTTTGCGAATGGTACGTGTACATACCGAGGTTCCAGAATTTTTACTCACCTGTACACTGAGGTCTTGTGCAGTACTCCATCGATTAGCTGTAACGACTCTTCTGAGGCTTCGACGTCCTCTATCACTTTCTTTGGTCTGCCGGTACGTTTTGCTGCTTCAGGCACATCATGTGTCTTCCACTTATTCAGTACATCCAAAACAGTTGACTTGGGTATGTTTAAACGCCTCTCGGTTTCTGATATGGACAACCCACTACTATAACACCCAACTATCTTTCCTTTCTCAAAGTCAGTTCTTTCGCGCAGCGACATTTTCACTCAACCTCACAGTGCGATATGATCGCGGTCAGCTGAAGGCTTGTTTTTATACCATTTGCAGCTGTACCGCGCATCTTAACAACGCAGAGGATCCATTCATTTGCTTTTGAGAGGGTGTCCGCTGACTTTTGTCATTATAGTGTATGGTTGGTATCTAACAGCCATTGGCCCAAAAGTGAAGAACGCGTTAAAATTACGTCTTGTTATGTGGTTCAGGAAGTAAGCCTTGGGACAGAATATCAGCGAAACGTTGAAACTTTTCCCACTCATACTTGGGATTGTGGCAGCTAAGAATTAGCGTTAGATATTTTCACAATCGTTGTAATTATAGGAAGAATCAAAATCAAGATACCCGTCAGTTTTGCGAACACGATATTTTCGTCAGACGCACTGTAAAAAAATTTCTGAAATTCACGAGCCACTTTCCGTCATTCTTCCGTGAGTTAACGAAACATATTTCTGATACAACCTTTTCCGTGATATGACAGAAAGAAACCTGAATTTCACGGATTTTTCGTACCACGGGAAAATTCTGAATTTTCAGAAACCTTTCCGCAGTTTCTTTCTTATTTAAATTAACGTTTTAGAGATGTGTTAACGGAAAATTTTGTATTTTCAGAAACCTTCACGCAATTCCTTCCCTGTATTAACGCAAAATCTCCGTTCTCACTTTTTCGGTATCCGTATGACGAGAAATTACCGGTAATAGGAGCGATTGGTGAGAATAGTTGAGGTTTGATTAACTTTTAAATTTCAATCGTCTGTCGAATTTTGAAGTTCCGTAGCGAGATCGGATATTTTGGATAACATATCGCATGAATTTTGTTTATTGTGGCGCAGGAAATTTCTTCTCCTGTCCCCTGTTTTGTACACCAGTTATTTATTATATATATTGTGTTACAGCAAGGTACTTAACTTATTGCACAGATGGTTATACATTATCTATGCATCAGTCTTTGGACAACTTAAGACAATAGCTATCAAGAGTAAATTTTATATTTAGGAGTTGTGTGTGTGTGAGTGGAAATAGCTATGGTCTTTCACGATCATTTGACCACTACAATGTCATCTGGGATTACACTGCTGGCCACCCAAAATGCAACACCAAGAAGGAAGCATCCGATTGGCCTGAAATTCGCAGCATGCGTCGCCCGCGAGAGGACATGCAAACTATTAGCATTGCAGGGCATATGCAAATCATGTGCGCCCGGCACGCCACCGAGAAGCACTATAAGAAGGGTGCACAGAAAGCGGGGTGTAAGTAGTGGAAGTGTGTTGTGCTGCCGGACCTGTGTGTGGGAAGCTTCCTGATGCCTCGTCGCACAATACGGCAGTCATTCCAGCACGTTTCGGAGTTCGAAAGAGGACGAATAATGGCTTATCGCGACAGCGGTTTATCGTACCAAGACATCGGCGCCCGTGTGGGACGACATCCAGCCACAGTGAGGCGAGTATGGATTCGGTGGGTGCAGGAGGGACGGACGGACCGACGTGAGCGATTGCCGCAGCCGCGGCACGCCACCGAACGAGAGGACCGGCATGTTGTGCGGTGGGCATTGACGGCTCGCACCGCCACATCACGAACGTTAGCGCAGGCATTAGGGTGTGTTGCGCAACAACCTGTGTCAGCACGTACCGTTCGACGTCGTCTGCAGGAGCGGGGACTTGTCGCACGGCGCCCATTGCTCCGATTACCATTGAAGTTACACGACCAGCGAGTGCGGCGGCAGTGGGCTGTTGAACGCCGCATCTGGACTACGGAATGGCATGACATTGTCTTCTCCGACGAATCCCGCTTCTGCCTGCAACACCACATGGTGGGATCCGCGTGTGGCATCATCGCGGCGAGAGACTGTACGACGCCTGCATTATGCATCACCAGTCGTCGCCTGGCATTATGATTTGGGGCGCAATTGGATATGACACCCGCACCCCTCTGGTACGCATCGCCGTTACACTCAACAGCCACCGCTACATCTCCGACGTTTTGGAGCCTGTAGTCCTCCCTTACCTGCAGGACCTGCCAGCGGCCACGTTTCAACAGGACAATGCGCGCCCGCACGTGGCACGCATCGAGCAACAATTCTTCAGGTGTCACTGCTGCTGTGGCCCGCCTGTTCTCCCGATATGTCGCCCATCGAACACGTCTGGTAGCTGATCGGCAACCGAGTGGCCCGGCAAGCACCACCCGCGGCTACGCCTGATGAACTGTGGCAACGTATGGAAGCAGCCTGGACCGGCATATCCCAAGCCCACATCCAAAGCCTCTTTCGTTCGATGCCGCGGCGTGTAGCGGCCGTTATTGCCAGCCATGGGGGCCACACGAACTATTGATGCCTGCGTGTTCCGCAAGTCGCACGGGCCTGTAAGCTCAATCGTTTCATCTTTGTATCTGTTGTTATGTGTCCAGTAAATCTGGCTTTGCTATCTCGTGTCCTTCTTGGTGTTGCATTTTGGGTGGCCAGCAGTGTATATTGTTTCTCTGCCTTTCAGTTTCGTGGCTCCATTCACCAATTACGCTGTTTATCTTTAGAATCCCAGCTTCGGCCTTAAGTAATGCTGAATAATCAATTGATTCAGCACGTCAGGATTATCCGCGCGACAATAGTTCTGTGCATGGTATATACGGATATGTTTTTATTGTTCACTTGTCGATGTCATTATCAAAAGATATTGGAAAGTAAAGTGAATTTTGTATCGGGATTTCACTGAAACATTCTGAACCACTTCTAGTATCACTTCTGAAATGATTGCTGAAAAGCATTGGTGACAAGACAGTGAATGCTAAGGATGTCGGATGAACTTAACACGTATCATGTCCTGATATGGTACCTGGCTGATAAATAAAAGGGGCGAAACGTTTGCCAAACATAAAAAATAGGCAGGGAACTTATCTAATCATTCGTTTGTGTTATATTTGTTTAAACAACAGAAAGTAACAGTGATATATATTTAAGCAAATAAGATTGTCTACTCTGAAAACATTGGGAATGCTATGATAAAATGACATATCCTGTAAGTTGAGCTGAGCTCAGTTGCCGTACGAAACATATTGTTCATGTGTCGATGGTTCTGTGTGTCAAACGTACTGAATTATACATATATACACTACTGTTTGTGAAAACTGCAACACCAAGAAAGAATCGCGTTATTCAAATGAAATCTATACACACATTCCTCATGTTACAGGAGATAACTGATTAAATTTGTAGAGATATACAAGATTTTTTTGCTTCAAAATTCAGTATCGTATGAAGCTACTTTAAACAACAATAGCCGCCCCGGTGGCGCAGTGGTCTAAGCGATGGCCTCTGATCATTCGTCTGAACGGGATCCGGGTTCGAATCCCGGCGAGGCATGGATGTTGTGTTTGTCTTACGGCACTGGCTCTCTCCCTTCCCTGGAACCAGTGACCCGAAATTAGGGACGGGCGACTGCTTATAGCCCATTGAGTTGCTCACGGTGGTCGTTAAACCTCCAATCAAAAAAAAAAAAAACAACAACAACAACAACAATAACAGTCTCTACACAGCGTGGCATTAAATAGCAGAGGTTTTCGAAATCGTCTTTGAGAATAGCTTGCCAGGCTGCTTCTATGCGAGAATAGAGTTCATTTGTGGTTCCTAACGGAGGCGCTTGACGGGCCAGTCGCTTAGCTACCATGTCCCAAGCATGTTCCATCGGGGACATATCCGGCGAACGTGTAGGACAGGGAAGAAACTATATCTGCCGTGCATGGAAGAGATCTTGGACATTCCGGTCCACATATGGCCGAGCATTGTCCTGCTAGCAGAGTTGGGCAAAATCGTAATTTAATTAATCAGCAATGCATTACAGCGTAATGGTAACAAGAACTTAGCATTACTATTATATGATAATGGTTAACTGGTCATTAGAATTGCATGGTAATTGTATGACATGTAGCAGTTACCCATTATTATCGTCATGGTTAATGGTTTACTATATGTTGGCAATTAACCAATAACTTATGGGTAACAATACAACGTAAATAAACCAGTAACCAGTATACCCTTACACGTTGTGTAGGTTATTTGACAATTGTTCCACCCCTCGGACCTCAAATGCGTGTATGTAGGATTGGAGATTGTAGGTGTATGACATGCCCCGTCTTCGCCGCAAGTACAGTGATTTGAACGAAATAATACATATGAAGTAAGTACGAATGGGATGTTTATTTCGGTTAGAGATACTCATTTCGTCCATCTCCAGTACAGTATTCTCGTCCATCTCCAGTACAGTTACATACGTTTCACTGTCCAAAAAAATTACCCCACTATAGCCACAAGCACATATTAGCACTACACTCACACCAGCAACTCAGGGTGCACTGCCGAATATTACAGAAATTTGCGAACTCTTGACATTTTTGCCGTACTTCTCATGTGTTTTTGTCCATTACTTGTCCGATACGAACACTGGACTAGCGAGCTACTGACTTCTTTATATATACTTTACGATAGGACCTGAACCTTCTGGAATATTCTTGATTTACATAAAGCTCTCCAACTTCCCACTGCACGATCATTCTGGAACATTCTCTAACCCATTCTTGCCGCTTCTAGAACATTCTACATGATACTTCGGTCTCTTTCTGCTATGTTACATGGCCGACTTTTCTAGACATAGCTTTTGGCACACGTACATTTCTATAAACTATTATTATAGTATATAATTATTAATTGTAAATTGTGTAATTTCATTACCAAATAATTCCATTGCGTTTGATGGTATTATTAAATAATTGAATTATATCCTCTTCATTGTAATGCATTACAGATTAATTCCATTACCTTGTGCAAACCATTCTTAGGATTACCTTGTAATGCATTACACGTTAATTGTAATCTGTAATTCCATTACTTTGTAATGCATTCCTGACCAACTCTGCTTGCTAGATATAGCGCCAGGACAGCTCTGAAGGAAGGGCATCACCTCTGCCAGTAAAACATTCCTAATGTATCGCTGGATGTTGGGGGTTCCCTCAATTTGTATCAGGCGAGATCGCGAATTGAATCCAATGGCGCTCCAAACCGTGACGCTTGACGTTGGGCCGGTATGACGCTGCAAAATGCACTCTACAAGGTGCCGTTCACCACGATGTTTTCGAACACGTATGCGACCATCATGGTGCAGTAAGAATCGAGACTCGTCAGAAAACACGACCTGTTGCCAATTAGCGTGACAGTGTTTGTGTTCGAGACTCCATTGCAGTCTGAGGAGTCTGTGGTTGAGGGTCAAAGGAATGCTTAGCAATGAGCTGCTAGCGACCAGTACTCTGTTAAGGAGACTGCGAATTGTGCTGGAGAACAAAGCCTGACCTGTGACAGTGCTCCACTGCTGCTCTAACACAGTGGATGCCGCTATGCGGTCGGTCACTGTCATGCGGTTGAAGTGTCTGTCATCCCGTTTAGTCGGGCAATTTTGCAATCCATTTTCTGGATTTGTTTGCTTCCGAGCCTCATCTGACACCACGTTTGCATCACTGTAGTGGCGTTTAATCCCGTACGAGTAGCAGTTAGTGGTAGGAAAATCCAGCTTCTCTCATCCCAACAATGCTTCCTGCCGCAAAGTCCGTTGGGTATTCATAATGCGCCCTTTTACTGCGACGGGGCACAGGGAGACAAAGGAAACACCCTTTCGACTCAATGTCGGGTCTTCACTGATTGTAACATCCCGTTTGAACCTGCTCCTTTGCCGCCCCGGTGGCGCAGTGGTCTAAGCGATGGCCTCTGATCATTCGTCCGAGTTCGAATCCCGGTGAGGCATGGATGTTGTGTTTGTCTTACGGCACTGGCTCTCTCCCTTCCCTGGAACCAGGGACCCTAAATTGGGGACGGGCGACTGCTCATAGCCCATTGAGTTGCTCACGGTGGTCGTTAAACCTCCAATAAAAAAAAAAAAAAAAAGAACCTGCTCTTTATACCCAAGACCGGGCAGTTCAGAGGGCGCTGCTCAGAAACCGCATGCGCATTTTCTCTGACATTTTCATCATTTGCATGTCCCAATCTGTTGTACACACCCTGCAAGTTTCAAGCTAATACCAGCAGTCCTTCGTGGTGTTGCAATTTTCACAACATGTCCAGAAGTGTGGTGTCCTTCTTGTCTAATATACTACTGGCCGCCTCGGGGAACAGTGTTCTCAGTCGCAGGCTTCTGACCATTCGTTATAGATAAGCCAGACTGCGAGTTCCGGTCGACACGTTGGTGGTGTGTTTGTCCTACGGCACTGGCCTTTCCCTGGAACTAGTAGCCCCGAATTAGGAACGGGCGACTGCTTATAGCCCTAAGAGTTGTTGCAGTGTGATACAAAAACGAGATGTTCATGTTTCTACACTTGCCTTAGGTATAATTATAGCGCTATGTTCCGATGGGACGACTTCGGAAATTATTGTATGCAAGTAACATGACTCTCCTTACATACAGTAATCTAATAAAAGAATGAAGAAGACATTTGCACTTAGAATATATATCAGGTATAGGAAGCACGCACAAGGAATAGAAATAGATGGAGTTTCTAAAGTATTGCACTGAAAAATAAACATGGAGTATCAGAGAACATAACACACACACACACACACACACACACACACACACGCTTGCGAAAAACATCGCAGCAGAAGAAATGGACGACATAAGGCGTGTGAACTGAAGGCCTGTGAACAGAAGCGAGTTGCAATTCTCATGCCAGGTGTTTACCGAGGTCTAATCACGTGACACGACATTAGCATTTAACGCCGAGCAGTTAGAAATCATCAACAACTTTTTCTGCGCGTATGGAAACAATGTTTGCGCCTGCTGTGAGAGGTACTTATAACCTATTTTTCCAACAGGAGTTGCTTATGGTGGTCATTAAATCATATTAAACCCTGAAACAATATATCATTATTATCAATTCACTCCAGGAAGGAGTCCTCATAAGTCTTTTCCACAGCTTTCTGTCTTGAGCTGGTCTCTTCCAGGGCTGGATTAAGGAGAGGGGGGGGGAGTCGCCGCATATAATTGTGACAAAATCACTGTTTCAATCGGCTCACTTTGAATTCTTCGTTTACGAGCGAATGCATAAAAAACGAAGTGTAATACTGCTGTCTCTGCACGATAATAAAACTTGCAAAATACCAATTGCACAAAGTTAAAACATGATTTATTTACAATTTAAGGTACGATTACACTTCATGGGCTGTATGGATTTTCACCGTTTAATCACCCCTACGTTGAAGAATGCTTGCAAGAAATATCGTCTGAATTTTGGGGACAGGACCTTAATTAGAAAAAATCCTGATATAGTGGCCGCCTGCGTCTCCTTAATTATAAAAGATCGTGATATAGTGGCCACCTGCAACAAACGTAATATTTATTGCATTCCTATGAAGTCCAATTTATCGGCGGATGAAGACCATATGTACATAGGATCTACCCTGCGTACACTAAGCGTAAGACTGGCCGAATATAGACCACTGCGCCACCCCGGTGGCGCGGTGGTCTAAGCTATAGCTTCTGATAATTCGTCCGAGATGGGTCCGGGTTCAAATCCCGGTGAGGCATGGATATTGTGTTTGTCTTACGGTACTGGCTCTCTCCCTTCCCTGGAACCAGTGGCCCTAAATTAGGGACGGGTGACTGCTTATAGCCCAATGAGTTGCTCACCGTGGTCGTTAAACCTCCAATCAAAAAAAAAAAAAAAAAAAATCACCATCGACTGCTCTCCCCGGTCTTGTAAACCGTGGAACTCATACCCCTATGTGGAGTGAGGCAAGAATATTGACCTCCACTACCAATAAAAGATCTACTTTGTTTACTGAGAGTTTGTATATCTACAAATTCTCTGACAAGTGCTGTAATGATGACACGCCATATTCTGTTCCCCACCCTTGGAGATTTCTTATTGAGAATACAATCGACCCTATGACTCCGCGCTGTTTAAGGCTCTTACATTATGAACATTTCACTAAATATATAATAATTTGACTGTATGTGTTCATCTGGTGTATAAAATCCTAATGATGGGTTGGTAGCCAACACGAAAAATCTAGTGATATTTATAACTTTTTAACCTTTAACTTGTGCGACATTTAAATTGTAAATAAATAATTTTTTTAACTTTGTGCAATTGGTGTTTTGCAAGTTTTATTATCGTGCAGTGACAGCAGTATTACATTTCGTTTTTTATGTAATCTTAGCGCGACTTATTTCTTTGGATCTACGAGCGATCGTACAGCAATAGCCAAACTAAACACTTATATTGATCGTGGGGAAAAGCGGAGACTGAAAGAAAGCTCACATCACTACGACCTGTATGATGTTTTAATAGAAAAGGAGACAAATTGTTTAGATATGGTGACATGGGAACCGAAACTATGACGTAACAGTGACTTTTGACCCCAATCACTTCTCGAACTCTGCTAATGGTTACATTCTTATCAGTAAATTTGGGACGGTTGCTTTTTGTCACTGGTTGTGACAGTGATTTTTCAGGAACTGTGAAAAAATAACAATGACGTGATTTCTGACCCATCTCTACCTAACTCTTCCTATCTTTCCTGGTTGCACCGAGCATGCATTTCTCCATGCTTCTTTTAGTTGTTTGGAGCCTCTGCATGTCGTTTTTAGTTAAAGTCCATGTCTCAAATCCATAAGTAAGAACTGGAAGTATGCGCTGATTAAACACTTTTCTTTTAAGACGTACTGATAAATTGCTTTGGAAATTTGTGCTGTTTCTTCCAAGACCTCTCCAAACAAGTTATATACGCCTCCTTCTTATATGTGATCCTCGCTTGATGTCTGTTGTCCAAGGTTGATGTAGGTATCGGTTACTTCTAGCTTTGCTCCATCAACTTCCAAATCTTAGTTTTTGTAAAACAATTCTACATCAACTTGTGTAAGTTCATTTTTAAGTCCACTTGTTTGCTCTTGTCAGCAAGTTCCACTGGAGCTCCGACCGACCGCCTTGGGCTGAACTCTGTAGAATGCGAAAAAATCCGACGTAAAATTTGTCTCCCTCTATGACGAAGTAAATTTCTCCATCATTTTTATGCCAGGGGCGGAATTCTCGGCTCCGGAGCTCCAAGTGCTATCCACTATACTACACTGGCATGTGCTCTCACTGCTATCTGCCTTTATCTCATGTGCGTTCTGCAGGGCAGGTACGTCACACCTCCCAGTTCTCGTGGTTTCAAATTTCGCTTCTTGGTGCTTGCTAGATAATGTGCACGAGGATTCAGATTAATTATTCGAGCCCGTTACTGAAATCATAACACAGGTGTCTCAACAATATTTTTTTTTTGATTGGAGGTTTGACGACCACCGTGTGCTACTCCAATGGGCTATAAGCAGTCGCCCGTCCCGAATTTAGGGTCACTGGTTCCAGGGAAGGGACAGAGTCAGTGCCATAAGACAAAAACACAACATCCATGCCTCACCGGGATTCGAACCCGGACCCCTTTCGGACGAATGATAAGAAGTCATCGCTGAGACCACTCCGCCACTGACAATATTTTACACAAGCAAGAGTGCGATAAGAGGTTCTATGAAATTAGAAATTGAGTTTATCAAGATAGTATTGTGTTACTCCACCTTTACTGTTTGTTTAACGAAGATATCATGACCAGAAGATATAGACAATAGTGTCAAAATCAGTGCAAGAAAAGTTGACAGCTTTTAGTACGCAAATGACGCAACTTTACGAGTAATTTGATATCCCGGGGAAATATGAAAGCAAATTTCAAAAGAGTGTAAGGAAACGGAGTTCTCGATCATTCGTCTGAAAGGTGTCCGGGTTCGAATACCGGTGAGGCATGGATGTTGTGTTTGTTTTACGGGACTTGCTCTCTCCCTCCCATGGAACCAGTGACCCTAAATTAGGGACGGGCGATCGCTTATACTTTAGCCCATTGAGTTGCTCACGGTGGCTGTTAAACCTCCAATAAAAAAAGAAACAAAAAAAAACCCGGAGTTTTCCTAAATCTAAGTAAAATTTAACTTAATTGTAATTGATAAGATTGTGGGCTCTCTTAATATTGAGATAAAATATAATTTATAAGATTGTTAGGCTTTTTACCTTTATTTATTTGAGGCTTCTTGTGCATAATAGAGATTTTAGGCAGATATTTTAAAATGGAACCACCTCAAGTCGACAGCAAAATTTAATAGCGTATCTTCGTTCCTCTTCCACATCCATTTTTTCGAAAAATCACAACGCGAAAACACTTGTTAAGGGTTCACGAAACAACGCTTATTTAACTCCGCACTACCGGCGACGCATACGTGATAAGCAGGTGTGTCCGGTTGCTACGGTTACTACAACGACTACCGTTTTTTCTAGACTCGTGCCAAGGTCGAACGCAGTATTGAACATTTTTTATAAAAACATTCTCAGTTATTTTGGGACAAACTATGTACGTGATTTTATACTCTTTTCATGGCCTGTGAATAATCCCGTCATCTATCGAAAAGCCGCCCTTGGTGGTCGAGTGGTTAGAGGCGCAGGCTCCTTGCTAGTCACCCGATATGGGCCCGGGTCCGTGGCCCGGATGAAATGTGGGGGATGCGACTGCTAATAAGCCTTAGAATTGCTCACGGTGGTCGTTAAACCCTGAAACGAATCAAAAACTGAGGAAAGGTGCATAAATGAATGTTTGCCCTTAGCTTAGAATGAACTATCGCACCTGTTTTTCGTGACTGTTGACATAATCCAATTACATAATAAAATAATCGCATTAATTCATCTAAAGGGATTAAGACTGTTTTGAACATTGCGTGGTGTTCAAATTTACAAATTTTAAAACTTTACACAAATGGATTCACACACAAAAATAAATATGTAAGTTTAAAAAGCTCTCTTGATGTCAAGTTTTTTGCTTCATTTTGTCGTGGATTGCTTCTACTGTTTAAATTTATACGCATCATTTCTAGGAATATATATATATATATATATATATATATATATATATATATATAATTGTTTTTCTGATGTCAGAGTTTCATTAGCAGATAAAGTAATTAAAACTGACGTCATTTTGAATGTTACAGTGGAGACAGGCAAGCGATTGAAAGAGTGGCTTACGAATTTTGTGAAGATGCAGCGAAACAGGGGGTCGTTTATTTTGAAGCTCGTTACAGTCCACACCTGTTATCTTCAGACTATGGCCGACAGCAATATAATTTCTGCGAAGACGAAGCAACTCCTCGAATGGTGGTAGAGAGTGTCAACAAGGGACTGCAAGATGGTGAACGAGACTTTAACGTCAAGGCTAGGTCCATTCTCTGTTGCATCCGTGGACATCCTGGTAAATTATATTCTTTGCTGTTGATATTTTCCAGTTCATTCCAAAAAATGCCATAATACAAGCTTTGTATGCGTAATTTTAGTCAAAATTTTATTAAAACACATAAAATGTTTGTTTTTTTCATCATTATGATGCCTATAAAGGGTCATATTAGTGTAAGTCATTTCAAGAAATAGTACGTGTGCTCTCCTTCGTATCGCATAACTGACGGTCATGTCATGGAACTATAGTTACTGTGTATAACCAGCACGGAAATAAGTGTTAAGAAGGCAAATATACTTTGTCTCAAAATCTAGAAGTGATGTCCATGCTACAAAAGTATACACGATTTACAGTAAGTCTGCTACTTTCGTTCCTAATACGTTCTTGAAAATGTATACGAAAGTCAAATAATCGGCTAATATGTTATAAGGAGAGTTTATGGAAACAAGTTTGTCCTTGACAGGATCGAAGTCGCGCTCCCTCACTCCGAAGTAAGTTGCTCTCCCAACAAAGTTACACGGACAGAATGTACCGCTGCAGATTTGTCGTCTTGACACGCGCTTTAACTCTGCAGTACGTCACAAGTTCCGCACCCCACTGCTTAGAACTAAAAATGAAAATCCCTATTTATGGGCAATAAATAGAACAGTTGTCAATAATTGCGGTAGTGGGATTCAATAATTTACTATTAAGTGTATGCAAAAGTTCTGTTTTTTTAGTAGAGAGGAAAAACAGTTTTTTTTAATAAATAAAATCTTTATTTATTTACATAATTGCCATTAAAGTTAAAAACTAATTCTTCGTCCGAGCTACAAAATAAACATTGATACACCGTCTAAGCACGATTTATTGATGTTAAATTACGAACACTATTTACAATTAAAACATAAGCACTTTCGAGGTGACAATCACCTCATCCTCAGATTTAATAAAGGCTCAAAGAACATTGTCTTAAATACGTTGCATATTACCTCAGTAACTAATCAGTCACGTGATATAAAACTATCCACCAATCAAACAAAAGTCAATTGGGCACATTATTCACAATCTAAAAAAGGGCAGGCATAGCTCATCTCCGACAAAATCAAATAACACAAAAATTAAAATTAAATGAATTACGGAAAAAAACAAAAAGAAGTCAAACGTTACCATAATTTGAAGAAACAGCAAAACGTTTCCATATTTCCGGTAAATCATATGGGCTGTAATCGTTGCAGCATTTATCTCCAATTACCGAAATATACAGGCTCTCAGATATCAACAGCGAGTATACAGATGCGGGGGTTACCAATATTCTAACATTATTCCAATCCGGAAATAGAGCCCCTGTATTAACACATCTTGCCAGAGCTGTACAACTGAGATTCGCTTTAATGCTGTATGTATGCTACTGCGATCGCAATCCAATATTACGCCTTGTTGAACCCACATAATTACTTACATGTTCATTAGAACCAGGGTCTACAAGTGGAATACTGTAAACGCCCCATTTTTGCGAAACTTCAGTTTTAGGGCGATCCTTCTTGATAAATGCTGATATATTTTTAGTACTAATACCAAAATATAAATTATGTCTGGAACAAATGCGAGACAGTAAGTTGGTGATATACGTAAAGCATTGAACTGTTCCTACAAACTTCGAATCATTAGTCTTCACTCGAGACAGAGTGGATAATTGAGCTGCACGAATTCTACCAAAGATCCCTCCTGTTATATGGCCAGGAAACCCAAATTTACTAGCTAGGTCAAAAATGAAGTCAATCTCCTGCTGAAAGAAAGATTCGGTGGTAGAGTGTGTCAATGCTTGTCTGAATAGGAAGTATGAAGCTGATATTGTCTGAACAGGAAGTGTAGCTGTGTAAATGCTTGTCTGAACAGGAAGTATATCTTATGCTGATAAGGGTGCGATGAGTGAAATGGGATCAATGCACAAACTGAAGAAGGTTTACGATATACTGAAAAGGTTAAGGAATTGGAGGAAGGGTCACGATAAATACAGAAGTCCAAAAAAGGCAACTTGAAATCAGATTCGTATTCAATCGTGAGCCTGATAGTGGGGTAAACCGATGATAGTGCATCGGCGAACTTAGTTAAATCATCTTGACTGTGAGGCCAAAGTATCAAGATGTCGTCGACGTACCTTAAGAATAGACAAGGCGAAAGAGGGAATTCATTGAGAATTTTATCCTCAATGTGCTGAAGTAGAATTTCTACAAGTACTGCGGACAGAGGGGAACCCATGGGTGAACCTTTCAGTTGCTGATAAATGCAATCGTTAAACTTATAATAAGACCTCTGCTTAATGAAACGAAGAGCGTTCATAATGGCAGGGCTTTCCGTATGGGAGGTATGAGATTCAGCAAACTTAGCCTCAGTAATACGATGTGTAGCTTCAATAGGTACATTAGGGTGCAAAGCCACAACATCCAGGGATGCCAAAATGAAAGGCTCATTGTGTGGCTGAAACACCTTAAGCCTTTCCAAAGCCCCCGTGGAACTCCTAATGGAGTAATTTGAATCCACTGCGAATTTGGTCAAATAAGTGGACAGGGCTTTTTCTAAGGGGCTGGTGGGGCTAGTAAGAGGGTGAATACTATTGAGGTGACGCATGAGTCAAAACATCAAGTTGCAACGACAAGCCTTGCCGGCATAGTTCAATCCATAGAACAGCCACTTTGAATTAGGGTGATGTGGGTTCGAATTTCACCACCAGCAGAAAAAGACAATTTCACTATACTGGTTCCCGAACATAAAATGAATTTCCTGGCAATGAGGTTCGAGAAAAATGTATGATGCTTCTTCCACACATTGTCTGGAATTAATCAAAGCTTCAAAAAATGTGTGATGCTGCTTCCACACATCGTCTGGAATTAATCAAAGGTTCGAAAAATGTGTGATGCTTCTTTCACACATCATCTGGAATTAATCAAAGGTTCGAAAAATGTGTGATGCTTCTTCCGCATATCTTCTGGAATTAATCAAAGGTTCGAAAAATGTGTGATGCTTCTTCCACATATCATCTGGAATTAATCAAAGGTTCGAAAAATGTGCCATGCTTCTTCCACATATCATCTGGAATTAATCAAAGGTTCGAAAAATGTGTCATGCTTCTTCCACACATCGTGTGGAATTAATCAAAGGTTTGAAAAAGTGTGATGCTTCTTCGTCTCATCGTTTGGAATTAAAAGTTCGAAAAATGTGTGATGCTTCTTCCACACATCATCTGGAAGAATTCGTTTTGATAAGAGTTCAAAAGAATTCCTTCTACAGCGAGCTCCTTCAAGCACGTTCTGAATGGGGGGCCGAATCCTACGATTTCGTGCCTCCGCCTTTCCCAAGGAGGGATGCATGTGACTTACTAATGAGGTGACACATGAGTCAAAACGACAAGTTGCAGCGATAAGACTTGCCAGCCTAGTTCAATCGGTAGAACAGTCACTCTGGACAAAGAATATCTAACGAGAAGAAGTTAAGGCTCGGCGAGACGTAACTAGCGCCGCCATATCTTCAGAGAAAAATGCAGTGCACAGAAGCCAACATACAGTCTGATGCCGGAGCAGACTGCACATGCGTATTTCTGTTGACTTCAATTCTTTGGGTAAAGAACAGTCAGCCGAGCTACCCACAGCACGTGACTGTTACCTTCTCGGTAGCATAATCACTTCGCAAATCGGATATATTAATTTTGTTACGCCAATCGGGTTAGTTAAGGCTTTTATTTGTTCTTCACTTTTTCAGAAGCCGCCCCGGTGGCGCAGTGGTCTAAGCGATGGCCTCTGATCACTCGTCCGACAGGGGTCCGGGTTCGAATCCCGGTTAGGCATGGATGTTGTGTTTGTCTTACGGCACTGGCTCTCTCCCTTCCCTGGAACCAGTGACCCTAAATTAGGGACGAGCGACTGCTTATAGCCCATTGAGTTGCTCACGGTGGTCGTTAAACCTCCAATCAAAAAAAAAAAAAAACTTTTTCAGAAACATTTTCAGTAATGACAAGTATTAGGGAATGTCTGCATTTTGTACGGATCCTTAGGCCTAACTGTAACATTTGTTGAAATTTAATTTAAATAGTAATACTAATGTTATAGCATATTTTTCTCACGAAAATAAGGTATGGGCAGGATATCAGAAAAAAAAAAAAAAACTGCTCTAAGCAAATAGTCATCAGATCGAAGAAAACCATCGTGGATCAAGGAAAAGCTTCACTGCCGTAGTCCCCTAACGTGTTTTGCTCCTAATGTTAACTTTCCGCAGAGCATATTACCTCTTAAAATGTGGTGGCGCTGCTGCCGCCTGTTTTACGTTATCTCTATGAGAGTTGAACTTCTTTAAGCGTTAGATATTCTTTGCTCTGGAGCAGGAAGATACTAAATCGAATTCTACCACCAGAAAAAGGCAATTCCACTATAACCGAAGGAGCTAAGTAAAATCCTAAGGGACCAGGTGTCCGTTAGACCTTTTCCCGGACTGACTGGGATGTCCATTGACTTCTGTTAAGAGGTTCCGTTCTTCGGAGGTTATCGCCAACGCTCTTCCTATCGCAAGTAAACAAACAGTACCAACCAAAACTTGCCGTTGTTTAGTGGTTACCGTTGTTCGGCGATGTCTGTTCATGGAGGTTTCACTGTACTTCATAATTTTAGATTGTCGAATTTCTGTGTACTGTCATTTTCTTATACCGAATTATCATTTTTATAACATCACTGAATTTCAGTGGGCCATCCCCAGTAGTCTAAGTGTTGGTTTATGACCATTCGTCCGAGATGGGTGTGAGTTCGAATCCCGGTGCCGCGTGTATGTTGTGTTTATCTTACGGCACTGGCTGTCTCCCTTCTTTAGTACCAGTGGCCATAAATTAGAGACGTGCGATTGTTTGTAGCCCACAGAGTTGCTCACGGTGGACGTCACCCCCTCCCCGTTCCCAAAGAAAGAAAATTCAGTGGAATAACTTCCAGAACAGAATTGGTGAAAAAACTTTGATCATTCGAGCTTGGATTTTAAGTGTTAGGCACAATGCTTTTATTTACGCTCAGTAAAAGTGCAGCTGATGGTAAAATGAAAGTGCTGTGCTTAAAACTTGGAAATCTAAACTGGAACAAGGATTATTTATTAAAAATGCACAGTGAAAAGAAGTGGAACGTAAATGCGAAAAGTTATTAGGGGAATTGATGTAATTGAAATGTGAATTATAAAGAAAATGTGCAAGTGGGTACCTGTGAAATCGGAATTGAGTTCATTCATGATTTTATTTTTCCATTTCAGCAGCGTAGGTGTGTATTATTTGGCATGCATGTTTCATTACTATAAATTTTCTACGCAAAAAATAGTGCGCAGCACAATCAATGAGATAAAAAATGCCACGTTTTAAAGTGATTTTAAATATGACAAACACGAATTGCTTTTTTACCGTAGAATGGTCTAAGGAAGTTTTGCAGCTGTGCGACGAATTCGGAGACCAAGGTGTTGTTGGAATAGATATCGCCGGGGATGAATCACAATATCCTGACAAAGAAGAGACAATTGAAATATTTAAGGTATATTTTTCGTAAAATTGTTGGATGTAATTAAAATTGTGTGTATAATCATTCGAAAAAGTTAAGAATGAGTGTTACTTTTTTGAATAATCCAAGACAATTTCGATGAAAAATATATTGGTTACAGAGAGCAAATAGTTAACATTGATTTTGTTATTCAAGATGTGCCGATAAAGTTTGGTGAATGCACGGTAATAATGAGCACTGTAAAAAACTTCCTGAAATTCACGAGCCGATTTCCGTGAAATGACGGGAAAAAAATCTGAATTTCACGAATTTTTCCCACGTCACGAAAATTTGTAATTTTCAGAAACCTTTCCACAATTCCTCTCTTATATTAACAGAAAAAATATTTTCTTACTTTTTCCGTGCCCATATGACGGAAAATTTCCGGTAATAGGAGCGATTCATGGGAATATACTTGAGGTTTGATTAACTGTTAAATTTCAATCGTCTGTCGGAGGCTCTAATTTTGAAGTTCTGTAGCGAGATCGGATATTGTGGATAGCATACCGCATGAAATTATGGACACCATAAGACAAAAGCTGTTAAGTAGTTCCCCGAAAGAAACTATTGTCTTTTCCCCACTCTACATAGAAACACGACGTTTGGTTTAAAAGTGACCTTGATCCCTGAGTAATGTGCAGGATTGATTTTCCTGATAAATGGATGACTCATTGTGACGCCATCCCACCAGATGGCCAGGCACGCTAATTCTGTCCGGAGGCAACCTGCGTGTTTTACTGCGTCGTTGAACGTCGTTCAGGATGGCTGAGTATACCTTTGCGGAGCGGGTTTTTATTGTGAAAAGGGTTTGGATAACAAAGTCTATAAAACAGGTAGCACAGCGTGAATTTCTGGAGGTCTGGGGGAAGGAAAACACCAGAAAGACGTTACATCGCCAGATTAGCGAAGAAATTTGAAAATTTGAAATTACGGGCAGTGTTTTGAACCAATACAGTGACGGACGTCCTCCTTTAGTGGAAATAAAAATCGGAGAGATGAAGCACAGGCTGCTGGCGTCACCGAAAAAGTAACAACTACGACGTTTGTCACAAGAAACTGGATATTCTGTTTCCATCTACCAAAGAGCCGCGAAGAAAGCGTTGCTGCATCCGTACCGTGTGACAGCTGTGCAAGAACCGGATCTTGAAAAGCGTGTGCCTTATTGTCACTGGTTCTTAACATTTTTACTCGCAAGTTCGAACCTTTTGGATTCCACATGGTTCACTGACAAAGCATGGTTTCATTTGGACGGGTATGTCAATTCCTAAACCTCCCGCATCTAGGCTATAGATAATCCACATGAATTACACGAAACCCCATTACATTCTGCGAAAGTCGGTGTTTGATGTGCTGTGTCCCGAACCAGAATAATTGGACCCATTTTCTTCAGGAGCGTAGTAAACTCAGCGTCATATGTGAACATTTTGAGACAATTTGTGGACCAATCAACCGACATCGATTTGACAACGGGGTACTTTCAACAGGATGGAGCGACATGCCTCACGTCCCGGGTAAGCACGGGTGAAATTTCCTCTTCCTTCGGTGACCGAGTGATCTCCAAAGGGCCGCCCTGGTGGCGCAGTGGTCTAAGCGATGGCCTCTGATCATTCGTCCGAACGGGGTCCGGGTTCGAATCCCGGTGAGGCATGGATGTTGTGTTTGTCTTACAGCACTGGCTCTCTCCCTTCCCTGGAACCAGTGACCCTAAATTAGGGACGGGCGACTGCTTATAGCCCATTGAGTTGCTCACGGTGGTCGTTAAACCTCCAATCAAAAAAATAATAATAATCTCCAAAGGACAGTGGCCACCTCGTTCACCCGATTTGACTCCTTCCGATTTTTCTTATGGAGATATTTAAAGTATCGTGCTTACAGCAATAAGCCTCGCACGTTGGAAGCCTTAGAAAGCAACATCAGTGCAGCAATCCGGACTATTGATGAAGACATGCTGCAGAGGACCTTCGATAATATGCAGCGTCGCGTTCGAGTGTGTTTGGATGTCGGTGGAGGATATTTCCAGCATTTATTGTGAATGTTGCTACATTTCCATGTACTGAGATACGTTGTAAACCATATGTCATGTTTCTAAGTAGAGTGTGTTGCAAAATATGACGGATTCTTTGGAGGGGGGCAGGGCTGCCTAGTGAAACAACCTTTAGCTACCAAGATTCATTTCATGCTTAGGGGTTTTGTTAAATAGTACTATAAAGCAGTGCATTTCAACTTTTCTTAAACACAATTGAGAGTTATCGTCAGTTTAAAAAGATCGCAATTCCAAAACATTCTGTTTCTTCGAAAAATCGCGATGAAAAAATGCTTAATTTGTAATAAGTCCTCCTATAGGAAAAATAAAATTATTAGAATCGTATTCAGAAAAATAACAATCTCCAACAGAAAAGAAAATTTACCTGCATTAAGGTGGAACCACCTAAAATCTTTGCCTTGTATTTCCAATGGGCAAACTTCTGTCGCCATTTTCTTCTAAATTAATGTGTTCCCAAAGATGAAAATTTAAACATCGATACAAATAACTTCATATTACAGCGTAGTATACTTAATATTTTCTACAATTTAACCATAATTAAGCAATCCAACATTTGTTTGTCTACTGACGTCATCAATGTACAAGTCACGCTATCTATTTTGTGGTCTCAATACCACCAAAGGAAAAGTTATTGATTTTTAATATAATTATGGTTAAGTTTTAGGAAATATTAAGTATAACTAGGCTATAATATGAAGTTATTTTTATCGATATCCAAATTTTCATTTTTGGGAACGCATTAATTGTGAAGAAAATGGGTGCAGAAGTTTCCCCATTGGAAATACAAGGGAAAGGTTTTAGGTGGAACCACTTCAATAGCAAAAAAAGTTTCAGATTCGCGCGATTAGAGCTACCTTATACGTGACTGTGCGTTACGTGTCTTTCTGGCGCATGCTTGTCGCCGTTACGTGTCTTTCTGCCGCATACTTGGTCGCCATTACGTGTCTTCATGGTTGAATACTTGTCGCCTGACTACATTACACACGGCTCGTTGACGATACACTCAAACGAAGTCAGTTCGAACCCCACCTGGGGTACGAGATTCGTACTTCTTTCGTCAGGAAACAAGAATCTCTGATAAAGGGGCTGAAAAAGTCAAAATCGAAGTTTCTGCGAAATTTCTGCATAAATATGGAAAAACCTGAAACGGACTTTTCTAAAATAACCGGAATTACTGACTACAAAAAATCTGTCAAAATACTGACGTCAGAAGAAACGGGAATTTTTCAAAACGGAAATTTCGTTAAAAGACTGTGTCTGCAATCTTTTCCTGTGCTACCATGGCCAGCCTGGTAGCCGGACCTAATTGCAAACTGAGTACATCTAATTCCAGAGCATGACTTCATTTATCTTCAGGGGAAAGTAGTAAGTCTGTAGAACCATAGACCAGTACATTATTACGAATATTGCTGACTCACTTCCTAACCGTATTAATACACCTATTGCATCGAGAAGCGGTCACATCTCGTACAGTTTTTACCCTAAAATCAATGTTTTTGCTTCACCAAGAAATCTGCAAATGTGATCATTTGTTACTTCTATCTCTTAGCACTTCGGTTTGTATTGTACGCACGACTTTCCTTCTGGGTGATGCAATTTTTTGATGAGGAATATCTTTTATTCTAATGAATACTCATTGGATCATGACATTTTTAAAAGCCCTGATGTTAAATAAATGAGTTCTTGCTGGGCTACACATGTTGCGTATGTACGTACATCGAGATAACCAAACGACACTTGTTGTAAAGTCTGCGGTGAAGTACCAGTGGACAGATGGAAGTAAGGCTGTCCTTGGAAATGTAGTCAGGCGACAAGTATTCAACCATTCTGTCGCCCAGAGGTTCTGTACATTGCCTCAGTAGACAGATATTCTGAGCCGATCACCTATTGCAGGATGACTAAGGGTCACAACTACAAACAAAGATTGATCTGTGTGATTTTTGTCCTGAGGATTCAAACACGCTCTGTGAGAAAAAATAACAACACTAGCAAGTAGTATTCGATTTGCATGCAGATTATAATAGGCAAGATTGTACTGTGAAGATGATCCTCTGTTGAACATACCCAGTAAAACCAGAAGCTGATATAAGAGCATGAATGCAGTGATCTTGAGATCGACGTGACTTTCCGAACAAGCTAGGTTGAAGAATAATGAAGAAGCTTAGAGCGGTGCCGCTCCCAATGAACCTAGGTTGAAGAATAACGCCGTGTAGTGTACAGCGATGAATCTCGCTTCTGCCTTCAATCAGTCGTCGGATATAGATGTGGTGTCAATGTGGTCAACAGAACAGTCCAGCGAATGTCATCGAACGATACACTTCCCGAACAGTGAACATTATGGTTTTGAGAGCTATCTCCTGTGATTCGTGCTCTAGTTTAGTGTTTATTATAGGTACTCTGACGACTCGTCGGTATGTCGAAGAAATCCTTGAACTCGTTGCGGTACCGTTCGTGGTAGTGTTAAACAATGTATTATTTCAGCAAGACAGTGCCTGCCCTCACACTCCAAATGCATTGAGGCAGTGTCTATAAGGTGTCAACATGCTACCTTGGCAAGCCCGAGCTTCCGGTTTTTCACTGGTACAGCAGGCCTAGGTCATTCTGGAACAGCATTTCCGGACTCTGCTTAAACCACCTCCGGCAACAGATGCTTTACGACATCTCGACGAAGCGTGGCGGCCTGTGACTCGAGACTCTATAAGACGTCGGTACAACTCTATTCAGACAACCATTTCTTCTAGTGGAAAGAAACTCTTGGGAAATCTCTCATATTCTGATCACCCTGGCTAAGATTTCACTCCTGACAGCTTGGATACCAGTGAAATTATTGTACGACGTTTCCATCAAATCGTTGGCGTTCCTTAAATTTGGTATCATTTCAAATTAGTTCACTCCGATGAATCCTTTAATGATTTATTTTTATAATCATGGTTTCCGTCCAAATCTTGACAAGATAAGGCAGCTCTTTTCGTTTTATTAACAGGTGTGCTTATGCCTTCGAGAGACAAAACTTCGACCCGTTAACACACTTTCAATGAGAATCTACTGCGCCATTCGAGGGGACATTGTGACTTATGTTGTTGCGTGCGGCGATGTCAGTATTACCGTCCCCCAGCATGTGCCAAACACACAAGTCACCCTGCTGAAGCTGTTACAAGGCGTGGCGATCTGCTTTTCCGTGTTTGTACTTCTTATTGTCAGCTCTATCCATCTGCCATGGGATGAGGACATGAACTTTAAAAACCTGGATAGTCTAATAAACCAGTTGCCTTTGTCATCCATGTAAGGGGTTGTCAGCAATTACTCAAAAGGCTGATGGATAGAATGAATTCCTGTGCCCTTTAGCATCGAAACTGACAATTACTTTCGTAAACTCACACGGGGCATCGATTTGTTCCGGGGTTCCCCCTTGATGTGTGCCGATCGGTCTTTGACACGGGTGTCGATCTCCTTCGCAGTGACAACTCTTCTGTCATTTTTACGTCAGAACGGGCATCGCTATCTTTCTAGCTCTCCTAGATAGAAACTCAGTCGAAGAAAGTGAGATGCTTTTTCATTGTCTGCTGCTTGACCATATGGTAGCCCTAAAATCAATGGAAGCTGCTGTTACGAATTGCACTATTCAAGTAGCTGATCTCAGTAACGACAAGACATCAATGGCGCTCCTAATTCACCTAAGACGCTGAGGAATCTCGAATGCAGAGCTGCCAAGAGAAAGCAGCGCAAAGCCTGGAATAAATTCCGATGTTTCCTGACTGACTGTTCGCTTTAATACGTACAAAGTCGCATGCAAGATATGTTTGTCATCGTAGCAAGACAGAATTTTGGGTAAAGTATGTATCAACGATCAATGCTGGTACCAGAGCTAACTTTATTTGGGAGAGAATGTGTGTGAGATCTGGAGTAATTATGTCTTCCATCAGATATCCATTCCTGAAAGTGTCATTCACGCTATCGCGTCCATTCCCATTCCTCGCAAAAAGACAGACTTTTAGTTAATATATTACAGTCGGTCTTTAACATACGCTGGTGAGACATGAATACTTATGCGAAATAATCCAGAAAATTGCGCGTTTAGCAAGGAAAGATTAGGGAAAGAAAATATTAGGTATATCTAACTCATAAGAACAGAACAAGCAATACCTGGATAAGACAGCAAACTTAAACAAAAGATGCATTAACGCACTTCAAAGTAAGGATATAGGAATGGGTATGTACTGAGCCGGAAGGAAAGACAGTCTAAAACGTTAAAAAATCTTCGTGCTTTTAAAAATACCTAAATTTCTGAAGAATACCCTCTAATGCACGATGTTGACTCCAACAAGAAAAGGAATCCCATTTTGTGTCAAAACTTTTACTAAAATACGAAAAATATTTACAATTAAAATAGTAAGACCTTTCGGACGTCACTTTGCATCCATCACCAGACTAACCACAAGGCGTGTGTTCGATCTTAAATACTAAAAAACTTGTCGTTGGTGATGGTTTAATTGTCACAAATTTTACAAAAGGGAGACCTTGCGGAGAATTCTAGAACAACCCAGGAAAATTCGGCACTCCCCAGCTACCCCTAATATTAAAGCACTGATATACTTTTTTATTTACTGTTTAACTAAAGTTCGATAAATACCTGGAATGTCCACCGGGTACGAATCATTACAGCACTGTTTTTCATTCGCACAAATACATAAGGCCTCTTAGAAGTGCAATGATGATATACTTTGAGGAGTATTTATGACCCTTGCTTGTTCCCAAACTGGGAAGTGAGTTCCTTCATGAGTCATGCGTGTCAAGGCACCCATTCGCATATTATAAGAGTGTTCTTGTAAACGTGTTTTTAAATTCCTCCTAGTGGATCCTATATATACCTTTGACGATTCACTACTGTCCACAGACTATAAAGGAACACTATACACTCCAAATTGATCTTCCGGTTTAACTTTATCTCTATCGTTCTTCACCAATGACAGTAGCGGCGGAACCGCCCGGGCCCGGTCAATAATTTCAGCCAAGATTTTTATTTTTGTTATTTTTATATTTGACATATGTGCGATTGTTGTGATGTGCCTTAGAAAGTTTCTCTAGTTAAGTGGTTGGGTGGTCCTAATTCCCAACAAAGCTCCTTAGGCACAGTAGCGCACCCAGAAATTTCCCAAGGGAGGAGCCCGTGCGCCCTGGCACACAGAATTTTCCCAAGGTGGGGTGACCCCCACTAAATTTACCGGGAAAAGTAATCAGGTACTGTAACAATTAAGGAGGTTGACTGTTGTGCATTTATTCTTACCAGTTACTACTAATGTTACAGTACAAGAAAGTTAAATGATTAGAAGAAGCAGTGAAATTGTTTTCCTTGTTAGATTTTTCTAAATTTATTCAACAGAACTACTCCCTTATAATTATTATATGTTATAATTATACGGTACATGATTAAGAAGTATATGTAGATCGCGTATTATGACTTTTTGTTTCAAACTTCGACATAATAATTTTCCACTCTATCAGCCGGGGGCGGCTCGGCCACTCCTGTTGGTGCGCCACTGCTTAGACGTTGTTTTTTTTTCTGTTTGTTCCGGGAAGGTAGAGGGCGCACCACGATTCGAAATTTCGGGCCCGGTCAACGAATTTCACTTTCCGCCGCCCCTGACCAATGACATAATGTTTGAAGTTTTTGTCCCCAAACCAATATTAATTATGCTTCTTGCAGATGTTTCTCAAAGCTGCTGTGGTTGAGGGGTGGAATGCTACGGAACCAACAAATCTTGTCTGAGGAGAGTCTCTGTAAAGGGTAGTCGAACGAGCGTTTTTAAATCAAAATCAAATGTTTTGACTCAAAATGGGATTCCTTTTCTTGTTGGAGTCAACATCGTGCATTAGAGGGTATTCTTCAGAAACATAGGAGACGGTCTAGTTGAATCACTAATGTCTTAACTGAGACATCTAAAAAGAAGACATTCGCTGAGTTGATTGGATGACATAGGAAGAACTGTGGGAAAAGGAAATGTAGATCAACAGGGAGCCGACGTTAGCCATAACTGAAAGAAGCAAGGGAGTCCTTCGTCCAATAGTTGGCTGAACCAGGTTGACAAGAAGTGTAAAACGGTAATAACGGATGTACATTGAGAACTTTGCAATCTTTTTTTTTTGTCAGGGACTTAGATAGGAAGGCAAGAAGACAACATTCTATTCTTTTTGTCTCGGTGTGTACTACACGTACACCCTAAAAGGTGCAATATGTTGTCACATGTGGATCCGTTTTCAACTCCTTGAAAATATTGAGAATCAGTTTGTTGTTTATCTCTGCCTAGAAGTACCTCTAAATTACCTTTTGTATTGTTTGTTTATTTCTAAGTTTATGTACTTTTATATAGGAAGGCAAGAAGACAACATTTTTATTCTTTTTGTCTTGATGTGTACTACACGTACACCCTAAACGGTCCAATATGTTGTCACATGTGGATCCGTTTTCATCTCCTTGAAAATATTGAGAATCAGTTTGTTGTTTATCTCTGCCTAGAAGTTACCTCTAAATTACTTTTCGTATTGTTTGTTTATTTCTAAGTTTATGTACTTTTGAATTTTATAGCGATTTTCAAAAACTGTGCTGAACTGGAAAGGATTTCAGTTCTGTAACGCACTTTTCAAAGTAACAGGTAGTGGCGATCTCCTTGCTTAGAATTAAATAAACAACATTAGTTCAAGAAATTGAGGAGCAGATTAGCAGTCAGCAGAAAGGAAATATTTATTAATAATTCGCGAAATATTTACTGTCCTATGGCTTTCAAAAGCTTGCGACATCTAACGAAAAAATGAGTCTTTGGGCAGTCCTGTATTCGTGACACCAAATAAAGTTAAAGTTTTGCCTGACTCATCTCCTAATCCTCCGGTACATCGAGAGTTACGAGAAAGGAAACTACAACTGAAAGACCAGTGTTACATGAAAAACAATGAACAGACGCAATTGCTGTGTCATGGCTGTATGACAAGCTGACAGCTCATCCTGGTTTCGAATACGTGCTTTTGAATTGATTGTCACAGGTGACCACAGATACAACGAAATGTAGGCTGTTGTACGTTGGGGGAAAATATAGCTTCACCAGGAATTATCAAACGTCGCGTTATGGCAAGCTTAATAAGTTCCAAGTAAATATAATGATTGCCTCTAAAATTAGGTTAATCAGTTAGATGTGATTTTTCCCTACACTGTACGGCAATTATGTAATGAGACTGAATTTAAAAAAATGAAAAAGCAGGAAAGCTTACGTGAATATATTTTATTCGAAGAATATTCCTCCTGCGTTAATACAAGTGGCACGATCAGCCAACGAAAGGAAGGACTTGTAGAGGTCATCTTTTGTTATGGAGTGACGAGCTGATGGCACAGTATGTCTTGAAAAACTTTTCCTTTTAAAGAGAACTTTAATTTAGGGAATAAAAAATAATCACACGGTGACAAATCTGGAGAATTGGGAGGATGGCTGAGTACACACACACTTGTTTTCGTGCCAGAAATGCTGTACACTGACTGCTCTGTGCGCGGATGCATTATCGTGAAGAAGGAACCATTGCCTGTTTTTGTACTCAGGCTCGATACGAACAATCCTCTTCCACAATCGTTCCAAATGGATGTGTAAGCTTTGCCAGTGACAGTTGTGCTTTCAAGAATGAATTCATGTAATTCCCTTGCTGTCGTAAAAGTACACAAGCATTGTCTTGATTTTGGACTACGTGATCTTTCCTCTGAGTGACTGTGACGACTTTCACAGATTACTCTGATGCTCCGTTTCAGGATCATAACGAAAACACCATGTCTCGTCAACTGCCACACTGTTTTGGAGAAAATTTTGCAATGTTTCTGCAGTCTGCAGGATGTCTTTTGAGTACATCACTCGTGCATGTTTCTGGTCGTCTGACAAAGCGCGCGGAACAAAACGAGCACCCCCCTGAAATCTTGCACTAAAATTTGACGATTCGTCTCCTTATTGACATACACTATATTAACAAAAGCCACCGGACATTTAGAAGGGAAACACAACATAGCATTTATTAACATACATTGGTACGGTGTCGGTCGACCTTTGGCCTTAATATAGGCACTGACCCTTCGAGACATGCTTTCGACAAAGTTTTGGAACACAGCGCGATAGGTATGCGCTTCCATTCAGCACATAATGCTGCCACTAACTGTTGCTTAGTAGTAGGATTGGTTCCAAATTTCTTATGCGGCGCTCTAATTCATCCCATAGGTGCTGTATGGGATTAAGATCAGGGCTCTGTGCTAGCCAGTTCACACACGATACGGAATTATCGTCAAACCACGCCGTAACAGTCCTTGCTTTATGGCTCGGTGCATTATCCTGCTGGTACCAACAAGGCTCGGTTCCATAGTATTGCCAAAAGGGTTCGTAGGGCATAATTGTCCAGAATATCGAGGTAGGCGTGCTAGTTAACAGGTTTGTCCACGATAACCAATGGGCCGGGACCATACCACGAAAAACACCCCCACACGAGTGCACTGCCAGCTCCAAACTTGACCGTAGGTACAGTACACTGTGGTAAATAGCGTTCCCCGTCTGCCGCCATACCCACACACGGCCATCAGGCTAATGGATCGTGTATATGGATTCATCATTCCATAGGACCCGTTTACATTGATCTACGGTCCACAATAAATGTTCTTCACACCATGCTAAACGACGAGTAGCATTCCGAGTGGAGATGAAAGGCTTATGAGCAGCCGCACGACTACAGTAACCCATGGAATGAAGTTCTTGGCGAATGGTACGTATACATACCGAGGTTCCAGCATTTTTACTGACCTGTACACTGAGGTCTTGTGCAGTACTCCGTCGATTAGCTGTAACGACTCTTCTGAGGCTTCGACGTCCTCTATCGCTGATTTTCTTTGGTCTGCCGGTACGTTTTGCTGCTTCAGGCACGCCACGTGTCTACCACTTATTCAGTACATCCAAAACAGTTGACTTGGATATGTTTAAACGCCTCTCGATTACTCTTATGGACAACCCACTAATATAACACCCAACTATCTTTCCTTTCTCAAAGTCAGTTCTCTCTCGCCGCGATATTTTCACTGAACCTCACAGAGCGATATGATCGCGGTCAGCTGCAGGCTTGTTTTTGTACCGTTTGCAGCTGTACCGTGCATCTTAACAACGCATCGGATCCGTTCATTTGCTTTTCAAGGTGTGTCCGGTGACTTTTGTCTATATAGTGTATGTATAAACGAATTTATTTAAGAGGGATCGTTATTATTCGTTATGGGAAATGTTTGCTATGGAAAAATATTCACTATACAGATTAGTTCAAATTATCTTTTTAATCTTTTTATCATTTTGTGAGAAAGTTTTTATAATAAAAATCACAATGCAACTTAAAGCCCCTGCTCCCCGGAAAGAAAATCGTAGATTTTAACACTTTTTTACTCTCTCTCTCTCTCTCTCTCTCTCTCTCTCTCTCTCTCTCTCTGAACTTTCAACCCATATTATGGTCTTTTTATTAAGCTCACAGCAATTTGAGATAATCATTTTCCTTTATGATAGTTTTCGTGGGTTTTCATTTTTCATGTAACGATTTCAATAAACCATGAGGTTTATTTTCTAGGGCCCACAATGAAATTTTGCTCCGAGCCCCGCTATGAAATTTCGCCCAGGGTCCCGCAAAAGTTCCATCTGGCCCTGTTTCTTCCACACATTCAATTTCTGTATCATTTATTGTGATATTTTCTTACGCTTCGCTATTATTAAGTTGGTTTGAGATAATTTTTATTTTATCAAAATTGACTTCTAATCCAATTTCTTTTGATAAATCTGTTAGTTCTTCTATCAGAACCAACAGATGATGATAATAAATAGCTGAATCCTATTCGAAGATATTTTGAAGCTCACGCTGGAAACTGCGAATTATTTTACGAGTAAAAAATTAAGTGAACAAGTGTACATCAGATTTTTACAAAGCTGGCAGATTCAAAGGACTGTTATATGTCTGTTCATGAATAATATTTAACTCGAATGTAAAATTACAATCTTAAAAGTGCTCTGTATATACGAGAGCTGATAAAAAAATAATGATCTCGTTTGTCACGCTTAACAAAACCTGAGTAATGGTTATGTGTGGGCGTAACAGGGAAAGTATACATACAGGCTACGTCGGCAAATACAGCTGGATTTGCTCTACTTCGTGAGAGAAGAGCTGTAGTTCTTTGACTTCAGAGTGTTATGTTTCGCCTATACCGATGCAACCAATTCTTCATTTCAGCAAAATCATTAATTATGTTGTTGTAATTAGATAACCTTTCTTGATTCACTGTAGTTGTAAGACAGTTTTTTTATTAATACCAGTGTAGCGCTCTGCTGAGGCAGTAGTAATTGCAATTGTCAGTTACACTCATCGTCAAAAAAATAGTTGCACTCAGAAGGAAGCAGCTGACAGGAATGAAACTTTGTGGGTAGGTTTTACATCGTGAGGCATGCGAATGATTCAAGTATCACGCTCGGCCGCGCATGTGACGCCAGTAAGGAGGGGTCGCAGCGCTGTGCCTGACTGGCTATATAAGGTCGTCCCGTTGCGCTTTCTTGCCATTCTGACTCGTGCTGTTGTGTTGGTTGCATCCTTTGCAAGTGAAGTATTCCTCGAAGAAAAGTTCGGAAGCAATTTGAGCAGTTGGAGGTGTTCGAGAGGGGCCGCATCGTCGGGCTCCGGGAAGTGGGATGGTCTTATCTCCGTATTGCGCGCCATACCGTTGTGCGGACATCACCATAGCACGCTGTTGGTGGCAGTAGATAGAACAAGGCTCGCAGAAGCGACAGGAAGTGTCTGGGAGACCTAGACGAACCACGGTGAGAGAGGACAGACGGGTTGGCCGACATGCACGGAGTGACCCAGCAGCCACGATTGCTGATATTCAGCGAGCAGTGGTGCCCTCCATGCATCGTCCGATTAGTGCCAGCACCATTGGCAGATGACTGCGTGACGTAGGACTACACGCACACATACCGTTACGACGAATACCCTTAACACCATTGCATCTTTGCCAAAGACTGCAATGGTGTCGTGCCAGACTGTCATGGAGCCACGCAGAATGCCAGCGGATGATCTTCAGAGACGAGTCCCGCTTTTGTCTTGTAGGAGACGACCACCGAATCCGTGTGTGGAGGCACAGTGGTCAGCGCCTAGGTGAACGATTTGTTGTCGAGCGCCACACGTCCAGAAGGCCTGGTGTCATGGTGTAGGGTGCAATTGACTACGATGCCAGATCACATTTGGTGTTCATTACAGGCACTTTGACAATCCAACGTTACGTTAATGAGGTCCTGCAATCAGTGCCCCTACCTTTTCTGAACTCTCACTAGGGTGCGATTTTCCAACAGGAGAACACTCGTCCGCATACTGCTGCTGTCTCGAAATCTTGCCTTCAAGGCACTGACACTCTGTCATAGCCAGCCGCATCGCCAGACCTATCGCCGATTGAAAATGTGTGAGATGCTATTGGACGCGCTATCGACACTACTTCCCTACCGCTCAATCTGCAGGAACTGCGTGAGAAGATTCAAGATGCATGGGATGGCTTATCGCAGAACACCATTAGGAACCTGTTCAACTCCATGCCAAGACGTCTGGCATGCTGTGTGTGCGAACATGGCGGCCCCACGCCATACTGAGAGACACTACTTATTGGCGTGTAGCTCAATAAATATTGCCCGTATCAGTCTCAATGTGTAATCATATATTGCTCTTGGTAACCTTTACCTTCCTCGCTAATAGCATTTCAATCCGACACGTCCTTCTGGATGCATCTATTTTTTTGACGATAAGTGTAAAATTTTAAAGCAATACTAAACTTTGGAAATGAATCAGTCCAAAAAGTACATACGGGGATCCTGGGCTATCGAAATCCGGATCTATCCCGTCTAATCCAGGATAAATGGCTGTCTTAATTTAGGTGTGTTCAGACGTTCTAATATACAAATCAATATATTCCATACAAGTCAGGTAATGTTACGTCGCTGGTAACCTTATTCCCCGAATCAGTTTCAAGATGCCAGGCACAGGATGAAACCGGATCGGTCGGGTTCGACCTTTAGATCACAGAACAGTAATGAAGTGAGCAAGCACATAGAAATTTCCTCTCGAAAGCATTAAACCAACAAAAATGACAGCAACATTTAATAACTAAAAATACAGGGTCGAGATTATAAGATACCGCACAATCACGATGAATGAAAAGCGAATAACTCATATTGGACTGTCCTTAATTGATGAATTCAGCTAGCAAACCATTTTCCTTGGTACCTCAGGCAATAATTTAGGCTCTACAAATCTCTGCTTTAAGGTGGTTCCACCTAAAATCTCTGCCTTATGTTTCCAATGGTAAAACTTCTTTACATATTTTCTTCGCAATTAATGTATTCCTAAGGATGAAAATTTGCACATCAATAAAACTAACTTTAAGTTATAGCATGGGATACTTAATAATTGTTAAAACATAACCGTAATTATATTAAAAATAAATCATTTTTCTTTGAGTAATGTTTAGACCTGTTAATAGATGGCGCGACCTGTATACTGATGACGTCAGTAGACAAACAAATGTTGGATTGCTTGATTATGGTTATGTTTTAGCAAGTGTTAAGTATCCCATGCTATAACTTAGAGTTAGTATTATCGATTTGTAAATTTTCGTCCTTTGGAATACATTAATTGCGAAGAAAATATGTAAAGAAGTTTTACCATTGGAAACATAAGGCAGAGATTTTAGGTGGAACCACCTTAAATCAATAAAATATCTCGGTCGTCGCTGACATAAAATGATCTCCTTCCTTACATATGGCGAAAGCGTGATCCGATAAGTACTTTAACACACACACAGAGGCCCAATCAAACTGACGACGCCTGTGACTTAAACACAAGTGTCTTGTTTCACTGTCATAAGCACACTAACTTTCAACCCGTTGCTTTCCCCTCAAATTCACACGTGATGTCATATGCTACGTAACAGTAACACTCACTTGGGTATGCAGGTCATTCATAATTCATTTTGTTTTATTCTGCATATTTCTTTTTTATCATAATAATTTTATGTGGCTGTGATGAACTGGATGCTCCAAAGCTAGGGGCGCCCTGACTTTTATGGACTGTAAGGATGTAAAGAGAGTAAGGCTTGCGGAAAGGATACATGAAAATTCTCTTAAAAAATAAATACTTTATACCGTAAAGCTAAAGGCATAGAAGCTGAACAACAAAGCAAAATAATTAACAACAATAAAACGAAATAAAAACGTATTTTACTGACGGTCGTTATTTGTACTTGAGATCAGTTCTTCTGTCCTTCTTGGTGGGAAAGATATCGATGACTTCATTATGAAAGATGTGGCAATTTTTCAGCTGCTTGAAGAATGCTCTCTCTATGGATATTGATGATGCATTATGAAAGCTGTGACAATTTTTCAGCTGCTTAAAAAAATGCTCTCTCTATAGATATTGATGACTGCATTATGAAAGCTGTGGCAATTTTCCAGCTTCTTGAAGAATACTCTATGGATATTGAAGCTAATTCATTGAGACGATCTTTAGCTGTTGAATTTCGACTGTAGGTCTTGATACTTTTCAACGCAGAAAAACTCCTGCCTTTACCAGAGCACAACAATAAATATACTGACGAGTAAATTAAAACACAAAATAGAACAAGTTGAAATTTCAAAAAACTTAGCGGAACACAAGCTCTTCTTTTTCCTTATAGAGCTCTCTCATTTGAGCTGCGAGTTAATCAGTGAGCATCACGTGACACTAACTAATGTTGTGTGTTTCGGGAGAAGGGACATCGAACATGGGAACGAGAGTAAGCGACGTGCGGCGGCTCGTAGGATGACTCGAGACGTCTTCAGCACGCCGTTCAGTTCTGTGCAAGGAGGTTATATTACTGGAGACACCACTGGCTCTGCCGCCATAGGTCACAGCTAATCTGTGGTGTGACGTCACAAGCAGGCAAAAACGAACTAAATTATACCGTTGATGAAACAGTAAGCTTGTGTATCATTGATAAAGATTATTGAATTACTCATTTTATCTGTTTATACGCTTAGAAGCTTTTGTTCCATTGGTTTCAAAGCAGCTTCTTTTCTGCGGATGCGTCGTGCCTGCTCATGACGTCATTTGCAGCACGGACGGTGACATATGGCGGCCAATGCTGCGTGGATAGGAGTGGTCATAGCTTCCACACACGACCATCATGCGCCTCTTTGTACGCATGTAAACAGCTCGAGGATGATCCCCACTGCAGTTGTACCTCATTTTCGTTTTTTCTTCTATGTTTATAAAATGTGTATTTTCAAATATTTCCTTATGAATGTAATTATCTAAAATTAAAGTGTAGGATGATCTTCGCGTCTTGCATGGAGGAGTCGTCACTGCCGAGGACAGGTGCCTTGCTTGCCCTAGTCTAAAGAAACGTGCAGTCTAATCTAAGGGCGATCCTGCAAAGATCTCACGTTAGTCTAGTCTAAGGGCGGTCCTGCAAAGATCTCACGTTAGTCTAGTCTAAGGGCGGTCCTGCAAAGATATCACACTTATTATTATTAGTAGTAGTATTTTTATCAAGGAAATGTTTGCTTACAGTTGGTGTCTTTCACAGGAAGCCATGACATTAAATATCCACCGCACTGTCCATGCTGGTGAAGCTGGACCAGCAAGAGACGTGGCCGTAGCTGTGGACCAAATGCTGACCGAAAGGATAGGACATGGGTACCATGTCTTTGAGAACCCTGAGATCTATATGAAGTGCTTAGAACAAAATGTGCATTTTGAAGCGTGTCCTTACTCTAGTTTATTAACCGGATCTGTTCCACTAGACACCAAGAAGCATCCTATAGTAAGGTAAGTTGTTAATTTCGTTGCTAGGGAACTGTTCCTAACACTTGTCGAGTTACTCAAATTGTATCTCGGGTTCATAGATATTAAATTATAGCGTTTGCAAAATATTCGGTATGTGATTAAGACAAAATAAGGAGGGTGACACGGAATTTTAGGGCGTAATGAGAACATCTTTTGACAAAAGTTTCAAACCTTACTACTCTGAAGGTACTTTTCAACGCCAATCCGAACTTATACGGTAAAACCTCCTAATAACGGTCACTGTTCGGGCATGGAGAAAATGACATTTGTTAGGGGTGGCCATTGTTTGGAGGTTAGACTTAAGTTAGCATAGCTAGGCCGTTGCGTTTCTGCAAAAGCAGAATAAATACACTGTATTGACAAAAGTCACCGGACACCTAGAAGAGAAACACACATAGCATTTATTGACATACATTAGTACGGTGTCAGTCCACCTTTGGCCTTAATGCATGCACTGACCCTTCGAGACATGCTTTCGACAAGGTTCTGGAACACAGCGATAGGTATGCGCTTCCATTCAGTACACAATGCTGCCGCTAACTGTCGCTTAGTAGTAGGCCTTGGTTCCAAACGTCTTGTGCGGCGCTCTAATTCATCTCATAGGTGCTCTAGAGTATTAAGATCAGGGTTCTGTGCTGGTCAGTCCACACACGATATAGAATTATCGGCAAACCACGCCGTAACAGTTCTTGCTTTATGGCTCGGTGCATTATCCTGCTGGTACCAACAAGGCGCGGTTCCATAGTATTGCCACAGAGTTGGTACAGCATAATTGTCCAGAATATCGAGGTAGACTTGCTGGTTAACAGGTTTGTTCACGGTAACCAATGAACCGGAACCATACCACGAAAAACACCCCCACACGAGTACACTGCCAGCTCCAAACCTGACCGTAGGAACAGTACACTGTGGTAAATGGGATTCCCCTGGCTGCCGCCATACCCACACACAGTCATCAGACTGATGGATCGTCTATCTGGATTCATCAGTCCATAGGATCCGTTTCCATTGATCTACGGTCCACGATAAATGTTCTTTACACGATGCTAAACGACGAGTAGCATTCCGAGTGGAGATGAAAGGCTTATGAGCAGCCACACGACCACGGTAACCCATGGAATGAAGTTCTCTGCGAATGGTACGTGTACATACCGAGGTTCCAGCATTTTTACTCACCTGTACATTGAGGTCTTGTGCAGTACTCCGTCGATTAGCTGTAACGGCTCTCCCGAAGCTTTGACGTCCTCTATCACTGATTTTCTTTGGTCTGCCGGTACGTTTTACTGCTTCAGGCACGCCACGATGTGTCTTCCACTTTAATCAGTACATCCAAAACAGTTGACTTGGGTATGTTTAAACGCCTTTTGGTTTCTCTTATGAACAACCCGCTAATGTAACATCCAACAATCAAAGTCAGTTCTCTCCCGCCGGGACGATTTCAGTCAACCTCACAGTGCGATATGATCGCGGTCAGCCGCAGGCTTGTTTTTATACCGTTCGCAGCTGTACCGGGCACCTTAACAACGTAGCGGATCCGCTCATTTGCTTTTGAAAGGGTGTCCGGTGACTTTTGTCAATATAGTGTATATGAAGCTTACGCACAAAAAAGAAAACGTTGCAGTGCTTTTTCCAAATTCTGACTGCTGAATAAACTGAATATAATAATTAAAGAAATAGTTACTGGTGTAGAGGGGTCACATGCCCTCCCCTGGAAATATGATTGTCAATTCATTTCTTGAAAGGTACTACAAGGTTCTTCGCTATAACACGAGTTCTGATTGCTGATTTTTCTATTACCCTTCCTAATGTGTGTGAAGTACAAGTAAAAAATTGGGAATTTGCAGTAGAAAGTAATAATATTGAAACGTCCTATTGCATGTGGAGCACAGCATGCTTTGTACAGTATGAAAATGCATGACACGCAAAGAAATTAAAAATATATCGTTTTCTGCAGAAGCCATGTACTAGTGGACAAAGATCTCTCGAAGTTTTTCCCAGAATTTTGCCGTGAGGGTATTTTTGGTGTCTGGTTGAGTGATCGCTCGGATTTCGAGGCGCATGGGATACAAGTGGCCAAAAGGCTTAAGACTCAAAAGAATAAAGAAATTTCCTTTCCTTATCGTTCCAGCATGCTGTTTAATTTTATGTATCCACCTCTTTTATGTAATTTTTGGTTGCTGTGTGTTTCTGGAACGTGGAAAGAGCGATGTATTTATTTATTAACTGTCGCCACGTATTTGGAATATTTTCACCTTGGATCTCGCCCTTTGGATTTAACTGCTATAATATATATATAGCTAGTACCGTTAATGCCCACCAGATGGAGACGTCTCAGTAGCTGAGCCCATCTTACGGATTTATGATGTCACTAGCTGACTTTAAAAATACACATAGCACCGTGGATTGTTGGCCCCCGTGGCGTAAAGGTAACGTACTCGGCGCGATACCGAGAGTTCTGTTGGTTCGATTCCACAGCGGCGGCTGAAAACAATTTTTCGGTTGCTGTGTGTTTCTGGAACGTGGAAAGAGTGATGTATTTATTTATTATTTGGTTGTTCTGTTTTTCAATTAAATTTTTCTGTGTGTGGTAAAATCGATTAGAAGGCACAGTGGAAATGTGCATGTGGTGTTTCTGTATGTTATTTTTACTTACAATTTCAGTCTGTTCCTCCTGTAAACCTAGCGATGGGCGCCTATGTTTACATGACACAGTGAAACCTCCATTAAGACACCTTCGAACAACGGCTCCCGTAGGAGTAGCATTAAAAATAGCCTCCGAACAACGAAACCTCTTAACAGCGGACAACGGACATCCCAGTCAGTCTTGAAGGAAATCAAACGGATACTTCGTCCCTTAGGATTTTACATAGTTCCTTCGGTACTTCGGCGAGAGGCAGTGGATGACTACGACAAAAAAGGCCCGCGGTGCTGCTTACTACTAGGAGCCCGGACTATGAGTGTGTGTGTGCGTGTTTGCCGAAATGCGAAAGGTTAGAAATATACGTGAATACGAGGGTTCCCTTCGAAGTCGGCGCTGTACGTATCCTTCCCCGCAATCCCTTGAAATATTGGCAGAACACAAGTTGGAACACCGGACGACGTCTCACCAGGATCCTCAGCGTCTGCTCGCGGTGTAACTTGAGATAGGAGTTTTAATGAGCTACCGGCTGGTGCCTGGCGGTGTTATTATTTATGCCTAATGCGGCTTTCGCAGCCTCAGAGAGTCATTCTATCTGTTCCTGGCATTATTCGTCATTTAATTTTACTCGGACTTTATGAATTCCTCTTTGATGTTGCGTCCGGGATTAAATGATCTTCTAAGCTATGGTAGGAAGTTTTCTCAGCAGGCTTTTCCATTTTTTGGAACAGATTGAACTGCATTCTTTGCGGATTCGGAGATAAGGGTGGAGGAAGCAATGAGAAACAGGAGTAGTCGAGGTTGAGAGGAGTTACATTTCGCACACGAGATGCGAGTGAGATGACGAGATGCAAGGGAGATAATACATACGCACCTCGCTGGGGAGGAGACAAAAATAAGCCAATTATTTTGGCCAATTTGAGTCGGTGTGCGTTGTATCAATTTTCAAGATTTTGTTTTAATATATGTATGAACTTACCGAATACGTATTTTAGGTGCGTTTTTTGAGGTTTTCTTTTTTTTAGGGCCAGCGAACGTGAAAGCCCTGGGTGCGATCGCGCTCTAGCATCCGAGGCCATTTCTGCCCTGGCGAGAGAAATAAGATAAGGACAAAGAATATTGCTAAAGGTACTGTGATTGGGTAGGATGGATCGATTACGGCTGGCTAGCTCCATCTCCAATGTATGCTTCAATCGTCTTCCGGGGGCTGAAGGAATGGCTGCTGGTGCCAGGAATGTTGACCTTTTGCGGTGATATCTGTTGGTTTGGTGCATGTGGGTTCTGTTCCTGCTTTCCGTAGCTAACTGTGCAGTTACACTGCACTATATAATGTTTTTATTTTTTAGATTTTCAGAAAATCTTTTTGTGGCTGAAAGCACACAAAAAAATCATAATGACGCATGTAAATTTTTAAAATAGTTCATAGTTTTCCCGCCAGAACTCCTGACAGAAAAACTATATATATATATTAAAAAAGCCATGCTGACTGCAGTGCATCTGACAGCTGCTAGAGTGTGCGTGGTGGAGGATCCATAGAGCGAAAAACACTATCGAGGTGGTCCCACATATGATTAATTGGGTTTAAGTCTGGGGAATTAGGGGGCCAGGGAAGTACTTTAAAGTCTTCCTCGTGCTCTTCCAACCACTCTTGGACATTTCTAGCTGTGTGACACGTCGCATTGTCGTTCTGGAAGATCCCATACGCCCCAGGGAAGACAATCAGCATTTATGGGTGTACGTGGTCTGCAAGGATGGATTTATAACGAATTCGCTCCATAGTGCCTTCCACAGGTATGAGTGAACACAGGGAATGCCACGAAAACATTCCCCAGACCATAACGCTGCCCTCACCAGCTTGTGTTCTTCCAGCAATGGTTTAAAGAGTGTTTTTTCTCCGATGTTTCTCACCTTATACGCCAATGTCCATTCGTTCGATGAAGCAGAAAACGTGACTCATCGGAGAAGGCAATCCTTTGCCAATCAGCGGAGGTCCAATTCCGATATTGCCGTACAAATGTTAGCCTTTTTTGCCGATGCACCTTCGTTAGCATAGGTGCAGTGACCATCCGTCTGCATCGGAACCCCCATACGCAGCAGGGTTCGCTGAACTGTTGTTTTAAACAACTTTCTGTAGCCCCCTGGTTAATTCGGCCAGTGAGTTGCTCCACTGTAGCGTGTCGATCGGCTCTTACGCACCTTCGAAGCCGACGTTCACCTCTCACATCAGTGGCACGTGGTGCTCCGCAGTTTCCACATCGCTTATTCGCAATGGTGCCATTTCTCCAATCACGATACACTTTAAATCACAGCAGCACGCGAACAGTTCACAATGTGTGCTGTTTCAGAAATACTGACACCCTTGGCCCAAAAGCCGATAATCACATATAAGCGGGAAATGCGCTCCTGCCATTTCCCACCAAGAGTTCCATTCACTTCTCAAATTTCTCTCTAGGTGCGCATTAAATCATACATTTTTCTTCGGAGTTTAACGATTACCTTGGGCGACTCGTGTGGCTATAAAAATCTCCCGTCCGTAACTTAGGGCCACTGGTTCCAGGGAAGGGACTGAGTTTTAAGACAAGCACATGACCCATGGTTCATCCGTGACTAGAACCTGTGACGTGCTACAGAGGTGACGTGCTACAGAGGTGACGCACATGTTAAGACGGCAAATAGCAGTGATAAGGCGTTGCCGTCGTAGCTCAATTAGGAAAGCATTCGGCCCCGGAGCAGAAAGATGTAGTTTCAATTACGCCACCTGCAAATTTGAATTTCACATTGGCGCTCGAACGTAAAAATGTATCTACTAGCCGTTAGGTTCTTCGAAAAATTTGTGATGCATCTTCCTCACATCGTCTAGAATTAGTGAGAATTCCTTCTTCTACAGAGAGACTTCAAGCGTGGTTTGCGGCGAATCCGAAGTCTGCGATTCTCCGCCTTTCTCATGAGGGGATATATATGACGTACTACAAAGGTGACGCACATGTCAAGATGGCTAGTAGCAGTGATAAATCCTTGCTGGTGTAACTTAAGTGGGAAAGCATTCAGCTCTGGAGCAGAGAGTTCCGCCACTGGCAAATTTGGGGTTTCACAAACCATCTCGGAAGAATTTTCAGAGTCCAGCGCCTCAGACCACTCAGCCACCAGGGCGGCCAATGATCTTTGGCCGTCCCGGTGACGCAGAGGTCTTAGCGATGGCCTCTGATCATTCGTCCGAAAGGGGTCCGGGTTCGAATGGCATGGATGTTGTGTTTGTCTTACGGCACTGGCTCTCTCCCTTCCCTGGAACCAGTGACCCTAAATTAGGGACGAGCGACTGCTTATAGCCCATGCTCACGGTGGTCGTTAAACCTCCAACAGGGTGTCTACTGGTCATGAAAGTCATGAAAAAGTAATGAAATTGAGCAGGTGGTCATGAAGTAATGAAAAAGTAATGAAATTGAGTGTGTGGTCAGGTTTTTTTTTAATTTTTTTTTTATCAGCGCCTGAATAAAGACAAGTTTGCGCACCTAGAAGAAAACACGAACCGGCACTCTTATAAACCGGCGTGTAGTCGATGCCCCATGACACGTATATAAAAAAAACATATGGCTTCATCAAAAGCTGATGTTGTGAAGAGGTATTATTTGCAATTTTGTGAATCTTCTAAAAAACAACTGAAACAGTTCAATTCTAAGGAGGACAAACTTGATCACTTCCTGATGAATTTTGTACAAAGTGCAAACCATGACTGTATCAAGTTCTTACAGAAGCTGCTATCATGTTTCATGTCAATGCTGCAGTTGAAAGATGCTTTTCTGTTAACAAAAAACTTTTAACAAATATATATACGATCGATGAAGAAACGGGTTTCTGTACGCCCAATTAATGTGAAAGACAATAAAAAGTGAACTCCGTTTATTAGGCGTATCAAATAAAGGGATCAAGAGATGCTAGCTTTCACTACCTCCGGGTAGCTTCGTCAGGCATTTAGTATCATGACGAAGCTACCCGGAGGTAGTGAAAGCTAGCATCTCTTGATCCCTTTATTTGATACGCCTAATAAACGGAGTTCACTTTTTATTGTCTTTCACAAAGAACTTTTAATTGAAAACTTAGAAGATGCAGTTGTTGCAGAAAGAAGTGTTTACAGTGCAATACAATCGTTAGGTGGTTTAGCTAATAGTGAGAAAAAACTGAATGTGGACATCACAAAATCAATGATATTAGCTGTCAAAAATGCTTCATCAAAAAGAGTAGAAGCCTTAAAGAAGAAGAAATCTGACGAAGATGAAGTGGCCAATCGTAAAAGAAGAGCAGTCCAAGAACTAAAAGATAAGAAAAGAAAGCTTATAGAAAAGGCAAAAGAAGCTGAAGTTCTAGATTCTGAGATAGCAAGTTTAGCTAAGATACTTAAACACTGAGTCTTTCACTGTGAAATTTCAGTCTCCATAAATTTTGTACATTCATAGTTTTTATATTGCCTTAATAAAAACGTGTAAGTTTTTACAGCATTACCATGTTAAAAGAATTTGTGTATTAATAGATGTAATGATAAATATTTCTGAAAATAGCTATACACCATCGTAGAGGAGGGTTGAATGTTTTTATTTCTTTAAACACATAGAATTTGGTGAATGGCATAGTACAAGTCATACATAATTACATTATTCATGTTAAGCAATTTTAGTGACATAAGATTTGCATTCAGCTTTCATCTCAACTGGCTTTCAGGTAGGAGTTCATAACCCCCCCCCCCCGTCACCGTATAGCCATTTTAGCAGCAATGATATTACAGACACGTCAATTTTGCCTAAACTATTGTCGCATGGAATTAATTTCAGTAGATTACGAGTCTAGAATGGTTGCCATTGTGCCACGCATTGTCGAGGTCATGAATTTAACTGAAGATGTCATGGAAAAGTCATGACTTTGGTTCATTGGAAATCAGTAGACACCCTGTTCAATCAAAAAAAAAAAAAGAAAAAAAAAGAGGATATTTTGGACTCCTAGTTTGTAGACTATTTTTCCCCCTCTTTGCATCTAGCAGAACTTACATAGGAAATACAATCTGGATATTTTTGAAATCAATAAATTTTTATTGGCTTTGGGAATTCCCGGTTCTGGGTGCTATTGGGTGAAAATTTTGATGCTTTGAAATGACTTTGTTAAGAACCTTTTTAAGCCAGGTCTTAATTTTCATATGCTTGTATAGCGAGTTTCCCGACAGATGGATTGGCAGAGATGGTCCCATTCCTTGGCCACCCCGGTCCCCGGATATCACTCTTTAGACTTCCTCTGGGACTATGTCAAGGACATAGTTTACCGGGAAAGATTAAGCAGCCTTCAGGAGCTCAAACAGCGCGCACTATAACAGCAGAGTTTGATAGAATCGATCCTGACTTGTTGGAGCGCACATGGCAAGAAATTGAATACCGACAGGATGTGTTACGTGCCACCAAAGGCGCACGTGTAGAGGTGTATTAAGGTAAGATTATTCAACTCGAATATTTACTCTTTCAAATGCCGCAAACCGCATTGCTGTAGATCAGTTTGTTTTTGTGCAGTTGTCAATCGAAACCCCTAGGGGTCTTTTCGACCACCCTGTATGCGTAGGGTGTTCCAAAAACGGAAGGAAAAATCGTACACATAGGGCCGAAAAGATAACAAGTAGACACTATGAAATTTTTTGAACATATAAAATAATAATTTTGAATGTTTAATTTGTGATGTACACCTCTCTTAAGGTGGTTCCACCTAAAATCTCTGCCTTATGTTCCCAATGGTAAAAATTCTGTACATATTTTCTTCGCAATTAATGTATTCCCAAGGATGAAAATTTGCACATCGATAAAACTAACTTTTTTTTTTTGATTGGAGGTCTTACGACCACCGTGAGCAACTCAATGGGCTATAAGCAGTCGCCCGTCCCTAATTTAGGGTCACTGGTTCCAGGGAAGGGAGAGAGCCAGTGCCGTAAGACCAACACAACATCCATTCCTCACCGGGATTCGAACCCAGACCCCTTTCGGACGAATGATCAGAACTTCAAAAGAGCATTTATTTACAAAAAAAGACAACATACAAACACAAATTTTCACCGGGAAAAAAATTGCACAATAACTCACCGGCAACGACAATAACAACACACAATCAATATCGCAATAAACAGAGTACTCTACAGGAAGAAGCAGACGACATCAGAGCAAGTTGAAGAATAACACACGGCAAGATAAAAAGAAAACAGTTGCACAACAAACAATACATACAGGACAGACCACTAATGAAGCAAGGCAGTAAAGAAAAGTCAGCCGAGTTTGTCAAAACTGTCAAGGGAAAAAAACAAACACACACACGGTCCGACAACAAGCTGCAGCCGAAAAAAAACAAAACCTGGTAGTTCGGAGAAATGCGTTGACAAATGGCTGTAAGCCAACGAACAACAAAAATTTACATTTAAAGCGTATCTCGGTCAGTAAGACCGACAGCAACACAGAGAAAAAAACAACCACTAGAAACTAACACCCCGTACCATTAACACAACACACAAAGCACAATATTCAAATATCACCAAGAAATTAACACACAATGCACAATATACAAATAGCACCATGAACACAATAAAGAATGCACAATACACAAATAACACCATGAAAACTTTGTGAAAAAGAACACAGGAGTTAAACTTGCAGACAAGCATCACCACCAAATAAATTCGGGTCGAAACAGTGAATTCGCACTGTATGCACAGCACTAACCACAAAAATAAACACCGATTACACAAACAAAATCAAGAAACACGTCGGTAAGGTTCAGAA
The DNA here is from genome assembly GCA_039090855.1 of Macrothele yani. NCBI lineage: Eukaryota > Metazoa > Arthropoda > Arachnida > Araneae > Macrothelidae > Macrothele > Macrothele yani. The sequence continues at coordinate 73,881,971 of CM077016.1, read as the reverse complement.
CCAACACACAAAAAAAACCCTCGGTACCACGCGCCAGCAGTACCCGTTCAGCAAGAAAAAAAAGTTAAAACAAAAAAATAAAAACAACCACAACATTAAACACAAAACCGTGCGACAGTAAACTGTGTGAAACCGACGAGTAATAAATATAAAATAGGTGAACGACACCAAAAGCAAACTAGAAAAAAAGCCGACACTTGAGCAACAAAGAACAAAACAAAAACACATCAGACAATGTGCATGCCACAGCAAAAATGCAATCAACATCAACAAAACAACATAAAACACCTTGGTAACAGTAAACAATAAACAGAAAATACCAAAACGCTTAGCCGGCACACAAAAAGTTTGTCGACCAACGGCTTGAGGCCGACGGAAAATAAAATAAAAGAAAAGAAAAAGTCAGTAAACGCTACCGACAACAAATTAACGGGAATGTGTGTGCACGGAAAGCAACAAGAAGATAAACTAAAGGAGACACTAACCCACTGACACAGATCTACGGTATGTACAAAAATTATGCACTAAACAAAAAAACACCAATAAAAAATAAATAAATATAAATATAATAAACTCTGGCTATGGGAGGAGAGCAATAATGCCTGCAGAAACATGAAACCATGACAAATATGGAGACCAGAGAGAGAAAAGGCAGGCACATCCTGCCGAACCCGCGCCATGTCATACTCAAGTTGGAGGACCGATCTGATGGATGATCGGTACCTCCTGCACAAAAACACCGGGCCGGATGATAACGCCGGAGAGAAGCTCGATCCACGCTTGAGTGGTAAAACAAATAAATCGTCAACTTCGCTTGGAGAATGATGAATGCACAAACAGAACTGTGGACATCTACAGGGGGAGAATGGCGTCGGAGGAAATAAAAATGGAACATTGTATGAGGACAAGGGCAAACTTTGGAAAGAAGGAAAACATAATCGAAAACAAGGGCTGCAACACCAGACAAGAATCATAGGAATGTGACACATCACCAAGTGTAGAACAAAAGAAGCAAAGCGGGGAAGCCAAATGACGAAAACGATGAAGGGTACGCGGAGTGAGCAACCGACGGTGTAGGTGCAGCCAATGAATGTCCCGGGCTTTCGGGGAAGCCAGTGAAGTCGATGGATCACTCCATGTACCTGGAAGATCTGTAGCTGAAACAGAAGGAATTGCTAATGGAGCTGTGAAATTGGTAAGAAAATGCGAATAAAGAAGCTTGGTTGTAACTTGATGGGGTAAAAATGGAGAATCGTTTAAGTAGAGAAGAAAGGGAAGACTGAGCGACGGGGCGGAAGACTGAATGAGGCCAATAGAATTGACAAGTAAAGGATAAAGACGAATAAGACAGGATTGAATAAGACAGAACTGTGCACGATGCTGAGGGGTATCAAGTAACAGAGGGGAAAGGCGATCAAAAGATTTCCAGTGAAGAGAAGAATCAAAAAGTTGAGAAACCTGAACGACGCCACTTGCAAACCAAGTGGAGAAGTTCAGGTACTGAGAATTTGGAGAACGAAGGGCAGAGGAGAAGAAAAGTGGTTCCGCAAGGAGATCGTTAGTCGAAGCTGGGGGGAGGCGGACTGGACATAAGGAGTGCCAGAGGGAGAAAACGGTACGGTAAGTAGCGGGAAAGTGATTGGGAATGAGTGGAAAGAGGTCCATGCGGATAAAAGTAGCTAGAGAAAGGAAAGGACTTCGTGGAAAGAGCAAAGTGTCAATTATAGTAATCGAAGAACCGCAAGGAAGGGAAAAAATCCTCAAAAAATGTTGGAGATGGAAAGCGTTCGATTTAAGGGACAAATCCGGAAGGGCAAGACCACCAAAAGAAACCGGAAGGACAAGCGTGGATCGATGAACCCAATGTACGACATCCCAAATAAAATTTGTAAAAAGACATTGAACGTGACGAAGAAAGAGGGGAGGAGGGAAATGAGCAAACCAAGTATGAGAAAGGGCCGGAAGAAGAAAAGCGGAAAGAAGATGCGACCTGCTAAAAAAAGAAAGAAACGGTTTCAAACGGCGAAAAGGGGCAAGGCGTCGATTCATGTCCTGCACCAAAGGGGACCAAGTGGCGGCAGCAACCGCCACCGGGTTCCCGATGAACACTCCAAGAAGTTTGATGACCGTGGTCGACCACCGGGCACCCCAAGGGCGGTCGCCGCGGGACGACCACGAGCCAGCCCACAAGCCAACAGATTTAGAGGTATTAAGGGCCGCACCTGAAATTGAAGCATACTCAGTATAGGTAGATAAAACAACACCAAAAGCCTGTTGGGAACGTAAAAAAAGAGTAAGGTCGTCCGCATAGGCCGACAAAACCACGCGATGGTGCCGTGTGGAGGCCACACCACGCGGAATGCCTGCCAGCAAACGAGATCGAAGGGAAATAAGAAGTGGTTCAAACGTGAGGGCAAACAGTTGACCCGACAGGGGACAACCCTGCCGGATACCGCTTGCAAAAGGAATAGCAGCCGTCATAAAAGAAGAGGTCCGAACACGAAAGTAAGAATGGGAATATAGATTGGAAAGTGCCTGACAGAAAAGGGAAGGAAAGCCAAAGTGACGAAGAACAGAGAAAAGATAAGAATGATGGACAGAATCGAATGCTTGTTTCTGATCTAGGTTAAAAATAGCAAGAGGTTCAGAAAGACGGGAAGCAAGAGAGTGTAAATCACGGATGGTAGTGATGTTAGTTGCAATCGAACGGGAAGGGATCGTATAAGTTTGGTCAGGATGAATAATAAATTGTAGAACAGGGTTAAGGCGAAGAGCCAGAATTTTTGCAAAGATCTTGTAGTCGGTGTTAAGAATCGAGATGGGGCGCCAGTTAGATAGAAGACCAAGATTACCAGTTTTAGGAATTAGGCGGAGAAGAGCAAAAGCAAAGTCAGAAGAAACGAAAGTCGAAGAAGAAAAGATCGAGTTGAAACAAGCAACGAGAAGAGGAAGCAGAGCAGGAAGAAAGGTTTTATAAAAAGAAAGTGGAAGACCGTCAGCCCCAGGGGCGGAGCGGTCATTCAGACTAGAAATGGCAAAACGAACCTCCGAGGGAGAGATCGGTGAAACCAAGGAGGGGGAAAAAAGACGGGACCTGAGGAAGATGTGATAATAATGGAGAATTCTCTGCAGGCGGCAGGACCCGCAATCGAAACCGATCAGTGAAGTACTGAAAAGTTCGATCACAGATCTGCACTGGATCAGAAACAGTTGAGCCATCTGGAAGCGAGAGAAAAGAAATGTTGGAACTCAGAGCACGGTGGGATTCAAGATGTCGAAGGTGTTGAAACGGGTCATCATGAAAATGTAACTTGGAAAACTTTAACCGGGTAAGAGACGAAGAAGCAAAGGAAGATAGAATGCTATGAAGTTGTGATTGAAGAGCTGCAAACGATGGATCTGAAGGAGAAAGGAACTGTAGTTTACGGTGAAGAATAGTTAAATCATGAAAGCGGTGAAAACGGGACGAAAAAGAGAACTGACGTGCAAACGATAGGATAGAAAGTTTGGTGGAAAGCCACAGAGCTGCTGGGTCAACCGTGAGAGGAAGTTCAGAAATGGATGAAGAAATAATCGAACGAACTTCGGCCTGAAACGTGGGATCGGAAAGGAGAAAATCATCGAGAGACCAAACCGGGGAGGGGGGACAGAGAAAGAGGACAAAAATATTTCCAGAAGAACAGGACGATGGTCGGAGGAAACAGAAGGATGATGGGTTACTTCAACAAGGGAGGAGTGGAGGAAACTAGAAACATAAAACCGGTCGAGACGAGCCGCAGCATGCGCTAAGGCGGCCGGAGGAAACCATGTGAATTCACGGGACAGAGGGTGGATGGTACGAAATGCGTCAATGAGACAAAAATTACTAACTAGTTGAGACAGTTGGGAGGAAGGTTAAGGCGACTCTCCCCGGAACCATCACGGTCAAGACCCGGTTGGAGAGTGCAGTTGAAGTCACCACCAATAAGAACGATTTCAGAAGGAGGAATTTGGGAAAGAAGGGAAATCAAATGCGAAAGAAGAGCATCAGCATCAACCGATGATTGTGGCATATGCAAATTGAAAACATGAAAACGACGGGAAAGATAACTAAAGGAGATAACTTGAAAGGAGCCCAGCAGACTCTGTGACTCAACGATATCTGACAGAAGAGAATGAAACCGAGTACGGAATGCAATCGCTGTACCGGACCCAATGTGCGTCCGGTAGTTGTGATAAAGCGTAGGGCCAGCGTCTCCAGCAGGAATACCCGGTCGCCAAGGAACAGTTCGTCTCCTGGAAGAGGAGGATATCTGTCCTCAGGAAACGAACGTCCTCGAAGACCAAAGCATTCGCGGCTGAAGACGCAAGGCCTCTACAGTTAAAGCAGAGCACATTTAGGGAAGGCATCACTGGGGCGGCTGCATCCAACCTTCCAGTTCTGCCTTCAAAACTTTAAGTAAATACGCCAACCGGCGAGCGTACTGCTCTGTCCCGGATGGCAGATCAACATTTAATAAGAACTCATGCAGGAACGTCAGTTGGGTTAGCATCTCCGGAAGGTGAGAGAGTTTACTTGCTATACAAGGGAGAGTAATCAATTTCGCCCGTCTGGGGTCAAGGCATACAGATCTGTGAATGAGAGGGGAGTTAAGGGCACCTCAATGTCAGCAAACATAGAGGTGATGTCAACCAGAGAGGGGGCAGGAGAGTCGTCATCAGATTCAGCAAATAAAGTTTCTTCAGAATCGGGATCGGTAACGTCCATGGAATCATCGTTCGGCAAACAGGTAAAACGGTTGTAGATGGAAACTGAAGAAGTAACAGGAGCCGGTCCAGGTGAAGGTGACGAGGATGTAGCCGTCTTCCTGGATTTCTGGCGGTCCGAGGAACTCGCACGACGGTTCGCTGAGCCAGGGGAGTTTTGCCTCTTGGTCCGCTGAACCTTGGGGGTGGAGGCCCCTTCAGACGCTGGCAACGGTGGAAATTCCTGCAGGTCAATGGATGCCGAAGCAACACGGACCACTGGAGGTAATACGACAGAGGTGGAACCAGGATCGGCAGCTGGAACAGATTGAGTGGGGAGGGTGGGGGAAGAGTCCGGAGCGGTGGGCAGAGTCCCCGCTGGAACAGCAGCATCAAGTGATTGAGTTGGAACAGTAGCAGCTGTGGAATGTGGGCATGCCGATGCAAGGTGACCTTCACCCTTGCATCGGAAGCACTGAACGCCAGCAAACAGATTGAAAATGTAGGTCCGGGTTTCAGTTATGAGTTCCAGGGTGGTTGGCCGGTTAACTATTGCTTGTGGGGTTGGAAAGATGACTCTGTATTGACGACGACCGCCCTGAACATGTTTCAGGGGGAGTCGCGAGCAGCAGCTGGGAGGTACTTTGTGGTACCAACCACTCGCCCCATGGTGTTAAGGGCATCAATTAATACCGAGTCAGGCACAGCTGTGGGTACTGGAGACAAGGTGACAGTCACTGGTCTTTGAGCTGCTGCAACTGGTTGGAGATGTACGGAACCAATGTCCAAGCCAAAAGCAAGGATTTTGTCCACTGCCTGTTGATGAGTGAAGTGCACGACAACACCCCTCCCAAGCGGATAATAGACACAATGCTTTCTCCGGGTACAACTTTAGAAATAGCATTTAAATATTGGGGGAGGGGGGTGTCGCGCAGAGCAGGAACAAATACACTTAAAAGTAGGGCAGACGAAAGTTCCTTACCTTGAGGAGAGTCGAGTGGTAATGTTATCCTTAAAGCGGAAGCAACACGTGTAAACTCTGGTCGCGAAGACACAGAAGCACTATGTAAAGTAGAAGTCGCAGTCACAGCCGCGGCGAACGAACGAGACACAGGAATAGAAGAGCTGGGTACCTCTGACCCAGCCTCCGGCAAATTTGTAACCAGCGGTACAGTTGGCGACGAAACCACAACACTATTTGACTGAACACCATTCATGGTGGTCACGGAAGATACAGACGACGAAGAAAGCGCAGAGGAAGGAGATATAGACGGGTATATGGCACTCATGCTGGTGGAGGTAGTAGCCAGCCCGGCTACTAACCCTCGCGGCTCGAGCGTTGCAGCTTGCAACACTCAAGAACAGGCAAAAAACGAAAAAATAAGCACGTACAGCTTGTACGCCTCACTACTTGCGAGGAAGGAACTCAGGTAATAACACACGAACTGTCAAAGAACAAACGCAAAAAAAACCACAAACTTCACACGAAACTTCTAATACTGGCAGGAGCTCGAAAAAATGCGACTGATCAGTCAGAAGCCATCGCTTAGATCACTGGGGCGGCAAAACTAATTTTAAGTTATAGCATGGGATACTTAATGCTTGCTATAACATGACCATAATTAAGCAATTCAACATTTGTTTGTCTACTGACGTCATCAATGTACAGGTCGCGCCATCTATTTATAGATCTGAACATTATTCAAAGAAAAAGGATTGATTTTTAATGTAATTATGGTTATGTTTTAGCAAATATTAAGTATCCCATGCTATAGTTAGTTTTATCGATATGCAAATATTCATCCTTGAGAAGAAAATATGTACATCCTTGAGAAGAAAATTAGTTTTATCGATATGCAAATATTCATCCTTGAGAAGAAAATTAACTGCGAAGAAAATATGTACAGAAGTTTTATCATTGGAAACATAAGGCACGGCTTTTAGGTGGAACCACCTTAATCTATCTCTTTGGAGCTTTGGGAGATAACCAGTAGGCACTTTTGAACGTGTAAAATAATATTTTTGACTGTTTAAATTGTGATATACGTCGCTCTTAATCTCCGGGGGGGGCTTAAGCCCTCAAAGCCCGTACATTCCTCCCCCCATCGGTGCGCCAATGGGGTGCCTCTAAATGCTCATGTGCCTAATTTTTGCATTTCATCGGTCCTTTCTTGCAGCCATGTGCCGCATACGTTTTATGTAAACTTGCTTTTGAATGTACGGGCTTACAACAGACAAACAAACAGCTCAGCGAAAATTTGCCGTCGTTCAGATAGCTTAATCAGTAACGTATCGCCTCGTTTGTAAAAGTAAACCTGATCTGCTGACCAGGGTCATGTACCTCATGAGTTCAGGCAGCTGTTATCGCGAAAACGTAAATAGGTCAACTAACACCTTGTCGAAAGGAAGGTTTTCAAGTAACGGTATATTTGTAATCCTAACCTGCTTGCAGCAAATAACCGTATTTGAGCAAAGTAAATGACGATGCATTTTTTTCTGTAGTGGATTCTACATCGTGAGCCACAGAAAATGCACGCCGTCTGGTGACCTAAATGTGGTCAAATTTTAACTCAACGAAACAGAAGGAACAATAGTAACTCAGTTAAATCGGGAAAATTACATCCCAGTCATCGAATAACTGTCAGCTTTTCCTGTATGAGCGGTGTGTATACGCTTTTCTAGAAAAGCAAGATTACCCTCAGAGATTTACCATTTACTAGACAAAACCCGTCGGAAACGACGGTAAGTTTTTTTTTTTTTTTTAACAATAAACTCATATGAAACAACAAATGTAAACTTTATTTGATTGACAAATTCATTCAACCACTTCAGTATTTGGAGGTTTAACGACCACCGTGAGCAACTCAATAGGCAATAAGCAGTCGCCCGTCCCTAATTTAGGGCCATTGGTTCCAGGGAAGGGAGAGAGAGAGAGAGCAAGTGGCGTAAGACAAACACAACATCCATGCCTCACCGGGATTCGAACCCGGACCCTTCACGAACGAATGATCATAAGCCAACGCTTGGGCTATAAGCAGTCGCCCGTCCCTAATTTAGGGTCACTGGTTTCAGGGAAGGGAGAGAGCCAGTGCCGTAAGAGAAACACAACATCCATGCCTCACCAGGATTCGAACCCGTAGGAATCGACGAATAGTTTTTTTTTTTTTTTTTTTGAAAAGAATAAACTCATATGAAAAGTTTATTTACATCTTTGCATAATGGGAAACGTCTTACCTACGTGAACAAACTGTATCGAATGAATGTTAAATTGTGTGCAAGGGCGCCCATAATTGGGGGCAGTGGGGGCTCGAGCCCCCCCCCAGCAGTTGGTATAGCCAAATTTTTGATAACTTTAAAACACTAAAATAGACGAAACCTTTTTTTAAAGCATTTTTAAAAATAATAAGATATTAATGATTGATTGTATCAATTATTTTTGTTGTATTTTAGTATTTTGTACATTTACTAAAATGCTTGACAGCCTTGAAAGAGGTAAGAATTTTTCTTAGCTCACCCCCCTCCCTAAAAGTACTCATATGGGTGCTATAACACTGATTGTATGTGTACATCACACAGTCCAATGGCACAACGCAATCAGGTCTTCGAGTGTTCGCTGTTCCGATAAGAACTTTCAAATAAATTCCTGCTAGCGTTGTTTTGCACAACGATTCGCTGAGAAGAGACTTCGGACTTTGGACTATCTGAGTCCCTCCATACTTCCACCTTCAACAGCGCGTGAGTCAACTGCACGCTTCTCCCTTTGACTTTACATGAGAACTTTGCCGTCCCACAACGCCCGAACCGTTGCTCCAATCTCATTTTTCTCTTCGACTGGCACATCTACATGGTAAGACCTTTCTTTTGATACCTCAACCATATCTTTACGTTTAGCCGTTCTCTCAAAATAGGACTCACAGTAAAAAACCTTATTGAATTAATATATAGATGATACGAAAATCACAAATTGGTTTATGACTATATTGTCGTTTGCCGTTCAATTTAGTATGTTGCTCCAGCGGGGCTCTAAAATTTTTAAAATTACTGCACTTTAAAAAATTTTTGAAATTCACGAGCCATTTTCCGTGATTCCTTTCGTAAATTAACGAAGCATATTTCTGATACAACCTTTTCCGTAAAATGACATTAAAAAACATGAATTTCACGAATTTTTCGTACGCAAGGAAAATTCTGAATTTTCAAAAACCTTTCCGCAATTCGTTTCGCATATTAACGGAAAATTTCTTTTCTCACTATTCCGTATCCATTTGACGAAACACTTCCAGTTATTGGAGCGATTCTCGGGAATATACTTGAGGTTTAAGTAACTATTAAATCAACCGTCTGTCGGAGGACCTGATTTTGAAGTTCTGTACCGATATGAGATACACTATATTGACAAAAGCCACCGGACACCCCTTCAAAAGCAAATGAACGGATCCGCTGCGTTGCTACGATGCGCACTACAACTGCAACGGTATAAAAACAAGCCTGCAGCTGACCGCGATCATATCGCACTGTGAGGTTGAGTGAAAATGTCGCTGAACTGACTTTGAGAAGCGAAAGATTGTTGGGTGTTATATTAGTGGGTTGTCCATAAGAGAAACCGAAAGGCGTTTCAACTGTTTTGGATGTACTGAATAAGTGGATGACACGTGGCGTGCCTGAAGCAGCAAAACGTACCGGCAGATCAAAGAAAATCAGTGATAGAGGACGTCGAAGCCTCAGGAGAGTCATTACACCTAATCGACGGAGTACTTGCACAAGACCTCAGTGTACAGGTGAGTAAAAATGCTGGAACCTCGGTATGTACACGTACCATTCACAGAGAATTTCATTCCATGGGTTACCGTGGTCGTGCGGCTGCTCGTAAGCCTTTCATCTCCACTCGGAATGCTATTTGTCGTTTAGCATGGTGTAAAGAACATTTATCGTGGACCGTAGATCAATGGAAACGGGTCCTATGGACTGATGAATCCAGATACACGATCCATTAGTCTGATGGACCTGTGTGGGTATGGCGGCAGCCGGGGAACGCTATTTACCACAGTGTACTGTTCCTACGGTCAAGTTTGGAGCTGGCAGTGTACTCGTGTGGGGGTGTGTTTCATGGTATGGTTGCGGCCCATTGGTTATCGTGGACAAGCCTGTTAACCAGCAAATCTATTCTGGACAATTATGCCCTACCAACTCTGCGGCAATACTAAGGAACCGAGCCTTGTTGGTACTAGCAGGATAATACACCAAGCCATAAAACAAGGACTGTTACGGCGTGGTTTGACGATAATTCCGTATCGTGTGTGGACTGCCCAGCACAAAGCTCTGATCTTAATCCCATAGAGCACCTATGGGATGAATTAGAGCGCCGCATAAGAAGTTTGGAACCAAGGCCTACTACTAAGCTACAGTTAGTGGCAACATTATGTACTGAATGGAAGCGCATACCTATCGCTGTGTACCTACCTTGTCGAAAGCCTGTCTCGAAGGGTCAGTTTTCACACAGTATTTATTAGAAGAAAGATACAGGAGATGTGCTTGAATAAATCATCTCAAATGATGTATGACAAAAAAAATATATTTACAGATGTTTGTAGCTTACGCTACTGCTTATTTACACGGTTCTGTACATTGATGATAGTAAAAAAAAACAGTTAATTACACTCGAGTGTCTGGTGAGGCAACAAAAGTCTCTGACAAAGCAAAGAATATGAACAATTCAGCTTGAAGAGCGTTGTACAATATTAATTTTGCACAGTATTGATGCAAGGAATAATACAGAATTCGAGCTTGCAGACATAGATTCAAAAGACAGGTGATGAGAAATTAACAGATGTATGCAGCTTGCGCTACGTTAATTACAGGATTCTGTGCAACGTTTGGCATGACAACAGTTAAGTGCAGTAGAAATCTGGCGAGGCAATATGAATCTCTGGTAATACAGAGAGTAGAATCAATCCAGAATGATGAGCACTATAGAGTATAAATTTTACACAATATTGATGAAAAAAAAGTTCTGACCGAAAGGTGATACGTTGTGGGTGAACTGGAAAACTAGGAGGTTGTAGGTGACTAAGGAGACAAACATGAAATCAAAAGTTCGAAAGACAGATGATGAACATTTACAGATGAATGTGGCTCGCGGTACTACATGTTACATACAATGGTGATATGAAAAATAGTTATATACAATAATTTTCCTGAGAATACAAAAGAAAAAATAATCTCTGAAAATACAGAGAGAAGACACAACTCATCACAGTGAGTATTGGAAAACACAAATTTACACAGTTGATAAGTAAAATTACACAGTTGAATCAGGAATTGAAGATAAGAATATACTGTAAAAACGACAAAGTTTACAGATATCTGTGGTTCGTGATACGACCTATTTACATGATTATGTACAATGAGAAGTTACAATTTATATATATTGGTTTGTCAGAGGTGGTAAAAGAAATAGTCTCTGACATCGCAGAGAGAATACACAATTTAGCAAGATGAGCAATGAAAAACAAAAAAAATTACACATGAGTTATACACGAAATGAAACATGTAAATAGGTCGTATCATGAGAACTGAGTCTTAAAAAAAAGCGTGAAAAGAAATTGACAATTATAAGTAGCTCATGCTTCGAACAATTCATAGGATTCTATACAATAATTGATCTACTAAAAGTGATGTGTGAGACAAACAAAAAAATTCTGATAAAATAGAGAGTACAAATAATATAGTACAGTGAATGTTGAGGAACAAGATTACACTCAGTTGCGAAACAAGAAAAAAAACCAGGAAATGTGTATAGGAAAATCGTCTCAAAATGACACATGAAAAGAAGATTTACAGGTGCTTGTAGCTGACGCAACGACCTATTCACAAAGCTCAATACAGTGATGAGAGAATACAATTTATGTATGATAATTTGTCGCGAAAGACAAAAAATAGTCTCTGGTGAAGCAGAGATTGAAAACAAATCAGCATGGCAAAAATTGTATCTATCAGGAGGTAGGTGAAACAAAAGTTCCGACTGTAAGGTGAAGCGTTGTGGGCGACCCTGCAAACCAAGTGGTTGCTGGTGACCAAGTTGATAGGAACTGTGGTTCACTGCAGCATGCAACTGCAGTGGTAAGTTCTAGTCGAAGGCGGGAGAGTAGGCGATTACGAAAATGACAAAGTAACGCAGTACTGACTTTATTTATGTCAGTAGAAGCTTCGGGGGGACGCTGAAGATGATACACGTGAATTATATGTTTTACAAGCACGAAGATGTAGGAGCAGACTGCCGGAAGGTGAATAGGGCGAGAAGAGTTCAGAAGTAGTGTTCGGTAGGCACTGAAGGTGAGGACGGTCTCACAGGATCGTTGCGCTAGCGTGAAAGCGAGATGGAGTATTGGCAATAATACTGTGCAATACATGAAGACATGCTGGACGTCAGCCTCCTCGCCACAATACGGACAGGAGGGTGAAGATAAAATGGTCATGCGATGTAAAATTGACGGCACAGGGAGGCGGTTGTGTAAGAAAAGCCAATGTGAATTGACTTGAAGGGGTGCTGAAAGTGGGGAAAGAGCAGCGGACCACACTGCGGAGGTAGAACAGAGTGGAATGCCAGTAATGGGAAGAGGTGCGGAAGAGCGAGAGAGAAAACGGTAGAGATCAGCTGTTGAGAAAGAGACAAGAGGAAGAGGTGGACCATTGGACGACAGAAAAAATGGGAGAGGGAGAGAGGCAGAGTGGACAGAAATGAGACCTGAGGGAGTAGCAAGCTCAGGGAACAGGGAGATTATAGTAGAAATAAGAGAGTTGTGAACAAAGTGAGCGTTGGCATTGAAACGGAGAGCAGAGGGTAGAGAAGAGAAGGGGAGCCAGGAAAGATCGGTGTTAACAAGATCGCTGACTGTAACGACTCCAGCTCGGAGCCATGAAGGAAAAGCAAAACATGGGAGATGGGGAGGGTGTAGCAGAGAAGAAAAAAAAAGAGGTTCGGAAAGTAGGTCATTTGTGGAGGCAGGCAGAGAGCGAGAAAGAGGGAGGGAAACGAAGAAAGGAGATAGCCTCTTTGTAAACAGGAGGGAAAAGTGTGAGAAGGAGACAGTGGTCCATGAGTAAGAACGAAAGGAGAGTAAAGCGTGTGTTATGCGGAGAGACTATGACATCACGAGCAGCAACTGCAGAGGGAGTAGGTGCCGCAAGTGATCGTAAAAACGTAGACACACGATAAGCCTTGTAATAGGATCTGACGTCGGGTAGACTAATGCCTCCGTTGGAAGGAGACAGGCTGAGTTGAGGTGCTCCGACTCAGTGATGGCCGGGCCAGATAACCTGAGTTTGACAGCGGGTGAGTTCAAGAAGACGTAGTGCTCGTTGCTTCGAAGCCAACCAGGAATACGTGCACATTGAAAGCAGGTAAGTGTGCGTTAGACGTGCTCTTTGAAAGATGGAGGTGCAGAATTGTGCGCGCCGCCAGATTCCGACCGAGCGATGTAGGCGTGGCCGGAGAGTCGTCCAGGTAACGAGTGAAGCAGTTGCTGGTTTTCCAAGGTGGACTCCTAGGAATCGTTGAGAGGTGTTGGACCACTCTGCTCCCCAAGGAGAGTCAGTGCGGTTAGTCCACGAACCGGTCCATAAGCCTGTGCTTTTCGTTGTGTTTAGCGCTGCTCCGGAACATGAGGCGTAGGTATTGTAGAGATTGTGGAAATCGTGAAATTGTGAGTCTTGCCGAATGCAGAATGTAATATCATCGGCGTAGGCAGCATAGGTAGCAACATGATGACGTGTGCTGGCTACCACCGGTGGTAGTGAAGCAAAGAAGGATCAATGGACTGCGCGTAAAAAAGGTTCTATTGCGAGGGCGAAGAGCTGCCCGGATAAGGGGGAACCCTGACGCACGCCGCGACGAAAGGGTATGGGAGCTGTAAGAAGGTTGAGCAGCTTGACGTGGAAAACTGCGTCCCGGTAGAGGGAGATGAGAAGAGAAGCAAAGGAAGGAGGAAAGCCGAAATTTAGTAATGTAGCAAGAAGGTAATCATGAGAAATATTATCGAATGCTGAGCGTTGATCGAGGGAGAGAAGAGCAAGGGGTTCTGAGCGAGAGCGGGCGAGGTGAATTAGATCATTAAGAAGCTGAATATTATGGGAGATGGAGCGGCCGGGTACAGTATAGGTTTGATTAGTGGAGATAATATGAGGGAGTATAGGGTTAAGCCGGCGGGACAGAAATTTAGAATAGAGTTTATAATCAGTATTTAAGAGTGAGATGGGACGCCAATTCCCCAAGTCAAGCGGATCACCCTTCTTGGGGAAAAGGACAACATGTGCGAGCGTGAAACTCCTTGGAAGAGATGTAAGATGCATGGCAGTAGAAAAAGCACAGAGGAGAAAAGGAAGGAGGGCAGGAAGAAAAGCCTTATAGAAAGAAACAGGGAGACCGTCCGGGCCAGGTGAAGCCCGGGGTTGAGGGACGAGAAAGTGTCAGAGAGCTCAGTTAAAGTGGGAGGATGGAGGATGCTGGCTGAAAGATGAGAAGGGACCTGAGGCAAAGAAGAGAACAGAAGAGCAGAAGCCGTAGGGGAGGGAGGAGGAGTTTCACAAAATTTTGAAATGTAGTAATTCCGTACCATAGAACAAATTGGAACTGGTTCGGATGATACTACTCCAGTTGGAAGACGAAGGTGCTGTAGAACAGAAAAGGATCGGCGAGTTGACTCAAGTGACGTAAGGAATTCGTACGAACAAGCATCAGATTTCAGGTGTTGTAGTTTAAGGCGTTGAAGGGCTTGTTTTGCAAGCGGCACCAAAAGTGAATGTAATTCTGCCTCGTAGACTTGAAATAGGGGATCAGCAAGATTGAGCAAAGAAAGCATTTGCCTAGTATGATCAAGTCGCATCCTCTGTTGTGTCATGATCGAGTATGACAGGTTTCGTACCAGTAGTATGAGATGGCGTTTTACTTCCAACCAAAAGTTGAGGGGGCACGGTGCAGAATGAAACCAAGCCTTGGACGCCAATCCGCATGAAAATCTCGCACCGATGAGCAGAAGGCTGAGTCATCTAAAAGAGTGTCGTCAAAAGTCCAAGGCCGGATTGTGCGTGGCTATGTTGAAGTAGCAAAAACTGTTATGGCAATGGCGCAATGATCCGAGGAAGCTGTGGGTGTACAGCATGAATCTGATGTTGCTGGTAGAAGAAGAGAAGTTGCATAAAAGCGATCCAATCTTGCTGTAGGAGGATCAATGGCTCTTGGTGCACGCCATGTATGTGTAGTCTGGGTTGGTGACAAATGGCGTTGAACATCTACGAGTGAGAAGTCTGACGTGATAGACTGTAAAAGATGTACTACTTCCGCACGGTGTTCTCTGGAAGCAGAAGAGCGATCAGTTAGGGGATGTAGAGTGCAATTGTAGTCACCTCCGATAAGTACCCGGTCGGTGATGGGAATACGTGACAGAGCCCGTCGAAGTTTTGCAAACAGCTCTGGCACGTGAGTAGGAGTGCAAGGAACATAAATGTTGAATACATGAAATTTTTCAGCTGCGACGGTGAAAGAGACCCGTTGTAATAAGTCTCGACATAAGTTTTTCACTGAGAAGGAGGAAAGAGTTGAACGAAAACGTGAGTGAACACCCACTGCCATGCCACCACGCGACAGTTGGCTGTAGGCGTGATGGAAAGTATGATCCCACTGACGCCATTGATGAAATTGAGTGGTGGAAGTACAGTTTGTTTCCTGCAGAAGTAATATATCAGCATTCAGCGGAGCAAGATCCTCTCGTACCAGCGCATTCGCAAGAGGTGTCGCAAAACCGCGACAATTAAGTGACACCACCTTGAATGTCTAGGTTAGTTGTGGGATGCAGTAGGAATTGACTGGCTGTAGTGATGGAGTGGAGTCGACGGAGAAAACAAGCACTCCACGGGACCTCGTCCGCAGTGCGCCGAAGAATGTTTTCAAGTGAGTGTAATTGAACCAGCACTTGTGGAAGAGCTGCTTCATACTGCTGAATGGAAGTGCGTGCTGAGGAAGGGCTAGAGGACCCTAAAAGGCAATCCAGCACGTCCTCGTATGGCAGAGGCTCAGCAGGGAAAGCATTTTCAGCAAGAAAAGTTGTGAATTCATCTAGTGAGGGAAAGGCACCCTCACATGCTGTCTCAGAGGAAGTGTGTAGAGGCGACCTGGAGAACGGTCGTCGAGAGCTGACGAAGCGAGTGGATGAGCGGGTAGAAGAGCGAGATGATCTTCGGGACGCCAGAGTCTTTGACTTCTTCGTCTTGGGGTGAGAAGCACCACTGCGTTTTCCAGCAACCACAAAAGCTTCATGATCGTCTGGAGAGTCTGAGACCCGAAGCGTTACCTGTGACTTGTGTCATGGAGCCAACGGTAAAAGCTGAGGAGTGGTCAACATGTATATCAGCAGTGGTTGTAAAAGTACTAGGGGGAGTCGATTTTGGAAGCCTGGGAAAGTTCTTAGGATCAGCAGGAGGTGGAGGCATCAAAGTCGTTTGTTGACCAATGGCAGTAAGCTGACTTTTGGAAGATCTTGATTCCGCTACTTTCCTCGAATAGGAAGAAGTCTGTGAAGCGTTGGTGGACAAAGTAGAAGATGTAGTGTGTGGAGCTGTTTGCAGGGGAGGCACGTGGGCACTGAGCCCTTATGTGACTTTCGCTCTGACAGATAGTGCAATACTGGGAAGTGATTATCTCAACTCTTCGGCGTTGCTGTCCACAGCGGATGTGCAAAACATTCGGAACCGCTTTCAGCTGAGCATCAGATGAAAAGAGGACTCGAGCAGTTTTCACACAGTATTTATTAGAAGAAAGATACAGGAGTTGTGCTTGAATAAATCATCTCAAATGATGTATGACAAAAAAAAAGATATTTACAGATGCTTGTAGCTTACGCTACTGCTTATTTACACGGTTTTGTACATTGATGATAGTAAAAAAACAGTTAATTACACTCGAGTGTCTGGTGAGGCAACAAAAGTCTCTGACAAAGCAAAGAATAGGAACAATTCAGCTTGAAGAGTGTTATACAATATTAATTTTGCACAGTATTGAAGCAAGGAATAAAACAGAATTCGAGCTTGCTGACATAGATTCAAAAGACAGGTGATGAGAAATTAACAGAATGTGCAGCTTGCGCTACGTTGATTACAGGTTTCGGTGCAGCTTGCGCTACGTTGATTACAGGATTCGGTGTAACGTTTGCATGACAACAATTAAGTGCAGTAGAAATCTGGCGAGGCAACATGAATCTCTGGTGATACAGAGAGTAAAATCAATCCAGAATGATGAGCACTATAGAGTATAAATTTTACACAATATTGATGAAAAAAAGTTCTGACCGAAAGGTGATACATTGTGGGTGATCTGGAAAACCAGCAGGTTGCAGGTGATCAAGGAGACAAACATGAAATCAAAAGTTCGAAAGACAGATGATGAAAAATTTACAGATGAATGTGGCTCGCGGTACTACATGTTACATACAACGGTGATATAAAAAAATAGTTATATACAATTATTTTACTGAGAATACAAAAGAAAAAATAGTCTCTGAAAATACAGAGAGAAGTACAACTCATCACAGTGAGTATTGGAGAACACAAATTTGCACAGTTGAAAAGTAAAATTACACATTTGAATCAGGAGTTTACAGATGTCTGTGGTTCGTGAAACGACCTATATACATGATTCTGTACAATGAGAAGTTACAATTTATATATATTGGTTTGTCAGAGGTGGTGGAAGTACAGTTTGTTTCCTGCAGAAGTAAATCAGCATTCAGCGGAGCAAGATCCTCTCGTACCAGCGCATTCGCAAGAGGTGTCGCAAAACCACGACAATTAAGTGACACCACCATGAATGTCTAGGTTAGTTGTGGGATGCAGTAGGAATTGACTGGCTGTAGTGATGGAGTGGAGTCGACGGAGAAAACAAGCACTCCACGGGACCTCGTCCGCAGTGCGCCGAAGAGTGTTTTCAAGTGAGTGTAATTGAACCAGCACTTGTGGAAGAGCTGCTTCATACTGCTGAATGGAAGTGCGTGCTGAGGAAGGGCTAGAGGACCCTAAAAGGCAATCCAGCACGTCCTCGTATGGCAGAGGCTCAGCAGGAAAGCATTTTCAGCAAGAAAAGTTGTGAATTCATCTAGTGAGGGAAAGGCACCCTCACATGCTGTCTCAGAGGAAGTGTGTAGAGGCGACCTGGAGAACGGTCGTCGAGAGCTGACGGAGCGAGTGGATGAGCGGGTAGAAGAGCGAGATGATCTTCGGGACGCCAGAGTCTTTGACTTCTTCGTCTTGGGGTGAGAAGCACCACTGCGTTTTCCAGCAACCACTAAAGCTTCATGATCGTCTGGAGAGTCTGAACCCGAAGCGTTATCTGTGACTCGTGTCATGGAGCCAATGGTAAAAGCTGAGGAGTGGTCAACATGTATATCAGCAGTGGTTGTAAAAGTACTAGGGGGAGTCAATTTTGGAAGCCTGGGAAAATTCTTAAGATCAGCAGGAGGTGGAGGCATCAAAGTCGTTTGTTGACCAATGGCAGTAAGCTGACTTTTGGAAGATCTTGATTCCGCGACTTTCCTCGAATAGGAAGAAGTCTGTGAAGCGTTGGTGGACAAAGTAGAAGAAGATGTAGTGTGTGGAGCTGTTTGCAGGGAGGCACGTGGGCACTGAGCCCTTATGTGACTTTCGCTCTGACAGATAGTGCAATACTGTGAAGTGATTATCTCAACTCTTCGGCGTTGCTGTCCACAGCGGATGTGCAAAACATTCGGAACCGCTTTCAGCTGAGCATCAGATGAAAAGAGGACTCGAGCAGTGCGGCGGAAACCCCGAATTGAATTTGTCTTCAGGGTCTCTGGGAGCCGCAGAGAGAGTTGTTATGGAGCCAACAACTCTGCCGTACCTGCTGAGCAAGGTGCAGAGTGCAGCGTCGGATACTTCTGGTGGTACGGGGTAGAAGGTCACCTGCACCTGGCGGTGCGCAACCGGTTGTGCTAACAGATGCACGTCATTGATGGTTAGACCTTCCGTAAGGACCTGGTCAGCATGCGCTTTATCCTTAAAATAGACCAAGACAGATCTGGGTTTTCGAGCTACAAAGTCTATAGCATCCTTTGGTAAGATAGTTTTGAGGGCTCGGCTATATTGCCACAGCTTAGTGTCGGGAAGCGCATCAAAATAGACGCCCCGTTCCATAGTGGAGGAAAAAAGGTGACCAGCTCGGGAATCCTCTGGTATGTCAATTGTAGCAGTAGAGCCGACGACAGGGACATAGGATTCAGGAAAAGGCATAGCAGATGAAACTGGGGGTGTGAGGACTCCAGAAGTTGCAGAAGCATAGGACGCTTGGGCAGACATGGGTCGAGAAGTCGATGGAGCGGCCCCTAGCAGTGAGGGCGGATCAGGAAGTTGATGAGAAGTAGAAGCTGTGAGTTCAGTATTGCTGATAACGGAGACGGCATCATATGCTGAGATGTAGATAGGAGACTTGGCACCACCGCACTTGGTGGGAGTTATAGCTGGAGAAGAAGAGGTGTCCATGACGTCGCAATGACGCTCGGGAGCCACCTCATTAAGCTGAGCAGGAGCTACCGCGGTAGAAGAAGAAGAAGAGGGAGCTGGCTGATCTGCCAAGATAAGGATGTGGGCGTCACCCTTGTCTGCCTCCGCCATCGAAGCAATGGCGAGACTTTAACGAAAAAAGACCAGCTCGGTTGAAAAAATAAAACAGTGAATAATGAGAAAATATGGCACTCACCAACCTGGGAGATACACGAACGTAAAGTGTAGAACTTCAACTTGAAGATACACGCAACCACAGAAACTAAAGCACTCAATAAACACCTTATAGCAACGAAAATCACGGAGCTCAAAACCCAACCACTGAGCTTCGAAGGGTCAGTGCATGCATTAAGGCCAAAGGTGGACCGACATCGTACTAATGTATGTCAATAAATGCTATGTTGTGTTTCTCTTCCAGGTGTCCGGTGACTTTTGTCAATATAGTGTATTGTAGATAGCATATCGCATGAAATTTTGGTTAGTGTGGCACCGGATATTTCTTCCCTTCTCCCCCATTTTGTGCACCAGCTATTGTATAATGTTATCGCAAGCAACCGAGTACTTAAATTATTGTACATGTGATTATATGATGTTTATTTATCAGTCTGTGGAACCCTGAAGGCAATAATTTTATATTTAGGAGTTTTGTGAAATAATACTATAAAGCGCAGTACATTTTATCTTTTCTTAAAGGTAATTGAAAGTCGTCAGTTTAATAAGATCTCAAGTTCCAAAGCATTCTGTTGCTTTAAAAAATCACGACGAAAAAAAATACGTAATTTGTAATAAGTCCTCCTACAGAAAAAAATAAAATTATTACAAAACGTATTCAGAAAAATAATAATCTTCAATAGAAAATAAAATGACTGATTCACCTTCATTAATTACAAAGAACATTTCATCATCGTGCGATTAGAGACTGGAGGTTACGTGTATTTTCTGGTTCAGCGGTAGCAGGCTTGGTTCACGTATAGAAAAGGTCTCTGGTTCGAAACCCACCAGGGGTGAAGAGAAAGGATTCGTAGAAGAGCTGCAAAAATCAACGATTTTGCGAAATTTCTGTACAAATACGGAAAAACCCGAAATGGACTTTTTTGACAAATCAAAGATTTTGCGAAATTTCTGTGTAAATACGGTAAAACCTGAAATGGACTTTTTTGACAAATCAAAAATTTGCGAAATTTCTGTATAAAAACGGAAAAACCCGAAATGAACTTTTTGACAAATCAAAAATTTTGCGAAATTTCTGTATAAATACGGAAAGGTCTTTTTTGGCAAATCAAAGGTTTTCCGAAATTTCTGTATAAATACGGAAAAACCAGAAATGGACTTTTTTGGAATTACTGACCGCGGAAATTCTGTCAAAGTACTGAAATCAGAAGAAACGAAAATTTCGTTAAAAGACGGACACCTACCGTCAACTTTCCTGTACTGTATTTTCGGGAATTTTCCGTTTCACAACACTTATTTTTTACAGTGTAACCACACTGGGGTGACAGAGTGGTCAGAGGCTTGGGCTTTTGGCTAATTTACGAGCTTGGTCGTCCTTCTGGTCCCTGATGGGTGGTATGTTCGTTTTACGACGCTGATTCTATTCCTTCCCAGAAATTGCCCCAAATTATTAACGTGCTACTCTTATAGCCCAAGATGCTTACGGGGGACATCAGACCCTGGAATAAAATAATAATAGTACTAATAAAAAGCAGTTATATCAAACCAAAATTCCAATTCAAAGGGAATTCTGGTTTGATATAGATTTTGGTTACTCGATGGAAGAGCGGTTGGAATACTAACTTCAAGAACCAAATCTCTTCGGAGCTCATATGTGTTTGTTCTTAGATTCTGGTTTGTCTTCGTTTGCTGTTGGTAGCAACCGCAAATTAGGGATGGACGATGTGTTTTAATCTTTGGTACTCTTGGGCGTCGTTAAACTGCAAAAACAAACAATGACGCTGAATGCTTCAGGCTACATCTGTTTGTCGAAAAGACAGAAACCATCTTCGTGACGCAACAGCCATGTAGAGCCAAGGCTGTCTAGAAAACACAAGGCCATGACGTTAGATAGATGAGTTCCCTCCGTTTCTGATGTTACACGGACTGATACGTCAGTGTCTTGTTTGACATCATAAACGACAACGTTTGAAACCAATCGGAAGCCTTGATTTCCGTGTGACGTCACTAAAAGGGGAACTCATCTGTCTGATGCCATGGCCTTGTGTTTTCTGAACGGCTTTGGTAGAGACCTGGTCTCCTGATATGAGGTTTCTTAGCCGAAGGTACACTTGATTGGCGGGCTAGTCCAATGCTGGAGGCAAGGTCACAAATCTTAGGAGCAACAGCTGTAAACGGATCATACATCCAGAGCTGATTTTCGGGGATCCATTCACGAATTTGCGTTACATTCGTGGAAAACCGTGGAAGAACCACGAATTGATTCGTCGGTTACAGGATTAAAGCCTGCAACAGTATCTTCGCGCGCAGACATGGTACTTTCTTGGGACTGAATTTTGAAGGGTGCCCTTTGAGAAGAAATGCATGTGCGCTAAATGATATCATACGGGTGGAAAAAATGTATAGTTTGTTATTCGTTACTTTTTAAGTTCTTGCTCACAAAAATTCTACTGACCTGTGATGAATGTGTTATTATTTCCAGGTACGCCGAGGACGGGGCTAACTTTTCAATTAGCAGGGATGATCCTACAATCATACAAAAGACTTTAGACCAAGAGTACGATCTTCTAAAGCAGTTTGGACTATCTTATGTTCATTTTACACGTGCCGTAAGTTATTTCCTTATTTAATTGAGTACTATGGGCGCTATTTTTAGTATCATTTAAAGCAAACTGATGATGAATTTCTTTTTCCTGTTCTTCTGCTGTTTTTGTCAGTTCTCTGCAGAATCAGAATATCTGAATTTGTAATGTTTATCATACACGATCGAGTCACATTATTGTGACCACCACCCAATATCTAGAGTAACCGCCGTGTGCAGCGCGGACAGCAGCTAGATGGGCTGGGAGTGACTCAGTAAGGTGTTGGAAGGTGTTCACAGGTATATGGAGCCATGCTGACTACAGTGCATCTGACAGCTGCTGGAGGGTGCGTGAAGAAGGATCCATAGAGCGAACAACAATACTGAGGTGGTCCCACAGATGCTCAGTTGGGTTTAAGTCTGTGGAATTAGGGCAGCAGGGAAGTACTTTGAAGTCTTCATCGTGCTCTTCCAACCATTCTCGGACATTTCTAGCTGTGTGATACGTCGCATTGTCGTGCTGGAAGATTCCATCCGCCCCAGGAAAGACAATCAGCATGTATGTGGGTGTACGTGGTCTGCAAGGATGGATTCACAACGAATTCGGTCCATAGTGCCTTCCACAGGTATGAGTGGACCTAGGGAATACCACGAAAACATTCCTCAGATCATAACGCTGCCGCCACCAGCTTGTATTCTTCCAGCAGTGGTTTAAGAGTGTTTGTTCTCCGATGTTTCTCACCTTATACGCCAACGTCCATCCGTTCGATGAAGCAGAAAACGTGACTCATCGGAGAAGGCAATCCTTTGCCAATCAGCGGAGGTCCAATTCCGATACTGCCGTGCAAATGTGAGCCTTTTCTGCCGATGCACCTTCGTTAGGATAGGCGCAGTGACCATCCGTCTGCATCGGAGCCCGATACGCAGCAGGGTTTTCTGTACAGTCCTTTTAGACACACTTCCGGTAGCCCCCTGGTTCATTCCGCCAGTGAGTTGCTCCCCTGTAGTGTGTCAATCGGCCCTCATACACCTTCGAAGCCGACGTTCACCTCTCACATCAATGGCACGAGGTGTTCCGCAGTTTCCAGTTAGCTTATTCGCAATGGTGCCATTTCTCCAATCACGATACGCGTTACCCACAGCAGCACGCGAACAGTTCACAAATTGCCGCCCCGGTGGCGCAGTGGTCTAAGGCGCTGGCCTCTGATCATTCGTCGTAAGGGGTTCGGGTTCGAATCCCGGTCAGGCATGGATGTTGTGTTTGTCTTACGGCACTGGCTCTCTCCCTTCCCTGGAGCCAGTGACCCTAAATTAGGGACGGGCGACTGCTTATAGCCCATTGAGTTGCTCACGGTGGTCGTTAAACCTCCAATCAAAAAAAAAAAAAAAAAAAACAGTTCACAAATTGCGCTGTTTCAGAATTACTGCCACCCTTGGCCCGAAAGCCTATAATCATCTCGTTTTGCAAATCTGATAAATCGCTCCTTCTATATCCATGACAGCAACGCCTGATATGTTTTCAGAATGCCTACAGCACACCTTATATACCCCACAGTTCACAAATTGCGCTGTTTCAGAATTACTGCCACCCTTGGCCCGAAAGCCTATAATCATCTCGTTTTGCAAATCTGATAAATCGTTCCTTCTATATCCATGACAGCAACGCCTGATATGTTTTCAGATCAGATTTGATCATTTGATCATATGTAGAGGATTTTAGGAAGGGTGTATCTGACCCCAGGTCTTAAACAACCCTTAGAAATAGGAAGCTAAAAGATTTGGGCTAGAGTGCCCGATAGGAAAGTGACACGGAAGCGAAGAAGAAAGGGGGAGGAAGACGCCCTTATTTATTACCGGGAGGCCAGTACCCGGGGTCCGACGGCTTAAACGTGTCCATCCGACGCACGGCGGATATTTAGTGGATCGAGCGTTCGTATCTGCCGGGGATCGAACCTGAGGTCCTTTCCGTGGTAGTCACGAACGTTGCCCCCTAGGCTACCCGCGGCCCGATATGTTTTCAGAATGCCTACAGCACACCTTATATATACCCCTCCAAGCCAGCTCAGGCCGCGCCGGTGGTGCAGTGGTCTAAGCGATGGCCTCTGATCATTCGTCCCAAAGGGGTCCGGGTTCGAATCCCGGTGAGGCATGGATGTTGTGTTTGTCTTTCGGTACTGGCTCTCTCCCTTCCCTGGAACCAGTGGCCCTAAATTAGGGACGGGTGACTGCTTATAGCCCATTGAGTTGCTCACGGTGGTCGTTAAACCTCTAACCAAAAAAAAAAAAAAAAAAAAAAAAGCCAGCTCAAGACACGTGCCTTCTTTCATTGGCTACGCGCTGTTGACGTCACAAGTAGAAGGTGGTCAAACTCGACCGTGTATAAAGTACAATTTTGTATAAAGTAAATAACTCGACCGTGTATAAAGCACAATTTGTATAAGAGGTCTCTGCTAATCAACAGTATTATTGAGTTGTGTAAACAATCTTGTCACATTTTGGCGATAGACTTATGCGTAGGTACCAATTTTTAAGGTTAATTTTATTTGTAGATACATGATATTTACGTATTCTTTGGAAATGAAGAGAGTAAGGTTGATTCTCAACACTTAAGGTGGTTCCACCTAAAAACTCTGCCCAACGTTTCCAATGGTAAAAACTTCTGTATACATTCAGCATTTCGACGTGAGTGATTCATCTGTCTCTGCGATTGTTCTACCAGGAGTTTTATTTTCTTTTACTTCATTAAAATAAAAAATAAACAAATAGTCCAGCAAGGGGGAATTGTATGTAATTATGACTATTGTGCATTTTTTTTTGCCCAAATTAAAATCAATTTTGAAAATTCTCCTGATTTGCAAATCTGATAAATTGCTCCTTCTAGATTTCTCAAATGCAACAGTATTAGGGTTTGTATATACATGTATAAAGGAAAAAAGCTATACTTCACTAAAGAAACATTCCTAGTCAGTGCTTCGTGCAATATAAATTTCATACTGCTAACTATTAGATCGTCGGAGATGAAATGACGGAATATTGGTGGAAAGTTCAAATATTTAGAATACCGTGGAAAATAATTTTTAGTAATCGAAATAATGACAGCCAGCAGCAACACACTTTTTGCCAACGAGATACAAGCTTCTGTTGGCCATCGTGAAAAAAATGTTGAGATACGACAAACTCATGGAATACGGTTTCAATTGATGCCTGATTGGGAAAGCACTTACCCTGTATAAAAGTGTCCAGTCCGTAGAAGACAGATCAGGTGAATAAGGTGGATGGTATGATGTTTCGTACCTAAAATGGTGCAGATTGTGGATAATCTGGTGTGCAACCTTGGGTCTCGTGTTATCATGGAGAAATATGGGTCCATGACGATGGACAGCCTGTTTGGTGGATTGTTTCTTGACAATACAAGTCCGACTTGATGATTTCCCCTGGTTGTAGGAAAAAGGAGTGCATCACACCAGTTACGGACCATCAAACCTTTTTTTTTTTTTTTTGATTGGAGGTTTAACGACTACCATGAGCAACTCAGTGGGCTATAAGCAGTCACCCATCCCTAATTTAGGGTCACTGGTTCCAGGGAAGGGAGAGAGCCAGTGCCGTAAGACAAACACCACATCCATGCCTCACCGGGATTCGAACCTGGCGCTTAGACCACTGCGCCACCGGGGCGGCCGACCAAACCTTGACCATAGTCTTCTTGCGATGGAGTTCCTGCTTCGGGGTGTGTTTCGGGGCTTCACGGCGATTGTCACATGGCATCCATTTCTCACAACACGTGACGATGCGCCTCAAAGTATCGTTCGTTTGGGTCCGAATAAGCAGAAAATAGAAGTTATCTAATCGTCGCTTTTAGTGCTGTTCCCTTAACTCATGTAGCACCCATTTATCCATCTTCTTTACATTGCCTATGACCGTTAAATATCGGAAAATGGTTATATAGTGTACTCCGAATTTTTCACCAAGTTTTCGTACCGTTTGCTTGGATTTGATCAAGGTCCCCAGCTCGGCATCATCGATAGCTCTTTCTTGTCTACCGCGTGGCTCATTTTCGAGGCTCATATCTCGGGAGCCACCCAATGGTACAGTGATCTAAGCGCTGTCTTGTGACCATTCGTCCAAGATGGGTCCAGATTTGAATCCCGGTGAGGCATCGATGTTGTGTTTGTTTCACAGCACTAACTCTCTCCCTTCCCTGAAACCAGTGAACCTAAATTTAGGACGAGCGACTGCTTATAGCCCATCGAGTTGCTCAAGGTGGTCATTAATCCCCTTCCCCCAAAACATTTCGCCGGACCGAATCAAGCAAACCAATTGTTGTAGTTAATACGCGGTTATCTCTGATGATGTCGTGTGTTATAATATGGTATGTAGCCCGCAAGACTGTTGCGTGCTTTGAATGTACGGACTGTTTAAAAACAACGATAATGTTGCAGAGTGCTTCATGGCAACGGTAGTCAGATGCATGATTAAGTTTGGGTTATCATTATTTTTTCTACAGTTAGGCTGACCAGCTATTTTTCTAGTTTATTATGGTGTACAGTTCCTTGCGTTATTATTTACAAACTAACATCGTTATCTAATATCGCCATACAAAAACAACTTCTCTCCGAACTTGTAGTTAAACAGCCGTTTTACGAGGACATCCTTGACCACTATACTTTGTGAAAATACAAGTTTGTCCACACCGACCATCGAAACCGGGTCCCCTCACTCCGGAGTAAGTCATTCTCCTAACTGAGCTACACGGACATGTGCTCTCATTGCTATCTGCCTTTATCTCATGTTCGTCCTGCGGCGTAGGCACGTCACACATCGCCCCCGAAAGAGGGCCGGGGGGTATGGCCCACGGGTCAGCCGCGATCATGTGTCGCTGTAGGCAGTCATCCGCTGAAGAACGTGCATTTGAGAAATCCCAGACAATTTGGTGGGTGGAACGTAACATCACACTGATTTATTTTTCGAAGCACAGAAGAAGGCATTCTCATTTTTCCTGTCTCGTGGTGTGGAAAGAACATCACATCATTGCGAGAAACTTAACAGCCGGGTGATCCTGGAAGTTCGGGCGTCAATGTGAAAACACAAGTTTCGTCCGCGCCGGGCATCGAAATCGGGTCCCCTCACTCCGGAGTAAGTCGCTCTCCCAACTGAGCTACACGGACATGTGCTCTCATTGCTATCTGTCTTTATCTCATGTGCGTCTTCCGGGGCAGCCACGTTACAGCTTCCTTGAGAGATAGAAGAATTGACCTTCTTTATAAGAAATACGTAGATGCATTTCTTTTTCATGTAGATGCATTTCTTTTTCATGTAGATTAATTTCTTTTTCATGTAGATGAATTTCTTTTTCATGTAGATGCATTTCTTTTTCATGTAGATGCATTTCTTTTTCATGTAGATTCATTTCTTTTTCATGTAGAGGCAATTCTTTTTCATGTAGATTCATTTTTTTCATGTAGATGCATTTCTTTTTCATGTAGATGCATTTCTTTTTCATGTAGAGGCAATTCTTTTTCATGTAGATTCATTTTTTTTCATGTAGATGCATTTCTTTTTCATGTAGATGCATTTCTTTTTCATGTAGATGCATTTCTTTTTCATGTAGATTCATTTCTTTTTCATGTAGATTCATTTCTTTTTCATGTAGAGGCATTTCTTTTTCATGTAGATTCATTTCTTTTTCATGTAGATGTATTTCTTTTTCATTTTGTAGCACTTCACCAGTTTCTCTGGTCACGAGCCACCACTGGAAATAATAATCAGTGTTTACAGGCAGTAGAGTAGCTTTGATTTAAATTTATACAAGGGGCATCCTGAAAGTAATGCCTCCTCCTTAATAACTTTTGAAATTTCGAAGTGATATTAATGAAACTGCACTGACATGTACTATGATATGTTACCAATGTGGGAACAAATTTGTTTCAGAATGGGAAATAAAGATCATGAATGGCAGAGAAAAGCAGCGAGCCGTAATTGAATTCCTGGAAAAAGAGGAATGTGAGGCTCCAGAATTCCGCAGAAGACTCCTCGCGGTATATGGAGCTGCCACAATCGAGATCAGTAATGTCTAAAGATGGATGAAGAGGTTTTGAGAGGAAGAAAGTTCAATGTCGGACAAACCACGGAGTGGAAGACCCGCAACTTCAGTGACAGATGTGAACGGGTAAGGAGTGAAAGACCTCATCACAACTGATCGTCGTGTCACCATCCAGAAGTTGTGTGATGCAATTCATTGTGGTCATAGTGCTATGGAAGCATTAATTAGGGATCTGGGCTAAAGAAACATTTGTTCAAAGTGGATCCCAAGAAACCTAACTGGTAAACAATGTGAGCAAAGGGTGGACATGTGCTGGAATATATTGGACTGTTACGAGAGGGAGGGTGAGGTGTTTTTCTCTAATATTGTGATGGGGGATTTGTTCTTTCATGACCCAGAAACAAAACGTGAGTCAATGGAATGGCACCTCACATCTTCACCTCGACAGAAAAAGGCGAAAACAACTCGTTCAGCTGGGAAAGTGATGGTGACAATTTTCTGGGACAAACAGGGTGTCATTTTGACCGATTTCCTTGTACGGGGTACAACAATAAACAGTGCTCACTATGTGCAGAGACTGAAGAAGCTAAAGGAAGCTATCAGAAAAAAAAGAGGCGACATTCCACTTCATAGTGATGTTTTACACCATAACGCACGTCCCCACACCTCAAAGGAGACTTCGCAGGCTATTGCCATAATGGGGTGGACGGTGATGCCCCAACCCGCTACAGTCCTGATTTGGCTCCCACAGACTTCTCTGTTTGACCCTTTGAAAAAAAACCTTCGTGGGGAACGTTTCGACTGTGTGACAGACAGCCTCAGGAATTTTTTCAAAATGGATTTCACCAATGGGTTTAAAAATGGCGGAAATGTATAAAAAGTGATGGACAATACTTTGAATAGGCTAGCATTGTTAACAATATGTTCAAGTATTTTGCCACCAAGTTTCACATTTTTGCTGCCACAAATCAAAATCTTATGAGGGACGAGGCATTACTTTCAGGATGCCCTTTGTACATATCACAAGTCACATTTGCGATGTGTTAATTCCTTCGACCATATATAGGGATTGACCTCGCATTAGTAGTAGCTTCCACTGAGCCCGCCGTGGTCCCAACGCGAGAGCCGTGAGATCACGTGACATTAGGCTGAAGTGATTTGGTGCTATCCAGTTTCAATGCTTCCTTATGACCTGGCAGGCTACTTTTAAATATCCTCATTTAGTAAGTCATGTTGGCAACAAGTGCGTTTTTTAGGAATGCCATTTATAGAAATTTGATTGCAACCATTTCGGAGTTACAAGATGAGTCGTTAGGACGAAGGAGGTCATTTGTTTACTGTATTCTTGTATGAACCGGCTATGTTTGTACTTTATGTAAAGTGGTGTTATCATTAATAATTGATGACACAGATTCACAGTATACACTGAGTGGCCACTTTATTATGACCACCCCTCAGTACTTCGTTGGGCCATCTTTTTCCTTTAATACTGCGTCGATTCTTCGTGGCATGGACTCCACGAGATGTTGATAGGTGGTTTGTGGAATCTGAGACCATGCTTGATGAATAGTACTTTCCAGGAGTGTGAGATTGCAGGGTTGTGGATCCAGCTGTCTGACGGCTCGTTCAACTTCATCCTACAAATTCTCAATGGGGTTGAGATCTGGAGATTGTGAGGGCCACCTAAGCAAAGTAAACTCACCGGTATGTTCCTGAAACCAATCCTGTACAATACGAGCACTATGGCAGGACGCATTATCTTGTTGAAAGTAGCCATCGCCATTGGGATAAACCATCCACATGACAGGATGCACTTGGTCCGCAACGATGTTTAGATTAACAGATTTGCCAGTCAGACGTTGATCAACACGAATTAAAGGGCCCAAAGCATGCCAGGAAAACATTCCCCAAACCATAACGTTCCCTCCACCAGCTTCAAGGGTTGTAGCATTGCATTTGGGGTCCACGCTTTCGTGCTGTTTCCGCCAAATTTTCACTCGGCCATCGGCATGGTGCAACTGAAAACGTGATTCATCGGACCACATAATTTGTTTCCAATTATAGACTGTTCAATCCTTGTGCTCCTGTGCGAACTGGAGACGTTTTCTCTTGTTAACTGCAGACAGCAGAGTGTTCAAACAGGCCTTCGGCTGCCATATCTCATCCGATGCAGTGTACGGCGAACAGTGCGTGCAGAGATCATTTGAGGTGATCCTTGATTAAGATGGTCTGTAATTTGCTGCACTGTTGCCCTTCTGTTGTCTATTACCAGTCTGCACACTCTCCGTTCCGCCCGAGCAGTCACTAGTCGATGACGATCACACGTTGCACGTAGAGACCCAGTTTTTTGGCTGACAGTCCAGTCTTTAAACACTTAAACAACAGCTGCTCTGGAACATTTCACGAATGAGAAGGTTTCGGTGATACTCGCTCCATGGCTCCGAGCTCCTACAATCATCCCACGTTGAAAGTCCGTCAAATCGCATTTTTTACCCATCTCGTAACCCAAAAATCACTTCTACTACTGTCGCAAGCACTAAGCTTTCCCTTTTAGCTTTCCCAGCCATAGCTCATTTGCTTAAAACTGTCAGGTGGTCATAATAAAGTGGCTACTCAGTGTATAATAATGTAAAAATTCCAGAAGTATGCAGTTAAATACTACGTAAAATATACGGAAATAATGTTGCCGTACTCAGAGTAACTTTACTTTTGTAAAATATGTACCTATGTACATAGGTAGACTTTATTATAGGCCATTATTAGAATATTGCGATGAATATTTGTGAAAAATTTAAAACATGTAGATCCGTTTCTTAACGCGAATGACTATATTTTTACTTTAATAGGCACACGTTTTCTAGATTGGGAATTGAACCTCAATATTGATTATTTCTTCCCGTATATGATAATCATTACTACAAATATGGAAAACTCAGGTGGATTTACTACAGATTGGAATCACGTTATTGACATAGAAGCATAGAATCTGCTTAATAATCTAATTCGTTTCTCACTAATTTCAAGTTGTGGAACTTTTAACATTTTTGACTAAGATCCCGTGACATTTCCCTTTCTGTTGTTGGAGCCATAAATTGTGACGTCATTCGCAGTCTTCCTGTATGTACGGTCGATTGTTCATTCCTAAATTACCTGTCAACTGCAGGAGTCTGCGAAAACCAACATTTCATCAGCACAAACACAATATTGACGTTAGAAGGGAAACTCTCATGTATTAAAAACAAAGAAAATAAGTGCTTTGAAATCTGTGTCTCTGCATGACTGTCTGTACAGGATTTTGTTAGTTTCGAGCTTTTTGGTAGATGTATTATTCCTCATTTCTATTTACAGAATTTCAACGCTGCGCGAAGTTGTTTTCTTCCAGAAGATGAAAAGAAGCAGCTTCTGAAAGACTTGCAAGCTATATATGCTGTAAATTACTGACAAAAGAACGAAGTAGTTTAGAACTAAATCCATTGCTTCTCAGGAAAATATAGAACTCCGTGTGAATTGAAACAAAACTGTTATTTTTTTTAAGATTTTCAATTTTTTTTTTTTTTGCTTATACTTTTAGATAAATCTCGTTGTTTGTGAAACTTTAATGGCCTCACAAAGAGCACATTGTCAAAGAATTGTATTATTATATATTTATCCAAATTTGTTATGTGGATAATTTTTGTTTCATTCAGAAATAAATTTGCAAGCAAACAAAACTGCTTTTCAACTGAACACCTTTGTGTAATGAAACAGAAAAATTGTTACGTCGAACAGAGTCAAAATGACAAGAAACAGCGGTATTATATGAAAAAATAAGTAAACAGGGGCGCACCCAGAAATTCGGAATGGGAGGGGTTCCGGCTCTGCAAGTAAAAATGCTCATGCATGTGTACTTACGCGACGTGATTATATAAATATTTTGATCTGTGAAAGAATTTAATACATTGTATTCATGAATTATCCAGCTGCAAATGGTGTTTTTACTTTTAATAAAATACATATTTCAAAAAAGGAATTAACCACAAATGTAATTATTTTATCTATTGCTTCAGAGAATGTGTTTTAGAACAAATTCTATAATGCGTGATTTCAACAATTAGAAAAATTGAAATTCACCAATTAGGAAAATTGGAGAACAGTTAGAGGGTTAGGAATCTCTCGTGTCGGACACCGACGGTGTCGGAATCATATTACAATACACTTGGCCTCATGGGGGTCCGGACCCCCCCCCCTTGTGTGCGCCCCTGTAAGTAAAAAATACACTTCATTTCCATAGAAATTCACAGTTTGGTGAGAAAAGCTCATTGAAGAAATTGCTTTCGTTTACCAAAACCACGTATAGGTTTTGAAGAAGCATACGTATATCATGTGGATGCTTAAAAGAGTACAGATAGATACTTACTTGTGTATGTAAATATGTCTGTATAATTTCTTTATTGCTGTTACTTGTGGTTAGATTAGTTTTTGTACGTGCCATTGTGTTAAAGGGGAGCTGAAAATGATGTTCATTGCGGCGGTATATTCGATTCCTTCAGCCACTGTTGTTCGTTCGCAGAAATAATGCTCAGCTAATACAAAGTTTATTTTAAAACGCGCCCGATACTTCTCAGCGGTGTACGACGCTAAAACGAACTGTTAGCGGAAGTTGGTAGTGAGAGCTGAAAGACCACGTCCAATGAAACATTACTTCATGCAGGTGAGTGGTGCGTAGACGGAAGTGTGTGGGTGTATTGTGCCGGAGAGCAAGGCTGTTTTTCAAATCCAGAAAGATGCCTCTGACGCGCGAACAAAGAATTTTCATTGTGAAGCATTTTCGTAACGAATTGTATGCGTTGTGCCGAGAAACTTTCCACCAAGCATTCCCGAATAACACGGTGCCGAAGAAAACATTGATTAACGCAATTTCTCGACGTTTGAAGAGACTGCTTGCTTCTGCATGGGATCAACTACATAACCGCCGAAGAACCACTCTGAATGACGAGTCATTGGAAGACGCAAATTTTATTTCAGTCTCGCCCTAAATCTTTGCGGAAACTGTCCCAATAGAAAAAAATGTATTTAGGTAGTACCAACGGCATCACTTGACCATTCCTCGTGGAGGAGGAGGAGGAGGAGGGGGGGGTCTTAAGCCCCCACCAGTCGTATTTGACCCCCTTCCTCCAATTATCTGGAAACAAGTTTTTCGTTTCAGTTAGAAAATAAATTTCTAAAACTTTACTAAGTTCGGATTGTTATTATTTATTTTAAATTAAAAATCAGTCATCATAAATTGAGGAAGAAGACAAGAAAGTTGACAAATTTACATTTGATCATTATTTGCTATCGAAGGAAGCGTAAGGAACAGTACAGTTTCTTGCATAAGGATTTTTTATTTTTTTATTAGGAGTTTAAAAAAATTATTTATTTAACCTGGTGGTACAGATACAGTGACAGGATAAACAGACATAGACAGTATATTCATTTTACATCAACAATGTACATAGTGAACATGATATACAGTATGCCAAATGATCAAGTTACAGAGAGAGAGAGAGAGCCAGTGCTGATCAAGTAACACATTGAGAGTCAGTGCCGAAAGACAAACACAAACATCCATGCCTTCCCCGGGATCCTTTTTTTTTTTTTTTTGTAGGTTTAACGACCACCGTGAGCAACTCAATGGGCTATAAGCAGTCGCCCGTCCCTAATTTAGGGTCACTGATTCCAGGGAAGGGAGAGTGCCAGTGCCGTAAGACAAACGCAACATCCATGCTTCACCGGGATTCGAACCCGGACCCCTTTCGGACGAATGATCAGAGGCCATCGCTTAGACCACTGCGCCACCGGGACGGCTCCCCGGGATTCGAGCCCAGACCCCTCCCTGAGTAAACGACCACTGCGCTACCGGGACGGCAAAAATCCTTGCCTGTTTTTTGTTTGTTTGTTTGTTTTGTCTGGAGGTTTGACGAACATCGTGAGCAACTTAGTGGGCTATTAAGCAGTCGCCCATCCCTAATGTAGGACCGCTGGTTCCAGGGAAGGGAGATAGCCAGTGCCGTAAGACAAATACAACATTCATGCCTCGCGGGATTCGAACCCGGACCCATCTCGGACGAATGGTCAGAAGCCATCGTTTAGACCATTGCGCCACAGGGGCGGCCATAAGGATGTGCTCTAGGGTTCTTCAGGGGTGTAATGCACTTTGTAACTTTTTTTACTTTTCAGCCGTGGGTTGAGTTGGTAACACTCAGCGTTCTTGGTGTTGAGTTGGTAACACTCTGTGTTCTTGGTGGACGTGGACATCAATTGGACGCTCAGAGATTTTCGGTCTCGTGCGCTGAATTTGGTGCTACTGGCTACTTTTCTTGCCCCCTCGGTTGGTCTCTCACTCTCTCTCTATTGTTTTTAATTGCCTTTAACTTAGTCTCCGAAGCCAGGCATCCGGTAGCATCGCCATCCCAATAAACCAGACCACCCAGCCAGCACGCAGAAAACATATACACTACTGTTTGTGAGAATTGCAGCACCATGAAGGAATGTTGGTATTAGATTGAAACTTACAGGATATGTACAACTGGTTGGGACATGCAAATGACTAAAATGTTAGTGAAAATGCGCCAGCGGTTTCGGAGCAGAGCCCTTTGAACTGTCCAGTCTTGGGTATAAAGATCTGGCTCAAACTGGATGTTGCAATCAGTGAACAGCTGACGTTACGTTGAGTCGAAAGGGTGTTTCTTGTGCATCTTTATGCCCCGTCGCCGAAAAAGGGCGCATTATGAACACCTGACAGACTTTGAGCGAGGACGGATTGTTGGGATGAGAGAAGCTGGATTTTCCTACCGCGAAATAGCCACTCGTATGGGACGAAACACCAGTACAGTGATGCTAACGTGGCGTCAGTGGACAGATGAGGCTCGGATGCACAGAAATACGGGAAATGGAAAACAAAATCGCACAACTGCACGGGATGACAAACACCTCTACCGCATGGCATTGACCAATCGCGCAGCGACATTCACGGTGTTAGCGCAGCAGTGGAGCACTGTCACAGGTCAGGCTTTGTCCTCCAGTTCAGTTTGACGTCGTCTGCTTAACAAAGGACTGGTTGCTAGCAGCACATTGCTGCACACTCGCTTTGACCCTCAACCACAGACGCCTCAGGCTGGAATGGCGTCTCGAACACATACATTGGCGGGCTGATTGGCAACAGGTCGTGTTTTCCGACGAGTCACGATTCAACTTGATGCACCATGATGGTCGCTTACGTGTTCGAAGACATCCTGGTGAACGGCAGCTTGCAGCGTCATACCGGCCCAACTCCAAGCGTTATGGTTTGGGGTGCCATTGGGTTTGTTTTGCGATCTCGCCTGCTACGAATTGAGGGAACCCTCAACAGCCGGCGGTACATTAAGGACGTTTTAGAGGAAGAGGTGATACCCTTCCGTCAGAGTTGTCCTGGCGCTATTTTCCAGTAGGACAATGCTCGGCCACATATGCCAGCCGGAACATCCAAGATATCTTTCATACACGGCAGACGCCGCTTTTTTCCTGGTCTGCATTTTCGCCGAAGGCCTCCGTCAAGCACCGTTTTGACTGTGTCGCCCAAGATATCTGTGTTACGTCATTTTCCCACTCCGACTCACAGTGCAGAGAACGTGTTTTCTATTTCCCTTTTAAGATTTGCCGAAACATGAAGCCAGTCTTTGTTCTGAAAAGGATGGGGGGAAGGGGGCGATTCGGACAGACTGTTAACAATTTGCATCGGTGTCCGTCCTGCTTTATTTTGTTTCCCCAGAAGGTAATCTTACTTTGACTCCTCTTCTGGAAATTGTCCAAAGACGTTCAGTGCAATAAATTTAGACCGAGGCAAGATCATGCTATCTTTCAAGCAGGCAAAGTAAATGGGGAAGGAGGTGGGGGGGGTATTGTGGGCTATAAGAGGGTGGTTGTAGATTGTATCTCTTCTCTCTCTCTCTCTCTCTCTAGTACTTCCCTGCTGAATAGCACTACATTGTCGGTGCTTTTATTTAGAAAGCAAAACCTTTTTATTTCTGATCGGTCTCATAGGCGCCGATTATAGGGGGCAAGGTGAATCTTACCCCCTAATAATTTTACTAGGGGGCAGTGCCCAGCCAATATTTTTCGTCCTATTTAATTAAATAATCGCTTTGGCCTCATAAAGTATAGACCAAGCTCCACCTTATGAGGCCAAAGCAATTTACTTCCAAAAAAGATAATAAATAGCAAAATAAACAAACTTTCCTTTCCATAGTCAGCATTACTCATTTCATAAGAAACTTGATTGCCAGCCCCGTATTTTGTTCGACATATTCTAGTGATGTTTAAAACAATTATCAAAAATAAATAAATAAAAGTACAGAAATGTATAATCTCTAGCGCCTTTAAGTATGTATTTTTTGCGCTTCTCTTTCTTTGTTTGAGTAACAGCGCTAATTTCTCATATTTTTTATAAAAACGTTTGGAAACAAAATCTCTTGAAATATTTTTATAAAACCGCAGGCAGAATTGTGTTTTTAAAAATAGTATTCATCAAAAGATTTCTGTTGCCTTGTTCATTTGGTGATGAGCACTTACAATTGCGTTTAAAATATACGTCGAATCTCGTAGTTTATCTTTTTGCAATCCCCCTCCCCTCCTCCTCCTTTTATTTCTTATTTTCCTCCTGACAACTGAACAGACGTGCTCGTCCCACCTCTGATCTCTTCACGCCTATCCCCTCAATAATTCGGTGAAGTTGGCACCCCTGACCGGTCTATATTATCTACCCACACCCATTGATTCCAGAAGGCAGGAATTTCCTTCTGTACAGAATTGGTTTACTCAGGGACAGCCGGAGAAACAATCTCGATGTTTGCGTCCCATCTCAGTTTCAGCTGGGTTCGAAATGTATTGCCTAAAATACACTGCAAGAATTTTTTACCGTATTTTCTTGAGATGAAAAGGAAAAGATATACCTGGCAATATTTTTATATTTTACATGATTAAATTGAATAATGTACGTGCGTGCGCGCGCGGTTCGGAAAGGAAGCGAGGGGGGGGGTCGTGCCACGCCGCGCTGAGGGCCTCAGAGATTCTTAAAACGACCCTGTCTATGATATAAATTTTTTTGAATTGCGCGATTTTTTCTTTGTGTGGCAATTTTCATAAACAGTAATGTATGATCTATTAGGTGTACAAATAAGTTTTAAAGAGTTTTAAGGCAACGTAACATGTAATTTGAGAGAAAACAACAATACCTTACGAATCAAAATATGCGCCGTCATTATCTATCACCTTCCGCCATCGGTCGGGCAGCTGACGGATTCCAGCCATGAAGAATACTTTGTCGTGTGACGCGATGAAGTCGTCAACCCATTTTTGCACTTCGTCGCATGTCCGGAACCGTACACCAGCACACCATGTTGCATCGATCGGAACAAATGATGATAGTCTTAAGGGGATATGTCAGGGACTATACACCGGGTGCTTCAAAACTTCCCAGCCAAAGGTCAATAACGTTTCCTTGACCGATTTCGCGACTTGCGGTCTAGCATTGTCATGCAGTAATTTCACGGGACGCAATCCTTTCCCTGTGAATAGACGTTTCCGACAGATTTCCTGGTTCAATCGCAGAAATTGTTGCTTGTAGCGATCAGCAGTAACAGTATGACCCCGTTCCACTAGTTCATAATAGAGCACACCCTTCATATCCCACCAGATGAACAGCAGAACTTTCTTGGAGTAAATATTGCGTTTCTGTGTCGAAGTCGTTACTTCACCGGGGTCGACCCAGTGTTTTTTGGGTTTGGGGTTTTCGTGCCATATCCACTTTTCATCACTCGTAAAGATTTTTCACAGGAAAGACTTTCTGCGTTGTTTATTCGACAGATTCAAGCACTTCATGACACGCTC
This sequence comes from Macrothele yani, assembly GCA_039090855.1. Classification (NCBI taxonomy): domain Eukaryota; kingdom Metazoa; phylum Arthropoda; class Arachnida; order Araneae; family Macrothelidae; genus Macrothele; species Macrothele yani. Next base: position 73,844,007 of record CM077016.1, on the reverse strand, counting down.
ATCCTTGTTCCTCTGGCTCAGGTCATGTGGCACCCATTTTCCTTCCTTCTGAATCTTTCCCATTGCGCATAAACGATTGGAAATGGTTTGTTGAGTTACCCCCCCCCCCAGTTGTTCAGCTAGTTCTTTTTGCGTTTGAGACGAATCTTCAACCAGCAATGCTTGCAGTACCTTCTGCTGGGCGCCACTACGTTCTCAATCATTAACATCAAAATCACCTGCTTTAAACCATCTAAACCAAAACTCACACGTGCTTTTCGATACAATATTCTCCCCCAGAACAGAACAGATCGATGCACATGCTTTTGCAGCACTTTTTCTTTGATGAAATTCGTAACGAATGCAGTGTCGAATAAATGCAGTATCGCTTGCCATCTTTCACCTACCGATGTGCAAGTACGTTTGACTGTTAGGTATGATCATATGTAGAGGATTTTAGGAAGGGAGTGTCTGACCCCAGGTCTTAAACAACCCTTAGAAATAGGAAACTATAGGAGATTTGGGCTAGAACGCCCGATAGGAAAGTGACACGGAAGCGAAGTAGAAAGGGGGAGCAAGACGCCTTTATTTATTACCGGGAGGCCAGTACCCGGGGTCCGACGGCGTAACGTGCCCATCCGACGCACGGCGGATATTTAGTGGATCGAGCGTTCGTACCTGCCTGGGATCGAACCTGAGGCTCTTTCCGTGGCAGTCACGAACGTTGCTTACTAGGCCACCCGCGGCCCCAAGACTGTTAGGTAAACTTCTGTGTCACATTTTATACTCTGGACCAGTTACGGTCATATGACAATAACGCGGGGAATGTCGGATATGTAAATTAGCGGTATACGTCACACAAAAACACTTTAAAACTTATTTGTACACCTAATACTATTTATTCTGCCCCTTTCACAGTTTGCGGGGGCTACCAAACTGAAAGTTTGGCTTCCATACTGTTTGCGTAAGGAATCTGTTGCTAGTCCTTAACAAAGGCGACAAATAAAATCCCCCTAAACAGAAGAAAAACGAGCCCACTTCAGCACTGCTCAATACTCCTCACCGCAGCAAATCAACTGCATGGGGGTCATCTCCATATTGTCAAAAACCCAGCCAAGAGTGGGAAAAGACGAACATTTAAATACGAGGTAATAGTAATGCTGCGCTAAAATCATTATACTAAAGATCTCGGGATTATAAATGGTTGCAAGGGAAATTTAATTAATTAATTAAATTATTTTTAATGCAAAATGCAATTAAATTAAAAGCGAAAGCTATCAATTTTAAAACTCTGCAGTTTTTTATTCATTACGGGAGGAGAGGGGGTCGTACGAGATAGTGAAAAAAAAAAAAAAAAGTCGAGAGAGTACTCTGGTGTAACTCCTTGTAGATAATTTATTATGCAATGCTCCTTTCTCATACCAAGATCTTTGTAAACATGAAATAAAACGAGTGATTCGAGAGTATACATTTATTTACGTAGAACACACTGCATTTATTCGCGTCGCTCACGACCACACCGAGCCATAGTCCGGTACATAGTAAGTGGAATTAAATCATAACAACAAACAATAAGGTTTACTAATGTGAGTCATAAAAGTAAATATTTACTAAACTATGGCGGCGGCAGTGGTAAGTATTTCGACTGTTTAGTTTTGCAAAAGGATATTTATAATTATTATACACGGTCGAGTCACATTATTGTGACCACCAGCTAATATCCAGAGTAACCGCCGTGTGCAGCGCGGACAGCAGCTAGACGGGCTGGGAGTGACTCAATAAGGTGATGGAAGGTGTTCACAGGTATGTGGAGCCATGCCGACTGCAGTGAATCTGACAGCTGCTGGTGGGTGCGTGGTGGAGGATCCATAGAGCGAACAAAACGATTGAGGTGGTCTCGCAAATGCTCAATTGGATTTAAGTCTGGGGAATTAGAGAGCCAGGGAAGTACTTTGAAGTCTTCATCGTGCTCTTCCAACCACTCTCGGACATTCATAGCTGTCGTATTGTCGTGCTAGAAGATCCCATCCGCCCCAGGGAAGATAATCAGCATGTATGAGTGTACGTGGTCGGCAAGAATGGATCATAACAAATTCGGTCCATAGTGCCTGACACAGGTATGAGTGGACCCAAGGAATGCCACGAAAACATTCCCCAGACCATAACGCTGCTCCCACCAGCTTGTGTTCTTCCAGAAATGGATGAACAGTGTTTGTTCTCCGATGCTTCTCGCCTTATACGCGAACGTCCACCCGTTCGATGAAGCAGAAAGCGTGACTCATCGGAGATGGCAATCCTTTGCCAATCAGCGGAGGTCCAATTCCGATACTGCCGATGCACCTTCGTTAGCATAGGTGCAGTGACCATCCGTCTGCATCGGAGCCCCATACGTAGCAGGGCTCGCTAAACTGTCGTTTTAGACACACTTCTGGTAGCCCCCTGGTTCATTCGGTCAGTGAGTCGCCCACTGTAGCGTGTCGATCGGCCCTCACGCACCTTCGAAGCCGACGTTCACCTCTTATATCAATGGCACGTGGTGCTCCGCAGTTTCCACGTCGCTTATTCGCAATGGTGCCATTTCTCCAATTACGATAACACTTTAACCACAGCAGCACACGAACAGTTTACAAACTGCGCTGTTTCAGAAATACTGCCACCCTTGGCCCGAAAGCTGATAATCATCCTTTTTTGTAAATCTGCTAAATCACTTCTTTTATCCATGACAGCAACGAGTGATATGTTATCAGATCATATGTAGAGGATTTTAAGAAGGGAGTGTCTGACCCCATGTCTTAAACAGCCCTTAGAAATAGGAAGCTAGGCGATTTGGGCTACAGTGCCCGATAGGAAAGTGGCACGGAAGCGAGGTAGAAAGGGGGAGGAAGACACCCTTATTTATTACCGGGGGCCAGTACCGGAGGCCCGACGGCTTAACGTGCCCAACCGACTCACGGCGGATGTTTAGTGGTTCGAGCGTTCGTATACCTGTCTGGGATCGAACCCGAGGTCTTCTCCGTGGCAATCACGAAAGTTGACCACTAGGCCACCCGCGGCCCGATGTGTTTTCAGATCAGATCAGATCATATGTAGAGGGTTTTAGGAAGGGAGTGTCTGACCTCAGGTCTTAAACAACCCTTAGAAATAGGAAGCTAGGAGATTTGGGCTAGAGCGCTCGATAGGAAAGTGACACGGAAGTGAGGTAGAAAGGGGGAGGAAGACGCCCTTATTTATTACTTGCCCAACCGGCGCAATGGCGGGTTTTTAGTGGGTCGAACGTTCGTACCTGCCCAGGATCGAACCTGAGGTTATCTCCATGATAGTCACGAACGCTGACCACTAGGTCACCCGCGGCCCTATGTTTTCAGAATGCCTATAGCACACCTTACATACCCTCCAAGCCAGATCACGACACGTGCCTTCTTTCATTGGCTACGTTCTGTTGACGTCAAAAGTTGGAGGTGGTCACAATAATGTGACTCGACCGTGTATACTATTCAGATTTAGACGAAAGTAAGAAACGACCCTGACACCAATGAAATATGATGTAGTTCTATGACGTTATACTCTAATTTAACTTTCATTTTTAGTTTCTTTCTTTATGTAAATTTTTAGTTCATTTTCTTTAATCGTTTCAACCTTAATGTTATATTTTCTTCGCTCACTGAATATTTTGTAGCAACAGTCTTGAGAACAGGGTGCGTGACGTGTTGTGAGGACTTGATAAGAACGAGCTATATAATGTTGAAACAAGCAGCGAAAAGGGTGGTGTGACGCGTTAGCGGTAGTCGTGGAGATTGTTTAAATCTGCAAACTGTGTTCTTTCTAGATATTTCGTGTTAGTCTTTTAAGACTACTTCTGTAACTAATTCAAGTTAAGTCGACTGGTGTTCTTCTGCCTTTTTAAAAAAATTTGCTCGTATCTTCGATTTACCAAGGGGGCAGCAGGAATATTAGGTATTAGGGTGGATCTTTTGTGACAAAATAAGAAACAAAGAAAGCTGACCTCCCTCCCGATCCCGAGTGTGGGTGAGGCTTGAGCCTCAAGGACCATGAGGGCCACGCACAAATCGCATTTTTTCGAAATCATTTTTTCCTTTTAAACAGTCGTCTGTGTTGTCCACACGAAGAAGTGCACCTATGTTTATCACTGGGATTTGCCTACCTGGGCTACTTATACATAAATTCTTTTAATCGTCGCTGTTTAAATAAATAACAATGATGGGGGTCCCATATCGACATTTCTGTCAGCTGCATCATATTATCTGGAAACGGCGCTGGTTGGTTTCTTTCTTTCTTCTGTTTTAATTTAATTTTCATTGAATAATTTGTAGAATGGGGAAGAAACATTATCTTTCAGCACCCATTTTCTTGTAAGTTGCTAAGCAACAAAATGTGAATGCATTTCCTACACTTCATGGAGTTCTACAATTTCTGTCATGTACTATGTTTCATTCAAGTGGTATTTAAAAAGAAAGTTACTGGATATTGAATGTTTCTTCTCATAGCGATAACATGGTGATGGTGGTGTATATAATAATTATCGTACTTTGTATATATATCCATATGTCGTTTATAATGTAATAATGCCATATGTGAATAAAAAAAGCACATATAGTAATAATACCATATGTTGCATATGTTCTGTAGATATATAAAATCAGGAGCCCCGAAAAATATGACGGCCCAGGGCCCCCAAAAGTGTTAAGCTCACCTACACTCGGGATCAGGAGGGATGTCGGCTTTCTTTGTTCCTTATTTTGTCACAAAAGATGCACCCCTAGCACTTAACTTTCCTCCTGCCTCCTCAGGGAATGGAAGCTACGAGCAAGGTTTAAAAAAAAAAAGCAAAAGAACTTCCAACTTTTGCGATTGGTGTTTCTTCTCTTCTTTAAACAACAAAAAAACCTGCTGGTGAGTGGTCAACGAGTTTGACTTTTTGTAAACCCATAAGACTCTTGGCCGTTAAGGGCCCCAGTTCAGGAGGGGCCCTGGGCACCGGCCCCGTTGGCCTACTCCTTAAGACGGCCATGCCTCATGGTAAAAAGCAAAGCTGAATCCCAAGTGTGTCAGTGAGGGTGATTGGTAACTTGTAGTCTAGGATATTTGCAGGTTACACTCGATCGTGTTATATATCATTTTAAAGCTCTCGTCAATATAATGTAATAGTGGTAAAGGTAAATAACCTTTAATAATAGCGTAATGGAACGGGAATGTTTATTTTATGAAATGTAATGTAATGTAAATATCTTTTAATTGGGGAATTTTAATGAATATGTAAATAATTAAGAATCCTTGCAGTTTTAGAATGTTTGAAAACAAATCGTGGGAAACTTTTTAAGGTTATGTTTTTTTATTTCGATTTGGGAGAGTCAGTAAGTCACCGGAAACGATTACTTTATCGGCGGATTTTCTGAGATGGACAACACACAGGATTTCGTGTGTAGATAGCGACAATAGAAGGTTTCTTTTTTGAGTTTTAAAGCGACTCATTAGGAAGGAGTTCCGTTCTCGAGTAAGGGGTTTCCTTCGGGTGATGATTAGGCAGGGAACATTAGGACGCAGGGAAAAAGAGTGTTTTTCAGACAGAGGCTGGAGGCGTGTTTTGAGAAGGAGTTACGGAGACAATAGGAGAACGAGACTTCCGGAGGTGGAATGATGACGTGTCTTAGGTGAGAAGGCGACTGACGGTAGTAGAGCGAAGGAGGGAGTTAGATGTTTCGGAGCAAGGAGAAATTTCGAGAAGAGGTTGAGATTGTCTTCGCGTACGAGCGGTAGAATGAATGTAGCGAGGAGTTAGGACATGGATTGGAGGTAATCGCTCAGGGACCCGGAGTAATCGTAAATTAAGCAAAATCACGAAAATAAAGGATTTCATCAAACGCCAAATCGCTTCTGTTGAATGATCTATTACTACTCTATTGATGTTTACAGTGCTCACTGCTCAAGGAACCTTGCAATCTTCTGATTATAACATATTTCGGTAATTAAGGAAAGAATATTAACAGCATTGTGATAAGTAGGTATAATCCCTTCTGAGACAAATTTTTCTACGACGCACCGTTTTCATTACTCAAAAATAAATTTTTGTAATGCTTTTATCACATTTAGCATGATATTCTCGTAATTTACGCAGATTGCAATCAGATATTGTTACGTTTATGTAAAATGTGATGAAATAATGCTCGGCGATAGTTGAATAAAATACAGGGTAATTCAACATGATTGCCCCGATTACAGATGACAATACCTGGTTTATGAACATAGATACAGAGATCACATTGTTACACAATAAAGAAGGAAGTCTAGAATTTTGTTTCCATACCTTACAAATGTTCTATGTGACTCCCCTGGGTCACACGGACAACATCTAAACGATAATCCATTTCACGCCATACATTATGAAGCATGTCCGTAATCAAGTGCAAGCTGAATGCGCATCTTTAGTTCTTGCAGTGTTCTCGGCAAAGGTAGCACATACACATGGTCTTTGACATAGTGTATGTGCTACCAGTTAGACCTTAGTCACAAGGAGTAAGATCCGGAGACCTAGGGAACCACTTGCAGAAAAACCTGTCGGTCGCCATTTCTTCCCACTGGCTTTAGCGCACGGACAGCTCATTTTCCTGCGTCACCATAGCAACACAGTAGTAGGTTCTAATAAAATTCTAAACTTCCCTCTTTCTTATGTAGGGATATCAGCTGTCTATTTATCTTCATAAACACGTTATTGTCATTTGTAATCGGGGCAATCATTTTGAATGACCCTGTATATTGTTGAGTAACAATGAAATTAACTATTGTTGCGTCACTTCATAGGACAGCATTCAAAAATCATATTTCAGCAATGGTTTTGGCTACTTCCGTTACCCATTTTCGTTACAGCGAATTTTTTTACTTGGGATTTACTTTTCTACTGTGGGAAATGATGCATAGCATAAAAAATGAGCCCTGTTCGCACCCCTCCCCCCGCCCCAATTTTCTTAATTTGGCAATGCTCCTGGGTAGTATTCATAAGGCTGTGAACTTCGTGCATTTGCGAGCGCATCGACTCCACGCGATGCACAAGTTACCATCTACTAATCACGCTATCAGACTACGTAACTGTAAGTGGTTTAAGACATTTTTTCGTTAAAACATTCGAGTGTTAGACAAAGCTATTTTTACCGATGTACGCAGGTTATACTGAAAGTACTGAGCAAAGCTGCATTGCACAGGGAGATTGCGCATTAGGAGAATGACAATTCGTGGACAGGTAGTGCCATCTCTCGTTGTGGCCATGAATGATTAATGACGTCCCCATGCAGCGTCAGTCATATGATCAAACCAAGGAGGTTATATTACTGGAGATACCACTCCTATCCACGCAGCATTGGCCGCCATAAGTCACCGTCCGTGCTGCAAATGAGGTCATGTGCAGGCACGACACAGCCGCAGAAAAGAAGTTGCTTTGAAACCAATTAAACAAAAACTTCTAAGCGTATAAACAGATAAAATGAGTAATTCAATAATCTTTATGAATGATACACAAGCATACTGTTTTATCAACGGTATAATTTAGTTCATTTTTGCCTGCTTGTGACGTCATACCACAGATTAGCTGTGACCTATGGCGCCAGAGCCAGTGGTGTCTCCAGTAATATAACCTCCTTGGATCAAACACATTCGAGAAAAGATGGTCGACAGTGATACATCGTTCCATCAGCGTGCTGTGTTTCAGTTCCTTGTGAAAAAGGAAATTCCTGCTGCCGATATTCACTGTAGGCTTCAGTGTTCATACGGAGATGAATGTATGGGTGCCAGCAGTGTGAGAAGATGGGTAAGACATTTTAAAGACGGTTTCTTATATATTAACGATCAGCCCCGTAACGGTCGCCATCGAATAACCTCTATACGAAACACAACAAGGAAAGAGTTGATACCTTAATTCGTGATGACGGACGTGTGACGGTGAAGGAAATTGAGGCGAACTTGGGCATAGGACATAGTGCAGTTCAGGAAGTAATTAGTAGCTTGGGCTTTCGGGAAATTTGTGCCCGCTGTGACCCACGTTTACTGACAGAAGACCACAAAAGCCAGCGCGAAAACATCTCGTCACAAATGCTGGAGCGGTATGGAAATGAAGGTGCCAATATTTTACACAGTACAGTGACAGGTGACGAAAGTTGGTTCCACCATTTCGAACCTGAAACAAAACGGCAGGCCACCCCGGTGGCGCAGTGGTTTAAGCGATGGCTTCTGGTCATTCGTCCGAGATGGGTCCGGGTTCGAATTCCGTGAGGCATGGCTGTTTTGTTTGTCTTACGGCACTGGCTCTCTCCCTTCCCTGGAACCACTGGCCCTAAATTTGGGACGGGCGACTGCTTATAGCCAAATGAGTTGCTCACGGTGGTCGTTAAACCTTTAATAAAAAAACCCGGCAGAGCCTGGAATGGCATCATCTCCATTCACCGAGCAGGAAGAAGCCTAAAACAGTTCCGTCAGCTGCAAAATTATGGGATCTGTCTTTTAGGACTCCGATGGGTGCACTCTGGTTGAACTTTTAGAGCCTAGATAAACCATAAATGCAGCTGGTTACCTCCAAACATTTGAAGAGCTCCACCATGTATTGCGTGAGAAACGGCTGGGAAAGAAAATCATCCTCCAGAACGACAACGGTAGGCATTGCTCTGCTCGTTTGCTCCCGAAAAAAGTCCAGAAATTCGTATGGGGACTTTTACCTCACCTTGCTTACAGTCCAGATCTGGCAACTTCCGACTATCATCTACTTGGGTTCCTAAAGCACTAGATGCGCTACCAACACTAGCAGAGAACGGAAGCAATATAGCAAACTGTACATCGATGTCTTTGCGCAAATGGAACGGAGTTCTTCCTCAAGGATATCTTTAAACTGCCAGAATGATGGGGAAATGTATCCAAAGAAACGGGGATTTTGTAGAAAAATAGATTAAGGTGTCGTACTTATTTTTTTAATCATTAGAACTCGGAACATTTAAAACATTCTGCTTATTGATTTCAGTGTAGCTGCCCTCGGTGGCGCAGTGGTCTAAGTAATGGCTTCTGGCTGATCGTCCGGATGAACTGGGTTCGAATCTCGGGGAGACATGGATGCTGTGTTTGTCTTACGGCACTGACTTTCTCCCTTCTCTTGAACCAGTTGTCCTAAATTGGGGACGGGTTACGGTGGTCATTAAACCTCGAATGGAAAACAAAAAGAAAAAAACAATTGTCTTTGTAACAAAATCATTACATGCAGTGGCACAGCGATGTTGAGGAGTTGTTTCCAGCTGTTGAGATTTTTGTTGCCAGTAGTAATGCTTCTGAATTGTTTGAACCATGCCTACAGTATCGTCCCGTTGCAGCGGCCTACCTGTCCTTCTATGCAGCAGAGCATATAAATCACACTCTGGTTCAATTTTTTTCACGACCAAAGATACAGGGAAATCCAGAGGCGCATATAAAAAAATTTTCGGGATAAGGGGACGACGAAAAAGGAAGTTTTTGAAATCCACCACAACAAAATAAAAGTTAATGATAAATAGTAGAAAATATTAAAGTATTTTTTTCGAATGTAAGTTGATGCATTTTTATTAAATTGACTTTTTTGTTATGTAAGACGCATTTTAACCAAACACATTAAAAAAAAATGAAACACTTTCGGAGGAGCTAAGGCCTCCTTGCCTTCTCCCTCCTCTAAATGCGCTCCTGGGAAAATCCATCAACCACTACGCTATGATGCAAAAACGAACTATATTATACCGTTGATGAAACAGTAAGCTTGTATATCATTGATAAAGATAACTGAATTACTCATTTTATCTGTTTATACGCTTAGAAGCTTTTGTTCTATTGGTTTCCAAGCAGCTTCTCTTCTGCGGCTGCGTCGTGCCTGCTCATGACGTCATTTGCAGCACAGACGGTGACGAGGCTGACGAGAAAGACAGGCTTCGGTGCGGAAGGGAATCTGTAAGGTCACGTGACCAAGGTAGTGCTGTTGCCTCTGCTTGGGCTGCCGAGAGCAAACGGTGACCGAGTAGAGAGCTATTTTTTCCAACACGCAGCAAATATAAGGTGGCACATCTAATCATTGCATATTAATTTCAAACTATTAGAGAATAAAACGTTCAAAAGGAACATTATTAAAATGTGAGTTCTACTGAACTTAATCGTTTAACACTACTGAATTATTTTTTTTCGTTTTCCGTGTAGTGTGGATTTTTGCGTTTAGCCATTCCTTTAGCAAAATCGTATCAAGAGACATATTCGAAAGTTTTGTTGCTCGATTTAATGAAATTAACTATATTTTCTTCGTTGTCCGTGTAGTTCATTTATTTTTCTTTTTGCCTTCATGATTTTCTAGCAACAATGAAAAGCAAATTCGTTTAATAAATAGCGTACAGAATATTAATAGCAAACGGAAAACGTCAAGCGAAATCATATTGAGGTCGAAGAAAAAGTGTTCCCTCATATACATATCTCTGGCTAAAACGTTCCTTACTAAATTAAAAAAAAGTTATATTTTTTTCTTGTTCTGGAAAAAAATAATTTTTGGATATTATTGCATGTATTTTGTTTAATGGGGTTATTTCTAGGACAATGCTTCTGTACACTAAAAGTACATAATTTGGAAATAATTCCTTCTTAAAAAAATGCTTAGGATCCCTTTTAATACAAATCATGTCTGTGCATTAGTTTATTTTACTTATTTCTACTTGGGGGAAGAAAAAAAAATTAATCCTTATCTGTATATATTTCAACACTTTAAAATTATGTGACAACACATTCTGGCACAAGCTATTTTCTTGGTAATTGAAAAAAAAGTCGAATGAAGGATACTGTCACAAAAAATGCTCTCATTGTTTTGTGAAAAATTAATGCAAGAACTTTTTTTCATAAAATTATTCATTTTTGTCACTATTAAATTTTCCTTTCGTTTGTAAATTCACAATTACTATAATTGAACACTGTTAGGTAAGCCAAAAATTGAAAAAAACTATTTCCATACTAGAATTTAATTCAAACTATAGCTCAGTAAACAGAATTCTTGCTCACCATTCACAGAAATTTAATTGTATTATGAGCCAATAAGCAATCTGAAATTGCAGATTTAGCGCTACTGACTAACTCTTTCATACCAGAAAATTTGAAAAATTCATCGCCATGGAGCAGGAAGCGAACCTGCATTTCCCGATTTCCATTCGAGCATGCTACAGTTACACCATCCAGGATGAGGAAGTCCCAAACATCCGAGTGATTTAATCTGAATAATCTCAGATTTTCGCCAGTCAAAGTGAGCCCTGCTTCATCGTAGCTCAGCTATTTAGTCAGGTCGATGCTTAGCAAATTCCCAGTTATTCAGGTAAACATTGGGGAAGAAATATTTCTTCTTATTATACATGGGAAATATATATATCTCTATAAGTAATCTGAAATCACATATTTACTGTTAACGTAACTGAAATCAAACGATCGTCAATGGAATGGAAACATGTCACCTTTCCAACAAGGAAGACGTGAAAAGTCCAACTGTCTCTGTCTGCGGGAGAGGTCATGGCAACTGTGAATCTGTTGTTTACACAGAATTTCTGTCAAAAGAGATGACCATCAATAGTGACTCATATTGCCAAACACTATTAAATTTGCGAAATTCAATTAAGGACAGATGCCGGGGTAAGTTGAGCGAAGGTGTCACTCTGCTGCCCAACAACGCTACACAGCACGGAAAACAAAGGGAATTGCTGTAGTCATTCAAGTCGGAGGTGTGGCAACGTCCACCTTACAGTCCCAACTTATCCCCATGCGGCTACCATTTGTTTGGTAAAATGAAACAGGACGTTAGTGGACAATGATTACCAACCGATGAGGCTGTGAAAAGTGCGGTCCTTAACTAGTTGCACCAAACTGGACTTTTTCTGTACAGGTATGGGAAAGTTAATCGCACGTTCCGATAAATGTTTACAGTCCTTAGGCGCCTATGTCGAAAAATGAATTAATGTTGTACCTTTAAACCAACATACATCCCTTGAGTATATCTTTGCTTGTTTGTTTTATTCAACAGTGTAACTAACTTTTTGATCCACCCTCATATTATTAAAGCACTTTGCTGCAATTCAGAAATCAAATTTTTAGTTTGCTTTAAAAATTAGCATCAACACTACATTTGGAAAAAGTATCAACTTACCTATTGACTATCAATTTGTCTTGTATCTTCAAGCGGAACGAAGTAAAAATACTATTAAAAATAAACAAATGGGTCCATTTTTTTTACATAAATGTACCTCAAATGTCTGTTTCAAATAGTTTGAAAGAAGGAAGTCATCACAAGCTGCAACTGTATTCAGCTTCAGATTGTTTACCCTAACTTTCCTTATGTGATAGCATCTGCAACAAAGTTATAGATACATACAACAAAATAAATAAAGAATTCTTGCTAACCAATGGCAGAAATTAAGACATCTGTTTCAAATAGTTTGAATCATCACAAGCTACATCAAAATTATCTCAGCTTTAGATCCTCCAGTATGTGTTACAATCTGAATATTTTATGTATGAGTTGTGTCCATTATTTTCTTTACCTAAAATCTACTTTTGTAATGTTCATACCTAACTGTGATCTACTTTTTTATAAAACATATTTGATAACACATTTTGGATTAGACAACATTTCAACAGTATAAATAATTATTTCCCACACATTTTTAAAGGAATTGGTTAATTTTTCATAACACTTGGTTAATTTTTCATAGCACTAGGGAACTTATACATTTTGCTAACATTCTTTACTAGAAGCCAAATTTGCTCGTTATGGTAAAATTAAATTTTTACTTTCAATATACCTACTATAAATGTCAAGCTAAGCACTAGTACACACACACACCAGTGCTGAGACGGGCCGAACCCGAACCAGGTGCTGGCTGCGTATTACTTACTGGAGTTCGAGCTTGGAGGGGAAGAATTTTCTTCCTTTTTCTTTTAATGTGATTTTATATGATTTAGCACACGAGGCTTTTTTTACACTTTCAAGTTGTTAAAGAAAATTCTTCAGCAACTGGGTCTAAATGGGGAGTAGGAATTCTGCAGGGCTATCCATTCGGGGCTTGGATAACAAAATACCATATGCCATGAATTACAGGATTTCTGCCAAGGATAAGTTTTAAGAAGTATAGATAGTAAGCTGATGGAATTTTGCTCCCTACCTCAAAGGGGCAGCTCCCTGCTAATTCTATTGAGCAACATGCGACATAGTTTGTTGTGCCTCAAGATGTTTCCTGATACCCCCCCCCCCCCAAAAAAAAAAAAAAACATTTCAGGAAGAAATGAATGGTTAAAGAAATTATAGAAACATCCCTTACCCACTCTGCAGTTGAGAAAGACATCGGTTAATTGCATGGGTAGGAAAGAGTGGAAGTCTGGAAAACTTTTTAATGCCTATACAGGTTAATCATAGTTTTCGGGCTCAATCGGGCTGACATACTTCAGGTTCGGGCTCTTAAAATTGAGCCCGAACTCAGCTCTGACACACACACAGTAACACTTCAGTTAACTTCACACAGGTGTTTTTATCAAAAATTTTATGGCAATGAAGTCATAGTGGCAAGTATGAAAAATATGAGAAATTTCCTGGAATTTTTTAGTACAGTATTAAAACGTAAACAAAAATGCTACAATATTACTGCTAACATTTATTAATCTGGAAATAAGTGACATGGAACTCGTACGGGTATGGTGTCTTTGAGGGACTAGCCAGACCCCATGACGTGAAAGAGTACAGCATCATCTTCCACGGAAAGAAAATAGTCCATAGATTTTCAAATGAATTTGGACTGATGAAATCAAAACTGCTATTAAAATGAGGACCTCTGGCCCATTTTGCTGTGAAATGGCTTGGCAAATTAAGATGCATATCTTGGGATAGGAGAATATAAAAAAGGTATATCACAGGCACATTGTGTAACACGGGCAACAACTGCACAAACAATATTAGTTCCAATTTGAAAAAAAAAAAAAGACACCACCAAAAATTAAATACAAATCTTCAGTACATAATGACACCACCACTCAGCATCACTATGTGAATAATATGTGATGAAGCAGAAAAATGATCGGAAATATGTTACGAGACGCTAACTGAAGTACTGCTATACGTGTATCCAAATGACAAACAAGTTTCAAATAAAATGAAACCAAATATGACATATCTTTACTTTCTAGTTTCAAAGATAACTTTTCAGAAATGTTATCTGCATTTACTACAGAAGAAAAATACATTTCAATGCTTTAACCAACCTGGCTAAACACTTTATATGCATATAAAATATTTGATAAGTTTGAACTCTTTTTCCTATCTCAGGACTTTGTGCACACTATGCACTAAGGAAAGACACGGAAAACTAAGCGTTCTGACTTTCAACTTCTTAATTTTTCTTTCACGCGATTTCAAATCATTTCGGTTATCATGTTTGGCTTTTACTAAGTTGTTCAAGAGTATTTTGCAGCTGAGGAGTTATGTTTTCCTATTTAATTTTCAAGCTACTCATACACAAAGATTCAACAGAAAATGAATAAAAAAATCTAAAATCAGAACTTTATTTAAACGTATGCAGCAGATTTTGTATAAGACAAAGTTTGTCTTATACAAAATCTGCTGCATACATTACTTTGGTATGGCAAAAGTTGTAAGTCTCCTTTTCACTTCTATAATTTGACTTGTAGCCACTAACACTGCGAAATCGTGGCATGGCAATTCCTCTAAAAATAATTATACCTTTTAATACAAGTGAAGAACTAGATATGAAATTTTTAATCGAAAGTAGTTCCCTATGTTTTGTACAGTTAGAATAAAATTGATCATGCAGTTTTTCAACATAATCTGTCCACACTGTTCAGACAGCTTTAGTAAATTCAATCAGACAAATGCTATATCACAGTTACATTAAGTTACGAAATTAAAAAATGTCCTCTTTAATTCAGAGACACATTACAATGTAACAGTTCAAGCATTAATTTCGTAAAGAAAGGGCTAACGATTGTTGGAGATGCAAATGTTATACAAATTACGAAGGCTAATTCCCTGAAAAGTTGCCCTGATTTCTGGTAATATTCAAGCTCTATGTGAATCGGCATTGGTAAAAAATATTAATTATTCTATTTGAAATAAGAATTCAACACCACAGAATAACTCACTTCTTTATACTTCACAATTCACGAGACATGAACAGATTTCAACACGTGTGAAACTAAGATCTACTCATTAAACCTATAACTATCACTAAAACTAAATAAAACGTTTACTAAGAATTAACCTTATCTTCGAATTATAAAAATACCTACCTCACAAAACTATACGTGTATCCAAATGACAATAAACGGAACACTCACTCAATACAAATAACTGTGAACAAACGATGCAACGGCTGTTCAACCGATTGACTTGGCGACAGCACTAAGTTGTGCACGTGACTATTTCGCACCGTAGCCTGTCTTTCTCGTCAGCCTCGGACGGTGACTTATGGCGTCCAATGCTGCGTGGATAGGAGTGGTGTCTCCAGTAATGTAACCTCCTTGGGCTTATCCATCACTGAATCCAGTTCGAATTCCGTTTTTACTTACAACATTGATCCTCTTCTTTTCCTTGGACCAGTTATTCGAAATTATAGGAGTAAATCATCGGGATCGTTAAAGTCGAAAAAAAAATAACAATCGGAAAAACACACAGCGTGCTGTATTATCCGTAACTCATCGCCTTCTTAGATTCTATACCGTAAATATCAATATACATGCAGCAGGTTGAATGAAACATTGTTTCAGTAATGGAAATAAAAAACTACTTTTGTGTGAAGAACTCCTCAAACTTGTAGAATAAATTATTTCAAAGTGTAGGACGTTTTCCATTGGGTTTAACGGTTTCGTGTTTTTTCATGGATTGGTATTCAAACTACACTGGCGGAAAGTGAAAAAAGAACACCAAGAAGGAATTGGCGGACGATCATGAAATTTACATATGTTAATGGGGTAAAGTTTGCGTAGGTGTGATGTTAATTTCGGGACCAACCGGTGAGCGCTTACACCACAGCACGGCATAATATGCAAATTATCGTCGGTGGTATTTAAGGAGTACGGCAAAGTGAATTTAATCAGTCGTAGGCGTACGGACACGTGCGAAGACCCTGAACAAGCTGCAATGCCTGGACATGGAAGACGTGTACGATTTCAGCAGTTATCGGACTTTGAGCGAGGTCGTCAACTCGGACTCCGCGAGGCCGGGTAGTCGTATCGTCGTATTGCGGAACGAATTGGACGGGAAGTATCGGTGGTGGTACGATGGTGGCGTAGATGGTCCGAGGAACATTCCCACACGAGAAGACGTGGAACCGGGAGTCACAGACGAACTGATGAGCGGACCGATCGTCCCATTAGAAGAGCAGCGTTGTCAAGCAGAACATCCACTCGACGCAAATCCGAGCTGCCGTTGCACCTGAGGTGACTGTGTGAACAACCCGCAACCGTCTACTGGATGCAGGACTACGTGCACGTGTGCCTCTGACTCCAGCCCACCGTCAGGAACGGCTGCAGTGGTGTCGCCAACGTCTGCACTGGAGAACGCAATGGCGATCTGTCGTGTTCAGCGATGAAAGCAGATTCTGCTTGGGAGCCTCCGATGGCCGTATGCGTGTTCGAAGACGCACAGGGGAGCGTCGCCACCCTTCTTGCATCCGCCAGTGACACACAGGGACTACACCTGGTCTCCTGGTGTGGGGAGCGATCAGCTATCACTCCCGTGCACAACTAGTGTTTGTACCAGGTACGTTAAACAGCACCTCCTACATCAACAACATCATTTAGCCCGTTGTTGTGCCATTTGTAAGGTCGGTCCGTCGTGGTGTTTTTCAGCAAGATAACGCACGCCCACACATGGCACGTGCAAAGCAACATGCACTTCAGGGTGTGATATAATTTCCATGGCCTGCACGTTCACCGGATTTGTCCCCCATTGAGCACGTGTGGGATTTTATGGGACAACGACTTATCCGGTCTCCACGGGCAGCCACGACCATCCCCAATTTACGCGTCCAGGTTGAGGATGCTTGGAACTCAATACCCCAAACTTACATCCAACATCTGTACGACAGACTACATGCCAGAATTGCACAGTGTGACGCAGTTCATGGCGGTTCAACCTCGTACTAACCATGTTACATGGAAATGTTATTTTTCAATTTACTAGCAAACACAGCTGTATTTTGCCATAATGTTTTGATCACGTTATCCTCTGTATTCCGTTATTATGCTGTATAAATTTCGTTGGTATCTGACGTCTCCTTCTTGGTGACAAAACTATCTACTAGACTTCCGGGTAGTTAGAAAGTACTCGAGCTGGTCTCTCTCCATGCATTTCAATGGCTGATGCTGCTGTGAATAGAGTTAAAAAACTGCTCTTTCTGACAAAGTTTGCCATCATAATGTGGTGGGAAAGCAACGTTACGAATAAAAGCTTAGAAAAAATGGCATAGAAAATCCATATGACATATCTGAAAGATATATTTATCGTCTAGAAGTGTGCGTTGCTACGTGCCTCCCTGATCTGAGCTATCATAACTATTTAATAATGATATTTATAACTATTTAATAGGCAGTTTTTCGTGTTATACTTATAAAAGCCTTGATGCATATAAATATTTTACCAGTGCGTGGGTTACAAATGTGTTAATTCTGAAGACTGAAAACGAAAAGTTTCTTATCCAGTCTAAGGTAAGTTGTTACATTTCTGACTGGCTCCAGTGTGTATTTTTTATTGGAACTTTAACGACCACCGTGAGCAACTCAATGGGCTATAAGCAGTCGCCGTCCCTAATTTAGGGCCACTGGTTCCAGGGAAGGGAGAGAGTCAGTGCCGTAAGACAAACACAACATCCATGCCTCACCGGGATTCAAACCCGGACCCCTTTCGGACGAATGATCAGAGGCCATCGCTTAGACCACTGCGCCACCGGGGCGGCCAGTGTGTATTGCAATTAGAAAAAGAAAATACCGACTTATCATATAAAAAAAACGGACTATCTTTTCACCAAAAAAAAAAAAAAAAAAAAAGCAAAGGGGGAAAAAAAAAGAAAGCAGATCCCAGATAACGGTCGACACAGTAATGTATGACAGCACCCTCTAATTCTACGTGGACGTATATCCTTAAATTTCGGTTCGGAAAAAAAGGCATCTGTTTCAGTATTTAGAAAGCAGTAACAGTAACGCCCCGGTGGCGCAGTGGTCTAAGCGATGGCCTCTGATTATTCGTCCGAAAGGGGTCCGGGTTCAAATCCCGGTGAGGCATGGATGTTGTGTTTGTCTTACGGCACTGGCTCTCTCCCTTCCCTGGAACCTGTGGCCCTAAATTAGGGAAGGGCGACTGCCTATAGCCCATTGAGTTGCTCACGATGGTCGTTAAACCTCAAAAAAAAAAAAAAAAAAAAAAAACTTGAAAGTTCACGAAAGCTTAGCAATTTCCGATTCGACAGCTAAGTAAATCCGTCATGCATTCAGAGCATTTTAAACAGAATAATAAGGATTTACGTAAAAACTTTAAAATTATACAGAAGCATGAGCAAGAAAATGTACCGATATAAATTCGACTATTAACGTAAAATATAAGATTTACGATACCTGAAATGAAGTGTTTACTGCAGATCCTGTTATGCGGCCTCAGCGACCATGCCTTTCGATTTATTGCTATTTTCCACACAATCAGGCGTTTTTCTGCCGTTGGAAAGCGATAAAGGAAAATTCCAATACCTTACTCGTACTTTGAGAAGCACCCATACGCCACACAACTTTTAACCATCTCTAAAACTTCAAACAATCGAGTGACAGAAGGTCCAGAAATTGCTTCCCCATTTATCCTATGGGAACCTTAGCAGCCGAACTTTCTCTTAACTACCGGGAAGTAACCGTGACGTTAAAAATGGCGTAGATGCAATGGTTCTATTTGATGTCTTGTTGGGGATCTAGCCAATCACAATTTAAGTTAGGAGAACTGTCTGTGTGGTATTTGTGAATGCATGAATTAGATGCTGTTTGACATTTAATCGTATCGTACGATGAGAATCAATTGTATCATCATTCAGATTCCTGGCTAGAAACATGATGTAATGGCAAAATATGTCCGTGTTGTTCGAATGTGAAAGTGAGTTATGTTCGGGCGGTGAAAGTACGTAGACGACATTTGCAACGTATTTATTTTGATATGGAATCATCTTTGTCGTTGCTGACAGATTTATTATTTACTAAAGTGATACGAATGAGACCAAGGTCTCAAATTTAAAAGGTTTTTACATGGCGAAAGATGCGGAAGTTCATTTACATGTAGGAGATGTATACGATCTAGCTTCCGAGATCGGGAAGGAATTTGAGAAAGTCATCGACATTCATGGTGTGGACATTGTGAGAGAACTGATGACTAAGGTTATTGTGACTTTGGAGTATTTAGAATCATGCACTGTAGTCATCGATAACCTTCAGGACGAATTGTATGATACCAAATCCAGAGTGCAATATCTGGAATGTGAGAAAGTTGAGAAGGCAGAGTTCAAAAGTAAATTTGACCAGGTAAGTAATTCGAATATTATTAAAGGTTATTCGTATCTTTTAAATATGTTTGCGTATTTATATGTAAGTAAAAATTCTGTAGTGCTGATATGAAGTGTGATAAGAATAGTTCTTTAAAATCCGAATTCGTTTTGTTTATTAAAATACTGCGTACACTGGTCATTAATTTAAAAGTTGCACTATTAACTCTCCAGAGGTTTGTTAATTATCTTGTGATTTATGTGTTATTCCAAATGCGGAACCTGTAACTTGAAACTAGCACTGTTCAGTATGCTTGCCAGTGACTTTGATATGTGGAATTATGGGATGTTTAGCCAGAAACTGTGATAAGTAATTTCAATTGCTTGTCAGTAATAAAAAAAAATTGCATTTACGTACCTTTTTGGGCCATAACAGCCGGAAAGAAATATTAGTTTTTTTTTTGTAAAAGCATGCATATAATCTGTGTAATAGAGCTCAGTTGATCTGCAGACCAGCCCATCAAGTACTTCGAAAAGTGTCACATATCACTGTCCTGTTTCCATATGTTTTGTTTGCATTTGAATACTTTCAGTGTTACCGCGCCTAGGGAAAAGTGCTAATAAAAGACCTGCAAATGTGTTAAGAAACACAAACAAATGAAGTAATGAGAATTTAGTGTGATACAAAATTTATGCTGAATATAATTATACTTTACATAAAAATGAAATTTTTATAGTTTGGGGAAGAACTGATCAAAATGCTACAATTTTTGTAATCATTTTTGAAAATATTTGATTTTTGTTAACAGTAAATCTGTGAAAAAAATGGGGTGGTCATGTTTTCTCTTTACTTCTGCCTTCAGTGCCTTTATTTATCATTGCAGAAAAGAGATCAAAATACTCTATCCTGCACCTATGTTGTAACATATTCATGCATGTGATCTGCAAAGTGTTTGCTGTGTGCAGTTTTGGATACTAGTTTCTATTTAAAAGGCTTCTAGTTAGCTTCAGTTGTTTACATGTGAGTCCCAGTTTTGGCGTCCGGGGAGTGATTAATTGTCTTGTGGATGAAATAATAATCTGTTCCTAGTTCTTCATAAGTTTTCCATTTGTCCATTATAATGGCTCTGTTCAATACAGGTTTCCCAATTAATAACTGTTCCAACAAGTACCTTCAGGGCTTGAAAAATATCTGAAAAGTTACATCCCCAGCTAGGCATGTGCAGAAAATATTTGCTTGCCCAGAAAAATTTATCTAAGATAACAAAACAGAAGCCTCATTTTTTTAAAGTAAAAAATATGAAACTTTTTATACATCTTTTGCATTGCCATTTTAAAGTGTCTGTATTCAAAATGCACAAAAGCATATATCTCAAGTTTTAAGAAAGGTAATCGATGGCATTTGAGAAATTTAGTGAAGATGCCATGTGCCGCCCCGGTGGCGCAATGGTCTAAGCGATGGCCTCTGATCATTCGTCCGAACGGGGTCCGGGTTCGAATCCCGGTAAGGCATGGATGTTGTGTTTGTCTTACGGTACTGGCTCTCTCCCTTCCCTGGAACCAGTGACCCTAAATTAGGGACGGGCGACTGCTTATAGCCCACTGAGTTGCTCACGGTGGTCGTTAAACCTCCAACTAAAAAAAAAAAAAAAGCCATGTTCAAGAATTTTTAATATATGTCCTGTGTTTTACAAAATAATTAGGATGCACTTCAATCTTCGGCTCCCATCGTCTGCTTTAGGTAACGCGGCGCTGGAATGATGGGAGAAACGTTTCGCGATAGGTGGCGCTGCAGCTGCGTCGGCGGTTTTTGCTCCTTCGCTTTGTGCATTACGTAATTGGTGTGTGTTGTGCGGGGGAGGAGTGTTAAGGACGCGAAATAAAGGAAGGGGTTTATTTTGTAATATGGCTGGCCCTAAAAAAGAGTCGTTCAGGTGTTAAATATTTATAACGACGGAAAAGAAGTGTTTACCCTTCATTAAGAACCTGTCTATCTAGTACGAATATTTAAGTGGAAAACATTACGTACTAGGGAAGAACTATTTGATGATAGTAATCATCACCTCAAAACAGTGTTCAGTGGAAAGACTACAATTTTGTCGGAATAAATATTTAAGAATGTGGTCTGCTAAGTGGTCTTTGTGAATTTCATTAGATAGTGTGCGTTTGAAGGGCCGCCAATTGCTCTCAACACTTTACGTATGTGCCCCAGTAGTCAGATCGGCGAAATTGAGCGAGTGGTTTACTGACAGATGTTGAAAACCACAGGATGGGAGATTGCGGTATGCAGCCCACTGATCCGTCATTACAGTACTTCCAGGTTGAACATGTTTCTGGATGAGCGGCAGCAATGTGTGAGCAGAGTGGTTATTCTCCGGGCAGATCTCAACCCTGAATCGTTTCAAATCTCGTTCAAAGATGCCAAGGATCCAGGTGCCCTCAACGAGACGACCACGATTATACTTCCGCTTCCTAACCTTCGCCTTATCCACATCTACGATTACACCAGGGCCTCCAAGCTGTTCTTCGTCTTGCTCGTAGGCTACCATAAACTCTGCGACTAGTTCTCTGCAAGACTGATAATAGTCACTGATTGTCGCAGAGGATGTGGAAACCCTACCTTGGGAAAATTCCTCAATTGCATCGTTGTGGGACACTCCTTTGGCAAAACGATATAAAAGAGTCATCACCTTATCAAGAGGAATACAAGCAGCTTCAAACCATGTCCCAAGTAAATGGGAACACTGCTCCTTTTCCCTGTAATGTGATTCTTCGTACATCTGAATTGTCCTAAACGATGACACATATCCACTTGCAAACTCGTTGGATGACCTGCGGAACATCTTCATTCGGTTAGAAGCAATCCTTTCCACTCGCACCATGCAATACATATTTCTTCCTCATTCCCAACTTCGTTGAAGAAACACCTCCAGTTTTGCATGGCAACTGACAGAGCTACAACGCACGCTGGAAAAAACTCAAGCCACGTATCGCTTAGAACAGGGTGAAGAGAAGTAAGTACACGGGATTCACGGCTCACACACTCAGCTAACAGCGATTACGTAACACACACCATGCGGGAGAAAACGCCAACGCAGCGCCACCTATCGCGAAACGTTTCTCTCATCATTCCAGCGGCGCGTTCGCTGAAGCAGACGACAGGGGCCAAAGTCTAAAGTGTAGCCAAAAATTAAATAATCATAGTTAACTGTATAGCAGTTTAAGTAGTTTTGAACAACAATTTTGAATGTAAAAATTATTTGCCTTTTTCTCTTGTGCAAACAGAAGTGATTTTGCATCATAAAATATCCCAAGAATTGTTGTTTAAAAACAAAGGCAAATCTTATGTTTTAGACTATTGTTGTGTGCATTTAATTATTAAACTATATTATCACCTGACACCTCACATTAATTGAAAAGATTGCTGGTGGTATTGCCAATTTTAGGGTGGTTTTCGCAAACAGTGCACCACATAATAATCCTTGTCATTTGACTTTAGCCAATTAAATGTTTTTTCCAAGATTCCTCAACTGTGCAACAACACTTTTTTTACTTTGTAAGCTTTATCATAATCCGCTTGCGTAAGTTTCAGTTTTGCCAATGATGTAGATATTCCAATTCTGAAATTACGTTACTCATCAATGCGGATAACGAATCTGTAGCTACCGCTGACAGATCGGGAATTTCACATAATTGCTTACTATGAGATATACTCTCGTTGCTGGATTTCCCCCCCCCAAAACATCATATATCCATTACTAAATACAACTTATATCTGCAGCTAACACGAACTGCCGTTCTCGCAAGTAAACTAAGTTTTCGGCGTCGGTAATTTTTGCTCTTCTCCCGGTTAAGTGGAAAGCATTGCGCAGGCTCATTAATAAAACTTGCTTCGTATCAGTAGTACCACTGTCAGTTCATGTGTGTATGTGTGGACGCGTGCGCGGGGGCTGAATCTTCCATGTTTTCCTCCCTCACTCACACAAGTTATATCAGAGACCCAACCCCACCCGGGGCTGTGCAATAAATATTCTGTTGTCCCTCCCTCCCAAAGGTGCTCCCTCTACCCATAAAGCATTGCTTTTTTTGCGCATCAGTCTGCGTCCTCCTGTTTCATGTGCAGTTTACGCATTTTGTCACTAAACACCGGAGGCTAGTATCATCCGAGGCATGCATCCCGTCGTTAACTGTAAACGACATGTGGAGCAAAACTATGTATGGCCCCAATTTCTGGACATAGAGCATAATATAATATAATTGAAGAAGCACTATTCTACTGGCCTTGGCACTCATTCCGTAACAATATACAACTGCAGTAAAATGGAAAACACGCGACGACCGTCTCGTCTTTGGGGGGGATTCGTGCCAAATCAACCAGTCACTCAACCTGACCATTTCAGATTTCAATGAAACCTTCAGGGATCATTTCCTTAGTGATATAAATGAGAATATATTTTTAATATTTTGTTATCTCATTGGGTTTTCATGTAATTAATTTTTAAAATTTTGAAAAATTGTCATTTTCTGGCTTGCATAAACTTTTTCAATCTTGAATTTCTCAAGTTCTATAATGCCTAGAGAGTTGTTTGACCCCTCATTTTAAAGAGAATTTCATAAGTTAATTTTATATGCAACTTGACTATGCTTGGTGATTTTTTTTAAATTTAAAAATAAATTTTTAAGATAGTGTTTTTTTTTAAATTTTGAAAAAAATATATGTTTTTTGTAATATTATAAGCTTTAAATCCTGAAACTATATTTCATTTTACTTGCCCAGGACAATAATTTACATGCCCCGCGCATCTCGGGCATGGTATTTTTCAAGCCCTGACCTTGTTGGAACAGTTATTTTGTAATGCAAACTTCCGATCTAAACTCCTTTGAATCAAAACCATGTTCCCACTCAACAATCTTTCCTATACTTAAAATAGTAGAACTATACTAGTAATAAAAATTTATTGCATAAAATAGAATTCAGAGTTTTCCAAGCTTTTGCACATCAACCAGGTGGTTTCAGTTTGCGCTGTACCTTCCCAGAAAAAGCTATCTAGTTGATGTGCAAAAGCTTGGAAACTTTGAATTCTATTTTACGCCAATAAATTCAGATTACTAGTGTAGTTCTATCATCTAAGCATAGTTTGTGTACTGTTGTTTCTCATTATTAGTTAATCCTTCCTATATTATACTTGGTAAATGTGTAGCTTAGCGTCCTAAATTATTTGGCTACATAATTTGAAAAAATGAGATATACATATGTTAAAGTATGTAATTTGATAGCAAATGGTGAGAAAATTTCATCATTAAAATGCATTTTTAAGATTTTTGTCGTAAGAGTTACCTCCAAGTAAGACTATGTAAACAGCCTCTACGGCAGACCTAACACAGCGACCGTGTCAAGCTTGGCTCTGCTGAAATGATGGTCTTGTTCTAGTGGCCAATTTGCTTGCCAGGAAAGTAGTGTTCTATTTTGTAGTACTGTGCTACAGAAAATAGCTCAACATTTCTCTGTTTTTCCATGTATGATTCTTTGATGCGAAATGTGTAAACTCACTTCTCTTTCGAGGTTTTTTGTTTTTGTTTTTGTAATTCAACTTGAATGAACTGTAATCAACGCCATCAATACCAGAACCCAACCTTTCACTTTCTAATGCCATGTAACTTTCATTGAAAAGAACGCAACATCTACTTTAACGCTTTTCTAGAAGAACGAAAAAAGGAATCTGCGTACTTCCTATTTCGTATCAGGGAATCTTCTACGTGAGAACGAAGCAATTTTCAGCATGTGTTTTGAAAAACTGTTACAGAAATGAACTATTTTCTGTAGCGTAGCACTACAAAATGGAATGCTTTCTTGGCAAGAAAGTCCACAGTCCCTTTTGTAGTCTTCCACCAGTTAAATGGCTGCCGGAGCGAGACCTTCGTTTCAACAGAGCCAAGCTTGACATGAGCGCTGTGGCATTGTGTTAGGCCTGCCACAGTGGGTATCGTCGTACTTGGAGATAGTTTTACAGTAAAAATATGAATTTTTTTCATTATTTGCCATCAAATTATATTATTTAACATATGTACATGTATATCTCATTTTTTTTTACTTTTTCTGAAATACGTAGCCAAATAATTTAGGACGCTAAACTACACATTTACCTTATACCTTCCCCCATAGCACAGAAACCCTGAGAGTTCAAATGCAAAAAAAGCTTAAGCGGGGCTTGAAAAATGTCTCAAAAGTTTACACGCCCAGCTTGGGCATGTGCAAAAATTATTTACCTGCCTAGGTAGTAAAAGCTAGATGCCCAAGAAAATTTATCTTTTAAGATAAATCAGAATCCGCAGTTTTTCAAGTTAAAAAATATGATGAATTTTTTTACATGGTTTGCATTCAAAATGTTCAATGCACAAAAGTGTGTATCTCAAGTTTTAGGGTGATGATGCTGAAATTGGTATGAATTCAAATGGTATGATGATGAAATTTTATTTGAGAAATTTAGTGATTCTGCAATGTTCTTTTTGTTGGTTTTCGCCCTTTGTCACTCAACACTGGAGGCTAGTTCCTTCAGAGGCATGCATGCATCCTGTCGCTGACGATAAACAACATTTGGAGCAAAACTACGGAGCATTATGTAATCAAAGAAGTGATATTCTTCTGCCCTTAGCACTCTAACAGTAATACAACTTCTGATGATTAGCAGTGAAATAAAACATGGCACACGATTGTCTTTTCTTTCTTTTTTTTTTTTGTAGTAGGACATTTTATTCCAAACTTTTTCCTTTTTAAATTTAGTTACCAGGCAGCTAGATTGCTTTTTTACCTGCCCAGGCTAATCACCAGAAGTTGTATTGTTACGAAGTCCTAAGGACAGAACAACATAATTTCTTTAATTGTATTATGCTCTAGGTCCAGAAATTGGAACTACATGTAGTTTTGCTCCAAATGTTGTTTATAATCAGCAACAGGATGCATGCCTCTGATGGAACTAGCCTGCGGTATTTAGTGACAAAGGGCAAAAACTTGAACGAAAGGAACATGGCAGAATCACTAAATTTCTCAAATAACAATTTTATCGTCATATCATTTCACACCAATTTCAGCTTGAGATTCTTAAAACTTGAGATGCACGATTTTACGAATTAAACATTTTGAATACAGACCCCTAAAACGAAAATGCAGAACATGTAAAAAAAAGTTCATATTTTTCAACTTAAATCAAAACACTTTTTTTTTTTAAAATTTTAAAAGATAAATTTTCCTGGGCATCCAGCTTTTGCTACCTAGGCAGGTAAACAATTTCTTCATATGTCCAGCTGGGCATGTAACTTTTCAGATGCTTTTCAAGCCCTGCTCAGGCATGGTATTGTTTTTCAAGTCCTGTTTAAGTATACAGGACAATAGCACAAGACACTTCCAAGACTACTTTATAGTCTGGTCTGCAGAAGGTCAGCCTAGAGTTCTAGCACAGGTAAGTAGATAGTAAGTGATCGTGAACTTCTATTTTGCATATGCAAAATACACTGCTGGGCCACCCAAAATGCAACACCAAGAAGGAAGCATCCGATTGGCCTGAAATTCGCAGCATGCGTCGCCCGCGAGAGGACATGCAAATGATTAGCATTGCAGAGCATATGCAAATCATGTGCGCCCGGCACGCCACCGAGAAGCACTATATAAGAAGGGTGCACAGAAAATGGTGTGTAAGTAGTGGAAGTGTGTTGTGCTGCCAGACCTGTGCGTGGGAAGCTTCCTGATGCCTCGTCGCAGAATACGGCAGTCATTCCAGCACGTTTCGGAGTTCGACAGAGGACGAATAGTGGCTGATCGGGACAGCAGTTTATCATACCGAGACATCGGCGCCCGTGTGGGACGACATCCAGCCACAGTGAGGCAAGTCTGGATTCAGAGGGTGCAGGAGGGACCAACGTGGGCGATTGTCGCGGTACACTACCGAACGAGAGGACCAGCATGTTGTGTGGCGGGCATTGACGGCTCGCACCGCCACATCACGAATGTTAGCGCAGGAATTAGGGTGTGTTGCGCAACAACCTGTGTCAGCACGTACTGTTCGACATCTGCAGAAGCGAGGACTTGTCGCACGGCGCCCTTTGCTCCGATTACCATTGGCGTTACAGCCCCGGGGAGTGTGGCGGCAGTGGGCCGTTGAACGCTGCACCTAGACTACGGAATGGTATGACATTGTCTTCTCTGACGAATTCCGCTTCTGCCTGCAACACCACGATGATCAGATTCGCGTGTGGCGGCACCGTGGCGAGAGACTCTATGGCACCTGCATTATGCATTGCCATACCTGTCCGTCGCCTGGCGTTATGGTTTGGGGTCAATTGGATATGACACCTGCACCCCTCTGGTACGCATCGCTCGTACACTCAAGAACCACTGCTACATCTCCGACGTTTTGGAGCCTGTAGTCCTCCCTTACCTGCAGGACCTGCCAGCGGCCACGTTTCACATGAATAATGCCCGCCCGCACATGGCACGCATCGTGCAACAGTTCTTCACTGCCCACCAGGTGTCACTGCTGCTGTGGCCCGCCTGTTCTCCCGATACGTCGCCCATCAAACACGTCTGGTCGCTGATCGGCAACCGAGTGGCCCAGCAAGCACCACCCGCGGCTACGCCTGATGAACTGTGGCAACGTGTGAAAGCAGCCTGAACCAACATACCCCAAGCCCACATCCAAAGCCTCTTTCGTTCGACGCAGCGGCGTGTAGCGGCCGTTATTGCCAGCCGTGGGGGCCACACGAACTATTGATGTCTGCGTGTTCCGCAAGTCGCACGGGCCTGTAACCTCAATCGTTTCATTTTTGTATCTGTTATGTGTCCATTAAATCTGGCTTTGCTATCTCGTGTCCTTCTTGGTGTTGCATTTTGGGTGGCCAGCAGTGTAGTTTTCAAAACAAAACCTGAACAGGAGAGTTTATAGTTTTTAAGCTCTCCTGATTGGTACAGCATGAGAAAGCTTAATGAAATGCCAAATCGTATGCTTCACTGCGAAATTAAAAAAAAATAAAAAAGGGAAAAAATAAGTATAATAATTCTAGCTCATTTTTTCATGGCCAAAGAATCCCACAATTCATGTAACCTTGGTGGTTAGAGGATATGTTGTAAAAAACATTTTCCGTGGAAAATAGGTAGAAATATTTTTCATTAATACGTGGGACAAACTGAATCGGGGCTCGACATATGTTCCAGATCTAGGAGCCAGCTCCCATAATTTAGAAGTTAGGCGAAACGCAGTCAAATTTCAAAGACATAATGCATGAACAAAAATGTGTGTTAATAATGCTGAAACGAAAAGTTGTCAGTTTTTTTTTCATTTTACCCAAACCACTTATTGATAATTTTCTTTTCCCATTGCTGCTCTCAAAAAAAATACAAATTTTAGATTTTGATTTTATTAAAACACTATTTGCAGAAGTCATATTTTATACATATCAATTCAAAGTACAATATTTTTCTTCGTATAATCTGCAGATCATAAGAAAAAAAAAATTATTCGTAAGATCTGTGGCAGCGTAATCCATTGGCCGTGAAAAAACAATCCGACGTTTAATCTGTGGTGGCGTATTATCTATAGATTATGAAATTCTGAAAAAAACAGTTTTTTCCTTCACATAATCCACGACTGCATGTTGCAGACCATAAAATTCAGAAGAAGAAAAAAGTGCAGCAAAATTAACGAATGAGATTTGCAAAATGACAAGAAATAGCTCTGTGGGCTTTTCACATTACGTAGGCTTTCAAGAGCGAAAATAATACTGCCTTTGTTGTATCATCTTTTCTGTCAGAATGCTCATAAGTTAAGAAAAAAGAAAGAAATTCTTACAATCTCTTTATGGACCTCTATCTCAGTTTGTGTTACATTTTTTCTGTTACCACATTTTTGGTACTCCTTCACCTCTCTTGACAACTTGCGAATTTGTTAAAACACTGTACCAACATTGTTCTCTCACCCCCCCCCACTCTTTATTGGTGTATTTTGCAGTTCCTAAGTTTATTACTTTTTAACAGATAATCTGGATAATATAGAACAGAAATTACAGTATTTACTGCAAATTATGAAATCTAAAGTAAAGAAAATTGGTCGCCATGGAGCCAGATTTCTAGGACCTGGGCGACTTGGCACCCGGGATTTATCGAGCCCTGAACTAAAGGATTGTTAAACATGGCAATCAGAATATAGCCTAGTTTAACGTATAACATCACAGCAGAAAATGTGAGAATACATTGCCCTGGAGTGAGAATCAAACCTGCTTCAGGGATGTGCTGTTGATATTATTACATTTTGATTTTTGAATAACAAGAGGGATGTGATGATATTCTGATTGCTGTGTTAATAATCCTGTAGTTGTTCCATGTATTTGTGAACAATATTTCTTCCATAATTTCCATATCTGAGATATTAGTGATTTATTGCACTACAAGAAAAGATCTAAATTGTTTCAGCAGGTTTAATAAATCTAATTGTTTCAGTGGGTTGGTCAAAAGATCTAATTGTTTCAGCAGGATATTAGTGATTTATTGCACTACAAGAAAATATCTAATTGTTTCTATCAGAAGTTATTTGAATACTTCGAACTTCATTGTCCTGGATGATGTAATGGATAGCATGTGCGAACAAAAATTGAGAGCTATGGGCTCACTCCAGGGTGATGTTAATTTTGAAGTTTTCTTATGTGATTTTACATGTTGAACAATAAACCAGGCTATTTTGATTGTCATGTTAATTAATCCTAACATTGTCTTTTTTTTTCATTGCCATGGCTTAAAATTGGCAATAAATGCCACTTTTCATTAAACTGCTGTTATGCAGATGTAAAATTTATCAAATTTTGTTTGTACAGATTCAAATCATAGTACGGTTTCTTAGTAAGTGGAGAAAAGTGCTTTTTTCTTCAGTGGAGCTTTGGTGCCCCGTTTCTGAAAGAACTGGGTTACATTAAAAAAAAATTGTATAAAAGCATGATAAAAGTTAGAAAATAAAAAAATAATAATGTAAAAGGCTGTGTTACTATAATAATACTTTTGGTTAGCAAATTGTGTCCATTTCCCTCTTTCACCCTCCTATGTGTTGCATTTTACATATAACTGTATTTGTGTAACTGTTTTCTAGCACAAAGAGAAATCATGTTATTTTTTTTTTTATTTTATCTGTCACATCGGACACTTCACCTCGAAAGGAATTGTTACGGTTTGCTGCTTGTGTTGTTCATTTATCTCGGAAAAAAAAAAAATTAGGTTTAGATTGAACTTCTCTCTGAATTGTGGCTCAGTTGACTTGTTTTCTACATATGGATTATTTCGGACTTACAAAATATGGAAGCTTCAGTCTTTGATATCAGGTGACCAAAACAAATTCTTTTGATTTCTAACAATCAAATTAAAACAACAGTGAAAACTTTTCCGTGTTGGAGGTTTTTGTTCATATTGCACATATTGCATCCTAAAATGATGCAGAACAGCAGCAACAGACTTTAATTTGGGAAGCCACAACATGCATGCAACCTTTTCTTGTAGTGTTGACATTCTGACTGAGCTTTTCTGCAGTCAGTCAGGATGCTGACACTAGCTGGTACATTTGTGTGAGCGGGTACCAGTTGACCCACGCACGTGAGCAGCACATAGGGAAAAACTTTGAGCGATTCCCTCTGCGATGGTGCGGACCAGAAGTGAATGTAATACGTACTTTCCAAGATATAAATATTTTTTTCATTGGATACCTTCCATCTGGGCATCCTATATAAATGAATATACATGAACTGAAGAATATTTTAACTCTTCCTATGTTTCAACCCTGGTTCAGCTTAATTGACAAGTGCAGTAGGTATTAGTGTTTTATATTGAAAATTTTGTCATTTTGAGTCATATGATGTAAAAGATAGGCTTACTTGTATCCTTTCTTTTAAATCTTCTTTAACACATTTTTGCATTTCCATGTGGCACATTTTTCTTTTGTTGTACATAGTGCATGACATCAATTTTTGATGTAATATAATACTTTCTGTGGGAGATTATGTTCACACCATGCCTTTCAATATTATGAATATTGAAGGAGTTTTCTTTTTTGTTTGAAGTTTAGGGTTAGTATCCCTATTTCAATACCTTTGAGATTTGTTTTTAGGCCTATAGTGCTTTGTTATCACACCCCAAAAGAACTGAAATTGGGAAATACCAATCCTAACTTCAAACCTAAAAGAACACTCGTAAATATTTCTAATCTTGAAAGAAATAGTGTGAACATAATCGGTCACGGAAATTACATCATAAATTGACATCATGTGTTGTGTACAACTTAATAACAGAAATGTATCATATGGAAATGCAAAGTTATATTCCTGAAAGAAGATTTAGAAGAAAGGGCAAACATTAGTTAAAATCATGTATTTCATAACTCTAAATGACAATATTTGCAACATAAAACATTTTAATAGGTACTGCACTTCTCCAGTAAACTAAACCAAAGTTGAAACATGAGAAGAGTTAAAATAGTCTTCATGGTTGTTTGTGCATATTCATTTATATTAATGAAATACTGCCAGAGCAAACCTAATGAGTGTGCTTGGGAATAGTGTAAAGAAATGGAAACTGTTTCAATTGAAACTGAAACATCTAAGAGTGATTTTAATGTCTACAGCACCAACTTAAAGCTGTATTTCTGGTCTATGCAAAAGTAAAATCGATTATGCTGTCTTCATAATATATTTCTATCAGCAGTTTCTTTTTCTACAGTCATCAAAATATATTTAAATTGAGAAATGATGCCTTAATAATTTTTTACTCTTTCCATTGTTGAAAATGCTTTTTCCCTTGCTGCAATTACTGATAAGTTAGGTGTAGGTCTCAATCTTTTTGCTCATAACACAGTACTCTTTGCCATGAGGAGTTATGTTACGTTGAAGCTAAAGTTGGTTGCATTTTGTGGAAGATTGACAGACTTGCTCATGCTCAGTTTCCTTCAGCAACAGCAGCTGCTTATGTTGAATTCTTTGGGCGTTTTTTGTTTTGTGGTTATTGTGTCATTGTTTATTTTGCATCACATATTAAGAAAATGTATGTACACGTTTTCTTTTATCTTCAATGTATGACATCCGAAATTTGTGGTATATGTTGGGGAACTCGTGGTACGCCCTTTCAAAACCAATGCTGGATAGATTTTTTTATTTGTTGTTGTTTAAGGAAAATAATTTATTATAGGATCTTGTTAATACTTTTGATTAAGGTTCGAGCTGTCTAATTTTAAGGCAGAGTTAGTTGTACTTTTAAAACAGTTATTCTTTTTATTTTGAAAAATGTCTGAACAGAAAAAACTGAAAGTGTGGATGGAAAAAGAGGATGTGTGCTAAATGATAGTTTAGTGTCAGTATTCCTGTATTTACCACCTGTCTCTAATCATAAAAAACTTTAGTTATATGTTAAATATGCAGTAGTGTTTTTTTCTTTCAATTCAAGTGAGGCAGAACATTGGTTAAAAAACATGAGAGTGCAATGAAACACAAAAGTGTTCTGCCAACAAGATCGCCATCTTCACTGGTTACTAATTTCTTTAAAATTAAGACACTTACAAAAGATGAACACAGGTTAGCAATTCAGGAAGGCACATTTGCATATCATATTGTAGTATATAATTAGTATCCAGTCTATGGACTGCAAAAGTAATTTAATGAAAATATTTCCAACAAGAAGTTCACTTGTGCAAGAACAAAATGTGAAGCAATTGTTACAAATATTTTTGCCCCATGGGCCAACGAAGAATGGAGCAGGAAGGAAGGGTGATTCAGTCTTCCATGTAATAAATATTTAGATTGTGCTATCAAATTTCTATAAGTTATGAATTGTGTTCAGTTAATTAACTGCTAAATAAAATAATGCATTTTCTCATACTAGCTCATATTAATTTAAGCTTCAGCTTGGGATGTACTGTTCATTGTGATATTATTGGTTTTAAATATAGGCATAGTATTGCATTGCTAAAGCACTTCATGGAAGGTAAGTATGCATACAAAGGTTGAAGTTTACTTCCCTGTGCAATGTAATCTGAGTGCAGTGTCAAAGCTACAGGGGAGTTAAGAGAGTATAGCACATGTAAAACTAACATAGCTTATCTATGAGAAACTAGTAATATATACTCTGTTTTAGCACGACATAAAAAAACAAACTGTCATGAAGTGCTGTAGTTAAAATACAAAATTTATTTACAACTAAAAGCACTATACAGATAAAAGCCACGAAAGAGGAAAGATCTTTCAGGTTTGCTACAAGCACATTTTCAAGCCGAAAAATGTCACCGATACAAGGTGCAATGTGATTAAGTACAAGTAGACAAGACTAAGATGCAACAGTTCACTATGATGTAAGTGGTAGGCCAAATAACCAATTAATACAGGGACTAAAGGTCAAAAGGAAAATAGTCATAAATATTAAATTATATTTGGAGGGTCCAAGTTCTCGACTCAATTTTCAGTGTAGAGGCAAGATAGTAGGTAAATCGACATTACAGCACACATCAGCATATAAGATAATAAATAAACTCTCAGTAAAGCTGCTCAGACATTCTAACACCCAAGGATCTCAGTGTCGATCCTATATATACAAGCAAGGCTGAACTGGATCCTATCAGGCTGTAACATTACCGTTGAAGACAATAGACTTTTGGTGATTGGTCAGTGGGCGTTAGGGACGATTTCAGCCATTAGATGGCACTGCGTCCCTAGGTATAAATACCTCAGTTTCTGCGTTGTTTGAATTGCGGGATTGTGTATGTTTGTCGTTTTTTCTTGTTTCTTTTAAAAAAAACCTTCTAGTTTTAAAACCAAACTGTTGTTTTCACAACAAAATCCAACCCATTTTCAAAATGGTTTACTGCTGTGTGCCGATGTGCACATCTTCTAAGAAGAAAAACGTGGGATTTTCATTCTATGAGTTTCCCTCAAATCAGAACCTAAAAGCAACTGTTGCTGAAAGAAATATCTTGTCAGGATTTTGCTCCAAATGACAAGTTACCTTCAACTGTTGTTTGTGGTAAGCATTTTCATTTTGATAATTACGTACCTAATTAAATTTTAGAAAAAAACCTCAGCTATATAAACTCATATTAAGCAAAAATAGTAGGTGAATGTGTAGATTTGCGTTTTAAATTATTTCGTCGAAAAAATATTAGTACTTCGAAAAAGTGCGACATACAGGTTTTAGATTGTGAAAATTAATGGCAAATGGTGCGGAAATTTTCTGTTTCAAATGTCTTTTAAAGATTTTTATCGTAACATTTACCTGTACGTTCGATACGTTAGGCCTACGACAGAGTCTCTTCACAGCATCGAACTTGCAGGTAAATGTTACGATAAAAATCTTTAAAAGACATTTAAAATACAAAATTTCTGCACCATTTGCCATTAATTTCCATACTCTAAAATATGTACGTCGCACTTTTTCCAGGTTCTAACATTTTTCCGACCTTTACGACAAAAGCTCACTGGCATTCAAAGTATAGGCCATCATGTTGCACAGTCTTAAGCCATTTGTCTGCCAGTTCTTCGATTCCACAGCGGTACCAGTTCTTGTCCTTCGAAGCAAAGAACTCCTTGCCCTAGCTGCCACATCCTCCTGGTCGTTGAAATGCCGCCTGCGAAGGAAGTGGGCCATGGACCAGAACAAGTAGTAATCTGACAGGGCAAGGTCTGGACCATATGCTGGCTGTGGCATCAGTTGGATGCCCGGGTCGTTCCTACAGTATGAGGCCAAGCGTTGTCCTGCTGTAGGAGAGTGTGCTTTCTGTTGACTAGTGCTGGGTACTTCTCCAAAATGGCATACATCTGCTCCAGCTGTTCAGAGTAGAGTTTGGCGTTGATGGTCTGACCGTCTGGAACAAATTCGTAATGGATTATCCCCTTGAAATTCCACCAGACACTGAGTATCACCTTGTTCTCAAAGCACCCACGTTTGGCAACAGGTTCAGAGAGCTGGCCCATGCTCAACCACTGTTGTGTGTTAGGATTACAGAAATAGACCCACTTTTCATCGCACGTAACAATTCTCTTGATGAAACATATATCGCCCTGGTTTTCTAAGAGTTTCGTGCAATTCCACTTGACAGTTTGTTTCAGCTGGCGTCGGTCCATAAGGGACAATGTAGCAGCTTCTGTAGACCTTGTTGAGGCCCTTAAGGTGACGAACCACGGTGGTCTGTGATGTGCGCAGCTCACCTGATAATCTCAGAGTGCTGGTTGATGGATTTGCCTCTATGGCCTGGTGCATGGCCTCCGAATCCACGGATCGCTACCTACCTGACCTTGGCTGATCGTCAAGGCTTCTGTCACCTGAGCGAAATATCTTAAACCATGTGGTTTCGGCGCTGTGGTCCACGGAACCTTCCTCTTTCGCATGACAAATGTTTCGTGTTGCTTGAGCAGTGTTATTGCCAAGCTCAAACTCATAAAGCAAAAGTTCTCTAATTACCCGATTGTGGCTGTTCATTTTTTAAGCGTCCCAATCAGAAATAGAACGACGACATGGAATGCTGTTCACATCAACGACTACCACTTTATATCCCTTTCAACTAACTGCTGTGCATGATTTGAACTAGTTTTAGACACGTGACATACCTGCCACAGCACATGCGTTTATGCAAATATTGCAAAACTTTCGACACCCTCTGTATGAGCATTTTGACAGAAAATTTGATACATCGAAGGCAATATTATTTGTTCTCACTCATGATCACCTGCTGTGGGAAGTGTAGCATCACACACCTTCATTTGTGTATCAAATGATCTAACAACAAAACTGCATACAGAATCTAACAACAAAATTGCATACAGAATCTAACAACAAAATTGCATACAGAATCTAACAACTAAACTGTGATAATGCTGAAAAAAAATTTTTTTTTTGCTTTTTATTCGCTTGAAAGTAACAGAAGAGTATTTAAAACATGTTTTTTTTTATAAGACTGCCCTGCCCCCTATTTCTTTGGACTGCTGGGTCATCCCATGAATCCCGACTCTTCTGTACAATGTTCCAATTTGGTATTAATGTCACAGGTACAGATTATACAGGGATTTTGTCTCCTGAACTTAAAGGCCTGTAGATTACATGCAGGAATTGTATTTCTTTTCATAAATTTCACAAACTGGATTATACGAAGAAAAATATGGTACTAAATGCTGATTGCATGGATTTTGAATTACTGTTATGAATAATTGCATGATTATCATTCTGCACATGCATTTTAAATTTATTTATTTTTTATAGGACCTTGAGCTCATAGAAGAAAACTGGAGGAAAGAAATTGACCATTTAAATGCCCTTGTAGTTCAATTACAAGAAGAAAACAAACGCCTTAGTAGTTCGTTAGCAGATACAGAAAGGCGTTCACAAAGCCAGTGTAAAGGTTTGCACAACTTTTTGTTACCTCACTATTTGGCCTTATACAAGTTTCTGTGCCTCTCTTCTGCTCTGTTTTTTCATTTATGATACTGGTTGCTTAGTTGTGTTCCTGAAGATATGTATCTAAGTTGTTTTTTTCTTTCAGGCTTGTTTTTATCTAAGTTGTTTTTTTCTTTCAGGCATATTTAAATAGCTGCTTTATCTTGCATAATTTTAGATGAATCATTAAACTTTTTCCTGTTGATTGTACAGTTATACATTCTGTTAAGAAATATGCCATGCATAACACAGTATGCCTGTTGCTTTGCAAGAAGTAATCTCTTTCTTATATATATATATACACACACACACAGACACAGTTGTGTCAGAATAATATGACCACCTACCTAATAATGGGAATAACTAACCACCCTTCGCCCGGATGACAGTGGCGAGACAGTGTGGCATGGCACAATGAGGCCGTGGAAGGTTACCCAAGGCACATGTACCCATTCGGACTGCAGCAGAGCACAGAGGTCCCATAAATGATGTATTTGTGGGTCGTCATGTCGAACCTGTCAATCGAAATAGTCCCACAAGTGTTCTATCAGATTGTGGTCGGGCGATGTTGCTGGCCAAGGGAGAACAGAAACATAACTGTCATGTATGTTCCTGGAACCAGTCACTCACCCCCTTAGCAACTTGGCAGGACGCGTTGTCCTGTTGGTAACACCATCACCACCAGGCTAAATGTCCAACATGAAGGGATGCATGTGGTCAGCAAGAATGGACAGGTAGGCCATTTGACATTCAGGGACCCATCCAGTGATACCAGTAGTCCCAGGTCATACCAGGAAAACATCCCACAGACATACACACTGCCAGCCTGTACTTGACAGACAAGCGTGTCCAGGTTCTCTCGTGTGTCTGATGTCATATCTGCCACCACCCATCACTTCTGTGGGGTAGAAACCTCGATTCGTCAGAGAAGGCAACCCTTTTCCACTGTCCAATGACGGTAGTCCCATGCAAACTACAGGCGTTGTTGCTGATAAACCTGGGTTAACATGGGCACCTTGATGCAGTGTCAACTCCGGAGACCCATGCATAACAAGGTTTGCTCTACTGTTATCAGGGACACATATGTGGGTGCCCCAGCATTCATTTGCATGGTCAATTGCTGTTCTACCAGTCGTCGGAGGCGACATTCTTCTCTGGGGTTGATGGCCTTTTGGGGCTCCACAGTTATGACATCAGAAGGTACTCGGGTGTTCCATCATTCCATTCTTGCTGCACCCTTACTACAAGCACCTCGCGAACAGCTCGTGAAGTCTGCTGTTTCTGAGATGCTTCCACCCTTGACGCAGTAGCCATTGTTCATTCCTTGTTGAACGTCCATCAAATCAATACCTCTGCCCATTGTGCACACATAATGCACTATGGCTAATCTGTCATGGCCAGCCACTTATATCTCTGTATGGTCGACCTTGTCACATGCACTCTGTGATGTGCCTGAATGGGTACACTGATTCTGGGAGTGGTCATATTATTCTGATACGACCGTGTTGGTTATATAAATATAGGTAGCTCAGTTGCAAGCTGGAGGAAATTGCTAGTGCTTTAGTAAAATGGAAAGAAATTTAATGTCTTTGGCAAATTTGTTGATAAGTACATGAAATCTTATAAGACATCGATGAAAAAAGTTATTCTGATATTGACGAAGTTCAAGAATTAGGAGTCGTGCATAATTTTTTTTATAATTATAATTTTTGACAAAAAATTGATAGCAACTATAAGTAGTGAATAAAATAATGATGAGCAGAAGAGAAATTACACTACACCTATCTTAGCTCAGTATCAACATGTGATGTAATATGAGTAGAAAGGGTTTTTCTTTGGGGGGGGGGGGTCATTATATTGGTATGGGAGTCACTCAAATATCTCGGATGAACTACTATTTCTGAAGTGAGTGAATTTCTCATGCAAAACATTTAGATGTTAAGAATTCATTTTCCAAGATATTGTTATTATAATATTTTCATTTAGCAATTTTAGTCTTCTTATGCAGAGTGTTTTTGGTTTTCAGCATGAACATACTGTGGTTATCCCACTCACTACAGGTCCCCAGATTTTCTTTATACCTTAAATATTCCATAAATTTTAATAAAATTTGTACCGGACATACCTTAGTTTATGTGAAGCATGACACGAGGTGTCACAACATGTGCTGAAAATGGCACATCTGTCACCTCACAGTGAGTGATGACCATGGAAGTGTGTTCCACAGGACTGCTACAACCGCCTCAATCAGATAGTTGCTTGCATACAATGCAGCAGTGTGAGTGGTGGTCTATCGTGCTGAAGTTTGACCTGTGTCTTTCATGACCAACATGTACTGGTATACCCTTGAAGAGTGTGTGTCCATTGTTCACACCCATTGAAGGACCGATTCAATAAAGATGCATCAGCAAGAATTTGTTTGAAGTTTGAAAGCCAAAAATCAGTTGAAATGCTGCATTCAAAAATCGACAAAAAACTGGAAATTACGAGAACATTGTTAGATGTGTATGCAGGAGGCCATCCGAAAATGTCAGGAGGAATGGTGCAAAACACGAAAGCAAAACTTTTGGCTTCTCCATGTAAGTCTTTGTGTAGACTTGCATAAGCGATGGGGAGTTCCAAAAGCATATGTTGTTAATTAAAAAGAATATGAAAAGCCAATCTTCAATATCACAGTTGTCCATGAATTGAAATATCTAGGTCACCAAAAGAGATTTGAATACTGCTGTTGGTTTTAAAGATTTTTTCTTTGGAAATCCAGGAATAATGGGCAGCATGTAATACACAGGTGAAGCATGATTCCACTTATTTATTTGGGTATGTAAATTCACAAAATACCAACATTTGGTAAAGAGAGAATCCTTACACACTATATGAGGAACCACTTCATGCTAAAAAATTTGATGTTTGGTGTGAGGTGTCATAATATTGAATAATTGCTCTAAATTTCTTCCACAAAACAGTGATAACTGCTGTGTTCTTGGATATCTTCCTCAGTTGGATAATGAGCTCACTACAAGATAATTCTAACAGGCTGGCACAACTTTCCACACATGCAATGCCACCATGGCTGAAATTGAGTAATTCTTTGTCTATAGTCTTTTCCAATAAGCTTTGGCCACCACCTTGTAAGATTTAACACCCACTGTTTTTTATCTAATGGGGCCTTCTGAAAAGTGTGTTCAACTATATAAGCCTTAGACAATTCAGGCACTCACTGCATGAAAACATCTGGCAGGAAATAGAGGCAGTGACTCCAGATGTGCTGGTTCAGACCTTCAACAACACATGGATTACCCCACTTGAATGCAGATGGTGGCCACTTTCAACACATGTTGTGACATCGTCATACTTCACAAACTAAGGTATCTGTTCGAAATTTATTAAAGTAGATTGATTCTTCAAGTTATAGAAAATTGTGGGTGGGGGTGGCTTTATAGAGTGGGACACACTGTGTGTTTATAGCAAAATTATTATTGCCAAGTCACTGGCATCTAGACTGTTGAAAGAGCCAGTGATATCAACATCCATACTGTTGATATCACTGGTTCTAGTGAATCAAGCAAATCACATATATTTAAGAAGCTTAATGGGGGAAGGGAATCAACACTTTAAAAATGCAAGAGAAATTTTCTTTTAAATTTTAGTGTATTTCATTACATGGTAACATTCAGTGTGCTTACCAAGATATATTCCATAAAGACGTATTCTTTTTTTTTTTTATCTTGACCAAAATGTTGTGAAATGTGTTTTGAAGTAATGGTTTTCTTTAAAATTACGCTATATATGTTCATAAAGCATGCAGAAAATGACAGTACATATATATATATGCACCACCATCATAGCGCAATTGGTTACTTCGCTGTGTACTGTGTGGGAGGTGGAAGTTTCTGACGGGCGTTTGAATCCTGGTCCTGCTGGCCATCTAGTCTGTGAGTTTTCCTGGGTTTCCAGCAGACTCCCTGTGTTTGGGGACGTAAATTTGTAGATGGTTCCTTCTGAAGTTGGCCCCGGATGTGCTTTGTCCTTAAGACCCCCTTCCCTAGGATGCCTAGGTTTATCATATGAGTGTCGATGCACTGTAAAACAATGAAAAACAAATGAAATCTGATACCCCGTGGTATCTGACATCTACGGGATTATTTACCCATGGTTGTTGATGAAATATATATGTATGTGGATTCGGAATTGTATGTTAATGTGTTGATACAGATTAAAGGAATTTTAGGCATGGTGATTGGATATGAAAATGGTGCACTATTACTTTATGGACAGGTGATAAGTGCCTACATACTCTATACAGCTTTCACTGGCAGAAGAGCAACAGCATCTTTCTTAAGACCATTGCTGTGGAACATGATAAAAAAAAAACAAAAAAAAAAACTGTGTGTTCAAAGTTTTAAGGAATAAAGTGCTATTCAGCGTATGGAATCTGAAAATATTATCCACAGGCTAATTATTTTATGTGGAAGAAAGGTAGGGCTTGCATGGTGGCACCCATTAAAAGAAACTATTCCTTAAAGGAACAGTGACCTTAAAAAAAAAAAAGTCCTCGAAAATACGAATTTTTGCTGTCATGTTATGCGGGTGGCAGGGTGATGCTCGTAGAGCCGAAATTTGTTTCCTTATGGCCATTGGAAGCTGATTAAACAGCTGATAAAGTTTCTGGTGATGATGTCACACTAGACAAGCGGTCAGTCAGACCAGTTCTTGCACCAGCGGCATCTGTGTACTCGGTGCGGTAGGGGTTGTGAGGGAAAGTATGAGGTAATTAATGTCAGGAATTTCTCTCCTTGTGTTGCATGTGTCCTGTTCATTAGTCATCAAACTTTCTGCTGCAATTTACACAACTGGAATGAATTTTAAGCAGTT
The DNA here is from genome assembly GCA_039090855.1 of Macrothele yani. Taxonomy (NCBI): domain Eukaryota; kingdom Metazoa; phylum Arthropoda; class Arachnida; order Araneae; family Macrothelidae; genus Macrothele; species Macrothele yani. The sequence goes on along the minus strand of CM077016.1, from coordinate 73,802,172 downwards.
TACAGATTTCGCTGAAACCCTTGGTTTACAAGCACTCACTAACTACTTTTTACAAGGTGGGGAAATTTTTAGTTGGGCCAATAATCAAAGTTATGTGGCATAGTATGAAAAAACAAATTACTGATGATTTAAAATTATGCGATTCCGAAATTTGGGTCAGCGGAGATGGACAGTTTGATTTGCCAGGTTTTTGCGTCAAATACTGTACGCATTTCATTATGGATATTCGCAAAGGGAAATGTTATAGATTTCATTGTTGTCCAAAAAGGTGTTTTTGACGGGGACTTAGAAAATAATGCGTGCAATTTATTACTCTCAGGCCTCTATGAAGAAAAAAAGATATCAGTTTTTTTTTTATGAGATAGACATAGAAGCATTCGTGCCCTCATGAAGAAAAAAATATCCCAAATTGATCATCACATGGCCAAAAGTTTGACTAAAAATCTAAAAGCTGCTGAAAAGAAAGCTCCTTTACTAGAAGCGTGGCGGTCCAGTATAACCAACCATTTATGGTGGTCAGCTCAAACGTGTAATGGAGATGCTGAACTGCTGGTAGAAAAATTTCTATCTCTGACTAATTTGTCATACAGTAATAACAGTAGAAATAACAGTTAGATAAACTGCCTGTTTATCTGTTATTTCTAGTTCATATTTTTCTTCTTGTTTTCCATATCATGTTCAACTATTGCAGTATTTTCGTGGAGCGGGGGTCATTAATGACTTTGCACTTGGGCTACGAGAAATACTCATAAAGTTGTTTCTCCCATGACAATAGGAGAAACTTAAAAAAATATATGCACTTAGTTCAATGTATAATACCTTTATATACTCGTATATAGACAGTATCTGACAAATCTTTAGTGACAGTGGGAGTAAATCGAAATTGTGTCATTTCCTGGGCAACAAACAAAACCTGAATACTGTTGTTCATTAAATTCAGGAAAACATTCTGACAATACAAGAAGGGATTACTTTTCTGATTTTTCGCCCTACAGGTATCCAGACATTCACCCAATATGCGAATTATTTGTACACAACATGATACAAGTTCATATTTTTTCTCGTTTTTTCCAGCCCGAAGAATCATTTGATAACGACTTGCCTGTAAGGTGTGGATGTTTAAAACAACACTGTCGAATGATTCGTGGTATATTATACATTGGGCACTACCTTTTATTTTCGTCATCTGATCACTTTCGTTTCAACACAAACACTCAGCGTCTATTGACATTCTCTCGCAGTTATAACATTGGCACCAGTCAAGATTACCTTTTCAACCCTCGAATTTGTTTTCACATTTCTTGTTAAACATTCGTACTGTACCGGCAGAATATCATGGTTCAAATGGATAAGGATTTACATTAGCCATTTTGCAGGTTGATGGTATCGACTGCACTGCACAGAATGGTAAAGAGCACCGACTGGAGCCATACGCACACTGAGCGTCCGATCTCTTCTAGTGTGACATCACTGCTGATTTTTAAAAATGCTGTAACGGGAGAACTACTTATGATAAAGCATTTCTGATTGCATCAGTTTTCATGTCTCTTTCGACATTACATTTTCGTGCGGAGAAAAAAAAATGCCCGAAATGAGTTAACTGTTCCTTTAATATATACGGTACCTAAGAAAAGTGTTTGCCTTTGTCTCTTGATAGAGTGGACTGAGAGAGTAACTTCTTACCCACTGCGCATAAGCTTCCAGTGTCTATGACCCAGTAACTACTGAGGTATCTTGAAATATGTTAGTGAACAATATACAATACTGTTTGTGAAAATTGACAACACCCAGAAAGAATCGTGCTATTCAAATGAAATTTATATCACAGATTCCTCATGTTACAGAAGACAACTGATTACATATGTAGAGCTATACAAGATTTTTCGCTTCAAAATTCAGTATTGTGTGAAGCCACCTTAAGCGACAATAGCAGCCTGTACACGGTGTATCATTGAATGGAAGAGAGGTTTTTGATATTGTCCTGGGGAATAGCCTGTCGGGCTGCTTCTGTGCGAAACCAGAGTTCATTTGTGGAGACTGGCGGAGGTTCTTGACTGAGCAGTTGCTTAGCTACCATGTCCCAGACCTGTCTGATCGTGAACATATCCGGGGAAGGTGTAGGCCAAGGAAGAAGTGGTATCTGCTGTGCACAGAAGAGGTCTTGGACATTCCGGGCCACATGTGGCTAAGCATTGTCTTGCTGGAATATAGCACCAGGACAACTATGAAGGAAGGGTATCTATCACCTCTGCCTCTAAAACATCCCTGATGTATCACTAGCTGTTGAGGGTGGCATCAGTTCATATCGGGCAGAATCTCGAATTGAACCCAATGGCGGCCCAAACCATGATGTTTGGTGTTGGACTGGTATAATTCTGCGATATACATGCTGCAAGGGGCTGTTCACCACAATGTCTTCGAACACACGCAATAGTCATTGTTCATCAAGTTTAATCGTGAGTCATCAGAAAACATGACCTGTTGCCAATTAGCACACCAAAAGTCTGTGTTTGAGACCCCATTGCTGCCTGAGGCATCTGGTTGAGGGTCAAAGAAATGTGCAGCAATGGGTTGCTAGCAAACAGTTCTCTGTTAAGCAGACGAAGTCGAACTGTGCTGGAAAACAAAGCCTGACCCGTGACAGTGCTGAACTGCTGCATTAACGCAGTGGATGTTTCTGTGCGATTGATCACTGCCGTGCGGTAGAGGTGTCTGTCATCCTGTGCAGTCATGCAATTTTGTGGTCCATTTCCCAGATTTCTGTGGGTCCGAGTCTCATTTGTCCACTGACGCCTTGTTCTCATCGCTGTACTGGTGTTTCATCCTGAATGAGTGGGAAGTTTGCAGGAGGGAAATCCAGCTTCCTTCATCCCAACAATCCTTCCTCGCTCAAAGTCGATCAGGTGTTCATAATGTGACCTTCTTTGGCGACTGGGCATAGTGAGACATAAGAAGCACTCTCTCAACTCTGTCAGCTCTTCTGAAACAACTCATTTGAGTCAGCTCTTTATACCCAAGACCAGACAGTTCAGACGGTTCTGCTCCAAAACCACAAGTGCATTTTCACTGACATTTTAGTCATTTGAAAGTTCCAACCAGTTGTACACATCCTGTAAGTCTCAAGCTAATACCAGCAGTCCTTTGTGGTGTTGCAATTTTTACAAACAGTGTAGTAGTCACTGTTGCATTATCAAGTCCTGGTTTTGGTATTACCGAAAGTGGAATTTATTCCACGAGACTCCTGAATTGGATGTACTCGTGCAGTTGGTAGTGCAGTGTATAGCTGTGAAAGATCTCATAGTACTGTAATATTAGGAGCTCCTGACTGCTGTTTAGAATGCCAGGTTTGAGAATGTGTCAAAACCAGTATTTTTGGTGAGGGGAGATGTGTACCTGTGTGTGCTAAAGACTGGCCATTTCAGTGAAACTCTTTTCCACTGCCTTCATAAGTACAAAACTGTTTCAGAGCCTGACCATCAATCAGATCAGAACTGCACCACAAACAGTTAGTTGACCACCTCATTAAGCAAAACATTTAGTGCATTATTAAATGCACTGTTCATTGTGCGACGATATGCGGCCTTTGATTAGTTTGATCTTGGCTTCTGTTGACAGTACTCCTTTAACAAATTGATTTCATAAGTTAGAATTTCAGCACCCTACTACATTTGATACTAGGTTACAAAGCAAAACCATTGTTCTGCCAAAGGACAATTTTCCTAGTAGTTCACTTAAAGATCAAAATTAGCTGTCGCTACTCGCCACGCTTGAAAATTTGGCTGTCTGGACGGACTGGTGCCCAGCCAAATTATTTTTTCATTGCTAAAGAATTTATTTGCATTTTTTAAAACACTCATGTCAATTACTTAGGAAATGCATTTTCAAATCTTCCAACTCACGCACGGTGAAAAACAGTCCTTTCCTCCCCAAATAAATGGGTGCAATCTTTCGCAGCCCCTGTAATAGTAAATGCCTTCTGATTTACTTGGGAGCCCTTTGTCTCGGTGGCAACACGTTATGCTGGAAACCACCACTAGAGGTCAGGCGTGACAAGATGTCAGACTATCGGATCTTGGGGAATTTAAAGCAGAACAACATCATCTTGTAAAATATTCTGTGACAGATTAGATGAACAATACATTAAGAAAATGTTAAAGCAATTTGTTTAATGAAATTTTATGCTGAAAATTTTGCTCCCGGGTTTGAATTCACTTACATTTGAAGCTTCAGCATGATTTCACGCCAATATCAACATATTGTATGAAGCCTCTGAGCTCACGCATTATCGGTGCCTATGGTTGCGATTGAACTTTAATATTTCATGTAAATAACTGATATTTGGACACTTCATAGATGATGGAGCTTTAGTAGAATGTATATTATTATACCATGCAGTAGGAAAACTTGTAGCTGAGAGCAGATATGTGCGAATGTTATTTTATAAAGCGTAGACATAAACAGTACTTTAAGATTAAAAAAAAAAAAAAGAATCCCCTTCATACATTCATAATTTCGATTCGTAATAACATTTCAATTTTTTGAACAGTTTTAAAAAAACTGACATAAACCGATCATAAAGAAATACCATTTGAAATGGATACATTTTGAAATGTCAATAACTAGGCTTCGTTTGATTGCAAACATTTTTTTACGATTTGTGCCAGCAATCAGATCTGTAGGAAGAAAATATATTAGCCCCTTTGAAAGAATTGTTGGGCATTGAACATATTAAATTATGCTTAACGTTAGAATTAGATATTGCTCAGCCGGTAAAACAACAACAAAAACTCTGGTTTTCAGAAGCACCCTAAACAAATGCGAGTGTCATTGATACTTTTTTTTTAACAATACACACACACACACACACACAAAAAAAAACAAAAAAAACCAGCACATACAAAATGTTTAGTGAAATATATATTAATTTGATAAATTATCAACTTTTTGAATGTAATGCTTTTTGCAATTAATAAACCTTTCTATATCTGCTGCATTTTTATAGTAACAATTAACTGCAATTACAGTAGGCACACTGCAATTGACAAAAGTAATGAAGTGCTTCTCACATGCAATATTAGCAAAAACATGTTAAGTCATTTTAAGTTGGAAAATTGGCAGCATTTTTAATATGTAGTTTTTAATATGCAGGATTCAGATAGTAGATAAGCACAAAATTTATGTATTTTTATGATATTACTACCCATTCAAACATTGAGAATATTTGATGTTTGAAGTATGCCTTCACATCCACTAACTTCAACTCTCTAAGCCTTAAACAAAATCTGCCTGTAAAAAATGACCTTTTTGTATTATTTCAATATTTAGTGCAGTAGTGCCTGATAATTTGAATTCAGTTTTATTATCAGAATAACCTTTCTTTCATACATACTGGCAGAATTTAGGTAAAAAAAAAAAAAATCTATTTACAATTATTGTCAAGCCACTGCATGTTGTCGGTAAGTTGTTGTCACTAGAAAATTCTTAGAGGCTGGTATGAATTCTCATTGTTTAATAAACAACCTGGCACAATGCAGTGTACCATGGTTGCATCCACAGATAAAATCCTTATCTTTGAGTAATATCCATACACAAATAGAAATTATGAAGTTAATCAAAATGAATTACGTGCCTTATAAACGTGCATACCGATTCATAAAGACATCAAACTACGTACGAATCAAGTGAGGTTCAGCTTTCCTCCAATGACCCCTTGAAGAATCAAATCTACTTTTGCCCGGTTTTTCGCAATTACCGATGGCATTTACTTATCGGGGGCTTCGGATGTGTTTATAGATTCAGGGGGTGGCCATTTGTGTTTTCCCACTTAAGTTGGGTCACGAAGTAACCATATTGAGAATGGATACCTGTGGCTTTAGGAGCTGGAATGTCACAAGCCGTCTTGTTTTTTTTAATTTAGTTTCTCTGAACATGCGCATGGTTTTCCATTGCTTAGGCACTTCTTGCTTATCAACAAACAGAAAGCGCAAGCATTTTTCCTTTTGTTAAAAAGAAATTGAAAGTTCAAAATCGGAATTTCACCATCACCATCTTTCTTCCCATGTATGTAGTGTTGTGTTTCCTCCGCACCTGTCCATGCAGTACCATTTTGGAACAATTTCGCTTTGAACAAATAAAAAATTCTTGCTCTGCCCCTTAATACAGCAAAATGTTACTAAACAATGGAAAAACACAAGTTTTTCATCGAAATTAAATATAAAAAATTGGTACTGCATTGTTCACTTTGCTGTAATAATAATTTTGCAGGTCACGAAAATTGCAGATTCCATGACGGCAGACTAAGTACCGATTTTGAAATTTAATTTAGCTTTTAAAAAGTGGAAGGGATAAAAAAATACATTTTGTACTGATTGGTTTTGAAGAACAATTTGTTAAAACTACTTCACTAGAAAAAATTATTAAAATACGAAGTCGCTCTTTTTACCGAAGATGTTAAGAATGAGGAACATAACCAGAAAAATATAGAAAATAAGAATATAACCAGAAGGGGAGAAAAACGCATCTTGGGGTAAGAAAAATTCAAAATTTAAAAAATTACACCAACATTTTCATCCATGCTAAAACAATTTTGGTTGGCAGACAGCATGAAGACACCCAAATTATATTGAACAAATGTCAAGATATTAAAAAAAAGCCAATAAATAATCCCCAAAATGTTTAATGAATGTTTGAATCTTTGAAACCATGAAAATAAGCTTCACGCAAATGTTGAATAACATTATTTCACAGAGATGTTCTATTTCTTTTGTATGTTCGATATTTTCCATACTATGTAGTGGATCGACGATTACCATAATGAATAATTCATAGCACTTGGAGTGTTTGGTGATAGTAAACAGGAAAAAATGACAAGTGATAAAAATTCTACTGAAACTGGATGTTTTCTGTGTGTGTGTGTGGGGGGGGGGATTCCTGACACTGGGTTCGAAAACTAGACATAATCCGATTGAATCAGGAGAGTTGGCAACTCTGCATGTGTCCTTATTGTCACTACTATCTTTTCAACACCTGTGAAAGTTTATCAATGGTTTTAACATAATATTTATTAGAACAACACAGGAAATTACTCTACTTTTTTTGTGTCTGGTGGGTAGGAATCATTATGAGTCTGTAAAACTAGGTGACCAGGTTAGTATCCCATTTCCTCCCATCTGAGCTATGGTAGTAGATGTATGGCTATGATGCAGTACTGACAACCATGCAAATACCACAAAATGATTCTGCCGTGAGATATGAAATTCATTTTTGAAAGCTAATACTGCCTATTTTTATTTTGACACCAGGAAGAACCTAACCAAAAATAAAAGGAATAAAGCCGCCCTGGTGGCGCCGTGAGATGGGTCTGGGTTTGAATCCTGGCGAGGTATAGATGTTGTGTTTGTCTTATGGCACTGGCTCTCTCCCTTCCCTGGAACCAGTGACTCTAAATTAAGGGTGTGCAACTGCTTATAGCTCATTGAGTTGCTCACGGTTGTCATTAAACCCTCTACCAAAAGTGAAAAAAGAAAATTTAGCAGGATGGAAGCAGCTTCAAAATATAATGTTTGAACATTTTTGACCATCAATAACTCACCAGAAACTGCTAGAGAAACTGAAAAAAAGCAATTTTAGTATATGAAGGTCATAGCATAAATAGCATTGGTTAAGAGAAATGAGCAATATTTTTGATGACAAGGCAATGCTCATTGAAAAATGACTTTAGAAAATAGGCAGCAAATAAAGTAAGCCAAAGTGTTGCATGAAAAGTTTGACCATCAACTGCTATCAATTTACGGTGGAGAGATTTTAGTCTAGAGCAAAGAAAGAGACCAAATAAAAATGATTAAATTATTTTTTCAATAAAAATTGTCTAGAAAATTTGGTTGATGTTTCATTGAAGAAAAATAAAACTTTTAAGATTATATTTATGCATTGAATTGCACTGGGCAATAGACAGTGGTCCCTTGTAACTGCTAAGCTTAAATTTACCTATGTCTAAATATATGAAAGGCATACAGTGAAGTGATAAATGTGTATACAACACGTAATAACTTTTAAGTGGCCACTAGATTTTGACCATCCGCTGGCCAGTGGCCACTTGAATAAATCACCAATTATAATCTCTAGTTCTGCTGCTTGCACTTTCTGATCTTACATGCTAGGATTATTCCTGTTTCACTTTTGTAAGAACTTCACGTATTTATAGCACAGCTGCACATGTCACTTAAGCTCTAAAATTTGGGGGTATTTGACTGATTGTACTTCATGTTATTGTAATATTTGTGTTAATTGCTTAGAATTTGACCATAACAGATGCTGAATTTATCACTTGCTCTACATAATTTTCTTACCCACCAGTTGAAATTTTTGTATCCTGTTGATTAACAAATTTATTATTGCCCCCTTTTAAAATGTTAAATATTGTTCATGTGCTTGCTTTTATGGGTTCATTAATTAGTATGCAGCTGCTGCTTCTTGATTTTACTGTCTTTTATGTGTATTTAGCAATGTGTTTTTATTTAAAATCTTCGTTTCAGAGCATATATGTGTGCCTGTACACTTTGCCTGTTGGTTATCTAGGTTGCTACTCATGTGGAGTGTCTTCTGACTGTGTTAGAAGTTTTCAGGTTCAACCTCCTGATTCTGTCAATTTGTTGTACCAAAAGAATATTGCACAAGGGAACAGCTGGTTTGTCAGCTATTTGGAGAGTGGTGTCCCTGCAGGTTAAGCTACTGTCATATGTCATCCTGATGTTTATCCCATGCATGACTGACTATATATGGCATTCCTGCCATAATATTCCCTTAATTGATTTATCAAGTGCTAAAACAAAATACTTTTTCCTTTGTGCTAGTTCAGTGCAGATGTACCCTCCTCTTACTTTACCACCTTGTCCAATCCTGTTCAACTTACTGATACTGCATTTGTGAATCTCACTGCTCAGTTTTATTTCCTGTATCAGTGCATTGTTCATGTTGTAGAAAAAGCCATCACATACTGCTATGTTTATGCTAGTCTAAAGATTTTGGTGTAAGGAAAACAGGACTTCAGAAATCTGAAATTTTCTCATCTCCGAAGATGACTGTTTGTTTAGGTTAGGTTTCGTGTGTTCCAAGATTTCCTTTCTATATTTTGTAACCCTAGGTTTTAAAAAAATTTACAGTTCCAAGCAAAATACATAGTGCTAGATAAATTAATAGCAACTCATTTATAAGAGTGGGAAGAATTGGCAGGAAAACACGTAACACACTAAACATTAAAATAATTCTTGAAATCGTAATCACACGCGTAAGTTATGTTAAAAATTAAAAGCGGGACATTTCGGTAGCGACTTCTACCTTCATCAGCTATGGAATGAGACACGTGGTAAAAGTGTCAGTTGTTGCCAGATTTCAAAATCGCTTTCCAAATAATAGGAATGTTAAAAGGTGCGTCTGTATTGCAGGTGTTAGGGGTAATTTTTTCGCTGTATGTGAGGGCATGCCGATTGCTAAACGGGGCGATTCACTTAACATTGTGCCAATCAGGGGCCACGGACATATTGCTGATGGTTAAAATTGAAAGGGAGGTGGAAGAGCTACCTTTCTTAACATCAGCGATGTGCTTCATCAAACGCCGGTTTATGTATGGTAAGTACTACCAATATAGTGGGTAATGCCTGTGGAAGTGTTGATAGGGATAGAGTAGAAACCTTTTAAATCTAGGGGTTTATTGAGATCTCTGTCCTTAAGGATGAGTTTGAGAAGATGTGGTGGTGGTTTGGCTGCAATCCTGTAGCCAAAAGACTTGAAAATAGAGCAAACTTTATGAGTGAAGGACAGGCTAAAGGGCAAAGTGCCAACAAACTAATGGGTGGTGGAAGGTTCAGGCAGTAAACTAGATCTATTCTGTGATTCAAAACTCTTGATTAGTCAATGTAATAAGAGGGGTGGAAAGCCATGAAATTTGCCAATGTTGATGATGTTCTGATATTCTAGTAGAAGAGCAGAATGGCTGTTGCAAATAAGGTTGGCCCGGTGAATGTAAGACTTAAGAGCAAACAGTTTGTATTTTCCAAAAGTGCAAGAATGGTAAGGGATGATATTATGGGTGGCAGAAGGTTTCCTGTAAACAGAGAGGTCAAGTGAGAAGTCTGGGTTGATGTTGATATCCAGAAAACTAATATTATTGTCGATCTGTTCTTGAGTGGAAAATTTTATATGCAGGAATTTTGAAGTTATGAAGGACATGAGTTCAAACAGAGAGTGTTTTTGGTGTGGCCCAATAATGAAGATGTTGTCCACATACCTTAACCAAATGGTGGGTTTTAAGAGGGATGGGGCAACAATTAATGTTTCAATATTCTACAAATAAACTTCAGCAAGTAAGGGGGAAAGAGGGGAGCCCATAGGTACACCTTGTTTTTGTTGTTAATAGATACCATTGTATACAAAACAGGAATACTTTTCCAATGAATCAAAACAGTCATAAAGATCTTTGATCAGTTCTCCAGGAAGTTCTTGGTGCTCCATTAGTTTTTGACCGTGAGCATGTAGGCATCAAAGAAAGGAACAGAAGGAAACAATGAATCCATGTCAAAGGTGTACAGGAAAGCTTGACGATTGATGGAAGAAGGGAATTTCTGGATAAAGTCCTTGGTAGATACAACAGAATAAGGATGATTTCTTCTCAGAACTTTGCAACATTTGACCAATTGCCTTTCAAGATTGACTGCAGGAGAAAAGGTGTTTTCAATTAATGGCCTAATGGGATGTCCAACTTTATGTAGCTTGATCTGTAAGAACAACCTGGGAATACGAAAATAAGCTGGGGGGGGGAGATGTCTCCTAAGAAAGATTTCAGATAAGTTATTTTAGAAAGCTTACTAACAGCTTTACATAGTTTTCCTGTGTTATCAGCCTTGAGTCTTATGCAATTGGTTTTTTCCAGGAAATCAGCCACTTTGTTGTCCAAAGAATTCTTATGGATGAAGACAGGACATCCTGCTTTGTAAACTGCAAGATTATTACACTGGGTGAAATTTCTAAATTTCTTCAAAAAGGAGGAGGAGTATTTGAGCCTTGGGGTTTGAACCTCAGAAATTGCAATAGCCGATTTTGCACGAATGAGTCTAATCTTGAAAGGCAATTGGTCAAATGTTGCAAAGTTCTGACAAGAAATCATCCTTATTCTGTTGTATCAACCAAGGACTTTATCCAGAAACTCCCTTCTTCCATCAATCGTCAAGATTTCCTGTACACCTTTGATGTGGATTCATTGTTTCCTTCTGTTCCTTTCTTTGATGCCTGCATGCTCATGGTCAAAAAACTAATGGAGCACCAAGAACTTCTTCGGGAACTCATCAAAGATCTTTATGACTGTTTTGATTAATTGGAAAAGTATTCCTGTTTTGTATACAATAGTATCTATTACCAACAAAAACAAGGTGGAACTATGGGCTCCCCTCTTCCCCCTTACTTGCTGAAATTTATTTGCAGAATATTGAAACATTGATTGTTGCCCCAATGGTTTGGCTGCAATCCTGTAGCCAAAAGACTTGAAAATAGAGCAAACTTTATGAGTGAAGGACAGGCTAAAGGGCAAAGTGCCAACAAACTAATGGGTGGTGGAAGGTTCAGGCAGTAAACTAGATCTATTCTGTGATTCAAAACTCTTGATTAGTCAATGTAATAAGAGGGGTGGAAAGCCATGCAATTTGCCAATGTTGATGATGTTCTGATATTCTAGTAGAAGAGCAGAATGGCTGTTGCAAATAAGGTTGGCCCGGTGAATGTAAGACTTAAGAGCAAACAGTTTGTATTTTCCAAAAGTGCAAGAATGGTAAGGGATGATATTATGGGTGGCAGAAGGTTTCCTGTAAACAGAGAGGTCAAGTGAGAAGTCTGGGTTGATGTTGATATCCAGAAAACTAATATTATTGTCGATCTGTTCTTGAGTGGAAAATTTTATATGCAGGAATTTTGAAGTTATGAAGGACATGAGTTCAAACAGAGAGTGTTTTTGGTGTGGCCCAATAATGAAGATGTTGTCCACATACCTTAACCAAATGGTGGGTTTTAAGAGGGATGGGGCAACAATTAATGTTTCAATATTCTACAAATAAACTTCAGCAAGTAAGGGGGAAAGAGGGGAGCCCATAGGTACACCTTGTTTTTGTTGTTAATAGATACCATTGTATACAAAACAGGAATACTTTTCCAATGAATCAAAACAGTCATAAAGATCTTTGATCAGTTCTCCAGGAAGTTCTTGGTGCTCCATTAGTTTTTGACCGTGAGCATGTAGGCATCAAAGAAAGGAACAGAAGGAAACAATGAATCCATGTCAAAGGTGTACAGGAAAGCTTGACGATTGATGGAAGAAGGGAATTTCTGGATAAAGTCCTTGGTAGATACAACAGAATAAGGATGATTTCTTCTCAGAACTTTGCAACATTTGACCAATTGCCTTTCAAGATTGACTGCAGGAGAAAAGGTGTTTTCAATTAATGGCCTAATGGGATGTCCAACTTTATGTAGCTTGATCTGTAAGAACAACCTGGGAATACGAAAATAAGCTGGGGGGGAGATGTCTCCTAAGAAAGATTTCAGATAAGTTATTTTAGAAAGCTTACTAACAGCTTTACATAGTTTTCCTGTGTTATCAGCCTTGAGTCTTATGCAATTGGTTTTTTCCAGGAAATCAGCCACTTTGTTGTCCAAAGAATTCTTATGGATGAAGACAGGACATCCTGCTTTGTAAACTGCAAGATTATTACACTGGGTGAAATTTCTAAATTTCTTCAAAAAGGAGGAGGAGTATTTGAGCCTTGGGGTTTGAACCTCAGAAATTGCAATAGCCGATTTTGCACGAATGAGTCTAATCTTGAAAGGCAATTGGTCAAATGTTGCAAAGTTCTGACAAGAAATCATCCTTATTCTGTTGTATCAACCAAGGACTTTATCCAGAAACTCCCTTCTTCCATCAATCGTCAAGATTTCCTGTACACCTTTGATGTGGATTCATTGTTTCCTTCTGTTCCTTTCTTTGATGCCTGCATGCTCATGGTCAAAAAACTAATGGAGCACCAAGAACTTCTTCGGGAACTCATCAAAGATCTTTATGACTGTTTTGATTAATTGGAAAAGTATTCCTGTTTTGTATACAATAGTATCTATTACCAACAAAAACAAGGTGGAACTATGGGCTCCCCTCTTCCCCCTTACTTGCTGAAATTTATTTGCAGAATATTGAAACATTGATTGTTGCCCCATCCCTCTTAAAACCCACCATTTGGTTAAGGTATGTGGATGACATCTTCATTATTTGGCCACACCAAAAACACTCTCTATTTGAACTCATGTCTTCCATAACTTCAAAATTCCTGCATATAAAATTTTCCACTCAAGAACAGATCGACAATAATATTAGTTTTCTGGATGTCAACATCAACCCAGACTTCTCACTTGGCCTCTCTGTTTACAGGAAACCTTCTGCCACCCATAATATCATCCCTTACCATTCTTGCACTTTTGGAAAATGCAAACTGTCTGCTCTTAAGTCATACATTCACCGGGCCAACCTTATTTGCAACAGCCATTCTGCTCTTCAACTAGAATATCAGAACATCATCAACATTGGCATTGGCATGAAAAATTGTGTGAGAAGACATTGGCAAATTGCGTGGCTTTCCACCCCTCTTATTACATAGACTAATCAAGAGTTTTTAATCACAGAATAGATCTAGTTTACTGCCTGAACCTTCCACCACCCATCAGTTTGTTGGCACTTTGCCCTTTAGCCTGTCCTTCACTCATAAAGTTTGCTCTATTTTCAAGTCTTTTGGCTACAGGATTGCAGCCAAACCACTTCCACATCTTCTCAAACTCATCCTTAAGGACAGAGATCTCAAGAAACCCCTAGATTTACAAGGTGTCTAATCTATCCCTATCAACACTTCCACAGGCATTACCCACTATATTGGTAGTACTCACCACAACATAAACCGGCGTTTGATGGAGCATATCGCTGATGTTAAGAAAGGTAGCCCTTCCACCTTCCTTTCAATTTTAACCATCAGCAATCGGCATGCCCTCAGATACCGCGAAATGAAATCTACCTTACCCCTAACACCTGCAATACAGACGCACCTTTTAACATTCCTATTATTTGAAAAGCGATTTTGAAATCTAGCAACAACTAACGCTTTTACCACGTGTCTCATTCCATGGCTGATGAAGGTAGAAGTCGCTACCGAAACGTCCCGCTCTTAATTTTTCAACGCAACTTACGCATGTGATTACAATTTCAAGAATTCTTTTACCTCATTTATAATGACGAACTGTACACCAACTATACTTAAAATAATAAAATATACTAGTAATCCAAATTTAGTGGCATAAAACAGAAATCAAAATTTCCAAGCTTTCGAACATCAACCTTCGAGAATGATAGTAGACAGCAAAATGAATAATAGAATGCTTCAATGATTTGAATATTCAATGTTAATTTTAAAGAGTATAGTTTTAGTTTAAGTAACAGTAACTTGTTGGATTTGGGCTATTTTTCTCATTTTTTGCTCAGGAATTCAGAAGAAATGTGTTTTTCTTTATCAAAAGCTGAGTGCACAATGAAGCTTATTTTATTGGGATGTTTTTAAATTTAAAATTAACAATTGTTAGTGAAAATCAAAATATTTAGATATGTGGTATTTATTGTTGCAAAAAACTCCCCTCACCCTGAGATTGCCACTTGAGTTATACGTCGTTTCAAGCGGAAAGTGCGATGACATGAAACACGGGGAAACATTACTTTCTTCCACCGTGCGTGACCGCATCTTGAGAGGGTGCACGGACGCTAACCAGCGGTTCGGTACGTGCAGTAAAAGGCTGTTGCAACAACACATGTTACACAACACACATTCATGTGAAATTAAGACTAATATAAGAAAAGGTGAATGCAAGTTTGGGTGCACTTACACCTTGCTTTCGCTAATGAATCGAGAGATTTTCTTCAAGATGCACCACAGTGTTGCATGTTTTCAAAGAGATACCCTTACACCCTAGGGAGTGGTGAGCTTAGAGGATTCCACAACTTAATCCTCTGCACTTGTTGCAGTGTAAATGGGCTAAGATCAGCTGTACTGTGAAGTGTGAAAGTAATTGGAAAGAGGCTGTTGTGATTTTCAGAGTGATCTGGAATTTTGTAAAATTTGCATTTTGGGTTATTAGAAGTTCTTGGCGATGGAGAAGGGGGGAGGGGGTATTACTCTTAGGAAAGCTACTGAAATTAAGACTTTGAAGTAATGTGGGAAGACAAACAATGAAATTGTGCAAATTGCTGGTACACACAGATCAACAGTTGGACATCAGTTAAGGAAAGTGGCAGAATTGGGAGAAGCTCAAAGTGGAAAAACTGACATGTGGAAGAAAACACTTATCTACAGAAAAGGCCAATAATCACCTTCATTATACCCTGTATCAAGGACAGATTTTCTTTCTCCGAAAAACTTGCTAAATGGGAAAGACGTCAATGTAGTAGAAACCACTGGAAGAACTGTGAGAAGGTTGCTCGAAATGGGCAGCAAATCTTGTCATCCAATTAAGATGTCAGTGCTGAGACACAAATAAGGGAATGCATGTGTTACATGGGCCAAACAGCTTCAGAATTGGTTTGAAGAAGACTGGAATAAAGTTTTGTTTAATGATAAAACAAAAATTGATTTGAGTGGCAGTAACTATTATCAAGTTTCTGTCTTTCAGTTCTGTTGAATCAATTACAAAATCATTTCATGCTACCTATGCTCTTTACTGTCAAGTTTCCAGTAAGATTGATGATCTGGAGATGTTCTGCAGCAGATGACAGTGGGAGATGGAAGTTTTTACTGAAGTGTAAACACCACGGCCTGTCAAGAGGTTCTTCAAAAATGTTGCCTTCAGTGAGGGAGCTGTTCAACAAAGATTTCATCTTTCAGGATGACTCTGCTCCGTTACCATCAAGCTAAGTCTGTTAAATCCTTTTTGTTGAAAAATCTTAAAACATTGGCCAGGAGATTCAATGGATTTTGAACCCTATAGAAAACCTATGGATCCAATTGAAAAGGAAAGTTCACACAAAAAACACTGCACAAAAATGGAATCAACGAAGCGAGTGGCTCGGGTATGGCATCATTAATTCTAAATTGAATAACATCAAAATAATGTAAGCTCCTTTGTGCACACAGCTTTTGGTTAAGAAAAATAAATTTGCTTTGAATTTCTGAGCAAAAACCAGGTAAAAAATAGCTGAAATGTGGCAAGTTGCTATTAATTTGTCCAGCAATGTATGTGAACTAAATGGAAATTATGTGTAACTCTTAAAAAATTATAAAATTGTTTTTGGATATGTACATAAAACCAAGAAGCAAACTTTTTGTGTATATGTGTTTTAAAAAAGGTGGGGAACAATGTATGACCTCATTGTTTATTTATTTTTTTTTTTCTGAGAAGCATTAGCTTTGAGAAGTTAATGAAAAAAATAAGTTTCTCTGCATAAATATGAAACTCATAAATCATAAATTTTAATAATACTGTATTTATTTGTTGATTTAATTGTCTGGACTTAGTGATGGGAAGAGTTTATTGAGTAAGATATTCTGCTCTAAAGAAACAAACTCATTTGAGCACTCAGTTTTAATTGCTCAAAGTTTTTATTATTTTTCTGTTTCCATTCTTTAATATAGTCAAATCAAGGATTTGGATATCTAGTATCTACTTAACCAAAAAAAGTCTTGTGGTTATTCATTTTACACATCATAGATGTTGTGCAGAGCATGATGAAATAACTGGATAATAGCAGATAAAAGTTTTACTTCATGGCATTCAGTCACCATATAATTTTTTCAGGATCTCATGTGCTGTATTGAGTTTCGTTAATATAAGAGCAACTATTTTAAGATTCTTTATATACTTTCATTTTAAAATTTTTGCTGCAGGGTAATATTCACCAGTCATCACATCTGTTTGTTAGGCCTAATGTTGAGGTTGTTAAGCCTAATTCCTTTATCAGGGCTTGAAAAATATCTGAAAAGATACATGCTCAACTGGGCATGTGCAGAAATTTTCTTGGTAGAGGCTAGAGGGGTATAATCCCTCTAGCCTCTCCCAGGAAAATTTATCTTTTAAGTAACAAATCAGAACCCTCATTTTTTTTTTAAGTAAAACAAAATGGATTTCTTTTTTACATGTTTTGTGTTTCCGTTTTAAGGTTCTGTATTCAAAATGTTCCATGCGCAAAAGTGTGTATATGTCAAGTTTTAATATAATGATGCTGAAATTGGTACGAAGATGAAATTGATGTTTGAGAAATTTAGTGATTGTGGCATGTTCCTTTCGTTGAAGGTTTCACCCTTTGTCACTGAACACCATCAGATACATTCATCCCCCTCAGGGTTTAAGCTGGATCAAAACATGCTGTAGCAAAATTGCTGAAATGGGGAAAGAAGTTGTAGCAAAATGCTAAAAAGTTAGCCGCTTTTGTATCTCGGAAAATCGTAACATCAACTGAATCATTCACACCAAAACACTTTAGACATCAGTGGAAAACTAAAGTTTATGACCTTTGGGGGGAATGCCGTAGACGTCACAGTCAACTCAAGTTTAAAACTAAACTTTGAATGGGGGAAGGGGTCTGATCTCTCTAGCCTCTGTGATCTTATGCCACCCTTTTTGGAGTGCTGTAGAATGTACGTAGGAGGGAGAGGTGAGTAACAGGTACTGTAGAAACATATCTTAAGGTAGCCAGAGACACAGGTTTGAATGACATGTTTAAGTGTCATGCCAGCAATGGGGGAGTTTTTGCCTGAGGCAACATGTAGCGTGGAGTGAAGAGGTTTTCATCGAAGAGCCTCATTCCTGCTTCATTCCAGGCTACGTGCCGCATCAAGCACAAAACTCCCCCATTAGCTGGTGTCATTCAAATGTGTGTGCCTGTCAAAGCAAGGTGCCTATGGCCGTCTTTAAGCATTTAGAAAATAACGGTGGAGTGCGAATCGCAGCCAAAATTTCAGAAACTGGTTTTCACAGAAACATAAAACTCTCAGCAGAATCTACGGATGGGTTGATATTTAAACAACTGGTGCGATTTTGCAATGGACACTAATTTTTCTCTCGCATTTTGGATTAAAACGTTGCATTTCGCTAAAATAGCGACCGTAGCTTACTCTCTGATTCCACTGCTGACTGTAAATAAGATTTAGAGCAAAACTACATATGGTTCCAATTTCTGGACCTAGAGCATAATATAATTAAAGAAGGGATATTCTTCTGTCCTCGGCACTTTGTAACAATAATACAATTTCTGGTGATTAGGAGTGAAATGAAACACTATATGCGACGACCATCTTTTTTCTTGAAGTAGGAAATTTTATTCCAAACTTTATTTCTAAATTTAGTTGCCCTAACCTGGCAACTAAATTGTTTTTTTACCTGCCCAGGCCATGCCCCAGGCATCTCGGGCATGGTAAGGGAAGTGATCAAGCCCTGTTTATGCCCGTGAAAATCACTTCAGTTAGACTGCAATTATTGTTTTTACGATGTTTCCTTTGGCATTAAGCCGACATTCTTTAATATTTACTCGAAGCTACCCAGAGTAAAAATTTGGATGAATGACTACAGTAGATTGGGATCTTCCAAAACAGATTTTAAAAACGTGGAACTACAATAAAGATTCAAAAATGCCTAAAATGAGAGTATAACAAATGCTTAAAAGTATAATGAAAGAATTTCTTGCATTTAAAACAGACATTAAAAAAATTCTGAATCATATAGCTCAGTCAGTTTGAAATTCCTTGTCTGCTGTGGCAAATCTTGATGCATTTTGCATGGCTACTTTCTGATCTTCAGCGGTGCTGTAGATAGTAGTGTCCCATGTCAGCATACTGTTGACACTTTCTGGCCTCTCTATGCCATTATTAGTAATTGAGGTCCTAAGCACTCTAGTGGTGGTAAGTTATGGTTTCTTAGATTTTCTTCTTTGGGTTAATGCTTTTCTGAATTTCAATTAGGTTTTTCCAGGCATAGGATAGTAATATCGGGCAGATAAGGATTTCGTAACAGCATGGAATGTTGCTCGCTGCAAATGTTTTTTATGATTTATTTCTCTAAGTTTAATCTGTGAAGGTGCTCTGTTTTGTTATGAAATAGGACAAACTAATGAAGTGAAATGTAAACTCAGCTTGAGGTCATTTCTGTGATTTATGTCAAATAACCATATGCTTTCTGACAGGACTTTGACTTGTTTCATATTAATATTCTAAAGTAACTTATGGGATTTTACTAGGAAATTTTTTCTTTAATAGCAAATTTTCGGAGAAAACTCTTCTCCTTCTTCAGGCTGACTTGTTGTTGTCACTTTTTCCTTGTCACTATCACGGTTACGGTTAACCTTGACGGTTTAGGTTATTTTTCAACAAATCCTGCCAGATGTTAGGCAGGGAAAATCCTTTGCAGTCATTGATCAATGACTGCAAAGGATTTTCCCTGCCTAACATCTGGCAGGATTTGTTGAAAAATAACCTAAACCGTCAAGGTTAACCGTAACCGTCAAGGTAAACCGTAACCGTGATAGTGACAAGGAAAAAGTGACAACAACAAGACAGCCTGAAGAAGGAGAAGAGCTTTCTCCGAAAATTTGCTATTAAAGAAAAATTTCCTAGTAAAATCCCATAAGTTACTTTAGAATATTAATTCAATTAAACTAGGAAGCCATTTCTCAACATGAGCTTTATTCAAAGAATTGTTTCATATTATTTGAAGCAGTGTTAATTAAGTAAGTCTTTACAAGATTGAGTTGCAAAGAAAATCACTCGAAGCAGTACTCTGCTGGATTATTAGCTAGTTTGTTTTTCATTGAGCAAAATTTAGCATTCAGGGCCCACATATAGCAGTTGCTATCCCCTTTGTGTAGGAAGTAGGTGAATGGTATGAGATAAATACAGTATCTTCACATAGAAACTGTGGGATTTACCTTCATGTGGTTAACTCTGAAAATTACATCGCTCTGGAACTGGAAACAATTTCCATCTGACTATGTTACTGTTACACAACCCAGGCAGTGCATTCAATTTTACGACTGAGGATTCAATTTTAAGTTTTCTGTGTGGTTGGTAACACATGATTTAATTATGGAGTTTACATACAATATAATAAGGACATTGTGCATTTACCTTGTGTTCTTAACGGTAAGGTCTTCCTAAGTTTTTCATGCTGTTTCAATCTGATAACTTTGATTTGTCATCTGCAGTGTAAATTGGTTTTGATTGCAGTCATGTAAGAGGGCAGATACATGCAGTTTTCACTAAGGTTGCACATAGCTCATAATGTTCCAGATATGCACAGTTTTAATCAAGTTTTTAGACATGCCATTTTCATTGCTCTAAAATTCAAAATTTATTTCTACACCTGTTGGTAACCTTTCCGAAAGTGTAAGTATGACAAGAGTGTTGTGTTTATTTTGCAGTTCTGTTTCTTCCCCTTTCCTGGAGTCAGTAACTGTAAATTGAAGGATCAACTCTTGTAGGTGCCGAAAAAACCTAAAAAATCATGTATAAAGTAACGGTACTTTTCATATTGTGTCCAAGAAATTGCCATGGTTGTTTATCTATTTAATATCGGATGCATTAAGAACATGAACTCTTTGTGAATAAGGAAAGCCTATAATTTCATTTATAAATTGGCTTCCAAAAAGTGAAACTGAAAAATTCAAATCTCATTTAGCCAGATAAAATATAAAGCTGTGTGCTGTAGACAGTATGGTTGCATAACCTTTTTCACTGAGGACCTGAATTGGAAATGGGAAGTGTCAGATTTTATAGAATAAACTTGCAGTGCCAAGTTTGTCAATGATTCAGCTGAAGCGGAAAGCAGGAATTGCCAGTATGGCTTCAACTTGGCTGAAGTTCAGTCCTTTCATGTGGAAAGGTGACAGGAAGAAGTCTTCCTCTTATACAGCATGTGTATACGTACAGTATGTTGTTTTGGGGTGAGACTTGCATTTATGTGCATAACATTTAGTAGTAGAATTTTTAAAATAGTTTTACTGCTTCTTGTTCTAACTTGTAGAATAAAAATGTTCATTTTAGTAAGGCTTGGCATCATACTGTATTTTAAAACGTTATATATGTATACTGGAAGTCATGCCCATTCTTGGAATGGTGAATCTATAAGATCATTTTTTGAACATAGAATTGAAGGAAGGGCAAAGTAATTAAGGGAAAGAAAAGTAATTTAAGATCCATAACTGTTTTACAATTTAGGACAGGGTCATGGCTCTCAATGTATATGGTCTGATGTAAAACGATAGCAGGCTTTAGTCCCCCTTAATTTTCAATAAAAATTTCATGGAATTTTTACAGCATTTCAATGTTTCTGGCATAATTATTTTTAAACCTATCAGCATTTTGAAGAGTAAAGCTAAGCCACCCTTTTGAATATTTTGGTTTTCAGACTTTTCAAGGTGTAAAAGTGGTAGAAAAATTCAAGCAGCCAATGTTCCAAAGCCATTATTTTGATTGTTATGGTTTTCAGGCTTTTCTAGGTATCCGGACCTTAAGGGCTATCAGTATGCCAATTTTCAGATCTCTGGGTCATTTAAAAGTGGTCGAACATTTTGCAAAATTCAAGCAATGTTCCAAAACTGCCATTTTGATTTTGTTTGTTTTTGGACTTTTCTAGGTATATGGATGTTAAGAAATAAGCATACCAATTTTCAGATCTCTAGGTCATTTAGAAGTGGTCGAACAATTCGCAGATGGAAACACTCGCATTCTCCCATTTTGCTTTATATATGTGTATGTAGGGTAGACTATCGAAATTCGTGTTTAATTATTAAATCATTTGCTATGTGTCAGTTAATGTATAAACCCGGTTTATATTTTTATTTGCAGCATTGCTGTGTGATGAAGATTTAGCAATTATTCAGAAACTTAAGGAAGTTGCAGAGGAGCATAGGGGACAGCTACTAAGCAAAGACAAAGAAATCCTACAGAAATCAAATGATTTGGAAAAGGTACATTTATTATTATGTTATTGTCACTATTGCTATATCAGTGGAAAACATATTACTGTAACTCCTAATGAAAATTTTAGATCAAGTTTTTAACATTATTAAAGGCAGTCTGTTAAGTTTTGGATATGTAATGAAGTTTTCAGTGAAGGAATAATTAAATGTGTTATGTTCAGTTTATTAGAGTAAAACAAGTAATCGGGTTCTTAAAGGAAATCACTTGTACACTATCTACCAACAAGTAATTGGACACCCCTGCAATCGACGATATCTGTGGTCCTGATACACGTCATGGCCGCCACCCTTAAATATCGTGTGGGAAACAACAATGCAACTAGCCGCATGCAAGATGCCACGCAGTTCGGAGCTCTCTGATTTCGAGAGAGGTGTAATCATCGAGTATCACAGAAATGGCCGATCAATACGTGACATATCCAGCGAGTTGAAGTACCCAAAATCGACAGTGTCCTACGTGATTGGCAAGTGGAAGATAAGAGGTGACTGTCGGAATGTGCACCGACACGGTAGACCCACAAAACTGGGAGTTAAAGACCGACGGGTGCTGGCCAGAGAAATTCGGAAGAACTGCACCAAATCGATGGGCCACATCCGCGAGGAATTTCAACGGGCATCCGGGAGTGTTCTTTCGATGAATACCATCCGTAAGGAAGGCCATCCGCTCGGTTATCATGGACGTGCTGCCGCCCACAAGCCTCTGATCACCAAGTCCAATAGCGCTGCTCTGCTAACATGGTGCAAAGAACGTCGACAGTGGACCGTTGAACAGTGGAAACAGGTTCTCTGGAGCAATTAATCAAGGTTCACCCTCTACCGTTTGGATGGCAGGGTCTGGGTTTGGTGTCTGCCTGGAGAACGCCTCCTGCCGGAATGTATTGTGCCAACTGTGAAGTTCAGCGGCGGTGGAATTATGCTATGGGGGTGTTTCTCCTAGTATGGCACGGAACTCTTGGTCGCAATTCCTGGTAGACTCAACACCGAAACCTACTGCACCATTTTGGATGACCATGCGCTTCCTTACATTGTGGCAGTTTTACGGGGTGGACCCATGTTACTTTCAGGATGACAATGCCACCTGTCATGTTGCGAGGTCCACCATGGCTTGGTATGGTGACAATGGGGTTAATCGAATGGACTGGCCTGCGTAGAGCCCAGACCTTAACCCTATCGAGCACCTCTGGGACGAGTTGGAGCGTCGACTTAAGGGGTGCCCCCACCGTCCGAAATCGGTGAAGGAACTGACCTGTCTTCTCCAAGCCAAGTGGAAGAAAATACCACTAGCTGTCGTACAATGCCTGGTTGAGAGTATGCCTCGGAGGGTCGCAGCTATAATCGCCGCTTGTGGTGTCTCCACCAACTATTGAAGGTGAATTAACTTCGTTTTTCTTTGCTATCACAGGTGTCCAATTACTTGTTGGTAGATAGTGTATATGTGTGTATAGTGAGTGCTTTATGTGTTTCAGTGTACTGACATTGTGTGAGGTGTGTGTAGTGGGTGGTTTTATACTTTCAACTTGTTGTGCAGTCTGCTAGTAAGGAATGAGTACCGACAATTTTTAAAATTCATTTTTCTAAAAAAAAAAAAAAAAAAAAAAAAAGAGTGTGCATTTGTGCTTTGAACTAGTTCAAATGTCAAGAAAGTTGAGAAGTTAGTTATACGTATGGAAGTCTTTAACATGCACAAACAAGTATGTAGGAATAGCAGTGCTTGTTTAACCATTAGAAAGATCTAAAACTTTAATATTTGTAATAGATGTAAACCAGGGCTGGACAAATATGTTCCAGATCTAAGAGACAGCTCCCAAAATTTAAAAGCCAGGTGAAACAAATTAAAAATTTCAGAGAATAATGCATAGACAATGTGTGGTAGATTTTATTTGCTCTGAAGTTTGAGCTGAAAACAAGCAAATGTAAAAATTAATAGGTTGTCGAAAATCTCTTGGGAGATTATCGAACTTTAAACCTTTTGCATGTTGTGTAAGCCTTTGGAATCAATATATCTCAGTGCCATTTAGGCTGGCATTTAAAAAGAGAATAGAAGATTAAAATATTATTATTTTTTTGTATAAACTAAACATTGAAAAATAAGACTTTATTGCATACTGGCATTTGACAACTGGGTGGCATAGCAGTTGAGCCAATGAGCAGTCCTTAAATTCGGGAACCAGAAGCATATGAGAATCAAATAGTGGCACAAAATGAAACAGAGAAATGACTTCCAGAGTGAACATGTGTTCATTGGGTACTAACAAATTAGGAAGCCAAATTCTTTAGTAGATGATATGGAGTATTGGTGGTTTTCTGTTATGAACAAGCACTTTTTAACCAATTTCTTTTTAAGAATGGTAGCAGGGGAAAACGTGTTTTCAACCAAGGGTCTAATAAGGTAGTCTTCCTTATGAAAAAGTGAGGAATGTGATAGTAAGATGGTAGACCAAAATTCCCAAGGATAGAAGTTAAAGATATTTTTATTTAATTTGCCAGTGGAGTTCTTAAGAAAAACAAGATTTTTTTTTTTTTTTTTTGGTGCCATTTGAACATCAAACCACCTTCGGAAATTCAGGTGTGAAAAGTTGATGACAAATGTTGATGAAATATTTGTAGCCTGCTATTCATATTTCATGATCTGATACATTTCTCAAGATACTAGAACACACTGAGAGTGTGATCATTGTTTGATGATATGCTTGTGTCTTACCTCCTGAACATTAACCAATCAGATCTTAGAAGTAAGTGAAGCCATGGCTATTCCTTCTATGAAATTAGAAATTTAAGAGATTATTATGGGTTTTATTCAGGAATTAAACATACAATAAAGTCAAATTTTCGGATAGGAACCCTATCCTTCTTCAGGACGACAACTGCATACAGTGTTGTCATTCTCTCGCAAGTGTCCACCCCCTAAAATCATTCATTGTCGTACTTCTTCTTGCAATTTCCCAACTTTCTTCGAGTTTTCTCTTTATAAAGTGTTGTTCACAGGCAAGAATTTCAATCGAGTCCCATAGAATTTTACGGCCCGTGTGTTGCACATGCCTGTCCAAGCCAGTCTTGTTAGATACATTTCTAATCGCCACTTTATGTTCCGCTATATGTTGTTTTAGCTGCCTTCCCATCTCACCCACATAGCTTAGGCCACACTCACACTTAATATTATAGACAACTCCCTCTTTTTCCATGATATTATTTTCTTTCTGCTGAAGGCTTGGGAGATAGTTGCTAACCTGATGTGAAATTTTTTGCTTATATTTTGCAGCTTCTCAAAAAGTCCCTTATAATAAATGACTTTTCTTGACATGATCATTGCACTTTTTTTTTTTTTTTTTTTTTTTTTGGCTACTTGGCTACATTTTTCTTAAAGTATTTTGCACTATTTGAGGAGGGTAGTTGTTTGTTATTAGAATTCCTTTTAGTTCTTCTCTTTGGTGCACCTTTTCTGCAAGTAGTGAGTTTGTGTTTCTATTTTCACTGTGAATTGTTTGACCACATTTGCTTTAATGAAGTTTGGGTGGTATGAGGGAAAGTCCAGAATTTTATTTGTGTTTGTAGGTTTCTTGTAAAGTGATGTAGTGAATTTTCCTTCAACACACTTAATGGATAAATCCAGGAAATCAAGACGTTTATCCACATGGAACTCCGAAGTGAACTTTAGATCTTGGTCTCAAGAGTTAAACCACTGAAGGATTTCATAGGGAAGTGCTTAATTTTTATTTAAGGATGAAGATGATATCATCCATATATCTTCCTTATAGGGTGAAGATGGAAGGTGCAACAAGGATTTCTTCTTCTAGTTTCCCCATGAAATAGTTTGCCAGGAATGGGGCCAAAGGCGATCCCATAACTAGTCCAGCAGCTTGCTTAAAAAAAAAAAATCCAAACTGGAACCAGTTGTGTTTCAAGATGAAAATAAGAATTTCATAGAGTCCTGTAAGAATAGCCTTATCCATGTTATGAAACATGATCTTATCAGCAAGATCTTCAGCAAGGAATTCCAGTAAGCGATCAAAATTTGACTTAATTCTATGTTTAATTCCTGAATAAAACCCATAATAACCTCTTAAGTTTCTACAATCAGATCTGTTGAGTAACTCTTTTCAGTTGCAAATATAAGTCTATAAATAGCATGTTTGCTTGTCTGATTTATACACAGGATGAGAACTTTGCTTGAAAGCTTGTCTGATTCTGAATAACTTCCCCCTTTGCACTCAGAATAGCCTGAATTTGTTGGAACTTTATTTACCACGAGGTCAATAGCATGTCATAAGAATGCTGCTCTGTGTAAACTGAACTGCTTCCTATAAGTTTTTGTATATCAGCTGGGTCTGCATGTGCTCTGAATAACTCATTCCATCACATCCTACAGGTACTGAACTGGATTGAGCTCTGACAATTGGATAGGGCACTGAAAAACATGGTGTCCATAAATGAAGTATACAACTTCAGTATGCTATTGAAAATATAAAAAAAACTACAATAAATAACTTACTTTTAATGTCAAAAACATGGTAACTGAAAGGTTTTTAAAAAAAAATGCCAGTAGGTCTCCACGTGTGCTCCATTGGTTGATCGCAGGATGTCTAAATGATAGTCCAGTTCCACCCACGTATGCTGCAGAATGTCAGGTGTAACAAGGAGGAAGGCTGCAGTAATGCGTTCTTTGAGCTCAGTGATAGATGTAACATTTTTTCTTGTACACAATGTTCTTAATAAAGACCCAAAGAAAAAAATTGTGCTGGGTAATATCAGGAAAACGGAGTGGCCATGCCGTCGGACCCCACATCTAATCCATTGCCCTGGAAAATGGTGGTCTAAAGATCTGCGTACATCCAAAGACCAGTGCAGAGGTGCTCCATTTTGCTGGTAAATGATGTTTCGAATATCCTGGAGTTGTGGAATTTCGAATTGTTCTAACCTGTCCAGGTACGTTATGCCAGTAATAGTTGGTTCAACGAAGAAAATGGGCCCTATCACTCTGTCTTCCATTAGGCCAGCCCAAACATTAACCTTCGGTCTGTCTCTTTCGTGTGCTACGGCCACATGTGGATTTTCCGTGCCCCAGATTCGGCAGTTATGTTTATTCACTCTGCTAGAAACATGGAGTGTCGACTCATTACTGAAACAGATCCGTGAAAGAGTGTGGAGTCTTCGTCAGTGCGATTAAGCATGTCTATGACAAGTGCTTTTCGATGTGGTTGATCATTTGGTCAAAGTTTTTGCACTAATTGTACTTTATATGCTTATAGGCGTAGATGCTTATGCAGAACCTTGTGAACTGTTGCTCACAGTTTTTCAAGTTCACAACTAGCGACGCTGACAGTCTTCTTCGGGCTCCTTAGATAAGCCTTACGCACTTCTTCCACCTTTTCATATGAAATGGAAGGTCTTCCAGTGCTTTTGCCTCTCAAGACGCTTCTTGTTGCTTTGAATTTATTTACTCATTGTTCAATGCTCCTTTGTGTCGATGGCTGTCTTTAGTACTCCTTTCTGAACTTACGCTGAACTTTTGTTAGAGATTTTGACTCCTCAAACCAAAACACACACGCTGCTTTCTTCACTGGGGAAGCCATGTCAGTTATATTCTGTGTTTGACGAGATTTTTCATTACATGAGACACCTGGCACCATCTATCATCTGAATTAACAAACTTTTAACACTTGCCACATCTGTTGACATTTAAAGTAAGTTTTTTTAAATAGCATACTGAAGTTGTATACTTCATTTATAGGCACCCTATACACTGAAGTCACCATCATAATATCAAAACAATTCATAACCTTGTGACATGAAGTTCTATACTGTTGTTGACAGAGCCAATTCACTGATTTAGACATTGCTGCTATGAATTGAAACATCTAATCAGCAATGAACTGTGACATTCAAATGTTGCTTCACAAATATCAAGGGTCTGACATGATCCATAGGAACATACTTCCTTCACCATTACACCACACCATTAGCCTGACTGCATTGTTAACTCCCAGCAGGATTTTCCCATGTATTTGATGGGATTTTTGCAATATCCTGATCTTTCTATCACCATGAAACTGCAGGAATTAGGATTCGTCAGACCAGGTGCCATTTTTTCCAGTTGGTCATTACATTATCCAGTGTTTATGTTCTTTAACCTTCCTCAGCCTCAGTGTTGTTGTTTTTTTTTTCTTTTTTTTCTAACAAAACCAGAATTTTGCAGTGATGTGTGATGGGTTTTGCCACTGGAACATCTGTTTATCCATGGAAGTTGTATGCTGAAATGGTTTTTGTGACAATTGTTTTATCACTGAAATTGATTTGGTCATTTATGCAGGAATTAAATTGAAATGAGCTCATATATGCAGGGTTTTTCAGAAAAATTGATATCATTTGAGATGTAAATATCTGAGTAACTAAATAGTCTAGGCAAATGAAACTAAAAACTAAACAGAGCAAAATACGATTTATTCATCAAAATTTGAATAGAAATTCAAAGGTATGTGGATTTCAACAATTTCACAAGTTTTCAATATGCGCACCACCTGTGATATGGCACACGTCAAGTTCGTAGTCCAGCTCCTGCCAAACACGATGCAGCATGTCCCTCATGTGCTCAAATGTGGCATGGGGATTTTCTTTGCCCCAAATGCGAACATTATGCATGTTGACTTTGCCATTCGTATGAAATGTGGCCTCATCACTGAAAACAAGACTATTTTCGAATTTGTCATCTTCAAGTTTCTCTTGCATATTGACACAGAATTGCTTATGCTTTTGCTTGTCATCTGTCTTTAAAGCATGAATGAGCTCTAGCTTGTAGCGTTTCCTTGTGACACGTCAAACTGTCGTTGGAGGAATCTGGGTTTCCAGATTTCCTCCTCTTATGGATTTCCTGGGGCTTCGCAGAAATGTTTCCTGAACCCGCTCAACTATCTCTTCCGCTACTGGTGGTCATCCAGATCCTTTTGCCCTGCACAGACAGCCTTCCTCTTTGAACTTTTTGTGCCATGTCCAAATCTGCATTGCAGTTGTGGTGCATTTGAGAAACATGAGGGACATGCTGCATCGTGTTTGGCAGGAGCTGGACTACCGACTTGATGTGTGCCATGTCACTGGCAGTGCGCATATTGAAAACTTGTGAAATTGTTCATGAAATCCACATATCATAATTTTCGTCATGTAATCCGTGGATTATCTGCTTAAAAAGTTTAAAATATAGGTTCTGCGGATTATACCCCGATGCGGCTAATACAGCAATTAAAAAACAAAAAAAACAAAAACATTTTACGACCCTCCAATTTTTCAAAAATCTGCAGTGGTGTTTTTTGTGCAGGGGAGGGGTTATAATTGGAAAAGGAACTCCCTCAAAAAAATTTTCTCAGTTTAGGAGTTTGTACGGAGTGGGGGAGGAATGTCGTAACGAAAGATCGGGAAAGTTGTGGGAAGGGATGGCAGGGGGTCATTTTGTTATTGTTGAGAGCTCTGACTGTTGTG
This sequence comes from Macrothele yani, assembly GCA_039090855.1. Taxonomy (NCBI): domain Eukaryota; kingdom Metazoa; phylum Arthropoda; class Arachnida; order Araneae; family Macrothelidae; genus Macrothele; species Macrothele yani. The sequence goes on along the minus strand of CM077016.1, from coordinate 73,772,672 downwards.
CCATCTCTGTTTTTGGCAAAAAGCCAAAGTAGTACGCACAGCGCTTGCTGCACGAAGCTATATGCGTTCCTCCTTTCGGATCTCGTGTATGCGGCCTTGTGTTTAGTTCGTCTTTCGCCATTTTGACCGATGTTGCTGCTATTTTCCTTCATTGCTATTCATGATGTATTTGAAAAGGAAACATTTCAGTTACACTGCCGAATTTAAACTTAAAGTGGTGGACAGAATTGAGGATATGATTGTGTCACTGTGTCATGGCGAAAATTTTAACCTCTGGTGAATTTCAGAGAGACCTGATCAATCTTTCTGTTGGTTTATCAGAGATTAATTAATGCAAAAATTTTCTCCCATGACATACGTTAGAAGAAAATTCCTGGTTGAAAGGCAGGGGAATTCATGCGCAAAATTCGCTTGTCTTAATCACTACCAGGAAAACAAAATTTCATGTTGGAGAAAAAAAAAAAAAAGAATAATATTTGATTTAACTGACTTTGGGGTTTTGAAAATAATTATTTTATCTGTTCTTTTATCGCGATAGGAAAAGGCGAGTAGGTGTGCAGCTCAGAGAATCAAAATTAATTTTACTTTCACATCACGGAACGAGAGAAAAGAAAAAAAAATTAAAACTAGTGATTTTCTGCAAAGCAAGAATCCGCCATTTTTGCGTTCCTGTTTCCAAAGTCGCACAAAAGTAACATCTTTTCGTCTTTTGGGGTAAGGAATTCAGCAACGAAATCTATTTTTAGACCCCAGGGTCAAAAAGGAGAGCTTGGTCTGCACGTGTGAAGGTCAGAGGTCACTCGAGGCGTGGGAGTGAAGGGTCCGTTGGGAAGCCGTGAGTTGCTAGGCTGAAGTTTCGACCAATGAGAGGGTCAGCGGTTTCAAGCACCCCAGAGTTTTTATCCGTTGAGAGTCACTTTTGTACTGGACTTTTGCTGACCGGCAGAGAAAGAGGACACAGCCGAGTCTCTCCTCGCCTTTTTGGCGGAGGAGGGGGCGGCAAGAAGGAAAATTTCGTATTGAAATCTAAACGGACAACAGTTAAAATTGAATTTCAAGGATCTCATTACTGGAGAGGAAATGCTTGCAGATTCAACCCTCTCCCTCCTCTCCTAGTGGACGACGGAGGAGTGAACTGCAATAAAAAGAAAAGTAATAACTACCGTGAATTGATCTCCGCAGGAATTTTCTGCCAGCGCAACCCGAATGCTGTTACTACTCGGTTCAATATGGAAGGAACTCTTCAAGCCAGTTCAACCAGACACTGGAAGTTCCGAAAAAAAAAAAAAGAGGGCATGCACGGCTTTGTAGAAGATACCGCCTTTAACTGCTGAATCGTCGAGTTGGGCCCTACTGATTACAACAAGGGGTCCACCAGCAGGGTTCCAAAATGCCCGTTTCCTGTATCGTTGGCCAAACACGCTGCCTCAGAAAAAGGAAAGAGAAAAAAAAAAAAAAGAGGGAAAAAAAGCACCTTGGAAGTGAAGTGAAAATCAACCGGGACAGTGGTGTTCTCTGAGGGAGTTTTTTTTTTTTATTATATTCATTTTATCTATTATTAGGCTGTGAAACCTTTTTTTATTATTATCGACGGTTAGTGTGCTTGGCAGGAAGTGTTGCTGCCCCCAGTCCTAAAGGTAAATTTCTCTCGGCATTTTCTTTTTTTGTATTATGTTGTGGTTTCTTTAAAATTATAAAACGAGTTGATTTTAAAATTGGGGGCTGTCGTAAAAATATATTGCAAGACAAAAAAAAAGAGAGGGGAGTTGAAGATGCTTTCATTTATGTTTTTTTTTGTGTTGTCATGTCTGGTAGTTTAGCAACTTCCCAGGCCAGTAAATTTTAATGTATCGGAAAAATTTGGTTTATTGTTTGAGCACAGTAAATTTTGGTGCATCGATAATAGTTTAGTTGGGCATGTGATAATGGAAAAGCAGTGTTATTGTGATGTCATGGTTGATAAAATAATTGTAAACATTTTTTTCTCTCTAGCCTTTTTACAGCGTTGAGTTATTTTTTTTTTGAGTGAAGATAAATTATGGGATGATTTATATTGGAATTTTGGGAACATATTATAGTGTGATGAAATTGGAAACCTAAAGTGCTGTTTACATTCTTGGAGTGTTGAGTGACGAAATTAAGATGGTAGGTGTGTTATTTGAGGACCAGTATTTTACATGCTCCAGATGAGTGTTAATCTCCCATTGGAAAGGGGGTGATCTTAGGGCAAGCAGGGAACTTGTCCTAGGGCAGAGGGCTCTGAGTAGGGAATTTTCACCAGGATGCGATATGTGCAGAATAGAAGTTAAAGTATTTTTTTGTTCTCAAGTTTAGTATTTCACAAAAAGAATGAACATCATGGGTTGAGAAGACACACTTTGGCTCACCAGTTCCAGTATTAATTGTTCTTTTCTTTGGCCTAAATTTTCTTGTTTTTACTATAAGGTTAAAAGTCTAAATGTAATTTTAATTTTCAATAAGGTGAAAATATTTAGTGGGTTATGTAAATGGTCAGTGTATTGTCTGAAGTGGACCTGCGCATTGCCATGGTGCAGAAGAATTTCCTTGCTAGTGATTTTTCCTGGGATATATGTGGATATAGTGATTTAGGATTTCTTGGGATATAGAGAGATAAGTGAATTTTTCCTGGGATATATGTGGATATAGTGATTTAGGATTTCTTGGGATATAGAGAGATAAGTGAATTTTTTTCCTGGGATATATGTGGATATAGTGATTTAGGATTTCTTGGGATATAGAGAGATAAGTGAATTTTTCCTGGGATATATGTGGATATAGTGATTTAGGATTTCTTGGGATATATATAGAGAGAGATAAGTGAATTTTCCTGGGATATATGTGGATACTGTGATTTAGAATTTCTTGGGATATAGAGAGATAAGTGAATTTTTCCTGGGATATATGTGGATATAGTGATTTAGGATTTCTTGGGATATATATAGAGAGAGATAAGTGAATTTTCCTGGGATATATGTGGATACTGTGATTTAGGATTTCTTGGGATATATATAGAGAGAGATAAGTGAATTTTCCTGGGATATATGTGGATACTGTGATTTAGAATTTCTTGGGATATATACAGAGATAAGTGAATTTTTCCTGAGATATAGTGTGTTAGTTCTGGGCCAGATGTGCCTGGAGTATTTAGGGTTGAAGTACGACAGGCTCTTGCAGGCGTGGTTGATCAAGGTGGGATCATGCATTGGTTCGAAAAGGGGAGATCCTTGAAGACGTGGTTTTTGGGGGAAAACTTGTCTTCAAACCCCCCAGTAGTTTCGCTGCTCACGGAGATATGTACTGCCAGCGAGGGTCGGTCGAGCGTTGCTTCAAGAAATGTGGTGAGATCATGTTAGAGGAAATTCTGTGCCTGATGATGATGTGTCACACTTGAGGATTTTTCCTTTCCTTTGCATAGGCTGAAAGTGGATTCACGACCCAATTTCACGCCTTCAGCCTGACTTGGTATTTTCTTCCTGTGTTGGTTCTCAAAACCCAGGGTAGTGTCTGAACTGAGAGTATTTGCCTCACCGCTACCTCAGTAATTCACTGCAGGTGTTAAATTTAAATTTGTTTGGTGATTTAAAGTATCTAAATTTATTTGTTTATGATTTGCTGTAGTGCTAGGGATGTAAATTCTAAATTCTGGTTGTTGGTGTTAGTGAACTTGATATTTAGTTTGGAAATTTAGTTAATTGGTATTTTGAGCTTTTGTTTACTGTATAGAGTTATTAAGTATCCTGAGCTATTATGTGAAGTGCAGAGTGAGGTGATTTTTATGAGCAAGCTAGTGCAAGAAGATTGTTTGAATTTCTGAATTATGTTGATGTTATGAATAGTGATAATTTTTAAGATTAGTTAGTGAGGTTTCTTTATAAGTGAAGTAGGTTCATTCAGGGTAGTTCTATAGGTTATGTAATGTTAATTAATGCTTGTGCTCAGTGTAAATTCTGTTTTGAGGATAATTTACTTGGTTTGTTTACTTGCTGATAGTAGATTTGTTAAAGTATAATTTGTGGCTCTTAAAATAACTGTAAATTTAAATTGAAGTCTTCGAAGCTGGTCTGGGGGATTGCGGAGTTTGCTAAGATTGTTTAAATTCAAATCAATAAGTGTAAAATTGTAAATTGGTCATTGAGCTAACTGGGTGAGAGAGAAGAGAGTACGTTTCAAAAGAACAGAATTTGTCCCCCTTGTGGAATTAAAAATAATCCAGTATTTTTTTTTTTTTGTAAGCTATGTGAATCATGGTATAATTTTGGATGCATGCCTAGTGTTCAAACCAACTGTGTTGAAATATGTAAAGTTGTGCTGTTCATAAGGCCAGTGGCCAAATAGAAATAGAAAGAAAATTGAGATTCTGTTTTTATACTGCTGTGTTTAAGCAAACAAGAAAAAAAAGGAAATACCATCTGTTTGTCCATTAAAATTAACTGGTTAAGTTTTTAAAGAAAAATAATAAATACAGGCAGTAGCCTTTCAAAAAAAAGTTCAAAATGAGTGCAGTGTGAAAAATTTTTGTGTGCTGTTGTCTTCCATGACTTGGTCCCATGTACTCCCCCTTAGCTTGACTAAGGCTATCGATCCGAATCCTGGTTTTCTAAGGTATTTCATAACTGCAATTTTTGTCCTAACCTTTTTAAATTGACTTTCACCGCCTCCACAAGTTGTTATTGAACGAGTACATTTTATCGTATGACTTATAGTGACACATTTTCATACACATGCAACAATATCCACTTATTTTTGCACTTTCAGGTGACTCAACTCTGCTTGAACACAAACAACGCAAACATTTCCAATACCTTCTTGTGGAATGTAAACTTTCAGATGCATTTTTGTTTAGGATGTTCATGGCCTTTTCTAGTACTTAGAAAATATTTTTGTTTCGAAATGCATCCACCCATCTCCCAAATTTAATTTTTCTATTGAATTAAATTCAAATTTTTTTTTTCCACCAAAACAACTGCGCGATAGTTTTGAGGTCAGAACACAATCGTGCAGTAATGTGAGGAAAGCCTCTGTTCGGCGGTCTAAAACGTAAACAAATCCGTCTGTAAATTCCATGGAAGAATTCATGGAAGTTTTTTATTGGCCCACGTATAAGCCGATCCCCCAACTCTGAAAGCAGGAATTCCTCCCAAAACTTTCAACTTATATGCGAGTACATACGGTATTTCTATGACTTGTTCTGTATCTACCTTTCATCATTGGCAAGGTGTAATGCAATATTCTGGAGCAGCATCGGCGTGATCTATGGATGCCACCCTTTATCTGTCCAGAGATAAAAATATAAAACAGTAACCTTTAAAAATAAATTTCTTCATTTAATAAAATCTCCCCCCCCCCCCTTACTTCTTCGAACTCATGTGTCATTATGTGACAATCTCTTCTGTCGGAAATTCCACTTCCCGTTCAACATGTGCGATTTATACGATTATTTTTTTCCCGGAATGTCACAGTTTGCGGATTATACGAAGGAAAAAAAAATTATGTGAATTTCGCATGATGCGGATTATATGACAAAAATTACAGTACCTTTGAATTTCTCATTCAAATTTTGATGAACAAATCTTATTTTGCTCAACAATTAAGCCTGTTTAGTTTCATTTGCCTAGACTATTTAGTTACTCAGATATTTACATCTCAAATGATATCAAATTTTCTGGAACACCCTGTATTTCAAAAAATCTTAAGTGAGCTATCACATTATGAGATTTTTTTGAAGTGCTGTAATAAAAATTCACAAATATATCAATTTCATAAAGTAAAAGATGTGAAACAAAAAATGCTGTATTGTATGCTTTAACTAAAAACATATCAAAGTACTGGACAATGTTATCGAAATGTATCAGCTAAACACAGAGTGAAAATATTAAAATGTACTGTGAAAATACTCTTGCTTTATTCATGTACATTTCGTCTTTCTTGATTACAAAAAAAAAAAAAAAAAAAAAGGAATATTAATAAGTTACCACACTTTCAGCTGATAAATAGTCAAAGGCAACTGAATTCTCTAAATTGGCAGGGAGAGAAACCCACAGAAAGCAACAGAATTTGTGAGTACTAAAAGTATGTCATGAGTGTGTATGTTCCAGTACACTGTTTCTGAGTTTACCCCTTGCAGGATATTAATAACTTATTTTTTATAAATTTGGCACTAGTAACATAATGTGTTAAAATATACTCATAAAAATTAATACTGATAGTAAAGCACTCCCAGATGTACAAACAAGACAAAAAATTATTAGCATTAAAAAAGCAATGGGGAAGTGAACACGGGTTCGTAAATCACAAAAATTCAACGGAAACATCTCTCACATTTGTATACAGTAAAACCTCAGAAATCTGGCACTTTTCATTTTCGTGAGAACATCCAATGTTTCACCAATAACCATGGAAATCTGCCGACGTGCCATCTCAACAACACATCGCGAGATCATCCGATTTCAACGTGCGAATTTGCCGATAGCCGCCTACGTGTAACATTGGGAGGTTTCTCAAATTCGCCATCTCATTGGGTCGCACTGAAGTGACGCAGATCAACGAGGAGGCATGTATGTTTGAAATGCGTGTCGAACGTGTAATGATGATCTGTGCTTGGTGGTGGCAGTATGTGGATTCGATCATGTAATGATATCTTCATCGGCCTGCCTTCTGCGGTAATTGCCTTCACGATGTATCGTAGTTTCGTCTGTCAAAAACCCGTAACACTGATGTAAATTTCACATCGGGTTTTCGTGATATATCAATACATCGCCCAGCCCTGTTGGTTGTTCCAGCTTTTTTTCAAGTTTTTGCCTGACCAAAACGATTTTTTTCTGTCTCAAATTGCGAAGAATGCAATCAGCAGTGCGACGCTTACATATTTATAAGGCGTAGACGCGCAAATTTCCGTTAAAGTGACCTGTTTCATGTAAGTATGTGCTTTGCATAATGGCTGTTACGCAATTTTTGGATAGCCACAGAAATATGGAATTTTCATAAATCCGGCACTCGTCCAGTCCCGTCATTACAGATTTTCGAGGTTTTACCGTATATATATTTTTTTAAAGTGAAACAGCTAAGAGATCAAAAATGATGATTTTAGGTATAAATCTGTACACGTTGGTCCCTTCATTGAAACTGTTTTCAAAATTTTATCACCTTGCCCACATCAACTTTTTGAGGGATAAAAATAGGAAAATTTTAAATATTTTTTTTTAAAGTTTGGCAACACTAGAAGCCTAGTAAACATTGGAATATGAAGTTGAAATTTAAATTTTGAAGACAAAATAGTTCTAATGCTTCAAATAAACCAAAGCTTATGGCTGGTTTCATTAGCATGTCAAAGATATAAATTTTGTGATTTAAAAAAAATTGAATTTTAAAAATTTAGCTACTCAAAACTGTTAGCAAATTAGAAAAAAAATTCTACCTGCTGTTTTAGAGAGATGGCAACCTTACCTTTGAAATGAAAGTAAATGATAAGTTTATGACCAGTGCAAGCAATTTTTATTAAATTGGTGAACACCACATTTTTCAAAAATCTGATGAATAAAGATTCAGGGGACAACCCCCCCCCCCCCCCAATTCATTGAGAAAAATCGAAATTCTGGAGTCTGTTGCTTCTCTACACCGAAGAGCCGAAACATTATGACCAGTCTGTCTTCATACTGCAGGTAAACAACACCATGTGTAAAGATCATGAAATGGTATAAATAACTAAATAACACCTGACACTGAGCTCTGTTAATCAGTATTATTCTTGGGTTTCAGATGGAAAAGGCAACAGGCTTAAGAGAGTGTGATAAAGGCTAAATTGTAATGGCCAGACGACTGGTCCTGAGCATTTCCGAGATGGCAAGGCTTGTGCAGTGTTCGTGGTCAACTGTTGTTGTTAGTACCTTTTAAAAAGTGGTCCCAGGAGGGAGAAACCACGAACTGCTGAAAAGCCCACAAGCTCATCAATGCTACAGGTGAATAAAGGCTATCCTGTAAGGTACGAGCCAACAGAGGGGATACTGTGGTGCAACTCGCCAGGCATTTAAATTCTAGTGATGGGAGTAATGTGTCACAACACAGTACATTGAACCCTGCTGAAAATGAGGCTGCGTCGCTGCAGGCTACTCCACGTACCCATGCTAACCTTGGTTCACCTTGAAAAGCGCTTACAGTGGGCACGCGAGAATCAAAACGGGACCTTGAATGATTGGAGGAAGGTCGTCTGGTACGAAGAATCCCGTTTCCCATTGCACCATGTGGGCCGCTGGGTAGGTGTGCATCATTTGCCTGGGGGAAGTGTTGGCACCAGAATACACTGTGGGACGAAAACAAGCAGGTGGAGGAAGTATATAATGCCTTGGGAATGTTCTGCTGGGAAACCCTAGGTAGAGTCATTCATGTGCAGGAAACTATGATGTCTAACACCTACCTAAACATCTTTGCAGACTGGGTACATCCTTTCATGGCAACGATATTCTCCTCTAGTAGTGCCTTCTTTCAGCAGGATAATGCAGCATGCCACACTGCCTGGATTGTTTGAAAATGGTTCGCAGAACATGAGGAAGACTTCCAGGTCTCATTCCAATCAAGCATCTGTGGTTTGTGTTGGAACTGCAAATCCGATCTGTGGCAGCTCAACCACGTAACTTATAACGAGTTAAAGGATCTGTTGGTAATGTGTTGGTACCAATTACCACAAGACACCTGTAGAAATCTTGTAGTGGCCTTGCCTCATTGGGTAAGAGCTGTTTTGGCTCTTCGGTGTGTATACTACTATGATTAAATTTGCAGCAAAATACATGACTGTGCGACAACCCCCTTCGTTGTTTAACATGGAATGACCCAAATCCAAATGTGGATCAAAAGCATGTATGAAAGAGGATATTACATATGGAAGTGGCCAGTACCAAAGAAATGTGCATAAATAAAAAGGAAATGTGTTTTAATCTTCTATAAAGCACAGTATGAGAACTAAATGAGACACATCATATAATTACTTGAAATGATATCATAATAGGAAAGTCAATCCAGAACTCTTATCATAAGTACCTGAACTATTAAAAATCAGCTAACAGAAGTTATACCAGAAGCATGAAATTACGATACCTGCTTAAGAACATATGGTCAAATTTATTGTGCAGTAACTCCATTATATAAAAATACTAATACACACAACCCTCAATGTGGACATTTGTTGTTTCAAGAATTTGTTGATTAGTTAAATTTAGGTAGTGTATGACTGTATAATCAAATAAATCTTAAGTTTTAAAAATTAGTGCATTACTTAGTAGTTAAAAAATTTTCAGGACTGCAGAATGGCATATGCCAAGTAGAGCTAATAATTTTTTTTATCACTTAGCATAAGTAATTACAGTCTTGATTTTTTTTTCTTTCTTTCTTCAGGACTATGTGTTTTGTGTATTTGATGTTTCATTAGTTTTTCTTGCATGTTTCTTCCCCTTGATGTTACTGGTCCAATTTCATCTGTATACAAAATGTTTCACTTTTTCTTGAAAGTAATTGATCTGGCATGTACGTCTTGTATTTATGTAGACATATAACATTTTATTCATTTCTTCCACCTTTTACATTGCAAGTAATAAACGCCATTCCACTTTAACATCAGAAATAGTGAAATGTTACCAAAAGTTGTCAGACTGAAATACAATTTACATAATGATATTTCAGGGCCATCAGCTTAGCTCACTTTTGCATTAAATATCTAATTAAAAGCTGAAGAATGGGCTGATCGAAGCAGAATTTCATTTTTGGCATTCCAGGCACCAAGGTAATTTATGTTAATTTTAAGAAAAGTGTGAAAATCTCATTTTTATTGAATAAATAATTTTTTCTGAGAACTCCAGTGTTTTACAATCGAGTGCACAAAACTGAACATTGTTTTTTTTTTTCTTTCAGCTTCAAAATGAAACAGAACGGTTGACCAAAATGAATAAAGAGCTCTCTCATCGAAACAAGCATCTGCAAAAACAAATGCATATACTTATTGAAGATAAGTCTGATCTGCAAGCCCTGATACAAAATCAGCAAAGGGAATTGGAGGTGTTAGAAAAACAGCTTCGAGGCGCCTTGAAAGAAAATGATGATTTAGCTACTGCAAAGGTACATATCATCTGAAACCATTTTTTTCTAGTAATTTAAAATTTTCAATACTTTTCAAATGTTTGAGTTTTTACGGTAGTTGCAATGCACTGCCAGGTTTGTTTTGTGATTTAAAATACTTTTTTATGGTAGTAAGTAATATTTGTACAGCATGCAAGTGGACAAATGGTTTATGCTTTTTATTGCTGTTCTGTATGTTTCTAAAATTGTTGCATGTCATATGTTAAAGCACGGTTGGTAAATTTTTTGGTGTAAAATATTTACACCAAAAAATGAATTGCCATCTTCAAAATTTGCACTTTTGGTATTTTCAAATTGCTGAACTTCTTGAAAACATCATGCAGGCATCTGCATAAACTGGTAGATGTGGTGATTGAATTTCCATTAATAAAGCAGTCATGACATATGTAAAACTGAACAGTCATGGCATATGTAAAACTGAACACTGAATATTAGTTAGTTATGAGAAATTGTGTTGGAAGTTGAACTTTTCTGTTTGGGGAGGGGCTCTTCCCTAACCTTTCTTATTTTAAACAATGCAGTGAAGTGTTACTTATTTAGGGATAAACACACTCTTGAGAAATCTAGGATAAAATCTCATGTATAATGCCAGAGTTAAAAAAAAAAAAAAAAAAGTTTGATACTTGATTTGGGAAATAGATATGTTTTTCTTGATGTAAAAGCAAAACACATTGTAATTAAATTATGATAATACATTTGTACAGGCATATGCTACTTACTAATAGATTTCCAAAATTTCAGATATCATTCATGAAATTGTTGAAAAATTTTGCTGAAAAGTGGTTTGGTTCAAGTAATAAGTCTCTTGTTATGGGTGTTAAAGTCCTACTGTGGATATTGTAATGTGTGTGTGTGTGTGTGTCCGACCAGATGAAGGGCGACCAGAGCTGTTCACTCTCAGCAATGTATCAGTGTAATTCATAAGAAATTCCTGCAGTCAAAAAACAGTGAATGGTGACCTTAATGACTACCTGTTCCTTTCCAATATCAATAATGGGCTTTGAATTGTACAGAATGAATTCATGATCACTGACACTTTTTTTTCCATTTTGTGGCACAATACAGTCTCCAAATTTATTGTTATTAAAAAGCTGTTCAAAGGAGGGGAATCAATTGGCTGTATTGTAGTTGTATGGGTTTCAAAAAACGTCACTGGAAACAGTAAGGTTGACAGAGGTTTTAAAACAGTCGGGGAGATGTGTGTGTGTGTGTGTGTGTGTGTGTGTGTGTGTGTTGTGTGTGTGTTGTGTTGTGTTGTGTTATTTAATTCTAAGTATTAATTGGATGTTGTTGAAAAGCCTGTAAAGGTAAATTAAGGTGTATTTTAGAGTTCATAGATTAAATAATATTGAAGCCACTTAGCAGAATGGCAGCGACGGGTGATGTATGACGCAGATTTTATTTTGGTCCTGCAGACAAAAAGTGTATTCTTAGAACCTTTATTCTGGTCCTGCAGAAAAAACCCTATCCCCAGAACCCTTTTAAATCTTGTCTTGCAGACTTAAGATCATGAGTGAAAGTTTTCCATCTGGGAAAGAAATTCCGTCTTTCAAAACTTTACAAAAACGGAAATCAGCCAAAGTACAGACATCTTCCATAATCGGAGTCTTCCCCTTTAGCGATGTTCATCCTGTCCATGTGATTGTTAAACATCATTTTATTGCATAAATGTTTGTTTCAGCTTAAAAACGAAGGCAACAGTTTCCAAAACGGAAGTTAGATGGAACACTATAATCTTAAATTCTTTTTTCCATGATGCCCTCTCTGCTCTGTGTTGTTGCCAAATGTTTTGTTCCATAAATATTGGTATTTGAGCTTAAAAATCGAGGAATTTTTTATAAAAATGGAAGCTGAACTGAACAAAGATTAATCCCATAATCGTAATTTGTTTTTCTACAATGTTCCCTCTGTCCAAATATTGTTGCTAAATATCATTTTATTGCAGAAATATTAGTTTCAGCTTAAAAATAAAGGCAAAAATTTCTGACAATGGAAGCTAAAGGCAGTAAATATTTGTTTCTCTGTGATTGCAAGTTTTTTTCATGGTGTTCCCCTGTCCTACATTGTTGTTAAGTACCATTTAGTTACATAAATGTTTGCATTTAAGATTGAAAATGCAGGGAGAAAGTTTTTGTAAACGGAAGTTGGCGGAACAAAGACTTCTCGTAGTACTCTCTCTCTCTCTCTCTCTCTCTCTCTCTCTCTCTCTCTCTCTCTCTCTCTCTCTCTCTCTCTCTCTCTCTCTCTCTCTCTCTCTCTCTCTCTCTGTGTGATCCCTTTCACCAGTATTGTTCTTAAATATCATTTTATTCCATAAATTTTTGTTATTCTGCTATGTGGTATTAAAGTATAGATAGTTTTTTTTTAGTTAAGTACAGTAGAAGGTTATGTTGAAAAGTGTTACCATGTGAAAGTTTTAACTGTGGGTGTTGAATGATTCATGATCACTTCTCCACTCAACAACATCTTCTCATATGTTGTTGTGGAAAAGTTCATGGAAGTTTTCTTATGTAATATTAGATTTATGTTAAAGGGTGTTTTCTAATATAACATTGACATGGAAGTTTTCTAATATGACATCGATTATTTACATTAAATGTAGAAATTAACAAATGGATGTTGCAAGGTAGAGTTTCTGTGGATGAATATTGCTGTAAGAAGTGTGAAGCAGCCAAGTTTGTTCACCAGAGTAAGGCAAAGGATAGGAAGGAGAAGGTGGAAAGGCATGAATTGGCTTTTTGGAAAGATAAAAAAACTTTCTGGAAGTACACGAGGCTCAGGAAAAATAGAGGGGAAACAAAGTTGTAAGTTGTGTGATGAATCGGATCAGAGAAATGATATGGAAGCCCAATGAGTTAAGTGAAAGATGGGGCTAATATTTCTGTGAGTTATTAGATGAAGAAAGCAAAGGTGATTCTGAGACAGAAGCAGATGATGTCACAGTGAAAGATGGAAGCACAGGAGGGATCTCAAGAGGTGTGCAAAGTTCTAAAATCTCTTCAGAATGGTAAGGCTCCAGGAGTTGATGGCATAACTGCTGAGATCGTGAAATATGGTGGTGACTGTAATTGACTGGTTAATTGAAATTTATCAGTTGTGCTAGGAGTTAGGAATGGTCCCTCGGGATTGGAAGGATGCTATCATTGTTCCCTTGTATAAGGGAAAAGGTAATCAGACTGACTGCAAGAACTATTGTGGTATTAGCCTACTAAGTGTGCCAGGAAAAGTGTTTGGCAAGGTCATTATTGAAAAAGTATGACGTCTTACATCAGAGAAAGTGTGGGATGTTCAGAGTGGTTTTATACCTGGTAAAGTCTGCACTAAACAAATTATTGCATTACGTATGATGATTGAAAAACATCTGGCTGTTGGTAAGAAAGTTTTTGCTGCCTTCATAGATTTAGAAAAAGCTTATGACCAAGTAAATAGGACACTTTTGTGGAAGGTATTGAATAAATATGGTGTTACTAGAATCTACTTAATAGTGTAAAAGCCATGTATGCTGGCAGTAGAGCTTTTGTACGAGTGAATGCTTTTCTATCGGTGCAGGAGTCAGACAAGGTTGTGGAATGTCACCATGGCTGTTTAATATATTTATGGATGCATGCACGTGTGATGCCAAGATGGTCAATACTAGTTTGTCTTGGTAATATCCATATGTGCAGGTTGCTATATGCTGATGACACAGTCCTGTTGGCAGAGAGCAAAAGTGAGTTGCAGAGTATGTTGTCCCGGATGTACGAAGTCTGCATGAAATTCAAACTCAGTATAAATAAGGGAAAACCCAAAGTTATGGTTTTTGAGAGAGGAACTGTTAGCACTGAGTGTAATATAAGTCTAAATGGCGCAGTGATTGACCAGGTGAATGAGTTTGTGTATTTAGGAAGCATGTTTGATAGAGAGAATAAATTGGATGATGAAATTAGTAGGTGAGTGAATGCGTATTACTATGTCTTCAGTGTAAAAGTAGGTCAAATTTTTTAAAAACTGCAAATTAACTGCACCCATATCCAGAGATTAAAAACAAAGAAAAGTGATTTTCAAATAACTTTTTAAACCTTTTTAATAATATAAAGTTTTAAATACAAGGTCATCTAATTTAGGAGAGAGTGGTTTTAATGTTTAACAATAATTTTGAAATATTTTTTTAAAATGTGAAAAGCGAGATTAAAACTCAACACAAAAATAGAGACAAATAGGGGAAAAAAGGTGCACGAAGTGTAAAAGATCTGTGAAAAGTTTTGTCAAACATAAGATTGTGAGATAAAGAAGACCTAGAAAATATGCATTAGTTAAAAACAAAATGCCAAAAATTAATCTTATGCAGTGCGCAAGAGACACTTTTACCGTGTGTTTGTGTTCTACAGAGAAAGATAGAGAGAGATAGAGAGGGGGGGGGGAGATCTTGATGGATCTCTGCTTTTAAATCATTGTATAATTAAGTATGTTTTATGTGCTGCATTTTTTGTGCATGTGAATACTATTTTTGGAAGAATCAGTATATATTTATGTGTGTGTTGCTTTTTTTTTTTTTTTTCTTTGGTTTTAAAACCACTAAACTACTAGTTTTTGCTTTTTCCCCCCACTGCCTTTCTGTTTCATTAATACCCGTAGTTTTAATGTGCTGGTGGTCTTGAATCTTAATAAAGTGTTTTACTGTCCTGAAATGATACTTAAATTTACTTTCTTTTTCACTTTTTGGTAATTCATCTGTTCTTTTCTCTTCAAAGCATGAACATCAGTTGGATTTGAAAGGGAAACTAATCATTGATGTGGATGATCCAAACAGGCCAAGATTTACATTAGATGAACTGAGAAACATTCTCTTTGAAAGGAATGATCTAAAAGCTAAGATAAGTGATCTGGAAGATGAACTTAGTATGTATAAGCCAAAATCTAATTCACAGTAAGTATATTATGTATATATATATATAGTACTTCATCTTGTAGGAAGTGCATTAATACCTAAATACTTAAAATATTTAACTACCATATTTTTCGGCATGTAATCCACAGCGGCGTATAATCTGTAGACAGTAAAATTTAGCATGAAAGAAAAAAAAAGTCTGTATAATCTGCAGACAAAATTCATAGTAAAAGGTAAAAAACAGTTGTGTAATCCACAACTTTGTCTAAATATAGTAGCCATAATATCGGGGGTGAATATTCGGGGTGTGCTAGGTGTGTGGCGCACACCCACACAGAGTCTCAATTTATTTAACCTATACTATCAATATTACACTTTCAAATTTATTTCTAATAAAACTCGCCAGAGTTTGTCCTAAGGCTTCAAGTGTTGCCTAAAATTAATTTTCCCTCTCAATGTTTTTTATTAAGAGGAGAAGGTTCATTTAGTAATCATAATATCACATTCGTGCTAAGATCTTCGGATGTGTTGGCTCTGGACAAGACATCCGACGATGCTCAAGCAACTGTGGTACAAGCGCTCCCTAAATGGCACTGCAGGTCGTGTTTTTATTTCCCTGTGGTTTCAAACATTACAGCTGATCTCTCAGGGTGTGCTAACCAAAGAGAGCACCGCTTGCAATCCTATGGAGCAACGCAATTCAACGTTGTGATATACGAGTTAGTTATATTATGTTTTTGAATAACAAAATTCGCCAAAGTTTGACCTAAGGCTTCGCGTTGTGGCTAAAATTGTGCTAAAGCCTTATACAATGTTTTTGTGATCGAGGAGATGAAAAAGTATAGACTGGATGTGCTGTGTGCAAGTGAAACCAAAAAGAAGGAAATTGGGGTAGAAAAAGTGAATGGCACGGTGAGTGTGTGGTCTGGAGTATTGGATAATATGAGAGGACAGGCTGGTGTAGGTGTGATTTTAAGTGAAAAGATGAAGAACAACTTGATTCACTATAGTTGCATAAGTGAGAGAATTCTCTGGATTCATTTGAAAGTGAAACTTCAGAGAATTGTAATTGTTGTAGTGTATGCTCCTTGTGACTCGGAACCTTCTGATAAGAAAGAAGATTTCTGGAATGAGCTAAAAGCTGTTTTGAGCCAGTTTGGTGCTAAAGAAAAGTTATAATAGCAGGGGATTTCAATGCTAGAGTAGGTGTGCAGAATGCAATTTCTGACAATGTTCTGGGTAAGTTTAATGATCCTTGTGTGAATGATAATGGTGAAAGATTAATTGAACTCCGCATTGAGAATGATTTGTGTGTATCTAATACATTTTTCAACCACAAGTATATACACACATATACTTGGGAAAATTGTACTCTTGGTCAAAAGAGTGTGATAGATTTTGTTGTTTACGATCAGCGTTTGAAACACTTAGTTGTTGACACCCGTGTAATGAGAGGTGCAGATGTTGGTTCTGATCATTACTTGGTAGTGTCACGAGTGAAACTTAATGTTGGTTGGAAGAAAAGGAATAGGAAGAGACCCAGGATAGAAATAATAAAGGTTGATAGGCTCCTTGAAGATCATCAGCAGTATTCTGACTTACTCAGAGAACGACTGAAGGATCTGAAATCTTGTGAGAGGGATGTAGAAAAGAAGTGGGAATGTTTTAAGAACTGTGTTGTTACTGCTGCTAAAGAGGTCTGTGGCACCACAATAGTGGGTAACAATAGAGGTGATGCTTGGTGGAATCGTGAGATTGATGAGGCAGTAAAGAAAAAGAAGGAAGCCTATTTGGGGATGTTGCAAGGTAGAGTCTCTGTGGATGAATATCGCTGTAAGAAGCGTGAAGCTGCTAAGCTGGTTAGCCACAGTAAGGCAAAAGATAGGAAAGAAAAATTGGAAAGGCATGAACTGGCTTTTTGGAAAGATAGAAGTCCTTCTGGAAGTACATGAGACTCGGGGAAAAATAGGGGAAACAAAGTTGTAAGTTGTGTGAAGAATGAGATTGGGGAATTGATATGGGAGCCCAATGAGTTAAGTGACAGATGGGGCAAATACTTCTGTGAGTTTTTAGATCAGGAGAGCAAAAATGATTCTGAGACAGATGCAGATGATGTCACAATGAGGGATGAAAGCACAGGAGGGATCTCAAGAGAAGAAGTGTGTAAAGCTCTAAAATATCTTCAGAATGGTAAGGCTCCAGGAGTTGATGGCATAACTGCAGAGATGTTGGAAGTATGGTGGTGACTCTGTAATTGACTGGTTAACTGAAATTTGCCAGTTGTGCTGGGAGTTAGGAATGGTTCCTTGGGATTGGAAGGATGCTATCATTGTTCCCTTGTATAAGGGAAAAGGTGATCAGACTGAATGCAAGATTTATTGTGGTATTAGCCTACTGAGTGTGACAGGGAAAGTGTTTGGTAAGGTTGTTATTGAAAAAGTATGGGGTCTTACATCATTGAAAGTGTGGGATGTTCAGAGTGGTTTTATGCCTATTAAAGGCTGCACTAACCAGATTTTTGCATTACGCATGATGATTGAAAAGTATCTGGCTGTTGGGAAGAAAGTTTTTACTGCCTTCATAGATTTAGAGAAAGCTTACGACCGAGTCAATAGGACACTTTTGTGGAAGGTATTGAATGAATATGGTGTTACTGGGAATCTACTTAATAGTGTAAAAGCCATGTATGCAGGTAGTAGAGCTTGTGTACGAGTGAATGGTGTTTTATCAAAATGGTTTTCCATCGGTGCAGGAGTTAGACAAGGTTGTGTAATGGTCCCTTGGCTGTTTAATATATTTATGGACGCATGCATGCGTGAGGCCAAAATAGATAGTAGTGGTTTATGTCTTGGTGATATCCATGTGTGCAGATTGCTGTATGCTGATGACACTGTCCTGTTGGCAGAGAGCAAAAGTGAGTTGCAGAGTATGTTGACTCGGATGCACGAAGTTTGCATGAAATTCAAACTGAGTATAAATAAGGGAAAAACCAAAGTTATGGGGTGTTTGAGAGAGGATTGGGTAGCACTGAATGTAGTGTAAGTATAAATGGCACTGTGATTGACCAGGTGAGTGAGTGAGTTTGTGTATTTAGGAAGCATGTTTGACAGAGAGAACAAGTTGGATGATGAAATCAGCAGGCGAGTGAATTCTTCTTTGAAAGTCATAGCTGCTCTGGGAGGTTTTCACAGGAATGATGGGTTCTCTAGAGAGTCCCGCATGGCTGTGTATGAAACTGTAATTGTTCCTACTCTGATGTATGGCAGTGAAACCTGGGTACTGCAGAAGAAGCATAGGAGCCGTTTGTGTGCTGAAGAAATGCATTACTTATGTGGGGTTTGTGGCAAGACACGATCTGATTGTGTGAGGAATGAAGATGTATTGCAGTTGTGTGATGTAAAGCAAAATGTTGTTAGCAAGGTGGAAACCAATATGCTTCGGTGGTTTGGCCATGTTGAAAGAATGAGTGATGAAATGTTTACTAAGAAAATATTTTCAGCCCAAGTGGCAGGAAGGAAAGGCAGAGGAAGGCCAAGGAAGACATTTGTGGATCAGATTCAGGAGTGTCTGCATGAGAAAAAGATTATGAGTATGAAGTATAAAAGATCTTGTGTACGGCGTGTAATGGATATCAGTGAAGCATGAGTCGTATGTCAAGATCGCTGTAAATGGCGAAGTTTGATATGACAACAATAAGTAAAAATATCTGGAAGTTTGTATTTCTTTTTAGAGCTAACCTCTGAATCTCTGAGAACAGCTTAGTGATATGTATGTATGTATGTATGTATGTATGTATGTATGTATGGAGAAGGTTTGTTGCTTCGTTGAGTAAACAAAACGTAGTAAGTAAGTAATATTCGCATCTGTAGGTGTGCTGTTTGGCTTGCAGACACCCAAGGCATGTAAAGCACTGTGATACAAAGCTCTCCAGGTGATGCTGCAGGTAACGTTTTTATTTCCTTGTGGTTTCAGCGCAGAGGCTAAACTTCCCAAGGTGTGTGCATCTGTAAAAGCACTACTGGCAATACAAGTACATTTGCATTTGGAATTGCGAGGAGTCATAAATACAATTCAACGTTCTGCCAGAAGTTTTCGTGGCAGTGCGAATCGATGTGTATATAAGCACAGATTTAAAAACAGATTTGTTATCCATATAGGATGGGATAAAAAAAATCATTCTTGTTTTTGTTTTGTTTTTAATTTAACGACCACTGAATAAAAAAAGGCTTTCGTATGTTCAAAATGAATGCGTGAATTTTTCAGGTTGGGTTACATAATAGAATTTTTTGCATGTTTTTTTCCCCGCAACAGCGCACGCCCAACCTAAACGGGCACGCAACGCCACTGCATGATAAATATATATACTTTCTTTCCATCTGAGTTTAGAAAAATATGAAATCGCTGAATTTTTTGAAAATTTAAAAAAGTTACTGTTACAATAACCTGCAACTTTCGAACGGTTGTGATATATTAGGTGTGCAACTTAATTCTCGGCCCTTAACTGCAAGCGATCATAGAATGTCGGCAAATGCAAATAGCTGTGTGCGATAATGGCTGATTGCAGCGCCATCCAACAGCTTTCCGGGTAACCATAACCGCTCACAGCTGTAGTGACAGAAGGGACGAAAGTTGACGGTGAAAGCAATGTCGTTCGAGAAGCAACATTTGAGACACTGACTCCTGTTCGCGTTTCAGCTAAAAAAGTGCTGCGGAAGCCCAGCAAATGATTTGTGCTGCTTTGGGTGAGGCTGCTGTGTCCTACAGTACGTGTAAGAAGTGGTTCCAGCAGTGTAAGCCGGGAAATTTCGATCTCCGTATTGCAGAACATCTGGAACAGCCACAGAAAGTTGACGATGAACTGGAACAACTGTTGGACGCTGATCTCTGTCTCACACTGTCAGATCTCGCCCAGGAACTCTGAGTAACACGGCAAGCCATTGCAAAGCGACTGCACAAACTTGGACGGATTCACAAAGAGGGCCGTTGGGTGCCCCACCAACTCATAGCTGCGAAAAAGTCTAGGCGCTACGATGCTGCTGTGTCCTTGCTCTCCAAATTTCCTCTACAAGATATTGACTTGTAGAGGAAAGTCAAAATCTTGTAGAATTTCCTCTACAAGATTTTGACTTGTGATGACAAGTAGATCCTCTAAAATAATCCTAAGCAGCGCAAATCGTGGGTTTATCTAGGTCAGCCTACCACCAGTACCGCCAAACGGAATAGCCATGCCAGGAAGTTGTTGCTGTGTATATGGTGGGATCAGCGTGGTGTCATACACTATGAGTTGCTCAAACCTGGTGAAACGGTCAATGCTGAGCTGGTGAAACGGTCAATGCTTGTCAGCAACTCATTCGTGTGAATGACGCAATGGAGGCGAAAAGGTCATACACCAGCAAGGACAGAAGGTCGCTCCTGTTGCTTCAGGATAACGTGCATCCTCACACCGTGGAAACAACATTAAACGCGATCACCGACCTGTGATGGGAGATTTGTCCCACCCTGCATATTCTCTAGACTTCGCTCCGTCGAATTATCACTTCTTCCGCTCCCTGCAACATCACCTGAGGGATACACACTTCACTTCTGTTGAGGAGGTCCACCCAAGTATTGATGACTTTATCAACTCGAAACAGCTCTCTTTTTCTGCAGTGGCATTCGGCAGCTCCCTGACCGATGGCTCAAGTGTATCCAACACGACTGGGATTATTTCCCTGATTAGGTACGTATTTGATTTGCTATAATTTGCTGTCAACGTGTCGTGTCTGTGTCCGAGAATTAAGTTGCACACCTAATATATTAATTTTTGTGGCAACCATGCTGTAACTCTGAGTAATGCTTAAATTACATCAACAACTGTAACACTGGATTTCAGGCCATAAATAATTTGTGATGAACGAACGATAACATCCTAAAAAGGTTTAGAGGTCACACACTGTCAGCGCGCTGCGGCTTTTGAAGGGAGGAAAAAAGAAATATAACTTGCTCCCCTTCAGTCTTGAAGCTGTAGCAGAAGTGCCAGAGGAATTCTCTTTGAAGTAGAGCAAAATAAGCAAGTGGGAGCGGGTTTGGTACCTCGGGGAGAGTGGGGAAGGGAGTACAGAGGTCACGGGTCAGAGCAGCTTGCAGCAATCCAATGTTCTATGGAATGGAAACGACGGTATTTAGCAAATGCCTCCCAACATCGTAATACAGAATCTTTCAGGAAGAGAATGAACCTTGCTTCTTGTCGTGCCATTGCGAATCGGATAAATCATTCTTTCTCCTCTTCTGTTTGCTTTTCTAGTAAAAATATTCTAGTATGCCTATAAACTATTTGATTTTAACTTTCATTCTACATAAAGAATTTTACTCATTTGTCTACTTGCTACAAAATCCGTAAAGCCTAAAAATTATTGTGAAATTTTACAAAACCAAAATGGAAATTTTGATTTCAGAACTGCCCTGTAATTTTTGTTTTTGAGCAACAGAAGAACAAAATCCCATTTAACAGGCCATAATTCATGTTCCATTTTGCGCAGTTGTGAACTGCTGTCCGTGCATGCTCAATTGACTTAGTAGAGATGGACTCTGTTAGCGGAATCCCACCCCCACCCCCTCCGGGCACACATATGAGCAACACTACTGCCTGTCATCAAAGCCAGTTTGTTATTAAGAACAGAAAAAAAAAAAAAAAACTTACCGATTTGGTAGTCACTATATATTTGAAAAAGTTTATTCGAATCCTTCAAATTCTGAATCATTAGAATCGGAACAAAACATTTAAACATTTAAACATTTGCAACATTTCTTCACTAAACATTGTGGAACTGTTACTGTAAAGCTCACAGTCATCATCATCATCATCACTATGGGCAGTTTCTATCTAACAAATACCAGATTTTCTAAACACGTTTTTTATGGTTGCCTCAGTGACATCCTTCCACACCTCTTTAGCCCATGTGGTAACTTCTGACAGTGTTGCGTGATGTATCTTGCCAGTCTTTGTATAAGTATGCAGGCCTTCTGCCATCCAAGTTTCCCAAATTTTCCTTACTTTGGTTTTAAAGGATTTGTTTATCCCTATGTCCAGCAGTTGCAGTTTATTTGTAAGACCACTAGGGATTATACTCAGTTGTGCTGAAGCGTCTTTGCAACATTTTTTTACAGAATCTTTCAAGTGAGCTTTCATGGAATCCAGGATAAGCACACCTTTGGGTCTGAAAAAGCAAGCACCTTTGCATTTGCTCCACACTGTGCTAAGCCACGTTTTTATAATGTGCTCATTCATTCAGCCTTTTTCGTGCACTTGGATGATGATGCCATTAGGAAACATTTCTTTTGGCATGGTTTTTCGCTTTAAAAATATTAAAGGAGCCAATTTTTTCCTGTTTTCTGCACACGATAAAACCACTGTAAATGAAGATTTTTCATGTCCTGTTGTTGCTACAGATATGGTCATTGCTCCATGAACATCCACAGTGCGGTTCGATGGGCAGTCAAAAGAAAGGGCGATTTCATCCATATTAATAATTTGATTCGGGCAAAAACTCCCCTCTGAGATTAATTTTTTTGTTAATTGTAAAAAGTTCTTCCGCTTTCTTTTCCCAATCATCTTGAAGTCTCTGGCCAATGGTGGTTCTGTTCCGTATCCTTAAATTTTTACGCTGCATAAACCTATAACACCACGTTGGGCCCACCTTTGAAATCATGAAGGCCCATTTCTTCTGCCATTCCCCGAGCCTTGATGCAAATTTTTACAGTTGATATTGGCTATCCGGCTCCATGTTGTGCAATTACCCATTGCACTAAGTTTTCTAATATTGGCCATCTTGGGATCCTGCGAGGATCAGCTCTGCAGCATTTGTCATCTTCACTAAGATGCTCTTTGTTGTTGTTTTTTCCACAGTCTAACATTGCTCTCATCTACATCAAAAAACCTTCCTGCTTCACGATTCCCCAGTTCCTCGGCTTTTAAGACAACTTTCAACTTGAATTCTGCTGGGTAACTTACGTGTTTCCTTTTAGAAGACATAACGATTCAGAGAAACACGAATTAACAAAGAGAGCAAAGAACTAACTGACACAAAGTACGAATGGGATCTTAGTCACTGGTAGTTCAGGAGGTGGGAATTGCGGGCATTCCATTACCTCTGGCACTCCGTCAGTGCGCTTTGCTGCAGGCAATGTTTTCTCCCCTAACTTTTACAAAGCAGCAATTCCTTCGCAGAGAGGAAATGTCTACACACACATACACACAGACAATTTTGTCAAAGCCGGGGGATATGTTGATGCAGTGACACTGCGCATCATCGTCCAACATGTGACATTCTTAAAGCTTTGACGTGATACAGATTTCCCTCATTATACGGCACAATATGAAGAGCAAACTGCTTCATTTTTTAAGTTTAGGGGGAGCTCCGTATTATCCCCACCATTGTATAATCCGCAGTGTCTAGAATTTAAACTTTTAGGAACAGATAATCTGTGGATTATGTGCCGGAAAATACTGTACTTATAACATTTATGTCCATGAAGTTAATACATCAAAGCAGTAGGTTCTTTCTATTACAGCAGCAAGAAGAAAACACACACCCACTGCCAAACGTGCATTATCTAAGTGATGGTTGGTGTCACATCCCAGATGCTCCTGCATTCATAGGTGCTCTAGTTTGAATAATTCACTGGTTGCTTTTGTATACAGGGTGATTCTAAATTCATAGGACAAATTTTAAGGGGAAGTAGGGCACACTAGAACAAAAAAATTTTTGTCAAACAATGTATGTCCTCAACCGAAGCATGTAGGTGCTAGAGGGTGCTTTTTTTTATGAACTTGAAAATCGTTCCTCTGCTTAAACCCGTAAGGCGGATTTTACACATGATAGAGCAATTCATGAATTCCGAAAAGGCAGACATGAATCTAATGTATGGGGCTTCCAATGGAAGCGGAAGAGCTGTGCAAAGACTGTACCGTGGATGCTTCCCCAATAGGCGAGTGCCAGATCATAAAATGTTTGAGCGTTTGCACCACCAGCTGTGTGAAACTGGATCATTCTATGTCAGCAGGCATGATGCGGGTTGGATGAGAAGTTCAAGAACTCCAGAAATCGAAGAACACATTCTATGAGAGGTTGAAGAAAGTTCCGACACAAGCACGAGAAGTGTTGCACATAGCATAGATATGAGCCAAACCACTGTATAAAGAGTTTTGCACGAGGAGCAATTACACCCCTTCTATTTACAGATAATTCAAGCATTGAAAGCTGAGGATTATCCTCTGCACGTAGAAGTATGCCGCTGGTTCATGCAGAAAAGTGCAGTGCAGCCGGATTTTCAGCACATGTGCTCTTCACAGATGGAGCCTGTTTTACATGTGAGGAAGTGTTTAATGTGCACAATGCTCATGTTTGGGAAAACATCAATCCACACGCTACACGGCCACATGCTTACCAGCAAAGAATCTCTGTCAATCTATGGGTGGATATTTTCAATGACTTTCTGATTGGGCTCTGTCTCCAACCACCTCGAGTCGACGGGAAGAGTTATCGTATTTTTCTGGAGGAGGTCTTGCCAGAATTGCTTCAGGATATTCTAGTAGCCGGTCAAAGTCAAATGTGGTTTCAACACGATGGGGCGCCAGCACATTGCAGCATTGATGTGCGTAATTACCTGGATGCCACTTTTTGGGGGCAATGGATTGGCTGAGGTGGACTTTTCTCTTGGCCACCATGATTGCCTGATTTATCAAGTCTTAATTTCTTCCTATGGGGACATCAGAAGGGCCTCTTGTACGAGACTCCCATTGACTCCACTGAGGACCTCGGCACCAGACTGTGTCGCTGCTGCAACTGTTCAAGAAATACCTGGCATCTTCGAAAATGGATGCCAATCACTGCGTCAATGCTGTCAGGCATGTATTACTGTTATGATAATTAACACAGCAATCGGACATTGCCAAATTGACTGTAATTACTGTTACACACGTAAATTAAATTGCATCAGAAAACTTGAAAATGATGTGATTTAATTGACGTGTGAAACAGTAGTTACAGTCAATTCGGCGATGTCCGATTGCTGTGTTAATTATCATGACGTATTTGCCACGTATTATGAAAAGAATATTTCTTCAACTCTGAATGTATTACTGTTGGCGGTCTCTCCTTTGAGCATTTATTGTAAAATGAGGTAAGTAAAACATTTGTTTCATTTTCTGAGCAATTCCTGTGTTAGCGCTTAAATGCCACAGTTGCAGACATACATTGCTTGACAAAAAATGTTTGTTTTAGTGTGGCCTTCCACCCCTTACAGTTTGTCCTATGAATTTAGAATTGCCCTGTATACAGATGTACCGTAATTTCCATCATATAATCTGCAGATTGTCTGCTAAAAAAGTTATAAATTTAGGTTCTGTGGATTGTACGCTGATGCAGATAATACGTCGATTTAAAAAACAAAACATTTTTGCACCCCTTGATTTTTAAAAAATCTGCAAGGTTATTGTGCAGGACAGGGGGTATAATTGAGAAAGGAACCCTCTTGGAAAAATTTTTCTCAGTTCAGGAGTTTGTATGGGGCATAGAAGAGGGGGAAGGGGTGTCATATAATGAAAGATTGGGGACATCATAGGGAGGGACAGCAAGAGTCATTTTGTACTGTTAAAAAAGACAATACTGATGTGCCCTCTCTTTGTCAACCAACCAATGAAAATGTACGCACAATGCTTGCTGCGTGAACTTACATATGCATGCTTCCTTTCAAAGTTCCTTGCTCTGGATCTCATGTTTAGTTTGTCCTTCGTCGTTTTGACCAATGTCTTTGCTGCTGATATTTTCTTTCTGTGCTATTTATGTCTTCGAAAACGAAACATTTCAGTTACACTGCCCAATTTAAACTTTAAGTGGGGGACACAGCTGAGAGAGAAAGGGTATGATCGTGTCACTGCTTGATCATTTTCAAAAGGACAGAAAACTAGCGTGCCGTGACACGTGAAAAGCTACGATCTAAAACATAAGCAAACCTGTCGGTAAACTCCACAAGAGAATTCACAGAAGTCCAGAGTCCAGCCCTCTTTTTTACTGCCTCGAGTGTAAGCTGACTGACTCCCCAACTTTGAAAACAGGAGTTTTTCCAAAAAAGTTTGACTTACTCGCAAGTATTGCGTTGTCGGAAAAGCCATGACGTATTTTGGCACCCGATGGCGGTTGGGCGGTTTTGGAAGTACTAGAGGCATGCACAGCTATGTTATTGCTATGGCATTCGACAGGTGCCAGTTCTAGCTGCAGTCTAAAAGGAATAGTGAGCGATTTGGTTGATTTCCAGAGATTTGACATCAAGTTTAAGATCGAAGACCAAACTATGCATTTTTGCCATATTTTACTGTTTACCTTCTGTAAAAGGAAGAACGTGCATCAAGCTTGTGAAAAGTTGCGTAAAGTGTACGGTAATAATGCTCTACAAGAACGTCAGTGCCAGCGGTGGTTCGCAAAATTCCGTCTGGTGATTTTGACCTCAACAATGCTCCTCAGTCCGGGAGGCCAACCGAGGCTGATGACGACCAAATCAAGGCATTTATCGAGTCAAACCCACGTTGCACGACACAAGAGATTGCAGACATATTGCACGTCCATCATTAAAGCGTTCACGACCACCTGAAAAAGCTGGGATACGTAAGCAAGCTCGATGTGTGGGTTCCTCATGAACTCAAAGAAGCTCAATTGATGGTACGTATAAACATCTGCAATATGCTCATTAAACGTGAGGAAAACGATCCTTTTTTGAAGCGACTGATAACTGGTAATGAAAAGTGGATTGTGTACAACAATGTGCTGCGCAAACGGTCTTTATCCCGACGTGCTGCTCTGCCTCAAACGACATCAAAAGCAGACATTCATCAGCGGAAGGTTCTGGTCTCTGTGTGGTGGGATTTTAAAGGTGTCGTGTTTTTCGAGCTCCTCCCATGGAACCAAACAATCGATTCGAATGTGTACAGTGGGCAATTGGACAGTTTGAACGAATCCGTCATCCAGAAACGTCCAGAGCTCGTTCATTGTAAAGGTGTTGTGTTCCATCACGACAACGCAAGACCACACACAAGTTTGATCACTCATCAAAAATTATTGGAGCTTGGGTGGGATGTGTTGCCACACCCAGCATACTCGCCTGACCTTGTGCCATCAGACTCCCACTTGTTTCGCTCTTTTCAACAGTCCTTGCGTGGTATAACATTCAATTCAGATGAGGCTGTAAATCAGCACCTTGTACAGTTTTTCGCCACGAAAGACAGGTCCTTCTATGAACGAGGCATTCTGCAGCTCACTGAAAGATGGCAAAAGGTTATTGAACATAACGGGCATTATATCTTTGATTGATCTTTGTTCTTTCTATCAAGAAATCACCTTGGCAAAGCATGGCTAAAATACGTCGTGACTTTTCCGACAACCAAATATATACAGGATTTCTATGAATTGAAATATACATAATATCTAAGGTATTTTACCTGATATTGTCCAAGTATTTCGCACGTTGTTTGCTCTGTGAGGTACGTGCTCCTGGCTCGAGAGGTCCCTTCATTACGGACCTTTTTTTTTTTTTTTCCGTAACGAAGGGACCTCTCGAGCCAGGAGCACGTACCTCACAGAGCAAACAATGTGCAAAATACTTTGACAATATCAGGTAAAATACCTTAGATATTATGTATATTTTAATCAAAAGCACGTTTATAACATAAGACAACCCATAAGGTTGCCTCACGAATTGCAATTTTCGTAATTCTATGAATTGTTCTGCATCAGCATTTCATCACATTGGCAAGGTGTAATGCAATTCTCTAGAGCTGCATCGGCGTGGTTAAATTTTGTGCTCTATGGATGCCACGCCACAAAGCTTTATTTGTGTCTGGAGGTAAAAATATAAAAGTAACCTTGAAAAATGAATTTCTTTATTTAACACCTACAAACTGAGGAGGCAAAAGAAGAACTCTTTTTGGAAGCTTCCACTAAACTGAAGAAAGCACTCGAAAAAATGTATTTAAAAGGAGCAAAATTAGCTGAAGGGCATGCTTGAGGTAGTAAAATGTATGCAAACAGAAGAAACAGTGAAAGAAAAGGAAGTGGAAATCATTCAGAAGAACCTTGAGAAAAGAAAATCAAGTATGATTACATAATATTTTGCTAAGATTCCTAGAAAACAGTAAGCCAAACAGTTTTTTCTTCAGAATTGTTTTTTCTGTGACATTGAAGAGAAATGTGTATGTCATTAGATTTTCAGAATTTTGTGTAATGTTGTGTAATTTGTTTTTCTGTAAAATTACATAATGACAATAAAATGGCCATACCATATCCAGGACCATAATAAAGAAATTTATTATTATGTTACCTGGCCTTTTTTTAGTAGGGTAGTATAAATATTTTTTTTTTTTTTTTGGTAACTATATTTCTTGATTTGTGCTATTGGTAAGAAGTCTCTTTTAATGACTTTTTAGTCACCTTTTTAAAAAATTTGTCACCTTTTTCAAAGGTCGTCTTAGCTCCTCACCCTATATGTATTCCTTACTGTACCATTACGCTGTATAAATTGACTTCAAACATCAAAAATTGACTTTCGGTCTACTGGTGCAGTTCTTTTGGCTATGACTGTATGTTTAAGGTCTTCAAGTACTTATGCCATAAGGGTTAATATGGAGTGACTCAAAAATCATATCACTCATAATTTAAGCTTTTGTAAATATATGAAAGGATGGATATCAATTGCTGGTTTCAGGAAGATGACACAACAATCCATACTGTCTTTTTTTTTTAATTAAGACTTCTTGAGAGAGGTGCTTTTTGCAATGTGGAGACGGGAAGATATGAGAGATGACTTATAATAAAGATGTTCAGCAGCTTAGTAAAATGCCAAACATCCTCTCATTTTTCTGAAGTAAGAGACTGGAATGGTTGGACGTGTGTGGAGAGCAGATAGACAAATTGTGAAGGAAGTTCTGGTTAATAAAATAAATAATAAGACTGAATGAAAGACTTACAACTTGAGGTGGGTGTATATGGTCCCTGGGGATCTAAGAAGAATGAATGTTAGACACCTGAAGAGGCATATGACCAAGAGTGATGACGATAATGAAATATATGATAACTCACTGTTAGGAGGGGGATGAAATGTAAGACAGCTCGCCATTAAGCTGATGATGATTATGATGAAATATATGATTACTTACTGGAATTTTTTAGCAGATTAGTACCTCCTGGTTGTCATGGTGGCCACATCACTTGTGTTTTGAAAGAATCTTTGATTAAAAAATAAAAAGAACAGATAGCTTTGCTTTTATTCGCCTCACACGCAGCAGGCCAGTGAATACAAAGTCCCAAAAAGAAGTATAAACATGTATTTTGAATCTGTTGTGTAATCTGTGTTAGAATGTCAATAATCAAAATTTGGAAAAACAACATACCTGAGTTCCAGCATTAGCACCAAAGACATATATTTCAGTGATATATGCCATATTTTAATGCTAATAAAAAAACTGCAGAACATGGAGTTGAAATACACTGCTGGCCACCCAAAATGCAACACCAAGAAGGACACGAGATAGCAAAGCCAGATTTACTGGACACACAGCATAACAACAGATACAAAAATGAAACAATTGAGCTTACAGGCCATGCGACTTGCGGAACACGCAGACATCGATAGTTTGTGCGGCCCCCATGGCTGGTAATAACGGCCGCTACACGCCGCATCATCGAACAAAAGAGGCTTTGGATGTGGGCTTGGGGTATGTCGGCCCAGGCTGCTTCCACACGTTGCCACAGTTCATCAGGCGTAGCCGCGGGTGGTGCTTGCCGGGCCACTCGGTTGCCGATCAACGACCAGACGTGTTCGATGGGTGACATATCGGGAGAACAGGCGAGCCATGGCTGCAGTGGCACCTGGTGGGCCGTGAAGAATTGTTACACGATGCGTGCCACATGCGGGCGCGCATTGTCCTGTTGAAACGTGGCCTCTGGCAGGTCCTGCAGGTAAGGGAGGACTACAGGCTCCAAAACATCGGTGATGTAGCGGTGGCTGTTGAGTGTACCAGCGATGTGTACCAGAGGGGTGTGGGTGTCATATCCAATTGGGCCCCAAACCATAATGCCAGGCGACGGACCGGTATGGCGATGCATAATACAGACGTCATACAGTCTCTCGCCGTGGTGCCGCCACACGCGGATCCGACTATCGTGATGTTGCAGGTAAAAGCAGGATTCGTCAGATAAGACAATTTTGGGCCATTCCGTAGTCCAGGTTCGGCGTTCAACGGTCCACTGCTGCCGCACTCGCCGGCGGTGTAACGTCAATGGTAATCGGAGCAAAGGCCACCATGCGACAAGTCCCTGCTCCTGCAGACGACATTGAACGGTAAGTGCTGACACAGGTTGTTGTGCAACATACCCTAATTCCTGCGCTAACGTTTTTGATGTGGCGGTGCAAGCCGTCAATGCCCGCCGCACAACATGCCGGTCCTCTCGATCGGTGGTGTGCCGCAGCTGCGGCAATCGCTCACGTCGGTCTGTCCATCCCTCCTGCACCCACCGAATCCATACTCGCCTCACTGTGGCTGGATGTCGTCCCACACGGGCGCCGATGTCGCGATAAGCCACTATTTGTCCTCTGTCGAACTCTGAAACGTGCTGGAATGACTGCCGTATTCTGCGACGAGGCATCAGGAATCTTCCCACGCACAGGTCTGGTAGCACAACACACTTCCACTACTTACACCCCGCCTTCTGTGCACCCTTCTTATAGTGCTTCTTGGTGGCGTGCCGGGCGCACATGATTTGCATATGCCCTGCAATGCTAATCGTTTGCATGTCATCTCCCGGGCGACGCATGCTGCGAATTTCAGGCCGATCTGATGCTTCCTTCTTGGTGTTGCATTTTGGGTGGCCAGAGTGTATATATATATACATCGAATACCCGTTGTTGAATCTCACCGTTTGAGGAAAAAACACACGTTGAGTTCCTTCATTTATTCACTAGTATGTGTTCACAACATATATAGACAATAATTTACAGTCATTCTGTTTCACATAATTCCTTTTTTTCACTTCACTTCATCTCATGGCACTTTTCATTACCCTTGACTTCTCAAAACAGAACAGAATAGAACACTACTGTATTCCAGTTCACAGCACAACAACTCTCCTTTGTACAGTCACGGTTAGCAGCGGTTTCACGCACTTGACTTGACTTAAGAAACTTCAGAGCAGTAAGCAATATGGCTAACATGTTTTGCCAGCAGCTGTTTGATCAGGGTGTGAATAACAGCATTTTCCGAAGGGTGTTTATTATTGAGCATTATCTCACACTGCAATCTTATGGAAGGGTGAAAAAAAAAAAAAAAAAAAAAAACTTTTGAGTAGTGATATCTCAATGATTTCCAAAAAATATAACTGGGCAATTTCACAACTGGTTAATTGTTTTTAATAATTCTAGAAATGTATATTATATGACAGGAAACTGATTAGTATGTGCAGTGGATTTCTTCGTTCATTGAAGGAAGTGAAGTAAACTTATTCTGCACTCAATGCTTTTTTTTTTTAATGATAAACTGGGGGCTCTGGTCAAGTGAAAGTACAAATTTTATTTGCATCAGAAATCTGTGCATCTACAAAAGAATCGGTGAATGGTGTGCATGGTTCGCACGCTTCTTATAAAAGTACTTGAAAAAGTTTAAGACTCTGTAAATAGTACTTGATTTTTTTTTTAAGTAATGATGTGAAAGAGCATGTGTTAAGTAACTGTTTGTGCTAAAAAGATGTATAGGAGATTTCTGTGTAGTTCTGATAAAAACACCATGCTGATCAAATAGTGCATAACTTGTGTTCAACACAGGGGAGTGTGTGGACAGGCGGTGCCTTGACTATGACATCACTACAGAGTAAAGCATCAGCCATGTGAGTAAAATAAGTGGAATGATGTATTCGCAAATTGTGATGGGCTTCTATTTACTGGGGTTAGGGCTGCATTCCTGTCAAAGGGTGGAACTTCCAAGAATTGCTTTATGCTTGGACCCTTTGTCTCCTGGCTGCATCAAAAAATTTATCAAAGTCATGAATCAAAAAATAAAAAGCTAAAGCAAACAAATAAGCGCCATACCTGCAAATGAATACGAAAATAATGTACCCTTTCAAAATATTTCACAAAATAAAAGGATTTCAAAAAACACCAAAACAGGGGAACAATTCAAAGCTAATAAAATAATCCAACTGGGGGCAAGGGTTAACAGGCAGGTCATTAAAGGTGTGCCACCCCAGCTAAGATCCGAACTTACTAAAATACCTACCTACTGACCGACCAACAGTACACACATGATAATTCGGGTTTAAAAAGTCCTTGAAAAGTGCTTGAATTTATTTTGCTTGGAAGAGTATGAACCTTGGTGTGGTGCCCAGCCTCATCATCATTCAGTTGCTCCTACTCCCTTTCTTTTGAGAAAACAGTGAATGACAAGCTGTAGTAGTACTCTTAACCTATTCCAGTTCACTTTTCTTGAATGTCAAAAGGATAAATGTAGTTGCTAGTTTCAGCAAGGTGATGCTACAAGTCATATACGGTCCATGAAAATCACACTTCTTGAGAGAGAAGGGAAGTTTTATAGAAAATTGTGAAATTTCTGCAGGTTTGTGGCTCCTAAGGTTACTAGATGTGATGTTACACATTTTCTTTCTATGTGTCTACTTCAGAGAAGTTACATACAAAACAGATCCCCCAGCTTAGAACAGTAATAGACAATACTGAAATGAATCAAAAATTATCATTTGCTGGAATGGGTGGGTGCAGACTTTTTCCTATGAAAGACCATGGTTGTTGAGGTATCATGCTCACATAGTAGAGAAGGTACTATTGATGTTGCTTCAGTATTTATTTAGAAGGTTTTACTAAGACCAGGAATAGGTTATTGTTGCACTGGTGTGGGTGAGTTAGGATTTCAAAACTTTATCGCACAGCTGTGTTGCCATTGTAGTTTGTGTAAGGTGCCAGTTTCTTCATTACATTCCATAATGGGGTTGCTCCTTTTTGGATGACTTTTCTGCATACAGCAGTTATCATTTTTTCATCTTTTATGTTCCTTGCTCCTTACCAGAAGGGAACTTTTTGCTTATCGTATGTACAACTTTGTGCTGCCGTCTGGATAGATTAGGAATATCTCATAAATTCCTGCTGGGCTTTTTTTTTTTTTTTTTACTAATGTTTTGCTTGTTGGCACTGTGTCATAGATATATGTAGGAGATTTAATGACCACATTTATCACATACTTTTGTGTGAAGTTAGTGAACCTACGGGTGCTCCTCTGGTCTGTTTAGCGATTACTCTCTGAAAACTAGAATAGTTGTTGGTGATCAGGTTTAAGGTTCTTTGAAATTCTTGCACTAACTCTGGAGGATGTTGGTTTAATTTCACTATTTGATCCAAATTATCACATGCTTCATGTACTGTGGTAGAGGGGCAGAGAGAGATAACATCAAAAGTACTTAAGATATCTGTTGGGTCTAGCTTCAAATTAGTTATCTTGTGAATGAAGTTTGTGGAGAAGTTTCAAATCTGATCGTAGAAGGATCAGATTTTAAACTTCTCCACACTTATTCACAAGGTAACTAATTTGAAGCTAGACCCAACAGATATTTTAAGTACTTTCCTTCTAAACTTCTCAGCAGACTTCAGTTCTGGGACTAGTCTTTCTGCATATAGTGTGCCATAAATTATGAAATATTGCTTTGTCTAGGAGAGCTGCATCTTCTCCTGTTGTTCCATGTAGAGCAATTCCCAAAGTATGTATTCAAACACAAAATGAAACTTCCTTTGTTTTGTACTTGTTTCCTTTTTAAAAAGTGATTTCATATGTTCATCTTTTGACCTTGAGCTTGCCAGTAGTTTTCTAATGTCCTTGGATGATCTACAACCTGGTTAATTTGCTGTTGATTAACTGAGACTCTATTATATTTCACTGTCTCTAGTGTTGAGAAGTACTGCAGTAGTTTATTATTTAGCACTTTAATGGTCACTGATGACATATATTGCCACAATGTGACATTGTACAAGCAGTTGTTGGCAGTGTGTCATCAAAGACAAAGGGGCATGCTTAGATGGTGTCAGAATCAAATAAGCAGTGAGGAGTCTTGTTTTCTCATCTTTCCTTTGAAGACTACTCTCCAAGCTTTTGCCATCTTTAGGAATATTTGCATATTAAAGGAAATTTCTTTTTCTTTGGTGTTAATCAAAGCACGCTGCCATGAGCGAGGCAGGGCCACTTACTGGAAAAGATGTGCCTCGTGTAGTTTTAGCAAAGAGGTGTCTTTAGGTGATTCTTTGCAGTGTGGCGATACTGGATTGCATTGTTCAGAACTCAAAAGTGATGTGGACATTTTTGCTGAAGATTCAGTGAAGATTATCAAAAATAGGGTGATTCATCTATAGTGCAATGTAAGAAGCACATGAAAGGTGTGTATAAATACCATCAGATGTTCAAATACTAACTTTGTGCAAGAAAAATGCTGAAATGGACAAAGTAAGTATTTATTCATGCACATCAGTTGGTGCAGTGCCTCTACTTGTATAAGAAACAGTTTCTTGACCATAAAAATGCATTCTTAGATTTTATGTTGCATTGTATGAGAGGCATGATAACAAGACATAAATGGGAAGGTACAGAAGTAGATTTGACAGTTGCGTAATGTACGAGTCATCACTCATTGCATTCTCCTTAAGCTAATCCAGAAGACAGAATTTCAGGTAAGTTGGCAGAGCATTGTCTATCAAGTGTGCCCGGTTGTAAGAAAAAAGTTTCACATGAGGAAATGCTGTAGTTGTGCTAGAAACAAAATCAAATGAGTGTTAGACTGTGAGTGTTGTTTTCAGTGCAATGTTAGACTGTGTAATACATCCTGTTTTCAATTATTTCACACAAAAAGTCTACAGGGATGGAAAATAGTTCTAAGAATCAGTAATGAATAAATAGAATGTGTAAACTGAGATTGAAATATATGTAGATTTTTACTAGTTACAAACTTTTATATATTAAATTCATTAAAACATGGATGCAAATAAGTGGTCACCCAGTCACCAATAGTGACTAAGTTTTTCCAGCTGGCAACCAATTTTTCTTGAAGGATATTTTGAAGCAGCCACTACTGCACTCTAAAGTTTAGAAATCTCGTACAAGAAACCTGGTTGGTTGCTGATAGGCCTTGGTACCAATGGTGTTGCCAGGATGATAAGTGAGAGAGGAGGGCTGGGTGCCAAGTTTACCGAAATTTGTCCTCAATTAATACAAGCACACTGTGTAGCAGCCAGTGCAAAATATATATATATATATTATATTATATTATATATACTGCTTTAATATATATATATATATATATATATATATATATATATATATCACATGCATTTAGACAATCACTTATATACATTTACACACATGAAAACTATTATAGAACCCAATTTTGATAAGCTGCTGTGGCGCTGTCTTATGGTATTTCTGTATATTTTCATTAATTCATATTTTCTGATTCTGATTTTGAGTACTTTTACTGTTCATATATATACACACTGAGTGGCCACTTTATTATGACCACCCCCTCAGTACTTCGTTGGGCCACCTTTTGCCTTTAATACTGTGTCGATTCTTCGTTGCATGGACTCCACGAGATGTTGATAGGTGGTTTGTGGAATCTGAGACCATGCTTGATGAATATCTCTTTCCAGGAGTGTGAGATTGCAGGGTTGTGGATCCAGCTGTCTGATGGCTCGTTCAACTTCATCCCACAAATTCTCAATGGGGTTGAGATCTGGAGATTGTGGGGGCCACCTAAGCAAAGTAAACTCACCGGCATGTTCCTGAAACCAATCCGGTACAATACGAGCACTTTGGCGGGACGCATTATCTTGTTGAAAGTAGCCATTGCGATAAACCATCCACATGAGAGGATGCACTTGGTCCGCAACGATGTTTAGATATGATGTGCCAGTCAGACGTTGATCAACATGAATTAAAGGGCCCAAAGGTTGCCAGGAAAACATTCCCCAAACCACAACGTTGCCTCCACCAGCTTGAAGGGTTGTAGCAATGCATTTGGGGTCCATGCTTTCGTGCTGTTTCCACCAAATTCTCACTTGGCCATCGGCATGGTGCAACTGAAAACGTGATTCATCGGACCACGTAATTTGTTTCCAATTATCGACTGTCCAATCCTCGTGCGAACTGGAGATGTTTTCTCTTGTTAACTGCAAGCAACAAAGGTGTTCGAACAGGCCTTCGGCTGCCATATCCCATCCGATGCAGTGTACAACGAACAGTGAGTGCAGTAATCATTTGAGGGGATCCTTGATTAAGATGGTCTGTAATTTGCTGCACTGTTGCTCTTCTGTTGTCTGTTACCAGTCTGGACACTCTGCCTTCCGCCCGAGCAGTCACTAGTCGATGACCACCACATGTTGCATGTAGAGACCCAGTTGTTTGGCTGACAGTCCAGTCTTTAAACACTTTAACAACAGCTGCTCTGGAACATTTCGCGAATGCGGCGGTTTCGGTGATACTCGCTCCATGGCTCCAAGCTCCTACAATCATCCCACGTTGAAAGTCTGTCAAATCGCATTTTTCACCCATCTCGTCACCCAAAAATCACTTCTACTACTGTCGCAAGCACTAAGCTTTCCCTTTTTATACTAGCCTCGCGCTCTGGCGGCAACAGCGTGCAGCCATAGCTCATTTACTTGAAACTGTCAGGTGGTCATAATAAAGTGGCCACTTAGTGTGTGTATATATATATATATCATCATCATCATCATCATTGTCAACCATTATCAATCCACTGCTGGATGAAGGTCTCCCCAAGTTTTTTCCACAACCGTCTGTCTTGTGCCAGTCTCCTCCATGTTACTCCCGCATACTTCCGAATTTCATCCACCCATCTTCCATGTGGTTTTCTTCTGGGTCTTTTCCTGTCCCTTGGAATCCAGTTTAAAATTTCAGCTGTCCATCGATGGTCTGTCCTTCTGGCAGTATGTCCAGCCCATTGCCATTTCGGGGATTTAACTCTGATCATGATGTCTTCCACTCTTGTCATTTTTCTGATCCACGAGTTCCTCTTCTTATCTCTCCTGGTTACACTAAGCATACATCTCTGCATGCTTCTTTGAGTTGTCTGCAGTCTTTGTATGCCTCTTTTAGTTAAGGTCCATGTCTCTGCTCCATACGTAAGCACTGGCAGGATGCATTGATTAAACACTTTTCTTTTAAGACATAATGGCATATTGCTCTTGAAAATTATACTGTTTCTTCCAAAAGCTCTCCAGGCAAGTTTTATAAGCCAATTAATTTCTTCATCAATGTGACCTTCACTTGATATCTGCTGTCCAAGATAAATGTAGGTTTTAGTTATCTCCAGCTTTTCCCCATCAATCGATAAATTTTCATTTCTTGTAAAAGCATTGTACATCACTATTGTCTTTTGGAAGTTCATTTTTAATCCCACTTCTTTACTCTTGTCAGCAAGTTCCTGGATCATACTGTGCAGCTCTGATGGGGTAGTTCATACCTGCCAACTCTTCCGATTTTCTCGCGACCAAACTCGCGTTCTTCTGCCGTTCGAAAAATGTTTGTGTTTTTTGTGAAAAATAACCTGTTTTATTAATTTTTGTAAGTAAAAAAAAAAAAAAAAAAGTTGAAAAGTGCAGCAATAACTGACTAGTCTTAATCAGGGGCTGCCAGACCTGCGCCAATTGCGCCAGCCCGCGCCAAAACGTTGTTCTTGCACCATTCTGCTAAAAAATTGCGATTTTGACGAAATCTGCGCTAATTTTGCGCCAAAAGTTTAAATTTACCGGTCATCAATATTTTAGCGTAATCTTGCGCCATTTGAAATCGATTCAGCGGTTAATTCGTACGAGAGATTCTTCCGTGGATTCGCGGATCCCCCCCCCCCCTTTTTGTCATTTTAGAGATGGATGCAAAAATGAAGAAATTTTCGGGGTATTAGTTAGGGTGGGGGGTCGTATTTCGTCTGGGGACGTTGTTTTGTCTTTTTAAACGTTCGGAAACTGAAGCTAAACGGAGTGCAGATTTATTCCGTAATCGTATTTTCTCTCTAGCGATATTGCTTCTGTTCAGTATTGTTGTTAAATATAATTTCATTGCATAATTTCAGCTTGAAATTGTAGGCAACAATTTCCGAAAACGGAAGTTAGGCTGCCCGAAAATTTCCCCGTAATCTTCAGCCACAAGATTCTTACGCTGATTCGAAGAATTCCATCTTTTTTTGTTTTTGTTATCATTGGGACCAGCACGAGATCGATGCACAACTGAACTGAAATTTTGGGAGGATTGGGGGGGGGGGGGTCGTTTTCTCCGTCGGAGGACGGAATTTCATCCTTCGAAAATGGAAAGTAGTAGACGGAGGTAAGATCTTTCTCGTAATCGTAATTTTTTTCTCTCGCCATGTTTCCTCTACCCAGTATTATTAGATATCATTTTATTCCATAAACATTTGTATTTCAGCTTGAAAATGTTGGATAAATTTTCGAAAACGGAAGTCAGACGGAGCAAAGATTTCTTCAGTAATTGTATCCCCCTCCCCACGCGATGTGATTCCCACTCCTATGTAGTTGTTAAATGTCATCACCCTCATAAATGTGTGTGCATTTTAGCTTGATAAGGGTGAGGGAAATTTCTAGAAACAGAAGTGACGAAGCTTGGAAATTTGTAAGAATTGATGCATGGTGTTAAAAAAAAAAAAGTATTCATTCTCTGAAAATTGCACCATTTATCTAAAATAGTGAAAGCTCTGATATCAGAATTCATGGTTCTCAGCTACAGTTGATGTTTTTAGTAAGCACAGGATACCTTTCAAAAATTGCATTGCTTTTGGAGCAGACAATGCTCCAGTAATGATAGGAGAGAAAAATGGTGTGGCTCCTCATTTGAAAAAAAACACCAAGGTGAAATAATAATTATAGGGTGTATTTGCCATTTAATTAATAATGCAAAAGAATTTAATTAATGCAAAAGAACTTTTTCTTTGGTTAAAAAAATCGCACAATGTTTCGATCATTAATGTCAGGTGAATCGCTTGAGTCTTCTGTTAATTAAATGCAAAGAAAATTTACTTTGTTTTCAAAAAGAGTACTCCAAAGAATTCTTTAAAAAAGCCAAAAAGGCCACTGTAAAAAGTTTAGCTAACTGTTAAATTACTATAAATAAAAGTTCCCTTCAATAAAAACACACACAAAAATAAAGGTAAGTGTCCTGTATTCCTTTTTTGTTTAAGCAGTATGAGTTCTAAATCACTTTATCGTGTGACAAATTGATGTAAAAAAAATCTTCTGAATTTTTCAAAGCAATCTTCTGCATATTCATTAACTTTAGTTGGCAGGTATGGTAGTTGCAAAAATGACTATGTCTATCAGCAAAACGAAGGTGAGTTAGATAATCTCCATTAATCTTTATCCCTTTTGTTTTCCCAGTTCAGTGATTGAAAGGCATTTTCCAAATTGGCATTAAAGAGTTTGGGAGATATAGTGTCACCTTGTCTCACTCCCTTTCAAATCTTTATGGGTGCTGTATTCTCAAATAGCCGAATCTTTGCACTTGCATTGTCATAGATGTTATTAATAATATGATAATGCATCTTCAATACCGCAGGATTTCAGAGCCATTGTTACTGCTGATGGTTTCACCGAATTAAAGGCTTTTTCATAATCGATAAAAGCCATGCACAATGGAAGTTCATATTCCCTCACTCTTTCAATTAGATCTCTCAGTTCGTGGATATGATCTATAGTGCTGTAGCCGCTCTTGAATCCAGCATGTTCTCTCGGTTGAGCCATGTCCAGTGTTACTTTCAAGCGGTGTGAAAAAACTTTAGTGAAGATTTTATAAACCACTGATAGGAGACTAATAGGTCTGTAGTTCCCAAGATCCTCAATGTCACCTTTTTTATGTGGCAGGATCATTGTAGCATTTTTCTAATCCTCAGGAATCTTCCCTTCATAAAGGCACCGAGTTAAAACTTGGGCGAGTGCTGTTTCAATTTCTTCACTTGCTTCTTGTATGATGTCTACAGTAATTCCATCTTCTCCTGGAGCTTTTCCCCATTTCATGTTCTTGATTGCATGTGCAACTTCTGCTGGGAGGACTGGAAGAACTCTGGTACTGGTACCTTTCGTAATGTCGGGAGTACATGTATCGTCCCTTTCATATAGTTTTGAGTAGAAATCTTTCACTTTTGTCAAAATTTCGCCTCTATTTCTTGTTACAGAACCATCTTTTCTCAGAGCCATAATCTGTTTTCTTCCCTTACTCAGATGTCCCTTTGCTCTCTTCAGGCTTTGATTGTTTTCAATTGCTTTCCTCACTAGTTCACAGTTGAATTTCCTTACGTCTTCAGTGATACTTTTTTGTACTATCTTGCATAGCTCTATATATTCCATTTTGGAAGTCACATCTCCTTTAGTTGTCTTCATCTCTCTTCTTTTTTGCATCAGAATTTTGTTTTTTCCTGATAATTTGTTCATATGCAACTTGTTCTTAGTACCAGCTATTTTTGTTATTGTTTCCATAAGAGCCTTGGTTAGTTTTCTGTTAACTTCAGAGATGTCTACTTCTTCCTAAGTTAGACCTTTTAGAGCAGAGAATCTGTTCCTCAGTTCCAATTTGAAGGTATTATGGTGTTTTTTAAGGTTGGTCATGTCAATACACTTTGTTTTATGAGCTTGTCACGCTTGAGTTTAGCATTGAGGTGCATCTTACTATTCTGTGGTCACTACCTGTGTTGAACTTGTTCAGCACACTGCAGTCTTCCATGACAAATTTCTTGTTACACATTATAAAATCGATTTCACTTGTCAATCCATTGGGATACCTCTATTTCCTTGTGGCTTTTTCTTGAAAAAGGAGTTCATGATGAAAAACCCTTCTGCCACCGTGAACTCTACGGGAGCATTTCCACGCTGGTTTCTGTTACTGTGACTGAATTTACCTACTGAAGTTTCGTTCTGTTGCCGTTGCCCTATTTTCGCATTGAAATCTCCCATAATGATCTTCAAGTGCTGCTTGCCTTTATTATTTAGATGACGAATTCCCGCATAAAATTCTTCAATCTCTTCTTCAGGATGACTTGTGGTGGGTGCATAAGCTTGAATAAACTGAGACTGGTATCTTCTCGAGAGTTGGATAACAAGTCGTGCAGCTCTGTCAGAAGAACTTTCAACTTCTACAACTTTATCCTTCAGTTTCTTGTTTATTAAAAGTCCAACACCACTAGTTCTGTCATGTCAGTATCTGTCCCACGATAGTAGAAGAGATGTCCACTTTTCAGTTCAATGAGATCTCCTTTTCTCCTTACCTCACTTAGCCGGACGATGTCCCACTTGATCCTTTGTAGTTCCTTTCCCAATTCAAGGAGCCTTGAATCAGAAGAGAGGGAGCACCCATTATAAGTAGCCAAGGTCAGCATCAGATGACAACCTAGTATGGTTCTCCGGTGATTCTTAGCACCCTCTGCCTTCATGTCGCACTGACCGCTGCCTTGGCCAGGTACATTTCAGCTGCCGGAGACTGAGAGCCAAGATTTAAGTTGTGGAGTCATTTTGGAGGGGTTTGGCCATAACTCATGAAGCTGGCCAAGTGGGTTGGTGAGTGTGGGATAGCATTTCCTCTCATCCCGATGGTATAGTTATACCGCTATTGGCAGTCATCAGAGCCCCTTTAATGGGAACAGGATGCACCACGAGAATGCGGGGTTGACATTTGTCAAGGAGAGGCTGTAGTATGTTGCGCATCACCTGGCCTTACATCCCATGTGTGTGTGTGTGTGTGTGTGTGTGTGTGTGTGTGTGTGTGTGTGTGTGTAAAAGAATATTAACATACAAGCAATCTACCCTCATAAACAAACAAATAGGGCCAAAAGCCTCCAAATAAAAAAGTAAAAAAACTAAGTGATTAACAAAATGACAAAACAATGTTAAGAAAAATCTATAAAAACATTTACTCATAACCCCTGGATCACTCTTCAGGGAAAGACATCCAGATGCCCTGAGCACACAAGTTCAGTTCAGGTTTCATGAGAATGCAAAAATCTCAAAAAAGCAATAATTGACATCCAATTTAAAATTTTGTGTTTTAAATTTTGATGCATTCTGTCTTCCCTACCGGAACTATATATAGAAAATACAAAAGAGTCACTAGGATTAAAATTGAACTAAAAAATGAACTATAAAACACCTTACCAAACCAATAATGTTACATGAACTGTTGTATAAACGAAAAAGAATCATCGAAATGAAAACTGAGTCATACATCTCCTTACAAGATTAAAAGATAGTAACAGTAACATAAATCCTTCCACCAAACCCTTCATGACATAAGCATAGTCATTCATAGAGAGTCACGGTTAAGACGCAAATCCAAGTTGGAAAATTTAACTCCAGGTGTGTTCAGAAACCCAAGTGAACAAATTTAGCTGCAATTTCCTAAGTAAATTCTGAAATAATCCAGTTTCTATAATGTCGAATAAGCGTTTTTAGTGGATGTAAAGAACGGGTGTTATAAGTCTCCGAGGCGACTTGGAGGAAAAATTTTTTTAAAGTGTGGCCCTAAGAAGTAGTTAGTAAAAAGATATTTTAGGGTGTAATGTTACAAAGT
Organism: Macrothele yani; assembly: GCA_039090855.1. NCBI lineage: Eukaryota > Metazoa > Arthropoda > Arachnida > Araneae > Macrothelidae > Macrothele > Macrothele yani. The sequence continues at coordinate 73,730,010 of CM077016.1, read as the reverse complement.
CTGATCTTGAAGGTGGAGTGTAGATTGTAAGTAGATAAGAGATCACAAAAATAAAATTTACAAAATTTTAGTGGTAAGAATGATTTTTCAAAGTGGAAAAAAAGCTTTTTAACTGTTTGGTGGTATTTATTGTCTCTGTTATTGCAAATGCGAGTGATACGTAGAAATTGAGATATAATAATGTTTCTATGTATTATTCTTGGAATTCTTGAAGTCCAAACACTCAGTAATTTAGGACTGAAGTCAAAATTTGTTCTTTTATCAAATACATCTTTTGAGAATTTTCTACGCCTTAGTGTAATCTGTAGGTTCAAAAAAGCAATCTCAGAATTCTTGTTTGTTTTTTTCCAGAACCAAGCTCGGGGGAAAACAATCCTGCATATTAAAAGTCTTGTTTTGAACACAGAAACTGATGAGGTCATCAACATATCTAAAATTATGAACATGCTCCATAACAATCTTTCTCTCATAATAATGCAGAAATAAATTGGCTAACAGGCTTAAAAATGAAGTACCCATAGGGATACCTTGTTTTTGAATCATTATTCTATTTTTATCATAAATATAGTTGTGGAAGACACAAAAGTTACAAAGGTGTCCCCAGTATTCCTTGCTGACCTTCAAAAGGTGACCAAATTCATCAAAATACCATTGGAGAACTGCATGTAGATCCTGTAAACCGATAGAAGTAAACAGATTATTGAAATCATATGCATTAATTTCACCTTTAAAAGGCTAATCATCTTTATAATATTCAAGATGCAACTTGGATTATTACAGACAATAAAAAAATCTTAGTTTTTCAAGGATAATCAGCCTTTTAAAGGTGAAATTAATACATATGATTTCAATAATCTGTTTACTTCTATCGATTTACAGGATCTACATGCAGTTCTCCAATGGTATTTTGATGAATTTGGTCACCTTTTGAAGGTCAGAAAGGAATACTGGGGACACCTTTGTAGCATGTTCATAATTATTTATGATAAAAATAGAATAATGATTCAAAAACAAGGTATCCCTATGGGTATTTCATTTTTAAGCTTGTTAGCTAATTTATTTCTGCATTATTATGAGAGAAAGATTGTTATGGAGCATGTTCAAAATATTAGATATGTTGATGACCTCATCAGTTTCTGTGTTCAAAACAAGACTTTTAATATGTAGGATTGTTATCCCCAAGCTTGGTTCTGGAAAAAACAAACAAGAATTCTGAGATTGCTTTTTTGGACCTACAGATTACACTAAGGCATAGAAATTTCTCCATAGATTTATTTGATAAAAGAACAAATTTTGACTTCAGTCCTAAATTACTGAGTGTTTGGACTTCAAGAATTCCAAGAACAATACATAGAAACATTATTATATTTCAATTTCTACGTATCACTCGCATTTGCAATAGCAGAGACTATACCACCAAACAGTTAAAAAGCTTTTTCCACTTTGAAAAATAATTCTTATCCACTAAAATTTTGTAAATTTTATTTTTGTGATCTCTTATCTACTTACAAATTTACACTCCACCTTCAAGATCAGACTTTGTAACATTACACCCTAAAATATCTTTGTACTAACCACTTCTTAGGGCCACACTTAAAAAAAAAAAATTTCTCCGAGTCGCCCGAAGACTTATAACACCCGTTATTTACATCCACTAAAAACACTTATTCGACATTATAGAAACTGGATTATTTCAGAATGTACCTAGGAAATTGCAGCTAAATTTGTTCACTTGGGTTTCTGAACACACCTGGAGTTTTAATTTTCCAACTTGGATTTGTGTCTTAACCGCAACTCTCTACGAAGGGCTGCTTATATAAGTCATGAAGGGTTTGGTGGAAGGATTTATGTTACTCTTACTATCTTTTAATCTTGTAAGGAGATTTATGACTCAGTTTTCGTTTTGATGATTCTTTTTCGTTTATACAACAGTTCATGTAACATTATTGGTTTGGTAAGGTGTTTTATAGTTCAGGTAAGGAAGACAGAATACATCAAAGTTTACAACACAAAATTTCAAATTGGATGTTCATTATTGCTTTTTTGAGATTTTGGCATTCTCGTGAAACCTGAACTGAACTTGTGTGCTCAGGGCCTCTGGATGTCTTTCCCTGAAGAGTGATCCAGGGGTTCTGAGTAAATGTTTTTATAGATATTTTCTTAACATTGTTTTGTCATTTTGTTAATCACTTAGGTTTTTTTTGTTTTTTTTTATCTGGAGGCTTTTTGGCCTTATTTGTTTGTTTATGAGGGTAGATTGCTTGTATGTTAATATTCTTTTGCATACACTAACTACATCTAATACTTGCAGCATCGCATAGTTTTGTTGTTGTTTATATTATATTACATGAGTGAAAATTTAACTTTCCTATGCTATATATATATATATATATATCATCATCATCATCATCGTCGTCAACCATTATCAATCCACTGCTGGACGAAGGTCTCCCCAAGTTTCCTCCACAACGGTCTGTCTTGTGCCAGTCTCCTCCATGTCACCCCTGCATACTTTCGAATTTCATTCACCCATCTCCCATGCGGTCTTCTTCTGGGTCTTTTCCTGTCCCTTGGAATCCAATCTAAAATTTCGGCTGTCCATCGATGATCTGTCCTTCTGGCAGTATGTCCAGCCCATTGCCATTTCAGGGATTTAACTCTGATCATGATGTCTTCCACTCTTGTCATTTTTCGGATCCACGAGTTCCTCTTCTTATCTCTCCTGGTTACACGAAGCATGCACCTCTCCATGCTTTTTTGAGTTGTCTGCAGTCTTTGTATATCTCTTTTAGTTAAGGTCCACGTCTCTGCACCATACGTAAGCACTGGAAGGATGCATTGATCAAACACTTTTTTTTTAAGACATAATGGCATATTGCTCTTGAAAATTATACTGTTTCTTCCAAAAGCTCTCCAGGCAAGTTTTGTACGCCGATTAATTTCTTCATCAATGTGACCCTCACTTGATATCTGCTGTCCAAGATAAACGTACATGTCTGTTATCTCCAGCTTTTCTCCATCAATCAAAAAATCTTCATTTCTTGTAAAAGCATTGAACATCACTTTTGTCTTCTGAAAGTTCATTTTTAATCCCACTTCTTTACTCTTGTCAGCAAGTTCCTGGATCATACTCTGCAGCTCTGCTTCTTGTATGATGTCTACAGTAATTCCATCTTCTGCTGGAAGGACTGGAGGAACTCTGGTACTGGTATCTTTCATGATGTCTGGAGTGCATGTATCATCCCTTTCATATAATTTGGAGTAGAAATCTTTCACTCTTGTCAAAATTTCGCCTCTATTTCTTGTTACAGAACCACCTTCTTTTCTCAGTGCCATAATCTGTTTTCTTCCCTTACTGAGATGTCCCTTTGCTATCTTTAGGCTTTGGTTGTTTTCAATTGCTTTCCTCACTAGTTCACAGTTGAATTTTCTTACGTCTTCAGTGATACTTTTTCTTACTGTCTTGCATAGCTCTATATATTCCACTTTGGAAGTCACATCTTCTTTAGTTGTCCTCATCTCTCTTCTTTTTGCATCAACATTTTCGTTTTTCCTGATAATTTGTTTACATGCAACTTGTTCTTAGACCCAGCTAATTTTGTTGCTGTTTCCATAAGAGCTTTGGTTACTTTTCTGTTAACTTCAGAGATGTCCACTTCTTCCGATGTTAGGCCTTCTAAAGCAGAGAACCTGTTCTTCAGTTCCAACTTGAAGGTATTATGGTGTTTTTTAAGGTTGGTTATGTCAATAGATTTTGTTTGTCTTATGAGCTTGCCACGTTCAAGTTTGGTGTTGAGGTGCATCTTACATCTCACCAATCTATGGTCACTACCTGTGTTGAACTTGTTTAGCACACTGCAGTCTTCTATGACGAATTTTTTGTTACACATAATAAAATCAATTTCACTTGTCGTCCCATTTGGATGTCTCCATGTCCATTTCCTGTGTGGCTTTTTCTTGAAGAAGGAGTTCAAGATGAAAAACCCTTCTGCCTCTGCAAACTCAACGAGAGTATTTCCACGCTGGTTTCTGTTGCCGTGACCGAATTTACCTACTGAAGTTTCATTCTGTTGCCGTTGCCCTAATTTGCATTGAAATCTCCCATAATTATTTTCAAGTGCTGCTTACCTTTATTATTTAGATGACAAATTTCCTCATAAAATTCTTCAATTTCTTCTTCAGGATGACTTGTGGTGGGTGCATAAGTTTGAATAATCTGAGCCTGGTATCTTCTTGAGAGTTGGATAACAAGTCGTGCAGCTCTGTCAGAGGAACTTTCAACTTCTACAACTTTATCCTTCAGTTTCTTGTTTATTATAAATCCAACACCACTAGTTCTGCCAGTATCTGTCCCACGATAGTAGAAGAGATATCCACTTTTCAGTTCGATGAGATCTTCTCCTTTTCTCCTTACCTCACTTAGCCCCACGATGTCCCACTTGATCCTTTGTAGTTCCTCTTCCAATTCAAGAAGCCTTGAATCAGAAGATAGGGAGCGTCCGTTGTACGTAGCCAAGGTCAGCATCAGATGGCAGTCTAGTCCGGTCCTCCGGGGATTCTTAGCACCTTCTGCCTTCATGTCGCACTGGCTGCTGCCTTCGCCAGGTACATTCCAGCTGCCGGAGACTGAGGGCCAAGATTTAAGTTGTGGAATCATTTTGGAGGGGTTTGGCCATAACTCACCACGCTGGCCAAGCGGGTTGGTGAGTGTGGGATAGAATTTCCTCCTAATCCCGATGGTATAGTTATACCGCTATTGGCGGTCGTCAGAGCCCCTTTAGTGGCAACAGGATGTACCACGAGAAGGCGGGGTTGACATTTGTCAAGGAGAGGCTGTGATGTTACGCATCACCTGACCTATATATATATATATATATATATATATATCACTGAACTGGTGAAACAAAGGGATAAAGATTAACGGAGATTATCTAACTCACCTTCGTTTTGCTGATGACGTAGTCATTTTTGCAACTTCCCCATCAGAGCTACAGAGTATGATCCAGGAACTTTCTGACAAGAGTAAAGAAGTGGGATTTAAAATGAACTTTCAGAAGACAAAAGGGATGTACAATGCTTTTACAAGAAATGAAGATTTATCGATTGATGGGGAAAAGCTGGAGATAACCAACACGTACATTTATCTTGGACAGCAGATATCAAGTGAGGGTCACATTGATGAAGAAATTAATCGACGTATAAAACTTGCCTGGAGAGCATTTGGAAAAAACAGTATAATTTTCAAGAGCAATATGCCATTATGTCTCAAAAGAAAAGTGATCAATGCATTCTGCCAGTGCTTACGTATGGAGCAGAGACATGGACCTTAACTAAAAGAGGCATACAAAGACTGCAGACAACTAACTCAAAGAAGCATGCAGAGATGTATGCTTAGTGTAACCAGGAGAGATAAGAAGAGAAACTTGTGGATCAGAAAAATGACAAGAGTGGCAGACATCATGACCAGAGTAAAATCCCTGAAATGGCAATGGGCTGGACATATTGCCAGAAGGACAGACCATCGATGGACAGCTGAAATTTTAGACTGGATTACAAGGGACAGGAAAAGACCCAGAAGAAGACCACATAGTAGATGGGCGGATGAAATTTGAAAGTATGCGGGAGTAACATGGAGGAGACTGGCACAAGACAGACCGTTGTGGAAGAATCTTGGGGAGACCTTCGTCCAGCAGCGGTTTAATAATGGTTGACAATGATGATGATGCTGCTGATGATGATATATACATATGCAAAATTCAAACAAAGGCAACAGGTAAAAATGGTTTTGAAGTTCCAAAGCACCAAAAGGTTGCATCAAAGAAAAATCAAATTAAATACTGAAAAACACCATAAGACTGAAAAATTTAAATACTGATTAGCAAGACCAAAAATGTTACTAACCACTGGAATATAGAGCCATGGTAAGCTGTTCTTTGTGGCTTTGTCAAGGGCCAGGCACAGACAACACCCAACCAACCTCTATAGAGGCCTGAAAGTCTGGGTTTCTGCACGAATTTTCGGCAACGAGCCTACTGGAAACTGCAGAAAGCAGGAATGGCAAAGAAAAAATAATAATAAATAAAATAATTAGAATAATAAAAAATAAAAATAATAATGATTTAGAACGGACCCACCCAGAACACGGACCAAGTAACACACCGATCCCCTGCACATCCAAAAACAACCCCCAAAATAAAGATAAAAATAAAAAATTAAAATTAAAAAAAAAAAATAGAGGAAACTCTCTAATAAACAAAACAATTTCAAAAAACCATACAGCCGACTAAATTCCCCGAGGCCTGACTTCACAACTGACTGAATAAAATTACTGAACAGAAAACTCACTGAGAAGCAAAAGATGCTGATAACAAAGGAAATAAAATGCTACAACCAAACTCGAACTGTAATTATATACAAGCATATTCACAAAACCTAAAGGTGGATGAAGACTTAAATTTAGTTGCTTATTTACAAGAAACTGCCAAATGAGAATATTAATCGTAAGATAAAAAGAAAAAAGGCATGTTAACACTGCACAAATAAGCCTAAAAGATGTGCGAAACAAGGCTTATACAATGCACCGCGATAACTAATAACTTTGCCCTAAGAAGGGAAGGTAAAATTAGCCAACTGTTTTAAATAAACGTAGTAGGCAAGAATGAGCACCTGAAACCAAAAAATATATATTTTAAAAAACGGCACAAAGCAAATTACTGAACAAAACACATACTGAGCCCTGTGTGCTACATCTTCAAACGAAACACACAGATAAAATGAACGCCACCAGAAGAGCAGCGACAGCACTGCCATCTGTCACACAAGAGGGGAACCATATTCCCAGAAATTCTGTAGGTGCTGTCAAGTTGAATTATTCCGTACAGTTTTTATGTTAAAATTAACTAGTCAGAATACTTCAAAAATTCCAGTTGGGAACAACTGAAAATGTTCCCAACTGTTGTTTAAAAGTATTAATAATGCCACAAAGAACTAACACCCTTCCCCCTATTTTAAGAAATTAATCGGCGTACAAAACTTGCCTGGAGAGCTTTTGGAAGAAACAGCATAATTTTCAAGAGCAATATGCCGTTATGTCTTAAAAGAAAAGTGTTTGATCAATGCATCCTTCCAGTGCTTACGTATGGTGCAGAGACGTGGACCTTAACTAAAAGAGACATACAAAGGCTGCAGACAACTCAAAGAAGCATGGAGAGGTGCATGCTTGGTATAACCAGGAGAGATAAGAAGAGGAACTCGTGGATCCGAAAAATGACGAGAGTGGAAGACATCATGATCAGAGTTAAATCCCTGAAATGGCAATGGGCTGGACATACTGCCAGAAGGACAGACCATAGATGGACAGCCGAAATTTTAGATTGGATTCCAAGGGACAGGAAAAGACCCAGAAAAAGACCACATGGGAGATGGGTGGATGAAATTCGTAAATATGCGGGAGTGACATGGAGGAGACTGGCACAAGACAGACCGTTGTGGAGGAAACTTGGGGAGACCTTCGTCCAGCAGTGGATTGATAATGGTTGACAATGATGATGATGAATTGAATTAACTTTTACTATTTTTTTTTGTTGTTGTTTTAATGTATTTATGCTTTTTTTGTACTTTTAACCATTATAAGACTTTGGGGGGGGGATTTTTTGTCTTTTTTAAACTTTTTTTGAATTAAAAGGAAGGGGAGCAGTGAGAGCCTGTTGGGTTCCTGAATAAGAGAATGTAACCACATCATCACCTAAACTTCTATGTTATAGCTTTCATTTAGATGATTCATTCGGTCACAAGATTGCTAAATTAGAGTAGGTCTGCAATCCTGAAACTGTAATTAAGTACTCCTTAGTGTGGCTTTTAGGAAAGCTTTCAAAACCTGGTTGGCAATAAACTGACTGATTAATAAATGAACATTTTGAATAAAATCTTTTTCCAAGCTGCAAATTCTGGACAACCTAAAGACCTGCAAGATGAAAACATTCTCAACCGTGCAAGAGTTATTACTAGACCAATTTATGAATTTTAAAACTGAAGTTACTTCTCTTATCATACAAGCTAATAACAGGGTTTCCGTCATTAAGATTAATGGACAAATCCAGAAAATCAAGTTCTTGGTTATTAGAATTGGTTTTAATTAACTTAAGGCAGCGTGGATAAATTGCAGGAAAATCAGCTTCAAAAACTCCAGCACTATTTAAGCAGAGGTGGCCATCGATATACCTATAAGTGTAAAGATAGCTGTCGCTTTTAGAAGGGTTGTTCTTAATGAACTGAAATTCTTTGAAGAACAGGAAAAGAATGTGAGCAACCCATGAGGATACTATTTACTTGCTTGTAGAACTTGTTGCAGAAAAAAATATAATTATTTTTAATACAGCAATTTAACAAAATATTCCAGTACCCTTTGGAAATAATGCCAGATACCTTAAATTCCACAAAAAGTTATTTTAAGTGTTTGAATAACCTTAACTATAGGGAGGCTGGTATACAAATTTTCAAGTCATAGCTATTAATATTTATAGGCTTGAGTGTAAGGATGTCAGAGATAACCTCTGCATTGCTATTAATAAACCAAAATTCTCTACTACTGAAATTAGTACAAGACTTAACTCGACTTAAAACCTGCTTCCAAACAGACTCAAAATATTTATCTATTGCCTTCTTGTGACTTTTAGTCCCACTAGCTATGAACCTAAATTTCACTGGTTCCTTATGGAATTCTGCTGTAGCAAAAGATAGGGAAATTCAGGTTCATAACTCCTATCCAATTTGAGCTGCAGCTGCTTGTGAAAAGCCTTGAACTTATTGTTATTAGCAAGTTCCTTACCAGAGACAGGAGAATGGTAGTAGGTGGTTTTATTATGAAGCTCACTATTAATTAAGTCATAATAAAATTTCTTACAAATTATTGCAAAATTATTACTAGCTTTATCAGCTGTAGTAAAAATGTAATATTGTTGTAAATATAAAGAGACTTTTAATTCCTTAGGGAAAAGCAAGCTATTATCTTAAGAAATATTTAGGTTAGTTAAATTTACTTGAAAATCTGTCAATACTTTACATTTCCATTCAGAAAAAACCTCTACTGGCATATTGTGGGTAAGGCTGGTTTTAACAATGTACTTATTCAAATCCTGACAAAAGTCAATCTTAATTCTCTCTTTAGAGAGGCGGGAGGAGGGCCTAAACTTAGCACCAAATCCCAAAAGCTTTTTTGAGATTGGGGTTATCAATAAAATCCAGATTCCCTGTAGCAACATGGTTATGAAAGTTATAAAATATAATGCCCTGGTATGAAGAACATTTTCAGCTCAAGTCAGCCAGGTTTTTAAGAGAGGCATGTGACTTGTAATTTTTGACATCAGAACCCAAGGTTTTAACATATTTAAAACTAACCACTGTTTGATGCTTAGAAATGGGAAAACTGCTAGCATTATTATAAAAAAACTCTTCTAATTTTAAGACTATCATAGCATTTATTACAGAACCTGATGTTAATGTAGTTTTTGGAAGCTGGTTTGGAGGAAATTTTATCTTTAAGAATAAATTTGAGCACATCTGGAACAAGATGAATTACACGTGGATCTACATTACCCTCAAAAAATTCCAGGTTTTAAAAAAACATTTTAAAACAGTGTGTTTAATTGATTTAAGAAGTGCAACAGTGCTTTTAATGAAATTTGGATGATTCTTGAAACCTTTTATAGTCTGTTTTAAAACTGAAAAATCTGGAAGGGTAGAAGACTTTGCCAGCCTCTTACCCCTATTACCTGTAGAACAACTCTTGTGGGGAAGTAAGGAGAACAGTTCTCTGATAGCAACATTAAAATTAGAGAGTTTGTTATCTGCTAAAGTGGAATTAAGCGCATACGGGAAAAGTGACTTGTTTGAGGATTTCCAATGACTCGGTTGCAAGCCTTTCCTCATGGTTCGGAATAATATATATATATATAATTTTATAATGACACACCAAAAAAGTTGAGGGCATTAAATGTTGTTGCTTCTACATTGGATATAAAAATTTTTAAATTAAAGGATCTGAATGCTGTGAGATGAGTTGTGAATATGTGCCAAATACTGGAAGCTTTACTTTGGAACTGGATTCCATTGATAACACACTTGGAGCATTCGTTGAAGTCAACAACAGATGGACCATTAGCAAAAGGATTATTACGATCCATTTCCTGCTATAAGTACGTCAAATTCTGCCATTTTTTCTTGGGATTTTTTTCATATATATACTCCTTTCGCAGAAGTGTTCCAGTAAAAAAATATCACTCTAGTGAATAATGCTGTAAGCTATACTGTACATTAACTGCAAAAGGTTACTGAGAGCTGAGGTCCTATGGAGTTATTTAATATTGATTACAACTGCACAAGTAAAAAATTTCCCTCCCTTCAAGTTGCAAATCATGAAGCAGGAAAAGCTTCATTTCAAAGTGGCCGACAGAAAATAATCAAAACGGGTCAAATTTATCTGAAATCAAGGCTTTCCAATTCAAAAACGACTATTATTGACAATTTAAAAGTATTTGACATTGCAACCTGGCCATATGGAAGAAAATTAGCTAACTTTGGGAATACAATGGTAATGAAAATTATCGAACATTTCAAAAATTATTTGCCTGATTTTGAAGAAAAAATTCTTGGAAGAGTGGTACGACTTGAAACACACATCTACTGATCTTCCCGTTGTGGCATTGTGCAAGCATATTATCAGTCGACCCACTCGGTTCCATATCTTCAGCAAACTTTTGACTGTAGTGGAGTACATTCCTGTTTGTTTCAAAAGCTGGCTGTGAATGTGGTTTTAGCACTGTGAATAACATTAAGACAGTACAAAATTCTTGACTGCTTGCAGACACAACAAACAGTTTAATAAACATTAGCATAAATGGTGCGAGTTTCCAAGAATTCAATCCGACTCCTGCAGTGAATATCTGGTTTTCGACTGCGGTAAGAAAGCCACAATTTTAAACCATTATCATCAGTAACACAATTATTGAAAATCAGCTAAGATGTACAGTAAGAAATAAAAGCCTATTTTAATTTGTGCCACCAGGTTTTTTAATGGGCCTCTAAAAATTTCACTTACTTGCATGGCTGCATAAAAATGGCATTTTCATTTGAAAATGGCTGAAAGGGAAAGTTCTTTGTTGGGGGGGGGGGGGGGGTAACCATGAGAGGTGTTCACATTATGCTTACATTTGAGAGCTGGGTACCACCAGCAGCAACACTGAATTATTTTGCTTTAAATTATGGATGGTGTAAAACTTATTTTTCTAGACAGAAATTGGTAGGAGATATGAATGTCATAAACAGGGCTGTGCTCTGTATAGATATTGGCAATTTTTAGCAGTTTCAGGTCACTGATAGTACTTATTTTTTAATAATTATATTTGTAATGAATATCTGCATATTACTTTGTTTTATCCTGTTGCTTTATGTGATACCATAATGGAAATTCAAATTACAGAGTCCAAAGTCCTACAGGGACTTCCCCCATATCTTCTGAAGAAGAAGAGCTTCCTGTACAAGGTCCTATCAATAGGGAGCCTGAAGATAAGTTATTCCCAGAGAAAAAAAGTCATGGCATTCGAAGATTGTAAGTTTATTTTCTGATAGTCTGACATTAGTTAGTTGATAGCTGCTTTTTGGTTTGTGCATTTCTTATCATTCTCTCTATGTAACATTTCCGCAAAATATTTTTTTGAAAGCATTACTTATCCACTTTGAAAGCTTTACTCCATAACATTGAATAATTCCTATTGTTCACTGTGGTCTATACATGTACACTGAGGAGCTAGTTTATCAGGTACACATGCCCTTGACCCATAGACGACTCACTTCATTGTGTGTGATTGTATGCACACACAATGCACACGGTATAAATCAAGACCAGCTGTTCAAGAATCAGTGTTTGATTGAGGGGTCAGAATGGGCAAAACAAGTGATCTGTACAACTTTGAACCTGGCATGCTGGTTGACAACTGGCATGCTGGCTCATGCACTTCCTAAATGGCCATCCTCGCGAGTTTTTCACTCGGTCAAAGCAAGGGTCGATGGCGTGACCTGCGAAATAAATAAATAAAGTTCTAGCCATCAGCAATCCTATGGTCAAAAATAGCTGATGGATCGAAAGGATCAAAGGAAAGTGGTAAGAATTGTGCAAGTGAACAGACAAGCCACAACTTGGTAAAGTAAATCACTGCAGAATTCAACATTGGTATGTCAAGAGTAATGTCTAAATACACCACATGTTGGAACATGTCATAAATGTGCTCCAACAGATGATGCTACAAGGGTGTCTACTGGTCATGAAAGTCATGAAGGTCATGAAAAAGTAATGAAATTGAGCAGGTGGTCATGAAGTAATGAAAAAGTAATGAAATTGAGTGGATGGTCATGAAATTGTCTTTTTTATATCAGCACCTAAATCAAGATAAGTTTGCACACCTAGAAGAAAACACGAACCGGCACCCTTATAAACTGGCATGTAGTCAATGCCCCATGAAAGCGAAAAGTGCCAGCCGATACAAGCAAGAGTACAGAGTGACAAGAATACCAGGTAGAAACCAGGGACGTCGACTTATGCAACTTATGGACTTTGAGAGAGGCCTGATCATCGGGCTTAAAACGTTTATCGCCTGAAGTTATGCAGAGTTCCATTTTGAGAGATTATCAAGTGCCAATTGCATTGCAAGAATTTGTGTCAAAAAACATATGGCTTCATCAAAAGCTGATGTTGTGAAGAGTCAATATTTGCAAATTTGTGAATCTTTTAAAAAGCAACTGAAACAGTTCAATCCTAAGGAGGACAAACTTGATCACTTTCTGATGAATTTACTACAAAGTGTGAACCATGACTTTATCAAGTTCTTACAGAAGCTGCTATGCCTGTTTCATGGCAAAAAATTTGTTGAGACTGAAATAAAATTACATTATTCATGTTAAAGCTGCTATGCATGTTTCATGGCAATGCTGCAGTTGAAAGATGCTTTTCTGTTAACAAAGAACTTTTCATTGAAAACTTAGAAGAAGATGCAGTTGTTGCGGAAAGAAGTGTTTACAGTGAAATACAATCGTTAGGTGGTTTAGCTAATAGTGAGAAAGAACTGAATGTGGACATCACAAAATCAATGATATTAGCTGTCAAAAATGCTTTATCAAAAAGAGTAGAAGACTTAAAAAAGAAGAAATCTGATGAAGATGAAGTTGCCAGTCGTAAAAGAAGAGCAGTCCAAGAATGAAAAGATCTATAAGAAAAGAAAGCTTATAGAAAAGGCAAAAGAAGCTGAAGTTCTAGATTCTGAGATAGCAAGTTTAGCTAAGATACTTAAACACAGAGTCTTTCACTGTGAAATTTCAGTCTCCATAAATTTTGTACATTCATAGTTTTTATATTGCCTTAATAAATAAAAACTTGTAAATTTTTACAGCATTACCATGTTAGAAGAATTTGTGTATTAATAGATGTAATGATAAATATTTCTGAAAATAGTCATACCCCATCCTAGATGAGAGCTGAATGTTTTTATTTCCTTAAACACATAGAATTTGGTGAATGGCATAGTGCAAGTCATGTAGGGGTTCATTACCCCCCCCCCCCCCAGTATAGCCATTTTAGCAGCACTGATATTATAGACACAGCAGTTTTGCCTAAACTATTGTCACATGGAATTAATTTCAGTGTTTGTAAAAATAAAAAATAACCTGGGATCTCAAGCCAACGGTACTAGATTATGAGTCTAGAATGGCTGTCATTGTGCCATGCATTGTTGAGAAGTCATGAATTGAACTGAAGATGTCATGGAAAAGTCATGGAAAAGTCATTTGGTTCATTGGAAATCAGTAGACACCCTGTGCTAGTCTCTTTTGGCCCCCTCTGAACCACTAGCTGTTATGATTCACAGAATTGCCGGAAGTTTTTCGCATGTCTCACAATTTACGGTATACCCTTGCTGTGGTTGTGCATGAAAAGCCAAGGAGGATTTCTGTTTAGGGTATACTTGCACCTGTGTGCCTGGTGCCAAATATCACACCATGTTCAAAGTTGTTCAGATTACTTGTTTTACCCATTTTAACCCTCATTTGAATGCTAACTGATGGTCGGCAAGCTGATCTACCTGACTATATAACCACACATCCGACGTATGCTTTGCCCACTCATACGTACATTTTTGCATTAGAGTTCATGTTTCTGCATTTGGCATAGTGTAAAGAGGCATATACTCATCCAGCAACTGCAGTTAAGTGAAAACTGCCAAAAATGCAGATTCGTGGTTTTGGTGTAGTGCTGACTATTTGTTTTGCCCATTCTAACCCGCAATTGAATGCTAACAAACTTTTGATGGTCGACAAGCTGATCTTCCTGACTATATTAAGTTATATAACCACACGCCCAACTCACGTGCCGCCTTACATGTTGGAGTGAGCCATTTTCTTAATGAAGGCAGATGTATCTAACGACTGGCATCTCAGGGTATAGTAGAAATGCTCTGAAGAAAAAAAAAATGAGTTGATAGATTACCTTCAGGTAAAATAATTTTTAGCTTTTTTTTTTTTTTTTTTTTTTTTATGATGCCTGTAGTGAAAATATTCTAATTACTACATAATTTGTTGTATTTCCATTAGGTGTAACTTTAATTCCATTTCTCAGTTAAATACAGTGATATTCTTGCAAATTTTTCAAACCTTGAGAGGTTTAGAATTATTAACACAGCAATCAGACATCTGAATTGCTGTATTTTCTGTTCGTCACGTAACATCAGTCACATTAGAAAACTTTAAAATTACACTGCCCTGAAGCAGGAATTGAACCCGCATCTCTCGATTTCCATTTGAGCATGCTATCCATTCCACCACCAGAGTGAGGAAGTCCCAACTATGTGTTTTTAAGAATTGGAGCATTCTCAGATTTTCACTAGTCAAAGCAAATTCTGCTTCCTCGTAGCATTTAGGCTATAGGAAGCAGAATCTGAATTGACTGGGTGAAATCTGAGAATGTTCTGATTCTTAACACTCAGATACTTGGGACTTCATTGTTCTGGGTGGTGTAATAGATAACATGCTCAAAAGGAAATTGTGAGATGTGGGTTTGATTCCAGCTCCAGGGTGATTCTGATGTGATTGATGTTACATGATGAACAGCAAATGCAGGCAATTCAGAGATGTCTGATTGTTGTGTTAATTCTGATGTATTTCCCCACATAGTATGAGAACAATATTTCTTCCACAGAATTTACTTGAAAGTCTTATATTTATCTGAACTTCATCATCTGAGCAAGTCAGGTCCATAGTTTTCTAATAAAATTTCAAAACTTCTTTTTACATTTCATTTTCTCATATTTCTTTAAAACCTATGTCATGATAATTTTTTTCTGTGCTGGCTGTTTTCATTCTGTGGGATTTTCCCAATGCTTACCCTTTTCTGTTTGGCTTCCTTTCCCCCTTCTCATTCACCTTCTCAAAAGAAAGGCTTGAAGGAATTATAAATAACTTATTTTTACTTTCCTGTCCATTTACATCAAGTTACAATTAAAAAAAAAAAAAAGTTTTTCTTCAAAATTACACATTTGTGTAGTGTTAATATCAATCCAAAGATAATAAAGGGCAGGGAACGAAAAATCTCGGAAATTTTACACATGCCCTCCTTTGAAAGTAGCCCATCAGACTCGTAAAATACCATAACTACGTAGAATTTAAATACCGTCATTCTTTTTCTGTTAAATCCATTCAATAGTGGTTTAACTGTTAGAACTTTTTACATGTTGTAGTTCCTTTGTGTGAAATGCAATTTATCAGTTGGAAATCATTAGTATTTACTGCGAACAAATACCTCGGTAATCAATTGTAATTCAAGGGAAAAGTTTTCACGTACCTCTGAGTTGTAACTGGTCGATATTCGAATGTTTGTATGGCTGTTCTCATCAGGCTCTTAAGTTTAGACTTTTAAGAATTTAGTCCGCACTTTTTCTTCACGGGTCCCGAAATTGGATAGGCAAATTAATTTATTCGATGTATTTGTCTATCCAATTTTGGGACCCGTAAAGAAAAAGTGCCGACTAAATTCTTAAAAGTCTAAACTTAAGAGCCTGATGAGAACAGCCATACAAACATTTGAATATCGACCACTTACAACTGAGAGGTACGTGAAAAGTTTTCCCTTGAATTACATTTGATTACCAAGGTATTTGTTCACAGTAAATACTAATAATTTCCAACTGATAAATTGCATTTCACACAAAGGAACTACAACATGTAAAAGTTCCAACAGTTAAACCACTGTTGAATGGATTTAACTGAAAAAGAATAACGTATGTAAAAATGGTTTTTAATCTCGATACGTCGAAAAATACGTGCATATTAAACATCGCCACTACTGAATTTTTTTTTTGTGTGTACTTACAGAAAATGAATAAATTTCTGCTTTCATAGCAGAAAGCTTGTTACACGGAATCCAGAATTTTTAACTGCAAAATGGCAAAAGATGAGAGATAGAATAGTGCACATGCGGCATTAGGTACGATCGTCGTCAAGGACGCCAAGAAACAAGCGGAAAACGGTAATGCGTAGGAAGCCAATATTATGACGGGCATCATGTGTGAGATGTCAAGGTCACACATGTAGGGAAGAAGCAACCGTTGTTTAGTTGCATTGGTTAATATTGGGTCACTCCAGTATTAACAAATGAAACTAAACAAGGGATGATTGGGGGGGGGGAGACGGAGGTAAACGGGAGAGAAAGGAAGAAGAAAAAAAACAACAACTGCGAAGTCGCTATCCTTACACACACACACACACACACACACACACACACCGCTTCAGGCGTAAAATTCACATGGGAAAACTTTATGAGAGGGAATGAGAAAGCAGGACATTGGGTTAGTACGTTAAAATTTTGGAAGGGATGGTGTTGCTGCGGAACTATTTCGCCAAAACAAAGAACTGCTAATCGCTTAAAAAAATGCGTAATTTCGTAAAACTGTGGCATGCACAAATTTGAAATTGGCAAAAAAAAAAAAAAAAAAAAAATCTAATCACAATCATACTGCAAACTTGCGGAAATAAGGGCCGTCTGCGCCGGACGTCGTGGTCGGGAAATTAATCATCCGCAATGGACTCTTGATCGCCGCGGACGGGCGGTTTTGCGCACCCTGATAAAGGGTATTACTAAAATCACCACAGAGAAACTTGAAGGCAGAATTTCAGAATCAGTATATCGTTTTAGCTGATGCATGCCCAAAAACATGAATTTGATTTTGCCTATAGATGACTTTGTTTCTCTATGTGCAATAATGCATGAGCTAAGAAACCAGATTTTCAGGGTAGCGTGTAATGCTAAGTGGAGTGAATCTTATTGCTTGTAATAAAACAGGGTTCCCACGGTGCTTATAAATCCTTAAAAAGTGCTTATATATTTTTTGGGTGCTTAAAAGTCCTTATATTTTCCCAAAAAGAGCAAAAAGTACTTAAAGGTGCTTATTTTTTATTTTGTTCGGACTTTTTTTTTTTTTTTTCAATTTTTCCACATTTGTCCATAAACTCGATCGGTCATTTTCGTGGAGCACGTGAGTTCATATGAAATGCTATACCTAATTAATATTTGGAGCCTAGACACTGAGAAAAAAAAGTTGGTGTCTTTATACACTGAGTGGCCACTTTATTATGACCACCCCATCAGTACTTCGTTGGGCCACCTTTCGCCTTTAATACTGCATCAATTCTTCGTGGCATGGAATCCACGAGATGTTGATAGGTGGTTTGTGGAATCTGAGACCATACTTGATGAATAGCACATTCCAGGAGTGTGAGATTGCAGGGCTGCGGATCCAGCTGTCTGATGGCTCGTTCAACTTCATCCCACAAATTCTCAATGGGTTTGAGATCTGGAGATTGTGGGGGCCACCTAAGCAAAGTAAACTCAATGGCATGTTCCTAAAACCAATCCTGTACAATACGAGCACTATGGCAGGATGCATTATCTTGTTGAAAGTAGCCATCGCCATTGGGATAAACCATCCACATGACAGGATGCACTTGGTCTGCAACAATGTTTAGATATGATGTGCCAGTCAGACGTTTATCAACACGAAATAAAGGGCCCAAAGCATGCCAGGAAAACATTCCCCAAACCATAACGTTGTCTCCACCAGCATGAAGGGTTGTAGCAATGCGTTTGGGGTCCATGCTTTCGTGCTGTTTCCTCCAAATTTTCACTCGGCCATCTGCGTATGGTGCAAGTGAAAACGTGATTCATCGGACCACATAATTTGTTTCCAATTATCGACTGTCCAATCCTTGTGCGAACTGGAGACGTTTTCTCTTGTTAACTGCAGACAGCAGAGGTGTTCGAACAGGGATCATTCCATGCCAAATTCAACCAAAAAATTTCAATATTCAACCTGATCATCTCAGATTTCAATGAAACCTTCAGAGATCATTCTCCCTAATGATATAAATGGGAATATATTTTTTAATTTTTTTTATCTCATTAAGTTTTCGTGTAATTAATTTTTTAAATTTTGAAAAATCGTCATTTTTTGCTTTGCCTAAACTTTTTCAATCTTGAATTTCGCAAGTTCTATAAGGCCTTGAGTTGTTTGACCCTCATTTTAAAGAGAATTTCATAAGTTTTAATTTGATATGCAACTTGACTATGCTTGGTGAAAAAAAAAAAATATTTAAAAAAAAATTAAGATAGTGTTTTAAAAATTTTGAAAAAAATGTTTTTTGTAATATAAGCTTTAAATTCTGAAACTTTTAGAGTGGGATCTCAATGGGATCGGGAGCTATGGCAAAAAAACTTAGTTACTGTACAAGTAATAATGGATTATAATTCTCGTTTTAGTGTGTTTTACATGATAACAGACACTGAGTTTTAAAATCTACATAATACATCATACTAATACATAGTCAAACATAAAACAAAGGAAGGACAGTCCCAACAGGCTAAAACTTTTACCTGGTAAAATTAATAAAAAGATGTTTAGTTAGCACTCAGAGTTGTAGTTACGCCAAAATAGCAACCTCTTATTCTTCTTTAATTTATCAAATAAGTTCTTATTTGGCCTTTTTGGTTTCTGAGTCTGTAAGTCAATAAAACTCTTCCTGTACCTGTTGTAGGATCAATTTTTGTTAAAACCTCACTTTTATGCACAGCTGGTATGTCAGTAAATTGTGGGTATTTAAAAAATGGAGAAGGGCCATGTGGTTCCAAAAAACTTATTTTTACTTCATCTCCTTCTATTCCTAACACACAACCTAACCATTCCGCCTTGATGCCAAAATCTTTCTCATGATGGCAGAGATTGAGAAAGTTTGATTTATTTTTGTACTGTGATGATGCTCCATCTGAAAAGTAATTCAGCTTTTCGGGTTTATGGGGCAGATTCTGTTTAAGAAAGTCAATCATGAGGCGTTGAAACAAATGAACAGCAACTATATCATGCACCATACCATCAGAAAGAATAACTAAGCTCAGGTGCACCAACTTTTTGGTTTCCTCGTCAACGTAATACACTGAAGAGCAATTGAATTAGAGACAGCTGGCGTTATGCAAATATGGTGCTGTAGGCGGCCCTGTAAACGGAAACGACATGACGTATGCGGCGATGCAACGGGAATCAGTAAGAGTCGGACGCAGTATGGGCAAGATGAAAGATCTAAGTGCATTTGATCGTGGGCAAATTGTCGGGGCCTGACGAATGGGTCACTCCATCTCGGAAGTCGTGCAGGCACTGGGATTTTCACAAGCCACTGTGTCATGGGTGCACCGTGAGCACATCGAATCTGGTAAAACCATCCCTGCAAAGGCCAACTGCCGTGGATGAGCGGGGTCATCGTCGGCTAGCTCGCATTGTAACAGCGGATAGACGGCCACAGTGCCAGAAATCACTCGGCAATTTAACGCTGGTGCACAAAAACGTGTAAGCAGCCACACCATCCAGAACCATCTCCTTGCTATGGGGTGCAGAAGCCATCGTCCCACGAGGGTACCGATGCTGACAGCACATCACAGGGTGCAAAGATTAGCATGGGCACGGGAACATCGCCACTGGACCCTAGACATGTGGGAAAATGTTGCCTGGACTGATGAGTTGAGATTCACGTTGGTACATGCGGATGGCAGGATACAAGTACAGCGCAAACCACAATGAAGCGATGGATCCTTCTTGCCAGCAGGGCACTCTTCAAGCTGGTGGGGGTAGCATTGTTGTCTGGGGACTGTTTACGTGGACTGAAATGGGACCCCTAGTACATGTGACATCGTCCTTCACAGGTCAATGTTACCGGGATATCCTGGACGACCATTTGCTCCTGTTTGTGAGTCTTCAACATCCCACTGGGGACCTCATCCTGCAACAAGACATTGCACCGTACCATCGCTCCCGAATGGTATCCCAATGGTTGGATGAACACTCCGCCGACGTGACGTCGCTTCCTTGGCCAGCTAGGTCACCTGACCTCAATCCCATCGAGCACATCCGGGACGCCATCGAGAGAGATGTTCGAGGCTCTGACCCCCTCCATCAAATCTTCGTGAACTGTGGGAGCTTGCTCAGGGGTCGTGAATCCGTATGGCTTCCCAACGCTTCCGGTGTCTTGTCGAGTCCATGCCGAGACGAATTGGCGCCGTCTTCAGGACGAAAGGTGGTGCTACATGTTACTAGACAGGTATCTCTAATTCAATTGTTCTTTTTTTCCAATGAAAGCTTGTTCCAATGAAAGCTTTGTGCAAAATCTTGAAGCACAAATGCATAATTTTCAGCAAAATCACAAAGTACAGTGCATTGGTTTTAAGGTAGATTTTCTTTCAAGTATCGCAAATAAGAAGACTGTTGAGTAGCAATGAAAGAGTGTCTTAAAAGTTTTGGCAAACTCTGAAACAAATAATCCAAAAACTCTTGTGTCGGTTTTATAATAGTTTCCAGGGCAATCTGCATCCATTGTTTGAAACTCACATTTTTAATGCTATTAAGCTCAAAAGCTTCTTCAAACCGAGCCTACAAATCATCACTTCCTGGGCAATTAACACAATTTGCGAAGTAACATTTAGATATTGGCGTTTTGCAAATTATATTGCTTGTTACATCTTTGTATGTTTTAATTGGGAGTTCACCATTTGTCAATTCAGGTATTTTACACTGAGCCGTCATTAATTTGGCATTCTGATGTATTGTGCGAATGCACACAGAATGTGTCCCACTGGACCCAGGAAGAACACAATGCTTGAGTCAAAGCTCACAAAATTTAGAAATTCCAATTCTCTGACCAGGGTAACACTCCTTAAATAGTACTTATGATTCTTTTAATGTCATCATGATCATCATTGTCAACCATTATCAATCCACTGCTGGACGAAGGTCTCCCCAAGTTTCTTCCACAACGGTCTGTCTTGTGCCAGTCTCCTCCATGTCACTCCGCATACTTTCGAATTCCATCCACCCATCTCCCATGTGGTCTTCTTCGGAGTCTTTTTCTGTCCCTTGGAATCCAATCTAAAATTTCGGCTGTCCATTGACGGTCTGTCCTGGCAGTATGTCCAGCCCATTGCCATTTCAGGGATTTAACTCTGACCATGATGTCTTCCACTCTTGTCATTTTTCGGATCCACGAGTTCTTCTTCTTATCTCTACTGGTTACACCAAGCATGCACCTCTCCATGCTACTTTGAGTTGTCTGCACCCTTTGTATGTCTCTTTTAGTTAAGGTCCACGTCTCTGCACCATACGTAAGCACTGGAAGGATGCATTGATCAAACACTTTTCTTTTAAGACATAATGGCATATTGCTCTTGAAAATTATGCTGTTTCTTCCAAAAGCTCTCTAGGCAAGTTTTGTACGCCGATTAATTTCTTCATTAATGTGACCCTCACTTGATATCTGCTGTCCAAGATAAATGTACGTGTCTGTTATCTCCAGCTTTTCTCCATCAATTGATAAATCTTCATTTCGTGTAAAAGCATTGAACATCATTTTTGTCTTCTGAAAGTTCATTTTTAATCCCACTTCTTTACTCTTGTCAGCAAGTTCTTGGATCATACTCTGCAGCTCTGATGGGGTAGTTGCAAAAATGACTATGTCATCAGCAAAATGAAGGTGGGTTAGATAATCTCCATTAATCTTTATCCCTTTGTTTTCCCAGTTCAGTGATTGAAAGACATTTTCCAATGTGGCATTGAAGAGCTTCGGAGATAGGGTGTCACCTTGTCTCACTCCCTTTCCAATTTTTATGTGTGTTGTATTTTCAAACAGCCAAATCTTTGCACTTGCATTTTCATAGATGTTATTAATAATAATAATAATGTATGTATCTTCAATACCGCAGGATTTCAGAGCCATTGTAACTGCTGATGGTTTCACTGAATCAAAGGCTTTTTCATAATCGATAAAAGCCATGCACAATGGAAGTTCATATTCCCTCGCTCTTTCAGTTAGTTCTCTCAGTACGTGGATATGATCTATTGTGCTGTAGCCACTCCTGAATCCAGCTTGTTCTCTCGGTTGAGCCATGTCCAGTGTTACCTTCAAACGGTGTGAAAGAACTTTAGTGAAGATTTTATAAACCACTGATAGGAGGCCAAATAGGTCTGTAGTTCCTGAGATCCTCAATGTCACCTTTTTTATGTAGCAGGGTCATTATAGCGTTGTTCCAATCCTCAGGAATCTTCCCTTCATTAAGGCATCGAGTGAAAATTTGGGCGAGTACTGTTTCGATTTCTCCACTTGCTTCTTGTATGATGTCTACAGTAATTCCATCTTCTCCTGGAGCTTTTCCCCGCTTCATGTTCTTGATTGCATGTGCAACTTCTGCTGGAGGACTGGAAGAACTCGGGTACTGGTACCTTCCATGATGTCTGGAGTACATGCATCATCCCTTTCATATAACTTGGAGTAGAAATCTTTCACTCTTGTCAAAATTTCGCCTCTATTTCTTGTTACAGAACCATCTTCTTTTCTCAGTGCCATAATCTGTTTTCTTCCCTTACTGAGATGTCCCTTTGCTATCCTTAGGCTTTGGTTGTTTTCAATTGCTTTCCTCACTAGTTCACAGTTGAATTTCCTTACGTCTTCAGTGATACTTTTTTGTACTGTCTTGCATAGCTCTATGTATTCCACTTTGGAAGTCACGTCTTCTTTAGTTGTCCTCATCTCTCTTCTTTTTTGCATCAACATTTTGGTTTTTCCTGATAATTTGTTCACATGCAACTTGTTCTTAGACCCAGCTAATTTTGTTGCTGTTTCCATAAGAGCTTTGGTTACTTTCCTGTTAACTTCAGAAACATGCACTTCTTCCGATGTTAGGCCTTCTAAAGCAGAAAATCTGTTCTTCAGTTCCAACTTGAAGGTATTATGGTGTTTTTTAAGGTTGGTTATGTCAATACATTTTGTTTGTCTTATGAGCTTGCCACGTTCGAGTTTAGTGTTGAGGTGCATCTTACATCTCGCCAATCTATGGTCACTACCTGTGTTGAACTTGTTTAGCACACTGCAGTCTTCTATGACGAATTTTTTGTTACACATAATAAAATCAATTTCACTTGTCGTCCCATTTGGATGTCTCCATGTTCATTTCCTGTGTGGCTTTTTCTTGAAAAAGGAGTTCAAGATGAAAAACCCTTCTGCCTCTGCAAACTCAACGAGAGTATTTCCACGCTGGTTTCTGTTGCCGTGACCGAATTTACCTACTGAAGTTTCATTCTGTTGCCCTATTTTTGCATTGAAATCTCCCATAATTATCTTCAAGTGCTGCTTACCTTTATTATTTAGATGGCAAATTTCCTCATAAAATTCTTCAATTTCTTCTTCAGGATGACTTGTGGTGGGTGCATAAGTTTGAATAATCTGAGCCTGGTATCTTCTTGAGAGTTGGATAACAAGTCGTGCAGCTCTGTCAGAGGAACTTTCAACTTCTACAACTTTATCCTTCAGTTTCTTGTTTATTAAAAATCCAACACCACTAGTTCTGTCATGTCAGTATCTGTCCCACGATAGTAGAAGAGATGTCCACTTTTCAGTTCAATGAGATTTTCTCCTTACCTCACTTAGCCCGACGATGTCCCACTTGATCCTTTATAGTTCCTCTTCCAATTCAAGAAGCCTTGAATCAGAAGATAGGGAGCGTCCATTATACGTAGCCAAGGTCAGCATCAGATGGCAGCCTAGTCCGGTCCTCCGGGGATTCTTAGCACCCTCTGCCTTCATGTCGCACTGGCCGCTGCCTTGGCCAAGTACATTCCAACTGCCGGAGACTGAGGGCCAAGATTTAAGTTGTGGAGTCATTTTGGAGGGGTTTAGCCATAACTCACCACGCTGGCCAAGCAGGTTGGTGAGTGTGGGATGCATTTCCTCTAATCCCGATGGTATAGTTATACCGCTATTGGTGGTTGTCAGAGCCCCTTTAGTGGGAACAGGATGCACCACGAGAAGGCGGGGTTGACATTTGGCAATGAGAGGCTGTGATGTACCTGTTTGCCATTTTTTTTTTACTGAAACAAAGTCTTTTTACCCAGCATTTGACGACTAACCTCATCATTTTTATCGAATTCTTTGACTAGGGCTACCGTTGCAGGGTTTAGTAAATCATTATCTGTAATATACCCCCCATGTAAATTGGTTACCTTATAGCCAACATATTTTTTTTTTACCTTACAAAAGTTAAAGGTAACAATGTAGCCCTAACTGGTATTTAAAACATTACCATTGGTACCATAACTCCTGATCCCATTGAGATCCCACTCTAAAAGTTTCAGGATTTGTAGCTTATAATATTACAAAAAACATTTTTTTTTCAAAATTAAAAAAAAAAAACTATTAAAAAATTTTTTTTTTTATTATTTTTTTTTCACCAAGTATAGATAGTCAGGTTGCATATCAAATTAAAACTTATGAAATTCTCTTTAAAATGAGGAGTCAAACAACTCTCTAGGACTTATAGAACTTGAGAAATTCAAGATTGCAAAAGTTTATGCAAGCCAAAAAATGACAATTTTTCAAAATTTTAAAAATTAATTACATGCAAACCCAGTGAGAGAACAAAATTTTTTTAAATATATTCTCATTTATATCACTAGGGAGAATGATCCCTGAAGGTTTAGTTGGAATCTGAAATGGTCAGGTTGAGTGACTGGTTGATTTGGCATGGAATCGCCCACAGGCCTTCGGCTGCCATATCCCATCCGATGCAGTGTACAGTGAACAGTGTGTGCAGAGGTAATTTGAGGAGATCCTTGATTAAGATTGTCTGTAATTTGCTGCACTGTTGCCCTTCTGTTGTCTGTTACTAGTCTGGACACTCTCCGTTCCGCCCGAGCAGTCACTATTCGATGACGACCACACGTTGCACGTAGAGACCCAGTTTTTTGGCTGACAGTCCAGTCTTTAAACACTTAACAACAGCTGCTCTGGAACATTTCACGAATGCTCCGGTTTCGGTGATACTCGCTCCATGGCTCCAAGCTCCTACAATCATCCCACGTTGAAAGTCTGTCAAATCGCATTTTTCACCCATCTCGTCACCCAAAAATCACTTCTGCTACTGTCGCAAGCACTAAGCTTTCCCTTTTAATACTAGCCTCGCCCTCTGGCGCCAACAGCGTGCAGCCATAGCTCATTTGCTTAAAACTGTCAGGTGGTCATAATAAAGTGGCCACTCAGTGTATACATATAGAAGAAAATGTATTTACATACATTTTCTTCTATATGTATATAAAGCTAGTGCGTGTGTAATTGCCGAGGTCCTTAAAATTTTTTCAATAGGTGCTTAAAAGTCCTTAAAAAGTGCTTATTTTTTATGGGAGAAAAAGAGTGGGAACCCTGTAAAATCTTTCAATAAATGTTTCATCTTGAAAATACAAAATCTGTATTTGGAACTTTCAATTTAAAAGGGGGGCATTTACTTTTCATTTACTTTTCTTTCTTTTTTATCTATCTTTTTTTTAATGTAATTATACTGTTTTATTTTAAATGAAGTTCATCTTACAGCTTTTGTGTGGAGAATTCTCAAGTGGTTAGAGACCAAAACTTGAATCTCATAATTTAAGTTCTACGGCAGAAAATGAAAGTTTGTACATGTAATGAATTGAAGATAAAATCATTTTATAGAAAATTTCCCATCACTAATTCAGTTAAAACAATTATCAGTAATAAAGCATCTTCCTTTTTCTTTCCATGTAAAAGCTTACACAGCTTATGCTTCATTTAATAAACAAGCTGATTAATAATTATTCCATGTTAGAATACTTTTATCTTTGGCTGCTTGTTGCAGCAAGTTGTATATCAGTGTAGTTTCAGCCATTGGGACTATTTCTTTTGCAGCAGCTTGGCCATTTTGTTGGCAAATGCTGATTAGCAAAATTTATAAGATTTTATTTTTTCTATTTTTATCCAGAAAACTGCAGAAGTTCCTCCTGGTGACAGATTTATGTTTTTGAAAAATATTTGCATGAATACTGTAATTAGTACCAAAATGTTGGGTAATAGTACTGAAGATTCATATTTTTGTGGAATTTTCCTAATGGGTTATCACATTTCGTACAGTGTCTTATTATATCAATCAACTGGGGTGGTATTTTTGCTTGTTTAAAGTAAAATTTAAGTTTAAAATCTGTACTTACCCCTTTTTTGTGCTGGAAATGTGTCACCATTATCCTGACTAGTATAGTTTTTGTTTTGTTTTTCACAGAAAAGTGATGGTAATAATTTTTAATTTTAATTTTACTTAAAGCAACTGTTTTGCAATTCCTTAGTCATATACATACATACATACATACATATCACTAAGATGTTCTCTGATATTCAGAAGTTAGCTCTTCACAGGAAGAACTCACTGTTGCTATATCAGACATCTCTATTTACAGCAATCTCGGCACACACCTCAAGCTTCATTAACATCCATCACATGCAGCACACAAGACCTTTTGTACTTCATGCTCATTATCTTTTTCTCATTCAGACATTCCTGAATTTAGTCCTCCCATGATTTCCTTGGCCTTCCTCTACCTTTCTTTCCTGCCACTTGGACTGAATAAATTCTCTTAGTAAGCATCTCATCACTCATTCTTTCAACATGGCCAAACCACCAAAAAATATTAGTCTCCACCTTACTAACAATATTTTCTTCACATTACACATCTGCAACACATCTTCATTCCTCACATGATCAGAGCGTGTCTTACCACAAACCCCCTGTAAGTAACGCATCTCCCCAGCACACAAATGACTTGTATGTCTTTTCTGCAGAACCCAAGTATCACTGCCATACATCAGAGTAGGAACAATTACACTTTCATATTCAGCCATTCAGGACTTTCTTGAGAACCCATCATTCCTGTGAAATCCTCTTAAAGCAGTTATGACTTTCAATGAAGAGTTCACTTGCCTACTAATTTCACCATCTAATTTGTTTTCTTTGTCAAACATGCTTCCCAAATATACAAACTCGTTTACCTGATCAATAATGGTGCCATTTAGACTTATCCTGCATACAGTACTAACAGTTCCTCGCTCAAAAACCATAACTTTGGTTTTTCCCTTATTTATACTCAGTTTGAATTTCATACAAACTTCGTACATCTGGGCCAGCGTACTCTGCAACACACTTTCACTCTCTGCCAACAGGACTGTGTCGTCAGCATATAGTAATCTACACACACGGACATTACCAAGACATAAACCAGTATTGCCCATTTTGGCAACATGCATCCATAAATATATTAAACAGCCATGGTGACATTATAAAACCCTGTCTGACTCCTGCTCCAATATAAAACCATTTCAATACAACACCATTTACTCATACACATGCTCTACTGCCAGCATGCATGGCTTTCACACTACTGAGTAGATTCCCAGTGTTACCATATTTATTCAGTACCTTCCACAGAAGAGTCCTATTTACTCAATCATAAACTTTCTCTAAATCTATGAAGGCAGCAAAAACTTTCTTACCAACAGACAGATACTTTTCAATCATCATGCGTAATGCAAAAATATGATTAGTGCAGCCCTTACCCAGCATAGAGCCACTCTGCACATCCCACACTTTCTCTGATGCAAGACCCCGTACCTTATCAATAACAACCTTTCCAAATACTTTCCCTGGCACACTCAGCAAACTTATCTCATGAAAGTTCTTGCATTCAGTCTGATCAAATGATCATATGTAGAGGATTTTAGGAAGGGAGTGTCTTGACCCCAGGTCTTAAACAACCCTTAGAAATAGGAAGCTAGGATATTTGGGCTAGAGTGCCCGATAGGAAAGTGACACGGAAGTGAAGTAGAAAGGGGGAAGAAGACGCCCTTATTTATTACCGGGGTCCAGTACCCTGGGTCCAACGGCTTAACGTGCCCATCCGATGCAAGGCAGATGTTTAGTGGATCGAGCGTTCGTACCTGCTGGGATCGAACCTGAGGTCCTTTCCGTGGCAGTTACGAACGTTGCCCACTAGGCCACCCGCAGCCCTAGTTTGTCTGATCACCCTTTTCCTTATACAAGGGAACAATGATAGCATCCCTCCAATCCTGAGGGACCATTTCTAACTTCCAGCACAACTGGCAAATTTCAGTTAACCAGTCAATTACAGTCAATACAGAGTCACACCATGTTTTAGCATCTGAGCAGTTATGCCATCCACTCCCTGAGCCTAATCTAGGTTAAATGATGTCTAATCTAGGTTAAAGATAATGTTTTGGAGCATATTATGTTGTGGAATTAAATTTGTTTTGAATAACCTCTCAGAATTTATTCGGTATTGAAAAAGAACAAACTTATCTAGGGTAGGTGTTTACTTATCAGTAAGCACCTACCCGAGATAAGTTTGTTCTTTTTCAATAGGTCACTTCTTGGAACCACTTTCTCGATCGTCTGTGTTGCTGTTTATCAAGGGGCACAAATTATATATCTTACCCCCCCCCCCAATGCCAGTCATCTTTACTATGCCATAGTGTAGCATATGTATATACCAGATCAGGAAACAAAAAAGTTATAAATATGAAACTTACACACTTTTTATCTAGTAAATGTACAGGCATTTTTATTGTGCATATGTGATTATAATTGCAATTTCTCTTAGCATATTGGACTGATTTTTAACTCCATATTTAGTATATCAGGCCTATTTGATTCATATTTTAAATTTTTGAGGTCCCCTTCTGTACAAAACATAAAACTAAGGTACAAAATACAGTGATCAAGTGGCACATGAACATGAACCACCATTGGAAATGCTTGTTGAATTTTTTGCAGTTGTGTGGAGTAATTCTCACTGGACTAGAAATTATATGCAAGAGGCTTTCCATTGTGATCTTTCAGGTCAAATAGATGAAAATTAACTTTTTCTGAAGGGGAATAGAATTGTATATGCAGACAATGTGCCCCAGACTATATACAGTATGTGCCAAAATTCTTACATCAGTTTAACTTCTCAGAAATCTCACAAAATTGTGAGAAATGAGTTTGCTGTTTATATACCAAACTGGAATTAAATGCAATGGAACAGCTTGATCTGATATCTGACATTTGTAAGCACATCTTCTTGATAAAAAAATTAAGTCTCTTCTGTACCAGGTATAGTTTAATGGTATGAGTGGAATGCATGCGCACAAAAGATACCATTTTCACGCTTTTATTTTATATGCTATTATAATTTTTTCATACAATTACTGTACAATTGTGAATTTATTGTAGCTTTTGTTTTTGTTCAATTTAATTTTGCATGTATATCACGGCTTGTGTTGCACGTCCATATTTTGTTCTTTTGTGTTGTCATTTTTGTCAGTTTTCGTTTTCTGAGGAGATTCTCTGTGGATAGTCCTGTACCACTCGTGCCATTTTCAGCTTCCCATCCGTCAACTGGCCAAAACTCATCTAAAGGAAGTATTACTTCATTGTAATCCAGCTGTGATAAGAAGGTCCTCAGCTAAGTCAGTCTACAAACATGAAACTTTCTACTTGTTTGGGTAAAGAAGAAACCAGCTTATAAAGTAGTGTCGTTTTATAAAAGTATTTATTGATTGTGTTTTTGTTTTCCTTGGAAAGTTATTGTTCAGGTTCATTTTTAGATTGTGGCAATGGCTTTTAATGTTATATGCTGTATACAAGATTTTGTAGAGTAATATATGCTATATTAACAGTTCTAACAGCCAATCAAAAATTTTAAGAGTATTAGAACCTAATTTTTACAGTTGTAAATACATGTACATATGTAGTAGCTGACTTGGGTATCCAAAATCTCTTGTATCCTATATTTTTATTCGTGGTGAATTGAAATAAAATTAACATTGTGCCATTTAATGTTGAACTTAGTGGTCATTTTTATTACAATATTGCAAAATTGGTTAATGCTGTATTATATGTAATATTAATGTTATCACTTCGTAAGTGTCAAGACAATGAAAACCACTATAAAGCCTTTTACTGACTAATGACAAGATTTAAGAAATCTGCCAAATATTAATGTTTGTTGATTTATTTGAGTGGTGTTGGCTCTGCCTTGATTAAGTACATAATTTAGTGATTACACCACTTATAGGACCAAGTTATTAGTTTAGAAATTCTTTAAATTTGAGTTCTGAATCAGTATGCTGTGTTAATGTCTCATGAATGAGTACTAAAAAGTGAAATGTTTATCCAGTACTTGATCCTGAATTTTGGTATGAACATTAAATACCTAAGCTGAAATAAAAGTTAGCCTTTAGCTCTGTAAATCTTTGAGAAAACATTAGAAAAGTAAATAGCAAGCATCATTGTGAATAATTCAGTTCTTAATGATTATTCTTCAAGACAAAAAAAAAAATCAGTCCTTAGAATTGGTCATGTATGTGAAATATTCAAAGTACTAAATTTAAGTAAGAAAGAAGAATTCTAGGAGAGTACATGAATTTTGAAAGAACAAAAATGTATGAAGCTAAAACTATTTTCTAAAAATTGTCAGAACAGCACTTTTCCTGAAATGGTAGTCATGGTACAGAAATCAAAATATCTGCCCAAGTGAGAAGTGGATTTACATAAGATGTGATATGTTGTAATGTATAGTAGAGTTTTGTGCTTGAATCTCTCAAGTTTTAGGATTGTGTGGCCTACAAGCATAACTTTGGCCATTTGGGAGCAGGCAATAAATAAAATTTCAAATATCAGCAATCTGCATTTTATGGATACAAAATATAAAAACCTGGGTTAGTTTTTGAAACAATGTGTTGTGTAAAAGTAATAATTTAATTATATGTAAATGTGAAAAAGTTTTGGTTCCCTCTCCTAAATAATGCTTGTGCTGCAGTCTTTTTTACTTAGATTAAATAAGAACATTCAGAATGTAAAAACATACATACTTAAGCCATTTGGTGGTTATGGTCAGGCAACTGAACTGGCAAACTTGTATGGAAGATAGTGTTCACTCTCTGGTATAATTTGTGCAGAACTACCCTTCTGCAAAGATTTATGCTTCAAGTAGAGGCAGATGTGACCTGTACATATCAGTGTAGTGATAGTGCCTCACTGAATACTTGACTATCTACGAATAAGTGGGCTTAGTGTGACCACACCATGACCATTCTTAATAGATTTGTTTTGTGCTTATAATCAGAAAATACAGTGGTAATATGGATTTCCTCTAGCACTCTATTCCGTGAGAGGAGTCAAAGATAGTTAGTACTTGTTATTTTTCTGTTAAGTGTTTTGTCAGCTTGTAATATTAAATTTGTTATATAAAACTGCTATACAGCAAGAAACTGACAACAGTCAATTTGTTTGTTTTAGATGGAATATAATCCCTATTTTAAATTCTTTGTTTCAGTTGTGTGCACCTTGTGGGACAAATAAATTAGTAATAATTGATGACATGGCTATTCCTGGACTTAATGAACTACAAATATCTCAAAATTATGGGTTTTTACTAAAAATTATGGATTTTTTAAAATATCCTTTTATTCCCATAATTTTGAGATATTTGTAGTTCATTAAATAAATTAGAGTAACACACTCACTCACTAGACATTAACCATATGTGCATCAATAGATAACTACTAATGCACAGAATTAAAAGATTCCTTGTAAACAGAGTCTAACTTAGTTTTGGTGGCAGCTTCATAATTAAACATGATCCACAGAATAATTCTTTCCATGTTTTTTTTTCTGGATGGTATCTTATTATGTAGGTGTTGAGGGGGGGGGTTATCGAGGGTTTTTTTTTCTTTGCATCAGCTAAAATGTATATTTTTTTAAGCACTAAAAGCAGCTAGAATAACGACTGTTCAGACAGACTATTTTTACAAGTGCTCTCTGTCTCTTTTGCCTACACACATATACACACACACTGCAGTTTGTTGTGGGCCTAGATCCTGTGCTCTGGACATCATTTTGGGTATCCTGTTCAGAGTTGAAACATGAAAATTAACATACTACTGATCTTTGAGCACAAAGGCCACCTCCATAGAGCAATTATGCTGATGTATAATGTAAAATCATGGTTCACATTCCTACAGTGAGGCTAAAATGGCAACAGTGTTGGCATTGTTATTTGGTCAAATAATTACACATGATGGTTCTCATTTGTGGCCTTTGGACATACATTCAGCATAAAGTTTAATGTCTGCTTCCTTAAAACAAGGATCACAGCCCCTCATCACAATAAAATAGAACTATGCAGCTGAGCATTCTTCCACAATCGCTCAATTGTCCAGTTTCTTAACATTTTCAAATTTCCTGACGAGATCTTTTAAAGCATTTAATTATCTTGGTCTTCACAGTCACACTTGAAATGTGTAGCTTTGACTTCTGTGGTACAACTCTTGTGCATATTTTTCATATTGAAACATTGATTTGCTTAACATATTAAAAATTAGCTTTTCTGGTTTGATTGCTGTTAATAATAGGTACATCTTCATTGAAATTTAACTTTACAAAAAAAGAAAAATTATGCGTACTTGTAATGGAGTGTATCTGACATGATTTTCCATAAAAACTTGCAGATTTAAATATCTTTAAACATATCTTTGAGTTTTAGTGTTTCGTTCTTTAATTTCCAAAAATTGCTGATTTCATATTTTCACCTTTCAATTGCATTTATAACACCCAATGGAATTGTAATTTTTCAAAAATTATTTGGTAAAGACCAAGTGATGCTTGCATGTGCTAAGGAATTGCAAATAATCTGACCCCACACAATGTTTATTGAACTTGTAACTATCATATCTTGTTAATATAATTTGTATCTCACTGCCTGAAATTTTAGTGAGTAATGACGATGATGGGCAAAACACGTAACAATATTAACAAATAAAGGTAACTTGATCACGCTAGTTACATTAAATGAAAACTTTTACAAAAAGTTCGTAAGTTGGAAGCTTTCGACCTTATCTTAGGTCTTCATCACGCCAATGGACAAACTTCCTAATTCCTTTTCTCCTAGTGTTAATCTGTATACTCTTGATGTAGAATCTTTGTTTCCCTCTGTACCATATTTTGAGTCCTACATGCTCCTCATGAAGAAATTGATTCTTCATTTTGAACCCCCGGTACTCTTATCAAAGATCTTTATGATTGTTTCCACTCTATTCATCAACACAGTTGTTTTGTTTTCAACAAAATTGTGTATAGGCAACAATCTGGTCTTCCCATGGGCTCACCTCTTTCCCCTCTGCTTGCAGAAATCTACATGCAACATATTGAAGTTTCCATCATTCCTCAACACTCTTTTCAACCTTCCCTATGGTTAAGATATGTAGACGACATTTTCATTAGCTGGCCACATTCCGAGTCTGAACTACAGACACTGATCAACTCCATTATGGAAAAATTTCCTTCCATTAATCTCACTATATCTAAGGAAGTAAACCACAAAATTGATTTCCTGGATGTATCTATCTGCAGAAACACTGATCTCTCCATTACTCGTTCCGTATATCGTAAACCTTCTGCGGCCACTAACATCATTCCCTACAAATCTTTCACCCTGCATCTCTACAAGCTTGCAGCATTGAAGTCCTACATCCACAGGGCTCATATCATTTGCAACAACCAACTCTCTCTTCAAGAAGAACTCCCCAAAATTTCTACAATAGCCCTCTCCCATGGTTTCCCTGCTGTTAAAATCAACTCCCTCCTAAAGAAATATGAAAACCATTCGAAAATCGAATGCCTCCTTCCTCATAAGAAAGAAGACCTGAAATTCTGTGGTTCTGTTCCTTACCATCCTTCCTATGCTTATAAGTTACAGTTTCTTTTTAGAAGTTTTGGTTACCATCTTGCCATTAAATCTACCCCAAACATCTTGAAACTTCTACAAAGGGATAGGGACAAAGTTGAAAGCCTGAACTTCCCAGGAGTTTACTGCATTCCTATCTCTTCTTCTACTGGGGATAACTTATACATTGGAAGCACATACAGGAGCATTAACCATAGAATTTTAGAACATAAAAAAGATGTTTCGAAAGCCAATCCTAATACTGCCTTGTCTATTTTGACAATGGAAGACACTTCTGCAGTTCCCCACTGGAACGAAGCAAAACGAATTGCTTCTTTTGACAATCGTTTTGCCTTCCGTTACTGTGAAAGCCTGGAAATTATTTTCAACTCAATGACTTGCAATTTTGAATCTCCTCTCTACATTCCGATGATCTGGAGATTAATTCTAAGTTTTGGCAACAAAAATAGGAAAAATTCAAATGTAGAATCTGGCAACAATCTTAGTCCTCCATTGGCGTGATGAAGACCTAAGATAAGGTCGAAAGCTTCCAACTTACGAACTTTTTGTAAAAGTTTTCATTTAACGTAACTAGCGTGATCAAGTTACCTTTATTTGTTTAGTGAGTAACCAAGAAAAATGTATTGAAAAGCTAAATACTTTTAAAAAAGCAAGTGAAAAAATCCTTGTCTTAATTTTCATATTTAAAGGCATTTTTAAACTTCAAAAATCAGCCAAGCTTTACTTCCTTTCATTATAGAAAATTAAGATTTTGATCACAGAAAAACATGGGGGTTTAGTGAACAGCAGTTTTTTTTTATAGTTAGGGCACATATGTACCCATTGTAATGCTTTTGGAAATGCATGAAAGTTTAGGTTTTGGTCCCAGTGCATTGGAATTAAAAATAATTTATTCTGAGTAACTGTTAAGGGAGGGGGTCACTTTTCCCACACTAAATACAGTTTATATATATATATATATA
Source organism: Macrothele yani (assembly GCA_039090855.1). Classification (NCBI taxonomy): domain Eukaryota; kingdom Metazoa; phylum Arthropoda; class Arachnida; order Araneae; family Macrothelidae; genus Macrothele; species Macrothele yani. Next base: position 73,694,846 of record CM077016.1, on the reverse strand, counting down.
TATATATATATATATATATATATATATACTTAAGAGCAAAACTGAAGACTAAGGAAAAATTTTAGAATTTAAAACGAAGGGTGCAAAATAACCTGAAAATCAAAACGCGCAACGCAGCAGTTTTGAAAATTCAGAATTCACATTCTATAAAGAAGATACCTAAGCAAAAAAATACATATATAATTTTGACTCACACCTAGTACAACATAGAAAAGGTTATGTATCTACCTGTGTGAGTAAAAGGAGAAAAGATAAAAAAATAAAATAAAACAACTGAATGTAGAAGGTGTCGAGAATACTGAGCCTTGGCTTTATCAAGGACCAGCAAAAACTCTGCATTTTCTCACTTCCACAAAGACCTAGTTGGAAATGGGTTTCTGCAAGGCCATAGATGCAAGTAACATTCCCACCTAAAATAGTTTAAAAAATATATATATAAGTCATGTCCTCCGTAGAGTAGCATGACCTAGCACTAGTTAACAATTTCGCTTGCATCCATTAACCTTCATGGCCCGACCCATGCTCTTCATCTGTTACTATTAAACAGAGAGAAGAAGACTAAAGAGAACTCAAGCTGTGAGAAACCCATTTCCAACTAGGTCTTTGTGGAAGTGAGAAAATGCAGAGTTTTTGCTGGTCCTTGATAAAGCCAAGGCTCAGTATTCTCGACACCTTCTACATTCAGTTGTTTTATTTTATTTTTTTATCTTTTCTCCTTTTACTCACACAGGTAGATACATAACCTTTTCTATGTTGTACTAGGTGTGAGTCAAAATTATATATGTATTTTTTTGCTTAGGTATCTTCTTTATAGAATATATATATATATATATATATATATATAATTTGTATAGTGCTGTCAGTAAAATTTCTATAGGTGCAATATAAACTGCATTAAATTAATATAAAATTAATTCTGGATGTTTCAAATTTTGGTAATACAGTAATTGCTTCATCATGGCATGCTAGTTTAGGGCTGCATAAATGCGTGTGTGTATTCCTGCAATGACTGGGGAAAATGAGTGAGTTGAAATTTTTATAAATAACATGAGAGGTAACCCCTAATGAATTCCATTTTTAATACAACAGCATTGTGCATATTACTGATTTAGCATAACATTATATTTATAACTTTTATCAAGCTGTGTAGTATATTTGAGCATATAATGATATTCTTTTAATTCATTGTTTTATGTATTGATATCCAAAGATTTGCACTAGCAGCCTCTGAGAGATATGCATTTAATGAATAAAATTCCATTTTTTAAAAGCAATTAGTTTGGTATATTACAAGCACTGACAAATTTATGTAGGTTAAATGCATTGCCTGGGGGGGGCTGTCAGTATTATAAGATATTTTAAATAACATAATTTGCATGAGATGTGCATATCATTTAAATGGTGCTTATCGGTAAAAATTGTCATAACAGGCTATTCACATAACTGATACTGTCACTTAAATAAATTTGGATTAATTACCTTACCTGAAGTTCATATAAATTTCATGTCATGTAAAACTCTTGCCACATTAAGATAGAATTTCTTTTTGGAGTGTTTTTGTTAATTATAGTAAGAGTTGTAACTGTTGTGGTACATTTCAAAATATGTTTTGCTGGTGTTGCCACACCACTATTTGACTCTCAGAAGTAATATTTGCTTTCCTTTGGCTTTTTTTTCAAAACTGTTTGAAATAAGGACATATATTATATTTTTGAAGTAGACTACTAACCAAAGGCTACATCCAAAGTAGCCATTTAACCATGTGTTACATAGATTTGCTGCATAGAACTAAAGGTGAACAAATGCAGAAATTTTATGTGTATCTGATTGGTAATATAGTGAAAAAATACACTGTGTTTTATGAAGACTTCAGCTATCCAATTTAAAGTTTTTAGTTATAGCAGTTTTATTGTTTTAAACAATTCATGTAATCAATTTTTCTTAGTGTGGTTGAATGTGAATTTGAGTGGGGGGTATGCCATTGGGTGGACAAAACTGTTTGAAATAAGGACATATGGTATATTTTTGAAGTAGACTACTAACCAAAGGCTACATCCAAAGTAGCCATTTAACCATGTGTTACATAGATTTGCTGCATAGAACTAAAGGTGAACAAATGCAGAAATTTTATGTGTATCTGATTGGTAATATAGTGAAAAAATACACTGTGTTTTATGAAGACTTCAGCTATCCAATTTAAAGTTTTTAGTTATAGCAGTTTTATTGTTTTAAACAATTCATGTAATCAATTTTTCTTAGTGTGGTTGAATGTGAATTTGAGTGTCGCTATGTGGATGGCCCTATCTAATCTAATTATGAGAACAAATGGCACACCTAAAAATTATCTCTTATTGCCATTTATTTCCTGAATCCTGAAAATATTATGTATCGTGGACTTTTTGATGCTAAAGTTTTATATAAAACTGAAATCTCTCAGAGTTGAACACAATAGTAATTTAGTTCAGCTAGGAATGATTGATGTTTTTGTACTACAGTTGATCTCATTAAACATGAATTGCACTCAGATATTGGATGTTTTTGATATTGTGATATTTCTTTGTTGCTTTTTTAATATTTTTTTTTTTTTTTGGGGGGGGTATGCCATTGGGTGGACAAAAATGTTCAGAACCATTGGAAATTATGGTTCTAGCAGAGATGAGAATGTTCCATGTGATTTTTGGAATTCTGAATTTTCCTGACCAGGCACCCCCCCCCTTCCCATTTCTCTTCTTGATTATATTCTTATTTTTCATATTTTTTTCATCTTGTTCCTTGTTTTTAGTAACACTTGTAATAGTTAAAAAGAGCGACTTTGTATGTTTAAAGAATTTTTCTAATGAAATGCATGTTTTCCTTTCTGTAACAGTATCTTCTTCAAAACCAATCAGTAGAGCAAGTGTTTTTGCCTCCCTTCTCCATTTTTAAAGCAAAATTAAATTTCAAAATTGGTACTTAATCTGTCATGGAATCTGAGTCATTTGTGTGACACTAAAAGTTTTCACAGCAGTGTGAACAATGCAGTACTGATTTTTGATTTCACTTAAAATATGTGGGCAAGCATGTTTTCTTTTGTATAAGGTGGATGTCTAGTGATTTTGCTCCATATGCTTCCAATGTAAAAAAATTTGAACCCTATTTCCTCAGCAAAAGATTTCCCATACATCAAAATTGGCCCACTTATATATATATATATAAAAAAACAAAACAAAAAAAAAACCATCCTAATTTAGATTGTACAATCGGTGCTTTATTTAAAAAAACTCTTTTACTATACATGAAAAATCAATAACTTTACTTCAATGTAGTTATGATACTTTCTTACAGGTGGTGCCACTTTTCCTTACCACCATATCAAAGTAAAGTTATTGATTTTTAATATAGTTCAGGAAAGTTCTTTGCAAAAAACACCGATTGTACAATCTAAGTTAGGATGTTTTTTTATCAGTGAATCAATTTTGATGTATGAAAAATCTTTCTTTGTTGAAGAAATGGGGTCAAACATTTTTTTGTTGGACGTATAGGGAGAAAAATCAAGTTCAAAAACACTACTGCATGTGCAACTGTGCAGAGAAAACGACTACTGGAAACGAAAGATGGCAAGGAAGAGTTGAAGTTTCAATTTTGAACTTCAATTTTTTTTTCAACAAAAGGAAAAATGCTTGCTTTTTTTTGGCCTGTTGATATATAAAGAAGTGATTAAGCAATGAGAAACCATACCATTTCAGAGAAATTAAACTTTAAAACACTATAATGCCACTCCTTGCTCTGCTGTGAAAACAACTGTGCAGGTCATAGACTGGTGCAATTTCTAACAAGGACATAAAAGCATTCAACACACATAAGCATGTTTTATGTTGGAAATTCCTTTCCTAAATAAAATGTAACACAAATCCTTGTTCTCATGATTATTTGTTTAAGAAATAATAGTGCTCTTATGGTCTTTTGAAAAAGTTTGAAATATTTCACTGTTTCTTATCCTTAAATTTCCAATGTAAGCATTATTTCAAAATGTTTAAATATAAACAGTATTTAGTTTATATGTATATTGATTGTGGTATATGGATGCATTTCAAGAGTAAAGGCACATTTATGGCATAACTAGAGATTTTATACCTACTGTATATACTCGCTTATATGTTGAACCCCCTACTTCAGTGGCTAAATTTGTTTTTGAAAAACCTTGACTTGTGTATAAGCCGATCTTAAATTTCAAGAATCTGGAAAACATTGTAATGAAATGGATGATGCAAATTTCTGAGATTATGTTATGTAAAAGATTCACTATCGGAGTTTCCAAATAACTTCTGTAACATCCTTAGCTTTACTTATGCAACATTTTTTTAAAGAATAAACCATTTCTGGTGAAATTGCATTCTACAATTTTTTCACCCAAGGAGAAAAAAAGCCAATGTTGGCCATTTTCAAGTTGCCACCTTTCGTAAAAAAAAAAAAAACTGTCTTTGCTCTTCAATAGGGCTAACACAGCTGGTAGGAACTAGGCCAGAAGATTCATGCCCACACTTGCTGTGAAAACTCAGGAGAGGAGAAAAGCTTCATTGGTTGTACCCCTTCCCAACTGCTAAGTGATTTATCTGGTGTCTGACTCACTGTGTTTCCAGTTCCAAAGATGGGGTGCAGTGGTAAGAGATATTCATGCATGTTTCGAAGCAAGAAATTCCAGTCTCAATTTGAAACGGGATTGTTTTTTGGGGTTTTGTTTTTTGGGGTTATTTTTTTTTTTTGCTAATCATTTTAGCGGCATCTATACCCATGGAAATCTTACTCTAGGCAAAAAAAAATGTTTTGTAATTTTTATTTTTTATTTTTGGAAGTACTTTTGAAGTGTGACATGAATACTCCTGCTGCGGTTGCCTACAGTTTGTTTACTTTGAGACTGCGGCTCTGTGTGCCACTACGTGATATAAATAGTGAAATGCAAAATGGGTTTGGAATTTTTAAGAATACGGATACATATTTCACTGAACACAAGTAAAATACGCAGAATGGAATGTGAAAAATCTCCATAATTGTAATTTTTTTCTTCAGCATGCAATCAATGTATCCTTTTGCATTGCATGTATGCCATTGACTAATGGAAGGAGTGCCATTTCTCCATGATGTCTTGAGAGCAGAATAATCATACTTGCCAGTTATGATCCATAGCTATGAAGCGGCAGAGGATATAACTGACCTCTATATATAACTTGAACCTTTGTCAGAAAACAGTCTTGTAGTGACACACAGAGAGCCACAGTCTAAAATGTTAACAAACCCATTGGCAAATGATGCAGGAGAATTCATGTAACACTTTGGATGTCCAGCCCTATTTTTTACTGACCCACATATAAGCCATCTTTGTAAGCACTGACCACATATAATCATGCTTTGTAAGCATGATTTTTAAAGCATGATTTTTCCAAAACCTTTTTGAGTTATAAGCGAGTATATACAGCATATATTTTTGAATTTTATGGTTCTTTCTCATTTTATAATTTACTTCAATAACTGAATCAAAGCCAAGGTAGAAATAAATTTGTTTCAAAATCAGTATAGGTCCTGGAATTCTGTGATTGAATAAGTTTATGAACCATGATAAAAAGAGCGTGCAAACAAAATATTAAAGAAAAACTTTTCCATGCAAAATTGAATACAGTCTACTCTGAAGAGTGTGAGAAAGAATCAAAATATCAAAAATTTGAATTATTGAGAAAACATTATATGCGTAGGACATGTGTAGTGAATTTTACTTTTCTCAAGTAGTCGAGAATTTCGTCTTATCAAAGTTTGAGTTATCGAGAGCCTGCTGTACTGCCTTGGGTTTCAAAACCTTTGTTAGACTTTTACTGCTGTACTTTTGGAACATGCAGAGTGATCAGCACACTTACTAAAACTATGGCTATCAAAATCTCATCACTTATAGACCTTTTCTGATATGTGACCCCTTTCACATGGTGTTCAGCTAGCAGTGTTGCATGACATGCTTATGATATCCGTGCGGTGTAGTTGCACAGTTACTGATCATAGCTGGTAGGTACATCAGTCTAGCATAATAAATATTGTCACATATTGATGCTCATCTTTTAGTACCTTCACACTTCTGGTAACATGGAAAATTGCCACCTGACAAAGTATGTTTATGTGATAGAATTTTTATGACCACGAGTCTTGCAAAAAATATGAGTTGTATGTTGTTTCATTACCCAAGTATTCCATGTAAAACCTAGGGACAGGACTTTTGTAACTAGATCTTGTATAAGTGTAAAATAAATCCATGTACAAAACAGCACAAAAGCATCTCTGGATTACATTTAACATGACCACTATAAAATTAATTGCTGAGATGATATCCAAGTTATAATGCTGACATTTTTTGTATTACGGTGAAAAATTGATTTACAGTCTCTGTCTTACAATGAGTTCCCTGAGTAAAAATAATTTGCCACTTCTCATGTAAATAATAATGCACGATTACAAGCTAATGTAAAGGAATTCTTTGTGTGTGTGTGTGTGTGTGTGTGCATAGCTGTAACTTAATATGTAACATATCCGTGTAAATATTTGCATTGTTAAAGATGTCCACTAATTGCATTCTGTGTAGCTTGCTGTTAAATATGTGTGGATCAAATATGTACCTATGTTCTTAAGAAACTAATATCAGAATCTAATTAGGTACTTGACTAATTAGGTTCAAATGAACTGGTGCTATAATATGATTCAGCATAAATGGGTTTTGATGGAATTTTTGCTTCAAAAATTCTTAATCTGAACCCAGAATGCTTCTTCTGAATCATCTAAGAGCTTTTAGTTAATGTGTATCATTATCAGCTAGATGGGGTAAAATATGTGCTTTGCATGAACGGATTTCAAAACGCTTTTATATCTGGCATTTTTATCAGCATTCAAGCCTATAAATAATGGCCAAAAATATCTGTGGACCATACTGCTGCAGCAGCTGGGCCCAATAAGCCAAATATAATCATGGACAGATGTTGAGGATGTTTTATATCTTGAATACCCACTGAAATGTGATAATTTCTTTCTTTAAAGTGTGCTAACTGATTCTGTGAATTTTTTGATGTTTAAGTAAAGACAGTAGATGTCAAAAGTGTTTGTCTAAAACAGCTGGCCATTCTGTTTTTTGTGGACATATGTATTTTATTCAGAATCAAAAGTATATGGGCACAGTTAGCACCTTTTTATGGAAGATGTATTGTATACATTATAAAATATAGTATTAAAGTTTTGCATATATGTAGTACTTACTTTGGTATCTCTGTTAGTTGTGTAATACTATTTATGGAAGAGAAGAAAATTAAACTAGAAGTGACTGAGCTGTTTTCGAATGTGTGGTGTCATAAATTTTCAGGTTCTTTACTGCCGAAATTTACTTTATTACTTTTTAGCGGGTTTTTTTCCCCTTTTTGTTACTTTTAGGTGTTTCGTTGCACCGTAGATATACATACTTCGTTCCATTAAACTTTTCCATAGAAATTGTATTAAGAGTTAGTGCTCTTTTGCATTTATCTTAATTGTGATGCACCATTTTGCTACAGGCCTGTAATGTACAAGTACTAGCATGCCCATATTTCATCTGGTGTATGATATGTGACTCGTAAAAACTTTGGTTCATGATGTAAAAGTATGTATATTTTTGAAAAATAAAAAAGATGTAAGTCTTTGTTTCATGATGGATATGCTTTGGACAACAGCTTATTAAGATCTGATCACAGTTATGGTTCAATGAGTTTCGAATTTTCTGAGTCTTTTGTTAATACATTCATCTGATGAAATAACCAATAAAAAGTTTTTGACAGTATTTTGATGTTTGTATTTTATCTGTGTGTGTTTTTTTAGTTATTTTAAATTAAGAATTTAGGAAATGATGAATTGCAGAAGTACAATTGAGGCTCTCTTAGAAGAGTTTACAGAATGTTTTCCTTTTCTTATCAAGCCTGACTTGATTTATTTTTGTAGCATCCTATTCGACCTAACTTTTTTTTGAATGGATGAGTGTTGTTGATTTTGAAATTCAGAATATTGAATTTAAGGCATCAGAGTTGTGGAGAACAAAATTCAAAGAATTGTAGATAACTGTTGTCTAAAATTGTCCACATAGGTCATCTGCTGTCCTACATTTCTGGACAACTCTACCTGAAAAATCATTTGCTTAAAGAAAGTTGCATATGTGTTGCTTTTAGCTTTTGAATCTACATTGATGCAGTTGGAGTACTGCACATTCAGAAGCCAGTGTGAAACTTAATTATGAAATACACTCCTGATATAGAAGAACTAAACAGGAAAAGACAAGGATTGCATTAAGATTTTTTTTATTTGAATTATTACTCATTTTATAAGCATTTACATCAAGTGCAAATTTAATTGAAATACCCCAATGAAAGGTCAAGAATGCTTCTTCTGAATCACCTAAGAGCTATTAGTTAATGTGTAAATGTGTGCGAATATGAAAGAATAATAATTGCTTTATTATACTTTTATATCATACAATATTCAGTCGAACCTCAAAAATGTGAATTACTTTTACCACAGACTATTTCTTAATTCCCTGACCATTTTCATATATGTCGAGTGCCTTTTAGCATAAACACGCTCAACATAAAATACTTATACAGGGTGTTCAACTTTAAAAGTACTCATCTACTATAAGCGGTCACAATTCGGTGAATTTTTGTATTTGAATTGAACTCTTAGCCGCACTTGCAACAGTGGCCAGCAGAGGAAATGGTGGTGCTGTAGTCGTAGTTTGCGAGAACTAGATTTTGTGATTCCACTTGCTCACACAGCCTGATTAGTACAAAATTGCGTGCATTGTGTTTAAGTGTATTCTTACCGTGTTCATCATGCGGCTGTCAATTGAAAAACGCATGTTTGTGCTTGGAACGGTATCAGAAGACAAATCATTCATTCGTTCAGTGTCAATGAAACTTCTGCAAAAGATTTAGAAAGCAAGCCCCATCGAAGAAGATGATTGAAAAGTTGAAGTTTTTTGCCACAGGTGCTGTTGTTGATAAGAAACGAAACAGACGAAGGTCTGTGTGTTAATGCCCAGAGCTGTACATGATACATGATATTGAAGAGGCAGTACAGAGATCTTCTAACGAGTCATTAAGGAAATTAAGCCAGAAACAGAATCTCTCTTTAGGTTCAGCACACATTGCAGTAAAAAAAAATTCTTAAGTTCTATCCGTACCGAATGCAAGTGTTCCATGAACTAAGTGGAGATGACTTGAGTACTGCCGATGGTTTAAGTCGTTTATTCGAGGCAACATGCGGTGATTAGATTCTGTGTTTTACACGTATGAGGTGGTTCCATCTTAGTCGCTACATTAATAGTACTACCGTTTGTGGCATACTGAAGACCCACATGCGTTTGTTGAGGGTCCTTTACACCCACAAAAAGTAGTAGTAGTATGTTGTGCTGTCTTGAGACGTCAAATAATCGGGCCACTGTTTTTTCACGATACTCCGAACGTAGATGCATACCATAAAATTGTTCATCAGTTCATTGCGCTGCTGGAAGCGCATGAGCGCTATTGCTGGTTCCAGCAAGACGTTGCAAGCTGCTACACCGCTATGTCTACTATGCAGATGCTTCAGAAATTTTTCAGTGAGAGATTAATTTCCACCCAGATCTCGTGATTTTGATTTCACCAGTCCAGACATTTTTCTGTAGGGATACCTAAAGGACCAGGTTTACGGTAGCAACCCACACATGCTGGTTGAGTTGATGAGAAATTACTGCTGCTGTTCAGGGAATAAATGATGGTCAAATGCTGCAAAATGTCGGCGGTTACATGGCCAAACGTGTTGATAAATGCATAGACATAATTTTCAACACTTGCTGTAACTACTCTTCAGTTGTGCAAATAAAGGTATGTATACGTTTATCTCAGTGTACTTTTAAGTTGAACACCTTGTACAATATGCAGTCGAACCTCAATAATGTGAATTACTTTTACCGTGAACTGTTTCTTAATTTCCCGACCATTCTCATTGTGCCAAGTGCTTTTTTATCCTTTTAGCATAAACACGTTTAATATCAAATACTGGTTTACATGAACTGATTTATCAGCATTGAAAAATACATTCTCTTAGCATGAACCAACAACCATTTTCTTTCTACTTGTTAATATTACTGCTTTGTCTTTCAATTTACTTCCGATAAATGGTTTTCCTTACATTAAAGGTACTACCAATGAAATTAATAATATTTGTAAAAAGCATAACATTCAAATTGGAGGAAAAGTAAATACCATCAAAAATATGGTAATAAAAAATAATGAAAAAATAAAAATGTTAGAAAAAGCAGGTATTTACTCAATTCCTATTACTGAAAATCCTCCAATGGCTTATATAGGAAGTACCAAAAATAAGCTTAAACACAGATTAAAACAACACGTAAAAAATTGGCAGAAAAAAGAAGAAAAAACAGCACTTATTCAATACTGTCTGGATAACCAAAAATATCCTAAATTCGAAAATATAAAAATCATTAAAAGCTGTAAATCTGAAAAACACCTCAGAATAGCAGAGTCGGTAATGATTGAAAAAAAATAGGGCAAAAGTTTGCAACCATAATGACCCTAATATTTTGAGAAACAGCTGGAAAAATTTAATTAAAATTGAGCAAAAAAATGAAAAAGTTCGAAAAATGAGATCAGTGACCAACAAGAGATGGGCGCCACAATGCCCAAGAAGAAGCTATAGCCGATGACAGAAGCAGCCCGCGAGAACCACCGAAATGCCCAGCTGACACGGTCCGTGCTAGTCGGAGCAAAACGTCCCCTCGATGACGGTAATGGAGTATTACCGAAAGTACTCAGGTTATGAAAAATTATTGAAGTAAATGAGGAGGCAGCAAAGGAAAAAAAAAACTCATTTAGTGACGAGACCAGTTAAATACCAACGGGAAAAAAATGAAGTGGACCCCACAACTAAATGAAAAACCCCATGCCGCATCCACATAACGGAAATAAGAATTGAAAGCCAAGCCCCACGTGCGGTAAGTGTTAATCGAACTTTACCAACAAAAAGGGAAGATCAAAAATGCAAATGCTTTGTCTTGTTCATTTTAAAGCCTACTGGGACACCTGGCTCATCTTCTGTTCCAACTGTGCAAATGAAGGGCAGAGTGTATTGAAAAGGGTGCTTCTTTTTTTTAAAGGGTTTAACGACCACCATGAGCAACTCGATGGGCTATAAGCAGTCGCTTTTCCCTAATTTTGGGCCACTGGTTCCAGGGAAGGGTGAGAGCCAGTGCCAGAAGACAAATGCAACATCCATGCCTCACCAGGATTCGAACCTGGACCCATCTTGGATGAATAGTCAGAAGCCATCACTTAGACTACTGCGCCACCAGAGTGGCGAGGGTACTTTTATTGGGGTGGGTAAGTGGCCTCTGTTATTTCAACAAGAGAGGAAGAATTTCATAAAGGGTGAGGCTGTGAGCAGAAGTTAAACTTCTTATCTTCTGAATCTTTTTCATCTGCTTAAGCTGAATTCCTACCCCATTAAAGAAAGAAGTCTTGGATATACTCTTATTCTTGCTTTTGTTCTGCAAGCGTTTTATTTTCTCTCTATTTTACGTACATCCTGTTTCTGTTAATATGAGTCCTAAAGTTCAACAATCTTTGAGCTTAGAGAAAAAACAGCAAATTTTAAACCAAGTAATGTTTTAAATAAAATTGCAGTTACCGCAAAATTCAGCATTGCACAAAGTACATTGTCCACAATTCTGAAAAACTGTGAGAAAATTGAAGCTGCTTGTACTTACAACCACTTTGAACCTTACTGGAAATGTATGCAAACTTGAACTAATGAGATGTATTAGAGAAGCACAAAGAGAAAACATTTCTTTAAGTAGTGATGCTTTGTACAGAAGGTGAGTCAAAAAGTTTTGCATTATTTGGATCCCTTTATGTTTTCATACGTACCTTTATGACGAAAGCTGACTAGCATTCAAAGTATAAGCCATTGTGTGGCACCGTCTTTAGCCATATGTCTGCCAGTTTTTAGATTCTGCGGCGGTACCAATCCTTCGAGACAAAGAACTTCACCCCAGCTGCCATCTCCTTGTTGTTGAAGTGCGCGATGAACCGGAACAAGTCATCTGGTGGGGTAAGGTCCAGACTATGCTGGGTGTGGCATCAGTTCGATGCCCTTGAGTTTTTAAATCATTGTTTGTCGTATTTAATTTTGAATATAGTGTGGAAAAAAAAAATTCTCATTATAAAGGCAATAGTGTATGTGCTTAGCCACAGTCAGGAATAATTCATGTACCAACAGGGAGCCACAGTCAGAGGGGATTTATGCACCAACGCCCGGCCACATCCGAGCAGCCATTGTTTTGCCAGTGGTGAGCTGGCCTTCGCAGTGTGTGAATTGCGAGTGTTGAGTTATCTTTCTGAAGTGAATAATAACTTGTGCATTGTGCTTGTTTCTGATTGTGTCATCATGCCAAGGAAGTGTTTAAATCACCCTCATACTTTCTGTTACCTGTGTGGTGATGTAACTTTAAATCACAGATGTGAAACTTTACCCCATTAATTAAAAAGTGTTATCAGGTGTATTTTGGTTGTAAAATGGGTGTCCAAAATAAGAGTTGTGGCACAACCTCCAGAGAATGTGACATTGAGTGATGATGACTCTGTCACTAATGACACTCATAAATAACAAGATGAAAATGTTCATCATGATCCCGATTTTGAAGCAAGTACTTCTTCATGTGAACTGACTTGGTACATGATTTAAATTTGTCCAAAAAGCAATCTGCACTTTTTAGTCTCCATGTTAAAAGGATGGAATCTTCTCCAGCAAAATAATGAAGTGTCAGGTTGAATTAAAAATTTTCTTTTCGCAAGAAAGAAATTTTGTATTTTGTAATGATGTTTGCTCTGTACAGCGAAGTTGAAAAAGCAGCCTGGAAATCTTTCAAGTGTTATTAAAAACTTTGTAGGAAATTTTAAGAAAGAAAACTATCATGACAGCGTGTGAACTCTTGGGTTCATATAAAGCTATGAGATGTAATACTTTCCTGAAAATTCATTTGTTGGGCTCCCACTTGGATTTCTTTCCTGGGAATCTAAGCACTGTCAGTGACGAACATGGAATTTTAACAAGATATTTCGACATATATTGGAATATTCCAGAATGTACTGCCTACCTCTGAGGTCTGCTTCTGGAAAAAATCACATTTCACACACGTTATTTGTTGGACCCCTTCACTGCCTCTGTCCTTCACTCTGTGCTTAGCTGTCATGGTTCCCATTCGCTTCCACCTTCTTTGCTTACTCAAGTGTTACAATTATTTAAAATCTCGTGAAGAATAGGTAAAACGTCCATAACTTGAAATAATGCACGCAAAAACTGAATAGTAGTGATGTCTGGCCTATACATTAAGTCTAGATATGAGCTTCAATTTTGAATAAGATATTTCGAGCATAGAAAAATGGTACAATGGCAAGTGAAGTCCCAGTATGCTGGCTGACTACTGCTGGATACCTAGAGAGACATTCCGCAAGCAAAACACACCAGGAAGTCATGAACTGTTACGTTTTAGGTAAGTTAGTTATGATTTACAAGTGTATGTAAATATACGATTTATTCAAATATAAACCGTGTGTCATTAAAGAACCTTGTGTGATAGGAAAAAACTGATACCATATTTGAATTCAGCATTTAAAAAAATACTATTTGTGAGACGTTAGTCCAGCCAGCAGGCCTGTGGGTTCTAGGCCCTGTGTGGTTCGCTTTGTTTCGTCCTTGACAGTAGACTATATGAAGTAGACCTTTAGGGAAAATACCTTCAGGAATCCATTTTCTAGGAGGTCCAAGTATTTATTCAGGATATATATATATAAATGTACATTATTTTTACATACTTTATGGGTTATATCCCATACAACAACAAAAAGATAAAACAAAAAAGAACCCATTATGCTGCATCTTCATGACATCTTCTCTCCGCCACCTCGAATCTCTCAAGTTCTTCTCTCTCTCTCCTTCTGAACTCCTCCACATTTGGGGTTTGCATTGTTGACACCAGGTAACGAATGTTCCTTTAGTTCCGCCTCAAGCATGTAAGAAGGCGTACAGAATATCAACATGTACTTAACAACCAACGACTATCTTACCAGTCCAACAAAATGGCGTCTCTTGGGAGAAGTTTACCCAAAATGTCCAGCAGTGGGTTTGTAAGAATAAATTGTCCGTCTCATACAAGATATCTCACACTGCCGCTACTTGAACGGATACACGCACACACACAAAAAACATGTTCATAATTATAAGACAAATTCTAATAATGCATCAATTGAATATGTAAATCATATTTAAATATTTATAGAGACCTCTCATTTGCAGAGATCCTCACACTATTAAAAACACATTTTTTTAGACTAGTGTAATACAATTGTCAAAGAAAGGAAGTTCTATTGATGAGTTTGCTGAATGGCATGTTGCTGTGTCTTTTTGTCCTGTTTTAGCCATGTGAAACATTCCTATTCTTCCAATAGAGAAACAAACTAAAAAGCAAGTTATGGTAAAAATCAGCATTCATAGTAGTATCTAAAAAGACTGACCCCACTAATATGAGCTAGGATATGATGCACCACACACTGATTTTCTGGGAATGTAGAGGCACTTCATGCAGGGTATGAGTATTCTTTGTTAATCAGTATCTTGTGTTTCAATAATTGACATATCAAGTGAAACCAAGCTTCATCCATAAAAAGAAAAAAAGATGTCCAGAATACTTGTCATGCCACGTAAAATTATGAAATCAGTGGCAGTAAAGCATCCACTCATCCTTTGTGGGTGGTTTCAGTTCCTAAACCACTTTCCCTGAGTATGCATGGAAATTCAAGCTTTTCAGTGCCTTCTGGACAGAACCATAGGAAACTAATGGATTTTTGGATTTCGTTGTTGCTCAGCATTGTTTATCAGCTTAATGAGCCATTTAGGCCCAGGGCTGCCACCTTCAAGCCTTTCTATTGCTCTCGATCTTATGTTTCGTCATATCTTGCATCCCAAGCACCACATGCATCCACCTAGTCCTGGGTCTTCCCCTCAGTCTTGTCTTATTTGATTTGTTTACCAGTAGCTCTTTCACAATTTGTCCATCTGCTTTACACACATTTCCAAACTATTCCAGTCTTTTACTTCAGACAAATGAGAGGATGTCTGGCCTTTATAGAACTGTTGAAGTTCCCCATTATCATATCTTTGTCTCCACATTGTATTGAGCACCATACACACACACACCGGCCACTGAATTAGAAACCTTTACAGAGATGTACATAAACATAATTTACGCAGTGTATATGCAAAATACGTGGTCATGTGATCTAGGCAACTATTTAAGACTGCTGCTCATCATTCGTTGTCAGTAGTGTTGATCACAATGGGATAATCAAAGGAGTTTTTGGAGTTCAAATAAAAGGCTTATTGTAGGTGCCCATCTGGCTGGAGCGACAATTTTCAAAAGGTTAGATATTGATATCCTGGGTCTTTAATCAGTGGAAAAATAACCCACATTGCCTTTCTAACAAGGAATACCCCCTGGAGTTGAACAAACAAAACTGCACCAAACTTCTGTTATAAGTCATTTACGTACCTCTGAATTCAATGGTGATATTCGTGTTTCTGTAAAACTCTGCAGTTGACCAGTAGAGGTCTCTGAAGATAGGTGCCACGTCGAAGCGTAAAGAGCAGATCTGCATGAAAATAATTATCACGTACATAGGACTGTTGATGTCTGTAACTTCATAACGAAGGGTCAGGGTGGTGTGCAAGTGTCAAAAGATTAATTCATGTGAGGGCTGTCTATAAAATGATCAAAGCAATAACCATTGCCACAAAATGCACAGCAATTAATAAATGCAGCATCGGTACACCCACAGAATGCACACGCACGAAGAACATTAGTGTTGAAAGCCACGTCAATTACACTTTTGAAATTATTGCACATATTCACCACAATGGTAGCAAGCTTTCTGCCATGTGTAACGAAGCATCGGTGTATTAGATCTCCGTAGACAATTGATTGTAGATCACAGAATGCATCTTCAGAAGGAATATTCTGTCGTGTAATTTTGGCTACGGCATGTTGGATCGTAGTTTTATGTAGTCTGTAATTCTCTTTGCGTAAATTTTAAATTGTCTGAAAAAATGAACATTGAGGGGTTGAACATATTTCGCAGTTTTTGGTGGAATGATTTTTAAAAGAACTTGTTTTCCCCCCGGAGGCCTTCTGAAGTATTCGTTCATCCTTGTGTCCAGACCAGGAATCACAAAGTACGAGTGACTTGTCAGACAGATGTATATTCAAAAGTGACGCAAAAAGGTCGAACCATTTTGCCGTCTCACTATGTACACAGACAAACAAGGCATGTGATACAAGCACCTGCACACTCTCGACTGGCGTAGCAGCCAACGAGCGACGGGTGACTCAACCAAGCCCTCTAGTGAGCAACTGTGGAGTTTTACAGAAAAACGAATATCACCATTGAATTTGAAGGTACGTAAACGACTTATAACGGACGTTTGGTGCGGTTTTGTTTGTTCGAACCCGGGGTGTTCCTTGTAAGAGGCGTAAACTGTGATGTGACGACAGTCTATCAGGCAAGAGATTGCCGTTGTCTAAGTATGGAGAAACAGGGCTTTCTGTGAGAAGCAACTGACCAAAGCATTCAATGAAGGCTGTTCCTGACCCATATCTCAGCAAACTATGTGCAAGGAATTGAAGAGGATCAGTATTGTCATATGGAAACCACTGATTTCTGTGAATAACTAGAAAGCTCATCTGCTGTGGTGTCAGGAACACTATGACTGGACACTGGAAAAAACTCATGTGGTCCTGAGTTGTAGTACACCTTGTTCTGTACTGACAGTAGGCACACAGGAGCCGCATGAAGCAATGAACCCAGCCTGCCTTGTAAAACACAACTGAAGGTTCTGGAAGTGATGTCATGATGTGGGGCATGTTCTGCTGGTATGGAATGGGCCCACTGATATTGCTGGAAGGTTGGGCATCCTCCAAGAATTATCTGAACATTGTTGCCAATCAAGTCCATCCTACAATGTTGACTTTTTATCCAGCAGGTGACGGCTGTTTCATGGACGTCAGTGCTACTGTTCATCGCACATGATATATTCTGCAGTGGTTCAGGGAGCATGACATCTTTGCTGGCCACCATAAAGCCTGGATCTGAACCCCAATGAAAATGTATTGGACATGTTAGCAAAACAGATCCAGGTGCAAAGTTCCCTTTCATCAAATCTTAGCTAGTTACAGAACAGTCTACTGAACTGATGAACTCCTTGTATACTGTAGATATAGATGCATTCCAACACCTTGTGGAATCTATGCTAAACTGCACTTGTGTTGTAATTCAGGCTAAAGAAGGTCCAATCCAGTATTAAATAGAAGTTTCTAATTCAAGTGGCCAGTATTCATATCTTTCTCAGTGCTACCCTTCTTTCGAATGTCATAAGATACCTGTAATCAGCATTTGTATTGGGTGTGTGCATAAGTTCTACCCTTTTTTGTAGGCTACAAAGAAAGGAGGAGAACACAACAAATAACATACCTAGGATTTCACATATTTGTCATCATTCTGTATGACCTCTTGCCATCTGTCTATGAGTAGGTAAATCCCATGCTGGAAAAACTTGTGTGTTTTAGAGTAAATAAAGTCATGTAATGCTGTTTTCACATCATCCACATCATCAAAGGTTTGGAGAGCGAAGGCGTTCTGCAACGATTGAAAAAGGTGGTAGTCCGTAAGTGCCAGGTCAGGGGAATACACCGGGTGAGGTAGGTAACACTTCCCAACCAAAATCCAGTACTTTTTGCTGATGATTAAAGCAGCATGAGGTCTGGCGTTATTATGATGAAGGATCACGCCTTTGTGATTGACGAGTGCTGGCCGCTTCGATGCCAGTTGTTCTCGCAATCTGTCCAACTGTTGGCAGTAGAGGTCAGCATTTATCATTCGGTTAGGTGCCAACACCTCCCAGTGGACTGTTCCCTGGACATCTCACCAAACACTTAACAAAACTTTTTTGGGATGCAGTCCTCCTTTTGAGGTCGATTGAGCAGGCTCCACACCTTGGCACACAGTCCATCGACACTTTACATTATGATACAGTACCTATTTCTCATCACCCGTTACAATTCGCCACAAAACGGTTCATTTCTGTGACAAGAAAGCAAAGAAACACAGTTACGGATTCTCTCCTCTCGTTGCTTTGCAGAAAGCTGGTGCGGAACCCAGTTATCGAACTTGGTGACGAACCCAAGCACATGCATCTGTCTTTCGACTGTTGTTCTGTGTACCGACAACGTTTCCGCTAATTCCTGAATGGTTGGATGTGGGTCATTTGTTGTGGCTTGGTCCAGATCCTTGTCAGAAACCACGGATAGACGTCCAGTACGTGGTTGATCTTTACAGCTTCTGTCTCCGTCCCGGAATTTCCGAAACCAACGGCATCCTCCCCATACACATGACAGATGTTGCAACAAGCCGCGGCTGCAGTACTGCCTTTATCGAACTCGTACAGTAAACAATGACTAATGTGCTCCTTATCGCACGCCATGTTACGTCGTCCGTGATTTCCGTTACGAATGACTTACTCGGACAAACCTAGTGCCTCTATATGCTTTACTGCTCCACGCTTTATTGGCCAAAAATTCGGCATCACAGCGTCATCTATGACATAACTACTCTGATTGCAATTTGCATCTATTTCAAAAATGGGTAGAACTTTTGCACACACCTAATAGTTCACCAGGTTTCACAGCCATATGTAAGCACAGACAAAATATACCTTATGTTTAATATTTCTTTTGATCTTTTTTATACTTTTGATCTCAAGAGTTTTATAATATTGAAGTAGAAAATTTCTAGAAAATCTGGTCAGTGAGGAAAAGAATAGAAGTAGCTTTCCTTAAATGAGGCTATTGAGAGATTATATTCGTGCAGCATAAGTCACTTAATGCACAGTATTACCGTCTTTGCACAATCCCAAAGAAAGATGAAGTCGATTTAATTTAAACTTCAATGACTATTTTAAAACTATTTATTCTTAATAAACATTAAAACAACATGAAGGTAAAAACCATAAGATCTTTTCGTATCATGGAAGTTGAGAGTAACCTAAGCCTATCCTTCCTAGACATCTCACTATATCGTTGCCCCTGTTGCAAACATTGTCTCAACTTCTGTTTTCCATAAGTCTTCTTCCTTCACCACCATGATACCTTACGCATCTGCACACCCAACGACCCAGAAACTATCCTCCATTAGGTTTATGTTACGACATGTTCTCTCTCACTGCTCATCCAGAGAATCTCAGAACACTGAGGTCGTTCAGATCAAGGAAATCACAAGATCATATGGCTACCCTGACAGCATCGTTGATAACTTATTCTAAAAGTTAAAAAGACTTTCTTTCACCACCTAAACCCAAGACCATACGGAAACTAGATATGTTGGATCCATCCCGTTTATTCCTAGCATTGCTTGAGTTTTATATAACATTTGTAATAAGCATAATTTAAGCTTTGGTTTAAAAACCAGGAATATTCTTTCCATGGTTAAGAATGAGTGTAATATGGTTAGAATGGAGGATAGACACGGAATCTATAGCATACCGCTGAAAGCAGTGAATCCAGATAACACTGATCAGATCTACATCGGATCTACAGTTAGGAATCTAAAACTTCGACTGCAAGAACACCAATATAATTTGAAAACGGGCTCAAGAGCCACAGCATTATCATGTACTGTAATTAATGGAATTCACTATCCAGTTTGGAACAATGTTACCATCTTGACCACCGCACACATGACATTTTTAACATTATTTACAGAAAGTCTGTATATTGCCAACAATAAACAATTGTGCTGTAACGACGATCAACCAAGCTATATCCCTTTACCATGGAAAACGCTCATGTCGACCAACGATGAGGAAGAATTAGATTAATTGGATATATGTGATATAATTCATAATTATCAACTAACATGAACTTTTTGGCACATGCGCATTGAACGATGACAAATATCATGCCATCTCTTAACCTTAACGTATATATACTGTACTCACTTATGCTTCTCCATTTGTAGTGCACTAACACATCTGAGGATGGACGCCGTGAGTCCAAAAGATCTTATGGTTTTAACGTTTTTAAGAATAAATAGTTTTAAAATAGTCATTGAAGTTTAAATTAAATCAACTTCATCTTTCTTTGGGATTGTGCAAAGACAGTAATACTGTGCATTAAGTAAATGAGGGTAGTTTCCTAGATACTCCTTTCTCCCAACCAAGTGCTGGAAAATTTCATATGCACAGTTGAGAATAAACTACCTGCTCACAGGCAAAAAGAAGGTGGCTAGGATGCATGCACAAATAAATTTCTAGTCAGCAGTTGCAGAGTCAATGAGTGGAAAAGTGATTGAATGAGGATGCCACCTGACTGAAAACACAAGGAGATGAAAGAGTTCCTGGACTGTACTTGTGTACCTGTCATGCATTTAATGACATTATACAAGTAACTCGTCAGGAACTGATGAGATGAGAGCACTAAGTTACCATTCTATGCAATAGCAATTACTGAGCAGAAAATCTCCATTTTTCTATGATGAGGCATTTAGTAAACAAAAACTGCTATTCACTGAATATTAAGTGAATATAAATATCAAACAAAAGAAACAATAGATTGTTTTTAAATGCATTTCAGCAGCCTCAGTGGTGCAATGGTCTAAGCCCTGGCTACTGACCAATCATCAAAGATGGAGCTGTGCTTGTGTTACGGCACTGGCCCTCCCCTTCCCTGGAAACAGTAGCCATAAATTAGGGATGGGTGGATGCTTATAGCACATCAAGTTGCTTGCAGTGGTCATTAACACCCCCCTCCAAAAAACATGTTTCAATGTAATGCCTGCTTAAAGATTTGCTGTTACTATTTAGGTAAGGTTGTTCATGTAATGTGCACAGTATTATCTTATTTAACTTTAATATTAATTCAAGTATACATGATCTTTATGCAGATATACAGGGTGTCTGAAAAAGATCTATACTATTTCAAAAATGAATCTAGCAGCATATAATCCCAGCAGTTGTGAGAAAAAGATGACACACAAAGTTTTTTTTTTTTAAACTTCATTTGTGACTGGCTTGTGGCACTATTTGTAGTGTTTTCTCCTTATAACATCCAGAACAGCAACAAAGGGGCTCAGTGTGTGTTGTGGTTGACACAGACAAAATCTTACATTTGAGTTCAAAGGAGTTACTGCATCATGTAGACAAAGCCCCCATCCCTCAACTAAAATCCCAGTATTTTTATGTGAATAAAAAACTTTGAAGAGACAAGAAGTGTCTGTCATGCAAAGGGATATGGTCGCCTTTCAACTTCACTAAAAATGGTGTAGAGTGCTGTGCAAGAAATCCATGGATATCAGAGTTTCTGTAGAAGAACTTCAGTTACCAAAGTCAATCATCCATTACACTTTGCACCAAAAGCTTAATTTTTGTGTCCATAAAATGAAGCTTGTGCAGGTGTTATAATTACCATGTTGGACAGGCTTGAACCAATGGTGTTCATAATTACCATGTTGGACAGGCTTGAAACCAATGGTGTTCATAATTACCATGTTGGACAGGCTTGAAACCAATGCTGATTATTTCAATTGTGTTACAGTGATGAAGCCATTTCTCATACATAGGAAAAGGTAAACTGGCATAATGTGCACACATATGCATACTTACCAACTACTACGGAATGTCTGTAGTTTCTACGGATTTAGTTGTCTAACTAGGGAACTACAGAACTCACGTCAAAACTACAGATTCTACGAATTTTCATTTTTTTTTTTTTTTTTAATTTTGCCATTATTTTTATGATATATTCTTAAGTGAATTCGTGGAATTATGCTTTTTTTTTTTGTCATTTAGATCACTCTCAAGGTCGATGCAAAACTGAAGAGTATTTATTGGGGGGGGGTCATTTTCCTTCTGAAGATGGTATTTTGTGTTTCAAAACTTTTGAAAACAGTAGTTAAATGGAGTAAAAACTTTTGCCGTAATCATAAAAAATTTTCTTCCGATGTTGTCTTTGTGTCCAGTAGCCTTGTTAAATATAATTTTATTGCATAAATGTTTACATTTCAGCTTGAAACAGTAGGGCAGCAATATGCGAAAACAGAATTTAGACGGTGCAAAAATTTTCCCTTAATCTTCAGGCATGAAATTCTTGCGCGAATTCAAAAAATTCCGCCTTTTTCATTATTAATTTGGTCACTCACGAGATAGGAGCACAAGCGAACAGAAATTTGAAGGGGATGGGCTGTCGACGGAGGATGGAATTCTATCTGTACGAAACTTTCAAAAATGGAAAGTTGAAGGAGTTCAGATTTTCTCCGTAATGGTAATTTTTTTCTTGCGATGTTGCCTTTGTGTAGTATTATTGTCAAATAACATTTTAATGCATAAATATTTGTATTTAAGCTTCAAAATCGGGAGAAAATTTCTAAAACTGAAAGTTGGATGTAGCAAAGATTTCTCCAGTAATTGCTACTCCCCGCCCCACCCACTCTCCTGCATTGTTAAATATCTCCTGTCCCATAAGATTTGTATTTAAGCTTTATAAGAGAGGGGGAATTTGCAAAAATGGAAGTGACGAAGTTGGAAAATTTGCAAAGATTGATGCATGATGTTGAAAAATATTAATATTCTCAAAGTTACACCATTTATCTAAAATAGTTAAAGCTTTGATATCATGCATTCATGGTCCTCAGGCTGAAAGTTTTTTAGCATGATGGATGACATTATTGTTGTCAGAGAGCATAAAAGAAAACAACGATGAAGAAATAGGAAGAGAAAGATGTCAGCAGAAAGAAAAAATAAGCAAAGGATGCTGTGCAGCTGCAGAGTCAACAAAAGACAAACTGACGGTAGTCTGCATTCTTGCTGCATGTTTCAATTTTTCACCCAGTTAAAACATTCAACTTTTCTTTCCTTCTTTGGTCTCATCTTGCCATAAACTGCAATTTTAGAGGCAGTATGATCATATGGTAAGTGGAGGTTTGCACACTGAGTTCACTTGCTTGGATTTCCCATCTGTCAAGCGCTGTGGACTTCTGAATGTGCCCGACAGATTTTTACTGGTGGGAATTTCAAACTTAAATCTCGCAATGTTACCTATTGTGCCTTCACCAAGGAAATCAACTTTGTGTTTTGCACATGCTAAATTTGTTTCTTTAGTGTCCTTGTTTGTTGTAACCTTTTGTTGTGGTGCATATTTCTTTTTCACAAAGAGATGGATCATTTTGTAAAAAAGCATCGTGTATGCTGTGCAATACTGACAAGGCTCTTTCCAATGTTGGCAGGTATGCATATGGGGTTCTGAGAATCCCAATGCGCTATGTAAACATGTTCATGATAGTCCAGAAGTGAATGTGTGGTGCAGTTTGCTTCACATCATCAAACTCCCTGCCCCCTCCCCCTTTTTTTTGGTGGAAATGAACAGTGCATCAGGGTCTTCTGCATTTGTTTGTGATACCTCACCTGAATCACCTTCAACCTGATATTGTGTTTTAACTTGACGGTGCTCCCCACGCTAGAGTTGTCTTTCAGTCCATTGTCTTGAATGAAACAATCCTGAGGCAATGAATAGGGCATAATGGCCTAATAGCATGGCCTTCCCAATAGCCTGACACAACTCTGCTGGAATTTTTCTTGTGGGGTTATTTACTAGATACCAGTACCAAATGTGGCAGCCCTAAAAAAACCCAATATATGAGACATAATTGCTACTGTTATACCAGATGTGTTTGCCAATACATGGAGGAATTGCATATCAATTAGATATCCTCCATGAAACCAAGGTATGAATAAGTATAGACTGGATGTGCTGTGTGTAAGTGAAACCAAAAAGAAGGAAATTGGGGTAGAAGAAGTGAATGGCACGGTGAGTGTGTGGTCTGGAGTATTGGATAATATGAGAGGACAGGCTGGTGTAGGTGTGATTTTAAGTGAAAAGATGAAGAACAACTTGATTCACTATAATTGCATAAGTGAGAGAATTCTCTGGATTCGTTTGAAAGTGAAACTTCAGAGAATTGTAATTGTTGTAGTGTATGCTCCTTGTGACTCAGAACCTTCTGATAAGAAAGATTTCTGGAATGAGCTAAAAGCTGTTTTGAGCCAGTTTGGTGCTAAAGAAAAAGTTATAATAGTAGGGGATTTCAATGCTAGAGTAGGTGTGCAGAATGCAATTTCTGACAATGTTCTGGGTAAGTTTAATGATCCTTGTGTGAATGATAATGGTGAAAGATTAATTGAACTCTGCATTGAGAATGATTTGTGTGTATCTAATACATTTTTCAACCACAAGTATATACACACATATACTTGGGAAAAATCGTACTCTTGGTCAAAAGAGTGTGATAGATTTTGTTGTTTATGATCAGCGTTTAAAATATTTAGTTGTTGACACCCGTGTGATGAGAGGTGCGGATGTTGGTTCTGATCATTACTTGGTAGTGTCACGAGTGAAACTTAATGTTGGTTGGAGGAAAAGGAATAGGAAGAGACCCAGGATAGAAAGAATAAAGGTTGATAGGCTCCTTGAAGATCATCAGCGGTATTCTGACTTACTCAGAGAACGACTGAAGGATCTGAAATCTTGTGAGAGGGATGTAGAAAAGAAGTGGGAATGTTTTAAGAACTGTGTTGTTATTGCTGCTAAAGAGGTCTGTGGCACCACAATAGTGGGTAACAATAGAGGTGATGCTTGGTGGAATAGTGAGATTGATGAGGCAGTAAAGAAAAGAAGGAAGCCTATTTGGGGATGTTGCAAGGTAGAGTCTCTGTGGATGAATATCGCTGTAAGAAACGTGAAGCTGCTAAGCTGGTTCACTACAGTAAGGCAAAAGATAGGAAAGAGAAAGTGGAAAGGCATGAACTGGCTTTTTGGAAAGATAGAAAGTCCTTCTGGAAGTACATGAGACTCAGGAAAAATAGGGGAAACAAAGTTGTAAGTTGTGTGAAGAATGAGATTGGGGAAATGATATGGGAGCCCAATGAGTTAAGTGACAGATGAGGCGAATACTTCTGTGAGTTATTAGATCAGGAGAGTAAAAATGATTCTGAGACAGATGCAGATGATGTCACAATGAGGGATGAAAGCACAGGAGGGATCTCAAGAGAAGAAGTGTGTAAAGCTCTAAAATCTCTTCAGAATGGTAAGGCTTCAGGAGTTGATGGCATAACTGCAGAGATGTTGAAGTATGGTGGTGACTCTATAATTGACTGGTTAACTGAAATTTGCCAGTTGTGCTGGGAGTTAGGAATGGTCCCTCGGGATTGGAAGGATGCTATCATTGTTCCCTTGTATAAGGGAAAAGGTGATCAGACTGAATGGAAGAACTATCGTGGTATTAGCTTACTGAGTGTGCCAGGTAAAGTGTTTGGTAAGGTTTTTATTGAAAAAGCACGGGGTCTTACATCAGAGAAAGTGTGGGATGTTCAGAGTGGTTTTATGCCTGGTAAAGGCTCCACTAACCAGATTTTTGCATTACGCATGATGATTGAAAAGTATCTGGCTGTTGGGAAGAAAGTTTTTACTGCCTTCATAGATTTAGAGAAAGCTTACAACCTAGTCAATAGGACACTTTTGTGGAAGGTATTGAATGAATATGGTGTTACTGGGAATCTACTTAATAGTGTAAAAGCCATGTATGCTGGTAGTAGAGCTTGTGTACGAGTGAATGGTGTTTTATCAAAATGGTTTTCCATTGGTTCAGGAGTTAGACAAGGTTGTGTAATGTCCCCTTGGCTGTTTAATATATTTATGGATGCATGCATGTGTGAGGCCAAAATAGATAATAGCGGCTTATGTCTTGGTGATATCTGTGTGTGCAGATTGCTGTATGCTGATGACACTGTCCTGTTGGCAGAGAGCAAAAGTGAGTTGCAGAGTATGTTGACTCGGATGCACGAAGTTTGCATGAAATTCAAACTGAGTATAAATAAGGGAAAAACCAAAGTTATGGTGTTTGAGAGAGGAACAGGTAGCACTGAATGTAATGTAAGTATAAATGGCACTGTGATTGACCAGGTGAGTGAGTTTGTGTATTTAGGAAGCATGTTTGACAGAGAGAACAAGTTGGATGGTGAATTCTTCTTTGAAAGTCATAGCTGCTCTGGGAGGTTTTCACAGGAATGATGGGTTCTCTAGAGAGTCCCGTATGGCTGTGTATGAAACAGTAATTGTTCCTACTCTGATGTATGGCAGTGAAACCTGGGTACTGCAGAAGAAACATAGGAGTCATTTGTGTGCTGGAGAAATGCGTTACTTACGTGGGGTTTGTGGCAAGACACGATCTGATTGTGTGAGGAATGAAGATGTATTGCAGTTGTGTGATGTAAAGCAAAATGTTGTTAGCAAGGTGGAGACCAATAATTATATGCTTCTGTGGTTTGGCCATGTTGAAAGAATGAGTCATGAAATGCTTACTAAGAAAATATTTTCAGCCCAAGTGGCAGGAAGGAAAGGCAGAGGAAGGCCAAGGAAGACATTGGGTGGATCAGATTCAGGAGTGTCTGCATGAGAAAAAGATTATGAGTATGAAGTATAAAAGATCTTGTGTATGGCGTGTAATGGATATCAGTGAAGCACGAGTTGTATGTCGAGATCGCTGTAAATGGCGAAGTTTGATATGACAACAATAAGTAAAAATATCTGGAAGTTTGTATTTATTTTTGGAGCTAACATCTGAATCTCAGAGAACAGCTTAGTGACATATGTATGTATGCAATGTACAAAACATTTAAAGTAATGATCCAGTTAGTCCCCATTGTAATTGATGACTTTGTTCCACCAATCTACGAGTTGAAATATCTTATATGATAGAAGTCTGGCGAGAGGGAGTTGGGGTCATCCATGCAATGTTTCACTTCATCGTCATTAGCAAAGTTTTTCTTGGCGAAAAAATTTGACAGATCGGAACAGGGCAAGGTCTGGAGAATAAGGGGGTGCAGCAATATTTTCCATTCCAACTCGTGCAATTTTTGCTGGGTCTGTAAAGCGACATGTGGATGAGCATTATCTTGGTGAAAAACAACTCCATGGTGATTAATCAATGCTGGGAGCTTTTCTAGCAGTGCATCATGAAGACAGTCCAACTGTTGGGGGTAAGCATCCGGCTGTGATGGTATTGTTCCACTGTACGAGTTCACAGTGAATCACACCGCGACAATCCCACCAGCAACTCATCATCACCTTCCGTCCATGAAGGGGTGGCGTAGCCACCTTCTGTGGGCGTTATCTTTGCTTGGTCCATGTTCTTCGTTACATAACATTCACATATGTGACCCCATTTTTTGTCACCCATGACCAATTGATGCAAAAAGCCCTCCCATTTTTCTCTTTCACGCAGAGCAACAGCAATGGAGTAGCGTTGCATCCAATTCTAGTCGGACAAAGCATGGGGTACCCATTTGCACAATTTACACGGATACCCTAACTTCCAAAGTTCAGTGTTGATGGTTGAATGGGAGGTATTCAGTTCCTCTGCCGGTTCTGTAGTGTTGCATCAGGCTTGGTCAATAGCACGTGTTGCAGTGAATCATCTTCAACCTTACTGCGTGTGCCACTTCTAGGCATATCAAACAGATCCCATACACCAGTGTCGAATTTCCTGTACCAGTCATAGCAAGAACTCTGTCCGACAATATCGTCACCAAATGAGTTTTGCAATTTTCCAAGTGCTTCTGTAACTTTCACGCTATTCAGATATTCATAGAGCAATACTGCATTCACACCTTCCTTCGATATCGCCATTGTATCGTCGCCATGTGCAACTAATCTTTACCACAACACCATATGGCTTCTGTCTTTGGAATCTATTATTTCATGCACAGCCCTCTGGGATGTTTATGTCACTGCAGACCCGCAGTATCTTACATTACATACGCCACATATGATTTTTTCCCGGAAACTTTCTTTATAACTTGATAGTTCATTTATTATAGAATTTTGAAATAATACAGATCTTGTATACCCTGCAGTATCTATGTACATTTTTACATATTTGAACTTTTCCACTTCAAAATGGATTTATGACTAGAAACTAATAACATTCTTTTGTTTTACAGGGTTCCCACTCAAAAGTAATAAAAAAAATTCCCTGACTTTTCCAGGTTTTCCAGGTGGTTTTTAAAGTTTTCCAGAGTGGCTGGCATGTTGCAAAGAATTGTTACATTTCATTCCATTCCATTCATTTTTCTCACCAAAGCACACACTTGTAAATTCTTTGCATAATTTGTCTTTATAAAATTACCTTCTTTTCATTAATAACAATTAACTGTGCACATTATTTTCTGTACCAAAGTTCCGTGAACTTTTGTGAATACTACCCACACAGAATTTGTAAATACATTCCCATAGAAACAGGTCATATGTAAGAAAAAATCTGTCAGTTGAATAGTTTGTTTTTCTATAACACAATGCAGCTAAGCTTAATGATGGAATGGCTCTGTTCAAAGAAACATGTTTCAAGAGAACCAACAGACAAAGGACTTTGATCCATCATTTGGTTGGTTCTCTTGTGAAGTGTTTCTTCAAGCAGGAGCCATTGTGCCTAATTGTTCCATGTTATAACAACTGCCTGCAGAAATTGAACAAAAGCTTAATAACTGGCAATTTTAAAAATTCAATTTTGCATCTTTTTTTAGAGAATAAAGGAAATACTTAATATAACTGAAAGTAAGATCTACCAAATTCTAGGCAGGCAGTAATTGCAAGCAAAAGTTTGAAATCTTGAAAAAATAAGTTCTTTTGGCAAAATAAAGTATTCGTTGTTGTTTTTTTACAAAAAAAGGGGGTAATTTTCCTCGAGTTTTCCCTGATTTTTACAAAAAAGGGTAATTTTCCCTGAGTTTTCCCTGATTTTCGGAACCACATCGATGCCAACTAGTACGGAAGTACGGAAACACCGCTGAAATTACGGAAAATCGCCATTTGATTTAATTTTCTGAGATAGAAAGCAAATTTTCATCAACTTAAAATTTTTTATTGGTTCTTCAAGTTTTTCTGGGGGAAAAAAATTAAATGCTACATTCAGGTGTGCCAGACCTGCGCCAATTGCGCCAAAACGTTGTTCTTGCGCCATTCTGCTAAAAAATCGCCATTTCGACGAAATCTGCGCCAATTTTGCGCCAAAAGTTAAAATTTACCGCTCATCGATATTTTAGCGTTATCTTACGACATTCGAAATCGATTCAGCGGTTAATTCGTAAGTGAGATTCTTCCGCGGATTCGTGGAGTCCCCTCGGGGTTTTTTTTTTTTCCGTCATTTTCGAGATCGATGCAAAAGTGAAGAAATTTTCGGGATATTAGTTGGGGGGGGGGGTCGTATTCCGTCTGGGGACGTTGTTTTGTCTTTTTAATCGTTCGGAAACGGAAATTAAACAAAGTGCAGATTTTTCCCGTAATCTTATTTTATTTCTCTCGCGATGTTGCTTCTGTTCAGTATTGTTAAATATAATTTCATTGCATAATTTCAGCTTGAAATTGTACGCAACGATTTCCGAAAACGGAAGTTAGGCCGCCCGAAAATTTCCCCGTAATCTTCGGCGGCGAGATTCTCACGCTGATTCGAGGAATTCAGTCTTTTTTTTTTTTGTTATCATTTGGACCATGTACGAAATTGATGCATAACTGAACTTAAATTTTGGGAGGATTGGTGAGTGGGGGTCGTTTTTTCCGTCGGAGGACGGAATTTCATCCTTCGAAAACGGAAAGTAGACGAAGGTAAGATTTCTCTGGTAATCGTAATTTTTTTTTTCTTGCGATGTTTCTTCTACCCAGTATTGTTAGATATCATTTTATTCCATAAATATTTGTATTTCAGCTTGAAAATGTTGGATAAATTTCCGAAAACTGAAGTCAATTCAGCTTGAAAATGTTGGATAAATTTCCGAAAACTGAAGTCAATTCAGCTTGAAAATGTTGGATAAATTTCCGAAAACTGAAGGCTTGAAAAACCGTTATTTCAAGCCATGCTTCCCAATTCAGCAATCGCAAAAAAATATTTGTGTGGAAGAACCAAGGCTACTGCACTAATTCAGCACATGGCCAGTGTTTCTACAAGTAACATCGTATCTGAAGTTAAAAAATATCCTTTTTCTCTATCTACGGACAGAAGTAATGATGCTCAAGCAAATAAACTGTATCCCATTACAATAACATATTTTGGCGAAAAAATTGGGAAAAATTCAACGTTTTGAACAATGAGTTTGTTAAAAAAATATCTCGTGGAGCAACTGTGTGTCATTTTCCTGTGACAATGCTGACACTGTGATAGGTCAAGTTAATGATGAATTTCTGAGTCATGCTGAAATTGCAGATGTAGCATTAAGGCAAAGTGCTTCTTTTGCATCAGTCCAATATATGTGTTCCCTGTTTCCAGTTTTGAAACCAGAAGAATCTGACAAGGTGGAATCTGAATTTGCTCACTACCAGTTTGAAAATTTTAACTGTGCTGTTACTTCTGGGAGAATGGATGAAGTGTGGCACAGAATTTCTTTAATGAAAAATGAAAGTGGCCAGTTGAAGTATGAATCATTAGGCAAAATTATGAAAATGACTTTAATAGTCCCTCATAGCAATGCAAGTACAGAAAGAATTTTCAGTATTGTGAAAAAAACCATGAATGAATTCAGACCTAATTTAAGTACTCATGTGCTGTCTTCTTTATTAGTAGAAAAAATAAACAGCATTGCACACAGTGAACTATGCTATCAGAAGAAGTTTTCGCAAATTGAACTAAGGAAGGCCAAAGTGGCAACTACCGCCAGTTTATCATAATAATTTGGCCAACATTCCAAGGAATAATTTTTCTTCTTGTCTGGAGGTAATTTTTTTTTTTTTTTTTTGGTAGCAGTATTTTAAATTTTCCCACTAGCAAATTATTTTTATTGTATTATTATAATTATTATTATTATTATTATTATTATTATTATTTTGTTAATAGTTCTGACAGATTAAAATTTGTTGTAGTGTTAAATACCCAAATTTGCCGTTGTAGACTGAATTACTGAAAATTACTGAAAAAAAAAAATTTGTTACTGAAAATTACTGAAAAATGAACATGTTGGTTACTGAAAACTACTTTTAGAGGTTGGCATCTATGGAACCATTTTCAAATTCCCTGAGAATTCCAGGTTTTCCCTGTTTTCCAAGTTGAGTGGGAACCCTGTTTTACCTTTAGGTTCATTTTTATTTCTGCACAGGTTCTTTGCCACATGAAGCATTTAATCACATTCTGTTATGCATGAGTAGAGTATTGTGTGCCTATCCTGTCCAAATCATAATTCATTTTTGATCTCTTGTTGAGGCTGTTGAATGAAACTTTAGCTCTTATTTAATTCCTTCTCCCATCAATACCTACAGTCCAGCTCTTAATTTATTTAGGAGAAAGTTGATCTCCTTGCCTCTTCTTTTGCTAAGAAACTTACACCCCAAATGATACCCATCACCCAATATTTCCACATGCTTCTAGTTATGTCTCATTAATAAATTTTGTTAAACATTCCAGACTGTTCTTGAAATAATTAAAGTCTGTGGCTCAGTTGTTGCATTCAATAGAAATGCAAGGTTGGAACACAGTCCAACTACAATCATTCTACATTTCTGATGTCTGGTTTGGTCAAAGTTATGGAGATGCAAGTAAGCAACTACTCTGTTATGCAGGGCCGGAGCAAGCTTTTCTTATGTGGAAGGGGTGAGACGTGAATTTGCGCCCCTCTGAGTTCAAAAGTTCTCCACTTCTACTCAAATACACTGCTGGACAATTGCTAAGGACGGATCATAAACGGCTATATAGCACATAAAAAAGTAAGTGTGGTTGGATGCCAAGTGAAATAAAATAATGTCAGAATGCCAGGACATTACAAGAAAGACAATTTATTGTGCTCTGAAATCCAGAAGGCTTTTGGAACGTGTTCAAGGGACAAACAGGCCATTTTGTGCAGAATACGTAAACGTGAAAAAAATGCAATTACCGTCCGCAGGCGTTCCGGCGTAAGATGTCAATACGGGATACGGCCACCATGGAGGGTGATGCAAGATTCCACACGTCGTGTCATGCTTTGCACAACATTATCAAGCAGCTGTTGGGGTAATATATCCCATTCCTCTGTCAGTGCACGGATGAGGGTGTCCTTGTTTATTGGAGGGCATTGGCGACCAGCAAGACTCCTCCCCAAAGCATCCCCCACATTTTCAATGGGATTCAGATCTGGAGAACGTGCTGGCCATACGAGGCGTTGAATATCCTCGCTCTCAAGACACTCCTGGACAGCGACTGTTCGATGACATGTTGCGTTGTCGTCCATGAAAATGAATCTATCACCGACAGCACCACGGAACATGCGAACATGAGGTAGCAGAACATCATTAATGTATCGTTGGCCAGTCATAGTCCCAGTAGGAAGCACATAGAGGGACATACGGCCATTGATCATGATGCCAGCCCATACCATGACACTACATGTCGGATATCGGTCCCTTTCCTGTATGTTTGCTGGACAATATGCAGTACCACTATCACGCCAGATCAGTTGTCGTCGACAATCAGACGATAGACTGTATCTACTCTCATCTGAGAAGAGGACAGCAGACCAGTCGTTATCAGTCCAATTGCGATGTTGATGGCACCATTGCAAACGGGCGGTACGGTGACGTCTGGACAATGGGGTGCACACAACAGGACGGCAGGCGTATAGTCCTCCTTCATGCAAACGTCTGGCGACAGTTTTTCGGGAGATCCGCTTGCCAGTAGCAGCCATAAACTGATTTGCTACCTCACTAGCTGTGCTGCGCTGGTGTCTTTTTGTTGATAGCACTATGTACCGATCTTCTGCAGGTATCGTACTGCGAACACGACCTCCCCGTGACTTTTGCTACACTCTCCATTTGTTTGAAATGATTTCCAAAGCCTTGAAACAACACTGTGGCTGACTTCGAACTCCCTGGCAACATCTGTTATTTTTCGCCCTTCTTCAATCTTGCCAATAATACGGCCACGCGTAAAATCATCTAGGTGATGTCGGGAAGACATACTGAAAATTGCAAGTTCGTCAATTGATTCTTTCCTTTTCAACTTTCCGTTTGAACAACAATGGTCAATACGCGTCAAATCAAATATCTCTTATCAGCGCTATGACGTCATGAACAAGTTCGGCAATCCAAAATTTGCATACGCACAACAAGTCTTACTGTATCCCGCACTTATGCTAATTTCCACATTTTCCTGCCTTCCATTTTATGGTTGCTATCGTTGCCATTGTCATCCGTCCTTAGCAATTGTCCGGCAGTGTAGTACACAACTTTTACTTTCTCATACCTCCACTATAAAAAAGTATGATTGTTAAAAAATTACACTCCAGTTTTTGAAATAATGTTGCTAAAAATGTGAAAACTAGGTAAATACCCAAGAGCCAACAGTTAGAAATATCATGTAAAACATAAGTTATATGAATGTTAACAGAACAGCATGCTGCAGAAATGATAGAGCATGGATGACTAATTG
Source organism: Macrothele yani (assembly GCA_039090855.1). Classification (NCBI taxonomy): domain Eukaryota; kingdom Metazoa; phylum Arthropoda; class Arachnida; order Araneae; family Macrothelidae; genus Macrothele; species Macrothele yani. The sequence continues at coordinate 73,661,229 of CM077016.1, read as the reverse complement.
GCTCTAAGGCATGTTTGAAAAGGTCACTGGCATTAATAGTGTAAAAGCCATGTATGCTGGCAGTAGAGCTTTGTGTGCGAGTTAATGGTGTTTTATCAAAATGGTTTTCTATTGGTGCAGGAGTCGGACAAGGTTGTGTAATGTCACCGTGGCTGTTTAATATATTTATGGATGTGTGCATGTGCGATGCCAAAATAGATGATACAGATTTATGTCTTGGTGATATCCATGTGTGCAGATTGTTGTATGCTGATGACACAGCCCTGTTGGCAGAGAGAAAAAGTGAGTTGCAGAGTACATTGTCCCGGATGTATGAAGTTTGTATGAAATTCAAACTGAGTATAAATAAGGGAAAAACTAAAGTTATGGTTTTTGAGTGAGGAATTGTTAGTACTAATGCAAGATAAGTCTAAATGGCACAGCGATTGGTCAGGTGAGTGAGTTCGTGTATTTAGGAAGCCTGTTTGGCAGAGAGAACAACTTAGATGGTGAAATTAGTAGGAGAGTGAATTCTTCATTTAAAGTCATAGCTGTTTTAGGTTTTCACAGGAATGATGGGTTCTTAAAAGAGCCCCGCATGGCTGTGTATGAAAATGTAATTGTTCCTACTTTAATGTATGGCAGTAAAACCTAGGTACTACAGAAGAGACATAGGAGTCATTTATGTGCTGGAGAGATGCATCACTTATGGGATGGGGACACGTTGTGATCATGTGAGGAATGAAGATGTGTTGCAGATATGTAATGTGAGGCAAAATGTTGTCAGTGAGGTGGCGACTAATATTCTTAGGTGGTTTGACCATGTTGAAAGAATGAGTTATTAGATGCTCATTAATAAAAAAATTTCAGCCCAAGTGGCAGGAAAGAAAGGCAAAGGAAGGACAAGGAAATCATGGAAGGATCAGATTCAGGAGTGTCTGTATGATAAAAAGATTGAGTATGAAGCATAGAAGACCTTGTGTATATCGTGTGATGGATGTCAGTGAAGCTCAAGTTGTGTGTCAAGATTGCTGTAAATGGAGAAGTTGGATACGGAAACAGTAAGTAAATAATCAGTTTTAAAAATTTATCTGGTGGTTTGTATTTCTTTGTGGAGCTAACCTCTGAATCTCAGAAAGCCGCCCCGGTGGCGCAGTGGTCTAAGGCGTTGGCCTCTGATCATTCGTCCGAAGGGGTCCGGGTTCGAATCCCGGTGAGGCATGGATGTTGTGTTTGTCTTACGGCACTGGCTCTCTCCCTTCCCTAGAACCAGTGACCCTAAATTAGGGACGGGCGACTGCTTATAGCCCATTGAGTTGCTCACGGTGGTCGTTAAACCTCCAATCAAAAAAAAAAAAAAAAAAAAAAAAAAAAAAGAATCTCAGAAAACAGCTTAGTGGTATGCATGCATTTATGTACTGAAGTTAGGTATATCCGCACATTGTTTTACATGCTTCTGTCTGCTGTTTCAAACAATTCCTTTTATGCATCTGAGGAGTCTACACCTTGCCAAGTAGGTTACTGCATGTGCTGGTTTTCAGAGTGGGGAAAACCATATTCGGCTAACTGAAGTTTTCAAAAAAGAAAATACTAAAGAGTATAATTTTTTTTTGTGGTTAAAATTTGCAGTCAATTTATTCACATGTTGTGTATTTCTAGTTTTTATACTCCTCAGAATAGGGATTTATGCCCACGGTGTTATGTGAGAGTCAGTATGGCATTCATTCAAATCATGACCACATGTGCAATGAGACTATCGAAAAGTTTAGTAAAACGAAAGTCATTGCACTTGATACCTTAATAAAAAACATTTGGGGGATCAAATTCTGTCAAAGAAACTCCAATTATGTGGTGTTGATGCTACACTGTGTCTCAGGCTCTCCATCTTCAATGGTTGGCACAGTATACTTGTTCTTGAAGATGCACATGTGTTAATAATTTTTCCTTAATGGAGTGTATGCTTCAGAAATCAGTTCTATTGTCTACCCTCTTTCTTTTGTGCAACAATGCCATCCTTTTCAGCTAATCCACATTTGTGACTAACCAATTTGCCAGACAACCTCCCCCCCCCAGCTGTACACATGGATCTAATGAACATCAGTTACTGTGCTGCAGTATTGCCTCTTTCCTGTCCTGCATTATAGGTTACAATTACCACTGGGGTAAAGAGACTTGTAGAGTTCTAAACTCAGTCCCTTGTGTAAGCTAGGAGATCAAACTTTTCCTCACTTTCCCAGGTTAGATCTCAGTCTGTTCCTGCTTTGAATATTTCCCCTAACTTGTGATATGCCATATCTTTGCCAAAACTAAATCTGCTTTTAAAAACCAAGATTTCTTATTCGGAGCTACAATGGCCATTCCATAAAAACTGAGAGTAAAATCACACAAAATGAAGAAATATAGGTACAGAAAAATATGTTATTCTTTCTCAAAGTATCTTCCCTCGGATGATATGCAACGGTCCTATTGTTCAGTCCACATTTCAAAGCATGTGGCAAAGGCATTTTGTGGAAGCTGCTTTAGTGACCCTTGTACAGCTTGAATAACGTCAGCATCTGTGTTGAATGTTGCACCACGGTACTTCTCCTTCATTATTGGGAACACCCAAAAATTGCATGGTGTGAGGTCAGAATTGTAGGCAGGCTGTAGCATGATTTCAATACTGCATTTTGTAAGAAACTGTTGAACACAAGCAGCGACATGTGGGCGGGTGGTCCACTTGCCCACCAGTTCTGATCGCTTAATCGATATGTGTCGTCGCAGACGCTTCAAGACTGAAGTGTAATACTCAGCATTGACAGTAATTTGTGAAGGAACGGCATGCTGATAGACTCTTTATGATCAAAGAAAATTATCATCGTCACCTTCCCAGCTGATTTGGTTTGGCGGACTTTTTTTCGGAGGAGGCGAGCCTGTGTGTTTCCAAACACGTTACGCGCTTCGTGAGGGGGTCGAAATAGTGGACCCATGTTTCATCAGCAGTTATTACTGTGTTTAGAAAGTTTGGACCCTTTGCAATAATTTGTTTCCACTCATGACACACCTGAACTCTGGCTAGCAATTGTTCTCTCGTCAGGTGATGAGGTACCTACCTGGAACACACATGATGCAGCAGTAATTTGTCGCATAGAATGCGGAATACCATCTTTGAAATATTAGTTGACGCTGCTATGGATTCACACGTCATTTGTCGATCTTCTTGCAGGATTGCCCAAACAGTGTTAACAGTACACTCTGTAACAACACTTTCTGGTCAACCAGGTCTAGGAGCGAGTTCTGCTGACAAACACCCTTTTTTGAAATCATGGTGCCATCTAAAAATCGTTGACTCACCTAAATATTTATCTTTCTAAGATTTTGTTATTAAATCAACTGTTTTTGGAGCTGTTTTACCCAAATGAAAGCAAAATTTTATTGCACAATGCATTTCACTTCTTAACTCTGAATCACTCACTTCCATAGCTGTAAGGCGAAATGCAGACGTACCTTAAACAACTGCACAATAACTAAACCAGAATCGTCTACCACAGCTAATAACTGTTGCCATGGATACTTCCTTAATTCCGTTAGTAGTCTTCGTGGTCATATTTCCACTTCGCAGTGTTGCCAACTAAAAAAAAATTACTCTCAGTTTTTATGGAATGGCCTTTGTACATAATACTTTTTCATTGAAAAACTTTTGGCACAATATAAACTCAGCAAAGCCTATAACAGGGCACGAAATTTCCGGTCGCCAGGTCGCCAATGGCGAGTAAAACTTTTCTCATTGAATTACCGCAATTTCGTTGTTAACAGCCGCGGCTATTATGATGATAAAAGGGTTTTTTGGGGTTTTTTTTAAATATGTGGTACGTATGTGGTGCTGCTGATATGCTGAATTTGTTTTCTGTAATTACTTTTTTTTTCCCCTCTGAAATTTCCACACTGATGAGTAAACCTTTTCAAAGCATTTTTTTCTCTTCCATAAACTGCCGGGTTTTCGGTGCTGCTCGTATTGCTCGTTTGAAGTCTGTAAAGATCACTCTGCAGGCTTGTTTATGTGTAGCTACTGGGAACTGACTCACTCGAATGAACTTCGACCAGCGGGTGTGGGTGGGGTTGAATCCTGTCAAGAGATGCAGGCAGGCCACAGTAGAGACAATCCCTCAAACAAAGAAAGAAAAGCAAAAAATAAACAAGCTTCCCTCAGATTTATGACACCCACAATTGAGCTACTAGAACAAACTTTTATGCAGTGCGCGAAAACACATAACACCGGGTCTTCGACACTGCATTTTTTTTTCTTTACTTTTAATAGCAAAAACATAACAGAGAAACTTGGTTTACGGGGGGAAAAATAAAAATATGCACTATTTTAATAAATTGTATTTTTAAAAACTGGGAAGAGCAGTGTCTTTTCTTTGCGAAAATAATTTTTGTAAGTATTTTACTGTTAAAAGAAAGTGTGAATCACTGTAGATACCAATTTTCTAAGAAAACTGCTCACTGTCAGCGGTTGATCGGAGGATTTTCACCGTCATCGTTAAATTCATGAAATGTTTACCTAATAGAAAAAATATCTGGAAGACGTGAATAAATAATAAAAAATTATAGTAGGATAAAAATGTGAATTTAAACACAGTATTTCTATCCTATGTAACCAAATGGTTTAACTTTAGGGATCGGCTCATAAAATGACTGTTTTCTACGCGTCCCCAGTTCAATAGGGCTACAGCTGTTAATGCGTGTGCGGCACATACGGCAACATTTGCTCCCAAAGATGACTAAATTAACACTTCGGCAAAACCTTAAAATTTTATTATAAATACCATATATACTCACAAAAGCCGAAAGTTTTTAGAAGAAATTCTTTTTTTTTAAAATGAAAGTGTCGACTTACATGCAGGTCCCGGTTTTTTGCCAATTTCTAGCTGTTGAACTAGGAGGTGGCCGGCGCAGTGGTCTAAGCGATAGCTTCTGATCATTCGTCCCGAAAGGGGTCCGGGTTCGAATCCCGGTGAGGCATAGATGTTGTGTTTGTCTCACGGCACTGGCTCTCTTCCTTCCCTGGAACCAGTGACCCTAAATTGGGATGGGCGACTGCTTATAGCCCATTGAGTTGCTCACGATGGTCGTTAAACCTCCAATCAATAAAAAAAAAAAAACTAAGGGGGCTCGGTTTATATGCGAGTATATACGTATGTAAAATGCTGTTTTTTTCCCCTAGCAGCATTCTCCTTTCATGATCATGATCTTTGATTGGAGATCACAACCTTTGCAAAGCCTTCATGCATTGTGAGCTATCAAAGTTCTTTCCGAATTGGTGGAACCCTTAAAAAAAATTGAAAGTGGTGTATATTATTGGATTATTCTTATGAAACTATGCATGTATAATTAATTACGTAAACCAATGCTATCTGTCATTTGGTGGACAAGGGTTCGAAATGCTAAAATATCTGCCAGGTTTTGATTTACCTGTAAAATTTACAGAAATGTAACTTGCTTTACCGGCAGAGTGTTAATTTTACAGATTTGATCCTTCCAGATTTTTTTCTGATTATTTTGCACCCAGCATTAAGACTTTTTATTTAACATAATCCATTTAAATTGAAGCACCGATGTAAGCTACAAATAAACTTCTCAGTTACTTGGGAACATTTGTCTGCAGTTTTCCCACATGTTGTTTTGGGTTGTTTCAAACGTTAAAGAACTTACACAGCGCGTAAACGGTATGTAAACGGCTGCAGCTGGGCTTGTTTATCTCTCGACATGTTGGCAGACGGGCGGGCATCCTCCATTGGAACACGTCTTTATTACTCCTAGTTTGAAATGCTATCTCAGAACGTAATTATCGTAGAAAAATAATTCAAGCGTATTTTAAATCTGTGGAATTTTTGAGCCCAGATCGATACCTAACATGACGAAATTAAACAAAAGCTGCCAGTTTTGTGAAATTAAAAATCCATTTGGAGCATGGTTTTGTAACTTCTCTGGCAATAACTAACGAAAGAATGCAGTATTATAGGAAATTAAAAAATAAATAAATCCAATGCTCATTCAACCCAGTGCTTCTCCAGCAAATGATTTATTTTGTTGGTCCTTTAGTCAGTAAGTTTTCTACGCTTTCCAACTGTAGATTGTAATATGTTCCAGATTCGTCTGTCCGTACGATAATTTGCATGATGTCTTCGCTGGATTCAACGAAATTAGTATGTCGGGGTCCATACTAATTCGTCGTATGATGTTCACAACTACAATCTAAACCTTTATTTCTTGATAACAACTTTCAGTTGATCTCGGCTTTCCTAGCTGACCATCTCAATCGGATAACTCAGTAGTCAGTATTTTTTCCTCTGCAAATTGCACCTCTTTAAAGCTGTTGCTGTTTTACTATAGCAGTTTTAGTTGCATGTTTTTTTCGCTATTTGCAGCAATATAAGGAGGAGGGGGGGAGAGTACTATAAACTATCAAACATTCCGTAATGCGAATTCTGCGAAATTCCCGTGTATTCTTCAAAAAATGAAAAATACGCATTTTGCACTACGTGTCGATGTAATTTCAGCGTTTCGCGTGGTTGAATGATATTACTAATCATATTTCTAGAGCCAAGCATAAATCTAATGTCGACTGAGTGGGGAAAATATATGAAATTAACTCCCTTTGTTTAAAGTTATTGTGAACTGGATGCGATTCACGCAAAATGTTCACTTTGTTTTTAGTTGAGCATAATTTACCAATTAGTGTTCCTCAGTACTCATTGATTTCATTTGACTGTCTCATTGTCCGTCACTCCGTAAAATAAACCTAGTATGAAAATGGTTCGTTCTTGAAAACATTTTAGTTTGTTCCGTGACGGCGTGGGATACAATCCTATTGGATTTGGGGGTCAAAGGGCGGGACTTCCATAAAAATAAGTTTTTATCTCTTTATAGATCAAAATGATAGCATAGTAATGAGAAATTATGTATAGATTCTATTTTAATCGAAATAAACATGCCGATAATTTCAAATATCTGTAGTCATATTATATCATTAACACGTCGTTTTTTAATTGATATGTTCGATACATTTAATCAATACACGCAACAAGTAATTTCATCGAATATATAGATTAATTTTTTTATGGATTTCGGTTTCTGAAAGTTCGCAGGTATGCGCTAAGGAGTGGCGAGCGGGTTTTTTTTTTTTTTTTTCTTTTTTTCTTTTTGGCGAGTGCATTTGATCTCGAAATTTCTCCCCCTGCCTATAGGATATTGTTCTCACATTTAGGATCGTGCACTAAAATCAATCCCAAAACTTTGGGATGCTGTACTAATAATTTTTTTCAGCTCATTCACTTTTGCTACACTAAAACTTTAGAATTTCTTACTTGCTTATGCTTGACTACTTTAAATCAAGGGCAAATAAATGAGAAATTTCATATTATAAATAGAGGAACAAAAAATTGCTCTAGATGATGTGTATAATCCACGCAACCACAGGTATCACCTGTGATTTACTTCCCTTTCAAGGGGTTAGTTTTTATTTTTTTTATTTTTATGGATTAATAATAATGATACACTCACATTCTCCCAGCTTCCTCTTGGGGGGGGAGAATGGTGTTTGATGGGCAGAATTTTATGAATATGGTTAGAACATAAGCAGACTGCTAATGTCTTGACTTCACAGGCACTCCTTTTCCCTTGGCATCTGACAATGAGGTAAGATTTTTTTAATGAATTGGGGAGATAGCCTCAAGCAATGGACTGGTTGATAAGGATAGCAGAAAACTTGCCCAAGTAGCCTTCTGCTTGGAGGAGTTAAGGAGATGTGGAAGTCAAGCATTCATTAGCCTGATGAAACCTGTGGTTCTTCTTCAGCTGAAATGAATATACTCTGTAGGTTTTGTCTTAATGATTAATTGTCTGCAATGAAAAAAGGACAGAAAGAGGGTATGTGTGGGAAGTTTGCTTTAAGTGATAAGTCTAGAATGTGCAAGAAAAATTGACACAAAGATTTAACCCAGCAGGCAAATTTTAGAATGTGTGTATTTTTTTTTTTTTTTTACAAGTGACCACCTTTCATACAGTGGAATGAAACAAAAATATTTAAAAGGGAAGCCTGCCAATGTGGAAAACTAGGGGGGGTAATTTAAATTGCAAGATGAGATGCAGCAATATAAAAAAAATATGGGTCTATAGAAAACTTGTTGCAGAGATAGAGTATGCAGACTGGAATTAAACCACTCTTACCTAACTATTTTTTTTTAATAAACAGAAGTAGCAGCAATTTATATTCATGTGAAATGTAAAAATAACCTTTTAGATATGAGAGAAGTATTAACAAGTTTGCAGAAATAATTATATCAACCCTGGGAAAAATTTGTAAACATGAAAGCTTATTTTACTTCATTTCTCCCTTCCTATATCCCCAGTCTTTTTTTGATTGAAGGTTTAATGACCACCGTGAGCGACTCAATGGGCTATAAGCAGTCGCCCATCCCTAATTTAGGGTCACTGGTTCCAGGGATGGGAGAGAGCCAGTGCCGTAAGACAAACACAACATCCATGCCTCACCAGGATTCGAACCCGGACCCCTTTCGGACGAATGATCAGAGGCCATCGCTTAGACCACTGCGCCACCGGGGCGGCATATCCCCAGTCTAAATTGTTGTAAAATTATATTACTGTGCACAGTTTACATAGGCATCATTTTACTGAATATTTAAAAATAGCATATATCTAGATTATAAGTAAAATTTGGGTGTGTGTCTAAAGACAAATAAAATGCTACTTGACTCATATGGAAAAAAATTATATTGCTAAAATTATACAAAAAGAGTGAAATATACAAATGTACAATTTTGTTCATTGTCTTAACTTATTTTCAAATCTGCTTTCACAATCACAAACACAGAAACTGTTATTAATATGATGCATCATTTTCAGGAATGAAATACCCGAAAAACACTTGATATGTGTCTACGACATATGGGACACGCATCTTGTCTCTTCAGTAACATTCTCCCACATGTAGCACAAGTACATAGATGATGACAAGGATGCAGAACACAATTTCTTTCTTCATCCATACACACAACACAGTCCTTTTCTCGCTGCGAATCCTTTTCTGGAAATAAAATATTAAAGGGACTAAGTCTTGATGCATACGTCACATCATTAAGTTGTTCTCTGAAATTCAGAAGATAGTTTCTCTCAAAGGAAAAGACTAGGGCCATCCGAAAAGGAAAAACTCTTTGAAGATTTAAAAAAATTTATAACTAATTTTTAATGTGTGATGAATTCTACATATCTTAATGTACTTTTCAACATATTCCCCACATATATTAAATGTATTTGTCATATCATGGCACAAGTTTCTTGATATCCTCCTCATAGAAGTTTGCTGCCTGGGTTTTGAGCCACTACTCAACCATTGTCATGATGACTGGCTGGCAAGAAATAGCTTCAAGTAGAGAAAAAATTATAATCACTGGGTGCCAAGTATTTTTTTTTTTTTTAATAACTTATCATAGACCAGACTTCACAGTCGGCGGGCCGTTCTGTTAACTTAAACATTACCTAATGGACAGCACAAACCTTTAACTGTTAGAGAGGGTGGACCAGCTGCTCCCATCTGAATCTGGTGACCAGGTTTTGCATGAGACCTTGCATTGTCATGAAAAACAACCCACTTGCTCAGCATGCCACATCGTTTGTTTTGAATTGCATAACGCAACTTTCTCAGTGCAATAAACAGTGGCATTTACTGTCATGCCTTTAGGCAGGAATTTCACATACAAAATTCCTTTCCAGTTGCAAAAGACAGTGCACATGACATTCTTCATTGACATTACCTGTTTGAATTTTTTGTCCGTAGGAGAGCCTGTGTGTTCCCATTGCAGGGACTGCTGTTTTGATTCAGGTGAGATGTGAAAGACTCAAGTTTCATCTCCCATCACTATACTGCTTAAAAATTCATTGCCTTCCTCCGTATGCCACCCCAAAAATTCCAAAGCAGATCCCATGCGCTTCATTTCGTTTTGTGGTACTGAGGGTTTTCTGTTATGATTTCGAAACTTCAGGGAAATGTTCTGAAATATCAGAAACTGTGAAGCGTTGGTTCTCCCTAATGTTTTCATTTACTTCTCCACCAAATCGTCCATGAACAGAGAAGGCCTACCTCTGTGCAATTTATCATAAATGCTCTGTCATCTTTCATTAAGCATTTAAACCCACTTACACACCAGTCCTGCATGTTATTGTATTTTGTCTGTAAATTTCGCAAATTTGCTGATGAACCTCACTTGGTCGGACATTTCTCACATTTAGAAACCTTATCATAGACCAGACTTCACAGTCGGCGGGCCGTTCTGTTAACTTAAACATTACCTAACGGACAGCACAAACCTTTAACATAAACACAGCCTCACAAAATGACATCAGAGCGTGGCTAATGAATGGGGAAGTCTTGTCTATGATAAGGTTTCTAAATGTGAGAAATGTCCGATTAAGTGAGGTTCATCAGCAAATTTGCGAAATTTACAGACAACTCTGAAGCCATTTTGTGAGGTTGTGCTTAATATATAAACAAATTCACTTGGGTCTAACTCTCTGTCATTCACAACAAACAGTTCTTCACTTTATTTACTTCCGTTTTGGAACTACCACAAGCAACTGTAATTTGGGGGCACTGTTTCCAGCGTGCGTGCGTGGCAAAACAACCACACTTCATCCAGGACCCAAACTTGGACTGATCTTTGACTAGTCTGAAGCCTGTGCCTCTGACCACTCTGTCACTAAGATGGCCTTCATCCATCCTGGACAACATACTTTGCAGCTCACTTTTTTCTCCAACAACAGGACTGCATCATCAAAGTAAACCAAAATTAACATTGATAAAAATTTCTTTTTTTAATGATTAGGTTTGTAACAGTACCATTTGGTAAGTTGTGGTACATTAACTTATATAAATACTAGTTCACTTTTTAGTGCTGTTTATACACTGCTCGACACAGAAATTGCCCTACCCAGAAGGAAGTGTGCTACAAACATGCAAATCGCAGGGCAGATATACTCCCTCGAGATATGCAAAATGATGTTAAACTGGAGCCGATGACGTCATACGTTCAAAAGATAAAGGTGCCAGCAGCAACAGGGCTGGTAATGTGTGGTCGCTGGTGGAAGTGTTGCAGACGTTTCAGATTTGATGCTTGTGCAGAGAAATCGTTCAGCGAAGGTTGAAAATGTCAGGTACACACTATCGGCAGGTTTATCACCATTTAGATGTGTTTCACACAGGAAGAATTGGCGGGCTGGTCTGCACATCATATCGCTGCACATGTGCAACGTGATGCACGAACTGTTGGCTACAAGGTTCGTATCTGTGTTGGAGTGGCAGTGGTACAGTCCAACAGATGTCAGCACACCTGGACTGGTGGATTGTTCGACACATTCGTTCGTCACCAGAAAGCACTGCAGCCAACATTCGACGTGCTGTGTCATCGGCCATGGATGTTGCCATAATGACCTGAACAGTAAACCGAAGGTTACATGTGGCAAACCTGTGCAATAGGCAGCGGTTATGTTGACGGCCAGCCATCACGGTGCTCGTCTGGCTTGGTGCCAAAGTCATGTGAACTGAGGTCACGAATGGACGACTGTGGTCTTCAGTGATGAATCCCATTTCTGTCTGGGTGCTGACAATCGATGGATATGTGTCTGGCCAGATCCTGGTTTGGTTTGCGACTGCCATGCCGCCAGTCAGGCAGGCATTGTGGTTTGGGGTGCAATTGCGCATGACAGCAGGTTACCTTTTGACCTCATCACGAGCATACTGATGGCTGCATGATACATGAGCAAGGTTCTGCAGCCCATTTTGATAATGTTCCTGAATGGCCCACAGCACCCCATTTTCCAGCAAGATAACACCTGTGTACATACCACTCAGGTCTCCAGAATGTTTGTAACATGTTCAAACACTGCCATGTCCAGCAAGATCGCCCGATTTATCCCCAATCGAAAGAAAACCTGTGGTATCACATTGGACGCTGTCTGCAACTGAATCAGCCTGCACCTGATCTCGATGAATTATGGGAGCAAGTGAACTGTACTTGGTGTTCCATTCCTCAGGACATTATCTGTCAACTGTATGACTCATTGCCACACCGTATTGCAGTCTGCACTGCCATTCGTGGTGGTACAACCACTTACTGAGGCATACTCATTGTGCTGCATTATCTCATCTGATAAACACTGTATGTGGCTAAAAATAACATCAAGGTAAACCCTTATGTATTCCTATTTGCATGCTCAATTTCACCCCTCTGTAGGGCAATTTCTATGTCAAGTATTGTATATCATGTGATATATGAACATTTATACATGTTCCATACAGGAATGTTCATGCATACATTACTGATTTGTCAATTGTTAGATGTTTGGCTCTGATGGGGCTATGTTTATTAATGAACTTTATCATAGTAGGATGTTAGAATGCAACTCTTAAGAGGCTTTTTTTTTTTTTTTGCCATGACAATCTCTCTTCATCAACAGGTGACTATTACTTTAAGGCAAATAATATATTACAGTAGATCGGGGTTAGTACACTTTAGTTCAATTCCAAAGTGCTAACTTGGGATGTTCTTCAAGAATTGTCCCAGATTTACTACTTTCAGGAGGAATTTCTATGAACACAGAAGATTGTTGGTTGTGTGATACTGCAAATCTAATGCTCAGTAGTTGTTCTTAAGTTACAATTTGATTTAACCAGTTAGCTGCATCAGTAGAATTTAGGACTTACAGTTTCTTGTATGTGCTAGATTAATAAGTTTTGTTTTGTTGCCAGTTATGTGCTGTTTGACCATTTTTTAATATGGGTTTTCAAGGTGGAATTCTTGGTAACATTTTTGTCTTGTTTAAATAGAAATGATTGTATGTTTTTTGATTAAGATTTTTTTTTTCATGTATAATTTTTAATATCTTAGAAACACTGAAGACATATGTTTCCTAAATATTTTATCCCTTCTGCAGATTTTTTTTTAAAACTTTTTTTCAGTATATATTTTGGTTGATTAATTTCCCACTTTAATCAAAACTACTTTGTGTTTCAGCAGTGAGCATTAAGTTTCTTGTACATGTTTGAATGGCATTTAATTCATACCACCAGATACGGCAAACTTGCAATGTTAATGTACAACATGTGGGCCATGGCAATACCAGTCAGGTTCATGTGTTTCATAAACTTTGTTTAGTTTATGAAACATGTGTACATAGCCGGCAGCATGGTCTTTTTGTAAAGTGTCACATAGGTAATTTGATGGTAATAATCATTTGCATCATGAAACCTGTAGCATTCTGTTCAATCTATTATAATAGCGAGGGGGTGGCAGCTATGTGCACATAACATTGTAGAATGAAATATAAATGCTAAAAAAATTTGAAAAGTAAGAGAGTTAGCACATAATGGTTAGTTACTGTACTTTTAACAGTGTACGAGTAAAACATCCAAATTTCAAGATGAAATGTTAGCTTTAGAATAAAAAACAGTGGGGGGGATTAAAATGAAATGCACATAAAAGCCAAGTCTCCAAGTGCATTTTGGTTCACTGTCATTTTTATCCTCTTGAATGCTATATAGTGGGTAATTTCCAAATGATAGTTGACATTTTTGCACAAGATGTTTCAATAGGTGAGTTGGTATTTCATTTCAATTATGCCTTCTAATTTTTTTTATCATTATAGATTATGCTGTAATTATTTGTGTATGTTTCAGAAGGGAACATATATTAGTTTGGCATGGTATTACCATCAAAGCAGTAGAAATTCTGTTTTGGTTCCAATCTTGTTAATGTACATTCAAACAAATCCTTAGGTTTCTTTTTATGTCCCGAGTTTATTCTCCTCCTGTTGGCTTTTAATTGAAAGCTTGTAAGCAGCAGCTTTCATTTCAAAATTGATACCTGTTCTTGAGTTATCAGTCCAGATATATCTTATGTACAGTTTCTGCTGTTGCTAAATTTGATTTCAGGCATTATTCCAGTAATAGGTTTACAAAAAGGAATCCTCACACAATATTTAAGTTGATAAATAACAGGTGGTAAGTGATTTACAATTTTGGGACTATAGCCAAATTTTAAAACAAGGCTCTTTATTCAGTGCTAGTGGCACATTTGTATTTACTGGGGTGATAAGAATTCTTCGGTATTTATTGAGGGAATGAATGCAAGTTTCCTGTATACTTCATAACTTATTGTTGATCAGTAAAATGCCCAGGTAAGACACAATTGATGAATTGTTGCAATTCTTCAACTGAATATTTCCAGATAATCAGACTGTTATACGGGATCTTTGCAGTATCAACAGTTCGAATTTGACATTCAGTATCTTGTAGTAAGTCAGAGTTACAACCCATCAGAGCTCCTTTAATTTGTTCATATATAGTTTTATTAAGACTGAAGTAACTATTATTAAAATAGTTCAGTGTGATTATTATGGTATTAATTTCGTTTTTAGGTATCTTATGTTCATTCAGTATAATTTCAATCAGAGTAATATCTGTTTTGGTTAGGGGTGTGGAGATATAATTGCAGCTAGCAAGGATAATAAATATCTTGAGTTTTATTTCACTGGCATTTTTGATGCTGTAGAATAGTGGTAAGTAATGAAATAGTTCTCATTCAAGATTAAGGGGGGACCTCAAGGGGAAATCTATCCTATACCTGCTATGTTAATTTTAGGTTCTATACCGATTTTCTCAATTATGCTCTGGTCTTCAAAATTTTGAATGTAGATAAAAAAAAAAGTCCTTAGGTAATATATGCCCCAGATGTGATTAAAAAAAATCTAAGAACTTTTTTTTTGGGGAATCACAGAAGGGGCATGTATTAGCTAATGACTTCATTTATTTGTGCTCAAATTTTGAAGACCAGAACGAAATAGTCTTTGAGAAAATGTGTATAGAACGAATTAATATTGCAGGTACAAGACAGGTTTTTTCTTGAGGTCCCCCATAATGGTAGGAACTAATTGTTTTGCAATGATAAGAGTGAACACATGCAGTTGCCCAAACCAGATGCTACAAATATGACATCTAAACCATTAACAGCCGCCGACTTTTTAGTGTTATAGTCTTCTTGATTTAAAACTATTTGTTTAGAGATCTATAAGTGTCTATCTTTCACATTTAATAACAGAATTATTTTTATTTGTATGTTTTTTTATAAATCTCATTTATAGATAGTGACAGCAAATTTATTTCGGGTGGGGTTTTGTCTGGGTTTGGGTAGCTGGTGGACAACTTTTTAAATCTGTAGAATAATTTTCTTGGTTGCTGGCATTTGGAATTCATAAGTGTATTTACCCCTTTTCGGGTGCTCGAGAATTATTACAAACTTATTATGGTGGCTGATAAACCTTAAATTAAAAAGACTATAATACTGAAATGTATGCAGTGCATTTAACGATTAGATGTCCGATCTAACTGAAAAAACTGTACAAAAACCATAGTGACTTATTATTACAACCAAAGAAGAAATCCTATCCATTGATCGAGGAAACTGTACCTATCATCAGATAAAATAAAATTGCCCAAGACAAACGAACTTATTTGCCCTAATGTTGCAAAACAACTAGCTCTTACCATTAATTTTGAAAACACTTACATGCCAGTGAAGCAATACAAGAAAACTTGATATTTTAATCCTTGCTAGCATCTTTATATCCCAACACCGCTACCAAAAAGCAGTTCTATATAATGAATATAAGATATAAGAAATCAATATCATAATAACCCCACTCAACTATCTTAATAAAACTGCACATAAACAAATTAGAGGAGCTTCATTCGGTCATCAAATTGATGCTGTGAAAATCATGGATATTTATGTGACATTCTGGAAATACACAATTTAATAACATTTATTCTACAAGAAAATCATCAATTGCCTTACCTGGGTATTTTACTCATCTAAAATAAGTTATGAAGTATACAGGAAACCTACATTCATTCTCTCAATAATACTGCTGCTTTTCTATGTCCCAAGATTTTAGATCACTTAACATCTGTTATTTATTCTAATGATCAACTTAGAATAAATAACAGATGCCAAGTGATCTAAAATCTAGATTATCTAACGGACAAATCTGGCCAGATAGAAGTTATGGACGCAGCAGACTACAATCAAAGGCTTGAAGATTTTATCACTGACTCTGGTTCAATAGCCCTTCAAAGGAACCCTCTAAATTCTTGGATTGCGCAGGTTCAAAGAGCGGCCCAGTTACCCGCTGTCCCAGACGATCTCAGGAAAGCCGCCAGCCTACCACCGATCCCAAAGCTCTTCGGAAGACTCAAGCCCCATCGTATCCAGGAAGTCTGCACCAACGTACCATTTAGAGAAAGCACTATCCAAATTCCTGCGTAGTTTTCTTCCTAAATCAGAATCAGTTTTTCCAGTTAGATCTCTGGATTTATAACAAAAGCCAAGCAACTCACTGTTCTACCAGGCGACATTATCGGCAGCTTCAACGTGGTTTCCCTTCACTCCCCGTTCCGGAAGCCATCGGAACATTAAAGCAGGCTATAACAAATTCAGGAGTCAGTATCTTCAAATTAATAGACTTGGTCACTAATACTAGCTTCTACAGTTTCCAAGGACAAGTATATGAACAGAATAATGGTGCTCCGAAGGGATCCTCACTTTCACCCGTCCTTGCAGAAGCAATACTTCGCCAAATTAATACAATATATATGTTTTCTTCTTTTGTTCTGTACGTTATGTCGTTGGTGGTGTTTTCTTCTTTTGTTCTGTACATTATGTATATTTGCATGTCATATATATACAGCATCTCCATGCAGGCTCGCTGTTCTTTTGATATAACTTGAATTTAACTGCCATTTGATCTATTCCCCTTCATTCCCTTTTTTTTAAAACACACTATTCATACATGCAATTAAAAAACATGCTCACTGACATACACATCAATCTCGGCAACACCAGCATTACTGAAACACATGAACCCCAAAATGCCTATATACATTATTTACAACACTTGTTGGCCCTAACTCAATCGATATCATCCAATCTTTATCTCACAATTTTCTTCCTGTACGTGCTTAATTGCCAAATACATCACTTAACCCTAACTTCACCACATTTTGCCTCTAGCGCTTTCAGCTGCTAAGCAAGCTCTCCCGTCTCTCGATGTTACCTCGTCTGCAGCTGCAGAACAAGTGAATGAAACCATCAGCGTCCAGGCTCGCTTCAATAGTCGTCTACCATGGCTCCCTCTATTGTCCGATTCTGTTTTTTCTTCTGTTGTTCAGATTATTGGGATTGTTAATATTACAAGCTGTATCTCTATTTTTTTCAATTAACACTGATTCAGCGGTACGTAGGTGTTTTTCCATCTTACAACATTTAATAATTTTAATTTCTTCAAATTTAGGGTATTCTTGGTTTTCTAAACAGTGCCGAATCAAAGCTGTTTTTGGCTTCCTTTTTTTTTTTTTTTGCCAATTTTTTATGTGTTGTTTTAGACAATGTTTTAATTTATTTTTCATGCTTCCAATGTATGGCATAGGTGGGGTCTTGGTGATTGGAATTTCCTACACACCTGCTTTTTCTAATCTACTGCAATTATGTTTATTATTAAGAAACATATTTTTTATTGTATGTACGCTGCTTTACATTTGTATACCATATTTACTGTATAATTTGATTTCTGAAGATATTTTAATAAATTATGCAGTAAATATGGTATACAAATTGGAAGCAGCGTACATACAATAAAAAATATGATTCTTAATAAAAAAAAAAACATAACTGCAGTAGATTAGAAAAGGCAGGTGTGTATGAAATTCTAGTAACCAAAACCCCACCTATGTCATACATTGGAAGCACGAACAGTAAATTAAAAATCGTCTAAAACAACACATAAAAAGAAAGCAAAAACAGCTTTGATTCAGTACTGTTTAGAAAACTAAGAATATAAAATTATTAAATATTGTAAGATGGAAAGAAACCTACATACCGCTGAATCAGTGTTAATTGAAAAATAGAGATACAGTTTGTAATATTAACGATCCCAATAATCTGAATGACAGATGGAAAGAATTAATAAAATAGAACGTAAAAATCAAAACAACAGAACGATTATGGGCAAAACACGTAACAATATTAACAAAGAAAGGTGGCTTGATCACGCTAGTTACGTTAACTAAAACTTTTACAAAGTTCGTAAGTTGGAAGCTTTCGACCTTATCTAAGGTCGAAAGCTTCCAACTTACGAACTTTTTGTAAAAGTTTTAGTTAACGTAACTAGCGTGATCAAGCCACCTTTTCTTTGTCAAAACAACAGAATCAAACAATAGAGGGGGCCACAGTAGACGACTATTGAAGACATCGAAGAGAGCCCGGGCGCTGATGGTTTCACTCACTTGTTCTGCGGCTGCAGACGAGGTAACATCAAGAGAGCGGCTGCTGAAAGCGCTAGAGGCAAAATTAGGGTTAAGTGATAGGGCAGGTCACGGATGTGTTTGGCATTAAGCACGTACGGGAAGAATTGTGAGATAAAGATTAGATGGTATAGATTGAGTTAGGGCCAACAAGTGTTGTAAATAATGTATATAGGCATCTTAGGCTTGAGTTGTAATTATTTTGGTGTTCATTTGTTGGGTTTAGAAATGTGTATGAGTAATGCTAGTGTTGCCGAGATTGGTGTGTATGTCAGTGAGCATGTTTTTTAATTGCATGAGTTCAATTTAGGTGTTACTATAAGAATTTTTATGGTGTATGCACAAATAGTGTGTTTAAAAAAAAATGGGGAATAAAGGGAATAGATCAAATAGCAGTTAAATCCAAGCGATATCAAAAGAACAACAAGCCTGCGTGGAGATGCTGGATATATATGACCTGCAAATATACAGAACAGAAGAAGAAAAAACCACCAACTTGCCCTGCTAGACGCTACAAGAAATGTTACCTTCTTAAGGCTTGCCTCTCATATCAATGTTTGCTATACACATGAATTAAGAGATATTATGGCATAACTACCTACAATTTATTCTGCCATTACATGTGGAGATAATTTTGTGCTTCATTATTGCAGTTTGTCAATGTTCACGTGAAATTCTTCGAAACAGGCACTACTGATGTATCCTAGAGAAAGAATTAGGCCTTCCTTGGGCCATGTCCTATTTATGCTCAGCCAGACATTTATTAACGCTGATGTAAAATGTGCAAACAGGAATTTTATGCACATCAGGAACATTAAGGTCTTTGGCAGCTGGTAGGTTGACTGGACAGAAAATTATAATTTTCCATTGACACATTTGAAGAATGGTGGAATTCCAAGTTTATCCACCCTACCACTAGAGAATTGCTAGTGAGCAGCAATGGTTTTAATATTATTGTGTTCAAGGGAGAAACATACTGGGCTATTGCAGATGACAGTGGCACAAGCAGAAAACTTGTAGGCACCAAAGGTGTGAAGAGTATTATTATATTGGTAGCACCAGTTTATGAAAAACAGAATGTTGAATCTTGTATTCAATTCTTCCAAGGCAAACATTCAGGAAGACATAAATCAAGCTGTTCTTTCCATGTAACATAACCACAGAAATTGAACCCGCATCTCCCAATTTGCGCGAGTATGCTAACCATTACACCACTAGTTGTTTGCAATGAAATCCCAACAACTGAGGCATTGATTTCAAATCGGACATTATTCACTTGAAATCAATGCCTCAGTTGTTAAGATTTCATGTCCTAGGTGGTGTTAATGGCTAGCATACTCGAGCGCAGGGTTCAATTTCTGTAGTTATGTTACATGGAAAGAACAGCTTGATTTATGTCTACATTAATTGTTCCATATGTTTCCAACTTGAAACATTCAGGAAATTATTGGTATTGCTGACCTCTTCACGGACAGTAAGTCATGAGAAGAATGAGGCCAGACAGCAAATATGTCACCTACATATCGAAGATGGTACTTCGCAGTGACAAAATTTTCAATACATTGCAAGGAGTGACAGTGGATATTCTACAGGGACTCCTTATTGTTGGAGGTAGAATTTCTTGTTATAGCTGAAGTGACAAAATTATCCCTCAGAGTGTGCGAGCAATCATACAGGTCCTTGATAAGAGTGCCAGGGATATCCTTAAGTTCCTGATCTAGTAACCTATGAGATTCCAACTGTGGCACAGCAGGAAAAAGAGCAACTGCATTCATAGGGGGCTAAAGAATCTGGAAACCAGTTGAAAAAATCTTGAATGGATGAGATAAAAGTACTGGTGGTTCTCAGAAATGAAGGAACAATTTCTTTTCAAGAGAAGCTATGGAAAATGTGTTTTCAAACAAGGTTTTGATAGGGTAACTGTTATGATGCTTGACTTGCAAGAAAAGACGAGGAATGTGGTAATAAGATGGACGAGCAAAATCACCAAGAAAGGAGTTCAAGGTATCTTTTTTATTTAATCCATCAATGGAGTTCTTGAGGGATTCAATAAACATATCTGTTACTCTTCTACTCAAGAATATCTGAGAACTTATTACTACTAACAACTTAGTTGTTTACAAAGCTGAAAAACATTGGCAGCCCGGTTATTCTGAAGAAGTACAACCTTGATTTAAAAGCGGCCATTCACTACACAAACTGTAAACTTTTGAAGTCAAATTCTACCGAATCCCTCAGGAATTCCATTGATACATTAAATAGAAAAAAGATACCTTGAACTAGTTCCTTGGTGATATTGATCCTCCATCTTATTACTGCTTTTCTTGAAGGTCAAGCATCATATAGATTACCCTATCACACCCTTGTTTGAAAACACATTTTCCATAGCTCCTCCTCTTGAAAATTGTTCCTTCATCACCAGTATTTTATCTCATTCACTAAAGATTTTGTCAACCGGATTCCAGATTCTTCAGCACCCTATGAACACATGCTTTTTGCTATGGATGTTGTTCCTATTTTTCCTTCTGTGCCACTGTTTGAATCCCATATGCTACTAGGTCACAAACTCAAACACCTTAAGGATATCCCTGGAACACTTATCAGACCTATATGACTGCTTGTGCACTTTAAGGAATAATTTTGTCTCCTCAGCTATAACAAATTCTACCTCCAACAACAAGGAGTCCCTATGGAATCCCCACTGTCACAGAAATCTTCTTGCAACATACTGAAAATTCTGCCATTGCTAAGTAGAATCTTCAATTCAGTGTCTGACAGGCCTCATTATTCTCATGACTCACTTAACTTTTCCCTTTCATCAAACTGTCTGCGAAGAGGTCAACACCACCATTATTTTCCTGAATGTTTGCCTTGCAAGAATTGAAAGAAAGATTCAACATTCTGTTTTTCATAAAGCTAGTACTGCTACCAATATAATACCCTTCACTTGATACACCTTTGGTGCCAATATCATCTGCAAACAGCACATCTTGCCCTTGAATACAGTAATATTAAAACCACTGCTGCTCACCAACAATTCTCTACTGGTCTGTAGTCAAGCAGTCCACTACTCTCCATTCTTCAGATGTGTCAATAGACAATTATATATAATTTGTTGGATGTATTTCATTTCTTCAAGAGTCAACCTACCAAGTTACATCAAATTTTCAAATCTCCCATCATGAAACTAGCCTTCCTTGACCTTAATGTTCCTAGTGAGTACAAAACTCCCATTTCTGTTGTTACCACAGTTTACATCAGCCCTACTTAATGTCTGGCTGAACACAAAAAGGACATTGCCCAAGGAAGACCTAATTGTTCCTTGGCATTAGTGACTCTCTCAGATACATCAGTAGTGCCTCCTTGGAAGATTACTGAGAAAATTGCTCCCTTTGTCAACAAAATGGCTCTACATTTTCATGAAAGCATTGAAATAACTACTACATCAAATTGCAGTACTGATAGTCTTTATTTTATCCCTATCATTTGGCAACAACAATAATGAAGCACTTGAAAATCCAATTATGACAACTAGTCTTGTGGGTACCAGAGATAAATCCTTGTACAGGGCAATAGGCACAGAGCAGTTTTGCAGTTGATGGCCCAACAAGAAACAATATCGTGCACAAACACTGACACACTATATGCCTCCATTGACGTTTCTGATAGAAGATTAAAAGCAGGTGTGCTGGTCCAATAACTTTTGATATGTACTCCATTCTGTCGGTGATCGAGCTTGTATTTGGTGTCAGTAACATCAGGCTATGGATCCCTCATCCATGGCATTGGCTATCCAGGCCGAAGGGGTAGTTGTATGATATGGGGCATGGATGCCAGTTACTACCAGGGACTGCTTGTGGTACAACTTATAATGTTGTACCTCCACCCAGAGAGGCACGAGTTCTTCCAGGACAATAATGCCACATGTCATCAGGCCTGGTTTGGTGAACACAGTGCTGATACGAGGCATCTGTGGGCAGTTGGAAACACCAATACTGGAACTGTGTATAATTTATGAATACTAAACTTGTGGTTTTAAGATATAATAAAAATATCAATGTTTCTCATAATAAAATGTTTATTATACATCAACTATAGTTTTGCAGAGCATTTGGTTTGGTATCATCAGGACGAATGAAGCGTAAACTTTAAAATCATTGTGAAATCATGACTGTCAGAACTCTGATGATGTCGCAATGATTTGAATGTTTACACTCCATTTATCCTGATGATGCCGAACCAAATGCTCTGCGAAACTATAGTCGATGTATAATAAACATTTTATTGTGAGAAACGTTGATACTTTTATTCTAACGGGAACTGTGGACAACAATACAAACAACTGGGTTACAGATCTCCACAGTTGTGTGCAACCATCCTAGGCCGGAAAGCTTTCCCATACTTCCAGAGGAGGCACTTCAGAAAACACTTCTGCCCTAAACATATTTAGCCAAGAAAGGTAAAATTACAGTACAGTGGAACCTCGGTTTTCATGATTATTCCGTTCGAAAAAGTCTGACGAAAACTGAAGCAATATTTTCCATAAGAAATAATGTAAATCCAATTAATCTGTTCCAGACACCCAAAAATATTAAAAAACATTTCATAGAGAATAACTATATTTTTACCTACAGAAAACAATGAGAAATAAATATAAATGACTAATGAAATAGATAAATGAACATCACTTTTACCGTTATTGAAGACTCTTGTTGGCGTATGGAAGACGGCGAGGAGGGGAGAGGTTATTGTTTAGAAGGGGAATCCCCTCAATAAGGACTTCTGGTAACAAGGCCCTATCTTCCCTTCTTTGTCTTTTACTGGCACTAGGACCAGCTTGAGAGTCACTGGGCCCCTGTCGCACAAAAAATCTGTCCACAGTGGTCTGTTTCTGGCGTCTCTTTAAGATTTGCCTAAAATGGAACAAGGCATTGAACATGTTGCAGACACGGCTTGCAACAGCTTTGTTAGGGTGATATTTCTCCACAAAACTTTGCAACTCACTCCACTTTGCACACATGTCCTTAATGACTAAAGAAGGCACATTCTCCCCTCTCTCTTCCTCTGAAGCAATTTCCTCAGCTGCCATCTGTTGCTGTTTCAGTTGAAGGACTTGCAGCTCTTCCCTGTGGTCGTCCACTACGTCTTCCACATCTTGGCCACTCACATCTAACCCCATGGACTTCTCCAAAGACACAATAGATTCCACAACATGCATATTGTTGTCAGGGTCAGCCTCAAACCCTTCTGGAAGACACATTCTGGCCACAATTTTCTCCAAGCAGAGTTCATCGTCCTGGAAGTCACTCCCTGCCAAGCCTTATCTATAAGGCGTATGCATTGAGGATACTGAAGTGATTCTTCCAGAACTCTCTTAGGGTCAATTCAGTGTCCAAGGTCACTTCAAAGCACATTTGAAACAGCGCTTTGGTGTGAAGTTTTTGAAATTTGAAATAACCTGCTGGTCCATGGGCTGGATGAGAGGAGTGGTATTAGGGGACAAGAACTTCACTGTGATGAAACTAAACTCATCCAACAATTGGTCTTCCAAGCCTGGAGGATAAGCAGGAGCATTGTCCGTTGCCAGGAGGCACTTGAGTGGCAATTGATTTTCCAGGAGGTATTTCTTCACACTCGGGCCAAACACTTCATTGACCCACTCAATGAAAATTCGCATCGTGACCCATGCCTTAGTGTTAGACTTCCACATCACACACAATTTACTCTTGATGACATTGTTTTTCTTGAACACTCAGGGATTTTCAGAGTGATACACCAGTAAAGGCTTCACTTTGAAATCCCCACTAACGTTACCACAGAACAAAAGAGTTAGCCTATCCTTCATAGGCTTGTGTCCTGGCAGTGCCTTTTCCTCCTGCATGATGTAGGTCCTCTTTAGCATTTTCTTCCAAAAGAGGCCTGTTTCATCGCAATTGAAGACTTGTTGGGGAAAGAATTCTTCAGCCTCTACATACTCCTTGAATTCTTCGGCCCCCGTTTGTCTGAACTTGCAACCTCGCCATGCCTTACCGCACTGTGTATGCCAGTTCGCTTCTTAAATTTGTCGAACCAGCCTCTGCTGGCCTTAAATTCACTAACAGCAGCACTTGTTCCAGGCATTTTCTTTGTGAGATCCGCAGGCAACAGCCTTGCCTTTTCGCAAATTATCGCCTCTGAAACACTATCTCCCGCTATTTGATTTTCGTTAATCCACACCAACAACAACTTCTCAACATCTTCGATTGTTTGCGATCTCTGTTTCGTTAGCACATTTACCCCTTTCGCAACATCAGCTTCCTTGATTTCTTTTTCTTCACCAGGATGGAACTGATCGTTGATGCGGACTTCCTGTACATCCTGGTGAGATCGGCCACGTGTACGCCACTTTCATACTTTGCTACGAGTTTTTTTTTTTTTAATTCTATCATGTTTCTCGCCTTCTTTATCAAAGGGCTGGTACTCGGAACTTTATCTGGCCCCATGGTGACTTATTTAGCAGTCACACTCAAAAAACAAGCTAAAAAAACAATGGATTACGTTTACGAAATGTTTGGGATGAACGCGTGGGGTGATGCTCACTCAACGAGAGGCAGACTGAGAGTCACGAACGCATGAGATGCTTTGTGTGGGCGCTCGCTGCTTCCGGTGCGGGAAAGGAGTGGCTGAGCTACGCAGGCAGGCGGAAGAGTTCATTTTCAACTGTATGAAAACCGAGCGAATGTACGAAAACTGGGACAAAATTTTGACGAGAAAAGTCGTCGAAAACTGAATCGTACGAAAACCGAGGTTTGACTGTACATCAGTCATAAAACACCACATCACAAGATGCAGCAATTCAAACCAGAAATGTAAAATTATACAGACTAATTTTAAATAAAACAGTGACAGAAAGAGAAACACTAATGATAATGTGGTCCACCACAAACAGTTCCATGGCTTATTGATTGAAAAATACTATACCCACAAAAAAACTGCCTCAACTGATGTCACTCTTAAAACTGTGGCGATTTATATACATACATATTGCTAAGCTGTTCTTTGGGATTCAGAGGTTAGCTCCACAAAGAAAAAACAAACTACCAGATAATTTTTTACTGATTATTTACTTACTGTTGCCATATCAAACTTCTCCATTTACAGCGATCTTGACATACAACTCGGGCTTCGCTGACATCCATCAAACGATGCACACAAGATCTTCTATACTTCATACTCATGATCTTTTTCTCATGCAGACACTCCTGACTTCCTCCCCTTTCTGCCACTTGGGCTAAAAAATTTCTTAGTAAGCATCTCATCACTCATTCCTTCAACATTACCAAACCACCAAAGCATATTAGTTTCCACCTTGCTACACTACACATTACACAACTACAACACATCTACATTCCTCACACGATCAGAACAAGTCTTGCCACAAACCCCCAAGTAAGTAACGCATTTCTCCAGCACACAAACGACTCCTATGTTTCTTCTGTAGCACCCAGGTTTCACTGCCATACATCACAGAGCAGGAACAATTACACTTTCATACACAGCCATGCGGGATTCTCTTGAGAACCCATCATTCCTGTGAAAACCTCCCAAAGCAGCTATGACTTTCAATGACGAATTCACTCGCCTACTAATTTCACCATCCAATTTGTTCTCTCTGTCAAACATGCTTCCTAAATACACTAACTCATTCACCTGGTCAATATTACTAACTTAAATATTGTTTTAAGGTTCATTTGGAAGTTTTGCTAAACAACGTAGTATTATAAGTGGTACAATATCATAAAAAACATCACAATCTACAGGGTATTCATTTTACAATGCAACCCAAATTCTTCATGCCTCCACTCATTTCCCCACATTCTGGGCCAACTGATGAACAGTTCCTTGCTTTATGATTGCAATGGACTCTGAGATGGCCCCATAGGAAAAATCTAGTGGAGACAGGTTGGGATATCTAAGATGCCACCAGCCAAGCTAAATCATTCATTCTTTGAAAACTTCATGCAATAATGTCTAGGTCATTCAAAAGTATGCCAAGTGCCCGTGCCCCCTGCCGCCTTTCTGAAATTAAGCTTTCTTCCTCTTGACTTTCAGCAAAGCAATGAAGTGCATTAAGATTGCTTGATATAGTTCTGCCATCACAGTGTCCACAAAGAATACTGGACCAATAATCCTGCACCATGAGGGACCACGCAATAAATGTTGACTGCATGACCAGGGCATGAAAAATACCAGGGCAGGTAATTAAAAATCCAGTTGCCTGGTCTGGGCAACTAGATTTTGGAATAGAATTTCCTACTACACAAGAAAAAAGACAGGCATCGCATGGTTTCATTTCAGTGCTAATCACCGGAAGTTGTATTATTGTTATGGAGTGCTGAGGACAGAAGAATATCACTTTAATTATATTATGCTCTAGGTCCAGAAATTGGAACTGTATGTAGTTTTGCTTCAAATGTTTTTCAGAATCAGCGATGGGATGCATGCCTCCGATGTAGTAACAAAAGGAACATGGCATAATTACTAAATTTCTCAAATACCAATTTCAGCATCAGCATCTTAAAACTTGAGATACACGCTTTTGTGAATTCAACATATTGAAAATGGAAATGTAAAAAAAAATCATATTTTATAACTTGAAAAAAAAAAAAGGTTCTGATTTGTTATCTTAAAAGATAAATTTTCCTGGGCATCCAGCCAGCTTTTACTACCTGCATGGGTAAATAATTTCTGCACCTGCCCAGCTGGGCATGTAACTTTTCAGATATTTTTCAAGCCCTGATGACTCGTGATCATCATTTAGGTTTTCCAAACTCTATAAGTGGTCACTTGAGCTGTTAAATAGCCACTTTTAGAAAAAAATGTCTGATATTAAATTGACCTAACAAAGGCCTAAAACTAATGACAGTCTTGCAGCACAATTGGTAAATTGTAACTCACACATCTTATTAATGCAATATGCTCATAGGTGAAGCAATTGTGAAACCTTATGTACATTTTCTGAAGGCATTATTGTAGTAACTAATGAATAAATTTCCAAACCTAAAGATACTGCCTTCTGTACCGAGTTTCCCCAGTGATCTAAAGAGAAGCTGCAATAAACTGAACCTCACATTCTCCAGAAAATCACAATGTAGAACCATATGCTGTGGTTATATTCTCAGTTACACATAGAACATCTCTTGGAACTTCCTACTAAGGCAGTCAAGTGTTTTGCTCAACATTTGGGAATGCTTTTTGGAACAATGCAAATGATCCACAATGAAAACTTGTTCACAAGACAGAATTATCTGTGATCAACAAACCTTCCTGTTCTCCAGTACAATACAACAAGCACATGTCCATTTTTGTTCAAATTCTCAAGTGATGTCCCACAATATCTTGTACAAATAGTGTGTAGTAAGAACTAGTGTTACTTTTTAAAATAGATACTATGTATAAACAGCATGAGATTGAACTTACCTTTATCTGTAGTGGTGCCATTAGAAAGTATCTGCTTGTTTGCTAGGTCAGGAATGTTGAGTTTATTTTTTTGATTCATACCTTTACTTTCTTGCAGCTGTTGGAGAAAGGCTATTTGCAAGGTAAAGAAAAAGAGATATAATATGATAACCCATAATAAACTTGAAATATATCAGTTTTCAATCAAATTCACACTTTTTCCAAAAAATGTAGTGAAGACATGAAATACAGTTTACCCATACCTTTTCAAAAAGACATGATACAATTCAGTGAGGAGAATTCACAGTATAAATTTTAGCACAAGAAATGTCAGTTACAGCTGAACATAAGTTCTTTATTTTGCCAATTCAACAATCTGATTCTTATGATTAAATCAATAAGAATTTTCTTGTAGTAATTAAACTCCAAAACGTGTATCTTTCTTTAAACATCAAATTAATGCCTTTTGGCATTTCATTAACAGACACGCTTTTCACTGTTCAGCTGGAAACTGAACACTAGAGTAGACTATGATGATATTGCTAACATGAGTGATAACAAAAGTTTCAAGGAGAGAAATATGAAACCAATGTTAAAAAATAAGGACTGAATTTAGTACTTTATTTGTAGAAGACAAGCCAATCAGTATATTTACAATTGTATACTAAAATACAAAAAAGGCAAGATTTCTTTGATAGAAGTTATATTCTAAAACAGCAGGTCATAGACCTTTATACAGTATATACAATTTAACTTACTTATAAGAGTTGTCAATGATACAAACACAATAGTTTTAAGGAGCCCAGGACATCAGAAATTTATTACTGTTCAATTTACTCATATGCATAATTGTCATACAGTAAAAAAAAAAAAAAACAGCTAATGTTTTTTTTGCTGTGAAGAATATAGTTTGAACCTTTTGGTTAAAGGACTCTCTCACTCTGTGTGTGCTCTAAACTATATTTTTGTAAGTGTCCCAATTTAATTATGCTGAAAACTTTTTGTAACAAAATATTAATAATATATAGGTTTCCAAAAACTTATGTATTATACAGCTGCTTTAGGAGACACCAATAAAAGCTTTGGTAAATTGTCAGGGTGTGTTTATTTGTTGGCAAACAAAACTAAAAACTTAACACACATTCTTTTGTATAATGATCACAGTTTACACATCAAAAGAAACTTTAGATGAAATGACAGTATCTTATATTTCATTTTGGTTCACAAACAATGAAACATTTACTAGCAGCAAGAAAAATGGCTATAACTGTGTACTGAAATGAAGAGTAAGCCAGAGTTTTCTGTTACCTATATTTCATGCACTACAAATTTCAGTCGACATTTCATCATCTAAAACACTATGGTTTTTCACATTTTCTAAGCCCAGACCAAAACTGTACAAACTTTAGCATCCTGTAATTCACAGCCACAAAACAAAAACAAAGGTTCATATCTGGCCACCTCTTACATGGAGTGCTATCAAACCAATTGTCACTGATATTCAAGTGTGTGGTTTTAAGTATTACAATTAACTAGTTGACTTAGCACCAAATAACTCAATTCTTCAATGGAAAAACTATTAAAAAATGTAAGCAATGTAACTAAGTGTTCCATTATTGTAATTAACACCTTGGACAAATAAGTACTTTCTGTTGCATATGAAGAGAACACATGAAAAATGCAAGGGTCATTCAAAAAGTATGTATAATGACACATACTCAAATGCTATGCCATTATGATTCCTGTTTTACTTTTCAACATAATCACTGGCCACTGCAATGCGCTTGTGCCTTGTTCCTGGTGGATAAAAAACAACAACTTTATTTTGGTCTTTCAACCGCATGTCCTCAACTGCAACCAACTCAGAGACAGGGACACACCACTTTCCATAAATGTTTATCTTCAGTGTGGGAAACAAATAAAATTCATTGGGAATAAGATGGGTACAGAAGCAACCAAAATCCTGCAGTCTGTATGGTGGTCTTCGGAATCTGAGAGGTCTGACTTGGTGCATTATTGTCTTGAAGACTTCTTTGTGGTTTTCCATGCAACTTTGCCCTGATGCCTTCTGTATCCCAAAAATTAATGCCATCACCTTCTTGCTGATGAAGCAACACAAAACTTCTTGGGAAGGAGAGAAGATGCCTGCTTCCACATTAGACATTAATTTTTTTAGTCTCTATGTTTAAGTGATGAACCCATGTTTCATCCACTGTAACAATCTGTGACCAGAAATGTTCGAGTTGGTGAGGCACATTTGCTTGTGTCATACCTTTTTGTTCATTTGTCAACATTGTTGAAATACATCACGCTGGAAGACATAATAAAAATTTACTACAACAAATTTTGGGGAATATGGTAAATGCACTATTAGCTCCTACACAAAATTCATTATTGCTATTGCTGTTTTTAAAACATTGAATTTTGCTTTCTCCAAGTCAATAAGGAGGAATCATTGCTCAATTAAAGCCACCAAGAGCTCCTTATCATAGTCAAGAATGACTCCTCATTTATTAACCAGCTGAGATTGACCATGTTTTTACAAAGCAGCCTTAATTTATCCAACCTACGACAATATACTTCTTCTGTAAGCATCAATTCAAACACAATTCTTTTGACATCTCACAAATGTAAGCAGTGAACAACCAAAGGCATTTTCCTGTTTTTGGAGCTAAACATTACAAAAGTGCCCCACTATTTATCTTAGGTTGCAATTACTTTTAAAATGGACACCAAAGTACATTGTTCTGAAATAAAAAGCAGATGTAAATCAAGCTGGGTCCACCCGTTGAATTTAAACACCTTTTCACTTGCAGAAGCCAATGAAGATGACTTAGGTCAAGCTGATAAGAGAGAATTCACTTTCACCAATTTCCTTGGAACACCTTTATCAAACTCCAATGGCCACCTACTGATCTGAGTGGCTAAATTCACCATATCGAAATGCGGCAAACCACCTTCTGCATACTCTCTCATTCAGATACACAAAGATGAAGAGAGTGAAAAGCTTCATGGCAATTGGTAATAATTGTACTTGTCTTTACAGGAAAAAGCAGCAAACTGTACTTCTAATTTCCTTAGGGTGCACTGAATAAACTACTGAAACTGTCTACATGGATCAAGCATAGAATGTTCAGAAGATGCAGGAAAATTAGAATCCATATCTAACTTATAGTGTTCTTACTCAGACTCTTGAAGCCATGCCTGTATGAAACATGGATCCCCAAAGTTTTGCTCTAATGAAGGAAAATAGTGATATCCTTAAACAATCCACATTGCTGAAACCTACTTTTACCATTCTAAAAAGAATCCATTAAGTTTCCCTGAAACTTGTGCAGCAGGGATACTTTAATACATTCCCCACATTAAAAAAAAAAGGGTGCGTGTGTTCTGCAGGTTTTCCTTGGTCAGGCTTTGAAGGGCTGGAATCAATTTTAAGCTGTGCTATCTTTGGAGAAAAGTGCATTAGCTTTCATTGAATGTCAAATCGGTATGACTCGTGCATGAAAAATACAGAGATAGTACAACAAAATTACAAAAACTTCCATTTCCCTTGGACTGAATTGCACATAAAGCTGTTCTGCCTTATATTGAACACATTGTGAGTTCTTTTGTCTTGACTGTACAGAGCCTAGCCATGTACAGTCGAACCTCATCAAAACTGAGATATTTAGTTCATCATGCTAAACTGGCAGTAAGTGAGAGTGGCAGTTTAAAGAGGTTCATATAAAAAAAGGGCCATTTGAATGACAATACAAGGAAGAAATAAAACAAGCATACATTCTAATTTATTGGATCTCTAATTCTGAGAATGTAGGGATTGAAAACACGGTGCTTAAGTAAAGTTTATGACGAAAATTCTTAAAAAAGTGGTTTTTTTTTTTTTTTTGTTTTTTTTTATATTTTCCTATAACATCAATACTTCACTTACTAGTACCAAAAGCATTTACTCAGTGAAATGCTGTTATTCTATCTTTCATCTTTTTGCAACCTTTCTCATTTTTGTTTGAAATTGATTTATTGGGTATCATCCAATAAAACAAACCAGATTCATCCATGCTATACATCTTTTAATTCACAGCCAAATATGTTTTCCTAACATTTTTTCTTGCCACATCCACTGAATTTTTAAAGGTTTCAGCTGTTTCACAGTGCTGTATTCTCAATGATAATCCATGGTAATTTTTGAATCTTTGAAGCCAACCATTACTGTAGATGAATTATTGAATTTGGTAATCTTTCCCAAACTGTCTCGCTTTTTTAAGAATAACTTCATTGGTAATAACTCTATGCTTGTTATTTACCTAGCCAATCCATACTTTTTCTAAATTTCATGTTTGCCACTTTAAAAAATTTTAATCGAGTGCTGCTGTTTTTCAGATCTCATCCATTTATGTTTATCACTTAATATGTCTCCTACTGTTCTTCTGCTAATTGACCTGTCAAAACAAAAAGGTTGGAAAAGTGATTTCCTAATACCTGATGACTAGATCCAGGCTTGCTGTCTTTGAACTCGCATATCAAAATTTTTTCATGAACATTCAACAATGTGTTACCAATTTCAGGATGCTTTAAAATAAACAAAAACTGGTGAATGAAAACATGCCCACACAACAAGCAGTCCCTGCGAGAAACAGTGACTACCGAAGTCGTTGGATAACTAGAGGTTTTAGAATCCAAAATGTAGGACAGGAAATGTCATTTTCTGAGGGAGCATGGCCTCTATGAAAATAGAAGATGGTTAAGTTATTGTCATTTGGTCAAATCATAAAATAAAGGCAATCATATGGGCAGGGTAATTAGAGTCTACCTCTCCATTTAGTAAACTTTGATATTTAACTGAACACGCACACACGGCAGTCATTTCTTCTCTCAGAGTCTGCCCTTGATTTTCAACAGCTGACCACACTTCATTAATGGCATCTTTTTCTTCATCTTTTTTTCTTTTTCTTTCAGGGGAGTAGATGTGGCTGTTTTCTCAGCCATTATGCAAAACTTCTTTAAAGAGAACCCATTTAACATGCTTTTAGGGCACACTTCAACAGATAAGGTGGGCAATTCAAAGTGCCTGTTGCAAATTAATATTTTTAGAGGCAGTTTAACTGGGTATTTTCCAATGAGAAAGATAAAATGTTGATAGAATGTCCTAGCAGATGGCGGTCATGAAGGCAGCAGAGTTTAAAGGGGGAAATTTCTATTTAGTAGAATAGGATAAAATTTGCAACCTGTGACGGAAAGGCGGTTTATCGAAGTTTGATTGTATTTTGTTTGAGGCTATTGCCTCAAAGTGAGAGATTATGTAGTCTAAAGGTAACTAGAGGACAACTATATAAAGATATAAATCATGTGCACACATTAAAGTCAATAGTAAACCCTAAGGATAGGATAGCTGATCAAAAGATTTAAAAAATATTACATTCCACTGGAGCCATACAAAAATTTAACTCACTATCCCAGGGCATTGGTCTCATATAAGGGGAAGATCCAGAAAATGTACCTATACATAAGGGGGCAAAGGCAAATTTTATAGATAAGAGATCTAACCAAAGTTAAACATCTCAAAAAATCCAAGTGGAATGAACTGAAATTTAAATCATCACAAGATGAATATATACAGGGTGGCCAAAAAGTTACTTTGCCCATTGAATGGGCTCCAGGAATGGCTGTAATGGATGGATGGAATGAAAATTCAGAATATAGATGTTACGTGGCATGGGCTCTTAATGCACAAGCCAAAGAAAAAATTATACAAGCTGTCACGGTTACAGTTGCAGTTACCAACTTTCAGAATCTGAATGTCAACATCCTAATTTTTTAACGTCACTGTAACAAATGTCATGAAAAATGGTAAATGACGTTGAAATGGTATCACTAGACTGAAAAGTGAACTAGATATCGTCAAATGTATCACTAGACTGAAAAGTGAACTAGATATCGTCAAATGTATCACTAGACTAAAAAGTGAACTAGATATCATCAAATAAAGGGCGGCATGTGAAGTATGAAATCAGCACAACAAACAGCACTGTGGTTGGATGAACACATGAGATGATGCCAGTATGCAGCGATAAACAAATCAGATGATGTCACTTGAAACACTGTTTAAATGCTGCATGCTACCGACAACTAGAAACACTCGAGATGCCGCTCTCAGGAAAGCTACAGGGTGAACTCTCGTGAAATGTTATTACCTGAATGGTTGCAATGCTGCAGCTGCGTGTCTTCCACAGGAATCATCATTTACGGTGAGGTTTGTGCTCTACTCAAGCTGTCTGTGACTTGATCTGTAAGTTTGAAGACACAGAATGCACATGTGGCAGATCTTAATCTGGACGACCTGCAACTCCTGTGGAAATTATAGCTGAAATCCACCACACCATCCACGAAGATTCACGAGCAAGTGTAAGAGGTGTTGCACAGATGCTGGATATACCCAAGAGTACTGTGATAAAGGCTCTCCGATCAGTCCATATGTTCCCGTACTGGTTTCATTGTGTGCAAGTTACAGGACAGAGACCCTGAACACTGTTTAGACTTTGCAAATGAATTTGTAATACAGTACAATGCCAATGACAGCTGGCCACTGTATTATTTGGACAGATGAAGTGCATTTTACCTTAACAGGGCAAGTGAACTCAAAGAACTGTGTGCACTGGTTGGACACTAATCCACGTGAAATTACACTAGTTTCCGTAAAAGAACAGAAAGTGACCATATGGTGAGGAGTGACCAACAATTTTATTTTGGCGCCTTACTTTTTTTTTTTTTTTTTTTTTTTTTTTGAGGAAGTTACCCCTCAAGGACTATGGACATGCACTGTAACAGGTGCCCACTATGTCGCATTGTTGACAAACTATGCCATTCCACATCTGCAACAATGGAATGCCTTGGAGAATGTTATTTGGATGCAACTTGGTGCTCCCCCACATGTAACCACTAGCGTGAAAGGCGTGTTGAAACAGCATTTCTCTGACCGAATCATATCTTGTCACTTTCCTTTCCCGTGGCCTGCACGTTCCCCTGATTTAACTCTGATGGATTTCTGATTCTCGGGTTATCTGAAGTCCAAAGTGTACAGAGACCAACCTCATACACCAACTGAACTGAAAGAAGTCATACAATGCACAATTTTGGACCTGTCACCAAATATGCCACATGCTGCTGTAATATCTGTCGTTAGCCATATGCAGTGCATCATTGTCACTGATGGCGGACATATTGAGCATTTGTAGTTGACAGTAAAACATTGAAACGGTTTGTTTTATTTTTTTGCCGTTATCTTTAGTTTGTTTCTTCTCACATTTAAACAGGCATTCCTATGCTATACTTAGGTAAAACTGTGCAGTATGTCGTCCTTCATTTGATATCTCATTCACTTTTCGGTCAAGTGATACTATTTCAACGCCATTTACCATTTTTCATGGCGCTTGTTACAGTGACGTTAAAAAATTAAAGTGTTGCCATTCAAACATTCTGAAAGTTGGTAATCATAACAACTTGCATGATTTTTCTTTTGCGCATTGAGAGTGCATGCTGCATAACATCTATATCCTGAATTTCCATTCCATCCATCCATCCATGGAGCCCGCTCAACTGGCAAAGTAACTTTTTGGCCACATATATAAGTTGCAAAAACGTAAGGCATACTAAAATATAATATAATAAACTCTCAAAAGGGAGATTTAAGAAAAAACCAACCTGTCTTTTTGGATTCCCTTTGTTCTTCAGTTAACACTAATGGGTCATCACCGGATCTAAAGAACGCAACTTTTCCCATTCTGGACAAAAATATTCGAACTACAATGAAAAGGTGCATTAATGAAGAAAATGGGAAATAATAAGTTGAAACACATAATTTAGTAAGAAACTCACAAACTAAAATTCTAAGCAAGAATAGTGCCTTTTGGAGAGCAAAGAATAACTTGACAGTTTCATTTTGAAGCCTTGAAACATCACATAAAATCAAAACTATTTTTTGTAAAACAAAGAGAAGAAAAGGCAAGTGTAGTTGCTATAATATTAAAAGCTTTTGTCTGTTTTTTCTCAAGGGAAAAGATGTGGGGAAAATATAGAAAACAGTACATATTTTGTTTTCAATGAGAATTATGGTATTATGCCACCTCAGTGACCAAGTGCACTGACGTACTGTCTTCAAAAGCAAAGCTAACTTGTTTGTGCCTGTCAGCCACAGTGATAGCAAAGCAATCACTGTGGTATTTACCATTTATTTGGGAATATAACAGTGATAGCAAAGCAATCACTGTTTGGAACTGTTTCTTGCCATGCAGACGAAGTCTGCAGGAAGTGGGCCTAGAGCTGGTAAATCTCAACCAATCCTAACAATTTATCCCATGACAATATTGGTTCAATTCTGATTTGTTTGATGTCAATACATCTGATGGTATGATTTGTCCAATACTCATTCATCCAGTTGTATAAGTCATTCAATACACATTCATCAAATGATGTTTCATTCGATACTCGTTTGTCTAATGGTACAATTTGGCCAATACCTATTTTCACTCTACAGGGCGACAATTTGTCCAATATCCATTCATCTTAATTAAGTAGATGACTAAGTCATATAATCCATAAATCGGTGTATAACGAAATTTATTTTATTGTGCCAAGCTTTCGCCTTCCAACGGGAGGTTTATCAAGGTGAACTTACACTAGAATAACGATCTGTTTGGAGTTTAAAAGCAAACACCACGAGTATTATATAATGGCTGTTCCATAAAAACTGCGAGTAAAATAACACAAAATAAAATAAATAACACATAAATGTACATTCCAAAAGAAGATTTATAAACAAATGAAAGTTGCCTCTATCCAGTATCTTAGGGGAAGCGATATTACGGCCATTAGAAACAGCGATTTTCAATTGTATGATGAATAAACCCAAGATTTGGCTTTGATACTTTGACGACATTTTCTTCGTCTGATCACAAGGAAGACATGAGCATAATAATGTTTTCAATGAATCAACAAACCACACCGAAATATTACCTTCATTATGGAAGTAGAAGAAAATGGAAAGTTGCCTTTCCTGGATGTTTTATTGTCCAGAAGTTTTAGCCATTTGTTGGATATTCAAGTGTACTATAAACCTACAGCTGTACCTAACATAATTCCACTCAACTACTCATGTCCAAGGTATTACAAAATAGTGGTGTTCAGATCATGGATGTGGAAGGTTTTGACAATGTGCTCATCTGATAATTTAAAGAATCAGGAAATCACCAACATAACAAAGAAAGAAGTTTTAGCAGGCTTTCATGAATGTGAACTTCACAACATATTACAAAAAGTGAAAAGAAGCCTATTAAAGGACACCACCAAGAAAACAAACATGAAATTTGCAGGCAGCATTTTGCATGTTCCACAATTCTCGTTCTATATCAGTAATTTACTAAGGAAGCATGGTGTCAAGGTAGCGTTGAAGCCACCAAAAACTATTGGTAAGACTTTAACAATGAATAACACGAAAGCAGACGTGGACTATGCTGCAGGAGTGTATGCAATTCCATTAAAATTCCTGGATTCCTCCGTAAGGTCCTACATCGGTATGATGAAAAGATCTTTATGTGTGTGACACATAAGAGAAAGAAAAGAAATGACTGCTTTAGCGAAGGAGGTAATTTACAACGCAACGATTCATATATGGACTGAAAGAAAAATAGTGGCCCCATTTACCACTTATAAGGGAACTATGATCAGGGAGTCCATTGAGATAGTCACAAGAAGTGATGTATACAATGATAGGGTATCCATTGAGCTGCCACCACCGTAGAACTCAATTTTTCCAAGGCTTGTGTGAAATATGTCTTGATGTTATATCTTTGAGTGAGTATCGAACCATGCAATTAGTTTACGTGTTTGTAATGCATTATGTTTATATACAAAGGCTGTTCCATAAAAACTGAGAGTAATTTTTTTTTAGTTTGCAACAGAGCGAAGGGGAAAAATAACCACGCAGATGACTAAATCAATTAAGGAAGTATCTATGGCAACAGTTATCAGCCATGTCAGATGATTCTGGTTTTGTTATTGCACAGTTGTTTAAGGTATGTCTACATTTCACCATACAGCTATGGAGGTGAGTGATTCAGAGTTAAGTGAAATGTGTTGTGCGATAAAATTTTGCTATTGTTTGAGTAATACAGCTCCAGGAACATTGATTTAATGAAAAAAGCTTACAAAGATAAATGTTTGGGTGAGTCAATGATTTTTAGATGGCACCACGACTTCAAAAAAGGGCATTTGTCGGCAGAACTCGCTCTTAGGTCTGGTTGACCTGAAAGTGTTGTTATGGAGCGTATTGTTAACACTGTTTAGGCAATCCTGCAAGAAGATCGACGAATGACGTGTCAAGATATAGTGGCATCAACTAATATTTCACAAACGTCAGCATTCTGCATTCTATGCGACAAATTACTGCTGCATCATGTGTGTTCTAGATGTGTTCCTCATCACCTGATGTCAGAACAATTGTTAGCCACAGTTCAGGTATGCCATGAGTGGAAAAAATTATTGCAAAGGATCCAAACTTTCTAAACACAGTAACAACTGCCGATGAAACATGGGTCCACTATTTCGACCCCGTCACGAAACGTGCAACGAGTGTCTGGAAACACACAGGCTTGCCTCCACCGAAAAAAGTCTGCCAAACCAAATCAGACAGGAAAGTCATGATGATAATTTTCTCTGATGATTAAGGTGTAGTCTACCAGCATGACATTTCTCCACAAATTACTGCCAATGCTGAGTATCAGTCTTGAAGTGTCTGCGAGAACACATATCCATTAAGCGATCGGAACTGGTGGGCAAATGGACCCTACACCATGATAACGCCCGCCAACATGTGGCTGCTTGTGTTCAACAGTTTCTTATGAAATGCAGTAATGAAATCATGCCACGGCCTGCTTACAATCCTGACCTCACCCCGTGTGATTTCTAGTTGTTTCCAAGAATGAAGGAGAAGTTCTGTGGCATAACATTCAACACAGATGCTGACGTTATTCGAGCTGTACAGGGGTTGCTAAAGCTGCTTCTATAAAATGCCTTCGTCACATGCTTTGAAAAGTAGGCTAAACAATGGGACCATTGCATATCATCTGAGGAAAGATACTTTGAGAAAGAATAACATATTTTTCTGTACTTATATTTCTTCATTTTGTGTTATTTTACTCTCAGTTTTTATGGAACATCTGTTGTATAATACTTGTGCTGTTGTTTGATTTTAAACTCCAAACAGATCATTATTCTAGTGTAAGTTCGCCTTGGTAAAGCCACCTTTGGAAGGCAAAAGCTTGGCACAATAAAATAAATTTTGTTATACACCTATTTATGGATTACATGACTTTGTCATCTACTTAATTATTAGCTCTATACTTAACATATTTTGGATTATGAATGAAATACGGGATTACACCACACCCGGAGCGCTATCTGGGAGGCGCTGGTTCGATTCCCTCTTCAGGATGATGAAATTTTCAAGTTTTCGGATATTATCTGATTTACCATCCTTGTCACATTTACACCAAAAAACGGACTGTCATCTTCAAAATTTGTATCTTTTGGATTGTTCTTTAAGATCCATTCATCAAATAGTAGGATTTGTTTAACATCAATAATAATCAGTCTCAGATCCAGGTTAAATGTCTATACTGACCCTTTTCTTCTATTATGTAAAATCTACTACAGCCTACAATATCCTTAGAAAAAATAGCAACCATACTGCTAAAATCCACCAGCCTGTTCGCTTCCCCCTCCTTTTTTCACACTTTGTGATGAAGGTCTTACAATTACTGGATCAATAATTGAGACAAATACAAGTACATATGTACATATCATTAGGCTGTTCTCTGAGATTTAGAGGTTAGCTCCTGAAAAAAAGACAACCTGTCAGATAAATGTTTAATTGATGAAACTAGAATTACTATTGCTGTATCAAACATTTCCATTTACAGTAATCTCAGCACACAGCTCGAGCTTCACTGACATCCATCACACGTCGCACACAAGACCTTTTGTACTTCATACTCATAATCTTTTTCTCATGCTGACATTCCTGAATCTGGTACTCCCATGACTTCCTTGGTCTTCCTCTACCTTTCTTTCCTGCCACTTAGGCTGAAAAAAATTCTTTTAGTAAGCATTTCATCACCCATTCTTTCAACATGGCCAAAGCACCTAATAGTATTAGTCTACACCTTACTAACAACATTTTGCCTCACATTATACAACTGCAACACATCTTCATTCCTCACACGATCAGAGTGTGCTTTGGAACCCCCCCCTTTCCCCGGAAACTAACACATCTCCCCAGTACACAAATGTCTCCTATGTCTTTTCTGCAGTATCCAGGTTTCACTGCCGTACATCAGAGCACGAACAATTACACTTACATATACAGCCATTCAAAACTTTCTTGAGAACCAATCATTCCAGTGAAGTCCTCCTAAAGCAGCTATGACTTCCAATGAAGAATTCACTCACCTACTAATTTCGCTATCTAATTTGTTCTCTCCATCAAACATGCTACCCAAATATACAAATTCATTCACTTGGTCAATCACTGTGCCATTTAGATATATCTTGCATTCATTACTAACGGTTCTTCATTAAAAAATCATAACTTTGGTTTTTCCCTTATTTATACTCAGTTTGAATATCATACAAACTTTAACTGAGACAAATAAGAACGAAATAAAAGGATATAAAACAATAAATGAAGTTGGCCGTCAGAAAATTAACAATGAGGGGTCTTTCAAACCAATAATTTATTACATATAATTTTAATAATTTATTTTCAACAATATCTTTCAGCTGAACATCAGCTTTGGTTGCACTGGTAGGAAGATCTACCACGTTTAATCTTGCTATCGTTTAATCAGCCAAAATATCTTAGTGAAAATAGATTATTAATATTATAAGTAATAAATTATTGGCATGAAAGTGCCATCATTCATTTCCTGTTTGTA
The DNA here is from genome assembly GCA_039090855.1 of Macrothele yani. Taxonomy (NCBI): domain Eukaryota; kingdom Metazoa; phylum Arthropoda; class Arachnida; order Araneae; family Macrothelidae; genus Macrothele; species Macrothele yani. The sequence goes on along the minus strand of CM077016.1, from coordinate 73,620,414 downwards.
ATTATTACATCAATTGCCCTTATTTGACAAAATTGGCTACCATCAAGGAGAGCAGGTGGAAGTTCCTAGTTATTCACCTGCTCTCCTTGATGATAGACAACTTCATCAAATAAGGACAATTCAGGTAATAATTACAAACAGAAAAAAATAATGATGATGAATAACAAATAAATTATCTTTATAAAATAAGCTGGATATTGTAAAAGATACTTTAACAGAGTCTAAAATGAAAAAAAAAATCGCTATGAATTTTTATATGCAAAAAAAATATTTTACAAATAACCCTCTATTATTGATGAAATTTATGTCTTGCAAGCAAACACCGGTAATTTTAACATTTTATTTATTATTAATTTAACTATAAGTTAAAAGAATTTTTTTTTTATCTTATTTAATTTTGCACCAAAATTTTTATTTCATCAAATATACAAAATGTATATATAAAGCCATTAATTCTTTTAACTTATATCTAACTTAATAATAGTGTATATTCAGGGTATCAGAATTGTTTCTGGATACACTATAAAGAGGAGAATAAAGCCGCACATTAATTTCCAAAACACAAGTGGGGCAGTAAAAACAGCAAAATTTTTAATTGACATTGAAGATGGTACATAAAAATTTATGACTCTACCTCATAATGTCACATTTCTCAGAAAATCATAATATGCCAATTAAAAATTCTTTCAATCTGCTCATATATTTCCATTAAGTACACGATTCAGTAAATGATTGTTTTTCGACTGGCATTAAACGAAATATCTCATTAGACAAAGAGCACATTCTTCTAGAGGAATTACATCTATGTAACTTGATTGACATTAAATGTCCGTCATTACTGTTTCACACGTTATGCAAGTTCTGCAATTGGGAGATTATTAAATTATGTTAGATACGTATGGGGCATAGTATCGGCAATTAAAATCAAGAAACTATATATGTACTTACAATATTTGTAGTGGCTGTCGGGGCTTCTTATGTACGCCTGTAATGTGTTTATTCACAAAATATTGTCATAAGTATCCAACTCATTCAAAGAATGTGAACTTTTTCAATTGTGAAGTTTTAACAAAATAAAATTCACGATATTGTAAAATCTGCACCAGATAAAAATTGAATAAGATGAATTTTTACAATGAAGGTAAACAATTATTTTAACAACAACAAAATATGAAACTGAACTAAAACCTTGCCAAATTTAAAAAAAACGAACTATAATCTTGAAGAGGAAAACATCTTGACTGCGAAGCACCACGGCAACAAACATGAAAACAAATTACAACTTTGCTGAAATTTTAAAAAACAAAGTCTTGAAAAAGAAATAATCATCTTGATTGCAAAGCATAAAGAAATAAATTTCCCGACTGCAAAGCACCAAACTAGTTTCTGCTAACATTCATAGCTATCATCAGTGGTAGGTGCACGAACGTTGTAATTACTGCACTCACTCGCTCAGGTATGCTGCTCAACCCGAATGCATGTTCAGCCCTGTCATGCAGATATTTGTGCATCACGGTTTGGGTTTTACTGCACACATCTATGGTGTCGCCATCTGTAGTTAAACAAAATAAACAAGTAGCATTTAGGAGTAGAAATATGCACTTGTATTTTTAAGTAATATTTGATGTAAGCTGTTTTATGTTATTGTTTTTCTTCTTGAAATGTTTTTTTTCCTGTTCAATAAGGTACCTCCATGCAAACTGAAGCTCTACTGGACTATTAACATTACAGTTGTATCTTTTGGTTTTCTCAATGACTACAGCCTCGGAGGTCAGAATCTGGGCATGTGATCTATGCGATGTTATAATTTTCGTGTTAGTCCAATTAGGAGTTACATGATTTCTGATACAATGTTGTATTAATGAAGTTTTTTCATATCTTCTTGTCCAATTCGTAATATGTTCATTTAATCTAGTCAAAAATCTTCTAAGTGTACTTCCGATATATACTTTGTCTTTTTGGTTATCATCTTTAACTGTTGGAAAGACATAAACGCCAGATTTATTTAGAACTGATCTATTATTAGTAGTAGTAAGTATTCCCCCATTATCAATGACTGTTTCTGCAATGTTAATATTGTGGTTGTAACATTCTTTTTTAAAATAGTACTAATAGGAGGTAAGTATGGAAATTTTCCATAATATTGCTTTTTTTTCCTTTTTCAATATTTTTTTCGGAACGATGTATACTGGCTGCAATGTTGTTATATAAAGATTTGACTAATCCTTTATTATATCCAAACTCCTCTGCAGTCTTTTCAATCCATTTTAGCTCTTTGATCTCTGATGTTTTATTGGAGGAGTGTGTAATGGCTCTTTTAATATAAAAGCAGAACACTGCAGTTTTTGATTTCCAAGGGTGTGTAGAATCCTTTGGGATAATTGCCTGTACATATGACGGCTTCCGGTAAACTGAATATTCTATAACTCCATTATCCTTGTGTATAGAGATATCCAAGAAATTTAGCTGGCCATTAACTTCAATTTCTTTACTAACCTGTATTAACTTCAATTTCTTTAGATAACAACTGTTAAATTTATTAATGAAGTTATCAAGTTCAAGATTGGAGTGCTGCCAAAATAGTAAAATATCATCAACGTATTGGAGATATACATATGGTAAGTATATACACTGAGTGGCCACTTTATTATGACCACCTGACAGTTTTAAGCAAATGAGCTATGGCTGCACAATGTTGCCGCCAGAGGGCGAGGCTAGTATAAAAAGGGAAAGCTTAGTGCTTGCCACAGTAGTAGAAGTGATTTTTGGGTGACGATATTGGTAATAAATCCGATTTGACGGACTTTCAACATGGGCTGATTGTAGGAGCTCGGAGCCACGGAGCGAGTATCACCGAAACCTCCGCATTTCATGAAATGTTCAAGAGCAGCTGTGGTTAAAGTGTTTAAAGACTGGACTGTCAGCCAAAAAACTGGGTCTCTACGTGCAACGTGTGGTCGTCATTGACTAGTGACTGCTTGGGCGGAACGGAAAGTGTCCAGACTGGTAACAGACAACAGAAGGGCAACAGTGCACCAAATTACAGACCATCTTAATCAAGGATTCCCTCAAATGACCTCTGCATGCACTGTTCGCCGTACACTGCATCGGATGGGATATGGCAGCCGAAGGCCTGTTCGAACACCTTTGATGTCTGCAGTTAACAAGAGAAAACGTCTCCAGTTCGCACAGGAGCACAAGGATTGGACAGTCGATAATTGGAAACAAACTGTGGTCCGATGAATCACGTTTTCAGTTGCACCATGCCGATGGCCGAGTGAGAATTTGGAGGAAACAGCACGAAAGCATGGACCTCAAATGCATTGCTACAACCCTTCAAGCTGGTGGAGGCAATGTTATGGTTTGGGGAATGTTTTCCTGGCATGCTTTGGGCCCTTTAATTCAAGTTGATCAATGTCTGACTGGCAGATCATATCTAAACATCGTTGCGGACCAAGTGCATCCTGTCATGTGGATGGTTTATCCCAATGGCGATGGCTACTTTCAACAAGATAATGCGTCCTGCCATAGTACTCGTATTGTACGGGATTGGTTTCAGGAGCATGCCGGTGAGTTTACTTTGCTTAGGTGGCCCCCACAATCCCCATTGAGAATTTTTGGGATGAAGTTGAACGAGTTATCAGACAGCTGGATCCCCAACCCTGCAATCTCACACTCCTGGAAAGTGCTATTCATCAAGCATGGTCTCAGATTTCACAAACCACCTATCAACATCTCGTGGAGTCCATGCCACGAAGAATCAACACAGTATTAAAGGCAAAAGGTGGCCCAACGAAGTACTGAGGGGTGGTCATAATAAAGTGGCCACTCAGTGTATTAGAATGATCCAATATACTATTTTCAATGTCTTACAAAATAACTTCGGCCAGTAGCCCTGAAATTGGGGACCCCATTGGGGCGCCATATTGCTGTTTATAAATTGTCCCATTAAATGTGAAAAAATTATTATTTGTAACAAACAATAATGCAGATATAATACTGTTTCTGACATTATCTGTAAGATTTTCATCTTCTAATCTGGAGTTAATTAAGTCGATAGCGATATCGGTTGGGGTATTTGGATAGAGAGAGAGAGGACATCTAAACTGGCCATTGTGAAATTGGAGGTTTTAATTGTTTTTAACTTGTTGATAACTTCAGTAGCATTAGTTTTACTGGCTTCATGGCTATTGTAGAATGGTTTGAGATAATTAAATAGTGCTCTCTCCAAGTTAATGGTTGGAGATAAATTCTTAACAATAGGCCTAATAGGTCTGTCTGTCTTATGTGTTTTTATTTTACCAAAAATATTTGGTGTACAGGCTTCTACTGGTGGAATACATTTGCTTTTAATAATTGTAGGCAAGTCACTGTGATTTTTTATATTAGCCAAGTTCCTAATTATACTGTCAATGGGGTCTTTATTGACAATGATGGCATCCAACTTATTGATTGCATCTGTCATCTTGTTATGATATTAATCTGTATTTAAGATGACTATCTGTTTAGATTTGTCCACCATAATACACTTAACCGTTGGGTTGTTTCTCAACTTCATTAGGGCTTCTCGCTCATATGTGATTCTTGTATTTTCATTGGTGTTGTACATGTTGTTGATGGCATGAAACATTTTAAAACTTGTAGGATCTTTATTTGCTTTAGGCAATCTTAGGATGACGTTTTCAATTTGCAGAATGAAGTATTCCGTTTTTGGCACTTTTTGCCAATACTCAAACCTTATACCTCTTTCAAGTGCCTTCTTTTGCAGACTTGATAGTTCCAAATAGGATTCATTAATATAAAGATTTCTGTTACTAATCTCTACTCTATGTTTTTTCTTGTGCTTGTCATTCATTAGATTTTCGATTTTACGAAAGTGTTTTAGTTAAACACATAAAACGAGCGGAACACACAGAGTCACGTATGGTAAAAGGTTCATTTATCGGTAGCTTTCGGTCATCCTACGACATTGATCACCCACGATCAACTGGATGGGCTGGTTGCCAGAACTACAATTTGAAGTTGGGGTGTTGGAAATGTTGCCAGGTTTTAGAAGAGAGATCCAAATAAATGGGATTTGGTGAGGGGTCTCTGAATTGCAGTTTTTGGTGAACAAAATTTCAATGCTCTGTTGGAAACGCAGAGAAGCCTTGTTGATGAATGGGGCAACTTTTTTGGTTTCTTTCCAAATGGGATCTGCAGATGTGTCTTCAGGGTTAGTGCAGATAAAGCTGTCTTTGGAAGACCATTGGAAACATCTTTTTTGTGTTCACCAAGTCTTGTTTTGATGCTTCGGTATGTGCTTCCAATATACACTGAGAGACCAGAGGAAGTTGAAATGGGAATAGCATAAACTCCAGGGGTGTCCAAGGGTGAGACAGGATCCCTGTCTTTAAGCAGGCACATTATTGCAGAAGGGTTTGGTTTCACTGTGAGAGTGTAGCCCATAGTTTTGAAAAGTTTACACATCTTATAAGAGAAGGATCCATGGAAAGGGATGGAACCAATGAATGGTGGTTTTTTCATTATTATTATTGGTGAGAAAGCAAACAGATTTTTCAAGTGGGAATTTTGGAGAGATTTTTGAATTGTAGAAGGTGGGAACTGATGGGCTTCGGCAATTTTCTTGATGGTGTCAATTTCTTCATTGAAGGAAGATTCAGTGTTGCAGACAATCCTGGCACGATTGACATAAGTTTTAAAGGCTGCAAATTTGTGAGCAGTTGGGGAGTGGGATGAAAATGGGATTATGTTTGCTATTGCGGAGGGCTTTCTGTAGACAGATCTGTTGAGATGATTCCCTTGCCTTGCCAGGTGGATATCCAAAAAGTGAATGCCTTGCTGTGATTCTTCATTGATGGGAACTTTAGGGATATCTTTTCAAGAAGAGATTCAAGGTCAGTTCTATTGTGTGGCCAAATTACAAAAATATCATCAACATATCGAAGCCAAATGGAAGGTTGTAGATTGTGTTCCACGACTATGTTTTTTCGATATGTTGCATGAAAACTTCAACCAGAAGTGGAGAGAGAGGTGAACCCATCGGAAGTCCTTCTTGCTGACAGTAGTATTTGTTGTTGAACTTGAAGCGATTAAGATCTCTCAGAGTTCGAAGGCAGTCATATAGGTCTTTAGTTAGTGGGCCAGAGAGTGATTGGTTTTCTTTTAGCAATTGTACTAGCAGCATATGAGAGTGGAAAAGAGGGACTGAAGGGAAGAGAGAGACTACATCCAGAGTGAACATTTTGTCAGAGGGTTCAATGCTAGGAGGGAGTTTTCTAATGAACTCTTTAGTGGAGGAAATTGACAAAGGATGCCTGGAGGTGAGATGTTTACATTTTTCCACAATCCTCCTTTCAAGGTTACGGGTGGGAGAGAAAGTATATTCCACGAGTGGTCGAAGAGGGAAACCAGTTTATGAAGTTTAATCTAGAAGAATAAGCGCATAGTTCGGAAATATGGTGGTGGTGTAAAATCTCCAAGAAAGGTCTTTAGAGTGGGTTTCTTGTTGAGTCTTTCAACTGCAGTTTTAAGTTTAGGGGTGGTATCAGATTTTAGAACCTTGCAATTTGAAGTTGAAAGGAAAGATTCAGTTTTTTTTTTTGTTTTTTTTGCAAGGTTCTAAAATCTGATATTACCCCCAAACTTAAAATTGCAGTTGAAAGACTCAACAAGAAACCCACTCTAAAGACCTTTCTTGGAGATTTTACACCACCACCACATTTCCGAATTCCGCGCTTATTCTTCCAGATTAAACTTCATAAAACTGGTTTCCCTCTTCGACCACTCATGGAACTTTCTCTCCCACCCATAACCTTGAAAGAAGGAGAATTGTGGAAAAATGTAAACATCTCACCTCCAGCCATCCTTTGTCAATTTCCTCCACTAAAGAGTTCATTAGAAAACTCCCTCCTAGCATTGAACCCTCTGACAAAATGTTCACTCTGGATGTCGTCTCTCTCTTCCCTTCAGTCCCTCTTTTCCATTCTCATACGCTGCTAATACAATTGCTAAAAGAAAACCAATCACTCTCTGGCCCACTAACTAAAGACCTGTATGACTGCCTTTGAACTCTGAGAGATCTTAATTGTTTCAAGTTCAACAACAAATACTACTGTCAGCAAGAAGGACTTCTGATGGGTTCACCTCTCTCTCCACTTCTGGCTGAAGTTTTCATGCAACATATCGAAAAAAACATAGTCATGGAACACAATCTACAACCTTCCATTTGGCTTCGATATGCTGATGATATTTTTGTAATTTGGCCACACAATAGAACTGACCTTGAATATCTTCTTGAAAGTTCCCATCAATAAAATTCACCATCAATGAAGAATCACAGCAAGGCATTGACTATTTGGATGTCCACCTGGCAAGGCAAGGGAATCATCTCAACAGATCTGTCTACAGAAAGCCCTCTGCAATAGCAAACATAATCCCATTTTCTTCCCACTCCCCAACTGCTGACAAATTTGCAGCCTTTAAAACTTATGTCAATCGTGCCAGGATTGTCTGCAACACTGAATCTTACTTCAATGAAGAAATTGACACCATCGAGGAAATTGCTGAAGCCCATCAGTTCCCACCTTCTACAATTCAAAAATCTCTCCAAAATTCCCACTTGAAAAATCTGTCTGCCCTCTCATCAATAATAATGAAAAAACCACCATTCATTGGTTCCATCCCTTTCCATGGATCCTTCTCTTATAAGATGTGTAAACTTTTCAAAACCATGGGCTACACTCTCACAGTGAAACCAAACCCTTCTGCAATAATGTGCCTGCTTAAAGACAGGGATCCTGTCTCACCCTTGGACACCCCCGGAGTTTATGCTATTCCCATTTCAACTTCCTCTGGTCTCTCAGTGTATATTGGAAGCACATACCGAAGCATCAAAACAAGACTTGGTGAACACAAAAAAGATGTTTCCAATGGTCTTCTAAAGACAGCTTTATCTGCACTAACCCTTGAAGACACATCTGCAATTCCCATTTGGAAAGAAACCAAAAAAGTTGCCCCATTCATCAACAAGGCCTCTCTGCGTTTCCAAGAGAGCATTGAAATTTTGTTCACCAAAAACTGCAATTCAAAGACCCCTCACCAAATCCCATTTATTTGGATCTCTCTTCTAAAATCTGGCAACACTTTCAACACCCCAACTTCAAATTGTAGTTCTGGCAACCAGCCCATCCAGTTGATCATGGGTGATCAAGGTCGTAGGATAACCGAAAGCTACCGATAAATGAACCTTTTACCATACGTGACTCTGTGTGTTTCGCTCGTTATATATGTTTATGTGTTATTGTCGCGTGAAGCCTGAGTTTTAAACCGTGTTTTAGTTTACACTTTTCTTGCTGTCTGTCCAAAATTGCATAAAGTTTTATAAACTCAATCTTGATCTTATCGTCCTTATCTTCATACTGTATAAGAAAAGCAATAACATAAAAACAGCTTCCATCAAATATTACTTAAAAATACAAGTGCATATTTCTACTCCTAAATGCTACTTGTTTATTTTGTTTAACTACAGATGGCAACACCATAGATGTGCGCAGTAAAACCCAAACCATGATGCGCAAATATCTGTACGACAGGGCTGAACATGCATTCGGGTTGAGCAGCATACCTGAGCGAGTGAGTGCAATAATTACAACGTTCGTGCAGCTACCACTGATGATAGCTATGAATATTAGCAGAAACTAGTTTGGTGCTTCGCAGTCGGGAGATTTATTTCTTTATGCTTTGCAATCAAGATGATTATTTCTTTTTCAAAACTTCGTTTTTTAAAATTTCGGCAAAGTTGTAATTCGTTTTTATGTTTTGTTGTTGTCATGGTGCTTCGCAGTCAAGATGATTTCCTCTTCAAGATTATAGTTTGTTTTTTAAAAAATTCGGCAAGGTTTTAATTCAGTTTCATATTTCATTGTTGTTAAAATAATTTTTTACCTTCATTGTAAAAATTCATCTTGTTCAATTTTATCTGGTGCAGAATTTACAATATCATGAATTTTATTTTGTTAAAACTTCACAATTGAAAAAGTTCACATTCTTTGAATGAGTCGGATACTTACGGCAATATCTTGTGAATAAACACATTACAGGCATACATAAGAAGCCCCGACAGCCACTACGAATATTGTAAGTACATATATAGTTCATTGTTTCTTGATTTTAATTGCTGATACTATGCCCCATACGTATCTAACATAATTTAATAATCTCCCGATTGCAGAACTTGCATAACGTGTGAAACAGCAATGACGGGCATTTAATGTCAATCAAGTTACATTATCGTGGCCACGTAAAAAGTATGTTCATCGCAAATTGGCGAAATTTGAACAACGATATATTTTAGGAATTACATCTAGTTTGACAAATTGTAGCATTATGTGAATGGGTACTGAATGAATCCTGCCACTAGATGAATAAATATTGGAAGAATCATAGCACTAGGCAAATGGATTTTGGACAAATTTGCTGCAGACCCATTGGTGTTGGATGAATGAGGATTGGATCAGTTGTCAATTGGACAAATAATACCATATACCTATCTCAACAGGGATGTCCATGATAAAGCTTGTGAACAATGCACAAAACAACCACTTAAAAAAGAGTTACTATAGCCTAACATATTACTCTTTTTCAGCAGAGTCTGAAGGAATTTTAAAGTGTCTTTGGTAGGTGCTCTTCCCTCCAAATGTAAAAACTGAATATGCACACTTCAGATTAACATGGCCTAAATCCATCGATCATTGTTTACATTGAAAGAAAATTTGTTTCTCTAAACGATTTTGCAGTGGAAACAGTATGGCTACATTGTGACAAGATATTCAGACCAATAGCAGGCATACAAGACAAAAAATTAATTCCTACCAAAACAGTTTTTTTTTTTTTTGACTTTGTGAACTAACACCTAAGACAATAACGAACAATTCCTTCATGAGATACAGTACAGTGTTATAGCAATGTTAGCTAAATTCCGGTGTGGGTGTGATTTTTACTTGAATCATGCTTTTAGAAAAGTTCAAATATGACCAAGTACTATTAGTGTTTTTCTAGAATGGAATCATGGACAGTTTTCATACAAAAACTAGCACATGCACATTTAGAACTATTTAGATGTTGTTTCTTGTTCATAACTTACTTTTGAAATATAATTACAACAAACATGGATATAAGCATTTTGGAAATGCTAATACCTTATTTTTCTTGTTTAACTAGAATCTCATGAAATTTCCAACATCTGTGAGTCAGGTGTGGCACATATCACTGCAGAATTGCAGGTTTAAGAAAGACCTTGAAAACTTAAATTCACAGTTCATTGAACAAAAATTATTATGTTGTCGGAACTACACCAAAACCATGAATCTGCAAAATGAGTTTGAAGAAAGTCGTGTCTAAAGACTCACAGCTCGCTAAAAAATAAAAAATTCTGCAGTTACGCGAAATCAAACGTACATTTTTGCCCACTTTTGCGTTAGAGTTAGTGTTTCTGCCTTTGGCATAGTGTAAAGAAGCATACATATACTCATTCAGCAACTGCAGTTAAGTGAAAATGGCCCAAAATGCAGATTTGTGGTTTTGGTGTACTGCCGACGATTTTACAGCCATCCTATGGCAAGTAAAAATATAATCCATCATACACAAACTTCCTTTTGAAATCAAAATGTAATTTTTCAGTCACAACAAAATCAGAGATTCCCACATTGTGGGAAGGTGTGTAAATGACAACGAATAAATCCCCAGCAATAAGACATGGGTAGTGGTGAACACTTTGGACAAAACGGTGAAAAATAAATGCCATCAGTATTTTATTTAAGCAGAAAGAAATGCTGACTTCCTTTGTTTGATAAACATGGTTAAATTGAACAGTTACAAAATCAATAAAAAAGTTTAATATATCAATGTGTTCACACTAGCTGAAAAAGGTACAGTGAGAACAACAACACAAGATAAAATATCTTTCATTTATAAACGTACCTTTCTCCAAGGTAGTTATCGATGTTAATTTTCCAGGAAATATTTCAACTTCTGGTATGCAATAAACAGGATAAAGAAATCTGACACCCAAGCAGCGCTAATGAATTAAAAAATACTGTCAACATTAACAGATTATAAAATATGATGCTTCAACTATTTGTACATATAACAGCGTAGAAAAACAAATAACATTTTCATGGAACAAACACACAAGTTAGGTAAGGACTTTTCTTCATCCTTATTATCCCAACAGGATTACAATCAAAAATACTTACAAAATAAAGGTAAAAATATATTTTGCAGGGGGGGGATAATGTAGAAATTTAATTCTATTCTAATCACCACCTACACTGGCATCCAAAAGTTAAGCATAATTGGTAAATTTAAATTTGCTGCTGAAGCTATGAATGTATTTCTCAACCATCTGATATTGTCTTCATTTTTTGGATAATATACTCAGAACATCTGTTGAAAGTCTTGTAAGTGTTCAATTATGTCTGAACATACTATTGAGCAGAGAGGGGTTTCTGCTTTTGAAATGAAATTGACAAAAAGTCTGTCATGTTTCTGTTCAAGCACAATTCTCAGAACAAGAGATCTTTTTGTATTTGCTTTTTTTTTTTCAAAGGGGTACCAATTTTATCATGAGTTGAAACAACTGCAATGGAAGTGCCCTGAAGAGATAAATTCAGTTCATTTAGCCATGTAAAAATATCAGCCAGAGAGGCCAAACCCTCTAACCACACAGGATCATAGAACCATGATGACAGATTTAAGTAACAGACTGAAAGAAATAAGACTTCTGACCACAAATTTAGTAATCAAACTAATATTTTACTGCAAGATAATGACCTTACTTCTGTGTGCAGAATACAGAAAACTGGCTGTCTATGCTTTCATTAAAAGAACTGAATATTTTTTAATTCAGTTGTTGAAATTTATAAAATTCACTACTTTAACAGCTTCACTCATCCAAAACAATTTTAAGCATCTCTGGAATGATCTATGTATCATACAGTAGTTACTTCCCTTTTATGGTGCAATGCACTACTCACACAACAGTCTGTTTTCTTTTAAGTAAAGGTTGACTATGTTGAATATCTCTTCATCTGAAGTGAAAGTTTTTCGGGGCTTACAGAACATTTCCTCTTTCACTGTGCTGTTCCACATATATCATATATACACAAGAACTTCAAAGTCGTTAACATCTGTGGTTTCATCTAGCTGTAAAGCTGCTAGTTATATTCGTGAAATTATCTCAAGTTCCATATCTGCGCTCATGCCCTGAATTTGCCCTAAAATAGCTGAACTTGAAAGAGGCAACTTATCAACATTACATTACACTGTTTTTTGCCAGACATTGTAGCAATAACATCTTGCACATGTGGCTAAATTAGAGTTTTAGCATTGGTATGAGCCTCTCCGTACTGGGGAAGTGATAGCTCACTTTATAGGAGGTTTCACATACCTTTTCATTATGACTGAGAGCAGGTGGGCTCAGGATAGAAAGAATAAAGGTTGATAGGCTCCGTGAAGATCATCAGCAGTATTCTGACTTACTCGGAGAACGGCTGAAGGATCTGAAATCTTGTGAGAGGGATGTAGAAAAGAAGTGGGAATGTTTTAAGAACTGTGTTGTTACTGCTGCTAAAGAGGTCTGTGGCACCACAATAGTGGGTAACAATAGAGGTGATGCTTGGTGGAATAGTGAGATTGATGAGGCAGTAAAGAAAAAGAAGGAAGCCTATTTGGGGATGTTGCAAGGTAGAGTCTCTGTGGATGAATATCGCTGTAAGAAGTGTGAAGCTGCTAAGCTAGTTTGCCACAGTAAGGCAAAAGATAGGAAAGAGAAAGTGGAAAGGCATGAACTGGCTTTTTGGAAAGATAGAAAGTCCTTCTGGAAGTACACGAGACTCAGGAAAAATAGGGGAAACAAAGTTGTAAGTTGTGTGAAGAATGAGATCGGGGAAATGATATGGGAGCCCAATGAGTTAAGTGACAGATGGGGCGAATACTTCTGTGAGTTATTAGATCAGGAGAGCAAAAATGATTCTGAGACAGATGCAGATGATGTCACAAATGAGGGATGAAAGCACAGGAGGGATCTCAAGAGAAGAAGTGTGTAAAGCTCTAAAATCTCTTCAGAATGGTAAGGCTCCAGGAGTTGATGGCATAACTGCAAAGATGTTGAAGTATGGTGGTGACTCTATAATTGATTGGTTAACTGAAATTTGCCAGTTGTGCTGGGAGTTAGGAATGGTCCCTCGGGATTGGAAGGATGCTATCATTGTTCCCTTGTATAAGGGAAAAGGTGATCAGACTGAATGCAAGAACTATCGTGGTATTAGCCTACTAAGTGTGTCAGGGAAAGTGTTTTGTAAGGTTGTTCTTGAAAACTTGAAAAAGTATAGGGTCTTACATCAGAGAAAGTGTGGGATGTTCAGAGTGGTTTTATGCCTGGTAAAGGCTACACTAACCAGATTTTTGCATTACGCATGATGATTGAAAAGTATCTGGTTGTTGGGAAGAAAGTTTTTACTGCCTTCATAGATTTAGAGAAAGCTTACGACCGAGTCAATAGGACACTTTTGTGGAAGGTATTGAATGAATATGGTGTTACTGGGAATCTACTTAATAGTGTAAAAGCCATGTATGCTGCTAGTAGAGCTTGTATACGAGTGAATGGTGTTTTATCAAAATGGTTTTCCATTGGTGCAGGAGTTAGACAAGGTTGTGTAATGTCACCATGGCTGTTTAATATATTTACGGACGCATGCATGCATGAGGCCAAAATAGATAATAGTGGTTTATGTCTTGGTGATATCCGTGTGTGCAGATTGCTGTATGCTGATGACACTGTCCTGTTGGCAGAGAGCAAAAGTGAGTTGCAGAGTATGTTGACTCGGATGCACGAAGTTTGCATGAAATTCAAACTGAGTATAAATAAGGGAAAACCCAAAGTTAGGGTGTTTGAGAGAGGATTGGGTAGCACTGAATGTAGTGTAAGTATAAATGGCACTGTGATTGACCAGGTGAGTGAGTGAGTTTGTGTATTTAGGAAGCATGTTTGACAGAGAGAACAAGTTGGATGATGAAATCAGCAGGCGAGTGAATTCTTCTTTGAAAGTCATAGCTGCTCTGGGAGGTTTTCACAGGAATGATGGGTTCTCTAGAGAGTCCCGCATGGCTGTGTATGAAACTGTAATTGTTCCTACTCTGATGTATGGCAGTGAAACCTGGGTACTGCAGAAGAAGCATAGGAGCCGTTTGTGTGCTGGAGAAATGCATTACTTATGTGGGGTTTGTGGCAAGACACGATCCGATTGTGTGAGGAATGAAGATGTATTGCAGTTGTGTGATGTGAAGCAAAATGTTGTTAGCAAGGTGAAGACCAATATGCTTAGGTGGTTTCGCCATGTTGAAAGAATGAGTGATGAAATGCTTACTAAGAAAATCTTTTCAGCCCAAGTGGCAGGAAGGAAAGGCAGAGGAAGGCCAAGGAAGACATGGGTGGATCAGATTCAAGAGTGTCTGCATGAGAAAAAGATTATGAGTATGAAGTATAAAAGATCTCGTGCATGGCGTGTAATGGATCAGTGAAGCACGAGTTGTATGTCAAGATCACTGTAAATGGCAAAGTTTGATATGACAACAATAAGTAAAAATATCTGGAAGTTTGTATTTCTTTTTGGAGCTAACCTCTGAATCTCAGAGAACAGCTTAGTGATATGTATGTATGTAGGTGGGCTTATACTTAGATTTTTTGAATTGCTGCAGTGTTCCTTAATTCCTTGTTTTAATGAACTGAATTTTGACCAACATAAAAGTTATAACAATTCAGTGGAATTCCTTACACCATATTTTTCTTTTGCCATATGCCTTGAATGCTAAATTTCTCAGATCTATTAGTCAATTGTGCAAGTTAATCCACAGTTGCTATTGATATTTCAATATGTGACATTCTCAAAGGGAAGGCATATTATCAAACTTATCAAATAAAGAAATTCTGATATTAAAATTTACCTCTTTATGTACTGCCCTCTCTGCAACCACATCAGTGCTGAAGCTCATAGTACTAGTTGCAATAACAGCATCTGGTTTACAGCAGTGAGAGATCCCTAAAAATACATAAAAAAAGGAAATTTAATGTTTCCAATGTATGGAATACACATATATTTTAAAGGAGCAAGAAACAACAAATCTAGCATACACCTTATCAAAGGAAAGTGCAAAAGATGCCATTTTGACACAAAATGTAAATGCGTGTCATACAATCTGGTGATTGAATTTCATGCTAGACATTTTCTGTAAAACAAGTCATTTCTGAACATTACCTATGACCAGGGGTCAAAATATATACTTGTCCACCAGTCAGCAGAAAATGTCACTAATCAGAGATTTTGGCATTTCCCTCCTCAGTAACAAGACTGCCCCTTCTCATCAACTTCTTGCATTCCCCATTCCTCCCATCCCCATCTTAATGTTTCACATGCACGCTCTTTGTTTTAATATTCTGGGACAGGTCTCCATCATTTCACGCCAGCTTCCACCCCCACCTGCAGAGCTCAGGAAGCTGGGCAACTCGCTGGTTCTCCTGGCACAGCTGTTAGAATTTGCGGGATGGAGCTTTCACTTTTATTCTTTGCCTTAACTCTTAACTGGCTGGAACAAATTAACTCAGGGTTAGCTTTCCCCTTAGCTTTGTTGTTTAAAGAAAATGGTCCTTTAAGGGGATGATTGACACTATTCCTTTCTGACTGATTATCTACTAAAAGGGCTATGACAAGGGTGACGAACCACAAAAGGAGAGGGAAGCTATTTCAGTCACTTGTTTCTGCCCAGTGGCATGATGTCCATGTCAGAGGGATTATGCTTTCTCCATTGCACCTTGTATCATAGAGCAGAGAATATAGGACTAAAGGTGATATCTCCTCACGAATGACAGTTTTATGGTCCACACTGCTGAGATGAATGGGAAGGGGTAACAAATTGTTTTGCAGCAGTTTTCGTAAAACCCAGCTGCTTCATGAACATTTCTGTTTGGAAAATGCAGCAAATTTTGGGCACTATATGGTTCAGGTACTTCAGCCGCTTAAAGGGTTAAAGCAAGACACGCTCTCAAAAATGCAGAACAAAAATGTAATTAGTCATATGATGACTAATTATGTTCTAGTTCTGATGCATGTTACTGAAGAAAAGCAGGAATTTTTTTTTTTAATTTTATGATAACGATTAAAACCAGTAAGTTTAACTTGGCTGGGAATTTTGAAAAATGCTTTCCTTGTAGTGTCACTCGTCATGAATGAGTGTAACTTTGGACCACTGCCTATGACACTAGTGATAAATTGCTGACACTATGATATGAGTAATTAACTGCAATTATGTCATTTATTTACAATTTTGCTAATTAGTACATATGATATTTATAAGTGGGCAATATACTCAGGGCCGGACTAAGGTGCAAGCAAAACAAGTGACAGCTTGGGGCGCCAGGAGGTCAACTGCCATGGGTGGAATTTCGTAACAATTACGACAAATATTGTTATTTATAATAATTTTATTTATATAAACTGAATATGTTTAATGATATCTCCCCTACTGGCCAATATCCATTACCAATCTCTGTTGCACGAGGAGAAAGAAAATTTTCTAAACTCAAGTTAATTAAAGCTTATTTAAGATCCACTATTTATCAAGAAATGTTATGTGGACTGGCCACACAATGCCTATTGGTAACAATGTTCTTTATTCATTGGACACTGCTACCATTTGAAGAGAATTTGCAAAGATAAAAGCTAGAAAAATTAGCTTTTAAAAAGTTGTCAAACCCAAAAGTAAACTTTTTGTTATTGTATATACATTATTGGGTCTCATTCCTGTATTGTAAGTTCTAGGTGTAAGATCTCTAATGTACCTAATACCTATTTTGTTATGGCACTTGCAGCTCATTAAAACTAATGTCAAAACATCACAGTTCATTTCATAATTATTAGAACTGTTTCCGAGTGTAATGGTATGGTATGGTTTACAACTTGATTGAATTTCGCTTAACTTGCAGATGACAACGAAGACCCCAGGTTTGACCTCATCATGGTCACGATGCTTGGGGAGGGGTCAAAATTATTCTCCGCTTGTAGCGAAAATTACCCTTCGTCCACCCCGGAATATACTATTTATCAGTACAACAGAAAAATTTCTCACCATTAAGGGAACCCTGTAAGGAGTATATTTCCCACGTTAAATTTCCAATTTTTTTGGGAACCATTATTTCAAGAAAAAAAAAATACATTATTGCCAAAAATAAAAAATTGTAGATACTTCATACATTCATGAGAATGGTGAACCTAAAAATGTATTCACAAAAAAAAAAAAAAAAAAAAAAGGTTTTTTATTTAATTTAATGTTCCCCCTTGTGTAATTCTAAAATTTTCTGAAAAAAATTTACAATTTAATTTTATATCATTGATTTTAGAAAAACCGTTGGTTCTCACATTATTCCACATACAATCATTATTATGTGTAAAAATATTACATCTCAATCATCAGTAGTAGCAGAGAAAAAATTTACCCAAAATATAAAAACCTCGTTTTGAGAAGAAGCCATTTAAAATTACATATGCATACCAGCAATGCCCAGAGGACCAGTAGAGTTTATTCTTAAAACGGTCGTGCTGCATAGTCTACAGAAATACTGTCTGCATCCTCTCTTAGTCTCTTCAGGTGCCTCTTTTGCTGTCGAGCATTTTTCGTCATCTCATCAGCTGCTTTTTCTGCCTCTTGAATGTGCCTGGCATCTATTATCACCTTCATTCCCACAACACTTATCTCCAACTTAATTACACAAATCTTGAAAAACTTTCAATTTATCAGGATGTCCATCATTATAGCAGTGGTTATTCTGGCTTTTTTACAGTATTTGCCAAAGTGTTATAACAGTACACAAAGGTAATCAATGTTTTTGCCAATAACAGTACAAAAAGAAATCAATGTTTTCGCCAAACTGATTTTTTTCGCAAATTGTGAAGTATGCATGTATACATAGCGCTAAGTAATATCACCAGCAAATGAGAAAATACCAAGTTGAAAACACATGAAATAATTAATATGGGCATAAATATAGCTGTTCTTCCCGGAGAAATTTAAAAATTTTATCGTCCTGGAACGGGAATCGAACACGCTTCTCCCGTTTTGCGCTCAAGTATGCTATGATGGAATATGAGTTGTTTTTTTTATTGGAGGTTTAACGACCACCGTGAGAAACTCAATGAGCTATCAGCAGTCGCTCGTCCCTAATTTAGGACCACTGGTTCCAGGAAAGGGAGAGAGCCAGTGCCGTAAGACAAAAACAACATCCATGCCTCACCGGGATTTGAACCTGGACCCCTTTCAGACGAATGATAAAAAGCTATCGCTTAGACCACGAGTATGTGACGATGATAGGATTACGATGGGACACGTTTGTTTCAACTGTGCAGCGAAAGTCCACAGGGTGCATAGGAAAGTCCCTTTAGCCTGGAATAACTTGCGAACGGAGAGAGGTACAGTTATGCAAGTGAGATAACGGTATAGTAAAGCGACTACGCCCGATCGAATGCAACTGATAGCAGCGCCCCTAGTGGCGAAATACGGAAGTTAGCCATTGCAAATCGAAAACAAAAAGAGATAGAGCAAAATTTCCAATTACAAAGTTGTAGAGCATCAATTAATTAGTACAAAACAACATTTGTTTCACACAGATAAGACAAATTGTCGCTTGAATACTCTGAAATGTCTGAAATCGATGCGCGACCTTTTGTGTGAACGTTTGAAGGGAACAGGCATAGGTATGAGCAAATACACACAATTTATTGCATAAATGCGTGCTTATGTCAATACAGTTTGATGACGTCAGACAAAACAAAAAACGCAAACTGGCGCAGAGTGAAAAAAGTTAATGTCGAGTATGTTCGAAGAGTTTGTCATTGCCCACAATACACATTTGTATTCGTGAAAGTAACTCTGCATGCACATTCCCCAGCATGGAAGGTGTCACACTACTGCAAGCATCTGTAACACGACAACGTAGATCCAGCAGACTTGTAGGCGCTGTTGCATACACCTGATTTTTTATGTAACCCCAGAAATCCAAGCTCGCCATTCTCACACAGCGCACGTAGACCTAAACTTCTGATCAAGGTACATCCTGCTACTGGTTTTTATATCGTAGGTACAGTACAATGTCACAATCTGCATTTGCATACTGCTACACTTGCAAAATGTGAATATGCAGATTCAAATCGTCACACATCGATTTCGGACATTTTAAGGTATTCAGGCGACAATTTATCTTATCTGTGTGAAACAAATGTCATTTTGTACTAATTAATTGATGCTTTACAAATTTGTAATTGGAAATTTTGCTCAATCTCTTTTCGTTTTCGATTTGCAATGGCTAACTTCCGCATTTTGCCACTAGCGGCGCTGCTATCGGTTGCATTCGATCGGGCGTAGTCGCTTTACTATACCGTTATCTCACTTGCATAATTGTATCTCTCTCCATTCGCAAGTTATTCCAGGCTAAAGGGACTTTCCTATGCACCCTGTATATACACTGAAGAGCAATTGAATTAGAGATACCTGTCCAGTAACGTGCAGCACCACCTTTCGCCCTGATGACGGTGGCGATTCGTCTCAACGTGGACTCGACAAGACAAAGGAAGCATTGGGAAGCCATACGGATCCATGACCCTTGAACAAGCTCCCACAGTTCACGAAGATTTGATGGGGGGGGGGTCAGAGCCTCAAACATCTCTATCAATGGCATCCCAGATGTGCTCGATGGTATTGAGGTCAGGTGACCTAGCTGGCGAAAGAAGCGGGGTCACGTCGGTGGAGTGTTCATCCAACCATTCGGATGCAATTCGGGAGCGATGGCACGGTGCATTGTCTTGTTGCAGGATGAGGTCCCCAGTGGGATGTTGAAGACTCACAAACGGGAGCAGATGGTCGTCCATGATATCCCGGTAACGTTGACCTCTGAGGGATGATGTCACACGTACCAGGGGTCCCATTTCAGTCCACGTAAACAGTCCCCAGACGAGAATGCCATCCCCACCAGCTTGAAGAGTACCCTGCTGGCAAAAAGGATCCATCGCTTCATGTGGTTTGCGCCGTACTCGTATCCTGCCATCTGCGTGTACCAACATGAATTTCAACTCATCAGTCCAGGCAACATTTTCCCACATGTCTAGGGTCCAGTGGCAATGTTCCCGTGCCCATGCTAATCTTTGCACCCTGTGATGTGCAGTCAGCAGTGGTACCGTCGTAGGACGATGGCTTCTGTACCCTATAGTGAGGAGATGGTTCTGGATGGTGTGGCTGCTTACACGTTTTTGTGAACCAGCGTTAAATTGCAGAGTTCTTGCACTGTGGCCCGTCTATCCGCTGTTACAATGCGAGCTAGCCGACGATGACCCCGCTCATCCACACGCTGTTGTCCATGGCAGTTGGCCCTTGCAGGGATGGTTTTACCGGATTCAATGTACTCACGGTTCACCCGTGACACAGTGGCTCGTGAAAATCCCAGTGCCTGCACGGCTTCTGAGATGGAGTGACCATTCGTCAGGCCCCGACAATTTTCCCACGATCAAATGCGCTTAGATCCTTCACTTGCCCATACTGCGTCCGACTCTTACTGATTCCCGTTGCATCACTCCTTATATTGTCGGATCGCTGCATACGTCATGTTGTTTCCGTTTACAGGGCCGCCCACAGTTCCACATTTGCATAACGCCAGCTGTCTCTAATTCAATTGCTCTTCAGTGTACATACAGTAGTAGAAATGGGAATTATTCGCTACTGGAACCCAACATACAAGTGAATGCCTTAAAAACTTAATATGCACAAACCCATTTGCAGTAGATATAAAACCATATAAGGAGACAGTTGGGGACAAGCAATTTTGCTAAAGGAACGTTTGTTACTTTAGGCAGATTGGATTGGATTATAAGCAGAATACAAATACCCACTTAGGTCAAAAGAAAGGAATTAGTGCACAACTGGAGGTCACCCAACTCTAGTGAGTATTAGGGTATGATTATGGGAAAGATTTGTGCATTTAAATTTCCAAAATCATGGTTGTTACAGATTTTACTGCCTAAAAATTCAGCAGCAAAAACTTTAATTCCTACTTATTTACTGCTCTAAATCTCAGTTTTTGATCCTGAAATATATTCAATTATTGTAGGTTAACATAATTAATATAGTTTGCATTGTGATCTTTGCATCACCAGCAGACACTGACCACATCTCCTTCTGATTCTTTTCTGACTTCCAGGATTTGTTCAACCCCATGAATTTTTGCCAAATGAACTGTTCGGCATACAGCAGAAATCTCTATTTTTTCATCCATGGTCATTTTACACCCTAAAACAGGTTCCACCTCAAATTTAATTCAAACCTATGTAAGTGAAAAAACTTCTGGAATTGCTAGGACAACTGCTCAACAATTGCAGAAAGCCCATTTCTTCTGTGGCTAAAATTTGTGACATTTTTGCAATGAGGGAGAAACATTATTCCAGAAAATGAAAATTGAGATATTTTTTAAAGAGGCAGATACTCTAGAGAAAAAGTATCTAGTTTTTGTGCTCTGTAACTTTACTAGCTACAGTATATAATGTGTACAGATAACAGGAATTTGTAATAGAATATGCTTGTTATTTTAACTGAATTTCGCTCAGCATTTTAAAACAGTATTGCAATGGCTTTCTATAAGCACAAGTTTTATACATTGATTTTTCTCTTACATAAATAAAACTGACAGTTGATGATGCAATGGTTTTCCTGTATAATGCACAACTATTAATAGTTGCTGAGATCCCCCTATCCACTGGGAGCTGCAAACGATCACAGCCCCAAAATCCATTAAAACCACATCATGTGCGAGTCTCAGCCTACTTTTACATTAGTTGGCTATGTAGTTTAGTTTCCGTGGAGCAAAATGCACTCAGGACTATGTTGCCAGTAGCCCTTGAGAGGAAAGTCCTTTCATAGTCTGAAGCTAGCCTGCCCACTATGGCACTTTTGGTCTAATAGGCTGGTAAAGGAGGTGGCTTTTGTTCCTTTGAGCACCCAATTTGTAAGCAAGAATTTGGATCACCACATCACTAAGAATTATTAAATATAATATCTGCTCTTCATGAAGATCCCACATAGTGAATTTAATCAAAATCGGCTCAAAACCTTCTGCTATGACACTTAATCAGAGTCATATGCATAAACAGATTGGTGTCTTTTTCTTATTATTACACAAAGAATGGTGAATAAGCACATGCTGTTAAAACCGAAGACTTACAAATTTGCTCAAAACGGTAAATTTCCAAAAAAAATTCTACAGTAAATTGTAGACATGGCTTCAAAATGAAAACTGAATGTTTTTTTGTTTGTTTTTTCAATCAATAATAATTAAAGAGAATCTCTCTCTCTCTCTCTCTCTCTGTGGCAGCCATAACTTATTGCAAAATTGTGGCAGATGCTTCAAAATGTTCCTGTCACATGTGCATCATGAGACGCAAAACAACTTCCCCTGAGTATTGCTATTCCATTAGTGGTTGCAATCTTTGTTTGGTGGCAATAAATGTATGTCACTCTTACAAAACATGCAGTGTTTCATTCACTACATGCACTGAGTTTGGTAAATTATTTTACCTACAGTTCTTAAAAGAATGTCCTAATCATTCTCATTACATCCCTAGTGAAAGAAGAAATTCATAGCTGCTGCTAGAGCTACGGAAACAAAAGAAGCAAGAACGCAGAGAAAAGAAGCATTTTAGCAAGTAATGGAAAGATATTAACATAGTTTTTAACAAGGTATCACAAACTGAGATTTTTTTCCATATTCATGTATTCCAAATATATTACTGCACTGCTAACAAAACATAGAGTGCACAAAAGTGCATCACGAGAAGCAAAAAATATTTTTCGCAGTTAGGAGATTCATGGGATGGTACTCTCAACACAATCATTTACTGTAGTAAATAAACATCAGAATATATAGGTTGCATCTCAAACACTGTACCTAAACTACGCTAAGTAGAATTCAGCTAGTCACAAAAATAGTCCAAAAAATGAACTCGGTTGACGAAAGGGGAGTAAAAGAATAGAGTGGGTCTATGCATAGGGATAGGGGAAATGTTTACTCTGCAACTTTTGGCTTTAATTTGTCACCCAACATAGTATGCTTTCCTAAATAATTCAATTTTAAAATCTTATTCTATAATTTAAATTAAAATTCAGAATTGAATTCTACAAGACAAAATGTACCATTGTGAAGCAATTTTTGTCTTCACACCAACGTGTGTAATGAAATTGCAGCATGACATGGGTGGGCAGAGCATAGTCAGAGGCTCCGAGCCTCCGCACTCTCGCATTGTACCCTTCCTAATGCTCCTTACTTACTCCAGAAAAATGCCATTCAATTAGCCCCTCCGTTTGACGATGATCTCATCACTAACCACAGTGGGAATAATCACAGCAGTCATTTTCACTCTCCTTAGGGTACAACTTGAAGCATCAGCTTACTGCTCTCACTATCTCTTGCTTTATAGCATATCAGTCATTTGATGGCCAGGCCCATAGCCAGGCAGAGAAGTTGGGAGGGGCGCCTGATGACTGACATCAGGCAAGGGATATAAAAGTGGTCTGACACTGGACTGTAGTGTGAGTTGCTAGGTTGGGCAAAAAATAACGCAGATCAGGTGCCGCCTGGCCTGGCCCTCCCCTGTCTATGGCCCTGACGATAGCCTTTCCGTTCTCTGATTTTCTAATTGGTACTTGAATAATTTCAACATAACTATTCAATTTCTATCAAATTTTTGTTGAGGCTATTGACAATCTCCCTGACTAACTACATTTATTATTTTACCACTGTGCTTTGCTTAAATGTATCTCATCCTACAAAGTTGAACTGCTTTTTTATTCTCACTAAATCTCAATTTCTATGTTATTGTAAGGTCTACTATGACACAAAAGACACTGAATAGCATCTGTTTGTCATGCACATTAAGAAAAACTAGACATGCCTACTGAAGCAGAAGTATCTCAGTACTTTGTTAGCCATAATGAAAGGAGACTGTTCGCTTTAAGAAATATTTCGTAGGAAAATACATGTATATTATTTCAATAGATGTTTTTAATTAATACTAATATCTTGTAGTTCAGGCATTAAGGCTCTTTAGTTGTCTGAATGAAACAAAATATTGCACTAATTTCTTATTAAAATTACAGTAATTCTTTTATGAAAAATAATTATACATGCATACATATATATGTATAAGAAAACAGATTATGGCACTGAGAAAAGAAGATGGTTCTGTAACAAGAAATAGAGGCGAAATTTTGACAAGAGTGAAAGATTTCTACTCCAAATTATATGAAAAGGATGATGCATGTACTCCAGACATCATGAAAGGTACCAGAGTTCTTCCAGTCCTCCCAGCAGAAGTTGTACATGCAATCAAGAACATGAAGCGGGGAAAAGCTCCAGGAGAAGATAGAATTACTGTAGACATCATACAAGAAGCAAGTGGAGAACTCGCCCAAATTTTCACTCGATGCCTTAATGAAGAGAAGATTCCTGAGGATTGGAACAATGCTACAATGATCCTGCTACATAAAAAAGGTGACGTTGAGGATCTCAGGAGCTACAGACCTATCAGCCTCCTATCAGTGGTTTATAAAATCTTCACTAAAGTTCTTTCACACCACTTGAAGGTAACACTGGACATGGCTCAACCGAGAGAACAAGCTGGATTCAGGAGTGGCTACAGCACTATAGATCATATCCACATACTGAGAGAACTAACTGAAAGAGCGAGGGAATATGAACTTCCATTGTGCATGGCTTTTATCGATTATGAACAAGCCTTTGATTCGGTGAAACCATCAGCAGTTACAATGGCTCTGAAATCCTGCGGTATTGAAGATGCATACATTAATATTATTAATAACATCTATGAAAATGCAAGTGCAAAGATTCAGCTGTTTGAGAATACAGCACACACAAAAATTGAAAAGGGAGTGAGACAAGGTGAAACCATATCTCCCAAGCTCTTTAATGCTACATTGGAAAATGTCTTTCAGTCACTGAACTGGGAAAACAAAGGGATAAAGATTAATGGAGATTAACTAACTCACCTTCGTTTTGCTGATGATGTAGTCATTTTTGCAACTACCCCATCAGAGCTGCAGAGTATGATCCAGGAACTTGCTGACAAGAGTAAAGAAGTGGGATTAAAAATGAACTTTCAGAAGATAAAAGTGATGTTCAATGCTTTTACAAGAAATGAAGATTTATCGATTGATGGAGAAAAGCTGGAGATAACAGACACGTACGTTTATCTTGGACAGCAGATATCAAGTGAGGGTCACATTGATGAAGAAATTAATCGGCGTATAAAACTTGCCTGGAGAGCTTTTGGAAGAAACAGCATAATTTTCAAGAGCAATATGCCATTATGTCTTAAAAGAAAAGTGTTTGATCAATGCATCCTTCCAGTGCTTACGTATGGTGCAGAGACGTGGACCTTAACTAAAAGATACATACAAAGGCTGCAGACAACTCAAAAAAGCATGGAGAGGTGCATGCTTGGTGTAACCAAGAGAGATAAGAAGAGGAACTCGTGGATCCGAAAAATGACAAGAGTGGAAGACATCATGATCAGAGTTAAATCCCTGAAATGGCAATGGGCTGGGCATACTGCCAGAAGGACAGACCATCGATGGACAGCCGGAATTTTAGATTGGATTCCAAGGTACAGGAAACGACCCAGAAGAAGACCACATGGGAGATAGGTGGATGAAATTTGAAAGTATGCAGGGGTGACATGGAGGAGACTGGCACAAGACAGACCGTTGTGGAGGAAACATGGGGAGACCTTCGTCCAGCAGTGGATTGATAATGGTTGACAATGATGATGGTGCTGATATATATATATATATGTAGGCGGGAGTGACATGGAGGAGACTGGCACAAGACAGACCGTTGTGGAGGAAACTTGGGGAAACCTTCGTCCAGCAGTAGATTGATAATGGTTGACAATGATGATACAGGGTGTTTCCCAAAGTCGCGGCTCACTTCAATAACTCGAGAATTAATTGGAACAGAAAAGCGGGGTCAACGGGTATTAATAAGGGATGATATGATCTATTTAAGGGATATGTGAATGACCCCCTCCCCAGGCTCCCCTGATCAGGGGGCTCGGGGAGCTATTTCGTAAAGAAAGCAAGTTAGGAAAAAATTTCCAATTACAAAGTTATACAGCGTTTCTACCTTAGTTTAATCTGCAGAAAAATTTCTAATAGCTCTCCAGGTTCGGGCTGTGCCCTCTTGAGCTATTGCACATCTACAAGGAAAAGTTGTTTTCCCCGCAAATCTTGAAATGTTTCTGCCTTTTCCTGAGCTTTGTAAGAAAAGGCATCTGAGGGGATGATTTTTGGTTGGCAAAATTAAGGGTTTGAAAGCCTCTCCCCCCCCCTCCGACTTCTCTCGCTTTTCGCCAAGAAGCTGTAAAAAGTCGCCTAAACTTTGCGCAAAATGCCGCCGTGTAGGAAATTTAGGGTTTCAGTTTATGTATCTAGAACTTTAGAAGGAAATCTTGGAAATTATGGTCCTAATCTATCCCCGAAATAAATTATTGCCTATGGTAACCCCCTCTGTATTCTTTGAAGGTCTGCTTACTGGAGGATGTTATTGTGACCTTCTAAAGGAAGTACTTTCTGATTTTTTTTTATGGTCTTCCGCTTCAAAGTCGTCGTCTTATGTGGTTTCAACGTGATGGAGTCCCAGCACATAAAGTATTATTGCCTGTTCAAAATTTCCTCGAACGAACTTTCAAGGAGAGGATTATAGAATATGGCAGGGACGTAGAATGGCCACCCAGGTCACCGGACTTAACACCAATGGATTTTTATTTTTGGGGCCATTTGAAATCTCAAGTTTATGCAACACCACCCGATGATCGGAATGTTTTGAAACAACGAATTATTAATGCCTGTAGGAGTATTCCTTTGTGTCAGCTGCGCAAGTTGCTAGAAACTGTACTTCGTAGAATTCAAACATGCGTTGTAGCTGATGACGGACGTTTTGAGTTTTGTGAATGATTTACATGTGATCTTTCCCCCACTATTACTGATGGTATTGTTATTAGAACGAGTTACTACATTTAAATGGCAAGTTTATACAGTTCAGTGTGATTTTCAACTATAAGCCACTGTGACAAGTTAGAATAACTGCTTGGTTGAATTCAGCTATCAAGTTGGTGGTAAAAAAAAAATCATCTACTTTGTTTTGTCCTGATAGATCAATCACTACTGCAAGGGTCTCTTACTGTGAGTTGCTTTTCCCCGAAATATCTGTTGATTTTTGTATTTGTTGAGCTCTTGAAGGGGGGTTATACCATAGGCAATAATTTATTTCAGGGATAGATTAGGACCATAATTTCCAAGATTTACTTCTAAAGTTCTAGATACATAAACTGAAACCCTAAATTTACTACACAGCAGCATTTTGCTCAAAGTTTAGGTGACTTTACAGCTTCTTGGCGAAAAGCGAGAGGTGGGGGGGGGCTTTCAAACATATTTAAGAGCCCGTCTGAGCCAAAAGTATGTCAGCCCGAGCCCGAATTTTCTATTACAAGATAGAGCCCAGGCCTGAAAACTATGATTAACCTGTTTAGGCATTAAAAATAAATCTCCTCTTTCAGACTTCCACTGTTTCCTCCCTTTGCAATTAACTGATGTCATTCTCAACTGTGGAGTTGGAAAGGGATGCCTATCTATTTCTATAGTTTCTTTGACAATTCATTTCTTCCTGAAATGTTTTTTTTTTTTTTGTGTGGAGGAAGAAAGAAGCATCAGGAAAAATCAGGAGGCACAACAATCTACGTCATATGTGACTCAATTGAATTAGTAGGGAGCTGCCCCGTTGAACTAGGGATCGAAATTTCGTCTTCTTACTATCTACTATCTATAGTTCTTAAAGAAACTTTTCCTTTCCAGGAATTCAGTAATTCATGGCCTATGGTATTTGTTACCCAAGCCCGGAATTAATAGCTCTTCCGAGTTCCCACTCCCCATCTAGACCAAGTTGCTGAAGAATTCTATTTAACTAGAAAGTGTAAAAAAAGTCTTGTATGCTAAATCATACAAAATCACATTAAAAAAAAAAAAAAAAAAAGAAAAAAAATTTCTCTCAGAGCCCGAGCTCCAATAAGTATTATGCAGCCCAAGCCTGGTTCAGGTCTGGGCTTGACTTCTGGCTCAGCACGGTGTGTTCGTGTGTGTCAAAGACATTTTCTTAGTAAAATTACCCAATCAATAAAACTACCTGAAGTTATTTAGTTAACTCAATTATCTTATACGTATATTGGGTTGTCGGAAAAGTCATGACGTATTTTAGCCATGTTTTGCAAAGGTCATTTATTGATAGAAAGAACAAAGATCAATCAATGATATAATGCTCGTTTTGTTCAATAACCTTTTACCATCTTTCCGTGAGCTGCAGAATGCCTCGTTCATAGAAGGACCTGTCTTTCGTGGCGAAAAACTGTACAAGGTGCTGATTTACAGCCTCATCTGAATTGAATGTTACACCACGCAAGGACTGTTGAAGAGAGCGAAACAAGTGGAAATCTGACGGCGCAAGGTCAGGCGAGTATGCTGGGTGTGGCAATACATCCCACCCAAGCTCCAATAATTTTTGGCGGGTGATCAAACTTGTGTGTGGTCTCGCGTTGTCGTGATGGAACACAACACCTTTACGATGAACAAGCTCTAGACGTTTCTGGATGATGGATTCATTCAAACTGTCCAATTGCCAACAGTACATATTCAAATTGATTGTTTGGTTCCGTGGTAGGAGCTCGAAAAACACGACACCTTTAAAATCCCACCACACTGAGACCAGAACCTTCCGCTGATGAATGTCTGCTTTGGATGCCGTTTGAGGCTAAGCAGCACGTTGGGACCATGACCGTTTAGGCAGCACATTGTTGTACACAATCCACTTTTCGTCACCAGTTATCAGTCGCTTCAAAAAAGGATTGTTTTCCTCATGTTTAATGAGCATATCGCAGATGTTTATACGCGCTGTCAATTGAGCTTCTTTGAGTTCACGAGGAACCCACACATCGATCTTGCTTACGTATCCCAGCTTCTTCAGGTGGTCGTGAACACTTGAATAATGGATGTGCAATGTGTCTGCAATCTCTCGTGCCGTGTAACGTGGGTTTGACTCAATCAATGACTTGATTTGGTCGTTATCAACCTAAATCACCAGCACAGAATTTTGCGAACCACCGCTGGCACTGACGTTCTTGTAGAGCATTATCACCGCACACTTTATGCAACTTTTCACAAGCTTGACACACGTTCTTCCCTTTACGGAAGTAAAACAGTAAAATATGGCAAAAATGCACAGTTTGGTCTTCCATCTTCAACTTGATGTCAAATCAACCAAATCGCTCACTATTCCTTTTAGACTGCAGCCAGAACTGGCACCTGTCGAATGCCATAGCGATAACAGAGCTGCACATGCCTCTAGTACTTCTAAAACTGCCCAACCGCCGTCGGGTGCCAAAATACGTCATGACTTTTCCCACAACCCAATATTTAGTCATATAAACAGAACATGGGGTAGCTCCTGAAATTGTAAACTGTCCAGTAAATTTGTTACTTTAAAGAACAAACATATTGTGGTGATCAAAATGTTGTTCTTTAAAGTAACAAATTACCTTTGAAAACCAAAACCTGTGCAAAAAAGATGGATAAATTAAATTATCCAGCTTGTTGGGATAATAAGGAAATTTCTTTGTAGTTCTTTTGAGCCATGCACCTTTTGGTCACTTGTGTCACATGCACCATGAAACCCCAGTCATCAAAAAGGAAAAAATGCCCTCAAAGCAAAGTCCTGCAAGAAACTTTGGAAAATCCTTGTCTAGCAGTGAATGGTAGCTGAAGAGGATGACAGCATATTGTTAATTCCTACACTTTTCATGCTTTCTATCCTTTATTAGGGTGATTCAAAAGTCATTGCCATTTTGAAGGGTCATCCTGGTCAGACAATTACTTGTTGTGCATGTGTTATGCAAATAAGAACAAAGCATGAGCAGAAAACCGGGACTGTCTAGCTGGTATAAATAGAAGCAGATGCTGCTATGATTTATTAGAAAAATTTTTGCTGTCAAAAGCTATGCATGAGAAATGCACGATCCAACTGCTTTTATGGTTTTTCTTTTTAAAAAGTTGACTGCTGCAGTGAAGAAAATTTGTGCCGTGGAAGGTGAAGGAGCAATTTCTGAAATAATGGCAAGATTTTGATTTCAGCGGTTTAAAAATGGGGACTGCAACCTTGAAGACAAAACACATGCTGGAAGACTTTCAATAGATTAATTCTGAAGATGTACCCCAAGCCTTAGAGAGTCAAATCCGAGCAAAAACACTACAAGACTGTCAAATAAGCTGGGAATACCTCAGCCCCACAACTGTTTGTGAACTGCTCAAGCTCGGCAAGATGCACAGAAGCTGTCGACAAGTACTTCTTGAACTAACTGCTGCTCAAGCTCGGTGACATATGCATGTCTGTCGCCAAGATGACCATTTCTTTAGATGAATCATGACATGTGATGATAAATGAATATTTTCCCCGAATCCTGACATGAGAAAACAGTGGTTAGATCCCAAAAAGCCAGCAGAACTAGTCCCAAAAAGGGGACGATTTGAGTACAAAGTTATGCTATGCGTATGGTGGAACTTTGAGGGCCCCATTAATTAGGAATTGGTTCTACATGGCCAAGGTATTAATGTATATTTGTACTGTGGGCAGTTGGAGCAGATGTATGTCGCTTTAAGCCAAAAGTACTTTACTCTGGTGAACCATAAACAAGTTATCCTCCAACAAGATAATGATCCTGTCCATTATATGCCTGGTCAACTAAGGAAAAAATACATGAACTGGAGGGTATTGAGCTAATGCCCCACCCTTCTTATAGTCCAGAACTTGCGCCTTCGGACTACCACTTATTCCGGTTTATGGCACATTTTCTACGTGGGAAACACTTCCACAACATCCACAATATTGAACTTGGGGTCCAAGACTTTTCACCTAAGAAACCAAAGGAATATTTTTGTGCAGGGAGATTCAAGACATGTCATCATGATGGCATAGGACCATCAAGCATGATGGACTCTTCTTCAAAGATTAAACTTTTACATTTATACACGTTTTCATCAACTGTCAGAAAATGGCAATGACTTTTGAATCACCCTCATATGCATGTATGCTGTGGTCCAACATGCAATGCAAGAGTGCAATATCATGAACTGTAAATGTCCAGCATTTATTCGTACTTTTTACTGCATGTACATGCATCTAGATGTTCCACAGTAAAACTAGCAGTCAGACTTAGTGTTATCGCAAAAATCTTTATAGCATCTTCCAAGAAGAGAAATATAGTCCAATTTCCAGGGGGCAAGTCCCCCTCCCTAACCCCATATGACTGCCCACATTCACAAAATACAAGAACTTTGTATATTTGGGTACCTGAGAACATTTTTTTTTTTTCAGCTCATAGGCCTTTAAGACCCACTGAGGTAGCAGCGTAAAAAATGCCACATCCAACCTTCAGCAAATGGTACAAGCTGTTTATAAGCTGTGTACATGCAACTAAAAGAGAAAATACCATCACACATCTTACCTAGGATTCCAACCCAGGTACAACAGAGCCCTGCACCTTAGAATACATATACACCAGATAATCCCTGAGCATAATAGCAATTAAAACCTATATACAACAGGGCAATACATACAAGTAACAGACTGGGACTCAAAGAAGTTAGTGACTTCATTGAGTTCCAGAATAAATTAAAAGTTAAGAAATACTGATGGGAGAGGGTGCCAGCATCAACAACCATCTTGGAACCACACTTCTTTTTTCTTTCTTCATTTGCAGTACCTCCTTGACAAAAGTAAGCTTCAGGTGAAACTAAAAAATCAGGAGGTAAGTAAAATATTCACCTCTAAAATCCCCACAAAATAATCTCTCAATTTTTTAACCAGCATAAGGAATTAATTTCTGATAGTGAACACATTATAGTGAATCATAGTTAACACATATGAGACTATGAAAAAACCCACAATCTCTTTTTATTTTAGGTTTATAATAGTATTGAAAAATAAATAGCTGTTAGACACATTATCCAACCATCAAGGGACTTTAAACGTTGTTTTGCTTTTGATTCTACCATCTTTATGTTCTGTACATTTCTCACAGTATTTATACTTTGGGAAAACATTCACTCATTATTTATTGGCAAACAAACACTTGAAACAAAATTGGAAATCAAGGTAGGTAGTTCTTTCACATCCATATAGTAGATATTCTTAGATGTGGACATATCTTTCAAACACAAAAAATTATTATTCATATGCTCTTTCAATATCTCTGGTTTTAATAACATTTTTTTCAAATCCCTTTGTTTTATATAAAAAACCAAAAAGCATGGTTTAAACATAAATTTAAAATACAAATGGACCATTACAATAATCCAGAATAGCATGAATTCTGCTACACATGTTATAGGGATCTTGTTTAAGTATATATATTTAAAAAATCGGTAAAAAGGTTACTCCATGCAAAAAGCAATGTAACTATAATGAAGTTATGTATTCCTATCTGTACTGAATGAACAGGGTAAAAAAACTGATCAATATAAACTAAATCTGAATTTCAAAAATCAGTAAGATACATACACTCAAACAGATCCTGTTTTAGCGGCAAGTCCTCCGATACAGCTTCAAAAATAAAATCAGAAGTTTTAACGGCATCTTCCAAACGGCTGATGTAATATACTTCACCCTAAATATTTAAATTATGCACAAAACTGAATTTGTTGAGAAAGCAGATTCAAAAGTGGTCCATGTTAAATCACAATAATGAACAATAAATGAGTGATGTGACTAACTTTAATATTATGGATTTTTTTACATTAAAAAATTCTAAGTTCAATAATCATCAATTTAAGGAAAAAGTTTTCATAGTTTCACATACTTCTGTTATGATTTCAAAGCATTTTATCAGAGTTACCTTTATAATAAGGAGTTTGACTTTATCTTCCATGGAATTGCTTACATATTAGATATCAATTCCTATACCCTAAAGATTAATGCTCGCATAATTAGTGGATGTGCATTATTCAACGAAGTTCTGAATACACTTTCCATTTATGTTTATATTTCTTTGTTTGGTGATAAAGGTCCTATTCCCTCCTAATAAATGACTTCTAGTCATTCCAAAGAACAAAACAGTAATTAATCAATCAGTTCAACAAAGGACTACAAGAAAAAAAATGTGTGCTCGTGAAGGCTTTACAAAATGTCATTTTCATCCTTGAACACTATTTTACTAGCATGCTGCCGCCTAAAAAATATTATTTTCTGCCAAAAATATGCCATGTATTTAATCTCATATAGAGTGCTGTAAACGTAAGGAAAGTGTGGCTAGATTTCCCAATAAAATTTAGGAAAAAATATTTTATCCATATTGGTAATGCACGAGTCCCACCTGGTTATTCCACTCAGGCCTGAGATTCAGATAGACCATAAAAAAGAATGAATGATGCATTGTTATCAGTGCTCAGAACCATCAATATATACTATATTGACAAAAGTCACCGGACACCCCTTCAAAAGCAAATGAACGGATACTGGGTGTTGTTAAGATGTGTGTTACAGCTGCAAACGGTATAAAAACAAGCCTGCAGCTGACCGCAATCATATCGCACTGCGAGGTTGAGTGAAAATGTTGCAGCGGGAGAACACTGACTTTGAGAAAGGAAAGATTATTGGGTGTTATATTAGTGGGTTGTCCATAAGAGAAACCGAGAGGCATTTAAACATACCCAAGTCAACTGTTTTGGATGTACTGAATAAGTGGAAGACACATGGAGTGCCTGAAGCAGCAAAACGTGCCGGCAGACCAAAGAAAATCAGTGATAGAGGATGTCGAAGCCTCAGGAGAGTTGTTACAGCTAATCGATGGAGCACTGCACAAGACCTCAGTGTACAGATGAGTAAAAATGCTGGAACCTCGGTATGTACACGTACCATTTGCAGAGAACTTCATTCCATGTGTTACTGTGGTCGTGCAGTTGCTCATAAGCCTTTCATCTCCACTCAGAATGCTACTCATCATTTAGCATGGTGTAAAGAACATTTATTGTGGACTGTAGATCAATGGAAACAGGTCCTATGGTCTGATGAATCCAGATACACAATCCATCACTCTGATGGCCGAGTGTGGGTATGGCGGCAGCCAGGGGAACGCTATTTGCCACAGTGTACTGTTCTTACGGTCAAGTTTGGAGCTGGAAGTGTACTCGTGTGGGAGTGTTTTTCGTGGTATGGTCCCGGCCCATTGGTTATCCTGGACAAACCTGTTAACCAGCACGTCTACCTCGATATTCTGGACAAATAGGCCCTATTAACTCTGTGGCAATACTATGGAACAGAGCCTTGTTGGTACCATCAGGATAATGCACCGAGACGTAAAAAGCAAGGACTGTTACAGCGTAGTTTGACGATAATTCCGTATCATGTGTGGACTGGCCAGCACAGCGCCCTGATCTTAATCGCATAGAGCACCTATGATATGAATTAGAGCACTGCATACGAAGTTTGGAACCAAGGCCTACTACTAAGCAACAGTTAGCGTCATCGCGGTGTTCCAAAACCTTGTTGAAAGCATGTCTCGAAGGGTCAGTGCATGCATTAACGCCAAAGGTGGACCGACACCGTTCTAATGTATGTCAATAAATGCTATGTTGTGTTTCTCTTCTAGATGTCCAGTGACTTTTGTCAATATAGTGTATATTAAAATTACATTACACCAGTGCTCAGAACCATCTCTATATTCAAATTAGTGACCATGAAAACTTAAGGAAGCACCATAGGAAGTATATCTGACAACTAGTTTTGAACTCTGATTTTCATTTTAATTACACTGGGAGACTAATCTCAATTTTTGATTTTTTTTTTCTCTCAAGAATCAACACTCAAAGGTAAAAGAAAGGTTATTAGAACATTACAGATTCCAATGAGGACATATAGTGCATACTGCCATAACCAATTTTTAAAAAGTGACACTATTTAAATGTGCATTCCCCTCTCCCTAGGGTTTAATGACCTCCATGAACACCTAAACCTGTAAGGATTCACTCTTCCCTTATTTAGGGATGCTTGTTCCAGGCCAGCACTGTAGGGCAAACACATCAACACCATGCCTCATCCTGAATTTGAACTCTGATTTAACTCAGACATTTAGCCCCATGCCTCTGGCCACCAGGATGGTGTGCTTTGTTTACCCTTGATTTAAATAACTCGAAACCAAAATTTTCAGGGGGAATCTTCCTTGACGGGCAAATTCAAAATTTTGATGTAGTAAAAGTGAATGAGCAAGCAAAGCACTTGATACAACTTGACATAGTATGGATATTTGATTATGTTTCTTATAATGTGAAGGAAAATTACAAAAAACTGAATACCAGCTGACAGTTTCTACAGAATGCCTGTAAGGATTTTATGTTTGCAAGATGAATTTTCTTTTTTTATTTACTAGACTCCACAGTTGTATAAAAATCAAATGTGTCTAAGAACTCAACAACTGAAACAAAAAACTTTCTGCAAGCCTGTGAAGTGCGAACCACAATAACAATAAGATAATTTAAGGAAAAATTAATAAAACAAATAATTATTAGAGCATTACAGATTCTAATGAGGACAAAATAAGTACATCACAATTGAATGTGCAGCAATGTGTGTGGAATGGACTTTTATGGCAAAACATTAAAATATTGGATTATGAATCTCATGAAAAAAAGAGACTAGTTAAAGAAAGTTTTTATATTCAGAAAAACAATTCCATCAATGAACCTTCAAAAATGATAAATAGCATTTTCAACAACTAAATTAAACAAGAAAGATTACACCGAATTTTTGGGTGTAATAAGCATGTCTTTTGAATCCGTTCTGACGCAAATTAAATTTATCAAAGCTATTCAAAGTCAATGGAACCGGTATGGAAAACAATAGTATCTGACAGAAGAAAGAAGTTTTTTCAATCGGGTTTTTAATCCCTCAGATATTGCTGTAAACGGAATCGTGAGCTTACGCCCTCTGGTTGAAGACTTGTGCGTTAAGAAAAACGTGAATTTATATGAGAAACATTTCGCACCAGAAACGCTCTCCAACACAGAAAGAATTTTTCAAATCGGACTCTTACAGAGACATCGACAAAAATATTATGTGACTTTACGTCCCCTGGTGGGAAAACCATGCATTCTTTTAGGAAGAAAGTATTCGCAAAAGGTTTATCCATATGAGCCGTATCGGTCCAAGAAAAAAAAATTAAGTCGAGTTTTCAGGATCCCAGATTTTGCTACAAATACATCAGAAGCAGATATTAACACTTGTGCTCCCTGGTGGCCTTACCATTCTTTACCAAACATTAGAAATTATGTGAAAAATATTTTCCATCAGGTCTTGTATGAGATACAGGAAGAATTTTTCAAATCAGAGTTTTAGGAGCAGAAATAACACAGAAAACACAATTTACCTTTGTACCCCCTAGCGGAAAGTCTATGATTTACTTAAAAAATTTGAATTTATAGGAAAAACATTTTGCATCAGAAACACTATCCAACAAAGAAGGAATTTTTCAAATCGGACTCTTAGAAGTAGAGATATTGACAAAAATAAAATATACATCTACGCCCTGGCATAGAAACCATGCATTATTTTAAGAAGAAAATGTTCCTAAAAGGTTTGTTGACATGAGTAGTATCAATCAACAAACGACTTTTTTTTCAATCTAGATTTTAGAAGCTAATATTTTGCTGAAAATACATCAGAAGCTGAAATTAAGACTTACACCACCTGGTGGCCAAACCATTTTTTACAAAAATTAGAAATTATGTGCAAAGGATTTCCCATCAGGATCTGTATCCGGTGCAGTAAGAATTTTTCAAATCGGAGATTTAGAAACAGAGATATAGGGAAAGCAATTTACCTTTACGCCCCATAGCGAAAAGTCTATGACTGACTTGAAAATTTTGAATTTATAGAGAAAACATATCGCATTGTAAACACTATCCAACAAAGAAGGATTTTTTCAAATTGGACTCTTAGAAGTAGAGATATTGACAAAAATAAGATATACATCTATGCCCCAGGCGGAGAAACTGTGGAATATTTTAAGAAGAAAATATTCCGGAAAGGTTTATCGATGTGAGGGGCATCAGTCCACGAAAGAATTTTTTCAATCGATATTTTAGAAGCTCAGATTTTATGGCAAATACATCAGAACCAAAAATTAACACTAACGCCCATAGTGGCTAAAGCATTCTTTACCAAAAATTAGACATTATATGCAAAAGATTTTCTATCAGGAGGTGTATCTGCTGAAGAAAAGTTTTCAAATCGGAGATTTAGAAACAGATATAGGGGAAAAGCTATTTACCATTACGCCCCTAGCGGAAAGTCTATGAATTACTTGAAAATTTTAAAATTATATGAAAAACATGCCACACTAGAAACACTATCCAACAAACAAGGAATTTTTCAAATCGGACTACTAGAAGTAGAGATATTGACAAAAAATAAGATATACATCTACGCCCCTGACATAGAAACCATGCATTATTTCAAGAAGAAAATGTTCCAAAAATGTTTGTCGACATGAGTAGTATCGGGCAACAAACGACTTTTTTTTCAATCGAGATTTTAGAAGCTCATATTTTGCTGCAAATACATCAGAAGCGGAAATTAAGATTTACGCCCTCTGCTGGCCAAACCATTTTTTACAAAAATTCGAAATTATGTGCAAAGGATTCCCCTTCAGGAGCTGTATCCTATGCAGAAAGAAGTTTTCAAATTGGAGATTTAGAAGCAGAGATATAGGGAGAAACGCAATTTACCTCTACGCCCTAGCAGAAAGTCGATGAATAACTTGAAAATTTTGAATTTATAGGAAAAACGTTTCGCATCGGAAACACTATCCAACAAAGAAGGAATTTTCAAATCGGACTCTTAGAAGTAGAGATATTGACAAAAATAAGATATACATCTACGCCCCCTGACGGAGAAACTGTGGAATATTTTAAGAAGAAAATATTCCGAAAAGGTTTATCGATGTGAGTGGCATCAGTCTACGAAAGAATTTTTTCAATCGTTATTTTAGAAGCTCAGATTTTATGGCGAACAGATCAGAAGCAAAAATTAACACTTACGTCCCCTGGTGGCTCAAGTATTCTTTACCAAAAATTAGAATTTACATGCAAAATATTTTCCATCAGGAGGTGTATCCGCTGAAGAAAAAAAAATTTCAAATCGGAGCTTTAGAAGAAGAGTTATCTGGAAAAATGTAATTTACTTTTACGCCTCCTAGCGGAAAATATATGCGTAATTTGAAAAAGTAACAATATCTAAAATACTCTTCGACATAAATGGAATCGAAAGATAAAAGAATTTTTTCAATCGGATGTTTAGAAGCTAATGTGTGGAATAAAACGTATTTCTGAATTCGACATCATCTGCATTTACGTCCTCTAGCGGCAAAATTGTACATCGTAGAAAAAAAACCAAAATGGATCATCATTCTCATAATTCAAGCTTTCCAATGCAAAAATAATTTTATAAATCAGACTAATAATTGCAGAGATATCGTGGGTACAGACGGACAAACCGATAACATAAGCATGATCTTTTTTTACAAAAGACGTGCTAAAAATAATACTTACAAAATACATATGATTTTAATTTAATAACTGGCAACTGCAAGAGGCACCTGGCAATTAAATTTAAATTCTTTCTGTGTAAACAAAACTTTTGATAAAGTCCCTATACATTGAGAACAGGCTTTGATAAAAAAAAATTTAGAGGCCAGAAATGTCTACAAAAACAAAAGAACTCAGAAAATGTGAAAAATAATTGAAAGTTCTTGAAGTTTATAGAATTAAGTATATTAATCTGAGTAAAGCGTTGAGTAAGTGTTTTAATTGCTGTAAATAACATTTTCATTTTTTTAATCTACAAGCAAAAACTATTGGCAAAACTTGCTAGTAATTTGGAAACTATCCATGTACCGTGTATGTCTACATTCTGCTATTCTGCAAGACTCAATGTAAAAATGTAACATGAAAGGGTTCCATGCCCAGTGCAGGGTGTTAGCAAAATTTTTTGAGGTGAGGTGATTTTGCACAAGAGAGTGCACAACCTCAGAGGGGAGAAACTGGAAATGGGGGTGGAAGGAGGTAACTTCCAGGAGCACCAGCGAAAGAGAGACAATGGGTGAATGAACCTTGTGGTAGCAGGGTGGGTCCTTGGCTGCTGGGGAGCAGATATACCAAGCCAGCATACTTAATATTAGGAATACACAAATAAATTATGATTTGCTCAAAATCTGTTCATGTTCAATGAAGACTTGGTATATCAGAAGCACCAGGTTCAGGAATGCCTGCTTGAGAAAAAACATTATGAGTATGAAGTACAAAAGGTCTTGCGTATAGCATGTGATGGATGTTAATGAAGCTCGAGCGGTGTGCCAAGATCATTGTAAATAGAGATTTGAGACACCAACAGTAAGTAAATTCTAGTTCTATCAGTTAAATGTGTACTTGGCTAATGGTCTTTCTTTGAGGAGCTAACCTCTGAATCTCAGAGAACAGCTTAATGATATGTAATGTATGTAACAGCACTTTCTTGCCTCCCTGTAATAGATTAAAAAGTAACAGAGAACTGGAGAGTAGAACCTACAGGGGTCTTAAGTATCAGGTTCCCTAAAATGCCTGTATATGATAGATACTCTTAACCACACCAGAAATGTTTTGGCCCACCTATGTGAAATCAACAAATGAGAATTAATGAGTGCACAGCTGTTGATCAGAAAATATGCTATTTTTGGTAGCGTGAAGAATTTTTAGGATTAGTTTAGAGTATCACCCTAATGTGAGAACAAAACTCATGGGCAGGGTGAACTTTCAATTTTTTATAGTGTCATGTCAGGTTAAGTTTCATGACATGCATGCATGCACACAGGGCATCCAGATGTGTTCGTTTCGTTGAGACATGCCCATCTGTTACATCCAATGGATCATCACAAAGAAATTATTTAAATTTCAAAAATATCTAGAATTTAGGCTCTTTATTAAGTGTTAAAATTGACCTAATCTTTACTACTGCTCTAACCAAGTGAATGCATCATAAGGGGGTTTTTGTTCACACTTGCCCTCTTCAACATTTAGATAAAAATCATCAACAGCAAAAAGTGATCAAATAGTGAAATCACAGCAAATTTGTTGAACTCAGTTCAGAATCCTACCAGCTGCACTAAAAGATTAATTACAACTGATGATAAATGCTTTGATTAATTGTTCAATCTAAAGATGTCTAAGGCAAACAGTAATGTTACTGAAATTCTGTGCTGTCACATGTGAGACAAGTTAAATATTTTCAGAGAATGTAATAATCAGGAACTGTTTTCTGAACTGCTCACTGCACGTTTTTTTCTCTTTACCAAACTCCGTTCTGAAATTTATGCTTTGAAAGACTGGGTTTTCCCTGAAAAACATGAAGTGATCACAGAAAAAAAGAAAAAAAAATGCCTATCTGTACACTTAACAAAAGCGAACTGACTGACAAAGTTAAAATTTGAAACATGAACTGTAAAGAATTTGATTTGCATGTGTCCACCAAATCAGGGGTACTACTATCCAAAATTTCACCTCATACAAAAATATGAATGAGCTCCTGGAATGGCCTTTCCAAACCATCCAGTCGTCACCCAATATTTGTCCCAAAATGTCTCCTACTAAGCTGTGGACTTTAAAAATTCACAAATATTATAAAATATAATAATATTCAATAATGAAAACATATTATCAATTATAATTATTATTTAATTCTAATGATTTCAATTCCATGCAGGATTACAGACTTATTTTACTTAACTACAGCTTGGAGCTTGGCAGAGGTGAAAATAGCAACCACTAAAAACATGCATCTGTTAGGGGTTGAAGAGTTAGGGATTATTATATGTGCCATACATAACTAATGTTCCCTAACTTCCAATTGATTTCATGCCTTACCTATTTCTCATGAAAAACAAGAATAAGATACTCATGTCAATAATCATTTGTTAATCTGCAACGAATGATGCTTTCAAGCCTACTTGAGAGAACAGAATATTGAACACAACACAAAAAGCAATGGGAACAGCAAGTCCCATTATTTCAACTGATCAGGATGAAGGTGAGGTGCAACAAAGGGCAACATATTGCATCTAGTTTGATTACTGGGCACTGGAGGAGCCACATTTCTTCACAAATAACACATCCTCCTCAACAATGAAGTCATGTTTCATGGTGCGAGTTTTTGTTGTTCGTTAGTATGACCCTTTAATTACTTGAACAAACTTTTAACAAAGCTATACATTACTTTTTATATTTTTTCTATGAAACTCATTACCTCACGTGTTTGTGAGTGCATTCAATATGAGAAAGGGACTTTAATTTTATTCAGAGAAAAAGTATGTAGTAATGTTTGTGGTCAAACTGTGAATTGTCAGATATGACTAAGACCACTAAAAATTCTACTTTTGAAGTAGACAATGTGAGATGCAAAAAAAAAAAAACATTTATTTGAAAGTATAGTGAGAGTTACTTGAAATTTGGGTTCACATATAATAATATCTCAGTACAGAACAATTACCAAAACTTGAATATGTTATGTGTGTTATAAGCTCTGAGCTATGCAGACATGAAGCCTTCAAAACTTTTCTAAACTTAAATAATATTTCAGAACTGGTAAATAAACCTGAGTTTTTTGAGAAGGGATACCCTTAAAATTAGAAGCATAGGCACGTACTGATAAATCAAAAGATGCAAAAAACTTTTTATATTGGTTTTACGCTTTTCTTGACTGCCATCCACAATGAAGTCTTTAGTAAGCCTTCAGCTAGTAAAGCTAAAACAATCCCCTCAACTGTACAATGAATTTATGACATGGCAGAAGGTACAAAAATCCAGCTTACTGGAAACATGAAAAAATCTGAATGGTTTATACTACAGTTAGAAGAATCAACTGATACTCAGTTGATTCTTGTACTGCCAACATAAACCACAAACACTAAAATTTTCAA
The DNA here is from genome assembly GCA_039090855.1 of Macrothele yani. Lineage (NCBI taxonomy): Eukaryota > Metazoa > Arthropoda > Arachnida > Araneae > Macrothelidae > Macrothele > Macrothele yani. The sequence continues at coordinate 73,578,211 of CM077016.1, read as the reverse complement.
AGCAATATGTAATTTCATTGAAAAAAAAAGAAGGGGGGGGTTAAAGAGCAGAAACTGTGTAAGACTATATACTAATTGTGCTGTGTTTACAACTGTCAGGGATTCTTACTAAAATAAAGGAAGTTACTGATGCAATCATAGCAGTGAAACACAATTTCATCTACAAGACCATTTGGCTACTAAAAAACTATCACCATAACTCAACTAATTCTTCTACAGTTTTTTAAAATTGTTCATTGTATTGAAAACAATGCTTTGAACTCGAAACTCCTCTGTGAAGAAATGGAATCTAGTCATGAATACCTGCTTTATCATGCAGAAGTTAGGTGGTTATCATGGGAAAAGATTCCAAGATGACTTTCTGAAGTGAGAAACACATCAGAATTTTTTTCTGATTAATCAGAAATCTGATCTTGAACACAATTTTCAAAACACAAAATGAATTACTGACTTGCATATCTAAGTGACATTTTTTCATGAATAAATAGGTAAATGAAATCTTCAAGGACCAATGACAACAATTTTTATAATGTGCAACAAAGTCAAAGCATTTAAAAAGGAAATACAACTGCAGATAAAACATGATGGTTGAGAGGAAGTATAAAATGTCCAAGGCCTGTTCAAGTTTTATTGCAGATGTGAGCAATTTTGGCAAAGAGGAGTTGCAGAAATCATTATGAATCATCTCATATCAATTTTATCAGCTTTTGAAACATATTATCCTAAAAAAAGATCCATGAAAACATATGAGGATAATAAACCTTTCACTGAACACTATGACAGATCCCTTCTAAACGAATTAGAACTTACTGAATTGTCCGTCGACAAAGATCTTGAAATGCTATATGAATCTATGAGTGCTCCACAGATCTGGGTAAAAGTGAAAACTAAATTTCCTACGAGCTGTTAAGTTCTTTTTGTTGTTTCTTTACTACTTACTTGTGTAAAATCGCATTTTCTGGAATGCCTTCTGAAAATAAAACAGAGTAACTGTTTGCAATTAATGAACTGCATATGTTTAACTATGATACAATTTCAGCCTACAGTGGGCAAACTGGTGAAAGAAAAACAATAACAGTAAGTCTCACTAAATGCTAATGTACAAAACTTCGTGCTTTATTTACCCATAACTTCCCTGAGCACACATCACTGTCTTGTTGAAAAAGAAACAAACAAAATATAAATAATTAAATAAAAAAGATGGTAAAATATTGCCAAATATTTGCAAGATGGACAGTTTTTTTTTTTTTTTGTTATCGATTAAATATCAGGCCTTATTGCAATAAAAACAATATGTTGTTTTTATGCAATGAAAATATCACTATACTATTATAAATAGTTACTCCCAGGCCACAACAGACATATATATTGTGTGCTTGCCAAGCTGTTAGGTCAACAATGTTGAAAAACACTGTTCTGAATAATGTGCGTAAGAAAAATATGTTTTATTTTACTTCTTTCTATGACTTCAAGAAATTTTATATTTCCTAAACTTAAATCCTTTTTGCCAACATTTTGGTTTCAGTGCAGCAGTAAATGCAAAATATAGCAAATGAATTGATACTGACTGATATATGCAAACTTGATTTTTACAGATCTGTACACAAGGCATGATTCATTATGCAAATGTAATTAATTGACTGAATTTTTTTTTAGAATATTTACCTGCAAACTGCCAATGGGATGAAGGCTGCACTGAACTTAAAGTGTGAATATTTTTTTTTTTTTTTAACTCTTAACTTACATCTGAAACATGAGCTGTTTCCTTCCTAGAATTCAATCTAGAATCTTTTCTGCTGTGCATTGCTAATCTTGTTTTACCAATGAATCAATATTTTCCCAGCAAGTTAATCTCATCAGTATTATGTCGGCCCAGCAAGTTAATCTCATCAGTATTATGTCGGCTACAGAAGTAGACGCTTCCCAAAAGTTGACAGGATGTGGATGGTTATGATTACACAAAATATTTAAAATTATCTATCTACAGTGGTGTTTAAAAGTATTGCATCACTTGCAAAAACTGTGAATTTTTAAGTTTAACTCTTTTTTAACTAACTAATTTTCATAGTTATTTCATCATTTATATGTCATTAGATGCAAAATTTAATGGAGATTTTTTTTTTTTTGATTGGAGATTTAATGACCACTGTGAGAAACTCAGTGGGATATAAGCAGTAGCCCATCCCTAATTTAGAGCCACTGGTTCTAGGGAAGGGAGATAGCCAGTGCCATAAGACAAACACAACATCCATGCCTCACTGGGATTCGAACCCGGACCCATCTGAGATGAATGGTCAGAAGCCATCGCTTAGACCACTGCGCCACCGGGGCAGCAATGGAGATTTCAAAAATATCTTAGTTTTTCCTGTAGCTACTTCTGTTTTTAAGATATGACAAAATATGGGGTTTGACAAACACACTGAAATTCACGTCAGCTGTGTATCAAGTTTTCACAGCCAATCATAGACATTCTTTTACCTGATTGGCTGCTTCCTAATGCTATCCTAATCCTACTTCAGCCTTTATGAAGGTTAGCATGTCTCATGGATAACCTATTAGAGCACTGTAGTGGTTGCTTCTTGTTGTTATTAGGGTATAATTTGTGTACATTCTCAATAATGGTTAAAACTGTGGAGTTGTCCACAGCAGACAGAGTAGAAATAGTTGTTTTGCATGAAGAGGGATATTCTTCAAGGCAAATTTTGCTTAAAGAGTGGGCTGTAATCAATCTGCAGTTTTTAGGCTACTGAAGAAAGTAAAATACACTGGGGATATTAAAAATATGTGTCGCAGTGGAAGGCTCAGATCCACTACAAGCAGGCAGGACAGAGTGCTCAAAAGCTAAGCTTGGCAGACAGAAGGCTCAATTCACCTGAATTGTTTCAAAGATGGTCTGAAGTGACTGATGCTAATGTTAGTACGTCTACTGATAGGAGGAGGCTATTTCACTATGACTTACGTGGCTGCAAGGCAGACGTAAACCACTGTTACCTGCAAATCAAAGACAACGTAGACTCCAGTGGGCAAAATAGCATGTCTCATGGATAACCAAGCAATGGGAAAATGTTCTTTTCAGTTTTGCCTTAATGGGAATCAGAGTAGTGCCTATGTAAGGAGATTCGAGCATGAAGAATTCCATTCAAGTTGCTTAGTGACTACTGTTAAGCATCCAGTGAAGGTCATGGTTTGGAGCTGCATGTCTGCACATGGATGTAGGAAACCTCCATATTGTCGATGGTATGGTACATACCCAGAAATACATCTGGGTATTAGAAAACAAGATGCTACCATCATCTAGAAGACTTTATATGATGGCAATTTTATTTTTGACGATGACAATGCTCCCTGTCATCATGCTGAAGTGGTGAAAATGTGGTTTCAGGAAAAAAAATTCAGCATCTTGATTGGCCACCACAGTCACTGGACTTTTAAACCCGATCGAAAAGTTGTGGTTCAAAGTGTCATATGAACTATAAAAAAAGAAGCCAACAACCAAACTTCAACTCCTTGAAGATGTAATTCAAATTTGGAATCGTATTATTCAACCCTATCTTTTACAAAACCTTGTTCACAGTATGCCAGCAAGATGCAAAGCTGTGATTAAAGCTAAAGGCTGGGTAACAAAATATTAGGTACATTTTATAATTTTACTTTGTTATATTTCTGTATTTAAATGTTATTTCATTCTTTATGAATTACAAAAATGATTTATTGCTGTAAGCCTATGTATTGTATAAATGATCCTTTTCATAATAATTTGGACTTGGTCATGATTTTTGTAACGTATCTTCAGAACAGAAGTAGCTACGGGAAAAACTAAGACATTTTTGAAATCTCCATTAAATTTCGCATCTAATGACATTATAAATGATGAAATAACTATGAAAATTAGTCAGTTAACAAAGAGTTAAAACTTAAAAATTCACGGTTTTTGCAGGTGATGCAATACTTTTGCACTCCACTGTATATGTATGTATGTATGTACAATCATAGTATGTTGGGTGACAAAATAAGCCAAAGGTTGAGAGGGACACATCCCCGTACAATTCTATGTCTGTGATATCAACTACATGTAACATACTAATAAGACCAGTTCACACCCAACCCTTGTCACTATAAATGAGGGTAACGGTTGGCAGCAACATTTGTAAGTACTGTAATTTTTGGGCTAAGAGCCGCGGCTCTTACGTTACTAAAAGTGAAATTTTTCAGGTGTGCGGCCCTTATGCCGAATTTGTTTTCAATAAGACTGTTTCCTCCCTCCCTTTTTATTTTTTCATGCAGATGCTTAGTAAATTTTTTCAAACCTTAGTAAATTTTTTCAAACCATTTTTTCAACCATGCGATCTTTTTCTTTTATAAACTCGACTACGATCATGTTTTACCCCCCTTTCTACTCATACGTTAGACACGTCTATTTAAACGATAACTCCACTGTCCTGATGTTGGTTTAGAAGGGAAAGTGGGGGAGGACAGGAATGCCTGACTCAAATGCCCTTTGCATGGGGGAGTGGGGGATGGAATGGGGACATAAGCATACAGACGATGACATCCAAGGCTTCTATGGATAGCGCGCCCAGTGTATCTCTTTCGTTGGCTGCAGCATACATCATGCAGGAAGGTGCGATGCAACCAAGGGAAGGAACGTTGATTTTCACTGGGGTGGGGAGACCGGTTTGATGAGCACTTTCCTGAACAAAAGCTTAAGAACATGAACAATGCAAAAGCCTGTCCCAGGATGATTCCATTACCAGAGACCTATTCCAAATACTGGTGGGAAGGAAAGACAAATTCTGTTCACTCTTCTTGGTTAATCTGGCATGCAATACAGGTGTTTCTTGGCTCTGTGCTCCTGAGTTTTGCTTCGATTTTATTTCTTTTTTTTTTTTTTAATTGACTGACGATAGTGGAAGTTGAAGGCTTTGGCTGGAAAAGAATAAAAGAAGGGAGAGTTTTCCCATTCATATAAAAGCAGAGCTCAACGCGAAGGCTCAGTGTGCAGTAAATGAAAGTAGGTCAAACCACTTGAAAGAGAGAAAGCGGCACCGCTGTTTCAAAGTGTTGGTGGCCAGATCCGTGAACACGTGCAAGGCAGCTGGTAAAAGGAAGAGCAACTTCTCTAACAAAAACATCTGTAGATGAGAAAAAGCATAACCTAGAAGGAACATATTATTAAAGAAAACATTAATCGAAAGCATTACAAGAGATAATTTATAAGTTCATTACTTCTAAGACAGATTCTATTGCAGTGAACAGAGAATCATCCTGTAGCAAACATCCACATTGAATGGAATTTAGACAATTGTGCGGTTTTACGAGCAAGGCAATATTTTAACGGGAGTCTTAAGATTAACTGTGATTTATATTGATTACATAAATGATTTTGAGCATTTAATAAAGGCAAACAAATAAAATCATTAGCATGATTAATAAAAAAATGTATAAATAAAAATGTTTGCCAGTATGAAAAAATAAGTGCATAAAGCAGATCGACACTGAGTTGCAGAATTAGCCTTTGAAGTATACATATAATCATGTTGGGTGTGAGTTAATTCATGAAAATAAGGAAGATAATTTAGTTTTCTGAGCAGCACCACGACTTCACAGGTACGGCCCATATGGCAACTTTTGCTTCCAAGATTGCAAAATTTCTCACCTGCGGCCCTTACGCCGATGCGGCTTTTAGTCCAAAAATTACGGTACACTTTTCTTACTGTAAACAGTCTTGTACAGTTGTTAAGACTAGCTCTTAAGTTTTGATTCTGTTGTCCCATTCCTGATGAACTTTCCTGTCTTGTTAATAACTACATCTCAGTAATTATAGACAGTTCTAATACCTTTTCATGAAGCACACAGTGTCTCCTGGAAATTAACTTAGAACAACTGATTTGAGCCTTTCAACATTTAGCTTTATTGAAAAATCTATATAGACCATGCTTCAGATTACACTGTGAGGCACTAAGAGTGTTACAACTGACCAGAATAGAGCAAAGTACTTATACAGAACCACCTACTACAGAACACCGACTTACAGGCTGTAAGAATTTAGTGTGAAAGGCCTCAAGATATTCTCTTTATCAGCGCCTTACCTGAAATTCAATTTGTTGACCATTGGTTGAATTGTCTAAGATGTGGGCTTCTTTCTGACTTCTGGTACTGCTGAGTCCAGGTTCAAATCCTGAGAAGACAAGGATGTTGTGTTTTTCCTCCCTGTGCTGGTTCTGTCCGTTCTCTTAAACCACAGGCTCTAAATTATGGATGAGTGACTCCTTATAGTGTTTAATAATCATAGAGGTTGTTAAACCAGCCACCCCTATGGAAAAAAAGTCCAATTTGGGAATATCTCATGAGCCCTGAAAATTTTGTTGTACTAAAAGTTATTTGTCGTTGGTGATAATGGAATAATGATGACATAACTTTGTTTTACTGGAGATAAGCAACATACAGCCATAGATAGGTATCAGAACTGGAGGGGGGGCTGAAGACTCATCTGGGGGGGCTCTGTGTTCAATGACAAACTAAATTCATCCATGAATACAGACGCAAGTTTTGCTTTGTATTTTTGTCTCGTTTATTAATTTAAGTCAATAGCAACCAATTTCTCCTGCCAAAAATTAAACAAATAATAATAACAATAATAATAATCACAATATGAAGGGGGAGAAACTGAACTCTAGTGAAATGTAACAAATAAATGACATTATCAGGATTTGTTTGATGGTAGCTGAGTTGCACGGCCATTATCACTGGAGGAAAGATAACTCCCAACTAGCCTGAAAAAACTATTTATTTTTCAGTTTATTATTCTGTTTTCTCTCTCTCTCTCTCTCTCTCTCTCTCTCTCTCCATGGATCTACACAATGGCACTGAGGAGTTAGTTATTAATGTCTAACTTTGGCTCTTTCTTCTCCACCTTTAATCGTGCATTCTCCTTTGCTAGTGCTGGGAGGTAGCCACTTCTTACTGCAGTCAACAGGCAAACCTCTTTGCCAACTCAAAAACCAAAATGCCTCAGATTTCCATCAATAAACACTTCTCCCATCGCAAGACAATAAATAGGAAGAAGTTGTGTTAAAGTTCTCTCTCTCTCTCTTTTGGTCATGTCCTTTTATAATAAATTGTTTTTCTAAAAAGCAATTAGAAAAAAAAGGAAAAGAAAAAGATTTCCCCCTTCCCTGATTGTTAGCAGCTACAAGTCCGGTACTCATGTGACAGAGAATCAATGGTGCAGCTGTTCCCTACTAATTTACCTCTATAAGCATTTCTTTTGAGTTACCCATCGTTCATGCTGTATTATTTCAATTTTGCTTGTTTAAAAAAATGTGCAATACACAAATAAAGAAGGTAAAGTATTTATGCATACAATGAAACACAGAGGTCATTTTCATAAACAACCAAAAAATTCAGAGAATTTACAATGACCACTTTCCAGGAAGACCTGCTTACCTCGCGTGAGCCCCCCCCCCCCCAGCCTCCTGCTGGCTACGGCCGGCAACACACTGCACATATTTGTTGCATTTTCTAAGTAAGCATTTTTGCACAACACTGCATTAAAGAAGATGCAAATTTCCTCATACAGACAAATAAAGGTAAATATAATCCAAGCAACCTTACTAAAAAAAATGCATTATTTTATTTTCACAATTTTCAGTAAAAAGTCATTATACTTGGGGGGCTTCATTTTATTTCATATTCCATCCTTGCTGATTCTGAAGGAAGAGGGAGGTGCATTTCTTAAAATCATTCTATGAAGCTATCTCAGCAATTAGTTTAGTTTAACAACACAATAACCAGAAGCAGCAAAGGAATGCCAAACACAACACATGAAAGCTTACTGGGGAACTAAGTCAAACTGCAGCCAAACTATCCTGAAATCGTTAATACTCTAAAGCTCAACATCAGTAAAAGCACCTAAGAAAAAAACGCATGAGATCACAAGTTACACTTTATCAGCCTTTTGGAATGAGTCTACACCATCATTTAAATTAATTTTAATAGCTGTCTGTACATAGACAGCACATTGGTGGCTCAACAGTAGTCTGCTTGGTTGGTTGGTTTATTTTTATGGTGCAAGGGCCATGTTTGGCCAAAGTAGTCTGCTTGTAATAAAAGTATATTGGCAGCAAAGCAGTGTGCTACTGATGGCTCAGCATACTGAATAAGTAATAAATGGTAAAAGGGACAAGAAGCAGCCACAGGGAATCATATACCGGACAGGGAAAATGAGTAATGATAAGTCAGAACCACAATCCAATCAACAGAGAAATAAACATAGCTGGGCAAAGATCTATTAGCAGTCAGACGGCACTTATATATTCATAAGTGAAGCACCACTTTTGTGACAGCCAAAGTGCTGCTAAATGTTGGTTTCTAGACATCTGCATATGATTTAATTTATCAATAAAATGAAATCAGAAAGAAAAGAACAATTAAAATAGATATTTCTTGAGCAATGAAAACATAATATAAGCTTTGCAATCAATGTAAAGTAACTTTAAACACTTTAATAAGAGCAATGAGAGTAAACTTACCCCTACCAGTAGGTCCGTTCTCTCAGAAAAAATACATTTTTTTGCACGTTAACTTCCATTTTAATATCCACGGTTGGTTTGGGCTGTTGGTGCGGCGGTTTTATGTTGTCTTCAACATGTTCTTTTATTTGACTGAGTGAGCAATTTATTAATCCATACTGCTGTAATGATACTTGATCCAAGAAACCTCATTTTTTTTTACTTTAAAACCCTATATTTACATTGACTTTGAAAAACCCTAACCGGTAATCTAATTGGCTTATAAAACCTATCATTCAGTGAACCTAATTGCTTGAACATTCAGAAACCATAAACAAACTTCCTATTTACAGACACCAAAACATCTAACAAAACATTTAAAAGCCTAAAATTCAATTATTCACAACGAACTTATCTCACTGCCCTCTATTTACAAACTCATCTCACTCTCTCATTCATGCACCACACCTCTGCCATTCCCAACGTAGATTGCCCGCAGATAGGTACAAAAATGCCACAATTGTTTGCTAAAATTAAAACACATAAAGAAGGTAAACCCATGAGACTCATAGTGTCCAAAAAGAACTCACCACTGATTGAACTTGAGAAGAATATTTACAGGTTCTTATCACCAAAATTTATGAAAACAAAATACACTGTAAAGAACACGTACGAATTTATAGAAATTTTGAAGAATGTAAACCAAGATATAAGAAGTTACAGAATGGCGAGTATGGATGTCAAGTCGTTGTTTCCAAGTACACCTGTACTTGAGGCGGTGAATATCATTATTGAAAAATTGAAACAGGACCAATCAATGAATGACAATACAACTACAGGAGTTAAAAGCAACTTTATTGTATATATATATGAAAATAATATCTTCAAATATAATGATAAAATATACAAACAAAATTACGGTGGACCAATGGGCTCACCCCTATCAAATCTGTTTGCTGAAGTAATCATGAATAACATAGAAGAACAAATAATTAGCAAAATTCAAGATCCCCCTCTGATATACTGTAGATATATAGATGATATCTTTATCTTGGCCAAAATGGATACAGATGAGCTGGAGGCATTGACACAACAACTTAGCAGTATTTATCCATCAATACAATTAACAATAGAACATGAAGAAGAGAATTCCTTGCCTTACCTGGATGTTAAGGTTATCAAACAAAATGACCATATGCAATATAAAGTACATAGAAAACTAACATGTTCCTGTTCTGATTCCATATTCATCAACACACCCTTATACACAAAAATGCAATAGCATTAAAACATTAATTAAAAGAGCAATTACACACTCCTCTAAAGAAGAATTCCAGAATGAAGAGATCAGGTACATTAAAGAAATTTCATTTAGTTATGGATACCCACCACAAAAAATAAATAAATGGATATATGAAGTACAAGTTAAGATTCAAGATGCCACAACCTCAAAAAGAAAAAAGGAATTACAATATGTTGGTGCTTTACCTTACCTTCCAAGAATATCAACAGAGATAAATAAGTTATACCACAAATATGGAATTCAGATGGGAAACAAAGTACTGACGGCCAAAGATATGATAATTAATAATACGGAAAAAGCAGTATCTTGGAAAAAGCTGGTGTTTATGAAATTCCAATAACAGGCATCCCACCAATATCGTACATAGGGAGCACCAAAAACCAATTAAAACATCGCCTGCAACAACACATAAAAAATTGGCAAAAAAAAGAGGCAAAAACAGCACTGATACAATACTGCTTAGATAATCAAAGATACCCAAAATTTGAAGACATCAAAATAATTAAATCATGTAACAATGAAAGACATTTGCGTATAGCAGAATCAGTACTGATCGAAAAAAATAGGAATCGAGTATGTAATCATAATGACCCAAATATACTTAACGAAAAATGGAAAGAACTAATAAAAATAGAACAAAAAAGAAAAAAATACTGCAGAAGAAAATAAAATATTAACTACAGTTCTTAACAGATGGAGCCACGGTGGCCATGTGTTTAATATGACGTGGGACATGGGGCCGACGTAAGAAATCGCTTCTCTCACTCACTCGCACTGTGATAGCAGGGCTGATACCATCTGGCCTCCTGAGGATGACCCTGGATGGGTGGAAAGCTGCTCGGGGCAATCTACGTTGGGAACGGCAGAGGTGTGGTGCATGAATGAGAGAGTGAGATGAGTTTGTAAATAGAGGGCAATGAGATAAGTTCGTTGTGAATAATTGAATTTTAGGCTTTTAAATGTTTTGTTAGATGGTTTTGGTGTTTGTAAATAGGAAGTTTGTTTATGGTTTCTGAATGTTCAAGCAATTAGGTTCACTGAATGATAGGTTTTATAAGCCAATTAGATTACCGGTTAGGGTTTTTCAAAGTCAATGTAAATATAGGGTTTTAAAGTAAAAAAAAATGAGGTTTCTTGGATCAAGTATCATTACAGCAGTATGGATTAATAAATTGCTCACTCAGTCAAATAAAAGAACATGTTGAAGACAACATAAAACCGCTGCACCAACAGCCCAAACCAACCGTGAATATTAAAATGGAAGTTAACGTGCAAAGAAATGTATTTTTTCTGAGAGAGCGGACCTACTGGTAGGGGTAAGTTTACTCTCATTGCTCTTATTAAAGTAATTGTAGGCACGTAAAAATTTTTGAATAGTTATAGTGATACTGTGACTTGTCAAACAAGGAATAACTTTAAACACATTTGGCAGACTTCCAACCTTTTTCGACAATAATCATATTAATACTAAACTAATTAACTATTTTCACTTTCAGATTTGATACATTAATTCATGTAAATACAGAAAAACAACATATATATATATATATATATATATTCTATAAAGATACCTAAGCAAAAAAAATATACAAATATAATTTTGACTCACACCTAGTACAACATAGAAAAGGTTATGTATCTACCTGTGTGAGTAAAAGGAGAAAAGAAAAAAAAATAAAATAAAACAACTGAATGTAGAAGGTGTCGAGAATACTGAGCCTTGGCTTTATCAAGGACCTTCGTTCTAAATTCTAAAATTTTTTCCTTAGTCTTCAGTTTTGCTCTTAAGTATATATATATATATATATATATACACTGAAGTGCCAGAAAAACTGGTACAGACGAGCTTATGCAAAATACATAGCAACGTCACCTATGCACGTACTCGGTTGCGTCCACCAGTGCGTATATAAAGCGATATACATCCTTGCCAGCTGTCAGAGCTGTTTTCGGCATGAGAATAACAAGTAATAACGATTTAAGCGATTTTCAACACAGTGTCATAGTTGGCGCTCGTGAGATAGGCCATAGTATTTCGGAGGTAGAAACGAAGTTCGGGTTTTCACAGGCGACCATTGCAAGGGTGTACCGTGACTACAAGAATTGCGGCAAAACCTCCAACCCACGATACCAGTGTAGCCGCAAAAAGACATTGGGTGAATGTGACCATCGTCGGCTGTCAAGAATCATTTCCCGCAATAGGCGTGCAACACCCTCGCAGGTATCATCGGAATTCAATGCTGGAGCCTCAACAAGCATCAGCATCCGAACTGTGCAACGTACCCTGCACGACATGGGCTTTGGTAGCCGATGCCCAACTCAAGTCCCCTTTATGGGTGCACGACACAGAGCTATGCGCCTCACTTGGGCACGGCAACACAGCCACTGGGTATCGGGCAGATGGAAGGATTCGTTTGTGACGCAAACCCCATGAAGCCCTGGATCCCGCCTGTCAACAGGGAACTGTACCAGCTGGTTAGTTAGTTAGTTAATTGATTTTAGTGGTGCAAGGGCCAGGTTTGGCCAAAGAGCGCCAGGCACAGAACTATCAGTTAAATATTTTTAAAAGCGGGGTGAAATGATAAAGAGCAGACAGACTTGGTAAAGGTTAGAAAAGAGAATGATGAAAGCTGTGAAGACTAGTTAGTTAATTAGGTATATATATATATATTTTATTTTTTTAAAAATAAGTTTTAAGACGTCAATCTGTTTTAAAAAGGAAAATACTGCGAAAGTGTTGCAGTGGTCGCCCAAAAGCTTTTGAAGCGTAGCTGCGCCGTCGTCCAGCAGATGGGACTAAAAATAGTGAAACCGATGATAACGAAAAAAAACACAACTACACAAAACATGAGAGACGGTGAGTAAACAGTCGCACATCTCACACACCGGGGCAGTGTCGCCACACAGCAAATAGCTATGCGCGAAGCGACAATGCCCAATGCGGAGACGCGCAAGAACAACTTCTTCCCTACGGTTCCGGCGACACGATGATTTCCAGATTCCAAGGATAGGTTTAATACAGTGCAGTTTATTCTCCACCTGTTGGTCCCACAGGCCCTGCCACGCTCGCCTGATATGATCGTGAACAAGAAAGTGAAAATCAAGGTGAAACAGTGGCAAGGGTGTGATGACCAAAGAGGAGGCAGATCTAGCAGCAGCAGCAGCAGCAGACTCGTTCCCTGGGATCCCAACATGCCCAGGAATCTAGCAGAACCGAATCTGGACATCAGCCTCGAGCAAAGAACGAAGAAGTCTACGTATGGTAAAAAGAAGTGGGTGGCCAGTGAAATCCAAAGATGACAATGATTGCACAACACTCAACGAATCAGTGTACACAATAGCACGCTGATGATAGCTCGACTGCACATGAACAAGTGCAAGATACACAGCATGCATCTCCGCCGAAAACACCATGGCCTCGGTAGGAATGTGGGCAACAGAAACTTCGTCAATGCAGATGGCGGCGGATCCAACAACACTAGCCGACTTAGATCCATCGGTGAAAACAGGAATAAAGTCTGCATTGACGTAACGGTGTTCAACGAAGAGCTGCTGGTACACTGACGCAGGGGGTTGAGGACTTATCAAAAGATGTAAAGCTGGTATCAACCATGACACCAAGAGGGTGCCATGGGGGGTCCTCAAAGCCCCTGGTCTCTCCAACGAGTGACAAGTCGAGCCCTGCATCACGAGCTACGGCCGCCATACGAAGACCGAAGGTTCGAATGCACGAGGGACGGATCTCAAACTAACGAGCATGCTGGAGGTGAAAACCTGCATCGTATAAAGGATGGTCTGAGAGAGATTTAAGTTTCAGGTAAAATTGAAGAGACAGCTGCAGACGGCGTAAATGAAGCGACGGCATAAAGGCTGGGAATGGGTGACGTGCGAAATGCTCCCATACAAAGACGCAGCGCTTGATGGTGGATGGTATCCAACGGCCGGAGAACAGAAGGACGCGCAGAGCCATACACCATACAGGCATAATCCAGTTTAGACCGAATGAGAGAATGGTACATACGGAACAAGGAAGTCCTGTCTGCACCCCAGGAGATTGAGGCAAGGATCTTAAGGATTGACAAAGCTCTCAGACAGGAAGTCCTTAGCCGTCGAACGTGCGAGTGAAAGGTGACCGCACGGTCGAAGGTCAAACCAAAAAACTTGGTTTCCGGCAAAACTGGTATGGCTGCACGGTCCAAATAGAGCTCTGGATCGGGATGGAGGCCACGCCTCCGGCAGAAATGGACACACGCTGTCTTTTCTGCAGAAAGAACGAAACCATTGTTGTTAGCCGCTTTAACTATCTGGTTAATTGCAGTCTGCAGCTGCCTTTCCATGAAATGCATGCTTGATGACGAGCAGAAGATGTGAAGGTCGTCAACATAAATTGTAGCCGAAACCGCAGGAGGAAGATTTTTGAGCAGACAGTTTATGCGGAGGATGAACAGAGTCACCGATAGAATGCTGCCTTGAGGGACACCTTGTTCTTGATGGAAAAGATCAGAGAGTGTCGTACCCAGGCGCACCTGGAACACGCGGTTACGAAGGAAGCTGGCAATGAATGTTTGGAGGTTTCCCCGCAACCCATTTTCGTGGAGGTCACGGAGGATACCGTGACGCCACGCTCTATCGTAAGCTTTTTCGATGTCAAAAAATACAGACACCAGGTGCGGCCTACGTACGAACGCCTCACGAACAGACATCTCAAGGAGCAGATTATCAGGAGCTGAACGATGACGACGGAAGCCGCTTTGTGATGGAGACAGTATTCGATGCTCTTCTAAGAAATAAATTAGCCGGGAATTAACCATTCGTTCAAGGATTTTACACAGACAGCTAGTGAGGGCAATTGGCCGATAACTAGAGGGAGACTTACGGGACCGACAGATGTTGCACCGAACCGATGCAGAGCCACCCGTAGTTCAACCATGCTAAAGGGAGAGTTATACTCTGTGTTATAAAAAGGCGCAAAGGAGATTCTCTGGCGTTCCGCGGTTGTCTTAATCCTCTGAAAGGACGGGAGATATGCCTGAGAACTAGAAACCAAGGCAAACGCTTCACCCAAGCAATCCACAATCTCCCCTACTTCAGCATACGTGCAGCCATTACTCTCAAGAATTGAAATTTGGTGGGAACTATAGTTTCCCCTGGTCTTACGAATTTTTTCCCAAACAGTTTTTGAACTGCCACGTGAATAGATGAAACATACTTCATCCAAGACTCCCTCTTGCTCCGTCGACGCACCAACCGAGCGTAAGATTTTGCTCTTTTAAATTTAACAAGATTAGCCTCGGTTGGATAATGCCGAAAAGTACACCAGGCCTTATTTTGAACTCTCCTAGCCGCTGCGCAATCAGGGTTCCACCAAGGCTTCGGACGTCTTGGGATCATTGTTGATGTCTTTGGGATAGAGAGATCCGCTGCCTGAATGATACACGTGGTGACATCAGTAACAGCTGTGTCAATTGACCCCCGGGTCACCATGGCAGAAGAAATAACTGCGGACGATGTGAAGACCTCCCACTTGGCACGATCCATCTTCCAACGAGGAGGGCGGGAGGCAGAAGATGGCACGCTCACATTATATCTAAGTACAATTGGGAAGTGGTCGCTTCCATGGAGGTCGTGACACACCGTCCACGACCAGTCGGCCATAACCGATGGTGGACCCAAAGATTAATCGATCGCACTGAAACTTCCTGTAGGCTCGTGGAAGTAAGTGTCAGCACCGGTGTTAAACAGGCACAAAGAGGTCGAGGAAAGAAGAGATTCGATCCTACGGCCTCGTGTGTCTGTCCTGACACTACCCCACAATGGATTATGAGCATTGAAGTCACCCAGAAGAAGAGCAGGTGACGGCAGCTGCTCAACTAAGCTCTCAAGAATGGACACGCTCACGTCCTCATCCGGCGGCAGATAGATGCTGCAAACAGTTAGAGGCACAGGCATGGAGATACGCACCGCAACGGCTTGTAAAGATGTTGAAACCGCAACGGGAGAAACTGAAACACTGTGGGGGACAAGGATGGCAACTCCCCCGCAAGCTATATCTCCTGATACCTTATCTTTTCAAAATGCACTGTAGCCTCGAACTGAAAGCAGGTCTGATGGTTTAAGTTTTGTCTCCTGGAGGCAAAGGCACACCGGAGAGTATGACGAAAGCAGATGTTTCACGTCGTCATGTCTTGTCCGAAAGCCTCGACAGTTCCACTGAACGATTTGACCCATGGTTTGAAGTGTGGTGAATGAGAAAAAAAAAAAAAAAAAAAAACTAAACCCGAGAAAGACTGGGGCGACTAATAGTTGTCAGACTCCATCAGTTCGTCAGCAATGTCCATTTGCGCTTGGGACTGTTTTGTCCGACGCCCTGCAGTCTCTGGTGGTAAAATGGGGCGGTATTTTGGTTCCTGTGTCATTGATGATCCTGCCTGATCCTGGTTCTTATGATGAGAGTTTGGAGAAGATTTCTTCTCTTTTTCTTTTCTCTTTCCTCCTGGGGTTGTGGAAGTCCAAGTGGTGCTGGTGTTAGCTGCAGCAGGTTTAGGCATAGTGGTTGCTGGAGCTTTCACGTCCCTAGCTCGGGATTGCAGTGCTGCCAAACCAGCAGCTATGATGTTGTCTAGCTTGTAGGGACAATTAACTGGGATTTGGCTATCAGTCTGTGTACCGACTGTAGTCTTTGCAAGAACCTCTGAAGCATAGGATCGCCGATCCAATTGACTTGGAGCGACCTTTCTTCTGGCCTCTGGGTAGGAGATTCCCTTAACAGTCTTAATGCATTGGATCTTTTTTTCCTCTTTCCACTTTGGGCAGTCTCTCGATGATGCTGCATGGGATCCCTTGCAGTTGAAACACAGCTCGGCTTCGGCATGGCAATCTTGCAAAGTATGGTCTGTTGCAGCACAACGCCCACACCGAGCAGTGCTCCTGCAAGACTCCTGGGAGTGACCATATGCTTGGCATTTGAAGCATCGTAGAGGACTTGGTATGAAGGGGCGCACTTCAAGGTGTAGATACCCTGCCTTGATTGATGTTGGCAGGGATAGGGTGTTAAAGGTCAGTATGATGTTTCAAGATGGGACAGATTGGCCATTTCGCCTAAATAGGATGCGCTGGACTCCACTCACTTGTTGGTCTTTCAGTTCTTCCAGAAGTTCTTGGTCACTGCACTCCAGAAGGTCTTGAGAAGAGATAACACCTCGTGAGGAATTGAGGTAGCCGTGAGGGGTAACCTTTACTGGACAATTTAAAAGAGAGGTAGTGTTTAAAAGCACTGTAGCATATCTGGGACTCGACATCTCAACAAGAAGATCTCCAGATTGGAGCTTCAGAACGCTTTTAGGAGAGCTGGCAATTGATTGCAATGCTTTATTTATCCAGAAGGGACTTCTGGTGTTTAATGGGTTTGAAGCGTCCAAGGAGTGGATGCAAAAGAACCGAACATTGGCAGAATCAGGTGTAGGTTTCTTGTTGGGAGGGGATGACCCTTCCTCTATGGGCCGCTTTGTTTGAAGTTCTTGGGAAATTTTTTTTATTAGCCATGAATAGAAGTGAAAAGTTCGCCCGCCAAGTTCCCCGCCCACAACCGAGCCCAACAGAGGAGAGCCGGAGGTCCGCAAGCCCAATTGGACGCAGGACATGACTCTAGGGTTAAGCAACGGATATAGCATGCTGATAGCGCAGACATGCACTCAGCGAGTACCGCGACTTTCCCAGGTCTTGGTAAAACCCCTTAGGCATACCCGCACTATCCCCAAACTCACCCTGTTGTACGTAACAACAAGCCGATTGACTAGGAGCGGGTTAGTTCCTAGCCGCCCGTTTAGGGTGAAGCAGGGGGCAAAGAGGAGTGTTGGCGACTAGCAACAACTACAACCTGGCCACCAGAAACCTCAGCCTCCAGCATCCCCTTTTCCACCTTACGGGTCACCGCACACGGCAAACGTGCAGGTAGGTCTAGCAAAACAGCCCGGAAAAACAAGAGAGGAACAGAAAATGGAGAAGGAAAGGCGAGTAGAAAATGGAGAAGAAAAGAAGAACAGGGAGTGGAGAAGAAAGCAAAAACAGGAAAGGGAGAGGAAAGCGAGAGGAAAGGAAAGGGCTGGCGCATAATCACAACCTCAGCAACCTACAACTGAGGCGGGTGCTGTCAAGGTGGTGGCAACACAAAGTTGTAATGAAAAATATCAAACATAACAAGTTGGCTGGGGCCGTGGGGTCGCTACTCCCCATCAGCTGGATGAACAGTTCTCCCTGCGGTGAGGTGAAAGCCCAAATACTAGAAAGCAAAAAAAAAAAAAAAAAGTCACAAGGTCAGCTTGGGCCGTGGGGGCGCCGCTCCCCAAATAACTAGAAAACCAGTTATCCCCGTGCGGGGGTACCAGCTGGTAGGGGGTCTGTAATAGTTTGGGGTGTGTTTAGCTGGACTTCACTGGGACCCCTGGTGCGTCTACAAATGTCTGTGACCGGCCAACGCTATGTGCGCATCCTTTCTTACGAGGTACACCCGTTCATGTCCTGCATTCATGCTGATGGGTTGGGCCTGTTCCAACAGGACAATGCACCTCCACACAAGTGTCGGGATGCCACATTATGGTTAGAGGAGCATTCATCTGAGTTTGGGGTGTTGCCATTCCCACCCAAGTCCTCAGATTTGAACGTGATAGAACACATTTGGGATGCCATGTAGCACGCTATTGAACACAGGAATCCGAGACCTCAGAATACACCTGAATTGTGGAACACTCTGCAGGAAGTATGGTGTGCATTGCCTACAGCATATTTCCAGAAGCTAGTGGAGTCCATGCCCCGTCGTATTTCTGCAGTCCTGCGCTCCCGTGGGGGGACCAACCAAGTATTAGACTGGTGTACCAGTTTTTCTAGCACTTCAGTGTATATATATATATAAGATTTTGACATCCATACTCGCCATTCTTTGTGTAATAACAGTTGTTTTTTCAGGGCTTTTATTTTTCTTTGGTGACTTTTACATTTAGGGAAGTGACTTGTCATGTTTAAAGTTAAACTAAACTAATTCCTCATACAAATAACCCAATATAAGTCTTGAATCTCTTACTTGCACAGGAATAACTAGAATTTTACAAGATAAGATTTCGCCATAAAACATTTTTTGTTTTTTTGAAAAACTGCACAATTTGCAACAAGGCAACAAGTATAACATAACACTTTTTAACCTATAAACAGTCACATTCTTTTAGTTTCAAAAAAAAAAAAAAAAAAAAAAGAATTTCTGAACTCTACTATTCCCCCAATAAAATACTTACAAAATTATGCACGCATGTTCCTCCCTAAATCTGAAAATATAATATCTACTTATCATGAACTTTTGAGACTTCATTCATTTAGACTTAAATTTCCCCATATTGTAAAATACTTATACCACTTGACTTGATTTCAAAATACATATATTAATATGAATTATAATAATTAAAAATAAATTCAGATATTTTTAGTCTAAAAGGTCTTTAAAGTAACAGAATTTTTAGTGTTATTTAAAAAAAAAAAAAAAAAAAACTATGCTTCAAAACCAAATGACAATCAACAACTGAGAATGTCCATATGAAACACTGAGTGACTAGGAAAGTCTAAAACATAGGATTGCATATAATAATGTCCAAAACTATTATTTTGATGTTATAATAATCAAAATGGCAAAAAATTTTCTAAGCAAAAATTAGTTTGTTTTTTGAAGCAATAACATCTTGTTTATCTTTATGAAATAATAAATTACTAAAAAATGCCTATTTATTTGTTACAAATTCATCACATACTATGATTTGATACCAGATCATTGCTTTAATGCTATTACGGATCATTAGTTGATTCTACACTCATGTCCAAAAATTAAGGATCAACAACAAAAGGCTAAATTTCGAACTCCCAAGTCATTGGCTAGCAGTAAGAACATTCTGATGTCATCAAAACACGTAACAGCAAGCTAGGTGAGAGTGTTTGGTCATATGCAAATTGTCAGGAATTATATGACGCCTGTGTACTGCTGATCAGAGATAAAAGCAGAAGCATGAGTGAGAGGAAATTTTGTTTTGTAGGTGTTCAAGTGCAGATTTGCTTTTTTGCTGTTATGGCAACTTGTAGTACATCTAAAAGAACTCATTTGGATGATTTTATCTGTGGGCGAATTGTTGGTAAACTGGAAGAACGGCAGACAACAAGAGATGTAGCAAAAGAGTTTGGAATTGCCCACAGAGTAGTATCAGAAACCTGGAAACAATTTTCTGAACATGGAATAGCTACCAGAAGGTTCAGAAGTTTGGATTAATTTTGCAGGTTTTGACCCTGCAAAATTAATCCACCACAAGATCGTTATCTTGTTGTAACGACTAAAAGATCTTGCTGAATAACTGCTGGCAAGTTAGCAAAACAGCTGGAATCGAGCCCAGGTACCAAAATATCATGTCACACCGTATCAAGGCATTTGAATTATTTTGTATCATATGCTTGAAAACCTGTACAGTGTTTGCATTTTTGAACTTCACTTTTAGTTGGTAAAGTTCGATGAACACTTACCGCACGTGGGGCTTGGCTTTCAATCCATATTTCCGTTACGTGGATGCGGCACGGGATTTTTTCATTTGGCCACGGGTCTGCTTCTTCTTTTTTTTTTTTTTTTTTTCTCCGTTGGAATTTATTTTGTCTCATCACCAAATGAGTTTTTCCTTTGCTGCATCCTCATTTACTTCAATATTTATTCATACCCGAGTACTTTCGGTACTACTACTATACCGTCTTCGAGGGGACATTTTGCTCCAACTAGCACGGACCGTGTCAGCTGGGCATTTCGGTGGTTCTCGCGGGCTGCTTCTGTCATCTGCTATCGCTTCTTCTTGGGCGTTGTGGCGCCATCTCTTGTTGGTCAGTGATCTCCTTTTTCGAACTTTTTCTTTTTTTTGCTCAATTTTAATTAAATTTCTCCAGCTGTTTCTCAAATTATTAGGGTCATTGTGGTTGCAAACTTTTGTCCTATTTTTTTCAATCATTACCGACTCTGCTATTCTGAGGTGTTTTTCGGATTTACAGCTTTTAATGATTTTGATATTTTCGAATTTTGGATATTTTTGGTTATCCAGACAGTATTGAATCAGTGCTGTTTTTTCTTCTTTTTCAGCCAGTTTTTTATGTGTTGTTTTAATCTGTGTTTAAGCTTATTTTTGGTACTTCCTATATAAGCCATTGGAGGATTTTCAGTAATAGGAATTGAATAAATACCTGCTTTTTCTAACATTCTTATTTTATCATTATTTTTTGTTACTATATTTTTGATGGTATTTACTTTTCCTCCAATTTGAATGTTATGCTTTTTACAAATATTATTAATTTCATTGGTAGTGCCTTTAATGTAAGGAAAACCATTTAAATATTTGATTTCTTTTTTAATTACTACAGCATTATTTTTTTTATTTTCTTTATTACTTCTGTGTCCCATTTTTTTATTAAATGGTTAGGATAACCAAAGCTGCTTGCAATTTTTTTTATGAATTTGATTTCTTCATTGATGAACTGACTATTTTCAGAATGCGTATATGCTCTTTTAATTAAGGTTTTTATACTATTGCATTTTTGAGGATATGGATGTGCTGAATTGTATGGGATTAGGACCGGAACAAATGAACTTTTCCGATAAACTCTGTATAGTAACTTATCTGTGGATTTGATAACATGTACATCCAAAAAGGCTATTGCATTATTTTTTTCCATTTCAACCGTGAGTTCTATAGTTGGATATAATGCGCTGTAACGTTTTGTTAATTTTTTTAATTCTTCTTCGTTCAGTTCAAAATATAATCTGCACTTTGCTGAGTAATAAGTCTTGTGTTTTATTTCATGTAGCCTTACGTATTTCCCCCTAGGAAGTACGTCGTTTACGTCTCCAAAAAGGTTATCAAAATGGCATCCGCAGGGCCATGAAACTTCAGTTGTTCTCTACTCTTCCAATTCTTCAGTTTACGGTAGTTCCACCTAAAATCTCTGCCTTATGTTTCCAATGGTAAAACTTCTTTACATATTTTCTTCGCAATTAATGTATTCCCAAGAATGAAAATTTGCACATCGATAAAACCAACTTTAAGTTATAGCATGGAATGTTTAATACTTGCTGAAACATGACCATAATTATATTAAAAATCAATCATTTTTTTAGTAGTGTTCAGACCTGTTAATAGATGTACAGTGTGTTCTATTGATCCCAGCAAGCAAAACAACTTGCTATCGATGTTATCATGAACACCCCACACAGAGTGAAGAGTAATGGGCCACTGTTCTATTCACAAATGAAAGCCAATTTTGTTTATCACCTGACTCTAGGTAGTAATAGAAACCTGCACTGCCTATTCAGCAAGAAACATCATAAAAATTGACAATGACAGGGGTGGTGGAGTAAGGGTCTGGTCTGGTCTGGAATTGTGATTAATGGGCATACACAGCTCCTAGTGTTGGAGAAAGGGTCGATGTTGTGAGGAGGTCATTTTAGAACATGCAAGGCTGTTTATGGCGCTGTGGGAAATGAGTTTTTATGGATGATAATGCCTGTTCTCATCGATCATCATGTGTTGATGAACTGCTGGAGAGCGACTTAAATCCATACAAAAATGCTTGGTACGCTCTGGGGAGATGCATTGCTGAACACGATCTCCCACCTGACACCAAAAATGACCTGGAAAAAGTGCCCAAAGAATGGAAAAACCCTCCATCAGGATCTCTTCTTGAAAATCTCATGAAAAGCATTGCTCAACAATAGCAATCATGCATTGCAGTCAGGGGTGGACCTAAACCCTATTAAAATGATCCGTGAAAAATTATTTTTTTTTTTGTCAATTTTTGTCATTCTGAGCCAGTATCAGAAAATGGTATGTTTTGTACTTTTATCAATTTTTCTTTATTAATAAGCACAAATTCATGTTTATATATGTGTGTACATGTCCTTTTCATCTTTGTTTACTCCTTATTAAAATGTTTTCATCCACATCCTGTTGGAATAAAAGTATACTATGAAAATATAAGTGATCCTTAATTTTTGGAAATTAGTACATGCAACAGTCGATTGAAAGCCTCTTGCAACTGCCTTGTGATCACACACATTGTCCCTATGCTAGCTACAACTGTTAAACCAGTCTATACCTCAGAGTTCAAATCATGCCTTAACATCAAAAGTCCTCTTTAAAGCCATCAGTACCTTGGCCTTTATTACAAGCAACTAGCAATTTTCACAAACACTACTGTCTATAGTAGCATTTTAATGACCACAAATTTCTGTAATCCATAGGCTGAATTACAGATGTACAGTTTGGAAGTCACTACTTTTTTTGGGGGGGTTTATCGACCTCCATGAGCAACTCTAAAAGCTATAACCAGTTACCCATCCCTAATCTAGGGCCACTGATTTCAAAAAAGGGACAGAACCAGCACCATCGAACAAGCACACAGCTCATGCCTCATCTGGGACTCAAACCTGGGCCCATCTTGGATAACTGATCCAAAGCCAGCACCCAAGTCAATAAACCTTATGTGTGTTACCCAAAAATAAATGCAATGCATCAGGGTAAATAGGACAGTTTTTCAATGACAGAATTACTTCATGATCATCAATCAGTCCCTGAGATTTACAGTGAGAACATGCTACCAGCACAAAACAATTCACAAACCAATCCAACATTAATTGTGAAATTATCCACACATCTGTATTTGTGTGGAATTGGATAGGGAATTTTTTTATGCTCTTTAAAACATCAGGACTTATACTTTTACCAATTACTTATCATTACACTTTGCTTTAACTTGTGCATTCCTGCTACATATGTGCACTCAAGAAAGCCAGTTTCATCTGAACTCCTTCTTCAGTCCGAATGTCATGTATTTATTACTAGCTGTAAGTGTGCTATAAGAAGGATATATTTATCAATATATACTGTATATAGATACTCTGTTTTGTCCACATTACATATTTGTTTAGCAGCATGATTTTCATTCAAAATTATTTCCTTAAGCTACTGTACAATTTTTTGGCAGTATATGAATCAGAACTACATTTTTTACCAGACACAGGTAATTTTTGTGTTCAATAATGAGCCCAACCAACCTTGTGAATAATAACAAAACTTTACTGATTTTCAAATTATTGCAGAATTTCTTTGCTTGCCACATTAGCAATAAGACATTAGCAATGGATGTACGCAAACATCCTTAATTCTTTGCTGAAACCATTCAAACAATGCTCTGCCAACATTATTGACCCTGGGAGTGAGTAATGTTGTTTAGCTGATCATAGCCTTAGGGGTGTCACTGTCAGCATAAAATTTTAGCAACCCACTTATTTGTTTCTTCAAGTCATACACAGTCACAGAGGACGAGAGACAGAGGTCCAACTCTCGTGTTTAAGACAGCGCCCCAGTGGTCTGACATGAAACTACGATAGCGTCTGTCATGTGATACAGTGCCAGTTGCTATATAAGTAGCCCCGCAGAGAAAGTCGTAAACTCTGGGCCGCAGATAGCCTAGTGGTCAACGTTTGTGACTGCCACAAAGAAGACCTCAGGTTCAATTCCAGGCAGGTACGAAAGCTCGAACCACTAAATATCTGCTGTGCATTGGATGAGCACATTAAGCCATCAGGTTCCGGGTACTGCCCCCCCCAGTAATAAATAACGGCGTCTTCCTCCCCCTTTCTACCTCACTTTTGTGTCACTTTCCTATTGGGCACTCTAGCCCAAATCTCCTAGCTTCTTATTTCTAAGGGTTGTTCAAGACCTGTGGTCAGACACTCCCTTCCTAAAATTCTCTACATATGATCTGATCTGAGTTGTAAACTTGAAACGAAAAAACAGACAGAGAGTTACGGTTCGACGTTTTAGTTCCACGTCAGTCCACCGGTGCGCTGTTCTATTGAGATCTTCGAGGCCAAATTGTTGCCATGTGTCTCTACGGAAGATTAACCTCTGAGTCTCCTGCTCTGTGATACACAGTAAAACTGCAAATGCTATTGCCTTGACGAGGTCTCTTAAGAGAAGCACCATTTCCAACTTTTCTTTAAAAGTCTACTTTAGGTTCAGTAAAGTGAGATTTATGTTTATGCTTTATAACAACACCAAAGGAGAACTTTAGCTTTCATTTTTATTTTTTATTGACTATCACGAGCGACTCATAAGGCTATAAAGTAGTTGCCTTCCTCTAATTTAAAGACACTGCTTCGAGGGAAAAGACAGCCAAAAAGAAAAACACACAACCCATGACTTACCTGGGACTTAAACACATGCCCATCTCCAATGAATGGTCGGAAACCAGCACTTCAGACCACCGGAGACATTCTAATATGAAATTTAATGCTACTGAAAAACACACAACTGGTATGAATCTGCATTACTGCATATAAGCTAACACAGAAGCATGCAATAACTTACACAATTTAAACATATTTTGATTCACTTCTGTATACTTGGTTCTTGAAAAACTGTCACTGAAAAAGCAGTGAATTCACCCTTCTACTTTTGCAGCAAAACAGGCTACCCAACATGATAAAAAATACACTTCCTAAGAAGTGCTGAATTTATTATGATGCTGTATTATTTTGCGTCCTGGATTTATAAGGCCTACTGTACCTCACTGCTTCTTCCTCATTTCCGTTGCAACCTGGAGCTCATATTCTACCTGCTGGTAACACCACTGATACAATGATTTACCATAGTTATTATCCATGATGGGTATATATATATTTATATATAAAAGCACCAATTCTCTACCAAAAGCACTGCAAACATTAAAAACTGAGATACACAACATTTTTGCTGCTATATATCTCACTGTAAACTTACAGAATTTAAACTATCAAAAGTAATTATCTTTGGATGCTCAAAGCTTTTGCTGACAAATTTAGATGTCAAAACAACAGCAAGACTAACTGATTTCCAAGAAAAATGTTCACTCAAGTACATTAAAAGATTACAGGCCTTCTGCTATTGCTCTTAGGTTAACACAAAATTTATGTGCTTTTCCTGTTGTAAACAGACTCGTGGCTTTGCAAGCTAAGATGCTTCCTCATATGTGAACAGTATAACCCTGACTGTTACAATTTACAAAGTATAAAGGTTAATTCTCATTTTAAATATCTACCTTTATTAATTTAAAAACAGAAAGAACTGTCTTTTTCTAGTTTATTACAGTTCATCCATAATCGAACTTTTTTTTTTTGGCAAAAATCTGATAATTACATCTTTTGATGAAAAACAAAATGTTTTTAAACACATGAAGTTTATTCACATTTCATAAAATAATGTGTCAACTGATAAAACATACCAGAAAGTTTGGAGACAGTAAAAGGCCGTCTTCACTAAGAAGGCGTTTATCTTCCTTTATCCGAAGTTGAACTCTGTCGAGGGTCTCAGGACTTCTATCATACAAGCGCACCTCATGACCATGATATGCCAGCTCTCCTAAATGATGAAATTTTCATGTTTTGGATTTTAAAACACTACAGATATAAAAACAAGAACATGCAAAAATTAAATGAAGTTTTGTAAATCATGCACTAATGAAATGAAATAATTAACAACTTAAATCACATAAAATTAACTTCATCAGTGACAGTAAGAAGCAAGGAGTACAGTCAAGGAGTATGAACATCATAAAGGCCATGTACTGTATACAACGTTGGCAGCATGAGCAATATATTCCACACTACTGAAAACACAGGTGCATCTGAACAGAAAAGCCAGATATACAATTTATTACATTCAGCAATACCAATAAGCTTCATTTATGACATATTCAAAAAGTTATATTCTTCATTCCCTTATACCTGCTGACTTTGACCATCTCATATCACATAAAATGCAACTTTCTAATCCCACATTAGCATCCTCCTTTAGAATGTGAAAAAACAAACACAAATAATCAAAACTCAAATGCCCATATTAAATGAAGCGAGTGGAAAAACACAATAAATTATTATAAGTAAAGCAACAACGCAAGTTACTGTATTAAAATGAACCTGAAGTAAGACTTAAAAACAAAAAGAATGTTGATATCAGTGTGTCAGTGAGCATATACGAACTTTTGATTATGAACAGAAAAACAGCAATATAACGTATCTAATAATTTTTTTTATTCCAGTTCTATTACGAACACAAATAGTCAGCAGGCAACATTAGGATTACTTTTCAAGCTAGTAAACATTTCATTGCCAAGGCACTTTTTTTAATTTATATATTATAGATTCCAAGTTTACCAAAATCAGGAATACTTTTCTCACATCTAAAGTATTAGGTTGTTGCAAATGAAATGTCCAGCACGAAAGAGCAGTGGAAACAGGTCCCCGCCACAAAAAAACCGAACTACCCACAGGTGTTGCGGGTATTAAGTCACAGAGTTACTATAAATAGCTCACATGTGTGTGAAGAACAAGGTTCAGGTGTGGTTTGTTTGGATGTAACGTGGCTTGCAAAGGAAACATGCAGACGCCAGATTTGAGAGTCATCTTCCTGCATGAATTTAAACTGGGCCATTCTACAGGAATTGCCGCTCGAAACGTTAAAGCGTTTGGGGAGAATACAGCCAACGAACGAACCATTCGGCGATGGTATGTGAAGTTTCGAAGTGGAGGAACAGGCCTGCAAAACGAAGCACGTGGTCACCGACCTGTTTCTGACGATGTTCTGTTACGTGTGGTTGAAGCGAAAAACGTTAAAGCGTTTGAGGAGAATACAGCCAACGAACGAACCATTCGGCGATGGTATGTGAAGTTTCGAAGTGGAGGAACAGGCCTGCAAAACGAAGCACGTAGTCACCGACCTGTTTCTGACGATGTTCTGTTACGTGTGGTTGAAGCGAAAAACGTTAAAGCGTTTGGGGAGAATACAGCCAACGAACGAACCATTCGGCGATGGTATGTGAAGTTTCGAAGTGGAGGAACAGGCCTGCAAAACGAAGCACGTGGTCACCGACCTGTTTCTGACGATGTTCTGTTACGTGTGGTTGAAGCGAAAAACGTTAAAGCGTTTGGGGAGAATACAGCCAACGAACGAACCATTCGGCGATGGTATGTGAAGTTTCGAAGTGGAGGAACAGGCCTGCAAAACGAAGCACGTGGTCACCGACCTGTTTCTGACGATGTTCTGTTACGTGTGGTTGAAGCGAAAAACGTTAAAGCGTTTGGGGAGAATACAGCCAACGAACGAACCATTCGGCGATGGTATGTGAAGTTTCGAAGTGGAGGAACAGGCCTGCAAAACGAAGCACGTGGTCACCGACCTGTTTCTGACGATGTTCTGTTACGTGTGGTTGAAGCGAAAAACGTTAAAGCGTTTGAGGAGAATACAGCCAACGAACGAACCATTCGGCGATGGTATGTGAAGTTTCGAAGTGGAGGAACAGGCCTGCAAAACGAAGCACGTGGTCACCGACCTGTTTCTGACGATGTTCTGTTACGTGTGGTTGAAGCGAAAAACGTTAAAGCGTTTGGGGAGAATACAGCCAACGAACGAACCATTCGGCGATGGTATGTGAAGTTTCGAAGTGGAGGAACAGGCCTGCAAAACGAAGCACGTGGTCACCGACCTGTTTCTGACGATGTTCTGTTACGTGTGGTTGAAGCAAAAACGTTAAAGCGTTTGGGGAGAATACAGCCAACGAACGAACCATTCGGCGATGGTATGTGAAGTTTCGAAGTGGAGGAACAGGCCTGCAAAACGAAGCACGTGGTCACCGACCTGTTTCTGACGATGTTCTGTTACGTGTGGTTGAAGCGAAAAACGTTAAAGCGTTTGGGGAGAATACAGCCAACGAACGAACCATTCGGCGATGGTATGTGAAGTTTCGAAGTGGAGGAACAGGCCTGCAAAACGAAGCACGTGGTCACCGACCTGTTTCTGACGATGTTCTGTTACGTGTGGTTGAAGCGAAAAACGTTAAAGCGTTTGGGGAGAATACAGCCAACGAACGAACCATTCGGCGATGGTATGTGAAGTTTCGAAGTGGAGGAACAGGCCTGCAAAACGAAGCACGTGGTCACCGACCTGTTTCTGACGATGTTCTGTTACGTGTGGTTGAAGCGAAAAACGTTAAAGCGTTTGGGGAGAATACAGCCAACGAACGAACCATTCGGCGATGGTATGTGAAGTTTCGAAGTGGAGGAACAGGCCTGCAAAACGAAGCACGTGGTCACCGACCTGTTTCTGACGATGTTCTGTTACGTGTGGTTGAAGCGAAAAACGTTAAAGCGTTTGAGGAGAATACAGCCACCGAACGAACCATTCGGCGATGGTATGTGAAGTTTCGAAGTGGAGGAACAGGCCTGCAAAACGAAGCACGTGGTCACCGACCTGTTTCTGACGATGTTCTGTTACGTGTGGTTGAAGCGAAAAACGTTAAAGCGTTTGGGGAGAATACAGCCAACGAACGAACCATTCAACGATGGTATGTGAAGTTTCG
Organism: Macrothele yani; assembly: GCA_039090855.1. Taxonomy (NCBI): domain Eukaryota; kingdom Metazoa; phylum Arthropoda; class Arachnida; order Araneae; family Macrothelidae; genus Macrothele; species Macrothele yani. Next base: position 73,548,943 of record CM077016.1, on the reverse strand, counting down.
AAGTGGAGGAACAGGCCTGCAAAACGAAGCACGTGGTCACCGACCTGTTTCTGACGATGTTCTGTTACTTGTGGTTGAAGCGAAAAACGTTAAAGCGTTTGGGGAGAATACAGCCAACGAACGAACCATTCGGCGATGGTATGTGAAGTTTCGAAGTGGAGGAACAGGCCTGCAAAACGAAGCACGTGGTCACCGACCTGTTTCTGACGATGTTCTGTTACGTGTGGTTGAAGCGAAAAACGTTAAAGCGTTTGGGGAGAATACAGCCAACGAACGAACCATTCGGCGATGGTATGTGAAGTTTCGAAGTGGAGGAACAGGCCTGCAAAACGAAGCACGTGGTCACCGACCTGTTTCTGACGATGTTCTGTTACGTGTGGTTGAAGAGAAAAACGTTAAAGCGTTTGGGGAGAATACAGCCAACGAACGAACCATTCGGCGATGGTATGTGAAGTTTCGAAGTGGAGGAACAGGCCTGCAAAACGAAGCACGTGGTCACCGACCTGTTTCTGACGATGTTCTGTTACGTGTGGTTGAAGCGAAAAACGTTAAAGCGTTTGGGGAGAATACAGCCAACGAACGAACCATTCGCCGATGGTATGTGAAGTTTCGAAGTGGAGGAACAGGCCTGCAAAACGAAGCACGTGGTCACCGACCTGTTTCTGACGATGTTCTGTTACGTGTGGTTGAAGCGAAAAACGTTAAAGCGTTTGGGGAGAATACAGCCAACGAACGAACCATTCGGCGATGGTATGTGAAGTTTCGAAGTGGAGGAACAGGCCTGCAAAACGAAGCACGTGGTCACCGACCTGTTTCTGACGATGTTCTGTTACGTGTGGTTGAAGCGAAAAACGTTAAAGCGTTTGAGGAGAATACAGCCAACGAACGAACCATTCGGCGATGGTATGTGAAGTTTCGAAGTGGAGGAACAGGCCTGCAAAACGAAGCACGTGGTCACCGACCTGTTTCTGACGATGTTCTGTTACGTGTGGTTGAAGCGAAAAACGTTAAAGCGTTTGGGGAGAATACAGCCAACGAACGAACCATTCGGCGATGGTATGTGAAGTTTCGAAGTGGAGGAACAGGCCTGCAAAACGAAGCACGTGGTCACCGACCTGTTTCTGACGATGTTCTGTTACATGTGGTTGAAGCGAAAAACGTTAAAGCGTTTGGGGAGAATACAGCCAACGAACGAACCATTCGGCGATGGTATGTGAAGTTTCGAAGTGGAGGAACAGGCCTGCAAAATGAAGCACGTGGTCACCGACCTGTTTCTGACGATGTTCTGTTACGTGTGGTTGAAGCGAAAAACGTTAAAGCGTTTGGGGAGAATACAGCCAACGAACGAACCATTCGGCGATGGTATGTGAAGTTTCGAAGTGGAGGAACAGGCCTGCAAAACGAAGCACGTGGTCACCGACCTGTTTCTGACGATGTTCTGTTACGTGTGGTTGAAGCGAAAAACGTTAAAGCGTTTGAGGAGAATACAGCCAACGAACGAACCATTCGGCGATGGTATGTGAAGTTTCGAAGTGGAGGAACAGGCCTGCAAAACGAAGCACGTGGTCACCGACCTGTTTCTGACGATGTTCTGTTACGTGTGGTTGAAGCGAAAAACGTTAAAGCGTTTGGGGAGAATACAGCCAACGAACGAACCATTCGGCGATGGTATGTGAAGTTTCGAAGTGGAGGAACAGGCCTGCAAAACGAAGCACGTGGTCACCGACCTGTTTCTGACGATGTTCTGTTACGTGTGGTTGAAGCGAAAAACGTTAAAGCGTTTGGGGAGAATACAGCCAACGAACGAACCATTCGGCGATGGTATGTGAAGTTTCGAAGTGGAGGAACAGGCCTGCAAAACGAAGCACGTGGTCACCGACCTGTTTCTGACGATGTTCTGTTACATGTGGTTGAAGCGAAAAACATTAAAGCGTTTGGGGAGAATACAGCCAACGAACGAACCATTCGGCGATGGTATGTGAAGTTTCGAAGTGGAGGAACAGGCCTGCAAAACGAAGCACGTGGTCACCGACCTGTTTCTGACGATGTTCTGTTACATGTGGTTGAAGCGAAAAACGTTAAAGCGTTTGGGGAGAATACAGCCAACGAACGAACCATTCGGCGATGGTTTGTGAAGTTTCAAAGCAGAGATACGGACCTGCAAAATGAAGCATGTGGTCACCGACCTGCTGTAGTTTCTGGCGATGTTCTGTTACGTGTGGTTGAAGCGAACCCCCGAAAAACGTGTCGTGAGATAGCGGCAGAGGAAGATGTCCACCACACGACAGTTTTTCGGCGTCTGGCGGCGATGCGTAAGGCCAAAAAGCTGGACATGTGCCTGCCACATGAGTTGACAACTGCCAACAGACTAGGCGTTTGAAAGTTTGCTTGTCGCTGTTTGCCAGGAATAAACAGAAACCTCTACACTTCATCGAATCGTCACCTGCGACGAAAAGTGGGGTCCTTTATGATAATCAGAAACGATCTGCACAATGGTGGATGGCATCCTAAGCCACTTCTACACACCAAGAAGATTATGCTCCTTGTCTGGTGGCCCACACCCGGGATAATTCATCGGAGTTTCTTGGCAAGAGGCCAAACCATCACTGCAGAACGTTATTGTGTTGAATTACACCAGATACACCGGAAATTTCTGCAGAAACAACTGGCTTTGGTCAACAGACATGATGTTCTTCTGCTCCAGGACAATGCCCGCCCTTATGTCGCATAACGAGCGATGCTGACACTAAGTGCCTTGGGCTATGAAGCCCTGCCTCATTCTGCCTATTGCCCGGACTGGTCTCTGACAAACTATCATCTGTTTCGTCACCTAGATCACTTCCTGGCCGGGAAACAGTTCACGACAGACAGCGAGGTTCAACGTGCAGTTGATGACTTCTTCGGGTGCCAGCCACAAGACGTTTTTAGTTCTGGGATCATTGCCTTGCCGGACAGATGGCAACTATGTGTCGATGCTGAGGGGGATTATTTTGCATAGGTAAGTTGTCCTACTTTTCCGTTCTCAGCGTCCACGTGTGTTGGCTCTTTGCCGGACATTTCATTCGCACCAACCTAATAGATCAACCATAAAACTTCTAGACACTGCAAAAAAGAGTAGTCCATTTGCTGCACTTTTTCATTTATTCTCTCTCTCTCACACACACACATTAATAAAAAATAAAAATCACCAAAACCGGAAGGTGTGAATGAATAAAATAAAAAACCAAGAAATTTGAAAATAATTTCACCATGAAAAGAATTACAAATCATGCTTCTAAAATAACACTAAGCTGCCAGCATGCAATTACATTCAGAGTACGCATACACCAAAAGGTGACCACTACAAAGAGAGCAATACATCGGAGAGCAAGAGAAAGTAGTGCAGCTAATGATTTATTTTGAAATTATAAAAATGTATAGTACAGTGTCATATAAATTTAAGGGTAATAATTTATGCATATACAATATTATTACTATACAACACAACTGCAAAACACTGCAATTTTGAGCTCCATATACATGCAGCTTCAATCCATTATTCCTGCACTGTTCAATTCTTATGTGAAACACACACTTTTTTTTTCTTTTTTTCCCCCAAAACTGAATAAAATTATTACAAAAACATTAATATACAGGGTTATTACAGGCACAAATGAAACACAGTTTCAAGATTTATAAAACCAAAACTATTTAAGATATTGAAACTGATGTTGTTTTGTACGAAAACTCCTAAAGTTTGTGACAGCAACTTGAAGATGTTTGATGTGTGCACCCTTAGTCACATGGCAGTCGAATTCTTGCCAAATACCTGTTAACATATCTTTATCAACCCCAGCAGTAACGATATGTTGTTTCAGATCAGCTAAATTAACATAATGGGGAGGGACAAAGACCTTGTCTTAGACACAGCTCCATAAAAAAAGTCACAGGGTGTTAGATCCGGACTTTGTGGCGGCCAACATGTGAGTGACAAGTTGTCACCTGTTGTGCTCAAACCAGCACTGTGGAAGATTTTCATTGAGGTAATTTCTAACTTCCCAATGGCAGTGAGGTGGTGCACCATCCTGTAGGAAAATTAGGTTATCACTGTTTCCTTAAAAAAGAAAGGGTAAAAATAAACTTTTTTATAGGATACAGCACAGAACACATTAAACTTTAGGGAATTCGGCACATGCTCCACTGCTGCTCTAGGATTCTCAGTCCCCCATATGTGAATGTTATATTTGTCAATTTTTCTACTTATGTGGAATGTTGATTCATCACTGAAAATTAGATGCTCTCTAAAACCATCTTCTTCAAAATGCTTCTACATTACTGTACAGAAATCGTGACTTATGGTTCTGTCATTGTCGGTTAGATTTTGCAATAACTGCAGTTCGTAGGGAGTCATTTTCAGCTGCTTCCTCAAAATTTTCCAGTGAGTTGTGGAACTTGTAACTCCCGGCCTGCCATCACTGTGCATTTCCTTGGGTTGCATTGGTAAATGGCACAAATATGCTCCACTTGCTTATCAGATACATGTGGTTTCCCTCGACTTTACCATGCTGCTGTTTAAAATTTATTGTGCTAGTCATAGATGGACTGTCTATTCAGCAGAGATTTCTTGAAACATGTCCTAAAATCAATTCCTATTAGTAGTTCTAATTCAGACTATTAAATAGCTCTGATCATGCTACTATTCTCTTTTACGTGCAAATTTCAACATAATTTGTACAATATTCTAGAAGATAATGCTTACCTTGGCATTCCTTACTAGCGATGAAAACATTTCACGACACGTTTTCTGGTCTTTGTTGATGTTATTGTCCTAATGTCCATTGTATGAGATGTATACCTTTACTTCAACACACTTTTCGCTGGGTATACTCAGTGGATCTTCACTTTAGGATTCACAAATATCAACTTTTACCGTTCTTTATAATATACTCAAAATTTTCGCCCAGTCTCTGGGCAGACTTAATTCAAGCACACAGAAAGTTTTCTCCACAGCATTTGTGGCCATCTTGCTTGACTGGTCATGTGACGGTGAAGAGGTACAATCCTTAAGTGACGCCATCCATATAACAGGGTAAAAAATAACTGAATTTTTTTGGGGAGCAATTTTGCTCCTCAAATTTAGCATTGCGGAGCAATTGAGTAATTATGTGGAGCACTTTTGAAACTTATTTTCTTTTAATTTAAGTGACTAATAATTTATTATCAAATAAAGCTATTACTAGTACCTTTCAATAACTATCGAAAATACTCTAATCAGTAATGAAAGGTAAAATTTAAAAATATATTAGCGGATATGTAAAAAGTACAATTTTCAAATTCTTTCTATGGATATATGGTGAAATGTTACCTGGCCACACATTACAGCAGCTACTTACTGTCATTTGACAGTGAGAGTACTCCTGAACTTGTGGTAGCTTCAAGTTCTGCGTCTGTTCTCTTTCTTTTTCCGTAAGACTTCACACACTTGTGCGTTGAGGCTTCTTTTTAAAAAAATACTTCCACTGCTTGTTCAGGGTATAACTCGCACAGTTCTGGTCCTTCCAGCGTTATCCGCAATAGATAGATGGTTCAAAGCATTAGAATTCATTCGATTATGGAAATCTGTCTTGATTATTTTCATCGCAGAAAAGGCTCTTTCAACCTTAGTATTGGATACAGGTATTAATCTCATGATATTTATCATGTGGTTTAGATTTCGGAATTCAGTTGCATACTTTTTATTTCAAACATTTCCATAACTGTTGCTTTCACAGGTGTTGCAGATTTCTTAACCAAAAGGTTTTGAAATAAACCCAGTCCTCTTGCATTTTATCATTGTCAATGTTGTTGGCAATCAACAACTCACTGAAATTTTCAGTTAATATAGTCATTTGATCATCACCAAAATTTGTAAGAGCAGATTTGTCTGTTGGCCAAAGCTTAGGTTCTAACAGCTTGGCAGCGTTAAAAACCTGATTTTCGTGCTAGTCACCAAGACGGATGATGAAAGAAAGCCACCAAGCTGGATGATGTCACCAAAATAATTTTTAATCAGTGTGTCAGTGGCTCTGTGCATATGTGAAACCCCTCGGGTGCCATGGACTCGCACAACTGGTGTATCTGATACATCTTCATCGATTATTGTTGAGAGCTCACAAAAGTCTCTAATTCGTTTGGCACTTTTTTTTATAAAAATTATGAATGTCTTCCATCAACTTATGTACCTCTTGAAAATATGATGACAGCATAAAATCTTTTAGAGCTAGCTCTAAGCGATGACTTAAACAGCGCACTGACACTAAACAAGGGCAGTTTTTCTTCAAAAGTGCTGCAACACCCTTTTGCTGTCCCATGTTAACATTTGCTCTGTCAGCTGAAAATCTAATTAATTTATTTTCAAAATTGACTATTCCAAATTCTGCAATGGACTCTACTACAATTGCATTTTTGATACCATTAGCATCAGCATTTTTCAGTTTTTTTAATGCCAGGAATGGGAATTTGGTATCTCCTACTTTATTGACATACATGATACAAATAATTTCATTTTCAAATACACTAACATCTGTACTGCTATCAATAAATAAGGTAAAATAATCTGTCTTTCTTAAGTCATTGGGCAAATCAGTTTCGAAAACATTAGCAATGCACTCCGTGAACTGAGCACACATCACAGACGAATGGTAAGTTTGCCCTACATCAACACCATGGCGTTTCTCTAACTCAATAATTTTAGGAAATTTAGAAAATGGAATTTCCTCTTTGGCATCATATATTCTATATCAATTAATTTTGCAATTCGAGCTTTAGATGCATTGGAAGCAACAATTATTGACTTACCAATAGATGTTCTTTGATAAATATCAGCAAGCAATTTTCCTTTATGTTCTGCCTTGGAGACACTGGCATGGTAAATTTCTGATCTGGTGTGCTTCACCACATTGTCCTTTTTAATAATTAATCCAGAAACTCCGTCAATAAAAGAAGAATTGAAATTTCGAAAAAATTTTATGCTGTCAACATCCTTCCGACAAAGTTTGCAATAGGCAGACCGGATGGAGATTTTAACATTTATAGCATAACCAACTACCTACATCTCAGCGTAACCAACTACCTTTTGGATCTTATTCCTCCATCCACCTTTTCATGGTTGATATTCACACTTTGGTAGCCATGATTTCAAATAACAAAGAGTAAAACAACAAAACTCACATCTCCCTAAAATTAAGTGGTGGCCAAACCGAAACCAAAACAGCAATAAGAGCATCTGTCCTTAAATGACTCATGGTGCAGACAGGCGGGAGCGTGGAACCAATCGTAGACGCTCTGCGGTACAAAATTCAAAAACTTTTATACCTATTGCTTTTAAAACTTGGAATATCCTTTGTACCACATTTTACATTTACAACCACAATAATAAACAACTACTTTCGTTGCAAATTATTATAAGTATATTTTAACCGTACTAGATCACAAATAAAAGTTGTACTTACAGTATTCTTTTTTTATCAAAAAAAAAAAACACACACGCAAAACATGCTTTATGATAAATAAATCTGAACAATTTTCACAACATACCTGCAATCTTAACTCCAAGGTTACCACCTCCAATTACAGTAACTCTCACCATCGTATGCTTACTGAAATCACAGAACAAGGTAAATTTACTGTACAGTAAATAATATATAACAGTCTTGAAATTCAGATTTTTGCAAAAAGTGAAGAGTACTGCATTTATTACATTCATTTATAAAGCAAGCATTTTTAAACTTTACCAATTTAGTAACATGATAAAACATGTGTTTTAAGTAAGTGTTTTCTAAAGGAATAAAACTACTGTGAATCAAGAAAGTGTACTGTTTCTATAAGAGTAATCTATAGAGTAAGTTACTTGTACCCAACATAAATCATTCAAAACCATCCTGATACTGAGTTAAATACTTTCCAAGATATTTACCGTTAACATTTTTTTTTTTGTAATTTTCATTTATTGAACTGTTTTTGCTTAAGAGAAGACATCACCATTCCTGGTTTTGAGTCGAGCTCTAGTGTGAGTGGACAGAGTTATGCAGCTTTGAAACTACCACATTTTTTACGCTGTGTGCCAACTTAAAAGATATAGGTGATCACTGAATTACAAACACCCCTATCAAGAGTGGGTGTGGCCTATTGACCATGTGATTTCCAAGAAGGCATGATTAGCCGACCGACGTAGCATATTTAAGGTTTGTAAGTGGAGCAGTAGATAGTAAAATTCAGAGTGCATGATAAGTAAATGGAAGGATTTGTCAGACTTTGAGAAAGGACAGATTGTGGGAACTCAGAGGGCAGGTGCCTCCATTTCCCTATTGGCTGAACTGGTGGGTTGTTTACAAACCACCATAGTTAAAGTGTATCAGGACTAGAATGAAAATGGTCAAACAACGACCCAGAGGAACAACTGCATAGAACAGCAAAAGGTTGATGTGAAAGGTGAGTGCCGGGTCTGGCGACTCCCACTGGCCAACAGATGCAGTACTGTTCAACAGTTGACTAGCCAATACAACAGAGCTCAACCCCAAACAGTATCTGTCATGACCATGCGTCACACACTCAAACGTATGAGCTATAACAGCAGACCGACCCCAAACATCCTCTTCTAACCACGGTTCTTTGGTGCAAAAGACTTGCCTGGTGCAAAGATCATGAAAGTTGGACATTGGATGACTGGAAGAAAGAGTGCTGGTCTGACGAGTCACGTTTTTACTCTACTCTGTGGATCGTCGTGTATGTATTTGGTGCAAACAACATGAGGCACTCTATCCATTCTGCATGATCTCCACAGTGAAAGCCGGTGGAGGTGGTTGTTTGTTAAGGGACATGTTTACCTGGCAGGAACTTGGATCCCTGGTGCATGCGGAACAACGTATGACTGGTGCCCACTATCTTGAATTGCTTGTTGACTCTGTACACCCAACAATGTTGCACTTTTTCCAGAATGGCGATGATGTCTTCCAAGATGACAATGCGCCAAGTCACAGGTCAAATGTTTTGAGGAACACAGTACAGACTTCCAGCATATCAATTGGTTTCCAACCTCACCTTATATCAATCCCATAAAGCACTTATGGGACACTATGGAATGGCATATCAGGCATCTGAATACATCAATTACCTCCATACCTGCACTGAAGGCAGCACTACACAGCTTGGTTGGCCATCTTATTCCAACTGCTTCCAGCATCTTATTGAATCAATGCCACGTCGGATAGCTACTGTACTGAGGGTGAAAGGAGGACCTACAAAGTATTAGGTAGGTGGTCATAATTCAGTGATCACTCAGTGTATATCAACTGTACAGCCAATTATGCAAGTGCAGATGCAGTATTTAATTAGATGCACAGCAGGCAGCTAGCCTTTGCTATGGGTTGGGGGAGGTTACGACAGATACCACAAACATGTTGCATTTTGATTTAAATGCTAGGTTATCCAACCTAACTGCTATGCCAAAGATCACTGGCAAACTATTGGCAAAACAAATGTCAGTATGATATGAAGATAGTAACAGCAGTAGGTACATCTTTGGCACATTCCACGATACTACAGAGTCGATCTAGATCTGTAGTTCCTAAACTTTTAAAGTTCACCAGCCTTTCCTAAAGGAGACATAATAATTAATACTCCCATATTTGTTTGAAAGTAATACAAGTCAATCTGTGGTAAATTCCAAAATGAGTACAAATGCATAATAAAAGATATACTCAATTAAACAGATTGAAGTCACTATCATGAAATATTCTTTTACTGATTAACAAATTAAACTGCAACCTTTGGTGGCTGATTACTCAGAAGTGGACGCTTCTGAAAAATCATCGAAGTTGGGCTCAAGTTTGAGATGGAATTTGAATTAGGCATGGGTGATGCATTTATCCTACATCATTGGTTCACCTAACCCAGAACTTTTAATAGCCTTCAAATACTTGGATAGAGTTCCTATTCACAGACAAAACCTCCCAATAATGGTAACTTTTTTCCTGTCCAAGTGGTAGCTGTTATTTGAAGGTTCCACTGTATCATGACAGTCTGAAGGAATTCTCTTTCCTGATAGGCTGATATCCATACAAAAATAATAATGGTACAATCCTTACAAGGATCTTAATTTTGAAGAGTGTTAATAATTTAGCAAACATAACAGCAGATATTAATTTTTCTGGTGTCAATTTCTCACACCACATAAGATACTTGGATTATACTGTTGCATGAAAACTGATGTTTTCAAAATAAGGATCGGTGTGGTACAGTAAATTAACTTAGCCTGGTGATGCTTTTACAGTCCCTACTTAATAGAGAGAGAGAGAGAGAGAGAAACATAAGATAACTCACATAAAAAGTGTAATGATCAGAGAAAAAAAATTTGAATGTGTAACAATGTATATATAAATTCAGTTTGTAAAAACTACAGTTAACATGATTAATCATACTAACTTGGAGAAAATAAATGCACATAAACTGAATACGGGGGTTGCACTGAAAGTGATGCAAAAGTGGGCATAACTTTTTTATTAACTGACAGAGGTTGTTCAAATTGTGCATGTCGGTAGAGTAACTCTTCCTCTATAGTAACCCTTCTTCCTCATTACAAGTAAATAATGGATTCCAAGCAGAAGCAATGTGCTATCATTGAGTTCTTGACGAAGGAAGGGTGTAGGCTGTCCGACATCCACAGAAGGCAATAGAATGTTTACAGGGATGACACCATTGACAAGAGCAATGTTCACAGATGGACGAAGAAGTTTAAACAAGGGGAAACCAGCATTGAAGACAAACCATGCAGTAGGAGACCATCATCTGCAACCACTGACATAAATCATCAGCGAGTGGATGAATTGATTCGTGTGGAGAGATGAGTCACAAACTGTGAGCTTGTTGCACAACTAGGCTGTGGTCACAATGCCATACAGAAGATGGTAGAAGACTTAGGGTATTGGAAACTGTGTGCAAAGTGGGTACCTCGGCAGTTGGAGAGAGGGGTGGAAGTCTTTTCTAATCTGTTGGAAGCATTTGAAGCCAATGAAGACACGTTTTTTTTATCTGGTGGCAGGGGATAAAACATGTCTTACGATCCGGAAACGAAGAATCAATCCATGGAATGGCGTCACACCTCTTCACCAAGGCTTAAAAAGTTCAAGAGACAGCAATTTGCACAGAAAGTCATGGTGACTGTTTTTTGGGGTGACAGGGGTGTCATTCTCCTTGATTTTCTGGAATGTGGCTGTACCGTGACCAGCAAGCAGTACACTGAGACATTCAAGAACCTTAGAGAAGCCATAAGGAGGAAGAAACAAAACAAGAACCTGAAAAGGATCCACATTCGCCATGGCAATGTGAGACCACACATACATCTCTGGCAACAAATCAGGTGATCAGCAAATTAGGCTGGTCAGTGGTCCACCATCTAGCGCCCTTCCACCTGTTCGATCCAATGAAGGACAGTCTCTGGGGACAACAATTTGATGACACAGACAAGGTGAAAGTGGCTATGAAGAAGTGACTGCATTTTTTTAGCTCACACCTGAATTTTTTTCAAAGAGGATAATTGAGAGTTGGGTTCAACGATGGTGCAAATGCATTCGCTTGTGATAGAAACTATGTTGAGTAGTACCTTTGTATGGAGAAAGAGTTACTCTACCAACATTTGCAATTTGAATGACCTCTGTCAGTTAATAAAAAAGTTATGCCCACTTTTTCATTACTTTTGGTACAATCCTCGTATTATTATATTGTAAAAAGTACATATTTTGAAATAACTATATAAAAATATGCCTCTGCTTTTATCCTAGATGAAATGTCAAGTGGTGTGATAGTTCTCTTTTAAGGCTGTGATAGTCTTAAAAGAGCACTTTGAAAGATTCTCAAAACTTTTCATATCTATCTTAAAATTATTTCATCACTGTGTTTTCCCTTCTATGGCACACACTTTCTTTTAATAGATTAACAACACCCCTTGAGCTACAATTACAGAAGCAGCTCATTCTGGATTTTAAAATACCTGGCTGCAGGAGGGGAAAAAGTAGAACTGGAAAAAAACGAGCACCTATACCTCATCTGGGTCTAAAACATAGGCTATGGGCATAAAAATTCATCATGGCAATCAATACACCATCAAACAACAATCACTTCTTCAGTAACTGACTATATTTCAGGCAATACTGGTTGGACACATTATAGCACACTAACATTTTTTTTTTTTAAAATTTTTAAATGACTCTCTGGAGGAATTAGAATGTACAAAACTTAATCTAATTCCATGTTCCAGTCAGTCAGTCAGTCACTCACTCTCACTCACTCACACTCACTCACTCACTCACACACACACACACACACACACACACACACACACACTCACACTCTCTCACACACACACACACAAACACACCAAAAAAAAAAAAAAGACTGGATTAAGGTCTTCATGGGCTCCTAGGCTAAGGGGACCTAGGTGGACTCCAACTAGAAACCAGTCAGCATCCAAGCAGCGTTTTGCAAAATCTCCACTCACGTACTGCTACTGTTGTGATTTGTAAAGCATGGTTTTTCAGAACTGAAGAAATGGAAAAAAACAGATCAGTACTCATGAAAAATTGAATGGTTTTTAATAATTTTAGACTGTCAGGTAAATGAACTAAAAAGTTGGCAGCAAAATTGTTTGTAATTTGCCTGACAAAAGAAATATGATAAGTAAAATCAGAATATAGACTGCTAAGTTTCCAAAAACTTCAAGACAACACCTAAAAATCTTAAGCTTTTAACTCATGCTCTCATACGATCAGTAGAAAATGCATTAACTTGTTGTTATGAAAACTATGCACATAATTTATTAGTTTCAAGAATGCAAAGCATATTAATTACCATAAATCTGATGCATACTTCTAGAGTTTTGTGTTTTGATGGACTTCATGTTGATTCTTCATCATCAGTTCTCTGGGGGCCTCACTCAGAAAAGGACAAATTTCTTCGCCAGACCCTATTAAAGACAGTGAATCTGAGGAAAAAGATGCCATGTCATTGGAAACCAAGTGCTATACTCTATACAGGGTGATTCAGCTAAGCGTGTACAAACTTCCAAACTTCTGGGAGGGGTAGGTTGCACAAAGACAAATCGGAATCACATTTCAATGCAGGGTCGGAAACACCATCTTCATGTGCTAGTGTACAGAGAGGACGAGCAATGAAAGAGCAGCACGTAAGAGAACAAAATGCTTTTTATTACTGACAAGACATTTGTGAAATGCATTGAGGTTACAGAAGGTGTTCAAAGTTGCTACCATGAGCTGCAACACACGCTTGACATCGTCGACGCATGGAATCCCGTACATTTAAAAAAAATTCTGGCGTGTCTCGGACTTCTGAAGCAACTACAGAGATGCATGCTACAAGGTCCTAATCACTTTCAACAGGGGTGTCGTACACCAGTCCTTTGATGTAACCTCAGAAGAAGTAATCAAGGCATGTTAAGTCCGGCGGTCTTGCAGGCCAATGAACAAGACCACTACGCCTTATCTACTGATGTCCAAATATCATGTTTAAGTGATGACGAACATCATTGCTGAAATGGGCGGGGGCCCCATCATGCTGGAACCACATTGCATGGCGCAGCGACTGAGGGACCTGTTGTTCGTTCAATAGCTCTGGCAAGACGTCCTCCAGAATTATCAAACTGGCCAGACAAGGGGGCATGAGGTATGGGCCAATTAAGTGATCCCCGTCAATGCCAGCCCAAACATTAACAGCAAAACAGTCCGCTGCTCTGTATGCGAGGTGCATATCAGCCATTTCCGCGTTCGTGAACTCAGCCATCCTACTACCTCTGTGGGCGGTTTACAAATGACGGTATCCTGAAAGAACGTATGGGCAGTCTCGCGGCCGAACGCCATCTACCGCACGAAGATGGTGTTTCCGACCCTGCATTGCTATGTGATTCCAATTTGTCCTTGTGCAACCTACCCCTCCCAGAAGTTTGTACACTTTTAGCTGAATCACCCTTTATATGAAGTTCCATAGGCTTTGCCAGGGCTGTTAGAATACTAGGGCTGGGTCATTCTTTTGAAGAAAATTTTCTACCATGGATCCCCTCAGCAGTGACAGATGATCTGTTTCTGACTTAGCTGAGTTGGAAACCTGGTTGAAACGTTGGAACCGTGAAGGCTACTTATGCTGCATTCTTTTCTTTGCTTTGTATGGATAAGTATTCAGCTCTTAAAACTTGCTCTTTGAGAAATCGTTTAGTTAGTTTACATTGAAATACTGATAACAATGTCGAGTTGTGCTGTGGCTACTTGTAAAAACCATTACAAAAAAAACTAAAGGTCAGTGTATTGTGTACCACGCTTTCCTTTGAAAAATCCAGATTTGGTGAAGGAATGGCTGAACAAGTAGTATAGGTCAAACTCTGTGAATGCAGTGAATGCTAGAGTTTGCGGCAAACATTTTCATTCTTCCAATCCCAAAGATGATTTAAAAAATCGCCTACTTGGACTTCCGGAAAAAAAAATACTGAAACAAAACGTGGCGACTATTGTGAATCTGCCGAACTGTCAGCAAAACAGACACTTTGCCACTCAACGAAGTAATGGAAAGCACAAACGAGATTTTAAAAAGTGCTTTCGGTCGAATGGATATTTTAAGTCCAAAAAAGGTTCGTTTGTGTGCAAGAAATGCAGGATCTCTGTTATGAAGTTGATGAAACATCAGGGGATATCAGTTGTTCTACCTGTATCAAAATAACGAAAGAAAATAGATTGCTACTTGAAAATGCTGCATTTCTTAAAAAACAAATTGAACTTTTAAAATTGGAGAAAACCAAGGTGTTAAAAATGAAAGCTAACGGAAGGCGACAGAGAAAATTACGAATGCAACGACTATTGTGTGAAAACAGATTTCTGAAAACAAAGCTGAAAATTATTGAAGATTAAAAAACTGTTAAAAATGGAAAAGCATATGAAAAGTTTACTAACTGCGACGCAACTGAAAGCAATAGTCAAAGGAAAAAGAAAAATCATTTGGAAGGCTCAAGACATTTCCAGGGGGACTGTAACTAGAGCACTTTCGAGCAATAATTCAGAATGCAAAGGCATCTGATGTTAAACCCCGGGGAGGGGGGGCACTTTACAAAAACATATATTCATTATTTCATACATTTTTAACAATGGTATACAAATGAATAAGGACATTGTGTTACCTTTCTGGTTCTTTTGAAATTGCGCGCATTAAAAGTTCGTAATTTAAAAGTAGTACGTTACTGCTTTACGTGAAATGAAATTAAAAAAAAAAATACTGATTCAGAAAGATGTCAAAGACTGACTACGAAAACACAGCAAATAAAGTTTAAGGAAAAACGAGAAAAAAACATGGAAAAAATTTGCAATTTTATTATTGCTGTTCGAAATTTAAGAAATTAAACAGAGAAGGAAACGTGGGAAAAAATGTTGACAGAAAAACTTGTCACCTGAAAATTTAAATGTATTGTGTGTGTATAATGAAAATTTTCATTTGTCTTTACCAAATACTCCAGTCTTTTCTCTTACTTTTTATTTAAGTCTGTTAAATACCTAGAATGAATCACTTGTTATATTTCTTTGCAAAAGGCACTCAAATGCGCGTTAGCTTTCATTCTCTCACTGCAGCCATCCATCGGTCAGCTCAGTTCGAACATACTGACATCACACGCTCGTGTTCGTAGGGATCCGTGAGCCTGAAGCCTATGACTCAGCCCTTCTATTCTAACAGCCCTGGGCTTTGCAACCCTATTACTTTCAACAACCTTACCCTCTCGGTGGACATGTTAGTCGAAAGACTCCAGTCATCCCTTTTCTCCACACACGACAAGAAACTGGATTACTTGGTCTTTTCAGACTTCTACACCTAAAGATTTCACCAGTCCTCTCTTCAATATTTCTAACCAGACGCTCTCCCAAGAAGAAACTAAAGTTTTGGAACTTGGACCAAAGTTCTGTGTCTGATTGAGACTGAACCCAACAAGCGCTGTTTCTGAGTTTGAGAGCATAATATCATGGGTTCCAAAAGACAACAAAGATGAACTACACTAACTGTGTTGCTTTAGGTTAAAATCGTTGTACAATCCAAAACAATCGCATAATAATTTCAAAATTCCAAGGATGATTTGGAACCTTAGAAATGACCGCTCCATAATGTTAACGCTAACGGACAAATCCTGCAAGATAGTGATTATGGATGCAGTGGACTACAATAAGAAACTAGAGGACTTTATATCTTATTCCGGATCTGTAATCTTATGAATGAACCCTCTAAATTCTTGGATTGCACAGGTACAAAGATCTGCAATACTAACCGCTATTCTGGACAATCTCAAGAAAGCCGCCAAACTACCGCCTGGTCCTCAGATCCCAAAACTCTTCGGAAGACTTAAACATCCCAAGCCCGGCAATCCATTGAGACTCGCCATGTTCAGGAGGTCCGCACTGACGTACCATCCAGAGAAAGCATTATCCAAATTCCTGATTAATCATCTACCAGAATCGGACTAAATAATAACTTCCACTCTAGATTTTATCACAAAACCAACACATTATTATCGATAGTTTTGACGTTGTTTCTCTTTACCCTTCGGTTCTTGTGTCAGAAGTCATTGGAACGTTGAAAGAGGCTATATCTAATTCATCTCTTTATTTGCAGGAGCCTTGCCTCAACATCTTCCAGTTAATGGACTTGGTCTCAAATTCTACAGCTACTTCAATTTCCAGGGACAAATCTATAAACAAATAAATGGTGCTCCGATGGGATCCTCGCGGAAGCAATACTTTGCCCAATTGAACAATATACAGGGGTTGTCCAAAATAATGGAAACACTTCGCTGAAAACAGTGACTTTGGTATGTGCTGCTTTTTGAGTAAAATGAACTTGTAGCTACAATTTTTTTTGTAAAAAAGTGTTGCTTATAGTCTCAAGGGTCTGTGTGATTGCATTGTAAATCGGTGTTTGCATAATTTCGTTCCAGGTGAAGGCACAATGAGTGACCTGTCGGAGTTCCAAAGAGGGCAGATTGTAGGAGCCCATCTTGTTGGTGCACCGGTAACCACAGTGGCACAGGTGTTGGGGGTATCGAGAGGTACCATGTTGAAGGTCATGACAGCATACAATGTTCACGGCACAACATCATCTGCAAGACACAACTGTGGAAGGAAAATTAAACTCACTGCGAGAGACAGTAGGACATTAAAGAGGATTGTGACCACAAGGAGGAAGACCACGGTGACGAAAGTGACTGCTGAGCTTAATGCACATCTCCACAACTCAGTGTCGACCCATACCGTGCGAAGGGTATGGGTCGTATTTATGGCAGAGCTGCGATTGCAAAACCCTGGTGTCACAGGTGAATATGAAATGTGGACTACAGTGGTGCCAGGAACATAAAACTAGGACTGCGGATCACTGGAAACATGTTTTGTGTACCAATAAATCAAGTTTCTCACTATTCCCCACCAAAGGACGAGTTTACGTGTGGAGAACTCCGGCAGAAGCCTACAACCCAGACTGTCTCCTTCCTATAGTGAAGTATGGGGCGGTTCCATAATGGTTTCGGCCATGATCTCGTGGTTTGCAGCAGGCCCCATTATCACCTTAAATGGACGAATCACTAGCGATGACTATGTCACTCTTTTGGCCGACCATGTGCACTCAACTGCACAGACATTGTTTCCGTCAGGGGAATTGCACTTTTCAAAATGATAATGCCCCGATTCACAGGAGTCGAACTGTTCAATCATGGTTTGAGGAACACGAGGATGAAGTTGCATCCTTTCCCTGGCCTGCACAATCACCAGACTTAAACATCATTGAGCCCCTGTGGTCTGTGTTGGAAAACAGAGTGAGATCCTGTTATCCTCCTCCGGTGTCTCTCAAGGAATTGGAGCAGTTTCTGCAGGAAAAATGGTACAACATTCCACTTACCACCATCCAGGACTTGTATGTGTCCTTTCCAAGGAGGATTCAAGCAATTTTAAATGCCACGGGTGCTCCCACACTATATTAGGTGCATAACATCTATTGTTTCAAGGTGTTTCCATTATTTTGAACAATCCCTGTACATATATTTACCAACATCATCCCAAAGCCTACCACCTGGTTACGATATGTGGACGACATATTTTTCATATGGCCTCACAGAAAGGAGACTGCCTCGCTTTTCCTTGATAAAATCAATTATATACACTGAAGAACAATTGAATTAGAGACAGCTGGCGTTATGAAAATGTGGCGCTGTGGGCGGCCCTGTAAACGGAAACGACATGACGTATGCAGCGATCCGACAATATAAGGAGTGATGCGACGGGAATCAGTAAGAGTCGGACGCAATATGGGTAAGACGAAGGATCTAAGCGCATTTGATCATGGGCAAATTGTCGGGGCCCGACGAATGGGTCACTCCATCTTGGAAGTCGTGCACGCACTGGGATTTTTACCAGCCACTGTGCCACGGGTGCACCGTGAGTACATTGAATCCGGTAAAACCATCCCTGCAAGGGCCAACTGCCGTGGACAACAGCGTGTGGATGAGCGGGGTCATCGCCGGCTAGCTCGCATTGTAACAGCGGATAGACGGGACAAAATGCAAGAAATCACTTGGCAATTTAACACTGGTGCACAAAAACGTGTAAGCAGCCACACTATTCAGAACCATCTCCTCGCTATGGGGTACGGAAGCCATCATCCCATGAGGGTACTGCTGCTGACCGCACATCACAGAGTGCAAAGATTAGCATGGGTGCGGGAAAATCGCCACTGCACCCTAGACATGTGGGAAAATGTTCCCTGGACTGATGAGTTGAGATTCACGTTGGTACACGTGGATGGCAGGATACGAGTATGGCGCAAACCACATGAAGCGATGGATCCTTCTTGCCAGCAGGGTACTCTTCAAGCTGGTGGGGGTGGCATTCTCGTCTGGGGACTGTTTATGTGGACTGAAATGGGACCCCCTGGTACGTATGACATCGTCTCTCACAGGTGAACGAGCGTCTTCAACACACCACTGGGGACCTCATCCTGCAACAAGAGAATGCACCGTGCCATCGCTCCCGAATTGTATCCGAATGGTTGGATGAACACTCCACCGACGTGACCTCGCTTCTTTGGCCAGCTAGGTCACCTGACCTCAATCCCATTGAGCACATCTGGGATGCTATCAAGAGAGATGTTTGAGGCTCTGACCCTCCCTCCATCAAATATTCGTGAACTGTGGGAGCTTGTTCAGGGGTCGTGGATCTGTATGGCTTCCCAACGCTTCTGGTGTTTTGTTGAGACAAATCGCCACCGTTACTAGACAGGTATCTCTAATTCAATTGCTCTTCAGTGTACACCCTACGATCAATTTCACTATGGACTATGGAGCATGAATGCAATGGTACCTTACCTTATCTGGATGTTTTGGTGAACAAACCACCTGACAACCACCTTCACACAGAAGTCTATTATAAACCCAACTCTGTTCCCAACCTGATGCTCTACAGTTTATTCTGCCCTAATTCTTACAAGACAGTTTTCTTACATTCTCGAATTAGAAGAGCCTTCGCTGTCTCCTCTGATGTTCACTCCAGATGATGTGAACTAAAAGACAAATCATCAAATTAGCCACTAAGGCAGGATACACCTTGAACCAGATACAAAATTTTATCAAAAAGTCCAGATCCAACTGTGTTAATCCATCTGTGCTGCAACTAAGCTACCTGGGCTCTATTCTCTACATACAAAGAGTTTCTTATTAACTCAAGAATGCACTCAGAAGGATGAACTTTGGTGTTGGCATAAGGTCTCCGGCATCATTATATAATACAATGCTTAAGAGAAATATTGACAAACCCCTCTTCTCACCGATGCAGGTGTTTATGCCATCCCACTACAATATCTGGACAGCTCCAAGCGATACTACATCGAAATGATCAAGTTTTCGTTTAGAATTAACTCAATGAACATAAAAGAGACAAAAAGGACGGAAAAGTAACAACTGCCCTATCCAGAGAAGTCAAGTTCAAGTTCGCTGATCCTATGTGGAATTATATAAAGAAATTAGCTTCCTACTCCATGCCTAAATTTACTGCCATTCGCGAAACCTTAGAAATCATTACCAATACTGAGGCTTGCAATGACAGCATCTCTCTAGAATTGCCACGAGTTTGAAACCAGTTCGTCAAATAATCTGTGTTTTCTCCCACGGTACTGTGTGCCCAACTAATGTGTCGCCTTGATTCTGTGAAAGAATAATTACATTCACATCTATTCATTTATCGTCTAGTCACCGCATTCAAATTGTTGAAGCATTCTATTATTCAATTTGCATTCTACCTTCCTTGAAAAAGCCATCTGGTTGATGTGCGAAAGCTTGGGAACTTTTATTTCTATTCTACGCCAAAAACTTCGGATCAGTAGTATAGTTATACTATTTTGAGTTCATGGAAATGCTGAAGACAATGTCTTTAATGATGATGATGGGGAATAACAATATGCAATTCTTTTTCACCTTAGAGTTGTTCTAAAACAAATCTATAAGACTATGTGGGCTACCATGATTAAAAATGCTAAGGCTGTTTTCTTTTCCCAGTCCAACCTTGAAGGTATCTATCTCTCTCCCTGATTCAGAACCTGGCTCAGTAGTGCTTTAGCTTAATGCAGCTATACAATTTGACTGCTCAAAATAATTAGGGAAGCATGTGATATCTTACCAAAATGTGGAAAACGCAAGTCAAGTACGATGCAGACAGTTCAATCATGTATATCCTTATGCAAATTAGCATCTGTGATATCAGAATGCATAATTCATAGATTGGTATAAAAATAAAGGTTACCCGGCAGTTCCCTTATTCTATTGTATTAATAGTGACATTTCGCTTCATGAAGTCTTTGGTTCGAACGATGCGTCAACAGCATGATTTACTGGAATCAATAGCATGGAGAGCTATTGGCAGGCCGGAAGCAGGTCAGAAACAGCGGGTAGGAGAAGAAGCCATTGCAGTGCCATTTCCCGACCGTATACATGATTCCAGGATACAAGAAGTGTTCGAAGAAGGCAAAGTCAAGGCCATCCACTGGCAACTACAGCAAGGAACGACCATTATCTATTCTAATAATTAATGACTTCATGGCTTCTTTTAATTACTTTCAGTATTATAAATATTTAACGGGAATTATCTATTGTTAGCAGTCTGTTGGAACAGGTGGCAATTTTTATTTATTTTTATTGGAGGTTTAACGACTACCATGAACAACTCAATGGGCTATAAGCAGTTTCCCGTCCCTAATTTAGGGCCACTGGTTAAAGGGAAAGGAAAGAGCCAGCGCCGTAAAACAAACACAACATCCATGCCTCACCGGGATTCGAATCCGGACCCAACTTGGACGAATGATCAGAAACCAGCGTTTAGACCACTGCGCCACCAGGGCGGCATGGCAAAATCTACTCAATTTCAGCAACAACTTCTCGTATCAACAGGATGCAGGATATCAACTCAAACTATCTGCAATTGCCTTCACCACGGTGGCCTTTATGCATGAAGACCAATAGTGTGCGTCCCTTTAATGGCACGACACCCTATTGCCCCTAGAAATTGGGCTGAGGAAAATCATGGTTGGAAACATGACAAATGGAGTCAAGTTCTCTTCCCTGACAAGTGGAGATTGAGTCTGGAGTCTGACAATTGACCAGTTCTTATCTGGAGGCAACCCGGAATGTGAAATAACCTAGCTTTTATGCAGGAAACATCATATTATGGCAGACATGGATTGATAGTCTGGGGAGACATAAGTATCACTGGACGTACGGACCTGGACATAATCTGAAACGACAGTCTGATGGCCCAGCGATATAGAGACTAGATTCTCAGACCTATTGTCATTCCTTATGCTGTAGCCATCAGTGATTCATTCTTTTTCATAGATGATAACACTTGACCTCAAAAAGTTCAGCTACTGGACACCATGCTTCAAGAGGAAGGAATTGACCATATGTATGGAATGCCCAACATGCTTCCCTGACTTCAATCCAATTGAGCATGACTGGGATGCACTTGGCAGACACATTGCAGCTTGGCAGGCATCTCTGTTGACTCTTTGTGAACTGGAGACTGTTGTCATTGAAGAGTGGTGAAGATACTCCCAAAAGCTCCTTGATAACCTCATTAATACCATACCACACAGGTATGCAGTGGTCTTAGTGGTTTGAGGTGACCACACTCCCTACTAGAAGTCAGTTACCACCTACAAAAAGTCACTTTTTCAGGTTGTACACACAGCATTGCCTCTAAAACATCAATCCCACACAGTTATCTGGAAATTAGAGGAATCCCTGGAAATTTACACGACACAAGGTGGCAACATCAACGACTATGCTGGATGGAAAACCCACCAAGATTGGTCGCCAGACCTGTGGAAGTAGTAAAATGCAAGAACTCCTGAAGAAGATCTAGTGTATAGATCGAAAATTTGAGAGGTAATGTACCTTAATAAATTTATTCTCAATAATTCCCGTTAAATATTTATAATACTGAAAGTTTCCTTTGTCCAGTATTGGTATTAAATATCAATTTATTGTATAAATGTTTGAATTTCAGCTTTCGATAATGGAAGTTCGACGGAGCAAAAATTTCTTTGTAAACTTTAGGCACGAGTTCATTCCGCGGATTTGAAATCTTTGTGGTCATCATTTGTGTCCTTCTCGAGAACGATGCAAAACTGAAGATAATTTGGGGTGGTGGAAGGGGGGCGTTTTCCCACTGGGGACGGAATTGCAGAATTTCGTCTTTCAAAACTTTCGAAAACGGAAGTTAGACGAACTGTAGATTTATTCTGTAATCGTAAAAAAATTTTCCTGTGATGTTCCCACTGTCCTGAATTATTGTTATAATAAATGTTATTTTCCCTTCATAAATAGTTGCAAAGGGAAAAACTGGACACTCATATCAGAAGAATGGTTAAAGCAACTAAGTCTTAATTATGTGAACTGTAAACATCTCATACATAGTATTCAAGAAGATGTATTTTTTTCTCAGAGCTGAAGGGAAACTTGTTCATAAATAATAAATTAGTTGTCACTTGTAATACTAAACTTGCACATCACAATGTGCAGTGAAGGTTTATCTTATGTGATTGAGATAGACTGTATATTTCCTTCTGCCACAATGGAACTTTTTTTGAAGTTTGAATGTTTAAAATCTGAATCTGTGAAGCAATACACACACAAGTTTTGGTACAGTCTTTTAAAAGCCTGGCAGACAAGTTTTTTTTTTTTTTTTCTCGGAAATTAAAGATGCAGTTATGGAATATTCACTATTCCAACATAGCTGTAAAAATTGAGTATGTGCCAATGTCTACAGTTTTCTAAGAGTTTTATAAACAACAATCTGCACACATTTCCATTAGTGTCAAAAGTTTCTTTTGCAAGTAAGTCTTGTATTGCGTTTAACAATTGTACCATGTAAATGTGACTTTAGCACACTCAACAGAATTCAGTCAATTTATAGATCCACTGGGCAACAAAAATCTTAATGCATATTACTAAAATTGGGGCACATAAACCCTCAGAAATAAAACAGCTGATCAAAGCTTGCTAACTGTGGCAAGGAATGAAATACAGACATATATGTATACTTCAGGCACAATTTTATGATATCAGTGTACTGCAAAATGCACAACTCTAGTTTTGTAAAATGAATCATGATCATTTGCATTAGATTCAATGTTTTTATCTGATTCACCTGTTTGTTTTAAAGATCAAGTACAGCTTATATTGTTTGAAAAATTACTACTGTTTTCCCAGAGTCTTAATATTAAGACACGTATTCAAAACTCTCCGCCTGAAATTTTCAATCCCCCCTAATTACAAACACAAGTGGAAAGACTCCCATTTCAAATTTGAATTTTAAGCCCTGATTTAATACTTTTTTTTTTTTTTTCTGAATGTCAGCGTGTGAATTATACAAGGAGGTTAGAAGTAAGAGGAGCTGGCAACAGCTCCTCTCCCTGTGCTTCTGGCGTGACGCCACTTTCTATCAGCTGACTACGCCAATGCGCCCAACCTAAGAATTTCCTGTATATCTCTATGGGGAAATCGCAATTTTGAATGGGTTTTTCGGACCCTTACTCTACCCATACAGGCATGAAAAAAATTGAGGCTGAAATATTCATTCCCATAATAAAAAAATTCCAGAAAAAACAGGAAAATATGTGTTGGTATTTCTTTAAAAAAATAAACAAAATAATTATTTTTTGAGCGGAAGTGCATAGTGCGCATGGTGGGCTTACTGCCCATGTGCAAGTAACCATGTTTAAAATATAACCAAAAGCCTAATGTTAAGAAATAAGAAGTCCGAAATATTCCTTCTTTCCATCCTTGGTTTGCATGCGCTAAGCAAAACTGCTTAAGCCACAGGAAGTGACGTCACGTTCCCGAACTCCCGCAGCGCAGACTCCCACCACCTCAGAGAGAGAACAGAAATAGCTGATCTGTTTTGGCTTCACTCAAAACGGGTCCCTTCACCTCCTCTTCTTCTAACCTCCTTGGAATTATATGCCGGCGCAGATTATATATAAAGGTAAAAAAAAATGTGGGAATTCCAGGGTCTGGGAATAAACGACAAAAATTACAGTAATTCAAGAATTTCCAAGCCCCAGAAAAAAAAAAAAATAGTGAGTATTGTTTTTCTTTTTGCCAGGGAGAGATAAGCTAAAGGCTGAGTGTAAAGCATTTTTTGGACAGAAGTATACATGACTAATATTACACATAACACCCCCCACCCCTTCCAATGTCTGGCCACTAAAAAATTTAGCTGGCCACCAAATTTCAGTTTTTTCTACCCCTGACTGTGAGCAACTTAATGGGCTACAAGCAATCACCTGCCTCTAATTTAGGGCCACCGGTTCCAGGACAGGGAGAGAGTCAGTGCTTTAAAACAAACATACCACCTATGCCTCATCTGGGACATAAACCCAGGTCCATCTTGGCACAGCCGTAACTAGGGCGGGGCAGCTGAAGAGAGGGCGCAAAACTCAGTGCTTACAGTCCAATTAAAATTGGAATTGAAACTTCGCACCAGTTTCTGCTACAACTTTTATCTTTTGTCCTCAAAACGTTCAGGGGATATTAATTGCTCACATTCAAAAATGAAGGTGCAGTTGTATGTGTGGTGCAAGATAAGGATGTTGTTCACGTTGTTGAACATTCTCTGGGGACTGTTTAATGATTTCTGAGACTTTGAGCTTCAATTTTCATTTGATGTGGTACTTAACGTCGGCAAGTCCTAAGCCGTGCAAACACGCACAGTTTGAGTTTTTTTGTTTGGGGAGTTTAACGACCACTGTGAACAACTTGATGGGCTATAAAACATCGCCCGTCCCTAATCTTGAGCTACTGGTTCCAGGACAGGGAGGATCCGTCCCTAATTTAAGGTCACTGTTTCCAGGGAAACGACACGCATGCCTCACCGGGATTTGAACCCAGGCCATCTCGAACGAATGGTCAGAAGCCAGTGCTTTGAGCACTACACCACTGGAACGGCACGTCGATTATGCCTCTTCTATAGATAGATACATTGAAATGACACTTTTGTTTTGCCGAGCAATATACAATGGCGTGCAAAAATTAAGGACGAGACAATTTTTTGAATGTAACATTGTGCAGAAGTGCTCCACACCGACTCAAATCATACCATAAGATCCCCAAGATGTAAGAATATGGGACAAGGGAGCAAAACCGTCCAAACAAGGAATCCAAAGGATACAAAGGCACTTCATTGAAAAGGTAGCTTTGAGCCACAACTGGACGGAAGACAGAAACGTCCATGTGACAGGCGGCTGCCAAGAAAAATCCAGTCTTTAGTAGGGGATATGATCACCCCTGACTGTGTTGCAGGATTTACGCCTGTCCATGCTGAGGACGAGGTTGTCAAGGAGCTGTTGAGGCATTGCGGCCCATTCCTCTTGTAGCGCCAATCACAGCTGCAGAATCATTGCTGGCAGCTAGTGACGTGCTACCAAGCGTCTCCCGAGAAGGTCCCACACATGTTCGCTTGGATTTAGGTCCGGGGACCTTGCTGGCCAATCCATGCGTTGAATATCTTCACTCTCCAACAGCCACTGAACGATGAGGTGTAGCGTTGTCGTCCACGAAGAGGAACTCAGGACCCACAGCACCTCTAAACAGACGCACATGAGGCAGGAGAACCTTGGTACAATAGCGGACACCAGTGACTGAAGCTCTTTGGAAGATGTGGAGGTCAGTACGGCTACCAAGCATGATACCACCCCAAACGAGAACTCCGCCACCTCCAAACCAGTCTCTTTCGATGATGTTGGAGGTGTGATTGCATGTTCCCTGCTCTCTCCAGATGTGTATACATCCAGAATCGCTCGTCAGACTAAATCGGCTCTTGTCTGTAAAGAGAACTCGACCCCATTGCTGATGTGTCCAGTTCTTGTGTTCCTGGCACCACAGAAACCGCCGTCTCCGATAAGCAGGTGCCAATGGCACACACCCTGCTGGTCGTCGTGAAAATAGACCACCTTTGTGCAGCCTCCTGGCCACTATAAAACGCGATAACAGACGTCCAGTTGTCTGTTGCATGTGCCTTGCGATTTCTCCCGCTGTCTGCCTTCTGTTTCTTCTCACCTGTAGGACAATATATCGGTCCTCCGCCGCCGTGGTTGCTCGTGGACGACCACTGCTAAACTCTCGGACAGCTGTTCCTGTCATTTGAAATGCTCTCCAAGCTCGTGAAATGATGCTGTGAGCGATCCCGAACTCCTTGGCCACACTTCGACCTTCTTCCAACTCCCCAACGACGCGACCTCAAGTAAAGTCATCCAGATGTCGTCTACTGGATTGCCTGTTGGCCATATCACATGGTGGCAGCAACTCGACGTTGTTAAAACCGATGTATACTGTGCAATAGCTTTCCACCGGATTGCTGAGCGTACATCACTCGTGCTTTCTACCCTTCGACGACGACCCCCTCCTCCCGCCATGCTGCATATATGGGCATGCCCTACCGTACCGGACCTTAGTCTATCTCCTGAGTGGTCTTCCGGTCCGTTCTGCCTACTCTTTCCCCTGTTATGCTAATTTCTCCTCTTCGTCCCTAATTTTTGCACACCAGTGTACATTTTTGTGTGTGCATATGTATATGCAATTACATTAAAAACATATATAACTAATTTATAAGATAGATGGGGGGGGGGTGCACAATATTTTGTGCTTTGCCCTGGGTACAGAAATGCCTAGTTACACCTCTGATATTGGACAAGTGGTCAAACGCTGGTGCTTCAGATCATTTGGCCACAGATCATTTGGTCACTCTCATCTTTGGGTTCTATATTCTGAAGCTAGTAGACAGCAACATTGTTAGGAGTTCCAGATTTTCCCCTGCATAATGATGCTAAGACAAAATCACCAAAATAGTATAACTATAATAATGATCCAAATTTCTTGGTGTAGAATAGAAATAAAACTTTCCAAGCTTACGCACATCAACCAGATGGCTTTTGAAAGGAGGTTAGACAGCTAACTGCAAACTGGATAATATAACGTTTCAACAATTTGAATGCAGTGACTTGATAAGACAATAAATTAATAAGCGCAAATGTGATAATTCGAAGAAACAAGGTCACGTTGGTTGGACACGCAGTACCATGATAGGAAACGCAGCATTATTTGAAGAATTGATTCCAAATATGTGGCAACTCCAGAGAGACGCTATAATTGCAAGCCTAGCTGCTGGTCAATATTTCCAAGGTTTCACGAATGGCAGTAGATTTGTGTGTGGAGTATGAAGCCAATCACTCAACATAGGATCAGCGGACTTGAACTTGACTTTTCTTGATAGGGCAGTGGTTATTTTTCAGTCTTTTTTTTTTTTTTTTTTTTTTGATTGGAGGTTTAACGACCACCATGAGCAACTCAATGGGCTATAAGCAGTCGCCCGTCCCTAATTTAGGGTCACTGGTTCCAGGGAAGGGAGAGAGCCAGTGCCGTAAGACAAACACAACATCCATGCCTCACCGGGATTCGAACCCGGACCCCGTTCGGACGAATGATCAGAGGCCATCGCTTAGACCACTGCGCCACCGGGGCGGCATTTTCAGTCTTTTGTATCTGTATCATGTTCGCTGATTCTAATTTCAAATGAACATTTGGTCATTCCATGGAGTATCACCTGCAGCCTTCCGGCTATTATAGTGGGATGGCATAAACACTTGCCTTGTTGAGAAGAGAGGGCTTGTCAATATTTCTCTTAAGGTATCCCACTACGTTGAAAAGGTAGTTTTGGGCTAAATTTCACATTTTGTAAAAATGCATTCATTTTAAAGCCCCATTCTTTAAGATTCAAAAACTGCCTTTGTTTCTTGTCTATGATGAATAGATACAGAGTTATAGCAATTGGAATATCTAAATCCAGGTGCCAAATGAATGGGAAATGGCACTTGAAGGGCTGAAAGTTGGAAAATAATTAGGTTAGTCTTACTATTTGTGCATAAAATTGTAGTAGAAAATATTTTGTACAAGGTTTTACAAATCTGGCAATACTTTGGATACAATTTATATTTGCAAAGTATGTTTATATAACATAAACATACTTTTCATCCCATCAAAACTGTGTCTTTTAAACTTTAATCGTGTTTTTTGCAGGATGAGATTTTTGTCCCGAACTCTTTATGGAAAACCTGATAACTGCAAAAGGTATGTACATAAATTAATGAAACTTGGTATACATCTTTCTTACAATATTGTGCATGCAATGAACAAAAGGTTTTGCTGTTTGCCAGTTCAAAGTTAGGGTATAGCTATTTATATTCAACATAGTGAAGAAATTTGTAAAAAATCCACACTAATGCATGTAGGAATAAGTGTATCTCAGCAGTGTTTAGGAAGATCACTTACCTTTTAGTTCATTGCATAGATAATAGTCATGTGCATATACTGACGCAAAAAAATGCCATCCTAGTGCCCTCAACGTAGTGGGATACCTTAAGCATCGTATATAAAGATGCCGCAGACCTTATACTGACATCGAAGTTCACCCTCCTGAGCATGTTTTTGAGTTGATAGGAAACATTTGGTATGTATTCTAATTCCAAACGTTTGTTTGGAATTAGAATCAGCAAACATAAAAGGCATATAAAAGATGGAAAAATAACCACTACCCTATCAAGAGAAGTCAAGTTCAAGTCTGCTGATCCTACGTGGAGCGATATAAAAAAATTAGCTTCGTACTCCACACCCAAATCTGCCATTCATGAAACCTTAGAAATCTTGCCACCAGCAGCGAGGTTTGCAAGTATAGCCTCTTTCAGGAGTTGCCACATATTTAGAATCAATTCTTCAAACAATGCTATGTTTTCTACCATGGTACAGCGTGCCCAACCAACGTGACATTTCTTTGCATTATCACATTTGCGTCTATTCATTTATTGTCAAGTCACAACGTTCAAATTGTTGAAATGTTCTATTATCCAGTTTGCAGTCAGCTGTGTACCCTCCTTGGAAAAGCCATCTGGTTGATGTGCGAAAGCTTGGAAAGTTTCATTTTTATTCTACGCCAAGAAATTCGGATTATTATAGTTATACTATTTTGAAAATAATTGGTGTACAGTTCCTACTTATTAATTACAAAACAGTAAAATTTCAGTACCCACAGGTATTTACTTCATTTAACTTTCAAAAATAAATTATCTCGTACCAAAATATGGTAAGAGAATGTGTACATATCTTGGAATCATGAAATGAAATTTTCTATGCATGTTTCAAGAGGAGAAAACCTATCTTACAGAGAGCAGGAAATACAGACATTAAATTGAGATGCTGTCAGCTTTCAATTCAAAGGTTTCTGTAAAATGTTAAAATCGATAAAAAAAAATATGTGAGGGAGGCGCTCTCCTGGTGCTACTACTCTGAAGCAAACGTTTTGTCTTCCTGAATGAGTTCAAAATCATAGATAAGATTGATAGTCCAGCAGCAGTTTGTTTTTAATTTCTACTAACTGTTATTCACAACTATTTGGTTTAGGGAATGCTGTTTCCCTTACAGATTTATTATAGAAACACAGTTCTCACCCACTTTCACCACTGTTTAAGTGATAAACTCCTCCAAGAGCATACTTATTTCCTATTTTTGTCATGCCCTCAGTAAAATGTAAACATCTTAGGAAGAGTAGATCTATAAATTAAGATGTAGGATATTTTAAAAATTGCTTGACATACCTGAAGAAATTAACTGGTATAACAGCAACAGAATAGAAAGCAACTTCAAAAACTCAAGTGCAACAAAATTCTGGGCGCCTATCGGTTTAAAATACGCATTTCACGTTCAAGGACAGAAAAAATGAGGAGTATTTAGGCTATCTGGTAGGAACATGGATGGGAAAATTTGGCGACTCAGCACGTAACATATTTAAACCTGCACATAGGACTTCATCTATAAACAAACTGGTCGCCTAGCTACGATGCATAGTCTGGTTCTTTGTTAACTTGAAGGTATTTGGTAAGAACTAAATACCACAGTTCTCAAAAACATAAAACTCGAGACGAGAAGGTTACTTAGCAACATTCTGCAAAACAATTACTCGTTTACAAAAATCTTACCTGTTCATTTTGATAACCAAACCTTTAAAACTATATGCAAACCTGAAATTTTGACACAAATCAATCAGAAACATTCATGAAAGAAACTACTAATTGTACTTCTTACCGTCGCAACACAACTCTCACACCTCCATATTTCGTAAACACAACATTGCAATAGATTACGTTGCAACCGATTTATTTTTAATTTTTGGACTATGTGTTTACGAATCATATTTCTCCCAGTCACTCATTATAGGTGGAGCTTCTTCCAATAGGCGGATATGACGGAGCTTTTATTTTTCGATTTCCTAATTACACGATACTGATACACTTTGCAAATACAAAAAGAATCTAAACTTTTTCACAGAAAAAACTTTTAGTTACAAAACTGAACTTATTTTTACATATTTAAGAAGCAGAAGTGGTTGAATGATTTCCCAATGGTTTGTAGTTTTTCTCAATAGTTTGTAGGCGGAGCTTACTGAAGTAGGCGGGAATATTACCCTCTTCAGTAACCACTTAAGGTACAGTATTATTAGTATGTGTTGGCAGAATTACTGGCATTGAACTTCTTAATCTGTATCACCATGATCTGGATCTAGCAAGCAGATTTTTTTTTTTTTTTTGATTGGAGGTTTAACGACCACCGTGAGCAACTCAATGGGCTATAAGCAGTCGCCCGTCCCTAATTTAGGGTCACTGGTTCCAGGGAAGGGAGAGAGCCAGTGCAGTAAGACAAACACAACATCCATGCCTGACCGGGATTCGAACCCGGACCCCTTACAGACGAATGATCAGAGGCCAACGCCTTAGACCACTGCGCCACCGGGGCGGCAGCAAGTAGATCAGATCATATGTAAAGGATTTTAGGAAGGGAGTGTCTGACCCCAGATCTTAAATAACCCTTAGAAAAAGGAAGCTAGGAGGAGATTTGGGCTAGAGTGCACGATAGGAAAGTGACACGGAAACGATGTAGAAAGGGTGAAGAAGACGCCCTTATTTATTACGGGGGGTAGTACTCGGAGTACGACGGCTTAACGTGCCCATCCGACGCACGGCGAATATTTAGTGGTTCGAGCGTTCGTACCTGGCTGGGATCGAAGCTGAGGTCTTGACGTGGCAGTCACGAACGTTGACCACTGTAGGCCATTCGCTGCCCGGATCTAGCAAGTAACTATAATCAGGTTTAATTTGAAGTGATGATAGGTTCACGACGTTTGCAGGAGTTTTAATTCCACTTATCTTTGAAGGAGGGAGATCTGTATTAGTATGAGCACTTAGACATCCTTTACGGTAGGAGTTTTGGCAAACAAAAATTCGAATGCATACGCATGCAGTTTCAGCTGTGTGTTTTTTTGAACTGCGTGGTTTTTGGTTGCAGAAATCATGTTAATACCGGAGTGAACAATACTTCACACACGAGCAAAGTTTTCAATTTTAAAGTTATATTTGTTTTGAACTTGCACGTCTAAGGTTTCATAAATTTCAATTTAAAATAGAAATGGAAGGTGCCTTAAAATAATTACAAATTTTATAAATTCCGCATTCTCTCACACATCGGCAGCAGGTCACGATGCGAAATTAGAAACATTTGTGACGCAAGAATGCGATTCAACCAACACAAAATGTATTGCAATAGCTTTGGAAACCACCAGTTTCCCCACACTTCAATGGCGGCCGCTCGCGGTTATGGGCTTTACGCAAAGTGGTACTGCCGTCGGTGGCGCAGTGGTCCAAGCGATGGCTACTGATAATTCGTCGCCGCCCCGGTGGCGCAGTGGTCTAAGGCGCTGGCCTCTCTGATCATTCGTCCGTAAGGGGTCCGGGTTCGAATCCCGGTCAGGCATGGATGTTGTGTTTGTCTTACGGCGCTGGCTCTCTCCCTTCCCTAGAACCAGTGACCCTAAATTACGGACGGGCGACTGCTTATAGCCCATCGTTAAAACCTCCAATCAAAAAAAAAAAAATTCGTCCGAGATGGGTCCGGGTTCGAATCTCAGTGAGGCATGGATATTGTGTTTGTCTTACGACACTGGCTCTCTCCCTTCCCTGGAGTCAGTGGCCTTAAATTAGGGACGGGTCACTGCTTATAGCCCATTGAGTTGCTCACGGTGGTCATTGAACCTCCAATCAAAAAAAAAATTAAAATAGAAATGGGAAGGTGTCTTAAAACAGTTAAGAATTTTATAAATCCAGCATTTTTGAATACATTGGTAGGAAGTAGTCGTGCAAAAATACAAATGTTTGTAACGAAAGAACGCAATTCGACTTACACAAAATGCATTTGCAATATCCTCGAAAAGCGCCAGTTTTTCCACCCTTTTTTTTTTTTTTTTTTTTTTTTTTATTGGAGGTTTAACGACCACCGTGAGCAACTCAATGGGCTATAAGCAGTCGCCCGTCCCTAATTTAGGGTCACTGGTTCCAGGGAAGGGAGAGAGCCAGTGCCGTAAGACAAACACAACAACCATGCCTGACCGGGATTCGAACCCGGACCCCTTACGGACGAATGATCAGAGGTCAGCGCCTTAGACCACTGCGCCACCGGGGCGGCATTTTCCACACTTTAAGGACTGCCGCTCGTGGTTATAATCTTCATGAAAATTGGTTCTATTCCAATGATCAGGACATCTCCAGAAATCTAATATAATCTCCTCATTTTTTGTTTGTTTGTTTGTTTTGTTTGAGGGTTTAGCGACTAATGTTAACAAGTCGTTGAGATATAAGCAGTCTCCCGTCTCTAATTTATGGCCTCTGGCTCCAGGGAAGGTAGAAAGCAAATGCCATAAGACAAACACAACATACATACCTCATCAGGATTCGAACCCGGACCCATCTTGGACGAATGGTCAAAAGACAGTGGTTAGATTACTGCACCACAGAGGCATCCGTCATCGGGTGTGAATTAATGTTACATGAGGAAACAGGTCACAACTAAAATGAGAAAATAAATGAATTAGAAAACTCTATTAGGGGTATGCAAAAGTTTTCGCCGTTTTAAAGAGAAAAGAGACAGGAACAATTAGGAAACCAGTACACATTTATTCATCGAAAGCATCAATGATCTTTTGCCATTTTTCAGGCAACAAATGAATGCCCCTGTGATAAAAGGACTCGGGTTTTAAGCTGAAGAACGCAGTGACGAAATTTTCCACCTCTGGAACTGTGGTGAACAGCTGTTGGGCTAGGGAATGTTGCATAGAGCGAAACATATGAAAGTCTCCGGGTGCGGTAAAACCTCCCAGTGTAACTGTTCAAGGATTGATTTCGGGGAGGCACCGATATGTGGTCTGGCACTATCGTGTAACAGGATGACTGGGCGGCGTCCTTTACCTGTCCATGGGCGCTTTTGCTCAATTGCGGCGTTCATCAGATTATCACTATATCATTGTGTAGTGATTGTTTCGCCCGGTTTCAACAGTTCGAAGTACAGTGCTCCATACATATTCCACCACACACACACACACAACAGCACCTTTCCCCCGTGGATATCCTGTTTTGCAGTAGATATTGATGGCTGGCCTGGGACGACCCAGGATCGCTTGAGTACGGGGTTGTCCCAATAGACCCATTTTTCATCCCCGGTGACAACCTTCCACAAGAAATTCTTCCCTTGAAACCTTTTCAGCAATGACATGCAGGTGCCCAATCGTTGACTACTATTACGCTGCGTTAAAGTATGCGGAACCTACTTACCAATCTTCTGGATGTTTCCCAAGGCCTGTAGGCGCCGGTAATAATAAAAAACACCCATAATAATAAAAAACACCAAATCTTAAATTTTTATCATCCTTCAATGAAACATTAAAATGTCCTCGCTGAAGGGACAATTTTTCAAGCACTGACAACTCGGACTACTTCCGCAGTAAAAACCTAATTCCATATAATAGCGATGTTTGCACTGCAATACACCACCATATTTTGGAGGCTGGCATTCAGCTTTATTTCAGTCTTCTGGATGCCAACTTTTCATGTATACGGTTAAGAGTCAGTGTAGCTAACGTGACATTAGTGCTTCTAATATAAGCTCGGCCGCCCCGGTGGCGCAGTGGTCTAAGGCGTTGGCCTCTGATCATTCGTCCGAAGGGGTCCGGGTTCGAATCCCGGTGAGGCATGGATGTTGTGTTTGTCTTACGGCACTGGCTCTCTCCCTTCCCTGGAACCAGTGACTCTAAATTAGGGACGGGCGACTGCTTATAGCCCATTGAGTTGCTCACGGTGGTCGTTAAACCTCCAATCAAAAAAAAAAAAAAAAAAAATATAAGCTCGATGCTCCTAATACAACAAAATATTTGCTGCCTAATTTTTAACAACAGCAAATTATTAGAAATTGTTCCCATAAAAGTTTTTTCCCCTGACGGTGGGTGGTTTACAATCTGTGACAACAAAAAAATAAAAAATAAAAATCGAGGCACCTCAAACTGGCATTCAAGCGGTTATTTAGCTTCGGTTTTTTTTTTTTTTTTTTTTTTTTTGGTTTTTTTACTACTATGTGCTAATCGAAATAATATAAAGGGGCTGAAACCAAATGGCAGAGGAATGGTTTACATTATACGTTTTCAGGTAATATTGTAAGGATTCCTTAATAATCAGAAACAGGCTTGTAGTAAGGAGAGTACATTTTTACCACTCCTAATGCTTAGGCTGGGAGGAATTTCTTCGGCACAGCGTTATCTTACTAGCATCTTCAATATTTTACACCACCCCATCGTGAAATCCGTGGTGCATTACTGAATTAAAGCAAAGGTATAAGATATCTACATTTTTAACCACTTATATGTTTAGATTACTTGGAATTCGCATTTGCGATATATAGGAGCATAAGAAAAATTATATACTCTATTTAAAAATTTTATATATATTAATGTGTATGTAAATAACAAAATTGTGATTATATGTACAGGTATAATCAGTCAACAAGTTTCAGCCCCCATTTGTAACCCCCTCCCCCCGGAAAAACTATCTGAGTGCAACACTACTGGTCGTTAAACCCCGGTACATATACAGGGTGATTCAAAAAGACTTTACAACTTCAAAAGCGTATAGAAATTTATTTAGAATACTTACAAAATTTTGGAGGCTTTAATTTGCAGCGAAACACATCAAGTTTTACTTCACGTAGTACCATAGCACCGAATTTCCTAACCGCGACCGCCAGCTGTGTGCGTTTCAAAATGGCTGCTTTGACACGTGCGAAGCGTGCTCGCTGTGTGTTTTGGTTTGAAGAAACGAAATCCGCGACAACTGTTCAACGGAAATTTTGCACCTAGTAACGTAGAGATCCTCCCACTAGACCTACAATCTACTCTTGGAGTAAAAATTTTTGTTGAGACTGGTTGTTCTGTTCGCCATGAGAAATCCCCCGGTCGCCCGCGTGTTTCTACTGCTGTCGTGGAACAAGTAAGAGATAGCTTCGCTCGTAGTCCCACGAAATCAACGCGACGTGCGTCTTGTGAAATGGGTATTTCACAACCGACGGTTTGGCGAGTGCTACGAAAACGATCGCGCTTAAAATCATGAAGATTTACCATGGTTCAAGAAATTAGTAGCGCAGATTGCGTGGGAATTTTGTGCGGAAATGTAACATCGGATAGAGTAAGATGGGATATTCCTAGACTAGGTAATCTTCAGTGATGAGTCGACATTTCATGTCAGTGGTACGGTTAACACCCGCATCTGCAGGATTTGGAGCGCCGAAAATCCACGCAAATCTCTGGAACATGTTCGTGACAGCCCAAAAGTGAAGTGTTTTGTGCACTTAGCAAACATAAGATTTACAGCCCCTTCTTTTTCATGAAAAAAACATCAACACTATCGTGTATCTGAAAATGTTCGAAACTTATCTCATTCCACAGTTGGACGCTGAAGACCAAGAAGGGCGCAGTCACTTTCAGCAAGACGGCGCACCACCTCACTACTGTACAGCTGCCCGGGATTACCTCAATAAACGTTCCCCAGGCTGATGGATTGGTCAAGCAGGGCCGCTAACATGGCCATCTCGTTCTTCCGAGTTGACACCTCTCGATATTTTCCTGTAGGGTTTCATTAAAGAACGAGTGTGTGTTCCAAGATTACTTGCAAATCTAGCTGAACTCAAAATTCGAATCACCGCCGCAGTTGCAGGAGTAACAACAGATATGCTGCTTCAAGTTTGGGAAGAAATCGACTTCATGTGTGATATCTGCCGTATCACCAACGGCAGTAACATCGAATCAAATTGACTATGTGGGACAAAAGTTTATGTATTTTGCTACAGATTAACGTCTCAAAAAATTCTGTAAGTATTCTGAATAAATTTCTATAAGCTTTCGAAGTTGTGATGTCCTTTTTGAATCACACTGCATAGTGCACACACACATATATATAAAGATGCATGGTTTATTTTAAAAAACCATGCTTTCCCTCACCACAAAAATTCCAATTTTGGGAATGAGCTGCCCCAGCAAGCATCTTGAGCAGTGGGTTTCGTCCGTTTCTAATTTGGTGGCTGGTGGCTGGGGCAATGATAGGGCTGGCTCTGTGGGGCGGACGCCCTACCCATTTTTCCTCCAGAACTCGAGCCTAGGCCCATCTCGAATGATTAACCAGAAGTCCGTGGCTTCAATAACTGGGGAGGCTCATTTTAATCAGCCTTCGGTTATTGTCATCACTGGCTTGGCTTTGACAATTAACTGTCCCCTTTAAATATAAATTTAATCCTTTTAAATACGTGTTTCTGGATCGACACTACAAGTGTCGAACCCCTTAAATTCTTTGGTAGCTAAAGTGAAAAAGACATCTAAGCTACGGGGATTACTGGAACTACTAATAAAAGGAGCTAGAGTACCACCTGGAACGAATATTCCTGTTCTGTTCGGACGCCTAAAGCATCATAATCCAGGCAATAAAATTAGACCAATTGTGTCTAAAAGGTATGGCCAGACATATTTTCTAGAAAAAGCAATGTCCTTATTGATGATGCAGTATTTACCCACTCGGAACGCGTTTTATCCTCAGCAAAAGACTTTATTGACAAGACCAAGAAAAATGACATAATGGGAAGTATAAATATGGTTCCACTGCATCCATCGATCCCTGTACCTGAAGCAAAAATGAATCTTAAAAGGGCTTTACAGGAATCGAACGAGTTCACGAAGGATGCAGTACAGAGCAAAGAAAGCGTACTAAATCTAGTAACTAATTTCAATTTTTTCAAGGTTAATGGATCCATATACAAACAGAATATAGGAGCACCAATAGGATCACTACTTTCAAGTGTGTTGGCTGAAACAATTCCTAGGCCTTTGGAAGATAATGTTTTTAACACATTTTCTCTAAAACCAGCAATGTGGCTCAGATATGTTGAGAATATATTTTTTATTTGGCCTCATGGGAAACAAACCTTGACATGTTTTTTGTCAAACTAAATAGTATTAATAGTTCCATAAAATTTGCAATAGAGCTAGAGGAGAATGGATCGTTGCCATTTCTGGATGCACTAATGTCTAGATCCCGTAATGGTAGTATAGAGACGAAGGTATATTACAAACCCACATCGATACCAAACTTGGTGCGCTCTAACTCCTTTTCTCCTATGACATACAAAGCAGCAATCTTCAGATCAAGATTCAGAAGAACGTACGCTATGTATGCTCTAAGGCAGAAGAGAAAGAAGAAGAAATTTCAAATATTATAAGGCAAGGTATATCTGCACGATATAGCTACGGAAGAATGTGTGGTATACTAAAACAAGTGCAGAGCGCCATCAATGGACAAAAAGGAGTACAAAATATGAGTAAGCCCGAATTCGTTGGTGCTACACCGTGCACACCAGGGTTTTCCTATTTTTTCAAGAACTTGCTTAGAAATATTGGGCTGGAGTTAGGCATTAAGTCTCCAAAATCTGTTGGCGCAATTTTGGCAAATGGAATGGAAAACGACATGGTAGACTGCGCGGGGATCTATGCTATTCCTCTGCATTATGAGAATGGAACAGTAAAGTTTTATGTAGGAGTGACTAAGCGATCAATAAGGACCAGAATTAAGGTTGGTTGGTTGGTTGGTTGATTTTTATGGCGCAAGGGTCATGTTTGGCCCAGACACAAGACAAACAAACAGTATTAAAAAAAAAAAAAAACGTGGCATAAATCCCAAAATCTGGCTGACCAAGTAAAACCGAACTATGAGAATGATGGAAGGGCCAAAAAAGACAATGAAACAAACAGTATTAAAAACATGGTACAATGGTTAGAAACTAGCCGATTAAGTAAAACTGAGGAATGAGAATGATAAAACACATCACGAAAACGAACACAACTACACATAAGATGAGTCACAGGAGAGGGACGAACTGTCACTCTCCTCCCCCTTATGTTCCTCTATAATGTTGGTTGAGGGTGGGGACCTCGCTGAGTCTGGGACAGTTGCAATGTTGGTCAGTTGGACCGCGACAGTTGGATGGACACTGCACACCTTTGCGGATTTAGGGCCGGGTCTTCCACACGTGCAGGCTTTCTGCTGGGAACTGGAAGAGTCGGCCGTCTTCAAAAGAGAAGGCGCAGAGTCAGCTGGTCGAATAAGCTGGAGCTCGGAGAAATCCACCTGTGTCGCTTGTTCAGCTGTAGATCTCTTGGCAAGTCCGGCGAGAGCTACAGGGCGCGGGACAAAGGGCTGCACGGGTTGTGGCAGAGACTGAACTACTGCGGCAAAAGTACGCTGTCGGTTGTTGGTAATACCCAACTTGGCCTTGGCAGCAGGGTACGAGAGGCCTTCCAGGGTCTTGAGGCGCTGGATCGCCATCTCGTCCTTCCATTTCATACAGTTGCGGGAGTAAGCTGCATGGGCCTCACCACAGTTAACACAGCAAGCCGGAGAAGTGCACCCTTCTCCGTCATGTTCACTGGAGCCACAATTTGCGCAACGAGCGGGACTGTTACATGAACGTTGTGAATGCCCGTACCTCTGGCACCTGAAACCGCGCAGAGGACTGGGAATGTACGGGCGAACTCCACAGACCAAGTAGCCAGCCTTGATTTCGGTCGGAACTTTCGGGGAGTTAAAAGTCAAGATTACATTTTTAGACTTAATCAAAGAACCATCGCGCCGGAACATCATACGACGTGCAGCAATAACACCCTGATCTGCAAGTTCACTTACCAATTCGTCCTCACTGCATGACAAGAGATCAAACTCCGAAATAACACTCCGAGAGGTGTTAAGAAACGGGTGAGGTGTCACTTTGACAGGAATGCCTTGAAGACTAGTGAGGTGCAGAAGAGTGTTACTCTGAAAAACACTGCAAGTTTGGACAAGCAGGTCCCCAGAGAGGAGCCAACCGCAGCGTCCAAAGCTTTAGAAATGAAAAAGGGAGATCTGGTGGAGAGTCTCTCATTCGGATCAATGGATTCTACAACTAAGTGTGTAGCATGCGTATTCACAGCAATCGAGGGGAGACGACGCTTCGGAGCGACTGGTACAGCTGCCGAAGAAGAGGTTCCACATTCTTGGTCCAGGTCATGGTCTAAAGATCGTTTAAGGGTATGAGACTTGGTAGGTTGAGAAGACGAAGGAGAGTCGTTGTCAACGATCATTTGCTCAGGTGACTTGAATTTGGAGCGTTTGTTTTTGGGTTTACCCATGGAAAAAAAGGAGAACTATTCGTCTGCAGACTACTCCACCCACCACCGAGCCCTACAAGGGAGAACTGGAGGTCTGCAAGCCAAGAAAATGACGCTGGACACAGTTCTGGAGCTTATACGCTGCAGATATAGTCCATTGGCTGTGATCACACGCACTCGGCGGACACTTCGGCCTCCGGGTACCGTCATGCCAACGCCTTTGGCATGATCCCACAGCCCCCGGGCTTACCCTGCCGTGCTATACGACAATAAAGCCGCTAAAACCCTATACACAACTTGGTACAGGACTTCTGACTAGAGGTGGGTTAGTCTCTAGCCTCCCGTTTACAGCGAAGCCGGGGTCGAAGAGGAGTGTTGGTACACAGGAGGCACTTCTCCGGTCTCCTGCGACCTCCGCCGCCAGACATCCCATTTCCGCCTCACGGGTATCCGCACGCGGCAAACATGCAGGTAGGTCTAGCACTCAAACCAGCTAAAAGGGGAAAAGTAATCCAAGGAAGACAAAACCCTGGAGTGGAACCTAAACGGAATCTCAGCAACCTACGAACTGAGCGGTTAATATAAACAGTTAGTAGTGGAGGGTAACAAAACCACAAGACCGGGGTGTTAGTACATAGCGTGGTAGAGATTAGGTAGAGTATACAACACGGGCAACTGGCCAGTGCAGAAAATAAATAAGAACGAAAAAGCGAGACACAAGACCAGCTCGGGATCGTGGGGCCGCTACTCCCCAACAGCTGGATGAACAGCCGTCCCTGCAAACTCCAACAGCACCGAAAAAAAAAACAAGCGGTGGCATGACATCAGATGTTGACCAGTCACAAGGTCAGCTCGGGCCGTGGGGGCGCCGCTCCCCAAATAACTGGAAAACCAGTTATCCCCGTGCGGGGCCAGAATTAAGGAGCGTGGCAGGAATATAAAAGATGAAAAGCCGACTACTGCATGCTCTTGCTAGACAGGTCTTATTCAACGCAGCCATACCTGTTTGGCAAGAGGCAAAATGTAAATCCAAGTACACCACCCAAAAGAAGCTGCTGTGAGATAATCTATCGAGATCCTGACGAGACCTAATGTCTGCAACGAGAATATATCGTGCACTGTTAAAAATTGGTACATAGAAATAAGCAAAGTGTACTCGTTTTTGAGTACATTCTGGGCTTAAAATAGCTGCGAGTAATTGTGTCTCATTTTTGGAAAAGACGCGTACTCATTTTTGAGAATATACAGGGAATCAGTTGTGAGTATATCTGGTATTTCAAATATATGTATTAAAAAAATCCATATATTTCAAATATATGTGCTCTAACTTCATTCAGTTTCTGTGCCCTTTCGGGCAGGGCACACAAACTGAAGAAAGTTAGAGCGAATCTAACGATTCTGACAGGATAGTTTGTAAGTGAGAGAGAGCACACTAGAAGGCTCCACCGTACAAGCGTACGATTTTGCACATAGAAATTAGGAAGGGGCTTAGGAATGAACATCTTTATATGTAAC
The DNA here is from genome assembly GCA_039090855.1 of Macrothele yani. Taxonomy (NCBI): domain Eukaryota; kingdom Metazoa; phylum Arthropoda; class Arachnida; order Araneae; family Macrothelidae; genus Macrothele; species Macrothele yani. Next base: position 73,507,238 of record CM077016.1, on the reverse strand, counting down.
CGGGGGATTCCTACCCGAGGGCCGTCACTTAACGTGCTCGTCCGACGCACGGCTGATATTCAGTGATTGTTAGAAATTCACACCACCACGGGGTTAGGTTTGAACCTGGGGTCCCTCCGTCAGTGTTCTGAACTCTAACCACTAAGCCGTCCGCCGCTCGATTTAAAATTTGGAATACGTGTACTCCATACATACTCATTTATTCATAGAATCAACAGGAAGTATATAATTCGATGGCACGTCTGGGATAATAGATATACTCGTTGTCACATGCTGGGCAAATGGACCGCACAATTTTATGACAAATATAGTGATGAAGCGACAATATATTATTTATGAGATTCACACAAATATAGTTAATGTAAAAACGTACACAAAGATACTTTATGGATAATTAACTTGCTTGTGATGAGTGACTTTTTTGTACTAATTATTTATGTGTGTCACTTTACACATTTATTAAACAATTTCTCTTGAAATCTGTAATATCTAAAATGAAGTAATACGAGATTATATGTATATTTATTGACGCAGTTATTTGTAAGTACGTATGGTTACTTATATTTGAGCATGTCATGTACTCGTTTACGATACGATTGTACTTAAAAAACCCAAGTAGGTTCAGGTTCTCATTTTTAATTAGATTTTTTTTAACAGTGTATGAGTTGCCATATATGTAGCGCATCTTCAGATAAAGTATGTATAATTTAATATTTCATTATTATGTAAATTCGTGATCCATGATGCACGGGAGATACCTAAAACGCGATGGCACGCGCTGAATGTTTTTTTTTTTTTTTTCGATTGGAGGTTTAACGACCATCGTGAGCAACTCAATGGGCTATAAGAAGTCGCCCGTTCCTAATTTAGGGCCGCTAGTTCCAATTAAATGAGAGAGCCAGCGCCGTAAGACAAACACAACATCCATGCCTCATCGGGATTCGAACCCGGACCCACCTCGGACGAATGATTAGACCTCTGCGCCACCGGGGCAGCCTGAATGTTTTCAAAAACTGTAAACACTTCAATTAATTTTGTTGTGTATTCTACATTGTATAAACGCTATAGCTAAGAACCTTGAAAAAGCCTTCCGGTGAAAGTTCGGTTTTGTTGATATATGTATTTTTACACCAATAAATTTACGGATCAAAACTTCCAGTTTTCCGAAGTGTACCTTTTATCTCTTTCTGAACGCTCAAAAGTTGACAAATGCATGAAGCACTGACACCTTTCTTTAGAGCCTTTTCACAAGTACACATAACTGTACACAAACAGCCAACTAAATAGATGCACAACGGACCCCTGAATAATGCAGGCTCATCTAGTGCTTTTATCATCACCTTTTTACTTACCGTTTGGTTTACTTAATCCTTAGAGATGACTTCAAGAACGAAAACAACGATAAAAAATGTGCCCTTAGCATTAATTTTTCTCCTATGTTAATAGCATAGGCAGCAGGTGTGTAGGGGGGGGGCTTGGGAGGGATAAGCCCTGAACAACATTTAGACCCCCCCACACACACACCCAAGATTTACAATTAAGTTGGGAAGGGGAATGAAACCCCCTTACAGTCCCAAAATCCATGTCCCAAACTAACCATGCTCCAGTTTCATCTGGGACTACAACCTAGGAGTAACCATGCTCTGACCATGGTTAGTAGATACATCTTCTGACCCTTATAAAGCTAAAAGGTTGAATAAATACACACACACATTTTGAGTTGAACCTAACGTATCCACAACTGCGCGCTCGCGAACACACACACTCTGCGTGTTAGTAAAAAATCAGCTGCGGAATTTTCTCGAACTCTTGTGGGAAACAAATTGTGTGACCATGATGAGGCACCGAAGATTTTTTTTTCATTTTGAGGTTTAACGACCACAGTGAACAACTAAATGGGCTATAAGCAGTAGCCCGTCCGTAATTTAGGGCAACTGGTTCCAGGAAAGGGAGACCGCCAGCACCGTAAGACAAACACAACATCCATGCCTTACCGGGATTCAAACCTGGACCCATCACGGACGAGTGGTCATAAGCCAGCGCTTAGACCACTGCGCCACCGGAACGGCGGCACCAAAGAAAGTACATATAATGTGATTCAGATCAAGAATTTCGCTTCACTGGAAACAGAATCGGTATGTTACTCTCACTGATAACAGAATTAAGGGATGAAAAAGAAGCTGAGCAGGTAAATCTTAAATGCCGCCCCGGTGGCGCCGTGGTCTAAGCGATGGCCTCTGATCATTCTTCCTTAAGGGGTCCGGGTTCGAATCCCGGTGAGGCATGGATGTTGTGTTTGTCTTACGGCACTGGCTCTCTCCCTTCCCTAGAACCAGTGACCCAAAATTAGGGACGGGCGACTGCTTATAGCCCATTGAGTTGCTCACGGTGGTCGTTAAAATTCCAATCCAAAAAAAAAAAAAAAAATCTGAAACGCCGAAAGCAGATAACCTCCAACAAATACTGAAATGGTAGAAAGACTTGCAATTTGAAGTACAGCACAAATTAACGTGAAAAAGTTGGAAATAGCATGAAAAAATTGTAGAATATCAACTAAAAGAATGTTTCGAATCCTTATTTCAATAATTTTTACTTTCTTTGATTGTTTATAAATATGTAAATGCATGTACACATTTACCTCTGTTAGCAGATACTCAGTGGTGCCGGCAAAGGTTTAATTTTTACACTTCTTTATATCCATCCTTTTCGAGCTGCTGCAAAGCAGATCAAGTACAAAATTGTTTGCGTTTTGTCTTTTACGTGCGTTTGAAGTTTTACAATCGAGTGCAAAAAAGGTAGGTTCCTCCTCTTATTCTAACTTTTCAAGCAGCAGATCAAACTCCCTTGGAGATGAGAGGTGGAAAGCCATAAGTTCTAGAGATCTGGGCTCAACGCAATGGAAGCTAGATACACCCCACCCCGCCGCCCCGGTAGCGCAGTGGTCTAAGTGATGGCCTCTGATCATTCGTCCGAAAGGGGTCCGGGTTCGAATCCCGGTGAGGCATGGATGTTGTGTTTGTCTTACGGCACTGGTTCTCTCCCTTCCCTGGAACCAGTGACCCTAAATTAGGAACGGGCGACTGCTTATAGCCCATTGAGTTGCTCACGGTGGTCGTTAAACCTCCAATAAAATAAAATAAACACCCCACCCCGCCCCCCAACACCTGGGCTAGAAACTGTGACTGCAAACTAACTTATACTCTAATTGTCTTTTTCAAGGCCGCCCCTGTAGTCGATTGGTCTGAGTCGCTGCCTTTTGACAGTTCGTCCTAGATGGAGACGGGTTCGAGTCCCGGACGAGGTATGGATGGTGTGTTTGTCCAGCTTATAGCCCTAAGAGTTGTTCATGATAGTATTTAAACCACGAAACAAAAACAAAGAAATGTTTTTTTCAAACAGTCTGATTTTGGAAGGTGCCATCAGCTGTATTACAGTTCGTCTGCAGCTGGAGGGCCTGACGCTCTTCTTTTCTAACAAAGGAATCCTTTTTTCGAAGATGGCAATCCATTTTTGGTGCAAATATGACAAGGTTGGTAGGTCAGATAATATCCGAAAACCTAAAAAATTCGTCGTCCTGGAGCGGGAATCAATCCGCGTCTCCCGGATAGCGCCAGGGTATGCTAACCACTACACCACCCAAAATGACCAAGTCTCAAGTTTCCGATTAATTTGAATATAACCATCACAGAATTCGCTAGACGAAGCAACCGGCATTCATGTTTAGCGAATCTGGAATTTAAGAATCCTATCCCGTGATTGCCCGGAGGAGCAGACTAGCGAATCGACTAGCTTCAACTAGCGAATCCTGTGATGGTTATATTCAAATTAATCGGAAACTTGAGACTTGGTCGTTCTGGGTGGTGTAGTTGTTAACATACCCGGGCGCTATCTGGGAGACGCGAATTCGATTTCCGCTGCAAGACGACGAAAATTTCAAGTTTTCGGATATTTTCTGACTTACCATCTTGTCATATTTACTCCGAAAACGGATTTCCATCTTCAAAATTTGCATTATATGGTGTAATCCCGTATTTCATTCATAATGAAAGGAATCCTTACCTGTGCCTCTCATGAAAATGGCTCTTAAATATCAGAGTTAGACAAATATAGTACATTATCCATAACTGTCTGCTGATGTCCGATAATTAATTTACATTACCTATCTCTCTTTATCTCGTCCGTCCATGACGAGTTGAGTCCCGCAAAGACGATTTTGCATTATGGACATCGACAATATTCCGATCAATTAGATCGTCGTTTAATTTCTGGGGACTCTTACAGGCAGTATTTAACTTTTGAAGGTACGTTAAAGTAAAAAAAAAAAAGGGAGAGGGAGAAAATTGTGAGCCTCTAGCTTTCTTTAGTGGGATAATAAAATTTTCACTGTTATTTGCGTGACTGATTTAGCCGTGGTATAAGCAAGGAGGTTAGAATAAGATATCTGGAGATGACCTCGTCAATGGATTGGTAGCACTTTACCTGAAGCCTATAACCGCGAGTGGTGGCTATTAAAGTGTGGGAAAGCTGGTGGTTTTCAAGGCTATTGCAATGCATTTTGTGTTGGCCGAATCGCATTCTTTCGTCGCAAATGTTTCCAATTTTGCATCGTAACTTGCTGCCGATGTGTGAGAAAATGCTGGATTTATGAAATTCTTAATTACTTTGAGGCTCCTTCCCATTTTTATTTTAAATTGAATTACATGAACATTAGTACGAATTCAAAACAAAACACAGCGTTAAAATTGAGAACTTCACTGTTGTATGAAGTATAATTCATTCTGGTTTGATATTAACGCAATTTCTGCAACCAAATGCCACGCAATCCCAAAATACACACAGCTGAAACTACATGGATATCATGTAAACAAATCGAATTTCCTACATTTTTTGACTTCACGGCTAAGAGACCAAGGCATCTCCAGAAGTATTATTCTGACTTCCTTGGGTAGAAGGCAGACATTCTCTAGAAACATTGCAATTGTAAATCACCATCGGAACAAGAACGATGAAAAGAACCAATAACAGCTGGTCTCCAACCGCCCTAAAAAACTCCTCCCCCTAAATCCTGGAAGAAAAGCAACGCCGCTCTGACCGGAAGTTACATCATACGAATAATTACGTTGTCAAATGATTATAATTACTTTGTCCGTTAAAAAGAAGCGAAAAAATTACTCAAGAAGGAATGATTTCACAATTGTCCTATGACGCCAGAAGGTTTTGTGATACCCTTCGTAGCACGTAATGCCTTAAACGAATGAATGTATTAATAAGGAGAAATCAATGTTCAAAAATTAGAATGTCTCCTATAAATAAATACAAACTGCCGTTTGTCATGTTGCTGGACGAACTGCGGTGTCAAGAGATTTGCGGATGTGCATCCGTTTATCACGAAACAAGCTACGGATTTCAAGTTCATCAAAATCGACCGTGCCATGAATTTTTAGAAAGGGAGTTTTAATAACTCTCTTATTAAATATAAGCAACCCTGAAATTCTTCTTGCCCACCCACTTCAATGTGTGCCATTTTTCTATTTTTTTTTTCAACTTTAAAATATATCTTGGACAGGGGCCCATGGGGTCGACTAAACCACACTGTAAAAATTGTTCTGCAATTCACGATCCACTTTCCGTGATTCCTTTCGTGAATTAACGAAGCATATTCCTGATACAACCTTTTCCGCGAAATGACGGAAAGAAACTTGAATTTCGCGTACGCCAGGAAAATTCTGAATGTTTACCTTTTACCTTTTCGCCAGTGGCGTTTTCTCTGGGTGTGCAAGTTGTGTGTCAGCGCCCAAAGAAAACTACAAAAAAGAAGGATTTCTTTATAATTCATCTATCACAGTAGAATGTTTTTTTTGTTTGTTTGTTTGTTTGTTTTTTATGAAATGTTCGTCGCGCTAACGCGCTCTCCGTTTCGAATGACGTGTAGGCTGTGGGGTCCGGAGTCCGGACCAAAGAAACAGCCAGACTGAACTACTAATTGAATTAACCCATATAAAAACAAATACTGGACCAGGCTATGATGAAATTCACCCACAAGTTATCAAACATGTAGCTGAAATTATTATTGAACCCCTATTATTTATATTTAATCTCATAATTAAAACAGGAATTTTCCCAGAGAAATTAAAAACTACTAAAATTTTTCCTAAACACAAATCTGGATCTAAAAACATTATATACAACTACAGACCAATTGCAAACTTATCTACTTTTGCAAAGATTTTAGAAAAATTAATATATACCAGATTAATTTCATATCTGACCAAATTAAAAATTTTAAATTAGTATCAATATGGATTTCAACAAAATAAGTCAACAGAAATGGCAGTACTTACAATTCAAAATAACATACAACAGAATCTTGCAAATCACAGCTTAACATTAGCTATTTTTTTAGACATAACAAAGGCATTTGATTCATTAAACCACAAAATACTATTAAAAAAGCTGATGCATATAGGGATAAGAGACACCTCATATACACTTCTTAAAAACTACTTAACAGATAGACCACAATTTACACAAATTGAGAAATACTCATCTCTACAAAAAAAGATAAACTCTGGAGTTCCTCAGGGTTCTATACTTGGGCCTTTGCTATTTAATATATACATAAATGATATTTTCAATGTAAATAAAGAAACTAATATAATTTTATATGCAGATGATACAACTATTCTAATTCATGGCAATCATATTGATGAAATGATTAATAAAGCAAATATACTGCTCGAAAAATATTCTAACTGGATGGCAGCAAATAAAATGCTAATAAACTTAGAAAAGACTAAAGCAGTAATATTTACTCGGCAATTATCTCCTCTACAAATAATTGAAAAATTGGTAATTGACAAAACAATAATTAAAATAATAGATAAATTTACTTATTTAGGAATTACACTTTACAAAGATTTAAAATGGACTAGACACATAGATACATTACTAACAAAAATATCTAAAAATATAGGAATAGTCAGTAATGTGATGAACATTCTAACTATTAAAACCTTAATGTTATTATATTATGCCTTGATTCATCCATATTTAAATTATTGCTTTTTGGCCTGGGGCCAGACAACGAATACTAACCTCAAAAAACTTCAAATACTACAAAACAAATACATTAGACTAATTGATCTTAAAATTAATAATAACAAGGATAATATTATACAAATAAATAATTTTAGGTACTCTAAGGTATACCCACAAAAATATAAAATATTAAATATTAAACAATTGTATAACTTCAATCTGGGAAAAATTATGTTTAAACGTATAAAATGAGATAATTACAATCTTACTGAAATAATTAAAATAGCGCCAATATTACATCTATATCACACAAGATCAAAAGTATCTTTACAAATATCTACACCAAGAACACAAGTGGCACAGCAAAATATTACATATAGTGGTCCAATGTACTGGAATGCACTCCCAAACGAATTAACCAATATTAACAATTTCAATTCATTTAAGAAAAAACTAAAATCATATATACTTCAACAATAAGAAAATTGATTTTCAGATTAAAATGTTATATGAGCATGCAGAGAATTTAACACTGTATTATTATATAATTGACTTGACTGTTATCAAATGATTACTGGGAAGCCTGAGCTATGTCAGGACTCTTGAAAGAGGCCTTTTCTTAGGTTTCCCATACTGTTACAAACTTTAAGTTACTCTGTAAACTAATTTATTCAATGATTCTATTGTAACAGTTAAACAAATAAATAAAAAAAAAAAAAGATAAATCCAAGCCGTTGCAACGTTTCCCACATTATCTCCGCTGCTTTACGAGACTCAGTTCGCGCATGCGCCTTATGTCTTCTACCGGGCTCACGTAAGTGCGAAAGCCAGCGAAGGCGTTGTATGCAGTTTCAACGCTTACATGCTTTGCTTAAGTTCAATTTGTCTCTGTGTTCCGCGCGATTGTATTGTTGCTTACGCAGTAAAGTTGGGGGTTCGGTTGTTTTAAGATTTAAGATGGATAGTGAAAGTGTAATAAAAAAAACTATTAAACAGTAGTTTTTCATCGCTCTCATACGCAGAAAAGAAACAAGTAATTGACAGTGGCCGACCATGTCCTAATCTCACAATATCAACACGTGTAAAAGGAAAAAATGGCGCTGGAAGAGGTTTTGAGAGGCATTTTCGTAAAGAGCTCTACGAAATTTCAGACTGGCTTTGCGGATGTGATGTGGATAACAAATTTTGCTGTTGGACATGCTTCTTGTTCTCAAATAAGAAAACTGTTTGGAATCATGAAGGGTACGAGGACTTGAATCATTTGAATACTGCAGTGAAGAAACACAGTGAGTCTGAAATTCATCTTTCTAGTTTTTTTAAATTCACCAGATTTATTGCGTCCCCTACTAGAATTGACATTCTTTTCGATTCCCAAAGAAGGGTTGAAATCGAGCTGCACAATGAAAAAGTTAAAAGGAACAGGGAAATATTGAAGAGGTTGATTAATGCCGTCTGCTATTTAGCAAAACAGGAACTACCATTCCAAGGTCATGAGGAAAATGAAGAATCTTTCAATAGGGGAAATTATATGGAGTTGCTTATTGCAAGTGCCGAGTTTGATTCCCCATTGAAAGAACATTTAGCGACTTCTACAGTTTTCCGCGGAACTTCGGCAAGCATTCAAAATGATTTAATAAATTCCGTTGCTAATGTCCTGAGAGATAAAATTTGCAACGAAATTCAGAACACCGATTTTGTGGCCATTATGCTTGATGAAACATCAGATGTAAGCAATAAATCTCAGCTCTCAACTGTGTTGCGGTATTTTTCAGTCTCCCAGAAAAAATCGTAGAACGTTTTCTGGGATTTCTTGAGGTGAGCGCTGATAAAACTACAGAAGCTCTGTTTAATCATGTGAATGAAATTGTGGACAGATATAAGTGTAAGGATAAATTAATTGCCCAGACGTACGATGGAGCGGCGGTGATGAGTGGCCATCTCAATGGACTTCAAGGCAAAGTTTTGGGGCCCCCCGGTGGCGCAGTGGTCTAAGCGATGGCCTCTGATCATTCGTCCGAACGGGGCCGGGTTCGAATCCCGTTAGGCATGGATGCTGTGTTTGTCTTACGGCACTGGCTCTATCCCTTCCCTGGAACCAGTGACACTAAATTAGGGACGGGCGACTACTTATAGCCCATTGAGTTGCTCACGGTGGTCGTTAAACCTCCAATCAAAAAAAAAAAAAGTTTTGGGAAAGTACCCTAAAGCTCTCTTCACGCATTGCTATGCTCATGTGATGAACTTCGTACTGCAACAGTCTCTAGAGTGCAACAAAGAGCTTAAAGTCTTCTTTAGCGCTCTTAAATCATTACCTACTTTTTTCTCTCATTCTCCTAAAAGATTACACCAACTTTCGTGTCCAGAAAGCTACCATCATTAGCTCCTACCCGATGGAATTTTACCTCAAGACTTGTTCATACAGTCAATGAAAACAGAGAAGCATTAATAACGTTTTTTGAACATGTCTGTGAAAGTGGGGACTTCGACCATTTGACTGCAATGACAGTAAGAGGATTTGTTGGCTTTTCAAAGAACTTCAAAAACATATTTTTATAAAGGTTCTATCTAATTTGCTTGCCTTTTCAGATGTATTATTCAGTATACTGCAGTCCACGAATGTTGGCATTTTGTACTGCAGTACTAAAATAACTGAGTTTCAACAGCAACTGCAAAGCGAAAGGGAGAATTTTGAGCAATTGTGGTCTTGTATTCATGGTGAAGTAAGGGAGGAAGAAATGCGTCCAATAAAAAAAACAGAGGTTGAACGATGAATCAGAGAAAGACTACTGCCGGAGACTTTACTTCGAAATAATTGATAATATTAGCAATAATAAAACAATTAGATTCGCATCGTTTGAAAAGTTGCAGTACTTTGATTTGTTGAACCCAACAAAAATGACCTACTTTAAGAAAAGAGAAACTTCTCGCGATTTATTAAAAAAATTGCAGGAAATCTATGGCGATCTTTTTAATTTGAGCAAACTCCAGAATGAACTATATGTATGGTATTCTTCTAATGAAGGTTCAGACAAAACACCAATTCAAATTGTTGATTATTTATTGGAAATGAACCTAATGCATGGATTTACGGAAATTTACAAATTGGCTATGCTGATCGCAACAATTCCTTCCACAACATCATTATTCGAGCGGTCGTTTTCGTCCTTAAAGCGGATCCACACATTCTGCCGCGCCACACAAACCCAGCATCGCATGGATAATCTAAGCCTTATCTCCTTTGAAAAAGAATTACTTTCTACGATGCGACAAGAGGATAAATCCAAATTCTATGAAGAAGTGATCAAGAAATTCCTGCAGAAAGAACGAAGAACGGAACTGGAATTCAAATGACCGTAAGTAATCACTTTGTTTTGCTGAATTTTTATTATGTAATTCTTTCTACTTTGTTTTCGAAAATACATATTTAAGTAGGTTAATGTACTTAATTAGGTGCCTTCCTATTGCTTATGTAATGAACACTGTCTTTCTTGATTCAATTTTATTCAGACTTTTTCTAAAGTTACCCGTAAATTGCTCGGAGCAACATTGAAATATTTGTTGGAAGAAAAGACATGGGGTGGGGGTCGTGAGAATTAACACTTAACACATTATTCCATCTATGCCAACGCCTTTAGTTCTGTGTCAGGAAACGCCACTGCTTTCCACAATTCCTTTGCTATATTGACAGCAAGTTGCCGTTCTTAAGATGTGTAAACGGAAAATTCTTGATTTCCAGAAACCTTTCCGCAATTCCTTTGTTATATTGACGGCAAGTTGCCGTTTTTAAGATGTCTTAATGGTAAATTTTTAATTTTCAGAAACCTTTCGGCTATTCTTTTCGTTTATTAACGGGAAAACTCCGTTCTAACTCTTTCCGTATCCATAAGACGAAAAATCTTCGGTAATAGGAGAGATTAGCGAAAATACTTGAGGTTTAATTGATTGTTAAATTTCCGTAGTATGTCGAAGAATCTGATTTTGAAGTTCTCTAGCGAGATCGAATATTGTGGATAGCATATCGCATGAATTTTTGGTTATTGCGGCACAGGATATTTCTTTGATTCTCCCCATTCTGTGCACCAGCTGTTATACACTATATTCACAAAAGTCACCGGACACCCCTTCAAAAGCAAATGAATGGATCCGCTGCATTGTTAAGATGCACGGTGCAGCTGCAAACGGTATAAAAACAAACCTGCAGCTGGCAGCGATCATGAGCCGCGGATGGCTTAGTGGTTAGTGTTTCAGACTATCGATGCTGGGTCACCAGGTTCAAGCCTGGGCTGATCTTTCAGAGATGGTGTGATTTACTAACAATCGCTGAATATCCGCCGTGCATCGGACGAGCACGTTAAGTGACGGCCCCCAGGCTGGACCCACTGGTTAAATGGGTATCCTTTCCTATACCCCACCTGAAATTCTCTCACCCCTCTATGTGCAATATCGTACTTGTACGGTGGCGCCATCTACTGTACTCTAATCTCACTACAAACTGTTCTGTCAAAGTCGCTAGACTTGCTCTCATTCCTTCCGTTTCTGTGTCCTGCCCAAAAGGCGATCTCGCTGTAAGTGGCTGGGACCTAAACTCTACTCCCTGTGGACGGAAGTCCTACAAGAAAGATGACGCTGATCCTGACCCTGGCAGCGATCATATCGCACTGTGAGGTTGAGTGAAAATGTCGCGGCTGGAGAGAACTGACTTTGAGAAAGGAAAGATTGTTGGGTGTTATATTAGTGGGTTGTCCATAAGAGAAACCGAGAGGCGTTTAAACATATCCAAGTCAACTGTTTTGGGTGTACTGAATAAGTGGAATAAACACGGCGTGCCTGAAGCAGCTAAAACGTACCGGCAGACCAAAGAAAATCAGTGATAGAGAACGTCGAAGCCCTAGGAGAGTCGTTATAGCTAATCGACAAAGTAATGCACAAGACCTCAGTGTACAGGTGAGCAAAAATTCTAGAACCGCGGTTTGTACATTGTACACGTACCATTCGCAGAGAACTTCATTCAATGGGCTACCGTGGTCGTGCGACTGCTCATAAGCCTTTCATCTCCACTCTAAATGCTACTCGTCGTTTAGCATGGTGTAAAGAACATTTATCGTGGACCGTAGATCAATGGAAACGGGTCCTATGGACTGATGATTCCAGATACACGATCCATCAGTCTGATGGCCGTGTGTGGGTATAGCGGCCGCCGGGGGAACGCTATTTACCACAGTGTACTGTTCCTGCGGTCAAGTTTGGAGCTAGCAGTGTACTCGTGTGGGGGTGTTTTTGGTGGTATGGTCTCGGCCCATTGGTTATCGTGGACAAACCTGTTAACCAGCACGTCTACCTCGATAACTCTGTGGCATTACTATGGAACCGAGCCTTGTTGGTGGTACCAGCAGGATAATGCACCGAGCCATAAAGCAAGGACTGTTACGGCGTAGTTTGACTATAATTCTGCATCGTGTGTGGACTGGCCAGCACAGAGTCCTGATCTTAATCCCATAGAGCACCTATGGCATAAATTAGAGCGCCGCATAAGCAGTTTGGAACCAAGGCCTACTACTAAGTAACAGTTAGCGGCAGCATTATGAACTGAATGGAAGCGCATACCTATCGCTGTGTTCCAAAACCTTGTCGAAAGCATGTCTCGAAGGGTCAGTGCATGCATTAAGGCCAAAGGTGGACTGACACCGTACTAATGTATGTTCATAAATGCTATGTTGTGTTTCTCTTCTAGGTGCCCGGTGACTTTTGTCAGTATATCGTGTACTTTTGTATATCGTGTTACGGTAAGAAACTCGGTACTAAAATTATTATACAGATGATTTGTACGATGCCTATGTATCAGTCTGTGGAGTGCTTAAGACAAAGGCTATTATAGCTATGAAGAGTAAATTTTATATTTAGAAATTTTGTGAAATAATACCATAAAACAGTACATTTCACCTTTTCTTAAAGATATAATTGAAAGATATTATCAGTTAAAAAAGTGATCTCAAGTTCCAAAGCATTTTGTTGCTTCGAAAAATCACGATAAAAAAAAAATACTTAATTTTTGATAAGTCCTACTACAGAAAAAATAAAATTATTACAAACCTATTCAAGAAAATAATAAGCTCCAACAGGAAATAAAATGACTAAATCACTCGCATTAAGGGAAAAAAAACATCATCCCGTAATTAGTTTTACCTTGAACGTGAGTGCAATTCCCAAGACATTCTGGCTCAGTGGTTAAGACGCGCGGTCTGTAACCCAAACGAATTCAGCTCGATCCCCACTGGGGCCACGGATGGCCTAGTGGTCAACGTTCGTGACTGCTACGGAGGAATCTCAGGTTCGAACCCAGAAGGTACGAACGCTCGAACCACTAAATAACCGCCGTGCGTGGGATGAGCACGTTAAGCCGTCGGATCCCGGTAACTCCCCCCCTCGTAATAAATGAGGGCGTCTTCCTCGCTTCCGTGTTGCTTTCCTGATGTTGGGCACTCTAGCCCAAATCTCCTTGCTTCCTATTTCTAAGGGTTGTTTAAGACCTGGGGTCAGACATTCAATTCCTAAAATCCTCTACATATGATCTGATTTGATCGATCCCCACCACCAGCCGGAAAGGAATCTCTGGCGAAAGGACTGAAAAATTCAGCGTCTTTAATTTTAAGAAAATTTCATTATAAGACAGACACTTACTGGCAACTTTGCTGCATGTTATTTTCCGAAATTTTCCGTTATTTTACACCACTTATTTTTTACAGTGCAGACCAGGAAATTTAGTCTTATGGTCCACTAAAAAAAAAAAAAACTTACCTACAGCGGAACACCTCATAAATTCTCTCATGAAAAAATTCTATTAGATACTGAATGAAAGAAAAACTGTTCAAATTTTCATTGTAAAACGAACTCAGTTGTGAAAAAATTTTACCAACAATTTAATAATGGTGAAAGAAAAAAATCAGATTATGATTGAATGTAGCATTAAATCAGATTACTATTGTATTTTCCTTTGAAATTTTTTTCACTACAGACCCCACCCCCCCCCCCCCCACACACACACACACAAAGAAAAAACCCAGTTAGGCTCAGTTCTGATTGAGACAAAAAAAACAAAAAAAAAACAAAAAAAAAACAGGTAGGCTCAGTTCTGATCGACAGTTTGGAACGTAGGACTACGACTTGTAGATCGGAGAGTTGAAATGAGCTAGTCGAGTATGGTTTCAAAGCGTTTATTTAATTTGTTATAGCCAACACAGATCTATGATATGAAAAGCAGCTTACATAATTTTTACAAATAATGCTGGATACATTGCGAACACAAAGCAGATCGATACATGAATTACCCAACGTGGTGCTCTGTCTTCTTGGGCTTCTTACATTCCTCATTACTTGTTCTTGCCTCTCGTTTTGATTTTCTCCTCTTTTGCTTGCGTTCATTCTGCAAATTCCGCTGCATTGTCGAAAATGTTAACCCGTTCACTCGAAAACAATTTTTAAAAATTCTACTTTAAACCACTGTGATATGTTCTTAATATATTTGAATAGATCTCGTCGAAAGCTTTAAAACGATACCACGTACAGTCGTTTTGTACTCACGGTTGTCCAGATAAACGGCGATATTTTCAAAAGCGTTCACCTGTTAACAAGAAAACAATATTTTAAATGTTCAGTTCAAACCACTGCGAAATGTTCTTCAATTATTTGAACAGATCTCGTCGAGAGCTTTAAAACGATACCACGCAGAGTCGTGTTGCGCTCACGGTTGCCGAGACAGACTGAGTCAAACGCAGGGACACACCCAGAAATACCGCATCATCTCCCCCGCGCACAGGGGAGCGTCGCACGCACAATGTATTGCACAGTACGCGGATTGAATTCCATGCTGTTTGCGAATATGTTATAACACGATTAGTGTGCGCCACGTATTTTTAAAGCTATTGATGATTTCAATTGGGACCTATTTTTGTCACAGGCGGTCTGCCGTAAGTCGCCCCATACTGTCCGCGGAGTTAGTCGTAGTCCTGCGTTAAAACCAAACACACACACACAAACATACGCGCGCGCGAGAGAGAGAGAGTCTCTTGCAGACTCCATTCCAACTAAATCACCATGGAGATCATTCTTAAAGTTGTATTGTGCACGTGCCACATAGCAGTTCTCCTGCGAAATTAATTTATGCACTGGTGTGCAAAAATTAAGGACGAAGAAGGAGAAATTAGCATAACAGCGGAACGAGCAGGCAGAACGGACCGAAAGACCACTCAGGAGATAGACTAGGGCCCTGTACGGTAGGGCATGCGCATATATGCACATGACCTAGGGGGGGGTCGGAAGGGTATAAAGCACACGGGCGGTGTACGCTCAGCAATTCTCAATTCGGGCCACGGGTGGCCGAGTGGGCAACGTTCGTGACTGCCACGGAAAGGGCCTCAGGTTCGATCCCAGGCAGGTACGAACGCTCGATCCACTAAATATCCGCCGTGCGTCGGATGGGCACGTTAAGCCGTCGGACCCCGGGTACTGGCCCCCGGTAATAAATAAGGGCGTCTTCCTCCCCCTTTCTACTTCGCTTCCGTGTCACTTTCCTATGG
This sequence comes from Macrothele yani, assembly GCA_039090855.1. Classification (NCBI taxonomy): domain Eukaryota; kingdom Metazoa; phylum Arthropoda; class Arachnida; order Araneae; family Macrothelidae; genus Macrothele; species Macrothele yani. Next base: position 73,491,627 of record CM077016.1, on the reverse strand, counting down.
GGCGCTCTAGCCCAAATCTCCTAGTTTTCAATTTCTAAGGGTTGTTTAAGACCTGGGGTCAGACACTCCCTTCCTAAAATCCTCTACATATGATCATGATCATGCTCAGCAATTCGGTGAAAGCTATTGCACGGTGTACAACGGTTTGAACGACGTCGAGTTGCTGCCACCGTGTGATATGGCCAACAGGCATTCCAGTAGACGACATCTGGATGACTTTACCCGAGGTCGCGTCATTGGGAAGTTGGAAGAAGGTCGAAGTGTTACTAGTGTGGCCGAGGAGTTCGGGATCTCTCACAGCATCGTTTCACGAGCTTGGAGAGCATTTAAAACGACAGGAACAGCTGTCCGAGAGTTTAGCAGTGGTCGTCTATGAGCAACCACGGCGGCGGACGACTTGTATATTGTCCTACAGCCGAGAAGAGACAGACGGCAGACAGCGAGAGAAACAGCAAGGCACATGCAACAGACAACTGGACGTCCGTTATCGCGTTTTACCGTGGCCAGGAGGCTGCACAAAGGTGGTCTATTTGCACGACGACCAGTCAGGTGTGTGCCATTAACGCCTGCTCATCGGAGACGGCGGTTTCTGTGGTGCCAGGAACACAAGAACTGAACACATCAGCAATGGGGTCGAGTTCTCTTTACGGATGAGAGCCGATTTAGTCTGACGAGCAATTCTGGACGTATACACATCTGGAGAGAGCAGGGAACACGCAATCACACCTCCAACATCATCGAAAGGGACCGGTTTGGAGGTGTCGGAGTTCTCGTTTGGGGCGGTATCATGCTTGGTAGCCGTACTGACCTCCACATCCTCCAAGGAGGTTCAGTCACTGGTGTTTACTATTGTACCGAGTTTCTCCTGCCTCACGTGCGTCTGTTTAGAGGTACTGTGGGTCCTGAGTTCCTCTTCATGGACGACAACGCTGCACCTCATCGTACAGTGGCTGTCACAGAGCTGTTGGAGAGTGAAGATATTCAACGCATGGATTGACCCGCAAGGTCCCCGGACCTAAATCCAATCGAACACGTGTGGGACCTTCTCGGGAGACGCTTGGCAGCACGTCACCAGCCGCCAGCAACGATTCCGCAGCTGCGATTGGCGCTACAAGAGGAATGGGCCGCGATGCCTCAACAGCTCCTTGACAACCTCGTCCTCAGCATGGGCAGACGTTCTAAATCCTGCAACGCAGTCATAGGTGATCATATCCCCTACTAAAGACTGGATTTTTCTTGGCAGCCGCCTGTCACATGGACGTTTCCGTCTTCTGTCCAGTTGTGCTCGAAGCTACCTTTTCAATAAAGTGCCTTTGTATCCTTTGGATTCCTTGTTTGGACGGTTTTGCTTACTTGTCCCATATTCTTACGTCTTGGGGATCTTATGGTATGATTTGAGTCGACGTGGAGCACTTCTGCACGACGTTACATTCGAAAAACCGTCTCGTCCTTAATTTGTGCACGCCAGTGTATATTGATTTGGTGACTGATCATCTTCTGTTCAGTGGTATAGGTATCTCCGCATCTTGAGTAGATGCCTTTTTTAAGTCTACCCATCATTTTTAACCCATGAACCGCCATTTTGACTCATGAACTAGTATTTGTAAATCGTTGTTTCTTTTAAGATAAATGTAGGTAGAACACGGATTTCAAAATATCTTTGCGGAACAATCGCTTTGAGCCGTGTGTCAGTTTGTGGATAAGGGGATAGGTGTGATAGGCCTTCACAATGGGTACTAATGTGTTCTTCAAGATTACGAAAGGAAGGTAGAGCATACCAATGACCCTGGGCTCCAAATCCGACGGCCTGTGTCTAACTGTAGTTAGCTTTAGCTTAATTCATTTATTACAGCGTACTTGGTCCTGTGGCACTTTTCTTACAGAAGTGCAGATAATTTTGATACGTTATTTCAGAGCAAAAAGCCCAACACAGAGGCGTAACTAGAGCAGGGCAAGCGGGGCGACTGCCCCGGGCGCAGCTGAAGAGATGGCGCAAAAATCAACGATTAGAATTGAAACTTTTGCACCAGTGCAGTTTTTTCGGCACCATACTCTTCACTTGTCTATTTATATAATGTAATATGCTTCGCCAGTTTTAGTAGCCGAGTAAATTAAAATTAGCATTTCTTTCTCAAAAATTTTCAGGGTATATTAATTGCTTACATTAAAAAATGATGTACGTTGTAAGAGAAAAATATTAAAAATCACGTACGTTGATAGAAAACAATGTCGTTTAGATTGTTAAAGGCTCTCTGGGGGCTATTTGATAAATACTCTGACGACGATTTTGTTTGATGTGGTATAATACTAAAGTCCGAAGCAATTGGGGAAGTTGTTCAGTCTGGCGGTGCTACCCCATAGAGATAACATTGAGGTGTAACGTCAGTTTTGCTTTCCCGAGCCCTTTATTCAACTTCATTTGAATAAGTTATTATTTCAAATAACTGCCGCAAGAATACATAGTTACGCTTCTGGCCGAACATATAAGTAGAAGGAAACTTTTAAAACGTTTTTGTTAAGAAATAATTAGGGGTATGCAAAAGTTTCCGCCGCCCCAGCTAGCGGGCGCTATAGGGATCATACCGGCCGGCGACCCGTGCTGTCAGTTCGTACATGAAGCCAAGCGTGGCGGTCAATAAAGTTCATTTGCGGCACTGTTTGTTATTCATGTTTAATTTAGGGAAAAGTGCGAGTGAAGCATACGGTTCAATATGTCAGGCATATGGCAAAACGGTTTTAGGTGAACGGACGTGTCGAGAATGGTTTGTCAGGTTTAAGAAAGGTGATCTAAGCTTGGAAGACAAGCCACGTGCAGGTAGACCGCAGGAACTCGCAGACGAGGAGCTGGAATCGTTGTTGCAAGAGGATGCCACGCAATCGACCACGCAATTGGCGAAACGTTTGAAAGTGGCTCAATCGATGGTGGTACGTCGTCTACAGGTCTTGGGGAAGATCCAGAAGATTGGTAAGTGGGTTCCGCATACTTTAAAGGAGCGTAATATTGATCAACGATTGGGCATCTGCATGTCGTTGCTGAAGAGGTTTCAAGGGAAGAATTTCTTGTGGAAAGTTGTCACCGGGGATGAAAAATGGGTCTATTGCGACAACTCCGCACGCAAGTGATCCTGGGTCGACCCAGGCCAGCCATCAATATCCACTGCAAAACAGGATTTCCACGGGAAATGGGTGCTGTTGTGTGTGTGTGTGTGGTGGGATATGCACTGAGTGCTGTACTTCGAATTGTTGAAACCGGACGAAACAATCACTGCACAACGATATAGCGATCAGTTGATGAAACTGAACGCCGCAATAGAGCAAAAACGCCCATGGACAGGTAAAGGACGCTGCCCAGTCATCCTGTTACACGATAATGCCAGACCACATGTCGGTGTCACCACCAAATCAACCCTTTAACAGTTACACTGGAAGGTTTTACAGCACCCAGCTTACTCCGTGGACATTGCACCCTCAGACTTTCATCTGTTTCGCTCTAGGCAACATTCCCTAGCCCAACAGCGGTTCACCACAGTTCCAGAGGTGGAAAGTTTCGTCACTGCGTTCTTCAGCTCAAAACCCGAGTCCTTCTATCACAGAAGCATTCATTTGTTGCCTGAAAAATAGCAAAAGGTCATTGGTGCTAATAACCAATATTTCGATGAATAAATGTGTACTGATTTCCTGATTGTTCCTGTCTCCTTTTTCCTTAAAACGGCGGAAACTTTTGCATACCCATAATAACTTTTCAGGCAGAAATACAGCTCAAATGAAGCTAACGATTCAATAATTCATAAGTGTCAAAAAAATAATTCGTTCGTTCCGCTCGTTTTTTCGTCGTGCATCCCTACGTACTTTCCTTAGGAAGTGCGTTGTTTACTCCCCATAGAAAGGCTATCAAAACAGCTTACTTTGGAGCATGAAAATTCAATTGTTCTCCACTCTCAAAATCTTTTGTTTAAGCCCTTTTTTTTTCATGTTAGTATAACCAGGGACGAATGAGGACGGCGTATAGGATTTCAATGAGGACAGTTATTAATAATTGCTCTGCTGTTTGTGCTATTAAGTAGGGAATTCACACACGAAAAGTGAAGTATATAGTTATACCAGCGCTCTTAAGCCTGCCCCGGAGAACTGAGGGAACAGGACGTGGCTGACGACTGCTTTGGAGGAGAGGAGTGCAGGGCAAGGTCGCTGGCTTGAAGGGAGAGAGTTAAGGAGGGTGAGGTATTGTGTCTGCGTGTCACGACCCTTAAAATTTGAATCAGGTAAACAAAAAGAAAAATGTTCCTTAAAGTAATTGTTCAAGTACAGCACTATTTTCATAGCAAAAACGCAAACTTTGAAAAGCGATTAAGACACCGCATTCACAGCAAGGAAAAAGTTGAAGGTGATATTCTACCAATGCTTACTCTACTAACATAGCTTACTCTACTAACATATATTAGTAACTGTCATGTTATCTTGTTGGCTTTCCAGTAACGTAGCTAGTCAGATCCAGGTGTGTGTGTTTGTGTGTGCCCGGCGGAATGGGGAGTGCAGGAATTATTTTGTAGCTGGTAGAAAAAATCATCAAGAATTCTTTCCTTCACTGTTTTGTGAAGAAAGTTGCTATCAAACTTTCCCCAGCATCCTAATATACGTATAATTTGCTAGAGCCCTCTTCCTCCTCCGTGCCACTTTTTAAGTCGTCATAGCAACAACCGAGAAACAAATGTTTGTAACGACACGCTTAGCTTTTCATGTAGGTGACGCCATCACCTACACGCGCACAGTCCACCCGTATATCACTTTGTTCTGTTGTCATAGCAACAAAGAACACAGCTGCTGGTGTGACGTCACATAATCCAAATCATTCTCACATGACGTCAGAGATGCGTTACATCACACGGTCAACTCTTTAGAGATACGAAAACTTCTTTTTTTTTTTTTTTGGTTGGAGGTCTAACGACCACCGTGAGCAACTCAGTGGGCTATAAGCAGTCACCCGTCCCTAATTTAGGGCCACTGGTTTCATGGAAGGGATAGAGCCAGTGCCGTAAGACAAACAGAACATCCATGCCTCACCGGGATTCGAACCCGGACCCCTTTCGGACGAATGATCAGAGGCCATCGCTTCGACCACTGCGCCACCGGAACGTCTAAGAAAAACCTTACATCAGGAATTTTGGTTCACTACCTGAACCGGTGTTTAGCCATCTGTATGTGGCAACGTCAAGAGTACGACGATCTGACGACGTCAAGATACAAATGGTTCACAGAATAGAACAGGGAAAATTCAGACAGGGTTCACAGTCAGTGTACACGAAAAATGTTGTGTACAAGGAAGTGTTGACGAAATAGGGACTAAAGGTTTTACAAAACACACAACAAACAGACAGCCCGTCGTATCAAATTCCATAACCGACTGCTCGGGAAATTTTCAGAAAGCTGTGAGCTAACGTCGCCATCTATTGACGTGGAACTCAAAAACTCAATATCATAAATCTTAAGTCAAAAACTGTATCATAAATATCATAAATTTTAAGTCAAAACTGTATTATAAATTTTATTTTTCCTCGTCATTATTGACGGGCTTTCATCTAGTAAAAAATATCCGCCCATCCTGATTTCGAAGTCTGACGACGTCCATGCTATACCGAGAATTTAGGTTCGAAATCATTCGAAGAAAGTCCTGAATTGCGACATCTTTCAGAAAACTTTTCCTAATTGTACAAGTTATTTTGTTATCAATTATTTTTAGTGAAACATTATGCAGTTACCTTTTCTGGGAGAGGGGGATGGATGTGTTGTCAAGAAAGAAATCATTGCATTGCTATTATTATTGCTATAAAATCATAGTTATTATTTGTATTATTGGTTGAAAACACAAATTTGTGCGTGACGGAATCGTTTTCGCGGCTCCTCACTCCGGTGTAAGTTGCTCTCCCAACTAAGCTACAAGGAATATTCTGCTGTACCTCATTAGCGGCTTTTGCATTAATTGTATTTTTATGTGTTTTTTATAATAGCCGGACTACCCACATCAGATTCTTTTAACTAAAAATATTTTCAAAGACAAAATCAAAAATACGACAATAATATATTATACTTTCATGAAACTAATTGTGTTAAAATCCAATAGTAGATTAAAATGTCGACTAAAAACGATTAAAACAAATGCAGTGCACAACGTACCACATGTTAAAATACTTTACTAATAAAAACACATTAGATCTTTCGAAGACACATCGTCTTTATCATCAGATGATACAGTGTAATATCACGAGATGGACATTGACTTAAATACTGTTTGGCGACGTCACAAACACATATACCACGCCATCTATGAGAGAACAATGCTGAAAACAAATAATTTAAAATACCTATAATGTGTCGCCGTTCAAATCAATCAGGAATGCACAGTATTGAAGAAAAAGATTTCTTACCCGCCATTCATTTTTGGACGACGGCTCTGGAATCGCGGGTGTTGAGGTCGTTATATATCAGTTGACAATAGCGCATTAATCCAAAGAAAATAAGTAAGTCCGCAGCAGTTGACACAATGAATTCACACGAGACTCAAATGCACATCTAACATATAATTAACACAAACAGATGACCGACCGCACACATACTAAAGTCACATAACATAAAACACCGGCGTTATTTTTCATCTTGAGTTCCATTTGTTCAAAACACACGACTTTCTCCTTTTTCCGAGTTCAAATCACACGATGTTTTCTCCTCTCGCTTCCCACGGAGTGACAGCGTCCTTTATCAGAATCGTCTCCATAGCTGCTCGGATTTTATTTATTTTTTCTCTTCGGGAGTTGTTGTTCTTCCGACAATACCATTTCAACATGAAGACCTACCAACTAACACATTTGTCCATGGTTTCGCTATCATTTTTGGTACATAATCATTACAACACCTGTATCCAAATGAGGTAATATACAAACTTTCCATAAAAAGCATGAATGATTGTTTACCTGGAGTGTTCAGGATAGTAACCTCATCCCACTTAGGGAAGTGGGATCCGGACGCCACCAAACGAGACAGAGCAGTTGATAGGCTTCCAGCTTTGAGGCTATACATGTTCTCTTTTATTCTGGTGCTTAAACACCTTTTAGTGGAGCCGATGTAAACCGTATCCTGTGCCTCCGGGTCGACGGCCTGCAGAGGAACTGAGTATATGCGAGACCTATGTTCCAATGCAGTAGGGTCCCGGTCCTTCTAAATCAAACTAAAAATGTTTCGAGTTTTGATACCAATATTGATATCTAGTGGTTTACACTTGTTTTTCAAAATACTGTATTAGTGACTCTTGGAACGTACGGCAAAGAACTTACATATTGAGGTTTGCTGGTCTGTTGACTGAGTGTTAATCTGTCGATATAGTCTGTCTACCACAGAGACTTCATAACCATGGTGTGCAGCAATCTGTTTAATCTTATCCACTTCAAGATACCTCAACCTAGGGTTGGACGAATGAGTAATGGCTTTGCGTAGTAAAAACTTAATAGTGGAAAGTTTATAACTTAGAGGGTGGAAGGAGGACATCGGAATAATATCAATGCTGGAAGACAGCTTACGATAAACGGAATATTGAATGTGATTTGAGGGGGTCTTTTGTAACACAAAATCCAAGAAAGGATGATAATTAATGGATTCATATTGAGACGAAAGAAACTTATTTTTTCTCGTCTCAATATGAATCCATTAATTTCACTCTTGAGATGGAAGAAAATAATTGTCTTCCTTGCTTGGATTTTTTGTTACAAACGACCTCCTCTAATCACATTCAATATTCCGTTTGATGCAGCGCCATGTAAATTGCAAGGTGGCTGCACACGTACAAGTTATTTATTGCATTTGCAGACCAATCGCATGAACGGCGCGCGGGATATAAGCGGACAACCAGCCCGTGAGGCCATCAGTCGAGACGTCGTCACGGCCGCCAGAAGTGAGCGGTTCTGCTGTAACCGTGTCTGGAGAACGAATAAGAGGTGCCAATGCCGTTAAGACGCCATTGTACGCGATTTCGTCAAACGGATGAGCTCACGAGAGGTGTCATCGTAGGCCTTCGTACCACCGGATGGTCCTTGCGCCGTATTACGGAAGAAACGCAACGTGATGCCACAACCGTCGGTCGCATGTGGAGACAGTGATCCCAGGAAGGATCTGTGCAACGTCGTAGGGAGACCGGAGCACGGAGACGGACGGCCGAGTGCACCGATCGTTGCGTCCAACGTCGTGCCGTAGCAGACCCACAGGCCACAACGGGCGACATTTTGCGGAGTGTACGGGGAAGCTTGGATGCTCCGATATCGATGCGGACAGTATCGCGCCGATTAGCTGCGTCTGGTTTGCTGTCCAGCTGTACGTTGCGAAAGCTGCCCTTAACAGCGGGTCTTCGTCGCCACCGCTTGACGTGGTGTCGCTCCAGAGCTGCGTGGAGTGCCGAATGGAACAGTGTGGTGTTCCGCGACAAAACACGGTTCTGTCTCACCAAGGATGATCGCCGTGTGAGAGTCTGGAGGCGACGTGGCCAACGGGCAAATTCCTCAGCCATTGTGGAGCGCCACACGGCCCGGCAAAGTGGAATCATGGTGTGGCGTGCTATCATCGCCAACAGCCACTCACCGCTGGTACGCATTACGGGCACACTGACGGCACGCCGCTATGTTGACGAGGTGCTGCGGCCCGTGGCACTACCGTATCTGCAGGGCATCCCAAACTCGGTTCTTCAACAGGATAACGCCCGGCCGCATACCGCTCGGATCAGCATGAATGCTTTACACGGTGTGAGAATGCTTCGTTAGCCAGCATAATCCCCCGACCTCTCGCCCATCGAGCATCTGTGGGACACGATTGGACTTCGGTTGAGTACGCTCCCACCCCCGCCAAATGAAGATGAACTGTGGACTCGGATCAACACCATATGGTCTACGATATCCCAGGACTCTATTCGGACTCTCATTGCCTCGATGCTACGTCGGATTCAACGCTGTGTCGCCCGAAATGGGGGCCACACTCCTTATTGATCATCCTGTATGTTCGGCCACTGGAGTCAAGTCTGTATGTGACAATTAAATCATTTGTTCAGGACCTGCTTGGCTATCTGTGTGTGCAGTTTGGTCTGTTTTCGAGCATTCCTTCATGGTGTGGTATTTTCTTTGTCAGGCAGTGTATTTTTCATTTTTTCGCCTTTCATACTTTTCCATACTGTCCGTTTGTATTGTTCTCCAACACGCGATGGGAAACTTCGTTATTACTCTCTGCTGTAAACTTCAACTTTTCCTACTGGAAATTCCCAACGTTCTTTCTGTTTTTAGTGCATACACACGCACCCAGTTCTACAGAAAAATTATCAATCAGATTTAGTGTTATCGCAAAAATCTCTGTTGTACCTTCCAAAAACAGAAAGGGCAAGGTCCGGTTTCCAGGGAAGGACAAAAGCCCCCTCTTGCCCCCTACTCGTATATGGGCTCTCATGGGCCCTACACACCCTCAGGAGGACCTGTATGTGGGAAATGACGAATCAAGAACCAATTATTTCTTTTTTTTCATTTTAATTAAAGAAAGAGCTTTAATAAATGCAATTATTTATAACTGAATTGAAGATTTCGTATTCGATATTTTAAATCAACGATGTATTTAATTAATACTCACCCTTTAAGATGATAGAATTGTTTAGTTTGGGACAAAATGCGCTGCGTTATTCCAGGAAAGCTGTCTTATCTTGCTCTGAACTTCACAGAAACAGCGCAGTGCTTAGTTTCCCCATCCTTACGGTGATTTAAATAATTAGATCGCTATGGAGAGTTTATACTTAACAAAATTTATGGAATGCAGTTACACATACCTAAATGGGCATGGACATTTGAGGTTTTCTTCATTCTGTGCCGCCGTTTTAAACGTTTCTGTCATGACAGATATATCAGGGTCGTTTAGTCAATCCCTCTGCAAGCACGGCTCGTGAAATTCATCGTCTCCCGTCCTTTGGTTTAAATGCGCAACGACGACAATTGAAGATTACGTATTCGATATTCATAACGGAGCAGACAGTAAATTTCCGAGCCTGCTCCCTGGCTGCTAGTGATAAAACATTCCTTGCCAGCAGCACAGCGGGCCAGAAATGGCTGGGGCTTAAAGGGTAACGTGCCTAATACTGACAAATCGCTTATGGCTGAAGGTAATCATCTACTGGTGCTCCCGTTAATTTTATTGATCAAGTCCTTTTTTTTTTTTTTTTTGGAAGTTTCAAACAGCATGTACGTACGGCAAAATATCAATTTATTTAGCCAAATAAACGATAAAACATTTGGGGAATGTGTTCTGAATTTCATGTTACGCCTTATGCGCATTAATTTTTTTGTCATTTGAGATTTATTAAGCATCTGGATTTATCTCTTAAGACCTGAAACACCTTAAAGTCAACTTTCCTCGATATTTCCCAGTTTAATTCACTTGAGTGGCTACTTTTTTAGGTACACTCATATTGTATTTACGGAAAAGAACACTCACACTGCAAGTGCAACATTTTAAATAACAAGCTTTCTTGAACTCAAGACAAGTCGAACTTAACCCAGTAGTGCAGAAGTGCCAGGGGCGTAAGAGTCATCTGCCTCCGGGGCAGGAAACTCAGAGGTCCTAGTCTCTCGACAAGGTCCTACTTACATATCAGCTTTAAAAAATCCTAATTTTTTAACCTCGATCTGACGAATTCTAAAAATTAGGCAGAATGAAACTTGGCTGCCTTAGAAGTGGAATTCGCAATGGAAGAACAATTACTTTGCTGCGATTTCCAGGAGGTAAGGAAGGAATAAAGGATGTATTCAAGCAAAGCAAACTGAATTTGCTTGTACCTCATACTGGTCATCCATGTAACACTTCTCAGAAAACATCATCGTCCTAGAGCGGGAATCGAACCCCGCATCTCCCGATTGAGTATGCTAACCATTACACCACCCAGGACAGTGAGGTTTCAAGAACTGAGACAGGAATCTGAAAGTCCTCAGATTTTCGCCAGTCGAAGCATCCATGCTTCCTCATAGCGCATTTCTGAGAAATGTTACATGGATGACCAGTAAGTGATAGAAGAAAATCCAGTTTGCTTTGCTTGAATATTCTGTGAATTTTCCATGTATTACAAAGAATATTTCTTCCTCAATGATTTATCTGCGGTACTGGTGACCTTTGACCTACATCCGTCCGGATGGGAATTGGGTCAATGCACTATGAGGAAGCATGGATGCTTCGACTGGCGAAAATCTGAGGACTTTCAGATTCCTATGTCTCAGTTGCTTGAAACTTCACTGTCCTGGGTGGTGTAATGGTTAGCATACTCGGGAGATGCGGGGATCGATTCCCGCTCTAGGACGATGATGTTTTCTGAGAAGTGTTACATGAATGACCAGTAAGTGGTACAAGCAAATTCTTGAATGTTCTGTGAATTTTCCACGCAGAATATTTCTTCCTCAATGATTTAATAAAAGGTGACGTGCCCAGATTATTTTCGAGGAGGGGGGTATGAATTTTTTTTTTATACAACTAAATGCGCTATGAGTGCATTTTAAAAATCTATGCAACATCCACGTAAAAATATTCAAATAAATATTGCTGGAAATTATTATTAATATTCTTATTACCTACATTCTTATCGCCACATAATGGTTGACGCTTATATTTTGCTATTTATCTGCGCCAAAACCAATAATACTACACTATTTACTGTTAAATGGTTAAAAGATACAAGTAATTCCAGAACGAAATAAAAATGTACCATCTAGTGAAACATTCTTTATTTGTATAATGGCTCTTTTTTTCATTGTATAGTAAGACTAACAATCCCTGACGCTGACGACACTCATTTCGACCAATATTTTTAAATTTGATTCAGCTCTTATGTTACTTTTACTTGCTATTACTTGAGTCGTATTTCCAGCCTTCTTGGGTTTTTTTCTTGCTAGTTCATCTAAAACGTCTTCAGCTTTCAGTGTGTATTTTCGATACATGTGAAATAATGGCAAGGGCGGTTGCAGGGGGGGGCATGTCCCCCTGGACGAAATCTTTAATTTTCTGTATTTTTACACCTCGCTAAAAAAGCACACATCTGTCTATTTTTTGTACTGTTAAAGCTTGTAAAATAATCCAGACAGTTCTTGAAACTCTTGATGTCGCCTTTTTGTAACATAATCTTCACTGAAATTCACTTTTTCAAAATTCACATTCAGTCACGGCTGCAGCTATTAAAACCTTGAAAAGAGTATTTCCGTTAGTGAGGATTTTAGGATGCAACTTCCATTTTAATCAATGTCTGCGGCGGCATGTTCTGTCACTTGGATTAGCCAGTGGTTACAAAGAAAATGAAGAAATTAGACTTCATGTGCACATGTGTGTAGCAATTAGCACATCTTCCAGATGTAGACATAGATAACGGATGGTTATCAATTCAAGAAAGTTCACCGCAGCAACCAAAGCTGCAGGAATTTTACAATTGTTTTGTGAATGAATGGCTAGAAGACTCTGTCTTTACAGCTAGCATGTAGTCATAATCTACAGAACAGAACCAATAATGCGGTAAAGGGCTGGAATAATAAGTTTAACACCTTAATGAGTAGATCACATCCTAAAATCAAGACCCTCATTCAAAGTTTAAAAGAAGAATCTAAGTACAGTGACTTTCTTATAAATCGAACAGACCTTAATCTTGAAGGAAATAAACGATCTAAAAGGTACATCAAACTGGATCCGCGAATCTCTAGAGCTCTACGACATTACGAAAGTACGCAAGATGTAAAGAAGTTATAACGTAAGCCTTTTTCGTGTGCGAGATTGGTGTTACGCTATATGTCTAAAGCCATGACTAAGGAAATGTTGAACTAAATGAGAATACGATGCAGTAGTTGCACGGGAAAGCTCAATTTAAGGTTTTACGGCCAGACGAAATATATACAGAAGTCCAACTTACATTTAACCTTTTATTGGCCGAGCACAGTAGATGAAATAAAAAATATACCATTGAGAGTTTTACACTTCACGCATAACACCTTAATTATCTGTCGTATAATCTAGCTTAACAACGATCGAACACCTCCACACACACACACACAAAACTAATGTACCGTTCTTTTTATCTATCGTTCTTATCACATTCATACGCCACTCTCTCTGACCTCAGAAGTGTTGCCAACCTCATTCATGTGAGAGAGAAGATATCACGTTAAGTTTGGAAAGTGCAAAAGAGAACAAACTCAAATTTACATAGGAAAAGGAACTAAAACTGAAGGTTAAATTAGAATATACGTCACAAAGTGTTTGAAGTCTTTAGTTTATATTGCTAAATTAGAGTAAATCAGAGTAAATTTTGAAAAAGTGAGTTGAAATATCTATAAAGAAACAAAATAAAATAAATAAATAAATAAATAAAAGGTGAATATCACCTACAAAAAAATTAAGTAAAAAAAAAAAGAAGCGAATATCGCCTACAACTTTTTAAAAATGCTGCCAGTCGTAAGCCTGGATAAAATGTGAAGGAAAGTTAAAATCATTCAAAATATGGGGCACAGTGACAGTGTTGTTCAGGGATAATTGCAAAAACGTATTATCCCCGAACATAAGACCTTGACATGTACGCAAGCGCCACCAAATCTCACATGCAAGCAAGTGTCACTACACCCGGCTGGACCATCGGGGCGACCGGGTCGCCCTGAGCCCCACAGTTTAGCAAAGAAAAACAAAATAATGTTTGATAGAAGTTTTTATATTTATCATTTTTTGTAAAAGTTTTGGGATGCGAGGCCCTTAAAAAGATTATTTTTTAAACGCTTCTTTTTTTTTCCAATCCCTCCCCCCTCCCCACTTTCAGGCACGTCAGCCTCTCTGGTAGCGCAGTGGTCTAAGCACTGGCTTATGACCGTTCGTCGGAGATGGGTTTGAATCCCGTTGAGGCATGTGTGTTGTGCTTTTCTTACGGCACTGGCTCTCTCCCTTCTCTGTAACCAGTGGCCCTAAATTAGAGACGGGCGACTTCTTATAGCCCATTGAGTTGCTCACGGTGGTCGTTAAACCTCAAATCAAATAGGTTATCGCCTTCGTTGTACAGATACAGAGATTTGAAAGACTTCAGATGATTATAACTATTATACCTTAATCTTTTCCGCATTCATGAAATAACAAATTTAATTTAATTTTGTGGCTCCCTATTTTATATATTCAACAATTTACATTGTGTAAACACAATAGTAGGCAAGATACAAAGGGTAGTAGTGACTGTTACTTCCTAATTGCTTATGCCTCAAAAGTATAGAAAATGCCTATTATTCCCCACAAACTTTGCTGTTGTGACCAGGAGAGTGTTATTTTGAAATTTAATGTGTAAGAGATTCTAGCAATTTTAATATATGATATATTTGTTCAATTACATTGAAAATAAAAAAAAAACATTCCGAAATTTAAAAAAAAATTATAACAAAATTTTGCCATCCAAGCGAGAAACAGTTGCCCATCTTACCTTCCAGAGTTTTATTGCCGTGCTTGCAGGTGAAATGAGGACCCCAGGATTTGTCTTGATCCCCAATAGGAATGCCAAAATATGCCTTGTAGGCTTCACACATCTTAGCAGATGCATCAACAGAGTACCTTTTTGTTCTTGTCTTGATAAATTGGCCACCAACATAGAAAAATGCTTCTGCTGAATGCTTGCAGCGTCTTGATGCCATCTCAGAAAAATGCAGATATGTATCCGCTTAGGCAGCAGGAACTAAACTGAACTGTTGGGCTTCAGGCCACTGTATTCACACCACTATTTAATTACTGGAAAGTTCTAGAAGGTTCTGGAAGGTTCTCCGGAGTTCTAGAAAGTTCCAGAAGTAATTCCAAGTTTACTCTGCACTGACTTCATCTGGAAGGTCCTGAAAAATAGGCAAAATTCAAAATATAACTGTCCTGGTCACAAAAACAAAGTTTGTGGGGAATAATAGCCGTTTCCTATACTTTTGAGACATAAGCAACTAGGAAGTAACAGTTATTCGAGAACAAATAAAAAATATAACTTCGTTACATTATATTATGTGTAACCCAGATACCTAAATTTGAAAAAATAAAAAGAACAATTGGTTTTGGACTATATATATGAAGGCCAATTGTTCAGAGACTTTATAAACAGTACTGGAAATGAAAAAAAAAGAAGAAAAAAGGCAGTTTTCATATATGAGCGCGTGAAAAAAAGTTTAAAAAAGTCACTAATTTGACGGTTACTCCACCCTGCATCAAAAATCAATCTTAAAAACAGTATCAGGAAAAAAAAAAGGAACTATAAAACAGTACCGGAAATGAAAAACAAGCAGTTTTTTAATATATGAGCGCATAAAAAAGTTTAAAAAGTCACTTATTTGTCAGTACCACCCTGCATCAAAAATCAATCACTAAAACAATATCAGGAAAAAAACTATCTATACGAATATATTTTAGAGGGATCCTCTTATTATTCGCTACGCAGATTAGTTATTTTATGAGGAACTGCAGAGGCGTAACTAGGGCTCTGGGCAGGCGGGGGCGGTAGTTCGGGGAGCAGCTCAAGAAAGGGCGCAAAAGTCACTGCTTGCAATCTGATTAAAACTGAAATTGAAACTCGCAGCACTTTATGGTACAATTTTTTAGCCCCATACCTTGGAATGTTTCCATTTAAAGAATTTAGTGATAATAGCAGCCTGTTAGCTCAAAATTCGGTAGCCTTGTTAGCTCAAAATTCGCATTTCTTCTTCAAAATATTCAGTCAATGTTAGTAGTTTACATTTAGAAATGAAGATGCCGTTGTATAGTCCGTTCAACTAAAGAAGAACCACGTCCTTCGTCGACAACAGTGCAGCATACTCTTTGTCTTTAGTTGGGAAGCAAGATAAGGATGTCGTTCACATTTGTTGCAGATTCTCTGGAGGCTATTTTATAATTACCTTGGCTGCGAGCCTCGACTGCCACTTACATTTGGTTCGTTTGATGTGCTACCTAAGGTATGAACTCCTAAGCAGTTACCAAAAGTTGTTCAAACAGCCACAGTTTTATATGACGCCAATTTTGATTTCAGAGAGAGTTTGATATGATGTTAATTTTGATTTCAGAGAGAGAGAGTGAGAGAGAGAAACAGAGAACTATTAAATTAATAATATGTATATTTACATAAGAGGGAAATACAGATGGGGGCGCAATATTTTTTATTGCCCCGGCAGGGGCGAATCCAGTTCTTTCGCGAGGGGAGGGCTCAAGTGTCGGGAATAACCGGGAACCTTTCTGATATTTTTCCGTAAAATGAAAGTGTTCTTAGTATGTCTATAAACATGTACTTTCAATTAATTAAGGAAAGTAATATATTTTTAAGTAATATTTTTTTTCACGAAAAAATATTCAATTTGTTATTAAAACCTAACAAATAGAAACTTTTCCTTGGTCCTGAGGTGTCGCTCCCCGCGCCCCCTCTGGATCCGCCCCTGTGCCCCAGCCGCAGAAATGCCTAGTTACGCCTCTGTGAGGAAGTTTATATCATTTTATCATTGTGTGAGGAAATTTATATAAAAATCGCAATACCACCTCAACCCCGTCTCCCCGAAAAGAAAATCGTAGATTTCAACACTTTTTACTCTCCCTCTCTCTCTCTGAATTTTCAATGCATATTATGGTCATTTTGTTTTAAGCAAATACTTCTGTGAGATAATATATTTTTTTATTTTTATTATTTGAGATAGTTTTTGTGTGCGTTCTTTACGCACAACATTTTCTAAGTAACAACTTTATTTAAACATGAGATTTATTTCATCGCCTCCCCGGTGGCGCAGTGGTCTAAGCGATGGCCTCTGATCATTCGTCCGAAAGGGGTCCGGATTCGAATCCCGCTGAGGCATGGATGTTGTGTTTGTCTTACGGCACTGGCTCTCTCCCTTCCCTGGAACCAGTGACCCTAAATTAGGGACTAGCGACTGCTTATAGCCCATTGAGTTGCTCACGGTGGTCGTTAAACCTCAAAAAAAAAAAAAAAAAAAAAAAATTCGCCCCGAACCTCCATCTGACCCTGCATGTGTGCACATAGAATGGGAGAACATTACATTAAAGGCCGCACCGGTGGCGCAGTGGTCTAAGGCGTTGGGTCTGGGTTCGAATCCCGTAAGGCATGGATGTTTGTCTTTCGGCACTGGCTCTCAATGTGTTGCTTGTCCAACACTGGTTATCTGTGCACATTAGTCATTTAGCATACTGTAAAATCCATGTTTGTTGTATACTTGTTCATGATGTGTGTAAATTGATCATTTGGCATGCTGTCAACCATATATGATTTGTACTTGTTGTTGCTGTGTAATTTCTATCTCCTGTTTATGTCTTTGTACCACCAGGTCCAATAAATCCGTTGTTTTAAACCTCCAATTAAAAAAAGAGAGAAAAAAAGAACATTACGGAAAGTTCACAAACGGGCGCCAAAGAAGGACTTTGCATCGGGGCGCAAACATGCTTTAAGCTGTCGCGGGACGTATACCTCTACTGAACCTTCTTTTTAAGTTTCTGTTCTATTATATAAATTCATTTAATTCTCGTTAAACGTGTTCCCTCTGAACGATACATTACTTCCCCGAAGAACTTTTACAAATTAGCTACACTGACAATAAGTCGGAGTTAGATAAAAATATCAACATTGAATCAAGTTGAGAGAAAGTTTCTAGAGTAACTGATGCGCAATAGTTGGCGTGGAGTTATTGAGAGATTTATATACGACAGAGATACAAAGTGGTTCAAAAGTCTTACCCTGTTTTTAGGAACTTAATAAAAAATAACTACACCACCAGAGAAATAGGATTTGCCACGTTTGAAAGGTAAACATCTGAAGTTTTGTTGTCTGTCATTGTGTGTAGATGGCGCTAGTTGTTCTTCCTGCGTATAGCTACACGCTAAAATGGCGAATTTTCAGGAAAGGCGATTTGAGTGGTGTGGCTTTTTGAAAATAAATTAGTAATTGAAGCGCACAGAAATTTTCGTACCCATTTCGGAAGGAATGCTTCTGCTGCTAAAAGAATTAAGCATTGGAAAGATAAATTTCTAGTAACTGGGAGTGTGTTAGACAAGACAAGAGTGGACGTCCCAAGCATTAGGAAGTCAATCCGACAAACTGCTGCACAATTAGGAATTAGGATTGCCACGCAGAACAGTGATGCAAATCTTGCAAAAAAAGACTGCGGTAAATACTAAGTTCAGATCAGGGGCGCAACCAGGGTGGGGTGCTCACAAGCCTTGAGCCCCCTCCAGGAGCACTATTTTGCGTCTCTTCGTTCATAAAACTAATTGAACTTAATGCCAAGTGGATCAACCTAAAATTTATCCAAATATATATTTAAAAAAAGGATTAGCATGTATTTATACCTGGTTCACGAGTTTGCACTCTTTCAACCCCCCCCCCCCCCCCCCCCGGGACGTTGCTAGACTTCGAAATAAGAATGGGCGACGGGTGGGCGAGCATTATTTTTTCTGGGGCAAAATATTGCGCCTCCCATCTGCCTTTCTGTCTCATACAGACAAATACCCACATAAATATACACTGCTCAACAAAGCAGAATTAACATCACATCTATATGGGAGGCACAATCAAATTTAATGCCGAGTGGAGCAACCAATGCATTTGTAAGACTTTTCCCAACTTCTTAGGAGTTCGGACCTTCGTTACCACATGGCACACCGAATGAAGCTGGCAGTCGTGGATCTCAATCACAGTATAATGATCGAATAGGACCCAGAGAATCTTCAACAGTATAGACAACATCCTTATCATACAACACACGTACAACCGCGCTTTCATTTCTGAATGTGAGCAACTGACATCCCTGAACATTTCGAAAAAGAAATGCGAATTTTAGGCTGCCCAAACTGGCGTTAAATTCTATGTTAACGGAAGAATGACAGACGCTCCCGGTGGCGCAGTGGTCTAAGCGATGGCTTCTGATCATTCGTCTGAGATGGGTCCGGGTTTGAATCAGTGAGGCATGGATGTTGTGTTTGTCTTACGACACTGGCTGTGTCCCTTCCCTGGAACCAGTGGCCCTAAATTAAGGACGGGCGACTGCTTATATAGCCCATTGAGTTGCACACGGTAGTCGTTAAACCTCCAATTCAAAAAAAAAAAAATGACAAAGTATGGTGTGAAAAAAACAATACCAGAACTGGTGCAAAAGTCCCAATTCCAATTTAAATCAGATTGTAAGCAGTGATTTTTGCGCCCTCTCTTGAGTCATAGTTACGCCTCTGATTACAACGGACATGGCGAAAAATTAAATACAGGTTGGACATCCTCCGTGCAACTAAGGGAGCAGATCTAGAAGTGCATTAGTTTGCTTCATAAAAAAAAAAAAAAAAAAAAAGCTTTAGATGTTTACCTTTCAAACTCAGCAAATCCTATGTCTGCAAGTAGTGTAGTTATTTTTTAATAATTTTCAAAAAATAGGGCGAGACTTTAGGACCACCTGTATAGCAATTTATGTCTGTAGAGATTTATGTACGAGAATTGTTGCGCAGTTGTGTTTCACACTGTGTTTTCCCCTTGCAGAATTCAGTTGGAAATAAGAGTAATTTTCATGTCTTTATAATTCTTATAAAAGGCATTTTGTTATACATGTAGTTTACCTTATGAATAACACGTTTTGATAAATCTGGCACACTGAATTAGAATGTTTTTGTTTGTTTCGGGGTTTAAAGCCCAACATGACGAACTCGAGAGGATATAAGTGGTTTACCGTCCTCATTAAAGGCAACTCACTGGTTCCGGAGAATGCCAGAGCAGTAGGGCAAGCACACTATCCATGCCTCATCGGGAGTCACACCTGGACCTATCTCGTACGAGTAGCCAGAACCTAGCGCCACTGACCATTCGGCGAGAGGGACGAAACAGAATTAGATGGTGGAAATTCCAGCAAAACTAATCGGTAAAGCGGTAAATATGCAATTTATTAGGAGCATGCCTATGGATTCTACGCAAAACTTTAAAAGATGATAATCCATCAAACAAAGATCTTCGCTCTTTCCACGTTTTTAAGTGAGGCACGGAAAAATTCTCATTGGCCGCCACCGGGAGTCGAACCCAAGGTCTTCCAGTGACGCGCCGGATATGCTTCCGCTACACCACAGCGGCCTCGAATTCCTCCAGACTCACACACGCTAACTGCCAAGCCAATTTGGCAGGTTGCTTCTTGGAGTCCCGCACACTGCTGGGGATTCACCAAAGATGGTAAGCAACAACTGAAGAAATAATTAGAAGGCGAATAAATAATTAATACATAATTATTAATACTCCCGGTGGCGGCCAATGAGAATTTTTCCTCACTTAAAAACGTGGAAAGAGCGAAGATCTTTGTTTGATGCTCCTGGTCCACGTTAAATGTCTGTATTAATTATTTATTCGCCTTCTAATTATTTCTTCAGTTGTTGCTTACCATCTTTGGTGAATCCCCAGCATTGTGCGGGACTCCAAGAAGCAACCTGCCAAATTGGCTTGGCAGTTAGCGTGTGTGAGTCTGGAGGAATTCGAGGCCGCTGTGGTGTAGCGGAAGCATATCCGGCGCGTCACTGGAAGACCCTGGGTTCGACTCCCGGTGGCGGCCAATGAGAATTTTTCCGTGCCTCACTTAAAAACGTGGAAAGAGCGAAGATCTTTGTTTGATGCTCCTGGTCCACGTTAAATGTCTGTATTAATTATTTATTCGCCTTCTAATTATTTCTTCAGTTGTTGCTTACCATCTTTGGTGAATCCCCAGCATTGTGCGGGACTCCAAGAAGCAACCTGCCAAATTGGCTTGGCAGTTAGCGTGTGTGAGTCTGGAGGAATTCGAGGCCGCTGTGGTGTAGCGGAAGCATATCCGGCGCGTAACTGGAAGACCCTGGGTTCGACTCCCGGTGGCGGCCAATGAGAATTTTTCCGTGCCTCACTTAAAAACGTGGAAAGAGCGAAGATCTTTGTTTGATGCTCCTGGTCCACGTTAAATGTCTGTATTAATTATTTATTCGCCTTCTAATTATTTCTTCAGTTGTTGCTTACCATCTTTGGTGAATCCCCAGCATTGTGCGGGACTCCAAGAAGCAACCTGCCAAATTGGCTTGGCAGTTAGCGTGTGTGAGTCTGGAGGAATTCGAGGCCGCTGTGGTGTAGCGGAAGCATATCCGGCGCGTAACTGGAAGACCCTGGGTTCGACTCCCGGTGGCGGCCAATGAGAATTTTTCCGTGCCTCACTTAAAAACGTGGAAAGAGCGAAGATCTTTGTTTGATGCTCCTGGTCCACGTTAAATGTCTGTATTAATTATTTATTCGCCTTCTAATTATTTCTTCAGTTGTTGCTTACCATCTTTGGTGAATCCCCAGCATTGTGCGGGACTCCAAGAAGCAACCTGCCAAATTGGCTTGGCAGTTAGCGTGTGTGAGTCTGGAGGAATTCGAGGCCGCTGTGGTGTAGCGGAAGCATATCCGGCGCGTAACTGGAAGACCCTGGGTTCGACTCCCGGTGGCGGCCAATGAGAATTTTTCCGTGCCTTACTTAAAAACGTGGAAAGAGCGAAGATCTTTGTTTGATGCTCCTGGTCCACGTTAAATGTCTGTATTAATTATTTATTCGCCTTCTAATTATTTCTTCAGTTGTTGCTTACCATCTTTGGTGAATCCCCAGCATTGTGCGGGACTCCAAGAAGCAACCTGCCAAATTGGCTTGGCAGTTAGCGTGTGTGAGTCTGGAGGAATTCGAGGCCGCTGTGGTGTAGCGGAAGCATATCCGGCGCGTAACTGGAAGACCCTGGGTTCGACTCCCGGTGGCGGCCAATGAGAATTTTTCCGTGCCTCACTTAAAAACGTGGAAAGAGCGAAGATCTTTGTTTGATGCTCCTGGTCCACGTTAAATGTCTGTGTTAATTATTTATTCGCCTTCTAATTATTTCTTCAGTTGTTGCTTACCATCTTTGGTGAATCCCCAGCATTGTGCGGGACTCCAAGAAGCAACCTGCCAAATTGGCTTGGCAGTTAGCGTGTGTGAGTCTGGAGGAATTCGAGGCCGCTGTGGTGTAGCGGAAGCATATCCGGCGCGTCACTGGAAGACCCTGGGTTCGACTCCCGGTGGCGGCCAATGAGAATTTTTCCGTGCCTCACTTAAAAACGTGGAAAGAGCGAAGATCTTTGTTTGATGCTCCTGGTCCACGTTAAATGTCTGTATTAATTATTTATTCGCCTTCTAATTATTTCTTCAGTTGTTGCTTACCATCTTTGGTGAATCCCCAGCATTGTGCGGGACTCCAAGAAGCAACCTGCCAAATTGGCTTGGCAGTTAGCGTGTGTGAGTCTGGAGGAATTCGAGGCCGCTGTGGTGTAGCGGAAGCATATCCGGCGCGTAACTGGAAGACCCTGGGTTCGACTCCCGGTGGCGGCCAATGAGAATTTTTCCGTGCCTCACTTAAAAACGTGGAAAGAGCGAAGATCTTTGTTTGATGCTCCTGGTCCACGTTAAATGTCTGTATTAATTATTTATTCGCCTTCTAATTATTTCTTCAGTTGTTGCTTACCATCTTTGGTGAATCCCCAGCATTGTGCGGGACTCCAAGAAGCAACCTGCCAAATTGGCTTGGCAGTTAGCGTGTGTGAGTCTGGAGGAATTCGAGGCCGCTGTGGTGTAGCGGAAGCATATCCGGCGCGTAACTGGAAGACCCTGGGTTCGACTCCCGGTGGCGGCCAATGAGAATTTTTCCGTGCCTCACTTAAAAACGTGGAAAGAGCGAAGATCTTTGTTTGATGCTCCTGGTCCACGTTAAATGTCTGTATTAATTATTTATTCGCCTTCTAATTATTTCTTCAGTTGTTGCTTACCATCTTTGGTGAATCCCCAGCATTGTGCGGGACTCCAAGAAGCAACCTGCCAAATTGGCTTGGCAGTTAGCGTGTGTGAGTCTGGAGGAATTCGAGGCCGCTGTGGTGTAGCGGAAGCATATCCGGCGCGTAACTGGAAGACCCTGGGTTCGACTCCCGGTGGCGGCCAATGAGAATTTTTCCGTGCCTCACTTAAAAACGTGGAAAGAGCGAAGATCTTTGTTTGATGCTCCTGGTCCACGTTAAATGTCTGTATTAATTATTTATTCGCCTTCTAATTATTTCTTCAGTTGTTGCTTACCATCTTTGGTGAATCCCCAGCATTGTGCGGGACTCCAAGAAGCAACCTGCCAAATTGGCTTGGCAGTTAGCGTGTGTGAGTCTGGAGGAATTCGAGGCCGCTGTGGTGTAGCGGAAGCATATCCGGCGCGTAACTGGAAGACCCTGGGTTCGACTCCCGGTGGCGGCCAATGAGAATTTTTCCGTGCCTCACTTAAAAACGTGGAAAGAGCGAAGATCTTTGTTTGATGCTCCTGGTCCACGTTAAATGTCTGTATTAATTATTTATTCGCCTGATAATAATCCGTTTTCTATTGGAGTAAACGAGATATGCCGAGCTTTAACTCGCAGTTTTCCGCGCTATAGAACAACGTACAGACTAAAACTGAAATGATAAATACAACATAGAGGTCAAAGTCAAATACAGAATGGCCACGTGAGATGACATTAGCTTAATAACTCGCCGTATACATCTGATATATATGCACTGAAGGGCCAGAAAAACTGGTACACTCCAATACTTGGTAGGTCTCCCACGAGAGCGCAAGACTGCAGAAATACGACTGGGTATGGACTCCACTAGCTTCTGGAAATATGCTGTAGGCAATGCATACCATACTTCCTGCAGAGCGTTCCACAATTCGGGTGTATTCCGAGGTCTCGGATTCCTGTGTTCGATAGCGCGTTGCATGGCTTCCCAAATGTGTTCTATCACGTTCGGATCTGGGGACTTGGGTGGGAATGGCAACACGCCAAACTCAGATGAATGCTCCTCTAAACATAATGTGGCATCCCGACACTTGTGTGGAGGTGCATTGTTCTGTTGGAGCAGGCCTAACCCATCAGCGTGAATGCGGGACATGAACAGGTGTATCTCGTCAGAAAGGATGCGCACATAGCGTTGGCCGGTCACAGACGATTGTAGATGTACCAGGGGTCCCAGTGAAGTCCAACTAAACACACCCCATACCATTACGGACCCCCCCCCAGCCGGTACAGTTCCCTGTTGACAGGCGGGATCCATGGCTTCATGGGGTTTGCGCCACACACGAATCCTTCCATCTGCCAGATACAGTTGGAAACGCGACTCGTCAGACCAGGCTACTTGTTTTCAGTCATCAAGTGTCCAGTGGCGGTGTTGCCGTGCCCAAGCGAGGCGCATAGCTGTGTCGTGCACCCATCAAGGGGACTCGAGTTGGACGTCGGCTCCCAAAGCCCATATCGTACAGGGTACGTTGCACAGTCCAAACGCTGATGCTTGTTGAGGCTCCAGCATTGAATTCCGATGATACCTGCGAGAGTGTTGCAAGCTTATCGCGTGAAACGATTCTTGACAGCCGACGATAGTCACGTTCACCCAATATCTTTTTACGGCCACACTGGTATCGTAGGTTGGAGGTTTTGCCGGAATTCTTGTAGTCACGGTTACACCCTTGCAATGGTCGTCCGTGAAAATCCGAACTTCGTTTCTACCTCCGAAATGCTATGGCCCATTTCACGAGCGCCAACTATGACACCGCGTTGAAAATCGCTTAAATAGTTATTACTTGTCATTCTCATGCAGAAAACAGCTCTGACAGCTGGCTAGGATGTCTATCGCTTTATATGCGCACTGGCGGACGCAACCGTGTACGCGCATAGAAGACGTTGCTATGTATTTTGCATAAGCTCGTCTGTACCAGTTTTTCTGGCACTTCAGTGTATGTACTGCTAAAAATAATTGGGAGAACATGTGACTTTGGCGACGATATGCCAACCAATCGTGTGATTTCTTACCGAAACATGGAAAAAGCAATTCGAGTGTGACGTAGATAGCCGAATCAAGCATCAGGATCATTAGTGTTCTGTCTCTTGACAGGTCCAACGGTAACTCAGCAAGTTCTCTTTCTCCAGTTTCCTCCGTCCCTTGCTTCCTCCATCAATTCTTGATAGCTTCCTGTGCCTATTATATCGTCAAGCATCATCAGTCGTCTCCTTCCTCTTGGTCGCTTTCTTTCAATTTTCCTTTCTATCACTCTTTTCAATAGCCTGTCTCCTTTTAACACATGTTCTATCCAGTTATATTTCCTTTTTCTTATGGTCTTTAGGAAATTCCTTTCTTCTTCAACTCTTTTCAATACTTCATCGTTGGTAATTTTTTCAATACACTTTATTTTTTCCATTCTTCTCCATAACCATATTTCAAATGCCTCCAACATTTTGGCTTCTTTCTTCCCAATTGTCACCGTTTCCACCCCATATAAATATACTCCAAATGAGCATTTGCTTTAAATTTTTATTCATTTCATTAATAAACAAATTTTTCTTGTTATAAAATGCATATTTTCCTTTATTAATTCTTTCTTTTATTTTCATGTCGCATTTTCCATTTTCTTGGATGAATCATACATATCCTTTTGCAAATTAGCATCTGTGACGTCAGAATGCATAAATCACAGATTGGGATAAAAATGAAGGTTTTCCGGGAGCCTCCTTATTCACCGCGTTTAACGTGACATCTCGTTTCTTGAAGTCTTCATCCGAACGATGTCTTAGCAACACGATTTACCGGAATCAACGGTGTGGAGAACTATTGGCAGGCTGGAAGCAGGTCAGACACAGCGGATAGTAGCAGAAACCATTGGAGTGTCACAAAATGTCATTTCCCGACGTTGGTCACGATTCCAGGATACGGGAAATGTTCGAAGAAGGCAAGATCAAGGCCGTCCACAAGCAACTGCAGCAAGGGACGACCGTTATCTATTGTTAACAGCCCGTCGGAACAGGCGAAAAAATGTTACTCAGCTCCAGCGAGAGCTTCTCGTGTCAACAGGACGCAGGTTGTCAACTCAAACTATCAGAAATCGCCTTCACCAAGGTGGCCTTTATGTACATATACCAGTGGTGTGTGTTCCTTTAATCACACGACACCGTACTTCCCGTGAAGCCTGGGCTGAGGAACATCGTGGTTGGGGACATGACGAGTGGAATCAAGTTCTCTTCTCTGACTAGTCGAGATTCAGTCTGGAGTCTTGACAATCGACGAGTTCTTATCTGGAGAGAACCCGGCACACGAAATAACCCAGCTTTCGTGCAGGAAACATCAATTACAGCGGACATGGATTGATGGTCTGGACAGACATAAGTATCGGTGGACGTACGGACCTGTACGTCCTGTGAAACTGCAATCTAACGGCCCAAAGATATAGAGACGACATTCTCAGACCTATTGCCATGCCATATGCTGCAGCTGTCGCTGATTCGTTCCTTTTCATGGACAATAACGCTCGACCTAGTGGACAACATGTTTTAAGAGGGAAGAATCGAGCGCACGGTGTGGCCAGCATGCTCCCCTGACTTAAATCCAATTGAGCATGCCTGCGACGCATTGCAGCTCAGCCGGCACCTCTATTGACTCTTCGTAAACTGAAGACTTCCCTCATTGAGGAGTTGGCAAAGATATCCCCAAAGCTTCCTAGAAAACTTCAATTCCATGCAACACAGGTGTGCAGCGGTTTTAGCCGTTCGAGGGGATCACACACCCTACTAGAGGTCAGTTATACTTTCAAAAAGACATTTTTTCTTGTACAGATATGATTATTGTTGTATAGCATATCGTATCATATGCATTCAATGATAATATTGCATAAAAATTCGTTAATATGCTTTTTCTTACCCATATGACTGAATATTCTACTGTATAAAACCTATATACACTGCTGGACAATTGCTAAGGACGGATGACAATAGCAACGATAGCAACCATAAAATGGTAGGCAGGAAAATGTGGAAATTAGCATAAGTGCGGGATACAGTAAGACGTGTTGTGCGTATGCAAATTTCGGATTGCCGAACTTGTTTGTGACGTCATAGCGCTGATAAGAGATAGAAAGGATTTGACGCGTATTGACCATTGTTGTTCAAACGCAAAGTTGAAAGGGAAAGAATCAATTGACGAACTTGCAATTTTCAGTATGTCTTCCCGACATCACCTAGATGATTTTACGCGTGGCCGTATTATTGGCAAGATTGAAGAAGGGCGAAAAATAACAGATGTTGCCAGGGAGTTTGACGTCAGCCACAGTGTTGTTTCAAGGCTTTGGAAATCATTTCAAACAAATGGAGAGTGTAGCAAACGTCACGGGGGAGGTCGTGTTCGCAGTACGACACCTGCAGAAGATCGGTACATAGTGCTATCAACAAAAAGACACCGGCGCAGCACAGCTAGTGAGGTAGCAAATCAGTTTATGGCTGCTACTGGCAAAGCGGATCTCCCGAAAAACTGTCGCCATACGTTTGCATGAAGGAGGACTATACGCCCGCCGTCCTGTTGTGTGCATCCCATTGTCCAGACGTCACCGTACCGCCCGTTTGCAATGGTGCCATCAACATCGCAATTGGACTGATAACGACTGGTCTGCTGTCCTCTTCTCAGATGAGAGTAGATACAGTCTATCGTCTGATTGTCGACGACAACTGATCTGGCGTGATAGTGGTACTGCATATTGTCCAGCAAACATACAGGAAAGGGACCGATATCCGACATGTAGTGTCATGGTATGGGCTGGCATCATGATCAATGGCCGTACGTCCTTCTATGTGCTTCCAACTGGGACTATGACTGGCCAACGATACATTAATGATGTTCTGCTACCTCATGTTCGCATGTTCCGTGGTGCTGTCGGTGATAGATTCATTTTCATGGACGACAACGCAACATGTCATCGAACAGTCGTTGTCCAGGAGTGTCTTGAGAGCAAGGTTATTCAACGCCTCGTATGGCCAGCACGTTCTCCAGGTCTGAATCCCATTGAAAGTGTGTGGGATGCTTTGGGGAGGAGTCTTGCTGGTCAACAATGCCCTCCAATAAACAAGGACACCCTCATCCGTGCACTGACAGAGGAATGGGATAAATTACCCCAACAGCTGCTTGATAATGTTGTGCAATGCATGACACGACGTGTGGAATCTTGCATCGCCTTCCATGGTGGCCATATCCCGTATTGACATCTTACGCCGGAACGCCTGCGGACGGTAATTGCATTTTTTCACGTTTACGTATTCTGCACAAAATGGCCTGTTTGTCCCTTGAACACGTTCCAAAGCCTTCTGGATTTCAGAGCACAATAAATTGTCTTTCTTGTAATGTCCTGGTATTCTGACATTATTTTATTTCACTTGGCATCCAACCACACTTACTTTTTTATGCGCTATATTGCCGTTTATGATCCGTCCTTAGCAATTGTCCAGCAGTGTAATAGGCTACGTCTGTCCCTAACGCTCTGACTTCATTCAGTATTTGGAGCACCATCTGCTTTTATCCGATGGCAGAAATCGGAACTAAGCTCACCGCTATCGCACGATACGTAAAATCAAAGAGAAATACTAGAAAATAAAATAAAGTTAGTAAGACAAACGACTTCATCTGTTGCAGCACGCACGTTCTCGTACAACTGTCTGCGACGTTTGTTCTTTTACGTAGGTGTTATGTCGTGTTTTATTTCATTTTCTAAGCATTGCAGAGTAATATCATAAAAAGGAATAAAATTGTAGAGTAATTTCATAAAAAGGAATACAATTGCAGAGTAATTTCTTAAACAGAAATAAGCGTTATTTTATTTCATAAAAAGAAACAAGTAAAATTGTAAGAAAGTAACTGTAGGCGTAGTTTTGATTCACTGTGATGGAAATTCCAAAAATTATTAGTTCCGTGGACTTTTTTTTTGTAGTACAAGATGGTTGTTGTTGTTGTTGATTGGAGGTTTAACGACCACCGTGAGCAACTCAATGGGCTATAAGCAGTCGCCCGTCCCTAATTTAGGGTCACTGGTTCCAGGGAAGGGAGAGAGCCAGTGCCATAAGACAAACACAACATATATGCCTGACCGGGATTCGAACCCGGGCCCCTTACGGACGAATGATCAGAGGCCATCGCTTAGACCACTGCGCCACAGGAGCGGCAGTACAAGATGGAAGAAGATAAAGCTGAAAGAAAAAACGTCGCTTAAATAGAGAACTACAACGGCAATAGCGTGCAAACCAATCTTCATAAAACCTACGAAAGTTTTGAAGAAACACAAGCTAGACATATTACAGACGTAGCCTATTATACACTGAAGAGCAATTGAATTAGAGATACCTGTCTAGTAATGTGTAGCACCACCTTTCGTCCTGATGACGGCGGCGATTCGTATCGACAAGACACCGGAAGCGCTGGGAAGCCATACGGATCCACGACCACTGAACAAGCTCCCACAGTTCACGAAGATTTGATGGAGGGGCGTCAGAGCCTCGAACATCTTTCTAGATGGCATCCCAGATGGGCTCGATGGGATTGAGGTCAGGTGACCTAGCTGGCCAAGGAAGCGAGGTCACGTCGGTGGAGTGTTCATCCAACCATTCGGATACAATTCGGGAGCGATCGCACGGTGCATTGTCTTGTTGCAGGATGAGGTCCCCAGTAGGATGTTGAAGACGCGCAAACGGGAGCAAATGGTCGTCCAGGATATCCCGGTAACGTTGACCTGTGAGGGACGATGTCACACGTACCAGGGGTCCCATTTCAGTCCACGTAAACAGTCCCCAGACGAGAATGCCACCCCCACCAGCTTGAAGAGTACCCTGCTGACAAGAAGAATCCATCGCTTCATGTGGTTTGCGCCGTACTCGTATCCTGCCATCCGCATGTACCAACGTGAATCTCGACTCATCAGTCCAGGCACAAATTTTCCACATGTCTAAGGTCCAGTGGCGATGTTTTCGCGCCCATGCTAATCTTTGCACCCTGTGATGTGCGGTGAGCAGCGGTACCCTCGTGGGACGATGGCCAATCTTCATAAAACCTAGGAAATTTTTAGGAAATGGACATGGAGGTACCCATAGGAAAGGAAATGGACATGGAGGTACCCCATAGCGAGGAGATGGTTCTGAATGGCGTGGCTGCTTACACGTTTTTGTGCACCAGCGTTAAATTGTCGAGTGATTTCTTGCACTGTGGCCCGTCTATCCGCTGTTACAAAGCGAGCGAGCCGACGATGACCCCGCTCATCCACACGCTGTTGTCCACGGCAGTTGGCCCTTGCAGGGATGGTTTTACCGGATTCAATGTACTCACGGTGCACCCGTGACACAGTGGCTCGTGAAAATCCCAGTACCTGCACGACTTCCGAGATGGAGTGACATATTCGTAGGGCCCCGACACTTTGCCCACGATCACACGCTCTTAGATCCTTCGTCTTACCCATACTGCGTCCGACTCTTACTGATTCCCGTCGCATCACTCCTTATATTGTCGGATCGCTGCATACGTCATGTCGTTTCCGTTTACATGGCCGCCCACAGCGCCACATTTGCATAACGCCAGTTGTCTCTAATTCAATTGCTTTTCAGTGTATATATACATATATATACTAGTAGAAAAGGAGAATAACTCATTGAACTGAAAAGCGGACATCTCTTCTACTATCGTGCTACAGATACTGGCAGAACTAGTGGTGTTTGATTTATAATAAACAAGAAACTGAAGGATAAAGTTGTAGAAATTGAATGTTCCTCTGACAGAGCTGCACGACTCGTTATCCAACTCTCGAGAAGATACCAGGCTCAGATTATTCTAACTTACGCACCCACCACAAGTCATCCTGAAGAAGAAATTGAAGAATTTTATGAGGAAATCCGTCATCTAAATAATAAAGGCAAGCAGCACTAGAAGATAATTATGGGAGATTTCAATGCAAAAATGGGGCAATGGCAGCAGAATGAAAGTTCAGTAGGTGAATTCGGTCACGGCAATAGAAACCAGTGTGGAATTACTCTCGTAGAGTTTGCAGAGGCAGACGGAATTTTCATCATGAACTCCTTTTTCAAGAAAAAGCCGCAAAGGAAATGGACATGGAGGCATTCCAATGGATGGACAAGTGAAATTGATTTTATTATGTGTAACAAGAAATTTGTCATGGAAGACTGCAGTGTGCTGAACAAGTTCAACACAGGTAGTGACCATAGAATGGTAAGATGTAAGATGCACCTCAATGCTAAACTCGAGCGTGGCAAGCTCATAAAGCAAACAAAGTGTATTGACGTGATCAACCTTAAAAAGCATCATAATACCTTCAAATTGAAACTGAGGAACAGATTTTCTGCTCTAGAAGGTCTAACATAAGAAGAAGTGGACATCTCTGAAGTTAACAGAAAAGTAACCAAAGCTCTTATGGAAGCAGCAACAAGATTAGCTGTGTCTAAGAACAAGTTTCATGTTAACAAATTATCAGGAAAAATCAAAATGTTGATGCAAAAAAGAAGAGAGATGAGGACAACTAAAGAAGATGTGACTTCCAAAGTGCAATATATAGAGCTATGCAAGACAGTACGAAAAAGTATCACTGAAGACGTAAGGAAATTCTACTGTGAACTAGTAAGAAAAGCAATTGAAAACAACCAAAGCCTAAAGATAGCAAAGGGACATCTCAGTAAGGGAAAAAAACAGATTATGGCACTGAGAAAAGAAGATGGTTCTGTAACAAGAAATAGAGGCGAAATTTTGACAAGAGTGAAAGATTTCTACTCCAAATTATATGAAAGGGATGATACATGTACTCCAGACATCATGAAAGGTACCAGAGTTCTTCCAGTCCTTCAGCAGAAGTTGCACATGCAATCAAGAACATGAAGCGAGGAAAAGCTCCAGGAGAAAATGGAATTACTGTAGACAGCATACAAGAACCAAGTGGAGAAAGTTTTCACTCGTTGCCTTAATGAAGGGAAGATTCCTGGGGATCGAAACAACGCTACAATGATCCTGCTACATAAAAAAAGTGACATTGAGGATCTCAGGAACTACAGACCTATCAATCTCCTATCAGTGGTTTATAAAATCTTCACTAAAGTTCTTTCACACCGCTTGAAGGTAACACTGGACATGGCTCAACCGAGAGAACAAGCTGGGTTCAGGAGTTGCTACAGCACTATAGATCATATCCACGTACTGAGAGAACTTATTGAAAGAGCGAGGGAATATGAACTTCCATTATGCATGGCTTTTATCGATTATGAAATGGCCTTTGATTCAGTAAAACCATCAGCAGTTACAATGGCTTCGAAATCATGCGGTGTTGAAGATGCATACATTATTATTAATAGTAACATCTATGAAAATGCAAGTGCAAAGATTCGGTTGTTTGAGAATACAGCACACATAAAAATTGGAAAGGGAGTGAGACAAGGTGACACCATATCTTCCAAGCTCTTTAATGCCACATTGGAAAATGTCCTTCAATCACTGAACTGGGAAAACAAAGGTATAAAGATTAATGGAGATTACCTAACTCACCTTCGTTTTGCTGATGACGTAGTCATTTTTGCAACTACCCCATCAGAGCTGCAGAGTATGATCCAGGAACTGGCTGACAAAAGTAAAGTAGTGGGATTAAAAATGAACTTTCAGAAGACAAAAGTGATGTTCAATGCTTTTACAAGAAATGAAGATTTATCGATTGATGGAGAAAAGCTGGAGATAACCAATACCTACATTTATCTTGGACAGCAGATATCAAGTGAGGGTCACATTGGTGAAGAAATTAATCGGCGTACAAAACTTGCCTGGAGAGCTTTTGGAAGAAACAGCATAATTTTCAAGAGCAATATGCCATTATGTCTTAAAAGAAAAGTGTTTGATCAATGCATCCTTCCAGTGCTTACGTATGGTGCAGAGACGTGGACCTTAGCTAAAAGAGACATACAAAGGCTGCAGACAACTCAAACAAGCATGGACAGGTGCATGCTTGGTGTAACCAATAGAGATAAGAAGAGGAACACGTGGATCCGAAAAATGACAAGAGTGGAAGACATCATGATCAGAGTAAAATCCCTGAAATGGCAATGGGCTGGACATACTGCCAGAAGGACAGACCATCGATGGACAGTCGAAATTTTAGATTGGATTCCAAGGGACAGGAAAAGACCCAGAAGAAGACCACATGGAAGATGGGTGGATGAAATTCGAAAGTATGCGGGAGCAACATGGAGGAGACTGGCACAAGACAGACCGTTTTTTTTTTTTGATTGGAGGTTTAACGACCACCGTGAGCAACTCAATGGGCTATAAGCAGTCGCCCGTCCCTAATTTAGGGTCACTGGTTCCAGGGAAGGAAGAGAGCCAAGACAGACCGTTGTGGAAGAGGCTTGGAGAGACCTTCGTCCAGCAGTGGATTGATAATGGTTGACAATGATGATGATGACTATATACTATGTGCGTATACACACATATACCTAAATATACATCTAGCCCCCCTTCCAACAGGAATTCCTCGGTGCGCCACTGGTAGCTCCTGAAGGCGCCTATTTCGAATCAAACAAAGTTGTGTGCTATGAAGTATGTCTATTTCATTTTACCCTCCAAATCGGCCATTATTTTCGGAACGACCTGGTAGTAACACCCTTAAAGGTTAAGAACACTACAATATCAATAATGTGTTCCGAGAAGCTACGGGGTTTCGTCTTTTGAAAACGATTCAAACTGAATCAATATTCATTACGCAGTAGAGAGATCTGTTTACTTATATTGTGCAACTTAGTTGCTTTATTCTTTCTTTCGATGAAATTTGAGTATTTCTTAGTGACTGCTGCAAAAGGGTTATACTTTTTGCAGATGGATAAGATAGACAGTTTGCATGGTCATTAGCCAGCACTTGCTGTAGGTCAATTAAAAGATCTTTATGGAACTCGCGTTAGCGTTGACAAACAAACTGAACTTGTCTGAGGCTGTTTGATAGCCACTATCGAGTCGTAGCAAGCTAAGCAGCGGCTCTTTCCCCAAAGAAAAGCAAAACTTGGTAGATGCGCATGCGCCAGGAGAAGTAATGTGGTTGATCTTCGAAAACATTAGCAGATGACGAATGATGAGAAATGAAACAAAACAGTTGGCTGGGAAACGACAAATTGCGACTTAGATTATAGAATAATCGGGATTAAATGCCTGAAGACTTATTGGTTTAAGGTTTAACTTCAACGTCAACTTAAATGTCACTTAACTTAGAAGTCTGCACGGGCCTCATTTGCTGAGCCCGGCCTGTGATGTGCCATTTTGTATTATTTTGTATTTCTATTGTATTTTCTTAAACTGTGAAAATTAAATAATGAAATGAGATATTATTGAAAATATTTTGAATGTAACCATACAAATATTAACTTAACTTTGGCAATTATCGAAGAATATAACCTTTAAAGACAAAGAGAGACTAAGCGCATTCAAAATCTCCCTTTCTCTGAATTAGCAAGCGGTGAAACTGCAAAAGTCAATCTTATATAGATTCGGGATAAGAGAAACAATCAATGTCCCACTCTCTCATACACACACAAACACACACACACACACACGCACCCCACCCCACTGCAGGCAACCCCGGCGTCCCCCACTTCACCCAACACACACACACTCGGTCGGGGTCGAATCATTTTGTTGTCAACAAACCCCAAAATCTCTTTGCCATTTTAATACCTACAGATGGTGAAAACACCGTGAGTGCCTCTCCTCGCCTCTGTGATTACGCCCCGGGCTATGCATGGAAGTAAGTAAAGCCGGCAAAACAGTTAAACAGACCAGGGAATCCAGAAATACGACTTCTTTCTTCCTTTATCATTGCGATAAAAAAAAAAAAAAATGGGTCGGTTTGACTCAGCCCCTACGTAAGTATCTGGGGAAAAGCGCGGCCCATCCAGTGCAGACCTTTAACTTATCTTAAACTAAATTTGATGAACCTTTATTATTCTAACTCTTAGGTTGTTTGTTCGTAGTATCTGCTTCCTGCATTAAACATTGATAACACAAAAATGGTCCAGGGTAAGACATAGAAGTTTCGAGTGAGAGGGACGAGAAAGGACAGTATTTACAAGAACAAAGTCCACTTCATTGTATATCTCCCAGCACGTAAAGTATTCGTCGAATCAATACGTCGTTTGTGACGTCAAAGTGAAACACACTTCAAGCTACTACTTCGTAACAATATAAATTTTCTTTTTTATAAACAATATAGTTATTATAACAATATAAGATCACCGTGAGCAACTCGATGGGATATAAGCAGTCATCCGTCCCTAATTTAAGGACACTGGTTCCAGGGAAGGGAGTGAGTCAGTGCAGTAAAATAAACACAGCATCTATGCCTCTTGGGATTCGAACCCGAACCCCTCTCAGACCAACGACCAGAACCCAGCGTTTAGACCATTGCGTCACCATGGCGGCCAACACACGTTTAACAACTATTGCTCGACGTCATCAAATACAACACCATCTTACATTACATATCGTATTCCGCTCACAGAATATCTCTCAGAACATCAGCTCTCAATCTCTCAACATACCATTACCAGTCTCCGAACATAGCTCTAACTCAGGATACAGCTCTAACTTCGCTTTACTTACCTTTGTTACGGGGTTTTTAAAGTACACTCACGGACAATGAAATTTGTGCACCTAGAAGAAAGCATGCTACAACCGCGAATCTTTGCAAATAGCAAGAGTGCGTGCTGGTATGCAAATGATCCACTGTAACGTACCAGGAGATGTGACGTACCTGCCAGAAGGACGCACATGACATAAAGGCAGATAGGAATCAGAATAAAATGTCCGCGTAGCTCAATTGGTAGAGCAACTTATTCCGGAATGAGTGGACCCGGGTTCGAATCCTGGCGCGGATAAAAATGACGGAGAAATTCACTTCGTTATAATGGCGCCCGAACTATCCGGATGACCCGACCGTTCACAATCTCGCAATGGTGTGATGTTATTTCCACACCGCGAGATAGGAAAAATAAGAGAATCCCTTCTTCAGCACTTCGAAAAAAAAAAAAAAATAATAATAATAAGGGGGAGATGATGTAACGTACCAGGAGATGTGACGTACCTGCCAGAAGGACGCACATGACATAAAGGCAGATAGGAATCAGAATAAAACGTCTGCGTAGCTCAGTTGGTAGAGCGACTTGTTCCGGAATAAGCGGACTCGGGTTCGAATCCCGGCGTAGACCAAAAATGACGGAGAAATTTACTTCGTTATACCACGTTTGGTGCGAGTGCGCATGACCGCACGCCCTGTGGTTGCGCTGCAAGCACGAACCGGCAGCCTTATAAACCGGCATGTAGTCGATGCCCATCAAAGCGAAAAGCACCGGCCGACGCCAGCAAGAATAAACAGAGACAAGAATGCCGCGTAGGCGCCAGAGACGTCGATTTACGCAACTTACTGACTTTGAGAGAGGCCTGATCATCGGCTGAAAACCGCAGGGTGGTCGGCGCGCCGTATAGCCAGCCACGTGGATCGTTCTTACCATACTTTCCGACTGTGTTTGGAGCAGTGGACACGTTACGTCACTGCCACATGGCGGAACGGCTCCGGACGGACCAGGAGGACCACCGGTAGAGAGGATCGACGGGCGCCATGCACGAAAGGAATCCAACGGGACCCGGCCCACTATACAGGCAGATGTAGCGGCTCCTGTGTGCCCACGAACCATTTCCCGACGCCTCGTGGAAGCGAATCTGCGATCCAAGCGCTCCTTAAGTGTGCTGCCATTAACACCGAAACATCGCCGGCTCCGTGTGTAGTGGTGCCAGGCAAGAGCGACGTGGAACGCCACAGACTGGCGACGTGTGGTGTTCAGCGATGAGTGCCGCTTCCTTTTTGGGGACAGATGATCATCGTGTCTGGGTGTGGAGGTCCCCGGGTCAACGACACAATCCCAACCTCGCTATCGAGCGCCACATCTCCCACACTGTAGGCATTATGGTCTGGGGAGCCATAACCTACGATAGCCGATCAGCTCTAGTAGCGGTACGTGGATCATTGACGAGCAAGCGGTATGTGCATGAGGCCCTACGGCCCCATGTGCTCACATTCCTGGCTGGAATTCCAGGCGCGCTATACCAGCAGGATAATGCCCGCCCGCACACGGCTCGTGTTGCCCAGAATTGCCCATATCATGTCCAGACACTTCCATGGCCTGCCGGCTCCCCGGACATGTCCCCTATTTAGCATGTGTGGGACCAGTTGAAACGCCAGCTACCGCCGTGCCACACTATCGGGATTTGGAGCACACCGTCCAACACGTGTGGGCCAGTTTGCCGCAGGACAACATCAGGTGTCTGTTCGCCTCCATGCCGGACCGCATTGCAGCATGTATCGCTGCACGAGGCTGTGCGATGCGCTATTGAAGATGACCGGACTGCGTGCCACAGATCCCTCTGTAATTGTCCTGCAGCTCTGTTTTTGCCATCATGTGTATCATTCATCTGTATCATTACGCCCATAAAATTCCAGTTCAATTCGATGCTTCCTTCTTGGTGCGCAAATTTCATTGTCCGTAAGTGTATTTTAGAATTAATCCATTTCCAGGGATTTTTCATTTATTTTTTTATTGGAGGTTTAACGACCACCGTGAGCAACTCAAATGGGCTATAAGCAGTCGCCCGTCCCCAATTTAGGGTCACTGGTTCCAGGGAAGGGAGAGAGAGCCAGTGCCGTAAGACAAACACAACATCCATGCCTCACCGAGATACGAATCCGGACCCCTTTCGGACGAATGATCGGACGTCATCGCTTAGACCACTGCGCCACCGGGGCGGCATTTCCAGGGATAGTAGGGAATATCCAGTAACAGGTCTTTCTTTGTCAGTCAGCATGAGTATCTACATCGTCAAGATACTATCTATCGACGGCAACAGTAATTAGTAAGAGTTGTTAAACATCATTAGTACGTGGACTAAATGATTTTCTGCTGTTTTATTGCTCTATGCAGAGATAGCTGCGTTGTAATAGATTAGCACAACCAGACGGCGTAGTGATTTTACTGCTCTTGGAGGCGACAGATGAGTTTTCTTGAAAGCAACGGAGATCGAGAGTCGGAGGACAGAGAAGGTCACGCTGAGAAAGGAGTGGGACACAGAAATTTCGAGAGAGAGGGACGAGGAAGGACATGGGTGCCTGGATAGCCGATGCAAAAGAATGAAAAGTTTCGTAGAATTAGAGAGGACTGACAGTTTTAAGAAATAAATATGCATTGAAATAATTCGGGACAACCAACATAATAAGCTTGAGCTAATAATAAATACGTTGAAAATGCAACTTTTTTCATCTATTCCTTCGTTATATAATTTGTGCAACGAGATGCAATTAGACTTAAATGTCAAACCCGAACGGGAAGCTAAATCTGGCTTACAACACCAAGCTAAGCAGTGCCCAACCATCAATTTACGGGCCCCAGTAGAAGTACGAACGAAAAGTAAAGCACACTATCTTTTTTTTTTTTTTTATTGTTGCAACAGTTTAATAGATATAGGCAAACCAAAACATATACACAGTGAAACTACATTTCTCAGCTATTTTTCAACATAAGAACCGAGACGTTGGAGACATTTATCCCTGCGTGGTACCAGTTTTAGTATACCTTGTTCATAAAAGTCCATTTTCGGGGCGTATAGCCACCTGCGGACAACCGATTTGACTTCGTCAGCCGAATCGAAGCGTTGGCCGCCCAGGGATCTTTTCAAAAGACCAAACAAATGATAGTCCGAAGGAGCCAAGTTCGGACTGTGCGGTGGGTGCTGGAGCACACCCCAGCCAAATTGCGCAATTTGGTCACGAAGGGCACGACGCAACATTTTCAATGTGTTAGCGTAGGTTTTGGCATACATAGTGGTCCCCGTTGGTTGAAACTCCACCTAGAGAACGCCATGCATGTCCCAGAACACCACCATGAGAACTTTTTGTGCAGATCGGGTTACTCTGAATTTTTTTGGTGGCGAGGAGTCGGAATGTTTCCACACTATACTGGCCTTATTTGTTTCGGGACTGTAATGGTACATCCAGGACTCATCGCTTGTCACTACAGTACCTGCCAGAAATTCATGTTCTTCTTCTGCGTAAGGCATCAAGTGGTCCAAGGATGACATCTTTCTCTGTCCCTTCTGGTCGTCTGTCAAGTTCTTGGATTGGACACCCGTAACGAACTGACCTTGCGAAATTGCAATTTGTCATGCACAATATGTTACGTTATACCGTACGAAATGTTGAACTTCTATGACAATGTGCGCAGATGGATCCACTGGTCACTCAGAATTGCCTGTTCAATGCCTCTCACACTCACAGTGGCAGGTGATGATACCACGGTTACAGGTCAACCGGAACGTGGCGAATCGGAAAAGGTTGCCACGGGCTTCTGCAAAAAACCTGCACCATCTGGAGATGTTGCTGAGGTCCAGGCAATCCCCATCACACACTTCGACCATTTCTTTGTGAATTTCAGTCGGAGTTTTCCGTTTAGCCCACAAAAATCGGACTACACCGCGCTGCTCTTCATTCGTAGACAACGCTAACAAACGCGACATCCTTGAGACGTCGTCGATCACGCTGTCTTCCACCACGGCGACACCTGATCCAGCCAAACCGGTTTGTATCGTGTTATTCAAACTCGTCGTCAGGCAAACTGCAACCTGCTACTTGCAACCTGCGAAGAGAAAAAAATTGCTGTGCGTTACTTTTCGATCCTCCCTAATACCTCAGCGGGCCCTCCCCTTCTTCTCTTCTCCTTGAAAATGTCAATAGCCCTCTTCTACGAAAGAAAAGTATTTTGTATAAGCAAAAGGAATGAAAAAATTGCATAACGATGGTAAAATATATGATATAAATCGTATAACGATGGTAAAATGTATATAAAACATTCATAACACTTCACTGCGGTTTTATGCATAGTGTGAAAGGTAAATAAAAAATTCAGATATTCTTTGCACAGTATAACTACTGAGAAAAAAATCTGGATACCACGTATAACAGAGACGGTTAAAACGATTTGTGGCGAATATTTCCTTTAGTTTTATAAACACGAGGGTTGTACGGAAAGTAATGCAAAAGTGGGTATAACTGTTTTATTAACTGACAGAGGTCGTTCAAATTGCTCATGCTGGTACACTGTTAAAAATTTTGTGGTAGGTTGCACCAAAAAGTGGTGATATACCAACTGCACCACTTTCTGAGAAAAGATACACCACTGTGTGGTGCAAACAAAACTCAACAACAGGGTGCAACTTTGCACCACAATATGGCACAAAATTGCACTACATGAAGGTTTAAGGTTGCACAGTGTTGGTGGTTTTTGTTTGCACCGCACAGTGGTATGTATTTTCTCAAAAAGTGGTGCAGCTGGTGTAGCACCACTTTTTGGTGCAACCTACCACAAACTTTTTAACAGTGTAAAGTAACTCTTTCTTTATTATATAAAAGGTACTACTCAACGTAGTCTCCATCACAAGCGATGCATTTGCGCCATTGTTGAACTCAACTATCGAATCCTCTTTGAAAAAATTCAGGTGTGGACTGTTGTGCACGCTTCTTCACAGCCATTTTCACCTCGTCTCTGTCATCAAATCGTTGTCCCCGGAGACTGTCCTACATTGGACCGAACAGGTGGAAGTCGGAGGGCGCCAGATCTGGATTGCACGGTGGATGGGGGACCACCGACCAGTCTAATTTGCTGATCGCCTGATTTGTTGCCAAAGATGTGTGTGGTCTCGCATTACCACGGTGAATGTGGTTCCTTCTTAAGGCTTATTTAAGCTTCTTGAGTGTCTCAATGTACCGCTGGCTTGCCACGGTACGGCCACGTTCCAGAAAATCAACACCCCTGACATCCCAAAAAACAGTCACCTTGACTTTCTGTGCTGATATCCGGCTCTTTAACTACTTATGCCTTGGTGAAAAGGTGTGACGTCATTCCATGGATTGATTCTCCGTATTCGGCACTTTCCGATACCCTAAGTCTTCCACCATCTCCTGTATGGCATTGTGACCACAGCCCAGTTGTGTAACAAGCTCACGGATTGTGACTCGTCTGTCCACGCGATTCAATTCATCCACTCGCTGACCATTCGTGTCAGTGGTCGCAGATGATGGTCTCCCAATGCGTGGTTTGTTTTCAGTGCTGGTTTCTCCTTGTTTAAACTTCTTCATCCAACTGTGCACATTGCTCTTGTCAATAGTGTCATTTCTATAAACATTGTGTAGCCTTCTGTGGATGTCGGGCAGCCTGCGCCCTTCCTTCGTCAAGAACTCAGTGCCGACACGTTGCTTCTGATTGAAATCCATTATTTACCTACAATGAAGAAGGGTTGTAACGTATATTCCATTTTAATTTTCCTTTTGAGTTCATTCTCTTAGACATTTTCAAACGTTAACGTTATGTCTTTTCTCTCAAACGAGAATGATGTTGGCAACACACTGAGGTCGGAGCAAGTGACGTGAGTGTGGCAGGATAAGAACGATAAATAAAAAGGCAATGCAGTGGTTGTTTACGGGGATCCCGGTAATAAATAAGGGCGTCTTCCTCCCCCTTTCTACCTCGCTTCCGTTTCACTTTCCCATCGGGCACTCTAGCCCAAATCTCCTAGCTTCCTATTTCTAAGGCCCAGCAAAAACAGTCTTGCTGGGCCATCACTGGGCCATTGCTGGCAGCCAGCACTGCCAGCAATGGTCCAGCACTGTGTTGCCGCTGCCGAACCGTCAATAAAATGTCCGGGCGACCAACAGAAGGGCCAGCAGTTCAGGCCAACAGTTGGCACCCCATCAGTTGTCCTATGCCACAACAGGGCCATCAATGGTCCATCACAGGCAGTAACTGCCACAAGTGGCCCTTCAGTGGCCCAGCAAGCACGTGCCAGAAATGATGGCTAGCCTAATGTGGTCCGCTAGTGTGCCGTTAGTGGCAGCCGGCAACCACGTGACGTAATTGGTGGCTTGCCGAATCTTGTCCGTCAATTTCTCAGTAGTAGCCATAATAATAATAAAAGCAAAGATAACCGCAGTTTCCTAAAGCTACAATTTTTTTCTCTACCCTTACGAAGCTTGTGAATTTACGCACTGAGCTGGGGAAATTTTCTCAACAGATCGGAAAAACACCCACTTGAATCTGAGCAGATTTGAACCTGCGCCGTTGGTGTGATAGCTGAGCTCTCTACCGACCGGACTAATTTGCCACGCTCGAGCACGCTGTCTGTTTGGTATGCAATGTGTAATCGAATGCTTCCCTCTTTCATTTTACAATATTGCGAGGTATTTTTCATAAAAGTCCGTTTCATATAATTGATAAATTAATTTTTTCAACGTAACGATAGTTTTTTTTTTTTTTACCTTAAGGGAACTTCACTCATTTTCAAGGCGTGTACATACTTAGAGTCGCTTTCCAAAGTTTTGTACTGTCCTTGCCGTCTTGAAAAGAGATTGTTGAATAAATATATATTTACCCGGGTTCATGTCACATTCTGTTACATTTTTAACGTTGTGTCTTTCCTTTCCGTTGTCCGAAGCTACATTTGTTTTAAAGAGTAAAAGATATTTTATTTTACTTCTCGTTATTTTTAGAAGCGAATTCCTCCCAGTGTTGTGTATTCAACCCATGGATGAGTACACCACATAGCGTTGCTTTTTTTTTTCTTTCAAATAATTAATAAATTTTGCACGCGTATAATTCTTTTTTTTTTCCAACAAAGTTTGTTTTAATGGTTTTCCAGGATATTTGTTTCAAGCGGTTTCAAATTTTTATTTGTTATTCATCCACTCCATTCCATGAATTGTTACTCATGGAAATGGAGTGGGTGTATTTCATGGCTGTTATCTAGTATTTCATGGCTTAATCTGATATCTTCGTCGACGTAAAATTTCATTAGGAAATTAATTCGCCTCTCCACATATGGATTTTTTTCTTAACATCCACAAAACAACACGATGGCGATAGCGTCGTCTTCAACTAACTGGTACCATGAGAGACACAGCAAGTGTTGCTTCTGCGCATGCGCAGTCCCGTTGCTTCCACATGCTGTTGGGGGGGGGTTGCATTGGTTGCCAGCAACGGGCCACTAGTGGCACTTGCTTGGAGGCCCACAATTCACAGCGATGCTGCAGGGCCATCAATGGCTCGCCAACTGATAGCGCTGCCACCAACGGACCACTACCGGGCCGTGAGCGGCAGATTTCAGCCAGCAGTGACCCGTCACTGCCAGCTGGTGGCCAGCAGTTTCCCAGCACTTGTGTTTTTGCTGGGGGTTGCTTAAGACCTGGGGTCACACTCCCTTCCTAAAATCCTCTACATATGATCTGATCTGATCTGTTTACGGGGATTGATGTTATTGATGACAGACGTGCTGTTATACTGCGATTGGATGTTAAATAACTGATAATGTTTTCATTTTGTTTGTTTTTTTATTGGAGGTTTAACGACCACCGTGAGCAACTCAATGGGCTATAAGCAGTCGCCCGTCCCTAATTTAGGGTCACTGGTTACAGGGAGGGGAGAGAGCCAGTGCCGTAAGACAAACACAACATCCATGCCTCACCGGGATTCGAACCCGGACCCCTTTCGGACGAATGATCAGAGGCCATCGCTTAGACCACTGCGCCACCGGGGCGGCTAACTGATACTATATTGAGTACGCCAATAAACCGAATGTGAATGTGGAGTACAAACCATGCAAGCAAAATAAACATACTTGTAAGTACTACAATTGATCTCTTTCTTGCAATGCGTATGGGTACCTGCTAATATTGCATTGACTTTAGCACACGTAGCGTAATTACTGACGCTATAACGAAATAAATTTCTCCGTCATTTTGTTCCATGCGGGGATCGAACCCGAGTCCACTTATTCTGGAACACGTCGATCTACCAACTGAGCTACGCAGACGTTCGTTTTCGCTGCTATCTGCCTTTATGTCGTGTGCGTCCTGCGGGGGCAGGCACGTCACAGTACGCCAATAAGCCGGATGTGAGTGTGGAGTACAAACCATGCAAGCGAAATAAACGTATTTGTAAGTACTACAATTGACATCTTTCTTGTAATGCGTATGGGTACCGGCTAATATTACATTGACTTTAGCACACGTAGCGTAATTACTGACGTAAGGACTAAGTTACAGCGGAAATACAATTACGTTATAGGGTTACTATAGAGGAAGAGTTACTCTACCTGCATGTGCAATTTGGACGACCTCTGTAAGTTAATAAAACAGTTGCCCACTTTTGCATTACTTTCGGTACACCCCTCGTATATAGTGGCGTGTGAAAATGGTTACTCCTCTGAACAAGTGTCATGAGCTTCTCAGTATGTCATATCATGAATCCGTACCGAGATAGATAATATAATATTAAGAATCATTGTTTCTTAATTCGTTTGCGTGGTGGAAA
Source organism: Macrothele yani (assembly GCA_039090855.1). NCBI lineage: Eukaryota > Metazoa > Arthropoda > Arachnida > Araneae > Macrothelidae > Macrothele > Macrothele yani. Next base: position 73,447,301 of record CM077016.1, on the reverse strand, counting down.
GGACTGATGCAGCGTCCTGTTTGCGTTTAACTGATCGATAAGCGATTATGCGTAAGTGACAGACTTTACAGTCTAGTGGAAAATAGCGAAGTACTGCTTTTTCTACATTGATTCCCTTTATTCCGTGGTGCATATTTCAGCAGGCCTCCTCACCTCATGACCCTACAACAAAGGCGACTACGTATTTTCGTTTTATTTTGGCGGTCACGTCCTAAATGCGCAAATCATGCCAAATATATTTACTTTCCCTCACAGGTGGTCACGTTCGATTGATGATGCTCGCACTCAAAACACAATTCACGTTCCAGACGCGTCCCTATTCCTACAAACCTTTTTTGAATCAATGACACAATTAGTGTGCAGAACGTGATGCTTACTTCAACAAAACATATTTTAAGTATTCTGGTCGTGCACTCCCAATGAAGTTGTTAATGGACATGAGCGCAACAATTATTATTACCTTTGATGTCTTTTGATGAATAAATAATGCATTATGATTGCGAATCGCCCGACGTTCTTTTCGTTACTGTACGAACTATTTGCTCATATGAAAATTGCACTGTTTGGAAAATTGATTGAAGACGTGTTTTCAGCCTTATTACCTGAACAACAGAAATGTACTGCATGTATCTAGGGAAGTGGGGGGCACAAAACTGACAATTTTTAAACATGCAAGGTAACTTTTATCATGTTTGGAAGTTAGCCCTGAAGATATAATGAAATAAGAAAGGCGACGTGTGAATTCTCGGGCATAATAAGCACGTCTTTTAAATCGATACAAAAAAAAACATTTCAAAGCAGATTTTTAGAATCAAAAATTCAGCGAAAAAGAGAACACATTTGCGCCTCCTAGAGAAAATCTGCGCATGCGCAATGCAGGCACTGTTCTTAGCCGGCCCGGATTAAGGCCTCAGTGGGCCTCTAGGCTGAGACATTTGAGTGGGCCCCTAGGCATCTGAGTGGGCTCTCAAAGAGCATATGACGGAGAATCATTATGAAGTCCATTAAAACACGAAACTGCAGCAATATGTTTATGATAATTAATATGTAGTGCATTCTTCAAACTAATAAATTATCTACAGGGTTTTCATAATAAGTCACTGTATTTTCCATTGTTCTCACAAGAACACGGGCTAAGATTGCCTGATTTTGTTCTGGATTTTTTAATGATTTAGCAGCGAATGCTTTTCTTGGTGCATCTTTTTTGTTATGCAATGGACTTCGAACATAAACGGTGCCACAGGGAGTGAAATTTTATCGTGGGGAGAAAGAAACAAGGAAGTAGAATTTGGTAAACCTGGACGAAAATTGCTGCAGGGAAGGATTTAGCCAAGCAAGTAAAAAAAAAAAAACCATGAGTGAGATTATGTGTATATATATACATATACAGGGTTACAAGGAAAGTTCATGAACAGGCCAATATCTCACGAACTATGGCAGTTAGCGATTTACTTCTTGTGCAGTTGTATAGAAAACCCCCTACAACATACACAATAACACTACAAAGGATCCCCCCATTTTGGGGGGTGAGGATCCCCCTTTGTAGATAGGGCAAAAAAATCACTCACAAACTTGTTCAGCGAGGCAACAATAATAAATAAATGTTTTTGTCCCATAACAAAAGATGAAAGGGGACTCTCCAAATGCGAAGAAATTGTAAAGCTACCTGAGTCGCTATGTCCGAAGCATATTTGCATGGATTTCAAATGTGCTTTCTGCTACGTCGTCAGAATGCAAAAATGATATGCGTGGTCGGTATGCCAACATTTTGTGAACTAGTGACGGGAAGTCGAAAGCTTTGCCACGTACGCAAGTCAATTAGATGCGCATACAGTTTTCTTATTGGATGAGCCACTTTATGCTATTTCTCCTTGTCTCATTGTATTTTTTACTGTATTGGCAATACATCAAAGTCTGATATTGAATATGTCAAGGAACTGCGTTTTATTTCAGAAGAAGGAACTGTTCATAAGGTTAGCAGGAAAACTTTTCCTTTGTGCTTTCATTTACTTAGAACTTACCAGTTTAGATAAGTTCTAAGAAATAAGTTCTTGTCTAAATACTCTGTCGTTGCCTCCGGATGTTGTGATTTTTTTGGGGTCACATTCCCGGTCCTCTTTCATCTTTTGTTATGGGACAAAAACATTTATGTAGTATTTTTGCCTCGCTGAACAAGTTTGTAATTGATTTTTTTCCCTATCTGCAAAGGGGAGCGCCATAGCCCCCTCAACACCCTAAAAAAGGGGTGAGGGGATCCCTCGTAGTGTTACTGTGTGCGCCATAGGGGGTTTCCGGGTTTCCTATACTACTGCACAAGAAGTAAATCGCTAACTGCCATTGTTCATGAGATACTGGCCTGATCATCGACTTTCCTTGTAACCCTGCATACCAGTATAGACGAACATGGTGATCACTGAATTATTGAATTACGACTACCCCTATTAAAAGTGGATGCGACTCGTTGACCACGTTATTTCCGAGAGGGCGCGATTAGTCGACCGACGTAGCATATAAGGTGCGAGTGGAGTAATAGGTTGTAAAATTCGGATCGTGGTGGGTAAACGGAAGAATTTGTCGTACTTTGAGAAAGGACTGATTGTGGGAGCTCGGAGAGTGGGTGCCTCGATTTCCCAAACGGCTGAACTGGTGGGTTGTCCGCGCTCCGCCGTAGTTAAAGTGTATCAGATCTGGCGTGAAAATGGTCAAACAACGACTCGGAGAAAACACTTCACAGGACAGCGAAATGTTGATGTGTTAAGTGGTTATGTTAACTTGCAAAGTCTTGCGTGGTTGAATATAATAAAATAGCTATAAGTAATATTTTTTCCAATCCTTTTAAATCTCTTATAAAGAACTTTATTATTTTCCTTACTTAAATGCAGAAGGTTGGGCCCAGCTTTATCTATCATTCGTTTCCGCTTCCCTCAAAACCCACATTTCCTTCCCTAAATCTCTCTTCGGTCACTTTTACGTGCTGCGAAGAATACCTCCCTTGCCCCGGTCAGCTTAAGACCTCTTTCTCACTCCTGAGGCCTTTCCTCGCCTCCTCTTTGCGACTGCTCGCTTTCAATACCCAGAATCGACTGTCTTAGCCCCCCCTTTGTTTCCACGTGAACACACCCCTTTACCTCCACCAACCCCCTTGAGAAAAACGCCGGCTTCGGCTTATACAAAGCATCAAGGTAGAACTTAAGAAGGCTTGCGCTTTCAGTCGGCTGCTTTGAAATTAAAGAAGGCAAAGGATCAAATGAACACGATAATACTAATCCGTCTACAACATGCAAAGGCGCCGACTCTAAAATGAGACAAACTGGCGTCTCTAAATAAACCGTGCTTCCGACGTTTCATAGAGGAGTGACACAGCGAAATTCTCTCACGCTTCATGGAAACAAAGTAAATGGAGTACAAAAGCGAAATAAACGTTGCGAAATCAGATTTAATATCTATGCCTAAAATTCTATAGTATTAAGGTGGACGTCAAGTAATTTTGCTTCCTATACTTCCAATGTAAAAACTTCTGTACCCATTTTCTTCACAATTAATGCGTTCCCAAGGATGAAAATTTGAACATCGATTAAAATAGCTTCATTTTATAGCTTGGAATACTTAATATTTTCTAACACATAACCATTATTATGCAATCCAACATTTGTTTGTCTACTGACGTCATCAAAGTACAGGTCGCGCCATCTTTTTTCTGGACAATTAATGCGTTCCCAAGGATGAAAATTTGAACATCGATTAAAATAGCTTCATTTAATAACTTGGAATACTTAATATTTTCCAAAACATAACCATAATTATGCAATCCAACATTTGTTTGTCTGCTGACGTCATCAAAGTACAGGTCGCGCCATCTTTTTCCTGGTTTCAACACAACCGAAGGAAAAGTTATTGATTTTTAATATAATTATGGTTAAGTTTTAGAAAATATTAAGTATTCCAAGTTATAAAATGAAGCTATTTTAATCGATGTTCAAATTTTGATTCTTGGGAACGCATTAATTGTGAAGAAAATGTGTACAGAAGTTTTTCCATTGGAAGTATAGGAAGCAAAATTACTTGACGTCCGCCTTAAATCTCCGTAACAGATGTGAGAGGTGAGCGCCGGGTCCGAGGACTCGTACAGGCCAACAGATGCAGCACTCTTCAGCAGTTGACTATACCCAATCAATACAAGAATTGTCAACACGAAACAGTGTCTGTCATGAATATGCGTTCAACGACATCCTCTCCTAAATACAGTTAATCGGCGTGAAAGACTCGCCTGTATAACGAAGTAAATTTCTCCGTCATTTTTATCCACGCGGGGCTCGAACCCGGGTCCCCTCATTCCGGAATAGGTCACTCTACCAACTGAGCTACGCGGACGTTCGTTCTAACTGCTATCTGCCTTTATGTCGTGTGCGTCCTGCTGGCAGGTACGTCACACCTGGTACAAAGATCATGCAACGGACGTCGGATGTCTGGAAAAAAGTGTGCTGGTCTAACGAATGGCTGTTTTTACTCCACTTCGTGGATAATCGTGTACGTATTTGGCGCCACGAGGCACTTGCAGGGTCTCCACAGTGCAAGCCGGTGGATGCAGTTGTATGGTGTGGGGCATGTTTACCTGGCAGGAACTTGGACCCCTGGTGCACGTGAAACAACGTACGACTGGTGCCTACTATCGTGAATTGTTTGCTGACTCTGTACACCCAACAATGTTGCACTTCTACCCGAATGGCAACGGTGTCTTCCAAGATGACAATGCGCTGAACCACAGGTCCAATGTTGTGCAAGAATGGTTTGAGGAACACATTTTAGACTTGCAGCATATTGATTGGCCTCCGAACTCCCCCGATATCAATCCCATAGAGCACTTGTGGGACACTATGGAAAGGCATATCAGGCGTCTGGATACTGTGAAAACTCCGCGACGGACATCGAAACCGTGTCCCCTCACTCCCAAGTAAGTCGCTCTCCCAACTGAGCTACACGGACAGAATGTCTCGCTGCAGATTTGTCGTCTTGACACATGTTTTCTTCTCTGTAGTACGTCACAATACATCAACGTCGTGCGGTATGCAAATTGTACGTTTTTCTGGCGCTTGCGGTGCCAGAAAAACGTTGCATAGACCACAAACAGATGCAGGCAAATCAAACTCAGCCAAATGCTATCAGGACCCTATAGAAAAATCCGGATTTTCGAGCAGACAAACCATGACTTGCAGTTAGAGAAAAATCCAAATGACAAAGTAATGGCATGTTTCCAGTAGTGTCGTGGGGTTGTAACTTCCCGGAACGGCGTTCCGGTACTTTTTCTTCTTTCTTGCCGGCACGCGTTCTTGCAAACACTATACAGCATAATTTGTTTTCTTTTTAAAGTACGAATGTCCTATAATTCCTTTCGAATACAAAAATACAACAGGAAAACTGTATAGTCAAGTGCAATTAACGTCCAATGTTTGTTTGAAGGTAGAGTTAGTCTCTATCCAATTCTCACTAGGCAATCCCTTGAAACTTCTTTTTCTACTGTTGTTAAGAATGTTGAGGTGGGGACATTATTATTTGAGGAGACTATTGTGATTGGGAATTTAATTAATCTAGTCATGTGTAAATCTGGAAGTCTGATTTCGACTGATCACTATACTTTTTTATACTATAAATATAAGAAAGTAAAAAAGGGAAGAGGCAAAATGGGGAGGTAAGAAGGGAAGGTATTGAAGACGTAAAGGCACCGCGCGTTCCTGTACTTTTTCAACTGGCATCAGGACCGTAGCAAGCTTTTCTTATCTGGGAGGGTAAGACTTGAAATTACGCCCCTTCGAGTTCCACTCAAATAGTATGTAATTTTTATTTTCTCACACACCGCCGTTATAGCAAGGTATTATGATCGTTCAAAGATCGCATTTCAGGTTTTTTGACATAATTTTATTCAAAATGTAAAAACTAGGTAAATACCCAAAAACCACCGGTTGTAAATACGTAAACGTTATGTGAACGCCGACAACACAACACTCAACATAAATGCAGAACGAAAAACAAACCAGCGCAGAAAGAGCCACGGATGGCTTAGTGGTTAGCGAATCAGACTGTCAATGCAAGGTCCTCAGGTTCGATCCTGGGCTGATCTTTCAGAGATCGTGTGATTTACTAACAATCGCTGAATATCCGCCGTGCATCGGACGAGCACGTTAAGTGACGGCCCCCAGGTTGAACCCACTGGTTAAATGGGTATCCTTTCCTATGCCCCCCCCGAAATTCTCTCACCCCTCTATGTGAAACATCGTACTTGTAAGGTGGCGCCATCTACTGTACTCTAATCTCACTACAAACTGTTCTGTCAAAGTCGCTAGACTTGCTCTCATTCCTTCCGTTCCTGTGTCCTGCCCAAAAGGCGAACTCGCTGTAGGTCGCTGGGACCTAAACTCTACTTACTGTGGACGGAAGTCCTACAAGAAAATGACAAATACTTACTTGCCAAACCAGCGCAGAACGAATGAGTATCGGATAGTAAACGTAACAATGGGAAGAAGCTTTAGGGGTAGGGCTTGGAAAAATTCGGTTCAAGGTTAAATGCTCAGAGAACTTCCTGCGACAGAGCACAAATGATTAATTATCTCTTCATCCCAACGACATGTTCGGAAATGTCATGGGGTTAGGCATATCAACATATTGTTTCTATGCCTCCATTCACTGTTTCGGAAAATTCCCTTCATGGATATGACATACTCACACCTTATAGTGTATGTTACTCTATACCCTGGTTAACTGCATGGAATACTGTATAATACTAACTAAAGTCCTTAAAAGGAAAATACTGAAGGATGCAACTTTTTTTATAGTTACAATTTCTATTTGTGTACATCTCCCAGAGCATGAATTTAAGCCACTATGAGTATTCTGGCTAGGCAACCGCCCTCCCTGCCCTCCGGGTAGCTTCAGCCCTGACTGGCACTACATTACTGTACATTTCGACTAAATATACACTATACTGACAAAGGTAACCGGACACCCCCTCAAAAGCAAGTGAACGGATCCGGGGTGTTGTTAAAATGCGCATTACAGCTGCAAACGGTATAAAAACAAGCCTGCAGCTGACCGCGATCATATCGCACTGTGAGGTTGAGTGAAAACGTCGTGGCGGGAGAGAACTGACTATGAGAAAGGAAAGAATGTTGGGTGTTATATTAGTGGGTTGTCCATAATAGAAACCGAGAGGCGTTTAAACATTTCCAAGTCAACTGTTTTGGATGTACTGAATAAGTAGAAGACACATGAAGCAGCAAAACGTACAGGAAGACCAAAGAAAATCAGCGATAGAGGACGTCGAAACCTCAGGAGAGTCGTTCGACGGAGTACTGCACAAGACCTCGTTTTACAGGTGAGTAAAAATGCTGGAACCTCGGTATGTAAACTTACGGTTCGTAGAGAACTTCATTCCATGGGTTACCGTGGTCGTTCGGCTGCTCATAAGCCCTTCATCTCCACTCGGAATGCTACTTGTCGTTTAGCATGGTGTAAAGAACATTTATCGTGGACCGCAGATCAGTGGAAACGGGTCCTATTGGCTGATTAATCCAGATACACGATCCATCAGTCTGACGGCCGTGCGTAAATATGGCGGCAGCCGAGGGAAAGCCATTTACCACAGTGTACTCTTCCTATGGTCAACTTTGGAGTTGGCAGTGTACTCGTGTGGGGGTGGTTTTCGTGGTATGGTCCCGGCCCATTGGTTATCGTGGACAAACCTGTTAACCAGCACATCTACCTCGATATTATTGGCAATTATGCCCTACCAACTCTGTGGCAATACTGTGGAACCGAGCCTTTTTGGTACCAGAAGGTTAATGCATCGAGCCATAAAACAAGGACTGTTACGGCGTGGTTTGACGATAATTCCGTATCGTGTGTGGACTGGCCAGCACAGTGCCCTGATCGTAATCACATAGAGCACCTATGGTATAAATTAGAGCGCCGCATAAAAAGTTTGGAACCAAGGCCTACTACTAAGCAACAGTTAGCGGCAGCATTATGTACTGAATGGGAGTGCATACCCATCGCTGTGTTCCAAAACCTTGTCGAAAGCATGTCTCGAAGGGTCAGTGCATGCGTTAGGCCAAAGGTGGGCCGACACCGTACTAATGTATGTCAATAAAGGATATGTTGTGTTTCTCTTCTAGGAGTCCGGCGACTTTTGTCAGTATAGTGTATATTACCACTACCCAGATAGAAAGGAGCAGCGAGAATATAATCTAGAAGAAAAGAACCCGTACATCACAGGAAAAGAATGATACATGTGTGAGAAGAATACAGAGGAAATGACGCACAGCAACCTTCGGACATTTGGGATAATGAACCTGCTGGTACGACCATGACACTGAAATGAGACTAACAACACCTTGGATTGAGGGAGTTTATGATGCCCTACGGTGCAGTATACAACCTCGACTTGAGCATAATAATGAACAAATTAACACTCTACAAGTTCACGGGAACAACTATGACCTGCGGCCAAGAAATGTCTTCGAAAGGTGGATTCGGAGGCAATAAACTAACCGGCTTTACCCGTCCAGCGAGGAAACGTCTCAGAATTCACAGGCACAACTTTTGTGATTCACCAAGTGATTAAGGAAACAAACAAACATACAAAACTAGCATATTTTACTTGAATTGTGCATCTCACAGTGTGTGTGCAACCACTAATCTAAACTCTCAAAACAAACATTTCAGTTTTGTGATATACACTGGCCTCTAAAAGTTAAGGTACAACCAGTTATTTGACCCTAACCATTAAAAGAATACAAAGAAAGATAACAAACAGAGTTGATATAAAGGATAATAAGTCACGTTACTAAAATCACATGAAAACAGTATACCTACCACGTTTGTGTGACATGAATTGGGTATTTATGTAAAAACCAGAGGTAGCTTGGATGTGACACTGTTGTATGTGGATTCCGGGAGATTGGTACCCCGGCAAACTCGTACCCATGCAGTTTCATCCCCTCCTGTTCAGTTTTAATGCCTGAATTTCAGGATTTAGCATAATCTTCACCCCTTCTAACTATTCCGATACACGTTCTCCCTTCAAATTCGTAAATTATTTCACAAATTGAAGCAATCACGGCATTTTCCTAAAATTTAATTTTAGAAAACTCGCACCCGGGAGATTGGTACCCGGCAAATCGGTACCCGGGAGATTGGTACCCTTCTGTTGCTGAGGCGTTACGGGAGCATATACAAATTGCATTAACGGAAGATCTTTCCTCTTTGGTGATTGTCGTTGTTGATTAGCTGTTTTCTTGGTGGAAAACTCCTACACCATGTCATATGAGGGAATGTACACAAGTTGCGTTTGGTACGAGATATGTCAAAAAGTAGAAGTTTTTTATAGTGGCATTAAATGACAATAGGAGATTCCTACTGACTGTGACATACAACGGTATATAAGGTCCGGTTCACTGTAAACCGTCACATAGGAAAACTGCCACACAGGAAAAATGCCACACAGGAAAAATGCCACATGTTTTTCATTAAGGGGCTGGACACAATTTGCTCTTTCTCCGAGGAGCGAATGTGTGGCAGTTTTCCAAGTTTCCGAATTATGTGTGACAGTTTTCCAAGGTATCTAACGACGGGAAGAGTTATTTTATTTGTCTTTTTTTTTTTTTTTTTTTTTTTTTTTTTTTTAAGGCTGGTACATACAACTTTAGGGCAACTGGCCACAAAAGTTTAAGGGGAAAGGGGGCATAAAGATTGTGGTTTCTTGTCCAATACTGAGAACATAAGTTACTACTATTTCTCTTTTACTTAATTAATTCACAGGCCCTACACCTAGGCCTTTTTAAGTTTTTAATAATCGTCTTCATATTCATAACGTTTACATGTCAAACGAAGTTGATAATAGTGCGCTTTTACTTAGGCACTAAATATTAATTCATAGGCCCAGGCCTAGGCCTTTTAAACAGTTTTTATTCTACCGATGTCATATGCATAATCCAGCAAAAACAGTCTTGCTGGCCCAGCACTATGTTGCCGCTGCCGAACCGTCAACAAAATGTCCGGGCGGCCAGCAGTAGGGCCAGCAGTTCAGGCCAGCAGCTGGCAAACAGTTGGCACCCCCATCAGTTGCAGATGCCATAACAGGGCCATCAGTTATCCATCACAGGCAGTAGCTGTCACAAGTAGCCCTTCAGCGGCCCTGCAAACACGTGCCATAAATGATGGCTAGCCTAATGTGGTCCGCTAGTTTCCCGGCAGTGGCAGCCGGCAATCACGTGACGTAACTGATGGCTTGCCTAATCTTGTCCGCCAATTTCCCAGTAGTAGCCATAAGAAAATAAATAAAGGATAACCGCAGTTTCCCAAAGCTACAACTACTTTTTTTTTCTCCTTACGAAACTTCTTCATTGCAGCACTGCTCCGGGGAAATTTTCGCAACAGGTCCGGAAAAACACCCGTTTGGATCTAGTTGGAAACGAATCAAGGACTGTCCGTGTGGTAAGCCGGCGTCCTAGCAACTCGACTAATTTGGAACGCCAGAGCGTGGCTTGAAGCCGACCCTCTTTTCTGCGGAATGTGTAACGAATGGTTCTCTATTTCATTTTACAATATTGCGAGGTATTTTTTGTAAATGTCATTTTCATATAATTCATAAATTTATTTTTTCAACGTACGATTATTTTTTTTACTTTAATGGAACTTCACTTTTTCAACGAGTGTACCAACTTAAAGGAGCTTTCTTAAATTTCGAGCAGGCCTTGTCGTCTTGAAAGGTGATTGTTGAATTAATATATTTACCCGTTCACGTCACATTCTGTTACAGTTTTAACGTTGTATCTTTTCTTTCCGCTGTCCGAAGCTACATTTGTTTTAAAGATGAAAGATATTTTATTTTACTTACCGTTATTTTTAAAAATGAATTCCTCCAGTCTTGTGTATTCAACCCATAGATGAGTATATTATATCCACATAGCGTTGTTTTTGTTTTTTTAATAATTGATAAATTTTGTACGTGTATAATTTTTTTCAACATAACGCTTTTTTAATGCTTTCCCAGGACTTTTGTTTCAAGCAGTTTAGTGAATGTTAAAACGAAAGATTACACAGAAATTATTTCTAGTTATTCATGGGAATGGAGTGGGTGTACTTTATGGCTGTAATCTAGTATTTCATGGCTTAATCTGATATCTTCGTCGACGTGGCATTTCATTAGGAAATTAATTCGCCACTCTGCAATCCTTTTTTTTTTTTTTTAACATCCATTAAAATAACACGATGGCGATAGCGTCGTCTTCAACTAACTGGTACCACGAGAGACACAGCACGTGTTGCTTCTGCGCATGCGCAGTTCCGTTGCTGCCACCTGGTATTGGGGTTTCATCGGTTGCCAGCTACGGGCCACTAGTGACACTTTCTTGGTGGCCCCCAATTCACGGCGATGCTGCAGGGCCATCAATGGCTGCCACCAACGGACCGCTACTGGGCCGTGAACGGCAGATTTCAGCCAGCAGTGACCCATCACTGCCAGCTGGTGGCCAGCATTTTCCCAACACTTGTGTTTTTGCTGGGAGCATTTACATATCAAGTTAATAATATTGGCATAACTGGGAAGTATAAAAAGAGGAACTCTTGGAAGAAAATGACACAAGTGGAAGCCATCAGGACCAAAGTGAAATCTCTGAAATTGCATGGGATGGACATATTGCTAAGAGAACGGACCACAAATAGATTACTGAATGAAGTATTAACTGCATGGGTACCATGGGGTATTAAAAACAGATCACGTGAGAGATGCGTGGATGAAATTTGAGAGCACGACAGAGGGACAAGGCAGACAGTTTCGGAAGAAATTTGGGGAGACCTTCATCCAGCAGAAGACTTATAGATTTAAAATTCGGGATGTATATTAATTTAGATTTTATCGATATAATTGTTCTATCTGTAGCACGACCTACTGAAAATGAAGGAAGTTCAGGCGATGACGAAAGAGAAAATATGCTCCTTGATGGTCGTTTGGTAGCCGTTTATGAAACTTGGAGTTTAGAAGTTGGAGATGTCGATTATCCCTTATTAGTGTCGAAGCAGATGACACCAAGACAGGGAGATGGGGGGGGGGGGGAAGCGCAGGGATTGACACTGGAGTTCCTAGGGCGTTTTGTATTGTGTGGGATGCAGGGCAGCAGCATCTAGTTCCAACAAAAATACACTGGCGTGCAAAAATTAAAGACGAGACGGTTTTTCGAATGTAACGTCGTGCAGAAGTGCTCCATATCGACTCAAATCATACCATAAGATCCCAAGATGTAAGAATATGGGACAAGTCAGCAAAACCGTCCGAACAAGGAATCCAAAGGATACAAAGGCACTTTATTGAAAAGGTAGCTTCGAGCACAACTGGACAGAAGACAGAAACGTCTATGTGACAGGCTGCTGCCAAGAAAAATCCAGTCTTTAGTAGGGGATATGGTCACCCCTGACTGTGTTGCAGGATTTAGAACGTCTGTCCATGCTGAGGACGAGGTTGTCAAGAAGCTGTTGAGGCATTGCGGCCCATTCCTCTTGTAGCGCCAATCGCAGCTGCGGAATCGTGCTGGCGGCTGGTGACGTGCTGCCAAGCGTCTCCCGAGAAGGTCCCACACGTGTTCGATTGGATTTAGGTCCGGGGACCTTGCGGGCTAATCCATGCGTTGAATATCTTCACTCTCCAACAGCTCTGCGACAGCCACTGTACGATGAGGTGTAGCGTTGTCGTCCATGAAGAGGAACTCAGGACCCACAGCACCTCTTAACAGACGCACGTGAGGCAGGAGAACCTCGGTACAATAGCGGACACGAGTGACTGAACCTCCTTGGAAGATGTGGAGGTCAGTACGGCTGCCAAGCATGATACCGCCCCAAACGAGAACTCCGCCACCTCCAAACTGGTCCCTTTCGATGATGTTAGAGGTATGATTGCGTGTTCCCTGCTCTCTCCAGATGTGTATACGTCCGGAATCGCTCGTCAGACTAAATCGGCTCTCATTCGTAAAGAGAACTGGACCCCATTGCTGATGTGTACAGTTTTCGTGTTCCTGGCACCACAGAAACCGCCGTCTCCGATGAGTAGGCGTTAATGGCACACACCGTACTGGTCGTCGTGCAAACAGACCACCTTTGTACAGCCTCCTGGCCACGGTAAAACGCGATAACGGACGTCCAGTTGTCTGTTGCATGTGCCTTGCGATTTCTGCCGCTGTCCGCCGTCTGTCTCTTTTCGCCTGTAGGACAATATACCGGTCGTCCGCCGCCATGGTTGCTCGCGGACGACCACTGCTAAACTCTCGGACAGCTGCTCCTGTCGTCTGAAATGCTCTCCAAGCTCGTGAAACGATGCTGTGAGCGATTCCGAACTCCTCGGCCACACTAGTCACACTTCGCAGTTGCTGTTGCTGCCACCGAGCGATCCCGAACTCCTCAGCCACACTAGTCACAGTTGCTGCCACCGTGTGATATATCAACTTCCCAATGACGCGACCTCGGGTAAAGTCATACAGATGTCGTCTACTGGATTGCCTGTTGGTCATATCACACGGTGGCAGCAACTCGACGTCGTTCAAACCGATGTACACCGTGCAAGAGCTTTCACCGAATTGCTGAGCGTACACCGCCCGTGTGCTTTATACCCTTCAGACACTCCCCCCTCCCCCTACGTCATGCTACATATATGCGCATGCCCTACCGTACCGAACCCTAGTCTATCTCCTGAGTGGTCTTTCGGTCCGTTCTGCTTGCTCGTTCCGCTGTTATGATAATTTCTCCTCTTCGTCCTTAATTTTTGCACACCAGTGTACAATAGGATTAGCATGTACAAAGAACAGGAGTTTCTTACTTGTGGGGGTCCTTGCGATTTCTCTACTACCCAGAGATTGTCGTTTCACTGCAGTTTAACAACCGAACGCTTAAGTATTTTTATTTGGGTATGATGCAGTAAATAGGGTAAATCTCGAGTGGACACTTCCAAATTGGTTTTGCAGCATTTTGAGCAATCTGGTGATAATTTTTTGCAGCGACTTGTCACTGTTGATGAAACGTGGTTACATCACTACGATCCAGAGAAGAAACAACAGTCCCTGCAGTGGCGGCACTCAGGTTCTCCTCAGCCAAAGGAATTCAAGACTCAAAGGTCTGCAGGAAAGGTCATAGCAACGGTATTTTGGGATTCGGAAGGCGTTTTACTGACTATCTCCCGAAGGGGCCAAACAATGAATACTATTCCAACTTGCTGTGCCAATTAAAGGAGGCGTTGAAGGAAAAAAGGCGAGGGAAACTGGGGAAAGGTGTTCTCTTTTTTGCAGGACAATGCCGCGGCTCACAAGGCTGGCAAGACAATGGATGGTTTGAGGGAACTGGGGTTTAAGTGCTTAGACCATCCACCTTACTCACCAGACTTGCTCCATAGGACTATTTCTTATTCTCAAGCCTTAAAGAAAGTTTGAACGGGAAGGATTTTTCGAATAATTCGGAGGTGATATCAGCAGCAGAGCAGTATTTGAGTGCTCAGAATTCAGAATTTTTTCTGGAGGGATTGAAGAAACTCTAGAAACGCTGTGTCAAGTGTGTTGAACTTCGGGGTGAAAGTGTGGAATAGTCTGTATAAGTTTCATGGCTCTACCCTGTTTCCTTCTTGCTGAGGCCGAGAACTTACCACCATCCCCTCGTACGTACAGTATTCACATGGAAACTTTTTTACGCTTTCCAACCGTAGGTTGAAGAAGCGTATATGCTCCAGCTTTGTCTGTCTGTCCGTCCGCACGATAACTCGCGTAAAAATAGTTCCATTTCGATGAAACTTTAGTATGTGATAGGGAACAACCTGGGGAGGAACTCCGTGGCAAATGGGTGAAATGGGGTCAAAGGTCAGGACATTGGAGCGGGATCCATTCCATCGCCTTCATGCGTCATAACTTACGTAAAAATGCTTCGATTGCGACAAAACTTTAGTATGTTGTTCCGGAGCTATACTGAACCAATTCTGTTTAATATCATCGAAAAGCGGTCAAAGGTCAGGGCACAGGAGCGATATTTTTTCCACAGCCATTATCCTCATAACTTGAGTAATGATTCCTGGTATGTTGGAAAGCGTATCATAATCAATGCATTGCATGATTTTACTAACTTGTTTTTATTATTGTTGTATTGTTCATGAAACATACTCTCACATTTGGACATCGCAAACAAAAAGAATAGCTGGTTATTAAAAATTCATCTTTATATCTATTTTTCCTCGTCATTGTTGACGGGCTTTTACCTAGTATTGTTATAATATTCTAATGTACATAATAATTTCATAAAAAGTGAGTACTTCAAATTTAATTTTCAAAAGTGTCCCGATATTGTCCTTAAAATCTAGTCACCTATTATCGGCTGCCTTTTTCATTTGAGTTGCTGCTTGTTAGTTGGAGGGTTGTTACGAACAAAATTATCCAGAAAGCTAATAGCTTCAATTTTCTTAACGATTTGTCATATATTATTCCTTAAAATTTTGGGGTTTTTTTACCTCTCTCTTTTCATTGCAGCTTTTCTATCCGGACACAATGAGCTTCTCCTTTTTTGGAGCATAAGGAACCTCGGTGTATGAAGTGTTCGTCCCATATCTACTCAGGGATCTGCAAAAGTAAAGTGGAAAGAGGTCTGCCTCTTACGCAGCTAACTTTTACAAGGAAGTTTAATAGCTTCCTTCCTCCTTCCTACCCAGCTGTTAAGGACCACCCAAGATCACTCCCTTTCCTTGCTGTCCCCAACAAAACTTTAATTGCACTTTAACCCCACTTCACGGAAATTGAAACCTCGACGATTTAGAACCCTTCCATTTGGAAATACTTATGGCAACGCGGTGACCTTGCATTTTATTGGCTTTTCAATGAATGCATCCACAAAAGCGAATTTCACTTTTCTTTTGCCACTTTACGCTTCGATTAGGGTACCCCCCCACCTCTGTGTTTCCTCCCTTATTTGTTGCCTTATGAAAACAAGAAAAATGGAGTTTAGGACATTTGGGCACCCGGACTTTTGGGCACCGGACATTTGGGCACCCGGACATTTGGGCACCCGGACATTTTGGCAAAAATCTTTAGGGGCCGTACAAAAATTGCCGTTTCTTGGCGCTCTGATGGGAATTGAATGGGAAAAACGTTCTCAGTAAGACAAACGACAATTACAATTGAATTTAAATAAAATTACATAGCACAAATTTTGAAGATGACAATCCGTTTTTTGGTGTAAATAGGACAAGGATAATATCCGAAAACTTGAAAATTTCGTCGTCCTGGATCGGGATTATATAGCACATAATCATGAATATGGATTACAGCATATTCATTATTACCTAGCACATTTCTCAGGTTTCAACGAAACAAAGCAATTACACCAGAATTCATACTATGTTCGGAAAAGGACGACAAGGAGGAATTTTTTATAACGCCTCAATTTTACTTAGGCACTAAATATTCACATAACATGTCAATTTATTAATATTCTCTTTTACTTAATTAGGCACTAAATTACTATGCCTCATTCGTAGGCCCTTTCGATAGCCTTTATCTCTACCGATGCTACATTCATAACGTTTACGTATTAACTCAAGGTAATAATATTGCGCTTTTACTTAAGCACTAAATATTATTTCACAGGCCCTAGGCCCCTTTTTAACAGTTTTTAATGAACTAATGTCATATTCACAACTATTACGTATCAAGTGAAGTTAATAATACTGCGCTTCTACTTAAGCACTAGATACTATTTCACAAGCGCCTAGGCCTAGGTCTTTTTTAACAAGTTTTGTTCTATCGATGTCACATTCATAACAATTACGTATCAGATAAAGTTAATTATATTACGCTTTTACTTAAGCTCTAAATATTATTTCACAGGCCCTAGGCCTAGGCCTTTTTAATAGTTTTTAATGAACAAATGCCATATTCACAACTATTACGTATCAAGTGAAGTTAATAATACTGCGCTTCTACTTAAGCACTAGATATTATTTCACAGGCCCTAGGCTTAGGCTTTTTAACAATTTTTGTTCTATCGATGTCACATTCATAACAATTACGTATCAAATCAAGGTAATAATATTGCGCTTTTACTTATAAGCACTAAATATTATTTCAAAGGCCCTAAGCCTAGGCCCTGTGAAATAAAATTTAGTACTTAAGAAGAATATAATTAACTTGAGTTGATACGTAATTGTTGTGAATGTGACATCGATAGAACAAAAACTGTTAAAAATACCTAGGCCTAGGGGCCTGTGAAATAATAATTAATGCTTAAATAAAAGCGTAATATTATTACCTTGACTTAATACGTAATTGTTTGAATGTGACATTGGACGAACAAAAACTGTTAAAAAGGTATAGGCCTAGGGCTTATGAATTAATATTTAGTGCTTAGCTAAAAACGCAATGCTATTAACTTGATTTGATACGTAAACGTTATGAATATGACATCGGTAGAAAAAAGACTGTCAAAAGGACCTACGAATGAGGCATAGTAATTTAGTGCCTAATTAAGTAAAAGAGAAATATTAATAACTTGACATGTAATGTAAATATTTAGTGCCTAAGTGAAAGTGCAGCATTATTAAAAAATCCCTCCTTGTCGTCCTTTTCCAAACATAGTATGAATTCCGCTGTAATTGCTTTGTTTCGTTGAAGGTTTAAGAAATGTGCAATGTAATTTTTTTTAATTCACGAATGTACTTTTGTTTCCCCATATTCAAGTGTAATTGTCACTTGCCTTACGGTGAACATTTTCTCGGTCAAACTCTTACTATTGGGCCAAGAAACGGCAATTGTTATACGGCCCTTTAAACATTTGTGCCCAAAAGTCCGTTGCCCAAATGTCCGGTGCCCAAAAAATCGTAAATATGTCCCAATTTCTTAATGATTATGAGATATGAGTGAAAAAAAATTTGTGCACACCACTTGCTCAAGTAGGGAGAAATATAGGAACACTGTAATTTTTTACGCAGCGCAATTTCATTGCTCTAAAAGGGAATGAGGCAAAATGTCCGGGTGCCCAAATGTCCGAACCCCGAAAAATGTTATCGAATTCTCGAGTGTAACGAGCACGTCTTTTGAATCTTTTCCGACACGGGAAAAAATATATTTCAAAGTAGATTTTCAGAAGAAAAAAATCAGCTAAAAAGATAATGTACAACGGCCATTCCATAAAAACTGAGAGTAAATTCACACAAAATGAAGAAATATAGGTACAGCAAAATATATGTTATTCTTCCTCAAAGTATCTTCCCTCGGATGATATGCAACGGTCCCATCGTTCAATTCACTTTTCAAAGCATGTGTCGAAGGCATTTTGTGGAAGCTGCTTTAGCGACCCCTGTACAGCTTGAATAACGTCAGCATCTACGTTGAATGTTGCGCCACGGAACTTCTTCATTGTTGGAAACAACCAGAAATCGTACGGTATGAGGTCAGGACTGTAGGCAGGCTGCTGCATTTCGTATGAAACTGTTGAACACAAGCAACCACAGGTGAGTGGGTGTTATCATGGTGTAGGGCCCACTTGCCCACCAGTTCCGGTCGCCTAATCGATATGTGTCGTCGCAGACGCTTCAAGACTCAAATGTAATACTCAGCATTGACAGTAATTTGTGGAGGAACGACATGCTGGTAGACTACACCTTTATGATAAAAGAAAATTATCATTACCTTCCCAGCTGATTTATTTGGTTTGGCGGGCTTTTTTCGGAGGAGGCGAGCCTGTGTGTTTTCAGACACGCGTTGCGCGCTTTGTGAGGTGGTCAAAATAGTGGACCCATGTTTCATCAGCAGTAACTACTGTGTTTAGAAAATTGGGATCCTTTGCAATCATTTGTTTCCACTCATGACACACCTGAACTCTGGCTAACAATTGTTCTTTCGTCAGGTGATGAGGCACCCATCTGGAACACACACGACGAAGCAGTAATTTGTCGCGTAGAATGCGGAATGCCGACGTTTTTGAAATATTAGTTGACGCCGCTATGTCTTCACACGTCACTCGTCGATCTTCTTGCAGGGTTGGCCAAACAGTGCTAACAATACGCTCCGTAACAACACTTTCAGGTCGACCAGACCTAGGAGCGCGTTCTGCCGACAAACGCCCTTTTTTGAAATTATGGGGCCATCTAAAAATCGTTGACTCAACCAAACATTTATCTTCGTAAGCTTTTTTCCATTAAGTCAACTGTTTCTGGAGCGGTTTTACCCAAACCATAGCAAAATTTCATCGCACAACGTATTTCACTTCTTAACTCTGAGTCATTCACCTCCACAGCTGTATGGCGAAATGCAGACGTACCTTAAACAACTGCGCAATAACAAAACCAGAATCGACTGCCACGTATAATAATAGCTGTCATTGATACTTCCTTAATTCAATTAAAAAAAATACTCTCAGTTTTTATGGAACGGCCTTTTTACATACGCTATATTGACAAAAATCACCGGACACCCCTTCAAAAGCAAATGCATGGATCCGCTTCGTTGTTCAGATGCGCAGTACAGCTGCAAATGGTATAAAAACAAGCCTGCAGCTGACCGTGATCATATCGCACTGTGAGGTTGAGTGAAAATATCGCGGCGGGAGAGAACTGACTTTGAGAAAGGAAAGATTGTTGGGTGTTATATTAGTGGGTTGTCCATAAGAGAAACCAAGAGGTGTTTAGACATACCCAAGTCAACTGTTTTGG
Organism: Macrothele yani; assembly: GCA_039090855.1. Classification (NCBI taxonomy): domain Eukaryota; kingdom Metazoa; phylum Arthropoda; class Arachnida; order Araneae; family Macrothelidae; genus Macrothele; species Macrothele yani. The sequence continues at coordinate 73,427,584 of CM077016.1, read as the reverse complement.
ATGTACTGAATAAGTGGAAGACACATGGCGTGCCTAAAGTAGCAAAACGTACCGGCAGACCAAAGAAAATCAGTGATAGAGGACGTCGAAGCCTCAGGACAGTCGTTACAGCTCTATAATCGACGGAGTACTGCACAAGACCTCAGTGTACAGGTGAGTAAAACTGCTGGAACCTCGGTATGTACACGTACCATTCGCAGAGAGCTTCATTCCATGGGCTACCGTGGTCGTGCGGCTGCTCGTAAGCCTTTTTTTTTTTTATCTCCACTCGGAATGCTTCTCGTCGTTTAGCATGGTGTAAAGAACATTTATTGTGGACCGTAGATCAATGGAAACGGGTGCTATGGACTGATGAATCCAAATATACCATCCATCAGTCTGATGGCTGTGTGTGGGTATGGCGGCAGCCGGGGGAATGCTATTTACCAGAGTGTACCTTTCCTACTGTAAACTTTGGCGCTGGCAGTGTACTCGTGTGGGGGTGTTTTTCGTGGTAAGGTCTCGGCCCATTGGTTATCGTGGACAAACCTGTTAACCAGTAAGTCTACTTCGATATTCTGGGCAATTATGCCCTACCAACTCTGTGGCAATACTATGGAACCGAGCCTTGGTACCAGCAGGATAATGCATCGAGCCATAAAACAAGGGCTGTTACGGCGTGGTTTGACGATAATTCCGTATCGTGTGTGGACTGGCCAGCACAGAGCCCTGATCTTAATCCCATAGAGCACCTATGGGATTAATTAGAGCGCCGCATAAGAAGTTTGGAACCAAGGCCTACTACTAAGCAACAGTTAGCGGCAGCATTATGTACTGAATGGAAGCGCATACCTATCGCTGTGTTCCAAAACCTTGTCGAAAGCATGTCTCGTAGGGTCAGTACATGCATTAAGGCCAAAGGTGGACTGACGCCGTACTAATGTATGCCAATAAATGCTACATTGTGTTTCTCTTCTAGGTGTCCGGTGACTTTTGTCAATATAATGTGTGTGTGTGTGTGTGTGTGTGTGTGTGTGTGTGTGTGTGTGTGTGCGTAAGATCAAAGATCAGGCGATAAGCGAACATATTAGGTGAGTGCAAAAGTTCTACCCGTTTTTTCAGTAGAGAAGAGAAACACAGTTTTTTTGAATAAATACCATCTTTATTCATTTACATAATTGCTATTATTGTCTATGACCTCTTGCCATCTTTCGGGTAGTAATTGAGTTCTCCTTCTGTAGAATTCCGTTTTGGAGTCAAGAATCTTGTAATGCAGTTTCGACGTCTTCAACTTCATCGAAGGTTTTCCCAACCAAGTTGTTCTGAAAAGATCGAAAAAGGTGGTAGTCCGTAGGCGCAAAATCTGGGGAACACGGGGATGAGGTAACACTTCGCTTCCAACGTCCAGTAATTTTCTGTGGGAGGTTAAAGCTGTATGGGGTCTTGCGTTGTCATATTGCAAGATGACGCCTTTGTGATTAACCAGTGCTGGACGCTTGGATTTCAATTTTTCTTTCACCTGGTGGCAGTACAGGTCAGTATTTATCGTTTGGTAAGGTGCAAGCAGCTAGCTCCCAGTGGCTTACCCTCTTGACATCCCATATGTGAAAACACAGTCTTGTCCACGCCGGGCATCAAAACCGGGTCCCCTCACTCCGGAGTAAGTCACTCTCCCAAGTGAGCAACGCGGACATGTGCTCTCATTGCTATCTGCCTTTATCTCATGTGCCTCCTGCGAGGCAGGCACGTCACACACCATACGCACTTAACAATTCTTTTCTCGTAGGCAGGGAGGTAGTCCTCCCAGAGCCGGATGGAGTTTTCGTGGGGCTCGGAGCGAAATTTAATTGCGGGCACTATGATAGGAAATAAATCTCATATTTCAATCAAGTCGCTATGCGAAAAATGTCGTCCGTGAAGAACACACAAGAAAACTATCATAAAGACAAAACGATTATCTCAAAGAAGTATTTGCTTTAAGCTTAAGAAAAAGACAATCATATGGACAGGGCCGGCTGGATCATAGGGGCAACTGGGGCGTTCGCCCCGGGCCCCGCGCCTTCAGGGGGCCCCGCAGTTTAGAAAACAAACTAATTTTCGGTAAAAAAAATTAACTACATTTTTTTTGTAACTTTTGGGGCGCAAGGCTCTTAAAAATATATTTTTGAAGGTTTTTGTTTGTTTCCAATCTCCACATTTTTTAACACGTTGTCCCCTACACCTCCCCCCCCCCCCCGTTCGTCGTACGGACACTGAGGTTTGCAGATTCGGAATGATTTTTGCAACCACCTTAATCTTTTCTGCATTCGTGAAATAGCAAAGTAAATTTCATCATTTACCTGATACTTAAATTTAAAGAAATAAAAAGAGCAATATCCAAGTTACTTTCAGACTACACATGGAGGCCACTTTTCCAACATTACAAGAAATTAAAAAAATAATAATAATAAAGGGCAGCTTTCATATATGAACGCGTATAAAAGTTTGGAATGTCACTAATTTGTCAATTACTCCACTTTGCATTAAAAATCAATCACTAAACATGTATCAGGGAAAAAACTGTTTATACCAATTTATTTTAGAGGGATCCTTATTATATTTCCTATACAAAAATTTCGCTAAGCAGGTATCTTTTTATCATTTTGTGAATAAGCTGTTATAAGAGTCACAATGCAACCTAAACCTCTTCTCCCGGAAAAGAAAATCGTAGATTTTAACACCTTTTACTCTCTCTCTCTCTCTCTCTCTCTCTCTCTCTCTCTCTCTCTCTCTCTCTCTCTCTCTCTCTCTCTCTCTCTCTCTCTCTCTCTCTCTCTTTTCTCTATCCCTCTCTCTATCTCTCTCTGTCCCCCTCTCTCTATTTTTTCTTTCTCTCTCTTTCTCTATCCCTATCTTTTGCTCTCTCCCCCTCTCTCTTCTCTCTCTCTCTCTCTCTCTCTCTCTCTCTCTTTTCTCTCTTTCTCTATCCCTCTCTATCTCTCTCTGTCCCCTCTCTTTCTCTCTCCCTATCCTTTTCTCTCTCTCTCCCTCTCTCTTTTCTCTCTTTCTCTCTCCCTATCTTTTTCTCCCCCCTCTCTTTCTCTCTCCCTCTCTCTTTTCTCTCTCTTTCTCTCTCTCTCTTCCCTCCTGTCTCTATTTCTCTCTCTATCTTTTTCTCTCTCCCTCTCTCTTTTCTCTCTCTCCCTCTCTCTTTTCTCTCTCTCTCTATCTCTCTTTCCCTCTCTCTTTTTTCTCTCTTTCTCTATCCCTATCTTTTTCTCTTTTCTCTCTCTCTTCCCTCCTGTCTCTATTTCTCTTTCCCTGTCTTTCTCTCTCTCTTTTCTCTCTCTTCCTCTCTCTCTTCCCTCCTGTCTCTATTTCTCTCTCTATCTTTTTCTCTCTCTCCCTCTCTCTTTCTCTCTCTCTCCCTCTCTGTTTTCTCTCTCCCTTTCTCTCTCTCTTTTCTCTCTTTCTCTCTCTCCCTCTCTCTTTTCTCTCTCTCCCTTTCTCTCTCTCTTTTCTCTCTTTCTCTATCCCTCTCTCTATCTCTCTCTGTCCCTCTCTCTCTTCTTTTCTCTCTCTCTCTCTCTCTCTTCCCTCCTGTCTCTATTTCTCTTTCTCTCTCCCTCTCTCTCTTTTCTCTCTATCTCTCTTCCTCTCTCTCTCTTTTCTCTCTATCTCTCTTCCCCTCTCTCTCTCTCTTTTCTCTCTCTCTTTCTCTCTCTATCTCTCTCTTTTCTCTCTCTATCTTTCTCTCTCTATCTCTCTTTTTCTCTCTTTCTCTATCCCCCTCTCTATCTCTCTCTGTCCCCCTCTCTCTCTTTTTTTCTCTCTTTCTCTCTCCCCATCTTTTTCTCTTCTCTCTCTCTCTCTCTCTCTCTCCCCTCCTGTCTCTATTTCTCTTTCTCTCTCCCTATCTTTTTCTCTCTCTCCCTCTCTCTTTTCTGCCTCCCTCTCTCTTTTCTCTCTCTCTCTCTCTCTCTCTCTCTTCCTCTCTCTCTCTCTCTCTTCCCTCCTGTCTCTATTTCTCTTTCTCTCTCTCTTTTCTTTCTCTCTCTCTTTTCTGTCTCTCTCTGAACTTTCAGTCCGTATTATGGTCTTTTTCTTAAGCTTAAAGCAAATACTTTTTTGAGATAATCATTTTGTCTTTACGATAGTGTTCGTGTGTCTTCCTCACGAACGATAATTTTCAGAAACGACTGTTAAAATATGAGATTTATTTTTTAGTGCCCACAATGAAATTTTGCTCTGGGCCCCGCAATGAAATTTCGCCCAGGGCCCTGCAAGAGCTCCATCCGGCCCTGCATATGGACTGAAAGTACCAAGAGAGATAGATGGACAGAGACAGGCAGACAGCGACAGAAAGAGAGAATAAAAAATGTTAAAATCTACGATTTTCTTTCCGGGGTGGGGGGGGGGGGGGATTGAGGTTATACTGTGACTCAGGGACGTCGCTAGATTTCGAAATCAAGCTGGGCGATGGGTGGGTGAGCATTATTTTTAGTGGGGCAAGCTTCATAGCAACTTTTTATTTTTTTGCGAAACACTGAAAGGACAAATTTCTAATGCTTTTTTTTTCTTTTATTTGAAGGTTAAACGACCACTGTGAGCAACTTATAACGAAGTAAATTTCTCCGTCATTTCTGTCCACGCCAGGATTCGAACCCGGATCCCCTCATTCCGGAATAAGTCGCTCTACCAATTGAGCTACGCGGACGTTTTATTCTGATTCCTATCTGCCTTTATGTCGTGTGCATCCTTCTGGCAGGTACGTCACATCTCCTGGTACGTTACATCATCTCCCTCTTATTATTTTTTTTATTTTTTTTGAAGTGCTGGAGAAGGGATTCTCTTATTTTTCCTATCTCGCGGTGTGGAAATAACATCACACCATTGCGAGATTTTGAACGCTCGGGTCATCCGGATAGTTCGGGCGCCATTATAACGAAGTAAATTTCTCCGTCATTTCTCTCCACGCCAGGATTCGAACCCGGATCCCCTCATTCCGGAATAAGTCACTCTACCAATTGAGCTACGCGGACGTTTTATTCTGATTCCTATCTGCCTTTATGTCGTGTGCATCCTTCTGGCAGGTACGTCACATCTCCTGGTACGTTACAAACTGAACGGGCTATAAACACAGTGGCTCGTCCCTAATTTAGGCTCACTGGCTCCAGGGAAGGGAGAGAGCCCGTGGTGTAAGACAAACACAATATCCATTCCTCACCGGGATTCGAATCCAGACTCTTCTCTGACAAATGGTCATATAAGCCAGCGCTTAGACCACTGCGCCACCTGGGCGGTTTCAATGCTTTTCACTACCGACTTTAAAAGAATTCGTACAATTCCGATTCCCTCCACCTGGACACATATACATACATACACGGATCTGACGAGTTACGCTATTGGTGTAAGATAGGAGTGTTGGTAAAATGTCGCCTCCAACTTTTTGCTTGCTCTGAATTCATTGTCTCAAATTGCTTTTCAAAAATTTCCATTTTTGCTTACGAAAATAGTACTGTACTTGAACAATTTATTTAAAAGAAAAAGTCGTTTTTATTTATTTAAATCAAATTTTAGCATCGTGCAATGCAGACACAACACCTCCTTAACTTCCTTCCTTCCAGCCAACGACTTTGCCTTGCACTCCTGTCCTACAAAGCAGTCGTCAGCCACTTTCTGTACTTTTATTATCCCGGGGCACTGGTGTAGCTTTAGACTCTACTTTCCTTGTTGGAACCCCCTATTTTGTAAAGAAAACAAACAGAGCAATCAGTAGTGACCCCCTCAGTGAATTCTTATCCACCCTCCTCATTTGCCCCTGATGGCCCTACATAAAACATGAAAAAAAGACTTGAATTTTCATGACCCTTCCAATGCTATTTTGATAACCAGGGACATCGCTAGACTTCGAAAGCGGGATATGCTACGGGTGGGTGATCATAATTTTTGGTGGGGCAAGCTTGATAGCAACTTTTTTTTTTTTTTTTCTTTTTTTACGAAATACTGAAAGAACAAATTTTTAATGCTTCTTTTCTCTTTTAATTGAAGGTTAAACGACGACCGTGAGCAACTCAATGGGCTATAAGTAATCGCCCGTCCCTAATTTAGGGTCACTGCTTCCCGGGAAGGGAGAGAGCCCGTGCCGTAAGACAAACACATCATCCATGCCTCACCGGGATTCGAATCAGGACACTTCTCTGACGAATGTCATAAGCCAGTGCTTAGACCACTGCGCCACCGGTTTCAATGCTTTTCACTACCGGCTACAGAAGAATTCGTGCAATTCCGATCCCCTCCACCTGAACACACATACATGCATGGACCTGACTAGTTACGCCACAGGTGTAAGATACAAGTGTTGGTGGAATCAATACTTGTATCTTTGTTGCCTTCAACGTTTTCTTTGCTCTGGATTCATTGTCTTAAATTTCTTTTCAAAAATTTCCATTTTTGCTTACGAAAACAGTACTGTAATTGAACAATTTATTTAAAAGAAAATGTCATTTTTGTTTATATAAATCAAATTTTAACGTTGTGCCCCGCAGACACAATACCTCACCCCTCCTTAACTTCCTTCCTTCCAGCCAGCGACTTTGCCTTGCACTCCTCTCATACAAAACAGTCGTCAGCCACTTTCTGCACTTTCACTGGCAGTCTTAAGGACGCCAGTATAGCTTTAGACTCCACTTTCCCTGTTGGAATCAACTATTTTGTAAAGAAAACTAACAGAACAATTAGTAGTGACCCCCTCCCCCTTCAGCGAATTCCTATCCACCATCCTCATTAGCCTCCTGGCCATACGTACATTAAAAGGAGGCTAAAACTAAAGAATTCAAAGAGTGGAGAACTGAATTTTTATGTCCCTGCGGTGCTATTTTGATAACCTTTATTGGAGACGTAAACAAGGCACTTCCTACGGGGAAATACGTAGGGTTACATGAAATAAAACACAAGACTTATTACTTGGCGAAGTGCAGATTATACACTGGTGTGCAAAAATTAAGGACGAAGAGGAGAAATTATCATAACAGCGGAACGAGCAGGCAGAACGGACCGAAAGACTACTCAGGAGATAGACTAGGGTCTGGTACGGTAGGGCATGCGCATATATGTAGCATGACGTAGGGGGAGGGGGGAGTGTCGGAAGGGTATAAAGCACACGGGCGGTGTAAGCTCAGCAATTCGGTGAAAGCTATTGCACGGTGTACATCGGTTTGAACGACGTCGAGTTGCTGCCACCGTGTGATATGGCCAACAGGCAATCCAGTAGACGACATCTGTATGACTTTACCCGAGGTCGCGTCATTGGGTAGTTGGAAGAAGGTCGAAGTGTGACTAGTGTGGCCGAGGAGTTCGGGATCGCTCACAGCATCGTTTAACGAGCTTGGAGAGCATTTCATACTACAGGAACAGCTGTCCGAGAGTTTTGCAGTGGTCGTCCACGAGCAACCACGGCGGCGGACGACCGGTATATTGTCCTACAGGCGAGAAGAGACAGACGGCAGACAGCGGGAAAAATCGCAAGGCACATGCAACAGACAACTGGACGACCGTTATCGCGTTTTACCGTGGCCAGGCGCCTGCACAAAGGTAGTCTATTTGCACGACGACCAGTACGGTGCGTGCCATTAACGCCTGCTGATCGGAGACGGCGGTTTCTGTGGTGCCAGGAACACAAGAACTGTACACATCAGCAATGGGGTCGAGTTCGCTTTACAGATGAGAGCCGATTTAGTCTGACGAGCGATTCTGGACGTATACACATCTGGAGAGAGCAGGGAACACGCAATCGCACCTCCAACATCATCGAAAGGGACCGATTTGGAGGTGGCGGAGTTCTCGTTTGGGGCGGTATCATGCTTGGTAGCCGTACTGACCTCCACATCTTCCAAGGAGGTTCAGTCACTGGTGTCCGCTATTGTACCGAGGTTCTCCTGTCTCACGTGCGTCTGTTTAGAGGTGCTGTGGATCCTGAGTTCCTCTTCATGGACGATAACGCTACACCTCATCGTACAGTGGCTGTCGCAGAGCTGTTGGAGAGGGAAGATATTCAACGCATGGTATGGCCCGCAAAGTCCCCGGACCTAAATCCAATCGAACACGTGTGGGACCTTCTCGGGAGACGCTTGGCAGCACGTCACCAGCCGCCAGCAACGATTCCGCAGCTGCGATTGGCTCTACAAGAGGAATGGGCCGCGATGCCTCAACAGCTCCTTGACAACCTCGTCCTCAGCATGGACAGACGTTGTAAATCCTGCAACGCAGTCATGGGTGATCATATCCCCTACTAAAGACTGGATTTTTCTTGGCAGCCGCCTGTCACATGGACGTTTCTGTCTTCGGTCCTGTTGTGCTCGAAGCTACCTTTTCGATAAAGTGCCTTTGTACTCCTTAGGTTCCTTGTTTGGACGGTTTTGCTCACTTGTCCCATATTCTTACATCTTGGGGATCTTATGGTATGATTTGAGTCGATGTAGAGCACTTCTGCACGACGTTACATCCGAAAAACCGTCTCGTCCTTAATTTTTGCACGCCAGTGTACTTTAAAGTTAAATATTAGGTACTTGAATTAATTCCCGCTGTTTTTTGCCACATAAACACCTATGTGTTGCCACAGAACGATACAGGATAGTCTATTCAAAGTAGTGTCCGTTGGCAGCTACGACCCTTTCCCACCGTTGGGGTAACAAATGGATTCCGCGGTAGAAAAATGCAGGTTCTTTAGAGGCGAACCATTCATCGAGCCATTTTTGGATATCCGCGACAGAAAGGAAGTGCTGCTCTGACAGGCCATGTTGTAGCGACCGGAACAAATGGAAGTCCGAGGGAGCTATGTCCGGGGAATAAGGTGGGTGGGGTAAGAAGTCCCAGCCAAGTGCCTCCAAGAGTTCCTTCAAGGATTTGGCGACATGAGGTCTAGCGTTGTCGTGGAGAAGAATATCCTTGTCATGTGGGATCCAGTTTCCGAACTTCTGGATCATTCCCATTACTTTTAAACGTTTGCTAACCGTTGACTCATCAACTCGTAGTGTTGCAGACAACTCGTGGAGCGTCTGACATGAATCTTCGTCCAATAAGGCCCCTAATGCGCCATCTTAGAACTTTTTCGGCTGCCCAGGGCGCTCTTTGTCCTTCACGTCATATTCGTTGGTTTTGAAGCGTCGGAACCACTCTCTGCATGCTGTTTCCGATAGGGCATGTTCCCAATAGGCCTGCACTAGCAAACGTTGACTTTCCGCTGCAGATTTCTTGAGATGAAAGCAGAAGAGCAATACTTCCCGCAAATGCTCCTTTTTTCGTACGAAACTGGACATCGTGAATGCGGTACAAACTCGTTTTCTGTGCCCTCCGATCGCGTGTCACACACTGCTTCGCCCAGAATACGAACGCTACGTGCGTGTGCAAGAGAGGTCACGTGTGGCCCGGGTCACAGCGCACTACTGCTGCGATTTATTGGGCAACAGCGGGAATTAATTCAAGCACCTAATATATTGAAAAATATCACACTTTGAACAGGGTGGACGGCAGGGTGGGCAAGACAAATTTCAGGGTGGGCTCAAGCCCGCCCTCTCACCCCTTGGCCAGTGCCGGATTTAAGGTTTTTGGGGCCCTAGGCCAAATTTTCTGTGCCCCCTCCTCCCACCTCCCATCCGGCCACCCATATTTGAATTTGCTCCTATAAGATTTTCTAATAAACTTATCTTTAAGTTAAGAATATAATAATTGGTAAAATAATTTTATTGTTATATAAGTATTATTTTGATTTAACTTATTAAATAAAAGGTTATAAAAAAATATTTGTAAACATAGTCAAAGAGGTTCATGCTTATCAAGGAACAACACTTTACATTTTGAATGCGCTCTCTATAGCGCATTCAAAATGTAAAGAACAACACTTTACGTCGCATGCGCTCTCTATCGCACTCGTACGAACACGGGCGTGCTTCCGATGGAACTATTATTATGTTCTTATTTCTTTAGTTATCATTCAAAATAAAATAAAAAATTGCCACTACTTTATTAAATTAAAATAACGGTACCTCCCTTTTCTAAGTTTTTCTGTTCCATGCTGTCCGTTTTTCTGGGTTCTACACCTGGGGCCCTCTATAGCCTGGGGCCCCTAGGCCGCGGCCTAGTTGGCCTAGTGGTAAATCCGCCGCTGCCCTTGGCGACGTCCATGCTGTGACTCATAATAAAAACTTTCTCACAAAATGATGATGAAAAAGATACCTGCGTAGTAAATATTTCCACATTGTGAATATTTTTGTGTGAGAAATAATTCAAATCCCTATAAAAATAAATTCGTATAAACAGTTTTTCTTCCCGTGATACAAGTTTTAGTGATTAATTTTTCATGCAAAGTGTAATAACTGACAAATTAGTGACTTTTTAAACTTTCATACCCGCTCATACACTGGCGGAAATTGAAAAAAGAACACCAAGAAGGAGACGTCTGATACCAAAGAAATTTATACAGCATAATAACGGAATACAGAGGATAACGTGATCAAAACATTATGGCAAAATACAGCTGTATTTGCTGGTAAACTGAAAAATAACATTTCCATGTAACATGGTTAGTACGAGGTTGAACCGCCATGAACTGCGTCACACTGTGCAATTCTGGCATGGGGTATGTCGTACTGATGTTGGATGTAAGTTCGAAGTATTGAGTTGCAAGCATCCTCAACCTGGACGCGTAAATCGGGGATGGTCGTGGCTGGCCGTGGAGACCGGATAAGTCGTTGTCCCATAAAATCCCACACGTGCTCAATGGGGGACAAATTCGGTGAACGTGCAGGCCATGGAAGTTGTCTCACACCCTGAACTGCATGTTGCGTTGCACGTGACGTGTGTGGGCGTGCGTTATCTTGCTGGAAAACACCACGATGGACCGACCTTACAAATGGCACAACAACGGGATGAATGATGTTGTTGATGTAGGAGGTGCTGTTTAACGTACCCGGTACAAACACTAGTTGTGTACGGGAGTGATAGCTGATCGCTCCCCACACCAGGAGACCAGGTGTAGGCCCTTTGTGTCGCTGGCGGATGCAAGAAGGGTGGAGACGCTCCCCTGTGCGTCTGCGAGCACGCATACGGCCATCGGAGGCTCCCAAGCAGAAACTGCTTTCATCGCTGAACACGACAGATCGCCATTGCGTTCTCCAGTGCAGACGTTGGCGACCCCACTGCAGCCGTTCCTGACGGTGGGCTGGAATCAGAGGTACACATGCCAGAGGCACACGTGCACGTAGTCCTGCGTCCAGTAGACGGTTGCGGATTGTTCGCACAGTCACCTCAGGTGCAACGGCAGCTCGGATTTGCGTCGCAGTGGATGTTCTGCTTGACAACGCCGTTCTTCTTATGCGTTGATCGGTCCGCTCATCAGTCCGTATGTGACTCCCGGTTCCACGTTTTCTCGTGTGGGAATGTTCCTCGGACCATCTACGCCACGCCACCATCGTACCACCACCGATACTTCCCATCAAATTCGCTCCGCAATACGACGATACGACCATCCGGCCTCGCGGAGTCTGACTAAACGACCTCGCTCAAAGTCCCATAACTGCTGAAATCGTACACGTCTTCCATGTCCAGGCTTTGCAGCTTCTTCACGGTCTTCGCACGTGCCCGTACGCCGACGACTGATTACATTCACTTCGCCGTACTCCTTAAATACCATCGACGATAATTTGCATAATATGCCGTGCTGTGGCGTAAGCGCTCACCGGTTGGTCCCGAAATTAACATCACACCTACGTAAACTCGACCCCATTAACATACACTAGTGTGCAAAACTTAAGCAACAACGTCGTTTGACAGCATACAGTCATGACAGGGGAGACAAGGGCGATTTGCGGGTTGTACAAGGGAACAACAACTCATGACAAAGGTCATGCATATGCAAATAGCAGGAGTTCGACGTCAGAGGTGACGTGAGGGCACGTAAACTGCGTGGAGGCAGCGCGCGCAGTGCCAGCCGACTACAAAAGACGGCGGACAGAGGCATTTCCAGACATTCGCTGCAAGTGAAAGTGAGATCGACTGTGCAATATGGCTAGGAGAAACCATCAGGATGCCTTTACACGTGGTAGAATGATCGGCAAGCTGGAGGAGGGGCGTACCGGGATGAGTGTTGCCCAAGAGTTTGGAATCGATAAAACTGTAGTGTCACGAGCTTGGAAAGCCTACCGAACGACAGGTACAGCTGTACGAAAGGTAGGTGGTGGTCGCCCCAGGAAAACAACGGCGAGTGACGACCGATATCTCGTCGTGCAAGCGAAAAGAGACCGGAACCAGACAGCTGGCAGCATGGCGCAGCCGTTTGCGTACAGCAACCGGACGACAGGTATCCCGACGCCTTCATAAGGGTGGGCTATATGCCCGCCGGCCGGAACGCTGCATACCATTGACAGCAGCCCATCGGCGGCACCGTTTGCAGTGGTGTCGCGAACATGCACACTGGACACCTGATCAATGGAGTCACGTCCTCTTTACCGATGAGAGTCGTTTCAGTCGGACAAACGATTCTCAGTGCCAGTTGATCTGGCGAGAGGTAGGGACACGCTTTCATCCCACGAACATCAGGGAACGAGACCGTTGGGGTGGTCCTGGCGTACTTGTGTGGGGTGGCATTATGCTGAACGGTCGGACGGAGCTCCACATTTTCGACACAGGTTCCGTAACCGGAGCGCGTTACTGTGATGAGATCATCCGCCCCCACGTGCGTCTGTTCCGAGGTGCCATTGGTCCAGACTTTGTTTTTATGGACGACAACGCTCGCCCACACACCCAAGCAGTTGAGGACCTGTTAGATTCTGAAGATATTCGCAGAATGGAGTGGCCAGCGTGCTCCCCTGATTTAAATCCCATCGAACATGTGTGGGATGTTTTGGGGAGACGCCTGGCGGCACGATCGTTTCCCCCGGAGAACACCAGACAACTGACACAGATGCTCATCGAGGAGTGGGAACTGTTACCTCAAGAACTGTTGGATCATCTGGTGTTGAGTATGGCCAGACGGTGCCACGCAACCATTGCACTTCGGGGAGATCATATCCCGTACTAAGGGACTTTGGATTGTTGTTCTCCCTCATGGACTGTCGGTTAGGTGTACGAATGCCGCGCTGTCAATAAACCATTTTCTGCTGCCTGCCTTCGTGTATGCGTTCTATTCATTTGTTTGCTACGCTGCTTTCGTCATCCTTTAGGTACTGCATTGTGACTCGGTAGTGTGAATTTCATGTCTCACAGGTGAGTTTTCGCGGAATTACGCCAAAATCAGTAAAGTTGCTTAAGTTTTGCACACTAGTGTATGTAAATTTCATGATCGTCCGCTAATTCCTTCTTGGTGTTCTTTTTTCACTTTCCGCCAGTGTATATGAAAAGTGCTTTGTTTTGTTTTTTTAATTTCTAGTAATATTTTTAAAGTCACTGAATAACTGGCCTCCATATACATCCCGAAACCAACTTTGATATTGTTCTTTTTATTTACGCCTTCCAACCGTAGGTTAAAGAAGCGTATATGCTCCAGCTTTGTCTGTCTGTCTTTCAGCACGATAACTCGCATAAAAATGGTTCGATTTCGGTGAAATTTTAGTATGTGGTAGGGGACAACCTGGGGACGCACCCTATTGAAAATGGACGAAATGGGGTCAAAAGTCAGGACAGAGGAGCGGGATCCATTTCATCGCCCTTATGCGTCATAACTTACGTAAAAATGCTTCGATTGCGACAAAACTTTATCATGTTGTTCCGGAGGTACACTGAACCGGTTCTGTTGAATATCATCGAAATGGGGTCAGAAGTGAGGGCACAGGAGCGAGATTTATTCCACAGACATTATCTTCACAACTTGAATAGAAATGCTTCTATTGCGACAAAACTTTAGTATGTTGTTCCGGAGGTATACTGAACCAATTCTGCTAAATATCATAGAAATGGGGTCAAAGGTCAGGACACAGGACCGAGATTTATTCCACAGCCATTATCCTCATAACTTGACTAAAAATGCTTCTATTGCGACAAAATTTTATCATGTTGTTCCGGAGGTATACCAAAGAATATCTAACTCTTAAAGAAGGCCAACTCTCATAGAGATAACGTAAAACAGGCAGCAACAGCGCCACCACATCTTAAGAGATAATATGCTCTGCGGGAAAGTTCACATTCAGGAGCAAAACACGTTAAAGGGGGACTACGGCAGTGAAGCTTTTCTTTGATCCACGATGGTTTCTTCGATCTGACGACTATTTACTTTAAGCAGTTTTTTGTTGTCGTTGCTGTTTTCTGATATCCCGCCCATCCCTTATTTTGGTGAGAAAAATATGCAATATCATTAGTATTACTATTTAAATTAAATTTTAGCAAATATTACAGTTAGGCCTAAGGATCCGTACAAAATGCAGACATTCCCTAGTATTTGGCATTACTGAAATATTTCTGAAAAACTGAAGAACAAACAAAAGCCTTAACTAACCCGGTTGGCGTAACAAAACTAACATATCCGATTAGCGAAGTGATTATGCTACCGAGAAAATTACAACCACGTGCTGTGAGTCTGAGTAGTTCGGCTGACGGCTAACTGTTCTTTACCCAAAGAATTGAAGTCAACAGAAATACGCATGCGCAGTCTGCTCTGGCAGCAACCGATAAGCCTGTATGTTGGCTTCTGTGCACTGCATGTTTTCCCTGAAGATATGGTTGCGCTAGTTACGTCTCGCTGAGCCTTAAATTCTTCTGGGTATACTGAACCGGTTTTGTTGAATATCATCGAAGTCAAAGGTCACTTTGACCGTTCTTTCTCAGCTTTGTTTCTCGTTGTCATCGAGTTGTGACGCGGATATCATGTCACTCACCAGGATCGCTGTTGTCTTCGGGACTGCCTATATATTAAGTGTGTGTGTGTTTTCCTAACGCCAGTTCTTTTAATCTGATGACGCACAGGGCGCCTGTTGCGAAAGATCTTGTTTTTACCTAATATGTCTTTTTAGTAGTAAAATTCTAATTGTACGTTTTGGGTTTGTTTTCTACATGCTTAGACAGCTGCATTTTTATTCTTATTGATTAAATTCAAGTCTGTAAGTTAAATTTCGGTGAAAAGTCCTAGGCACTCTGTAAACGTTTCAGGTTCAGTACGCTTCTCTGGCTCTTAATATTTTATGATTGCTTAGTTGGAATTAAGATCTTTCTTCGTGAGATTAAAAACAACCTCGTGTTTCTACCACACATAAGAACATACCAGTCAATAGCCAGTATATTTTTCTATTATGAAGAAGTGCACGTAGTATTTCTATGGGTATTCTTTCTGTGATCCATTCTTGTCTTAGCTTAGTGATAAATGTTGAATTCGGGTGCTAAGAATTGGTCGGATGTAGGTAAAAATACCCCCGGAGCAAATACCCCTAAAAACTGAAGAGCGGTGAAAATACCTCCGGAAAAAATACCCCCAGAGGAAATACCACCAGCAGATTAAACACTCACATCTCTCAATATCATGAATTTTTTGCAGTTACCATCGACGCTTTCTCCGTTTGTTAATAACAGTCTACACGCATAAACTGCATGCGGTGAAACAGAATGAAAGGAAGTCATTCTTGCAGTAGTACTAAAGCGATTTACTTGTGCAATAAACTAAAATCCATTGGACGGGGGTATTTCTTCCGCTTTGGAGAAAATACCCCCGGAGGAAATACCCCCAGAACAAACGGTTCACCGTAAACTGCCGCGCAAGAACACTGATGTGTGGCAGTGTTCCGTTGTGTCAATTTACCGGCAACCCTGCCACACATCTTTCAGCAGCTTGGAACATTGCCACATGTTTT
This sequence comes from Macrothele yani, assembly GCA_039090855.1. NCBI lineage: Eukaryota > Metazoa > Arthropoda > Arachnida > Araneae > Macrothelidae > Macrothele > Macrothele yani. Next base: position 73,411,796 of record CM077016.1, on the reverse strand, counting down.
CCATTAAGGGGCCGGGCACAAATTGCTGTTCCTCCGAAGAACACTTTAAATGTGTGACAATATTTCCAGTGGGGCAGTTTTCCGAATTTCTGAATTATGTGTGGCAGTTTTCCTAGGTGCCTGACGAGGGGAAGGAACTCTTTTGTTTGTCTGAATTCCCATGCCGGTTCATACGAGTTTAGGGCAAGTGGCCACAAAAGTTCAAGGGGGGGTATGCCCCTTCAATTTTGTCGTTTCTGGGCCTATGTTGAGAACTGAATTGGGAACTCCAAACGAATTTCGAGAAAACGTTCCATGTAAACCAAACGAGAATTGTACTTTAATTTGAAGAAATAAATGGCCGAGGATCCGAGGTACACTTGGATTGGAAGGCTCCAACCCCCAACTTCCGTAATATTATATTCTGGGCCGCTGGAGTCTGTCAGTGTATTAAGGATGTTCCCCTTGAAGCGTCCGCGAGGTCCGTGAAAATGGCCGTAGAGCTGTAAACATTAGAACCATGCTTTATATAATGATTCTGTTCACGACCATGAACTTTCAGGACGGTGGGGTGAATCAACCTCCCCAAGTTTCTAAGATCGCACACAAGTATTCAAGGTAAGGGATTTGCTCGCAAGTTCTATGGTTCATGTTGTGTTTAGTGGCAGACTATGTATGACCTTCCCCCTTCCCCATAAATTTGGTGAAGTCTGTAAAAGGGATACGAGGCGCTTGGTTTGGAGGGCTCTACCTCCAACTTCCGTAATTTTCTATTCTAGACTTCTAGAGTCGGACAGTGTATCCTCGATGTTACCCCTGAAGAGCTCTTAGAAACTGGGGGAGAGGGTGAATTTCCCCACCCTCCTGAAAATTCGTGGCCGTGTACAGAATCATTATATAAAGCATGGTACTATAATGTTTACGTCCGTTTTAACATTTTTGGGGAAGCCCTCCCCAAAGCTCACGGACCTCGCGGACGCTTCAAGGGGAACTTCCTTAATACACTGACAGACTCCAGCGGCCCAGAATATAATATTACGGAAGTTGGGGGTGTAGCCCCCCAAACCAAGTGTACCTCGGACCCTCGGCATTTTATTTCTTCAAATTAAAGTACAATTCTCGCTTGGCTTACATGGAACGTTTTCTCGAAATTCGTTTGGAATTCCCAATTAAGTTCTCAACATAGGCCCAGAAACGGCAAAAATTCAAGGGGGCGTACCCCCCTTGAACTTTTGCGGCCACTTGCCCTAAACTCGTATGAACCGGCATGAAAATTCAGACAAACAAAAGAGTTCCTTCCCTCGTTAGGCACCTTGGAAAACTGCCACATATAATTCGGAAATTTGGAAAACTGCACCACTGGAAAAATTGTCACCCATTTAAAAGTGTTCTTCGGAGGAACAGCAATTTGTACCCGGACCCTTAATGAAAAAACATGTGGCAATGTTCCAAGCTGCTGAAAGATGTGTGGCAGGGTTGCCGGTAAATTGCCACACCGGATCTCTACCACACATCAGTGTTCCTGTGTGGCAGTTTACAGTGAAGTGTTTGTCCTAGGGGTATTTCCTCTGGGGGTATTTTTCCCGGAAGTATTTTTACTGCTTTTCAGTTTTCAGGGGTATTTTCTCTGGGGGTATTTTTACCGTTTACCGGATTGGTCATATATTGTTTAAGTTTCTTTTTTCTTTCTTTTTACGTTAGATAGTGAAACAAAATGCACATTTTTGTAATGTTTTAGGTCCGGAATAAATTTTCACTGGAATTCCCTTGAATTATTTGTCCTAAACATAGCTTACTTTAATTGCCATTTCATAAGAGATCGGTCAAATGAGAAAATGCAAGGTCCCAAGCCACATAATAAAGGGGAAAACAAACGTTACAATTTTTTTCTTACAGTGCTATGGGAACAGAGCCCTGCTATGGAAAACTCCTAAGAGTCGCCAGATCGGTGCCCTAATGGCCTCCCCCTCGCCCGCCCCAGCGGGATGTACGATTGTGGTTTCGGTGACAGGCACAGACACGTGTGGTCCGACCCCTTCGTCTTGCTACCCCACTGTAGGGGGATACTCCTCCAACACCAGTTAGACAAATTATTTCTCTTCTTAAAAAGTCTGATCTATCCTACCGAGGCGTCTGACTTACTATAATTTCCCTAGATTCTTCCCAGGAGTCGAAACTTCCATTACCGTTCGTTGTTTACAGATGTGCGTTATTATGATTTGATTTGATCTGCCGCGAGCAGTAGAACTAAAACAAAACGGCGCCTGTGTAAGCAAACGATCCCCGTGTAAGGTCATCATCTCTTCCCCCCTTTCCCCTCTTCCCTGCTTTACTCCCTCTTCCAAACTTTCCTGTCCAGGTTTAGGTGGTGGTGTCTAACTTAACCTTGGGACTAACCTTTACGAGAAACTAGAGAGCACCAAAACAAAAAAACGGCGTACGCTGCCACATCTCACGGAAGCTGACATGTCACAACATGCTTGCCCAAGGTCCAAGTCTCTTTTCCAAGTGCGCGTAAAAGAGATTTGGTTTGTCAAGAAACAAATACAGTTTCGCCTTTTCTGGAGAAAACCTTCTGTACCGTATAATTTCCGTATGCTTCGTTGACCATATTTTATTACTGGAAAGGTTCAATTTTTATTTGGAAAATTATTTTGTACTTGCAACACATATACATTTTTACTATTTGAACTTGCGATACATACACTGTACTGAAAAAAGTCACCGGACACCCCTTTAAAAACAAATGAACGGATTTGCTGCTTTCTTAAGATGCCCAGTACACCTTCAAACGGTATAAAACCAAGCCTGCAACTGACCGCGATCATATCGCACTGTGAGGTTGAGTGAAAATGTCGCGTGGGGTGAGAACTGACTTTGAGAAAGGAAAGATTGTTGGGTGTTATACACTGCTGGACAATTGCTAAGGACGGATCATAAACGGCTATATAGCGCATAAAAAAGTAAGTGTGGTTGGGTGCCAAGTGAAATAAAATAATGTCATTTCCTCTGGGGGTATTGGGCGTTTTTTCCGTGGGCATTCTTTCCTCATACCGGACATTACAAGAAAGACAATTTATTGTGCTCTGAAATCCAGAAGGCTTTGGAACTTGTTCAAGGGACAAACAGGCCATTTTGTGCAGAATACGTAAACGTGAAAAAAATGCAATTACCGTCCGCAGGCGTTCCGGCGTAAGATGTCAATACGGGATATGGCCACCATGGAGGGCGATGCAAGATTCCACACGTCGTGTCATGCTTTGCACAACATTATCAAGCAGCTGTTGGGGTAATTTATCCCATTCCTCTGTCAGTGCACGGATGAGGGTGTCCTTGTTTATTGGAGGGCATTGGCGACCAGCAAGACTCCTCCCCAAAGCATCCCACACATTTTCAATGGGATTCAGATCTGGAGAACGTGCTGGCCATACGAGGCGTTGAATATCCTCGCTCTCAAGACTCTCCTGGACAGCGACTGTTCGATGACATGTTGCGTTGTCGTCCATGAAAATGAATCTATCACCGACAGCACCACGGAACATGCGAACATGAGGTAGCAGAACATCATTAATGTATCGTTGGCCAGTCATAGTCCCAGTAGGAAGCACATAGAGGGACGTACGGCCATTGATCATGATGCCAACCCATACATGTCGGATATCGGTCCCTTTCCTGTATGTTTGCTGGACAATATGCAGTACCACTATCACGCCAGATCAGTTGTCGTCGACAATCAGACGATAGACTATCTACTCTCATCTGAGAAGAGGACAGCAGACCAGTCGTTATCAGTCCAATTGCGATGTTGATGGCACCATTGCAAACGGGCGGTACGGTGACGTCTGGACAATGGGATGCCCACAACAGGCCGGCGGGCGTATAGTCCTCCTTCATGCAAACGTCTGGCGACAGTTTTTCGGGAGATCCGCTTGCCAGTAGCAGCCATAAACTGATTTGCTACCTCACTAGCTGTGCTGCGCCGGTGTCTTTTTGTTGATAGCACTATGTACCGATCTTCTGCAGGTGTCGTACTGCGAACACGACCTCCCCCGTGACGTTTGCTACACTCTCCATTTGTTTGAAATGATTTCCAAAGCCTTGAAACAACACTGTGGCTGACGTCGAACTCCCTGGCAACATCTGTTATTTTTCGCCCTTCTTCAATCTTGCCAATAATACGGCCACGCGTAGAATCATCTAGGTGATGTCGGGAAGACATACTGAAAATTGCAAGTTCGTCAATTGATTCTTTCCCTTTCAACTTTGCGTTTGAACAACAACGGCCAATACGCGTCAAATCCTTTATATCTCTTATCAGCGCTATGACGTCACGAACAAGTTCGGCAATCCAAAATTTGCATACGGACAACACGTCTTACTGTATCCCGCACTTATGCTAATTTCCACATTTTCCTGCTTTCCATTTTATGGTTGCTATCGTTGCTATTGTCATCCGTCCTTAGCAATTGTCCGGCAGTGTATTAGTGGGTTGTCCATAAGAGAAACCGAAAGGCATTTTAAACATACCCAAGTGAACTGTTTTGGATGTACTGAATATGTGGAAGACTCATGGCGTGCCTGAAGCAACCAAACGTACTGGCAGACCAAAGAAAATCAGTGATAGAGGACGCCGAAGCCTCAGGAAAGTCGTTATAGCTAATCGACGGAGTACTGCACAAGACCTCAGTGTACAGGTGAGTAAAAATGCTGCGGAACCTCGGTATGTACACGTACCGTTCCCATAGAACTTCATTCCATGGGTCACCGTGGCCTTTCGGTTTCTCTTATGGACAACTCACTAATATAACACCCAACAATTTTTCCTTTCTCAAAGTAAGTTCTCTTCCGCCGCGACATTTTCACTCACCCTAATAATGCGATATGATTGCGATCAGCATTTTCACTCACCCTAATAATGCGATATGATTGCGATCAGCTTATACCATTTGTAGCTGTAATGCGCATCTTAACAACGCAGCGGATCAGTTCATTTGCTTTTGAAGCGGTGTCCGGTGACTATTGTCAATATACACTGCTGGCCATTCAAAAAGCAACATCAAGAAGGACACGAGATAGCAAAGCCAGATTTACTGGACACATAACAACAGATACAAAGATGAAACGATTGAGCTTACAGGCCCGTGCGACTTGCGGAACACGCAGACATCAACAGTTCGTGTGGCCCCCATGGCTGGCAATAACGGCCGCTACACGCCGCGGCATCGAACGAAAGAGGCTTTGGATGTGGGCTTGGGGTATGTCGGTCCAGGCTGCTTCCACACGTTGCCACAGTTCATCAGGCGTAGCCGCGGGTGGTGCTTGCCGGGCCACTCGGTTGCCGATCAGCGACCAGACTGTTCGATGGGCGACATATCGGGAGAACAGGCAGGCCACGGCAGCAGTGACACCTTATGGGCCGTGAAGAATTGTTGCACGATGCGTGCCACGTGCGGGCGCGCATTGTCCTGTTGAAACGTGGCCGCTGGCAGGTCCTGCAGGTAAAGGAGGACTACAGGCTACAAAACGTCGGAGATGGTGCGGTGGCTGTTGAGTGTACCGGCGATGCGTACCAGAGTGGTGCGGGTGTCATATCCAATTGCGCCCCAAACCATAACACCAGGCGACGGACCGGTATGACGATGCATAATGCAGGCGTCATACAGTCTCTCGCCGCGGTGCCGCCACACGCGGATCCGACCACCGTGGTGTTGCAGGCAGAAGCGGGATTTGTCGGAGAAGACAATGTCGTGCCATTCCGTAGTCCAGGTGCGGCGTTCAACGTCTGACTGCCGCCGCACTCGCCGGTGGTGTAACGTCAATGGTAATCGGAGCAATGGGCGCTGTGCGATAAGTCCCCGCTCCTGCTGACGACGTCGAACGGTACGTGCTGATACAGGTTGTTGCGCAACACGCCCCAATTCCTGAGCTAACGTTCGTGATGTGGCGGTGCGAGCCGTCAATGCCCGCCGCACAACGTGCCGGTCCGCACGTTCGGTGGTGTACCGCGGCAGCGGCAATCGTTCACGTCCGTCCGTCCGTCCCTCCTGCACCCACCGAATCCATACTCGCTTCACTGTGGCTGGATGTCGTCCCACACGGGCGCCGATGTCTCGGTACGATAAACCGCGGTCGCGATAAGCCACTATTCGTCCTCTGTCGAACTCCGAAACGTGCTGGAATGACTGCCGTATTCTGCGACGAGGCATCAGGAAGCATCCCACGCACAGGTCCGGCAGCACAACACACTTCCACTACTTACACCCCGCCTTCTGTGTACCCTTCTTATAGTGCTTCTCGGTGGCGTGCCGGGCGCACATGATTTGCATATGCCCTGCAATGTTAATCGTTTGCATGTCCTCTCGCGGGCGACGCATACTGCGAATTTCAGGCCAATCGTATGCTTCGTTCTTGGTGTTGCGTTTTGGGTGGCCAGCAGTGTAGGGTATATATATGCAAACATAGGCGCCGACTTGAAAAATTATTGAGGGTTCCGGAAATTTTTAATCGAATTACCCATGCATTTTTCAAAGTAGTTAAGTCTTATTTAAATTTCATGCGGTCAGTTTATCTGACACAATAAGACTACTGAAATGCTAAACTGAAGCAAATTATAGTTAATTACAGATTTTTTTCTCTAGATAATTATTTATTTCATTTATTTTGCTTTTGTAGGCGCGACATTATTATATACAATACACAGATACTGTGAATTTCTAACTCAATTGTCTTATAAAAGTAACAAAAACATGTAAAATTTATTTTAAAGATTTTTTTCCCCAATTTTAAAAATGCCAACCAATTTTTTTCTTCAAACAATTTCTGACTTAAAACAGGAGGTTAGAAGGGAGAGGACGTGGCATCAGCCGCACGCCCTGCGTTTTCCGTTAGCTCTACTCCGTATCAGTTGTGTATGTATCCAATATGCCCAACTTGGACTGCTTCTGTACTTTTTTATGGGTAAATCGTTCATTTTGACGTACCTCGTACCTACCTCAGAGGTGAGGCATATGTCAAGACGGCAAAGTTGCAGCGACAAACTCCGTTGGTGTAGCTTAATTGGGAAAGCATTCGGCTCCGGAGCGAAATGATGCGAATAGGATTTTCGCCACCGGCAAATGGCTTTTACGCTATAGATGATTATACGTATATACATCGGAAAACACCCACACCGGTAATCTCTTACACTTAAGTCATTAGAAAAACTGCTACATCGCGGAAAACTCCTACACAGAAAAATCCCCACACTGGTAAACTCCTACATCTTCTGATATAAGGAAATGTACACATATTTCATTTCGTTCGGAAATCTTGTCAACGTGTAGAAGTTTTCGTAGTGGCACAAAAAAAAAAAAAAATTAAGAGTTTTCCTATTGTGACATAAAAGGCTATGTAAGACCCTAATAACACAAGGGATATACAGTATATAGAAGCTTTCCGACTCACTAAATTTTGAACTCTAATTTCAATATTTGGTATGTCATATCAGCAATAAAAGCTAACAAAAGGGGCTCAACATATCAGTCTCCGTTTATTTAGTCCTCAACAGACCAGTCTCTGTTTTATTTGTTCCTTGGTAGGCACATAGGTCACTAAAACATCCAATGCAGAATATAACTCCAAGTTGCAATCAATCAACTATCTCGTCACAATAGGAACACAACAAATACTAGTGGTGACACAAAGTAATCAAGTCTTAGTACTCTCGACAAATAATTAAGACTTATTGAACAAAGAAGCATAACATTCAATGTCAGAGGTTCGAAACAACTCTCTCCATGCAACATCAATTCTAGCCAATCTCAATCTCTAAATCCCCAATCTCTGATCTCCCGCCGATACGATTCAAACAGAACTCTTATCATTCGTTTTTCGCTCATCTCATTCTCTTGACCTGTCGGCAGGTTTCCAAAAAGCAATTCGGCGAGAGAGAAAATGCAGCATTAAGATTAGAAAATGCTTAACGCGAATCAACCAAAATTTACATTAGATAACAGGAACCAAAAAGGGAAGTTAAATAAATTAGAGTATACGTTGCAATCATGAGTCCGTTCACTAATTCTTTCGTGACCATTTATTTCAGATTAGTCATCCCAAGTGTTACCATATTGGGACACAGGCGCTCCCCTTCGTTTTGCTTCAGGTTCAACATACCCTTTCGTTTTCGGTTTCCTTTCTCCAACTTTCTTTTCCATTTTACTTCTTGTTTCCCTTTTTATCTGATATCCTTCCTGCTGCCTATTTATCTGCTGAACCTTTCAAGCTTTACATGTGCTTCCAATTCCTTTGGCTTTTCTTCATCAAACTGCTAAACGTCCACTTACTCCACGCTCCTACCCTTGTCTTAATCCCATTCGCCACGTACACCACCAGCTGTTGAACATACTCTTATCATTCTAATCTCAATTAGATGCCTTTCAATCATCACTTTCTTAACCTTGTCTTAGTCTAATAAGATTATCTATATAGACTGTGTGCACTTAGCGTTTGTCAACTTTAACCACTACCTGAGTTTGCCCTCACATCCTTTTGTTCTTCAGTGGAGAGGAAAAGCATCCAAAAAGCAGACTGATCAGGGAAGCAGTGGCCTACGACTAAAATGCAGTTCTTAATCTCCCCAAGCCTCCCCCCTTCCCCAAGGTGGATGCCAGGCTGGTGGCTGCACACCCACAGCCTTTGCACCAGAAGATGGACAAGTTCTGAGGTGAGTCTATAATCAATTGGAGCAATAGATGGTGAGTACTTCAAGAATCCAGACATTAGACAGCGTGCACCTGAGTGACATTAGAAAAATGACACAGGTTGTAAATCCAGGGAAAGATGCATAGCAATAAAAGGTCCTGGGGTGCCATAATCCGTCTGTCTACAGAAACTATACTTCCGCATCATGATGTCGGGCTGTTAAATTCCTTTTCCTGGGCCATAGAGGAGCACGTGAGCTTTCCGTCCGTCCATCTATTCGTCAGTTTGTCTGTCTGTCAGCAAAAATTATATCTCCGCTTTAAACCGGCCATGTGTCGTTTTTGCAGACGGATGAAGGGGAGGGCAGACCTTGATATTCTGCGCATTGCCAATAGTCTACCCCTGTTTTCATGATTAAAGCTGAACACAATCTATGAAAATTTAGATTTCACACTATTATCTATATATTGTTTAATAAAAATATATTTCGTTTAGATGATTCCCACAGTTTAATTCTGGGAATTTCTCTTAGCTGATTTCGAATTTCTGTAGAAGATGATATGAAAGACCAAAATATAATCATGGATTTAAATGAGTCTGTGTGTGTCCATACATTTATGTACAAACTAATATAAGCGCTTACTCAAGCAGTACAGTCGAACCGAGCCACGGATGGCTTAGTGGTTAGCGAGTCAGACTATCAGTGCAAGGTCCTCAGGTTCAATCCTGGGCTGATCTTTCAGAGATGATGTGATTTACTAACAATCGCTGAATATCCGCCGTGCATCGGACGAGCACGTTAAGTAACGGCCCCCAGGCTGGACCCACTGGTTAAATAGGTATCCTTTCCTATGCCCCCCCCCCGAAATTCTCTCACCCCTCTATGTGCAACATCGTACTTGTACGGTGGCGCCATCTACTGTACTCTAATCTCACTACAAACTGTTCTGTCAAAGTTGCTAGACTTGCTCTCATTCCTTCCGTTTCTGTGTCCTGCCCAAAAGGCGAACTCGCTGTAGGTGGCTGGGACCTAAACTCTACTTACTGTGGACGGAAGTCCTACAAGAAAATGACAAAAAGGTACAGTCGAACCAGCTTAATGGAATAGACTATTTGTCATAAGAAATTATTCCAATAAGCGGGATATTCCATTATCCGGGATCCCTCTAAATAAATTCACGTGCGTATGCATTTACACACGAACTTAAGTACAGTACGTATAACTACGTAAATACGTAGTGAGTAAAAAATTGTTTAAAGAACGGATAAAAACTAAGTTAAATCCTGCTTTATAGCTACTTAAAATTTTATGCAGTACAGTACTGTACACATAATAGCGTACAATTTGATAAAATACAGCACAGTACATATGTACAGTACTGTATGTGTAACATTCATATACAGTGTAACGTATGCTCTATATTCACTTTCCTTTTGATTTTACTATCTCTGGTTATTTTATTTTACTATGTAAATTATCTTCCTACTGAACGAAATATTATTTCACCCCGCTGAATGAGATCTGGCAATGAGTGTAAGTCATGACGTGGTGGTAGCTCGTATATAGGCGCGTTCATCGAGAAGGGTTGCGTTAGTGTGTTGCGGTGTTGTTGCGTTGTAGTTGTGTTGTTGCGTTGGAGTTGAGGGTGGTTGGTGTTGCGTTGCAGTGTGTTGTTATGTAGTAGTGATATATGAGTGCCTTAGTTGACCAGGAGTCTTCATAATAAACAAGTTGTTCTGTAAGTTCAGTCTTTCTCAATTCTTAGTTTTGTCAGACCTCTGTCTGGCTGTTAGGTTTATGACTTTGATTACTTAATATAAATAACCAGCGTTGAGACTTTGTTTAAGTTCATAATTAACGAGTAACAACACCCTTTTGGGAATTCATCATTTTGAAGCTTAGAGCATTATTCATTCATAATAATTAGCTTAGCAAAAAGAGTATTAAAGCTAATTCATTATAATTGGCGCCCGAACTTTTCTCGAACACGAGATCCTGACTATTATTACCCATGGCTTCCTTACCTGAGACAACTGCAAATTTCCACCATCCGGCAAGTCTCGAGGGTAATGGTGTTTTTTTGGACAATTTGTACGAAGCCTGTGGCTCTGACTTGGATATGAATAATCTACACATACCCAAGCATTCTTCACCATCTCGTAATGCACCAGCTTCTTATCACTCTGAGTCGCGGGTCGTACCTGAGGGAGTTCAATCCTCTCAGCGAAGTAGAATGCTTGCCCATTTCGTGCCGCATGCTGGCACAATTCATTTCAATGGTTTGGAGGGGTCTTTAAAGTTCCTCGAAGATCTGGAAGACCATTTTGACTTATATAATATTCCGGAAGACTGCAAGGTCCAAATTGCCGGAACTTGCTTGAGAGATACCGCCAAGACCTGGTATCGGCAGTGGTGAGGGTCGAACCCGGATTCTCATTATGAGAATTTCCGTGCAGAATTCTTGGAGGTCTTTCCTTTCGGCCTCAGTCGAGCTAGTCTTGCTCAACAGCTGTTTTCTCGTCAGCAGGGTCCCAATGATAGCCCTGTTGCATTTGCGTTGGAAACTACACGCCTATATAATCTATGGGATCCACATGCCAGTCATGTTGACATGTTGGATACCCTCGTACAGCAGCTCAACCCATTCTTACAAGATTTTCTTGAGGTTCGACACCCTGCCACTATTCATGAATGCCTTCGCCTCATATGCACGTATGAAGAGCGACATGGCAAACATGCTTCAACTCACCATGCTCGGGCACCCCGCGAGGCTTATTCCGAAAACCCTCAGCGGCATAATAGACAAAACTTTCAGCGCGAGCATACACACGTGCCCACCCAAGCTTCATACGTTCCACCACACAGAAGAGTGGCGAACCAGCAACGAGTTTCGGAGCAAGCTACGGGGTATCGTCATAATGCACAGTATGCTCGACCCCGTTCCACTCAGCAGCATTCGGAACGTTATCATGCTCAGGGCAATAATAATTTTTCTGCCCGTGCTGAGGGCAGACGTAACGAAAATGAAAATCTCAACAGACACGCGGAGTTCCCGACGCAGGGTGCACGCAATTTTCCTTATCGTGAAAATTTTCCCGATACCCGGCAGGGTCGAGGTTTCCGACCACATGATAACACCACCAGAATTCCTTTAAACTTCCACAGGAAGTAGACGAAGGGTCGGTCCTGCTTCCTGATACCAAACATCCTGACCCTAAAACAGTATTAGTGACTGTTCAAACTCCTCAGTTGCCTGATGTATTCTTGACACTTGAAGACATTATTGTCGAGACAAAGTTCGACACTGGGTCTGAGATATCAGCCCTAAATACAAAGTTTTGCAATGATGTTTTTTCTGCAATACATGTTCAGCCTGCAACGCAGTATTTGCGAGGTGCAAATAACGAAATCTTCAGTATTTCAGGAACTGTCACATTATCTTTAGGGCTGGGAAAAGCTCGTTTTACACATTCTTTCCTGCTTATAGACGAGCTACCCGTGAAATGTCTCATGGGTATGGACTTTATTAACAAGTTTCAAATAACTTTGAATTTTGTACAACATGTGATTTCCTTTCCGGAACCTGTCGAAATGATTCCGACGGTTCCTGTAGATATTACGAGTTTATTGTTGAGTGACCAATTGAATGAGGGGCAACGAGACCAGCTTTCTCTCCTTTTACAGGAAAGCCCTGGTTTATTTTCGGATCAACCTGGTTTCACACAGGTGGTTTATCATGTTATTGACACTGATGGTTCGAAACCCATTGCGACGAAACCTTACCCTTGTGCTCCACATAAAAAACAGGAAATGCAACGTCAAATTGCGGAAATGATTAAGCAGGGCATAATCAGGGAATCAACAAGCGCCTGGGCGGCTCCTGCCTTCTTGGTTCCAAAGAAACAACCAAATGAATTTCGTTTCGTGACAGATTTTCGCAAACTCAACCAAGTCACGAAAACAATCAATTATCCCCTACCTGTCATGTCACATATTCTAAATGACTTGTCGTCAACCAAATGGATGTCAACTTTGGATTTGGCGAGTGGATATTGGCAGGTGGCAGTACATCCGGACTCTGTCGATAAAACAGGCTTTGTGACTCCTTTTGGGGCCTATGAATATTTACGTATGCCTTTTGGTTTAGCTTCTGCACCTGCTACTTTCCAAAAGCTTATGGACACGGTTCTCAGACCTGTCCTGGGTCCCCATGTGCATGTCTATTTGGATGATATTATTATCACATCAGAGACTTTTGACGAGCACCTTTCTCTGCTCAAACAGGTGTTCCAACTTATATACAATGCTGGCTTGACGTTAAAACCTAGTAAATGCCAGATAGCGCGGGACGAGATTGTATATCTGGGGTTGAAAATTACTCCCCACGGCTTATTCACTGATAATGAAAAAATTAGGCCTATTGCTGACTTTCCTCGGCCTAAAACAGCAAAAGAACTATCCCGCTTTCTGGGAATGACCGGATGGTATCAGCAGTTCGTCCCCGCTTATGCTACAATATGTGAGCCATTGTATGCTTTAAAGCGTAAATACAAGAAGTTTATTTGGACACCTGAAGCTAACGCTGCATTCGAAACACTGAAGTCTGCATTGACTCAGCCTCCGGTGTTGGCTTTCCCGGATCATTCTAAAGAATTTGATATTTATACTGATGCATCCGGAGTTGGTCTTGGTTGCGTTTTGTCACAAGCTGGGCATCCAATAGCTTTTGCGTCTCGTACTTTAGCCAAAGCTGAACGCAATTATTCAGCTACGGAACGTGAATGTCTTGCTGTTGTGTATGCACTGAATAAATTTCAATGTTATCTTAATGAACTGACAGTTAACATAATTACGGATCATTCTGCCCTTCAGTATTTGAATTCTGCTAAACACCTATCTCAAAGACTTATGAAGTGGGCTCTGAAGTTACAAGAGAGCAATATCAAAATTTCGTATCAGCCAGGTAATAAGAATCAATTACCGGACGCATTATCTCGCGTTCCGATTAGTGGGGTCCCCACCGAAACTACTCCTGGATGTCAGCCTTTACTTCTGATAGCTGATATCACATCCAGAGAGCAGATAATGGCAGAATTAATAAATGATCCAGATTTTGGGGATATTTACAATTTTTTGCTTGCGGGTTCGCCCCTACCAAGTGATCCTTCTCTGGCTGGAAGGTCACGACATTTTGAAGTAATAGAGGGTCTTCTTTATTATACAAAGTCTCGGACTACTAGGGCAGAGTTTCGCCCATGTATTCCGCGAACCCTTAGAATGGCTCTTTTAAATGAATTTCATGACAAACCTCTTGCAGGCCATTTAGGTATTCGCAAGACCCGTTGTAAATTGCGGGATGTTGCCTATTGGCCTGGCATGTACCAAAGTGTGCTCGCATACGTTCAATCATGTCACTTGTGTCAGATTAATAATTATCGTAATGTAAGACCGGCCGGTCACTTGAAATCTAGTTCAAGTTCTCATGTATTTGATATTATTTCCATAGATTTATTGGGACCTTATCCATTATCTGTTAAAAATAAAGCTCGTTATGTTTTAGTACTAACTGATAATTTTTCTAAATGGGTTGAAGTTTTTCCCATTAAAGCCGCTACGGCTGAGATTATTTGTAATGTCTTAGTTAATGAAGTATTTTCTAGATATGGTGCACCTAATAAAGTAGTTTCGGATAATGGTCCTCAATTTATTTCTGACATTTTTGAAAGAATGTGTGCGAGATTACACATTAAACATAAATTCATTTCCCCATATCATCCCCAGAGTAATCCTGCAGAACGCGTTAACCGAACGCTAGTGAAAATGATTGCGACTTTCGTAATGGACCACCATGAAAGATGGGATGACCATTTAGAACTTTTTGCGTTCGCCCTCCGCTCGTCTGTCCACGAGTCTACTAAAATTACTCCTGCTGAACTTTTTCTGGGTCGCAAAATTAAAACCCCTTTTGAAAATTTAACGGGGATTATCGACGAATTAAACCAGCGACCAACTCCGCAATCAGTACACATTATGGCAGAAAAAGCTCGTGTTGCAATGCTAGGAGCACAAGCGGCTCAAGCACGATATTATAATTCTAGGCGTAGGGAACCAGATCTTGTCGTTGGAGATCTCACTCTCGTGGAAACGCACTTCCAGTCTTCTGTTTCGCATACTTTAGTGAAGAAATTTGCACCCAGCTACGAAGGTCCATATCGGGTGGCAAATGTCTTTGAAAATAATATTGTTCTGGAGAAACCGAACAACAATTTTCAATATGTACATGTTGATCAATGTCGCAAGTATCACGAACGGGATATCGAGTTCATTATCAATCCTACTCAACCTTCTGTTCCACAGACTCAAGAATCTATATCTCATGTTCAACCGCCAGAAATTGTGGACGACCCACCGAACATTTTTGACGAATCACCAGTGATTTTTCCTTCACCCTCCCCCTCCAGACGAGTTTCTACAACCGCAACCTGATTCTCCCGTGAGACCAAGGCTCGATTCGCGTTCGTCGAATACTAGTATCGTTCCTTTCCCTCCAACCATTGCCAAGACTATTGCTGCGCCGTTTCCGGCTAACTCTGCACCAACGCGGGATACTTCTTCTTTGAATACCTCATCGGAAAGTATTCCTATAGGCAAATCCAAACATCGCCCTGCACGACCGCTGAATTATAGCAGCGACTCAGAGGCGTCGGACATTTCGGATTTGTCAGTTATGAATCCAACATTTAATATTCCACACCGTCCAGCACCACCAAAAGCTGGGCGCAAACGTCACTTGTCTCCCCAATCTGCTTCGCCGCAACAGCGACGAAGGCAGAAATCTTTGCATCCGCCCGGGTTTCGCCCCTGGAACCTCCGTTCAGGACAAACAGGGCCGATGCCTGCTACTACTATCATGCCCCGTGGGCGTAAACGAAAACAAGCGATGTGGCCGGAGACACGTCCCTCCAAAAAGATCCTGGAAGGACACAACGGGCCCCAGCATCAAGGGACTTCATATCCAAAGCCTGGGGGAGCCCGTTCCTATCAGCCGCAGCAGGGATTTCCGGACCGCCAGACTTCTGACGTTCCTGACCGTTCTTCTCAACCGCAGGGATTTCCAGACCGCCAGACTTCTGACGTTCCTGACCGTTCTTCTCAGCCGCAGGGATTTCCAGACCGCCAGACTCCTGACCGTTCCTATCAGCCGCAGCAGGGATTTCCGGACCGCCAGACTTCTGACGTTCCTGACCGTTCTTCTCAGCCGCAGGGATTTCCAGACCGCCAGATTCCTGACCGACAACAGACCGATGTTCCATTACCGTCCCGGAAGAGATCCAAGCCACCTGATTTCCCCAGTCCCATTAGGCCTGGAAAACGTTTTCGCACTAGAATTTTTTATGCGTCCTCGAGATAAGTAAGTTCTCGTGGACAGGTTCTTTTCTCAGTTTATTGTTTTTCCTGCTCGACCAGTTGGCGTGTCAGAATTTCTTTTTTTCGTGTGGGCCTATGCATTCTTTTTGTGTATATATGTGTGTTTTTTTTTTTATATTTCTTCTATGTCCATCTACTAATCCACTTTTTTTGTATATATCTATGTGCTTAGGGGTAAAATAATAAAATTGTTACTGTTAGGCAGCTCCAGGTAAATTTCGCTGCTGATACAGTTGTTCTGTATTTCAACGCATGAGGCAAACGTAATTTGAAATGAAAATAATAAAATTGTTACTGTTAGGCAGCTCCAGGTAAATTTCGCTGCTGATACAGTTGTTCTGTATTTCAACGCATGAGGCAAACGTAATTTGAAATGAAAATAATAAAATTGTTACTGTTAGGCAGCTCCAGGTAAATTTCGCTGCTGATACAGTTGTTCTGTATTTCAACGCATGAGGCAAACGTAATTTGAAATGAAAATAATAAAATTGTTACTGTTAGGCAGCTTCAGGCAATCTTCGCTGCTGATACAGTTGTTATGTATTTCAACGATTGAGGCGCACGTAATTTGAAATTAAAAAAGTGATTCCTGCTAGGCAGAATAAAAGGAAAGTATGCCGATGCAGGTTTGGTTTGTTCTACACTACAAATTTCACAGTCGAATACAGATTCGTAAATTGTTATGCCAAGTTGATAATGTAAATACGGCTACCACCAAACAACAAATCAAAAAAAAGATCGAGAAACGTCAATCATCGAAATGTAAGACCTACACTCCAAAATTGATAGGTTTTTCGGAAAAAAAAAAAAAAAAAAAAAAGAAGAAGAAAAATTAAGGGGGAGATGATGTAACGTATGCTCTATATTCACTTTCCTTTTGATTTTACTATCTCTGGTTATTTTATTTTACTATGTAAATTATCTTCCTACTGAACGAAATATTATTTCACCCCGCTGAATGAGATCTGGCAATGAGTGTAAGTCATGACGTGGTGGTAGCTCGTATATAGGCGCGTTCATCGAGAAGGGTTGCGTTAGTGTGTTGCGGTGTTGTTGCGTTGTAGTTGTGTTGTTGCGTTGGAGTTGAGGGTGGTTGGTGTTGCGTTGCAGTGTGTTGTTATGTAGTAGTGATATATGAGTGCCTTAGTTGACCAGGAGTCTTCATAATAAACAAGTTGTTCTGTAAGTTCAGTCTTTCTCAATTCTTAGTTTTGTCAGACCTCTGTCTGGCTGTTAGGTTTATGACTTTGATTACTTAATATAAATAACCAGCGTTGAGACTTTGTTTAAGTTCATAATTAACGAGTAACAACACCCTTTTGGGAATTCATCATTTTGAAGCTTAGAGCATTATTCATTCATAATAATTAGCTTAGCAAAAAGAGTATTAAAGCTAATTCATTATAACAGTACTGTACATATGTACAGGTCACTTGACCTTGGCAAAATAATCGGTTATTTTGCATTACTTTTTTCGGAATTTAATAAATTTGTTACTTGATTTTCAGTTTATAACATGCGGAGAAGTCCACATTATTCTTATTTTCCAAAAAGCGTCTTAAAATGCTGCATGCATTATTCACTTCCGTATGAGGAGGTACTTCATTCAGTATCCACATGATCATTATCATCATCATCTTCTATAATTCCATTTTGCTGGATTTCACTATCAGATCCAAACACCTCTAAGTCATTATCAAAGTTTACGAAATTAGAAAAGTCAATTTCCATCATTCCTTCAGGTGCAGGATCGAGAAGAGGTAAATTCACTTCTTCAAGAGTACCGTCTACCAAAAATTTACACTTAAGAAAACAATTTTTTACGCTTTCTGTTGAAATTACATTCCATGATTTATTCATCATGTGAACCGCAGTACGTATTTCATATTTGCCGTAAGATGTCACCATCCTCAACAGCATATCATTAAAATCCAAATAAGCAACGCTCTGGAGCAAAGCTATTGGAGCAAAGCTATAGCTTTGCTCCAACACTGTATAAAACTGTAGCTTTTACGGTTTTGTGTTGGCACCCTGGAAAACGGTTTAAAACCGTACAATCTACAGTTAATTTTTTGCAGTGCACCATCCAGAACCATCTCCTCGCTATGGGGTACAGAAGCCATCGTCCCACGAGGGTACCGCTGCTCACCGCACATCACAGGGTGCAACGATTAGCATGGGCGCGGGAACATCACCACTGGACCCTAGACATGTGGGACAATGTTGCCTGGACTGATTCACGTTGGTACATGCGGATGGCAGGATACGAGTATGGCGCAAACCACATGAAGCGATGGATCCTTCTTGCCAGCAGGGTACTCTTCAAGCTGGTGGGGGTGGCATTCTCGTCTGGGGACTGTTTACGTGGACTGAAATGGGACCCCTGGTACGTGCGACATCGTCCCTCACAGGTCAACGTTACCGGGATATCCTGGACGACCATTTGCTCTCGTTTGTGGGTCTTCAACATCCCACTGGGGACCTCATCCTGCACAAGACAATGCACCGTGCCATCGCTCCCGAATTGTATCCGAATGGTTGGATGAACACTCCGCCGACGTGACCTCACTTCCTTGGCCAGCTAGGTCACTTGACCTTAATCCCATCGAGCACATCTGGGATGCCATCGAGAGAGATGTTCTAGGCTCTGACCCCCTCCATCAAATCTTCGTGAACTGTGGGAGCTTGTTCAGGGGTAGTGGATCCGTATGGCTTCCCAACGCTTCCGGTGTCTTGTCGAGTCCATGCCGAGACGAATCGCCACCGTCATCAGGGCGAAAGGTGGTGCTACACTTTACTAGACAGGTATCTCTAATTCAATTGCTCTTCAGTGTATATATAGCGCTTGCTGCGAAACTTCCAGAAATTGAAGTTTACAATCACCTGCATCTGGGGTCATTTGGCCTAATCGAACAGTACACTAATCGTCAACATGTAGAATAAAACTTGATGTTTATGACAATGCAGTTAAAGTTGATTAAAGCTTAAGGTAGAAAACACAATAGAAATTAAAATAATGAACAAAAGTAATTAAAACAACAAGAAATCAACTAAAGTTTTCGGGCAGTTAACTACACTTTTCAGCTAACAATTAAATCATAATTTTACCAACTAAGTGTCGCACAAAAGCAACAAGATCTGGTTGAAAACCAACTAAACATCGCTCCCTGCGATGATCAGTGGCGGACTGGCGATCCATAAATGGTCTTGGAAGCTAGCTATTGTGTGCGCCCCACTTTTGGGGAAAATTATCGAAGTATTTTTTTTCCCAAAAGTGGGCCGCACACAATAGCTTCCAAGACCATTTATGGATCGCCAGTCCGCCACTGATCATCGCAGGGAGCGATATTTAGTTGGTTTTCAACCAGATCTTGTGACTAACGTTTAGGCCCTTCTAAAAAAAATGAAAACTTTTAGAAGGGCCTGAACGTTAGTCCAAATATTATTTTCTGCCTGAGTAATACCGCAGTATTAATAATTTGATGTGTTACGTAAACGTTATGAATATAACATCGTTAGAATAAAAACTGTTAAATTGGCCAAGGCCTAAGACTTATGACTTAAGGGCCGCGGGTGGCCTAGTGAGCAACGTTCGTGACTGCCACGGAAAGGACCTCGGGTTCGATTCCAGCAGGTACGAACGCTCGATCCACTAAATATCCGCCGTGCGTCGGATGGGCACGTTAAGCCGTCGGACCCTGGGTACTGGCCCTCCGGTAATAAATAAGGGCGTCTTCCTCCCTCTTTGTACTTCGCTTCCGTGTCACTTTCCTATCGGGCACTCTAACCCAAATCTACTGGCTTTCTATTTCTAAGGGTTGTTTAAGACCTGGGGTCAGACACTCCCTTCCTAAAATCCTCTACATATGATCATGATCATTTTTTTGTTTGCGACTTAAGACTTAATATTTACTGCCTAAGTAAAAGCTCAATGCTATTGACTTGATTTGATACGCAAACATTATGAATATGAAATCGGCGGATTAAAAGCTGTTAAAAAGGCGAAGCCTGTGAGTTAATTAAGTAAATAAAAAATATTACAAACATTTATGTAAATATTTAGTGCCTAAAAAAGCAGCGTTATTATTAGAATACTGCAGCTAGTGAACAAGCAGATACTAACTTTGCAGTGAGGGAAATGTATATTATACCAGTGAGAATGTGTGTTACTGCTTATTTTGAATCCTTATTTTTTCTTTAAATGCTGGGAAGAAAAGAATTGAGCCCGTAACGATGTAACTTGATACAGCCGCAAGTTCACACTGACCGCTGGCCAACCAATAAATTTAGATGAAATGGGGTGGGGTCGCGTAGCTGGCTGGCCGTTCCCTTCTCCCAGCTTCGAAGTAGAACTTTGACGAAAGGCAGATGTCTCTCCCCGTCACGCCACCGCTGTACGAAGCCACGGAGCAGCCCAGAACGAAATTTTTATACGGCCCCTTAAAAATTTTGTGGCCAGTTCTCCGCTTAGCTTTAGATCCGAAAATCATGGAAATGTCTAAATTTCTTACTGAAAACGAAATATTAAAAAATAAATTATGAACAATAGTTGCTGAAGTGGGGAATATAATCACACGAAATTTGTTTATGCAGAACAATTTTATGGCACTGAAATTGCAATGTGTCCAGTTCTCCGGTGGCCAGTTCTCCGGTGGCCAGTTCTCCGTACCCGCTACATGACAACACAAAATGGCACCACATTTTTAATTTTTTGGTCCCTACAAAATACACAACTTCTGCTGTGAGTATCGCAGTTCATTTTGGGTGTTTAAGTCGTGAGGAGTTGTTGATCCAAAGTGCATGTTGTTCGCAAATATAACAAACAGATGTCAGAACTACAGAGATATTGATGTATAGCAGTTGGCTTGAAGACAACGGTGAATCATTAGTATGTTTTTAAATAAATGTTGCATAAGACTACCACTGCTTTCAGGCCAACACCATACAACCTCTACAGTCCATCAGTGCAATCTGAACTTTCCTCTCGTATTTGTAAGGTTTGCAGAAAATATTTTACACATCAAATTATTAATACTGCGGTATTACTCAGGCAGAAAATAATATTAGGACTAACGTTTAGGCCCTTCTAAAAGTTTTCATTCCGTCATTCCCATATTCGCGTTATGTAGGTGAGGTGGCCAAGAAACCGCAATTTTTATATGACCCCTAACGGTTTTTTGGCCAGCAGTCTGTGACCAGTTGTCCGAACACCGTTTATAACAGACATGAAAACTTATCAGTCGACCACATATTTTTCCCGTGAGCATTTTTTCCGTGGGCGATTTTTCCGTGGGTGTTTTTTCCTATTTTCGAAAAGTGGGCGTTTTTTCCGTGGGCGTTTTTTCCGTGGGCATTCTTTCATACAATCGTTTGTAACAAGACACGTTCTGATTGTGTGAGGAATGAAGATGTGCACTGTAAAAAACTGCCGTGAATAGTCAGCGTTTCACCCGGATTAAGACGGTTTACAGATCGTAGGCACGCCACCTGGCGGTCAACCATACATTTTCGGTAGATAAACTACATATTCACGGTGTTTAAACTGTTTGAACTGCTACTGTACACTGAAGAGCAAATGAATTAGACATACCTGTCTAGTAACGTGTAGCATCACCTTTGGCCCTGATGACGGCGGCGATTCGTCTCGGCATGGACTCGACAAGACACCGGAAGCGTTGGGAAGCCATACGGATCCACGACCCCTGAACAAGCTCCCACAGTTCACGAAGATTTGATGGCCGCCCCGGTGGCGCAGTGGTCTAAGGCGCTGGCCTCTGATCATTCGTCCGTAAGGGGTCCGGGTTCGAATCCCGGTCAGGCATGGATGTTGTGTTTGTCTTACGGCACAGGCTCTCTCCCTTCCCTGGAACCAGTGACCCTAAATTAGGGACGGGCGACGCGACTGCTTATAGCCCATTGAGTTGCTCACGGTGGTCGTTAAACCTCCAATCAAAAAAAAAAAAAAAAAAGATTTAAAGATTTGATGGAGGGGGTCAGAGCCTCGAACATCTCTCTCGATGGCATCCCAGATGTGCTCAATGGGATTGACGTCAGGTGACCTAGCTGGCCAAGGAAGCGAGGTCATGTCGGTGGAGTGTTCATCCAACCATTCGGATACAGTTCGGGAGCTGCATTGTCTTGTTGCAGGATGAGGTCCCCAGTGGGATGTTGAAGACGCACAAACGGGAGCAAATGGTCGTCCAGGATATCCCGGTAACGTTGACCTGTGAGGGACGATGTCACACGTACCAGGGGTCCCATTTCAGTCCACGTAAACAGTCCCCAGACGAGATTGCCACCCCCACCAGCTTGAAGAGTACCCTGCTGACAAGAAGGATCCGTCGCTTCATGTGGTTTGCGCCGTACTCGTATCCTGCCATCCGCATGTACCAACGTGAATCTCGACTCATCAGTCCAGGCAACATTTTCCCACATATCTAGGGTGCAGTGGCGATGTTTCCGCGCCCATGCTAATCTTTGCACCCTGTGATGTGCGGTGAGCAGCGGTACCCTCGTTGGACGATGGCTTCAGTACCCCATAGCGAGGAGATGGTTCTGGATGGTGTGGCTGCTTACACGTTTTTGTGCACCAGCGTTAAATTGCCGAGTAATTTCTTGCACTGTGGCCCGTCTGTCCGCTGCTACAATGCGAGCTAGCCGACGATGACCCCGCTCATGCACACGCTGTTGTCTACGGCAGTTGGCCCTTGCAGGGATGGTTTTACCGGATTCGGTGTACTCCCGGTGCACCCGTGACACAGTGGTTCGAGAAAATCCCAGTGCCTGCACGACTTCCGAGATGGAGTGACCCATTCGTCAGGCCCCGACAATTTTCGCACGATCAAATACGCTTAGATCCTTCGTCTTACCCATACTGCGTCCGACTCTTACTGATTCCCGTCGCATCACTCCTTATATTGCGGGATCGCTGCATACGTCATGTCGTTTGCGTTTACAGGGCCGCCCACAGCGCCACATTTGCATAACGCCAGCTGTCTCTAATTCAATTGCTCTTCAGTGTATTTTAGCCTTGACAATCTCGCAACTTCCTTCTTAAAGTGGTTATATACCTGTTTTTCCATGTACAATCAGTCAATTGGCAACACCTCTATGGGCAACACGATTTTATTTCCCGGTCAGTAGACATATTATTTACTCCCGGTCAATAGGCATATTATTTATTCCCGGTCATTAGACATGTTAATTAACATTACGTCATTGAACATTTTTGTGTCCCATTAGACATGTAAATGAACATTATGGTCATTAGACGTTTTTATTTCCTCGTCATTAGACATGTTAATGAATATTACGGTATGGTACTGTAAAATTACGGTTTATTTACTGGCCACTCAGCTGCAGATATATCTACCGTAATTTGGCCATGTTGAAAGAATAAGTGATGAGATGCTTACTAAGAAATTTTTTTTAGCCCAAGTGGCAGGTGAGAAAGGTAGAGGAAAGCCAAGGAAGTCATGGGAGGATCAGATTCAGGAGTGTCTGCATGAGAAAAAGATTATGAGTATGAAGTATAGAAGGGCTTGTGTACATCATGTGATGGATGTCAGTGAAGCCCGAGTTGTATGTCAAGATCGCTGTAAATGGAGAAGTTTGATACGGCAACAGTAAGGAAAAAATTATCTGGTAGTTTGTATTTCTTTGTGGAGCTAACCTCTGAATCTCAGAGAACAGCTTAGTGATATGTGATGTGATGTTTATCATATAGTGCATATCGGACATCTTCGGACAACAAAATAACTTCCGTTGCTGAGAAGCAACAGACAAGGTACGCTCTCTGAGAGAAATTGTCGAAGACTTGATTCCATTCTTATGAATTTTATTGCGATAAGTGAATTCAGAATTTGTAATAGTATCTTCGCTTTTTGTGAGAACAGAAACCCAAACTACCTATCATTAATGAAATAATTACGAAAAAATATCTTGGAAAAACTGAAAACTTCCAGAATCGCAAGGATTTCAGTGCAAATTTACTGTACGAGGTCCGATCAAAAAGTTCTGAGACTAGTCCAATATACAACAAAGAACTTACGTTACTTAGTCTGGCTATGATCTCTCTCAAAGTAGTCTCCTTGGAGCGTTTTTGCGACTGTTGGAATGCTCCCTGGAAGTCCTGTTCGCGAATCGTGTCAAACACCGTCTGCGATTCCCTCTGGATCTCGTCCATGGTTTCAAAACGGCGACCCTTGAGCTTCAACTTCATCTTTGGGAACAGAAAGAAGTCTCAGGGGGCCAAATCCGGCGAGTAAGGCGGGTGAGGAAGGTAGTCTTGCTTTTGCGGCTACAAAACTGGCGTGTTGCTAACGTTCTGCGAGCTGTTGCATTGTCGTTATAGAGCAATGTGGCAGTATGTTGAAGCTACAAAGACCTTTCACTGTAACGTATCCGTTATGTTTCAAAGTTATGTAACGTCTGAGGACATTTTGACGTAACCGTAAGGTTTCTGAAACACTACTGTTACATTGCGCAACGTATCTGAAAAGTCTCAATGTTTCAGTGCTACGTACTTGAAACATATACGAAATATTCTGTGCTGTGTGGGCGTATGCAAAATAAGGGAATACTGTGATTTATATTAAATCATACTCGTATCTTTACCAAATTTTCGTATTGCAGGGATGAGACTCAATAGTTGGATCACGCAGTAGGACTTATTACGCTTATTTTAAATACACCAGGTCGTGAATACGCAAAGAGCCCTTATATAGCGAAGTAAATCCGTTTATTTTGTATAAAGATTCGCCAAGCTTTCACAATCCACTGGGAGGCTTTCTCAAAGCAATGTAGACATAAAATGCCACATTTATGTCTACATTGCCTTGAGAAAGCCTCCCAGTGGAGTGTGAAAGCTTGGCGAATCTTTATACAAATTTACACCATGGAAATAAACGGATTTTTTTTTTTTTTTTTTTTTTTTTTGATTGGAGGTTTAACGACCACCGTGAGCAACTCAATGGGCTATGAGCAGTCGCCCGTCCCTAATTTAGGGTCACTGGTTCCAGGGAAGGGAGAGAGCCAGTGCCGTAAGACAAACACAACATCCATGCCTCACCGGGATTCGAACCCGGACCCCTTACGGACGAATGATCAGAGGCCATCGCTTAGACCACTGCGCCACCGGGGCGGCATAAACGGATTTACTTCGCTATAAACGTTCCTTGGGGACTTATTACGAATCACAAATTTTGAGATATGAAGGGAATGCGAACTCCTTTGTCAAGACGGCAGTCCTTAATATGAAGTTGCCGCACCGGTGGCGCAGTGGTATAAGCGATGGCTTCTGATAGATTCATCCGAAGAGGTCCGGGTTCGAATCCCGGTGAGGCATGGATGTTGTGTTTGTCTTACGGCACTGGCTCTCTCCCTTCCCTGGAACCAGTGATCCTAAATTAGGGACAGGCGACTGCTTATAGCCCATTGAGTTGCTCACGGTGGTCGTTAAACCTCCAATCAAAAGAAAAACAGAATATGAAGTTATAGCTGATGGCTTTTCTTCGGGTTAAGACTGCACTGATAGGAGAAAAATTAACACAAGAATTAAACAGGCACCTATGCCGGTGAGGCATAGATGTCTGTGTTTGTCTTACGACATTGGCTCTCTTCCTTCCCTGGAACCAGTGGCCCTGAATTAGGGACGGGCGACTTCTTACAGCTCATTGAGTTGCTCACGGGGG
This sequence comes from Macrothele yani, assembly GCA_039090855.1. Taxonomy (NCBI): domain Eukaryota; kingdom Metazoa; phylum Arthropoda; class Arachnida; order Araneae; family Macrothelidae; genus Macrothele; species Macrothele yani. The sequence goes on along the minus strand of CM077016.1, from coordinate 73,386,017 downwards.
TCGCTAAAAAAACCAAAAAAAACCCCAGGCACCTAGGCTGAGTGCAAAGCAACTTACAGTTGAAAGGCAATTTCTACTATTTTTTTTTTTTTTAATTAGAAGTTTAACGACCACCGTGAGCAACTCAATGATGGACTATAAGCAGTCGCCAGCCCCTAATTTAGGGCCACTGGTTCCAGGAAAGGGAGAGAGCCAGTGCTGTAAGACAGACACAACATCCATGCCTCACCGGGATTCGAACCCGGACCCGTTTCGGACAAATGATCAGAAGCTGTCGCTTAGACCACTGCGTTACCGGGGCGGCGACTAAATTCTTCACCGGGTTTAACAAAGCAGGCCGTATAACCCATTCTCTATTTTCTGATTCCTTATGGGTAATATGGGAGGACGCCTCGAAGGCCTAGTGGTCAGAAACACTGGCTTCCGGATACTAGTTCGGGCTGGGCCTGAGCCCGTGTCCCGGATGAGGTTTGGGCAGTGTGCCCGTTCCACGGCGCTAGCCATCTGCCCTCTCCGAAATCAATGGCTTCATACCAGGGATGAAGGACTGCCCATGGGACTAAATGTTCACTATTACTTAAACCCCTGAACGAACAAACAAAGCGAAAACAATCTGCCACCCCATGATCTTAGCAAAAGCAGCGTTAAAAATCACATGCATTCAGTGTGACTGATTCGCATTATTCAAATTGAATATTTGAAATCTTATAATGGCAGGGTATATACAGTAGTATTTAAAGAAAAACTTCATGTTCTCAGCATGTATCTCCCATGCAATTAACATTCTTTAAAATTTCCTAAATTATGAAACTCTGATAAAAATTAATGAAAATAATTGTTATAAAAGGTACTATACCTGAAAACAACAAATCAAATTTTAAATTGTTCTCAAAAAATTTTGAGGGTCTTTTTTTCGAGTCGTTTCTACGGCTAAGACACTTTTTCTCATAGAACTACATCCCTGAGTCCAGGGCAAAAAAAGACATTTTCAATCATAAAAACTATTCTTAACCGTCTTCGTCTGAAGAAGTCATCACTCGACCTTCGTATTGATCTATCGACATCTACAATCGTATCTGCGAGCGACCTGCTCGCTTGTAAATTAGCTTACGTCGTCACGTTTCCCCAGTACTGGCAAACTTTTACTTATTACGTACGGCGGGCTAGTGTGCTCAATGTAGTCGCACGTGACTTGATATCACGTGGTACTTCGTTATCGCTCCGAATATGTAAAACAGGGTGTATTCCTTATACAAAGCTAACTCAGTGTATATGCACAGGCATCGCAACACATGGCAGAATTTTTGGCAATTTCACCAGTGCATAAAATCATGTTAAAAAGTGGCAGAAATGTAGTTTGTGGCTAAATCCATGTTGTTGTTTTAATGTCCCGTTGTCAGAAACAAAGCGTGTTAGGTTGTTATTTGTTATCTCGATGGCAGAAATGTAGTTTGTGGCTAAATCCATGTTGTTGTTTTAATGTCCCGTTGTCAGAAACAAAGCGTGTTAGGTTGTTATTTGTTATCTCGATGGCAGTTGAAACTGTCAACCGCTAATCAGGTTTTCTCAGGGTTCTAAATCCCCACGAATTTCACGAGGGGTGGATTCAGAAGCTTACCTTGCCTGGGGAGGCGCAGTGGTCTAAGCGATGGCTTCTGATCATTCATCCGAGATGGGTCCGGGTTCGAATCCCGTGAGGCATGGATGTTGTGTTTGGCTTATGGTGCTTGCTCTATCCCTTTCCCGGAACCAGTGGCCTTAAATTAGGGACAGGCGACTGCTTATAGCCCATTGAGTTGCTCACGGTTGTCGTTAAACCAAAAAAAAAAAAAACCAAGCCTGAGGGGAAAAAAAAAAAAAAAAAAGAAGAACGACTAGACTACGGAAAGTTTATTTACATACCGGAAGGGTTTCACGGCCGTAAAACATTTTCTTCATCAAAATAATCAGACTAAATTATTAAATCTCGAGATACAAGCAGCAGTTGCATCCCCGGTGGCGCAGTGGTCTGAGCGATGGCTTCTGAGCATTCGTCCGAGATGTGTCCGGGTTCGAATGCCGTGAGGCATGGATGTTTGTGTTTGTCTTTCGGCACTGGCTCTCAATGTGTTACTTGATCAACACTGGCTGGCTCTCGGTGTACATTGGTCATTTAGCATACTGTAAAACCATGTTAAAAAAAAAAAAACAAGCCTGAGGAAAAAAAGAAGAAGAACGGATAGACTACGGAAAGTTCATTTACATATCGGAAGGGTTTCAGGGTCATAAAACACTTTCTTCATCAAAATTATCAGACTGAAAATTATCCGTACTCTTGTTTCTATAATATATCACAACAACATCAGGGGCTGAAAAACCACATCATTTTTCCACATAGTTTGCTTGCTTTTCGATGCACTTGTTCCAGCGGTCCACAAGCTTGCGTATTCCATTGGAGAAGATGGTTTGTGGCTGGTCACATAGCCATTTATTCACCACTTCCTTCACTTCGTCGTCCGAAGCAAATCGACGACTTCGCAAAACATCTTTGAGGCGTCCAAAGAGGTGAAAGTCGGAAGGGGCGAAATCTGAACTGTATGGAGGGTGTTCCAGCACCTCGAAACCCAATTTTCCAAGGGTTTCAACGGTGTGGGAGGGCGAATGGCGGCGTGCATTGTCGTGCAACAACAACACTTGCTTCGACAATAGGCCTCGGCGTTTGGTGCGAACAGCTGGTTTCAGTTCCTTTGCCAGCATTTCACTGTAGACTGTAGCCCCTTGACCAGGTAAAGTTCCAGTATAGTCCCTTTAAAGTGCCCAAAAAACGGTTAGCATCACTTTTCCTGCGGAAGGTTGCGTCTTGAATTTCTTCTTCGCTGGCGATCTCGGGTGTTTCCACTCCATACTCTGCCGTTTGGATTCCTGCTCAAAGTGATGGATCCAGGTCTCATTTCCTGTGACGATTCTCTCCAAAAAAGCCTCGCCATCATCGCTGTAGCGGTGGAGTAAACGTTGAGAGATCTCCACACGTTTGCGCTTATGCTCTTCGGTAAGCTGTCTTGGCACCCATCTTGCAAGGACTTTACGGAAACCAAGTTTCTCGTGGATGATTTCGTATACAGAACCATAACTGATTTGCAGAGAACAGGCAACCTCATCGGTGGTCACTCGTCGGTTCGCCAGAATCATCTCTCGAGCTTGTTGAATCTTCCCATCAGTGGTGGAGGTTGATAGGCGCCCTGCATCGTCTTCATGCTTCACGCTTGTCCGGCCATTTTTAATCTTCTCGATCCACTCATACACACTTCTGCGTGGTAGAGCGCTGTCCCCGTATTGTGCTGCAAGCCTGCGATGAATTTCAGCTTGGGACACACCTTCAGACCACAGGAATCGGATCACTGCTCTCTGTTCTTCTTTGGTCCACACTGCCAGCGGAGCGGCCATGTTTACTCTGTGACCGAGCAAAGAAAAATGTAGCAATTTAGATCAAACTTCAGTAACATAACCACAAGAATACCACATTATAGCATGCGCGCGCAGAAGGCAGTGCGGCCAACCTAAAAAAATTATGGCGCAAGTGCAGATAATTTTTTATTAACCCTCGTATAAAATCTCGAGATACAAGCACCAGCTGCCGCCCCGGTGGAGCAGTGGTCTAAGCGATGGCTTCTCATGATATTTTGTGTGTGTGTGTGATTTTTTTATTTCGAAGTTTGGAGGTTAAAAATTAAGCAGTGCAAAACACAGAACAATCAGGACGCGTTAAAATTTATTATTTGAAAGAATTTATTAAGTCACTTCATTTTAAGCATTTCTAATTTTGCAAGAAATCACTGTGTCAAGACTCAAGTGGTTCCCTTTCAATAAATCGGTCCTACGATCAAGCATTATTTAACGACTGCAAACGTTAATTCTAATTCAATTTCGGAGCTTCTTTCTTCGATTAATAAAAGACGGTTTACAGTTCCAAATGGTACCGCCATGAGATCGCAGCTCTTGTGGGACGTTGGCAAAGAACTGTAGAAAACAACGAACGGCCTGTACGTACTTAGCAGAACCAGACGAGCGTGTATGACCTTCTTGCATTATTAAACTTTTTAGCTGCAAATAGGACGAACTTTTGACGCAGACTGGTAACTTAAGCTTCCCAAAGTACGCACAAATTGCAGAACACTTAAACAATAAAAGAAATGATTTGTTTTTTTAGTTTTTTTTTTTTTTTTCGAGATCTTGCTGTTAAAATTCGCAACATCCAGTCAACTGGGGTAATCGCCCAGACCACATTTAACAAGACAGGGGCCCAAGGGGTTGGACAGAATTTTGGTGCCCCAGTATTAGCGACACATCTAGAATTTCACTATGGATAGATGCAAGTACCAAGGAGAAAGCATTCCCGAAATACGATGAGGAAGCCATAAAGATATTCCCGCGATATAAAAGTATGTATCCCATGATTCATGGACGAATCAGGGTTAGCAAAATAATGTAAAAATGCGTGGTTGAAAAATGGATACCAGTTCAGTTCTGCTTTAACTCCCCCCCCCCAGGGTTCAGCTTGTCGAAATTATATATCAAAGTAGTGGGCAAAATAATGCGAACCAAATATATCATGATTCAAACGAATTCCTAATGAATGAAATTTTCCCTTAATTACAGATGTGAACTAAAAAACATCTGTAATGCTTTCGAAAAATTTGAGGATGGACTGGGGGCGACTATACTTTTTGAAAACTAAAAAAGCAGAATTTTTTTTTTTAATTATTCACAAGGCAGCTTTTTATAGTTTTTGCTGTGAAATTTGAAAAAAAAAACAAAAAAAAAACTGTAGTACTCTGCCAATTCTTCAAGCTCCCTGCATAATTCTAAGGCCCCTGTGGGGCCCGGGGCTGCATCCCCCTAGACCTCCTCTTAAATGGGCTCTAAATCGCCCAGATCAAAAACAAAACCTGCATTTATTTCTGGGTATTACGTTACAAACAATTGTGAAAACACATATTTGCTGGTGGCAGAGTCGAATGCTTTCCCAATTAAGCTACAACGACGAAATTCATTGCTGCAACTTTGCCGTCCTGACATGTGCGTCACCTCTGTAGTACCTCAAATAAACCCTCCACCCTGAGAAAGGCGGGGCTACGAAATCGCAGGTTTCGGGTCCACCGCAAACGATGCTTGAAGTAACTCCCTGTAGAAGAAGGAATTCTCACTAATTCCAGACGATGTGTGAAAAAAACATCACACATTTTTCGAAGTGAAGAAGGAATTCTCATTAATTTCAGACGATGTTTGGAAGGAACATCACACATTTTTCGAAGAACCCGAGTGCCAGAAGATCCATTTTTACGTTCGGGCGCCAATGTGAAAACACAAATTTGCAGGTGGTGGAATCGAAACCGCATACTTCTGTACCAGAGCTGAATCCTTTCCCAATTCATCTACACCGACGGAATTTATCGCTTCAATTTTGCCGTCCTGGCATGTGCGTCACCCCTGAGGTAGGTACGTCACAAAATATTAATGTCTCTTGCCAACCCGGTGGGTCTAAGCGATGGCCTCTGATCATTCGTCCGAAAGGGGTCCGGGTTCAAATCCCGTGAAGCATGGATGTTGTGTTTGTCTTAAGCGCTGGCTCTCTCCCTTCCCTGGAACCAGTGACCCTAAATTAGGGACGGGCGACTGCTTATAGCTCATTGAGTTACTCACAGTACTCGTTAAACCCTCAACCGAAAAAAAAAAAAAAAAAAATTGTCCGTATTTATAACTTTAAGGATGATTTATTACGGACATCGAAATCAAGATTTTCCACGCCGTATTACAAGACAACCCGAACGTTCTACTGACCGAGTGAATGTAGAAGCTGGTGAAATAGTTTGAATTAAATTTTAAATCAAAATAAAGGGACACTGATCATTTATTTTTGATGCACTTCAGATCATCGCTGCGTTTGAGGCTATAGCAGGTGTCACAGTTCAGTCCTGCAGTGAGTCATATTTAACCCACGAATGTCTGTACCCCTCAGAAGCGCTTGTAATTAAATCGTAAATGTAAGAACGTGAAACATAAATACTTTAGGGTAAGCTTCTGCAGCCGAAGGCAGTTCGACCGAGAGACGACAGGTGGTTAGGATCCCACCCTGATTTGCTCGCTGGAGTGAATGCACACAAGGAAGCAGGTGGGTAGTGCGGTCAACCGAGCAATGGCGGCCATTATCGGTAGGAGATTAACGATATTTGTTGCCATGTAATTTGGCAACAATAGGACGGTAAATGCAGCATTTGTTTCTGATCGTTCATCCTCTTTTCTGTGTGAATGAAAGGGGGAAATGCAGTACTTTGTATGCGGTCTGACAGGCAAAAAAAAAAAAAGAAAAAAAAAAGAATGTTGGCAACAGATCTTTCTTGTCTCGACAGCGACCTTTGTCAAAACAGTTTGATGATTTACGTTTGTTGAACTAGAAAAAGTCCTATTCAGCTATAATATAAACTTTTTCACGATGTCGAGGAAATATTTCCCTAAAAATCATAGTAGTTCTCATAGTTGTATGCCCAGTGTTTCGTCTTTTCTCTTGCTTTACCATTTCTAATTGTTTTCTAAATTAAGAAAAAAGAAAAATGCACACTATGCAGATAAAACTATCTGTCTGTTTGTACGATATTAGTCCAATTTTTTCTTTATTATTTGTGTGTAACGTTTTTACACTTCCTTAACACCCTTTACCACTGCACTTAAAATTTCAAGATTCTCTCAGTGGAAAAATTTGTTTCACTCCTGAGAACGTAAAAGACTGGTCAATGAATCTCTCTCTCAGGCAAGAAATTTAGCATTGATATCGCGAATGGACAGCACAAGCACAATAAAAACGTTTTGTGCTTAAAGCGTACGACCAAATGATTAATTTTTTTGATATCTTAAATTTTGTCTGGCTTTAATTTTGCTCTGCCTCGCACTTTGCGTTGTAGTTATGAAAAAAACAGCTTCACCGTTCTCTCTTAACAATATGTAACCTGTTCTTGCCGGTGGTATCTTTCGAACCCACATCTTCCTACGCAGGAGCGGCTATTCTTCCAATTGAACTACGCCGGCAGGTTTACGGCTGCTTCATTTTCAAATTTGACTCACGCGTCGCCTAAGTAGTACATCTACGTTATATCACGTAGTACGTTACACAATCCCATACACTCCTAGAGAAAAGGCGGGGGCATGAAAACCACAGGTTTCGGGTCAGCCGACAACCATGCTCGAAGAACCATCTCATTGTAGAAGAATTAATTTATATTAATTGCGTGCGCTGTGTGGAAGACTCATCACACAAATATTTCAAACCTAACTGCCAGGAGATTCACTTTGTTTCGAGCGTTGATATACACAGTCGTATCAGAATAATATGACCACCCACGGATTCACAATGTACCCGCCCAGGCGCGTTACAAAGTGCACGTGACAAGGTCGACCACACTGAGATATAAGCAGCCTGCCAGGAAAGATCAGCCATAGCGCGTCACGTGATCACAATGGGCAGAGAGGTTGATTTGATGGACATTCAAAAAGGAATGATCATCGGCTACCGCCCTAAGGGTGGAAGCATCTCAGAAACAGCAGACTCTGTGGGCTGTTCGCGAGGTGCTCTAGTGAGGGGTACCAAGAATGGACCGCTGTAACACCGAGTACCTCTCGACGTCATAACTAGGGAGCACCAAAAGCCATCGACCCCTGAGGAGAACGTCGCCTCCGTCGACTGGTGAAGAGCAATTGACGCGCAACAATGCAGCAATTGCCTACGCAAATGAACGCTGAGGAACCCAGGCACGTGTCCCCGATAACAGTAGAGCGAACACTGTTACGCATGGATCTCCGGAGTTGATGCTGGGTGAAGGCGCCCATGTTAACCCAGGTCCATTGGAAACGACGCCTGCAGTTCGCATGGGACTACCATCATTGGACAGTGAAAGAGTGGGAAAAGGTTGCCTTCTCCGAGGAATCGGGGTGTCTACTCCACAGAAGTGACGTGCGGTGGCGGATACCGACGGCGTCAGACACACGAGAAGCAACACCCGGATACGCTTGTCGGTCACGTACAGGCCGGCGGTGGCAGTGTGCATGTCTGCCACCACTTCTATCATAAAATTACCTGGTATGACCTGGAACCGCTGGATGGGTCCCTGAACCAAAGAATATCTAACTGAGTAGAAGTTAAGGCTCGGCGAGATGTAACTAGCGCCGCCATATCTTAAGAGTTAAAATGCAGTGCACAGCCAACATATACAGGCTGATGCCGGAGCAGACTGCGCATGCGTATTTCTGTTGACTTCAATTCTTTGGGTAAAGAACAGTCAGCCGAGCTGCTCACAGCGCGTGCTTGTTACCTTCTCAGTAGCACAATCACTTCGCAAATCGGATATGTTAGTTTTGTTACGCCAATCGGGTTAGTTAAGGCTTTTGTTTCTTCTTCAGTTTTTCAGAAACATTTTCAGTAATGCCAAATACTAGGGAATGTCTGCATTTTGTACGGATCCTTAGGCCTAACTATAATACGTAAGAATTATAATATTTGCTAAAATTTAATTTAAAACTATAATATTTGCTAAAATTTAGTTTAAAACTATAATATTTGCTAAAATTTAATTTAAATAGTAATACTAATGTTATTGCATATTTTTCTCACCAGAATAAGGGATGGGTGGGATATCAGAAAACAGCAACAACAAAAAAAAAAAAAAAAACCTGCTCTAAGCAAATAGTCATCAGATCGAAGGAAACCATCGTGGATCAAAGAAAAGTTTCACTGCCATAGTCTCCCTAACGTGTTTTGCTCCTGAATGTTAACTTTCCCGCAGATCATATTACCTCTTAAGATGTGGTGGCGCTGTTATCGCCTGTTTTACGTTATCTCTATGAGAGTTGGTGTTCTTCAAGTTTTATATTCTTTGCCTGAACCAAGGAGGTTAGAAGAAGAGAAGGTGAAAGCACCCGTTTTGACTGAAGCCAAAACAGATCAGGTGTTTCGATCTTCTCTCTGAGGTAATGGGAGTCTGCGGGAGTTTGGAAACGTGACGTCACTTCCTAAGCAGTTTCGCTTTGCGCATGAAAACCAAGCAAACCAAGGATGCAAACAAGAAATATTTCGGACTTCATATTTCTCAACATTAGGGTTTTGATTATATTTTAAACATGGTTACTTGCATGGCCGTAGCCAAGGGGAGTGATTTAGGGACTGGTCCCCTCCGAAATCCCAATCAATTTTTTCGAAATTGAACTTCAACAAATAATGCTTTTGTTTTTTTATTTGGCCTTATACGTCCATTGTGGAGAACATTCTCTACATTTGTCACTAGGGAATCCTTGTACAATATTATGTACGTATATGAAACTGTATAGGCACAATTCAGTCTGTTGGAACTTTTTTTAGCTCATCTGCGAAAAATAACGATTTTCTCAAAGGTTTCATCAAGCAAGTATAACCAGCTTCCAGGCACACGACGTTAATATCAATGTGCGAAACACTTTTTTACAAGCATGAAGCTTTATTGAGATTCCGAGAAATCTACGTTGTAATAGTTCTATCGTTACAAAATTTGCAAGATATAAAAAATCGCAAATCCTCCTAAAAAGCTCATCAGCCATTATGTGCTATTACCCAAGGCCAGTTTGTAGTCAAAATTTGCACACTTGACTTTGTATTTTGTGGACACTACCGCTGTCGAAAACTCTTCAAAACGTTGACTGCGATTTGACGACATCACTGGAACATTTTGTTCTCGTGGTAACTTCCCTCGACCATCTAAGAAGTAACGCCATCGATAAATTCAGTGTTACTTTTAATGCAGCGTCAAAATTTATCACATAAGTTGATGGAGTTATCACAATGCCAAGAGTTACATCCAGGATGATTCAAAGAGGGAATATTTCATCAGAAACTCCAGAAGAATATTTCCGGAAGAATCTTTTCGTGCCATTTGTTGACCAGATGCAAACACAAATTAATGATCGATTCGAGACTCACAAGACATTAGTCATAGCGCTTCAAATATTTCTACCTCGTCATGTTACCTTAAACTGCGAAAAAGAGCAAACGACTTGCAAAGGATTTTATGAAAACATACACGCAGAGAGCAGTACTCTCATAGTCCGTTTGACGAAACAAATGGATCAATATAGATGTTAATTCAAGACCTGGTAACGCAATGGAGGCCCTTTTACAATGCGATTCAAATCTTTTCCCAGCTCACACACCTTGTTACAGATTATTGCTATAATTCCGATTTCTACAGCTACGCCAGAAAGGACATTTTCAATACTTAGACGATTGAAGGCATATTTAAGAAACTCAACGGGAGAAAACAGACTGAGTAGATTAGCACTTTTAGCAACCCATTGCAATACTGAGGGCCGCCCCGGTGGCGCAGTGGTCTAAGGCGCTGGCCTCTGATCATTCGTCCGTGAGGGGTCCGGGTTCGAATCCCGGTGAGGCATGGGTGTTGTGTTTGTCTTACGGCACTGGCTCTCTCCCTTCCCTGGAACCAGTGACCCTAAATTAGGGACGGGCGACTGCTTATAGCCCATTGAGTTGCTCACGGTGGTCGTTAGACCTCCAATCAAAAAAAAAAAAAATACTGAGGTGCAACCGTACGAAAGCCGCTCCGGTGGCGCAGTGGTCTAGGCGATGGCCTCTGATCATTCGTCCGAATGGGGTCCGGGTTCGAATCCCGGTGAGGCATGGATGTTGTGTTTGTCTTATGGCACTGGCTCTCTCCCTTCCCTGGAACCAGTGACCCTAAATTAGGGACGGGCGACTGCTTATAGCCCATTGAGTTGCTCACGGTGGTCGTTAAACCTTCAATCAACAAAAAACCCGGACGAAATTTTAAATCGGTTAATTAAATCTTCAAGGCGCGCTAATTTTTTATAAGGTGAGTGAAAATGTAAACCTTATTTGTTCTCATTAATGTAAAAATTTCTTGAATTTCCTGATTTGTACAAATTGTATCATACCTGTGCTAAATGTTTTAATTTTCGCCTTATTTAAAACTTTCAATCGATTCATACTGTAATTGTTATTGCTTGTATCAAAACATTGGTTCAACATAATTTTTAAATCATTAAAAACAGTTATCTAAAGGAATGACCTCCCGTTGTGTTTGATTTATGTTTATTGTAAATTTACAGTTGCCGCCCCGGTGGCGCAGTGGTCTAAGGCGCTGGCCTCTGATCATTCGTCCGTAAGGGGTCCGGGTTCGAATCCCGGTCAGGCATGGATGTTGTGTTTGTCTTACGGCACTGGCTCTCTCCCTTCCCTGGAACCAGTGACCCTAAATTAGGGACGGGCGACTGCTTATAGCCCATTGAGTTGCTCACGGTGGTCGTTAAACCTCCAATGAAAAAAAAAAAAAAATTTACAGGCCGAAATTTTACAAGTAACGCAAATTTATGAGGACAATTTTACAAATACCAATCCCAAAAATGGGTGGGGGAAGGAAGGGTTGGTACAGTTTTTTGAATTGTAAACTAAAAAAATTTAGTTTCTATTCAATCATCAAAAGAAATGAATATTTTACCGATACAAACATTTTGGTCCCCTCCCGAAAAAAATTCCTGGCTACGGCCTTGGTTACTTGCGTATGCCCATTATGCAAGTAACCATTAGCACTATGCACTTCAGCTGAAAAAATAATTATTTTGTTCAAATGTTTAAAGAAATACCAACACATATTTCCCTAATTTTTCTAGATTTTTTAAATTATGAGAATTAATATTTCAGCCTGAATTTTTTTCATGATTGCATAAGTAGAGTAAAGGTCCGAAAAACCCGTTCAAAATCGCGATTTCCCCATATATACAGGAAATTCTCGGATTAGGCGCATTGGCGTAGTCAGCTGATAAAAAGTGGCGTCACGCCAGAAGCATAGGGAGAGGTGCCATCCAAGAAGGTTAGAAGTAAGACGAGCTGGTAACAGCCACTTTTGTCAGCTGACTACGCCAATGCGCCCAATCTAAATATCTCCTGTATATCTCTATGGGGAAATCGCGATTTTGAACGGTTTTTTCGGACCCTTACTCTACCCATACAGGCATGAAAAAAATTGAGGCTGAAATATTCATTCCCATAATAAAAAAATTCCAGAAAAAACAGGAAAATAGGTGTTGGTATTTCTTTTAAAAAATTGAACAAAATAAGGATTTTTTGAGCGGAAGTGCATAGTGCGCATGGTGGGCTTACTGCCCATGTGCAAGTAACCATGTTTAAAATATAACCAAAAGCCTAATGTTAAGATATAAGAAGTCCGAAATATTCCTTCTTTCCATCCTTGGTTTGCATGCGCTCAGCAAAACTGCTTAAGCCACAGGAAGTGACGTCACGTTCTCGAACTCCCGCAGCGCAGACTCCCACCACCTCAGAGAGAGGACAGAAACAGCTGATCTGTTTTGGCTTCACTTAAAACGGGTCCCTTCACCCCCTCTTCTTCTAACCTCCTTGGTGCCATCTCCTCCTTCTTCTAACCTCCTTGGCCTGAACGCCAATGGCTACCTGTCCATCCTCGCGGACCACATGCATCCCTTCATGTTGTATGTTTACCCTGGTGGTGATGGCGCCTACCAACAGGACAATGCGCTGCGCCGCGCCACGTAGTAAAGGAGTGCGTGACTGGTTCCAGGAACGCGAGAGCGATGTCTCCGTTCTTCCTTGGCCGGCGAAATCTCCCGGCCGCACTTCAGCAAACCTTACATTGATATGGGACTGGGAAAATCTCGGCCAATCAGAGGGCAGTATTCAGCTTCAGTGACGACACATATGGGTGGGGCTTATCTTCATGTGTCACGTGGGATTACTTCTTAGATACGATCTGATCGACTTTGGTTCATATGATTTCATGTCATTATCATGTTCGCTGCCTTTTGGATTAAAAAATAAAAGAAATTTACATACATAAACATAGTAAAGACATACACAAACAAATAAATAAATATATAAATACAAAAATATAAAGATAAGTGGTAAGGTAATTTTTTTTAATCCTGTAACGGTTATTTCATATCTTAGAAAGCGATGTGAAATGTAAAAGGGGTAAATGTGTAGATTAGAGTCCTAAATTATTTCGTCGGAAAAATATTAGTACCTGGGAAAAGTGCGACGTACAGATTTTAGATTACGGAAATTAATGGCAAATAGTGCAGAAATTTCATATTTTAAATGTCTTTTAAAGATTTTTATGCCGCCCCGGTGGCGCAGTGGTCTAAGCGATGGCCTCTGATCATTCGTCCGAACGGGGTCCGGGTTCGAATCCCGGTCAGGCATGGATGTTGTGTTTGTCTTACGGCACTGGCTCTCTCCCTTCCCTGGAACCAGTGACCCTAAATTAGGGACGGGCGACTGCTTATAGCCCATTGAGTTGCTCACGGTGGTCGTTAAACCTCCAATCAAAAAAAAAAAAAAAAAGATTTTTATCTTAATATTTACCTGTAAGTGCGATGCTGTGAAGAGACGCTGTGGTAGGCCTACCGCGACGATGTCAAACTTTGTTCCGTTAAAAGGATAGTTCGTTCCTGTACCGAAATGCTCGGCGGAAGAGTAGAAGAGAATGCGGTTACGTTGTTGGGAGGACAGCGATAAATGTTGTAGTGATACGCTACAGAAAACAGGTCCAGATTATCCACCCTTTATTTTGTTGTATCCTGTACGTTGTTGGCAGGAGAAACCGGAAAAAACATCTTTGATTTGCAAAACGTACGTATCAATGAGATAAAAACTGACGTGCAAACAAAGTATTAAAAGGAGAAGATAAACTGCAGTGGCACAGCAAATCAGCTGCGAATGGAAGCCGTTCTAAGCAGAACCGAAAGTTATACTTCTCCAGTTTCCTGTACAACATAGAAAACCATATTCGTACTTTCTATTTGGAATCAGGGAATCATATGTAAAAGAACGAAACGAAACATTTCTCTACATCTGCTTTAAAAACAATGACAAAACATGAATGAACTATATTCTGTAGCGTATGAGTACATGATGTTTCACTCCTCTGGCAAGAACGTACGCGGCTGTACTTGTAGTCATCCGCGCGTGAATTACACACCACAGCGAATCTTCCTTTCAACGGAGCAAAGCTTGACATCGTCGCGGTAGCTATGCGTTAGGCCTACCACAGCGTCTCTTCACAGCATCGCACTTACAGGTAAATATTACGATAAAAATCTTTAAAAGGCGTTTGAAACATGAAATTTCTGCACTATTTGCCATTAATTTTCATAATCTAAAATCTGTACGTCGCACTTTTTCCAGGTACTAATATTTTTCCGACGAAATAATTTAGGACGCTAATCTACACATTTACCTATTCTACATTTCACAACGTTACCTAAGACATGAAATAACCGTTACAGAATTAAAAAAGAACTCACCTTTCCACTTATCATTATATTTTTGTATTTATATATTTATTATTTGTTTGTGTATGTCTTTACTATGTTTATTTATGTAAATTTCTTTTATTTTTTAATCCAAAAGGCAGCGAACGTGAAAATGACATGAAATCACACAAACCAAAACCGCTCAAATCGTATCTCAGAAGTAATCCCACGTGATACATAAAGATAAGCCCCACCCATATGTGTCGTCACTGAAGCTAAATACCGCCCTCTGATTGGCCGAGATTTCCCCAGTCCCGTGTCAATGTAAGGTTTGCTTAAATGCCTTCCGGCCTCAATCCTATAGAGCACTTGTGGGACTATTTGGTTCGACAGGTTCGAAATGCCGACCCACAACGAAGTCATCTCTGAGACCTCCGTGCTCTGCTGCAGTCCGAATGGGCACGTGTGCCTTGGGCAACCTTCCAGAGCCTCATTGCGCCCATGCCACACCGTCTTGCCGCTGTCATCCGGGCCAAGGGTGGTTATTTCCATTATTCGGTAGGTGGTCATATTATTCTGATAGGGCCGTGTAACATATAACCTTTTCGCTGGCGGTGGAATTCGAACTCCGGAGCGGTTGTTCTCCCAGTTGAACTATACCGACAGGCTTATGGCTACATTATTGTCGATTTGACTTACGCGTCCCCTAGTAGCATTTCATCGACGTCATCCCTCGTTGTACGTTCCACCACATACACACACACACACACACACACATAAAGGTATATATACTTTTTAATTTTTTAGTAATAGTACTTTTCATTATCATATAGCACAGTTAATACCACTTATAGCGTGTACACGAATTCCTCAGATTTACCAATTAATCTTCTATCATAATGCAATATTTTCCCTTCTTAATTTGAAGTCTATGTATGCAGCAAACCAATGTGTCGTTTTTTTTAGTTTTTCTTGTTTAAAGTCAGTCATCACAATCACAAAGCTTATGTATGTATCTCTTTATTTTAGCCTGTTACAGAATTTTCAGGTATACTTCTGAATAATTTCAGCTAGTACAAGATTTGTGAAAATATAAGTATCTGTTTCAGCAACCCACATTAATATTGGGTTGGAAAGAAAGTAATGTCTGCAAATGCAAGACAACAAAAAAGTGCTAATTGCCGTATACACTTTATTGACAAAAGTCACCGGACACCCCTTCAGAAGCAAATGAACGGATCCACTGCGTTGTTGAGATGCGCGGTACAACTGCAAACGGTATAAAAACAAGCCTGCAGCTGACCGCGATCATATCGCACTGTGAGGTTGAGTGAAAATGTCGCGGCTGGAGAGAACCGACTTTGAGAAAGGAAAGATTGTTGGGTGTTATATTAGTGGGTTGTCCATAAGAGAAACGGAGAGACGTTTAAACATACCCAAGTCAACTGGTTTGGATGTACTGAATAAGTGGAAGACACATGGCATGCCTGAAGCAGCAAAACGTACCGGCAGACCAAAGAAAATCAGTGACAGAGGACGTCGAAGCCTCAGAAGAGTCGTTAGAGCTAATCGACGGAGTACTGCACAAGACCTCAGTGTACAGGTGAGTAAAAATGCTGGAACCTCGGTATTTGCACGTACCATTAGCAGAGAACTTCATTCCATGGGTTACCGTGGTCGTGCGGGTGCTTATAAGCTTTTCATCTGCACTCGGAATGCTACTCGTCGTTTAGCATGGTGTAAAGATCAATGGAAACGGGTCCTAAGGCTGATGAATCCAGATATACGATCCATCAGTCTGATGGCCGTGTGTGGGTATGGCGGCAGCCGGGGAATGCTATTTACCACAGTGTACTGTTCCTGCGGTCAAGTTTGGAGCTGGCAGTGTACTCGTGTGGGGGTGTTTTCCGTGGTATGGTCCCGGCCCATTGGTTATCGTGGTTAACCAGCACGTCTACCTCGATATTCTGGACAATTATGCCCTACCAACTCTGTGGCAATACTATGGAACCGAGCCTTGTTGGTACCAGCAGGATAATGCACCGAGCCATAAAGGAAGGACTGTTACGGCGTGGTTAGACGATAATTCCTTATTGTGTGTGGACTGGCCAGCACAGAGCCCTGATCTTAATCCCATAGAGTTCTTATGGGATGCATTAGAACTCCGCATAAGAAGTTTAGAACCAAGGCCTACTACTAAGCAACAGCTAGCGGCAGCAATATGTACTGATTGGAAGTGCATACCTATCGCTGTGTTCCGAAGCCTTGTCGAAAGCATGTCTTGAAGGGTCAGTGCATGCATTGAGGCCAAAGGTGGACCGACACCGTACTAATGTATGTCAATAAACGCTATGTTGTGTTTCTCTTCTAGGGGTCCGGTGACTTTTGTCAATATAGTGTATATACAAGTACAAATTAGTCCAAAATGTAGTCACCATCGTTTGCCACAACCTGCTCCCATTTTCTTGGCAGCTGTTGGACACCATCCCTGTAGAATTGTGGCGGCTTGGACGCAAAGAAGTGAGTACGTGTGCGTTCGACACCGTCCCGTTTGGGGAACCGCTGTTAGTCCAGGAAGTGCTGCATCGGCCGGAAAAGGTGGTAGTCGCTTGAGGAAATGTCCGTGGAAGAGGCTGGGGTGCGGGAGCAGCTCCCATCCCAGATCCCTGATCTTGTGACGCGTCACCCCGTGCTGTGTGAGGTCTCGCTCCATCCTGCCGTAGGAGTAAGCAGTTGCGGTTCGGTAGTGCTGGTCGTTTCGACGTTAGCGATGCGTGCATATCGTCGAGCTGACGGCAGTACACATCGGCGGTGATAGTCGTGTTGTCCGGCAGCAGCTCAAAAAACACAACACCCCGCATATCCCACCAAAGAGTTAGCAGGAACTTACGTGGGTGTAAGCCGGCTTTGGGGTCGGCATGGACTTCTGTTTTGGATTCAACCACTGTTTACGGGCGCTGACGCTGTCACACGGGACCCATTTCTCGTCACCTGTCACAATGCGGTCCAAGAACAGTTCAACTTGGTCACGTGCAAGTAGGGAAACGCATGTACTAATGCGATTTGCTTTCTGCTCAACCGTGAGTTGATGGGGTACGCAAACTTCCGTTTTGTGCATCTTCCCAAGTTGAAGCACTGTTGAAAAAAATCTACTTGAAAATGAGAACCTGAACCTACTCTGTTTTGTTTTTTAAGTACAATCGTATCGTAAACTAGTACATGACATGCTCAAATATAAGTAACCATACGTACAAATAACTGCGTCAATAAATATAAATATAATATCGTATTACTCCATTTTAGATATTATAGATTTCAAGAGAAATTGTTTAATAAATGTGTAAAGTGACACACATAAATAATTAGTACAACAAAGTCACTGATGACAAGTAATTTAATTATGCATAAAGTATCGTTGTGTACGTTTTTACATTAACTATATTTCTGTCAATTTCATAAATAATATATTGTCGCTTCATCACTATATTTGTCATAAAATTGTGCTGTCCATTTGCCCAACATGTGGCAACAAGTATATCTATTATCCCAGATGTTTCATCGAATAATATACTCCCAGTAGATTTTATGAATAAATGAGTATATGTATGGAGTACACGTATCTCAAATTTCAAATCGAGCAGCGAATGACTTAGTGTTTAGCGATTCAGACTGCTGATGGAGGGACCTTAGGTTCAAACCTAGCCTGGTAGTGTGAATCTCTAGCAATCGCTGAATATCCGCCGTGCATCGGAGAAGCACGTTAAGTGACGCTCACCGGGTGGAAATCCCCCGGTTAAAGTTCCTAAGACCCCAAATTTCTCTCTGCCTTCTATGTGCAAAATCGAGCGCTTGTACGGTGGCGCCATCTAGTGTGATCGCTCTCACTTACAAACTATCCTGTCAGAATCGCTCTAACTACCTTCAGTTTGTGTGCCCTGCCCGAAAGGGCACAGAAACTGAAGGAAGTTAGAGCACATATATTTGAAATATATGGATTTTTTTGAGTACATATATTTCAAATTGGAAATACCAGATGTACTCACAGTTGATTTCCTGTATGTACTCAAAACTGAGTACGTGTCTTTTCCAAAAATGAGACACAAGTACTCGGAGCTATTATAAGCCCAGAATGTGCACAAAAACGAGTACATTTTGCTTATTTCTAATTTTTAACAGTGCGCAAGTGCGGGTAATGCTCGTGTGGGTAGTCCCCAGCTGTTCGACCAACTCCCGCGCGGTTATATATTTACGTGGGTTGGTCTCCACTAAGGTCTTGGGCATGTCCATATCCACTGTTGTGGGTCTTCTGCTTTTGAGACTGTCTGGCAGGTCAATATTTCCCTCTCGAAACCCTTCAAACTAACGACAGCACTGACGATGTGATATGGCATTGGGGTACACACAGGTAATGTTCGTTACAGCACTTGCGGGGGTGCTACCGCGACGATACTCATACAACATGCAATGGTGGATGTGCTCCTTGTCCACTTCCATGTTGGCTGGTCCTTACACTCTTAACCTTCTGACGGCTAACTGCCTCTGACTTAAGCCACCTACCCGCGGATGTCATGCCGGTATGCTAAGCAATCTCAGTGGTGAATGTGCGCAGTGGCCGGGGCTGCGACTTCGGGTACCTCGTCATCGGAAATTAATTTCTTTTCAACCCAATTTTTCTTTGTTTTAGCCTTGTTTAGGGAAGCATTTTCTTTTTTTTTTGTTTTTTTTTTTGTTTAGAGGCTTAGCGACCACCGTGAGCGACTCAATGGGCTGTAAGCAGTCGCCCGTCCCTAATTTAGAGTCACTGGTTCCAGGAAAGGGAGAGAGCCAGTGCCGTAAGACAAACACATTATCCATGTCTCACTGGGATTCGAACCCGGACCTCTCTCGGACGTATGATCAGAAGCCATCGCTTAGACCACTGCGCCACCGGGCAGGGAAGCATTTAGACATGACAGATAAAAAAAATGAAAACTGCACAAAAACAAGATAACCACGTGTGTTTTTTTTTGTGTTTTTTTTTTTGGTAAAGAAAGAAGATTCTTGATAATAATCATCCTTTATCATAAAAAATTCAACAGTTCTCCATTTTGAAGTTTCCCCCACTTTTAGCCCTTTGTTTGAAGCCTAACTATTTCACTATAAATAAATTCAGCTTTCGAAAAATTTGCTTTCGTCCAACACCCCTCCTAAAATCTTTTCTCTTTTCACCCCCCCCCCCCCTCTGTACTTTTTCAGTACTCCCCAATATGAAATTCATGGATAAACCCTTGAACAAACCTCTTTCCCCCTTCAAAAACGCTTCGCTCGATCGAAAACAAAAAGAAAGCCCTCACTTCGAAATAAACTCGAGAGATATACACTGACGGAAAAAAATCCCAACACCACGAAAAAATAGTTGTAGAGGAATGAAATGGCGGCAATACATTTGTATAGGTAACATATTTAATCGATTAAGGTTTCAAGATCACAGCTTATTGTAAGCGCGAGAAGAGCCATTTTAAATGTGAAATGCTGGCACATTAATAACCGGTGTAACCGCCAGAATGTTGAATGCAAGCACGCAAACGTTCATGCATTGTGTCGTACAGGTGCTGGATGTCAGTTTGTGGGATGGAGTTCCATGCCTGTTGCACTTGGTCGGTCAATACAGAGACGGTTAATGCTGGTTGGGGGTGACGCTGGAGTTGTCGTCCAATGATGTCCCACACGTGCTCGATTGGTGAAAGATCTGGTGATCTAGCAGGCCACGGCAACATGTCGACACTCTGTAGCGCATGTTGGGTTACAACAGCGGTATGCGGGAGAGCGTTATCCTGTTGGAAAACACCCCCTGGAATGCTGTTCATGAATGGCAGCACAACAGGTTGAATCACCAGACCGACGTACAACTGTGCCGTCAGGGTGCGTGGGATAACCACGAGAGTGCTCCTGCTGTCATAGGAAATTGCTCCCCAGACCATAACTCCAGGTGTAGGTCCAGTGTGTCTCGGCCGCAGACAGGTTGGTTGCAGGCGCTCACCTGGCCTCCTTCTAACCAACATACGGCTATCACTGGCACCCAGGCAGAACCGGCTTTCATCAGAAAACACAACAGATCTCCACTCCGTCCTCCAATGAGCTATAGCTTGACACCACTGACGTCGCAAACGGCAGTGGTTTGGAGTAAGTGGAATGCACGCTACAGGGCTTCTGACTCGGAGCTGTCCTTCAAGTGACCGATTTGTAACAGTTCGTTGTGTCACTGTGGTGGCAACTGCAGCTCGAATTGCTGCCGCAGAAGCGGTACGATGCGCCACGGCCATACGCCGTACACGGCGGTCTTCCCTCTCAGTAGTGCCACGTGGCCGGCCGGAACCCGGTCTTCTTGAGGCAGTACCTTCCCTTGACCACCGCTGCAAACAATCATGCACAGTGGCTATACATTCCTGCCAAGTCGTTCTGCAATATTGCGGAAAAAATTACACGACCTCCTTCAAACTCCGTGAGCTGTTGATAATGGCTTCTTCGTCTTCTTAAAGGCATTCTTGACTAACATCAACACACTACGTCGAATCTCAACGATAACTAACGCTCACGAACGTTACAGAGCGTATTTACAGCAAAACTGCTTTGCATGTTCCGAGGGGCGCTACTAGCGCCACACGTATGCGCCGAGCGCGAAATTTGCATAGACGTCATCTTACAGATGTACTCTCACCGCCTACCAACTGTCGTTTATCTAACACAAACCCTTCTTGGTGTTGGGATTTTTTTTTCCGTCAGTGTATAATACACAGAGCCTGAAAAATATTGCTGTCGTCATTAAAAAATTGCCATCAATTTCATTTATAGAACTTTGCCATTTTCCCCTACCAGATACTGCTTTCTAATTTTTTAATTAAAGAACAAATCTCTGTTATAAACAGGGGTCAAAAAATGTGATGCTTGTCCTCCAGTCAGCGGAAATGTCACTATAGTCAAAGATATCGGCATTTCCCTCCTCAGTAACCAGACTGCCCTTCCCATCAACTTCTTGCATTCCCCAATCCTCACATGGCACCCCCTTCTCCACATCAACATTTCAGTCAAGTATTTGTCATTTTCTTGTAGGACTTCCGTCCACAGTGAGTAGAGTTTAGGTTCCAGCCACCTACAGCGAGTTCGCCTTTTGGGCAGGATGCAGAAACGGAAGGAATGAGAGCAAGTCTAGCGACTTTGACAGAACAGTTTGTAGTGAGATTAGAGTACAGTAGATGGCGCCACCGTACAAGTACGATGTTGCACATAGAGACGTGAGAGAATTTCAGGGGGGGGCATAGGAAAGGATACCTATTTAACCAGTGGGTCCAGCCTGGGGGCCGTTACTTAACGTGCTCGTCCGATGCACGGCGGATATTCAGCGATTGTTAGTAAATCACACCATCTCTGAAAGATCAGACGAGGATCGAACCTGAGGACCATGCATTGATAGTCTGACTCGCTAACCACTAAGCCACCCGCGACTCTCCTTAACATTTCACGTGTGCGCACTTTGTTTTACATCCTAGGACTAGCCCCCATCATTTCACGCCCACCTCTAACCCAACTTGCGCAGCTCAGGACGCGGGGCAACTCTCTGGCTCTCCTCGCACACTGTTAGCGTTAGCGGAACAGAGCTTCCACTTTTGTTCTTTGCCTTATCCCTTTAACCGGCTGAAACGAATTAACTAGGGGTTAGGAAAATGGGCTGAAATCAGCTCCAACGAATGCATTCGCTCTCTGAAAAGAGACTACAACAAGTGAACTTGCGTATCAGAAAACGCTGCTTTCCCCTTAGCTTTGTTGTTCAAAGAAAATGGTCATTTACGGAGATGATTGACTCTAATCCTTTCTGACTGACTACTTACTAAAAGGGCTATAACAATGGCGACGAACCTACAAAAGGAAAGAGCTGTTTCAGTCACTTGTTTCTGCCCAGTGGCATGATGTCCGCGTCAGAGGGACTATCTCTTCCATATCATACCTTAGGTCATGGAGCAGAGAATATAGAACTAGAGGGAATATCTTCTCCCGGATGACAGGTTTATGGTCCGTACCGCTGAGATGAGTAGGGGAAAGGAATCGTTTTGCCGTAGTTTTCGTGAAACCCGGCCGCTTTGTGAACATTTCTGTTTGGAAAGTGCAGAAACATTTGGGCACTATACTTACTAAAAGGTTCAGGTATTTCAGCAGCTTAAAGGGTTAAAGCAAGACACTAATTTGTCCTCAAAAATACAAAACGAAAATTTAATTAAGACATATACACCAATGAGCCATTACATTATGACCAACTACCTAATAAGCTGTAGAAACCCATTTAGCCCGCAAAACATCTGCCACTCGGTGAGGCATCGATTCGATGAGGTGGCGATAGGCATCCTGGGGTATCTGGTGCCATACTGTTAACAGCACGTCTTCCAGTTCCCGTAAATTTCGGGGTGGTGGCGATTTGGCGCGAACCCGCTTTTCCAAGTCGAACCAACCGCAAATTTTCGATTGGGTTCATGTCAGGTGAATTTGGAGTCCAGGGCATTAACAGAAATTCACCAGTATGTTCCTCGAACCACTCCTTGACGATTCTGGCAGTGTGTCACGAGGCATTATCCTGTTGGTAATGGCCATCACCAGCAGGGAACACAGTTGCCATGAATGGGTGAACTTGGTCAGCAACGATGTTCAGACACCTGACAGCTGTCAGGGATTGTGGCAATGGGACCTAAAGTATCTCCGTTCCCCTCTGGCATCAATGAGCTGCGGACGACACACTGTTGGACGACGGAACGTCGTTTGGCCATCTGTGCACCACTTTTGATACGTACTCACTACAGCGGCACGTAAACAACCCACAAGCTGCGCCGTTTCCGAGATCATAGTTCCGAGGCGTCGTGCCATCTCAATCTGTCCTTTTATTAAACTCCGATAAATTGGCAGCTTTTCCCATTCTGACTCCGAACACCGAAAGCCGGTCCTCGGGTTGTATATACTGCAGTGGCGTAGCCAGAAATTTCTTAAGGGATATGAATTTAAAGCGATATATACACTGCTGGACAATTGCTAAGGACGGATCATAAACGGCTATATAGCGCATAAAAAAGTAAGTGTGGTTGGATGCCAAGTGAAATAAAATAATGTCAGAATGCCAGGACATTACAAGAAAGACAATTTATTGTGCTCTGAAATCCAGAAGGCTTTGGAACGTGTTCAAGGTACAAACAGGCCATTTTGTGCAGAATACGTAAACGTGAAAAAAATGCAATTACCGTCCGCAGGCGTTCCGGCGTAAGATGTCAATACGGGATATGGCCACCATGGAGGGCGATGCAAGATTCCACACGTCGTGTCATGCTTTGCACAACATTATCAAGCAGCTGTTGGGGTAATTTATCCCATTCCTCTGTCAGTGCACGGATGAGGGTGTCCTTGTTTATTGGAGGGCATTGGCGACCAGCAAGACTCCTCCCCAAAGCATCCCACACATTTTCAATGGGATTCAGATCTGGAGAACGTGCTGGCCATACGAGGCGTTGAATATCCTCGCTCTCAAGACACTCCTGGACAGCGACTGTTCGATGACATGTTGCGTTGTCGTCCATGAAAATGAATCTATCACCGACAGCACCACGGAACATGCGAACATGAGGTAGCAGAACATCCTTAATGTATCGTTGGCCAGCCATAGTCCCAGTTGGAAGCACATAGAGGGACGTACGGCCATTGATCATGATGCCAGCCCATACCATGACACTACATGTCGGATATCGGTCCCTTTCCTGTATGTTTGTTGGACAATATGCAGTACCACTATCACGCGAGATCAGTTGTCGTCGACAATCAGACGATAGACTGTATCTACTCTCATTTGAGAAGAGGACAGCAGACCAGTCGTTATCAGTCCAATTGCGATGTTGATGGCACCATTGCAAACGGGTGGTACGGTGACGTCTGGACAATGGGATGCATACAACAGGACGGCGGGCGTATAGTCCTCCTTCATGCAAACGTCTGGCGACAGTTTTTCGGGAGATCCACTTGCCAGTAGCAGCCATAAACTGATTTGCTACCTCACTAGCTGTGCTGCGCCGGTGTCTTTTTGTTGATAGCACTATGTACCGATCTTCTGCAGGTGTCGTATTGCGAACACGACCTCGCCCGTGACATTTGCTACACTCTCCATTTGTTTGAAATGATTTCCAAAGCCTTGAAACGACACTGTGGCTGACGTCGAACTCCCTGGCAACATCTGTTATTTTTCGCCCTTCTTCAATCTTGCCAATAATACGGCCACGCGTAAAATCAACTAGGTGATGTCGGGAAGACATACTGAAAATTGCAAGTTCGTCAATTGATTCTTTCCCTTTCAACTTTGCGTTTGAACAACAACGGTCAATACGCGTCAAATCCTTTATATCTCTTATCAGCGCTATGACGTCACGAACAAGTTCGGCAATCCAAAATTTGCATACGCACAACACGTCTTACTGTATCCCGCACTTATGCTAATTTCCACATTTTCCTGCCTTCCATTTTATGGTTGCTACCGTTGCTATTGTCATCCGTCCTTAGCAATTGTTCGGCAGTGTATGTATACATGGGGTTTTCACCAATGAACCAAGTCCATGGGTTTGGTTCATTGGTGAAAGCCCCGTATATACATATACAGGGTGTACATCAACTGTTTTGACAAAAGAAGAGGGGTGATAGTACCCATCAAGACTAACAATATTTACAATGGAACCTAGGGTCGCATTCCACTCTGAGTGTCAGAAAAGAGTAAAGTTAGATGTCCAAGTAAAACTTTCAACAGTGCAATGAAAGAGAATTAACCACATCATAAGTTGCACAATCCCATTTATGGAGATCAGGGACAGACTCAAAGTAAATGCTCAAAGTGGCGGCCACGTGTGCCGTTGCACAATTCACACCGGCGAATGAAAGACTGGCGCACCCTCTCGAAGACTCCTGGTGTCGTGCTTATCCCGTCCGCTGCAACAACGATTATCGCGACGAGATCTTCCACGGAGTCCACAGGCGTCTCGTACACCAATGATTTCATGTGCCCCCAGAAGAAGAAGTCCAGTGGGTTTAAGTCCGGTGAGCGTGGAGGCCATGCCACAGGTCCGCCACGTCCAACCCATCGTGCGGGATATGTGGCATTCAGGAAGTGTCTACTGCACCTTGATAAGCCAATCAGCTGCAACTGTCGATGCTGCTTCTTTTCACTGGGAATTTGCATATGGCAAATGCTTGACGGTGATGTTCTGGCGATGTGCTACTTCTCCGGCACGAAAGAAATGACGTCTGAGGTGACGACTTGTGCTTGTTGGACGTATTTCGAAGTTACTCTTTTCTGACACTCAGAGTGGAATGCGACCCTAGGTTCCATTGTAAATATTGTTTGTCTTGATGGGTACTATCACCCCTCTTCTTTTGTCAAAACAGTTTACGAACACCCTGTATATCGCTTTAAATTCATACTAAATTTCCCCTCAAGGAGGAGGGGGGATGACTACCCTACCCCCTTGGCTACACCTATGATATACTACTGTACACTGCTCTGTGAACTTCACCTGCATTACCGTTCGGTGTCCAGGCG
Organism: Macrothele yani; assembly: GCA_039090855.1. Lineage (NCBI taxonomy): Eukaryota > Metazoa > Arthropoda > Arachnida > Araneae > Macrothelidae > Macrothele > Macrothele yani. The sequence goes on along the minus strand of CM077016.1, from coordinate 73,360,108 downwards.
CGCTCTTTTCTCTAGGCTAGGGGTGGTCATAATGGAATGGCTCGTCGGTGTATAATGACTAATTACGTGAATAAACAAAGACATCGCTCTTTCCACGTTTATCAACACATAGCAACCGAAAAATTGTTATCCGGCCACTGCTGGGATCGTATCCCATATCTCTCGATGAAACGACGGCTAGCTCTTTTAATGAAACGACGGCTCTGCGCATGTTCATATACCCCTGATGTGGGCCGCAGGAGAATGTACCCACGGGAGACAGAATTCAAATTTGTATATGAGCTGTGTATGAAAAACCTTGAATGCTTAACGTAAACGCAAGACGTTTTTACTGCCGTAATGGTGCTTTTCAGAACACATAATAACGTATCGATTGAATGTGATTTCAGTAATCTTACTTACAGAACTTTTTTAATCGTAAATTTTTTTGGTTAATAAAGTTTCTTGAAAAATGGGTAGAGAGTGGATGTTTGTGTGCTTCTACAGAAGAGCCGCTACTGGTTCTCTCTCTTCCTTATAACCAGTGCCCCAAATTAAGGACAGGTGATTCCTTATATCCTTAGATGCTTATGGTAGTCGCTTAGCTCCGAAACACGAACAACAAAAAACACAGCTTCGGATATTTATATGAGTGAAAGTACATATATATATATATATATATATATATATATCCGAAGCACAAAAGCAAATAGAGACTAAGTAAGGTTCTTAAATGGTAAAAAAAAAAATAAAAAAAATCTTTTGACGTTCATCTAAACCCCAAAACAGTGTGGCGCCTAACTTTGAAACTTCAGATGTGATTGGAGGCCCACATACAATTGCTGCAGTGGATGACAGTGCCATCTGCTGCCTTCAAGGTGACGCGATCTTACCTCTGAACTTCGATTGCAAAAGCAAAGCGAAGCTATCAGGTTTTGTCTGCGGGGTTCTGTTAAAGGGATTTGTCACTGTTTTTCAGCTTTTCGTGATGTTCATGTATTTGCTGCGTCAAACAGACGTCCAAAGAGAGGAATTAGGGCGATGTTAAAAGGTGCTAAGATGCTCGGTTGACAGTACAGGAAGTGTGCTCTGCACGGGAAATTTTAAAACATTCGTGAGATGATCTGTAATCTGTCAGATAATTTAAGAAACTTTTTTCCGATGTTCAGATAACCTGTTCGTATATTTTTGTGAAATATGGCCAGCATTTTATCAGTAGGAACACGTGTTGTTTTAAAAATCCGCAACCACAATTTTTATTTATTTTTTAACTGAACGGCTTAAAGAACGAGCAATTATGTATTCTTTAAACATTTAAAAATTCAAAGAAAAGTATCGTCACCATCCAGAAAGATTCACTGATTTCAAACAAAGGCCGCAAAAGACTTATATTTAAAATACTGAGGAAGATTTTTCAAAAACCTGTATTTTCAGAATCTAATGAAATGTAACAACTTGCCGGTTGCGAGAGTTCTGTTCAGGAAAAATCTCGCGCTTGGTTAACTTAAGGTCACTTGGAAAACCAAGCTTAGGGGCGTCACAATTCTGTCTAATACAGTCCCTTGAGTATTTTTGTCACCCATGAGGAAGTATAAACATCACAGTAAACAAAAAGCGTACAAAATATGCTGCCTTAAAGGTGACACGATCTTACCTCTGTACTTCCATTGCAAAAGGAAAGCGAAGCTATTAGGTTGGCAATATTACAGCACAGATGGTATTTAAATGAGCTTCCATAAGCACTCGGTGATCTGTACAGTTTTTAGCTTCGAGCAGCGCTGCACTCAACTAAATGTGTAAGTTTAGTCACTGCGTAAGAATTCGGCTTAAAGATATTAAAAATTAACCGAATTTCATTTTTTAACCTGTAGATATACAAAAGCTCTGAGCGTTTTATTTATTTATTATTATTATTTATTTATTTTTTCGCTGTACGTAGCACGCTCCTGTTTTTCTCACTAGGAACAACTATAAAATGCTTTTCATTTGAACGTTTTATCTTAAATAGTTCAAGAAACACCAAATATTTTATGTTGTGAAACACAATAAATTAAAACATCCTGAAATGAAATCCCGCAGCGGGAGTCGCTTCGGTGGACTTTGAACCCGGCACTGCAGCCCCGGTAGCGCAGTGGTCTAAGCGCTGGCTTCTGATCATTCGTTCGAGTTGGGTCTCCTCTTTCGAATCCCAGTGAGGCATGGATGTTGTGTTTATCCTACGGTACTGGTTCTCTCCCTTCCCTGAAACCAGTGACCCTAAATTAGGGATGGGCGACTGCTTATAGCCCACTGGGTTACTCACGGTGGTCGTTAAACTCCAAATCAAAAAAAAGAAGAAGAAAAAAATTAAAAATCCAACGCTTAAAAAACGGGCGGAAATTAGAAGTGCATATTGAAAGCGCTGGGTTCTTTTTGTTTGGGGGTTTCACGACCACCGAGAGCAACTCGATGGGCTATAAGTAGTCGCTAATCCCAAATGTAGGGCCATTGGTTCAAGGAAGGAAGAGAGCCAGTGTCCTAAAACAAACACATGATCATGATCATATGTAAAGGGTTTTAGGAAGGGAGTGTCTGACCCCAGGTCTTAAACAACCCTTAGAAATAGGAAGCTAGGAGATATGGGCTAGAGTGCCCGATAGGAAGGTCACACGGAAGCGAGGTAGAAGACGCCCTTATTTACTACCGGGGTCCGACGGCTTAATGTGCCCATCAGATCAGATCATATGTAGAGGATTTTAGGAAGGGAGTGTCTGACCCCAGGTCTTAAACAACCCTTAGAAATAGGAAGCTAGAAGATTTGGGCTAGAGTGCCCGATAGGAAAGTCACACGGAAGCGAGGTAGAAGACGCCCTTATTTACTACCGGGGGCCAGTACCCGGGGTCCGACGGCTTAATGTGCTCATCATGATCATATGTAGAGGATTTTAGGAAGGGTGTATCTGACCCCAGGTCTTAAACAACCCTTAGAAATAGGAAGCTAGGAGATATGGGCTAGAGTGCCCGATAGGAAGGTCACACGGAAGCGAGGTAGAAGACGCCCTTATTTACTACCGGGGGCCAGTGCCCGGGGTCCGACGGCTTAATGTGCCCATCAGATCAGATCATATGTAGAAGATTTTAGGAAGGGAGTGTCTGACCCCAGGTCTTAAACAACCCTTTAGAAATAGGAAGCTAGGAGATTTGGGCTAGAGTGCCCGATAGGAAGGTCACACGGAAGCGAGGTAGAAGACGCCCTTATTTACTACCGGTGGGCCAGTACCCGGGGTCCGACGACTTAACGTGCCCATCCGACGCACGGCGGATATTTAGTGGATCGAGCGTTCGTACCTGGCTGGGATCGAACCTGAGGTCCTTTCCGTGGCAGTCACGAGCGTTGCCCACTCGGCCACCCGCGGCCTAAAAACAAACCCAAAATCAATGTCTTCCCGATATTCGAACTCGGACCCATCCTGGACGAATGGTCTTAGACCACAGCGCCACCTCAACTAAATGGCAGAGCTGGGTTCACGTAGGTAAAACGGCGTACAGAATATCCTTCGGTTATAACAAAATTCGGGTTGCGAAGGGTCTCGTTAAGGGTTTTCTGACTTAACGGACACATTATTTTCCGAGACGAACTTTTTAAGTTTAACAGCACTGACAGTGGGTCAGAGGTCAATAAAACAATAGTACGGAATGCAACAGAGGAGTGCTTTTTGTGATAGAGATTTGCACTAACGATTTGTTAAAACGAAGTGCTTCTTGATAGTGGCGGATTGTAAGAGCGACTCGTTAGAAGAAAATGTATTGCGATAAGAAATTTTGATATCTCGACTTGTTAGATATGCAGTTTGATACAGCGTCTTGTTACAAACGAATATATCTTGAATGTTATATGAATTTACCCAACAAATTCATATTCTGGGTAATGTGATTTACCTGTGCTGAAGTCCCATTACGAGTACAGAAAAGAGAAGAGCGGATTAATCGTAAGTTCATGTCAATTAATTTCCTTGGTTGTTAGTGTAGAATTCTATAGGTATAGATAGTTATGTTGCATTTGGCGGCTTGCCAAGTGAGCTGGATGGAAACATTTCGCAATAACAGCTGCAGTTGATGATCTCGCGTTTTGACACGACTGACCGCAAGAGGGAGACAGCAGAGAGAAAAAAAGAAAAACAAAAGGAGTTTTTTGTTGTAGTTGGGTTTTCGTGGGAAAGAAGGGGGATTATGGCGGTGATTTGTAAAACTTCGGTGTGTATTGTGATATGACCAAAAGTGTGTATCTTAGTGCTGTATGAAATAAACAGGATTTTTTTGTGAACTTACAGTGCTTGATTATCTCGGAATACATAACAATTCTTCGACGGATTTTATTAGGTGGAAGACTTTCTTTCTTTGGATAACTACTTGCAGCGGCCTGAATGAGATACGTTAAGTACAGGTTTATTGTTTCGAAATCTTGTCTTTCGTAATAAGTTATTAGCATGGCCAATCCTTTGGGTATGTGAGGCCCAGGACTTCCAAGATAAACTTTCTGGAACGTGGAAAGAGCGATGTATTTATTTATTTACTGTCGCCACGTATTTGGAGGATTTTCACCTTTTTCACATATAATTATAAACTGTTGCAATCGTGTATATCGTATGCCCGTCCATTTCCCCGTACTAATGACAATTACTCTTTTTCGAAATGCGTTGCAGAACAACGTTTCCCCAGTGGCACAGTGGTCTAAGCGCTGGTTTTTGACTATTCGTCCGAGATGGGTCAAGGTTCGAATCCCGGTGGGACGTGGATCGCGGTTTTGTCTTGAAGCAGTCGTGTATGCGACCGTCGCATTTTCCTCCGGGGTTGAAATGGTAGTAAATGCGAGCGACCATCTTAACGCAGAGGGATGGGGAAAGAAAGAAGGGAGATCAGATGGAGAGGGGGGGAGTGAGGTGCTGACGATGCGGTGTGACGAAACGGGTAGTATTTGCGACGATCACGTGAACTGCGGAAATGCGTTTTCTCTATGTTGAGAAAGTAAAAACACTAAAACTCACCTTCATTTAATTAAGCTTTTATTAACAAAAGGAATACGGCTGTCGTGTTGACCACATATGTTTCATTTCCTCGCTAAGTCGAACGGAGATCACACAATTAACATATTCACTGCGGATGTAAACAATGAGGACTGCTGCCAACTTCCGATACGTTAATATTAGAATACAATACAATAATATCACATTCACCCCTCTCTAAAAATTAGTTACATAGTCAGACAGGTATGCAGGTCGGCGTCTGGAACGAGTAGGGCGCAGTGCTTCATCAGAGTCCTCAGTAGCAATCAGTGATAGTTCGTTGGCCTCAACTACATTTGTCCCATATTCAAGATTCCTAGCAGGTGCTGAGTCAGTAGTTTGGAGGATTTCATGTCTCTGACAATCATTCACCTCTCTAGGGTGTTCTCCTGTTGGAGCTAGATGCCGAGCTGAAACAGTAGTTTCTCACCCAACAGGGAATCTGACAATGGCATAATCAGGGTTAGATTCTATTAGCTCTACCTCTTCCACAAGAGAGTCATATTTACTAGAGCGAACGTTCTTTTTCAAAAGAACAGGACCAGATTTAGTTAACCAGGTTGGAATTGAACTCCCATTAGAAGGTCTCCTAGGGTGGTTAAACATCCTCTCGTGCGGGGTTCGGTTTGTTGGCGCGTGCACAGAAGAGAGCGAATAGAGTGCACAGCATGGTCCAGTACCTCCTCGCACAGCCCAGTTCTTATGTTATTAGACCTAAGGGCAAGTGTTATAGTGTTCCATATTATCCCATTGTACCTTTCACTTGTCCGTTCCCTCTAGGATTGAAGGGGGTGGTTCGACTAGTAGCAACACCATGTGAATTTAGAAATGAATTTAGTTCTTGAGATATAAATGATGCTCCTCTATCAGAATGTACACTGGCGTACAAAAATTAAGGACGAGACGGTTTTTCGAATGTAACGTCGTGCAGAAGTGCTCCACATCGACTCAAATCATACCATAAGATCCCCAAGATGTAAGAATATGGGACAAGTGAGCAAAACCGTCCAAACAAGGAACCCAAGGGGTACAAAGGCACTTTATCGAAAAGGTAGTTTCGAGCACAACTGGACAGAAGAAAGAAACGTCCATGTGACAGGCGGCTGCCAAGAAAAATCCAGTCTTTAGTAGGGGATATGATCACCCCTGACTGCGTTGCAGGATTTACAACGTCTGTCCATGCTGAGGACGAGGTTGTCAAGAAGCTGTTGAGGTATCGCTGCCCATTCCTCTTGTAGTGCCGCAGCTGCGGAATCGTTGCTGGCGGCTGAGGACGTGCTGCCAAGCGTCTCCCGAGAAGGTCCCTCACGTGTTCGATTGGATTTAGGTCAGGGGATCTTGCGTGTCAATCCATGCGTTGAATATCTTCACTCTCCAACAGCCACTGTACGATGAGGTGCTGCGTTGTCTTCCATGAAGAGGAACTCAGGACCCACAGCACCTCTAAACAGACGCAGTGAGGCAGGAGAACCTCGGTACAATAGCGGGCACCAGTGACTGAACCTCCTTGGAAGATGTGGAGGTCAGTACGGCTACCAAGCATGATACCCCCCAAACGAGAACTCCGCCACCTCCAAACCGATCCCTTTCGATGATGTTGGAGGTGTGATTGCGTGTTCCCTGCTCTCTCCAGATGTGTATACGTCCAGAATCGCTCGTCAGACTAAATCGGCTCTCATCCGTAAAACGAACTCGACCCCATTGCTGATGTGTCCAGTTCTTGTGTTCCTGGCACCACAGAAACCGCCGTCTCCGATGAGCAGGCGTTAATGGCACACACCAGGCTGGTCGTCCTGCAAATAGACCACCTTTGTGCAGCCTCATGGCCACTGTAAAACGCGATAACGGACGTCCAGTTGTCTGTTGCATGTGCCTTGCCAGTTCTCCCGCTGTTTGCCGTCTGCCTCTTCTCCCCTGTAGGACAATATACCGGTCGTCCGCCGCCGTGGTTGCTCGTGGACGACCACTGCTAAATTCTCGGACAGCTGTTCCTGTAGTATGAAATGCTCTCCAAGCTCGTGAAACGATGCTGTGAGCGATCCCGAACTCCTCGGCCACACTAGTCACACTTCGACTTTCTTCCAACTTCCCAATGACGCGACCTCGGGTAAAGTCATCCAGATGTCGTCTACTGGATTGCCTGTTGGCGATATCACACGGTGGCAGCAACTCGACGTCGTTCAAACCGTTGTACACCGTGCAATAGCTTTCGCCAAATTGCTGAGCGTACACCGCCCGTGTGCTTTATACCCTTCCGACACTTTCCACAGAGGTGTGACACTGTAGTACGTCTAGTCCGATTATGGCATCAGAGCAAAGAGCTCTCATAATTAACATCACTATGTTTTTATAAGTCTCCCCATTTCAATATTAACTCTACAACGGCCTATAACTTCGGTGAATAGTGAGGAGTTGGCCATAGCGACTTTGCCACTATATGGTAGTACTTGTACACTGAAGAGCAATTGAATTAGAGATACCTGTCTAGCAACGTGTAGCACCACCTTTCGTCCTGATGACGGCGGCGATTCGTCTCAGCATGGACTCGACAAGACACCGGAAGCGTTGGGAAGCCATGCGGATCCACGACCCCTGAACAAGCTCCCACAGTTCACAAAGATTTAATGGAGGGGGTCAGAGCCGCGAACATCTCTCTCGATGGCATCCCAGATGTGCTCGATGGGATTGAGGTCAGGTGACCTAGCTGGCCAAGGAAGCGAGGTCACGTCGGTGGAGTGTTCATCCAACCATTGGGATACAATTCGGGAGCGATGGCACGGTGCATTTTGTCTTGTTGCAGGATGAGGTGTTCAGTGGGATGTTGAAGACGCACAAACAGGACCAAATGGTCGTCCAGGATATCCCGGTAACATTGACCTGTGAGGGACGATGTCACACGTACCAGGGGTCCATTTCAGTCCACGTAAACAGTCCCCAGACGAGAATGCCACCCCTACCAGCTTGAAGAGTACCCAGCTGGCAAGAAGGATCCATCGCTTCATGTGGTTTTCGTCGTACTCGTATCCTGCCATCCGCATGTACCAACGTGAATCTCGACTCATCAGTCAAGGCAACATTTTCCTGCATGTCTAGGGTCCAGTGGCGATGTTCCGGCGCCGATGCTAATCTTTGCACCCTGTGATGTGCGGTCAGCAGCGGTACCCTCGTGGGACGATGGCTTCTGTACCCCATAGCGAGGAGATGGTTCTGGATGGTGTGGCTGCTTACACGTTTTTGTGCACCAGCGTTAAATTGCCGAGTGATTTTTTGCACTGTGGCCCGTCTATCCGCTGTTACAATGCGAGATAGCCGACGATGACCCCGCTGAGCCACACGCTGTTGTCCACGGCAGTTGGCCCTTGCAGGGATGGTTTTACTGGATTCGATGTACTCACGGTGCACCCGTGACACAGTGACTCGGGAAAATCCCAGTGCCTGCACGACTTGCGAGATGGAGTGACCCATTCGTCGGGCCCCGACAATTTGCCCACGATAAAATGCGCTTAGATCCTTCGTATACTGCGTCCGACTCTTACTGATTCCCGTCGCATCACTCTCTATATTGTTGGATCGCTGCATACGTCATGTCGTTTCCGTTTACAGGGCCGCCCACAGCGCCACATTTGCATAACGCCAGCCGTCTCTAATTCAATTGCTCTTCAGTGTATATGACATTTATTTACAAGAGTCTGCTCAATGAAACTTAATGCACTTCCTGTGTCTATTAGAGCATTCGCCTTTACTTTGTTTATTTTAGTTGCTTCTGTAGACTTCGAAAGGCGGGTAGGTGCAGCAGCCAAAACTGAGGCAGATGAAGCAGAGGTGACTGTAGTAGGTCTAATAGTTTTTGATTTACAAACTCTCTGAAAGTGTTCTTTCTTCCCACATGTTCGACATGCAGCATTTCTGGCAGGACAAGACGTTCTAAGATGGCGATTTCTTCCACAAAAATAGCACCTTTCTGTTCCAGTCAAAGCAGCAGTTGTCGTAATAGATGTACCAGTATTTATCTCAACACAATCATTTATGTGAGTAGCAGCTGCAGCATCCATCAGTCCCGAGTACGAAGCAGAGTGTTGTTCTGCCATTTCCAAAGCCCTAGCTTGATCGAAAGCAGCTTCTAGAGAGAGAAACGTGTTTTCTAAAAGTCGCTGACGCATGCGAGCACACTTCAATCTGCCAATGAAGGCATCTCTAATGTATTCATTCTTATTTTGCTCAGCCGAGACACTTTTAAAGTTGCAATCTCTGCTTATTTGTTTTAAGACCTGAAGATATTGATCTGTAGACTCTTCGGATGTTGGCGTCGTGTAGCCAAACTATGTCGGGCGTAGATCTCGTTCTTAGGCCTAACATATAAATATTCCAAAATAGCTATAGCATCAATATACGTTTTACATTCACTAATATACTGAAATACACTAGGTGCGACATAATTAGTTAATAGTTGCAATTTGCAGTTTTCAGATACTCGATCAATGTAGCCTAAGAAGTTTTCTAACGTTTGCTTCCGATGTACCCAGTGCCTGTCAGCAGATGTGGCAGATGGCTCCACATCAAATCTCTCCGGTCGTAAATACTTGTCCATGATTTTTTATATCTTCTGCTTCCTTTTTGTTAATAAAATTGTTGAGAAAGTAAAAGCACTAAAACTCACCTTTATTTAATTAGACTTTTATTAACAAAAGAAATACGGCTGTCGTGTTGACCACATGTGTTTCATTTCCTCGCTAAGTCGAACGGAGATCACACAATTAACATACTCACTGCGGATGTAAACAATGAGGACTGCTGCCAACTTCTGATACGTTAATATTAGAATACAATACAATAATATCACACTGACACACTCTACACCGTAAAAGAAGTTGCTTTGTACCAAAGTACATTACGTACTTAATAAGTTTGAACACGACAGAACTTCAGTGTTTTGAACGCGTGTCTGGGGACTCGCGTTTCCGGTTTCTCCCACATGAATTTCAGATCTCCAGAAAATATTAAATAATAATATGGCTTTGATTCATTTGTCATTTTTAAGAATAGCTTATTTATGCTCTGACTTTATTACAATCACATAGTAACAATTGGTTAGAAACTGTAGAAAATATCATTCCCCAGAAAACATTCCTACCTTCATGCATTGATCTTTTAATTCCTCATAGATTATTTTACACGTACCCGGAATTATTATTCCTAAAAAATCTGCAAAAATAGCTATTGTAAATTCCAGATCTTCATACGAACGCTCAGTATCGGACTGGCGATCCATAAAGAACCCTGGAAGCAGATTTTTTGCGGCTGATTGTTTGCAAAAGATATCCATGTGCTACAAACCTAAAATTAGCGGTATGCTGACATCCCCATTTCCTGTTTAATAGTCTATTTTAGCAAAAGCCTGATAATTATTGTATTGTTTGTATTTACAAAATAAGATTTTATTCATGTTTCTGGATTGCAGCTAAAGATATCCCTAGGAAAACTTGATCTGTATATAAAAAATAAAACACTTCCTTTTCCCAAGCAAAGGCCATAATGCTTTCTCTACGACAAACTGCCGGAGATTTTATTCCATTCCTGTGCGAATTTTATTGCGATAGCTGCGTTCAGAATTAATTGTAGGTTTCTTCGCTTTTAGTAAGAAAGGAAATCCAAATGTTCCCAAATTTATTTATTTTTTGAAGACTATGAAAAGCGAAATAATTGTGAAAGCATCAAAACATCAATGACAAAATTGAAAATTTCTGTTACTACAAGAATTTTAATGGTAATTCATATATAAGTGAGATAAATTAAAGAGTGTATAACGAAGTAAATTTCTCCGTTATTTTTGGTACACGCTTCTATCAATTGAGCTACGCGGACGTTCGTTATCGCTGCTATCTGCTTTTATTTCGCGTGTGTCCTGCTGGGCAAGCACGTCACATCTCCCCCCCGAAAGAGGGCCGGGGGTATGGCCCACGGGTCAGCCGTGACCATGAATCGTCGCAAGCAGCCATCCGCTGTAGAACGTACTTGAGAACTCCCAGTCAATCTAGTGGATAGAATGCAACGTCACACACATATATTTTTCGAAGCGCTGGAGAAGGGATTCTCTGATTTTTCCTATCTCGCGGTGTGGAAAGAACATCACACCATTGCGAGATCTTGAACGGCCGGGTCATCCGGAAAGTTCGGGCGCCATTATAACGAAGTAAATTTCTCCGTCATTTTTGGTCCACGCCGGGGCTCGAACCCTGGTCCCCTCATTCCGGAATAAGTCGCTCTATCAATTGAGCTACGCGGGCGTTCGTTATCGCTGCTATCTGCCTTTATGTCGTGTGCGTCCTGCTGGGCAGGCTCGTCACAAATGCGAAAATTGTTTATTCAATTAATTCCTACAAACGTGATCTGCTCGGCGCTGAACCCACCCAGGAACCCACTTACCATCTAACCTTTCAACCCCGGTTGCATGATTGACCGTTGGAAGACCCCAAGTAGGTTAGCACCTAATCTCCCCACCCTGCCTCCCTCTTTTCTTTCCCACTCCTCTTTGCCCCTGCCGGTCGCATATGCTACCATTTCAACCCCGGTCGCATGATTGACCGTTGGAAGACCCCAGGTAGGTTAACACCTAATCTCCCCACCCTGCCTTCCTCCTTTCTTCCCCACTCCTCTTTGCCCCTGCCGGTCGCATATGCTACCATTTCAACCCCAGTCGCATGATTGACCGTTGGAAGACCCCAGGTAGGTTAACACCTAATCTCCCCACCCAGCCTCCCTCCTTTCTTCTTCACTCCTCTTTGCCCCTGCCGGCCGCATATGCTACCATTTCAATCCCGGTCGCATGATTGACCGTTGGAAGACCCCAGGTAGGTTAACACCTAATCTCCCCACCCTGCCTTCCTCCTTTCTTCCCCACTCCTCTTTGCCCCTGCCGGTCGCATATGCTACCATTTCAACCCCAGTCGCATGATTGACCGTTGGAAGACCCCAGGTAGGTTAACACCTAATCTCCCCACCCAGCCTCCCTCCTTTCTTCTTCACTCCTCTTTGCCCCTGCCGGCCGCATATGCTACCATTTCAATCCCGGTCGCATGATTGACCGTTGGAAGACCCCAGGTAGGTTAACACCTAATCTCCCCACTCTGCCTCCCTCCTTTCTTCCCCACTCCTCTTTGCCCCTGCCGGTCGCATTTGCTACCATTTCAACCCCGGTCGCATGATTGACCGTTGGAAGACCCCAGGTAGGTTAACACCTAATCTCCCCACCCAGCCTCCCTCCTTTCTTCCCCACTCCTCTTTGCCCCTGCCGGTCGCATATGCTACCATTTCAACCCCGGTCGCAAATGCGACGACACCTTTGTCTTACCAAACTGGTTCTCTCCCCCGCCCCCTTCACTGGAACCGATGGCCCCGAATCAGGGACGGGCGACTGCCTATAGGTAGGGTAGTAATTTTATCGCGGGAAAAAAAGTAAAGTTGGCGGGCTGGTCGGGGGTCAATAGTGAAAACTCGCGAAAAGTGCGCGGCTTTTCGCGAAATTTAGGATTTACCCCGAAATTTCGCAAGATAACGTATTTCCTCAAAAGTTCAGCTTTCAGGCTCTCTCCCCAAGCTTTGGATACGTAACTTGCGTTGTCTGTCACAAAAGCGGATATATTCGAAAAACGTATTTCATACTTATTAAAGCAATGAAGTATTTTGCCTCGCTGACTGTTTGTTTTACAATTTACGGATTCTGAAGTGATGCTTTCGAGGAAGATTGCATTCAAAGAGGTTTCCGCATTACCGCTTTCAACATTCGTTTCATTTGATGGAACAACAAGAATATTCAAAACTAGATGAAAGCCCGCCAATGATGACGGGGGAAAATGAAATTTGTAATACAGAAATTGACATTTATTTATTTATTGAGTTTTTGAGTTCCACGTCAATAGATGGCGACGTTGGCTCACAGCTTTCTGAAAATTTCGCGGTTATCGAATTTGATACGACGGGCTGTCTGTTATGCGTTTTATAAAACCTTTAGTTCCCATTTCGTGAACACTTCCTTGTACACAACATTTTTTGTATACACTGTTTAAACCCTGTATCAATTTCCCCTGTTTTTTTCCGTGAACTATTTTTATCTTGACGTCGTCAGATTGTTGTACTCTTGACGTTGCCACGTACAGATGGCTAAACACCGGTTCAGGTAGTGAACCAAAATTCCTGATGTAAAGTTTTTCTTAGCCCGGTGGCGCAGTGGTCTAAGCGATGCACTCTGATCATTCGTCTGAAAGGAGTCCGGGTTCGAATCCTGGTGAGGCATGGATGTTTGTGCTTGTCTTACGGCACTGGCTCTCAATATGTTCCCTGGTAGCACAGCTACGTAGATTCAAGGTTGAAATTGGGTAAAAAGGTTGAAAAGAGAAAACGTTGAAATTTTTCATTGAAATTCGACGTCCAATTTAGATGGACAGAAAAAGTGGCATTAACGCTGAGAATTAATGCGTATATTCAATGTAGATTTTATGCTTCAAAATTTCAACTAAACGTGTGCATATTGGGAAGCACTGAATCCACACCAAATTTACGTTCCAATTTCAACCATCGTTGATCGCACTGCAAACCGCGCGGCGCCCATATCAGTGGTGCATGAACGCCTGGGGCACATGACCTTGAAAAGTCAACTGCTCGAATTTTTCTGTTGCAGAAGTTGTCTTACCGCGGCTCAGCTCAGGAATTTCACGTGCTTGCAGGGGTAACTTAGTTTTTTGGGGGGCATGCGTAGGAGAGTACCGGAAGCGCCAAGTCAGTCTAGCGGAGAACAGTCGGAGCTTCGGTCGTCAAAGAGAGAGGGTCCAAGTTCGGACACCGGTTTGATGTAAAGGCTGCGGGTATCGCAAAAGTACAGCGTGGTGGACGGGAAGGAGGATTCCTTTGTCCACCGGGTCTCGGGGAAAGCATTGTGGAAAAAGGCAGCACGAGGACCCTGAACGGCTGGCTATCGGAAATCCGCGAAGCAAATGGATAATGGAATAATAAAGTTTTGCTGTTTCAATTTTTATTTCCGTGTACTGGACTGAGTTTGGTCGATGGAATAAATCTTCTAAGCAAGGATGCATTCAGGCGACTCGATAGCCAGATCTTATAGTAAAGGCGAGGCGGTTGCTCGCTATACTGCGGGAATCAAAAGGTATAATCCAAGGTATTATCTAAGATATAATCAAAGATTTAAGAATTGATAATATGTTTGACCCTACAGCTATATTTCTCATAAACTAAAGCGAACTATAAGGGGAAAAATTGCAATTAAATTGTGTAGCATATTATATAACACATGTACGCCTTAGTGCATAATCGAAAAACAGCTGAAATGTGGTGGAATCAACGTAGAAACAAAACACGCTGAAATAAGGCAGAATACTGGTTGACATTTGGTAGTTGAAATTAGGTGGAAATGCAGTTGAAACAATAGGGTTGAATGTTCGTGGATGGTTTGGACATTTTCAACGTAAGTTTTACCACACTTTTCGCCGTGAATTCAACCTTATGCGGAATGTAACTTCAATGTAAATTCGACGTGGTTGTGCTACTAGGGTTACTTGTCCAATACTGGCTCACTGTATACATTGTTCATTTAGCATACTGTCAAAACCACGTTCGTTGTGTATTTGTTCACATTGTGTTACTTGATCAACACTGGTCTCTATGTAAATTGATCAATTGGCATTCTGTAAAATGTATGATATGTACTTGTTGCTGTGAAAAATCTGTATCCTGATTGTTTGTTATGTCTCTGTACCACCAGGTCCAATAAATATTTTTTTAAACCTCCAACCCCACAAAAACGGCTTCGTATCTCTAGAGTTGACCGTGTGACGTAACGCATCTCTGACGTCATGTGCCAATGATTTGGATTAAATGACGTCACACCAGCAGCTGTGTTCTTTGTTGCTCTGTCAACAAAACAAAATGGTATACGCGTGGACTGTGCGCGTGTAGGTGATGACGGCACTTACACGAAAAGCTAAGCGTGACCTCACAAACATTTGTTTCTCGGTTGTTGCTATGATGACTTAAAAAGTGGTTTGGACTTTGAAGTAGGATTACTTTGCAGTATATTTTTAGCGTAAATTCTAATGAAGGCATGAAGGCAGTAACAAAATTAAATATGAAAAAATAATCTAAAAATTATGATAGAAATTCGGCAAAAATAGGAAAAAAATTTGAAATTCGCGGATATATTTGATATTCGCGAAATTATAGAAAACCCCCTAAAATTCGCGAAAAAAATCGCGAAAATTCGCGCCGCGAAACAATTACTAGCCAACCTACAGCCCACTGAGTTCTTCACTGTGGTCGTTAAAATCCACCCCCCCCACCCCAAGAAAGAAAGGGCAGACACAGGACACATAATATTGTATCCAAACACAGGATACACCAAACTGTAAAACACTTGTAGCATTTTGTTGACTGAGTTGTATTTTGGGGGGTATCATGTACAGATACGAGTCATTCTGTTTTGGTAATAGGTTACATGGCCAACACAGAGCATCAGAGGCGAGGGGCCCCCTCCCTTTTTATCGCCTCATAAATTTCATCGGTTAGTTTAACAAAAAAAAAAAAAAAGAAGAAGTAAAGTCAAAAAAGGTTTTTACGCCTTTTAAAATGCCATTTTATGTTCCCATTATTAGAACGTTTTGAAAGAAACTGTTAATGTAATCACTGTCTGTCCGTGCAAATCGAACATTTTGTTTTTAGAGATATTTCAGAAATTATTTTTGCGGCTAATAGGAAATCAAAGGATATTAAGTTTGACACTTTATCCCATATACTTCATTAATTTACCGCTAAGAACTGTCAACGTAGAAAATTCAAAAACTTAATGTTCTATTGTGAAGAAATTTTTCAACTTAGAGGAAAATTTTATTTTTCTGCCTCTAATGTTAGGTTTAACTCTTTCTTCTCAAATATTTAAATCTTCCAATTAGTTCGTTAATTTCCTGCTGGAGGCGCCAAGTCCAAAGAATTTGGTTTTCACAGATTTTTCAAAAATTATTTTTGCAAATGATGGGGCAGAAACATTCATTAAATTTTGCTCATTTTAAATTTCCCCACTAGTTCATAAATATCCAGCCAGGGGTACTCAAAGTGAACATTTAGTAAATTTTAACTTTACGCTACGAAGAGACCATTTCAATCACAACAAAAGTTCTGTTTGAGTTTGATACGTTAGGTAATAAAACTGATTACTTTAGCACCTTTTCAGTTGCAAGTTATTTGAAAAATCTGCTGCTAAAGGCGTTAGAAATGGAATTTCTCTAAATTTATTAGTAAATTGCGTGTAAATTGTTATAAAATTGGAATGCGTTTAAATTACAAAACGTTCTCTTTCCATTGCTCCAGCTTTAGAAAGTCACCTTGTTTTTACGTTATGAGAAAATTAGTAGGCTACTAGCATGGTATTAAGCAAAAATGAAATACTTGAAGACACAGGCATCCGAAAAAGACCTCCACATTAAAGAATTCGGGTAAAATTCAATTTGTGCACAGTACTTCACTTGAAAATTAAGCAGTCCATGGCATTGACGAATGCCATGGACCAACAAAGTTGGACAGTAAGAATTTCATCATTCAGTGCAGGAAAGCGAGAATGTGTTTCTTGAAAGCATTTTTTCTTATTATTTCCATCGGAAAATTGAGAAGGTCTGCATTTTTTTATTCTGTCAAAAAGATTCATGGTTCTTTTTTAGCACGTCTTTTGTAAAAAAAGATCGTGCTTATGTTATCGGTTTGTCCGTCCGTCCGTCTGTACCCACGGTATCTCTGCAACTATTAGTCCGATTTCAAAAATTCTTTTTGCATTCGAAAGAAAGCTGGAAATATGCGAATGATGATCATTCATTTCGTTTTTTTTTACGATGTACAATTTCGCCGCTAGAGGGCGTAAATGCAGATGATGTCGAATTCAAAAATACGTTTTATTCCACATATTTGCTTCTAAACAACCGATTGAAAAAAAATATTTTATCTTTCGATTCCATTTATGTCGAAGAGTATTTTGGATATAGTTTCTTTTTTCAAATTACGCATAGATTTTCCGCTAGGGGGCGTAAAAGTAAATTGCATTTTTTCCGATAACTCTTCTTCTAAAACTCCGATTTGAATTTTTTTTCAGCGGATACATCTCCTGATGCACAATCTTTTGCATATAATTTCGAATTTTTGGTAAAGAATACTTTGGCTACCAGGGAGCGTAAGTGGTAATTTTCGCGTCTGATGTATTTGCCATAAAATCTGAGCTTCTAAAATATCGATTGAAAAAATTCTTTCGTGGACTGATGCCACTCACATCGATAAACCTTTTCGGAATATTTTCTTCCTAAAATATTCCACAGTTTCTCCGCCAGGGGGCGCAGATGTATATCATATTTTTGTCAATATCTCGACTTCTAGGAGTCCGATTTGAAAAATTCCTTCTTTGTTGGATAGTGTTTTCCGTGTGACATGTTTTTCATATAGTTTCAAAATTTTCAATTAATTCATAGACTTTACGCTAGGGGGCGTAAAGGTAAATTGCGTTTTTCCCTATATCTCTGCTTCTAAACCTCCGATCTGAAAAATTCTTTCTGCACCGGATACAGCTCCTGCTGCGAAATCGTTTGCACATAATTTCTAATTTTTGTAAAAAAAATGGTTTGGCCACCAGGGGGCGTAAACCTTAATTTCCGCTTCTGATGTATTTGGAGCAAAATATGAGCTTCTAAATTCTTGATTGAAAATAACATCGTTTGTAGACCGATACTACTCATGTCGATAAACATTTTAGAAACATTTTCTTCTTAAAATAGTGCACGGTTTCTACGCCATGGGGCGTAGATGTATATCTTATTTTTGTCAATATCTTGACTTCTAAGAGTCCGATTTAAAAAAATTCCTTCTTTGTTGGATAGTGTCTCTAGTGTGACATGTTTTTCTTATAAATTCAAAATTTTCAAGTAATTCATAGACTTTCAGCTGGGGCGCACAATGGTAAATTGCGTTTTCTGCTCCTAAAACTCCGATTTGAAAAATTCTTCCTGTATCGCATACAAGACCTGACGGAAAATATTTTTCACGTATTTTCTAATGTTTGGTAAAGAATGGTTTGGCCACCAGGGGTCATAAGTGTTAATTTCTACTTCTGATGTATTTGTAGCAAAATCTGGGCTCCTGAAAACTCGACTAAAATTTTTTTTCATAAGAACTAAATGCAAACGATCCTGTTTTAAAATGGAAAAGTAAGAACCAACAGCTTTTCGAGTAAGAGTATCACTGAAATGTTTTTATTGCTTTTTCAAAAGATAGTTTTATGTCGATTTAAGGAATAGAAAAGGTGAGAATACTTGATAATTATTAGTATTAAACCAGGGCAGGAGAAAGTAGTAAGAAAATGTTGCAATGCAATAGAAATTTCTTTTAACGCTATTAAAGAAATAACTGAGAAATAACTTGATTACCCTACCCCAAAGGGAAAAAACAATTAACAGCAAACATCCCCGATCATCAAGACAGTTTCTATCATTTCTCATCGCAACCCGAGAGGAAGGGAGAAATGTCGTAACACAGATGTTTTCCTTTGGTTAAAAGTAGCATGAAAGTAATTTATATGACAACAGGCTAGTAAAGCACTCGCCTTAAACAATGAAAAGTGTGGGAAGCGTGTACTCTTCCTTCACCTTCCACTAAAAGGAAGGCTACATTATTTTAACTTTTCCTTTCAAAACAAGGACATCGATAAGAACTCGAAAATTTGGAGTGCCAACAAAGCAAGAAAAAATATATGTTACTAATATGAGAAAGTAAAATATCAATTGACAGTACAAATAAAGTGGTCACTTTAAGGATCTATCTGTTTCGGTCCGACGGCACCAAAAACAAAACTGGCGATCTAGTTACAGGTTTTCGGGACCCCTCCAGCTTTGAGGCCTAAGGCGCGCGCCTAGTCGGAAATCCGCCCCTGCAGAGAGAGCATCGTAGAATGCAGACGGTGACATGTTATTGAAATATTCCAACAATATGATGAACCTAGATTTTAACGCCATCCATGAGCATGGGTCGTCCAGATTTTCCTACAAGGTAGTTTGGTCACATTCCTGGATGAAAGAGAACTGTTAAAAAAATGTACTGTAAAGCGCGTTGAGAACAATTTAGCAGTGAAAGAATTTAAAAAATCCACTCATGATCATTTCATAGCAACATATAAACACAAGGAAACGCTTTTCTTTTTATGAGGACATAGATTTTCACACAGATATAAAGCTGAAACGAAGTTAACGGTTATTATTCGAAGTGCCAAAATAATGATTCGTTCGTTCCAAAAAATTCAGACAAAAAAGAATACGAGAAAAGTGGACCACTATTCTAGCGATTCACCGGGATATGTCCCGGTGTTCCGGTGGGGCAATCCGCCCCTGCTTCAGGTGCTTTGAAACTTTCATTTATCCATACAACCACGCACTTACTGCTTTATTTCCTTTCACGTTGCCGCTGCGCATTAAAATAGCACAAAGATTGCGCCACGGTATTCGCACATTCGTCACTAGAAATAAACTAGCTGCCTGTATTTGGCAGCACGCATGTGTTGTCAGTCAGTAGTTTTTTGTTTTTTTGTAGTAGATATGCGATTCGACATACTTATTAGCTCGACGCAGATTTGTTTAGGTAGGTGAAAACAGACACTCATTGTTTTATTGAAAGCCACTGGTGATAAGAAAAAACGTGACTGTGTTTATCAGCGCATGTTCTTCATTAACGCTTTCCGCCGAAATTGGGCTTTTTGTTTAGATAGTAAATATGATGACATAACCAACAGCTGCAATGAAGTAACGCATGCATTAAACGCCGTGACCTTGACCTCTTTGTCGTTACGTTTGCGTTACTGACATTGATTGTCCCAAGTGACGACTGCATCTCTTGTACTCTGAAAAACGCTTTTTACTGCCTCGTTTTAAAGTTGAATAACCTGTAAAATACACGACACACATTTTTTCTCTCCTTTTGTTTGTGGAAGAGTGCTCGTCAGACCCTCTAATAACACGGTTTTGTGCTGAAAAGCGGAACAAATGAGGAAAAATATGGCACACATTAGCTGTCAATCAGAGACTTAATAGCTGCCTAACAGAAAGCTACTGGTTGACAAATAGCAAACTGATCGCCTGAGAATATGCGCACTTGTCGAATTGTGTTCCGACACTGCTTATGGTTAACACGAATAAAGTTTGTAGGAAATAAGATTAGTGGGCGACTTATTTGTGCCTAATTGTTTGTCGGTGTTGGTAAATTGCGGCGAGAGCCACGAGTGGTCTCCAAACCCATAGGTAAATTGCGGCTATAGATCAGATCAGATCATATGTAGAGGATTTTAGGAAGGGAGTGTCTGACCCCAGTTCTTAAACAACCCTTAGAAATAGGAAGCTGGGAGATTTGGGCTAGAGTACTCGATAGGAAAGTGGCACGGAAGCGAGATAGAAAGGGGAAGGAAGACGCCCTTATTTATTACCGGAGGGCCAGTACTCGGAGTCCGACGGCTTAACGTGCCCATCCGACGCACGGCGGATGTTTAATGGTTCGAGCGTTCGTACCAGCTGGGATCGAACCTGAAGTTTCTCCGTGATAGTCACAAACTTTGACCACTAGGCCATAAATTGCGGCTATAGCCTAAGGGAAGGGAAGATGACAGCGGCTTAGGATTTACCCGCAATTCCTTAGGTAAATTGCGGCTAAAGCTTACGGGAAGGGAAGACGACACTAAACATAATAGCCTACATTTTTACAGTAACGAAAATCAACTAATATTTCTAAGTTAAGAATGTGTTTATATGGTTGCCATAAGAGGAATAAACATTTTTTTGCCTCACCGATACTGAAGAGAGAAAGACGAAGTAACACTGCCTTCAGATATACAAAACTTGACTATGCATACTTTATTATGCTTTTGAGGAAAGTTTAATATAGATCATTTCATTTCTCTTTCAGGAATCAGCCTCAGCTTACCAAAAATTTATATTTTGAAAAATATAATGCAAATTTCACCAATTCGAGTCTGGTTATACTGTACATCCTTCTCCATAATCGCTTATTTTCTTAGATAACATTTCCTTCGTTTCCATGGCAGTTTTGGATTTCCTTCTCCGAGTGACATTACCTGAGCTTTGGATTTTAATATATGTTTGAACTTGAAAAAGTTTCAGTTTCTGTAAAGCTACATAAACTTGGATGGGGATGATAAAAGTGAGTATTAAACCGAGCATGAAAATACTCGCATGCATTCATCATTCATCGTGTGTGTTCTGTTGATGTCCGGCATTCAGCATTTTTTAACGTAAGAAATTTCCTTATCTGTGAGGGTCTCCAAAGCGCCAGAATTTTCTTCCACAGCATGCGTTTAT
This sequence comes from Macrothele yani, assembly GCA_039090855.1. NCBI lineage: Eukaryota > Metazoa > Arthropoda > Arachnida > Araneae > Macrothelidae > Macrothele > Macrothele yani. Next base: position 73,338,693 of record CM077016.1, on the reverse strand, counting down.
TATCTTTGATGGACATTCAGAAACATCCTCTTCAGCATTTCGCCGCAATTTTTTTGTGGGGTTGCAATGACCTAGAACGTCTAAGGATTAAAGAAGATTATTTAGCCGCAATTTACCTTCACCCTTTTTGTAATAGAATTGCTTGGCTGCTGCAGAACATTTGGCTGTACATTTGGTTTCATGAAACAGATTTGACCGCCCCACTTATATGTGCCTAGCTGTATGAAACAGGAATTTTGGTTCAGGGGATAAACAACCTCCAGAACATCTCAATGGTAAGCAGTCGACCATCCCTAATTCAGCGTCACTTCTTCCGGGTAGGGGAGAGAGCCAGTGCCGTAAGATAAGAGCACCACTCATCATCTCAGACCTGAGCCCGAGCCCATTCGCACGAACAGTCGGAAGCCAGCGCTTAGACCACTGCGCCACCTGGGCGGCGTGAATGTAACAGGAATAGCAGCTTACATACTGTCTTATTTTTTTAAGTGTGGTACACACTTCAGTTTAAACATTAATACAAGAACACAATACATAATTTGAGAGGACACTTTTAATGATTACACTTCACATCGTTACATCATTCCAACCTCGTACTGATCTCCTTTTCCAATTCTGATATACAGTCAAAACTCGTTTTAACGAAATACTATATAACAAAAAACACGTTACAATGAAAAAAATCTTGAACTTGTTTCGTTTATTGTATTTATGCACAGTCGAGTCACATTATTGTGACCACCTCCTACTTTTGACGTCAACAGCGCGTAGCCAATGACAGAAGGCACGTGTCGTGAGCTGGCTTGGAGGGTATATAAGGTGTGCTGCAGGCATTCTGAAAACATGGAGCCGCGGATGGCTTAGTGGTTAGCAGTTCACACTATCGATGCAAGGTCCTCAGGTTCGAACCTGGGCTGATCTTTCAGAGATGGTGTGATTTGCTAACAATCGCTGAATATCTGCCGTGCATCGGACGAGCACGTTAAGTGACGGCCCCCAGGCTGGACCCACTGGTTAAATGGGTATCCTTTCCTAGCCCCCCCCCCTGAAATTCTCTCACCCCTCTATGTGCAATATCGTACTTGTACGGTGGCGCCATCTACTGTACTCTAATCTCACTACAAACTGTTCTGTCAAAGTCGCTAGACTTGCTCTCATTCCTTCCGTTTCTGTGTCCTGCTCAAAAGGCGATCTCGCTGTAAATGGCTGGGACCTAAACTCGACTCACTGTGGACGGAAGTCCTACAAGAAAATGGCTAATACTGCTTCTGAAAACATGTCACTCGTTGCTGTCACGGATAGAAGGAGCTACTTATCAGATTTGAAAAAAGGAATGATTATCGGCTTTCGGGCCAAGGGTGGCAATATTTCTGAAACAGCGCAGTTTATGAACTGTTCGCGTGCTGCTGTAGTTAAATTGTATCGTGATGGGAGAAATGGCACCATATTGCGAATAAGTGACGTGAAAACTGAGGAGCAACGTGCGATTGATGTGAGAGGTGAACGTCGGCTTCGAAGGTGCGTGAGGGCCGATCGACACGCTACAGTGGAGCAATTCACTGGCCGAATAAACCAGGGTACGACCGGAAGTGTGTCTAAAACGACAGTTCAGCGAACCCTGCTGCGTATGGGGCTCCGATGCAGACGGATGGTCACTGTACCTATGCTAACGAAGGTGCATCGGAAGAAAAGGCTTACATTTGCTCGACAGTATCTTAATTGGACCTCCACTGATTGGCAAAGGATTGCTTTCTCCGATGAGTCACGTTTTCTGCTTTATCGAACGGATGGAAGTTGGCGTATAAGGCGAGAAACATCGGAGAACAAACACTCTCCAACCATTGATGGAAGAACACAAGCTGGTGGGGGCAGCGGTATGGTCTGGGGGATGTTTTCGTAGCATTCCCTGTGTCCACTCATACCTGTGGAAGGCACTATGGACCGAATTCGTTATGAATCCATCCTTGCAGACCACGTACACCCATACATGCTGATTGTCTTCCCTGGGGCGGATAGGATCTTCCAGAACGACAATGCGACGTGTCACAGAGCTAGAAATGTCCGAGAGTGGTTGGAAGAGCACGATGAAGACTTCAAAGTACTTTCCTGGCCCCCCTAATTCCCCCCCCCCAGACTTAAACACAACTGAGCATCTGTAGGACCACCTCGATCGTGTTGTTCGCTCTATGGATCCTCCACCACGCACCCTCCAGCAACTGTCAGATGCACTGCAGTCAACATGGCTCCACATACCTGTGAACACCTTGCAGCAAGTTATTGAGTCACACCCAGCCCGTCTAGCCATCACCCCCTATACCTACAGGCCCGCTCACCGAATACCGGAAGTTGGATGACGTAGGGGAGGGTAGTCTGGTCGAGCTTGCTCGAAGATTAACAGATAACGGACAAATAATTAAATTATGTTTGTGATACACAAAGAACTACATAAACATAATATTTGTGCACTGGCAGTTTTCCTGAATACTTCTTGAAAATCAAATTTTAGGAAATTTATGCCAATAAGTACTCGTATTTTTCCAGATAAAAAGAAATGTTTATATTCTGGATCCAAATAGTTTTGTTTAATGCTGCTAATATACTTAATACAGATGTTTTAAACTTTGACAACGTAACTCTTTTAAATAGTGCTCAGGAAGACAAAAATTATAAACTTTATATTTGATTACCAAAATGAAGTTATCCAAACACGTAACTATACTGCTGGCCACCCAAAATGCAACACCAAGAAGGAAGCATCCGATTGGCCTGGAATAAACGATTAGCATTGCAGAGCATATGCAAATCATGTGCGCCCGGCACGCCACCGAGAAGCACTATAAGAAGGGTGCACAGAAGGCGGGGTGTAAGTGGTGGAAGTGTGTTGTGCTGCCGGACCTGTGCGTGGTAAGCTTCCTGATACCTCGTCGCAGAATACGGCAGTCATTACAGCACGTTTCGGAGTTCGACTGAGGACAAATAGTGGCTTATCGCGACAGCGGTTTATCGTACCGAGACATCGGCGACCGTGTGGGACTACATCCAGCCACAGTGAGGCGAGTATGGATTCGGTGGGTGCAGGAGGGACGGACGAAACGACGTGAGTGATTGCCGCAGCCGTGGCACACCACATAACGAGAGGACCGGTATGTTGTGCGGCGGGCATTGACGGCTCGCACCGCCACATTACGAACGTTAGCGCAGGGATTGAAGTGTGTTGCGGAACAACTTGTGTCAGCACGTACCTTTCGACGTCGTCTACAGGAGCGGGGACTTGTCGCACGACGCCCATTGATCCGAATACCATTGACGTTACACCACCGGCGAGTGCGGCGGCAGTGGGCCGTTGAACGCCGCACCTGGACTACGGAATGGCACAACATTGTTTTCTCCGACGAATCCCGCTTCTGCCTGCAACACCACGATGGTCGGATCCACGTGTGGCGGCACCGCGGCGAGAGACCGTATGACGCCTGCATTATGCATCGCCATACCGGTCCGTCGCCTGGCGTTATGGTTTGGGGCGCAATTGGATATGACACCCGCACCCCTCTGGTACGCATCGCCGGTACACTCAACAGCCACCGCTACATCTCCTACGTTTTGGAGCCTGTAGTCCTCCCTTACCCGCAGGACCTGCCAGCGGCCACGTTTCAACAGGACAATGCGCGCCCGCACGTGGCATGCATCGTGCAACAATTCTTCGCAACCCACCAGGTGTCACTGCTGCCGTGGCCCGTCTGTTCTCCCGATATGTCGCCCATCGAACATGTCTGTCTGGTCGCTGATCGGCAACCGAGTGGCCCGGCAAGCACCACCCGCGGCTACGCCTGATGAACTGTGGCAACGTGTGAAAGCAGCCTGGACCGACATACCCCAAGCCCACATCCAAAGCCTCATCGTTCGATGCTGCGGCGTATAGTGGCCGTTATTGCCAGCCATAGGGGCCACACGAACTATTGATGTCTGCGTGTTCCGCAAGTCGCACGGGCCTGTAAGCTCAATCGTTTCATCTTTGTATCTGTTGTTATGTGTCCCGTAAATCTGGCTTTGCTATCTCGTGTCCTTCTTGGTGTTGCATTTTGGGTGGCCAACAATGTAGATGGTACTAAAATTAGGAAAACTTGTTACGTCATTAAAATGTTGTTATTGTACATTTAAGAATGTAACCATCGCGCAATTTTCTTAAAATCATAATTTATTTGATGCAATCAGTGGATCAAGCAGCAAATCACTGTATGTACGTTAAAAAGTGTTTTATAGAGCCTTTGGTAATAATTAAAAAACACAGGAAAAAATTAAGTTTTTCTTGTTGACCTTTTTTTTATGTATTAGTGAACATGGATTGCACATAAATTGCCAGTTACTGTCTGACATGAAAATACATTTTCATTAAAGGAATTATTTTATTACTCAATATTTCGTAGTCGTAAGCTCGCAATGAATGAAAAATCTGATTCCTTTTATTCGTCAATTGACATCTTTTGAAACGACGGCGGTACTTCGTAATGGGCCCTCAAACTAATCTTTCAAGTACAAGAATGATTTGTTCACAAGTACAAGAATGATTCGGTGAACTATAACGACACTATAACTTCAAGTGAGACTATGACGGCAATTTATAATTTCGATTACAGGAATGGTTTATGACTTCCAGCAGTGAAATGACAGCGACGCTTTCATTAAGTTGACGAATGTCTTGCTTACACTTTTACGTTGAATTTATTGCTACGCCAGATTTTATGCTGTAATTTATTGTTCTTCCGTATTTTAAAAGATTATAAAACAAACGAGTAAACTCTGCAGTTATTTAAAAAAATTTACACAGAAGTCCTTATTGAAATGCAGTGAAACTGAAGAACGCGTGACTTGTTTAGTTGGCGTACGTAAATTACGAAGCGTTCACTTCGCACAACGCCGTACCGCTCCCAGCATCTCCCTCTCCCTGACTAATGTTTTCGCTAGCCTCGCGGACTACCCTAGTGACGTCACAATCTGGTGCCCGGGCCTGTAAGCTATAAGGGGGTGATGGTCTAGCGGCTGTCCGCGCTGCACACGGCGGTTACTCTGGATATTAGCTGGTGGTCATAATAATGTGACTCGACCGCATATAAAAAATACGTATAAAACATTATAACGAAATACTTTTCAACGAAAAACATCTTATTACAAAGTAAAATGCTTGTGGAAAATGCTCAAACAAAACTTTATACGTCGCGAATTTCTTCCTCTCTTTAAAATTCTAAACAATTTAGCTGCCATGGAACGTCAGCCAAAGAACAAAAGTGACTACGGGTTTCTCCAAAAAACTTTGCCTGTTCAACAAATTCAAGAGAGAGAGCCGTCCCGGTGGCGCAGTGGTCTAAGGCGCTGGCCTCTGATCATTCGTCCGTAAGGGGTCCGGGTTCGAATCCCGGCAGGCATGGATGTTGTGTTTGTCTTACGGCACTGGCTCTCTCCCTTCCCTGGAACCAGTGACCCTAAATTAGGGACGGGCGACTGCTTATAGCCCATTGAGTTGCTCACGGTGGTCGCTAAACCTCCAAGCAAAAAAAAAAAAAAAAAAAAAAAATTCAAGAGAAGGTTGCTTCGTGCAGAACACAACTACTTGAAGACACACTGCTGTCGATGCACGATTAAAACATTCCAGTAAAGTTGAAAGAGCATAATACTAAGAAGTTTAATAATGTCATAGTTATACAAATTAAAAAATTAATTAAAACCATAAAAACGACACTAGATCTTTGGGGCTAACAAATAGTTCATCCTCAGGTCACTTCTTTCGGGTAGGGGAGAGAGCCAAAGCCGTAAGCTTTGTCTGAAGAAAATGAGGATTCACCCAATGTCGATGAGACAGAAAATCTTAACTGTTATTCTGATTCTTCAGTAAATACAATATAGCGTAATTGTCTTTTCCGTGCAGAGATATTGGTTCTACGTTATATCTAAACCATTAGATAAGAAGAATACGATGCAATAGTTCCTAATTAAATTTTTACGGAACATAAGACAGAAGTCAACTTACTGTAATTGATTTTTTATTCCACCACAATATCAATAGAACGACATCGCACTTCGAAATAATAACGTAATTTCCATCAGCCACATATCCACCACAGCAACTGTTATCTCGTCCTTTTATCTATCGTTCTTATCTCATACATTCATACGTCACGTTCACTCTGACCTCAAATGTTGCCAACCTCATTCTCATTTGAGGTAAAAGATATAACGTTAAGTTTGGAAGTATAAGCAGAACAAACTCAAATTTACATAGGAAAAGGAACTAAAAATGAAAGTTAATTTAGAATATACGTCACAACAATTGAATGTTTACAGAAAGTTGGATACTATTTACAGAACTGAGGACTTTGTACTGAAGAAATTAGCAGCTGTATAAATGTTATGTAATGTGTATAGTTAAAACTATAGACGCCATGGAAAAACGAAAACATACTGTACTTACATCGTACTTCAAAACCCAATAGGTATGTTTGAACTCTGTTTTGCAGTTTGCCATATGTAAACATGCTTGCATCAAAATGGAACTAAATAAATTGCTTTAATTAACACTAATCTAAAATTAAATATACGCAATGCCAATATGTACGTACTTCATTTCTTGAAGCATACGACAGTATTTTTTTTTTTTTTTTTTGTGATTGGAGGTTTAACGACCACCGTGAGCAACTCAATGGGCTATAAGCAGTCGCCCGTCCCTAATTTAGGGTCACTGGTTCCAGGGAAGGGAGAGAGAGCCAGTGCCGTAAGACAAACACAACATCCATGCCTGACCGGGATTCGAACCCGGACCCCGTTCGGACGAATGATCAGAGGCCATCGCTTAGACCACTGCGCCACCGGGGCGGCAGTATTTTATTAAGATGTATAAAAGAGATAACTTTTTAAAAATGGGAGGAGGTAAAAATAAAGACAGTATGTACGTGCATACATGTACATCGATGAGCCATTCCATTATGACCACCCCCAGCCTAGAGAAATGAGCGCGCCTGGAGACCGAACAGTGGCGCAGGTGAAGTTCGCAGAGCAGTACACATAAAACCCGAGATCCGGCTTTCGGTTAGTAGAGTGTTCGGAGTCATAATGGGAAAAGCTACCGATTTATCGGAGTTTGATAAAGGACAAATTGTGATGGCACGGCTCCTCGGAACTACGATCTCGGAAACGGCGCGGCTTATGGGTTGTTCACGTGCCGCTGTAGTGAGTACGTATCAAAAGTGGTGCACAGATGGCGTGTGTCGTCAAACAGCTTATTGATGCCAGAGGAAGCGGAGACCGTCGCGCATTGTTCGCAGCAACCGCAGGGCCACAGTGCGACAAATTACCTGCAGCTACAACAATGGTGATGAGGGCAATGTGTCACAGCACACAGTCCATCGCAGCCTTTCTGCGCATGAGCCTGCGTTGCCGAAGACCCAGCCGGGTCGCCATGGTCACTGCACGTCATCGCCAACAACACATGAAATGGACCCAAGGTCATCGAGATTGGACCGTCGACGATTGGAAGAAAGTGACGAATCAAGATTCCTGGTGCATCACGTAGACGATCGAGCGCGGGTACGCATATTACCAACGGAGGCTATGGCATCTGGATGCACTGTTGGGCGGAAAGACTCCGGCGGCGGCGGTGTTATGCTGTGGGGGATATTTTCTTGGAACACTTTAGGCCCCATTATCCCAATAGCAGAATCCCTGACAGCTGTCAGGTATATTGAACATCATTGCTGACCAAGTTCATCCATTCATTGCAACTGTGTTCCCTGCTGGTGATGGCCAATACCAACAGGATAATGCGTCATGCCGCCCTGCCAGAATCGTCAAGGAGTGAAGTGGTTCGAGGAACATGCTGGTGACTTTCTGTTAATGCCCTGGCCTCCAAATTCACCTGACACAAACCCAATCGAACATTTGTGGTTCGACTTGGAAAAGCGGGTTCGCGCTAAATCACCACCACACCGAAATGTACGGACACTAGAGAACCTGCTGTAGACATTATGGTACCAGATACCCCAGGATACCTATCGCCACCTCATCGAATCGATGCCTCGCCGAGTGGCCGCTGTTTTGCGGGCTAAAGGGGGTCCTACAGCTTATTAGGTAGGTGGTCACAATGTAATGACTCATCGGTGTATTTATTTATGTGTGTCATCATCACAACCATTATCCATCCATCATAATGGATGGAGGTTTCCCAAGCCTCTTCCACAACTTTCTGTCTTGAGCCAGTCACCTCCACGTCAGTCCGGCATGCTTTTGAATTTCATCCACCCATCTCTCACATGGCCTTCTGAATGGTTTCCTGTTCCTTGGAAACTGGTCCAGTATTTCAGTTGTCCAGCGGTGGTGAGTTTTTCTAGCTGGTTGCCATTGTGTTTTTTTTTTTACCTTGATCATGATGTCATCAACCCTTGTCATTTTTCTGATCTACTATGAGTTCCTCTTCCTATCTGAAAAATGACACAAGAGTTGATGACATTCATCCCGATCAAGGTAGAAACTCTTAAATGACAATGATCTGGGAACACACACACACACACACACGGGCACAACTGGCAAAATGCCAGCACTCAAACGTCCCACAATAAGCTGAAGAAAGTGCCTTTGAAAATTTAAATGCGCAAAAGCCGCAAAGAAGAGTTTAAAAAAAAAAAAGCACGATAACTTCTAAAGACCCCCCCCCCCAAGGAAGCATAAAAGAGAAAAAAGAAAAATGAAAGAAAACAGGTTTTTTTCATTCTTTTTTCTCTTGTACCTCCCTTTTTCAGTCATTAGAAATCATATAGAATATATATATACAGGTGGAGGGCGCAATATTTGGTGGTTTGACCCAGGCGCAGAAATATTTTGTTAACAGGCAACTCTGAAACAATTGCTTCATGGAGTCAAGTGTGCCGCCCCGGTGGCGCAGTGGTCTAAGGCGTTGGCCTCTGATCATTCGTCCGTAAGGGGTCCGGGTTCGAATCCCAGTGAGGCATGGATGTTGTGTTTGTCTTACGGCACTGGCTCTCTCCCTTCCCATGGAACCAGTGACCCTAAATTAGGGACGGGCGACTGCTTATAGCCCATTGAGTTGCTCACGGTGGTCGTTAAACCTCCAATCAAAAAAAAATGGAGTCATGTGAGAAATATTTTTTAAACAGGCAACTCTGAAACAATTGCTTCATGGAGTCATGTGTATGTTATAAAGATGGTGTAATGGTGTAGTGTATTCGGTAATCCTGACCCTATTCTGTTGTTTTTTTTTGTATGAGTCGCTCCCGTGGGTGACTGGTCAGATTTCTCTGACTTTTGGCTAATCGCCCAAGCTGGGCTAGAACCCCGGATCAGGCATGGACGGTGCATCCGCCCGAAAGCATTGACCCCAAATTAGGGATGTTCGACTGATTATGTCCCCAAACGCTAAAGCGCGCGCACAGTGGTCGTTAAACCCCGAAAGAAAAAAAAAAGAAAAAGAAAAGAAACACGAAAGACATCCGCTACTGCTGATAACAAATAATCTTTTTTTTATTTTTTTTTTTGTTGATTGGAGGTTTAACGACCACCGTGAGCAACTCAGTGGGCTATTATAAGCAATCACCCGTCCCTAATTTAGGACCACTAGTCCCAGGGAGGGGAGAGAGGCAGTGCCGTAAGACAACCACAACATCCAGGTCTCACCGAGATTCGAACCTGGACCCATCTCGGACCAATGCCATCGCTTAGATCACTGCGCTACAGGGGAAGCCATATAGCAAAAGCAACATATAAGTCACATTCAATCAGTGTGACTGATTCGCATAATTCACGCCGAATATTTGGAATCGTATTCAGTGGCAAAGTAGTATTTGAAGAACTTAATGTTCATAGCATCTGACTCAAGTAAAATTATTTCTGTTAATTAAAATTTCCCAAATGTAGATGAAAATTGGTAGCAATAACTAGTAATCAAAATTTGATAAAAAAAGGTTCTGAATGTTAAAAATAAATCGAATTTGAAATTTTTAAGCGTCTTTTTTCCGGGCTCGTCTTATTCACAGAGCAGGAGACTCAGAGGTTAATCTTCCGTAGAGACTCACGGCAATTTGGCCCCCAAGATCTCAATAGAACAGCGCGCCAGTGGACGGACATGGAACTAAAACGTCGAACCGTAACCCCCTGCCTTTTTGTTTTTTAATGATTTCAAGAGTTTACAGACTCTTTCCGCGGTGATACTTATATAGCCACTGGTACCGTATCACGTGACAGATGCTATCGTAGTTTCATGTTCGACTACTATTGGACGCTGTCTTAAACACAAGAGTTGGACCTCTGTCTCTCCTCCTCTGTGGTCTTATCCATCGAGTATTAGCTGGAGTCACCACGACTATCCACGCAGCACTGGTCACCATAAGTAACAGCCAGTGCTGCAGGTGACGTCATATTCAGGCAAAAAGCTGCTTTGAAACTACTGAAACCAATGAAACAAAAGCTTCACCGCGCATAGACAAATAGAATGATGGATTTAATAATCTTTATCAATTATACAAGCTTACTGTTGTACCAACTGTATAATTAAGTTTGTTTTTTCCTGTATGTGATGTCACTCCAAAGATTAGCTGTGACCTATGGCGGGAGAGCCAGTGGTATCTCCACCTAATGTAAGCTCGATGGTCTTACCTAATTAGGGCCGGCCGATCTGACAGCGGCCGGGTAGCGAATTTCTATGCGTCTGGTTTGTGTTGATAACAGATTGCACTAGGGCTATTGCCGGTAGCGAGCGCTGGGGGTATCACCACTCTCCGCACTTGGTTTTCATTTTTGCAAAAGTGTTTCGGTGCAGTCTCTGGGAGACTGAAAATGCCCTTCTAAGGGCAAAGTCCAGTACAGCCCGTATAGAGATTTTTCGGTGTCACATTGCGGGTACTTCAACGCAGTGCTGGTGCCCCTAATCTCTGGACTCTTTGCTCCGGGACTAGGCCAAAGCCCGCGCGCTCCCGATTTGCTGAGTTTGGGCTAGAGTGGGAGAGCCCCAGGGTGCCCACTTAGCACTTAGCAGTTTTCCTGTCATCCTCTCTCACAGAGATGTCAGCTGCCCACAAGGGTTCAGCAATTCCTAAGGGGGCAACCCGTAAACCGTCCGTGCCAACCCGGACACTGAAGGTAGTGGCCAATAAACTACCTAGCTCTGCTGGTAGTCCCCACTCGGAAGAAAGTGACCCCCACGAATCCATCGAAGTCCTCTTCGAGGGATCTCCAGCGTGAGGAGTCATCTTTGGCCACTACAGCTGACAAGGGGTCATCCCCCAACACCACCGGGCCAACCCGGTCTAAACGTGGTGTAGACACCAATTTGCCATCCATGGCAAACAAGGGACAAACACCGTCCCACCCCGGGCCCACTCGGGGAAAAGAGGGATCACTTGCTGGCTCCCCGAAGTCCCCTTTGGAGGTTCACCTCTACCCCTGTGTCTACTCTCGTGGAATTTAGCAGACAAATAAATTCCTATCTTAAAGAGGTGGAGTCCCTCATCGGTAACTCCCGGGTCACCTCTGCTAATAAGGATAGGATTAAAGCGGCCCTTCGTAGGATCCGCTCGGCTTGTGACGAACAAGCCCATGGTACAGCAATCTTAGGTGGTAGATTGCAAGAAGCGGTGGAGGCACGCCGCTTCCGAGGTGGCTTCCTATGCTGAAGCGGCCAGGAAAGGAGCTAGTAAGGCGAAAGGGCCTTCGCCCGCCCCACGGAAGCAGAACATGGGGAAGAGGAAACACATTCTCCTGGTCTATCCCACAGTCGAGAACACGTCCTCTGATGACGTGAAAAAGCCCCTTCAAACTGCAGTCAACCCTGCAAAGCTGCAGTTAGGGTCAAAGGGATTCGTAGTGTTAGGAAGGGTGGGTTACGGTGGAGTGTTTCCGCCCCGAGGACCTTAACCGCCTCGCCGAGGAGTTGAGGAGCAATCCACTGACCAAAGGTTGCACGCTCCCCAAGACCCTACAGAAGAGACTCCCCCGTCTGATCGTCTATGGCGTCGACGGGAAGCTCTTGCAGAAGGACTTCGAGGAAGGGGTTCGCGAGCAGAACCCCGACCTCAAAGGCGGGCTTTCAGCCCGTTTTCCCATTAAGGCTAAAGGAGACCGGGTCTACTGGGTGGTAGAGGTGGAGAACCATGCCTTCAAGCTCTTAATGAAGCGGAGAAGACTGAACCTGGGTTGGTCAGTCCTCCGCCTTAAAGAATTTTTGCGTGAAGTCAGGCGCTTCCGCTGTAACGGCTTCGGCCACTTCCGGAGCACTTGCAAAGAGACAGAAGACCAGTGTGGCAGATGCAGTGAAGTTGGGCACCAGCATCACAAATGTGCAGCCACGCCAAAGTGCAGCAACTGCTCGTCTGCGAATGCCAAGTTCCGACTGAAGTTGGATGACGCCCACTCCAGCTTTAGTAAGACCTGTCTCAGTCTTATACGGGAACTTGAGCAGGTGAAAAACCGTGTCAACTATGGTTGAACGACTGAGTAGGGATTCAGAGGCACGTCGCTCTCGCGTGCAGTGTAAGTTGGTCTTTTGACCGAGGTGTCTTGATGACTCTGGCTCGGAGTCACCACCGCAGCACAGGACCTAGTCCTGCGAACTATGTAAATATTTCTGTGTATTTTGTGATCTTATTATTGACTTCTTTGGAAGAGGGATTGCATGAGACCCTCACTCTTAATGTGCATGTACTTGTTTTTTTCGTTTAGATACCAATAATGGACTTTGTCCTAAAAACTCGTATTGGCGAACTAATCTCTCAGCCAAGATGCGAAATTTAATGCCCCCGCCCATTAGCACGTCGCACATGCTGGCTATGGCCGAAGGGTGTAAAATGCCGGTCTCGTAGGGACAGCAGACCGCTGCCGGTCTCAAGACCGATCCTGTCCGGGTGAAAGACTGCGGTTTCCGGATCCTGACGGAATTGCGTCTGCATTTAGACGGTGCAGGTAGAGTCATCAGCTTACCTAATCAGCTCACCGCTAAAGCCCCCCTCCCCCTTTTTTTTTTTTTTAGAACTATATTATTGTCCGGCTCAAGGGTAGGGCTCCCTGGAACAGTAGCCGCAAACCAGATCAGATCATATGTAGAGCATTTTAGGAAGGGAGTGTATGACCCCAGTTTTTTTTTTTTTGATTGGAGGTTTAACGACCATCGTGAGCAACTCTAATGGGCTATAAGCAGTCGCCCGTCCCTAATTTAAGGTCACTGGTTCCAGAGAAGGGAGAGAGCCAGTGCCGTAAGACAAGCACAACATCCATGCCTCACCGGGATTTGAACCCGGACCCCTTTCGGACGAATGATCAGAGGCCATCGCTTAGACCACTGCGCCACGGGGGCGGCCCCCAGATCTTAAACAACCCTTAGAAGTAGGAAGCTATGGGTTTGGGCTAGAGAGCCCGACAGGAAGGTCACACGGGAACGGGGGTGGAAGACGCTGTTATTTATAACCGGGAGGCCAGTGCCCTGGGTCCGAAGGCCTAACGTGTCCATCTTACGCACGGCTTGCAATTAGTGGTTGGAGCGTTTATAATGAATTAGCTTTGTTTATCTTTTTGCTAAGCTAATTATTATGAATGAATAATGCTCTAAGCTTCAAAATAATGAATTCCCAAAAGGGTGTTGTTACTCGTTAATTATGAACTTAAACAAAGTCTCAACGCTGGTTATTTATATTAAGTAATCAAAGTCATAAACCTAACAGCCAGACAGAGGTCTGACAAAACTAAGAATTGAAAAAGACTGAACTTACAGAACAACTTGTTTATTATGATGACTCCTGGTCAACTAAGGCACTCATATATCACTACTACATAACAACACACTGCAACGCAACAACACAACCAACAACACCAACCACCCTCAACTCCAACGCAACTACACAACTACAACGCAACAACACAACTACAACGCAACAACACAACTCCACTTCTCGATGAACGCGCCTATATACGAGCTACCACCACGTCATGACTTACACTCATTGCCAGATCTCATTCAGCGGGGTGAAATAATATTCCGTTCAGTAGGAAGATAATTTACATAGTAAAATAAAATAACCAGAGATAGTAAAATCAAAAGGAAAGTGAATATAGAGTATACGTTACATCATCTCCCCCTTAATTTTTCTTCTTTTTTTTTCTTTTCTTTTTTTTTTTTTTTTTTTTCCGAAAAACCTATCAATTTTGGAGTGTAAGTCTTACATTTCGATGATTGACGTTTCTCGATCTTTTTTTTTTTATTTGTTGTTTGGTGGTAGCCGTATTTACATTATCAACTTGGCATAACAATTTACGAATCTGTATTCGACTGTGAAATTTGTAGTGTAGAACAAACCAAACCTGCATCGGCATACTTTCCTTTTATTCTGCCTAGCAGGAATCACTTTTTTAATTTCAAATTACGTGCGCCTCATTCGTGGAAATACATAACAACTGTATCAGCAGCGAAGATTGCCTGAAGCTGCCTAACAGTAACAATTTTATTATTTTCATTTCAAATTACGTTTGCCTCATGCGTTGAAATACAGAACAACTGTATCAGCAGCGAAATTTACCTGGAGCTGCCTAACAGTAACAATTTTATTATTTTCATTTCAAATTACGTTTGCCTCATGCGTTGAAATACAGAACAACTGTATCAGCAGCGAAATTTACCTGGAGCTGCCTAACAGTAACAATTTTATTATTTTACCCCTAAGCACATAGATATATATAAAAAAAAGTGGATTAGTAGATGGACATAGAAGAAATATAAAAAAAAACACACATATATACACAAAAAGAATGCATAGGCCCACACGAAAAAAAGAAATTCTGACACGCCAACTGGTCGAGCAGGAAAAACAATAAACTGAGAAAAGAACCTGTCCACGAGAACTTACTTATCTCGAGGACGCATAAAAAATTCTAGTGCGAAAACGTTTTCCAGGCCTAATGGGACTGGGGAAATCAGGTGGCTTGGATCTCTTCCGGGACGGTAATGGAACATCGGTCTGTTGTCGGTCAGGAATCTGGCGGTCTGGAAATCCCTGCGGCTGAGAAGAACGGTCAGAAGTCTGGCGGTCCGGAATCCCTTGCGGCTGAGAAGAACGGTCAGGAGTCTGGCGGTCCGGAAATCCCTGCTGCGGCTGATAGGAACGGTCAGGAGTCTGGCGGTCTGGAAATCCCTGCGGCTGATAAGAACGGTCAGGAACGTCAGAAGTCTGGCGGTCCGGAAATCCCTGCGGCTGAGAAGAACGGTCAGGAACGTCAGAAGTCTGGCGGTCCGGAAATCCCTGCTGCGGCTGATAGGAACGGGCTCCCCCAGGCTTTGGATATGAAGTCCCTTGATGCTGGGGCCCGTTGTGTCCTTCCAGTATCTTTTTGGAGGGACGTGTCTCCGGCCACATCGCTTGTTTTCGTTTACGCCCACGGGGCATGATAGTAGTAGCAGGCATCGGCCCTGTTTGCCCTGAACGGAGGTTCCAGGGGCGAAACCCGGGCGGATGCAAAGATTTCTGCCTTCGTCGCTGTTGCGGCGAAGCAGATTGGGGAGACAAGTGACGTTTGCGCCCAGCTTTTGGTGGTGCTGGACGGTGTGGAATATTAAATGTTGGATTCATAACTGACAAATCCGAAATGTCCGACGCCTCTGAGTCGCTGCTGTAATTCAGCGGTCGTGCAGGGCGATGTTTGGATTTGCCTATAGGAATACTTTCCGATGAGGTATTCAAAGAAGAAGTATCCCGCGTTGGTGCAGAGTTAGCCGGAAACGGCGCAGCAATAGTCTTGGCAATGGTTGGAGGGAAAGGAACGATACTAGTATTCGACGAACGCGAATCGAGCCTTGGTCTCACGGGAGAATCAGGTTGCGGTTGTAGAAACTCGTCTGGAGGGGGAGGGTGAAGGAAAAATCACTGGTGATTCGTCAAACATGTTCGGTGGTTCGTCCACAATTTCTGGTGGTTGAACATGAGATATAGATTCTTGAGTCTGTGGAACAGAAGGTTGAGTAGGATTGATAATGAACTCGATATCCCGTTCGTGATACTTGCGACATTGATCAACATGTACATATTGAAAATTGTTGTTCGGTTTCTCCAGAACAATATTATTTTCAAAAACATTTGCCACCCGATATGGACCTTCGTAGCTGGGTGCAAATTTCTTCACTAAAGTATGCGAAACAGAAGACTGGAAGTGCGTTTCCACGAGAGTGAGATCTCCAACGACAAGATCTGGTTCCCTACGCCTAGAATTATAATATCGTGCTTGAGCCGCTTGTGCTCCTAGCATTGCAACACGAGCTTTTTCTGCCATAATGTGTACTGATTGCGGAGTTGGTCGCTGATTTAGTTCGTCGATAATCCCCGTTAAATTTTCAAAAGGGGTTTTAATTTTGCGACCCAGAAAAAGTTCTGCAGGAGTAATTTTAGTAGACTCGTGGACAGACGAGCGGAGGGCGAACGCAAAAAGTTCTAAATGGTCATCCCATCTTTCATGGTGGTCCATTACGAAAGTCGCAATCATTTTCACTAGCGTTCGGTTAACGCGTTCTGCAGGATTACTCTGGGGATGATATGGGGAAATGAATTTATGTTTAATGTGTAATCTCGCACACATTCTTTCAAAAATGTCAGAAATAAATTGAGGACCATTATCCGAAACTACTTTATTAGGTGCACCATATCTAGAAAATACTTCATTAACTAAGACATTACAAATAATCTCAGCCGTAGCGGCTTTAATGGGAAAAACTTCAACCCATTTAGAAAAATTATCAGTTAGTACTAAAACATAACGAGCTTTATTTTTAACAGATAATGGATAAGGTCCCAATAAATCTATGGAAATAATATCAAATACATGAGAACTTGAACTAGATTTCAAGTGACCGGCCGGTCTTACATTACGATAATTATTAATCTGACACAAGTGACATGATTGAACGTATGCGAGCACACTTTGGTACATGCCAGGCCAATAGGCAACATCCCGCAATTTACAACGGGTCTTGCGAATACCTAAATGGCCTGCAAGAGGTTTGTCATGAAATTCATTTAAAAGAGCCATTCTAAGGGTTCGCGGAATACATGGGCGAAACTCTGCCCTAGTAGTCCGAGACTTTGTATAATAAAGAAGACCCTCTATTACTTCAAAATGTTGTGACCTTCCAGCCAGAGAAGGATCACTTGGTAGGGGCGAACCCGCAAGCAAAAAATTGTAAATATCCCCAAAATCTGGATCATTTATTAATTCTGCCATTATCTGCTCTCTGGATGTGATATCAGCTATCAGAAGTAAAGGCTGACATCCAGGAGTAGTTTCGGTGGGGACCCCACTAATCGGAACGCGAGATAATGCGTCCGGTAATTGATTCTTATTACCTGGCTGATACGAAATTTTGATATTGCTCTCTTGTAACTTCAGAGCCCACTTCATAAGTCTTTGAGATAGGTTTTTAGCAGAATTCAAATACTGAAGGGCAGAATGATCCGTAATTATGTTAACTGTCAATTCGTTAAGATAACATTGAAATTTATTCAGTGCATACACAACAGCAAGACATTCACGTTCCGTAGCTGAATAATTGCGTTCAGCTTTGGCTAAAGTACGAGACGCAAAAGCTATTGGATGCCCAGCTTGTGACAAAACGCAACCAAGACCAACTCCAGATGCATCAGTATAAATATCAAATTCTTTAGAATGATCCGGGAAAGCCAACACCGGAGGCTGAGTCAATGCAGACTTCAGTGTTTCGAATGCAGCGTTAGCTTCAGGTGTCCAAATAAACTTCTTGTATTTACGCTTTAAAGCATACAATGGCTCACATATTGTAGCATAAGCGGGGACGAACTGCTGATACCATCCGGTCATTCCCAGAAAGCGGGATAGTTCTTTTGCTGTTTTAGGCCGAGGAAAGTCAGCAATAGGCCTAATTTTTTCATTATCAGTGAATAAGCCGTGGGGAGTAATTTTCAACCCCAGATATACAATCTCGTTCCTCGCTATCTGGCATTTACTAGGTTTTAACGTCAAGCCAGCATTGTATATAAGTTGGAACACCTGTTTGAGCAGAGAAAGGTGCTCGTCAAAAGTCTCTGATGTGATAATAATATCATCCAAATAGACATGCACATGGGGACCCAGGACAGGTCTGAGAACCGTGTCCATAAGCTTTTGGAAAGTAGCAGGTGCAGAAGCTAAACCAAAAGGCATACGTAAATATTCATAGGCCCCAAAAGGAGTCACAAAGCCTGTTTTATCGACCGAGTCCGGATGTACTGCCACCTGCCAATATCCACTCGCCAAATCCAAAGTTGACATCCATTTGGTCGACGACAAGTCATTTAGAATATGTGACATGACAGGTAGGGGATAATTGATTGTTTTTGTGACTTGGTTGAGTTTGCGAAAATCTGTCACGAAACGAAATTCATTTGGTTGTTTCTTTGGAACCAAGAAGGCAGGAGCCGCCCAGGCGCTTGTTGATTCCCTGATTATGCCCTGCTTAATCATTTCCGCAATTTGACGTTGCATTTCCTGTTTTTTATGTGGAGCACAAGGGTAAGGTTTCGTCGCAATGGGTTTCGAACCATCAGTGTCAATAACATGATAAACCACCTGTGTGAAACCAGGTTGATCCGAAAATAAACCAGGGCTTTCCTGTAAAAGGAGAGAAAGCTGGTCTCGTTGCCCCTCATTCAATTGGTCACTCAACAATAAACTCGTAATATCTACAGGAACCGTCGGAATCATTTCGACAGGTTCCGGAAAGGAAATCACATGTTGTACAAAATTCAAAGTTATTTGAAACTTGTTAATAAAGTCCATACCCATGAGACATTTCACGGGTAGCTCGTCTATAAGCAGGAAAGAATGTGTAAAACGAGCTTTTCCCAGCCCTAAAGATAATGTGACAGTTCCTGAAATACTGAAGATTTCGTTATTTGCACCTCGCAAATACTGCGTTGCAGGCTGAACATGTATTGCAGAAAAAACATCATTGCAAAACTTTGTATTTAGGGCTGATATCTCAGACCCAGTGTCGAACTTTGTCTCGACAATAATGTCTTCAAGTGTCAAGAATACATCAGGCAACTGAGGAGTTTGAACAGTCACTAATACTGTTTTAGGGTCAGGATGTTTGGTATCAGGAAGCAGGACCGACCCTTCGTCTACTTCCTGTGGAAGTTTAAAGGAATTCTGGTGGTGTTATCATGTGGTCGGAAACCTCGACCCTGCCGGGTATCGGGAAAATTTTCACGATAAGGAAAATTGCGTGCACCCTGCGTCGGGAACTCCGCGTGTCTGTTGAGATTTTCATTTTCGGTACGTCTGCCCTCAGCACGGGCAGAAAAATTATTATTGCCCTGAGCATGATAACGTTCCGAATGCTGCTGAGTGGAACGGGGTCGAGCATACTGTGCATTATGACGATACCCCGTAGCTTGCTCCGAAACTCGTTGCTGGTTCGCCACTCTTCTGTGTGGTGGAACGTATGAAGCTTGGGTGGGCACGTGTGTATGCTCGCGCTGAAAGTTTTGTCTATTATGCCGCTGAGGGTTTTCGGAATAAGCCTCGCGGGGTGCCCGAGCATGGTGAGTTGAAGCATGTTTGCCATGTCGCTCTTCATACGTGCGTATGAGGCGAAGGCATTCATGAATAGTGGTAGGGTGTCGAACCTCAAGAAAATCTTGCAAGAATGGGTCGAGCTGCTGAACGAGGGTATCCAACATGTCAACATGACTGGCATGTGGATCCCATAGATTATATAGGCGTGTAGTTTCCAACGCAAATGCAACAGGGCTATCATTGGGACCCTGCTGACGAGAAAACAGCTGTTGAGCAAGGCTAGCTCGACTGAGGCCGAAAGGAAAGACCTCCAAGAATTCTGCACGGAAATTCTCATAATGAGAATCCGGGTTCGACCCTCGCCACTGCCGATACCAGGTCTTGGCGGTATCCCTCAAGCAAGTGCCGGCAATTTGGACCTTGCAGTCTTCCGGAATATTATATAAATCAAAATGGTCTTCCAGATCTTCGAGGAACTTTAAAGACCCCTCCAAACCATTGAAATGAATTGTTCCTGCATGCGGCACGAAATGGGCAAGCATTCTGCTTCGCTGAGAGGATTGAATTCCCTCAGCTACGACCCGCGACTCAGAGTGATAAGAAGCTGGTGCATTCCGAAATGGTGAAGAATGCTTGGGTATGTGTAGATTATTCATATCCAAGTCAGAGCCACAGGCTTCGTACAAATTGTCCAAACAAACACCATTACCCTCGAGACTTGCCGGAAGGTGGAAATTTGCAGTTGTCTCAGGTAAGGAAGCCATGGGTAATAATAGTCAGGATCTCGTGTTCGAGAAAAGTTCGGGCGCCAATTATAATGAATTAGCTTTGTTTATCTTTTTGCTAAGCTAATTATTATGAATGAATAATGCTCTAAGCTTCAAAATAATGAATTCCCAAAAGGGTGTTGTTACTCGTTAATTATGAACTTAAACAAAGTCTCAACGCTGGTTATTTATATTAAGTAATCAAAGTCATAAACCTAACAGCCAGACAGAGGTCTGACAAAACTAAGAATT
This sequence comes from Macrothele yani, assembly GCA_039090855.1. Classification (NCBI taxonomy): domain Eukaryota; kingdom Metazoa; phylum Arthropoda; class Arachnida; order Araneae; family Macrothelidae; genus Macrothele; species Macrothele yani. The sequence goes on along the minus strand of CM077016.1, from coordinate 73,318,117 downwards.
GAAAAAGACTGAACTTACAGAACAACTTGTTTATTATGATGACTCCTGGTCAACTAAGGCACTCATATATCACTACTACATAACAACACACTGCAACGCAACAACACAACCAACAACACCAACCACCCTCAACTCCAACGCAACTACACAACTACAACGCAACAACACAACTACAACGCAACAACACAACTCCACTTCTCGATGAACGCGCCTATATACGAGCTACCACCACGTCATGACTTACACTCATTGCCAGATCTCATTCAGCGGGGTGAAATAATATTCCGTTCAGTAGGAAGATAATTTACATAGTAAAATAAAATAACCAGAGATAGTAAAATCAAAAGGAAAGTGAATATAGAGTATACGTTACACGTTTGTTTCTGCTTGGGATTGAACCTGAGGCTTTGGGCCGCCCCGGTGGCGCAGTGGTCTAAGCGATGGCCTCTGAACATTCGTCCGAACGGGGTCCAGGTTCGAATCCCGGTGAGGCATGGATATTGTGTTTGTCTTACGACACTGGCTCTCTCCCTTCCCTGGAACCAGTGACCCTAAATTAGGGACGGGCGACTGCTTATAGCCCATTGAGTTGCTCACGGTGGTCGTTAAACCTCCAATCATCAAAAAAAAAAAAAAAGAAAAGAACCTGAGGCTTTTCCGCTGCAGTCACGAACGTTGAACACTAGACCATCCGTGACCCCAACAGCCCCAAACCAGGGATGGGCTACTGCTTATAAATGCCCACGGTGGTCACTCCCCACCACCAAATGAGAGAAAATAAAAGTCACATATAAAGTTTTTTTACTGCATTTTGTCCCGCAATGTTAGATTTAACTTCGCATCCTTTGATATATGTAAAAAAAAAAAAAAATAAAAAAAAAATGGCTAGGTGAAAGAACAAAGAGTCAGATTTAAAAATTATTGAAAAATTAAGGCATTCTTTAATGAAAACTGGTACTCCTTTTTAAATCCTTCCAGTAATCGTTAGAAATAACTAACTACCCAAGAATACTAAATTTCGAGCATTGTAAAAAGTTCGTTTTTATTTATCTCTTGAAGCCGCAGAGAAACATGGAGCTGACGGCCGTGGCCCAGTGGTATAAGCGCTGGCTTATGACCATTCGTCCGAGATGAGTCCGTTTTCGAATTCCAGTGAGACATGGATGTTGTGTTTTGTGTTACGAAAAACTGCCCCCTCCCTTCCCTGGAACAAATGGCCCTAAATTAGGGACGAGCGAGTGCTTACACCCTCTGAGTTACTTACGGTGGTCGTTAACCCCAGTGTTTCTTTCAGGACTTTTTGACCGGGGGAGTGGGGGCAAATGGAACCTTAGAGGGGGCAAGTTTTCCATTTGCTACATCTATATATATATAATTTTAACTACTAAATTTATATATATAGAAGTAATTACTATATATCTAGCACAGGGGCGCATTTAGGAGGGCCTTTGACCCCGGAAAATGATTCATTTTTTTTTTTTTTTGGTTTTTGGTTAAAATGCGACTTACATTAGAAAAAAATGCCATAATTTAATAAAAATGTATCAACTTACATTAGAAAAAAATGATTTAATTTTTCTTCAATTTTCCATTTACTTTAGTTTTGTTACAGATGGTGGATTTCAAAAACTGCATTTTTTCGTCCCCCCCCGAAGAAAAATAATATATATATTCCTGATATAGTAAGTACTTTTTCAAACATTTCAGGAATAACAAACTTTTTTTAGCTAAAGGAAGGGGAGGGGGGGGGAGTCCGCAGGCTTGAAATTTTTATCTTCTGTATTAAAATGCATTCAACGCCCTCCGGTTCCTGAATCACGACTCCCGGACAATTAGGTATGATTAGTCTACTTATTATATATATATTTTTTTTTTTATTGGAGGTTTAACGACCACCGTGAGCAACTCAATGGGCTATAAGCAGTCGCCCGTCCCTAATTTAGGGCCACTGGTTCCAGGGAAGGGAGAGAGCCAGTGCCGTAAGACAAACACAACATCCATGCCTGACCGGGATTCGAACCCGGACCCCGTTCGGACCAATGATCAGAGGCCATCGCTTAGACCACTGCGCCACCGGGGCGGCTATTATATTTTGAAGAATACCATACGTCGTAATACACTTTTTTATAAAATAAACTATAACTAGTACCATTTGAACAAATATTAAAAAAAATATAATTGGAGAAATATTTGTAGCATAACAAGAAACGAAACTTCCGTTTTCATCTCAGCCTGAATTTATTAGAATTTGTCTCGGTAACCTAAAATGTCCCCGAGGGGGGGGGTTCCGGGAGGGCTTCGCCCCCTGGATGTATGCCTGAAAGAAACACTGGTTAATCCCCCCCCAAAAAAAAAAAAACAACCGCAGCCGCTCATCCCTATAATTTAGGGCAACTGGTTCCAGGGAAGAACAAGAGGAGAGCCAGTACCGTAAGATAAGCCCAACAGACATTCCTCACCGTGATTCGAATCCAGACTCATCTCGGACGAACAGCCAGAGTTTGACTGATAAAGTTCGCTTAGACCACTGCGCCACGGGGGCGGTTTGCTATAAGTTCGGAATGGGATTCTACTTTTTATTTACGTAAAACATTCAGAGGGAACTTTTTTTTGTCTATTGCCGTACCTGTGGCGCAGTGGTCTAGGCACTGGCTTCTGATCATTCATGGGACCAGGTTCGAGTCTCGCCGCAGGGGCGTACTGATATCCCCCGCGACCCCCGCATTGGGGGGAGGAAGAGGGGCTGACGACTAAGAGGGCCTCAGCAGAAAGACTTTACACATTTCTTTTGCGGAAACTTTATACAAAACTAGTTAAAGAAATAGCGCCAGGAATTTCTTTAACCAGTTTTGTATATTAATACGTGCAAAACACTGACATTATGTTAAGTGTGTTTCTCATATTCAAATGTAAAACATTTAGGTAGTTTTGCGTGTTTTGTGCGTCAATTTTTAATTGTTACTTATTTATTTGCTTACTGTTTTGTATTTTCTTATAAACCGGAAAAGGCGCAGTGGTCTAAGCGATGGCCTCTGATCATTCGTCCGAACGGGGTCCGGGTTCGAATCCCGGTGAGGCATTGATGTTGTGTTTGTCTTACGGCACTGGCTCTCTCCCTTCCCTAGAACCGGTGACCCTAAATTAGGGACGGGCGACTGCTTATAGCCCATTGAGTTGCTCACGGTGGTCGTTAAACCTCCAACAAAAAAAAAAAACAAAAAAAAAAAAAAACCCGGAAAAGGCCATTAGACACTGCCACGAGGCAGGTACATGTTCTGTGCGTATGGTCGTGGGACATTTTAAAGAGCTGGTCTTAGTTCTATTGGAGAACAAAATTTGCATGATATGATTAACTCTGGCATAAGTGTTTTGGAGTATACTTTGTATCGGTATGAAACTAGGGCATTCATGTTAACTACAATGTGAACATTTGTGTTTCATGCAATGAAGTGTAATAATTTTGGTTTTACGAAATTTTTTTGTAGGTTTCAAAGAATTTGATTTATTAAAACTCCCGTTAAGCCTAGTAAATGATATGGAAGTTAGAATTTACTTTCAGTAATTGAAAGTTAATAGAGTTTCGCAAAAGGACCTCCCCAAAAAACATTTTAAGGGGGAGAGGGGGAGTGTTCTGGTACACCACTGAATCTCAGTGAGGCATGAATGTTGTGTTTGTCTTACAGCACTGGCTCTCACCCTTCCCAGGAACCAATAGCCCAAAATTAGGGACGGGAGACTGCTTATAGCGGATCGAGTTGCTCACGTCGTTAACTCCCTTCCCTACACCGAAAAAATAAATAAAATGATTTGCCTCTGAAAGAAGCGGCTGCTCACTCTGCTTTCCAGAAGAAGTCTCCTGTCCCAGCAAATAAAAGCAAACAAAAAGTATTGCATTTTCTCAAATTTTAACTCTAAAGTGATTCTTGGCCTCGATTATGGATGTGGGCAAACTGATCTTCTACACGTTAGGTTTTTAAAAGTAGCTCGTGATTTGACGCAGCTGTGAAACTAACTGAATTTTAAATAAAAAACTACGTGTTAATCAAAGTTTGTAAAATAGCTTTGTTAGAATTATCTGCGTTGTGTGTTTCTGTAACGTGCATAAGTCAGATCTTTTCTCTCGATGTTCCTTATTCGTTGTCAGGAAGGAACGCAGCTACGTTTCTTTCTTTTCCCCTTCCTTTTTTCATTTTTTTTTTTCATAGCTTCTCTGCAGCAAAAGACAAGAAACTGAGTTACACGTCAGAACATGTGAACTCTGGAAGGGGCACATCCTATTGGTTGACTGGCGGAGAGAATTGATCACGTGACCAAACAAACCGCTGTGCGCGAAGCACTCCTGCCATCCACCACCAGTTGGTCGTTGTCATATCGGAAAATGCGACGAGGCGGTGAGTGAGCGCGTAAAGGAAGAGAAAGGTGAGCAAACTTCCATGTTTTAACCCGTTAATTCTTAAACTAAAAACTTCAGCCATTTTCATTGAACTCGCAGTATGCTGAATTGTTCGAATTGTGTTTAAAAAAAGTAATGCTTAGTAACACTTGCGGTTTAGTGCTTGAGCATCTATTGTGTTCTACAGGTTTTTCCGTTGTGAAGAAATCCAAAGTACGTTAACTTGGGCAGTTGAACTTTTACGTCTGCTGTATGCAAGTTAATTCGTCTTTAAGATCATTTAAGTATGTAAAGTGAAAAAAAAAACAAAATAAGACAAGTAAAATATTAAGTAATTCCTTATAGGTTGAATTTTGGTAATTTTGGACGAAAGCGTGAGTATAGTATCCCACTATTTAGAAATGGATGAGAAAAACCTTCGCATTTTTGAGAAATGTATGCGAACACTTTGTTTTTGTTGAAGTTAATATTTCGAGTAGGGCCTATCGGAAACTCTAGAAAAATAGTGTTTCATTTTGTAACGTTTCAGGCAGTATGTGTTGAATCTGTATCTTTGAGGTAGTTTGAAATATCTGCACATCAGGTGTTGACCGTTGTGCAGTTTTCGTATTTTTATAGGTCTTCTTTTGCATTTTTAATTTTCTAATGAACAGTATTAATCGTGTTTTTGAGCTACTGGGCATGAATAACTTGCGACTCGTGGAAAACTGATTTCAATACGCTACGTGTTTTCAGTAATACATAAATTGTGTCCTAGGTGTATGCAATTGTTTTGCGGGGGAACAATCTGTATTTTGAATAGTATGCTGAATGGAGTTGTGTTTTGTGGTTGTCTCAACTAGTGTGGCAATTTTTCGAAAGGATTCAGTGGGCGCATTGTTCCTCTCCAGCCTCCGCCCGCTGCTTTATTGCTTCACGACGCAGGTAAATTCTCTTTTCATCTCTCAGTGGTCTTGTGTGCTGTGTATTCCAAGTTCTTTGTGCAACTTTGCAAAGTAATTTACTTGGTTTATTTTTCTGTGTGTTTTAAATTTTCAGATGAACTAAAACACTCCAGATTTATCAGGTGTAACAATCTGCACGAATATTTTTAATGTTCCATTGCACTCGCTAGTATGTCGCGCGCAGTGTTTGAAAGTGTATGCAAGTTATATCTCGAGTGTTACAGGCAAGGCAGCTGGGTCGTCTTGTGCGGCAGGGTTAGAATCACTTAGGGCGGCGTGATATTATGGTTCTGTTTCTCACCTTTCCGTGGAAATAATGGCTCGCAATTAGCGATGGAAGATAAGCTATTGCTTTGAGCTTCCCTGGGAAAGTGGTAACAAGAAATTTTTGATTGGGGAAGGGGGCAGGAAGCACAGGTGTGACCGTAAAAATATTTTGTTCGTGTGAACGCAGTAACTCAGTGGCGTAGCCAGAAATTTCTTAAGGGGGAGGCGAGGCAAGTCCATGGATTTTGTTCATTTGTAAAAACCTCTTGTATACATCGCTTTAAATTCTTACTCAATCCAATCTAAGGTAGGGGTCCGGACCCATGATCCCTCCCCCTTTTCTACACCTCTGCAGGAACCCAAGCTGGTTTTGTGAAGAATTTTAGCTGGATTTTTCCCAAATTAAGTGTACGGTTCTCATAAAATTCCGTCGGAAGTGCCGAGCCGTGTTGCTTTTCTGGATACCTTTCGTGGAGTACAAGCAACCTACTATTAAGCACGGGCAACTTGATTTTCTATGGTAGTTGCAAGTAAAAACTGCACCATGTATGTATGAAGCAGTTTTAAAATTAAACTTTAATTGCATTAAATAATGCTGTTAAAATAAATTTTACTTGGGCAGTCATTGCACTTAAATTCGGATTCTTTTATCTCTGCAGAGCTACATGGTAAAGTTTGGGAGTCCGTAACTTACAAGTGCCTTTTATTTATTCTGTAATCCTGTCTTTATTTATCCTGTAAGAATAAACATAAAATTTATTTCCTTGACACTTGGTTTCACCTCAAAGGTTTTTCACTTTGAATGCTGAATGTAACAATTTTATGGCATCATCAACCATTATCAATCAACTGCTGGATGAAGGTCTCCCCAAGTTTCCTCCACAACGGTCTGTCTTGTGCCAGTCTCCTCCATGTCACTCCCGCATACTTTCGAATTTCATCCACCCATCTCCCATGTGGTCTTCTGGGTCTTTTCCCTGTCCCTTGGAATCCAATCTAAAATTTCGGCTGTCCATTGATGGTCTGTCCTTCTGGCAGTATGTCCAGCCCATTGCCATTTCAGGGATTTAACTCTGATCATGATGTCTTCCACTCTTGTCATTTTTGTGATCCAAGAGTTCCTCTTCTCATGTAGTTGAATAAAAGTTTCTTTATGATACTGTGCCATTTATATAATGTTGAAGTAACACAGTTAAAGCAAGAAATATGCACATTGCTCCATAGTTGGATATTTCAGGCATTTTCTGTTTTTTTTTTTTGTCACATCTAGACTATGTATATTGGTCTAAGTGGTTTCTTATGACTGTTCGTCCGACCTGGTGAGGCATGAATGTTGTGTTTGTCTTAAGACTCTCCCTTCCCTGGAACCAGTGGCCCTAAATTAGGGAAAGACGACTGCTTATAGCCCACTGAGTTGCTCACGGTGGTCGTTAAGCCTTCAATAAAAAAAAAGTGTGAAGATTAGTGTTAGTGTTTATTTAATTACTTTCAAATGGAAGTAGCATTTTTGCAGTAGAAGAAACAGAATTTCAAAAACTAGTTTAAGAACTCGTGTAACTGTAAGGCCAAAAAGGTTTTAAATCAGATGCAGATGCCAATAAAGAAAAGCTTTTATATGTACGTATGCATATAGGTAAAGCAAACTTAAGATTTTACTGTAGGTGAATCTGAATTCATTAACAAATAAAGGCAAGTAGATCGCGCTAGTTATGTTAAGAGATTAGAACTTTTACATAGAAAGTTCGTAAGTTTGGAGCTTTCAACCTCGTCTTAGGTCTTCATCGCACCAATGGAGGATTAAGATTGTTCCCTGATTCTACGTTTGAATTTAAATTTTTGTTACCAGATCTTAGAACCGATCTCCAGATCATCGGGATATAGAGTGGAGATTCTGAATTGCAAGTCCTTGGGCTGAAAAGATCTTCCAGGCTATAGATAAATTCTAAGATCTGGCAACAAAAATTAAAACATAGAATCTGGAAACAGTCCTCCATTGGTGTGATGAAGACCTAAGACGAGGTTGAAAGCTCCCAACTTACGAACTTCCTTTGTAAAAGTTCTAATTTCCTAATATAACTGGTGTGATCTACTTACCTTTGTAATTTCTTGGTGCGTGTTTTGCCCATCATAGTCACTGAATGTATTAACATATCCATCAATTTCAAATTTCTATCCCAAGTTATTGATGATATATTTGATTATATATTGCATTGATTATTTAACTGCAATTAGCAAAAGCAAGTTGGATTCACAGGAAATTAGCCGAAAAGAAGAGCATAAGTTGTTTTAAATTGAGAGGGGAGGGGATTGTATCAGAAACAGTGTTTAACTCAACAGAACACGTGATACCTACATTGTTGTTTTTTTAGTAGCCGTCAAACTTTTGTAAAAGCTTTGCCATTTTGGGATCACTTGTTTCTCTTCTATAAGCATGGTAACCAGTGCTGCCACTGACGTGCTGTAGCGCATAAATTACCTAGACGCACACACACAAAAAAAAAAAGACCCATAATTGCAAATTGTATGCATCTTTTGGGACCCCACATTTTATTTCGGATTTTTTTTGACATGCCATTTGGCAAAAGTCAAATTCATGAGAATTGGGGAAAGAATGAAAACAGTCTGTCGAGATTATGTAAATATAAGATTATGTAAATGTACAATGTCCTGATTAATTTATTAAACTTTTCAGCTCTTTTAATCAATATTGGAACAGTTCAAATTTGAAAAGCAAACTTCATTTAATGAGAGCACTGTGAACCATTGTACTCTACTAAAAGTTGTACGTCTACCTCAATGATTATTGAGCAAAGAAACTGTTCGAGTAGTCATCACACAATTCCTGTATTTTGAAAAATAAAAACTGCTTTTGTGTTCTGAGTTAACTTAAAATGCATTGTCTTTGTGTAGTTCCATTACAAAATTTAGTTGAAAATGATAAAATTTAATTGTCAGTACTTGAATTTTTTAAAGGTTGCTTTCAAAGAGCATAAATTAAAGTGTTGGTTGAACAATGCACATTGCCGCCCCGGTGACGCAGTGGTCTGTCTAAGCGATGGCTTCTGAGCATTTGTCCGAGGTGGATCTGGGTTCGAATCTCAGTGAGGCATGGATGTTGTTTGTCTTACGGCCCTGACTCTTTTTACCCTGAAACCAGTGGCCCTAAATTAGGGACGGGCGACCGCTCATATGTGCCCACTGAGTTGCTCACGGTGGTCGTTAAATCTCTAATAATAATTAAAAAAAATTCACTTTACATTTTTATTTGCTTATGTAAGTATACATATTCATTATCTCTTGATTCTTTAAAATGACCCAGTATATCTCTCAAAGTACCCACTTTTTAAAAATCTGTTGGTCCGTAAGACCTAGCTTGATAACAATCCAACAGCAGCTCTGTGTGTTTGTATATATATATATATACACTGACGGAAAAAAATCCCAACACCAAGAAGGGGTTGTGTTAGATAAACGACAGTTGGTAGGCAGTGAGAGTACATCTATAAGATGACCTCTATGCAAATTTCGCGCTCGGCGCATACGTGTGGCGCTAGTAGCGCCCCTTGGAACATGCAAAGCAGGTTTGCTGTAAATACGCGCTGTAACGTTCGTGAGCGTTATCATTGAGATTCGACGTAGTGTGTTGATGTTAGTCAAGAATGCCTTTAAGAAGACGAAGAAGCCATTATCAACAGCTCACGGAGTTTGAACGAGGTCGTGTAATAGGGTTACGAGAAGGTGGATTTTCGTTCCGCAATATTGCAGAACGACTTGGCAGGAATGTAGCCACTGGGCACGATTGTTGGCAGCAGTGGTCAAGGGAAGGTACTGCCTCAAGAAGACCGGGTTCCGGCCGGCCACATGGCACTACTGAGAGGGAAGACCGCCGTGGCGCATCGTACCGCGTCTGCGGCAGCAATTCAAGCTGCAGTTGCCACCACAGTGACACAACGAACTGTTACAAATCGGTTACTTGAAGGACAGCTCCGAGCCAGACACCCTGTAGTGTGCATTCCACTTACTCCAAACCATTGCCGTTTGCGACGTCAGTGGTGTCAAGCTAGAGCTCATTGGAGGACGGAGTGGTGATCTGTTGTGTTTTCTGATGAAAGCCGGTTCTGCCTCGGTGCCAGTGATGGCAGTGTGTTGGTTAGGAAGAGGCCAGGTGAGCGCCTGCAACCAACCTGTCTGCGGCCGAGACACACTGGACCTACACCTGGAGTTATGGTCTGGGGTGCAATTTCCTATGACAGCAGGAGCACTCTCGTGGTTATCCCACGCACCCTGACGGCACAGTTGTACTTCGGTCTGGTGATTCAACCTGTTGTGCTGCCATTCATGAACAGCATTCCAGGGGTGTTTTCCAATAGGATAACGCTCTCCCGCATACCCCTGTTGTAACCCAACATGCTCTACAGTGTGTCGACATGTTGCCGTGGCCTGCTAGATTGCCAGATCTTTCTCCAATCGAGCACGTATGGGACATTATTGGACCACAACTCCAGCGACACCCCCAACCAGCATTAACCGTCCCTGTATTGACCGACCAAGTGCAACAGGCATAGAATTCCATCCCACAAACTGACATCCAGCACCTGTACGACACAATGCATGAACGTTTGCGTGCTTGCATTCAACATTCTAGCGGTTACACCGGTTAGTAATGTACCAGCATTTCACATTTAAAGTGGCTCTTCTCGCGCTTACATTAAGCTGTGATCTTGAAACCTTAATCGATTTAAATATGTTACCTATACAAATGTATTGCCGCCATTTCATTCCTCTACAACTATTATATTTTTTTCTTAAGTTAGCGCATAAGGCCTACCCAGCACAGAATATGGCAGCCGAGTTCGCGCCTGGGCGTAGGAATGTGTATCAATGCTTTAACCTTTGTATAAATTATTGCTTTGATTTAATGCATTATTTTTTATTTGGAGTGTAGATGTACCTAAACTGTCCATATCGTGCATGTTTACATTTGTAATTATGAAAAGTTAGGTATTGATTTAGAGGAGCTACTTATTTGTGTGTGTGTGTGTGTGTGTGTGGGGGGGGGGGGGGACTTCAGCTGATTAACACTAAGTGGTTTTCTTCTCACCACATTAAGTTTTTTGCCTTGTCATACAAATTCTATCCTAAGTGAATGACTGAAAATGCTGCTGATCATCAGTAGCTACATGACTGATACATCTAAAATGTGCAGCTGTTCACCTCAGTGGTGTCATTGTGAGAGGAGATTGTCTCCCATTTCTGTGCATAGATCGGTTAGTGCCATTTCCGTACAGTTTCACCATGCTTGGTATCAGACGTGGGGAATGCTGAGGGAGAAAGTAAATGCTGATCCCCTGTCCGAATTCCTCTGGCGTAACAGATCGCCATTCATTGTTTTCGTCAACCATTAGGCGCTCATGATAGGGTAAGTAGCAACAGCAATAAAAACTGAAGGGCAAACAGAAACAGGCTGCCAGTTAATGCCATATTTACGCTCTTCAGTGTTCGTTGCAGATGTATAATTTCAAAACTGCAAAAAAAAAAAAAAAATTAATATTTTGTTCAAAGCTGCCGTCAAAAATGTCGGGCTATTTCTTTAACCAATTTCCTGTGAAGTTTCCAAAAAAAAGATTTTTGTGAAGTCGTTTTTCCTGAGGCTTGAGGCTCTTATTGCGGTCAACCCTCCTGCAGTATGGAGAATGGTTGTGAGGGATATCAGTGCCCCCCCTGATCCTCTGTCTTCCTTCACGCATCTCATTGCTTATGGATCATTGTGCAGTGGCGGCTCGTGCCTAGTTGATAAGGGGGGGGGGGGCTGCATCCGAATTTTATGGATATCTTTCTCAAAGATAAATTTTTTTGCATCTGTTCGTGCTTTGGTAAGGGTTATTTATTGCTGTGTTGTGTACACATACAGCCAAATTTTTTGTGTGATACAGTTGAAATGAATAAAAAATATTATATGCTTAGAGCTTAATTTCACAGATACACTTCAGCTTTTTCCCCTCCCGATACTTACATTAACAGAGATGATTAATTAAAAGTTTAACAAGCAAAAGATATCCAGTTTGCACTTATACACTTATTTTCCAAATGCAAGTAAATCACTTTGATGTTTTCTTTCACCGGTTGCCTGCTGGCTTATTTTCCATTATATATATAAAACATTATTAGCTGACCCCCCACCGGTGATTATTTATGCTACACTGAGGGCTAAACGGCCCGGGCCAAACATCGGAGGATGGGAGTTAGGTTTATTTATAACGAGGAGTCATTACCCCGGTACCGCCGGCTTATCACTTCCGAACCACGACGGGTCTTCAGCGGCAACGAGACTCGAACCCTTCAAGTCGGGAGGCGAGCATGCTGCCACTGAGCTACCTCGGCCCAGCGCACTCCGTATTGGAATACTGGCAGTTATGTAACTTTCCACTGCTCAAGGAATATCAAGAATACATTTTGTAACAAAAACACATGGTTTGCGTAATTTACCGATATTTAGCGGAAGCCGCGGAAAATTTGCAGTGCAAGTGGGAAATGTCAATGTCAAATTTAACAGTTTCTGACTTCAAGTGCTTTAAGAATTTTTAAACGGTTCTTAATTTTAATTAAAGTAATAAAAAATTTACTTCCTAGCGTTAAAATTGAGAAATGACTTGCAGTGATAGGGAGATCAAAATATTTTTTTTAAATTGATTAATAAATATGATACAAAGGAATTTCACCGTAATTAAAACTTCAGTACTGCTTAAATTAGTAAATTTATGTTTTACGAAGTGCATGTTAGATGTTAACAAACTTTTAAAGCAGCAAAGACTGTTTAGAAACGTAAGTTTAAAGATACGAGTATGCAGGACTTTCATCACACCCCTAGGCTTAAGAACTACTTGAAATGTTACCGTATCAAACAAACTGTTATTGTGCTTCAGGATCAATCATACCGATAATTTTGGCTTCACCTAAAATACCTGTTCCAATGTGACTTAAAAATTTTCTAATTTCCTTTATGAAATATGTTGCAAATTTAATTGTACCTAAACATTACGATTTTTAAATGTTATCGGTCACAAAAGAATGTTTCTAAATTTTGGAAAAAAAAGTTATTCTGTTTGAGATATAAGATATTAAAAATATTTTATAGTGATCAACACCAAACAGGGCACCACATAGGATCAAAAAATACACACAAAATTAAAATGTTAGCAGTTTTTAGCAAAGCATGCAATTTTTTTTAGCAGTGATAACATACATACCTGTCACTTGTAAATAAATTCCATGCGCCGATCTCGACGAGTAGCAAACATATCAATAACTTGTTCGTTGAATTTCTTGGTGCTAGCAATAATGTTTTTTTCTATTGACAACATTGCAAGTGCGGTCAGTCGATCTTGTCCCATACTGTTCCTTAAAAATTCTTGATTCCCTTGAGAGACGAGAAACAACGTTCTGGCTCTGATGTGGTCATTGGGATAGTAACTAAGATGCGAAGAAGTTTCACCGTTTCTGAAAAGGATGCTTCCAAATTATTTTTCAGCATGAACTGTAACAGCTGAGTCGCACTTGTAATATTGTGGAAATCGCTTCGGTTATACAACACGCTGAGCTCCGAATACAACTTTTCCTTTTCTAGCACTTCAAAACGTTTTACTGCAATGTCCATCTCATGGTTTGGAAACTGCTTAGCGTAATTAGCAAAATTTTCAGGTAAAAAAAGTTTGGCAGCTTCAAGATCTGTGAAATGAAACCGTTCAGTGGCTTGAGTGGTAATTAGATCACATACTTCTTTTGCGGCAACTATTCTAATATTGTTGTGCTCGACCCGTCTCTTTTTTGGAGGGGAGGCTGATCTGGAGTTTCGTCCTCAGAACAGTCTGTATTGTCAGTCTGCATATGAGCCCTTATGTTCTGCACAGCGTTAATGAAAGCTGAAACACAATGTTTTGTCTTCACTGCATCCGTTTGACGATTCTGCAATTGGCGGTATAATATGTTTACGTGAGGCATAAGATTATGAAAAAATGTCAACCAGAATTTAAATTCCGGATCTTTCAATAGCCGTTCAAGCCCACTTGCAGCATTTATTGTAACTGCTGGAGATGTACTACTTTTCTTGAGTGATCGAAAACATTCCAATAGATCGACTTGTTGTTCGAAAACAGAATTCACAGTATGAATATTAAAATTGGCCGCCCCGGTGGCGCAGTGGTCTAAGTGATGGCCTCTGATCATTCATCCCAAAGGGGTCCAGGTTCGAATCCCGGTGAGGCATGGATGTTGTGTTTGTCTTTCGGCACTGGCTCTGTCCCTTCCCTTGAACCAGTGGCCCTAAATTAGGGACGGGCGACTGCTTATAGCCCATTGAGTTGCTCACGGTGGTCGTTAAACCTCATAAAAATAAATAAATAAATAAATAAAATTCCAACGGGTCGTCACCGAGTGTGGAATTTTCTTTCCAACTACGGTGTTAAGAGCTGCTAATCTTTGTGGTGAACGTGAAAAAAATGTAGGTATTCCAGATAAGTTTGAAAAAAATCCTGGCTTTAGTGTTTTGTGATATGCGGCTTTCTCCATCACTAAATTTAGCTGATGAGCATAGCAATGAATATAAAAAGCATTAGGATATATCTGTCTCACCCTGGCCTGGACACCTCAAGTTGCACTGCTCATCACAGCTGCACCATCATAGCTCTGTGCTATTAATTTCTGAGATTCATTGGGAATTATTTCTTCCAACACTTTTAGAAGACATTCTGAAATGGAAGCAGCATCCTGCCCAGAAGGATTATAAAAGCCCCAGAAACGCTCGACAGCGCAACCTTCTAACTCATATCGGAATACAATTGCTATTTGTGTTATTTCCGATACATCTGTGGTTTCATCTGCCATAATGGACAAAAACTGTGCAGAATCATTTTCCTGTTTTATTTGTTGGCGTGAAATTTCTAACATACAATCCAAGGGCTCATTTTGGATTGTTTTTGATGTGCCCTTGAAGACTGTTGAATTCTCCAAATGTTCCCTGACTGTTGGGTCTAACTGACTAGCAAAATCGAGTAAACCTCGAAATATTCCGGAATTAGAGGATTCCGATGTTTCATCATGCCCCCTTAGTGCAAGCTCGTGATTTCCACAAAATTTGATGCAATCAATAATTTTTGAAAATACTGACCTGTTTTTCTCGACTTCCTTATTGTGGCGTTCAGTACTCAATTTGTACGCACTATCCATTTGCGTAGCAATATTGACACTCCCCAACATTGCGAAATCCACTGAACTTTCTATGTGCTTCGTAGAATTTTCATGCTTTTTCATTTTTTCACGGAGTTTTTTTAAGTCGTTTACACCTGTTTTGGTCCACACAGAGTCCCCACCATACAACAGACGAAAGCAAAACAGGGAGTTTGAGACTTCGCATCCACAAATCCAGTCATTTTCCATGTACATCTTAGTGTTAAAATTACGCTGATAACTTTTATTTCGGCTATGTGCTATCTGCGTTATTTTCAAATCAGGCATCGGTCTACCAAAGTTTTTCAAGTCTAATTTTTCTTGAAATGTCATCGTGTCTCTGTACGGAAATGGCACTAGATGGTCTGGATGTGTATGGAAATGGGACAAAAATTCATTTGTATGGAAATGGCACATACGGAAGTATGACGACATGGTGGGAGGGAGGAGGCACAGGGGTCTGGGCACTCCCCAAGAGGCATCGCTTAGTCCTTCCGTCTTTGTTATTGGCTGCTCATTTTTTAAATGTGTGGTTTTAAATATACATTTTTTTAATAATTGAAAAGCACTTTAATATGTTGGAGATATTTCCGACTAATTTAATGTTTTCATTTCTTTTATTTGCATTTTAATACTTTGGGCCACCCCCACCCCCAAAACAAATCCTGGGTGTGCTGCTGGCTCACCCCTCTGAAACCTTTCTTCATGCTGTCAATATTGGGATGTCTGGAAGAGCGGACCATTGCCCTGTGGTGTAGTCTAAGTGCTGGTTTCCGATCATTCGTCTGAGATGGGCTCAGGTGAGGCTTGGATGGTGTTTCTCTTATGGCACTGGCTCTATCCCTTCCTTGGAACCAGTGGCATTAAATTAGTAATGGATGACTGCTTGTAGCCCATAGAGTTGTTCTTGGTTGTTGTTAAACTCTGAATTAAGAAAAATAAAAAGCAGACCTTGATTTCCAAAATGTGCCACAACTTGTAAAGTGTATTGACGTCTGGACCTGAGGCTGACACATTATCATGGGCAGTCAACTTGGCTGCATTGCTCTGTAGCCATAGTTGTGTGATTCTGGCCTTATGAACAGGTGAATACAAGTATTAAAACTTTAAACATACATGGAATTACACACAAGAGGTTCAATAAAAAAAGCTTTCAACTATTTTCTTTAAGGTAAGTATGGCTGATTGTAAGTGGTTGCCAGATCAGTTTTTCTTTTTTTCTGGAAGTGAGACCCCCACCCCCAAAAGAAATTCAAATTCTTCATTTTGTATTCAGTTGAAGCAAAAATAAATTTTAAGAGGCCTTCCCAGTGGCACAGTGTCTAAGTGCCAGCTTCTGACAATTTGTTTAAGATAGGTCCTGGTTTTAATCCCGATGAAGCATGGATATTTTGTTTATAAACACTGGCTCTGTCCCTTGCCTGGTGCCAGTGGCCCTAAATTAAGGATGGGTGACTTCTTATAGTCCATAGTTACTCATGATGGTCATTACCCCAGTGGTGCAGTAGTCTAAGCAATCGCTTCTGAACATTTATCCGAAAGGGGTACGGGTTCAAATCCCGGTGAGGCATGGATGTTGTTTGTCTTACGGCGCTGGCTCTCTCCTTTCCCTGGAACCAGTGCCTAAATTAAGGACGGGTGACTGCTTATAGCCCATTGAGTTACTCACCGTGGTCGTAAACCTCCAATAAAAGAACAACCCATGCACAAAAAAAAAAAAAATTGGAAACATTTTGTACTTTAAGGGGTCTGGCAATACCATTATCGATCCCCTTCAGTGTGTTTTTGTTGATAATCTTTGAAGTTTTTTTTTTAATTGTTGATTTATGGTTGCTTATGTCCCAATATGACATGTATAAAATGAATAATTGCAAGATTTCATGTAAACTGAAACAGTAGTTAAAAGGAACGGTGGTGCTGCGTAATATTTTCATGCCATTAGTTCCGGGACATGTAAAATTCAGCTGGCGCAGTGGTCTAAGCAATGGCCGACCAGTGGGCTGCTGCCGGAGTTTTTTTTTTTTTTTTTTTTTTTTTTAAGAATCGCATTATTTGAATTTGGTAAACAGTACGTTTTCTCAACTTTTTTTTTTTTTTTTTTTGTAATTGTAGTTTCAGACTGTTGGTAAAAGCTTTTCAGGCTGACATCTCTTGAAATTATATTATGCCAACCAAGGAATTTGTTACTGTAAATGTGAGATATTCTTCCACCCCCACATTCCATCGCAGGGTTGCAGATGCGCAGGGTTGCAGATGCTCAATATGGAGCTTGATCTGACTCATTTTCATACTCCTTAACGTCTGTAGTGAAATGCTGTTATGACTAACCATCTACCTCACATTCCCCCTTTTTTATAAATCGGCTATACCCATCTAATGGTGCAATGTCTGCTACCGGTGTATGACAGGCAAAACTGTATGTAAAGGCCTGGCATGCTCGATTTCGTAGTTCATACGTAGGTTGAAGCTCTAAGTGCCATCTGCACAGGATTCAGTTTTCAATCCACAGACTCTTGTGGGCTGGTGGTAATTGTATATAGAACTTGGTCATCTTATTGCATTCAGCTGCTTGTTTTGCATGGCAGGAAATATCTACGACCCCTAACTTTAAATAGCATTGGATCTCAATTTTTTTTTATTTTAGAAATTTATTTCACAATGAATATTCAATCAAAATTGATTTCATCAGTTAAAGTATTGCTTTGTGCTTATTAAAAAAAATGGAAAATTACAAAAGAAACGGTGGTGCAGAGAAACAGGAAAGAGAAAAACACATGCTACAAGAAGCTGTTAAGACAAAAAAAAATGTTAGTGACTTCCTGTTAACTAACACAAATCCAAAGGAACTGATTTCATCTCTACCAAGTGAGTCAGGCACGGGAAGCTTAACTGTTTCAGTTGGGCAAACAAACAGTAACAGTGATAGTTTATATGTGGAAAGTACAGGTAATCGATTCAGGAATATTAGATTTAATGTTGGTAAGGAATGGTAGATTTAATGCAGATGATATTAACATGGGTCCGACATTCTAAATTTGAACTTGTTTACTTTTCCCCGCAAGCTTTAGCAGCTCATTTTTGTCCAAATATGTGCAGTCAGGCGCAAGCGGCAGTGCAGTGCTAGAATTAGAAATAAATCTTCTACTGGCCCAGCGGACCACCAGAATTTGCAAGCCGCTGGTCCACAAAAATGCCCACTGGTCCATAAAAAAAAAAAATTAAAGAAAAATTTAGACATTTACAATACATGTAGAAAATAACTCCAATATTTGTTTTTAAACCTATCATTAGTTTGCATCCTAGAAAGAAAACCATACAGCAAGGTAAAAGAAACAAAAATTCATTTTTTAACTTATGACAAATTAGAAAAAACAAAAAACAAACTTACTGGCCACCTGGGCCAGTGAAATCAATAGTTCAGTGGTTCGACGGAAGTTTTACTGGCCAATGGCCAGAGGAATGGGTTATTCGAATGCTGCAGTGCATATATTAACATAACTGATAAACACACACGTACACATATGGGCCAATCTGGATTGGATTGGGTGGGCTGATTAGTCGTATCCGGTCCAACACTGGGTCCAGATTCAGATCCCAGCAAGAGTTGCTCACAGTGGTTGTTAAACTTACAATCAAGAAATATATATGCATAAATAACTTATTGGGCAGATCTTTCTTTCCAGAGTAACATGTCTGATTAAAAAGTGTATTTTTGGTTGGATGTAGATACAAATCTTGCCTATAGGAAAACATTTGTTGAAATCGTGGATTAATATGGCAAATCACAAACTCTGAATGACAGTATTGAAAAAGAAATCTAGGTATTACAATATTAAGTCTACTGCCAGATCATTATATAAGATGTTCTAATAAGATCAACTGAATCTGTTAAACTAGAATGCAACACTCCCAACCAAAGTATCCCTGTCATTGTTGGCACAAATGTGAAGAAAATTACATAGCCCTGGAGTGGGAAATGAACTGCAGGAATTGGGAGAATGCTGGTCCAGGGGCAGCTCCAGCCAATAGGCAAGGCATTGGGGCACATTTTACAATGCAACTTTTATAAAATTTTAAATGTTGATTATTATGCGGGGAAAACAAAATATTTGAGGGGCACCTGTAGCCTTATAGCCGAGAACAGGGAGTGTTTTAGGCAAAAGCAGTACCGAATAATTTATCCTGCTTCCCTCTTTGGCCATCTTGCTTTTTTCTCACGTTGGTCAATGTATCTTATTCGCCTTTCACTCCTTTCTTTTACTGGGGAAGCAAAATGCAGTGTCCATTTTCCTAAAGTACCCCTTTCCCTGCAGCAGAATTGTACAAAAATAAAATGTATGCATACACAACCATTGAAACAGAAAACTTGCTGCAAACCCGCGAAGCGCGATCCATTACAATAGAATGAGATCATTTAAAGAAAAATTAAAACAATAAGTAATTATCAGAACATTAGATTCCAATGAGGACAAAATAAATGCATTACAATTGAATGTGCAGCAATGATTGCGAAATGGGCCTTTATGGTAAATTATTAAAGTATTTGAACCATGAACCTCATAAAAATGAGACAAAAGGAAATTTTTTATATCCAGGAAAACAGTTCTATTAATTGAACCTTCAAAAATTATAAATATCATTTTCAACAGTTTAATTAAAAATAACTTACAGAATAAATAAGGATTTTAATTTAATAACTGGCAACTGCCAGAGGAACTGCAGGGATCGCATTTCTCCTAAAATTCCTAATATTTTGTGACCCTCCTTAAATTCCTAAAATTATAACTAAAATTTGCTAATTCTTCCTAAAATTTTCGTAAGCTTATTTATTAAAAATGCAACCGTTATTAACGCCAATAAATTTACCATTACGGTAAGGTAAAAAGACCTGTTATTGTAGAAACACAGCCTATATGCTGTGCTGCTGAAGGGAGGGAAAATGACGCCATCGAGATGCACTTGCTTCGGGGCGGGCGCTCCACTTTTTTGCCTTCGGACAGTTTTCGAGAGTAACAAGAGATCTAAGGGAAAAGGGGAGGGGTCATTTTCACCCCTGGTTTGCGCTTTGCAGACGAACTCAGTGGCACGCAGAAGATCGTACTTTATTTTTGGACATGCCTCGTGGGACCTCCTCTTTCTGCTGATGTTTTGTTATTGTAAACCGCAGGTGGGTGGAAGCAAAGATGAAACATATGGTCTCCTTCCGTAACCTCCGGTAATGACGATAGGATGGTAGCTGAGTGTTATCGTGGCAGGCAGTAGAGCACGTGATCATTAACCTTCGATCGTGCGACAGCGACCTTCGATACGCAATATATCTCGGCTCCGACTCGCTTTGACTGAACTTGTGTGAGATGCGTATGATAGTTTCTGGTTTTGCGTCTTTTATGGTGTTCTCTGTGCTGTGTGCAGGTTCAGTTCTCTAGTGGTGACTTGCTTTTTTTTTTTTTTTCTATCTTCTGACATCCTCGCAGCCAAACTTCGGGAAGTTGTCTGGCTTTGCAATATTGGAACGTGTTTTTGTACTTCCCTTTCATTTTCTGGTTAGTAATACAAGTGTTTAAGATGCCTAAATCCAAAACGAAATTTCAAGATGCGTGGCTCGCCAAATAATTCGACTGAGTGAAGTTGAAAGAATGGTGTTCTGCAACTGAAACAATATTTTCTGCTAAGTGTATATTGTGTTCAGAAATTTTCAATATTTCTAATAGTGGCTTTTCACAAGTAAAAGCGCATCACAAAGGAAGAAAAACATTTGCAGAAATTTCAAAGTAAATTTCAAAATAAGTCCATCCTGAAAGCCTTTGGAGGACGGGATCTTCAGCCCAAAACAAATATTAGTGAAGTACTGAGTCATGATTTACAGTTGGCTAAAGCCGAAGCATTATGGGTCATGAAAGTTGCTAAGGACAATATGTCTTTTGTTTCATGCACTGAAACAGTTGAATTTTTCAAAGAAATGTTTCCTGATTCTGCTATTGCAGCCAAAATGCAACTTCAAGAAAAAAGTTGCTTATGTGATATCACATGGATTGTCAAAATATTTTGAAGAAGATTTGAAAAAAGACATTGCATCTAGTAGCCCAGGAAAGGTTACTATAGCATTTGATGAAACTACAAATGCACAAGTTGTAACGTACCAGGAGATGTGACGTACCTGCCAGAAGGACGCACACGACATAAAGGCAGATAGGAATCAGAATAAAATGTCCGCGTAGCTTAATTGGTAGAGCAACTTGTTCCGGAATAAGCGGCCTCGGGTTCGAATCCCGGCGTAGACCAAAAATGACGGAGAAATTTACTTCGTTATTATAATGGCGCCCGAACTATCCGGATGACCCGACCGTTCAAAATCTCGCAATGGTGTGATGTTATTTCCGCACCGCGAGATAGGAAAAATAAGAGCACCACTTCAAAAAAAAAATAATAATAAATAAAAATAAGGGGGAGATGATGTAACGTACCAGGAGATGTGACGTACCTGCCAGAAGGACGCACATGACATAAAGGCAGATAGGAATCAGAATAAAATGTCCGCGTAGCTTAATTGGTAGAGCAACTTGTTCCGGAATAAGCGGCCTCGGGTTCGAATCCCGGCATAGACCAAAAATGACGGAGAAATTCACTTCGTTATAAAGTCAAATGGCAGTTGGATGTGTATCTCAGGTACTGGTCTTCAGAAAAAATTCAGTTTCTTGCCGATACCTAACGAGCGTTTTTCTGGGTCATGCAACAGCAGATATTTTGCTAAAAGAAATTCTTGATGTGTTTATCATCCTTCAATATTTTGTTGAACAGAATTATTTGTGTATCCATGGACAGCCCAAATGTAAATAAGTGTTTTTTACGCAAATTCAATGAAGTTGTAAAACAAGAAACAGGCCAGAAATCTTTGGAACTAGGTTTTTGCAACCTGCGTGTTGTTAGTAATGCATTTAAAATTTTTTTGACAAGCTTAAATATAGATTTTGACGAATTTGCTATTGATATGCATTACTTTTTAAAGAGTAGTGCTGCAAGACGAGAGGATTATAAATCGGTCGAGGATATAACATTGGCCACAGCCAAATTTTTTTTGCGTCATGTCAGCAACAGATGGTTAACCGTTGGTTCTGTAGCCCAGAGGCTCTTGGATCAATGGCTAAATATTACAGAATATTTTTTAAACTTCTTGCCATCTCAAAAAATATTTGAAAAACAACTACGCAATTCAGCAAGGTATAAAAGAATTCACTGTTTCCTGAAAAATGAGCTAACTCCTTGCTATTTAGCATTAATTTCATTTTCACACCAAAATTTTGATAAGTTTTCATTATGTTATCAGAGTGAAGAACCAAAAATACACCACTTATATTCTGATTTAAATACTTTAATGAGGAATGTTATGGCTCAGTTTATCCAAGATGATGTTATTGCAGGGGAATTTGGAGAAGACCTAAAAAATGTAGATTTTGAAAACAAAAATTCATGGAAAAAACTAGGGGAAGTTAGAAGTTGGTATGAAGACAAAAAATCTCCTCAGGAATGTTCAGGAGACCAGGCAGAAATTATTTCTCTTAGATGTAAGATCATCACTAATTGCAACCACAAAATATTTAAAGTCAAATTTGCCATTCTGCAATCAAAAGCCTAAGAGACATAGAAGTTTTAAAGGTAAAAGAACCAAAGAAAGAGTCAACTCAACTTTCAGTCACTGAAGGACTTTCGGAAATAACCAGAATTTCAAGTGTTTTGCATCTTTCTGAGGAACAAATTGATAGAGTAAGAGAAGAGTGGAAACTTTTAAATTGCGATAAGCCAACTCTAGATGAACTAGTGAAATTTTCAGGGGAAGTGCATATTCCAGTGCGGATTGATCACTACTGGCGTAATATATTTAGTATTAAAGACTCTAGCGGAAAAGAAAAATACTCAAATCTTGCTAAACTCATCAAGTCAATTTTAGTTTTACCTCATGGTAATGCTGATGCAGAAAGGGGATTTTCGGTTAACACTGCTCTGTTAAGGAAGGACAAGGCTAACTTAAAAGACTCAACTATAACATCATTAAGAATAGTTAAAGGGGCCATTAAACACTATGGATGTGTAAGTAAAGTTCCCATAACAAGAAATTTGTTAAATAGTGTTCGGGATTCACATAAATTTTATAAAGAGTGTGTTGATAAGCTGAAGGAAGAAGAATAAAAAAGGTAAAAGGAAGGAAGCAGAAAGAGAGGGAAAATAAGGAAAAGCAGCTAGAGAAAAAAAGAAAAGCTGAGTTTGATGACAAAATAAAAGAAAATGATGCAGAAATAAATAGGCTTAAAAAAGATAAAGAAGCCTCCCTAGCAGTAATTCAAGAGGGAACAGAAAGAATGAGAAAAGCTGTAGAAAAACAAAATACTGTTGAAATAGCAGTTGGCTCTAACTTGATCATACAAGGTTCAGCTGAAATAAAGAAAACTGAAAGTAAATTAGTTGTGGTGGAAGCAGAAAAAGATAGGCTTATCAGGAAAAGGTTGAAACAATAATATGAAAAAGTAATTTAGTGAACAATTGTACATAGTTCTTGGTTTTTAATTACCTTTTTAGGATATTATAATTTAATGTGAAACCTGAAAACTTTACTGTGAAAATCGTGAATTGCTTCTGGTTCAACAGCATATTAATGTTCAAAGTGAAACTTGAATGTGGTAAATATACTTAAATATGATAATAACACGTGAAAAGATAAGAACTGAACATTAGAAGTAAATCATACTTAAACTTTAGACATTAGACGTTATGCAAAAAATTTGGGTGTGAACTTCGACCATATATACTAATGGACTGCGCATTGGCAATAGCTGCATCAAAGCCGCCATGGCTCCAACATTGGGCACATCATCATCAGACTCCAAATTTCGTATAAAAATGCTGTTATGATTACTAATTTATGCTGCAGAACTTCAGTGTTTTCGGTGTATTATGTGAATGCGCCTCATATATAATGAAAACTCTTCAGGTAAGTTTACTTATGAGTCATATACATGCATGATCGGGTTGTTTACATTTCGTGATTTATAATGTGATGAACATTTGCGAAGAATTTGTAACATGCATTCCATTTTTTTCTTAAGTTACTATATTTTTATATCAATAGCTGCAAGTTTCTGGTTAAGTAATTGAACTTTATTGACTTAGGTATTTAATTCGTTTCTTACCCATGAAAAATCATAGAACTTCCTTTACTATATCGCTCAGAGCAACCATAAGCACAGCAGGTGTAACCCATCTTTTTGACTGATGTCATGTGATTTTATGTTGGAGCCAGAAATTTTGATGTCATGCGCAGTCTATCAGTATATATGGTTGAAGGGTGTGAAGCAAACTCTACAATGTATACTAAGTTGTTTTACTAGATATATACAAATATACATCTAGTTTTTATTGAAATACACTCCTAAAATTTTCCTAAAATTTTTCCAAAAATTCCTAAAATTCCTACCTAAAATTTTCCAGAAGTATGCTATTATCCCTGGAACTGGCAGTAAAATTTAAATTCCTCTTGTGTAAAAACTTTTGATACAGTTCCTATATATTGAGAACAAGCCTTGATAAAATGTATAGTCTAGAAACATCTGTAAAAAGAAAACTCAGATGCGAAAAACATTCCTAAAGTTAAAATAGAATTAAGTATATTAATCTGAGTAAAGCCTTGTGTAAGTGTTTTAATGGCTGTAAATAACATTCATTTTTTAAAATCTACAAGCAAAATTTGCTAATTTGGAAACTATCTGTGCAAGTCTACATTCTACTGCTACCCTGCTGTGCCATATTTCCTATTAAAGGAAGCAGCTGCTTAGATTGGCACTTAGGGGGGGGGTTACTCTAAAAATTTCACAAAGTTCTATAATTTTTCCCCTCACGAATAAAATGTAGAGGAAATTAAGAAATTACTTGAATTTTTATGTGTGGAATCACTGAGCACAGAGAATCATCATTGGTGCCGATCCTGCTAGGTAAATCTAGCATACTCAACAATTGGGGGGGGGGGTATTCCTACCCCATTTTTTTTAAGGTGAATGAAATCACCCTTTACCCTGTGACAATTTGTGCATCTAAGTACTTGAAAGATACTAAAACATTTCTAAATTTTTGAAATTAAGGTAGATTCTAGTGTTTTGCTCCCTATACTTTCGGGGGGGGGGGGGGGGTTGACCCTGTTTCATCAGGGAAAGATTTCCCACTGATCAAAATTGACCCACTATTAAAAAGAAAATGGATTGCAAAACCAGGATAAAATGGAAGTTAATAAAAAAAAAAACTATGTTAATAATAAAAAAAGGTATTTCTTTTTAGTTTTTTTAGGTATATAACATACATATACCTAAATTAAGCTGATGAGTACATATTAAAAAAAAAAGTGACAAAACAAATTTCTCCTTGAGAAATAATGAAATTGATTGGATTCACCTAATTCTTAAAAACTGAGATTTATTCTTCTAGGTACATTTCCGAATTTGTCAATGACTTCTTCAACTTGAATGTCTCTATGAATAGATAATAAAGGTAGCCCATTCAGTCTCGACTCTGATGTACTGTTTCTCAAATAAGATTTCAATCGACAAAGACTGGAAAAGCTTCTTTCCACTAATGCTGTGGTTACAGGAAGAATTGCCAAGATGTGAAGAAAAAATATAAATGTTGGGAAATAAGTTCTTATTGCACGATGCCAAACTTTCAACTGCGTTTTTGGGGCGCACATCTGCTTTTTCCCTTTCCCATTTTTGACACCATAATTGATACTCGCTTTCTGTTACATCAGAATATCCTAAATCAGATTCATACATTTTTACTGCAGATAATATTTGGGAATAATCATTCTTCACAGCAAAAACTGGTAGAATGTTTTGCAATGAAGTTAGTGTTTCTTTTTGTGATTGAAACCTTTCATTTAATGATTCAATTATATCATCCACAAAGGGTATAAATATACTTCTGCAGAAATATTCTTCTGGAGTTGAATGTGGGACATTGCATCCATTTTTTTGTATACTGCATCTACGTGGAACTTCTTCTGCTACTTTTAGGCCTACAGCCAATGTTTTTACAGCATCATAAATTAAGCTGAATGATTTTTCTGCTTCAGTTCTCATGCTGTTTAGCAGTGTTGTAACTTCTGATATTTTTTCTAATGCATCGACTAAGTCGATTTGCTTGTTTTGGAAGTTTTCAGATAGGTTGTATGTGATGGACAATATTTTACTAAGGACAAAAGTTGCCACTAGAAATGAAAACTGACATGTGGAGTTGAGCAAAGTGTGCTTTGACAGATGATTCTGTTGACTCTTCTTGCTCAATCGCTTCAAGGATGATATAATAGGATGCAGAAATTCTTTAAACATAAGAACGGCGTCATGCCTTTGGATCCATCGAGTTTCACATAGTTTTCATCTTAACTTTCTTGCAATCAGGTAGCAGTCGCTGGATACTTTCTTTCAAAACACTGGTACGTTTAGCAAAAGCGTGGAAAAACGAACATGTTTCTGATAAAACTCCCATACAGTTCCTTATGCTAGGCATTTTGCTAGCATCCGACAAACACAAGTTCAAGGAATGGGACATGCAATGAGTATATATTGCTTTGGGATATTTTTTTCTAATACAGGCCTGCACTCCACGAAACTGTTTTCGCATTGCTGCAAGCCCCATCATACCCCTGACCTCTCATATTGTTCAAATAAAAACCCAATTTCACTAAATTTTCCATTATTCTTGCAAAAATTTGAAATCAGAAACTTTTCTCATAACACAAATTTTGATTTAACATACATATATAAAAATTGTATTGGAAAGCAGTTTGATTATTTAACCTTATTTTAACAAATAAAATAATGAAACAGATTTGGGGGGAGGCTCCTTTGGCCCCCCTCTAAATACGCCCCTGACCAGTGTGATAGCATAAATCTGTCTGAAGGCGAACTATATGAAAGTTATGTGACCTTTTGTAAGTTATATCATAGCTGCAAGCCCCTTTTGGGGGGGGGGCAAGCTATGGATATTAATTTGCCTGTGATAGTGTCACCCAGGTGGTGCAGTGGTCTAAGTATTGGCTTCTGTTTGTCTAAGATTAGACATGGGTGGTGTATTTGTCCTACCATAGAACCAGTGGCTCTAAATTGGGGACACACAACTATTTGTGTACCCTTAGTGTTGCTCACAATGGTTGTTAAACCCTGAAACAACAAAAAAAGTTTCTATTAATAGAATCTTATAAAATGTAACTCAGATGTTGACTTTCTAACTAAGAGTTTTTTTGTCAACATGTGATTAAAATAAAATAGCAACAAATCACTCGGAAGTATTTCCTGCATCTGAATTAGAAAAGAAAACTTCAACTATCATAAAGCATTTTCCTCCCCTGTGGCACAGTGGTCTAAGCACTGGCTTCTGATCGTTTGTTCAAGATGGGTCCAGGTTGAAATCCTGGTGAGGCATGGATGTTGTTTGTCTTACCACTGGCTGCCTTTCTTCTCTAGAAGCAGTGACCCTAAATTAGGGACAGGCAAATGCTTATAGCCCAATGAGCTGCTCACAGTGGTTGTTAAACCCTCAATCAAAAAATAAGTACTAAAAAATTATAAAGCATTCTCATAAGAAGGAAGAAAAATGTAAGACATGTGCTTCCAACTTGTGCGCAATTAATTATCAAGCATATTATGTAGATCATAAAATTTTCCACATCCACTGTTATGTTACTGAGATTGTATGTATTCAGTTGCACTAAAATGTCAACATGCAATAGGGGAGAGTGAGGCAGAACTGGGTAAATTTTTGTATTTGGCTTGGTACGAAAAATCTGACAGCAAAAAAAGTGCACTCACCATCAGCAGTCTTCAGTAAACCTTGAACTATGAGAAAATGAGTCGTTGCCGAAAAAAAAAAAAAAAAAAATGGTTACGAAGAACATGTTTTATAGAAGAATGCAAAGTACCCGGTTTTACCTTACCCATTAGAAAGCATGTAAAACACCATGCAATCACGTAATCTTCATTTAATTTCATTCAAATATTGAAATATATTCTGTTTGGTACAAACAATAGTCACAAACAAAATCTCCTTGCTCGACATTGCTGCAAGACTCGATCCTTTGCATGAAATGCACTGAATCCAGCCCTCAGTTAATGTTGAGTATAAATAGTTGCAAAATATGCAGGCTTCATGTGTTTGCTCTTCTAAGGATGAGTCATCTTTTTCTTAAGCCTATTTGATTTTTTAACTGTAGGGGTCTAAAAAATCTTTTTTTTTTTTTTTTTTTTGCTGGATTGTTTTTCCAAGTGGAAATTTCTGTCTGCTACAGATGTTTGTAGAGAGACAAAGTCACAATAGTAGTTTTTCCTCTTCTCCTGTTATTTGCCTTTTGAAGTCTTGGGGAATGTAAATCAGTGGGGTAGGGGAAATTGCAAATGCTGATGTCGACGGCGGGGCCTCGGAAGCCTTGTAGTTGTCGACGGCTGGGCCTAGACATCTCCAGATGTCAGAGAGGGGGCCTCGAAGCTTAGATTTCCTGCTGCATAAGTCTTTCAGTGGTTGCTGGACAAGCATAAAGATGATCGGGAAATGTGTGTCTATTGAATGGGTGTATTCCCGTTTTCGCAAAACCACTTGCAGCAGTTTGAACTACAGCTGCGCTGGATAAAGCGTCTCTGTACAGTTTTGCCATTTGATATATACTCGCTGATTGTCCTGGGTGATTAATAAGCCATTTTCGTGACTCCTGTTCATAAGATGCCATCAAAGGAGACGTGAATGATGCATCGAGTGGCTGGAAAAAATGGACAGCATTTAGTTTTACAGAGAACATTGGTTTCTAGTGTCCATTTTCATATTCCCTGTAGATATTGTAACATTTCATTGCACACTTTGGATTATTTGCCCGCTATTGCTGCTCGGACTTAAATTGTGGAGACCAGTGTAGTTAGCCGCATCCAATAATTTGCACAGCTAACCATGGTACAGGGTTACCTACTCTGTGAGGTGTGCCTCTCACATGCACACAAAGTAACTGTCCGAAACAGCAGAGAAATTTATATAGAACAATATGTGACTATACCTGACCTCCGTAACATTTCAGAATACTCAAAAAGGATAGTCATCTGCACAACATTGCAGAAAAGCACCTCTGGACATTTAGCATTCAACAAAATTTTTCTAAGCCCATAACCCAATTTTTCTAAGCTCATAACCCAGAGGGGTCTTCTTTCTAAATTGTTACTTTCACTATCTCGCATTTATTCATTCTGTGTTGGTGGTTACTTTCTAATTTACCCTGGAGTGCAGTTGCCATTGTTGACATAACTTCTATGTTTAACATTTACACCCATTGGCTCTTGGGTATTTACTTCATTTTCACATTTAGCGAGATTATGTTAGGAAGTGCAGGGGTGTACCGATAGCCCCCACAACCCCTGCATTGTGAGGGGACCTCACGGCTAAGAGGGCCTCTAGCATCAGAAAAAAAGATATTACAATTTTTTTTGTATGAAGGTGGTTAAAGAAATAGCAAACAATTTTTGACAGCTGATTTGAATGAATTTTTAAAAAGAAAAGCAATTTTGGGCAGTTTCTTTCAATAAATAAAGTCTGGCATTAGAAATTTTCATAATTTTAGTTTATACAAACTGGAAAGCATCCAGTTTTTCCCAAAGGACTTGTAGCCCCTTTTTACAGCCATATAATACATGTAATTAAGAGAATGTGAAAGAAATAGTTCAGTGAATGAAATTTTTTTACCAATGAAAATAAGGTGTGTTATGTATTAGTTGTTTGCATGCAACTAGGCATCCTTCAAATTATGATGAACTAAAAGATGTTCTTCCCAGGGATGAGGAAAAACTTTTTTTTTATTATAAGTGTCAAGAGAAATTTTTTTACTCTGTGCAAAACACTGACATTATGTTAAGTGTGTTGTTCGTATTCAGGAGTAAATTAAGTAGTTCTGCTATTTTTGTGCCACAATTCTTATTTGCTTACTTTTATTCTGTATTTTCATATAAATCTGAAAACATTATAGGAGGCAATTACATGGTAGTTTTGTGTATGTGACCATGAGGCATTTCAAAGAGTTCTGTAAAACAATTATTTAAATATTTACAATATAATTAACGCTGGCAAAAGTGTTTTGTTAGTACTTTGTATTGGTATAAAACGATGGGAATCACTTTAACTGCAATGTGCAGGTTTGTGTTACACACAGTGTAACAGTTTTGGTTTTACAAAAAATATCTATAGGTTCCAGTGTTAGAATTAGAAATAACCTTCTACAGGCCCAGCAGACCACTTAAATTTGCAAATTACTGGTCCGTAAAAGAAAAACCTTTCACATTTACAGTATAAAATAACTTTCCATTTCATCGGAGCTGTATATCACAAATTAAGAGCAACAGAAGTCATGAAATTCAATGTGCATGTACGGCACACGAAGCTACAAGGAAGAAAATAAATAAGGGGAAAACCATACAGTGTACTGATTATGAAGCACTTCGCAACATACAAAAGCCACCTGCCTGAAACACCTTGCTTCAGTGTGAAATGCAGGAGGTTACCCCATGTGGACAAAGACAAATGGGCAAAGCCAGAGCATAAATGGTTCTTCAACCTCCAGTTAGAAAGCATTATAAAAAACCCATATTCTGGGGTCACTACTTAGGCAAATAAGTGGTGTTACCTAAATCCAAATATTTTGATTCAGATCACAGCTTCCTAATAGTCCAAAATTTTCATATAACTAAAGTATGGTTTGAAATTCTGATTCAGTTTTTGAGTACTAAATATCTGAATTTCAAAAAATCCAAAAACTCTCATAGCCAAACCTTAGATATTTTGAAATTTGGTTGTTCTTTATAAACTTGATAATTCTGAAATAAATGGGCTTAAAAAAATTACTGGCCACCAAATAAACGGGGTTAAAAAATTACTGGCCACCTATTCACTAACCTGTAGTTCACTGGCCCAATGGAATTTTTACTGGCCAATGGCCAGCGGACCACTGGTTAATTCAAATGCTGGGTTCCAAAGAATTTGCATTATTAAAACACCCACAAAACCTAGTCAATAATATGGAATTTAAAAATTTCAATAGTTGAAATCTAATAGATTTTCAGAGGCCTTAGTTTTTTTTTTTGTGGGAGCCCCCCCCAAAGTCTTTTATAGTACGCCATTGAGGAAGTGTTATTTTTGGGTGATCATAAGCCTTTAAGAAAAGTTTCCTCTAGCCTTGGATAAGATACATAATCAAAACAAAATTCATTACTGGTTGAAATATTGTTCAGTAATGAACACATTATCAAAATAGTAAAAATGCTTCAAATTCTAGGGAAATACAATGGCCCCTCCCCCTTTTGCACTCATGGGCTAGAGTTAATTTGTCACTTACTTCTGTGAAGAAAAATAGTAAACCATTGATCTTAGCCTGTATATGTTGATATCTAGATATTATGGCTGTTCATGTTTTCAGAAACTGTCAATTTTTGAAAAATGAACCATAATATCTGGATGTAAACATATACAGTAAGGTCAGAAGTAAGTTTTCCCTGATTGTGCAACTGCACCTTATGAAATCTAGAAAAACTTATCACTTCAAGGAAGCTTTTAGTGCAGAACAGCATAACCTTATCACACTTCATGGAAAGGAGTACTGAGATTTGTGCAATTACTGTGAAAAGGTCAGCTGCTGGAACAAGGTTGCAATGCCCATATTTCAACAAATTACATTTCCCCAGCTACTTGACTAGCCAAGAACACACAGGTTGCTATTTTATACAAGACAAAGCTCATTCACAAGGATAAAAACTATGGAAATATGATACATTCCTGGGACAGACAAAATTCATGCTCAATTTTATTAATAAAACAAACTATTGCTACTAAAATTACTCATTTTAATTTAAAAAAGAATATAAAAAAAAAGCCAAACTTCATAAATATGATTTGTTACTCATGAGCTCATAGTACAGTAGGGTGGTTTTACAAAACATTATCAGAAAGCAAAAATATTAGCAAGACTTCATCAAATCGAAATCATTTATCTATCCATATATACCTGACCATTTACATATGCAATTTACCAGAAGCTGCTCCTTGTTAACAAAATACATTTTATACACCATCGAAAGAAATTGCAAACAGCATTTTACAGACAAACTGTTACAATGGAAAATTCCTTAATTTGAGACTTAGCATAGGGGAGAGTAGGGCAAAACCGAGTAGGTAGGTCAAACCGGGTACTCCTGATTTTGCGTGAAAGGTAAATTGAGTAAAATGCTGTCCTTTATGTTCATTGAGTTACGTATTTAAAGAAAACTAGGAACGGTAGTCAAATTTCTCTTTGTGCATGTAAGAAGCTTTTTGGTGACTTCAAATGCTTTTGTTTCGTACACTTGTATACTGCATTGGTGCACTCAGGATTTCTGTATGGTGGGAGCCCAAAATGTCGAAGAGGCAAATAAAAAAAGTACCCCTAAGAAAACATCTTAAATATTATGAAGCGCTAAAATCATTTCCGCCATATTAAAGAGCATTCCAATTATTCGTATAATATACATTTAAAAATAAACAGCCAATAACAAATAACTGGGGACCAAGTGATAACTCATGGGGAGTGGCTGAGTCCCTGGGGAGCTACCCGCACTGAGTGTGCCACTGCAAGGCACTATGGTGGCCAGTGACAGGACAATTAGAAGCAGGCCCAGTTTGCATGGGGCTTAAATACCCACCCCAGAGTGGTTTCATGGTTATGTCAGCAATTCAACAGCAGTGGAATGTCGTGAAGACCTGGCCAAAGTTGTCCCGAGCATATAACACCTTGTGAGGACCATTATGTTGCTTTTACTGCATGGCATCATAGGTCCTATGCCTTAATGCAATTGACCTTTGTGCCAAGATATCCATAGTTTGTGTTCCTCCAACCGAACCTAATGGGTGAGCTCTAACTGGTGCAGGCAATGTCATTCCTGGAGCCCAGACTAGTGGGTTGGCGTGCTTTTTACTGATGATTTTAGTCTGCATTTCATCTGTAGGGAACAGGGAACCTGCAAGCATCCATGAACAAGACTCCTTTAGAGGCGATGATCAGCTTGTGTGGAGTGGCATTTTCTTCAGTAGCTGCACTCCACGTGTTCTCAGGAGGCAATGTTAATACTGAGTGCTTTAGGGACGAGATCCTGTAGTCCTGTGTCATACATTTTTGGGGAGCTGCTTGTTCTTTTTAATGGAAGATAAAGCTCACCTGCACTGGGCTCAGCTTGTTGATATCCCTCAGAGTGAGAATATTCAGCATATGGATTGGCTGGCCAAGTCTCCGGATCTGAACCCTATAGAGTATGTCTGGGGGGATATGTAGCAGCTACGCACTGCTTTCATTAAGGAATGGAATTCCTTGGCTCCAATGTTCCTCACAACCTGGTGATGAGTACTTATTGTTGCTGTGAGTTTTCTTTCCATACGAGATGATCACATTCCTTAAGATATTTTTAGGTTATGTTCTTGCATCATACCTTGGTGACATTTGCAGGTATGACCCTGTATATGCAAAATGTGTGCATATTTGTCTGTTATAAATGTTGATTACCCTTATGCAGAGTAGCAGAATGTAGACATACGCAGATATTCCAAATTATTAGATTTTGCAGATAGTTTTTGCTTGTAGATTAAAAAAGTTATTTACAGCAATTCAAACACTTAAGGCTTTACTCAGATTAATATACTTAATTCTATTTTAATTTGAAGAACTTTCAATTATTTTTCACATCTGAGTTTTTACAGGACTATTCTGGCTTATATTTTCGTTTTAAATAATAGTTTTACCCTCGTGCGAGAGCCACTTCATATTAGGGAGGCTATTGAGATCCTGTCCAACCCTAATGTCTGCAACGAAGACGTTTCTACTGAATTACCTGCCATTTGGCGTGTGCTTTTGGGTATTCCTCATGTTTGATTCTAAGACTTATAACCTGACCAAGGCTTTTTTTACCCTTAGCACCTAGCACGTTTTTGTTAATTGTTTTTAAAATTTTAAGTAGAACCTGTCATTCTTCACACTGAGCTGTTTGCCTGATGAAGCCACCTCAGTCTGGTGGTGAAAGCTCGCACGTTTATGCTTGTATATATTTACACCTAATAAATGGAGTTTTAACTACGATTGCACAAAGTACAGTGAGATTCAAGGGAAGAGTGCATTTTCCTGATATTCAGGTAGATCCACAGTAAAAAAAACTTCAATATGAACACATTGTGAATGAAACTAATTTATAAAAATGTACGATTTTTTCTTTGATACGAGGTTTAACAACCACCGTGAGCAATTTGGCTACACAGCTGCCCATAATTAGGGTTAGTGGTTTTCAAGGGAGGCTGACAACCAGTTCTGTTAGACATACACATCACGCATTCC
Source organism: Macrothele yani (assembly GCA_039090855.1). Taxonomy (NCBI): domain Eukaryota; kingdom Metazoa; phylum Arthropoda; class Arachnida; order Araneae; family Macrothelidae; genus Macrothele; species Macrothele yani. The sequence goes on along the minus strand of CM077016.1, from coordinate 73,283,880 downwards.
TCTTCTAGGACCCTAAAAATCTAGACTCATCTCAAATGGAATGGTCAAAAGCCAGTGCCTTAGACCACTGTTACAGATGTGGCAAAAATACATTGGAAAATTGGTCTCAACAAAAGTATTTGAACTTCTAAGTATATGATGGTACATTAGTGGTATGATTAAATAAATGAACTAGACTAAAGCCATGAGGTTTTTAGAGAATGTTCAAGAATGGTTTTAAACTTGTTCTGCTTATTTTCCACAACTGCTGATGTAACCTTTTTCTTTACGGGAAAGATTCCACGTAGGCCTACAAAAAATTTGGGCACTGTGTTCTCTGCTGTGAGTCAGCATGGGAAAAGTAGTGACAAATATCTGGAGTAACTCCATCAAAACTGTGTCTGATAGAAGCCTCAACGCAGCTTGAGATCCCCCTGGTGAATACGATAAAACATTACTGTCCACACCTGCCCCAGGATTCAGGCCCAGAGCTATCTCGGACTAACGATTGGTGGCCAGTGCTGGTAGCAAACAAGTCCCTCTCTGTCGCCTGAGTGACTTCTTGTTTCCCCTTCATATTTTTCGAAATAACTGTTTTGTTGCTCAGTAGATCTGAAAAATGTTTGTAATATTGAATTCAGCATAAAATTGTAAAGATTACAAAATATTTTCTTACAAAAATATGCAGTCATATAAGGCTGTTCAGGAATTTGTAACCTGGCAAGGAATATCTTATCCTTTTAGACTAATTACAAAATTGGTGTTTTTCTGCTATTGTCTTAGACATTTGCTCGGAGAATTCCCTCCGTTTAACAGAATAGTACATAAATTCAGCAAAAGTTCGTTTTATTACATAACAATTTCTGTGAATCCAAAAATTTCCTATGCTTATCCGTGTTCCCTCAGATCTTAAAATGGTTGAACTGGCCTTGTGTTTCTAAGTGCTCAAATATTTTTTTGGGGTGGGGGTGACTAAAGGGTGGACTTAAAGGAAAGTTTGGTGGGTTCATTCCCACCCCGTAGCGTATCGCCTAGTGTGACGCTTTTTTGGCACTGAAAACACAAAGCGATAGAACAAATGACGGACTTGTACACTGAAGAGCAATTCAATCAGAGATATCTGTCTAGTAACGTGTACACCACCTTTCGCCCTGATGACGGCGGCGATTCGTCTCGGCATGGACTCTACAAGACACCGGAAGCGTTGGGAAGCCATACGGATCCACGACCCCTGAGCAAGCTCCCACAGTTCACGAAGATTTGATGGAGGGGGTCAGAGCCTCGAACATCTCTCTCGATGGCGTCCCGGATGTGCTCGATGGGATTGAGGTCAGGTGACCTAGCTGGCCAAGGAAGCGACGTCACGTCGGCGGAGTGTTCATCCAACCATTGGGATACCATTCGGGAGCGATGGTACGGTGCAATGTCTTGTTGCAGGATGAGGTCCCCAGTGGGATGTTGAAGACTCACAAACAGGAGCAAATGGTCGTCCAGGATATCCCGGTAACGTTGACCTGTAAGGGACGATGTCACACGTACCAGGGGGTCCCATTTCAGTCCACGTAAACAGTCCCCAGACGAGAATGCCACCCCCACCAGCTTGAAGAGTACCCTGCTGGCAAAAGGATCCATCGCTTCATGTGATTTGCGCCGTACTCTTATCCTGCCATCCGCATGTACCAACGTGAATCTCGACTCATTAATCCAGGCAACATTTTCCCACATGTCTAGGGTCCAGTGGCGATGTTCCCGCGCCCATGCTAATCTTTGCGCCCTGTGATGTGCGGTGAGCAGCGGTACCCTCGTGGGACGATGGCTTCTGTACCCCATAGCGAGGAGATGGTTCTGGATGGTGTGGCTGCTTACACGTTTTTATGCACCAGCGTTAAATTGCCTAGTGATTTCTTGCACTGTGGCCCGTCTATCCGCTGTTACAATGCGAGCTGGCCGACGATGACCCCGCTCATCCACACGCTGTTGTCCACGGCAGTTGGCCCTTGCAGGGATGGTTTTACCGGATTCGATGTACTCACGGTGCACCAGTGACAGTGGCTTGTGAAAATCCCAGTGGCTGCACGACTTCTGAGATGGAGTGACCCATTTGTCGGGCCCAGACAATTTTCCCACGATCAATGCGCTTAGATCCTTCGTCTTACCCATACTGCATCCGACTCTTACTGATTCCCGTCGCATCAGTCCTTATATTGTCTGATCGCTGCGTACGTCGTGTCCTTTCCGTTTACAGGGCCACCCACAGCGCCACATTTGCATAACGCCAGCTGTCTTTAATTCAATTGCTCTTCAGTGTATCTTGCTCCATTTCAAGCTCATGCACATACTTTCTGTATGACTTTTTTTTTCGTTGTTGGAAGTTGTTTCAACTCTGACTTCAGATGATTGGAGAAACGTTTTCGATGACTTGTCGCAACAAGAACCATTAGTGAAGACATAAGACGAAATTGCTTAATATTTGATAAATGTTTTTAAGTTTGTGATAGGGAGGATTTTTTTTTAGCGTGATTAAAAGTGAGCTTTGTTAGCTCTTTGTCGTTGAAGGCCCCTGTGCCTGCGCAAACAAGGTATGTTCATCAAACAGCTCTTTTTGTGGTGGAGATTTAGTATTAATTTTATTGAATGTAGGAATATACGTATGGCGGCATTATGGGTTGCAGTTTATTCAAGATTTAAGTATCTTACTAGAAGAAATCTTGGTAAATGCTTTAGGGAAGAAATCCATCAGCCGTGCGGTAAATTGAGAAATGTTAAGATCTGAAACTGATAGTGAATTACAGGTGCCTCTCAATTCACGTCTGCGTTGCGTTCCTTGGGGAACTGGCGCAGTTGGAATCTATGTAAATGGAAACTGTAATGTTAAGTCGGTGAATTACGTTTCAGGCACCTAAAAATCGGCGTCAGAAAAGCATTTTTTATAGATTAAAAAAAAATTAACATTTCGCTTGCCCGTTGAGTTTCCTTTTTTTTTTTTTTTTTTTTAAAGACAGCATGTAATATTGACTGCCATGATTTCCTTTCACAATCCCATTAGGGCTCATGAATGAGAGCTCTTCACTGGGGCACTCACATCACCTCCAGGGCAGTCTCGCAGAGCTTGACCATGGCTTGATCTCTGTAGGGTTTGACACGAAATCGCCAGTGCCCCCAAAATCCTCAGAAGGTAGGAAAGTCAGGGACTTATAGAAATGAAGTACATCACGGTATTTCCAGTGGCGCGTTTGCAGGATTTTTGGATTTATAATTTTGGTTTTATGGTTTCAAAATAGTTTATTGTGAACTTGCAATAAGCTAAGGAGGTTATGTGTACCATCTTTTCCAAGGGTCATTTGAGAAGAAAAAAAATCGTTCTTTTTAGTTAAAGTTCAATCTAGACATACACTTAAACAATCTAATACGTGAGAGATAGTAAATGGAAACTCCCAATATGCATTCGTTCATTTTATTTATTACAAGTGACAGTTTTGTCGAATACAAGGTAGTTATCCTCAGAGACAAGTAGCTTTAATATGTTTGAGGAAGTAACACAGTTGTGTCGTATTCATTTCGAATCACGGTAAATTCCCAGACCGGTAAATTTCCCCACATTGGAAAACTCCTCATTAGGAAAATTTCCCCACCTTTTTTAGTCTGGAACCGTGCACAAATTGAATTTTACACAAAATATCCAATGTGTGGGAGATTTCCGGGGTCAGCATTTCCGTTTTCAAGCAGTTTAAAACAAACTGCAGCCTTACAAGCTGCAGAAATATGGGGGGGATTATTGGGGTTGGCATTCCTATTTTTTACGTCAATTTACAAATGTTTTATAAGTACAAGTAAAATAAGGATGACATTTTCGGGGTCTGAATTTCGACATTTACCGCAGTTTATAGTAACAGACTATCTCCTTAAGTAGCAGGTTGGGGGAAATTTCCAGGGTCGCCAGTTTGATTTTTCTGCAATTTACAGATATTAAAGTGTTGGTAAAATGTGGGAGGAAATTTTCGGAGTCTGTATTTCGACTTTTGCCGCAGTTTTATAGTAACAGACGGTCCTTTAGAAGTAACAGGCTGGTAAGGTGGGGACAATTTCTGGGGTCGACATTTCAACTTTCACCTCAGTTCATGGGTAACAAGCTGTCTTCTAGTAGCAGCCTGCTACTTCTAAGGCTGTTACTCTAAACTGCGGTAAAAGTCGAAATGCCGACCATTGTGCTACTTACTTTGTAAGTCTGTAGTTTTATCTAAACTGCTTGAAAATGGAAATAAGGACCTGAAATCTCCCCCACATTCGATATTTTGTGTAAAGTTCAATTTGTGCTCGGTCCCTGACTGAAAAAGGTGTGAGACTTCCGTGGGGGAGTTTTCCGGTGGGGGGGCTTGATTGGTTACCATTCATCTCTTTTGAATGCATAACCCAGACGAGCAATTGTTTTGTTTAATGAGGTAACGCAGTTAGTGGTAATAAATAAGAACTACGCCAGTTATACTTAAAATAGTATAACTATATTAATGATCCGAATTTCTTGGCGTAGAATCGAAGTCAGTTTCAAAGCTTTCGCGCATCAATCAGGTGGCTTTTCAAAGGGGAAGGTAGATAGCGAAAGCTTGGAAACTTATTTCTGTTCTATGCCAAGAAATTCGGATCATTAGTATAGTTACACTATTTTGAGCAATTAGTGGTGTTAGTTCGTCTGAATTCAAGGTCTCTTTCTCCTGGGTATTTTCTCGCACGTATCTTTGCAATTATACGTGCGTGAACAAGGTTAAATTTCAGTCAGCCCTACCCGCTATCTTCATTTGCTTAATCTTTGTTTGCGACCCGGACAGGCAACTTGACTCCTGCTGTTGATTCTCCCGTCCTCCCTCCCCCATGTTAATAAGAGGCAGTTGGGTGACTAAAGGAAGCACTGGCAACTTTTGTTGTATCGCTGAGCATGAAACAGGGAAACAGGTTGGAACGGAAATGCGAAGCATTAGGAGGGCATACCATCACGCGCAGATAGCACGACATGGATCCGAAGGACTTCGTAATTAGCTATGGCGTTTCGCTATCCGGTCGCGCAGATTTTAATGCAGTTTATCGGAATCGAAGTTTCGATTTTACTCGTGCAAATATGGATGGGGAGTTATTTGTCACCGGCGGGGTTGTTGAAAGCGTCCAAAGATTGTCTAAAATTAATTCATATGTTACTTTTTGCGTAACTGGTAATTTTTATATTTCATATAAAGACATTGTTATTGAGTCAACATAGTGAAATAACTTTCCAGAAGTTAAAATGTGTTTTCACTTTATCAACACTGGAAAACACGCAATAAGGGAACAACGTGAGAGCACTTCTAATAGCAGCCAAGAGCTAAGCTGCAAATGAGACATTCCTGTTAACCCACTCACACGAACTAAAATTAACGCTTCCCATACGATTTCCTTTGCAAGAACTAATTTGAGGTTAGAGTTTCCTGTTCCGCGGAACCAAATTGTGGAACTCCACTGACTGCTCTATCAGAAACCTCAGTTACATTTCCTTTAAGAAAAAAAAGAAAAGAAAAAATGAACTTGTTTATACAAGAGTTCTTCGCATTGCTTCCAATTCGAATTTTAAGCTGTTCTCACAGTTCGTGTTCACTCTCTCGAAAACCCCGTCTCCTAATACCAATTCCAATTCACCATATAATATATTCTTAAAAAAAAACTATGGTACCGTGCTGTTTTACATTACCTTAGAGTGGCGAACTGTTTTGCGCAATTTCGATTCCCCTTCGTAAGGCGACTGTTTCAATGAACCAAATTAACTTGCTGAAGTCTTTCACTTCCCCGCAAAAAAATGCCTATTCTTAGGTGCATATACTCACTTTATTCAGTGTGCAGGTTAAAGACCGATTTTGTTACTACAAGCAATTTCGAGCCTTCCATTTTCTCATTCCACAAAGCTTCACTCCTAACATTTCCACTTTCATCTTCAACCCAACACTGATATTGATTGTCGGGACGATTTTTTCTGCTGCGTTGCTTGAGTGTTCATCGTGTGAGATAGAATGCAGGAATAGCCGTGTACATCCTTCAGGAGAGAGGGGCCTTGCCTTCAGCTTTGTATCAGTCCAGTCTCTTTTCAATCTTTTTGTTTTCATGTCTTCTGCAATTACGATCGTTTGCATCCTGTGTAGATAAGTGTTTCTTTGTGGAAGTAAATTACCCGATTTATTTGTGTGTGCGTGTGCGACATGAGTAAGTATGGGCCGATATGGAAAAGAAACTGTTGGGTGGCACACTCGTGAAAATTTTATACAGGAACTTGGTTGAAATTGGGCAAGGGTGGCTGAGTCGTCTGTGGGGTTGGCTTCTGGCGATACGTCGGAGATGGTCCTGGGCTCGAGTTCCGGATGAGTCGGGGTGGTGTTTGTTTTACGGCACTGGATCACTTTCCCCGAAACCACTGGCCCTAAATTAGGGACGGGCGACTGGAGTTGCTCTCGGAGGTCGTTAAAAGCGAAACTCACGCAGGTTAGTTGAAGTTATCTTATAATTTTGTGAGGAAGTTTTTATAAGAATCACAACTCAACCTCAATCCTCTTCCCGGAAAGAAAATCGTAGATTTTAAAACCTTTTATTCTTTCAGCTTTCAGTCGATATTATGATCTTTCTTAAGCTTAAAGCAGATACTTCTTTGAGATCATTTTTTCTTTGATATAATTTTCGTTTGTTCTTTACGGACGACAATTTCCATGTAACTACTATATTAAAATGAGATTTTTCTAGGACCCGAAAGGTAATTTTGCCCTGAGCCCCTCAAAAGTTCCATGTGGTCCTGAATTGGGTCATCTGTTACCCAGCCCTTGCTGTCTCTGCCTGGAAATGCTCGTCCTGAGCTCAGTCTGGCGCTCTCAACTGTGTCTGCTCGCATTTTCAATGTGGCACTCGTACTTTTTTCTGACTTGTCTACTTTGTCATATATGAGTCACTAGGCTCAATCAAATGTAACTTTTCAGATTCTCAGTGCAAAAGTCCCATGGGACTATATATAGGCGCCTACTTGAAAAAATATCGGGGGTTTCGGAAATTTTTAATCAAATTACCCATGTACTTTTTAAAGTATTTAATCTTAATGATTTTATTCAGTCAGATTATTTGGCACAATAAGACGCCTGAAATGCTAAAATGAAGCAAATTATAGTTAATTACAGAACTTTATTTTTTTCCTTGATAAAAATTTCATTTTTGTTTTTGTAGGCGCGACATTATTATATACAATACACAGACACTGTGTGGATTTCCAACTCAATTGTCTTATAAAAATGACAAAAACATATAAAATTTATTTTAAGTTTTTTTTTTTTACCAATTTTAAAAATGCCAACTTTTTTCTTCAAATGATTTCTGAGTTAAAATAGGAGGTTAGAAGGGAGAAGAGCCGCACCCCCTGGGTTTTCCGTGGGCTCCACTTCGTATCAGCTGTGTATACCCTACTTTGGACTGCTTCTGTACTTTTCTATGGGGAAATCTGTGACTTTGAAGAAGTTTTAGAGGCACTTGTGCAGCATGTACAGTCAGGAAAAAATGAGACCGAAATATACATGCACATAACTAAAAATTTGCAAAAAGTTAGAAATACCGTTTAGTATTTTCTAAAAAAATTAAACTTATGCTTCGTCGAGCGAAAGTGCTATTGCGTATTAACCAATCACGGCCTTGCTGAAGCTGTGGGAGCCTTGTTGATCTTCAGGGATTCCTGCAGATAGTAAGAGACGGCCGCTATCAACCTGTGCTCTAGCACAGGTCTCTCGTAAGTGACGTCACTGAACCCTTTCCACCCGGAAGGCGCAAGAAAACAGATCAGATTTGGCTTTACCAGCGACTGCTGATGCCATCTCTCTTTTAGCCTCCTTGGTCCCCGACTGTCCGAAGATAAGGTGGGTCAACTGACTGTACAACATATTTCCGCCTTTATCACTATGACCTCGAATAGGTTCCCGTCTCCGAATGTAGAGCTAGACTTTTGTATATTGTAAAAACCCAGACGAACCGAAGAATTTTCTTTTATAAAGGAGGCAGTTTTAAATGCTTTTAAACAACGGTACTTGAGGGTATTGTCTGTCGCGTCAAATTTGATGAGCACGAACAAATGTTTTTCTTTTCAGGCACAATAAACAGTCAGGGGTAAATTTCTATACACACTTTCTATGTATAGTAAACGGGGAATGAATAATAAACTTGAATTGATAACGAAAAACAAAATTTATGCATATATGCGTACGTGTATTTTTCCCACGAAATACGCGCAAAATTTTTAAGGGTTCAAGGAACCCACAACAAAATTATAGGGGGTTCAAAAAGTGTCTCGAACCCACGAAGTCGGCGCCTATGCATGGGACATAGTTTCGTGTAAACCCTATGAGAAACTTCTGGTGTCTGGATTACTTACATATCACTTGCCAGTTAAAAATGTAAGTGATAAAGTTACAGGTATTGAGTCAGTCACCTGGACATATAGAGGTTGCCTTTTTTTTTTTTTCTCAAGGCCACGAAGTAACTTAAAAGTCAGCGTTTCATGAAACGGTCCTCCCGCTTTTTTTTTTTTTTTAGATTGGAGGTTTAACGACCACCGTGAGCAACTCAATGGGCTATAAGCAGTCGCCCGTCCCTAATTTAGGGTCACTGGTTCCAGGGAAGGGAGAGAGCCAGTGCCGTAAGACAAACACAACATCCATGCCTGACCGGGATTCGAACCCGGACCCCTTACGGACGAATGATCAGAGGCCAACGCCTTAGACCACTGCGCCACCGGGCCCCGCTTTTCCAGGAAGATTATTTCTAAAACAATAAACCTCGTCACTAGATCAATCAAGTTTTCCGAGAATGCCACGAGTTTAACAGAAGTGAAAGAATGCCACTCATTTCGTGCCTTTCATTTAAATAATTAGTTTTCCACCGGGTTCTCAGATGTAACTAACTCCTTAAGTGCATTTGGCAGTATGTAATTGCTTTTTTAAAAGCTTGAAAATATTTCAGTGAACATGTGAATAAACTTTTCATTTTCTGATGTCCGGAGCTTCTAAAGGCAAATTCCACTAAATAAAATAAAGATTTTGTGGTCGAACCTGTGGTGCAGTTGTTTGAGCGCTGGTTTCTGACCATGGGTTCCGGTAAGGCATGGATGTTAGGCTTGTCTTACGGCACTGGCTCTCTCCTTTCCCTGGAGCCAGTGCCACAGAATTAGGTACGGGCGACTGCTTTATAGCCAATCGAGTTGCTCACTATATTCGGTTAAACCCCCGAAACAAAGAAAGAAAAATGGTGGCCGCCCCAGTGGCGTAGTACTCTAAACGATGGCTGTCGACCATTCATCAGTGTGCCCGGGTTCGAGTCCTGATGAGGCATGTATGGTGACTTCTCATCCAGGACTCGAACCATTGAATTGTGCTCACGATGGTGACTAAACCGCCAAACACAAAACTAAAAAGATCGAGGGAAATTGAACACGTTGAGAACTTTCAACGTGGGAAAAACTAGGAAGTGCGTGAAAAATGTTTGTAATGGCTATTTCTGCACTGAACTGGAATCTTCAATATTTTGTATGTATTACAAATATATATACACCATCTGACGAGAAGGTTTTACTTAAAGTAGCTATTAGAAATACGTGTATGAGCTGTCATCGCGTTGCAAAAATAAATTTAATATTCCAGCCTGAAGCGCAAATAAGATAGTGAATGCAAATGTGCTGTTACACCACTGAGATAATTTTGGGAGCTAAGCATCCTACTCGAGTCGGGGCACAAATTTTGAAGTGCTTAGCAGAAATTTTGGCAAAAATTACTTTTATGTAGATTTTACCCGACGCTGATGTTATCCCAGTAAAGTTTTCAGGTTCATACTGTGCGCAATATGTATCAATGAAGCCTTTAAATGTTTCTTCGTAATTTTAGCTTATTTACGTCGTTTTCTTTAATAATTGCTGTCATATGGCTGTTTATGAATTTGTAACTTAAGTAATATTTCTCCCATCTTTTTCATCTATAATTACAAAAATGGTGTCTTTTATACTACTATTAGACATTCCCTCCGCTTAAATCCCTCAATTTCCTAGAAGTACATGCACTAAATTTAACAACAAATTCATTTTATGTAACCGAATTTCTAGTACGTTTATTTAAGCCCCCTAAAATCTTAGATGGTTTCACTCACCAAGTGTTCTAAGTGTTTAAATATTTTGGAAGTGCAGGATGGACTCAACGAAAAGTTGGGCCTGCTGCCGAGCGTTAAAATTGCTTCGAAATAAATGGGAAATGCCACAGTCTTCGATGGTCACAGGCATTGAACTCAAAATGTTTTCGATTCCGACCCCATGGAGTGCGTGTCTACAGACGCCCACCGAAAAGTGATACGGTAAACATGTCTCGTCCCTTTTCCCGTACTATCAGCCTAACACGTAAAGAAAGATCTGCTGGATTGTATCGTCGTTTGCTGCTTCTACTTCTGTAATTCAGCACTTCTCAATCGTTGTGGTGCGCCATTCCCCATCGACAGAATCTTGTCGCGAAGAAAGCGCTTGCTTAAAATCATTATTAAATAAGTGTGATCTTGGCCCTTTTGGCATTTTAGTTTTTGTGGTCATTTGAATCAAGAATAATTTCCTTCCAGGCTGTTAAAATGAATGGTTCACAATTCTCTAGTTGTGAACCATTAATTTTTCGACGGTTTTTACAAGGAATATTCAACTCATTGTGAAGATTTCCTTTTTTTTTTTTTGTCTGCTCATCGCTCAGAAGATGGGGTGGGGGGAAGGGCACTGTTGGGACATGTTAATGCTCTTAAAGAAGCGTGCAGTCAGTGACACGCTGCTGACAACCGGTTTCCAGGGGGACAGCCACCTATCTATTAAGAGCAGATAGTTTCTCTGGGAAGGATGGAATGATGATCGTCGCCAGGGCATTCGTCTTTCGACTCTGATGATATCCAGCAGAATCCAAAAGGATTAAAATTTCTGAAACTATAAAATTACGTTCCCTAATTGGTTCTCAAACCATGACTGGCGTTAAAAAAAAAAAAAAGTTTCGATGTGCAACCAGGGTAGGGTAGGGTTAAGGATTGAAACCCCCTCCAGAGCCCAGAGTATTTTTTTTTTCAGAATTTGCATTCGAAGTGCTATTTCCTATGTCTTTGTCTCACTTTGATTCCATTTGGTTCCATTAAGCACTTCTAAGACGAAATTGTCGACATTTTGCGTTCCTACATTTCAACTTAGTATCTGTAACCCGACCGTACAGCGCAGACGACTCAGTTACTCGACTTTTTCCACTACCCATATACACTGACGGAAAAAAAATCCCAACACCAGGAAAAAATAGTTGTAGAAGAATGAAATGGCGGCAATACATTTGTATAGGTAACATTTAATCGATTAAGGTTTCAAGATCACAGCTTTAATGTAAGCGCGAGAAGAGTAATTTTAAATGTGAAATGCTGGTACATTAATAACCGGTGTAACCGCCAGAATGTTGAATGCAAGCATGCAAACGTTCATGCATTGTGTCGCACAGGTGCTGGATGTCAGTTTGTTTGATGGAGTTCCATGCCTGTTGCACTTGGTCGGTCAATACAGGGACGGTTAATGCTGTGGTTGGGGGTGACGCTGGAGTTGTCGTTCAATGATGTCCCATACGTGCTCGATTGGAGAAAGATCTGGTGATTTAGCAGGCCACGGCAACATGTCGACACTGTAGAGCATGTTGGGTTACAACAGCGGTATGCGGGCGAGCGTTGTCCTGTTGTAAAACACCCCCTGGGATGCTGTTCATTAATGGCAGCACAACAGGTTGAATCACCAGACCGAAGTACAACTGTGCCGTCAGGGTGCGTGGGATAACCACGAGATTGCTCCTGCTGTCATAGGAAATTGCTCCCCAGACCATAACTCCAGGTGCAGGTCCAGTGTGTCTCGGCCGCAGACAGGTTGGTTGCAGGCGCTCACCTGGCCTCCTCCTAACCAACACACGGCCATCACTGGCACCCAGGCAGAACCGGCTTTCATCAGAAAACACAACAGATCTCCAATGAGCTCTAGCTTGACACCACTGACGTCGCAAACGGCAATGGTTTGGAGTAAGTAGAATGCACGGTACAGGGCGTCTGGCTCAGAGCTGTCCTTCAAGTAACCGATTTGTAACAGTTCGTTGTGTCACTGTGGTGGCAACTACAACTCGAATCGCTGCCGTGGACGCAGTACGATGCGCCACAGCCGTTCGCCGTACACGGCGGTCTTCCCTATCAGTAGTGCCACGTAGTCGGCCGGAACCCGGTCTTATTGAGGCAGTACCTTCCCTTGACCACCGCTGCCAACAATCGTGCACAGTGGCTATATTCCTGCCAAGTCGTTCTGCAATATTGCGGAAAGAAAATCCACCTTCTCGTAGCCCTATTACACGACCTCGTTCAAACTCCGTGAGCTGTTGATAATGGCTTCTTCGTCTTCTTAAAGGCATTCTTGACTAACATCAACACACTACGTCGAATCTGAACGATAACTAACGCTCACGAACGTTACAGCGTGTATTTACAGCAAACCTGCTTTGCATGTTCCGAGAGGCGCTACTAGCGCCACACGTATGAGCCGAGCGCGAAATTTGCATAGACGTCATCTTACAGATGTACTCTCACCGCGTACCAACTGTCGTTTATCTAACACAACCCCTTCTTGGTGTTGGGATTATTTTTTCCGTCAGTGTATTTCAGAGGGATGAACTTGTCCTTCCAAAGCCGTCTAACCAGGGTGGCTACTGTTCTAACCAAACGTAGTGTGTGTAGAGTGAAGAGATTATTTTAGGACTTTCATTTACCGGCCGCTTGCCAATAAATTTCGTCCGGCCAAGTGGATGCCTGTGGTCAAGCTTTTCAAGTCCATGACCAACATTGTCCCTTTTCTGGAAGTAATTAAGCATTCAATGAAACATACCACCAGAACAATAAAAATAAAATACAGTCGTTATTGGCCCTTTAAGCAGGAAATATTTCAGAACAGGCACATTATTTCTGTGTATTGGCTAGTCATGTTTATGAAGTACTTGTCATTTTTTTCTGATTATTACTAATGGAACTTATTATTTCATCTTTTTATTAAATTATTTTAATTTCTGTAATTTAATTCGCTCAATAGTGATCTTAGTTTGATGCTACATACGAAATATCTAGTGATACTAATTGGTAAAAATTTCCCCCAAAGTTATCAATATATCGACATTGCATGGAAATTTTTGGCGACCTTTTTATATAGATTTCATTGATACCATAACTCTTTCCAGAAGAAATTCTTAATCGCGCACATGACTTCGCTCCATTAAATTTGCTGGATAGCTTAGTTTTCCGCAGGGGACAAATTGTAACTGCGAATAATATACACAAGCATCGTATGCAAATTTCCTATGTGCCTTTTCAAATTGTTTTACGACACGAACAACACATAAATTTAATTGAAAACCAGAACAACCAAAACACTACATAAGTGATGGATAAACGAAATTAGGACAGCTTATTAGGGCAATAATGAAATTTCTTTATCTTGTGCCTTTGGGCCACGACACGAAATCACAACGATCACTTAATCGTTCATGAAGGAGGAAAAATACTCTCAAGACAAAGTTCTGGAAAATCTTCAGAGATCTTTGTCCAGAAGTGAATGGTAACTGCAGCGGAAGATAAATTTTTCATTTCTCCGCCTTTCATGCTTTTCCGTTCTGTACATATGTATAATGTTCTCTGAAATTCAATGCAGAAATTCAGTAGTATTACTTCTGTAAATTTCCGCTTTTTCTACAATAAATCCTCTACGTTTTTCCAATTTTTGCTGCGTACAACGTACCCAGAAGTTCAACAGAAAAATAAGCAATCAGAATTCATGTTGCCGCCCCGGTGGCGCAGTGGTCTAAGCGATGGCTTCTGATCATTCGTCCGAGATGGGTCCGGATCCCGGTGAGGCATGGATGTTTGTCTTATGGCGCTGGCTCTCTCTCCCTTCCCTGGAACGAGTGGCCCTAAATTAGGGACGGGCGATTGCTTATAGCCCACTGAGTTGCTCATGGTGATCGTTAAACCTCCGATAATACAAAGATTTCTGCGCTACTTTTTTTTTCATCTTCCAGGAATAAAGGGTTGCGCAGTGGCCTAAGCGCTGGCTTATGATATTCGTCCGAGATGGGTTCGAATCCCGGTTAGGCATGGATGTTGTTTGTCTTACGGCGCTGGCTCTCTCCCTTCCTTGGAACCAGTGACCCTAAATTAGGGACAGGCGAATGCTTTATAGCCCATTGAGTTGCTCACGGTGGTCGTTAAACCTTCAATCAACCAGGAATAAAAGGGCGAATCAGATTTCCAGAGGAGGGCAAGTGCCCCAACTTGCGCCTCCCATATGGGCGCCCATGCTCATGGCAGTTCGTGATTTTAAATCTGGAAAATAGGAATAGCTTTCAGGGTTCCTCCTGTATAAAAAAGCTATGTGCATGTGACAGTTTGCTTTGACTTTCTGCTCGTAAACAGGCTTTTAAAAATGCGTTAATTACTAAGGGGTATTAGTTTACTTTTTCGATGAATGAAATACAAAGTCATGTGAGCAATTCGATCTCTAAGAAAGCAGTGTATGTGTTCAATCGATATTTAAAGTAATCGATGAAAAAAGGCAATATAAATTAACACAGCTTCAGGAATAGTGTCATAACCGTACAGGATTCTACTTTTTATACGTTTTTAGTTCCCTACGGTCGTGGAGACAGCTAAACAGAACTGCCTGAAAAGTTCTGTTCCCTCAACATTCGCTAATCAGCACACCGGACAAAAAATTAGTCACCCCTAACAGAAATGACCGTAGGAAATTACCGGTTGCACAGAGGGCGCCGTGGTAGCATTGTTGGAAGATAAATAGCACTGACGTGGTCTTATAGGATCATTTCTATCTCGTACAGTGGTGAAGAGCAACGTGTGTTGAATTGTCTTCAATATGGGTCATAAGACAGATGTTACTGAGTGGCAAATCGTGTTTGGCCGTGCCCACTGACACAGTGAATTAAGTCGCCCAGTTTGATTTGTCGAAGCGTACTGTCCAGCGGGTCTATAAACAGTGGTGTAGTTCGCAGTCAACTGAAAATCGGCGACGTAACCGTGGCCGGAAAACTATTCTCACCAACAGGGACTGCCGCCTAGTAACTGCAAATCGGTTTCAAACCAGGCAACAATTGCTCCAGTCAATGAAAGTCCACTCCAACCAATTTCCGAAAGGGCATTGCGAGGAGAACTGCATGCGATGGACATCTTGCGCAGAGTACCACGGAAGAGGCCTCTTTTAACAGCAAGTCACAAAAGTGGCACGTTATCAACGGGCTCAGGGGCACCAAAACTTTTACTGTGGTGGATTGGAAATGAATAATTTGGTCTGAGTCGTGTTTTTGTTTGCACTTCAACGATGGGAGGCGACGAGTGCATCGCAGGCCCAATAAAGCCCTTAATCCTGATTGTGTCGAAGATGTTCAAGTTGGAGGGGTTATGTGATGTTTTGGATGCTTTTTTTTTACCACGAAATGGGGCCCTATCGTTGCCGCGATCTGGATGACGAAGTGTTGCCCTACATCTCCAGAAGCATCATCACATTACCACTCCTGTCTTCCAAGACAATTGCCGTATCACCTCGACTGGCCCGCCAAATCCCCAGATTTAAATCCTATTGAAAATATTTGTAATCATTTGGAACAGAAATAAAACGCTGGAATAGACACCCACGTACTCTGGCGGAACTTCGGGACCAGTTGACGCACAAGTGGCTCCAAATCGATGTTCAATACATCCACAACCTCGTGGAGTCTCGACCACACCGGATTCATGCTGTTATCAGAACTTACCAAGCAGAACTTACCACCCGTGTTATTAGGTAAGTTCTGCCAGGGTGACTAATTCTTTGTCCGGTGTGCGTATATATTTACTATGCTTTGCGGTCAGGTAAGCATGATGTTGGTGCTAGCTGCTTTTTACGTCCGAATCCATGACGTAGGGAATATCTCGCTGGAAAACTAAGAGCACAAAGTTATGGACTTTATATCACAATAGCATCTTAAGTAACTGCAGCTTTCATGTTCATGCCTTGGAATTGGGAGCAGCTTTTTCTTTTTGTAAATTCATTATATTAAAATGCATGTTTCAAATACACGATCTTTGCAAGGTAAGGGCAGTGTTTGAGGGGAGGTAGAAAAAAAATGCGCTGTGGCATTTTTGAAAGTTTTTTCGTTAGATATTGAACCAGATCTGTTTTCTGATGTTCGGAATGCAATTTGTTCTCATAAAATTCCAGTAGCTACTGAAGCGCAGATTTAAGCTTCTGGTTTGTGCAAGTACTACAGAGAAAAAAAAAAAAAAGGAAAATCCGAATTTTGGAGGGCAGCATTAATCGTAGATTGCTCGAAAAGGGGGGGACGCAACGCCGATGAGCTTACACCTAATAAAGGAGTCGTAGCTCAGCATACTTGGCGATGTGCGGCGCTGTTTTAAATGTGTTTAGTCTTTATTGCACAAAAGGTCGTATCATATCTTGCATTATCGAAATGTAAACAGCCACGCGTAAAAACACTTCATGATTCTTTGAAAGAAACAAATGCAATCTTTGAAGGTGCGAAAAGTCAAGTTCAGTGAATTTTTCGAAGTTACCATGAAAACCATTGCAACACGGTTACCTACGTCATTCCCTTATGGCGCCCCTACATGGTTTAGAGTAGTGGTTCTGAACGTACGCGTACTCCTCGGGGTACCTCAAGGTTTACAAGGGGGTTTCCTCGGGTGGTGCGTCCAAAATAGCGTACTTTCATGAGCGTAATTTAGGCAAATATTGTAACGCAACAATTGCTGTCACTTATCAGCTTTTGACACCTTTAGCAAAATCGCTGGAAATGTCTTGCAGCAGGTCTCTTTAGATTCAAAGAGAAAATATTTATTTGGAGGCTTCATACTTAGTTTTTTTTTTTAAATTCAAAATGTAAAGAGTAGCGATTATATTTTGGTCCCACTATATAATGCAGTACGAGGAAAAAAAAAAAGACGCTCCCGTGTCTTAGCGTTCTATGTACGATAATGTGGTGGGCGTGTTATCGGAGGACCTGGCCGTCCCTCCAGGGGTACTTCGTCCAAAAAGGGAGGAAAACCACTGGTCCAGAATGAACGTCCTTTGAAGGAGCTCGGAAGTTTTATCCGTGAAGTGCTAAAGGTAAGAGTCAAGATTTTGCTTTATTCTGTGGATTTCATGAGCATTTTTCATTATTTTAGACCTTTCTGGCCTTGGATTTCAGAAGTTCAGAAACATCTATGGAATAGGAATTTTGAAGATGACAATCCGTTTGTTTTGGTGTAAATATGACAAGGATGGTAAGTCAGATAATATCCGAAAACTTGAAAATTTCGTCGTCCTGTAGCGGGAATCGAACCTGCGTCTCCCAGATAGCGCCCGGGTATGTTAACCACTACACCACCCAGAACAACCAAGTCTCAAGTTTTCGATTTATTTGAATATAACCATCACATGACACCAAAAAACGGAATGATGACACCAAAAAACGGATTGTCATCTTCAAAATTTGTATTGTATGGTGTAATCCCGTATTTCATTCATGATCATGGAATAACCTCAAATCCAGAACGTGGAGTGAGATATTTTCTGTTTTTGCATTTTTCATCAGAATAATGCTGGCAATTTTCGACTTAACCACCGAAACGCAATTTATCTTAATCCCGGCTGGGCCCATTCGCCGAATATAGCTGGCGTAAATTTTATGGCTGCTTTGTTTTGGATTATCTGATTGTTGCAGACTTCTGTAAGAGACTGCCAGTGCGCAACAGATGTCAGGTTAAGGAGTCTCAAGTTACAAGCGCATCAGGCCCGAAATAACGAGTGAGTGAAGTGGTTCGTGCGTCGTCCAGAGTATAACGACAATAACGGAGAACAACACTCAAGGTCAGCGTCAGCGTTTTTTGACCCAAATAAAGCTGTAGTTACCTCACAGCTGTGTTGCCATTTATGATTCATTTGGCGATGCGCGAAACTCAATATGTAAACGTTGCCCTAGTGTTTGTAATAGTGACTCTCTGAGGCAGAAGCTAGAGGTTGAGTCAGAGCGCACTTCCTCGGTGGAACACTGAACGCAGTTTGTATGTACAATTAATTGAATGTTTATATAAGTCAGCGGCGGGTTTAGTGTTACCGGGGCCCTGCGCACAGCATCGGTTTTGGGGACCCCTCACTTTGTCCGCTGTCATTTAAAACTATCCTTATTTTTTTGCTGCCACATACCGTTTCCTGCGCCCCCTTCCATTTTCCCTTTTTCTTGTAATTTCAGAAAAAATTGACTTCGACAAGGCCACAGAAATATCTATCCATTTGAGGTTTCTTTGAACACGATTTGACTATTTTCACAGTGTAATGTGTGTAGTTGTTGCCATAACTCGAGAGAAAAATAATGTATCTATAAAATGGAAACTCGGTTTTACGTTTTTCATACGTTTTTAACTTTAGTACGTAATTCTGCGTTAGTTTTGATATCGTACTGTAGTCCTTATTGCTTTTTAAACTGTCTTTCATTTATAGGCTTTTTTGCGATTATACGTTAAAATTTGAATTTCAGATTTGTAAAAATACACGGTTCTTTTATCGTAACCCCCCGGTATTGTTACAACTTTCAGACTATTGAGACAGCATTGTTGTGTTCTTTCCTTGGTGCAGGCAACGTTGAACTGGTGTCGCATTTCGTGAGTCCACACGTATGCGCTGCTGACCCCGGTGGCGCAGTGATCTAAGCGGTGGCTTCTAATCATTCTTTCTAGATGGTCCGGGTTCGAATCGCGTGAGGCATGGATGTTGTTTGTGTGTCTTACGGCACTGGCTCTTTCCTGGAACCAGTGGCCCTAAATTGGGGACGGAAGACTGCTTATAATGTATATAGCCCATTGAGTTGCTCACGGTGGTCGTTAAACCCCCAAACAAACAAAAACGTATGCGCTACTTAAAAATTGATAAATATCTGGGAAGAAACTATGGCCGCGGTGGCGCAATGGTCTAAGCGCTGGCCTATGATCATTCGTCCGTAAGGGGTCCGGGTTCAAATCCCGGTCAGGCATGGATGTTGTGTTTGTCTTACGGCACTGGCTCTCTCCCTTCCCTGGAACCAGTGACCCTAAATTAGGGACGGGCGACTGCTTATAGCCCATTGAGTTGCTCACGGTGGTCGTTAAACCTCCAATAATAAAAAAAAGAAACTGTGGTTCCATTATTTCGTGGCGTAATAAAATACACTGGCGGAAAGTGAAAAAAGAACAAGGAGACGTCTGATACCAACGAAATTTATACAGCATAATAACGGAACACAGAGGATAACGTGATCAAAACATTATGGCAAAATACAGCTGTATTTGGTGGTAAACTGAAAAATAACATTTCCATGTAACATGGTTAGTACGCGGTTGAACCGCCATGAACTGCGCAATTCTGGCATGGAGTCTGTCGTACTGATGTTGGATGTAAGTTCGAAGTATTGAGTTGCAAGCATCCTCAACCTGGGCGCGTAAATCGGGGATGGTCGTGGCTGGCCGTGGAGGCCGGATAAGTCGTTGTCCCATAAAATCCCACACTTGCTCAATGGGGGGCAAATCCGGTGAACGTGCAGGCCATGGAAGTTGTCTCACACCCTGAAGTGCATGTTGCGTTGCACGTGCCGTGTGTGGGCGTGCGTTATCTTGCTGGAAAACACCACGATGGACCGACCTTACAAATGGCACAACAACGGGCTGAATGTTGTTGAAGGAGGTGCTGTTTAACGTACCCGGTACAAACACTAGTTGTGTACGGGAGTGATAGCTGATCGCTCACCACACCGGGAGACCAGGTGTAGGCCCTGTGTGTCGCTGGCGGATGCAAGAAGGGTGGAGACGCTCCCCTGTGCGTCTGCGAACACGCATACGGCCATCGGAGGCTCCCAAGTAGAATCTGCTTTCAACGCTGAACACGACAGATCGCCATTGCGTTCTCCAGTGCAGGCGTTGGCGACACCACTAGCCGTTCCTGACGGTGGGCTGGAGTCAGAGGTACACATAGCAGAAGCACACGTGCATGTAGTCCTGCATCCAGTAGACGGTTGCGGATTGTTCGCACAGTCACCTCAGGTGCAACGTCAGCTCGGATTTGCATCGCAGTGGATGTTCTGCTTGACAACGCCGCTCTTCTTATGCGTCGATCGGTCCGCTCATCAGTCCATCTGTGACTCCCGGTTCCACGTCTTCTCGTGTGGGAATGTTCCTCGGACCATCTACGCCACCATCGTACCACCACCGATACTGCCCGTCCAATTCGCTCCGCGATACGACCACGCGGCCTCGCGGAGTCCGACTAGACGACCTCGCTCAAAATCCGATAACTGCTGAAATCGTACACGTCTTCCATGTCCAGGCATTGCAGCTTCTTCAGGGTCTTTGCACGTGTCCGTACGCCGACTACTGATTACATTCACTTCGCCGTACTCCTTAAACACCACCGACGATAATTTGCGTATTATGCCGTGCTGTGGCGTAAGCGCTCACCGGTTGGTCCCGAAATTAACATCATACCTACGTAAACTCGACCCCATTAACATATGTAAATTTCATGATCGTCCGCCAATTCCTTCTTGTTCTTTTTTCACTTTCCGCCAGTGTATATACATCCTAAATGTATAATCAATATTCACCATTCTGGTTTCAAATGCATTCACTCAGGATCAGCAGAAAAAAGTTGATTCATGAGTTCTATACTGAAGCACTAGTCCCAGATTCTTAGTTGTGAGGATTTCACTTAATCTGGATTTTGTTAGGCAGATTATCTCATAAGAGAAGTTTGATTTTTGTAGTGCCGTAAAATGTTACTTGTAGCGCTTTTTTCTTTCTTTCGCCGCCTGTTGGACTTTAAATAAATCATTATTAAAGAACATCCATACTCCTTTAAATCATATACCAAGTCTTATCAGAATATTACCACCCCCCGGAATCAATGTACCCGCCCAGGCGCGTCGGGGTGCATGTGACTAGGTCGACCACACAGATATAAGCGACCGGCCAGGACAGATGAGCCATAGTGAGTTACGTGGGCACAATGGACAGAGGTAGTGATTTGACGGATGATCATCGGCTACCGCGCCAAGGGTGGTAGCATCTCTGAAACAGCAGACTTCGTGGGCAGTTCGCGAGTTGCTGTAGTAAGGGTGTACCAAGAATGGACCGCTGGCAAACTGAGTACCTCCCGACACGTTATAACTGTGGAGCCCTAAAGGCAATCTTCACCTGAGAACGTCGTATCCGTCGACTGGTAAAGGGCAATCGACGCCCAACAGTGCAGCAATTGACCACGCAAATGAACTCTGGAGCACTCGGGTACGTGTCCCCTATAACAGTAGAGGGAACCCTGTTACGCGTGGGTCTGCGGAGTCTACGCTGCGTCAAGGCGCTCATGTTGACCCAGCTCCATCGGCAACGACGCCTGCAGTTCACATGGGACTACAGTCAATGGAGAGTGGAAAAGGGTTTCCTTCTGACGAATCGAGGTTTCTACTCCACAGAAGTAACTGGCGGTGGCAGTGTGCATGTCCGGGAGATGTTTTCCTGGTATGACCTGGGACCACTGGATGAGTCCCTGAACGCCAATGGCTACCTGCCCATCCTCGCTGACCACATGCATCCCTTTTATTGTTGGACCTGGTGGTGAGGGTGTCTACCAACTGGAGAATGCGCCGTGCCACGTCGCTAAGGGGGTGGGTGACTGTTTCCAGGAACACAACCATGTCTCAGTCTCAATCGCATAAAGCACTTGTGGGACTATTTGGATCGACAGGTTCGACGTGCGGGCTCGCAACCCCGCCATCTCCGGGACCTCCGTGCTCTGCTGCAGTCCGAATGGGCACGTGTGCCTCGGGCAACCTTTCAGGGCCTCATTGCGTCCATGCCTCGCCTCTGTTATCTGGGCCAAGGGTTGTTATACCCATTAGGTAGGTGGTCATATTATTCTGATAAAAAATCACGTGTAAAGTTTGCAATATTAAATAACATTTTGAAATTACGTTTGTACGTTTTCAAGGCCATCCTCTAGAGAATCGTATGACCGAGGTTTCAGTGTATAATAGCTATCCAGACGAAATTTAACATAAGTTACATAAAAGCCTTTGTTCAGAAAGAAAAGTAGGAACTTTATTTTTTTATAAGGATGGCCGCTATACTAGCATTTTACGTGTTTATTAATACACACTGTTAGTTTATGCCACCACTTTAATTGCCATTTATGCTGTATATACGTTGAGATCTTCTGCCGCATATCATCATATTCCGTTTTGCTGGCTTGCTTCAATGAATCAGATCCTCAGACGTAAAGAGCCGAAACATGGATAAAATTGATTAGCGTGTCTCGTGAAACCAGCTTTTATCCGATGCGCTGTTTTACTCACATAAGTCATGTGATTGCCTCTTAAACTGTACTGTGAGGGAAAAGGAAATTGAAAAGACAGGTCGGCTGGCTGTCGTATAAATTAAGTACCTAATTAAAAAGTAAATAGTTCATTTCTATCTAAGCAAATCAGCCAGAACTAAAACCGCTCTTTGTACTCAGTTGTGTATAGTATTGAATAATTTTACTTTTAAAATTATTTTTAGTTAGCCTGCATTGCTAATAAATTAATTTGTCGATAACATTGAGTTCAGGGGTGTAATCAGGCCCCGCCAGGTTAATTTTATCTAACTAAACGGTCTTTACAAAAAAAAAAAAAAAAAAAAATATTTATTCCATCATCGCCTATCAAAATCGGCATTTTTTTAACGCAAATATTAATCTGGTTTTCTTTTCTCTCGCTTTCATTTTGTTTTTCATAGTGGCTATGCAGAAATCCGTAGACCTTTTTGTTTACCGAAACCACCTCAGAAATAGCCAGAGAAGTGGGTACCAGATATTATATATACACTATCTATCAACAAGTAATTGGACACCCCTGCAATCTACGATATCTGCGGTCCTGATACACGTCACGTCCGCCGCCGTTAAATATCGTGTGGGAAACAACGCAACTAGTCGCATGAAAGATATGCCACGCAGTTCGGAGCTCTCTGATTTCGAGAAAGGTGTAATCGTCGGGTATCACAGAAATGGCCGATTCATACGTGACATATCCAGCTAGTTGAAGTACCCAAAATCGACAGTGGCCTACGTGATTGGCAAGTGGAAGATGAGAGGTGACTGTCGGAATGTGCCCCGACCCGGCAGACCCACAAAACTGGGAGTTAAAGACCGACGGGTGCTGGCCAGAGAAATTCGAAAGAACCGCACCAAATCGATGGGCTACATCCGCGAGGAGTTTCAACAGGCATCCGGGAGTGTTCTTTCGATGAATACCATCCGTAAGGAAGCCCATCTGCTCGGTTATCATGGACGTGCTGCCGCCCACAAGCCTTTGATCACCAAGTGCAATAGCACTGCTCGGCTAACGTGGTGCAAAGAACGTCGACAGTGGACCGTTGAACAGTGGCACATGTTCTCTGGAGCGACGAATCAAGGTTCACCCTCTACCGTTCGGATGGCAGGGTCTGGGTTTGGCGTCTGCTTGGAGAACGCCTCCTGCCGGAATGTATTGTGCCAACTGTGAAGTTCGGCGGCGGTGGAATTATGCTATGGGGGTGTTTCTCCTGGTATGGCACGGGACCCTTGGTCGCAATTCCTGGTAGACTCAACGCCGAGACCTACTGCACCATTTTGGATGACCATGTGCTTCCTACGTTGTGGCAGTTTTACGGGGTAGACCCATGTTACTTTCAGGATGACAATGCCACCTGTCATGTTGCGAGGTCCACCATGGCTTGGTATGATGACATGGGGTTAATCGAATGGACTGGCCTGCGCAGAGCTCGGACCTTAACCCTATCGAGCACCTCTAGGACGAGTTAGAGCGTCGAGTTAAGGGGTGCCCCCACTGTTCGAAATCGGTGAAGGAACTGACCTGTCTTCTCCAAGCCGAGTGGAAGAAAATACCACTAGCCGTCGTACAACGCCTGTATGAGAGTATGCCCCGGAGGGTCGCAGCTCGTGGAGGCTCCGCCAACTATTGAAGGTGAATAAACTTCGTTTTCCTTTGCTATCACAGGTTTCCAATTACTGGTTGGTAGATAGTGTATATGGGGTATGCAAAAGTTTCCGCCGGCCCCGTTAGTGGGCGTTGTAGTGGTCTAACCGGCCGGCGACCCGTGCTGTCAGTTCGTACGTGAAGTCAAGCATGGCTGCCGATAAAGTTCATTTGCGGCACTGTTTGTTATTCATGTTTAATTTAGAGAAAAGCGCGAGTGAAGCATACGGTTAAATATGTCAGGTGTATGGTGAAACGGTTACGGGTGAGCGGACGTGTCGAGAATGGTTTGCTAGGTTTAAGGCGATCTGAGCTTGAAAGACAAGCCACGTGCAGGTAGACTGCAGGAACTCGCAGACGAGGAGCTGGAATCGCTGTTGCAAGAGGGTGCCACACAATCGACCACGCCACTAAGGAAACGTTTGAAAGTAGCTCAATCGACGGTGGTACGGCGTCTACAGGCCTTGGGGAAGATCCAGAAAATTGGTAAGTGCGTTCCGCATGCCTTAACGGAGGGCATCTGCGAGTCGTTGCTGAAGCGAGTTTCAAGGGAAGAATTTCATGTGGAAGGTGGTGGTCACTGGGGATGGAAAATGGGTCTATTGCGACAAACACGTACGCAAGCGACCTAGGTCGATCCAGGCCAGCCATTAACATCCACTGCAAAACAGGATATCCACGGGGGAAAGGAGCTGTTGTTTGTGTAGTATGATATGCAAGGAGTGCTGTACTTCGAACTGTTAAACCGGGCGAAACAATCACTGCACAACGATATTGCGATCAGTTGATGAAACTGAACACCGCAATCGAGCAAAAACGCCCATGGACAGCTAAAGAACGCTGCCCTGCCATCCTGTTACATAATAATGTCAGACCACATGTGCCACCACGAAATCGACCCTTGAACAGTTTCACTGGGTGGTTTTACCGCTCCCGGCTTACTCCTCGGACATTGCACCCTCAGACTTTCATCTGTTTCGCTCTATGCAACATGCCCTATCCCAACAGCGGTTCACCACAGTTCCAGAGGTGGAAAATTTTGTCACTGCGTTTTTTAGCTCAAAACCGAAGTCCTTATCACGGGGGCATTCATTTGTTGCCTGAAAAATGGTAAAAAACGCCATTGACGCTAACGGTCAATATTATTTCGTTGAATTAATGTGTACCGGTTTCCTGATTGTCCTTGTCTAATTAAAACGGCGGACACTTTTGCACACCCCTAATATATTCGATTTCAAAGGTTTGTTGGCGTCCCTTTCCCCTCCGTGATGGAGTCGATAACGCCAGGGCCGGCGTTCAGAGCGCCCGGCCACTTACTTCCGGACTGCACCACTGAATTCGGGCAAAATTATGCTCCCAGGACAACACAGATCAGGGTATATAGAAAATCGTTCGTTGGAACACGAGCCGGGGAGGGGAGGGGGGTGAGCTTACCTGTAAATCCGCCCCTATTAAAGCGCATCATACATTGAAACCAAGGTAAGCCCAACAAATCTGCCCCACTTTCTCAGAGGGAGATTTCTGAAAAGGTTTTTAATTTCGTACCACGTATTTTATCCTATTTCTACCCAGAGCTTGTAATTTTCAGTACTTGCATGATGGTTCGTACACTCCTTGAAAACTTCTTGAACAAAAGTTCATTTTTCAAGGCATTGAAAGTACTTGAAAAAAATTGTTTTGTTTTTAAGAGTGACATGAAAGCATGCGTAAACTAATTACTTGTGCTAAAACGTGTAGTAAAAAACACTGATCATATCAAATGGTGCATAATGTGTGTTCAACTCAGGGGAGCGTGTGGACATCTGGTACCTTGGCTATGACATCACTACGGAGTTAAATGTCAGCCATGGGAGTAAAATAAGTGGAATGATGTATTCACAAATCGTGATGGGCTTCTGTTGTCTTGGGTTATGGACGCGTTCTTGTCGGAGGGTGAATAAGAAAATAGTGTACCCTTTCAAAATATTCCACGAAATATAAAATGATTTCGAAAAGCACCAAAACAGGAGCCGGGCAATTCAAAGTTAATAAAATAAACCAACAGGAATGCAGGGATTAACAGGCAAGTCATTGAAGGTGTGCCCGTCCCAGCTAAGTTTAATGGTTTGAACTTGCTAAAATACCTACCTTACTGACAGAAGGGCCTTTTTTTTGGAAGGGTTTGGGGTCCCGGGGTAAAAGGAGCCCCATACAAAATTTTCTCAAATTTCCATTTTTTTAACTTAAGAACTGCAACACAATTCTGCACTCCAATACCCTATCTGCGGTCTAAGTTAGAGTACCATGAGATAGTATACCAATTTGGTGGTTCTGAACTTTTTCGGTTTTTTAAGAACAGATTGTTTGCGTATATAGTGTCGACGAAATGAACGAGACCGCTGACCAACCGACAGACACATGTGATAATTTGGTTTTAAAAAGTCCTTGAAAAGTGGAATTTTTAGTTGTTTTTTTTTTTATTAGTGAAGTTACTATGGGTCTTGCAATAAAGGAAAATGAGTCTTGATCACAGAACGCTAAAAGCGTGTTTCAAAATGAAAAACTCGTTCTTTTTGGGGGGGTTTTTTTTCCACTTTCTGAACAAAATTTCGTATTACGAAATTATTAGCTGCTCTGAAGCAGCAGTATAAAAATGTTACAGAAGTGGCTGGGGAAATCAGAAAACTGAAATCGCAGGTACTAGAAGTTCTAACTCCAGAGTAAACAAAAAACCGTACGGGTCTGTATAAAAATAAGTAGAAAAATGGCACACGCAAGTAAGCCATAATTTTCCATTTATAAAAATGATTCTGCGTTTAAGGTAGAAAAAGCTGTGCAGTGTGAGACGTAAAAAGGAAAAAAAACAAAAAAACTTTCAGTTGTGCAGAAAGTGAAAAATAGTTCAAACTTAGTGTTAGAAGAGGTGTAAGGATTGTTCGGCTTCAGGTGTTTTTTATTTGTTCAGAGTTGTGGCTGCCGTTGTGATAAGAAGTCTTCTCCGTGACCCACAACACCGTAATGTTACGCTCATGCTATTGAAATCCGTTCATGTCTAGCATACAGACACATTATTAGCGAGATAGTGTTGAAAGTTATGAAGTAATGGACGGGCGTGTAATACTTTGTATTCAGCACAGCGTAAGCGTGGGAATGACTGACTTTACCTTTGTGCATGAGAGGATTGTCAATTGCTACAAACGGATTATTTGGACTTCGCGTGGTTTGAAATTCTTCCCATGGGATGGTGCCCTAAATACATTACGTTAAAGCTTTGGAAGTGGATGACTATCATTCGCAGTGCCTTACTGACCTTTTGAGATATTGTGGGTCCGATGGTGAGTTAGCATTTTTTTGAAGTCTAGCAATCTTGTTTTGAAGCAAAAATGAAATGCCCAAAACTGAATAGGTTGCGATGGAAGGGTTTCATACGACACTGAAGTTGTGAAACTGTGTCAAACCGGGACGTGAAGCTGCGGCCTGTTCTGCAATCCCGTGTCGGAGATGTTTTGGTAACTATACACTGCTGGCCACCCAAAATGCAACACCAAGAAGGAAGCATCCGATTGGCCTGAAATTCACAGCATGCGTCGCCCGCGAGAGGACATGGGAACGATTAGCATTGCAGGGCATATGCAAATCATGTGCGCCCGGCACGCCACCGAGAAGCACTATAAGAAGGGTGCACAGACGGCTGGGTGTAAGTAGTGGAAGTGTGTTGTGCTGCCGGACATGTGCGTGGGAAGCTTCCTGATGCCTCGTCGCAGAATACGGCAGTCATTCCAGCACGTTTCGGAGTTCGACAGAGGACGAATAGTGGCAATACGAGGACGAATACGAATCGCGACAGCGGTTTAACGTATCGAGACATCGGCGCCCGTGTGGGACGACATCCAGCCACAGTGAGGCGAGTATGGATTTGGTGGGTGCAAGAGGGATGGACGGACCGACGTGAGCGATTGCCGCAGCCGCGACACACCACCGAACGAGAGTATCCGCATGTTGTGCGGTGGGCATTGACGGCTCGCACCTCCACATCACGAACGTTAGGGCAGGAATTAGGGTGTGTTGCGCAACAACCTGTATCAGCACTTACCGTTCGACGTTGTCTGCAGGAGCGGGAACTTACCGCACGGCGCCCATTGCTCCGATTACCATTGACGTTACACCACCGGCGAGTGCGGCGGCAGTGAGACGTTGAACGCCGCACCTGGACTACGAAATGGCACGACATTGTCTTCTCCGACGAATCCAGCTTCTGCCTGCAACACCACGATGGTCGGATCCGCGTGTGGCGGCACCGCGGCGAGAGACTGTATGACTCCTGCATTATGTATCGCCTAACCGGTCCGTCGCCTGGCGTTATGGTTTGGGGCGCAATTGGATATGACACCTGCACCCCTCTGGTACGCATCGCCGGTACACTCAACAGCCACCGCTACATCTCCGTCGTTTTGGAGCCTGTAGTCCTCCCTTACCTGCAGGACCTGCCAGCAGCCACGTTTCAACAGGACAATGCGCGCCCGCATGTGGCACGCATCGTGCAACAATTCTTCACGGCCCACCAGGTGTCACTGCTGCCGTGGCCCGCCTGTTCTCCCGATATGTTGCCCATCGAACACGTCTGGTAGCTGATCGGCAACCGAGTGGCCCGGCAAGCACCACCCGCGGCTACGCCTGATGAACTGTGGCAACGTGTGGAAGCAGCCTGGACCGACATACCCCAAGCCCACATCCAAAGCCTGTTTCGTTCGATGCCGTGGCGTGTAGCGGCCGTTATTGCCAGCCATGGGGGCCACACGAACTATTGATGTCTGCTTGTTCCGCAAGTCGCACGGGCCTGTAAGCTCAATCGTTTCATCTTTGTATCTGTTGTGTTATGTGTCCAAGTAAATCTGGCTTTCCAATGTCGTGTCCTTCTTGGTGTTGCATTTTGAGTGGCCAGCAGTGTAGTTCGTACTGGATGATGTGAAGCAGGTTCTGTGTGTTTTGGAGAAATTTGAGCCTAGAGCTGTGAAAACCATGAAAATTGTAGTTGGATTTGTACTCGGCTTTCCTATGGGGGTCATCAGGTGCGTAGGATTATCAAGTAACTTCTGTTGGCGTCAGATTAGAGAGATGTAAATTTTTTGTCTCCCAACATCACGACTAACTTGATAAGAGATCGTTGTTTAGCACAAGAGTTCGAAAGAAAAAAAAACTAGCTAGAGAACAGATTCAATTTAAAATAACGACCCGCCTGGAAACATTCTCACTTCGAGGTACGTGCAGTGATTTGGTTTCTCTGCGCACGAAAAAGCAGACACAGAGGCCTAAACCTACACAATTTTCCCCATTATGTGACGTTGGCAACCGGGTCATAATAAACCAAACCCGCTACGATTGAAACCGAGAAACAGTGCGTGTGTGCGTGCTCGGCGTAGATCTTTTACTGAAAATGCTGAAGACTTGATATGCCACATGAGGATTACAAGACAAGTTAGTATTTTTATTAATTTAGATTACATATATCTTATGAATTGATGTACTACGCTATTTTATTGCAAACATTAGTTCCCGCGAAATTAAATAGGTTTAAGTAACGTTTCATCCATCATTAGGCTTACGCAACGTTTAATTAATCATTATGCGTTGTTTTTGACCAGTGCTGTTTCTTTAGTTTGTATGAAATATTTAGATGTGTACTTCCCCGACGTCATGCTGAAATGAAAAGAAAAAAACCTTGCAGTCGCACATTGTGTTGCTGAAAGAATATGGAATTACCATATTAATAATGGCAATTTTAGTGTCATGCCTGGAATATTCTTTATTACTTATCAGGTAGTTTTTAAGTTTTGCCCTTTTTTTTTTTTTTCCTTCAACTTATTTAGATGAAATAGAATATAATTTGTTTAAACAAAATGCATGATGCCTACGGTAATACCTGTAAATTTGTGCAAGGCAACAACCCATTGATGTAAAAAGAAAGAGTTAAAGTTGTTTTATATTTGAATCAGTTTCTAGATATCTCTACTGTTGTTACTGAATCCCAGGATAATTCCAGAGCTTGAATCCGCTTCTAGTTCCTCGGCTACCGAAGCCCTAGATGAAGCTGTTCCTGATTCGGAATCCTGTGTTCGTACGGTATCTCCACTCGATTACTATTGCAGTTCTTGAAGCCTATGAAAATACTGAGTTTGAATTTGTTGCTGATTATCTTTGACCAGCTCATTCTTCTTCTGAAACTGTTGGTATTCTCTCTTTAGCTGAACTCGCTGTTGGTCGGTCGGGCTTGCTCGCTGCCCCTGTTCCAACGTCCTTTTATGCTCTACTATAGATAATTCCTTAGCTCTTGTCATACACTGTCTACCAACAAGTAATTGGACACCCCTGCAATCGACGATATCTGTGGTCCTGATACACGTCACGACCGCCGCCGTTAAATATCGTGTGAGAAACAACAACGCAACCAGTCGCATGCAAGATGCCACGCAGTTCGGAGCTCTCTGATTTCGAGAAAGGTGTAATCGTCGGGTATCACAGAAATGGCCGATCCATACGTGACATATCCAGCGAGTTGAAGTACCCAAAATCGACAGTGGCCTACGTGATTGGCAAGTGGAAGATGAGAGGTGACTGTCGGAATGTGCCCCGACCCGGCAGACCCACAAAACTGGGAGCTAGAGACCGACGGGTGCTGGCCAGAGAAATTCGGAAGAACTGCACCAAATCGATGGGCCACATCCGCGAGGAGTTTCAACAGGCATCCGGGAGTGTTCTTTCGATGAATACCATCCGTAAGGAAGCCCATCTGCTCGGTTATCATGGACGTGCTGCCGCCCACAAGCCTTTGATCACCAAGTCCAATAGCGCTGCTCGGCTAACGTGGTGCAAAGAACGTCGACAGTGGACCGTTGAACAGTGGAAACAGGTTCTCTGGAGCGACGAATCAAAGTTCACCTTCTACCGCTCGGATGGCAGGGTCTGGGTTTGGCGTCTGCCTGGAGAACGCCTCCTGCCGGGAATGTATTGTGCCAACTGTGAGGTTCGGCGGTGGTGGAATTATGCTATGGGGGTGTTTCTCCTGGTATGGCACGGGGCCTTTTGGTCGCAATTCCTGGTAGACTCAACGCCGAGACCTACTGTACAATTTTGGATGACCATGTGCTTCCTACGTTGTGGCAGTTTTACGGGGTGGACCCATGTTACTTTCAGGATGACAATGCCACCTGTCGTGTTGCGAGGTCCACCATGGCTTGGTATTGTGACAATGGAGTTAATCGAATAGACTGGCCTGCGCAGAGCCCGGACCTTAACCTTTTCGAGCACCTCTGGGACGAGTTGGAGCGTCGACTTAAGGGGGCCCCCACCGTCCGAAATCGGTGAAGGAACTGACCTGTCTTCTCCAAGCAGAGTGGAAGAAAATACCGCTAGCCGTCGTACAACGCCTGGTTGAGAGTATGCCCCGGAGAGTCGCAGCTGTAATCGCCGCTCGTGGAGGCTGCACCAACTAGATGAAGGTGAATAAACTTCGTTTTCCTTTGCTATCACAGGTGTCCAATTACTTGTTGGTAGATAGTGTATTTTCCTGTGGTGCTCCCAGCGTAGTTACTACTACCTTTTCATTTGAGCTACAAGACTATATCTTCTTTGCTGAGGTGCTCCCAGCGTAGTTCTTACTACACGTTTGCTAATATTTCCCTGTATTTGTTTCCTCACACATACTTCATATGTACCGTATAATTATAACATACAATAATTATAAGGGAGTTAGTTTTCGAAATATATTTAACAGAGCTAACTAGAAAAAAAAATGATCTGCTTTTAATCATTTAACTTTCTTGTACTGTTACATTACTAGTAACTGGATGAGAATAAATGTACAGAAGTCAACCTCCTTCTCAATTGTTATGGTACCTGACTATCTTCCCCGGTAAATTTGGAAGCGGGTCACCCCCTCCCCCCCCCCCCAATTGGAAAATTTCTGAAAATTCCCTTGGGAAATTTCTGGGTGCGCTACTGATTATAACGTCTACGACAGGTTGCAGTTCTTGTGGGATTCTAATACGGAAGTATCAGTCTGTACTTATACACCCTTTATGTGTAACGTTTATATCGATAAACTGTTTCGACATGAAAATAGTTTGTGTATGTAAATGTTTTATCGATATAATCGTTTTGCTTGCGGCTTTTCGTAAGACGTTATTTCTGTTTTACAGCAGTACGATGAATTTTATGTTCTGATCAAAAAATTTGTGTTCTGCCGCCTTGCCCCCACTGTCCAAAATTAGTTCCGACGTGCCTGCTTTTCTAGTCAATAGAGTTGAATAAGGTTGGTAGACACCGATTTATGTATCCCGTAGCTGCCCAAAATAATCGTAAGTTAGTTGTTGATCAGTACTCATAATTCAGTTGACATAGAAAGAGTTCACCTTCCGTGGAACTACAGAATTTCGTTATGGCAAAATCATTGAAAGGGTGCGGATGGGTAAAGATGAATACTGCAAGTAGAAAGGTTATTCCCATTGCAAGCGATGGCTTCTGATCATTCGTCCGAGATGGGCCCGGGTTTGAATCCCAATGAGCCATGGGATGTTGTTTGTCTTACGGCACTGGCTCTCTCCCTTCCCTGGAACCAGTGGCCCTAAATTAGGGACGGGCGACTGCTTATAGCCCATTGAGTTGCTCACGGTGGTCGTTAAACCTCCAATCAAAATAAACTATTTTCAGATGGCGCTCTTCAGTCAAATGTGGCCCATGCAGCTTTATAAAACAAAATTGCAAGGAAAGGTAGTCCACGTGTTCCGTGGTTTACAGTGTCTGAGAAAAGCTATCAAACATTGCTGCTGTCGTTGTGAGCGGATCTCTGCGTTCCTCGTTAAACATTCTAAATCGCATTGTAGGGAACGCAGATTTTCCATATGCCTCTTGTAACATGTTGTAATCTTAAACTGAAGTGCTCAATTGTAATATTTAAGAATTTTGTAAATACTTTTTGCAAACAAAACAAAAATAAAGCACCCGAAAGGAATTTTTTTTTTGATTGGAGGGTTAACGACCACCGTGAGCAACTCATTGGACTATAAGCAGTCGCCCGTCCCTAATTTAGGGTCACTGGTTCCAGGGAAGGGAGAGAGCCAGTGTCGTAAGACAAACACAACATCCATGCCTGACCGGGATTCGAACCCGGACCCCTTACGGACGAATGCTCAGAGGCCACCGCCTTAGACCACTGCGCCACCAGGGCGGCCGAAAGGAATCGTCCGATCGAGATGGAAATTGATGTGTACAATGTATAGGAAAGGATGATTACAGTTCCAGAGCAGTTGTATTATTTATTCGGAAAAAACAGTTACACGAGTGGAACAAGTCAGTACGTTGTAACGCCACCTCTAGCTGGGATACATGCGGTTACCCGGCGTGGCATAGACTCATACAGTTCACGGATACTGACTGACCTGAGGTATAGTGTGCCAGATGGTATCCAAATTGCGGGCCAGTTCTCCGACATTTCAGAATGGGCGTAAGTGGCGTCCCATCGTGTCCCAAACATGTTCGATCGATGAGAGGTCGGACGATCGGGCTGGCATTGGAAGGGTGTCTGTCGACATTACGGAGGCGGGCCTGGGAGAGCCGTGCCCACGTAAGGCCGGGCATTATTCTGTTGAAAATTTTCTCTGTGAGGTAGCGACAGGAATGCCAACACATGTCGTAGACGTACCTTTGAGCCGTAAGGGTGGTACGGAGGACATGAAGGGTGTCCGGCTATTGTATAAGGAAATGGCTCCCCAGACAGTCACTTCCGGTATTGCGGGCCGTGTGCCGTACCACGGAAAAGGCAGGATCCGTGCGCTGGTCGGCTCGTCTCCAGACTCGTCCCCAATGACTACCGCATACGAGTGCAAACCGTGGCTCATCACTGAAGAAAACACTACGCCACTGGACACTATTCCGCGTTGATCGGGCCCGACACCACTGCAACCCGAGCCGGCGATGCTCGCTGGTCAGTGGTAGCCGGCGGAGTGGCCACCTCGAATGTACACTGTTAGAAAAAATCTACTTAAAAATGAGAACCTGAACCTACTCTTAATAAATGTGTAAAGTGGCACGCATAAATAATTAGTACAACAGTCACTGATCACAAGTAATTTAATTATGCATAAAGTATCTTTGTGTACGTTTTTACAGTAACTATATTTGTGTCAATCTCATAAATAATATATTGTCGCTTCATCACTATTTCTCATAAAATTGTGGTCAATTTGCCCAGCATGTGACAACGAGTATATTTATTATCCCAGATGTGCCATCGAATTATATACTTCCAGTTGATTCTATGAATAAATGAGTATGTATGGAGTACACGTATTCCAAATTTGAAGTCGAGCCGCGGATGGCTTAGTGGTTAGCGATTCAGACTACTGATGGAGGAACCCCAGGCTCAAATCTATCCTGGTAGTGTGATTTTTTAACAATCGCTGAATATCCGCCGTGCATCGGACGAGCACGTTAAATGACTGCCCCCAGATAGGAATCCCCCGGTTTAAGTTCCTAATCCCCCCTATTTTCTGTCTATGTGCAAAATCATATGCTTTGTACGGTGGCGCCATCTAGTGTGCTCTTACAAACTATCCTGCCAGAATCAGGGCACAGAAACTGAAGTTAGAGCACATATATTTGGAATATATGGATTTTTTAAATACATATATTTGAAATTTATGTGCTTAAAAATGAGTACATATATTTCAAATTAGAAATACCAGATATACTCGCATTGATTCCCTGTATGTAGCCTACTCAAAAATGAGTACGTGTCTTTTTCAAAAATGAGACATAAGTACTCGGCGCTATTATAAGCCCAGAATGTACTCAAAAACGAGTACATTTTGCTTATTTCTAAGTACCAATTTTTAACAGTGTAGTACCAGTGTTAGTCGTCTGGCAACTTCCGTACCTGTAGACGACGCAACATGGCCACTGATGATTGAGAGCGACGCATTCGGTTCTGTTCGTGCTGCTCTTAAAATTGTTCTGTCCTCGAGTTCTGTCGTCGCCCACGGCCGTCCACTGCCAGCGTGCCTCTGGCTTGTGCCCTCCTCGACCCATTGGCGCAAACATCGTCCGATTGCCGCGGCGGTCCTAGCCAAATGCCTGGCGATATTGGTACTTGACCAACCGGCCTCTCTCAGCCCAATTATACGTCCTCTCTCAAACTCGCTCAACTGCTCGTATTGTGTGTGTGCATGGATCCGACGTCGAAGCATCTTCATAGCCCTTGTAGGTTGATGCAATCGCAATCCTCTGTCACAATTGTTACTGCTTTGCTCTTGATATACTCTCCTCGATGCGCGGTTCCCATGCGCCTGTAGCAGGCCACTATTTAGTCATTGTTCGTTATTTTTTAATCATTTGCTTATTTTGCCCAGAGGTTACTTGCGTGTGGAGTTTCACCAGGATCGAACGACTTTCTCGGGGTGCTTTTTTTTTGCGAAGAGTGCATTCGGAGAATGAGTTGTGTAGGAAACTTCTTTTCGTCTAGTGCCATAGCGTGCCCTTTGATTCATAACGAATTCCGTCCATAGTGCCTTCCACAGGTACACTGCAGGACAATTGCTAAGGACGGACGACTACAGCAAACGATAGCAACCATAAAATGGAAGGCAGGAAAATGTGGAAATTAGCATAAGTGCGGGATACAGTAAGACGTGTTGTGCGTATGCAAATTTTGGATTGCCGAACTTGTTCGTGACGTCATAGCGCTGATAAGAGATATAAAGGATTTGATGCGTATTGACTGTTGCTGTTCACACGCAAAGTTGAAAGGGAAAAAATCAATTGATGAACTTGCAATTTTCAGTATGTCTTCCCGACATCACCTAGATGATTTTACGCGTGCCCGTATTATTGGCAAGATTGAAGAAGGGCGAAAAATAACAGATGTTGCCAGGGAGTTCGACGTCAGCCACAGTGTTGTTTCAAGGCTTTGGAAATCATTTCAAACAAATGGAGAGTGTAGCAAACGTCACGGGGGAGGTCGTGTTCGCAGTACGACACCTGCAGAAGATCGGTACATAGTGCTATCAACAAAAAGACACCGGCGCAGCACAGCTAGTGAGGTAGCAAATCAGTTTATGGCTGCTACTGGCAAGCGAATCTCCCGAAAAACTGTCGCCAGACGTTTGGCTGAAGGAGGACTATACTCCCGCCGTCCTGTTGTGTGCATCCCATTGTCCAGACGTCACCGTACCACCCGTTTGCAATGGTGCCATCAACATCGCAATTGGACTGATAATGACTGGTCTGCTGTCCTCTTCTCAGATGAGAGTAGATACAGTCTATCGTCTGATTGTCGACGACAACTGATCTGGCGTGATAGTGGTACTGCATATTGTCCAGCAAACATAGAGGAAAGGGACCGATATCCGACGTGTAGTGTCATGGTATGGGCTGGCATCATGATCAATGACCGTACGTCCTTCTATGTGCTTCCAACTGGGACTATGACTGGCCAACGATACATTAATGATGTTCTGCTACCTCATGTTCGCATGTTCCGTGGTGCTGTCGGTGATAGTTTCATTTTCATGGACGACAACGCAACATGTCATCGAACAGTCGCTGTCCAGGAGTGTCTTGAGAGCGAGGATATTCAACGCCTCGTATGGCCAGCACGTTCTCCAAGTCTGAATCCCATTGAAAATGTGTGGGATGCTTTGGGGAGGAGTCTTGCTGGTCGCCAATGCCTTCCAATAAACAAGGACACCCTCATCCGTGCACTGACAGAGGAATGGGATAAATTACCCTAACAGCTGCTTGATAATGTTGTGCAAAGCATGACACAACGTGTGGAATCTTGCATCGCCCTCCATGGTGGCCATATACCGTATTGACATCTTACGCCGGAACGCCTGCGGACGGTATTTGCATTTTTTTCACGTTTACGTATTCTGTACAAAATGGCCTGTTTGTGCCTTGAACACGTTCAAAAGCCTTCTGGATTTCAGAGCACAATAAATTGTCTTTCTTGTAATGTCCTGGCATTCTGAAATTATTTTATTTCACTTGGCATCCAACCACACTTACTTTTTTATGCGCTATATAGCCGTTTATGGTCCGTCCTTAGCAATTGTCCAGCAGTGTATGAGTTGACCCAGAGAATGCCAAGAAAACATTCCCCAGACCATAACGCTGCCCCCATCAGCTTGTGTTCTGCCAGCAGTAATTGAAGAGTGTTTGTTCTCTGATGTTATACGCCAACGTCCATCCTTTTGATGAAGCAGAAAACGTGACCCATCGGAGAAGTCAATCCTTTGCCAGTCAGCGAGGTCCAATTCCGTTACTGCCGTGGAAATGTAAGCCTTGTCTGCTGATACTTTCGTTAGCGTAGGTGCAGTGACCATCCGTCTGCATCGGAGTGCAATACGCAGTAGGGTTCGCTGAATTGTCGTTTTAGACACTTCCGGTAGCACCTGGTTCATTCGGCCAGTGAGTTGCGATCGGCCGTCACGCACCTTCAAAGCCGACGTTCACCTCTCACATCAGTGGCACGTGGTGCTCCTCAGTTTCTACGTCGCTATTCGCAATGGTGCCATTTCTCCAATCACGATACACTTTAACCACAGCAGCACGCGAACAGTTCATAAACTGCGCTGTTTGAATGTTTGAACAAATTTGAATGTTTCATTCGAAAGGTTTCCTCGATTTAGCGAATTCCACGATTTTACGTACAAGAAAGACTGTTGGTTCCTTGAAGTTCGTTAAATCGAGGTTTGACTGTATTTGAAAATTTCTACTTGTTTAAAAACTTTACTAACTCTGTTTTTTCAAGCGATTTAAAACTAACGAAAACAATCCAGCTGTCGTATTGAAGCATTGCCACATGTTCTGCGAAATTGCAGTTGACTATAAAGATAAATGGTATGTACTTGAAACAATGTGAACTTCTACGAAAATAGTGCGCCCTCAAATAGGGCCTGACTAAGACACCCGAATTCCCAGAACCGGGAAAACTGTGAGGCCCCCATAGAAACAAAATCTTCCAGCTTCTTAATACTTTAGCTAGGCAAAATATGTTTTCAATTAACAAGTGAGATCTGCAATAAGCAAAATTTTTAACGAATGTAAAAATTAAAAGTACCTGCTGAAAATCTCTGGAATTCTATCTGTTAATGTTGTGTCGGGATATGAGAGCCAGTTCTTGCTTTCGTTGTGTTTATCATGGTAGCTGCTTTAAACGAATTTAACTTCTGTGACGCGGGCGGTGGTTAAGATGTTTCCAGATACAAAACACTCTTAAAATTTTCTGAACAGATTACGAGTTCGAAAGGTGGCGAGAGGATAAGAAAGCATTTGTCCTGGAGATGTATGTTTGGCGAGCGGGGAGTTGTAAAAAAACAAACAGCTGAAACATTCGTGTCTTCATTCGAACTGAACTGTCTGTAAGGGGGAGAACCACGGGCTGTTCTCAACAGCAGGCAATTCCTTGTTTTCCACTTTAAAAGGGGAAGGTTTACAAACTGGGTGTGAACGCCACTTGTTTTGTTTGCTGATCACCGTGCTCAACTTTGATGTATGCGGTTTCTCCAAAAACTATTGTTCGTAATCAGTGGCGATGCCAGAAGTTCAGAACTTGTGTGGGCTGTTAGGGGGTGTTAGAAATTTTGCCAAAACATTCCGTACATGTAGAGTTAACCCGACACTGACGTTACCTCAGTGTAAAACAAGTTTTTAGGTGCATAGGAAACTTGGGGAGACCTTCGTCCAGCAGTGGATTGATAATGGTTGACAATGATGATGATGATGACTGTACCTAATATTATTTATTCAGTATATGTAGT
Source organism: Macrothele yani (assembly GCA_039090855.1). Taxonomy (NCBI): domain Eukaryota; kingdom Metazoa; phylum Arthropoda; class Arachnida; order Araneae; family Macrothelidae; genus Macrothele; species Macrothele yani. The sequence continues at coordinate 73,244,975 of CM077016.1, read as the reverse complement.
ACTGGGAACCATGGGTACGGACTTTCCAAGGCTTTTAACAAATTATTTCTCGTCCGGAAGGGGTTCGAATCCCGGTGAGGCATGGATGTTGTTTGTCTTACGGCACTGGCCCACTTCCTTCCCTGGAACCAGTGACCCTAAATTAGGGAATTGAGACTGCTTATAGCCCATTGAGTTGCTCACAGTGGTCGTTAAACCTCCAATAAAAAAATATATATTTCTTCGCAATTTCAGCCAACTTACGCCATTTTTAAATACTTTTTAATATTTGCTGCCGTGAAGCGGCTTATGATTTTTACTTGGTAATATGACAAGGAATCTCATTTTTTTAAACCATGTACAATTGCGAAAATGGTTGGTGTCTTCCTAGTATTCTTAGACATTCGCTCAGGAAATCCCCTCCATTTCACAGAACAGTAAATTTAACAAAAAAATCATTTTATACATGTGTACAACAAAATTTAGGTGACATCGCGCCTGGTAACAAAAGGGTTTTGTGAAAATTGAAACTGCTCCTTTAATGAAAGTATTGGAGATTGACAGGTAAGAAAGTGCAACAGAACATCCCCAATGAGATATTACATTCACAATTGTAATGTCAATGAATTGGTCATTTGTGGGAACAATTTAAAAAGGACATCTTGCGGTTGGCAGGACCAGTCCAAGTTTTTAGCGTTTTGTTCTTTGAATCGGTGAGCACGGTGGTATTTTTTAGTAGGTAACCAAATTGTGGAGTGTAAGGAAACAGTGTTGAAATCAGCTTATATTCGATCACTGACTTGAGTTTTATCAGCAGTGTCGTAGTCGACTTCATTGCGAAACAGGAAGTTAGGCATAAAGAGTGAGAATTCTCGTTTCCTTTAGGTACAGATTAATAAATACATTTTACCAGCGAACACCGGTCATGCATTGACTGTAAACATATCTGTATCTCTAAATGAAGACTGCGTTTGACTCAGCTGATAACCTATTGTGGTCAAAATGACGTTGCAATAGTAGGTTATGACTACGCTGACAAAATCGGAATGTTTGTGCCAGATAAGCCCTACTACCTTGCGTTGTAAAAAAAGAAAAAAAAAAAAAAAGAGGGATTCCCAGTTCGATAAATCTACGCAACGTGATCCATGCGTAATTAGTGCTACGTTGTGTTGGTTGCGACCAGCATTATGGTACCAAGTTTCGCGTAGTTCAGTTTTGTTTCGTCCATGGAATAAGGTGTTGACTATCAGGAATTCCTTATTTTTTTCTTTTCCTGTAAGTAATTTTCTTAAATTTTTGAAATTTGGATTTGGTGAACATGTATTTGATTTGAAAAGTTATCCATTTTTTTACTGTATCACAAATGCAGGCGCGACGCTACGGGGGTGGGCTTCAACTCGCCTGACTTCACTTCAAGCCCCCCACCCCCAACCATGCAGTATTTAAGCAGTTAGATGGTTGCATTCGCTATGTATTCTAAGATTTTAGGGAACTTGGATAACCATGCGAATTTCCCGAATTCACAGAAATTTCGCTATTTAAATTGAATTTTTTTTTTTTTTTTTTTGCTAAATTTAGTGTTCTGTTGAATGGCGAAATCATCTGAGCGAATGTCTAAAATAGTAGAAAAACACCGCGTTCTTAACTCGTAACTCGTGGGGTGGAGTGTAATACACCCCACCTCGCCAGTTGGTTGTGGATATATTCACCACCTCACCAGAGTTCGTTATGGATATACACTGCCGGACAATTGCTAAGGACGGATGACAATAGCAACCATAAAATGGAAGGCAGGAAAATGTGGAAATTAGCATAAGTGCGGGATACAGTAAGACGTGTTGTGCGTATGCAAATTTTGGATTGCCGAACTTGTTCGTGACGTCATAGCGCTGATAAGAGATATAAAGGATTTGACGCGTATTGACCGTTGTTGTTCAAACGCAAAGTTGAAAGGGAAAGAATCAATTGACGAACTTGCAATTTTCAGTATGTCTTCCCGACATCATCTAGTTGATTTTACGCGTGGCCGTATTATTGGCAAGATTGAAAAAGGGCGAAAAATAACAGATGTTGCCAGGGAGTTCGACGTCAGCCACAGTGTTGTTTCAAGGCTTTGGAAATCATTTCAAACAAATGGAGAGTGTAGCAAACGTCACGGGGGAGGTCGTGTTCGCAGTACGACACCTGCAGAAGATCGGTACATAGTGCTATCAACAAAAAGACACCGGCGCAGCACAGCTAGTGAGGTAGCAAATCAGTTTACGGCTGCTACTGGCAAGCGGATCTCCCGAAAAACTGTCGCCAGACGTTGCATGAAGGACTATACGCCCGCCGTCCTGTTGTGTGCATCCCATTGTCCAGACGTCATCGTACCGCCCGTTTGCAATGGTGCCATCAACATCGCAATTGGACTGATAACGACTGGTCTGTTGTCCTCTTGTCAGATGAGAGTAGATACAGTCTATCATCTGATTGTCGACGACAACCGATCTGGCGTGATAGTGGTACTGCATATTGTCCAGCAAACATACAGGAAAGGGACCGATATCCGACATGTAGTGTCATGGTATAGGCTGGCATCATGATCAATGGCCGTACGTCCCTCTATGTGCTTCCAACTGGGACTATGACTGGCCAACGATACATTAATGATGTTATGCTACCTCATGTTCGCATGTTCCGTGGTGCTGTCGGTGATAGATTCATTTTCATGGACGACAACGCAACATGTCATTGAACAGTCGCTGTCCAGGAGTGTCTTGAGAGCGAGGATATTCAACGCCTCGTATGGCCAGCACGTTCTCCAGATCTGAATCCCATTGAAAATGTGTGGGATGCTTTGGAGAGGAGTCTTGCTGGTCGCCAATGCCCTCCAATAAACAAGGACAACCTCATCCGTGCACTGAGAGAGGAATGGGATAAATTACCCCAACAGCTGCTTGATAATGTTGTGCAAAGCATGACACGACGTGTGTAATCTTGCATCACCCTCCATGGTGGCCATATCCCGTATTGACATCTTACGCCGGAACGCCTGCGGACGGTAATTGCATTTTTTTCACGTTTACTTATTCTGCACAAAATGGCCTGTTTGTTCCTTGAACATGTTCCAAAGCCTTCTGGATTTCAGAGCACAATAAATTGTCTTTCTTGTAATGTCCTAGCATTCTGACATTGTTTTATTTCACTTGGCATCCAACCACACTTACTTTTTTATGCGCTATATAGCCGTTTATGATCCGTCCTAAGCAATTGTCCAGCAGTGTATTAATACAGTGTGAAATTCATAGGAAGTTTTCTTGTTTCAATTTGTTTCATTTTATTGAGTGCACACGAAAACAAATTTTGTGGTGTAATACAAGCCACCCACCACTTACGGGTTAAATATGGTTGAGTAAGATGAGAGATTCTCTACTTGTCAAATTACGAACTTCAATTCATAAACAGCCTTACTAAAAGGAAATATTGAAAAAAAAAATAACGTAAGTTAAAATTCTAAAGAAATAACTTTTTAAAGGTCATGGAAGTTCGTATCCATGGTTCATAGTATTATATAAATTGGATAAACGCTACTTATAGTATATACCTAGACTTTTTTTTATCATTGGAAATATCAGCTTGTGGTAAAATCTACATGAACGAAATATTTTGGTAAAATTTCCACCAAGCTCTTCAAAATATGACCCCCCACCCCCGTACGAGACTTAGCCACCCGCCCACCTCGGCACCACAGTTTTAAGCTACTGGCATCTCCACTACACAAATGGCTCGTTTAGTGAATATTCGCTATGGGTTTCAAAGTTGATTAACTAGAAGGGGAATAATATAAGCTCTTGTCTTTCAGAAAGTAACGTAGTAGTGTGTACCACCTGAAGTGAATAAAAAGCCCAAAAAATTCAGACTGGCTCAATTGAATCAGCAATCTTGAATAGAAAAATCACAGCATTTGTAACAGTAGTAAAACATGTACTTCAGTAACGAAAGAAATATAGGTCTTTGAAAGCACTGTCTAGTACAAAATACCCTGAAACAGGATAACTGGCATTTACATACTGCGAAGGATACTCAAGTTTCCTGATGTGATTGTTTCGTGAAGAGCAGTAAAAACAAGAAATTCGTATGTCTGATTGGTGTATTGACGATTCTGACATATCGCCACTGTTACAGTGGACACCCCCCCCCCCCCCCATCCTAAAACCTGAAGAAAACTCTAAAATTTGTCCGCCATGTCGCGTATGGTATGAGGTAGTTAGGAATCACAGTTCGGCAGGCTCACATGTTCTTTTACAGTTCAGTTTTTTTTATTTATTTCTCATTTACGTTGTTTTTTCTTTCGGATGTTCTCTAAATTAATTAACAAAATTGCGGGATAATTGGGAAGTCGCTCCAATGCTCTTGAAGGCAAGAAACGCAATATTTTTGCCATTTTGAATTATTTCTACCTGTGGGAAAAGGTAGCACTCAATGGTTGCTCTGGAAATTGATAAGAGCAAAGCGATAGGCCCAGAAGAGGACTTCTAGATTTCTTCAGGAGGGGCCGATGTTACGACCCACCCCCGCCATTAATTTAGTAATTAATGGGCGTGGTTGATGTGTGAAATTAATTAAGTATTAATTGTTCGAGGCTTGATTGGAGTTAAAGTGTAAACAGCAGATAAAGTTTTATCTGGGGGTTTGGAAAGAAAAGAGGCGAAGAATTCTCTCTCTGGCTGGGTGGTCTCAGAATAGCTCTGTTAGGTCATAAATATCAGGGCGCAGCTGACGGGCAGCCTATGCAACACGGAAAGGGAAAGAGGAATACGTATCGAATGAGCCACTTGAGTAGGAATGAATGAAGATGGGGACAAAAGGTTTAGCGAATAATCGTAAATTCGTCGATTGTTTGGGGCATTTTCGAGAACAATTGCTCTCTGTGTGGTCCGTGCAGAAAAATAAGAGTTCGCACTTGGCATGAACATAAGGAAGAAAGTTAGTTGTCTGTGCGCTCTCCGATGTGAAAGGCTGGATGCCTTGGATCTGCAAAAAATGAATTGGGAAAAATGAAGCAGCAAACCTCCCGCATTTGGTAAGAAATGGAGACAACTCGAGGCAGCTGGAGATGCCAGTTTGCCATAAAGACAGCAGAATGCCTAAATCCGCGGGATAAAGCAGAAATTTCTAGGCTGGAGCGTAATGGAACTCAGCGACTGTTTGGCCTAATGAAAGCCAAGTTACAGGGGAATTAAGAAGTCTGCGAGTGGACAGTGGTCATTCCAATGAGAAGCGAAGCCAAGCAAAGTCGGGTTCGGATGCCAACCACTGCAGTGTGGAATCGTCACCCCCATTCATCCCCTACTGTGGAGGAAGTGAAGAGATGCGCTTGTCTTACGGGGTGAAGCGAGGCCCCATGTGTGCGTGTGTGGTCGCGTAAGCAGCGAAGCCACTACGTGTAAGTGCGACGGGATAAAAACATGTCGAAAGAAAAATATGAGCGTAAGAGCGGTGGCTTCGATACCTAACAAATATACAGGTGAAATGTTGAGTTGCCGATATACGCTTAAGGTAAAAGCACGTCTGATTTCGCTCGGCCGAGAAAATTAATCTTGGAAACCGCAACATCAGATGTGAGAGGGCCTATTTTGCTTAACGCCCACCTTCAAATCGTCACGAGAATAGATCAGTGTGCACTCTAATCATTGCAACAAAGTGCGGCGTGATATTACCATTTTTAATTGTGTGCTTCATTTACATCAAGCGTCAAAGTGAAGTGTTGAATCATCGGTGCTGCCACATGGTGCAAGTGTCTGTGTGCGTGTTTTTTTTGTCGAGTGATATTATGTGATGCACAACGGATTTGCACAGCAAAGTCACGAAACTGTAAGTAGATGAATATTTCCTTTTTCTTTCTTCGCACATCTGCGAACTTGTGCCATCCCGACACCCAAAGCTGCATGGACATAGATGCAGTAATGCTGAGTGACTGAACCTCAGAGGAAATACCTGCACATACAGATTTCAATTTCTTACAGGGCCCATTTCCTGATTACTTTTTTTACATGAATAAGGGAGAAGGTGTGTAAATTCCGCTGGGCGGGACAGTTTCTTTTAACTTTGGTTCAGGACCAACGTCAGCGGGGCAGGGTTCTGCATGTGCATGCTTATTAGATTTAGTTAATTAACTTTGGCAGTATTTCGCACCTATAATCTTATACCGCAAATTAACGTGCTTGTGTATTTTGTGTCGCGAGTATTTTTAATGTGATCGTTTGCATATAATTTTTTTTTCATTCTCTAAGCAATTGTATATGAATATCACCTGCAGCTCTATTTAGTGTGTAAACGAGTAGTATCTCTTGTTCAGATAGTCCGGTGGAGACTCAGTCGGCTGCGTTATCCGACAGTAAAGTGTGACACCGTATGCTGCCCACATATGAGGGGCAATTGTCTATGCGCCTAGAGAGCGCCGGATCTGTTTAAATCTCGCAGAACGTTATTAAATGTTGTGTTGTGTATTTGAGAATCATGTGTTATTTGCGAAAGTGAGTGTTGTACTGGCTGGTTGGGGATTGAATGTACCGGAGTAAGATCCGGACCACTACACTCAGTCACGAATTGGTGATTGCGGGTGAACCTCATCACAACTCTGATCCCAAAGTATCATTTTTTTTAGATTATTTTATTTTTTATTTGTTGTTGTTATTTTGTTCACAAGGTGGATTCACCCAAGCCTGTTATGCTTCGGGTCATTCTTCAACTTTTCATTTTTTATGTTCTGGTGTGAATCTTTGAGTGCAGCAGTGCACCTGAGATTCTCACCTGGTGCTGCGGCCAACTAAATTGTACTTCAGGTCTCAAGCACCGTTACCGGCAGACTCGGCAGGAACACTGCTAGTGCCGTGTAACACCACGTATCGTGAGAATATTTCTTCCACAGAATTTAAGGTTCACGAAATGCTTTCTGTGAATGTAGTTTTTTTTTTTACGCTTTCCAACCGTAGGTTGAAGAAGCGTATACGTTCCAGCTTTGTCTGTCCGTCCGTCCGTCCGCACAATAACTCGCGTACAAATGGTTCGATTTCGATGAATTTTTAGTAGGTGGTAGAGGACCAATTGGGGACGAACCTTGTTGAAAATGGGCGAAATGGAATCAAAGGTCAGAACATAGGAGCGGGATCCATTCCAAAGCTCTTGTGCGTCATTATTTACGTAAAACTGCTTCGATTGCGACAAAACGTTATGATGTTACGGAGATGCACTGAACCGGTTTTGTTGAATATTATCGAAATAGGGTCAAAGGTCAGGGCACATGAGCGAGATTTATTCCACAGCCATTATCCTCATAACTTGATTAATAATTTCTGGTATGTTGGAAAGCGTATCATAATCAATGCATTGCATGATTTTACTAACTTGTTAAATCTGGTTGTTGAAAACATGTGAAACAGTGGAATTCTAAAGTTAAACAGAACTTCTTCCGGATGTAGGATTGACAACTGGAAAATAAGTGTAAGTGTTATTCAATGTTAAGAGTTTATGTGAGATCACTGACCTTGAAACTTGCATCGCACTAGCTGGGACTTACGCCGCCATGGTTTCCGTATAGGAATAATTCCTCTTGAGCTTATACAGTTTTTTTCACTATCTTAAATTTTGAGGTGGATTTTCGTAGCTTTTTATTCTTCACTAATGGTATGCCGCACGTCTTTTCAGCAATTTTCATTATTTTGCCATCTGGATCACCACACAGGTAAAGTTTAATACTGCAGAACCCGCTGATAACGAGCCCGTATTTTGCGAAACCTCGGATTTAACGAGCGGAACAGGAATTTTTGTTTGGTATAATGTTAATTCAAAGCTAATTTGATCGCTTTATTACGAACAAGATTTAGAAAAGTCCCCGGATCTAACGAGGGAGAGAAAAGCTTGAGATCACTTAACAAGCAGAGTAACAAAATTTAATGAAATTCCATATTTAACGAGTCAAAAAAAATGTGCTGCGTTTTGTCCTGGAATGGATTAATAGAATTGGTGGCGTACATGACGCATTTTTGAACAGCGCAGGGGAATCGATGTGCTAGTTGGAAGAATGTTGATAGAAAAGCAATAGGGAAGGAAGTTACATCAAATTCTCATTGAGTTGTGCAGAAGACCCTCTTTGCCACCAACTCCGTTTATTTGTACTAATTTAACCTTTAGAGTCCAATTTTATGGATATATATGTAATATAAACATATATATTACTACGTTCAAAAAGTTCCGGAACTTTTTATATTAAAAAAGAATGAGTACAGATAATACCTGTATATGCGGTGTTTCCTTCGAAGTAGTTACCATGTGCAACAATGCATTTTTGCCAGCGCTCATACAAAGATTTAAATGCAGATTGCAAGCCTTTTGCCACATCCTCCAGTGCCTCCGTCACAGCTGGTTGCACTTCTTCGGAACTTGAGAAGCGTCTCCCCTTAAGAAAATTCTTCATCCGGGGGAAAAGGAAAAGGTCGCACGGGGAGAGATCAGGGAAAATGAATAAGCCGGTTGCAGAAGAAAGGAAATGTAATGTTTGGACAGGTGATCGGACACATGGAGGGATCTGTGAGCCGGCGCATTATCGTGATGGAGCCACCCACGAGTTGGTCTTCCAAAGATCGGGTCGTTTGCGTCTCACTGATTCTCGGAGACGTTTCAGGACGTTGGCATACTCTTCTTTAGTGACTGTACGACCGTGTTGAAGGAATTCCTTGTGTACGACCCCCTTGCAATCGAAGAAAACTTAACAAGACCTTTCCTTTTGGAGCGGTCAGCCTTTAACTTTTTTGGTCGTGATGACGACTGTGATTTCCACACTTTTGACTGTCTGTTGGATCGGGGGTCGTACAGAAAGCACGAAGTCTCATCGTCAAGTGATCAATCGATTTAAGAGATCGGGATCTGAATCCACTGCATCGATGTTATCCCCGCAAACTTGCATGCGCTCATCCATTTTTTCTTGTCAGGTTTTTGGGAACAATTTGTTGGCACACGTGATGCATGCCCAGTTTCTCTGTTAAAATGTCATGGCAACTTCCAACTGAGATGCCAGCAACTTCTGCAATAGTTTTTCGACGGTCATTTTTCACAATTTCTTTGACAGTGGCGATTTGTTCATCCGTTGTGGATGTTGAAGGTCATCCTGACCTCTCATCCTCGATACTCTGTCGCCCGTTTTCGAATCGTCGATGCCACTCGTAAACTCTAGTTCGACTCATTGCACTCTACCGTACGCTGACTTAATCATTTGAAAAGTCTCTGCGAAAGATTTTCCGAGCAGAACACACAATTTTACACTTGAACGTTGTTGAAAATCCGACGTTGTTGTCTTCGCGACGGAAGCCTCGAATGCCTGTAATCACTAGCTACGCACAGACGCTGTACATGTTGGATCTGGATTAAACCGGTTCTGGCTGGTCTGTCACATCATGCTCTTCGCTTGCTCAGCGGGGAATGACGTAATTCACTGAGATTTGGCAAATATTCAAAAAGTTCCGGAACTTTTTGAACGTAGTATAATATGCATATTTTTACACGGTGGGTTTTTTCGCTCCAAAACTGATTTAGCAAGGAATTCCGTCGGTCCCGAGCTACTCGTTACAAGCGGGTTCCACTGTATTTGAGTTTTGTATCACATGGAGTTCTTATTTAATTTTTCCGAGTAACCATTATAGTATTTATTCTCCCTAGATTTTTTTTTACATCTGGGTGGCAAAAGATTTTAGCTGGATGGTATTTTTTAAACCCTTCTCCAATTGAGAGAGAGAAAAAAAGGATGTTGTTTTGCTTAACATTTTTATACTTTATTAAACATCTTTAGGGTGTGGTAGGGCCTTAATGTAACATAACATGATAAAAACATTAGAAAATTGTACATAAATGATAAAAAAATAGTTATATTCACAAATTTCAGCCAGTTTTTATTAGTATTTATGGTGTTTGTGCGAATAAGTTTTCCTCTTACTATTATGTACGTTGTGAAAACGTTCATTAAAGAAAATTTAGCTGGGCGGCTGAGAAAATTAGCTGGGTGGGCCACCCAGTAAAACGGCTCTAGGGAGAACACTACATTAGGACATTCAGTAATCCGCTTCGTCAGAATAGATATAAGGTCTGATGCCCTCCGCTCTGGTGGCTGAGTATTCCGTGATATGTTCGTCTTATGGCGCTAGCTCTGCTTCTTCCCTGGAGCCAGACAGGCGACATAATGATCACGGGGATCTGCAAACTCCTAAAAAAAAAGTCCGCAATAAGTGCAAACAAGTGATTGTAACAAGGCCAAACGCAGAGGTGGAGAACTATCGATAGTTACGACTATCCATACTTTTCGATAGTTAACAATCGATAACTATCGATAGTGTGTTGGCAAAGTTGCTCGGGAGAATATTTGTATACCGGGATGAAAATTTTTCCACAAGAATTTTTCTTACCTTTCCACATTGTCAAAAAGCTAAGGTTCGGTAAACTAATTTATTTTTTTCGCTAAGGTTCGGAAGCTAATTTTGTTGTTGGGGGCTTAAACTACCCACCGTCCTTGATTTAGGGCCACTGGTTTAGGGAAGGGAGAAGCCAGTGCTGTAAGGCAACCACAACATCTATGCCTCTCGCTATTCCATCTCGGACGAATGGATGCTTAGACCACTGCGGCACCGGGGCGGCGAATCTAACGTTCTACCGAAATAAGAGAAAAAAATTATAAATGTTTTTCTCATTTTCCGTCTGCATTGAATTTTTTTTATTCACAAAAGCTAAAAAAATTCTGCAGTTTTGTATGCAAAATATTTTTTTCGATAATGTTTGGCAAAATAATGGTAAACAGTAAGAAATTGAATAAAGTTTTGAGTGGGGCCTGTTGCTCAATGCCCCCCCCCCTTTTTTTTTTTTCTGGGATCATTTACCAGATGCTGTCGTTTTAAATGATCCCTAAGATTTGACGTATTGCCCGACGCCTTTGTACTTCTTCCCGCAAAGGCTATATTTTGCGTAGACTTTATCCTTATTAAAAGAAAAATAATGCTGCACAAATGGTATTTTACGTTTACCCATTATTACTGATTACTTCCAGCACCTGACCCACGTTTAAAACTTCCAGTACAAACAACGCGTTTGACTTAAGTCTTGATCTTACTGAAACGTAAACTTCCGCTTTGAGCTTGACTTAACGTAAAGAACAAGAGTGCAAAATCTTTGCACCCTCACCGCTTACTCGTTCGGTTACAGTTAACTTTAGTTTCGCATTGTCATGTATCAGTATGGTTGGGTTCAATTTGTTTCGTCACCAGTATTGAGGAGGTGAAAGTGAGCGTTCCAGTCATCAATGCCATCGGGAAGCTGAATAGTTTACACTTACATTAAAAACCGTAAAACTATCGATAGTTAAAAAAAAAAAACTACCGATGCACTGAGTTGGACAAAATTGTCTATAGTGCCATCGATAGTACGTACCTCTACCTAGAAGAAATGCGAAAAAGTCATATCGCTTATTTTGGTTTCTTGCAAGTGCAACCCCCCACCCCCTCCTCACTTTTCGGTTTGGATCTTCGGTTATGTTACGTTTTGAAGGTAACATTTCGAACAACATTACAAAGGTGTTCATATCCTGTGCTCATTTTATTGTTATCAGTGACGTATCTTGGGTCCGAGACCTGGGCTATCTCACCCCATCCTCTCTCCCCACAGTACTGTTTTTTTTAAAATTGCGAAGTTTATTTTTTAATCGTTAAGTAATAAAGTAACTTTTTTTTCTTCTAAATTTTAAGTACATGCTATTGCTATCATGATACCAAATCATTATTAGGATTTGAACACTTATTTGTACATGAACTCCATTCTTCTTTCCTTTTGTGTGAACGAACTAGTGTTGTTTTCACAAAAATATTTCGTCCGAGTACATTTTCATATTTTAAAAATGTTTTTCTCTATTAACAAACCAGCTAAATTGCTCGAATGTACATGTCCTTGTGTGGCTCTAAGATATATCTTGATTCTTTTTAATACAGAAAAAACTTCTTTCGGCAGTTTCTGATGGAAAGTTTAATATTATTAGATCTGCTAATTTGTACACCTCAAAAACACTGTCCAATTATTCAACTTTATGTAACAAGTAATGTTTCTTACTGATTTGTTTTGTCTTCATCAAGGGAATAAAACACCTTCAGTTAATTTTTTAATCGAGCTGTATCAAAATTTGAAGCATAGAGTTCTTAAGCTCTGATAGATGTTCAGGGAAGCTTTCACAAAATTTATCGAAACAGTTCGAATCCAACAAAGCCACGAATTTAAGATATAATATCACTGATTTTAATTCATTGACACTTCACACAAACTGAAACAACTCTCGCGAAACACGCGCTGGAAGCATGGGGTGACCGAGGTAGTCCAAAGTATTTTTTCGGATAGAACCCTTGGCCAAAGCAATGGCCAAGTCACGAGCTCCGTAGCTCATTCATGTTATGGAAACGCTAGCAGTCGATCTTATCGAAGGTCTTTGCATCAGAACACCGAAGACTTGCTTGCGTTATGCCGTTGGACTGCTCACCAGACTAATTCTCATAATCGGAAGAAGCTAATCCGCTCGTGTTTTTTTTTCGCAACGAAAGCATCGACATATCTGAATACCGTTGATAATTGACTTTCATTTGTTTATATTTAATTGAATTTTATTTGTGCATTCTTTTGGGCTTCGCAGCTAGCCTAACTAGCCTCGAATATACGCCACTGACTGTTATGTATATACCAGCAGGGTTCATCCTAGACTAAAAAAAGGGCAGGATGCTTGTAATGGGGGAAAAAAAGGGCAGCTTTACACTTCAAAGAACATTATTAGAATATAACATCGACCTTACAAAAACAAGACCGTACACGCAGTGTTCATTCACCTGGAAAGTTAAACAATAATTCACTACGGATATTGAAATATTATATAGTCACCAAGTACTAGTTTAATTTGAGAAAATATTCTTTCTACTTCAGCATTTGAAATTGCTAACGTACGTGCAATGTTTAAAAGTTTCTGTATTGGTGTTTGTTCAAAAGTTTCTGTATTGGAATCTTCTCTATCCGCTGTTCCTTCTGATTTCGACAGAATTGAACGTATTTTCGAAACTGGCAAATTACTATCAGCCTTAGTTTGAGATAGAAACATTGATTTGTACTCTTCCCACTCTAGGTTGAAGTACTCAGCCAGCTCCATTACTTCCGTAATGCCGACAAAGGCTTAGAGCGGTTTCAGACCCTACTTTTCTAAGATACCAAGATTTATAATACAGGTTTTATGGTCATCTAGAAATGGTTTCATGCAAATCACCAATAAATGCATATTTATCTCTTTCAAATGGACCGTGGGCTGTCATTTTAGGCTTGAGGGCACGTAGGGTGGCATTTTTTAAATTTAAGGGCAGACAGCACCCTTTAACCCCCCCCCCCCCCAAAAAAAAAAAACCCCAGCAAGGGTGAATAAACCCTGCATATACCCTTAGAAATGTTTAATGACCTTCCCTGTGTGCGCCAAAGCTTAGTACTTTAAATGCGACGGAACATTATAGAGTACCAAACTTCAGTATTGTTTTATTACATTAATGTGATATTCCGATTTAGCGTAAGATAGTTAATTTAGTTTGTTTGTGTAGATGCCAAAGACTTGCAAACATTACATTAATTGTTCAACCTTCTGCTATCAGAAGGTGTTTTCGAGGTTACCTAATATCTTACCACAATCGTGATCTAGCTTCTTCATAACTCCTCTGCGTCTCGGAAACACCACCGCACCCACACGCTTGCCAAGTTCCTGGAATTGTTGGCACACAGTTTCCAAATAATACCGCATAGAATGAATGCTTTGGTGATCTTTTCTTCTTCCCTTCTTTAATCGTTAGTCTTCGGCTGTTTCCGGTTGATCAGATCAGAGCGAGTGATTCTGCTGAAACGCGAATGAGCTGTGTTGCCTGTTTTACTTTTTCAGTTATGCAGTGACTTCGCGGGTAATGAATGACGCTTTGAAGATAATTTTGGGCAATCCGCAAATGCGGGGTTACAAAACTCATTGTAAAAATTCATCACTACCTCATTTCTTAATTTCAAAATACAGATATTTACACATTTATGGGCTCATTCGCAGTTTTTTTTTTCCTGACAGTACAAAAGAGACCCTGTTGTCAGTTAACGTTTACATGCCCAACCAAATGTTCCTTAAGGAATTAAGTGTAGTTCACTACCTGAAATGAAACGGGTTTTTTTTTCTTTTTTTGGGGGGGGGGGAGCCTTTGAAATTACTTCATTGGATACATTTTAATTTTCTATCGTTTTTGATAACTAAAAATTTACCTTTGTTTGTTAGAAAGCAAAAATTTCTCTCTGCTGGGGAAGTGAAAATTTTATGCATGTATTTTGCTGCAAAAGTTTGTTTGCGATTTAAATTATTTATTACGGAACTTATTCTTAATCGCCGTCTATTCACATTTCCATTTTGACTTGAAGAGAAAATAGCCAAAACTTTAAATATCATGGGAACTGTGAAATCTGGTTATTAGGAAGCACGGATAATTTTCACCAGTTCCATGAACGTCACATCGCTGTTAAGAAATATCACGTGCAACAAAAGGACTAAACCAAAAATTGAAAGTAGTTTTGAAGATTTTTGATAACTAAAAATTTACATTTTTCAAGAAGCGAAAATTTCGCTCTACCTAGGTAAGTGAAAATAATTTTATGCATGTATTTTGCTGCAAACGTTTTGTTTGCGATTTTTACATTACTTAGCTTGATTCTTAATCGCAATTTATTCACATTTCCATTTTGACTAAAAAGAAAACAGCCAGAACTGAGACCTGGTTATTAGCAAACACAAATAATTATCTCCAGTTCGATGGAAGTTACATCGCTGTTAGAAATATTACGTGAAGTAAAAGGACTAAACAAAAAATGGGAAAACGTACCCACCCCAAATAAACAACCATGACAAAACATCAAATCGAACATTCGTGATTACTCCTTGTTTTTGATTCATTCCATTTTATTTCATATTCGGAAGCACAACAATTGTATTTATGAAACAAGCTCACAGCACTACGTCACTAGCCACCATTCCAAGGGCCACTCAAAGTTACTCTATCAGCCATCCTGGTCTGTGAGGAAGACTGCCGGAGGAGTTTTCATTCAGTAGAAACTAACATCTTCGCATCCTTGCGATCCCCCCCCCGTTTTCACGGAGCTTCGCAATTTAGGAAATAAGAAAAATCCCTTTCAGCAGGATTATTTTTAAATTTGGGGGCGCGGCGCCCTTAAAAATGTTTAGTTTCTACCCCCTCCCCCACTTTCAAGTAGGTTGTCTCCCTTCGTCGTGCATATACTGAGATTTTCACATTTCATATACTGATCATTATAACCAGCTTGCTTTAATCTTTTGCGCATTCTTGAAACAGCAAATTATATTTTACCCTTTTGTGGCTCTACTTTTATATACTCAACAAATTGCGTATAAACCAAATACTCAAAAAATGAAAAACGGTATTAAAACTGTTTTTGGACTACATATGAGGCCCGAGTTGGGCAAAATCGTAATTGAATTAGTCGGTAATGCATTACAGCGTAATGGTAATGAGAACAAGAACTTAGCGTTACCATTACATGGTAACTGTGAACTGGTCATTAGAATTGCATGGTAATTGTTTTTTTTTTTTTTGAGTTCCTCAAGGTGGTCGTTAAACCTACAAAAAAAATAAATGTCCATTGAATGAAACCTAAGGAGACTGTGTAAAAAGATGGATTAATTGCGGCGGATTGGGGGGCTTTTAACATAAATCCTAGTTCCAATATTAACGACTGTTTCATTTAAGGTGGAGCCACCTAAAAACTTCGTGCTATGTTTCCAATGTTAAAGTGCTGCAGACATTTCCTTCAAAATGTATTTTCAAGTATGAAAATTTGCACATCGATAAAAATAACTTTATATTGTAGCTAGCGTGCTTACTATTTTCTAAAACTTAAGTATGTTAAAAATATTAGGTGTGCAACTTAATTCTGGGCCCCTAACCGCAAGCGGTCATAGAACGTCGGCAAATGCAAATAGCTTTGTGAGATATTGGCTGATTGCAGCCCCATCCAACAGCTTTCCAGGCAACCGTAACCGCTCACAACTGTAGTGACAGAAGGGACGATAGTTTACGGTGAAAGCAATGTCGTTCGAGAAGCAACATTTGAGGC
Source organism: Macrothele yani (assembly GCA_039090855.1). Classification (NCBI taxonomy): domain Eukaryota; kingdom Metazoa; phylum Arthropoda; class Arachnida; order Araneae; family Macrothelidae; genus Macrothele; species Macrothele yani. Next base: position 73,228,790 of record CM077016.1, on the reverse strand, counting down.
ACTGCCTCCTGTTCGCGCTTCAGCTGAAAAAAAGGTGCCGCGGAAGCTCAGCAAATGATTTGTACTGCTTTGGGTGAGGCTGCTGTGTCCTACAGTACGTGTAAGAAGTGGTTCCAGCGGTTTTAAGCAGGGAAATTTCGATCTCCGTGATGCAGAACGTCCGGGACAGCCACAGAAAGTTGACGATGAGGAATTGGAACAACTGTTGGATGCGGATCCCTGTCTCGCACAGTCAGAGCTCGCCCAGGAACTCGGAGTAACACGGCAAGCCATTGCAAAGCGCCTGCACAAGCTTGGACGGATTCACAAGGAGGGCCGTTGGGTGCCTCACCAACTCACAGCTGCGAACAAGTCTAGGCGCTACCACGTTGCTGTGTCATTGCTCTCCAGATTCACGAAAAAGGATTTCCTCCAAGATTTTGACTTGTGATGAGAAGTGGATCCTCTACGATAATCCTAAGCGGCGCAAATCGTGGGTTTATCCAGGTCAGCCAACTACCAGTACCGCCAAACCGAATGTCCTTGCCAGGAAGTTGTTGCTGTGCATATGGTGAGATAAGCGTGGTATCGTACACTATGAGTTGCTCAAACCTGGTGAAACGGTCAATGCTGAGCGTTGTCAGCAACTTATTCGTGTGAGTGATGCAATGGAGGCGAAAAGGCCATACACCGGCAAGGGCAGAAGGTCAGTCCTATTGCTTCAGGATAACGCGCGTCCTCACACCACGAAAACGACTTTAAACACGATCACCGACCTGGAATGGGAGATTTTGTCCCACCCGGCGTATTCTCCAGACTTCGCCCCGTCGGATTATCACCTCTTTCGCTCCCTTCAACACCACCTGAGTGATACGCACTTCACTTCTGTCGAGGTCCACACAAGTATTGAGGACTTTATGAACTCGAAACAGTCCTCTTTTTTCCGCAGTGGCATTCGGCAGCTCCCTGACCGATGGCTGAAATGTATCCAACACGGTGGGAATTATTTTATTTCACTGATGAGGTGCGTATTCGATTTGCTGTCAACGTGTCGTGCCTGTGGCCGAGAATTAAGTTGCACACCTAATAACTCTGGGAGTGTTGAGAACTGCTAATAGATGGCGCTACCTGTACTGATCGCTTACTAAGTGTAATCAGGTAGCATTTTTTACAATAATTTTATTAATTTTCGGACTGTAATCAACACTTGAGTTTAACCGTGCGATAGTCTGGAATATATAGAATGATTTGAGCCACGTAGATTAAAATTTTCTGACAATTTTTTAACAAGCGTCCTGTACGGCAAAAAATACAATGCTGTATGCACCGTTGAAACTGGCAAGTGATGTCACCAATGCGACAGACTGGACTGCTTTTCTCTACTTTTTCATTACCATTTTAATTTTTGTTTGATATCGCACAAATGACTTCACCCTGTAGTACTTCTCCGGGGAGCCATTGTGTATGTAATCACGTAGACATGATGCTATTTCTTTTATAAAGTAAATTATCTTGTCCGTTGATTCTTGTAATTTTTAATAAAAGGTATGTTTTTTTTTCCCCACTCCCTTAGGAACAAAAGTCCAACATGTTTGACGTGGACTCTGTTGCAAGTACTGGTGAGCCTCCTACATCACGCCGTACGGGTAGTGCATTTCTTGGGTCAAGACCTCCATCTGTGATCAATCCAGGATCAAGTTTGACTTCTGAGAGTGTTGAAACTTCTGGGAGAGTATTGCAAGAACCTGACAGTGGTTACGAAGCATCTCCGTCTAGCACTGCCGGGAATGATACCTTCAGTTTTGATAGAGTGCATGCGGACTCTGAATACGACGCCCGCATCTTGACTCGTCGTGCGGACAGTGAATCGTTGCAGCGGGAAGGTCCGAGTGATAATCGTCAAGAGGTGGCCAGAGTGAGCTGCCCTGAGTGTGGTCCTGTATGCATTTGTTACTATGACATCAGTTCAGTTTTCAACCGCAGCAATCTCATTTCTGATGAAGGCAGCAGCTCTGAATTAAGTGTAGGACGTCCCTCTAGCTTACCAATAGCTATTCCAGTAAGATCTAATTTTTGTGGTTATTTACCTCTGAGCAATCATATCACTCGATCAAATCCAGTGTCCAATGCCTTAGAGACATTAGAACAAAGACCATACTCTGTACCATTGTCATGGCCATCTGTATCAGTTCTAGGTGCCAGCCGAGCTGGAAGATTGTGGCCTGTCACTCGACCACCATGGGAGGACATTGATGGCGGCGATAGAAACAGATGCCGACGAGCAGCCCCTGATAGGAATAGACGTCGCCTAATTGACAGTGATGCTTCATCACTTTCGTCATCTGAAGGGGAAGGTCCAGAAGATGTGTTTGGTAAGTCATGCAACGAGAAATTTCTATTCTGAATTGACATATAATGTACATTGGTGTCCAAAGGTTAGTCAGGAAGGCATTCGCAGGAATGAAAAGGAAAGCACGTAGAGACGTTTGTCATGTGAAGACACAATTGTAATAAACATTTCATAAAAGAAAGATGTACACATTTTGTGTATACGGGGTCACATCCGCAAATGTCTCCAAAGTGAGATGGAAGAATGTAACCTAAAGATGCCTTAAGGAATGTGAACATCTCGTACGGACAGACTACTCTCACAACGATGATTTAACTCTGGGGCCAAAGAATTCCATTCCTCGATGAGGGTAATGCGTAGCTCGGGAAGGGGTTCTGGGAGGGGGCTGACGAGCTGCTACGTATCGTCCCAGACAGGGTTCCCACTCAACCTGGAAAACAGGGAAAAACTGGAATTCTCAGGGAATTTGAAAATGGTTCCAAAAATCAGGAAAAATTATCCTTTTTTGTTAAAATCAGGGAAAACTCTGGGAAAATTACCCCCCCTTTTGTTTTTTAAATCAATGGATACTTTATTTTGCCAAAAAAAAAAAAAAAAAATATTTTTTTCAAGATTTCAAACTTTGGCTTGCAATTACTGCCTGCCTGGAATTTGGTAGATCTTACTTTCAGTTATATTAAATTGCCAGTTATTAAGCTTTTGTTCAATTTCTGCAGGCAGTTGTTATAACATGGAACAATTAGGCACAGTGGCTCCTGCTTGAAGAAATACTTCACAAGAGAACCAACCAAATGATGGATCAAAGTCCTTTGTCTTATGGTTCTCTTGAAACATGTTTCTTTGAACAGAGCCATTCCATCATTAAGCTTAGCTGCATTGTGTTATAGAAAAACTGAAACTATTCAACTGACAGATTTTTTCTTACATATGACCTGTTTCTATGGGAATGTATTTACAAATTCCGTGTGGGTAGTATTCACAAAAGTTCACAGAACTTTGGTACAGAAAATAATGTGCACAGTTTTAGTTGTTAATGAAAAGCAGGTAATTTTATAAAGACAAATTACGTAAAGAATTTTCAAGTGTGTGCTTTGGTGAGAAAAATGAATGGAATGGAATGAAGTGTGACAATTCTTTGCAACATGCCACTGTGGAAAACTTTAAAAACCACCTGGAGAACCTGGAAAAGTTAGGGAATTTTTTTATTACTTTTGAGTGGGAACCCTGCCAGAGCATTCCTGGCGTCTCCGTACGCCGAACATCCTCTACAGGAAATCAAGCAGAGCCCTGTGCAGGCGAGTGGTATTTCATTAAAACGAACTAAGGGCCAACAGCTTCCCGAAAAGTCTGACGTAGGCCTCTAGGATCTCGTTCCTATAGCGTTCAGCATGCGCATAGCCTCCTGTGAACACGTGGAGGCCGCCCCGGTGGCGCAGTGGTCTAAGGCGCTGGCCTCTGATCATTCGTCCGTGAGGGGTCCGGGTTCGAATCCCGGTGAGGCATGGATGTTGTGTTTGTCTTACGGCACTGGCTCTCTCCCTTCCCTGGAACCAGTGACCCTAAATTAGGGACGGGCGACTGTTATAGCCCCATTGAGTTGCTCACGGTGGTCGTTAAACCTCCAATCAAAAAAAAAAAAAAAAAAAAAAAAAAAAAAAAAGAACACGTGGAGTGGTGTGGAAAGAACAGGCCACTCCCGCACAAGCAGACCACCCGCTTTAACGGAGTCTCGTTCACGGACGTTTGCAGGTTCCCTCCATGAAATGCTTAAGAGAATCCGTTTGTAGACTGCATCCCGACTCTTCTGTAAAAAGAAAAAAAAATAATCTGGTCCAGACTGAAGGATGTGCAACTTCCCGAAAATGTTAGTGTTCTAGGCTGCATCGTTCCTGGAGCACAGACAGAACGACCTGCGGCCAACATCATTCCGTCTGGGCTCCAGGAACCATGTTGACTTTACCAGTTCACTTAAGCTCTCCTGTGAGATGTGGTTAGCGGAATCACGGCCGTAGCGAGGGGAGGGCCATTCTTGGTCTGCGTTCCCGTTTGCCCGTCCTAACGACGCACTTACAGTCCAATGCCGGACCTCTTACATCTTTTACCTGACCTCATTTGTATCATTTACCCGATCTCAATCAACCGCCCCTCGAAACTTTGCTGTCTGGCTGCGGGACACAAACCATGGGGTCTCCTGGCGTATAAAGCCCAATTGCATATTAAGCCTTCGATATATCATTTGCCTTGATACCGGAGTCACAGTGGCAGCGAAGAGCCCCGAAGACAGTTGCCGGGCTGTATAGGACCTATGACGACGTGCAGTTAAAGCGACAAAAAGGCCCTCACGAGATGTGGTTCGCCTTGGATGACCATGACCTGGCCTTCGTGATACCCCACCGGTGTTGAATTGCTATCATAACAGCGAAACCACTTTAGGGTGGATATTAATTTCCCTTAAGACCAAGGCCTGAAACAGTTCCGCGTTTGGTCGTACATCTCATAGGACTGAAACAGTCCTGCCTCTAGTCGTATACATTTCTCATACACGTTCACGCCAAAAACACTCCTGCACGTGCATGAGACCTAGGGAAAGCATTTGCCGCCACCGGAACGCTTCTTGTCGATGAGAATTGCCGTTGGCGTTAAAGTATCTCACTCTATTTACATGTTGAGCAGCATTTTGCTCACTGGTCTACGGTCATTTGCATGTCCTGTGAACATTATAACATTTCATTGAGTGCTTTAGATTATTTGCCTGCTATTGCCTTCCGAACCTTAATTTTGGGAGCCAGTGTACATGTTTGGTGCAGATGCCTTGCTTCCTCGTATCATCAAATTTCAATAACAAAGAATGTGCTTGTGTTTTTCTGGTGTAAACAAGATAAAACAATGGTATAGTATGCGTTAGGGGTTCACCTTTGCGATACCGCGACTCCCCCGAATAATAAATGTAATTTGTGAATAAAATATATCTTTTGGTGTTTGGGTTATGTACGGAATAAGTGTATCATATCACGAAGTACTAACTATACACTGAGGTGCCCCCTAAAAAGAACTGGTACCTCTTTAATACCGCGTTGGTCCACGTTGCGTTTGGATAACGGCAGCAACGCGACGGGGCATGGACTCCACGGGCTATCTGTAAAACTGTAAAAACGCCATGCTTCTTGAAGAGCGTCCCAAAATTTCGTGATATTCGCCGGTGGAGGATTCCTGGGATTGACATCACGTTGAACAGCATCCCAAATGTGTTAGATGGCGTTAAAATTCGGCGAACGAGGGGTCCAAATCAGGATGCCAAACTCCGTGGAATGTTCCCCCAAGCCAGAATCTGGCGACTGTGGACGTGTGCGGTGGCGCATTGAGGTCGGAGTGGTAGTTGCATGACCTGAACTGGTGCAAATGATCCCAGGGATGGTTGTTACGTAGCCTCCACCTGTCAGAGCGGTCTGCAGATGTATGAAAAGGTCCTAATGCGTGCCAGCTGAAAACACCCAACACCAAGCCGGCCTACACTGTCCCATGCGGGATCCATTGCCTCGTGGGGGGTTGTCGCCATACCCTGAGTTGGTCATCTACCCGAAACCGGTTGGTACCTCGATTTGTGTGACAAGGCTACAAGTTTCCAGTCATTTCGCGTCCAACGGTGGTGTTCCAGAGCCCAGGCGAGGAGCGCAGCCTTGTCTTCTGGTCAGCAGTGGCACCCGGGTAGGCCGTCGGCTCCGGAACGCAGGGAACGCTGCTCTTTCCGAACGCTGATGCTACTACGTTTTCCAGCATCAGGGGTTGCCAACTCCCATAACCAAAAATAAACTAAAAATCCGCTAACTCAAACAGAAAATAAACTAAAAAGTAACGTGAGTGTACACACACAGCATTTAAAAAGGAATGGTACTATTCAAAGCAAACTATTTTTTAACATAAATAAAATCAAAATTAGGTTAAACGTGTTTAACGTCCACCATTAGCAGCTGTTTGTGCTATAAACAGTTGTGCGTTTGGGTCTGAAAGCCAATGACGTAGGGCAAACACGTTATGCTTGGTTCATCGGGGAACTGGCCAGAAACCAGCACCTCTGGCCACTTGGCTGGTGAGGTGACTTTGATCGTCTTCTATAATAGGCCGCTGCTACGAAAAAATGGCGCCGTAGGGCTGGTGTAACACCCATGCTTTATCCAGGGGCTGGCTAGAAACCTGTGTCTTTGATCGTTTTCTGTAGACAGGCTAGGGTGTAGAATTTAGTCATCGAGAGTAGGTGCTCCAGGAAAGGAAAAGTAAATCCAAAAAATAAAGATCATAGCCCTGGATTTTTATTTTTTGCTAGTACTGCAATCTTTCTTTTGAGCCGTAACATGCCGTTCTAAGCACTCAGACACGTACTTAGGACTTTTAAAAAACTGCTGCTGTTTGCATTCGTAATCAACAATTAAACAAGGTAGATAATATTGTATAATTTAAATCTTCACAAATGTAATCTATATTCATTTTGATGGCTCAAAATGTGAACATACTTTCACTTCTGTAGTTTATTTTCATCACCATGTTGTAGAGGAACGCAAACTGCGTGATTTAAAGTTTAATTTGCAGTATTGTGTAAAGCATTTAATTTAAGGACGATAACAAAGTTAACTTCTGGAAACTTCGTCGATGATAATATAAAAGTATGAAACAATTGGATTCAAAATGCTCTTATGTGTGCTTGCATTTATGCACTGAAAAGAATTTGCACCGGGTACACACTTTCAAATTTATTGATACATAGATGTATTTATAAAGTCCAATGAGAGAGAGAGAGAGAGAAAAAAAGGAATTGAACTGTTTCTTGTCGATAAACAAAGCGGTTCAACAGTCAACTAAGTAATTGTTTAAGATGGCAATCTGTTTTTTGGTGTAAATATGAAAAGGGATGGTAAGTCAGATAATATCCGAAAACTTGAATATTTCTTCGTCCAAGAGCGGGAAGCGAAACCGCGTCTCCCAGCCCGGGTATGCTAACCACTGCACTCAGAACGACCAAGTCTCAAGTTTCCCATTAATTTGAATATAAACTATCACATCCTTCTCATATTTACACCAAAAAAAACGGATTGTCATCTTCAAAATTTGTATTGTATGGTGTAATCCCGTATTCAATTCATGATTCCATTCATGAACTAAGTAATTACTTGACTTTTCATATTCTTTCTGAAAGTAAACTTAAAACAGCAACACTGCTTATACCAATCACGTATATTTCTTCCCTATGTACTTCACGTAATAAAAGTAGTACTACATGCTGTGCTCCCCCATACGAAATATCCAGGAACTAAATGTTACCGCCACTTGTGGCGACGATAATTTGGCCTAATAGCAAATACAGTGCACGGCGACATAGGGAAAAAACGATGTTTCTTGCAATGCAGTTAGTTGATCCTAACTTTTAAAAATAAAAAAGAAAATATGAAACAAGAAGAATAAAAACAACTAGAAATCAACAAAAATTTTCGGACAGTCAACCACATTTTTCAACTATCTACTAAATCAGAAATTTTCAATCAAGTGCTGGGTAAAATCAATTAAATCTAGTTGAAAATCAACTAAATTCGCAACGCAGTGCTCAGTATTGAATTGCGCTGTGATTTGAGCAATGTTACGATGCGGGCCAGACGCTGCTGTTCACGATCGTCCAGGGCTTTTAAACTTCGTGGTAATGAGATGGAGTGACCCATCCGCGGGCGCAGACTGCGAATACACTGCTTGTAGTTTGTATCTCTTCCATGAACCGAAGGTTCACAATTTTGAAGCACACACTTCAATAATTCAGGAAAACTCCTGATTTATTGTTCCCTCAAAAGATTTAGTCACCTGCATGCAAACCCAACCGGGTCGTGGAAGACGACGTGACGCCGTAGGTCCAACGGCTTTGAAAGGAGAAATTTGAACAGCTGTAAAAATTAGAGCATACATGGTTCGTGCGCTCCTTGAAAACCTTAAAAAGTCATTGAAAAGAAAAAGTACATATTTTCAAGTCTGTGTGAAAATACGTGAAAAAGCTTGACTCCGTAAATAGTAGTTAAAAAAAGTTTTTTTTTTAAATGTTATTGAAAGAGCGTGTGTAAAATAACTGTTTATGCTAAAAAGTGAATTTCTGTGTAGTTCCAAAAAAAAAAAAAAAAGCACCAAGCTGATCAAATAGCGCAGAGCTTGCGTTCAACTCAAGGGGGCGTTTAGACAGCTGGCACCTCGGCTATGGCATCACTACATAGTAAAACGTCAGCCATGGAACTCTTTAGGATATGCATGGGCGCTGTAGGGGTCTAACCGGCCGGCAGCCCGTGCTGTCAATTCGTACATTAAGCCAAGCATGGCTGTCGATAAAGTTCATTTGCGGTACTGTTTGTTATTCATGTTTAATTTAGGAAAAAGTGCGATTGAAGCATACGGTTCAATAGGTCAGGCGTATGGCGAAGCGGTTATGGGTGAGCGGACGTGTCGAGAATGGTTTGCCAATTTAAGAAAGGTGATCTAAGCTTGGAAGACAAACCACGTGCAGGTAGACCGCAGAAACTCGCAGAAGAGGACCTGGAATCGCTGTTGCAAGAGGATGCCACACAATCGACCACGCAACTAGGGAAACGTTTGAAAGTGGCTCAATCGACGGTGGTACGGCGTCTACAGGCCTTGGGGAAGATCCAGAAGATTAGTAAGTGGGTTCCGCATTCTTTAACGGAGCTTAATATTGGTCAACGATTGGGCATCTGCATGTCATTGCTTGAAGAGGTTTCAAGGGAAGAATTTCTTGTGAAAGGTTTTCGCCAGGGATAAAAATTGGGTCTATTGCGACAACCGCGCGCGCAAGCGATCCTGGGTAGACCCAGGCCAGCCATCAACAGCCACTGTAAAACAGGATATGTTGTGCGTGTGGTGGGATATGCACGGAGTGCTGTACTTTGAACTGTTGAAACTGGGCGAAACAATCACTTCACAACGATATAGCGATCAGTTGAGGAAACTGAATGCCACAATCGAACAAAAACGCCCATGGACAGGTAAAGGACGCCTCCCAGTCATCCTATTACACGATAATGCCAGACCACATGTCGGTGCTAGCACGAAATCAACCCTTGAATAGTTGCACTGGGAAGTTTTACATCACCCGGCTTACTCCCTGGACATTGCACCCTCAAACTTTCATCTGATTCGCTCTATGCAACATGCCCTAGCCCAGTGTTCCTCAAACTTTAGTCGCTCATGGACCACTTTAAACATTTCTTTAGTTATCGCGGACCACCAAGCCGGGGTCCGCGATAACTAACTTCCCTAGGAGACATTTGAAATTGAAAAATATATTGTCTGTGAAACTAAGGTTTCCAACCCTGGTTAATAATATTAAAGCCTACCGGACACCTGCATTGGCCGGTGAGTGAAAACGCCCCCCCCCTCTCCTACAAGAAAACACACACCCAATGTATCCCTCAGTTTACGTGATTTATAGGCGGGCTTATAGATATGAGCTGACTCGATTTATTAATTTTATTTTATGTTGGTAAATTTTAAGCTTTTTTCAGCAAATTTTCAGATGTTTTTTTTTTACTTGAAAATAATACCGCCCCCAAAAACGGCCGGTAAGCAGGTTGGCACCGAACTTAGTAGAAAATCGCCAAAAATTCCGACCACGTGATTAAAATACCGTTCGGTTGACAACCCTATCTGAAACAAAGTAATTTTTGGAGTTACCTATATTTGATAAAGAAAGGAAGTAAGAGTTTGGTGAGTTATGATTTTTATTTTGTCAGTTGTATTAACGAAAAAGTGACCATTTTCTTAAATAATTCGCAGCATGGGCGTAGCTAGGGGAGGAAGTTTTGGGGGGTCCAAATCCTCCTCGAAACGTCAAAAAGTAAGATTTATAACAGGTAATATTTATGGGGAAATTACTTAAACCTTCTCCGAATATCGCCCCCCCAACCCTAAATTCTAGCTACGCCCATGAAGCACGGCAAAAAATTTCTCCATACAAATCAAGTTACATCATATGCAAAATGTGATATGGACAATGATATGGACAAACTGTGATTTTATTTTTTGATTTTGTACTTTTCTGAAAATCCACGTATAAAGATTCAGTAATTAACAAAAATAATAACTGAGAATCTGAGAGTGATGCTGCTTGCGATCTTTTACCAAGCTATCTGTATCTGGTTGGATGACTGACAGTTTGAGTAGTAGAGTAGCTTCCACATCTAATCTATTTCTTTTCTTGCTCTTAATTTCAACTAAACTAGACGAAACCCGTCGGAATCGGTTAGGTTTTTTTTTAAAGAATAAACTCATGAAATAACAAATGTAAACTTTATTTGATTGACAAATTCATTCAACCACTTCAATAAAGACAATAAATAGTCCAGGTTCTTGATTTTGTTTTTGTTTGACTGAATGTTTAACGAACACCGTGAGCAACTCATTGGGCTATAAGCAGTCGCCCGTAATATTTTCACTAACGATGGTCAACGGAATGTTTATTTACATCTTTACATAATGGGAAACACACAGTCCAACGCCATAACGCAATCAGGTCTTCGAGAGCGTTCGCTGTTCCGATGAGAACTTTAATACGAATTCCTGCTACAGTTGCTTTGCGCCACGGTTCGCTCAGAAAAGGAGACTTTGGACGATCTCTCTCTCCATACTGCCGCTTTCAACAGCGCGTGAGTCAACCGCACGCTTCTCCCATAGACTTTACATGGGAAATTTGCCGCCCCACCAAGTCCAAACCGTTGCCCCAATCTCATTTTTCTCTTCGATTGGCACATGTACATGGTAAGACCTTTATTTTGATACCTCAACCATATCTTTACGTTCAGCCGTTCTCTCAAAATAGGACTCGCAGTAAAAAACCTTATAGAATTAATATATAGATTCGAAAATCCAAACTTACAGTTGTAAGTCGTCTGGAACGGAAGATGTTAATGCCGTATCTGATAGCTGTGGATATTCGTGTCGAGCATGCACTGATTAAAAGGAGGGATTCTCACATTATTCATTAATTTTTCTTCTGAAATTTCCCGCGGACTACCAGTGGTCCGTGGACCACACTTTGAGAAACACTGCCCTAGCTCAACAGCTGTTCACCACAGTTCGTTCCAGAGGTGGAAAATTTAGTCACTACGTTCTTAATCTCATTTGTTGCCTGAAGGTGGCAAAAGGTCATTGATGCTAACGGCCAATATTTCGTTGAATAAATGTGTACTTGTTTTCTGATTGTTCCTGTCTCTTTAAAACGGCGGAAACTTTTGCATACCCCCTAATAAAATAAGTAGAATGATGTATGGGCTTCTTAACAGACATTTGACGTGGACCAGGAACATTAGAGGTCATGGCGCTTTTCACGTTCATAAGTGAGCCACGGAAAAATTCTCATTGGCCGCCACCGGGAATCGAACCCAGTCTTCCAGTTACGCGCCGGATATGCTTCCACTGCACACCAAAGATGGTAAGCAGCAACTGATCAAATAATTAGAAGGCGAATGAATAATTAACACACATTTGTTCAGTTGCTGCTTACCATCTTTAGTGAATCCCCAGCATTGTGTGGGGGCTCCAAGAAGCAAATTGGCTTAGCAGTTAGTGTGTGAGTCTGGAGGAATTCGAAGCCGCTGTGGTGCAGTGGAAGCATATCCGGCGCGTAACTGGAAGACCTGGGTTCGATTCCCGGTGGCGGCCAATGATAATTTTTCCGTGACTCATTTATAAACGTAGAAAGAGCGATTACCTGTTTGATGTATAGGCTTCTGTTGACTGGGGTTAGGGATGCGTTCGTGCGGTAGGGTGAATATGGAAATGTACCCTTTAAAAATATTCCACGGAGTAAAAGGATTTTGAAAAACATTAAAAACAGAGGGGCAGTTCGAAGTTAACAAAATTAACCAACAGGGTGTAACAAGGTCATTAAGGTGTGCTTATCCCAGCTAAGTTTAATGGTTTGTTTGATCTTGCTAAAATACCTACCTACTGACAGCGCACACATAATTTGGTTTTAAAAAGTCCTTGAATTTATTTTGCTTAGAAGTATACGAACCTTGGTATATGCACTTGAATTTGTGGAGATATCTGCTTCTATGTATACATCGTTTGCGGACGATACCATTTGCCGCATGGGTGTGGTGGCACGTTATGGAAATGGTAGCACCCTTCCCGGGCTTTTTTTTAGTGTAGGTGCATACAGAACCTGTTATGGATGTAAATTTAAAGATTATTTGTAGCATAAATATGCAATTTCAGTTAAATTGGGTGAATGTAAATAAACAACTGTTGTTTTAGTGGTTTCTTGGTGTTGTGACAAGCTGTGACATATTTCGTTGAAAATTGTTGTACATACTTTTAGCAGTGAGATCGTTTGACGTTTTTAGTTAAATGGATTAATATTTTATGAAGTTAGCGGTTAGACGACAGCAGCAAACTGTAGTTTTTTGTGGAGTGAGGTTTTTGGTTAAGTTTTTCAGATGTTCCTAAACTGGTTTATCGTTCCATTCCCAAAATTTAGGGAAATGTAAACCGTAATAGTCAGAGATGTGGATTGAAAAAATGTAGCATTAAAGTGGTGGTTCTCGACTAAGGTTCGTGAATATTCAGGATTTAAATGTCACTATAATAAAGTCTAACTTGCTTAATGCCCACCAAATGAGGTCCAAATTATGTCGAACTTGCTACTGCTCACCGAACAGTAGCAAGTTGTGCTTAAGATACCGATAAATTTTCCGCGGTAGTTTCTCAGCTTACTGAACCATATTTTAAAAGTACGAATGATTAAACGCTATATTTTGCAGATCACAATTTGTTCAACTCATGCCCGCGAATATCACGTTATGTTCCTGCAGTATGTGAGCTCCATAAGCTTAATTTTTTTTATTCGTGGTAGTAGCGAAAGTATTCTGCTTGAATGATTTTTCGAACTCAGAGCATTAAAGGACATCGTCCTCCCAGCTTTCTTTTCGCCAGCCCAAGTTTTCGTTGCTCTGACCGCTCTTGTAAACAATGGTAACCCCTGTTTTCGCCCTCCCCTCCAGCACCGTGATATCTTTCAAGGTGTAGCGACCCAGCTCAGCTCTTGACGACCTCGAGGGGCCCTTTCGACAGCCGCTTGTCGCACGCATGCCCACGCGCAAACGTTGCAACCTCAGTTTTTTGGCACCCGGCCAACAAGTCCAGAGTCATCGCGCTGCCTGCTGCTGTTCTGAAGCGGCGCGCACTGTTTACAGAGAGAAAGGGAGGACGGGGGCTCGACCCGTGCCTGACCTGTCGTCCGTACTGCTGCTGCTGCTGCTTGGAAAGAAGTAGGGGTAAGAGGTGTTCTTCAGGGAAGGGGGTGGGGGAGGGAGAAAGTGCCTGGGCCTCTGCGCGTCGTGCGGCTCTGACGTCCTGGGGTTGCATGCAGAACCAGTTCTCCCTGAACACATTTCTAATAGGGACAGACGTAGTGGAAAAGAGTGGTTTTTGAGGCCCTGGACCTTTGCTTGCAGCGGGGAGGCGGAGCCTAGTTCTGACGCGATGAGGTGGAGGGAAGAAAACTAGTATTTCACGCTGAATGCCGCTGCTGACTCACATTTTTTTTTTTTTTTTTTTATAAGTTGGAAACTTTTTTCAAGTCGCAGGATTTGATTTCCTTTCTCCAGGGTGTCCGAAGCAAATCATTTTGGTCTAGGAAAATTTCGGCTGCCTTAATTTTTTTACCTGATTTAGCATGCAGGAAAATCATTTTCCTAGCTCAACTTTTGGTGCAACTTAAAAATAACTCTACGAAGAAGTGCAAGAATTGAAGTGGTCTTTGGCCTGCAGAAGTCGGTTGTTTGAGTATCGTTGGCCGCTTCGTGCAGTAATGTAACGAGTCGAGGCTGGGTGTCATAGACGTGGATGTTTATTCTGTGGTTGTGTTTTTCCTTGAGACTGACTTACGCAGCATGGGCGACTCTACACGAGCTTCTCTTGTTGGTCGGAAGCTATTTTTAAATAGCTAATGCATATGGTCGTAACATTCTGTGATAACGCGATATTTCATTCGTTGAACACCGCTTAATGAATTGCTAATTTGATAGTCGCATGCAGGAAATGTCTGTCTCGAAGGCGTTTTTGCAATAGATGCGTTTCATGCACAAATTCCCTTCTTTTATATTACGGTAACAGCGTTTCAACGCTTAATAATCATTAGAAAATGGGGCACAATTTCAGATTTCGAGTTAGCTATGGCAAATCTAACAAGGGGCATTAGCGGTAAAGTGCATCTCTGAAAAGTTTGAAGTCGTGGCTTCCGAGATTTTTAACCAATAAGAAATATTTGAAGTGTTTTTTCACTAGCTTAGAAAAAAAGGAAAATATAGCTGCTATTATTGGAGTCAGTAATTTGAACTGCAATTTTATAATCTCGAATTTCTGGGAGCAGTATGAAGTCATATTTCTCAGCCCCCTCCCTTTTTTTTCTGTTCCTGTTGGAATCGCTTATTTCGGAATACAAATTTCCAGATTCGTCTCCCCCCCCCACCACCACCACCACCACCACCCAATAGGGACGGCGTTTGGCAAAATGTGCCGTGAACATGCGAAGGTCTTTTCTTGTTCTATTGTAGACGGTGAAACAAGTTTATATTAGATTCCCAGAATGCGATATAACACAAGTTTTGTAGGATTTTTCTTGCGTGTAACTAACAACTCGAGACAACGTAAACGCATCTAACAAACATGTACTTCAGCTCTTTTACGGTCCTGAATCATTCGTCGCTGAAGGATATTTATTATAGTAACTGAATAAAAAGAGAAAGATGCCATTGATAGCAAGATATATTAGTGTAATGGGGAAATTGCGTTGTAATAAATTCAACTTGCACAGCCTACCTCAAAAAGAGGCGGCTGCTGAGTTAGGAATTTGTTAGCTTTATCAAAATTCTTTTAAGGCTTGTGGTGGTACCACACTAAACAGCGCGAAATAGGGAAATAAAAGGAAGAGAAATAACGCCGTATCTGTTGATTTGGATTAATCAGTTCAACTCATTGAACGGTGCTTCCACAGTGTATTTGTCGTACAGTAATGTTAACATCCAGGAACTGCTGCTTCCGGTCCAGTGAAGCAAATGTAATGATTCCTAGCGCAGTTAACACTGCTACGTGTCTTCGAACCCAGTTTTGTAGTTAAAATTTGTTTTCCACACTTCATAAGCTGCATTGGCATCTGAACCACATGAGCGTAGGCAGCCGCCCTCGTATTCATTTGCTTCCCCACTTTTCTTCCTTTTCAGTTATACCTGCAATCGGATGAGTAATAAGTTTTTAATTTCCTGCTATTTGAAATTCTTCCTGATATATACATACAGCTATTGCTCTGGCTTTTTTAATGTTTTCGCCAAACCATTCTCCAAATTCATATTTTTTTTCGCCAAATGTAATCTAAGTCCAGTTTTTTTTTTCACTCCATTGGAAATACAGAAACCATAGTGTTATATTAGCACAAAAACAATAGGTTACGGAATCTTTACAATTAAGCAGCAAAATACATATTAGATCCTGAATCCTAGTAGAAAGGAAGCCGCCCCCTCGCTCCGGTGGCGCAGTGGTCTAATAAGCGCTGGGCATCACTATTCGTCCGAGAAGGGTCTGCGATCGAATCTCGTGAGGCATGGATGCTGTGTTTGTCTTGCGACCCTCCCTTCCCTGGGACAAATGGCCCTAAATTAAGGACGGACGACAGCTTATGGCCCATTGAGTTGCTACGGTAGTCGTTAAATCTTCAATAAAAAAAAAAAAAAAAAAAGATGAACCACAAGCCTCCTCGAATGCAAACCTAAAGTGTTCAATAAGGTAAAATAAGGTAAAAATGGTATCTGGTGTTAAGATAATTTTTTAAATCGGACATTTAGAAGTACAGATATTGAGAAAAATAAATTAAATATTTTTCTGTCAGACTTCCCGTGTTTTTGAAAATGTTTCCCCTATTTTCAAGCTGAAATGCAAATATTTATGCAGTAAAATGTTTAACAATAATACTGGACAGAGGCGACATCGCGAGAAGAAATAAATTACGATTACGGGAAAAAAATTTGAACTCAGTCAAACTTCAGTTTTCGGAAGTTTCGTAAAAATGAATTAACTTGTGCACCAATCTCGCAAATGACCAAAATAATAACGAAAAAGGCGGACTACCTCGAATTCGCGAAAAATCACGAAATTTTCGCGGCGTCTAACTTCCGTTTTCGCAAATTCTTGCCTACAGTTTCGAGATGAAATACAAACATTTATGCAATAACGTTTTCGGAAGTTTTGAAGCACTAAATACAGTCACCAGACGAACCCCCCCCCCTCCCCCTCCCAATTCTTCTCAGTGTTACGCCGATTTAGAATGACATTTAACAGGAATACTGGACACAAACGCAACATCGGGAGAAAAAAAAAATTACGATTACGGCAAAAATTTTTTACTCCGTTTAACCAGCATTTTCGAAAGCTTTGAAACACCAAATACCGCTCCCACACGGTATTTCGTAATAGTAAAATAAAGAAAATAAATAAATTCGTAGAATCCGTAGTTTCGACAGAGTTCCGCTGTCAAACATCTAAATCCGTAGAAACTATGGACATTCCGTAGTAGTTGGCAGGTATGTGGTCATTAAACGTTATATATATAAAAAAAAAAAAAAAAATCAGTTTTGGATATACTACCCATAAAATTTCTAAACAACCGCTAATATTTTCGCCAAAACGATTTTTTTCGCAAATTGTGAAGAATGCGGCTGGCAGCGCGACCCCTGAGTGCATCTGTTTACTGTTTTGCAAAAACGAGAAATTTTTTTGCCTCCTACTTCCTAAACTGCCTTAAATTACCGAGATCCCGGAAACTGCAGTCACGACGTAGAGACTTGCATGCAGTCATTGTCATGACTCACGAACGATTTACTGTTTTAAAATCGAGCTGATCCAAAACTCTTGTTTGAACATAGTTTCTGCTGGTCGATAGTACTAGATGCGAATTCTCCTATAACCACCAACTTGTAGCATCGTCACGCGCGGTGTCCGCATGAGAACTGGATTTGAACATTGTCTGCTTTGCGATGGAAATACGTGCGCCCGAAGCCATGGCAAAGCTCCGATGTACAGTCTTCAACGGCACATCGCCTGATCGTTCGATGTTTCACCGACAACTATGTAAATCTCCCGATGTACCGTCTCAACGACACATCGCGACATCTGATCTCAGCGTGCGAATAGCCGATAGCCGCCAACGTAACATCTGGGGTTCCTCGAATTAGTCTCATTGGGCCGCGCTGAAGTGACGCGGACCAATGATGTGACGAATCTGCGTATACGTTAGAAATGCCTGTAGAACGTGTGATGATCTGTGCTTGGTTAGGGCCGCGGGTGGCCTAGTGGTTAGCGTTCGTGACTGCCATGGAGATAACCTCAGGTTTGATCCTGGGCAGGTACGAACGTTCGAACCATTAAATACCCGCCGTGCGTCGGATGGGCACGTTAAGCCATCGGACCCCGGGAACTGCCCCCCCCCCCCCCGTAATAAATAAAGGGTGTCTTCCTCCCCTTTCTACCTTGCTTTCGTGTCACTTTCCCATCGGGCACTCTAGCCCAAATCTCCTAGCTTCCTATTTCTAAGGGTTGTTTAAGACCTGGGGTCAGACACTCCCTAAAATCCTCTACATATATATGATCTGATCTGTGCTTGGTGGTGGTAGTGTGTGAATTGCTGATTTGGATGCGATCGTGTAACGACAAACTACATCGGCCTTCATGATGTATCGTAGTTTCGTCAGTATAACGATGTATATGATGTATCGTAGTTTTATCATTTCCCATTCGCCAAAATGTTATCAAAAATAGTACAAAAAGGTAAATCGACAATATTTTCGCCAAAACGATTTTTTTCGTAAATTGCAAAGAATGCGATCGACCACGGAACCCATATGTATATATATTTCATTTGGGAGTTTTAATTGGTGGACTGCGTTTTTTTGTGCGGTCCATCTATTGGACGGCTTTCTTAATGCCAAAGGGTGTTCCGCCGCTCATTCAAAGTGGCGACGACGGTCGGTTCTTTTGACGTCGTTCACTGGTGTTTACTAGATCAGTTTTTTGGTTTTTATTTTCTTTTTGGTACCTTTGGAAAGCTTTTTCGCGTTTTAATGCATGCTGGCATTGATTCATGTTCTTTTAATTAAAATCAAAACACTGGCATAGTTTTTCTCTTGCCTTTGGGCTTGAATTTTTTTTTGGCCTTTGTTCTGGTTGCATGCTTTGCGTTTTGAGCCACGTGGCTGTGCCGTATTTGAGTCTGTACTTATAGGTAAAGCATTTTTACAATACTGTGTACATATTGCAACTTTTCTTTATTATTAAAGTAATTTTCTGGGTGTTGTATTACGTTTCATTTGTCTTAAGTCTTGTCTCGCGGCAACAAAATTTATTTGTTCTTTGCTCATTGAATCTACTAAGATTTCGTGGACGATGAGTCGTTGTGGGTCGGGCCAAGTATGTCATGAATGTAATGTTAAATTTAATTCTTAATAATTCCACCTTTTAATGACAATAAAGGTGTTTTTGATTTGTAGGATCTTTTACCTAAATTACTTTTATGGTATAGTAGAAACCCATGTTCAACTAGGTTTTTGTAGAGATAAGTTAATGCTGTGTTTTGCTGGTCCTTGAAAAAGCCAAAGCTCAGTATTTTCAAAACTTTCTGCATTCTTGCATGCATGCTCTTCATTGCTTGCTCGCATTTTTTTTTTCTTCTCTCTCCGGCTTTTGGCTGCCGTTGAAAATGTTTCTTCTTGTTGAGTGTTTGTTTACACACACATATCATCATCATCATCGTCAACCATTATCAATCCACTGCTGGACGAAGGTCTCCCCAAGTTTCCTCCACAACGGTCTGTCTTGTGCCAGTCTCTTCCATGTAAGGTCAGGTGATGCGTAACATCACAGCCTCTCCTTGACAAATGTCAACCCCGCCTTCTCGTGGTACATCGTGTTCCCACTAAAGGGGCTCTGACGACCGCCAATAGCGGTGTAACTAAACCATCGGGATTAGAGGAAATGCTATCCCACACTCACCAACCCGCTTGGCCAGCGTGGTGAGTTATGGCCAAACCCCTCCAAAATGACTCCACAACTTAAATCTTGGCCCTCAGTCTCCGGCAGCTGGAATGTACCTGGCCAAGGCAGCGGCCAGTGCAACATGAAGGCTGAGGGTGCTAAGAATCCTCGGAGAACCGGACTAGGCTGCCATCTGATGCTGACCTTGGCTACGTATAACGGACGCTCCCTATCTTCTGATTCAAGGCTTCTTGAATTGGAACTACAAAGGATCAAGTGGGACATCGTCGGGCTAAGTGAGGTAAAGAGAAAAGGAGATCTCATTGAACTGAAAAGTGGACATCTCTTCTACTATCGTGGGACAGATACTGGCAGAACTAGTGGTGTTGGATTTATAATAAACAAGAAACTGAAGGATAAAGTTGTAGAAGTTGAAAGTTCCTCTGACAGAGCTGCACGACTCGATATCCAACTCTCGAGAAGATACCAGGCTCAGATTATTCAAACTTATGCACCCACCACAAGTCATGCTGAAGAAGAAATTGAAGAATTTTATGAGGAAATTCGTCATCTAAATAATAAAGGTAAGCAGCACTTGAAGATAATTATGGGAGATTTCAATGCAAAAATAGGGCAACGGCAACAGAATGAAACTTCAGTAGGTAAATTCGGTCACGGCAACAAACCAGCGTGGAAATACTCTCGTAGAGTTTGCAGAGGCAGAAGGGTTTTTCATCTTGAACTCCTTTTTCAAGAAAAAGCCACACAGGAAATGGACATGGAGACATCCAAATGGGACGACAAGTGAAATTGATTTTATTATGTGTAACAAAAAATTCGTCATAGAAGACTGCAGTGTGCTAAACAAGTTCAACACAGGTAGTGACCATAGATTGGTGAGATGTAAGATGCACCTCAACACTAAACTCGAACGTAGCAAGCTCATAAGACAAACAAAATGTATTGACATAACCAACCTTAAAAAACACCATAATACCTTCAAATTGGAACTGAAGAACAGATTCTCTGCTTTAGAAGGCCTAACATCGGAAGAAGTGGATATTTCTGAAGTTAACAGAAAAGTAACCAAAGCTCTTATGGAAACAGCAACAAAATTAGCTGGGTCTAAGAACAAATTGCATGTGAACAAATTATCAGGAAAAACCAAAATGTTGATGCAAAAAAGAGTGATGAGGACAACTAAAGAAGATGTGACTTCCAAAGTGGAATATATAGAGCTATGCAAGACAGTACGAAAAAGTATCACTGAAGACGTAAGGAAATTCAACTGTGAACTAGTAAGGAAAGCAATTGAAAACAACCAAAGCCTAAAGATAGCAAAGGGACATCTCAGTAAGGGAAAAAAACAGATTATGGCACTGAGAAAAGAAGATGGTTCTGTAACAAGAAATAGAGGCGAAATTTTGACAAGAGTGAAAGATTTCTACTCCAAATTATATGAAAGGGATGATACATGTACTCCAGACATCATGAAAGGTACCAGTACCAGAGTTCTTCCAGTCCTTCCAGCAGAAGTTGCACATGCAATCAAGAACATGAAGCGAGGAAAAGCTTCAGGAGAAGACGGAATTACTGTAGACATCATACAAGAAGCAAGTGGAGAAATTGAAACAGTACTCGCCCAAATTTTCACTCGATGCCTTAATGAAAGGAAAATTCCTGAGGATTGGAACAACGCTACAATGATCTTGCTACATAAAAAAGGTGACATTGAGGATCTCAGGAACTACAGACCTATCAGCCTCCTATCAGTGGTTTATAAAATATTCACTTAAGTTTTCACACCGCTTGAAGGTGACACTGGACATGGCTCAACCGAGAGAACAAGCTGGATTCAGGAGTGGCTACAGCACAATAGATCATATCCACGTACTGAGAGAACTAATTGAAAGAGCGAGGGAATATGAACTTCCATTGTGCATGGCTTTTATCGATTATGAAAAAGCCTTTGATTCGGTCAAACCATCAGCAGTTGCAATGGCTCTGAAATCCTGCGGTATTGAAGATGCATACATTAATATTATTAATAACATCTATGAAAATGCAAGTGCAAAGATTCGGCTGTTTGAAAATACAACACACATAAAAATTGGAAAAGGAGTGAGACAAGGTGACGACACCATATCTCCGAAGCTCTTTAATGCTACATTGGAAAATGTCTTTCAATCACTGAACTGGGAAAACAAAGGGATAAAGATTAATGGAGATTATCTAACCCACCTTCGTTTTGCTGATGACAGTCATTTTTGCAACTACCCCATCAGAGCTACAGAGTATGATCCAGGAACTTGCTGACAAGAGTAAAGAAGTGGGATTAAAAATGAACTTTCAGAAGACATAAGTGATGTACAATGCTTTTACAAGAAATGAAGATTTATCGATTGATGGAGAAAAGCTGGAGATAACAGACACGTACGTTTATCTTGGACAGCAGATATCAAGTGAGGGTCACATTGGTGAAGAAATTAATCGGCGTACAAAACTTGCCTGGAGAGCTTTTGGAAGAAACAGCATAATTTTCAAGAGCAATATACCATTATGTCTTAAAAGAAAAGTGTTTGATCAATGCATCCTTCCAGTGCTTACGTATGGTGCAGAGACGTAGACCTTAGCTAAAAGAGACATACAAAGGCTGCAGACAACTCAAAGAACCATGGAGAGGTGCATGCTTGGTGTAACCAGGAGAGATAAGAAGAGGAACACGTGGATCCGTAAAATGACAAGAGTGGAAGACATCATGATCAGAGTGAAATCCCTGAAATGGCAATGGGCTGGACATACTGCCAGAAGAACAGACCATCGATGGACAGCCGAAATTTTAGATTGGATTCCAAGGGACAGGAAAAGACCCAGAAGACCACATGGAAGATGGGTGGATGAAATTCGAAAGTATATATACATCTATGGCCTTGCAGAAACCCATTTCCAACTAGGTCTTTGTGGAAGTGAGAAAATGCAGAGTTTTTGCTGGTCCTTGATAAAGCCAAGGCTCAGTATTCTCGACACCTTCTACATTCAGTTGTTTTATTTTATTTTTTTATCTTTTCTCCTTTTACTCACACAGGCAGATACATAAACTTTTCTATGTTGTACTTGGTGTGAGTCAAAATTATATATGTATTTTTTTGCTTAGGTATCTTCTTAATAGAATGTGAATTCTGAATTTTCAAAACTGCTGCGTTGCGCGTTTTGATCTTCAGGTTATTTTGCAACTTTCGTTTTAAATTCTAAAGTTATTTTGCAACTTTCGTTTTAAATTCTAAAGTTTTTCCTTAGTCTTCAGTTTTGCTCTTAAGTATATATATCATCATCATCATCATCATCATCATCATCGTCAACCATTATCAATCCACTGCTGGACGAAGGTCTCCCCAAGTTTCCTCCACAACGGTCTGTCTTGTGCCAGTCTCCTCCATGTCACTCCCGCATATTTACGAATTTCATCCACCCATCTCCCATGTGGTCTTTTTCTGGGTCTTTTCCTGTCCCTTGGAATCCAATCTAAAATTTCGGCTGTCCACCTATGGTCTGTCCTTCTGGCAGTATGTCCAGCCCATTGCCATTTCAGGGATTTAATTCTGATCATGATGTCTTCCACTCTCGTCATTTTTCGGATCCACGAGTTCCTCTTCTTATCTCTCCTGGTTATACCAAGCATGCACCTCTCCATGCATCTTTGAGTTGTCTGCAGCCTTTGTATGTCTCTTTTAGTTAAGGTCCACGTCTCTGCACCATACGTAAGCACTGGAAGGATGCATTGATCAAACACTTTTCTTTTAAGACATAATGGCATATTGCTCTTGGAAAATTATGCTGTTTCTTCCAAAAGCTCTCCAGGCAAGTTTTGTACGCCGATTAATTTCTTCACCAATGTGACCCTCACTTGATATCTGCTGTCCAAGATAAATGTAGGTATTGGTTATCTCCAGTTTTTCTCCATCAATCGATAAATCTTCATTTCTTGTAAAAGCATTGAACATCACTTTTGTCTTCTGAAAGTTCATTTTTAATCCCACTACTTTACTTTTGTCAGCCAGTTCCTGGATCATACTCTGCAGCTCTGATGGGGTAGTTGCAAAAATGACTACGTCATCAGCAAAACGAAGGTGGGTTAGATAATCTCCATTAATCTTTATCCCTTTGTTTTCCCAGTTCAGTGATTGAAAGACATTTTCTAATGTGGCATTAAAGAGCTTCGGAGATATGGTGTCACCTTGTCTCACTCCCTTTCCAATTTTTATGTGTGTTGTATTTTCAAACAGCCGAATCTTTGCACTTGCATTTTCATAGATGTTATTAATAATATTAATGTATGCATCCTCAATACCGCAGGATTTCAGAGCCGTGGTAACTGCTGATGGTTTCACCGAATCAAAGGCTTTTTCATAATCGATAAAAGCCATGCACAATGGAAGTTCATATTCCCTCGCTCTTTCAATTAGTTCTCTCAGTACGTGGATATGATCTATTGTGCTGTAGCCACTCCTGAATCCAGCTTGTTCTCTCGGTTGAGCCATGTCCAGTGTTACCTTCAAGCGGTGTGAAAGAACTTTAGTGAAGATTTTATAAACCACTGATAGGAGGCTGATAGGTCTGTAGTTCCTGAGATCCTCAATGTCACCTTTTTTATGTAGCAGGATCATTGTAGCGTTGTTCCAATCCTCAGGAATCTTCCCTTCATTAAGGCATCGAGTGAAAATTTGGGCGAGTACTGTTTCAATTTCTCCACTTGCTTCTTGTATGATGTCTATAGTAATTCCATCTTCTCCTGGAGCTTTCCCCCGCTTCATGTTCTTGATTGCATGAGCAACTTCTGCTGGGAGGACTGGAAGAACTCTGGTACCTTTCATGATGTCTGGAGTACATGTATCATCCCTTTCATATAATTTGGAGTAGAAATCTTTCACTCTTGTCAAAATTTCGCCTCTATTTCTTGTTATAGAACCATCTTCTTTTCTCAGAGCCATAATCTGTTTTCTTCCCTTACTGAGATGTCCCTTTGCTATCTTAAGGCTTTGGTTGTTTTCAATTGCTTTCCTCACTAGCTCACAGTTGAATTTCCTTACGTCTTCAGTGATACTTTTTCGTGTTGTCTTGCATAGCTCTATATATTCCACTTTGGAAGTCACATCTTCTTTAGTTGTCCTCATCTCTCTTCTTTTTTGCATCAACATTTTGGTTTTTCCTGATAATTTGTTCACATGCAACTTGTTCTTAGACCCAGCTAATTTTGTAGCTGTTTCCATTAGAGCTTTGGTTACTTTTCTGTTAACTTCCGAAATATCCACTTCTTCTGATGTTAGGCCTTCTAAAGCAGAGAATCTGTTCTTCAGTTCCAACTTGAAAGTATTATGGTGTTTTTTAAGGTTGGTTATGTCAATACATTTTGTTTGTCTTATGAGCTTGCCACGTTCCAGTTTAGTGTTGAGGTGCATCTTACATCTCACCAATCTATGGTCACTACCTGTGTTGAACTTGTTCAGCACACTGCAGTCTTCGATGACGAATTTTTTGTTACACATAATAAAATCAATTTCACTTGTCGTCCCAATTGGATGTCTCCATGTCCATTTCCTGTGTGGCTTTTTCTTGAAAAAGGAGTTCAAGATGAAAAATCCTTCTGCCTCTGCAAACTCAACGAGAGTATTTCCACGCTGGTTTCTGTTGCCGTGACCGAATTTACCTACTGAAGTTTCATTCTGTTGCCGTTGCCCTATTTTTGCATTGAAATCTCCCATAATTATCTTCAAGTGCTGCTTACCTTTATTATTTAGATGACGAATTTCCTCATAAAATTCTTCAATTTCTTCTTCAGGATGACTTGTGGTGGGTGCATAAGTTTGAATAATCTGAGCCTGGTATCTTCTCGATAGTTGGATAACGAGTCGTGCAGCTCTGTCAGAGGAACTTTCAACTTCTACCACTTTATCCTTCAGTTTCTTGTTTATTATAAATCCAACACCACTAGTTCTGCCAGTATCTGTCCCACGATAATAGAAGAGATGTCCACTTTTCAGTTCAATGAGATCTTCTCCTTTTCTCCTTACCTCACTTAGCCCGACGATGTCCCACTTGATCCTTTGTAGTTCCTCTTCCAATTCAAGAAGCCTTGAATCAGAAGATAGGGAGCGTCCGTTATAGGTAGCCAAGGTCAGCATCAAATGGCAGCCTAGTCCGGTCCTCCGGGGATTCTTAGCACCCTCTGCCTTCATGTCGCACTGGCCGCTGCCTTGGCCAGGTACATTCCAGCTGCCGGAGACTGAGGGTCAAGATTTAAGTTGTAGAGTCATTTTGGAGGTGTTTGGCCATAACTCACCACGCTGGCCAAGCGGGTTGGTGAGTGTGGGATAGCATTTCCTCTGATCCCGATGGTATAGTTATACCGCTATTTGCGGTCGTCAGAGCCCCTTTAGTGGGAACAGGATGCACCACGAGAAGGCGGGGTTGACATTTGTCAAGGAGAGGCTGTGATGTTACGCATCACCTGACCTTACATCCCTATATATATAGAATAGAATAGAATAGAATAGAATGTATGTTCCTTATGAACTTTAAACCCCTTTGACCGATCTGGACCAAATTTTGCATAGTTCCTCTATAAGAGTAAGAGCCTATGGAAAATACAGGCTACAATGAAATCTGGATACCCCAATCCCTCCCCCAGATTTCATCACTTCGTGATAATTCGTTAGTGCATAAAGGCGCCAGTTAATTTAAAAATATATTTTGATATAATTGCTGCAATAGAGAAACGAACGGGATTTGTATAGCAACCCAAATGAATTTCAGTTACACCACTGACCCATTGCTGCAAGGATTCATGTGCCAATACATTTGATACATTACATACTAAATAAAACTTTTTTTAGTCTTAAGATTTTGATCATGACATTCCCAAACTAGGTGTTAAAGGGCGCTTCACAGCGCGGGGGGGGGTCTATTTTTCTTCTTCTTGGTATTTAAATGTGATCAGTCTTCCGCCCCCAAGAAAACTGCACAGTAAATTGCTTCTCAATTCACTGACGAAATCAGCAACTATGTTTGAACAATAGATCGGATAACAAAACAAATGTGCGTGGCATTTGTTAGGAAAGATGAAGTTACATTAATCAGTCGTGGGGAAATCGCCAAGCAGTAGGAAAAAAAAGTGAGAAATGCACATGCATGGTAAGTGTGTGCTAGGGCTACCACTACTGTAGCGTCAAGCGTGACCCTGAAACGAACTTTTTAGGGCTTTTGCCGCTCCTCTGTTGTAAACCTCCGAAACCGATCCATGGCGAGGGGCATGTGCAAGGCGGGACACGTGGTTCCAGCAAGCTGCTTTGTTATTTCATAAACTTCAAAATTGAGTGGTGCTGGGGGAGAGAGGGATGACTGCGTGAAAGGGTTTTAACTCTTCTGTGGTTGGCATGATACAACCGTGCCTAAACGGAAGTCTGCCTTAATTCATTTTTTTTTTTTTTTTAAAGATAGCTGTATCTCGTCGGGTTTTTGGGGTTAAGTAATTGAAGGGTTTTCACCCTGCATTTAAAAAAAAAAAAAAAAAAAAAGAGCCAGGTTTAACTGTGCGGAACGGGTTCATTTTCGTCACAAAATGCACGGACCATTAGAATTACTCATCCCTGATCGGTAGTATAATTCAGAAAGTCTGTCATGCATCAGTTATTCCCGCTAATAACGAGATTGAAGTTACTGACGAACACGTGAGCGGCTAAATAAGCCTTGTAAGGAGGGGGAAAGAAAGCCATGCATGCTTTGTTTCGCATTTCGTTATTTCACTTAGGATTTTCATCGTGTCAGCCTTTCTGTTCAAAATTATTTGTAATTAGAACTGATACTGATGTTAGCAATGAGACCTTGTGTGGTTGGAGTTAGCTTTTATCTTTCAGAGACACCAGATGGAGGCTAGACTTTTTTTAAAAGGTTGAGGTTTCGCTTAGTTGTCTAAAATTAATTTTTGAATGAAGTTTTTTTTGAAGTACTTCTAATTTACATGAATTGAATTCGGATAAGGTTTATAGGGGCTCACATGGAAGTTTTATTTGAATGCTTGGGGGAAGGTTTTCATGTAACACTAATGCAGTCCTGCAGGTTAGGCGTCATGACCTTATATACCGTTGGTTACCACCTGTTTGTGCCTAATTCTTCGTAACGTACTTTTAATATGTAATGCGTGTTTAAGCATTGTTTTTTTTTTTTGTTTTTTTTATAGTAATAAGAATATCGAAACCTTAATTCGCCATTTGACAGATTGACTATCCTGTCGGAGAGACAGTAACTTCAATCTCATTTTACACACACAGAACCCGATTATAACGAGGAGCTGTAGACCGACTGGAACAATAGTTATTAAATTCGTGTTTCTGTTCTATTTTTTGTGAAAATTCGAACTATGTAAAAATATGCATACGTGATAATACGCATACGTGTTTGTATCATACTAGCAAAGGTGCCCAGGTGTTAACTAAAATGCTACTTAAGTCTAGTTCTGGGCCATCTTTTTTCGAGCTTTCCAGAAATTACGAATAAGATATATTGCACGGAAGCATATAGTTGAAATGCATTGAGGTGTCAATAGAAAGGGATTTAAAAAACAAAACTGTAGTTGCGTCGGCATAATTGACTTAAACAATATATATTAAACATACATTCGTAAAGCATTTCTGTGTGTAATATAATAATGCTGGTTGGAAACTATTTTTAGCCGTCTTTTGTAAAAAAAAAGAATGTGCTTATAATAGTATAACTTTGTCCGTCCGTCCATCTGTGGACACCATATCTCTGCAGCTATTAATCCGATTTAAATTCATTTTCCGTTGAAATGTTGAGAACGATGATCCTTGCTTTCCGGTTTTTATCTTCCGATGCACAACTTCGCCGCTAGAGGGCGTAAATGCAGACGCTATTTAATTGAAAACACATTTTATTCTATATATTTGCTTCCAAATGTCCGATCGAAAAAATTCCTTGTTCTTTTCGATGCCATTGATAACGTAGACTACGTTGGATACAGTTTTTTTTTTCAGGTAATGCATAGATTTTCCGCTAAGGGGCGTAAAGATAAATCGCGATTTCCCCTTTATCTCTGGTTGAAAAAAGTCCGATTTGAGAAATTCTTCCTGCATCGAATACAGCTCCTGGTGTGAAATGTTCTGCATATAATTTCTATTTTTGGTAGAGAAATTGGCCACCAGCGGCCTAAGTGGTTTCTTTTTTCCTTTTTGTTTCTGATGTATTTGCAGCAAAATCAGGACTGAAAAAAATTCTTCCGTGGACCAATACCGCTCACCTCGGAAAATCTTTTCAGAATACATTTTGCTTAAAATAATTTTTCAGCAAAATCAGGACTGAAAAAATTCTTCCGTGGACCAATACCGCTCACCTCGGAAAATCTTTTCAGAATACCTTTTGCTTAAAATAATTTTTCCGTCAGGGAGTGTAGATGTGTATATTTTATTTTTATCCATATCTCTGCTTCTAAGATTCCGATTTGAAAGATTCTCTAACAGAGCGGTTTCCGGTGCAAAATGTTTCTCATAATTTCAAAATTTTCGTAACGCTAAAAGTCTGCCACTAGAGGGCGTAAGTTCGCTTCAGTGTACAGCAATATCTGCGGGAGTAAACACCCTGTTGAAAAAAGTCTTTAAGTCAGATACTACTTTGCAAAAATGTGTGCTTTTCCTTCCTAAAATGCATAATTTCGCCGCTAGAAGCGCTAATGTTAAATCTTTTTCTCGACATCATTCATCATAATCATTAACCATTATCAATCCACTGCTGGACAAAGGTCTCCCCAAGTTTCTTCCACAACGGTCTGTCTTGTGCCAGTCTCCTATCTGCCTCTAAATGTCAGGTTTAAAAAATTCTTTTAACACCGGACACCATTTAGCTTGTGAACACTTTAGAACAACTTGTTTTTGTTCGTAGTTCTTTGGCTAGGTGGTGGTTGTGTAGCTCTGTTTGCAGTTGTATCTCTGCTTCTAAAAACTATGTTGAGTAATTTTTATTTTTACTGTATGCCATTTGCCACCAAAACGATGAGAACATCCTCTTTAAATAATGCACAGCTTTCCCGCTAGGAGGCGTAAATGTCAACCTTTTTCTCGCCAGCTCTGCTTCCGGGCGATGTGTTTGAAACGTTTTTTTCCTTTAGAATAGTTTTTGTCATGAATATTTTTCGCCTGTTTTCAATTTTTCCATTATGCAAAATTCTTCCGCTACGGAGGCGTAGTTATTTCACGTTTCCTTCTAAATTTCTTTTAACTGTTCGATTTGCAAATCTCTTTGTCTCTAATACCTTCCTTCTGCTATGAGAAACTTTTTGTGCACAATTTAATTTTCGTAACATGCTTTTTAGCCGTTGGTGGAAGTAACTAGCTGTTTCTATTTCTGGATGTTTTATCGATTGTAGAAATCCGGTTGGTTTTTGTTTTTTAACCGGTTCCATTGACTATGAATAGCTGTGATCAATTTTATTTGCGTCGGAAAGGATTCAAAAGACGTGCTCATTACAACCGAAAATGCAGTGTATCTTTGTTTATTTTTACGTACAAAAGGTCATCCGTAAATTAAAAGAATTCAAATTCTAAGCTGAACACGTTTCCACCTGACTAAAGCTATGTCTTCGTCAGGAGCAAGTCCAATAATACGTTCAGTTAACGAAACAGCAGTTCGAAGAAAAAACTAAAAAAAGACTCGTAATTGCCCAATTTGAATCAGGTGCGTTCATTATCGGTAAACAGGCTTTTAGAAGTTCAGGCTGTTTGCAGCAGCGCCGAATTCTCTGAAACCAGAATTTTGTTCTCCGACGACTCTTATGTTGAAATGAGGAAGGAAAGAAGACTTAAAAATTGATTTCGCGCCTTCCTACCTATTGTGGTTTGGGTCGGTTGAATGTTCCGCTATAGAGCCGATTTTGTGGTATTTTGATACCTTACAGTAGTAGCACGGGTCGTGTTCCTTCAAGTGGACAGAGGTTTCTTCGTGTTTGGCCCACATAGAATTTATTGCAAACACAAGGTTATAGTGTAACTGCAGTACTGCTATAATCCGATTCTTGGGTGATGGAAGAAATACACAAGCACCCACGTGTAAGGTTTTCACCGTTATCTGGTTTTCTTCAAGCTCGTGGAAGTCAGATGCTTAAAAAATTTTCAAAAATACATGAGATGGGCAGATCAAATTTGCACGCGGACATATTGAGATAATACCTTGCTTTTACGGTTTTTATTTTTGCTGTGGTACTGCTCATTGTATCAATCTCCAGCCTAATCGGATCAGCCAATCAATCATCTGTGTGAAAAGAAAATACATCTAAATGTAGGGTTATGGAAGTAAGAATTTGTTGGATAATAGATAGACCACCCCTCCTTTTTTTTTTTTTAAATGCGTATTTACTGCCGAAGCTACAGATACTGCTTTATTACTCACATGTCTTCCAGTAGTTTCTGGGAAATTTTGGTACAGCGAAAACTCTGACACCAGTGGCGAAGCGTCAATGGAAGCAAGGGAAGCATTGCTTCCCTTTGGTTCATGCGCTTTCTCTTGCGTGAATTAAAAATATGTAGCATTAAAGTAAAATAAAAATATCACACCAACATAACGCAGCGGGCATTTTTTTCCCAGTATCTTTTATTTTTAAGAAAGCAAATGCATATTTGTATTTTTACGAAAACAAGAACAAATGTCTCTTACGTAAGTCGCTCGTTGGAAGCAACGCTGATAATGCATCCAGCTGAACCGCAGTAACACGGCATGCCCACCCGCAGAGTGGCCAGCCACAGCCAAGTAATGCCATGCCAAGCATAGAGCGTTGGGATCGCAAAAATAATCGCAAAAAATATCGATATATATATATACATATATATACTTGATATCTGCTATCCAAAGTAAATGTAGGTATCAGTTATCTCTAGCGTTTCTTCATCAATCGATAAATCTTCATTTCTTATGAAAGCATTGAACATCACTTTTGTCTTGTGAAAGTTCATTTTTAATCCCACTTCTTTACTCTTGTCAGCAAGTTCCTGGCTGATACTCTGCAGCTCTGATGGGGTAGTTGCAGAGTATGATCCAGGAACTTGCTGACAAGAGTAAAGAAGTGGGATTAAAATTGAAATTTCAGAAGACAAAAGTGATATACAATGCTTTCATAAGAAATGAAGATTTATCGATTGATGGAGATAACAGACACGTACGTTTATCTTGGACAGCAGATATCAAGTGAATGGTCACATTGATGAAGAAATTAATCGGCGTACAAAACTTGCCTGGACAGCTTTTGGAAGAAACAGCATAATTTTCAAGAGCAATATGCCATTATGTCTTAAAAGAAAAGTG
The DNA here is from genome assembly GCA_039090855.1 of Macrothele yani. NCBI lineage: Eukaryota > Metazoa > Arthropoda > Arachnida > Araneae > Macrothelidae > Macrothele > Macrothele yani. Next base: position 73,197,040 of record CM077016.1, on the reverse strand, counting down.
TTTGATCAACGCATCCTGCCAGTGCTTACGTATGGAGCAGAGACATGGACCTTAACTAAAAGAGACATACAAAGGCTGCAGACAATTCAAAGAAGCATGGAGGTGCATGCTTGGTGTAACCAGGAGAGAAAAGAAGAGGAATTCGTGGATACGAAAAATGACAAGAGTGGAAGACATCATGATCAGAGTAAAATCCCTGAAATGGCAATGGGCTGTACAATACGGCCAGAAGGACAGACCATCGATGGACAGCCAAAAATTTAGATTGGATTCCAAGGGACAGGAAAAGACCCAGAAGAAGACCACATGGGAGATGGGTGGATGAAATTCGAAAGTATGCGGGAGTGACATGGAGGAGACTGGCACAAGACAGACCGTTGGAGGAAACTTGGGGAGACCTTCGTTCAGCAGTGGATTGATAATGGTTGACAATGATACACACACATCGAAAACGCTACTGACCACAGGGAGAAGAGAGGGATATAGAACTATGTTAGGCTGTTCTCCGTGGCTTTGTCATGGGCCAGGCACGGACAACACTTATCTAACTTTTATAGAGACCTAAAAAGTGTAAGATTCTGCGCGATTTAGTCTGCTACATTGTTCTTTTTTTTTTTTTTTTTTTTTAATTCTTTGCATTTTTTACTTTTATTCTGGGGTTTTTTGGGTGCGCAGTGGATCGGAGTGTAACTGTGTCCGCGTTCAGGGACAGGGTTGGTGGGTTACGGCTAGTACAGTGGTGTATGCTTAATGAAAAGAAGTTTAATTTTACGTGATGAGAGCTGCAGCTTCCATTTATGTTTCAGTCGACCCTGGGGACTTCGATGTTGGTTGATGGGCCTGTAATTTTGCCCGGGGGGGGAGGAGGAGTATGCTTCTCGGTTTGGCCCCTGAGGGCACTTCGTGTGCTACGGCGCGCGGCCAGCTAACTGCAGTTACGCTTTACTAAACTTTTTCTTTCCTATAGCATCCTATTTATTCTAGCTTGCTATTTCTAAGGGCTGTTTAACACCAGATGTCATACACTGTTATCTTAAAATCTTCTACACCATGAATTTTCTTTAATTATTAAATGTATATTCAGTTTATTCAGCAGTCAGCATTTAGAAAAAGCTCTGCAACGTTTTCTTTTTGGTGCATTAGCTTCATATATTTATTCTGCTTCTGCAGAAACGCAACGGCCTAGCAATGCTAACTTAGGCATAATCTCCGAACAACGGCCACCTCCTAACAACGGTCACTTTCCCCCGGTCGGAACAGGGAATCTTATTTAGAGGTTTCACTGTATTTATTCTAGATCAGTTTCTAGTGTTAAAAAAAAATCATTGTAGTCCTTTCCAAAGAATAATAACAATTGTGCGCACAGATATCCAAAGTATGGCTAGTACCCCTCCTTTTGGTAATTACACCGAAGTGCCGAAAGTCATGGGATAGCAGTATGCAAATTTTTAACTGGCGCCGCCGTCTTATAAAGGCTTCGACGCACGCCACGATTTTTATCAGTTGCGGGGTGTAATCTCGTGGGTCAAGTTGAACAACCGCCAGTAGGACTACGGCAAGCCGACGTGAATTATCGGAGTTTGAACGAGGCATGGTAGTGGGAGCCAAACTTCCGAAGTTGTGCGAACATTCAGCATTCCTCGATACGCGGTGACACGTGTGTACTGTTACCTCATGAAAGGCATTACCGCCCACCGTGGACAGCGCAGTGGCCGACCACGGGTGCTGAATGACCGTGACCAGCGGCGTCTGATCAGAATTGTCCATGCTAACAGACCAGCGACACTGTCTCAAATATCCATTCAATGCAGGAGGTACCAGACCTCCATCAGGTCAGTACAGCGTAATTTAGCGTCGATGGGGTATGCGAGCAGAAGACCCAGCAGTGTCTTTTAACACCACGACGCCGCCCCGGTGGCGCAGTGGTCTAAGGCGTTGGCCTCTGATCATTCGTCCGTAAGGGGTCCGGGTTCGAATCCCGGTCAGGCATGGATGTTGTTTGTCTTACGGCACTGGCTCTCTCCCTTCCCTGGAACCAGTGACCCTAAATTAGGGACGGGCGACTGCTTATAGCCCATTGAGTTGCTCACGGTGGTCGTTAAACCTCCAATCAAAAAAAAAAAAACACCACGACGTCGTACACAGCGCCTCACCTAAGATGGTGAGCACTAATTGGATCCTGGAAGACTGGCAACATGTGATGTGGTGTGGTGCGATGGGTCACGCTACCAGTTATTACGAGCTGATGGTAGAGTTCGGGTGTGGCACAGACCCCATGAGGCCATGGTCTCAAGCTGTCAACAAGGCACTGTGGAAGCTGGTGGTGGATCCATACATGTGAGGTGTCTGCGTGGCACGGTTTGGGTTCTCTGGTCCTCGTAAACACGTCATTAACGGGTAATCGCTTTGTTGCTCTGCTGGTGACCATTTGCAGCCCGTCACGTATCACAACAACAATGGGAATTTCCAGGTGGACAATGCACCATATGTCATCGGGGACCAAGTTGTCTAGAATTGGTTCGAGGAGCATTCTGGACAGCCGGCGATTGGTGTGTCCACCGCGTTCGTCCGACATGAACCTAATAGAGCACTTATGGGACGTGGTGGAAAGGCCCATTCAAATCAAAGACCCTACAAATACCAGGGAACTGTGGTCGGCTATTCAGACGGACGTATCACCGGCGAGAGAGTTAACGGTGGCAGACCACATGCCATTGATGACAAGGATCGTAATTCCCATATTTTTCGGCTTATACAGCGATGAGCAATTACATTATGACCATCCCCTTCCCAAGCCTAGAGAAATGAGCGCGTCTGGAGATTGAACGGTGGCGCAGGTGAAGTTTACAGAGCAGTATACACTGAGTGGCCATTTATTATGACCAGCTGACAGTTTTAAGCAAATGAGCTATGGCTGCACGCTGTTGCCGCCAGAGGGCGAGGCTAGTATAAAAAGGAAAAATTTAGTGCTTGCGACAGTAGAAGTGATTTTTTGGGTGACGAGATGGGTAAAAAAATGCGATTTGACGGACTTTCAACGTGGGATGATTGTAGGAGCTCGGAACCATAGAGCGAGTATCACCGAAACCACCGCGTTCGTGAAATGTTCCAGAGCAGCTGTTAAAGTGTTTAAAGACTGGACTGTCAGCCAAAAAACTGGGTCTCTACGTGCAAGGTGTGGTCGTCATTGACTAGTGACTGCTCGGGCGAAACGGAGTGTGTCCAGACTGGTAACAGACAACAGAAGGGCAACAGTGCAGCAAATTACAGACCATCTTAATCAAGGATCCCCTCAAATAATCTCAGCACGCACTGTTCGAACACCTTTGCTGTCTGCAGTTAACAAGAGAGAACTTCTCCAGTTCGCACAGGAGCACAAGGATTGGACAGTCTATAATTGGAAACAAATTATGTGGTCCGATGAATCACGTTTTCAGTTGTATCATGCCGATGGCAGAGTGAGAATTTGGCGGAAACAGCACGAAAGCATGGACCCCAAATGCATTGCTACAACCCTTCAAGCTGGTGGTGGCAACGTTATGGTTTGGGGAAAGTTTTCCTGGCATGCTTTGGGCCCTTTAATTCTTGTTGATCAACGTCTGACTGGCACATCATATCTAAACATCGTTGCGGACAAAGTGCATCCTGTCATGTGGATGGTTTATCCCAATGGCTACTTTCAACAAGATAATGCGTCCTGCGCTAGTGCTCGTATTGTACAGGATTGGTTTCAGGAACATGACGGTGAGTTTACTTTACTTTGCTTAGGTGGCACCACAATCTCAAGAACCCAACCCCATTGAGAATTTGTGGGATGAAGTTGAACGAGCCATCAGACAGCTGGATCCACAACCCTGCAATCTCACACTTCTGAAAAGTGCTATTCATCAAGCATGGTCTCAGATTCCACAAACCACCTATCAACATCTCGTGGAGTCCATGCCACGAAGAATCGACGCAGTGTTAAAGGCAAAAGGTGGCCCAACGAAGTACTGAGGGGGTGGTCATAATAAAGTGGCCACTGAGTGTATATACAACCCGAGAACCAGCTTTCGGTTAATAGTGTTCGGAGTCAGAATGGAAAAAGCTGGGCATGGCTCAACATCTCTCCAGAAATCTTCCGGCACTTGTGGAATCGATGCCACGTCGAGTTGCTGCACCTTCACCCTGCTAGAGAAGGTCCTACACGATACTAGGTACTTATCCCATGATATTTGGCACTTCGGTGTAATTCACTTTGTGGCAAGTATAGCTATTCCATTTGCCAGCAAATGGAAAACACGCACGAAATATTTTACTGGAAGAAAATGTTGATAATCCTGGAATCTTCCGTGTTTTTTTGCTGTGTGATTTGACAAATGAAAATACTTGACGATGCAATAGTATGGGTAGATGGAATATAGAAGAACGAAACAAGTGCGTGTTGTAAATCACAGGATAAACCGGAATCAATGTACTGTTGTAGTTCAATAGGGTGGCATTGGTGGCCTCCGAGGGGTGTGGCCCAGGTACTGGGACTCTTTCAATGAGATACCCATGGTTCGTACGCGTCCTGGAAAAGTCTGGGAATTTCATTTTGTTCTGGAAATGTCCTAAAATTCTGTTAAATGTTCTGGAATTTTATCCATTCTTGCTTTTTTGTCCCTGCACGATGTTTTGTAGTTAAGAATTTTTCTACTGATATAACTTATGTCTGACAAATTTACCTCCCCACCCCCTGCAAAATGCTGGGGGGAGGGGCTGTTGGTTTTCTTGTCTGTTAGCAGTACTAAAGCTGCGTTATTAGCACGTCTTTTGTTAAAAAAAAAATCGTGCGTATGTTATTACTTGTCCAGCTGGGGCCACCATATTTCTGCAACTATTAGATCGATTTGTAAAATTAATTTTGCCTTGGGTAGCTTAAAAACTAAAATGTGAGAATGACCCCTTAATGCAGTTTTTTTTTTCGATGCACAACTTCTCCGCTAGAGGGCATAAATGCAGATCCTATCAAATTCAAAATACATTTTTGTATATTTGGTTCTAAATATCAGATTGAAATATATTTTTTCCCCTTTCGATGCTATTTATATCGAAGACTATTTTAGTCTGTTTCAGTAAACTAGAGTGAAAAAATTCTTTCGTGAACCGGTGTCGCTCACCTAGTATAACCTTTTGAGAATAACTCGTGCTTAAAATAGTGCATAGTTTTTCCACCAGGGGGCGTAGACGCATTTGTTAGTTTTGTCGATATTTCTGTTTGAGTCCGATTAGAATTTTTTTTTTGTTGGAGAGCATTTTCGGTGCGAATTGTTTCTCATATGATTTCAAATTTCTCTTAATGCACAAGTGTGCCACTAGAGGGCATACTTGTCCGTTTACAGCAATATCTGCGGGACTAAAAACCCGATTGAAAAAATCTATCAGATACTACTAACATAAAAATTCCTTGTGTATATTTTCTTCCCAAAATTATGCACAGTTTTGCCGCTAGGGGCGCAAATATTTAATCTATTTTTCTTGATATATGTATTTCTAAATGTTAGATTAAAAAAATCTTTTAACAGCAGATACCATTTATTTTAGGTTTATATTTGAGGTTTGTAGTTCAGTCTGCCGGTAGGTGGTGCTTGTGCACTTCAGTTTGCAGCTGTATCTCCGCTTCTAAAAACCCTATTGAGAAATTTCTTTTGTTACCATGTGCCATTTGCTACAATAAACAGTTTATTACAATGAATATACCATTTGCTACTATAACGGAAGTTCATTGAAGGGTATCATGACCATTTACAGCGGCAGGTGTCACATCGACTATGCACGGTTCTTGCGGCATTAAATCCCACTCCTGTACCAGAGCAGATCGGAAATTCTGGATGAAGGTTTGAGCTGAAATCAATTTCCCGAAATGTGTGCATATTTTCCTGAAATGTGTCCAGCGACTATGCTGATAGTGGCAAACCCTAGTTATGAATCATCCACTAAAGTAGTCCATTGTGGACTCTCGTTATCATTTATTCACTCATTATCATAAAATTTCACGCACCAAGGAGGAACAGTCGGATTGAAATAAGAATTTAGTAGTGATATGGTACATACCAAGGACAGAAGTGATTACAATATCACAGCAGCAGGACGATTTCCCGCGGACATGCGGTACTAACGCTGACCGGAATGTGTACCGTGTCAGACCGCTTTGCTCGGTTACACGCGGTGATACGGTCCGGGATGGAGTCAGAAACGCCGTATGTTATCGTAAGACAGACTGGCCCACACTTCTTGCAACTGACCCTCTAAATCACGAACACTGGGACAAGGAAGAAAGCTGGCGTCTCATCTGGTCTCACACGTGCTCGATGGGCAAGAGATCAGGCGATCTGGCAGGCCACAGAAGCGTCAAAGCATGACGTAGCAGTCCTGGAAACCCGAGCCGTGTGCAGACGGGCGTTATCTTGTTGGAAAATGGCTCCCGGCCACCCCGCCAGGAAAGGCAGCACATGGGGATGCAGGATCTCCTGTATGTAGCGCTCGGCCGTCTACGTCCCTCGGATCACTGCGGGGGAAGTCCGGCTGTCATACGCGATGACTCACCAGACAATCACACCTGCAGTTCGAGACATGTGCCGCTCTACAGTGAGGTTGGGATTGTAGTGTTCACCTGCGGTACTCCACACTCTGACACGGTGGTCGTCCGTTCCCATACAGAAGCGGGATTCGTCGTCGAACACTATACGTCGCCAATCTGTAGCATTCCACGTTGCTCGCTGCTGACACCACTGCAATCGACGTCGACGATGGTCAGGTGTTAATGGCAGGAAACGTGAGGGCCGCTGAGAGTGCAGATTCGTCTCTGCTAGGCGTCTGGAAAATGTTCTGGCGGACACAAGAGTCCATTAAAGAGTTGAAGGCACCAAATTTTCCAAGAATTTCCGGCCTCCCAGGGAAATATTTTGTTCTATATCGAAACTGTCGCCATGTGATCTCTATGAAATGGTTGCGCTTTTCTTTCTTTTTTTTTTTTTTTTTTGGCTTATGTACCCCGCTCCCAGTACTTGCCCTTCATGATATAACCAAATCCAAAAATTAAATTATTAATTTATTGCTTCATAAGTATGCTATGGATACAGTAAAGAGCACCATGCTTAAGTTCATTTCCTTTCTCTGTAATAACACTAGGACATATTTTAAGAGAACATTTCTGTTTCGTAATGAAAAATTGATAATTTGAACTAAGTAGACAATCGATTTTATATTTACAGTTCATTGCCTTTTCTGGTAATGTGGAAGGTACGGTCGTTTTCATTTGTTGGTCTCGACCCGCGATTATATAATTAAGAAATCATTCAAGGCACCGCATCCAAATTTTTTTTTAAACGACGAAAGCATTCTAACGGTTATGCTGCAGTCAGACTTTTTTTTTTGTCTAAACTTGTTCTTTTTTACTTGCTCATATAGTACATTAGTGTGAGGAAGTATTGTAATCGCGAAAAAATTAAACACTTCGAGATTTCAACCCAAATACTATTTCACTATATATATTCAAGCAAGGCAAACTGAATTTGCTTGTACCACTTACTGGTCATCCACGTAACATTTCTCAGAAAACGTGAAAATTTCAACGTCCTGTAGCGGGAATTGAACCCCGCGTCTCCCGATTACCGGTCGGGTATGCTAACCATTACACCACCCAAGGCAGTGAAGTTCCAAGCAACTGAGACATAGAATCTGAAAGTCCTCAGATTTCAGCTAGTTGAAGCATCCATGCTTCCTTTGTACTGGTGACCTACTTCCGTCCGGATGGGATTTGGGTCAAAGCGCTATGAGATCTGAGGACTTTCAGATTCCTATGTCTCAGTTGCTTGGAACTTGACTGTCCTGGATTGTGTAATGGTTAGCATACTCAACCGGTAATCGGAAGATGCGGGGTTAGATTCCCGATCTAGGACGATGAAATTTTCAACAAGTGGGCCAACTGGTCCCAGTTGGTCCACCTGTTAAGGCGCCACTGCATGGAGAAGAGTGACTCAGGATAGAAGTTTGTGGAAGAAACTTCAGGATACCTTCATTCAGCAGTGGATTGAAAATGATTGATGATGAACCAGTCAATATGTACCTAAAATTTTCTGACTAACCCAGATATTAAATTTTGCGAAAATGCGATGAATAACACGGACTGTATAGCAATTAGCTCCCGAATAATTAAACGCCACTTCCCTAATTAAGTTACTTGACCCAAATCTGTCACTAAATGACTGACACTGCCAGAGGAACCCATACGCTAAATTTCGCCAAGACCTGATGTAAAATAAAGGATTTCTTTAGCATTCTGCAAACCAAAAATACCATTAAAAATGTTAAAATCTTTAGTTATCATTATATAATGGCAAATGATGTAAGTAGTCTGAAAGTAAAGGTCATGAAGCCATATATACTGTGAAACTCCTTAACATATCAGCACAGTGGAGCGAAGAATGATTGTTATTCTGACAAAAGAAATTTAATGAGAAAAAATTTATCAAATCGCAAATCGTTTTTCTTGTATGACATTTTTCATACAAGAAACATTTTCAAATTAAAATGATTTCCAGAGTAAGATAAAATGAATCCCAAGGTCCTCTTTTTATTTTCAGCGTTAAAACAGATGTTTCACCAATAAAGTATCTAGCAGCAAAACTTAATAAAAGTAATAAAAGCAGTAGCAACGTTTAGGAATTGTAAGTAGATAGCCTTGAATCAATTGTCATCAAACTGAGCTCTGCATTACGTTATATGTAATGTCATTATTCCACAGTAAGACAAGTGACTCGTGCGGAGAATTCGTGCTATTACATGTAATTCTTATTGTATAGATAAGTCAGCTATTTTTGAATGAGAACAGTATGTCCTACTTCACTGATGGGGTCGTAAATTTTGTGCCTCCCACCGACCGCGGTAGAAGGAAGAACCAAGGAAGATTTGTTTTGTACGTCCCATGATAGTTTTATCGAAAGATTTATGACACAAGTCCCTGCTGTACTGTTGTGTCTGCTGGAGACGCCCGTTGATTGTTTTGTCGGCGCTCCAGACGGTTTATTGAAGGGGTAAACTTGACACGCAGATTTCCTTTACCGGGGTAAAATTGACCCAGAAGTAAAGTTGAACTGTTACACCGGTCTTGGACATGCGGAATTGCACGAAATTTTAATCATTTGCATGTCTGCCTTCTCCGTAGCTATTGGCGTTAATCGCACGGTTTCTTCTTGGTGCGCGGATTTTTATGACAATGAGTGTAAATAGGAATTGTGGCTAACAGCACTCTGAAAAAGTTCTATGTAAGGTTTTGTCTGTGTTAGGCCTGTCGAAGTTCCTCTGTAAAAGATGATAATCGGTGCGGCCATTTAACATAATTCCACCAGACTCGCTTCCGATTGGGGTGGTCGTAAATCAGTGAACACTTTTGTAGAATGAGCCCGTGTGAATAGAACAAGTTAGTAAACTCATGCAATGAACTGATTATGATACGCTTTCCAACATACCAGAAATCATAGGAAAATGCCTTGGTTTTGAGGGGACTAAACTATGGTATAACGGTTTGAGGTTCACATATATCAAAATTAAATCTTTGTGCCCGTGTTACGTATTTCTATTATCAAGAGCTACCACACATAAGCCGTTTTATAATTAAAAATCCTATCTAGATCGGGCAATTTTCACGGGAGTTATCGTGCGAAAATAATGGCTAACGAATCTCGCGCACTGCCCGCAATTGCTGACCAAAAAACATTTTTGGCGGAACTGTTCCAAAGTCGTTACGGAACAACGTATTGTATTTCGTCGCAATCGAAGCATTTTAGTCAAGTTATGAGGATAATGGCTGTGGAATAAATCTCGCTCCCGTGCCCTGACCTTTGACCCCATTTCGCCCATTTTCAATAGGGTTCGTCCCCAGTTGTCCCCTACCGCATACTAAAATTTCATCGGAATCGAACCATTTTTACGCGAGTTATCGTGCAGACAGAAGGGCAAATTTGAAGCATATACGCTTCGACCTACGGTTCGAAAGCTTAATAAGCTGGTTAAATATTGGCACACAATGAAAGGGAAGCATCGACTAGTATGTTCTGTTCGGAAAATATTGGGTTGATGCATAAGTTCCTGCCGGTTTTTTCACTACAATACAGGAATGTATTAACATCAGAAGGGAAAACGGAATCAATCAACTATATACCCCCCCCATTGTTTACGATGGTGTCCCAACGTCTGGATAGGTCTGCAAATGCCATTCTTGAAAAAACGTGCAGGTTTTGCTGCGAAGAAATCAACGAAATTCTGGAGATCAATGTTGAACGTTCTGCCACGGAGTGCGTTCGACAGAGATCGGAACAGGTGATAGTCTGAAGGGGGGCGACATCTGGGTAATAGGCCGGATGTAGTAGGATCTCCCATTTCATGTCCTGAATGGCCATTTTGGTGATGTTTGCACTGTGAGGGCGTGCGTTATCATGTTGGAAAAGGACACCATGGCGCCGATGTGGCCGTTTCTGCTGAATTGCTCCCGCCACACGGCGGAGTTGCTCACAATAGAGTGCAGCGTTGACGGTCCGATTCTTCGGCAGCATTTCCCAGTGAATGCCTTCCATGTCTCACCACTCATACATGATCTTCGCAGGATAAAAGTCATGTTTTGGACGTGGTGTGGGCGTCTGGTTTGGGCTTAACCGTTCCCTCCGATGCCTGAAATTCACGTACAGGCACCACTTTTCATTTCCAGTAACAATACGTGACAGAAAAGGTTTGTGTTGCTGAGAACATTCTCGATAACAGGCGAGCAAGGAACCACATATGGCAACACACTGATTCTTGTCCTCGGTGAGAGCGTGAGGCTCCCAAGACCCCAATTTCTGGACCTTTCCCGTACGTTCCAGGTGTTGCATCAGTCCATCTCAGTGGCCAATTCGCGTGTGGTTTGACGCAGATCTAAGTGAATGCGATGGTTCAAACTATCCCTCATCAAAGTGAGATAAACGGTCTGAGTGTGGAGATTAGTTGAGGTCAAAATTGCCACCACGGAACCGCTGAGACCATTTGCGTGCTGTCCTCGGAGCAATAGCATCCTCCCCATACACAGCACAAATTTGTCTAGTGGCCTCTGCGACTGTGGATCCCTTGTTAAACTCGTAGAAGAGCAGATGTCGGAAATGTTCATTCCTCTCTATTTGACACTCCATACTTCTGGACCTGAAAAACCAAGAAACCATTAGCCACAATCACACAACGCAATATGATTTCGATACACGATATTACTGGCTACATTTTGATGTACAACTGGCCATCTGCACAGTCACTACTGACCTGGGAAACACTCGTGAAATAAAATGGCATGGATTTATGCATCAATCCAATGAGGATGTGGCAGACAAGTGACTTTCAGCATGACAAACGAGGCTTAGTAACGTAAGTGAAGGACAACCAGTCCCTGTTGAAATGATTGCGTTTTACTTTGAAAGTTTAATTTCAGAGTACAAAATGCGGTATCTGGAAAAAATAAAGAGATTGAAGGAAAAGATCCGTATGTGCTGAATACGAGTATCATATTCAGCACATACGGATCCCACTGAGTTGCTCACGGTGTTCGTTAAACCTACAACCAATAAAAAAAATAATAATAAATAAAAAAAAGAAAATAGAGCTACATAATAATTGAACGACCTGAATACAAACTTAATTGGATATCCATTAGTAAGTAAAGTTTGGAATAGTGTCCAACTGTATCAAAAGAACGACAGAATTGTTGCAGATACGCATGACTATGGCCGCCCCGGTGGCGCAGTGGTCTAAGCGATGACCTCTGATCATTCGTCCGCACGGGGTCCGGGTTCGAATCCCGTGAGGCATTCATGTTGTGTTTGTCTTACGGCACTGGTTCTCTCCCTTCCCTGGAACCAGTGACCCTAAATTAAAGACGGGCGACTGCTTATAGCCCATTGAGTTGCTCACGGTGGTCGTTAAACCTCCAATAAAAAAAACAAAAACGCATGACTGTGAAACATTCAGATATAATAAGATTTTCTATGCACTGTTTTAAAGATATTGGATTTCCAGTTTATGTAATATTTAATATCCAAATGTATCCTCTCCGCTTGGTCATACATTCGTGTAACCAATGAATCTTCGTGATAATGGATTTCAATATCAAGGTAATGGACAGCTTGTTCATCTGAACCAGTTAATTCCAGTTCCAAACCACTTGGATAGATAATGTCTTGAGCCCTTTTTCCAAAGTTCTCAAGGTTAAAAGCAATGCCAGCCGCTCCGGTGGCGCAGTGGTCTAAGCGATGGCCTCTGATCATTCGTCCGACATGGGTCCGGGTTCGAATGCCGGTGAGGCATGGATGTTGTGTTTGTCTTACGGCACTAGTTTTCTCCCTCCCCTGGAACCAGTGACCCTAAATTCGGGACGGGCGACTAATATAAGTATTTCATTCATTCGCCTTCTAGTTATTTGTTCAGTTGCTGCTGTTCATCTGTGGTGAATCCCCAGCATTGTGCGGGGTTCCAAAGAAGCAACCCAGCCATGTGGTTTGTCGTTTGTGAGTCTGGATAATTTCGAGGCCGCTGTGGTGCAGTGGAAGCACATCCGGCGCGTAACTGGAAGACCCTGGGTTCGATTCCCGGTGGTGGCCGATGAGAAATTTTTCCGTGACTCACAAACGTGGAAAGATCGATGACTTCTATTTGATGTTACGAAAAAGGTTTCGCACTTTTCACTGTCATTTTAAAATAACATTTGGCGTCACATTATCACATATTGTCTACATACAACTTGTATAACACGTGCGTAACAGTTTGTTTTATTTTTCTTAGCATTTTTTAATCATATTTTTGATCTTTCATTTTTAGATTAATATACACTGAAGTGCCAGAAAACCTGGTACAGACGAGCTTATGCAAAATACATAGCAACATCACCTATGCGCGTACTCGGTTGCGTCCTCCAGTGCGTACATGAAGTTATAGGCATCCTTGCCAGTTGTCAGAGCTGTTTTCGGCATGAGAATGACTAGTAATAACGATTTAAGCGATTTTCAACGCGGTGTCATAGTTAGCGCTCATGAGATGGGCCATAGTATTTCGGAGGTAGAAACGAAGTTCGGATTTCCACGGACGACCATTGCAAGGGTGTAACGTGACTACAAGAATTCCGGCAAAACCTCCAACCTACGATACCAGTGTGGCCGTAAAAAGACATTGGTTAAACGTGACCTTCGTCGGCTGTCAAGAATCGTTTCACGCGATAGGCGTGCAACATTCTGGCAGGTATCGTCGGAATTCAATGCTGGAGCCACAACAAGCATCAGCGTCCGGGCTGTGCAACGTACTCTGCACGATATGGGCTTTGCGAGCCGACGTCCAACTAGAGTCCCCTTGATGGGTGCACGACACAGCTATGCGCCTCGCTTGGGCACGGCAACACCACCACTGGACACTTGATGACTGGAAACAAGTAGCCTGGTCTGACGAGTCGCGTTTCGAACTGTATCGGGCAGATGGAAGGATTAGTGTGTGGCGCAAACCCCATGAAGCCATGGATCCCACCTGTCAACAGGGAACTGTACCGGCTAGGGGGGGGTCGGTAATGGGTGTGTTTAGCTGGACTTCACTGGGACCCCTGGTACGTCTACAAACGTGTGTGACCGGCCAATGCTATGTGCGCATCCTTTCTGACGAGGTACACCCGTTCATGTCCTGCATTCATGCTGATGTTGGGCCTGTTCCAACAGATCAATGCACCTCCACACAAGTGTCGGGATGCCACATTATGTTTAGAAGAGCCGTCATCTGAGTTTGGGGTGTTGCCATCCCACCCAATTCCCCAGATCTGAACGTGATAGAACACATTTGGGATGCCATGCAACGCGCTATCGAACACAGGAATCGGAGACCTCGGAATACATCCGAATTGTGGAACGCCCTGCTGGAAATATGGTGTGCATTGCCTACAGCATATTTCCAGAAGCTAGTGGAGTCCATGCCCCGTCGTATTTCTGCAGTCCTGCGCTCCCGTTGCTGGAGGGTGCGTGGTGGAGGGTCCATTGGGGGAACAACACGATCGAGGTGTTCCCACAGATGCTCAATTGGGTTTAAGTCTGAGAAATTAGAGGGCCAAGGAAGTACTTTGAAGTTTTCATCGTGCTCTTCCAACCACTCTCGGAAAGTTCTAGCTGTGTGACACGTCGCATTGTCGTGCTGGAAGATCCCATCCTCACCAGGGAAGACAATCAGCATGTATGGGTGTACGTGGTCTGTAAGGATGGATTCATAATGAATTCGGTCCATAGTGCCTTTCGCAGGTATGAGTGGACCCAGGGAATGCAGCGAAAACATTAGCCAGACCATAACGGTGCCCCCACCAGCTTGTGTTCTTCCAGCATTGGTTGAAGAGTGTTTGTCCTCAGATGTTTCTCGCCTTATACGCCAACGTCCATCCGTTAGAAGAAGCAGAAAATGTGACTCATCTGAGAAGGCAATCCTTTGCCAATCGGCGGAGGTCCAATTCCGATACTGCCGTGCAAATGTAAGCCTTTTTCTGCCGATGCACCTTCGTTAGCATAGGTGCAGTGACCATCCGTCTGCATCGGAGCCCCATACGCAGCAGGGTTCTCGGAACTGTCGTTTTAGACACACTTCTGGTATGTATTAGCAGGGGTTGCGCTGGTTTTTCTAAAGTTTTCGCTAATTTAGTCGCCAACTTGAATTTTTTTTCGCCAAGGTGTCATAACACTATGAAAAGGTAATCGATAAAGCTTTTTTCCCATCACCAAAACCATTTCGCAAATTGCAAGATGGCGATCGCCAGTGCGACACCTGATTAGCTTATCTTTGACCGCATATCTTTTGTGTCGTTTAAAACCCTTTTTAAGAGTTGGATGTTTGGTATTCGATCGAGTGCAAACGTTTTTTTTTTCATTGCTGTTTACATTAGTGTTTCTCCTGGCCATTGCGGATTTTTCACGTCATTGTTGGGTTACCCAGCGTTGCTTTAGATTCCGTTGATTCTGGCAACTTGTGTGTAGAGATCTTTCATGTCGCTGCAATACATTACTGAAGAGGCCAGCGCTCACAGAAAGCGCTTTCATCTCCGCGGGAAAACAGCTGATGGCTTTTCATTGAAATTCCCATAGATAAATAGATACAAGGATGAGTTAAAGCAGATGAGTGACTGTCATTTGCATAAATTCACCTACTACGACGTATCCGTAGTCATTGTTGAAAGGCCATTTATATTAGTTGCCTTTTCCAGTTACTTCAGCACTACATAATAAATGCATATCATATGTAACAGTGACGTTTTCTGATAAATAGTAGCAGCGGAGTTAGACAATGAATTATTGCATGCATGCTCCCATCTTTTGCGTATCAACGCAACAACCATTTGTCAGGCAGGCGTCTTTTGACTGCGAGAGTACAAGATGGGAGCTCTCAATCATTTTAGTGAGAACAGATTCACCGCATTTTGACTTTCCGCATGGAGGCGGTCGTTTCTCCCTTTTGTGTTGTAACTACCCCTTCCATCTGATTCTGCATAAAGTTTAATGGTTGATCTTTTTGGTAATGCACTTTACCTACGACTAAGAAGGCTCAGTGGTCGGCCACAAATGCATGTCCCGTGCCCCCAACCACTTTAGCTAGTTGAGAATTCTAGAATGTTTCGGCCCCGCCCCCTTTTTTCGTATCGTAATCCCATGTATGGCACCACCAGCCGACGACGCTATAGCCTTACTCGTTCTTCACTGCAACTCATTGGTTGTTAGATCTGAGATTTATCGTATTTCAAATAAACTGGAGAAATTTCTCTCCTTGTGGACAATAGTGCCCGTCCTTCAGAAACGTTTCGGCAGTAGCTTTTGGCGTATTGTTGTAGAATGTAGAGGGACAAAAATTAAAAATCGGGACGTAATATTTTTTACTATGGCGTGGCCTTTTAATTACTTTTGTCACTACAGGACCCCTGTTTATTAATAAAATTCCCATTTTTTTGTGTGGTGTTCGATTAGCTTAGTGTTTTGATTTTCCTTCGGCTTTGTGTAATAGAATTGCGAGTTTAGAAACAGCTGCAAAACAAAACTCTCGTACCCCAGAAAAGTCGTGAACTACGCCTTGGCATCATTCGTGAAGAAAAGGCAGGTTGTAAAACAGCAGATCACGAAAGAAATTAGTATTCTGCTGCAGTGACATGTGCTTCAGATCATTACACGAAAGTGGCGATTGAAACCGCTTAGGGGCTGCCCCGCTAGCACAGTGGTATAAGTGATGGCTTCTGAGTGGGCCCAGGTTCGAGTCCCGATGAGGCATGTGTGGTGTTTGTCTTAGAGCGTTCTCTCTCCATTTTTAGAAACCATTGGCCTTAAATTGAAGCAGAGGCTACTGCTTTAACTCTTTGAAGTTGTTCATGGTAATCGTTAAACCCCGGAAGGAAAACTTCGGGTGTCCTTAGACGTAATTTACGTATGCACTGATTGTGCTGTCTATTAGTATCACCAACGTAATATGTTGGACAACTTTTGGGCCAAAACGGTGGCGCAGTGGTCTAAGCGATGGCTTCTGATCATTCGTCCGAGATGGGTCCGGGTTTGAATCCCGTGAGGCATGGATGTTGTTTGTGTTACGGCGCTGGTTCTCTCCCTTCCCTGGAACTAGCGTCCCTAAATTAGGGACGGGCGACTGCTTATAGCCCATTGAGTTGCTCACGGTGGTCGTTTAACTTTTCACCCCCCCCAAAGCTTTTGGCCCTCCTAACAATAGTTGCAATTCGCATGGGCTGAACTACATTTTGGTAACGTTCCTGTGAAATATTGCTTCACGCATGTCGAATAGCATGTTCTGCTTCACGCATGTCGAATCGCATTTTCTACTTCATGAAGATTGGATGGCAATGGGTCCAGACGTCTGATAGCCCATGTGACTTCATCCCACAAATGCTCCGTGGGATTTTGAGGTCTGGTTACTAAGGCATCAAATGAACCAGAAAAATAGAGATCTCTATTACTAAAACCACTCCGAGACAATGTAGCACAGTGCATTGTGCTGTTGTAAAAAAATATTTATTCATCACCACGGGAATGAATTACGGAATACACCATTGTACATTACAACTCGGCGCTATCCGGTAGACGCTTGTTCGATTCCCGCTCCAGGACCACGAATTTTTCAAGTTTTCGGCTATTATCTGACTTGCCATTCATGTCATATTTACACCAATAAACAGATTCACAACTTCAAAATTTGTGACCATGATTGGATGAACGTGTTAACAACGATGTTCAAACGTGCTTGCAGCATTCAGGCGTGGGTTCAAAGGAGTCATGGGGTCTAAAGTGTTCTGTGAAAACATGGCCCACAACATATGGGGGGGGTTAGTAGTGACCACTGTGACAAATCAATGGGTTATAATGAATAGTCGCCCGTCTAATTCGGTGCCATTGGTTCCGGACCGAATAGTTAGATGCCGCGCTTCGTTTTCCCGGGGCGGCCCATGCGATACAGGTCCATGGGTACCTGTGTAGTCCCCCTCCGAAAAAAAAATCCTCCACATTTGATAAATTACCCCACATCGGAAAACTCGCCCACAGAAATCACCCATCTTTTCGAGTGAGGGACGGTGTGCAAATTGCGTTTTACACAATGTAGAATGTGAGGAAAATTTCTGGGGTCCCAATTTCTATTTCTACCGCAATTTTACCCTTGTTTTACAAGTAGCAGGCGAGGTCGGGTAAATTTCCGGGGTCGGTTTGAGGACTTTACCGTGAATTCCATGGGTTACCAGTAAAATCCCCCGCCGGAAAGTTTCTCCATCTGGGACTTAACTGTGAATCAGAGTCATACGGTTGTCTCCAAATTCTCACCCTCCTATCAGAATGGTGCAATTACGAACGCTGTTCGGAAGACTACCCGGTTCATGAATAATTGTTTTCCAATCATTTAGAATCTACCTCCAGTCCTCCGGAGCGTACATTAGAAGTTTTGTCTTGTCCGCTGGAGACAGCAATGGTGCAAGGATAGGTCGTCTATGGTTGTAATGTAGTTGTGCAATGCACTGCTGTAGAATTTGTTCTGGACCGCCGGCAGGCGTTGTCTCCAGTGTAAAACCTGTTATTTGACTCACTAATGTGGATATAAATCTATTTTGTGCTCAGCTGGGGCGTTGACAAGCCGTTTCGGGCCACGGATAATGCGCTCAATACCGCTATTTTGCTGCCTCAACCGCTCTTGCCCTTCTACATTCCGTAAATGTAGCAGGTTTGCTAATACTATCACCAAGCCGACAACGCACCGTTATTCTGCGCTCAAAGTCGTTAGGTCACGTCGGTTCCCCATCAGGTTTTCAGCACTATTTTACGAACTACACTACCGAATGGGTTTCCCATTCACTTGATTGCGTAGTTGTGTAACGTGCGACTAAAGATGACGTTACAGCCTTATTAGCATAAAAATTGCCTGCTGTGCTGCTCAGTGTTTATACACTGAAGAGCAATTGAATTAGAGACAGCTGATGTTACGCAAATGTGGCGCTGTGAGCGGCCCTGTAAACGGAAACGGCATGACGTATGCAGCGATCTGACAATATAAGGAGTGATGCGACGAGAATAGGTAAGAGTCGGACGTTGTATGGGTAAGACGAAGGATCTAAGCGCATTTGATCGTGGGCAAATTGTCGGGGCCCGACGAATGAGTCACTCCATCTGGGAAGTCTTGCAGACACTGGGATTTTCACGAGCCACTGTATCACGGCCGCATCGTGAGTACATCGAATCCGGTAAAACCATCCCTGCAACGGCCAACTGCCGTGGACAACAGCGTGTGGATGAGCGGGGCTAGCTCGCATTGTAACAGTGGATTGACGGGCCGCAGTGCAAGAAATCACTCTGCAATTTAACGCTGGTGCACAAAAACGTGTAAGCAGCCACACCATCCAGAACCATCTCCTCGCTATGGGGTACTGAAGCCATCGTCCCACGAGGGTACCGCTGCTGACCGCACACCACAGGGTACAAAGATTAGCATGGGCGCGGGAACATCGCCATTGGACCCTAGACATGTGGAAAAAATGTTGCCTGGACTGATAAGTCGAGATTCACGTTGGTACATGCGGATGGCAGGACCACATGAAGCGATGGATCCTTCTTGCCAGCAGGGTACTCTTCAAGCTGGTGGGGGTGGCATTCTCGTCTGGGGACTGTTTACGTGGACTGAAATGGGACCCCTGGAACGTGTGAGATCGTCCGTCGCAGGTCAACGTTACCGGGATATCCTGGAAGACCATTTGCTCCCGTTTGTGCGTCTTCAACATCCCACTTGGGGGGGGCTCATCCTGCAACAAGACAATGCACCGTGCTATCGCTCCCGAATTGTATCCGAATGGTTGGATGAACACTCCACCGACGTGACCTCGCTTCCTTGGCCAGCTAGGTCACCTAACCTCAATTTCATCGAGAGAGATGTTCGAGGCTCTGACCCCCCTCCATCAAATCTTCGTGAACTGTGGGAGCTTGTTCAGGGGTCGTGGATCCGCATGGCTTCCCAACGCTTCCGGTGTCTTGTCCAGTCAATGCCGAGACGAATCGCCGCCGTCATGTTCGAGGCTCTGACCCCCCCCCCCCCCCCCCATCAAATCTTCGTGAACTGTGGGAGCTTGTTCAGGAGCCGTGGATCCGCATGGCTTCCCAACGCTTCCGGTGTCTTGTCGAGTCCATGCCGAGACGAATCGCCGCCGCCATCAGGGCGAAAGGTGGTGCTACATGGCACTAGACAGGTATCTCTAATTCAATTGCTCTTCAGTGTAAAGATAATTGTAGATTCTCCAACCCGGTTCCAGAATAACTGTTGCAAATATGGTTTAATAGTTCACCCATGGAATTTCTTTGTTCCCGCCATTTTTGGCAGTCTTAGAGATAAAGATGCTCTCGGGCCAGTCGGCGTGCGGGGCTGTAAGGGATTAGCAGTCATGGTGAGCATAATTAAATTCGCGATGAGAATTAAAGTCCGCCAATGCATCCTTTGAATGTACACCGATAAGTCATATTACATTATGACTACCTACCTAATAAGCTGATTGGGGGGGGGGGGGCTTTAGCCCGCAAAATAGCGGTAACTCGACGAGGCATCGATTCGAAGAATTGGCGATAGGTATCCTGAGGTATCTGGTACCATAATGCCAACAGCAGGTCCTCCGGTTCCCGTACATTTCGGGGTGATGATTTAGCGCGAACTCGCTTTTCCAAGTCTAACCACAAATGTTCGATTGGGTTCATGTCAGGTGAATTTGGAGGCCAGGGCATTAACAGAAAATCACCAGCATGTTCCTCGAACCACTCCTTGACGATTCTGGCAGTGTGGCATGGCGCATTATCCTGTAGGTAATGGCCATCACTGGCAGGGAAACACAGTTGCCATGAATGGGTGAACTTGGTCTGCAACGATGTGCAGATATCTGACAGCCGTCAGGGATTGTGCTATTCGCATAAATGGGGTCTGAAGTGTTCCAAGAAAACATCGCCCAAAGCATAACCCCCGCCGCCAATGGCCTGTTTCCGCCCAACCGGGCATCCAGGTGCCATAGCCTCAGTTGGTAATCGGCGTATCCGCACTCGACCGTATACGTGATGCACCAGGAATCTTGATTCGTCAGACCAGGCCACTTTCTTTCAATCATCAACGGTCCGACCTTGGGCCCATTTCATGCGTTGTTGGGATGACGTGCTGTGAGCATGGGGACCAGGCTGGGTCTCCGTCTACTCAGGCCCATGCTGAGAAGGCTGCGATGAACTGTGTGCTGTGACGCATTGCCCTGATCACCACTGTTGTAGCTGCGGGTGATTTGTCGCACTGTGGCCCTACCTCCCCATTCAGCACTTTGTCGCTTGGTTTGTGGATCATACTTCAGGCACCATGTTTCATCTCCTGCAATAATTCGGGAGCAAAACTGAAGATTCTCAGTTGCAGCAAAGAATATCTCACTGAAAAGAAGTTAAGGCTCGGCAAGACGTAACTAGCGCCGCATATCTTAAGGGTTAAAATGCAGTGCACAGAAGCCAACATATACAGGCTTATGCCAGAGGAGACTGCGCATGCGTATATCTGACTTCAATTCTGGTAAAGAACAGTCAGCCGAGCTACTCACTGCACGTGATTGTTACCTTCTCGGTAGCATGATCACTTCGGAAATACGATATGTTAGTTTTGTTACGCCAATCGGGTTAAGGCTTTTGTTTCTTCAGTTTTTTAGAAACATTTTCAGTAATGCCAAATACTAAGGAAAGTCTGCATTTTGTACGGATCCTTAGGCCTAACAATAATATTTGCTAAAATTTAATATAAATAGTATTACTAATGTTATTGCATATTTTTCTCGCCAAAATAAGGGATGGGCGGGATATCAGAAAAAACAAAAAGAACTGCTCTAAGCAAATAGTCACCAGATCGAAGGAAACCAGCGTGAATCAAAGAAAAGCTTCACTTCCGTAGTACCCCTAACGTGTTTTGCTCCCGAATGACAACTTTCCCGCAGAGCACATTACCTCTTAAGATGTGGTAGCGCTGCTGTCGCCTGTTTTACGTTATCTCTTGAGAGTTGCCGTTTTTAAGCGTTATATTCTTTACCTGCAGTGCCCAGCAGATCGAAGAACGCGCCTCCTTTTGGTCATCGTTTTGAATGCGGGGTACCAAGACATTAAGTTTTCATTTTCCCAGATCCTCCCGTAGAATCTCATGACAGATAGACTTACTGACGCCCACCGACTCAGCCAAAAGTCTCACTGTAATTCGGCGATCTTTCTTTAACTAATTCCGCTTCTCTTCGATTTTTCCCGCTGTCTGCACTCTGGTGGGACGCCCAGATCTCGGATAATCGTCAAAGGATTCCCGCCCGTCACAAAACCTTGCATACTATTCGAAAACTCTGCTGCAGGATAATGCTGTGTCTAGATACGCTTTTTTACCATTTTGCAAGTTTCAGTAGCTGATCTACAAGTTTCTAACAAAAACTGATGGATGTTTGCTCTCTACTTTTCCATGGCTGAAATGGAATGGGACGAGAACGCTTGCTCTTGAACCCCTTAACCTCTTCAGTGGTGTCTTCATTATTACCATATCACACCTCCCAGGGTGGGTTTTTAAATTAGATGGGTTTTTAAATGGGTTGATCATTTAAATTCATCTTACAAGAATTTATTAAAGAATACAATAATCAGCATGTTTTTGTCATGAAGGCAGAGTATATTATAACAGTTTAGGTGAATTAATATAAAAAATACATAATTTGAGCAAAATTATATAAACAAACCAACATATGAACTACTTTCAAATTAGTGAAATGGGCCCGGAAATGTTTCGTGCGTGAATGCATTGAGCACTAAATAGACCACGGAAATCTTCCGGGATAGAACAGTATGGGCAGTAGAGCTAGTCCCGGAATTTTTCCGGGCATACCACTTAAAGAGGTTATTGCCCGTATGACGCCTGTCGATACCGGAATAAAGCGGTTTCCAGCTGCTCGCTGATTTGCCAAGGACTGCTTTCTTGTGGCATACACGTGATTTTTTTTTTATCCCACTACTGTTACGTCGGTCGGTTATGCGGTCAGTCCCTGGAACTTATTGGACGTGGTTGTATTTAGGAGTAATGCAACGTCTCAATGCCCGCATGCGACGCGTCAGGAAAAATGTTCCACATAAACAATTGGTTTCTGTTAACGAGAACACGCCCGCACACACTGCGCTGCCTGTGCGGCAGTTTCTAGCTTGAAAGTCGATCAGTTTGATGGAACATCCTCCCTACTCTCCAGATTTGGCTCACTCACCCCCCCCTTCTTCACAAAGGTAAAATTCCTTGAAAGGGGAGCGCTTCAGCTGTGACTAACAGACTGAAGGAGGTTCAGGACTTACACCGTGCCTTCGAACACTTGCACGAAAGATCTCACCGTTGTGTGGAGTTGGAAGATTATTTTGAATCTGTGACAATTCAAAATATGGTTTATTTTGATATAATCTGTCTCATTACATAACGGGCACACTGTGTATGACAGACCAATTAGCTGTCTAAACATAAAAAAAAATGCATGAATACGGATGTTATAAAGGTAAATTTAGGTGCCAAACTATTTAAAAATTTTAAACACGTTACACAAAAATTAAGATTGCACGGGAACTCTGCGTATATTTTTTAACCAAGGCAAATCGGTAAAATAAGCCATAATATACTGCTTGGAAAACTAACATCAGAGGTACATTACACAAATCGTTTCAGAGTTGGTTGCAAATCGAATACAAGGCTTAAAACCGGGGGAAATCAGTAGATTCATGTGATTTACCAACATCGCTTAGTAGACAGGATTCAAATTCAGTACATCTACTAATTAATCACTAGAATGGCAACACCGAATGTAACACTTATAAATTTCGGCAGCTTAGGAGGGATTGTTCTATCCAGAGTTGGGCAAAATCGTAATTGAATTAATCGGTAATGCGATTATTTCAATCATCATATCAGCGTAATGGGAACAAGAACTTAGCGTTACCATTACATGGTTAATGGTGAACTGGTCAATATAATTACATGGTAATTGTAATGGCGTGTAGCAGTTACCCATTATAATCGTAATGGTTAACTATATGTTGGTTTTCAAATGGTTCCCGCAAATGACCAATTCATTGACTTTACAATTGTGAATGTAATATTTCATTGGGGATGTTCTGTTGCACTTTCTTACCTGTCAATCTTAAATGCTTTCATTAAAGGAGTAGTTTCAGAAATTTTCACAAAACCCTTTTGTTACCAGGCGCGATGCCACCTAACTTAACCTCCCCTCCCTCCCCAATTAATATTTATGCAGTTATAACAAAGAGTGAGTGCAACTATTTCAGATTTTGGGTAACTTGGATAACGTACGTGAACCAGAGTTGGGCAAAATCGTAATTGAATTAATCGGTAATGCATTACAGCGTAATGGTAATGGGAACTACTACTTAGCGTTACCATTGCATAGTAATGGTGAACTGGTCATTAGAATTACATGGTAATTGTAATAACATGTAGCAGTTACCCATTATAATGGTTAACTACATGTTGGTAGTTAACCAGTAACTTATGGGTGACAATACAACGTGAATAAACCAATACACCCTTACACGTTGTGTAGGTTATTTGACAATTGTGTCACCCCTCGGACCTCAAATGCGTGTATGTAGATATTGGAGATTGTACGTGTATGACATGAGTAGTTGCCCCGTTTTCGCCGCAAGTAAAGCGATTTGAACGAAATAATACATATGAAGTAAGTACGAATGGGATGTTTATTTCGGTTAGAGATACTCATTTCATCCATCTCCACTACAGTATTCTCGTCCATTACATACGTTTCACTGTCCAAAATAATTACCCCACTATAGCCACAAGCACATATTAGCACTACACTCACAGTTCAGCAACTCAGGGTGCACTGCCGAATATTACAGAAATTTGCAAACTCTTGACATTTTTGCCGTACTTCTCAAGTGTTGCCCATTACTTGTCCGATACGAGCACTGGAATTTTGTAATTTCATTACCAAATAATTCCATTGCGTTGGAATGGCATTATTAAATGAATTATATCCTCTTCATTGTAATGCTTTACAGATTAATTCCATTACCTTGTGCAAACCATACTTGGGATTAATTACTTTGTAATGCATTCCTGCCAAACTCTGGTTCTTTCTTTACCTTGATAAATGTTCAGCAGAAGTTGTGTAGAATGAAGTTTTTGTGCGATGTGATCGCATTTTTTTTTTTTTTTCGAATATTCTGTAAACTTAATGTTCGTATAGAATTTCGATCACATCTTGCGCATCACGGATCGAGAATGCCATTAAAGATTTTAAAGAGCTGCTGCAAAAATAGAACGTATATACGATCTAAAACAGACTGAGTAATGAAATAAATATCAGTTCCTGTGTATTGATTCCCCTTGCTGGTTAGGTGTTTCGTGTTATTGTAACATGAAATGTTCACCAGCCCGTGAATCGTCCCAGTGATCATTGTGTCGCAGACAATATACCAAAATATGTGTTTCTTAGTTTTTCGGTTCAATACAGGATTATACTTAAATTTTGCCTCCCGGATGAAAAAAAAAAAGTGGAAAACAGTTTTCACAGCTGGACATTTTTTTTATTTTTTTGAGATGAGGGGATGGGGGTTGAACAAGATAATCTATGATGACACAACAATGAGAAGTCAAACAGTAGTATAAAGGGTGCAGGAATCAATGGCGTACGTAACAGTGATTTCATCTTACTGCAGCTGGGTGTTTTAAATCTAGCTCTTCTGGAAGCGTGTTGTGCTTTCACACACGATGTGCTTTGAATAATATTTTTTGTCCTGTAGCAGCTATATATTTCATACATGAAACATTACAGGATTTTAATTTGATTTTTCACATATCTTACACACGCATTTGAAAACTAATAGTAAATGCTAACAGTTTGGTTGTTTGGACTCCGGAATGTTATTTAAGAAGTACCATTGCTTGTAGTGAACAATGACTTAGTGATAGGGTGTAGGCGTACTGGAGCGTGTCATCTCTTTGGAGACTTTTCCCGAAGCGTGGGTTTTTTGCTAAATTTAAAATTCCATTGCAGGGATTGCGCTAGCTTTTCTACAGTTTTCGCCAATTTAGTCACCGAATTCAATTTGTTGTCGCCAAAGTGTTATGACACTATGAAAAGGTAATCACCAAAGCGTGTTTTCCATCGCCAAAACGATTTCTTTTTCGCAAATTGCGAAGATGGCGATCGGCAGCGCGACCCCTGCATTGTGTATACACTGAAGTGCCAGAAAAACTGGTACACCAGTCTAATACTTGGTAGGTCCCCCACGGGAGCGCAGGACTGCAGAAATACGACGGGGCATGGACTCCACTAGCTTCTGGAAATATGTTGTATGCAATGCACACCATATTTCGTGCAGAGCGTTCCACAATTCGGGTGTATTCCGAGGTCTCTGATTTCTGTGTTCGATAGCGCGTTGCATGGCATCCCAAATGTGTTCTATCACGTTCAGATCTGGGGACTTGGGTGGGACTGGCAACACCCCAAACTCAGATTAATGTTCTTCTAACCATAATGTGGCGTCCCGACACTTGTGTGGAGGTGCATTGACCTGTTGGAACAGGCCCAACCCATCAGCATGAACGGATGTACCTCGTCAGGAAGGATGTGCACATAGCATTGGCCGGTCACAGACGTTTGTAGACGTACCAGGTGTCCCAGAGGAGTCCAGCTAAACACACCCCATACCATTACGGATCTCCCACCAGCCGGTACAGTTCCCTGTTGACAGGCGGGATCCATTGCTTCATGGGGTTTGCGCCACACACGAATCCTTCCATCTGTCCGATACAGTTGGAAACGCGACTCGTCAGACCACGCTACTTGTTTCCAGTAATCAAGTGTCCAGTGGCGGTGTTGCCGTGCCCAAGCGAGGCGCATAGCTCTGTGTCGTGCACCCATCAAGGGGACTCGAGTTGGGCGTCGGCTCCCAAAGCCCATATCGTGCAGAGTACGTTGCACAGCCCGGACGCTGATGCTTGTTGAGGCTCCAGCATTGAATTCCGACGATACCTGCGAGAGTGTTGCACGCCTATTGCGTGAAACGATTCTTGACAGCCGACGATGGTAACGCTCACCCAATGTCTTTTTACGGCCACACTGGTATCGTAGGTTGTAGGTTTTTCCGGAATTCTTGTGGTCACGGTACACCCTTGCAATGGTCGTCCGTGAAAATCCGAACCCTCCGAAATACTATGGTCCATCTCACGAGCGCCAACTATGACACCGCGTTGAAAATCGCTTATATCGTTACTTGTCATTCTCATGCCGAAAACAGCTCTAACAGCTGGCAAGGATGTCTATCGCTTTATATACGCACTGGCGGACGCAACCGTGTAAGCGCATAGGTAACGTTGCTATGTATTTTGCATAAGCTCGTCTGTACCAGATTTTCTGGCACTTCACTTCAGTGTATGTATTTAAAGTGGATAGAGATTAAAACTGAAATGTTAAGGCGCATGCATTCGCAGCGGTTGCGCTGGCTTTTTTAAAGTTTTCGCCAAATTCGATTTTTTTCCGCCAGAGTGTTGTAACACTACAAAATGATAATCGCAAAAAAAAAAAAAAAAATATCAGTCTCCAAAACTATTTTTTTTTTCCCTCTCAAATTGCGAAGAATGCGATCGGCAGCGCAACCCTTGCGTTCGAAACCTGAGCCACGTCTAACTGGAATCGCCACCCCGGTGGCGCAGTGGTCTAAGCGATGGCTTCTGATCATTCGTCCGAAAGAGGTCCGGGTTCGAATCCCGGTGAGGCATGGATGTTGTGTTTGTCTTACGGCGCTGGCTCTCTCCCTTCCCTGGAACCAGTGACCCTAAATTAGGGACGGGCGACTGCTTATAGCCCATTGAGTTGCTCACGGTGGTCGTTAAACCTCAAAAAAAAAAAAAAAAAAAAAAAACTGGTATCAACTGTTAACTGCTCAAGGCTCTGTTCCTTCGGCGATCTCTAATGGGATTCGGGCACAAGAAAACTGCCTCTTTTCGTCGCTAGAGGGTGTAGAAGCAAACTCCAGTCGATGATTTTTTTGGCTGATCGTCATTAGTTTTTCATATGCCGGCCAGTTTAAGCGTGCAATTAAGGTGTTATAATCTGTTTTCGTGAAGTTAATCAATTCAGTTAAGCAACTGTATGAAGGCAAAATAAAGATAATTTATTTTATGGCCTATATTGTACCGAAATTGAAAAAAGTTTTCTTGGTTGAATTCAGTAGCTACCGTCGTGCACTGGTGTGTACCTTATTATAACTCCTAAAAAAGGGAAAACCAAAGGAGTGAGCTACCATGAATTTTCCGCTGAGATTGAGTTGAAAGAAGAAAAGTGGTTAAGAGTTGTTTCAAGAGAAAATATTACTATCAATGACTTTTCTCCATGGACTGTAATGTGCAGTGTACACTTTTCGCTAGGATGATTGTTTTTGGCCTGAAAGTTAGACGTGTGAAAAAAAGAATCTGTTCCTAGTACTTTCCCTGTATACCCCTCCTAGAAAATTCCAACTGCTGAGAAACCCAGAAGGTTAGTAACAGAAGTTGAAGTGCCTCCAGCTAACCTGCTGAAACTGCAATCTGTTGATTCATCGCCAAATGATGCGCAGTAGTCTAAGCGATGGCCTTTGATCATTGGCCGAAATGGTCCGGGTTCGAATCCCGATGTTGTGTTTGTGTTACGGCACTGGTTCTCTCCTGGTTCTTGTCTTGTCTTACGGCACTGGTTCTCTCCTTTCCCTGGAACCAGTGACCCTAAATTAGGGACTGGCGACTGCTAATATATAGCCCATTGAGTTGCTCATGGTGGTCGTTAAACCTCCAATCAAAAAAAAAAAAAAAAAAATCATGCAAATGTGATTCCTCTAAATTAGCAGCTCTGAGAAACTGAATACTTCTGTTTACATACCGACCACAGTTTCTGCAAATACTAAGGACCACAAAAAACCTTGTATAATCCCAACGACAGATGATATATCGCCTTAATGAGAAGTTTGAAAGTAATGCAATCGTGACTTGGACTCTACAAAGAAAAATATATATTTCCTTTGCTAAGTCTGCAAAATTAGTTTTTTTAATGTATATATAAACTAATTTTTGCAAGTGTTTTGCATATTATGTTCCCTGTCTGAATTGGCATTCACTTTTTACCCAAAGATTCTGCGTAAGTGATTCAAATAAATTGTCCCATGTTTCCCACCAAATTTTTTTTTTTAATGAAAAGCCAATATTAGAATTTGAATGGTATATGAACAATGTTTGTAGTTCTCTGTAGGCGTGTTTTGTATATTCAGTTCCATATTTCCGAAAATGCAGTTTTAATGTGGTTTTTAAGTGTATACGTAATACGCAATTAAAACCTTTTAATTTAATCTACAAAAAATTTTGGTTAATATTTTAATTTAATTAAAAAAAAAAGCAATCTTCTGCGAGAGTTCGTTATTGTTGCGGTGATTGCAAATTAGTTTATCTATCCGTTTCTCTACTCCATTCAGTAGAACATTAGGCTAACTCTTTTGTAAAATTAGGAATTCTTTGGTTTTTTTAACAGCTGAAGAAATTTAATACCAAGACAAATCAAATGACTTCTCATTTCACGCTGGTTTATTTACATGTCAAAATGTTCCACACAAGACAACGAAACGAATGGATGAGATTCCGCGCCCACGAAATTCCAGTTGGAAATTTTTCCGACAAGAATCGTTAGGGGGTTGACGTTCAGCGCCACGGTGGCAGAAATATGAAACACTGTCTGTACGTTGACTGATATGGGCTGCCGTAGCCTTGAGCAGCAACATCAACAGTTGATGATCCTAGTTAGATTGTAGCCGTGCCTGAGCACTTAACTCTCGTGAAATTAGAACAGGTTTGGCCTTATGCACATCATATGGGTTAATCAACGCGGAAAATCGTTTGAAAACGTAGTTTTATGTGGGAAAGTAAATCCGATGTTCCTACAACGAATTTTAAAAAGCTGCGAGTGTTTTGTAATCATTCGATGCATACAGTAATTTAATACTGCCGTTTACGTGTTATCTGATGTTTCATTTCAGTGGATGTTTTTAAGATACCTTTATTGATAAACAAGTGGCGTCTGGAAAAGTGCTTTCGGACGATTATGCTATGTCACATGTTTAGTGGTAATGGGATTACAGAACACACATGCCAGCTTTAGTTTAGGTTAAGGAGTTTCGTACAGGAGATTTCGACTTAAGTCACCCCCTCCCCTTCCCTCAGGACCTCTGTTACTTGATGTTACACAATAAATCCCGGAAACTGCGGAAAAGGCACGATGTTGATCTCATGATTGTTAATGTGAACTGCTAAATCAGAAGTGACCTTCCACCAAACCTCATCTTACAGTGAACACCGTATAGGCATTAACAAAGCAATTTGGCTGAAAAATTCGGTGTCGTTCGCGAAGCATCCCTGTTTTATTTTATCGTGGACGAAGCGACCCTGCTAATCAAATCATTTTACTATATTCACTGCTGCTCATAATTATAAGGACAGTCGTATTTTGCAGATAAGTACACAGGAATCGCACGTTGACGCATTATGCACATGACGTGGAATACCGAACCTACATGAGTTTCAAACGTGAGATTTGGAACCTCAGACAACTTTTATAAAGGTAGTAAAATAATACTTTTTGTTAAGGTGTCCATAAATATAAGGACACTAAAAGAAGTTAAAAAAAACAACTAATAGACGTGTATACGTTATGCAAATAAGAGCAATGTCTGCGTAAGTGAACGTGTTTTCGAAGACACTGCGTATGCCGTTTTGTGTAATAACAGAATGCCTCGTGGAAAGGAGTTAACTGCAGTAGAGGCTCGAAAGATATGGAAACTTCGCGGTGAAGGGAAATCATATCGTGAGATAGCTGTTGCAATTAAAAAGTCAAAAGGTGCGGTAGAAAATGCAATGAAAAGGGGTATCAAGGGATCCGTTTAAAAGCGTTCCGGTCGCAAACGAAAGCTGTCGTCAAAGGTTATTCGACGCGCCATGGCAACCAGGAAAAAAATGTCTTGTAAAGAAATTGCTGGCTCCATACCCTTCAATGTTTCCCGTCAAACTGTTTCACGTGTGCTGAACAGCTCAACTGTCGCCAAATACTTGAAAACTAAAGCGAGACCCGCCCTCGAAAGCAGCTGTACTCCAGTGGATGCAGAATAACATTAGGTGGGATACAATTATTTTTTCCGACTAAACGTTTGAATGTAGATGTCCCAGGCGGGCCTACATTATTACTGGCATGATCTCCGCAAAGCAAAAGATGTGACATTGAGGCGACACCAAGGTGGTCCGTCGTTAATGTTCTGGGGTGTTTCTGCTAACGTGAAGACCGATTTAGTCCTGATTTCGTCAAGTATGAATTTTGAACGATATATCCAAAAGTGTTAGATCAACAACTTGTTAGCATGTGCCCCATCGAAAACACAGAGATTTTGTAAACAATGGTTTTCGGACAATAACATCCGTGTTCTGAACTGGCCACTCAATTCTCCAGACTTGAACATCATTGAAAATGTTTGGGGTGCAATCGCTAGATTGTTATATGCTAATGGCAGACAATTTTCCACTGTCCTGAGTTAGAAAAGGAAGTCTTAGCAGCATTGGATAAGATCACTCTTCAGTATTTACGGAAACTCATTGAAAGTATGCCTAACAGAATGGCTCATTCTCTAGAGAACAAAGGTGGCCATACCACCTATTAAAGGTAATAATATTGTAGAATTAATTATGCTTACACATAGAAGGCAAGCTGTCCTTATAATTTTGGACCTGTGTCCAAATGGCATTTGCTTTGTTTCTTATAATTATAATGAAAAAAAAACCGTTACAGAATAACGTTTCTGCTATGTTGTCATCAATTATGTAAATATAAGGTTTTCCTGTTCCTGCCTGTATTGTGCATCACCACTATTTATGGTGTCCTTATACTGTCCTAATAATTATGAGCAGCAGTGTATATATATATCAGAGCCCATTTAAGAGGGGGCTGGGGGCTGCAGTTCGGGCCCCGCATTTTCAAGGAGCCCCAGAATTATGCAGGATGCTTGAAGAATTGACAGTTTTGATTTTTTTTTCAACAGCACAGCAAAAAGTACACTACCAGCAAGTAATTGGACACCCCTGCAATCGACTATATCTGCTGTTCTGATACACGTCACTGCCGCTGCCGTTAAATATCGTATAGGAAACAACAACGCAACCAGTCGCATGCAAGATGCCACGCAGTTCGGAGCTCTCTGATTTCGAGAAAGGCGTAATCGTCGGGTATCGCAGAAATGGCCGATCCATACGTGACATATCCAGCGAGTTGAAGTACCCAAAATCGACAGTGGCCTACGTGATTGGCAAGTGGAAGATGATAGGTGACTGTCGGAATGTGCCCCGACCTGGCAGACCCACAAAACTGGGAGTTAGAGACCGACGGGTGCTGGCCAGAGAAATTCGGAAGAACCGCACCAAATCGATGGGCCACATCCGCGAGGAGTTTAAACAGGCATCCGGGAGTGTTCTTTCGATGAATACCATCCGTAAGGAAGCCCATCTGCTCGGTTATCATGGACGTGCTGCCGCCCACAAGCCTTTGATCACAAATTCCAATAGCGCTGCTCGGCTAACGTGGTGCAAAGAACGTCGACAGTGGACCGTTGAACAGTGGAAACTGGTTCTCTAGAGCGACGAATCAAGGTTCACCCTGTACCGTTCGGATGGCAGGGTCTGGGTTTGGCGTCTGCTTGGAGAACGCCTCCTGCCAGAATGTATTGTGCCGACTGTGAAGTTCGGCGGCGGTGGAATTATGCTATGGGGGTGTTTCTCCTGGTATGGCACGGGACCCTTTGTTGCAATTCCTGGTAGACTCAACGCCGAGACCTACTGCACCATTTTGGATGACCATGCGCTTCCTACGTTGTGACAGTTTTACGGGGTGGACCCATGTTACTTTCAAGATGACAATGCCCCCTGTCATGTTGCGAGGTCCACCATGGCTTGGTAGGGTGACAATGGGGTTAATCAAATAGACTGGCCTGCGCAGAGCCCGGATCTTAACCCTATCGAGCACTTCTGGTACGAGTTGGAGCGTCGACTTAAGGGGTGCACCTACCGTCGGAAATCGGTGAAGGAACTGACCTGTCTTCTCCAAGCCGAGTGGAAGAAAATACCGCTAGCCGTCGTACAACGCCTGGTTGAGAGTATGCCCCGGAGGGTCGCAGCTCGTGGAGGCTCCACCAACTATTGAAGGTGAATAAACTTCGTTTTCCTTTGCTATCACAGGTGTGCAATTACTTGTTGGTAGATGGTGTGTATATATATACTGAAGAGCAAAGCTGAAAACTAAGGAAAAACTTTTGAATTCAAAACGAAAGTTGCAAAAATATATATATATATATATATATTTGTCCTTAAAATGAATACAAAAACAAAACTTCATCAGTGGGTAACCACTCTTCAGGGAAAGACATCACTGACCACACCCAGTTAGGTTTCATGTGGGCGAACACAAATCTTAGCAAAAAGTAAAGATTAGTAAATTTAGAAGTAATTTCGAAATAAATTCGGTTCACCCAGTCTTCCCTACCTGACGTGGAATAACAAATTAAACAACCCTTACCAAAGCTTCAATGACAGTTGGAAGACATAAACATCAAAAGGATAAACGTAGTCAGCAGTCGGTAAACCTAGCAAACCCTAATTATGTACAGTGGCGACACCTAGTTTGTATAATATAATTACTCAGCAATGGATGTAAGCAATATGTAGTTAAATTTCCGGAGCGACTATGAAGAAATGAGGTTTTCTATGTAGTCCGAAAATAATATTAGCAGATAGAGGAGAGAGGTGTAGTATTGATTATATGACATAATCTAATATTATAGGAATAATTTTGATTAAAAGTGTTTAAAAGGTTTCTAAAATGAAATACGCAGAAATCATATGGATAATTATTCTTAATGCATACAGAAAAAAAAGTTTAAGCTGTTTAGTAATATTTTATTTATTATTGCAAATCCTGGTAATTCTTAAAAACTGTGAAATAATATTTCTATGAATACTAATGAAAAGATTAAAAAACCAATTACTCATTAAAATAGCAGTAAAATTAAAACAGTCTTTTATCGTAGACATCAGTAATAATACCAAAGTGGTCTGAATGAATAGCCAAATCAAGAAAATATGAATAATAACCTGAATCTGCCTTAAAAACCTGACTGTGTGTGGTCAGTGGTCGGTGATGTCTTTCCCTGAAGAGTGGTTACAGACTGCTGACTACGTTTTGTTTTTGTATTCATTTTTACTGTGGTTCTTTGAAGTTTCCTTTTGCTTGTTGTGTGGTTCTGTGGTTTGCTTTTGGGTTGTTTAGAGGGTTCTTGTTGTTTCGTGTGTGTTCATGGTGGTGTGATTTGGAATGACATGAAGTTTTTCATATATATTCCTTTCCTAGTTCATGCAGCATTTCGCGGCACTGGAGGGTTTTTGTAATATTGAGCTTATTACTCTTTCTTCATTTAATATATATATATATATATATATATATGTTATTAAAAACTTGTATTTAGTTTAAAGAAATAGATGTAAGTAATTAATTAGATGTAAATAATTTTGACTTCGATTTGTGTGTGTATGTACGTACACTTGTTTCGGTTCTTGAAAAAACATCATAATAGCGCGCGCGTGTTTTTATATTCCTCGTGAACCATTCATTATAAATCTGCTGCTGGATGAAGATGTCCCCAAGTTTCTTGCACTGCGGTCTGTCTTGGACCAGTCAACTCCATGTCACTCACGCATGCTTTCGAATTTCATCCATCTCCCGCGTCGTCTTTTTTGAGTCTTTTCCTGTCTCTTGGAAATCCAGTCTAAAATTTCGGTTGTCTGTTCTGACAGTATGTCCAGGCCATTGCCATTTCAGGGATTTTACTCTCATCATATCTTCCACTCTTGTCATTTTTCTTATCCGTGAGTTCCTAATTGAAAGAACGAGGGAATATGAACTCCCATTATGTATGGTTTTTATTGATCATGAAAAGGCCTTTGATTCCGCGAAACCGTCAGCAGTTTCAATGGTTTTGAAATCCTGTGGTATTGAAAATGCATACATTAGCATTATTAACATCTATGAAAATGTAAGCGCAAATATTTGGCTCTTTGAGGATACAGCACCAATAAAAATTGAAAGGGAGTGAGACAAGGTAACATAATATCTTCCAAACTCTAATACCAAGTGCAAAATGTCTTTCAATCCCAGAACTGGGAAAACAAAGGGATAAAGATTAACGGAGATTATTTAACTCACTTTCGTTTTGCTGATGACGTAGACATTTTTGCAACTGCCCCTTCAGAACTACAGAGTATGATCCAGGAACTTGCTGACACGCGCGAAGTAGTGGGATTAAAAATAAACTTTCAGAAGACATAACTGATGTACAATGCTGTTACAAGAAATGAAGATTTATCGATTGATGGGGAAAAGCTGGAGATAACAGATACCTACATTTACCTTGGACAGCAGATATCAAGCAAAGGTCACATTGATGAAATTAATCAACTAATAAAACTTAGTTGGAGAGCTTTTGGAAGAAACAATACAAGTTTTAAGGGCATTATGTCTTAAAAGAAGGGTCAATGCATCCTTTCAGTGCTTATTTATGCACGGAGCAGAGACTTGGACCTTAACTAAAAAAAGACATACAACCAACTGAAAGAAGCATGGAGAGATGCATGCCTGGTGTAACCAGGGAAGAGAGAACTCGTGGATAAGGAAACTGAGGAAGACACCGTGATCAGAATGAAATCCATGAAATGGCAATGGGCTGGACATGTTGCCAGAAGAACGGACTATCGATGGACAACCAAAATTTTAGACTGGATTCCAAAGGACAGGAAAAGATCTCATGGGAAATGGGTGGATGAAATTCGAAAGCATGTGGGAGATACATGGAGACTGGCTCAAAACAGAACGTTGTGGAAGAAACTTGGGGAAACCTTCATGCAGCTGTGGATTGATAATGGTTGACAATTATGTGTGTGTGTTAGAGCGGTGTTAACTAGTTTACAGAAAGATTAAATACTTTTACGAGTAATGTAGTTGATTATATAAGTTTTTTTTTTTTCAAAATTGTTCTTTGATTCAAAAACCGAAATTACTTTCCATCAAGTGATTAAGAGTTTTAACAAATAGATTCTGTTAAATACGTTTTTATGTCTTCAAAGTTTCTTTTAGCTGTTGCTTCCATGCAACTTTCATGAGCACATGACGGGGCATGACCACTTTAGACGACTCAAATCGTAACGCTGTAGATTTGTTCCCACTGCTGTGAACATAGATATGTGAGTGAGCAAACGGATAGAGGCCCATACATACTGCTGCAAGTGCACCATCCCCTCAGTATGAAGAAGTCCTCTGAATCCGTTTGCTGTTCGTTTGCCATTCCTAACGCTGATTTTTTTTTACTTCACACATAAGAAAGAAGCTGCAGGCATCCCGTGTAGCAACCGGTGCTTGGACCGTGAGACCACCTGAAGATGTTTTCTTGTACTTTCTTCCTCTTCTCTGCCAAAACTGAAATGGAGTTTGGGGAGGGGGGTGTAATTGTCTGGTGGTGAGAGGAGCAGATGTTAGGGAATAAGTGATTGTTTGCTGCACTCATTGTTGTTTCTACCTGAAAACGTTTTGTCCTGAAGACAATAGGTGGGAGGATTGAGAAGAGTGACAGTTTAGTTGCAGAACCGCTGCTTTGCGTTTCATAAACTTAAACTGTGATAATAAAATTTTTACTTTAACATTTTCATGTTTTCACCGTTCAGCAATGGTTACGCAGTTACAGACAGCGGCAGGCACTTGCGCTAGAGTAAGAGAAAAGCTACCTCTATGCTGTGTAGAAAATAAAAAAAAAAAAATCGTACGGAAGCCGCTGATTTCAGAATAAGTATTTTCATTCTAGGATCTTTCCACTTGTTCATTTACAGTATGTAGTTTAACGTTGGATCTTCAACATTTCTAAGGATTGTATTAGATTGCATGCTATTGTACAGAGTGGGCCAAAAGTATGTATGCATTACTGATAGGCTCACGTTAGTCTTTTAGATGCTCGAAATGCCTTATATGACGTTGCAACATTCCTGGAACCTGTCCCTAACACTGTTTAGTCTCTTAGGTGCTCGAAGTGTTCTTGCGAGATTAACTCCTTCAATTTGTCCACTGTGTGGGGCTTCCTCTCAAAAACCTTATTTACGACGCTCCCCAAAAGACCCCAAAAGAAGTCCATGTGTCGCAGGTCGAGTGAACGTGGCTGCCAGTCAATGCTGCCACGTCGCCCGATCCAACGCTGTGGGAAGGTGTTGTCAAGGTAGCTCCGTACCGATAAAGCAAAATGAGGGGCCCCATCTTGTTGAAAAAACAGTTCGGCGAGGTCAACCCCGGTTGCGTAACATGTTTTGATAATTGTTACCATCCACAGTTTTAAATATTGGGGGGGGGGAAAGCCAGGGTCCGATCAGTACTGTATACCTACTTTTGGCCTTCCCTGTATTTCTTTTTAGAACCACAGCTGAGAAGTTGAGAAGATGTCCTTTGAAATGTTTCGTAATGCTAGTTTACCATGGTAGGAATGTTTGTTTGTTTGCTAATATGCTCCGTTGCAGTTTATTTAGAATTGGCTTTCAAGTAGATCTCAACTTCGCGTGTTATCATTGCTCCGGCTTGTTTTACATGCCGCCTTCTAACGCCTGCCCAGCATGAAGGGGCAGTGACGCACTGAGTGAGGCTGGGTGAAACAGAACAGCTGTTATCGTTGATCTTCTGATGTTTGAAAAGATAAGCAACAGCTTCTTTTCGTCTCATGGTCTCAATAATTCCAGCAGGGAACTTTGGCTAGCTTGTCATACATTTTTTCGAGTGCTTGGTCCCATTGCTATGCTGCTGAAATGTTCACTTTGTCGAACAACTGAATGCCTTTTCATAAAGCTTTCGAAAATATTTGGATGAATTTCTCTTAATTCGACTTAATTCTACTATTTTCAAGGTGGATACTTCCCCGTTTGGAGTAGTTAATTTTGTCAAAAACGAAAAAATCAAGAGCTCTGCGAAATGAAGAAACAGGAAGTAGAACTTGGTTTACGCAACGGTTAGGTTCCTGAGATTTCCGGCGTAAAATGAAGCGGCGTATATTCAAGCAAACATATAATGGGAACATAGGTAAATACGTCGATGAGCCATTACATTATGACCACCCCCAGCTTCGAGAAATAAGCGCGCTTTTAGACAGAACGGTGGCGCAGTTGAAGTTCACGGAGCAGTATATATATATATATATATATATAAAACAAAAAAATTACTTTATAAATTATTTTAACACAAAAAAATTAGACAAAAAAAGGCTAATACCATGAGAAGCGCCGAAGGCAGCTAAACCTCATGTAGTAGCTTATATAGAATGAAAATATTACAGAACAAAAATACAAATTTTTTTTTCAAAACAAGTGAAAACTGGAACAGGTTGTAGTCATCAGGAGAGCAATCAACCTGTGGGAGTGGTCTTTCTAGTACCAACAAAACGACAAGGCAAGCCAAAATTAAAACCAAATTCTAATAAGCACAAAAATTCCAAGAATCAAATTTATAAAACTAAAATAAGAAATTAAAAGCTTACCGGCAGAACAAAACCCACCATGACAAAAAGTCAAACAAGACTGAATAGAAGCACCCACAAGAACCTAAATATATACACTGATAAAAAAGGTGGTCACGGTTAATCACCTACCTGGTAAGCCAAAAAATGGTTTTGTGGCCTAGGGAGTATGACCAACCGACAATTTTGGCTTGCCTTGTCGTTTTGTTGGTACTAGAAAGGCCACTCCCACAGGTTGATGCTCTCCTGATGACTGCAACCTGTTCCAGTTTTCACTTGTTTTGAAAAAAAATTGTACTTTTGTTCTGTAATATTTTCATTCTCTCTCTCTCTCTCTCTCTCTCTCTCTCTCTATATATATATATATATATATATATATATATATATATATATATATATACTTAAGAGCAAAACTGAAGACTAAGGAAAAACTTTAGAATTTAAAACGAAGGTTGCAAAATAACCTGAAGATCAAAACGCGCAACGCAGCAGTTTTGAAAATTCAGAATTCACATTCTATAAAGAAGATACCTAAGCAAAAAAATACAGATATAATTTTGACTCACACCTAGTACAACATAGAAAAGGTTATGTATCTACCTGTGTGAGTAAAAGGAGAAAAGATAATAAAATAAAACTACTGAATGTAGAAGGTGTCGAGAATACTGAGCCTTGGCTTTATCAAGGACCAGCAAAAACTCTGCATTTTCTCACTTCCACAAAGACCTAGTTGGAAATGGGTTTCTGCAAGGCCATAGATGCAAGTAACATTCCCACCTAAAATAGTTTAAAATATATATATATGTCATGTCCTCCGTAGAGTTGCATGACCTAGCACTAGTTAACAATTTCGCTTGCATCCATTAACCTTACTGGCCCGACCCATGCTCTTCATCTGTTACTATTAAACAGAGAGAAGAAGATTAAAGAGAACTCAAGCTGTGAGAGTGACATAATAATTAGAAATGATTTTCAGCCATAACGAAACGCCAAGTTCGTTTGAGAGAGAATTTAAACCTGAAAATCAATGCAAAAGAAATCCAAATTTTTACATTGCAATTAAAAAAAGGAAATATTAATTTTTAACGAACAGATTTTTGAAAGAAAACTTGAGTCTAAAACCCCCTACTCTACAACTTATGACAGCACGAAAACGAGAATAAGTTAAAGATAATAATTAACTAAAGAAAACTTTGTGAAAGTTATATACCTTAAACAGTTAGTTGCAATATGTACAAAGTATTTCAGCAGTGCTTTAAGTGCATAATTAATTAGTTATTAAGAACTTAACTACTTTGAAAAAACAGCGCATAGAAAAGGAACAAGCTTAGCCATCTTCTGTTC
The DNA here is from genome assembly GCA_039090855.1 of Macrothele yani. NCBI lineage: Eukaryota > Metazoa > Arthropoda > Arachnida > Araneae > Macrothelidae > Macrothele > Macrothele yani. Next base: position 73,157,477 of record CM077016.1, on the reverse strand, counting down.
CTAGGTACCCCAAAAGACGCTCAAAGTTACAAAGAAAAGAAAGAGTTAAAACCCGCAAAAATGTTAACAGACAAACCAATGCCTAAAAGCTGAAAAGCTAAAAAACAACAGAGAAAAAGTACATGAAGTACAAACATTGAACTTATAAAACCTAGAACCCAAAAACAAGGAAGAGAGCTTACCTCTTGTGTGACAAAAACTTTTTTTGAAGAGGAACTACAAAGGATCAAGTGGGACATCGTCGGGCTAAGTGAGGTAAGGAGAAAAGGAGAAGATCTCATTGAACTGAAAAGTGGACATCTCTTCTATTATCGTGGGACAGATACTGGCAGAACTAGTGGTGTTGGATTTATAATAAACAAGAAACTGAAGGATAAAGTGGTAGAAGTTGAAAGTTCCTCTGACAGAGCTGCACGACTCGTTATCCAACTCTCGAGAAGATACCAGGCTCAGATTATTCAAACTTATGCACCCACCACAAGTCATCCTGAAGAAGAAATTGAAGAATTTTATGAGGAAATTCGTCATCTAAATAATAAAGGTAAGCAGCACTTGAAGATAATTATGGGAGATTTCAATGCAAAAATAGGGCACCGGCAACAGAATGAAACTTCAGTAGGTAAATTCGGTCACGGCAACAGAAACCAGCGTGGAAATACTCTCGTTGAGTTTGCAGAGGCAGAAGGATTTTTCATCTTGAATTCCTTTTTCAAGAAAAAGCCACACAGGAAATGGACATGGAGACATCCAATTGGGACGACAAGGGAAATTGATTTTATTATGTGTAACAAAAAATTCGTCATCGAAGACTGCAGTGTGCTAAACAAGTTCAACACAGGTAGTGACCATAGATTGGTGAGATGTAAGATGCACCTCAACACTAAACTGGAACGTGGCAAGCTCATAAGACAAACAAAATGTATTGACATAACCAACCTTAAAAAACACCATAATACTTTCAAGTTGGAACTGAAGAACAGATTCTCTGCTTTAGAAGGCCTAACTTCGGAAGAAGTGGATATTTCGGAAGTTAACAGAAAAGTAACCAAAGCTCTTATGGAAACAGCAACAAAATTAGCTGGGTCTAAGAACAAGTTGCATGTAAACAAATTATCAGGAAAAACCAAAATGTTGATGCAAAAAAGAAGAGAGATGAGGACAACTAAAGAAGATGTGACTTCCAAAGTGGAATATATAGAGCTATGCAAGACAGCACGAAAAAGTATCACTGAAGACGTCAGGAAATTCAACTGTGAGCTAGTGAGGAAAGCAATTGAAAACAACCAAAGCCTAAAGATAGCAAAGGGACATCTCAGTAAAGGAAGAAAACAGATTATGGCTCTGAGAAAAGAAGATGGTTCTATAACAAGAAATAGAGGCGAAATTTTGACAAGAGTGAAAGATTTCTACTCCAAATTATATGAAAGGGATGATACATGTACTCCAGACATCATGAAAGGTACCAGAGTTCTTCCAGTCCTCCCAGCAGAAGTTGCTCATGCAATCAAGAACATGAAGCGGGGGAAAGCTCCAGGAGAAGATGGAATTACTATAGACATCATACAAGAAGCAAGTGGAGAAATTGAAACAGTACTCGCCCAAATTTTCACTCGATGCCTTAATGAAGGGAAGATCCCTGAGGATTGGAACAATGCTACAATGATCCTGCTACATAAAAAAGGTGACATTGAGGATCTCAGGAACTACAGACCTATCAGCCTCCTATCAGTGGTTTATAAAATCTTCACTAAAGTTCTTTCACACCGCTTGAAGGTAACACTGGACATGGCTCAACCGAGAGAACAAGCTGGATTCAGGAGTGGCTACAGCACAATAGATCATATCCATGTACTGAGAGAACTAATTGAAAGAGCGAGGGAATATGAACTTCCATTGTGCATGGCTTTTATCGATTATGAAAAAGCCTTTGATTCGGTGAAACCATCAGCAGTTACCACGGCTCTGAAATCCTGCGGTATTGAAGATGCATACATTAATATTATTAATAACATCTATGAAAATGCAAGTGCAAAGATTCGGCTGTTTGAAAATACAACACACATAAAAATTGGAAAGGGAGTGAGACAAGGTGACACCATATCTCCGAAGCTCTTTAATGCCACATTGGAAAATGTCTTTCAATCACTGAACTGGGAAAACAAAGGGATAAAGATTAATGGAGATTATCTAACCCACCTTCGTTTTGCTGATGACGTAGTCATTTTTGCAACTACCCCATCAGAGCTGCAGAGTATGATCCAGGAACTTGCTGACAAGAGTAAAGAAGTGGGATTAAAAATGAACTTTCAGAAGACAAAAGTGATGTTCAATGCTTTTACAAGAAATGAAGATTTATCGATTGATGGAGAAAAACTGGAGATAACAGATACGTATGTTTATCTTGGACAGCAGATATCAAGTGAGGGTCACATTGATGAAGAAATTAATCGGCGTACAAAACTTGCCTGGAGAGCTTTTGGAAGAAACAGCATAAATTTTCAAGAGCAATATGCCATTATGTCTTAAAAGAAAAGTGTTTGATCAATGCATCCTTCCAGTGCTTACGTATGATGCAGAGACGTGGACCTTAACTAAAAGAGACATACAAAGGCTGCAGACAACTCAAAGAAGCATGGAGAGGTGCATGCTTGGTATAACCAGGAGAGATAAGAAGAGGAACTCGTGGATTCGAAAAATGACGAGAGTGGAAGACATCATGATCAGAGTTAAATCCCTGAAATGGCAATGGGCTGGACATACTGCCAGAAGGACAGACCATAGATGGACAGCCGAAATTTTAGATTGGATTCCAAGGGACAGGAAAAGGCCTAGAAAAAGACCGCATGGGAGATGGGTGGATGAAATTCGTAAATATGCGGGAGTGACATGGAGGAGACTGGCACAAGACAGACCGTTGTGGAGGAAACTTGGGGAGACCTTCGTCCAGCAGTGGATTGATAATGGTTGACAATGATGATGATGATATATATATATATAAAAAATGGGAAAAGCTACCAATTATCGGAGTTTGATAAAGGACAAATTGTGATGGCAGGGCGCCTCTGAACAATGATCTCTGAAACGGCGCGGCTTGGGGGTTCTTCACGTGCCGCTGTAGTGAGTACGTATCAAAAGTGGTGCACAGATGGCCAAATGACGAACCGTCGTCCGCAGCTCACTGATGCCAGAGAGGAACGGAGACTGTCGCGCATTGTTCACAGCGACCGCAGGGCCACATTGCAACAAATCACCCGCTGGTACAACAGTGGTGGTCAGGGCAGTGTGTCACAGCACACAGTTCATCGCAGCCTTCCGCGCATGGGCCTGGGTAGCCGAAGACCCAGCCGGGTCGCCAGGCTCACTGCACGTCATCGCTAACAACGCATGAAATGTGACCAAGGTCATCAAGATTGGACCGTGGATGATTGGAAGAAGTGGCCTGGTCTGACGAATCAAGATTCCTGGTGCATCACGCAGACGGTCTAGTGCGGAACGCCGATTACCAACGGAGGCTATGTCACCGGGATGCACTGTTCGGTGGAAACAAGTCTGCAGCGGCAGTTTTCTGAAGCCGATGTTTTCCCGAATACCGCAATACAGCTGTCAGGTTTCTGAATATCGTTGCGGACCAAGTTCACCCATTCATGGCAACTGTGTTCCCTGCTGGTGATGGCCATTACCAACAGGGTAATGTGCCATGGCACACTGACAGAATCATCAAGGATTGGTTTGAGGAACATGCTGGTGACTTTAATGCCTTCGCCTCCAAATTCACCTGACAAAGTACCAACGTTTACCACAATAAAAGGTTTATTATACATCGACTATATATATGCAGAGCGTTTGGCTCTGCATCTGGACGAATGAAGCGTAAACATTCAAATCATTCTGACATCAGAGTTCTGACGGTCACGGTTTTTCGTGAGTTTCCACGCGCTTGAAAGAAATGGAGTCTACGTACAAGCCGTGCGCTGAAGAGTTCCGGTATATGTGGAAAGCTTCTAATACATTAAGCTTGATAGTCGAATCAGGTTTATCAAGGTGAAAATACTCAATACGTGGCGACAGTTAATAAATAAATACATCGCTCTCTCCACGTTCCAGAAACACACAGCATCCGAAAAATTGTTTGGTTTATCAATAAGCGTAGTTTCCAAAAAAAAAAAAATGTATGGTTATTTTCATGACAATGTTGGGCTATAGAAGACTTCAGTTCATGTGCGTAGGTCTTGTGTTCCTTCACACGGAAACTTAAAAGCTCCGCGGGTCTGTCCTTTATGAAAATCCACAGTCACAAGGTATCTGATAAATTCCCCAGGAATTTGTCTTCGACGTAGGCTTTTGATCCTTAAAAATTCGTCATGTTTATGGGTTTGAAAATAACTTTGAAATTAAAACTTTTGATAATTTTTTAAATTCCCAATCAAATCTGAGGAGAAAATGGGGTAACCTCCCAGTTTTCTCGCATTGGGAGGTCTGTTAGCGTGAGCGAGCAGTCAGGCTTCGGTTTCCTACATTTTTGGACAACTTTGTCTATAAATGAAGAGCTATATATCCTCTGTGTACTGCCATTCGTTTAAGAAAATCGCTCTGCAAGGAATCTTCAGCTGAGCATATATGTATTGCACGATATATGTAAGGGTAGAAGGCAGATATTTTTTGTTCCTAGAGTTTTACAGGTACGCTACTGCGTGTATTCATTCAAGTGTCTTCCTTATAGGAAGAATCGTGACAGACTGTCTTTCATTTACTGCCGTTGTGTAATATATTTATACCTACTCTCTGAACCGGTGCTGTGATGGTCGACAGATTCCTATTTTGAACATGTTTGACGTAAAAGTTACTGATTAATCGATATGTGGGAGATAAAATTGCAAGTATGCCAAAGCATACCGGATTTATTGGAAATTATGAATTAAATGTTACAGCAAATAAAAAGAAAACAATAACAAAGAACGTGTAGTTCAGCCACTGAAAAAGGTAACCTGAAATTAAACATAACGACATTGTAACAGATTACCAGAACGCCAGTAATATCACCAAACATGAAAAGTGTACGAAGTAAGCCAGCGCGGGGGTGTTCGAAGGAGCTAGCTATGGAGGCAATCGGTAATTAGAAGTTGTATAACAGTGTTCCCAGGCAGCTGTCCTTTTTGTATTGAAGAGCTGTTTCAGAAAAACCTGAAGTATACTCCATCCATCCGAACCTGGCAGTCGGCGAAATTGAACTCTCCCACATTTAGGGGTGGTAGCAGTCATGATAATGTGCCTCGTTCCCTGTGAAACTCACTTAAATGGTAAGGTGTTAAATTGCTCTCAGTAGTCGTTTGTGGGATAAGGTGGGGTGGGGGTATAGACAGAAGATTTTCTCCCTATTACAAGAACGGAGAAAAAAACACCCGACGGATGATCGGAAACCTAATTGATCGCTCTCTGTGTGGTCAGCTGAGTTTTTGGAAAGTGATTGTTACAATGGAACCAGCTGGCAGTAACACTTTTCGCCCAAAAACACCCTCTGACAGAGGAGCAATGCCTTTAAGCAAAAGACATTGGAACAAACTGGGTGGGGGAGACTTGCAAATCCCCACTACTATCATGGCTTATCATGCCTGATACCACCCCTAAATGTGGGAGAGTTCAATTGTCCAGACTGCCAGGTTCGGATGGATGGAGTATACTTTTATCGTTTTATTGCCTACGCTGTGGGCATGTACATTGTGATCTCCAAGCGCATTCGAGACGGCTTAATTGTTTTATTGCGTCGTACGCCATCCTTTTTTAGTGAGAAGGGAGGGTGATTGACTCCTAATGGTCAAGCAGAGAAGTCTAAGAAGGGAGAAGAGCTGGGAGGTGATGATTTAACAGGTCCATTGTAGAATACAGTAAGTACTTAAGAGCGAATGTTTAGGAACAGGACGAGTGACGAACTGAGAGATTCAAGTAGACATTTATTAAGATAATTCCAGGATAAATCAATAAAACGAGATTTAGATAGTAATAGAAAGAACATTTAATACCGCAACCTTTTAATACTTTTCTGCGGTACAATTCTTTCGGAATACCAGCAACAAGTTGCATCTAGACTCGAAGCAAAGCTAACCTAACTATGCAGTTAAAGCTACGGAGTGTGTACTTCCACTGCATAATACAGTTCCAGTTTAAAAACTCCTGTTCAAGCTTGAACTGAGACCTGAAAAGCGCATGGATATATAGATGTTCTAAATGCCGTACGCATGTACATAAAAAAAACGAAGATTCCAGATTCGGTCGCGTTTCTAAAATATACAAATATTCGCAATATGGCGACGTCATTCTCACTTCAGTTTTGCTTCAGAGAGGCTATACAGTATACACGGGACATATTTACTGCGACCGGGAGAGGAGAATTGTATTAGCCTGAGGATAAGGGAGAGAATGTCTTGGTCTTATCTTCGTGGTTACTGTTTTAAAATACTCATTCAGAAATCGTTTGTCTGGTAGGCGGTAAGGTTAAGAAGCTGTAGGGTTTGAAGAGGGGGGGGGGCATCATTATACACTGAAGAGCAATTGAATTAGAGACAGCTGGCGTTATGCAAATGTGGCGCTGCGGACGGCCCTGTAAACGGAAACTACATGACGTATGCAGCAATCCGACAATATAAGGAGTGATGCGACGGGAATCAGTAAGAGTTGGACGCAGTATGGGTAAGACTAAGTGCATTTGATCGTGGGCAAACGACATGACGTATGCAGCGATCCGACAATATAAGGAGTGATGCGACGGGAATCAGTAAGAGTCGGACGCAGTATATGTAAGACTAAGTGCATTTGATCGTGGGCAAACGACATGACGTATGCAGCGATCCGACAATATAAGGAGTGATGCGACGGGAATCAGTAAGAGTCGGACGCAGTATGGGTAAGACTAAGTGCATTTGATCGTGGAAAAATTGTCGGGGCCCGACGAATGGGTCACTCCATCTCGGAAGTCACTGGGATTTTCACGAGCCACTGTGTCACGGGTGCACCGTGAGTACATCGAATCCGGTAAAACCATCCCTGCAAGGGCCAACTGCCGTGGACAACAGCGTGTGGATGAGCGGGGTCATCGTCGGCTAGCTCTCATTGTAACAGCGGATAGACGGGCCACTGTGCAAGAACTCACTCGGCAATTTGACGCTGGTGCACAAAAACGTGCAGGCAGCCACACCATCCAGAACCACCTCCTCGCTATGGGGTACTGAAGCCATCGTCCCACGAGGGTACCGCTGCTGACTGCACATCACAAGGTGCAAAGATTAGCATGTGCGCGGGAACATCGCCACTGGACCCTAGACATGTGGGGAAAATGTTGCCTTGGACTGATGAGTCGAGATTCACGTTGGTACATGCGGATGGCAGGATACGAGTACGGCGCAAACCACATGAAGCGATGGATCCTGTTTGCCAGCAGGGTACTCTTCAAGCTGGTGGGGGTGGCATTCTCGTCTGGGGACTGTTTACGTGGACTGAAATGGGAACCCTGGTACGTGTGACATCGTCCCTCACAGGTCAACGTTACCTGGGTATCTTGGACGACCATTTGCTCCCGTTTGTGAGTCTTCAACATCCCACTGGGGACCTCATCCTGCAACAAGACAATGCAGCTCCCGAATTGTATCCGAATGGTTGGATGAATACTCCACCGACGTGACCTCTCTTCCTTGGCCAGCTAGGTCACCTGACCTCAATCCCATCGAGCACATCTGTGATGCCATCGAGAGAGATGATCCCCTCCATCAAATCTTCGTGAACTGTGGGAGCTTGTTCAGGGATCGTGGATTCGTATGGCTTCCTAACGCTTCCGGTGTCTTGTAGAGTCCATACAGAGACGAATCGCCGCCGTCATCAGGGCTAAAGGTGGTGCTACACGTTACTAGACAGGTATCTCTAATTCAATTGCTCTTCAGTGTAGAACGCGAAAAGTTTCCTATTGTCTTGCCGTAAGTCACCTTTAGGGGGAAGGGTCCGCGAGACATAATACCTCATTAGTGCGATGAGAAATACTGATAAACAAGAGATTCCATGTCGGTGAATCGGTTTCACAACTTTAACAGTGTAATCAGGTTAGCTTTGCCCCGAGTATAGGCATATAAACATCGCACCGGAAAGGACCATACTCGTATTTATAATCCGACCTAGTAGCAGATACTAGGTCACAGTTTGACCTCTTCCTCGTGCAAGTGGTGGTTTAGAATCCCGCTGAGCATCTAAGGGTATAAGGAGTTGCCTATCCCTAATTTAAGGCCTCTAGTTGTGGAGAAGGGACAGAAACAGCGTCGCAGGACGAACTTACATGCCTCATCCTAGACTCCGTCCTGGGGGAGCAGTACGAGGAGGCAGTGCCCTAGATCACGCTGCTACTGGGCGATCGTAATTAAGCTGTATGCTCGTAAACAAAAAACATTTTCGGAATGTTTTAGCAACATGATGGTGTAATCGTTATCGGTCTTTTGTTTCAGCCACTTCAAGGATGTGCCACTGTAGCCTTGAACAATGTTCGACTTGATAAGTAGCGAACTTCTCTGAGCGCGAGCAGGAAAAAAAGAGCTGATAATGGTACCCGGTCTCCTGGTGTGATCTTTTTGACTGAATGCTTATTCTGTTTTACTGATTTAGGTACAAGCTTATCACTTTTACGTCTTATTGTGTAATCTACATTGCTTACAGAAAAACAGGTCAGTTTTGGCGCTTAGATTTCAGGTAAAACATTTTAGACGTTTCCAGATTACTTTGATTTTGATTTTCACAGCTTTCGATTTTCGCTGTTCACAAAGTGGCTTGCCGAAATCAATACCTTGCTGAGAAGAGGCTTTGGCGTACACTGGGTAATTTTGCATTCGGTAGTAAGTTTTTTTTTTTATTCACCTTGTTAGGTTTTTGTTTCTGTTTTTCGTGTTAATTTATTTTGAATACCCATGCTAAATTTAAGGAAACTATTTTAATGTACAATGTGGCGGTTTTGAAGTAACGATCGTAATTGGAAGTAAATCGGTACAAGGTAGTACAGCTTATAGTGTGACGTTGAAATACACCGTTTAAGTTGTGTTGTTCGCCATGATATTCAGTCTGATGTTGCGAAAAAACTACAGCATTCTTAGGCGGAAGGTTAATTTCGTTTACGGAGGCCAAGCTGTAGAAGTTCGTACTTTCTTAATGACAGTGAGTACTATTTTTTTTTTCACTTAAGTAGTCGATGTTTTTTTAGTTGTCACCCCGCTGGTAGGTGATGTAGCTTACTTACCGTCTAAACGCAAGGTAAGTGCTAATCCTTGCTTTCTGAATTTATACATTTCTTCGCTTCTGACTTTTTTTTTTTTTAGCTGTTTTAATGCTTATTGGTACCCGTGATAGGAATACAGTTAGCTGGATTTCCTTTTACTGTGCCTTTTTGCTGATCGACTACGACGTTATTGTAATTTGCTATTTACATTGCGTACTGGCCAGTCCCGGTGAGCCAGTGGTGCAAAACGTTAGTGTCTATTCATTCGTCCGAGATGGGACAAAGCCGTTTCTAGTACTAGCAGGCCTTAGTCCTCGATTCGTGACGTCACCACCAGGGTCATAACAAACGTGCAGTAATAGAAATCGCCGTCGTTTACACGATCATGAAGTTTAAAAAACTTTATTAAAAAAAAAAAAAGAGGTAAAAATACACATTAGATATTTCAATCCCACAACGGGACCATCATCAGCTGTTAAAACCATAGGAAGTCAATTTATTCGTGCTGAAGGATATTAAAAACTTGTTTGCCGTCTTTACACGATTTAAAAAAAAAAAATACAGTTAAAAATATATATACACAAAATTAAAACATGAGCGCTTTCCAGTCCACTGTGGACCCGTCATCAGATGGTGTTGTTGCGTTATGCCCTGGGAGGGTATATATATATATATATAGTAAGCACATTGACGAAAGAGTGTTTTGGCATGCGCATGTTCATTATATAATCATGTCGTTTTTATTGGAGCTTGGGTTGTTGCCGGTACTGTCTCTTTCGCTGTAGTAGTTACAAAGCAGTTTTCATGGTAACGGTATAGTGATAGGGATATCGTCGTTACAATATTCTGCCCTATGTTTATATATCAATAAGCTTTCTGTCAAGAGGATAGATGAACAGGTAGTCGGTGTATGTAACATAGTAACATCGTCCCAGATAGGTTGGTGTTGACCCTTCAGGCATAGTCTTGAAAGGGAGGTAGAGCATGTTTTAACATTGTATTTATGTTCAGAGACACGTAAATTAAGATTGCGACGGGTCGAACCTATGTATATCTGGTCGGTTGCATCAGCATTCATAGCTTTTAGTGGAATTGCATACACACCAAATTTAGAACCAAGGTGAATCTGATCCCTGTCATTTTTAATATGAGCGAGAATGTTGCCCGTTTTTATGCCAAAATCGATATTAAATGGTCGACATGCGTTTTTTAGGGTATTTGTGACAGCAGGGATGTATGGGTAGTGTTTGCAGACATATGAAGTGGCTCGTCTCGTTCTTGGTAATGTTGAGTATGATGCATTAAAGACACGGCGCATTATGGAGTTAAGTGTAGTAGATGGATAATTATATAATGCTGCAATATCCAGCTCGCAGTTTATAATGGTCTCACTGGATATCATTTCCTTATATCCTAACGTACCTGTGCTTGCTGTCCACCATATCCTCAAGGAAATGCTGTCAGCCCACGGAACTTACACCCATAATGAAATTCAAGGCATTGTTAATGCCTTAAGACTAGTGTAAACCAGAACATTTATTCGATTTAATGGTACTATTTACCGTCAACGGGAGGGGGCCCCCTATGGGGTCATCCCTCTCAGCAGTTCTATCTGAGTTGTTTACAAGACCTGGAAAACAAAGTCCTCACAAACTTTCATGTGAAACCTATTTTATACCTGAGGTACGTGGATGATGTGTTATTGTTTTGGCAATCCACCCTTGAAAGCCTTAATGAGTTCACCACTTGTCTACAAAATACAGTTCCATAAAATTTTCTATGGAATTCGAGACCAATTATTCATTACCCTATCTGGACTTCTTGTTGGAAAGAAACCCTATTACGAACGAAGTAACTCACTCTGTATATAGAAAACCAACTGCAACAATATCTATGATTCCCTACAACTCCTTCCACCCACTCAGGCAAAAACTCTCAGCCCTTCACTTTGTTTCACCGAGCAGTTACACATTCATCATCAACCGATGAAAGAGACTTAGAAGTTGCGAAAATTATGGATATTGCATCATTATATAATTATCCATCTACCACAGTTAACTCCATAATGCGCTGTGTCTTTAATGCATCACACTCAACTTTACCAAGAACGAGACGAACCACTTCATATGTCGGCAAACTGCCATACATCCCTGCTGTCACAAATACCCTAAAAAACGCATGTCGACCATTTAATATCGATTTTGGCATAAAAACAGGCAACATTATCGCCCATATTAAAAATGACAGGGATCAGATTCCCCTTGGTTCCAAATTTGGTGTGTATGCAATCCCACTAAAAGCATATGAATGCTGATGTAACTGACCAGATATATATAGGTTCGACCCGCCGCAATCTTAATTTACGTGTCTCTGAACATAAATACAATGTTAAAACATGCTCGACCTCCACCGCCCTTTCAAGACTATGCCTGAAGGGTCAACACCAACCTATCTGGGACGATGTTACTATGCCACACACGCCGACTACCTGTTCATCTATCCTCTTGACATAAACATAGGGCAGAATGTTGTAACGACGATACCCCTATCACTATACCGTTACCATGGAAACTGCTTTGTAACTACTACACTACTACAGTGAAAGAGACAATACCGGCAACAACCCAAGCTCTAATGAAACGACATGATTATGTAATGAACATGCGCATGACAAAACATACTGTTTCGTCCATGTGCTTACTATACACTGAGGAGCAATTGAATTAGAGACAGCTGGCGTTATGCAAATGTGCGCTGTGGGCGGCCCTGTAAACGGAAACGACATGACGTATGCGACATGACGGATCGCTATCCGACAACATATATGAAGTTGCGGAGAAAACTTACCGTATTGCCGTTCAATGTACTCCTCCGCTGCTAATGACAGCTTGCCAGCGGTGAGGTAGGTCTTGTATGCCCCGTAGTACGCCATCTTTGTTCAGCTGTTGTATTACTCGGATCACGCCAGTGTCAGTTCGTCCAGTGATTCGTAGCGGATGCCACTGAGCCGATTTTTGTTAACTTCGGGGAAAAAGATCAGTATCTGGTGGGTGGGATAAAGTTTCCCTGCCATATTTCGACAAAAGTCACCGTACCGACGCTGCACCATGACACGATGCGTTGTCATGCAGCAAGATCGATCCCGCTTCAAACAAGTTGGGACGAATTTTTGGTCTCAACTTTGTTCTCAGAAAGTCACGATAATATTGTGCATTGACATTTTGCCCTGCCGGCGCACTATCGCAGACCACAACACCCTGGGCATCGTACGCAAAAATCCTCATTCGCTTCACTTTGGATTGTTGCCGACGACACTTTGAGGGGCATGGGGAAATTGGATGCCTCAATTCCGCTGATTTGTAACTTCAGTTACGGTCCAAAATCACGGGTCCAAGTTTCATCAATTACGACAGTCTGGAAGGTGTCTCTCTCTCCATTTCGAATCTGTGGAGGTGATCCTGTGCGATGCGTACTCTGGCTGCCTGCTGCTAGGGGGTGAGTTGATCGGGCTTTTAAGAAGCACGCGGCGATTTTTCTTTTCCCCCAGTGAGTCGGTCAAAATTCGGTGAACAGACATGGACAAATTTTCCCGATGAGCAATCTCTGGACTGTCAAACGGCGATTCTCGTCGAGAAGCGTTGCAACAATGGTGGCAGATGTTTCGTCTGTCGCCATTTGAGGTCGGCCTGAGCGGTGATCATCTTCGATGCTGCTTTGGCCCTCCCGAAAGCGCGATGACCTTAGAGAAATTGTACTTCAATTAAGAGTTCTTTCCCCACAAACTTATTGCAAGGCAGTGTGGATCTGTCTCGGCGTTTTTCTCCGCAGAGTTTCTATTTTCACGAACGAGCGCTGGTCTAACTTTGACTCGACCTGAGGAGCTGCACGTTTCCATTTCCAAACCCTCCCACGTCCATACAGCAAATGATAGCGCGTCGTTCTGAACCACTGCGTTGCTGAGACTGACCTTGACATGACGCAATCATTTTCCCCGATTGCATCATCAGCTTCCGTTTTAGATTATCGTGTGCAGAACTTTTTGTTACGACCCTCGTATACTACGGAAATTAAAGACCTCAGTAAAGTAACTTTTTTAATGATTGCGTCAAGTTTTCTTTCGCGTTTTCAAGATTACAACATTCATTAAACATTTTGGAGAGGTTCTTGGATGGTTTCAATATCGTTGCATTTCTTCTATGATCTTTCAGTATGTTTTGGATGTCTACGCGTCTCTGGTCACTACAGAGTTATCGCGGCCCATGGAATCCTGGAAACGTCTTGAAAGTCCTTAATTTTTCGTATTTTTGCGTAAAATCCTGGAGTAAGACTATAATTCTTTTCCGGAATGAAAATTTTTAACTTTGAAAAATTAGGGTAGAGTGGCCAGCGATTGAAAAAATTGGGAAAAGTCTGCAAATGTTCGGGGCTGACGGAAAATGACTGCTCCAGCAGCGATGAGAATGTTCCGTCGTTTTCCATTTCTGCATTTTCAATTTTTTTAATCACGTTTGTCGATTTTTTTTTCCCTTTTTTTGTTTTGAGGTTTGCAGACGACCTCCAACCTGTGTAGGTACTATGTTTACTGTAAGATTCCTGAACGTACTGTGTGTGTGTGTGTGTGTGTGTGATTTTTGAAGTAAACTAGAAAAAGTTGGAGCCACTTAGTGTTTCCCACAAAGTGTCTACAATTTATTAACAATTTAAGCAATACAATTTTACTCTTTACTACTGAAAAATGCTGAAAACTGATTTTTGTAGTTTTTACTACTTGACAAAAGCTAAAAACTACGGAATTTTTTAGTGTTTACTACTGAATTTCTCCAGTCAGAGTTGGTCTGAGTCATATCAGACATTCTTACTTCTCAGGTTAATCGTATTTATCTGTTAGAGAGTTTGTCCCTAAATATATTTTGTTCGTAAAGAATCATAGGCTGAAATTTTAATTCTTGTCCTTGTCCAGATGCTGATGAAGACTCTTTGCCAACTCTCGCAGCCAACCCATTTGGTCTAGCCACAGTGAACAGTGGCTCGAGGCAGGAAGAATTGCCAGAAGAAATGGCACAGAACCTTTCATCCCGGCGCAATAGGTCCGTGTCAGTAAATCTACCAGTGAGCAGTTCGCTGGAAGATACGATTGTAGATGTCGGTAGATCACTACGAAGGTTGAGTGATGACTTCTCCAGACGGAGACAGGTAAGAATAGTTTTTATGATTGAAAATGTCTTTTTTTACCCTGGACGTAGATTTACCTGTTGTCATAAAGTGATCCATTTCTTGGATATACACTTGATAACATATTAAGATGGCCAAGCTTTTAAAAAATAGTGCTGTGTAAGCTCACAGCTGCTGTTTCCAGGTGTTCTTGGAAGAAATGGTAAGTATAGCAAGTAGTATAGTGAAACAGTAACGTTTAAATAGGATATTGCACGAGGTCTTAAAACAGCTATAATAAAATGTAAATACATTTTTATATTAAGGTATATTAAAAATTCTGTGACTACAATCCTTAAGATGCTGAGATGGATCAAATCAACGAAGTTTATTCGCATTTTATTTTTATTTATTTTAAGGTCTGCTGTAGTTTAAACTTTAAACTATAATAGACCTAAATATATAATTGTGTGAATAAACATTGATTTATCTTAACATCACAAGGATTGTATTCGATTTTTTTATTTCTTGTATTACATGTTTAAGCTTAAAGAGTCACTTGAAGATCATGAGTTATTTACAGCATTAGACACTGTAGTCTTGGCTCACTTCATTAGTGGTGCGTGTGTATACAACACCGTATGCTGTATACTTCGGGTTGGATTTTACAGGGTGTTTCAAAATGATTTGAACGATTTCCTATTGTTATATTTATATTTCATAAATTGTCAAAAGATATAATTTCACACATGTAATGGAAACTCTCAAAGTTTGTCAGTGGGCAACATGAAGTTGGCTGTCACAGATGCTCAATGTGAGCTCCCTTCGTTATTCTGCAAACATCAATGCGGTACTAACTCCGTCCAGTCCCCCAAATGCGGACATTTTGTTTGTTCACCTTCCCACCGACAAAAAATGTAGCCTCGTCACTGAACCGCAACTTCCAATAAAAATAAAAAATGCCATAGTCACTGCTAAACTCTTGAAATGACTCACAAAACTGGAAGCGGGTGGTGTGGTCTGCCGGTGTTTGGTGCTGCAGCAACTGTACTCGGATAAGGGTGCATTTTTTTTTTTTTTTTTTTTGACGCTTACGCAATACGCGCCACACGCACCAGTCTTGAAAATTGCAAGCTCTCGCTGTAGACTTTCGAGGGCTACGCTGAAAACATTCCCCAATTCTCTCCAGATCAGCCTCAGAAGTCGAAGGTCTGCCAGACGATTTACCCTTACAAAGGCAGCCTGTTCGTTGGAATTGATCATACCACCTTCGAATAGTTATTTGCTGGTGGTTCTTTATTAAATCTTGTACGAAACTGACGTTGCACACTCAACACTGACCTACTCTCATGAAATTGTAAGAGCCGCCCCCGGTGGCGCAGTGGTCTAAGCGATGACCTCTGATCATTCGTCCGAACGGGGTCCGGGTTCGAATCCTGGTGAGGCATGTATGTTGTGTTTGTCTTACGGCACTGGCTCTCTCCTTTCCCTGGAACCAGTGACCCTAAATTAGGGACGGGCGACTGCTTGTAGCCCATTGAGTTGCTCACGGTGGTCGTTAAACCTCCAATCCAAAAAAAAAAAAAAAAAAAAAAAAAAAATTGTAAGACACAAAATGCTTTCTCCTCACCACTGGCAGCCATTTTTCACAACTAGTCCGTCTGGCGGTTGAATTATGAACTCCTGGGCCTGTTCAGAAATAAACTTTAGGATGTGTTCTAATGTATATCACCGGATATTCGATTGCTGGTAATGTTGTATTCCAGATGGAACGTGTTATCGTTCAAATCATTTTGAAACTCCGTGTATTATTCTGTAGGCCAATTGGGCACCTTTTCTAGCTCAAACAGAACACTTAATGAAATAATTTAAGGATGCTTCAGAAATCGATACATCCATAAAAGCAGGGGGTACAGATAGACACCGCATTGCGGGGAGGGGGGGCTAACGGCTAAGAGGGCCTCCAGCTGCGAAAGATATTACTATCTTGGTTTGTTTGTAAAATCGCAAATGATTTTAAATCTTTTGCGGAAACTTCATATTTTTTTATAACTTTTAAAGAAATATTAGAAAGAAAAGCAATGTTTTTTTTCGCAGTTTAAGTTTATAAAAACTGGATAACTAGAAGCAGCTATTCCAGAGGACTTTTGAGGGCCCCTCTTCACAGCCATAGCAACAATTCCTATACAAGAAAATGTGAAAGAAATATCAGTTCAATGAATGATAAACAAAGGCGTGTAACTAGGGAGGCGCAGCTCAAGGAAAGGCGCAAAAATCCCTGCGTTCAATCTGATTAAAATCGGAATTGAAATTTTTGCACCAGTTTCTTGCACAAAAACGGGCGACTGCTTTCTTATAGCCCGTTGAGTTGGTCACGGTGGTCGTTAAACCCCCAACAACAACAAAAAAAGTCGCCCGTCCCTAATTTAGGGTCACTGGTTCCAGGGAAGGGAGAATGCCAGTGTCGTAAGACAAACACAACATCCATGCCTCACCGAAATTCGAACCCGGACCCCTTTCGGACGAATGATCCGAGGTCATCGCTTAGACCACTACGCCGCCTGGGCGGTTGCGTAGCTTTGATTCTCGTCCTAGTTTACTGGGTGCAAAGTAACTTTAGTTTTGGGGATGTAAATCACTTAGTTTCTATTTATTCCTTTTGCATGCCTTCTGAATAACTGTACTTGTTAATTAAATATAGCAAAGAAAAAAGATTGACTTACGATGGACTACTTTCGGTGGAAAAACATGTACTACACTCGCACAAAGATTTTCCTCTAGTGCTATTTTCCAAGGAGTATACATTTAGCAGAAACCTCCTCACGATACATTTTTGAAAATAATTAACTACCAGGAAGCTTTTTAATAGGCGCTTAGCATTTCACGGTCCCTTACCTAGTGAGGAACAGCGTTTTCGTATTCAGTGCGGTTACGACTCCATCTTAGCTTCTTTTTTAATAATTTTTTCCAAATTTTTTTTTTCTTAAAGGGAAAAAAAAAAAAAAACATTTCTCTCTTCTCTGGCCCTTGACACCAAAAAGTCCTTTGTCCGTGTGGTAGAGAATTGTTGGCACAGCTGTTCGTACTGATTCACATCGGGAAGTTGAGTTATCCATCATTCTCCCTCCTTTGCCATCCCAATTTTGCTTTCTTTAAAAATAAAAGTGCAATACGCGTATTAATAAAGTATTTATATAACGAAATACAAAGCTACGTGAATTGTGATCTGCTGATGTTCGCCAGGGCTTTGCCATTTCTGCATTGTTTACACATTCTCACAGGTGGGAGGGGCAAAAATCCCTAAGGAAACTGCACTTGGCTAACTGGCTGTTTCCAATGTTCAATCTTCATGGATTTCTACAGTTAAAATTTAGTTAAGTTTTTCAGTTTTCTCCACATTTTTTGTTCATAATTTAAATTGTCACTTGACCTGCCTTGCTAACCCGCGAGCCCCCGGGAATCTGTAAACCCCCCCCCCCCCCCGGTTAGGGACTGGGGTCATTCTCGAGATCGATGCAGAACTGAAGAGAAAGGGGGTGGGGTTAGGGGGGTCGTTTTCCGTCTGCGAATGGTATTTCGTCTTTCAAAACTTTAGAAAACTGAAGTTAAACGGAGTGACTATTTTCCCCCGTAACCGTAATTTTTTTCTCTCACGATGTTGCGTGTTTCCAATATTGTTACTAAATATCATTGTATTGCATAATGTTTGTATTTCAGCATGAAACTGTGGGCAACGGAATTTAAGACGGGTCGAAAATTTCCCTGTAGTCTTCAGGCATGAGATTCTTCCGTGGATTCGAAAAATTCCGCCATTTCCGTTATCATTTTGGGCATTCTCGAGATCAATGCGCAACTGAACAGAAATTGTGGGGGCTTTCAAGAACAATGAAAAACTACAGGCTGTAAAGTGTAAAAAAAAGTTTTAAAAATAATAAATATTAAAAAATTGGCCATATTTTCCTTCTCTATTTGGAAAATCCTTCATTACAATAATATTGTTGGGAGACAATGAAAAAGGCCAATGCCCACAGAGAAAGAGGGGTAAAAATGCTAACAATCTCATAAAAACTGAGCGTTGTTCAACATGGTAGTTTTTTTTTAATCTTATAGTGCGATTTACATTGCTACTTGAAAACAAACTATGTCTATCCCGGGCGACGCCGGGTATCACCGCTAGTTGGTTATAAATTAAAAATGCTTTCCGGCGACATCAAGTTTCTTTTTTAAATCTTGGAAAACCAACCAGAATGACTAACGTTACGGTCCTGTCTGCACAATACTGTACAATCTGTGTGCTGTGAACTTTGGCAAAAATTTGCTTCCTACAAGGAATTCGAGGGGGGGGGGCACATATGCCAGGTGAAATGTGTTCTTGCTTATACCGCTGACTCTACCTTAATTTGCTTACACCTGGAAGCGCTCTTGCATATCCATCCCACCGCGCGAGTGTTGATCGCCCACCGATTTTCATAAAAATCGGACAACTAGTGTGATGGAATTTTACTACCGGAGGGCGCAAAAGAAATTTTTTGATTTACAAAAGATTTCGTAATATTTTGGGCGACAACTGGTTACAAGGTTGTAAAAGTTACACTTTAAGACATTCACGAAAAATTAACATTTTTAAAGATTTAAGATACTATTATTTTACCAAATGTAGTAAAATTTTACAAATGTAGCCCGATCAGAAAACCTTTCATTAACTGGTTAATTTACCATAAAATGAGTTTCACTTGTTATTTGGACAAATCTGCTACTGAAAACTAAATACTTGCAATGTATATAAATCAAGCTAAAATGAGCACAAGAACTATCTCTGTAATCTTTTCACACGCAAAAATACTTAAGCATTTTTTGAGATTTTAAAGCTCGGAGAGAAAGCTTCATAAAAATGTTCAAGGATCCCCCCCCCTTTTTTTTTTGTCCAATTATCCCTTTCTCCAGTAGTAGACCCAGGAATTTTGAAGCGTGAGGGCCGAGTTTTGGCATTTTTCTTTATTGATCGATTTAGCAAAACTTCGCGCCTATTTTAACAGTCATACTTTCTTTGAATCAGAACATAAATCAATTCATTTTTTTAATTATTAGTATTACTTTAAATGTAAGAACAATTGTGTGAACGCAGTGAAGACTATACATTTCAGATGCTGCGAACTGAATATTCATATATAAAAAAAAAAAAAAAAAAAAGCTAGTTTTAAGCTCAAATTATTTGACAAACCGAACTAATTTTAGTGAAGCTTTGTTTTGTTTTTTCCAGTTGTTTCAGCAGTGCCTTATTTTATTTACGGTGTTCCGTAAAACAATGAAATAACTTGCGAATGAATGCTCTACGTATAGCACATACACTATGTGCAAGAGTTGGAACCCATGCGTGCATTGGTGTATTTACAACTAATTAAACGATTTATTTTTAATGTAGCGGAAACGCAGTTTTCGTTAACTGGAAAATGGAGAAATCCCCATTTTAAAACCTCCCTAACTTAATAAGCAAATTACTGCACAGTAAATTTTGATGGTACACTTCGTTACGCCGCATAAAAAATTCTCAATGTGTTTAGCTTCGTAAAACTATCAATTCAAATGCTATTAAGTTTTGAATGCGTTTTCTTATAACCAAAGATACATGAATACGTTTCCTAACATAGCTTTAGCAATTGTAATGTACACCTACAGAGTTTACCTCCCCGCAGCAGGGGTACTAGTATCCCATTATACTGTTGCCCCAGAAAGAAAAACTCATCTAAGTATATAAATCTTTTAACGCTGACAGCAAGGGAGAGTGTGTTATCGGCGAAAACCCAAAGATTACGAATGGTGGCTAGCCTAAAGGGTCAAATCAAAGGTCATGAGGCTGCCGTGAACGTTCACCTTCAGCTGTTCTGACTCATCGCATTTCAAGAAGGGCACAAAACGTCGCGAGCCAAGTTTCCATCTATGGCCAAAGAAACGGGAGGAGGGGAGGGAGGGAGAGGAGCGAGCAGTCTTAAGCGTAAGAGATGAAAATTCACCATGTTGGCATACTTTGTTCCAAATATTGGATGACCAACACAAACTTCTATGCGCTTCTACACCGCACCTTACAGTAATAGCCTAAAAAAGTAAATATTTGCAGCGGCGTGCCGGAAAAATAAAATTTCCAAGTTGTTTAATTTTGTTTTAATATTCAAGGTCATTTCTGTTTTTTTTTCAGCACAAGATTAAAATGCTATAAAAAAAATCAAGAAAATGTTCTATTTTCAAGGTCATGTATAACCTGGGACCGAGGGGGGGGGGCAAAGTTTAGATTTGGAATTTATGCCCAAGTTTACATGTCTAACAATCATATCAAATTTCAAGGAAATCACAAGGAATCAGGTTGTGATGTGAGCCTTGTTGATTTCACACGGAATGGGTTACTACAAAACAGCTACGCCAAAGTTATCATACCATGCAGTTTTTGTTCTTTTAGAAAACTAAAGTCAGCCTGTTTGAAATACCACGCCATCACACACACAAACACGTAACTGCCGTGTCTAATGACTTTTTCCGATTTATACGAAAATACAAAACATAAACAGATAAGTAACAATTAAGAATTGTGGAACAAAAAAACAATAACTTAAATTCCTTACTCTTGAATATAAAACACATACCACAGTGCTTTTGCACATAGTAATTTTTCTTTTTTTTTTGGAGGTTTAACGACCACCGTGAGCAACTCAATGGGCGTATAAGCAGTCTCCCGTCCCTAATTTAGGGTCACTGGCTCCAGGGAAGGAGCCAGAGCCAGTGCCGTAAGACAAACACATCCATGCCTCACCGGGATTCGAACCCGGACCCCTTTCGGACGAATGATCAGAGGCCATCGCTTAGACCACTGCGCCACCGGGGCGGCGTAATTTCTCCCCCCCCAACCCCTCTGACTTATAAAAACCGAAAGGTGACACCGAATTTTCGATTGTAATGAGCACGTCAAAATCCTTTCTGACGCGAACTATATTTATCAAAATTATTCGAAGTCAATGCAACCTGTTAGAAAAAAATCACAACCGGATTTCCACAATCGATAAAAACATCCAGAAATAGAAACTAACAGCTATTTACTTCCACCAGTGACTACGTGAAAAATGTGTTACGAAAGTTAATAAATGGCGCACAAATAAGTTTCTCATAGCAGGAGGAAGGTATCTGAGATAGATTTTAAAATCGAGCAGTTAAAAGAAAAAATACAGAACGAAACCTGATATACAGAGGGTGAGTAGAAAGTTTTGCGATATTTGGATCATTATGTCTTCATACGTACCTTTACGATGAAGCCTGACTAGCATTTAAAGTATATGCCATCGTGTTGCACCGTCTTTGGCCATCTGTCTGCCAGTTCGATTCCGCGGCGGTACCAGCTCTTGTCCTTCGAGGCGAAGCATTCCTTCACACCAGCTGCCACCACCTCCTGGCTGTTGAAGTGCCGCCAGCGAAAAAAGTGGGCCATGGACCAGAAAAGGTAATCTGGCGGGGTCCGGACTATATGCTGGGTGTAGCATCAGCTAGATGCCCTCAAGTTCCTGGAGTTTTGTCCTGGTCCTCGCGGTATGAGGCAGAGCGTTGTCCTGCCGTAGGAGAGCGCGCTTTCTGTTCACCAGCGCCGGGTACTTCCCCTCCAAAACGGCATACATCCGCTCCAGCTGTTAAAGAGTAGAGGTTGACGTTGATGGTCCGACCGTCTGGAACACATTCGTAATGGATTATTCCCTCGAAATTCCACCAGACGCAGAGCATCACCTAGTGTTCGAAGCGCCCACGTTTCGCAACAGGTTCTGGAAGCTAGCCCGCGCTTAACTACTGCGGTTGTGTGTTACGATTATGGAAATAGACCCACTTTCCGTAGCACGTAACAATTCTCTTGATGAAACTTATATCACGCGGATTTTCTAGCCCGCGAGTTTCGTGCACACTTTTACTCGGCGGTTTGCTTCAGCTGGCGTCAGTTCGTGAGGGACAGTGCGGCAGCTCCTGTAGACTTTGCTGAGGTCCTGAAGGTGACGAACCACGGTGGTCTGTGATATGCCCAAGCTCGCCTTGATAACCTCAGAGTGCAGGTTGTCTGATTTGACTCTACGGCCTGGCGCACAGCCTCCGAATCCACGGGTTCGCGGCTTACCTGGCCTTGGCGGACCGTCGAGGTTTGTCACCTGAGCAAAATTTCTTGAACCATCTGGTTTGCGGTGCTGTGGTCCACGGAACCTTCTCCTTTCGCATGACAAATGTTTCGTGTTGCTTGAGCAGCGTTATGGCAGAGTTCAAACTCGTAAAGCAAAAGTTCCCTAATTAGCCGGTTGTGGCTGTTCATCTTTTAGGCGTCCCAACAACAGACAGAACGACGACATGCAATGCTGTTCACAGGAACGACTACCACTTCATATCCCTTTCGACTGACTGCAGTGCGCGACTTGAACTAGTTTAAACACGTGACATACCCACATGCGTTTATGCAAATATTGCAAAACTTGTAGAGTTACCGCTCTACGCGTTCCAGCGGAAGTATTTTGCATAATAGGAAAGCTGAAAATAAGCAAAAAAATATTCACTGAAAAAGCTATGCTGACAAAAAAAAAAAAAAAAAAAAAAAAAACTTTTGAAAGACATCTCCAGGAAGCAGGGAGAGCGAAAAAAAGGTACTGACCTTTACGCCCCACTAGCGGGAAATTTGTGCATTATTTAAAAAGGTTAATGTTCTACCGTCTATATTGTAGCGAATAACATACAGTAAAAAAGAAATTTCTCATTAGGGTTTTTAGAAGCAGTTATACAGATGCACAAAAACTCAGCAAATAGTAACCTAAAAATGCTCCACAAGGTCAGTAGCATCCGGTGTTGATTTTTTTTTTTAAATCTGACATTTAGATGCTGATATTAAGAAAAACATTAACCATCGGCACCTCCTAGCGGGCGAAATTGTGCATTATTTTGGGAAGAAAATACGCAGTTTCCATAGTAGTATCTGACCGAAAAACTAACTTTTATATCGGGTTTTTAGTTCCACAGATATTGGTGTGAACAAAAACGAACTTACGCCTTCTAGTGGCAAAACTTGTGCGTTGAGAAAAATTTGGAATTATGAGAAACATTTCGCAGCAGAAACGCTCTCCAACAAAGAATTTCAAATCGGACTCTTACAAGCTGAGATAGACAAAAATACGATATACATCTACGCCCCTAGTGGAAAATCTGTGCATTATTTGAAGAAACTGCCTAAAATCGTCTTCGTTATAAATGGCATAAAAAAAGAGGGAATTTTTTCAATCTGATTAGAAGCAAATATATGCAATAAAGTGCAATTTGAATTCGATATCATCCGCATTTATGCCCTCTAGCGGTGAAGTTTTGAAAAAAAAACTGAATGGTAGGATCATTCTCACATTTCAAGCTTCACAATGCTTAAAAAAATCCAAATCGGGCTAATAGTTGCAGATACATGGTGTCGTCCACAGACGGACAGACAAACCGATAACATAAGCATGATCTTTTTCTTACAAAAGATGTGCTAAAAATGGCATGGGTCTCTGCTTCGTCGCAGCGAAGGACATCTTTCAGTTCATTATGTTCTGAAGATGCGTAATTACGTGCAACAAATTTTTATATGTAACACCTCAGAGGCGTAACTATGCATTTCTGCGACCGGACAAAGCACAAAATATTGCGCCCCCCTCCGAAGTCGTAAAAAGATCTTTACTACAGCCTGAAATATTATAATCCTTGTTGCACGAGTTTTCAGGATAGTAAAAAAACTGGTCTTGCCTGCTTACGCACAAATTTGCATTATTTAGTAACCACGCGAATATGCAATTACATGTTTTCCACACAAAAAAAAAAAAAAAAAAAAAACTAACACTGGCCACCAGGAGTTGCTTCTGACATTTCGCTTCAGATTGAATTTTTTTTAATCATATTCTCTTATAGTTAATTGAAAACTAACAATCATTAACGGTTGTGCAGTAGATTTTAACAAGAGGCTGGTTTTCGGCGGACCAGAGGAAGACCTTTGTGAAGTTTTTGCCATTTTAATTGTAGTTTTAACAACCTAATTTTAAACATTTTTATTGGGGGTATGATACTGCAAATAGGGTATTAGGGAACTAGGTGTCATTTCTTATCCCAAACGGGAGTGGCATTTTCATACACGAGACTCACAAAAGAACAAAAAAGCTGAACCTTTTAATCGGGCGAAAAAATCTGAACATGCGACAAAGTGTGAATATAAAGCAGCATGAACAAGATGGAATTGCTTACTGTATTCACTATACAAAATTACTGAATTCAAAACAAAAAGTGATTTTAAAAGACACTGCTTCAAACTTTTTTTGTACTTGCTAGAACATCAGCTCAATTTTCCTCGTGTTGCTTTCTTCTCGGCAAGTTCCATGGCCATACTTTTTGTCTTTTGTTGACTCTGCAGCTGCACAGCAAGCTTTGGAAGAGTTCGATTTTCAAAAATCGAACTCTTCCCCGTATGCCTGAACCGCGGAAGCTTGCGAGGAGTGAGGCGTCACCTGACGACCGTTGCTCTGACACGCGGAGTAATACCGCAGCAGCCGACTTGCACCCAGTCTATAGAGGGTCCCGTAAAACACATTTGTGACCCCTTAGGGATGAAATTTCTAAAAATCTTTCCCGCCTGTATTTTAATCTGGATGATGAAGAATATGTATGCCAATTTTGGTGCAAATCCATCAAACCGTTTAGGAACGTATGCGGAACAAACATGCAAACTTTCACTTTTATATATATAGAGATGGCAAAATAGTCGTCATGGATTTTAAGTTTCTTGTGGGATATTCTTCACGAATGGAATACGGGATTGCACCATACAATACAAATTTTGAAGATAACAGTCCGTTTTTTGGTGTAAATATGACAAGGATGGTAAGTCAGATAATATCCGAAAACTTGAAAATTTTGTCGTCCTGGAGAGGGACCGGCATCTCCCAGATAGCGATCGGGTATGCTAACCACTACACCATACAGGCTAACATGTATGTATGCTAACTACTAATCACAACACTACACTTAGCCTACCCGGGCGCTACTGGGAGATGCCGGTCCCCCACCAGGACGACGAAATTGTCAAGTTTTCGGATATTATCTGACTTACCATCCTTGTCATATTTACACCAAAAACCGGATTGTCATCTTCAAAATGTGTATTCCTCACGAATTTGCCGAAAAAAACATGCTGCACTGTGCACACGTTATGGAGATGGTGCTGATACGTAATTTTCTGTTTCAATTATAATTATTCGTTAAATAGCATTAAACCGCGTGTTGCAGCTTTTGCATGTAGAAGATAAAAAAATCTGTGAAGATGCACATAACCTCATTTATTCAAATCGATATTACGTTAAATGACGGTCGTAATAACACACACACGCGGGAACGGACTTGATGGTAAGCGATCGAAATAAATATTTTGATATATTTCTGCCTTTCTGGTCCTATAATTTCAGATCAAAGTTTAAAGTGATTCCGCGATTATATTGGTTGAAACTAAGTAAGCTATTTGAGGTACTGTATTTCTCTTCGTATAATCCGCAGACCGTGAAATTCAGGAGGGGGATCTTCTATAACCCGCAGGCCATGAAACTCGGGGGGGGAGCGCAGCATAATCCGTGCTCGCGATGTTGATCCCGAACTGTAATTTCGTACAGAAAGGTTGCTTGAAATACATTTCATAAAAATGAATGTAGAACATGGAATTTACAATTATTCTGCATATTTCCTGTCCACAAAGCCAAAGGATTTTTTTTCAAAAAAGTTAATCAAATAGTCATAAAATTAATGGGTTGATCTATCTGATCATATGTAGAGGATTTTAGGAAGTGTCTGACCCCAGGTCTTAAACAACCCTTAGAAATAGGAAGCTAGGAGATTTGGGCTAGAGTGCCCGATAGGAAAGTGACTCGGACGCGAAGTAGAAGACACCCTTATTTATTACCGGTGGGCCAGTACCCGGGGTCCGACGGCTTAACGTGCCCATCCGACGCACGGCGGGTATTTAGTGGTTCAAATGTTCGTACCTGCCAGGATCGAACCTGAGGTTATTTCCATGGCAGTTACGAACGCTGACAACTAGGCCACCCACGGCCCAAATTAGCAGCCAGGCCGCCATAACTCACCGTCCGTTCTGCAAGTGACGTCATATCCAGGCAAGACGCAGCTGCAGAAAAGAAACTGCTTTGAAACCAATGGAACAAAATCTTCTAATTTTATAGACAGACAAAATGAGTAATTGAATAATCTTTACCAATTATACACAAGCTTGCTGTTTTATCAACTGTATAATTTAGTTCCTTTTGCCTGTATGTGACGTCACGTCAACGATTAGGTGTGACCTATGGCGGAATAGTCAGTGGTGGCATCTAGAGCTTTGGTAGTTCCCTGAAACTGAAAATTGGGTGGAGCAAGATTCGCCTTGCCCTTCCATAGTCGGCGCCTATGCTCTTTAGTTACTTTGGCTTCTTTTTTCCTCAGTGTTTATAAGTGGAAAAGATCAATCTAGCAGTAGTATACAGTCCATACAAAGTTAAAAAAAAATTGGCATAAAAACAGGTATTTTCAACTTTGGGATTTGTTTACAAAAAGCATTGCACTCATTTTATTACTGAATAAAACATTTCCTAGAAGCTTAATCTATTTCTATAATTGTTCTTCGATGTACGGACCCACAGAAAAACTCTCCCACATTCGGAAAAGTCCCCCACAGGAAAAATCCCCCACCTTTTTCAGTTTAACACCGTGCACAAATTGCAGTTTGCACAAAGTGTCGAATGCGGGGGAGATTTCCGGGATTAGTATTTCCATATTCACCGCAGTTTTTAGTAAAAACCGGTTTTACAATTAGGACAGGTGGGGGAAATTTCTGGGGTCGGCATTTTTTATTCCATCGTGTTCATACGTTTACGAAACGTCAAATTATTAATATTGCGCTATTAATAATTTGATATCAATACTAATTATTAATATTGCGATAATTCGATATTAATAATAATTAGGCCCTTGTAAAAGTTTACATTGTCATTCCCTTATTCCTGAAATTTACATAACAAGTAATAATATTGCGCTTCTACTTATGCACCACACATTAATAGGCCTAGGCTTTCTAACATTTTTTCTTCACCTACGTTTTCTACGCAGTTTCTTGCGTCAGCACATGCCTGGAGAAAATTTGTTGAGCTGTAGTTTGTAAACGCTGAATCTTCCGATTGGGCTACAACAAATTCTCTATATTTTCGGTATTAAGCCCCCTCCACCTCTAGATAGGTTTCCCGCGTTTGCACGTGCCATCAGAGAATTTGAGTTTTACATCGTAAACGCTGAAAATCTGCTCCCGATCGGACGAGAAATTCTTTATATTTTGTACTTTTGCTATTCCCCCCCCAACTACAGGTTTCCTGGGTTTGCACATGCCCGCAGAGAATTTTTGAACTGCAGTTTATAAACCCTGAAATTCCTTTGAGTTGTAGATTATAAACATTTTTTATAAATAATTATATTAAATATCGCAATTAAGAAAATACGAAATTACGGAATCTTTGTTATTCAGATAACCAACCGCTGGAGACGTGACACTGAGTAGGAACGCAATTTTTATACGACCCCTTAAAATTTTTGTGGCCAGTTCTCCGCTTTGTCTTTGGCCCGAAAATCATGGAAATGACTTAAGTTTTTATTGAAAATGAAATATTAAAAAAATATATTTTGTGAACAATAGTTTGCTCAAATAGTGGGAAATATAGCCACACGATATTTGTTTATTCAGAAATATTTTATGACTTTGAAATTGCAATGTGGCCAATTCTCTCCGTACCCGCGGGTGTTCTGTGCAGGAACTGCTCCAGTAAGTGCTGTCAACATACTGACGCTCTGTACCCTTTGATTGGGTGTTCGCGTGCCCACGGCCCGGGGTATAAGTTAATTTGCTTGTCTTGAGCGCTCATTGACCCGGACTGACTTTTTAGTTCTTGAGACGGCATTCACATTTGCTCTTTTATACGTAATGGGCATTTAAAAAGTGATCTGAGGGTTATAAAGTTTGATGAAAAATTAGAAACTAAAAAAAAAAAAAAAAAAGGAAAGGAAAGTTATATTATATGGAACCATTCGGTACTTTTTTAATGGTGTAAATTTGTTGGACTTCTGGGCACTGTAGTGTTGCACCTTAATTCCATGTGGGTTAAAGCTGTTTTCGTGACAGGCAGTGCGCTTACTTATGGATGTATACATGCTTATACTCAAGCCTTCGGTTGATGAAGTGAAGCTGGGCGTGGACAATTTTATTTGATTATACTAGACTTCGCGCGATTTGCAGGTAGAAATATGTTCTCCCCCTTAGCTTTACTATCCCCAACTTAAATGTTACCGGGATGAAAGGGGGCGAGTAATGAGTTCCCTGGAGATGTCAGCCTCGGATGAGTTAGCGGTCGTGATCCCCAGACGATTATTTACCATGTGGCCATTTCATGTTTTCGTACGGATGGGATTTTTGGAATGACGTTAGTGAGTGATATATATGAATTAGTGTAACTATCAGTAGGAGTTTCATTTTGTCCTGTTTCATTCGCATTTCTATTCTCTCCAGTGGCGAATTCTTTAGTTTTGACACGAGTGGCACTACTGATGCATTTGTGAGCACCACAGTGGCATGTCATGGATTCGTTAACATCAAAAGCCGGTAGACCGAAGGGGACATCAGTAGTGCTTTTGGAGAAACAATTGCTCCTCCGTTTGTTACCGTGGGGTGTACAAAAGAGGAGCCCCTGTTTTGTCAATGAACCCCTCCTCCCTTCCGCTTTTCACGTAGTTTTCTTTCATTTTGCGTGTCGCAATGGAAGGGGGATGGTTTAGTGTATTGGAAATCTTTCAGATTATGATTACGTCGCTCTCTTGTAGCTAATCCCTGTACCCGAACAGGTGGGAGGACTTTCGTGACACGGGACTGACTCCCCCGTTTCGCGTGCCCTATTAGTCATACCAACCGACATTCCCACGGTGCCAAGTTGATACCACCTGTTCTTCTTTTTCCTCAGCTGGTTGGCTGTGTGTGTGCTCTCTCAGCCCTTCTTTCTTTGTGCTAGTGACTCCCATCCATTGTCTAAGTGTGCCTGCCGAACGATGACTTGCGTCACTTAGCAATCTGCTCATGGGCACCGACAGCCCCCCCCCCTCCCGTAGAATTATTCCCCCTTTATTTTATTTTTTTATTACTTTTTTTTTTACACTCGCAGAACTGCAGAACTGGACCACAAGGAAAGATGGAGGGGCGTTTAATTTAATATCCCAATTTCATACTAAAATACAAAAAAAAAATTGATACAATCAATCAATATCTTATTTTTAAAAATGCTGTAAAAAAAGGTTTGTTTAGTGTTTTAAATTTATCAAAAATTTGGCTATACCAACTGCTGGGGAGGGGGGGCTTTAGTAATAGTAATAATCTTTCATTTTCACGAATTACCGATTTCTACATATTAGCCAAACCTTAATTACATTTTACCCCTTGAAAAATTTCCTCATGAATCTGCTGTAGATTTTCACCTGAAAAAAAGTTTTCTGGGAGTGCCATTCGTTTAGTCTACGGGAAATTAGGTAAATATATATGTTGAATAGGGATTTTCAAATTACAATTGGTTTCCCCCTGGAGGAATTCTGTTTGAAACTCAGTCCGAACCGTGCAATCTTAATTAAATTAATATCTGATCAGGTAGCAATATTTTAGTGGAAAGTAAGCGCTGGTAAAAAAAAATTCCGTTTGGGGGTTAAACGATCACAATGAGAAACTCGATGGGCTATAAGCAGTCGACCGTCCCTAATTTAGGGTCACTGGTTCCAGGGAAGGGTGAAAGCCAGTACCGTAAGACAAACACAACATCCATGCCTCACCGGGATTCCAACTCAGACCCTTCTCGGACGAATCGTCAGAAACCACCGGTTAGACCATTGCGGCACCAGGGCGGCTTAAAAGTATAGTAATATTCGGAAAGCCATCACAAACGGTTCGATTAAAATGTAAGATATGTGAAGAATTCGAGCTGTGTCATTAAAATTCTTTTTCGTCCGCCCTTGTTAGATTCTAAACTGGCAAACTACGCTACGGGTAGGAAGCCCACCCAACTTTTCTTTGAGCCCCCACCCCCTAAAAAGAAATATTTAAGCAGTCTGGGTGTATGGCGAGTTCAACCATCTGCGATTTGGGGGAACGTGGATAAACGTATGTGGATTTTTCGAATTCAGAGATTTTGTTATACAGAATGAGTTTCCTATTCAATTTAACTTTCAATTCTGTAAAATGGAGGAAGTCCCTTGAATGAATATCTAAGAACAGCAGGACGACACTATTTTCGTAATCATAGTTCAACTGAAATAAAACAGCATTATGACAGATATTTAAAAAAAAATGACGTGAGCTAAAATTGCGAAGAAATAACTTAAGGCCCTGGAGGTTTGTATCAATGGTTCCCAGTGCCACATACATTGAATAAATACTACGTACAATGTGAACGGCATTTTTACTAATTGTGCCATATACGGCATTTTTTGGCTAAATTTCTGCCAAGCACCTCAAAATGTGAGCCCCGTACGACCCCCCCCCCCCCCGTTCTGAACTGCTGGCGGTCGCCCCTTCGAAGACATTTCGAACGAGATCTAAAGAAGGTGGCCTAGTTCGGAAAAATTAATCGGTGGAAGCTGAAAATTTGACGGCAGTTCATTGTCAAATTTCATTTTAGTAGGAACAAATGGCCGTGCTCAGAACAGTTAGATGTGTCGAATGAGATTTTCGATAGCAGCGAACAGTTGCTCCATCGAATTGTAACCAGATTTAAGACTTTCCCGCGACGCACGCTTTGATCGTGTACTAACAGCGTGAAGCGTGCGAATTCACTAGTAATTTAACCTTATCAACAAAGCAACATGGGAATCGAGTGATTTTACACGCTTAATTGGCTTATTCTCAAATGTAAGAGCGCTTGCAAAAAGGGGGGGGGGCGAAAGTGAAAATAAAAGTCTGTTCAACTTCTCAGTGTATGGGCGTGACTATCATTATGAGGAATTAAATACGATTCGATAAACTTATTCACAAATAATTTTACTTTGGCGTTTTTTTTTTAATAGTGACGTGATCTGTCAAAAATATTTGGAATGCGTTTAGTCATTGCCTGAAATGATAAATTTGCTAATATTGAAAGTCTGAAATGTGCATGGAGCTTCATGATTTTCTATTTTTAAATAGTGATGAATCCACAACATTACGGAGTTCCAGGGCGGGTTCAAAAGTGCAGTTAATCTGGTTCAGGTGCAAAGCTGACTGTGGCCAACTTTGCACCTGAACCAGACTGACTACATCGCTTAGACCATTACGTGAATGGTTTGACCATTCGCCAGAGTTGTCTGGGTTCGAGTGAGGCATGGATGTTGTTTGTCTTACGGAGCTGGTTCTCTCCCTTCCCTGGAATCTGTGGTCCTAATTAGGGACGTGCGACTGCTTTATATAGCCCACTGAGTTACTCACGGTGGTCTTTAAACTTCCAATCCAAAAAAAAAAAAAAAAAAAAAAAAAAGCTGACTGTTGCGGCAAAATAAAAACATTTATATTCGGTATACAGTACCCAGGGATCGCATTTCTCCTAAAATTCCTAATATTTTGTGACCCTCCTTAAATTCCTAAAATTATAACTAAAATTTGCTAATTCTTCCTAAAATTTTCGTAAGCTTATTTATTAAAAATGCAACCGTTATTAACGCCAATAAATTTACCATTACGGTAAGGTAAAAAGACCTGTTATTGTAGAAACACAGCCTATATGCTGTGCTGCTGAAGGGAGGGAAAATGACTCCATCGAGATGCACTTGCTTCGAGGCGGGCGCTCCACTTTTTGCCTTCGGACAGTTTTCGAGAGTAACAAGAGATCTAAGGGAAAAGGGGAGGGGTCATTTTCACCCCTGGTTTGCGCTTTGCAGACGAACTCAGTGGCACGCAGAAGATCGTACTTTATTTTTGGACATGCCTCGTGGAACCTCCTCTTTCTGCTGATGTTTTGTTATTGTAAACCGCAGGTGGGTGGAAGCAAAGAGGAAACATGTGGTCTCCTTCCGTAACCTCCGGTAATGACGATGGGATGGTAGCTGAGTGTTATCGTGGCAGGCAGTAGAGCACGTGATCATTAACCTTCGATCGTGCGTCGGCGACAGCGACCTTCGATACGCAATATATCTCGGCTCCGACTCGCTTTGACTGAACTTGTGTGAGATGCGTATGATAGTTTCTGGTTTTGCGTCTTTTATGGTGTTCTCTGTGCTGTGTGCAGGTTCAGTTCTCTAGTGGTGACTTGCTTTTTTTTTTTTTTTTTTTTTTTTCCCCCTCTATCTTCTGACATCCTCGCAGCCAAACTTCGGGAAGTTGTCTGGTTTTGCAATATTGGAACGTGTTTTTGTACTTCCCTTTCATTTTCTGGTTAGTAATACAAGTGTTTAAGATGCCTAAATCCAAAACGAAATTTCAAGATGCGTGGCTTGCCAAAGAATTGGACGGAGTGAAGTTGAAAGAATGGTGTTCTGCAACTGAAACAATATTTTCTGCTAAGTGTATATTGTGTTCAGAAATTTTCAATATTTCTAATAGTGGCTTTTCACAAGTAAAAGCGCATCATAAAGGAAGAAAAAACATTTGCAGAAATTTCAAAGTAAATTTCAAAATAAGTCCATCCTTGAAAGCCTTTGGAGGACGGGATCTTCAGCCCAAAACAAATATTAGTGAAGTACTGAGTCATGATTTACAGTTGGCTAAAGCCGAAGCATTATGGGTCATGAAAGTTGCTAAGGACAATGTCTTTTGTTTCATGCACTGAAACAGTTGAATTTTTCAAAGAAATGTTTCCTGATTCTGCTATTGCAGCCAAAATGCAACTTAAAGAAAAAGTTGCTTATGTGATATCACATGGATTGTCAAAATATTTTGAAGAAGATTTGAAAAAAGACATTGCATCTAGTAGCCCAGGAAAGGTTACTATAGCATTTGATGAAACTACAAATGCACAAGTTGTAACGTACCAGGAGATGTGACGTACCTGCCAGAAGGACGCACACGACATAAAGGCAGATAGGAATCAGAATAAAATGTCCGCGTAGCTTAATTGGTAGAGCAACTTGTTCCGGAATAAGCGGCCTCGGGTTCGAATCCCGGCGTAGACCAAAAATGACGGAGAAATTCACTTCGTTATAATGGCGCCCGAACTATCCGGATGACCCGACCGTTCAAAATCTCGCAATGGTGTGATGTTATTTCCGCACCGCAAGATAGGAAAAATAAGAGCACCACTTCGAAAAAAAATAAAAATAAGGGGGAGATGATGTAACGTACCAGGAGATGTGACGTACCTGCCAGAAGGACGCACATGACATAAAGGCAGATAGGAATCAGAATAAAATGTCCGCGTAGCTTAATTGGTAGAGCAACTTGTTCCGGAATAAGCGGCCTCGGGTTCGAATCCCGGCGTAGACCAAAAATGACTGAGAAATTCACTTCGTTATAAAGTCAGACGGCAGTTGGATGTGTATCTCAGGTACTGGTCTTCAGAAAAATTCAGTTTCTTGCCGATACCTAACAAGCGTTTTTCAGGGTCATGCAACAGCAGATATTTTGCTAAAAGAAATTCTTGATGTGTTATCATCCTTCAATATTTTGTTGAACAGAATTATTTGTGTATCCATGGACAGCCCAAATGTAAATAAGTGTTTTTACGCAAATTCAATGAAGTTGTAAAACAAGAAACAGGCCAGAAATCTTTGGAACTAGGTTTTTGCAACCTGCGTGTTTGTTAGTAATGCATTTAAAATTTTTTTGACAAGCTTAAATATAGATTTTGACGAATTTGCTACTGATATGCATTACTTTTTAAAGAGTAGTGCTGCAAGACGAGAGGATTATAAATCGGTCGAGGATATAACATTGGCCACAGCCAAATTTTTTTGCGTCATGTCAGCAACAGATGGTTAACCGTTGGTTCTGTAGCCCAGAGGCTCTTGGATCAATGGCTAAATATTACAGAATATTTTTTAAACTTCTTGCCATCTCAAAAAATATTTGAAAAACAACTACGCAATTCAGCAAGGTATAAAAGAATTCACTGTTTCCTGAAAAATGAGCTAACTCCTTGCTATTTAGCATTAATTTCATTTTCACACCAAAATTTTGAAAAGTTTTCATTATGTTATCAGAGTGAAGAACCAAAAATACACCACTTATATTCTGATTTAAATACTTTAATGAGGAATGTTATGGCTCAGTTTATCCAAGATGATGTTATTGCAGGGGAATTTGGAGAAGACCTAAAAAATGTAGATTTTGAAAACAAAAATTCATGGAAAAAACTAGGGGAAGTTAGAAGTTGGTATGAAGACAAAAAATCTCCTCAGGAATGTTCAGGAGACCAGGCAGAAATTATTTCTCTTAGATGTAAGATCATCACTAATTGCAACCACAAAATATTTAAAGTCAAATTTGCCATTCTGCAATCAAAAGCCTAAGAGACATAGAAGTTTTAAAGGTAAAAGAACCAAAGAAAGAGTCAACTCAACTTTCAGTCACTGAAGGACTTTCGGAAATAACCAGAATTTCAAGTGTTTTGCATCTTTCTGAGGAACAAATTGATAGAGTAAGAGAAGAGTGGAAACTTTTAAATTGCGATATGCCAACTCTAGATGAACTAGTGAAATTTTCAGAGGAAGTGCATATTCCAGTGCGGATTGATCATTACTGGCGTAATATATTTAGTATTAAACACTCTAGCGGAAAAGAAAAATACTCAAATCTTGCTAAACTCATCAAGTCAATTTTAGTTTTACCTCATGGTAATGCTGATGCAGAAAGGGGATTTTCGGTTAACACTGCTCTGTTAAGGAAGGACAAGGCTAACTTAAAAGACTCAACTATAACATCATTAAGAATAGTTAAAGGGGCCATTAAACACTATGGATGTGTAAGTAAAGTTCCCATAACAAGAAATTTGTTAAATAGTGTTCGGGATTCACATAAATTTTATAAAGAGTGTGTTGATAAGCTGAAGGAAGAAGAATAAAAAAAGGTAAAAGAAAGGAAGCAGAAAGAGAGGGAAAATAAGGAAAAGCAGCTAGAGAAAAAAAGAAAAGCTGAGTTTGATGACAAAATAAAAGAAAATGATGCAGAAATAAATAGGCTTAAAAAAGATAAAGAAGCCTCCCTAGCAGTAATTCAAGAGGGAACAGAAAGAATGAGAAAAGCTGTAGAAAAACAAAATACTGTTGAAATAGCAGTTGGCTCTAACTTGATCATACAAGGTTCAGCTGAAATAAAGAAAACTGAAAGTAAATTAGTTGTGGTGGAAGCAGAAAAAGATAGGCTTATCAGGAAAAGGTTGAAACAATAATATGAAAAAAGTAATTTAGTGAACAATTGTACATAGTTCTTGGTTTTTAATTACCTTTTTAGGATATTATAATTTAATGTGAAACCTGAAAACTTTACTGTGAAAATCGTGAATTGCTTCTGGTTCAACAGCATATTAATGTTCAAAGTGAAACTTGAATGTGGTAAATATACTTGAATATGATAATAACACGTGAAAAGATAAGAACTGAACATTAGAAGTAAATCATACTTAAACTTTAGACATTAGACGTTATGCAAAAAATTTGGGTGTGAACTTCGACCATATATACTAATGGACTGCGCATTGGCAATAGCTGCATCAAAGCCGCCATGGCTCCAACATTGGGCACATCATCAGACTCCAAATTTCGTATAAAAATGCTGTTATGATTACTAATTTACGCTGCAGAACTTCAGTGTTTTCGGTGTATTATGTGAATGCGCCTCATATATAATGAAAACTCTTCAGGTAAGTTTACTTATGAGTCATATACATGCATGATCGAGTTGTTTACATTTCGTGATTTATAATGTGATGAACATTTGCGAAGAATTTGTAACATGCATTCCATTTTTTTTTCTTAAGTTACTATATTTTTATATCAATAGCTGCAAGTTTCTGGTTAAGTAATTGAACTTTATTGACTTAGGTATTTAATTCGTTTCTTACCCATGAAAAATCATAGAACTTCCTTTACTATATCGCTCAGAGCAACCATAAGCACAGCAGGTGTAACCCATCTTTTTGACTGATGTCATGTGATTTTATGTTGGAGCCAGAAATTTTGATGTCATGCGCAGTCTATCAGTATATATGGTTGAAGGGTGTGAAGCAAACTCTACAATGTATACTAAGTTGTTTTACTAGATATATACAAATATACATCTAGTTTTTATTGAAATACACTCCTGAAATTTTCCTAAAATTTTTCCAAAAATTCCTAAAATTCCTACCTAAAATTTTCCAGAAGTATGCTATGATCCCTGCAGTACCTTGACAGAATAAAGCTCAGTCTGGCGGGTCCGTGTTTCTAATCACAGGACAAAAAGTGTGTGGAAATTAAGTTTAGCATCATCTGGCGAATTAGAGCCATGTTAGAGCACTCATCGGGTTTCGTTTTTTTTTTTTTTTTTTTTTTTTTTTTCCTCGCTGATGAATTCGACGGGATTGCAAATTGCAGCGACGTGTAAAACTTGCCGGTGATCAGAATTTAATTAATAAACTGTTTCAAATATCGTGATGTGAATTCATCGGGGTGCTAAATCATCCACAAATTTTGATCTTCTGCAATAACTAATGTAACCTCCGAGAAATGAAACTAAATGTTGATCTGTAGGTAAAGTACGAGTTCATTTGCGCAGTGGCCCTGCCAAGAACCGATGTAACAGTACTGTATGTAAATTGAAAAATCCATGAAAGCCAGAAAAGCTATTTTTATGTTCTTTCTAATGAACTTGTTTGTTAATTGTGACCAATAACTTTTTTTCTCGCAGAAAGGTAGGATTTCAGGCGTGTGAGGGGCCCCTTTGATATTGCACTGAGTTATACCATAAGTTATTGGATGTGGATCCATTACCACGAAACACGACGACGCCCAGGTGGCGCAGTGGTCTAAGGCAATGGCCTCTGATCATTCGTCCGAAAGGGGTCCGGGTTCGAATCCCGATGAGGCATGGATGTTGTGTTTGTCTTACGGGACTGGCTCTCTCCCTTCCCTGGAACCAGTGACCCTAAATTAGGGACGGGCGATTGCTTATAGCCCATTGAGTTGCTCACGGTGGTCGTTAAACCTCCAACCAAAAAAAAACACGACGACGGGGAAGGGGGAGAGTCTGTGGAGCAAAAACATTTTTCCGCTTTGCAACTCTTAAACGGTTTGGGCATCTCGAGAAAGTAAACCGGTTGTTACGCAACTCGTTGTGCACAACCGCAAATGGTTGCAGTCTAGCGTCTCAAGGCAATGCCTAGCTTCCTGAATGCTTTTGATGAGAAGCTTAACGTGGTCATAGTACACTTCTGACAGGAAGCAAACTTGGTAAAGCCATCGTTCGTGCTGATTAAAAAAACAAATGCTATAAAACCCAAATGAAATTCTTGCCTGTTAGATTAGCAGCGCTTTATATAAAAAACGAGATGAATAGGTAACGCCATTTAAATCTGGTTAGTGCTTGTGGATTTCTTTTTTTGTGTGTTGTCTGGGAAGCAAAAGGAGTGGCGGGAGCTTCGCGCAAAGCAAATGGACCCACAGGCTTCGATGAATCAGTGCAGTCCTGTAGTTACCGTACGTAGGGATTTCATATGAACACGTAACGTTCTGATGAAGAAACAGGATAGATTTTAAGCACGCGAGAAGCGTTAGCAGTGTATTGGAAATTTGCAACTCTATATTCTCAACAGCTCTTCGTTACAGAACGCATGGAGTCTCTATAGGATGCGTTGCCGTAATTTTGGATTTTCCCTCGAAATTTAACGTAACTTTCGGTTCCGCGATTTTCATTAGCCCCTTGGGGGGGGGGTGTAGGTTTTAGGTGGAGGAGTCTTATGAAATTTGACATGAGTTCCTGATTTTATTTTCGCCACTAAATAAAAAGCCGCCTAGTGGAGAGCGAAAGCTTTTCCCAAGCTTTTCAATGCCACATTGCGGAATGTCTTTCAATCACTGAAGTGGGAAGAAAACAAAGAGATAAAGATTAAAGGAGATTATTTAACTCACTTTCGTTTTGCTGATGAGTCATTTTTGCAACTGCCCCTTCAGAGCTGCAGAGTTTGATCCAAGAATTTGCTGACAAGAGTTAAGAAGTGGGATTAAAAATGAACTTTCAGAAGCCAAAAGTGATGTACAATGCTTTTACAAGAAACGAAGATTTATTGATTGATGGAGAAAAGCTTGAGACAACCGATACCTACATTTATCATTGGCAGTGGATATCAAGTGAGGGTCACATTGGTGAAGAAATTAATCAGCATATAAAACTTGGATGGAGAGCTTTTGGAAGAAACAGTACAATTTTTAAGAGCAGTATGCCATTATGTCCTAAAAGAAAAGTGTTTAATCAATGCATCCTGCAAGTGCTTACATATGGTGCAGAGACGTGGACCTTAACTGAAAAAGAACTTACGAAGACTGCAGACAACTCAAAGAAGCCTGGAGAGTTGCAGGCTTGGTGTAACCACGAAAGATAAGAGGAACTTGTGGATAAGGAAAATGACAGGAGTGTACAACATCATGGCCAGACTGAAATGGCAATGGGCTGGACATGTTGCCATAAGAACGGACCACTGATGGACAACCAAAAGTTTAGACTGGATTCCGAGGGATAGAAAAAGACCCCATGGGAAATAGGTGAAATTCGAAAGCATGCCGGAGAAGTGACATGCAGGAAACAGGCTCAAGACAGACAATTGTGGAAGAAACTTTGGGAGACCTTCATCCTGCAGTGGATTGATGATGGTTGATGGTAATGATTTATATATATATATATATATAACAAACTAATTTATATTGCGCTGTAAGTGATATGAACCTGCGCATAGTCCGTGTACTGTTAAAACTGGTATTCAATTACAGCTTCAAAATTGTGCATGGCTCTCAGTTATATGCACTGTCACCCCACACACAGGTGCGATGCTGCGGGTGGGTAATGTGGGCTCGTCGCCACCCCCACCCCTAATTTTTAGAAGAGAAAATTAAAGTGAAGCTTGTAGTGCAAAAAGAAAAGCTGTACTAGTATCTGTTGAAGGTTTGAAAGAAAAAAAACCATGTGCATGAGAAAAGATATCAGCATTAGAATTGCCATTATGGTATGGTGAAAAAACAGCAGAAGTGACTTAACCTCGTGCCTGTAGCCAGATAAAAGGTGGGAGGGGTGGCAGATGATTGAGGTTGGGTAAAATATATGAAAGAGATAATGGCATTGTGGTCAACATTCTTGACTGCAACAGGAAAGTCTCAGGATCGATCCCAGGCAGGTATGAACGCTCGAACCACTAAATATCAACCGTGCGTCGAATGGGCACATTAAGCCGTCGGACCCTGGTTACTGGCCACCCGGTTATAAATAAAGGTAACCTTTATACTCCGCTTCCTTGTGGCTTTTCTGCCTGGCACTTGTACCCGGAATTTCTAGCTTCCTACTTGTGAGGGTTGTTTAAACCTGGGGGTCAGACACTCCCTTCCTAAAACCCTCTGCATAAAATCTGTGTAAAAGAGGTTGGGCACTGGATTGTAGTAAACTTGCTGGGGCGGGCAAAAGGAAACTCTAGTCGGGTGCGGCGCAGCCTTTCCATCTCCTGGCTATGAAAGTTGTCACACCACCATATTTGGGTAAAATCGTCACATTTCCATGTCCGTTGTTAAGAAAGAACAGTGTTTGTTACAGACTTTCCTTGGTGCGAAAAACTATCTGTTGGTATCTAAAAGATGAGCACAATTTTTCAGGCAAATCAACTAATATCTTATGGTTCCAATTCAATGCAACAATACTCCATGTTTAAGGGAAATTGCAATACTTTAACACCAAGTGTTCACCATGTGATTTGTTTCTTAGTTGTGTTAATGTGTGCACTACTGCACTGAAAGCACAAAATATTGTGCAATAGTGCACATTGCACACGGTGCAGCTCTTCACATTTTTCATGTTTCAGAAAAATCCCAGAACTCAGCATGAGTTGCTCACTTGGGGGGGGGGGGGGGAATCTACCGGCCATCGTTGGCTACTATATTAAAAAATTAACTAGCCACTACATAATATCTGGTCACCATTTGGTGACTGGCTACTGACATTTGCAAGGGCTGGCCACAGTTATGCCTCTTAGACAAGCAATATGAGTTATGTTTCTGCTAATTAAAGGCTAAGGATAGCTTGCCTTTTGAGAAATCGGTCAGCTCTGCTGTGTTTTCAAAATGGTCACTCCAACCAGACTGGCTCCCACAATAAGACCTTTTGTCACACTCAAAGTTCCTTTGTTTTTCTCATAGTGGTCAACACTACTAACAGTTACTGACTGGCTATAGTCATATATAGTTGACTAGATCGCTTGTTGATGCACCTGACTGCGTATTTTGGAAATATGTTGCATGAGTGACGTTCACGTACGTCTGCATAAAGGTTTCTAATTCAGTGGCTGGTGTGTGTAGTTTGAAACGTTTGTCAGCTGATGTATGAATCTCCAAATTCAATGTGTGGTTTTGGAGTTCAAGTGCGTAATTCGTGTGAGTTATAAAAAAGTGGGGAACTGTGCATGTGCCGCCTCACTATAAAGCTTGGTAAGAACTGTAAGCATTGAAATCTTGACATCAGTTTCACTTCTCTGCTAATTTAAATGCATTTCTCGTTGCAGGCTGCAAGAATTGGTACAAACAACCGCCGATTTACAATCGGAGATTTCGTCCATTATCCATCTGTGAGCAGCAGCAATCAAGATGATTCTGATGAAGATTTCTCTTCAACTGTATTTGACCAGCCAACAACGTGACATGGACCACTCATTACTTTTGCTCAGTTCAGAAAAGAATTCATTGCTTTTACATTGGCTTTACTTTCTGTCAGTTGTTTCTTGGGGATTTTGATACATATGGCTTCCTTTTTATGACTTTTTTTTTTTTTTTGTCATTAGAAATCAGCAAAGCGTCATAGGCTTGTCAGTCATAAATATTTTTTCATGTGAATTGTTGAATGGCTGCACAGTCCCTACCTATTTCAACAGTGTTGCCACATTTCATATGCAAAAGTGTCATCTATTACTTCTGTGAAGGCAGTGACCAAAGTATTCAATTGTTGCCAAAGATTTGAGAAAGTGTTAACATGTGCTCAGCTTTTTGTGATGTAACATGCAGTTTGATATGCTTTCATTTTATGCTGTATTCCTGGTTATAGAAATTTCGTTGTTGTTTCTCTTAATTGTTACACAGGTTCTGTTGATTGCTAGAAAGGTGTTCAGTTAACTGGCTGCTTACCTTAAGTGTACTTGGAATTTTTTTTTTTATGTTATATAATTCAGTACTAATTTGCATTGGAAGTTTACAGTGCATTGTTGTCAACCTGTGTATATATTTTTATGTAAAGTTTGGTGCACTTATTTTTAATACGGTCTTAACAATTGCAGTCACTTGATTTACAATTCAAATTACTTTGGTGTCTGGTTAAAACATTGTTTTATTTTGAAATTGTTTAAAACTATGCATAAATCAATTTATTGTATGAAGCGATTGTTTTAGAATATTTTTCTTAAGTTTTACATGGTGCAATGTGGAATTTTTAATAAGAGGTCAGAAAACTGGATTTGGTGTTCCAGTTGCTGTGTAAAAGGCTTTAATTTCCTGTTGATGTTTATAGCTTACAAATTCTTATTATTTGTGCAAATGTGAGCAAAATGTTAAGATAAAAATGCAGCCTCTAAAAGTATAATATTGTAAATTTTGTTTTCCAAATTGTTGTTGCTTTTAGGTTCTGTTGCACTCTTAGATTTTTTGTAAAAACCTTTTTAGCTAGGGAAATGACATGCTAGTGTTTAAAGTTGGTAATTAATATTTATATGCTATTTTTTGATTTGGAAAGTGATGTAACATCTGTGTATTGAGCATGCATGTTATTACTTTTTCTATTATATACCCTATTGCTCATGTAAAGGAATTTTTAAAGTTGATTCATCTTTATAACTTCTTAACACTGGCTTTTGTGCTTGCTTCTGGCAGAATATGGAGAACACTTAGGGATCAGTACAAAAGAATTGAGAATATCTTTTTCAAAACACACACATGGTTTTTCAACATTTAAATTGGAATGAAAACAGATTAAGAATTGTATTTTTTTTTTAAACATACACCATTTTTAAATGTGGAATTTGAAGCCTAGTGCCAATTGGTTGGGAATTCGCTTAGAAAAAATAGTCAACTTTTTGCAATGCGGTGAAATCAGATTCTGCAACATAGTGGGGGCTGGTAGTTTATTATAAAGTAGTTTTGAAAGAATTTTTGTAAATTTTATACTAAGTCAACAGTGTAAATGTATATGTAACTCAACTTAAATGAATAAATAAAGGAACTTGTGCTGTGCTTAAATTTGATTTGTGAAATTCACTCCATGTTTGCACATCTTCCCCAAATTTCAGTAGTTTCCAATGGTCAAGGCCATTTTGTTCTTACTATGTCAGCGTTTCATTGTGAAAATTCTGTTGTGGTAGCTAATTTAACAAACTTACTTGCATTTTACATATTCAAAACTTTGTGAGATTGATCTTTCATGACTGAAGCTTGGTTGATTTCATTTTAAAAAAAAAAAAAACTAATCAGAACAGTGTGTGTTGTCTTCAAAAACAAACTATCGTGAATAATTTACAATGTTAAGACCTGGTCCAACTCAGCGATGGATGCTGTTAATGTCCAAGTAAAATTTTTATCTTTATATACAAAACATACTTATGGATAAATTCTGTAGCGTAAACTCTTATTCAACAGACAGTATTAGGACCAGTTTGAGAAACTGCCTGGCAAAATTGTGTTCTGCAAATTTTAATGAAACAAGGTTTGAATAAAGCAAAGCAGTTCTCTCTTAACTGTATTACTGCCAGATGCAATGCAGCTTAAGACAATTTATTTCAATTAGGACTATTTAAAATCCTTAGAATTTTTCTCAATTTAATATATTAATCTTCCTAACAGTAGATCCAGGGGGGCTGAAAAATTTACTTTTCTTTGACATGCATGCTTCCTTTTCAGTAATAGCAAAATTGCCATGTGAAATGTTTTTTTCTATAGTAGCTTTTTTATGAAACAATGTTTCACACTCTTGAAACCAAGTAAATGTAAAAGGTTTTCACTTTAGTTGTATTATAGAAAAGCCGAAGTTTTTCTTCTGATAATCTGCCGATAATGTTTCAAGTAAATCTTGCGATTATGAATGCTATGAATTTTTCCAAGAATTTTATGATCCACAGCTCATCGCTGCAACTGCTGGTAAATTTAGCATGATTAATTACTTTAGATTGTTTTGGAACGTAATCTGACCTGAAAGGATAAGCAAATATTGAAGCAGTTTTGATCAGAAAGAAAAAAAGTTTGATAAAATAGAACTTGCCATATTTGGATTGATTCTGGAAAATGTAGTGTGTATGTCAGCTCAGCATTTTTTTTAGCAATTTTTGATCTCATACTTGTGATAACAGATATTTAGTCAGTCTACATCTTACTTTGTAACAATCATTGTGGATAATTCACTCATCATTTATAATAAATTTCCAGAGTTTTACATGTTTCTGTAAGTTTGTGATTTGAAAAAAACTATTTTGTAAATACGGATTTTTTTTTTTACTGCAGTTGATTAGCCTGTCGGGAACGTTGACAGTTTGTATATTTTATACAAGCATTGTACATATTCAAATACTGTGTTCATTTATGTTTTCTTTGTTCTTATTTGATTTATTCATTATCAAGTACAGTTTGAGAGACCTAAATATTT
The DNA here is from genome assembly GCA_039090855.1 of Macrothele yani. NCBI lineage: Eukaryota > Metazoa > Arthropoda > Arachnida > Araneae > Macrothelidae > Macrothele > Macrothele yani. Next base: position 73,113,192 of record CM077016.1, on the reverse strand, counting down.
ACATAACAGTATTTTGACCTTGCAATCAAAGTCATTTCTAAATGTTATAATAAGCTCAATCTGCATTTGTAATATTTTTGCCAACGTTTTGTATTAATCAAGGGTAAATAAAAGATCTCTTTTCTTAAATGCTTCAGTTCATTAAAAATTGATCACTTTTAAAAAAAAGTTTACTTGGTACTGTGTAGGCAAGCCCGCATAATTTTTGCTGCATGCTAACAGCACTGATCCCCCCCCCCCAAGTCCTTATTGAACTTTTAAAACAATTTTTCTGTTAACTTTTTGACTCCTGTATTTCCTTGTAGAAACTGCTGAATTTTTAGCCATGTAATGTAACTCACTTGCATAGTCAACTTTAACTTGTTCTATTATTTCCTTTCAGTATATTTTTCCCTGGAACATGCACATTACTTAAAGTTCATGACATTCTCACTAAATTAGTGACACATCAAAATTTCCCCATTTGTTTTCACTTAACACATTTACATATTTTGGAGGGCATTGGTCAGTTGTACTCTAAAGGAAGACAAAGTGATCAGCTACACTTGCCCAGCCCTTGCCTGCTAAAGGGGAACGTGAAAAACCAGTGGGTGGAACAGCAAGTCTCTAGCATAAGATGCTCTCTACTGGACAATGCTCCACTGACTCACTGAAAAACAGCAAAGGTAACATGGAATTTATGTACAGGATAAAAAAAAAAAAAAAAAAAAAGCTATTACATTCAAGACAAATTCTATAAACATCAAGAAGGATGGGGTGGAATTGGCGTTGTTCGGTCAGCAAATGCTTGGCAAAACTGTGTGGACAACTAGTGCTTCAGTTATTTTACAATCTGATTTCTGCTGCAACCATGACATGCTAAAACTGCTGTCCAGTCAAATCATATCAAACTGTATTACACAAAAAGCAACTGACAGTATTTCAGGACGGTCTTTAAAACTAATTGCAAAAGAGATGAGAATATTCAAAAAACCTTTTAGGGCATGAGAAGTCAACCTTCATTCCCTAAAAGGTTTATTTTATTATCTCTTTTCTGTTTTGTAAGAGAAGGTTAGAACTTGCCTAACCAGGTTTGAGGTAGACCTTTCCCTTGGTTTTATTGTTCAAGATTTACTGAGCTCAAGCACACAATGTTTTTTTAAGAGGCTTTCACTTGCCTATCTTTTTAAGTACTAAATATTACATTGTACGTTATTAGCAAGGAGGTTAGAATAATTCTTCTGGGAATGGCCCTAGGCTCTTAACAGTGAAGCTACAGGGTGTGGGAATTTTGATTTGTGTACATAATATCCATACAGTTTCAGCTGTGTGTGTATTTGAATTCCGTGGTTTTGGGCTGCAGAAATCGTGTTAATATCAAACCGGAATGAAATATACTTCATGCACGTGTAAAGTTTTAAATTTTAACGTTTTGTTTTAAATTCGCACAAACGTTTATGTAATTCATTTTAAATAATAAAAAGGGGGGGGGGTTCAAAATAATTAAGAATTTTATAAATCCAGCATTTTTTCACACATCGGGAGAAAGGTTACGATGTAAAATTAGAAACATTTGCGACCAAAGAATGTGATTCGGCCAACACAAAATGCATTGCAATAGCCTTGGAAACCATTAGCTTTCCCACACTTTAAGGTGGACGTCTAGTGATTTTGCTTCCTATTCTTCCAATGGGCAAATTTCTGTACAGTTTCTTCACAACTAATACGTTCCCAAGGATGAAAATTTGAACATCGATTAAAATAACTTCATATTATAAATTGTAATACTTACTATTTTCTAAAACATAACCATAATTAAGCAATCCATTTGTCTACTGACGTCGTCAATGTACAGGTCGCGCCATCTTTTTTCTGGTCTCAACACCAAAGGAAAAGTTATTGATTTTTAATATAATTATGGTTATGTTTATAATTATGGTTATGTTTTATATGAAGGTATTTTAAATCTATGTTCAAATTCTCATCCTTGGGAACGCATTACTTGTGAAGAAAATGTGTACAGACGTTTGCCCATTGGAAGTATAAGAAGTAAAATCACTTTACGTCCACGTTAACGGACGTCGCTCGCGGTTATAGGCTTCACGCAATGCAGAGGGCATCTCCAGATGTCTTTATTCTAACCTCCTTGGTTATTAGGGATGAAAATAAGTTATTTACATTAGCGCGTATCTTTCGAATTAAGTTTGTTATAGAAAAATTTGCTTTCACCTACACTTTCTCTCAATTTCCAGCAACCCCAGATTTAAATTTGCTGGATAAACCCCTGAATGAGCGTCTTTTGCATACTTAGTTATGAAAAAAAAAAAATCAACGTGCATTTTTAGGAAATCTTAATATTCAAACAATTTAATTACACCACCTATGGGGGGGGCTACTCATAATTTAAAGTTCGAACGTTGTTATTCAGAGAGTGTAATCACCCAGTACGAAAAATAATCTGCGCAACTTGAACCAATAGTAAAACGCATATATCCACAAATATCCCCTGTCGCGCAGTGGGCTAAGCGCTGGCTTCTGATAATTCGCCCAAGAAGCGTCCGGGTTCGCGTCCCAGTGAGGCATGGATGTTGTTTTTCTCCCATTTGGGGGGAGGGGGTTAACGACCACCGTGAGCAACTGGGCTATAAGCAGTCTCCCGTCGGGCCACTGTGTTCCAGGGAAGGGAGAAAGCCAGTGCCGTAAGACACATCCATGCCTCAGTTGGATTCGAACCCGGATTAGACCTCTGCGCCCCGGGGCGGCCATTTGTCTTACTGCACTGGCTCTGTTACTTGATCATTTGGCATACTGTGTACCATTTTCGCTATGTACATTGTTGATGTAAAAGGAATGTACTATGTTTATCCTGTATCTGTTCTACCAGGTCAAATAATTTTTTGAACCTTTAATCGCCGCCCCGGTGGCGCAGTGGTCTAAGGCGTTGGCCTCTGATCATTCGTCCGAAGGGGTCCGGGTTCGAATCCCGGTGAGGCATGGATGTTGTGTTTGTCTTACGGCACTGGCTCTCTCCCTTCCCTGGAACCAGTGACCCTAAATTAGGGACGGGCGACCGCTTATAGCCCATTGAGTTGCTCACGGTGGTCGTTAAACCTCCAATAAAAAAAAAAAAAAAAAAAAAAAAGAACCTTTAATCAAAAGGGGGGGGAGAGATAGCTACTTACTCCTAATCAGCTTAGCAGTTGTGAAAATGAACGAATTGTGCACAAAAAGATTATAGATGTTGGAAGCAAAAGGGATTTGCCGCCCCGGTGGCGCAGTGGTCTAAGGCGCTGGCCTCATTCGTCTGTAAGGGGTCCGGGTTCGAATCCCGGTCAGGCATGGATGTTGTGTTTGTCTTACGGCACTGGCTCTCTCCCTTCCCTGGAATCAGTGACCCTAAATTAGGGACGGGCGACTGCTTATAGCCCATTGAGTTGCTCACGGTGGTCGTTAAACCTCCAATCAAAAAAAAAAAAAAGAAAAAGAATCCCGGTGAGGCATGAATGTAGTGTTTGTCATACGGCACTGGCTATCTCCCTTCCCTGGAATCAGCCTAAATTAGTGACAGACTATTGCTTATAGCCCACTGAGTTGCTCACAGTGTAAAGTTCTCTAAGCCGAAACAATGAGTGATGCTTATTTATAGTATTACAATAAAAAGTAAACAACCTAGTCTTCATAACTGAAAAATGACTGCCGGCGCAGTGGTCTAAGCGATGGCCTCTGATCATTCGTCCGAAAGGGGTTCGGGTTCGAATCCCGGTGAGGCATGGATGTTGTGTTTGTGTTACGGCACTGGCTCTCTCCCTTCCCTGGAACCAGTGACCCTAAATTAGGGACGGGCGACTGCTTATAGCCCATTGAGTTGCTCATGGTGGTCGTTAAACCTCCAATCAAAAAAAAAAAAAAAATGACTCAAAGTCGTATAAGTTCATGTGCCGTGAAGTCTGATACCCCCAACAACATCATGACACGGTCGTTGTAGATCACAGGCGTAGCTAAAAAAAAAGTCAAATGGCACTGTCGGACAGTTAATGCCTTCGAAGTGAGCGATGTACAGTTACCAAGTTCCAAAAAGTGTGATAAATGTCACACTGTGTCTCATCCAGTCATGTAGTTCTAAATATAAAAGTGCCTTAGCTCTCAACGTAGGAAACCTCAACCTGAGAAGAATACCCTCAAAAAATGTTCACACGCCCTCTGAAATCTAATTTAATTTAACAATTTTTATTAGATTTTCATTAATTTTATCAATTTATATTGAAATTACACAATATGAGCAATTTTCAATAAAAGAAAACGTTATGTGGTAGTTATATGCTAAGAATACAAAATTTTTATTTAAATGCGGCTTTGTCGTTCTACACGTTTCTAAATATTCATGTGAACAATACGTATTAGTCACATTGAAGAAATGCAACTAACAGTTACGTATATCAACTCAGTGTGACTAATTCACAGTTTTTCCTAAGATTTTTTTTTTTTTTTTATTGGAGGTTTAACGACCGCCGTGAGCAACTCAATGAGCTATAAGCAGTCGCCCGTCCCTAATTTAGGGTCACTGGTTCCAGGGAAGGGAGAGAGCCAGTGCCGTAAGACAAACACAACATCCATGCCTCACCGGGATTCGAACCGGACCCCGTTCGGACGAATGATCAGAGGCCATAGCTTAGACCACAGCGCCACCGGGGCCCCCGGCTCTCCTAAGATTATAAGGTGGTTGCATGATATGTCTTTTTTGTGTTACCCATAATGAAGCAGAGAGTACACTGAGAAAAACGTTTTAATTCAACAAAAAAATTTGCCGATATACAGTCAAAAAATTTTTTTGCTGATTTTGCAAAATTTTGTTGAAAATTATTGTTGATTTAACAAAATGTATTGTTATCACGGCAAAACGTTTTGTTCATTTAACAAAATGATTAGGTTGATTTGGGGGAATTTGTTTGATCCAACAAAACATATTGTTATCATGACAAAAATGTTTTGTTGCGCTAAGCCCCTTTTGCATCATTCGTCTCATCCATAGTGCACAGAAAGTTCCAATCGTCTAGATACAAGTGAAAATATATGCGTAGATAATCAAAGAACTTAACTCGCGTCGGATTTCCGAAGAATATAAGCTCCTCCGGTTGACATTCAGCATTAGTACAAATCTTGTATCTTGAAAAGACTCATCTGGCGCTACATAAAAATGTGCTTCAACCCTGATATCGCATGGAGGAGATACTATGGAAGCATCGTACTCAAAGGGGAGTAACTATGACTCGTATGATGATTTAAGCACACATTCTGGAAGTACCAAATCAAATGGGAGATTCCCTGAAACTCCGATAGGACAATCGTACGCTCCAATGGTGTACTAAATCGCGGAATCTTCAGAAGCACACATCGGCAAACTACGAATTGGTTGAGAAAATGAGGCTTTAGGACCAGGTGAAGCACTTGAAATCATGTGGTTTTCTTCAAAAAAAAAAAAATGTAAAACCTCTTAGCCATGGTTGTGATCAACTTCCGTACATCTCAAATGTTGTGCCATTTCGTGCGATTTCCTTACATATAACCGAAAATGCGTATAACCTAGTGCGAGTTCCGTACAGGTTTTTTCTTTTAATCCACCTTACCTCCTTATTCCCCTGAATAAGCGGGTGCAACTTTCATTTGCACAAAGCCTCTGGAGGCATATTCACGAAGTTGGCTTAACTACAGAATACAAGGATGATGAAAATATACGAATGCAATCACGAATGTGTATAGCACTAGCGCATCTGCCAATGGAAGATATTGATGATGGTTGGCTCTGCATTATGGAAGACTCACCAGAAAATGAAAAACTTCAACGATTTTACGATTGCTTTGTGAATCAATGGTTGGAAAATTCTGCTATTACATAAATAGATGTGGAACTGTCGCAAAAAACTTCATAGAACCAATGACGTTGTGGAAAGCTGGCACCATAAATTAAGCCAATTAATGAACAAGCCGCACCCAAAAATTAATAGTTTGGTAAAAAATTTGAAAGAATAGGCAGAATATAATGTTTTTTTGAAAAAAAGACATTACCTGAAGCTTGAGAAGAAAACGCGCCTTAAGAAATACATCAACCTCGACAAACGAATAAACAGAATCTTAGATGATTATTGTGATTCTGAGACCATAAGAAAATGTTTAAGAGCTCTTGTCTTCATTGGAAAATTTTAGTAGTTGCCCAGTATAGTCAGCAAACTACGAGGGTTGAGAATAAAAAATTCAAAAAGTGAAAAGTTATAAAAAAATTGAACAAAAATGTAAAAAAGTTTAAAATAAAAAATGTAAAGAAAAACAGCTTAAAACAAAAAATGTAAGAAAAAATTGCATCGATAAAAGACAAATTGATAATCCTGGCTGGGCCGCCCCGGTGGCGCAGTGGTCTAAGCGATGGCCTCTGATCATTCGTCCGAACGCGGGGTCCGGGCTCGAATCCCGGTGAGGCATGGATGTTGTGTTTGTCTTACGGCACTGGCTCTCTCCCTTCCCTGGAACCAGTGACCCTAAATTAGGGACGGTCGACTGCTTATAGCCCATTGAGTTGCTCACGGCGGTCGTTAAACCTCCAATTAAAAAAAAAAAAAAATCCTGGCTGCTTTTTAAACACTCCAGCACTATGCTGCTGTCCTAATCCTGGATAAAGTCTGAAGGGAAAGCATGCCAATATGATGCAAGAAACCATCATCACATGTACACACGGTTGATTTCATATAATTATATCTTATAATTTTTGTCATTTGCGTTAAAATAAGCAATAAATTTCACAATGATTTCATAAAAAAATTTGAGAAATATCTCAACACTGTAGTCATTTTTCAGTTTAGTTAATTATTTGTTATTAAGACTATTTCATCAACCAACCGTTTATATATGAAGGGCCGAATTCCGTCTACTTTGTACGGAATTCGCTTCGCACGTTGTTGAAAAATTTTACTGCACATATACGGAAATCGCACGAAATGGCACAAAATTTGAGTTATACGGAAGTCGGCCATCACCCTTAGCCATGAGTCCTCCTTCGCCCCTCGTTTCTGGGGCTATCAGTATGCCCCTGTTTGAAGCACAAAATATGCGCAAAAGGTTTTCCATGGTGAGTTGTATCCTATACCGCGAAGGAATTTAACCAGATGCGCAGGTAGTGCTGCAAATACATCGGAAACAGAAATATATACATACGTCCCATAGTGGCAAAGCAAAACAGTTCACCAAAAATTAGAAAGTATATCAAGAATATTTCCCACTTAGGAGCTCAATCCGATGCAAAAACGATTTCTCACATTGAAGTGTTTTGAAGCAGGTAAATCGAGGGAAAGAGCGGTTTCCCTGTACTCTACCCCCGTAGCGGAAGAAACTGCATTACTTGAGACCTACTCATAATAGTCTTCGTTATAAATGGTATCGAAAGAAAATTTTTACAATTAGGTATGTAGGAGTAATTATATGGAATAAAATTTATTCTGAATTCGGTAGCATTTGCGCCCCCGTACCGGCAAAGGTATACACCGGAAAGCAAGGATCATCGTTCTCATATTTCGGGCTTCCTAATGAAAAAAGAATTTTTCAAATCGGACTAATAGTGGCAGAGATACAGTGCCCACGGACTGACAAAGTGATAACATAAGCACATACTTTTTATTACGAAAGACTTGCTTAATAAAAGCTGCCAAATTTTATTATTGAGAAATGCAGTTGGTACAGGAAGTGGAAGAACAAAATATTGCCCAGATACGAAGTGCCACTCGGGGGGGGGTCCCGAGTGGTATGAGGCGATGGCTTATGGCCATTCGTATGATATGGTCGCGGATGAGGCACGGATGGTGTGTTTGTCCGATGGTGCTAGCGCTATCCCTTTCCTGGAGTCAGTAGTCCTACACTGCTGGCCACCCAAAATGCAACACCAAGAAGGACACGAGATAGCAAAGCCAGATTTACTGGACACATAACAACAGATACAAAGATGAAACAATTGAGCTTACCGGCCCGTGCGACTTGCGGAACACGCAGACATCAATAGTTCGCGTGGCCCCCATGGCTGGCAATAACGGCCGCTACACGCCGCGGCATTGAACAAAAGAGGCTTTGGATGTGGGCTTGGGGTATGTCGGTCCAGGCTGCTTCCACACGTTGCCACAGTTCATCAGGCGTAGCCGCGGGTGGTGCTTGCCGTACCCCTCGGTTGCCGATCAGCTACCACACGTGTTCGATGGGCGACATATCGGGAGAACAGGCGATCCACGGCAGCAGTGACACCTTGTGGGCCGTAAAGAATTGTTGCACGACGCGTGCCACGTGCGGGAGCGCATTGTCTTGTTGAAATGTGGCCGCTGACAGGTCCTGCAGGTAAGGAGGACCACAGGCTCCAAAACGTCGGAGATGTAGCGGTGGCTGTTGAGTGTACCGGCGATGCGTACCAGAGGGGTGCGGGTGTCATATCCAATTGCGCCCCAAACCATAACGCCAGGCGACGGACCGGTATGGCGAAGCATAATGCAGGCGTCATACAGTCTCTCGCTGAGGTGCCGCCACACGTGGATCCGACCATCGTGGTGTTGCAGGCAGAAGCTGGATTCGCCGGAGAAGACAATGTCGTGCCATTCCGTAGTCCAGGTGCGGCGTTCAACGGCGCACTCGCCGGTGGTGTAACGTCAATGGTAATCGGAGCAATGGGCGCAGTGCGACAAGTCCCCGCCGCTCCTGCAGACGACGTCGAACGGTACGTGCTGACACAGGTTGTTGCGCAACACGCCCCAATTCCTGCGCTAACGTTCGTGATGTGGTGGTGCGAGCCGTCAATGCCCGCCGCACAACATGCCGGTCCTCTTGTTCGGTGGTGTGCCGTGGCTGCGGTAATCGCTCACGTCGGTCCCTCCTGCACCTACCGAATCCATACTCGCCTCACTGTGGCTGGATGTCGTCCCACACGGGCGCCGATGTCTCGGTACGATAAACCGCTGCCGCGATAAGCCACTATTCGTCCTCTGTCGAACTCCGAAACGTGCTGGAATGACTGCCGTATTCTTCGACGAAGCATCAGGAAGCTTCCCACGCACAGGTCCGGCAGCACAACACACTTCCGCTACTTACACCCCGCCTTCTGTGTAACCTTCTTATATTGCTTCTCGGTGGCGTGCCGGGCGCACATGATTTGCATATACCCTGCAATGCTAATCGTTTGCATGTCCTCTCGCGGGCAACGCATGCTGCGAAATTCAGGCCAATCGGATGCTTCCTTCTTGGTGTTGCATTTTGGGTGGCCAGCAGTGTAGATCAAGATTACTAATTAGCCATGCGTCAAATCTTATGTTCATCAAACTTCACGGACCTCTGATTGAACAGTGGAAATCAGACAATTACGTTAGCAAGTGACTGAGGAATCATCGCTCAGCGACTGATACCCAGATCAAAGCAGGCAAGCACACAAAACGTCCAGTGGATCAACTTTGGAAATTCCTTTAAGGAGATAAACTAACCATTGTTTCGCCTAATTATTTACATTCATGCAGTTATGTAAATCATAAATGACACTTTTATTAATTTTTATTATTCTTAAACGTAATATTCAACTGTATAAGTTTCTTACTGATTAAAGCAGCCCGTGGCTCCTTCAACTATTCATGCCATGTTTTACAGTAAGATTAGGCAATGTACAGTATTACAATTTACGACCACTCATTCCAGTTCTAAATAGTACAGACATCTGAGACAATAGGCCTATAATGGATGGTGAAGCCTTTGCCATTTTCTACTTGTGTACACACTTGTACTTTTTACATTTTTTTAATTTTAAAAACTGTGCCTATTATATACACGTGTATTAAAAAATCGTTCGTGTTACATGGTGCGTTCCGGCACTTCTTTTTTTAGCAATACACCACTGTTACACTATCAAAGTAGTTTTGGTACTGACAGTTGTAGACTTGTCTATATTATCACAGATACTTTTCCATTTATTTCAATTATGCGTTTGCAGACTCTAGACTTCATTTCTTGTGCAACGTGGTCAATTATGTTGGTAGCGCTAAATCACGATCGCAAACCAGGTGAGATTACTGCATCATTTAATTGTTGCACTGCAACAGTTCAGCATGATCAGAATATGTCTATCATGTTTAGCAATAAAATATGCCGTTCTAAAAACCTTGTTAGGGGTCTACAAACATTTAAACGGTCTACAATGTTTTCAATCGCTTGTGTTTTAGCTCCCTGTATAATGTTTTCAGCGCTTATGTGTGACTGGGATTTTGATTGCTCAAATATTTTTTTTCTCAGTGATTTAAGTTGCGCTGCTAACGTTAAATGAAACTGACACCGAACTTCATTCCTTGGAAAGTTTCAGTCCTTGCGATTTCAATGGACCTAAAGTTGCCACGCTGGAACAAAATGAACACCCAATTTTACCAGATTTACATGCAATCCATGGGAAGGTTGTTTTCTTCTCTTCCCACATAGCAGCAGTCCGAATTTCAGGCCATTCGGACTTGAGATTTTTATCATTAGTATTATCGCTAGTCCAATTATCTTCTTTCGGAGTCACTTCACTAACAAAGCAAACACCACCTCCTTTTGGATTCTTTTTTTTTTTTTTTTTTTTTGATTGGAGGTTTAACGACCACCGTGAGCAACTCAATGGGCTATAAGCAGTCGCCCGTCCCTAATTTAGGGTCACTGGTTCCAGGGAAGGGAGAGAGCCAGTGCCGTAAGACAAACACAACATCCATGCCTCACCGGGATTCGAACCCGGACCCCGTTCGGACGAATGATCAGAGGCCATCGCTTAGACCACTGCGCCACCGGGGCGGCCTTTTGGATTCACTTCACTCTTTGTCACGTTCACGTCGGGTTCACAAACACTTTACTTTTCTTCAGTGTGTGCCAATTGTTTCTTGTTTTGAGTAACAAATGCGTCCATGCACGTTTATTTTCGTTTCACACTCATTTTTGAAACTGAAACACAAGACACAGCCCAAGAAAATTTTTCATGCTGCTTGAAAGTAAGTCGCGAACATGGAGGTAGGAATAATTATTCCTACCTCCATGGTCGCCACACAACTGAGAAAAACGAACAGTCACCCCCAATCCCCACCCTCTCTTTTACTGTGCATTGCGAGACCTGTAGATACAACTATACTCTCTGCATAATCCGTCGCCAAGTTTTCTTCTTGAAAGATTCTTCTGATCACGACGCGCGGACAGGCGCGGCGTGATCAGAAGAATTTGACTCCGCGAGGATCAGAAGAAATGTTTTGATAGATTTCTTCTGATCCCGCCGCGCCAGCAATATGAGTTGTGACTGAGAGCTTTCACTAAGAAGCCCAATTTGCAACAAATGACTAAGGAAGGAGCATGCATAAATATTATTTCATTTTGCAGTATTTCCTAGCACAAATAATAATTGTTTTATATTTTGTGAAAGCATTCGAACCGTTTAAATACTAAAAAAAGTAGGGGAACGTCGTTCCTGCCCCAATACACCACTGCTTACAGCGATGATGCACGGGTGTTCCCCATTAAATGGTGATCGATATGAGTTACAAAATTCGAAACTGCTTGAATATATACACAATCAGCAAAAATAAAAATCTCTTTCTTACAATTTTTTTTTCTCTCCTGGAATTAGCAAGATTTGCATTCGTGTATATTTTTCTTTTTTTTTTTTTTCATCATTTTGAATTTCATGAGCTCACGGATATTCAAAATGATGTCACAAATATCAATGGGGTCGATCGTATGAAATTTGCTTTGCGGAATGGTGTTATTGTGCTACATAAAACAATATTAAAGTTCAGTTTTAATTATTATTTTTTTAATCTTCCGGTGGGCTTGCCGAAATTCAAAATAGTTCAGAAAAGATTGCTGAAAACTTTCTAGTTTTACTTTCTATTTATTTTTATTTTTTCTAACACACATTTTTTTACCTTTTTTTTAAACGAGCTTCTAAAATGTTCTGTCAGAAAGCCAGTTTCCAGATTTGAGGTTTCACACCGGGAAGAGGATCAGGGCCGGCCTTTGGCATAGGCGAGCAAGGCGGCTGCCTAGGGCTGCGGATTTTAATCATATATCGATTTTCTGTCATCATCCAATTTTTAATCTGTATTGTCTTTAAAAAAAAATCACTAAAAAGGTAAACAGTCCAAGTACGCCTTTTCTCTTGTCCCACTAGTTTTTTTGGGGGGATGCCGCTAAGTGAATCTATATATAAAAACAGCTGTTCCCTTTCTTTATGCTTTGCAGTGAAGTTTAGTTTCTTTTCCGCCGGCTTTAAATATGAAACGGTAATAACAAAGGAGGAATGCGTAGGCAGTAAACAAAACGCCAGACAAAAGTTTCCGCGGTTGAGTGAAAAACAGAACGACTGAGATTTGCTAATTTAACCGGATTACAATTCCCTTACTTTTGACTACCGTAGATCGTTTGACTAATGTAAATATAAATGAGTTCTGTTCCTTATGAGAGGATAGGGCTACAGAATCAGGGAGGCTACAATGGGTATCCCATTACAACCTCCTTGGGAAGTATCATTTATACTCTTACTCGTTATACAAACGAAAACGGAAAAGCAGACGGAAAACTTAAAAAGGCCAAGCCGGCCGTGGGCAGAAGAGAAAACCACTCAGGAAAGCATTTTTTTTAACTGAACGAACACTCTAGGAAAGCTTTTTTTTTCGTTTGAGTTTTCTACAACAGCTGTAAATAGTGCGATTAACGTTAAACCTTAAGTTATGTGCCCAATAGTTTATGGAGGAATAATCACGAAACAGCAAGCTACAATGACATTTACAAATAAGCATATTGTAGGCAGCATTCGGAGAAGTTTAGAAATCTTCAGGTAAGCCAATGAACTCATATATATATATATATATATATATATCATCATCATCATCATCATTGTCAACCATTATCAATCCACTGCTGGATGAAGGTCTCCCCAAGTTTCCTCCACAACGGTCTGTCTTGTGCCAGTCTCCTCCATGTCACCCCTGCATACTTTCGAATTTCATTCACCCATCTCCCATGTGGTCTTCTTCTGGGTCTTTTCCTGTCCCTTGGAATCCAATCTAAAATTTCGGCTGTCCATCGATGATCTGTCCTTCTGGCAGTATGTCCAGCCCATTGCCATTTCAGGGATTTAACTCTGATCATGATGTCTTCCACTCTTGTCATTTTTCGGATCCACGAGTTCCTCTTCTTATCTCTCCTGGTTACACCAAGTATGCACCTCTCCATGCTGCTTTGAGTTGTCTGCAGCCTTTGTATGTCTCTTTTAGTTAAGGTCCACGTCTCTGCACCATACGTAAGCACTGGAAGGATGCATTGATCAAACACTTTTCTTTTAAGACATAATGGCATATTGCTCTTGAAAATTATGCTGTTTCTTCCAAAAGCTCTCCAGGCAAGTTTTGTACGCCGATTAATTTCTTCATCAATGTGACCCTCACTTGATATCTGCTGTCCAAGATAAACGTACGTGTCTGTTATCTCCAGCTTTTCTCCATCAATCGATAAATCTTCATTTCTTGTAAAAGCATTGAACATCACTTTTGTCTTCTGAAAGTTCATTTTTAATCCCACTTCTTTACTCTTGTCAGCAAGTTCCTGGATCATACTCTGCAGCTCTGATGGGGTAGTTGCAAAAATGACTACGTCATCAGCAAAACGAAGGTGGGTTAGATAATCTCCATTAATCTTTATCCCCTTGTTTTCCCAGCTCAGCGACTGAAAAACACCCTCCAATGTGGCATTAAAGAGCTTCGGAGATATGGTGTCACCTTGTCTCACTCCTTTCCAATTTTTACGTGTGTTGTATTTTCAAACAGCCTAATTTTTGCACTTGCATTTTCATAGATGTTATTAATAATATTGATGTATGCATCTTCAATACCGCAGGTTTTCAGAGCCATTGTAACTGCTGATGGTTTCACCGAATCAAAGGCTTTTTCATAATCGATAAAAGCCATGCACAATGGAAGTTCATATTCCCTCGCTCTTTCAATTAGTTCTCTCAGCACGTGGATATGATCTATTGTGCTGTAGCCACTCCTTAATCCAGCTTGTTCTCTCGGTTGAGCCATGTCCAGTGTTACCTTCAAGCGGTGTGAAAGAACTTTAGTGAAGATTTTATAAACTACTGATAGGAGGCTGATAGGTCTGTAGTTTCCGAGATCCTCAATGTCACCTTTCTTATGTAGCAGGATCATTGTAGCGGTGTTCCAATCCTCAGGAATCTTTCCTTCATTAAGGCATCGAGTGAAAATTTGGGCGAGTACTGTTTCGATTTCTCCACTTGCTTCTTGTATGATGTCTACAGTAATTCCATCTTCTCCTGGAGCTTTTCCTCGCTTCATGTTCTTGATTGCATGTGCAACTTCTGCTGGAAGGACTGGAGGAACTCTGGTACTGGTATCTTTCATGATGTCTGGAGTGCATATATCATCCCTTTCATATAATTTGGAGTAGAAATCTTTCACTCTTGTCAAAATTTCGCCTCTATTTCTTGTTACAGAACCATCTTCTTTTCTCAGTGCCATAATCTGTTTTCTTCCCTTACTGAGATGTCCCTTTGCTATCTTTAGGCTTTGGTTGTTTTCAATTGCTTTCCTCACTAGTTCACAGTTGAATTTCCTTACGTCTTCAGTGATACTTTTTCTTACTGTCTTGCATAGCTCTATATATTCCACTTTGGAAGTCACATCTTCTTTAGTTGTCCTCATCTCTCTTCTTTTTTGCATCAACATTTTGGTTTTTCCTGATAATTTGTTCACATGCAACTTGTTCTTAGACCCAGCTAATTTTGTTGCTGTTTCCATAAGAGCTTTGGTTACTTTTCTGTTAACTTCAGAGATGTCCACTTCTTCCGATGTTAGGCCTTCTAAAGCAGAGAACCTGTTCTTCAGTTCTAACTTGAAGGTATTATGGTGTTTTTTAAGGTTGGTTATGTCAATAGATTTTGTTTGTCTTATGAGCTTGCCACGTTCAAGTTTAGTGTTGAGGTGCATCTTACATCTCACCAATCTATGGTCACTACATGTGTTGAACTTGTTTAGCACACTGCAGTCTTCTATGACGAATTTTTTGTTACACATAATAAAATCAATTTCACTTGTCGTCCCATTTGGATGTCTCCATGTCCATTTCCTGTGTGGCTTTTTCTTGAAGAAGTAGTTCAAGATGAAAAACCCTTCTGCCTCTGCAAACTCAACGAGAGTATTTCCACGCTGGTTTCTGTTGCCATGACCGAATTTACCTACTGAAGTTTCATTCTGTTGCCGTTGCCCTATTTTTGCATTGAAATCTCCCATAATTATTTTCAAGTGCTGCTTACCTTTATTATTTAGATGACAAATTTCCTCATAAAATTCTTCAATTTCTTCTTCAGGATGACTTGTGGTGGGTGCATAAGTTTGAATAATCTGAGCCTGGTATCTTTTCGAGAGTTGGATAACAAGTCGTGCAGCTCTGTCAGAGGAACTTTCAACTTCTACAACTTTATCCTTCAGTTTCTTGTTTATTATAAATCCAACACCGCTAGTTCTGCCAGTATCTGTCCCACGATAGTAGAAGAGATGTCCACTTTTCAGTTCGATGAGATCTTCTCCTTTTCTCCTTACCTCACTTAGCCCCACGATGTCCCACTTGATCCTTTGTAGTTCCTCTTCCAATTCAAGAAGCCTTGAATCAGAAGATAGGGAGCGTCCATCGTAAGTAGCCAAGGTCAGCATCAGATGGCAGCCTAGTCCGGTCCTCCGTGGATTCTTAGCACCCTCTGCCTTCATGTCGCACTGGCCGCTGCCTTGGCCAGGTACATTCCAGCTGCCGGAGACTGAGGGCCAAGATTTAAGTTGTGGAATCATTTTGGAGGGGTTTGGCCATAACTCACCACGCTGGCCAAGCGGGTTGGCGAGTGTGGGATAGAATTTCCTCTAATCCCGATGGTATAGTTATACCGCTATGGGCGGTCGTCAGAGCCCCTTTAGTGGGAACAGGATGCACCACGAGAAGGCGGGGTTGACATTTGTCAAGGAGAGGCTGTGATGTTACGCATCACCTGACCTTACATCCCTATATATATATATATATATATATATATATATATATATATATTCTATAAAGAAGATACGTTTTGCTCTTAAGTATATATATATATATATATATTAAATAACAATTTGTGCATTTTTAAAAAATTTAGTTTCCTGTCATTGAGGGGGAAAAAATACGTTACTTAAATATGATTGAAAACTGATATTTTAACAATTAAGCATCATGCACGCTTTTTCGGTTAAAAATACTATTAGGGGCCGCAGAAGTAAAACTTCGCGTAGGGCCGCCGAGGTAGTAAGGCCGGCTCTGAAAAGGATATTCCGTTTCCTCATGAGGAAAACGCCACTTCAAAGTTCCACACGGGGAAAAAAGCAGAGTGATTCAGAACTCTTCTGTAATGTGTGCACTTGTACTGTGAACGTAGGAAAAGTTTCCAAGTGGCGACTCCAGCCGCTCAGATCTGGGTGGGCTATAAGGGGGCCTAAGCATGATGGAGGGGGGCACAAATGTTGAAGTGCTTGGCTGAAATTTTGGCAAAAAAAATCCGTATGTGTAGATTTTACCCGACGCTGATAATGTTAATATATTTTATGACTGCAATACTTGTGATGTTGAGATAGAATAAATCAGCAACGCTTATTCACAATTAAATATTTTATTTTAAGATTTACTATAGTTTCTCTGAACGTTTCGCTCGGCTTCATCAGGACAAATGCCATTGCCTTGATGAAGCCGAGCCAAACGCTCAGCGAAACTACTGATGATGTTAAAATAAGATATTTAATTGTGAATAAACGTTGCTGACTTATTCTAGCTGATGTTATCCCTAGTAAAAGAAAAAACATTTCAGGTGCATAATGTACGTAGTATTTATTCAGAGTATGTAATATGGGAACCGTGGATACGAATCTTCATATCCTTTAACAGGTTACTACTTCTTCGTTCTCCGCAATTATAGCTTACCTACGTGTTTTTTCTTTCTTTCTTTTTTTTTTTTTTTTTTTTTTTCTGTCATAAGGATGTTATCCCGTTCCTGCCGGCCATGTAGTCAGCGGTTTTTCCGCCGACTCTCTGGGCTTGAGGACGCGAATGCGTAGATGGTTCCCTGTGAAGTCGGCCCCGGACGCACTTTGTCCCTTACACACATGCAGTAGAGGAATGGCAAGCCGGCTGCATTAATTTGCCAGTAACCCTCAAAGACGCATGATCGTCTTTGTGGGACTCAACCCGTCATAGACGGCACAGATAAAGAGAGATAGATAGATAAGGATGCTCATGAATTTTAGTTTGTAACCTGACAAGGAATCTCTCTTTCTCTCCCTCTCTCATCTTTTAAAACTATATGGTGTTTTTCTACTCAATTGGACATTCGCTCAGGACTTCCTCCATTTCTCAGAAATACAAACACTAAATTTAACAAAAAAATTAATTTTATATAACAAAATTTCTGAGAATTCGAGAAATTCACGTACGTTTATCCAAGTTAAAAATATAAAATATTAGATGGTTGCACTCGCCATGTGTTCTAACGGCTAAAATATTAGATGGTTGCACTCGCCATGTGTTCTAACGGCTTAAATATTTGGGGGCTAAATGGTGGGCTCACATAAAAGTTGGGTAGGCTGAAGCCCACCCGTAGCGTCGCGCCTGTAACCCAGCATTACAATTCTAGCAAACACAGGGAAAATATTCACTTGAAGTTGCATTCAGGCCAATTGCAATTGGTTGCAGGTAATCTAAAACATGGCATACAATCTAAAGGTGAGTGTGTATATACAGTATATAGTGCTTCTTCACAGCCATCTTTCATCAAATGTCACTATCACCTTACAAATGTGCATGGCGAGAATTGCAGAACTCGCATGGGCAACGAAAACATTGTGGTGCAACTAGAAAACATTGTGGTGCAACTTTTCATCTATTTCATGTGATGGTATTGCAAAAACCTTTGCAGCCATGTTTCCAGGGTGTGTTCCCGAGGGATTTTCTTTAAATCGTAAGAAACTTTTTTACATCAATTAGCTCCTTATTTCAGAAAACAAGTTATTGAAGATCCACGGCCGTCTTTCTATGTTTCGAGTTTTGACGACACAGCGAATGGAGTTGGAAGACAGGAAATAAAAACCCAAATCAGCTTCTGGTCAGACTCAAGAAACGAAGTGGGTTTTCAACACTTGGAAACTTTCTTCATAGGTCAAGCGACAGAAACAGTTATACATAAGAACTTACGTGCTGCACTGGAGAATGCTCAGCTGCCTCACCAAAACCTGATTGTACTCAGTTGCGATGGTCCGAATGTTAATAAAAGTGTTATTCAGCTCATGAATGAAGGAATGCTAAGGGTGCGAGAAAAAAAGACTTCTGTATATTGGCACATGCAACCTTCATGTTATGCATAATGCATTTCACAAAGGACTGTAGGATCTGGGTGAAAATGTTTTTTGGAACTGATAGTATCCATGTATTATTTTTTTAATGGGTGGCCGAAAAAATCCAAAGAGGTTTAGGACTTCCATCCCACCACTTCATCAAACACGCCCCACCAAGACGGTTGTGCTTCAGATGCTGCTTCGAGGCTCCCGCAACCGGGAACCCCGGAGGCCTTGCGGCTAAGAGGGCCACCACCCTCTGGAAAAATGTTTTACAATTTTTTCCCCGGAAACTGTATATGAAGCTGGTTAAAGAAATAGCCAGGATTTTGTTCTTTTACAGGAGCTTTGAACAGAGGCGACTTTAAATCTTTTGGGGCCCTAGGCGCTAAATGAATCTGGGGCCCCTCCTTCCCCTTGTTATTCCCTCAGAAATTTTATCCGTCAGATTAAAAAAAAAAAGTAAAGTCAAGAAATTTTTTTTTGCGCTTTTTAAAATACCATTCTATAATAAATTATTAGAACGTTTCGTAAGAAACAGTGCCAATGTAATCAGTTTGTCTGTCCGTGCACATCGAACTTTTTGTTTTTGCAGATATTTCAAAAATTATTTTTACGGTTAATAAGAAATCAAAGGGCATTAAGTTTGGCACTTTAAACATCCCATATACTTCATGAATTTACGGCTAAGGGCTGTGAAAGTCGAAAATTCAATAAATTCAAGTTCTCTTGAGAAGAAACTATTCTACATAGAGCAAAAAAAATATTTTTGTGCCTCTCAGATTAGGCTTAACAGTCCTTTCTCAAATATTTAAATTTTACAGTTAGTTCATTAATTTACTGCTAGAGACACTGAAGGCCAAAAAATATGGTTTTCGCAGATTCGTCACAAATTATTTTTGCGAATTGATTGGACATAAAATTTCATTCAACTTTGCGCATTTTTAATTTCACTACTAGTACATAAATTTCCCTCTAGTTCTCGAATTGGAAATTCAGTAAATTTCAGCTTTACGCTACAAAAACACCATTTCAGTTACAGCAAAAGTTCTTTTTGAGTTTGATACGTTTGGCAAAACTGGCTACATTAGTACATTTTCAGTTGCTAGTTACTTGGCAAATTTAGCGCTAAAGAAGCTGAAAATGGAATTTTGCTAAATTTTATCAATACATTTCGTATAAATTGTTAATTACAGAACATGCTCTCTCCATTGCTTCAGCTTTGGAAAATCACTTTGTTTTTATGTTATGAGCAAATTAGTCAAATTATTATGCAACGAGCATGGTATCCAGCAAAAATAAAATACTTGAAGACATTGGCAACCGGAAAAGTCCTCCCCGTTACAAAATACGGATAACATTCAATTTGTGCACAATGCTTCACTTAAAAAGTGTGGATGACTTTTCGTGGAAGAATTTTCTTGTGGCGAACGATTCCCTAAATTGAAGAGATTCAGCCGTCCATGGTATTCGTCTATGCCATGGACCAAGAAAGCTGGACACTAAGAATTTCATCAGTCAGTGCAGAAAATCGAGAATGTGAAGAACTTCTTGAAAACATTTTCCTTATTTTCATCAGAATATTGACACGGTCTGCATTTTCTTTTATGTCAAAAAGATGCGTAACATTTTCTTTATATCTGCACTGCAGTTATCAGAAACGAAGCATAAGGATTAAGTGCAAAAGATCCAACATGAAAATGGAATAGTAGGAACCAGAGCTTTTCGAGTAAGAGCATCATTGAAACTTTTATTGCTTTTTCAAAACTTAATTTTATATCGATTTGAGGAATAGAAAAGCTGAGAATACTTGATAATAATCAGTACTGAACTAGGAGAGGAAAAAGTAATAAGAAAATGTTGTTGCAATACAACAGAAATTTCTTTTAACACTATTAAATAAGAAAAAAATAAATAGTGTGACATTTTCGAAAAAAAACAAAAACAAAAAAAAAAAAAACGAAGCACTCGAGAAAGTCCTTTGATCCTGATGAAAATCTGCATGGAAGTACCTCAGGACCGAATATGCAAATGATTAAAAAATAATGACCAATGACTAAATAGCTGCCCGCGACAGCGTGTGGGAACCGCACATCGACGAGGGTATTGTGACGTGCCTGCCCCGCAAGACGCACCCGACATAACGGCAGATAGCAGCGAGAACGAACGTCTGCGTAGCTCATTTGGTAGAGCGACTTGTTCCGGAATAAGAGGACTCGGGTTCGATCCCCGGCGTGGACCAAAATGACGGAGAAATTTACTTCGTTATATTATACCAAGAGCAAAGGGCAACACAACAGGTCGAAGAATGCGTCGACGTACTGGACAATTGTGACAGCGGATTGCGGGTACATTGATTGACCTCCAGACTGTGAGAATGCCTCGACAACGGATCCGTGCTGACCACGAGAAGTTGTGCAAGTTTGAGAGAGGACATATAATTGGGCTGAGAAATGCCGGTTGGCCAAGTCGCCGTATCGCCAGGCATTTGAACAAGAGCGACGCGGTAATCGGAAGATGTTGGCGCCATTGGGTCAAACAGGGTACCACAATCCAGCGGTACACGGACAGTGGACGGCCGAGGGCAACGGCAGAACGCGAGGATCGAGCGATTGCGAGAGCCGCACGAACAGAACCGAATTCGTCGCTCTCAACCATTCGTGGCCATGTTGCGTCGTCCACAGGTACGGAAGAGGCCATTCGGACCGTTGCCAAACGAGTTGCGGCACGGGAATTACATTCGAGGAGGCCAATCTGCCGCCTACTACTGACCAAAGAGCATCGCCAGCATCAGTTGCAGTGGTGTCGGACCCGATCAAGGAAAGATAGTGTCCAGTGGCGTTATGTCGTCTTCAGTGATGTGTCACGGTTTACACTTGGCGCCGATGACCAGTGCATACGTCTTAGACGAGCTGACCAGCACATACGTCTTAGACGAGCTGACCAGCACATACGTCCTAGACGAGCCGACCAGCGCACGGATCCTGCCTTTACCGTGGAACGGCATAGGGCCCAGACACCCGGACTGACTGTCTAGGAAGTATTTCCTACAACTGCTGGACACCCTCCGTACTACCCTCACGGCTCAGCGGCACCTAGACGCATTCTAAGACCTTTTATGTTACCCTTCCTGTCTGACATCACCGAAAAATTTTTCAACAGCATAATACCCGGTCACACATGGCACGGCTCTCCCATGCCTGTCGCTGTAATATCGACACCCTTCTAGGGCCAGCCCGGTCGCCCGACCTCTCACCGATCAAACAAGATGGGACCCCACCTACGCCCATCTCGGAATATCGGCGAACTTTCCCGCAATTTAGATACCATCTGGCATGCCATACCTCAGAACAGTTACCGTAAACTGTATGTGTCTATGCCACGCTGGGTTTCTGCTGGTATCCGAGCGAGAGGTGGCGCTACAACGTATTGACTTGTTTCACTCATGTAGCTGTTTTATCCGAAAAATAACCCAACTTCTGTGGAATTGCAATCATTTCCTCTTCTATACATTTACATTACACATACCAATTTTCATTTTGATTGGAGGATTCCTTCTGGGTGCTTCGTTTTTCTTTACTTTTCTTTCTTTCTTATCTTTCTGTTTTTTTTTTGTTTTTTTTTGCGAAGATTGTATTAGCTGCTTTGGTTTAAGCTGCTTTAAGAGGATAGGGCTGAGGAAGCACTTGATTACCCAACTCCAAAGAGAAAAGGTAATAAACAGCAAACATCCCCGATCATCAGGACAGTTTCTATACAAGCACTCTTCATCGCAACTCTGGGGAGACAGGGAAAAGATTTCAACACAGATGTTTGTCCTTGGTTGGAAGTAGCATGAAAGTATTTATATCACAGCCAGCTAAGTATTCGCTATAAACAACGAAAAGTGTGGGAAGCGCGACTCCTTGTTTCACCGGCCAATAAAAGGAAAGCTAAATTACTTTAACAGTTCCTTTCAAAACAAATACACTGATAACAATTCGAAACTTTGGAGCATCAACAACAGCAAGGAAAAATGTTACCAATATGAAAAAGTAAATTACACTGAACAACAATGGTTTCGTTACAAAGCAAACTTAAACGATTTTGTATGTATTTACTGGTGCTGAAACCAAATATGAAGTCACAATTGCTCCACTGGGCTCTAATTTTTTGTAATGGAACTCTCTATTGGGGTGAATGTTGTGTTACTTAAAGGAATTTCCCTATGTTTCCCAACGGAGACATCTTTCTGAAGTCAAGATAAGATAGCTGTGTCTCTGAGAGTAGACATACCGGTGCCATTACGTCCTGTTGTGCAATTCCTTCTGGGAAGGGGGAACAAAGCAGAATTTTTGTCATTCGAATGCATTTAATCGGGATTGAAAGGACTTGCATTTTCTCGTGGTTTTAAAAAGTAGTGTGGATTGTGCAAAGTGTAAGTTAAATAATGTCGCGTACTCGTATGAACCATACAAACAGTTTCTGCTACATTTGTGGACAATTTACTTTAGTCTCAAAGGCGACATTTCACACAGTTGATTAGAAAATCGTATGAACTTTATATTTCCAGTGCAAAATGGGTGATGATGATAAATCTTGGACGCCTCACATTTGTTGTATTTCATGTGTAACTTTGTTGACTGGCTTGTTGAAGGGATCACGTCAAATGCCATTTGCGGTACCAATGGTTTGGAGAGAACCGAAAGACCACTCAACAGACTGTTACTTCTGCACCACTAAGATATCTAGAATTACAGATAAGACCAAGGACACGATTCAGTATCCATAAGATCTGTTCCTCATGGTTTAGATCTTCCTGTTTCTCCACAGTCATTGAGTTTAGATGATAGTGATACTGATGAAATAAATCCTCACAGCGAAGAAGATTTTGAAGTACAAGACCCTGATTTTTCGGAAGATTCTGTACCTCACCTTATAAGTCAGGAAGAATTAAATGATCTGGTTCGTGACCTTCATTTAGCAAAAGGTCAGGCCGAAATATTGGCGTTAAGATTGAAGGGATGGAATTTTTTACAACCAAGTACAAAAGTATGTAGTTTTTGTCGACGACAGCAAGATTTTGAACACTTATTTTCGAAGAGTAGTGATCTTGTGTACTGCAATAATATAGACTTATTGTTTGAAGCCTTAGGACAGCAACACAAACCTGAAGAATTGAGACTTTTTACAGATTCCTCAAAAATATGCTTAAAAGCTGTCCTTCATAACGGAGACATGTATCCGTCAGTACCTGTGGCATATGCTGCATACATGAAAGAAACATATGCAAATATGAAACTGTTGCTTCAAAGTATAGTATACAAAAAACACTCATGGAATATTTGTGGCGATCTTAAAGTGATAGCTTTACTCCTTAGTCAACAACTTGGATACATAAAATACTGCTGCTTCCTCTGTGAATGGAACAGTAGGGACTGAAATTCTCTTTACATTAAAAAGACCTGGCCTGAAAGTCCTTAATTCTAGGTAATAAAAATGTTGTTGCCGAGCTTTTAGTAAGTCCTCAGAATGTGTACTTACCACTGCTTCACATCAAACTGGGTTTGATAAAAAAATTTGTGAAGTCATTGAATAAAGATGGAGAAACTCGTTTTCTAAAGAACAAGTTCCCCAAAATATCTAAAGCCAAAATTAAACAAGGCATTTTTTATTGGTCCACAAATAAGGGAACTTATGCGTGATCTTGCATTTGAAGGCACTTTGAATGAGACTGAAGCTGCTGCATGAACGTCGTTTAAAGATGTGGTACTGAACTTTTTAGGTAACCGGAAGGCAGAAAATTATAAAGAACTTGTTATTGAGTTTGTAGAAAACTATAAGGCCATGGGATGCAATATGTCCCTTAAAATACATTTCCTTCACTCGCATCTGGACTTTTTCCCACAGAACTTAGGAGCTGTAAGTGATGAGCACGGAGAACGTTTTCATCAGGACATATGTACCATAGAAAACTGCTATAAAGAAAAATGGAGCCCTAAAATGCTAGCTGATTACTGTTGGACTCTAAAAAGGGATGTATAACCAAAGTACAGAAGAAAATGTAAAATAACTCATTTTTAAGGTAAGTGTAATTAATTGCTTGTAGCGAAATATACATTCCAAAATGAAGACTTATTGTACACTGAAACAACAGGTTACTCAAGAACTATGCCCGATAGCACAATTTAGCAAGCAGATTTGTAATCAGCATGATAAATACTGTATGATTCGGCATATGCAGTCTTTGTAACAAACAAAATGTTTATTTTTGTTGTTCAGTGTTATCAATTGGCAATACGAATGAAGTGGTCACTTTAAGGACTGATGGATTTCGGTCCGTGAAATCCAACACAAAACTGACAATTCAATTAAACGTTTTCGAGGCCCCTCAAGCTCTGGCGCCCTAGGCGGGCGCCTAGTGGGAAATCCGCCCCTGGCTTTGAAGTATTAAGAAAGAAAGCGAATTTTTGTATTTTTTTTTCATTAAATAAGTACGTAAACAGTAATTACGGTTTTAGTTTATAAAAACTGGATGACAGAAAAGTAGCTATTCTAAATAGACAACTGGAGGCCCTTTTTCACAGCCATAGCTATAGTCCTTATACATGTATATTAACAACAGAAGGTGAAAGAAATATCAGTTCAATGAATGTTATATTTTTACCAATGAAGATAAGATGTCATGTATTACAGGTGTTTGCACATAACTACGCATCGTTTAGAATATAATGAACTGAAAGGTGTTCTTCGGGGGTCAAGAAACGGAAACCATGTCATTTTTTATAACAGAGTCAAGAGAAAAAAATTTACTATTTGCAAAATATCATGGCATCAGGTGAAACGTGTTATTTATACATAATAGAATTAAATAATTTGATGTATTTTTATATATTGAAGAGTACATAATTCTTAATTGTCATTTAATTTTTCGTTTACGTTTGTTTCGCATTTTCGTATAAATTGGGAAAGGTCATTAGACACTTTCACACCGCAGTTAGGTGTTTCGTGTGTAAGATCATGACACATTTCAAGAGGATGGCCTTAGTTCTCTAAAAGAATAAAATTTGCATGATATGATTAACTTGGGCCTAGTTTTATACTATTACAAGTTTTTTTTGTGATACTTTGTAATGGTATAAAACTAAGATAATAATTTTAATTATAACGTGCATATTTGTGTTTTATGCAACAAAGTGCAATAACTTTGGTTTTACGAAAAACACTTGTAGGTTCCACAGAATTTGAATTTCTAAAAAACTTATAAAACCTAGTTAATAATATGGAATTTAAAGTTTTCGGCAATTGAAAGAGCTAAAAAAGATTTTCGCAAAAGGGCCTCGAAGACATTTTTTGCGGAGAGGGGGGGCGTAAGTTTTCCCGGTACGCCGCTAAAAAAAGAAAGCTACACCTTTCAGTATTTTCTTTTTAAAGACTTTAGTCTCATACAATATTCCATGCAGTTAACCGGGGAGAACGAGATATGTTTCATATCCATGATGGGAATTTTCCAAAACAGTGAATGGAGGCATAGAAAACGATATGCTGATGTGCCTAACCTTCGAGACTATTGGAACAGTGGAATACCGTTGTGCAGTATTTCTTAATATACACAGTGCGTCAAAGAATTTTTAAGACTGGCGCTAGATTTCAGCCTACGGTGGCGCCACCAGTGTAATCGCGAATGCGTTATAAACCATGACCATCTGCTTGCTTTCTGCCAAAAGTACTGCGCAGTTGTTAAAGTAACTCAAACGAAACGGCCATTCATTAGAGAAGTAAAATTTTTTTCATGTTGAATTATTAAGATGGAACAAAGGGCTGTTATTAAATTTAACGCAAGACTTGGTAAAAGTGCCTCGGAAACGTACCAAATGATGATACAAGTTTACGGTGAGTTTTGTTTAAGTAGATCAAATGTTTTCCTGTGGCACAAACGCTTTTTGGACGGAAGAGATACGCTGGAAGATGATAAGCATACTGGAAGACCAAGTTCATCTAGGACACCTGAGATTATTGAAAAAGTGCGTGATTTCGTGGCAAACAATCGACGTGCGTCACTAAGAATGATGGAAGAGTCTTTAAACATCAACAAAGAAACGATTCGAACCATCCTGCATGAAGATTTGGGCAAAACAAAAGTCTGTGCTAAATTTGTTCCACACACAGGTTAACCAATGAACAAAAATCAAGGAGAAGTGCACATTGCAGAGACATCATTTCAGCCGCTGAAAATGATCCAAACTTCTTAAAATCGATTGTTACTGGTGATGAAACATAGTGTTTTCAATATGATCCTGAAACAAAGCGACAAAGTGCGGAATGGAAGTACAAAAGCTCGCCACAAGCCAAAAAAACAAGAAAAGTTCCATCGAAAATCAAAACAATGTTCATTACATTCTTCGATAGTAAGGGTATTTATTTACCCACAAAGAATTTGTTCCAAGTGGACAAACAATTACTGGTGAGTTTTATTTAAATGTTTTGAGCCGTTTGATGGGAAGAATTCGTCGCATTCGTCCAGAATATCGGGATGAAAACAGTTGGTGTTTGTTGCACGATAATGCACCCAGTCACACCTCACTTCTTGTTCGTAGATTTTTGGCGAAAAATAACGTCTGTGTGTTGAATCATCCACCGTATTCGCCTGATTTAGCACCCTGCGACTTTTCTTTGTTCCCAAAACTTAAAATGACGTTAAAAAGGTGTTATTTTGATGATATTTCGACCATACAAACAGCTTCGACGCGTGCTTTGGAGGCAATTCCGCAAAGTGAACTGGAACAGGCATTCGAATCATTATTAAATCGCTGTAACAAGTGTATTGAAGCCGGATGGACTTATTTTGAATAACAAACCAAAACAAATTATAATTTCTTGTTTCTACTTCATTTTACAGACCCAGTCTTAAAAATTCTTTGACGCACTGTGTATGTACCAAAGAACCGCTCAACTTTCGAGACTACAAACAGTTACAAAAACATAGTGAATTGTTTGAAAGATCCAACAACGAAGTCCCGTTTTTTGGGGTTTTTTTTTTACCAGTAGTGTCAAAATATTTACAAGGTTTACAAGACTTTTCCAGAGAAATGAACCTTTGATTCATGTAATGTATTGTTACAGTGGACCCCCCCCCCCCCTCCTAAAACCTGAAGAAAACTCTAAAATTTGTCCGCCATGTCGCGTATTGTATGAGGCAGCTAGGAATCACAGTTCGGCAGACTCACATGTTCTTTTACAGTTCAGTTTTTTTTATTTATTTCTCATTTACGTTGTTTTTTCTTACCCACTAAAATTATGGCAGTTCTTAGAAAACAGCTTAAGGCTTACTTAATGCTAAATTATACAAAATTCGCACCGAACAAAACTAAATAAAAATAGTAATGGCAGTCAATTCGCACTTATTTTACGAACATGAGTGTTGTTCCGCTAGCTGCAAAATATAGGTATCGATCCTGGGACAACGGCACCATTAATGTTACACGGCACTAGCAGTGTTCCTGCCGAGTCTGCCGGTAACGGTGCTTGAGACCTGAAGTACAATTTAGTTGGCCACGGCACCAGGTGAGAATCTCAGGTGCACTGCTGCACTCAAAGATTCACACCAGAACATAAAAAATGAAAAGTTGAAGAATGACCCGAAGCATAAGGCTTGGGTGAATCCACCTTGTGAACAAAATAACAACAACAAATAAAAAATAAAATAATCTAAAAAAAAAATGATACTTTGGGATCAGAGTTGTGATGAGGTTCACCCGCAATCACCAATTCGTGACTGAGTGTAGTGGTCCGGATCTTACTCCGGTACATTCAATCCCCAACCAGCCAGTACAACACTCACTTTCGCAAATAACACATGATTCTCAAATACACAACACAACATTTAATAACGTTCTGCGAGATTTAAACAGATACGGCGCTCTCTAGGCGCATAGACAATTGCCCCTCATATGTGGGCAGCATACGGTGTCACACTTTACTGTCGGATAACGCAGCCGACTGAGTCTCCACCGGACTATCTGAACAAGAGATACTACTCGTTTACACACTAAATAGAGCTGCAGGTGATATTCATATACAATTGCTTAGAGAATGAAAAAAATTATATGCAAACGATCACATTAAAAATACTCGCGACACAAAATACACAAGCACGTTAATTTGCGGTATAAGATTATAGGTGCGAAATACTGCCAAAGTTAATTGACTAAATCTAATAAGCATGCACATGCAGAACCCTGCCCCGCTGACGTTGGTCCTGAACCAAAGTTAAAAGAAACTGTCCCGCCCAGCGGAATTTGTGGCCACACCTTCTCCCTTATTCATGTAAAAAAAGTAATCAGGAAATGGGCCCTGTAAGAAATTGAAATCTGTATGTGCAGGTATTTCCTCTGAGGTTCAGTCACTCAGCATTACTGCATCTATGTCCATGCAGCTTTGGGTGTCGGGATGGCACAAGTTCGCAGATGTGCGAAGAAAGAAAAAGGAAATATTCATCTACTTACAGTTTCGTGACTTTGCTGTGCAAATCCGTTGTGCATCACATAATATCACTCGACAAAAAAAAACACGCACACAGACACTTGCACCATGTGGCAGCACCGATGATTCAACACTTCACTTTGACGCTTGATGTAAATGAAGCACACAATTAAAAATGGTAATATCACGCCGCACTTTGTTGCAATGATTAGAGTGCACACTGATCTATTCTCGTGACGATTTGAAGGTGGCCGTTAAGCAAAATAGGCCCTCTCACATCTGATGTTGCGGTTTCCAAGATTAATTTTCTCGGCCGAGCGAAATCAGACGTGCTTTTACTTTAAGCGTATATCGGCAACTCAACATTTCACCTGTATATTTGTTAGGTATCGAAGCCACCGCTCTTACGCTCATATTTTTCTTTCGACATGTTTTTATCCCGTCGCACTTACACGTAGTGGCTTCGCTGCTTACGCGACCACACACACGCACACATGGGGCCTCGCTTCGCCCCGTAAGACAAGCGCATCTCTTCACTTCCTCCACAGTAGGGGATGAATGGGGGTGACGATTCCACACTGCAGTGGTTGGCATCCGAACCCGACTTTGCTTGGCTTCGCTTCTCATAGGAATGACCACTGTCCACTCGCAGACTTCTTAATTCCCCTGTAACTTGGCTTTCATTAGGCCAAACAGTCGCTGAGTTCCATTACGCTCCAGCCTAGAAATTTCTGCTTTATCCCGCGGATTCAGGCATTCTGCTGTCTTTATGGCAAACTGGCATCTCCATCAGCCGCCTCGAGTTGTCTCCATTTCTTACCAAATGCGGGGAGGTTTGCTGCTTCATTTTCCCCAATTCATTTTGCTGCAGATCCAAGGCATCCAGCCTTTCACATCGGAGAGCATACAGACAACTGACTTTCTTCCTTATGTTCATGCCAAGTGCGAACTCTTATTTTTCTGCACGGACCACACAGAGAGCAATTGTTCTCGAAAATGCCCCAAACAATCGACGAATTTACGATTATTCGCTAAACCTTTCGTCCCCTATCTTCATTCATTCCTACTCAAGTGGCTCATTCGATACGTATTCCTCTTTCCCTTTCCGTGTTGCATAGGCTGCCCGTCAGCTGCGCCCTGATATTTATGACCTAACAGAGCTATTCTGAGACCACCCAGCCAGAGAGAGAATTCTTCGCCTCTTTTCTTTCCAAACCCCCAGATAAAACTTTATCTGCTGTTTACACTTTTAAACTCCAATCAAGCCTCGAACAATTAATACTTAATTAATTTCACACATCAACCACGCCCATTAATTACTAAATTAATGGCGGGGGTGGGTCGTAACATCGGCCCCTAATCAAGAAATCTAGAAGTCCTCTTCTGGGCCTATCGCTTTGCTCTTATCAATTTCCAGAGCAACCATTGAGTGCTACCTTTTCCCACAGGTAGAAATAATTCAAAATGGCAAAAATATTGCGTTTCTTGCCTTCAAGACCATTGGAGCGACTTCCCAATTATCCCGCAATTTTGTTAATTAATTTAGAGAACATCCGAAAGAAAAAACAACGTAAATGAGAAATAAATAAAAAAAACTGAACTGTAAAAGAACATGTGAGTCTGCCGAACTGTGATTCCTAGCTGCCTCATACAATACGCGACATGGCGGACAAATTTTAGAGTTTTCTTCAGGTTTTAGGAGGGGGGGGGGGGTCCACTGTAACAGTATGAATCACTGAAGTGACTTAAATGGAGCTATTTAACGTAGTTCAACTTGGGCCTATTAGTCGTTTTGGACGAAATTATGAATGCTGAGCTCCACCTAGACGTCCTGGACAATTATGCACTACACACGTTATGGCAATATTTTGGGGTAAAGCTCACACCTCTATCAGCAGAACAACGCGCCATATCATAATGCTTGAATTGTTACAGCTTGATTCTGGGCGTCGAAAAGTTGGACTGGCTAACCCAGAGTCCTGACCTGAACCCTGTAGAGAATCTCTGGGAAGCACTGGATCGTGGAAGAACAGATCGCCAAACAAGCGAAGCTGAACTGAAAACCGAATAGCGAAACATATCAGAAGACATTTACAAAAAAACTGATGGAGTGTATTTCACGCAGGTTGAAGGTCGTCATAAGTGCCAAAGGTTTCAGCACCTGAATTAAATTTTGTGTAAGTAAAGATTATTTGCAGACATGAAGGTGTCCTGATATTAATGGTAGGGCAGGGCTGATACTGCTCTCCGCGAGAACGAGATATGCCAAATCAGGACCAAAGCTATCGAGAGGGCAATTGCCCTCCCAGAATTGTCATTCCAGGGGCATAAATTCATGCCTGGGGGATTTAAACAAAACATACCAGAAATCATTACTCAAGTTATTTCTCAAGTTATGAGATAATGGCTGTGGAATAAATCTCGCTCCTGTGCCCTGACCTTTGACCTCATTTTGATGATATTCAACAGAATCGGTTCAGTATACCTCCGGAACAACATACTAAAGTTTTGTCGCAATAGAAGCATTTTCAGTCAAGTTATGAGAATAATGGCTGTGGAATAAATCTCACTCCTGTGCCGTCACCTTTGACCCCATTTCGATTATATTAAATATAATTAGTTCAGTATACCTCCGGAACAACATACTAAAGTTTTGTCGCAATAGAAGCATCTTTAATCAAGTTATGAGGATAATGGCTGTGGAATAAATCTCGCTCCTGTGCCCTGACCTTTGACCTCATTTCGATGATATTCAACAGAACCGGTTCATTATACCTTCGAAACAATATGATAAAGTTTTGTCGCAATCGAAGCATTTCTGCGTAAGTTATGACGCATAAGGGCGATGAAATAGATCCCGCTCCTATGTCATGAGCTTTGACCCCATTTCGCCCATTTTCAATAGGGTTCCTCCCCAGGTGGTCCCCTAGCACATACTAAAATTTCATCGAAATAGAACCATTTTCACGCGAGTTATCGTGCGGACGGACGGACGAACGGACAGACGGACAAAGCTGGAGCATATAAGCTTCTTCAACCTACGGTTGGAACGGGTAAAAATGGAAATTGTAGCTAAAAAAAGAAGGCTACACCCTTCAGTATTTTCTTTTTAAAGACTTTAGTTAGTCTCATACAATATTTCATACAGTTAACCGGGGTATAGAGTAGCATACACTATGAGGTGTGAACGTTTCATATCCATGATGGGAATTTTCCAAAACAGTGAATGGAAACATAGAAAACGATATGCTGATGTGCCTAACCTCCATGAACCTTTCCGAACGTCGTTCGGATGAAGACCTAATTAATTATTTGTGATCTGTCGCAGAAAGATCTCTGAGCGTTTAACCTTGAATGGAATTTTTCCAAGCCCTATCCCTAAAGCTCCTTCCTATTGTTACGGTCACTATCCGATATTCATTTGTTCTGTGCTGGTTTGTTTTTATTTCTGCATTTCTGTGGAGTGTTGTGCTGTCGGAGCTCGCATAACGTTTACGCTCTATTTGATATTTACAATCTGCGGTTCTTGGGTATTTATCTAGTTTTTACATTTTTAATAAAATTATATCAAAAACCTACAGTGCGATTTTTGAACTTCAAAATACTCTCCTATAACGGTGGTATGTGAGAAAGTAAAAACCACGTATTATTTGAGTGGAACTCGAAGGGGCGTAATATCAAGTCTCGTCCTCAAAGATAAGAAAACCTTGCTATGGTCCTGTACCAAATCCAGTGATGTAGTTCTAAATAAAAAAGTACGGATTAGGAAACCTCAACCCGGAAAGAATACCCTCAAAAAGTTTCCAAAATGACTGTGAAATCTGATTTAATTCAATTATTTATTAAATTTCAATTGCTAATTACTTTTATCAGTTTATACTAAAATTGTACAATTTGAGCAATTTTAAATAAAAGAAAGAATGTTACGTGGTAGTCATATGCTAAGAATGCTAACTGTTATTTAAATACCGCTGTGCCGTTCTACACGATTCCAAATATCCATGTGAATAATACGTATTAGTCACATTAAAGAAATACAACTAACACAGTTACATTGACTGAGTGTGACTAATGCGCAGTTTTTCCTGAGATTGTGAGGTGGATGCACTTTTTTTTTTTTTTTGATTGGAGGTTTAACGACCACCGTGAGCAACTCAATGGGCTATAAGCAGTCGCCCGTCCCTAATTTACGGTCACTGGTTCCAGGGAAGGGAGAGAGCCAGTGCCGTAAGACAAACACAACAACCATGCCTCACCGAGATTCGAACCCGGACTCCTTTCGGACGAATGATCAGAGGCCATCGCTTAGACCACTGTGCCTCCGGGGCGGCAATGCACTTTTATTAGAGCCGTTATCGAGCAGTTTAGTAGAAATGCTCTTCACTACCGTTGTTTTCTCTCGTGGCAGTGCAATCTTAACCCCACGGAATATCCACCACCTATTTTAACTGCCGTCAAGAAAAATGGAGTTCACACTGACTTTGTAATCTCGAACCCTTTGGATCCATTGATACACCTACTGCATGATCACACTGTATCGTTTCATCCATACGGTGCTTTTTGTTTTTTGTTTTTTCTTTACCACCACGAGCAACTCGTCGGCAGTCCCTAATTTCGCGCAACTGTTTTCGGGTAAGTGACAGAACCATTGGCCAAGCGCATCACCTTTCTGAACTCGAGCCAGGGTCCGGCTAGAACCAATAGTCAGAGGAGAGCGCCTCAGACCACTCGACCGCCGTAACAGGCATCTCTAGTATTAACATTTGGTTAAGATATGAGTTTGTTTGGGCACAGAACACAGGTTTCCCTATTTTTGTATACACGATCATCTACAAATTGCATTTTCCTAGTTTCTCTTACCATGTAATCACGAGAAGTGGCTTAGCGCCGCTAAGCCTAAAAATAGTGGCTTAGCACAGCTAAGTCCCATCTACATCACTGACCAAATCTAAACAATCTTCCTTCTAATAGGCCATGGGCAATGCCCACCTTACCCAATGAGCTGGGCAGGCATCAAAACCACTTGGGCAAAAAAAAAAAATATTTTCTCAGCTTCTCTTACTAATGCAGTACAAGTTGGAACTTGGATTGAAACCCTTATTGTTTATAATCCACCCATTTTTATCACCGTTCTTTCCGCACCTGATTTTAAAAAACAAAAAATTATTAAAAACATTTCATTAATTGAAATTTTTGTGTCATGAAAAGTGAGAAGCTCAAACTTACTTCTGGAAGTAAAACATTGAATATTAGGAAAGGCATGTTTATGCATAATACACAGTTTTTTTTGCATATCAAAATACCAAGGAGAATAAGAAACAAAATAACAACTAAATGCAAAATAATTAGTTCAAATACAGGGTATCCCACTCGCTACCGAACCCGGTATTTCTTCAATAATATTAACACCAATGAAGATATTGCAACGAAATTTAAGTGGACTTACCTCATTTCATGCGAAATGTGATGACATCACAACATTGCGTCAAGACATAATTGAACCCTGCGCACCATATTGTGGAAAGTCCTTGCCTGTACGTCCGCTGTCACTGCCTGAATTTCTTCGGTGATGCTTGCTTTCAAGGCATCTACGGTTCGCGGTTTCTTTTGTTAAACTCTCCCTTTTAAATATCCCCATAAAAAGTAATCAGGAGGCGTCAGATCGGGCGAGCGCGGTGGCCATAGACCCTTCGAAATGACGCGGTTGCCGAAAAAGGACTGAATTTCGGCTATACTGGTGCGTGATGTGTGTGATGTCGCTCCATCATGCTGGTAATATCCAATGGAGAGTTCTTCGTCGTCCAATTGATTTAGAAAGGTGTTGAAGATTTCCATATATGCAGTGCACCGATACATTTTCACACGCACGCGAACAGCCACGAGCACGAGCACTCACTGTTAACAACGGTATTGTATAGACACGCTCAACGAAATGGCACAACAAAGCAGCAGAGAGGCACGTCCGGGTGGCTGGCGGACAGCGCCCGGTTCAATGCTGTCTGGACGCAAATGGTGGGCACTTCCAGCACATGTTGTGATGTCATCACATTTCGCACGAAATGAGGTAAGTCCGCTTCAAATTCCGTTGCAATATCTTCATTGGTGTTAATATTATTAAAGAAATGCCGGGTTCGGTAGCGAGTGGTACACCCCGTAGAACAGGTGTACCACTCGCTACAGTTTTATTCAGTTGGTTGTACCACTAAATAAAACCGTAGCGAGTCGAGTGGTTGCACACTCGCTACGGTTTTTATTCAGTTTCTTAACTTGGTTGGTGATTTGTTCACCGATAGAATATACTGGTACGAAAGAATGCCCACAGGAAAAACGCTCACAGAAAAAATGCCCACTTCTCGAAAATAGGAAAAAATGCCACAGAAAAAATGTCCACTTCTGGAAAATAGTAAAAAAATACCGACATCTGGAAAATAGGAAAATACACCAGTTATTGACTGATGTTTTCTTGCGTATGTTAGAAATATGGGGTTTTTCTTAATTTCGTGAAGAAATATCTCAATTTCAACTAAGCAATCGAAAAAACTCAGAACATTTCCCTTGCTCAATCACATAACGTTAACTAGCATTACAAGGATATCGTAGTTTGTTCCCAAAATGGCAGAAGAGGCTCGTTGTTCGAAGAAACACGTGCAAGGCTCATCCACGAACAGTTACTACGCCTAAGGCAATTCTTTTTAGTTAGTGACGCATTACTGGTGAAGCAACTTTAACTAAGCTTTCCAACTGATTAGACACGTGGTAAAATTAAAAGAACACGCACCTCGTAAACAAAGCATCGCATAAGGTGTGAATGTGCACCTGAAAAACTCTAGGCATATGGACTTTGTAAGCGTTTCAGATTCAATGCGTTCCTGACTCTTCATAATATTTTATTCCATTTTTACACAAATTAATATTGTTTTGTTCCTTCTAACAATGAGATTCTTCTACCATTTGGGGAACACTATACGATGTCCTTGTAAGTCTAGGTAATGTTATGTGGTTGAGCAGGGGAAATTTTCTGACTAGTTTTGTCGATTGCTTAGTTGAAATTAGGATTTTTCTTCATGAAATTAAAAAATACCCGATGTTTATAACTGACGTAAGAAAACATAAGTCAACAACTGGCTTTTTTTTCTTTCTATTTCCAAGACGCGGGCATTTTTTCCTATTTTCGAGAGGTGGTTATTTTTTACGAGGCCGTTTTTTCCGTGAGCAATATTTCTGTGGTAATTTTTTTCCTCATACTGGTACGAAATGCAGTCTTTGTAACCCTATTTTTTGATTAACCTTTGTATTAAATATATGTTTAAAATCTATATTAATCAGTTAATTTTTATTTAAATTTAGCCATTTCTTTATACATTTGTTTTTTCGTACAAATTCAGCTCTGGCTGCGATGATATGCTTACCTTCATACTGAGTTGGGGAATAACTGCTAAAATAATAACTAATTCACTTTTAGCGCCCAGCATCACTTTATGATTAAGACCTCAATATTTGTTACCTTATCGCAGACATTATTCTTTGATCTGCCCTGAATGCCCAAAGTAAATTGTATGTGGGATTTCAATGTTCACATCTGCAAAGCTGTTGGATTGCGGATGTCACTTAGGGATGAAGCAACCCTCCCCTCCTATCCTCTAGGGTCTCAATACAGCATACAGATCATCCATCATTCCTGATTGTCAATGTGCCAAAGGCCGAGAGATCACCTTCATCTCACTGCGTCACGGCCAGACATCTTATCCAAGTCAAATCATGATGCGTTTACTGTATTGCTCCTCATGAAGTTTACCCCACCGATCTATTTATTCATTTGGTATGTCTCAGAGCTCTCCCAGCTTCTCTGTCTCCTGGTTTCTGAGTGAGAGAGATACAGTAGTCATAGTTACTTAGTGTGTGTAAATGGTAGCAGTAGGGGAATCGAACTCACTCAACGAAAGCAATCAAGGATATTGTGAGGTCGATGCAATGCTAATAGGGGTTTTCTGCGATCTTTGGCAAAATTGATATACACACAGAGTGTGGGGATCATGGGAGCACTGTGGATTCACCTGACACTTACTTAGATGGAGAAGGATGGATTGTGGAGGGGGAGTGAGAGGCTGTAATTTGTCACCCAGTCCATAGATTATCCCACGCGAAGCTAAACGCTGGACAGGAGAGATGACACGAGTATTAATGACTCGAGACATTTTTCAAATTCTCCTTCGACCAGCAGCCTATTTTCCATTGTTGAATGGAAGCTGCGATTCACGTCAATGCAAAAGATGCTGCCTGCTCCTATGGAAGACAATTACTTCAGACAGCGTTTAATCAACGTCACGTTGGAGGTGAAATTAATCACTTCACGGAGTAAAACAGAATCTAAAGTTTCCTTCAGTGTCCGTTGAAAACAATACAACTCACCCGTTCAAAAGAAACGTATTGGTGCACTTAAAACATATAACTGTTTTTCTCTGATCGACCAATGGTTAATTACTTCGATCCATGCTTTTTTTGTACCGGCGCGCAACGGGAATTTTTTCTGGGAAGGTATCGATAAAAAATTTCTATGCAATTTCGATGAAAAAATTCTATGCAATATCGATGAAAAATTTCCATGCAATATCGATATATTATTTGATATATTTGGGTGGTAGGAAATTTCTTCACCAATTACTATCACTAGATAATTGACATGAGTGAAATTTAATCCTTCTCTCTGCCGGTGGCGGGACTCCAACCTGTTGTATACATGGTGAAAATCCTCCTAATACGGTGGCGACAGTAAATAAATAAATACATCGCTCTTTCCACGTTCCAGAAACACACAGCAACCGAAAAATTGTTTTTTTTTTTTTTTTTGATTGGAAGTTTAACGACCACCGTGAGCAACTCAATGGGCTGTAAGCAGTCGCCCGTCCCTAATTTAGGTTCACTGGTTCCAGGGAAGGGAGAGAGCCAGTGCCGTAAGACAAACACAACATCCATGCCTGACCGAGATTCGAACCCGGACCCCTTACGGACGAATGATCAGAGGCCAGCGCCTTAGACCACTGCGCCACCGGGGCGGCTAAAAAGTTGTTTTTCAGCCGCCGCTGTGTTACATTTACAGCCGAGTGCGTTACATTTACACCACGGTGGCCAACAATCCACGGTGCCATGTGTATTTTTAAGTTAGCCCCTGACATCATAAATCCGTAAGATAGGCTCAGCTACTGAGACGTCTCCATCTGGTGGGCATTAAAAACAATTTTTCGGTTGCTGTGTGTTTCTGGAACGTGGAAAGAGCGATGTATTTATTTATTTACTGTCGCCACGTATTAGGAGGATTTTAACCTTGGATCCCGCCCTTTGGATTTAACTGCTAAAATACAGATATATATATATAGCCAGTGCCGTTAATGCCCACCAGATGGAGACGTCTCAGTAGCTGAGCCCATCTTACGGATTTATGATGTCAGGGGCTGACTTAAAAATACACATGGCACCGTGGATTGTTGGCCACCGTGGTGTAAATGTAACGCACTCGGCTAGATATCGAGAGTTCTGTGGTTCAATTCCACAGCGTCGGCTGAAAAACAATTTTTCGGTTGCTGTGTGTTTCTGGAACGTGAAAAGAGCGATGTATTTATCTGTCCAAAATGGACTCGTTTACTCACAGCATGGCAACAACGTGTTTTGCGAGTAAAGCCGGTAACAAGGCACGTGTTGCACGGGACCGTGACGCGTTCCTGCTCGTGAGATGACGCTGACCAGAAGAACTGAAACATACTTTTTCTTCCTGGTTAGTTGTTTAGACGTTGTGCAAGTAAGTCGTAGTTTGTGTCTGTGAGAGTTCCAAAGGATCCTTACTGAATATGTTCGAGTATCTTCCAAAGTAAGTCGTAGTTGTGTCTGTTCGAGTATCTTCCAAAGGATCCTTATTGAATATGTTCGAGTATTTTTTGCCAGTATCTTGCTCCGGACAATCGCACAGAAAACAAACGCAAAGGAAGTATCGTTTTACGGCGTCGGTCGTATCGTTAGTCGGTAGAAATCTTCTTTGCTTTAAGAAAGGGACGGCAATATTTTTGTATGACAAATCATTTTTTACTCCCCTGGCACCAGTATCGAACACAAAATTCCACAGTACGCATTTTTCTTTGAAATATGTTTTTTTCTTTTCAAAAATAAAATGGAAATAAAACAGGGTCGAAATCAGGTCACGAATTCCTTGACCCAAACCGTTTGACCGGCAAGAAATTGTCTGCACGTTGACCAGCTGACCCGTGACCTGTTTCCATCTCTGGTTCGTAGTCCCGATAAGCTGGTGTGCTTGTCTACGGCAGGGTTTATCCAAGAATTTCATTGGGGGGCTGAAAAAACGGGAGGAGGGGGTTGAAAAGAAATTTTTCGAAGGCTGAAAATTCTTATCGTGAAATAATTAGGATGTAAACCTAGGATTAAAAATGGAGAACAGCTGAATTTTTTGTAGTGAAGAACGATTATAACGGAAAAACTTCTTTTCCCAAACTACACACGTGTCTAAATGCTTCTCTAAACAAGGCAAAAGCAAATAAGTATTTAACATGGGTAGCTGAAACACTAGAAATTCATATTTT
This sequence comes from Macrothele yani, assembly GCA_039090855.1. Lineage (NCBI taxonomy): Eukaryota > Metazoa > Arthropoda > Arachnida > Araneae > Macrothelidae > Macrothele > Macrothele yani. The sequence goes on along the minus strand of CM077016.1, from coordinate 73,073,735 downwards.
CACAAACCTTGGGCATTTGACATTGTTCAGAAGTTTATCTGCAAAATCGGCAACAGACTAAAATGAAGAAATGCATAAATACACTATATCGACAAAAATCACTGGACACCTAGAAGAGAAACAACATAGCATTTATTGACATACAGTAGTACGGTGTCGGTCCACCCTTGGCTTTAATGCATGCACTGATCCTACGAGACATGCTTTCGACAAGGTTTTCGAACGCAGCGATAGGTATGCGCTTCCATTCAGTACATAATGCTGCCGCTAACTATTGCTTAGTAGTAGGCCTTGCTTCCAAACTGCTTATGCGGCGCTCTAATTCATCCCATAGGTGCCCTATGGGATTAAAATCAGGGCTCTGTGCTGGCCAGTCCACACACGATACGGAATTATCGTCAAACTACGCCGTAACAGTTCTTGCTTTATGTCTCGGTGCATTATATTGCTGGTACCAACCAGGCTCGGTTCCATAGTATTGCAATAGAGTTGGTAGGGCATAATTGTCCAGAATATCGAGGTAGACATGCTGGTTAACAGGTTTGTCCACGATAACCAATGGGCCGGGACCTTACCACGAAAAACACCCCACACGAGTACACTGCCAGCTCCGAAGTGGACCGTAGGAACAGTACACTGTGGTAAATAACGTTCCCCCGGCTGCCGCCATACCCACACACCGCCATCAGACTGATGGATGGTGTATCTGAATTCATCAGTCCATGGGACCGATTGATCTACGGTTCACGATAAATGTTCTTTACACCATGCTAAATGACGAGTAGCATTCCGAGTAGAGATGAAAGGCTTATGAGCAGCCGCACGACCACGGTAACGCATGGAATGAAGTTCTCTGAGAATGGTACGTGTACATACCGATGTTCCAGCATTTTTACTCACCTGTACACTGAGGTCTTGTGCAGTACTCCGTCGATTAGCTGTAACAACTCTTCTGAGGCTTCGACGTCCTCTATCACTGATTTTCTTTGGTCTGGCGGTACGTTTTGCCGCTTCTGGCACGCCATGTGTCTTCCACTTATTCAGTACATCCAAAACAGTTGACTTGGGTATGTTTAAACGCCTCTCGGTTTCTCTTATGGACAACCCACTAATATAACACCCAACAATCTTTCCTTTCTCAAAGTCAGTTCAGCGACATTTTCACTCAACTTCACAGTGCGATATGATCGCGGTCAGCTGCAGGCTTGATTTTATACCGTTTGCAGCTGTACCGCGCATCTTAACAACGCAGTGGATCCGTTCATTTGCTTTTGAAGGGGTGTCCGGTGACTTTTGTCAATATAGTGTATGTTTGTTTGACTTTATTCTTCTTTTTCACAGTGGGTCGACCAGGGCTCATTGATGCTAGAGGTGAGCGAAGGCTATCGCCCGTATGGTGCGACCCAACGGAAAGGATACTGTGGCGCAAATCACCTGGGATTTGAATACTGGTGACGAAAGTAATGTGTCACAGCATAAAGTACATCGAACTCTACTGAAAATGCCACTGCGTAGCTGCAGGGTGCTACGAGTGCCCATACTAAGCTCGGTTCAGCGTCGAAAGTTCCTACAATGGGCACGCCAACATTAAAGCTGGACGTTGAATGATTGGAAGAAATCGACTGGTTCGATGAATCTCATTTCCTGTTGCACCATGTGGACGGCCTGGTACGTGTACGTCGTTTACCTGGGGATGTGTTGACACCAGGATGCACCATGGGACGAAAACTAGCCGGTGGAGGAAGTGCAGTGCTTTGGGCACTGTTCTGCTGCGAAACTCTGGGTTCAGTTATTCATGTGCAGGAAAATATGACGTCTACTACCTCCCTGAACATCATTGCAGACAAGGTACATCCTTTCATGGCAACGGTTTTCCCCTCTAGTAGTGGCTTCTTTCAGCAGCATTATAAGCCATGCCACACTGCCAGGGTTGTTAGAGGAAGACTTCCACGTATTGTTGCCCTGGCCTCCAGCTTCCCCAGACATCAATCCAATTGAGGATCTGTGGTTTGTGTTGGAGCTTCAAATCAGATCTGCGGCGGCTCAACCACGTAAATTACAAGAGTTAAAAAATCTGCTCTTAACGTGTTGGTACCAGATGCCCCTTTAAAATTCTTGTAGCGTCGATTTTTCGCCTGAGGGGGGGTATATTTTGGCGGCACATGAAGGGTGAAGAGTATTTTCGGCAAGTTTTGCTCTTTGGTGTACGACGAAGTAAATTTCTCCATCATTTTTATGCCAGGGGAGGGATTCGAACCACCCAAATCTCGGCTCCAGAGCTCCGAGTGCTAGACACTATATACGAGGGGGTATCAAAGTACGTGCAATCACATAAAATCATTAAAGCTACGGAAACCATTTTTGTTTTATTTTGTTATATATACACTGCTGGCCACCCAAAATGCAACACCAAGAAGGAAGCATCCGATTGGCCTGAAATTCGCGAGAGGACATACAAACGATTATAATTGCAGGGCATATGCAAATCATGTGAGCCCGGCACACCACTGAGAAGCACTATAAGAAGGGTGCACAGAAGACGGGGTGTAAGTAGTGGAAGTGTGTTGTGCTGCCGGACCTGTGCTTGGGAAGCTCCCTGATGCCTCGTCGCAGAATACGGCAGTCATTCCAGCACGTTTCTGAGTTCGACAGAGGACGAATAGTGGCTTATCGCGACAGCGATTTATCGTACCGAGACATCGGCGCCCGTGTGGGACGACATCCAGCCACAGTGAGGCGAGTACGGATTCGGTGAGTGCAGGAGGGATGGACGGACCGACGTGAGCGATTGCCGCAGCCGCGGCACACCACCGAACGAGAGTACCGGCATGTTGTGCGGCGGGCATTGACGGCTCGCACCGCCACATCACGAACGTTAGCACAGGAATTAGAGTGTGTTGCGCAACAGCCGTTGTCAGCACGTTCCGTTCGACGTCGTCTGCAGGAGCGGGGACTCGTCGCATGGCGCCCATTGCTCCGATTACCATTGACATTACACCACCGGCGAGTGCGGCGGCAGTGGGCCGTTGAGCGCCGCACCTGGACTACGGAATGGCACAACATTGTCTTCTCCGACGGATCCCGCTTCTGTCTGCAACACCACGATGGTCGGATCTGCGTGTGGCGGCACCGCGACGAGAGACTGTATGACGCCTGCATTATGCATCGCCATACCGGTCCGTCGCCTGGCGTTATGGTTTAGGGCGCAATTGGATATAACATCCGCACCCCTCTGGTACGCATCGCCGGTACACTCAACAGCCACCGCTACATCTCCGACGTTTTGGAGCCCGTAGTCCTCTCTTACGTGCAGGACCTGCCAGCGGCCACGTTTCAACAGGACAATGCGCGCCCGCACGTGGCACGCGTCGTGCAACAATTCTTCACGGCCCACCAGGTGTCACTGCTGCTGTGGCCCACCTGTTCTCCCGATATGTCGCCCATCGAACACGTCCGGTCGCTGATCGGCAACGGAGTGGCCCGGCAAGCATCACCCGCGGCTACGCCTGATGAACTGTGGCAACGTGTGGAAGCAGCCTGGACCGACATATCCCAAGCCTCTTTCGTTCGGTGCCGCGGCGTGTAGCTGCCCTTATTGCCAGCCATGGGGGACACGCGAACTGTTGAAGTCTGCGTGTTCCGCAAGTCGCATGGGCCTGTAAGCTTAATCGTTTCATCTTTGTATCTGTTGTTCTGTGTCCAGTAAATCTGGCTTTGCTATCTCGTGTCTTTCTTGGTGTTGCATTTTGGATGGCCAGCAGTGTATATGGAAATAAGTGTCCAGCATACGAGACTGTGGCAAAGTGGAAAAGAAATTTCTAAAGTGGTCATATGACCATTTTTGACGAACCAAGGTCCGGACGGCCATCTTTGACAGATGACCAGACAGTTGTGACCAAAGTGAAGTTAATCCTTGAAGATAGGCGTACAACCATTGAAATACTTTGTCAAGAAGTTCATTTAAGCTATGGGTCAGTGTGGACAATCATACATGACCAATTGAACATGTCCAAGGTCTCAGCGCGATGGGTACCTAGACATCTCACCCCATTTCAAAAGGAAGCTATACCACGTTATACCACGCAAGGACTGTTGAACACAAGCTGCGCAAAAAATGTTGGATCTTTGTAACGCGAATTCCGAAGATTTTTTTAACCGTTTGATTACTATGGATGAGTGTTAGTTATACCTCTATGATCCAGAAACCAAAGAAATGAGCAGGCAATGGAAACATCCCTCTTCACCCCCACCCCCACCCTTAAAAAAGACAAAAGTGCAAAAGTCTGCAGCCAAAGTGATGCTCCCTGTTTTCTGGGATAAAAGTGGTATTATTTTAACAGACTAGCTTTAGAAGGGTCAAACTATTACCTCTGACTGCTACTGCAACCTACTGACCAAATTAAGAGAGCAAATTAAAAGCAAAAGACGCGGAAGGATCACAAAAGAGGTCCATTTGTTGCACGACAACACACCAGCTCATTCAGCAGTCAACACCATCGTCACGCGAATCGTCTTAAATACAATATATTGCCTCATCCGCCATATTCTCCTGATTTGGCACCAAGTGACTTCTTTTTGTTTTCCGAGATGAAACGTCAACTACGTGGGAGGCGATTTGATGACACTGATGACGTCATTTTTGAGGTAGAGCAGTGGTTTCAGGCATAATCTGAGGTGTTCTACACTGAGGGAATAAAGAAGGTCAAGCGAAGGTGGGAGAAATGTGTGGCACTAGGTGGCGTCTATGCAGAGAAAGCCCAAGTACCTGAATAAAAAAAAATCTAGCTTGTTTATTTCTTGATTGCACGAACTTTTTGATACCCTCCTCGTAACACTGCTATCTATCTGCCTTTATCTCATGTGCGTACTGCGGGGCAGGCACATAAAATGCAAATTAACACATAAACTGCCACGTGAGTTGTATTTAACTCACGCTAGTTTTGCGCCCGGGGCCTTGTGAAGCATATATAACTCACATGTCTCTTTAAATTGGAAGCCGCGTGGTGCGTAGACAAGCTACCACGCTGTAACATGCATGCTACGTAATGGGTGACCCTCTGGGCAAAACCCTGCAGTTGGTTCGTGAAAATCTTTCTTGTTGATGTTCTTATTGTTGCAATTAAATTAGACAGGATCGTTTTGTTTTCGAAGTTTTTATTCTATTTTCGTAAGAAAACACGGTGGCCTCAAGGGAAAAACTTTTTTCTAGTGTGGCCGTCAATGTGTTAAAAAAAAAAGAAAAAAATGTAATGCACTATGGTGGAAGATACTTTAAAGCTCAGGAATTCATGTATTGGGTTGTCGGAAAAGTCATGACGTATTTTAGCCATGTTTTGCAAAGGTCATTTATTGATAGAAAGAACAAAGATCAATCAATGATATAATGCCCGTTTCGTTCGATAACCTTTTGCCATCTTTCAGTGAGCTGCAGAAAGCCTCGTTCATAGAAGGACCTGTCTTTCGTGGCAAAAAAACTGTACAAGGTGCTGATTTACAGCCTCATCTGAATTGAACGTTATACTACGCAAGGACTGTTGAACAGAGCGAAACAAGTGGAAGTCTGACGGCGCAAGGTCAGGCGAGTATGTTGGGTGTGGCAACACATCCCACCCAAGCTCCAATAATTTTTGCCGGGTGATCAGACTTGTGTGTGGTCTCACGTTGTTGTGATGGAACACAACACCTTTACAATGAACGAGCTCTGGACGTTTCTGGATGATGGATTCGTTCAAACTGTCCAATTGCCAATAGTACACATTCGAATTGATTGTTTGGTTCCGTGCGGTAGGAGCTCGAAAAACACGACACCTTTAAAATCCCACCACACTGAGACCAGAACCTTCAGCTGATAAATGTGTGTTTTGGATGTCGTTTGAGGTGAAGCAGCACGTCAGCACCAAGACCGTTTGCGCAGCACATTGTTGTACACAATCCACTTTTCGTCACCACTTATCAGTCGCTTCAAAAAAGGATCGTTTTCCTCACGTTTAATGAGCATATCGCAGATGTTTATACGCGCCGTCAATTGAGCTTCTTTGAGTTCATGAGGAACTCACACATCGAGCTTGCTTACGTATCCCATCTTCTTCAGGTGGTCGTGAACGTTTGAATGATGGATGTACAATGTGTCTGCAATCTCTCGTGTCGTGTAACGTGGGTTTGACTCGATCAATGCCTTGATTTGGTCGTCATCAACCTCGGTTGGCCTCCCGGACCGAGGAACATCGTTGAGGTCAAATTCACCAGCACGGAATTTTGCGAACCACCGCTGGCACTAACGTTCTTGTAGAGCATTATCACCGTGCACTTTATGCAACTTTTAACAAGCTTGACGTGCGTTCTTCCCTTTACGGAAGTAAAAACAGTAAAATATGGCGAAAATGCACAGTTTGGTCTTCCATCTTCAACTTGATGTCAAATCTCCGCAAATCAACCAAATCGCTCACTACTCCTTTTAGACTGCAGCTAGAACTGGCACGTGTCGAATGCCATAGCGATAAGAGATCTGCGCATGCCTTTAGTACTTCCAAATCCGCCCAACAGCCATCGGGTGCCAAAATACCTCATGACTTTTCCGACAACTCAATAAATGCTAACTGCTGTTGACAATTGTGCTATATGACAATAAAAAGGACTAATGCCAAAATTAAAAAGTATATAAATATGTATACTTGTGTGTGTGTGTGTGTGTTACACCCCTCCATTTGGAGGTGTGTTGAGATTTTATAATGGGAGGTATTGAGGAAATTTGGGTGTGTGGTAGGAGTTATGGATAAATTTCTGTCTTAAAGCGCAGGCTCTCTCCCTTCCCTGGAACCAGTGACCCCAAATTAGGGACGGGCGGTGACTGTTGATAGCCTGCAGATATCCTCACGGGATGGTCCTTAAATGCCGAAATAACAACAACAAAAATAAATAAATAATACAGATGGAAATCCACTCTTTTTGCATCTATATTTGGAACTGTATGAACACATTTTAATGCAGTAACTGAAGTGGACAATGTGTATCCGGTGTCGCAGGACTAATCGCTTGCACACCTGGGTGGTGCCTTTGCTCTAAGTCATTGCCCCCCCCTGCCCCCGCGTTCCTGGAACCAGCTACCCCAAATTAGCCGCAGACAAATGACCATAGTCCCCAAAGCCGCTCACGGTGGTCGCTTCACCCTCCAAACAAGCCGAAGATTTTTAGCTAATAATGGGGGTTTTAGTACGTAATATGCCATCATCGTTATCCTCATTGTCAATCCATTGCTGAATGAAAGTCTCCCTAAGGTTTTCCATAACGGTCTGTCTTTCGAATTTCATCCACCCATCTTTCACGTGGCCTTCTTCTGAGTCTTTTCCTGTCCCTTGGTATCCAGTCTAAAATTTCGGTTGTCCATTCAGTCCGTTCTTCAGGCGATATGTCCAGCCTATTGCCATTTCAGGGATTTTACTCTGATCATGACTTCTTCCACTCCTGACATTTTTCTAATCATGAGTTACTCTACTTATCTTCCCTTATTACACCAAGGATGCATCTCTCCAGGATTCTTGTAGTTGTCTGTAGCCTTTTTTTTTTTTTATTATTGGAGGTTTAACGACCACCGTGAGCAACTCAATGGGCTATAAGCAGTCGCCCGTCCCTAATTTAGGGTCACTGGTTCCAGGGAAGGGAGAGAGCCAGTGCCGTAAGACAAACACAACATCCATGCCCGTTGGGATTCGAACCCGGACCCCTTACGGACGAATCATCAGAGGCCAGCGCCACCGGGGCGGCCTGTAGCCTTTGTATGGGTTTTTTTAGTTAAAGTCCAAGTCTCTGCTCCCCACGTAAGAACGGGAAGGATGCATTGATTAAACACTTTTAAGACATAATGGTATATTGCCCTTGAAAATTGTACTGTTTCTTCCAAAAGTTGTTCAACCAAGTTTTATATGTCGGTGAAGTTCTTCATCAATGTGACCCTCACTTGATATCGGATGCCAAAGTAAATGTAGGTATCTGTTATCTGAAAATTTTCGCATTAATCGATAAATCTTCATTTCTTGTAAAACCATAGTTCATTCCAATCCCACTTCTTTACTCTTGTCAGCAAGTTCCTGGATCATACTCTGCAGCTCTGAAGGAGCAGTTGCAAATATGACCATATCATTAGCGAAACGAAGGTGAGTTAAATTATCTCCTTTAATCTTTATAACTGATTCCAGGGAAGGGAGAGAGCCAGTGCTGTAAGACACACAACATTCATGCCTGACCGATATTCGAACCCGGACCCCTTTCGGACGAATGATCAGAGGCCATCGCTTAGACCACTGCGCCACCGGGGCGGCTCATATTGCTTTCTCAGTCAATGATTGAAGGACATTTTTTTTTTGATTGGAGGTTTAACGACCACCGTGAGCAACTCAATGGGCTATAAGCAGTCGCCCGTCCCTAATTTAGGGTCACTGGTTCCAGGGAAGGGAGAGAGCCAGTGCCGTAAGACAAAGACAACATCCATGCCTCACCGGGATTCGAACCCGGACCCCGTTCGGACGAATGATCAGAGGCCATCGCTTAGACCACTACGCCACCGGGGCGGCAAAGGACATTTTGTAATGAGGCATTGAACAGTTTAGAAGATATGGTGTCACCGGATGTAGGTAAAAATACCCCCGGAGAAAATACCCCTGAAAACTGAAAAGCGGAAAAAATGCCCCCGGAAGAAATACCCCCAGAACAAACGGTTCACTGTAAACTGCCACACAGGAACGCTGATGTGTAGCAGTGTTCCGATGTGGCAATTTACCGGCAACCCTGCCACACATCTTTCAGCAACTTGGCTACAAAAAGTTTAAAAGGTGGTGGTGTCTATAAAGATTGCCGTTTCTGGGCCTACATTGATAACTGAATTGGGATCTCCAAACGAATTTCGCGAAAACGTTTTTTTTTTTTTTTTGATTGGAGGTTTAACGACCACCGTGAGCAACTCAATGGGCTATAAGCAGTCGCCCGTCCCTAATTTAGGGTCACGGGTTCCAGGGAAGGGAGAGAGCCAGTACCGTAAGACAAACACAACATCCATGCCTCACCGGGATTCGAACCCGGACCCCTTCGGACGAATGATCATAGGCCAACGCCTTAGACCACTGCGCCACCGGGGCGGCGCGAAAAACGTTCCATGTAAGCCAAGTGAGAATTGTACTTTAATTTGAAGAAATAAATTTCCCAGGTACACTTGCTGGGGGGGGGGGGGGTGTGACTCTACCCAGAACTTCCGTAATATTATATTCTGGGCCGCTGGAGTCTGTCAGTGTAACCAGGAAGTTGCCACACCGGAACACTGCCACACATCAGTGTTCCTGTGTGGCAGTTTACAGTGAACCGTTTGTTGTGGGGGTATTTCTTCTGGGGGTATTTTTTCCGCGTTTCAGTTTTCAGGGGTATTTTCTCCGGGGTATATTTTCACGGGGATATTTTTACCGTTTACCGGTGTCACCTTGTCTCACTGTCTTTACAATTTTTGTTGGTGCTGTATCCTCAATTGTATCCTCCGAACCTGTGCATTATTATTATTATTATTATTTTTTATTCGAGGTTTAACGACCACCGTGAGCAACTCAATGGGCTATAAGCAGTCGCCCGTCCCTAATTTAGGGTCACTGGTTCCAGGGAAGGGAGAGAGCCAGTGCCGTAAGACAAACACAACATCCATGCCTGACCGGGATTCGAACCCGGACCCTTTACGGACGAATGATCAGAGGCCAGCGCCTTAGACCACTGCGCCACCGGGGCGGCACCTGTGCATTATGAAGTATTCACTGTATGCTCATACTGCGATTTCATTTCTGAGTAACTGATAGAAATGTATACAGGCATAGTTAAATTAGGATCAAAAATACAATATTTGATTATGTATTTTCTGTATTAGCGATGCCATCTGAGTTTTTTAAATTAGTGTTTGAACGCAAAAATTGAAGCCTGCTGTAAAAATGCCGTGCCTGACGTCGTGGATTTTAAGGGGAACGAAACCGTTCCTGTTGTCCCACATGCTGGCCATCTTCCTTAACACGACAATTTTCCCTGATGACACGTTGAAAGTTCAGGATTGCCTGCGGCGTTCCGATGCAGTCGAGGAGCATAAACCGTATTAGATTAGACACGCCATTCTTAAATTTCCCATCCCACTCGTACACCTGCTGAAGCGATAAGCGCGACTTCACCCCTTGCAACTTCATGTGGTGACGGATTTCAATGCGTTTCGCAGTCTCACTAACCAAGAACATGGCAGAACGCCGCGTTCTTCCTTCGCACGTATATGCTGCTGAGGAAACAACTATCTCTGCTTCAGTCTGCGACATCACGCAGCCCTTGTCAGAACTACCACACCAAGCGCATGCCTCTGAACCTCGCTGATAACTCACTGTTTGCAGTAGGTTTCAGATTTCTTTTAATTACATTAGCGTTTTTTGATTCGATTACGTAAATCGATTACTTTTTGTCTGACAGTTGTATTTTTATAAACTGCAATCACGAGACAAACAAAAATGATGGGAAAAGGAAGTAATATCTACGGAATAACGGGTGGTGTCCGAGTAATCAGCGCTCTGGTTTCTGGGTAGTCGTCTCAGTTGAGCCCGAGTTCGAGCCCCGAAGAGGTGTGGGTGGCGTGTTTGTCTTACGGCACTGGCTGTCTCCCTTCCCTAGAACCAGTGACCCTAAATTAGGGACGAGTGACTGCTTATAGCTAGCTCTAAGAGATGCTGATCACTAAACTCCGAAACGTTCAAGAACAAAAAAAGTGAAAGTTTCAAACTGATGCTTCGGTGCCTGAATAATCTGAGGAGCTGGCCTCGAAGCAATCGTCCGAGATAGGTTCGAGTTCGCGATGAGGATTAGATGTTGTGCTTGTCGGATGGTGCTGTCTCTGTTCCTTCCCTTGAACAAGTTGCTCTAAATCGACTGCTCATAGTCCCACGGCCCGGTGGCGCAGTGGTCTAAGGCGCTGGCCTATGATCATTCGTCCGTACGGGGTCCGGGTTCGAATCCCGGTCAGGCATGGATGTTGTGTTTGTCTTACGGCACTGGCTCTCTCCCTTCCCTGGAACCAGTGATCCTAAATTAGGGACGGGCGACTGCTTATAGCCCATTGAGTTGCTCACGGTGGTCGTTAAACCTCCAATCAAAAAAAAAAAATAGTCCCACGAGTTACTCGTGATGGTCGTTAAAGCCGAAAGCCACTGCTACGGCACTGGCTCTGTCCCTTCTCTGGAATCAGTGGCCTTACGTTAGGGACAGGCGACTGCTTATATAGCCCACTGAGTTGCTCACGGTGGTCATTAGAGCCGCGGATGGCTTAGTGGTTAGCGAGTCAGACTATCAATGCAAGGTCCTCAGGTTCGAACCTGGGCTGATCTTTCAGAGATGGTGTGATTTACTTACAATCGCTGAATATCCGCCGTGCATCGGACGAGCACGTTAAGTGACGGCCCCCAGGCTGGACCCACTGGTTAAATGGGTATCCTTTCCTATGCCCCCCCCCCCTGAAATTCTCTCACCCCTCTGTGTGCAACGTCGTACTTGTACGGTGGCGCCATGTACTGTACTCTAATCTCACTACAAACTGTTCTGTCAAAGTCGCTAGACTTGCTCTCATTCCTTCCGTTTCTGTGTCCTGCCCAAAAGGCGATCTCGCTGTAGGTGGCTGGGACCTAAACTGTGCTCACTGTGGACGGAAGTCCTATAAGAAAATGACAAATACCGAACGGTGGTCATTAAACCCCAAAATAAAATATAAGTAAGTAAATAAAAGTTCTGAAAAGAAAATTTGCAACCAGAAGTTCTTCTGAGCCCTTTTGTTAGCACGTCTTTTGGGGGGGGGGGGATACTTATTAGTATCACTAGTCCGTCTGTGAAAACAATACCTCTGCATCTAGCAGACCAATTTTTAAAATATTATGGTATTCCCTGGAACCAGTGGCCTACATGAGGGACGTCTTTTGGAAAAAAGAGAGGGAGAGAGAAGAGGGCACTTATTAGTATCACTAGTCCGTCTGTGGATACTATATTTCTGCAACTATCAGACGGAATTTTATAGAACCAGTTAGTCCATACATTCCCTGGAACCAGTGGTCCTGCTTTAGGGACCTGCGACTGCTCATTTAGCCCACTGAGTTGCTCACGGTGGTCGTTAAACCCCCAAAGAAAAAATAAATAAATAAAAGTTTCGAAAAGAAAATTTGCAACCAGAAGTTCGGCTGAGTCCTGTTTCCAGCACGTCGTTTGGGGAGGGGGGGGGGGGGGTAGAGGATATTTATTAGTATTCCTGGTCTATCTATCTGTCCATACCATATCTCTGTGTCTGAGACCGATGTTTGAAATTTTATTTGGATTAGGAAGCTTGAACTGTGAGAACGAAGATCCGTACATTTGGGTCTGCTTCCGATGCATAATCATGCGCCGCCCCGGTGGCGCAGTGGTCTAAGGCGTTGGCCTCTGATCATTCGTCCGTAAGGGGTCCGGGTTCGAATCCCGGTCAGGCATGGATGTTGTGTTTGTCTTACGGCACTGGCTCTCTGCCTTCCCTGGAACCAGTGACCCTAAATTAGGGACGGGCGACTGCTTATAGCCCATTGAGTTGCTCACGGTGGTCGTTAAACCTCCAATCAAAAAAAAAAAAAAAAAAAAAATAATCATGCCGCTAGAGAGCGTGAATACAGATGAATTCAAAATACATTTTATTCCATATCGTTCCTTTGCCATCCGGGTATAGCGGAGTGGTCTGAGGAGGTGGCATCTGGTCATTCGTTCGAGATTAGCCTGGATTCCAGTCCCGAACGAGACATGCGTGCTGTGTTTGCCTGATGGCATTAGCTCTGTCCCTTTCCTGGGACTAGTGGTCCTAAATTAGAAACAGGAGACTGCTTATAGCCCTTAGAGTTCATCAAGGTACGTTATTAAACCCCAAAATAAAGCAAGGATGTCATCCTTCTAAATACCCGTTTGAAAAAATGCGTTTTCTTCAGGTAATTTTTACTATGAAGACCAGGTTTGCACTTTCTACTTCAAATAACTTAATTTTCCCGCTGAAGGGCGTTAATACATTTTCAATTTTCCCGATACCTCTGCTTGTAAAAAATTCTTTATGCGTCTAATAGCGTTCATAGTGAGGAATACCCAGCGTAAATTTTCTAGTTGTTCATAGCGGACAGTTTTGTAATATGCATGGTGGCTATAAAATAAGTATCCGTATTCTCGGGTGTGTAGAAAAGCGAGAAATGGTGATATCGCGACGAAACTTGTTAGGTAGCTTGTTGAGGCCATGGGAAAACGATTGAGGGAGTGGGTAGTTCAAAATTGCGCCGCTAGGGTAACAATGGCGCTGCAGACGCAAGAAAAGAAAAGACACGTGCGGAACTTACTGTTCATTGATAGCATCAACTGCGAAGGTTCCCACTCTGCCGCTTCTAAGCAATATCCAAAGTGGATGTATAACGAAGTAAATTTCTCCGTCATTTTTGGTCTACGCCGGGATTCGAACCCGAGGCCGCCTATTCCGGAACAAGTCGCTCTACCAACTGAGCTACGCAGACGTTTATTCTGATTCCTATCTGCCTTTAGGTCGTGTGCGTCCTGCTGGCAGGTACGTCACATCTCCCCCCGAAAGAGGGCCGGGGGCATGGCCCACGGGTCAGCCGTGACCATGAATCGCTGCAGGCAGACAACCACTGTAGAACGTGCACTTGAGAACTCCCAGTCAATCTGCTGTGTGGAATGCAACATCACACATTTTTATTTTTCGAAGCGCTGGAGAAGGAATTCTCTGATTTTTCCTGTCTCGCGGTGTGGAAATAACATCACACCAATGCGAGATTTTGAACGGCCGGGTCATTCGGATAGTTCGGGCGCCATTATAACGAAGTAAATTTCTCCGTCATTTTTGGTCTACGCCGGAATTCGAACCCGAGGCCGCCTATTCCGGAACAAGTCGCTCTACCAACTGAACTACGCAGACGTTTATTCTGATTCCTATCTGCCTTTAGGTCGTGTGCGTCCTGCTGGCAGGTACGTCACAGATGGAGGAGCCGGCTGTTCAACGCCTGAAGACCATTGAACATCTCTCTTATCCAGAGGCCAGACGGCGGATCGCCCCTGTCACACCAGGTCGGCGATCATATGCATCAGTCGTGGTCCAGACTGAGGTTCACATCCCAGCGCGGTGTCCCTACGATTTCGAGGACATCGTTGCTGCTGGACTAGAATCTCTCAAATCTCGCCCCGAAGTTCCCAAAGCGACACCCACCTCGTCGCCGAAAAGATCAACAACTACCACAGACACTCAGGCTGCGGGCACTGTAAAGAAGACACCAGAGAAGCAGAAACCAGGCACTTCATCTCCAAAATCCATAACTAAAAATCAGGGTCGGGCGATTCCGCCCAAAAACCCGGGGACCAAACACCGTCCCATATTACCACCAGGCAAATCACCTCCACGTCTGGACACAGAGGAACTCATGGACTCTGAAACCTATTAGGAGTCCCAGTCTTTGTCACTTTTCCTCACATTTTCTCTTTTACTTTTTTCATAATTGCTTCCATCATCCAGTGGAATTGCCGAGGCCTCTGACCGCGAATTAATGGTTTGAAGGGCTTGCTGTCTTCCCACACATCAGTGTGCGTGTGTCTCCAAGAGACAAAATTCCGCACTACGGACACTTTCGCTGCAGACATTCCCTTTTTCGCAAAGACCATGAGGACGGGGTTATCGCGTGCGGCATTGTGGCCGTTCTTGTTCCTCATGGTGTTTCTGTAACTGCAGTCCCTTTACGTACGCCTCTGCAAGCGGTAGCAGCGAGAATGACTTTCTGTGAACATTCTGATCCCAGTCTGTTCCGTCTACTTACCAGCAGATGAAGCTGTAAGTCTTTCCGACTTGGAGGATTTAGTTGACCAGCTTTCGTCTGCTTTTTTCCTGTTACGTGACTTTAATGCACACAATCCGTTGTGGGGTGACAACAGTCGAAACTCAAGGGACCGTGTTGTCAAAGCCCTCCCGTCCAACACGTCACTCTGTCTCCAAAGCACTAGGACAACAACCTACTTCCATGAACCTACCCGTTCGTACTCAGCCATTGATCTGTCGCTGAGTTCACCATCCTTATATCCTGACTGGTCCTGGAGCGTGTCTGGTGATCTCCTTGGCAGTGACCACTTTCCAATCTTCCTTCGGCTAGCAGGTGACGGATACCGCCATCCCACCCGTCCCGCTAGATGGGATATAGATCGAGCCAAGTGGGATGTACTGTATTCACTGCTTCGGCAACCTTTACTCCTACAAGGGTGACCCCAGGTACGATCAACGATGCTTTTGCAGCGGTAACGGATTGTATTGTGCAAGCGGCAGAACTCTCCATTCTGAAGACATCGACTAATCTTCCACGTTATCCGAAGCCTTGGTGGAATTCCGACTGCAAGGCAGCTCGTCAGGCTCAGCATAAGGCTTAGGGTAGGCTTCGTCGCTTTCCCACCGAAGCTAGCTTCCTTGCTTTCAAAAAAGCCAAGGCTTATGCGCGATCACCACCTCTACCAGCTCTAAGATCGTTTGGGACAGGATTCGCAAAGTTCGGGAAAAGTACCCATCTCGGGAGATATCCATTCTTGCGAGTGATGGACGAACGGTTGCTGATGCTCAAGGTATTGCTGACTGTCTTGGCACTGCATTTTCTTCAGTGTCCAGCAGCAGCAATTATCCTTCTTCGTTCCAGCATCTTCAGACGCGGCTTGAGAGGGAAAGAATATCCTTCGGACCGTTTTCCTCGGAGGATTATAACAGCCCGCTGACTGCAGTGGAACTGAAGATTGCTTTGAATCGGTCGGGCCGTACATCTGTCGGACTGGATAACGTCCACTACGACATGCTGAAGCATCTCTCTCTCCATCATCTCTTGACTGTCTGCTAATTCTGTTTAACAGGATTTGGCAAGAACACGCCTTTCCCGATTCTTGGTGGACAGCTATTGTCATACCTGTTCTCAAACCTGGTAAAGATCCGACAAACCCGTTTGCACTACCGTCCCATCGCTATGACGAGCTATACCTTTGCAAAGTGCTAGTACGCATCGTCCATTTTCGTTTGATGTTTTATTTGGAATCTCATCACATTTTATCACCTCATCAGAGTGATTTCCTTCGATTTCGCTCCACTACTGATCATCACTTCCGCCTTGAAACATCTATGAGAGAGACGTTTGTCCGGCGTCAGCACATGGTCTCCGTGTTCTTCGACATGGAAAAAACTTACGATCGGACGTGGAGATACGGCATTCTCCGTGATCTGCACGACTGCGGACTGCGGGGAAATTTACCAACCTTCATTGCCTGTTTTCTCCAGAACCGGGTGTTCCATGTGCGCGTCGGGTCGACCCCTCTGCGATGTGTCCAGAGGAGCAGGGTGTCTTTCAAGGCTCCATTTTATCAGTCACTCTCTTTATTCTTCGTGTTAATCACATTTTCACATTACTTCCACCGACGGTTCGTGGAGCGATGTATGTGGATGATCTTCAGATTTCGTGTGCTTCTGTCAACATGCGCATAATTGAGAGACAGTTGAGGTCAGCCATTACTAAGATCTCTTCCTGGGCTTTACGTAATGGTTTTGGCTTCTCGTCACAGAAGACCGTTTGCGTGCATTTTTGCCGCAAACGGGGTCTTCACCCAGGCCCTCATCTCCATCTGTGGGGACCTCTACCATCCCTGTGGTGTCAGAAGTCAAGTTACTAGAATTAACCTTTGATTGCGCACTCACCTTCCGACCTCACATTCAGTCCTTGAAGATGAAGTGCACGAAGACTTTTGAGTATCCTTAAGGTCCTCTCCCGAACATCTTAGAGGGGCTGACAGGTGCTCAGTGCTTCGCATTCATCGCTCTCTTGTCGGGTCAAGGTTGGACTACGGATGCATAACGTAGGTTCTGCATGGCCTTCTGTATTACGACTCCTTGATCCGGTTCATCACCAGGCTTTACGTCTGTGCACCGGCGCGTTTCGTACTTCTCCCGTGCCAAAGCCTGTATGACGAGTCGCATGGACCGCCGTTGTGCTCCCGCCGTCAGCATCAACTGTCTCTCCAGTTTTATATCAAGCTGAAATCTCTACCTGATCATCCACTGCATGATTCCGTCTTCAACCCACAATGTGTCCTCTTGTCTTCCAACCGCTTTTCTTGTGTTCCAACTTTCGGTATTCGGATGTCAGACATGGTGCGCGATGCTGGCCTCGACTTATTGACGATTGGTGAGTCCAAAGCTTTTCATGATCCTCCTTGGCAGTCGGCTCAGGTGATGGCCGATCTATCTCTTTCTGTGTGGCCTAAGTCCTTCACGCTTGCGCTCGTTTACCAGCAGCTTTTCGCCGATCGCCCCTAGCTCCATCTCAATTTCGTGCCTGTCTTCACCGATGGCTCGAAATCCGGTGATGTTGTGGGATCTGCCTTTGTGTGTATTGATGAGACGTATGCTGAGAGGATTCCTCCGGCAGCGACCGTCTTTTCGGCGGAAATGCATGAAGTTCACCTCGCTTTGCGTCACATCCAGTCTTGCTCTCATTGTCGTACTATATTTTCCACCGATTCCCAATCAGTTATCCAAGCTTTATCCTCCCCGGATGATACTGCTTCACCGGTTGCAAGAGCTTTTCGTCGTCTCCTGCAAACTCTGTCTGGTGCTAGATTCCTGGTCCGATTCTGTTGGGTTCCTGGCCCTGTTGGGATTCTGGGTAACGAGCCGGCGGATTTAGCAGCTAGGTCTGTTTTTTCCTTCCCAATCACTCGACTTCCATTCTTCTTTCGAGATGTTCGTCCTTCCATCCGTGTGCTTACCATGCACGAGTGGCAGTTCCGGTGGTCTCAACAGGGCAGCAATAAGCTTCTTTCCGTCGTCGTGAGGATGTTGCCCTTGCGCGTCTCCGCATTGGGCACTGTCGTTTCACCCACCGCATCTTGCTGTGTGGCGACACTGCCCCAATGTGCGAGACGTGCAACTGTCGTTCATGTTCTGTGTTCTTATGTTCGTTTCTGTGATAATCGTTTTCTTCATTTTCATTCGCATTTGTTGCACGACGTCGCAGCTACTCTGCAGACGTTATTGGCTGACCAATGCGATACAAACGCTGTCTTTTCGTTTTTTAAACATATTGACTTTTTAAACCTTGTCTAGATTTTACTGTTTCCCTCATTCTCATTTTTCGGTTCTACCACATCAGCCTGCTTTTAGCTTTTGTACGCTGCTTATTAAGATATTTCATTTGATGATCTTGTGCTCGGCGCTCTTTGGCCAAACATGGCTCTTGCGCCGTACAAATCTACCAACCAACCAACATGCAACGGGTTATTACAGGTTGTTATTTTTTTGTTTTAATTGGAGGCTTAACGACCACCGTGAGCAACTCAGTGGGCTATAAGTAGTCGTCCGTCCCTAATTTATGGCCACTGACTCCAGAGAAGGGAGAGAGCCAGTGCCGTAAGACAAACACAACATCCATGCCTCACCGGGATTCGAACCCGGACCCATCTCGGACGAATGATCAGAAGCCATTGCTTAGACTACTGCGCCACCGGGGCGGCTATTACAGGTTACGAGACTTGGCTACACTAATTTGATTCACACACGAAAGCAGAAAGTTGTATTCGGAAATCTCCGTTGCGTCGTCGCCTAAAGCGAAAAAAAGTTCGTCAATCAAAATCAGCGGGAACGGTCATGTTGGTTGCGTTCTTTGATTGTCAAGATAACACATTGTTCATACAAAAACTACGATAAATGCCGACTACTACAAAACAGTGCTGCAGAATCGATAAGAACATGTATAACGAAGTAAATTTCTCCGTCATTTCTGTCCACGTCAGGATTCGAACTCGGATCCCCTCATTCCGGAATAAGTCACTCTACCAATTGAGCTACGCGGACGTTTGTTCTGACTGCTATCTGCCTTTATGTCGTGTGCGTCCTGCTGGCAGGTACGTCACATCTCCCCCCCCGAAAGAGGGCCGGGGGCATGGCCCACGGGTCAGCCGTGACCATGAATCGTTGCAGACAGCCATCCGCTGTAGAACGTGCACTCGTGAACTCCCAGTCAATCTAGTGTGTGGAATGCAACATCACACATTTTTATTTTTCGAAGCGCTGGAGAAGGGATTCTCTGATTTTTCCTATCTCGCGGTGTGGAAAGAACATCACACCAATGCGAGATTTTGAACGGCCGGGTCATCCGGAAAGTTCGGGCGCCATTATAACGAAGTAAATTTCTCCGTCATTTCTGTCCACGCCAGGATTCGAACCCGGATCCCCTCATTCCGGAATAAGTCACTCTACCAATTGAGCTACGCTGACGTTTGTTCTGACTGCTATCTGCCTTTATGTCGTGTTCGTCCTGCTGGCAGGTACGTCACACATGCGACAACAAAACGACCACTCCTGAAAAAGAATTAGGTGTTACACCACAATAATGCAAGACCGCGCATGGCCAGTTTTGTCGTTTCTTATTTGGAGGAAATGGATGTTAAGTTGATGCCCCAGCCTGCATATAGTCCAGACTTGTCACCATGTGATTTCTGATTGCTCCCCATTTCAAAGAAGACATCACAGGGACAATTTGAGACTGCTCAGCAACTTATTACAGCTGCTCAGGAGTGCTTCAACAGCATTGCAGAAGAATTCCAGAAGACATTCAAAAAGTGGGAGGAACGTTGGGACACCTGTATTCGATGCCATGGACAATATTATTAAGTTTAATATTAAACCATAATCTTGGCGGTAAAGGACATTATTAAGTTTACTAATGTCCTTTACCGCCAAAATTATGGTACACCAATGGGATCACCTCTTTCTTCCGTATTGGCCGAGATTGTCTTACAGCATGTTGAAAATACTGTACTCACCAATGGACCTTTCCAACCCCTGCTTTACACCCGATACGTTGATATGGTTTTGTTACTTTGGCAATACTCCCTTCCCGATTTACGTGCCTTTACAGAATCTCTTTGCTCCGTTCTCACTTCGATTATCTTCACCTTAGAAATTGAATCTTCTGATTCCTTACCTTACCTGGATATACTGTTGAAACGCAGCCCGAGGGGCCGCATTCATACCTCCGTTTATCGCTAGCCAACGTTTGTTCCTATTATCATCCCATATAACTCGTTCACTCCTAACAGCAAATCTGGTTCATTTCATTCTCTGATTCGCCGAACCTATATACACTCCTGATCAAACTCTGATCTCTCGCTAGAACTTCAGCACATTTCCACCATGGCCGAGTCGTTCGGATACCCCCACCGATATTTCATTAAAACTCTTCACAAGTTTCCGCGCCATAGTTCCACCACACTTCGAAGCCAACGTGAATTGCCTGTCATCAGTTTTGTTGGCTCCATTCCTTACCACCCCACTATAGTATCCACACTCTATAAAACGTGCCGTAAGTTCAACTATAGTTTCGGCATTTCTTCCGAACGCCTTTTTCAACTTGGTCAAGACTGATCTTGACCATGTTTCAATCATGGGAAAATATGGTGTATATTCAGTGCCACTGCAATCTGTTGATGACTCTCTTCCTATGACAGCCTACATCGGATCCACTTGTCGGTCACTTGGTGTGAGAATCTCCGAACATAAATACAATGTTCGCACCCGTTCATCCACAACGGCCTTAGCCCGAACAGTCAACAAAGGCGATTATTTACTACTATGGAATGATGTTAAATTATTGTGCTCGGCGAGAACTAAAACTGCAGTGCTCTTTTTGGAGAGTTTGTATATTTATGATTTTGCCGAACAATGCTGTAATGAAGAAATCCCGCAAATCATACCTGTTCCTTGGAAGTTCCTGTTGGAGAACCCCTCTTCTACTGTAAGTAGGTTTTGATTACTTACTGCCATTTGGATTCTTTCTTTCTCATGCATTTGTACCTATTTTCATTTTGTTACTTTCTGTGTAAAGCATACTTAACCTCTTAGTACGGCGCATGCGCTGTATCTTGCTGATGTACAGAGGTGTGTTTATAAGCCAGCGTGCCCCGTGTGAGTTTCTTGTTGTGCCTGAGGATTGGTCTGTAGAGACAGACCCGAAAGATCTCGCACATTGTTTTAATCACTTTAACCTTTTAAACAAGTTTTAATTTTCGTAAGTAAAAGTGTTTTCACGGCTTGCGATGATTCGGCTTGGTTTATTTTGTGTTGAAATTGGTTACGTCTTGTTCTTCGTGCTTAAGACAGCAAAGATGATTGTATACCAGTAAATCGCTGTAAGGTGCGTTTCTCGTTTGGAAATCTCACAACATACAGCAGCAGGATAAGATTGAGTAATTTCCGCTGTTGGCAAAAATAAAAGTTTTACGACACCCACCCCTCCTACAAAACAATTGGCGGGGGTCAGCTCCCTTAGTTTTTCAATGTGAATGTGGTCCCTTCTCTCTCTAACTTCTACCCTCCTCTCATGCTTCAGGGCAGGCTATTAACTGCAGCATTTATAAACCGAGCCACCCGCTCGCAGACGATCTTTTTTATTGTTCTGATCGGCGGCACTTTGTTCTCTAGATGTGCGTAAAGTTTTTCAGTTGTCTCAAATGGCACGTGAGAAATGGCTATGTGCGTCCTGCGGTGCGGGCACGTCACACAGGGCTTTTGAAAAATTTAATTGTGGGTTGTTTTTCTTCCTAATCCGTTCACCTCTATGGTATTTTTTTATTTTGAACTACATCACTGCTCCTGGCCGTTAGGTTTGAAAAATTGTGTGAGTCTTCCGCACAACGCATATTATTAATGAAATTAGTTCTTCTATAATGAGATGGATCTTGGTTGTCGGTTGACCCGAAACCTGCTATTTTGTGCCCCCGCCTTTCTCATAGGGGATGGGGATGATGTGACTTACTACGTGATATGACGTAGATAACGTACTACTAAGGTGACGCACGAGTCAAATCTACAATAAAGCAGCGCTACGCCTGTCAGCGTAGTTCAGTTGGGAGAACAACCGCTCCAGAAGTACGAAGACGTGGTTTGAGAGCTCACCACCGGCAAAAAGTTATATATTATATTATGTTGTCAGAAAAGTCATGACGTATTTTAGTCATGTTTTGCAAAGGTCATTTATTGATAGAAAAAACAAAGATCAATCAATGATATAATGCCCGTTTTGTTCGATAACCTTTTGCCATCTTTCAGTGAGCTGCAGAATGCCTCGTTCATAGAAGGACCTGTCTTTCGTGGCGAAAAACTGTACAAGGTGCTGATTTACAGCCTCATCTGAATAGAACGTTATACCACACAATGACTGTTGAACAGAGCGAAACAGGTCGAAATCTGACGGCGCAAGCTCAGGCGAGTATGCTGGGTGTGGCAACACATCCCACCCAAGCTCCAATAATTTTTGGCGGGTGATCAAACTTGGGTGTGGTCTCGCGTTGCCGTGATGGAACACAACACCTTTACGATGAACGAGCTCTGGACGTTTCTGGATGATGGATTCGTTCAAAATGTCCAATTGCCGACAGTACACATTTGAATTGATTGTTTGGTTCCGTGGTAGGAGCTCGAAAAACACGACACCTTTAAAATCCCACCACACTGAGACCAGAACCTTCCGCTGATAAATGTGTGCTTTGGATGTCGTTTGAGGCGAAGCAGCACGTCGGCACCAAGACCGTTTGCGCAGCACATTGTTGTTCACAAGTCACTTTTCGTCACCACTTATCAGTCGCTTCAAAAAAGGATCGTTTTCCTCACGTTTAATGAGCATATCGCAGATGTTTATACGCGCCGTCAATTGAGCTTCTTTGAGTTCATGAGGAACCCACACATCGAGCTTGCTTACGTATCCCAGCTTCTTCAGGTGGTCGTGAACGCTTGAATGATGGATGTGCAATGTGTCTGCAATCTCTCGTGTCGTGTAAAGTGGGTTTGACTCGATCAATGCTTTCATTTGGTCGTCATCAACCTCGGTTGGCCTCCCGGACCGAGGAGCATCATTGAGGTCAAAATCACCAGCACGGAATTTTGCGATTCACCGCTGGCACTAACGTTCTTGTAGAGCATTATCACCGTGCACTTTATGCAACTTTTCACAAGCTTGACGCGCGTTCTTCCCTTTACGGAAGTAAAACAGTAAAATATGTTGAAAATACACAGTTTGGCCTACATCTCCGCAAATCAACCAAATCGCTCACTATTCCTTTTGGACTGCAGCTAGAACTGGCACCTGTCGAATGCCACAGCGATAACAGAGCTGCGCATGCCTGTAGTACTTCCAAAACCGCCATCGGGTGCCAAAATGCGTCATGACTTTTCCGACAACCCAATAATAGGCCTAAGGTAGCAGAAAGGTGTTCATGTATAGTATACTCAATGGGCAAAACATGATAGATACTTACCTAATAGCGTGTTGGTCTTCCTCTAGCGTGAATAACAGCCTGTACACTCCGAGGCATCGACTCCACCAGATGCCGGAGGTAATGCTAGCCATGCCTTTTGCAGCATTATCCACAACTCCATCCGAGACGTCGGTCCAGGATTCATGGATCTCATGTTCCGCTCTCCACGGCACCCCACAGAGCTTCCGCAGGGTTTTAATCTGGGAACCTTGGGGGTCCACTGGATAGTTCCAAACTCAGATGAGTGTTCCTCGAGCCATGCCTGGGTGGTTGCGGCCCTCTAGGGTGGCGCACTGTCCTGTTGAAACAGACCATCGGCCGCAGGATGCGTAAAGCCCATGAAAGCGTGTGAGGGTATCAGCCAGCACCTGCTGGTAGCGCTCAGCGGTTAAAGACCTCTCAGGACACACTAAGGAACCTAATATGTCCCATTAGAAGGCTCCCCAAACCATTACAGAGCCACCACCGCCTTGAAAAGAGCCGATTTGACATGACGAGGCCGTGGCCTTATGCTGTCGACGTCACACCCACATCCACCCGTCTGTTCCGTACAGCTGAAAATGGGATTCATCTGACCACACGACACGGGGCCACCCTGCAGAGATCCAGTTTTGATGTTCCCGGCACCAAGCGAGGCGTAATCTCCGATGACGAGCAGTCAACAGTGATACGCGAGCAGGGGCGGATCCAGAAGTTTACTGAATGGGGGGTCGGGTATAAGAAGGGGAGAAAACATTATGGAAGGGACTTTTAAACATACATTATACGTAGTGGCGGTACCGCTCCTACCTGGCGTTACTTTGCAAGGTCTTTAAAACACTTTCACTTGCTCCAGGAATGTTAAATCGTTAAAATACCTGAACGAGAGCAACCAAGAGGTGAAAAATCACAATTGCTTCAGTGCGATCGATTGCGCATTTCCCGAAAAAATGAACTTTATGCTTTTTGAAATCGGCACAGACTACGTCTGAATGAAATCCTTCAAAATAAAGCCCAGGCCCTTATATTCGGGTTTTCTTAATTTAATAAAAAAAAAAAATTGGTGGTCTCCACCTGACATACACTGAAGAGCAACTGAATTAGAGATACCTGTCTAGTAACGTGTAGCACCACCTTTCGCTCTGATGACGGCGGCGATTCGTCTCGGCATGGACTCGACAAGACACCGGAAGCGTTGGGAAGCCATACGGATCCACGACCCCAGAACAAGCTCACACAGTTCACGAAGATTTGATGGAGGGGGGTCAGAGCCTCGAAGATCTCTCTCGATGGCATCCAAGATGTGCTCGATGGGATTGATGTCAGGTGACCTAGCTGGCCAAAGAAGCGAGGTCACGTCGGTGAAGTGTTCATCCAACGATTCAGATAATATTCGGGAGCGATGGCAAGGTGCATTGTCTTGTTGCAGGATGAGGTCTTCAGTGGGGTGTTGAAGACGCACAAACAGGAGCAAATGGTCGTCCAGGATATCCCGGTAACGTTGACCTGTGAAGGACGATGTCACACGTACCAGGGGTCCCATTTCAGTCCACGTAAACAGTCCCCAGACGAGAATGCCACCCCCACCAGCTTGAAGAGTACCCTGCGGGCAAGAAGGATCCATCGCTTCATGTGGTTTGCGCCATACTCGTATCCTGCCATCCGCATGTACCAACGTGAATCTCGACTCATCAGTCCAGGCAACATTTTCCCACATGTCTAGGGTCCAGTGGCGATGTTCCCGCGCCCATGCTAATCTTTGCCCCCTGTGATGTGCGGTCAGCAGCGGTACCCTCGTGGGACGATGGCTTCTGTACCCCATAGCGAGGAGATGGTTCTGGATGGTGTGTCTGCTTACACGTTTTTGTGCACCAGCGTTAAATTGCCGAGTGATTTCTTGCACTGTGGCCCGTCTATCCGCTGTTACAATGCGAGCTAGCCGACGATGACCCCGCTCATCCACACGCTGTTGTCCACGGCAGTTGGCCCTTGCAGGGATGGTTTTACCGGATTCGATGTACTCACGGTGCACCCGTGACACAGTGGCTCGTGAAAATCCCAGTGCCTGCACGACTTCCGATATGGAGTGACCCATTCGTCGGGCCCCGACAATTTGCCCACGATCAAATGCGCTTAGATCCTTCGTCTTACCCATACTGCGTCCGACTCTTACTGATTCCCGTCGCATCCCTCCTTATATTGTCGGATCGCTGCATAAGTCATGTCGTTTCCGTTTACAGGGCCGCCCACAGCGCCACATTTGCATAACGCCAGCTGTCTCTAATTCAATTACTCTTCAGTGTATTCTGATACATTAAAGTAAATGCACGCCAGATTTCAGCTAAAACATAATGAACACACGGTTTAGTCATAAAATCGCTAAATATAAAACACGGAAACTGGAACTTTTCTTTCCCCTGTTATATACAATTATTTTAAAGTTATTATCATATGAATAATAATATGTTATAAACAAATATTTAACTAATTCACCATAGTTATCTTTAAACGTTAATCGGTACCAACGTTACATTCTAATACGGAACACGTGTTAAAGTTATGAACAATGGCACACGTGTTAATGCTATTCACTAGAACACGTGTTACTGTCATCAATGTTAAATACAAGGTGTTAATTTTATTGTTATATTTATTATTATGAACAAATTATAGGTGCATCAATTACAGATCATTTACCGATTAAATTTACTTTATCGTGCCTTTTTATAACTATGGGACTTTTGTTCTACAGTGATCGTATATGGACAAAAACGTGCCCCTTATATGTACTGGCATATAATAAAGCACGGCGTTGTGATTCACCTTTATCCCGTCACTGGAATGGTGGGGGAATAAAGGTGCCGCTCGTGAAAGAAATCAGAAACATAAACACATATCTTAGTTTACACATACCTTAACTTATGTCTTGTGTGGTTATAAGGAAAACAAACAGGAATCTTATGTGGAAGTAATCAAAATGGTTTAATACGTGAGAATTGGGAACACTAAGGTACCACGTGCGTGGGTGCAGCCGTTAACAATACCTTACACATAAAATTTACTCTTATTACGATTTTTCTCTATAACGTCTCCGATCATTTCTGCATACATCTATCTATATATATAAGTGCAAAGCTTAGTGATTCATTTTACTTCTAGTTCCTTTTCTCCTATGCTTTACTTAAATGTTTTACCTAGCTAACTGGGTTTTCATTGTTTGATCATGACCAATACACACGCCACGTGCTCTGAATAGGGTTATGAATTAATTTAAGCAAGTACATGCAATAACAGGGAAAAGGAAAATAACTTATCTGGTATCTCCATATGTCTTTCAGATTTTCAACAATGGGCACATACACCTAATTGAGCTGACTGGCGCTATCCGAACTCGGCTCTCCATTTGTCAACGCTGGGCATACTTCATCTCTCTCTGGTCATACTCGGCACTCACTACCCACGTCTGTCCCTTGCCGCTATCCGCACTCTACTCCTCTTGACCAGTGAAGACCTTCTGAGCTTCACCTTGTCCGCGGATGCCAAGGTCACTTGACCAGTCTGGGATTCATCTAATCCGTCACTTCGCTCCCTTCTTGGGAACTGACCCTTCAACTTTTCCGACCCCCTATATCCCCTGGTGCCTAAGTATCGTCACAAGGCTTGAGATTGCCTCCCGCTATCCCCTGGAGCTATCTATGCACGTGCATGTTGGACTAAATTTATTTTAAATAATTTTATCTCCAACATTCCTCCCTTACCAGATGTAATCTTTATGGGGGGACAAAAGGAATGCTGGTGGGAAAGACTACACGCGCGGATAGACTACTCCATCCTTACCTAGTAATCCTCTATCTTTTTCCTCATGTGCACTTATATATACATATAGCAATGAAATTATATAAAATATTCATAATCACACATATACACAATACACTTTTCAAACACAAAAATTAATTAACTGTTACGGTCCTGCACCCACAATACATATCTAAAAAATATCAATTCAGTGATACTGCTGGCATCTTAAGCTTACATGCACGTGTCGTTTAGTACACTTTGAGCTATTGCTGACCTGGTATCAGTAACACATTTAACTGCCAAACGCTTTTCCGTTTGTTTTTATATTCATTTTTTTTGTCGTTGTCCACGTCCACCGATTCTTGAGTTTTATTGTGTGACTTAATTTTTTTTCTGGTGGAAAGTAAGACAAGGTGAAATTGTTCGATTTACGTTCAGTTCTGCGATTCACACATAATTCACACAAAAAGTTATCAGACATCAAACCAACATCACTGGCAGTTCGCAATATTTGGAGAACATTGTCACCTGAGTTGTGCTTTTTATATGCTGGTAATAAAATTAGCTGTAGAACACTTAGCTCTGTACGTATATGTTTATCTAGGTATTATTCGTCCACAGTCACCTATAACATGGGTTATTCACCAAGGTCTCTTTGACCCTGGAACACAATAACAGCAAAATCATTTCACCTGTGTTTTATTCATCTCGGCATGCGCCCTCATGGACACTGTCTTTTGTGCTTTTAAACACCACACCGCTCATCGACCATACCGTTTTCACCACACCGTTCATCGGCCATACCGTTTTCACCACACCGTTCATCGACCATACAGTTTTCACTACCTGTTGACCACACAGCACAACAAAGTCTTCGCTGTCAATGTAGCACTTTATTTAGTCTGTAGGTCATCCACATGAAAAACATGCGTTGCATTCACAGTAATTACGACCGTCCTTGAATACACCAGCACGCTTACATTACGCATGCCACGTGCTATCCGTTCGTTATTTTCAAAAGCTTGCATCATTACTTGAATATCCTCCTGTTGTTTGAGTTTCGGAAAAGAAAACGGTGTTTCAATCACTGCTGAACTTTAGTTCCCGTAGGAAGCATAGTTCTTTTGTTCACCAACGCATGGTTCTTTTCGTTCACCAACACGTGGTTCTTTTCGTTCACCAACACGTGGTTCTTTTTGTTCACCAACATGTGATTCTTTTTGTTCACCAACACTTGGTTCTTTTTGTTCACCAACACTTGATTCTCTTTGTTCACCAACACGTGATTCTCTTTGTTTACCAACACGTGATTCTTTTTGTTCACCAACACGTGATTCTTTTTGTTCACCGCCACATGGAACACACTGACTTTACTCACACTTTGATTTATTATTTTTTTCTTCTATAACCTTCTCTCTTCCCCTGATTACGCACTGTACCGCTCTGTCATTACCCAGACTAGACGTGGCAGTGTGATCCGTCAATCGAAACAAAGTCAATTACCCAGTGGTTTAATTTTCATTTACCCTTATCTACATTCATTATCATTATTATTTTTTTCAGAATAGTTGTATATCTAATACCTTAGATTTACACTATTCTTTCCTTCCCAAGCAAAGATAGATCCGCTCAACCCAATTATTCATTACCTTCACGCTGCACCTAAACATTATTAACATTAATATTTAAAATTACACTTGCCAATATCACTATTAAATTTTTATTTGACGAATTTTTCGTGCATACCTCCACAAGAGATAACCAAGTGTTCCTAGGGGGAATATTCTGATGTATCATAACGTTAGCTAACCAGTTAAGAAATTTCCTTTTTTTTTTTTTTTTTTTTTTTCTTTACTTACCTTTCTATGAACTAACCACACCCAGACTTGAAACATACTTGAAATACGGACTGGAAAATAATATCCGAACTCGAGAAAATTTTATACATATATATTACACAAAATACTAGTGAATTTTCCACCTTTTGCTTTAATATTATGAGATATATGCTAATCCTATAATAAAACATTCTGACTTACTAACTTCCGTTTAAAATGCCTTCTAACTACAATAATGAATTACTAAATCTATCAAATAAATTTAATAAAGATCCGAATTAGATTTGCTACTGGAATTGGGCTGGGGGGGGGGGATAAAGGTGCCGCTCGTGAAAGAAATCAAACACATATCTTAGTTTACATATACCTTAACTTATGTCTTGTGTGTTTATAAGGAAAACAAACAGGAATCTTATGCGGAAGTAATCAAAATGGTTTAATATGTGAGAATCAGGAACACTAAGGTACCACGTGCGTGGGTGCAGCCGTTAACAATACCTAACACATAAAATTTACTCTTATTACGATTTTTCTCTATAACGTCTCCGATCATTTCTGCATACATCTATCTATATATATAAGTGCAAAGCTTAGTGATTCATTTTACTTCTAGTTCCTTTTACGCTATGCTTTACTTAAATGTTTTACCTAGCTAACTGGGTTTTCATTGTTTGATCATGACCAATACACACGCCACGTGCTCTGAATAGGGTTATGAATTAATTTAAGCAAGTACATGCAATAACAGGGAAAAGGAAAATAACTTATCTGGTATCTCCATATGTCTTTCAGGTTTTCAACACTGGGCACATACACCTAATTGAGCTGACTGGCGCTATCCGAACTCGGCTCTCCGTTTGTCAACGCTGGGCATACTTCATCTCTCTCTGGTCATACTCGGCACTCACTACCCACGTCTGTCCCTTGCCGCTATCCGCACTCTACTCCTCTTGACCAGTGAAGACCTTCTGAGCTTCACCTTGTCCGCGGATGCCAAGGTCACTTGACCAGTCTGGGATTCATCTAATCCGTCACTTCGCTCCCTTCTTGGGAACTGACCCTTCAACTTTTCCGACCCCCCTATATCCCCTGGTGCCTAAGTATCGTCACAAGGCTTGAGATTGCCTCCCGCTATCCCCTGGAGCTATCTATACACGTGCACTCCCCTTTTTTGTTTGTACTCTGCCCGACAGCGACAAAAAATCATTTTCGACTTCTTTTCATTGATGACGAAATATCGAAACTCTACGTCCATTGGAAATTAACGTTAAATAGGTAAAAAAAAAAAAAAAAAAAAAAAAGCAGTTCTGATATCAGTTACTTTACGTACATGAACGAAAACTTCAATGAAGGACGGTAGACACACGGGCGTACTCAGCGTGTGTTGCAATCACACTCGTACAAAAATGAGATGAAGAGAACTTAGTTTTTCCTGTGATCTCGTTTGAAGAACTGAAAAATGAGTATGTAATGTGAAACCAAGTAAACAGTGTCTCCTAATATTTGACGATTACCAAATTTAAACAACTTGGAATTTTCACGATATTATTATAATATTAATCTTTTCCTGAGAAAATTTTATAGGACCGAAATTCCCAAAGAAAGTTAGAAAGTTTCCGTTTCTAAGATAGTTCAGAAGATAGTTCTACCTTAATTGCAACTAGACGAAACCCGTCGGAACGACGGTTAGTTTTTTTTTTTTTTTTGAAAAGAATAAACTCGTATGAAACACCAAATGTAAACTTTATTTGATTGAAAAATTCATTCAACCACTTCAGTAAAACCAATAAATAGTCCAGGTTCGTGATTTTTTTTATTTTTTGTGACTGAAGATTTGACGACCACCTTGAGCAGCTCAATGAGCTATAAGCAGTCACCCGTCCCTAATTTAGGGTCACTGGATCCAGGGAAGGGAGAGAGCCAGTGCCGTAAGATAAACACAGCATCCATGCTGCACCGGGATTTGAACCCGGACCCTTCACGAACGAATCATCATAAGCCAGCGCTTAGACCACTGCGCCACCGTGGCGGCCAGGTTCGTAATGAGCATCACGACTGCACCCTTTTTCAGTCGTAAAATGTGAGGCGGAATTCCACTCATCTCGATCGTGTGCCAAAAATTCAACTGGATAGCGCACTCTTTCACTCTCATCTTAGGTCACAACTGTGTTTGTAAATGTTGCTGGAATGAGATTCGCGTTGTGAATACTCTTCACCCGTCGGAAACGACGGTTAGTTTTTTTTTTTTTTTTTTTTGAAAAGAATAAACTCATATGAAACAACAAATGTAAACTTTATTTGATTGGCAAATTCATTCAATCACTTCAGTAAAGACAATAGTTCAGGTTCGTGTTTTTTTTTTTTTTGACTGAAGGTTTAACGACCACCGTGAGCAACTCAATGGGCTGTAAAGCAATCGCCCGTAATATTTTCACTAACAGTGGTCAACGGAATGTTTATTTACATCTTTACATAATGGGAAACGTCTAAGCTACGTGAATAAATTGGATCGAATGAATAATAATATGTATATATACATCACACAGTCCAGCGGCATAACGCAAGCAGGTCTTCCAGAGTGTTCGCTGTTCCGATGAGAAGAACTTTGATACGAATGTCTGCTAGCGTTGCTTTGCGCAACGGTTAGCTCAGAAAAGAGAAGACTTCGGACTTTGAACTGTCTCAGTACCTCCATGCTTTCGCCTTCAACAGCACGTGAGTCAACCGCATGCGATCGGATGTCAACCGCACGCTCCTCCCATAGACTTTATATGGGAACTTTGCCGCCCCAAAACGTCCGAACTGTTGCCCCAATCTCATTTTTCTCTTCGATTGGCACATGTACATGGTAAGACCTTTATTTTGATACCTCAACCATATCTTTACGTTCAGCCGTTCTCTCAACATATGACTCACAGTAAAAAACCGTATAGAATTAATATATACACTATCTACCAACAAGTAATTGGACGCCTGTGATAGCAAAGGAAAACGAAGTTTATTCACCTTCAATAGTTGGTGGAGCCTCCACGAGCGGCGATTACAGCTGCGACCCTCCGGGGCATACTCTCAACCAGGCGTTGTACGACGGCTAGCGGTATTTTCTTCCACTCAGCTTGGAGAAGACAGGTCAGTTCCTTCACCCATTTCGGACAGTGGGGGTACCCCTTAAGTCGATGCTCCAACTCGTCCCAGAGGTGCTCGATAGAGTTAAGGTGCGGGCTCTGCGCAGGCCAGTCCATTCGATTAACCCCATTGTCACCATACCAAGCCATGGTGGACCTCGCAACATGATAAGTGGCATTGTCATCCAGAAAGTAACATGGGTCCACCCCGTAAAACTGCCACAACGTAGGAAGCGCATGGTCATCCAGAATGGTGCAGTAGGTCTCGGCGTTGAGTCTACCAGGAATTCCGACCAAGGCTCCCGTGCCATACCAGGAGAAACACCCCCATAGCATAATTCGACCGCCGAACTTCACAGTTGGCACAATACATTCCGGCAGGAGGCGTTCTCCAGGCAGAAAACAAACCCAGACCCGGCTATCTGAACGGTAGAGGGTGAACCTTGATTCGTCGCTCCAGAGAACCTGTTTCCACTGTTCAACGGTCCACTGTCGACGTTCTTTGCACAACGTTAGCCGAGCAGCGCTATTGGACTTGGTGATCAAAGGCTTGTGGGCGGCAGCACGTCCATGATAACCGAGCAGATGGGCTTCCTTACTGATGGTATTCATCGAAAGAACACTCCCGGATGCCTGTTGAAACTCCTCGCGCATGTGGCCCATCGATTTGGTGCGGTTCTTCCGAATTTCTCTGGCCAGCACCCGTCGGTCTCTAACTCCCAGTTTTGTGGGTCTGCCAGGTCGGGGCACATTCCGACAGTCACCTATCATTTTCCACTTGCCAATCACGTAGGCCACTGTCGATTTTGGGTACTTCAACTAGCTGGATATGTCACGTATGGATCGGCCATTTCTGTGATACCCGACGATTACACCTTTCTCGAATTCAGAGAGCTCCGAACTGCGTGGCATCTTGCATGCGACTGGTTGCGTTGTTGTTTCCCACACGATATTTAACGGCGGCGGCCGTGACGTGTATCAGGACCGCAGATATCGTCGATTGCAGGGGTGTCCAATTACTTGTTGGTAGATAGTGTAGATTTAGAGACATATTAACCTTCATGAGAAAAATGAGTAGGTTTGAGTTATGTATTCAGGATTCAGGTTTGTTTTAAATATTTCACTGACTATTCAAGACGTTACAGACGCTAGACAATATGACAGTAGCAAAAAACTAACAAAGAATACCCCCATACTTTTTTCCCCCGGTGTCCCTGTCTTCCCTTTATGTTTTGCGTTCTCTCTCTCTCTCTCTCTCTCTCTCTCTCTCTCTCTCTCTCTCTCTCTTTATTCCATTCAATTCTCTTTCTTTTTTACTGGAGCTAAATCAATGTAATACGTATTTTAAATCTAATTCCGTAGTAAGTTTCATTGTTAATTTTTTTTGGAAAAATTGAAAGAAAAGTAGGCAGAGTTAATAATTCACGATCTTCGCTACTTTAAACGTTAAAACTTCGTTAAGGTTTGGGGGAGGTGGAGGGGGGTTGCCCCCTGTCCCGCTTGATCAGCTACTGTACGCGAGTAGGGCGTCGGCTCTCGTAGCCCATGGCATGCATTGGGCGCCATACCGTTCACTCACTGACGCTGCTTGGACCTCCGACATTTAACCTGGATGTGATTTCGGCACAATGTCCGATGACTATCAGTCAACAGTGGCACACGAGTAGGGCGTCGGCTCCCGTAGCCCATGGTATGCATTGTGCGCCATACCGTTCACTCGCTGACGCTGCTTGGACCTCCGACATTTAACCTGGATGTGATTTCGGCACAATGTCCGATGACGAGCAGTCAACAGTGGCACACGAGTAGGGCGTCGGCTCCCGTAGCCCATGGTATGCATTGTGCGCCATACCGTTCACTCGCTGACGCTGCTTGGGCCTCCGACATTTAACCTGGATGTGATTTCGGCACAATGTCCGATGACTATCAGTCAACAGTGGCACACGAGTAGGGCGTCGGCTCCCGTAGCCCATGGTATGCATTGTGCGCCATACCGTTCACTCGCTGACGCTGCTTGGACCTCCGACATTTAACCTGGATGTGATTTCGGCACAATGTCCGATGACTATCAGTCAACAGTGGCACACGAGTAGGGCGTCGGCTCCCGTAGCCCATGGTATGCATTGTGCGCCATACCGTTCACTCGCTGACGCTGCTTGGGCCTCCGACATTTAACCTGGATGTGATTTCGGCACAATGTCCGATGACGAGCAGTCAACAGTGGCACACGAGTAGGGCGTCGGCTCCCGTAGCCCATGGTATGCATTGTGCGCCATACCGTTCACTCGCTGACGCTGCTTGGACCTCCGACATTTAACCTGGATGTGATTTCGGCACAATGTCCGATGACGAGCAGTCAACAGTGGCACACGAGTAGGGCGTCGGCTCCCGTAGCCCATGGTATGCATTGTGCGCCATACCGTTCACTCGCTGACGCTGCTTGGGCCTCCGACATTTAACCTGGATGTGATTTCGGCACAATGTCCGATGACTATCAGTCAACAGTGGCACACGAGTAGGGCGTCGGCTCCCGTAGCCCATGGTATGCATTGTGCGCCATACCGTTCACTCGCTGACGCTGCTTGGACCTCCGACATTTAACCTGGATGTGATTTCGGCACAATGTCCGATGACGAGCAGTCAACAGTGGCACACGAGTAGGGCGTCGGCTCCCGTAGCCCATGGTATGCATTGTGCGCCATACCGTTCACTCGCTGACGCTGCTTGGGCCTCCGACATTTAACCTGGATGTGATTTCGGCACAATGTCCGATGACGAGCAGTCAACAGTGGCACACGAGTAGGGCGTCGGCTCCCGTAGCCCATGGTATGCATTGTGCGCCATACCGTTCACTCGCTGACGCTGCTTGGACCTCCGACATTTAACCTGGATGTGATTTCGGCACAATGTCCGATGACGAGCAGTCAACAGTGGCACACGAGTAGGGCGTCGGCTCCCGTAGCCCATGGTATGCATTGTGCGCCATACCGTTCACTCGCTGACGCTGCTTGGACCTCCGACATTTAACCTGGATGTGATTTCGGCACAATGTCCGATGACGAGCAGTCAACAGTGGCACACGAGTAGGGCGTCGGCTCCCGTAGCCCATGGTATGCATTGTGCGCCATACCGTTCACTCGCTGACGCTGCTTGGGACCTCCGACATTTAACCTGGATGTGATTTCGGCACAATGTCCGATGACGAGCAGTCAACAGTGGCACACGAGTAGGGCGTCGGCTCCCGTAGCCCATGGTATGCATTGTGCGCCATACCGTTCACTCGCTGACGCTGCTTGGACCTCCGACATTTAACCTGGATGTGATTTCGGCACAATGTCCGATGACGAGCAGTCAACAGTGGCACACGAGTAGGGCGTCGGCTCCCGTAGCCCATGGTATGCATTGTGCGCCATACCGTTCACTCGCTGACGCTGCTTGGGACCTCCGACATTTAACCTGGATGTGATTTCGGCACAATGTCCGATGACGAGCAGTCAACAGTGGCACACGAGTAGGGCGTCGGCTCCCGTAGCCCATGGTATGCATTGTGCGCCATACCGTTCACTCGCTGACGCTGCTTGGGACCTCCGACATTTAACCTGGATGTGATTTCGGCACAATGTCCGATGACGAGCAGTCAACAGTGGCACACGAGTAGGGCGTCGGCTCCCGTAGCCCATGGTATGCATTGTGCGCCATACCTTTCACTCGCTGACGCTGCTTGGACCTCCGACATTTAACCTGGATGTGATTTCGGCACAATGTCCGATGACGAGCAGTCAACAGTGGCACACGAGTAGGGCGTCGGCTCCCGTAGCCCATGGTATGCATTGTGCGCCATACCTTTCACTCGCTGACGCTGCTTGGACCTCCGACATTTAACCTGGATGTGATTTCGGCACAATGTCCGATGACGAGCAGTCAACAGTGGCACACGAGTAGGGCGTCGGCTCCCGTAGCCCATGGTATGCATTGTGCGCCATACCTTTCACTCGCTGACGCTGCTTGGACCTCCGACATTTAACCTGGATGTGATTTCGGCACAATGTCCGATGACGAGCAGTCAACAGTGGCACACGAGTAGGGCGTCGGCTCCCGTAGCCCATGGTATGCATTGTGCGCCATACCTTTCACTCGCTGACGCTGCTTGGACCTCCGACATTTAACCTGGATGTGATTTCGGCACAATGTCCGATGACGAGCAGTCAACAGTGGCACACGAGTAGGGCGTCGGCTCCCGTAGCCCATGGTATGCATTGTGCGCCATACCGTTCACTCGCTGACGCTGCTTGGACCTCCGACATTTAACCTGGATGTGATTTCGGCACAATGTCCGATGACGAGCAGTCAACAGTGGCACACGAGTAGGGCGTCGGCTCCCGTAGCCCATGGTATGCATTGTGCGCCATACCGTTCACTCGCTGACGCTGCTTGGGCCTCCGACATTTAACCTGGATGTGATTTCGGCACAATGTCCGATGACGAGCAGTCAACAGTGGCACACGAGTAGGGCGTCGGCTCCCGTAGCCCATGGTATGCATTGTGCGCCATACCTTTCACTCGCTGACGCTGCTTGGACCTCCGACATTTAACCTGGATGTGATTTCGGCACAATGTCCGATGACGAGCAGTCAACAGTGGCACACGAGTAGGGCGTCGGCTCCCGTAGCCCATGGTATGCATTGTGCGCCATACCGTTCACTCGCTGACGCTGCTTGGACCTCCGACATTTAACCTGGATGTGATTTCGGCACAATGTCCGATGACGAGCAGTCAACAGTGGCACACGAGTAGGGCGTCGGCTCCCGTAGCCCATGGTATGCATTGTGCGCCATACCTTTCACTCGCTGACGCTGCTTGGACCTCCGACATTTAACCTGGATGTGATTTCGGCACAATGTCCGATGACGAGCAGTCAACAGTGGCACACGAGTAGGGCGTCGGCTCCCGTAGCCCATGGTATGCATTGTGCGCCATACCTTTCACTCGCTGACGCTGCTTGGGCCTCCGACATTTAACCTGGATGTGATTTCGGCACAATGTCCGATGACGAGCAGTCAACAGTGGCACACGAGTAGGGCGTCGGCTCCCGTAGCCCATGGTATGCATTGTGCGCCATACCGTTCACTCGCTGACGCTGCTTGGGCCTCCGACATTTAACCTGGATGTGATTTCGGCACAATGTCCGATGACGAGCAGTCAACAGTGGCACACGAGTAGGGCGTCGGCTCCCGTAGCCCATGGTATGCATTGTGCGCCATACCGTTCACTCGCTGACGCTGCTTGGACCTCCGACATTTAACCTGGATGTGATTTCGGCACAATGTCCGATGACGAGCAGTCAACAGTGGCACACGAGTAGGGCGTCGGCTCCCGTAGCCCATGGTATGCATTGTGCGCCATACCGTTCACTCGCTGACGCTGCTTGGGCCTCCGACATTTAACCTGGATGTGATTTCGGCACAATGTCCGATGACGAGCAGTCAACAGTGGCACACGAGTAGGGCGTCGGCTCCCGTAGCCCATGGTATACATTGTGCGCCATACCGTTCACTCGCTGACGCTGCTTGGGCCTCCGACATTTAACCTGGATGTGATTTCGGCACAATGTCCGATGACGAGCAGTCAACAGTGGCACACGAGTAGGGCGTCGGCTCCCGTAGCCCATGGTATGCATTGTGCGCCATACCTTTCACTCGCTGACGCTGCTTGGACCTCCGACATTTAACCTGGATGTGATTTCGGCACAATGTCCGATGACGAGCAGTCAACAGTGGCACACGAGTAGGGCGTCGGCTCCCGTAGCCCATGGTATGCATTGTGCGCCATACCTTTCACTCGCTGACGCTGCTTGGGCCTCCGACATTTAACCTGGATGTGATTTCGGCACAATGTCCGATGACGAGCAGTCAACAGTGGCACACGAGTAGGGCGTCGGCTCCCGTAGCCCATGGTATGCATTGTGCGCCATACCGTTCACTCGCTGACGCTGCTTGGGACTCCGACATTTAACCTGGATGTGATTTCGGCACAATGTCCGATGACGAGCAGTCAACAGTGGCACACGAGTAGGGCGTCGGCACCTGTAGCCCAGGGTATACATTGTGCGCCATACCGTTCACTCGCTGACGCTGCTTGGGACTCCGACATTTAACCTGGATGTGATTTCGGAACAATGTCCGATGACGAGCAGTCAACAGTGGCACACGAGTAGGGTGTCGGCACCGTAGCCCAGGGTATGCATTGTGTGCGCCTACCGTTCGCTCGCTGACGCTGCTTGGGACTCCGACATTTAACCTGGATGTGATTTCGGAACAATGTCCGATGACGAGCAGTCAACAGTGGCACACGAGTAGGGTGTCGGCACCTGTAGCCCAGGGTATACATTGTGTGCGCCATACCGTTCGCTCGCTGACGCTGCTTGGGACTCCGACATTTAACCTGGATGTGATTTCGGAACAATGTCCGATGACGAGCAGTCAACAGTGGCACACGAGTAGGGCGTCGGCTCCCGTAGCCCAGGGTATACATTGTGCGCCATACCGTTCGCTCGCTGACG
Source organism: Macrothele yani (assembly GCA_039090855.1). Classification (NCBI taxonomy): domain Eukaryota; kingdom Metazoa; phylum Arthropoda; class Arachnida; order Araneae; family Macrothelidae; genus Macrothele; species Macrothele yani. The sequence continues at coordinate 73,035,054 of CM077016.1, read as the reverse complement.
CTGCTTGGGACTCCGACATTTAACCTGGATGTGATTTCGGAACAATGTCCGATGACGAGCAGTCAACAGTGGCACACGAGTAGGGTGTCGGCACCTGTAGCCCAGGGTATACATTGTGCGCCATACCGTTCGCTCGCTGACGCTGCTTGGGACTCCGACATTTAACCTGGATGTGATTTCGGAACAATGTCCGATGACGAGCAGTCAACAGTGGCACACGAGTAGGGTGTCGGCACCCGTAGCCCAGGGTATGCATTGTGCGCCATACCGTTCGCTCGCTGACGCTGCTTGGGACTCCGACATTTAACCTGGATGTGATTTCGGAACAATGTCCGATGACGAGCAGTCAACAGTGGCACACGAGTAGGGTGTCGGCACCTGTAGCCCAGGGTATACATTGTGTGCCCTACCGTTCGCTCGCTGACGCTGCTTGGGACTCCGACATTTAACCTGGATGTGATTTCGGAACAATGTCCGATGACGAGCAGTCAACAGTGGCACACGAGTAGGGCGTCGGCACCGTAGCCCAGGGTATACATTGTGCGCCATACCGTTCGCTCGCTGACGCTGCTTGGGACTCCGACATTTAACCTGGATGTGATTTCGGAACAATGTCCGATGACGAGCAGTCAACAGTGGCACACGAGTAGGGTGTCGGCACCTGTAGCCCAGGGTATACATTGTGCGCCTACCGTTCGCTCGCTGACGCTGCTTGGGACTCCGACATTTAACCTGGATGTGATTTCGGAACAATGTCCGATGACGAGCAGTCAACAGTGGCACACGAGTAGGGCGTCGGCACCCGTAGCCCAGGGTATACATTGTGCGCCATACCGTTCACTCGCTGACGCTGCTTGGGACTCCGACATTTAACCTGGATGTGATTTCGGAACAATGTCCGATGACGAGCAGTCAACAGTGGCACACGAGTAGGGCGTCGGCACCCGTAGCCCAGGGTATACATTGTGCGCCATACCGTTCGCTCGCTGACGCTGCTTGGGACTCCGACATTTAACCTGGATGTGATTTCGGCACAATGTCCGATGACGAGCAGTCAACAGTGGCACACGAGTAGGGCGTCGGCTCCCGTAGCCCATGGTATGCATTGTGCGCCATACCGTTCACTCGCTGACGCTGCTTGGGACTCCGACATTTAACCTGGATGTGATTTCGGCACAATGTCCGATGACGAGCAGTCAACAGTGGCACACGAGTAGGGCGTCGGCTCCCGTAGCCCAGGGTATGCATTGTGCGCCATACCGTTCACTCGCTGACGCTGCTTGGGACTCCGACATTTAACCTGGATGTGATTTCGGCACAATGTCCGATGACGAGCAGTCAACAGTGGCACACGAGTAGGGCGTCGGCTCCCGTAGCCCATGGTATGCATTGTGCGCCATACCGTTCACTCGCTGACGCTGCTTGGGACTCCGACATTTAACCTGGATGTGATTTCGGCACAATGTCCGATGACGAGCAGTCAACAGTGGCACACGAGTAGGGCGTCGGCTCCCGTAGCCCAGGGTATGCATTGTGCGCCATACCGTTCACTCGCTGACGCTGCTTGGGACTCCGACATTTAACCTGGATGTGATTTCGGCACAATGTCCGATGACGAGCAGTCAACAGTGGCACACGAGTAGGGCGTCGGCTCCCGTAGCCCAGGGTATGCATTGTGCGCCATACCGTTCACTCGCTGACGCTGCTTGGGACTCCGACATTTAACCTGGATGTGATTTCGGCACAATGTCCGATGACGAGCAGTCAACAGTGGCACACGAGTAGGGCGTCGGCTCCCGTAGCCCAGGGTATACATTGTGCGCCATACCGTTCACTCGCTGACGCTGCTTGGGACTCCGACATTTAACCTGGATGTGATTTCGGCACAATGTCCGATGACGAGCAGTCAACAGTGGCACACGAGTAGGGCGTCGGCACCCGTAGCCCAGGGTATACATTGTGCGCCATACCGTTCGCTCGCTGACGCTGCTTGGGACTCCGACATTTAACCTGGATGTGATTTCGGAACAATGTCCGATGACGAGCAGTCAACAGTGGCACACGAGTAGGGCGTCGGCACCCGTAGCCCAGGGTATACATTGTGCGCCATACCGTTCGCTCGCTGACGCTGCTTGGGACTCCGACATTTAACCTGGATGTGATTTCGGAACAATGTCCGATGACGAGCAGTCAACAGTGGCACACGAGTAGGGCGTCGGCACCCGTAGCCCAGGGTATACATTGTGCGCCATACCGTTCGCTCGCTGACGCTGCTTGGGACTCCGACATTTAACCTGGATGTGATTTCGGAACAATGTCCGATGACGAGCAGTCAACAGTGGCACACGAGTAGGGCGTCGGCACCCGTAGCCCAGGGTATACATTGTGCGCCATACCGTTCACTCGCTGACGCTGCTTGGGACTCCGACATTTAACCTGGATGTGATTTCGGCACAATGTCCGATGACGAGCAGTCAACAGTGGCACACGAGTAGGGCGTCGGCACCCGTAGCCCAGGGTATACATTGTGCGCCATACCGTTCACTCGCTGACGCTGCTTGGGACTCCGACATTTAACCTGGATGTGATTTCGGCACAATGTCCGATGACGAGCAGTCAACAGTGGCACACGAGTAGGGCGTCGGCACCCGTAGCCCAGGGTATACATTGTGCGCCATACCGTTCGCTCGCTGACGCTGCTTGGGACTCCGACATTTAACCTGGATGTGATTTCGGAACAATGTCCGATGACGAGCAGTCAACAGTGGCACACGAGTAGGGTGTCGGCACCTGTAGCCCAGGGTATACATTGTGTGCCCATACCGTTCGCTCGCTGACGCTGCTTGGGACTCCGACATTTAACCTGGATGTGATTTCGGAACAATGTCCGATGACGAGCAGTCAACAGTGGCACACGAGTAGGGTGTCGGCACCTGTAGCCCAGGGTATACATTGTGCGCCATACCGTTCGCTCGCTGACGCTGCTTGGGACTCCGACATTTAACCTGGATGTGATTTCGGAACAATGTCCGATGACGAGCAGTCAACAGTGGCACACGAGTAGGGTGTCGGCACCTGTAGCCCAGGGTATACATTGTGTGCCCATACCGTTCGCTCGCTGACGCTGCTTGGGACTCCGACATTTAACCTGGATGTGATTTCGGAACAATGTCCGATGACGAGCAGTCAACAGTGGCACACGAGTAGGGTGTCGGCACCCGTAGCCCAGGGTATACATTGTGTGCCCTACCGTTCGCTCGCTGACGCTGCTTGGGACTCCGACATTTAACCTGGATGTGATTTCGGAACAATGTCCGATGACGAGCAGTCAACAGTGGCACACGAGTAGGGTGTCGGCACCTGTAGCCCAGGGTATACATTGTGCGCCATACCGTTCGCTCGCTGACGCTGCTTGGGACTCCGACATTTAACCTGGATGTGATTTCGGAACAATGTCCGATGACGAGCAGTCAACAGTGGCACACGAGTAGGGTGTCGGCACCTGTAGCCCAGGGTATACATTGTGCGCCATACCGTTCGCTCGCTGACGCTGCTTGGGACTCCGACATTTAACCTGGATGTGATTTCGGAACAATGTCCGATGACGAGCAGTCAACAGTGGCACACGAGTAGGGCGTCGGCTCCCGTAGCCCAGGGTATGCATTGTGCGCCATACCGTTCACTCGCTGACGCTGCTTGGGACTCCGACATTTAACCTGGATGTGATTTCGGCACAATGTCCGATGACGAGCAGTCAACAGTGGCACACGAGTAGGGCGTCGGCTCCCGTAGCCCAGGGTATACATTGTGCGCCATACCGTTCACTCGCTGACGCTGCTTGGGACTCCGACATTTAACCTGGATGTGATTTCGGCACAATGTCCGATGACGAGCAGTCAACAGTGGCACACGAGTAGGGCGTCGGCTCCCGTAGCCCATGGTATGCATTGTGCGCCATACCGTTCACTCGCTGACGCTGCTTGGGCCTCCGACATTTAACCTGGATGTGATTTCGGCACAATGTCCGATGACGAGCAGTCAACAGTGGCACACGAGTAGGGCGTCGGCTCCCGTAGCCCATGGTATGCATTGTGCGCCATACCGTTCACTCGCTGACGCTGCTTGGACCTCCGACATTTAACCTGGATGTGATTTCGGCACAATGTCCGATGACGAGCAGTCAACAGTGGCACACGAGTAGGGCGTCGGCTCCCGTAGCCCATGGTATGCATTGTGCGCCATACCGTTCACTCGCTGACGCTGCTTGGACCTCCGACATTTAACCTGGATGTGATTTCGGCACAATGTCCGATGACGAGCAGTCAACAGTGGCACACGAGTAGGGCGTCGGCTCCCGTAGCCCATGGTATGCATTGTGCGCCATACCGTTCACTCGCTGACGCTGCTTGGGCCTCCGACATTTAACCTGGATGTGATTTCGGCACAATGTCCGATGACGAGCAGTCAACAGTGGCACACGAGTAGGGCGTCGGCTCCCGTAGCCCATGGTATGCATTGTGCGCCATACCGTTCACTCGCTGACGCTGCTTGGGCCTCCGACATTTAACCTGGATGTGATTTCGGCACAATGTCCGATGACGAGCAGTCAACAGTGGCACACGAGTAGGGCGTCGGCTCCCGTAGCCCATGGTATGCATTGTGCGCCATACCGTTCACTCGCTGACGCTGCTTGGACCTCCGACATTTAACCTGGATGTGATTTCGGCACAATGTCCGATGACGAGCAGTCAACAGTGGCACACGAGTAGGGCGTCGGCTCCCGTAGCCCATGGTATGCATTGTGCGCCATACCGTTCACTCGCTGACGCTGCTTGGGCCTCCGACATTTAACCTGGATGTGATTTCGGCACAATGTCCGATGACGAGCAGTCAACAGTGGCACACGAGTAGGGCGTCGGCTCCCGTAGCCCAGGGTATGCATTGTGCGCCATACCGTTCACTCGCTGACGCTGCTTGGGCCTCCGACATTTAACCTGGATGTGATTTCGGCACAATGTCCGATGACGAGCAGTCAACAGTGGCACACGAGTAGGGCGTCGGCTCCCGTAGCCCAGGGTATGCATTGTGCGCCATACCGTTCACTCGCTGACGCTGCTTGGGCCTCCGACATTTAACCTGGATGTGATTTCGGCACAATGTCCGATGACGAGCAGTCAACAGTGGCACACGAGTAGGGCGTCGGCTCCCGTAGCCCATGGTATGCATTGTGCGCCATACCGTTCACTCGCTGACGCTGCTTGGGCCTCCGACATTTAACCTGGATGTGATTTCGGCACAATGTCCGATGACGAGCAGTCAACAGTGGCACACGAGTAGGGCGTCGGCTCCCGTAGCCCATGGTATGCATTGTGCGCCATACCGTTCACTCGCTGACGCTGCTTGGGCCTCCGACATTTAACCTGGATGTGATTTCGGCACAATGTCCGATGACGAGCAGTCAACAGTGGCACACGAGTAGGGCGTCGGCTCCCGTAGCCCATGGTATACATTGTGCGCCATACCGTTCACTCGCTGACGCTGCTTGGGCCTCCGACATTTAACCTGGATGTGATTTCGGCACAATGTCCGATGACGAGCAGTCAACAGTGGCACACGAGTAGGGCGTCGGCTCCCGTAGCCCAGGGTATACATTGTGCGCCATACCGTTCACTCGCTGACGCTGCTTGGGCCTCCGACATTTAACCTGGATGTGATTTCGGCACAATGTCCGATGACGAGCAGTCAACAGTGGCACACGAGTAGGGCGTCGGCTCCCGTAGCCCATGGTATGCATTGTGCGCCATACCGTTCACTCGCTGACGCTGCTTGGACCTCCGACATTTAACCTGGATGTGATTTCGGCACAATGTCCGATGACGAGCAGTCAACAGTGGCACACGAGTAGGGCGTCGGCTCCCGTAGCCCATGGTATGCATTGTGCGCCATACCGTTCACTCGCTGACGCTGCTTGGGCCTCCGACATTTAACCTGGATGTGATTTCGGCACAATGTCCGATGACGAGCAGTCAACAGTGGCACACGAGTAGGGCGTCGGCTCCCGTAGCCCATGGTATGCATTGTGCGCCATACCGTTCACTCGCTGACGCTGCTTGGGCCTCCGACATTTAACCTGGATGTGATTTCGGCACAATGTCCGATGACGAGCAGTCAACAGTGGCACACGAGTAGGGCGTCGGCTCCCGTAGCCCAGGGTATGCATTGTGCGCCATACCGTTCACTCGCTGACGCTGCTTGGGCCTCCGACATTTAACCTGGATGTGATTTCGGCACAATGTCCGATGACGAGCAGTCAACAGTGGCACACGAGTAGGGCGTCGGCTCCCGTAGTCCCATGGTATACATTGTGCGCCATACCGTTCACTCGCTGACGCTGCTTGGGCCTCCGACATTTAACCTGGATGTGATTTCGGCACAATGTCCGATGACGAGCAGTCAACAGTGGCACACGAGTAGGGCGTCGGCTCCCGTAGCCCAGGGTATGCATTGTGCGCCATACCGTTCACTCGCTGACGCTGCTTGGGCCTCCGACATTTAACCTGGATGTGATTTCGGCACAATGTCCGATGACGAGCAGTCAACAGTGGCACACGAGTAGGGCGTCGGCTCCCGTAGCCCAGGGTATGCATTGTGCGCCATACCGTTCACTCGCTGACGCTGCTTGGGCCTCCGACATTTAACCTGGATGTGATTTCGGCACAATGTCCGATGACGAGCAGTCAACAGTGGCACACGAGTAGGGCGTCGGCTCCCGTAGCCCAGGGTATGCATTGTGCGCCATACCGTTCACTCGCTGACGCTGCTTGGGCCTCCGACATTTAACCTGGATGTGATTTCGGCACAATGTCCGATGACGAGCAGTCAACAGTGGCACACGAGTAGGGCGTCGGCTCCCGTAGCCCATGGTATGCATTGTGCGCCATACCGTTCACTCGCTGACGCTGCTTGGACCTCCGACATTTAACCTGGATGTGATTTCGGCACAATGTCCGATGACGAGCAGTCAACAGTGGCACACGAGTAGGGCGTCGGCTCCCGTAGCCCAGGGTATGCATTGTGCGCCATACCGTTCACTCGCTGACGCTGCTTGGGCCTCCGACATTTAACCTGGATGTGATTTCGGCACAATGTCCGATGACGAGCAGTCAACAGTGGCACACGAGTAGGGTGTCGGCTCCCGTAGCCCATGGTATGCATTGTGCGCCATACCGTTCACTCGCTGACGCTGCTTGGGCCTCCGACATTTAACCTGGATGTGATTTCGGCACAATGTCCGATGACGAGCAGTCAACAGTGGCACACGAGTAGGGCGTCGGCTCCCGTAGCCCATGGTATGCATTGGGCGCCATACCGTTCACTCGCTGACGCTGCTTGGGCCTCCGACATTTAACCTGGATGTGATTTCGGCACAATGTCCGATGACGAGCAGTCAACAGTGGCACACGAGTAGGGCGTCGGCTCCCGTAGCCCATGGTATGCATTGTGCGCCATACCGTTCACTCGCTGACGCTGCTTGGGCCTCCGACATTTAACCTGGATGTGATTTCGGCACAATGTCCGATGACGAGCAGTCAACAGTGGCACACGAGTAGGGCGTCGGCTCCCGTAGCCCATGGTATGCATTGTGTGCTATACCGTTCACTCGCTGACGCTGCTTGGGCCTCCGACATTTAACCTGGATGTGATTTCGGCACAATGTCCGATGACGAGCAGTCAACAGTGGCACACGAGTAGGGCGTCGGCTCCCGTAGCCCATGGTATACATTGTGCGCCATACCGTTCACTCGCTGACGCTGCTTGGGCCTCCGACATTTAACCTGGATGTGATTTCGGCACAATGTCCGATGACGAGCAGTCAACAGTGGCACACGAGTAGGGCGTCGGCTCCCGTAGCCCATGGTATGCATTGTGCGCCATACCGTTCACTCGCTGACGCTGCTTGGACCTCCGACATTTAACCTGGATGTGATTTCGGCACAATGTCCGATGACGAGCAGTCAACAGTGGCACACGAGTAGGGCGTCGGCTCCCGTAGCCCATGGTATGCATTGTGCGCCATACCGTTCACTCGCTGACGCTGCTTGGGCCTCCGACATTTAACCTGGATGTGATTTCGGCACAATGTCCGATGACGAGCAGTCAACAGTGGCACACGAGTAGGGCGTCGGCTCCCGTAGCCCATGGTATACATTGTGCGCCATACCGTTCACTCGCTGACGCTGCTTGGACCTCCGACATTTAACCTGGATGTGATTTCGGCACAATGTCCGATGACGAGCAGTCAACAGTGGCACACGAGTAGGGCGTCGGCTCCCGTAGCCCATGGTATGCATTGTGCGCCATACCGTTCACTCGCTGACGCTGCTTGGGCCTCCGACATTTAACCTGGATGTGATTTCGTCACAATGTCCGATGACGAGCAGTCAACAGTGGCACACGAGTAGGGCGTCGGCTCCCGTAGCCCATGGTATGCATTGTGCGCCATACCGTTCACTCGCTGACGCTGCTTGGGCCTCCGACATTTAACCTGGATGTGATTTCGTCACAATGTCCGATGACGAGCAGTCAACAGTGGCACACGAGTAGGGCGTCGGCTCCCGTAGCCCATGGTATGCATTGTGCGCCATACCGTTCACTCGCTGACGCTGCTTGGGCCTCCGACATTTAACCTGGATGTGATTTCGGCACAATGTCCGATGACGAGCAGTCAACAGTGGCACACGAGTAGGGCGTCGGCTCCCGTAGCCCATGGTATGCATTGTGCGCCATACCGTTCACTCGCTGACGCTGCTTGGGCCTCCGACATTTAACCTGGATGTGATTTTGTCACAATGTCCGATGACGAGCAGTCAACAGTGGCACACGAGTAGGGCGTCGGCTCCCGTAGCCCATGGTATACATTGTGCGCCATACCGTTCACTCGCTGACGCTGCTTGGGCCTCCGACATTTAACCTGGATGTGATTTCGGCACAATGTCCGATGACGAGCAGTCAACAGTGGCACACGAGTAGGGCGTCGGCACCCGTAGCCCATGGTATACAATGTGTGCCATACCGTTCACTCGCTGACGCTGCTTGGGCCTCCGACATTTAACCTGGATGTGATTTCGTCACAATGTCCGATGACGAGCAGTCAACAGTGGCACACGAGTAGGGCGTCGGCTCCCGTAGCCCATGGTATGCATTGTGCGCCATACCGTTCACTCGCTGACGCTGCTTGGGACTCCGACATTTAACCTGGATGTGATTTTGTCACAATGTCCGATGACGAGCAGTCAACAGTGGCACACGAGTAGGGCGTCGGCTCCCGTAGCCCATGGTATGCATTGTGCGCCATACCGTTCACTCGCTGACGCTGCTTGGGCCTCCGACATTTAACCTGGATGTGATTTCGGCACAATGTCCGATGACGAGCAGTCAACAGTGGCACACGAGTAGGGCGTCGGCTCCCGTAGCCCATGGTATGCATTGTGCGCCATACCGTTCACTCGCTGACGCTGCTTGGGCCTCCGACATTTAACCTGGATGTGATTTCGTCACAATGTCCGATGACGAGCAGTCAACAGTGGCACACGAGTAGGGCGTCGGCTCCCGTAGCCCATGGTATACATTGTGCGCCATACCGTTCACTCGCTGACGCTGCTTGGGCCTCCGACATTTAACCTGGATGTGATTTCGGCACAATGTCCGATGACGAGCAGTCAACAGTGGCACACGAGTAGGGCGTCGGCTCCCGTAGCCCATGGTATACAATGTGTGCCATACCGTTCACTCGCTGACGCTGCTTGGGCCTCCGACATTTAACCTGGATGTGATTTCGGCACAATGTCCGATGACGAGCAGTCAACAGTGGCACACGAGTAGGGCGTCGGCTGCCGTAGCCCATGGTATACATTGTGCGCCATACCGTTCACTCGCTGACGCTGCTTGGGCCTCCGACATTTAACCTGGATGTGATTTCGTCACAATGTCCGATGACGAGCAGTCAACAGTGGCACACGAGTAGGGCGTCGGCTCCCGTAGCCCATGGTATGCATTGTGCGCCATACCGTTCGCTCGCTGACGCTGCTTGGGCCTCCGACATTTAACCTGGATGTGATTTCGTCACAATGTCCGATGACGAGCAGTCAACAGTGGCACACGAGTAGGGCGTCGGCTCCCGTAGCCCATGGTATGCATTGTGCGCCATACCGTTCACTCGCTGACGCTGCTTGGGCCTCCGACATTTAACCTGGATGTGATTTCGGAACAATGTCCGATGACGAGCAGTCAACAGTGGCACACGAGTAGGGCGTCGGCTCCCGTAGCCCATGGTATACATTGTGCGCCATACCGTTCACTCGCTGACGCTGCTTGGGCCTCCGACATTTAACCTGGATGTGATTTCGTCACAATGTCCGATGACGAGCAGTCAACAGTGGCACACGAGTAGGGCGTCGGCTCCCGTAGCCCATGGTATGCATTGTGCGCCATACCGTTCACTCGCTGACGCTGCTTGGGCCTCCGACATTTAACCTGGATGTGATTTCGGCACAATGTCCGATGACGAGCAGTCAACAGTGGCACACGAGTAGGGCGTCGGCTCCCGTAGCCCATGGTATGCATTGTGCGCCATACCGTTCACTCGCTGACGCTGCTTGGACCTCCGACATTTAACCTGGATGTGATTTCGGCACAATGTCCGATGACGAGCAGTCAACAGTGGCACACGAGTAGGGCGTCGGCTCCCGTAGCCCAGGGTATGCATTGTGCGCCATACCGTTCACTCGCTGACGCTGCTTGGACCTCCGACATTTAACCTGGATGTGATTTCGGCACAATGTCCGATGACGAGCAGTCAACAGTGGCACACGAGTAGGGCGTCGGCTCCCGTAGCCCATGGTATGCATTGTGCGCCATACCGTTCACTCGCTGACGCTGCTTGGACCTCCGACATTTAACCTGGATGTGATTTCGGCACAATGTCCGATGACGAGCAGTCAACAGTGGCACACGAGTAGGGCGTCGGCTCCCGTAGCCCATGGTATGCATTGTGCGCCATACCGTTCACTCGCTGACGCTGCTTGAACCTCCGACATTTAACCTGGATGTGATTTCGGCACAATGTCCGATGACGAGCAGTCAACAGTGGCACACGAGTAGGGCGTCGGCTCCCGTAGCCCATGGTATACATTGTGCGCCATACCGTTCACTCGCTGACGCTGCTTGGACCTCCGACATTTAACCTGGATGTGATTTCGGCACAATGTCCGATGACGAGCAGTCAACAGTGGCACACGAGTAGGGCGTCGGCTCCCGTAGCCCATGGTATGCATTGTGCGCCATACCGTTAACTCGCTGACGCTGCTTGGACCTCCGACATTTAACCTGGATGTGATTTCGGCACAATGTCCGATGACGAGCAGTCAACAGTGGCACACGAGTAGGGCGTCGGCTCCCGTAGCCCATGGTATGCATTGTCCGCCATACCGTTCACTCGCTGACGCTGCTTGGACCTCCGACATTTAACCTGGATGTGATTTCGGCACAATGTCCGATGACGAGCAGTCAACAGTGGCACACGAGTAGGGCGTCGGCTCCCGTAGCCCATGGTATGCATTGTGCGCCATACCGTTCACTCGCTGACGCTGCTTGGGCCTCCGACATTTAACCTGGATGTGATTTCGGCACAATGTCCGATGACGAGCAGTCAACAGTGGCACACGAGTAGGGCGTCGGCTCCCGTAGCCCAGGGTATGCATTGTGCGCCATACCGTTCACTCGCTGACGCTGCTTGGACCTCCGACATTTAACCTGGATGTGATTTCGGCACAATGTCCGATGACGAGCAGTCAACAGTGGCACACGAGTAGGGCGTCGGCTCCCGTAGCCCATGGTATGCATTGTGCGCCATACCGTTCACTCGCTGACGCTGCTTGGACCTCCGACATTTAACCTGGATGTGATTTCGGCACAATGTCCGATGACGAGCAGTCAACAGTGGCACACGAGTAGGGCGTCGGCTCCCGTAGCCCATGGTATGCATTGTGCGCCATACCGTTCACTCGCTGACGCTGCTTGGACCTCCGACATTTAACCTGGATGTGATTTCGGCACAATGTCCGATGACGAGCAGTCAACAGTGGCACACGAGTAGGGCGTCGGCTCCCGTAGCCCAGGGTATGCATTGTGCGCCATACCGTTCACTCGCTGACGCTGCTTGGGCCTCCGACATTTAACCTGGATGTGATTTCGGCACAATGTCCGATGACGAGCAGTCAACAGTGGCACACGAGTAGGGCGTCGGCTCCCGTAGCCCATGGTATGCATTGTGCGCCATACCGTTCACTCGCTGACGCTGCTTGGACCTCCGACATTTAACCTGGATGTGATTTCGGCACAATGTCCGATGACGAGCAGTCAACAGTGGCACACGAGTAGGGCGTCGGCTCCCGTAGCCCATGGTATGCATTGTGCGCCATACCGTTCACTCGCTGACGCTGCTTGGACCTCCGACATTTAACCTGGATGTGATTTCGGCACAATGTCCGATGACGAGCAGTCAACAGTGGCACACGAGTAGGGCGTCGGCTCCCGTAGCCCATGGTATGCATTGTGCGCCATACCGTTCACTCGCTGACGCTGCTTGGGCCTCCGACATTTAACCTGGATGTGATTTCGGCACAATGTCCGATGACGAGCAGTCAACAGTGGCACACGAGTAGGGCGTCGGCTCCCGTAGCCCAGGGTATGCATTGTGCGCCATACCGTTCACTCGCTGACGCTGCTTGGACCTCCGACATTTAACCTGGATGTGATTTCGGCACAATGTCCGATGACGAGCAGTCAACAGTGGCACACGAGTAGGGCGTCGGCTCCCGTAGCCCAGGGTATGCATTGTGCGCCATACCGTTCACTCGCTGACGCTGCTTGGGCCTCCGACATTTAACCTGGATGTGATTTCGGCACAATGTCCGATGACGAGCAGTCAACAGTGGCACACGAGTAGGGCGTCGGCTCCCGTAGCCCAGGGTATACATTGTGCGCCATACCGTTCACTCGCTGACGCTGCTTGGGCCTCCGACATTTAACCTGGATGTGATTTCGGCACAATGTCCGATGACGAGCAGTCAACAGTGGCACACGAGTAGGGCGTCGGCTCCCGTAGCCCATGGTATGCATTGTGCGCCATACCGTTAACTCGCTGACGCTGCTTGGACCTCCGACATTTAACCTGGATGTGATTTCGGCACAATGTCCGATGACGAGCAGTCAACAGTGGCACACGAGTAGGGCGTCGGCTCCTGTAGCCCAGGGTATGCATTGTGCGCCATACCGTTCACTCGCTGACGCTGCTTGGGCCTCCGACATTTAACCTGGATGTGATTTCGGCACAATGTCCGATGACGAGCAGTCAACAGTGGCACACGAGTAGGGCGTCGGCTCCCGTAGCCCAGGGTATGCATTGTGCGCCATACCGTTCACTCGCTGACGCTGCTTGGGCCTCCGACATTTAACCTGGATGTGATTTCGGCACAATGTCCGATGACGAGCAGTCAACAGTGGCACACGAGTAGGGCGTCGGCTCCCGTAGCCCATGGTATGCATTGTGCGCCATACCGTTCACTCGCTGACGCTGCTTGGGCCTCCGACATTTAACCTGGATGTGATTTCGGCACAATGTCCGATGACGAGCAGTCAACAGTGGCACACGAGTAGGGCGTCGGCTCCCGTAGCCCAGGGTATGCATTGTGCGCCATACCGTTCACTCGCTGACGCTGCTTGGGCCTCCGACATTTAACCTGGATGTGATTTCGGCACAATGTCCGATGACGAGCAGTCAACAGTGGCACACGAGTAGGGCGTCGGCTCCCGTAGCCCAGGGTATGCATTGTGCGCCATACCGTTCACTCGCTGACGCTGCTTGGGCCTCCGACATTTAACCTGGATGTGATTTCGGCACAATGTCCGATGACGAGCAGTCAACAGTGGCACACGAGTAGGGCGTCGGCTCCCGTAGCCCATGGTATGCATTGTGCGCCATACCGTTCACTCGCTGACGCTGCTTGGGCCTCCGACATTTAACCTGGATGTGATTTCGGCACAATGTCCGATGACGAGCAGTCAACAGTGGCACACGAGTAGGGCGTCGGCTCCCGTAGCCCATGGTATGCATTGTGCGCCATACCGTTCACTCGCTGACGCTGCTTGGGCCTCCGACATTTAACCTGGATGTGATTTCGGCACAATGTCCGATGACGAGCAGTCAACAGTGGCACACGAGTAGGGCGTCGGCTCCCGTAGCCAATGGTATGCATTGTGCGCCATACCGTTCACTCGCTGACGCTGCTTGGACCTCCGACATTTAACCTGGATGTGATTTCGGCACAATGTCCGATGACGAGCAGTCAACAGTGGCACACGAGTAGGGCGTCGGCTCCCGTAGCCCATGGTATGCATTGTGCGCCATACCGTTCACTCGCTGACGCTGCTTGGACCTCCGACATTTAACCTGGATGTGATTTCGGCACAATGTCCGATGACGAGCAGTCAACAGTGGCACACGAGTAGGGCGTCGGCTCCCGTAGCCCATGGTATGCATTGTGCGCCATACCGTTCACTCGCTGACGCTGCTTGGACCTCCGACATTTAACCTGGATGTGATTTCGGCACAATGTCCGATGACGAGCAGTCAACAGTGGCACACGAGTAGGGCGTCGGCTCCCGTAGCCCATGGTATGCATTGTGCGCCATACCGTTCACTCGCTGACGCTGCTTGGGCCTCCGACATTTAACCTGGATGTGATTTCGGCACAATGTCCGATGACGAGCAGTCAACAGTGGCACACGAGTAGGGCGTCGGCTCCCGTAGTCCATGGTATGCATTGTGCGCCATACCGTTCACTCGCTGACGCTGCTTGGGCCTCCGACATTTAACCTGGATGTGATTTCGGCACAATGTCCGATGACGAGCAGTCAACAGTGGCACACGAGTAGGGCGTCGGCTCCCGTAGCCCATGGTATGCATTGGGCGCCATACCGTTCACTCGCTGACGCTGCTTGGACCTCCGACATTTAACCTGGATGTGATTTCGGCACAATGTCCGATGACGAGCAGTCAACAGTGGCACACGAGTAGGGCGTCGGCTCCCGTAGCCCAGGGTATGCATTGTGTGCCATACCGTTCACTCGCTGACGCTGCTTGGGCCTCCGACATTTAACCTGGATGTGATTTCGGCACAATGTCCGATGACGAGCAGTCAACAGTGGCACACGAGTAGGGCGTCGGCTCCCGTAGCCCAGGGTATGCATTGTGCGCCATACCGTTAACTCGCTGACGCTGCTTGGACCTCCGACATTTAACCTGGATGTGATTTCGGCACAATGTCCGATGACGAGCAGTCAACAGTGGCACACGAGTAGGGCGTCGGCTCCTGTAGCCCATGGTATGCATTGTGCGCCATACCGTTCACTCGCTGACGCTGCTTGGGCCTCCGACATTTAACCTGGATGTGATTTCGGCACAA
Source organism: Macrothele yani (assembly GCA_039090855.1). NCBI lineage: Eukaryota > Metazoa > Arthropoda > Arachnida > Araneae > Macrothelidae > Macrothele > Macrothele yani. The sequence goes on along the minus strand of CM077016.1, from coordinate 73,019,530 downwards.
TGTCCGATGACGAGCAGTCAACAGTGGCACACGAGTAGGGCGTCGGCTCCCGTAGCCCAGGGTATGCATTGTGCGCCATACCGTTCACTCGCTGACGCTGCTTGGGCCTCCGACATTTAACCTGGATGTGATTTCGGCACAATGTCCGATGACGAGCAGTCAACAGTGGCACACGAGTAGGGCGTCGGCTCCCGTAGCCCAGGGTATGCATTGTGCGCCATACCGTTCACTCGCTGACGCTGCTTGGGCCTCCGACATTTAACCTGGATGTGATTTCGGCACAATGTCCGATGACGAGCAGTCAACAGTGGCACACGAGTAGGGCGTCGGCTCCCGTAGCCCAGGGTATGCATTGTGCGCCATACCGTTCACTCGCTGACGCTGCTTGGGCCTCCGACATTTAACCTGGATGTGATTTCGGCACAATGTCCGATGACGAGCAGTCAACAGTGGCACACGAGTAGGGCGTCGGCTCCCGTAGCCCAGGGTATGCATTGTGCGCCATACCGTTCACTCGCTGACGCTGCTTGGGCCTCCGACATTTAACCTGGATGTGATTTCGGCACAATGTCCGATGACGAGCAGTCAACAGTGGCACACGAGTAGGGCGTCGGCTCCCGTAGCCCATGGTATGCATTGTGCGCCATACCGTTCACTCGCTGACGCTGCTTGGGCCTCCGACATTTAACCTGGATGTGATTTCGGCACAATGTCCGATGACGAGCAGTCAACAGTGGCACACGAGTAGGGCGTCGGCTCCCGTAGCCCATGGTATGCATTGTGCGCCATACCGTTCACTCGCTGACGCTGCTTGGGCCTCCGACATTTAACCTGGATGTGATTTCGGCACAATGTCCGATGACGAGCAGTCAACAGTGGCACACGAGTAGGGCGTCGGCTCCCGTAGCCCAGGGTATGCATTGTGCGCCATACCGTTCACTCGCTGACGCTGCTTGGGCCTCCGACATTTAACCTGGATGTGATTTCGGCACAATGTCCGATGACGAGCAGTCAACAGTGGCACACGAGTAGGGCGTCGGCTCCCGTAGCCCATGGTATGCATTGTGCGCCATACCGTTCACTCGCTGACGCTGCTTGGGACTCCGACATTTAACCTGGATGTGATTTCGGCACAATGTCCGATGACGAGCAGTCAACAGTGGCACACGAGTAGGGCGTCGGCTCCCGTAGCCCAGGGTATGCATTGTGCGCCATACCGTTCACTCGCTGACGCTGCTTGGGCCTCCGACATTTAACCTGGATGTGATTTCGGCACAATGTCCGATGACGAGCAGTCAACAGTGGCACACGAGTAGGGTGTCGGCTCCCGTAGCCCAGGGTATGCATTGTGCGCCATACCGTTCACTCGCTGACGCTGCTTGGGCCTCCGACATTTAACCTGGATGTGATTTCGGCACAATGTCCGATGACGAGCAGTCAACAGTGGCACACGAGTAGGGCGTCGGCTCCCGTAGCCCATGGTATACATTGTGCGCCATACCGTTCACTCGCTGACGCTGCTTGGGCCTCCGACATTTAACCTGGATGTGATTTCGGCACAATGTCCGATGACGAGCAGTCAACAGTGGCACACGAGTAGGGCGTCGGCTCCCGTAGCCCAGGGTATGCATTGTGCGCCATACCGTTCACTCGCTGACGCTGCTTGGGCCTCCGACATTTAACCTGGATGTGATTTCGGCACAATGTCCGATGACGAGCAGTCAACAGTGGCACACGAGTAGGGCGTCGGCTCCCGTAGCCCAGGGTATGCATTGTGCGCCATACCGTTCACTCGCTGACGCTGCTTGGGCCTCCGACATTTAACCTGGATGTGATTTCGGCACAATGTCCGATGACGAGCAGTCAACAGTGGCACACGAGTAGGGCGTCGGCTCCCGTAGCCCATGGTATGCATTGTGCGCTATACCGTTCACTCGCTGACGCTGCTTGGGCCTCCGACATTTAACCTGGATGTGATTTCGGCACAATGTCCGATGACGAGCAGTCAACAGTGGCACACGAGTAGGGCGTCGGCTCCCGTAGCCCAGGGTATGCATTGTGTGCTATACCGTTCACTCGCTGACGCTGCTTGGGCCTCCGACATTTAACCTGGATGTGATTTCGGCACAATGTCCGATGACGAGCAGTCAACAGTGGCACACGAGTAGGGCGTCGGCTCCCGTAGCCCAGGGTATACATTGTGCGCCATACCGTTCACTCGCTGACGCTGCTTGGGCCTCCGACATTTAACCTGGATGTGATTTCGGCACAATGTCCGATGACGAGCAGTCAACAGTGGCACACGAGTAGGGCGTCGGCTCCCGTAGCCCATGGTATGCATTGTGCGCCATACCGTTCGCTCGCTGACGCTGCTTGGACCTCCGACATTTAACCTGGATGTGATTTCGGCACAATGTCCGATGACGAGCAGTCAACAGTGGCACACGAGTAGGGCGTCGGCTCCCGTAGCCCAGGGTATGCATTGTGCGCCATACCGTTAACTCGCTGACGCTGCTTGGACCTCCGACATTTAACCTGGATGTGATTTCGGCACAATGTCCGATGACGAGCAGTCAACAGTGGCACACGAGTAGGGCGTCGGCTCCTGTAGCCCAGGGTATGCATTGTGCGCCATACCGTTCACTCGCTGACGCTGCTTGGGCCTCCGACATTTAACCTGGATGTGATTTCGGCACAATGTCCGATGACGAGCAGTCAACAGTGGCACACGAGTAGGGCGTCGGCTCCCGTAGCCCAGGGTACGCATTGTGCGCCATACCGTTCACTCGCTGACGCTGCTTGGGCCTCCGACATTTAACCTGGATGTGATTTCGGCACAATGTCCGATGACGAGCAGTCAACAGTGGCACACGAGTAGGGCGTCGGCTCCCGTAGCCCATGGTATGCATTGTGCGCCATACCGTTCACTCGCTGACGCTGCTTGGGCCTCCGACATTTAACCTGGATGTGATTTCGGCACAATGTCCGATGACGAGCAGTCAACAGTGGCACACGAGTAGGGCGTCGGCTCCCGTAGCCCAGGGTATGCATTGTGCGCCATACCGTTCACTCGCTGACGCTGCTTGGGCCTCCGACATTTAACCTGGATGTGATTTCGGCACAATGTCCGATGACGAGCAGTCAACAGTGGCACACGAGTAGGGCGTCGGCTCCCGTAGCCCAGGGTATGCATTGTGCGCCATACCGTTCACTCGCTGACGCTGCTTGGGCCTCCGACATTTAACCTGGATGTGATTTCGGCACAATGTCCGATGACGAGCAGTCAACAGTGGCACACGAGTAGGGCGTCGGCTCCCGTAGCCCATGGTATGCATTGTGCGCCATACCGTTCACTCGCTGACGCTGCTTGGGCCTCCGACATTTAACCTGGATGTGATTTCGGCACAATGTCCGATGACGAGCAGTCAACAGTGGCACACGAGTAGGGCGTCGGCTCCCGTAGCCCAGGGTATGCATTGTGCGCCATACCGTTCACTCGCTGACGCTGCTTGGGCCTCCGACATTTAACCTGGATGTGATTTCGGCACAATGTCCGATGACGAGCAGTCAACAGTGGCACACGAGTAGGGCGTCGGCTCCCGTAGCCCATGGTATGCATTGTGCGCCATACCGTTCACTCGCTGACGCTGCTTGGGCCTCCGACATTTAACCTGGATGTGATTTCGGCACAATGTCCGATGACGAGCAGTCAACAGTGGCACACGAGTAGGGCGTCGGCTCCCGTAGCCCAGGGTATGCATTGTGCGCCATACCGTTCACTCGCTGACGCTGCTTGGACCTCCGACATTTAACCTGGATGTGATTTCGGCACAATGTCCGATGACGAGCAGTCAACAGTGGCACACGAGTAGGGCGTCGGCTCCCGTAGCCCAGGGTATGCATTGTGCGCCATACCGTTCACTCGCTGACGCTGCTTGGGCCTCCGACATTTAACCTGGATGTGATTTCGGCACAATGTCCGATGACGAGCAGTCAACAGTGGCACACGAGTAGGGTGTCGGCTCCCGTAGCCCATGGTATGCATTGTGCGCCATACCGTTCACTCGCTGACGCTGCTTGGGCCTCCGACATTTAACCTGGATGTGATTTCGGCACAATGTCCGATGACGAGCAGTCAACAGTGGCACACGAGTAGGGCGTCGGCTCCCGTAGCCCAGGGTATACATTGTGAGCCATACCGTTCACTCGCTGACGCTGCTTGGGCCTCCGACATTTAACCTGGATGTGATTTCGGCACAATGTCCGATGACGAGCAGTCAACAGTGGCACACGAGTAGGGCGTCGGCTCCCGTAGCCCAGGGTATGCATTGTGCGCCATACCGTTCACTCGCTGACGCTGCTTGGGCCTCCGACATTTAACCTGGATGTGATTTCGGCACAATGTCCGATGACGAGCAGTCAACAGTGGCACACGAGTAGGGCGTCGGCTCCCGTAGCCCATGGTATGCATTGTGCGCCATACCGTTCACTCGCTGACGCTGCTTGGGCCTCCGACATTTAACCTGGATGTGATTTCGGCACAATGTCCGATGACGAGCAGTCAACAGTGGCACACGAGTAGGGCGTCGGCTCCCGTAGCCCAGGGTATGCATTGTGCGCTATACCGTTCACTCGCTGACGCTGCTTGGGCCTCCGACATTTAACCTGGATGTGATTTCGGCACAATGTCCGATGACGAGCAGTCAACAGTGGCACACGAGTAGGGCGTCGGCTCCCGTAGCCCATGGTATGCATTGTGTGCCATACCGTTCACTCGCTGACGCTGCTTGGGCCTCCGACATTTAACCTGGATGTGATTTCGGCACAATGTCCGATGACGAGCAGTCAACAGTGGCACACGAGTAGGGCGTCGGCTCCCGTAGCCCATGGTATACATTGTGCGCCATACCGTTCACTCGCTGACGCTGCTTGGGCCTCCGACATTTAACCTGGATGTGATTTCGGCACAATGTCCGATGACGAGCAGTCAACAGTGGCACACGAGTAGGGCGTCGGCTCCCGTAGCCCATGGTATGCATTGTGCGCCATACCGTTCAGTCGCTGACGCTGCTTGGACCTCCGACATTTAACCTGGATGTGATTTCGGCACAATGTCCGATGACGAGCAGTCAACAGTGGCACACGAGTAGGGCGTCGGCTCCCGTAGTCCATGGTATGCATTGTGCGCCATACCGTTCACTCGCTGACGCTGCTTGGGCCTCCGACATTTAACCTGGATGTGATTTCGGCACAATGTCCGATGACGAGCAGTCAACAGTGGCACACGAGTAGGGCGTCGGCTCCCGTAGCCCATGGTATGCATTGTGCGCCATACCGTTCACTCGCTGACGCTGCTTGGACCTCCGACATTTAACCTGGATGTGATTTCGGCACAATGTCCGATGACGAGCAGTCAACAGTGGCACACGAGTAGGGCGTCGGCTCCCGTAGCCCAGGGTATGCATTGTGCGCCATACCGTTCACTCGCTGACGCTGCTTGGGCCTCCGACATTTAACCTGGATGTGATTTCGGCACAATGTCCGATGACGAGCAGTCAACAGTGGCACACGAGTAGGGCGTCGGCTCCCGTAGCCCATGGTATGCATTGTGCGCCATACCGTTCACTCGCTGACGCTGCTTGGACCTCCGACATTTAACCTGGATGTGATTTCGGCACAATGTCCGATGACGAGCAGTCAACAGTGGCACACGAGTAGGGCGTCGGCTCCCGTAGCCCAGGGTATGCATTGTGCGCCATACCGTTCACTCGCTGACGCTGCTTGGACCTCCGACATTTAACCTGGATGTGATTTCGGCACAATGTCCGATGACGAGCAGTCAACAGTGGCACACGAGTAGGGCGTCGGCTCCCGTAGCCCATGGTATGCATTGTGCGCCATACCGTTCACTCGCTGACGCTGCTTGGGCCTCCGACATTTAACCTGGATGTGATTTCGGCACAATGTCCGATGACGAGCAGTCAACAGTGGCACACGAGTAGGGCGTCGGCTCCCGTAGCCCAGGGTATGCATTGTGCGCCATACCGTTCACTCGCTGACGCTGCTTGGGCCTCCGACATTTAACCTGGATGTGATTTCGGCACAATGTCCGATGACGAGCAGTCAACAGTGGCACACGAGTAGGGCGTCGGCTCCCGTAGCCCAGGGTATGCATTGTGCGCCATACCGTTCACTCGCTGACGCTGCTTGGGCCTCCGACATTTAACCTGGATGTGATTTCGGCACAATGTCCGATGACGAGCAGTCAACAGTGGCACACGAGTAGGGCGTCGGCTCCCGTAGCCCAGGGTATGCATTGTGCGCCATACCGTTCACTCGCTGACGCTGCTTGGACCTCCGACATTTAACCTGGATGTGATTTCGGCACAATGTCCGATGACGAGCAGTCAACAGTGGCACACGAGTAGGGCGTCGGCTCCCGTAGCCCAGGGTATGCATTGTGCGCCATACCGTTCACTCGCTGACGCTGCTTGGACCTCCGACATTTAACCTGGATGTGATTTCGGCACAATGTCCGATGACGAGCAGTCAACAGTGGCACACGAGTAGGGCGTCGGCTCCCGTAGCCCATGGTATGCATTGTGCGCCATACCGTTCACTCGCTGACGCTGCTTGGACCTCCGACATTTAACCTGGATGTGATTTCGGCACAATGTCCGATGACGAGCAGTCAACAGTGGCACACGAGTAGGGCGTCGGCTCCCGTAGCCCAGGGTATGCATTGTGCGCCATACCGTTCACTCGCTGACGCTGCTTGGGCCTCCGACATTTAACCTGGATGTGATTTCGGCACAATGTCCGATGACGAGCAGTCAACAGTGGCACACGAGTAGGGCGTCGGCTCCCGTAGCCCAGGGTATGCATTGTGCGCCATACCGTTCACTCGCTGACGCTGCTTGGGCCTCCGACATTTAACCTGGATGTGATTTCGGCACAATGTCCGATGACGAGCAGTCAACAGTGGCACACGAGTAGGGCGTCGGCTCCCGTAGCCCATGGTATGCATTGTGCGCCATACCGTTCACTCGCTGACGCTGCTTGGACCTCCGACATTTAACCTGGATGTGATTTCGGCACAATGTCCGATGACGAGCAGTCAACAGTGGCACACGAGTAGGGCGTCGGCTCCCGTAGTCCAGGGTATGCATTGTGTGCCATACCGTTCACTCGCTGACGCTGCTTGGGCCTCCGACATTTAACCTGGATGTGATTTCGGCACAATGTCCGATGACGAGCAGTCAACAGTGGCACACGAGTAGGGCGTCGGCTCCCGTAGCCCATGGTATACATTGTGCGCCATACCGTTCACTCGCTGACGCTGCTTGGGCCTCCGACATTTAACCTGGATGTGATTTCGGCACAATGTCCGATGACGAGCAGTCAACAGTGGCACACGAGTAGGGCGTCGGCTCCCGTAGCCCATGGTATGCATTGTGCGCCATACCGTTAACTCGCTGACGCTGCTTGGACCTCCGACATTTAACCTGGATGTGATTTCGGCACAATGTCCGATGACGAGCAGTCAACAGTGGCACACGAGTAGGGCGTCGGCTCCTGTAGCCCAGGGTATGCATTGTGCGCCATACCGTTCACTCGCTGACGCTGCTTGGGCCTCCGACATTTAACCTGGATGTGATTTCGGCACAATGTCCGATGACGAGCAGTCAACAGTGGCACACGAGTAGGGCGTCGGCTCCCGTAGCCCATGGTATGCATTGTGCGCCATACCGTTCACTCGCTGACGCTGCTTGGGCCTCCGACATTTAACCTGGATGTGATTTCGGCACAATGTCCGATGACGAGCAGTCAACAGTGGCACACGAGTAGGGCGTCGGCTCCCGTAGCCCATGGTATGCATTGTGCGCCATACCGTTCACTCGCTGACGCTGCTTGGGCCTCCGACATTTAACCTGGATGTGATTTCGGCACAATGTCCGATGACGAGCAGTCAACAGTGGCACACGAGTAGGGCGTCGGCTCCCGTAGCCCATGGTATGCATTGTGCGCCATACCGTTCACTCGCTGACGCTGCTTGGGCCTCCGACATTTAACCTGGATGTGATTTCGGCACAATGTCCGATGACGAGCAGTCAACAGTGGCACACGAGTAGGGCGTCGGCTCCCGTAGCCCAGGGTATGCATTGTGCGCCATACCGTTCACTCGCTGACGCTGCTTGGGCCTCCGACATTTAACCTGGATGTGATTTCGGCACAATGTCCGATGACGAGCAGTCAACAGTGGCACACGAGTAGGGCGTCGGCTCCCGTAGCCCAGGGTATGCATTGTGCGCCATACCGTTCACTCGCTGACGCTGCTTGGGCCTCCGACATTTAACCTGGATGTGATTTCGGCACAATGTCCGATGACGAGCAGTCAACAGTGGCACACGAGTAGGGCGTCGGCTCCCGTAGCCCAGGGTATGCATTGTGCGCCATACCGTTCACTCGCTGACGCTGCTTGGACCTCCGACATTTAACCTGGATGTGATTTCGGCACAATGTCCGATGACGAGCAGTCAACAGTGGCACACGAGTAGGGCGTCGGCTCCCGTAGCCCAGGGTATGCATTGTGCGCCATACCGTTCACTCGCTGACGCTGCTTGGGCCTCCGACATTTAACCTGGATGTGATTTCGGCACAATGTCCGATGACGAGCAGTCAACAGTGGCACACGAGTAGGGTGTCGGCTCCCGTAGCCCAGGGTATGCATTGTGCGCCATACCGTTCACTCGCTGACGCTGCTTGGGCCTCCGACATTTAACCTGGATGTGATTTCGGCACAATGTCCGATGACGAGCAGTCAACAGTGGCACACGAGTAGGGCGTCGGCTCCCGTAGCCAATGGTATACATTGTGCGCCATACCGTTCACTCGCTGACGCTGCTTGGGCCTCCGACATTTAACCTGGATGTGATTTCGGCACAATGTCCGATGACGAGCAGTCAACAGTGGCACACGAGTAGGGCGTCGGCTCCCGTAGCCCAGGGTATGCATTGTGCGCCATACCGTTCACTCGCTGACGCTGCTTGGGCCTCCGACATTTAACCTGGATGTGATTTCGGCACAATGTCCGATGACGAGCAGTCAACAGTGGCACACGAGTAGGGCGTCGGCTCCCGTAGCCCAGGGTATGCATTGTGCGCCATACCGTTCACTCGCTGACGCTGCTTGGGCCTCCGACATTTAACCTGGATGTGATTTCGGCACAATGTCCGATGACGAGCAGTCAACAGTGGCACACGAGTAGGGCGTCGGCTCCCGTAGCCCAGGGTATGCATTGTGCGCTATACCGTTCACTCGCTGACGCTGCTTGGGCCTCCGACATTTAACCTGGATGTGATTTCGGCACAATGTCCGATGACGAGCAGTCAACAGTGGCACACGAGTAGGGCGTCGGCTCCCGTAGCCCATGGTATGCATTGTGTGCCATACCGTTCACTCGCTGACGCTGCTTGGGCCTCCGACATTTAACCTGGATGTGATTTCGGCACAATGTCCGATGACGAGCAGTCAACAGTGGCACACGAGTAGGGCGTCGGCTCCCGTAGCCCATGGTATACATTGTGCGCCATACCGTTCACTCGCTGACGCTGCTTGGGCCTCCGACATTTAACCTGGATGTGATTTCGGCACAATGTCCGATGACGAGCAGTCAACAGTGGCACACGAGTAGGGCGTCGGCTCCCGTAGCCCATGGTATGCATTGTGCGCCATACCGTTCGCTCGCTGACGCTGCTTGGACCTCCGACATTTAACCTGGATGTGATTTCGGCACAATGTCCGATGACGAGCAGTCAACAGTGGCACACGAGTAGGGCGTCGGCTCCCGTAGCCCAGGGTATGCATTGTGCGCCATACCGTTCACTCGCTGACGCTGCTTGGGCCTCCGACATTTAACCTGGATGTGATTTCGGCACAATGTCCGATGACGAGCAGTCAACAGTGGCACACGAGTAGGGCGTCGGCTCCCGTAGCCCAGGGTATGCATTGTGCGCCATACCGTTCACTCGCTGACGCTGCTTGGACCTCCGACATTTAACCTGGATGTGATTTCGGCACAATGTCCGATGACGAGCAGTCAACAGTGGCACACGAGTAGGGCGTCGGCTCCCGTAGCCCATGGTATGCATTGTGCGCCATACCGTTCACTCGCTGACGCTGCTTGGGCCTCCGACATTTAACCTGGATGTGATTTCGGCACAATGTCCGATGACGAGCAGTCAACAGTGGCACACGAGTAGGGCGTCGGCTCCCGTAGCCCATGGTATGCATTGTGCGCCATACCGTTCACTCGCTGACGCTGCTTGGGCCTCCGACATTTAACCTGGATGTGATTTCGTCACAATGTCCGATGACGAGCAGTCAACAGTGGCACACGAGTAGGGCGTCGGCTCCCGTAGCCCAGGGTATACATTGTGCGCCATACCGTTCACTCGCTGACGCTGCTTGGGCCTCCGACATTTAACCTGGATGTGATTTCGGCACAATGTCCGATGACGAGCAGTCAACAGTGGCACACGAGTAGGGCGTCGGCACCCGTAGCCCAGGGTATACAATGTGTGCCATACCGTTCACTCGCTGACGCTGCTTGGGCCTCCGACATTTAACCTGGATGTGATTTCGGCACAATGTCCGATGACGAGCAGTCAACAGTGGCACACGAGTAGGGCGTCGGCTCCCGTAGCCCATGGTATGCATTGTGCGCCATACCGTTCACTCGCTGACGCTGCTTGGGCCTCCGACATTTAACCTGGATGTGATTTCGGCACAATGTCCGATGACGAGCAGTCAACAGTGGCACACGAGTAGGGCGTCGGCTCCCGTAGCCCATGGTATGCATTGTGCGCCATACCGTTCACTCGCTGACGCTGCTTGGGCCTCCGACATTTAACCTGGATGTGATTTCGGCACAATGTCCGATGACGAGCAGTCAACAGTGGCACACGAGTAGGGCGTCGGCTCCCGTAGCCCATGGTATGCATTGTGCGCTATACCGTTCACTCGCTGACGCTGCTTGGGCCTCCGACATTTAACCTGGATGTGATTTCGGCACAATGTCCGATGACGAGCAGTCAACAGTGGCACACGAGTAGGGCGTCGGCTCCCGTAGCCCATGGTATGCATTGTGCGCCATACCGTTCACTCGCTGACGCTGCTTGGGCCTCCGACATTTAACCTGGATGTGATTTCGGCACAATGTCCGATGACGAGCAGTCAACAGTGGCACACGAGTAGGGCGTCGGCTCCCGTAGCCCATGGTATGCATTGTGCGCCATACCGTTCACTCGCTGACGCTGCTTGGGCCTCCGACATTTAACCTGGATGTGATTTCGGCACAATGTCCGATGACGAGCAGTCAACAGTGGCACACGAGTAGGGCGTCGGCTCCCGTAGCCCATGGTATGCATTGTGCGCTATACCGTTCACTCGCTGACGCTGCTTGGGCCTCCGACATTTAACCTGGATGTGATTTCGGCACAATGTCCGATGACGAGCAGTCAACAGTGGCACACGAGTAGGGCGTCGGCTCCCGTAGCCCAGGGTATGCATTGTGCGCTATACCGTTCACTCGCTGACGCTGCTTGGGCCTCCGACATTTAACCTGGATGTGATTTCGGCACAATGTCCGATGACGAGCAGTCAACAGTGACACACGAGTAGGGCGTCGGCTCCCGTAGCCCAGGGTATGCATTGTGCGCCATACCGTTCACTCGCTGACGCTGCTTGGGCCTCCGACATTTAACCTGGATGTGATTTCGGCACAATGTCCGATGACGAGCAGTCAACAGTGGCACACGAGTAGGGCGTCGGCTCCCGTAGCCCATGGTATGCATTGTGCGCCATACCGTTCACTCGCTGACGCTGCTTGGGCCTCCGACATTTAACCTGGATGTGATTTCGGCACAATGTCCGATGACGAGCAGTCAACAGTGGCACACGAGTAGGGCGTCGGCTCCCGTAGCCCAGGGTATGCATTGTGCGCTATACCGTTCACTCGCTGACGCTGCTTGGGCCTCCGACATTTAACCTGGATGTGATTTCGGCACAATGTCCGATGACGAGCAGTCAACAGTGGCACACGAGTAGGGCGTCGGCTCCCGTAGCCCATGGTATGCATTGTGCGCTATACCGTTCGCTCGCTGACGCTGCTTGGGCCTCCGACATTTAACCTGGATGTGATTTCGGCACAATGTCCGATGACGAGCAGTCAACAGTGGCACACGAGTAGGGCGTCGGCTCCCGTAGCCCATGGTATGCATTGTGCGCCATACCGTTCACTCGCTGACGCTGCTTGGGCCTCCGACATTTAACCTGGATGTGATTTCGGCACAATGTCCGATGACGAGCAGTCAACAGTGGCACACGAGTAGGGCGTCGGCTCCCGTTACCCATGGTATGCATTGTGCGCTATACCGTTCACTCGCTGACGCTGCTTGGGCCTCCGACATTTAACCTGGATGTGATTTCGGCACAATGTCCGATGACGAGCAGTCAACAGTGGCACACGAGTAGGGCGTCGGCTCCCGTAGCCCATGGTATGCATTGTGTGCTATACCGTTCACTCGCTGACGCTGCTTGGGCCTCCGACATTTAACCTGGATGTGATTTCGGCACAATGTCCGATGACGAGCAGTCAACAGTGGCACACGAGTAGGGCGTCGGCTCCCGTAGCCCAGGGTATACATTGTGCGCCATACCGTTCACTCGCTGACGCTGCTTGGGCCTCCGACATTTAACCTGGATGTGATTTCGGCACAATGTCCGATGACGAGCAGTCAACAGTGGCACACGAGTAGGGCGTCGGCTCCCGTAGCCCATGGTATGCATTGTGCGCCATACCGTTCAGTCGCTGACGCTGCTTGGACCTCCGACATTTAACCTGGATGTGATTTCGGCACAATGTCCGATGACGAGCAGTCAACAGTGGCACACGAGTAGGGCGTCGGCTCCCGTAGCCCATGGTATGCATTGTGCGCCATACCGTTCACTCGCTGACGCTGCTTGGGCCTCCGACATTTAACCTGGATGTGATTTCGGCACAATGTCCGATGACGAGCAGTCAACAGTGGCACACGAGTAGGGCGTCGGCTCCCGTAGCCCATGGTATGCATTGTGCGCCATACCGTTCACTCGCTGACGCTGCTTGGACCTCCGACATTTAACCTGGATGTGATTTCGGCACAATGTCCGATGACGAGCAGTCAACAGTGGCACACGAGTAGGGCGTCGGCTCCCGTAGCCCATGGTATGCATTGTGCGCCATACCGTTCACTCGCTGACGCTGCTTGGGCCTCCGACATTTAACCTGGATGTGATTTCGTCACAATGTCCGATGACGAGCAGTCAACAGTGGCACACGAGTAGGGCGTCGGCTCCCGTAGCCCATGGTATGCATTGTGCGCCATACCGTTTACTCGCTGACGCTGCTTGGGACTCCGACATTTAACCTGGATGTGATTTCGTCACAATGTCCGATGACGAGCAGTCAACAGTGGCACACGAGTAGGGCGTCGGCTCCCGTAGCCCATGGTATGCATTGTGCGCCATACCGTTCACTCGCTGACGCTGCTTGGGCCTCCGACATTTAACCTGGATGTGATTTCGGCACAATGTCCGATGACGAGCAGTCAACAGTGGCACACGAGTAGGGCGTCGGCTCCCGTAGCCCATGGTATGCATTGTGCGCCATACCGTTCACTCGCTGACGCTGCTTGGGCCTCCGACATTTAACCTGGATGTGATTTCGTCACAATGTCCGATGACGAGCAGTCAACAGTGGCACACGAGTAGGGCGTCGGCTCCCGTAGCCCATGGTATACATTGTGCGCCATACCGTTCACTCGCTGACGCTGCTTGGGCCTCCGACATTTAACCTGGATGTGATTTCGGCACAATGTCCGATGACGAGCAGTCAACAGTGGCACACGAGTAGGGCGTCGGCACCCGTAGCCCATGGTATACAATGTGTGCCATACCGTTCACTCGCTGACGCTGCTTGGGCCTCCGACATTTAACCTGGATGTGATTTCGGCACAATGTCCGATGACGAGCAGTCAACAGTGACACACGAGTAGGGCGTCGGCTCCTGTAGCCCATGGTATGCATTGTGCGCCATACCGTTCACTCGCTGACGCTGCTTGGGCCTCCGACATTTAACCTGGATGTGATTTCGGCACAATGTCCGATGACGAGCAGTCAACAGTGGCACACGAGTAGGGCGTCGGCTCCCGTAGCCCATGGTATGCATTGTGCGCTATACCGTTCACTCGCTGACGCTGCTTGGGCCTCCGACATTTAACCTGGATGTGATTTCGGCACAATGTCCGATGACGAGCAGTCAACAGTGGCACACGAGTAGGGCGTCGGCTCCCGTAGCCCATGGTATGCATTGTGTGCTATACCGTTCACTCGCTGACGCTGCTTGGGCCTCCGACATTTAACCTGGATGTGATTTCGGCACAATGTCCGATGACGAGCAGTCAACAGTGGCACACGAGTAGGGCGTCGGCTCCCGTAGCCCATGGTATACATTGTGCGCCATACCGTTCACTCGCTGACGCTGCTTGGGCCTCCGACATTTAACCTGGATGTGATTTCGGCACAATGTCCGATGACGAGCAGTCAACAGTGGCACACGAGTAGGGCGTCGGCTCCCGTAGCCCATGGTATGCATTGTGCGCCATACCGTTCGCTCGCTGACGCTGCTTGGACCTCCGACATTTAACCTGGATGTGATTTCGGCACAATGTCCGATGACGAGCAGTCAACAGTGGCACACGAGTAGGGCGTCGGCTCCCGTAGCCCATGGTATGCATTGTGCGCCATACCGTTCACTCGCTGACGCTGCTTGGGCCTCCGACATTTAACCTGGATGTGATTTCGGCACAATGTCCGATGACGAGCAGTCAACAGTGGCACACGAGTAGGGCGTCGGCTCCCGTAGCCCATGGTATGCATTGTGCGCCATACCGTTCACTCGCTGACGCTGCTTGGACCTCCGACATTTAACCTGGATGTGATTTCGGCACAATGTCCGATGACGAGCAGTCAACAGTGGCACACGAGTAGGGCGTCGGCTCCCGTAGCCCATGGTATGCATTGTGCGCCATACCGTTCACTCGCTGACGCTGCTTGGGCCTCCGACATTTAACCTGGATGTGATTTCGGCACAATGTCCGATGACGAGCAGTCAACAGTGGCACACGAGTAGGGCGTCGGCTCCCGTAGCCCATGGTATGCATTGTGCGCCATACCGTTCACTCGCTGACGCTGCTTGGGCCTCCGACATTTAACCTGGATGTGATTTCGGCACAATGTCCGATGACGAGCAGTCAACAGTGGCACACGAGTAGGGCGTCGGCTCCCGTAGCCCATGGTATGCATTGTGCGCCATACCGTTCACTCGCTGACGCTGCTTGGGCCTCCGACATTTAACCTGGATGTGATTTCGGCACAATGTCCGATGACGAGCAGTCAACAGTGGCACACGAGTAGGGCGTCGGCTCCCGTAGCCCATGGTATGCATTGTGCGCCATACCGTTCACTCGCTGACGCTGCTTGGGCCTCCGACATTTAACCTGGATGTGATTTCGGCACAATGTCCGATGACGAGCAGTCAACAGTGGCACACGAGTAGGGCGTCGGCTCCCGTAGCCCATGGTATACATTGTGCGCCATACCGTTCACTCGCTGACGCTGCTTGGGCCTCCGACATTTAACCTGGATGTGATTTCGGCACAATGTCCGATGACGAGCAGTCAACAGTGGCACACGAGTAGGGCGTCGGCACCCGTAGCCCATGGTATACATTGTGCGCCATACCGTTCACTCGCTGACGCTGCTTGGGCCTCCGACATTTAACCTGGATGTGATTTCGGCACAATGTCCGATGACGAGCAGTCAACAGTGGCACACGAGTAGGGCGTCGGCTCCCGTAGCCCATGGTATACATTGTGCGCCATACCGTTCACTCGCTGACGCTGCTTGGGCCTCCGACATTTAACCTGGATGTGATTTCGGCACAATGTCCGATGACGAGCAGTCAACAGTGGCACACGAGTAGGGCGTCGGCTCCCGTAGCCCATGGTATGCATTGTGCGCCATACCGTTCACTCGCTGACGCTGCTTGGGCCTCCGACATTTAACCTGGATGTGATTTCGGCACAATGTCCGATGACGAGCAGTCAACAGTGGCACACGAGTAGGGCGTCGGCTCCCGTAGCCCATGGTATGCATTGTGCGCCATACCGTTCACTCGCTGACGCTGCTTGGGCCTCCGACATTTAACCTGGATGTGATTTCGGCACAATGTCCGATGACGAGCAGTCAACAGTGGCACACGAGTAGGGCGTCGGCTCCCGTAGCCCATGGTATGCATTGTGCGCCATACCGTTCACTCGCTGACGCTGCTTGGGCCTCCGACATTTAACCTGGATGTGATTTCGGCACAATGTCCGATGACGAGCAGTCAACAGTGGCACACGAGTAGGGCGTCGGCTCCCGTAGCCCATGGTATGCATTGTGCGCCATACCGTTCACTCGCTGACGCTGCTTGGGCCTCCGACATTTAACCTGGATGTGATTTCGGCACAATGTCCGATGACGAGCAGTCAACAGTGGCACACGAGTAGGGCGTCGGCTCCCGTAGCCCATGGTATACATTGTGCGCCATACCGTTCACTCGCTGACGCTGCTTGGGACTCCGACATTTAACCTGGATGTGATTTCGGCACAATGTCCGATGACGAGCAGTCAACAGTGGCACACGAGTAGGGCGTCGGCTCCCGTAGCCCATGGTATACATTGTGCGCCATACCGTTCACTCGCTGACGCTGCTTGGGCCTCCGACATTTAACCTGGATGTGATTTCGGCACAATGTCCGATGACGAGCAGTCAACAGTGGCACACGAGTAGGGCGTCGGCTCCCGTAGCCCATGGTATACATTGTGCGCCATACCGTTCACTCGCTGACGCTGCTTGGGCCTCCGACATTTAACCTGGATGTGATTTCGGCACAATGTCCGATGACGAGCAGTCAACAGTGGCACACGAGTAGGGCGTCGGCTCCCGTAGCCCATGGTATACATTGTGCGCCATACCGTTCACTCGCTGACGCTGCTTGGGCCTCCGACATTTAACCTGGATGTGATTTCGGCACAATGTCCGATGACGAGCAGTCAACAGTGGCACACGAGTAGGGCGTCGGCTCCCGTAGCCCATGGTATGCATTGTGCGCCATACCGTTCACTCGCTGACGCTGCTTGGGCCTCCGACATTTAACCTGGATGTGATTTCGGCACAATGTCCGATGACGAGCAGTCAACAGTGGCACACGAGTAGGGCGTCGGCTCCCGTAGCCCATGGTATACATTGTGCGCCATACCGTTCACTCGCTGACGCTGCTTGGGCCTCCGACATTTAACCTGGATGTGATTTCGGCACAATGTCCGATGACGAGCAGTCAACAGTGGCACACGAGTAGGGCGTCGGCTCCCGTAGCCCATGGTATACATTGTGCGCCATACCGTTCACTCGCTGACGCTGCTTGGGCCTCCGACATTTAACCTGGATGTGATTTCGGCACAATGTCCGATGACGAGCAGTCAACAGTGGCACACGAGTAGGGCGTCGGCTCCCGTAGCCCATGGTATACATTGTGCGCCATACCGTTCACTCGCTGACGCTGCTTGGGCCTCCGACATTTAACCTGGATGTGATTTCGTCACAATGTCCGATGACGAGCAGTCAACAGTGGCACACGAGTAGGGCGTCGGCTCCCGTAGCCCATGGTATACATTGTGCGCCATACCGTTCACTCGCTGACGCTGCTTGGGCCTCCGAC
Organism: Macrothele yani; assembly: GCA_039090855.1. NCBI lineage: Eukaryota > Metazoa > Arthropoda > Arachnida > Araneae > Macrothelidae > Macrothele > Macrothele yani. Next base: position 73,001,666 of record CM077016.1, on the reverse strand, counting down.
ATTTAACCTGGATGTGATTTCGGCACAATGTCCGATGACGAGCAGTCAACAGTGGCACACGAGTAGGGCGTCGGCTCCCGTAGCCCATGGTATACATTGTGCGCCATACCGTTCACTCGCTGACGCTGCTTGGGCCTCCGACATTTAACCTGGATGTGATTTCGGAACAATGTCCGATGACGAGCAGTCAACAGTGGCACACGAGTAGGGCGTCGGCTCCCGTAGCCCAGGGTATACATTGTGCGCCATACCGTTCACTCGCTGACGCTGCTTGGGCCTCCGACATTTAACCTGGATGTGATTTCGGCACAATGTCCGATGACGAGCAGTCAACAGTGGCACACGAGTAGGGCGTCGGCTCCCGTAGCCCATGGTATACATTGTGCGCCATACCGTTCACTCGCTGACGCTGCTTGGGCCTCCGACATTTAACCTGGATGTGATTTCGGCACAATGTCCGATGACGAGCAGTCAACAGTGGCACACGAGTAGGGCGTCGGCTCCCGTAGCCCATGGTATGCATTGTGCGCCATACCGTTCACTCGCTGACGCTGCTTGGGCCTCCGACATTTAACCTGGATGTGATTTCGGCACAATGTCCGATGACGAGCAGTCAACAGTGGCACACGAGTAGGGCGTCGGCTCCCGTAGCCCATGGTATGCATTGTGCGCCATACCGTTCACTCGCTGACGCTGCTTGGGCCTCCGACATTTAACCTGGATGTGATTTCGGCACAATGTCCGATGACGAGCAGTCAACAGTGGCACACGAGTAGGGCGTCGGCTCCCGTAGCCCATGGTATGCATTGTGCGCCATACCGTTCACTCGCTGACGCTGCTTGGGCCTCCGACATTTAACCTGGATGTGATTTCGGCACAATGTCCGATGACGAGCAGTCAACAGTGGCACACGAGTAGGGCGTCGGCTCCCGTAGCCCATGGTATACATTGTGCGCCATACCGTTCACTCGCTGACGCTGCTTGGGCCTCCGACATTTAACCTGGATGTGATTTCGGCACAATGTCCGATGACGAGCAGTCAACAGTGGCACACGAGTAGGGCGTCGGCTCCCGTAGCCCATGGTATACATTGTGCGCCATACCGTTCACTCGCTGACGCTGCTTGGGCCTCCGACATTTAACCTGGATGTGATTTCGGCACAATGTCCGATGACGAGCAGTCAACAGTGGCACACGAGTAGGGCGTCGGCTCCCGTAGCCCATGGTATACATTGTGCGCCATACCGTTCACTCGCTGACGCTGCTTGGGCCTCCGACATTTAACCTGGATGTGATTTCGGCACAATGTCCGATGACGAGCAGTCAACAGTGGCACACGAGTAGGGCGTCGGCTCCCGTAGCCCATGGTATACATTGTGCGCCATACCGTTCACTCGCTGACGCTGCTTGGGCCTCCGACATTTAACCTGGATGTGATTTCGGCACAATGTCCGATGACGAGCAGTCAACAGTGGCACACGAGTAGGGCGTCGGCTCCCGTAGCCCAGGGTATACATTGTGCGCCATACCGTTCACTCGCTGACGCTGCTTGGGCCTCCGACATTTAACCTGGATGTGATTTCGGCACAATGTCCGATGACGAGCAGTCAACAGTGGCACACGAGCAGGGCGTCGGCTCCCGTAGCACATGGTATACATTGTGCGCCATACCGTTCACTCGCTGACGCTGCTTGGGCCTCCGACATTTAACCTGGATGTGATTTCGGCACAATGTCCGATGACGAGCAGTCAACAGTGGCACACGAGTAGGGCGTCGGCTCCCGTAGCCCATGGTATGCATTGTGCGCCATACCGTTCACTCGCTGACGCTGCTTGGGCCTCCGACATTTAACCTGGATGTGATTTCGGCACAATGTCCGATGACGAGCAGTCAACAGTGGCACACGAGTAGGGCGTCGGCTCCCGTAGCCCAGGGTATGCATTGTGCGCCATACCGTTCACTCGCTGACGCTGCTTGGGCCTCCGACATTTAACCTGGATGTGATTTCGGCACAATGTCCGATGACGAGCAGTCAACAGTGGCACACGAGTAGGGCGTCGGCTCCCGTAGCCCATGGTATGCATTGTGCGCCATACCGTTCACTCGCTGACGCTGCTTGGGCCTCCGACATTTAACCTGGATGTGATTTCGGCACAATGTCCGATGACGAGCAGTCAACAGTGGCACACGAGTAGGGCGTCGGCTCCCGTAGCCCATGGTATACATTGTGCGCCATACCGTTCACTCGCTGACGCTGCTTGGGCCTCCGACATTTAACCTGGATGTGATTTCGGCACAATGTCCGATGACGAGCAGTCAACAGTGGCACACGAGTAGGGCGTCGGCTCCCGTAGCCCATGGTATACATTGTGCGCCATACCGTTCACTCGCTGACGCTGCTTGGGCCTCCGACATTTAACCTGGATGTGATTTCGGCACAATGTCCGATGACGAGCAGTCAACAGTGGCACACGAGTAGGGCGTCGGCTCCCGTAGCCCATGGTATACATTGTGCGCCATACCGTTCACTCGCTGACGCTGCTTGGGCCTCCGACATTTAACCTGGATGTGATTTCGGCACAATGTCCGATGACGAGCAGTCAACAGTGGCACACGAGTAGGGCGTCGGCTCCCGTAGCCCATGGTATGCATTGTGCGCCATACCGTTCACTCGCTGACGCTGCTTGGGCCTCCGACATTTAACCTGGATGTGATTTCGGCACAATGTCCGATGACGAGCAGTCAACAGTGGCACACGAGTAGGGCGTCGGCTCCCGTAGCCCATGGTATACATTGTGCGCCATACCGTTCACTCGCTGACGCTGCTTGGGCCTCCGACATTTAACCTGGATGTGATTTCGGCACAATGTCCGATGACGAGCAGTCAACAGTGGCACACGAGTAGGGCGTCGGCTCCCGTAGCCCATGGTATGCATTGTGCGCCATACCGTTCACTCGCTGACGCTGCTTGGGCCTCCGACATTTAACCTGGATGTGATTTCGGCACAATGTCCGATGACGAGCAGTCAACAGTGGCACACGAGTAGGGCGTCGGCTCCCGTAGCCCATGGTATGCATTGTGCGCCATACCGTTCACTCGCTGACGCTGCTTGGGCCTCCGACATTTAACCTGGATGTGATTTCGGCACAATGTCCGATGACGAGCAGTCAACAGTGGCACACGAGTAGGGCGTCGGCTCCCGTAGCCCATGGTATGCATTGTGCGCCATACCGTTCACTCGCTGACGCTGCTTGGGCCTCCGACATTTAACCTGGATGTGATTTCGGCACAATGTCCGATGACGAGCAGTCAACAGTGGCACACGAGTAGGGCGTCGGCTCCCGTAGCCCATGGTATACATTGTGCGCCATACCGTTCACTCGCTGACGCTGCTTGGGCCTCCGACATTTAACCTGGATGTGATTTCGGCACAATGTCCGATGACGAGCAGTCAACAGTGGCACACGAGTAGGGCGTCGGCTCCCGTAGCCCAGGGTATACATTGTGCGCCATACCGTTCACTCGCTGACGCTGCTTGGGCCTCCGACATTTAACCTGGATGTGATTTCGGCACAATGTCCGATGACGAGCAGTCAACAGTGGCACACGAGTAGGGCGTCGGCTCCCGTAGCCCATGGTATGCATTGTGCGCCATACCGTTCACTCGCTGACGCTGCTTGGGCCTCCGACATTTAACCTGGATGTGATTTCGGCACAATGTCCGATGACGAGCAGTCAACAGTGGCACACGAGCAGGGCGTCGGCTCCCGTAGCCCATGGTATACATTGTGCGCCATACCGTTCACTCGCTGACGCTGCTTGGGCCTCCGACATTTAACCTGGATGTGATTTCGGCACAATGTCCGATGACGAGCAGTCAACAGTGGCACACGAGTAGGGCGTCGGCTCCCGTAGCCCATGGTATACATTGTGCGCCATACCGTTCACTCGCTGACGCTGCTTGGGCCTCCGACATTTAACCTGGATGTGATTTCGGCACAATGTCCGATGACGAGCAGTCAACAGTGGCACACGAGTAGGGCGTCGGCTCCCGTAGCCCATGGTATACATTGTGCGCCATACCGTTCACTCGCTGACGCTGCTTGGGCCTCCGACATTTAACCTGGATGTGATTTCGTCACAATGTCCGATGACGAGCAGTCAACAGTGGCACACGAGTAGGGCGTCGGCTCCCGTAGCACATGGTATACATTGTGCGCCATACCGTTCACTCGCTGACGCTGCTTGGGCCTCCGACATTTAACCTGGATGTGATTTCGGCACAATGTCCGATGACGAGCAGTCAACAGTGGCACACGAGTAGGGCGTCGGCTCCCGTAGCCCATGGTATACATTGTGCGCCATACCGTTCACTCGCTGACGCTGCTTGGGCCTCCGACATTTAACCTGGATGTGATTTCGTCACAATGTCCGATGACGAGCAGTCAACAGTGGCACACGAGTAGGGCGTCGGCTCCCGTAGCCCATGGTATGCATTGTGCGCCATACCGTTCACTCGCTGACGCTGCTTGGGCCTCCGACATTTAACCTGGATGTGATTTCGGAACAATGTCCGATGACGAGCAGTCAACAGTGGCACACGAGTAGGGCGTCGGCTCCCGTAGCCCATGGTATACATTGTGCGCCATACCGTTCACTCGCTGACGCTGCTTGGGCCTCCGACATTTAACCTGGATGTGATTTCGTCACAATGTCCGATGACGAGCAGTCAACAGTGGCACACGAGTAGGGCGTCGGCTCCCGTAGCCCATGGTATGCATTGTGCGCCATACCGTTCACTCGCTGACGCTGCTTGGGCCTCCGACATTTAACCTGGATGTGATTTCGTCACAATGTCCGATGACGAGCAGTCAACAGTGGCACACGAGTAGGGCGTCGGCTCCCGTAGCCCATGGTATACATTGTGCGCCATACCGTTCACTCGCTGACGCTGCTTGGGCCTCCGACATTTAACCTGGATGTGATTTCGTCACAATGTCCGATGACGAGCAGTCAACAGTGGCACACGAGTAGGGCGTCGGCTCCCGTAGCCCATGGTATGCATTGTGCGCCATACCGTTCACTCGCTGACGCTGCTTGGGCCTCCGACATTTAACCTGGATGTGATTTCGGCACAATGTCCGATGACGAGCAGTCAACAGTGGCACACGAGTAGGGCGTCGGCACCCGTAGCCCATGGTATGCATTGTGCGCCATACCGTTCACTCGCTGACGCTGCTTGGGCCTCCGACATTTAACCTGGATGTGATTTCGTCACAATGTCCGATGACGAGCAGTCAACAGTGGCACACGAGTAGGGCGTCGGCTCCCGTAGCCCATGGTATACATTGTGCGCCATACCGTTCACTCGCTGACGCTGCTTGGGCTTCCGACATTTAACGTAGATGTGATTTCGTCACAATGTCCGATGACGAGCAGTCAACAGTGGCACACGAGCAGGGCGTCGGCTCCCGTAGCACATGGTATACATTGTGCGCCATACCGTTCACTCGCTGACGCTGCTTGGGCCTCCGACATTTAACCTGGATGTGATTTCGGAACAATGTCCGATGACGAGCAGTCAACAGTGGCACACGAGTAGGGCGTCGGCTCCCGTAGCCCATGGTATACATTGTGCGCCATACCGTTCACTCGCTGACGCTGCTTGGGCCTCCGACATTTAACCTGGATGTGATTTCGTCACAATGTCCGATGACGAGCAGTCAACAGTGGCACACGAGTAGGGCGTCGGCTCCCGTAGCACATGGTATACATTGTGCGCAATACCGTTCACTCGCTGACGCTGCTTGGGCCTCCGACATTTAACCTGGATGTGATTTCGGCACAATGTCCGATGACGAGCAGTCAACAGTGGCACACGAGTAGGGCGTCGGCTCCCGTAGCCCATGGTATGCATTGTGCGCCATACCGTTCACTCGCTGACGCTGCTTGGGCCTCCGACATTTAACCTGGATGTGATTTCGTCACAATGTCCGATGACGAGCAGTCAACAGTGGCACACGAGTAGGGCGTCGGCTCCCGTAGCCCATGGTATACATTGTGCGCATACCGTTCACTCGCTGACGCTGCTTGGGCCTCCGACATTTAACCTGGATGTGATTTCGGCACAATGTCCGATGACGAGCAGTCAACAGTGGCACACGAGTAGGGCGTCGGCTCCCGTAGCCCATGGTATACATTGTGCGCCATACCGTTCACTCGCTGACGCTGCTTGGGCCTCCGACATTTAACCTGGATGTGATTTTGTCACAATGTCCGATGACGAGCAGTCAACAGTGGCACACGAGCAGGGCGTCGGCTCCCGTAGCACATGGTATACATTGTGCGCCATACCGTTCACTCGCTGACGCTGCTTGGGCCTCCGACATTTAACCTGGATGTGATTTCGTCACAATGTCCGATGACAAGCAGTCAACAGCGGCACACGAGCAGGGCGTCGGCTCCCGTAGCCCATGGTATACATTGTGCGCCATACCGTTCACTCGCTGACAATGCTTGGGCTTCCGACATTTAACCTAGATGTGATTTCGTCACAATGTCCGATGACGAGCAGTCAACCGTGGCACACGAGCAGGGCGTTGGCTCCCGTAGCACATGGTATACATTGTGCGCCATACCGTTCACTCTCTGACGCTGCTTGGGCCTCCGACATTTAACCTGGATGTGATTTCGGCGCAATGTCCGATGACGAGCAGTCAACAGTGGCACACGAGCAGGGCGTCGGCTCCCGTAGCACATGTTATACATTGTGCGCCATACCGTTCACTCGCTGACGCTACTTGGGCCTCCGACATTTAACCTGGATGTGATTTCGTCACAATGTCCGATGACGAGCAGTCAACAGTGGCACACGAGCAGGGCGTCGGCTCCCGTAGCCCATGGTATACATTGTGCGCCATACCGTTCACTCGCTGACGCTGCTTGGGCCTCCGACATTTAACCTGGATGTGATTTCGGCACAATGTCCGATGACGAGCAGTCAACAGTGGCACACGAGTAGGGCGTCGGCTCCCGTAGCACATGGTATACATTGTGCGCCATACCGTTCACTCGCTGACGCTGCTTGGGCCTCCGACATTTAACCTGGATGTGATTTCGGCGCAATGTCCGATGACGAGCAGTCAACAGTGGCACACGAGCAGGGCGTCGGCTCCCGTAGCACATGTTATACATTGTGCGCCATACCGTTCACTCGCTGACGCTACTTGGGCCTCCGACATTTAACCTGGATGTGATTTCGTCACAATGTCCGATGACGAGCAGTCAACAGTGGCACACGAGCAGGGCGTCGGCTCCCGTAGCACATGGTATACATTGTGCGCCATACCGTTCACTCGCTGACGATGCTTGGGCCTCCGACATCTAACCTGAATGTGATTTCGGCACAATGTCCAATGACAAGCAGCCAACAGTGGAACACGAGTAGGGCGTCGGCTCCCGTAGTCCATGGTATGCATTGGGCGCCATACCGTTCACTCGCTGACGCTGTTTGGGCCTCCAACATTTAACCTGGATGTGATTTCGGCACAATGTCCGATGACGAGCAGTCAACAGTGGCACACGGGTAGGGCGTTGGCTCCCGTAGCCCATAGTATGCATTGTGCACCATACCGTTCACTCGCTGACGCTGTTTGGGCCTCCAACATTTAACCTGGATGTGATTTCTGCACAATGTCCGATGACGAGCAGTCAACAGTGGCACACGAGTAGGGCGTTGGCTCCCGTAGCACATGGTATGCATTGTGCGCCATATCGTTCACTCGCTGACGCTGTTTGGGCCGCCGACATTTAACCTGGATGTGATTTTGTCACAATGTCCGATGACGAGAAGTCAACAGTGGCACACGAGCAGGGCGTCGGCTCCCGTAGCCCATGGTATACATTGTGCGCCATACCGTTCACTCGCTGACGATGCTTGGGCCTCCGACATTTAACCTGGATGTGATTTCGGCACAATGTCCGATGACGAGCAGTCAACAGTGGCACACGAGTAGGGCGTCGGGTCCCGTAGCCCATGGTATACATTGTGCGCCATACCGTTCACTTGCTGACGCTACTTGGGCCTCCGACATTTAACCTGGATGTGATTTCGTCACAATGTCCGATGACAAGCAGTCAACAGCGGCACACGAGCAGGGCGTCGGCTCCCGTAGCCCATGGTATACATTGTGCGCCATACCGTTCACTCGCTGACGATGCTTGGGCTTCCGACATTTAACCTAGATGTGATTTCTGCACAATGTCCGATGACGAGCAGTCAACAGTGGCACACGAGCAGGGCGTTGGCTCCCGTAGCACATGGTATACATTGTGCGCCGTACCGTTCACTCTCTGACGCTGCTTGGGCCTCCGACATTTAACCTGGATGTGATTTCGGCGCAATGTCCGATGACGAGCAGTCAACAGTGGCACACGAGCAGGGCGTCGGCTCCCGTAGCACATGTTATACATTGTGCGCCATACCGTTCACTCGCTGACGCTACTTGGGCCTCCGACATTTAACCTGGATGTGATTTCGTCACAATGTCCGATGACGAGCAGTCAACAGTGGCACACGAGTAGGGCGTCGGCTCCTGTAGCACATGGTATTCATTGTGCCCCATACCGTTCACTCGCTGACAGTGCTTGGGCCTCCGACATTTTACCTGGATGTGATTTCGGCGCAATGTCCGATGACGAGCAGTCAAGAGTGGCACACGAGTAGGGCGCCGGCTCCCGTAGGCCATGGTATGCATTTGGCGCCATACCGTTCTCTCGCTGACGCTGCTTGGGCCTCCGACATTCAACCTGGATGTGATTTCGGCACAATGTCCGATGACGAGCAGTCAACAGTGGCACACGAGTAGGGCGTCGGCTCCCGTAGCCCATGGTATGCATTTTGCGTCATACCGTTCACTCACTGACGCTGCTTGGGCCTCCGACATTTAACCTGGATGTGATTTCGGCACAATGTCCGATGACGAGCAGTCAACAGTGGCACACGAGTAGGGCGTCGGCTCCCGTAGCCCATGGTATGCATTTTGCGTCATACCGTTCACTCACTGACGCTGCTTGGGCCTCCGACATTCAACCTGGATGTGATTTCGGCACAATGTCCGATGACGAGCAGTCAACAGTGGCACACGAGTAGGGCGTCGGCTCCCGTAGCCCATGGTATGCATTTTGCGTCATACCGTTCACTCACTGACGCTGCTTGGGCCTCCGACATTTAACCTGGATGTGATTTCGGCACAATGTCCGATGACGAGCAGTCAACAGTGGCACACGAGTAGGGCGTCGGCTCCCGTAGCCCATGGTATGCATTGTGCGCCATACCGTTCACTCGCTGACGCTGAGGAGTGTATATCAAGATAAAAGCTCGCACGCAGGGACAATTGTAACAGCTGATTGATGTTGCATTAACTTCCACGGACTGTGAGGATGCCCTGACGTCGAATCCGTGCATAGTACAAGCAGTTGAGCGAGTTTGAGAGAGGCGTATAATTGGGCTGAGAAGGTCCGGTTGGTCAAGTCGCCGAAACGCCAGACATTTGTATCGGAGCGACGCGGCAATCGGATAAAGTTGGCGCCAATGGGTCAAGAATGGCACGGTGGCTGCGAACGGCCGAGGACGACGACAGAACGGTAGGTGATAACCGTCCACTGCTCGCGATTGTAAAAGCCGCACGAAACAGAACCGAATTCGTCGCTCAGTACCAGCCGTAGCTATGTTGCGCGTCGTCAACAGGTACGAAAGTGGCTATCCGGAAGTTTGCCAAACGATTAAATTTTGGATAGATTAATTACAATAGATTAATCTCGTACATTCATAAACTAAAAATCATCCATCCAAATCAACATGGTTTTCAATCTGGAAAATCAACAGAATCAGCCTTATATACCTACAACAAACTATCAAACATAATTTTGAACACAATTTATATACCATTGCATTATTTTTAGATTTATCCAAAGCTTTCGATACCATAAATCATAATATTCTACTTCATAAGTTACACACGATAGGAATTAGGAACATTAAACATTCTCTTTTTAAAAATTATTTATCAAATAGACAACAATACACACAAATTAACCGACATCAACCCATGCTTCAACTTACACCAACTGGTGTCCCACAGGGTTCAATCTTGGGACCGTTGCTTTTCACTATATATATTAACGATATCTTTGTTTCAATAAGTGACTTGGACCTACTCCTGTATGCAGGTTATATAACCATTCTTACCTCATTCAATTCAATGACAGACACTACTATGAATATTAATACTCAACTTAATAACATCTCAGATTGGCTAAACTCCAATGAATTACTAATGAATACTACCAAAACAAAATCTTTAATTTTCTCAAAACAAAATATCTCACTACCTACTTCTATCACATTATCTATTAATGATACTAATATTGAAGTGGTTAACTCCTTACTTTATTTGGGGATTACCTTACATAGGGACCTTAAACTTCTTCTCAAACTGTCTAAAAACATTGGAGTTATTAGCCTGATATTTACAAACCTTACCTACAAAACACTAATTCATCTATATTATACCATGTTCCAGACTCATATTAATTATGCTATCTTATCATGGGGACAGACAACTAAATATAATTTCAAAAAACTTCAAATTCTTCAAAACAAATGTATAAGATTAATTGACTTAAAATTTGATAGCAATTCACAACTGACACAATATAATACTACAAGAGTTTTCCCAAATAAATATAATATTCTAACGATTAACCAACTATATTATTACAATATTGGGAAAATTATGTACAAGCGCATTAAGAATAATTTACATTCCGATATTATACATATTACACCCCAGATACACACGCATTACACACGCATTAAATCACATATTAGACCTATGCTTCCGAAAACGGAAGCCATGAAGCAAAGTTTAAACTACATTGGCCCACAATATTGGAACTCATTATCCACGGAGCTAACTTCCTTAAATAACTTTAACCTTTTTTAAAAAAAATTAAAAAACTTTATAATGAATTGCGGCACCTCCACTTGGTGATCACAGTGGATGGGAACTATATTTAACATAAAGACTTGTACATCGAGATGTGATGTTTCTTTTTTTTTTTTTTTTTTTTTTTTTTTTTTTGGTTGTTTGATTTTTTGGTTGTTTGATTCTCCTAATGATACCTTTATTGTTTGTAATTAAAACTACTGCCCTCATTGTAAAACTGATCTAGGGAGCATGGGACCTTATCGGCCCGGCGGCCATTTTCCCCTGCTTCCTGGCTGGGCATCGTTTCAACTGATTTATCTGTAATACTGTTCTTTGGTTTATTGCTCAGCAAAAAAATAAATGAATTGAAATGAATCGAATTGACTTGCGGCATGGGGACTACCAGAAGTTGCGCTGGCTCTTTTAAAGTTTTCGCCAATTTACTCGCCAAATTCAATTTTTTTCTGCCAAAGTGTTATAACAATGAAACAGGTAATCGTCAAAGCCCTTTTTCCATCGCCAAAACAGTTTTTTCGCAAACTACGAAGGAAGTGTTCGGCAGAGCGACTCCTGGGGACTACATTCTTGGAGACCACTCCGCTGCTAACCACTGACCAGCGAGCGTTGCTGGCACCGATTGCAGTGGTGTCGGGCCCGATCGACGTGGGATAGTGTCCAGTGGCGTCGTGTTGTCTTCAGTGATGAGTCGCAGTTTGCATTTGGCACCGATGACCAGGGCATACATGTCTAGAGACGAGCCGCCCAGTCCACGGATCCTGCCTTAACCGCTGGCACACGGCTCGTCTGGGGAGCGATTTCCTACGATAACCTGACGCCCTTGATAGTCCTCCGTACCACCCTCACGGTTCAACAGTACGTCGACGGCATTCTACTGCCTGTTATGTTGCCATCCTGTCGCAGTATCAACGAGCAATTTTTCAACAGGATAATGCCCCGCCACACACCGCACGGCTCTCCCAGGCCTGCCTCCGTAATGTCGACACCCTTCCATGGGCAGCCCGATCCCTCACCGATCGAACATGTTTGAGACACGATGGGACGCTACTTATGCTCATTCCGGAATGTCGAAGAACTGGCCAGCAATTTGAACACCATTTGGCATGCTGTACCTCAGGATGTATCCGTGAACTGTATGCGTCTATGCCACGCCAGGTAACAGCTTGTATTCGAGCCAGAGGTGGTGCTACAACGTACTGACTTGTTCCACTAGTGTACCTATTTTATCTGAATAAATGGTCCAACTGCTTTGGAATTGCAATCATTTCCTTTCCTATACATGTACATTGCACATGTGAATTTTCATCTCGATTCGATAATTCCTTCTGGCCGCCTCGGTGGCGCAGCGGTTTTTTTTTTTTTTATTGTAGGTTTAACGACCACCGTGAGCAACTCAATGGGCTATAAGCAGTCGCCCGTCCCTAATGGTCACTGATTCCAGGGAAGGGAGAGAGCTAGTACCGTAAGACAAACACAACATCCATGCCTGACCGGGATTCGAACCCGGATCCCTTTCGGACGAATTATCAGAGGCCATCGCTTAGACCACTGCGCCACCGGGGCGGCCCAGCGGTCTAAGCAATGGCTTATGATCATTGGTCCGTGAAGGATCTGGGTTCGAATCCCGGTGAGGCATGGATGTTGCGCTTGTCTTACGGCGTTGGCTCTCTCCCTTCCCTGGAACCAGTGGCCTTAAATTAGGGACGTGCGACTGCTTATAGCCCATCGAGTTGCTCACGGTGGTCGTTAAACTCCCAACCAATAAAAAAAAATGATTCTGTCCGGGTTCTTCGTTTATTTGTTTGTTTGTTTTTAAGAACTGTGTTGTCGCTGAAGAGGTCTCTGGTACTGCAATAGTGGGTAACATTAGAGGTGATGCTTCGTATAACAGTGAGATTAAACAACCAGTTAAGGGAAAGAGGGAAGCAGGGAAGCATATTTAGGGATGTTGCAAGGTAGAGTTACTGTGAATGAGTATCGCTCTAAGAAAGGTGAGGCAGCTAAGTTATTTCGCCAGAGTAAGGACAAATATAGGAAGGAAAAGGTGGAAAGGCAGGAATTGCTTTTTGGAAAGATAGAAAATCTTTCTGGAAGTACATAAGACACAACAAAAACATGGGAAATAAAATTCTAAGTTGTGTGAAGAATAGCGTCTGAGAAATGCTATGGGAGCCCAATGAGCTAAGTGAAAGTCACAGATGAAGTCACAGTGATAGATGGAAGCACAGGAGGTATCTCAAGAGAAAAGGAAATTATGTCACACTGAGAGCTGGAAACACAAGAGGTATCTCAAGAGAAGAGGAGATGATGTCACAGTGATGATGTAAGCACAGTAAGCAGATGATGTCACAGTGAGAGATGGAAGCATAGGAGATATCTCAAGAGAAGAGGTTTGTAAAGCTCTAAATTCTCTTCAAAATAGTAAGGCTCTGGGAATAGATTTTATAATTGCTGCAATGTTAAAATATGGTGGTGACTCTGTCATTGATTGATTAACTGAAATTTTCCTGTTGTGCTGGGAGTTAGGAATGGTTCCTGAGGTTTAGTGGGATGCTATCATTGTTCCTTGTATAAGGGAAAAGGTGATCAGACTGAATGCAAGAACTATCGTGGTATCAGTTTGCTAAGTGTGCCAGGGAAAGTATTTGGAAAGGTTGTTATTAATAAGATACGAGGTCTTACATCAGAGAAAGCGTGGGACGTACAGAATGGTTTAATGCCTCGTGAAGGCTACAATAACCAAATTTTTGCATTACGTTTAATGATAGAAAAGTATCTGTATTTAAGAAAGCTTTTGCTGCCTTCATAGATTTAGAGAAACTTTATGATCGAGTAAATATGATTCTTCTGTGGAAGATATTGAATAAATATGGTATTACTTGGAATCTACTCAATAGTGTGAAAGCCATGTATGCTGGCAGTAGAGCATGTGCACGAGTAAATCGTGTATCGAAATGGTTTTCTATTGGTGCAGACGTCAGACAAGGTAGTGTGATATCATCATGGATGTTTAACATATTTATTGATGTATGCATGCATGATACCGAAATGGACAATACTTGTTTTTGTTTTGGTAATATCTGTGTGTGCGGATTGCTATACGCTGATGACACAGTATTTGGAAGAGAGCAAAAGTGAGTTGCACAATGTTATTCCGGATGAATAAAGTTTGTATGAAATTCATACATACATATCACTAAGCTGTTCTCTGAGATTCAGAGGTTAGCTCCAAAAAGAAATACAAACTTCCAGTTATTTTTACTTATTGTTGTCGTATCAAACTTCTCCATTTACAGCGATCTTGACATACAACTCGTGCTTCACTGATATCCATTACACGCCGCACACAAGATCTTTTATACTTCATACACATAATCATTTTCTCATGCAGACACTCCTGAATCTGATCCACCCATGTCTTCCTTGGCCATCCTCTGCCTTTCCTTCCTGCCACTTGGGCTGAAAAGATTTTCTTAGTAAGCATTTCATCACTCATTCTTTCAACATGGCCAAACCACCGAAGCATATTGGTCTCCACCTTGCTAACAACATTTTGCTTCACATCACACAACTACAATACATCTTCATTCCTCACACAATCGTGTCTTGCCACAAACCCCACGTAAGTAACGCATTTCTCCAGCACACAAACGACTCCTATGTTTCTTCTGCAGTACCCAGGTTTCACTGCCATACATCAGAGTAGGAACAATTACTGTTTCATACACAGCCATGCGGGACTCTCTAGAGAACCCATCCTTCCTGTGAAAACCTCCCAGAGCAGCTATGACTTTCAAAGAAGAATTCACTCGCCTACTTATTTCACCATCCAACTTGTTCTCTCTGTCAAACATGCTTCCTAAATACACAAACTCACTAACCTGGTCAATCACAGTGCCATTTATACTTACATTACATTCAGTGCTACCCGTTTCTCTCTCAAACACCATAACTTTGGTTTTTCCCTTATTTATACTCAGTTTGAATTTCATGCGAACTTCGTGCATCCGAGTCAACATACTCTGTAACTCACTTTTGCTCTCTGCCAACAGGACAGTGTCATCAGCATACAGCAATCTGCACACACGGATATCACCAAGACATAAACCACTATTATCTATTTTGGCATCACGCATGCATGTGTCCATAAATATATTAAACAGCCATGGTGACATTACACAACCTTGTCTAACTCCTGCACCAATGGAAAACCATTTTGACAAAACACCATTCCCTCGTACACAAGCTCTACTACCAGCATACATGGCTTTTGCACTATTAAGTAGATTCCCAGTAACACCATATTCATTCAATACCTTCCACAAAAGTGTCCTATTGACTCGGTCGTAAGCTTTCTCTAAATCTATGAAGGCAGTAAAAACTTTCTTCCCAACAGCCCGATACTTCTCAATCATCATGCGTAATGCAAAAATCTGGTTAGTGCAGCCTTTACCAGGCATAAAACCACTCTGAACATCCCACATTTTCAATGATGTAAGACCCCGTACTTTTTCAATAACAACCTTTCCAAACACTTTCCCTGTTACACTCAGTAGGCTAATACCACTATAGTTCTTGCATTCAGTCTGATCACCTTTTCCCTTACACAAGGGAACAATGATAGCATCCTTCCAATCCCGAGGGACCATTCCTAACTCACAGCACAACTGGCAAATTTCAGTTAACCAGTCAATTATAGAGTCACCACCATATTTCAACATCTCTGCAGTTATGCTATCAACTACTGGAGCCTTACCATTCTGAAGAGATTTTAGAGCTTTACACACATCTTCTCTTGAGATCCCTCCTGTGCTTTCATCCCTCATTGTGACATCATCTGCGTCTGTCTCAGAATCATTTTTGCTTTCCTGATCTAATAACTCACAGAAGTATTCACCCCATATGTCACTTAACTCATTGGGCTCCCATATCAGTTCCCCAATCTCATTCTTCACACAACGTACAACTTTGTTTCCCCTATTTTTCCTGAGTCTCATGTATTTCCAGAAGGACTTTCTATCTTTCCAAAAAGCCAGTTCATGCCTTTCCACTTTCTCCTTCCTATCTTTTGCCTTACTGTGGCGAACCAGCATAGCAGCTTCACGCTTCTTTCTGCGATATTCATTCACAGAGACTCTACCTTGCAACATCCCCAAATAGGCTTCCTTCTTTACTGTCTCTTCAATCTCACTATTCCACCAAGCATCACCTCTATTGTTACCCACTATTGTGGTGCCACAGACCTCTTTAGCAGCAGTGACAACACAGTTCTTAAAACATTCCCACTTCTTTTCTACATCCCTCTCACCAGACTTCAGATCCTTCAGTCGTTCTCTGAGTAAGTCAGAATACCGCTGATGATCTTCAAAGAGCCTATCAACCTTTATTCTTTCTATCCTGGGTCTCTTACTATTCCTTTTCCTCCAACCAACATTAAGTTTCACTCGTGACACTACCAAGTAATGATCAGAACCAACATCCGCACCTCTCATCACACGGGTGTCAACAACTAAGTGTTTCAAACGCTGATCGTAGACAACAAAATCTATCACACTCTTTTGACCAAGGGTACGATTTTCCCAAGTACGAGTATATGTGTGGATATACTTGTGGCTGAAAAATGTATTAGATACACACAAACCATTCTCAATGCAGAGTTCAATTAATCTTTCACCATTATCATTCACACAAGGATCATTAAACGTACCCAGAACATTGTCAGAAATTGCATTCTGCACAACTACTCTAGCATTGAAATCCCCTGCTATTATAACTTTTTCTTTAGCACCAAACTGGCTCAAAACAGCTTTTAGCTCATTCCAGAAATCTTCTTTCTTATCAGAAGGTTCCGAGTCACAAGGAGCATACACTACAACAATTACAATTCTCTGAAGTTTCACTTTCAAACGAATCCAGATAATTCTCTCACTTATGCAACTATAGTGAATCAAGTTGTTCTTCATCTTTTCACTTAAAATCACACCTACACCAGCCTGTCCTCTCATATTATCCAATACTCCAGACCACACACTCACCGTGCCATTCACTTCTTCTACCCCAATTTCCTTCTTTTTGGTTTCACTTACACCCAGCACATCCAGTCTATACTTATTCATCTCCTCAATCACCTCACTCATCTTGCCATTTATACCTCTAGTATTCCATACACCAATCTTACATTCACTCAGCCGAGATCTCTTTCTCATACGCCGTTTAGAAAGTCCAGGCCGATTCCATGGTGGACCGTCCTTCTCAAGTGTGGTAGGTCCACCATATCCCACACTTGAGTCATTCTTAATATTTGTTTTTGTCTTTTTAATCAGGTAAGTACATCAGTGTGGGGGAGTAGCCCACAGCTGAGGGTTCCAGTTGGTCATTCAACCTAAGGATTCTGGAACAAAACCCAGTGAGTTGGGGTCTTTTCGCCAATGTCACACAGAACTAGCTTGCACCTCTCCAAGATTCACAGAGGCCCTAGTTGCTGTTGTGTGAGTATAAATAAGGGAAAGCCCAAAGCTATAGTTTTTGAGCGAGGAACTGTTAGTACTGAACGCAGAACTACTCTAAATGGCACAATTATTGACCAGGTGAACAGTTCGTATATTTGGGAAGCATGTTTGGCAGAGAGAACAAATTAGATGGCGAAATTAGCAGGTGAGTAAATTCTTCATTGAAAGTCATAGCTGCTTTTAGGAGGATCCCACAGTAGTGGTGGGTTCTCAAGAAATTCCCGAATGGCTGTACATAAAAGTGTAATTGTTCTCATTCTGATGTACGGCAGTGAAACCTGAGTAGTACAGAAGGGGCATAGGAGTCGTTTGTTTGCTGGCGAGATGCATTACTTACGGGGTGTGTGGCAAGACACGCTCTCTGATCATGTGAGGAATGAAGATATGTAGCAGTTGCGTAATGTGAGGCAAAATGTTGTTATAAGGTGGAGACTAATAATCTTAGGTGGTTTGGCCATTTTGAAAGAATGAGTGATGAGATAAGAAAAAATTAGGCCCAAGTGGCAGAAAGGATAGGTGGAAGATGGCCAAGGAAATCATGGAAGGTCCAGGTTCGGGAATGACTACATGAGAAAAAGATTATGAGTATTACAGAAGGTTTTGTGTGCGTCGTGTGATGGATGTCAGTGAAGTTCGAGCTGTTGCCAAGATCGCTGTAAATGGAGACATTTGTTACGGCATCAATATGTTCTTTCTTTGAGGAGCTAACCTCTGAATATCAGAGAACAGCTTAATGAATGATGTGTATATATGTATATATTTTTATTTTTTTCGCAAAGAGTGTATAACAAAATTTTTGTGAATTCGAAAAATTTATATACGTTTATCCAAGTACCCTAAAAGTTACTCTTCATGTGTGTTCTGATTGTTTAAAATTTGGGGGGGGGGCTAAAGAATGGGCTGACAGAAAACGTGGGGTGGCTGAAGCCCACCTTAGCCCACCCGTAGCGTCGCGCCTGTGCATAGGTGCCGACTACAGGGGGCAAAGTGAATCTTGCCCCTCCAATAATTTACTGGGGGGGGGCAATGTCTACCCAATATTTTTCATCCTGTTTAATTAAATAATCGCTTTAGCCTCATAAGGTGGACCAAGCTCCACCTTATTAGGCCAAAGCGATTTAGCGATTTATTTCCAAAAGATTAATAAATAAAAAAATTAAAAACAAATTCCCATTCTTCGCATTGCTCATTTGATAAGAAACTGGATTGCCAGCCCCGTAGTGTGTTTCACATGTTGTCGTGATATGTGGTAAATATCTTAAACAATTATCAAAAATAAAATAAATAAAAATACACAAACGTATATTCTCTAGCGCCTTTATTTATCTATTTATTTTTTTGCGCTTCTTGTTCTTCGTTTGAGTAACCCAGCTAATTTCTCATATTTTTTACTAAACTTAGGAAATAAAATCTCTCTGGATATTTTTTTTAAATCACAAGCTGAATTTTATTTTCAGGAATATTAATATTCAGCAAAAGGATATTTCTGTTTCCTTGTTCATTTGCTGATGAGCAATTATAGTTTCGTTTTAAAATGCCCGTCGAATCTCATATTTTATCTTTTTCCTCCCTTTTTTTTTATTTTCCTCTTGACAGTGGAAGAGACGTACCCCTCCCACGTCTGATCTCTTCACGCTTGCCGCCCCCGATAATTTGGAGAAGTCGCCGCCCCTGACGGAGTGTATGTATGTATGTATGTATGCCTTACATTATAAATTAACGTTATGTTAAGTTATATGCTTTTTTTTTCTTTTTGGCGTCATTCAAAATTTTATAATAGCATTTGAAATTTCTTGTATACGTTTTTTACCTTTACACTTTTTCTAAGGTTACCCCTTAGAAAAACGTATAACCGAGGTACCCCTGTAATTAATGAATAAAAGTGTGTTACACGTAGTTTTTTTTACTAAAGACTAGAAGCACGCACTCATTTCTAATGGATTTTTTAATTCGCATCTTTCATCTATTCGGCAGGGAAGATGCATGTGGGAAGGAAGAAGATGAATTTTTTAAGCGCTGGAAGATTTTTTAGGACACGTGTTTTTCCTACATTGAAATCGAGCGCGAGAGCAAATTTTGCATGAAGATATCTTAAAATCTCTTGTCCGCTTAAAGTCCTTTTGGAAGCAGAGATAAAAATGCTGTATTGGAGGTTAAGTTGACGATATTTAAACAGACAAAAGCTGAAGTATTCCATTTTAGACAAGCATGAAGGGGCTTCCTCCCACAAGATGGTTCTCCGCATGTGAGTGGATGCCTGGAGGTTGAAGCATTCAGTCATTCATGTGGAGTTCTCCTAGATCGAGATCATCAATCAACTGCGACTTCAATTAAAACGGTTTCCTGACTGTTCAGGATGCCGGAAACTGGTGCAAGTGAGGAATACAAAAGATGCTTCCAGTAAAGGGTTAGACGTACATTAGGGGTGAGCAAAGGGAGAAATATGGGGATTAAAATGGGAACAGGGGAAAAGTAGTAAAGAAGGAGTTGTGCCTGGCGAAGAATGGGGTGGGTGACAGGATGCTAGCACAAGAGTCATTAGTAATTCCCGATTAAAAGGCCTGTTGCCGGGGGATCGCCCTAGAAGGGTTCAAACAGAGCACAATAAAGCTAAGAGTAAAAGATAGGAAGGACGGAACAGGAAAATAGCAAAGCTTTTTCTGGCTGCCACCCTCGCCTGTTTCACCCCATCCATTTCTTGTCGCTTTCAAGTACTTCTTAGCGGGTGGTCGTCCTTTCTACCATGAACGAGGATTTATACCATCAAAAGATATCGCCTGCTTGCTGGCTAAAATTTCTCCACTAAAAACCAATGAATTACCTTTGCTAAATTAGAAGATACTAATGCGGGCAGGCGACCTGAAAAAGCTTCGATATTCAAGAGGATCGACCCTTTCCCTTTCAAAAGTTGAGAATTTAATTGCCACTGGAGAATGGGGAAAATTGAGAAACACTTCCTCACGCGTAGTGGTAAAGAAAGGGTAGGAAGATTTTTAAATATGCTTAAATGCGAGGCAGAAACAAAGGAATGAAAAGCAGAAGTCAAGAACACTTATGAAAGTTACAATGAGAACATGCTTACAGTAAAAGGAGCTCTAATTCCGTTGATATGCAATAATCCAGACGCGTAACTAGAATTTTTTCTGGTGGCTGTCATGATATCGATGGAAGTTATGTGAATAACACGCCGAAAATTTGCATGCAATATCGATATACATATTATTGATATCTTTGGGGGAATTTTTTTGCCCGAAATTAGTGTCACTAGAAATTTAATTGGTATCATCAACATAGGTATCATTATTGAGCGAATTAAAGTACAGAAATTAACAAAGTAATTTATAATAAAAAAGATGAAATAATAAATTTCATTAGAAACAATCATATAAAAATAATGCAATACTTTATCATAGTTGCCCCGGTGGCGCAGTGATCCAAGCGCTGGCTTATGACCATTCGTCCGAAATGAGTCGGGTTCGAATCCCGGTGAGGCGTGGATGTTGTGTTTGTCTTACGTCACTGGCTCTCTCTCCCTTCCCTGGAACCAGTGACCCCAAATTAGGGACGAGCGATTGCTATAGTACATCGAGCTGCTCACAGTGGTCGTTAAACCTCCAACACACGAAAAAAAAAAAAAAAAAAAAAAAGCATTTATCGTGGACATAAAGCAATAAAAAAAGAAAAAAAAATATCTATAGCATAAAGGCAATCAGAGGCGTGCGGCTGCCTCGGGCGCAGCTCAAGAGAAGGCGAAAAAGTCATGGCTCACAATCTGATTAAAATTGGAATTGAAAATTTCCCACCCGTTTCTGATTCAGTATTTTTGCCCCGTTACTTCGTTATTTGTTCATTTACAGAATTTGCTTATAATATGCATCGTCAGTTTCGGCCGCCTTGGCTGCTTCAAATTCGCATTTCTTCCATAAAATGTTCAGGGGATGTTAGTTGCTTATATTCAGAAATGACGGCCCGATTGTACGTACGTTGCAAGGTAAGGATATAGTTCACATTATTCAAGATTCTCTGGGGACTATTCCATCATTACTGCGAGCCACGACTGTCAGCTGCATTCGGTCCGTTTGATGCAGTACCGGAGATTTGAAATCAAAATGGTTGGAAAAAACTGTAGAAAGAGATTGTGCCTCCCACATAAAGAAAAGATTGCAGTGCGACGTTTATTTTGTTTTGTCGAGCAGTGCTTATATCTATCTATCTATATCATCATCATCATCATCATCATCATCATTGTCAACCATTTTCAATCCACTACTAAAAGAAGGCTGTCTCTCTCTTTTCTTAAGGAATCAGTTACCTTCATGTCACTGTATATTAGTATACCTATATACACTGAAGAGCAATTGAATTAGAGATACCTACCTGTCTAGTAACGTGTAGCACCATCTTTCGCCTTGATGACGGTGGCGATTCGTCTCGGCATGGACTCGACAAGACACCGGAAGCGTTGGGAAGCCATACGGATCCACGACCCCTGAACAAGCTCCCACAGTTCACGAAGATTTGATGGAGCGGGGTCAGAGCCTCGAACATCTCTCACGATGTCATCCCAGATGTGCTCGATGGGATTGAGGTCAGGTGACCTAGCTGGCCAAGGAAGCGAGGTCACGTCGGTGGAGTGTTCATCCAACCATTCGGATACAATTCGGGAGCGATGGCACGGTGCATTGTCTTCTTGCAGGATGAGGTCCCCAGTGGGATATTGAAGAGGCACAAACGGGAGAAAATAGCCGTCCAGGATATCCCGGTAACGTTGACCTGTGAGGGACGATGTCACACGTACCAGGGGTCCCATTTCAGTCCACGTAAACAGTCCCCAGACGAAAATGCCACCCCCACCAGCTTGAAGTGTACCCTGCTGGCAAGAAGGATCCATCGCTTCATGTGGTTTGCGCCGTACTCGTATCCTGCCATCCGCATGTACCAACGTGAATCTCGACTCATCAGTCCAGGCAGCATTTTCACACATGTCTAGGGTCCAGTGGCGATGTTCCCGCGCCCATGCTAATATTTTCACTCTGTGATGTGCGGTCAGCAGCGGTACCCTCGTGGGACGATGGCTTCTGTACTCCATAGCGAGGAGATGGTTCTGGATGGTGTGGCTGCTTACACGTTTTTGTGCACCAGCGTTAAATTGCCGAGTGATTTCTTGCACTGTGGCGCGTCTATCCGCTGTTTCAATGCGAGGTAGTTGACGATGACCCCGCTCATCCACACGCTGTTGTCCACGGCAGTTGGCCCTTGCAGGGATGGTTTTGCCGGATTCGATGTACTCACGGTGCACCCGTGACACAGTGACTCGTGAAAATCCCAGTGCCTGCACGACTTCCGATATGGAGTGACCCATTCGTCGGGCCCCGACAATTTGCCCACGATCTAATGCGCTTAGATCCTTCGTCTTACCCATATTGCGTCAGACTCTTACTGATTCCCGTCGCATCACTCCTTATATTGTCGGATCGCTGCATACGTCATGTCGTTTCCGTTTACAGGGCCGCCCACAGCGCCACATTTGCATAACGCCAGCTGTCTCTAATTAAATTGCTCTTCAGTGTACAATAGATCAGAAAACTATGTGAAAACATACGTACATACACAACAATTTAGCCAGTAATGAATTTTAACGAAACCCGCATACTGGTGTATTCCCACCAGGAGATAGAAGGATTGTTGAACATATTGGCAGCCGTCACCTGGGGCGTTTTCAAGGGTGACACAGTTCACAACTCTCTCATTTACACACACTGCATATACAGTATACGTACAATCATGCCAAAAGTCCTGCAAATTGTCCAAAAGTCAATTTTTAATGTTTGAAGTCAACTTATACAGCGTAGCCAGGAATACATATTATACAACATCTTAAAGGAAATTTTATGCTGAATTCAAATAGTTTTACAGAATGTTATTACCAGTAACAGAAGTGAAGTTACAAGCAAAAATGAGCAAGTGAGGAAACACAAATCCAGTTCTGAAAAAGCGTTCGCGCCCCTCTAATGCACTACAGCTTTCTCCGACGTCCGTAGTGAGATATAAAAGGATGTGGAATCGTCTGCCGACTTAGAACGCAGCTGCTTGTAGTCAGTTGACGGAAATTTATGCAGAATTCCTGGTGATATTTGTATTCCGGAATGTTAAAGACCCGAAAACTGGTCCTGCCTCTTTAAACCAGGGCAAAAAATTACTACTTTGCATGAACTGAGATTCAGTAATCGTAAAATTGCTGTTAAACGTGGTTGTGATCATTCCACTACCTTGCGCACCATTAAAATAGTTGCAGAAACTGGATGTGTGGGAAATAGAAAAAGAACAGGTCGACCAAGGCTGTGTACTGAACGTGATGATCGCATGTTGATTCGTCATTCCTTAAAATCAAGGTTTAAAACAGCCACTGATTTAAGAAATGAGTGGGAGAATGAAGTAGGCACTGCACGTACAGTTCGTCGTAGGCTGCAAGAAAATGGACAGCCTGCACGAAAAGCTGCACGAAAAACCTTTCCTTTCTGAACAACAACGGATCAAAAGAATTGCTTGGCCCAAAGCACACAAGAATTGGACAGTTGATGAATGGAAAAATGTTATTATTTTCCGTGATGGAACAACTGTTACTATTTCCGCTAATAATGGAATTAATTATGTACGTCGTTGGGCTGGTGAAAGATATAAGGCATGCTGCACCCAGCCAACAATCAAGCACCCACATTCGGTGATGTTATGGTCTTGTATTTCAGCCAGTAGTGTTGGCCGTCTGCACATTGTTGATGGCACATTGAATGGATCGAAATATGTGGATATTTTGGAGTCCAAACTGCTACCATCTGCACAAGACATGGGTTTGCGGAATTTATTCTTTCAGGACGATAACGCGTCATGTCATCGGTCAAAGTTGGTTGACGAGTGGTTAATCGAAAAGTTATAAGAAAACTTCAGTGGCCGGCACAGTCTCCGGATCTTCATACCATAGAGAATCTGTGGGTGAGATTGAAGCAAAAGATCCGTCAACAAGGACCCACATCTAAAATAGCATTAATTGAGTCTGTAAGGGTCGTATGGCACAGTGTTATCACCAATGGACAAATAGAGAAGCTCATTAGTTCTATGCCAAGAAGGTGCACTTCGGTACTAAGAAACCGTGGCTATCCAATTAAATATTAAAGCGTATTTTGCTTGTTGGTAAGTTCAAGTGTCCTGCAAGTTTCTATAATGTACTGTACAGTAATTTTACGTTAAATGCATTGTACACTAATTTCACAAATTCCACTATTTTTTGCTTTTTATGACTAGACGCTGTACGTTTGCTTGTAACTTCACTTCTGTTACTGGTAATAACCTTCTGTAAAAAATATTTGAATTCACCATAAAATTTCCTTTAAAATGATGTATAATATGTATTCCTGACACTACAATTACGCTGTATAAGTTGACTTCAAACATCAAAAACTGACTTTCGGTCTACGGGTGCAGGACTTTTGGCCACGACTGTATATAGCTGCGAACGGCCGCCCAAAAGCAAACAAAAAGATTTAGAAACCTGCAAATATACAGAAGGACAGAGAGAGAGAGAGAGAGAGAATTATAGGGGCGCAATATTTTGTAGTTTGCCCATGGCGCAGAAATGCCTAGAGTTCGCGTCTAATGGCAATATACACGGAAGAAATGTGTTTCTTTTGTCTGAATGACCAATTCAAACTGCGTTTTATTAGCATGTCTTTTGTAAAAAAAGATCGTGCTTCTGTTATCGGTTTGTCCGTCCGTCAGTCAGTCCGTCTGTACTCACGATATCTCTGCAACTATTAGTCCGATTTTAAAAAATCTTTTTTCATTGGGAAGCTTGAAATATGCAAATGATGATCCTTCATTTCGTTTTTTTTTACGATGTACAATTTTGCCGGTAGAGGGCGTAAATGCAGATGATGTCGAATTCAAAAATACGTTTTATTCCACATATTTGCTTCTAACATCCGATTGAAAAACATTTTTTATCTTTCGATTCCATTTATATCGAAGAGTATTTTAGATATAGTTACTTTTTCAAATTACGCATAGGTTTTCCGGTAGGGGCGTAAAAGTAAATTACCTTTTCCTCGATAACTCTTCTTCTAAAACTCCGATATGAACATTTTTTCTTCAGCGGATACATTTCCTGATGGGAAATCTTTTGCTTATAATTTCAAATTTTTGGTAAAGAATACTTTGGCCACCAGGGGGCGTAAGGGGTTTTTTTTTTCTGCTTCTGATGTATTTGCCATAAAATCGGAGCTCCTAAAATATCGATTGAAAAAATTATTCCGTGGACTGATGCCACTCACATCGATAAACCTTTTCGGAATATTTTCTTCTTAAAATATTACACAGTTTCTCCGCCAGGGGGCGTAGATGTACACCTTATTTTTGTCAATATCTCTACTTCTAGGAGTCCGATTTGAAAAATTCCTTCTTTGTTGAATAGTGTTTCCCGTGTGACATGTTTTTCCTGTAATTTCAAAATTTTCAAGTAATTCATAGACTTCCCGCTAGGGGGCGTAGCGGTAAATTGTGTTTCCCCCTATATCTCTGCTTTTAAATCTCCGATTTGAAAAATTCTTTCTGCGCCGGATATACAGCTCCTGATGGGAAATCGTTTGCACATAATTCCTAATTTTTGTGAAAAAAATAGTTTGGCCACCAGGAGGCGTAAATCTTAATTTTCGCATCTGTTGTATTTGCAGCAAAATATGATGTTCTAAATTCTCGATTGAAAAAAACGTCGTTTGTTGACCGATACTAATCATGTCGACAAACCTTTTAGAAACATTTTCTTCTTAAAATAGTGTATGGTTTCTACGCCAGGGGCGTAGATGTATATCTTATTTTTGTCAATATCTCTACTTCTAGGAGTCCGATTTGAAAAATTCCTTCTTTGTTGGATAGTGTTTCTAGTGTGACATGTGGTTCATATAATTTCAAATTTTTCAAGTAATTCATAGACTTTCCGCTAGGGTGCGTATTGGTAAATTGCGTTTCCCAATATATCTCTGCTTCTAAATCTCCGATTTGAAAAATTCTTTCTGCACCGCATACAGCTCCTGGTGGGAAATCGTTTGCACATATTTTCTAATTTTTGTAAGAAATGGTTTGGCCACCAGGTGGCGTAAGTTTTAATTTCCGCTTCTGTTGTATTTACAGCAAAATATGAGCTTCTAAAATCTCGATTGTAAAAAAAGTCGTTTGTTAACCGATACTACTCCTCATGTCGACAAACCTCTTAGGAAAATTTTCTTCTTGAAAAAAATGCATGGTTTCTACGCCAGGGGGCATAGATGTATATCTTATTTTTGTCAATATCTCTACTTCTAAGAGTACGATTTGAAAAATTCCTTTGTTGGATAGTGTTTCCGATGCGAAATGTTTTTCCTATAAATTCAAAATTTTCAAGTAAATCATAGAGTTTCCGCTAGGGGGCACAAAGGTAAATTGCGTTTTCTGCGTTATTTCTGCTCCTAAAGATCTGATTTGAAAAATTCTTCCTGTATCGCATACAAGACCTGATGGAAAATATTTTTCACATAATTTCTAATGTTTGGTAGAGAATGGTTTAGCCACCAGGGGTCATATGTGTTAATTTCTGTTTCTGAAGTATTTGTTGCAAAATCTGGGCTCCTGAAAACTCGACTAATTTTTTTTTCGACCGATACCGCTTATATGGATACACCTTTTGAGAATACTTTCTTCCTAAAATAATGCATGGTTTTCCCACCAGGGGACGTAAAGTCACATCTTATTTTGGTCGATATGTCTGTTTCTAAGAGTTCGTAAGCTCACGATTCCGTTTACAGCAATATCTGAGGGAATAAAAACCCGATTGAAAATCTTCTTTCTTTCGTTAGATCTATTGTTTTCCATACCGGTTCCATTGACTTTGAATAGCTTTGATAAATTTAATTTGCATCAGAACGGATTCAAAAGACGTGCTTATTACACCCGAAAATTCGGTGTCATCTTTCTTGTTTTTATTATTCCTGTGATATGTTTCTCTGAATGCTCAATTATTTCTAGAAGAGGGAAAATGTTGGTTATGGACTTGGAAGCTTGACCACACAGACATCCACTTTGCTGGAGGAATTTTAGTGCCGAGTTGCAGGTAACAGAAAATCCTAAAATCCCTTCATTTTGTTTTGCACTAAGGGTTAAACTCTAGTGGTTAGAACAGCTATCCGACCCTCGTTAGACGGCTCGACTAGGACAAGTTTATCCCACTTTTTGTTTCATTGGAATACATGGCCAGTGGAAAAATTCGAATGATTGTGTCGTCTGTGCTCTATGGTCAAATTGCAGATAGAAAGCCTGACAATCTGCGAACGCGCAATATTGACAATTTTGTCATAGGAGCGCTGAGTGTACAGGAAAATTAAATCAAGCGGATACAGACACATAGAAGATAGAAAAAAGCACTGTTAATTTGAATCCTAAAAACATATCTTTGGGCTCTGGAGGAATTTTTAACCTTTAACACCCTATCGTGGTTGCGTCCCTGCAATCACATACTGTACTTTCTGAAAAAGAACTTACGAAGTTACGGGAAAAAATAGCATTAGGAAAAATTGAACCTAGCACATTCCTTAAAAAAAAAAAAAAAAAGAAAGAAAAAAAAAAGAAAAAAAAATATTTTTCATAAATAGCATCAGAAAAAAAAAAAAAAAAAGCATACACAGTAAAGAATGTCCTGAAATTTCCGAGCCATTTTCTGCGCTTCTCTTCTTGAATTAATGAAACATATTCCTGATTCAACCTATTCCTATGAAATGACGGAAGAAACCTGAATATCACGGATTTTTCATACGTGAATTGACAGAAATACACTCAGTAGACAAAGTATTAGATCAAATGATCATATGTAGAGGATTTTAGGAAGGGAGTGTCTGCCCCTAGGTCTTAAACAACCCTTAGAAATAGGAAGCTAGGAGATTTGGGCTAGAGTGCCCGATAGGAAAGTCACACGGAAGCGAGGTAGAAGACGCCCTTATTTACTACCGGGGGCCAGTACCCGGGGTCCGACGGCTTAATGTGCCCATCAGATCAGATCATATGTAGAGGATTTTAGGAAGGGAGTGTCTGACCCCAGGTCTTAAACAACCCTTAGAAATAGGAAGCTAGGAGATTTGGGCTAGAGTGCCCGATAGGAAAGTCACACGGAAGCGAGGTAGAAGACGCCCTTATTTACTACCGGGGGCCAGTACCCGGGGTCCGACGGCTTAATGTGCCCATCAGATCAGATCATACGTAGAGGATTTTAGGAAGGGAGTGTCTGACCCCAGGTCTTAAACAACCCTTAGAAATAGGAAGCTAGAAGATTTGGGCTAGAGTGCCCGATAGGAAAGTGACACGGAAGCGAGGAAGAAGACGCCCTTATTTACTACCGGGGGCCAGTACCCGGGGTCCGACGGCTTAATGTGCCCATCAGATCAGATCATATCTAGAGGATTTTAGGAAGGGAGTATCTGACCTCAGGTCTTAAACAACCCTTAGAAATAGGAAGCTAGGAGATTTGGGCTAGAGTGCCCGATAGGAAAGTGACACGGAAGCGAGGTAGAAGACGCCATTATTTACTACCGGGGGCCAGTACCCGGGGTCCGACGGCTTAATGGGCCCATCAGATCATATGTAGAGGATTTTAGGAAGGGAGTGTCTGACCCCAGGTCTTAAACAACCCTTAGAAGTAGGAAGCTAGGAGATTTGGGGTAGAGTGCCCGATAGGAAAGTGACACGGAAGCGAGGAAGAAGACACCCTTATTTACTACCGGGGGCCAGTACCCGGGGTCCGACGGCTTAATGTGCCCATCAGATCAGATCATATCTAGAGGATTTTAGGAAGGGAGTATCTGACCTCAGGTCTTAAACAACCCTTAGAAATAGGAAGCTAGGAGATTTGGGCTAGAGTGCCCGATAGGAAAGTGACACGGAAGCGAGGTAGAAGACGCCATTATTTACTACCGGGGGCCAGTACCCGGGGTCCGACGGCTTAATGGGCCCATCAGATCATATGTAGAGGATTTTAGGAAGGGAGTGTCTGACCCCAGGTCTTAAACAACCCTTAGAAGTAGGAAGCTAGGAGATTTGGGGTAGAGTGCCCGATAGGAAAGTGACACGGAAGCGAGGAAGAAGACGCCCTTATTTACTACCGGGATCCGACGGCTTAACGTGCCCATCCCACGCACGGCGGGTATTTAGTGGTTCGAGCGTTCGTACCTGCCTGCGATCGAACCTGAGGTCCTTTCCGTGGCCGTCACGAACGTTGCCCACTAGGCCACCCGCGGCACACAAAACATTAGAAATAGGAGTGATAGGTAGTTGACATGGGCATCCTTCACGCAGAGTGGAACAGACCCAAACCGAACGCAGGTGATAAATATGATGACAGCAGGGCTTCCCAACAGTGCATCGCATTCGACGAACACGGGCAAACGTGGTGATATAAGGGTTTCGATCGTGGGCGCATGGTCGGCGCAAGGCAGGTGCGTCATTCTATCGCAATGGTAAGAACCCTAGATTCCTGAGGGCAACCGTATCAAGGGTGCACTGCGAGTATACCATCGACGGACGTACCAGCTCCCAGAGAGGTTAAATGTCGGAGGGCTAAGCAGCGTCGGCAAGCGAAAGATACGGTGCACGCTGCATACCGTGGGCAACGGGAGTCGACGCCCTACTTTTGTGCCAATGTTGACTGCTCTTCATCAGACATTACGCCTCGTCTGGTGCCGGGAACATCAAAACCGGACCTCTGCATAGTTGCGCCGCGTCGTGTGGTCTGATGAATCTCGTTTTCAGATGTACTGCGGTGACGGAAGGGTGTGGGTGTGGCGTCAACATCATGAAGCCATGACCCCGTTGTGCCAGGTCGGCTCTGTTCATGGCGGTGGTTTGACGAGCTTTCTCATGAGATACAGTAGGTACCTTAGTGTGTCCGGAGAGGTCCTAACAGCTGCGCGCTACTTACATGTGCTGGCTGATCACCTACACGCTTGCATAGCCTTCGGGCATCCTGCTGCCGATGGTCTGCTTCAGCAGGGCAATTAGTTGCCCCACCGGGGCGCAATTATCCAGGCATGGCACGAGGAACACTCATCTCAGTTTCGAACCATCCAGTGGACCCCAGGTTCTCCGGATTTAAAACCTGTGGAAGCTCTCTGGGTTAGAGGTCTGCATGGGCCGGGCCAAGTCGACCCATTCTTTTTATCGCAATGGTGAAGAAAGAACAAAGTAGTGTTCACCTATTGCCTGGTGTGTTTAACTGTTCCTAGAGGCACTCACAGTGTTTTTACCATTCTGTAGGTATTCAGATGGTAAAACCATTGTGGTACTAATATACACTTGCTGTCTTAAAGCACGATAAAACCACAATAGGCTCCCTAAAACACTCAATAAAATCACATTTATTAAAAATTCTAAACGCCCATTTACGTTTACACCGACGAGCGCTTTCGAGGTCTCAAAACCTCATTATCAAGTCACTGAGCCGCCCCGGTGGCGCAGTGGTCTAAGGCGCTGGCCTCTGATCATTCGTCCGTAAGGGGTCCGGGTTCCAGTCCCGGTCAGGCATGGATGTTGTGTTTGTCTTACGGCACTGGCTCTCTCCCTTCCCTGGAACCAGTGACCCTAAATTAGGGACGGGCGACTGCTTATAGCCCATTGAGTTGCTCACGGTGGTCGTTAAACCTTCAATCAAAAAAAAAAAAAATCAATTCACTGAATAAAGCCCCGAAACACTCGGAAGCAGCTAGAATATATAGACATAGGTTCGTTATCTCAATTACACGTCACAAGTTCATACATAGGTTGCCATTCTGAAAAAGAAAATTAAAGTCCAATATCCAGGTAGCAACAGGACAAAACACAAAATTGATTAAAGATGGTCAAGTGGTCTCAGCTTCTTGTTGATCCAGAGCGGGACCCATGAATCGCCTCCAAGGGGTTGGGTGAAGGCTGGAAAATCCGTATTACAACAGGTGTCCCAAAATTTTTGGATGTAGATACTTTCCGCCAGAAATATGTTATATTTGTTTATTGAGGAGTTCAAGATTTTTGCATTTGTCCAATCTGGTACGAAGCCGTCATTAATAACTGCTTCGGTTAAAGCCGTGGAGATGTTCCCGGATCGCAGTGCATACTGATGTTCTTTAAGACGGATCTTCAAAGTCCTCAGGGTCGAGCCAATGTAGACCTTAGGTTCGCAAGCAGGATCCTGGTGGAGAAGAGGTATGGAATACACTCCCGGCTTATTCCCGACTTCGACGGTAAAAAAAAAAAAAAAGTTTCGAGCGAGTGTGTGTGTTGTGTAGAGTGAGGAACGGAGGATGTCTGCAGCGGGGTGAGGGTATGTGTGTGTTTGTATGAGAGAGTGGGACGACATGGATTTTTTCTTTTATCCCTAATCCGCATAGGGATTGACTTTTGTAGTGTTATCTCTTACTAGTTCAGAGAAAGGGAGATTCTGAACAACGCTCTTAGTCTTCCTGTTTCTTTCTCTCTTTTTAAAGGTTATATTTTTCGATAATTGTCAAAGTTTAGTTACTATTTTTAGGCTTCCATTCAACTCCATTCAACTAAATATTTTCAATAATATCTCATTTCATTATTTAATTTTCATATTTTAATAAAATACAATAGAAAGACAAAATAATACCAAATGGCACATCACGGGCTGGGCCTTAAACGCACGGGCTTGTGCCGGCCCGTGCGGACCTCTACTCTGGGTTGCCGCAGAGCGGGACATCATATCCATGGATCCTGGACCAACGTCTCGGACGAACTTGTGGACAATGCTGCAACAAGCATGGCTGGTATTATCTCCAGAAACCCGCCGGCATCTGATGGAGTCGATGCCTCAGCGTGAACGGGGTGTTATTCGCTCTAGAGGAGGACCAGCACGCTATGAAGTGGGTATCTCTAATGTTTTGTCCTCTGATTGTACTCCTGTTAATCTTTCTCTGGTTAATAACGGAAATTTGCTGTTTTAAAGAATTGTTAGCAGAAAATCCTGATTCTTACAGGGAGCCATTTCGTAATATTTTAATTACATTATGGGAAAAATTATGTTCTCACTTTTCCATGTGACGGAAAATTTCCGATAATAAGAGCGGTTCACGGGAATACTTGAGGTTTGATTAACTATTAAATTTCAATCGTCTGTTGACGGACCTAATATTGAGGTTCCCTGGCGAGATCAGATATCGTGGATAGCATATCGCAAGGTTATTGTGGCAACGAATATCCCCCCCCCCCTGTTGGTGCACCTACTGTTGTATATTGTGACGTATGAAATCAGGTACTTGACGTGTCGTACGGGTGATTGTATGATGTCTGTGTATCAGTCTGTGGACTCCTTAACATAAAAGCTATTATAGCTACCAAGAGTAAATTTTATCTTTACCCAGAAAAGACACAAGTGTTGGGAAACTGCTGGCCACCAGCTGGAAGTCATGGGTCACTGCTGGCTGAAATCTGCCACTCACGGTACGGTAGCGATCCGTTGGTGGCACCCCCATCAGTTGGCAGCCATTGATGGCCCTGCAGAATCGCCGTGAACAACGGGCCTCCACGCAAATGCCACTAGTGGCCCGTAGCTGGCAACCGAAGCAACCCCAATAGGCGGTGGAAGCAGCGGGACTGCGTATACGCTGCAATACGTGGACTGTCTTTCGTGGTACCAGTTAGTTGAAGACGACGCTTTCGCCATCCTGTTGCTTTAGTGGATGGTAAAAAAAAAAGCCATCTGTAGAGAGATCGATTTATTTCCTAATAAAATGCCGCGTCGACGAAGATTACCGTCGGAGAAACATTATGTGAATAATTAATGAACTGTAAGAAATTATTTATTTAAGTTTCTCATGTATATAACGTAAATTCTTTTCGTTCTGAATTTTTGTCGTTCTTCTTACGTTATTTTAAAACATCACTATACGATGAAAGAGTTCCTAAATTAAACCTTAACGGCCAGAAGAAACAGTTAAAACAGAAGTCAAACTTACGGAAATTGGCTTTATTTCTCCAGCACAGATTATAGCACTTCAGGATAGTATAGAAATCACATAACACATCTCTAACACAAATCAACACCCCACGATCCACACTCCACTCGAGCAACTGTTGTCTCGTAGTTTATATCTCTGGGTTCTTATCTCATAACAGGCATACGTCACGTTCATTCGATCTCAATTGTGTTGCCAACAGTATTCGTTTGAGAGAGAAGATATCACGTTAAGTGTGAAGTATAACTGAGAACAAACTCACATAGGGAAAGAAACTAAAAAGGAAAGTTAATTTAGAATATACGTCACATGTATTTATAGAATCTCATTTCGTAGCAAAATTTCTGCATTAACACACGAAGAATGGAGAATACAAACAGAAATGAAACACACTCACTCCACTCCCATGAATAACAAGAAATAATTTCTGTATAATCTTTATACACTAAACTGCTTCAAATAGAAGTCCCGGAAAAACATTAAAAATCGTTGGGTTGGAAAAAAGTAAGAATTATACGAAAACAAAATGGATATTTTCGTTACAAAAGCATCTAGTATTTGAAAAAAAAAAAAAGAAAAAAAAGTGACGTTATGTGAATATAATGTACTCATCCATGCGTTGAGTACACAAGATTGGAGGAATTCGCCGCTAAAAATAACCGGAAGTAAAATAAAATATCATTCCTATTTAGAACAAATGTAGCTTCGGACCGTGGGGGAAAAAAAAAGATACAACGTTAAAAATGTAACAGAATGTGACATGAATTCGAAAATATATTAATTGAACAATCGGCTTTCAAGACCACAAAGACAACACAAAACTTTGGAAAACGTCTTTAAATTGGTACACTCGTTAAAAGTGAGTGAAGTTCCCTTAGAGTAAATAAAAAAAAAATCGTTACGTTGAAAAAATTAATTTATTAATTTTATGAAACGTACATTTACGAAAAGAAACTCGCAATATTGCGAAATTAAAAGGCGAACCCTTAGTTTCACATCACGTAGGAGAGAGGCTCACCAAGCGGGCGGTCACGCGTGGCACACTAGTGTAGTACTTAGAGCATCCGTTTCGCAAACGAGCAGTCCTTGGCTCGATGCCAATGAGTTCCATTGGATGATTTTCCGACCTGTTGAGGAAATTTCCTAGGCTCTGTGACTTCCTGTAGGAGTTTCGTTGCAAACAAAAGCAGTTGTGTGTGCCTTTGGTGAACTGCGGTTACAAATTTTTTTGTACTACTACTGGGAAATTGACGGAGAAGATTCGGTAAGCCATCAGTTACGTCACGTCATTGCCACTGCCGGTACGCTGACGGACCACATTAGGCTAGCCATCATTTATGGCACGTACTTGCGGGTCCTCAAGGGCCGCTTGTGGCAGCCACAGCCTGTGATGGATAACTGATGGCCCTGTTCTGGCATATGAAAACTGATGGGGTGCCAACTGTTGGCCAGCTGCTGGCCTGAACTGCTGGCCCATGTGGTGGCCGCTGGAACATTTTATTGACGGTTCATGTACCGGCAACATAGCTCTGTGCCAGTGCTGGTACTGCTGGCAGCCAGCAGTGGTCCAGTGCTGGGCCAGCACTAAGAGTGTTCTCGGTTTAAAAAACTGTAGCGGACTATGACATACTACAGAGGTAAAGCACGTGTCAAGACGACAAATCTGCAGCGATACATTCTGTCCCTGTAGCTTAGTTGGGAGGAGGAGGGGGCGCAGGTTCGATCGCCGTCACGGACAAATTTGTGTTTCCATATTGGGGGGTGCAGGTTCGACCGCCGTCACGGACAAATTTGTGTTTCCATATTGGGGGGTGCAGGTTCGATCGCCGTCACGGAAAAATTTGTGTTTCCATATTGGGGGGCGCAGGTTCGATCGCCGTCACGGAAAAATTTGTGTTTCCATATTGGGGGGGGGGGCGCAGGTTCGATCGCCGTCACGGACAAATTTGCGTTTCTATATTGAGGGCGCAGGAAACACAAATTTGTCCGCCGTCACGGACAAATTTGTGTTTCCATGTTGGGGGCGCAGGTTCGATCGCGTCATGGACAAATTTGTGTTTCCATGTTGGGGGGCGCAGGTTCGATTGCCGTCACGGACAAATTTGTGTTTCCATATTGAGGCCCGAAGGTAAAAGTTGATGTACTGCACGTTGGGTTCTTCGAAAAATGTGTGATGTTTGTTCCACACATCGTTTAGAATTAATAAAAGTTCGTTCTTCGCTTCAAAAAAAAAAAAAAAGAAAAAAGAAAACAGGAGGGAGATGATGTGACGTACTACAGAGATGAATCACCTGTCAAGATCACAAATCTGCAGTGGTACATTGCGTCCGTGTAGCTTAGTTGGGAGAGCAACTTACTCCGGAGTGAGGGGGCGCTGTTTCGATCCCCGTCATGGATAAATCTGTGTTTTCACAGGACCAGATATCGTGGGTAGCGAGATCGGAAATCATGGAGAGCATATGCCATGATATTAAGGTTATTGTGGCAACGGTTATAATAACCCCCCCCCCTTCCTCCTACCCCGTTCGTGGACCTGCTGTTTTATATTGTGTAACCGTATGAAACCGGTTACTTGACGTGTCGCTCTTAACACAAAAGCTACTATAGATATTAAGAGTAAATTTTTTGCTTAGGGGTTTTGTGAAATAATATCATACTGTGAAGTAATACATTTCACTTTTTCTTGAACATATTGAAAGTTATTGTCAGTTTAAAAAACTATCGACTTTCAAAACATTCTGTTGCTTTTAAAAAGATCTTGAAAAAAATTAATTTGTTACAAGTCCTCCTAAAGAAAAGTAGAATTATTATTAACTCATTCAAAAAATAATGGGCTCTTACAGAAAACAAAATCACTAATTTACCCTCATTCATAGCGAAAACCATTTTATCTTCGCGTGATTCCTGTCCTCTTCGTTTCTATTACAGGTATGCAAAAGTTTCTGCCGCCCCCGCTAGCGAGCGCTGTAGTGGTCTAACCGGCCGGCGACCCGCGCCGTCAGTTCGTACATGAAGCCAAGCGTGGCGGTCAAGAAAGTTCATTTGCGGC
The DNA here is from genome assembly GCA_039090855.1 of Macrothele yani. Classification (NCBI taxonomy): domain Eukaryota; kingdom Metazoa; phylum Arthropoda; class Arachnida; order Araneae; family Macrothelidae; genus Macrothele; species Macrothele yani. Next base: position 72,965,078 of record CM077016.1, on the reverse strand, counting down.
ACTGTTTGTTATTCGTGTTTAATTTAGGGAAAAGTGCGAGTGAAGCATACGGTTCAATATGTCAGGCGTATGGTGAAACGGTTATGGGTGAGCGGACGTGTTGACAATGGTTTGCCAGGTTTAAGAAAGGTGATCTAAGCTTGTAAGACAAGCCACGTGCAGGTAGACAGCAGGAACTAGCAGACGAGAAGCTGGAATCGCTGTTGCAAGAGGATGGCACACAATCGACCACGCAACTGGCGAAACGTTTGAAAGTGGCTCAATCGACGGTGGTACGGCGTCTACAGGCCTTGGGGAAGATCCAGAAGATTGGTAAGTGGGTTCCGCATATTTTAACGGAGCGTAATATTGGTCAACGATTGGACATCTGCATGTCGTTTCTGAAGAGGTTTCAAGGGCAGAATGTCTTGTGGAAGGTTGTCACTGGGGATGGAAAATGGGTCTATTGCGACAACCCCGTACGCAAGCGATCCTGGGTCGACCCAGGCCAGCGATCAACATCTCCTGCAAAACAGGATATCCACGGGGAAAAGGTGCTGTTGTGTGTGTGGTGGGATATGCATGGATTGCTGTACTTCGAACTGTTAGAACCGGGCGAAACAATCGCTGCACAACGACATAGCGATCAGTTGGTGAAACTGAACGCCGCAATCGAGCAAAAACACCCATGGACAGGTAAAGGACGCTGCCCAGTCATCCTGTTACACGATAATGCCAGAACACATGTCGGTGCTACCACGAAATCAGCCCTTGAACAGTTACACTGGGAGGTTTTACAGCACCCAGCTTACTCCGTGGACATTGCACCCTCAGAATTTCATCTGTTTCGCTCTATGCAACATGCCCTAGCCCAACAGCGGTCCACCACAGTTCCAGAGGTGGAAAATTGCGTCACTGCGTTCTTCAGCTCAAAACCCGAGTTCTATCACAGGGGCATTCAATGTGTACTGGTTTCCTGCTTGTTCCTGTCTCGTTTCTCCTTAAAACGGCGGAAACGTTTGCATACCCCTAATAATTAAACGTGATCTGGTGGTAAGTAGTTTTGTAGCTCGGTCGGAAGCATTTTTTTTGGAGTTATTGGGAAATTCCTGTATAAGAACGAAGAAACCCGAAACTGGCTTTTCTGAAAAATAAATAAAAACGCAAAATCTACAAAAATACTGAAGTTTTCGTTATTAGGAACAAAACCTTTTTAAAACGTAAATTTCGTTAAAAGTTAAGATCTACCGGCCAGTAGCGCACCCAGGATTTCTTTATGGGGGTGTCCCAAACAGGGGTGTAGTCGAGGTCTGGCGACACTGGGCTACTTTTTTCCTAACTGAATCGGACTTTTTAAAATTTATATATCCAATCGTTCCCAATTGAAACCGCAATTGTTTTAACACAAATAATCTTAACCGCTCTCTCTCTCTCTCTCTCTCTCTCTCTCTCTCTCTCTGCCCTTATTTATCTTTTCCATTGTCGTTATGCACAAATCCGTAAACCTTTTGTTTACCGAAACTACCTCAGAAATATGTACATATAACCTTTGAAGGCCAATATATGCACTCATCGTCATAAAAATCCGCGCACCAAGAAAAAAACGTGCGATTAACGCGAAACCCGGCGAATAGCTACGGGGAGGGAAGACATGCAAATGATTAAAATTTCGTGCAATTTTCCTCATGTCTGTGCGTCCAAGACCGGCACTGCAATCGCACTCCTTGGGGCTTATAAGGTGCTGCACACGGGACTCTACATTAGTGCCGAAGTGCACGGTAAGAGTCAGGTGAGGTCCCTGAGCGATAGACATCCGAGGAGCCTCTGTAGATGTGCGTACGGGCAACTGACAGAGTTTGAACGCGGCCGTATCGTCGGGATGAGAGAGGCAGGGTAGCCGGCGCGCCGAATCGGCTGCCATGTGGGCCGGTCGGACAGTACGATGCGATCGTGTTGGGAGCAATGGATACGGGAAGGCACCCAGACACGGCGGATTGGCTCTGGACGACCCAGACACACTACCAGCAGAGAGGACCGTGGGATCGTGAGAGCGGCACGCACAGATGCAGCGACGTCCTTGTACAATATCCAGAGACATGTAGCGGCTGTACGAGAGATTCCTGTGCCCGCCAGAACCATTTCCAGACGCCTGGCGGAAGCGAATCTGCACTCTCGACGGCCCTTACGTTTTCTGCCATTAACACCTGACCATCGTCGGCGTCGATTTCAATGGTGTTAGCAGCGAACAACGTGGAATGCTACGGACTGGCGACGTATAGTGTTCAGCGACGAATCCCGCACCTGTATGGGAACGGACGACCACCGTGTCAGAGTGTGGAGGACCGCAGATGAGCGCTACAATCTCAACCTCACTGTACAGCGGCACGCGCCCCGAACTGCAGGCGTGATGGTCTGGGGAGCTATCGCGTATGACAGCCGGACTTCCCTCGCAGTGATCCGAGGGCCGTTGACAGCCAGGGCTTCAACGTCCCTCAGATCACTGCGAAATTCCTCAGGTCATCTTGTTGGAAAATGGCTCCTGGGCTGTCCGGAGCCATTTTCCAACAAGATAACGCCCGTTGGCACACGTCTCAGGCTCTCCAGGACTGTCTACGTTATGCTTCGACGCTTCCGTGGCCTGCCAGATCGCATGATCTCTCGCCCATCGAGCACGCGTGTGTGTGTGTGTGGGGGTGATTGGAAGCCAGCTTTCTCCTTGTTCCAGCGTTCGTGATTTAGAGCGTCAGTTGCAAGAAGTGTGGACCAATCTGTCCCAGGATAAAATACGGCGTCTCTTTGACTCCATGCTAGACCGTATCATGGCATGTATCCGAGCACGAGGCTGTCCGACGCGGTGCTAACGCTCACCGGAATGTGTACCGTATGTCCGCGGAAAATCGTCCTGCTGCTGTGATACTGTAATCACTTCTTCCCTTGGTATGTACCATCTCATTTGAATCCGACGCCTCCTTCTTGGTGCGCTAAGTTTTGTGACAAAGGTTTATTGCTGCTCTTCGTCCGATAAGGGAGTCGGTAACGCCTGGGTCGCTCTTCGGAGTGCCAGGATATTTCTTTTTTCAGGACTGCACTATTGGGCCCAAAAAAGTTTGAAGATGTTCTTTCATCTTCAAATATTCTTTCCATTTACATACAATTTTCCTGTTATCATAACTGAGTGACGAAACAAATCCACTGTGTTGAAGTCCAACAAATTATACATTGAAGTGTCACTGAATTTGAGATAGCAAAAGTTATAGAAATGCTTGACTGCTACTCCAGCATTGTCGCGCACGTCCGGCCGAAACTCTGGTTAAACACAGCCATCGGCACAGCTTTTACAGTAGTAATAGATTGCAGGCGTGATGGGTAAGACGCGTTTTTGGTTGCTTTTGATAGAGGGTAGATAGTAGGTGCCCGCAGAGTGATGCACTTCATCTCGGAGGTCGTTAACACACTGGGATTTTCACGTGATACAGTGTTCAGATTGTTTCGGGAATACAAAAACTTTGACATACAAGCTCTCGCATGAATTGCAGATGTGTACCAGTCTGGACAGCTCGTGGTGTACGCCGTTGGAGCCGCATTGTTTGAACTGACAGGCGCAAGACAACATCCCAGATCACCACTGATTTGAATAGTAGATCAACTCACCATGTCAGTGCAAAAACAGTGTAATGTATTCTTAAATGTCTAGGGTTCGGGAGCCACCGTCCCACAAGAACCCCGCTGTTAATGGCACGACACCAAGCTCAAAGGCCTGCCTGGGCAAAAGCACACCGACACGCGTCCACAGGGAACTAGAAGCGGATAGCCTGAAGTGATGAATCCACATTTAAACCGCATTGGGCCGATGGGACAGTGCAGTTGTGGCGTAGGCGTCGTGAAGCCACGGACCCTTCATGTCAACTTGATACAATACAGGCTGGTGGTGACTCAGTGATAGTCTGTGGTGTCGTCAGCTGGAATGCTTTGGGGCTTTTGGTACGTGTAAAGTCGACTTTGAATGCCCCCAAGTATGTGGACATCGTAGCCGATCATGTACAGCTATTCGTGTCCACCATGCATCCCAGTGGCAATGGCATATTCCAGCAAGATAATTACCCATCTTAAAGGTCCCACCTGGCTACTGCATTGTAGTGACCTTGTAGCGCTTCAGTGGCCACCTAGAAGGCCGGATTCGAAACCCATCGAACGTCTTTGGGTTCTTGTCGAACAGGCTGTTTGGGCCCATTGGCTACGAACCTGAGTGAATTATGGACAGCTTTGGAGGAGGCATGGCAATCGATACCCGCAGGACATTTTTGTAAGCTTGTGGGGTACATGCCTCGTCGTGTACCTGCCGTTATTAGGACAAGAGGTAGCCCAACGCGTTACTAGTCAGGCATCTCTAATCCAATGGCACTTCATCGCATTTATCTTATCTGCATGGTGGTTTTCATACTGCCAATGATGGTGTAATGCAATAAGCTCTGTTCACGTCTTCAGTACTTTATTATTATCATATCAGGTATCACAATTTACTGAAATCCCAATATACCTCAAGGGACGGCAACATATATTCTGCCTTTTTGTTTTCCTATTACTTTAATTCTGTAACAGTAGTGTTTGCTGCACCTTTCAAGAACAGTTTTCTCATTTTTTTATTCTTTATACGACCGATTTTATTGGTTGATCAATTTTGATAGTTCTTTAATTTTTAATAAACAGGTTTGTAATTGATATTTACTTTTCCGTTTAATTGATTACACCCGTTTTTCTGCAAGTTTCTGCTTTATGTTTGACATAACTTGCGCCATGTTTTTCTTCACTGGTTTTTGTTAAAGATTCGAATCGGTGCAAATTGTAACGGCTTTTGACGTAGTTTTTCTGTAACCATCAATGACCCTATATATCAGCATAAGTTTATTTATTATTACTAATATCCACGTGCATTTTGGAATTTTTCCTTGAACCCAGTTTTCATGGAAAAAATAATCGTAAGCTGAACTGTAAAGTAGTTCGCACAACCTGTCCTTTACAAAGTCGGAAATAGCCAATATCAACACAGCCCAGAATTATGTGTAAAAGAAATCTCTCTCGCTATCTCTAGATCGAGGGTTTTTCTACCTCTAACTTAAGCAAGAGCAAAGTGATCTGTGAAGTTTCGAATTACAAGTGATACGACGAATGGAGAGAATTCTGTCACATATAATGAGTACTGAGAACGCATTAAAATTGGAACTAGGTCTGTTTATCCTCATTTAAGAAATAAAAAACCGAAGCACTGATAACAATCTTCGCTGAGCATTAAATAAAAAAACTCACATTAAAGAATAGTTAGTTACCTTACCCATGTAACATTGCTGTGCGTTACCAAATGAATTATTGGGTCTCCGTGGAAGAAAATGTGTTGGATAGTTTCAGCGCAATAGGTTGTCGATGTTATATATCCTGCGTAGGAAACCGGTTCACGTACGGTACATGTGTTTCAAAACGTGCATCGAACGTTTATTGCGATGTACAAAATTAAATCTTGGTCCTGTTGCGCCAGTACTTTGGAGGAAGGGTAAAAATCGGCTAAAGCAATCCGAAAAATAAACGAAATCGGAAGCCAAGGTACTGCGGTCTCTTCGACAGCGCAGCTCTAGTTCAAAAAGTTTACGGATGGCGACATGAGCTTGGATAAGAAGAACGGTTCGGGAAGGTCCGTGGTGGTCGATTTGGACGCGCTGCTCACTGCTGTTGAAGTAAATTCAACAGCCAGAAGCAGCAAATTGTCGGCCGAACAGGGACTTTCCAAGTCCACCATCACTAGATTCGGAAAGTGTCTACAGACGATGGCACCAGTTCGGAAACAGACGATGGCACCAGTTCGGAAACAGACGATGGCACCAGATCTACAGATGGTGGCTTCAGTTCGCAACGGTCTACCGACGATGGCACCAATTCGTAAAGGTCTACAACGATGGCACCAGTTCGGAAACAGACGATGGCGCTAGGTCAACAGACGGTGGCTCCAGTTCGCAATGGTCTGCCGACGATGGTACCAATTCACAAAGGTCTACAGACGATAGCGCTAGGTCTACAGACAATGGTGCTAGGTCTACAGACAATGGCGCTAGGTCTACAGACGATGGCACCAGATCTACAGACGGTGGCTCCAGTTCGGAACGGTCTACCGACGATGGCACCAATTCGCAAAAGTCTACAGACGGTGGCTGCAGTTCGCAACGGTCTACCAACGATGGCACCAATTCGTAAAAGTCTACAGACGATGGCGCCAGATCTACAAACGGTGGCTCCAGTTTGCAACGGTCTACCGACGATGGCACCAATTCGCAAAGTTCTACAAACAATAGCGCTAGGTCTACAGACGAAGGTGCTAGGTCTACAGACGATGGCTCCAGATCTAAAGACGGTGGCTCCAGTTCGCAACGGTCTACCGACGATAGCACCAATTCGCAAAAGTCTACAGACGATGGCGCCAGATCTACAAACGGTGACTGCAGTTTCCAACGGTCTACCGACGATGGCACCAATTCGCAAAGGTCTACAAACGATGTCACCAGTTCGGAAACAGACGATGGCGTCAGATCTACAGACGGTGGCTCCAGTTCGCAACGGTCTGCCGACGTTGGCACCAATTCGCAAAGGTCTACAGACGATGGCTCCAGTTCGCAACGGTCTGCCGACGTTGGCACCAATTCGCAAAGGTCTACAGACGATGGCACCAGCTCACAAAGGTCTACAGACGATGGCACCAGTTCGGAAAGGTCTAGATACGATGTCACTAGTTCGGAAAGGTCTAGATACGATGTCACTAGTTCGGAAAGGTCTACAGACGATGGCAAAAGTTCAGAAGGGTCTACAAGCGATGGCACAAGGTCGGAGGTCTACAGACGATGAAGCGAGGTGTTCCATATATTGACCGCAACTCAGATTCAACCACGCTTCGTGGTCTTCTAGGAACTGTTTAATATGACTGAAATCTAGGAACTGCTGGACTGAAATCTAGGAACTGCTGAAGAATTCGCGTGACAACGTGCGCCATCTAGACACTTGCAACCAGTAGTTGAACCCAGTTGAGCCAGCTTTATGTCTGATGGAATTAACACTTTAACCTGCAGGAACGAAATAATCCGTGGTTAGTAAACTGGACTGAAATCAGTTCGAACGAATATATGCGCTATTTGAGAAGTGGGCAGAACCTACTGGAATGACTAAAGAATGAATGTGCGCATCACTAGGTGTTCTTTTCCCCTTAGCCTTGTTATTTCAATTATTTCATTTCATTTATTGAAATATTCTGCCACACAATTGGTAATTCAATACATAAATATACTCAACCACAATAAAACTATATGAAATATTAAGTAATTAGTCAAAAATATTCAATATACATGATACCATTTTAAAGTATTTCATGAACTGTTCAACAAACGAAACATGTAGCGTTAGTATTATAAACACATAAATCATTTAAGGCGCCATGAATCACCACGGTCAACGGCATGGAGCCAGGGAAAAAGCTTTATTAAAAAAGCCTGACAAGCCCCTGATCCCCAATTTAATAAGTGACAGGCCAGCGAGCACGAAACAGAAAATGTGTGGATTAGTCATGGGAACTAGCATAATAAGAATATCATAAAATGCATCCAGCATGCAGCAATATATGAACATGTACCAAACAAACCATCAAATACATAATGTGAAGTTATTTAAATATTACAAAGTCTTGACAAGCCAAAATGCCGAAAGTTAAACTAATGAAAAAGGTCAAGTATAATATATGATTAGTACACTGGTGCGTAGCACAATATATGCGAATAGTCCGAAGACTTACATCTCGAAGCTATACATATGAAATATTTATCACACATGTAACAGTTGGTGGGAACTGTAAACAGAAAGGAACTGCATATAACCCGCACTCCACTAACTGCACCCCATAAATAGCCGCGGATGGCTTAGTGGTTGGAGAGTCAGACTATCAATGCAAGGTCCTCAGGTTCGAACCTGGGCTGATCTTTCAGAGATAGTGTGATTTACTAACAATCGCTGAATATCCGCCGTGCATCGGACGAGCACGTTAAGTGACAGCCCCCAGGTTGGACCCACTGGTTAAATGGGTATCCTTTCCTATGCCCCCCCCGAAATTCTCTCACCCCTCTGTGTGCAACATCGTACTTGTACGGTGGCGCCATCTACTGTACTCTAATCTCACTACAAACTGTTCTGTCAAAGTCGCTAGACGTGCTCTCATTCCTTCCGTTTCTGTGTCCTGCCCAAAAGGCGATCTCGCTGTAGGTGGCTGGGACCTAAACTCTACTCACTGTGAACGGAAGTCCTACAAGAAAATGACAATTACTGCGCCCCACAAACCATGCTGATATGAGAAACGATATAACTAATATTAACAGCAAATCACCATACCGGCAATACACCACATTAAATAAACACTAACCAATAAGTTACGCCCAGAGTGGGGTGACCAACATACAGTAAATCAATAATCAGGTTATAAAAACTTATTATATATGTCTGTAGTCATAGTACCATTATATATAACCATGAGAACAATGCAGGCTATTGAGTCATGCATTAAAAAGATCTGAGTTACTGATGAAATGTGAGTCAGAAAGTCAAAAGATGGTAAGTGGATGTAGGTCTAAGAGGCATGGAATCATAGTCCATGAGGCTCACAACATGGGTAGCACGAAATTTAAAAGGCAGTAGTGAATTAGAATCAAAATACCAGATTAAAAGGTGCAAACCACAATATATTAGGTAATCAGGTAGCCATTAAAGTAGTAAATAATATTTTCCTGAATGCCCTGTGTAGTTTACAACACCTCTAATGTTCGAAGGCAATTCGTTCCATTTTCGAGGACCAGCTGAAATAAATGAAATAATTATTTCATTTCATTTCAGAATGGTCCATTAGGGAGATGACTGACACTAATCTTTCCTGACTGATTAGCTGCTGAAAGAGCTATAACAATGGCGACGAACATTAGAAGGTGTAACGTACCAGGAGATGTGACGTACCTGCCAGAAGGACGCACACGACATAAAAGCAGATAGGAATCGGAATAAAACGTCCGCGTAGCTCAATTGGTACAGCAACTTGTTCCGGAATAAGCGGACTCGGGTTCGAATCCCGGCGTAGACCAAAAATGACGGAGAAATTCACTTCGTTATAATGGCGCCCGAACTATCCGGATGACCCGACCGTTCAAAATCTCCCATTGGTGTGATGTTATTTCCACACCGCGAGATAGGAAAAATAAGAGAATCCCTTCTCCAGCACTTCAAATAAAAAAAATAAATAAAATAAAATAAGGGGGAGATGATGTAACGTACCAGGAGATGTGACGTACCTGCCAGAAGGACGCACATGACGTAAAGGCAGATAGGAATCAGAATAAAACGTCCGCGTAGCTCAATTGGTAGAGCAACTTATTCCGGAATGAGGGGACCCGGGTTCGAATCCCGGCGCGGATAGAAATGACGGAGAAATTTACTTCGTTATAAAGGGAGAAAGATGTTTGGGTCACTTGTTCCTACTCAGCGGCAGGGTGTCCCGTGTCCGTGTCACGGACACTAGCCCTTTCCCATCATGCCTTGGGGTATGGAGCAGAGACTAAAGAACAAGAGGAGAGCGCTTATCACGTGTGGATGTTTATGATCGGTAATACAGAGATGAGAGGGTAAAGGAATTGTTTTGCTGTAGCTTTCGTAAAACGTGGCCGCTATGTGCACATTTCTGCCTGAGGATCAAAGAAAATTTTGGTTATCATTTAGTTGAGGTACATCGGCTTCTTAAACGGCTAAGAAGGTATGATCCACATTAAACTTGTTTCTAATGGTTGGGATATCAACGCCGAAATGTATTCTGAGCAGATGGTAAGGATATGAAATAAACTGAAGCAATGGTGACCTGCTTTATTCAACTGAAAGCGGGTGCTCCTTCAACAGGGCAATGCTAAACTTCGCACAGCCATTAAAGCTTCACTGGTAAAACTTCACTAACTTAATAGAATCGAGCTTCTGCCACTTCCAACGTAGAGCGCAGACGTCGTCCACTTCTAATCATCGCCTTTTTTAGGGGGATAGCGCATTTCAATGGCGTACCCTGAGGGGGTGCAAATGGTAGGGATCCCAGACGTTCCGTAAATTACGGGATCGTCCCGTTTTTGGCTAATGCGTCCCGTTGTCCCGAGAAAACTCTTCGGGACGGCTTTTTGTCCTGTATTTTAGAGTTCAAGACTAAAAACAGCATTACCTTGGGAAAATGTTCTTCAAACAGTCCAAACTATTAATCAGACCGCTGCCATATCAAACATTGTTGAATCTGATTTGTTTGATGAAGTAATGATAGTGAATACAGCTCTGAAATCCAAACATTATGGGTGGATCTCTTAAAAAGGTTGAAGGAGAACAATCAAATTTAAAGAAAGTAGTGGAGTTCGTTATGTGTATCCCTGGAACAAATGCGTGTGTCAAAAGATTATTTTCTCATACGAACGCACTGTGGACTGATGAGAAAAACAAATTGTCTGTAGAAACTGTAAAATCAATTCTTATTGTAAAATCATTCTTCAATAAGGATTGTGTAGCTTTTCATGACATGATTGTTAAAAAGAAACAATTGTTAAGTGAAATTCATTCTTCAGAAAAGTATTGCAAGAGTGCGCAAGACTGATTGATTAATAAGAATAGTTAAAATCATTTTGTAAGACTGACATATGTGATGGATGCGCATACTAAACTTTCACCCTCAGTCGTAAGTGTCCCGTATTTTTTTCCAATGTACAGTAGCAAACAAAAGTATTTGGCGAAACACTTTTTCGACCATCATTTTTTTCCCGCTAGACCAAATCGGGTCATTTTGGGATATGATATGTGTTGATTTGTGGGTTACAATGCAGCGTAGTTTGTATTTCGCTCAGAGTGAATTTGTCCTTCGAAATGGGCCATATTCAAGAGTCGCCAATTATTACCCATTTGTTTGCTGCATGTATTAATGTTTTTCTTGTGATTTTTGTGATGTGTAGTGTGATAATAAGTCAATCTTAGGTTTTCAGAAATCGGTAAAAAGGCGGAGATCCCTGTTAGAGCTCGCCAGGCGGCCGTGAACATGATGGAATCCGGAATGCGCGTCACCGACATTGGGAGGGCCCTGAAGATCCGACATCAGTCCATTTCAACTATCCTGCAACGATGTAAGAAGTCTGGGACCGTCGAGAACAGTCCGAGATGTGGGAGGTCTGGTTCCACTACGTTGCGTCACGATAGACGCATCCTCCGTCGATCTCGTGCTGATCCCACCTTGACTGCTGTGGACATCGCCACCGAATTCCGCGACAGCGACGACCTGAACGTCAGCCGAATGACCATATCCCGTCGTCTCCTTCCTGGTGGACTGAATGGAAGACGCTCCGTCAAGAAACCACTCATCGGAGTCAAGAATCGACGAGCCAGAGTCACGTTCGCGCGCCGTCATCGACACTGGACCGCGGCGGACTGGAGTAAGGTGCTTTTCACCGACGAGAGAAACTTCAACTTGTTCGGAAGTGAGGGCATCCGATACGTACGACGTCCGTGTGGCCAGAGATTCAACCCCCAGTTCATTCAGCCGACTGTCAAGCATGGAGGAGGGTTGGCTCATGGTTTACGGCGCCTTCTCTCGCATTGGAATGGGCCCCGTCATCAAGATTGACGGAATAATGACCTGCCAGAGCTACACGAACATGCTCATCAACGATGTCTTCCCATGGGCAAACCAGAACATGCCATCCGGATGGATCATGCAGCAAGACAACGACCCGAAGCACACCTCCAGAGTAGCCAAGGCAGCCTTCCAGCAGCAACAGGTCACACTTCTAGACTGGCCAAGCCAATATCCAGACATCAACCCGATCGAACACATGTGGGAGGACCTGGAGAGACGATGTGCGAAGAAAACCTGCCGGAATAGGGCCCAGAAGTTCGACCAGCTGTCTGCAGAATCGGCGCGAATTTCGCAGGTCACCGTCGAGAAGCTAGTGGACTCGACGCCGGCCCGTTGTGCAGCTGTTATTAAGTCTTGTGGTTATCTCACAAAGTATTAGTTATTGCTTTGTCGTTTTCTCGTACTTGTTTTCTGTTATCGTTGCATTAAATGAATGCGATACACACCTACTTTGTTGGTCAATTTGTATGATCTTTGCGATTAAGCTCGGTAGCTTATCTGTGTTAAGGTTTCCGATCCATCTGCATATGGGTCATGTTTACAACTGAATAACACATATCATATCCAAAAATGACCCGATTTGGTCCAGCAGAAAAAATATTATGGTCGAAAACGTGTTTCGCCAAATACTTTTGTTCGCTACTGTATCTGGGATCCCTAGCAAAGGGCCATATGCACCCCCAAAATAATCTTGTCTAGTTTAAAAATTGATAAAAATTGTCGGTGACGTTGTTTTGCTAATGTCGCCATTCTAGTCTTCCTTAAATTGCCATTAGTTACTTCTTTATTCGTAATGGTCAGACGAGGTCACATATGCTTACCCCCCCTTCCCGTGCGCATTTCCCACTTGTATGCCACCAAAGAAAGAAGAGAGCAAACTGGAGTTGCAGTGGTCAGGGCGTCAGTCTAATGAATGGTGGGGGGCTGGGGCCTGGGGGAGGGAGGGTGTAAGCCTTTTATCTTGAGTACATACCATAGCAGGAAAACAAAAACGTAGAATGAACATTACTTTGTAATTAATACTATTTGAGAAAAATAAAAATGCCTGTTCTCATGCACATTTTTTTTCATCTCTTTAGAAGGAATGATATCGTAACTGCAGTGATAAATCCAAGAATGTGAGAATTTTTCGAATTCTTGACTTTATATCATATACAATTTTATTCACTGATGCATAATACAGATGCAACTTGATGTAAATGTTATGTATAGTGCTTGAACCGTCTGATGTAATTGAAAAGGGATTCTTTGATCAAATTTAATTTTTAAATAGCGATAATTCAAAGAAAATTTCGCATTGGTGGTTTTGGCATTGCGGCGACGATATGCACCCTGCAAAATTAATTTCTGGGTACGCCACTGGCGCATTTTGTTCTAATAAAAGGCAATTAATTGAGGCTATAATTGCTTCCTGGCACCACGTAATAACGAAGCTTCAAACACTTGTTGGCTCAATGAGATGTCGCTGTGATGCGGTTTTAAAGAATAAAGGCTACCCTACTAAATACTGATAGTACATTGAAATCGTAAGTGCATTACAGTATATTTAGTATGATTACAGTACTCCCTGCATAACTTATTTTTGTACTGCATATATTTGCATTCTGTTTTTTTTATTGAATTCAGCATTAAATTTTCTTTAAATTGCCATATGAATATTTGCATTTGGTGCAAAATGACATTTCCTTATAAGTGCGAAGTTGCAAAACATGAACATTTCAAAAAGCGTCCACAATTTTTGCCACCACTGTAGGATCGGACGAAGTGAGTGAAGTGCCACTTCACCTAAAATTTATATACGTATATAAAAAAAAAAAATCTTCGAATGATTTAGCGGATTCTTAAAATTAATCACTTTTTGTTTGCAAGAATGATTTCTGGAAAATGCTGTGGCTTTGAAACGAAAGCTATCCCGTTTCTTAAACCAAGCTAGAAGTGTGAGCACGCCGTTTCAAATGCCACTACGAACTGATAAACAGACAACGTTGAAACTGCCCGTAATTCATGCGAAGAGATAAGAGAGCTGCAGTTCCGAGTAGGGATGGGCACATCTGTGAGAAACATCGATGTTGGACATCGGTGGTTTCTCATTCCCGACACATAGATGCGTCGATAATATTTGTGGAAATTTTCGATGTATCGGGAAAGTCTCGATGTTTTTTTGGTTTTTTTTTTTAGGTTTAGCGACCACCATGAGCAACTCAATGGGCTATAAGCAGTCGCCAGTCCCTAATTTAGGGTCACTGGTTCCAGGGAAGGGAGAGAACCAGTGCCGTAAGACAAACACAACATCCATGCCTCACCGGGATTCGAACCAGGACCCCTTTTGGACGAATGATCAGAGGCCATCGCTTAGACCACTGCGCCACCGGTGCGGCTCCTCGATGTTCCTATATTTTTGCTAATAACCCGAAGCATTCGTACGTTTCCATCGGTAGCATTAAATGAGCACAGGTGGGTAAGATCTTAGTTCAACACAACCGTGATTATTCACCAATTCAACATCGAGTAACTAATAATATTTGTTAAAACTCTCGATGTATCGGTGGAAATCTCGATGTTTTTTCGATGTATCGGTGGAAATCTCGATGTTTTTTCGATGTATCGGTTCCTGTAGCATCGAGGAAAAGAACTCAATTTTCGCCGACGAGAGACCGACAAAAACAACCAATTCATGACGTAAAAAGATGATATTCCCTTCCTCTTTCTAAGAAAGCAACAAAAACAAATTTATTTATTTATTTTTTTTGGGTTGAAGGTTTAACGACCACCGTTAGCAACTCAATGGGCTATAAGCAGTCGCCCGTCCCTAATTTAGGGCAACTGGCTCCAGGGAAGGGAGAGAGCCAGTGCCGTAAGACAAACACAGCATCCATGCCTCACCGGGATTCGAACCCGGACCCCCTGTCGGACGAATGATCAGAAGCCATCGCTTAAACCACTGCGCCACCGGGGCGGCACAAATTTATTTACTTTACGTATAAAATATTCTTTACCAGTTTCAAACATCGGTCATGAAACCTCGATGTGCCGCCCCGGTGGCGCAGTGGTCTAAGGCGTTGGCCTCTGATCATTCATCCGTAAGGGGTCCGGGTTCGAATCCCGGTCCGGCATGGATGTTGTGTTTGTCTTACGGCACTGGCTCTTTCCCTTCCCTGGAACCAGTGACCCCAAATTAGGGACGGGCGACTGCTTATAGCCCATTGAGTTGCTCACGGTGGTCGTTAAACCTCCAACCAAAAAAAAAAAAAAAAAAAAGAAACCTCGATGTTTTTTGCTTCTGCAACATCGAGGTTAAAACATCGATTATTATTAGTGGCAGAACATCGATGTTCAAAAACATTGAGGTTTTTACCTATCCCTAGTTCCGAATCACTTCACTCCGGGTCCGTGAGGAACGCCGACGTAGGATCTTGGTCTTTACTGAATAAAGGGGTTGCTATGGCAACCAATATCGTCTACAAAAGAAGTGAAGCGATAGTAGTTGCCACTTTCTCTAAGTGCGATTATGCGTTTAAACGGTTTTTCTGGTTCGACCGTTATTTTTATACAATAACTGTGAGTGCGAAATTCAGTTTCAATGCCGTTTCTTTATTATTCTCTGTGTGTTCTGGGTCCATGCATTCGTTAGAAATATGAACCCGGAAAATGGTACTGTGTGCAAGTTTTTGCAGACGTATATAGTGTGCTTATAAGGATGTATTTCAAGAAGTGTATGAATTCGTTTCTCTAGTTCCTACTTTGCCTTCAACCTCTGTGCTTGTAGAAAGAAGTTTTTCCTGTTTGAAACGAATAAAAGAATACTTAAGGAGCACTGCTTCACAACAAAGACTTGTGACGTACTACAGGTGTAAAGCACGTGCCAAGACGACAAATCTGCAGCGATACATTCTGTCCGTGTAGCTTAGTTGGGAGAGCAACGTACTCCGGAGTGATTCCAGTCACGAACAGATTTATGTTTTCACAGACTAACATCGTTATCTAATATCGCGATACAAAAAGAACTTCTCTCCGAACTTGTAGTTAAACAGGCGTTTTACGATGACATCATTGGCCGCTGCTTCCTTCAAAGATAGAACTTTTTTTTTTTTTTTTTTTTGATTGGAGGTTTAACGACCACTGTGAGCAACTCAATGGGCTATAAGCAGTCGCCCGTCCCTAATTTAGGGTCACTGGTTCCAGGGAAGGGAGAGAGCCAGTGCCGTAAGACAAACACAACATCCATGCCCAACCGGGATTTGAACCCGGACCCCTTTCGGACGAGTGATCAGAAGCCCTCGCTTAGACCACTGCGCCACCGGGGTGGCAAAGATAGAACTGCGCTTCTTTATAAGAAACAGATGCATTTTTTTCATGGATCCTCATTTTGTAACATTTCAGCTATTTCTCTGGTCACGAGCCGCTACAGTATGTATATATAGGTAGAAGGTAAATATGAGTGAGAGCATGTATCTCTGTTGTTGTTTTTTATCCTTTTTTTAAAAAAAGGAAAGCTGTGCGAAAACTCATGCCCCGCCATCTTTGAAAAATTCCTGGATATGCCGCTGCAAGAAATGACTGATATATGTTTTGAGCTACCTAGTAAGTATCTGAAAAATTCTGTGCGGGAAATTAGACACGGCAGTTTTAACTTAATTAAGATTGCTGAAACAAAAGTGAACTTCTAAAAGGAAAAGTTGGGGAGGAAGGGGCGATAACAAAAGTGCTAGGTTAGTGCAGACGCGACGTCTTTAGGACAGACGTCCTCTTGACGGGACTTATCGATCTAAGAGTAATTAAGAAGCTCTGTTTCCTTTTTTCTCCTGAGTTAATCGAGTCTTCCTACATGGCGAAGTGGTCAAACGCTGCTTGTCTTGAGTGGGTGAAATCACGCTAGGGTTCCTAACAGCACTGGTATTGAAAGCTTGACTGGTGCTGTTTAGAAACGGCATCATTCGCAATTACCCTAATGGGAAAAGACTTTCCAGGCGAAATTACTAAGCGCAGGAAACCCATTTCAGCCTAAAAAACGTTAACTACTTTTTTTTTTTTTTTCGAATCCTGATTAAGTGCGGTTTTTGTCACGCTTGAGATGAACCGCTGCATCCAATTGTTAAGTTCCCAAAAGAATATATTTTCATCACTGCACAAGATTGAGTCAACAAATTGCATTTTATGGTGAAGAATAATTGAACATTGAAGACGTATCATAATCAGGTATAGTTTAAAAAAAGTTATGAAAAATGTATGATTTTTGTTTGTGAAATCTTAAAAAATCTGAATAAAGGGGCACTGGTAGGAAAAGATTTAAGAGGGAAAAGACTATATTACACTCGGTCAAATATTTTTAAAAATGCGAAACTTGCTGGATAAACACGGGGACGTTGCTAGAATATTGGGCAGGGGTCAACCCCCCCCCCCCCCAATAATTCTACAATAATCTCCAAATAAGTTTTTTTTAACTTTATAAGTAAAAAAAAAAAAATACATTTGTAAACTTTTACTCTCTCTGTCGACCGCCCATGACGGGTTGAGTTCTGCAAAGACGACTATGTGCCCTCGAGGATTACTGGCAAATTAATGCAGCCGGCTTGCCATTCCTCTGCTGAATACGGGTAAGGGACAAAATGTGTCCAGGGCCGACTTCACAGCGAACCATCTAAGCATTCGCGTTCCCAAACACAGCGAGTCTGCGAAAACCCCAGGAAAAACCGCACACTAGATGGCAGGCAGGACCGGGACTCCCAACACAGCGCCTTAACCAACTTGTAACGTACCAGGAGATGTGACGTACCTGCCAGAAGGACGCACACGACATAAAGGCAGATAGGAATCAGAAAAAAACGTCCGCGTAGCTCAAATGGTAGAGCAACTTATTCCGGAATGAGGGGATCCGGGTTCGAATCCTGGCGTGGACAGAAAAATGACGGAGAAATTTACTTCGTTACAATGGCGCCCGAACTATCCGGATGACCCGACCGTTCAAAATCTCGCAATGGTGTGATGTTATTTCCACACCGCGAGATAGGAAAAATCAGAGAATCCCTTCTCCAGCACTTCAAAAAAAAAAAAAAATAAAAAAAAAAAATAAGGGGGAGATGATGTAACGTACCAGGAGATGTGACGTACCTGCCAGAAGGACGCACACGACATAAAGGCAGATAGGAATCAGAAAAAAACGCCCGCGTAGCTCAAATGGTAGAGCAGCTTATTCCGGAATGAGGGGATCCGGGTTCGAATCCTGGTGTGGACAGAAAAATGACGGAGAAATTTACTTCGTTATAAACTGTGCTATGCCGGTGGTAACCTTTACTAAATTTGGAATATTATTATTTTAAATCAATGCCCAATCATGGAAAAATAAAGAAAGAAAGACGACAAACAAGTCCATGGTAAATTTAGATACGACCGGTAACGACACTCGCTCCTTTCTAGCTCTTTCTCAAAATAGCCGCGATACAGCGAGAGCCGTCACATAATTTATTTATTTTTTGTTCGTTCCGTAGAATCACGCACGCGAAGAAAAATAGAATTCGGGTCCTTTTTTAACAATAACAAAGATAAACAGTTTATTTCACTAAAACTATGTGGCTTGGGACTACTTGAAGGGTAGGTCAATGGAATGCTTGAATGGCTTAGTTTCCGTCTGTGCTATCGACACTAGACCCGAACTTCGTGTTTCCCGTAAACCGCCGCTGCAGCTACATTGCGCAGTACCAATCGCTCTCCTGAAACAAATCGTCCCCGACGCCAATTCCAAGACTCGACCTCTCTCTCCGAAACCAAGGTCTTGTCTCTCTCTATTTTCCACTTCCAAAATGTCTCTTCTCTCTTAAAACTTCAGAAAATTTCCATTCCCCATTTCATCGGATTTCGGAGTTAATCCTCACCTACGTTGGGCTACCTGCAAACACCGTGAAGCTTGCGTTTCTCTCATTAACACACCCTTGAGATAATCATCCCATTGCCGCACATGACAGATACAATACACTTCAAATATTTATGTACTAGGCCGACTGTAATGCGGCTAATCGCGTATATCTGACAGCAGCAGACGTGAAACATGCTGATTTTGTCCGTTCTGCCCCAAAAGGGCGTGAACAAAGAAATTCCATGTGGGAATGAACATATGCATACATATTTACAATTATTTTTCATGACCTGGGGACTAGCGAGTCTTACGAGACCATTACAGTGGCGTACAGGAGAAACTTGGGATCCCTCCCGCCAAAAAATTATCGTCGAGGACCTTTTGAGAAAATCTTTTAGCTTTCAATTACTCAACATTTTAATTTCCGTATTATTAACTAGGTTTTTTGGGCGTTTTAATAATTCAGATTTTGAACTAACAGGTATTTTTCATAAAACCAAAATTATTGCACTTTATTGGGGGTGGCACAAATGTGCACATTGTTATAAAATGATCATCCTAGTTTTATACTAATAGAAAGTACACTGCCGGACAATTGCTAAGGACGGATGACAATAGCAACGATAGCAACCATAAAATGGAAGGCAGGAAAATGTGGAAATTAGCATAAGTGCGGGATACAGTAAGACGTGTTGTGCGTATGCAAATTTTGGATTGCCGAACTTGTTCGTGACGTCATAGCGCTGATAAGAGATATAAAGGATTAGACGCGTATTGACCGTTGTTGTTCAAACGCAAAGTTGAAAGGGAAAGAATCAATTGACGAACTTGCAATTTTCAGTATGTCTTCCCGACATCACCTAGATGATTTTACGCGTGGCCGTATTATTGGCAAGATTGAAGAAGGGCGAAAAATAACAGATGTTGCCAGGGAGTTCGACGTCAGCCACAGTGTTGTTTCAAGGCTTTGGAAATCATTTCAAACAAATGGAGAGTGTAGCAAACGTCACGGGGAGGTCATGTTCGCAGTACGACACCTGTAGAAGATCGGTACATAGTGCTATCAACAAAAAGACACCGGCGCAGCACAGCTAGTGAGGTAGCAAATCAGTTTATGGCTGCTACTGGCCAGCGGATCTCCCGAAAAACTGTCGCCAGACGTTTGCATGAAGGAGGAATCCCCCGGTTACATATAAAGGTGTTTATTCCTAAGCCCCCCCCCCCTAATTTATCTCTGCCTTCTATGTGTAAAATCGTGCGCTTGTACGGTAGCGCCATGTGGTAACTTACAAACTATCCTGTTATATTCGCTCTAACTTCCTTCAGTTTTTGTGCCCTGCCCGAAAGGGCACAGAAACTAAATGAAGTTAGAGCACATATATTTGAAATATATGTTTTTTTAGTACATATATTTGAAATATACACTGAAGAGCAATTGAATTAGAGACAGCTGGCGTTATGCAAATGTGGCCCTGTGGGCGGCCCTGTAAACGGAAACGACATGACGTATACAGCGATCTGACAATATAAGGAGTGATGCGACGGGAATCAGTAAGAGTCGGACGCAGTATGGGTAAGACGAAGGATCTAAGCGCATTTGATCGTGGGTAAATTGCCGGGGCCCGACGAATGGGTCACTCCATCTCGGAAGTCGTGCAGGCGCTGGGATTTTCACGAGCCAATGTGTCACAGGTGCACCGTGAGTACATCGAATCTGGTAAAACCATCCCTGCAAGGGCCAACTGCCGTGGACAACAGCGTGTGGATGAGCGGGGTCATCGTCGGCTAGCTCGCATTGTGACAGCGGATAGACGGGCCACAGTGCAAGTAATCACTCGGCAATTTAACGCTGGTGCACAAAAACGTGTAAGCAGCCACACCATCCAGAACCATCTCCTCGCTATGGGGTACAGTAGCCATCGTCCCACGAGGGTACCGCTGCTGACCGCACATTACAGGGTGCAAAGATTAGCATGGGCGCGGGAACATCACCACTGGACCCTAGACATGTGGAAAAAATGTTGCCTGGACTGATGAGTCGAGATTCACGTTGGTACATATGGATGGCAGGATACGAGTACGGCGCAAACCACATGAAGCGATGGATCCTTCTTGCCGGCAGGGTACTATTCAAGCTGGTGGGGGTGGCATTCTCGTCTGGGGACTGTTTACGTGGACTGAAATGGGACCTCTGGTACGTGTAGCATCGTTCCCTCACAGGTCAACGTTACCGGGATATCCTGGACGACCATTTGCTTCCGTTTGTGCGTCTTGAACATCCCACTGGGGACCTCATACTGCAACAAGACAATGCACCGTGTCATCGCTCCCGAATTGTGTCCGAATGGTTGAATGAACACTCCACCGACGTCAATCCCATCAAGCACATCTGGGATGCCATCGAGAGAGATATTCGAGGCTCTGACCCCCCTCCATCAAATCTTCGTGAACTGTGGGAGCTTGTTCAGGGGTCGTGGATCCGTATGGCTTCCCAACGCTTCCGGTGTCTTGTCGAGTCCATGCCGAGACGAATCGCCGCCGTCATCAGGGCGAAAGGTGGTGCTACACGTTACTAGACAGGTATCTATAATTCAATTGCTCTTCAGTGTATTATGATCGTTAAAAAAAATCACACATCCAATTTTTGACATAATTTTACTAAAAATTTAAAAGTTAGGAGAATATCCAAGAGCCAACGGTTGTAAATATCAAGTAAAACGTACAATCTATGTGAAACCCGACGACGCAGCACGTACAGAAATCCCGGATGAAAAAACAGCTCAGAATAATTGAGTATTAGACAGTGAGAGTAACGATAGGAAGATACTTTTGGGGTAGAGCTTAGAGAAATTCCGTTCAAAATTAAACGCTCATATGTAATTTCTGCGACAGAACACAAATGACTAATCAGCTTTTCATCCCTACCGCAAATTCTGAAAGGCCACAGAGATGAGGCTTATCCGTATATACCTGCATCCACTGTTTCAGACAATTCCATTCATACATATGAGGTGTTAACCAAATTTTTGCATTAAGCATGATGATTGAAAAGTATCTGGCTGTTGGTAAGAAAGTTTTTGCTGCCTTCATAGATTTAGAGAAAGCTTACGACCGAGTAAATAGGACACTTTTGTGGAAGCTATTGAATAAATATGGTGTTACTGGGAATCCACTTAATAGTGTAAAAGCCATGTATGCTGGCAGTAGAGCTTGTGTACGAGTGAATGGTGTTTTATCAAAATAGTTTTCTATTGGTGCAGGAGTCAGACAAGGTTGTGTAATGTCACCGTGGCTGTTTAATATACACTGAGGGAAAAAAATCCCAACACCACGAAAAAATAGTTGTAGAGGAATGAAATGGCGGCAATACATTTGTATAGGTAACATATTTAATCGATTAAGGTTTCAAGATCACAGCTTAATGTATTTTAAATGTGAAATGCTGGTACATTAATAACCGGTGTAACCGCCAGGATGTTGAATGCAAGCACGCAAACGTTCATGCATTGTGTCGTACAGGTGCTGGATGTCAGTTTGTGGGATGGAGTTCCATGCCTGTTGCACTTGGTCGGTCAATACAGAGACGGTTAATGCTGGTTGGGTGTGACGCTGGAGTTGTCTTCCAATGATGTTCCATACGTGCTCGATTGGTGAAAGATCTGGTGATCTAGCAGGCCACGGCAACATGTCGACACTCTGTAGAGCATGTTGGGTTACAACAGCGGTATGCGGGCGAGCGTAATCCTGTTGGAAAACACCCCCTGGAATGCTGTTCATGAATAGCAGCACAACAGGTTGAATCACCAGACCGACGTACAACTGTGCCGTCAGGGTGCGTGGGATAACCACGAGAGTGCTCCTGCTGTCATAGGAAATTGCTCCCCAGACCATAACTCCAGGTGTAGGTCCAGTGTGTTTTGGTCGCAGGCAGGTTGGTTGCAGGCGCTCACCTGGCCTCCTTCTAACCAACACACGGCCATCACTGGCACCCAGGCAGAACCGGCTTTCATCAGAAAACACAACAGATCTCCACTCCGTCCTCCAATGAGCTCTAGCTTGACACCACTGACTTCGCAAACGGCGGTGGTTTGGAGTAAGTGGAATGCACGCTACAGGGCGTCTGGCTCGGAGCTGTCCTTCAAGTAACCGATTTGTAACAGTTCGTTGTGTCACTGTGGTGGCAACTGCAGCTCGAATTGCTGCCGCAGACGCGGTACGATGCGCCACGGCCATACGCCTTACACGGCGGTCTTCCCTTTCAGTAGTGCCACGTGGCCGGCCGAAACCCGGTCTTCTTCAGGCATTACCTTCCCTTGACCACCGCTGCCAACAATCATGCACAGTGGCTACATTCCTACCAAGTCGTTCTGCAATATTGTGGAACGAAAATACACCTTCTCGTAGCCCTATTACACGACCTCGTTCAAACTCCGTGAGCTGTTGATAATGGCTTCCTCGTCTTCTTAAAGGCATTCTTGACTAACATCAACACCCTACGTCGAATCTCAACGATAACTAACGCTCACGAACGTTACACCGCGTATTTACAGCAAAACTGCTTTGCATGTTCCGAGGGGCGCTACTAGCGCCACACGTATGCGCCGAGCGCGAAATTTGCATAGACGTCATCTTACAGATGTACTCTCACCGCCTACCAACTGTCGTTTATCTAACACAACCCCTTCTTGGTGTTGGGATTTTTTTTTTCCGTCAGTGTATTTATGGATGCGTGCATGCGTGATGCCAAGATGGACAATACTGGTTTATGTCTTGGTTATATCCGTGCTTGCAGATTGCTGTATGCTGATGACACAGTCCTGTTGGTAGAGAGCAAAAGTGAGTTGCAGAGTATGTTTTCCCTGGTGTACGAAGTTTGAATGAAATTCAAACTGAGTGTAAATAAAGGTAAAACCGCAGTTATGGTTTTTGAGCGAGGAACTGTTAGCACTGAATGTAATATAAGTCTAAATGGCACAGTGATTGACCAGGTGAATGAGTTTGTGTATTTAGGAAGCATGTTTGACAGACAGAACAAATTGGATGGTGAAATTAGTAGGCGAGTGTATTCTTCATTGAAAGTCATAGCTGCTTTGGGAGGTTTTCACAGGAATGATGGGTTCTCAAGAGAGTCCCGCATGGCTGTGTATAAAAGTGTCATTGTTCTTACTCTGATGTATGGCAGTGAAACCTGGATACTACAGATGAAGCATGGGAGTCGTTTGTGTGCTGGAGAAAGGCGTTAATTACGGGGGCTTGTGGCAAGACATGATCTGATCGTGTGAGGAATGAAGATGTATTGCAGTTGTGTAATGTGAAGCAAAATGTTGTTAGCAAGGTGGAGAATAATATGCTTCGGTGGTTTGGCCAATGAGTGATGAGATTCTTACTAAGAAATTTTTTTAGCCCAAGTGGCAGGAAGGAAAGACAGAGGAAGGCCAAGAAAGTATTGGGAGGATCACATCCAGGAGTGTCTTCATGATAAAAAGATTATGAGTATGAAGTTATAGAAGGTCTTGTGAACGTCGTGTGGTGGATGTCAGCACGAGTTGTGTGTCAAGATCGCTGTAAATGGAGAATTTTGATACGGCAAGAGTAAGTAAATAATCAGTTAGAAATTTATCTGGTAGTTTGTATTTCTTTGTGAAGCTAACCTCTGAATCTCAAAGAACAGCTTAGTGATATGCATATGAGAGGTCCATATCTCACCGTGTAAGTTACTCTGTATCCTCCCTTGTTAGCTGCGCAGAATACTGTACGCGGCTAACTAAAATCTTAAAAAAATATACTGAAGTCTATAATTTTTTCCAGTTAAAATTTTCAGTAAAATTATTCTGCGCATTTCTGCACTCAAGGGACAAAACATTTAATATACCTATCTAATAGCGTGTTGGTCCTCCTATGGCACGAATACACGCTGAGGCATCGACGGGATTCATCTTATCACACGACGCGGCACCACTCTGCAGAGGTCCAGTTTGATGTTCTCGACACCAGGCAAGGCGTAATGTCCAATGACGAGCAGTCAACAGGGGCACACGATTAGGGCGTCGGCTCCCATAGCCCACGGTATGCAACGCACGTCGTACCGTTCGCTTCCTGACGCCGCTTGGTCCTCCGCCATTTAACGTGGATGTGATTTACGTCGCCGTTGGCAAGTCGGCCTGTACGAGCTTGGATAGTCTACGTCAACCCCGGTCATCAGTGGCGTGTTGTCGGCCATCGCTTGTTTTCAGTGCGCTGGTACGTCCGTCAATGGTATACTCGCGGTACAGCCTTGATATGGTTGCCCCCGGGAAACCTAGGGTTTTTAGCACTTGGGCGACAGAATGACCCACCTGTCATGCGCCGACAATGCGTCAACGATCAAAGACCACCACGTTTACCCATGTTCGTCGATTGTGATGCACTGTTAGGAAGCCATGGTGTCCACCTATTTATCTTCTGCGTTCGGTTTGGATATGTTGCACGCCGCGGATGGCTTTGTGGTTAGTGATTCAGACTATCGATGCAAGGTCCCCAGGTTCAAGCTTGAGCTGATCTTTCGGAGATGGTGTGATTTACTAACAATCGCTGAATATCGGACGAGCACGTTAAGTGACGGCCCCCAGGCTGGACCCACTGGTTAAATGGGTATCCTTTCCTATGCCCCCTCCCCCTGAAATTCTCTCACCCCTCTATGTGCAATATCGTACTTGTACGGTGACGCCATCTACTGTACTCTAATCTCACTTCAAACTGTTCTGTCAAAGTCGCTAGACTTGCTCTCATTCCTTCCGTTTCTGTGTCCTGCCCAAAAGGCGATCTCGCTGTAGGTGGCTGGGACCTAAACTCTACTCACTGTGGACGGAAGTTCTACAAGAAAATGACAATAGAATTTTCATGGGTCTGTTGCACTCTGCGCGGGGGATGCCCATGTCAACTACCCATCACCCCATCTTTAATGTTTTGTCTACTGAATGTATTTAACACCCTACGCATATCCATTTTCTATATACGCCCCTCAGAGTATGAATATATGTTCCTGGTATGACCATTAATGAGAGGGCAACCGCCGCCCGCCCTGCCGTCCTGGTCGCTACGGCCCTGATCCGAAGTATCGTGTAGCAGGTTGTAACGTACCAGGAGATGTGACGTATCTGCCAGAAGGACGCACACGACATAAAGGCAGATAGGAATCAGAATAAAATGTCCGCGTAGCTCAATTGGTAGAGCAACTTATTCCGGAATGAGTGGACCCGGGATCGAATCCTGGCGCGGATAAAAATGACGGAGAAATTTACTTCGTTATAATGGCGCCCGAACTATCCGGATGACCCGACCGTTCACATTCTCGCAATGGTGTGGTGTTATTTCCACACCGCGAGATAGGAGAAATAAGAGCAGCACTTCGAAAAAAAAAAAAAATAATAAGGAGGAGATGATGTAACGTACCAGGAGATGTGATGTATCTGCCAGAAGGACGCACACGACATAAAGGCAGATAGGAATCAGAATAAAATGTCCGCGTAGCTCAATTGGTAGAGCAACTTATTCCGGAATGAGTGGACCCGGGTTCGAATCCTGGCGCGGATAAAAATGACGGAGAAATTTACTTCGTTATAAGGTGAAATTTCAAATTTTTTGACAGTTACTTTAATTTTTATATTCGTTAAATGTTTTACTTATTGCGGATCTCACTCATGTTATTTTTCTAACTATAGTTTTTAATTCACAGGTGTTATTTACCTTCGATTATTATTCTTATTATTTTTTATTGGAGGTTTAACGACCACCGTGAGCAACTTAATGGGCTATAAGCAGTCGCCCGTCCCTAATTTAGGGTCACTGGTTCCAGGGAAGGGAGAGAGCCAGTGCCGTAAGACAAACACAACATCCATGCCTTACCGGGATTCGAACCCGGGCCCCTTTCGGACGAATGATCAGAGGCCATCGCTTAGACCTTTGCGCCACCCGTCTTCGATTAATTGATAAATAGTTTATGATTTATTAGTTTTAACCTGACATAATGTAATATGACAAAAGATAGACTATTTTTTGTCTGTCCGGTTATGTGAAGTTTGCATATATCGAATGGTTTCGACTCTCCCTTCAACTTCGGTATATATGGGTTCGACTATACAAAAACTTACAGTGGAATTAAGTTACAAAATTGTGCAAAGTAAGCGTGAGAAAAAACGATATTAAAAATTTTAATTTCAAGGACCAGTTTTAAATAACACATGTGCTGAAACTTGCACATAGTTATCCTTGAGAATAGGCTGATTCTTTTAGTGATAAAAAAGAATTATACATAATTTAAATGCAGTTAAGACGTCAATTATCCGTACTAATTGGGGATACTAAAGCCCGGATAACTGTAAAACACGTTTAATCCGAATTACGTTTTATAGGGTTAAATATTAAAACAATCCCTTATAAAAACATAAGATAAACATTCTTGGCATGTTAATACAAAACTGAACAGTTTAAAACTTATTTAGACAGAAAGTCAGTGATTTTTGTTTGTGTTCTTTGTAGCATTTTTTTTTTCTTAGACGTCCACGAATTTGTAAAACTTGTGACGTGCCTGCACCACAGGACGCACATGAGGTAAAGGCAGATAGCAGCGAGAGCATACGTCCGCGTAGTTCAGTTGGGAGAGCGACTTATTCCGGAATGAGGGGGACCCGGATTCGATACCCAGCGTGGACAAAAATTACGGAGAAATTTACTTCATTATATTGGCGCCCAAACTTCAAGAATGACCTGGCCGTTAAAGTTCTTGCAATGGTGTGATGTTCCTTCCACACCGCGAGACAGGAAAAATAAGAGACTCCCTTCTTCAACGCTTCGAAACATAAATGTGTGTGATGTTACGTTCCACACACCAAATTGACTGGGCGAACTTCAAGAATGACCTGGGCGTTAAAGTTCTCGCAATGGTGTGATATTCTTTCCCCACCGCGAGACAGGAAAAATAAGAGAATCCCTTCTTCAGCGCTTCGAAGATTAAATGTGTGTGATGTTACGTTCCACACACCAAATTGATTGGCGAACTTCGAGAATAACCCGGGCTTTAAAGTTCTCGCAATGGTGTGATGTTCTTTCCACACCGCGAGACAGGAAAAATAAGAGAATCCCTTCTTCAGCGCTTCGAAAACTAAATGTATGTGATGTTACGTTCCACACACTAAATTGATTGTGCGAACTTCGAGAATGACCCGGGCTTTAAAGTTCTCGCAATGGTGTGATGTTCTTTTCACACCGGGAGACAGGAAAAATAAGAGAATCCCTTCTTCAGCGCTTCGAAGATTAAATGTGTGTGATGTTACGTTCCACACACCAAATTGATTGGCGAACTTCGAGAATCACCCGGGCTTTAAAGTTCTCGCAATGGTGTGATGTTCTTTCCACACCGCGAGACAGGAAAAATAAGAGAATCCCTTCTTCAGCGCTTCGAAAACTAAATGTGTGTGATGTTACGTTCCACACACTAAATTGATTGTGCGAACTTCGAGAATGACCCGGGCTTTAAAGTTCTCGCAATGGTGTGATGTTCTTTCCACACCGCCAGACAGGAAAAATAAGAGAATCCCTTCTTCAGCGCTTCGAAAACTAAATGTGTGTGATGTTACGTTCCACACACTAAATTGATTGTGCGAACTTCGAGAATGATCCGGGCTTTAAAGTTCTCGCAATGGTGTGATGTTCTTTTCACACCGGGAGACAGGAAAAATAAGAGAATCCCTTCTTCAGCGCTTCGAAGATCAAATGTGTGTGATGTTACGTTCCACACACCAAATTGATTGGCGAACTTCGAGAATGACCCGGGCTTTAAAGTTCTCGCAATGGTGTGATGTTCTTTCCACACCGCGAGACAGGAAAAATAAGAGAATCCCTTCTTCAGCGCTTCGAAAACTAAATGTGTGTGATGTTACGTTCCACACACTAAATTGATTGTGCGAACTTCGAGAATGATCCGGGCCTTAAAGTTCTCGCAATGGTGTGATGTTCTTTTCACACCGGGAGACAGGAAAAATAAGAGAATCCCTTCTTCAGCGCTTCGAAAACTAAATGTGTGTGATGTTACGTTCCACACACTAAATTGATTGTCGAACTTCGAGAATGACCCGGGCTTTAAAGTTCTCGCAATGTGTAACGCACCAGGAGATGTGACGTACCT
Organism: Macrothele yani; assembly: GCA_039090855.1. NCBI lineage: Eukaryota > Metazoa > Arthropoda > Arachnida > Araneae > Macrothelidae > Macrothele > Macrothele yani. The sequence continues at coordinate 72,936,374 of CM077016.1, read as the reverse complement.
GCCAGAAGGACGCACACGACATAAAGGCAGATAGGAATCAGAATAAAACGTCAGCGTAGCTCAATTGGTAGAGTGACTTATTCCGGAATGAGGGGATCCGGGTTCGAATCCTGGCGTGGACAAAAGTGACGGAGAAATTTACTTCGTTACAATGGCGCCCGAACTATCCGGATGACCCGACCGTTCAAAATCTCGCATTGGTGTGATGTTCTTTCTACACCGCGAGATAGGAAAAATAAGAGAATCCCTTCTCCAGCACTTCGAAAAAAAAAAAATAAATAAGGGGGAGATAATGTAACGTACCACGAGATGTGACGTACCTGCCAGAAGGACGCACACGACATAAAGGCAGATAGGAATCAGAATAAAACGTCCGCGTAGCTCAATTGGTAGAGTGACTTATTCCGGAATGAGGGGATACGGTTCGAATCCTGGCGTGGACAGAAGTGACGGAGAAATTCACTTCGTTATAAATGGTGTGATGTTCTTTCCACACCGCGAGACAGGAAAAATAAGAGAATCCCTTCTTCAGCGCTTCGAAGATTAAATGTGTGTGATGTTACGTTCCACACACCAAATTGATTGGCGAACTTCGAGAATGACCCGGGCTTTAAAGTTCTCGCAATGGTGTGATGTTCTTTCCACACCGCAAGACAGGAAAAAAAGAGAATCCCTTCTTCAACGCTTCGAAAACTAAATGTGTGTGATGTTACGTTCCACACACTAAATTGATTGTGCGAACTTCGAGAATGACCCGGGCTTTAAAGTTCTCGCAATGGTGTGATGTTCTTTCCACACCGGGAGACAAGAAAAATAAGAGAATCCCTTCTTCAGCGCTTCGTAGATTAAATGTGTGTGATGTTACGTTCCACACACCAAATTGATTGGCGAACTTCGAGAATGACCCGGGCTTTAAAGTTCTTGCAATGGTGTGATGTTCTTTCCACACCGCGAGACAGGAAAAATAAGAGAATCCCTTCTTCAGCGCTTCGAAGATTAAATGTGTGTGATGTTACGTTCCACACACCAAATTGATTGGCGAACTTCGAGAATGACCCGGGCTTTAAAGTTCTCGCAATGGTGTGATGTTCTTTCCACACCGCGAGACAGGAAAAATAAGAGAATCCCTTCTTCAGTGCTTCGAAAATAAATATGTGTGATGTTACGTTCCACACACCAAATTGACTGGGATTTCTCCAATGTACGTTCTTCAGCGGATGACTGCCTACAGCGACGCATGGTCCCGGCTGACCCGTGGACCATGCCCCCGGCCCTCTTTCGGGGGTGTGACGTTCCTGCACCGCAGGACGCACATGAGATAAAGGCAGATAGCAGCGAGAGCATACGTCCGCGTAGCTTAGTTGGGAGAGCGACTTATTCCGGAATGAGGGAACCCGGGTTCGATCCCGGCGTGGACAAAAATGACGGAGAAATTTACTTCGTTATAAACTTCAATGTAATCAACATCATCTCGACTTTCCACGAATTTAAATAATGTTTCTTCAGCTGTTAGTTTGCGGCCCAGTACCAAATTCGTCTGCAAGTGATGAAACAGTTTCACATTTTTTAATAATCTTCAATTTATTTTCCACTGCTAAGACAACTGTTTTTCTTTTACCCAACATTTTAGGGGTTAAAATGCTAGATAAATACGGTTACACAAGCGGAGCGCATGAACAAGCTTTCGTAATGTTCAACAGACAAAAGAGATGAGATTAAATTCGTAATACACTTGACTGAGCACGCTGGCGGCAGAACGGGAAACCGCAACAGAGATTACAAATAAGTTCTGGTAAAGGTGATGCAATATTGTTTGAAATACGCAGTAATGACTTCTGCTGTTTTACGAATCCACTTGCATAGAGAATGAAAAAAAAAAGAAAAAGAAATTTGTATGTATACAGAAAACTACGGTTAATCCGACCCCACGGATAATTCAGCTCCTAATAATCGGCGTTTTTCTCTACGCCGGGGCTGACTGGCAGCCGGGATACCGGCAGAATTCCCGGTGAACTGCCATATCCTGGGCCGGTAGACCTTATGCTAACTCATGTGACGCATATTCTAATTTAACTTCCATTTTTAGTTCCTTTTGCTATGAAAATTTGAGTTTGTTCTCTTTTACACTTTCCAAACTTAACGTGATCTTCTCTCTCACATTAATGAGAATGGCAACACTTTTGAGGTCAGAGAGAGAGAGAGTGACGTATAAATGTGATAAGAACGATAGAAAAAAAGGATGATACAGCAGTTGCTATGTGGGTGTGGAGATGTTCGCTCTGTGTAAAAACTAGATAATACATATGGCTCGGTGTAAGGTCAGGTGATGCGCAACATACTACAGCCTCTCCTTGACAAATGCCAACCCCGCCTTCTCGTGGTGCATCCTGTTCCCACTAAAGGGGCTCTGACGACCGCCAATAGCGGTATAACTATACCATCGGGATTAGAGGAAATGCTATCCCACACTCACCAACCCGCTTGGCCAGCGTGGTGAGTTATGGCCAAACACCTCCAAAATGACTCCACAACTTAAATCTTGGCCCTCAGTCTCCGGCAGCTGGAATTTACCCCTGGCCAGTGTGTCATGAAGGCAGAGGGTGCTAAGGTTTAAATATGCATTTATTAAACACTCGGAGTACAGAATGAGAATGTGAGTCATGAAACGATTATGTACAAATGAGCGCCAGAACAAGTAGGCAAAGAAATAAAACTATATACACTTCCTGAGGGTAAGATGGAAGGGGAAATTAAACAGGTTAAATAACGATGTAAGTGTCAATAAAAGGATACAGTATTCATAATAGTTCAAACTGTAAAGGAAACTATTAGGCCATCAATCTGGAACCAGCTGAGGTATGCTCTCCAGAGTTTGTAGAAGTTGGGAAGAGTTTCTGTATTGACAGCGTGTTCATGCGCTAACTGTAGACGGGACTTTAGTCGAGCTGTGAAGTTATGGACAAGCTTCTCGCTTGCCTCTGTAAGAGTAGGTACAGTGCTAAGAATCACCGGAGGACTGGACTAGGCTGCCATCTGATGCTGACCTTGGCTACGTATAATGGACGCTCCCTATCTTCTGATTCAATGCTCCTTGAATTGGAAGAAGAAATACAGAGGATCAAATGGGACATCGTCGGGCTAAGTGAGGCAAGGAGAAGATATCATTGAACTGAAAAGTGGACATCTCTTTTACTATCGTGGGAAAGATACTGGCAGAACTAGTGGTGTTGGATTTATAATAAACAAGAAACTGAAGGATAAAGTTGTAGAAGTTGAAAGTTCCTCTGACACAGCTGCATAACTTGTTATCCAACTCTCGAGAAGATACCAGGCTCAGATTATTCAAGCTTATGCACCCACTACAAGTCATCCTGAAGAAGAGATTGAAGAATTTTATGAGGAAATTCGTCATCTAAATAATAAAGGCAAGCAGCACTTGAAGATCATTATGGGAGATTTCAATGCGAAAATAGGGCAACGGCAACAGAATGAAACTTCAGTAGGTAAATTCGGTCACGGCAACAGAATGAAACTTCAGTAGGTAAATTCGGTCACGGCAACAGAATGAAACTTCAGTAGGTAAATTCGGTCACGGCAACAGAATGAAACTTCAGTAGGTAAATTCGGTCACGGCAACAGAATGAAACTTCAGTAGGTAAATTCGGTCACGGCAACAGAATGAAACTTCAGTAGGTAAATTCGGTCACGGCAACAGAAACCAGCGTGGAATCACTCTCGTAGAGTTTGCAGAGGCAGAAGGGTTTTTCATCATGAACTCCTTTTTCAAGAAAAAGCCGCAAAGGAAATGGACATGGAGGCATCCCAATGGATTGATAAGTGAAATTGATTTTATTATGTGTAACAAGAAATTTGTCATAGAAGACTGCAGTGTGCTGAACAAGTTCAACACAGATAGTGACCACAGAAGGAGAAGATGGTTCTTAACAATAAATAGAGGTAAAATTTTGACAAGAGTGAAAGATTTCTCCTCAAAACTATATGAAAGGGATGGTACATGTACTCCAGACATTACGAAAGGTACCAGTACAATAGTTCTTCCAGTTCTCCCAGCAGAAGTTGCACATGCAATCAATAACATGAAACGGAGAAAAGCTCCAGAAGATGGAATTACCGTAGACATCATACAAGAAGCAAGTGGAGAGATTGAAACAGTACTCGCCGAAGTTTTCACTCGATGCCTTAATGAAGGGAAGATTCCTGAGGTTTGTAACAATGCTACAATGATCCTGTTACATAAAAAAGGTGACATTGAGGATCTCAGAAACTACAGACCTATCAGCCTCCTATCAGTGGTTTATAAAATATTCACTAAAGTTCTTTCACACCGCTTGAAGGTGACACTGGACATGGCTCAACCGAGAGGATAAGCTGGATTCGGGAGTGGCTACAGCACTATAGATTATATCTACGTACTGAGAGAACTAATTGAAAGAGCGAGGGAATATGAACTTCCATTGTGCATGGCTTTTATCGATTATGAAAAAGCCTTTGATTCGGTGAAACCATCAGCAGTTACAATGGCTTTGAAATCCTGCGGTATTGAAGATGCATATATTATTATTATTATTAACATCTATGAAAATGCAAGTGCAAAGATTCGGCTATTTGAGAATACAGCATCCATAAAAATTGGAAAGGTAGTGAGACAAGGTGACACTATATCTCCCAAACTCTTTAATGCCACATTGGAAAATGTCTTTCAATCACTGAACTGGGAAAACAAAGGGATAAAGATTAATGGAGATTATCTAACTCACCTTCGTTTTGCTGAAGACGTAGTCATTTTTGCAACTACCCTATCAGAGCTGCAGAGTATGATCCAGAAACTTGCTGACAAGAGTAAAGAAGTGGGATTAAAAATGAACTTTCAGGAGACAAAAGCGATGTACAATGCTTTTACAAGAAATGAAAATTTATCGATTGATGGGGAAAAGCTGGAGATAACTAATACCTACATTTATCTTGGACAGCAGATATCAAGTGAGGGTCACATTGGTGAAAAAATTAATCGGCGTATAAAACTTGCTTGGAGAGCTTTTGGAAGAAACAGTATAATTTTCAAGAGCAATATGCCATTATGTCTTAAAAGAAAAGTGTTTGATCAATGCATTCTTCCAGTGCTTTCGTATGGTGCAGAGACGTGGACCTTAACTAAAAGAGACATGCAAAGGCTGCAGACAACTCAAAGCAGCATGGAGAGGTGCGTGCTTAATGTAACCAGGAGAGATAAGAAGAGGAACTCGTGGATCCGAAAAATGACAAGAGTGGAAGACATCATGATCAGAGTTAAATCCCTGAAATGGCAATGGGCTGGACATACTGCCAGAAGGACAGACCATCGATGGACAGCTGAAATTTTAGATTGGATCCCAAGGGACAGGAAAAGACCCAGAAGAAGACCACATGTGAGATGGGTGAATGAAATTCGAAAGTATGCGGGAGTAACATGGAGGCGACTGGCACAAGACAGACCGTTGTGGAAGAAACTTGGGGAGACCTTCGTCCTGTAGAGGATTGATAATGGTTGACAATGATGATGATGATGATGATATGGCTCTATTTTGGATCTACTGAAATATTGGTGGACCAATTGAAGGTTTTCGTAAGTTGACTTCTGTTTATGTTTCGTCTGGCCGTAAACTATTGCGTCGTATTCTTATTTAGTTGAACATTCCTTAGTCATGGTTTTAGACATAGCGTAACACCAATCTCGCTCACGAAAAAGGGTTACGTTATACTCAGTAATTAAAAAAACAAAAGTGTATATACAAGGGCCTTCAAAAAGTATCGAGACTGATTTTACACGGGGCAGAAGTGTAATGCAGTAAACATACTAACACTTACATACTTTCGAAGTATTCTTATCTACCTGAATGTGCCGGTCTCACCCTTCTATCCACTTCCGGAAGGTGTGTTCGATGCCTTTCCCCGACATGTGGTTCAAGATACCCATCACAGAATTGCTCAGTTCAATATTTGATACAAACCGACGCCCACGAAGTTGTTTTCTCAATTCAGGGAATAGGTGGAAATCACACGGCTCCAAGTCCGGTGAATACGGAGGACGCGCCATGATTTCAATGCCTAGATCTTGGATAACCTGCTGGGTAAGCAAAGCACGATGTTCAGGGGCATTATCTTCATGCAAAATCCAACCAGTCTGTGCATATTCTGAGCGTTTTGGGGGAAACTGTTTTCTTTGGAAGAACTTTCTGAACTTCAGAATAATAGGCACCATTGACAGTTTTCCCTAGTGGAACGACTTTTTATCGAAGAAAACCAGGTACGTGACCTTACTTGAACCTTTGCTTTCTTGAATCGGGGACTCTGTGGGTGTTTCCATTGGGTGTTCTGTTGTTTTGTTTCTGGATCGAAATGGCGAAACAAATGTTTCATCACATGTGAGGACTCGATCCAAAAGTGTGGCCCACTTCGTAGCCGGCACTTCCATTGGCGAGAAATGGTAACCCGATTTGCCTTGTGTTCATCCACGAGCAATCCCCTTTCCAGCGAATTTTCGGTACCCCAACCGGTTTCTCACAATACCATCAACGGAACCAACGGACATCTGCATCAGATTAGCAACCTCTTCAATGGTAATTTGGCGGTCTTCGCGCAGGAGTGTCTCGATGGTATTGGCATTAACCTCCGTAGTCGATGTCCTACCGAAGAGTGGCACATCTTCCAGACATTCTTCAGCATTCACAAATTTTTCGTGCCACTCAAAAACCCTTGCACGGGACAAAGCATCTTCCTTATAGGCTGTTTTAATCATTTCGTGCGTTTCTGTGGCGGTTTTGTTCACACGCACGAAAATTTTATAGCTTCTTTTTGCTCCAGTTTTAAATTCGTACTGGGATACCGAAACACGTCTGAACTCTCCGTCGTCTACTACAAGAACGAACTAGCGGAGCGCTGTAACGACGCGTCACAGGGTCTCCTACACAGGCAGCTGCATTTTTCTGCGTGGGTTTGTTTTGGCACTATGACGTCAGTCTCGTTACTTTTTGAACGGCCTACGTATACTTGTGTCTCAATGGCAAAGTGGGCTCTCCATCAACAGCGAAGGGGCTTGTAGCATCTTCTCTGATAGCCAAGCGGCCCTGAAAGCGCTTGGCCAGTTCGGAAGTAAGACTTCCCTCGTCAGAGAGATAAAAGCGCTACTAAAGACTGCGGGAAGTATGGTGGTTACCTTCCACTGGATCCGAAGTTATGTCGGTACAGATGGAATTGAACGGGCAGACCAGCTAGCAAAGGAAGCTGCTGGAAAAGCGGACATAGATTTTCAGATGCGAACGCCGTTGTAAAGCGTGCGGACACAACTGAAAAAAGCCACATTGGTGGAGTGGCAGTTGAGATGGGATGAAGGGGATACGGGCAGAAGAACACGCGGTATTCTCCCCGGAGTGTCGATCAGGCGCATTGAGAGTAATGGGTTCCTCAACCAGGTACTACAGTCTCGCCGGAGTACTTCCGCAGATTTGCGGTACGGGAACGAGTGTGCAGCTGTGGTGCCCAGACTGCAGATGTCGCACACATGATTCTTGAATGTGCTTCACTGTCAGGTAAGCGAATAACTTTGGTGCCAGACATGGCAAAGACGAGGGACCTCTCGATGCTGCTCGCGTACCCAAGAGCGCGGCAGGCGATCATCGAGTTGGTCAAGCACCTCATAGAGATGCAGACGGTCTACCTAATTGAGGGGTGACCGCAGAAGATAGAAGATGGAAGAGGGATGAAGACGGAGAAGAGGAACTGGTGACTAAGGCCCAGAGTCATCACTGCAGAACTTGCCCTAGTACTGCGATAGTGTAAGTATCAGTGTAAATAATTTCAATGTAAATAGTTTCAATGCCAGTTTTGTGTGAGAGGGCTCATAGAATAAAGGATTTATTTCCCTCTGAAAATGAGTTCCTCAATGTAAATGTGCATGTATCTGTTTTGTTTGAATAAAGGGCAGTAGCCCCAAACAGTTCGAGCTAGCGATCGATTCTCCCAGGCAGAGTTAGAGATGTTTTCTAGCCCCTGCCCAATGGCACGCACACACGGGTCATGACGGAGAAGTGAGAAGTGCCGGCCCACGAGGGCAGCAGCAAGCTGCGGGTCTATGGACTGATCCTGTCTGGGTGGGGACCTGTCGGATCCTGGCAGGATTACACGCAACGCCGTCACACATTTATATTTGAGAGAGTTCGTTTAACCCTGTGGAGTCCGCAATTGGACGGTACAGGTTAATGGTCATCAACTATAGTCGTTACCACTTTGACTGCTTCAGAAAAAAAAAACAAAGCCCCTAAAAAAACTACGTAATAAATATTGTATTGAGCAAAACACTGTTTTAGATACACCGCCTTCCCCTTACTCGACTTTCAAATTTAAATCCCGTCCCTTTGAGCCGATATTTTCTACCTCAGTTCACTTTTGCCATTTGAATTTTCAGTTAAACAATCAATACATATTAACCAAATATCAAATATGCTATTTATAGTTTTCTCGAAATTCAATGTTTATGTTAATGCATTGAGGCTCACCTACGGTGGATTTTTTGGGTTACTGCTTTTTACACGTATAGGAATATGCTTTTTTTTTTTTTTTTTAATGAGGCCTGCATCTGATTTACTGCTCTTGGGGCCTCACGGTTACACGAATTCTTGAACTGCAGTTCTGGAAAGTCTATTTCAGCTACAGCAAAAACACATTTTCAGTTTGAAACTAAATGCATGAAAATTCATTTTAATATTCTTTAATTTCTCTCACTGTACAAATTTGCGCTGAAATCCTTGCGATTCTAGACATTTTCAGTTTTTCCAAGACAATATTTCGTAATTATTTTATTAATGATAGGTAAGCCTGGATTTCCGTTGGGGCCCATTTGGATTTCCATTCTCTCCAAAAGCGAATAAGCCATCGCTTAGTCCGCAGTGGACTAAGCGATGGCCTTACTGCTGATCAGAGGCCATCGCAGTGGACTAAGCGATGGCCTTGAATGATCAGAGGCCATCGCTTAGTCCGCAGTGGACTAAGCGATGGCCTCTGATCATTCGTCCGAACGGGGTCCGGGTTCGAATCCCGGTGAGGCATGGATGTTGTGTTTGTTTTACGGCACTGGCTCTCTCCCTTCCCTGGAACCAGTGACCCTAAATTAGGGACAGGCTACTGCTTATAGCCCATGGAGTTGCTCACGGTGGTCGTTAAACCTCCAATCCCCCCCCAAAGCGAATAAACTATTCCAAATTTTATATTCAGTTATTGCAATAAAATTCACAAGAATGTATTCATGTCTTCGACAATTTCTCTCAGAGAACGTACCTTGCCTGTTGCTTCTCACAACGGAAGTCCATTTGTTCTTACATTAAATTGTACAGGGGATTTGCGGTCCTGGAAAATGGGCAAAATGTTATTAATTATTGCCTCAGTACAAAAAACCGCAGTGATTCATAGATTTGTGTTGAAAAGATACTTAAACAGTAAACGGTCATATTGACATAATCTTTTATTTTTGGGATAGCTTTCAAATGGTTTATTATGGGCAATGACTTGATTACAGGAGACGTGTAAACTTACAACATCGGAAAATTAACAAATGAATTTATATACATGATGAAAATGAGAAAGTTACACATGTGCGTATGTAGAATATACAATACAAAAATGAAAGTTGACAAGGATAATTCATACGAGTTTGAGTGCTTGTAGTAGAAATTAACAGATGTGCGTATGGACAATATAATACAATACAAAAAATGAAAGATGGTAAGAATAACTCATGATAATTAGAGTACTTGCAGTAGATACCAGGCGAACTCGGAGCAGGGCTGAAGTCATCCAAGCAGGTGAAGAGTCCAGGCAATCAGTAGGAGAGGACAAATCTAGTCCAAAGTAGCTTACAGGGAAGACACCAGCCACAGTAGTGGGTGAGAGCAAAGTCCTGACGTGACCGCAGGAATCACAATAGAAGACAAAGATCAAGCTAAAATCTCTTCGTGCTTTAAAAACGATATACATTTAAAATTACAACTGTCTCACACGATTAAAAACATCTCCATTATGTACACCTGAGTCATTGGCAGTAGGTTTATTACAGTCAAGTCACAAAGTACAAATAAAAGATGATAGGTTAAAAAGGCAAGATCTTTCGAGCTCCCAAAGATGATAGATTAAAAAGGCAAGCTCGAAAGATCTTGCCTTTTTAACCTATTGTAGCGTAAAAGTCTCTTCGACTTCTACGCTGTTTTAACACATCAATATACCAAGAAAATGGTTCCTAAATGAAAGAAAACCTTAACGACCAGACGAAACAACAGAAGTCAACTTACGGAAAAACTTTATTCAGGCTGTAGAAGACACTTCCATCTGAACGATAACATCACAATGTACTCCACACACCACACATGATCACAACACTCTTTTCAATAATCATCAGTTTACAATACAACGCTCTTAATAATCGCTCTCTTCAACGGCCCTCAAGCAATAGATCAGTCGTCGTTTTTAGCTCTTGCTCTTATCAAGATCAGGCATACGTCACGTGCATTCAACCTCAATTGTGTTGCCAAACGTATTCGTTTGAGGGAAAAGATATTTCGTTAAGCGTGAAGAATACTGAGAATAAACTCAAGATTTACATAGGGAAAGAAACTAAAAAAGGAAAGTTAATCCAGAATATACGTCACACTATCATCTTTTATTTGTACTTTGTGACTTGACTGTAATAAACCTACTGCCAATGACTCAGGTGTACATAATGTAGATGTTTTTAATCGTGTGAGACAGTTGTAATTTTAAATGTATATCGAAGACAAAGATCATTGGAGGGTCCGGTGAACCATCGTTGGTGAGGGGACCCAACGCCCATGAAGTTGGGGACTTGATTGGCGGCATGAGCAGCTGTATATGCAAGACGCAGGCGTGAGAGCAGTCGGTTGCGGAATTGGCAGCAGAGTGCATCCCCTGCCTTGAAGAGAGGTGTAGAAGTGGCAGACCTTAGCTGTTGGTAGTACTTAGTAGCTATAGACTACATGACGGGCGAGGATTAAAACGTAAGCACAAGGCGCAGATAAAGGCGCAGGAGGAGATGAAGTGCGGAGTAACGGAAAGCATGGAGTGGAAGATCAGTAGCACACAGATGCCGAGCCACTGTAAAAACGAGGTGGAAAAGAGGGAAGAGCACCACCGGGCAATGATGATAAACGTGGTGCACGTCAGCATTCGAAGGGCAGAAGATGCAGGTGGGTGAGCGTCATTTTGAAGAGAGTAGCTGGCACAGGCACAAGGTAGTTAGAATGAGAGAAGGTAGGTCACTGAGTTCGCCAAACCCACACCGGCTTAGGGTTCCAGGAATCAGTGACGTCAGTGGAACCCTCTTGGAGCTGTCCTACGCTCTCTCTCCACAGCGCAGAAGTCCACTCGGTATCGTGAACTCGTTTTCAGATCAAGTTATATTTCTTCGTTGAATCAACGGATAATTTTACAATCATCCGTTACCAACTGATTTCAAGCACAGGCTGAAAATGCTGTTGCTTGGATCTAAGCTTCCACTGCCAGTATTTGTCATTTTCTTGTAGGACTTCCGCCCACAGTGAGTAGAGTTTAGGTCCCAGCCACCTACAGCGAGATTGCCTTTTGGGCAGGATATAGAAACGGAAGGAATGAGAGCAAGTCTAGCAACTTTGACAGAACAGTTTGTAGTGAGATTAGAGTACAGTAGATGGCGCCACCGTACAAGTACGATGTTGCACATAGAGGGGTGAGAGAATTTCAGGGGGGGCATAGGAAAGGATACCCATTTAACCAGTGGGTCCAGCCTGGGGGCCGTCGCTTAACGTGCTCGTCCGATGCACGGCGGATATTCAGTGATTGTTAGTAAATCGCACCATCTCTGAAGATCAGCCCAGGTTCGAACCTGAGGACTTTGCATTGATAGTCTGAATCGCTAACCACTAAGCCATCCGCGGTTCAGCTTCCACTGCCGGCAAATGGCAACGTTAAAAACGACGAGGTAGGGCCGGCTGGAACATAAGGGCAACCCGGGCGGTCGTCCTGGGTGGGCCCCGCACGTTAAGAGAAAAAAGCAAAATCATTTTTCGTAGAATTTTTTATAAATATATTTTTTTTGTAAGTTTAAGTTTTGGAGCGCGAGGCTCTTAAAAAGATTTTTATTAAGTTATTTTGTTTCCACCCCCCCCCTTCCCTTTTCGAATAGGGTTATCGCTCTTCGCCGTACGGATACTGAGATTTTCAGAGTTCAAATGACTGTTGTAATCACCTTAATGTTTTCCGCATTCATAAAATAGCAAATTAAATTTCATCATTTTGCGGGCCCTACTTTTATATAGTCAACAATTTGTGTATAATAAATAAATACATCGCTCTTTCCACGTTCCAGAAACACACAGCAACCGAAAAATTGTTTTTCAGCCGCCGCTGGGGAATTGAATCACAGAACTCTCGATATCTAATGCCCACCAGATGGAGACGTCTCAGTAGCTGAGCCCATCTTACGGATTTATGATGTCAGAAGCTGACTTAAAAATACACATAGCAGCGTGGATTGTTGGCCACCGTGGTGTAAATGTGACGCACTCGGCTAGATATCGAGAGTTCTGTGGCTCAATTCCACAGCAGCGGCTGAAAAACAATTTGTCGGTTGCTGTGTGTTTCTGGAACGTGGAAAGAGCGATGTATTTATTTATTTACTGTCGCCACGTATTTCGAGGATTTTCACATTTGTGTATAAACCAAATACTTAGATTTAACAACTTAAAAAAATCAATCACTGCAACATGTATATGAAAAAAAAAATTATTTTTATGAATTTATTTTAGAAGAGTCCTTAATATTTCCTACACAAAAATATTCGCTACGCGGGTATCTTTTTATCATTTTGTGAGCAAGTTTTTATAAAAGTCACAATACAACCTCGACCGCCCTCGACCTGGAAAGAAAATCGTGGACTTTAACACTTTTTACTCTCTCTCTCTCTCTCTCTCTCGGAATTTTCAACCCATATTACGGTCTTTTTCTTAAGCTTAAAGTCAATACGTATTTCTGTGAGATAATCATTGTCTTTAGGACAGTTTTCGTGTGTGTTCTTTACGAACGGCATTTTTCACGTAACGATATTATTAAAATATGAGATTTATTATCTAGTGCCCGCAATGAAATTTTGCTCCGGGCCCCGCAATAAAATTTCTTCCTGAGCCCCGCAAAAGCTCCATCGGGCCCTGCGACGAAGACAAAATAATAACGGCCTATTTATTTTTCAGTTTAATAGAAACACAAGACGAGGCAGAAAATTCGAACGCCTGCGAGATGGACAATGCGTGTATTAATACTTGCAATTTTGTTAATCCTGAAGAGGACGAAGCCATACGTTATTTTGCTGGATATTTAGCCTTTCGTCACAAGGATAAAGAATTGCAAACGTTTTCCTACTGAACGGGGAACCAAAACAAAAGCTGGATTGAGACTTTATCAAGAATTGGGCTAATGATACCAAACAACATTTGGATAGAAACTGTCAAACAGTTTGAATCAGTTTTTTCAGAATTTCATAGAGTTTGTTTATATAAATCCCAAGAGGCTATAAACAAACTTCAATCGAAATTGAAATTAAAACTTTCCCAAAGTTGAAGTGGGTGTCATTAAAACCTATACGAGAGCAAGAACATTTTTCGTATTAAATATTTTAACGACGTCAACCAACAAAACTTAATGAAGAGAAAAAACCAAGCACATGCATTGAATTCCAGGGAGTTAAGAAAAAAAAAAAGGAAACAATGGAGGGAAAGTTCCAAGTTTTAGTAATCGGTAAGTTTTGTTTTAATTCTGTAATTCCTATTTTAAAAAATCCTGCCTACGCATTCTTAAAAAGCTTCTAATTTGAACTAAGAATCATGCATGTCACCATTCTTTACCACCACGACAGAAGGCTGCTGGGGACCAACTACGTCACAGGCCTCCTCCAGGGGAGACCACTCGCTGTTTGTTTACAATCTTTGACCTACCTCTCTCATTTTAACTACCTTGGCACTGGCAGGCGTCGATGAAGATATAGCCAGTGGATGTTGCATTCTGCGGGAGTTTTTTTTTTTTATACCTCATTGATTTTTCCCAAAAGTAGGCCGCACACAATAGCTTCCAGTGCCGTACAAAATAGCTTCCAGTGCCGTACAAAATAGCTTCCAATGCCGCACAAAATAGCTTCTAATGCCGTACAAAATAGCTTTCAGGGCTGTAATAGCTCCCAGGGCCGTTTATGGATCGCCAGTCCGCCACTGAATACAGATCAAGAATCAAAGATTCAAGATTCTGAAGCTTAGCTTCAGTAACTTATGATAACAGTCTTCGATTACTGGTTCCCTCAAAAAATTTAGTCGCCCGTGTGCAATTCAACCGAATCTTGATAGACGGGAAAAGACGTGACGCCGTATAGGTCCAGTCGTCTTGAAAATAGAAATGAACAGTTGCTCAGAGAGGAAATCTTTAAAGTAAAAGTAATGAAAAATTAGAGATAGGCTGAACTATATGCATTGCCTTTGACTAAATGCTAAGTATAATATGATGAAAAGCTGAATCTCATACTCTGAACTTTAATTTTTGTTAAATTCTTTTATTTTTGGTTTGGCTTTTAATTGCTGTAATGATTTGGTGTGTCAGGAATGGTATAAATTAATTGTATTTCAGTTTTATTTCAATGAGGTGGAAAGAGTCTTTTGTGATTTATTAAACTATTCTTTTATTTTACTTGTCTTTAAGAAGGCATTACACTTGATATTTATGTATTTAGAATTTTTAAGGAGTCTTACTCTTTTATTTTATTTATCTCAGAAATTATTTCCAATTATATGTGGGGAGTTCAAAATTATTTATTTGTTTGATGCTGGATTTGTAGTTTATAATTCATGTCATTCTTTTATTTCCTTCTTTTAAGGGCCAATCAAAACTGAGTTTAGTTAGTTGCGTAGATTCTTTAATTACAGAAAATCTCGTGTATCGAATTATTAATCTCAGTGATAGAATACTGAGATCTCACTTTAAATACAGAGGAAATATTTTGCTGACGTAATCACAGTGATTGAATACTGTGTAAAATATTGGGAGTTGGCTGTGGTAATCGCAATAACTGAATACTGTGATCTCTCTGAGAAAACAGTGGAGATAGGCTGAAATAATCACAGTTCTTGAATACCGCGATCTCTCTGAAAATCAGAGGACAGAGATGGAATGTTTATGCCATGGGTTTCTTACGCTTAATAGCAGCTCCTGCAAATAAGAATGTTCGTAGTTTTCGCCGGAGTGTTCGACTCATCTTTCCATCAGAGGAGCATCTCCGTAAGTTCCCACGGATCCTAAACGTCCGATGTGGGCAGCTCTCCTACAGAATTGACATGCTAACATCAGAACACTGTGCTAATTGCAAAGAACTTGGGCATCAGCGTGCTCGATGCCCCAACAACCAGTATCCAGCTCCCACGGCTTCTACAGTGCCTACCGCCTCTAAGCAGCCTCCTGCTACATCTCGCTCTCGACCTGCACCGTCTTCAAATGTGCCAACTGCCCCAGGGCCGAGTTACACAAAAAGTATATCTACAGCCTCTCGTCCACGAGCGTCTTTTGATGCTGATCTCACCTCCCACCTTCAATTTCCAGTGCTCACCTCACCTATTACTCCTCATCCCGTGGCAACATCGGGAGACTTCGCCGCTGGTTTCCCACCAGTCTTCACTGTTGGTGTCTCCGAGTGTGACGGCGGTGCCGATAACTCCTCTGACTCTGCGTCAGCTTCCCGAGCATCGTCGCTCCCTGGAAAACGAATTTCTGGCACTCGTACAGGTACCCGACGTAAGAGGAAGAAGAAGAAATCTTCCTCTGCGGATGGGCAACCGTTCCGTACTACCAAATCTTCAGGAGATATCTCTCCCTCTCCTGCGCCAACAGAAATTGAAAGGGACACTGATGATGATGGGTCTCCGCCTTCGTTTGAGGTCTTTTCAAGTGTTCTCTCCAAATGTGGTGCTCCTTCAGAACCTCTCAATCTTGGAGATTACTATCAGTTTTGCAC
Organism: Macrothele yani; assembly: GCA_039090855.1. Classification (NCBI taxonomy): domain Eukaryota; kingdom Metazoa; phylum Arthropoda; class Arachnida; order Araneae; family Macrothelidae; genus Macrothele; species Macrothele yani. Next base: position 72,920,290 of record CM077016.1, on the reverse strand, counting down.
CCACACCACGAACCTGGAGTCGACGTATGACTACCTCCGAGAGCGCGAAGACATTCTTCCCGCGCTGCTCCTGCAAGCCGGATGCATTGCTAAGTACCTTCGTGGGTTTGTTCATGACCCCCTGCACCACTCATGGACCCTTGGCTGCGTAAACCGATTACAACAACTCCTGAAAGTTGCTCCGCTACTCCTCCAACCAACGACTGACCAGTCCATTCAAGGTCACGACCCTTAATTGCAGAGGGTTCGCTAGCCCCCTAGCGAATGCTCTTGTTATGGAAGACCTCTCGCCCCTCGGGGCCGATCTGTTACTACTACAAGAAACAAACTGCCATTCCTCCACTCTGTTTACTCGCTGGCGTGCTAGCGATTATGTGTTCCATCATGCTTTCCGCTACTCATCTCATGGTGGACTTGCTATCGGAATACATCAACATTTCCGATCCACCCTCACTGCACTCTCAGTGCAGAACTTATGCCGAGATTTACTCCAGCAAGTCTCCTTCACAGTTGGCGGAGCTCGATTTCACATCTTTAATGTGTATATTCCATGCACCTCTATTCATTTATCCATCTTGTTCACCAAACTCCGTAAAGCTCTCTCGAAAGTCTCACCTTCGGATCGTGTGCTCTTGGGTGGAGACTTCAATTGCACCCTTGACCCGGCTCTGGATCGCTCTCCTTCGTCACGAGAGCGTCGGACGGATCTCGTCGCACTACTCCATGACCTTGTTGCTGATTTCTCCTTCACCGATGCTTATAGGCGCCTTCATCCACAAGAGACCTCACACACGTGGCGCTCGTCTGGGAGTCAGCTTCCATCAACTGCACGCTTGGATCGGGTTTACGTTTCCACACCGCTTCTTGCGTCTATTACCGAGTTGCAACATCAACCTACTGCTTCCTCAGACCACTGCACGGTCACCCTCACAGTGTTTGTTGCGGCGTCACTCCCTCGGACTGTTCGTCCGTGGACATTTGACTCCAATCTCCTCACTGATCCTGAATTTTGTGCCTCTGTCCGTTCTTTTCTCGCTGCTCGTCGCGCAGGGTTGCATTCCGCACCCTGTACCTTGACGTATTGGCTTCGTGTCAAGCATCAGCTCCTCTTACATATCAAGCAACTTTCCTTCACCATGAAGACTTCTAGTCAGATGCGCCTCGATCACGCCAGGCAGATGCTCACACTGATTGGGTTATCAGATCCGCTTTTTCCAGCATATCAGGCGGAGCTCCAGGCTTTGCTGAAACCTCTTGCGCAGCAAGCACTTTTACGTCTGCGCATTAAACATCTCAATCCGGAGGAATGCACCTATGATTTTCTAACATCAATGGAATCTGCACGTAAGTCTTCTACCTCGCTTCGTCATCTTCGCCTCCCCTCTGGCGAAATCACATCCGATTCGGCAGCGATTTGCTCTCACGTTCGTCAGTTCTATACCACCAAGTTCAGTGAAACTCCTCCCCCTTCTCCCTCTGCTCTCCCCCATCTTCTCAATAACCTACCCCAAGTTCCGTCTCATCTTGCTCCCACCCTGTCTCTTGCACCCACATCCACGGAGGTGTCCGACACCTTCTCTTCCCTTAACCCCCATGCCGCTCCGGGTCCGGACGGCCTCTCTTTTCCTTTTTACCGTGCGTTCTTGCCTCTTCTGTTGCCTTTTCTCCTCTCCGCTTTTTCTGCTGCATTTAACTGCTCCCCCCTCCCGAGGAGTTTCACGGACGCACATGTGGTCCTATTTCCCAAGAGGGGTGACCCTCTTGACTTGGGAAATTGGCGCCCCATTTCTCTTCTCAATCAAGATTATAAACTCTATACTAAGCTTCTTTCCCGTCGACTAAACTCTATCCTCCCTCACATCCTTGCTGACTCTCAAACCTATACTGTTCCTGGCCGTTCTCTTTCCTCCAATGTTCAACTTCTTCGCGATCTCATTCATCTTGCCAAGACTCATTCTGAACCTCTTGCTCTCCTTTCCTTAGACCTCCGTTCCGCTTTCGATAATATCTCACACGCCTATTTAACACAAACCCTGCTACACTTTGGCTTTCCTCCACAATTTGTCTCCGTTCTTCTCTCCCTCTATCGGGACGCCGTTTTCCATGTCAAGACGGCATCTTTTCTCACAGCACGTGTTCCCTTCAAGCGGGGAGTTCGTCAGGGCTGCCCGCTTTCTGGTCAACTGTTTGCGATTGCCGTCGAGCCTTTTCTACGCTCTCTGCAAACATCTCTTCTAGCACAACTTCCACCACCAGTTGCCAGCTCACGGCATCACTCAGTCATTTACTCTGCTTATGCAGATGACATCACCGTCTGCATTCGTAGCGACTCACAGTTCCAACTGCTTCGTCGTTTGTTCTCCGCATATGCTTCATGTTCTGAAGCTGAACTGAATACGTCTAAGAGCACTGGATTGTGGTACGGGTCGTGGTCCAATCGCTTGGATGCTCCATGGGGGCCACATGGTCATCCACTACCCAACGCTTCCTGGGTGTGCACTTAGGCGCACCACAAGCTACATCCAGTGCAACTCGCTCGGAACTCCATCCTCGCCTCCTCCGCACAGCTGCATTCTGGTGTCGTGCGCAGTTCTGTACGTCCTACTACCAGCGTGCAAATCTCACCAGGACATACCTTCTGTCCATCTGCAAGCATTCTTGGATTGCATCTACGACCCCGCTTTTCTGTCTCCAGGAGGTTACACGCTGCCTTACTCGAGTAATGTGGGCGGGTCATCACTGGATTAACGTCCACAAGCTCTGTGCTCCTCCCTCCTATGGTGGTGCTGGCCTACCTGATGTCCCGCTGTGCTACAAAGCAAGCCGAGTGATCAACTTCATTCACCTTTTCACGGCTCCAGTGGCTTCCGCAGTTCAGGTACGTGACGTTCTTGCCTCCTTGCGTAACCCACATTTTTCCTTTCTTTCTTTAGTTCTCATGGATTGCTGTCCTTTCCCCCCTCCAAACTCCCACCTGCATATTCTGAAGCCCTCATTCACCTTCGCTCTCTCCCCCTCATTCGCTCCCCTCCCTCTTCAACTCTAGAGCTTCTTTCTGAACCCCTCTTCTTCAACTCCCTTGTTCATCCCCCCCATCTCCCCTGTTTTTCATTCCCCTCTTGGCTCCGAGCAGGTGTAGTAACTGTACAAGACCTCACTAACTCGGATCTATCCTGGCGCCCTCTCTCTGGCCTCCCCCTGCTATTCTCTCGTCCCCATCCGCCCATTTGGTCTATGACTCTCTGCTAACTGCACTTCTTTCGCTTTTCCCTGATCTTGTCTCCCCCACCGGTCTCGTCTCTGTCTTTTCTGCCCCTCTTCCGCTGCCGTTTTTCCTCCGACTCACAAACTCGGTTCTTCCTCTCTCCTCTCTCTCCTCTAAATCTCTTTATCGTTTTCTAGTGCACCTTGCCACCCCTTCACCGCTTTCTATTCTGGAGGTTCCCCTGCTTCTCTTCCTCTTGTCTGGGCCGCTGCCCGCTCACCCTTATCTGCCCCTCTTGAAATTAATACCCACTGGCTCTTTTTGCATAATCGCCTCCCTGTTCCGTATTTTCTCTTTCGCATGTCTCTTCTCTCCTCCCCTCTCTGCTCCTTCTGCGCACAGGAGGCAGACGTTTCTCACGTCTACCTTTACTGTCCCATCCTGATGCCTCTCCTCCACCAGGCTTTCCGGATTGCCAGTCGCTCTTGTTCTCAAGATCTTCCGTTCACTGCCTACAGACATCTTCTTCTGCGGGCTCATCCACCTACAACTCTTCCTTCAGTATGTGCCTATCTTTTCGTGCTGGTTAAATACGTTATTTACGTATACCTTCAACAACTCCGCAGCATTTCCTCGCCGGTCTCTTTACACCAGGCCAGCGCAGCACTTTTGTGCCATTTTCAAGATCGATTGCTTTCTCGACTCCGCCTGGAGTACCAGTCGGCTTCTTCCAGTCGTCGAGAAGCCACCTTCTATGCTACCTGGGCGCCGGCCGCTCCATGGTTTGCGATTGATTCTGGACTGCTACACCTATCAGAACCCTAGGACACTCTACACCTCCTTTGCTGAGTTCCGTGGCACCCTGGTGGCCCTCCTCCACTCTACGACCCGTGCAATCCACACTACCGTTGAATTGTGAATGCTAATGTCATCTCAGTGTATTTTCATGCTTACTCGTGTACATTACTTACTTTCACCCCGCCTGTATTATGTTGCTTTGGTGCCCTCGTTAAATAACTTGCACAATTGTGCACGCTGTGTTTTTATCTCATGTATGTAATGTTTTACCTTCACGGCGGTGTTTGTGCTGTTCTTTTTCTAATTGTGTACTATTGTTTCGCCTGTGTTATCCTGTAAATCATGCCCAGCCAATGTCATGTGACACGATGTGTTTCTCTTTGTCACTTCTGCAATTTTTTTATTCAATAAGCTTTGCTTGCAGCATTTGTTATTCATCCCCATTGTCATTGCAGTGTATATACCATCATGTTATTAACAGTTTTGTATTATTTCCCAGTGAGATGCCCAATACTGTACGTCTCCCTCTTATGTTTTCTTATGATAAATTAGAATAAAGCGATTTTGAAACCTTTGCAAATAAATTTGAAGAGTGGATTCCATCATGTGCAGTCTGCTACTGACTGTATGAAGTTCAAATTGGAGTCCGCTCCAGCTTTGTCCGTCCGTCTGTCTGTCCGCACGATAACTCACGTAAAGATTGTTCGATTTCGATGAAATCTTAGTATGTGGTTGGGGACAACTGGGGATGAACCCTATTGAAAATGGGAGAAATGAGGTCAAAGGTCAGGACATAGGAGCGGGATCCATTCCATCACCCTTATGCGTCATAACTTACGTAAAAATGCTTCGATTGCAGCAAAACTTTAGTATGTTGTTCCGGAAGTATACTGAACCAATTCTTTTGAGTATCATCAAAATGGGGTCAAAGGTCAGGGCATAGGAGCTATATTTATTCCACAGCCATTATCCTCATAACTTGACTAAAAAATGCTTCGATTGCGACAAAACTTTAGTATGTTGTTCCGGAGATATACTGAACCAATTCTGTCGAATACCATCGAAATGGGGGTCAAAGGTCAGGGCACAAGAGCGAGATTTATTCCACAGCCATTATCCTCATAACTTGAGCAATAACTTTAGTAATGATTTCTGGTATGTTGGAAAACGTATCATAATCAATGCATTGCATGATTTTACTAACTTTTTTTACATAAAAATACGTTTACTTGGGGGAAGTCTTGATTTTTCTTGGCCCGCGATGCTGTAATGTTTAAACTCGCCTCTGTTCACAATTGATGGAAGCGGCTGCTAAATGTTCGGTGGCAGCTTGAACTTGATTCACAATTCTATGTATTTCGTTAGAATAAAACAAAGTCCAGTCATTCATGCATTTATTCAATCTACAAATCCATCATTTGGTTTTAACAGTTCATTGTGTGTGTGTGTGCGTGTGTGCTTTCTTCCATTCAGCCATTTATTGATCAATTTATTCTCGCCCACGTAGTGCAGCCGACAGAGGTGACACGTGGCAGACCTTTCGGAAAGCAAGGGTTGGAGTCACGTGACAGGAGGGCATCCTGGCGCAAAAATAAATGCAATTAAAAAAAAAAAAAAAGAAAGCAGGGATAAAAAAAAAAAATCATGTTTCCAAGCCTGCGAAGTGTGGGAAGTTGTGTTCTGTGGAAGGGGACTAGAAAGGGTTAATTATGTAAAGTGGTACCGGAAGATAAGTCATCGAGTTCGTTTAGAGCATCAATCCGAGAGTCCGTTTGTCACGTGGCTTCACGATGTCTCACATATTTCATCCGCGCTCCGGGGTGTGTGTGTGTAATGGGCAAGGGGGTAGGGATAACAACACAAGGAAGCAACTTTCCCTGGGATCGGCGCTGTCAAAAGGAAGTTATCAGAACAGTCAGCGAAGAGCATCATTGCTTTTCCCCCTCCCTACTCCGATCGTTCACGGTACACTTACTAACATCGCATTAAAGTCTACTGAGCGCCGAATTAATAACTGATTTATGACGAAGATTGAAATCTTTTATAAACTGCTATCAAATATGGTGTACTGAAGACAACAATGAAATGAATTTTCATTAGAGAGGCAAAGAAACTCAAAGAATTAATTCTTGGTTGAGTTTAATGTAGGATTTTATACCTTGTGAAGTGTAAGTCTAATTTAACCTTCCTTTTGAGTTCCAATGTAAATTTGGGTCGTTAAACATTTCTCTGACTTAAAGCCACAGATTTTCTCTCGATGAATTTGAAGTTGGTAACTCTTCGCAGTGTTGTGCGGGTGGGAGGAGACTAATTTAAATTAAAGTTGACAGATGCAAGCAGGACGCACATGACATAAAGGCAGATAGGAATCAGAATACATGTCCGCGTAGCTCAAATGGTAGAGCAACTTATTCCGGAATAAGCGTACTCGGGTTCGAATCCTGGCGCGGATAAAAATGACGGAGAAATTTACTTCGTTATAACGTAAGCAAATTCAACTGTGAACTAGTAAGGAAAGCAATTGAAAACAACCGAAGCCTAAAGATAGCAAAGGGACACCTCAGTAAGGGAAAATAACAGATTATGGCACTGAGAAAAGAAGATGGTTCTGTAACAAGAAATAGAGGCGAAATTTTGACAAGAGTGAAAGATTTCTACTCCAAATTATATGAAAGGGATGCTACATGTACTCCAGGCATCATGAAAGGTACCAGAGTTCTTCCAGTCCTTCCAGCAGAAGTTGCACATGCAATCAAGAATATGAAGCGGGGAAAAGCTCCAGGAGAAGATGGAATTACTGTAGACATCATACAAGAAGCAAGTGGAGAAATCGAAACAGTATTCGCCCAAATTTTTACTCGATGCCTTAATGAAGGGAAAATTCCTGAGGATTGGAACAACGCTATAATGATCTTGCTACATAAAAAAGGTGACATTGAGGATCTCAGGAACTACAGACCTATCAGCCTCCTATCAGTGGTTTATAAAATCTTCACCAAAGTTCTTTCACACCGCTTGAAGGTAACACTGGACATGGCTCAACCGAGAGAACAAGCTGGATTCAGGAGTGGCTACAGCACAATAGATCATATCCACGTACTGAGAGAACTAATTGAAAGAGCGAGGGAATATGAACTTCCATTGAGCATGGCTTTTATCGATTATGAAAAAGCCTTTGATTCGGTGAAACCATCAGCAGTTGCAATGGCTCTGAAATCCTGCGGTATTGAGGATGCATACATTAATATTTTTAATAACATCTATGAAAATGCAAGTGCAAAGCTTCTGCTATTTGAAAATACAACACACATAAAAATTGGAAAGGGAGTGAGACAGGGTGACACCATATCTCCGGGGCTCTTTAATGCCACATTGGAAAATGTCTTTCAATCACTGAACTGGGAAAACAAAGGCATAAAGATTAATGGAGATTAACTAACCCACCTTCGTTTTGCTGATGACATAGTCATTTTTGCAACTACCCCATCAGAGCTACAGAGTATGATGCAGGAACTTGCTGACAAGAGTAAAGAAGTGGGATTGAAAATGAACTTTCAGAAGACAAAAGTGATGTTCAATGCTTTTACAAGAAATGAAGATTTATCGATTGATGGAGAAAAGCTGGAGATAACAGACACGTACGTTTATCTTGGACAGCAGATATCAAGTGAGGGTCACATTAGTGAAGAAATTAATCGGCGTACAAAACTTGCCTGGAGAGCTTTTGGAAGAAACAGCATAATTTTCAAGAGCAATATGCCATTATGTCTTAAAAAAAAAGTGTTTGATCAATGCATCCTTCCAGTGCTTACGTATGGTGCAGAGACGTGGACCTTAGCTAAAAGAGACATACAAAGGCTGCAGCCAACTCAAAGCAGCATGGAGAGGTGCATGCTTGGTGTAACCAGGAGAGATAAGAAGAGTAACACATGGATCCGAAAAATGACAAGAGTGGAAGACATCATGATCAGAGTTAAATCCCTGAAATGGCAATGGGCTGGACATACTGCCAGAAGAACAGACCATAGATGGACAGCCGAAATTTTAGATTGGATTCCAAGGGACAGGAAAAGACCCAGAAGAAGACCACATGGAAGATGGGTGGATGAAATTCGAAAGTATGCGGGAGTGACATGGAGGAGACTGGCACAAGACAGACAGTTGTGGAGGAAACTTGGGGAGACCTTCGTCCAGCAGTGGATTGATAATGGTTGACACAATGATGATGATGATATGCCTAAATATATATACAAAAGTTACCTATATATATATATATATATATATATATATATACACTGCTGGTCCCCCAAAATGCAACACCAAGAAGGACACGACATTGGAAAGCCTGATTTACTGGACACATAACAACAGATACAAACATGAAACGATTGAGCTTACAGGCCCGTGCGACTTGCGGAACACGCAGACATCAATAGTTCGTGTGGCCCCCATGGCTGGCAATAACGGCCGCTACACGCCGCGGCATCGAACGAAAGAGACTTTGGATGTGGGCTTGGGGTATGTCGGTCCAGGCTGCTTCCACACATTGCCACAGTTAACCAGGCGTAGCCGCGGGTGGTGCTTGCCGGGCCACTCGGTTGCCGATCAGCGACCAGACGTGTTCGATGGGCGACATATCGGGAGAACAGGCAGGCCACGGCAGCAGTGACACCTGGTGGGCCGTGAAGAATTGTTGCACGATGCGTGCCACGTGCGGGCGCGCATTGTTCTGTTGAAACGTGGCCGCTGGCAGGTCTTGCAGGTAAGGGAGGACTACAGGCTCCAAAACGTCGGAGATGTAGCGATGGCTGTTGAGTGAGTGTACCGGCGGTGCGTACCAGAGGGGTGCGGGTGTCATATCCAATTGCGCTCCAAACCATAACGACAGGCGACGGACCTGTATTGTGATGCATATTGCAGGCCTCATACAGTCTCTCACCGCGGTGCCGTCACACGCGGATCCGACCATCGTGGTGTTGCAGGCAGAAGCGGGATTCGTCGGAGAAGACAATGTCGTGCCATTCCGTAGTCCAGGTGCGGCGTTCAACGGCCCACTGCCGTTGCACTCGCCGGTGGTGTAACGTCAATGGTAATCGGAGCAATGGGCGCCGTGCGACAAATCCCCGCTCCTACAGACGACGTCAATGGTGCGTGCTGACACAGGTTGTTGCGCAACACACCCCAATTCCCGCGCTAACTAGTTCGTGATGTGGCGGTGCGAGTCGTCAATGCCCGCCGCAAAACATGCCGGTCCTCTCGTTCGGTGGTGTGCCGCGGCTGCGGCAATCGCTCACGTCGGTCCGTCCGTCCCTCCTGCACCCACCGAATCCATACTCGCCTCACTGTGGCTGGATTTCGTCACACACGGGCGCCGATGTCTCGGTACGATAAAGCGCTGTCGCGATAAGCCACTATTCGTCCTCTGTCGAACTCCGAAACGTGCTGGAATGACTGCCGTATTCTGCGACGAGGCATCAGGAAGCTTCCCACGCACAGGTCCGGCAGCACAACACACTTGCACTACTTACACCCCGCCTTCTGTGCACCCTTCTTATAGTGCTTCTCGGTGGCGTGCCGGGCGCACATGATTTGCGTATGCCCTGCAATGCTAATCGTTTACATATCCTCTCGCGGGCGACGCATGCTGCGAATTTCAGGCCAATCGGATGCTTCCTTCTTGGTGTTGCATTTTGGGTGGCCAGTAGTGTATTTACTGAAACATTAAAAATATACTTACAAAATTTTGGTGGTTTTTTTTGTTTGTTTTTTATTCACTTTTTTGCGGTGACTTCTACTGGTCGGCCGGAGAGAAGGAATGCAATAGCGTCATTTCGTGAGAAAAAATAAGCTTACGAAATTCAACTTTTTGCAGAAAAGAAAAATGCGGTAGATACTTCACTTTCTCTTCCTTTTAATACTTACCGGAACATCAAGAATATAGTTAAAATACTAACTGTAGTTTTTCTGGCCTCGTTTTATACTCAGAATCGACTTAACGGTGAATGGAGATAAGGAAATTGAGAAATTTGACCCATTCGACTTATACTACATATCGACTTATAAGCTGAAAAATACGGTATAAGATTGTGATTTTCTTCTGCCTGAGCTACATAAGTAATGTATAAATAAACCTCTTTAAGAAATGCCATTGAATTTCCTCATAAATGCTTCGAGTTATGTACAAATTTATCAATTGTCCTTTAATTTTGAACACCAGTGTAATTTACACGGCCTATGAAATATGAATTTTGCTATACCGGTGGCGCAGTAGTCTAAGCGTTGGCTTCTGACCATTCGTCCGAGATGGGTTCAGGTTCGAATCCCGGGTGAGGCATGAATCTTGTGTTTATCTTACAGCACTGGCTCTATCCTTTCCCTGGAAACCGCGACCCTAAATTCAGGACGGGAGACTGCTGTTAGCCCACTGAGTTGCTCATGGTGGTTCTGAGTTTTTGAAATATTTCGGCAAGGGGCTGGCGAGCTCCAAGGCGTCTCAAAATTATTAATATAAATTTGCACAACGTGAATGTGAATTTGTCTAGGAGACTAAGAAAAAGTCCCATGTTACGCTAACGTGGGTTGATACCCATAAGCGTTTTTTTTTTCTGATATCCAGTTGTTTTTTAGTGATTCTAAAAGACGAACGAGGTGTTGCGAATGGCTTATTTGGAAGGCTCGAGTCGTTTCCTGTTTCATCCGAGATCCAGACGTGCGAGCGCCGGTCCTCGAGAAAACAGTGTTAATCCCTTTGTAGGCGCTCTTGTTCTGAAAAGGTATCTCGTTTGACTGCGATTCGACAATCTTATGATGACCGGACCGCTGAAGGAATGTGACCAGGGACGACGGCGTTGGAGCGAACTTATCATATTTAACCGTTGGTTACTTTGATTAACGGTAAAATCCAACGACGGCAGATGGATCAGGTCCGCGAGTGAATCCCATAGGCAAAGACATTTTAGTACTCCGCCTTACGAATCGAGAAGTTTTGGAGAACAGGGTAACTTGTTCGAGAGTTAAAAAAAGAAAAGATGTGGATGGTAAGTGAGGAGACAATCGTAGAGATGGGTGAGTGTTGATATACTGTAAGTTGGGAGCGGTGAGAATGAAATAGGACGCCAAGGAAGGTGGCCCTGAAGACGCAGCCGACTACAGAGATGATCCGTGGAGCCAAAACACAAGACAAGAGAGCTAAGTGTAATGTTCTTCCTTTCTCGTGACTTTCGCGTGCTCTGTTCCGTATCCGTTATTTCTCTGATAGCTTGAATGGGATTGTCAACATTTTAAACAATGCCAGATTCCAGTTAGTTGGTGTTGGAATTTAAAATGAATTAAAACTTAAAGCTGAAAATTATGAAATTCATCAGTAAAATTCGTGATTATGGAATCCAGGGTGATAAAATTAATGTCAGGTAGAACAGGTTTATGTTCTCATGTTGAAAGGAAAGACAAACAATGGAGTTTTCAAGTAATTTTTATGTGATAGCATTTTGTATCCTGTTGATTAATGATTGTGTTTATGATTAAGGTGTAGGCTGAAAATCTTAGCAAGATGAGATAGAAGTTAGATGATTGTCGAAAATGAGCTCGGTCACACCCACGAATCCAAATAATTACTTGTTCCGATACACGAATGATTTTTGATATTAAAAAGTTGTTATTTATTAAACAGGCGTTACAAAGTTATTTTCCGATATACATGTCGCGTTCCTTAAGATGTGGCATTACTAAGGTCAAAATAAATACAGCTTTTAAATTGCAACTTATTTAGAGCACAAATTCTCGGGCGGCACTCTTTTTTATCTCCCCACACCAGTAACGGAGTAAGGGTGAATCACAACGCGGCACTTCCTTGAATGTTCTTATATATACAAGAGGTATTATTTTTATTTACAGACGATCACGTATGAAAAACTGAATATTGTGTATGCAAGTGTGTGTGTGTGTGTGTGTGTGTGTGTGTGTGTGTGCAGGGCCGGCCCGTGATATTGCTCATGCGTGGGCAAGGTGGTGGTCTGGCCGCCTTTAGACGAAATTAAGATGTTTTGTTACACACATACCCCCCCCCACACACACACACACTGTTCTTGAGGCACGCAGTCCACATAGTTATAGTATTATTTGTGGAATTATCTTCCAAAAACTCAATGAAAACCTGCACAAATTGCCAGTTTGTATTTCGAGGAAGAATACACATCAGGAAAAAATACTTCCTATGGGAATACTTCCAAAAGCTTTCAGAACAGGCAACAGAAAAATGAAATATTGAAAAGCGACTGTGGAATGTGTATCAGGAATGACGACGGAGTATGTTTGGGGGAGGGGGGATTCAAACAAACTTACATGGAAAATTCCCAAATACTGATTTTACACTTTAAAATTCTCAAGAAATTTCTTTTTCCTTTCGATTAAAACATTAAGTTGGTGTCCTTTGATTAATGCGAGGCTCGAGACCGACCCATTAAGATAGCACTGTATGTACGAAGGTATGTAAAGAAAAACAGGGATTGAGGAGATACCTGAATTTTACAGTGTACGCATTTTTATTTAGTTTCTCTTTTTATTATCTTAGCAATCTGGATTTCATTAGCAATTAGGTTAAAACAAATAATTCAAAATCCTTCGAAAAAAAAAAAAAAAAAACCGCACTTCCTTCCCCACTGAAATCCCAATTTTCTTTTTTCCTCTAAATGATTAGAGTATTTTTCCTGTATTTAGTCTCTTCACCTCATACGGGTAAAATGAGAATTGCTAAATCACATGTTGTACCAACCAAACATGCCGATTTCCTACTCGGTCCTAGGGAGAAAAATATTCTCTCTGAAAACAAATATTCCCATCGGAGCGGTCATACCGTCCTCCCTTTTATGGTGCAATTAGTTTAAATTGCGGATGCAGTCACTTTGAAAATGATACCGTGCTATAGTGGTAGGGTAACGGGAAGAGCGCCTAGGGTTGTTTCCCTCCTGCTTTGCAAAACAAGGGGTTGGTCAGGAAGGGAGTGACAATCGTATATACTTTGGAGACATTTTCATGACGGTAGCCTCAAGGCGAGTAATGTCTCAGGTCCAGGAAGAGACGCAAAGATGCAGACTTCAAAAATGGAAAAGCTAAATATACTGGCTTAGAAGAACGGCAGAGAATGCCGATTTCGTACTCGGTCCTAGGTAGACTGGCACCAAAAAAATTGTACCCAATCGACTCGTATACCAAGTCGTATACGAATCTTAAAAGAGCTATTATACCTGGTTCACCCCAATGACAATGAAATTAAGGGTTAATTAAAATAAATATCTAGAATAACCAGTAATAAATGATAAATACTTCACTCCCTAACAAAAACCTAGAGAATTTTGCTGACATTTAAATTTTCAGTAGAGCTGCACGAAGACTTCCTAATATTCATTTCTAATATGTTAGTTCAGCACTTATTTTAAATCTCGTATTTTTGCGCATTAGTTTCTTATTACTACAGGCAGACAGATGTTGTAAAGATCTCACTCATATGCCAGGAACAAGGTAAGCATCTCTATAGTGTCCAGATCTACGAGTTCCAAGTATCAGAATATTTTTTTTCAATTTACGGGTTTGTTTCAACTAGCCAACCAAATGATTAAAACATTCTGAGTCGCGTTGGCTAACAGTTCTTGTTTCTTTCTCTAAATTTTTTCTGTACATTTTGTTTAAAAAAAAGTTCTCGTTTACCTTTAGAAAGTATTGTAATCGTGAAAAAATTCTACTTTTTTTTTTATTTTTGATTGGTGGTTTAACGACCACAGTGAGCAACTCAATGGGCTATAAGCAGTCGCCCGTCCCTAATTTAGGGTCACTGGTTCCAGGGAAGGGAGAGAGAGCCAGTGCCGTAAGACAAACACAACATCCATACCTCACCGGGATTCGAACCCGGACTCCTTTCGGACGAATGATCAGAGACCATCGCTTAGACTACTGCGCCACCGAGGCGGCAAATTCGACTTCAAGATTTCAACGGAAATGCACGTTTTGGGACAGTACCCGACAGTACACCCCGGTGGCCCACGGTCTAAGCGATGGCTTCTGATCATTCGTCCGAAAGAGATCCCGGTCCGAATCCTGGTGAGGCATGGATGTGGAGATTGTCTTACGGCGCTGGCTCTCTCCCTTCCCTGAAACCAGCGACCCTAAATTAGGGACGGGCGACTGCTTAAAGCCCATTGAGTTGCTCACCGTGGTCGTTAAACCCAATAAAAAAATAAAAAATGCCAGTCCTTCTGAGGCAACGAGCAGCAATTGAGATAGCAGCGCCATCCGTAACCGCGGGGAGTTGGTGGAAAATACATAGCTATTGGAAAGGTACATACCGTGTGGGACGTTCCTGCCCCGCAGGACGCACACGACATAAAGGCAGATAGCAGCAAGCACGAACGTCCGCGTAGCTCAATTGGTAGAGCGACTTATTCTGGAATGAGGGGACACGGGTTCGAGCCCCGGCGTGGACAAAAATGAAGGAGAAATTTACTTCGTTATAATGGCGCCCGAACTTTCCGGATGACCCGACCGTTCAAGATCTCGCAACGGTGGGATGTTCTTTCCACACCGCGAGATAGGAGAAATAAGAGAATCCCTTCTCCAGCTCTTCGAAAAATAAATGTGTGTGACGTTGCATTCCACACACCAGATTGACTGGGAGTTCTCAAGCGCACGTTCTACAGAGGATGGCTGCCTGCGACAATTCATGGTCCCGGCCATTTTTCGGGGGTGGGGGAGATGTGACGTTCCTGCCCCGCAGGATGCACACGACATAAAGGTAGCAAGCACGAACGTCCGCGTAGTTCAATTGGTAGAGCGACTTATTCCGGAATGAGGGGAGCCGCGTTCGAGCCCCGGCGTGGACAAAAATGACGGAGAAATTTACTTCGTTATAAGTGTTTGATTCTGCCCCGCAGGATGCACACGACATAAAGGCAGCAAGCTCGAACGTCCGCGTAGTTCAATTGGTAGAGCGACTTATTCCGGAATGAGGGGAGCCGCGTTCGAGCCCCGGCGTGGACAAAAATGACGGAGAAATTTACTTCGTTATAAGTGTTTGATTCTGCCCCGCAGGATGCACACGACATAAAGGCAGCAAGCTCGAACGTCCGCGTAGTTCAATTGGTAGAGCGACTTATTCCGGAATGAGGGGAGCCGCGTTCGAGCCCCGGCGTGGACAAAAATGACGGAGAAATTTACTTCGTTATAAGTGTTTGATTCAACGCATAATATATCGTATAAATGGGGCACAAGGAATATTCGGGTGCGAATGCGAACCAACAAATTTCCAGATCAAAATTTAATTAGCAAGTTTTCGATTTCGATGAAAACCAGCTATGAAATAGAAAATACGCCGCTACATACAACGGATACGTGAAGTTGGAGCAATGCGAATTTAAATATACCGCATTACCGTTTTTTCATAATACCCTTAATCACCCGATTTTGTTTCTCAAATTGTTTTGCTGAAAATATGTTTATCCCATGAGCTCATGAAAAATGAATATCGCATAAAATAAAAAAGGGGGTCTACAGATATCATGTTTACAAAACTATCACGGCTTTTCCTGAGACATGTCTATTATTAATTGAAGCGCCGTATTCACACTCAATAAACTAATTTTAAAAGTTACTCCTACATATAATTTGAAAGAATAACACAGCACTTTATCTCATCTAATTTTCTAGCCAAGCACTTCTATGCCTCAGTAAACACTGCATGTTCTTATGAAGCAAATGAACAATTAATACATCACTCCCTCTAACTGATACATGCATACAAAGTCCCTTTTCTTACTTTAATTTCTTCTTTGGCTACAGACCTGTGTGGACTGTTGTTGTTTTTTTTCAAAGAAAAGATAACTGTATAAACGTTTTTTAAAATTATCTTGTAAATGATCAAAAAGGAGAACATAGTATAGGATAGGCACTAAAATAGTAGTAAACATGCTTTGTTTTTCTTCCTGCAATTATGATTTAGTCAAATGCTAGCTTTAATATGAACTGAATGTCAACAAACTGTTCTGTAATCAGGTATGCTGTCTCACGTCCAGGAAGAGACACAAAGATAGACTTCAAAAATAGAAAGGCTAAATACTCTGGCTTAGAAAAACGGCAGAGAATGAGAACTGCTATAAAATATTGCAATTAAGAATTCGCTTTTATATAATATTACGGCTGAAACAAATGCGATTAATTCACAAAGAAAAAAAGGGCAAGTAATATGTATTTTATGAAACACTATATTTCAGATTATTGTCATATAAAACATAATATATATATATTTATATAAAAAAGTAAAGCAAAATAAGGGCAGTCTACCTGCCGGCCAGCCGCCCTCCATGTGACCGCCAACGTGGGCTTGAGCCCACGTCGCCCACGCCTAGGGCCTGTGTGTGTGTGTGAGGTTCTTCGCTGTTTTCTGTTTTACAGGTAGTAACGTTATTAACGACATTACATTGCAAATTGCAATGTTATATACACATATTTCAAGTGTCACTTTCAAATGATAGCTCCCAACTTGATTAAATCCATTAAATATAACAATTAAACCTTCAAGCAAATAACAAAAAAAAAAAAAAAAAAAAAGACTTTCAAGCCCTTAAAAGCCTAAAAGCCAGTGGCGGCTTTTCAGGTGAAGTAGGTGAAGTGCCTCTTCACCTATTTCATTTAAAATAAAATTTTATTCAGCATTTTTGTGTATATATTCTTCTTTGCGTTTATTGAGTGCCAAAATGCTCAAAATTCTTATTAGATCAATTCACAATGGGCGTTCAATACGGAAACCAAGTCTCTCTACGCGAAACAGTTCAAGTGAAGAGCCAAAATGAGAATGCTTGGAAGTCTGCAGTTATCGGCCGAGTTACCATGGTAACCGTGAGGTCACCCTCTCCTATCTGCTGGGCAAGTGAAGAGTTTTAGCTTGAGACACTCAGGCTCTGCACCTGGAGTCGTGACCTTCGGAAGAGATCGCGGATGAACGGGACGGATTGCCCATGGTACCTTGCAATCCACTAGGGTTTTCTCGTTGCGATACATGCTTTCCGAAAGAGATTTGTTTTTTCGCGCTTTGTGATTGTTTATCAAAAACTTCACCTGATACTTAAATTTCGTGTACAGTTTAACTGATAGTTTAAGTTTTTAGTATGTATTCTGTGAACGGCATTGTCTGTAATTTATTGCAAACTCCATTTGATCGATGGAAAGATGAAGATAAAAGAGACATTTTACTTCAAGGAAAAATGTCTCTTTTTATCTTCACGGATTCACTGACAATTGTAGCCAAGAAAAAAATCAGGAAGAGCGGTAAATCTTACAATTTTAATTGTAAAAACTGTCGGTTTACTGAATATCTCTTCTTTTTCATGACAGAAAATGGCTTTGTAGAACTTCTGAGTTACAAAAATGATTTTCTTGGCCGTGTTACTTTATAGTAAAAAACATTCGGCGTGGAATAAAGACGGTTTCTCAGATTTATTAAATATAACACGGTCACTTCATAAACATTCGGTCATTTCATAAACATGGTGATTCCAGCGAACACCTGAAATGCGAATAAAAGTTAAGGAATTTTGAAAAAAAATCAGAACATAAGGGAGAGTGCTAGGCTTTTGAAAAGGCATTTCAACGGAAACGTTCGTTTAAATAGACTTTTCCTGCAGACAGTGATTGATTCAGTACTGTATTTGAGCAAACAAGAACTAGCATTCCGTGACCATGACGAAAGCATCGACTCGATAAATCATGGAATTTTCACGGAATTACTTTAATTGTTGATATCAAGAATTCCTTTAGAAATTCAAAATCAATACGAAAAGATAAAAAATGTCTTCACAGGTGACTCAAAAACTATTCAAAATGAATTAAGTGAATGTATTTCTGAATATATAAACGATCACGTTAAAAATGAAATAAATGAAGTTGAATGCTTTTCTATTCAAGTAGATGATACCACAGACATAAATTAGACTTCTCAGTGCTCTTTAATAATAAGATTTATTGTTCGGAAGGTGTATTGGCTGAGTGTTTTTTGGGTTTCCACGAAATTTTGGAACAGTTTGATTATCAACACAAATTAATAGGACAATGTAACGATGGGGCAAGTGTAATGTCTGGACACTTGAATGGACTCCAGAAAAAAATCAAGGATAAAGCTTCTCAAGCTGTTTTTGTTCATTGCTTAGCGCATCGTTTGATACTTGTTTTACAGCAGAGTTTTTCTAAAATTTCTAAGTGTCGAATATTTTATGCAAGTCTCAGTGGAATTCCTTCGTTTTTTTCACCACTCAACGACGCGATCTCATATACTCGCATCAACAACCGCAGGATGCATATTAACCATAACAGAAACTCTACAGTCCTTCACTTCGAAGTTAGTAAGTGTAATTGTTGAAGACTGGCATAAATTGGAGGAAGCATTAGAATTTCTCACAAACAGTGAACAATCAGACAAGAAATCAATTGAACTTGCCAAGGAGTTTTTAAATGGTATGAACACTTTTGAATTTACATTTTTGGCAATAGTATTTAATGAAATTTTTGGCTCCACCGATCTATAATTCAAAATTTTGCAAAAACATCACTAGACATAAAGTACTGATGCGTAACTCAAATTAAAACAACTCGTGAAATTTTGAGCCATAAAAAGAACGATGAGTAAGGCAACCCACTTTGTGCAAATAAAATTTAAGAGGATTTAGTACTTAATTTGAATAAGTAATATATATACTTATATATATATTACTTATTCAAATTAAGTACTAAATCCTCTTAAATTTTATTTGCAAAAAGTAATTAATTGCCTTAACGATGAGGTATTTGAAACACTGTTTGGAAAAGCTAGCAAAATCACAGAAATAAGCAGATCTATACGGGAATATGCTGCTCTTACAGAAGAAACAATTTTTCAAAATTATATTGTATTTTGAAATTTCGGACCACATTTTTATGGAAATGGATATAAGATTTGAAGACTGTGAGAAACTTCAATTTGTCTGTCTTGCTGACATAACCAAGTACGACCAATTTAATTCATGTTTTCCCTCCGACGCTTTTGAAAATCTACAACATTTTTACGGGAAAATATTTACTAAACTCCAGCGCCTTAAAAATGAACTGAGTCTTGTATATGCCGATGAAAAATTAAGGAATATATCGACTAAAGAACTTCTTCGAGTGCTTCATGGAGATAAAGACATTTTTGCAGAAGCTTGTAAATTGGTTTCCCTCATTGTAACAATTTTATTTACAAATGTGTCAGTGGAAAGAAGTTTTTCTTGCCTTTAAAGAATACAAACTTACTCAAGAAACACTATTTCTCAAGATAGACGTGCTTCTTTGGCAAATATTTCTATTCAGAAAGATATTTTATTGATGCTCACGAAGAAACAACCATTGTATGACGACATAATCGACAAATTTGCAGCTTTAAAAGAAAGAAGAATTGACCTAATATACATAAAATAGGTCAGTTCTCATATAGTGATTTTCATTGAAACAGTAGATATCTTTTCATATTGCTCTTGTAGCTCTTCACCTATTTTTCCAACCACGAGCCGCCACTGCTAAATGCACGAACTTTGACAATTTTCTGAAGTAGTGATACATCTTAAATATACCTTAAAATAATTCTGTCACATGGCTTTATAAAATAACGATCACATTTTTGATAATAAGATGCCTTGCGGTGAATTTCTGCTCTGCGCCGCGAAATTTATAACTTCTAATGAGATGTGCAAACAGTTATTGTCACTTTTAAATTTGGGAGAACGATTCTTGAAGCATTTCATTGCGCGCCTTTGTTTTTCAGAGTATGCCCAGCTTAGTTTAGCATTGTTTTTCTTTCTTTTTTTTTTTTTTTCGTTTCATTTTTTGTGTTAGCGATACATTTACTCTGAAGAAGAAAACTAGACGTGATAATTTTGATAAGTGCAAATCTGAAATGATCCTGATCGCAACTACACGCTTCCGAAAACTGAGAAGTCATCAGTAATAGAGCAGATACAGAGCTACTCGACTCAAATAACTGATTTGCCATTAAACGAGGAGTAAGTGTTGTGACGTTCGAAGCGAAGAAAAAGTTTTGACGTTCAAACATCAACAACGCTTTTGCGAATTCTTAGAACAGCGTAGCATATGCAGTATCCGGTTTCCAGCGAAGTTTGTGGAAATGGGAGAAGGGAGGCAAAAACGACCTCAGGGCCACCAACCAGCAAACTGTCAAAAACAAAAACGAGCTCACGACAGCGCATAATAACTGTTATTAAGTAATAAAACGCAACTGCTACGGGGATATCGAAAGCTAAGGCTTTGTTTGTCGCCAAATTTTAGGGCTGTGTTGCTGCTGTTTGAGTCTTGTGTACACAAAATGGACAAGAGGGATTTGAATAGCCTGGATCAGTCAAATGAACAATAAGAAATATATCCTGCGGAAATTGAATATATCCTGAAAATTTTAAAAATATATCCTGCGAAATATTGTTTCCAAAATTTCGCAGGCTGTATTTTTTTTAATATTGTTTTTTTGTTAGTAACATGCATACAGGGCCGGCCTAGAAAACTTGAAACTACTGGCTTCAGACTCATCTTGGGGAGAAGAAGGCCTACGCTTAAGGCCTATGAATTAATACTTAGTGCCTAAGTAAAAGAACAATACTATTAACTTGACTTGATACGTAAACGTTATGAATATGCAGCCGAATGATTAAAAACTGTTAAAAAGGCCTAGCTCTAGGGCATATGAATTAATTAAGTAAAAGGGAAATATTAATAACTTGACATGCTTTGTAAATATTTAGTGCCTAAGTAAAAGCGCAGCGTCATTAAGAAATCCCACGTTACCATCCTTTTCTGATCACAGTGTGAATCATGCTGTAATTCCGTTTTTTCGTCGAACACTGTAGTTTTAAAAAATGTACTAAAGCCACGGCAATTTATTTCTTCAAATTAAAGTACAATTCTCGTTTGAACGTTTTCTCGAAATTTGTTTGGAGTTCCCAATTCTTTTGTTGGATCTTATATACCATTTTATGTCAGTAGGAATCGCCTATTATCATTTTATGCCACTAGAAAAACTCCTACACTTTGACATACGAAATGTACGAAATGGAATTTGTATACATTCCCTTATATGAAAAGGTGTAGGAGTTTCCGCTGTGTGTTTTTGTGGCGGCGATGAAACTATAAGTTTCCTCCAAAAGAACAGCTATCCACAACGACAATCACCAAAGAGGAGTAATTTTCCGTTAATGCAATTTATATATGCCCCGGTAACGTTGCAGCAACAGAAGGGTACCAATCTCCCGGGTACGAGTTTGCAGGGTACCAATCTCCAGGGTACGAATTTTTAGGTACCAATCTCCTGGGTACGAATTTGCAGGGTACCAATCTCCCGGGTACGAATTTTTAGGTACCAATTTCCCGGGTACGAATTTTTAGGTACCAATTTCCCGGGTACGAATTTTTAGGTACCAATCTCCTGGGTACTAATTTGCAGGGTACTAATCTCCTGGGTACTAATTTGCCGGGTACCAATCTCCTGGGTACGAATTTGCAGGGTACCAATCTCCCGGGTACGAATTTTTAGGTACCAATCTCCTGGGTACTAATTTGCCGGGTACCAATCTTCCGGGTACTAATTTTTAGGTACCAATTTCCCGGGTACGAATTTTTAGGTACCAATCTCCTGGGTACTAATTTGCAGGGTACCAATCTCCTGGGTACTAATTTGCCGGGTACCAATCTCCTGGGTACTAATTTGCCGGGTACCAATCTCCCGGGTACGCATTTTTAGGTACCAATCTCCTGGGTACTAATTTGCCGGGTACCAATCTTCCGGGTACGAGTTTTCTAAAATTCAATAATAGGAAAATGGCGTGATTGCTTCAATTTATGAAAGAATTTACGAATTCGAAGAAAAAAATTGTATCGGAATACTTAGAAGGGGTGAAGATGATGCTAAAGCCTGAAATTCAGACATTAAAATTGAAAAAGAAGAGATGAAACTACGAGGTTACCAATTTACCGGGTACCAACTTTCCGAGTACTAGTCTCCCGGGATCCCATAAAACTCAAATGAAGTAAACGATTATTATTCGTAAGTATTAAAATACCTATTCGTTCGTTTAAAAAAAATCGAGACAGAAAGAATACAAGAAAGTGGGCCATTTGTGAAGTGGTCTGCAGGGAAATTTCCCGGTGGGACAATCCGCCCTCCGGCCGAGGGCAACGACAGAACGTGAGGTTCGAGCGGTTGTGAGAGCCGCACGAACAGAACCGAATTAGTGGCTCTCAAACATCCGTGGCCATCGGGACCGTTGCCAGACAACTTGCGGCACGGGGTCTACATTCGAGAGGGCCACATCACCTCCTACCACTGACCAGCGAGCATCGCTGGCACCGTTTGCAGTGGTGTCTGGCCCGATCAACGTGGGATAGTGTCCAGTGGCGTCGTGTTGTCTTCAGTGATGTGTCACGGTTTGCACTTGGCGCCGATGTCCAGCGCATACGTGTCTGGACTCTGGAGACGCGCCAGCCAGCACACGGATCCTGCCTTTACCGTGGAACGGCAGACTTCTCGCACACCGGGAGTGACTGTCTGGGGAGCTATTTCCTACGATATCCGGACACCCTTGGTAGTCCTCCGTACCACACTTACGACTCTACGTTATGTCGACGACATTCTACAACCTGTTGTGTTGCCATTCTTGTCGCAGCATCACCGAGCAATTTTCTATCAGGATAATGCCCGGCCACACACGGCACGGATCTCCCAGGCCTGTCACCATAATATCGACCCCCTTCTATTTCCAGCCCCATCGGCCGACCTCTCACCGATCGGACATGTTTGGGACATGATGGGACGCCACCTACGCCCATCCCGGAATGTCGGCGAACTGGCCCGCAGTTCGGACACCATCTGGCATGATATACTTCAGGACAATATCCATGAACTGTGTGAGTCTATGCCACTCCGGGTAACCGCTTGTATCCGAGCCAGAGGTGGCGTTACAACGTACTGACTTATTCCACTCGTGTAGCTGTTTTATCTGAATAAATAGTCCGACTACTCTGGAATTTCAATCATTCCTGTACATGTACATTGCACATTCCAGTTTTCATCTCGATTGGATGGATGACTCCTTCTGGGTGTTTTTTTTTTCAAAGAGTGTATGTGTGTGTGGGGGGGGGGGTCCGGACTAAAGCCCACTGGACACTTGCCCACTGTGGATGATTTGTAGACAATATTAATACGTAACGTCGGAGGTCGTTTCCGATCTACTGTAGGAAAACTGATCACATTAATATTTGTGGACCGTATAAAAATTGCATTTTGTTTTAGAAATGATGAAATTTAAGGGGTTACCCCTAAACCTAAACTAATATACATGTATATCACCTTTCTTATGGGTTCAAAAAACTCAAACTTAAAACATTAGACAACGCTATCAATAGACGAACAATGTACATGAAAATTTGGAAAAGTTTAAATTTAGGGAGTGTTAACCCCCAAAATGTAAACTATAAAATCTTTTATAGACTCTAAAAAGCTCAAACTTAAAAAAAAGCTAAGAAAATATCCGTTGAGTGCCTTTTATCAGGTTTAGAAAATGCTTACAAATACGAAACATCTAGGTTCTAACTTAAAATCTTCTAAAACGGCCAGCGCCCAGCGGTCACCTCGGTGCCTTGTAAAGAGCTGAGAAATAATCCGTTGAGTGCCTTTTATCAGGTTTAGAAAATGCTGACAAATACAAAACATCTAGGTTCTAACTTAAAATCTTCTAACACGGCCAGCGCCCAGCGTCCTAGGTGCCTTGTAAAGAGCCGAGAAATAATCCGTTGAGTGCCTTTTATCAGGTTTAGAAAATGCTGACAAAACATCTAGGTTCTAACTTAAAATCTTCTAAAACGGCCAGCGCCCAGCGGCCTCGGTGCCTTGTAAAGAGCTGAGAAATAATCCGTTGAGTGCCTTTTATCAGGTTTAGAAAATGCTGACAAATACAAAACATCTAGGTTCTAACTTAAAATCTTCTAAAACGGCCAGCGCCCAGCGTCCTAGGTGCCTTGTAAAGAGCTGAGAAATAA
This sequence comes from Macrothele yani, assembly GCA_039090855.1. Classification (NCBI taxonomy): domain Eukaryota; kingdom Metazoa; phylum Arthropoda; class Arachnida; order Araneae; family Macrothelidae; genus Macrothele; species Macrothele yani. The sequence continues at coordinate 72,896,196 of CM077016.1, read as the reverse complement.
TCCGTTGGGTGCCTTTTATCAGGTTTAGAAAATGCTGACAAATACAAAACATCTAGGTTCCTACTTAAAATCTTCTAAAACGGCCAGCGCCCAGCGGTCTAGGTGCCTTGTAAAGAGCTGAGAAATAATCTGTTGAGTGCCTTTTATCAGGTTTAGAAAATGCTTACAAATACAAAACATCTAGGTTCTAACTTAAAATCTTCTAAAACGGCCAGCGCCCAGCGGCCTAGGTGCCTTGTAAAGAGCTGAGAAATAATCCGTTGAGTGCTTTTTATCAGGTTTAGAAAATGCTTACAAATACAAAACATCTAGGCTCTAACTTAAAATCTTCTAAAACGGCCAGCGCCCAGCGTCCTAGGTGCCTTGTAAAGGGCTGAGAAATAATCCGTTGAGTGCCTTTTATCAGGTTTAGAAAATGCTGACAAATACAAAACATCTAGGTTCTAACTTAAAATCTTTTAAAACGGCCAGCGCCCAGCGGCCTAGGTGCCTTGTAAAGAGCTGAGAAATAATCCGTTCAGTGCCTTTTATTATGTTTTATGATATGTTTACAAATACTAAATATCAATGTCGTAATTTAAAATCTTCTAAAAAGGCCCATAGGGTGGGTAATCTTGTAAACCCCTGAAGATCGATTCGTCGAGTCCCTGTAGATTAGCCTTTATTGCATGACATGCGAAATATTAAAATCATAACTCAAGATTTAGTGAGTCACAAAGCTTCTACATAAACCTTGTGTCGTTATGATCTTACATACGCATTTATATCCCTAGGAAAACTCGTACATTTCGTTTTGTCCAACTAGGAAATGTCTCACACTTTAGACAAGATCTCGGAATGAAATGCAATTTTGTATACGATCCGGTAACGTCGCAGACTCTGAAGGGTACCAGTCTCCCGGGTACGAATTTGGATCCAGGAAAACTCGTACACCGGAAAACTGGTACACCAGAAAACTCGTACACTTTCTCATGCCGCTGAGCAAAGTGAAAAGGGCGAAAAACTCGTACACCGGAAAACTCGTACACGGGAAAACTCGTACACCTTCTCAAGTAAGGAGATGTACACAAATTGCGTTTCGTTCCGAGATCTTGTCAAATTGTACGAGTTTTCCTAGCTGAACAAAACGAAATGTACCAGTTTTCCTAGGGATCTCAATGGGTATGTAAGATCAAAATGGCACAAGGTTTATGTATAGAACCTTTCTGACTCCTTAAATCTTGAGTTATGATCTTAATATTTCCCATGTGATAACAAGCAATGAAGGCTAATTAAGAGAGGCTCAACGAATCGATCTTCAGGTGCTGATCATTTTGGAAGATTTTAAATTACAACCTTGATATTCCTTATTTCTAAACATTTTATATCATCGGATTATTCCTCACCTATTCAAAAGCCGGTAAACGGTAAAAATACCCCCTGAGAAAATACCCCTGAAAACTGAAAAGCGGTAAAAAATACTGCCCGAACAAACGGTTCACTGTAAACTGCCACACAGGTACACTGATGTGTGGCAGTGTTCCGGTGTGGCAATTTACTGGCAACCCTGCCACACATCTTTCAGCAACACGGAAAATTGCCAGACAGAAAAATTGCCACATGTTTTTCATTAAGGGGCCGGGCACATATTGCTGTTCCTCCGAAGAACACTTTGAATGTGTGACAATTTTTCAAGTGGGGCAGTTTTCCAAGTTTCCGAATTATGGGTGGCAGTTTTTCTGTGTGGCGGTTTTCCGGCAACCAAAAGATCAGCACCTGAAAATCGATTCATTGAGCCCCTTGTTAATTAGTCTTTATTGCTTGTTATCGCATGGGAAATATTAAAATCATAACTCAGCCGCCCCGGTGGCGCAGTGGTCTAAGCGATGGCCTCTGATCACTCGTCCGAAAGGGGTCCGGGTTCAAATCCCGTGAGGCATGGATGTTGTGTTTGTCTTACGGCACTGACTCTCTCCCTTCCCTGGAACCAGTAACTCTAAATTAGGGACGGGCGACTGCTTATAGCCCATTGAGTTGCTTACGGTGGTCGTTAAACCTCCAATCTAAAAATAAAAAAAATCATGACTCAAGATTTAAGGAGTCAGTTCTGCATAAACCTTGTGCCATTTTGATCTTACATACCCATTGAGATCTCTAGGAAAACTGGTACATTTCGTTTTGTTCAACTAGGAAAACTCGTACACTTTAACAAGATCTCGGAACGAAACGCAATTTGTGTGGGGTCCGGACAAAAGCACACCGGACACTTGCCCACTATAGATGATTTGTAGATAATACGCAACGTCGGAGGACGTTTCCGATCAAGTGTATAGGAAAACTGATCACATAAATATTTTTGGTTTGTATAAAAATTGCACTTTGTTTTAGAAATGTATAAATGTAAGGGGCTTCATTTAACATTTATAAAACAACATTTCATATACGCTTCTTCAGCCATATTATGGCTGAAGAAGCGTATATGAAATATAAGCGTACATATATAAAGCGAAATATAAGCGTACCTAAGCGAAATATAAGCTTATATTTCATATATAAGAAAAGGAACTCGTGGATCCGAAAAATGACAAGAGTGGAAGACATCATGATCAGAGTTAAATCCCTGAAATGGCAATGGGCTGGACATACTGCCAGAAGGACAGACCATCGATGGACAGCCAAAATTTTAGATTATATTCCAAGGGACAGGAAAAGACCCAGAAGAAGACCACATGTGAGATCGGTGGATGAAATTCGAAAGTATGCGGAAGTGACATGGAGGAGACTGGCACAAGACAGACCGTTGTAGAGGAAACGTGGGGAGACCTTCGTCCAGCAGTGGATTGATGATGGTTGACGATGATTTCATATATATATATATATGAAATATAAGCGTACATATATACTTAAGAGCAGAGCCGAAAACATAAGAAAAACTTAAGAATTTAAAACGAAAGTTGCAAAATAACCTGAAGATCGAAACGCGCAATGCAGCAGTTATGAAAATTCAGAATTCACATTTTATTAAGAAGAGACTGAAGCAAAAAAATTTTTTGACTCATACCTAGTATAACATAGAAAAGGTTATGTATTGACCGGTGTGAGTAAAAAGAAAAAAAAGAAAAACTGAATGTAGAAAGTGTCGAGAATACTAAGCCTTGGCTTTATCAAGGACCAGCAAAAACTCTGCATTTTCTCACTTCCACAAAGACCTATTTGGAAATGGGTTTCTGCAAAGTTATAGATGCAAGTAATAAGCCCACCAAAACAATTTAAAAATATATATATATGTCATAACCTCCACAGAGTTAGTAATTGAGAATGTACTAATTTCTGAGGTGCTTAGAATTTCAAGAATTTGCAGCAACAATTTGGACTTCAATTACCACATTAATATACTATTAGACAGTTTTCTAGAGAACAAAATTAATTCCTACTTCTTTCATCAAAAGAACTTTAAGAAAAATTATTCTGAATAACAGAGTAAGGTTGGTAGATCTGCTATAATTTTCTACACAGTTAATAATATGATTCTGACCAATGAAAGCCTTTTGGAAGTTGGTCTAGAGGATGCATATTAACTACAAAAAGGAACCTTAGTGCTATGGATTAGAAGGTCCTATTAAAAATAAAAAAATAAATAATATAGACAAAATCACAAAAAAAACTTAAAAATCTGTTTATAAAATAAAATAAAAATAAATATAAAAGAAAACTAGTTATTCACTCACTAGAATAGCTATACTAAAAATAGTAAAACTAACATTAAAATTAATAGGATTCTGAATAGTCTACAGAAGCTCACCAAGGTGATTAAATACATGCAAAGATTATTAAATACACTACTTGTGTATTTCATATTTCTCATGTATTCTGGAGAGTTAATTCTGCCCTTTCTGATCAAACAGGTCCACAATCTTAATTATATTTTTCTCTAGTTAAAATCTCCGCGAGTAGGATTTTTCAGTGTGTGGGGGCCTTTAGCCCCATCCACACTGCCCCTCAGCGACTAGGGAGTGGCAGGGGTGATTGGAAGCTTGGGGTAAAAGGTCGGTCATGTTTCCTCAAGTGTGGAAGAAGTTAAGTTGCATGAGAGGTAAGCTCTCTTCATTGTCTTTGGGTTTTAGGTTTTCCAAGTTCAATGTTTGAACTTTTTGAAAAAATTTTCTAATTTTTGCTTTAAGCATTTGGGCACTAGCAAGTCTATTAACTTTCTTGCGGATTTTAACTCTTTCTTTTCTTGGTAACTTTGCGCGTTTTTTAGGGCATTAAGGCTAAGCAGCCGGCCGTTCCATTGTTCTTGTAGTCTACGATGTGTTTTCAATGTAGTTAGGGTCTTAATAACTACTAAATTATGCACTTAAAGCACTTCTGAAATACTTTGTACATATTGCAACTAATTGTTTATGCCATATAACCTTCACAACGCATTTCTTTAGTTTATTATTGTCTTTATTTTATTCTCGTTTTTGTGTTGTCAGAAGTTGTGGAGTAGGGGGTTTATATAATCCAGTTTTCTTTCAAGAATCTGTGCTTTAGAAAAAAATTAATATTTCCTTTTTTATTGCAATGTTTAAGAATTTGTAGTACTTTAGTATTGCTATTCAGGTTTAAATTCTCTATTAGGCGACTAGGAAACTTGGCAATTTGTTATGGCTGAACATTATTTCTGATTCATTATGTCACTCTTACAACTTGAGTTTCCTATAATCATCTTCTTTCTGTTTATTAGTAACAGATGAAGTGCATGGGTCGGGCCAGGAAAGTTATGGATGCAAGCTAAATTGTTAACTAAAGCTTCGTCATACAACTCTGTGGAGGTTATGACATATATATATATATTTAAATTTTTTTGGTGGGCTTATTGCTTGCATCTATAACTTTGCAGAAACCCATTTCCAACTAGGTCTTTGTGGAAGTGAGAAAATGCAGAGTTTTTGCTGGTCCTTGATAAAGCCAAGGCTCAGTATTCTCGACACTTTCTACATTCAGTTTTTTCTTTTTTTTTTCTCTTTTTACTCACACCGGTCAATACATAACCTTTTCTATGTTGTACTAGGTATGAGTCAAAAATTTTTTTGCTTCAGTCTCTTCTTAATAGAATGTACATATATATATGTATATATATATATATATATATACACTGACGGGAAAAAAAATCCCAACACCACGAAAAAATAGTTGTATAGGAATGAAATGGCGGCAATACACTTGTATAGGTAACATATTAAATCGATTAAGGTTTCAAGATCACAGCTTATTGTAAGCGCGAGAAGAGCTATTTTAAATGTGAAATGCTGGTATATTAATAACCGGTGTAACCGCCAGAATGTTGAATGCAAGCACGCAAACGTTCATGCATTGTGTCGTACAGGTGCTGTATGTCAGTTTGTGGGATGGAGTTCCATGCCTGTTGCACTTGGTCGGTCAATACAGAGACGATTAATGCTGGTTGGGGGTGACGCTGGAGTTGTCGTCCAATGATGTCCCATACGTGCTCGATTGGTGAAAGATCTGGTGATCTAGCAGGCCACGGCAACATGTCGACACTCTGTAGAGCATGTTGGGTTACAACAGCGGTATGCGGGCGAGCGTAATCCTGTTGGAAAACACCCCCTGGAATGCTGTTCATGAATGGCAGCACAACGGGTTGAATCACCAGACCGACGTACAACTGTGCCGTCAGGGTGCGTGGGATAACCACGAGAGTGCTCCTGCTGTCATAGGAAATTGCTCCCCAGACCATAACTCCAGGTGTAGGTCCAGTGTGTCTCGGCCGCAGACAGGTTGGTTGCAGGCGCTCACCTGGCCTCCTTCTAACCAACACACGGCCATCACTGGCACCCAGGCAGATTTCATCAGAAAGCACAACAGATCTCCACTCCGTCCTCCAATGAGCTCTAGCTTGACACCACTGACGTCGCAAACGGCAGTGGTTTGGAGTAAGTGGAATGCACGCTACAGGGCGTCTCGCTCGGAGCTGTCCTTCAAGTAACCGATTTGTAACAGTTCGTTGTGTCACTGTGGTGGCAACTGCAGCTCGAATTGCTGCCGCAGACGCGGTACGATGCGCCACGGCCATACGCCGTACACGGCGGTCTTCCCTCTCAGTAGTGATACGTGGCCGGCCGGAACCCGGTCTTCTTGAGGCAGTACCTTCCCTTGACCACCGCTGCCAACAATCATGCATAGTGGCTACATTCCTGCCAAGTCGTTCTGCAATATTGCGGAAAAAAACCCCACCTTCTCGTAGCCCTATTACACGACCTCGTTCAAACTCCGTGAGCTGTTGATAATGGCTTCTTCGTCTTCTTAAAGGCATTCTTGACTAACATCAACACCGTACGTCGAATCTCAACAATAACTAACGCTCACGAACGTTACAGCACGTATTTACAGCAAACCTGCTTTGCATGTTCCAAAGGGGCGCTACTAGCGCCACACGTATGCGCCGAGTGCGAAATTTGCAGAGACGTCATCTTACAGATGTACTCTCTGCGCTTACCAACTGCCGTTTATCTAACACAACCCCTTCTAGGTGTTGGGATTTTTTTCCCGTCAGTGTATATATATATTACGCTTCTTCAGCCCATGGCTAAAGAAGCATATATGCTTTGATCGTTTAAAAATACGTATATGATTAAAAAAAAGAAAGAAAAAGGAAGAAAAAACACTGTGGCGCAGTGGTCTAAGCGCTGGCTTCTGATCATTCGTCCGAGATAAGTCTGGGCTCGAATCCCGGTGAGGCACGGATGTTGTGTTTGTCTTACAGCACTGGCTCTCTCCCTTCCCTGGAAACGGTGACCCTGAATTAGGGTCGGGAAACTGCTTATAGCCCATTGAGTTGCTCACTGTGGTCGTTAAACCTCAATAAAATGAAAAATCAAATCAAATGAATTGCATTGCGCTTTTACTTAGGCACTAAATATCAATTCACAGGCCCTAAGGGTAGGCCTTTTAAACAGTTTTTATTCTACCAATGCAATATTCACAACGTTTACACATCAAATCAAGTTATTAATATTGCGCTTTTATTTTGGCACGAAATATTTGATCACAGGGTGTACGAGTTTTCCGCCCTTTGCACTTCACTCAGCGGCACGAGAAAGTATACGAGTTTTCCGGTAAACGGTAAAAATACCCCCGGGAAAAAATACCCCCGGAGAAAATACCCCCGGAGAAAATACCCCCGAAAATTGAAAAGCGGGAAAAATGCCCCCGGAAAAAATACCTCCCGAAGAAATACCCCAGAACAAACGGTTCACTGTAAACTGCCACACAGGAACACTGATGTGTGGCAGTGTTCCGGAGTGGCAATTTACCGGCAACCCTGCCACACATCTTCAACAACGTGGCTACAAAAGTTCAAGGGGGAGGGTCTATAAAGATTGCCGTTTATGGGCCTATATTGAGAATTGAATTGGGAACTCCAAACGAATTTCGCGAAAACGTTCCATGTAAGCCAAGCGAGAATTGTACTTTAATTTGAAGAAATAAATTGCCGAGGATCCGAGGTACACTTGGTGGAAGGAGGGGGGGCTTAACCCCCAACTTCCGTAATATTAGATTCTGGGCCGCTGGAGTCTGTCAGTGTATCCAGGCTGTTCCCCTTGAAGCGCCAGCGAGGTCCGTAAGCTTGGGGGGGGGTCCCCCAAAATGTTAAAATGGACGTAGAGCTGTAAACATTAGAACCATGCTATACATAATGATTCTGTACACGACCACGAATTTTCAGGAGGGTGGGGTGAATTCACCCTCCCCAAGTTTCTAAGAGCGCAGACAAGTTTTCAAGGTAAGGGATTTACTCGCAATTTCTTTAAAAAAAAAAAAAAAAAAGGTCAGGTGTAAGGTCAGGTGATGCGTAACATCACAGCCTCTCCTTGACAAATGTCAACCCCGCCTTCTCGTGGTGCATCCTGTTCCCACTAAAAGGCTCTGACGACCGCCAATAGCGGTATAACTATACCATCGGGATTGGAGGAAATTCTATCAAACACTCACCAACCCGCTTGGCCAGCGTGGTGAGTTATGGCCAAACCCTTCCAAAATGATTCCACAACTTAAATTTTGGCCCTCAGTCTCCGGCAGCTGGAATGTACCTGGCCAAGGCAGCGGCCAGTGCGACATGAAGGCAGAGGGTGCTAAGAATCCCCGGAGGACCGGACTAGGCTGCCATCTGATGCTGACCTTGGCTACGTATAATGGACGCTCCCTATCTTCTGATTCAAGGCTTCTTGAATTGGAAGAGAAACTACAAAGGATCAAGTGGGACATCGTGGGGCTAAGTGAGGTAAGGAGAAAAGGAGAAGATCTCATCGAACTGAAAAGTGGACATCTCTTCTACTATCGTGGGACAGATACTGGCAGAACTAGTGGTGTTGGATTTATAATAAACAAGAAACTGAAGGATAAAGTTGTAGAAGTTGAAAGTTCCTCTGACAGAGCTGCACGACTTGTTATCCAACTCTCGAAAAGATACCAGGCTCAGATTATTCAAACTTATGCACCCACCACAAGTCATCCTGAAGAAGAAATTGAAGAATTTTATGAGGAAATTTGTCATCTAAATAATAAAGGTAAGCAGCACTTGAAAATAATTATGGGAGATTTCAATGCAAAAATAGGGCAACGGCAACAGAATGAAACTTCAGTAGGTAAATTCGGTCACGGCAACAGAAACCAGCGTGGAAATACTCTCGTTGAGTTTGCAGAGGCAGAAGGGTTTTTCATCTTGAACTCCTTCTTCAAGAAAAAGCCACACAGGAAATGGACATGGAGACATCCAAATGGGACGACAAGGGAAATTGATTTTATTATGTGTAACAAAAAATTCGTCATAGAAGACTGCAGTGTGCTAAACAAGTTCAACACAGGTAGTGACCATAGATTGGTGAGATGTAAGATGCGCCTCAACACTAAACTTGAACGTGGCAAGCTCATAAGACAAACAAAATCTATTGACATAACCAACCTTAAAAAACACCATAATACCTTCAAGTTGGAACTGAAGAACAGGTTCTCTGCTTTAGAAGGCCTAAAATCGGAAGAAGTGGACATCTCTGAAGTTAACAGAAAAGTAACCAAAGCTCTTATGGAAACAGCAACAAAATTAGCTGGGTCTAAGAACAAGTTGCGTGTAAACAAATTATCAGGAAAAACGAAAATGTTGATGCAAAAAAGAAGAGAGACGAGGAAAACTAAAGAAGATGTGACTTCCAAAGTGGAATATATAGAGCTATGCAAGATAGTAAGAAAAAGTATCACTGAAGACGTAAGAAAATTCAACTGTGAACTAGTGAGGAAAGCAATTGAAAACAACCAAAGCCTAAAGATAGCAAAGGGACATCTCAGTAAGGGAAGAAAACAGATTATGGCACTGAGAAAAGAAGATGGTTCTGTAACAAGAAATAGAGGCGAAATTTTGACAAGAGTGAAAGATTTCTACTCCAAATTATATGAAAGGGATGATACATGCACTCCAGACATCATGAAAGATACCAGTACCAGAGTTCCTCCAGTCCTTCCTGCAGAAGTTGCACATGCAATCAAGAACATGAAGCGGGGAAAAGCTCCAGGAGAAGATGGAATTACTGTAGACATCATACAAGAAGCAAGTGGAGAAATCGAAACAGTACTCGCCCAAATTTTCACTCAATGCCTTAATGAAGGAAAGATTCCTGAGGATTGGAACACGGCTACAATGATCCTGCTACATAAGAAAGGTGACATTGAGGATCTCGGAAACTACAGACTTATCAGCCTCCTATCAGTAGTTTATAAAATCTTCACTAAAGTTCTTTCACACCGCTTGAAGGTAACACTGGACATGGCTCAACCGAGAGAACAAGCTGGATTCAGGAGTGGCTACAGCACAATAGATCATATCCACGTACTGAGAGAACTAATTGAAAGAGCGAGGGAATATGAACTTCCATTGTGCATGGCTTTTATCGATTATGAAAAAGCCTTTGATTCGGTGAAACCATCAGCAGTTACAATGGCTCTGAAAACCTGCGGTATTGAAGATGCATACATTAATATTATTAATAACATCTATGAAAATGCAAGTGCAAAGATTCGGCTGTTTGAAAATACAACACACGTAAAAATTGGAAAGGGAGTGAGACAAGGATTAAAAATGAATTTTCAGAAGACAAAAGTGATGTTCAATGCTTTTACAAGAAATGAAGATTTATCGATTGATGGAGAAAAGCAGGAGATAACAGACACGTACGTTTATCTTGGACAGCAGATATCAAGTGAGGGTCACATTGATGAAGAAATTAATCGGCGTACAAAACTTGCCTGGAGAGCTTTTGGAAGAAACAGCATAATTTTCAAGAGCAATATGCCATTATGTCTTAAAAGAAAAGTGTTTGATCAATGCATCCTTCCAGTGCTTACGTATGGTGCAGAGACGTGGACCTTAACTAAAAGAGACATACAAAGGCTGCAGACAACTCAAAGGTGCATGGAGAGGTGCATACTTGGTGTAACCAGGAGAGATAAGAAGAGGAACTCGTGGATCCGAAAAATGACAAGAGTGGAAGACATCATGATCAGAGTTAAATCCCTGAAATGGCAATGGGCTGGACATACTGCCAGAAGGACAGATCATCGATGGACAGCCGAAATTTTAGATTGGATTCCAAGGGACAGGAAAAGACCCAGAAGAAGACCACGTGGGAGATGGGTGGATGAAATTCGAAAGTATGCAGGGGTGACATGGAGGAGACTGGCACAAGACAGACCGTTGTGGAGGAAACTTGGGGAGACCTTCGTCCAGCAGTGGATTGATAATGGTTGACAATGATGATGATGATGACTAGTGTTTACAGCTCTACGTCCATTTTAACATTTTGGGGGAAAGCCCCGCCCCCTCCCTCAAGCTCATGGACCTCGCGGACACTTCAAGGAGAACTTCCTGGATACACTGACAGACTCCAGCAGCCCAGAATATAATATTACGGAAGTTCGGGGTAGAGCCTCCCCCGTATACCTCGGATCCTCGGCAATTTATGTCTTCAAATTAAAGTACAATTCTCGCTTGGCTTACATGGAACGTTTTCGCGAAATTCGTTTAGAGTTCCCAATTCAGTTATCAATTAATACAGGCCCAGAAACGGCAATCCTTATAGACCCCCCCCCCCCCCTTTGAACTTTTGTAGCCAAGTTGCTGAAAGATGTTTGGCAGGGTTGCCGGTAAATTGCCACACCGTAACACTGCCACACATCAGTGTTCCTGTGTGGCAGTTTACAGTGAACCGTTTGTTCTGGGAGTATTTCTTCCGGGGGCATTTTTTCCGCTTTTCGGTTTTCAGGGGTATTTTCTTTTTCTCCGGGATTATTTTTACCTACATCCGAGTTTTTCGCCACCCACGAATTTGTCGTTTCCCGTAGAGATCTGGTGTGTCGTTTTTGATATGCGTGCTTTATTTTGGGATCCGGGCCCCCTCCGCCCACCAGTTGAGACAATTCTAATTCTTTTTCAAACCGTGCGTTGGGTCAACACTGCGTACAAATTTAAAATTTCTCCCAAAATCAAAGCAGGTCATGATGCAATTTCAAAAATATGGTAGCGATTATTCCTAAAGTTACTGTGCTAAGTGTTTTCTCAAGTTCAGTTTGCTTGTGCCCATGCAGTGAGCAAATGTCCGATACCCCGATACCCCTGAGTGTGTATATAGAGAGATTGCAAGCATATGCCTCACAAGAAAATTCGAATTAGGTGGTAGTGCGTAGTGCCTTCCCTCAAGAGCTGTCAGGTCAGAGCACTAATGCCCTCCTAATCGCCATCCCAGCGGGAGGTACGAAGGACGAGGGTGGTTTTGGTGACGGGAGCTTGCTGTCCAACGTCCAAACCCAAACTTTTAACCTTGGATCACCCATCAAGTAACAATTATTCATTAAAAACAGAGGCACGCGCATGTGCTTTCCCGGGATTTCCACCCCTTAACCGTTCAGGGTTGTTAACCGTTGACCTCTTGACCTTGGCCACACTAGTTATCCAGCGTTCGTCAATTTCATCAATTTATCTCCTGTGTAGCTTGAACACGTAGACTTAGTGGCGTTTATTATGCTGATGTTTCAACTAAGTCTCTGAGCGGGGTTCGGACAGCTGGACACAAGACATTCGCACACTGACAACTGACAGATAAAGTTTAGGGGCAGTATAAAAATTACCGTTTCTTGGCCCTATAATGTGAACTGAATTGAAAAAACGTTCTATGTAAGCCAAGCGAGAATTGTACTTTAATTTCGGGAAATAAAAGTTCATTCGTGAATACAAAATAAATGACTTAGTAATTTTTTTTTAAATTAGCGATCATGCCCGTTCTCCGAACGGTGAATCTATAAAATCATTTTTTGAACATAATATTAAAGGAGATAAGGGAAAGAAAAGTAATTTAAAATCCTTAACTGTTTTAGGATTTAGAACAGCGCCGTAACGTCAATGCATACGGTTTGACGTAAAACGGAGCAGGCTTTGGCGCCCCTTAATTTATTTAAATCAAAATTTGAAATTTTCAAAGCATTTCAGTGATTCTGACAAAATTATCTTTAAACCTATCAGCATTTTGAAACAGTAAAGCTAAGCCACCCTTTTGAATTTTTGGGTTTCAGACTTTTTCTTGGTGTAGAAGGATTACTTCCTGATTCGCCTATTCTTGTTTGGCCTATTCCTGCTACGTCGAAAGTTAATGGGTACCGCCATTTTAGTCGAGGAAAGAATTATTGATTCGCCTATACCTGTCTCGCCTAAAACTTTCACCTGCTAGAGGAGAGAGATTCACCTGGAGCAAACTTCCTTTTCCCCTATTCTTGTTTCGTCTATTCCTACTACGTCGAAAGTTAATGGGGCGAGAAAATGGGTGAACGGTAAAAATACCCCCGGGGAAAAATACCCCCGGAGAAAATACCCCCGAAAACTGAAAAGCGGAAAAAATGCCCCCGGAAAAAATACCCCCAGAACAAACGGTTCACTGTAAACTGCCACACAGGAACACTGATGTGTGGCAGTGTTCCGGTGTGGCAATTTACCGGCAATCCTGCCACACATCTTTCAGCAACTTGGCTACAAAACTTAAAAGGGGGCGGGGGTATAAAGATTGCCGTTTCTGGGCCTACATTGATAACTGAATTGGGAAACGAATTTCGCGAAAACTTTCCATGTAAGCCAAGCGAGAATTGTACTTTAATTTGAAGAAATAAATTGCCGAGGATCCGAGGTACACTTTGGGGGCGGGGCAACCCCCTACTTCCGTAATATTAGATTCTGGGCCGCTGGAATCTGTCAGTGTATCCAGGCTGTTCCCCTTGAAGCGCCCGCGAGGTCCGTGAGCTTTGGGGGGGGGGGGGGGTTCCCAAAATGTTGTAATGGCCGTAGAGCTGTAAACATTAGAAGCATGCTTTACATAATGATTCCCTACAAGCCCACGAATTTTCAGGAGGGTGGGGTACAAGTTTCTAAGAGCGCAGACAAGTCTTCAAGGTAAGGGATTTGCTCGCAATTTCTATGCTTCATGTTGTGTTTAATGGTAAATTATGTATGCCCTTCCCCCTCCTCCAGAAATTTGGTGAAGCCTGTGAGAGGGATACGAGATGCTTGGTTTGGAGGGCTCTACCCCCAACTTCCGTAATTTTATATTCTGGACCTCTAGAGTCGGTCAGTGTATCCTCGATGTTACCCCTCAATAGCTCTTAGAAACGGGGGGGGGGGGTTACCCCACCCTCCTGAAAATTCGTGGTCGTGTACAGAATCATTATATAAAACATGGTACTAATGTTTACAGCTCTACGTGCATTTTAACATTTTGGGGGAAAGCCCCCCCCCAAGCTCATGGAGCTCGCGGACACTTCAAGGGGAACTTCCTGGATACACTGACAGACTCCAGCGGCCCAGAATATAATATTACGAAAGTTCGGGGTAGAGTCCCCCCCCCCGTACCTCGGATCCTTGGCAATTTATTTCTTCAAATTAAAGTACAATTCTCGCTTGGCTTACATGGAACGTTTTCGCGAAATTCGTTTCCCAATTCAGTTATCAATGTAGGCCCAGAAACGGCAATCATTATAGCCCCCCCCCTCTTCCTTTGAACTTTTGTAGCCAAGTTGCTGAAAGATGTGTGGCAGGGTTGCCGTTAAATTGGTAAATTGCCACACCGGAACACTGCCACACATCAGTGTTCCTGTGTGGAAGTTTACAGTGAACCGTTTGTTCTGGGGGCATTTTTTCCGCTTTTCAATTTTCGGGGGTATTTTCTCCGGGGGTATTTTTTCCTGGGGGTGTTTTTACCTACATCCGAGAAAATGCTATTACATTATTTCGCTTAAGCTTTGGCGGAGTGATTTTAAAAAAAGATACATATTTAGCTCCCGTGGTATTTTTTTTAATCGAAACACTAAATCTTTCGTGTGTTAAAAAAAAGAACAATTTTTCCCGTGGAAAAAAAAAGCTAGTTTTATCCCTAGCGTTTGAAACTAGTTTTATTTCCTTAATCGAAAAAAAGATGCCAAGTAGAAAACAAAGCTGTGCAAAACATTTATAATTTTAAAAAAGGGAGGGGGGGGGGAGGGATACATCTTTACCTCGCGTGATTTTTTGTTTTTGTTTTTTATCGAAACACAAAATCTTTCGTACGTTAATGTATAAGACATCAAACGCTGAGTAAAAAGCAAAAGAGACCATGACATAATTGTTTACCTCTTCGGTTCAAAGGCCAAGAGTACAGAACTATCTGGGAAAGAAGCTAGTAAAGTTGTGGCTCTACGTCCTTAATATTATCTGAGCCTAATGTGCCAGCTACTTGTCCAGTTCTGGTTCGGAGGATTTGTGGATAACCAAAATTTCTGTGACACTCATAACAGAATTCAAGCTGATGTATGGCAGCCACAGTTTAATTTATGGCGACTTAAATGCTCTTTACCACTTCATGTTGAGTCAAAAGAGCCGCACCGTGTACAAAGGAGAGTCCAACCCTAACGAGTTTTTTACTATCATGATGCTAGTAGGTTCTCAGTAACCTGAGGGAAATATAATAATGTAACTGATATATCCTCAGATTTTTACAAATATTATTTCCTATGTGCACGTACTAAATATTATGCTTATAACTTAAAACCTTCAAAAAAGACCTAAGCTTATGTCTTTCGTAAGTTGCTCAGAATCAATATGTTGTGTCTCATTTTATTTTTAATAGTTTCATTTAATATTTTATAGTCTCATTTTATTTTTAAATTATATACATACTTAATGTGTCTAACTTAAATTTTATATCTTCTAGTCTGCAAAAGTGACCTTTAGCTTAGATGCCTTCTAAGCATTAGGGCAAAAATTCACTCCCAGTGTTACGGCTGGAAATTGGTACCTAGTGGAGAGTTCCTCCATATCCTACTTTCGTTTGCAACAATTTTGTTTTCTCATAAACGGATAGGGATCTTTCCAACATGGGGAAATTTTATGACCGGAAATTTCTGCTACTATGATTTGCACATGTGAACATTCAATAGCAATAAAAGCGGTTGGAGGAAGACCGCCACACAGGAAGACTGCCACACAGGAAAACTGCCACACATTTTTCAGCAACTTAGAAAACTGCCACACATCGTGAAACCGCCACACAAAAAAACTGCCACACATTTTTCAGCAACTTAGAAAACTGCCACACATCGTGAAACCGCCACACAGAAAAACTGCCACACATTTTTCAGCAACTTAGAAAACTGCCACACAGGAAAACTGCCACACGATTTTCATTAAGGGGCCGGGCACAAATTGCTATTCCTCCGAGGAACACTTTGAATGTGTGGCAGTTTTCCAAGTTTCCAAATTATGTGTGGCAGTTTCCCAAGGTGCCTAACGATGGGAAGGAGCTCTTTTGTTTGTCTGAATTTTCATGTCGGTTCATACTTGGGACAACTGGCCACAGAAGTTCGAGGTGGGGGGTGGGGTGGGGGTATAAGGATTGCCGTTTCTTGGCCTATGTTGAGAATTGAATTGGGAACTCCAAACAAATTTCGAGAAAACGTTCTATGTAAGCCCAGCAAAAATTGCTGTGTTCAGGAAAGACCAATAAGGTGGGGTTTTTTAATAACGCTGCACTTTACTTAGGCACTAAATATTTACAAATTTGTAATATTTTTCTTTTACTTAATTAATTCATAGGCCCTATACCTAGGCCTTTTTAACAGCTTTTAATCCGCCGACTTCATATTCATAACGCTTACGTATCAAATCAAGTCAATAGCATTGCGCTTTTACTTAGGCACTAAATATTAAAGTCATAGGCCACACAGGCTTAGGCACTAAATATTACAAACCTTTTTAACAGTTTTTATTCTACCAGTGTCATATTCACAACGTTTACACATCAAATAAATGTAATAATATTGCGCTTTTATTTAGGCACGAAATATTTATTCACGGGCTCCAGGCCTAGGCTTAGGCCCTTTTACCAGTTTTTATTCTACCAATGCCATATTCACAACGTTTACACAGCGAATCATGTTAATAATATTGGGCGTTTACTTAGGCTCGAAATATTTATTCATAGGCCCTAGGCCTAAGCCTTTTTAATAGTTTTTACTCTATCAATGCCATATCCACAACATTGACACAACAACAAAATGTAATAATATTGCGCTTTTACTTAGGGAGGAAATATTATTTCACAGGCCCTAGGCCTAGGCCTTTTTGACAGTTTTTTTTTTCTGCCAATGCGATATTCACAACGTTTACACAGCAAATCAATTTAATAATATTAGGCGTTTACTTAGGCACGAAATATTAATTCAAAGGCACAGGCCGTTTTAGCAGTAGGCCTAGGCCGTTTGAGCAAGCAGTTTTCATTCTGGCTGTGTCGTATTCATAACTTTTACATATCGGCACAAGTTAATATATTACGCTTATTAAAATTTCCTAAAAAGTCCAGGCCCATGGCTTTATAATTAATGTTTGGTGCCTAATTAAAAGCGCGACACTATATTTTGACTTGTTATGCACATGTCATGGCGAAAATTTTAACCTCTGGTGAATTTCAGAGAGACCTGATCAATCTTTCTGTTGGTTTATCAGAGATTAATTAATGCAAAAATTTTCTTCCATGACATACGTTAGAAGAAAATTCCTGGTTGAAAGGCAGGGGAATTCATGCGCAAAATTCGCTTGTCTTAATCACTACCAGGAAAGCAAAATTTCATGTTGGTGAAAAGAAAAAAAAAAAAAGAATAATATTTGATTTAACTGACTTTGGGGTTTTGAAAATAATTAATTTATCGGTTCTTTTATCGCGATAGGAAAAGGCGAGTAGGTGTGCAGCTCAGAGAATCAAAATTAATTTTAGTTTAACATCACGGAACGAGGGAAAAAGAAAATTAGAATTAGTGATTTTCTGCAAAGCAAGAATCCGCCATTTTTGCGTTCCTGTTTCCAAACGTCGAGAAAGTCGCCAAAAAAGTAACATCTTTTCGTCCTTTGGGGTAGGGAATTCAGCAACAAAATCTATTTTTAGAACCTCAGGGTCGAGAAGAGCCTGGTCTGCACGTGTGAAGGTCAGAGGTCACTCGAGGCGTGGGAGTGAAAAGTCCGTTGGGAAGCCGTGAGTTGCTAGGCTGAAGTTTCGACCAATGAGAGGGGTCAGCGGTTTTCAAGCACCCCAGAGTTTTTATCCGTTGAGAGTCACTTTTGTTCTGGACTTCTGGCTGGCCGTCAGAGAAAGAGAGGACGGCGGAGTTTTTTGTCTCCTCGCCTTTTGGCGGTGGAGGGGGCAGTCAGAATGAGATGCACTGGGGTCTGTTGGCCCTGTGTGGAAAAGAAAAATCTTTTTCTTTGGCCTGGTCGGCAGTAAGAATGACTGGCCGCTAGCTGTGTTCCCGTATTCTGAAGTGACTTCTAAAATCAGTCAGCAAAAAAAAAAAAAAAAAAAAATGATTATTTTCAAGGATCTCATTGCCGGAGATGAAATGACCGCTGATACACCCAAATTATCAAGTAGCGGTCGACTGCCGTGTTGGTTGCAGATGGCGGAGAAGGATCAGACCCGATTTCTTACTTTCAAGCCCAACATGCCCGAGGACCAAAAGTCCACCTATTGTTGTTGCTGCCTCCATATTTTAACGCTGGGCTGCGCCCAGGCTTCGGGGAGAAGGCCATGGCTATCATGGACGGCCTTGTGAATGCTTCGAATGCTGAATTGTCGAGCTGGGCCCACTACTGATTACAACAAGGAGTCCACCAACAGGGTAGAAAAAAGAAAAAAAACAACCTTGGAGGTGAAGTGAAAATCAACCGGGACAGTGGTGTTCTCTCAGGGAGAGTTTATTTTTTATTTATTTATTTTATCTATTATTAGGCTGTGAAACCTTTTTTTTTTATTATTATCGACGGTTAGTGTGCTTGGCAGGAAGTGTTGCTGCCCCCAGTCCAAAAGGTAAATTTCTCTCGGCATTTTCTTTTTTGTATTATGTTGTGGTTTCTTTAAAATTATAAAATGAGTTGATTTTAAAATTGGGGGCTGTCGGAAAAATATATTGCAAGGAAAAAAAGAGAGGGGAGTTGAAAATGCTTTCATTTATGTTTTTTTTGTGTTGTCATGTCTGGTAGTTTAGCAACTTCCCAGGCCAGTAAATTTTGATGTATCGGAAAAATTTAGTTTAATAGTTGGGCACAGTGAATTTTGGTGCATCGATAATAGTTTAGTTGGGCATGTGATAATTGAAAAGCAGTGTTATTGTGATGTCGTGGGTGATAAAATAATTGTAAACATTTTTTCTCTAGCCTTTTTACAGCGTTGAGTTATTTTTTTTTTGAGTGAAGATAAATTATGGGATGATTTATATTGGAATTTTGGGAACATATTATAGTGTGATGAAATTGGAAACCTAAAGTGTTGTTTACATTCTTGGAGTGTTGAGTGTCGAAATTAAGATGGTAGGTGTGTTATTTGAGGACCAGTATTTTACATGCTCCAGATGAGTGTTAATCTCCCATTGGAAAGGGGTGATCTTAGGGCAAGCAGGGAACTTGTCCTAGGGCAAGCAGGGAACTTGTCCTAGGGCAGAGGGCTCTGAGTAGGGAATTTTCACCAGGATGCGATATGTGCAGAATAGAAGTTAAAGTTTTTTTTTTGTTCTCAAGTTTAGTATTTCACAAAAAGAATGAACATCATGGGTTGAGAAGACACACTTTTGCTCACCAGTTCCAGTATTAATTGTTCTTTTCTTTGGCCTAAATTTTCTTGTTTTTACTATAAGGTTAAAAGTCTAAATGTAATTTTAATTTTCAATAAGGTGAAAATATTTAGTGGGTTATGTAAATGGTCAGTGTTATTGTCTGAAGTGGACCTGCGCATTGCCATGGTGCAGAAGAATTTCCTTGCTAGTGATTTTTCCTGGGATATATGTGGAGAGAGATAAGTGAATTTTCCTGGGATATATGTGGATACTGTGATTTAGGATTTCTTGGGATATATATAGAGAGAGATAAGTGAATTTTCCTGGGATATATGTGGATATTGTGATTTAGAATTTCTTGGGATATATACAGAGATAAGTGAATTTTTCCTGAGATATAGTTGTGTTAGTTCTGGGCCAGATGTGCCTGGAGTATTTAGGGTTGAAGTACGACAGGCTCTTGCAGGCGTGGTTGATCAAGGTGGGATCATGCATTGGTTCGAAAAGGGGGAGATCCTTGAAGACGTGGTTTTTGGGGGAAAACTTGTCTTCAAACCTCCCCAGTAGTTTCGCTGCTCACGGAGATATGTACTGCCAGCGAGGGTCGGTCGAGCGTTGCTTCAAGAAATGTGGTGAGATCATGTTAGAGGAAATTCTGTGCCTGATGATGATGTGTCACACTTGAGGATTTTTTCCTTTCCCTTTGCATAGGCTGAAAGTGGATTCACGACCCAATTTCACGCCTTCAGCCTGACTTGGTATTTTCTTCCTGTGTTGGTTCTCAAAACCCAGGGTAGTGTCTGAACTGAGAGTATTTGCCTCACCGCTACCTCAGTAATTCACTGCAGGTGTTAAATTTAAGTTTGTTTGGTGATTTAAAGTATCTAAATTTATTTGTTTATGATTTGCTGTAGTGCTAGGAATGTAAATTCTAAATTCTGGTTGTTGGTGTTAGTGAACTTGATATTTAGTTTGGAAATTTAGTTAATTGGTATTTTGAGCTTTTGTTTACTGTATAGAGTTATTAAGTATCCTGAGCTATTATGTGAAGTGCAGAGTGAGGTGATTTTTATGAGCAAGCTAGTGCAAGAAGATTGTTTGAATTTCTGAATTATGTTGATGTTATGAATAGTGATAATTTTTAAGATTAGTTAGTGAGGTTTCTTTATATATATATAAGTGAAGTAGGTTCATTCAGGATAGTTCTATGGGTTATGTAATGTTAATTAATGCTTGTGCTCAGTGTAAATTCTGTTTTGAGGATAATTTACTTTGTTTGTTTACTTGCTGATAGTAGATTTGTTAAAGTATAATTTGTGGCTCTTAAAATAACTGTAAATTTAATTGAAGTCTTTGAATCTGGTCTGGGAGATTGCGGAGTTTGCTAAGATTGTTTAAATTTAAATCAATAAGTGTAAAATTGTAAATTGGTCATTGAGCTAACTGGGTGAGAGAGAAGAGAGTACGTTTCAAAAGAACAGAATTTGTCCACCTTGTAGAATTAAAAATAATCCAGTATTTTTTTTGTAAGCTATGTGAATCATGGTATAATTTTGGATGCATGCCTAGTGTTCAAACCAACTGTGTTGAAATATGTAAAGTTGTGCTGTTCATAAGGCCAGTGGCCATATAGAAATAGAAAGAAAATTGAGATTCTGTTTTTATACTGCTGTGTTTAAGCAAACAAGAAAAAAGGAAATACCATCTGTTTGTCCACTAAATTAACTTATTAAGTTTTTAAAGAAAAATAATAAATACAGGCAGTAGCCTTTCAAAAAAAAAGTTCAAAATGAGTGCAGTGTGAAAAATTTTTGTGTGCTGTTGTCTTCCATGACTTGGTCCCATGTACCCCACCTTAGCTTGACTAAGGCTATCGATCCGAATCCTGGTATTATAAGGTTTTTCATAACTGCAATTTTTGTCCTAACCTTTTTAAATTGACTTTCACCGCCTCCACAAGTTGTGATTGAACGAGTACATTTTATCGTATGACTTATAGTGACACATTTTCATACACATGCAACAATATCCACTTATTTTTGCACTTTCAGGTGACTCAACTCTGCTTGAACACAAACAACGCAAACTTTCCAATAACTTCTTGTGGAATGTAAATTTTCAGATGCATTTTTGTTTAGGATGTTCATGGCCTTTTCTAGTACTTAGAAAATATTTTTGTTTCGAAATGCATCCACCCATCTCCCAAATTTAATTTTTCTATAATTTCCATATGAATTTCAATACCAGCATAAATATAACGCCTTTTAATAAATAACAATCAATTCAATCCAATTCAATATACCCAAAATGAATTAAATTCAAATTTTTTTTTTCGCCAAAACACACACCTTATAAATATGAACACAGCGGATAAAATTTTTTAAGAACAATACTTGATGTTTGGTGTCTGAGTAAAAGCTCAATATTATTAACATGAGTTGATGTGAAAACGTTGTGAATGTGACATTGATAAAGTAAAAACTATTAAAAAGGCCTAGGCCTAGGGCCTATTAATTAATATTTCTTGCCTAAGTAAACACCCAATATTATTAACTTGATTTTCTGTGTAAACGTTGTGAATATGGCATTGGTAGAATAAAAACTGGTAAACGAGCCTAAGCCTAGGCCTAGAGCCTGTGAATAAATATTTCGTGCTTAAATAAAAGCGCAATATTTTAAACTTAATTTGATGGGTAAACGTTGTTAATATGGCATTGGAAGAATAAAAACTGTCAAAAAGGCCTAGCTATGAATTATTATTTCCTGCCTAAGTAAAAGCGCAATATTATTACATTTCTTTGTTGTGTAAACGTTGTGAATATGGCAGTGATAAAATCAAAACTATTAAAAAGGCCTAGGTCTAGGGCCTATGAATTAATATTTCTTGCCTAAGTAAACGCCCAATATTATTAACTTGATTTTCTGTGTAAACGTTGTGAATATGGAATTGATAGAATAAAAACTGGTAAAAGGGCCTAAGCCTAGGCCTAGGGCCTGTGAATAAATATTTCGTGCCTAAGTAAAAGCGCAATATTATTAATTTGATTTGATGTGTAAACGTTGTGAATATGACACTGGTAGAATAAAAACTCTTAAAAAGACTTTAATATTTAGTACCTAAGTAAAAGCGCTATGCTATTGACTTGATTTGATACGTAAGCGTTATGAATATGAAGTCGGCGGATTAAAAGCTGTTAAAAAGGCCTAGGTGTAGGGCCTTAGAATTAATTAATAGTAAGCCAAGAAAAATATTACAAATTTGACATATTATGTAAATATTTAGTGCCTAAGTAAAAGTGCAGCGTTATTAAAAAATCCCACCTTATTGGTGTTTCCTGAACACAGCAATTTTTGCTTCGCATACATAGAACGTTTTCTCGAAATTTGAAATTTTTATTACCAACCCCCCCCCCCCCCCCCCCCCAACCACCGCCTCGAACTTCTGTGGCCAGTTGCCCTGAGTATGAACCGACATGGAAATTCAGACAAGCAAAAGAGCTCCTACCCATCGTTAGGCACCTTGGGAAACTGCCACACAAAATTCGGAAACATGGAAAACTGCCACACCAGAAAAATGCCACACATTCAAAGTGTTCCTCGGAGGAATAGCAATTTGTACCCTGCCCCTTGATAAAAAGCGTGTGGCAGTTTTCCTGTGTGGCAATCTTCCGGTGTGGCAGTTTTCTTGTGTGGCAGTTTTCCTGTGTGGCGGTTTACAGTGAACCATAAAAGCAGGCCATTTTCGGAAGTGGCTGATGTCCGGTGGGCTCATGTCGTAGTCAGTCAATGGAGTTGGGCTCGTGTCCGTACACCCTGGTCCTATGGGGTCATGTACTCTCTTCGTTTTTGGCCGAAATAAAAATCTGTATTTGATTACTGATGTACATCCTGTTTAATTTTTTGAAGAAAATTTTGATGTATTACAATATGTTTCTTGTCCGTAATGTAAAAAAAAAAGCTTATCGTTTATTATTATAACAAATCTGTTTCTACGGTTTTGAAGTTAAGCAAACAACAAGAGTGAACACAAGGAATCCCATTAAAAATATTATATATTATATGTCAGTTAGCATTTGGGAAGTTGACACCCCTCAAATTTAAACTTTTCCAAACTTTCAAGTGCGTTGTTCGTCAATTGGTAGCGTTGCCTTGTGATTTAAGTTTGAGCTTTTTAGAGCCCATGAAAAAGATTATATATGTTAGTTTACATTTAGCGGGTTAATACCCCTTAAATTTAAACTTTTCCAAATTTTTGAGTGTGCTGCTCGTTTGTTGATAGCGTTGTCTTGTGATTTAAATGTGTGCTTTTTTGGGAGTAACCCCCTTAAATTTCAACATTTCTAAAACAAAGTGCAATTTTTATACGGTCCATAAATATTTATGTGATCAATTTTCCTAGACTAGACCGGAAACGTCCTCCGACGTTACACATTATCTACAAATCATCCATAGTGGGCAAGTGTCCGGTGGGCTTTTGTCCGGACCCCGCATCAACATTCCTAGATCCTTTACTCTTCTTTACCTTTCATTATCAAAGCTTTCTTGAATTCTGCCGTACACCCGCATAACCCCTCCCCAACCCCTCACTATAGTTTCTCACGATTTTGATTGGACGACACATTTAATACCTTAATCACGCTGACTACTACCTCTCCCGGTAATAAATAAGGAAGTCTTCCTCCCCTTTCTACTTCGCTTCCGTGTCACTTTCCTATCGGGCATTCTAGCCCAAGGGGGGGGGGGGTGTCAGCGTCATTTTCTTGTAGGACTTCCGTCCACAGATAGTAGAGTTTAGGTCCCAGCCACCTACAGCGAGATCGCCTTTTGGGCAGGACACAGAAACGGAAGGAATGAGAGCAAGTCTAGCGACTTTGACAGAACAGTTTGTAGTGAGATTAGAGTACAGTAGATGGCGCCACCGTACAAGTACGATATTGCACATAGAGGGGTGAGAGAATTTCAGGTGGGGTATAGGAAAGGATACCCATTTAACCAGTGGGTCCAGCCTGGGGGCCGTCACTTAACGTGCTCGTCCGATGCACGGCGGATATTCAGCGATTGTTAGTAAATCACACCATCTCTGAAAGATCAGCCCAGGTCTCCTAGCTTCCTATTTCTATGGGTTGTTTAAGACCTGGGGTCAGACACTCCCTTCCTAAAATCCTCTGCATATGATCATTTTGATCAACCACAAGTCACAGCTGTCCGTGTCAGTAGTCTGTCATTACCGGACAAAGCGCTCTTGGTGAAATTGTTCTATTGCAACGCTGAATGTGAGAGTGCTGCGTTGAGAGCTTACCGGTCACTGAAAGGTGATCTCAGTGGGAAAGGACCGATGGAAAGTGCTGCGCTGCAGCGAATGGCGAAAAAATTAGAGGAAACGGGATATCTTTGGCAGCACGCCCACGAAGCGGTAGACTACGAACACGTGCTGCTGCAGCAGAGACGATTACGCAGGATATAGATGTGATTGTAATGTCATTCGCACATGGTGACTTCAGTGCTCGCCATGTTTCTCGGCAAACAGGCATTCCATACAGCACTGTATGGCGAACTTTACGTACGGCGGATTCTACACAGATACCCGTACAAACTGCAACGGCATCATGAACTGCAAGCTGGCGATTACGTGCAGCGTCAGGAGTTCGCAGCATGTTTTTTTCGACAAATGGATGTCGACGAGAACTGGCTGATGAACGTTTTATGGACAGATGAGGCACACTTTTCCCTAAACGGAGCGGTAAACACGCATAACTGCTACATCTGGGCCACGGAACATCCCCGAGCAGTCGTTGAAGCTCCACTTCATCAGCCGAAAGAGACAGTGTGGTGTGGATTCACGGCTTCCTTCATTATAGGTCCTTTTTTTTTTTTTTTGAAGAGGTCCGCGGCACCTCCTTTGAAACCGTTTCAGTGACAGGTGCACGTTATGCGAACATGTTACGAACGTACGTTATCCCTAGCTTGCAAGAGCGGAATGCAGTGAATCTGTGCACATTTATGCAGGATGGAGCACCACCCCACATTGCACGTTCCGTTAAGCAACTGCTGCAAGAGACGTTTGGCGCAAATCGTGTGTTGAGTCGACACTTTCCGAAGGCCTGGCCTCCTCGTTCACCAGACGTGACACCCTGCGATTTCTGGCTCTGGGGTTACCTAAAATCACAAGTGTACAGATATCGCCCCACTTCATTGGCCATGCTGAAAGATGCCATTCGACACCATGTGGCAGCTATACCACCGGACATGCTCTTCAATGCAGTCCATGGTGTTTTCTCTTGTCTGCAGGCAGTGCTGGAACAGGACGGCCATCACATTGAACACCTGGTACAATCAGGTGTCTATTTTTCTCGACACTTCCAACCTGTGGGTTGCTGCGCCATCTGGCGATGGAAAATGTAAGTAAAATGAGTAAACATTTATGTGATTTCATAAGAAACCCGATGTCATTCTGATCATTTCTACGCGAACCGCGTTGCCCTACTCTCAAAACTCCGCGAGTTATTACGTTTTCAAAATGTGCAAGACTTTTGGATCACCCGGTATATCGGCCTAGTCTCGGAACTTTTTGATCGGACCTCGTATTAGCAACTGTGCCAGAAACACTTATATTGTTCCCAAACATTGCTAAAATGCTTAACATCTCTGGTGTTCTACCAGTTACCATATCAACAGCTGAAAGATCTTTTAGTACTTTACGGCGGTTAAAATCTTACATGCGTTTCGACATGAGTGAGATTAGTTTAACGGGTTTGGCTTTAATGTCCATGTATAGGAGCAGGATGTCTACTGACGTGGATTATGTGATTAACAAGCTTGCATTAAGAAAGACCCGCAGGCTTAATTTTGTACATTGATTTTGCGTTTCCAGTTCAATATTTGCTTCGATTTTAGCGATTCTTCTTGGTTTTCGATTTGTGTTTGTGTTTCTGAAGCCATGGTATAATCTTAGATTTTCAAATTTAAAATATTCACGGAATTTTCATCTGTGTCTTCTGTTGATAGCCAAATTTCAAATGATATTACAAGGTAAGCGTTAAATTGTGTTTACATTTTGTTTTATCGTTTCTTTTGAAAATCAATGCTAAGCAAAAGTATAGTGAGCTCTTCCTATAGAGCTGGACATTTTGTGTACAGTCCATTACTTGTAAACACGGGGGATCCTTCGTGGGGGAATTTTCCAACAGTGTTGAGCACGAAATAATGTAATGCTCTCAGGATGCAAAGAATTCGTCTTCTTTTAAAAATAAAGGTATTGGTGGGAAATCCAATGTTAAGATCTGTAAGGCATAATTTTCGCTTTCAGTTTCAGTCATAAATTGTCCCTTAATTTTTACATATAATGATAATTATTATTTGTTTTTCTACTCCGATCGAAATCGCCCGCCTTTTCTGCCGGCCAGTTCCAACCCTAAGGAAACATCCTGGCAGCGCGCCTGCACCAGCTTTGGATGGATCCCTTGCGAACAAAAGCTATAGAGCTATTAGAGCTATCAAGAGCGAAACTATCTGAATTTTATATTTAGGAGTTTTGTGAAATTATACTATGATGTTCCAAAGCATGCTGCTCTGAAGAAAAATGTTTGTTTGAAACAACAAAATAGTTTTGTTGAGCTGTTTTGTTGATTTATTTTGTTGCTTTAGCCAAACTCCATGGAAATTGTTTTGTTGGCAACACAAAATTATTTCGTTGGCTATATTTTGTTAATTCAACCATGTGGAGGGGACATCGACCTTACGCCAAAGCGCACGTGATTACTAGCTACTATACTGTGCAAATTAATTGGGACAAAGTAAAAAATCACTCTTTTTTCCAAAACTATGCCTTTATATCATTCTATTCTTTGATATACACTGATAAATACCTATATTAGTATGGAGTATGTCCTCCTTTAGCAGAAATTACCTCTTGAATTCGTTTTGGCATTGACTCCACTAATTGAGTGCACATATTTTTGACTTCATAATCGTGGAACCACACTTTTATAGCATTCGTTATCATGCGTTCTTTGGTTGTACAGTCCATTTTACCTAAACGTCTCTTCAAAATATTCCACAAGTTTTCTATGGGATTTAAGTCTGGTGAATTTCCAGGCCAATCAAGCAAATTAATTTGATTTTCCAGCATGAAATTCTTGACCAATTTTGAATTGTGACATGGGGCCAAGTCATGTTGAAATGTCCCGTCAAAAGTTTGCAAGAATGGAACAATCCTACGTTGTAATATATCTACGTACTTGGCTGAATTCATCATACCTTGAACAGGAACTAAGCTTCCAGTGCCATTTGATGTGAAAAAACCCCAAAACCTCTCTTTCAGAGAGTGTTTTACAGTTTGTTTGATATGCTCAGGTCTTAAGGGTTCACAGTTGCTTCGTCTAACGACATTTGCTTCGTAACCCTGCAAAAATAAATGAGTTTCATCAATGAAAATTACCTTTCTCCAGTTGTCAGCAGTCCATGATTCATATTTTTTGGCCCATGCTAAAAATTTTATCATCATTTTTGCATTCAAATATTGTTTTTTCGTTGGTCTTTTTGCCTTCGGGCCAACTTCCAGAAGCCTACGGCGTACAGTTGAATCACTAACATCACAACCACTAACCAATACATCTCTTTAAAGGTCGGTGCTTGTTTTTTTTTTTTTTTTGGATTCATTTTACTGTTTCTGATTAAATATTTACCGGTTCGTGGAGTTATTTTTCGTTTTCTTCCACATTTACCTCTCCTTTTTGGGACGATGATCCAGATACATTGTATCGCGTAAGCAGTGATTTACCTACACCAACTGCAGAAGCGATATCTCTCACTGTCATAGAAGTGTGATCCTTCAGAGCAATTATTTTTGCACGCTTCCATGGGGAAATATCCATTTTTCAATACACGAAAGCAACACGTACTCACAGAGAGCAACAACTAACATCCACCTGTCACACACCAAAGCTCACAACTGAAGCTGAAGTGCCTATTTCCTGTTTGAAACCGGTGAAACCACATTCTTACTATCAAGTTCTAACAGTCACACCACCTCACAGCTGATAAAACCGGTTTACGTGGGTTTCCGACATCAACTGGAGATCACATTACAATTCTGAGAATAAAATAGCTTGTCCCAATTAATTTGCACGGTACAGTACTCCATACGGCACTACCAGATTACCACTGACCAGAAGAATCTCGTTTCGCGCTTAAGATTTCGTTTTGAATTATGGCTACTGCGATGCGAAGTGAGTGCATTGTTAGAAAACTGGGAGCTGCCAGCTCTGATACAGAGGAAAGCATTTCTAAGATATCTTAATAATTCTGACGTATTTTTATGCCAGTGTTTATTGTGTGTTATTTTGGTTGGATTCAGTGAATTTCAGTGATAATTCGGCCTCACTTTGTAGACTCATAATTACAATGAACATGATAAAATCCGCCATCTTATTAGATGCACAGGGGCACGTATTGAATTTAAACCCAGATTTCTGATAAAGCAATAATACATTTTTTATGACGGCTTGCGGTTCCTGATCGCAAATAAAAATTTGCACATGAGGCAATGATAAGAGTTGTAATTCATGTATAGGCTATATATACAGCATGTTTCAAAATTCGTGCGTCATATTACGTTTTTTTTTTTAATATTACGGTTGTTGTTTTTTTGTCTAACCAAAAAGGTCAATAATTTGTTTCATCAAAAAAACTAAGGAAAACATTTAAAAAGAAATCGGATTTAGAAACATGTTACATACGCACCAAAATAGTGTCAATACATCGTTATGCCAAGTGTAAATCGTCCGTGAACATTCCAGGTAATAAACCGACCTTCTAATGCTGAATGCGCAGATAAGAATGGGTCCTCAAGGACAGGTATTACCGAGCGGTTAACACGCCTAGTTCCTAAACTAAAGCTCTCGGGTTCGAATCCGCTCAGTGAGAGTTTTTAGCTGGCTCCACAAAAATTTCCTTTTGACGAAACACCGTTCAAATTCATTTAAACACCGCTAGAAAATAAATAGGGCAGGGAAAAATGGCGGACACCTAGGTCGAAGGACACCGTCTAAAATTACTGCACCGGGAAAGTGTTGCCATCGGAAAACAGGTTTAGGGACAAAATGTCCCAGCTTACATAACTCTGAATTTTGTTGGAGCAAGAAAGCAATAACTCTAAATTTTGTTTGTCACGAAAACAATGTTTGGTTGCAGCAACAAAACGTTTTATCACGATAACAATACATATTGTTGGATCAAACAAATTCCCAAAAATCGACCTAAGCATTTTGTTAAATGAACAAAACGTTTTGTCGTGATAACAATAAATTTTGTAGAATCAACAATAATTTTCAGTAAAATACTTTTGTAAATTCAACAAACATTTTTGTTGACTGTATATCGACAAAAATTTTTGCTGAATTAACAAAACGTTTTTCTCAGTGTGTTGCTTCGAAAACTCACGATGAAAAAGTCCTTAATTTGTGATAAATCCTCCTACAGAAAAAAAAAAAAAAAAATCATTACGAATATATTAAAAAAATAAAATAAACTCCAACAGAAAATCAAATGACTAATTCACTCTCATCAATGACAAAATCATTATCGCGTAATAAGAGTTTTACCATGAACGCGATAGTGACTTACGAGTCTTTATGGATGAGTGCTAAGACGCGCGGTTTCTACTGAGCCAAACTACACTGAAGAGCAATTGAATTAGAGACAGCTGGCGTTATGCAAATGTGGCGCTGTGGGCGGCCCTGTAAACGGAAACGACATGACGTATGCAGCAATCCGACAATATAAGGAGTGATGCGACGGGAATCAGTAAGAGTCGGACGCAGTATGGGTAAGACGAAGGATCTAAGCGCATTTGATTGTGGGCAAATTGCCGGGGCCCGACGAATGGGTCACTCCATATCGGAAGTCGTGCAGGCACTGGGATTTTCACGAGCCTCTGTGTCACGGGTGCACCGTGAGTACATCGAATCTGGTAAAACCATCCCTGAAAGGGCCAACTGCCGTGGACAACAGCGTGTGGATGAGCGGGGTCATCGTCGGCTAGCTCGTATTGTAACAGAGGATAGACGGGCCACAGTGCAAGACATCACTCGGCAATTTAACGCTGGTGCACAAAAACGTGTAAGCAGCCACACCATCCAGAACCATCTCCTCGCTATGGTGTACAGAAGCCATCGTCCCACGAGGGTACCGCTGCTGACCGCACATCACAGGGTGCAAAGATTAGCATGGGCGTGGGAACATCGCCACTGGACCCTAGACATGTGGGAAAATGTTGCCTGGACTGATGAGTCGAGATTCACGTTGGTACATGCGCATGGCAGGATACGAGTATGGCGCAAACCACATGAAGCGATGGATCCTTCTTGCCAGCAGGGTACTCTTCAAGCTGGTGGGGGTGGCATTCTCGTTTGGGGACTGTTTACGTGGACTGAAATGGGACCCCTGGTATGTGCGACATCGTCCCTCACAAATCAACGTTACCAGGATATCCTGGACGACCATTTGCTCCCGTTTGTGCGTCTTCCACATCCCACTGCGGACCTCATCCTGCAACAAGACAATGCACCGTGCCATCGCTCCCGAATAGTATCCGAATGGTTGAATGAACACTCCACCGAAGTGACCTCGCTTCCTTGGCTAGCTAGGTCACCTGACTTCAATCCCATCGAGCACATCTGGGATGCCATCGAGAGAGATGTTCGAGGCTCTGACCCCCCTCCATCAAATCTTCGTGAACTGTGGGAGCTTGTTCAGGGGTCGTGGATCCGTATGACTTCCTAACGCTTCCGGTGTCTTGTCGAGTCCATGCCGAGACGAATCGCCGCTGTCATCAGGGCGAAAGGTGGTGCTACACGTTACTAGACAGGTGTCTGTAATTCAATTGCTCTTCAGTGTAAACAACCTCGGATTGAATCCCACCGGAGAGAAAGGATTCTTTGGTGTAAGGGAAGACAAATTCAGGTTCTTCGATTTTGCGAAAATTCTGTGTAAACACGGAAAATCCCTAAACGGACTTTTCTGAAATAAACGGAATTATTGATTACGGAAAATCACTGAAAATACGGAAGTTGAAAAAAACAAAAACAAAAAAAACGGAAACTTTTCAAAACCGAAATTTCGTTAAAAGACGGGAACTTACCGTCAACTTTACTGCGCGTTATTTTCCGTGAATTCAGACGACTTATCTTTTACAGTGTAGTTGTTTTCTTTATTTCCTCGGCAACAGTGGTGTATTGGAAAACCTCGGGTCCCCTCCCCGCAAAAATTTTTCGTGGCCCTTTTACGAAAATATATTAGCACTTAATTAATTAAATTTTTAATTCCATATTATGTATTAACTAGGTTTTATAGGCGTTTTAATGATTAAGATTCTTTGGAATCTTCAGGTATTTTTCGAAAAACCGCAATTATTGCACTTTACTGCGTGTAACACAAATGTGCACGTTGTAATTGAAACAGTTGCCCTAATCAGGGCCGGATGGAGCTCTTGCGGTGCCCTGGGCGAAATTTCATTGCGGGGCCCAGAGCAAAATTTCATTGTGGGCACTAAAAAATAAATCTCATATTTTAATAAAGTCGTTTCTGAAAATTGTCATTCGTGAGGAAGACACACGAACACTACCGTAAAGACAAAACGATTATCTCAAAGAAGTGTTTGCTTTAAGCTTAAGAAAAAGACCATAATACGGACTGAAAGTTCAGAGAGAGAGAGAGAAAGGAAGAGAAAGAGAAATAGAGAGAGGAGGTAAGATAGATAGAGAAAGTGAGAGGGAGAGAGAGAAAGAGAAAAAGAGAGATAAAGAGAGAGATAGAGAAAGAGAGAGAGAGAGAAGAGAGAAAGAGAGAAAAAGAGAGATAGAGAAAGAGAGAGATAGATAAAGAGAGAGATAGAGAAAGAGAGAAAACGAGAGTGAGAGAGAGAGAGAGAGAGAGAGAAAGTAAAAAGTGTTAAAATCTACGATTTTCTTTCCCCGGGAGAAGAGGTTTAGGTTGCATTGTGACTCTTATAACAGCTTATTCACAAAATGATAAAAAGATACCTGCTTAGCGAATATTTTCTCATTGCGAATATTTTTGTATAGGAAATATAAATGAGGATCCCTCTAAAATAAATTGGTATAAACAGTGTTTTCCCCTGATACATGTTTAGTGATTGATTTTTAATGCACAATGGAGTAACTGAAAAATTAGTGACATTCTAAACTTTTATACGCGTTAATATATGAAAGTTGCCTTTTTTTTTTTTTTCAATTTCTTGTAATGTTGCAAAAGTGGCCTCCATATGTTGTCCGAAAGTAACTTGGATATTGTTCTTTTTATTTCCTTAAATTTAAGTATCAGGTTTTCACACAAATTGTTGGATATAAAAGTAGAGTACCGCAAAATGATGAAATTCAATTTGCTATTTCATGAATGCGGAAAAGATTAAGGTGGTTACAAAAATCATTTCGAATCTGCAAATCTGAGTGTCCGTACGACGAACAGGGAGGATAACGTATTCAAAAATGGGGAGATTGGAAACAAATAAAAAACTTCAAAAATATATTTTTAAGGGCCTTGCGCCCCAAAAGGTACAAAAAAACATGTAGTAAAATTTTTTTTACCGAAAATTATTTTGTTTTCTAAACTGCGGGGCCCGGGGCGACCGCCCCGATTGCTCCTATGGTCCAGCCGGCCCTGGCCCTAATTTTGTACCAACAGAAAGCGCTACACACGAAACAGTTACGCCGAAATTGAATATACATATCATGCAAATTTTATTCTTTCACAGAACTGATGCCAGCCTCTTTGAAATGCTTCACGATCACACATACAAAATACATAACTTCCATGTGACAGTTCTTTAACGATTTATACGAAAATACAGAAGCAAATAAATAAGTAACAATTAAGAATTGTGGCACAAAAAATTCCCTCTTGAATATTAAAAACACACTTAACATAATGCTACAAGATTTTGTACATAGTAGAAATATTTTCTCTTGACACTGTTACAAAAAAAAAAAAAAAAAAAATGACACAGTTCTCTGCTTCTCTCCGCGAATAACACCTCTCAGTTCATTATATTCTGAAGCATGCGTAGCTACGTGTAAACAACTGTAATACGTAACACCTTATCCTCAATGGTAAAATCTTTTCATTCATTAAATTGATATTTCTTTCACATTCACTTGTACATGTATAGGAATTATTGCTATGATTATTAAAAGGGGCCTCAAGTCCTCTGAAATAACTGTTTTCCTGTCATCCAATTTTTATATAAATTTCAACCGCGAAAAAAACATCCCAAAATTACTTTTCTTTTTAATACTTTTTTTCCAAAGCTGCCGTAAACAATTGCCAGATATTTTCTTTATTCATATGAAGTTTCCGCAAAAGATTCTGTAAAATGTTTTTGCTGAAGCTAGAGGTCATCCTTTCCGTTAGGTCCCCCCGCGGGTTGCGGGTGCTATCAGTACGCTCCAGCTCGGCAAAGACTTTTTAGTGTTTTTATTATTTTGCAGTTAGTCAATTAATGTCCTTAGCTAAACTTGTCAAACAGATAACATAATCAATTAAATCTCACTAATTGAAGTTAAGAGCCAGGTTCAAATGAATCAGCAACGTAAGGGAAACTTTAACTGGTTTTTCCTACAGAAGTACTAGTCATGAATAGGTAGCCACAAATGCGCTTTGTCTTTGTGTATAGCTTTCAACTGAAAATCAGAAATCTCAAATCATCATGTTATCGAATAGCAAACTCGTATACTTTTGAGAAACAGCAATCTGCTCAACGTATCTGCAATATTCGCTCTTTACACTCTTTTTTCAACCTTTCACACTCAAAACTCTCGACCTTGCTTTTTGTTGTCACTGTCAGCTTTGCCGAAACGTACAAATTGTTCGGGGAGCTAGGCGTATACATACACTGCTGGCCACCCAAAATGCAACACCAAGAAGGAAGAATCCGATTGGCATGAAATTCGCAGCATGCGTCGCCCGCGAGAGGACATGCAAACGATTAGCATTGCAGGGCATATGCAAATCATATGTGCCCGGCACACCACCGAGAAGCACTATAAGAAGGGTGCACAAAAGGCGGGGTGTAAGTAGTGCAAGTGTGTTGTGCTGCCGGACCTGTGCGTGGGAAGCTTCCTGATGCCTCGTCGCAGAATACGGCAGTCATTCCAGCACGTTTCGGAGTTCGACAGAGGACGAATAGTGGCTTATCGCGACAGAGGTTTATCGTACCGAGACATCGGCGCCCGTGTGCGACGACATCCAGCCACAGTGAGGCGAGTATGGATTCGGTGGGCGCAGGAGAGACGGACGGACCGACGTGAGCGATTGCCGCAGCCGCGGCACACCACCGAACGAGAGGACCGGCATGTTGTGCGGCGGGTATTGACGGCTCTCACCGCCACATCACGAACGTTAGTGCAGGAATTAGGGTGTGTTGCGAAACAACCGTGTCAGCACGTAACGTTCGACGTTATCTGCAGGAGCGGGGACTTGTCGTACGGCGCCCATTGCTCCGATTACCATTGACGTTACACCACCGGCGAGTGCGGAGGCAGTGGGCCGTTGAACGCCACACCTGGACTACGGAATGGCACGACATTGTCTTCTCCGACGAATTCCGCTTCTGCCTGCAACACCACGATGGTGGGATCCGCGTGTGGCGGCACCGCGACGAGAGACGGTATGACGCCTGCATTATGCATCGCCTTACCTTACCGGTCCGTCGCCTAGCGTTATGGTTTGGGGCACAATTGGATATGACACCCGCATCTCTCTGGTACGCATCGCCGGTACATTCAACAGCCACCTCACCATCTCCGACGTTTTGGAGCCCGTAGTCCTCCTTTACCTGCAGGACCTGCCAGCGGCCACGTTTCAAAAGGACAAGGCGCGCCCGCACGTGGCACGCATCGTGCAACAATTCTTCATGGCCCACCAGGTTTCACTGCTTCCGTGGCCCGCCTGTTCTCCCGATATGTCACCCATCGAACACGTCTGGCAGCTGATCGGCAACCGAGTGGCCCGGCAAGCACCACCCGCGGCTACGCCTGATGAACTGTGGCAACGTGTGGAAGCAGCCTGGACCGACATACCCCAAGCTCACATCCAAAGCCTCTTTCGTTCGATGCCGCTGCGTGTAGCGGCCGTTATTGCCAGCCATGGGGGCCATACGAACTATTGATGTCTGCGTGTTCCGCAAGTCGCACGGGCCTGTAAGCTCAATCGTTTCATCTTTGTATCTGTTGTTATGTGTCCAGTAAATCTGGCTTTGCTATCTCGTGTCCTTCTTGGTGTTGCATTTTGGGTGGCCAGCAGTGTATTTACACCGAAGAGCCAAAACATTATGATCAGCGCGTTGTGACGTACTACGTACTACTGAGGTGAAAACATGTGACAAGACAAATCTGCAGCGAGACATTGTGTCCGCGTAGCTCAGTTACTTGGGAGAGCGACTTGCTCCGGAGTGAGAAGGACACGGCTTCGATGCCCGTCGCGGACAAACTCGTGTTTTCACATTGGCGCCCGATTGTGGAAAATGGATCCGCTGGCCGTTGTGTTTTTCGAAAAATGTGTGATGTTTGCTCCACACATTGTTTGGAATTAAGGAAAAATTCCTACTTCGCTTCAAAGACAAAAAAAAAATTAAGAGGGAGATGATGTGACGTACTTCAGAGGTGAAAACATGTGTCAAGACGACAAATCTACAGCGAGACATTCTGTCCGCGTAGTTGAGTTGGGAGAGCGACTTGCTCCGGAGTAAGGGGACACGGACAAACTCGTGTTTTCACAGCGTCTTTATGCAACATCAAACAGAAGTCATCGCCCTTTCCACGTTTATAAGTGAGTCACGGAAAAATTCTCATCGGTCGCCACAGGGAATCGAATTTAGGGTCTTCCAGTTACGCGCCGGACATGCTACCACTACACCACATCGGCCTCGAATTATCCAGACTCACATACGACTAACTGCCAAACCACATAACAGGTTGCTTCTTGGAGCCACGCACAATGCTGGGGATTCACCAAAGATGGAAAGCAACAACTGCTAACCACTCGGCCATGCCTGTTCCTGCGGGCAAATTCTTATCTGTGAATTCGGCATTAGAAGGTCGGTTTATTACCTTCTGGAATGTTCACGGACGATTTATACTTGACATAACGATGTATTGACATTGTTTTGGTGCGTATGTAACATGTTTCTAAATCCGATTTCTTTTTAAATGTTTTCCTTAGTTTTTTTTGATGAAACAAATTATTGACCTTTTTGGTTAGACAAAAAAAAAAAAAAAAACCGTAATATTTTTCTTAACGTTCTATTGCAATCTTTGGTTGACGCACGAATTTTGAAACACCCTGTATATATAGCCTATACATGAATTACAACTCTTATCATTACCTCATGTGCAAATTTTTATTTGCGATCAGAAACCGCAAGCCGTCATAAGAAATGTATTATTGCTTTATCAGAAATCTGGGTTTAAATTTAATACGTGCCCCTGTGCATCTAACAAGATGGCGGATTTTATCATGTTCATTGTAATTATGAGTCTACAAAGTGAGGCCAAGTTATCACTGAAATTCACTGAATCCAACCAAAATAACACACAATAAACACTAGCATAAAAATTCGTCGGAATTATTAAGATATATTAGAAATTCTCACCTCTGAGTGTCTATATGAGAGTTGACAGCTCCCAGTCTTCTAACAATGCACTCACTTCGCAGTCAGATATCACCATAATTCAAAACGAAACCTCATAAGCGCAAAACGAGATTCATCTGGTCAGTGGTAGTCTTTTTTTTTTGATTGGAGGTTTAACGTCCACTGTGAGCAACTCAATGGGCTATAAGCAGTCTGTGACGTGCCTGCTCCGCAGGACGCACACGACATAAAAGCAGATAGCAGCGAGAACGAACGTCTGCGTATCTCAGTTGGTAGAGCGACGTGTTCCGGAATAAGAGGGCTCGGGTTCGATCCCCGGCGTGGACCAAAAATGACGGAGAAATTTACTTTGATATAATGCCGCCCGAACTTCCCGGATGACCGGGCCGTTAAAGATCTCACAATGGTGTGATGTTCTTTCCACACCGCGAGACAGCAAAAATCAGGGAATACATGGTCCCGGCTGAACCGTGGCCCATGCCCCGGTCCCGGCTGAACCGTGGGCAACGATACATGGTCCCGGCTGAACCGTGGGCCATGCCCCGGCCTGTTTCTTTCAGGCATACATCCAGGAGGGCGAAGCTCTCCTGGAAAAGACCATTCGCCCCTCCCGGAGACATTTTAGGTTACCGAACCAAATTTTAATAAATTCAGGCTATGATGAAAAAGGAAGTTTCGTTTCTTTTTATGCTACAAATATTTCTCCAATTATATATATATTTTTTGAAATGATGCCAGTTATAGTTTATTTTATAAAAAAGTGTATTACGACGCATGGTATTCTTCAAAATATAATAAGTAGACTAATCATACCTAATTGTCTGGAAATCGTGATTCAGGATCAAGAGTGCGTTGAATGCATTTTAATTGATAAAAATTTCAAGCCTGCGGACCCCCCTCCTTCCTTCCCCCTTCCTTTAGCTGAAAAAAGTTTGTTATTCCTGAAATGTTTGAAGAAGTAATTACTATATCAGGGATGTATATAGAATTTTTCTTCGGGGGAAGGGGGGGGACGAAAAAAGGAAGTTTTTGAAATCCAGCATCTGGAAAAAATGAAAGTTGAAGAAAAATTAAAGCATTTTTTTCTAATGTAAGTTCATACATTTTTATAAAATTGAGACATTTTTTTCTAATGTAAGTCGCATTTTAACCAAAAAAAAAAAAAATAAAAAAAATTAAACGTTTTGCGGGGTGGACAAGGCCCCCTCTAAATGCGCCCTTATGCTAGATATATAGTAATTACTTCTATATATATAAATACAGTAGTTAAAATTATATATATATATATATATATATATATCATCATCATTGTCAACCATTATCAATCCACTGCTGGACGAAGGTCTCCTCAAGTTTCCTCCACAACGGTCT
This sequence comes from Macrothele yani, assembly GCA_039090855.1. Lineage (NCBI taxonomy): Eukaryota > Metazoa > Arthropoda > Arachnida > Araneae > Macrothelidae > Macrothele > Macrothele yani. The sequence continues at coordinate 72,858,014 of CM077016.1, read as the reverse complement.
GTCTTGTGCCAGTCTCCTCCATGTCACTCCCTCATATTTTCGAATTTCATCCACCCATCTCCCATGTGGCCTTCTTCTGGGTGTTTTCCTGTCCCTTGGAATCCAATCTAAAATTTCGGCTGTTAATCGATGGTCTGTCCTTCTGGCAGTATGTCCAGCCCATTGCCATTTCAGGGATTTAACTCTGATCATGATGTCTTCCACTCCTGTCAATTTTCGGATCCACGAGTTCCTCTTCTTATCTCTCCTGCTTACACCGAGCATGCACCTCTCCATGCTGCTTTGAGTTGTCTGCAGCCTTTGTATGTCCCTTTTAGTTAAGGTCCACGTGTATATCATCATCATCATCATTGTCAACCATTATCAATCCACTGCTGGACGAAGGTCTCTCCAAGTTTCCTCCACAACGGTCTGTCTTGTGCCAGTCTCCTCCATGTCACCCCTGCATACTTTCGAATTTCATCCACCCATCTCCCATGTGGTCTTCTTCTGGGTCTTTTCCTGTCCCTTGGAATCCAATCTAAAATTTCAGCTGTCCATCGATGATCTGTCCTTCTGGCAGTATGTCCAGCCCATTGCCATTTCAGGGATTTAACTCTGATCATGATGTCTTCCACTCTTGTCATTTTTCGGATCCACGAGTTCCTCTTCTTATCTCTCCTGGTTACACCAAGCATGCACCTCTCCATGCTTCTTTGAGTTGTCTGCAGCCTTTGTATGTCTCTTTTAGTTAAGGTCCACGTCTCTGCACCATACGTAAGCACTGGAAGGATGCATTGATCAAACACTTTTCTTTTAAGACATAATGGCATATTGCTCTTGAAAATTATGCTGTTTCTTCCAAAAGCTCTCCAGGCAAGTTTTGTACGCCGATTAATTTCTTCATCAATGTGACCCTCACTTGATATCTGCTGTCCAAGATAAATGTACGTGTCTGTTATCTCCAGCTTTTCTCCATCAATCGATAAATCTTCATTTCTTGTAAAAGCATTGAACATCACTTTTGTCTTCTGAAAGTTCATTTTTAATCCCACTTCTTTACTCTTGTCAGCAAGTTCCTGGATCATACTCTGCAGCTCTGATGGGGTAGTTGCAAAAATGACTACGTCATCAGCAAAACGAAGGTGGGTTAGATAATCTCCATTAATCTTTATCCCTTTGTTTTCCCAGCTCAGCGACTGAAAAACACCCTCCAATGTGGCATTAAAGAGCTTCGGAGATATGGTGTCACCTTGTCTCACTCCCTTTCCAATTTTTTATGTGTGTTGTGTTTTCAAACAGCCGAATCTTTGCACTTGCATTTTCATAGATGTTATTAATAATATTAATGAATGCATCTTCAATACCGCAGGTTTTCAGAGCCATTGTAACTGCTGATGGTTTCACCGAATCAAAGGCTTTTTCATAATCGATAAAAGCCATGCACAATGGAAGTTCATATTCCCTCGCTCTTTCAATTAGTTCTCTCAGTACGTGGATATGATCTATTGTGCTGTAGCCACTCCTGAATCCAGCTTGTTCTCTCGGTTGAGCCATGTCCAGTGTTACCTTCAAGCGGTGTGAAAGAACTTTAGTGAAGATTTTATAAACTACTGATAGGAGGCTGATAGGTCTGTAGTTTCCGAGATCCTCAATGTCACCTTTCTTATGTAGCAGGATCATTGTAGTGGTGTTCCAATCCTCAGGAATCTTTCCTTCATTAAGGCATCGAGTGAAAATTTGGGCGAGTACTGTTTCGATTTCTCCACTTGCTTCTTGTATGATGTCTACAGTAATTCCATCTTCTCCTGGAGCTTTTCCCCGCTTCATGTTCTTGATTGCATGTGCAACTTCTGCTGGAAGGACTGGAGGAACTCTGGTACTGGTATCTTTCATGATGTCTGGAGTGCATGTATCATCCCTTTCATATAATTTGGAGTAGAAATCTTTCACCCTTGTCAAAATTTCGCCTCTATTTCTTGTTACAGAACCATCTTCTTTTCTCAGTGCCATAATCTGTTTTCTTCCCTTACTGAGATGTCCCTTTGCTATCTTTAGGCTTTGGTTGTTTTCAATTGCTTTCCTCACTAGTTCACAGTTGAATTTTCTTACGTCTTCAGTGATACTTTTTCTTACTGTCTTGCATAGCTCTATATATTCCACTTTGGAAGTCACATCTTCTTTAGTTGTCCTCATCTCTCTTCTTTTTTGCATCAACATTTTCGTTTTTCCTGATAATTTGTTTACATGCAACTTGTTCTTAGACCCAGCTAATTTTGTTGCTGTTTCCATAAGAGCTTTGGTTACTTTTCTGTTAACTTCAGAGATGTCCACTTCTTCCGATGTTAGGCCTTCCAAAGCAGAGAACCTGTTCTTCAGTTCCAACTTGAAGGTATTATGGTGTTTTTTAAGGTTGGTTATGTCAATAGGTTTTGTTTGTCTTATGAGCTTGCCACGTTCAAGTTTAGTGTTGAGGTGCATCTTACATCTCACCAATCTATGGTCACTGCCTGTGTTGAACTTGTTTAGCACACTGCAGTCTTCTATGACGAATTTTTTTGTTACACATAATAAAATCAATTTCACTTGTCGTCCCATTTGGATGTCTCCATGTCCATTTCCTTGTGTGGCTTTTTCTTGAAGAAGGAGTTCAAGATGAAAAACCCTTCTGCCTCTGCAAACTCAACGAGAGTATTTCCACGCTGGTTTCTGTTGCCGTGACCGAATTTACCTACTGAAGTTTCATTCTGTTGCCGTTGCCCTATTTTTGCATTGAAATCTCCCATAATTATTTTCAAGTGCTGCTTACCTTTATTATTTAGATGACAAATTTCCTCATAAAATTCTTCAATTTCTTCTTCAGGATGACTTGTGGTGGGTGCATAAGTTTGAATAATCTGAGCCTGGTATCTTTTCGAGAGTTGGATAACAAGTCGTGCTGCTCTGTCAGAGGAACTTTCAACTTCTACAACTTTATCCTTCAGTTTCTTGTTTATTATAAATCCAACACCACTAGTTCTGCCAGTATCTGTCCCACGATAGTAGAAGAGATGTCCACTTTTCAGTTCAATGAGATCTTCTCCTTTTCTCCTTACCTCACTTAGCCCCACGATGTCCCACTTGATCCTTTGTAATTCCTCTTCCAATTCAAGAAGCCTTGAATCAGAAGATAGGGAGCGTCCATTGTAAGTAGCCAAGGTCAGCATCAGATGGCAGCCTAGTCCGGTCCTCCGGGGATTCTTAGCACCCTCTGCCTTCATGTCGCACTGGCCGCTGCCTTGGCCAGGTACATTCCAGCTGCCGGAGACTGAGGGCCAAGATTTAAGTTGTGGAATCATTTTGGAGGGGTTTGGCCATAACTCACCACACTGGCCAAGCGGGTTGGTGAGTGTGGGATAGAATTTCCTCTAATCCCGATGGTATAGTTATACCGCTATTGGCGGTCGTCAGAGCCCCTTTAGTGGGAACAGGATGCACCACGAGAAGGCGGGGTTGACATTTGTCAAGGAGAGGCTGTGATGTTACGCATCAATTGACTTTACATCCCCACGTGTATATATATATATATATATATAACATGAAGCGGGGGAAAGCTCCAGGAGAAGATGGAATTACTATAGACCTCATACAAGAAGCAAGTGGAGAAATTGAAACAGTACTCGCCCAAATTTTTCACTCGATGCCTTAATGAAGGGAAGATTCCTGAGGATTGGAACAATGCTACAATGATCCTGCTACATAAAAAAGGTGACATTGAGGATCTCGGGAACTACAGACCTATCAGCCTCCTATCAGTGGTTTATAAAATCTTCACTAAAGTTCTTTCACACCGCTTGAAGGTAACACTGGACATGGCTCAACCGAGAGAACAAGCTGGATTCAGGAGTGGCTACAGCACAATAGATCATATCCACGTACTGAGAGAACTAATTGAAAGAGTGAGGGAATATGAACTTCCATTGTGCATGGCTTTTATCGATTATGAAAAAGCCTTTGATTCGGTGAAACCATCAGCAGTTACCACGGCTCTGAAATCCTGCGGTATTGAAGATGCATACATTAATATTATTAATAACATCTATGAAAATGCAAGTGCAAAGATTCGGCTGTTTGAAAATACAACACACATAAAAATTGGAAAGGGAGTGAGACAAGGTGACACCATATCTCCGAAGCTCTTTAATGCCACATTGGAAAATGTCTTTCAAACACTGAACTGGGAAAACAAAGGGATAAAGATTAATGGAGATTATCTAACCCACCTTCGTTTTGCTGATGACGTAGTCATTTTTGCAACTACCCCATCAGAGCTGCAGAGTATGATCCAGGAACTTGCTGACAAGAGTAAAGAAGTGGGATTAAAAATGAACTTTCAGAAGACAAAAGTGATGTTCAATGCTTTTACAAGAAATGAAGATTTATCGATTGATGGAGAAAAGCTGGAGATAACAGATACGTATGTTTATCTTGGACAGCAGATATCAAGTGAGGGTCACATTGATGAAGAAATTAATCGGCGTACAAAACTTGCCTGGAGAGCTTTGGAAGAAACAGCATAATTTTCAAGAGCAATATGCCATTATGTCTTAAAAGAAAAGTGTTTGATCAATGCATCCTTCCAGTGCTTACGTATGGTGCAGAGACGTGGACCTTAACTAAAAGAGACATACAAAGGCTGCAGACAACTCAAAGAAGCATGGAGAGGTGCATGCTTGGTATAACCAGGAGAGATAAGAAGAGGAACTCGTGGATCCGAAAAATGACGAGAGTGGAAGACATCATGATCAGAGTTAAATCCCTGAAATGGCAATGGGCTGGACATACTGCCAGAAGGACAGACCATAGATGGACAGCCGAAATTTTAGATTGGATTCCAAGGGACAGGAAAAGACCCAGAAAAAGACCACATGGGAGATGGGTGGATGAAATTCGTAAATATGCGGGAGTGACATGGAGGAGACTGGCACAAGACAGACCGTTGTGGAGGAAACTTGGGGAGACCTTCGTCCAGCAGTGGATTGATAATGGTTGACGATGATGATGATATACACTGCTGGACAATTGATAAGGACGGATCATAAACGGCTATATAGCGCATAAAAAAGTAAGTGTGGTTGGATGCCAAGTGAAATAAAATAATGTCAGAATGCCAGGACATTACAAGAAAGACAATTTATTGTGCTCTGAAATCCAGAAGGCTTTGGAACGTGTTCAAGGGACAAACAGGCCATTTTGTGCAGAATACGTAAACGTGAAAAAAATGCAATTACCGTCCGCAGGCGTTCCGGCGTAAGATGTCAATACGGGATATGGCCACCATGGAGGGCGATGCAAGATTCCACACGTCATGTCATGCTTTGCACAACATTATCAAGCAGCTGTTGGGGTAATTTATCCCATTCCTCTGTCAGTGTACGGATGAGGGTGTCCTTGTTTATTGGAGGGCATTGGCGACCAGCAAGACTCCTCCCTAAAGCATCCCACACATTTTCAATGGGATTCAGATCTGAAGAACGTGCTGGCCATACGAGGCGTTGAATATCCTCGCTCTCAAGACACTCCTGGACAGCGACTGTTCAATGACATGTTGCGTTGTCGTCCATGAAAATGAATCTATCACCGACAACACCACGGAACATGCGAACATGAGGTAGCAGAACATCATTAATGTATCGTTGGCCAGTCATAGTCCCAGTTGTAAGCACATAGAAGGACGTACGGCCATTGATCATGATGCCAGCCCATACCATGACACTACATGTCGGATATCGGTCCCTTTCCTGTATGTTTGCTGGACAATATGCAGTACCACTATCACGCCAGATCAGTTGTCGTCGACAATCAGACGATAGACTGTATCTACTCTCATCTGAGAAGAGGACAGCAGACCAGTCGTTATCAGTCCAATTGCGATGTTGATGGCACCATTGCAAACGTGCGGTACGGTGACGTCTGGACATTGGGATGCACACAACAGGACGGCGGGCGTATAGTCCTCCTTCATGCAAACGTCTGGCGACAGTTTTTCGGGAGATCCGCTTGCCAGTAGCAGCCATAAACTGATTTGCTACCTCACTAGCTGTGCTGCGCCGGTGTCTTTTTGTTGATAGCACTATGTACCGATCTTCTGCAGGTGTCGTACTGCGAACACGACCTCCCCCGTGACGTTTGCTACACTCTCCATTTGTTTGAAATGATTTCCAAAGCCTTGAAACAGCACTGTGGCTGACGTCGAACTCCCTGGCAACATCTGTTATTTTTCGCCCTTCTTCAATCTTGCCAATAATACGGCCACGCGTAAAATCATCTAGGTGATGTCGGGAAGACATACTGAAAATTGCAAGTTCGTCAATTGATTCTTTCCCTTTCAACTTTGCGTTTGAACAACAACGGTCAATACGTGTCAAATCCTTTATATCTCTTATCAGCGCTATGACGTCACGAACAAGTTCGGCAATCCAAAATTTGCATACGCACAACACGTCTTTCTGTATCCCGCACTTATGCTAATTTCCACATTTTCCTGCTTTCCATTTTATGGTTGCTATCGTTGCTATTGTCATCCGTCCTTAGCAATTGTCCGGCAGTGTATATATAGAAAATGGAAAACTTGCGCCCTCTAAGGTTCCATTTGCCACCTCGGTCAAAAAGTCCTGAAAGAAACACTGGGCCGCCCCGGTGGCGCAGTGGTCTAAGGCGCTGGCCTCTGATCATTCGTCCGTAAGGGGTCCGGGTTCGAATCCCGGTCAGGCATGGATGTTGTGTTTGTCTTACGGCACTGGCTCTCTCCCTTCCCTGGAACCAGCGACCCTAAATTAGGGACGGGCGACTGCTTATAGCGCATTGAGTTGCTCACGGTGGTCGTTAAACCTCCAATCAAAAAAAAAAAAAAAAGAAAAAAAGAAAAAGAAACACTGGTTCGATCCCTGGCGTGGACCAAAAATGACGGAGAAATTTACTTCGTTATAAGTCGCCCGTCCCAGTGCCGTAAGACAAACACAACATCTATGCCTCACCGGAATTCGCACCCGGACCCCTTACGAACGAATGATCAGAGGCCATCGCTTAGACCACTACGCCACCGCGGCGGCCAGTGGTAGCCTGGTTGTGCCCGTATGGAGTAGCTAGTAATCACGTGTGCTTTGGCGTAAGGTCGATGTCACCTCCATATAGTTGAATTAAAAAAATATAGCCAACGAAATAATTTTGTGTTGACAACAAAACAATTCCGATGGAGTTTGGCTAATGCAACAAAATAAATCGACAAAACAGCTCAACAAAATTATTTGTTGCTTCAAACAAAGTTTTTTTCTCAGTGCAAACAAACTTTTTTTCTCAAAACAGCTCAACATAATTATTTGTTGCTTCAAACAAACTTTTTTTCGGTGCTTTGGGGGATATACTTTTGAGAATCCCCGGATCCAGTCATTCGTGTGCAGAAACGATGACATCTACCGCCTACCTTAACATCATTAGGGACATCCTTTCATGGCAACAGTATTTTCCTCTAGTAGTGCATTCTTTCAGAAGGATAACGTGCCATACCACACTGGCCGGATTGTTCGGTAAGGGTTCGCAGTTGAAAGTATAACGAAGTAAATTTCTCCGTCATTTTTATCCGCGCCAGGATTCGAACCCGGGTCCCCTCATTCCGGAATAAGTTGCTCTACCAATTGAGCTACGCGGACGTTTTATTCTGATTCCTATCTGCCTCTATGTCGTGTGCGTCCTTCTGGCAGGTACGTCACATCTCCTGGTACGTTACATCATCTACTCCTTATTATTATTATTTTTTTATTTATTTATTTTTTTTTTCGAAGTGCTGGAGAAGGGATTCTCTTATTTTTCCTATCTCGTGGTGTGGAAAGAACATCACACCATTGCGAGATTTTGAACGGTCGGGTCATCCGGATAGTTCGGGCGCCATTATAACGAAGTAAATTTCTCCGTCATTTTTATCCACGCCAGGATTCGAACCCGGATCCCCTCATTCCGGAATAAGTCACTCTACCAATTGAGCTACGCGGACGTTTTATTCTGACTCCTATCTGCCTCTATGTCGTGTGCGTCCTTCTGGCAGGTACGTCACATCTCCTGGTACGTTACAAAAGTTAGTAAGGTATGTAACAAATTATCACATTTGCAACATGTTTAGTGTGGAGAATACATGGGGAAACATGTATCCTCCTCACTCAACAGGTAGCATTAGAACGAGTTGTAACTCGTTCTGATGCAACAGCCTCTGGCAAGCACTTATACGGATATGAAGTGATAAAAAATGGTTCCCAATAATGCCCTGGTCTGTGGTACTCCAGATCTTCTACATTTGCACGTGCACTCGGAATTCGGTTCCTGACTTCCCAGATGTTTTCAATCGGCGGTAGATCCGGTGACCTGGTTTGCCATGGTAGTACGAGAAAAGCATGTAAACATTCTTGAGTAGCGCCTGTGGTATATGGTCTGGCATGCTCGGAAAGACTGGGAAGACCACAGTTCGGAAAATGAGTCCTCATGCCGCTGGGTTAAATTGTTCTCAATGAGTGTGAAAGATGGGCCCACACCATTGCTCGAGCAGTCGGACCTTATGGCGGTCGAAGGCCTTTCGTCGGTTCGTCGCCAGACGCGAATGCGGTTGTCGTTCTATCCCAGATATATGTTAGTCTCACCGCTGAATGTGATCTTTCTTCATTGGCCATAAGCTCAGATAGTTTGTTGCACCACTGCAATGCGACCTACCTGTGACTTCTAGTGAGGGCGCACAGAAGAAGACGCCTTCTCTGCATACCAGATTTGTGCATGCGTCGATGAATGGCATTGACAGAAATCGGCGGTTCCACATCAGTTGTTCTATTACTTGATATCTGACAGCAATCGCGTTTCGGGTACTGACAGCCGCCAGGAGAATCTGGCGATCATCTCGATCCGCAGTGTCACTCGAGGACGGCCGGATCCTGAACAATGACGTGAAACACCTTCCAGTGTCCACTGCTACCAGCAGAGACGCAACTGCTTTAGCATCATCAGGTTCCAAATGCAATGCAATTCGTCTCTTAAATCTTCTTGTTCCAGGGAGACTTGTGGTACGACTTGGCTGAAACTGGCTGAGTTGATCAGACAACCAACTACGGTGTACAAACGGCATTAACCATCGATGGAAACAAGATTTACAGATTCGTTTCTGTTTATTCAGTCTACACTTCCCACAGCATTTAAATTAAAATGTAGCCCGGCGAGCGATTTTCCCTTCATTTGCATATGTCTCTGTCCCACATTTCCATACTAATTTGCATGAGCTCTTCTTTCAATTTTTCTTATGAGTGTTTTGTACCTGTTATATAAAAGACACAGTTCTCCGACAAGCAAAGCTTTCAAATGATTAAAGAAGTCAGTCACTGCCGGCAGTTAACTTTTGTGATTCACGAATATTTCTTAACTGATGTCTCTGCATTATTTTGGTTCCATTGAGTAGCGATCGGTCACCTCTCAGTTCTCAGCAAACTATATCTAAATGACTCAAACAGCCGATATTGGAAATCCTTCAGGACATTTATTTGATGGACGCAATCTCTTTATTAAAAAGTCAATATGGTCCTTCCATAACAAATCGTAAAAAGAATCCCCGAATATTTATAACACAGAAATCCTTGAATATTTTTAACTTGGACGTCTCCAGATGGGTTTCTGCTTCTCAATTTGGATTGAGTCCAACTGTAGTGCAATAATGTTTTTTTTTTTATTTTACTTTAGTAAATAGCATCTACCCCATTTTTTTTTTTTTAGACATATTTAAGAGCTTTAGGGAACATTTTACCACATACTTACAGGAGAGAAATCCCTTTCGGCTTTATCAATTAGCACTAAATCGTTGCCTTCTTCACTAAAATTTCCGAGACATAGAAAACTCCGTTCGTTTTTGATTATGCAGTGCTGTTGATTAAACAATATCAGTTCCAGATGTTTGCTTCTTTGCTGTATGTTCTGTGCGGGAGGGGAAGGGGGGGGGGTTGATAGCATTCGCAACCCTTTCATTATTGCGAGGGAGGGGCTCACTGCTAAGAAAGGCTCTGACCTCATGAAAAATATCTTACGAAATGTTTTGCGGAAACTGCATATGAAGCTAGATAAAGAACTAGCTAGGAATTTTTTATGCCTGCTTCGGATGAAGTATTAAAAAGAAAAGGATTTTTTTTTTTCAGTAAATAAGTAAACTATTTGGAAATCATTTTTGCGGTTTTAGTTTATAAAAACTGGCTGACTTCAGCAGCTATTCCACACGACTTGAGGTTCTTTTCCACAGCCATAGCACTATAGTACCTATACATACGTATATTGTATATTAACAAGATAATGTGAAAGAAATATCTGTTCAATAAATGACATTTTTGTACCGATGAGGATAAGGTGTTATATATTACAGTTGTTTGCACATAACTACTGTACGTGTCCTTCAGAAAATAATGAATTAAAAGGTGTTCTTTGCGGGAACAAAGAAGCAGAGACCTCTCTCATTTTTAGCTCGTCTTTTGTAAAAAAGATCGTGCATATGTTACCGGTTTATCCACCCGTCCGTCGTGGACACCATATCTTTGCAACTATTAGTCAGTTTTGAAAAATTCTTTTTCCATTGGGAAGCTTGAAATGTGCGCACGATGATCCTTTATTTCGTTTTTATTACGATGCACAATTTATCCGCTAGAGGGAGTAAATGCAGGTGATATCAAATTCAAAATACATTTTATTCCATATATTTGCTTCTAAACATCCGATTGAAAAAATTCCTTTACCTTTCGATTCTATTCATGTCGAAGACTATTTTAGGTATTGTTACTTTTTTCAAGTTACGCATAGATTTTCCGCTAGAGGGCGTAAAGGTAAATGTGCGTTTCCCCCGATATCTCTGCTTCTAAAACTCCGATTTTAAACATTCTTCCTGCATCGGAAACAGTTCGTCATGGGATTTTTTTGGCATATAATGCCTAACTTTTGGTAAGGAATGATTTGGCCACCAGGGTGCGTAAGTGTTAATTTATGCTTCTGACGTATTTGCAGCAAAATCTGAGCTTCTAAAATCTCGATTGAAAAAATTCGTTCGTGGTCCGATACCACATACATCGACAACACTTTTCGTAATATTTTCTTCTCAAAATAATGCATGGTTTCTCCGCCAGGGAGCGTAGATGTATATCTTATTTTTGTCGATACCTCTGCTTCTAAGAGGTCGATTTGAAAAATTCCTCCTTTGTTGGATAGTTTCCAGTGCGAAATGTGTTTCATATAATTTTAAAATTTCCAAGTTCTAATTAATAAACTTTCCGCTAGGGAGCGTAAAGGTATATTTCGTTTTCCCTGATATCTTTGCTTCCAAAACACCGATTTGAAAAATTCCTCCTTTGTTGGATAGTTTCCAGTGCGAAATGTGTTTCATATAATTTTAAAATTTCCAAGTTCTAATTAATAAACTTTCCGCTAGGGAGCGTAAAGGTATATTTCGTTTTCCCTGATATCTTTGCTTCCAAAACACCGATTTGAAAAATTCTTTCTGCACCGGATACAACTCCTGATTGGAAATGCTTTGCAGGTAATTTATAATATTTTGTGAAGAATGGTTTGGCAGCCATGTGTTAATTTCTGCTTGTGATGTATTTGCAGCAAAATCTGAGCTCCGGAAAACTAGATTGAAAAAATTCCTTCGTGGACCGATGCCACTCACATCGAAACACCTTTTGAGAATACGTTCTTCTTAAAATAATGCATATTTTTCCGCCAGGGGGCGTAGATGCCTATCTTATTTTTGTCGATATCTCTGCTTCTAAGAGTCCGAATTGAAAATTTTTTCTTTGTTGGAAAGCGTTTTCGCTGAGAAATGTTTCTATATAATTTAAACATCTTCTTAATGCACAAGTCTGCCACCAGAGGGAGTAAGATCACGTTTCTGTTTATAGCAGTATCTGTGGGACTAAAAACCCGATGAAAAAACTTCTTTCTTCCGCCAGACACTACTAACTAATCAAACTCTGTGCGTATTTTCTTCCCGAAATAACGCCCATTTTCGCCGCTAGGTGGCGCAGATGCTTAATCTGTTTTTCTCAATAACTCTGCTTCTACATGTGCGATTCAGAAAGTTCTTTCAACACCGAATGCCATTTACCTTGTAGAACACTTTAGGCTATTATATGAGGAATTTTGTAGTTCACAGTTCTGTCTGCTGTTAGTGTTTGTGTGCTTCAGTTTGCAGCTGTATCACCGCTTCTAAAATCACTATTGAGAAATTTCTTCTTTACTGTATGCCATTCGCTACAACAGAGACGTGGAGTAATTGTCCTCTTTAAATAATGCAAAGATTTTCCTCTAGGTGCGTAACGTTCGAAACTTTTTTAACTATTCGATTTGAAAATATCTTTGTCTCTGATACCTTCCTTGTGCTATAAGAAACTTTTTGCGTGCCATTTGTTAATTTTCGTAACGTGCTTTTTGGCCGCTGGTGAAACTAAGTAGATGTTTCTATTTCTGGATGTTTTATCGATTGTAGAAACCGGTTGATTGTTTTCCTAACCGGTTCCATTGACTTTGAATAGTTTCGATAAATTTAATTCGTGTCAGAACCGATTCAAAAGATGTGTTTATTACAACCAAAAATTCGGTGACATCTTTCTTGTTTTTTGTTTTTGTTTTTTTCAACAGTCAAGAAAAATAAATTGACTACGTGCAAAACGTTGTGGCATTATGTTAAGAGCGATTTTTTACGTATTTAAGAGTAAATAATTTAAGTAGTTTAACCCATGGGCGGCGGAACTTAATATTTTCCGGGGGGGGGTCCACCTTCGCCAAGAGCGAAAACAAAAAACAAATTAAAAAAAGTAAGAAGAGAGAGAGAGAGAGAAACAAAACAACGTCGGTAGATGAGTATATACTCATACATATCATCATCATCATCAACCATTTTCAATCCACTGCTGGATGAAGATCTCCCCACGTATTTTTCAGAACTTTCTGTCTTGAACCTGTCTCTTCCACGTCACTCCAGCAGTCTTTCGTATTTCATCCACATATGGTGCAATTACATTAATGGCTCTGCTCCATCTTTCGCGTGGTATTGTTCTGGGTCTTTTCCTGCCCCTTGATATTATATCTAATATTACAGTTGCTCAAACACGGCCAGTTTTCCTAGCAATATGACAGGCCGAAAACGCACGCACATTCGCCCAGAATCGTTCATCTCCTATACATAGTGCATCAAAGAATTTTTAAGACTGGCGCTAGATTTCAGCCTACGGTGACGCCACCAGTGTAATCGCGAATGCATCATAAACCGTGACCATCTGCTTGCTTTCTGCTAAAAGTACTGCGCAATTGTTAAAGTAACTCAAACAAAACGGGCGTTCATTAGAGAAGTAAAATTTTTTTCATGTTGAATTATTAAGATGGAACAAAGGGCTGTTATTAAATTTAACGCAAAACTTGGTAAAAGTGCCTCGGAAACGTACCAAATGATGAAACAAGTTTACGGTGATTTTGTTTAAGTAGATCAAATATTTTCCTGTGGCATAAACGTTTTTTGGACGGAAGAGAGACGCTAGAAGATGATAAGCATACAGGAAGACCAAGTTCATCTAGGACACCTGAGATTATTGAAAAAGTGCGTGATTTCGTGGCAAAAAATCGATATGCGTCACTAAGAATGATGGAAGAGTCTTTAAACATCAACAAAGAAACGATTCGAACCATCTTGCTTGAAGATTTGGGCAAAACAAAAGTCTGTGCTAAATTTGTTTCACATACATTACCCAATGAACAAAAATCAAGGAGAAGTGCACATTGCAGAGACATCATTTCAGCAGCTGAAAATGATCCAAACTTCTTAAAATCGATTGTTACAGGTGATGAAACATGGTGTTTTCAATATGATCCTAAAGCAAAGCGACAAAGTGCGGAATGGAAGTAAAAAAGCTGGCCACAAGCCAAAAAAACAAGAAAAGTTCCATCGAAAGTCAAAACAATGTTCATTACATTCTTCGATAGTAAAGGTATTTACCCACAAAGAATTTGTTCCAAGTGGACAAACAATTACTGGTGAGTTTTATTTAAATGTTTTGAGCCGTTTGATGGGAAGAATTCGTCGCATTCGTCCAGAATATCGAGATGATAACAGTTGGTATTTGTTGCACGATAATGCACCCAGTCACACCTCCCTTCTTGTTCGTAGATTTTTGGCGAAAAATAACGTCTGTGTGTTGAATCAATCACCGTATTCGCCTGATTTAGCACCCTGCGACTTTTCTTTGTTCCCAAAACTTAAAATGACGTTAAATGGGTGGGTTTTTTATGATAATTCGACCATACAAACAGCTTCAACGCGTGCTTTGGAGGCAATTCCGCAAAGTGAACTGGAACAGGCATTCGAATCATTATTAAATCGCTGTAACAAGTGTATTGAAGCCGGAGGGTCTTATTTTGAATAACAAACCAAAACAAACTATAATTTCTTATTTCTATTTCATTTTACAGACCTAGTCTTAAAACTTCTTTGACGCACTGTGTATGTCAAACACCAAGAAAGATTTGTGCTCTGCGCACAACAAGTAGCATACTGCTTAATTTGAGTTCGAGTTCATTTGTTCAGTTACTTATTTCTCAGATGTAAATATTTAATGGGTTTTCTAATCTCGAGTAAGACACATTCGGACTCGGGGGGGGGGAGAGAAAGAACTCACTGAGAGAAGGAGAGAGACCCCTTCTCCGCCCTGGTTATTGTTTTAAAGAGATTTAAAGAATTCTTTAACGATCTGTCTAAGGAGAAAAACAGAGCATTGAATTTACTTTTCGGTATTATTTGTGCGAAATCAATTTTTCAAAAGTGTACATAAAGAGTTTCTAAAAAACTGCGAAGCATGGTGACGGTATCCACGAAATCGTTAAAAAAAATATGTGAACCACATATTTTTAAGATGTTTCCTGGGTGGACCATAAGATTCCAGAGGGGTCCGGACCGCCGTGTCCCCTACCTTCCGCCGCCCATGGTTTAACTTCTAGCTTCCCATAATTCTTAATTGTTACTTATTTATTTGCTTACTTATGTTCTGCATTTTCGTGTCAATCGTAAACGGTCATTAGACATTGCCACATGGCAGTTATGTGCTTTGTGTGTGATCGTGAGTGTGATCGTGGCACCGCAGAGAGGTTGGACTTAGTTCTCGGAAAGAATAAAATTTGCATGATATGATTAGCTTTGGCGTAAGTGTTCTGTAGTACTTTGTAATGGTATAAAACTAAGACAATCATTTTTTATAACACGCGCATTTGTGTTACACGCAATAAACTACAATAATCTTGGCTTTACGCAAAACACCAGCAGGTTCCAAAAAATCTGAATTATTAAACCACAGTAAAACCTACTTAACCATATGGAATTAAAAAAAAAATCAATTATTGAAAGATAACAGATTTTCGCAAGTGGGTTTCGAAGATATTATTTACGGGGCCCCCTAAGTTTTCCAGGTACGCCACTTGTTCTGTGAACTTTTGCAACAGAAATTGTTTCTGAAAAATTCCACCTGAAGGGATTTCCTCCTAGTTTATATACACACTATATTGACAAAAGTCACCGGACACCTAGAAGATAAACACAACATAGCATTTATTGACATACATTAGTACAGTGTCGGTCCACCTTTGGCCTTAATGCATGCACTGACCCTTCGAGACATGCTTTCGACAAGGTTTTGGAACACAGCGATAGGTATGCGCTTCCATTCAGTACATAATGCTGCCGCTAACTGTTGCTTAGTAGTAGGCCTTGGTTCCAAACTTCTTATGCGGTGCTTTATTTCATCCCATAGGTGCTCTATGGGATTAAGATCAGGGCTCTGTGCTGGCCAGTCCACACACGATACGGAATTATCGTCAAACCACGCCGTAACAGTCTTTGCTTTATGGCTCGGTGCATTATTCTGCTGGCACCAACAAGGCTCGGTTCCATAGTATTTCCACAGAGATGGTAGGGCATAATTGTCCAGAATATCGAGGTAGACGTGCTGGTTAACAGGTTTGTCCACGATAACCAATGGGCCGGGACCATACCACGAAAAACACCCCCACACGAGTACACTGCCAGCTCCAAACTACCACGGTAACCCATCGACCACGGTAACCCATGGAATGAAGTTCTCTGCGAATGGTACGTGTACATACCGAAGTTTCAGCATTTTTACTCACCTGTACACTCAGGTCTTGTGCAGTACTCCGTCGACTAGCTGTAACGACTCTCCTGAGGCTTCGACGTCCTCTATCACTGATTTTCTTTGGTTTGCCGGTACGTTTTGCTGCTTCAGTCACGCCATGTGTCTTCCACTTATTCAGTGCATCCAAAACAGTTGACTTGGGTATGTGTGAACGTCTCGCTGTTTCTCTTATGGACAACCCACTAATATAACGCCCAACAATCTTTCCTTTTTCAAAGTCAGTTCTCTTCCGCCGCGACAACTTCATCTCACAAATTCTCAATGGGGTTGAGATCTGGAGATTGTGGGGCCACCGAAGCAAAGTAAACTCACCGATATGTTCCTGAAACCAATCCTGTACAATACGAGCACTATGGTAGGACGCATTATCTTGTTGAAAGTAGCCATCGCCATTGGGATAAACCATCCACATGACAGGATGCACTTGGTCCGCAACGATGTTTAGATATGATGTGACAGTCAGACGTTGGTCAACACGAATTAAAGGGCCCAAAGCATGCCAGAAAAACATTCTCCAAACCATAACGTTGCCTCCACCAGCTTGAAGGGTTGTAGCAATGCATTTGGGGTCCATGCTTTTCGTGCTATTTCCGCCAAATTCTCACTCGGCCATCGGCATGGTGCAAGTGAAAACGTGATTCATCGGACCACATAAATTGTTTCCAATTATCGGCTGTCCAATCCTTGTGCTCCTGTGCGAACTGGAGACGTTTTCTCTTGTTAACTGCAGACAGCAAAGATGTTCGAACAGGCCATCGGCTGTAATGTCCCATCCGATGCAGTGTACGGCGAACAGTGCGTGCAGAGATCATTTGAGGGGATCCTTGATTAAGATGGTCTGTAATTTGCTGCACTGTTGCCCTTCTGTTGTCTGTTACCAGTATGGACACTCTCCGTTCCGCCCGAGCAGTCACTAGTCCATGACGACCACACGTTGCACGTAGAGACCCAATTTTTTGGCTGACAGTCCAGTCTTTAAACACTTTAACAACAGCTGCTCTGGAACATTTCACGAATGCTGCGGTTTCGGTGATACTCGCTCCATGGCTCCGAGCTCCTACAATCATCCCACGTTGAAAGTCCGTCAAATCGCATTTTTTACCCATCTCGTAACCCAAAAATCACTTCTACAACTGTCGCAAGCCACAGTATTTGTCATTTTCTTGTAGGACTTTCGTCCGCAGTGAGTAGAGTTTAGGTCCCAGCCACCTACAGCGAGATCGCCTTTTGGACAGGACACAAAAACGAAAGGAATGAGAGCAAGTCTAGCGACTTTGACAGAACAGTTTGTAGTGAGATTAGAGTACAGTAGATGGCGCCACCGTACAAATACGATGTTGCACATAGAAGGGTGAGAGAATTTCAGGGGGGGGGGCATAGGAAAGAATACCCATTTAACCAGTAGGTCCAGCCTGGGGGCCGTCGCTTAACGTGCTCGTCCGATGCACGGCGGATATTCAGTGATTGTTAGTAAATCGCACCATCTCTGAAGATCAGCCCAGGTTCGAACCTGAGGACTTTGCATTGATAGTCTGACTCGCTAACCACTAGGCCATCCGCGGCTCATACTGTCGCAAGCACTAAGCTTTCCCTTTTTATACTAGCCTCGCCCTCTGGTGGCAACAGCGTGCAGCCATAGCTCAGTTGCTTAAAACTGTCAGGTGGACATAATAAAGTGGCCACTCACTGACTTCTGTTTTCGAAAATTTCCCTTCCATTTTCAAGGTGAAATACAAATAATTATGGAATAAAATGATACTTAACAACAACACTGGGCAGAAGAAGCATAGCAAGAAAGAAAAAATATGTTCACGTGTTAAATTTTCATTCCGCCTAACTTCCGATTTCGAAAGTCGGAATTCCGTTCTCAGACGGAAAATGACGTCCTCCCTAACCACTGCCCCCCCCCCCCCCATCTGTTCAGTTGTGCATCGATATCGAGAACCACACAAATGGAAGAAGAACCTCCTGCCTGAATTTTGGAGCCGTCTAACTTCCGTTTTCGGGAAAATTTTCTCCGTCTGCAAGCTGAAATACAAATATTTATGGAATAAACTTATACTTAATAACATTACTGGGCAAAAGGAACATCGCGAGAAAAAGAAATTACGATCTTCACTCCGTTAAACTTCCGTTTTCGGAAGTTGTGAAAGTTGAAGTACCGTCCTCTGACGAAAAGCGAATCCCCTCTCCCAAATTTCTCTTCAATTTTGCATCGATCGCGAGAATCACCGAAGTTATGGCGGAAAAAGTGGAATTCCGTGAATCCGCGGAAGAGTCTCATGCATGGCAAATGAAGCATAGGAACCCCTTCTGTGGCGCCGTGGTCTAAGCGATGGCGTATAACCATTCATCCATGAGGGTTCTGGGTTCGAATCCCGGTGAGGCATGGATCTTGTGTTTGTCTTACGGCGCTGGCTCTCTTTCTTTCCTGGTACCAGTGGCCCTAAATTAGGGACAGGCGACTGCTTATATCCCATTGAGTTGCTCACGGTGGTCGTTGAACTTTCAATCAATCAAAAAAAAAAAAAAAAAAAAGTACACGATCACAGAAATCTGATGCCTACGGAGATTTCTATATTTCTGATGTTTAGTATTTCACAAGTTCCAGGATCACAGGAGGAAATGTTGACCCCAGTGGACGAGTGGTCAGAGGCTTCTGGGCAATCGTCGGAGGTAATCCTAGATGACGTATGTGTAGTATGTTTGATTTACAGCGCTGGATTTCTCCCATCCCTGGAACCAACAACCCTGAATTAGAAATAGGAGATGCCTCAGATGGGGGAGAGGCGTTGAAATCCCAAACTAAAAAACAAAAAAACAAAAAAGTTGAGCCATCTGTATTCTGGAATTTTATATTTATTTTTGTTTCAGACGTGGACAAAACATACCACGAATTGCAAATTTCTGTTGATTACATTCACTTGAAAATCCACACTCGTTTTCTTTAATTTTGCCCTGATGTAATTTCTTCAGCAAAGAAACAAAACAAAAAAAAAACTACCGGTGTGGTCAATGGCATCACTTGTACGGTTCGTTTGTCCCGCTGCTGAACTACGCATCAATGCACCCACTGATTTTTCATTCAAAATGGACGCGCTGATTTGCATATAGAGCCATTAGCAGAAAATTTAGCCTAGGAATAATGAATATGTATGAGGTGTAAGTCAACAAGTGATGGCAGCGGAGGAAAGAAAGGGTTCCGATTGGCCATAATTTTGTGGAAGAAGGGGGAGCGTTCAAGCAGTACAACCGCGGCTGGTATCCCGGAGAATGGGGAATGCTTCGGCTTTGCACAATTAATATCACCTTATAATTAGCGTGTCTTTATCGCGCTAATGGCCGAAATAGCTTTGGTTAATTTGAATAGCGGATACTCATTACTCATCGTGTCTTAGTAGGGGATGCTCGGGTTGCGAAGATTTCAGATATGTTAACTCGATTACAAATGGGACTTAGAAAGGAAGGAAGGATGAAGCACAGCAATGGGTGATGCACTGTATGTAATGGTCCTTAGGGAAGAACTGATTGGTTAATACAACAGAAGTAATGACTTGAAGCACCGGAACTCTGAACTGCTTATGCTTCATCAGTGGTAATTTTCCTATGGGAACACAAACTTAAGGAACAGGGTGGAATTGTTACTGAAACAAGTGTTAGTGAAATCAAGAATTTTGGGCGCATAACCTGATATCGAAAAGCTCTCTGCACCTGGCGCATCCAGTGGAGGTGGTCCTGTGGTCCGTGCCCTACCCCATCAGCGGCGCACACACGGGGAGTGTCAGCCGGGTCCGGATCCCTCTCCAAAAGGCCCGAGTCCTTAAAACAAATTATTTTCTTTTAAAATACATTCCGACTATGGCTAAATTAAAAAAAAAAGACTGTGCGCATGGTTTTATAAATTTAGTATTTTCGTTATCATCAATTATTTTACTGTCAGCCTTAATTTTAGTTTTCGTAATGATCGTTATATTTATGAACGTCCTAATGATTACTGGATTTATCTTACTTCTTCAGAGAAGTTTTTAATCTGTGTGTTCATCTGTGTTAATTTATGCTGACATTCATTAAGAACGTACACTATCTACCAACAAGTAATTGGACACCCCTGCAATCGACGATATCTGCGGTCCTGATACACGTCACGGCCACCGCCGTTAAATATCGTGTGGGAAACAACAACGCAACCAGTCGCATGCAAGATGCCACGCAGTTCGTAGCTCTCTGATTTCGAGAAAGGTGTAATCGGTCGGGTATCACAGAAATGGCCGATCGATACGTGACATATCCAACGAGTTGAAGTACCCAAAATCGACAGTGGCCTACGTGATTGGCAAGTGGAAGATGAGAGGTGACTGTCGGAATGTGGCCCGACCCGGCAGACCCACAAAACTGGGAGTTAGAGACCGACGGCTGCTGGCCAGAGAAATTCGGAATAACCGCACCAAATCGATGGACCACATCCGCGAGGAGTTTCAACAGGCATCCGGGAGTGTTCTTTCGATGAATACCATCCGTAAGGAAGCCCATCTGCAAAGTTATCATGGACGTGCTGCCGCCCACAAGCCTTTGATCACCAAGTCCAATAGCGCTGCTCGGCTAACGTGGTGCAAAGAACGTCGACTGTGGACCATTGAACAGTGGAAACAGGTTGTAACGTATACTCTAGATTCACTTTCCTTTTGATTTTACTATCTCTGGTTATTTTATTTTCCTATGTAAATTATCTTCTTACTTAACGAGATGTTATTTTCTCCCGCTGAATGAGATCTGGCAATGAGTGTAAGTCATGACGTGGTGGTAGCCAGTATAAATAGGCGCGTTCAACGATACCTAAGAGAGCTTTTGTGTTACGTGAGAGAACTGTTGTTTATGTGCGAGAGAGCTTTTTGTTGATGTGCGTAGGGAGAGCTTTGTTTGATGTGTAAGAGAGCTTCGTTTATGTGAGTAGAGCTTCGTTCATGTGCAAGGAGCTTCGTTTTATTGAGTAGCTGTGTGATCTATGAAGTGTATGTTGGATCATATCAAGAGTTTCCCTAATAAGAAGTTGTTCTAGTAAGTACGTTTTTCTCAGTTCATAGTTTTGTCAGACCTCTGTCTGGCTGTTAGGTTTATTTCATTAAGTGTTATTAGTAACAACCAGAATAAGACTTTATTCATCTTAATTAGTACTACAACATTACTACCAGTTATAAGCTTGCTCATTATTATTACTACATTACTAGCAGGAAAGTTTATTCATGATATAATCAACACAACAACCATTAGAAAAAGCTTTATTCATTATAAGGTTCTCTGGAGCGACGAATAAAGGTTCACCCTCTACCGTTCGGATGGCAGAGTCTGGGTTTGGCGTCTGCCTGGAGAACGCCTCATGCCGGAATGTATTATGCCAACTGTGAAGTTCGGCGGCGGTGGAATTATGCTATCGGGGTGTTTCTCCTGGTATGGCACGGGACCCTTGGCCGCAATTCCTAGTAGACTCAACACCAAGACCTACTGCACCATTTTGGATGACCATGCGCTTCCTACGTTGTGGCAGTTTTACGGGTTGGACCCATGTTACTTTCATGATGACGATGCCATCTGTCATGTTGCGAGGTCCACCATGGCTTGGTATGGTGACAATGGGGTTAATCGAATGGACTGGACTGCGCAGAGCCCGGACCTTAACCCTATCGAGCACCTCTGGGACGAGTTGGAGCGTCGACTTCAGAAGTGCCCCCACCGTCCAAAATCGGTGAAGGAACTGACCTGTATTCTCCAAGCCGAGTGAAAGAAAATACCGCTAGCCATCGTACAACGCCTGGTTGAGAGAATGCCCCGGAGGGTCGCAGCTGTAATCGCCGCTCGTGGAGGCTCCACCAACTATTGAAGGTGAATAAACTTCGTTTTCCATTGATATGACAGGTGTCCAATTACTTGTTGTAAGATAGTGTACACACATACACTATATTATCAAGAGTATTCTGACGCTACCAAATATTTATATAAATGCAAAGAACGGTTGCGCAGGAAAGTGCGCGCTGTGTGAGTGGGGTGGTACATATACTACATATAAAGCTGAGATGATTTGTCGTGTTATTAGTAACTTTGAATAGATATGCCGCGTGGACGTGAACTTTCGGAGTTCCAGCGTGGCCTGTTCATAGGATGTCATTTGATTAACGTTTCCATACGGAGCATTTCAGCTAAAATAAACACACCAACATCAATTGAAAGCGTTATCATGAAGAGATGGAAACAAGACGGTGCAACGAGAGTAAACAAATGTTCAGGAAAGCCGCACAAACTGATGAAACCAGACAGAAAGGCCATGGTAAGAAATGTTAAGAAATCCCGTTCTTCCTCTGCAGTTTCCATCGCTGCTCAAGTAGGAAATGCTTGTAACAGCTGGCTCGGTTAGTACCATAACTATCCGCAGAGAGTTGCACAGTGTGGGTTATTATTCTGCAGCAGCGGCACACAAGCCGCACATCACTATTATGAATGCGAAGTGCCATTTGGAGTGGTGTGTCGTCCCTGGACTGTTGGCGACTGGAAAGCTGTTCTTTGGAGTGACGAATCAAGCTTTTAATTCTCCCAATCTAGTCGACGCGTTTAGATTTGGCGACAGCACGGCGTACCATTTTCGTCGGACTGTGTTCTTCCAACCGTTAAGTTCGGCGGAAGTTCCATCATGGCATGGAGTTGTTTTTCGTGGATGGGACTCGGCCCGTTGGTTATTATACCACAAACCATACACTCTCAAGTGTACCTCGACGTTCAGGATAATTCTGCACTACCAACAATGTGGCAATATTATGGAAATGACCGTTGTCTCTTCCAACACGATCCGGCTCCCTACCACACTGCACGGCGTGTGCAGGACTGGTTTCTTGAAAATAAGGTGGAAATGTTAGACTGAACTGCTCAGAGTCCTGACCTTAATCCCACAGAACACCACTGGGATGAACTGGAGTGACGGATACGAAATCGACCACGACGACTGTCTTTGCTCTCCACTCTGGCAGCAGATTTACAGGAAGAATAGGGAGCTAGTCCTGTCGAGACCTACCGGAAATTCGTTGATTCGCTGATATTGGGTTGTCGGAAAATTCATGACGTATTTTGGCACCCGATGGCGGTCGGGCGGTTTTGGAAGTACTAGAGGCATGCGCAACTCTGTTATCACTATGGCATTCGACAGGTGCCAGGTCTAGCTGCAGTCTAAACGGAATAGTGAGCGATTTGGTTGATTTGCGGAGATTTGACATCAAGTTGAAGATGGAAGACCAAACTGTGCGTTTTCGCCTTTTTTTACTGTTTTACTTTCGTAACGGGAAGAACGCGCGTCAAGCTTGTGAAAAGTTGCGTAAAGTGTACGGTGATAATGCTCTACAAGAACGTCAGTGCCAGCGGTGGTTCGCAAAATTCCGTGCTGGTGATTTTGAACTCAACGATGCTCCTCGGTCCGGGAGGCCAACCGAGGTTGATGACGACCAAATGAAAGCATTGATCGAGTCAAACCCACGTTACACGACACGAGAGATTGCAGACACATTGCACATCCATCATTCAAGCGTTCACGACCACCTGAAGAAGCTGCTACGTAAGCAAGCTCGATGTGTGGATTCCTCATGAACTCAAAGCAGCTCAATTGATGGCGCGTATAAACATCTGCGATACGCTCATTAAACGTCAGGAAAACGATCCATTTTTGAAGCGACTGATAAATGGTGACGAAAAGTGGATTGTGTACAACAATGTGCTGCTCAAACGGTCTTGGTCCCGACGTGGTGCTTCGCCTCAAACGACATCCAAAGCAGACATTCATCAGCGGAAGGTTCTGGTCTCAGTGTGGTGGGATTTGAAAGGTGTCGTGTTTTTCGAGCTCCTACCACGGAACCAAACAATCAATTCGAATGTGTACTGTCGGCAATTGGACAGTTTGAATGAATCCATCATCCAGAAACGTCCAGAGCTCGTTCATCGTAAAGGTGTTGTGTTCCATCACAACAACGTGAGACCACACACAAGTCTGATCATCCGCCAAAAATTATTGGAGCTTGGGTGGGATGTGTTGCCACACCCAACATACTCGCCTGACCTTGCGCCGTCAGACTTCCACTTGTTTCGCTCTGTTCAACAGTCCTTGCGTGGTATAACGTTCAATTCAGATGAGGCTGTAAATCAGCACCTTGTATAGTTTTTCGCCACGAAAGACAGGTCCTTCTATGAACGAGGCATTCTGCAGCTCACTGAAAGACGGCAAAAGGTTATCGAACAAAACGGGCATTATATCATTGATTGATCTTTGTTCTTTCTATCAATAAATGACCTTTGCAAAACATGGCTAAAATACGTCATGACTTTTCCGACAAACCAATAGTATGCCTCGACGTGTTGCCGATGTCATACAAGCAAAGGTGGACAGACAAACTACTAATTGCGGTAATAAAGCCATTTGTCCCAAAACATTGTGCTGTCCGAATACTTTTGATAAAGTATTCGGACTTCAACAGCTTGGGCCGCCCCCATAAAGAAATCTTCGGTGCAGCACTGGCTTTCCGTAACGTATAGTGCTCACTGCTTTGTAAAACTTTGCCCTTTTGATGCTATGCATCTAAAAAACAAGAGTAAATCACAAGTAAAATAATTCAATGTCACGAAAATCGGCAACGGAAATAGTCAAAACCATTGTTGAAATCTCATTTTTAAATGCTGTTCCATCAAGCTGCGATTTTCGGTTAATAAACGAAAAGAACTGCGGAAAGATTTCTGAAAATTCACAATTTTCGTGCCGTACGAAAAAATCCAAGAAATTCACATTTCACGGAAAAGGTTGTATCAGAAATATGCGTCGTTAATTCACGAAACGAATCACGGAAACTGTCTCGTGAATTTCATAAATTTTTTTACGGTGTGTATGAATTTAAATCGTCAAGGCTGATGCCTATAAAACATTGGCTATCTTGTCAGTGTCATCAGTTCAGGGGCGGATCTGGGGGCGCCCCATCTGAAACCAAGGAAAAGCTTCGATTTGTTAGGTTTTAAAAACGCCACTGCCGTTTATAGTGTAATATCGAATTCATAGTACGTTATTTTGACTGAACTGAGTAAAACTGGAAGAATCATGTGATTCTTTTCCTCGGTTATTTCCGGCTAAGACTGTCGAAACAGCCTTGCACTCAGATTCAGGAAGTTGGACTGAAACAGGAAACGTATGCATATGTTTGTCTGCGTGACAGCAGATACAGTTAGTCAGAAACCTGACAACTTTTTTAACGAGTAGGAACTAGATTAAATACTGTAACTGATTTTCACTCTCTTTTTTTCTTTGAAGGAGGGCTTTCTTTCATATGTTCTCTTGGGGCGTTACTAGTCTCCCTAGAAAAAGGAAGAGTATTATTATAGTGAGACAGCAATTTGATGTGCGTTTCCTCCTTGCTTCGGCAGGATATGGGTGTCTCAACGCTGCGAAAGTGGACAGCAGCCTAACACCACGCAATCTGCCGATATTTTACAGTCAGAATCAAAGCAGGGGATGGCACCATGCGCATTACAATTTATAATATGTGATCATCTCCCCCATCTTTGTGCAGACGTATCACTTTCCCCCATTCCCTCTCTAAAACCACTTCCGACAAGGAAGCGGGTTCCATTTCAAAATGACAATGAAGTGTTCCCCGCGTTATTGAAAGCTTCTTTAAACACTTGACACTCCGTCACCACAATAAGCTAAAAAGAGTATTTTCCTTTCGAACTAGAAGATCAATGCTCTCTATTATCTGAGATCAGTAAAGAACTAGCTTTGTCAGTGATTACAACATGTCTGAGATCGTCAAATCTGTGTGTACTTCAAACTATTGCCAGCACTCATCCAAGAATCTCGCGTTTGTCGGGCTGGATTCTTCACGTGTGTTGTTCGGGTGATTTAATAAAACAATGGCCGCCTTTCTTTTTGTGCGAAATGGGTTTATTGTACTCTACTGGTGAACAGAACAAACTTTTTCTTTGGCACGTGAAGTTGTGATGACTATTTCTGTAGATATAAAGTAACAAAACTTTTTTTTTTTTTGAAACCTGTTTTTTAAAGTCACAGAGTGTAGTTAAGTAATTCATTTCTGCTCCAGTAAGTTCAAACAGCGTTCCGTCTCTTGCCTTTGTGAAGTTATCTATTCTTTCACTTTTATGAAGCTAGTGAGGATTCTTTACAACAACGTAGCTTATACGAACCCTCCCTAGGAACGTCGCCAAGGGAATCCAAGGGTAAATTGGGGCCCACCCTAAAATTTTTCTTGCCCACCATTCAGCCAGGGACGTCGCTAGACTTCGAAATCAGGGTGGGCGAGTATTATGTTTGCTGGGGCAAGTTTGAGAGTAACTTTATGCACAAAAACGCTGAAAGAATGAATTTTTAATTCTTTTCACTACCGGCTACTTAGGAATTCTTGCAATCCCTACTCCTTCCTCTGGAGATGCACACACTGATCTGACTAGTTACGCCATTAGTGTAAAATACAAGTGTTGTATAACGAAGTAAATTTCTCCGTCATTTTTGGTCCACGCCGGGGCTTGAACCCGGGTCCCCTCATTCCGAAATAAGTCACTCTGCCAATTGAGCTACGCGGACGTTCGTAATCGCCGCTATCTGCCTTTATGTCGTCTGGGCAGGCACGTCACATCTCCCCCCCCGAAAGAGGGCCGGGCACATGGCCCACGGTTCAGCCGTGACCATGAATCGTCGCAGGCAGCCATCCGCTGTAGAACGTACTTGAGAACTCCCAGTCAATCTGGTGTGTGGAATGCAACGTCACACACATTTATTTTTCGAAGCGCTGGAGAAGGAATTCTTTGATTTTTCCTATCTCGCGGTGTGGAAAGAACACCATACCATTGCGAGATCTTGAACGGCCGGGTCATCCGGGAAGTTCGGGCGCCATTATAACGAAGTAAATTTCTCCGTCATTTTTGTCCACGCCGGTTCTCTAACCCGGGTCCCTTCATTCCGGAATAAGCCACTCTACCAATTGAGCTACGCGGACGTTCGTTCTGACTGCTATCTGCCTTTATGTCGTGTGCGTCCTGCTGGGCAGGCACGTCACAGTTGGTAGAATGTCTCTTTCAACTTTTTTCTTGCTGTGGATGCACTGTCTTAATTGCTTTTCAAAATGCTTGTGAGAATAGTATGTACTTAAGTAATTTCTTTAGAGGAAAATGTCTTCGTTGGTTATCTAATTCAAATTTCAACGTCATGATACGCAGACACAACACCTAGCCCCCTCCTTAATTTCCTTACTTCCAGCCAGAGACCTTACCTTCCACTCCTCTCCACCAAAGAAGTCGTCAGTCACGTCCTGCTGCCTCACTGTCCGGAGAAAGTTTTAAGAGCGCTAATATAGCTCTTTTTTTTTTTTTGCGGGTTTAACGACCACCGTGAGCAACTCCGGGATGGGTTATAAGTATAAGGTGACCAGGCATCCTTATTTTCTGGGAAGAAAGTCCTCAATTTTTATGCTTCGTCCTCAATTCTGTAAAAACTGATTGAGGACACAAAATGTCCTCAATTTCTTATTTTTTGTCCTCAATTTTTAAAATTTCCCAAAATAATTGGAATAGGAAAAAATGTGCTGAACATAGGTCATAGAACTGAACTGTATCTACCAAAGGCAACTAAATTTAGCACCAATTACCTATTTAATTGCTAGGAAATGGACTCATAAAGGTATGAAACTACACTATCTACCAACCAGTAATTGGACACCTGTGATTACAAAGGAAAACGAAGTTTATTCATCTTCAATAGTTGGTGGAGCCTCCACGAGCGGCGATTACAGCTGCGACCCTCCGGGGCATACTCTCAAACAGGCGTTGTACGACGGCTAGCGGTATTTTCTTCCACTCGGCTTGGAGAAGACAGGTCAGTTCCTTCACCGATTTCGGACGGTGGGGGCACCCCTTAAGTCGACGCTCCAACTCATCCCAGAGGTGCTCGACAGGGTTGATGTCCGGGCTCTGCGCATGCCAGTCCATTCGATTAACCCCATTGTCACCATACCAAGCCATGGTGGACCTCGCAACATGACAGGAGGCGTTGTCATCCTGAAAGTAACATGAGTCCACCCCGTAAAACTGCCACAACGTAGGAAGCGCATGGTCATCCAAAATGGTGCAGCAGGTCTCGGCGTTGAGTCTATCAGGAATTGAGACCAAGGGTCCCGTGCCATACCAGGAGAAACACCCCCATAGCATGTTTCCACCGCCATCGAACTTCACAGTTGGCACAATACATTCCGGCAGGAGGCGTTCTCCAAGCAGACGCCAAACCCAGACCCTGCCATCCGAACGGCAGAGTGAGAACCTTGATTCGTCGCTCCAAAGAGCCTGTTTCCACTGTTCAACGGTTCACTGTCGGCGTTCTTTGCACCACGTTAGCCGAGCAGCGCTATTGCACTTGGTGATCAAAGGCTTGTGGGCGGCAGCACGTCCATGATAACTTTGCAGATGGGATTCCTTACGGATGGTATTCATTGAAAGAACACTCCCGGAGGCCTGTTAAAACTCCTCGCGGATGTGGCCCATCGATTTGGTGCGGTTCTTCCGAATTTCTCTGGCCAGCACCCGTCGGTCTCTAACTCCCAGTTTTGTGGGTCTGCCGGGTCGGGCCACATTCCGACAGTCACCTCTCATCTTCCACTTGCCAATCACGTAGGCGAATGTCGAGTTTGGGTACTTTAACAACTCGCTGGATATGTCACGTATGGATCGGCCATTTCTGTGATACCCGACGATTACACCTTTCTCGAAATCAGAGAGCTCCGAACTGCGTGGCATCTTGCATGCGACTGGTTGCGTTGTTGTTTCCCACACGATATTTAACGGCGGCGGCCGTGACGTGTGTCAGGACCGCAGATATCGTCGATTGCAGGGGTGTCCAATTACTTGTTGGTAGATAGTGTATAAGTAGTCTCCCGTCCCTAATTTAGTGCCACTGATTCCAGGCAAAGGAGAGAGCCTGTTCCTTATGGCAAACACAGCATTCATGCCTCACCTGGATTCAAACCCAGACTCATCTCGGACGAATAGTCAAAAGCCAGCGCTTAGACCACTGCGCCACCGGGGCGGCATGGTATAGTAGACTCCACTTTTCGTGTTGGAATCTCCTACTTAGTAGCACATACAAATAGCAGATCAATTAATAATAACCGCCCTCAATCAATTCCTATTCACCGAGTCTATTGGCCCCTGGCCATACTAACAGGAGAAAGGCTTAAACTAAGGATTTGGAAGAGTGGAGAAAAATTGCATTTCCATGAAACTGGGAATGCTATTTTGGATAACCTTCCTACAGTGACGTAAACAAAGCACTTTCTATGGAAAATACGTAGGGTTACACGTCCAAAAGCACGACACTTATTATTACTCGGCAAAGTCCAGATTGTATATTAAAGTTTAAAAAAAATTGAAAAATGGCACATCGTGAACTGGGTGTGCGGCAGGGCGGGCAAGACAAATTTCAGGGTGGGCAAGCATCCCTTGGCGTTGTCCCTGCATTCAGCCCACCCAGTTCAAGATGTGCCTGTTGAGGGAGGTACACAAGAAGACCGATCTCAGACATGTTGTAATCACTGACTTCGTTTTCCTTTTGCTATCCGGACACCTATGATAGCAAAGGAAAACGAAATTTATTCACCTTCAATAGATGGTGGAGCCTCCACGAGCTGCGATGACAGCTGCGACCCTCCGGGGCATACTCTCAACCAGGCGTTGTACGACGGCTAGCGGTATTTTCTTCCACTCGGCTTGATGAAGGCAGGTCAGTTCCTTCACCGATTTCGGACGGTGGGGGCACCCCTTCAGTCGACCCTCCAACTCGTCCCAGAGGTGCTCGATAGGGTTGAGGTCCGGGCTCTGCGCAGGCCAGTCCATTTGATTAACCCCATTGTCACCATATCAAGCCATGGTGGACCTCGCAACATGACAGGTGGCATTGTCATCCTGAAAGTAACATGGGTCCAACCCGTAAAACTGCCACAACGTAGGAAGCGCATGGTCATCCAAAATGGTGCAGTAGGTCTCGGCGTTGAGTCTATCAGGAATTACGACCAAGGGTCCCGTGTCTTACCAGGAGAAATACCCTCATAGCATAATTCCACCGCCGCCGCCGAACTTCACAGTTGGCACAATACATTCCGGCAGGAGGCGTTCTCCAGGCAGACGCCAAACCCAGACCCTGCCATCCAAACGGTAGAGGGTGAACCTTGACTCGTCGCCCCAGAGAACCTGTTTCCACTGTTCAACGGTCCACTGTCGGCGTTCTTTGCACCACGTTAGCCGAGCAGCGCTATTGGACTTGGTGATCAAAGGCTTGTGGGCGGCAGCACGTCCATGATAACGGATGGTATTCATCGAAAGAACACTCCCGGATGCCTGTTGAAACTCCTCGCGGATGTGGCCCATCGATTTGGTGCGGTTCTTCCGAATTTCTCTGGCCAGCACCCGTCGGTCTCTAACTCCCAGTTTTGTGGGTCTGCCGGGTCGGGGCACATTCCGACAGTCACCTCTCATCTTCCACTTGCCAATCACGTAGGCCACTGTCGCTTTTGGGTACTTCAACTGGCTGGATATGTCACGTATGGATCGGCCATTTCTGTGATACCCGACGATTACATTTTTCTCGAAATCGGAGAGCTCCGAACTGCGTGGCATCTTGCATGCGACTGGTTGCGTTGTTGTTTCCAACACGATATTTAACAGCGGCGGCTGTGACGTGTATCAGGACCGCAGATACCGTCGATTGCAAGGGCGTCCAATTACTTGTTGGTAGATAATGTATATTACCTCTAACATAATATCTATGATTAAGAATGACCGTGATCAGGTAGAAGCAGCTAAAAAATGTGGGGTATACGCGATCCCCCTAAAACCAGTGGATACACCTAACACTGATTTAATATACATTGGCTCTACTGCACGCACATTGAATGCGAGATTAAAAGAACACCAATATAATATGAAATTGCATTCGCAGACTGCTGCTTTATCACGTCTTTCAAACCTAGGAACTCACTGCCCTGTCTGGGCTGATTCCTACATACTAGCTTCACCTCGTACTAAGTTTGAGACACTATTTATGGAAAGTTTATTTATCTACAGCTTTGCGAACTTCAGCGGTAATGATGAAGTGCCGATTAATATTCCACAACCTTGGAAACAAAGAGAACTGAACCTGGTGAACATGGATGACTATTCAAATACTGATTCTAATTGATGATTTGGTTAGTGTCCTTTAATTACCTGTGAAAAAAGCTATTCACTGTTTTTCTTGATGCACTTGGTAACGTAACACTGTGCTATATCTTGGTACCTGTAATTATGTAACATCACGAACTCACGTAGTTCGCCATTATGACGTCACTCATTATCGCTATATACACTGAAGAGCAGTTGAATTAGAGACAGCTGGCTTTATGCAAATGTGGTGCTGTGGGTGGCCCTGTAAACGGAAAAGGACACGACGTATGCAGCGATCCGACAATATAAGGACTGATGCGACGGGAATCAGTAAGAGTCGGACGCACTATGGGTAAGACTAAGTGCATTTGATCGTGGGCAAATTGTCGGGGCCCGACGAATGGGTCACTCCATCTCGGAAGTCGTGCAGGCACTGGGATTTTCACGAGCCACTGTATCACGGGTGCACCGTGAGTACATCGAATCCGGTAAAACAAACCATCCCTGCAAGGAACAACTGCCGTGGACAACAGCTTGTGGATGAGCCGGGTCGTCGTCGGTTAGCTCGCATTGTAACAGCGGATAGACGGGCCACAGTGCAAGAAATCACTCGGCAATTTAACGCTGGTGCACAAAAACGTGTAAGCAGATACACCATCCAGAACCATCTCTTCGCTATTGGGTACAGAAGCCATCGTCCCACGAGGGTACCGCTCCTGACCGCACATTACAGGGTGCAAAGATTAGCATGGGCGCAGGAACATCGCCACTGGACCCTAGACATGTGGAAAAATGTTGCCTGGACTGATGAGTCGAGATTCACGTTGGTACATGCGGATGGCAGGATACGAGTACGGCTTAAACCACATGAAGCGATGGATCCTTCTTGCCAGCAGGGTACTCTTCAAGCTGGTGGGGGATGCATTCTCGTCTGGGGACTGTTTACGTGGACTGAAATGGGACCCCTGGTACGTGTGACATCGTCCCTCACTGGTCAACGTTACCGGGATATCCTGGACGACCATTTGCTCCCGTTTGTGCGTCTTCAACATCCCACTGGGGACCTCATCCTGCAAAAAGAAAATGCACCGTGCCATCGCTCCCGAATTGTATCCGAATGGTTGGATGAACACTCCACCGACGTGACCTCAGCACATCTGTGATGCCATCGAGAGAGATGACCCCCTCCATCAAATCTTCGTGAACTGTGAGAGCTTGTTCAGGGGTCGTGGATCCGTATGGCTTCCCAACGCTTCCGGTGTCTTGTCGAGTCCATGCCGAGACGAATCGCCGCCGTCATAAGGGCGAAAGGTGGTGCTACACGTTACTAGACAGGTATCTCTAATTCAATTGCTCTACAGTGTATATGACAATGTTATCCGGGAGCTCTTTCCAGTGTGTTCGCTTGTGAGGATGAGCTCAGTCGGCTCGAAAGTTCTTAAGTGTTTTAGTGTAAACTATATTTTAACTATGCCAAGTCCGCAATTAAAGGTTTTTAATCTATCTTAGCTTTTAGTGATTTTACGACTTTTTAGTATCATGTAACGACAGTCTTCTTGTGTAACTTCCTCAATATTTACAATTACACGAAACTCAGACGATTGATGTGCCAGTTTTCAATATTTTTAACTTTAATATGTGTACTTTGCCAAGTGTAAAGTCTCGTGTTTTTCGTCGTGTAGCCCTACGCATTTCCCCCTGGTAAGTGCGTTGTTTACTTCTCCGTAGAAGAGTTACCAAAATAGCATCCGTAGGGCCATGAAAATTCAATTGTTGTCCACTCTTCCAAATCCTTAATTTAAGTTTCTTTTCATGTTAGTATGGACAGAGGCGAATGAGGAGGGTGGATAGCAATTCACTGAGGGAAGTGGGTACGAAATGGTGGGCAAATAAAATTTTCTAATTGTTCTGCTGTTTGCTTGTGCTACTAAGTAGGGGATAGTGAAGCCTAAAACTACACCAGTGCTATTAAGTTTGTCTTGGGACAATGAGAGAGCAGAGCATTGCTGACGACTGCTTTGTTGGAGAGGAGTGCAAGGAAAGGTCACTGTCTTGAAGGAAGGGAGTTAAGGAGAGAGTAGGTATTGTGTCTGCGTGTCACGACATTAAAATCTGATTTAAATAAACTAAGAGAGCATAAAAAGTTAAAGGCGACGTTCTACCAACACTTGCGTTTTACATACCTAACCCTCTAATCATCGTCATGTTAGCAACTCGATGAGCTATAAGCAGTCCTCGGTCCCTAATTTAGGGCTGCTGGCTCCAGGGAACGGAGAGAGCCAGTGCTGTAAGACAAGCACACCATCCATGCCTCACCCATGATTCAGACCTGGACTCATCTCGGACAATGGTTAAAACCCAGTGCTTAGACCGCCGCGCCACAAAGGTGGCTTCCTGACCTGAACCCTACACTACTGGGTCAGAGGTTTTCCTAGACGGCAAGGTGCTCAAGGTCAGCCATGGTTAGTACCTTCAAAAAGTGATCAGAGGAGCGGAAAACCACGAACCGTCGACAAGGTGTGGGCCGACAATAGCTCATCGATGCTACAGTGGGAAGTGAAGGCTGTCTGAAGGTGGGTGTATGATCCAACGGTGTAATTTCGTCCTTGCAATGCGAATTTTTCGGTTATGATTATACACTGGTGTGCAAAACTTAAGGACGAAGAGGAGAAATTAGCATAACAGCGGAACGAGCAGGCAGAACGGACCGAAAGACCACTCAGGAGATAGACTGAGGTCCGATACGGTAGGGCATGCGCATATATGCAGCATGACGTACGGGGGGGGGCAAGTGTCGGAAGGGTATAAAGCACAATGGGCGGTGTACGTTCAGCAACTCGGTGAAAGCTATTGCATGGTGTACATCGGTTTGAACGACGTCGAGTTGCTGCCACCGTGTGATATGGCCAACAGGCAATCCAGTAGACGACATCTGGATGACTTTACCCGAGGTCGCGTCATTGGAAAGTTGGAAGAAGGTCGAAGTGTGACTAGTGTGGCCGAGGAGTTCGGGATCGCTGACAGTATCGTTTCACGAGCTTGGAGAGCATTTCAAACGACAGGAACAGCTGTCCGAGAGTTTAGCAGCGGTCGTCCACGAGCAACCAGGGCGGCGGACGATAGGTATATTGTCCTACAGGCAAGAAGAGACAGCAGGAGAAATCGCAAGGCACATGCGACAGACAACTGGACGTCTGTTATCGCGTTTTACCGTGGCTAGGAGGCTACACAAAGATGGTCTATTTGCACGACGACCAGTACGATGTGTGCCATTAACGCCTGCTCATCGGAGACGGCGGTTTCTGTGGTGCCAGGAACACAAGAACTGGACACATCAGCAATGGGGTCGAGTTCTGTTTACGGATGAGAGCCGATTTAGTCTGACCAGCGATTCTGGACGTATACACATCTGGAGAGAGCAAGGAACACGCAATCACACCTCCAACATCATCGAAAGGAATCGGTTTGGAGGTGGCGGAGTTCTCGTTTGGGGCGGTATCATGCTTGGTAGCCGTACTGACTTCCACATCTTCCAAGGAGGTTCAGTCACTGGTGTAAGCTATTGTACCTAGGTTCTCCTGCCTCACGTGTGTCTGTTTAGAGGTGCTGTGGGTCCTGAGTTCCTCTTCATGGACGACAACGCTACACCTCATCGTACAGTGGCTGCCTCAGAGCTGTTGGAGAGTGAAGATATTTAACGTATGGATTGACCCGCAAGGTCCCCGGACCTAAATCCAATCGAACACGTGTGGGACCTTCTCGAGAGACGCTTGGCAGCACGTCACCAGCCGCCAGCAACGATTCTGCAGCTGTGATTGGCGCTACAAGAGGAATGGGCCGCGATGCCTCAACAGCTCCTTGACAACCTCGTCCTCAGCATGGACAGACGTTGTAAATCCTGCAACGCAGTCAGGGGTGATCATATCCCCTACTAAAGGCTTGAATTTTCTTGGCGGCCGCCTGTCACATGGACGTTTCTGTCTTCTGTCCAGTTGTGCTCGAAGCTACCTTTTCAATAAAGTGTCTTTGTATCCTTTGGATTCTTTGTTTGGACGGTTTTGTTCACTTGTGTCATATTTTTACATCTTGGGGATCTTATGGTATGATTTGAGTCGATGTGAAGCCCTTCTGCACGACGTTACATTCGAAAAACCGTCTCGTCTTTAATTTTTGCACGCCAGTGTATAAAGCACAGTATTCGCTATTTTCGAATATATGATCATCTAAAATATTTCTTTATCCATCTTCTGCAACCACCTAACTACGAAAAGTACCTTAGCACAGCTAAGCACGGAAATGTTCTGCTAGGAAACCCTGGTCCATTCATTCATGTGCAGGGAACTATGACGTCTGTGGCGTACTACAGAGATGATGCACATGTAAATAGGGCAATCAGCAGTGATAAGCCCTTGCCGGCGTAGCTTAATAGGAAAAGCATTTGGCTCCGCAGGAGAAAGGTTCGAGTCTCGCCACCATCAAATTTGGGTTTCGCATTGGCGCCGGAACGTAAAAATGGATCTACTGTCCATTACGTTCTTCGAAAATGTGTGATGCTTCTCCTACACGTTCTGTGGAAATAATCAGAACTTCTTCTTCTACAGTGAGGTCTCCTTCAAGCATGGTTTCTGGCGGACCCGAAACCTCCGATTTCGTGTCTCGCCTTTCTCAAGGGGAGGGGGATATGTGTGACGTACTGCAGAGGCGACGCACATGTCAAGACAGCAAGTAGCAGTGATAAGCCTTTGTTGGCGGGATTTAATTGGGATAGCATTCGGCTCCGGAGCGGAAGAATGCGGATTTGAGATTGCCATCGGCAAATTTGGGTTTCACACATCCACTACCTATTTAAACATCATTGCAGACCAGGTGCTTCTTTTCTTGGCAACGGTATTTCCCTCTAGTAGCGCTTTCTTTCAGAAAGACAATGCGCCATGCCACACTGCCCGGGTTGTTCGAGAATGGTTCGGGGAACATGAGGAAGACTTCCAGTCATTGCCTTGGCCTCCAAATTTCCAAGACATCAATCCAATTGAGCATTTGTGGTTTGTATTAGAATAGCAAACCCGATCTGCGGTGGCACAGTCACGTAACTTGAAGAATCTTCTGGTCACGTGTTGGTACCAGATACCACAAGACACCTTTAGAAATTTTGTAGAATCTATGTCTGACCGGGTAAGAGCTGTCTTACCGGGACGTGGAGTGTCAACATCATGTTAAGCAGGTGGTCATAATGTTTGAGCTCATCGGTGTATGTGATCGACGAATAAGTATTTTCATAAGATTGATATCTGGGTTGAGACCACTGAGATATATTGTGCTAGTTCATTCTACACTGCTAGCCACCCAAAATGCAACACCAAGAAGGACACGAGATAGCAAAGCCAGATTTACTGGACACATAACAGCAGATACAAACATGAAACGATTGAGCTTACAGGCCCGTGCGACTTGCGGAACACGCAGACATCAATAGTTCGTGTAGCCCCCATGGCTGGCAATAACGGCCGCTACACGCCGCGGCATCGAACGAAAGAGGCTTTGGATGTCGGCTTGGGGTATGTCGGTCCAGGCTGCTTCCACACGTTGCCACAGTTCATCAGGTGTAGCCGCGGATGGTGCTTGCCGGGCCACTCGGTTGCCGATCAGCGATCAGACATGTTCGATGGGCGACATATCGGGAGAACAGGCTGGCCACGGCAGCAGTGACACCTGAAGAATTATTGCATGATGCGTGCCACGTGCGGGCGCGCATTGTCCTTTTGAAACGTGACCTCTGGCAGGTCCTGCAGTTAATGGAGGACTACGGGCTCCAAAACGTCGGAGATTTAGCTGTGGCTGTTGAGTGTACCGGCGATGCGTACCAGATGGGTGCGTGTGTCATATCCAATTGCGCCCCAAACCATAACGCCAGGCGACGGACCGGTATGGCGATGCATAATGCAGGCGTCATACAGTCTTTCGCTGCGGAGCCGCCACACGCGGATCCGACCATCATGGTGTTGCAGGCAGAAGCGGGATTCGTCGGAGAAGACAATGTCGTGCCATTCCGTAGTCCAGGTGCGTCGTTCAACGGCCCACTGCCGCCGCAATCACCGGTGGTGTAACGTCAATGGTAACCGGAGCAATGGGCGCCGTGCGACAAGTCTCCGCTCCTGCAGACGACGTCGAACGGTACGTTATGACATAGGTTCTTGCGCAACACACCCTAATTCCTGCGCTAACGTTCGTGATGTAGCGGTGCGAGCCGTCAATGCCCGCCGCACAACATGCCGGTCCCCTCCTTCGGTGGTGTTCCGCGGGTGCAGCAATCACTCACGTCGTTTTGTCCGTCCCTCCTGCACCCACCGAATCCATACTCGCCTCACTGTGGCTGGATGTCGTCCCACACGGGCACCGATGTCTGGGTACGATAAACCGCTGTCGCGATAAGCCACTATTCGTCCTCTGTCGTATTCTGCGACGAGGCATCGGTAAGTTTTCCACGCACAGGTCCGGCAGCACAACACACTTCCACTACGCCTTCTGTGAACCCTTCTTATAGTGCTTCTCGGTGGTGTGCCGGGCGCACATGATTTGCATATGCCCTGCAATGCTAATCGTTTGCATGTCCTCTCACAGGCGACGCACGCTGCGAATTTCAGGTCAATCGGATGCTTCCTTCTTGGTTTTGCGTTTTGGGTGGCCAGCAGTGTATATTGATGATCCATTGAACTTCACATGAGTGGAACAAAAAAGGAGGGAGTTGCCGTTACAGGTCTTTTTGGTGATTCTTTCTACCTGGACGTTAGTATTTATTTAATTAATTATTCAAGAAGTGTGAAAATGCACTATCTGATCACAAACAGCCGTGCACTTGCTTATCTACAAACTCCCTGCAATAGGAAAGGAATTAATATCAAGTTGATCCATCTGTTGCTGTTATCACAGCCTCCATTTTACTGGGAAGGCTTTCCATTAGATTTTAATAAGCTGTAGCTAGCGAAAATTGCCTTTCATTTTGCGATAAGAGCATCAGTCAGGTCGGTCACCAATATCAGATGGTTTGGTCTGGCTCGCAGACAGCGTTTCAGTTCATCCCAAAGGTGCTCCATGGGGTTTAGATCGGGGCTCTGTGCATGTCAAACAGTTTCTTCCACTCCCATCTCATCAAACCATTCCTGCACGGACGTCGCTCTGTGGACGGGGGCGTTCTGCTATTGGTAAAGAAAAGGATCTTCACCGAACTGTAGCCACAATGCTGGGAGCACAGAATTGCCGAGAATGCCACTGTGCCGCTCCGGTGGCGCAGTGGTCTAAGGCGCTGGCCTCTGATAATTCATTCGTAAGGGGTCCGGGTTCGAATCCCGGTGAGGCATGGATGTTGTGTTTGTCTTACGGCACTGGCTCTCTCCCTTCCCTGGAACCAGTGACCCTAAATTAGGGACGGGCTACTGCTTTATAGCCCATTGAGTTGCTCACGGTGGTCGTTAAACCTTCAATCAAAAAAAAAAAAAAAAAAAGAATGCCACTGTAGGCCGGAGCGTTAAGATTCCCGAACAATGAAGTTAGGAGGTCCAGCCCAAACCATGCGAAGCAGTCCCAGAGCATGATGCTTCTTCCATCAAACTTCACAGTTGGCACAACACCGTCATGCAGGTAACGTTCATCTGGCATCCTGTCACGTTACGGGTAATCAGAGAAAGGCATTTATGAGGCATTGAATAAAATCTAAAGGCATCAGGGCACTTTTCCTTTGGCATCTCTTCTTCGGTTCATCGTCTTGGTGTGTATTTGCATACCCTTGGATGCACGTTCCTGGGCTA
This sequence comes from Macrothele yani, assembly GCA_039090855.1. Lineage (NCBI taxonomy): Eukaryota > Metazoa > Arthropoda > Arachnida > Araneae > Macrothelidae > Macrothele > Macrothele yani. Next base: position 72,818,779 of record CM077016.1, on the reverse strand, counting down.
TTGTTTGAAGTAAGATAAAAGGGCATGCAACAAAAGTCGCTTGGCTTCTTTGTGTAGCCGTTGTTGCGTTATTTTTGAAGTTGGGAGTCAGCCGACCTTGCTGGCGTTATGCAGTTTGAGGATTATAGGGCAGGCTGAGTATGGCTGTGCGTGGAGACTAGTGATGCCGAAGTTGAACTTCCGTTCTCATCTGGCTACCGTCAGTTGCATATGACGAGAAGATGTATATGGGCCAAGTTAACTGCTTCGTGCCGAACTGGACTGAACCGACTGCACCTTGGTTATCATCCATCTGCCGTCAGTTGCATCTGCCGAAGAGAGCTGTATGGGCCAGGTTAACTGCTTCGTGCCGAACTGGACTGGGCTGACTTCGTTTTGCTGCACTTCCGTTCTCATTCATCTGCCGTTAAGTGTATCTGCAGAGGAGAGATGTATGGGCCAAATTAACTGCTTTGTGCCTCTTCTATAGTGTAAAGGCCTCTCAAGCTAAGTGTTGCTATCTTATTCAAAACTAATGCTCTGTAGATTTAAACAGTTAAAATTTAAAAAAAATTGTGTGTGTGTGTTAAAATTCTTGTGCACTGTCGGTATTTTAATTTAGCATGTCAACTTAGCTTAAGACAGTCCTTCCTGCGGGGTTTAAGCTAGTCGGGCCGGGTGAAAGAACTAGACAGGTTGGACCGTCGCAATCCTCCACACTCAGACTCTTTCGTTGGACTGCTAGATGGTGAAGCATAATCCATCGCTCCAGAGAACGTGGTTCCACTGCTGCAGAGTCCACTGGACACCATTCCAGTCGACGCTTGGCGTTGATCTTGCTGTTAGGCCATGGAAACCTATTCCCTTCAGCTCTCGACGAACAGTTATGGTGCTGACGTTGCTTCCAGGGGCATTCTGAAACTCGGTGGTGAGTGCTACAGGACGTTTCGACGCATCACCCGCTTCAGCACTCGTCCGTCCCGCTCTGTCATCTTAATGTGGCCTACCAGGTAGTGCTTGAGCTGCTGTTGGTCCCAGGCGTTTTCCACTTCACAATAGCATCACTTACAGTTGATTGTGGCAGCTGCAGCAGGTCAGAAATTTCCCAAACTGACTTGTTACTAAAATGGCATCCTATGACTATCTAATACATTTTTCAACCACAAAAGTATATCCACACATATACTTGGGAAAATCGTACTCTAGGTCAAAAGAGTGTGATAGATTTTGTTGTCTACGATCAGCGTTCGAAACACTTAGTTGTTGACACCCGTGTGATGAGAGGTGCGGATGTTGGTTCTGATCATTACTTGGTAGTGTCACGAGTGAAACTTAATGTTGGTTGGAGGAAAAGGAATAGGAAGAGACCCAAGATAGAAAGAATAAAGGTTGATAGGCTCCTTGAAGATCATCAGCGGTATTCTGACTTACTCAGAAAACGACTGAAGGATCTGAAGTCTGGTGAGAGGGATGTAGAAAAGAAGTTGGAATGTTTTAAGAACTGTGTTGTCACTGCTGCTAAAGAGGTCTGTGGCACCACAATAGTGGGTAACAATAGAGGTGATGCTTGGTGGAATAGTGAGATTGATGAGGCAGCAAAGAGAAAGAAGGAAGCCTATTTGGGGATGTTGAAAGGTAGAGTCTCTGTGGATGAATATCGCTGTAAGAAGCGTGAAGCTGCTAAGCTGGTTCGCCACAGTAAGGCAAAAGATAGGAAGGAGAAAGTAGAAAGGCATGAACTGGCTTTTTGGAAAGATAGGAAGTCCTTCTGGAAGTACATGAGACTCAGGAAAAATAGGGGAAACAAAGTTGTAAGTTGTGTGAAGAATGAGATTGGGGAAATGATATGGGAGCCCAATGAGTTAAGTGACAGATGGGGTGAATACTTCTGTAAGTTATTAGATCAGGAAAGCAAAGATGATTCTGAGACAGACGCAGATGATGTCACAATGAGGGATGAAAGTACAGGAGGGATCTCAAGAGAAGAAGTGTGTAAAGCTCTGAAATCTCTTCAGAATGGTAAGGCTCTGGGAGTTGATGGCATAACTGCTGAGATGTTGAAATATGGTGGTGACTCTATAATGAATTAGCTTTATTTCTTTCCGCTAAGCTAATTATTATGAATGATTCTCTTCCTACCAGCTAGCTAATGATATACTTGTACTAAGCTTCAAAATAATGAATTCAAAAGGGTGTTGTTACTAGTTAATTACGAACTTAAACAAAATCTCAACGCTGGTTATTTATAGGAATCAAATAAATGTTATAAACCTAACAGCCAGACAGAGGTCTGACAAAAACTATGAATTGAGAAAGACTGAACTTACTGAAAACTTCTTTATTTCAACGACTCTTGGTCAACTAAGGCACACACAACACTTGTAGAACAATAATGAATAATCACTCCTCGTAATATACACGCTCTCGCTTAACGACCACAAGCTCTCCTCATAACAACACAAAAGCTCCCCTAAGTCTCGATGAACGCGCCTATATACTAGCTACCACCACGTCATGACTTACACTCATTGCCAGATCTCATTCAGCGGGTGAAATAATATTTCGTTCAGTAGGAAGATAATTTACATAGTAAAATAAAATAACCAGAGATAGCAAAATCAAAAGGAAAGTGAATATAGAGTATACGTTACAACTCTATAATTGACTGGTTAACTGAAATTTGCCAGTTGTGCTGGGAGTTAGGAATGGTCCCTCGTAATTGGAAGGATGCTATCATTGTTCCCTTGTATAAGGGAAAAGGTGATCAGACTGAATGCAAGAACTATCGTGGTATTAGCCTACTGAGTGTGCCAGGGAAAGTGTTTGGTAAGGTTGTTATTGAAAAAGTACGGGGTCTTACATCATTGAAAGTGTGGGATGTTCAAAGTGGTTTTATGCCTGGTAAAGGCTGCACTAACCAGATTTTTGCGTTACGCACGATGATTGAAAAGTATCTGGCTGTTAGGAAGAAAGTTTTTACTGCCTTCATAGATTTAGAGAAAGCTTACGACCGAGTGAATAGGAACACTTTTGTGGAAGGTATTGAATGAATATGGTGTTACTGGGAATCTACTTAATAGTGTAAAAGCCATGTATGCTAGAAGTAGAGCTTGTGTACGAGTGATTGGTGTTTTATCAAAATGGTTTTCCATTGGTGCAGGAGTTAGACAAGGTTGTGTAATGTCACCATGGCTGTTTAATATATTTATGGACGCATGCATGCGTGATGCCAAAATAGATAATAGTGGTTTATGTTTTGGTGATATCCGTGTGTGCAGATTGCTGTATGCTGATGACACTGTCCTGTTGGCAGAGAGCAAAAGTGAGTTGCAGAGTATGTTGACTCGGATGCACGAAGTTTGCATGAAATTCAAACTGAGTATAAATAAGGGAAAAACCAAAGTTATGGTGTTTGAGAGAGGAACGGGTAGCACTGAATGTAATATAAGTATAAATGGCACTGTGATTGACCAGGTGAGTGAGTTTGTGTATTTAGGAAGCATGTTTGACAGAGAGAACAAGTTGGATGGTGAAATCAGTAGGCGAGTGAATTCTTCTTTGAAAGTCATAGCTCCTCTGGGAGGTTTTCACAGGAATGATGGGTTTTCTATAGAGTCCCGCATGGCTGTGTTTGAAAGTGTAATTGTTCCTACTCTGATGTATGGTAGTGAAACCTGGGTACTGCAGAAGAAACATGGGAGTCGTTTGTGTGCTGGAGAAATGCGTTACTTACGTGGGGTTTGTGGCAAGACACGATATGATTGTGTGAGAAATGAAGATGTATTGCAGTTGTGTGATGTGAAGCAAAATGTTGTTAGCAAGGTGGAGACCAATATGCTTAGGTGGTTTCGCCATGTTGAAAGAATGAGTGATGAAATGCTTACTAAGAAAATCTTTTCAGCCCAAGTGGCAGGAAGGAAAGGCAGAGGAAGGCTAAGGAAGACATGGGTGGATCAGATTCAGGAGTGTCTGCATGAGAAAATGATTATGTGTATGAAGTATAAAAGATCTTGTGTACGGCGTGTAATGGATATTAGTGAAGCACGAGTTGTATGTCAAGAGCGCTGTAAATGGAGAAGTTTGATACGACAACAATAAGTAAAAATTTCTGGTAGTTTGTATTTCTTTTTGGAGCTAACCTCTGAATCTCAGAGAACAGCTTAGTGATATGTATGTATGTATGTATGACCGTCAAAATCACTGAACGGCTACTGTTCATGCTTGCCTATGTTGTTTGCCAGGCCGCGCATGTCGTTTTATAACTGTATGGACCATGGCTGTGACGTAAATGGGATAATACACTGCTTAAAAGGGGTGTCCGGGTGCTGTTGATCTTACAGTGTATGTTCTACGAAGTTCCCTACGAACATAAGCAAGCTACTTAACTAATCGCCTAAACTACAGCGCACAAATAATTAAAACGACAGTGGATTTGGAATCTCGTTTTCATCGAAACAGAATCATCACTATGACGAAGTAAATTTCTTCACCATTTTTATGCAACCCTCGGCTCTGGAGCACCGAGTGCTATCCACTATACTACAATGACATGTACTCTCACTGCGCTCTGCCTTTATCTCACGTGCGTGCTAGGCAGGCACGTCACATAACTTTCCCATTAATTTTGCCCTTATGTAATACAAACATGCTTTTTCATAAACCTCAGCTGCGAGTTTTCTGTTTTAGACCACGCTTGTTTTGAAAACTGTTCGGAACGTCTCTTCCGTGAGAGCTGCAGTTTGAATCCACGATATACCCCAGGACGGTGACGTCACTGCGAGTGCGACCAATTCCTCCTCTTGTGAAGGAAACGAAATGAGCAAAGAGTCTTCTATTAAACTTGGCTCTCTTCCAAACGGCGTAGGTTACAATTAATGTAAGACAAAAATTCCATTCGTAGCAGAGAATTTAAGTATTAATAACCAACTTAAAGCATTTGCAGTGATAGTAAAAATACAAGCCAACCAGCATTACTTTCATAATCCATCCTCGCATTCTGTCACTAAAGTTGTGTAATTATTCTAGTGCAACCGTCCATCCTTGCAAAAGTAAGCTTATATCCGTCTGCGATTTTATTGCTTTAGATTTTTAGTTTCTCGTGTTATTACGCTAAGATCTGATTTGTCAGCTGAGATGTATGCCCCCCTATCATTTCCAGCATAAGTTAATATCCCACGCAAACTGATTACAGGAATGAATAATGACATCTAGCATTTTATCTTTCGCTTCGATAGTCGTCAAAGCCGTCTACAAATTAAACGCTGGCATATGACTGCTTTCGCAGGCTTATCTTCACAATAAGAAACGCATCGCTGTAGCATTTCGGTCGTAGAATTCTAGAGCCATTTCGAAGGGGAAAAATTAACAACTTGAGACAAAGATTACGGTAAGTAAAAGAAAATTGCCCTCAAAACTATAAATGGATTAATTCCATTGTTATTATTTCTTGTAAAGCGGAAACTCCCCTCTCCACTAGTACCTGCTTGATAAGTTAAATCTCAATTTGATTTTATCAAAACGTTATTTATCCCAGGAATGGATTTTACGTTAAGGATTCCCAAATTTGTAACGCTTTGCTTTTTCTAGTGACAGACATCGTTTAAAATTCCTCTAATTACCGTAAGTCTGATTTCAAACTAACGTTACTAGCAATTTATATGGCATACAATTTTGTTCATTTTTAAAAGTCCTGATTACCGCAAATCCCTTTGAAAAATATGTGTTACTAGCGCAATCCGCATGGCAATAGTATTTTGTTCGTTTTTAAAGACCTGATCCTCTTATTGCAATTATGTAGAAAATAATATAACTATACTAGTAATCCAAATTTATTGACGTAGGATAAAAATTAGTTTTTCAAGCTTTCGCACATCAACCAGATGGCGTTTTCATGGAAGATATAACGAAGTAAATTTCTCCGTCATTTTTATCCGCGCCAGGATTCGAACCCGGGTCCCCTCATTCCGGAATAAGTTGCTCTACCAATTGAGCTATGCCGACGTTTTATTCTGATTCCTGTCTGTCTTTATGTCGTGTGCGTCCTTCTGGCAGGTACGTCACATCTCCTGGTACGTTACATCATCTCCCCCTTATTTTTTTTTTTTTTTTTTTTTTTTTGAAGTGCTGGAGAAAGGATTCTCTTATTTTTCCTATCTCGTGGTGTGGAAAGAACATCACACCAATGCGAGATTTTGAACGGTCGGGTCATCCGGATAGTTCGGGCGCCATTGTAACGAAGTAAATTTCTCCGTCATTTTTATCCGCGCCAGGATTCGAACCCGGGTCCACTCATTCCGGAATAAGTTGCTCTACCAATTGAGCTATGCGGACGTTTTATTCTGATTCCTGTCTGCCTTTATGTCGTGTGCGTCCTTCTGGCAGGTACGTCACATCTCCTGGAACGTTACAAAGACTCTGCGATCTGAATAATAGAACGGTTCAATAATTTGAGGGCGATGACTTGACAACAAACAGATATGAAGTAATAATTCATTTAAAGATATGAGGCATCACGTTAATTGTACACGCGTAGGATAAAGGTGCTACTTGAAGAACTGGAGTTGCTATGAATTTGGTACAAGTTCCTTAAGCCGCCCCGGTGGCGCAGTGGTCTAAGGCGTTGGCCTCTGATCATTCGTCCGTAAGGGGTCCGGGTTCGAATCCCGGTCAGGCATGGATGTTGTGTTTGTCTTACGGCACTGGCTCCCTCCCTTCCCTGGAACCAGTGACCCTAAATTAGGGACGGGCGACTGCTTATAGCCCATTGAGTTGCTCACGGTGGTCGTTAAACCTCCAATCAAAAAAAAAAGTTCCTTAAGTAGTGGTGCCCTTTTCCAACTAGGATACCACGTGAACAACTAACGTGATGCCTTTAAATGAATATTACTGCGTATCTATTTATTGTCAAGTCAAGTCATAGCGTTCAAATTCTTGAAGCGCTCTATTTTATTTTTTGACTGGAGGTTTAACGACCACCGTGAGCAACTCAATGAGCTACAAGCAGTCGCCCGTCCCTTATTTAGGGTCACTGGTTCCAGGAAAGGGAGAGAGCCAGTGGCGTAAGACAAATACAACATCCATGCCTCACCGGGATTCGAACCCGGACCCCGTTCGGACGAACAATCAGAAGCCATCGCTTACACCAAAAGCACTCTATTATTCAGATTGCAGTTTCTATCTTAAAAAAACCATCTGTTTGATCCGCGAAAGCTTGGAAAACTTATTCTTATCCTACGCCAACAAATTCGGATTACTAGTATAGTTATACTATTTTCTACATAGTTGGTGTATAATAGTTCCTCGTCATTAATTAGTAAATATATATTACTAGCAATTCGTATGGTACAGTATTTGGTTCAATTTTAAAATCCTAGCCACAGCAAATCTGATTGCAAATATGCGTTACTAGGAATTTGTATGGCATAATATTACGCAGAGCCGTAGATTCTGGCTAATCATTAAAACAAGGCCTTAATGAAAAAAATGATTAATTTAAAACTCAATTATCGTGAAATAATAACAAAAGTTTATTTACGAAAGATAACATGCAAAAATTTATAACCACAGTATTCTCTGATGACTAATGCCTTTGGTAATGAAAATACACTCAGTAGACAAAACATTAGAGATGGGCAGTTGCATAGGCATCCCCCGCGCAGACTGGAACGTACCCAAACCAAACGCAGTCGATAAATAGGCGGCCAGCAGGGCTTTCCAACAGTGCGGTCGCAGGTGGCCTAGTGGTCAACGTTCATACCTGCCACGCGGAAGACCTCGGTTTCGATCCCAAGCAGGCACGAACGCTCGAACCACTAAATATCTGCCGTGCGTCGGATGGGCACATTAAGCCGTCGGGCCCCGGGTACTGGCCTATCGGTAGTAAATAAAGGCGTCTTCTACCTCGCTTCCGTGTGACTTTCCTATCGGGCACTCTAGCCCAAATCTCCTAGCTTCCTATTTCTAAGGGTTGTTTAAGACCTGGGGTCAGACACTCCCTTCCTAAAATCCTCTACATATGATCTGATTTGATCTGATCTTCCCAACAGTGTATCGCAATTGACGAACATGGGTAAACGTGGTGATCAGAGCGACTTTGATCGTAGACGCATTGTCGGCGTAAGACAGATGGGTCATTCTATCGCTCAAGTGGTAAAAACCCTAGGGTTCTCGCGGGCAACCGTATCACGGGTGTACCGCGAATATACCATCGACGGACGAATAAGCGCCCAGAGAACAAGCGGTGGCCGAGCACACGCCATTGAAAACCGTAATCGACGTAGACTATCCAGGATCGTACAGACCGACCGCTTGGCAACGGCGGCGTAAATCACATCCAAGTAGCCCAAGCAGCGTCAGCGAGTGAACGGTATGGCGCACAATGCATACCATGGGCAACGGGAGCCGACACCCTACTCGTGTGCCAGTTTTGACTGCTCGTCATCGGACATTGTGCCGAAATCACATCCAGGTTAAATGTCGGAGGTCCAAGCAGCGTCAGTGAGTGAACGGTATGGCGCACAATGCATACCATGGGCAACGGGAGCCGACGCCCTACTCGTGTGCCAGTTTTGACTGCTCGTCATCGGACATTGTGCCGAAATCACATCCAGGTTAAATGTCGGAGGTCCAAGCAGCGTCAGCGAGTGAACGGTATGGCGCACAATGCATACCATGGGCTACGGGAGCCGACGTCCTGCTCGTGTGCCACTGTTGGCTGCTCGTCATCGGACATTGTGCCGCAATCACATCCAGGTTAAATGTCGGAGGTCCAAGCAGCGTCAGCGAGCGAACGGTATGGCGCACAATGCATACCATGGGCTACGGGAGCAGACGCCCTACTCGTGTGCCACTGTTGACTACTCGTCATCGGACATTGTGCCGCAATCACATCCAGGTTAAATGTCGGAGGTCCAAGCAGCGTCAGCGAGTGAACGGTATGGCGCACAATGCATACCATGGGCTACGGGAGCCGACGCCCTACTCGTGTGCCACTGTTGACTGCTCGTCATCGGACATTGTGCCGCAATCACATCCAGGTTAAATGTCGGATGCCCAAGCAGCGTCAGCGAGTGAACGGTATGGCGCACAATGCATACCATGGGCTACGGGAGCCGACGCCCTACTCGTGTGCCACTGTTGACTGCTCGTCATCGGACATTGTGCCGAAATCACATCCAGGTTAAATGTCGGAGGGCCAAGCAGCGTCAGCGAGTGAACGGTATGGCGCACAATGCATACCATGGGCTACGGGAGCCGACGCCCTACTCGTGTGCCACTGTTGACTACTCGTCATCGGACATTGTGCCGAAATCACATCCAGGTTAAATGTCGGAGGCCCAAGCAGCGTCAGCGAGTGAACGGTATGGCGCACAATGCATACCATGGGCTACGGGAGCCGACGCCCTACTCGTGTGCCACTGTTGACTGCTCGTCATCGGACATTGTGCCGAAATCACATCCAGGTTAAATGTCGGAGGCCCAAGCAGCGTCAGCGAGTGAACGGTATGGCGCACAATGCATACCATGGGCTACGGGAGCCGACGCCCTACTCGTGTGCCACTGTTGACTGCTCGTCATCGGACATTGTGCCGAAATCACATCCAGGTTAAATGTCGGAGGCCCAAGCAGCGTCAGCGAGTGAACGGTATGGCGCACAATGCATACCATGGGCTACGGGAGCCGACGCCCTACTCGTGTGCCACTGTTGACTGCTCGTCATCGGACATTGTGCCGAAATCACATCCAGGTTAAATGTCGGAGGGCCAAGCAGCGTCAGCGAGTGAACGGTATGGCGCACAATGCATACCATGGGCTACGGGAGCCGACGCCCTACTCGTGTGCCACTGTTGACTGCTCGTCATCGGACATTGAGCCGAAATCACATCCAGGTTAAATGTCGGAGGCCCAAGCAGCGTCAGCGAGTGAACGGTATGGCGCACAATGCATACCATGGGCTACGGGAGCCGACGCCCTACTCGTGTGCCACTGTTGACTGCTCGTCATCGGACATTGTGCCGAAATCACATCCAGGTTAAATGTCGGAGGCCCAAGCAGCGTCAGCCAGTGAACGGTATGGCGCCCAATGCATACCATGGGCTACGGGAGCCGACGCCCTACTCGTGTGCCACTGTTGACTGCTCGTCATCGGACATTGTGCCGAAATCACATCCAGGTTAAATGTCGGAGGCCCAAGCAGCGTCAGCCAGTGAACGGTATGGCGCCCAATGCATACCATGGGCTACGGGAGCCGACGCCCTACTCGTGTGCCACTGTTGACTGCTCGTCATCGGACATTGTGCCGAAATCACATCCAGGTTAAATGTCGGATGCCCAAGCAGCGTCAGCGAGTGAACGGTATGGCGCACAATGCATACCATGGGCTACGGCAGCCGACGCCCTACTCGTGTGCCACTGTTGACTGCTCGTCATCGGACATTGTGCCGAAATCACATCCAGGTTAAATGTCGGAGGCCCAAGCAGCGTCAGCGAGTGAACGGTATGCCGCACAATGCATACCATGGGCTACGGGAGCCGACGCCCTACTCGTGTGCCACTGTTGACTGCTCGTCATCGGACATTGTGCCGAAATCACATCCAGGTTAAATGTCGGAGGCCCAAGCAGCGTCAGCGAGTGAACGGTATGGCGCCCAATGCATACCATGGGCTACGGGAGCCGACGCCCTACTCGTGTGCCACTGTTGACTGCTCGTCATCGGACATTGTGCCGCAATCACATCCAGGTTAAATGTCGGATGCCCAAGCAGCGTCAGCGAGTGAACGGTATTGCGCACAATGCATACCATGGGCTACGGGAGCCGACGCCCTACTCGTGTGCCACTGTTGACTGCTCGTCATCGGACATTGTGCCGAAATCATATCCAGGTTAAATGTCGGAGGCCCAAGCAGCGTCAGCGAGTGAACGGTATGGCGCACAATGCATACCATGGGCTACGGGAGCCGACGCCCTACTCGTGTGCCACTGTTGACTGCTCGTCATCGGACATTGTGCCGAAATCACATCCAGGTTAAATGTCGGAGGCCCAAGCAGCGTCAGCGAGTGAACGGTATGGCGCACAATGCATACCATGGGCTACGGGAGCCGACGCCCTGCTCGTGTGCCACTGTTGACTGCTCGTCATCGGACATTGTGCCGAAATCACATCCAGGTTAAATGTCGGAGGGCCAAGCAGCGTCAGCGAGTGAACGGTATGGCGCCCAATGCATACCATGGGCTACGGGAGCCGACGCCCTACTCGTGTGCCACTGTTGACTGCTCGTCATCGGACATTGTGCCGAAATCACATCCAGGTTAAATGTCGGAGGGCCAAGCAGCGTCAGCGAGTGAACGGTATGGCGCACAATGCATACCATGGGCTACGGGAGCCGACGCCCTACTCGTGTGCCACTGTTGACTGCTCGTCATCGGACATTGTGCCGAAATCACATCCAGGTTAAATGTCGGAGGCCCAAGCAGCGTCATCGAGTGAACGGTATGGCGCACAATGCATACCATGGGCTACGGGAGCCGACGCCCTACTCGTGTGCCACTGTTGACTGATAGTCATCGGACATTGTGCCGAAATCACATCCAGGTTAAATGTCGGAGGCCCAAGCAGCGTTGCCAGCGAGTGAAAGGTATGTCGCACAATGCATACCATGGGCTACGGCAGCCGACGCCCTACTCGTGTGCCACTGTTGACTGCTCGTCATCGGACATTGTGCCGAAATCACATCCAGGTTAAATGTCGGAGGGCCAAGCAGCGTCAGCGAGTGAAGGGTATGGCGCACAATGCATACCATGGGCTACGGGAGCCGACGCCCTACTCGTGTGCCACTGTTGACTGATAGTCATCGGACATTGTGCCGAAATCACATCCAGGTTAAATGTCGGAGGCCCAAGCAGCGTTGCCAGCGAGTGAAAGGTATGTCGCACAATGCATACCATGGGCTACGGGAGCCGACGCCCTACTCGTGTGCCACTGTTGACTGCTCGTCATCGGACATTGTGCCGAAATCACATCCAGGTTAAATGTCGGAGGGCCAAGCAGCGTCAGCGAGTGAACGGTATGGTGCACAATGCATACCATGGGCTACGGGAGCCGACGCCCTACTCGTGTGCCACTGTTGACTGATAGTCATCGGACATTGTGCCGAAATCACATCCAGGTTAAATGTCGGAGGCCCAAGCAGCGTTGCCAGCGAGTGAAAGGTATGTCGCACAATGCATACCATGGGCTACGGCAGCCGACGCCCTACTCGTGTGCCACTGTTGACTGCTCGTCATCGGACATTGTGCCGAAATCTCATCCAGGTTAAATGTCGGAGGGCCAAGCAGCGTCAGCGAGTGAACGGTATGGCGCACAATGCATACCATGGGCTACGGGAGCCGACGCCCTACTCGTGTGCCACTGTTGACTGATAGTCATCGGACATTGTGCCGAAATCACATCCAGGTTAAATGTCGGAGGCCCAAGCAGCGTTGCCAGCGAGTGAAAGGTATGTCGCACAATGCATACCATGGGCTACGGGAGCCGACGACCTACTCGTGTGCCACTGTTGACTGCTCGTCATCGGACATTGTGCCGAAATCACATCCAGGTTAAATGTCGGAGGCCCAAGCAGCGTCAGCGAGTGAACGGTATGGCGCACAATGCATACCATGGGCTACGGGAGCCGACGCCCTACTCGTGTGCCACTGTTGACTGATAGTCATCGGACATTGTGCCGAAATCACACCCAGGTTAAATGTCGGAGGTCCAAGCAGCGTCAGTGAGTGAACGGTATGGCGCACAATGCATACCATGGGCAACGGGAGCCGACGCCCTACTCGTGTGCCACTGTTGACTGCTCGTCATCGGACATTACGGAGACATCAAAACTGGACCTCTGCAAAGTGGCGCCGCGTCGTTTGGTCGTATGAATCCCGTTTTCAGCTCTGCCGAGCTGACGAAAAGATGCAGGTGTTGCGTCGACAGTCCACGGCTTCGTGATGTCAAATCGACTCTGTTCAAGACGATGGTGGCTCTGTGATGGTTTGGGGAGCCTTCTGATGGGACACACTAGGTCCCTTAGTGTGTCTGGAGAAGTCCTTAACCACTGCGTGCTACCAGCATGTGCTGGCTGATCACCAACCCACTTTCATGGCCTCCCCGCATCCTGCAGCCGATGGTCTGTTTCAGCGAAGCAATGCGCCGCCCCACCTGGCCGCAACCACCCAGACATGGCTCGAGGAACACTCATCAGAGTTTGAAACCATCCAGTGGCCCCCAAGGTACCGGATTTAAACCCTGTGGAAGCTCTCTGGAAAGCTGGGGAGCGGACCATCAGATTCATGGATCCTGGACCAACGTTTCGGTCGGAGTTGTGGACAATGCTGCAGCAAGCATGGCTGGCATTACCTCTGGACAGCCTTCGGCATCTGGTGGAGTTGATGTCTCGGCGTGTACAGGCTGTTATTCGTGCTGGAGGAGAACCAACACGCTATTAGGTAGGTATTTCTAATGTATTGTCCATCGAGTGTATTTTATGCCTATTTTCGGTTATACATTATGAAAACAAATAAGTGACTAGCACATCTACAAAGTAAATTAACCTGGCTTTTTGTGCCTTTAACTTTTTACAGATTGATAAATAGCATCGTTAAACTCTATTTCTGTGCACAGGTCATATTGGGGTCCATCCCAAAATCCCATAGCTCTTTTACGAGCCTAACAATCGTTTAGGTTGAACTTTCACTCAGAGCTTGAGCATCCACCAAGTAAAGATCCCCTTGTCGTGGAGTACAACATACGTACACTGAAGAGCAATTGAATTAGATATACCTGTCTAGTAACGTGTAGCACCACCTTTGGACCTGATGACGGCGGCGATTCGCCTCGGCATGGACTCAACAAGACACCGGAAGCGTTGGGAATCTATACGGATCCACGACCCCTGAACAAGCTCCCACAGTTCACGAAGATTTGATGGAGGGGGTCATCTCTATCGATGGCATCACAGATGTGCTCGATATGATTGAGGTCAGTTGACCTAGCTGGCCAAGGAAGCGAGATCACGTCGGTGGAGTGTTCATCCAACAATTCGGGAGCGATGGCACGGTGCATTGTCTTGTTGCAGGATGAGGTCCCCCAGTGGGATGTTGAAGACGCACAAACGGGAGCAAATGGTCGTCCAGGATATCCTGGTAACGTTGACCTGGGAGGGACGATGTCACACGTACCAGGGGTCCCATTTCAGTCCACGCAAACTGTCGCCAGACGAGAATGCCACCCCCACCAGCTTGAAGAGTACCCTGCTGGCAAGAAGGATCCATCGCTTCATGTGGTTTGCGCCGTACTCGTATCCTGCCATGCGCATGTACCAACGTGAATCTCGACTCATCAGTCCAGGCAACATTTTCCCACATGTCTAGGGTCCAGTGGTGATGTTCCCACACGCTGTTGTCCATGGCAGGTGACCATGGACAACAGCGTGTGGGAACACGGTTTTACCGGATTCGATGTACTCACGGTGCACCCGTGACACAGTGGCTCGTGAAAATCCCAGTGCCTGCACGACTTCCGAGATGGAGTGACCCATTCGTCGGGCCCCGACAATTTGCCCACGAACAAATGCGCTTAGATCATTCGTCTTACCCATACTGTGTCCGACTCTTACTGAACCCCATCGCATTACTCCTTATATTGTCGGATCGCTGCATACGTCATGTCGTTTACCTTTACAGGGCCGCCCACATCACCACATTTGCATAACGCCAGCTGTTTCTAATTCAATTGCTCTTCAGTGTATATCCTTGTGCGTGGTTCTAACAGGGTCCACATAAGCTTGGTTTGACAGACAAGAAAACGATAATTATTTTTTCCCCCTAGCCTTGTGACCGAAAGACTTCATGTTATAGTGCTCACGTTGTACGGGAATGGTTTGTGGAGCATTCCGAAGACTTTCCCGCGCTAATTTGTCCTCCTAAATCACCGGATCTGAACCCAGTGGAGAATTTGTGGGATAGGGTCAAAACGAACATCGGACAGCTGGACCCGCTACCATCAAATCTTCAAGAGCTGGAGGGTGCAATTCATCGTACATTTTGGGCTGAAATACCCCAAGCCACTTACCAACATTTAATAGAGTACATACCAAGACAAATTCAAGCAGTATTAAGGGCTAAAGGTGTCCCAACAACGCACTAACCAGGTGATCATAATCATTTGGCCACTCAGTGTATGTGTTACTAGCAATTCGAGTGTGGCACATTATTTCGTTCATTTTTAAAGTCCCGATTAGCTTAAATCGGATTGCCAATATGCATATTACTGGCAATTCGCATGGCATAGTGTTTATGTTCATTTTTAAGGCTCTACCACCTTAAATCGGGTTGCAAATATACACTTTATCGACAAAAGTCACCGGACACCTAGAAGAGAAACACAACCTAGCCTTTATTGACATACATTAGTACGGTGTCGGTCCACTTTTGGCCTTAATGCATGCACTGACCCTTCGAGACAGGCTTACAAGGTTTTGGAACACAGTGATAGGTATGCGCTTCCATTCAGTACATAATGCTGCCAATAAATGTTGCTTAGTAGTTGGCATTGGTTCCAAACTTCTTATGCGGCGCTCTAATTCATCCCATAGGTGCTCTATGGGATTAAGATCAGGGCTCCGTGCTAGCCAGTCCACACACGATACGGAATTATCGTCAAACCACGCCGTAACAGTCCTTGCTTATTGTGGCTCGGTGCATTATGCTGCTGGTACCAACAAGGCTCGGTTCCATAGTATTGCCACAAAGTTGGTAGGGCATAATTGTCCACAATATCGAGGTAAACGTGCTGGTTAACAGGTTTGTCCACGATAACCAATGGCCGGGACCATATCACGAAAACCACCCCCACACGAGTGCACTGCCAGCTCCAAACATGACCGTAGGAAAAGTACACGGTGGCAAATAGCGTTCTGCCGGCTGCCGCCATACCCACACACGGCCATCAGACTGATGGATCGTATATCTCGATTCATCAGTCCATAGGACCCGTTTCCATTGATCTACGGTCCACGATAAATGTTCTTTAGACCATGCTAAACGACGAGTAGCATTTAGAGTGGAGATGAAAGGCTTATAAGCAGCCGCACGACCACGGTAACCCATGGAATGAAGTTCTTTGCGAATATTATTTGTACATACCGAGGTTCCAGCATTTTTACTCACCTGTACACTGAGGTCTTGTGCAGTACTCCGTCAATTAGCTGTAACGACTCTCCTGAGGCTTTGACGTCGTCTATCACTGATTTTCTTTGGTCTGCCGGTACGTTTTGCTGCTTCAGGCATGCCATGTGTCTTCCACTTATTCAGTACATCCAAAACAGTTGACTTGGGTATGTTTAAACGCCTCTCGGTTTCTCTTATGGAGAGCCCATTGATATAACGCCAAACAATTTTTCCTTTCTCAAAGTCAGTTCTTTCTCGCCGCAACATTTTCACTAAACCTCACAGTGCGATATGATCACGGTCAGCTGATCCACACGCTGTTGTCCACGGCAGTTGGCCCTTGCAGGGATGGTTTGTTTTACCGGATTCGATGTACTCACGGTGCACCCGTGACACAGTGGCTCGTGAAAATCCCAGTGCCTGCACGACTTCCGAGATGGAGTGACCCATTCGTCGGGCCTCGACAATTTGCCCACGATCAAATGCGCTTAGATCCTTCGTCTTACCCATACTGCGTCCGACTCTTGCTGATTCCCGTCGCATCCCTCTTTATATTGTCGGATCGCTGCATACGTCATGTCGTTTCCGTTTACAGGGCTGCCCACAGCGCCACATTTGCATAACGCCAGCTGTCTCTAATTCAATTGCTCTTCAGTGTATACATAACTTCAAAAATAAAATAAAATTGGATTACAGTAAAAGATGCTTCATTGTAATAGTGAGGAATTCTTTTTTTGCTTGGGGGAGGGGGGGTAAAAGACCACCGTGAGCAACTCGATGGTCCATAAGCAATCGCCCGTCCCTAATTTAGATCCACTGGCTCCAGAGAAGGGGAGAGTCAGTGCCGAAAGACAAGCACAACATCCATGCCTCACTGATTTCGAACCCGGACCCATCTCGGATCTCGGATGAACGATGATCAGGAGCCAGCGCTTAGACCACTGCGCCAACAGGGCGACTGCGGAATTCATGTACATGCAAATTGCCGTTGACAGCTGTGCTAGGTGTAAATAAAAAGGACTGCAAAATTTGAGAAGAATATAATGCGTGTGCGGTAACACACCTCCAAATGGAGGAGTATCGAGATTTTTTTATGGAGGCGAGGTGTCTGAAGAAATTTGGGGGCGTGCTGGAGGGATGTTAGGAATGTGTGGATAAATCCCTGGTCGAGTGTAAGACGTACTGAATAGTTAAAAGCAACTAGGATTTTAAACAAATAAAAAAATAAATTCTGTAACGGGGCGAGTTTGATGGGGAAGGGACGAAAATAGAACACGGTCCCAAGATGCCAAAAAACACAATGCTTTTGCGGGTGGACATGACACATCAGCTATATGTGAAACACTGCTGAATCTCCCCCGCTAAGATCACCGGCGAAGTGCAGTTAGTTCAGCAGAAGCTGGGAGATTTTACTTTAAATTTCACCGGGAGGACGCCGTTCCGAAAGGAATTCAATTCAATTCGTTTATTTTTGCTGTGCAGGAGACGTTGAATTACAAGTATATGGAAACAAGCACAGCAAGGGAGCATGGAAAAAAGGCCAAAAAGGCCTGACAAAGTCCCAGGCTCCATGAACAAGAATTATAATCTTAACATAATTTAGTTAAATACAGTGGCAACAGGAAAAAAAAAACATTATTGTAATATATATCAATGACAAAAGATAAGTGTTAATGTATATACATAATAATCCCTCTCCACTACAATGGTTGATCTAGTGGCTTAGTGGCTGCAGTTCATGATGTAGTTTTTTAGTTGTTTTTTTAAAAAGGTTAATACACTGGCGTGCAAAAATTAAGGACGAGACGGTTTTTCGAATGTAACGTCGTGCAGAAGGGCTTCACATCGACTCAAATCATACCATAAGATCCCCAAGATGTAAGAATATGACACAAGTGAACAAAACCGTCCAAACAAAGAATCCAAAGGATACAAAGGCACTTTATTGAAAAGGTAGCTTCGAGCACAACTGGACAGAAGACAGAAACGTCCATGTGACAGGCTGCTGCCAAGAAAAATCCGGTCTTTAGTAGGAGATATGATTACCCCTGACTGCGTTGCAGGATTTACAACGTCTGTCCATGCTGAGGACGAGGTTGTCAAGGAGCTGTTGAGGCATCGCGGCCCATTCCTCTTGTAGCGCCAATCGCAGCTGCGGAATCGTTGCTGGCGGCTGATGACGTGCTGCCAAGCGTCTCCCGAGAAGGTCCCACACGTGTTCGATTGGATTTAGGTCCGGGGACCTTGCAGGCCAATCCATGCGTTGAATATCTTCACTGTCCAACAGCTCTGCGGCAGCCACTGTACGATGAGGTGTAGCGTTGTCGTCCATGAAAAGGAACTTAGGACCCACAGCACCTCTAAACAGACGCACGTGAGGCAGGAGAACCTCGGTACAATAGCAAACACAAGTGACTGAACCTCCTTGGAAGATGTGGAGGTCAGTACGGCTACCAAGCATGATGATACCGCCCCAAATGAGAACTCCGCCACCTCCAAACCGGTCCCTTTCGATGATGGTGGAGGTCTGATTGCGTGTTCCTTGCTCTCTCCAGATGTGTATACGTCCAGAATCGCTGGTCATACTAAATCGGCTCTCATCCGTAAAGAGAACTCGACCCCATTGCTGATGTGTGCAGTTCGTGTGTTCCTGGCACCACAGAAACCGCCGTCTCCGATGAGCAGGCGTTAATGGCACACACCGTACTAGTCGTCGTGCAAATAGACCACCTTTGTGCAACCTCCTGGCCACGGTAAAACGCGATAACGGACGTGCAGTTGTCTGTTGCATGTGCCTTGCGATTTCTCCCGCTGTCTGCCGTCTGTCTCTTCTCGCCTGTAGGACAATATACCGGTCGTCCGCCGCCGTGGTTGCTCGTGGACGACCACTGCTAAACTCTCGGACAGCTGTTCCTGTCGTTTGAAATGCTCTCCAAGCTCGTGAACGATGCTGTGAGCGATCCCGAACTCCTCGGCCACACTAGTCACACTTCGACTTTCTTCCAACTTCCCAATGACGCGACCTCGGGTAAAGTCATCCAGATGTCGTCTACTGGATTGCCTGTTGGTCATATCATACGGGGGCAGCAACTCGACGTCGTTCAAACCGATGTACACCGTGCAATAGCTTTCACCGAACTGCCGAGCTGATCACTGATCATATGTAGAGGATTTTAGGAAGGGAGTGTCTGACCCCAGGTCTTAAACAACGCTCAGAAACAGGAAACTAGGAGATCTGGGCTAGAGCACCCGATAGGAAAGTGACACGGAAGCGAAGTAGAAAGGGGAGGAAGACGCCCTTATTTATTACCGGGGGCCAGTACCCGGGGTCCGACGGCTTAACTTACCCATCCTACGCACGGCGGATATTTAGTTGATCGAGCGTTCGTACCTGCCTGGGATCGAACCTGAGGCCCTTTCCGTGGCAGTAACGAACGTTGCCCACTGGGCCACCCGCGGCCAAAGAATTGCCGAGCGTACACCGCCCGTGTGCTTTATACCATTCCGACCCCCCCCCACGTCATACTGCATATATGCGCATGCTCTACCGTACTGGACCCTAGTCTATATCCTGAGTGGTCTTTCGGTCCGTTCTGCCTGCTCGTTCCGCTGTTATGCTAATTTCTCCACTTCGTCCTTAATTTTTGCACACCAGTGTATTATTTAATGATGTTAATTCCGTCAGCAGTGAGTTCCAATAAGAAGGTCCAATGTAGTTTAGAGTTTGTTTCATGGTTTCTGGATGAATCGGTCGGATGTATGATTTTGTGAGTGTGTCATGTGTGTGTCTCTTAGTTACAATCTGTATGATATTGACATGTAGGTTAATTTTAATGCGCCTAACTATAATTTTTTGAATGTTAAAGTAGTACACTGCCGGACAATTGCTAAGCACGGATGACAATAGCAACGATAGCAACCATAAAATGGAAGGCAGGAAAATGTGGAAATTAGCATAAGTGCGGGATACAGTAAGACGTGTTGTGCGTATGCAAATTTTGGATTGTCGAACTTGTTCGTGACGTCATAGCGCTGATAAGAGATATAAAGGATTTGACGCGTATCGACCGTTGTTGTTCAAACGCAAAGTTGAAAGGGAAAGAATCAATTGACGAACTTGCAATTTTCAGTATGTCTTCCCGACATCACCTAGATGATTTTACGCATGGCCGTATTATTGGCAAGATTCAAGAAGGGAGAAAAATAACAGATGTTGCCAGGGAGTTCAACGTCAGCCACAGTGTTGTTTCAAGGCTTTGGAAACCATTTCAAACAAATGGAGAGTTTAGCAAACGTCACGGAGGAGGTCGTGTTCGCAGTACGACACCTGCAGAAGATCGGTACATAGTGCTATCAACAAAAAGACACCGGCGCAGCACAGCTAGTAAGGTAGCAAATCAGTTTATGGCTGCTACTGGCAAGCGGATCTCCCGAAAAACTGTCGCCAGACGTTTGCATGAAGGAGGACTATACGCCCGCCGTCCTGTTGTGTGCATCCCATTGTCCAGACGTCACCGTACCGCCCGTTTGCAATGGTGCCATCAACATCGCAATTGGACTGATAACGACTGGTCTGCTGTCCTCTTCTCAGGTGAGAGTAGATACAGTCTATCGTCTGATTGTCGACGACAACTGATCTGGCGTGATAGTGGTACTGCATATTGTCCAGCAAACATACAGGAAAGGGACCGATATCCGACATGTAGTGTCATGGTATGGGCTGGCATCATGATCAATGGCCGTACGTCCCTCTATGTGCTTCCAACTGGGACTATGACTGGCCAACGATACATTAATGATGTTCTGCTACCTCATGTTCGCATGTTCCGTGGTGCTGTCGGTGATAGATTCATTTTCATGGACGACAACGCAACATGTCATCGAACAGTCGCTGTCCAGGAGTGTCTTGAGAGCAAGGATATTCAACGCCTCGTATGGCCAGCACGTTCTCCATATCTGAATCCCATTGAAAATGTGTGGGATGCTTTGGGGAGGAGTCTTGCTGGTCGCCAATGCCCTCCAATAAACAAGGACACCCTCATCCGTGCACTGACAGAGGAATGGGATAAATTACCCCAACAGCTGCTTGATAATGTTGTGCAAAGCATGACACGACGTGTGGAATCTTGCATCGCCCTCCATGGTGGCCATATCCCGTATTGACATCTTACGCCGGAACGCCTGCGGACGGTAATTGCATTTTTTTCACGTTTACGTATTCTGCACAAAATGGCCTGTTTGTCCCTTGAACACGTTCCAAAGCCTTCTGGATTTGGATTTCAGAGCACAATAAATTGTCTTTCTTGTAATGTCCTGGCATTCTGACATTATTTATTTCACTTGGCATCCAACCACACTTACTTTTTTATGCGCTATATAGCCGTTTATGATCCGTCCTTAGCAATTGTCCAGCAGTGTATAATTGGTCAATTGTAAGAATGTTATATTTGTTAGGGAAAACTCTTGCGTTATTGTATAATGAGAATTGAGTATATGTGTTAGTATAATGTTGGATTTAAGATCAATTAATCTAATAAATTTGTTTTGAAGGATCTGAAGTTTAGTAAGATTATATTTAGTCGTTTGTCCCCATGATAAGATTCCGTAGTTGACATGTGTCTGAAACATAGTATAATAAAATTGGATGAGTGATTTAAAGGAGAGGTTAGTGAGTACCGAGCTGATCACACCAATGTTATTAGAGAGTTTTGGTAGTAGACTATTTATGTGTTTGTTACATCTGAGATCATTATGCAAAGTAATCCCTAGGTATGATAAGGAGGTAACTTCTTCAAAATAGTCTGCTGTTCACATATGACATGTATGATGGGAGCTAACTTCTTCAAATAGTCTGCTGTTCAAATGTAACAGATTATTACTTTCTCCACAAATAAAGACTAGGTGGTTTCGGATTTCCAGCTTGGCAGAGAAAAACTGCTGCAGATGATAGATTTGCATATGATTAGAATCAGTAACGTACCTTTGGTCCAAGACATGGGGTATCTCACTCGCCCCCAGTACTGTTTTTTTTTTAAACTGCGAAGTTTATTTTTCAGTTGTTAACTAATAGAAGTATTTTATGGCGTAATCCCGTATTTCTTACATGAACAGAAGTAACTTTTTTCTTAATTTTAGGTACATGCTATTGCTATCATAATACCAAATTATTATGAGGATTAGGATTTTAACGCTTATTTGCACATGAACTCCATTCTTCTTCTGTACACTTTATTTGTGCATGCACCCCATTTTTCTTTCCTTTTGGTGAAGTTGAGTGTTACTTTTCCATAAAAAGTTTCTTCCGAGTACTTTATCACATTTAAAAAGAATGTTTTTCTCTATTGACAAAACATCCAATTTGCTCAAGTGTACATGCTCTTGTATTAGGTGTGCAACTTAATTCTCGGCCACAGGCACAACACGTTGACAGCAAATTATAGCAAATCGAATACGTACCTGATCAGGGAAATATTCCCCGTCGTGTTGGATACATTTGAGCCATCGGTCAGGGAGCTGCCGAATGCCACTGCGGAACAAAGAGGGCTGTTTCGAGTTGATAAAGTCATCAATACTTGCGTGGACCTCCTCGACAGAAGTGAAGTGCGTATCCCTCAGGTGATGTTGCAGGGAGCGAAAGGGGTGATAATCCGACGGAGCGAAGTCTGGAGAATACGCCGGGGGGACAAAATCTCCCATCCCAGGTCGATGATGGTGTTTAAAGTCGTTTTCGTGGTGTGAGGACGCGCGTTATCCTGAAGCAACAGGGCCGACCTTCTGCCCTTGTCGGTGTATGGTCTTTTCGCCTCCATTGCGTCACTCACACGAATGAGTTGCTGACAATAACGCTCAGCATTGATCATTTCACCAGGCTTGAGCAACTCATAGTGTACGACACCGCGCTGATCCCACCATATGCACAGCAACAACTTCCTGGCATGGATATTCGGTTTGGCGGTACTGGTGGTAGGCTGACCTGGATAAACCCACGATTTGCGCCGCTTAGGATTATCGTCCAACAGTTGTCTTCTCATCACAGGTCAAAATTTTGTGGAGGAAATCTTTCTTCTTGAATCTGGAGAGCAAGGACACAGCAGCATCGTAGCGCCTAGACTTGTTCGCAGCTGTGAGTTGGTGGGGCACCCAACGGCCCTCCTTGTGAATTCGTCCAAGCTTGTGCAGGCTCTTTGCAATGGCTTACTGTGTTACTCCGAGTTCCTGGGCGAGCTCTGACTGTGTGCGACAGGGATCCGCGTCCAACAGTTGTTCTAGTTCCTCATCGTCAACTTTCTATGGCTGTTCCGGACGTTCTGCATCACAGAGATCGTAATTTCCCTGCTTAAACCGCTGGAACCACTTCTCACACGTACTGTAGGACACAGCAGCCACACCCAAAGCAGCACAGATCATTTGCTAGGCTTCCGGGGCACTTTATTTCAGCTGAAACGCGAACAGGAGGTAGCGCCTCAAATGTTGCTTCTCGAACGACATTGACTTTACCGTCAACTTTCGTCCCTTCTGTCACTACAGCTGTGAGCGGTTACGGTTGCCTGTAAAGCTGTTGGATGGCGCTGCAATCAGCCATTATCGCACGCAGCTATTTGCATTTGCCGACGTTCTATGAACGCTTGCGGTTAGGGGCCGAGAATTAAATTGCACACCTAATATGGTATGTCTTGATTCTTTTTAA
The DNA here is from genome assembly GCA_039090855.1 of Macrothele yani. Taxonomy (NCBI): domain Eukaryota; kingdom Metazoa; phylum Arthropoda; class Arachnida; order Araneae; family Macrothelidae; genus Macrothele; species Macrothele yani. Next base: position 72,794,906 of record CM077016.1, on the reverse strand, counting down.
TGCAGAAAAACTTCTTTCGGCACTTGCAGTTGTTGATGGAAATTTTAATAATAGGTATGCTAATTTTTACTCCTTAATAAATACAATGTCCAATTTATTCAATTTCATGTCGCTAGTAATGTCTCTTACTAATTTATTTTTGAATTCCTCAAGGGAATAATAAACACCTTCACACACGCACACGCACACACACACGCAGTTCGTTTTTGAGTCGAACTGTGTCAAAATTTGAAGCATAGGGTTCTTCAAGTTTTGACAGATGATCAGGAAAGCTTTCACAATTTTTTTCAGAACAATTCGAATCCAACAAAAGCCATGAATTTAAGATATAATATCATTAATTTTAATTCATTGACAATTCACGCAGCTGAAACAACTCTCGCGAAACACGGGAATTTACGGGCGGGAGCATGCAAGTGACGAAGGTAGTCCAAGTCTTCTCTTTTTTGAGCGAACCGTTGCCTGAAGCAATGGCCCATTCACACTTCATCTGCTCCTTCATGTTGTCATGGAAACCGTAGCCAACGAACGTAGCCCAGGTCTTCGAATCACACAGCGAAGACTGGTAGAGCGACTGGTGTCGTCATGATGACACCATCCCCTAACTAGGAGGCCCATTGGTCTTTGATCACCACTGATTCTTTTAGTTAAAAGAAGTGAATCAGCACATGTGTTGGGGGGTTTTTTTCGCAGTGAAACATCGACATAGCTTAATACCGTTGATAATTGACTTGTGTATATCTAATTGACTTTTATTTTTGCATTCTCCAGGCTTAGCAGCTAGCCTAGCTAGCCTCGATTATACGCCACTGATTAGAATATTCTTAGGAAAAGCCTATGCGAGGTTTTAAGGGAATGAAGAAAAATATCAGGATAGAGCGATTTGTCCCATTCAAGGCCCGATAGTCGGAAAAGTGTCCTGGCTTACGGCCATAAAATTCCAGGCGAGCTCTCAAATCACTTTAACATTTTCCTTTTGCCCCAGGAGTTTCCCCAGCTGCTTTTCCTTTTAGCACAAGCAATGAAATATTCTTTTAGGGAAATGCACATCCAAAGATCTGGTATAAAATAACTGAGGATTTTACAAAAGGGAGTGATTTGCTACAAATGCATGGGAAGTTCAAAAAGTGGGAAATTTCCTAGACTAATCTTAACACTCCCAGCTTAATTTTTAGCATATCCACACTGATCAGCCACGCGCGGTTGATCCGAGAAATGAGCGTCGGGTGACACGACTGTTATCTCAGCAACGACGTGCAAACAGTCACCCAGCTCACCCACCAGCACAACAGCGGTGCAGTTCGACATATTTCCACATTCACCATAACTTGCTTCGCCTAGGGTTCTACAGCCGGAGATCAACGAGGGTTCCTATGATGACGCTCAATTATCGCAAACAACGCCTCGCATGAGCCAAAGAACGTCGGCAATGGACCCTCAACAGATGGAAGAAGCTCGTCTGGAGTGATGAGTCCCGTTTTCTGCTGCATCATGCTGATGGCAGGGTTAGCATATGGCGTAAACAGCATGAAACCCTATCCCCCTGGTTGCACAATTGGGTTTCAACAGACTAGTAGAGGCGGTGTCCTGGTCTGGTGAGCGTTTTCCTGGCAAGCCCCAAGTCCGTTGGTTATCATCCCACAAACACTGAATGGTGAATGCTACTGGGACCTGTTAGCCGACCATCGCTATACATATCTGCAGGGGGTTTACCCGGACCACAGTTCCATCTTTCAACAGGGCAACGCACCGTGTCATTGGGCTCGTATAACTACTGGGTGATTGGAGGAACACAACAACAAATGCTCCACAGTACTTTGGCTCCCAAACTCCCCCGACTATAACCCAATTGAAAATTTGGGAGATATGCTAGAACTGGGTGTGAGAACTGCTGATCCTCCTCCACGGAATGAGTGTGAACTGACAGAGCTGCTGTAGCGGACATGGGTAAGTTACGCATGGAGGATGTTCGACACATTGTAGAATCTGTTCCTAGGCGTCTGCGAGCCGTCATTGCACAGAGAGGTGGACCAACGCGTTATTAGGTAGGTGTTCCTAATGCAAAGCTAACTCAGTGTACGCATGAAGGATGTTCGACACCTTGTATAATAGAATCTGTTCCTAGGCGTATGCGAGCCGTGGTTGCACAGGAAGGTGGACCAACGCGTTATTAGGTAGGTGTTCCTAATGCAAAGCTAACTCACTGTACGCATGAAGGATGTTCGACACCTTGTATAATAGAATCTGTTCCCAGGCGTATGCGAGCCGTGATTGCACAGGAAGGTGGACCAACGCGTTATTAGGTAGGTGTTCCTAATGCAAAGCTAACTCAGTGTACGCATGAAGGATGTTCGACACCTTGTAGAATCTGTTCCTAGGCGTCTGTGAGCCGTGAATGCGCAGAAAGGTGGACCAACGCGTTATTAGGCAGGTGTTCCTAATGCAAAGCTTACTCACTGTGTAGTTGGGTCTGCTCATCACCTTGTAGAATCTGTTCCTAGGCGTCTGCGAGCCGTGATTGCACAGAAAGGTGGACCAACGCGTTATTAGGTAGGTGTTCCTAATGCAAAGCTAACTCAGTGTACGCATGAAGGATGTTCGACACCTTGTATAATAGAATCTGTTCCTAGGCGTATGCGAGCCGTGGTTGCACAGGAAGGTGGACCAACGCGTTATTAGGTAGGTGTTCCTAATGCAAAGCTAACTCACTGTACGCATGAAGGATGTTCGACACCTTGTATAATAGAATCTGTTCCCAGGCGTATGCGAGCCGTGATTGCACAGGAAGGTGGACCAACGCGTTATTAGGTAGGTGTTCCTAATGCAAAGCTAACTCAGTGTACGCATGAAGGATGTTCGACACCTTGTAGAATCTGTTCCTAGGCGTCTGTGAGCCGTGAATGCGCAGAAAGGTGGACCAACGCGTTATTAGGCAGGTGTTCCTAATGCAAAGCTTACTCACTGTGTAGTTGGGTCTGCTCATCACCTTGTAGAATCTGTTCCTAGGCGTCTGCGAGCCGTGATTGCACAGAAAGGTGGACCAACGCGTTATTAGGTAGATGTTCCTAATGCAAAGCTAACTCAGTGTGTAGCTCAACCTGTAGGTCATACTCGGGCCGTGATTGTAGGTCATATGCGAGCCGTGATTGCACAGGAAGTCTTACACTTTTGGGGGAAGTCTTACACTTTTCAGGAAGTCTTACACTTTTCAGTACCGTCTTACACTTTTGGGGCCCCTGATATTTTATATCATTGTCAACCCTTATCAATCCACTGCTAGATGAAGGTCTCCCCAAATTTATTCCCCAACTGATATAGAAACGTTCAATATCCAGTAACTTTTTAATACCACTTAAATGAAAAATGGTACATGACAAAAATTATAGAATTCCATGAAGTCTACCAAATGCACTCACATTTAGTTGCATAGTTAATTACATGAAAATGGGTGCTGAAAGATGGTGTTTCTTCCCTATCCTACAAATCATTCAACGAAAGTTAAATTAAAACAGAAGAAAGAATAAAACCAACCAGTGCCGTTTCCGGACAATGTGGTGCGCCGGACAAAAATGCCGATATGTGGTGCCGGTCATTGTTATTAACGCCGAAGATTGAACATATGTAAGTAACCCTAGTGGGCAAACCCCAATGATAAACATATGTGCATTTCTTGGTATAGATAATCAACACAAATGACTGTTTAAATGTAAAAAAGTGATTCGGAAAAAATGCGATGTATGAGTGGAAGGAGAGAACAAAAAATGCCTGGCTCACATGAACATGAGTTAATTTTAACGTAATTTTACATCTAGCTCACTGAATGGCATTTGGCTCTTATTTTCTTTTGAAAATGAATCACCTGAGGGTGGGAAATAGTTTGTGTTTAAAAAATCGAAAATTCTCCTGTGAGAACATAAACACTTGGATATGCGCTTGTGGAAATGTACTAGTTGCATTACATTCGGAATTCTAGAAATGTATGCCAAAAATAAGATAAAACGAAACACTTGCCCCGTCAGTCAAAAATAAAATCCGTGCGTTCACGACATTTTCTTGAGAAATGTTCTTCGGATACATGTTGACACACCACTTTGTTTTTCGAATACCTCATACCATAGGCGCCGACTTGAAAAGTTATTGGGGGTTCCGGAAATTTTTAATCAAATTATCCATGCATTTTTCAAAGAATTTAAGTCTAATTTAAATTTCATTCAGTCAGATTATCTGGCACAATAAGACGTCTGAAGTGCTAAAATGAAGCAAATTATAAGTTAATTAGAGAAAAAAAAATTCTGTTTCTAGATAATTATTTATTTCATTTATTTTGCTTTTGTAGGCCCGACATTATTATATACAATACACAAATACTGTGAATTTCCAACTCAATTGTCTTTATAAAAGTAACAAAAGCATGTAGAATTTATTTCAAGATTTTTTTTTACCAATTTTAAAAATTCCAACAATTTTTTTTTCAAATGATTTCTGAGTTAAAATAAGAGGTTAGAACGGAGAGGACATTGCATTAGCCGCACGCCGTGCGTTTTCCGTAGGCTCTACTTTGTATCACCCAGTATGCCCAACTTGGGCTGCTTCTGTACTTTCTATGGAGAAATCGTCGACTTTGAAGAGGTTTTAGAGGCACTTGTGCAGCATGTACGGTCAGGAAAAAATGAGACTGAAATATACATGCACATAACTAAAAATTTGCAAAACATTACAGAAATGCTGTTTAGTATTTTCTAAAAAAAATTAAACAAAATTATGCTTCGTAGAGCGGAAGTGCATATTGCGCATTAGGCAATCACGGCCTTGCTAAAGCTGTGGGAGCCTTGTTGACCTTCTGCTGCAGAGAGTAAGAGACGGCCGCTATCAACCTGTGCTGCAGCACAGGTTGATAGCGGCCGTCTCTTAAGGAAGTGAAGTGACGTCACGTCACTGAACCCTCCCCGCCCGGAGGGCGCAAGAAACCAGATGATCAGAATTGGCTTTACCAGCGGCTGCTGATGCCATCTCTTCTCTCTTCTAACCTCTTTGGTCCCCGACTGTCCGAAAATAGGGTGGGCCAAGTGACTGTACAACATATTTCCGCCTTTATCACTATGACCTCGAATAGGTTCTCGTCTCCGAATGTAAAGCTAGACTTTTGTATTTTGTGGGAACCCAGATAAACCGAAGAATTTTCTTTTATAAAGGATGCAGTTTTAAATGCTCTTAAACAACGGTAATTGAGGTATTATTGTCTGTCGCGTCAAATTTGATGAACGCGAATAAGCACTAATTCTTTCTTTAGGCACAATAAACAGTCTGAGGGGTAAATTTTTATACACACTTTCTGTATATAGTAAACGGGGAATGAATAATAAAGCACTTGATGAATTGATAACGAAAAACAAAATTTATACATAAACGCGTAGGTGTATTTTTCCCACGAAATACGCGCAAAATATTAGGGGTTTGAGGAACCCACAACAAAATCATTGGGGGTTCAAAAAGTGTATCGAACCCTCGAAGTCGGCGCCTATGCCTCATACATGTTTACGAATTACATATTTTTACTTCCGTTCAGAAATTTCATTTAATCGTTTTATCAAATTACTATCAACCCCCCCCACACACACACACACTGGAAGGGAGGTCGGCTTTCTTTGTTTTTTATTTTGTCACAAAAGATCCATCCTAACCCATAAGACACTTGGGGCGTTGGGGCCCGGCCCCGTTGGCCCACCCCTTAAGACGACCATGATTATATTGCGTTCTCACCCTCTCTTTCATCTAATCTCTCAGAAATCTACAATTTCAGCAACCCATGTTAATACTTAGTTGCTTTTGCTTTGTTTAGGGAAGCATTTAGATATGACAGATTAAAAAAAAAGAATAAAAAAGAGATATTCCCGGTTTTAACCACTCTTAAAGTGGACGTCTAGTGGTTTTGCTTCCTGTATTTCCAATGGAAAAAATTTCGACTCTATATCCCCAGGGAAGAAAGATTCCCCATACATCAAAACTAATAAAAAAAACCCCATCCTAACTCAGAATCGGTGTTTTTTGCAAAAAAAATTCCTGAATTATATTAAAACTCAATAACTTTACTTCCATGTAGTGGTAAAAATGGCGCCACCTGTAAGCAAGTATCATAACTACATCGAAGTAAAGTGATTGATTTTAATATAGTTCAGGAAAGTTTCCTGCAAAAAATACCGACTGTACAATCTAAATTAAGATAGTCTTTTTATGAGTGGGCCAATTTTGATGCATGGGAAATCTTTCTTCGCCGAGGAAAGAGTGTCGAAATTTTTTCCATTGGAAGTATAGGTAGCAAAAGCACCAGAGTTCACCTTAATTATAAAAAAATCGACCGCTCTGTTTTTTGAAATTTTCCCTTTTTTAATCTTAGGTTTAAAGCCTGAATTATTCATTATAATGATTTTCAGCCTTCGAAAATTTACTTTCATTCAGCGCCCCCTAAATTTTTGCAGCCCCCCACTTTTCCAGCAATCCTCCCTTCTAAAAAAATCAATTCGTGGACAAATCACTGGTGAGAGGTTTCGTTTCATTTCGTTCATTCCTTCATGGCGTGGCACTTTCTATGCCAAGTATTATATTAATTTCACGGAAGGGCAGATCCAAAATTCCTTCAGCCTTTAGATGGCCAAGTAACCAAAGGGGAGGGTATCCTATACATAGTCCCGGATGAAGCATGAATGGCGTATTTGTTCCACAGCAGGGACGTCGCTAGGCTTCAAAATGAGGGTGGGCGAGCATTATTTTTGCTGGGGCAAGCTTGATAGCATGTTTTTTTTTTTTTTACGAAACACTGAAAGGACAAATTTTTAATGCTTTTCACTACCCACTACAAAGGAATTCGTGCAATCCTTGCCCCCGTCGGCCTGAACACACACACACACACACACGGATCTGACTAGTTACGCCAATGGTGTAAGATGCAAGTGTTACTAGAATGTCGCCTTCGACTTTTTTGCTTGCTCTGAAATGCATTGTCTTAAATTGCTTTTCAAAATTTTGCATTTTTGCTTACAAAAATTATACTGTACTTGAACAATTTAAAGGAAAATGTCGTTGTTATTTCATCTAAATCAAATTTTAACGTCTACAATTTCAGCAATGAGGTAGCCGCTGCCTCGAAAGTGCTCATGTACATATGATTTCAATTGTATATATTTTTCATTTTTTGTCATTAAATCGTGCCAAAGACGGTAATCTTTTCGTATCAGTGACGAAATTATTGATTTAGACAAAGTCAAATATTTGCAAACTTTAGGTATCAAACTTCCATCTCCAGAAGAAATTGCAGTTGTCAACAGATTCATACAAACCCAGAAGAAAGAAAACCCAAATTCAGTCATTTTTGATAAAATTTTTATGCAGCGAGTAGTCTTCAGAGATACTTATAATTTATTGGCCACAGCCAGGACTTTCGGCTGTAGTACGGCTACTTGTGAATCCACCTTATCTTTTTTTAAAGAGAATTAACTGCCCACAGCGGCTTTTGATGTGACACCAGAAAATATCGAATTTGACTCTTCTTGCATTCGAACAAAACCGCACATAAACTCTTGACATGGACTTACTTTTGAGAAAATTTAATGGTCCAAAGAACCGACGACTATAACTATTTTGATTTTCTATTGGTAAGCAACGATTAAAAATGTATTTTTATTTTACAAAATGTTTCTTGTTGTTTTTTTATTTATGTTAATCAAAAATGGTACTTTTGTACCTGATGTACCTAGATAAGGTACTTAGTCTGGGTTGAAATTTGTAAAATTTCAGTAATGTTCAAAAAAAGGTTAAAAGTATATATAGCTTTTTTGAATATGCCCTAAATTTTATTGAGCCTGCCCTAAGTATAGAGTTTGGCTACGGCCCTGAATACCTCCTCCCTTCCTAACTTCCTTCCTTCAAGCCAGCGACTTTGCCTTGCACTAGTGGCGTAACTACCGCCCGCGCAGCCCCCGCAGCTGCGGGAGGGCTCAGGCAAAGAAGAGACGTACTGCAGCTGCCAGCTATATTTAAAAAAAACAACCGAACTCGCAGAATAATTAACCCAAAGATTCATATTTTGCTTTAAGATATATTTAGCTTTGCCTAAATAAATGCCTAGTTTCACTTTTAAAACACTGATTGTCCTACAGATTGAAAGTGTTCGGCTCTTTGACTTCGGGTTGTAAATTGTAATACGATTGCTCTGCAATGGGTTATAAATAACACGATCGCTCTCCAATCCCCCTCTCTCTGCGCTGCTGAGGAAAAGCGCGACTCCACAGTGGGATTCCCCGTGGAGGATGTCGGAAAACAGTCAGTTACCTAGGATTACGCGCATGCCAGCATTTAATCACAGCAGCCGCAGATCTGCCATGTGTAAGAGGGTGATTTCTTCAAGTGACTTCTTTTAGTTTGGACAAAGCAACTACACATATTTTTAGATCTACTACTTAAAAAGTTAACACTACAGGGCCCTAGGTACCACCATTACTTTTGCAGACACTCTCGCTGACTACCTAATCCCCCCCCCCCCCGCGAACCACCACACATGGACACCGCAAAAAATGCATCCTCCCTCGTGCTCGAAATCCTGGGGAAATTACTGTGCATAGAGGAAGTGGCGGCGAAGCCGCTAGGGCCTGTGCCCGGTCAATAATTCCAGCCAAGATTTTTATTTTTATTTTTTTATTTGGCATATGTGCGATTGTTGTGATGTGCTTTAGAAAGTTCCTCTAGGTAAGTGGTTTGGTGGTCGTAATTCCCAACAAAGCTCCGGGTGCACCACGATTCGAAATTTCGTTCGGGCCCGGTCAACGAACTTCATTTTCCGCCGCCTCTGCTCAGAGGTGCTGAGGAAAATCTTGCGGGGGGGGTCTGTTAGTTACGCCATTGCCTTGCACTCCTCTCCTACAAAGCGGTCTTCGGCCACTTCCTGCACTTTCACTGTCCGGGGGCAATTTTAAGAGCGCTGGTGCTCCACTTTCCGTGTTGAAATCCCGTGTTTTGTAAAGAAAACAAACAGCAGAGCAATTAGTAGTGACTCCCTCGGTGAATTCTTATCCACCCTCCTCATTAGTCCCTGCCCATACAAGCATGAAAAAGAGGCTTAAAACTAAGGAACTCGAAGAGTGGAGAACAATTGAATTTTCATGGCCCTTCGGATGCTATTTTGATAACCTTTCTACGGAGACGAAAACAACGCGCGTCCTAGGGGGAAATACGTAGGACTACATGATATAAAACACAAGACTTATTACTTGGAAAGTCCAGATTATATTTTTAAGTTCAATACATTGAAAATCAGGGATATAGTTTTAAATAAAAAAAGTGCCTTAACGATGAATGGATTAAGAAAAACAACCCAGGAACAATTCCTTCAGAAGTTTCAAAAGCCCTGTGAAATTAGATTTGTTGTTAAAACTAATATTTTTATTAGATTTTTATTACTGTTATCAATTGTTATTAAAATTGCTTAATTTGAGCAATTTTAAATAGAAGAAAGAATGTAGAGTTATATACTAAGAATATCAAATTTTTATTTAAATATCGCTGTCATTCTACACGATTCTCTACTACATATTAGTTACTTTGAACTACAAACACAGCCACTTCTATTCAGTGTGACAAATACGCCGTTTTTTCTAAGATTGTGAAATGGATGTTGAAGAGTCCTTTTATGTTATCCGTTAGGAATAAGAGAGCGAGCTCAGGCGTTTACGTTTATCAACAGCCGGTAGGGAACAGTTTGGTTATGGATTTAACGACCACCATGTGCAAGATCTAAGACTTTAGCAGTCTCCCTACCCTAATTTGAGACCACTGGGTCGGTCCAGGGAAGCGACAGAGCCATCAGCGTCTTCCATGCCTCACCGAGACTCGAAACAGGACCTATCTTAGGCGAATGGCCAGAAGTCAGCGCCTCAGACCACTCGACCACGGCGGTGCCCATCTGTGGAGTAAGGATATTTGATTAAGGTACTAAGTATGTTTGTACGGCGAACACAGTTTCCCTATTTTTGTATATTTCTAAAAAAATTCCTTTGCCCTACTTTTGTTTCCAGATAACGCCTTAGCGCTGCTAAACCTAAAAAAATTGTGCCTTAGCGCCGCTAAGCCCCTTCTACATCACTGTTGAAAATGATATAAAACACAAGGCACGTTTTGAACTGAGTGGACGGCAGGGTGGGCAAGACAAATTTTTTGGCTTGCACCCCTTGACGACGTCCCTGTTCCACAGCACCTCCCAAACACGCCTTGTTGAAAAAAAAAGTTTCGCAAACATTCCTGAAATCGAAATACTTTTTCCTTGGATTTGGGCTTTTCGGTGTTAAAACTAATGTAATGATAATATAACAGGAAGGAAATTAAATAATCCCACAGGGACCTCTACGCTTAAACCATCCGTTCGCGTTATGATATATATTCCTACTATTAATTGATCTCCTTAATTTCATTTTTGCTCGTTAGATGGCATCACATATGGTGCAATGTTAGTCCGTTTTAAATAATTTCCCTACGTGATTTGAGAAGCGTGTAATGTAAATATCGATATATAGTTGGGTTTTTTTCGTTCAAATAATATCCAGCGTATTGGAAAACCAAACTAATGCTTTATTAGCAGTACCTGCACCATTTAAAAATAAGTCTTTTTTTTTCAGTGGCATAGATGCGTTTAATTATCCCCTAAAATTAAAATATATATTTTCTTATGTTTTGCGATATAATAGTTTCTAGATAATCAATTCGATTTCTTCTCTTCATCTTAATTAAAACCCTCTAGCAGCAATCCAATTAGCAAAAATCTTTACATCCCGAAAGTAAGGCTGATTGTATTAAGTAAAGTGATATTTGCGAACTTTATTTTAAATACACCAGACCGCGAATACTCAAGAAACGCATGTAACGTATTAAATCAGTATTTTTTTTTTTTTTTGTGTGTGTGTGGTCTCATTTTTATGTCTACCATTTGTCTTGAAAAAGCCTCCCAGTGAAGTGCGAAAGCTTAACGAATCTTTGTGCTTACTACACCACAAACATAAACGGATTTAATACGCTATGTACGAAATTGAGGGATATTTACATTTCCAGTAATAATTCTCTTCGCTCATTGAAATTATGTCATTACATGTATTTGTTAAAAATATTACGAACACGCGTATTTGCATGTTTTTTTCTTTTCATTTCTTTCTTTCTTTTTTTTTTTTTAGGGGATGATTTTTAGCTGTCGTGCTTTGTTTACAAGTTATAACTGCTGTTGGAATTCGTATGCATTGCCATTGTGTGGATTGTGTCGCCATCTTCTAACTAATGTTCAAATTAAAAATCTATGGAATGCGGATAATAAATGCGGGAATACGTACAGTCGAACTGACATATAAGGAATGATAGCACCCCGCAACCCGCGCATTTCGGTGGGGGGCGGGGGCGGGGGGGGTCACGGCTAAGAGGGCCTCTAGCTTCAGCAAAATCATTTTACAGAATCCTTTGCGAAAACTTATTATGAATAAAGGAATAACCAGCAATTTTTTTCGGCAGCTCTGAAAGAAATGTTAAAAAGAAAAGTAATTTTTGGTTGTTATTTTCTTTTCGCGGTTAAAATTTATTAAAACTGGATGACGGGAAAGCAGTTATTTCAGAAGACCCGAGGTCCCTTTTTTATAATCATAGCAATAATTTCTATACATGCAGATTAACAAGAGAATGTGAAAGGGATGTCAGTTCAACCAATGAAAAGTTTTTACCAATAGAATAAGGTGTTATGTATTACAGTTGTTTGTACGTGACTACGCATACTTCAGAATATAATGAACTGAAAGGTAAATAGACAACTGAAAGGTGTTATTCGCGGGGAGAGACAGAGACCTGCGTCTTTTTTTTCCATGATAGTCAAGAGCAAAATTTTTGCTATCATTATTTTTATAACAGGGAAAAATGCTCACTATATGCAGAGGTGACTTTAGATCTTTTGGGGCCCTAGGCGCTAAAAGGTTCAGGGGTCCCTCCCCCTTCTTATCGTCTCTGAAACTTTCATCCATCAGATTAACAAAATAAAAAAAAAGGGGGGGGGGGGCGGAGTTTTTAAAATTCCATTATATCTTCCTATTATTAGAACGTTCTGTAAGAAACAGTGCCATCGTAATAATTTTGTCTGTCCATGCACATCGAACTTTTTGATTTTAGAGATATTTCAAAAATAATTTTTGCGGCCAATGAGAAATCTATTAGCCGTAAAATAAGTTTGGCACTTTTAATATCCCATGTGCTTCATGCACTGCAGTTATCAGAAACATATTTTTGAGGCTAATAGGAAATCAATGGATATTAAGTTTGTCACTTTAAATACCTGTATCCAGTTTATACCTGCAGTGCAGTTATCAGAAACAGAAGCATACGAATTAAATGCACAAGATCCGGTTTGAAAACGGAAAAGTAGGTACTGCAGGGTTTCGAGTTAGAGTATCATTGAAATTTTTTATTGCTTTTTCAATAGCTAGTTTTATGTAGATTTAAGGAATAGAAAAGGTGAGAATACTTGTTAATTATTATCAGTATTAAACCAGGGGAGCAGAAAGTAATGAGAAACTGTTGTTGCAATACAATATAAATTATTTTTAACACTATTAAATAAGAAAAAGATAGTGTGATATTCTCGAATTTCTTCACTTTTTCAGCCTAAATATTAATAACTCTTTTGGTTTAGGATGGCTTAGAGGGATTAGGGCCAAGAAAGAACTTGATTATCCTAAAAAGAATTATCCTATGAAGAATACTTCTTTCTTCATTGATTGTCCGACCACGAAGGAAAAAAACAATTAACAGCAAACACCCCGATCATCATGAAAGTTTTTACAAGCACTCCTCATCGCAACTCGGAGGGAAGGTTTCAACAGATATGTTCCCTTTGTTGGAAGTAGCATGAAAGCAATTTATAGCACAGCAGGCCAGTTAAGAATTCGCCTTAAACAATGAAAAGTGTGGGAAGCATGAATACCTCCTTTACCTACCACTAAAAAGGAATCAAAACTATTTTAACCATTCCTTTCAAAATACATATATCGATAAGAACTCGAAAATTCGGAATAACAGCAACAGCAAGAAAAAATATGTTATTAATATGAGAAAGTAAAATATCAATTAACAGTACAAAGTAGTTACTTTAAGGATTGATTTATTCAGTCCGTGAAAACCAAACCAAAACTGAAAATCCAATTATATGTTTTTGGGGCCCCACAAACATTGAGGCCCTAGGCGCGCGCCTAGTACGCCTAGCGGGAAATCCGCCCCTGACTATATGTAAAATCTTGTAGCAATATGCAAAGTGAGTTTTTTATATTCAAGAGTAAATAATTTAAGTAGTTTAATTTTTTCGTGCTACAATTCTTAATTGATACTTATTTATTTGCTTCCTTATGCTCTGTATTTTCGTATAAATCGGAAAAGATCACTAGACATTGTCACATGAAAATTACGTGTTTTCTATGTGTGATCGTGCTGCATTTCAAAGAGGGCTGGCCTTAGTTCTCTAAAAGAATAAAATTTGCGTGATAAATTCACCTTTAGCGTAATTGTTTTGAAGTGCTTTCTGTTGATGTAAAATTAGGACAACTATTTCAATTTCAACGTGCACATTTGTGTTACACGCAGTAGAGTGCACTAATTTTGGTTTTGCGAAAAATACCTGTAGGTTCCAAAGAATTTGAATCATTAAAACGCCTATAAACCTTAGTTAATGATATGGAATTAAAAATTTAAGTAATTGAGTGCTAATATATTTTCGCAAAAGGCCCTCGAAGAAATTTTGCGGGGAGGGGGCGAGATTTTCCGGTACGTCACTGTATAAGGAGTTCGCGTATTACAAGGTTCCGCATAAACCGAAGTTTTTATAGATCCCTTGAACTTCGTAATATTCTCATTTGTCATTTTAACAGCATATTACGAACAATAACTTTTGGAGAAACCGCATATATCCAGGGCCTGATTTAAGCCAAGGCCCGGGCTTAGGGTCCCTCGTTTTAGGTAGCCCTTGCGAAACTGCTTAAATTTATACTAGCCAATGTGGCTAATGGAAATAAAGTTTTGCTAGACAAATGACAAAATCTACTGGACATGCAAAGTTAAAAAAAGAATAATAATTCAATAACTTCCCTACTTACGTTTCTATGAAATTAAATGGGTGAATGCTGCTTCTTTCTTTCTAATGAGAGACCCTTCCCCCATTAACTTCATAAAAACAAATGCAGAGCAGTTACTGCATAGGGTCATTAAATTGACTGCAAATATTGCATACGCTTTTGTTCCAAAATGATTGATTTTTTGACCTTTTATTTTCAGTGCTGTAATATCATTACCCTTACTAACTTAATTTACACATAGATAATTTATTTTCGAGAGGCCATTGAAGTTAGATATCTAATTTCTTTAATAATATTTAAAGCAAAGGAACAAAAGCTAGGATATATATATGCATAAAGGGGCACTAATAACGTTGATACAGTTTACCGTTATATATAGTATGTCCGATCTTCCCATCGGAGGTATCTGCCCACCACAATTGAATAGCATTTTGAGGATCAAAATCTTCAATTGAAGGGTCTTTATATCTAATCCTCATTAAGTCATTATTATCATTAAGTTATTAAAGTGTCACTATTCAGACATGCCCGATTACTCGTTTTTATGAGGTTCATTACTGAAAAGCCACGCTCATGAGGTCAGTACTACATGCCATTAGATGTAGCAGATACATCATCTTAAAAACATTACCGTAACAGTTTGTTTCTTTTTCTTCAGCATATATACGGCTAAACAGAGATTCAAAGATAATTCTTTTACTTGTAGATGACATTATACTAAACGTTGGCATGGCAAGGATACATTATACTATGGCAAAGGTTCAGGGCCGTAGCCAAACTCTATACTTAGGGCAGGCTCAATGAAATTTAGGGCATGCTCAAAAAAGCTATATACTTTTAATACTTAGGGCAGGCTCAATGAAATTTAGGGCATGCTCAAAAAAGCTATATACTTTTAACCTTTTTTTGAGCATTACTGAAATTTTACAAATTTCAACCCAGACTAAGTACCTTATCTAGGTACATCAGGTACAAAAGTACCATTTTTGATTAACATAAATAAAAAAACAAGAAACATTTTGTTAAATAAAAATGCATTTATAATCGTTTCTTACCAATAGAAAATCAAAATAGTTGTAGTCGTCGGTTCTTTTGACCATTAAATTTTCTCAAAAGTCCATTTCAAGAGTTTATGTACGGTTTTGTTCGAATGCAAGAAGAGTCAAATTCGACATTCGTTGGTGGCACACCGAAAACCGCTGTGAGCAGTTAATTCTCGTTAAAACAGAAAAGGTGGATTCACAAGTAGCCGTACTACAGCCGAAAGTCCTGGCTGTGGCCAATAAATTAGAAGTATTTCTGAAGACTACTCGCTGCTTAAAAATTTCATCAAAAATGACTGAATTAGGGTTTTCTTTTTTCTGGGTTTGTATGAATCTGTTGACTACTGAGATTTCTTCTGGAAATGGAAGTTTGATACCTAAAGTTTACAAATATTTGACTTTGTCTAAATCAATATTTTCGTTTTCAGCACTGGAAACTGCAATTAGGGAGTTTTTCATTTTCTACGAATCATTGGCAGGACAGGCACAAATTTATTTAGGGCAGGCGCAGCTTGCCCTGGCGTCCCCCTGGCTGCGGCTCTAGTTGGCATGGCAAGGATACATTATACCATGGCAAAGGTTACTTTAGTAACCTTGACCTTTTGGTCGCTCCAGGCTGATCCGTCAGCAGGTTAAGTTTTTCTCGAATCCTACCTTCACTTCCCTTCATTTTCGAAGCTGCTGCAGGAACACGGGCGAGAAAACTGAACGATATTTATTCACAAGTGAGGGGGGGGGGGGGGGGGGGTTGGACAAAATAGTTGCTCAGTTGGGGAAAAAAATCTACTAGCCATCATTGGTTACTATATTAAAAAAAATTACTAGCCACAACAAAATATTTAATCGCCATTTGGCCACTGGCTACTGACATTCGCAAGGGCTGATTGTAGGGCGCCCCAGAATCGCCATGCAAAACAAACATTTTTATGCTTGTTTTTATTAATTAATTATCATGAATGAAAAAAAACATTTTGGGGAAAAAAATGCCCCCTTTTTTTTTTTTCCTGAAATGAAGATCACTAGCGTTTTTCCTAGGCTGTTTCACTACCAGCTTATTTCAACTGCAGCTCTGTGACGTCATGTAGTGTCGCTTTCATCTTAAACCTGCAGATGAAATACACCTCTTGAGAGAGGTTTTGTATTGCTAAGACACTTTGCAGAAGCTTTGAGTATTTCATATTGTAAAATATCAAATTTTAAAATTGCTTCAGTCTGAATTAAGTGAATTAATGAGCTGAATAATGTGCTTTTATGAGTGTGGGAATTATCCAGTTATGCATGTTTGTTCAAATCTAAGTATCATTCTTCTGTTAACAGAATTATTCTACTATAATATTGAACAGGTGATTAATCAGCTACATGGAAATTAATCCCCCCCCCAAATCAGTCTGTAGTCTGAATAATGTTCATCGGGTAAAAAATAAAATTAAAAGCGAAGGAATAACTTAACATCTGTGAATATTGGAATTATTAGATAATTAAATGCGAAAATAGCAAAACTAAACTATTAAATAGTGTTTTACTTACCTGTCTATATTTTTAAGTGCGAATTTCCTTGCTAATATTAAGATTTAATGAAACTAAGTATTATTTCCTATTTCTCCCTGCACAGTGTCCCATTTATTAAATCAACTTTTAAATTAATCGACAATATTTAGTGGCGACAAATGTACTTACTCTTTCAAGAATGTGGACGGGTGGGGCGCCTCATCTTGGTGCTGTGCCTAGAGCCAGAGCTCCCGAGACTCACTCCTCCTCTCTTTACGGGCTTCGCCATCGTTTTTGTGACGTCACGCTAAGCGACGGAGTTGTGCACCGAGAATGCTACACAACTATACGTTTCTGGGCATTCAGTCATACTCAATGCTTAAAGAAAAAGCTTAATAAAGTCCATAATTTAGTTTTCTGTAAATTTTTTCATGCCATAGCAGTTTAACTGAAATTTAAAGAAAAAAAAAAAAAAGAAAGGAAGAAAAGAAAATTGAGTCTGTTTTACCTTTCTCAGAAATTACGCATTCTTGCTATTTCTGTCCTACACGAATATACACGGTTATACCAAAAAGCTGTGTTAAGGGTCCTCCATACCTCGTGAAAAATAGCTGAAAATATGCATTTGCAGAACGAAATTACATATATAAAACAAAATTTAGAAATGTGGGGTTTTTTTCACATGTAGAAAACACATGGAGCCATCTTTCTGCGTTTCTGTATGAGCGTCACTTTGCGGAGTAATATTTTAATTATTATCCCAAAAGGGTAAAATAATAGGCAGATTGACAATTATTTTAAAAAGTTCTAATTTTGATATCTGCTAGGTTAAAAAGCAGAATAATAGTTTCATATTTTCTCTCGAAATATAAAAATTTGGGAACACATACGAGTGATATGATATATTGATTTTCCCATCTGCATGATGCTATATTTGTTTCAATTTTCCATTTGGCGGAATTGCAACAATACGGGGTATGGAGGACTCTTAATGCAGTTTTAAACAGACGCAGAAAATAACTGAAATCCAATCTGTTAGTACGTTGACGTACAGTTAGATTACAATTTGCATCTGTAAAAGAAAAACCGGCGAAAAATTAATAAAACAGCCTCTAAAGTTGCGTTCTTTTTTAACTTTTTCTGATCAAAATTACATTGCTTTCATCCAAAAAATAATATATTTGAAGAGACCGACTGTTCCAAAATTAATATACTGAGAATATGTTTGAAAAGGTAATTCACAGAAAAAAAAATGTGGTTATGATGCACAAGGTTAATGTTGCAGCATACACAGAAACAAATAAAAAAATTGGAGGAGGCGAACTATATACTAAATTAATACTGAAAAGGTATTTGGAAAAGAAAGTCACTAAAAAGTGCTAATAATGCTACTACAGTCTACATTTATGTGTGGTTTTAACAACTTAGCCTTCCCCGTCCCCTAGTTTATTTTGAAATTCGAGGAATCAGGAATTAGAAATATAATCTTTTCTCACTATTTATCTGCATAATGTTCCAGGATATACAGACCACGACAGTCAGAGCTTTCATCCATGAAGGAGAGGAGGTTCTTGCTTCCTCTAAAATGAAAAAGTTTTGAGGCTGCCAATTACATTAAATTAATACTGAGAATGTGTAACTCTCAGCACAATGTACACACAGAAATAAATAAATGAAAACTAAACTTATTTTGTACTGATTTCGCTCCCCATGGCTACGAACATGTGTTAGAGCATGCATGCATGCATGGTAATTTTTTTCCACACATGTAATAAAAATTGAAAATACAAATGGTATATAAAAATCAAGATACAAATATATTTACTTGTATGGGGTTTAGGGTAGCTAGACTGGGGTTAGGCTTTAGTTCCCCTGTAATGATGTTTATTAAATGTCTTTGCCGAAATTTGGAGATATTCTCATTGTTAGTGACGTACACCGGAAGACCAGAATCATTAAATAGCTGCCGCAAACATAGAATATGTTGTTGGGCCGCGGGTGGCCTAGTGGGCAACGTTCGTGACTGCCGCGGAAAGGACCTCAGGTTTGATCCCAGTCAGGCACGAACGCTCGATCCACTAAATATCAGCCGTGCGTCGAATGGGTGCGTTAAGCTGTTGGACCCCGGGTACTGGCCCCCCGGTAATAAATAAGGGCGTCTTCCTTCCCCTTTCTACTTCGCTTCCGTGTCACTTTCCTATAAGGCAATCTAGCCCATATCTCCTAGCTTTCTATTTCTAAGGGTTGTTTAAGACCTGGGGTCAGACACTCCCTTCCTAAAATCCTCTACATGAAAAGAAAAAAAGAAAAAAAAGAAAAGAATATGTTGTTTTCCCTGACTTGTTATTTAAGCTGTCATTTTTCAACTTAGAGTAGTTATTTGAAAACACAGAAGCGCACTTTAGTCTCAGTTTAAATTTAGTTTGATTACATTTTGAAAATTTTCCGTTAATTCAACTCTTCAACCTTCTTTGCCACTAATATTTTTAATACAAATTTTACATTTTGTACATGGAGTAACTGCTCACAATCATTAGTCAAAAGGAATTTAAATAATTTGGAGCAAATAATGAATATTTCCACATTGATGTCTTCAGCTACCCGTGAACATGCCCGCCGCTTAGCGTGACGTCACAAGCAAATTCTTAATCCGGTGTCCAGGCCCGTAAACATAGAGAGGAGGAGGAGTCCCGGCGGCCCCGCTAGAACCCGATTCTGTGTAAATCGAGCCCTGCATATATCGGAGTTCAGCACGATTATCAGCAAAGAAGATAAGTGGGATTCTCATCCAGAGTGTGTGTATTTTTAAACCTTCCTCTTTCAATGGAAAACAAGGAATTGCCTGCTGTTGACAACAGCCCGTGGTTCCCCTTACAGATAGGTCAGTTCGCATGAAGACAAGAATCTTTCAGTAGTTTTTTACAACCTCCTGCTCCCTACCCATGCTTGACAAACATACGTCTCCTGGACAAATACTGTCTTTTATTCCCTCCCCTCGCCACCTTTCAGCCACTTAATCTCTGTTTAGGAAATCTTAGAATTTATTTTGCATCTAGAAAGATCTTAACTACCGCGTCAGATGAAGTTGAAAAACATTTACAGCAGCTATCATAATACCCCAGGGGAGTAGCAATTCAAATATCATGAGGGGGGGGGGTTCAAAAAGTTTCAGACCCAAACACCGAAAATAATGGCTAATCTAGGACAATCAATTAATAATTAAGCGTTAATGAACAGTAATTCATTATTTACAATGATTATATAAATTCATTAATGAATTAACAATTTTATTGATAATTAAAATGCTGATTTACAAAATTTTGGTACAAAGCCTTCTGTAATGTGGAGGGCTATATGTTACCCGTATGTCCTCCGGAATATCGTGTAACATTGGAGGACCATGATTTCGTAGGTATGAATTTCGGAAAGGGGGCCTACAAATTAGTAAGTGTGGAAAGCAATATATTCACCAAATAATTCCTACGGTATCGCATAGTACGAGGAAATAGTTAAACGAGGAAGAGTAGTTACCAAGTAAACAATTTAGAGAGCGCGGGAATTGGGAAAGAAAATCCGAGAAGCATAATGTGGACAGGCGTTCTAAGAGGATAATTATAATACCTATTTCATAATTTTTCTAAGACCTGGCTGAGCAGATTTCTTTCTTGAGGAGGAAATTCCTTATTTTTTTTTCATCATTCTTTTGAATTGTTTTTTTTATTTTATTTTGTGTTCCCCGAGCTCTCCGGAAATTCCAGTAAGAATACGCACGAAACACACCCCTAGGTTAGTAAAGAGAAAACTCGGAGGTTTTAGCAAGCAACGCTACGAGAATGAAATGCTCGCAATCACAGGTGGGGGCCAATTTACTGGACCTTTCGCTATTAACGAAGTCACGTTTTACGCACGCTAGCGGGCAACGAACAGGGCATATTTCTCGTAGTGGGCGTAACTGGTTGACACCAACAGAAAGAGTCATACAGGAAGCGTACGTGAAAATTCTAAGGCAGCGCGGACATCCCGCGGAGCAGTTGACAAGATAAAGGAATATTCATCTTCAAGAAAACTCGATGTTCTCAAGCCTTTGCCAACGAATCGGAGGGATTCCCATACACAGGGATGTAAACCAATGCCGAAGCGAGGAAAAGCGGCCCAACCAATAAGGGGAGAACCATTTGGGTAGGACAGGAACACCCCCGAACCCCTTAAACATAGACGAGAGAAAAAGTTTTTTTTTTAGGCGGAGATGATTTTGAGAGAACACGGAATGGAATGTTGACTGCTAATTCTGGGTGAACGCAGAGAGGACAGAATGGACTCTAGATGAATCCTGGGCAGAATATCGCAGAGAAAATTCAGTTAGGAGTTTTCCTGGGAGGACGCTCAAAATGGAGCAAGATGATTTCCAAGCAAGGGAAGTATGATGTTTTTTCCTGAGAGGTTTTTTTTACAATTTTTGGGTGAAGCATCGAGTGATCTCATGCGGGCAGTGTGCATCCAGCAGGACCGGATGAGGTCCCAACCATAGACTTTATACCTATAAGTAATACCGGACGACAACGAAATAGATGAAAAGAAAAGAATTTGGTGAGAAAATTTCATAATTCCCAATATCTCGTTAGCATGATCATGATTTTGTCTCCTATACATCCTCGGTAGAAAAGATAATTTTAATCTCTTGCAAGTGCTGAATAACATAATGTGTCTTATATTTTGCGGAAGGTGAACTTTAAAATATGATTGCGAATATCAAAAAGCATAATGAACTTAAAATATATTTTGGTTTAAATTAATAGAAATCTCCACCGATCAGTGTAATAGATTTTAAGGAAACACAAATGAAAATAAATTCTGTATTTTATAATGAAATTTACCCGAGTTTCTCAAATCTTTGAAAATTCAAAATAAGTGAATCTTTGTTTATTTTAACCTGAATAATTAAGTAGAACAATCGTAAAGTTTTGGTAGAGTAACAACTCCAAGATTTTAAGAAGAAAATAACTTTTAACATTTAGCAAACCCAGTCGCAGGAAAATAAAAGGTCCAAATCTGACATGAGTTTATTAAATTTCAAGCGGCATATGGAGGAATATGGGTTTCCCATGTTCTCCCATATGAAACACAACGCAATGCACCTGTCAACCCTGAACTTGGAGACCCTCCATTAGGGAACCCAACTTCACGGTAGACACCCATAGGCGGAAGATAATAGAGAGTAAAGAGTTACGAAAATTAACGGCCTTCTTAATAATTAATCCCACTGCAGCGAATAGGACGCAGCAGATGGTTCGCCCTCACATCGAGTAGGGGGTGGTAATATAAAACTGGTGCCGTGACCAGGATTTTTCAGTTCTTTGGTTAATTAATATAAAATTTGTGCTAGGACCAGGATTTCTTTGATCCTGTGGTTTAAAAAAAAAAAGAATATTTGTTTTCGGTGGTCAGGATAATTAATCAAGTATACAGAATTAGCAGAATAATGCGATGTGTTTCTATTATCTCCCTTCAATTCTGAGTAACAAGATGCAGGTTTTATAGAAAAATTAAGGAAATTGTAGCAAGATTTTAACTTCAAAAAAAAAATAGTGAAGGTGAAATGCAAGTAAATAAGTTGCAGGAAATCAGATTATGCTGAAATAAATTTAAATTTCTAAGGAAATAGGCAGAAAAACAAATAAGAGTGATACTGCTAATTTAGCAAATGAATAGATGAAATCTTACAGAAAATACATGAAAATTAATAGTACGGAGAAAAATAAATTTATACAAGTGTAATTCATGAATAATTTTGATTTATCGTTGAAAATCAAGGAAAATTCCTTGCAAATCAAAGTGAAATTATTTTTGATGTGTTGTTTATTTGTGCATTTGAGTGTTGTGATTTTAAATCGGTAACTAGGAGGAATAATAGGTTCATTGATAACTTGGGGAATGTATAATTTAACGGTGAGGCACTGATAGAAGAGTAGTGATGAGAAGTTGTGGTGATATATATTTTAAAATCAAAAGTGCATTATTATTGAAGTGTGATTTTATTATGTGTGTTGATGCATTGATAAGAAACTGATAATTTAAGAAGGAATAGGCAGGTTAATTATTGATAAGAGGAATTAATTTTTTTTTCTGCAAGATATAGGAGCTAATAGAAGGTTAAGCAGTAATCTTGATTTGTTTTGGAAGACTAAAAGGGAATGTAATATCTAAGTGTGTGTTTTATTGTGCATTTAAATGTGTAGAGGTACTTGGGAGTGTAGACAGAGAGTAGTTAAGTGGATTAATATTTGGGAAAGAGTAATAAAAAAGGACTAGTGCAAGAAGAATTGGTAGGAGTAATAATTGGATAATGCTGGAACAAATTTTTGAAATGAAAATAGTGTTTATGGAAGTGTGATTTATTGTGCTTTAAATGTGGGATTGCATCCACCAAGGGAAGTAGACAGAGGTTATTGCTAGTATACTAAAATTTAATGAATTTAGGAAGTCAGCATAAGTATTTGAGGTGTGGTTCTAATTTCTTGAAAAAGTGGTTATCGTATTAATTTTGTTACAAGTGCATAATTTGATCTCAAATGTTTCTAGTGTATTTATATATATATTTAAGACGTTCAAATTTATTACATATCTTAGTGTGAAGTGCTGGTTGTATATGTGCATATTTTGAGGGAATTTTGTTTAGTGTGTCGCGAGTTAGGTAGAGTTAAGTTGAAAGCCGAATGCAATTTAGGAGTAAGCTAGGAACGTTAATCATCTTATTCGTAGACAATTGTTTTCTGATCATAAGTCAAGTGGGTTAGCAGACGAAGCAGCGAGTTACGTTAGAGTGAATTTTTTATTTTTACGTGGTAGCTTCACCGGAATTTTTCTAATTTTATGCGACTTTACGAGATTACGAAGCATATAGTAGGAGCCGTGGGAATTTAAGTTTGTAAGGTTAAAGAATAAATATATGGCTAACCAACAGAACGGAGAACAGAGCAACGGTGAACAAAATTTTGTTTCGGAAAATTGCATAGTTGATCAACAGAACCAGGAGAACGACCTTCAGGGCACTCTAGAAGGGGAAGCCGTGTCAGAAAATTGTGTAGTAGCCCCGCAGAACGTACCAATAATGGCGGGAATGTTGGCGTATATCCCACATTCAGCGGATCGGATGAAAATCTGACCGCACGTCAATTTTTCGAAACGTTGGAGAGCACCGCCGAACTGTCAGGATGGAACGACGCCGTTAAAATTTTATCAGCTAAAGCAAAATTCAAAGGAGCCGCCAGTCACTTTCTTTCGGAGGCCGTCGATATTAGGAGGGAGACCGAGTACGAACGATTTAAGCAGGCGATAGTACAAAGATTCGACGCATTGCAACCGGTTACCGTGAGAATGCAGAAATTTACGACTTGCCGACAAAAACCAGGAGAACGGGTGGCCGAGTATGTAGCTCGTCTTAACGGCTTAGCTTATTCCTACATGGAGACGATGGATTTAGAAAATGAGCAAGTGCGAGGACTGGTAGACAGCACTAAAATGTCGCAGTTTTTGAATGGATTAAACCCCAAATTGAGGCGCACGGTTTTATCCTTCGCCCCGGAAAATTTTCAGGCAGCAGTTCAGAGAGCGCTGGCCGAAGAGTCTCACAATCTCTTATTAGACCGGGACGTTAACGCTTACGATGCACAGCAGGAATCGAGTTCGATCCCAGGGACTTCACAAGGGCAACAGAGCAATTCAACGGACCAGATAGCCGATTTGTGTTCTATGATGGCGAAGCAGCTAGCAACTCATGAGATGCAGGTGAACGCTCTGAAAAGTGAGGCAGAAAATTTGAGGGAAAGGCTAAGGAAAGCAGAGAATTCGCACCGGACGCACGTAAATCGCATTAGAAATTTCCAGAGCGCTAATTATGAATCTAGGGGAAATTTACCCGACGTAGACATTACTTCGGCCATCTGCTATAACTGCGGCGATTTTGGCCATATCAAGCGATTTTGTTATCGGAACAATCGGGAAGGAGCAGTTTATACGCAACCATCGCAGCAAGCTCAAAGAGGTTCGTGGGACAGGGCACCCAACCCTTCGTACCCGCGACAGCAGAATAACTTCTCCCCGGCGACCGCCGCGGTAATCAGTATCGCTCCTACAGGAACTACAGCGCCACTTACCGACAGGACGCTCACGTCCCACAGAATCCAAGGAATTTGGGGAACAGAAGAGAAAACCGCGTTCGTTTTGAAGAGGATGCACCAGGAAGAGATTGCAATAGGTATTCCAGGCAAAATTCGCGTCCTTTAAACTAATTTCGGGTCAAGATAAGGGGACCGCCCTTGGCCGGAATTATAATAAGGTCCGTGGAGTTACTTTAACAAATTGTTACGTCCGAGGTGATGGAGCACTCCCGTTGGTGAAAGTTAGGATAGGAGATACTCACGCGTTTGCACTCATCGACAGCGGAGCTTGTATCTCAATCTTTTGTGCTTCACTATTAAAGGAGATAAAGGGAAAGATTCGTATACGTGACTTAGGATCAGCAGTTTTAGTGAAAGGCATTACTGGAAACACTTTACCTACATCTCAGTGCTATGAGATACCGGTAGAAATCGGAGGAGAAACCATTTTACATCCCTATCACGTTACTCAGCGGAAGTTGCATCAAGATTATTCTCTAATCTTAGGCTGGGATCTATTGAAGGAGCACGGATACATATTCGACGCAGGAAAAGGAATTTTGAAACGGAAAAGCAGAGCAAATTTAGCTAGAGCAGAGTACGGTAGAGGAAGGAATAACCGAAAAAGAAATTTTAAAGAAGGAAAAGCACGTCAGTCGAAAATTCGAACCCAGGTCTTGTCCGTGCCTTCAGCGGAAATGGCCAATCCCATTAACCCCGACGTAACCAAGATAGGAAGGACCGTCCATAAGGAACTCATCCCACCGTATTCGGAAAGGGTTATTCGGATCCGATGTGGGAAATTTTCGGGATGTCAGGTTAACCAGGTGCTAGTACAGCCGTTAGAAAGATACGCCCAGGGAAAAGTACGCTTGGGTCGTTCAGTAAACACGCTGGACAAATCAGGCATCATACCCGTATTGATAGCTAACCTCACAAATCGCCCCATTCACTTCAATAAGAAGACCAGATTAGCGAAAATTCAACCAAGTGTCTACGGAAATTTGAAGGAAGCTGCGGCGAAACAAGAGAAGTATGCAGACAGGCACGCTGCGGAAAAGAATCTACATTTAGGCGACAGAGTATTTTTGCACACCCCTTTTTCACAGCCACATTTATCGCGTAAGCTAGCTCGAACTAACTGCGGAGATTGGGAGATAGTTTCGTTCCCCACCCCAGTAAATGTTCAGTTGAGGTCAGTCGAAAATCCGAACAAATATCAGACCGTGCATAAAAATCGAGTCTTCAAGCGGACTGAACGCCTACCCCAGCTTATAGCAGAGTCACCGGTACAGGACAATATAGAGGTACAAGTACCCAGACAATCGCAGGATTTCTCTGACGACGGATCGGAGAGCACACAGGACTACGACTATCTGGATTGGGTCGATTTTCCCAGAGTAGTCATGCCGCAACCGACAAGCAGTAGAGCAATGCCGCCCGTAAGTCAACCGCCCAACATCGGAGTACCGATAAATTCGCCGCCCGCTACGTCGAGTTCAGCGCGAAGGGAGACAAGCAGGGAAGTACCTCCGCCCTCGCAACATGTTGAAGAGCCGAGGCGCACACAGGCAATCGCGGAACCAACGGAGGAGACCATACCGTCACAAGATTCCTATCAGGAAAGTAGCAGCCGACAAACACAAGAAGCAATGCGCCAAAGGGTTATTAGAGATCCATATCTACTACGTTCGCAGGACAGAATTCAGCAAACAGCAGCAATACACCCCACAGCAAATTCACAAGGGCCCAACACTTTGGAAATAGGCCTGAATCGCACGTACCCAAAGGAAATTGTGGTCAGCGACTCGACCGAAAGACTTGAGCAGCCGGAAGATACTAGCTTTGTAAATAGAATGTTGAAAAGTCTCAGTCAACCCAGTAATCCAGAGGGAACCTCTTGGTTCGATTTAGCCGACCGCTATTTGTCGCAGCGCATTCAAGAAAACCTAAGCGCAGGAACACCAGAAGGAGCACCCGTCAATAATCTTTTATCCACAGTGGAGGAAAATCGTAGCGAAACCTCAGGAATCGTGGGTTTAAGCCCGAGGAAGTAGGAAGAACGCTGGGCGAAGATAAAAATGGGTGTGTGTTGTGAAAAAAAGAAAAAAAAACAGCGATGCGGAATAAGTGGGAAGATCCCTGAATTTTCACGGTAAACGTTTAGCAGAAAATAAATTTGATAGGTGAAAAAAAGAAAAAAAATAAAAACAAATTTTGCGATCTGATCAGTAATCGAAAATAATTCGTAAAAGAGTCTAGCTAGAAAATGGTGTATAAACATGGAAGAATATGCAGAAGTAATTAATAATATTCATAGCAGGACCGCAGCCTAGTACGTGCATCGCAATCTTTCCAGTTTTGAGTTCGCGAACCACGGAAAACTAGATTTAAAGTTTTTTTGCTACGATAAGGGGAAAATTAATATTAAGTAAGGAAAAATACATTACGTAAGAAAAAAAAAAAAAAAAAAGAGGAAGAATGGGCCCGGGATTAAGCACCCAGCAAAAGAAAAAAAAACCTGTGGAGGAAGCAATGTTTTATTTCAGAGGAAAGACTGAACGGTAGCAATCATTCCTTTTACAAAAGAAATAATTTTTTGTTGGAAGAGAAGAAAAGAAAAGAGAAAAAAAAAATAATAATTTTCCGCTCAAATTTTATTAATGATAGGCAGTAGGAGCATAAGCGAAGGTAATCGTAGGCAGAATGACGTCGCTCATGCACGGGGCTTGCAAGAGTAGAGGAACGGACGGACCGTGTTTCCAGTTTGAGAAACCCCGTACACAAACTGGCTGGTAAGGAGCAAAAGGAAGAATGGGAAGACGCCATCTTGGGCCGCCATCTTGAAGCAAGAATGCAAAGAAGGAAAATTTATCGTTAAAAGAACGGGAACGCTCAGTAAAATATTTTGTACAGCAAAGGCCGAGCATTTCAAAGGATGGAAACTATAAACGGGAGCACAGCACGACGGAAAAAAAAAATATATTTTTTTTCTCTCGAAACTTTCTGTGGCAGAAGCATAGGCCGGAGTAATATATCACTAGAGAAAAAAAAAAAAAAAAACGTAAGCACCTTCTGCGGAGAAATAGCCGTGCGGAAACACCGACGGAATGCAATAAGATTAGCAGCGTATCGGATAATGCAGTGGTTCAAAATTAGTATCCATGGCAGGTATTCAAAGCAATTAAAATACGCGAACCTGAAACAAAACATGGTATAAGAAAGTAGCAACAAACATGATCGATGCGTAGCCTAAGCGTCACCTAACATAGCCTAACCATAACCTATCGAAATGACAGTAAAAAGCACTTACCTTGAAGTGAAATATCCAAAGGTACTATATTTTTTTTTGTTTTGTTTTGTGGATAGTAGGAAAATTCAGTTTTAATTGATAAGGAAGGCAATTATAACGGAAGAAAAGTATAGAAATGAAATCGAGGTAGAAATGCACTAGGTACATCGTGAGGTTAGAGGTTGAGAAAAGCAGAAGAGGAAATGTGAATGACAAATTCACCAGGCCCCGCTCCCCATCCTCTACCACCACAGCACACGAGGAGCAGTTGCAGATTCTCCCAAACCACAACTGGCGTCGAGCATGCGAAAAATGCGACGATGTGAGATGAGGATTAATACGTGCAGACATGGTGCAACGATACCAAAAAAAAAAAAAAAAAAAAAAAAAAAAAAAAAAAAAAAAAAAAGAGATAAAGCAGAAGAGGAAATTTGAATGACAAGTTCACCAGACCAAAAGAAGCGTGTTGTTTCAATGAAATCCGTCAGCGAACTGAGCACTGACCTGCAGAAATTAGAGGAGTGGTATTAGCCCCAGGTAATAGAATACACAGAATGCATCTACATAGGCTAAACAAGAAGCCTCCGATGTAAGCAAAACATGCAAGAGGCTACGCTATTGTGCGCTCACTTACACCCACAGGCATCAGCGCAGGTGTTTCAGATTTCGAGCCGTGAGAAACGGTCAACACAGGAACGACCCAAAATTTTTGGATCGACGAATTTGCAGGGGTGACATCGCCCAAAGGGGACCCTCGCAAGCATTTTCGAGGAAATCTATTTTCCGAAATCATCGGCGTTCCTTAAATGGTCGCCGCACACCTGCGAATACACGAGAAAAGCATCTGGTCGTGAAATCAGAAATAGCCAGGAATGAGAATACAATGGTAATACGCGAGAAAAAAAAAGAGAGAAGAAAAAAAAAAAAAAGAGTAAAGCACTAAAGATAAAATGACAAGAAATAGTTCAGCAAAGAACTAACGATTAAGTTAGACAACGTAAAAGGGAAATAAGCGACTATACGCGGGTAATATCTGGTAGACAATACGACAAACACGAAAAGGGAAATTAATTTTTTTTCTTTTAGAAGTAGTAGACGCACCAGCGAATGGAAATAATAGCTGCAGAATAGATACATGGGAAGTAAATAACCGTTATTTAATTATAATTTAGTAAGCTTAAGAAACACGAGTGATGAGATTTTTATTTTTGTTGTTTTGTTGGAGAAAACCTACAAGTAGGAAGAAAAAAAATACAATTAGAGAAAAGGGAAGCCTGGGATGGAATGCGCTTCGGAATTTCGAAAAAAAAATATATATAAATAAATATGCACGTAAAAACCCCTCGCTTCTCGTAGGTCAGAGTGAAACGAGCTTTTCGAAGGAAATATTACTAGTTCTTAATGTAAAGTGTATATAATGCATGTGCAAGAGAAATACCGAGGTGATAAGGAGTGATTTCATGTGTATGCTTGTTTTGAGATAATTATGGCCGACAAGTGTCGACAGAACCATTACCACTTTTAAGATATTTGAAGAGAGTGACATTCGTCAATAAAAATGGACAAGATGAACGTGATTGCGTTCGCCGTGGTAATCTGGACAGTTAGCGGAGTAGCTGCTAATCACGAACTTTGTCATTTGAAGGGAGATAAATATCAGTGCACTGTAGCATCTCGGGCCGAACTTTTGAAACTAGGAATGCCGCGGAGTGCTTGTCATGCACTTTCATGTGACGAGTGCGTGAAAGCCTGGAGGACATTTATTACGCACAACCATGAGCTTATCGAACCGAGAAATTTCTTCGTTCAGCAGGAACCGAACCCACAAGGAGCCCTTTCATTAATGGAGTGCACAAGAGACGGTTTACACTGTGCCTGCACAGCCGATGCACCGTGCAGTGGAACGAGCGAATATTGTGCACTGGCGAGCTGTGTGAATAAATCCGTCACTACGTGCAACTGCCGCCTGACGCCAGCAGTATCTACACTGATACATGAAGCGGAAGGACTACGGATTTCGAACCCAGCGCTGATCTCTTTCACAGAGTGCGTTGGAAAACCGCGCACTAATATTTTACCTCGGCGCCGTCACCAGAGACATTTGCTGTCTGACGAAGAGGCAGTATTTCAAAGGGAAAATATCAAAGTATCATACAACGACCCAATCATCACCAGCTCACTTCCAGGAACCCTGGTGATTCGAGTTCGAGGTATGGAGCGGGTTATCACTTTAAGGAACGCTCCGTATCAGACATCATTGCCACCGGAACTACTAGAGCTTTCTGGAACTAACTTTGATTTTCGTTACCACGGATGGAAAAACCCTAAGGGGTGCTTTGCAAATCGTAGGTAGAACAACGTGTAGACCCCTACAGTGCATACTGTGTCGTGAGATGCTACGACAGCTAAAGTGTTTACCCCACGCAGTCACTTATGTAGTGTATATTGTGCTAGTTTTAATTTCAGCGGTAACCTTTCTATATGCCAGGAAAGTAGTAATTAGCATCTGGAAGCTGTTGTGTGGAGTCGGAATAATTCTTTGGAAGTCATATAGATTCCTCAGAGGAACAACGTTTGTGGCAGTAAAGACAGGAGCCCTAACAGGAAATGTTTTACGTAACGGAGTAAATCAGATGCACGAATATTTGGAGAGGCAAGTTGCCCGTCCAGCGGCGCAACCGCCTTTACACGGACTGGTACTTTTGAGCTTATTTCTGTTGGTAAACGGAACTTCCGCGGAATGTAACGCACATTCGATTGTTGCATCAAAGGTGAAGGAGTGCACGGACTCAGAGGTAGAGCACAACTGCCGTCTAACTACTAATGCGCAGGTAACCCTAATGAATTTGGGGCATGAACAATGCATATGGTTTACGGACCAGGAAAAATGACCATACACTTTTTTCCTTGAAAGTAACCTACCAGCAGGCAAACTGTATCTGGCACACGACGAGAGACTATTTTACGCACGTGACTACAATGCGTTATCTCAGCCAATTGGTTTGTGCAAATCACGAGACTTGCAATTGGGGAAAAGGATGTGTGCGATCAAACAATTTGACGCACTGACAAAACAATCGCTAGACTGGCCCGGCATCACAGGCTGTCAGCCGTCCGACAGTGGGTCCACGTCATGCTGGATCATTGACTCGCAACATTGCCATTTCTTTCGAATATGGCTGGAAGCAGATTTCCTGCGAGCATACGACGTACGCAGAATAGTATCGATGCAGTGTAGTTATCAGCTACTAATTCAACAGCACAACAACGACACCGTAGAGACTCTGACGGTTAAGAACCAAGCCACGACCTCTACGGGCATCACAGTGCAAGTAGTCGGATCACTGGACCAGCCTACACAAATCGTGAACACACATCTGATCTCTCGAGTGGGAAACCCTCAAGAGAGTTATATTGAAAGCAAGCTTTACCCTTCACGACCGATGAAAGGACATATCGGCGATACGCAGAGCAACGAATCGATGTCGAAAAATTTTATCTTCGACGAAAGCATGTTTTCTTGTAGCTATTATGAGGACTCTATGAAATACCACCGACAACAGTCGTATTTACTGAGTATGATAGAACAAAAAAGAGCGCCTTACCAATGGCATCAGCATGGCATCAACTGAAGGTTGACGGAAATGGCCAACTTGTTTCGGAACTGTTACACTCAGCCCCTATAGTGGTAAATCTTCAATTCCAGAAGTACAAGTACTCGATCGAAACCAGAACTGTCTGCCCAAAATTCACGGAGGCAGAAATCAAGGTAACAGGCTGTTTTGCATGCGAGAGCCCTTGGCTACGGTAGAGATCGAAGCTTTCTCATCGTGCGCAGCCGGGATTGTGGACGTTCACTTCGAAAAACTCACGGTGCACACTCGATCGGTAAAACTACAGACGGAAAGACGAACGATCAAGATAAATGTTACCAGGAACTATTCCTCGGCGCAATGGCACGGCACCCATATGAACTGAACGTGGAGATGGTGTTAGCCTACATCACTCCCGTCGGTTAGGCTGATCTCCAAAGGAACTCTGAGAAACTAGCTGAGTGCTTAAGAGATGGGAACGCCCAAAACCGAAACCATATCGCCGAACGGAGGCGCGTACCCGAGCAAATATTGTGTGTCGCCGAGAAGACGGCGGCTGAAGAAATCTGTCACTATCGGAAAGAATTCATATATATATATATATATATATACAGTGCATATGTTATCTGTCAATGTCAAACTTAGAATTAGATTCGGTGGAGGAATTTAATATTTATTGAACATTGTTATAATAATCTTACTCGTAGTTTTATGCTTATTGTATGTGCTTATAATTACATTATGTATCATATATGCGCATAAGTTTTCGCAAATGATTGTAATTCATCGCATGTTGAAATGAGCGAAAACGAGCAGCCTTGCAAGAGAGGAAGGAATCCACAGCACCTAACTTTGGGGGACAAAGCTCTTCAACCCTATGGGAGAGGGAGATAATGTTACCCGTATGTCCTCCGGAATATCGTGTAACATTGGAGGACCATGATTTCGTAGGTATGAATTTCGGAAAGGGGGCCTACAAATTAGTAAGTGTGGGAAAGCAATATATTCACCAAATAATTCCTACGGTATCGCATAGTACGAGGAAATAGTTAAACGAGGAAGAGTAGTTACCAAGTAAACAATTTAGAAGGCGCGGGAATTGGGAAAGAAAATCCGAGAAGCATAATGTGGACAGGCGTTCTAAGAGGATAATTATAATACCTATTTCATAATTTTTCTAAGACCTGGCTGAGCAGATTTCTTTCTTGAGGAGGAAATTCCTTATTTTTTTTTCATCATTCTTTTGAATTGTTTTTTTATTTTATTTTGTGTTCCCCGAGCTCTCCGGAAATTCCAGTAAGAATACGCACGAAACACACCCTTAGGTTAGTAAAGAGAAAACTCGGAGGTTTTAGCAAGCAACGCTACGAGAATGAAATGCTCGCAATCACAGGTGGGGGCCAATTTACTGGACCTTTCGCTATTAACGAAGTCACGTTTTACGCACGCTAGCGGGCAACGAACAGGGCATATTTCTCGTAGTGGGCGTAACTGGTTGACACCAACAGAAAGAGTCATACAGGAAGCGTACGTGAAAATTCTAAGGCAGCGCGGACATCCCGCGGAGCAGTTGACAAGATAAAGGAATATTCATCTTCAAGAAAACTCGATGTTCTCAAGCCTTTGCCAACGAATCGGAGGGATTCCCATACAGGGATGTAAACCAATGCCGAAGCGAGGAAAAGCGGCCCAACCAATAAGGGGAGAACCATTTGGGTAGGACAGGAACACCCCGAACCCCTTAAACATAGACGAGAGAAAAGTTTTTTTTTTTTAGGCGGAGATGATTTTGAGAGAACACGGAATGGAATGTTGACTGCTAATTCTGGGTGAACGCAGAGAGGACAGAATGGACTCTAGATGAATCCTGGGCAGAATATCGCAGAGAAAATTCAGTTAGGAGTTTTCCTGGAGGACGCTCAAAATGGAGCAAGATGATTTCCAAGCAAGGGAAGTATGATGTTTTTTCCTGAGAGGTTTTTTTACAATTTTTGGGTGAAGCATCGAGTGATCTCATGCGGGCAGTGTGCATCCAGCAGGACCGGATGAGGTCCCAACCATAGACTTTATACCTATAAGTAATACCGGACGACAACGAAATAGATGAAAAGAAAAGAATTTGGTGAGAAAAATTTCATAATTCCCAATATCTCGTTAGCATGATCATGATTTTGTCTCCTATACATCCTCGGTAGAAAAGATAATTTTAATCTCTTGCAAGTGCTGAATAACATAATGTGTCTTATATTTTGCGGAAGGTGAACTTTAAAATATGATTGCGAATATCAAAAAGCATAATGAACTTAAAATATATTTTGGTTTAAATTAATAGAAATCTCCACCGATCAGTGTAATAGATTTTAAGGAAACACAAATGAAAATAAATTCTGTATTTTATAATGAAATTTACCTGAGTTTCTCAAATCTTTGAAAATTCAAAATAAGTGAATCTTTGTTTATTTTAACCTGAATAATTAAGTAGAACAATCGTAAAGTTTTGGTAGAGTAACAACTCCAAGATTTTAAGAAGAAAATAACTTTAACATTTAGCAAACCCAGTCGCAGGAAAATAAAAGGTCCAAATCTGACATGAGTTTATTAAATTTCAAGCGGCATATGGAGGAATATGGGTTTCCCATGTTCTCCCATATGAAACACAACGTAATGCACCTGTCAACCCTGAACTTGGAGACCCTCCATTAGGGAACCCAACTTCACGGTAGACACCCATAGGCGGAAGATAATAGAGAGTAAAGAGTTACGAAAATTAACGGCCTTCTTAATAATTAATCCCACTGCAGCGAATAGGACGCAGCAGATGGTTCGCCCTCACATCGAGTAGGGGGTGGTAATATATATACGTATTTATCAAATGTGGCTAATGTAAAATAGAGTACTTCTCTCTCAGTATTCAATTTCACAGAGTTATTTATGAAGGCGCAATTTTAAAATTAGTTATTTTATGAAATAAATAGTAGTGCAGAATATTGAGATTGTAAAGTTTTGCTAGTACTTTAATAAAATTATATTTACATATCTTAGCATCATTGTACGAGGTAACTGCGCTTCTCCTCCATTGCCTGCAAAATGTGGATCCTGTATTTACTTCTACTTCTCGATGGATATTCAGCAATGCAAAGTCGGGAATTAGACATTCTGTTTCGAAGATACATTTTCCGGCGCTTGAGAGGAGAAAATGTACTTTCCGGTGGCTGTTGAGAGAGGAAGCGTTGTTAGAATTTTTAGTAACTTCTTTGTATTGGGGTAAAAAAAAAAAATGGCAGCTTCACAACTTGATAAGGATTCTACCGTAGTGGCTGGTCTTGTCTTATTGTTAATAAAGGCATCCCCATCCCTCCGTAAATTAAAAATTGTTTTGTGATCACGACGAGACATTTTATCTTACGTCTTAACGAACGATTCTTTATAAAACACAGATTAATTTGTATAATTCGTTCATTGCAGTAAATTCTTAAAGTAAAATGATTTCTAGAACTTTACGCATCACGCGATTATTATACAGGGTGTCCGAATAATGACTGTGCACTGAATGTACGAATGGCATTAATGTAATAATAAAGAAATTTTGAATGGAATCACAGTAGAAGTAACCCGCCACGTGGAAGTGCTCTGTGTCTGGTAACCTTCATGTCTACCCACCTGGAGGCGCGCACAGTTGTCACTCCGGGCTAATGTCATTCCTGAGCTCTTGGTCGATGGACGTGTCGATTGATCACTTGTATCGGCACAAGGACAAAGGTGTTGACGGTTGACCAGAGAGTGTTTTTGGTGGAACTGGTCTTTTGCCATGACGACAAAGACACGGACGTAGTGTAAAAACAGCTCGCTAGAAAATTTCGTGATGCAGACGTTGTGACGTGCCTGCCCAGCAGGACGCACACGATATTAAAGGCAGATAGCAGCGATAACGAACGTCCGCGTAGCTCAATTGGTAGAGTGACTTATTCCAGAATGAGGGGACCCGGGTTCAAGCCCCGGCGTGGACAAAAATGACGCAGAAATTTACTTCGTTATAACGTCCACAACCGTAATGCGGTACATCAGCTCAAAGCAAAGTTTCTGGAAACTGCCAATGTTTTTGATGCTTTCCGGCGCGGTAGGCCATCCACGACAGACGACACCGTACAGGATATCCAGGAATCCAGGACAGGATACAGAAGAGTCCACACACGTCCGTCAGGTGGCTGTCACAACAAGCTAATATGCTAAAGAGTACAGACCACGATATTCTGTAATTATTATTTTTTTATTTTGGTGTGGGACAATTTTAATGTAGAGTAGTGTATTTTTACATTTCCTGCTTTTCTGCAAAGTTTTATTGATCAATGATCAACATTTATTTTTGAGGATCTGCAAATAAAGGAAGGAATGAAATGATTTTGCCATGTGAAGATCAGGTTTGGTGACGATAATTTTTCTCATTTATTTTCAGGTGTTCAAGATGAATATGATTCTCCCGTACCTGGTCCCCATGCTTTTAGGACGATCAATTGATCTTAAGTCATATTCCATTGGAAATTACATTTACGACGACAGCAATTATGTGGAGGTAATTTTAAGACCTGAAAATTCTGCTTCTTTTCATTTGTGCGACAGAGTGACATAAACTTTAATATCATGGCGATGTTTCTAAAACTTCTTCTGGTGCTTAAAACAGTCCCGTCAACACACAGTCCACTACGATGTCGCCCACAGCCTAATCTTCAGGTGGGAGAAAACAGAAATTGTAACTACGGATAACATATGCTGTAACGTACCAGGCGATGTGACGTACCTGCCAGAAGGACGCACACGACATAAAGGCAGATAGGAATCAGAATAAAACGTCCGCGTAGCTCAATTGGTAGAGTGACTTATTCCGGAATGAGGGAATCCGGGTTCGAATCCTGGCGTGGATAGAAATGACGGAGAAATTTACTTCGTTATAATGGCGCCCGAACTATCCGGATGACCCGACCGTTCAAAATCTCGCATTGGTGTGATGTTCTTTCCACACCGCGAGATAGGAAAAATAAGAGAATCCCTTCTCCAGCACTTCGAAAAAAAAAATAAAAAAAAAAATAAGGGGGAGATGATGTAACGTACCAGGAGATGTGACGTACCTGCCAGAAGGACGCAAACGACATAAAGGCGGATAGGAATCAGAATAAAACATCCGCGTAGCTCAATTGGTAGAGTGACTTATTCCGGAATGAGGGGATCCGGGTTCGAATCCTGGCGTGGACAGAAATGACGGAGAAATTTACTTCGTTATAATGCATACACCTTAAGGCGAATTTCCACTGTGCCTTCTTGTTATCTAACCGATTTCATCACTCTCAACACATAAATTTAATAGGAAACCAGAAGACACCCAAAAACTATGTCAAAAGATGGGTAAATGAAAGTGGACAGCATGTTAGATCAATAAGGAAATTTCTTTGTCGTTCTTTTGTTCCTTTTTTTAATTGAAGGTTTAACGACCACCGTGAGCAACTCAATGGGCTATAAGCAGTCGCCCGTTCCCTAATTTAGGGCCACTGGTTCCAGAGAAGGGAGCGAGCCAGTACCGTAAGACAAACACAACATCCATGCCCGACCGGGATTCGAACTGTGACACCTTCCGTACGAATGATCAGAAGCCGTCGCTTAGACCACTGCGCCACCGGAACAGCTTTTGATCCTTCTGGCCACTTGTGTCACATA
The DNA here is from genome assembly GCA_039090855.1 of Macrothele yani. Classification (NCBI taxonomy): domain Eukaryota; kingdom Metazoa; phylum Arthropoda; class Arachnida; order Araneae; family Macrothelidae; genus Macrothele; species Macrothele yani. The sequence goes on along the minus strand of CM077016.1, from coordinate 72,757,493 downwards.
CGTTACGAAACCTCAGATATCATACAACTGATCATCAAGAATGAGAAAGTACCTTCAAGACAAATTTCTGGGAAAAGCTTCGAGAGATCTTTGTCTTGCAGTGAATAACTGTTGTAGATAAATGTATGTTTCATTTCTTCGTCGTTAATACTTTTCCATACTGACCGTATGTACGCCGTTCTCCAACATGCAATGGGAAATTTCATTATTACTTCCTACTGCAAATTTCCTCTTTTTCTACTGGAAATTCCTAAAGTTTTCCTTATTTATACTGCATGCACAGTTGCACACTCATCCAGAAGTTCTACGGGAAAAACAGCCATGAGAAGTAGTGTTATCACGAATTACGCGCCAGTACCTTCCCAGAGCAATCATATTTTTTTTATTGGACGTTTATTTATTTATTTATTGGACTTTTTTTTTTATTGGAGGTTTAACGACCACCGTGAGCAACTCAATGGGCTATAAGCAGTCGCGCGTCCCTAATTTTGGGCCACTGGTTCCAGGGAAGGGAGAGTGTCAGCGCCGTAAGACAAACACAACATCCATGCCTTCACCAGGATTCGAACCCAGACCCCTCTGTTGGGCGAATGATCAGAAGCCATCGCTTAGACCGCTGCGCCACTGGGGCGGCCAGTCCGATTTCCAAGGGAGGGCAAACGGCCTCTCTTGCCCCCTATATGGGCGCCCATGTCCACATAGTAATTTTAATCATTAGTTAATCAGGGACGTCTCTAGACTTCGAAATTATGATGGGCGAGCATTATTTTTGGTGGGGCAAGCTTGATAGCAATTTTATTTTATTTTACAAAACACTGAAAGAACAAATTTTTAATGTTTTTTTTTCTTTTGATTGAAGGTTTAACGACGACCGTGAGCAACTCAATGGGCTATAAGCAATCGCCCGTCCCTAATTTAGGGTCACTGGTTCCAGGGAAGGGAGAGAGCCCGTGTCGTAAGGCAAACACAACATCCATGCCTCACCGGGATTCGAATCCAGACTCTTCTCTGACGAATGTCATAAGCCAGCGCTTAGAACACAGCGCCACCGGGGCGGTTTTAATGCTTTTCACTACCGGCTACAAAATAATTCGTGCAATTCCGATCCCCTCCACCTGGGCGCACATATATACATGGACCTCACTAGTTACGCCACGGGTGTAAGATACAAGTGTTGGTGGAATGTGGCCTTCAACTTTTTGCTGGCTCTGGATGCATTGTCTTAAATTTCTTTTCAAAATTTTCTATTTTTGCTTACGAAAATAATACTGTACTTGAACAATTTATTTTAAAGAAAATGCCATTTTTGTTCATCTAAATCAAATTTTAACGTTGTGCCCCGCAGGCACAATACCTCACCCTCCTTAACTTCCTTCCTTCCAGCCAGCGACATTTCCTTGAACTCCTCTCATACAAAGCAGTCGTCAGCCACTTTTTGCACTTTCACTGGCAGTCTTAAGGACGCTAGTGTAGCTTTAGACTCCACTTTTTGTGTTGAAATCCCCTCTTTTGTAGACACTCTCAGTGATTCCTATCCACCCTCCTCATTAGCCCCCTGTCCATACAAACATGAAAAGGAGGCTAAAACTAAAGAATTGGAAGAGTGGAGAACAACTGAATTTTCATGGCCCTGCGATGCTATTTTGATAACCTTTTTTGAAGACGTAAAAACACACTTCCTAGAGGAAAATACGTTAGGGTTATATGAAATAAAACACAAGACTTATTACTTCGCAAAGTGCAGATTTTATTTTAAAGTTAAGTATATTAAAAAATGGCACACTTTGAACTGGGTTGGCGACAGGGTGGGCAAGACAAATTTCAGGGTGGTCTCAAGCCCACCCTCGCACCTCCTTGGCGACGTCCCTGTTGATAACCCTTTTTGGAGACGTAAACAACGCACTTCCTAAGGAGAAATACGTAGGGCTACTTGAAATAAAATACAGGACTTATTACTTGGCAAAGTGCATATTATATTTTAAAGTTAAATATTGTTACGACCCACCCCCGTCATTAATTCGGGAATTAATGGGCGTGGTGGATGTATGAAATTAATTAGGTATTAATTAATTAAGTTCGAGGTTTTATTGGAGTTAAATAGTGCAGAGGAAAGTTTTACCTGGGGGTTAGGAAAGAAAAGAGACGAAGAATTCTCCCTCTGGCCGGGTGGTCGGAGTTGGAGCACTTTGACGTCGTAAATAACAGGTCGCAGCTGACGTGTAGTCTAAACACGCAGGAACGTTTCGAAGCGAGTCCTTGCGGGCCACTTGTAGAACTAAATGAAGATGGGGGATAAGAGGGTGAACGAATAATAGTTAAATTCGTCGATTGTTTAGAGCATTTTCGAGAACAATTGCTCTCTTTTTGTATGGTCCGGTTGGAAAGCATGATTGCGCACTTGGCGTTGAAGATAAGGAAGAAATTTCAGTTGTCTGTACGCTCTCCGATATGAAAGACGAGATGTCTTTAGGCTGCTATACGATTTGGGTATAATGAAGCAGCAAACCTCCCGCATTTTTAAGGAAAAAGAGATCAGCAACTCCAGGTTATCTGGATAGGCCAGATTGCCATAAAGACGGCGGAATGCTTATATAAGCGTGATAAATCAGCAAATCCTGTGCTGCTAAAACATACAATAATTGCGACTGGTTGGCCCAGTAAAAAGAGAAGCTAGGGAGAAATTCAGAAGTCGGCAAGTTGACGTTGGTCGCTCCAAGGAGAAGCGACGCCAAGAAACGGAACTCTGGCTGAAAATGCTAAGGACAGCGTTGTGGAATCGTCATCACGGTCATCCCCTCCCATATGCCGCAAAGGAGGGGTGGCGAAGCTCCATCAGCAACATGTGTGTGTGTGTGTGTGTGTGTGTGCGTTACATAACGGTAGCAGTGCGACTCCTATGAGTGAAAGTGACGGGACGAAGCCGCGTAAAAGATATCGTCAGCGTAAGAGAAGTGTGTTGTATACCTTACCCTTTAACAGGTAATAACTATGGATTTGCGGATGATAGCCCCATCAATGTAAGTAGAAAAATTTTGTTATTGTTGTTACATATGCTACGCAATTAGTAGAGGAACTGAACTGGTAAATTGTAAGAACTGAACTGCGGATTAAGTTCATTAAAACTTTCTTGCTGGGATAAATTTCGGTCAAAGTTGACCCAACTCTTATGATCAGAAGACAACTAATTTTGATACGTATTTGTGCCATTGTTATTTTTATAGCCAATTAAATGTTTGTTTAGTGCAGTCAGCGCATTTGCAGAACACATTATTTATGTGTACGAATGTGATTGGCTTTAATTGTTTAAATGTGTGCCCATATAATAGTCTTAGCGCCAAGGACAACGTCGAATGACCGTGGAAAAGAAATTTAATAATTGCTCGGTCACGGTCGTTACATTGGTGGTCCGCAGTGAGATAGCGGCCGCGACCGTTACATTGGTGGCAGGTCGTTACAATATATTGAAAAATGACACATTTTGAACTGGGTGGGCGGCAGGGTGGGTAGGACAAATTTGCATCCACTACCCTCGAACACCGTTGGCGACGTCCCTGCAGTTAGTCAGTCTGTGAAACAGGAGCGGATACAGAGGTAAGGTTCGCCCCCCTGTACATTTATTTCTCTATCCAAACAATTATTTTAAGCAAAACATACAAGGTGCCACCAGAAAGTAAATTTTGATTGGCTGTAAATGAAAGAATTGTTGTGTAATTATGTTACTTTATTGACAAAAGTTTAACCCAGTCCCATTTGGGACGAAAGGTCAGAACCCACTCGTCCACTGGAGCGGGGTAAATAGACTTTAATGATTTAATTTAAAATTACTATGGCAGTATTAAGTGTGAAATCACTCCTATACTGCTCATTGAACGGGTGGTCAGTGACGTCGGTTTCTCGCTGATCGTCCGCTCCGGAGGAGGCGTCGGCTGTATCGCTGGTCGTCTGGTTCCGGAGGAGGCGTCGGCTGTATGTTTGTCCTGTGGCCATGGTTCTGTTAGAGGTCCTAAACCGACTCTGTACACACCTTAGACATACACCAACGAGCCATTCCATTATGACCACCCCCAGCCTAAAGAAATGAGCGCGCCTGGAGATCGAACGGTGACGCAGGTGAAGTTCAAAGAGCAGTATATACACAACCCGAAGACCGGTTTTCTGTTAGTAGAGTGTTCGGAGTCTGAATGGGAAAAGCTGTCGATTTATCGGAGTTTGATAAAGGACAAATTGCGATGCACGGCGCCTCGGAACTGCGATCTCGGAAACGGCGTGACTTTTGGGTTGTTCACGTGCCGCTGTAGCGAGTACGTATCAAAAGTGGTGCACAGTTAGCCAAACGACGAACCGTCGTCTAGCCGTGTGTCGTCCGGAGCTTATTGAGGCCAGAGGGGAGCTGAGGCTGTCGCGCATTGCTCACAGCGACCGCAGGACTATAGTAAGACAAATCACCCGTAGCTACAACAGTGGTGATCAGGGCAATGTGTCACAGCACACAATTCATCGCAGCCTTCTGCTCATGGGTTTACGTATCCGAATACCCAGTCGGGACCCCATCCTCATTACACGTCATCGCCAACAATGCATGAAATGGGGTCAAGATCATCGAGATTGGACCGCGGATGATTGGAAGAAAGTAGCCTGGTCTGACGAATCAAGATTCCTGGTGCATCACGTAGACTGCCGAGCGCGGATGCGCCGATTACCATCGGAAGCTATGACACCTGTATACACTGTTGAGGTAAACAGGCTGGCGGAGGCGGTGTTATGCTGTGGGCGATGTTTTCTTGGGACACTTTAGGCCCCATTATCCCAATAGCGCAATCCCTGACAGCTGTCAGGTATCTGAACATCATTGCGGACCAAGTTCACCCATTCATGGCAACTGTGTTTCCTGCTAGTTGTGGCCATTACCAACAGGATAATGTGCCATGCCACACTGCCAGAATGGTCAAGGAGTGGTTCGAGGAACATGCTGGTGACTTTCTGTTAATGCCCTGGCCTCCAAATTCACCTGACATGAACCCAATCGAACATTTGTGGTTCTACTTGGAAAAGCGGGTTCGCGCTAAATCACCACCATCCCGAAATGTACGGGAACTGGTGGATCTGCTGTTGACATTATGGTACTAGATACCCCAGGATACCTATCGCCACCTCATCGAATCGATGCCTCGCCGAGTGGCCGCTGTTTTTCGGGCTAAAGGGGGTCCTACAGCTTATTAGGTAGGTGGTCAAAATGGCTCATCGGTGTACATGCGGGTCATTAAACTCCGAAACAAACACACCTCCCGGGTCACGAGCCCAGATCCATCTGCGACGAATGGTGTGAACCAGCGCCTCAGAGCACTCAGACACTAGCTAGTGCGGCAATATAAATTTAAACAAATGTGAAAACATGTATGTCACACTCTATCTGAAGTCTGCTATGTCTTGGTTGTCCCCTGTGCTAATACACTACTGTTTGTGAAGATCGCAGCACCGTGAAGGACTGCTGATAATAGCTTGGAACTTACAGGATTTGTAAAATAGGTTGGGACATACAAATGAAATGTCAATGAAAATGAGCAAGTGGTTTCGGAGCAGCACCCTCTGAACTGTCCAGTCTTAGGTATAAAGAGCTGACTCAAACGAGTTGTTGCAATCAGTGAAGAGCCGACACTGAGTCAAAAAAGGTGTTTCTTGTGTCTCGCTATGCCCCGTCGCCGTAGAAGGTCGCATTATGAACACCTGACAGACTTTGAGGGAGGAATGATGAATGTTGGGATGAGAGAAGCTGGAGTTTCCTACCACGAAATTTCCACTCGTATGGAACGAAACGTCGGTACAGTGATGCAAATGTGGTGTCAGTGGACAGATGAGGTTTAGACGCACAGAAATCCGGGAAATTGACCATAAATCTCACGACTGCACGGGATGACAGACACCTCTACCGCATGGCAGTGACCGATCGCACAGCGACATCCACGGTGTTAGCGCAGCAGTGGAGCACTCTCACAGGTCAGGCTTTGCCCTCAACCACAGACGCCTCAGGCTGCAATAAGGTCTCTGACACAGACCTTGGCGCACTGACTGGCAACAGGTCGTGGTTTTTGACGAGTCACGATTCAACCTGATGCATCATGATGGCCGCATACGTGTTCGAAGATATCATGGTGAACGGCACCTTGCAGCGTCATACCTGCCCACCGCCAAGCGTCATGGTTTGGGGCGTCATGGGGTTCAATTCACGATCTCGTCTGATACGAATTGAGGGAACCGTCAACAGCCAGCGATACATCAGAGATGTTTTAGAGGCAGAGGTGATGCCCTTCCTTCAGATTTGTTCTGGAGCTATATTCCAGACTGACAATGCTCGGTCATGTGAGGCGTGAAATGTCTAAAACCTCTTGCATGCCCGGCAGATAACGCTTTCCCCTTGGCCTGCACGTTCGCCGGATATGTTCCCGATAGAACATGTCTGGGTTCTGGTAGCTAAGTGACTGGCCCGTCAAGCGCCTCAGCCAGTCGCCACAAATGTACTCTGGTCTCGCATGGAAGCAGCCTGGCAGGCTATTTCCCAGGACGACATCAAAAACGTCTTCAATTCACTGTAGCGTCGTGTGAAAGCTGTTATTGTTGCTCTCGGTGGCTTCAGACGATGTGTATAACCAACATCACATATTTTTCGAAGAACCCAAAGGCCAGGAGATTCATTTTACGTCTGGGCGTCAATATGAAAACACACAAATTTGCCGGTGACGAGATCGAAACCGCATCCTTCATCTCTGGAGCCGAATGCTTTCCTAATTAAGCTACGCCGGCAAGAGCTTATCACTATTACTTGCCGTCTTGACATGTGCGTCACCTCTATAGTATGTCACAGTTCTTTGGACTCCTGCTGTGTTCACCTCTGTTGTCGATGTAGTCGGCCTTTCACGGGGCTTTTGACGTCGAACACATATAAGGATTATTAAATTCCGAAACAAACGCGCCACAGCTATCTCAATCGGAACTCGAGCTTGGGTCCATCTGGGACGAATGATGTGAACCATCTCCTCAAACCACTCAGCAAAAAGTGCGACAGTAAATATTTTAACGGTTGTTACAAATTTAAACATACTGATTAAAAGGGTTCGTTTAATCAGTGGTATCAGTATGCTACGTTCTATCTGAAACCTGCTGTGTCTTGGTAGTCAGTCTCCTAAGTTGTAGATAAAATGTCGGATTCTGCAGACTCGTGTAGTTGGCAGGTAACTGAGGAATTAACACATCGCGTGATGTGACTTGTGTTATATAAATTTAAAGCATCAAGGCTGTTGTTGCTTATAAAGCACTGGTCGTTTAATCAGTGGTATCAGTTCTAAGGTGCGTCACATAAATATAGAGACAGTCGACTTTGCGCCGTGAACGCAATGCGAATATAGTTAGGAAGCTGAAGTGGTACCTAATTAGACATAACCCTACAACAAACGTTTCGATCCGTCGAGATGACCGGATTGTGTGAAAAGAACACCACAAAGTGAAATGGTGTAATTTTAGGTGTCTCATAAATATAAAGACTACTATGTAAATTAGCCACATGCAAATGAGATGTAAAAATTAGCATGTTGTACGCACGCGCATGGGCCGTAATTCGGTCCAGCCTACAGAAGACAGCGGACCTGCCGTCAGACATTCATTTGCCGAAATGCCACGCGACAGTCAACTTTCTGGGGAGGAGGTGCAGAAGATTTGGAGACTGAGAGCAAATGGATTATATGTAGCGAAAATTGTAAAGCCATGGGTAGGAGTAGGGCAGTCATTTATAAGACTTTGTGGAAACGCGGTGCGTTAACTGCCAGAAAACGGCCTGAAAGGGCTCGAATAACAACCAAACGAGATGATCGTGCCATCATGCGTTTAGTTTCATCCCAAAGGTTATCACTACGTCAAGTTTCTCGGACTGTTGGTGTCACCGTCTCAAAGGACACAGTTCATCGACGAATCAAGAAAATTCGCAACATTGTGGTCCGTAAAATGCGCCGTCTGCCGCACCTCACACGGCGCCACAAGGAAGCTAGATTGTTATGGGCAAGCAGCCACATGCACTGGACGGACGAGTGGATCACAACTATTTTCTCCGATGAAAAAAAGTTCAACCTGGATGACCCTGACGGTTGGAACTGCTATTGGCATGATTTACGACGCGAGCCACGCACCTTCTTCAGCAAACAGAAAGGAGGGAGATCTGTGATGGTCTGGGGAACTTTTGAGTTCAATGGGACAACGGATATCGCTTTTCTGCAAGGCAGGCAAAAGTCCGAAACGTATCAGGACATACTCAGCAGCCTCCTTCTACCGTTTGCAGAAACTCTGGCGGGTGTTGATTATCTGTTCCAGCAAGACAATGCCTCTATCCACCGGTGTGCATCAACGAAAAGCTGGTTAAACACTCATCATGTGACCGGAATGGATTGGCCAGCACTCAGTCCAGATCTGAACCCAATCGAGATCCTCTGGGTTATCCTAGCTCGTGATGTGTATGCGAATGGACGGCAGTTTTCAAGGGTGGTGGCATTGAAAGAGCATATTGAACGAAGCTGGTACGCACTCCGTCCAGAACACTTACATCACTTGGTGGACAGCATAACCAATCGGGTTTTCAGTGTTATTCGGAACAACGGCTCCACTATTCGTACCGGAGGTGCTCATAACTAGTAAGATTTTATATTTGTGAGACAACGTATTTCTGTTTTTCTCTTGTACTTGGCGTTGGAATTGTTATGTTTCCGTCAAACTATTGTGCAGCTGCGTGTCCTATGCTATTTTTGCTTTAAATATGAGGTGTACAATTCAGCTCGTTGTTGTTTCTTTTTTATTCGAGAATTTGTTCTGTTTCTATATTTATTTATATTTTTTTTTTTGATTGGAGGTTTAACGACCACCGTGAGCAACTCAATGGGCTATAAGCAGTCGCCCGTCCCTAATTTAGGGTCACTGGTTCCAGGGAAGGGAGAGAGCCAGTGCCGTAAGACAAACACAACATCCATGCCTGACCGGGATTCGAACCCGGACCCCTTACAGACGAATGATCAGAGGCCAGCGCCTTAGACCACTGCGCCACCGGGGCGGCGTTTCTATATTTATGCGACGCACTATAAGATGATTATTATACAGTGAAGAAGATGATGGATCAAAGCCAAACGCGTGTCGTTTTCTTATTTACGCTTTCCAACCGTAGGTTGAAGAAGCGTATATGCTCCAGCTTTGTCCGTCCGTCTGTCCGTCCGTCCGTCTCTCCGCCCGTCGGCACGATAACTTACGTGAAAATGGTTCGATTTCGACGAAATTTTAGTATGTGGTAGGGGACCACTTAGGGACGAACCCTATTGAAAATGGTCGAAACAGGGTCAAAGGTCAGGACATAGGAGCTGGATCCATTCCATTGCCTTTATACACCATAACTTGCGTAAAAATGGTTCGATTTCGATGACATTCTAGTATGTGCGTAGGGAACCACCTGGGGATGAACCATATTGAAAATGGGTGAAATAGGGTCAAAGGTCAGGACATAGGAGCTGGATCCATTCCATTGCCTTTATGCGTCATAACTTACGTAAAAATAGTTCGATTTCGATGAAATTTTAGTATGCGGTAGGGAACCACCTGGGCACGAGCCCTATTGAAAATGGGCGAAATAGGGTCAAAGGTCAGGCAGGACATAAGAGCGGGAATTATTCCATTGCCCTTATGCGTAATAACTTGCGTAAAAATGGTTCGATTTCGATGAAATTTTAGTATGTAGTAAGGAACCACCTGGGGACAAACCCTATTGAAAATGGGCGAAGTGGGGTTAAAGGTCAGGACACTGGAGAGGGATCCATTCCATTGCCCTTGTGCATCACAACTTACCTAAAAATGCTTCGATTGCGACAAAACGTTATCATGTTGTTTCGGAGCTATAGTGAACCGGTTCTGTTGAATATCAACGAAATGGGGACAAAGGTCATTGCACAAAAGCAAGGTTTATTCCACAGTAATTATTCTCATAACTTGCGTAAAACTGCTTCTATTGCGACAAACCTTTAGTATGCTATTCCTGAGGTATACTGAACCGGTTCTGTTCAATATCATCGAAATGGGGTCAAAGGTCAGGACACAGGAGCGAGATTTATTCCACAGCCATTATCCACATAACTTGAGTAATAATTTCTGATATGTTGGAAAGCGTATCATAATCGATGCATTGCATGATTTAACTAAATTGTTTAAGTTTAAACGTGAACACAGTGCATCGGAGGCAGCTCGCCACATCACTACAGCGTTTGTGGAAGGCACCGTTAGTGAACGAAAGACACAACGTTGGTTTGTTGAATTCCTGTCCGACGATATGATCCTCGACCAGAAGGAGCTGTCCGATCCACGTCAAACGGTACGGGAACTTGGCGCGAAACTTGGGAGTATACTATGCAATCTTTTCCCGATATGTACCGGCCATATGCAAAGTGAAGAAGATGGGAAAATGGTCCCACATAAGTTGATGGAACAGCAAAAAACTCGGCGATTTTATGTCTGCGTATCCGCAACCAAATGAACGAAATTTCGAGGCGCTTCTTCACCTCTGGTAAGGAATGGATGTTGTATGACAATAGCCACGTTCGGCGCAATGGCTTGACCGCGGTGAAACCCCAAAGCTGGTACTCCATCCCAAGAAGACGATGATCAGTGTTTGATGGTCCACAGCTGGCGCATTTCGGTTCTCCTTCTTACAACACTAGAAAACCATCACGACGATAGGTATTGTCAAGAACTTGAGAAAAGGATGTGGTATTGCCAAGAACATACATGACTTCTTACACCCCTGGCTAATCATCACGGCGACACGTATTGTTAAAAACTTGACATTAGGGTGTGGTATTGTCAAGAACTTGACTTCTTACAACCCTGGCAAACCATCACGGCGAAAGGTATTGTAAATAACTTGACATTAGGGTGTGGTAGTGCTGAGAACATGACTTCTTACAACCCTGGCTAATCATCACGACGACAGGTATTGTCAAGAACTTGACATTAGGGTGTCTTGACTTCTTACAACCCTGGCAAACCATCGCGGCAGCAGGTATTGTCAAGAACTTGACTTTAGGGTGCGTTATTGTCGAGAACCTGACTTCTTACAACCCCCTGGCAAACCATCACGGCGGCAGGTATTGTCAAGAACTTGACATAAGGGTGTGGTATTGTCAAGAACGTGACATAAGGGTGTGGTATTGTCAAGAACTTAACTTCTTACAACCCTAGCAAACCATCACGGCGACAGGTATTGTCAAGAACTTGACAACACAATGTGGCTTCAAATGAAGTTGAACATCACTAACCAAAGCAATTAACACGTAGCTATTGTTTATTGTGCAAGAACACATTTAAAATACATGGAGGTCAAAGTAATATTTACAGCAAGTGGAAAACTGCCGTAAAAAAACTGTTGACCTACTATTGTAGAATCAGACAAAATCAATCAATTCAAAACACTCAATTCATCGTTGTGAATACTTTATTCTGTGTGCGGCTAGAATCTTTAAAAGGTACATAGAAGTACATAGTTGGAATTCATGTGAAGTTGCCAAAACAATCCACAGACGAGTATAAATAAGTCTTAGTCTTACTTGTGAAGAATTTTAACGCCTCTCCGGTGCCCGAGTGTCAAAGACATAGGTTTCTGGATAGTCCAGGTTCGAGTCCCGGATGTGGCATGGCTGGTGTCTTCCTGAAGACGCTGGTTATCTCTCCTCCCGAAACCAGCGGCCCAAAATTAGGAGCAGACAACTGCTTCTATCCCGTAGAATTGCTCTCAACGGTCGTTAAGCTCAAATAAAATAATATGGATAATAATAATTTTAATAGCAAGCCATTTCAAAGCACGAATGTGGAGGTCCTGTTATTCGACAAATCGCCGCTGCGGTGGTCGAGTAGTCTGAAGCGCTGGACACTGACCATTCGTAAGAGATGGTCTCAGGTTCGAGTCCCGATGGCGCATGGGTGGTCTGTTTGTCCAATAGCACTGGCTCTGCCGCCTCCCTGGAGCCAGTAGCCCTGAATTAGAGAAGAGCTACTGCTTCTAACCCTCTTTGAGCCGACTGCTGCTAGCTCTCTTTCTGCGACTGCTTCTAGCCTTCTTTGAGTACCCACAGTACTCTGATTTGGAAAATCAAAGGTGTTTCAGCTTCCCGGTTTTGACAAGCTGAAACACCTTTGATTTATCAAAAATGTTTCGCATAGTGTTATGCTTCCCATGTTTCACTTAGTTTCATGCATATAATACATATAATACTACATGGTATGATGTAACACTCTCTGGAATGAGATATAGCATCTTCCTACATCCGAAAATGCCAGCGACTGAGTTTATGTAACTGGTCAGTGACACAGTCGTAACCGTAATCGCATTACCGCGACTGTGAGAACCGAATGTAAATTGGTGGCAGTAGTGTGTGCTGTCTTCTGTCCACATATCTTCTTACTTGTTATGTGCCATAAATCATGAAATGTGTCACTTAAGTCCTGCTAATGTAACTTGATGCGAAGCACTGTCTTGTGGTAGAAGCAAAGTGCGACGCTTGATAACGTTTTAATTCTTGTCTAAGAATTTCGAGGGCTGTTCAAAAGGTAAGGTTTCTCCTGTACTGCTTCTTCATAATTTTAGCCGATCAATTTTTCGTGGTGTTTCTACAATGGTTCTCGCGAGCAATCATTCCATACTGAGTGCGACAGATTTTAACAGTAGAGATGACTTTAAACGGAGAAGCTATCAAAAACGCAGTACTTTTGGAAAAGGACGGCGTGTTATTCACTTTTTGTCGGTGAAATATTTCTGTCACAACTAAATTCACAGACGACTAATTGAAGTTTACCCAGCTGTGCTAGTGTCCGAGTGGTCAGAGGCATGGGCATGAGGGTAATCGTCTCTGTTGGTCCGTGGTTTGAGCCCTGGATGAGGTATGGATGGTGTGTTTGTACTAGGGCGCTGTTTTTCTTCGTTCTTTGTAACCAGTGGCGCCAAATTAAGAACATGAGACTCCTCAAAGCCTTAGATGGTGACTGAGGTCGTTAAACACCGAAACAGAAAATCGGAAGGAAGTAAACGGAGGAAACAACGATTATTCAACATGCCACCCCCAGTGGTGCAGAGGTCAAAGCGTTGGTCTGAGGCATGGGTGGTGTGTTTATTTCACGGCCTTGTCTGTCTTCCCTCCCTGGAACCAGTGGCTCTAAATTAGAGACAGGGGACTGCTTATTAGCCCTTGCAGCTGCAGAGAGTTAGACGTAAAACAGCGCAGTAAAAGGTCGACTACATCGACAACAGAGGCGAACACAGAAGGAATCCAAAGAACTGTGACGTACTAGAGATGTGACGCACATGTCAAGACCGCAACTAGCAGTGATAATCCCTTGCCGGCGTTGCTTAGTTGGGAAAGCATTCGGCTCCGGAGCAGAAGGATGTGTGTTCGAGTGCCGTCACCAGCAAATTTGGGTTTCACATTGGCGCCCGAACCTAAAAATGGATCTACTGGCCGTTAGGTTCTTCGAAATATGTGTGATGTTCCTTCCACCCATCGTCTGGAATTAGTGAGAATTACTTCTACAGAGAGTTACTTCAAGCATGGTTTGCGGCGGACTTGAACCCTGCGATTTTGTGCCCTTGTCTTCCTCAAGGGGGGAGGGTTATGTGTGACGTACTACAGAGGTGATACACATGTCGAGATGGCAAGTCGCAGCGATAAGCCTTTGCCGGCGTAGCTTTACTAGAAAATCATTCGGCTCCGGAACAAAAGAATGTAGGTCTAAGGTCCACCACTGGCAAATTTGTGTTTCACAGAACAGGTCATGCAAAATTAACTCAGAATGTTGAAAGAATCTGACTTTGAAGTTACTTAAGAAGCTCCCGCGTGAACGTTGGCTCTAGAATGATGAGAAAGTACAAAAAGCGATCAGTGAATATTTGCATATTAAAAACAAAACAAAAAAAAAACCTGCACTTTACCATGAGATGAGATTTAATCTCGTGACAAGAAGAGACTAATTCATTGAGATACGGGTTCTCATCCAGGCAGTAAGGTGAATATTGGGTTTGTGCTTCTGGAACTGATTCACTCCCTTCCCTGGACCTAAATTAGGGATGGACGACTCCTTAAATGCTCATGGAGGTCGCTAACCCCCGAAACGAAAATGTTTATCAATGTAATTTGAGGCCATGAGAAAAGATATTTATATTGTATGATAAGACTAATGTTTAACTTACGTATTAAATTGTGAATAAAATTGCCTACTGCTCAAGAAACCATATTTTTCTATCAGTCAGTGGTGTACCGGAAAAACTTGCTCCCTCCCCTGCAAAAAATGTCTTCCTTTTGCGAAAATCTATGAACTTTCAAGTACTGACGTTTTTAAATTCCATGTTATAATAACAAGATTTTATGGGCGTTTTAATAATTCAAATTCTTCGGAACCTACTGGCATTTTTCGTAAAACCAAAACTACTACACTTTATTGCGTGTAACAGAAATGTGCACTTCGTAGTTAAAATGATTGCCCTAGTTTTATACCAATACAAAGTACAATACTGCAATACATATACTCGAAAGTTAATCATATCACGCAAATTTTATTCTTTTAGAGAACTAAGGCCAACCTTTTTGAAATGCCTTACAATCATACACATAAAACACGTGTACGACAGCATCTAGTGATCTTTACCGATTTATACGAAAATATAAAACATAAGTAAGCAAACGAATAAGTAACAATCAAGAATTGTGGGACCAAAAAGGCAAAACTACTTGAATTATTTACTCTTGAATATAAGATATAAACCTTAAGCAATGACACAATGTTTTGCGCGTTATAAACATTTTTCTGTTGACTCTGTATAACTCAGGTTCTGGGTTTTCGTTCCCGAGAACACCTTTTAATACATTATATTTTGAAAGATGCGTAGTTATGTGCAGTCAACTGTAACACCTTACCTTCATTAGCATAAAAATTTCATCCATTGAGCTCCCATTTCTTTGGCATTCTCTTGTTAACTTGCATGCACACAGCTGTGGAATAAGGCTTCAATTCAAGTCTCCTAGAACAGTTGCTTTCCCGTCATCCAGTGTTTCTAAGCCAAAACCGCGAAAATGACTTCTAAATATTTTACTCATTTACTGAAACAAAAATACCGAAATTTGCTTTTATTTTTAATACTTTGTTCAAACGGCCGTCAAAAATTCCTGGCTATTTCTTTACTCAGAGTCATATGAATTTTCCGCAAAAAAATTTGTAAAATCCTTTTGCTGAAACTCTTAGCCATGAGGCCCTCGGCAATGCGGGGGTTGCGGGGCCTATCAGTACGCTCCTGCTGTCAGCCTTCTTACTGACGAAGGAACATTCGAATATTTTTTAAGGTAATGAATTGCGCACTTCAGATTATGGAATAATTTTACCAGTGCTGAGGTACAGTTGTCATCATAATGAGTGTATGTATAGCATCCCCTCCCCCACCCCACACACACACTTTTGAAACGCTTCATTATCAAACAAAGTTACGTTTGTGAATATTAAGATATTATTTAATATTAGCAAACTGTGTTTGGAAAACGTTTTGAAAATCTCTTGCTGAAATGATTGCAATTAATTGTCGGCTGAAATTCATGTATTGCACTCAAGTTTACTGAATTTTTTTATACCCGCAGAAAATAGTGAATACTACGACTGCGAGCTATTTGGTTGTTCAAGGAGTATCTTTTCCCTATGAAGAATTTGGCATTCCTATTGACTTAGTACTTCGAATCAAAACCAATTACATAAGTTCCAGTTCAGGATTTATGGGACTCGACGGATTACTGAAGGATACCTCTTGGATGTACAATAGCGTGGTTGTACCTGTTGTAGTCAAGCACTTAACGGTAAGTGAAATGCATTTATTTATTTTTGTTCTGCGATAATTAAAGTATCATTTCTCTTTCATTTAGTGATAAGTACCCAGATTGCAAGATGAATCTTCTTCTGACGGACATATCATAATTGTAATCGCATTAGCTTGTTGGTTAGGCAGATAGCTCATTTGTTACGCATTGTTGAAGAACCTGTGCCATTTTTTAAAAATTGAATTTTTTTTTTAACGTGCGCTTCCTTACACTGAAGAGCAATTGAATTAGAGACAGCTGGCGTTATGCAAATGTGGCGTAAACGGAAACGACATGACGTATGCAGCGATCCGACAATATAAGGAGTGATGCGACGGGAATCAGTAAGAGTCGGACGCAGTATGGGTAAGACGAAGGATCTAAGCGCATTTGATCGTAGGCAAATTGTCGGGGCCCGACGAATGGGTCACTCCATCTCGGAAGTCGCGCAGGCACTGGGATTTTCACGAGCCACTGTGTCAAGTGTGCACCGTGAGTACATCGAATCCAGTGAAACCATCCCTGCAAGGGACAACTGCCGTGGACAACAGCGTGTGGATGAGCGGGGTCATCGTCGGCTAGCTCGCATTGCAACAGCGGATAGACGGGCCACAGTGCAAGAAATCATTCGGCAATTTAACGCTGGTGCACAAAAACGTGTAAGCAGCCACACCATCCAGAACCATCTCCTCGCTATGGGGTACAGAAGCCATCGTCCCACGAGGGTACCGCTGCTGACCGCACATCACAGGGTGCAAAGATTAGCATGGGCGCGGGAACATCGCCACTAGACCCTAGACATGTGGGAAAATGTTGCCTGGACTGATGAGTCGAGATTCACGTTGGTGCATGCGGATGGTAGGATACGAGTGCGGCGCAAACCACATGAAGCGATGGATCCTTCTTGCAAGCAGGGTACTCTTCAAGCTGGTGGGGTTGTCATTCTCGTCTGGGGACTGTTTACGTGGACTGAAATGGGAACCCTGGTACGTGTGACATCGTTCCTCACAGGTCAACGTTACCGGGATATCCTGGACAACCATTTGCTCCCGTTTGTGTGTCTTCAACATCTCACTGGGGACCTCATCCTGCGACAAGACAATGCACCGTGTCATCGCTCCCGAATTGTATCCGAATGGTTGGATGAACACTCCACCGACGTGACCTCGCTTCCTTGGCCAGCTAGGTCACCTGACCTCAATCCCATCGAGCACATCTGGGATGCCATCGAGAGAGATGTTTGAGGCTCTGACCCTCCTCCATCAAATCTTCGTGAACTGTGGGAGCTTGTTCAGGGGTCGTGGATCTGTATGGCTGCCCAACGCTTCCGGTGTCTTGTCGAGTCCCTGCCGAGGCGAATCGCCGCCGTCATCAGGACGAAAGGTGGTGCTACACGTTACTAGACAGGTATCTCTAATTCAATTGCTCTTCAGTGTATATTTTCAAGTGCATTTAAGTTGTTAATTTAAAAATTCGTTATTTGCACGCATGTTTCTTCAGTTTTTCAGAATTCTTATTGAACAAAAATATTTGACAACCAACATGAAAGATTCACTTTTCAAGGTCTTGAAACGACCATTTAGTTAAGTCTGACCTGTGAGTTTTGATCTCTTGGACATCTCTCTCTTGGAAGGACAGACAAACCTATACTCGGGGCAAACTTAACCTGACTATGGGCTGGAAGCTGAAAAGACCGATTTACCGAAAAGATGTCATGGTTCCTCAGTATTTCTCCACAATAATGAGGTGTAGTATGCCACTATTGCGGGAGGGTGTGTCACCGTGACGGAAGTCAGAACAAATAAAAACTTCGCGCTCATTGTACTGTCAGCAATATTCCCCTCAGGAAATAAGGAACACAGCTTAACCCCCAAAACACTTGACTGTTGGCTTACCTCCAACCAGCAGTAAATACGCAACGGGTATACGCACATGGCCGACAGACACAAGTGACAATGACGTTACCAAAACGCGAATATCTTTATTTTTTAGAAACGCGACTGAACCTAAGATCTTCATTGTTTTAATGTAACTACGCACAGCATTTAAACCAACCATATACCTTTTAGCCACAGTTTAACAAGCTCGAATGCGAGCTTTCAGACGGGAACTACATTATGCAGTCTGAACACACTCTGAACCTTCAACTCCATAATCAGGTTAACTTTGCCGTGAGTACAGACAGTTTAATGAAGTCAGAAACACAATCCAAATTGTGTTAAATCATTTAGCAATTGCCTGAGTGAATTTAATCCTTCGTGGTATAATGCTGAGGAGCACCTTTCTCAAAACTGAGTTTATCGACGGGGTATTACTGTATGTCATCAACTGTCGGTTGAAAAAAGTGCCTTACGCGAAGCATCCTGTAATTTTCTAACTACGAGGATAGAATAGAGCCATGGCTTTATCAAACTGTTAATGAAAATGATCAAAAGGTTGTTTATCTCAGCATTTAAAATAAACTCACCACCCCGGGGGTCAACTTTTCACAGGCATGGGCTTCTAGTTAATCGTCTGATTTGGACATGAGCAGTGCGTTTATCCTACGGTGCTGGTTCTGTCTCCTAACCTGGTGCCAGTGACCCTGAATTAGGGACGGGGGACTTCTTACAGCCACAGATGCACATAGGGGTCGTTAATTATACACTCAATGGTTTTTCCGTTGCAAACAACCCATTCCAACGGAAGAAACCATATCTACAGTACAGAAAATCTTGAGGAAGCCTGTTTGATATTTAGTTTGAGGTGCTGGAAAGAGGTCAGACAATAACTTCAAACCACTGTGATAATTCTGGGTTCGCAAGTATTCTAGGGAAACGAACAATCGAGAGACTTTGGAATCTTCCTTTATTTCTTTATGTAAAGTACAGAGTGTCCCACTCGCTACCGAACCCGGCATTTCTTTAATAATATTAACACCAATGAAGATATTACAACGAAATTTGAAGTGGAATTACCTCATTTCGTGCGAAATGTGATGACAGCACAACATGTGCTGGAAGAGGCCACAATGTGCGTCCAGACAGCATTGAACCCGGCGCTGTCCGCCAAGCAGCCGGAGTGCTCCTTAGTGGCAGACACATTCCTAAGTGTGGCGCCACTGAGGAGCAGTCCGCCAGCCAGCGGGACGTGCCTCTCTGCTGCTTTGCTATGCCATTTCGCTGAGAGTGTCTTCACAATACGGTTGTTGATAGTGAGTGCTCGTGCTCGTGGCTGTTCGCGTACGTGTGAAAATGTATCGGTATACTCTGGAGGAGCGAGTGTTTATTGTTCGCACTTATTGGGAAACAGAATCAATAAAGTCTTGTCAACAGCAATTCCAGGAGAGGTTTGCAGGAAGACATCCGCCGAGCAATTCCACCATTTGGGCATTGTCGAAAAAATTGGAACTCAGGGGGACTTTATTAGACGACCAATCAGGAGGTTGTCCACAAATATCCGAAAAAACGATCCATAATGTAAAGGGCCGACTACTTGTCCTTTGTAAATCAACTGGGCGACGAAGAACTCTCCATTGGATGTTACCAGCAGGATGGAGCGACATCACACATATCACGCGCCAGTATAGCCGAAATTCAGTCCTTTTTCAGCGACCGCGTCATTTCGAAAGGTCTATGGCCACCGCGCTCGCCCGATCTGACGCCACCTGATTACTTTTTACGGGGATATCTAAAAGGGAGAGTTTACCAAAAGAAACCGCGAACCATAGAGGCTTTGAAAGCAAGCATCACCGAAGAAATTCAGGCAGTGACGGAGGACGTACTGGCAAGGACTTTCCACAATATGGTGCGCCGGGTTCAATGCTGTCTGTACGCAAATGGTGGGCACTTCCAGCACATGTTGTGATGTCATCACATTTCGCACGAAATGAGGTAAGCCCACTTCAAGTTTCGTTGCAATATCTTCATTGGTGT
Organism: Macrothele yani; assembly: GCA_039090855.1. NCBI lineage: Eukaryota > Metazoa > Arthropoda > Arachnida > Araneae > Macrothelidae > Macrothele > Macrothele yani. Next base: position 72,737,680 of record CM077016.1, on the reverse strand, counting down.
TAATATTATTAAAGAAATGCCGGATTCGGTAGCGAGTGGGCCACCCTGTGGATTAACAGCACTGACGCACCCAGGATTGTGATGGGTTCAAGTTTGATTCCCGGTGAGGTATAGATCGTGCTTGTATTACAGCACTGGCTCTCTCTCTTCCTTGGAGCGACCCTAAATTAGAGACGGGCGACTGCTTATAGCCCATCGAGTTGCTCACGGTGGTCGTTAAACCCCCAAAACAAAACAAAGCACCCAGGATTTCTTTATGGGGATGGCCCAAAATATTGAAGATGCTTCGTTTTGTTTATTCATGCTTTTCTATATGATGCCTCCCAGGCAACGTGTGTCTGTTAATACCTGTATGGGCCATGGCTGTGACGTATATGGGCAAATGCATTACTGAAAAGGGGTTTCCTAATAATTTTGATCATAAAATGTTTTCCAAGGACTTCAAATTTTGACGCATGCTCCTCTAAATACATTTTTAGGAATTGTAGTACGTATGATATGAAACATTTTCCTTTATCAGGCGAAAAATATCTGTAGTTTCTAAAGTTCATTTGTTATTTCATGAGATGATATCAGCTTTATTAAATGTATGAAAGAAGTTGATCTCGTCTTAATATGTTAAAAATATTAGGGTTATTCAAAAGTCATTGCCGTTTTGAAGAGACGTCCTGTGTCAGTCAGTTACTCGGTTCACATGCGTTATGAAGATAAGAACTACGCATGACCGGAAAACCGGTATCGTCTACCCCGGTAGCACATCACATCGATTCGACGTCGAATTTTTGATCGATTTTAGGTCGATATGAAACCTCGAATATGGATATCCATGTCCACTTTTGTTACCTTTTTTTTGACGAATTTTCAACCTATTAAGTCGATATCAAGTCAACAGTAGACGAAGATTCGACCTTTCGAGAGAAACATATACATCGTTGCTACGTAGTGTAGACGTCGATTATACGTTAATGTTACGCAGTTTAGTCATCGATTCTAGTACTGCTGTAAAGTCGAATCTACGTTTACTCTACAATTTAGATCTTGAAACATGAAATTCTAAACTTTTAATCGTGGCATAAAAAGTAGAATGTATTCGTATTTGTAGTACGATTCTACGACGCTGTCTGCGATTAAAAAATCTATAATTTTTTTTATTGTTTCAACATCCAAGTGTTTTCGGACGCATTCGAAAAGTCACACATTTCTCAAAAATTTCACCGAATTTTTGGTGATCTGTCAGCATCGCGCTAGGCCTATCCCTCATTGGGATATGCGTACGTACAAATTATGTATCTTAAAAAGTAACTCTACTTAAAGGAACGAGACTCAACTTCTAATAAACATACTTAAGCAAAAAACAAAAAACAAAAAAACTTTTAACTTACCGGTGAAAAAGGAGATAGGTAAGAATCTCATCTTGCAACAGAAATCATACAACCGACCAACACCCCAGCATCCAAAAAGTTTGTTTGGCGTAATGGTTGCAAAGGCGCATGCGCGCGATGCTTGCAGATCGCATAAAAAACATCGATTATGCATTCGACCTAATGGAACTAATTGGAAACTACATAAAACCGTCTGCGTGTATACTGAAATGCATTTTTCTTGACGTTCCGTCTCATCGATTTTACGTCGAAAATTATGCCTCGACGTAATATCGACCTGGTAACCAAAAGTCGACGTCGATTCGACATTACTGTGCTACCGGGGTAGTTGGTATAAGTAGGAGCACACGCTGCCGTGATTTCTTAGAAAGTTTTTTTGCTGTCAAAAGCTATGGACGAGAAATACAGAATCCGAGTGCTGTTACGGTTTCTCTTTAAAAAATGTTGACAGTGAGGGAAATTTGTGCTGTGGAAGGTGAAGGAGCAGTGTCTGAAAGAACGGCAAGATTTAGGTTTCAGCTATTTAAAAATGGGGACTGCAGCCTTAAAGACAAAGCATGTGCCGCAAGACCTTCAAGGGTGAATTCTGAAGCTGTATGTTAAGCCGTACAGTCACATCTGTGCACAAGCACTGGACAGCTGTCAAATGAGCTGGGAATATCTCAGCCTACAATTTTGCACAAGCTCGGCAAAACGCACAGAAGCTGTCAAGAACTGACTGCTGATCAAGCTCAGCGATATGTGCATGTGCGTCGCCAATTGCTGAAAAATCCCTAGGATGACAGTTTCTTTAGGCGAAATGTGATATGTGATGAAAAGTGGATATTTTCTCGGAATCCTGACATGAGAAAACAGTGGTTAGATCCCAAAAGCCACCAGTACCAGTCCCCAAAAGGGAATGATACGAACACAAAGGTATGCTATGCATATGGTGGAAATTTGAGGGCCTCATTCATTGAAAATTGGCTCCAGATGGCCGAGGCATTAATACGCATCTGCACTGTGGCATTTGGAGCGGATGTATGCCGCTTTAAGCCAAAAGTATCCTGCTCTGGTGAACCTAAATTAGTTATCCTCCAACAGGATAATGCTCCTGCTCATCGTTTCCGATCAATTATGGAAAAAATACAGGAACTGGAGAATATTGAGCTAATACCCAACCCTGCTTGTAGTCCGGATCTTTCGCCTTGGGACTACCATTTATTCCGCCCATGGCACATTTTCTACATGGGAAACAAAAACATCCATGATTAGGGTCCAAGACTTTTTTGCCTCGAAACAAAAGGAATATTTTCGCATGGGGATTAAAGACGTGCCATCATACACCATCGAGCACGATGCTGGGCTCTATTTCGAAGAATAAAATTTTACGTTTATGCATTTATACACGTTTTCATCAACTGTCAGAAAACGGCAATGACTGCTGAATCACCCTAGTACATATTAAAATGTAGTTTCAAATCGCCGATCAAGAGTTCCGAAATTTAAAACTTTTTGAAACTAGTTCTTGTGATTTTCGTTGTGAACTGAAAAAGAATATTTTTGTGAAATCTGTCTTTAAGGTCGATAGGTCTTTGAATGAAAATTCTGCGCTCTTGGATCGCTGGAATACAAGTCTTGCCGGAAACTACACGCACTATTCTTCAAAACTGTGCTATGGAGGATGGTTTGTTGTTGTCTTCCGTTACAAATGCGATGTTCGATCTGACGTTGATACTATACGTAGGGTAATAACAACAACCTTGGGTGAATCAGGATCCTTGTATGACGCCATAGGTGAGTCTGGAAAAAAAAAACTTTTTTTTTTTTGGAGGTTTAACGACCACCGTGAGCAACTCAATGGGCTATAAGCAGTCGCCCGTCCCTAATTTAGGGTCACTGGTTCCAGCAGGGAAGGGAGAGAGCCAGTGCCGTAAGACAAACACAACATCCATGCCTGACGGGTTTCGAACCCGGACCCCTTACGGACGAATGATCAGAGGCCAACGCCTTAGACCACTGCGCCACCGGGGCGGCCAAAAAAAAAAAAAAAAAAAAAAAAACTCTTTTCGATAATTCTAGAATAATTTTAAAGCTTCACTGAAGGCTAGTAAAGTTGTGCTTTTAAGGAAACTATAAAACAGAGGTAAAGTTTTAAATTTCCTTTGGCAGAAATTACTTTTCAATGTCTAAACCGACCAGGTGGTGCAGTGGTCTAAGCGATGGCCACTGACCATTCGTCCGAGATGTATCCGGGTTCGAATCCCGGTGAGGCATGGATGTTGTATTTGTCTTACGGCTCTGGTTTTCTCCGTTCCCTGGAGCCAGTGGCCCTAAATTAGGGACGGGCGACTGCTTATAGTCCATTGAGTTGCTCACGGTGGTCGTTAAACCCACAATCAAAAACAAAAACAAAAATGTCTAAGAACACTAATGCCACAAAGTAACCATTACTTACTTGGGGATGCTCTGTGTGGAATTGTAAATTGTTGTACTTGTGCACAAATGCAGATAGTATATTTTGTGTTTCACTTTTGTTAATTTATTTCACCAGCGTATAATTTACCAGCTAAGAAAAAGAAAGAAAAGGTTTCGTCATCTTAGCGCAGTGAAAAAAATAACTGTGCACTCAACAATTTTTCATAGGGAAGGTTTTGACACAACTACTTATGTCCCGTGGGATTTCTATGCTGAGTGTCAGAAAAGAAGTTTGAATCTAGGGGCTCAAATACGACACTGGGATAGCAGTGGTGTCGGAACCAGGGGGGAGGTCAACTGCCCCATACTCATTTGCATGCAAGGGCCATGTTACCCCCATACTCATTGCACTTTTTTTACTTAATTATGTCTGTAATCGGAAATCGGATAAATATTTGGATTCGTTTTTATTGTCTGCCATTTAAGATTTTTTTGATAAAACTAATATTATTTTTTGTTTTAATTAATGATCATTAACCATCAAGAACTCTGAATTTTTTAATGCTATTCCTGAGACTCAGGTTAAACAAGGTTGTCTAGAAATTACAAGGCCATGACATTAGAGGGATGAGTTCTCTCCTTCAGTGACGTCAGGCGAAACCCAAGGCTTCCGATTGATTTCCAACGCTGTCGTTATGACTTATCAGACAGTGCAACATGTGTGTGACGTCACAAACGGAGGGAACTCATCTCTCTAATGTCATGGCCTTGTACTTTCCCGATAGTCTTGGTTAAACTCTCCTCGCCTGTCTAGTATGAGAAAAAAACTTTCATGAAGTACTCGTCCAATAGCTGCCAGATGACCTCCTCCATTTGTTGGTTGCCAAAGTTTGCAAGATTGTCGGGAAGGTGCGGCGTTTCTCGGATGCCCCACGGGGCACCCTTTTTGCCCATGTTTCTGGCCTCCGAAGACAACTCTTGGCCGTATTTCTCACGGACCAAGCCTTCTAAGCCAGCCCCATTGATACAACTGTTCACATCAGTGGTCGTTCCTAGTCCTTCAAGATCTTCACCGCCGAATATTGCACATAGTGTCTCACACAAGTTTACGCCACTGCGGTGTACCAGTAACGTTGGCCTGCTCTTCCTGGCTTTCCGTCCTCCCCGATGGATGACTCCTCTCTACCGACGCCAGTCTCTGCAGACGCACCGTTCGGTGCTGTCCCGTCGCCTTCTGTCCCAGATCCAGTTCCCCTGCTGGATTCTACTTACTTCCCGCCGTTATCACATCGTCGGGTAGTGCATCACTTATTAGAAACTTATTCGACCACTGCCATTTCCACGTCAGACGTGTCGGACTGTGACGCTACAGGTCAGTCTACTGTGTCTCCGGCCGTGGGTGCTTCGGTGCCGACATCTGTTCCGAAAGTCACAGGCCCTGTGCCCCTTTTTTCCTTCTTCCAAGAGCATTCTGCTCCTGTTGTTTCCCCTTCTCATGTTGCGTCTCTTTCTACAGCTTCTGCATCCATTGTCAAAGACTCGTAATTCTTCCTTCATTAGCTCTCCCTGCTTCTGAGACCCTGTTGATGAGCAAACGGACATGTCCTCCTCTCATCAACAGGTCCAAGAGATCCGTCAAACCGCCGGCCTCCTCCCATCAAAAGCGTGTTCCCCACTTGCCACATTCACCTCCTTGTGCTTCAATCTCAGTTGTTCCTGATATCACCTGTACTCCTGTTGACCACTGTGCTGACTCGTTTTGTTCTCGCTCTGGGTTCACAGCAGCTTTTCCTGCTCTCACTGCTGCCGATATTGCCGGAGCTGGGGACAATTGTCCACATATTCCTGGCCCTTTATCACGGAAGCAACTCTTACATCTCCTTGCTCCTACCACTAGTACAGAGGTTTTAGCGACGAAGTTTCGCTAGTCTCTCGATCTCAGCTTTCAAGATGCGATTCATCAGTTTGAAAAATACGTTAGTATTTTTACATCTTTTCGCTTTTCTGATCCGAGATACTCTCCTCTTGTCAAAGCCTACCAAGATAGCTTGATTCGCCTTAAGGAGCTCTTTGAAAAGCCGTTCTGTTATTCGACTCCACCTGCCTACGTTGACTCTTCTTAGCTCCCCTATTCTTTGGGAGTTTCCACTCCCTTTTCACTTTCGCCTTTGCCTCTTTCCGGGTTTTGCTTCGTATTCCCTACACTTCTGCTTTTCCCTCTCTTCATTTTTGCATACTTCCTCGTCGCTTCTGTGTATGGTTTTGCTTCTAGGATTGACCGTCAGCTTGCTCTGACTCCAGGACTGCTCCTTTGAGCACAGCTTGCCCTGACTCCAGGACTGCTCCTTTGAGCACAGCTTGCCCTGACTCCAGGACTGCTCGATGACCGTGTGTGGGTATGGCGGCAGCCGGGGGAACGCTACTTACCACAGTGTACTGTTCCTACGGTCAAGTTTGGAGCTGGCAGTGTACTCGCGTGTGGGTGTTTTTCGTGGTATGGTCCCGGCCCATTGGTTATCGTGGACAAACCTGTTAACCAGCTCGTCTACCTCGATATTCTGGACAATTATGCCCTACCAACTCTGTGGCAATACTATGGAACCGAGCCTTGTTGGTACCAGCAGGATAATGCACCGAGCCCTAAAGCAAGGACTGTTACGGCGTGGTTTGACGATAATTCCGTATCGTGTGTGGACTGGCCAGCATAGAGCCATGATTTTAATCCCATAGAACACCTATGGGATGAATTAGAGCGCCGCATAAGAAGTTTGGAACCAAATCCTACTACTAAGCAATAGTTAGCGGCAGCATTATGTACTGAATGGAAGCGCATACATATCGATGTGTTCCAAAACTTTGTCGAAAGCATGTCTCGAAGGGTCAGCGCATGCATTAAGGCCAAAGGTGGACCGACACAGTACTAATGTATGTCAATAAATGCGATTTTGTGTTTCTCTTCTAGATGTCCGGTGACTTTTGTCAATATAGTGTACATCGTACGATCACCTGTACAATAATGTAAGTACGCGGTTTCTTACGGTAACACAATATACAATAGATGGAGCACAAAATGGGGTAGAGGGGAAGGAATATCCCCGGTGCCACAGTAACCAAAATTTCATACGATATGCTATCCACAATATCCGATCTCACTACAGAACTTTAAAATCAGATCCTTCGACAGACTACTGAAACTTAACAGTGAATCAAACCTGAAGTATTACCGCGAATTGCTCTTGTTACCGGAAATGTTTCGTTATATGGATACGGCAGAAGTGATAACAGAATTTTACCGTTAATATACGAAAGAAATTGCGGAAAGGTTTCCGAAAATTCCGTGAAATTCAGGTTTCGTTCCGTCATTTCACGGAAAAGGTTGTGTCAGAAACATTCTTCGTTAATTCACGAAAAAAAATCAGGGAAGTGGCTCGTGAATTTCAGATTTTTTTTTTCAGTGTACTTGATTTATATTGCAGGCCGCTCTCACGTAACGTCTTAGTATTGTAGTCAGCCATTTATGCGACTAGGGCAGGTGTACCGAATAAGCAGGTATCTCAGGGTAGTTGTTTTGCAAAGCTTTTGTAAACTAGCTTTGCAAATGGATTCTGTCTGTATAAATTAGTAAAGCTGTACTTTCAAATGCTGAAGTACACAGACTACTTTGTTCACGCATGAAATAAGTCCATACAGATTTCTGAAAATCTGCTAATTCTCAAATTATTGCCTTGCCCGCAATCGACTTCTCGAAGTTTTAAAAGCAGCACATGGCGTATCGTAATCACTTATTTTGTATTAGTGTTTAACGTAAATCCTGCTGCATCCTCACGCCCTGTTTTGTTTGATGTTTCTTTTTCAAATTTTACATTTCCACAAAAAAACCCAAAAAAAACGCACCTTCTTCTGGTCACAAAAACAAAACAAAAAAAAATAAGAAAAGAAAAAAGAGGGACATGCCACGTCGGAATAGCTACCATCACATCACCGATCGCAAGCGCCAGCTGCAGCACGTGACGAGTACAGACCAATGACTGTGAACTGCGAAGTTAAAAGGAAAGAATAGGTGTCATCTTGGATCCATACAGAAGCCGAGATATGAGTGTTTGCATCTGCTCTGTGTGTGTTAAAAATGAACACATTTTCTTTTTCGTTAGCTTTAGAGATCTCAGTCTGGTTTTAGCATCATAACTCTTCCATATGTGCACATGTACAATTTTGAAAATAAAATATATCTTCTGTCATCTGTCATGCTGCTTTGAAACAATCTGGGTGAGTTGTATCTATTTTTGCTTTTCTTATGTGCTACATTTTTATAGGTTATTATTAACACTTTCTACCCTTCTCCTCGAGCTCTGTGGCAATTTGTCCTATAGCCCTGTGGAAGAAAACTGCTGCCAGAACTATTCCAACTGATCCACGTTGGAAGTCGAACTGTCTGTTGAAAGTTGCCCATCGTTTGTGCTGCTTGTTTAGCATTTTGATTTAAAACACTTCAACATTGAAAAAACTACCCAGTCAAATAATAGGTTATCATTTATCTTAATGCTTAAATGCATATTCTTTTTTCTGACGGTTTCTTAGAAAATCCCACCATAAAAAATATTTTTGCGTTCGAAAGCTTATATTAAGGGAAACGTTTCAGGCATATTTGTTTACTTCTTCATAACGCTCCATTCTGCTGCTTAGGGGGGATGCATATTTGCACTGCAGTCAAGTTCTCTTCCAGAATATGTCGATTGAAAGAATTTCTGCTGTGTGGAATACCAGTCACTATGACAAAGATTTACGATAATGCACAGTTCTAATGATGAACTGTATTTCTACTGGGGGTGCAGATGTTTATTTCTGTGTGCGACCACATTTCTATTTCTTAAAGAACGACCGAAAAAAATATTTCTTGCTTTAAATAGATTTCTTTGTGAGAAATTTTTTGTGTGAATTTTTTACTACCCTAATTCAGGATTCTGGTAGAGAACGCAAATGAATATCTGCAACCGTTCCTCTGCTTCTAAAAGAACGTGCTTTTTTTTTTAAAGCGGGCTGCATTCTCTAAAACGAACAGACTGCATTCTCTAAAACAGAACTATCGTAAAACCTTAGTTTTAAAATTCAATATGCCAATAAATGTTTGAAGATTATTTCACTTTATATTTTCACACGCTCTTATGATTCGAGAGATGCACAAATCCCACTAATAGTTTGGTGATGTTTTTAATGTTTATTTTATTGTTTGGAATTATTTCAGGAGTGCCAAATGAACTTGCACCAACCGGAACGAATAACTGAGTTGCTGCCGACCATCCTTTCCATTCTTTCTTTTTGTTTTGTATTTGTTTTTGTTTTGGGGTTTGACAAGCATCACGGGTAACTCTTAGGATTGTAATAATTAGTCGCCGTTCCCTAATTTGTGGCCATTGGCCCTAAAAGGTTATCAGGCCGTAGAACAAACCCACCATTCGCGCTTCATCTGGTACTCGGATCTGGGCGGAGCTCGGATAACTAGCCAGAAGTTGGCTGCACTGATGCAGAATAGGAACTCATCGTTGAACACGACACGGTGCCTTACCTGTCGCCACGCAGCTCTACTACGACAGCATTCCAGCCAAGCTCGATAATGCCCCAAGCCAATGGCAGTCCACGCAATGGCTGCCACCAGGAGCGCAGACTTTCCCCTGCCACACTTCGGTTCACTGTCCGGTTAGTGACGGGATGTCCATATTAGTCATTACAGCACTTCGAATGTTCCCTTCAGTAGCTTGTGACTCCGCAATTGCCTGGCGACGAATACGGCGATCGATACGTGCGGACGTCCGCCTGACTACACCAGTCCCACTACGGCGACTGGCGGCGCCTACTTGCAGCCAGTGTTTCCGACAACGTCTTCATGGAGGCCTACGCTCTTGACTGTCTCAAACGCGTCCAACTGGTGAAAGGCGAGTTCTACGAGACATGTATTGAGTATGTTATAGCAGCCCTCAATGCTCCACTGCATTGTTTCCTACGACCTGGAGCACAGGATACAGTATAGCCTCGGCGGTCTGTTTGCCTTTTTATCTCTCGCACATCTCATGTGATTGGTTGCATACTCAAACGATGTGCATACCCTGCTTGCCTGCACACATCTACCAATTTCCATGCGGATACGCCTACTCCTTTTGGGTAGGGCAGTCTCACTGTCGATGTCGAGCAGTGTATTTCGTAAAATGGTATCAGGCTGCTGCAAAAAGGACTCTAGACAGTGGCATTAACCTGCAACCTAGAGGTGGTCTTTTTTTTTTTTTTTTATTGAAGGTTTAACGACCACCGTGAGCAACTCAATGGGCTATAAGCAAGCAGTCGCCTGTCCCTAATTTAGGGCCACTGGTTCCAGGGAAGGGATAGAGCCATTACCGTAAGACAAACACAACATCCATGCCTCACGGGATTCGAACCCAGGCCCTTCCTAGACGAATTATCAGAAGCCATCGTTTAGACCACTGCGCCTCCGGGGCGTCAGAGGTGGTCTATTAGGGCAAGGAGTTTGGAATTTGCGAGGTGTTGCGTATGGGTTCCAATCACGAGTACAGCGTATATACGTTTGCCCTTTCGACTCTGCTTCTAATCGTACCCTGGAACCAGTGGCCTTAAATTAGAGACGGATGCTGCCTCTTTATCTAGATGTTAATGAAGGTCGTTAATCTCCAAACGAATAAAGGAAATAGCCCGTAGCGTTATGATATAACGTAGTGTACATGTAAAACAAAAATATATCTGCAATTCACTAGCCGCTTCCCGTTTCTTCTTTCATCAATTAACGAAGCATATTTCTGATACAACCTTTCCCGCGAAATGACGGGGGAAAAAATGAATTTCGCGGATTTTTCGTACGTAAGGAAAATGATGAATTTTCAAAAACCTTTCCGCTTTTCCTTTCTTATATTGTAAATTTGACGGTAAATTGCAGTTTTTAAGATGTGTTAACGGAAAATTCTGAGTTTTCAAAAATCTTTCCGCAATTAAATTACTTTGGTACATTAAAGGAAAAATTCTGTTCTTACTTTTTCCGTATCCACATGACGTACAATTTCCAGTAATAGGAGCGATTCGCGGGAATACTTGAGGTTTGATTAACTGTTAAATTTCAAGCGTCTAAGGAAGGACCTGATTTTAAAGTTCTGTAGCGAGATCGGATAATGTGGATAGTATATCGCATGAAATTTAGGTTATTGGCTCGGACGGATGTTCCTTCCCTCTCTCCCCCATTTTGTGCTCCAGCCACAAGAAACCGGGTACTTAAATTATTGTACAGGTGATCGTAGGATGTAAATGTATCGGTCTGGGGAGTCCTTAAGCCAAAAGCTATTATAGCTATCAAGAGTAAATTTTATATTTAGGAGTTTTGTGAAATATAATATATATTATAAAGCAGTACATTTCACCTTTTCTTAAAAGTAATTGAAAGTCATTGTCAGTTTAAAAAGTTCTCAAATTCCAAAGCATTCTGTTGTTTTGAAAGAAAAAAAATACTTGATTCGTGATAAGTTCTCCTACAGAAAAGAAAAAAATATTTTAAACCTATTCAAAAAAATAATAAGCTCCAACAGAAAATTAAAAGACTAATTCACTCGCATTAATGACAAAAAAAACTTTCATCATTGCGCAATTACCGTTTTACCTTGAATGTGATTCTGATTTCGGAGTCTTTCTGTCTCAGTCGTTAATATGCAACCTCGGAACGAATCTCACCGGTGCGAAAGATTTATCTGGTGTAAGGGCTGAAAAGTTCTGGGTCTTCGATTTTGCGAAATTTCTGTCGAAATATGGGGAAACTCCGAAACTGACTTTTCTGAAGTAAACGGAATTACTGACAACGAGAACTTTTAAAACGGAAATTTCGTTAAAATACGGACACTTACCGGCAACTTTGCTGTACGTTATTTTCAGGAATTTTCCGTGAATTTACACAACTTATTTTTAGCACGTCTTTTGTAAAAAAAAGATCGTTCTTATGTTATCGGTTTGTCCGTCCGTCCATCCGTCTGTAGACACTATATCTTTGCAACTATTAGTCCGATTTCAAAAATTATTTTTGCAATGAAAAGCTTGAAATATGCGAATGATGATCCTTCGTTTCGTTTTTTTTTTATGACGTACAATTTCGCCGCTAGAGGGCGTAAACACAGATGATGTCGAATTCAAAATACATTTTATTCCATATATTTGCTTCTAAACATCCGATTGAAAAAAATCATTTATCTTTCAATTCCACTTATGTCGAAGAGTATTTTAGATGTAGTTACTTTTTCAAATTACGCATAGTTTTTCCGCTAGGGAGCGTAAAAGTAAATTGCGTTTCCCCCGATATCTCTTCTTCTAAAACTCCGATTTGAAAATTTTTTTCTTCCACGGATACAGCTTCTGATGGAAAATCTTTTGCATATAATTTCTAATTTTTCGTAAAAACACTTTGACCACCAGGGGGCGTAAGTGTTAATTTTTGCTTCTGATGTATTTGCCATAAAATCTGAGCTTCTAAAATCTCGATTGAAAAATTCTTTCGTGAACCAATGCTACTCACGTTGATAAACCTTTTCGGAATATTTTCTTCTTAAAATATTGCATGGTTTCTCCGCCAGGGGGCGTAGATGTATTGCATATTTTTGTCAATATCTCTACTTCTAATGGTGCGATTTGAAAATTCTTTCTTTATTGGATAGAGTTCTAGGTGTGACATGTTTTTCATATAATTTCAAAAATTTCAAGTAATTCATAGAGTTTCCGCTAGGGGGCGTAAAGGTAAATTGCGTTTCCCCCGATATCTGTGCTTCTAAAACTCTGATTTGAAAAATTCTTCGTGTATCGCATACAGCTCCTGATGGAAAATGTTTTTCATATAATTTCTAATATTTGGTAAAGAATGGTTTAGCCACCAGGGGGCATAAGTGTTAATTTCTGCTTCTGATGTATTTACAGCAAAATCTGAGCTCCTGAAAACTCGACTAAACATTTTTTTTTTCTTGGACCGATACCGCTCACTTTGAAAAACCTTTTGAGAATACTTTCTTTCTAAAATAATGCAGGGTTTTCCCGCCAGGAGGCGTTTAGTCCATATCTCTGCTTCGAAGAGTCCGATTTGAAAATATCTTTCTTTGTTGGAGAGCGTTTCCGCTGCGAAATGTTTCTCATATAAATTCAAATTTTTCTTAACGCACAAGTCTGCAAACAGAAGGCCTAAGCTCACGATTCCGTTTACAGCAATATCTAAGGGATCGAAAACCCAATTGGAAAACTTTCTTCCGTCAGATACTATTGTTTTCCATACCGGTCCCATTGATTTTGAATGGCTTTGATAAATTTACTTTGCGTCAGAATGGATTCAAAAGAAGTGCTCATTACACCCGAAAATTCGGTGTCATTTTTCTTGTTTTACAGTGTAAGTGCTATTATTGCGCTTGATGCTTGGTTATGACAAAAACTGATATTTTTGTCGTCAGTTGTTGTGCACCAGCCATAAAATGGGAAGGGAATTCACTAGATGCATCTCGAATGAATGTCAGTGATTCAGAAAAATGTGCAGGTGCTTGATTCTGTGAGACAGACCAACGGATCAAGTTTTTGATAGAACTGATATCAGTGTTCCAAGCGAATTCCTGCGTGTGAATGAAACAGCAGGCTATGCAGTTTGCAAGAAGCTGATGAAATTTCGATGTTTTTGATTTTGCGGCATTGTTCACACGGTTGAAACCGAGATTATTACGGAAAAGCAGGTGAACATCTGGTCCCCAAATTTTTACCATCCAAAAGTTTTTGTTTGTCTTTTCACCTAATTTTTGATATACGAGAAAATACACTACAAAATATCGTAGCGTTTGTTCTTCTAAGCGAGAGAAAGAGTTCACTGATTTTGGAAACTCATATTAGAGAAACTAAAAAAATGTCTTTGCTTTGAACCCTAAATCTGATCTACACAAGCAATGTGTAATTGTGGTACTCAAATATATCTTTTTCTAACACGAAGGAGAATAATTCGCAGTTAGTCATTGGTGAACAGATATCTTTTCGATTAATAGCTTTTTTTTTACTTTATGAATTCACTCATATATGTCACGATGAAAGGGAGTTTACTTGAATTATGCATGCTTTGTGAATTACAGATAAGTGGAATTTAGTTGAAGAACAAGTCAGGTCAACAGTTCTGAGAGGTAAATATACGGTCAACACTTACGTATATTCTTCTGTGCCATTACAAGAAGACATAGAATCTCCTGAAAGCTTAATGAAAGCAATTAAAGATCTCCCAAAGACTGTAAATGAAGTTGGTGAACCCCTATACATGGAGTTGCAGCCGCTACAGGAAGTTGATTCCCGCTTTCCGGAAGTGACAAAAAGCAAGTAAGTGCCGCGTTTCTATCTTTACAACACGTTACACGTTGCAAAAGCATAATACATCGAGGAGCAGATTCAGCCGTTTGAGCAATGGTTTTCAGAGGATGTTCACACATTTTTAGAACGATTTTCTAGAAATATAATTAATATTTGAAATAAAATTCTTTCTTAAATGTTCTATTTAGTAGCCCTTTCTCTGGAAGGAACCTACATCTAGATTTTCAAGATAACATGGCATTTCTTCAAATTGCTCGTGGTATTTTATTCCACTCCTCTTCCACTGCTTTCCATAACCCAATCATTGTTTTAGGTCTGTGTTTACAAAGCGCTCTTTTTAGCAGTCCGAAGGCACAGTAGTCCATTGGTGACACACCAGGGGACTTTGAAGGAATATGAGCAAAAGGTATAGACTTGATACCCGTCTCTTTTCCCATTTTTTCAAGAAACAGAGTGGTAGATTTGGACACGGCTGGATTAAAGCCTTAGTAGGCTCCTAGGCTAAGTCGTCTGAATGATCTACCAAGGCTAAGATATCTGAGTGGGTCCCCAAAGAACTCGAAACGGAGAATCATTATTAAAGTTTGTTAAAATACAAAACTGTAGCAATACGTATGTGATAATTATTACGTAGTGCATTCTTCAAACTAATAAATTACCTGTAGCGTCAGTCAATAGATGTTACAGGCAGATGAGTATCAAATTAATCATGCAAGTAGACATGCTTCAGAAAACTTGAAAGTTACGTTGTCCTGGTGGGACTTGAACATAAATCGGGAGATGCGGGTTCGGTTCCAGTCGAGGAAGATGTAACTTTCAAGTTTTCTGACGCATGACTACTTGCACATCTGTGAAGTTTTCATAAAAAGCCAGTGTATTTTCCACTGTTCTTTTAACTTAAGTTTCGTAGATTTTTCTTAGGAATTTTTGATAATTTAGCGTTTGTACTTTTCTTGGTGCATCTTTTTTGTTATACAATGTGAAGTCAGAGTGGATTTCGCCATTAACGGTTCCAAGTGCAAATAGGGAGGTGTGGGTGGATGGTAGTGAAAATCTGAGACTGTCTCGCCGGTCCCGCTGTATACACAGCAACCTAAAAAGTTTACCCTTAGTAACTCACTGCCTTGAAATCTTTGTCTTCCAGCCACTGCTCATAAACAAGTGGAAATCATACGAAGCAAAACTAAAACTATTTTAATTTTCTCTATACATAAACATACAATTATAAACTGTGTATTATTTGCGATGTACCGGCAGGCCTCCTGAACCATCATTGGTAATAGTGGGCCCGTGGGCTATAGTTCCGTGAGACCCCTCTCCCCTTTAATCCGGCCCTGGATTTGGATGTATGACTGGTAGCTTTATTGTGATGCAGTTCTACTTTTTGAAAGCTCTGTGGATAAAGGAATGGTATTTTCTCTTTAAATATAGGAATTAAAACATTATTTTTGTATTATGTAGAATTTATTTTAACATTGTTTTCTTTAATTTCCCATTGTACGAGAAACCACCAATGGTCATGAATCCTTTACTGAAACTTTCTATGGATTCTTGGAACTATGTTTGTAAGTCTTTTTATGCTTTTTCGCGATAGTAAATTCACCTTTTTTTTGTTACAGTCATTTAGGTAGATCCATGCTTCATCAATATTCACAAAAAAATTCAATCTGTCTCCGTCTGAGTGATTTTCATAAAGAAATCTACACTGTGTTTTGAGCTCAGCCATGTGCGTGTGATTGAAGGTTTAACGACCACCATGAGCAACTCAGTGGGCTATAAGCAGTCGCCCGTTCTTAATTTAGGGCTACTGGTTCCAGGGAGGAGAGAAAGCCTGCGTCACAAGACAAACGCAACATCCATGACTCACCGGGATTCAAACCCTGACCCTTCACGGACAGACAAAAGCCAGCGCTTAGACCACTGCAAGTGAAGCTTACTCTTAATGCAAGGTAGAGTGATCAACTTCGCTTTACGCGGGCTAGTGGTCAATGCATACAGATCAGTTAAGGTAAGAGTGTGCAAAGGCACCGAAAGTTCTTCAAACACAGTAGAAAGGTCAAGAAGTGTATGAAAAGGAGAATCATCGTCAGAGTCAAACATTGCAGTGTCATCAAGATCAGGGTCGACCGTGTCCATAACATCATCATCATCATCCTGGAGACATGCGAATCGGTTCGAAACTAGTAATTGAGAATTTGGCTCATGATGGCTAGGTGAACCCGAGGTAGAATGGGCTGTTTTCTTGGACCGTAGACGTTGAGACGAACGGGAAGAGCGAGTAGAAACACCAGGTGAGCTGGGGCGTTTACGCTGTGATTTAGGTGCAGACACTTCCAGCGATGGAAAATTCTCATTGGAGGGCTCCAAACCATCCAGTACGACGACAGGAACCGGGAGGGAAGGAACGACTGGAGAAACAGCAGGGAAAATTGATGAAGGTAGAATGTGAGCAAGGGCCTCAGCGGCCTGCACAACATCCGCAGGGGCAGTGACCACCGGAACTTCAGTAGCAGCTAATAAAGAATCAGATCTAGCACCAGGAGTAGCATGGGGACAAGCAGAAGCGAGATGACCTTCCCCTTTGCAGCGGAAGCACTGAACCCCTGCAAAAAGATTGAAAATGTACTTCCGGGTATCAGTGACTAATTCCAGAGTCGCAGGGCGTTCCGCAATTGACTGAGAAGTCGGAAAAATAACCCGGTATTGACAGCGCCCACCCTGCACATGTTTCGGGGGGGGGGGATCACGGGCTGTAGCTGGAAGAATCTTGGTCACTCCCACAACACGACCCATCGTGTTGAGGGCATCAATCAACAGAGAATCAGGAACAGCCGTTGGTACAGGAGAGAGGGTCACCGTAACTGGTCTTTGGGCTGCAGCGACAGGTTGTAGATAAAAGGACCCAATATCAACCCCATGAACTATAATTTAATCTACTACTTGCTGGTGGGTGAAGTGAACAACCACCACTCCACCCAAGCGAATAATAGACACAATGCTTTCGGCTGGAACGACCTTCGACACAGCATGCAGATACTGGGGGAGGGGGTGTCACGCAAAGCAGGAATCAAAACACTTAATAATAAGACAGACGACAATTGCTTACCTTGCGGTGAATCACTTGGAAGAATAATTTTCAACGCCGAAGCTACACGTTTGAAATGTGGTGCAGAATCACTAGAAATATATGAGGTACTTCACACAGCTTGTGCGAACGACGTTGAAGTAGAACTAGCAGAACCAGGAATATTAGACGCAGCCGGCACACGGGTGGCCGGAAGCACAGTCTCTGGAAGTCCAGCAGCACTAGTCGACGCAACATTCCCCGAAGAAGACGCAGAACTATGAAACGAAGACATATCAGCAATCGATGAAGCAGCTGTAGACGACAGTGACTTATTCACAGTGGTAGTGGACATTCTCGACCACTGGCCCACCAAAACTCATGCGTCGTAACTGCGACACACGAAAATTAAAAAAAAAAAAATGAGCACCCACTCGGTACTCAGCCTCACTGCTCGTGAAGCGAGGGTACGAAACACTGCAACCAAAACACAAAAATACGAAATACCACAAAAAGAACAAGTAAACAAACGAACGTTGACTTCTACGCAGGAGCCGAAAAAATGCGACTTGCCTGTTCAACGACCACTGCGCCACCCGGGCGGCCTCAGCCACGTGCGTATGCAAACGGTGGTGAACATTATGTGTTTTTTTTTAAGATTCAAATCTTTGTTTATTTATAGTTGATACAGAGATTTTTTAACGACTTAGCGATTGCTCTTTGGGTAAGTGGATTTTCTTTTAAGACAAGAAACCTTACTTGTGAAATAGTCAAAAAAGTACGTATCTTCTTTGGACATTCGTTCTTTTTCCTGTTAAAAGCAATGCTTGACGATTTCCCCCTCTATTATTATTAATATTGCTTATTTTACATTTAGAAATGCTAATGCCATGATTTTCACAGCGTTTCTTAATTACAGAATAGGAATATTTCTCTTCGTAAAGAGCAAAAACATAACTTTCTATCCGCAGCTTGGTTATGTGCACCATCTTCTTAGCAGCTGATATTTAACTGCAGCAGATGTTTCTTTCCTGTTCATCTAATCCGCTGTAATAATTCTTTGAACTTTTGTTTCTGTAATTTCTTATTAAAAACGTTTTAAAAATGTGTGAATATCTTTTGTATTTGAATCATAAGTGTTACGTCCACCTAATCCCTGGTTTTGTGTCGCGTACAATTTGCCACTGACGAAGTATTTTTACGAAAAAGAAAAAGAACGATTTGGCTTTTATTGTTTTTATTCTTCTGTGCCGTAAGTTTGTTCCGTAATCAAACACGCAAATTGCTTATTGGGAAATTTACTTATATAAGCTATTTACGCTTCTGTACTGGCAGACAGTAAAGCGGAAAAGTCATGCTAAATTGCTGATTCGCTTTTTTTTTCTTTTTTTTTGAGGGGGGGGTGGAGTTGACCGGAGGAACACTGCTTTTTATTTGGATAAATACAGATATTCAATAAGGAATAAGTACTTGGAGTTGTGATTACAATTCAACTATAATGATTATTGTAGAAATCCTAAATGAGATTATGAAATTTATTTCTTTAAATTTCATGGGAAATAAAAATATAAATTTACACTAGTTTCTTCTATATAAATTTTCTGCAATGAAATAGCATTCTCTGACTTTCCTGTTCAATAATTCAGGTAATCCAAAGGGCATACCGTTATGTGAGATGCGTTCTAATAGTAGTGGTTATAATATTCATAAGGCTAAGAAGGAACTCTTTTTTTTTTTTTAAATTGAATATCTTACGCAATGCATCTTGAATGATCCTGGACTTATTTCGTGTATGAAGTTCAGCTAACGCTATCTGTCGGGCAAATCTAATGCTAGTTAGCACTAAGCATTATGTGCCACGTAAGCAAGTTTCGCCCGTGTCCGCTTGATAGACGCTGAGGTAGCAGTTCAAATAGGTTACTGCGTAGGAGTGGTATGTTAAGAATTTCACGATGAAACGAAGTACTGTGGTAAAGTTTTGTTTCTTATTAAGGGTAAAGGTGCTACTGAGACACATGAAATGTTACAAAAAGCGTGAAGCACTGCGTCTTTGTCGCTTTCAGCAACGTTTGAGTTCTTCAAAAGTTTTCTGGAAGGTCCAGCATCCTTGCTAGACGATGAATGGAGTGAACGCCCATCAATCAGTCGAAACTACAATGCAATTGAAGAAGTTCGGCGGTTGGTCGCAGAGGTCCGTCACACCACTTTGAGAAAGTTAAGCGTAGTGCCGAACAGTAGCAAAGATACTGTAAATAATCAACGAATAATTTCCCACGGCGATTTAGGGAAGACAAAAGTGTGTGCGAAATTTTTTCTGCATTTCCTAATCCTAACACCGGAGCAAAAATCGGTGCACGCTGATTCCTCCCGCGATTTTATTGAACTTGTTCACGAAGACGAAACTGTGCTGACTGAAACTGTCACAGGGGTTGAGAATAAAGTTTTACAGTGTGCTTTGCCTACGGTCCCTAAACGAAAAGACAAAGTATAACGAAGTGAATTTCTCCGTCATTTTTATCCGCGCCAGGATTCGAACCCGGGTCCACTCGTTCCGGAATAAGTTGCTCTACCAATTGAGCTACGCGGACATTTTATTCTGATTCCTATTTGCCTTTATGTCGTGTGCGTCCTTCTGGCAGGTACGTCACATCTCCTGGTACGTTACATCATCTCCCCCTTATTTTTTTTTTTTTTCGAAGTGCTGCTCTTATTTTTCCTATCTTGCGGTGTGGAAATAACATCACACCATTGCGAGATTGTGAACGGTCGGGTCATCCGGATAGTTCGGGCGCCATTATAACGAAGTCAATTTCTCCGTCATTTTTATCCGCGCCAGGATTCGAACCCGGGTCCACTCGTTCCGGAATAAGAAGCTCTACCAATTGAGCTACGCGGACATTTTATTCTGATTCCTATTTGCCTTTATGTCGTGTGCGTCCTTCTGGCAGGTACGTCACATCTCCTGGTACGTTACAAAAGGTCTGTGTGGTTGAGCCCAAAAGTACTCAAAGCGAACCAAGTTCTCGAGGGAAAATCACATGTGAAAACAATGCTGATAATTTTTTTATGCTAAAGGTCTGATTAATCGTGAACTTACCATAGAAAGACAAACAGTCAACAGCTAGTATTATTTGGGTGTAATGGAACTGTTACTTAACCGAATTCGACGCGTTCGTCGGAAATTTTACAATTCGAAAGATTGCTTTCTCCGTCGCGGTAACGCGCTGTGTCATATCGCAGGTGTTGTTTCGTGTTTTTACTCAAAAAGCAAGTATTTGCGTTACGCCGCCCACCCTATACGCAAGATTTGGTACCAGCATATTTATTATTCCCAAAAAATTACATCTCCGCTGAAAAGGAAACGTTTTCGAGACATCCCAAAGATCCAGGCTATTGCGACGGATCATATTGACGTAGTTCCTTCCGAAGCGTTCCAGGACAGCTTCAGGACTTTGTTCGTGCCAGTAATTAATACCTGCATTGGACATGAAATGTTAGACATTAAACAAGTAAAACTGCGGTAGTTCGTATCTTGGATTTTATATTAGAGCTTTTCAGATGTACTGTGTACATACATGTATGTTTCTTGTACTGTTTTTCTACCTGCAACATTTTATCGTATCAAAGTATGTTCTGAAGCATTTTTAAAGTATTTTTATAGATTCTATATCTCTTATTTGGGGACCAAACAAAGAATAAAAATTTCACATTTTGAAAGCCCTAGACCGAACCGCGGCATAGCTTCTGATTTGATGAGAAATACTGTTGTACAGTTGTGAAATTTTGTGGGTCAGGTGATGCGTAACATCACAGCCTCTCCTTGACAAATGTCAACCCCGCCTTCTCGTGGTGCATCCTGTTCCCACTAAAGGGGCTCTGACGACCGCCCATAGCGGTATAACTATACCATCGGGATCAGAGGAAATGTTATCCCACACTCACCAACCCGCTTGGCCAGCGTGGTGAGTTATGGCCAAACCCTCCAAAATGATTCCACAACTTAAATCTTGGCCCTCAGTCTCCGGCAGCTGGAATGTACCTGGCTTCAAGGCAGCGGCCAGTGCGACATGAAGGCAGAGGGTGCTAAGAATCCCCGGAGGACCGGACTAGGCTGCCATCTGATGCTGACCTTGGCTACTTACAATGGACGCTCCCTATCTTCTGATTCAAGGCTCTTGAATTGGAAGAGGAACTACAAAGGATCAAGTGGGACATCGTGGGGCTAAGTGAGGTAAGGAGAAAAGGAGAAGATCTCATCGAACTGAAAAGTGGACATCTCTTCTACTATCGTGGGACAGATACTGGCAGAACTAGTGGTGTTGGATTTATAATAAACAAGAAACTGAAGGATAAAGTTGTAGAAGTTGAAAGTTCCTCTGACAGAGCTGCACGACTTGTTATCCAACTCGAAAAGATACCAGGCTCAGATTATTCAAACTTATGCACCCACCACAAGTCATCCTGAAGAAGAAATTGAAGAATTTTATGAGGAAATTTGTCATCTAAATAATAAAGGTAAGCAGCACTTGAAAATAATTATGGGAGATTTCAATGCAAAAATAGGGCAACGGCAACAGAATGAAACTTCGGTAGGTAAATTCGGTCATGGCAACAGAAACCAGCGTGGAAATACTCTCGTTGAGTTTGCAGAGGCAGAAGGGTTTTCCATCTTGAACTCCTTCTTCAAGAAAAAGCCACACAGGAAATGGACATGGAGACATCCAAATGGGACGACAAGTGAAATTGATTTTATTATGTGTAACAAAAAATTCGTCATAGAAGACTGCAGTGTGCTAAACAAGTTCAACACAGGTAGTGACCATAGATTGGTGAGATGTAAGATGCACCTCAACACTAAACTTGAACGTGGCAAGCTCATAGGACAAACAAAATGTATTGACATAACCAACCTTAAAAAACACCATAATACCTTCAAGTTGGAACTGAAGAACAGGTTCTCTGCTTTAGAAGGCCTAACATCGGAAGAAGTGGACATCTCTGAAGTTAACAGAAAAGTAACCAAAGCTCTTATGGAAACAGCAACAAAATTAGCTGGGTCTAAGAACAAGTTGCATGTGAACAAATTATCAGGAAAAAACCAAAATGTTGATGCAAAAAAGAAGAGAGATGAGGACAACTAAAGAAGATGTGACTTCCAAAGTGGAATATATAGAGCTATGCAAGACAGTAAGAAAAAAGTATCACTGAAGACGTAAGGAAAT
This sequence comes from Macrothele yani, assembly GCA_039090855.1. Classification (NCBI taxonomy): domain Eukaryota; kingdom Metazoa; phylum Arthropoda; class Arachnida; order Araneae; family Macrothelidae; genus Macrothele; species Macrothele yani. The sequence continues at coordinate 72,715,256 of CM077016.1, read as the reverse complement.
TCAACTGTGAACTAGTGAGGAAAGCAATTGAAAAACAACCAAAGCCTAAAGATAGCAAAGGGACATCTCAGTAAGGGAAGAAAACAGATTATGGCACTGAGAAAAGAAGATGGTTCTGTAACAAGAAATAGAGGCGAAATTTTGACAAGAGTGAAAGATTTCTACTCCAAATTATATGAAAGGGATGATATATGCACTCCAGACAACATGAAAGATACCAGTACCAGAGTTCCTCCAGTCCTTCCAGCAGAAGTTGCACATGCAATCAAGAACATGAAGCGAGGAAAAGCTCCAGGAGAAGATGGAATTACTGTAGACATCATACAAGAAGCAAGTGGAGAAATCGAAACAGTACTCGCCCAAATTTTCACTCGATGCCTTAATGAAAGAAAGATTCCTGAGGATTGGAACACCGCTACAATGATCCTGCTACATAAGAAAGGTGACATTGAGGATCTCGGAAACTACAGACCTATCAGCCTCCTATCAGTAGTTTATAAAATCTTCACTAAAGTTCTTTCACACCGCTTGAAGGTAACACTGGACATGGCTCAACCGAGAGAACAAGCTGGATTCAGGAGTGGCTACAGCACAATAGATCATATCCACGTGCTGAGAGAACTAATTGAAAGAGCGAGGGAATATGAACTTCCATTGTGCATGGCTTTTATCGATTATGAAAAAGCCTTTGATTCGGTGAAACCATCAGCAGTTACAATGGCTCTGAAAACCTGCGGTATTGAAGATGCATACATTAATATTATTAATAACATCTATGAAAATGCAAGTGCAAAGATTAGGCTGTTTGAAAATACAACACACGTAAAAATTGGAAAGGGAGTGAGACAAGGTGACACCATATCTCCGAAGCTCTTTAATGCCACATTGGAGGGTGTTTTTCAGTCACTCAGCTGGGAAAACAAGGGGATAAAGATTAATGGAGATTATCTAACCCACCTTCGTTTTGCTGATGACGTAGTCATTTTTGCAACTACCCCATCAGAGCTGCAGAGTATGATCCAGGAACTTGCTGACAAGAGTAAAGAAGTGGGATTAAAAATGAACTTTCAGAAGACAAAAGTGATGTTCAATGCTTTTACAAGAAATGAAGATTTATCGATTGATGGAGAAAAGCTGGAGATAACAGACACGTACGTTTATCTTGACAGCAGATATCAAGTGAGGGTCACATTGATGAAGAAATTAATCGGCGTACAAAACTTGCCTGGAGAGCTTTTGGAAGAAACAGCATAATTTTCAAGAGCAATATGCCATTATGTCTTAAAAGAAAAGTGTTTGATCAATGCATCCTTCCAGTGCTTACGTATGGTGCGGAGACGTGGACCTTAACTAAAAGAGACATACAAAGGCTGCAGACAACTCAAAGAAGCATGGAGAGGTGCATGCTTGGTGTAACCAGGAGAGATAAGAAGAGGAACTCGTGGATCCGAAAAATGACAAGAGTGGAAGACATCATGATCAGAGTTAAATCCCTGAAATGGCAATGGGCTGGACATACTGCCAGAAGGACAGATCATCGATGGACAGCTGAAATTTTAGATTGGATTCCAAGGGACAGGAAAAGACCCAGAAGAAGACCACATGGGAGATGGGTGGATGAAATTCGAAAGTATGCAGGGGTGACATGGAGGAGACTGGCACAAGACAGACCGTTGTGGAGGAAACTTGGGGAGACCTTCGTCCAGCAGTGGATTGATAATGGTTGACGATGATGATGATGATGATATAACATATTTGCGAATTTGTTAATTGAAGATGAAAATGTTAATGCAGATTAACCTTTGATCGAAAAATTAGTACAAAATGGCTTTCTTACAAAATTTGTGCTAACTTTTTGTTGCTCTCAAATGTGCACCATAGCATTTTTAGCTTACAGTTATAGAAAACATATAAAATAAAATGAAAATGCTTTTTCTGTTGGTCGGTAACAAGTTCGAATTTTCTAGGACAACTGCTGACCAACTGGCCAAACTAGACCTCATGTTTGACGATGCTAAAAACACTAGGACTAGTGTGATGAGATGGATTCAAGAAAGCCTGACAGAATTTCCTGATGACGATGATCATCGGGTAAGTAAATGATATTTGTTTCAGCCATTCGCACACACGCAGCTTTGCCGTCCGCGAAGTGGGTATACCGAAAAATTTTCAGGTATACTCAAATTTGCGGCTAGCGGAGAACTAATGTATATGCACGAGAATAATCCAAAAAGGTCGTATTCTAACAGATACAGGGAAGCTGTGCCATTATGATCCAATTTCTATTTGTCGACATTGTCCCAGGACACTACAACGCACTTTTTCCACCGATGTTTTAGTGCTCAGATTTCGTTGGGAAAAAAATATTTTTATCTTGGTCTTCTAACCACGCATCCACCGTTGCTACCACCTCAGAGTCGGAGGAATATAGCTCCCCAAGATGTTTTCCTTCTGCGTAACTTGGGGAATAAATAAAAGAAGTCATTAGAGGTAAGCTCTGGAGAATAAGGTGAACGCTGAAGCAACTTAAATTCTTTTTCCTCGGACGTGTGCCTCGATGCATTGTTGCAAAGGAGAGAGACACCTCTCCCCAGTTTTGTACGTTTCATTTCCTTGATGGCTACACGAAGCTGGCTTATGTGGTTAGCGTTAGTATGCACCAGTTACAGTGGTGTGATTTTCTGGGTTGTCAATCATGATGATGCCTTTTGCATTCCAAAAAGTTGATGCCATCATCTTGCCGTATGACGTATACTCTAATTTAACTTTCATTTTTAGTTTCGTTTTCTATGTAAATTTTGAGTTCATTTTCTTTAAGCATTTCAACCTTAATGGTATATTTTCCCCACGCAATGAATGTTTTTGTGGCAACAGTCTGAGGTCAGGGTGAATGACGTGTGCGTGTTGACAGATAAGAATGAGTTATATAATGTTGGCAGCTAGCAGCGAAAGTGTGGTGTGATGTGGGTAGATTACTGTAGCAGTTTTTTTTTTTTTTTTTTTTTGTAATTAGTAGATTATAAGTTGATAGAGGTTCAATATTGCGAATTGTGCTGATGTGTTCGTTTTCGATGCGTTGCGAATCTGAAGTGCCTTGAAATTTCTACAATAAAGACCGTTTTCTTGTAAGAGGTTTCAAAGACTTTTCTCTCTTCTAGCCGTTAGGTCGTCTAATTTAGCTCTAGTGTTATAATAATTAAGGCTATTCGATCCTTAACACTAAGAGGCTACAGTGCTACCGATAGTACGAAGGTAATGTTTAAGTGAAATAGACGAGATAAATGATAAAACATTACAGCCGGCTGATGGAACAAAACGGAACTCCTTAGCAGGAGGAGAAAATGTATGCTTCATCATTAAACTTTACTTTTTGGTGATGGACCCATGTGTTTCATGCACTGTAACAATCTGGGACAAGAATTTTTTTCAATCGGTACGAAGCTTGTTCAGGTTGGTGAGGCACATTCGTTTGCTCCATGCCTTTTGCCTATCTGTCAATATTCGTGGAAATCATCGCACAACGACCTTTTTGTCTTCAAAGAATTCGCCAGGATTGAATCGGCATGGGCGATTGAGATGCTTACAGACTGAGCTGTATACCGAATAGTCAGTTGTTTTTCTGGTATCGTGAGGTTGTTTTCCTCAGAGGTGGATGTAGAAGGTATTTCAGAACGATCTGCTTCATCTCAAGGTTCCATGCCACAACGAAATTTTCTGTGCCACTTGAATACACAGGAGCCTTAACCCCTACGTCTGCACCAACACCATAACATCATGAACTTCCTGGAAAGACATGCCCTTCAAAGACAGATGTTTATCATTGGTCATAGTTCGTTTTTCTCCATTTCGCTGTCTCTATATACGGTTTAGTTCATAGGTATGGTTTAGTCCAAGTCTCTACGGTTTAATTCATAGGTACGGTTTAGTCTAAGTCTCTATGGTTTAGTTCATAGGTACGGTTTAGTCCAAGTCCCTATGGTTTAATTCACCTGAAGAAAAAGAACGAATGGAACTATATAACTGAAAATTGGTACAAGCATATAAAAGAATATGCACTATACCTGCAGAAGTGCTGCAATTTTATATTCATTATAAGTAGGTTAGAAAACTAACTTTTTGAATACCCATCGCATATGGCAGCCAATCCGAGTGTACTCAAGGTGTTTGGGTAACACAGATTTTTTTTTTTTTTTTTTTTTTTTTTGATTGGAGGTTTAACGACCACCGTGAGCAACTCAATGGGCTATAAGCAGTCGCCCGTCCCTAATTTAGGGTCACTGGTTCCAGGGAAGGGAGAGAGCCAGTGCCGTAAGACAAACACAACATCCATGCCTCACCGGGATTCGAACCCGGACCCCTTCGGAAGAATGATCAGAGGCCAACGCCTTAGACCACTGCGCCACCGGGGCGGCGACACAGATATGTACAATAGCACTGCTGGATCAGAGTTCCAACTTCAGGTAAGGAATGGATGTTGTTTTCGTCCTCTGGTTCTCTTCTTTCCCTGTAACCAGTGGCTATATACTAGGGATGGACGACTGTTCTTAGCCTTAATTGCTTATGGAAGTCATTAAACTAGCAGAAAAAAAAAACCATACCGGGAACATGACCCAATTAAAGTTGAATAAATAAAATAAAGGGAGATGCCCATTTTCCTGTGAAATTTTGACCTCTCCACAAACTAAGATCTGCAAAACGTACGCCCAAACAAAAGCGTATGTTAGGTTCCATACTTAAGCGAAAAAGTATGCCGGCAAACATACTTAGGTTTTAATTATTACCAGATTTAGATTTACCGTTACAGACACCGTTTGCCTTTTTTCTGTTCATGTCAGCTTCCCAAAGCAGATTGTGGTGACAGGCTTAATGATTATACATCAGAAGCAGTATGTGCCACATTAATTTTAGCTTCAGTAGAGAGAATCGTCGTTTAACGTTGTAGATGATCTCCAGAGAGAAAGCGAAACGTCGTGATAGGGGAGCTTTTTTCCTAATAAAATGCGGGTGAATAGGAGGGAAATGCGTTCAGCTACGTTATTTCCGTTATATCTGCTACGCAGTTTGGGGTTTTTAGAGCAAAGGATTCAATTTCTATGCACTAGGGGGCCGCGGGTGGCCTAGTGGGCAACGTTCGTGACTGCCGTGGAAAGGACCTCAGGTTCGATCCACTAAATATCCGCCGTGCGTCGGATGGGCACGTTAAGGCGTCGAATGGGCACATTAAGCCGTCGGACCCCGGGTACTGGCCCCCCGGTAGTAAATAAGGGCGTCTTCTACCTCGCTTCAGTGTGACTTTCCTATCGGGAACTCTATCCCAAATCTCCTAGCTTCCTATTTCTAAGGGTTGTTTAAGACTTGGGGTCAGAGACTTCCTTCCTAAAATCCTCTTCATATGATCTGATCTGATGGGCACATTAAGCCGTCGGACCCCGGGTACTGGCCCCCCGGTAGTAAATAAGGGCGTCTTCTACCTCGCTTCCGTGTGACTTTCCTATCGGGCACTCTAGCCCAAATCTCCTAGCTTCCTATTTCTAAGGGTTGTTTAAGACCTGGGGTCAGACACTCCCTTCCTAAAATCCTCTACATATGATCTGATCTGATGGGCACATTAAGCCGTCGGACCCCGGGTACTGGCCCCCCCCCGGTAGTAAATAAGGGCGTCTTCTACCTCGCTTCCGTGTCACTTTCCTATCGGGCACTCTAGCCCAAATCTCCTAGCTTCCTATTTCTAAGGGTTGTTTAAGACCTGGGGTCAGACACTCCCTTCCTAAAATCCTCTACATATGATCTGATCTGATGGGCACATTAAGCCGTCGGACCCCGGGTACTGGCCCCTGGTAGTAAATAAGGGCGTCTTCTACCTCGCTTCCGTGTCACTTTCCTATCGGGCACTCTAGCCCAAATCTCCTAGCTTCCTATTTCTAAGGGTTGTTTAAGACCTGGGGTCAGACACTCCCTTCCTAAAATCCTCTACATATGATCATTTGATCATTCTGTGCACTTGCAAAAGCCATCTGTGTTTCTTGGTCCCAGTGACAAATGCCCAAGGATCGCGCACCCAGCTACGTAATAATTAAATCACTACCTAAGCACTCCTGCATTCAATTTCGTCACTACTAAATCACCACTGAGGCACTGGTTCATCTGTCCACTATCCAGGCTCTCGGCAATTTAGTTACCTATAGTAACTTAATCACCTTCCGCACTGGTGCATTCAACAAAGTAATAATTGAATTCCCATCGAAGCACTCGTGCTTCCAGCTACGTAAACACAGGAGGTTCTAATTAACTGGACACTCAGCACATGTTTTCAGTTGTTTTAAGTGTCTGTTATTTATTGATGCTCCCGTCGAGCAATGAGAAATATTTTCTTTGTGGAAAATTCTGATCACAGCAGGAGATTTGGATCAACTTATCATGAAGCTACAGTTGTTTTTGTTTTTTTACTTAGCAAATGTGCAGTTGGCATTTTGGCGACTTCTGAATCTTTTTTCAGTACTGTGTACACACATTCTTTGACATTGAAATTGTAGCACCTAGGACACGTGATTGGAAAATGCTTGCAAGTCGACAGACGATAAGTTGAAACAAGAGATACAAATGATTACAATGAAGGATCAGTCGAACTGAAGCTTCTGCTGATATAAACATTGATGCAGAGAACGTTAAGTTCAAAGCAACACTTACGTAAGCAATTAATAGGATTCTGTCTAGAGGGACCGACTTCAGAGTGCAAGGAAATGAACGAAAATGCCAAAAGGTCACCTTCGACACTATCAGCAACGAGTTGTGTCTCTCACTGGTTGTTACATCATCTTCCGTCCAGCCATTGCACGCTTACTGGCAGAAGGGAATCTCCGTGCATGCCATCCATTGTGTCGATTACCACTGACCGTTGCCCTTCTCCAGCAGTATCTGGAACCGTGCCGCACACGGGCCACCTGGGGTACATTGCAGCATCAAAAGGTCTTCAACGATAAATCCCGCTTCTGCTTGGGGAACAATGATCAGAGCATACACGTGTAGCGACGATGTGGTGAACGCAATGTGCCTAGAGCTATTGTGGAACACCATGCTGTACCCCTGTTGGTGTTGTGGTGTGGGAAGCGATCTGCTACGATCGTCGTTCATCGTTGGTGCTCGTCAACAGCAGTCTGGGATCAGCAATCAGCATGATAACTCCCACATTCAAACCGCAGAGATTTCATCTGAATGTCTCCATGATTTGGACTTATTGCCAAGTCCAAATCATGGATTTATCCCCAATCAAGGACATGTGGTCATGATTGGACGCCATGTACAGATCCGCAAGCAGCCAGTAAGGAACAAGTACAAGAGGCTTGGTGAAAACTACCACAGGAAGCTATTTGACAGCTTGTGACGTACCTACCTCAGAAGTGACGCAAGTAACAGCGATAAGCCTTTGCCGGCGTAGCTGAATCGAGAAAACATCTGCGGAGTGTGAAAGAGTCCCACCACCGGCAAAGGAGGATGCATTTTCACATCGGTTTCCAACATAAAAATTAATCTCCCGGCCGTTGGGTTCTTCGAAAAATGTGCAATGTTTTTCCCACGTACCGTCTGGAAGTAATGAGAATTCCTTCTTTGCTTCTACAAATGTGTGATCCTTCTTCCACACATTGTCTAGAATTTATTAGAACTCCTTCTTCTACAGCGAGCTTCTTCAAGCATGGTTTGCTGGCTGACCCGAAAACCTACGACTCCGTCCTAGCCATTTGTCAAGGGGGGAGGGGGTATGTGTGATGTACGTACCTCAGAGGTGACGCCATGTCAAAACGGCAAGTAACCGTGATAAGCCATTGCCGGCCTAACTTAATCGGGAAAGCATCCGCTCCGGAGCGTGAAAGACGTGGATTCGAGTTCACCACCCGCAAATGGACCTGTATTTTCATAAGCTGCACGGCTTCATGGCGAGAAATTTCGCTCAACATTTCCGCAACCGGGATGATTTTACATCATATTGATTTGTCGATAGTAAATATCGTTTTGTATCAATAAATGCTCTCATTAGCATCTGTAAATTTCATTATATGTTCCTTACCTCCTTGGCTGTCATTACTCTAAATATCCTCTATTTATTCCGGTTCCTTCAAGGTGCTACAATTTCAATGTCACAGTTTATATGTGTGTGTGTGTTGTGACATACTACAGAGGCGAAGCGTGTCAAGACGACAAATGTGCAGCGATACATTCCGTCGGTGTAGCTTAGTCGGTTAGAGCAACTCACTCCGGAGCGAGGAATTCGATCCCGTCACCAATCCCTGTGTTCACAGCGTGTGTGTGTGTGTGTAATTTTTGTTTCATTCATTTTTAGAATCTTTACACTGTTCTTAAAAAAGAAAAAAGAAAAACAAAAAACGAAACACCCCGAAAAGGTCGTTCGATCCTGATGAAAATTCGCATGCAAGTGCCTCAGGACCGAATATGCAAATGATAAAAAAAACAACGAATGACGAAACAGTGTCCCGCCACAGCTCATGGGAACCGCGCATCGAGGAGGGTATATCAAGAGCAAAGCACGCACGCAGGGACAACTGTGGGAGCGGATTGCGGTTGCATTAACCTCAACGGTCTGTGACGATGCCTCGACGTCTGATCCGTGCACAACACGAGCAGTTGAGCGAGTTTGAGGGAGGACGTTTAATTGGGCTGAGAGAGGCCGGTTGGTCAAGTCGCCGTATCGTCAGGCATTTGGGTCGGAGCAATGCGGCAATCGGACGATGTTGGCGCCAATGGGTCGAGGAGGGCACAGCCCAGAAACACGCGGGCAGTGGACTGCCGAGGGCAACGAAAGAACGCAAGGATCGAGTGATTGTTAGAGCCGCACGAACAGAATTGAATTCGTAGGCTGTCAACCATCTCTGGCCATGTTGCGTCGTCTACAGGTACGGAAGTGGGCAACCGGACTTTTGCCAGACGACTTGCAGCACGGGGACTACATTCGAGGAGACCACTCTGCCGCCTACCACTGACCATCGAGCATCGCTGGCACCAGTTGCAGTGGTGTCGGACTCGAACAACGTGAAATAGTGTCCACTGGCGTCGTGCTGTCTTCAGTGATGACCCACGTTTTGCACTTGGCGCCGATGACCAGCGCATACGTGTCTGGGGACGAGACTGCCAGCACACGAGTCCTTCATTTACCGTGGAACGGCACACGACTCGCACACTGGGATGATTGTATGGGGAGCCATTTACTACGATGGTCGGACACCCTTGATAGTCCTCCGTACCACCCTCACGGCGCAAAGGCACATCGACGACATTCTACGACCTGTTGTGTTGCCATTCCTGTTGCAGTATCACCGAGCAATTTTTCAACAGGATAATGCCCATCCGCACACGGCACGGCTCTCCCAGGCTTACCTCTGTAATGTTGACGCCCTTCCATGACACCCGATCGCCCGACCTCTCACCGATCGAACATGATGAGACGCTACGTACGTCCATCCCCGAATGTTGGCAAACTGGTCCGCAATTTGGACACCATCTGGCATGCTATTCCCCAAGAGAGTATCCGTGAACTGTATGGGTCTATGCCATGCCGGATAATTGCTTGTATGCGAGACAGAGGTGGCGCTGCAGAGTACTGATTTGTTCCACTCCTGTGGCTGTTTTATCCGAATAAATAGTCCAACTGCTCTGAATTGCAATCATTTCCTTTCCTGTATATATACAAGGGTTGGACAGAATTACACGAACACGTAGGAAAAGAAGATTTTTCATACCTAATATGGTGTGGTACGTACGACCTTTGGCATTCAAAACCGCCTGAATCCTCCTTGGAATGGACGCATACAAATCCTGGGTGGTGGTTAGTGGGATGTTACATCATTCTTCATGCAGAAACTGCTCTAGGCCCTTGAGAGACGAAGGAGGAGGATAACAGGATCTTACTCTGTTTTCCAACACAGACCACAGTGGTTCAATTATGTTTAAGTCTGGTGACTGGGGAGGCCAAGGAAGGTGTTAAAGTTCGTCTTCCTCAAACAATGATTGGACATTCTGAGCTCTGTGAATTGGGGCGTTATCATCTTGATAGATGGCATCCCGTGAAGGAAACAATGCCTGAGCCATTGGATGGACTTAGTTGGCCAAAATGGTTTCATACACCCTGCCAGTCATCCGTCCTTTCAAGGTGATGATGGGACCCGCTGAAAACCACGATATGACCGCCGAGAGCATGACAGAACCACCACCATGCTGCATTGTTGGGAGCAGACACTCTGGGTTGTACGTTTCTGATGGTGTTCTCCAAATGTAAACACGTCCTGTGGTGAGGAATAGTGTGAATGTGGATTCATTCGACCACATTGCATGCTTCCATGCATCGGCAGTCCATGTTGTACGCACCTGGCACCCTTGCCGTCGCGCATTCACCCAGGTCACCAGAGGTTTTGCAATAGCAGGTTTGTCATGAATACTTTGTTTATAAAATTCCCTGCGCACTGTTTTTGTTGATACTGAGGTCTGGAGATGCAGATTGAGCTCCGCACTAATTTTCGGCGCCGTGGTCTTCTTATTGCGGGTAACAAACCTCTTTAATGTTATTCTGTCTCTATCAGTCAGGGTCGTTTTCCGGCCGCTCTTGTGTTTCGCAGACGAGTTTTTGCCACGAACACGCTATGCTGCCATGACGCTATAGACACAGTAGCTCTCGACAGCCCGACTGTTGTCACGGAGGCACCAACTAGCCTCCCACCAACAAATAGGCCTCTTTCGAAATCCGTTAGGTCACTCATTTCGTCATCACCCTGAAAGAAATTTTGCCACAATACACTTTAAACGCACTTAGATCAGATCAGATCTAGAGGATTTTAGGAAGGGAGTGTCTGACCCCAGGTTTTAAACAACCCTTAGAAATTGGAAACAAGGAGATTTGGGCTAGAGTGCCCGATAGGAAAGTGACACGGAAGCGAGGTAGAAAGGGGGAGCAAGACGCCCTTATTTGTTACCGGGGGCCAGTACCCGGGGTCCGACGGCTTAACGTGCCCATCCGACGCACGGCGGGTATTTAGTGGTTCGAACGTTCGTACCTGCTCAGGATCGAACCTGAGGTTATCTCCATGGCAGTCACGAACGCCGACCACTAGGCCACCCGCTGCCCTTTAAACGTACTTAAATAGGATCTTGAGGTTCTAAACAAAGTTATTACAACTAAAAAGTGGTGGATACCTTTGCGTATTGCGATGTACGCAGCTGCATTAAAAGTCACGTCTCTGAGCGTGGTGTTCACATTAATTCTGATCAACCCCTGTACGTTGCACATACCTATTTTCATTTTGATTTGATGATTCCTTCTGGGTGCTTCGTTTTTTGTTTTTGTTTTTTTGGCAAAAAAGTGTATTTCATTTTATTTTTGAAATAATAAGTGTTGTTCAATTGTAGTTTAAATAAGTTTTCTTCTAGTTTTCATGCTTTTTGCCGTCGTGTATTACAATGCATTTATTTCCTGCAAATGTTCTGCAGATTTCCGCTCTCTTAGATTCCTTGAACAACTGCATACGTGTATTTTACGAAATGATGTCAGGAATCAGCATTTATAAGCCGTATGACGAATCACTGTTTGAGACTGCTTTTTCTACATATCTCTTCGGTCTTGAAAGAGGAGTGGGGTCTTACAATGTAGCTTACAAAAGACTGAAAGAAGACATTGGTAAGTTTTCAAAATTTCTTTAAAGTGTCCAATGAAACTTTCTTCTGGTTACAATGGGATTTGTAATGTCTTAGAACTTCGGGCAACGTGGCTAAAGGAACTGTAAGCCATTTTCATGTTTTTGTGTCTTAAATGCATTGAGCGTCAATAACGCCGGTAACAATACATAAAAGTAGATAAATAACAAATCTCCGAGCGAGCATTGTGAGTAGATGATTACCAGAAAATATTCATTCTATGATCACTGCTGATAACTGAACGAATGAATGGATTACCACGACCACTAGAACAGGTCGTGAACCGCGACCTGTGATTTGTCGTTTAAAGCAATTATAACCAGGTAAAGGGAGGTATAATATTTTTGAGCATTTGAAATGGAAATATATTTAGTATCCTTCATACGTGCGTTGGAAAAACAAAGGCAAGCTGAAAAGAAGTATCAACAGAAAACTCAAAGCTGTAAAAAAGTAATATGTCTTCTTATTTAAGGTCTTGTTCCCAATTGGCGGAGATTCCGGCTAGGAGTATGGTAAGGGAAGAGATGACAAGAATAATGAGAAGGGAGATGGGATGGGGGGTATGAATAGCGAAGATTATCAAGTAAACACCCGCAAAGCAAAGGACACAGTGCTAAGTGATCATGATAATCAAGTAAACACAGTGATAGTGGATTATCAGGTAAACACCCGCAAAGCAAAGCTCACCTACAAAGGAAACAGTGCTAAGTGTTAATGGGCACAAAATTACACTTATCGTCATAAATGCATAAACGAGGAAATATTTCATTAATCACGGTTATTATTATTACACATTTTTGTTTTATTGTTGTAGGGGTGAACCTATGGCCCTTGTGCTAAGTCCCGCCTCCGCTCAGGAGGTCGTCCGTTGAAATTATTTAGCAGTCACCCACTCACAGCAAATCAACTGAGGTTCTCTCACACATAATTTATTTAATATAAATTTAGGGCCCAGGTTCTCTCTTCCTCCGCTTTACTTGGGATATCTGCGAACCAAGGAAGGGAGGAAAGGTTTTAAAATAAGGCACAAAAATCAAAGTTGCAGTAACTACGCCGTATTAGAGAATAAATAAATTTAATGATTAGAAATTAGATACCGAGAGTCTAGTTTCTCTCGAAAAGTCCGCTTAGAGAGAATGCCTGACGTATTTCGGGTCCGTCACGAAATAACCCGAATCCCATTACTAAAAGTTCACTATTCTCTGCCAGCTATTAATCTCCGGCAACGAAGAAAGTTTCTGGTTGAGTATTTCTTACTCCAACCCTGCTCCTGTTGAATAATTCGGTGCCTTCTTACACCTCCCACACTCGAGTCTTCCTGACTCTACGCTTTCCTACGGAAGCACTCGGCGTCTCTCCAACACGCGATCTATTTTCCCGGGAGCTCCTGCTCCCCACGTCTGGACACTTCCAAAACAAACTTCGAACTCTCTCTTCACGTTTTTTCTCTGCGTGACCTTCTTCGCTCTTCTTCCGAGAATCCCATCATTATACTAGCCCCGTTGCCCCAAGGCATCGACCTCTGATCTTTCAGGTACCGGATAGAACCGGACTTCCAGCCCTCAGGCTATCAGACTTCTCCCTAGAAAACGCGACACTCGCTGGCCCTCCTAGCCTGCCCCCTGGCTATCCTTATCATGTTCCGCGATCAACTCGTGGCATTTCTCTATCGGCCCTTCCGCTTGAAAACCAGACTCTCTACAGATACATGAATGCATTCAACAATAACAGCATACTTTCTACATAAAGGAAGTTTACAGACCACCAGACCAACTGGCGCCCTTTTGGCATAGAGTATTGTCTGGGTCTGTTTTGATACTCTCTAAAACCAAGATTTCCTGTGTAAGGTATAGTCCCTCTAAACACTGTGTTTCCGTTGTCGAGGTTCACCTTGCATTCCTTTTGGACCGTTAATCGCACGCCAGACATCTGCATTGTACAACCACACTGTGAACGAAAGAAAGTTATCCCCTCAGGAAGAGGAAAGTCCTTCTTGAGGTCACACTTCGTCGTCCATCGAAACACGTGGCATAGTTGTTTTCTTTTCACACGCATAAATTAACATGAATTTATACAGTAATTTACATTCGTAGCATTATTAGTTTCCGCCCTTACAATTGTTCTTTTCCATAGGAAAATATTCAAAAGGTCTAAAAGAATCCTCGACAAAATTAAGCAGTTTAATTAATTTACACCAAAGATCCCAAACAGATCGATCAGATCATACCTAGAGAATTTTAGAAAGGGAGTGTTTGACCTCAGGTCTTAAAACCCTTAGAAAGGGGAAGCTAGAAGATTTGGGCTAGAGTGCCCGATAGGACAGTGACACGGGAGCGAGGTAGAAAGGGGGAGGAAGACGCCCTTATTTATTACCCGGAGGCCAGTACCCGGGGCCCGACGGCTTAACGTGCCCATTCGACGCACGGCGGATATTTAGTTGTTCGAGCGTTCGTACCTGCCTGGGATCGAACCCGAGATCTTCTCCGTGGTAGTCACGAACGTTGACCACTAGGCCACCCGCGGCACTTAGATCCGAAACATTATGAGCAGCCCGTTTTTACCCAAATCGAAAGCAACTGCAGGTAAACGGCGGCGCGTGTGAAGGCTGTGAAACGGTATAAATAACACCTGATATTGCGCTGTGTTTATTAGTGTTATTTTTGCTCATCAGGTGGGAAAGGCCACCCCGGTGGCGCAGTGGTCTAAGCGATGGCTTCTAATCATTCGTCCGAAATGGGTCCGGGTTCGAATCCCGGAGAGGCATGGATGTTGTGTGTTGGTCTTACGGCTTTGGCTTTCTCCCTTCCCTGGAATCAGTGGCCCTAAACTAGGGACGGGCGACTGCTTATAGCCCACTGGAGTTGCTCACGGTGGTCGTTAAACCTCCAATTAAAAATCAAAATCAGGTGGGAAAGGCAGCGGACTTGAGCGAGTTTGACAAAGGATAAATCGAAATGGCCAGACTTCTGGGTTAGAGCATTTCCGAGACGGCAAGGCTTGTGGGGTGCTTACGGTTAACTGTAGTTAGTACCTTCAAAAAGTGGTCGGAGGAGGGGAAAAACCACGAGCCACTGGCAAGGTGTGGGCCGACCAGGGCTCACAGATGCTATAGAGGTAAGCGTATGGTACGAGCCAACAGAAGGTATACTGTGGCGCAATTCTCGGGTAATTTGAATGCTGGTGACGGAACTAATGTGTCACAACACACAGTAGGTCGAACCTTGCTGAAAATGGGGCTGCGTAGCCGCAGGCCGCTCCCAGTGCCCATACTAACCTCGGTGCATTGTCGAAAGTCCCTATAATGGGCATCCGAACATCAAAACTGGACCTTCAATGATTGGAAGAAGGTCGTCTGGTCCGATGAATCTCATTTCCTGTTGGACCATGCTGACGGCCGAATACATGTGCGTCGTTTACCTGGGATAGTGTTGGCACCAGGATGCACCGTAGGACGAAAACAAGTCGGTGGAGGAAGTGGAACCCTTTTTGGGCAATGTTCTTTTGGGAAATATCTGGGTCCAGACATTCGTGCGCAGCAGGTAACTATGACGTCTAACCCTTCCCTAAAAATCATTGCAGATCAGGTATATCCTTTCATGGCAACGGTATTGTCCTCTAGTAGTGTCTTCTTTCAGCAGCATAATGCGCCATGCGACACTGCCCGGATTGTTTGTGAAACATGAGGAAGAATTCCAGGTATTACACTGGCGTTCAAAAATTAAGGACGAGACGGTTTTTCGAATGTAACGTCGTGCAGAAGTGCTCCACATCGACCCAAATCACACCATAAGATCCCCAAGATGTAAGAATATGGGACAAGTGAGCAAAACCGTCCAAACAAGGAATCCAAAGGATACAAAAACACTTTATTGAAAAGGTGGCTTCGAGCACAACTGGACAGAAGACAGAAACGTCCATGTGACAGGCGGCTGCCAAGAAAAATCCAGTCTTTAGTATCACCCCTGACTGCGTTGCAGGATTTACAACGTCTGTCCATGCTGAGGACGAGGTTGTCAAGGAGCTGTTGAGGCATCGCTGCCCATTCCTCTTGTAGCGCCAATCGCAGCTGCGGAATCGTTGCTGACGGCTGATGACGTGCTGCCAAGCACGTCATCAGCCGTCAGCAACGATTCCCACACGTGGTCCCACACGTGTTCGATTGGATTTAGGTCCGCGGACCTTGCGGGCCAATCCATGCGTTGAATATCTTCACTCTCCAACAGCTCTGCGACAGCCACTGTACGATGAGGTGTAGCGTTGTCGTCCATGAAGAGGAACTCAGGACCCACAGCACCTCTAAACAGACGCACGTGAGGCAGGAGAACCTCGGTACAATAGCGGACACCAGTGACTAAACCTCCTTGGAAGATGTGGAGGTCAGTACGGCTACCAAGCATGATATCGTCCCAAACGAGAACTCCACCATCTCCAAACCGGTCCCTTTCGATGATGTTGGAGGTGTGATTGCGTGTTCCCTGCTCTCTCCAGATGTGTATACGTCCAGAATCGCTCGTCAGACTAAATCGGCTCTCATCCGTAAACAGAACTCGACCCCATTGCTGATGTGTCCAGTTCTTGTGTTCCTGGCACCACAGAAACCGCCGTCTCCGATGAGCATGCCTTAATGGCACACACCGTACTGGTCGCCGTGCAAATAGACTACTTTTGTGCAGCCTCCTGGCCACGGTAAAACGCGATAACGGACGTCCAGTTGTCTGTTGCACGTGCCTTGCGATTTCTCCCGCTGTCTGCCGTCTGTCTCTTCTCGCCTGTAGGACAATATACCGGTATCGTCCACCGCCGTGGTTGCTCGTGGACGACCACTGCTAAACTCTCGGACAGCTGTTCCTGTCATTTGAAATGCTCTGCAAGCTCGTGAAACGATTCTGTGAGCGATCCCGAATTCCTCGGCCACACTAGTCACACTTCGACCTTCTTCCAACTTCCCAATGACGCGACCTCGGGTAAAGTCATCCAGATGTCGTCTACTGGATTGCCTGTAGGCCATATCACACGGTGGCAGCAACTCGACATCGTTGAAACCGATGTACACCGTGCAATAGCTTTCACCGAATTGTTGAGCATACACCGCCCGTGTGCTTTATACCCTTCCGACAATCCCCCCCCTTACGTCATGCTGCATATATGCGCATGTCCCTACCGTACCGGACCCTAGTCTATCTCCTGAGTGGTATTTCGGTCCGTTCTGCCTGCTCGTTCCGCTGTTATGCTAATTTCTCCTCTTCGTCCTTAATTTTTGCACACCAGTGTATTACCCTAGCCTCCAAATTTCCCAGGGATCAATCCAATCGAGCATTTGTGTCTGGTGTTGGGACAGCAAATCCGATCTGCGGTAGCTCATCCACGTAACTTACAAGAGTTAAAGGATCTGCTGGTAACGCATTGGTACCAGCTACCACAAGATTTCTTTAGAAATCCTGTAGCGTCAATGGCTCGCCGGGTAAGAGCTGCTTTGGAGGCACTGGTGGGACCAACATCATATTAGGCAGGTGGTCATGATGTTTTGGCTCTTCGGTGTATATTACGCATAGAATTTATAGCAAATCTCATCGAACACTGTTGCGGATGCTTTGTTAAGTCGCAACTCATTCAAAAGGTATTGCTGATCAGGGACGCTCAAAGCGGGAGTTCGACGGGTGCGAAGCACACGGGTGCCAGATTCCGGGGGCGGCTTGACTCCTAAAACAATTTTTTCAGTTGATAAATTAATATCAGTGACATGGGAGAAGTTAGGAAAACGTTTTACTGTGAGAAATCGAAATGCTATGTGTGTGGCACGTATATTTTTTAGTAAAAATAATTCGTTATATAATTCAACAGAAAACGTCTTGAAACCAGAGAAAAATTTTTACTGTTTTGTTCAGTAACAGATACAGCTGGCGAAGGATTAAAAATTCGTTTTCTAATCTTGAAGATTTCAACATTCATGATATGTGTGGTGCAGCGCTGTGACAGTGGGGCCATTGTAAAGGAAAAACACAACGTAAATAACGACGAAAAAATTCCCCTACAGATTGTGAGCATTTTCAGCATGGTTCAAGAAATATATGCTTTCTTTTCTGAATTACCTTACTGGCAAATTTTAAAAAAGAGCTTCCAGTGTTGACTGTAAAACCGTGCTCTGAAAAAAGGTGGAAAAATAGGATTGATGCAATAAGAGTAACGAGGACTGGGATACAATTTCGATGTAATCCACGATGTATTCTATTAGATTTTTTGGTTAGGATAGTTAAAAAAGACGCCCGTGATGTTCAGTGTTATATAAAATTTCGGTTGTCCATCGGTGGTCCGTTCTCCTGGTAATATGTCCAGCACATTGCCAGTCTTCCATTCTTGTCATTCTCCTTATCCACGAGTTCCTCTTCTTATCTTTCTTGTTTATATATACATGTGTTCCGCCCTCCATCGGGAAAGCTGTAGTATATTTATCATCATGACGAAACTTTTTTTTACCGGTAAAGCGGACTTTTGTGTAAGTTGACAGAGAGAGAGAGAGAGAGAGAGAGAGAGGAAGCTGACTTCTTTTATTATTCGTAGTGTCATCTGAACTAGAGTTTTACAGATTTTTTCCCCTTCGGTTTTATATGAGACAATTGTGTTTTATGAAAACTCTTAATTTACAGGAAATATAAAAATTGAAAAATACTGTCGCACATGGTGGCGGCAAATCTGGGTTTGCACCCGGGCGGCAAATGCCCTTGGCGCGCCCCTGTTGCTGATAATAATTCTCATTGTTGTACCAGTGATTCGCCTGTGTATTACCAATTATTTTTTTTTAGGCGAGTTCACAAACCTTTTGTCATAGTTCAAGCAAGTGGAATTTAGGCACATCAAATGAAGTCTCTATTAATATTCACCAAAGGTACATTATTAGGCCGATTCAAATAAAATGTGTCATCTCAGTGTGTTTTTCTTAAGAAGTCGACAAATAGTTTCTGTTTTGATCCCCAGTTATTCAAGACATTACCGCATCTCAGGTAGTGTGCAATAAAACTGTTTCCAAAATTTTTATAAAAGGACATTCCCTGTCGCAAAATTTCTGATGCTGTATAACCTTTGTTTCTTTACAGTTTTCCAACACAACTTATTGAAAGCGTATTTATCGAGCTATTCATAAACATGATTTTTTTATGAGAAGCGACCTTTTCCTTCGAGCTTTTGATGAGTCTCCTTTCATATTTTACTTTAGTTTAAGAACCCCGGGCGCTCACCCACACACTCACACACACATATACACTGAAGAGCAATTGAATTAGAGGTACCTGTCTAGTAACGTGTAGCACCACCTTTCGCCCTGATGACGGCGGCGATTCGTCTCGGCATGGACTCGACAAGATACCGTAAGCGTTGGGAAGCCATACGGATCCACGACCCCTGAACAAGCGCCCACAGTTCACGAAGATTTGATGGAGGGGGATCAGAGCCTCGTACATCTCTCTCGATGGCATCCCAGATGTGCTCGATGGGATTGAGGTCAGGTGACCTAGCTGGCCAAGGAAGCGAGGTCACGTCGGTGGAGTGTTCATCCAACCATTCGGATACAATTCGGGAGCGATGGCACGGTACATTGTCTTGTTGCAGGATGAGGTCCCCAGTGGGATGTTGAAGAAGCACAAACGGGAGCAAATGGTCGTCCAGGATATCCCGGTAACGTTGATCTGTGAGGGACGATGTCACACGTACCAGGAGTCCCATTTCAGTCCACGTAAACAGTCCCCAGACGAGATTGCCACCACTACCAGTTTGAAGAGTAGCCTGCTGGCAAGAAGGATCCATCGCTTCATGTGGTTTGCGCCGAACTCGTATCCTGCCATCCACATGCACCAGCGTGAATCTCGACTCATCAGTCCAGGCAACATTTTCCCACATGTCTAGGGTCCAGTAGTGATGTTCCAGCGCCCATGCTAATCTTTGCTCCCTGTGATGTGCGGGCAGCAGCGGTACCCTCGTGGGACGATGGCTTCTGTACCCCATAGCGAGGAGATGGTTCTGGATGGTGTGGCTGCTTACGCGTTTTTGTGCACCAGTGTTAAATTGCCGAGTGATTTCTTGCACTGTGGCCCGTCTATCCGCTGTTACAATGCGAGCTAGTCGACGATGACCCCGCTCATCCACACGCTGTTGTCCACGGCAGTTGGCCCTTGCAGGGATGGTTTTACCGGATTCGATGTACTCACGGTGCACCCGTGACACAGTGACTCGTGAGAATCCCAGTGCCTGCACGACTTCCGAGATGGAGAAACCCAGTCGTCGGGCCCCGGCAATTTTCCCATGATCAAATGCGCTTAGATCCTTCGTCTTACCCATACTGCGTCAGACTCTTACTGATTCCCGTCGCACCAGTCCTTATATTGTCGGATCGCTGCATACGTCATGTCGTTTCTGCTTACAGGGCCGCCCACAGCGCCACATTTGCATAACGCCAGCTGTCTCTAATTCAATTGCTCTTCAGTGTATTGTTTAGTAACTCTTCAGTGTATTGTTTAGTAACTGTTGACAAGGTGGATTTACAAGGAAATCCGCGAAACGTTGGCCCTGGGTCCCGCGATGTTGAAGGGCCCCCAAAATAACGTTTCTTTCCTTTTTTGCTTAAAAATTTCCTAGAGTGAGGAATATTTATCTGTTTTGGGTTTTCGAATGGTGATTCCACCCAAACTCGAAGTATGTCCTGCAAATATCAATTTATTAGCTTAAATGCAGTCTGAAAAAAAAATCATTTTGAGGGTAATATTACTTAACTAGGTGAAAGCCCGTCAATAGAGACGTTGAAAAATAAGTTATGTAGAGTAATGTTTTAGTTACTTGGTATTCTTTTTGTTTCGATATCCAAATGTGAAAGTATGTTTCATGAACATTACAACAATGAACATTGCAACAACAAAAAAAAAAAAAAATGTATATATTTTGGTTGATGCACGTATTCGACAATTAAAACAGGCAAGCGCTCTTTCCACTGCGCCACCAAAGTGGGATAAACGTTCAGACAAAGGAAATTATATTGTTGATATTATTATTATTATTGACGGATGTGAAATTTTTTAAGAATTAATCTTTTCTTAAAATTGCGATTTATAAATTGCTACGAGTGAATGCTAGCAGTACTAAATCACTACTTAAAAGATATGCAAGATTCCAAAGGTGTCAATCACTTATTGAGGCTGCAAATGACGTAACACAGATCGGGAACTTTTTACATTATTATTTTATAGCCTGTAGCCCGTCCTAGGACTCTTGTTTTTAAGCTTTAAATAAATATTAACATATAAGGAATGTTACCCGTTCTGGGACGAGGTGAAATTTTTAATTGAAGCAGATTAAAAAGAAATCAAATAGAAGCCGGATTTTTGTAAGGAAATATTGTAAAAACTCATTCATTTAAGAGCTGAAAATTATATGCTATTTACAGAGGCTTAGGTAACTAGAGCGGGGGATGCTGGGCTGCTGCCCTGGGCGCAGCTCTAGAGAGGACACAAAAATCATTGTTTGCAATCTGATGAAAACTGGAATTGAAACTTTCGTACCCGTTTTTGGTAGAGTTTTTTCTTTTTTCTTTCTTTGGCGCCATACTTCGTCATTTTTCCATTTACAGAATTTGCTCTAAACACGTTTCGATAAACATGCAGCTTAAAATTAGCATGCCGTCCTCAAAATATTCAGGGGATGTTAGTTACTCACATTCGGAAATGATGTTGATGTTGTGTACACCGTCCAAATAAAGAAGAACCTGGGCTTCGTCGACAACAATGGGGCCTGCAGTTTTCGTTGGTTAGGAAGACTGTATCTATGTTGCAAAATTAGAATGTCTTTCACATTGTTGAAGATTCTCTGGAGGGGTGGAACGTTCTGGCGGTGTAGTGGTCTAAGCGCTGGCTTCTGACCATTCGTCTGAGATGGGTCCAGGTTCGAATCCCGTGAGCCATGGATGCCGTGTTTGTCTAATGGCACTAGCTCTCTCTCCCTTCCCTAGAGCCAGTGACTCTAAATTAGGGTAGGGCGACTGCTTATAGCTCATCTAGTAGTTTGTGGTGGTCAAACCGGCAAACAAACAATTCGCGTGGGGGCTGTTCGATTTCTTCGATCATTGGGGCTATTCGATCATTATTTCTCTCTCGCAGTTTTTTTTTTTTTTTTTTTTTTTGATTGGAGGTTTAACGACCACCGTGAGCAACTCAATGGGCTATAAGCAGTCGCCCGTCCCTAATTTAGGGTCACTGGTTCCAGGGAAGGGAGAGAGAGCCAGTGCCGTAAAACAAACACAACATCCATGCCTCACCGGGATTCGAACCCGGACCCCGTTCGGACGAATGATCAGAGGCCATCGCTTAGACCACTGCGCCACCGGGGCCGCTCGCTGTTCTACAATATACAGTTTATATATATTAGTAATATAGCCAATAGTAATAACCTTGTTGCTACTATTGTTTTTGAAAACTGCGCCCCCTCCCATATGTCTAATTAGTAATATAGACATGGGGGGGGGGGGGCTCAGTATTTTACGGTTTGTCCCGGGCGCAGAAATGTCTGTTTACATATTTGGCTATTTATTTCCACTTTTTAAAAGACCTCGCGATGAATCGCATTCTGCGTAAAATATTTGGTGTTCTTTAACAATTTTCCTTGTAAAGTCCAGCTGTTTTCGTGTTCCTTTGTAAATATATTTAACTGCACGCAGAGAATCTAATACGAACTTCGATGTTAATGTATGCGTCGTATTTTAGCAGCAAATACGGATTGTAATGTACAACGAATGTGTGTTGTCTATTGTTGAGCCCGTTGCGAAATATTTTACAAAATGTATAATATTGTGGCGTACTTAACTGCATTTTCTCTTAGCGTCAAAAGATGGCGCCACAATGCAGACGTTGACTCAAAAGTGTTCCCGACAGAAAGATGGATAGATTGGGGTTTGATATATAAAATACTGCACGACAACGAGCCCAACGATTGGGGAGTAATTTCTGGCCGATTTGCTTACGATGTAATGAACATTTTGCACTTTTATTTGGTAATTAATACGACCGCCCATCTTTTCGTTAAACATTCTATTTCCTCATTCAGTCCAGTTTAAGAATGTCACCCTACGAGTAAAATGGCATTGGAAAAGCTGGTTTTATTAGACACGCTATCTCAGAGGCGACTTAAGGTCGTTTGGGGCCCTAGGCGTCAAACGGTTCAGGGCCCCCTCCCCTTTCTTATCCCCTGAGAAATTTTCATCCGTCAGATTAACAGAAAAAAAAAAGGGGGGGGTCAAGAAAAAGGTTTTTGCGCTTTTTAAAATGCCGTTATATCTTCCTATTATTAGAATGTTCTGTAAGAAACGGTGCTAGTGTAATAATTTTGTCTGTCGACGCACATCGAACTTTTTATTTTTTGAGATATTTCAAAAATAATTTTTGTGGCTAATAGGAAATCAATGGATATTCAGTTTGGCACTTTAAATACCCGTATCCCATTTATACCTGCACTGCAATTATCAGAAACAGAAGCATACGAATTAAATGCAAACGATCTGGTTTGAAAATTGAAAAGTAAGAACTGCAGGTTTTTGAGTAAGAGTATCGTTGAAACTTTTTATTGCTTTTTCAAAAGCTAGTTTTAAGTCGATTTAAAGAATAGAAAAAGTGAGAATTCCTGATAAATATCAGTATTAAACCAGGGGAGCAGAAATAAACGAGAAAACGTTGTTGCAGTACAATATAAATTACTTTTAACACTATTAAATAAGATAGATAGTGTGATATTCTCAAATTTCTTTACTTTTTCAGCCTAAATATTAATAATTCTTTCGGTTTAAGATGGTTTAGAGTGATTCGGGCAGAGAAAGAACTTGATTGTTCTAAGAAGAATTATCCTATGAAGAATATTTCTTTCTTCATTGATTATCCTACCACGAAGGAAAAAAACAATTAACAGCAAACATCCCCGATCACCAGGAAAGTTTTTACAAGCACTCCTCATCGCAACTTGGGAAGGGGGGGGGGGGTCCGAAGGTTCCAACACAGATGTGTTCCCTCGGCTGGAAGTACCATGAAAGTAATTTATAGCACAGCAGGCTAGTTACGAATTCGCCTTAAACAATGAAAAGTGTGGAAAGCGTGAATATCTCCTTTACCTCATACTAAAAGGGACTCAAAATTATTTTGGCCGTTCCTTTCAAAATAAGTACATCGATAAGAACTCGAAAATTCGGAATACCAGCAACACCAAGAAAAAATATGTTATTATTAATATGATAAAGTAAAATATCAATTGACAATACAAAGTAGTCGCTTTAAGGATTGATTTGCTTCGGTCCGTGAAAACCAAAACAAAACTGAAAATCCAATTATGTGATTTTGGGGCCTCCCTAGGCGCGCGCCTAGTGCGCCTAGGCGGAAATCCGCCCCTGCGCCAACTGATTTCATCCATGTTCGAGATCTTCGATCACACGATCCTTATAAAATAATACGAGTAGTTCGTACTTTCCTGCTTGGGGTTTAACAACCACTATAAGCAATTCAATGGGACATAAGCAGCCGCCCGTCTCTAATTTTGGGCCAATGTTTCTAGGCAGGGAAGAGAGCCGTAAGACAGAAGCCAGCCCTTTGACCGCGCTGGCTTCTGACCATTCGTTGCCACCGGGGCGGCCGAATTCCTTTCCTTGACGCTTGTAACACTTCCGCTTTTTCTTCCCATTAGGGTATCCCAAAGCTCGTAAATATTAAATTTAGTCATAATAACTATAATAGATTTTTAATTATGTCGGCAACACACACACAAGCACACACAGCGTCGGCTCAAGGCATGCTTGCGCCCCGATGCAAAGTGCCACTTGGGCGCCCCTTTGTGAACTTTTCGCTGCAGACAATTGACATGTTTTCGAATTTAACATACTCACATGCAGTTGGCTAGTCTTCCCCTTTCCAGTTCCTACAATTTAGAGATACGGTGTTTTGGTATCTTTCAGGTACTTAGTAACACATACTGTCACGGGATCAATGATGTTTTCATTCACGTTGAAAAATATTGGATACGAACTGCCCCACTCGTAAAATTATTGGGTGTACTAGATTCACCTAGCTGGATCGGAGCCCTTGATGCCTTTCCAGACTGCATTGAGAGATAAAAAAATATGCAAGTAATTTTTAAAAGTTCTTTACATTTTATTCATGCGGGAAAAAAGGTGCGTCGTGTAAGTTTTGGAGAGCGATATTCCGCCCCACCGTTAACTGTCTCTCCAAGCAGCTGCTTCCTTTGTTTAATGGAATCGACAGCACTTAGGGAATAGAGGGCCTTCAGGCAAATAAACACTGTGTTTGGTTTCCTCATAAAAACAAACAAGATGCGTTGACAAATGCGACAAAGCAAGATAGCCTATGGACAAAGAGGGAGACAGGATAAATTGGTCAGCGCTGCTTTTCGGTAAAAACAACTCCATATTCTCAGCTATAAAACAAAATAAGGCAGAAGGAACTGCAGAAATATTTTATGTTCCCCACACAAGCTATTCAACCTTTAAAATTTTACAGGAGTTGCGTTGTCAAGAGGCGCCTCCACAGAGAAGGTTCCCCGATGCCTTGGTTACAGGCTTGTGTCGGTCCCTGCCACTGTGACATACTGCAGAGGTGAATCGCATGTCAACACGGAAAGTAGCAGTTGTAAGCCCTTGTCGGTGTAACTTAATTGGGAAAGCATTTGGCTCCGGAGCAGAAGGATGCTGTCTCGAGCTGCGCCACCGGCAAAATTGTGATTTCACATTGGCGCCCGAGCGTAGAAGTGGATCTACTGGCCATTAGGTTCTTCAAAAAATGTGTGATGTCCGTTCCACACATCACCTGGAATTAATGAGAATTTCTTCTTCGTTTCGGAAAATGTGTGATGCTTCGCATGTCATCTGGAATTAGTGAGCATTCCTTCTTCTAC
Organism: Macrothele yani; assembly: GCA_039090855.1. Classification (NCBI taxonomy): domain Eukaryota; kingdom Metazoa; phylum Arthropoda; class Arachnida; order Araneae; family Macrothelidae; genus Macrothele; species Macrothele yani. Next base: position 72,689,639 of record CM077016.1, on the reverse strand, counting down.
AGAGAGTTACTTCAAGCATTATTTGCGGCGGATCCGAAATCTGCGATTTCGTGCTTCTGCCTTTCACGGGGGGGGGGGGGTACTACAGAAGGAACGTACATGTTAAGACGGCAAGTAAAAGTTACAAGCACTTGTTTGTGTAGCTTAATTGGAAAAACATTCGGCTCCGGAACAGAAGTATGCGGGTTCGACGGCAAAATTGGGTTTTCACAGCACACACACCGTAAAAATAGTCAAATAGTGTGTGTGCGCGGGGGGGGGGTCAACTGTGTATTTCTGTTGAAATCTTGATTTTTTTGGCGATTACAGTTTTATACTTTCTCATTTACCTTTCTTATTTACTTGACTTTGCTTCATTTATACTTTGCATACATTAGTATAGGGAAGTACAAAAAAAAAAAAAAAAGAAGGAAGGGCCTAATCCGACAACAAAAACAGTATTATTTAAGAATAGTGGGCAAAGAGAGGGTGCGCCCAAAACCGATGCTATAACGCAGGGCCCAGGTAAATAAATCCACCACTCGCTATTGCCAAAGATTAATTTTCGGGATTCTACTTCCACTGTAAATTACGGGCCCTTATTTTTCGGACTTATGCGACCGAAACTGGTGCGTGTACATGGGGCCAAACTCGCAGATTGGTAAAGCGTTGGCGTAGGTGCTCACTCAGAATTATCTTAGCAAGTGCAAGAACTGAATCGAAATCGGGTCTGGTGTTATCTCTACAAGTGTGCTAAACATTTGCCGTTTTGATTAGCTTCTGCCCAGGGTGAGCATATACACAGGAAATACTTGGAAGAGCACTGTTTATTTATATTTGCCATGATCATTGACATCATCCACCCGATGTGTGCCAAGTGCATGCTATCTTTAGTTTCACTGTAATTATTTTATTTTTCGTTTTAATTGGCTGCCCCGGTGCATTTTTCTGCGTGTTCCTTCCTCAGTATTTTAATTTCTGTGTGCACTAAACTTCTTAGCATTCTCTTAACTGAAATTTAATTTTATTTTACTAAGATAAACGTAGTGGCAAGCATATCAATTTTTCTGAACGAACTTCTACAAGTAAAAGGTTAAATCAAAATCCGTTTTCAGGGGAAGTGTGTTGCAAACGTGACTCAAAGTCACTTTTACCAGATGTATGTACTTGCATAAAAGTGAAATTGCAACTTAGAATAAAAGCTATACGTTTTTATACTAGAACGCGTTTCAAAATGCTCAGTCAACTCTGGTTTAGTCGATAATCAAATAAATGTGCAGGCAGATGGATGCCAAATTAATCAGGCAAGCACACATGCATGCCACAGGAAACTTGGAAATTACATCGTCCTGAAACAGGAATCGAACCCCAAGCTCCTGATTTAAGTTCAGGTATGTTACCGTTACACCGCCCAGAGCGAAGGGCCTTCAACCAACTGAGGATGTGTTTCAAGACTGAGGATGTACACTATATTGGCAAAAGTCACCGGACACCTAAAAGAGAAACACAACACAGCATTTATTGGCATACATTTGTAAGGTGTCGGTCCACCTTTGGCCTTAATGCATGCACTGACCCTTCGAGACATGCTTTCGACAAGGTTTTGGAACACAGCGATAGGTATGCGCTTCCATTCACATAATGCTGCCGCTAACTGTTGCTTAGTAGTAAGCCTTGGTTCCCAAACTTCTTATGCGGCGCTCTAATTCATCCCATAGGTGCTCTATGGGATTAAGGTAAGGGCTCTGTGCTGGCCAGTCCACACACGATACGGAATTATCGTCAAACCACGCCGTAACAGTCCTTGCTTTATGGCTCGATGCATTATCCTGCTGGTACCAACAAGTCTCGGTTCCATAGTATTGCCACAGAGTTGGTAGGACATAATTGTCCAGAATATCGGGGTAGACGTGCTGGTTAACAGATTTGTCCACGATAACCAATGGGCCGGGACCGTGCTACGAAAATCATCCCCACACGAGTACACTGCCAGCTCCAAACTTGACCGTAAGAACAGTACACTGTGGTAAATAGCGTTCCCCGGCTGCCGCCATACCCACACACAGCCATCAGACTGATGGATCGTGTATCTGGATTCATCACTCCATAGGACCCGTTTCTATTGATCTACGGTACACGATAAATGTTCTTTACACCATGCTAAACGACGAGTAGCATTCCGAGTGGAGATGAAAGGCTTATGAGCAGCCGCACGACCACGGTAACCCATGGAATGAAATTCTCTGCGAATGGTACGTGCACATACCGAGGTTGCATTTTTACTCATTTGTACGCTGAGGTCTTGTGCAGTACTCCGACGATTAGCTGTAACGGCTCTCTTGAGGCTTCGACGTCTTCAATCACTGATTTTTTTTTTTTTTGGTCTGCCGGTACGTTTTGCACCTTCAGGCGCGCCTGTCTTCCACTTATTCAGTACATCCAAAGCAGTTGACTTGAGTATGTTTAAACGCCTCTCGATTTCTCTTATGGACAACCCACTAATATAACACCCAACAATCTTTCCTTTCTCAAAGTCAGTTCTCTCCCTCCGCGACATTTTCACTCAACCTCACAGTGCGATATGATCGCGGTCAGATGCAGCCTTGTTTTTATACCGTTTGCAGCTGTACCGCGCATCTCAACAGCGCAGCGGATCCGTTCATTTGCTTTTGAAGGGGTGTCCGGTGACTTTTGTCAATATAGTGTACTTCAAGATTGAGGATGTGTTTGCTGCTGAGATGAAGGATCATATATGCTTCGATTTGCGCACAGCGGAGCGTTTCATGTGAATCTCTTGAAACAGATGGAAGTTCTTCGTTCTGGGTGGTGTAACGGTAACATACCTGAACGTAAATCAGGAGTTGCGGGTTCGATTCCGGTTCCAGGACGAGGTAATTTTCAAGTTTCCGGAGGCATGCAAGGCACCTCTTACATTAATTAAATTTTACTCGACACGATGGATTAATTTAATTTTTTCCCAAGGCATGCAAGGCACCTCTTACATTAATTAAATTTTGCTCGACACGATGGATTAATTTAATTTTTTCTCAGCTAACGAACAGCATAGTACTGAGAAAACTCACAAATCAATTTGAGATTTTGAAGGAATCTCAAAATGTTCAACTACTCCTTGCACTAATACGTAACTGAAGGTATTGAGTTGAGAACGGTTGAAAGTGGTAACACAGAGCCTATTCCAAGACTTACACTTACTCGTTTTCACTTCACGTGAATTACAGATTCCTTGCACTAGTTTAATATCAAATTTAATTTTCACGCAAGTAACTGACACGTTCCTAGTTCTTTTCGATTCAAATTTCATGTGAGCTGCAAATTTCTAATTCAGTTGTCATTTCGCTATAATTTTAATATTATTTTTTTTATTTCACTTCATCTGGTTTGCAAATTTTCTGTACTAATTTGTTTTACTTGTATTCGAGTGTTTAATCAAATCAAAAATTCAGCTCGAATTTGAGCTAATTTAAAACAAGTGTGTGTGTGTGTGGGGGGGGGGGGGTTAGATAAAGAACAATATCGTGTGAAGCATTTTTAAAATGCTTGCGTTATTGCTATCAGGAACGCCAACAGGCTTTGTAACGCACGAAACAAAGTTGTGACGTATATTCTAAAATAACTTTCATTTTTAGTTCCTTTCCTTATGTAAATTTGAGTTTGTTATCCTTTACACTTTCCAAACTTAACGTGATATCTTCGCTCTCACATGATTGAGCTTGGCAGCACATTTAAGGTCAGAGCGAAAGTGACGTATGAATGTGATAAGAACGATGGATAAAAAGGACGATACAACAGTTGCTATGTGTGTGTGTGTGTGTGTGTGTGTGTGTGGAGATGTTCGATCGCTGTTAAGATAAATGTGAAATTTACAATTTGTTGTGCCATATTGTGGAGTTCTTCAAATATTGCTGGTCCAATAAAAGGTTATCGTAAGTTTGACTTCTGAATAAGTTTCGTCTGCTTAATTAGGAACTATTGCATCGTACTCTCATTTAGTTTAACGTTTCCTTAGACATGGTTTTAGACATAGCGTAACACCAATCTTGCTCACGAATAAGGCTTACGTTATAAAGTATTCTTCCCTCCGCCGATGTTTAGACATCGTCCATATCCAATTACTCACCAGACGGAAGATCCAAGCGGTCTGTATGTGTGAACAGCATAGTTCTTTTCATTTTTTGTATTCGTCCTGTTCGCGTTTCTTTTCGACTATATCAGCTTCTTCACTACAAAACTCTGTTGCTAATTCATTTGTTTAAGCGCCACAAGAGAAAAAATGGGAGGGCTACGAATTTCATTTGGAATTCTTTCGTAAGAAAACTGCCACACATCAAAATAAGAACTCCTGGAAAACTCTGAGAAAGCCATGAACAGAACAGCAATCATGGAAGATGAACTAACTATTTGCCGTACAGTCTTAAAGGAGGGACTATTTGGCTCTATTTCTGTTACCTGTGCTGATTTATAAATACTTTCACTGCTTGTAAATTCCGATATTCATTCCAACATGTTTTTTTTGTTTAACGACCCCCATGCGAATCTAAGGCTTCTAAGGATTCAACCTTCCGTAATTTGGGGCTATTTGTTCCTGTGAAGGAACAAAACCAACGTCATAAGACAAATGTACACCCGTGCTTCATTCCGGGGCCAAGCTCAGATGCTTGGCCAGAACCCGAGACGCCGCCCCGGTGGCGCAGTGGTCTAAGGCGTTGGCCTCTGATCATTCGTCCGTAAGGGGTCCGGGTTCGAATCCGGGTGAGGCATGGATGTTGTGTTTGTCTTACGGCACTGGCTCTCTCCCTTCCCTGGAACCAGTGACCCTAAATTAGGGACGCGCGACTGCTTATAGCCCATTGAGTTGCTCACGGTGGTCGTTAAACCTCCAATAAAAAAATAATAATAATAATATTTAATTCCGAGTGATTGTAAAATGGCTTAATTGTGTCCGACTATGTGTTTTCGAAGAAAGTTGGTTTGAAGGATCTCAAAATTCCGAATACCATTCTGTCGCACATTCATTTGCCATATTCAATGTGAAAAATGTTTACTTCAATGATTCAAAATTCACCTACCAAAAATGAAATGGGCAAACAGTTACACAACAGTTATACACGGTCGAGTCGCATTATTGTGACCACCAGCTAATATCCAGAGTAACCGCCGTGTGCAGCACGGACAGCAGCTTGACGGGCTGGGAGTGACTCAGTAAGGTGCTGGAAGGTGTTCACAAGTATGTCGAGCAATCTGACTGTAGTGCATCTGACAGCTGCTGGAGGGTGCGCGGTGGAGGATCCATAGAGCGAACAACACGATCGAGGTGGTCCCACAGATGCTCAACTGGGTTTAAGTCTGGGGAATTAGGGGGCCAAGAAAGTACTTTGAAGTCTTCAGCGTGCTCTTCCAACCACTCTCGGACATTTCTAGCTGTGTGACACGTCACATTGTCGTGCTGGAAGATCCCATCCGCCCCAGGGAAGACAATCAGCATGTATGGGTGCAAGTATTCTGCAAGGACAGATTCATAACGAATTCGATCCATAGTGCTTTCCACAGATATGAATGGACCCAGGGAATGCCACGAAAACATTCCCCAGACCATAACGCTGCCCCCACCAGCTTGTGTACTTTCAGCAATGGTTGAAGAGTGTTTGTTCTTCGATGTTTCTCGCCTTATACGTCAACGTCCATGCGTTCGATGAAGCAGAAAACGTGACTCATCGGAGAAGGCAATCCTTTACCAATCAGCGGGGGGTCCAATTCCGATACTGCCGTGCAAATGTAAGATTTTTCTGCTGATGCACCTTCGTTATCATAGATGCAGTGACCATCCGTCCGCATCGGAGCCCCATACGCAGCAGAACATACTTCCGGTAGCCCCCTGGTTCATTCGGCCAGTGAGTTGCTCCACTGTAGCATGTCGGTCGGCGCGCACGCGCCTTCGCAGCCGACGTTCACCTCTCACATCAATGGCACGTGGTGCTCCGCAATTCCCACGTCGCTTATTCGCAGTGGTGCCATTTCTCCAATCACGATACAGTTTAACCACAGCAGCACGCGAACAGTTCAAACTGCGCGGTTTCAGAAATACTGCCACCTTTGGCCCGAAAGCCAATAATCATCCCATTTTGCAAATCTGATAAATCGCCCCTTTTATCCATGACAGCAACGAGTGATATGTTTTGAGAATGCCAAATCATCGCGAAGAGAAATCAACATACTATATCGTAAACGTCTTTTCGTACTGCTACGTTATTTTAAAACATCACCATACGATGAAAGAGTTTCTAAATTAAATCTTAACGGCCAGACGAAACATTTAAAAAACAGAAGTCAAACTTACGGAAATGATGCTTTATTCAAAATGTTTTCTCCAACACATCGTAGCATAAAATATCGGTATCAACACTCCACATTAAACACACCACACACCAGCAACCCTATGTCCCACAACTCTCTACGTTAATCGCTCCACAACGCTCCACAAGCCACTGTTGTATCGTAGTTTATATCTCTGGTTCTTATCTAATAACAGGCATACGTCACGTTCATTCAACCTCAATTATGTTGCCAACAGTATTCGTTTGAGAGAAAAGATATCACGTTAAGTGTGAAGTATAATTGAGAACAAACTCAAGACTTACATGGGGAAAGAAACTAAAAAGGAAAGTTAATTTAGAATATACGTCACAATACTTAGAATCTGAACACATCTTATATACCCTCCAAGCCAGCTTACGACACGTGTCTTCTTTCATTGGCTACGTGCTGTTGACGTCAAAAGTAGGAGGTGGTCACAATAATGTGACTTGACTGTGTATATGTGCGATAAGTTCACAAAACGAAAGGTGTCCCACCTCAAGAGGGAACATCTTTGGAGATTTCAGTGCCAGATAATATGCAGCATATGTTTGCTACAGGAAGGTATTGAGTTGGAAAGAAAGTAATGTCTGGAAATGCAAGGCAACAAAAAAAGTGCTGATTACCGTATATACAAATACAAATAAGTCCAAAATGTAGTCGCCATTGTTTGCCACGACTTGCTCCCATTGTCTGGGCAGCTGTTGGACACCATCCCTGTAGAATTGTGATGGCTTGGACGCAAAGAAGTGAGTAAGTGCGCGTTAGACATCGTACCGGTTGGTGCATTTGCCCGTCCAGGAAATGCTGCAACGACCGGAAAAGGTGGTAGTCGCTTGGGGCAATGTCCGGGGAGTAGGCTGGGTGCGGCAGCTGCTCCCATCCCAGGTCCTTGATCTTGTGACAGGTCATCCGTGCTGTGTGAGGTCTCGCTCCATCCTACTGAAAGAGGACGCCCTTGCGGTTCAGCGTTGCCGGTCGTTTCGACGTGAGCGATGCGTGCAGGTCGTTGAGCTGACGGCAATACACATCGGCGGTGATAGTGGGGTTGTCCGGCTGCAGCTCAAAAAAAAAAACCACGACACCCCTGCATATCCCACCAAACAGACAGCAGGACCTTACGTGGTGTACGCCGGCATTGGAGGTCGGCATGGGCTTCTGTTTTGGGTCCAACCCCAGTTTTCTTGCGCTGACATTGTCATACAGGACCCATTTCTCGTCACCTGTCACAATGTGGTCCAAGAACGGTTCGACTTGATCACGTGCAAGCAGGGAAACGCGTGCACTCATGCGATTCGCTTTCTGTTCAACTGTGAGTTGATGGGGTACCAAAAGTCCCCTCTTGTGCATCTTCCCAAGTTGGCGCAGTTGCGTGATAATGCTCCTGTGGGGTAGCTAGTCCCGAGCTGTTCGGCCAACTCCCGCGTGGTCACACGTGGGTCGACCTCCACTACCGTCTTGAGAATATCCATATCCACTGTTGCGGGTCTTCCGGCTTTGGGACGATCTGACAGGTTAAAATCTCCCTCTCGGAACCGTTCGGACCAACGACAGCACTGACGATGTGATATGGCATTGGGGTACACACAGGTAATGTTCCTTACAGCACTTGCGGGGGGGGGTGCTACCGCGACGAAACTCATGCAACATGCAATGACAAATGTGATGTGCTCCTTGTCCACTTCCATATTGGCTAGCGCTTACACTCTTCGCCTTCTGACGGCTAACTGCCTCTGACTTAAGCCACCTACCTGCTGATATCATGCCGGTGTGCTGCTGAGAACACTCGATTACCGGCCGACAACCAGTAGTAGGAATCACCACCATACATTTCATGAAGGAAATAATCTGTGTTGCTTTAAAAACTCCATGCCTAACGCGTAATCTTCAGTTACCGTAACGCCCAAAACATGGTGCAGCAAGTTCCCTCAGTTGTCGTGAAATCGCAAAGGGAAATCCACCTACTTAGAATATGTTCATGGATTTTCCTCTGGACTGAGGGCGATTGTGACTGACACCTGTTGTTCTTGCACAAACAGCTGGACTTCTGTAAGAAGAAAGAGGTGATACTCCGAACAGCTGCAATGCAGCCTATTATTTTGTCTTAAATCTTTACCACAAATCTGGCTTTTCTTCATGCAAGAGACTTTCCACAATGTGATGAGAACTAATTGTCTTCGAACTAAAGGTTGCAACTGTTAATTTTCAAACCACCGGATCGTGAAATATGCATAATTAGTTCATAAGATACAGCAGCTCACTGTTAATCTTCCATCCTTACGTGTAAGGACACTACCAAGTGAAGTCGTCGGTTTTTATCTTCTGCTTGAAATATTGGTTTGTTAGAGAGCTTATGTATGGGCATCAAAAATATTGAAAAGCCCAGATTTAATAAAACGAAAGTCAGTTTTTGGTATCATGCAGTTTTTTTGGATCCTTCATTCACACAAAGGGTGCCATGATTTTTTAATTACTTGTGTTGTGCTTTTTAAAACAAATCAATGAGTCGCCAGGTACTCGAGTGGTATAGGGCGTGAGGTTCGGGCGCTTTGTAATACTGTGTTGCAATTCTGGGTAAGAAATGGATGCCGTGCTCGTTCTCTTCATTTTTTCTGAAACCGTAGGAATGAGCTACTTCTTCTAGCCTTAGATGTTTATAGATCTAGTTAATATTATAAACAAATATGCTCTAATAAATATACACTTACATCATTCACTCTTGACCTAACTGTTGCCGCGGAACTACTTCATAGTTCGGGTCACATTGTTTGCTGCCTAATTAAATTTAAAGACCAGGAGTAATTTACCTAATTTTTTTTTTACTTAATTTAAATTATTTTTCATTTGCTCCCTTCCTGTCTCATAAACCCCCTTTTTCCCACTGGAGCAGAAAACCCAGGTGGTCAAAACGGCTTGTCGGACACCCGTGGAGAATGACCAAGGAATTCACCTTCTTTTCACTCTTGTGAGAAGGCCCCAGTGCTAGCGTTGCTGATGGGACAATACATCCCGGTATTTCAGAAATGCACAAGCAAGAGTCCGAAACGCGGTCAGATGAATAGGCGCGTTGCGGTTTACGACCATCTCCTCTATGAGGGAGGCACCAGCGAAAGTCGTAAAGTACATCGCGGTGTCACAGGAAAGTCGTAACTCTGGCAGAGGAAAGCCCCTTTAAATTCTTTGGCAGAGGAAAGCCCCTTTAAATTCTTTGCTATTCATCCGAGCGTTAAAATAGGTCCTATTGAATTCGCAAAAGCATCACCTGCACAACAGGCCAGCTGCCGCGAAAAGGTAGCTAACTGGACCAGAGGGCCAACCAATAGCCACTAAGCCCGACCCCAGGCGAAGAGTTCGTAGAAGGTTGTAGGCACGCCCCTATCACGTGAAAAATAAAGGGACGGAAATATATAGGCAGAAAAAAGATATAGACACAGAGAGGAGAAGATTGGTATCAGAGAGAATAATTCGTATCGGAGATTCGTATTCGAGATGGTTATCCACAGATGGTAGTCGAAGGACAATTTTATGAGGATAGATGTTCGACAATGAGACGGATTAGGTAGTTAGGAAAAGTACAGAGTACGCGGTCCCAGCGTGGCAGCTCGAGAGATACAGCGAACCAACCACGCGGTCAACAGAAGGCTTCAACGAGCGACCACCCAATCCTAAAGGAAGGTAAGATGACGTTATTTCCCCCAATTCCAGTTCCCATGTTAACTAGTTATATACATATGCATGGTCGCTATGCCTCCTCGAAATAGATTAAGGGAGTTAATTTAAAGTTAAGCCCAAGGGTGTGACAGGCGTACCCAGCAGTTGACCAGTAAACATGGCTAATTCTAATGGTTTTTTTAATTTAACGTAACTTTTATTTGGCCTCCACCTGAAGGATGTAATTGCGTAAATATACTTTATTAAACATTGTTAATTACTTAACCTGGTGTAGCTAACTTCTGTGGGGTGTATATTTCTCTAAATTCACAATTTGCGGCATATGGGTTTTTTACGAATACCTCGTAACGAGCCCATATGAAACACAACGCGACGTCCGTAACCTTTGAGATTGGGTTCCTTACATTTACGGGAACACAACCTCACTGTTTATCCAATTAGACGAGTATTAAGTATTCCGCGACCACCGTACTACCGGGGCCGTGGTAATATAACATCGGGTTGCCAAAAACATTCACCAAGAGAGAAAATGTAGCGTTACAATTAGGAAATGCTTAACGAGAATGAACCAAAATTTACATAAGATAACAGACACCAAAAAGGAAAATTAAATTAAATTAGAGTACAAGTTACACAGGGATAACTGGCAGCCTTCAGCCTTGGAGATGAGCTCAGGCAGGTTTGAACTTTGTTTCCACACGTTTCGCTGCCGTGTGACCCACTTCCTCCCTCGGCGCTTCTTCCTCCCCTCCCTAAGTGTTACCAGATTCATGGTCAGACTTGTTACACGAAAGAAATACGGCATTACACCATATGATACAAATTTTGAAGATGACAATCCGATTTTTGGCGTAAATGTGACAAGGATGGTAAGTCAGATAATATCCGAAAACTTGAAAATTTCCATCGTCCCGGAGCGGGACTCGAACTCGCGTCTCCCAGATAGTGCTCGGGTATGCTAACCACTACACCACCCAGAACGACCAAGTTTCCGTTCTGGGTGGTGTAGTAGTTTGCATACCCGGGCGCTATCTGGGAGACGCGAGTTCGAGTCCCGCTCCAGGACGATGAAAATTTTCAAGTTTTCGGATGTTATCTGACTTACCATCCTTGTCACATTTACGCCAAAAATCGGATTGTCATCTTCAAAATTTGTTACACGAGTTTGATTGGCAACATTATTTTGTAGGATATCAAACAGAATCAATAACTTATGAAACTTTTTCTTTCTTTGCTTAGCCCTATGGCTTAAAAATTTCTTTTTGTGGATAAACTGTACGTGATAGAGACATTTGAGCAGCATTTCTGAATTCATCACATCGAAATTAATACGTAACGGGCAATAAATTTCAAACAAAAAACGGTTGTAGACATGTGTTATCATTACCATAGATCAGTGGTCGTCAACCTGGTCCCTACCGCCTACTATATAGTGGGCGATTCAAGCTTTCATGGTGGGCGGTGGAGGGTTTTTGTCCGTTGTTACAAATTGTGTTCTTCCGCCATATATCGAATACATTGCTAACAACTTCGCGAGTTTGACTTTTTAAAATATGCTTTTGCAATTTACTTTTCAATTCCATCTCCAAACTTTGAGTATGGATAATAATTAAAACAAGGTAATCCATAAATACAGACTGTTGAGGAATACACAAAACACGTTTTATTAATGATGCAGATCACGCACAAAATAATATAAGAAGAAATTAAATGCGAGAAAAACTTTTTCTCTTTTTGCAGAGAATGTTATCTGCAGAGCTAAAACAACACAACGTTAAAAAAGAGAGCAAATATAATTTCGATAGTGGTGGATACCAAACACTCTGGCAAAATAAACAAAAAAGCCTGCGTTATATCCAAATATATGGAAAATGATACTCAATTTATTGATACCTTTTCCTACTTCATATGTTGTAGAATCAGGCTTTAGTGCTGTTAATCATATTATCACCAAACAGAGAAACCGTCTGAATATCACCGGAAGAGGAGACCTTCGTTTGTTCCTTACGAAAATTGAAACAGATATCAAATATTTAGTCTCGCAACATCAGCCTCAAGTATCTCTTGAATCTTTAATTAAAGGTAATTTCAATAAGCTTTATTGTTTTCACATTTAACTTTCATTTTCTTCAATTTAAGCAGCTCCCGCGCTAGTAGGCGCTGTATCGATGGAGATGCAGAAATTCATTACATTGAAATTATCTATGTATAAACATGCATAAAGTATAAACAAAAAGATTAATTTAAGCACATATTTTTTACAAATCCTCCCCTCTAAAAAATTACTTCGCACTTGCGGTAAATTGAGTTACGGCGGCATCGGTGGGCGGTAAGGAAATTTTACCATCAACAAAGACACAAAAGTGGGCGGTAGGTATTAAAAGCTTGACGACCCCTGCCATAGATAGACATAAAAGGTACTATATATAGAATATTTTAATATAAATGTTCCTGCAAATAAAAATCCATGCGTTTTGTATCAATTATCGTTTTCAGAAGGGTAGAAACTGAGCATTATAGTACAGTCTGTTTCTCACGTTAAAAATAAGAAAATGGCCGATTAAATACGTCAAACCCATTTTTTTTTTCTGGAATCCACACCAAACTCCTGCGGTATCACGAAACATAGGCCACCTAGTTTAAGAAAGAAGGAAACCCAATCACGATTTTCCGTTAACGGAAGCTAGAATTTCTGAGTGTGTAGTTAGAATTTTTCCAGAAAAAGGGCACTGCCTAGGTCTGTAATCGAAATGATATTTCTATTTTATTCAAGAACTTCAATCATTTCTACGCTTAGGTATGACGCAATAAGTACATGGAAGTTTAACGTGCTTGCCAGTATTGCGTCATTTTTTAGAAGTATGAATAAAACCACGAGCCAATCACGGAATAATATCAGTTGTTGGATAATGGGTTCTAAGGTTGAAAATTTTGATTTTTACGGGCTAAATATGGTATGCTAACGATTTATATAAAAGAGGACAGTTTATTATACACACCCACCTAATAACATGTGGGCCCATCTTTCACCAGCACGTTGCGGTATGTTCTCTACCAAGTGCTAGAAACTTTCATGTCGCATTGCGGCCCATGGTTCCAGGACACCTGACCGTAAAGCACCGAGAAGAAATCTGAAAGTTTTCCTTTACAACGTATTTGGTTTTCAAGTTTCCTTTCTTCAGAATATTTTAAAGCTTTTTGTCCTGCTTTATTAAATGGTTTCTTTCTCAGGCTTTATCTTAAGTGAGGTTCATTTTTCATACACAAAGAGCGCACAGTTCGTTAAAACAAGAGGGTATCTACATAACTATGAATTGTAACAACAAGTGCCCAACTACAGCCTTGAAATAAATTCATATCGACGAGCAGAAAGCCGGAATGTTTTATACATCGTGTGACCGTACTACAGGGGTGAAGCACGTGTTACATGAGACTAAATTACACCGACGGAATGCCGCGATACATTCCGTCGGTTTAATTTAGTCGGTTAGAACAACTGGCTCCGGAGCGAGGAGGCGCCGATTCGATGCTCGTCACCGGCAAATTAGTGAATTTCACAATCGTTACTAGCGACAACCCTGTCAGAAATGACGGGATAATAATAAAAACCTAAAAACTGAAATTCCCGCTTGTGAAAATTTTCTCCTGAAAACCAAAGCGACTTCTTTTTGAAAGAATTTTGAGTCTTTTTATTTTGAGATGCCCTTTTTGTAGTTTATATTTCGTCCAAGAAATATGGAAAAAAGTTAATAAATCAAAAAAGTTTTAATTTTCAATAATTTTAGCTCGAAAAACAATTATTTGCGAACTCTCTCGAATTTTAGTGTTTAGCAGTAATTTTGATGATAGATGGCGCCACATTACCAATCCCGATTATTCAACTTGATTGTTCTTGAACGGAGGAACGGACGGGCGAACGAGCCTGGCCTTTTACACAAGTAGTTATGGAGGTTGTATCAGTTCTTGGGGTCCACCAAGTCGGTTTGTTACGTCACCCAGTAACGGAAAGAGGAAAATTATCAATGGGAAGCACTTCTCGCAGTGATTGAATTTTTAAAGAAAGAAGGAACTGACCAGGCCAAAATTCAGGAGCGTATGATTCGAGTCTATGGAGATTGTGCGCCATCGTAGGGATCTTCATCAGAAACTATGGAATATGCAGTGGCGTAGGAACGGGGGGTACAGGGTTACATTGTACCCCCCAAATTTTGGTACATTAATATCTACTGTACCCCCCCCCAGATATGAGCAAACACAAACCAATCATTCATAAAGAGTGAACTGTAAAATTTATATGCTACTTTTTTTTTATTCTCTTTTTTTCAAAGAAATATCACGGGTCATCTGGGTTTTTTTTTTATATCCGAAGCTTGTAGTGGCAGGCTTTTCATCCACCAAAAACTGGCCAACCATCTGGGAAACTCCAGCAAATTAGTTCTGAGGGGAAACTACGAGTGCGAGGTTTTTGTTAATAACTTCAAACAACATATGGTAGGGATAGGGCTTGATAACATACTTGTGATCAGTGTTTCTTTTCTCTTAAAATTCCATGCATCTTGATCAGGTCGTCCTTTCTGCACTTTTGAAAAAAATTTAATGCACAAGTGGACATTTCAGCGCCCACAGCCCCGGCACTTAACCTGTTTTCTGTCTTAAGGTCTGTAACAATACAACAAGTGCATTACGGATTTCACATACCACTCATAGAACTCCAATTCCTCGATATCTCCACCATCATTTAGCTTTGCACCAGACCAATGAGCTTTTTACATCAATTGTCAGCCTATGTATCGTTCAAAGTTTTTAATATAGACTTCATAATGCTTCAATGGTACTATCTTCGCGGGTACAGCAGTTTTTATCTTACTGCGGTTTTACTTTATTAACGTAAACAAAAAATGATAATAAATTTAATTCGTTCTTGTAAAGAGTTATATAACATTTCCTGAGAAATCCCTCTTTTCCAAACCCTGCTGACAGAAATTCATCCTAATGTTGACTTGTCCCTGCTCAATATTTTAATGGAAAAAAAAGTACAAAAATTAACAAGAGAGAACACAAAAAAAAAAAAAACTTCTCCATTCATTTTCTGATAAGAAATTAATAATGTGAACTTTTTGTCAGCAAAAAAATAATAATGGTAATAATTAATAATAATATGATGATAACAATGTTCATTCGGATGAATTCCTGATCAGTATACGTCTTTTATAAAAACTCTAATGTACTACCCCCCCAAAAAAAAAAAAATTCGGAGGGGGTCATCCATAGATATCTTAATCCTTGAGATGTAAGGTTCATGAGCTTGTACCCCACTAAATCAAAAGCGTTCCTACGCCACTGGGAATATGTTTCAGAGACAGACGAAGAAAGAGCTCCACAAAAACCACAAAGGGAGTTAGACATGATAGGGACTTCTGTTACCAATATTCACGAGGTTAGAGTGTATGGAAGTTGTGTATCATCGTATGCCATCCTAGGGATCTTCATCTGAAACTGAGGAACGTGTTTCAGAGACAGACGGTGCAGAAAGAGCTTCTCGAAGCGACAGGTGGAGGCGTGGACATGATAAAGACTTTTATTACCAAAGACTAACATGCGAGGGAGGATCGGAAAGTATCGCACAGCAATTTTTTTCTCTTTGCAGGTTGCAATTAGCAGGCTGCAATTTGGCAGACAACGAGTTTAAATAACACGCTACAGACTTGGCTTGATCAGAGGTCGCCGTGGTCGAAGACAGTGCGAACGACGGCACAAAGATGTCGCGTTTGTTAGCGTTTTCTACGAATGAAGAGCAACGCGAAGTAGTCCGATTTTTGTGAGCTAAAGGGAAAACTCCGACTGGAATTCACAAAGAAATGGTCGAAGTGTATGTTGGTGATTGCCTGAACCACAGCAACATCTCCAGCAGATAGTGAGTTTCTAGCAGATGGCCGTGGCAACCTTACCGATTCGCCACGTTCCGGTCGACCTGTAACCACGTCATCACCTGCCACTGTGAGAGGCACTGAAAAGGCAATTCTGAGTGACCGGCGGATCCATCTGCGCACATTGGAACAGAAGTTCAACATTTCGTACGGTATAGCGTACCATATTGTGCATGACAAATTGAATTTCGCAAGGCACGCGATGGGTGCCCAAGAACATGACCCCAGAAGGGACATAGAATGATGTTATCATTGGACTACTTGATGCGTTACAGAGAAGAAGGCCATGAATTTCTAGCAGGTGTAGTGACGGGCGATGAGTCCTGGACGTACCACTACACTCCCGAAACAAATAAGGCCAGTATGGTGTGGAAACATTCCGACTCCCCGCCACCAAAAAAATTCAGAGCAACCCAATCTGCACAAAAAGTCTTCGTGGCAGTGTTCTGGGACATGCATGGCGTTCTCCTGGTGGAGTTTCATCCAACGGGGACCGCTGTGAATGCCAAAGCCTACGCTAACACATTGACAAAGTTGCGTTGTGCCCTTCGTGACAAGAGACCCAACAGAGACGCTGCAAATGTCAGACTGCTTCATGGCAACGCTCGCCCACATGTTGCACAACACGTTCGTGACAAAATTACGCAATTTGGCTGGGAGGTGCTAGAGCACCCACCGTAGAGTCCGGACCTGGCTCATTTGGACTTTCATTTGTTTGGTCCCTTGAATAATATTCCAAGGCGGTCAACGCTTCGACTCGGCTGACGAAGTCAAATCGGTTGTCCGCAGATGACTATACGCCCCGAAAACGGACTTTTATGAGCAAGATATACTAAAACTGGTCCCACGCTGGGATAAATGTCTCGAGCGTCTCGGTTCTCATGTTGAAAAATAACTAAGAATTGTAGTTTCACTGTGTATATGTTTTGTTTTGCCTATCTATAAAACTGTTGCAGAAAAAAAAATGTTGTGCGTTACTTTTCGATCCACCCTCGTAGCTAGGCTGAAATTACGCAAACCGAAGTAGCTGCATCGCAAAGTAATAGGCCGCCCCGGTGGCACAGTGGTCTAAGCAATGGCTCCTGACCGTTCGTCCATGAAGAGGTCTGGGTTCGAATCCCGGTGAGGCATGGTTGTGTTTGTCTTACGGCACTGGCTCTCTCCCTGCCCTGGAACCAGTGGCCCTAAATTAGGGACAAGCGACTGCTTATAGCCCACTGAGTTGCTCACGGTGGTCGTTAAACCTCCAAACAAACAAACAAGAAAAGTAATAGCAATATAGTGCCAGAATACAAAGTACTGATATGTTAGGCTTAAAACTTTCTAAAAGTTGCTACTGTTGATTGTTTTTATTGCACTATTCTCAGTTTCTAAATTTCAGTTCAGAGAAATATGCAGCACTGGAATTTAAACTTTTGAAGATGATGAGGTCGATACGAGGATGTTGTCCATATGGAACATTAAATACGTATATCTCCTGAAATGCTGTTAATGTGCAAAAAATATTTGATATCCATTCAGAGCTTTAGTCATCTTTCATGAAATTTTTATCGGAATCAGTTTCGTCCGCGGTAAGAAGAGTTAGAAAGTGTAATTCGAAATTGGCTCTGGAAAGGTGTATATGACTGTATCTTTTTTTTGTTTTTTGTTTTTTTGTTTGGGGGTTTAATGACCACCGTGAGCAACTCGATGGGCTATAAACAGTTGCTCGTCCCTAACTTAGGGACGCTGGTTCCAAGGAAGAAGAAGGGCCAGTGCCGTAAGACAAACACAACATCTATACCTCAACGGGGTTCGAACCCGAGCCCATCTCGGACGAATGGTCAGAAGCCAGCGCTAAAACTACTACAACATCGAGGCGGCAATCCCTTTTCTCCCGCTCTCAACATAACACAAATAAATTGCAATGACTTGGAACATGAAAAAGGATTATGTAATAAATCGTCGGCTGCAAACATTTTGAGGTTATATATGAATTAGAACAATGAAATTTGATTTTCTTGTCGACCGGAGTTTCTCAATGCTGTGTCTCAGATTCGCCAGGACGAATGCCACGTAAATATTCAACCCATGATTTTAATATGAGTGTGCCATTCGTTCTAATTAAAAACCTGGATGTGAATATTTACGATGCCATTTGGTTTTGATGAAGTTAGGTTATAGCACAGCGATACTGCCGTTGACAAGAAAATAAATATTTATTGTTGGCTAAACGTTGATTTCTTTATGTTTAAAAAATCTTTGTTTGCTTAAACTACGTTACACCATTTCAAACTGATTGTGGTCATATGATTTTCCAGCACAACGTTTGCAGGAAATGTTTTCTTAGGTCACATATTTAGCAAGATGCCGTAGTGATTTAACTGAAGTGCATGTTCGTTATTTCTCGTTCGCTGAAATGTATTTTCATGTGTAACAGGAACGAAAGGTGGACAAAACTTGCAATACGTTCATGAACAGTTAGAAATTCAAATATTCCTTACGAACTAATGTTTAAAAATCCCTTTTTTAGCCTTAAAACATTGCACAGATATGTCGAGAGCTTTAATCTCTTAAATTGTTTTAGTTACCTTTCTCAACAGAGCAAACTTTATTCGCATGTTGGAGAATGGGTGTTCCTTCCTAGTATCTTTATCCATTGAGGTAACTGGTTTCCCGGTTTTAGGGGTGAGACGTTAATTCTTGTCTAATGAATATAAATTTCTTAGAAATTTTGTAAATCCTTTATACACCAGGCAATGATTTGAAAAAAGTGAAGTTTCAAGATTTACGTTTTAAAAACCATTACAGTGAGTAAATTGATTCCTGAATTATATGTTAGGGCTCTAAGATAATTTATGGACAAACGTGTTTGCATTTATCTTTACCTTAAAAAATAGGATGTCGTTTTGCACGCAAATCATCATATCAAATTAACTATTCAATATCTGATTCTCTTATATATAACTCCGTATATTTTGCCTACTGCGATTTGCCGTATTACTTTTACATCCCTGTCAAAAAAGAAAGACATTTAGTAGCACAAAATAAATAGCACTGTCTTTGCAAAATAACTTTTCACTTCATTCTTTACGTTAAATCTTTACTTAATAAGCTTGAATTCTTTCTATACTTAATATTTGTTATCGCATGATACGAATTAATGCAATGATAAAGAACAAAAGTATAAAATGTGAAATTATACTAAAATATTTTCAATTATGAACAGAGAATAATACCCAGTTCAGTATAAAAATATCCAAGTAGCGACTTTTTAGACGTGGATGTTGAACATATCAAAGGCTAAGCGGAAATGAATCGGTTAAATCTGAAATGTTTTCTAAATTATGGAACTGAAATTTGTATGTAAAAATTTCTGCTGTCAGTAAAGCTAATAATAAAGACATCTAAAGCATTAAATCACCATAAAACTTATTTTTAGCAGAATATCATTGGACGTATTATTTAATTGTCGGTAAACTAATCATCTCTTAATCAGGTAAGACGATAAAAATATATATCAAATTTAAGATTCAGTTACATTGAAGTTTTAAACTTACTATTTCAAACATGGCATCAAAATTCATCAAATATTTAAATCTCTTGAGAAAACCTGTGAAGCAATCAATCATTGTTTCATCTGTGTTGCATTTTTAATTATTGTAAACACTAAAGATTTTTAATTCTCCCATTGAGTCTGTATCGCAGTTGAATTAAAGGCATATCGTTAGATTGCATGCTAATAGTTGTTATGTATCTTTTCATTATATAATGAAGAAGGGCCGAAGATCTGTAGATTTTACTAGACTTTTCTATGATTTTGGCGACGTCCGCGCACCTTCACAGAGCCATTAATTCCCTTGACTTCGATTTCTTCTGGAATATCTTCAATTGTTACATTCGATTTGAGATCAAGTGTCAAAAGTCTTTCACCTGTGTAAGAATGTCTCCAACCTGGAGTATAGCTCCGAACTAATTCTGTCTTAACAACTTTTCCAATAGCTTTGAAACTTTCAATGATAAAAGACGTGTCGATTTCCAGGGGAATACCATGAATTGTGACTTCCGCACATGTAGAAGGGATGGTGCAAATATAGCAGGGTCTGTTCTTGACTTTAAATCCTTTTTTCCTTTGGAGTATATCCCTTACATCCTTACCATCTCTTAATCCAAGCGTGAAAACGTAATTTAACTCTGTGCTACTGACGTGCCAGATTTTGTATGGATTAATGATATAAGAAAGTGGTACATACAGATGAGAAAAATAATACGGTGCTCCTTCAGGGTCGCATTTCAAAAGTAATGTTGTTGACCAGTCAACATCGCTTGGAAAGACCAAAGTTGAAGGAATATCGAAATTTCCTCTTTTTTCGTGACTTCCAGCAGGCATATCACACTCCATTACACTTATGTCATGTTCTTCAGGAGCCGAGGCTCCCTGACCAACAGATGCCGAATAATCGTCACGAGATTCCTCATTCATATTTTCACCAAGATTTTCCGACATATCTGAGTTTAAGAACGTTTGGGTCGTTACATTCACTGACTAAACGACTTTATCTTCGCCTCAAGTCCGAAAAATTGGGAAGCAATAATCTCAAGTGATACTCGGACCGCTGTGGAACGAAACTATCGTAAAGAACACAGTGTTTTCGATAAGCTTTATCTTACAAATAACCATAGTTACCAGATAGGAGCCCTTCGTGTAATTGCACACATTTATCTCAGTCGCACGTAAGAACTTACCTTACTCATTTAGTAAAAAATCACTTAAAAAAAAGTTCAGCCTCGAATACACTTCTTTTTTTGCAAAATGCTTTTTATTAATCCTTTCAATTAAAAAAAATGTTTTCAATTTCTTTACAAGAATCTTTACGACCTGTGAATCTTTGTTTCCATTGCTTTCTTTTTAATTCTATTCTTGTCAGTCATATTTTTTTGTTTGTTTCTCGTTTAGAAGGTAATTCTGAGTCCACGCCATGCATTTATTTGACAAGATATTTTTTTTCTATTCTTAGTCTGAGTATTTCTTACAGATTATTTCTGCATCGCTATATCTCCTTGTTCCCAAACTAAACCTGCTTAAAGAAAAGCTAGGATATGTTTTTTGAGATAGACTATACTTTCCCTCCTGACAGCTTTTGACACGATGAAGTCGCGAATTTGTCCAGCCCTACAGTATTCCTAAATTTCGGATAATGCACTCAATCAACAATAAAACGTTTTCATGCTTTGCAGAAAAGATTAATTCTCGTGATTAACAACCAGATACTCAGTGATTATCCTCAGTCCTCTTCCTACAAGCGGGCAGCTGCAGCTTTGTTTATCTTTCGCCACCGTTATCACTGGCGTTGCTCTCAAGAGCTGTCAGCGGTTGTCTCATTTCCCGGAGATTTTCGTCGATCTACGAAAAACCCAGCGCCCATTTTATGTATATCAGAGTAAGTGGGTCACCAATCACTTCGCAACTTATTTATTGCTGCTACGAAAAAAAAAATTGCAATTCCTTACACGTAATACATTTTCCTGGGCTTATGCCCGTCAGATATTTAAATATGGTTTAGGAAAACTTCACTTGGGCTGTTCCATATGTAAAAAAAAATGGTTTACTAAACTGAAACGGTGCTGTGCGCCTTAGGCTTTACATGTCATGGTCAGTTCTCTTTGAATTGACCATGACATGTAAAGGCATGGTCAATTAACTAGGCTTCAAGTTTATCATGTTTATTGGCGTAGCTCTTATTTTTTATTTATTTTCATTTTTATTTTCCAGCACTGGGGGGTAACATGAAATCGTTTTTGATTACTCAAATTCATAATCTTGTTGAGAAACCTGAAATTTTCGTACCGTTATCGTCAAGCTCCTTCAGTGTTGTCAGAATTTCAAACTAGCACATTAGCAGATAAGACGATAATTTTTGTCTTATTTTCCAGAGTTACACACACAATAGTAATTTCTTCTCTTCTCGCGATGCATGGCACATTCAATGTTCAGAGTCATTGCTACTAGATAGATAATCTATAACTTCCAGTTCGGCGAGCTTTGTTGATACTAAATATGGTACTATTATAAATATGAACAAATCATCACAGCCGATGTCTTCATCACTTGTTAAGCCAATGTAATTTTCCTTTATAGCACCCGAGATATCTGTTCATAAAGGGAAATTAGGATCCTGGTCTTAAAAGTTTGTTGGTGGCGATGGGACGCTTGGAGCGTAAATGGAAAAGGATGCTGTTATTACAAATTCGTTAGTTATGCCGAAATTCCTAGTGTGGAAACGGAAAGGATTCCTGGTCTTAAGATGATGCTGAAGTCTCTTTCTGACGACGAAAAAGATCGTGCTATTGACAATTTACGAGTGATGCCAAATTCTTGTATTAGTGATGCCAAAATTCTTGGTGTGATGATGGGTAAGGATTCTGGTCCTAAGAATTTGTTGCTGACGCTTAAACGTATTATGGAAGCGATAGAAACGGATCCTGCTCTTAAGAATTTTTTGTTGAAAGAGACCTTAGTGTGACGTTGAGAAGGAATCTTGGTCTTAACAAATTTTTGGTTACTCCGAAACTCTTGATTTGACGATGGAAAAGTGTCGTGGTCTTAAGAATTTGCTGGTGACGATGTAATTCTTGGTGTGACGATAGAAAGAGATCGTATCTTAAGAATTTATTGGTGATTCTGAAACTCTTGGTGTGACGATGAAATCGTATTTTGTTCTTAAAACTTCGTTTAAGTCGGATGAAGTAATATTCATTTCGAAGAATTGTAATAAAAGGAAGTGGGTTTAAGGGAAATCCACGTTGCAGTGAGAAGTCGGCAAGTGACTCTGAAAGGGTTAATGTTCACAGTTGTAGATGCACATTTCTTTGAAAGAAAGACCTTAACTCGGAAACAAATTGTGTTACCTTTGTATAATAATTTATTTTGCCCAACGTGTTTCTGTGGAACTTCGGTAACGTTGAGTGGAAGTATGTCCAGCAATTTCCGTTTCCCGGGTTTCTCTAAACTTTTCTAGAAAAGTTTGAAAAAACTGGAGATCAGTACTTTCTAACGTTTCGAGACATCTGAAACACGATTAGCTTTTAGAGAATGCTGTTTCTCTATCTTTAGAAACAGAAAACGCTGACCAAAGTATCTGTTCATGACACTGTGTAAAACTGGAAACATTCTCCAGTTATTACGAGCTTAATATAAGGCAAAAGTACTTATAATGTACTTTGATTTGCAGTTAAGTTTGAAATATAATGTTCTTATCATATGCGACGTATACCTCTAAATAACCTTTCCCTTGAGTTTCTGTTTTCTCATGTAAATTTAGTTACTTCTTGGTTAAACGTTTTCTCAGAAAGGCATATTACTTCCCCGAATAGCTTTTACAAAATGGTGACAGTCAGAGAAGCATAAATTGACTAGACTGAATGTATACAGAGGGGAGTTGGTGAGTTGAGAGTTAGTAGCTGGTGAGAGATAAAAGTTATAGCTTTTGGTGGAGTTGATGAAATGCCGTATATGTGATAGACGAATGAATGTCACTGTACTGATATCTTTGTCCGGATTGAAGTCAGCGGGATTATGTTCTAGCAAGGGATTGTCTTGATGTCTTGGAGTACTAGTGATTACAGAATAAATTGGTGGACTAACGTATAAGTGACTTACTGATTCTTTGTACCTGGCTGTTTGGTTATTTTTTTATAAAGTGTAATTTATGCGCAACGCAGCTATTCAAGAACATTTGCCAGTTAGTTAGCTATCAGTTAACCATTCAAAGCTACAGCTTAAAATATTAAAAAATTCCATACAGAGATGTAAATAAAGAGATTTGGTCAAAAAAAAAAAAAACATTTTTTTCTGAATACCGTAAGTTGTTAGTTTTATTATACTGGGGAATTGGAAGATTTCTTTTCTTTCTTTTTTTTTTTTATGAGTAGATCGAATCTGTATATCGTTGATTAAACAGCAGTGACCGTTCATCTCACAAAAATTGCTGTTTCTTTAAAATGATCGCCAATACAAAAACCGTGTTTAAGATGAAGTCTTAAAAGGATGCAAAAACTGATCGCTTTTCTGTGAAGGAAAAATATGGTAGAACAATTTATCAGCGTTTCGAAATTAGATGCATAAAGCAGGTGCATGAAAAGTAAATGAGCTACTGATCCAAACAAATTCGGAAACTATATCTCTCGGAAATGTTTGTTAATTCCCTGGACTTTCAAAACGATAGCCCTTCAGTACTGAGGACATGTTTCAACATCATCTTTGTGAATTATGTAGAAATTTATAGTATTAACTTTGAAAAAAATGCATGCACTTAGAGAACTAGAATTGCTACTGGATATTCATGCCCTGGTTTGTTCAAAGAGTTTAATAAAAACATATTTTTTTCTGTTTATGAAGTAAAACTCACGCTTCTTTGTTGTTATTATTACTACTTCGACTTGACTTATTCAAGCTAGATCAAGTCAATACTACCATGCCTCTTGAGTCGATCGAGGACCGAATCTGGTTGGTGAAGGAGATATCCACCGGTTATGCCGATGCACTGAAGGAGATACAAGTGAAGCACAAGCCGTGTTGCAATTGTGACAAGGTGGGAAGATCTTGCAACCCCACCTAATCTTCATTGATCTTTTGATAAAGCACTTTGGTCTTTCTTATTGCCAATGAACTGAAATCCTGCTCCAGATTGGAGTCCAAAATACTACTTGTATGTAGGTGGCTTCATCCAAATCCGATTGTCAGTAGCTTTGATTCGTGAGAAAACTTCCTTCAAAGTTAAACTGCAAAAGTGTGATGGTACCTTGTGATGTACTACAGAGGTGAAGCACGTGTCAAGACGACAGATCTGCGGCGATACATGCCATTGGTGTAATTTAGTAGGTTAGAACAACTGGCTCCGGAGCAAGGAACACTGGTTCGATCCCCGTCACTGGCAAATTTGTGTTTTCACAACCTCCTGTAACAACCCTCCTTAACTCAAAACTCAGCTGTGACACTGTCCTTGAGACCAACATGGGAGGGAATCAACTGAAAGTGTATTTTACCATGATAAGAAAAAACCATTTACACTATTGGCCATTAAAAGTGCAACACCAGGTAGATCGCATTCCAAGAGCTCGAAAGTTGGCAGAAGGGCAGAACACGGGCGCACATATAAATGATTAACTGGGCAGCACAATTGGAAATAATGTGGGTCAGTAACGCTTCTTGAAAGTCGTATATGAGGGGTGAACAAGGAGCCGGCGTTAAGCACTCGAAGTGTGTTTGCTCGCCGTTCCTGGCCACGGACAGCTGCAGCATGTCCCGTCGAAGACAATAGCAGCTCTACCAGCAGGTTTCCGATTTCGATCGCGGGAGAATTGTGGCATATCGGGATTGCGGATTATCACTTCGAGACATCGGTGTTCATGTGGGACGGCATGCGGCCACGGTGGGGAGAATATGGCGTCTGTGGGTAGCGGAGGAACGAACACACCGACGTGCGGGATCCCAACGGCCCCGTCGCTCCACCGAGAGAGAGGACCGACATCAGGTAAGCATGGCTCTGAAAGATCGTACAGCCACATTGACCACAGTTCGGGTGTGTGGCACAACGCCCAGTCTCCGCACGGACGGTTTGACGTCGTCTGCAGCAACGGGGAATTTTTGCACGGTGCTCATTGCTTCGGCTACCTTTGACGGTACAACACCGGTGTCTGCGACTGAATTGGTGCCAAGAACGTCGCGCATGGAGGAGCAAATGGCAAGACATCGTGCTTTTCGATGAATCCCGCTTCAGTTTGCAGAACCATGATGGGCGAATCGGTGTCTGGCGGTACCGCCGCGACTGGCGGAGAGAGTCCTGCATTATGCTGCGACATACCCACCTGGCGTTATGGTATGGGGTGCGATTGGATTACACTACCGCACGCGCCTCTTCCGCATTACCGGTACGTTGAACAGCCATCGTTACATCACTGAGGTGTTGGATCCTGTTGCTATACCATATCTTCAGGGACTGTCTGGGGCCATTTACGAACAGGATATTGCGCGACCGCATATGGTACGCAACGTCCAAGACTTCCTGGATCGCCACCATGTGCCGCGTCTTCCTTGGCCCGCTGGGTCCCCAGATATGTCACCTATTGAACACGTGTGGTCCATGATCGCCGGACGATTGGTACGCCAGCGACCACCTCCAGCTACAACGGAGGAACTGTGGCATCGTATCGAAGCTGCATGGACGGACATTCCCCAAGCACACATTCAACGTCTTTTCCTCTCCATGCCGAGCCGTGTAGCAGCTGTAATTGCCGCCCATGGTGGTTGCATCAGATACTGATTGTTATCTGTTGTATTTGTAATCGATTCACCCTTGTATCATCTGATTTCTATACTTTAAATATGACTCTGATATCTCTTGTCTTTCGTGGTGTTGCACTTTTAATGGCCCGCAGGGTTCTTCTCAGTAATACTCCTGCTAGTTTCGTCAATAGGATGCTACCAGTTTTTCAGGTGTATTGAGCTCCGGCTATCAGTCAAAATGCAAATGTTATGGTGTTCGTTTCTTGATCCTATGAAAAGTTGATAAGCTACTGTCTGTGCAGATGTTGTTTTTGTACAGCGGATTCCAGCTGAGGCTACAGCGTTTTCGACGGAGACGCATACTGCCTACCTTGCAGCTCATCACATCCAGTCTACCCTCACCGGCGTGCTGTGGTTTATTTGGGTTCTTTGAGTGCTTTGCAGTCTCTTTTCTCTGCAGCTTGTGGAGAATATCCTTTTTTTCTCATGTGAAACACTTACCCAGTTGCTTGCATGAGCCAGGTTTTCAGATCCTATGCCGTTGGATTCCCAGCCGCGTTGGGATCCAGGGTAATGAGTCGGCAGATGTTCCTCGTCGGATGCCACTGTCTTGCCTCTTTATCACAGTGTCTTGCGCTCTGTTATTTGAAAACACCTTAACCGTACGTGGCAGCCTCGATGGGAACAACATGTAAGGAACAAACTTCATCGTACAGAGCCTGTTCTGGTGTTTGGGCTTCATTATTCTACTAGAACCATAGGAAGGAAGTTGTATTTGCACGTCTTCACATTAAGCATTACTCGTATCGTTGCGCTCACTGTATTTGTTGTGTGGTTACACTCACTGCACCTATGTGTTAGACGTACAGTATTAGACGTTCGATGCACCTCCGACCATAGGCATAGGGTTGTTTAAATCTCAGGGCATGCTCGACGAAATATAAAAATCGCAAAGGCGTTTGTATGCTAATTTTCTTTAAAATAAATAAAAATGTGTTATTGTTAATCGCTATCCAGTAGGAAACGTTTGAACCCTTTTGAAATAGTGCCCAGTTTTAATTTAATTTTTATGCTTTCGAGTAAATTTGGATATAATAGTATGGGCAGAAAATGTTATTGTTTTCCTTCGCGTTTTCTGTTTCATTTTTCAATAGATTTGAAAAATGTTTGTTGTATTGAATTCAACACAAAATTATAACTGATATATTATAACATATTACGGAATTTATTTATATTTATATAAAAATAATACATGCAGAACATACTATTTCAAAAGTGGGTGTTGAATATATTAATCTTGGAAACACTTTATTCCATATATTAAATGATAGAAACACTTTATTCTATATATTCTATTAAAGGTCGTGAGACGCTACGATGGGGCAGGGATAGCTTCGACTAGCGCAAATCTGAAAGTTCTCAGATATCTACGTTCAGTCGCTTGGAATTTCCTTGGCGTGGGTAGTGTAATGACTAGCATGCTCGACCGTAAATCGGTAGTTGCGGGTTCGATTCCCGCTCCAGGACGATGAAAATTTGCAAGTTTTCTGAAGGAAGTGGTTACATGGAATACAGTGAAAATATGCCAGTAGCTACAGAATTCTGGGGTAATGAAGCCTGTTCTAGAAGATAGCATTACAATGCCTGCTATGTATTTATGAAGAATTATTTGTTCTGGGAAATTCGCTTCCCAGTTGTATATGTTCTGTTGTTACAATATACCAATAGTTACTAAAAGGTAATTTAAGTTGCTCCTGCAAAAATGGGGATGCTTAGCAACCGAGCATGGCTGTAGTCGTCGCTTATGCTTTTGACTATAGGTCATGTTTAGTGTTTGTGTCGTCGTTTCTTTCGTGCATCTTCTCGTTTTCTGTTTTTACCTACTGTACAAGAAGGCTCGAAAACCCTAGGTCGTTTTTTAAACAACCATTGTGACGCTTGCGTATTCTATTTTTTTACGTTGTACTGGTATTTTTCGTTTTGTGTAGTCCGTTGTCTTTTTATTGGCCATTTACACCGTTTGATGTTGTGTTTGTATATTTGTGATGTACTTTATTTGTTTTGTTTTGTTTTGATTATTCCTTCTTTCCAGCTTTTGTTTTAAACCTATGACGTATATTCTAACTTTCATTTTTAGTTTCCTTCCTTATAAAAATTTTAAGTTCGTTCTCTTTAAGCTTTTCAATTTTAACGTTATATTTTCTCACTCACTGAATGTTATGTAGCAACAGAGATACATGTACTTGGAGTGCCACTTTTCCAAAATAAGAAATCAATGCTGCCAACGTTTTGTACTAGTTTTGTACAGTTTTGTACACCCAAAAGAAAATTTTGTACACCACCGGAAGTGGTATTTTTCGGCTCTTTAAAAGTGGCACTCCAAGTACATGCTGGAGTGCCACTTTTTCAAAATCGAAAATAAATACTGCCAAAGTTTTGTACTAGTTTTGTACAGTTTTGTGCACCCAAAAGAAAATTTTGTACACCACCGGAAGTGGTATTTTTCGGCTCTTTAAAAGTGGCACTCCAAGTAAATGCTGGAGTGCCACTTTTTCAAAATCGGAAATAAATACTGCCAAAGTTTTGTACTAGTTTTGTACACCCAAAAGAAAATTTTGTACACCACCGGAAGTAGTACTTTTCGGCTCTCTAAAAGTGGCACTCCAAGTACATGCTGAGTGCCACTTTCTCAAAATCGAAAATAACTACTGCCAAAGTTTTGTACTAGTTTTGTACAGTTTTGTACACCCAAAAGAAAATTTTGTACACCACCGGAAGTGGTACTTTTTGGCTTTCCTTTGTGGCTCTCGACCATGTACTTGGAGTGCCACTTTCTCAAAATCGAAAATAACTACTGCCAAAGTTTTGTACTAGTTTTGTACAGTTTTGTACACCCAAAAGAAAATTTTGTACACCACCGGAAGTGGTACTTTTTGGCTTTCCTTTGTGGCTCTCGACCATGTACTTGGAGTGCCACTTTTCCAAAATTAAAAAAAAAAACCCTGCCAGAATGTTGTCCTGGTTTTGTACAGTTTTGTACACCCTAAAGAACATTTTGTACACCACCGGAAGTGGTGCTTTTTGGCTCTCCTTTGTGGCTCTCGACCATGTACTTGGAGTGCCACTTTTCCAAAATTGAAAAAAAACAACACTGCCAGAGTGTTGTCCTAGTTTTGTACACCCAAAAGAAAATGTTGTACACCACCGGAAGTGGTACTTTTTGACTCTCCTTTTGTGGCACTCGAGCATGTACTTGGAGTGCCATATTTCTAAAATCGAAGATAAACACTGCCAGAATGGCGTACTAGTTTTGTACAGACAAAAGAGAGTTATGTACCCCTCCGGCGATGGTTCTCTTTGGTTGTCCAGCATGCTCTTAGAGTGTCATCTTTCGAAATCCAGAAGTAAACACTACTATCTCTTTCCAGTTTATTACATACTTTTACTCCTGTTCATTATACACAACCAGCTGTTTTTGTGTTCATTATACGCAACTTTTATTTGTTCAAGGTCGCAAATTTTCGTGCGGTTGTCTTGTATAAACTAAGACATTGTCGGAGCCTTCATTTTTATAGCAAAGGAAGAAAAGAAACAGTTTTTTGTTGCTTTGTTAAGCAATGCTTTCGGCAAAAGCATTTCGGAAACGCGAGGAAAAGGAATTCAAATCAGCGCATATCATCGCTTCCAGTCTAGCAGCCATGCCGAGCAAGGTTGGGGGAGAGGGAAGTTGCAAAACACCTCGGCGCATTCGCAGTGGCGTAACTAGCACCACTTGTGCAACCCCGGAAAGTTCATTTCAGCACCCCTAAGCATAATAATTTTTCCAGGATTTCGGATACTAGGGAGGATGTGTTTTTCACGGTGTTTGTTTTGGGAAAATGGTGATGTCAGGAAGTTAGGGAGACTGTCTGGTAAAGTAAAGGAACTACCTATAGATCCCTGTAGTTTTAACTTTTAAAATAAATTTTGGAACAGAAGTACATAATGCAAGGTTATCAATCAGCCAGTCAGATTCAACACGGTGAGCTGTCAGATGCATAATCATGAATATACGTTTTATCGCATTGAAACGAATTCGGTAAAATATATTTAAATGTTTAAGGTTAACAACTATGAGACTTTAGTGATCGTTATTGGATATGGTTGTATACAAACGGGGAATTCAGTATTCTACACTGCAAGAATGCAATATGGATTTCGTAGCTGCAGATATTAATTTGCATGTACAACAAAACTTCAATGCAGGCCAGGAAAAAAAGTGCGTGTGGAAATGCAATGTGCAGGTATGTGATGTTTGCAAATATACGAGTACTATACCCAGTGTTCGAAATGGGCCGGTATGGCATACCGGCAGTTAAAAAAAACGTTATTTACGATCCCGGTATGTAATAAATTATAAACCCTTCACAAACTACGTAAAGATATTAGGATGAAAGAACAAATTTTAACGCAAAAAACGGCAAATGGCATTTTTAACGGATAAAATAGATAATTAGCAGCTGAGACTGAAAGAGACCGACCACAAACCCTTCAATGAAGTTTTTTTAATTTTTACATTAATTTTATAAAATTATATACATTAATTTTTCAATACCAAAAAAAAAAAAAAATTATACGGAGTGGAATGTATTTCTTTCGAAACCTCCTATTTATACTATGTGGATCTATGGTCTACACCATACTGGCAGTAGCTCTGTGCCACTTCGACCACTGAGTGTACCACATAACTACATAATATAGATATAATATAAATTATAATTATATGATTAAAATACAAGTGGAAAATTAATTATATGATGTGGTAATTTTCATGTTTTTAGGCCTAAGTCTTTCTTTCTAGCCTTCATTTTCTGGCGAAATTATTAAGCGTTGAGGTCCATTCTTTTGGCAAACTGCCTTTCTATGCAGTAACAATTCCTGCAGCCTATCTTGTGACATGATGCTTCTCAAATAGTTTTTACAAATTTTAATTTGGAAAACGATCTCTTTACAGATGCTACTGTGACGGGTAGCCGTGAGTGTTAAGAAAAACATCAAGTCTATAATTACATAGTTTAGTACAACCACCGACAATTGTAGGATCCACATCCTCCACGAGGAATCTCCATGTGGCCTCGCACTCTTCAGTAGTGCACCAATAAGGCGATTGCAGAGCGATCGTATTACAACCCGCAGCCAAAGGGTCAAATAGCTTCAATGTGTAGGACATCCAGCAACCGAAAAATTGTTATGCTGTGTGTTGGTAAAACGTGGAAAGTGCGATGTATTTGTTTATTCAACTGACGCCACGTATTTGGGGGATTTTCACTTAGGATATCAGTGCTTCCAAAGTGTACCATACATTTTTTAGTGTTCACAAATTTGGTACACATGTAAACAATAATTACTTATTTTACACTTGCAGGTGTCACAGCTCATCGTAAATTCCAATAACGCAAACTTTCAATAATAACTTTTGGAATGTCCTAATTCCATTGCATTTTATTTTCATTTATCATGGCCTTAATTGATTGAATTTACTTTTTGTTTCGAAATGCATCCACCCGTCTCCCAAATTTTAATTTTCACCTAAAGTCAATATTTACCTTAATTTTAACATTTGCTAAATTTAACTATTAATTACACACATGAGCAAAACCTATCCATAACAGTTTGAAATGTGGTCAGGAAGGAAAAAACAAGATGATGGATGTGAAGACGAACTTTAGGCGTGCTCAAACACAGTGATCTGTTTCCTTCTGTTCGACAGGCTATTCTTATTGTTCAAACATTACCAGTAACAACCTGCCCAGTGGAGAGGTCCTTCAGCAGTATGAGAACGGTTAAAAACCTGGTTAAGGTCAAAAATGGCAGATGGACGTTTATCTGGACTGTGCATGATGAGTATTCATCGAGAAAAGGTTTTTGAAAATAAACATGAACTCATTCAAAATGTAATTGATAGATTTGGACAAAACCCAAGACGTTTGCAGTTTTTATTTCATAGTATCTCTTCAAAAGTGCAAGAAACAGAAAATTGAAGGGGATATAAAAATTAACAGATAAATGTCTAAAAAAAGGGGGTTTATACTCATTACTCAATAAAGGACGATGGAGCAGTGCAATTGTTTTATGTAACCCCAAGTGAATGTTTCCATACAAAAAGACTTTATTAAGTTGATTATTAAATTTAGCAAGAAGCCTACAGTAAGGTTAAACTTTTGACTCAGATATGAATAATCAGTGGCCAGTAATTGGTAAATGACATAATTATTATTATTGTCCGTTATTTCAATACTAAATATTGACTATAGAAAGAAAGATGTGTCCAAGTTCCCAAACTTTGGGGGCGGGGGCTAACAGTGCTCCGAACCCACTCCCTAGCTTTAGGGGCTCGGTGCACTCGTCTGACCCAACCCCCACTATGCCATATAAAGACGCAGGCGTACTATACATTTAGGCAATAATTATGATAGTGGGAGTATACCCGTTTGCCCCCTCCCCGGAAAAGTTGCAGCGGACGCCCATGCTCATGTGGGATAACGCTGCGGGAAAAAGTTTCCGGCCCTTTATATGATTTTTTTTATCACCAAAATGGCGGTTAAACAAGTTCCGAAAGTTTGGCCAAATATTTTAAAAACTACATGACAAAATGATTATGTACAATTTCGCATTTTCAATACATGAAAAAAAAATCTTTACTTTTTAAAAACTTGGTAGTAAATACGAATGTTATTTTGTTTTATATTCATACCCCTATTACTCCTTCTTTATTAGCATCGCTCTTTTCAAAGCAAATTGTTTACAAGTTGATTTCTCAATAGTATTTGAGTAAAATATTCTCTAATCTTTGCTTGTTTAAAATTTGTCAAAGTCAGAGAAAAAACATAACTATGAACGTTATTAAGTTTTGCACCATCTATTTCATGACTGAACTACAACAACAAAAAAACGTCCGCACCATGCCAAGAGTTGTAGCTTGCCTAAGTGCACGTTTTATTCAGAGCAAAGATTGCGAAATAAATTTTTCATCCAAACCGAAACTAAACAACATATCTCTCTCTGATGAGATCAAGGTTCAACTTTGCACGAAGAAGGAACACAAGAACGCTAACCGAAAGTAAACAGCATACCCTTCTCTGATGGGATGAAGGTTCAACTTTGGCTGCACCAAGAACTCAGTAACGCTGTCTCGATTCTCTCAAACTTGTGATATACCGGTTACGTATACGTAAACGAATCAAAGAACTGTGAGTTTGTGATAATCAGAAATTACAAAATTTATGTACATCGAAAAAAGCGTATAAATGAATTAATTAGCTATTATCGAATTGGAAAAGCTTTGAAAATACAGTAAAATATCGGGACTAATGCAGAATTACGTATAAATGTCAAAAAATATAACTGGAGTACGCATAGCCGAAGTTTCACTGAATATCTTTTTATTTCTACAAAGCAATGCTTAAATATCAAAATTTTGTTTAAACTGAAAACCACTAGATTGAAAAAACATTGCGCAGAAATTCAAATTGCTTGAATTTCAGTCTGTGACTTATACCTGTAACTTAACCCTCCTTTCGAGTTGCTTCTAAACTAAACATTTTCCCACTGAAGAGTCCGTTACTTCTCTAAACAGCTTGTACATTTTAGCGACACTGGCAGTGAGTCACAGCAAAATTTATAGAGACAACCTTGATTGTAAATAATGCGGGGGGGGGGGGGGTAGAGAGAGAAAGATTGCAAGTAATTGTGGGGAACTGATATAAAGAGAGATTTAAACGAATACGTATTGTTGCTATATGTTGATCTAAGAGCTATTTTGTGTCAAATGATAAATCACAATGTGACGATTTTTTATAAAGATGACCTTCGAACTTTCATTGAGTGGAAAATTGAGGGAAAAGAGATTTTAAACATAAATTCTTTTGGTGATTCTTCCCACTTGGCCGTTCGGCTTCTGGGTTATTACAAAAGTGTGTTTTATATGCAACAAACTAGGAATATTAATCAAATTAGTTAACCATTTAAGCTACTGCTTCGAAAATCAAGAGTAAAAAAGTACCACTTCCGGTGGTGTACAAAATCTTCTTTTGGGTGTACAAAACTTGTACAAAACTAAGACAGTGCTTATTTTCGTTTTTCGAAAAGTGGCACTCCAAGTACATGCTCGAGGGCCACAAAGGGGATTCAAAAAGTACCACTTCCTGTGGTGTACAAAATTTTCTTTTGGGTGTACAAAACTGTACAAAACTAGGACAACACTCTGGCAGTGTTTATTTTCGTTTTTGGAAAAGTGGCACTCCAAGTACATGCTCGAGGGCCACAAATGAGAGTCAATAAGAACTATTTCCGGTGGTGTACAAAATTTCCTTTTGGGTGTACAAAACTGTACAAAACTAAGACAGTGCTTATTTTCGTTTTTGGAAAAGTGGCACTCCAAGTACACGCTCGAGGGCCACAAAGGGGAGTCAAAAAGTACCACTTCCTGTGGTGTACAAAATTTTCTTTTGGGTGTACAAAACTGTACAAAACTAGGACAACACTCTGGCAGTGTTTATTTTCGTTTTTGGAAAAGTGGCACTCCAAGTACATGCTCGAGGGCCACAAATGAGAGTCAAAAAGAACTATTTCCGGTGGTGTACAAAATTTCCTTTTGGGTGTACAAAACTGTACAAAACTAAGACAGTGCTTATTTTCGTTTCTGGAAAAGTGGCAATCCAAGTACATGCTCGAGGGCCACAAAGGGGAGTCAAAAAGTACCACTTCCTGTGGTGTACAAAATTTTCTTTTGGATGTGCAAAACTGTACAAAACTAGGACAACACTCTGGCAGTGTTTATTTTCATTTTTGGAAAAGTGGCAGTCCAAGTACATTCTCGAGGGCTACAAAGGAGAGTCAAAAAGTACCACTTCCGGTGGTCTACAAAATTTTCTTTTGGGTGTACAAAGCTGTACAAAACTAGTACAAAACTTTGGCAGTAGTTATTTTCGATTCTGAGAAAGTGGCACTTAGCATGTACTTGGAGTGCCACTTTTAGAGAGCCGAAAAGTACTACTTCCGGTGGTGTACAAAATTTTCTTTTGGGTGTACGAAACTGTACAAAACTAGTACAAATCTTTGGCAGTAGTTATTTTCGATTTTGAAAAAGTGGCACTCCAGCATGTACTTGGAGTGCCACTTTTAAAGAGCCGAAAAGTACCACTTCCGGTGGTGTACAAAATTTTCTTTTGGGTGTACAAAACTGTACAAAACTAGTACAAAACGTTGGCAGCGTTGATTTCGTATTTTGGAAAAGTGGCACTCCAAGTACATGTATCTTAGCAACAGTCTTGAGGTCAAGGTGAATGTCGTGTGCATGTCTTACAGGCTAAGCACGCTGTATACAAGTATACAATGTGTTGAATGAGCAATGAAGACGACGGTAAGTTAGTATAGCTTTTAAAATACAGTATACTAGTAATCCGAATTTCTTTGCGTAGATTATAAATCAAAGTTTCCAAGCTTTCGCACATCAACCAGATGGCTTTCTCAAGGAAGGTTTGATTTATAATCTACGCCAAGAAATTCGGATTACTAGTATAGTCACACTATTTTAAGTGTAATTGGTATAAAGTTCCTTGTTACTAATTAGTATAGCTTTGTTCTGTATGTGATACCATCTTCACGACTAAGATTATATGCTAGATCATTAGTGGTTGTGCTACGAAAAGTTTCTGTGAGTTGCGTGCGATCAGTGGTTTAATGTGTTGTGTGTCAAATAAAATGTCCTAGAGAAGAATAAACTTTGATTCTGTTGACTATTAGTAGTAATTCTTTGAGGATACTTGAAATGATTTCTCTGTGTCGTTTAAGTATCAAAGGTTTCGCTTAAGGTGAATTGCTTAGAAGAACAAGTTTCACGTACAGTAGTGTTTTTAGGCTGAATTGACTCTGCATATACACTGAATAATCCCTGAATTATGACCACCTTCCTAATACTTCGTAGGTCCTCCTTTCGCCTTCAGTACAGCAGCTATCCGACGTGGCATCGATTCAACATACACTGAGTGATCACTGAATTATGACCACCTACCTAATACTTCGTAGGTCCTCCTTTCGCCTTCAGTACAGCAGCTATCCGACGTGGCATCGATTCAACATACACTAAGTGATCACTGAATTATGACCACCTACCTAATACTTCGTAGGTCCTCCTTTCGCCTTCAGTACAGCAGCTATCCGACGTGGCATCGATTCAACATACACTGAGTGATCACTGAATTATGACCACCTACCTAATACTTCGTAGGTCCTCCTTTCGCCTTCAGTACAGCAGCTATCCGACGTGGCATCGATTCAACATACACTGAGTGATCACTGAATTATGACCACCTACCTAATACTTCGTAGGTCCTCCTTTCGCCTTCAGTACAGCAGCTATCCGACGTGGCATCGATTCAACATACACTGAGTGATCACTGAATTATGACCACCTACCTAAAACTTCGTAGGTCCTCCTTTCGCCTTCAGTACAGCAGCTATCCGACGTGGCATCGATTCAACATACACTGAGTGATCACTGAATTATGACCACCTACCTAATACTTCGTAGGTCCTCCTTTCGCCCTCAGTACAGCAGCTATTCGAGGTGTCATCGATTTAATAAGATGCCGGAAGCAGTTGAAAGGTGTGGCCAACCAAGCTGTGTGTAATGCGGCCCTCAGTGCAGGTATGGAGATGATTGGTGTATCCAGACACCTGATATGCCGTTCCATAGTGTCCCTCAAGTTCTCTATGGGATTGATATCGGGGGAGTTCGGGAGCCAGTCGATATGCTGTAAGTTTGAACTATGTTTCTCAAACCTTTCCTGAACAACATTGGCTCAGCGCATTGTCATCTTGGAAGACACCGTCACCATTTGGGAAAAGTGCAACATTGCTGGGTGTACAGAGTCAGCAAGCAATTCACGATAGATAGCTGGACCTGTGGCTCGGCGCATTGTCACTTTGGAAGACACCGTCGCCATTCTGGAAAAAGTGCAACATTGCTGGGTGTACAGAGTCAGCTAGCAATTCACGGTGGATAGCTGGACCTGTGGCTCGGCGCATTGTCACTTTGGAAGACATCGTCGCTATTTGGGAAAAGTGCAATATTGCTGGGTGTACAGAGTCAGCAAGCAATTCACGATAGTGGATACCAATCGTACATTGTTCCACATGCACCAGGGGTCCAAGTTGCTGCCAGGTAAATATGCCCTGCACTTTACAACCACCTTTACCGTCTTACATTGTGGAGACCCTGCAAGATGGACCGAGTGTCTCATGTTGTTCGCGTCAAATGCGTATACGACCATCCACGGAGTGGAGTAAAAAACGCGACTCGTCAGACCAAAACAAGGTTTTTCCGGTATCTGACGTCCAGCTTTGCATGATCTTTGCACCAAGAGTCCTTTGCGCCATTGAACCGTGGTTAGGAGAGGATGTCGTCGGGTTCTTCTGCTGATATAGCCCATACGTGCGACGCATGGTCACGACAGATGCTATTCCGGGTTGAGCTCTGTTGTATTGGGGAGTCAACTGTTGAACAGTGCTGAGGCTCTTGACCTGTACAAGTCGTCGGACCACGCGCTCACCTCTCACATCAACCTTTCGCTGTCCTGTGCAGTTTTGCCTCTGGATCGTTGTTTGACCATTTTCATGCCAGTCTTGATACACTTTAACTACGACGACTCGCGAACCAGTTCAGCCTATAACTCCCACAATCTGGCCTTTCTCAAAGAGGTCTATAAATCCCTCCGTTTACCCATCACGCTCCGAATTTTGCTACCTACTGCTCTACTCACACCTTATGCACCGATGAGCCATTTCATTATGACCATCCCCAGCCTAGAGAAATGAGCGTGCCTGGAGACCGAACGGTGGCGCAGGTGAAGTTTACAGAGCACTATATATCTACAACCCGAGGATCGGCTTTCGGTTTGTATAGTGTTCGGAGTCAGAATGGGAAAAGCTGCCGATTTATCGGAGTTTGATAAAGGACAAATTGTGACGGCACGGCGCCTCGGAATTACGATCTCGGAAACGGTGCAGCTTCCTCACGTGCCGCTGTAGTGAGTACGCATCAAAAGTCGTGCACAGATGGTCGAACGACGAACCGTCGTCCAACCGTATGCCGTCCGCAGCTCATTAGTGCCAGAAGGGAGCGGAGACTGTCGCTCATTGTTTACAGCTACCGCAGGACCACAGTGCGACAAATCACCCGCAGCTACAACAGTGGTGATCAGGACAATGTGTCACAGCACACAGTTCATCGCAGCCTTCTGCGCGTGGGCCTGCGTAGCCAAAGACCCAGCTGAATCCCCAGGCTCACTGCACGTCATCGCCAGCAACGCATGAAATGGGCCCAGGATCGTCGAGATTGGAACGTGGATGATTGGAAGAAAGTGGCCTGGTCGGACGAATCAAGATTCCTGGTGCATCACGTAGACGGACGAGCGCTGATACGCCGATTACCAACGGAGGCTATGGTACCTGGATGCACTGTTGGGCGGAAACAGGCGAGCGGCGGCGGTGTTATGCTGTGGGCGATGTTTTCTTGGGACACTTTAGGTCCCATTATCCCAATAGCACAATCCCTCACAGTTGTCAGATATCTGAACATCGTTGCGGACCAAGTTCCCCCATTCATGACAATTGTGTTCCCTGCTGGTGATGGCCATTACCAACAGAATAATGCGCCATGCCACACAGCCAGAATCGTCAAGGAGTGGTTCGAGGAACATGCTGGTGACTTTCTGTTAATGCCCTGGCCTCCAAATTCACCTGACATGAACCCAATCGAACATTTGTGGTTCTACTTGGAAAAGCGGGTTCGCGCTAAATCACCACCAAACCGAAATGTACGGGAACTGTACGGGAACGGGAACATTATGGTACCAGATACCCCAGGATACCTATAGCTACCTCATCGAATCGATGCCTCGCCGAGTGGCTGCTGTTTTGCGGGCTAAAGTGGGTCCTACAGCTTATTAGGTAGGTGGTCATGATGTAATGGCTTATCGGTGTATATGCTACGTCGATCGACTAATCGCGCTCTCTCGGAAATCACGTGGTCATCCAGCAGCGCTTTTGATAGGGGTGGTCATAATTCAGTAATCACGCGTTGTATATTATACACTTTAAAACCTAGGAACAGTACAAACCGTAATGCTTGGCGCTTTGAGGCCCTTTTTAGGCTCTCGCGCCAATAAAACCTCAACGACCAACCAGCATATGACATATAGCTTACGACATGCAGGAACTTTCATCAGTGGGACTAAACAGTTTGAAAAGACTCGTGATTACTTACGATAAAGGTAACGAAAGGTTTCAAGTTTGCCTTTGCAAAACTGAAATCATGTACTATCAAACAATAAATCCCAGTTAACGAAATCGCCTGGAAAAAAAAAAAAAGAAAAAAATGGGGCCTAGCTTTGAAGCAACGAACGTACATAAATTCTTGTCTTTGTATAACATGCAATTAAATGGACGTCTTTGTTTAAACTGTTTCCACAGGATTTGGACTTTTGCTCCATTACTACTTTCAGTAGTTTGAAAAAGCTTTTACTTATTTTTATCTAGATGCTGAATGTGAAGATGAATTCAGTTACGGAATCAAGGGACTATTGAAAGTATATGAAGATGATGTAAAAGAAGTTCAAAGTGTAGGAAGCGGAGGAATAAATGCCTGCAAGTCTTTGTGCGTCAAGGATGATAAATGCAGGGCTATCGGCTACGCTGACGAGATAGTTAAACTGGACATGGAAACTGGCTCTTACCACACGTACACAAATCAGTAAGTAACAGATAACATTTAATGTTACTTTTATCACACTAATTTGCAATTTCAGGCTTTATACAGTGCTGGCCACATAAAATGCGACACCAAGAAGGACACGAGAGAGCAAAGTCAGATTTACTGGACACATAACAACAGATACAAAGATGAAACGATTGAGCTTACAGGCCCGTGCGACTTGCGGAACACGCAGACATCAATAGTTCGTGTGGCCCCCATGGCTGGCAATAACGGCCGCTACACGCCGCGGCATCGAACGAAAGAGGCTTTGGATGTGGACTTGGGGTGTGTCGGTCCAGACTGCTTCCACCACACGTTGCCACAGTTCATCAGGCGTAGCCGCGGGTGGTGCTTGCTGGGCCACTCAGTTGCCGATCAGCGACCAGACGTGTTCGATGGCCGACATATCGGGAGAACAGGCGGGACACGGCAGCAGTGACACGTTGTGGGCCGTGAAGAAATGTTGCATGATGCGTGCCACGTGCGGGCGCGCATTGTGCTGTTGAAACGTGACCGTTGACAGGTCCTGCAAGTAAGGGAGGACTACAGGCTCCAAAACGTCGGAGATGTATCGGTGGCTGTTGAGTGTACCGGCGATGCGTACCAGAGGGTGCGGGTGTCATATCCAATTGCGCCCCAAACCATAACGCCAGGCAACGGACCGGTATGACGATGCATAATGCAGGCGTCATACAGTCTCTCGCCGCGGTGCCGCCACATGCGGATCCGACCATCGTGGTGTTGCAGGCAGAAGCGGGATTCGTCGGAGAAGACAATGTCGTGCCATTACGTAGTCCAGATGCGGCGTTCAACGGCCCACCGCCGCCGCACTCGCCGGTGGTGTAACGTCAATGGTAATCGGAGCAATAGGCGCCGTGTGACAAGTCCCCGCTCCTGCAGACGACGTCGAACGGTACGTGCTGACACAGGTTGTTACGCAACACACCCTAATTCCTGCGCTAACGTTCGTGATGTGGCCGTGCGAGCCGTCAATGCCCGCCGCACAACATGCCAGTCCTCTTGTTCGGTGGTGTGCCACGGCTGCGGCAACCGCTCACGTCGGTCCTTCCGTCCGTCCCTCCTGCACCCACCGAATCCATACTCACTTCACTGTGGCTGGATGTCGTCCCACACGGGCGCCGATGTCTCGGTACGATAAACCGCTGTCGCGATAAGCCACTATTTGTCCTCTGTCGAACTCCGAAACTTGCTGGAATGACTGCCGTATTCTGCGACGAGACATCAGGAAGCTTCCCACGCACAGGTCCGGCAGCACAACACACTTCCACTACTTACACCCCGCCTTCTGTGCACCCTTCTTATATTGCTTCTCGGTGGCGTGCCGGGCGCACATGATTTGCATATGCCCTGCAATGCTAATCGTTTGCATGTCCTCTCGCGCGCGACGCATGCTGCGAATTTCAGACCAATCGGATGCTCCCTTCTTGGTGTTGCATTTTGGGTGGCCAGCAGTGTAAGTTTTTCTGCTGACACCGCAGCGAAATTTTTATGTCAATTTAAATTTAAAAGGGGGGGGGGTGATGGTTTACTTACTATTTTCTCTGTGAATATACACTATATTGACAAAAGTCCCCTTCAAAAGCAAATGAACGGATCCCCTGCTTTGTTAAGATGCGCGGTACAGCTGCAAACGGTATAAAAACAAACCTGCAGCTGACCGCGATCATATCGCACTGTGAGGTTGAGGGAAAATGTCGCCGAACTGACTTTGAGAAAGAAAATATTGTTGGGTTTTATATTAGTGGGTTGTCCATATGAGAAACCGAGAGACGTTTATACATGCCCAAGTCAACTGTTTTGGATGTACTGAATAAGTGGAAGACACGTGGCGTGCCTGAAGCAGCAAAACGTACCGGCAGACCAAAGAAAATCAGTGATAGAGGACGTCGAAGCCTCAAGAGAGTCGTTACAGCTACTCGACGGAGTACTTGCACAAGACCTCAGTGTACAGGTGAGTAAAAATGCTGGAACCTCGGTGTGTACACGTACCATTCGCAGAGAACTTCATTCCATGGGTTAGTGTGGTCGTGCGGCTGCTCATAAGTATTTCATCTCCACTCGGAATGCTACTCGTCGTTTAGCATGGTGTAAAGAACATTTATCGTGGACCGTAGATCAATGGAAACGGGTCTTATGGACTGATGAATCCAGATACACGATCTATCAGTGTGATGGCCGTGTTTGGGTATGGCCGCAGCCGGGAGAACGCTATTTACCACAGTGTACTGTTCCTACGGTCATGTTTGGAGCTCGCAGTGTACTCGTGTGGGGGTATTTTTCGTGGTATGGTCCCGGCCCATTGGTTATCATAGACAAACCTGTTAACCAGCACGTCGACCTCGATATTCTGGACAATTATGCCCTATCAACTCTATGGCAATACTTTGGAACCGAGCCTTGTTGGTACCAGCAGGATAATGAACCGAGCCATAAAGCAAGTACTGTTACGGCGTGGGGTGATGGCAATTCCGTATCGTGTGTGGACTGGCCAGCACAGAACCCTGATCTTAATCCCATAGAGCACCTATGGAATGAATGAGAGCGCCGCATAAGAAGTTTGGAACCAAGGCCTACTACTAAGCAACAGTTAGCGGCAGCATTGCGTACTGAATGGAAGCACATACCTATCGCTGTGTTCCAAAACCTTGTCGAAAGCATGTCTCGAAGGGTCAGTCCTTGTATTAAGGCCGAAGGAGGTCCGACACCGTACTAATGTATGTCAATAAATGCTGTGTTGTGTTTCTCTTCTAGGTGCCCGGTGACTTTTGTCAATATAGTGTATATCGGGTGTTTCATAAACGTTGTAACCAGGGTTAATTTCCTCACGCCGTTCGTCGGCGTATACTTACAACTGGAACAACTACGAGAATGAAGCGTATAATCATGTCGCGGCTGTTTTATTACCGTGGGTGGTATGCACATAAAAACAGGAAATTTAAATTTTTATACGGCTCCCGCAGCGAACAATATCCATTTAGAAAAAGTTGTGCGACGTGTTAATTAGTCTAAAGAAAGCAACCTCGTCTTTCTAGATGTAAAAGTCGCTAAGATATTATCTCTATGAATTACGTATATGTATCGTGTGCAGCTTGGTGTATACTGTAGAGTGTTACGTCGATGGTGACCTTCTGCCCCGAATGAGAATGAGATTCGAGACGCCACGCACAGGATGAAACCGGAACGTTCGGGTTCGACCTCTGGATCAGAGAGCAGTTAAGAAGACAGTAAAAACAAGAATTATGATAATAATAATAATAATAATAATGACAGCAACATTTAATGACTAAAATACGAGCTTGAGATTAGAAGATACTGCTCAATTACGTTAAATAAAAAAGTGAAACAACGCGTATGAAAAACAGAATGTCGGTCGCCAGCTACCGAGTTCGTACAATAAACAATTTCTTTCGTTCTGCAGGTAAAAATCGGGCTTTGCAAATATTTACTTTTAAGATGTAAAGATCTCCGTTGCTTCCGACATAAATGATCTGCTTACCTTTTCATAAAGCGAAAGTGTAATCCTGTTGTGTATCTGAAGTTCAACACACGCAAACACAATCACAGGTATTTGTTCCGAACCCGCTCAATGACAATGACCGTCACAAAAACATGAATGCCTCCTCTCACCGGCACAAAAACACTGTTTTTCCAACCTGTTGCTTTTTTTTTTTCCCCAGCTGCAGCCACGATGACGTCGTGAGACCAGAACTACGATCCCAGGACATTATAAAAGTACCTATGGATTCACTTATAAAAACAAACACTGTTCGCTGCTGGCAAAGTTTCTCACGGTAAGAGAAACGAAAGGTGGTAACACTCACCCTTGTCACATCTACGAGCTAAGCTTCTAATGATCACTGTGCAATAAAACGAAAGAAAAGCATTTACGTAGGATGACATCTCGAATCTTTGTTTTTGCACTAGGCAATAAAACGGAATGAAACAATATATAGCACGTTTTTCCGCTATGTGTATGAGAAAATGTGTGGGAAGGTTGGGATCTGCACATACACCACTAGATTATTCAAAGCAATCAGAATTGTGTACTGAATTGCCTGTCATAGCAATCAGAATTGTGTACTGAATTACTGGTCAAAGCAATCAGAA
Source organism: Macrothele yani (assembly GCA_039090855.1). Classification (NCBI taxonomy): domain Eukaryota; kingdom Metazoa; phylum Arthropoda; class Arachnida; order Araneae; family Macrothelidae; genus Macrothele; species Macrothele yani. Next base: position 72,645,502 of record CM077016.1, on the reverse strand, counting down.
CTGTGCACCGAATTGCCAGTAGTTTACTGGTCATGGAAGACCAGTAAACTACAGGCAATTCAGTTCACAATTATGATTGCTTTGAATAATCTAATGAATTTTCCGTGTGCTATTGAGGAATATTTCTTCCTTGATTTCTATACACCGCTATGTTATACGCAGAGGTACGATGGTTGTCACGAAGACTAGTGTGAATCAACCTGTTTGAATCGAGGGGGAAAGTATTATAATAAATTCATGTTTCTATCAGAACTAAAATGTGATATGGTGACTTATTTTGGAAATGAAGGCGGGCTATTTCTCTTTGCAGGTGCTGGATTTACCATCGCAGCACAGCCACCGCTCTTTTGGACACTCCGACTGGAATATCTGGGGATGTTATGGTGTATGACAGAAAGTGTAACTAGAGAAAAACTGATGCTAAAAGAGTTCTGATGTCTGTTCTCTTTTTAAAGAAAAAACTCAAATAAAATGAATTAAAATTAACGAATATGTGGATTTAATGCCTGTTGATACCTTTGTCAATCCTTAGGAAGAATTTGCAATTGCATGTTTGTGAGAAATATGCAGTTGCGATTGCATTTGTTTTCCTTTCGTCAAGCTTATAAAAACGAATACAGCTCTAAAGATTGAAAATCAAGTGCAAATGTTGTTTTGTGACGACGCTTAAAGAATGAGCATTCCCGAATTTAAAGTTGTTCACTAATTTTACAATCTTGTTCTTAAAAAAAGTCCCTATTTTCCACGATTAAAACTAACCCTCCGCTGTTAACTTTGCTATTCTTTTATAAATTTTTACTAACTTTGGGCATGTAGATTTCCAAGTCTTCTGATTCACTGTTCTCTGCTTACGTATTCGCTTTTCCAGATGGCGGATAAGAAATAGGAAAATAGTCCTTAGGGATAGCACTAGTCTAATTGCAGAAGGAATTTTAGAGTAAACAATGTGTTTTTTTTTATTTTCTGCACTGTAGCCGTAAACTTTTATCGAGCAAAAAATTACAATCATCTACAGGAGTTGGACAAAATAATGTGAACACTTGGGAAATAGGCGATATCTTTATTACTCACGTGTTGGACCACTATTGGCCTTCAATACAGCTTCCAACATTCTTTAAATAGATTCATGCCGTTTTGAATAGTCTCCAGTGGAATATTGCACCATTCGTCGATGAGAACACCAGTCAATTGCTTCAGATATGTTGGAGGAGAGAGTTTGCTTCACACTCTGCTCTCCAAAACTGTCCACAGTGGTCCGATGATATTTAAGTCAGGTGATTGAGCTGGTCAGAGAAGATGTTGAATTTCATCTTGGTGCTTCTCAAACCAAGACTGAACTGTTCTGGATATGTGTGTGGGCGCATTATCATCTTGAAAAATGCCATCATTGTTGGGAGACAACATTTCGACAATAGGATGCACATTAGGGTGGGTCGAAAAAAGCCGAATTTCTCTGGTCGAAACGCCCTCATGTGGGAAAGTTGTGAGTGAGCACACTAAGAATTGTGTAGAATATTTTTCGAATCGGTTAATATCTTTGGCTCTTGACCAGAGGCTCAAAGTTTTGAAATTTCACTAAAAACATGAAATTTTCGAGTGTCCGTGTCGAAAATACCAGAATTACCCGGATCGAAATGCCCTAGTACGGAAAAGGTTTTAATGTCCATCAACAGCAAATGTATAAAGTATAATTCCATTCAGTTAATTTATTCAGCTCTGACCAAAGGCTCGAACGAAGCACGATGGAAGTGCTACTTCCGTTCATGTTCATCCAGCTACCACTGAGCGCGACCTCGGGCGACCTTAAATTGTACTTCTGTGAGCTATGTCCTTTTCTGAAACATACCAGAATCATCGTCTTACTCTCAGAAATGATGGTTCATGTTCCGGGAGCTATTCTCGAACCAGGAGCGTACTAGTAGCCCCCGTAAAACCCGCAGTGTGTGTGGGGGGGGGGGGGGAGCTCTAGCCTGAGCAAAAAGATTTTACAAATTTGTTTGCGGAAACTTCGTATGAGACTGGTTAAAGAAATAGCCAAGAATGAAGTACCTTTGAAGTTTTCAGAAGAAAAGCATTATTTTTCTCACTAAATACGTAAAATAAAAAAAAAATCATTTTTTCTGCTTTTGTTCATAAAAACTGGATGACGAAAGAACTTGAGGCCCCTTGTAGTAGCTCTTGGTGTTACAGGGGGGCCTCAAGTTCACAACCCTTGCAATAGTTTCTATGCAGGTATATTAACAAGATAATGTGAAAAAAATATCAGTTCAATGAGCGGAATTTTTATATACCAATGAGGATAAGGTGTTATGTATTACAGTTATTTGCACATAACTATACATCCCCCGAATAGAATGAACTGAAAGGTGTTTTTCTCGGGAGCGAAAAATCAGAGATTTGTGCCACTTTTTAAGAACGGAGTCAAAAGATTTTTTTTTACTACGTGCAAAACACTGTGGCATTATGTAAGCGTGTTTTTATATTTCAGAGTAAATAATTTAAATAGTTTTACGTTCCTTTTGCTACAGTTCTTAATCGTTACTTAGTTATTTGTTTACTTATGCTGTGACATTTCGTATAAATCGGAAAAGTCATAGACACTCTCACACAGCAGTTGCATATTTTGTGTGCGCAATCGTGAGGTATTTTGAAAAGCAAGCCTTAGTTCTTTAAAATAATAAATTTTTCATGATATGATTAACTTTAACGTAAGCATTTTGTAGTAATTTGTATCAGTAATCAGGGTAATGATTTTAACTATAACGTACACATTTTTGTTTCACGCAATAAAGTGAAATAATTTTGATTTTACGAAAAATACTCGTAGGCTCCAAAGAATTTGATTTATTAAAACACCTGTAAAGCCTAGTTAATAATATGGAAGTTAAAATTTTAAGTAACTGAAAGCTAAGGAAGGGATTTTCGCAAAAGGCCCTCGAAAAGATTTTTTTTGCGGGGGGACTCGAGTTTCTCCGGTACGCCCCTGTCTCGAACAATCTAGGCAGTGTGGCATAGCGCTTTATCCTGCTGAAAAAAGTCACTGCTAGAATAGAATACCATTGCCATGAAAGGATGTACCTGGTCAGCAATGATGTTTAGAGAGGTGGTAGATGTCATAGTTTCCTGTGCATGACTGACTAGACCCAGTGTTTCCCAGCAGAACATTACCCAAATCATTAAACTTCCTCCACCCGCTTGTTTACGTCCCACGATGCATCCTGGTGCCAACACTCCTCCAGGAAAACGATGCACGTGTATCCTGTGCCGTCCACATGGTGCAAAAGGAAACGAGATTCGTCGGACCAGACGCCCTTCTTCCAATCATTCAGGGTCCAGTTTTGATGCTTCCGTTCCATTTGTAGGCGCTTTTGACGATGAACCGACTTTAGCATGGATACTTGGACCTGCCTGTGGCTACGCAGCCTCATTTTCAGTAGGGTTTGATGTACTGTGTGTTATGGTACATTACTCCCCTCACTAGCATTCAAATTACAGGCAAGTTACGCCACACCAGTGGCGTATATTTTAGGCTAGCTGAGAAGCCCAGAGAGTGCACAAATAAAACTGAATTAAATATACACAAATAAAAGTCAATTATCAACGGTATTAAAATATGTTGATGCTTTCCGTGCGAAAAAAAAAACGCGTGCGGATTCGCTTCTTTGACTCAGTCTGGTGAGCGAAAACCAACGGCATAACGCAAGCAGCTTTTCCAGAGTTTTCCCAGTTCTGATGCGAAAACCTTCCGTACAATCGCCTGCTAGCGTTTCCATGACAACATGAATCAGCTGGTAGAGGTGAATGGGCCATTGCTTCGGGAAACGGTTCGCTTAGAAAAAAGAAGACTTTGACTATCTCAGTCACTCGCATACTCCCGCTCATAAGTGTTTCGCGAGAGTTGTTTCAGTTTTGGGGAAGTGTCAATGAATTAAAATCACAGATATTATATCTTAAATTCGTGGCTTTGTTGGATTCGAACTGTTTTGATAAATTTTGTGAAAGCTTCTCTGAACATCTACTGTCAGAACTTAAAGAACTCTATGCTTCAAATCTTGATACAGCTCGACTAAAAAATAAACAGAAGGTGTTTTATTCCCTTGATGAATACAAAAACAAATCAGTAAGAGACATTACGTGTTACATAAAGTTGAATAAATTGGGGAGGTGTAAAAATTAGCAGACCTCATATTAAACTTTCCATCAACAACTGCAACTTCCGAAAGAAGTTTTTCAGCATTAAAAAGAATCAAGATATATCTTAGAGCCACACAAGAACATGCACATTCGAAAAACTTGGCTGTTTTGTAAATAGAGAAACTTTATTTTTAAATATGAAAAATTACTCGGAAGAAACATTTTATGAAAACGTAGCACTCAAGTTCACACAAAAGGAGAAGAAGAATGGAGTTCATGTACAAATAATAAAGTATTCAGAAGAAGAATGGAGTTCATATACAAATAAGTGTTGAAATCCTAATCCTCATAATTATTTGGTATCATGTTAGCAATGACATGTACCTAAAATTTAGAAAAAACGTTACTTCTATTACTTAACAATTAAAAATTAAACTTCGCAATTAAAAAAAAAATAAAATAGCCCAGGTCTCGGACCCAAGATACGCCACTGCGCCACAGTATCTCTTCTGTTGGCTCGTATCGTACAGGATAGCCTTCGCTAACCACTAGCTTCGATAAACCGTGGTCGGCCGACACCTTGCTAACGGTCCGTGCTGTCTCGGAAATACTCTGACCCAGTCTTCCGGCTATTACAATTTGGCCTTTGTCAAACTCTCATAAGTCCGCTGCCTTTCTCATCTGTAGAGCAAGAATAACACAGATTAACACAGCTCAGTATCCGGTGTTATTTATACTATTTCATGACCTTTACACGTGCCATCGTTTACGTGCAGTTGCTTCGATTTGCATGAAGACGCGCTGGTCATAATGTTTTGAGCCGCGGATGGCATAGTGGTTAACGTTCGTGACTGTCACGGAAGAACCTCAGGTTCGATCCCGGCGGGAAGGTACGAACGCTCGAACCACTAAATATCCGCCGTGCTTCGGATGGGCACGTTAAGCCGTCGGACCCCGGGTACTGCCCCCCGCCCCCGGTAATAAATAAGGGCTTCTACCTCGCTTCCGCGTCACTTTTCTATTGGGCACTCTAGCCCAAATCTCCTAGCTTCCTATTTCTTAGCGTTGTTTGAGACCTGGGGTCAGACACTCCCTTCCTAAAATCCTCTGCATCTTATCTGTTTTGGCTTTTCAGTGCAGCAATTTCTGCTTACGGAGAAATACTTGAAGATTTCGAACGAAAAATTTCACCTCAAAGTAAATTAATTACACATTTCCCCGGGGGAGGGGGGATATCACCTCAGTGATTCCCAGACTCACGACGAGCTGCTCGTACATTGTAACGAGCCTTCCAAAATAGTGTAAAGACAGCGTGTGTGTGGTCCTAATGGAATTAATATTACCAAATCTCTGCGTAACAAACGAAATCTCTCAGGGGGTTGGTGAATAAAGATTTGGGTTCAAATCTCGGATAAGACTTAGCTGGTGTTCGCTTACTAACAGAAATGGTTCTCTCCCTTTTCGGAAATCGTTGGTCCAAAATAAGGAGCGGGTGGCTTAGATGCTTATACGAGTCGTTAAAATTTAAAGAAATAATGAACAATTATTATCTTTCACAGCAGGGCCATAATTCCGTTTTGTTATGTCAACATCTGTGATCCTGATGAAACGAAAAATTCGGAAGCCTACGTAATCAAATAGTTCTCACTGCTGAATCATAATCCCGTTTTGTGACGTCAGCACCGTAGGCCCTAATGAACAGCTTCTTGCCAAAATATTATGTAATTAAAGAGTTTGCTGGTCCGGTGTCTAAGTAGTTAAAAGACACGGCTTTTTTTCTAATGAAGTATGGCCTGGGTGTTTGTTCTACGGAACTTGAACTAGTGGCCGCCGCCCCGGTGGCGCAGTGGTCTAAGCGCTGACTTCTGACCATTCGTTCGAGATGGGTCCGGGTTCGAATCCCGGTGAGGCATGGGTGTTGTTTTTGTCTTACGACACTGGCTCTCTCTCCCTTCCCTGGAACCATTGGCCCTAAATTAGGGAAGGACGACTGCTTACAGTCCACTGAGTTGCTCACGGTGGTCGTTAAACCACCAAACAAACAATTTAGGTGCTCACAACGGTCGTTAACCCTTTAAGCGGCCGATGTGTCTGAACCAAATGATGCAAAAAAAAAAAAAAAAAAAAAAAAAAATCTGCGCTCTACCAGCTGAAGTCTTCACTTAGCTGCCAGGTTTTACGGAAGCTGAGGCAAAATAATTCATTCCCTCCCTCTCATCTCAGCAGTACCGACCATAAACCTGTCACAGGTGATAAGCGCTCCCTTCTAGTCCTTTATCCTTTGGCCCATGATTCACGGAATGATGGGGAAGGGCCAATGACCTGACACGGACATCATGCCAATGGGCAGAAGCAAGTGACTTGGCAGCAGTGGAGCACTGTCGCAGGGCAAGCTTTGTTCTGTACCACAGTTCGACGTCATCTACTTAACAGAGGACTGGTCTCTAGTAACCCACTGCTGGCATTCCTTTGACGCTCAACCACAGACACCTCAGGCTGCAATGGGGTCTCGAACACAGACAACGACAGGTCGTCTGTGTACAGGTATTGGCGGCCGGTCGTGTTTTCTGACGAGTCACGATTCAACTTGATGCACCATGATGGTCGCATACGTGTTCGAAGACATCGTGGTAAACGACACTTTGCAGCTTGCATTTTGCAGCGTCACACCGGCCCAGCGCCAAGCGTCATGGTTTGGGGCGCCATGGGGTTCACTTCACGATCTTACCTGATACGATTTGAGGGAATCCTGAACAGCTAGCGATACACCAGGGATGTTTTAGAGGCAGAGGTAATTTGTATGAGAGGAGTGCGAGGCAGAGGTGATTTGTATGAGAGGAGTGCGAGGCAGAGGTGATTTGTATGAGAGGAGTGCGAGGCAGAAGTAATTTGTATGAGAGGAGTGCGAGGCCAAGCTGCTGGCTGGAAGGAAAGAAGTTAAGGTGGAGTGAGGTATTGCGTCTGCTGGGCACAACGTTAAAATTTGATTTAGACAAACAAAAACGACATTTTCTGTTAAATAAATTGTTCAAGTACAGTACTATAAGCAAAAATGGAAAATTTTGAAAATAAATTTAAGACAATGCAGTAATGCAGTCAGAGCAAGCAAAAGGTTGAAGGTGTTATTCCACCAACGCTTGTATCTTACACCCGTGGCGTAACTAGTCAGGTCCATGTATGTATGTGCGCCCAGGTGGAGGAGATGGGAATTGCACGAATTCTTTTGTAACCGGTAGTGAAAAGCATTGCCGCCTCGGTGGCGCAGGCCTCTGATCATTCGTCCGTAAGGGGTCCGGGTTCGAATCCTGGTCAGGCATGGATGTTGTGTTTGTATTACGGCACTGGCTCTCTCCCTTCCCTGGAACCAGTGATCCTATCCTGAATTAGGGACGGGTGTCTGCTTATAGCCCATTGAGTTGCACACGGTGGTCGTTTAACCTTCAATTAAAAGAAAAAAAAAGCATTAAAAATCTGTTCTTTCAGTGTTTCGTAAAAAAAAAAAAAGTTGCTATCAAGCTTGCCCCACCAAAAATAATGCTCGTCTAGCGACGTCCCTACTATTCAATGCCACGCCGTGTAGAGACTGTTATTATTGTTCGAGGTGGTTTCACACGATGTTGAGTTTTGAAGCGAAGAAATCTTGTATAGCTCTAGAAATGTAATCAGTTATTTCCTGTAACATGAGGAATCTGTTGTGACGTACCTGCCAGCAGGACGCACACGACATAAAGGCAGATAGGAATCAGAATAATCGTCCGCGTAGCTTAATTGGTAGAGCAACTTATTCCGGAATGAGGGGACCCGGGTTCGAACCCCAGGGCGGATAAAAATGACGGAGAAATTTACTTCGTTATACTGTGATATAAATTTCATTAGAATAGCGAGATTCTTTCTTGGTGTTGCAATTTTCACAAACATTAGTATATTTGTGAAACTTCCTATGAGAAAGGTGTGTGTAGTTCCTTCAAAATTAAATATTACCGATTTCATTTTCTTTTAAATCGCTCATGGTATGTATCGCATAGCTTTATACTGCATTTTTTAATGTAACAGAAAGCAGAAGAGGTTAATGAACGTATTGTAATTGAACAATGAAACGGACAACACAAAAAGAGATAAGTGTGAAATATACAAATTTATTTTATTTATATACATCACAAACAAATGAGGACCTTTTCATGGTAAAAGATCTTGTGAGCCAAACCACAACCAAATAGCAAAGACAGGCACAAAGTCAACTGGCAACATATGCCGAGAGTAGGTATCTTCTAATACTTAAGCCATGCAAAAAGTTAATTTTTGTGGTTTCTTGCAGTCTCCGATATTGCACGAAACTTAGACACTGTGTAAATATTCACACTCACGCACACAAATGCTACCAATTTCACGAAAAGAGAAAAAGAAAAATTAGAGCTTAAAAAATTTGAATTCATTGTCATTTATAGGCACCCATCGATTTCCAATTAAAGAAGACACCTCCTTAGCTGTTTCCTCGTAGGACTGTGAAGTTTTTCTCAACCATTCGTAAAATTCATCAGACCATTCCGGGTTATGCGGCCAGTCACACCTTTTAATGAGAGCATTGCGACGCACAATCAGTCGGCGAATACTTTTCGAGTAGTAAGCAATTAATAAAACTGTTGATGTTGATATCCTTTCTCGGATCACAAGGGTGTTCAGTTTCGGACAAGATCGGCAAAGCAATATCTGAAAAGAAATTTTTCCTTTTACTGAAGTTATTCTTTGCAAAACAAGAATACATATCGATATGTGCTCGTTAGGGCCGCCCCTAGGGGATGTGGGGCCCCAGGGCGAATATTTTTTACGGGGAGCCCTGTCTGTGTAAACAATTTGATTAAAAATGTATTACATATAATTAATGGGCCTCTAGGAGGTGTACTGATCTGTCAATGAAGATTTTGTGTAATGGGTAGGGAAGTGATTCTTGTATTTATTTAGAATTTCCAACCGTAGGTTGAAGAAGCGTACATGCTCCAGCTTTGTCCGTCCGCGCGATAACTCGCGTAAAAATGGTTCGATTTCGATGAAACTTTATTATGTGGTAGGGAACCACCTGGGGACGAACCCTATTAAAAATGGAAGAAAAGGGATCAAAGGTCAGGACATAGGAACGGGGTCCATTCCATTGCCCTTATGCATCATAACGTGCGAAAAAATGGTTCGATTTCGACGAAATTGTAGTATGTGCTAGGGGACCACCTGAGAAGGCGTCCTATTGAAAATTGGCGAAATGGGGACAAAGGTCAGGACATAGGAGCGGGACCCATTCCATCGCCCTTATGCGTCATAACTTACGTAAAAATTATTCGATTGCGACAAAACTTTATCATGTTGTTCCGAAGGTATGCTGAACCGATTCGGTTGAATATAATCGAAATAAGGTCAAAGGTCAGTGCACAGGAGCGAAATTTATTCCAAAGCCATTATCCTCATAACTTGACTAAAAATGCTCTATTGAGACAAAACTTTGGTATGTTGTTCCGGAAGTATACTGAACCAATTCTGTTTAATATAATCGAAATGGGGTCAAAGGTCAGGACGCAGGAGCGAGATTTATTCCACAGCCATTATTCTCATAACTTGAGTAATGATTTCTGGTATGTTGGAAAGCGTATCATAATCAATGCATTGCATGATTTTACTAACTTGTTTATTGTGCTAACACTGCTGCAACTAGGCATTTTTCTTTGGGGTGGTATGATTTCGATTAAATTTATATGAACAGTACGCCAATAATTTTCATGCAATATCGATATATTATTGATATCTTTGGGAGAAAGAAATTTTTTTGCACAAAGTATCACTAGATATTTAATTAGTATCCTCAAAATTAGCATTGCCATTGAGCGAATTAAAGTACAGAAATTAAGAAAGTGATTTATAATGAAACGGATGAAGTAGTAGTGAATTCCGTTAAGAATAATCAGATGAAAATAATGATAATGCAAGCACTTTGTCATAAACATAACTATACTTTACAATAGCAATGCACTTTGAAGAAATTTGTCCCTTATGTCAAATGTAATTTTTGTCTAAATGACCATGGCGACTGCGTTTTATTTACGCTTTTCAACCGTAGGTTGAAGAAGGGTATATGCTCCAGCTTTGTCTGTCAGCACGATAACTCGCGTAAAAATGGTTCGATTCCGATGAAATTTTAGTATGTGCTAGGGGATAACCTGGGGACGAACCCCATTGAAAATGGGCGAAATGGGGTCAAAGGTCAGGACATAGGAGCGGGATCCATTCCATCGCCCTTATGCGTCATAACTTACGTAAAAATGTTTCGATTGCGACAAAACTTCATCATGTTGTTCCGGGGATGTACTGAACAGGTTCTGTTTAATATCATTGAAATGGGGTCAAAGGTCAGGGCACAGGAGCGAGATTTATTCCACAGCCATTACCCTCATAACTTAGCTAAAAATGCTTCTATTAAGACAAAACTTTAGTATGTTGTTACGGAAGTACACTGAACCAATTCTCTTTAATATCATCGAAATGGGGTCAAAGGTCAGGACACCGGAGCGAGATTTATTCCGCAGTCGTTATCCTCATAACTTGACTAAACATGTACGTCAAAATTTTAGTATGTTGTTCCGGAGTTATACTGAACCAATTCTGTTGAATATCATCGAAATGGGATCAAAGGTCAGGGCATAGGAGCGTGATTTATTCCACATCCATTCTCCTCATAACTTGAGTAATGATTTCTGGTATGTTGGAAAGCGTATCATAATCAACGCATTGCATGGTTTTACTAACTTGTTTTTATTATTCTGGAGATATGATTCATTCCAGAAAAGTGAAGAATGTTAGTTATGGGTTTGGAAGCTTGACCACAGACATCAACTTTGCCAGATGAATTTTAGTTCCGAGCGGCAGGTAAAAGATAATCCTAAAATCCTTCCATCCTACTTTACTCTAGGTGGTTAGACCTTAGTGGGCTAGAACAGCCAGAAGTAAGGGGTCATATCCTAGAGGGTTATACCAGCCCTGACTCTGGTCAGACGCCTCCACAAGAACAAGTTTATTCCATTTTTTGTCTCATTGGTATACGTGGGAAATGGAAGAAGACACGTAATTGTGTCGTCTGTGCTGCAGGGTCAGGCTACAGATAGAAATCCTGACAATGTGGGAAGGTAAAACGTTTACAATTTTGTCTTAGGGGCACTCGGTAGAGAGCAAAAGTGAATCAAACTGAGACAAAGACAGTGATAATACTAGCAAAATAGCACTGCTAATACGAATCCTGAAAAAAAAAAAAAAAAATCTAGGCTCTGGAGGGGTTTTAACCCTTCAAACCCTATCCTGGTTGCGCCGCTTATCGAGCATAATGTTATACGTATGTTATCATCCATAAAGAGAAACGTAACCCCAACTGCTGCGGCATAGAGCCCAATTGTGGATCACAGGATCTCATCTCGATATCTGACCCTCATTAGGCGTCCATTCCTGATGAAGTAGAGGTCTGTAAGACCTCCAATGCTAATAATGCCCACCCTCTCGAGGATTCCACCAGCACCGGAGCCATCTCTTTCCTGCATAAAGACAGGATTATTATGTCTTCCTTGTTTACGGGCCGCGGATGGCCTAGTGGTCAACGTTCGTGACTCAGTTCGATCACAGGCAGGTACAGTCGAAGTTTTTCTTGGCATTTGACGATAATGGAATCGCCTGATTTTTGGGGTGCAGCAAGCACTTCCCGCGTCTAAACACATGTGATTTGCTGCAAGAAGGGAGCAGGCGAAGGGTTCCGTAGTAATCTCACTCTAGGGCGGAATTCTTGTGGAAAGCTGGCAGTAAACATTGTTTAATCTGAAAGGAGGAAGAGGGCTTCTTTGTCTCTTAAATGACCCTTCTTAAGGGAACAGTGAGATCTCTCTCCCCAGCGATTATGTCCCCAGGAAGCAGTGTGAGACAAAGGGGAAACACCAATTCAGTAGGTGGGGAGAGAGATGCTTCGACACGTCGCACACAAAATGCTTGCATCCCAAAAATATGCGATTCCATTGTCATCAAGTGCCAAGTAAAAAAAATACGACTATACGAACGCTCGAACCACTAAATATCCGCCGTGCGTCGGATGGGCACGTTAAGCCGTCGAACCTCGGGTACTGGCCCCCCGGTAGTAAATAAGGGCGTCTTCTACCTCGCTTCCGTGTCACTTTCCTATCGGGCACTCTAGCCCAAATCTCCTAGCTTCCTACTTTTAAGGGTTGTTTAAGACCTGGGGTCAGACACTCCCTTCCTAAAATCCTCTACATATGATCATGATCATGATGGGCACATTAAGCCGTCGGACCCCGGGTACTGGCCCCCCGGTAGTAAATAAGGGCGTCTTCTACCTCGCTTCCGTGTGACTTTCCTATCGGCACTCTAGCCCAAATCTCCTAGCTTCCTACTTTTAAGGGTTGTTTAAGACCTGGGGTCAGACACTCCCTTCCTAAAATCCTCTACATATGATCTGATCTGATGGGCACATTAAGCCGTCGGGCCCCGGGTACTGGCCCCCCGGTAGCAAATAAGGGCGTCTTCTACCTCGCTTCCGTGTCACTTTCCTATCGGGCACTCTAGCCCAAATCTCCTAGCTTCCTATTTCTAAGGGTTGTTTAAGACCTGGGGTCAGACACTCCCTTCCTAAAATCCTCTACATATGATCATGATCATGATGGGCACATTAAGCCGTCGGACCCCGGGTACTGCCCCCCCCCGTAGTAAATAAGGGCGTCTTCTACCTCGCTTCCGTGTGACTTTCCTATCGCGCACTCTAGCCCAAATCTCCTAGCTTCCTATTTCTAAGGGTTGTTTAAGACCTGGGGTCAGACACTCCCTTCCTAAAATCCTCTACATATGATCATGATCATGATGGGCACATTAAGCCGTCGGACCCCGGTTACTGGCCCCCGGTAGGAAATAAGGGCGTCTTCTACCTTGCTTCCGTGTGACTTTCCTATCGGGCACTCTAGCCCAAATCTCCTAGCTTCCTACTTCTATGGGTTGTTTAAGACCTGGGGTCAGACACTCTCTTCCTAAAATCCTCTACATATGATCATGATCATGATGGGCACATTAAGCCGTCGGACCCCGGTTACTGGCCCCCGGTAGTAAATAAGGACGTCTTCTACCTCGCTTCCGTGTGACTTTCCTATCGGGCACTCTAGCCCAAATCTCCTAGCTTCCTATTTCTAAGGGTTGTTTAAGACCTGGGGTCAGACACTCCCTTCCTAAAATCCTCTACATATGATCATGATCATGATGGGCACATTAAGCCGTCGGCCCCCGGGTAGTAAATAAGGGCGTCTTCTACCTCGCTTCCGTGTGACTTTCCTATGGGGCACTCTAGCCCAAATCTCCTAGCTTACTATTTCTAAGGGTTGTTTAAGACCTGGGGTCAGACACTCCCTTCCTAAAATCCTCTACATATGATCTGATGATCTGATCTTCCTCGTTTACGCAAGAGAGGCACGTGCCGATTATCGGACTGCAAACTAAACCTTGACGCATCCGTGAATGAAACACAGCGCCACTGTTCACGTACCGAACCACGACAGCCTTCAGGAAACTCTGTGCAGACTCTTCGGGGATATGCAGAGAAGGCCACGCAAACCATGGGCAGTGTTGCATTCAGAGGGTTTTTTCCGTGGGTGGGAGGGGCAGTTGCAAATTTCGAGGGGACTAAAACTTGTTGACTGATTATATACATATAATCAAAATTTTGTGTTATTTACAGATATACACTGCCGGGCAATTGCTAAGGACGGATGACAATAGCAACGATAGCAACCATAAAATGGAAGGCAGGAAAATGTGGAAATTAGCATAAGTGCGGGATACAGTAAGACGTGTTGTCCGTATGCAAATTTTGGATTGCCGAACTTGTTCGTGACGTCATAGCGCTGATAAGAGATGTAAAGGATTTGACGCGTATTGACTGTTGTTGTTCAAACGCAAAGTTGAAAGGGAAAGAATCAATTGACGAACTTGCAATTTTCAGTATGTCTTCCCAACATCACCTAGATGATTTTACGCGTGGCCGTATTATTGGCAAGATTGAAGAATGGGCGAAAAATAACAAATGTTGCCAGGGAGTTCGACGTCAGCCACAGTGTTGTTTCAAGGCTTTGGAAATCATTTCAAACAAATGGAGAGTGTAGCAAACGTCACAGGGGAAGTCGTGTTCGCAGTACGACACCTGCAGAAGATCGGTACATAGTGCTATCAACAAAAAGACACCGGCGCAGCACAGCTAGTGAGGTAGCAAATCAGTTTATGGCTGCTACTGGCAAGCGGATCTCCCGAAAAACTGTCGCCAGACGTTTTGCATGAAGGAGGACTATACGCCCACCGTCCTGTTGTGTGCATCCCATTGTCCAGACGTCACCGTACCGCCCGTTTGCAATGGTGCCATCAACATCGCAATTGGACTGATAACGACTGGTCTGCTGTCCTCTTCTCAGATGAGAGTAGATACAGTCTATCGTCTGATTGTCGACGACAACTGATCTGGCGTGATAGTGGTACTGCATATTGTCCAACAAACATACAGGAAAGAGCCCGATATCCGACATGTAGTGTCATGGTATGGGCGGGCATCATGATCAATGGCCGTACGTCCCTCTATGTGCTTCCAACTGGGACTATGACTGGCCAACGATACATTAATGATGTTCTGCTACCTCATGTTCGCATGTTCCGTGGTGCTGTCGGTAATAGATTCATTTTCATGGACGACAACGCAACATGTCATCGAATAGTCGCTGTCCAGGGTGTCTTGAGAGCGAGGATATTCAACGCTTCGTATGGCTAGCACGTTCACGAGATCTGAATCCCATTGAAAATGTGTGGGATGCTTTGGGGAGGAGTCTTGCTGGTCGCCAATGCCCTCCAATAAACAAGGTCACCCTCATCCGTGCACTGACAGAGGAATGGGATAAATTACCCCAACAGCTGCTTGAAAATGTTGTGCAAAGCATGACACGACGTGTGGAATCTTGCATCGCCCTCCATGGTGGCCATATCCCGTATTGACATCTTACGCCGGAACGGCTGCGGACGGTAATTTCATTTTTTTCCCGTTTATGTATTCTGCACAAAATGGCCTGTTTGTCCCTTGAACACGTTCCAAAGCCTTCTGGATTTCAGAGCACAATAAATTGTCTTTCTTGTAATGTCCTGGCATTCTGACATTATTTTATTTCACTTGGCATCCAACCACACTTACTTTTTTATGCGCTATATAGCAGTTTAAGATCCGTCCTTAGCAATTGTCCAGCAGTGTATTAAACATATGTAAAAAAATTTAAATAGAGTAAAAAAAACTTTGTTATGCATTTATATCACAAGCAGATTCCAAGAAATCTTCACATACAAGTGATTAAAAAATGTAGAAATGTTGTACCTTTGCTTTAATTCAGTAATGGATTACGGATTTCACCATGAGGTGGTGTAAAATATCGAGGACGCTAGTAAAGGTAAGGCTGTGCTGGAGAAAATCCCTTCAAGACATTAGGATGGTAAAAATGTCCTCGCCTTACTACCAGCGCGTTTCTGATTATTAAGGAATCATTACAGTGTTACCTGAAAACGTATGATGTAAGCCATTCCCCTGGTTTCAGCCTCTTTAGATTATTTAGATTAGCAAATAATAGTAAAAAAAAACAAAAAAAAACCCAACTAACTGACCGTTTCGATGCCAGTTTGAGATGCCTCGATTTTTTTGTTGTTACAGAGTGTAAACCACCACCTCCAGAAAAAAACACACACCTTATTATGGGAACAATTTCTAATAATTTGCTATTGTTAAAAATTAGGCAGCAAATATTTTGTTGCATTGGAAGCATTAACCTCACGTTAGCTGCACTAAGGCTTAACGTGTATATGGAAAATTTGGCATCCAGAAGACTAAAATAAAGCTGAATGCCAGATTCCAAAATATGATGATGTATTGCAGTGCAAACATCTCTACTGTGTGGAATTAGGTTTTTATTGCAGAAGTAGTCGGAGTTGTCAGTGCTTGAAAAATTGCTCCTTCAGCGAGGACTGTTTAATGTTTTGTCGAAGGATGATAGAAATTTCAGACTGAAGTCCATGCGGATGTTGTTGTTTTTTTTATTATAATATATTCCCTCATTTTCTTATTTTTTTAAAATTAATTTCTCTAAATATTCAGTTATAAACGAACACAATTAGACTACACATAAGGGGAGATCGCCCAAAAACCTACGGGGGGGGGAGCATTCACAGATTTTCAGGTGATTAAGCACCCCAAAGAAGATGCCTGAATACATCACTGAATGGGTCCCCGATCATACAATCCTCTTTGGTGGAGCCGATTGTACATGACCTGTGTGGATACACGTCATTCTGTGGTCGCAGTAAACAAGCGTTTCAGTTCAGCTGCATTGCGTTTACGGTTCCTACAAGCCAGTAAACTCAAATACCGGTTGTCTTGTTGAAGTTGGCAGACTCTTCCTTGGACTTTGTGTTGAGAACCGCGACTCATGCGTGGAAAGTATAGGAAGCCACTTTTCACTGTCCCAGAAAAAGATAGTCTTCATCCCATTCTCTGCACCTGCTCTTCGGTGATGTGCAGAAAAGAGCACACACATCACCTGTTGCCGGGCATACGGTCCTCTTTGGTGATATCGATTGCACATGGTCTGTGTCCTGTGGCCGCAGGAAACAGGGGTTGGAATTCATTTGAATTTGCCAATTATCCTAGCTGGGTGTGTTCAAATACCAGATGAAGCACGGTTGGTGTGTTTATCCTACAATTCTGACTGTGTCCCTTTCCTGGAGCTAGCGTCAAAGAATATAAAGCTTGAAGAACGCCAACTCTCATAGTGATAACGTAAAACAGGTGACAACAGCGCCACCACATCTTAAGAGGTAATATGCTCTGCGGGAAAGTTGACATTCAGGAGCAAAATACGTTAGGGGACTACGGCAGTGAAGCTTTTCTTTGATCCCCGATCGTTTCCGTCGGTCTGATGACTATTTGCTTAGAGCTGTTTTCTTTGTTGTTGTTGTTGCTGTTTTCTGATATCCCGCGCATCCCATATTTTGGTGAGAAAAATATGCAATAACATTAGAATTACTATTTAAATTAAATTTTAGCAAATATTATAGTTAGGCCTAAGGATCCGTACAAAATGCAGACAACCCCTAGTATTTGGCATTACTGAAAATGTTAACAAAACTATTATATTCGATTTGCGAAGTGATTATGCTACCTGGAAGGTAACAATCACGTATTGTGGGTAGCTCGGCTGACTGTTCTTTACCCAAAGAATTGAAGTCAACAGAAATACGCATGCGCAGTCTGCTCCGGCATCAGCCTCTATGTTGGCTTCTGTGCACTGCATTTTAACTGTTAAGATATGGCGGCGCTAGTTACGTCTCGTCGAGCCTTAACTTCTCAGTTAGATATTCTTTGCCAGCGTCCCTAAATGAGGTACGAGTGGAGCCTTAGACGTTCATCACGGTCGTTAAACGCCCAAGCCAAAAAAAAAAAAAATAACTAAATAAATAAAATATTTTCAATTATTTTTGGAAGATGTTTTTTGCTACAGATATGTTCTTTCGTTGAGATTTATAACTCCGAATTTCAACAAAATGGAAACCGTCGAGAACAGTGGCCTGTTGCTATTGAAATTATTTCTTATATATTAACTAGAAAAGCAGCAACATATACTTAATTTAAATTTCTCACCAAAGCGGAATCCGCTCGGTCTTGGAATGAGCGGGGCATATAAAAGCGCGGAAGTTTCAAGTAAGCGTAGACTTGTAGATCTCTACAGTAGAGGCCTGAGCAGTTCAAAACGGATGAAACTGTAATCCTGGAATATGGAGTGTTGTATATTACGGAGTGTACTCCTGCACCTTCTTGCCAAACGATCTGGATAAACAAAAGAAAAATTTTAGGAGCATTAAAATAAAATATTACCGCATAAAAATAACGAAAAATACTCTCAATTACATGCAAAATAAGTATAAATGATAGAACTATTTCGAAATTCCATACATTTCTCACTAAGTACGAGCATATACCTCCGACAAGTAAGAACACACACCTCCAAGTAGGTACATAAATTGATTCGTTTATAGAAACGACCACGTTACTTAAGTATACAAAAGACGACACTGGATGTCGCCACGTCTGCTCGTTCGCTTCAAGCTATAGCGTAGCCTGAGAAGCACGGGTTTTTTTTTTTTTTTTTTTTTTTTAGATTTCTTTCACAAAATGGCTGTTAATGGGATATTTTGCGTGTTTGAGGACCATAAAAGTGTTTTTTTCCGAAAAAAAACCCCTGATATATTGTTTGATAGCCTCTCTGTGGTAGGTAATGAAAGGAATCCTTACCTTGCAGGTAAGGGATGACGAATATCATAGCTTCATCGATCTCAGTGCCCCTGGATTGTGGGTATGCACACTTAAAAAATACTTTGCTGTAACATCAACAAAATTGCAGTGATAGCAAATTTTACTAGTGATAATAGCCGCAGCAAATAACCATGCTATGCCTACTAAATGGATTAGCTGAATACATTCTGCAACAGCAACAAGATTTCTGCTATCTGTAGCTAGCAATTCTTGTTGCCCAGCAAGATTTCTGGTTTGCGCGGCTAGCAATTCTTGCAGCCCTAGCAGCAAGATTTCTGGTTTGCGCGGCTAGCAATTCTTGCAGCCCTAGCAGCACCTTTGCTGAGTTTATCAATATTTCTGGTTTGTGTGGTAAGCAGTTCTTTCTAACCCAGCAACAGTTTTGCTAGCTCAGCAAGTTTACAAACCACTCTCCAGTAAATAAAATTTACTACTTCAGCAAAGATCACTAGCTGTTTTTAAATACGTACCCTGGTAACCCTAATACCAAATAGTAAGATTAAATATGTTTCCTGTTCTGGCGATCGTTATTATTGCTATTTGTTTTCAGCTGAAAGTTATCAAAATCACGTGAAACACCACATTTTTGTAAAACCTGAAATATGTATAGTTATAGGCTTAATCATTTTCAGCAACTCTGAATATGATATTACAACAAATATTCAAATTAGTTCGAAAACCTCATTTCGGTGAAATGTGAAATTGCAGTTGGACTTGCCTACTTTCAAATCTCTAACTCACTTGGAAGATCCCAGCTCTCTGTTGCTGTTAAATTTGACATAGCTGTTGCATTTGAAAACTCCATAATTCCTATAATGGTACGAACATACAGAACACACACAAACAATCCCCAACACAAACTACAACATCAATATAAAGGCCGCGATGATTTCGCATGTGGGAAATGGGATGGCAATGCGTGCAGGAAAGACAAAGGCATATGTAGATCATGAACAGTATGTGTAACAAAACATGTTTTCTGGCGGGAGTTTCCGGTGTCACCAAGTCTGTTGCGCCCAATTAAATACTTAGCTAAATGTTTAGCTCCACGCTTTTGCTGCAGTTGCAAAATTATTAATGGCAATAGATATGGCACACATAGCAAGTGTCTTTGGTTGGTTCAGCAAAGTGCTTCTTACAAATGTAGTCATTGGCACTGATGTGCCGTATTTTCACTGTTGTCCATGTAGCCACTCTGTCAAAAACTTGAAAATTACACTGCGCTGGAATCGAACCCGCACCTCCCTATTACCGGTCGATCATGCTATCCGTTACACCACCCAGGACAAGGAAGTTCCAAGCAACTGAAGACAAGCAGATGTAACTTAAATTTCTTCTACAAACCACTTTCGTAACAAAATTTCTGCTACAAACACCATCCAGGGCAATGCAATTTTCAAGTTTTCTGAAAGAGTTGCTACATGGACAACAGTGAAAATACGGCACATCAGTACCAATGACTACATTTGTATCGCCTTCCATGTATTCCAGAAGAATTATTTCTTCCGGGAAATTCGTTTCTCGTTTATGTATGACGTGCAGCTTACAAACTTTTTTGGGTGAAATAGCAAAATTCTGAATAGCTAAATAAAAAAAACTGCTCATGCACTTGAATGTGCTTTGCCATAAAAACAAAGAAAAGAAATCCTGCTTGTTATGGCATCTAAGAGTATTTGCTCAAAGTGCAAAAATTAAGCAGCAATAACTTTCTTGCTGATGCAGCAAGAGTTGTTTTTTTTTTTCAGCTTACGAGGGCTGTTCAATAAAGAATCGTCATATGTTGTTGTTGTTTTTTAAAAAGAGGCTACCTGTATTAATCATCCAGATTTTGTTATTCTTTTCCGAAATATTTCTCGTGTGATACAATGCAATTATTCCAATGCTTCGGTTGGTCTTCAAAAACCGAATAGAAACCATTTGTTGGCATGCGTTTGAGAACCGCCTCCGATGCCTTAACAACATTATTTGAAGAATCAAAACGTTGACCTCCCAGCTTCTTCTTTGAGTTTGGAAACAAAGAGAAATCGTAGGGACCAAGATCAGGGCTGTAGGGTAGATTAAAGAACACATTTAACTTTCATTTTGATTAAATAATCGACGACAGCGTTAGCAACGTATGACCTTGTATTGTTCTGATGAAGCATCCATCCGCCTGCGTGTAAGTGTAGTCTTTCGCAACGAATTTGATCCTGCAAAGTCTGCAATACAACTCTGTATCTGTAATAGGTTTCCGTAACAGTGGTGTATTTAGTACAGCATGCTGGTAAATCAGTTCTTGAACATCGAAGAAAGTAATCATCATAATTTTACCAGCAGGCGTCACAACTTTTGGTTTCTTCCGTGTCGGCGATGAAAGTAACATCCAAACAGAACTTTGTTGCTTACTCTCTGGGTAACAATAACGCAGCTAAGTCTCATCTGAGGTAATCACCATATTTATGATTAATTATCAGTAACAACAATACTTTCTTGTTGCTGTCAGGCGCAGAGATGGAAACGGGTCACGGAAGAAAGCAAAAGATGTGACGGAAGGAAGGGGAAACCTTTCCTTCTGAGGACACTCTTCCTTCACGACAAATCATTTTTCAGCCTACGGGCACCAGTATCGAGCACAAAATTCCACATTGCGCATTTTTATTTGAAAAAAAATGTTTTTTCTTTTCAGAAATAAAACGGAAATGAAACTGGGTCGAAATCGGGTCAGGAACAGCTTTACCCGACCCGTTTGACTCGTTAGAAGTTGTTGACCAGCTGATCCGTGGACCCGTGACACGTTTCCACCTCTGACACATACGTGTCGTATGTAGATGTTCATGGAGAATAGTGTGTACACTTCCTAGTGATAGTCAAAATTTCTATTAGCTGTCTGACTATTACACTTCGATCCGATCTCACACTACATCTGCCGTGATGGCATTTTCCACGGTGTTGGAGCACCATGACCGCCTTCCTTTTGGATTGCTTCTCGGCTATCTTTAAGTATATTAAACCACCTGAGAGCTGTGCTATAGGAAAGTACTAATTTACCATAAGTTTCTTTAAGCATTTTATAAGATTCAGCTGACGTTTTCTTGAGAGGGAAGCAGAATTTCAGAGTCGTGTATTATTCACTCCATCGTAACGTAGGTGAATCTGAACTACAGTGCAACCTGCCTAGCAAGGTCATCCACGGTTCTATGAAAAAATTAACGTCTTGACAGGTTGGTGCCAAAGAGAATGGTTCAATTTGCCAGAATGTCACCCTTTCCCGATTGAGAATTAAAAAAAAAGACTTGTAATGTAGCCTGCTATGAAGTCCTTCTCCTTTGTTTCTTCCTTGCCAATTTGTCATCAGGTATGTGTTTCCCTAAATATCGCGCTAAGAGCCAGAAGTATGATTGAGGAATGGGGTAAGGTGTTCGATGCATCTCGTTGTCGCAAATCGGACGTCTTTACATGCTCCCTGGGAGAAATGGAAGGTAAGGAGATGCTGAAGGCAATAGCAGCACTACTGCGGTTCAGGTTTGAAACCATTTCCACCTTCCTCCGTTCTCTTCCATAAAGTCAGAGATGTGTTCTTTTACCATCTAGGGGAGACCATCAAGACTGCTCATACAACACGGCCGCAATATGAGAAGGCTAGGTTCGTTGCGATGAATAGGTGAAATCCTCCGTTGGTTTCATTTTCCTATACAGGGCAATTAAATACCGAACACGCGTGCGCTAGTAACAGAAACCCATACCGCATGCAAACAAAATTCTAAGAACTTGATAGACCCCAAGGACCACCCACCATTTACAAGACGGGTGGTGACAGAGAAGGAGAGAGAGAGAGAGGGGGGGTTTAAAGTTTTTAAGCTCAACGCATTTGCGTTACCTTTAAAACAAGATTTTTCTATAAGTTCCGCATGTTGGTGACTGCGAAATATTCTCTTTTGTGTTTCAAAAACTGGCTGCTCGTGGCCGCCTCCTACTGGTGACTGTTAAATAAAGGTCTGCTATGCACTGTGTGACGTGCCTGCCCCGCAGGACGCACATGAGATAAAGGCAGATAGCAGTGAGAGCACATGTCTGCGTAGCTCAGTTGGGAGAGCGTCTTACTCCGGAGTGAAGGGATCCGGTTTCGACGCCAGTCGCGAACAAACATGTACGTTATATTGGCGCCTGAACTTCCAGGATGACCCGGTTCTTAAGTTTCTCGCAAGGATGTGATGTTCTTTCCACACTGGGGGACAGGAAAAATGAGAATCCATTCTTCAGTGCTTCGAAAAACTAAATCAGTGGGATGTTACGTTCCACACACCAAGTTGTCTGGAATTTCTCAAATGCACGTTCTTCATCGGATGACTGCTTACAGCGACACATGGTCCTGGCCCTCTTTCGGGAGGAGGGATGTGACGTGCCTGCCCCGCAGGACGCACATGAGATAAAGACAGATAGCAGTGAGAGCACATGTCCGCGTAGCTCAGTTGGGAGAGCGACTTACTCCGGAGTGAGGGGGACCCGGATTCGATGACCAGAGGACAAACTTGTACGTTATAACTGTTTCTATTGATTATAATATTCATGCTAAGCAAATTTGCCCGCTTTGGCAGGTGACCGCGGAATGTGAGCTACCGCCAACCAATAGCTCACCCAGGATTTTCTCGTAGAAAAAAATATGTGTGTGTATCGATCTCGTATAGATAAATATTGACACTAGAAATATTTTAATGGATTCACCTGCTTGGTCAGAGACTTGAAATTTACAGGATGACTTTAAGGTCAGAAAGCAGGTCTTACACCTAACACCACGTTAGCACATTTTGTCCGTCTGTACGTCCACCTGTTTTTGATAAATATCTTGCTAACCGTTGGAGATAGATTTGAAATTTTGTGGATGGCTTTTACTTACTGCACATAACTGTAACACCATGTTTGCACTTTGTGCGTCTGTTCGTCCGTCCGTCTATCGTATGTTTTCGATGAATATCTAGGGAGCAGTGTGATATGAAAACAAGATAGGATAGCCATTAGGAACCTGAAGTAACTTTCCGAAGGGCGAAGGATCAAAGGTCACCGTAGCCTTCAGCAAGGTCACAGGCTCTTTTACAGAGCAGATATATCAACAGTGCTACACATCCCCTACCGCCTACCCCCCGACCGATTAAAGCAACAGCATAACTAAGATACCGCACGAAAGTCACTAGCGCACACCCACATCTCCCCGTAGACGTAGAACAAACACTCAGTTCCTAGCTGTAGCTCATGTTTTCCCAGGAGGAACTTCTCTCAAGAAGGACGGAAAGAATACACAAATTACACATACTTTAAGTATTTTTTCTTAATTTAAAGAACATATCTTTGCGTGTGCATGAAATATAATATATGTATGAATTAACTGTGTATTATTTTTGTAACAGCACAATATCTTAGGGTCACTGCTATTATTTTTAGGCCGGGGGGAGGGGGGTCCGGACCCGTAGGACCTTCACCGTCGGCGGTGCGCCACTACCGCCAACAGAGGTTTCTTGGCGCTCTTTGGCCTATTGAGACCTTTGCGCCATTAAACACGAAACAACAAACCAACAGCACTGGTTTTTCACCGTATTTCCACTTCAGCGCCTCCCAAGGTCAAAGGATGCGAGCAAGTTTACTGCGCATCTGCCACGTACCACAGCTTGGTTGAACCTTGGATAAACAAAGACATCGCTCTTTCCACGTTTTAACACACAGCTACCGAAAAATTGTTATTCTGTCACCGCCGAAAAATTGAATCCCGGATCTCTCGATATCTAGCCGAGAGCGTTTTTTTTTTTTTTTTGATTGGAGGTTTAACGACCACCGTGAGCAACTCAATGGGCTATAAGCAGTCGCCCGTCCCTAATTTAGGGCCACTGGTTCCAGGGAAGGGAGAGAGCCAGTGCCGTAAGACGAACACAACATGGATGCCTCACCGGGATTCGAACCCGGACCCCTTTCGGACGAATGATCAGAGGCCATCGTTTAGACCACTGCGCCACCGGGAGGCGAAAACAAGGTGTGACGCTTACTCTATAATGTAAATTTCCTTTTTTAGTTCCTGTCTTATGTAAATTTTGGTTTATTCTCATTAAACGTTTTTTGGAATTATTCTTTTTTTTCTTTTTTTTGAATGGAGGTTTAACGACCACCATGAGCAACTCAATGGGTTATAATCAGTCGCCGGTCCCTAATTTAGGGCCACTAGTTCCATGGAAGGGAGAGAGCCAGTGCCGCAAGACAAACCCAACATCCATGCCTCACGGGATTCGAACCCGGACCAATCTCGGACGAATGATCAAAAGCCATCACTTAGACCACGGCGCCACTGGAGCGGCATTAAACGTTTTCTCACTCTGAACTCCACATTTTTCTCTCTCGACAAGTTTGTGTTTGGCAACCCTGACAGCAAGTCAAGAGTAATGGATCTTACTCACCTCCCGTTGCATCATGGGAAGGATGTTGGGTGATTGCGGTCCAACAATAGTTTGTTTACATCCATTTTTTTTCCTGTTTCTTTTTCTTTTTCTGATTGCAGGTTTTACGACCACCATGAGCAACTCAGTGGGCTAAAAGTAGTCGTCCGTCCCTAATTTAGGGCCACTGGTTCCAGGGAAGGGAGAGCGCCAGCGCTGTAAGACAAACACAATATCCATGCCACATCGGGATTCGAACCCGGACCCATCTCCGACGAATGATCAGAAGTCAGCGCTTAGACCACTACACCACCGGGGCGACCATCCATTGCACAATTGGTAAAAAAGGAATTGCGTTGTATGGGTTCAGGGGAGTTGCGATTTTTCTGATATTTATTTAAGACATTACTAACTTTTGCTCAGCGTCTGGCTGTGCAAGAATCTGCAAATTAATTTGTAACTTGGGAGTAACCTGCAATCCCGCAGTTTTATTAGAGAAAGGTAAATGTTTTAATCCAAGATAGTAATGAAGTGCTAGGCTGATTTCTTTGTGTGAACTTTCAATATTTTCCATCACAAATTTATTTATATTAAAAAGTGATTCTCAATAATTCCAAATTTCGGCAAAAGTTTAACTGACACAGTCCAACCAAGAATGGCCACCCTCCTGGCGCAGTGGTCTAAGCGCTAGCTTCTGACCATTCGTCCGAGATCGTTACGGGTCCGAATCCCGGTGTGCCGTTGTGCTTGTCCTACGGCAGCGATTCTCCACCTTCACTGGAACCAGTGACCCTAAATTAGGAACAGACGACTGCTTTATAGCCCATTCAGTTGCTCACGGTGGTCGTTACACCTTCAATAAAAAAAAAAATACTTGATACTACACTGGGGCCGCCCCGGTGGCGCAGTGGTCTAAGCGATGGCCTCTGATCATTCGTCCGGAAGATGTCCGGGTTCGAATCCCGGCGAGGCATGGATGTTGTGTTTGTCTTACGGCACTGGCTCTCTCCCTTCCCTGGAGCCAGTGACCCTAAATTAGGGACGGGCGACTGCTTATAGCCCATTGAGTTGCTCACGGTGGTCGTTAAACCTCCAATCAAAAAAAAAAAAAAATACTACACTGGGTAGGTTATTTTTGTCTTCACTTCGGCCTTAACATTTCCTTGTATAAGAAAGGTTTCCCCAAAATCTTCAGACGCTCCAGTGGCGCAGTGGTCTAAGCGCTGGCTTCGATCATTCGTCCCAGATGAGTTGTTCGTTCGAATACCCGTGTGGCATGGATGTTGTGCTTGGCGTACGGCACCGGTTCTCCACCTTCCCTGGAACCAGTGGCTCTAAATTAGGGACGGGCGACTGCTTATAGCCCATCGAGTTGCTCACGGTGGTCTCGTTAAACTTCCAGATATTAATAAAAAAAATAAAGAAAGAAGACTGTAGACACACTTTCTGTGCATTTCCTCGATCAGTATTACAAATGCATGACGCCGCCCCGGTGGCTCAGTGGTCTAAGCGATGGCTTCTGATCATTCGTCCGAAAAGGGTCCGGTTTCGAATCCCGGTGAGGCATGGATGTTGTGTTTGCCTTACGGCACTGGCTCTCTCCCTTCCCTGGAACCAGTGACCCTAAATTAGGGACGGACGACTGCTTATAACCCATTGAGTTGCTCACGGCGGTCGTTAAACCTCCAATAAAAAAATGCATGGCATACGAGCCGTAAACATTAACAGAACGTATCTTTCCGTTTTTGGATATTTGATAGTTTCGTCTTCACTTCGGCCCTAACCTGTCCTTGTATAAGAAAGGTTTCCCCAAAATTTTCAGCCGCCCCGGTGGCGCAGCGATCTAAGCGTTGGCTTCTGACCATTCGTCCGAGATGGATCCAGATTCGGATCCCGGTGAGGCATGGATGGTGTGTTTGTCTTACGGCACTGGCCCTCTCCCTTTCCTGGATTTTTTTTTATTTGATTAGAGGTTTAACGACCACTGTGAGCAACTCAATGGGCTATAAGCAGTCGCCCGTCCCTAATTTAGGGTCACTGGTTCCAGGGAAGGGAGAGAGCCAGTGCCGTAAGACAAACACTACATCCATGCCTCACCGGGATTCGAACCCGGACCCCTTTCGGACGAATGATCAGAGGCCATCGCTTAGACCACTGCGCCACCGGGGCGGCCCTTTTCCTGGAATCAGTGGTCCTAAACAGGGACGAGCGACTGCTTATAGCCCACCGAGTTGCTTACGGTGGTCGTTAAAAACCTTCAATCAATCAAAAATCAATCATAACCTCGCCGCCCCGGTGGCGCAGTGGTCTAAGCGATGGCTTCTGATCATTCGTCTGAAAGGGGTCCGGGTTCGAATCCCGAAGCGGCACGGATGTTACGGCACTGTCTCTCTCCCTTCCCTGGAACCAGTGGTCCTAAATTAGGGACGGGCGACTGCTTATAGCCCATTGAGTTGCTCACGTTGGTCGTTAAACCTCCAATCACAATCACACACACAATCTTACCCCCCCCCCCCCCCCCCCGAAAAAAAAAACATATCGGTCAGCAACCTTGCACTTCCAACGTCACATGAATAAGCTCAATGGCGTATGCTAAAGCTGATGATAAGAATTGCTATTTTGAAGTGCATGAAGTGATTCAATCTGAGGGTATTCACCGTGACTTGAATAGTCCGCTCAATGTTTACGCTTCCTTATTTTAGAGACTAACTTGTTTGTCGGACGTTGACAGTATTTTACGATTATGGAGTGTGACATTGTGAAGTGCTATAAGCAGTCGCGCGTCCCTAAGCACGACATTGTGAAGTGCTATAAGCAGTCGTCCGTCCCTAAGCAAGACATTGTGAAGTCGCCCGTTCCTAAGCACGACATTATGAAGTGTGCTGGTTACGAATGTATCAACGCAAGCAGTATTGTATTTTGCTGAAAGAGTGAGGATGGTGTTTAAAGTGATATGTTATGTCTCCAAGCTATTTGATTAAGCAAGTGTTTTCCACGCTACCTAATCTTGACTAACGTGAATGAAAGAATGGAATTTGTAAGTACGATTTATTTGACTTTCATCTGGCCGTTATTATTCCTAAGTGCTCAGCAAAGTGAATTCATGTTTAATTTAGTATACAGTTACAACGAACTGAAGCTATCCGGGTTTCATCTATAAAGTAATTCAGTAAGCTTTACGGTGAAGCAAGTTTACTTTGGCAAGTTAAGCCTTCGTCTGTGATCGTCGCACTGCTTTACAGTGAAGTTTCATGTTTGGGTAATAGTTGGAAACATAAGCATATTCTGTAAAACAACTATTATCCCACAAAAGCATTGTCAGCTATCATCAGGGAATGTCTTTTGCTGGAGACTTAAAGGTATATCGTGTTTGTTGATTCCACATACACTATCTTTTCACAGTATTTTTTTGAATGACTCGCAGAACGAAGTGATTCAACACGAATCGCTGCAGTCCACTTTAGGCGTTTATTGCCCACAATAGCGATCAGAGTTTAAATCAGCTGAGATCACCGAGATGTGATCCGGGTTCGAATCCCGGTGAGACATGGATGTTGTGTTCGCTTTATGGCAGTGACTCCTTCCTTTCCCTGGAACCACTGGCCTTAAATTAGGAACAGGCGAATGCTTATAGCCCATTGAGTTGCTCACTGTGGTCGTTAAACCCTCGATAAAACACACACACACACACACACACACACACACACACACTCTCAATGTCGTCATATCGCTGTGGTCGGCTATAACGTTCTCAGCCGACCCGATGGCGCAGTGTTCTAAGCGTTGGCTTCTGATCATTCGTCCGAGGTGGGTCCGGGTTCGAGTCCCTGTGAGTCATGGATGTTTGTGTGTGTCTTTCGGCACTGGCTCTCTCTGTGTTACTTGATCATTTGGCATACTGTCTACCATGCTCGCTAAGTCTATGTGTTACTTGATCAGCACTGGCTCTCTCTGTGTTACTTGATCATTTGGCATATTGTCTACCATGCTCGCTATGTCTGTGTTACTTGATCAGCATTGGCTCTCTCTGTGTTACTTGATCATTTGACATACTGTCTACCATGCTCGCTATGTCTATGTGTTACTTGATCAGCACTGGCTCTCTCTGTGTTACTTGGTCATTTGGCATACTGTCTACCATGCTCGCTATGTCTATGTGTTACTTGATCATTTGGTGTACTGTATACCATGTTCGCTATGTACATTGTTGAGGTAAACTGAATATGTTATGTCTGGCTGTCAATACTGTAAAACTAAGTCTGTTTATCCTGTCACTGCATCTGTACCACGAGGTCAAATAAATAATGTTAAGCTCTCAATAAAAACAACAACACACTATGTCCTCATATTGCTGTGGTCGGCTATAACGATCTCAGCCGGCCCGATGGCACAGTGTTCTAAGTGCTGGCTTCTGACCATTCGTCCGAGGTGGGTCCGGGTTCGAATCCTGTTGAGGCATGGATGTTGTGTTTGTCTTACGGCACTAGCGCTCTCCTTCCCTGGAACCAATGGCCGCAAATTAGGGACGGGTGACTGCTAATACCTCGTCGAGTTGCTCACGTTTGTCGTTAAATCCCATGGAAAAAATAACGTTCTCAGCTTTTCCCAATGTTTACCGTGTACGTTAACGAGTATGTAAAGAAAGTAATAGATATATAGCTTGCTTCCAGGAACTCCTGGAAGCGCGAGTTATTACTATTGCCTTTTGTCCTCACGAGGCTCTGGATTGAGTTAATAATTTGTCAATAATATATAATGTACGATAATACTAAGACAGATGAGGACTCTGTGAAAATAAAATGTCCAAACAGAACAGTTGTTTCTATTTTTAAAGGGTGAATGAAAGGGCACACAGTTTTGTGAAAGTACCAAAACAAAAAAATACACTGTGTCTGAAAGTAGCAATCAGTAGGCACTCACTGTTTCCTGTTTTGCTTAGATAATGTAAAAAAATCAGGACTGGCTAGACCATAGGGGCAACAGGGACGTTCGCCCCCCCCCCCACGTTTTCACAGGGCCCCGCAGTTTAAAAAATAACAAAATTATTTTTGCTAGAATTCACTATACTTATTACTTTTCTTTTTAAGTTTTGAGGTGCGAGATATTTGTATGGTTTTTTTTTTTTGTTTTTTTTTAGTTTACAATCCCGCCCATCTCTTTCAAATAGCCCTTCATTGAACAAGCACTTAAATAGCCCTTAACTGTACAGACACTTAGATTTGCAGATTCCAAAGTATTATTATTATTATAACCACCTTAAGCTTTTCCACATTCTTGAAATAGCAAATTTAATTTCATCATTTTGTGACTCCCTGTCTATTAAAAAAAATCTACTTAAAAATGAGAACCTGAACCTACTCGTTGTTTTGTTTTTTAAGTACAATCTTATCGTAAACTAGTACATGACATGCTCAAAAATAAGTAACCATACGTACTTACAAATAACTGCGTCAATAAATATACATATAATCTCGTATTACTTCATTTTAGACATTATAGATTTCAAGAGAAATTGTTTAATAAATGTGTAAAGTGACACACATAAATAATTAGCACAACAAAGTCACTAATCACAAGTAATTTAATTATGCATAAAGTATCTTTGTGTACGTTTTTACATTAACTATATTTGTGTCAATCTCATAAATGATATATTGTCGCTTCAGCACTATATTTGTCATAAAACTGTGCGGTCCATTTGCCCAGCATGTGACAACGAGTATATCAATTATCCCAGATGTGCCATCGAATAATACATTTCCAGTTGATTCTATGAATAAATGTGTATGTATGGAGTATACGTATTCCAAATGTCAAATCTAGCCGCGGTTGGTTTAGTGGTTAGAGATTTAGACTACTGATGGGGGGACCCCAGGTTCAAACCTAGCCTGATAGGCTTGAACCTAGGGGCTCTCCGTGGTGCTTTGAATTTTATTTTTAACAATTGCTGAATATCCGCTGTGCATCGGGCGAGCACGTTAAGTGACGGTCCCCGGGTAGGAATACCCCGGTTACATATAAAGGTGTTCATTCCTAAGCCGCCCCCCCCCCCTCCCGATTTCTCTCTGCTTTCTATGTGCAAAATCGTACGCTTGTACTGTGGCGCTCTCTCTCCCTTACAAATTATCCTGTCAGATTCGCTCTAACTTCCTTCAGTTTCTGTGCCCTGCCCGATAGGGCAAAGAAACTGAATGAAGTTAGAGCACATATATTTGAATTATATGGATCTTTTGAGTACATATATTTGAATTATATGGATCTTTTGAGTACATATATTTGAATTATATGGATCTTTTGAGTACATATATTTGAATTATATGGATCTTTTGAGTACATATATTTGAAATATATATACTCAAAAATGAGTACATATATTTCAAATTAGAAATACCAGATATACTCACAATTGATTCCCTGTATGTACTCAAAAATGAGTACGTGTCTTTTCCAAAAATGAGACACATGTACTCGGAGCTATTATTAGCACAGAATGTACTCAAAAACGAGTACGTGTCTTTTCCAAAAATGAGACAAAAGTACTCGGAGCTATTATTAGCACAGAATGTACTCAAAAACGAGTACACTTTGCTTATTTCTAAGTACTAATTTTTAACAGTGCTATTGTGTGTTCAGCAATTTGTGTGTAAATCAGATACTTCAATTTAAAAATATAAAAAGAACAATATCAAAGTTGTTTTCGGGCTATATAGGGAGACGATTTTTTCAGTGACTTTAAGAACAATACTGGAAAGGGGGGGAGCAATGTTCATACATGAGTGCGTATAAAAGGTAAAAAAAAAGTCACTAATTTGTCAGTTATTCCACCTAGCATCAAAAATCAATCACTAAAACATGTACCAGCAAAAAATATATGCACAGACATGACATAAGTAAATAGACACCTGTCGTAATGCCATTTTTGCTATGTAGTGGAGTCTACATTGCATTGCATGCTCGAATTCCCTTTAATATTTTTTGCAGGACAACATCAGTGAGTAGGTGACCCCCAAACGAACATACCTCGACCGACTTTAGAGAGGACAAATCGGGAGGCAATTGGATCTCGGAGCCAGCCAGCGTCAGATAGCTGCAAACCTGCAAATTCCCCTTGTCACAGTTAATCGAGTGCTAGTGGAATTCAAGAAGGCAGGCAAGGAAGCATCAGTATCACTTACGGGTCGCCCTGCGCCATCACGGAGGTGTCTTCTAGCTGTCAAGCGTTCTGTGGAAACCAATCCTGGTAATAAGGCCCTGAAATTGCAAAACAGCTCCAAGTGGGTTCCAGAACTGCTCAGCGGTATCTTCATCGACTTGGCTGTCATGGAAGAGTGGCTTGACGTAAACCTCTTTTGCATGGAGCAGATATTCGTCGCAGGTTAGCATGGGCGACAGACATGATTGAAAGACAATTTGGCACACTGTCATATTCTCTTATGAGTTCCGATTTGCACAATTTTCAGACAGTGACAGGGCCTGGGTGTAGCGATTGCCCATCCAGGAATTCAGCTTGAAGCACCTAGAGCCAACTGTGAAACATGGCGGTTTTTCAGTCATGAAATGGAGATCCATATGGATGACTGGTCATTCAGTCCTCATAGCATGTGAAGGAAGCGTCAATGTATAAAAATACATAAACATCCTTGAGAGAGGCCTGCTACCAATATTCTCCAGTCGTCAGATGTCAAAGGCTAACTCCTTGTTCATGAAAGATGGCGCTCCATATCATAGTGCAAAACGTACTCAAACATGGCACGAACAAAACGCCATCCAGAAATTGTCGTGTCCAAGCCAGAACCCTGATATGAACCCAGTTGAACACAGCGGGCCATATTGGATGGAAAATTACGACGGATGCCAGAGAATTCAACAAAGCCGCCCCGGTGGCGCAGTGGTCTAAGGCGCTGGCCTATGATCATTCGTCCGTAAGGGGTCCGGGTTCGAATCCCGGTGAGGCATGGATGTTGTGTTTGTCTTACGGCACTGGCTCTCTCCCTTCCCTGGAACCAGTGACCCTAAATTAGGGACGGGCGACTGCTTATAGCCCATTGAGTTGCTCACGGTGGTCGTTAAACCTCCAATCAAAAAAAAAAAAAAAAAAGAATTCAACAAACAAGGCACACCTGTTGGCCTTGTTACGTGAATCGTGGGCTCAAATTCCACAGAGCACCATTGCTGATCTCATTTCCACAATGCCTGACAGAGTGAAAGCTCTACGAATTGCAAAGGGTGTGTGTGGCTACCAGATATTAAATCCAGCTACAACTACAGTTCCTTCCATTCCATGCGGACGGAAAATAAATATTACTAACAAATCGGGTATCTATTTACTTATGTCATGTCTGTGTATATAAACGAATTAATTTAAGAGGGACCCTTATTATTCGCTACCTAGATTAGTTCAAGTTATAAGTTATCATTTTATCGTTTTGTGAGAAAGTTTTTATAAAAATTCCAGTGCAAAATAAAGCCTCTTCTCCCGGAAAGAAAATAGTAGATTTTAACACCTTGTACTCTCTCTCTCTCTCTCTCTCTCTCTCTCTCTCTCTCTCTCTCTCTCTCTCTCTCTCTCTCTCTCCGAACTTTCAATCCATATTATGGTCTTTTTCTTAAGCTTGCAGCAATTTGAGATACGCATTTTTCTTCGTGATAGTTTTCATTTTTCACGTAAAGATTTTATTAACCTATGAGGTTTATTTTCTAGGGCCCCGCTATAAAATTTCGCCCAGAGTCCCTGAAAGTTCCATCCGGTTCTGTAAAAAGTACAAGTAACAAAGAATTAAAAGAATTTCCAAGATTCCACCTTCTTCAAATGGAAACTATCAACAGAAGGTTCAAACAGTCACAAAAATTCGGTCAAAACTGTTGAGGACCTCCAGACAGGGCCGGGGTCCTGACGTTTACTTTTGGGGGAACGGTTACTCTGGTCTAAAAAAAAAAGCGACAGATATACTTCTCCGAAGGGTCACATATACACAAAAACTAGAACACCGTCTCCTCTCTGGCATTGCAGACTTTTTAAAGACTTTTTCTATCAAAAAATTGCATATATTATTATTATTATTATTATTATTATTATTATTATTACTATTACAACATCTGTGAAAATGCGAGTGAAAAGGTTCGACTGTTCAAGGACACAGCACTTCTAAAATTTAGAAACTGAGTGACACCATATCTCCCAAGCTCTTCAATGGCGCACTGCAGAATGTTTTTGAATCACGGAAATGGGAAGACAAAGGAATAAAAATTAATGGAGAATATTTAACTCACTTTCGTTTTGCTGACGACATAGTAATTTTTGCAAGTATCCCCTCATAGCTGTGGAGTATGATCCAGGAACTTTGACAAGAGTGAAGAAGTGGGCTTAAAAATAAACGTAGAGAAAAAAAATTGATTTACAACGCTTTTTCAAGAACTGAAGATTTAACGATTGATGGGACAGTTCTTAAAGTCACCGATGCCAACATTTACCTTGGACAGCAGATATTAGGTAAGGGAGACATCGAAGAAGAAAGTAATCGGCGTGAAAAATTTGGTTGGGGAAGCATTTTGAAGATACAGTACAATTTTTAAGCGCAATTTACCATTATGTCTAAAAGAAAAGTGTTCAATCAATGCATCCTTTCAGTCCTTACGTATGGATCAAAGACATGGACCTTAACTAAAAAGGACATCCACAGGCTGCAAACTACTGAAAGAAGTATGGAGAGGTGCATGCTTGGTGTAACCAGGAGAGATACGAAGAGGAACTTATAGATCAGGAAAATGGCGGGGATTGATGATATATCATGATCGAAGTAAAATCCGTGGAATGGTTAATGAGCTGGACATATTGCTAGAAGAACTGACCACCGTTGGACAACTGAAATGCTAGACTAGATTCCAAGGGACAGGAAAAGACCCAGAAGAAGAAGACCATGTAGGAGGTGGGTAGATAAAACTCTAAACATGTCGGAGTGACATGGAAGAGACTGGCTCAAGGCAGAATGTTGAAGAAATTTTGGGGATACCTTCATCCAGCAGTTCATTGATGATGATATTCACATCGATATACACAGTGCGTCAAAGAATTTTTAAGACTGGCGCTAGATTTCAGTCTACGGTGGCGCCACTAGTGTAATTGCGAATGCGTTATAAACCGTGACCATCTGCTTGCTTTCTGCCAAAAGTACTGCGCAGTTGTTAAAGTAACTCAAACGAAACGGCCGTTCATTAGAGAAGTAAAATTTTTTCATGTTGAAGTATTAAGATGGAACAAAGGGCTATTATTAAATTTAACGCAAAACTTAGTAAAAGGGCCTCGGAAACGTACCAAATGATAAAACAAGTTCACGGTGAGTTTTGTTTAAGTAGATCAAATGTTTTCCTGTGGCACAAACGTTTTTTGTACGGAAGAGATACGCTAGAAGATAAGCATACCGGAAGATCAAGTTCATCTAGGACACCTGAGATTATTGAAAAAGTGCGTGATTTCGTGGCAAACAATCAATGTGCGTCACTAAGAATAATGGAAGAGTCTTTAAACATCAACAAAGAAACGATTCAAACCATCCTGCATGAAGATTTGGGCAAAACAAAAGTCTGTGCTAAATTTGTTCCACACGCGTTAACCAATGAACAAAAATCAAGGAGAAGTGCGCATTGTAGAGACATCATTTCAGCCGCTGAAAATGATCCAAACTTCTTAAAATCGATTGTTACTGGTGATGAAACATGGTGTTTTCAATGTGATCCTAAAACAAAGCGACAAAGTGCGGAATGGAAGTCAAAGAACTCACCACAAGCCAAAAAAAGAAGAAAAGTTCCATCAAAAATCAAAACAATGCTCATTACATTCTTCGATAGTAAGGGTATTATCCAAAAGGAATTTGTTCCAAGTGGACAAACAATTGCTGGTGAGTTTTATTTAAATGTTTTGAGGCGTTTGATGGGCAGAATTCGTCGCATTCGACTAGAATATCGGGATGAAAACAGTTGGTGTTTGTTGCACGATAATGCACCCAGTCACACCTCACTTCTTATTCGTAGATTTTTGGCGAAAAATAACATCTGTGTGTTGAATCATCCACCGTATTCGCCTGATTTAGCACCCTGTTACTTTTCTTTATTCCCAAAACTTAAAATGACGTTAAAAGGGTGTTATTTTGATGATATTTCGACCATACAAACAGCTTCGTCGCGTGCTTTGGAGGCAATTCCGCAAAGTGAACTGGAACAGGCATTATTCAAATCATTATTAAATCGCTGTAACAAGTGTATTGAAGCCGGAGGGACTTATTTTGAATAACAAACCAGAACAAATTATAATTTCTTGTTTCTATTTCATTTTACAGACCCAGTCTTAAAAATTCTTTTGCCACACTGTGTAGTAGAGATAGGCCAAAACTAATTACGCCATATTCGTAATAACAGCGATTGGACAGTTTGTACGCTGCTTGAAACAGATTTAAATTCGTCAGTAATTAACACCAAAGCTGTCATTCCGCAGATCAAGATCACATTCTGTAGAAATGACTCGTAAAACTCTGGAATTTTAGTTAAATTTTCCTGGGAAGTAAATGAAGTCACATAAATCATTCGTCCGAACTGGGTCCGGGTTCGAATTCCGGTGGGGCATGGATGTTGTGCTTGTCTTACGGCACTGGTTCTCTCCCTTCCCTGGAACCAGTGACCCTAAATTAGGGACGGGCGACTGCTTATAGCCCATTGAGTTGCTCACGGTGGTCGTTAAACCTCCAATCCAAAAAAAAAAAAAAAAAAAAAGTCACATAAATCCGTAATTAGTGTAGCAAGAAAAAGTATTTTAATTCGGCGAGCTTTCGCCTACCAACGGAAGGCTTTGTCAAGGCAAGTTGGCAGGCGATAGCTTGGCGAATTAAAATACTCTTTCTTACTATACCAGTTACGAATTTATGGGACTTTATTATCTTCTTTGTTATTATGGTGTATTAAATATCTTTTGGACATATCCTTAAGATCTCTCTCAAATTTCCTGCTCCACTTTCCGTATCGAACTTATACACTCACAAGGGAAACATTTCAACTGTCACTATCCAAAATTCAAGAAAAGTGGCCAGGAGATAGTACTAAGGGCAAAAACCAATTGTATTTCCGTTTTGGCCCAAATGAACTGACAAAGGTGAACGAGTGGCCTGAAAATAGCCTTAGAGCACAAGTGGGAAAAATCATCTAACATATGTTGTGGTGCGTGATATGTAACCCCAAATATCAGAGCTATGTCCCCATGATTCAAAATAAGCTCATGCTATACACAAAGCAACAAAAACCTCTATTACAGGCGTAAATGAATATTTGTGGCATTGAACACATGACCGAAGCAAAGTATTTGGAACAATGAGAACAACGCAAGATCCCAAAGTTATCACAGTACTGAAAATTGCCATTGATATCTGAAAACCAAATACGTTGAACACTATCAAAAGAAGCGTCATCACTTTCACAGTATCCAGTTTTTATCCACGGATATCACATGTTGACTTTTTCTGACTGCCATTGATTGTTCATTGATACGTTCGATGATTTTCTCCACTTGTGCTCTGAGACCATTTTCAGACCACTCGTTCACCTTTTGTCATTTAATCTGGGCCAAAACGGAAATACACCTATTGGTTTTTGCCCTTAGTACTACAAGGTGATCCATTTAAACTAAGTACCATGTGATTTACTTGACTTTTTTAAAAATAACAACAAAATCATACAGTAAGTTGAGAATTATACATGTGGTATTGGAGAATCATTTTATCAAAGCAAATGTTGGAATTGTCCTCCATTTTCTTGTAAACACAGTTGAACACGCCGCACCATATTCAGTTATGTCTCATGTAGAGTACGAGCAGTAGCATTGCCAATTTCAGTTGTGATTGTTTCACGCAATGCATCCAATGTTTTTGGATGGGTTTTGTAAACTCTATCCTTTAAGTAGCCCCATAAAAAAAAGTCAGGGGAAGTTAAGTCCGGAGATCGGGGAGGCCATATGTTTTTTGAAATTAATCTGTCATCAAAGAAGCTGGAGCCGCCCCGGTGGCGCAGTGGTCTAAGCGATGGCCTCTGATCATTCGTCCGTAAGGGGTCCGGGTTCGAATCCCGGTGAGGCATGGATGTTGTGTTTGTCTTACGGCACTGGCTCTCTCCCTTCCCTGGAACCAGTGACCCTAAATTAGGGACGGGCGACTGCTTCTAGCCCATTGAGTTGCTCACGGTGGTCGTTAAAACTCAAAAAAAAAAAAAAAGCTGGTTATGAGTGCCATTGAGACTTTCGATGTGTGACATGTAGCGCCATCCTGCTGAAAGTAGCCCTCTGTCAATTCAATGTCATCCAATTGTTCCACAAATTCATTGAATATGCGGCAATAAACGTTAGTGTTGACAGTCTCAGAGAAAAAAATGGGGCCAATAATTTTCGTAGACGAAACCGCACACCATACACCAACCTTTTGTGAATGCATCGGTGTTTCACACATAACGTGTGGGTTTTCGGCAGCCCAGTATCTGCTGTTATGCGAATTGACGTAGCCTGACAGATGAAACCAGGCTTCATCCGTAAACCATGTGATGGAGAGAATATCAGATCGCAAATTAAGAAAATTTTGAAACCATTTGCAGTAACTTACTCTCTTTCCCTTGTCCGGTTCCTGCAGCTGATGGATTACGTGCACTTTAAATGGTCGAATATTTGCTTTTTTTGCTGCCCTTTGACAAGTTCCGTATGAATATCCTGTCTGTTGGCTTAATCTGTGCAACGATTTCGTCCGAGATTGAAGTAAACGTTGTTGAAAATCGTCCACACACGTTTGGGGCATCGAAGGGTGATGTCTACCGCTACCGCTGAGAAGAGAACCGGTTTGCTCCAGTTTTTTTGCCATCGACAGAATTGTTGACTTGCTTGGCACTTTTCGAACTCCAAACTTTCTTCGAAATGCTCGTTGTGTTTTGATGACAGAATTGGTTACCCAATACGATTTCACTAAAAAAAACACGCTCTGGAACATAGTACTGCATGTTTCCGAATGTACGCAAGTGAATGACAACACAACAACAAACAAATCACGAGCTGAGTTACGGTTAACAATCTTCTTCACGGTGGCGGTTTTCATCCTCCAGGAGTTGCTGCTTCTATTGAAAAAAAAAGAAGTTCCTTGCGCGATCCCTTGCAAAAATGTAAGGTTTTTTCAGAGTACTGGTTTAAATGGATCACCCTGTATATCTTGGCCACGTTTCTTCACTTTTGGAGAGTGATAGTTGAAAAGCTTCCCTTGTCAGTAGACAAAACATTAGATATAGGGATGATGGGCAGTGTTGACATGGGTATCCCCCGCGCAGAGTGGAACAGATCCAAACGGAACGCAGGCGATAAATAGGCTGGCATCCGGGCTTCTCAATAGAGTATCGCAATCGACGAACATAGTAAACGTGGTGATCATAGGTTCCCGAGGGCAACCTTATCAACGTGTACTGCGAGTATACCATCGACGAACATACCAGCGCTCAGCCAGCAAGGCGTGGCCAACCACACGCTACTGATGACCGGGATCGACGTAGACTATCCAGAACCGTACAGACAGACCGCTTGGCAACTGCGGCGCAAATCAAATCCAGGTTAGATGTCGGAGGCCCAAGCAGTCAGCAAACGAACGGTACGGCGCACGTACATACCCAGGTCTACAGGAGCCGACGCTGTACTCGTGTGCCACTGTTGACTGCTCGTCATCGGACATTATGCCTCGCCTCGTGCCGGAAACATCAAAACTGGACCTTCGCAGAGTGGTGCCGCGTCGTGTGGTCAGATGAATCCCGTTTTCAGTTGTAACGAGCTGACGGGAGAGTGCGTGTGTGGAGTCGACAGCATAAGGCTATGGCCACGTCGTGCCAAGTCGGCTCTGTTCAAGGTTGTGGTGGCCGCTCTGTGCTGTTTTGGGAAGACTTCTCATGGGACACATTAGGTCCCTTAGTGTGTCTGGAGAGGTCCTTAACTGCTGCGTGCTACCCGCATGTGCTGGCTGATCATACGGTTTCATGGCGTTCGCCATGAAACCGCGCATCTTGCGGCCGATGATCTGTTCCAGCAGGACAATGCGCTGCCCCACCTTGGCCGCAACGACTCAGGCAACACTCATCTGAGTTTGGAACCATCCAGTGTCTCCCAAGATCACCGGATTTCAACCCTGTACAAGCTCTCTGGAATGCCGTGAAGCGGAACATCAGATCCACGGATCCTGGACCGACGTCTCAAGCGGAGTTTGAGCAATGCTGCAACAGGCATGGCTGGCATTATCTCCGGAAACCCTCCGGCATCTGGTGGAGTTGATGCCTCGGCATGTACACCTAAGAGCAATTGAATTAGAGATACCTGTCTAGTAACCTGTAGCACCACCTTTCGTCCTGATGACGGCGGCGATTCGTCTCGGCATGGACTCAACAAGACACCGGAAGCGTTGGGAAGCCATACGGATCCACGACCCCTGAACAAGCTCCCACAGTTCACGAAGATTTGATGGAGGGGGTCATCTCTCTCGATGGCATCATAGATGTGCTCGATGGGATTGAGGTCAGGTGACCTAGCTGGCCAAGGAAGCGAGGTCACGTCTGTGGAGTGTTCATCCAACCATTCTGATACAATTCGGGAGCGATGGCACGGTGCGTTGTCTTGTGCAGGATCCCCAGTGGGATGTTGAAGCCGCACAAACGAGAGCAAATGGTCGTCCAGGATATCCCGGTAACGTTGACCTGTGAGGGACGATATCACGCGTACCAGGGGTCCCATTTCAGTCCACGTAAACAGTCCCCAGACGAGAATGCCACCCCCACCAGCTTGAAGAGTACCCTGCTGGCAAGAAGGATCCATCGTTTCATGTGGTTTGCGTCGTACTCGTATCCTACCATCCGCATGTACCAACGTGAATCTCGACTCATCAGTCCAGGCAACATTTTCCCACATGTCTAGGGTCCAGTGGCGATGTTCCCGTGCCCATGCTAATCTTTGCACCCTGTGATGTGCGGTTAGCAGCGGTACCCTCGTGGGACGATGGCTTCTGTACCCCATTGCGAGGAGATGGTTCTGGATGGTGTGGCTGTTTACATGTTTTTGGGCACCAACGTTAAATTGCCAAGTGATTTCTTGCACTGTGGCCCGTCTATCCGCTGTTACAATGCGAGCTAGCCGACGATGCCCCCGCTTATCCACACGCTGTTGTCCACGGCAGTTTGCCCTTGCAGGGATGGTTTTACCGGATTCGATGTACTCACGGTGCACCCGTGACACAGTGGCTCGTGAAAATCCCTGTGCCGGCACGACTTCCGAGATGGAGTGACCCATTCGTCAAGCCCCGACAATTTGCCCACGATAAAATGCGCTTAGATCCTTCGTCTTACCCATATTGCGTCCGACTCTTACTCATTCGCGTCGCATCACTCCTTATGTTGTCGGATCGCTGCATACGCCATGTCGTTTCCGTTTACAGGGCTGCCTACAGCGCCACATTTGCATAACGCCAGCTGTCTCTAATTCAATTGCTCTTCAGTGTACAGGCTGTCATTCGCGCTAGAGGAGGACCAACACGCTATTAGGTAGGTATCTCTAATGTTTTGTCCACTGAGTTATTTACTGCATTAGCTTATTAATACTCTTCAGAGAGAGAGAGCGTAGTAAGTTATATTAATTGGCACTGTTATCGAAACTGCTGTGTGAGAATTCTGTCTCAAAGATGACTAGACTACCCTTTGTTGATGGAGGGCTGGAAATGTGCTTATAATATGAAGTGAAATTTCATTTAAAAAATTGTTAGAAAAATCAAATAATTTTTTTTTTTAAGAGACTTCGCTTTTGGCAGGAAAGAAAGCAAAAAGAACTGAGATTGTCACTTACTTCTGGTTTAATTTTTCCTTCTACAAGTTGATGCACTTTTGTAAACGGCGACGTCGTCCTAAATTCTTTCCACACTTTTGGGGAAACTGACGAATTGGCTTGAATGGTATGTTTCGTCTGAACAATATACAAGTCCTCTATACGAGTGTTCCCGAGAAGTGAAATTAGGTCGTCGCTTAAATGTTGAGGAGAAATCGTCAGCTTTATGAGATTTACAAATACGCCAGCATGTAGCATCGTGTACGGTTCTTTTGTGCAGTTCACGATCTTCAAACTGAGAAGATTTTCACAGCAGCTGTAAGCCACTTCATCCAGAAGCGCCATGGCTTCTGTTTTATCCAAAAGAAGGTCTTGTAGTGATAAATGCCTTAAGCCGTC
Organism: Macrothele yani; assembly: GCA_039090855.1. Classification (NCBI taxonomy): domain Eukaryota; kingdom Metazoa; phylum Arthropoda; class Arachnida; order Araneae; family Macrothelidae; genus Macrothele; species Macrothele yani. The sequence goes on along the minus strand of CM077016.1, from coordinate 72,603,306 downwards.
AAGGCTGGCCATCATTTTCTTCAAAGCCTCAAGCAGTTTTCCACCCGTTCCAAACACGAACTCATTCTTTTCGTTAGCTTCGGTTGTTTCGTTGCAGGAGAACGTGAAATCGAGTGTGTGGACATGCTGTAAAGGTTTACCTTCGTAGTGTTGAGCAAAATAGGATGCGATTGTCATAAACTCGTATAAGTTGAAATAGCTTTCCATTGGAGAAATCACTATACGTCGGAATGCCTTACCTACTCGATTCAAACATACTTGTGTCCGATAATGATCTAGCACATGTTGGTATCCCATGTAGTAATTAAATTTACGCCTGGTAAGGGTTAAATCGTCAAGAATGAAAGTGTGCCATACTTTTGTTGAGTAAAAGATGCGATTCCAGTTTTGGCATACTTGGGAAGCTCTGTACCTCTCACGGATTGTGAGCATAGAAAAAATTTCTTCCAGAACCAAGTCTGGTAGGCACTCCCAGTATGGATCGGAACATGTTGGCTTCTCACGTTTCGATTTTCGGACTTTCTTTGCTTTTTTAGCACAGCTGCATTTCTTACCAGACTTTGACAGTTTACAAGTTGCGATGCATTTGCATTCTAACGGCATGATAGTTTTGAAGGGGTCCTTTTGCTAATCTCAGCTTCTTCAGTTCCTGCAAAAGAATACGATTAAATGAAAGCTGTTGGTCTCTCACATAAATTAAGTTTAAACAGTAAAAAAAAAAAGAAAAAAAGTGTTCTTACAAAGCATGAACTGATAGTTTTCACTCAAGTTTACATACGAAGATTGTTAGCTATCTCTCCCCAAAAGACAAAAACTGATCAAACACTGAATATTTCAAAAGTTAAAAAAAAAGGAGGTAAAAATCGGCAAACACACATTCACATTGATCTATCTGTTACGTTGCTTTCAGTGAGAGTCGAAACAGGGCCAGATGGACCATAGGGGCGATCGGAGCGGTCGCCCCGGGCCACGCGCCTTCAGGGGGCCCCGCAGTTTAGAAAACAAAATAATTTTTGGTAAAAAAAAATTTAATGCATTTTTTGTACCTTTTGGGGGCCCTTAAAAATATATTTTTGAAGTTTTTTGTTTGTTTCCAATCTCCCCATTTTTGAATACGTTCTCCCCCCCCCCCGTTCGTCATACGGACACTGAGATTTGCAGATTCAAAATTATTTTTGTAACCACCTTAATCTTTTCCGCATTCATGAAATAGCAAATTAAATTTCATCATTTTGTGGTCCCCTACTTTTATATATATCCAACAATTTGTGTGAAAACCTGATACTTAAATTTAAGGAAATGAAAAGAACAATATCCAAGTTACTTTCGGACTACACATGTAGGCCACTTTTCCAACATTACAAGAAATTGAAAAAAAAAAGAAAAGAAAAAAAGGCAACTTTCATATATTAACGCGTATAAAAGTTTAGAATGTCACTAATTTGTCAGTTACTCCACTGTGCAGTTAAAATTAACCACTAAACATGTATCAGGGGAAAAAACTGTTTATACCAATTTATTTTAAGGGGATCCTTATTATACGTGTATTTCCTATACAAAAATATTCGCAATGCGAAAATATTCGCTAAGCAGGTATCTTTTTATCATTTTGTGAATAAGCTGTTATAAGAGTCACAATGCAACCTAAACCTCTTCTCCCGGGAAAGAAAATCGTAGATTTTAACACTTTTTACTCTCTCTCCCTCTCTTTCTCTCTCTTTCTCTATCCTTATCTTTTTCTCTCTCTTTCTCTTTCTCTATCTCTCTCTCTAATTTTTCAGTACGTACTATGGTCTTTTTCTTAAGCTTAAAGCAAATACTTCTTTGAGATAATCATTTTGTCTTTACGGTAGTGTTCGTGTGTCTTCCTCACGAACGATAATTTTCAGAAACTACTTTATTAAAATATGAGATTTATTTTTTAGTGCCCACAATGAAATTTTGCTCTGGGTCCCGCAATGAAATTTCGCCCAGGGCCCCGCAAGAGCTCCATCCGGCCCTGAGTCGAAATGTAACCAGAACTCAAAAGTTCATCTTAATATTGTCTGTTTTGTTTCTGGATTTAACTACTGTTGTAGTGTGATATAAAAGCGGGATGTTTCTATACACTTGCCTTCGGATATAGCGCTATGTTCTAATGGACGGGCTTGATACGTCGGAAATTACTGTATGCAAATAAAATGACTCACCTTGGGCTATAAGCAGTCGTCCGTCCTTAATTTGGGGTCACTGGCTCTAGGGAAGGGAAAGAGCTTCTTCATCTGTAATGTTCGTGTATATGGCTTACTGAACACTACATTCAATCAGTTCTTAAATACTTCACCTAAAGCGAAACAGGAGTCACTCGAATTAAAGGCCAAAAAAATATTGCTTAGTGAGATCTTTTCCTTTATTCTGCCAAAACCTCATGAATACGATACATGCAGAAGGTTACTATTTGAACAAGCTTAAACTAATCACACTGGTATTAAGTAATCACAACTTGTGAAATATTTTGTGTTTGGTTAGTTTTTCAGAACTGATTAACAAACTCTAGTAGGCAGAACACTTTTAAATCCGAACGCTAAATATTGTTACGACCAGGGCTGCGAATGAGTCGCACTCCGGGTTCTCTTATGGATACTGCAGGTGAGAGGACTGAATAATTGACAGGCCAGTCCAAAGAAAATTGGTAGCGTTTAAGACAAGCACAGACTTTTAATGCAGGTAATTATTAACATAAATTAATTTGTAGATGGTATTTGACATAATCTACGACACTTGGTGATTGGATATAAATTTAAGTAAGGTTGGGTTGGATTTGTTGCTATTTAACAACTCCTAGTCGAACTCACCAGCCAATCGTCATCTCATGCAAATTAGAGTTCCTGAACTTCAGCCTCTGCATTCTGGAAAGTTCAAGATAACAAACAGGACTTTCTCACAGTGGAATACCGAACCCCCCCCCCCGCAAAAAATTTCTTCGAGGCCCTTTTGCGAAATTATATTAGCATTCAATTACTTACATTTTTAATTCCATATTATCAACTAGGTTTTATAGACGTTTAAATAATTAAAATTATTTGGAACCTACAGGTATTTCTCATAAAACCAAAATTATTGCACTTTACTGCGTGTCATACAAATGTGCACTTTGTAATTGGAATAGTTGCCCTAATTTTATACCAATAGAAAGTATTACAAAACAGTTACTCCAAAGTTGAACATATGCAAATTTTATTCTTTTACAAACTACAACTGGAGACATTATCTCAGGGCATGAACCTACTGAGCAAACCTGTCGGGGGGGGGGATACCAAAAGTGTAGAATATGAAGAATTTCTCTTCCGACCCAGAGATTTTCATCATTCACATGCCTTCAGATAATGTGTCGAGTTGTAGCTGCTAATTGCTGAGAATCTCCCGATCGGACGAGAAATTGTTCATATTTTACACTTTTGGTATTATCCCCCCCCCCGAACTAGTTTCCTGAGGCAGCAGATACCCTCAGATAATTGGACGAGTTGTTGTAGGTTGTAAACGCGGAAAATCTCCCGATCAGACCAGAAAATCTTTATATTTCACATTTTAGGTTTTAAGTACCCCCCTCCCCCGACAAGTTTCCTGGGTTTGCACATACTCGCAGAGAATTTTTTTTATTTGTAGTTTCTAGAAGAATATCGTATAGCAGTTGGCTTGAAGACAACGGGGAATCATTAGTATGTTTTTAAATAAATGTTGCATAAGACTACCACGGCTTTCAGGCCAACACCATACAACCTCTACAGTCCATCAGTGCAATCCGAACATTCCTCTCGTATTTGTAAGGTTTGCAGAAAATATTTTACACATCAAATTATTAATATTGCGGTATTACTCAGGCAGAAAATAATATTAGGACTAACGTTTAGGCCCTTCTAAAAGTTTTCATTCCGTCATTCCCATATTCGCGTTATGTAGGTGAGGTAGCCAAGAAACCGCAAGTTTTATATGACCCCTAACGGTTTTTTGGCCAGCAGTCTGTGATCAGTTGTACGAACACCGTTTATAACAGACATATAAACTTATCAGTCGATCACATATTTTTCCCGTCAGCATTTCTTCTGTGGGCATATTTTCCGTGGGCGTTTTTTCCGTGGGCGATTTTTCCGTGGGCGTTTTTTCCGTGGGCATTCTTTCATGCAATCGTGAAGAACACCCTTTCAGTTCATTATGTTTTGAAGCATGCGTAGTTACGTGTAAACAGCTGTAATACATAACACCTTCTTACCCTCATTGGTAAAAACTTTTCATTAATTGAACTGATATTTCTTTCACATTCTGTTGTTAATATACATGTATAGGAACTATTATATGAATGTGAGAAGGGGCCTTAGGTCTTCTGAAGTAAGAGTTTCCCCGTCATCCTGTTTTTATAAATTTAAGCCTCAAAAAAAAAAAATTTTTTTAATTCTTCCTTCAAGGCTGCCGTAAAAGTTTCCTGGCTATTTCTTTGTTCACATGAAATGTCCGCAAAAATTTTGAAAAATCCGTCTGCTGAGGCTAGTGGCCCACTTAGCCGTGAGACCCCCCCCCCCCCCGCACTGGACTCTTGGAGTATTTAATAAACGGTTTTTCTTCGGCATTTATCTCCTGGGGAGAGCCGGCTTTTAAGTACTCTTCTCTGCCGCTCGCCAAGGTAAAAAACAAATACTTTGATTACACCACTGATGATAAATCACCCATGCGCCTACACTTCGCCGTGACCAGATCTCTCACTCTCAACACTGCTCCTCTGTCTGGGGGAAGAAAACAAGTCGTGCCCCGTGAACAAGATGCCCTCGGTCGCACTAGCGCAGGGGTCGTCAACCTTTTAATACCTACCGCCCACTTATGTATCTTTGTTGACGGTAAAATTTCCTTACAGCTGCCGCAGTAACTCAATTTAGCGCAAGTGCAAATTAATTTTTAGAGGGGAGGATTTGTAAAAAAATATGTACTTAAATTTAACTTTTTATTTATACTTTATCTATGTTTATACATAGATAATTTCAATGTAATGAATTTCTGCATCTCCATCGATACAGCGCCTACTAGCGCGGGAGCTGCTTAAATTTAAGAAAATGAAAGTCAAATGTGAAAACAATAAAGCTTATTGAAATTACCTTTAATTAAAGATTCATGCGATACTTGAGGCTGATGTTGCGAGACGAAATATTTGATATCTGTTTCAATTTTCGTAAGGAACAAACGAAGGTCTCCTCTTCCGGTGATATTCAGACGGTTTCTCTGTTTGGTGATAATATGATTAACAGCACTAAAGCCTGATTCTACAACATATGAAGTAGGAAAAGGTATCAATAAATTGAATATCATTTTCCATATATTTGGATATAACGCAGGCTTTTTTGTTTATTTTGCCAGAGTGTTTGGTGTCCACCACTATCGAAATTATATTTGCTCTCTTTTTTAACGTTGTGTTGTTTTAGCTCTGCAGATAACATTCTCTGCAAAAAGAGAAAACGTTTTTCTCGCATTTAATTTCTTCTTATATTATTTTGTGCGTGATCTGCATCATTAACAAAACATGTTTTGTGTTATCCTCAACACTCTGTATTTATGGATTACCTTGTTTTAATTATTATCCATATTCAAAGTTTAGAGAGTGAATTGAAAAGTAAATTGCAAAAGCATATTTTCCAAAGTCAAACTCGCGAAGTTGTTAGCAATGTATTCGATGTATGGCGGAAGAACACAATTTGTAACAACGGACAAAACCCCCATCGCCCACTAGTGGGCGTTAGGGACTAGGTTGACGACCACTGCACTAGCGGGACGGAATCAGCCGAAATCGAGCAGCCATGTTGGGATCTGGGTTCGGACATTTGGGCACATTCCCTTTTAAAGCAATGAAATTGCGCTGCGTTAAAAATTATAGTGTTCCTATATTTCTCCCTACTTGAGCAAGTGGTGTGCACAAAATTTTTTTCACTTATATCTCATAATCATTAAGAAATTGAGACATATTTACGATTTTATGTCTGAAAGACGGGGCGGACATTTGGGCACAAATGTTTAAGGTGCCGTATAACAATTGCCGTTTTTTGGCCCAATAGTGAGAGTTTGACCGAGAAAATGTTCGCCGTAAGTTACTTAGGCACTAAATATTTACGGGCACGTGCCTACTCAGCAAACCAGTCAATGGGGGGGTATATCAAAATTACAAACTACAACTGGAGACATTATCTAACTCGAAACATTGTCTGAGCGCACGTGCCTACTCAGAAAACGTGGCGCGGGGGGGGGGGGGTTAATACCCAAACTGTAAAATTTGAAAAATGTATCGTCCAATCAGGAGATTTTCAGCATTTACAAGCTACAACTCGACAGATTATTTGAGGGCACGTGCCACTCAGCAAACCTGTCGGGGGGGGGGTGGGATATGACAATTGTGAAATATAAAGAATTTCTCGTCCGATCGGGATATATTCATCATTTACAAACTACAACTGGAGACATTATCTCAGGGCATGAACCTACTGAGCAAACCTGTCGGGGGGGTACTAAAAGGGAAAAATTTGAAGAATTTCTCGTCCGATCAGGAGATTTTCAGCATTTTACAAGCTACAACTCGACACATTATCTGAGCGTATGTGCCTAATCTGGAAACCTGTCGAGGGGGGGGGTAATACCAAAACTGTAAAATATGAAGCATTTCTCGTCCGATCCGAAGATTTTCAGTATTTACAAGCTACAACCCCCCCCTACACACACACCGACACCGTCCGACAGGTTTCCTGAGTAGGCACATGCCTTCAGATAATGTGTCGAGTTGTAGCTGCTAAATGCCAAAAATCTCCCGATCGGACGAGGAATTTTTCATATTCCACACTTTTTGTATTAACCCCCCCCCTCCATCGCCGACAGGTTTCCAGAGAGCGCACATGCGCTGAGAAAATTTGTCGAGTTGCAGCTTGTAAATGCTGAAGATCTCCCGATCGGAAGAGAAATGAGAAATTCTTGATATTTTACGCTTTTGGTATCCCCCCCCCACACACACACACACTAGTTTCCTGTGGCAGCAGATGCCCTCAGACAATTCGATGACTTGTAACTTGTAATGGCTGAAAATCTCCCGATCGGACCAGAAATTCTTTATATTTCATATTTTAGGTTTTAAGCCCTCCCCCCCCCCACCCGACAAGTTTCCTGGGTTTGCTCATACTCGCAGAGAATTTGTTTTGTTATAGTTTATAGAAAAATATCGTAAATAAGAAAACACGAAATTACGGACATTTTATGTGTGCTGGGGGGGGGGGGGGGGGGCTAAGAAAAATCGTTACCTCCTTCAAGGCTGTCAAACATTGAAAAAAAGGTTTCGTCTATTGTAGTGTTTTAAATTTATCAAAAATTTGACTATATTAACGGGGGGGGCTCTCCCCCATGGGCACCCTTGGTACTATGTAATCATGAATATGATGTAATCCATATTCATGATTATGAGCTATGTAATCCCGATCCATGACGACGAAATTGTCATGTTTTCGGATATTATGCTTGTCATATTTACACCCAAAACAACGTATTGTCATCTTCAAAATTTGTGCATTGTAATATTTTTTCTTAAATTAAATTATAATTGTCATTTGTCTTACTGGAAGCGTTTTCTCCATTCAATTCCCCTCACAGCGAAAAAAAAAAAAACCGCAATTTTTGTACGCCCCCTTAAGATTTGTGCCCAAATGTCTAGTGCTCAAAAGTCCGGTGCCCAAATGTCCTAAACTCGTTGGGATCACTTAGCAGCTACTCTCTTGGTGAAGTCGGAGGGGGGGGATCCCTTCTCACTTGGATGCATTTTTCTCCACAGTAGCGATGTCCAGCCAGGTCACTTGTTTATTTTCCTGGAACGCCTGCGAAGAAGTTTGGAGGCTCCAGCAGTAGTTATCCGAATGCTTTTTAGGGATACAGTCTCCAAGATTCGTATGGAGCAAAAAAAAAAAAAAAAAAAAAATTGCAAAATCATGCAGTGCATTGATTATGATACGCTTTCCAACATACCAGAAATCATTACTCAAGTTATGAGGATAATGGCTGTGGAATTAATCTCGCTCCTGTGCCCTAACCTATGACCCCATTTCGATGATATCAAACAGTATTGGTTTAGTATACTGTTTGATATCATCGAAATAACAACGTACTAAAATTTTCCTCCGGAACAACGTACAAAAATTTTGTCGCAGTTGAAGCATTTTTAGTCAAGTTATGAGGATAATGGTTGTGGAATAAATTTTGCTCCCGTGCCCTGACCTTTGACCCCATTTCGATGATATTAAACAGAATTTGGTTCAGTATACCTCCGAAAAAACATACTAAAGTTATGTCGGAATAGAAGCATTCTTAATCAAGTTATGAGGATAATGGATGTGGAATAAATCTCGCTCCTGTGCCCTGACATTAAACAGAATTGGTTCAGTACATCTCTTTAACAACATGAAGTTTTGTCGCAATCGAAGCATTTTTACGTAAGTTATGACGCATAAGGGCGATGGAATGGATTGTCTCCTATGTCCTAATCTTTGACCCCATTTCGTCCATTTTCAATAGGGTTCCTTCCTAAGTTGTCCCTTACCACACACTAAAATTTCATCGAAATCGAACCATTTTTACGCGAGTTATCGTACGGACGGACGGACGGACAAAGCTAGAGCACATACGCTTCTTCAACCTACGGTTGGAAAGCGTAAAAAAAAACAAAGAAAAAAACTTTCTTATCGCTTAATAACTCTTATGGCTGAGCTTCACTTGTTCCTTCTATTTTTCTCTAAATTTGTCGTCATCATCATCTCAATGCGACTATCAAGCCAGAATTTGCATGTTTTTTCAGTTATGCAAGGGAACCAACTCTTGTCCGAGTGGTTTTAATAATCGAGGGTCAGCAAGATCTTGGACGCCTGGCCTCTTCGACGGCACCTAGCAACTGTCCCCTTTTCTTCTGTGCTCTCTTCCTCGACTGGCTGACCTGTCAAAACAAACCACTTGAGAATTTGTTTATTAGCGTCTGGCCACATCACGTGCCGTCTAGGGACTAGGGACGTCGCCAAGGGGGTGCGAGGGTGAGCCCATCCTGAAAGTTGCCTTGCCCACCCAATTCACGATGTGTCATTTTTCAATTTTTTTAAACTTTGAAATTCAATCTGCCGAGTAATAATAAGTGTCGTGTTTCTCGTTATGTAGCACTACGTATTTCCCATAGAAAGTACTTTGTTTACGTCTGCGTAGAAAGCTTATCAAAATAGCATCCCCAGTGCCATGAAAATGCACTTATTCTCCACTCTTCTAAATCCTTAGTTTAAGCCCTTTTATTATGGCCAGGGGCGAATGGACACGGTGGATAGGAATTCATTGAGGGATGTTATTACTAATTCCTCTGCTGTTTGTTTGTGCTACTAAGTAGGATATTCCAACACGAAAAGTGAAGACTACTATACCATGCCACCCCGATGACGCAGTGGTCTGAGCGCTGGTTCTTGACTATTCTTCCGTGATGGGTGTGGGTTCGAATCCTGGTGTGGCATGGATGTTGTGTGTGCCATGAGAAACAGACTCTCTCCTTTCCCTGGAACCTGTGGCCCTAAATTAGGGACGCGAGACTGCTTATAGCCAATCCAGGAGTTGCTCACGTTGGTCGTTAAAACCGCAGAAGAAAAAAGCTACACTAGCGCTCCTAAACCTTTCTCGGGGCAGTGAGGCAGCAGGACGTGGCTGACAACAACTTTGGCGGAGAGGAGTGCAAGGAAAGGTCGCAGGCTTGAAAGAAGGAAGTTAGGGAGGAGTTAGGTGTTGTGTCTGCGTGTCACGACGTTAAAATTTGATTTAAATAACCAGAAAGGACATTTTCCTTTTAAAATATTGTTCAAGTACAGTACTATTATCGTAAGCAAAAATCCAAAATTTTAAAATCAATTAAGACAATGCATCCACAGCAAGAAAAAGTTAAGAGACATTCTACCAACACTTGTATCTTACACTAATTGGCGTAACTAGTCAGTTCCGCGCGCGCGCGCGCGTGTGTGTGTGTGTGTGTGTGTGTGTGTGTGTGTCCAGAGGAAAGGGTGGGGATTCCAAAAATTCATTTGTAGCCGATAGTGAAAAGAATTAAAAATTCTTTCTTTCAGTGTTTCGTAAATAAAGTTGCAATGAAACTTGCCCCACCAAAATAATACCCGCCCACCCTGACTTAGAAGTCTGGCGACTTTCCTGCTAGGGACAGAGTTCCAGGGAGGATTTCCAACTAGGCGCACGCCTAGGGCCCCAGAGCGTGAGGGAGGCCCCGAAAATGTATAATTGGATTGCCAGTTTTGTTTTGGTTTTCACGGACCGAAACTAATCAATCTTTTAAAGCGACCACTTTATTTGTATTATCAATTGATATTTTGATTTCTCACATATTCTGTATTTTTTTAGCTGTTGTTGATACTCAAAATTCTCGAGTTCTTATCGATGTACTTGTTTTGAAAGGAACAGTTAAAATAATAGCCTTCCTTTTGAATAGTTTCTTCACAACAGAACCTGATTTTTTTTTTTTTAATTTTCGTCTTATATTTAAAGTGCCAAACTTAATATCCTTTGATTTTCTATTAGCCGCAAACAGTGGCGGTTCTAGGCCGGGGGGAGGTAAATATGACCGTTTTGGGGGGAATTATGTATTAATTTTGAATAATTATGGGCACATGTGTGAATTGTTGTCCCCCCCCTCTTTTTTTTTGTGTCTAGAACCGCCACTGGCCGTAAAAATATTTTTTGAAATATCTCTAAAAACAAAGTTCGATGTTCACAGACAAACAAAACGATTACGTTAGCACTGTTCCTTACAAAACGTTCTAATAATAAAAAGATAGAATGGTATGTTAAAAAAGGTAAAAACTTTTTTCTTGACTTCATTATTTTTTAATCTGACGGATGAAAATTTCTGAGGAGATAAGAAGAGGTGGAGGGAGAGGGGGGAGATGAATCTTTTAGCGCCTAGGGCCCCAAAAGATCTGAAGTCGCCTCTGGTTCCAGACGCATTTTTGTCTGGGTGAAGGGGCGAAAAAATGGGAGCTTTGTTCGCTGGATGTGTTCCCTTTCGTCAACCCGGCGCTCTTAACCTAGCATTGCTCATGTGGGGTGTGGTAAACCCCTGCAGATTTATTTAATTCAACTGCTCGTAGATTTAGTGTCAAAAACGTGAAAAACATATTTGCTTAGAACACATTTCCCCATTGTGTAAAGACTGTTGAAAGTAACTCGGAATAGAACACAGTTTGGATATTTGCATAAATTAATATTCTGAACATTCTACAATGTGTAATATGTTTGTTTTTTATTAAATACTCTTCCTATGAATCCGTATAACCATTTAATACGATATTGATAACTTTTTAACCATATAAAGGTATTTGTTTCATTCAAGTTGCAAATTGTGTAAGGAAAATGTTAATAAATAAAATTATGGTTACGTTAGTTAATAAAGATTAAAAGAAGTGTTTGCTTTATGCATTTCACAGTCCTTGAAAATACCGGTAAAATTTTGGAAAATAATTTCGGGTGTGTGAAACCCCACCTGAATAATAACGTACGTATTATTGACCTGAGCAATGCAGGGTTCAAAAGCGTCCCAAAAATACAGCTTCGGCCATATAATTTTCGTAACTATATATCATCATCATCATCATCATCAACCATTATCAATCCACTGCTGGACAAAGGTCTCCCCAAGTTTACTCCACAACGGTCTGTCTTGTGCCAGTCTCCTCCATGTCACTCCCGCATACTTTCGAATTTCATCCACCCATCTCCCATGTGGTCTTCTTCTGGAACTTTTCCTGTCCCTTGGAATCTAATCTAAAATCGAGGCTGTCCATCGATGGTCTGTCCTTCTGGCAGTATGCCCAACCCATTGCCATTTCAGGGATTTAACTCTGATCATGATGTCTTCCACTCTTGTCATTTTTCGGATCCACGAGTTCCTCTTCTTATCTCTCCTGGTTACACCAAGCATGCACCTCTCCATGCTTTTTGAGTTGTCTGCAGCCTTTGTATGTCTCTTTTAGTTAAGGTCCACGTCTCTGCACCACACATAAGCACTGGAAGGATGCATTGATCAAACACTTTTCTTTTAAGACATAATGGCATATTGCTCTTGCAAATCATGCTGTTTCTTCCAAAAGCTCTCCAGGCAAGTTTTGTACGCCGATTATTTCTTCACCAATGTGACCCTCACTTGATATCTGCTGTCCAAGATAAACGTACGTGTCTGTTATCTCCAGCTTTTCTCCATCAATCGATAAATCTTCATTTCTTGTAAAAGCATTGAACATCACTTTTGTCTTCTGAAAGTTTATTTTTAATCCCACTTCTTTACTCTTGTCAGCAAGTTCCTGCATCATACTCTGTAGCTCTGATGGGGTAGTTGCAAAAATGACTACGTCATCAGCAAAACGAAGGTGGGTTAGATAGTCTCCATTAATCTTTATCCCTTTGTTTTCCCAGTTCAGTGATTGAAAGACATTTTCCAATGTGGCATTAAAGAGCTTCGGAGATATGGTGTCACCTTGTCTCACTCCCTTTCCAATTTTTATGTGTGTTGTATTTTCAAACAGCCGAATCTTTGCACTTGCATTTTCATAGATGTTATTAATAATATTAATGTATGCATCTTCAATGCCGCAGGATTTCAGAGCCACTGTAACTGCTAATGGTTTCACCGAATCAAAGGCTTTTTCATAATCGATAAAAGCCATGCACAATGGAAGTTCATATTCCCTCGCTCTTTCAATTAGTTCTCTCAGTACGTGGATATGATCTATTGTGCTGTAGCCACTCCTGAATCCAGCTTGTTCTCTCGGTTGAGCCATGTCCAGTGTTACCTTCAAACGGTGTGAAAGAACTTTAGTGAAGATTTTATAAACTACTGATAGGAGGCTGATAGGTCTGTAGTTCCTGAGATCCTCAATGTCACCTTTTTTATGTAGCAGGATCATTGTAGCGTTTTTCCAATCCTCAGGAATCTTCCCTTCATTAAGGCATCGAGTGAAAATTTGGGCGAGTACTGTTTCGATTTCTCTACTTGCTTCTTGTATGATGTCTACAGTAATTCCATCTTCTCCTGGAGCTTTTCCCCGCTTCATGTTCTTGATTGCATGTGTAACTTCTGCTGGGAGGACTGGAAGAACTCTGGTACTGGTACCTTTCATTATGTCTGGAGTACATGTATCATCCCTTTCATATAATTTGGAGTAGAAATCTTTCACTCTTGTCAAAATTTTGCCTCTATTTCAGTTACAGAACCATCTTCTTTTCTCAGTGCCATAATCTGTTTTCTTCACTTACTGAGATGTCCCTTTGCTATCTTTAGGCTTTGGTCGTTTTCAATTGCTTTCCTCACTAGTTCACAGTTGAATTTCCTTACGTCTTCAGTGATACTTTTTCGTACCGTCTTGCATAGCTCCATATATTCCACTTTGGAAGTCACATCTTCTTTAGTTGTCCTCATCTCCCTTCTCTTTTGCATCAACATTTTTGTTTTTCCTGAAATTTTCTTCATATGTAACTTGTTCTTAGTACCACTTATTTTTGTTGCTGTTTCCATAAGAGCCTTGGTGTGTTCTCTGTTAACTTCAGAAATATCCACTTTTTCCAACGTTAGGCCTTCTAAAGCAGAGAATCTGTTCTTCAGTTCCAACTTGAAGGTATTATGGTGTTTTTAAGGCTTGTTAGTCAATATATTTTGTTTGTCTTATGAGCTTGCCACGTTCGAGTTTAGTGTTGAGGTGCATCTTACATCTCACCAATCTATGGTCACTACCTGTGTTGAACTTGTTTAGCACACTGCAGTCTTCTATGACGAATTTTTTCTTACACATAATAAAATAAATTTCACTTGTCCCATTTGGATGTCCGCATGTCCATTTCCTGTGTGGCTTTTTCTTGAAAAAGGAGTTCAAGATGAAAAATCCTTCTGCCTCTGCAAACTCAACGAGAGTATTTCCACGCCTGTTTCTGTTGCCGTGACCGAGTTTACCTACTGAAGTTTCATTCTGTTGCCGTTGCCCTACTTTTGCATTGAAATCTCCCATAATTATCTTCAAGTGCTGCTTACCTTTATTATTTAGATGACGAATTTCCTCATAAAATTCTTCAATTTCTTCTTCAGGATGACTTGTGGTGGGTGCATAAGTTTGAATAATCTGAGCCTTGTATCTTCTCGAGAGTTGGATAACGAGTCTATCAACTTTTTTGCGTATTTTAACTCTTACTTTTCTTGGTATTTTGCGCGTTTTTTAGGGAACTTAGGCTAAGCAGCCGCCCGTTTCATTGTACTTGTTGTCTACGCTGTATTTTCAATGCAGTTAAGGACTTATTAACTACTTAATTATGCACTTAAAGCACTTCTGAAATACTTTGTACATATTGCAACTAATTGTTTATGTAACATAACCTTCACAAAGCATTTCTTTAGTTTATTATTGTCTTTATTTTATTCTCGTTTTTGTGTAGTCAGAAGTAGTGGAGTAGGGGTTTTTTATAATCCAGTTTTCTTTCAAGAATCTGTGCTTTAAAAATGTTAAGAACTTGTAATACTTTTGTATTGATATTCAGGTTTGAATTCTCTCTCAGGCGAACTTGACTATTTGTTAATTACTGAACATTATTTCTAGTTCATTATGTCACTCTTACAATTTGAGTTTTCTATAATCATCTTCTTTCTGTTTAATAGTAACAGATGAAGAGCATGGGTCGGGCCAGGAGAGTTATGGATGCAATCTAAATTGTTAACTAAAGCCAGGTCATACAACTCTGCGGAGGACATGACATATATATTTATATTTTTAGGTGGGTTAACTACTTGCATCCATGACTTTGCAGAAACCCATTTCCAAATAGGTCTTTGTGGAAGTGAGAAAATGCAGAGTTTTTGCTGGTCCTTGATAAAGCCAAGGCTCAGTATTCTCGGCACTTTCTGCATTCAGTTGTTTTTTTTTTTTTTTTACTCACACCGGTCAATACATAACCTTTTCTATGTTGTACTTGGTATGAGTTTAAAATTTTTTTAGCTTCAGTTTCTTCTTAATTGAATATATATATATGTATGTGTGTGTGTGTGTGTGTGTGTGTGTGTGTGTACATATAAAACTGAAAGCCCTCACTGACTCATCACCGAATCTCAGAAACTACTGAACTTAGAACTTTCATATTTGGTAGGAATGTTCCATTCACAACATAGAGGCGAACTACGAAAGGAAGTTTTCCTACGATAGCTTTAAGTGGATCGAAATGGAATTTTTAAATAACCCAGCTTTGATAACGCTAGGACGTTTTGCAGTGATCGAGCCATTGTTGCCCAGCAACTGAAGCCCCGCCTTAAGTTTTGAATGACTTGAGTTGACTTGATCAGTATATATTTTGCTTTAAATTTATTTGTTCTGAATTTATTTAACAAAAAACCTTAAAAACCACGTAAAAAGTGCTATATCATAATATGCTTTGCATTTAAACATTTTATATTATCGTTTGACATATCGAATATCAAGGTTTTTTGAGTCAAAGTCAAATTACCAACATTCGTTTTCACCGAAGCAACGGTGACGTCATATAAGTGGTAAAGTGACTGCAATAAATATAAATATGGGGGTAGATTTTCATAGTAATTGAAATTAGAAAAAAAAAAAAAGTTTCCCCTTGAGATATTAGCGATGGCAACGCAATTTTGCTCAAGCTTCCAAAAACATCTGAATTGCTAGCTTTTAAATGTACAGCTTCGTACGAAATTGTTTACGAAGTTGTTTATAAGCAAGGTTCTTTTTACATTTATGCTGAAAGTAACAACGTATTTTGTTCTGTTTTCTATTATTATTTTGTTCTGTTTTCTATTATTAGTTTGTTCTGTTTTCTATTATTATTTTGTTCTGTTTTCTATTGTTATTTTGTTCTGTTTTCTATTGTTATTTTGTTCTGTTTTCTATTGTTATTTTGTTCTGCTTTCTATTGTTATTTTGTTCTGTTTTCTATTATTATTTTGTTCTATTTTTTATTATTATTTTGTTCTGTTGTCTATTAATATTTAAACGATGAAAGTTAAGAGTAACGGCGTATTTTGATTTGTTTCGTGTAGGCGTGAAGTTTTAAATACAGGGTGATTCATAAAGAAGTATACAGTTTCAACGCACTATAAAACAAGAACAATATAAGATATTTTATGTTACCTGTAACAGAATTGTACGGAAATGTTTCAAGTTTTATTAGAGACAGTCACAGATGTTCTATGTGTGCACCCTTAGTCACACGACACACATCGAGCCGGTAATCCATTTCTGCCCGAACGCGAGGTAAGATATCTGAATCAAGTGCAGTGATAGTGGCTGTGATACGCTGTTTTAGCTCCGCTAGATCAACAGGAAAGAGAGAAGCTAATACCTTGTCCTTTACGTACCCCCACAGGAAAAAGTCACAAGGGGTTAAGTCAGGACTTTTAGGTGGCCATTTGGTTAGTGGCATGTTGTAGTCCACGGCTCGTCCAATCCATCGGTGAGGAAGATATTTCATCGAGATAATCTCGCACGTCGCCTAACCAGTGTGGTGGTGCACCATCCAATTGGAGAATAAAGTTGTCACTGTCATCCTGGAACTGTGGCATCAACCAAAGACTTAACATATCCAGAAAAGAGCCTCCCGTGACAGTTTTCTCGTGAAAAAGAAGGGGCCGTACACTTTCTTTTTGGGCACAGCACAGAACACATATACCTTAGGGGAATCTCTCACGTGTTACACTGTAAATCTGGAATTCTCCGTTCCCCAAAAACGAACATTGTGCTTGTTTACCTGACCACTCACGTGAAATGTAGCTTCATTGGTGAAAACTAAGTGATCCGCAAAATCGTCATTTTCAAACCGGTGCTGCATTTCGACACAAAATTCAAAGCGCTTTGTCTTGTCAAGGTCAGTGAGATTTTGCAACATCTGCACTTTATATGGAATCATTTTCAGCTTCTCTCTCAAAATTCTCCAGACTGAGCTGTGAAATCTGCATTTCACGACTCACCCTCCGCGTTGATTTTCCCGGGCTTCGTTGAATGGCGTTGCAAACACTATCGACGACTTCTTCCGATACACGCGGTCGTCCAGGACTTTTAAGTTTGCACAAACAACCCATATAGTTTCAAAATTATTTATGCCAATCGTAGATAGATTTTCTGGTTGGAGGTTCTTTTCCGAATCGTGATCGAAACTGCCGTTGCACAACAGTTACAGATTCCGTTTTGCTCAATTCAAGAACACAAAGCGCTTTCTCCACTGCAGACGCTGCCATTTTGGCTACCTAGTCACGTGACACGCGTGCTATCGCCTACGTCACTTCCCTCAGTAGCGGGACACAAACTTTATGAGTACATCTACCTAACTGTTCGTAGTTGTGGTCCGTGTCTTCAACTATTATTGTTTTACAGAATTTGGAAACTGTATACTTCTTTATGAATCAGGGTGTATACAGTTATGAACGAAATTGCGTATGTGTCGTCTGGCAGAACAAGTCAGACAGACATGTGTTTCCCAAAAGAGCGAAGAAATATGCAGTGTATGGCCATTTCAACTGTATATCATATATATCATCTGTATTTCAACTGTATATCATATATATCATCTGTATTTCAACTGTATTTTAATATGATCACGTTCGAAGAACGGATATTTAGCTAGTATCATCATCATCATCATCATCAATTATCAATCCACTGCTGGACGAAGGTCTCTCCAAGCCTCTCCCACAACGGTCTGTCTTGTGCCAGTCTCCTCCGTGTTACTCCCGCATAATTTCGAATTTAATCCAACCATCTTCCATGTGGTCTTCTTCTGGGTCTTTTCCTGTCTCTTGGAATCCAATCTATAATCGAGGCTATCCATCGATGGTCTGTCCTTCTGGCAGTATGTCCAGCCCATTGCCATTTCAGGGATTTAACTCTGATCATGGTGTCTTCCACTCTTGTCATTTTTCGGAT
This sequence comes from Macrothele yani, assembly GCA_039090855.1. Lineage (NCBI taxonomy): Eukaryota > Metazoa > Arthropoda > Arachnida > Araneae > Macrothelidae > Macrothele > Macrothele yani. The sequence continues at coordinate 72,585,316 of CM077016.1, read as the reverse complement.
CCACGAGTTCCTCTTCTTATCTCTCCTGGTTACACCAAGCATGCACCTCTCCATGTTTTTTGAGTTGTCTTCAGCCTTTGTATGTCTCTTTTAGTTAAGGTCCACGTCTCTGCATCATATGTAAGCACTGGAAGGATGCATTGATCAAACACTTTTCTTTTAAAACATAATGGCGTATTGCTCTTGAAAATTACGCTGTTTCTTCCAAAAGCTCTCCAGGCAAGTTTTATACGCCGATTTGCGACCCTCACTTGATATCTGCTGTCCAAGATAAACGTACGCATATGTTATCTCCAGCTTTTTCTCCAGCAATCGATAAATCTTCATTTCTTGTAAAGGCATTGTACATCACTTTTGTCTTCTGAAAGTTCATTTTTAATCCCACTTCTTTACTCTTGTCAGCAAGTTTCTGGATCATACTCTGCAGCTCTGATGGGGTAGTTGCAAAAACGATTACGTCATCAGCAAAACGAAGGTGAGTTAGATAATCTCCATTATTCTTTGTTTCTTTGTTTTCCCAGTTCAGTGATTGAAAGCCATTTTCCAATGGGGCATTGAAGAACTTGGGAGATATGGTGTCACCTTGTCTCACTCCCTTTCTAACTTTTATGTGTGCTGTATTCTCAAACAGCGGAATCTTTGCACTTGCATTTTCATAGATGTTATTAATAATATTAATGTAACAAAAAAAAAAAACACTTCCCGAGAATCAAACGAAATAACCAACCTACAAACTTAAAATAAAATGGATAAAAACCACACACAAAAAAAAAGCCATAATTATCAGGGGAGTGGCGGCTTTATGGTTGGCTTTTCATAATCGTAAACAGGAAGTAATAACCTAAACCTGACTATGCACTTCCTTAGCCAACCCATGAATATAAATGAAAATTAATAAACAAATCTACCTAAAACTCGTACATGAAATTACCACACCAAAAAGAAAACCACGCACCTCAATCACCAAACTAACCATTTGAACATATACACAAGACGACCCCACCGAAAAGGAGACCACTAAGCATGAGCTGAAGCAAAGAAACAAAATAACCTATTGATGACGAAACAAATGTTTAAAGGAGAATGCCACCGGCAACCTACTAAGCTTCGGACCCTCAAGTAATTTACGTATAACATACTAACAACAAATCTCCTTGGATATCAGTTTGTCTGAAGCTGTATCAGAAATTCACCGATAAGAGCAATAAGATCATGCCTGTTGTTACAAATTGAGACAAAACGAAAAAAACTGCAAAATAATCAAATTTCTATGAACCCTAACCGATATATTAGAAGTCCAACTAATAAAACGAAGAGTGGGAAACGTAAATGAGTTGCGTTTGTCATATACCTTAGTAGTTCAAGCTTGATTACACAAAGAAATATTGATGTTTAGATAATTGACGTCGGCATCACTAACACTTGTTTCGTTGAAGATCAAACCATCTGGATAATAGTTTTAAGACAGTTGTTCAAAGTTCTCAACATCAAAAATTAGCAAATCGTCCACGTATCTGAAACAGGTGCCACCTGATAAGCAGTTGTTCTTTAAGTAAGTTTCCTCATAGTAGTGCAGAAACAAGTTAGCTAATACCGATGAATAAGTACAACCCATTGGTACAGCTCTAGTCTGTTTGTACATAACCACTCATACAAATATAATTATTAAACAAGCATATAGAGACACAAGGTTGTTGTAGTATTCTCTACTAACATGCAGATAGTTCTGAAATCTATCAAAATATTGGCTACACATATACCTTAAATCGCTAAGGTCGATAGACGTGAATAAGTTGCCGAAATCAAATGTATGTATACTTCTAGGTTGATATGTTTTTAAATAATTGATGACCGGTGTATTATTAGCAATAATCCAAGTAGAAGTAATAAGAGACAGCATAATTTTAAGAAGTTGTTAAAAAAACTTACCGACATTCCTGTGATAACTGAAACGTGCTGATGTAATAAATCTAAATTTAGTCGGTACCTTGAGAAACTTAGGAGTGGCTATCTTCAATCTTCATAAAATAGCTATAATTTTCTTATTAATCACTTCATGTTTGTCCTTTATTTTTCCATAGATTTGTCCGTCATTAAGTTCATGTTGTAATAACTCACAATGAATTTTTTTACAGATTAGAGTAAAATTGTTGCTCACTTTGTCCACACTGGTAATGATGAAATCCTTTTGAAGATTCTTAACAGTTTCAGGATTATAATGAGTTACTTTAAAAATAGTATGATGTTGTAAAAAAATAAGTTGTTCTTTTAAAAGTCCGTACAAAACACAAATCCAAGGCATGAAAGTCTGATATGGCACATTAAACCTTAAAGAATTTGTTAGTCCAAAGCTGATTAAGTCCTCTTTTGCACAGTTCAACATGTAATTAACAGTGAAAAATCTAGAAGGTATAAAATTAGTCCCTTGTAACATGAGATTATGTAAATTCTTATCTTGTACAACCTTCAAATCTCCAGTAACCACGTGTCCGAGATTATGATCCACAAAAGGAATATATGCGGTGCACTGACAATTACAAATAACATCGGGGAAACATCTCAACTGAGACTAAGTTTGCTTAGTCTCAGTTGCTTGGAAAGGGTGGTGTAACGGTTAGCATACTCGAACGAAAATCGGGAGATGCGAGTTCGATTCCCGCTCCAGGGTGATTAAAATTTCAAATTTTCTGAGAGATGTTACATGGATGACCAGTAAGTGGTACAAGCAAATTCAGAATTTATATTCTGTTTGCTTTGAATGCTCTTAGTTTATCTTTTTGCCTCTTTTTTCTTATTTTCCTCCTGAAAATGGAAAAGACTTCTCTTCACCCATGCCCCCCCCCACCCCACACACAATTTTGTGAAGTCGGCGCCCCTGTGACAGAGTCAAAACATTTATTTTGTGAGAAACATTCTGGCATTATGTTAAGTGTGTTGTTTATTCAAGAAAAATAATTTAAGTAGTTTTGCTTTTTGTGTGCGGCAATTTTTAATTGTTTTTTATTTATTTGCTTACTTATGTTCTATATTTTTGTACAAATCGGAAAAGGTCATTTGGCACTGTCACACGGCAGTTACATGTTGTGTGCGGGCGCGCGCGTGTTTGTGTGTGTATGTGTGTTCGTAAGGCATTTCAAAAAGGTTGACTTCAGTTCTCCAAAAAAAAAACAAAAAAAAAACTGCATATCATTAACTTTGGCGTAAAGAGTTTTGTAGTACTTTGTATAAAACTAAGGCAATCATTTTAACTACGACGTGCACATTTGTGTTACACGCGATAAAGTAGAGTAATTTTGGTTTAACCCTTTAACCGGCTGGAACGAATTAACTCGGGGTTAGCGAAATGTGCTGAAATCTGCTCGAACGAATATAGCCGCTGTCTAAGAAGTGGCCGAAACGCGGCTGGAACCAGAGTTGGAAACGGGTCAAAAATTTCGGACCCGTAACTGGACCCGACCCGACCCGACCCGGACCCGTAACTGACCAGGGCAAATCTGCTTTGAACTATAAATTCGAAACTCAATTTATATATATGTACATATAAACGAAATGGGATGTAAGGTCAGGTGATGCGTAACATCACAGCCTCTCCTTGACAAATGTCAACCCCGCCTTCTCGTGGTGCATCCTGTTCCCACTAAAGGGGCTCTGACGACAGCCCATAGCGGTATAACTATACCATCGGGATCAGAGGAAATTCTATCCCACACTCACCAACCCGCTTGGCCAGCGTGGTGAGTTATGGCCAAACCCCTCCAAAATGATTCCACAACTTAAATCTTGGCCCTCAGTCTCCGGCAGCTGGAATGTACCTGGCCAAGGCAGCGGCCAGTGCGACGTGAAGGCAGAGGGTGCTAAGAATCCCCGGAGTACCAGACTAGGCTGCCATCTGATGCTGACCTTGGCAACGTACAATGGACGCTCCCTATCTTCTGATTCAAGGCTTCTTGAATTGGAAGAGGAACTACAAAGGATCAAGTGGGACATCGTGGGGCTAAGTGAGGTAAGGAGAAAAGGAGAAGATCTCATCGAACTGAAAAGTGGACATCTCTTCTACTATCGTGGGACAGATACTGGCAGAACTAGTGGTGTTGGATTTATAATAAACAAGAAACTGAAGGATAAAGTTGTAGAAGTTGAAAGTTCCTCTGACAGAGCTGCACGACTTGTTATCCAACTCTCGAAAAGATACCAGGCTCAGATTATTCAAACTTATGCACCCACCACAAGTCATCCTGAAGAAGAAATTGAAGAATTTTATGAGGAAATTTGTCATCTAAATAATAAAGGTAAGCAGCACTTGAAAATAATTATGGGAGATTTCAATGCAAAAATAGGGCAACGGCAACAGAATGAAACTTCAGTAGGTAAATTCGGTCATGGCAACAGAAACCAGCGTGGAAATACTCTCGTTGAGTTTGCAGAGGCAGAAGGGTTTTTCATCTTGAACTCCTTCTTCAAGAAAAAGCCACACAGGAAATGGACATGGAGACATCCAAATGGGACGACAAGTGAAATTGATTTTATTATGTGTAACAAAAAATTCGTCATAGAAGACTGCAGTGTGCTAAACAAGTTCAACACAGGTAGTGACCATAGATTGGTGAGATGTAAGATGCACCTCAACACTAAACTTGAACGTGGTAAGCTCATAAGACAAACAAAATCTATTGACATAACCAACCTTAAAAAACACCATAATACCTTCAAGTTAGAACTGAAGAACAGGTTCTCTGCTTTAGAAGGCCTAACATCGGAAGAAGTGGACATCTCTGAAGTTAACAGAAAAGTAACCAAAGCTCTTATGGAAACAGCAACAAAATTAGCTGGGTCTAAGAACAAGTTGCATGTGAACAAATTATCAGGAAAAACCAAAATGTTGATGCAAAAAAGAAGAGAGATGAGGACAACTAAAGAAGATGTGACTTCCAAAGTGGAATATATAGAGCTATGCAAGACAGTAAGAAAAAGTATCACTGAAGACGTAAGGAAATTCAACTGTGAACTAGTGAGGAAAGCAATTGAAAACAACCAAAGCCTAAAGATAGCAAAGGGACATCTCAGTAAGGGAAGAAAACAGATTATGGCACTGAGAAAAGAAGATGGTTCTGTAACAAGAAATAGAGGCGAAATTTTGACAAGAGTGAAAGATTTCTACTCCAAATTATATGAAAGGGATGATATATGCACTCCAGACATCATGAAAGATACCAGTACCAGAGTTCCTCCAGTCCTTCCAGCAGAAGTTTCACATGCAATCAAGAACATGAAGCGAGGAAAAGCTCCAGGAGAAGATGGAATTACTGTAGACATCATACAAGAAGCAAGTGGAGAAATCGAAACAGTACTCGCCCAAATTTTCACTCGATGCCTTAATGAAGGAAAGATTCCTGAGGATTGGAACACCGCTACAATGATCCTGCTACATAAGAAAGGTGACATTGAGGATCTCGGAAACTACAGACCTATCAGCCTCCTATCAGTAGTTTATAAAATCTTCACTAAAGTTCTTTCACACCGCTTGAAGGTAGCACTAGACATGGCTCAACCGAGAGAACAAGCTGGATTCAGGAGTGGCTACAGCACAATAGATCATATCCACGTGCTGAGAGAACTAATTGAAAGAGCGAGGGAATATGAACTTCCATTGTGCATGGCTTTTATCGATTATGAAAAAGCCTTTGATTCGGTGAAACCATCAGCAGTTACAATGGCTCTGAAAACCTGCGGTATTGAAGATGCATACATTAATATTATTAATAACATCTATGAAAATGCAAATGCAAAGATTAGGCTGTTTGAAAATACAACACACGTAAAAATTGGAAAGGGGAGTGAGACAAGGTGACACCATATCTCCGAAGCTCTTTAATGCCACATTGGAGGGTGTTTTTCAGTCGCTGAGCTGGGAAAACAAGGGGATAAAGATTAATGGAGATTATCTAACCCACCTTCGTTTTGCTGATGACGTAGTCATTTTTGCAACTACCCCATCAGAGCTGCAGAGTATGATCCAGGAACTTGCTGACAAGAGTAAAGAAGTGGGATTAAAAATGAACTTTCAGAAGACAAAAGTGATGTTCAATGCTTTTACAAGAAATGAAGATTTATCGATTGATGGAGAAAAGCTGGAGATAACAGACACGTACGTTTATCTTGGACAGCAGATATCAAGTGAGGGTCACATTGATGAAGAAATTAATCGGCGTACAAAACTTGCCTGGAGAGCTTTTGGAAGAAACAGCATAATTTTCAAGAGCAATATGCCATTATGTCTTAAAAGAAAAGTGTTTGATCAATGCATCCTTCCAGTGCTTACGTATGGTGCAGAGACGTGGACCTTAACTAAAAGAGACATACAAAGGCTGCAGACAACTCAAAAAAGCATGGAGAGGTGCATGCTTGGTGTAACCAGGAGAGATAAGAAGAGGAACTCGTGGATCCGAAAAATGACAAGAGTGGAAGACATCATGATCAAAGTTAAATCCCTGAAATGGCAATGGGCTGGACATACTGCCAGAAGGACAGATCATCGATGGACAGCCGAAATTTTAGATTGGATTCCAAGGGACAGGAAAAGACCCAGAAGAAGACCACATAGGAGATGGGTGGATGAAATTCGAAAGTATGCAGGGGTGACATGGAGGAGACTGGCACAAGACAGACCGTTGTGGAGGAAACTTGGGGAGACCTTCGTCCAGCAGTGGATTGATAATGGTTGACAATGATGATGATGATGATAAACGTAATATATGTATTCATCACAATAACTGCTTGATATTTAATAACTGAAATCCTTTTTTAATAATAAAATTTGCCACTATTTTGCGTAATCCAGAAGTAATGGCTGACTATGACCGTAACCATGGAGTATATTACAAATGGGAATCATTATTTACGATTACACAGATGTATTTAGATTGTTCACTCTTTCCATGCTTTGATGGAGGTGCGCATACTTTCATATGGTCCGTTAGATTTTTGGTTTCATAATCTTTTATTACACCGTCAACATCTTTCTTTGTAATTATACACTTTCCACATTTTGAACAACAAGCAAGACCAAACAACACAGAATTATTCACCGGTTCCTTTATGAGACGAAACAATTTCCAGCATTCACTCTTACCCTGGTGGTTTTCAACAAGCACGCATTTGTTGGCCTCGACGCCTTTCTCAACCTCCTTAATATTAAATCCATCCATATTAACAAATGAGTTAATTTCGACATGGCATGTCACGGGAACGCGATGTTAGCACATCAATCGAAAACCTCTGAATGCTCAATGTAAAAGATGCGATGTGAAAAGTAACTCTCTCATACAATGAACTTCGCACGGAGAGAATTAATCAGCTGAGAAGCAGGCGAATGGCGTTTGCCTGTACCTTGCCCTGAACAATCTCACTGTAAAAGAACGCAAAGGAAGTATCTTTTTACGATTGGTGTCGGTGTGTTTGACGTCGGTCGGTGGAAATCTTCGTTGCTTTAAGAAAGAGACGACAATAAGTATTTTTGCATGGCAAATCATTATTCACTCCGTGGACACCATTATCGTCTACAGAATACCACAACGCGTATTTTTCTTTGGAATATATTTTTCTCTTTTCAAAAATAAAACGGGAATAAAACCGGGTCAAAATCGGGTCAGGAACACCTTGACCCGACCCGTTGGATCCGCAAGAAATTGTTGAACCGTTTCCCTCTCTGGTTGGAACGAATGACCTGTGCATAAAAAGGTTTGCTTTCCCCTCAGCTGTGTTATTCGAAGTGGTCATTCAGGGGGATGACTGACACTAATCTTTTCTGACTGATTACCTATGGAAGGAGCTATAACAATAGCTACGAACCTAAGAAACAACAGACTTGTTTCTTCCCAGTGGCATGATATTCCTGTCAGAGGGAGTGACCCTTCCCTCTTCGTGCCTTAATTACTCTAAAAATGTAAACTTTTTAGAATGCTTAACATATAAATATTAAATGAAACCTCTTAAAGTACTAGGTGAGAGCCCTTATCACCATAGAGCAGAGGTCGTCAACCTTTTAATACCTACCGCCCACTTTTGTATCTTTGTTGATGGTAAAATTTCCTTACCGGTGCCGCAGTAAATCAGTTTAGCGCAAGTGCGAAGTAATTTTTAAAGGGGAGGATTTATAAAAAAAATATGTACTTAAATTAATGTTTTTGTTTATACTTTATGTATGTTTATACATAGATAATTTCAATTTAATGAATTTCTGCATCTCCACCTATACAGCGCCTACTAGTGCAAGACTACTTAAATTGAAGAAAATGAAAGTTAAATGTGAAAACAATAAAGTTTATTGAAATTACCTTTAATTAAAGATTCATGAGATCCTTGAGGCTGATATTGCGAGACTAAATATTTGTTATCTGTTTCGATTTTCGTAAGGAACAAACGGAGGTCTCCTCTTTCGGTGATATTCAGACGGGTTCTCTATTTAGTGATAATATGATTAACAGCACTAAAGCCTGATTCTACAACATATGAAGTAGGAAAAGGTATCAATAAATTGAATATCATTTTCCACATATTTGGATATAACGCAGGCATTTTATTTTTATTTTGCCAGAGTTTTTAGTATCCACCACTATCGAAATTACATTTGCTCTCTTTTTTAATGTTGTGTTGTTTTAGCTCTGCAGATGACATTCTCTGCAAGAAGAGAAAACGTTTTTCTCGCATTTAATTTCTTCTTATATTGTTTTGTGCGTGATCTACATCATTAATAAAACGTGTTTGGTGTCATCCTCATCAACACTCCAGTGATGTAGTTCTAAATAAAAAAGTGCCTTAGCGGTGAACGGACTAGGAAAAAAATACACTCAAAATTTTCAAACTGTGATTCGTTTTCTTTATTATTATTATTTTTTTAATTTTCATCACTAATTACCAATATCAATTTATATTAAAACTGCTTAAAACTGTGTAATCTGAGCAATTTTAAATAACAGGAAGAATGTAACGTGAGAGACATATCCTAAGATTTTAAAATTTTTGTTTAAATACCGCTATGTGTCATTCTATACTATTTTAAATATGCATTGTGAATATTTGTGAACTAACACTAATATGAATTCCATATGACTAATGCGTGGTTTTTACTAAGGTTATAAAATACATGTGGAAGATTTTGGTATTGCCCGTAAGGAGTCAGTGAATGAGCTCAGAGGATTACTTTTATTGGAGTTGATACCAGTGGTGAGTTGTTTAATGCAAATGTCCATCACTACCGTTTTCTCTCTGAGCTCTGCAATCTTAACCCTACGGAGTTGCCATCTCCTACAAATTTATTTTGACTGTCTACACAAAAGGAGTTCACATTCTCTCTGCGATAGAATCTTATGATTTGTGAGACACCCTATTGCGTTATCCAACTATGTAGATCAATCTATGATACATAGTATTTGTTTGTTTCTGCGTTTAACAACTACCATGGGCAACTCAAACGGCTAAAGCTGCCCCCGGTTCCTAATTTCGGGTCATTTGTTCCAGGGAAGAGACAGATCCAGCACCTTTGTGGCCATGCACACCACCCATGACTCATCGGGGGTTGGAACTCAGTCTTAGATCGGAACAATGGTCAGAAGCCTGAGCCTCAGACCACTCCACCACCGGCGGCGATTTCTGTATTATGAACATTCGGTTAAGATACGAGTATGTTTTCTTACAGAACACAGTTTTACCTACATGATCACTTAAAAAAGCTCCTGTGCCCAGATTCTATTACCACCAAAAGTGCCTTAGCGGTGCTAAGCCTAAAAAAATAGTGCCTTAGCGCCGCTAAGGCACGCTATAAGCCCCTTCTACATCACTGCAACACTCTGTATTTATGGATTACCTTGTTTTAATTATTATCCATATTCAAAGTTTAGAGAGTGAATTGAAAAGTAAATTGCAAAATCATATTTTAAAAAGTCAAACTCGCGAAGTTATTAGCAATGTATTCGATATATGGCGGAAGAACACAATTTGTAACAACGGACAAAAAACCCCATCGCCCACCATGAAAGCTTAAATCGCCCACTAGTGGGCGGTAGAGACCAGTTGACGACCACTGGCGTAGACAGGTTTGGTTATGATCGATACTGCTCAGATGAAAGAGGAAAGGAACTGTTTCGCCATGCATTTCGTAAAACCTCGCAGCTGTGGGAACATTTCTTTTTAGGGGGCACTGAAACTTTTGGACACATCGGCTGCTTAAAGAGTTAAGTACTTATAGGTTCCAAAAACATTTAATTATTAAGACTTCCATAAAACTCAGTTAATGTTATGGAATTTAAAAACTCAGTAATTGAAAGCTAATAGATTTTCGCAAAAGGGTCTGGATGACTGGGGAGGGGAGGACTGAGTTTTTCCGGTACGCCATTGGTCGTGGACCGAAATGAACTCCTTGTGCTGTGCTAAAAAACAAGCCATTTGTCTCAATTCCTTTCACATAGTTGAAAAAATCACGTGTTCATTACAGGTACAATCAAGAGCAATGCTCTCTGAGAACTATTAACCCAATCTCTAGTCTTCATAAAAGAATAAACCCGGCATCTATCGCTTGTTCAACATAGTAAACATCACTCAGCTCGTTTTGCCAAGTCATTTCTCCCTACAACATCAAAACCAGGGGTGCAGTCGAGACCAGGTCTCGAAATTTACTGTATTTATTCAATCGTCCCCTATTGAAATCGACATTTTTTCATTTTTTTTTAACACAAATAATCTTAACTGAGTTTTTCTGTCTTCTCTTTCTCTCTCATGGGAGATGGATGGATGAAATTCGAAAGTATGCCGGAGGGACATGGAGGAGACAGGCTGACAGACAATTGTGGAAGAAACTTGGAGAGACCTTCATCCAGCAGTGGATTGATGATGGTTGACACTGATGATGATGATGATGATATGATGATATTTCATATTCATAACTGCTGCGTTGCGCGTTTTGATCTTCGGGTTATTTTGCAACTTTCGTTTTAAATTCTTGAGCATTTTTCTTATGTTTTCGGCTCTGCTCTTAAGTATATATATATTCGATTTCAAAGGTTTGTTGCCCTCTCCTCTTCCTTCATCGCCCATATCTCCTGGAGTCGATATCGTCTGGACTGGGGTTCGGAGCCCTAGGCCAATTCCTTTTTCAGGACTGATCACTAATCAAAACTATAAATTTATTTCAAGGTAATGATTTTCCTAGTCTTTAAAACCTAGGACGGAAAAAAAAATGTGGTACTTTAGAACATTTTCAACTTTAAAATGAAAAGACATCGTAAATTGTGTATTTAATAATTGATAATAAATGTAAAAAAACATCTTTTTTCTTTAAATTTCACGTTCTCGTTTAAATATAATACCGATAATTAAGCCTCGCTCTGGCAACCAAATTTGGCAGCAAGTATGCCAAAATAAATTCTCAACGAGTCGATCCTGCTTAATTTTGCATGCAACATCTAAATAGCTTTTTACATCCAAAGCTCTGAACATTTGAAAAATATATTTCCAGACGCTTACGGATGAAGAAACAATCGCGATCAGCTAAATACCTGCCTCTCTATGTTTTTATACTGAAACATTTCTAGGAATCTCGGTGAAACTTCTGGGTTGAATACACTAGGGAGTTCTTTCACATCGACTTACCGTTCTCAGCGTGTCGACATCTTCGTTTCTAAGACAGTTTTTTTTTTTTTTTTTTTTTAAACGTATGTGCATCCACTGCCAGCTACTTGATTTCTATGAAATCCCTTAGAAAACAAAAACCACGTCTCTTCAAATGAAGCATGATAGTTCTTAACTTACAGACAGGTCTATCTTAATCATCTTTTAATTGCTAAAAACGGATTTTCCGGTCAAAATTTATTTAAAGAGCTTAAGTGAGTTTCGGACTGCTTTCATTTATCGTAACAGCCAGCTCGGAGGATTGTTGGCTGGCATGACTTCATCTGGTTTAAAATAGCATCGAATAGGAACAAACTTCGCATGTGATTCCGGACTACTTTCAAGATCAAAAAAGGGGGTTACATCTACGGAGAGATTTATACCCACCTCTCAGAGCCATCTGATGCCCGCGAGGGAACAAACTAAAATGCAGCTGCCACATTTGCTTATGTATGTAAGGATTTCCGGCAGATGGCGTGAATTTTCTAGTAACGTCTTTGTTCGGTACGAGCTACGTCGTTCTATACACACTGTAAAAAAAAATTCTGAAATTTACAAGCCACTTTCCGTCATTTCTTTCCTGAATTAACGAAGCATATTTCTGGTACCTTTTCCGTGAAATGACGGAAAGAAACCTGAATTTCACGGATTTTTTCGTACCACGGGAAACTTCTGAATTTTAGTAAACCTTTCCGCAGTTTCTTTCTTATATTGACGGTAAGTTACCGTTTTAGATAACCGTTTTAGATATGTGTTAACGGAAAATTCTGAATTTTCAGAAACTCTTCCGCAATTCCTTTCGTATTTTAACGGAAAAACTCCGTTCTCACTTTTTCCGTAGCCGTATGACGAGAAATTAGCAGTAATAGGAGCAATTGGTGGCAGCGTTGCATTCTGAGTTTTTTTCCGGAGGGGCAATTACAAATTTGGAAGGGGGGGCTGAAACGTGATTGATTGATTATTTTCATATAATCCGAATTTTGTTATTTATATATACAGGTGACATTGAGGATCTCAGGAACTACAGACCTATCAGCCTCCTATCAGTGGTTTATAAAATCTTCACTAAAGTTCTTTCACACCGCTTGAAGGTTAACACTGGGCATGGCTCAACGGAGAGAGCAAACTGGATTCAGGAGTGGCTACAGCACAATAGATCATATCCACGTACTGAGAGAACTAATTGAAAGAGCGAGGGAATATGAACTTCCATTGTGCATGGCTTTTATCGATTATGAAAAAGCCTTTGATTCGGTGAAACCATCACCAGTTACAATGGCTCTGAAATCCTGCGGTATTGAAGATGCATACATTAATATTATTAATAACATCTATGAAAATGCAAGTGCAAAGATTCGGCTGTTTGAAAATACAACACACATAAAAATTGGAAAGGGAGTGAGACAAGGTGACACCATATCTCCCAAGCTCTTTAATGTCACATTGGAAAATGTCTTTCAATCACTGAACTTGGAAAACAAAGGGATAAAGATTAATGGAGATTATCTAACCCACCTTCGTTTTGCTGATGACGAAGTCATTTTTGCAACTACCCCATCAGAGCTGCAGAGTATGATCCAGGAACTTGCTGAAAAGAGTAAAGAAGTGGGATCAAAAATGAACTTTCAGAAGACAAAAGTGATGTTCAATGCTTTTACAAGAAATGAAGATTTATCGATTGATGGAGAAAAGCTGGAGATAACAGACACGTACGTTTATCTTGGAGAGCAGATATCAAGTGAGGGGTCACATTGATGAAGAAATTAATCGGTGTACAAAACTTGCCTGGAGAGCTTTTGGAAGAAACAGCTTAATTTTCAAGAGCAATATGCCATTATGTCTTAAAAGAAAATTGTTTGATCAATGCATCCTTCCAGTGCTTACGTATGGTGCAGAGACGTGGACCTTAACTAAAAGAGACATACAAAGGCTGCAGACAACTCAAAAAAGCATGGAGAGGTGCATGCTTGGTGTAACCAAGAGAGATAAGAAGAGGAACTCGTGGATCCGAAAAATGACAAGAGTGGAAGACATCATGATCAGAGTTAAATCCCTGAAACGGCAATGGGCTGGGCATACTGCCAGAAGGACAGACCATCGATGGACAGCCTCGATTTTAGATTGGATTCCAAGGGACATGAAAAGACAAAGAAGAAGACCACATGGGAGATGGTTGGATGAAATTCAAAAGTATGCGGGAGTGACATGGAGGAGACTGACACAAGACAGACCGTTGTGGAGGAAACTTGGGGAGACCTTCGTCCAGCAGTGGATTGATAATGGTTGACAATGATGATGATGATGATATACATTAACGTGTATAAAAATTTTAAATAGATTATAAAAATGTTCTTATGCTCGTATATCGCAAATGCTAATTCCAGGAAAACTACACAAACAAGTGATTAAAAATGTTATACCTTTGCTTTAATTCAGTAACACAATACGGATTTCACCATGGGGTGGTGTAAAATATTGAAGATGCTAGTTAGATAAGGCTGTACTGGAGAAAATACCCCCCATAAAAAAAAACACATTAGGAGTAGTAAAAATGTTCTCTCCTTAGCTGTACTACAAGCGTGTTTCTGGTGTTTAAGAAATCGTTACAATGTGACCTCCTGAAAACGTATGGTGTAAACCATTCCCCTGCCATTTGGTTCCAGCCCCTTTAGATTATTTAGATTAGCACATAGTAGCAAAAAAAAAAAAAAAATCTAACCGTTCAAATGCCAGTTTGAGGTGCTTCGATTTTCCTTTTTTTTTCACAGAGTGTAAACGCCAGAAAAAAAGAACTTTTCATGGGAGCAATATCTAATTTGGTATTGTTAAAAGTTAGGTAGCAAATATTTCGTTGTATTGGAAGCACTAACGTCATGTAAGCTACACTGACTCTTAACCGTATACATGGAAAGTCGGCATCCAGAAGATTGAAATAAAGCTTCCAAAATGTGATGATGTATTGCAGTGCAAACATCTCTACTGTGCGGAATTAGGTTTTTACTGCGGAAGTAGTTCGAGTTGTCACTGCTTGAAAAATTGCTCCTTCAGCGAGAACCTTTTAATGTTTTATTGAAGGATGATAGAAATTTCAGATTTTGAAATCCACGCGAATGTTTTCTTTTCCTTATTATAATATTTTCCCTCATTTTTTTAAGTTTTTTAAATAAATTTCTCCAAATATTCAGCTATAAACTAACACAATTAGACTAAAAGATCGCCCAAAAACCTAAGGAAAGGGGGTCGTTCATTGATTTTCGGGGGCTAAGCACCGTCGAGAAGATGCCTGAATACATCACTGATTGGTGGGAATACTTGAGATTTGATTAACTTTTAAATTTCAATCGTCTGTCGAATTTTGAAGTTCCGTAGCGAGATCGGATATTGTGGATGGCATATCGCATGAATTTTGTGTATTGTGGCACAAGATATTTCTTCTCCTCTCCCCTATTTTGTGCACCAGCTATTTAATATATACAGATTACTGTAAGAAACCGGGTACTTAACTTATTATGCAGATTGTTATACCATGTCTATGTATCAGTTTTTGGACAACAAAAGCTATTATAGCTATCAAGAGTAAATTTTATATTTAATTCTTTGTGTGTGTGTGTGAAATAATACTATAACAAGTTAGTAAAATCATGCAATGCATCGATTATGATACGCTTTCGAACATACTAGAAATCATTACTCAAGTTATGAGGAAAATGGCTGTGGAATAAATCTCACTCCTGTGCCCTGACCTTTGATCCCATTTCGATGATATTCAACAGAACTGGTTCAGTATACCTCCGAAATAACATGATAAAATTTTGTCGCAATCGAAGCAATTTTACGTAAGTTATGATGCATAAGGGCTATGGAATAGATCCCGTTTCTGTGTCCTAACCTTTGGCCCCATTTCGCCCATTTTCAATAGGATTCGTCCCCAGGTAGGTCCCTACAACATACTAACATCTCATCCAAATCGAAACATTTTTACGTAAGTTATGACTCATAATGGCGATGGAAGTGATTCCGCTCCTGTGTCCTGACCTTTGACCCCCACTTCGCCAATTTTCAATAGGGTTTGTCCCCAGATGGTCCCCTACCACATACTAAAATTTAATCGAAATCGAACCTTTTTTACGTCAGTTATGACGCATAAGAGCAGTGGAATGGATCCCGCTCTTATGTCCTGACCTTTGACCCCATTTCGTTCACTTTCAATAGGATTCCTTCCCAGATGTTCCATTACCACATACTAAAATTTCATCGAAATCTCGAACGATGTTTACGCGAGTTATCGTGCGGATGAACATGCGCACACAACGCGTGACGTATTGAGGCAGATGGGAATCGCGACCATCTGCTCGCAAGAGTGTGACGTCATAAAAATTTAATAGGATCCACACACAACGCGTGACGTAATGAGACAGATGGCGTGATAGCGCGCAAACGTCTAATGGGACAACGCCATGACACTACACTAAAAACGTGGTAACTCGGGGTGGTTATTTAACCCACTGAACGAATTCTTCTAAAGTCGAGATCAAGCTAAATCTATTTCTAGTACCAGAAGACGGTAGTTTAACGACTTTCATCAAAATCCTTAGAGCCGTTTTCAAAATAAAATTTACATACATACAAGAATTGCTCCTTTAAGTTGAACGTCAAGTAATTTTGCTTCCTGTACTTCGAATGGAAAAATTTCTGTACACATTTTCTTCCCAATTAATGCGTTCCCAAGGATTAAAATTTGAACATCGATTAAAATAGCTTCATTTTATAACTTGGAATACTTAATATTTTCTAAAACATAACCATAATTATGCAATCCAACATTTGTTTGTCTACTGACGTTTTGAAAATACAGGTCGCGCCATCTTTTTTCTGGACAATTAATGCGTTCACAAGGATGAAATTTGAACATCGATTAAAATAGCTTCACTTTGTAACTTGGAATATTTAATATTTTCTAAAACATAACCATAATTATGCAATCCAACATTTGTTTGTCTACTGACGTCATCAAAGTACAGGTCGCGCCATCCTTTTTCTGGTTTCAACACCACCAAAGGAAAAGTTATTGATTTTTAATATAATTATGGTTATGTTTTAGAAAATATTAAGTATTCCAAGTTATAATATGAAGTTATTTTAATGGATGTTCAAATTTTCATCCTTGGGAACACATTAATTGTGAAGGAAATGTGTACAAAAGTTTTTCCATTGGAAGTATAGGAAGCAAAATTACTTCACGTTCACCTTAATAATATGAGATAAGGGCGATGGAATGGATCGCAATCCTATGTCCTGACCTTTGACCCCAGGTGGTCCTAGTAAAATTTCATTGAAATCGAACCATATTTACGCAAATTATAACGTATAAGTGCAATGGAATGGATCCCGCTCCTACGTCGTGACCTTTGACCCCATTTGTCCCATTTTCAATAGGGTTCGTCCCCAGTTCGTTCCCTACAACATACTAAAATTTCATCGAAGTCGAACCATTTTTACGCCAGTTATCGTGCGTACAGACGGACGGACGGACAAAGCTGGAGCATATACGCTTCTTCAACCTACGGTTGGAAAGCGTAAAAAAGTACATTTCACTTTTTTTAAAGATAACTAACTGAAAGTCATTGTCAGTTTAAAAAAATCAAGTGGCAAAGAATTTTGATTCGAATTTTCAGGATGAAAATGCTTAATTTGTGAAAAGTCCTCCTACAGAAAAAAAAAAATGTTACAAACCTATTCATAAAAATAATAAGCTCCAACAGAAAATAAAATGACTAAATCACTCGTATTAATGAAAAAAAAATCATTGCCGTACAATTTGTTTTACGATGTATGTGATTCGAACCTGTGAGTGTCTGTGGTTCAGTGGTTAAAGGCGCGTGCGTTACCTGTTCAACCAGGCCAAGCGGCGCGGGTTCAATCCTGACCGGAGCGGAAGGATTATCTGGGGAAAGGGCTGAAAAATGCAAGGTTTGCGGAATTTTAATTCAAATACGAGAAAACCTAAAATGGATTTTTCTGAAATAAACGGAATTTCTGACTACGGAAAATCTGTGAAAATACGGACGTTAAAATAAACGGGCACTTTTAAAACCGGAAATTTCTGTAAAAACCCGGACACCTACCGGCAACTTTGCTGCACGTTATTTTCAGACATTTTCCGTGAATTTACACAACTTACTTTTTAAAGTGTAAAAAAAAAAAAAAAAAGCGCTTTAGCGGTGAACGGATTAGGAAAAAACAGCCTGTTGTTTTTATTATTTATTAAATTTTCATTAATTACTTAGCTCAAATTTACCAGTTTGATAAATTTTAAGTAAAGGAATGTTACAAGAGTCATAGGCATAGGGCATAAGCGCCGATTATGGGGAGGAGGCAAGTTGGACCAAGCTCCACCTTATGAGGTCAAAGCGATTTATTTCAAAAAAATTAATAACAACAAAATAAATAAACTTTCCCCCTATATTCAGCATTGCTCATTTGATAAGAAACTTGATTGCTAGCCCCGTATTGCGCTTGACATGTTCTCGTGATATGTGGTAAATATTTAGAACAATTATCAAAAAGGCAGCCCGGTGGTGCAGTGGTCTAAGCGCTGGCTTCTGACCCCTGGTCAGCGATGGACTCGGGGGCGCCCCGGTGGCGCAGTAGTCTAAGCGATTGCCTCTGATCATTCGTCCAAAAGGGGTCCGGGTTCGAATCCCGGTGAGGCATGGATGTTGTGTTTGTCTAACAGCACTGGCTCTCTCCCTTCCCTGGATCCAGTGACCCTAAATTAGAGACGTGCGACTACTTAGTCCATTGAGTTGCTCACGGTGGTCGTTAACCCTCCAATAAAAAAAAATATCAAAAATAAAATAAATAAAAGTAGAGAAACGCATAATCTCTAGCGCCTTATTTATCTACATGCATTTATTTTTTACGCTTTTTGTTCTTTATTTGAGTAACATAGCTAATAGCTCATATATACACTATCTACCAACAAGTAATTGTACACCCCTGCAATCGACGATATCTGCGGTCCTGATACACGTCACGGCCGCCGCCGTTAAATATCGTGTGGGAAACAACAACGCAACCAGTCGCATGCAAGATGCCACGCAGTTCGGAGCTCTCTGATTTCGAGAAAGGTGTAATCGTCGGGTATCACAGAAATGGCCGATCCATACGTGACATATCCAGCGAGTTGAAGTACCCAAAATCGACAGTGGCCTACGTGATTGGCAAGTGGAAGATGAGAGGTGACTGTCGGAATGTGCCCCGACCCAGCAGACTCACAAAACTGGGAGTTAGAAACCGACGGGGGCTGGCCAGAGAAATTCGGAAGAACCGCACCAAATCGATGGGCCACATCCGTGAGGAGTTTCAACAGGCATCCGGGAGTGTTCTTTCGATGAATACCATCCGTAAGGAAGCCCATCTGCTCGGTTATCATTGACGTGCTGCCGCCCACAAGCCTTTGATCACCAAGTCAAATAGCGCTGCTCGGCTAACGTGGTGCAAAGAACGTAGACAGTGGACCGTTGAACAGTGGAAACAGGTTCTCTGGAGCGACGAATCAAGGTTCACCCTGTACCGTTCGGATGGCAGGGTCTGGATTTGGCGTCTGCCTGGAGAACGCCTCCTGCCGGAATGTATTGTGCCAACTGTGAAGTTCGGCGGCGGTTGAATTATGTTATGGGGGTGTTTCTCCTGGTATGGCACGGGTCCCTTGGTCGCAATTCCTGGTAGACTCAACGCCGAGACCTACTGCACCATTTTGGATGACCATGCGCTTCCTACGTTGTGGCAGTTTTACGGGGTGGACCCATGTTACTTTCAGGATGACAATGCCACCTGTCATGTTGCGAGGTCTACCATGGCTTGGTATGGTGACAATGGGGTTAATCGAATGGACTGGCCTGCGCAGAGCCCGGACCTTAACCCTATCGAGCACCTCTGGGTCGAGTTGGAGCGTCGACTTAAGGGGTGCCCCCACCGTCCGAAATCGGTGAAGGAACTGACCTGTATTCTCCAAGCCGAGTGGAAGAAAATACCGCTAGCCGTCGTACAACGCCTGGTTGAGAGTTTGCCGCGGAGGGTCGCAGCTGTAATCGCCGCTGGCTCCACCAACTATTGAAGGTGAATAAACTTCGTTTTCCTGTGCTATCACAGGTGTTCAATTACTTTTTGGTAGATAGTGTATTTTTTTATAAACGTTTGGAAATAATCACTCATAAAAGTTTAAGGTAGCAGTCTTAAAAGCCCGATAATTAAAAATAGTACCTACGCAAGCTTCAGATGAAATGAAGAACTTGTTTAATGTATAAGTTAAAAGGTTAAAAATAAAGCCATAAGAACTTTCGGTCTTCCTACAGACCATCATCAGATGGAAGTACAGAAGCAGTTTATTGGGTGGGCTGACATATAAGTAACCTACAGGCAGAACGTAACGTACTGACAGGTGATTATGTTGTCAAATCCAAATATGTTAGTTTTAAATCGATGTATAAATACAAACAATCAAGTGGTCAAATTATCGAATAAATAGCCAGCGTATGCCTTGTTTGGAAATAAAATCTCTGTGGATATTTTTATAAAATCACTAGCTAAATTTTATTTTTGAAAATATTAATATTCCGCAAAATAATATTTTGGTTTCCTTGTTCATTTGCTGATGAGCAATTACAATTGCTTTTTTAAAATATACGTCGAACCTCGTAGTTTATCTTTTTGCTCCCCCCTTTCTTTTATTTTCCTTCTGACAATGGAAGAGGCGTGCCCCTCTCACGTCTGATCTCTTCACGCCTCCCCTCCCCCCAATAATTTAGTGAAGTCGGCGCCTCTGGCGTAGAGTTTTGTATAAATTTCTGGGCGTTTCTACACTAAAATAAGTAAGAAAATAAATAAAAATGTGTTATTATTAACCATTATCCAGTAGCAAACTTAAGAACCTTTTTGAAATAGTGTCAGTTTTTCGTTCAATTCTCATGCTTATGAGTAAATTTAAATGTATTACTGGCAAAGATGTTCCTCTTATCATTTGTCTGTAAGGGGTCCGGGTTCGAATCCCGGTGAGGCATGTATGTTGTGTTTGTCTTACGGCACTGGCTCTCTCCGTTCCCTGGAACCAGTGACCCTAAATTAGGACGGAGGACTGCTTATAGCCCATTGAGTTGCTCACGTTGGTCGTTAAACCTTCAATCAAAAAAAAAAAATGTTCTTTTTGTGTGATTGAAGATTTAACGACCATCATGAGCAACTCATTGGGATATACACTGAAGAGCAATTGAATTGCTGGCGTTATGCAAATGTGGCGCTGTGGGCGGCCATGTAAACGGAAACGGCATGATGTATGCAGCGATCCGACAATATAAGGAGTGATGCGACGGGAATCAGTAAGAGTCGTGCGCAGTATGGGTAAGACGAAGAATCTAAGCGCATTTGATCGTGGGCAAATTGTCGGGGCTCGATGAATGGGTCACTCTATCTCGGAAGTCGTGCAAGCACAGAGATTTTCACGAGCCACTGTGTCACGGGTGCATCATGAGTACATCGAATCCGGTAAAACCATCCTTGCAAGGGTCAACTGCCGTGGACATCAGCGTGTGAATGAGCGGGGTCATCGTCGGCTAGCTCGCATTGTAACAGCGAACAGACGGGCCACAGTGCAAGAAATCACTCTGCAATTTAACGTTGGTGCACAAAAACGTGTAAGCAGCCACATTATCCAGAACCATCTCCTCGCTAAGGGGTACAGAAGCCATCGTCCCACGAGGGTGCCGCTGCTGACCGCACATCACAGGGTGCAAAGATTAGCATGGGCGCGGGAACATCGCCACTGGACCCTAGACATGTGGGAAAATGTTGCCTGGACTGATGAGTCGAGATTTACGTTGGTACATGCGGATGGCAAGATACGTGTACGGCGCAAACCACATGAAGCGATGGATCCTTCTTGCCAGCAGGATACTCTTCAAACTGGTGGGGGTGGCATTCTCATCTGGGGACTGTTTACGTGGACTGAAATGAGACCCCTGGTACGTGTGACATCGTCCCTCACAGGTCAACGTTACCGGGATATCCTGAACGACCATTTCGTCCCGTTTGTGCGTCTTCAACATCCCACTGTGGACCTCATCCTGCATCCAGACAATGCACCGTGTCATCGCTCCAGAATTGTATCCGAATGGTTGGATGAACACTCCACCGACGTGACCTCGCTTCCTTGGCCAGCTAGGTCAGCTGACCTCAATCCCATCCAGCACATCTGTGATGCCATCGAGAGAGATGACGATGACCCCCCCTCCATCAAATCTTCGTGAACTGTGTGAGCTTGTTCAGGGGTCGTGGATCCGTATGGCTTCCCAACGCTTCCGGTGTCTTGTCGAGTCCATGCAGAGACGAATCGCCGCCGTCATGAGGGCGAAAGGTGGGGCTACACGTTACTAGACAGGTATCTCTAATTCAGTTGCGCTTCAGTGTATAACTGCTTTTAATCATTACAATCAACACTTAAATAACATTGATCAACAAGCGCCGTAAAAAGAGACGTGCACAAGTGATAACGGCTAACTTCCGACTGCCGGGTTGGGCGCTATTGTGTGCGTCCACTCACGAAACCGGTGTGGGAGTGATGCCATATCTATTGCACTACCATAGGTTATAGTTGTTATCCGCTTAAACCGTGTTTTGGAAATGTGCATTTTGGGTAGTTTTTTGTATTATATATTCCTCTGTGAGTCGTTGCAAAAAGCAGGAAAGCTTTATGCAAACACGCTGATCATATCATTAGGCTGCGGTGTTGCATTCTGATAGTTTTTACCGAGGGGGCAATTACAAATTTGGGGGGGGGGGGGCGCTGAAACATGTTGACTGATCTAATACATATAATCACAGTTTTGTTATTTACATATACACATGTAAAAATTTTAAATAGAGTATAAAAATTTTGTTATGCTCGTATATCGCAAATGCGAATTCCAGGAAATCTACACATGCAAATGATTAAAAATGTTAAAATGTTTTACCTTTGCTTTTATTCAGTATTGCACAACGGATTTCACCATGAGGTGGTGTAAAATATTGAGAGTGAGATAACGCTGTGCAGGAGAAAATCCCCCTAAAACATTAGGAGTGGTAAAAATGTCTTCGCCTTACTACAAGTCTGTTTTTGATTATTAAGGAATCATTACAGTGTTGGCCGCCCCGGTGGCGCAGTGGTCTAAGGCGTTGGCCTCTGATCATTCGTCCGTAAGGGGTCCGGGTTCGAATCCCGGTGAGGCATGGATGTTGTGTTTGTCTTACGGCACTGGCTCTCTCCCTTCCCTGGAACCAGTGACCCTAAATTAGGGACGGACGACTGCTTATAGCCCATTGAGTTGCTCACGGTGGTCGTTAAACCTCCAATCAAAAAAAAAAAAAAAAAATTACAGTGTTGCCTGAAAACGTATGGTGTAAACCGTTCCCCTGCCATTTGGGTTCATCCCCTTTAGATTATCACATAGTAAAAAAAAAAAAACCAACCTAACTAACAGTTTTTGTGTGTGAATGACAGTTTGAGGTGCCTTGAATTTTTTTTTTGTCACAATGTGTAAATCACCCACCGTCATGGGGAAAAAAAACCTTTTTATAGGAACAATTTCTCATAATTTGCTATTGTTAAAAATTAGTTAGCAAATATTTTGTTATATTAGAAGTACTTTACATCACGTTAGCTACACTGAGGCTTAACCGTATACATGGAAAGTCACCCTCCAGAAAACTGAAATAAAGCTGAATGCGAGCTTCCAAAATATGATGATGTATTACAGTGCAAACATCTGTAATCTGTGGCATTGTGTTTTTATTGCGGAAGTAGTCTGAGTTGTCAGTGCTTGAAAAATTGCCCCTTCAGCGAGGACTGTTTAAGGTTTTATTGAAGGATAATAAAAATTTTAGACTGACGTCCATGTGGATGTTGTTTTTTTAGTATTATAACATTTTCCCTCATTTATTTTCTTAAGTTTTTCCTTTTGATTAATTTCTCCAAATATGCAGCTACAAACGAAACCAATTAGATTAAATACAAGGGGAGATGATCCAAAAACCTACGGTGGGAGGGGGTCATGGATTTTGGGGGGGCTAGATCCCCCGAAAAGATGCCTGAATACATCACAGCTAGGCTATTCTCTGAGATTCAGAGGTGAGCTCCACGAAGAATGATAATCCACCAGGTAAATGTTTAACTGATTAATTACTTATTGTTGCCTTATCAAATGTCTCCATTTACAGCGATCTTGGCACACAGCTCGACTGACATCAATCACACGCCGTACACAAGACCTTCTGTACTTCATACTCATAATCTTTTTCTCATGCAGACACCACAGAATCTGGTCCTCCCATGATTTCCTTAGCCTTCCTCTACTTTTCTTTCCTGCCACTTGGGCTGAAAAAATTCTCATAGTAAGCATCTCATCACTCATTCTTTCAACATGGCCACACCACCTAAGAATATTAGTCTCCACATTACTGACAACATTTTGCCTCGCATTACACAACTGCAACACATTTTCATTACTCACATGATCAGAGAGTGTCTTGCCGCAAACCCACCGTAAGTAACGCTTCTCTCCCGCACACAAATGACTTCTATGTCTTTTCTGCAGTACCCAGGTTTCACTGCCATACATCAAAGTAGGAACAATTGTGCTTTCATACACAGCCATGCGGAATTCTCTTGAGAACTCACCATTCCTGTGAAATCCTCCTAAGGCAGCTATGACTTTCAATGAAGAATTCACTCGCCTACTGATTTTACCATAATTTGTTCTCTCTGTCAAACATGCTTCCTAAATACACAAACTCGTTCACCTGGTCAATCACTGTGCCATTTAGACTTATCTTGCATTCAGTACTAACAGTTCCTCGTTCAAAAACCGTAACTTTGGTTTTTCTTTTATTTATACTCAGTTTGAATTTCGTACAAACTTTGTACATCCGGGACAACATACTCTGCAACTCATCTCTGCGCGCTGCCAACAGGATCAGCCTACAGCAGTCTGCACACACAGATATCACCAAGACATAAACCAGTATTGTCCATCTTGGCATAACGCATGCACGCATCCATAATTATACACTGCTGGCCACCCAAAATGCAACACCAAGAAGGAAGCATCCGATTGGCCTGAAATTCGCAGCATGCGTCGCCCGCGAGAGGACATGCAAACGATTAGCATTGCAGGGCATGTGCAAATCATGTGCGCCCGGTACGCCACCGAGAAGCACTATAAGAAGGGTGCACAGAAGGCGGGGTGTAAGTAGTGGAAGTGTGTTATACTGCCGGACTTGTGCGTGGGAAGCTTCCTGCTGCCTCGTCGCAGAATACGGCAGTCATTCCAGCACGTTTCGTAGAGGACGAATAGTGGCTTATCGCGACAGCGGTTTATTGTACCGAGACATCGGCGCCCGTGTGGGTCGACATCCAGGCATAGTGAAGTGAGTATGGATTCGGTGGGTGCAGGAGGGACGGACAGACCGACGTGAGCGATTGCCGCAGCCGCGGCACACCACCGAACGAGAGGGCCGACATGTTGTACGGCGGGCATTGACGGCTCGCACCGCCACATCACGAACGTAAGCGCAGGAATTAGGGTGTGTTGCGCAACAACCTGTGTCAGCACGTACCGTTCGACGTCGTCTGCAGGAGCAGAGACTTGTCGCACGGCGCCCATTGCTCCGATTGCCATTGACGTTACATCACCGGTGAGTGCAGCGGCAGTGGGCCGTTGAACACCGCTACTGGACTACGGAGTGGCACGACATTGTCTACTCCGATGGATCCCGCTTCTGCCTGCAACACCACGATGGTCGGATCCACGTGTGGCGGCACCGCGGCGAGAGACTGTATGACGCCTGCATTATGCATCGCCATACCGGTCCGTCGCCTGGCGTTATGGTTTGGGGCGCAATTGGATATGACACCCGCACCCCTCTGGTACGCATCGCTGATACATTCAACAGCCACCGCTACATCTCCGACGTATTAGACCCTGGTCCTCCCTTACCTGCCAGCGGCCACGTTTCAATAGGACAATGCGCGCCCGCACGTGGCACGCATCGTGCAACAATTCTTCATGACCCACCAGGTGTCACTGCTGCCGTGGCCCGCCTGTTCTTCCGATATGTTGCCCATCGAACACGTCTGGTCGCTGATCGGCAACCGAGTGGCCCGGCAAGCACCACCCGCGGCTATGCCTGATGAACTGTGGCAACGTGTGGAAGCAGCCTGGACCGACATACCCCAAGCCCACATCCAAAGCCTCTTTCGTTCGATGCCGCTGCGTGTAGCGGCCGTTATTGCCAGCCATGGGGGCCACACGAACTATTGATGTCTGCGTGTTCCGCATGTCGCACGGGCCTGTGAGCTCAATCGTTTCATCTTTGTATCTGTTGTTATGTGTCCAGTAAATCTGGCTTTGCTATCTCGTGTCCTTCTTGGTGTTGCATTTTGGGTGGCCAGCAGTGTATTAAACAGCCATGGTGACATTGCACAACCTCGTCTGACTTCTGTACCATTAGAAACCATTTTAATACAACACCATTCACTCTTACGCAAGCTCTACTGCCAGAATACATGGCTTTCACACTATGAAGTACTAGATTCCCAATAATAGCATATTTATTCAGTACCTTCCACAGAAGCACACTATATACTCGGTCATAAACACGCTGATGTTGTGCAACAAGATGCTAATATCTCAGCGTCTGAAGCCTGGATTAAAGAATGGCCAAAAAAACTTCCTCGGGAGTCGAGATACCCCCTAGATAATGTCTACAATGCAGAAGAAAATATGCTTTATACCGTGCATTGTCAAAGCATAAAATTATTATAATTATTTTCAAAAATGAGAATGCGGCAAGGCTGTAAAGTTTTGAAGAGGCGTGTGACAGTCTTACATTGTGTATGTATACCTGGGGCCTAAGCATTAAAACTAATGAGAAGAATAAAAAATCTACTGTTTTTAGAGGCGCTAATAAATTGGCGCTGTCTACAGCTTGCATTCGAAGTCTAGGTCAACCTGAATGGTATTTTTTATTTGCTTATACTATTTTGCGTTCTGTGTCTAGAAAATTAGTAGGGGTGGTGGCGTTAATTTCTTCTGTAGTGATTTTCTGAATGTCTGTTTTGTTAGTGAAATGGAATAATGAACTGAAGCATAACAGTATCCTACTTGCTTGCAATTGTACTGCTCACGTTGTTCGTGAGCAGTTTAGTGGGTCAATAAAACACATTATGGTGAGTTTCTTGCCTGCAGATTCATCATTTATTCAATTATCCAATCCGGAAATTATTTGAGTATTTAAAGACATAACTTTTTCTGACGAGGACTGTGTGCTAAAGTAATAGGAAATATGGAGGACATGCGCAGCATTAGAATGCAAATGATTCAGCCGAACAAACCATCTTCTAGAGGCTCTTCATCTTTTAGGTATTATATGGTAAGATACATATAATTGAGAATTGTTTTAATCGTGTGGATTTTCAGGAAATAGAGAAGCCCAAAATAAATGGGAATACAAATGATTTTGAACTTGGATAAATGATGAAAATATTAAAATTGTTACTAATACTAGCAGCTGAGTTGCTGTAGCCACCGTACACTGTTACAAATTTTGTGGTAGGTTGCACCAAAAAGTGGTGCTACTCCAGCTGCACCACTTTCTGAGAAAAGATGCACCATTGTGTAGTGCAAACAAAATCCTGCAAAATGGTGCAACTTCGCACCATAATGTGGTGCAATCTGGTACCATAACGTGGTTCAAATTTGCACCATGTTGTAGGGTTTCGTTTGCACCACACAATGGTGCATCTTTTCTCAGAAAGTGGTGCAGCTGGAGTAGCACCACTTTTTGGTGCAACCGACCACAAAATTTTTAACAGTGTAGTGATCGGACGTGTTATCAGCCTCTATCAGATTTTTAACAGTGTAGTGATCGGACGTGTAACAGTGCATTGCACAGTATTTCATTTAAATGAACATCAGTGTTTGGCTCACAGTCATACTTACTAGCTAAATCGTGTGTAAAAGTTAATATTGAATAACTGACAAAAATCGGACGTTGAGCAAAAATTGGAACAGCTTTGAGCCTTACTATCATTTCGTGAGCGGTTCGTCTACCAGTTGCTGCATATGGATTTTTCAGACTTTTAGTTGAAATTTGATGTGAAAAAAATTTCATATGGTGGGGATCTTGCAAACTGAATTCCTCTGCCATTTACAGTCAGTGGCAACGCCAGACACTCAGAACTGGGTAGGCTACTAGGGGGGGGCAAGCATGATGGGAGGGGAGCACAAATTTTGAAGTGTTTGGCAGAAATGTTGCCAAAAAATTCCGTTCATGTGCATTTTACCCGACGCTGATAATGTTATCCCTAGTACAAAAAAAGTTTTCAAGTGAATATTGTACGTAGTATTTATTCAATGTATGTACAATGGATACGAATCCCTGTGGCAAATTATTACAGTCAACTCTCGTTATAAGAAAGCTCAAGGGAACTGAAAATCAGTTTCTTGTAACAGAAATTTCTTATAACCGAATTTGCATTAAAATGGTTAAAACTTCCAAATTAAAGCAGATACATAACATACAGCACATGTACACTTGTTTATTCATGAAATACATCAATACATACCTTTATTTAAAAAAATCTGCTATAGAAGTCTGCTTTTTTGCATTTACCATTGCAATCGTCTCACATTTTTGGAGTCCAATCAAACATTTGCGTGAGCGGTTCGCTTCTTGAGCACTTGGAATCCTACTCACATAGTTCTTCACCTTCTGAATCATATCCATGACTTCCACCCATGTCGGTATAGCTGCGGCTCAGAAAAGTCGTCATCCTCTTCTTCACTGCTGCTTCCAGTTTCTTCAACAGGATTCACTTGGACCAAAATTTCGACGTCTGTCAGCTCAGGCGATGTTTTCACACCGTTCTCTGCGGTGACAAAATCCCCAAAAGAAATACCTTCCACAATTGGACCCACTCATCAAGGGGAACTTCATCCTCAAAGACTTGTTCCAGTTCAGAATTTTTTCATTATAAAATCCAGCTTTCCGAAAGCGTTTCTTAATTACTGTACAGTCCACTGAATTCCAAGCGGGCCGTCCCGGTGGCGCAGTGGTCTAAGGCGCTGGCCTCTGATCATTCGTCCGTAATGGGTCTGGGTTCGAATCCCGGTCAGGCATGGATGTTGTGTTTGTCTTACGGCACTGGCTCTCTCCCTTCCCTGGAACCAGTGACCCTAAATTAGGGACGGGCGACTGCTTATAGCCCATTGAGTTGCTCACGGTGGTCGTTAAACCTCCAATCAAAAAAAAAAAAAAAAAAAAAAGAATTCCAAGCGGTGTGTACAAATCAATGGCAATTTTCACATCAATTTTCGTCTCCTTTCTTGCCTCCATGTTTAAAGCCATCACCCCTACTAGTCTCTTCCGATAATGCGGTTTTAGGCATCGGATGATCCCATGATCAAGGGGCTGCAGTTGAGAAGTGGTGTTTTGGAGGGAGATACGACACCTGAATTGAATCCAGCTTTATGTAGCATCTATGGGCGGAACAGTTGTCCAAAACAGGCAGAATTTTCTTCTTCTGTGTCTTTATTTCATTGTCCCATTCCTTTAACCAGGCTTCGAAGAGAGAAGAAGTCACCCAAGCTTTCTTATTAGACAGATATTTCACTGGTAAATGTGGAATCCCTGCAAACCATCGAGGCACCTTCTATTTACCAATTACAACGATTTCTCTCTTGTCTGAACCATCCATATTGCACGCAAGAAGAAGTGTCAAGCGCTCCTTACATTTTTTACCACCATGACAGTTTTCGTTTTTGAATGCAAAACTTTTATCCGGCATCATTCGGGAAAATAACCCGGTCTCATCTGCATTGTAGGCATCTCGTGCATCATACACTGACGGAAAAAAAAAATCCCAACACCAAGAAGGGGTTGTGTTAGATAAACGGCAGTTGGTAGGCGGTGAGAGTACATCTGTAAGATGACGTCTATGCAATTTTCGCGCTCGGCGCATACGTGTGGCGCTAGTAGCGCCCCTCGGAACATGCAAAGCAGGTTTGCTGTAAATACGCGCTGTAACGTTCGTGAGCGTTAGTTATCGTTGAGATTCGACGTAGGGTGTTGATGTTTGTCAAGAATGCCTTTAAGAAGACGAAGAAGCCATTATCAACAGCTCACGGAGTTTGAACGAGGTCGTATAATAGGGCTACGAGAAGGTAGATATTCTTTCGGCAATATTGCAGAACGACTTGGCAGGAATGTAGCCACTGTGCATGATTGTTGGCAGTGGTAGTCAAGGGAAGGTACTGCCTCAAGAAGACCGGGTTCCGGCCGGCCACATGGCACTACTGAGAGGGAAGACCGCCGTGTACGGCGTATGGCCGTGGCGCATCGTACCGCGTCTGCGGCAGCAATTCGAGCTGCAGTTGACACAACGAACTGTTACAAATCGGTTACTTGAAGGACAGCTCCGAGCCAGACGTCCTGTAGCGTGCATTCCACTTACTCCAAACCACGGCCATTTGCGACGTCAGTGGTGTCAAGCTAGAGCTCATTGGAGGACGGAGTGGAGATCTGTTGTGTTTTCTGATGAAAGCCGATTCTGCCTGGGTGCCAGTGATGGCCGTGTGTTGGTTAGAAGGAGGCCAGGTGAGCGCCTGCAACCAACCTGTCTGCGGCCGAGACACACTGGACCTACACCAGGAGTTATGGTCTAGGGAGCAATTTCCTATGACAACAGGAGCACTCTCGTGGTTATCCCACGCACCCTGACGGCACAGTTGAACGTCGGTCTGGTGATTCAACCTGTTGTGCTGCCATTCATGAACAGCATTCCAGGGGTGTTTTCCAACAGGATAACGCTCGCCCGCATACCGCTGTTGTAACCCAACATACTCTACAGAGTGTCGACATGTTGCCGTGGCCTGCTAGATTACCATATCTTTCACCAATCGAGCACGTATGGAACATCATTGGACGACAACTCCAGCGTCACCCCGAACCAGCATTAACCGTCCCTGTATTGGCCGACCAAGTGCAACAGGCATGGAACTCCATCCCACAAACTGACATCCAGCACCTGTACGACACAATGCATAAACGTTTGCGTGCTTGCATTCAACATTCTGGCGGTTACACCGGTTATCAATGTACCAACATTTCACATTTAAAATGGCTCTTCTTGCGCTTACAATAAGCTGTGATCTTGAAACCTTAATCGATTAAAAATGTTACCTATACAAATGTATTGCCGCCATTTCATTCC
Organism: Macrothele yani; assembly: GCA_039090855.1. Taxonomy (NCBI): domain Eukaryota; kingdom Metazoa; phylum Arthropoda; class Arachnida; order Araneae; family Macrothelidae; genus Macrothele; species Macrothele yani. Next base: position 72,554,349 of record CM077016.1, on the reverse strand, counting down.
TCTACAACTATTTTTTCGTGGTGTTGGGATTTTTTTTTCCGTCAGTGTATTAAAGCAATGATCGATACTAACTTGGTCATCAATTCCTCTGCAGTGATTTTGGAAACTGAAGCGGACTCACCACACAGATGATGGCAAACAATATCGCATCGATCTTTGAATCCGCTAATCCAACCACTGTTGGCCTTGAAATCGGTATGTCTAAATCCCACGGCAAAGACTCTGGCCTTTTCTTCCAAAATAGCATCGCTAATAGGTAGATTACGGCCCCTCATATTTTTTTTTTTTTTTTGGGGTGGAGGTTTAACGACCACCGTGAGCAACTCAATGGGCTATAAGCAGTCGCCCGTCCCTAATCTAGGGTCACTGGTTCCAGGGAAGGGAGAGAGCCAGTGCCGTAAGACAAACATAACATCCATGCCTCACCGGGATTCGAACCCGGACCCCTTTCGGACGAATGATCATAGGCCATCGCTTAGACCACTGCGCCACCGGGGCATGTCTTTGAACCACGAGAGTAGGGCACTTTCGACGTCAGGATATGTGGGAGCTCGAATCCATTTCCGATCTAACTTTATGGTGCCGCACAGGATTTTTTCCCACGCGCTTAGAATGTTGGAATATGTGAAGGCTGGAATTCCGAATTTTGCGTCTATATCCATCTTCTTCCTTCCGCTATCAACAGCTTCGATGACCTTTATCTTTTGCTCGATTGACAGAGCTTTACGCTTTGGTGACATTGTACACGAGGAACTGAAAAATCTAACAACTCAGAACTGTAACAACTCTAACGCTTCATGTGATGTCTGTGATCGGGCTGGACAACATGACAATCCGGGGCCGTGTTAACTGCACACCAATTTTTACAATTTCTCCCTGCACACCGGTAAATGTCCCCAACGAGCTCTATCCGCTTACACTCGCGCTGGCTATGTCATTTAAACATGGCTTCCAAGGTCGTTCCAATCTTTGGCGCGCAGTTTTAGGCAAGTCCTTGCATATCAAACAGTCAGATCGCTAGTTCACTCGCTAATGCAAACAGGAAGAAATAGAACTCAAAAACAGTGCAAAATAAAAAGATAAGGACAAAGAATCCATAGGTACTGTTTATAGCAATGTACCGATCTTCATCTATAAATTAGCAGGTGATGACCGAGAATTCTTGAAAGGGGTAAGTGAGAACGGGATTTAACTCTTCCAAGAAAAGGTTTATCATGCGTTGTGGGGAGGGTGAAGGAGGGAAAAAGCGACGTGCATTATCTAGTGGAAGTCGCTCCGAAAATGGCCTTAAAATTCCATGGAAGATAAAGAGAAGAAACATTGCAATGCAGGTCGAAAATTTTTTTATTTTGGAAATAAATTTTTAGTAACTTTCTTATAACCGAAATTTGACTTTTTTTGCTTTCTTATAAACATGAAACGTTACTATACTTTAACATTCGGCCAACCAAAGTTCTAAATTTCTTTTTTATAACCGTAAATTTCTTATAACCGAGTTTCTTATAACGGAAGTGTACTGTATTTCTTCGCAATTTTAGCTTAGGCTTACTTAGGTCGTGTTTTTTTTTATTATTTGCTTTTCTAAGGCTGTACATGAATTTTAATTTGTAATTTGACAAGGAATATTTCTCTCTCTCTCTCTCTCTCTCTCTCTCTCTCTCTCTCTCTCTCTCTCTCTCTCTCTCTCTCTCTCTCTCTCTCTCTCTCTCTCTCTCTCTCTCTCTCTCTCTCTCTCTCTCTCTCTCTCTCTCTCTCTCTCTCTCTCTCTCTCTCTCTCTCTCTCTCTCTCTCTCTCTCTCTCTCTCTCTCTCTCTCTCTCTCTCTCTCTGTGTGTTTAAAACTATAATCACAAAAATGGTGTGTTTCTACTACTCTCTTAGAAACTTATTCAGCCGTTCAGAGGACTCCCTCCTTTCCCATAAGTACAAACATTATATTTAAAAAAGAATTCATTTTATATAAGAAAATTTCGGTGATTTCGAGAAATTCACATACATTTGTCCAAGTTCCCTAGAATCTTAGATGGTTGCACCCACATATGTTCCAACTGCTTAAATATTTTGGATTGCTAAAGGATGGGCTCACAGAAAATTTGGGTGGGCTAAAGCCCACGCTAGCCAGCCCGTAGCGACGCGTCTGTTTACAGTACTTCGGTGACCTACGGAGCTGTTGTTGGGCCGACAGTGAGAAGGATTGTCGCAGCACCAGAGTTTCATTTTCAAAGTTGGTACAGATGTAGTTAAATTACATAGGAGGAATGAGCAAGTGCTTGAACGCCTTGTTGATAGGTGAACACCAAGCCAGGACTGCATACACTGAAGGTTGCGAAAGTGTGACAAACTGCAACATGAAACTGAATCTTGTTAGTATTAGGATAGTGGCAAATCTGATTGTCATGAAGGACAGTGTGCACTTGAGGGTGTGGCTCAGTTCCTGTGTTAATTGGAAAAAAGAACAATTAAGCAGCCTAAAGCAGTTATAAATAAAAAGGTAGCTCGAGGTGCTGTATACCTCCTTACGAATAGGTCTCGTAATGCTGTTGATTGGATTGGAAATTGAGTTTTCTTCCGTGGAAACTAAGGTTTTTGTTTTGTTTTTTCTTGAGAGTATTTTGGCCAAGATTGCTTCACATGATAATAGAGATACAGACAGACCTTGTGTAGTTCAAGTGGTTTTTAAAGTAGACCGAAAAAAAATTTCCAGATTTTTTTCTGGGTTTGCAGTTTTGTTTTCAGAATTAATTCGGTATCAAATTCAGAGCAATATGCTGTCCTTTGTGAATATTACATTTTTAAAGTGATTATTAAAGGAACTTCTTTTCAAAACTTGAATATTTGATTTTTACTCTCCGTCCGGATCGAGGAGGTCAGAATAAGATATCTGGAGATGCCCTCATTAATAAAGCAGTACCACTTTGCGTGAAGCCTATAACCGCGAGCGGCGGCCATTAAAGTGGGAAAACTGGAGGTTTCCAAGGCTATTGCAATGGATTTTGTGTTGGCCGAAACTCAGTCTTTTGTCATAAATATTTCTATTTTCGTATCGTAACATGTTCAAGACGTGTGAGAAAATGCAGAATTTATAAAATCTTAATTATTTTGAGGTTCTTACCCATTTTTATTTTAAATTGAAATACTGTACATGAAACGTTTGTGAAAATTCAAAACAAAACAGAACGTTAAAATTGAAAACTTTACTCTTCTATGAAGCATAATTCATACCGGTTTGATATTAACATGATTTCTGCAATCAAAAACCACGCATTTAAAAAATACAGCTGAAACTGCATGAAATTCCTCGGGGTATTATGTAAACAACATCAAATTCCCACACTTCGTGGCTTCACGGTTAAGAGACCCAGGACATATTCAGAAGTCCTGTTCTAAGCTCCTTCGTCCGGATGCAGAGACGTTTTTTCGCATGGGCGTACCTGGCGTTCGCCGAGGGCCTCAATCTCTGGGGTCCTCCGTCAAACATTGGTTTGATTGAGTCTGCCAAGATACCTGTGTTACGCCATTTTCCCACTCCGACTCATACTGCAGAGACTGAGGTTTGCCGGATCTAAAAGAGTGGTAGAGAAAGGAAATAAAAAAAATGATGGAGAGAACATGTTGAGCAAAAGTGAAACACTTTACCTTAGGAATACATGCTGGATTAAGATCAAGCTGCATAATCTGTATATTTTTCTGAAGAACGGATTGCATGGAGAAATTTCTCACTTTGTAAAAGGTTTTTATGGAACTCGAAACAAGCACAGTCCAAATTATATTTTACGATAAGTAGGTATATTGGCAGGTGGGTCAACGAAAACTATTTTTAAGCACATCTTTCATTAGAAACGTAACGACCTAGATCTGAGGACAATTGAAAACAAACATCAAAATTCGGGGCAGTCTGTTGCTCAGTTTTTCAAATTTTAAAGAAAACCTTATCGTATTTCTTGAACCTTGAAGGAAATCTAATCCACCATAATCCTACACCCTATAACAGTGGTATACTCATTGAGTATACCACTGTTATAGGGTGGGCCGAATTTTTTTATTTTTTTTTCGAAATCGTTAATGCAAGAGTGACCAAAAGTTGCTCTACCTGATAAATTTTTAAAAGAATATTCCATTACCTTCAGGCCTCTACCTGTCCATAAAGTTTCAAAATTTAACGTTTTAACACTGCATGCGGATGTAATTTTAATTTAATAATTAAACTTCAAAAATTTGAAATGAAAATACTTTTCCGAAAAAATAGTTTATAGATTGATGTTTTATGTCCAAATTTGTCCAACAGATGGCACTGCAAGCTCCCTCCTGGAAGCTGTGAATTTCGCAATATTAAAGAAGTCAGCAGTCGAAAGTTAGCTCTCTCGGAGGGATGACAGGTTTTCAAACGACGTTGGTTCTGCAGCACAGTGTTTGTTGGATGCGCTAAAAGTCTTCTCAAATTGTGCGAGAACAATGAGCTTAAGAAAAATAAGTACCAGAAGTGTAAATTCATGTCCTATTTTTGGTGCACCACCGGATTTACGTCATTGTGTGCTATCCACCTACGAAGACGTTATAAAGTGTTATTTATTTGTTCAACATGACCTAAAACATACATCATCTGGTAAAGATCCGAGTGTTTTTGACACCAGTCAGATAGTTGCCAAAAAAATCCAAAACATCTAGATGCGAGCACCAATTCAAACTGTTTCTCATGATCGTGTTTTACAACTGATTCGAGCATTCCATGACAAGTACCTTAAGTTAGTTCGTTATCCAAAAACCAAAAGAAACAGTCGTTATGAACTCAAAGTCTTTGACTTTAAAGAAGATGCACAAAAAAAGTTATTTGATATTGGCTCTTGCAAATGTCTGGATTTTCCTAAATGCAAGTGTGAAAAGGCGCGAAAAGTTCCCGCTAAAGAAAAAAGTTTCTTGATGGATCAGAGGACATGCAGGGAGATGATTAATAAGAAATATTGATGTAATAGAAACAGAAAGAATAGCAAAGAAATATGCAAGAATAGGAAAACGTACATTGTGGGAGGAAAAATCAAAACATGCATGGCCTCTGCTAATGAGATTTCAAAAGAAAAATGCGATATTCCTACAACGTTAAAAGTACGCGCAGTCTGTGAAGAAAGCCAGAATTTTGGCACACTTGAGCCATATTGTTCATCTTGTAAAAGAAATGACGTGACAATTTCCTCAGTAGCAGGTATTTGTCACCAATATCAAATCTCGCACAGAGCAGCAGTGGCATCTGCGGTTTTAGAGGACGTTGGTATTATTACTGCGACAGACAAAACGCTCGTAATTGACAAAAATAAAGTAGGAAGAGCTCGGCAACGTAACCGTAAGACACTCAATGATAATTCTAAAGCTAGTGATCCTGGTCAAGATCATGTTGTAAGTGGACTGTACTTCGATGGGAGGAAGGACAAAACTCTTTATCAAGAAAAGCCTGCGGGAAAATATCATAGGAGAAGCAAAAATGAAGAAAATTATATTTTATTAGCCGAACCTGGGTCTTCATATTTAGGTCATACAACAAAGTCTTCTGGTACCGGTAAAAGTATCTCAACGTCTATAATTGATTACTTTGCGTCTACAAACCTCAACCTAAATGACGTAAAAGCTATTGGCTGTGATGGAACTAACATCAACACAGGACATACGAATGGTGTGATTAGATGTTTAGAAAATGAGTTAAATCGTCCCCTACAATGGTTTGTGTGTCAATTACACAACAAAGAACTGCCTCTTCGACACCTATTTCGACATCTTGATGGAGCAACATCAGGGCCTCGAGAACATAGTGGCTCAATAGCGAAAAGAAATCCATTACAAACTTTATGCCTATACCAGGCATTTTTTCCTGCCGTTGATGTTATTCTGAGTACAGACCAAAAATATCTGTATGAAATTTACCAAGCAATATCATCGGTTTCTTGCTCAGATGCCCTTGCTAACAGACATCCAGGAAATTTGTCCCATTCAAGGTGGCTAACAACAGCCAACGCAATACTAAGAGATTATGTAGGAAGTCAGGATCCATCCCCTGAATTAAAGCTTATAACTGAATTTATTGTCAGAGTTTATGCACCATCATGGTTCTATATAAAAAAATATCCAACTTGTAAAAATGAGGCTTTTCATGTTCATAGGTTAGTAGAATCTTCAAGGTACCTCAGTTCTAGTCTCAAGGCAATAGTTGACCCAGTAATACAAAGAAATGCTTACTTTTGTCATCCAGAAAATTCACTGCTTACGATGATAGAGCAATGCTGAATATGGGAAAAAAGTTGTTACGCATTTTTGCAATTAGGATCAATAATAAATAATCTCTTAAGAAATAATACATTCTATAAAGGAAAAAAGGGCATTTTTTGGACCATCTGAATCTGGATGAGAGTATCTTAGGATCTGACGAAGTTGATCTCAACTCCCTGAGAAGTAAGAAGCTAGGAGAGTGGGTAAAAGAGCCCGAGAGCAGATCAGAATGTTACGGATATGAAAAGTGGAAGCCTGACGAAGAGAAACGTAACTCCCTGAAGCAAGGCAGGAGCCCATTTAAGAGGGGGATGTGCCACTAATACTGGTGCCCCAAAATTCCCCGACAAGCACAACCAGAGCCCATTTAAGGGGATAGGGGGCCAGGGCCGTAGCCAGGGGAGGGTCGGGCTGTGTATCCTTTTGCCCGTCCTAGCGACTCACACAACAGTATAGTCCCCGGCCACTTTTACATCATTTGCTCGACCACTTTATATCTTTCGCCCGATCTCAATCATCAGCCGCCCTCCCCAACTTGTCTGTCTGGCTACGGGCTTGTAGGGGGATGCAACCCAACGCCCCGCATTTTCAAGGGGCCCCAGAATTATGCAGTGTGCTTGAAGAATTGACAGAGTTCCAGTTTTTTTCTTTTTTTGCAAATAGCACAACAAAAACTATAAGAAACTGCCTTGTGAAAAAATGTTCTATTTCTTTCCGCTTTTTAGGAGTCCGCAAAAAGTATAGTAGCCCCCAGTCCATCCTCAAATCTTTCAAAAGCACTACAGATGTTTTGTACACATGACACAACTGTAATCGGGAGAAATTTTAATGCATTAAAAATTCGTTTGAATCATGATATTTGGATCATATTATTTTGTCCACTACTTTGATATAATTTCAAGAAGCTGAACTATGGTGGAGGGGGAATAAAGCAGAAATGAACTGGTATCCATTTTTCAATCATGCATTTTTACATATTTTTTTTTTTGCTAACAGTGATTCGTGCATGAAGAATCGTGGGATGCACACTTCAATATGGCGGGTTTATTTTTATGGCTTCCTCAGCATACGTTGGGAATGTTTTCTCCTGGATATTTTTATTCGGCCACACATAGTGAAATCCTAAATGTGCCACTAATACTGGTGCCCCAAAATACTGCCCATCCCCCGGCCTCCTGTCTCCTTAAATGTGCTTTGAGCATAACGTAACTCCCCCGACACATGTAAGTCTTTCTACAGGCACAAAGAAAAGGGAATAAGTGAAGGATGCATAGGCGCCGACTACGCGGGGGCAACGGGACGGTCGCCTCCTCAATGATTAGACAGCGGGAGCAAAAGTATGTTTTGGCCCCCTCTGTCTCCTCTGGAAATGCATGCTTTTTAAATGTTGCAACGACCTCGGCCACCAATGAAACGGTCGCGGCCGTTATCTCACCGCGGACAAACCAATGTAACAACCGTGGCCGAGCAATTATTATATATTTTTCCACGGTCATTCGACGTTGTCCTTGGCACGAAGACTGTATTATATGGGCATACACTTAAACAATTCAAACCAATCACATTCGTACACATAAATATTGTGTTATGCAACTACGCTGACTGCACTAAACAAGCATTTACTTGGCTATAAAAATAACAATGGCACAAATACGTATAAAAATTTGTTGCCGGCTGATCATAAGTGTTGGGTCAACTTTGACCGAAATTTCTTCCCGGGAGAATGTTTTAATGAACTAAATCCACAGTTCAGTTCTTCTACCAATAGCGTAGCAGATGTAATAACAAAATGTTTCTACTTACATGGATGGGGCTATCATCCTCAAATCCATAATTGTTACCTGTTAAATGGTAATGTATTCAACACACCGCTCTTACGCTGCCAATATCTTTTGCGCGGGCTTTGTCCCGTCGCTTTCCCTTGAAGGGGTCACACTGTTATCGTTGCTTCACACACACACACACACACACACACACACACACACATGTTGTTGTTGATGGAGCTTCGCCTCACCTCCTTGGCGGCATCTGGTAGGTGATGACCGTGCTGACGATTCACAACGCTGTTCTTAGTGTTTACAGCCCGAGTTCCGTATCTTGGCGTCGCTTCTCCTTAGAGCGACCAACGCCGACTTCTTAATTTCTCTGTAGCTTCGCTTTTCTTACTGGGTCAACCAGTCGCAACTATTGTACGGTTTAGCAGCACATGATTTGCTACTTTATCACGCGGATATAAGCATTCCACCGTCTTTATAGCAATCTGGCCTATTCAGATCACCTAGAGTAAATGCCGGAGGTTTGCTGCTTCAATTTTCCCAAATCTCATAGCAGCTCCAAGACATCTCGTCTTTCACATCGGAGAGCGTACAGACAACTGAAATTTCTTCCTTATTTTCCACGCCAAGTGCGCAATCTTGCTTTCTGGTCGGACCACACAAAAAGAGAGCAATTGTTCTGGAAAATGCCCTAAACAATCGACTAATTTACGATTATTCGCTCACCCTGTTGTCCCCCATCTTCATTTATTTCTACAAGTGGCCCGCAAGGTCTTGCTTCAAACCGCACTTTCCAGTTGTTTAGACTGGACGTCAGCTGCGACCTACGATTTACGACTTCAAAGCTCTCAAACTCCGACCACCCAGCCAGAGTGAGAATTCTTCGTATCTTTTTTTTTCTTAACCCCCAGATAAAACTTTCTCTGCTGTTTACACTTTTAACCCCACCAAAGCCTCGAACTTAATACCTAATTAATTTGCTACATCCACCTGGCCCATTAATTCTAGAATTAATGACGGGGGGAGGGGGTCGTAACAATATGTTGGTTTTGTATCAACATTTTAATTTTATCAAACAATGCTGAGTTTTTCTTTTAGTTTAACTGTGCTCTTTCTACAAAGAGAGAAGGGGAGATAATGGGGTGCACGAGCGACCACCACAAGGTATTTTCGGTTGCGAAATTGTAAACAGGAATCACCGGGATCGATCCTTTGATGTCGTTAGCGCTTCCCTGTTCCTCCCCCTCATCCCAGCTCTCATCCAATGTCTTTGGAAAATCACTGTTTTCTGGCTCTACCAGAAGGCACGTCAGGACAATGATACTTTCAAGTCATCTGCTTGTCGCCTCTAGGCTCTAGGGCAGGCGACAAGCAGTCGGGTTCTCGTCTACCCATATAATAGCCAGTTTCTCATCGTTTCCCACAGGCGCGATAAACTGTAACAGAGGTATCGTAAAGCACTGCAGTCGCATTGGCCGATGTATGAACTATATGATCACCGATGTCCATTGGTCGTTTAAAGACAGGAGTTAAACGCTAGCCGCCGCCCCGGTGGCGCAGTGGTCTAAGGCAATGGCCTCTGATCATTCGTCCGAAAGGGGTCCGGGTTCGAATCCCGGTGAGGCATGGGTGTTGTGTTTGTCTTACGGCACTGGCTCTCTCCCTTCCCTGGAACCAGTGACCCTAAATTAGGGACGGGCGACTGCTTATAGCCCATTGAGTTGCTCACGGTGGTCGTTAAACCTCCAATCAAAAAAAAAAAAAAAAAAAACGCTAGCCAATAATTTCACTGAAACTAAATGCATCTTGGATTTTTTTTTAAACATTATATCGTACTGTTCTGCTGGAGTTAATTGTTGAATCTTGACCAGTTGACATACTTTTTTCATTGTTCGGCCTTGCGGGGACATAGAAATGAAATATATTAAAGAATGAAAGTTTAGATCATTTAGAATCTCAACAACAACAAAACTGAGATGAGTCGCATGTTCAACATGAAAAATTTGAAAAGGAGGGAGAGCGGAAGTAGTGGAATTAAAAGTATTAAAACCATAAATTCGTACTTCAAAAAAAATTGTACAGTCGAGCCGGAATCAGTGTTACAAACCGTGGCTGTAGCAAATGCTGAGTTTCCATCATCTTCAATATCATGCACATCACCATCCTTTACCGAAGTCCCAGATTCAAAGCCAACACCTCATACCGAAGTAGCCGCTTCTACATCATCTGTTAAATGACTTATTAAAACAAAATCACCTACTGCCCGATCATCGGCATCTCCCGGTGCTTCTACATCAGGGATAGTAAATCCTGTTGTGACAAACATCGACCAGATTGCCATGGATCTGGATCTCTATGATTTCCAAGATATGCAAGTAAGTACAATTCTTAAAATATAACTTTGTATTATATTTTCCATCAGTTGCATGCATTTTGTTGAAATTGCCCACAGCTAGCCTGAATGCACTTGTATACCTAAAATTTAAGAATAACAATATATAAAGTGTACATTGAGATTTCCAAAAAGTTAAGCATATAATTAACAACCTGTGTTACTTCTACATGACACCTCACTACAGCTCTGTAGGTGATGTACCTGGAGAAATAATTTGATAAAATGCAGCACAGAAGTAAAGATGTGTAATTAATCAACATCTGCATGAAGTATGATATGTTTTCGTAGCTTCGTCCTGTTACAGAAATACGGTAGCTTAAAGGTATGAAGTGTATTTTAAGAAATGAATAATTTTGTGTAAATAATACGTCACTTCACCTTTTTGTGTTTCACAAAGTCAGTCAACAACATGACATAAAAAATTACGCATTTAAAAATATTAACATTTACTATAACGCTTTTTACTGAAGTGCACTGAGCTCCCAAATTCCTGTACAGTGATAAAAATGGTGAGAAAAAAATTGCTTTCTTTTTGTAGATTTTATTAACTCATTTTTCCTACTGTTCCAGTGGCGCAGCCAGGAGTGTATGCAACCCCAAAACTTTTTTTCTTTACATATTTCAACCTTCTTCGTTAAAATATTAGGATAACGACAAAGAGAGCCTATTATCGCAAACAAGTGAAATTAGGAAATTCTGTACAGTGCACACTATTATTAAAAAAATTAACATCCAGAAATGTTTTGTCTGGAACATCCAGCATTTTCCTTTGTCATCAATATACATTTGTGTATACGGAAAAGTTATGTGTGTGTGTGTTTCGTGGCGTCTGTCTGTACATAGTACTATGACTTTTGAACGAATGAAGCTAAGAGCTCGAGATTTATTTTTTGATTTTGATTGGAGGTTTAACGACCACCGTGAGCAACTCAATGGTCTATAAGCAGTCGCCCGTCCCTAATTTAGGGTCGCTGGTTCCAGGGAAGGGAGAGAACCAGTGCCGTAAGACAAACACAACATCCATGCCTCACCGGGATTCGAACCCGGACCCCGCTCGGACGAATGATCAGAAGCCATCGCTTAGACCACTGCGCCACCGGGGCGGCCGAGATTTATTATCTCCTTTACCGGGACAACCTCATAGATTTTGAGCAAAATCAGGCAAGCGCTTTCGATTTAAATCAACATTGGTCAAAAACCTTTCTAATGCAAAATGCCTTCAGTCATTCAGTGGATTGGTTTACAAATTGATGTTTTAGACATATTATTGAAGAGCAATAATTTTGTTGATTTTAAAAGAAATCGGTCAAATAACGTTCTATTTGAGATATTCTTGTACTGTATGTTATTGCTTTAGTGCGCATGTGCTTGTATATGTATGTGGTTAAACGACGATCAATTTTAAGAGTGAATGTTACTTTCTTGTGATTTTTGGTTCGCCCCGAGACATTCGGGAAAATTATGGAAGGATATTTAGCGCCTTCGCTTATTGAGAGTGAGAGAAAGAAGCTTCTTCGTCAGATGAAGATTTCTTTTTAGCTTTTGGCATAAGAGAGTCTTTACGCGAAAGCCTGGGAAGCAGTGGCGGCTTTTGGGAGGAGGCAAGGGAGGCAGTGCCTCCTCAGAATTTTAAGACTCTTAATTAGAATTATTCGTTTTCTTCATTCAGTACTTTTGGGTATATGAGAGCAAAAGTTTATGCTAGTTAATTCTTTTGAATTAAATGTCGTCCATGCGTTCATTCAGTTTTTTAAATTGACGCTTTTGGAAAACAATCGGCAGCGCGTAGTTACGAAATGTCATCAGCTTGCGATCTGTGTCCTTCAGGCAGGAAGCGAAATGCCTCTCGTAAATTTTGCGCCAAAACCTGTTACTTCCACTGAATCAGTAGATCCGAAGGGAAGGCGGTGGAACGGCGAACACAAAGAGCGCACCGTGGACTTCCTGTGAGGCAGATGTTATCTTGCCTCACGGGATCAGCTGTTTCCCTGTAAGCAGCTCCACTGTAACTCTTCCTTCTGACGGCTTCGAGCGCCATTACATAGCGCCTTCTTCCTAGTTACTTTTTTCCCACACTAATGTTTGTGTAACTAATTTTATTTATGTTTTATGAAGAGTTGCTTGTCAGACCATGGCTTCTGCTTCAAACGTATTTTATATGGTGGAGATCTTACTGGAAAAGCCTTTCAGTAGGAGGGATTTTGAAGAAAAGAATAAAATTTAAAATGATGGTATGCCTGCACCTGAAATGAAAAAGATGACTTCAAAGGGTAAAACTTCAAACAGAGGTTTTAATATTGACTGGTACAAAAAAGAACAATGGCTAACTGGTAGTGAATCAACGAACAAACTATATTGTTGGCCATGTTAGCTGTTTCCTGTGAGTGGTGATGAAGTCTGGCAAGAGAAAGGCTTCAATGATTTGAAAAACTTACCACGTGCTTTGGACAGGCACAAAAAGTGTAAACATCACATTCTGGCAGTTGTTAAATTAGAGTTGCTAGGCAAAACAAGGATAGACTACTCTCTCAAAGAAGAGAGGAGAACAAGTGACTTATGTCATAATGAAAAAGTAAGAGAGAATCGTGATGTAATGAAGAAGTTGATTGACATTATAACACTACTGGCCCGGCAAGAGCTCCCATTTCGTAGACACGATGAGAGCGAAGTCTCTGAAAATAAGGGAAATTACCTCGAGATGATTGATTTACTCTCCAAGAGTGACGAAACATTGAGAGTGTTTATGGAGAATCGTACATTTTCAGGAACTTCAAAAACAATACAGAAGACTTAATCAAATCAGTTGCTCATATAGTTAAGAATGAAATCAATGCAGATATTGAAAATGCCCAGTTTTTTTCTTGGTAGATTGATGAAGCGACAGACATTAGCTCCCATGCACAAGTATCAATTATAGTTCGATTCGTGAAAGGTGGTGTACCAGTAGAAAGATTCTTGGGATTTTTGACGTAAGTTCTGATCGGTGTGCTACTTCGCTTAAAGAATTACTGGATCGTGAGCTGGAAAGATTTAGCTACAAAGAAAAACTAGTTGCACAGACATATATGATGGCATCAGAGCTGAATGGATTGCAAGCAAAAGTGAAGTGTGATGCCCATCCTCAAGCATTGTTTGTTCACTGCTACGCACACAGGCTGAACTTAGTTTTCAGCAGAGCAGCGTCAGTGTTGAAGGAATCACGTTTTTTTTTATTTTTATTTTTTTTTTGGAAATTCACATGCAATTTGTACATTCTTTTCCAAATCGACAAAGCATGTTCATTTACTAGAATCTGTTGGTGGACCCAGACCACCGCGTGTATCACAGACCAGGTGGAACTTCAAATCTCGTTCAATGTCTACCATAGCTGACCATAGGTTGCTGCTAATTGAAGTATTTGAAAAAAATTTAGGATAATTCCAACTATGATGATGAGACAATTCACAAAGCAGCAGGACTAAAACGGTGGCTTCAAGATTTTAATTTCCTTTTCCTTTTCTTCTCATATAAAAAAATATTTGATTTGACTGAGGTTACTTTCTCTGTACTGCAATCAAATAGTTCCGATGTTACATTCTGTAACAAACGAATTACTGGCTTATGTGAAAAATTGTTGTACTTTCGAGATCAGAGACAGTTTGATGATCTCTATCATAACGTGTGCAGTAAGGTTGGTTCTCCAAATAAAAGATTTAAAGGATGAAATGATATTCCACTCACCGTGCAATACAGAAGACTGTATTATGAGGTAATAGACAATGTTACAACTGAGTTAAAATGCCGGTTTTCTGACATTGAGAAATTAAAATTCTTCAGCTGGTCGATGTACACTGCTTTGAAGCTCATTCTACAATTTTTCCTGAACATTGTTTTAAAGCTCTGCTTCAAACTTATGAAAACTACTTTGACAGCAGCAAACTGCATAGTGAGCTGCAGGTTCGTATTCAGACAGAGATCTGTGGAACAATGCCAAACGTACAACAGAACTTCTATCTGCCATATACAATAATAATCTAGCACAGGCACTGCCAGAGTTGTTTAGACTTCTTTCCCTCGTAGTAACAATTCCTGCAACATCGGCCTTTGTGGAACGCAGTTTGTCGTGCCTGAAGAGAATAAAAAAACTACAAGAGAAACTCCATTGGGCAAGAAAGGTTGTCAAGCATATCAGTTCTGTCCATCGAGAAGGCGCTTGTGAAGAGGATGGAAGCAGAAGAGATATGGTATGACTAAGCTGACTAGACTTCCCCAATTGTTGAGGACAGTCCTCGAATTTAGTTTACTGTCCCCAAAAACGTCTGAAGCCTTTGGGGACGCAAAGTGTCCTCAAATTTTAATGTTTGTCCCCAAATGTCCTCGAATTTACACTTCCTTATTAACCCTTTAGATTTTCAATGAAAAATGTTCTTAAAAGTAGTTTCCATTGTATTAATTTTCCAACATGCTTCTTGTGAAAACAAATTTTAACTTTTTTCCTTCTTTCTAGGTTTAACGACCACTACGAGCAACTCTAAGGACTATAAGCAGTCACCTGTCTCTAATTTGGAGACATTCGTTCTAGGGAAGGGAGATACCAAGTGCTTCAAGACAAACACACCACCCGTGCCTCATTCGGGACTTGAATCCGTACCAACTTGTACGAATGGTCAGTAGCCAGCACCAGGTCAATGCAACACTGGCGCGGTCAAATTTCGACTGTACTTGTTCTGAATTTCTCCAAAAACTTTGGCAAAATGAAAAATTCGCCATGCAATTACTATGGTGCGCAGCCTAATTTTAATTCAGCGCATGTACCTAAGGTAAAGCATTTCACTTTTGCTAATATGTTTTCGCCATCATAGTTCTGCTTTGTCAATACAAATTACCAACATTCTACAAGATATATCCTTTTAAGACACCGATTTTAATGTGTCATATCACACTTGTTGAAGCAATGCAGTTTTGTGACAGAAAGATTTGCATATTTGTTTTGAGTACGTATGTGTCCCCAAATGAACTACCGATTTGACCAGATATCGGGACACCGATTTGAGGACGCCCTTTTGTCCTCAAATCGGTGTCCCGATATCTGGTCACCTTAGGTATGACCATATAAAAAATCACTTCGCCAAACAGAAAGAACGAAAGATAGACCTCATATAGAAGACAATATAAGCGTAAGGTAGCTTTCTCTCTTGTTGTATAGGTAAACGCTATGTGCAGAAGTTTTCAAGATTTTTTCTTTTGGATCAGTGAAAGTAGAGTTGTATATAGAATTTCATTTGAGATGAAAAAGGTGTATAGTTCAGTTTTGCTTTTTATCTTCTGTTGATCTCTCTAATAAAAAACTATTTCAATGCAATATATTTCATATTCAAACTGGCTTAACAGTTCCCAAATAGTCCAAGAGGGCAATTCAGACCGAGAAAAAATATATTTAGGCGAAGGGCTGGAATCTTACATAAACAGGTTTTGTGTTGGTCTCAAAGTCATGTAAATCGTGCGTCTCCGGTAAAATCTTTATAAATCTTTTCACGGGTCACGTTACTTATTTTATACTTCGCACATGAGAAAGTAAATAAAAAAAAATTATAATGTGAAAAAATTTGCATTAAATTGAATACATTTATTTGAATCCCGGCTGAAAAGTAGTTTGCCTCCCCCCCCAGCAATTTTGGTCACGGGCCGCCATTGCTGGGAACATAGGACCTCGAAATCGATCCTTGCGCACTAGGAACTTGAGAGAAATTAAGCTCCCAAGTATCCTTTACAAATTTCTGGACTATCACGGGGGACCCGAGCAGCTAAAAACTTTTGGGGGTGTTTTGGAGTTCTACAATACAACATTAAAAACAAAAAACACGGCTGATGGGATGTCTCATACAAGGAACATTCAGTGCCTTTAGATAATTGAGCAGCTAACGGTGCTACAACAGAAGAGAGCCCTCTTGAGATATATTTAAAATCAGGGGCGTACTGATAATCCCCGCAACCCCAGGACTTCGGGGGGGGGGGTCTTATAGTTAAAAGGGCCTCTAGCCTCAGCAAAAAGATTTTACAAACTTTTTTGACGAAATTTCGTATGAAACTGGTTTAAGAAATAGCCAAGAATTTAGGCAGCTTCTAATGAAGTATTAAACGAAAAGCAAATTTTGCTTTTTTTTTTCAAGTAAATAAGCAAGATCTTTAGAAATAATTTTCATTGTTTTAGTTCATAAAAACTGGATGATGGGAAAGCAAATATTCAAGAGAAGCAAATATTCAGTGCCTTTAGATAATTGACGCTTCTTTTCATAGCCCTTGCTATAGTTTTTATGCATGTATGAAAGAAATATCAGTTTAATGAGTGGCATTTTTATACCAATGAGAGTAAGGTGTTATGTATTACAGTTGTTTGCACATTACGTATCTTTCAGAATATAATGATCCAAAAGATGTTCTTCGCGGGAGCGAAAAATCAGAGACCTCGTGTCAGTTTTTTAATAATAGAGTGGAAAGAATTTTTTTTTCACTATGAGCAAAACATTTTTGTTTTTTTTTACTATGTGCGAATGTTAAGTGTTTTTTTACATTCCAGAGTGAATAATTTAAGTAGTTTTACGTTTTTTAGGCTACAGCTCTTAACCGTTTCTTAGTCATTTGCTTACTATGTTGTGACATTTCGAATAAATCGGAAAAGCCATTAGACACTGTCACACGGCAGTTCCATGCTTTGTGTGTGTGATCGTGAAGCATTTCATAGAACTGGCCTTAGTTCTATAAACGAATAAAATTTGCATGATATGATTAACTTTGACATAAGTATTTTGTAGCAATTTGCATCAGTATAAAATCAGGGCAATCATTTTTATTACAACATAGGAACAATCATTTTAATTACAAGAAGTGGAATAATTTTGATTTTACGAAAAATACTCGTAGGTTGCAAAGAATTTGATTTATTAAAACACCTGTAAAGCCTAGTTAATAATGCGGAAGTTAAAATTTTTCGTAACTGAAAGCTAATGGATTTTCGCAAAAGGGCCCGGAAAATATTTTTTGCCGAGAGACCCCGTTTTTTTCCGGTACGCCACTGTTTAAAATATTTTTCGGATGAGGAGAATTCCCCCATTTGCGTTTTTCAGGCAACTGAATTGGATCATATGTTAATTTGCGGTTTACCCACTGCGAGTGGTTCATCAGTGGCATTTTTCGAAGGAATAGAAGCGGCAAACGACGGGCGCCAGTAATTTTACAAATAGTAACCCAACTGAACTCAACTTATCGTTTGCCGAACGCCTGATCTTCGATTTGGCGTTATGTCTGTTAGGGACGCTATCGTTTGATTATATGTCGATTTTTGTATGAATTGCCATAAATTTTAAATAAAAAGAAGTGCAGCCGTGTGTTAGGTACGCATCTGCGTATTACGAGTAGAACATTATAACAAGGCACTGGATCTAATTCAACTACACGCTTCTCGGCTTGGAGGAATGTTGCAAAATGGCAATCAATTTGACCCACGCTGAAAGGCTTTGGATGCTGGTAAGTGTTTTGAATGTTGCTGCTGTGATTATTAGTATTGCGAAGCTGCGTGGTATAATATTGAATTGTTACTCGACTGTTCACTAAGAATCGATTTAGGAATGCAAGCGTAATGCTATTGTGCTCTTTAGTATCATTTGAATTTTATGCTGAAGATCGCATCACATAAGCGGTCTTTCAAGCAGCGGTTGGTTCAGCCTGTAAATATAGTCAGTCTACCAAGGAAGGTATTAACTAAAGGAGTCCATGTTGTATAAATGTGAGACATGCGAAATCAGTTAAATAATATGTTGAATGGTATAAAAGTAGTAAAATAGAAGTTAGAAGTAAGTTTTAGTTTGTTACTTTGTTTTTGCCGTTGTGATAACGTATTTTATTATGTAACGGAATGGTATGGAAATTCCCTGTTGTATTGACAAAAGAAACCATATCTTGTGACATGTCCAAAAAATATGTTATTGTGGGTGTAATTATGAAACTATTTGTTTAGATAAAAAATATATATATAAATGACCCCCCCCCCCCAAATTTTGTGAATTTTTTTTTTTTTTTTTTTTTTTAATTTTTTTTTTTTTGAGGAGTGCTACTTTGGGCCAAATCCCATTTTTCCTTCACAAAATAGCTGGGTTGTGTTTAATATTTATCCCCAGGTGCTGCTTTAACATTTGTTATTGCCAAATGGTCCTGGAGCTTAACAACTTAAGGTTTGTTTCTTTTCCCTCTCTCTCTTTCTCTGGTTTTTCTGTAGTTAGCAATCCTAAATTGCTGGTAGGAATTTCAAATGATAAAAATTGCAACCATTTTTGGGGTTTTGGGCTCCTGAAACTAACTTACTACTATTTTCAAGATTACTGTTATTTCAAAACTTCCATTCATATTTTTATTGTGGTAAAGCTCTTTGTGGAAATATTTTGACATCAATAAATATTAAGGTATGAACTGACTTATCTTGTTATAAATTATGTCTCCTTACTATACTGTGGTAACTGTTGTACTGAAGCCAAAATGATAAAGTCCCATGAGTGGGACCTTGAGGGGCATTTTCTGCAAATATTTTGATTGGTGGTGGTGTTCATACTGAGGCACGAAATATTTTCATATGTGAAAGCAGTTTTACATCAAGAAATAAGTTACATACATTTTGTATGCAGCTCCACTAGTCTGTTTCTTGTGCTGTTGCACAGATTCCCAGGCATTGTAGCTCTTCCATGTGCTTCTTTGACAACCACATTGTTCTGAATTAGGATTGTAGCTTTTCCATGTGCTTCTTTAACAACCACATTGTTCTAAATTAAGTAAATATGTTGATTGCTTTATCAGTTTCATGGGGTCTTGTTTTCCAGAAATTGACACCATTGTTTGTTTTTTTAGAAATTTTCTTTACATTTTTCTCTTATTTTAAAATAACTTTTTTTCTAAAGCATTATGAACTGTGAAGTTTTGCCGTAAGCATCAGCATTAATGTGTTCAGTAAACATACTCTGCATTCATTAAAACATTTTATTCAACTGCAACTACTAGTTTATTTCATAGTTTTACTTGCACCAACAACTTCGCAGTGAATTTATAGAGGCTATGATTTATTAAGTGAATATACAAATCATTTAAAGTGAAAACTTTGTCATATGCATTTCATGATCTTTTCTGTACAAGAAAATACACTTGATGCAAGCAGACATCAATTACGTAAGTTGCTTTTTTTTTCTCAGTATTTTACCGAGGGGAAAAAAACAGTATTTAATTTTTAAGTATTTACATTTTTTTTAGTATTTTACTTTTTTTTCTTAACAGCATTTTACTTTTTTTTTCTTTCTTTACAGTAGTTTACTCTTTTTTTCTCAGTACTTTACTTTGAAGGGTCAAACACTAAAAATTTTCAATTAATAAAATTTTTTAAAGGCCACTATTCTTTAAAAGAGTAAACCTTCCACGTTCGGCCCTGAAATAGTTTGATGAAGCGGTGATAGATGGCGACATGTTATCGTTACATCGTGAAGCGTTACGTTGTGAAAGTGGCAAACAAAGTGAATAATATTGATTAAAGGTGGCCCTTAAAAGGACCTTTTTGAATGTACAGTTTGGCATATGTGAGAAATATTTAATAAATATTCCAGAATATGTTCTGCCAAGTACATATTGTGGTTCCCCTATGTTAATTTATGTTTCAGCAGACGCCAATTGCTCTCTACTCCTTGTGTATATGTGCCTGTGATGGGATCAATGAAGTTGAGGCAGTGGTTGACCGTGGAATGGGTGTAGCCAGAGCTTGGCAGATTCCGATATGCAGCCCACTGGTCCGTCGTAATTGTTCCTGGCACTACGTGTTTGATGATGAGGGGCAGCAATGTATCTGCCGATCTGTGTTATCAGGGTAAATTTCGACCCTGGAACGCTTGGTATCTCGTTCAAAGATACCAAGAATCCAGGTGCCCTCGACAAGACGACCGCAGTTCCGTTTTCCCACTTTGGCTTCGTCCACTTTGATAATGATTCCATCACCACCAAGCCTTCCTTCCTCACATTGCGAGGCTACCATAAACTCTGAGACTAGTTGTTTACAATACGAATACCAGTCGCTAACTGTCTCAGTAGATGTGGTAACATCGCCATGTGAGGTTTCTTCAATCGCCTCATTGTAAGACAATCCTTTGGCGAAACAATACGTCAGAATCATCACTCTTTCAATCGGAATCTGAGCATAAAAAAAAGTCACGTACCAAGTGCAAGGGAAGAGTACTCAGCATTCCCTGAAGCGTGCTTCTTCTGACACCTGAATTGTCCTAAACGATGAGACTCATCGACACATAGAGTCATGAGATGGCCCTCAGAACATCTTTTAGAGGTGGGAAATAAAGCCTGTTCTTGACACCATGAAATAAGGTTTCCTTATCCTTCCCAACTTCATTAAATAACCTTTTCCAATTCCACATATCACAGGAGCAGAGATCGAAAATAAACTTACGTAACACAGGAGCAGAGACGGAGACCTAAGTGACGTAAGTAGCTATAACACATTTCACGTGAAAGTGCGAAAAAAGCAGAGAAGTTAAGTGCTACCGTGGCGCCATCTGTTATTGCTTTCGGAACTAGCTGAGGGCCGAATATGGAAGTTTAGCCAAAAGTTCTAGTCTATGTGAATTTCAGGAATTTTGGGTTTATTTTTAGGAAATTTGATTTCACAGAATAAGCACTTCTGCAATTTGTCTGTTCATGCCATATCAGAGCTTGCAATGTAGAAAATAGTGCCATTGGAAGGGGTGAGCATAGAAAATTTTGAAATAAGTTTTTTAAGTGTTTGAAAGATACACTTAAAAACTTGTGCTTCTAAATATTTTTTACTGTATTGCTATTATGAGTTGAATTAAACATGTAGCCAAAAATAAATTTGTAATTTTTTTTATTAGTGTGGTTTGTTTTCCAGCTAAAAGATTGCTTGTAAAACTGAGCTCTCTATTGTATCACGATGTAACAAAAAAGAAAAAGCCAAATATTCAATTATCTTACTGATTAATGATCATAGCAATGCCCACTGATCAGCAAGTTGTTTTAAATATTTGAACCAGTTCATGAAGTGATAAATTATCAATGTGATAATTGAGGCACTATAAAGTAAAACCAAATTCCAGGTAAATTTAGTCGTTTCAGGTAAGGGAAGTCATTTTATAATGTTTGTGAGTTTTTATGATGTTACTAACTAGTAGAAGAGAACAGAGCTATAGTGGACGTTTTATTTTAAGTTATGCTGCATATTAAAAGTCGTTGTTCTGCATTGGCCGTTAGCCAGCAGTTAATATACCTGTTTCTGTTCGAAATGTCAAATATATCATTGCCCCCATATATATATATACAGGGTTTGCACAACCCCTGGATTTTTTTATGAAAAAAAATTGTCAAAAAACTGGTATTGATTGTGTTACTTTGTTTAGCTCTGTGCAGCATCTGCTCACAATGACATCACTTCCTTCTATGGAGTGTGGAAACATGTCATTTCATGTGATGCTGCAGTGCAAGATGTTTGAGGGCGATATTTCCAGTAACCTTGGTTTATGGTATAGTAGTGGGAGTTGCAACAACATGTAGAAACCTTCCTGCAAGCCCAAGTTGGCCATTCCTTTTAGAATGCGCTTTTCTCATTTGAAAGCTATAGATATCTATCTGGCCTCCCTGCTGCCAATGTGCGTGGGAATAGATGACTGTGGAATCTTCAGTGCCATTGCAAAAATTTTCTGTATCATTTTGTTTAGTTCCAGATTGCTTCATAAAAGTTTTTGCAGAGCATTTTTTTATATTGGGAAAATTCCACTTCGTTGAAGAATGAAGATGTAACACATGCTGAAAAACACATAACAGTGGAACCCTTAGGTTTTCATAGAAATTTTAAATGCATAGAAAATTTCACTCCCAATTTGCAAAATATAAAACTGATTCTATCAAAAAATATAAGATCCGGGAATTGTTTGAACTCCCTGAAAGTCGTGGAACTTATTTGCTGTCAATGTGTACCCTGTACAGATACAATTAAATATTTTTATGAAATTGTAATTTTTTTAAGTTTAATATATATGTGCATCAGAAATCAAAAAAGAAAAAAAAAACCTAAGATGTAATTGTTAAAACAGAAGAGGAATGAAGACAAAATGATGGGCTACTAATTTATACATTAAAAATTGCCAAGTAATTTGTTCAATTAGTTATGAATTAAAATATGTATCTAAGAAAACTAACACAATCAGTGGTAAAAAAACAAAGGAACATAAATGTATAGCCTATGGCATTCAGTGATAGCTATTTTGCTTTAATTGTTTTGGAATCACTGGTGAAAATATACTGATTTCCATAAATTAAGGAAAAAACAGAAAAATTGTAATAACTCGAAAATATATAATAAATGAAATTTGGTGAAAACCTGTACCATATCATATGTTAGAGAAAGAGCCCAAAGCGTTTTATAAGAAACACTTCATTCCGACAAAAATGGCCACATACACAACCGGGTGAAAAATAAGGTAACAAAATGAAATGTCCAAAGTACCTCAATAGGGATTGCAGTTACAGTCATCCCTCACATCAGTGAAGCCCTCACAGCAATGTTTTGTGCTGTTGATGGTGTCTAGGAGCTTGGTAAGTAGCAGTGACCATTTTCTTGTGAAGGTGGGGTTCAGGCAACATGTCTCCCTAGTGCATCTTAGACATGCTTGATTGAACTAAGCTCAGGACACCTGGCTGGCCAATCCATATGGACAGTGGTCTCCTCTTGACGATATTGATCCACCAGCTTCACTCAGGGATAAATCACCTAGCACCTGCATAAGGGCAAACACAAGGGTCTAGAACATTCTCCCTATGTAGCGTCAAGCATTCATGGTTCCTCTTGGAAGCACATAGAGGTCTGTGCATCCACGTAACAGGATGTCACCACTATAAGTATCCCTTCCATAGGTAATAAAATGAGTCCCTCGTTCTCTCCAGATAGAAGCATGCCAGGAATCGCTCTGCAAAGCAAATCTGGACTCGTCTGTGAAAAGTACTGACCTCCATTGATTTTCAATCCAAGTCGTGAAGTCTCGCCCAATTCAGCCCCCCCCTGTAAGGGGCACACAGAATGCTGGTTGCCGACCTCCTTTGTAAAGCCTTTTCTGTACACAAGGGAAGCAGATACCACCATTCCTGTAGCTGCAGCAAGCGTAGATCGTAACTGTGTCAGGGTAGCCATCCTGTTCCTCTGCACAGTTAAAGACTTCATTTATCCACAAATGTTGTAGCCCCTAGGCCTTCCTTCGATAAACCTTTCGGAAGCTGATTGCACATTTTGAAATCTGTTCCAGTATATGGAGCACAGGACTCGCTTGCAGCTAAACTTTCAGCTGACTTTGGCCTGCCTCTTCTCTTCTGATCGCTCTCCAGCTCAGTTCATCTGTTAACTGATGTCTCGCAGCCATTACAACTAATCTGCTGTCACAAAATCCTTTCTTTACCCACTCTACAAACAATATGGTGCACAACAGCCCCGTTTATGCTTCATGCTGCTTCTCATTTGTATAAACTAATGTCATTGCCACTGATTTGCACAATACTACGACCGTGCATTATATTTCACGGGATATACCTACATATTGTGCATTTCCAATCTTGTCTGGTAATAACACACTGGAAGGGCTGCTTTTTACTTGCCACATCTAAACAAAACAAAAAAAAAAACTTTTTAATCTTATTTGCATTATGCTATGAAAAAGCAGTAATTATTTATAAGCATCATTGGAGATAAAAAGGAAGGGTAAATAAGTATGAGAATTAAATAGGGTGACCATATTTCCTTGAGACCAAAACTGGACATTAGGATGACAAAAAAAGTAAGACGATAAAAAAAGTTTTATTACTTAAACATATTGAGTTTACCATTATACTTCAGTTATACAGTGACAGAACCCATACACAAATTTAGGTACACTTAAGCGGGGTACTGTATTTCACCACGATTGTATCATGAATATTTCTCCGATGAAGTAATCTTGCGCAGCAAACTTCGGTCTTTAAACACCTTATTATAAAACTTCTCGCACTCCATGACACAATTTTGTCTTACGACTAACATAGCTCTCATTGTAACCTAGATTTCTCCTTTGACCACATACTGTTCATAACAGAAATTATTCTCTCAACAGGTGCTGTAGTTCCTGGAAGACGGAATAAACTTTACAATATTACAAAAGTCCTGAAAGTCTAGGCGTTTTTCGCTTGTTTCAGAAAAAATTTGTATCCATCTATCAGATACAGGAATGTGTTTTCTAGGCATTTTTGCTCATTTCAGAAAAAAATTGCTTGACCAATATACAAGTATATTTATAGTTTTTATTACAAATGGGACAAAATTGACATTTTTATTAAAACGACGAGATGGTCGGGAAATGTGAAAAAAAAAACCCACCCCGTACTGTCTTGTTCAAAACAGTACGTATGGTCGGCCTAGAATTAAAGAGTGACAATGCTTTAAAAGTTGTGAGTTGTAATGATTAAAGAAATAAGTGTGATACATTAATCTATTTTTCTACAAAATCTCCATTTCCTTGGACACATTTATGCTATCATTCTGGCAGTTTAAAGGTACCCTTGCATAAGAACTCTGTTCCAGTTGCGTGAAGGCACTAATGTACAGTTTGCTGTATTGCTTCCATGCTCAGGTAGTGTTGGCTGAGGTTGGTTGGTTGGTTGGTTGTTGGATTTTATTGGCGCAAGGGCCAGGTTTGGCCAAAGAGCGCCAGACAGAGAACGATCAGCCACAGATTGTGTTGGCTGAGCATCTAGTCCTTTAGGAATCCTAAAAGATGATAGTCGAAGAGTGCCAGATCTGGATGGGTGAGTTAAAAGTTCCCATCCAACTTTCTGTATTCTTTGATGTCGGGATTGTTTTGCTGGAGAATGACTTTCTTTCCCGGCCATTTATCACGCAGTGCACGGCAGTTTTTGTTTTTAATATTTGGACCTAACAAGCTGTATTTATGGGCTCAAAAAATCAACCTGATTGAACCCATCTGCTCCCAAAAGATAGTTCCCATAACCTTTGCAGCTGACAGAACTGTGTTAGGCTTCTTCCTGCTTGGGGAATGGGGATGTTGCCATTCCATGCTCTGGCATTTTCTTTCAGGTTCAACATGGTGGAACCAACTTTTGTCACCTGTCACAATACTGTGCAAAAAATTGGCCATTTCATTTTGATGACGCTCCAGCGGTTGTGACAAGACAGACGTTTTTGCTCTGGCTTTTGTGGTCTTATGTCAGTTAAACGTGGGACCTAGCATGCACAAATTTTCTGTTATCCCAAGCATCTAATCATTTGCTGAACTGCACTGTGTCCATGCTCATGTTCATTGCAATTTCCTTCACTGCCACACATCTGTCATCACGAATTTAGACATCAACCCTTTCCTTGTGTTCTGTAGAAGCTATTCAACAACCGCTACAAGGCTGGTCGTTAATGTCTGTGAAACCGTCTTTAAAGTGTTTCACCCACCTTATTGCACTGTTGGCACGCATCTCAGTGTTCAGGCTTAGACTTGCGGTAAATATTGACAGCAGGAATTTTTTTTTTTTTACAAGGAACTGAATCACAGCACGCTGCCTGAATGATGCGTCATTGTCAAGCATCTTTTCTAGTGTCTGTTTGGACACATACTGGCGCTGGTGATGTCATGTCATTTGGCATTCATGTCCACAAGATTGCACTACCTGTCCACGAACTAACATTCTCCCAATGTGCAATGTAATTGTGTAATGCAGCTTTGCCCATTACTTTCAGTATGACCTACGTATTTGGAAACAAAATTATATTAGGGTTTCAATAGGATCTTTTAAGAAACAAATTATATCCTAATTAAATTGGAAAAATGTCTGAACTCAAAAGATTTGTCTCAAAACCCATGTAGGATCTAAAATTAGCAGTGTTAGAATTACAAATAAATATACGAGCTCAGCGGACCACTAGAATTTGCAAACCACTGGCCCGTAAAAAATTAAGACATAATATATGTAGAAAATAATGTGTCATTTTAATGGAATTATCTCCAATATTTGTTTTTAAAACATCTAATTTGAAAGTGCAACTGACAGAACAAAGAATTTTCCAGTATAAGATCCCGATGGATTGTTGATATTACAGAGTAAGAATGCATTCCTGATTTGTTTTTAAGTAAGAAGGAACAAGAAGACTCCAAGTGTACAAAAAAATTCTTACACGTTAGTAGCCTTTTTTATATGTTTTATTGTTTAGGATTTAGCTTCCTTTCCTTATTTTTAGTCTGATTGCTCATCCCTGCTACTTTCTCATGAAGTTAGTTTTAGTCCCCAATTTAAAACTGTTTCGTGTGAATTGCTCTTTTGCAAAAATTACCTTCACGCATCCAGTTGACCTTCTGTGCTATTGTGTTTTCTTGGGCCAGTAACAAAAGCTGGTTTGTGTCTGGTGTCAATATCTGCTACATTCACTAGGGTAGGTGAAAGCAATAAAAAATGGCTGTAGCCATTACAAGACAAAAACTGGAAAACTGTCTTTCTGTATTAGCTGTTTCTTCCACTCTTTACAAATCATGACTGAGCATAGACATGGCCACTGAAGGGTCAGGACCCCCAGATTTTCAGTCGGGGATCCTTATATATATATATATATATATATATAAAATGTGTGATCAAGGACCACCACCACCCCCATTTTGAAACATGGTTACGCCACCATGACTGAGAGATAAAAAAAAAAAATAGCTGTTTCCCAATAGCATTTTATGAAACAATCACTAGTTTGCAGCCTGAAAAGAAAATCGTACAGCAAGGTAAAAAAAATAGAAATTTATTTTTTAACTTGTGACAACTTAGAAAAAAACAACTTACTAGCCATCTGGGCCAATAAAATCAATACTTCAGTGGTCCGACAGAAGTTTTACTGGCCAATGACCAGCGGACCACTGGGTAACCAATGCGAAGCCCTTGTGTTTGAAGATCTGGCAGTGATTTAGTGTCAACATTTTTGTATAACTTACCATTTTGAAATTGGTTTTTTGAAGCACCGAACAAGGCGTTTCAGCCTAAATAAAGGGCTAGGTTCGTAGATTGCTTGCAGTTGCATCTATGTATTAGGTATATAAATAAGTTTTGAGGGATTTGAGGTGAACAAAACACATTGTTGGAAAACAAACAATATTTTAATATTAATCGAAGTATGCTCCCTCTGAAGCTACAACTTTACCCCATCTTTCGGGCAGTGAACGTATGCCCCGAAGGAAGAATTCTGGTTCCTTGGAAAAGATCTAGTTGTCCAGCCAATTTTTGATGTCTTCATAAGAACTAAACCGTTCTCCAGAAAGTGCTGACTGCATAGACCAGAACAAATGGTAATCCGATGGCGCAATATCTGGCAAATATGGCGAGTGGGGTAGAACTTCCCAGTCGAATCATTCTAAGAACTTTTTCAGAAGTCGAGAAACATGTGGTCTTGCGCTGTCATGCTGTAGAATGACTTTGTTGTGTCTATTCTCCCATTTCGGCCGTTTTTGTGTGAGAGCTCGTTTTAAACGCAATAATTGGGTTTGATACCAATCACCAGTAATAGTTTCTGACGGTTGCAGCAGTTCATAGTGGATCACACCCTTCTGGTCCCACCAGATACACAGCATTACCTTTGAACCATGGATATTGCGTTTTGGTGTTGAAGGACCTGGTTCACCCATGCTTTCTGCCATTTAGGGTTATACCATATCCATTTCTCGTCAGCAGTAATAATACGATGCAAAAAACCCCTTTCTTTTTGCCTTTGAAGCAGCAATTCGCAAATGGTTTTTCGACGTTCAAGGTCTTTTTCCCGCAAAGGATGTGGAACCCAATTCCCTTCTTTTTGCACCATTCCCATGGCAGCTAAACGTTGTGAAATGCATGGTTGGCTAACATTTAATGCTGCTGTTAGTTCTTTTTGGGTCTGGCACGGATCCTCGTCGAGTAAAGCTTCCAATTTGGCATCAGCATTTTTTTTGGGTGGTCCAGAACGTTCTTTATCACTGACATCGAAATCATTCCTTTTGAATCGTCTACCCCAATACTCACATGTTTTTATGGATGGGGAATGTTCACCCTAGATTTCTGACATTAAGCGATAACTGTCGGCAGCACTTTTCTTGACAATAAAGTAATGCACTAACACTTCCCGCAAATGCTGTTTTGTCGGGACGAAAGTTGCCATTTTCCATCGAGTAAAGCAAATACGTCTTCGCACCTCAATTGAACGTCGTATACTGACTCTTGACAGCTGGCGTCTCGTACTGCTATATCGCAGTGTTGCCACCTTAAAATATATGCGAGCAGTAATAAGTACGACACCAAACGGATCCCTCAAAACTTATTTATATACCCAATATTTCATGGCAAACTAATTTATTTATGTAAGTGCGTAAAAATATGCACAAATAAAAAGTTTACTGGGATTGAGGTTATTACATTTCTGTAAAAGACGCATGCAATAGAAATTGAATAAAATACAAGAATTTTGCAACAAAGCAATCTTATGTACTTAGATTAGATGCTGTCCATCTGAAAAGGGTGTGCTGTGCCTGAAGTTCTTGTCTGGCAAACTTTTCTGGGTTGGCTGAGAATAACCCTGTGTGTTGGCTGTCAAGCATCGTTTATCATCTCTGCTAATGTGAGGACTACTACTGTATCATTGACATTTCATATCAAAAATTCACATTCATAGTTGGCATCAAGTTTTGCAAAAAAAAAAAAAAATCAAAGGTTAGGTATTGTCAGCAAGTTTACTGGTGCAGTCTCTTACTCTTCATTTGCCTTTGGTAAAGTTTATTAACGGGGTGGGGGTGGGCTTTGTTTTCAGACAGCTCATCTCTGTGACAGTTTACTGTCTCTGCCATGTCATCTTGTTAAAGTCCTTGACACCTTCACTACCAAGGTCACAGGTGCCACCAATTTAGCAACATCATTGCAGACTTCTTTTTGGAAATGCATTCTGGGCACTCCCCCCCCCCCCCAGAGCATTTATAGTGAATGCCTTGATATCTATATGTCCATGCAGCAGAAAAATGTTGATGGCCTCCATAGTGCAAGACTCCCAAAACTCGCTATTGCTGATGCTTTTCATGGTTTTTGGGTTCTCAGACTTTTGAATTAAAATTAATAAGTGTTTTACACTTGAAAATGTCTTCTGCACTGCCATAAAAATAATAATGTTAAGCGATTTCCAGAAACTTTAAAATCTGGAGAGTCTTTCTTTGAAATAAATCCTTGTTGGCATGATGAAGCTGATTAGTTAGTTTTTCAGCATGCAGGTAAATTATAGACTGATTCAAGAAATTCAAGAATGCACTTCACACCAGGGATGCAGAATATGTCCGAACATGCAAAACGAGGTTCAGGGGAAGTTAAAGCAGTTCTGGAGAAATTTTTGCTGGGGGGTAAAATAATAATATTAAACGTTTCCGAAACTAATGGCAGCGAATGTGTCATTAGCGTCAATTTAAAAAAAATTATTGGGAGTTCTGGACATTTTAAAGAGTGATCGATTCATTTTTCAAAGGATTTAAGTCTAATTTAAATTTCATTTAGTAAAATTATCTGGCACTATTAGACACCTGAAATGCTAGAATGAAATAAATTAATTAATTATAGAAAAAAAAAATAGCTGTTCATTTTCCAGCCTTTCTGTTCTGCCACTGTTTTCACCTAAAACTCAAAAATGTTTCAGACATTTTGAATCTAAGTTTCATGTTTCTATTCCCAGGGCTGATTCACTTTTGTTTGGAGTGACTGGTGGGGGGACCACCCAGCCTTCTTTGCCTGCATTGTCCGAGAGGAAGGAGAAGAATGCGAAAGAGCAGATTAAAATCCCGAACAGACTGTTTGAAACAGTGTCACCATTTGTAGAAAGGGAGGAAGAGATAAATCTCTCAGAGACAAGTGTGTTGAAAGGGCAGAAATGTGGCGACTCACTGCGTCATTAAAAGTTTGACCCAGAGAACTTTCTTGTAAGCAATAGGAAACTGTTTTTTGATCTAAAAGCCGGAAGTATGGAATGAGGAAACAGACAGTAAAAACAAATCGTCCTCCAATCCGAACTACCAGTGTCCCAATTAATTAGGATTTTGGATGCTCTACTGTATTTATATTTATAAGCTTAGATGTGCAATGCCAAGCTTCAACGTTGAGTGTGTGTGCAGTGAACTCTATTGGCTGCCATTTCACCCGGGTCAGACGTGGTTTTCGTTGCTGTTTGTGTGCCACGGGTGTTATTCGTACCATTGTTTCTGTCCAGTTTCTCATAAAGTGTGGCGTTCTTATACTCTAGTGGCGCATGTAACTATTTATAAATGTATTACTGGTGATTATACAACAAGTGTGATTTTGTGTTTTATTATTAATTGTGCGCTCAAAAATACCGGGGTGACTGGTAAGACGTCAAAGGTGATTAACAGCCTTCGCAAAGAGGCGAAAAGGTTGCCATTTCTTGGTGACAACTGACGTCACCCATCAATGTATTACTGTTTTTAATTTATTCATTGAAATAAATATTAGTTTTTTTTGTTTTTTTTTTCAAATTCTAGAGTAATAGGCTTTAAGGATAGTTTTTTATTATTAACATGTACGCTAATAATTGCTTAAACTTGTATAAAAATCCGCTGCAGTTTTGCAGGAAATTTCGGACCAAGAAATTGTGTTCTGGTGGAAAATTAGGCCCTAAAAATTTTCTGCACCTCTGCTGCTCACCAGTTTTATGTTCTTCACAGAGTGTATATTTAATGCTCTGCATCATAAGTTTCACATTTTGATGGTAACATAGACCAGGGTCAGCAAATTTTTGCTAAGGTACAAAACGCCATGGCAAAAACATTCCATCAAAAATAGGTCTTTGCCATTTTTTCTGTTTTTTTGCCACACTGTGGAAAATATACTTTATCCACCTCAATTTTACCATTATGTAGTAGTGTAGCAAACTTTCAAGTGATTATTTTTCTCTTCCTCATTTTAATTTTTAATAACAGGAGTGCTTCTGAAAAATATTTCTTGAGTACAAAGAAACTGTAGCGGTCTGCTTTTAAGTTTCTCTTCATTTTAGATATACGTAATACATATACCATCGTTTTGAAAAGCCTATCATAGAAACTCCTTCACCCTTGACTTCAAAAAATACTATAGTAGTCTAGGTCACTGGCCACAAACATACATGATATCTACTGTTGAAGATAAGCAATCAGAAGAAGCACATCTCAGTTGATGGAGGTGTCATCAAGCAGGCAATTTATACATTACAGCACTTGCAAGCAGAACAAGTTACTAGTAAGGTTTTAGAGTGTTCAGCAAGTAAGGACTGGTGTGACAAGTTTCTGCAGAGCTGTAAGATACATAATGTTTAGTTGTGGCTAAGCTGCAAATGTGGATCTAAAGAACGCATGCTTCATCAGTGTGCTAATTACTCCCATGATTCAAATAAAAGAAACCATTGTCTTTTAAACAATGGATCCATATTTATCAGTATACCCTTGAGACACTGGTTAAATCATTTGATGGATTTATTGAGATCTTCGTGGGTAAGCTAACTGCCTTAACACATCACCATTTTATGGATAAAGCTAAAAGCTGGCCCCTAAAACATACCGAAACCAATCTGAGTGATAATTCTTGCAGACTTTGCTATATATATATATACATATATATATATATATCATCATCATCATTGTCAACCATTATCAATCCACTGCTGGACGAAGGTCTCCCCAAGTTTCCTCCACAACGGTCTGTCTTCTGCCAGTCTCCATGTCACTCCTACATACTTTCGAATTTCATCCACCCATCTCCCATGTGGTCTTCTTCTGGGTCTTTTCATGTCCGTTGGAATGCAATCTAAAATTTCGGCTGTCCATCGATGATCTGTCCTTCTGGCAGCCTGTCCAGCCCATTGCCATTTCAGGGATTTAACTCTGATCATGATGTCTTCCACTCTTGTCATTTTTCGGATCCACGAGTTTCTCTTCTTATCTCTCCTGGTTAGACCAAGCACGCACCTCTCCATGCTGCTTTGAGTTGTCTGCAGCCTTTGTATGTCTCTTTTAGCTAAGGTCCACGTCTCTGCACCATACGTAAGCACTGGAAGGATGCATTGATCAAACACTTTTCTTTTAAGACATAATGGCATGTTGTTCTTCAAAATTATGCTGTTTATTCCAAAAGCTCTCCAGGCAAGTTTTGTACGCCGATTAATTTCTTCACCAATGTGACCCTCACTTGATATCTGCTGTCCAAGATAAACGTACGTGTCTGTTATCTCCAGCTTTTCTCCATCAATCGATAAATCTTCATTTCTTGTAAAAGCATTGTACATCACTTTTGTCTTCTGAAAGTTCATTTTTAATCCCACTTCTTTACTCTTGTCAGCAAGTTCCTGGATCATACTCTGTAGCTCTGATGGGGTAGTTGCAAAAATGACTATGTCATCAGCAAAACGAAGGTGGGTTAGATAATCTCCATTAATCTTTATCCCTTTGTTTTCCCAGTTCAGTGATTGAAAGACATTTTCCAATGTGGCATTAAAGAGCTTCGGAGATATGGTGTCACCTTGTCTCACTCCTTTTCCAATTTTTATGTGTGTTGTATTTTCAAACAGCCGAATCTTTGCACTTGCATTTTCATAGATGTTATTAATAATATTAATGTATGCATCTTCAATACCGCAGGATTTCAGAGCCATTGCAACTGCTGATGGTTTCACCGAATCAAAGGCTTTTTCATAATCAATAAAAGCCATGCACAATGGAAGTTCATATTTCTTCGCTCTTTCAATTAGTTATCTCAGTACGTGGATATGATCTATTGTGCTGTAGCCACTCCTGAATCCAGCTTGTTCTCTCGGTTGAGCCATGTCCAGCGTTACCTTCAAGCGGTGTGAAAGAACTTTAGTGAAGATTTTATAAACCACTGATAGGAGGCTGATAGGTCTGTAGTTCCCGAGATCCTCAATGTCACCTTTTTTATGTAGCAAGATCATTGTAGCGTTGTTCCAATCCTCAGGAATTTTCCTTTCATTAAGGCATCGAGTGAAAATTTGGGCGAGTACTGTTTCGATTTCTCCACTTGCTTCTTGTATGATGTCTACAGTAATTCCATCTTCTCCTGGAGCTTTCCCCCGCTTCATGTTCTTGATTGCATGTGCAACTTCTGCTGGGAGGACTGGAAGAACTCTGGTACTGGTACCTTTCATGATGTCTGGAGTACATGTATCATCCCTTTCATATAATTTGGAGTAGAAATCTTTCACTCTTGTCAAAATTTCGCCTCTATTTCTTGTTACAGAACCATCTTCTTTTCTCAGTGCCATAATCTGTTTTTTCCCCTTACTGAGATGTCCCTTTGCTATCTTTAGGCTTTGGTTGTTTTCAATTGCTTTCCTCACTAGTTCACAGTTGAATTTCCTTTCGTCTTCAGTGATACTTTTTCGTACTGTCTTGCATAGCTCTATATATTCCACTTTGGAAGTCACATCTTCTTTAGTTGTCCTCATCACTCTTCTTTTTTGCATCAGCATTTTGGTTTTTCCTGATAATTTGTTCACATGCAATTTGTTCTTAGACCCAGCTAATTTTGTTGCTGTTTCCATAAGAGCTTTATGTATGTACTAGGTGTGAGTCAAAATATATATATGTATATATGGGATGTAAGGTCAGGTGAGGGATGTAAGGTCCAGGTGATGCGTAACATCACAGCCTCTCCTTGACAAATGTCAACCCCGCCTTCTCGTGGTGCATCCTGTTCCCACTAAAGGGGCTCTGACGACCGCAAATAGCGGTATAACTATACCATCGGGATCAGAGGAAATGCTATCCCACACTCACCAACCCGCTTGGCCAGGCGTGGTGAGTTATGGCCAAACACCTCCAAAATGACTCTACAACTTAAATCTTGGCCCTCAGTCTCCGGCGGCTGGAATGTACCTGGCCAAGGCAGCGGCCAGTGCGAGCATGAAGGCAGAGGGTGCTAAGAATCCCGGAGGACCGGACTAGGCTGCCATTTGATGCTGACCTTGGCTACCTACAACGGACGCTCCCTATCTTCTGATTCAAGGCTTCTTGAATTGGAAGAGGAACTACAAAGGATCAAGTGGGACATCGTCGGGCTAAGTGAGGTAAGGAGAAAAGGAGAAGATCTCATTGAACTGAAAAGTGGACATCTCTTCTATTATCGAGGGACAGATACTGGCAGAACTAGTGGTGTTGGATTTATAATAAACAAGAAACTGAAGGATAAAGTGGTAGAAGTTGAAAGTTCCTCTGACAGAGCTGCACGACTTCCGTTATCCAACTATCGAGAAGATACCAGGCTCAGATTATTCAAACTTATGCACTCCACCACAAGACTAAGGAAAAAATTTTAGAATTTAAAACGAAGGGTGCAAAATAACCTGAAAATCAAAACGCGCAACGCAGCAGTTTTGAAAATTCAGAATTCACATTCTATAAAGATACCTAAGCAAAAAAATACATATATAATTTTGACTCACACCTAGTACAACATAGAAAAAGGTTATGTATCTACCTGTGTGAGTAAAAGGAGAAAAGAAAAAAAATAAAATAAAACTACTGAATGTAGAACGATGAGAAGAATACTGAGCCTTGGCTTTATCAAGGACCAGCAAAAACTCTGCATATGTATTTTTTTGCTTAGGTATCTTTATAGAATATATATATATATATATATATATATATATATATATGATGATGATGATGATATATATATATTCTATTAAGAAGAGACCTAAGCAAAAATATTTTTGACTCATACCAAGTACAACATAGAAAAAGTTATGTATCTATATATATATATGTAACCGGCTAGAACATAAAACGAATCAACTTGGAGTTAGCACAGTGAGCTGGAATGAGCTGTAACAAACGTACATATATATACGAGCAATTCCATGTCAGATCAATCACCTTCTTGACCTCACCATTTCTGATTTTGATGAAATTTGGTATGAAGCACACATATGACAAGGTAAGTAATTCTGCCAATTTTCAGATTTTTATTTTGAAAATTGTCCAAGATACACACATAATAAAAATCGAAATTTTCGTAAAAAATGACAAACTCGCACACTTATAAATGGCTGTAAATGTTTTCCTAATTGTAGTAGAGTGACAATTCGAACACAGTTGCAAAGCTAAAGGATTGAGCTTTCTATAGATACCATACATGACCTTCTTACATCAGATTAAAGTTTCAAGGTCATCAACTGTGACCTTGAATATCTCAAAACATACCATCTTAAAAAATTACGAAAAAAATATATTTTATTGCTACAACATTCTTCTACCCACGTGCCAGATATTAGGCTGGCACCGCTATGGCAAGGCAGTGTAGGATTAAAAGGAGTGTCATGCTGCACCCTTCTGTATGTAAGGCACAGAGACATAGCATGCAATAAATATTTCTTACGTTGAGGATTTGTGTTTAAACATTATACATGAAATGTGTATATATTATAACAGATCAACAGATTTATCAGAAATATGCTATGTGAGAGCAATTTTACTTGATAGACACAATTTTCAGCAGTAAATAATGTCAACAAATCTTTGAGATCAGAGATTGAAACTCCACCCATTTTAGCCAATGGCAGGTCTTCTTCTTAGCCAATGACAAAGCTTCTTATTACAGCCAATGAGAAATCTTACTGGTACACCATTTTACATTTGCTGTTATTTCAA
The DNA here is from genome assembly GCA_039090855.1 of Macrothele yani. Taxonomy (NCBI): domain Eukaryota; kingdom Metazoa; phylum Arthropoda; class Arachnida; order Araneae; family Macrothelidae; genus Macrothele; species Macrothele yani. The sequence continues at coordinate 72,518,183 of CM077016.1, read as the reverse complement.
TTCTGAGCTTGTGAGTGTGTGGTTATCAATTTATCTGTAACATTGTTAACTGTTTAATTGTTATTTTATTTTATCTTTATTTAATCAATTTCTTTTTATCAAACTATATTTATTTATCATTTTTTTTTGCAGGTGCAGTTTCATTAACCAAAATGGACTTTAAAAGTCAAATTTTTTGTTGCAATCCTCTGGGTAAAAGTGGACACACAAAGTTTAGAAAGAATCTGAGAAAAGTACAGCCTTGGATGGTTCAGAAATGTCCAAATATAACATTAGAACAGAAAATATGTAGTTCATGCAGAAAATCTATCTCTGAAATGCCAGGTCCTTCATGTATAATTGAAACAGATGCAGAGGCAGAATAACCTCGGTTAAGTGAAGATAATTCAGGAGTGGTGAAGAGTGAGATATGGACTGACAGAGACACAACTTTGGATAGTCTGAATGATACGTTACTTCCTCTAGGCGAATCTCCTGTGAAAAAAAAAAAGATTAGGTGTTGGACAGTACAGTAAGAAGAAATATCAGAAAATTGGTGAAGTGATAAAAGACTACATAGGTGTTCCAGAATGTGATAATCCTGTTGCAGTGTCTGATGAATCGGTCATGATTTCACAGTTGAAAGAAAAATTTCAAGAAACAGACTCTAGCAGTGTTAAATTCCAAATACTAACAATATTACCTAAAACCTGGAGTATTCGTAAAATTCAGGAAGAATTTGGTGTAACATATTACATGGCACGAAAGTCTAAAAATCTTGTGAAAGAGCAGGGTATTTTAGCAACTCCAAATCCTAGGCCTGGGAAAACTCTCAGTGACCGCACAGTTGAAAACGTTATTGCATACTATAATAGTGATGAAGTGAGCCGTTGTTTACCAGGAAAAAAAGATTTTGTTACAATGATGCAATCAGGATCAAAAGTACACAAACAGAAACGTCTTATTCTAGGAAATTTGAAAGAGATATTTCAAGGATTTAAAGACAAGAATCCTAATGTCAAAGTAGGGTTTCAAAGTTCTGTAGTTTACGCCCAAAGAATTGTGTGCTGGCTGGTGCAAGTGGAACACACTGTGTCTGTGTGTGTTGTGCTCATGAAAATGTAAAACTTATGCTCGCAGGGTGCAAATTGCAAGACTTAACTCGTAATGATGAATTACCAGTTAGGACATACAAAGATTGCCTTGCAAGAATAACTTGTAACCCTCCTCTTCCAGAATGCTTCTTCTTCAAGTGTGATTCTTGTCCTGGTATAGCACACTTACTAGAGCAAATAAGTAGCTTATTCACCATGAATGGGATTGATGAAATTGTATATAAATTATGGACTACAACTGATCGCACAACACGTATGACAGTCTGTAACACTGTAGAAAAATTCCTTGAGACCTTTGAATCAAAAGTGAAATTGCTATTGCCACATTCTTTTATAGCTATTCAGCAGTCATACTTTCTGTCAAACTGAAAGAAAACCTTGATGATAATCAGTGTGTTGTGTTGTGTTGTGCGATTTTGCTGAGAATTATTCCTTCATAATGCAGGATGCAGTCCAAGGATACCACTGGAACAATTCCCAAGCTACTATTCACCCTTTTGTCGTGTACAACAAAAGTTCACACACACTTCAGTTGGATCATGTTTCTTTTGTTGTCATCTCAGAATGTCTTAAGCATGACACTATCAGTGTTCACCTTTTCCAGAGCCAATTGTTGCAGTTTATGTCATCACATTTTGACAAGAAAGTAGAACACATCTGTTACTTCTCAGATAGTGCAGCCTCACAGTATAAGAACAGGAAGAATTTTGTCAATCTGTGCCATCATGATGTAGATTTTGGTATCACAGCTGAGTGGCATTTCTTTGCCACCTCACATGGAAAGGGGCCATGTGATGGCGTGGCAGGCACCATTAAGAGATTAGCTGCACGTGCCAGCCTTCAGTGTTCATACAATGACCAAATTATGACACCGCGACAACTGTATGATTGGGCTTCCAGAAACATTCCTTCGTGCCATTTTAAATACAGCACGGACAAGGACTATGAGAACCACAAGGAGTTCCTCGAGATACGTCATGCTAGTGCTCGACCAATTCCTGGTACTCAAAAACTTCACTGTGTAATACCAGTAAGCCGCACAGCTATTAAAACCAAGATGTATTCAAACTCAACTGAATACAAGGTTGAGTCAGTATTGCTAAATCCAATAGAACTGGATCTGGAGGATATTCGTGGCTATGTTATTGTTGAGTATGATAACCAGTGGTGGGTTGGTTGTGTTTTGGATGTGAACATTCATACAGAACAAGTTAAGATAAGTTTTCTGCACCCACATGGACCTTCAGTGTCTTTCACATACCCACAGAAGCCAGATATATTAGAAGTGGATAAAACAGTGGTCATTACGAAGGTTGACCTACGAACAGCAACAGGTCGGACATATTTTATGGAGAGAAGCGAAATAGAGATGGTCACTAGCAAGATGGCATCACATTCTTTTGGTTTGCAACCTTATTAACCAAGCGGTTCACTTGTATGTGTACACCACTAATATAACCTGTAACACATTGTGAAATTAATACATACATGCATCTGGAAAACAGTTATTGTACATTTGTCCAAACCTAACCTGGAGGACATATACTCCTATTAATCCTACACTGCCTTGCCATAGCGGTGCCAGCCTAATATCTGGCACATGGGTAGAAGAATGTTGTAGCAATAAAAATATTTTTTTCGTAATTTTTTAAGACTGTATGTTTTGAGATATTCAAGGTCACAGTGGATGACCTTGAAACTTTAATCTGTTGTAAGAAAGTCATGTATGGTATCTATAGAAAGCTCAATCCTTTAGCTTTGCAACTGTGTTTGAATTGTCACTCTACTACAATTAGGAAAAAAATTACAGCCATTTATAAGTGTGCGAGTTTGTCATTTTTTTACGAAAATTTCGATTTTTATTATGTGTGTATCTTGGACAATTTTTCAAAATAAAAATCTGAAAATTGGCAGAATTACTTACCTTGTCATATGTGTGCTTCATACCAAATTTCATCAAAATCAGAAATGGTGCGGTCAAAAACTTATTTTTCTTTATTGATCTGACGTGGAATGTCCCATATATCAGTGTTAGAATTAGAAATAAATCTTTTACTGGCCCAGTGCACCACTAGAATTTGCAAACACCACTGGTCCACCAAAATGCCCGCTGGTTCGTAAAAAATTATAATAATAAAGACATTTACGTACATATGTAGAAAATAATATATCATTACAATGGAAATATCTCCAATATTTGTTTTTAAACCTATCATTAGTTTGCTGCCTAAAAAAAACCATACAGCAATGTAAAAGAAACATTCATTTTTTAACTTGTGACTAATTAGAAAAAAAAAACCTTACTGGCCATCTGAGCCAGTAAAATCAATAGTTCAGTGGTCCGACGGAAGTTTCACTGGCCAATGGCCAGCGGACCACTGGGTAATTTGAACGCTGTATATCATCATAGTCATTGTCAGCCATTATCAATCTACTGCTGGATGGTCTCCCCAAGTTTCCTCCACAATTGTCTGTCTTAAGCAACTGTCCATGTTACTCCAGCATGTTTTCAAATTTTGTGTGTGTGTCTAAGAAGTAGGTAGGTTGCGGCTGGAAGGAGTGAACTTTTGTTTTTCAAAGTGGTCATTTAAGGTAATGATTGACACCCATCTGTTTTGGCTGATCACCTGCGGAAAGGTTTAAACAATGATGACAAACCTAAGAAAAAATAAAGAGATGATGTTTGAGTCACTTGGTTTTGCCTAGTAGCATGATGTCCATGTCAGGGGGACTAGACACTGATATCATGACACAGAGCAGACTAGAGAGTGCAAGAATTCAGGACTAGAAGAGAGCGCTTATCACTAGTGGTTACTGGATTATGGTCCGTATTACTGAGATATGAAGGGAAAAGAAACTTCTTGCCATAGCTTTCGTTAAACCCAGCCGCAATGTGAACATTTCTGGAAATTCATTTTGGGCACAATTTGGTTCAGGTACATTGGTCACTGAAAGGATTAATACAAATTTTCAAGTAACTTTTAAATCCAAGTTTGTGTGCTTCATTAGTGACTGCCTCAAACAATGATGCAACATTTCTTACATTTCAAAGAACTGCTTTAAAATACATTTGTAGAATTGCTACATCTGAGATGTGTTTATTTTAGTGTTAAAACTGCTGCTTGGTATTAAAAAAAATCATTAACCTGCGTTTTCATAAAGATGGCATACAGCAGCTAAGTGGAATTTCTGTAGTCGTGGGAAGAACATACGTTATGGTGCAAGTGGTACACTTAAGTGACCCAAGTTAGTCTTTAAAATCCTATCAATAATTGGATATTATTAGCGTGAACATAAATTTGTGTCTGAAAACGTAAAGGGGAATGAAGATTTTTGCACAGCAGTAGCAGATATTGCATCAAACCAGGTACAGTGGTCCAAGCGCTGGCTTATGAGCCATTCCTCCGAGATAGGTCTGGGTTTTAAAAAAATGTTCTGTTTTTTAAGTAATGATTTGAAAGAGCGTGTGTAAACAATTGTTTGTGCTAAAAAGGTGTTTTGGAGGTTTCTGTGTAGTTCAGATAAAAACACCAAGCTGAGCAAATGGTGCTGAACTTGCGTTCCACTCAGGGAAGCGCATGAATAGCTGGTACTGTGGCTATGACATCACTACAGAGTAGAATAAGTGGAATGGTGTTTTCGTTAGTCATGATGTACTTTTGTTGACTGGGGTTAGGGATGTGTTCTTGTCGGAGGGTGAATACGAAAATGGCATACCCTTTTAAAATATTCCACAAAATAAAATGATTTTGAAAAATACCAAAATGAAGGGGCAATTCAAAGTTAAGATTAATGGTTTGAACTTGCTAAAATACCTACCTACTGATTGAATGACTGCACAGACATATGATAATTTGGTTTTAAAAAGTCCTTGAAAAGTGCTTTAATTTATTTTGCTTGGAAGAGTGTGAACCTTGGATGTGTTACTGCATATAGCTCTCCCTTCACTAGAACTAGTGGCCCTAAAAAATTACGGATGAGTGATTACTTACATAGACCTAAAAGTTGTTTCCTTATGGTGGCCATTGAGTGCTGAAACAGAAGAAAAAGAAAATTGGTGCATGGGAAAAGTTCTGAAATGCTCAACTGTTGGAAAGAAACATCAAACTTCACTTCATGTGTCCATGTAGTGGTCCTTCAACATACTTTGGTGAGTGCATCGGTTGGGTTTCTTTCGAAGACGACATCCAGAACTGCATCAAGTTTAGTGTCTGGAAGGAATGTGTGAGTACAACCATATGAAGAGTTCCATAGTGAATTAAGAAAGTGAACACAACTTAGGTAGGCTAACCAGAACATTAATACTCAATATTGACTATTGAAACAATTGCCATGTAATTTGAAAATACCAAAGTCAATGACAAATTTAAATATCTTGCTCATAACTGGAAATATTCTGTTGTCTTCGTTCAACTTTATGTAATGTAATGTTTGGGCAAAATTTCAGAATTTTTAAAAATGGTTTTTTTTTTTGAGATATTGCAATTCAAAAAATTTGAAATTTTGTATATTTTAAAAATTAATTTTATGAGTTGTATGCATTATTTCTTAGAAAACTCTAGTAGGGTGCACTTACCCACTTGATAAGTCTTTTTCTTTAAAAAAAATTCCTAAATTTGTGGAAAATTTAAATGTGTTATAATAAATATAGATTTTTTTTTGCCATCTGGCAACATTCCTTTGATCAATTTCTGTGAATTTGAAGAAAGGCCAGTTCAATAGCTTCTAAATAAATAAAAAAATCAAGTCTACCTGTTGTAGTTCAGGAGCAGTGTGCATTTAAAATTTTGGCGTTTCACAGATTTTTGTCACATGTGCATTTTTTGCCTATTTTCGAAATGCTGTAGCTCCACCAAAAAATTTTTTATGAAAAGTCGTTTTGCAGTACTTTATACCTTTATTACAAGTATACCTCAATTAGAGGCGATTCAGTTGATCACCTCTAATTTTTTAAAAAACATTGGAGGTGATCATCTGACACCCTGCCTGAATTAAGATGGAAAGGGTCTGAAGGAAAAAAAAATTAGAAACAGTCTACTTTATCTATTTCTCCAGAAAAATACCTACACTTTTTTTTTTTAAGGAAACTATTTACATGCAGTATATATAGACTTTCTGTAAGAAGTAACAGAATGAAACCAGAAGTGTGAGGCTGCTGCTGCATTTTGATTAATGAATGTAAACAAAGCTGTGGTTAGAGGTGGTGAAAGCCAAAAGAAAACTAAAAACTCCCCACACATACACACACACCTACAATGAAAGGATGCATTTAGTTTATCATGTGGTGGACAAACTTTGCATATTATAAAACTTTTGAAATTTTTTTTTTTTTTTTACATATATAAATAAGGTTGACGGTTATTTCTGTGACGTTGAAAAGGTCAGTATATAGCCGCCTCGGTGGCGCAGTGGTCTAAGGCGCTGGCCTCTGATCATTCGTCCGTAAGGGGTCCGGGTTCGAATCCCGGTCAGGCATGGATGTTGTTTGTCTTACGGCACTGGCTCTCTCCCTTCCCTGGAACCAGTGACCCTAAATTAGGGATGGGCGACTGCTTATAGCCCATTGAGTTGCTCACGGTGGTCGTTAAACCTCCAATAAAAAAAAAAAAGGTCAGTATAAGTTGTTTTTTCACATGGGGTCATTCTCATTTTCAAAATTTTTCATTTTTGTCCATCTAGAAAGTTGTATTTTGTGAATTCAGATCAGTTTTTTCTTTGTGTGTATGTGTGTAGAGCACAGGTCCATCTATAATAGGAATATACACTGAGTGGCCACTTTATTATGACCACCCCCTCAGTACTTCGTTGGGCGACCTTTTGCCTTTAATACTGCGTCGATTCTTCATGGCATGGACTCCACGAGATGTTGATAGGTGGTTTGTGGAATCTGAGACCATGCTTGATGAATAGCACTTTCCAGGAGTGTGAGATTGCAGGGTTGTGGATCCAGCTGTCTGGTGGCTCGTTCAACTTCATCCCACAAATTCTCAATAAGGTTGAGATCTGGAGATTGTATGGGCCACCTAAGCAAGGTAAACTCACCGGCATGTTCCTGAAACCAATCCTGTACAATACGAGCACTATGGCAGGATGCATTATCTTGTTGAAGGTAGCCATCGTCATTGGGATAAACCATCCACATGACAGGATGCACTTGGTCCGTAACGATGTTTAGATATGATGTGCCAGTCAGACGATAATCAATACGAATTAAAGGGTCCAAAGCATGCCAGGAAAACATTTCCCAAACCATTACGTTGCTTCCACCAGCTTGAAGGGTTGTAGCAATGCATTTGGGGTCCATGCTTTCGTGCTGTTTCCGCCAAATTCTCACTCTGTCATCGGCATGACTGAAAATGTGATTCATCGGACCACATAATTTGTTTCCAATTATCGACTGTCCAATCCTTGTGCGAACTGGAGACGTTTTCTCTTGTTAACTGCAAGCAACAAAGGTGTTCGAACAGGCCTTCAGCTGTCATAACCCATCCGATGCAGTGTACGGCAAAACAGTGCATGCAGAGATCATTCGAGGGGATCCTTGATTAAGATGGTCTGTAATTTGCTGCACTGTTGTCGGGTACCAGCCTGAACACTCTCCGTTCTGCCCGAGCAGTCACTAGTCGATGACGACCACACGTTGCACTTGGAGACCCAGTTTTTTGGCTGACAGTCCAGTCTTTAAACACTTTAACAACAGCTGCTCTGGAACATTTCACGAATGCGGCGGTTTTGGTGATACTCGCTCCAGAGCTCGTACAATCATCCCACGTTAAAAGTCTGTCAAATCGCATTTTTGTCCATCTCATCACCCAAAAATCACTTCTACTACTGTCGCAAGCACTAAGCTTTCCCTTTTTATACTAGCCTCACCCTCTGGCGGCAACAGCGTGCAGCCATAGCTCATTTGCTTAAAACTGTCAGGTGGTCATAATATAATAAAGTGGCCACTCAGTGTATAAATGTTCACTAAAAATTATTGTAATGAAAAATTTTTGTCCTGAAATGCAAGATTGAGTTTGAATTTTTTTTTTTTTTTTTTTTTTTTGCTCCATTACAGTTCTTATAAGGGACCCAAAAAGCAAAATGGTATTTGGCTGATACAATCCCTTTATGCTAAAAGAGGGGTCTAAAATTGCAAATTTTGCAGCTTGATATCTAAAAAGGGAAAGCTATGAAAAATCTGAAACTTTCACAAAATACCCTTCTGTGTGTGCAGAGAGATGTAAAAATCCCTACTTGTTTTTTTTTTCAAGTAATTTGTTAGTTTCAGAGACTCCCAAGTTGTAAAAATGTGCAAATCATAATTCACTTGGGATAATGATTATATGTTTTTCAATTAAAAACCAAGAAGAAATGAGTGTTTTTCTGTTTTGACAAACTCTCCTTCAAGATCAAAGGAGCTTGCATTTTTACCTCCCGAAATTTTTTAAACAAATTAAATTTCAAAATTGATTCTTAATCTGTCCTTAATGGAATCAGTTCCATTTCCGTGACCTGTAAAATTGTTTTCACGGCAGAGTGAAATACGGAAGTGACTATTTATATTTCACTTAAATGCATGTTCTGCCATTCCGAGTCACCTGTCTACATTAACCCTTTAACTGGCTGGAACGAATTTACTCGGTTTGAATAATGAGCTGAAATCAGCTCTAAGGAATATATTTGATGTCGAAGAAGTGGGTAGAATGTGGCTGGAAGGCGTGAACCTGAGAATTAGAAAGCATTGCTTTCCCCTTAAGTTTCTTATTCAAAGTAGCTATTTAGGGAAATGATTGGAACTAGTCCTTTCTGACCGATTACCTGCTAAAATGGCTATAGCAATGGCGACGAATCTGAGAACAGAGAGGGAACATATTTGACAAACTTGTTTCTGCCTAGTGGCATGATGTCCGTGCCAGGAGGACTAGACACTGACACCATGACACTGGAAAGAAACAATCCCTTTCCCTTTTGTTAGGTCATACCACAGGCTAGAAGAGAATGCTAAAAGAAAGTTCTCATCACCAGTGACATGTTTATGGTCGGTACTACTGAGATGAGAAGGGGAAAGGAACTGTTTTGTCATAGCTTTCGTTAAACCCGGTCAGTATGTGAGACTTCCAAGCTATATCAAGAGTAGTAGGGTCCTGTAAATTACATATGTTATAATTCTTTTGTTCGATTATAACGCTTTTTGAAATCCTTAACTCATTTTCATTTGTGTGAGTAGTTAACATTTTAATATTTTCAAAATCAGGATATTGTTTATGATTAATACAGTATTGAATAAGTGCAGTTTTTTCTTATTTTTTGTTCCAGTTTTTTACATGTTGATGTAATCTTTTTATTAATATATTTTTTGTGCTACCAATGTAAGAGACGTGGTCCCAAGAATTCTGTGAAACAATAGGAATTTCATATACACCTGCTGATTATAGTACATTTCTGTTAGATTTTTCCTTATAACCAAATCACCAATATTTTGGTAGCACAAAAAATAATTAATGAAAAGATTACATCAACATATAAAAAACGAATAAAAAAGAAGAAAAAACGTGAATGCTCTTATTCAATACTGTATTAATCATAAACAATATCCTGATTTTGAAAATATTAAAATGTTAACTACTCACACAAATGAAAAAGAGTTATAATCGAACAAAAAAAAAAAAGGATAACATGTAATTTACAAGACCCTACTACTCTTGATATATATGGCTTGGAAGTCACTTATAAAAAGAAAAAAATGCATAGAAAAGACTAATAATAATGTATTCGTTTCTATAAATAGATATTAATATTTCTACATTAAAAGAAAAAAGAATTGTACTTACGATAGGTATACTTACCAACTCATCCGATAGATGGCGGCACTTGAGGAGATTCACCTAATAACACATAGTGCAGATCACACCCCTTCCTTCGTTTCCTGACATGCAACTTCTGTAGCTACACACATGCTAGGAATCCTCGTGTAGATTGTTGATGGCCTGATGATAATGTCGGCGAAGTTTTTTATGTGAGCCATGTCTCCCGACCCGATGAGTATAGCCGTTTCTAATGAGATGTTTTAATTAATGGATAGTTTTAAATGTATGAGTGTGCTACTAAGTGAGTGTTTGATTGAAATGTTTTATTTGCAAATATTTTTTAACTAACAAAAACTTGTTGTATAATTAGGCTTCTCTCAGGGTGGGAGCAGGTGTCTCAATGAGCGTACAAGGTGCGACATTATCACGGCGACAAGGCTCACGACGAAGTGTTTTTTATGTGAGCCAATAAGCGTACAAGTTGCGATATACTTTTCAATATTAGGTACCCAATACCTTTGATATTATATTTGTATAATCAAAAGCACATTTTACCATGAAACTGCCCTTAGGGATATGTCTCATGTATTTTTCTTAGCTGCGGTTGGTGTTGAAATGTTTTTTTTTTTTTATTACATGGCCAAGCAACTAGATTTCTTATTGACATGCCTAAACTAATCATTTTGATGACCTCTGGGCAAGGGCACTTTGCAAGTCCTGAATAATAATGATGCCCCTATCTATTATGAGTCCACACCATTTGAATCTTTGTGCACTTTTAATTATTTTCTTAACATTTATATAGCAAAATTGCTCTGATCACAAAAATATTCAAATTTTACAAAAATGGGTATCATCTCTGAAAAATACCCGGAATGACCCCTGCATGAGAAGTCTCCTCAAATCATCACAGAGCCGACCGGGCTATTGCCTCATGCTGTCGATGCCACACCCTAACTCTTGTCAGCTCGGTACAGCTGAAAACAGGATTCATCTGACCACATGATGCAGTGCCACTGGGGGAAGCTCCAGTTTAGACGTTCTTGGGACCAGGTAAGGCGTAATGTCCAGTGTCGACGGTGGCATACAAGTAGGTCGCCAGCTTCTACATGGTATGCAGCGTGTGTCATACTGCTCACTCTATGACACTGTTTCAGCCCTTGACATTTAACCTGGATGTGATTTGCGCCACCGTTGCCAAGTGTTCAGTCTGCATAAGCCTGGATAGTCTATGTCAACCGCGGTCATTAATGGCATGTGGTTGGTTACCGCTTGCTCTCTGTGTGCTGGTACGTCCGTCGTTGGTATGCTCTTGGTACATACACTCATGATACGGTTGCCCTAAGGTTCTTCACTTGGGCGATAGAAGTGACTCATCTGTCTTGCACTGACAGTGCGTTCACACTCAACATCGCTCAAATCACCGTGTGCACCCATGTTTATCGATTGTGATACAATTTTTGGGAAACCCTGCTGTCTGCCTGCGTTCAGTTTGGGTCTGTTCTACTTTGCGCTGGGGATGACCATGTCAACTGCCCATCACCTCTATCTCTAATGTTGTTGTTTTTTTGTCTACTGAGTGTATATTCTTTGCTGTATTGACTGATAAGACTAAGCTCCTCATGGTAAGTGTTACTCAATTTTCATTCTTGACTTAGCACCTTGGTAGCACTCATGGTACGAACACACAGAGCGCCACGGTGCTAAATGTAAACAAACCTGCCGAGAACTGCTGGAAAGAATGTATGCCACACATTGAAAGTCTAACACAGTCAATAACAAAATCAACTTAAATTTTGCATGTTATGTCAAATTCGAAACAATGATTGAAGAAGCCTAGTTAAAATCTTCCCGTGGATATAGCTTGGAACTGTTTATAGTGTAACACACAGAGAGCTGTCTTCTGAAAATGTAAGCAAATCCACCATCCACTGGCAAAAGGGCACACTTTTGAAGTCTAACAGGGTCAAGATCATATTTCAAATTGTAAATCGCATGCACTGTATCAAATTCAACCAATGATTAAAGAAACCAAGTCCAAATTTTTCCCGTAAAATTAACGTAGCAAATGGTAACCCTCAGGGAGCTCTGGTTTAAATTGAAAAACATTTTAGAAGTTTCATGCAGTAAACAGCAATATCATATTCTAAATTATGCACATTCTTGTTAAGTTCAGAACAATGGTTGCATAAACTTAGTAAAAATTTCCCCATAGAAATAACTTGAAACTATTTATAGTGCTGGGTAAAAAACAGAAAATCAGTCTAAAATGTAAAGCCTGCAGGCAACTGCAGCAAAAGGATACTTGTTACACTTCAGAAAAGTGTCCCCAAAATTTTGGCACTACCTATTACCATTGCCTCTTATTCTCCTGTAGGTACTCTCTCACATAAGTTTGTGGTATTAACCTGCCTTGATAAAGCCACCCAGGGTGTGTGTGTTAAAGTTGGCTCATATGAGTTGAGACGCCAACAGAAAATGGATTTTTGTAATAGTTTCTATCCCTGTTGTGTGACGTTCTCTTATTTTTTTTAAGCTCGGTGGCAGAAGGTTTTTGAACAGTTCGCGACAAATATTGTGTTGCCACAATAAATCTACCGGTGGTGACTGGACAACATAACTGCTAGATGTGAAAAACATTAAAAATTTGCACTGGTAGAGGTTAAAGCAAAAGAAACGGACCTCCTTATATTTTTGTACATTAAAAAGCAAAAAAAAAAACCTTAGCCTAGGTACTACAGCAATTGCAGTAACTGAGATCAAAAAAATTGTGCCCTTCCTCTATACCTAGAATTTCGCCTCCGTTTTCAAGCTAAAACACAAAGATATATGGAATAAAATTATATTTAACAACAGTACAAACTGAGGGGACATGGCTAGCAAAGGGGGGGGATATGATTACATAGAGATCTTCACTTCGTCCCACTTCCATTTTCATAATATTTTTCTCCATGTTGGATCTTAAAAATGCAAGCTTTTTGTAATTAAATTATGTTGAAACAATAATACAGTGCAGATAAAACATTGGGGGGGGCAATTATAGGGAAAATCTTTTTGCCTTTAGCTTGCATTGTCAAAAATTTTTGCCTCTGTTTTGCAATTATGGGAGAAATTTTCACTCTATCCATATTCCGGTTTTGGAACATTTTTCTCCATTTTCAGTCTTAAATACAAATATTTATGTAGTAAAATGATATTTAACAACCATATTGGGCAAAGGAGACATCACGAGAAAAATAAATAAGATCACTTGGCTCCGTCTAACTTCTGTTTTCGGACATTGTTGCCTCCATTTTCAAACTGAAACGTGAGCAATAAAATTATTTAACAAATATCCCAGATATACGGAACAATGCATTTTCCAAAAATTTTGAAAGGAAGAAAGTTCTATCCGAAGACGGGGAAACTTGCATCCACGATCAGGAACCTTAAAGAGAGGGTTTAATAGGAGTCTGGGGATATCATTTTTGTCTGCATGGCCAAAATAAAATCTGCAGCGTACATTGCGCATTGCTGTGATTCTCCTACAAGGATTTTGGGCAATAGTACAATACAATGAGATATTGTTCTTTTTTGCAAATTGTAACACTTTAGAAGGTAGCGTAATAAAGAAACAATTCTAGTTGTAAATGAATTTATGGCACCTTTATTCATAGTGTACTGTGGAATTGACTTTTTTTGTAAAACGGGTCTTATAAAGGTTATTATTCAAAAAAGTTGGTGGTCAAATTTTCGAACTAAAGCCTAGTTTCTTATCAGAACTACGTCACTGGAGTAGTTGCTGCCACTCAGTTTAAAGAGTAACCGCAATTATTGTTAACTGTGGTACTTCTTGCTATTTCGATCCCTTCTTCTAGTTTCCTCTTTAATAAGTTTGACTGGTGGGCAATTATTCTTACTGAGTCCCAATTTATGGAGTGTCCACTTGCTTGTATATGTCTGTCTAGCCCTGTTTTGTTACTCATGTTCCTCATAGCTGCTTAGTGTTCTTTCACTCAGACTTTAATACTTCTCCCTGTTTCTCCTATATAGCTGAGTCCGCAGTTACAGTCGATGCAATATTATATATTACTCCTTTTTGCAATTGGATGTCCACTTCTTTCTGCTTTAAAACTGGCAGGAATTTCTTTAATTTGTTATTTAGATCTGGAGCAAGCCTGATATTATATTTTGCTCCGATCCTCTTCAGTTTTTCGAAAAGTCCCTTGTGGTATGTAATTTTGCTGGTGAATTTGAAGTTATTTATTTCCTGCTTCTTTTTTGGCACTTGTCTAAATAATTTCTCAACATATGGGGAGGGGTAATTGTTTTCTGCCGATATTTCTTTTAATTCTTCTCTGTGAAGATCTTTTTGAGTATCTAAAGAGACCAGGACTTTTTTTTCCAAAAATTGTCTTGCCGTATTTGATTTAATATAGTGCGGGTGGAATGAGCAGAAGTCTAACATCTTCCCTGTGTTAGTGGGTTTTCTGAAAAGCTGAGTGAATATTCTCCCCTCTCTTGAGGTCAAGGTTAAATCAGGGAAATTATGCCATGGAATTTTTTCCAGTCCCGGGTGTACTGCAAGGTATTAAGTGAGTTAAATTCTGCCAGAATCTGAGAGGGTAGAGATTGGTCCACATTATCTGCTATAAATAGGACATCATCCATGTATCTTACATAGAGAGCAAATATTGAAGGTTGTACAAGGATTTTTGCCTCTAGTTTACTTACATAATAGTTTTTGCTAGCAGAGGTGCTAGTGGAGAACCGATTGCAAGTCCTGAAGTTTGCCTGTAATATTTATTTCGCTTCAGTGAGCTGCAGAATGCCTCGTTCATAGAAAGACTTGTCTTTCGTGGCGAACAAGGTGCTGATTTACAGCCTCATCTGAATTGAACATTATACCATGCAAGGACTGTTAAAGAGAGCGAAGCAAGTGGAAGTCTGACGGCGTAAGGTCAGGTGAGTATGCTGGGTGTGGCAACACATCCCACCCAAGCTCCAATAATTTTTGGCGGGTGATCAGACTTGTGTAAGGTCTCGTGTTGTGATGGAACACAACACCTTTACGATGAACGAGCTCTGGACGTTTCTGGATGATTGATTCGTTCAAACTGTCCAATTGCTGACAGTACACATTCAAATTGATTGTTTGGTTCCGTGGTAGGAGCCCGAAAAACAAGACACCTGTAAAATCCCACCACGCTGAGACCAGAACCTTCCGCTGATGATTGTCTGCTTTGGATGTCATTTGAAGCGAAGCAGCACTTCTGGACCAAGACCGTTTTCGCAGCACATAGTTGTACACAATCCACTTTCCGTCGCCAGTTATCAGTCGCTTCAAAAAAGGATTGTTTTCCTCACGTTTAATGAGCATATCACAGATGTTTATACGCTCCGTCAATTGAGCTTCTTTGAGTTCATGACGAACCCACACGTCTAGCTTGCTTACGTATCCCAGCTTCTTCAGGTGGTCGTGAACGCTTGAATGATGGATGTGCAATGTGTCTGCAATCTTTCATGTCATGTAACGTGGGTTTGACTTGATCAATGCCTTGATTTGGTTGTCATCAACTTCGGTTGGCCTCCCGGACCGAGGAGCATCGTTAAGGTCAAAATCATCAGCACGGAATTTTGCGGCCCACCGCTGGCACTGACATTCTTATAGAGCATTATCACTGCACTTTACGCAACTTTTCATAAGCTTGGTGTGCGTTTTTCCCTTTACAGAAGTAAAACAGTAAAATATGGCGAAAATGCACAGTTTGGTCTTCCATCTTCAACTTGATGTCAAATCTCCGCAAATCAACCAAATCGCTAACTATTCCTTTTAGACTGCAGCTAGAACTGGCACCTGTCAAATGCCATAGCGATAACAGAGCTGCGCATGCCTCTAGTACTTTCAAAACCACTATCGGGTGCCAAAATACATCATCATGACTTCCCACAACCCAATATATGCCAAGTAGTATTTCTCTATTGTGATTATGAAATACTATTTTTTCTGCCAGGTCATCCACAATGAATTCCAGCAGGAGGTCCAGTTAATGTTGGTATACATAGATACTATATCCAGGCTTGCCATTACTGGATGAATTAATTTTGGCAAGTTGTCTAGTTTTCCATTCAGCTGCATGGAATTTTTTAGAAGGTAGGGAGGAGAAGGGAAAATATCTCTGAGGTGAATAAGTAAATAATAATTAATGTTGGAGAGTGGTGAAGAATCTGTCAAGAAATTTTGTTAAAAAAATAGAACTAAAAACGGTAAATGGTGCGATTAGTAATAAGTTCAGAACTATTGAGCAATGCAAACGATTAGAATCTCGTATTTGGGCCTATTCAGTAGGTGAAATTCCGGAAGCAGAAAAGAAAAATATTGATAACTGGTTAGCTAAAGCAGTGGCAGATAAAAACAAGAAGTTTAAGGAAAAATTGAAAATTAAAGAAAATAAGTGGTGGAGTCAAAAGCTAGTGTCTACAGCTCCTGGCCCACAGTTAATACCATCCCCCACTAACAAACACTTCATAGATCTGATGGAAGATGGAGTAGATGGAAACTTGATTAATCTCCTCAATAAGGGATATAATTACAACCTTTTCTCCGCAACACTTGATAAAAAAACGAATGCTTATTGATTTAAAAAGCATCTGCAGTAAGGTAGAAAGAGAATACAGCAGCCGCTCTTAAGGAAAGGATTCTCAGACTGCATCTCAAAATTAAAAAAAAAAGCCAGTAAAAGTTTCTTATAATTTTGATAGAAATGCCATTACTGACCTTAAAAAATTCAAAACCAATGATAAAGTTGTAGCACTGAAAGCAGATAAAAGCAAAGTTTTGGTATTGTTAGAAAATGATAAGTATTACAATTAAATGGAAGCTGAATTGAGCAAGCCTTATTATGAAGAACTTACTGGTAACCCTATTGACCAACTGTCAAAAATCTTAAGAAATTAATCAGCTCTTTAAAAAGTAAAAATCAGCTAAAGGAGCTCTTCAAAAGCTTCTCCAAAATCCAGTCAAGAGTTCCACAGATCTATGGTACAATAAAAATTTACAAAGAAGGCCATCCAATAAAACCTATAATAGACACTAGAAATTCACCACTCTCCAACATTAATTATTATTTACTTATTGGCCTCAGAGATATTTTCCCTTCTCCCTATTTTCTAAAAAATTCCATGCAGCTGAAAGGAAAACTAGACAACTTGCCAGAATTAATTCATCCAGTAATGGCAAGCCTGGATATAATATCTATGTATACCAACATTAACCTGGACCTCCTGCTGGAATTCATTGCGGATTACCTGGCGGAAAAAATAGTATTCCATAATCACAATAGAGAAATACTACTTGGCATATATGAACTGCTCCTGTTTTCTTTCAAGAATAATTTCTACCAGTTTGGAAAGAAATATTACAGGCAAACTTCAGGACTTGCAATCAGTTCTCCACTAGCACCTCTACTAGCAAATTATCATGCAAGTAAACTAGAGGCAAAAATCCTTGTACAACCCTCAATATTTGCTCTCTATATAAGATACGTGGATGATGTCCTATTTATAGTAGATTATGTGGACCGATCTCTACCCTCTCAGATTCTGGCAGAATTTAACTCGCTAGAAAATACCTTGCAGTACACCCTGGAACTGGAAAGAGACCCTGGCATCAATTTCCTTGATTTAACCTTGACCTCAAGAGAGGGGGAGAATATTCACTCAGCTTTTTAGAAAACCCACTAACATAGGGAAGATGTTAGACTTATGCTCATTCCACCCGGACTATATTAAATCGAATACGCCGAGACAATTTTTCGAAAAATAAGCCCTGGTCTCTTCAGATACTCAAAAAAATGTTCACCGAGAAGAATTAAAAGAAATATTGACAGAAAACAATTACCCCTCCCCATATGTTGAGAAATTATTTAGACAAATGCCGAAAAAGAAGCAGGAAATAAACAACTTCAAATTCACCAGCAAAATTATGTACCACAAGGGATTTTTCGAAAAACTGAAAAGGATCGGGGCAAAATATATTTTCAGGCTTGCTCCAGATCTAAATAACAAATTAAAGACATTCCTGCCAGCTTTAAAGCAGAAAAGTGGACATCCAATTGCAAGAAAGAGTAATCTATTGCATCGACTGTAACTGCGGACTCAGCTATGTAGAAAAAACAGGAAGAAGTATTAAGTCCGAATGAAAGAGCACCAAGCAGCTATTAGGAACATAGTAACAAAACAGGGCTAGACAGACATATACAAGCAAGTACTCCATAAATTGGGACTCGGTAAGAATAATCACCCACTAGTCAAACTTAGTAAAGAGGAAACTAGAAGAAGGGATCAAAATAGCAAGAAGAAGTATCACAATTAACGATAATTGCGGTTGGACTCTTCCAACTGAGTGGCAGCAACTACTCCAGTGACGTAGTCCCGATGACAAACTAGGCTTTAGTTCAAAAATTTGACCACCAACTTTTTGAATAATAACCTCTGTAAGACCCTTAAAAAAGTTAATTCCAAAAAAAAACAATCTACATTTTGAGGTTACTCACCTTTATTCCAAAAATCTTTTAGGAGGTTTTCGTCTCTACACATTTCCAAATTCTAACACGTATTTTTCTTAGTTACTTCGTGGTTCAAGATCCCCAACGTCTTTTTCAAATCACGCAAACTTCGTTCCCATCTTTTCTTTTTCCCAATGACCAAATATGGATTTGAAATAATCAACCACAAGTATGCATAATTGAACTCCCTAAAACACTAATATCTAATTAAAGCTTCAATCAATAAAACTTATACATTTCCTAAAACGTTAAAGTTAAAAAACTGTAACCCATAATTATTTACAAATGCACACCGGTAACCAATTAAAATAAACCTAAAAACCTTACACAACCACTATACTCGACAATCACGGACCTCTTCCCACTCAGAAATAAGCATACTATTCTAGTGGGGAGAGGTCCGTGATTGTTGTGTATAGTGGTTGTGTCAGGGTTTTAGGTTTATTTTAATTGGTTACCGGTGTGCATTTGTAAATAATTATGGGTTACAGTTTTTAAACTTTGACATTCTGGAATTGTATAATATAAGTTTTATTGATTGAAGTTTTAATTAGATATTAGTGTTTTAGGGAGTTCAATTATGCATACTTGTGGTTGATTATTTCGAATCTGTATTTGGTCATTTGGGAAAGAAAAAATGGGAACAAAGTTTGCGTGAGTTGAAAAAGACGTTGTTTTTGGGGGGGGGTAAACCACGATGTAACTAAGAAAAATATGTGTTGGAAATGTGTAGAGACGAAAACCTCCTAAAAGATTTTTGGAATAAAGGTGGGTAACTTCAAAATGTAGATTATGTCTAAATAGCATGTGAATAATTAAGCAGCTAGGTGGCCTTTGACGTTTACAATGCTGTGTGAATATATCCAAAGAAACAATTATTGATAATGTTGACCAAGACTCCAAGAGTCTTAATGAAACTATTACTGAACAACGAAATCAACTACTGTTGCATGACCTTATGGCAAAGCGCAAGATCAGATTTCTTTTTTGAACAATGTTTGAAAGCTTAATTATTAAAACTAAACAAATTTGTTAAAAATGACTAAATCGGAATTTCAAAGAAACTGGCTCATGTGCCATCACCTTACTGGCCGATCTTTTTGTCTTCCAAATTTCAAGTCTTTGTTCAGTAGCTTCTTCTGTAGGCAACTGACAGACAGACACAGTGATTTTATTGATATAGATTGATTTCACCCAGATGTTTGTGGTTGAGAAAACAAATGGTTAGTTCTTCCATTGAATATTCTGGTCAGGTGCAACTTTTTGATGGGTGATTTATTTACTCAGCTGCTTTATTTCAAATGAATGTTTTGCAAATGAACCAATCAATACTTGACTCACACATTATTTCATAACTACTAATCTCACTTTTGCATAGCATTCTGTTACAGCTTTACTTCTGCAACTGAATACCATAATGTGTGCATGTGTTTCAGTATCATTTGGTTTTAGTGGTGATTTTATTTCAATGTAATTGTGATTGGAATTAACTTCCAACAACTTTCAAGGTACAGGAATATCATATTTATCACAAAATCATAAGTGTAAAACCAAAGCCCATAGTCCTTTTTGTGATGGGGGGAAAAACTGATTTGTGAAGTTGTTTCCCCCTTTGAGATAAATAGGTGTCGGAATTTAAAAATTGTAAACTACTGTGTGGTTATCTTAAAAGTGATACTTAATTGTATGTTAGCTGTTGTGTTGCTTGCATCACTGTTTATATTATATTCCTGTTTTAGTAGTTTATTTGATGCCTAGTTTTATGGTAAGAATGCTGTTTTCTCTTTATAGGGTACAGCTGTGGCAGTCTGAATTTCATGGATAACTGAGACCCAGCAGCTATTTCTAACAGTGTGTTACAGTGAATTATATTGGGAAATTTTTATACAACAGTTGGCAGTATATTTTTTCGGTCCTGATTTATTGAAACCTGACTCTTTTGATGTAGCTCACATTTGCTACTGTGAATATATTACGTTATCTGGTTTAAAAGGAAAAACGGTGTTTTACTTTGCTGTGTTAAGTATCAGTTAAAATGGCACTGGGTTCATATTGCAGTGCCATTGGCATCGACGAAGATGTTATTCAGGGACAGAAGCCGGTTACTTGTGACATAAAGAACTTGACCAATGGTGTAATGTGGGAATTTCAGAAGTACAGATCTGCAAAAAAGTGCACTGCCAAAGATGTTCTTGATTGGGTTATAAAAATATTTAATTTGCAGTGCGAAAACTCGGATGTTCTTCAAGGAGAATTTGAAAATAACGTCAAGAGCCTGAAAGATCTGAGGAAAGTAATGATGAAATCCCCTAAGCAACACAGAGGTGAACTAGATAGATTTATGGAGTGGCCGTTTGAATTGCCGCCTTCAATGGGTTTAGAACCAGTCCCTAAGTTTGAACCAAATACTCGGGTAAATCTTGGTCCTAAGTTACTTAAAGTTTTGAAAGAAAAAGCCAATGATGATGATCTATCTATGGATATGTCTGGGCAGTCAGATGATGATGACGATGACGAAGCAAGACGAAGAAAAGCAAGAGAAGAATTAGTGCAGTTAAAGAAAGACTTGGGATCGGCTCGAAAAATAATTACGTCTCTAAATGATAAGTTAAACGACTTAAGTCGTAAGTGTCAGCTTCTCAATGACCTCAGTAAAACTAGCGTTTCTCAAAGGCGTAGAATCGACAGTGATATGATGAAATTAAAGACAGAATGGAACAACATAATTGAAAATTGGCACAGTTGTATTGAAAGATTAAACCATGTAAATAACAACAAAGGAAATTATTTGGATGTTAGGTATATGGTTCGACGTAACAAAACAAAGCAGGGTATATTTGATGAGCTTAACTTTGAGTTTGAAAAAACAGTTGAAGACTTTAAGAATACAATAATCAGCACTCTTGACCAAGAGAGAAGAAAAAAGAAACGTGAAGCTCGACAGAAAAGTAAAAATGGCCAAAAGCGACCTAGGGAAGAAAGTAGCGATAGAGATGAAAGCAAGGTTATTTGTTTAGCTGATGCATCTGATAATCCTGTTGCTTCTAAATTGAGTTTGGATGAGTTCTTGAAATCTGAGAAAGTTGAAGATTTCAAAGGTGGTAAGTTTACTAACTCACTGAAAGCAGTTTACCTATGTTTGTCATCATTACCTGTTCCATGCTCTTGTCCTAGTGAGTATATTTTTCCTGTTTTGACACAACTAGAGGAACTTAAGACTGATAAGATTTCTACTCCGTCATTTGCTGGAAATATATTGATGGAAGCTCGAATGTTAGCAACATTGCAAGCCTGTGCAGATCTTATTAAGAAAAGCAAAGTGAGCATATGTAATGATTCCATTGTAAAGTTGACATTTTCCAACAATGCTTACACCATCTCTCTTCCAGGTGAGACGCACCTAGCACTTGGAGTACGTGACATTTCTGATGGTAGTCCTGATACATCATTCCTTGTTGTAAAGGACATATTTGGTGATTTTACAAATTTGAGAGATAATAATGAAGATTTGCAAACTTTGGTAAATGCTGTCCAGAATTTTGTTGTTGATCATCAATTTTTAAATAAAAAAATTATAGAGATTTTGTTCCTGTACAAGCAGCAGTTATTGCCAAAATTTAAACAATGTTTAGAAATCATGCCAGAGGTTATGAAACCAAAATTTCTTACTCTGAACAATTTTTTTACTGGGTTATATTTCTTGCAAGGTTTAGCAGTGCTCGCTGATGTGACTGTTCTTGTTTGGGAGTTGATGGCACTAGATATAAATGCCCCAGAATTAAGCACAATGTCAAGTGCTGGTGGAATACATAGCTCAACACTGAAAAAAATTTTGGCTTTTTCTGAGCTGGTATATCGTGTGACAGATGATTCTGCTGAAAGCAAAGAGTTCAACACCTTTCTTAAAAGGGAGAAAAACTTGGAGTGTACCCCATTAGCTCCTTTTAATGATAACGTATTTAATGTTGTTTTTCATAACAGTGCAGCTTTGTGGTTTTTCCATGAAGTTGGATATTTCACTGAATACTTGAATCAGGTTAAGCAAGAGAATAAGACAGAAAATCCAGCAGTGATGGAAACTGACAACAGTGAGCAAAGTGAAAACAAGAATGAGCAGAATGAAAATAAAGATGAGCAAAATGGCAATGAAGAACAAAGTGAAAAAAAGAATGAACAAAGTGAAAAAAAGAATGAACAAAGTGAAAACAAGATTGGACAAAGTGAAAACAAGAATGAACAAAGTGAAAACAAGAATGAACAAAGTGAAAACAAGAATGAGCAAAGTGACACCAATGGAATGAAGTGTGAAGAAAATGGTGGTGATGAAAGTGAGGATGAAGAAGAGTGTGATAATGATAAGGATAAAGAAAAAACTGAAGTAAAAAAAGAAGAAAATGTAAACATTGGTTTGTTGTCTTCTATGATTGAGAAGAACTGTGTATGTGTTGCCAGAGCCTTTGGACTGGTAGGCAAATTGGTTGCTGTTCCACTGTGGACAGTTCTTGAAGATTCTGATAATACAGACATTAAAGCAAGATATATTACCCTTTTTGCAGAAAGTGGAGCAATGGTCTAAAGATGCAAGTCATTTCATGACTGGTGAAGAGCGTCTGTTTGATGACATCCCTGTGTCACTTGATGCTGTGTACATCAGTCTTATTAAAAGTAATGAAACTTATGATGCTTTAACTAAAGAAGTGCTAGAGTTGATTTTCACTGCATTTAGTCCTTTTATAAAATACTTCCTTTATGGAAAGTCTGATAATTGTCTGGTTGAGGATAAAAGATCAACAAATTCTGATGTTTCTTTTGAGGGTTTCGGTGCATTTGATAGGGTGACTAAAAATATGCATTTGGCATCGTCATATGCAGTTGATGCCCTCACTGTCTTTAGCAAGGCCAGAAATGGGCAATGGCTGGACAGGTTGTGTAGTAAAAGTAATATAAAGATTGTTGATATGATCAAAAGCAATGCTTCCAAATTGTTAAAGTCCATTTATGAGCGAAAAATTATTTTGGATGATATACGAAAACAAGCAAAAGGCGAAAGTGATGTCAAGAGCAGTAGATGCCAAAAAATAGAAAAGAAGTACAAATTAATTGATGATCTTGTTAAGTGGGGTGGCTTGTGGAAGAGTGAAAAGGAGATAGATGATCATTTAAGTAGCTTGAAAGAAAATGAACGCTTGAGTGCATTGAAAGCTCAGATACAGTTTCGAAGGCACATTTTAAATGAAATTCACGAGGAAGGACTTCTAGATTTGGCATCTGAGGGACAGTGTTTTAATACTACCACCTTGTGTGAAAACTTAAAGGCTGTTCTCCGAAAAGAATTCCATGAAACTGAAAGTGATATATTTGAATTTGCCTCAGCTTCTGATGACGAATATTTTATTTCAGAACTCAGTAAATCTTGCCAAAATGCTTCTGAAGATACTGTAGCCATTGACAAGATTGGCGTTTCGGCAAAACAGGATTTCCAGTGGCTGCTCGGTAAATTGTGTAAGCATTCGTTGTCCACAGACAAAGGCAATGAAAATTTAATGGGTGCGTGCATTGCACGCAAGAAATCACAAGGCATTTATTCATACTACATTCGCTATTTGGGTAAAGAAAAGCTTTTTAAGTTTGGTGAAAGCAGGATTGCCAGGGATCATCAGAACAACAGTCTCCATGTTGTTAATCCTTCTGCAAAAGATCTTATTGGTTCAAGAGTTAGTAGGGCGTTCTATAAAAATGATGGTGAGTTAGAATGGCATGATTGTAAAGTTATAGATATTTTGAATGATGGTGAAAATCCTTTGTTTGCTGTGGAGTATGAAATGTACGGAGCTAATGTTGAAACTTCGGAAAGTGAAACTGGTTTACCAGAATTGCAGACTCTCACATTCTCATGTCATCTTCTTGAAGATTATAAGACTGACAGGTTACGTTTGTTATGAAGGGAAAAAAAACAAAACAAGGTTTGTTAGAGTTAAGTGCCTCCCTAATGCATTGTCCTGCTGGAAAAAAACAACAAAGGGAATCATTATCCAGAATTTTATTATATTTTAAGCAACGTGGGAGTTTTCATAATTTTTTTTTTAAGTGATTGTAAATTCATTAGTGGTTTGCCAGCCAGCATTAATCACCACTCTGGTTTTATCTTTAAAAAAAAACAAAAAAACTGGAATACTAGCACAAAACAATAAGCATGACATTTTTAATTTGTGTGGCCATTTTAAAATGTTCATTCATTCATCTATGCAATGAAATTCACTTCATCAGTTTTAAATATCTTTGGGGGAAATGAAAAGCATTTGTATCTAAAAGGCAGCAAACAGGGCTCTTCGCTGTTAAGCTCAGAAAAAATAAATAAATAAATAAATAAAGAAGCTTCGTAGCACTTTTGTTCTGTCCATCATGTAAATGCCCCTGTAATATCCTAATCATCCACATGAAAAAATATTTGCTAGTTGAAGGCAGTTCAGAGTTAATAAAACTTCTGACATATTGCTCAAGTCAATGCAGCATGATTTTTCAGTTCCACTTAACAAATCAAGGAGAATCTGTACTTCATACAAATAATTTTATTCACCTGTGAATGACAATTCTTTTGAGTGTTTACATATCATAGTAATTGCATCATTGTTGAAACTTGAAGCAGTGAAAGAATGTTTTTGTTTGTGCCTGGGAAGTCTTAACAAAACATCTTAATCAGTACCACAGAACAATATTTCTTGTTTTTAAGGTTTATTATGTTAGGAGGTTTAAAGTGCATACTTCGTTTTTTTTTTTTTAAGGTATGGTTTGTACCTAACAAAAAAAAAAACAGTAATTTTTTTTTTTTAAAGCAAAATGTTGCTACCTACTAAAAATCCACAGCGTTGGATGTCCAATTAAGTTTTGTGCCATCTAGTTAAAAAAGAATATTTCATAGTCCGGGCTTGTTGTGTGTAAATTATCAAAGTTATCGACTTCTATTCTGCAGGTGGCTAAACAGTGATTTTGTAAAATATTCAATGCTAATTATAATTGTGTCAATCAATTAGTTATAAAAGTTGTTTCTCATTAATGTAAGATCAAGTGATTTTTGTGAGTGGTATGTGCCCATGTTCTGTATAGATACCTTTTGTCCAACTCTTCAGACTTAGATCAGTCAGCATCTTTGATATGCCACCTATAAGAACCATTAAAATTAACTGCCAAAACTTGAAGGGTGGGGGCACAGATTATATCAAAAGATTATTATTATTTTTTTAATTAAAGAAATGAAAATGCTGTAACTTTAAAAAACTAGATTGGACTGCTGGGTGCTGGTTTATGTTGATGGGTCTTCATGAATTTTATGTGACCCTGTTATAATTTCTGGAATAAAGTAAGGTTGATATGGCTTTTACTTCCAAAATGCATATGGTCATTAGTTTACAAATATATGGAATATTTAGTGCTAGCGCCAGAGAAATGTGTAATAATCTCTTGAAAGTTGTTTTCAGTTTATTTTTCTAAATCAGTGAGGCCAGTTGTACTAAGTTCAAAAATAAGAGCATTTTGGTTCTATTACAAAACACTTACCATCCGTGTAACTCATGACTGTAAGCAATGCCATTCATCGTTTGAAAATCAGAATTGTTGACCTTCATGAAGGGAAAAATAAAGTTATTGTAAGGAAAAAGCATCAAAGTATTTTGGTAGTATTTTAAATCTTGCAGTAAATCAACAAAACATCTGTATTTTTAAATAAGCATATGCTATGTTCTGATTTTTGATGTAATGCGCTGGACTAAAAACTGGCCATTGTTTGCTTTGTGTTTTCTATTGTTAATTTGTTTTCACAGCAAAATCTCTAGTAGTAGGTGATTATATTAACCATCATATTCTGAGGTTTTGCATTTCGAGATTTTTTGTTTATAAATGTTAATGATTTTTTTTAAGTGTGTGTGACTTAGTATTTGTACAAGTGTGGTCAGTTGTTATTCTAGTTAACACTTGCTTCATGTGCTTCAATGATTTATTATAAGATGTTAGTTCATTTTCTTTTGCATATCTTCTGATTGTATTGAAAGCCCATGCAGATAAAGCAGTCTTTTTATTTTTTGGGAGTGTCTGCCATAAAATAGTAAAAAGTTTTAACTTTTGTATAGAAAAGGCACTTAAACTTTTCAGATCACATGTGGTTTTCACTTAAAGTTCATTGCATTAGGTAGCAGTGGAGTGCTTTATTGCATTGTAAATTGTCATTATGAGGATGAGTCGCATAATTTACTATTCATTGCTCTTGGTGTTGCTAAACATAAATATGGAGCATGTTCTTAAACTTTGTAAAATATATAAGCATATATTATAACATTTCTAACAGTAAAAAGAAAAGTTGCTTTATGTTTGAATGTCCAATTATGTATGTAGAGTTTGTGGTATGTAGTTCATTATGTAGCATGTGTATTGAAAAAAATATGAGTAAGTGAATAATTGGTCTAAAGGATGAATTGTGTTGTGATCTTGTGTTATCAATGAACAAATATTTTAGGTGTACTTTTCTCTGACAAATCATTTGCTGGATGTAATGTATTTTAAGTATTGCTGTTGAAGAATGTATTGGGTGATGACTGGACATGGCTTGTGCTTATTTTATATTTAAAACCCTGTGGATTTGTGTCCAAAATTTGAGGATTTTTTTAAACATACCTGTATTTTCCTTAAACCTGTGCATAATTCATTGTGGTAGTGAAATATGTTATGACTGTAGTACAATAAAGCATTTTTAAAATTGGTTTTGTTCCCAGTATTTTACTGGAGTTTATCATGTTTTTTTTTATTAACAAAGTTAAATGGAAAATTAACATTTAAATAATTACCGTCGAATAGACCAGGTGGATGGATTTGCACACAGTTGGGGCCGTTTGTAACGAAATCATGTTTAGCAAATTTATGGTTATAGCAAAGGAACTACCATACCTTTTGATTTAGGTAAGAAACTGCATGATAAACTATTTATGACAAAGTTAAAATTCTGTGTTACAGAAATTATGAAGGCTAAAAATCCTTTACTGTGTTTCCCAAAACGGCAAAGGTTGGAAAGAAGAACTGGGGAATGTGTGAAAAATAAAGCAAGGAAATGCAGAATTTTAACTTCTGTAATTGCTTTTCACAGAAGGGGGCTTTATTGGTTTGTGGTGGGATAAAGTTGTTAAAGGATGTCTAGGACGGCAGAAGAAACACATTGCTCTGAGCCATGAGAGGTGGCTGTTCAGGAAGCAGATCCTGAACTCATTCAAGTGTGGGACAAAATTGTTCTGAATGAACTAAATGACAGCAACATTTTAAGAATTTTGCACTGCCAACTATGATGTAAGTGCACTTCCTAGAAGATGCTGAGATTGTTTATCAAATCCAACGAAAGAGGACTTGAGGGTGCAACTACAAGAATAAGATTATTGTCTGCATCTGCCATATTGTCATTGAACACTGTAGCAACATGTGCACTTCTAATACAGCAGAAAAATGATTCCATAGAAAAATTCATAATGTCCCGTGTTGCAAAGAAGAAAGCAAAGTTATTTAGATTCATGGATATTAAAACAGTAGGAGTCTTAAGGTTAATTTTCCTGTATATATGAATCATGTATATACTGATAGTATATAGTACTATTACTGCATTTAATTAATAGTTTTTTTATGACGAAGTTTTCATTGGGTCCGTTGGACTTTGTTACGAATGGGCATGACTGTACTTGGGAAGCGTGTTTGACAGAGAAAACAGATTAAATGGTGAAATAAGCGAGTGAATTCATCTTTGAAGGTCGTGGCTGCTTTAGGGGGATTTCACGGGACTTTAAAGGGTTCTTGAAAAGGTCCAAAATGGCTGTGTATGAAAGTGTAATTGTTCCTACTCTTGATGTACTTCAGTGAAACCTGGATACTGCAGAGAAGACATAGTTGTGTGTTGGAGAGATGCATTGCTTGCGGGAGGTTTGTGGCAAGACGCATGTTCTGATCATGTGAGGAGGAATGAAGATGTGCTTCAGATGTGTAATGTGAAGTAAAGTTGTTCATAAGGTGGATATTCTTAGGTGGTTTGGCCATGCTGAAAGAATGATTGATATGCTTACAATGACAACTTATTCAGTCCAGTGGTAGGAAAGAAAGGAATACCAAGGGAATCTTGGAATATCCAGATTCAGGAATGTCTGCATAAGAAAAAAGATTATGAAGTACAAAAGGTTTTGTGTGCGACATGTGCTGAGATCATGTAAGTGGAAATGTTTTATACATCAATCAGTAACGTCTAATACCATGAGTTTTAAACTTTTATCTAGTAGATGGGCTCTCTTTGAAGAGCTGACTTGAATCGCAGAGAACAGCGTCGTGATATGTATATTAATAATGACCATATGTGCAGTCTTGCATGTCTCAAAGTTCTGCTTGAAAAAAGAATCTCATTCATATCATGTTCATTATTATTTCTTATAAGAAATGTGCTGATTTGGAAATTATATGTTTGAAAAAGTAGCAATTTTGTACAAAGTATAGTGTGATATAAATTTATAAGCAATATAATAGATTCCGTTTACAGGCCATCGGTTAATTGGGGCAGCTGCTTATTCGTGACAGTTCTTGAACATCCCAAAGTCAGCTCTGTGGGATAAAGCTTTGCTTAATTGGACCAAAGTGTTTGAGCCCCGATGTAGCCCAATTAACCAGAATCTGTTGTGTTCAAAAGCAAATTTTTAGAAAATATTTGCTCAAGGGTTTCTAAGCTCCTTGAAATTTCTTGATATAATTATGGAAAAACCTTAACAAGTTTCTAAATTATTTTGGACTGATTTACAAAGTGAATATAATACAACTTATCCGATCTTCAATCATGTTTATTTTTGTGACCACGCAAAAGTAAACATCATTAAAGACCTAATGACAAAGTGGTATTCACTTCGTGAATTAGTCTAAATAAATCTGAAAATCTATTTAAAAAAAAAACATTGGTTTTTTTTTCTATAATCTTTGATGTTTAAAACACTAGACTAATAGCCATAGAAACCTTCATACACATGCCAGCCACTAAATTAAACACTTTTATTCAATATCAAGTTGGACCGGACCTCCTTTAAATCGAATAAGAACACATATGCGGTTTGGCATAAATTCCACAAGATTATTTGGTGAACGCCGGGTATGCTGAAGGCATCTACGCCTGCTGCATACCAGGCATTCACCAAATAATCTTTTAACTGGCTCAGATTTGATGGAAGGGGATTTTGCTCCCACATGTGTTTTTCTAACATGTTTTGTACATTCTCAGTGGGGTTCAGATCTGGGCTTTGTGGTTACTAGGGAAGTTGATAAAAGTCACTCGTGCTTATTGAACACATCTTGTATGCTAGACAGTAGTAGCATTCTCATCCATGAAACAGCAATCACCTGCTGGGTAAAAGTGCATTGCAGGATGGACTTGATTAGCAGCAATGTGCAGATAATCCTTGGAAGACACACAACCTTCTTGCAATATCAGGGGACCTGTTCCACACCAACAGAACGTGCCTCACACCATGGCACCTCTTTCAGAACCTTGGGGTGTGTTTACAAGGTAATCTGACTCCATTTACAAGGTAATCTGACTCCATTGCTTCATGAAGCTCCTGCCAAACTGCTTACTCTTGGTACTGAATAAAATGTATTTTGACTCACTGCACCATGTAACTTTTTCCCAGTGTCCAGTCATGGTGTTCCTACACCACTGTAGACAAACTTTCCAGTTCTTCACAGAAATCAGTGGTTTCTGTATAGGCACGTGACTAGCAATACCTATCCTCTTAGATTCCTTGTGCATAGTTCTCCGAGATATGGGTTGGGAACGGCCATCATTGAATGCTTTAGTCAGTTGGTTTATGCAGGGAGTCCTGTTTCTCCATACAAGTCTTCTCAAACAATAGCAGCTTCTGTTCCTGACAGATCGTTTTCGCGCCACAGTTGCACCTCAGACAAGCAATATAGGTTATTTTTCCACTGATTAAAGCTCCAAGATATCTCTCCTTTTGAAATACCTGTTCGCTCTGCTGTTTTCAAAATGGTCGCACCAGCCAGGTAGGCACCCACAAAAGCCCTTTTTGGAACTCTGAATGTTACGTTGCTTTGTTTTTCCCAGTGATCGACATTACTGACGAGCTGCAGTCATAAATGGTTGCCTAGATTATGTGGTGGCCCATGTGATCACATATTTTGCATATACGCTATGTAGGTGACGTTTGCATACATCCGCATAAAGGTTGTAATTCAGTCACCAGTGTGTGTGGTAGTGCTTGATTATTAATTGCTTGCATACAGCTGTGAATCACAGGTCATAAGTTTTGAAAATATTTGCCCACTCCTCATCAGATGTAGTGAAGTAAAGAACTTGCATTGGGGGGTGAGCAGGGGTTTAAGATTGAAAAGAATTTGTATAAAGCATCCAAAATTGGAGAAGGGAACTTTGAATATTCAAATGCAAAAACTGAGATAGTTCTGTAACCAAACACTAGTGACAAATGTTTTTTTTCTCCTCAACTGTTAATGCAGCAGTCTGATGTAAATTTATCGAATCACTTCCATTGGCACGTGCCCCCCCTCCTTCCCAGTCTTTCTGTTGTTATACGTCAAATGCTGTAAGTAGTCGGTGGGGGGGGGGGATTGTGTGTATCACACTGGAAAAGTCCTTAAATGCTGTTATTTGAGTTAAACCCTGTATTTCCATCATTTATTTTATTTTTGTGTTATGTGTTTTTGTTCCTTTCGTAGCATTCTCCCTACTTGATCAAATGTGAATGGTCACCTTGATTTAATATGCGTGAAAGTTTTTGTTAATACTGTTATAAACCAATTATTTGCCAGTGCATGAATATTGGGGTATATATAGATTGACTGTTAAAAGTGAAATGGAAGTAAATACTGCAAATTAATTAAATATAGTGTCAATAATATGCATGTAAATTGCATAAAGAAAAAAATTTCTTGAGTGAAAAAAATGTTATGGTGATGAAATTGATTTTAAATATCAGGTAACCACAGAAGTATTTTCTGTTTTTCGAGGGAGCAAAAGAGACACCTTGTCATAATTAAATTTGCGGAGAGATGGCATTCTGGCTGTGATATATTGTCAGCTGAAATTCCAAGATGTCCTGCACATATGAATCAGATGAGTAAGCAGTTTGGTGGTGGAAAGATCACAATGGCGGTATCAGTAGAGATTATTCGTGGGTGTTTTGTTATACACATTTGAACTCAATTCATCTGCTGTAGAAACAACTCATCGCAAATGCTGTGAAGGAACGCACAACTTGGAATTGGTTTCTAAAGTTCAGACTGAGATGAATCCCTTTCGGAAAAGTCCCGGAGTGGTCGTCCTGTCAGCCTTGACACAGAAGCCCTGAAAGTTGGTATTGAGCAGGACAGTAGCCAGACATGCCAGGAACTAGCAGTGTCATTTGGTTTTAGTGATGAAACCATCCAAAGACATGTGCATGCAATAGGTAAGCCATACAAATTGTCTGCAGTGAACAAGTGGCAATGTATTTCAGCTTGTCTTTATTGCTGTCTCGCTATGACAAGGAACCATTTTTGGATAGGGTACTCGCATGTGATAAGGGTACAGTACAGCACCTCAAAATGTTAGACTTTGGTTGTCCACCAGCAACTCAATTCCTCAAACATTGAAGCCAGCATTGCATTCACATAAAGTTATTCTGTATATATGGTGGTGTTCATTATGAACACTTTCAATGCGGCCAAACCATCACCACTGCAGTGTACTGTGAGCAACTGTAAAAGGAGGACTGTGAGCAAGTGTAAAAGAAGGAAGCGGTACTCAACGTAAAGGGAGTTGCTCCTTTAAGATAATGCTCATGCCCACTCTGCTCTATTAACCAGAAACACTATCAAAGAACTTTGGTGGGAGCTTTTATGTCATCCAGCTTATTCATCAGATGTCTCCTTCAGACTATCACTCGTTTCTTTCACTTACAATCGTTTGTGTGGGCATGACTTTTCCAAATTTGAGGAGTTACACGCAGCCCTCCTAAACTTTCTCTTCCCATGACCCGGTATTTTATCGCACGGGTTTACATAAGTTAACATATTGGCAAAACGTTGTTGATGCCTATGGTAATTATTTTGATTAATAAATTGCTTTTCTACTATGTATGTTACACACATGCACACTAGTCTCAGTCTCCAAAAATGGCAAATACTTTTGTAGTTACCTAATAGTAAAAAAAAATTGTTAGGGGGATACCTGATAGCAAAGAAAATTTGCAGTAAAAATTAGGGGAGGGGGAATGTGCCATCTTCACTAGTTAAGTAGAAATTTTGGTTTTGGGGTTTATTTTCGTTATGGCACTTGGCACAGCATCAGCCACTGGAACCTTGGAGGTGGTGTTCTATCCCAACGAGCTTCTTTGGATCTGTTCCTGATAATTTTCTAGTGCATAGTGCACAATACACAGTGAAGCTTAGCATACAATTTAGGAAGAATATAAACACGTGCGTCAGTTATAACTCTCACAGCTGCATCTTCCACAATGTTTCTGATAGGCTTTTTAATAATAGCCTTGCACTTGGCGACAGATCTTGCACATTTGATGCGATGAACTGGTTTCACGTGGCCATGTCAATGCTTGCTTCTACCATTGTTCCTCCTCTTTGAAGTCACTCTGTATTACCTCGAAATTTCTTCTAAGTTTCAAAAAATATTTCTAAATTTCTCCTGGACAAAAGTCACTATGACTTACCTATTAAAATTTCGGGTCATCCGTGTCAAGTGAAAGTGATTTATCAGCTGAAACTATTTTATAAGGATAAGAGTGTATGGGGGTTTTTTTTTCCCCTTTCGTTCTCTCCAAATGTTTAATGACTACCGTGAGCTACTCAGTGGGCTATAAGCAGTTGCCCATCTCTAATTTGGAGCCACTAGTTCCAAGGAAGGGGAGAGCCAGTGCCGAAAAGCAAGCACAGTACCCATACCTCGTCCGGGACTCTAACCCAGGCCCAGCTTGGACGACTAGTCAGAAACCAAGCATGGCAGTAGAAATTTATATGTTAGTTAAATTGGGAGAAACATTACATGCTGTTTAATATCACTACATTTCTTGTTAAAACACATACTACTGGGACAGCTAAAGGTGAAAGTGTATGGGGGATTTTGATCTAATTATAAATTATGTACGACTGCCTGCTGTCATACGTGATTTATGTATATAATGGCAGCGTACGCCAAAATAACCCCATAAGAAAAAACTTAAGTTGCTGTAAGGGCTTGTGCATCTGAAAATAAGTTACTTATTGATGTGGGTAGACAAAAATTCAGCATATCCTGCATGTAATATAACCCATAAATGTAGGTATGTATAATACGTGAATTTTAACTGCACTTGTCTGTAGTTCTGCTGTAAATCAATTTACTCAAAAATCTCGTTTAAATGACACCGCATGTTGTATACAAACCTACATCTGTCCATTATTTAAATTTCTTAACATTTGTGAACAAAAGACAAACTATCTCTTCCTTTCTTAGTATATAAGAATGTACTGCCATCACTTTCTATGCAGGTGACCAAACATAGCTCAGCCAAACTTCAGTGGAGAAGAGCAAGTATTTTCCCTTGCTGAGGGAAAAGTTGAGACTTCATCAAAATTATTTTTTGCATGAACGTTTAAGTGGGGTTAAACAATATAGTTACCTGAGTTAAAATGTCTGGTTTCGTCTTATTACATAAATGTTCAAAAATAAAAATGAAACATGGAAAAGTTGGGGTTTGGGAGCATGGAGAAAGAGTGACTGTTTAAACATAAATTATTAAGTTATCCTCCAGTAAAATGTCATGCAGTGACTAGATTTTTCAGACTCTGACATACAGCCAAAAACCCATGCTGAAAATATTCAAAGAGTATGTATGTGGCATGCGTAGTTCTATGTGGTAGATAAAACTTGGCGAACATTTGGAAATTTTGTAATTCAGAAAGCATAGAAATAGTGCTACTAATTATGAAGGTGACTGCTTCTCAAGTGACAAACCAAAAAGAAAAAAAGATTTGTGTATGTGTTTAGTATGAAAACTATCGTATAGTGATTTTCTTCGTAAGTGAGCAGTATGAATGTCTACTTGATATTGGTAAGCGCTTTTTGAAAGAAATACGAGAACTTGAATATGTGCATCAAATACTGCATGCGTTTTAAGCTTGCAAAAATAAAAAATAATTGTTTGGCAAATATTTGACTGCATGAAAGAATTGATGGCTGTGTAGTGACTTTTTTCTCTAATAAAATATCTTTGGAAATATTCGTGCTGTTACGGGGCTTTTCAAGTATGTTTATTGAAATATCAATGAATTCATAGTGATTAATGTTATTTTTACTGGACAAAAACTGATTTCTCCATTGTTTCACAAGCTTTGGAAAACTACCAGTGAACAGAATTCCAAGAAGAGTCCATCAACAGAATTACTAATACAAGAGTGTTTAGCGGGAAGTCAAGGGGAATGACCGAGGGAAATTGCGGTTTTTTTTTGTTTTTGTTTTTTTTTTTTTTTTTGAGCAGGAAGTCATTGAAATGTCCGAGGGGGAATTGCGTTTTTGGCATAAAAGTGTACTTACTCTAAACCTTTGAACAATCAGTCAGCCCTTATGTTTCGAAATACGTATAATCGAGTTCAAGAGTTTGAACCCATCTTTCTCCAAGATCTTCGGTCCCGTCACAGTATCATAACATCGGCTGAGGCGAAGAACTCTGTGACACCCGCGTCGGAATCAATTAAGTGCGTGCCACGAATGAAAATGTGCCATCGCCTAAGAGGTGATCAGAAGGAGTGAGACAGGTATGCCGGGTGTCGCAGAACCCCAATCGCATCAAGTTCAGGAAGTTTTCCATCCATCTACCTTGTCCGCCCAGGGTGGGTTGAGTCCCGCAAAGACGACTATGTGCCCTTAGGGTTACTGGCAAATAATTGCAGCCGGCTTGCCATTCCTCTGCTGCATACGGATAAGGGACGAAGTTCGTCCGGGGTAGATTTCACAGGGAACCATCTACGCTTTCGCTTCCCCAAACGCAGCAGAGGCCGGCAGGACTCGGGAAGTTTTACCTGGGTCCAAATGGCGGTGTCAGGTTTGTCATTGTGCTGTTGAAGGAATGTGCTTTTAGTTTACCAAAGTCAAGTACCGTTGCTTCAGTTGCCGCACATCTGATCTGATCCAGGTACTAGGAAAGAAGTTCAGCGTTGATATTGGCCCATCCGGAACGAGCACAAAGTGGATCACACACACCCTAGGACTTCACCAAACATTCAGCCTGGCCTTTTACGTAAAACGGCGTTTAGCTAGAGGTAAAGCTAGTTCAACCACTGGATTAATGTGTCTGGATAAAAGAGGTCGATTCACTTATTATTTCCAGTAACTATCTGCTTGGACATAGAGACTTGGATTCCTGAGTATTTCCGTGGAGCCAACGCGTCATTGAGTTTGAGCTGCGGTCAATTCATGCGGCACCTCGCAGTCTTCTGTAGACCTTTTCTGCCTTATGCAGACAGTCGGTGATAGTGGATTTGAAAACTTCCTGGCCTCCCCGGTGGCGCAGTAGTCCGAATGCTGCCTTCTGATCATTCGGCCGATTTGGGTCAGGGTTCGAATCTCGTGAGGCATGGATGTTGTGGTTGTCTTACGGCGCTGGCTCTCTACTTCCCTGGAACCAGTGGCCCTAAATTAGGGACGAGCGACTGCTTATAGTCCATTGAGTTGCTCACGGTGGCAGTTAAACCCAATAAAAAAAAACCTTCCTGTTGGGCCGACAATTTGGTGATGCTAGTTTCATTTGTATCAAAAGCTTTCAGTAAAGCGCCCGAATCAAACAGAGGGCCTTTCCAAGCTCATGTGATCCGCAAACTGTTCAGCCAGATTTGCGCTTTCCAAGTGACTGTAACACGTTCGCCTTTCATTTTTCGGACTGCTTCTAGTAATTAGTCCAACAGAACCAAGTTTTCAAACTCCGCAGCTATTTTGTACTATGCGATAAATATGCCATATATGAACGGACCCTCATGTAACTAGCTTGTATACGATCTGGAACATCGATAGCTTATCCCGTTGAAATTGCACAACCGCAATTATTTTGCGGGCGCCGCCGCAGTAAGAGAGGGTTTAAATATATGATAAATCGGTCGAGAGGGGAAAGATTGATTGCAGTTCAGGATCTCTGATTTACCATAAAGCGAGGTTGTTTGCTGATGACAGCAGTGAAACGTTTTCGGCTTATGACCATTCGTCCCAGGAGGGCCCGGGTTCGAATCCCGGTGCGACATGTTTTCGAACATGAACCAGTGGCCTTAAATTAAAAACGGAGGACTGCTTACAGCCCATTGAGTTGTTCATGGTGGCCGTTGAACCTTCAATAAAAAATAGTTTTCTCCTTTTAAGCAAAAATAAATCTCGAACTTTACATTGTTTTGTCCTAAAAATTTTGAAACCCCTATTACAAAGTCCTCACTGCAGGGTCACTTCTCTCTCTCTCTCTCGGATGTTTAACCACGGATATGAACACGTGAGGTTGTAAGGACTTTTGCGTCCCTAACGTAGGACATGTAATTCCCGGGAAGGGACGAAACCTTGCAGTAAGACAAATCTGGATTCAGTTACCCAGAAGATTGCGCCTCAGAACGGCGCATGACCCGGTTTGGAATTAAGAAAAAGTTACCCATGGTTGAGTTTTTGGGATGCATTCGCACCTTTTTCTCAAAAATGCATCTGTTATTTCAGTACTTGCACTACTCTAGTTCCTTTCCACGGGCAATATGCCGTGGCTCTGAGCTGATGCATTATCATCAGAATGAAATGTTGCCATGTGGAGTCCAGGATAGAAATTAAATTGATTTGGTCTATGCTTTGGTTTAATATTTGCCGCTTTTATAAAGTTTCAACTTACTAACCGTAAAAACTAGAAATCCATTGGCCGCCCCGGTGGCGCAGTGGTCTAAGGCGTTGGCCTGTGATCATTCGTCCGTAAGGGGTCCGGGTTCGAATCCCGGTCAGGCATGGATATTGTGTTTGTCTTACGGCACTGGCTCTCTCCCTTCCCTGGAACCAGTGACCCTAAATTAGGGACGGGCGACTGCTTATAGCCCATTGAGTTGCTCACGGTGGTCGTTAAACCTCCAATCAAAAAAAAAAGAAATCCATTGGCAAAATAACTTCCTTTTTCTGGTGACAGCACATGCATTTTTACTTGTGTCTCAAGATTTAGGATTATTGCCGTGATTTTCTTTAGCGTCCGAAAGGGATCCGGGTTCGAAAGCTGTGAGGCATGGATGTTGTGTTTGTATTACGGCACTGGCTCTCTCCCTTCTCTGGAACCAGTGACCCTAAATTAGAGACGGACGACTGCTTATAGCCCATTGAGTTGCGCTCACGGTGGTCGTTGTACCTCCAATCAAAAAGATTTTTTTCTTTTGTTTCACTTGACAACTTCGTCCTCAATTTAGGGCTACTGGTTCCAGGTAAGGAAAAGAACACGCACCCTTAACTGGTACTCTAACCTGAGCCCAACGTGGATGATCAGTTGGAAGCTCACACAGCTTCCTGTGATTTGGTAACGAATAGCTTAACGTGTTGTTGGTGATTTTGGTTTTTACTTGCTCCAACTCTCTTTTTTTTAAGTTTAGTATGTTTTGTGATATCAACGGCCAACTTTTTTTATGGGGGGGGGTAATGACCACCGTGAGCGACTCAGTGGTCTATAAGCAGTCGCCCGCCTCTAATTTAGGACCACTGGTTACAGGGAAGGGAGAGAACCAGTGCCATAAGAAATGCACAACATCCATGCCTCACCGGGATTCTTTTTTTTTTTTTTTGATTGGAGGTTTAACGACCACCGTGAGCAACTCAATGGGCTATAAGCAGTCGCCCGTCCCTAATTTAGGGTCACTGGTTCCTGGGAAAGGAGAGAGCCAGTGCCGTAAGACAAACACAACATCCATGCCTGACCGGGATTCGAACCCGGACCCCTCACGGACGAATGACCAGAGGCCAACGCCTTAGACCACTGCGCCACCGGGGCGGCTCACCGGGATTCGAGCCCGAACCGAGTTGCTCATGGTGGTCGTTAAACCTCCAATAAAAAAAAGAGGTTTAATATTACATTATTTACGTGTGGAGCGGGGGTGTGGGGGGGGGGGGGTGCGGGGATTCCAAGACTTGGGCTGGGTGATCTGACGAGGGTGAAGTATGCCTACCATGCAGCATAGCTCTAGACCTGAAGAACAGAGCTATCGCCGGCCCCCGCCAGCTTCCTTTCCCCTCCCAGATTCTCTTGCAATGCTCATCGACATCGACGGACGAGGAAACTATAATGCAAGCTAAGCCCCAAGCTAACATTCATTCTTAGTGCAGTCCGGGTCGGCTGTGCATTGCCCAGTTTTTTCATTTGTTTGTTCAGAATCATAGAATGTCTTCCAAAAGAACAAGAAATGATTTATTTGCTTTCTTTTCGAAAATCCCTAAATTAAATGAAAGTTGCGAAGATGTACATAGTAAATCTAAAATATTCCTACTAGAACAAGAATTGCCGTCGGATAATGTTCATCATGATGACAAAAACAGCGCAGCAGCAGCATCATTATTTTCAGCTGATCCAGATAAAAAAATGATGGAAACTGGAGGTGGAGTTTCCAGCAATCTACATCAAAAGAAATTAAATGATCTCGATATAGGACAGTACGTTGGTATTCATCTAAGCGATGAAAAAAGTTAAAGCTTTTAGACAATTGCTGGAAGCCAGATTCATCATATTCTTTTCCTGTTAACGGTAATAAAAAGAAAAGAAAATTCCAGTACCAATGGTTCGAAAGATTCCCATAGGTATGTTATTCAGTAAAAGTTGATGGTGCATTTTGCAAAAATTCTGTGCTGTTTTCAAAAAAAGAAGCAGGTCGTCAGGGGAATCAAAAATTGGGCAAATTAGTTTTATTTCCGTTTAAGCAATGAAAACATGCCATAGAAGCATTTACTGCACATCAGTTGTGCAGTTATCACAGACACAGCTGCTTAACCTCGGAAGAATTCGAGAAAGTGATGAAAGGACATAAGGTGAATGTTGGTGTTCAATTGCACCAGAGCAGAAATAAAGAAATTGAAAAAATTAGAAAAAAATCACATTCCGTAATTAAAACCTGTGTAGTAGGCAGTCTCTCGCATTGCGTGAACACCGAGATTCAGGAAGTATTTCATCATGCGAAGAAAAGACTGAAAATGAAGGCAATTTCTTAGTACAGTCTAAATCTGCTGTGCATCACCCAGGGCTCTGTTACGTTTTCGGGCTGAATCTGGTGACACCGATATGTTTGATAAAACATCATCTACAACAATTTCTAGCAAATATACCAGTCCAGATATACAAAACGAGATTCTTAAGACATGTGGTCAATTTATTCAATACCAACTTGTAAAAAATATTAATAAAGCAAGATGTTTCTCAGTACTTGCTGATGAAACTGCTGATATAGCTGGAAAAGAACACGTTACCTCATGTGTGCGCTATGTAAAGGAACCACTTCGTATTTTGAAAGAAGATTTTTTAGAATTTATCGAGGTGGAAAATTTATCTGGCGCTGGAATTTCAGAGGTAGTAAATTCAAGTTTAAAGCGACTCTGTATCGATCCTCAGTATTTGAGGGATTCAAGGATATGATGGCCCATCTTCTATGCCTGGGAAAATAAATGGTGTTCAGGCAAAAAATTTTAGAGATTCACCCCACTGCTCTCTATGTCCACTGTTGTAGTCATGCGTTAAATCTTGATTTGTCGAAAGCTTGTTCAGTGCCATCAATTAGGAATTCTTTGGTTACTTTAACAGACGTTGTGAGATTCTTCCGTTTGTCACCAAAAAGGAATAACCTACTTAAAAATAAGGTTCAGGAATGTTCCGAAGGAAAAACAATGCATCGACTTAAACGGTTATGCGATACCCGTTGGGTAGAAAGACACGAGGCACTTTTCACGTTTTGCGAATTATTGGAGCCAGCTCTACAGGATATTCATCAGGATGGCCACTATGACCCTGACACATCGAAGTTGGCAATTGGATTGGATTGGATTTTTTAACGACCACCGTGAGCAACTCAATGGGCTATAAGCAGTCGCCC
Organism: Macrothele yani; assembly: GCA_039090855.1. Lineage (NCBI taxonomy): Eukaryota > Metazoa > Arthropoda > Arachnida > Araneae > Macrothelidae > Macrothele > Macrothele yani. Next base: position 72,477,620 of record CM077016.1, on the reverse strand, counting down.
GTCTCTAATTTAGGGTCACTGGTTCCAGGGAAGGGAGAGAGCCAGTGCCGTAAGACAAACACAACATCCATGCCTCACCGGGATTCGAACCCGGACCCCGTTCGGACGAATGATCAGAGGCCATCGCTTAGACCACTGCGCCACTGGGGCGGCGAAGTTGGCAATGCTGTATCACCATTCAATATTCTAAACGGAATTTTTGATATCGATTTTTGTTGCTGAAAAGTGTTTTTCTCTTACTCTAAATCTGTGAAAAGCTTTGCTGAGACCAGACAACGACTTAAATCTGTCAAAAGCTTTGCAGAGACCAGACAACGACTTAGTATCATCTTTTGGTATGATTGACGAAGCAACGGAAAAATTCAGAGAGATGCAATGTAATTCAGATGCTGAATTTAATAATATTTTCGACAGGGTTTCTGCCATAGGAAGTAGAATAAGTATTGTCTTGGAAAAACCCAGAATTGTTAAAAAACAAATACAACAAAGGAACTATCAAAGTGAAAACGTGGAAGATTTCTATCGTACGCCAATATTCATCCCATTTTTGGATTACCTTCTGCGAAATATGAATATGTCGCCCCGGTGGCGCAGTGGTCTAAGGCGTTGGCCTCTGATCATTCGTCCGTAAGGGGTCCGGGTTCGAATCCCGGTCAGGCATGGATGTTGTGTTTGTCTTACGGCACTGGCTCTCTCCCTTCCCTGGAACCAGTGACCCTAAATTAGGGACGGGCGACTGCTTATAGCCCATTTGAGTTGCTCACGGTGGTCGTTAAACCTCCAATCAAAAAAAAAAAAAAAAAAAAAAAAAAATATGAATGATCGTGTCTTGAATTACAGAAATGTACTCGATAGCTTGAACCATGTACTGCCTTGCAAAATTGAAAGCCGCCCCCGGTGGCGCAGTGGTCTAAGCGATGGCCTCTGATAATTCGTCCGAAAGGGGTCCGGGTTCGAATCCCGGTGAGGCATGAATGTTGTGTTTGTCTTACGGCACTGGCTCTCTCCCTTCCCTGGAGTCAGTGACCCTAAATTAGGGATGGGCGACTGCTTACAGCCCATTGAGTTGCTCACGGTGGTCGTTAAACCTTCAATCAAAAAAAAAAAATTGAAAAATGTTCAATTAAAAAAATAACAGAATTAGCCCAGTTTTATTCTGAGGATATAAACGTGTTACCCAATCTTTTTCGTGGGGAAGTAGAAATGTGGATAAGTAAACGGTTCTCACGAAATGCAGAGGATCGGCCCAAAAACAGCCATTGAAGCATTGCAAGCCTGTGATGGTACTTTTTTTGCCGCCCCGGTGGCGCAGTGGTCTAAGCGATGACCTCTGATCATTCGTCCGAAAAGGGTCCTGGTTCGAATTCCGTGAGGCATGGATGTTGTGTTTGTCTTACGGCACTGGTTCTCTCCCTTCCCTGGAACCAGTGACCCTAAACTAGGGACGGGCGACTGCTTATAGCCCATTGAGTTGCTCACGATGGTCGTTAAACCTTCAATAAAAAAAAGGTACTTTCTTTCCAAATGTGAAAAAAACCTTAAAGATTCTGACTACCTTGCCAATTACAACGTCTACTCCAGAAAGAAGTTTTTCAACTCTGAGGCGGCTTAAAACATACCTGCGAAGCACTATGTCCAATTCACGCCTAATTGGGCTTGCCCTATTAACAATCCACAGGAATGCGATTATTGATTGTGAAAAAATTTTGAATTTAATGGCCTCAAGTACTACATTTTATAAATAACAAATTTTCCCGAACTATACACCACCGAGGCACCGACCACGAAACCGATGCAATCCATTGGGTATGTACACTGGCGGAAAGTGAAAAAAGAAACCAAGAGGGAATTGGCGGACGATCATGAAATTTACATATGATAATGGGTCGAGTTTACGTAGGTGTGATGTTAATTTTGGGACCAACCGGTGAGCGCTTACGCCACAACACGGCATAATATGCAAATTATCGTCGGTGGTATTTAAGGAGTACGGCGAAATGAATGTAATCAGTCGTCGGCGTACGGACACGTACGAAGACCCTGCAGAAGCTGCAATGCCTGGACATGGAAGACGTGTACGATTTCAGCAGTTATCGGACTTTGAGCGAGGTCGCCTAGTCGGACTCCGCGAGGCCGGGTGGTCGTATCGTCGTATTGCGGAGCAAATTAGACGGGAAGTATCGGTGGTGGTACGATGGTGGCGTAGATGGTCCAAGGAACATTCCCACACGAGAAGACGTGGAACCGGGACAGACGGACTGATGAACGGACCGATCGACGCATAAGAAGAGCGGCGTTGTCAAGCAGAACATCCACTGCGACGCAAATCCGAGCTGCAGTTGCACCTGAGGTGACTGTACGAACAATCCGCAACCGTCTACTGGATGTAGGACTACGTGCACGTGTGCCTCTGGCATGTGTACCCCTGACTCCAGCCCACCGTCAGGAACGGCTGCAGTGGTGTCGTCAACGTCTGCACTGGAGAACGCAATGGCGATCTGTCGTGTTCAGCGATGAAAGCAGATTCTGCTTGGGAGCCTCCGATGGCCGTATGCGTGTTCGCAGACGCACAGGGGAGCGTCTCCACCCTTCTTGCATCCGCCAGCGACACACAGGGCCTACGCCTGGTCTCCTGGCGTGGGGAGAGATCAGCTATCACTTCCGTACACAACTAGTGTTTGTACCGGGTGCGTTAAATAGCACCTCCTACATCAACATCATTCAGCTCGTTGTTGTGTCATTTGTAAGGTCGGTCCATCGTGATGTTTTGCAGCAAGGTAACGAACGCCCACACACGGCACGTGCAACGCAACATGCACTTCAGGTGTGTGAGACAACTTCCATGGCCTGCACGTTCACCGGATTTGTCTCCCATTGAGCACGTGTGGGATTTTATGGGACAACGACTTATCCGGTCTCCACGGCCAGCCACGACCATCCCCGATTTACGCGTCTAGGTTGAGGATGCTTGAGACTCAATACCCCATACTTACATCCAACATCTGTACGACAGACTCCATGCCAGAATTGCACAGTGTGATGCAGTTCATGGCGGTTCAACCTCGTACTAACTATGTTACGTGGAAATGTTATTTTTCGGTTTACCAGCAAATACAGCTGTATTTTGTCATAATGTTTTGATCACATTATCCTCTGTATTCCGTTATTATGCTGTATAAATTTCGTTCGTATCAGAAGTCTCCTTCTTGGTGTTCTTTTTACACTTTCCGCCAGTGTATATGTGTTGTACTTGTGTTTGTATACTGTTTCTATTTCATTTAGTCTTTAGTCAGTTTACTTTTGCAACATAACTTTTAAAACATTGGTTCCAAATCATGCGTTTTCGGTAGATTAAAGATTTAGATAAATAATTACACTTTTCTTCTTTTGTGCTGTATTTTCATAATATCGTCATTATGCTAGCCAGATATAACGCTTGTAGTGACATCTTCAAGCGCAATAAAAATAAATAAATATACATACATCACATACATATCCCTAAGCTGTTCTTCGAGATTCAGAGGTTAGCTCCAAAAAGAAATACAAACTTCCAGATACTTTTACTTATTTTTGTCGTATCAAACTTCGCCATTTACAGCGATCTTGACATACAACTCGTGCTTCACTGATATCCATTACACGCCGTACACAAGATCTTTTATACTTCATACTCATAATCTTTTTCTCATGCAGACACTCCTGAATCTGATCCACCCATGTCTTCCTTGGCCTTCCTCTGCCTTTCCTTCCTGCCACTTGGGCTGAAAATATTTTCTTAGTAAGCATTTCATCACTCATTCTTTCAACATGGCCAAACCATCGAAGCATATTGGTCTCCACCTTGCTAACAACATTTTGCTTTACATTACACAACTGCAATACATCTTCATTCCTCACACAATGAGATCGTGTCTTGCCACAAACCCCACGTAAGTAACGCATTTCTCCAGCACACAAACGATGTTTCTTCCGCATGTACCCAGGTTTCACTGCCATACATCAGAGTAGGAACAATTACTGTTTCATACACAGCCATGCGGGACTCTCTAGAGAACCCATCATTCCTGTGAAAACCACCCAGAGCAGCTATGACTTTCAAAGAAGAATTCACTCGCCTACTGATTTCACCATCCAACTTGTTCTCTCTGTCAACCATGCTTCCTAAATACACAAACTCACTCACCTGGTCAATCACAGTGCCATTTATACTTACATTACATTCAGTGCTACCCATTCCTCTATCAAACACTATAACTTTGGTTTTTCCCTTATTTATACTCAGTTTGAATTTCATGCAAACTTCGTGCATCCGAGTCAACATACTCTGCAACTCACTTTTGCTCTCTGCCAACAGGACAGTTTCATCAGCCTATAGCAATATGCACACACAGTATATATATATATATATATACACTATCTACCAGCAAGTAATTAAAGACCTGTGATAGCAAAGGAAAACAAAGTTAATTCAACTTCAATAGTTGGTGGAGCCTCCACGAGCGGTGATTACAGCTGTGACCCTCCGGGGCATACTCTCAACCAGGCGTTGTACGACGGTTAACGGTATTTTCTTCCATTCGGCTTGGAGAAGACAGGTCAGTTCCTTCACCGATTTCGGACGGTGAGAGCACCCCTTAAGTCGATGCTCCAACTCGTCCCAGAGGTGCTCGATAGGGTTAATGTCCGGGCCCTGTGCAGGCCAGTTTATTCGATTAACTCCATTGTCACCATACCAAGCCATGGTGGACCTAGCAACATGACAGGTGGCATTGTCATCCTGAAAGTAATATGGGTCCACCCCGTAAAACTGCCACAACGTAGGAAGCGCATGGTCAACCAAAATGGTGCAGTAGGTCTCGGCGTTGAGTCTACCAGGAATTGCGACCAAGGGTCCAGTGCCATACCAGGAGAAACACTCCCATAGCATAATTCCACCGCCGCCGAACTTCACAGTTGGCACAATACATTTCGGCAGGAGGCGTTCTCCAGGCAGACGCCAAACCCAGACCCTGCCATCCGAACGGTAGAGGGTGAACCTTGATTCGTCGCTCCAGAGAGACTGTTTCCACTGTTCAACTGTCCACTGTCGACGCCATTTGCGCCACGTTAGCCGAGCAGCGCTTTTGGACTTGGTGATCAAAGGCTTGTGGGCGGCAGCACGTCCATGATAACCGAGCAGATGGGCTTCCTTACGGATGGTATTCATCGAAAGAACACTCCCGGATGCCTGTTGAAACTGCTCGCGGGTGTGGCCCATCGATTTGGTGCGGCTCCCCGAATTTCTCTGGCCAGCACCTGTCGGTATCTAACTCCCAATTTTGTGGGTCTGCCGGGTCGGGGCACATTCCGACAGTCACCTCTCATCTTCCACTTGCCAATCACGTAGGCCACTGTCGATTTTGGGTACTTCAACTCGCTGGATATGTCACGTATGGATCGGCCATTTCTGTGATATTACAGCTTTCTCGAAAATCGGAGAGCTCCGAACTGCGTGGCATCTTACATGCGACTGGTTGCGTTGTTGTTTCCCACACGATATTTAACGGCGGCGGCCGTGACGTGTATCAAGACCGCAGATATCATCGATTGCATGGGTGTCCAATTACTTGTTGGTATATAGTGTATATACAGTATATAATATATTTTCTTTGCACCCCTCCCAAAAATTCTGAATTACTATGCCCCGGGTTCAGACATGTTAATAGATAGCGCGACCTGTACATTGATGACGTCAGCTGACAAAGAAATGTTGGATTACTTAATTATGGTTATGCTTTAGCAAGTATTAAGTATCCCATGCTATAACTTAAGGTTAGTTTTATCGATGTGCAAATTTTCATCCTCGGGAATACATTAATTGCGAAGAAAATATGTAAAGAAATTTTAGGATTAGAAACATAAGGCAGTGATTTTAGGTGGAACCAGGGGCGGATCGGCCCACCGGGACACTGGGAGATTTCCCGGTGGGCCCCTTCCGCATATTCTGTCTCTTTCTTACTTTCTTAAAAATGTTTTCAGTTCAGTCGTTTTAAGCACACATCTGAACCACACTTTTTTTATAAACGAAATACACATAATGTAATTGTAACAAGCAGGAGAAAAAAAAAACAACTTCTGTATTTTGATTTAGGAAAAAAAAACTTCCTCACCAGGCAACTCCTAGAATCCCAACTACAATAGAGGGGTCATGTGTGTTTGCGCACTTTTGGGTTCACTTAGTAGCTGAGGAACGAGAATGTATGTACCTTATGTTGCGGGAGAGCAGGGGTGTGTACAAGATGTTCTATATATTCCCCAAGGAAGGGAGGGGGGGGTAGTTGATTTTATTCCCATTGGTTGTAGGAGGCATTAGTGCCGTGCTCATAAGAGCCGAGTTCGGGCTCAATTTTAGGAGCCGGAGCCCGTCCGAGCCCGAAGTACGTCAGCACTAGCCCGCCCAAGCCCGAAGTACGTCAGCACTAGCCCGCCCAAGCCCGAAGTACGTCAGCACTAGCCCGTCCGAGTTCGAAGTATGCCAGCCCTGGCCTGCCGAGCCCGAATTTTTATATTGCAAGATAGAGTCCGAAAACTATGACTAGGTAATCTGTTTAAGCATTAAAAAAATATCCTCTTCCAATTTTCTACTCCTTCCTCCCCGTGCAATTAACCAATGTCTTTCTCAACTGCGGAGTGAGGAAGGGATGTCTATCTATTTATATAATTTCTTTGACCATTCATTTCATCCTGAAATGTTCCGAGGGGCCCGGCATCAGGAAAAATCGGGAGGCACAACAATCTACGCATGTTAACAGCATTGAGGTGGGGGCTGAACAAGGCTAAAAAACATTTCCCTACTTTAGTTAAAGTAGGAAAAATACTCACCCATGTTCAATAAAGTTGCAGAACAATGCTAGATAATGGTCATTATGGGATGTACTATTCACTATATGACAACGCAGAATTCAAAGTGAAAGCTAATAATATCAAGAACTTATTTTGAACTAACTGTAAGATTATTTGCGGGATGTTCATAAACGATTCCTTTCCCCCGAAATGTTCTACCTATACGCAGCCTACGCTCCTTGTGATAACTGACAAATGCTGCAGATGAAGGCCTTTACGGAGATATCATTTCAACATGAGGTTGCAAAATGTTTTGTTTACGTTATTTAGTAAAGTGTCTTTACAATACATAATCGCAGCATAAAAGCACGTTTTGTAATTTAAGCACATACGAATATATGATCACTAAATGAAGAATCTGCTTGCCACGATATTTAAAAATCTTTAAATTTCTAACTGTGATTGTCCACAATAGAAAAATTATAAAAATTGCAGTACAAATAGAAAATTTTACAGTATAAAAGTTCTGTATTTTCTTTTTCATTTATTTAAATTTAAAAATCATGTCTTATGTGAAAGGATGTTTGGTACAAGTCCAACATAATTTTGGTAGTAGCAGTTCTCTCTCTCTCTCTCTCAAATATTTGCTGGAATTTCAGCCCACTTCGTTGAAAATTTAAAAACTGAAGCTCAAAGGTATGAAAGTCAAGATTATTTTACGATCTGCCAAACATGAAAAGGCTATAAAGCAATTTTTAAAAAAAGTTTAATGTTCTTACTTAAGCATTTTTAAGAAAAAAAAATTAAACAAATATAAATATTGAGTGTGTCCAAAATTAGAAGCTTCTCCAACGCAATTGCATACATAACTAACTAAACTAGTGATTTAAACCTGGTTATTCGCTTTTCCCACGTCGATTAAGTGAGTTATTTACGATATTTAAATATCTTGAAATTTCTAACTGTGATTGTCCACAACAGAAAAATTGCAGTACAATTTTTCTGCAGTAAAATCTTGGCATGGGCCAATGAAATTTTTTCCGCAACACCCACTTTAATTTAAGGATGACGGGTGTACTTTTTTTACCCCCACCTTGCCACTGTTTCCAGAGTAATTGTACGTTTTGTTTTGTTTCTTAAATAAAAAAATGTGATTTTCATTTGTGATACAATAGTACCGCAGAACTACAACGGAACAGGCCCATTTGCAAAAAATTTCTCGGGCCCTTTTGCGACAGCCAATCCGCCCCTCGGTGGAATCACCTTAAGATGACCAGATTTTTGAGAATGAAATTGAGGGTAAAATGTCATCCCCGGTAGCACATTACGTCGATTAGACGCCAAATTTTTGATCGATTTTTGGTCGATATAAAACGTCAAATATAGATATCCATGCTAAGGTGACCAGATATCGGAACACTGATTTGAGGACAAAAGGGCGTGGAATCGCCACGCCTCAAAATAGATATGCAAATCTTTTGTCACAAAACTGCATTGCTTCAATAAGTGTGATATTACATATGAGAATTTGTGTCTTACAAGGATATATCTTGTAGAAAACTGTTGGTAATTTGTATTGATAAAGTAGAATTATGATGGCGAGAACATATTAGTAAAAGTGAAATGCTTTACCTTGTACATGTGCCGAATTAAAATCAAGTTGCACATCCAACTAATTGCATTGCGAATTTTTCATTTTGCCAAAGGTTTTCCAGAAACTTAGATCAAGTACAGTCGAAATTTGACCGCACCAGTAGTTCAGTGTCCTTGTGCTGGCCATTGACCATTCGTACAAGTGGGTACGACCGTACGGGTTCGAGTTCCGACTGAAACATGGATGCTGTGTTTGTCTTACAGCACTTGCTCTCTCTCTCTCTCTCTCTCTCTTCCCTGGAACGAATGTCTCCAAATTAGAGACAGGTGACTGATTATAGTCCTTAGAGTTGCTCTGGGCGCTCGGTAAACTCGGAAAGAAGAAAAAAGAAGTCAGAATTTGTTTTCACAAGAAGCATGTCGGAAAATTAGTATAACGAAAACTACTTTTAAGAACGTTTTTCATTACAAATCTAGCGAGCTAATGAGGAAATGTAAATTCGAGGGCATTTGAGGACAAACATCAAAATTTGAAGACAATTTGCGTCCCCAAAGGCATCAGACGTTTTTGGGGACAGTAAACAAAATTCGAGGACTGTCCTCAAGAATTGGGGACTTCTGGTCAGCTGTTACGTCTATTCGACGTCGAATTTAAAACCTATTAAGTCCATATCAAGTCAGCAGTAGACGAAGATTCGACCTTTCGAGAGAAACATATACATCATTTCTACGTAGAGTAAATGTCGGTTCTACGTTTATATTACGCGGTTTAGTAATCGATTCCAGTACTGTTGTAATGTAGAATCTACGCTTACTCTACATTTTTTTCTTTTGGTTGGAGGTTTAACGACCATCTTAAGCAACTCAATGGACTATAAGCAGTTGCACGTCCCTAATTTATGTCTCTGACTCCAGGGAAGAGAAAGAGCCAGTGCCGTAAGACAAACAGAACATCCATGTCTCACTGGATTCGAACCAGGACCCATCTCGGACAAATGGCAAGAAGCCCTACAATTTATATATTGAAACATGAAATTTTAAACTTTAATCGTAGCATAAAACGTAGAATATATTCGTATCTGTAGTACGATTCTACGATGCTGTCTACGATTAAAAGATCAGATATATATATATATATATATTTTATTATTTCAACATCCAAGTCTTTTCGGACGTATTCGAAAAGACATATAATTTTTTTTTGATTGGAGGTTTAACGACTACCGTGAGCGACTCAATGGGCTATAAGCAGTCGTCCGTCCTAATTTAGGGTCACCGGTTCCAAGGGAGGGAGACAGCCAGTGCCGTAAGACAAACAGAACATCCATGTCTCACCGGGATCTTGGACGAATGATCAGAAGCCATAGCTTAGACCACTGCGCCACCACTTATACCATAATTGCCCGGTTTCATGGGAAAACACAATGGATCTGAAGGATGATTTTCATGTGAAATAAATATAAAATAGCAATAAAGTATTATCATGCAAAATATTACTTATGATAATTTTTAAATGTTACTCATAGGGGGCAGCACATGCGAACAAAGCTACATTTTGGTTTTGTACTGAAATTTTATTGTGATTCTGTATAAGAAAAAATATATGAAGCCAGAAAATTACTGTACACTGAGCTGACAGAAATCATGTAATACCTTATGTTATCTCTATGAGAAGGAATATTCCAAGTCCAATAACTTCACTTGAAGAAACAGTTTAATGAAAAATTTACTGAACAAAAGTTGTAGAACTCTCAGTGGAATGTACGAAAGGCAATCAGTTTTAGTATCAACCACTTAGTTAACTGGAAGGAAGTGGATGGGGAAAAAGATGAGATTTATTCCCCATCTTACAAAACTTTTAGTTAAATCCAGTTAAAAAAGAAACATAATAACACTACGGTTATCAAAACGACTTTGTCGATACTTCTGAATGCCTCCCATTAATATTGCGCGATTATTAATTTAATTCAAGGAAAAATTCATTTGATTCCGAAAATAGTTCCATAGCTTTATGAGTCCATTTTCTTGCAATTAAATAAGTAACTGATGCTAAATTTGGTTGCATTTGGTAGATTCAATGACCTTATTCACCTGGCAGTGCATCATGGGAAAGCTTTTCCGTGGCCGCAGACCAAAAAAAACTTTGTTTGCATGCGTCTTCCCGTTGCTTAATATGGTGTTACGTTGCAGGGGTTAAGGAAAATCGCGATTTTCGTAAGTTTATTAACGACATGTCTAACTTTTATTCATCGTATGTTTGTGCTAATAAATCCTGCAACCTAAATGAGGATGTAGCAGACACGTGACTCTCAGCATGGCAACCAGCCTTAGTAACGTAACTGAAGGACAACTAGCCTCGTTGAAATGATGGCTTCTTTACTTTGAAACTTTAACTTCCGAGTACAAAATGCGATATTTGAAAAAAAATGAAGAGATTGAAGAAAAATATCCTTATGTGCTGAATGCAAGTATTTTCGAAGGTGATGCGAAAAGTTTTCCGAAAGTGCAAAGAGTAAATATTTTCGATTACTTCGTCTTTGGTCGAAGTACCTTTACCGCAGAACAGTTCGCGGCATATAACGATTTCTCGTCGTCGGTATTCTTTTAGAGGGTAATTTAGAGCGATCACAAATTCGTGAGTAATCAGTAACTTAAGGAGAAAATAGGTACGCTGCCTTAATAAGTAAGGTTCTCTTCCCTCCCAGGTGCGGAGATCTGAGTAAAAAAAGATAGGTTTTCTTTCTTTCCAGGAATCGCTGATTTTGGATAAAACTCACGTTTGAAAGGTTCTATGCCTTTTTGAGAGTTTAACTCTTCAACAAAAAGTGTCTTTCTAAGCCCTGGGAAGCGATTTCCAAACCTTAGAAAAATAAAAAAATATAACACCGACCTGTAAGCAGACCTAGACACCAAAAAGGATTTTATTTGGACAATAATTTTAGCCATTATTTGCATTTTTCTGCAAAAGTATGCTTCAGCTCCAGGTAAAAATCCAGGTGTACTAAAAAAAATCAACGGTAGGTTTTTTTTTGGGGGGGGGGGGGGGTATCATATAGAACAAAGCAGTAAACTAAAAAACCCCAACACCGACAGCTAAATAACCTTAAAAGTGAAAATCCGAAAACTCGCGAAAAAAAGTGAGTCAAGATAACGGCGTGATCGAGATCTAAAAGATACAGAAGAGCCAAAGATTTGAATCTGACTAAAAGTCAGGTTTGCTAACAAATTAACTTTTAGCCCTATAAAAAGTTTCAACACTCCCCTAGATCAACCTGGAACCTTCTGAAAAGAAGTGCCTGGAGGAAAGAAAAAAAAAAAAAAAAAAACAATTGTACAGAAGTTCCGATTGGGGACCGAAGCGTTTATTTAAGAAATATTTTGACTAAGAGACAAACTCTAAAAGATGTTCTACAAGAAAATAGTCAGTATATAGTAACAAAACCTATGCAAAAAAAAAAAAAAAAAGCTTACAGTTTTTAAATTGAACTTGAAAACTTTGAATCAGCGAATGAAACGCCTGGACCAATAAGTGCAAGCATTTTTTTATTGGAGGTTTAACGACCACCGTGAGCAACTCAATGGGCTATAAGCAGTCGCCCTGCCGCCCCGGTGGCGCAGTGGTCTAAGACGCTGGTCTCTGATCATTCGTCCGTAAGGGGTCCGGGTTCGAATCCCGGTCAGGCATGGATGTTGTGTTTGTCTTACGGCACTGGCTCTCTCCCTTCCCTGGAACCAGTGACCCTAAATTAGGGACGGGCGACTGCTTATAGCCCATTGAGTTGCTCACTGTGGTCGTTAAACCTCCAAAAAAAAAAAAAAAAAAAAAGCAGTCGCCTGTCCCTAATTTAGGGCCACTGTATCCAGGGAAGGGAAAGAGCCAGTGCCGTAAGACAAACACAACATCCATGCCTCACCGGGATTTGACTCCCGACCCCGTTCGGACGAATGATCAGAGGCCATCGCTTAGACCACTGCGCCACCGGGGCGGCAAGTGCAAGCATTGCACTCCAAAAGCGTTTGAACAAGTAAAAGATGGATTCTCTGCTTTACCAGAGATCACTGATTTTTAGATAAAACTAACATTTAAGAGGTTCTGTTCTCTGCCTTTAAAGAGTCTAAATCTTCAAAAAAAAAAAAAAAGTGTTTTCTAAGCTCTGGGAAGCGATTTCCCTTCGTTTGGCATATAAACGATTTTTTCGGTACTGTTTTTAGAGACAGCAGCTAATAGCCTGAAAAAGACTTACGATCTTGATTTCCTCTATTACCGCAATTCATAATGCGAACAAATTAAGGCATTTTGGCTTCAAATGATTATAAACACCGACCGCTAATGATTGCACTTTATACACTAAGTGCAGGGCAGCCAGCTATGCTTGTCCTTCAGGAACTTGCAGGGACTGTTGTCACTTCACCTGAACTTCTCGATGATGCCATGCGCTACTTCCTCATTGTTTTTTTGTTGATTGGAGGTTTAACGACCACCGTGAGCAACTCAATGGCCTATAAGCAATCGCCCGTCCCTAATTTAGGGTCACTGGTTCCAGGGAAGGGAGGAGCCAGTGCCGTAAGACAAACACAACATCCATGCCATACCGGGATTCGAACCCGGACCCCTTACGGACGAATGATCAGAGGCCAGCGCCTTAGACCACTGCGCCACGGGGGCGGCACATCCTCATTGTGTACATTCCTTAATGTTCCTCTGAAAAGGACGAAATTGTTAAAGGCATGGCTGTGTAAAATGAAACACGGGGATTTCCATCCCAATGTGCACTCTCCAATATGTTCTGTCCACTTTGACGAAAATGATTTTGGATATTATGACACTACGAATCAAAGGCAGTTGAAACCTCGTAGTATTCCTTCGAATTTCAATTTGCCACCTCGGTGGCGCAGTGGTCTAAGCTATGGCTTCTGATCATTCGTGCGAAAGGGGTCCGGATTCGAAACCCGGTGAGGCATGGATGTTGTGTTTGTCTTACGGCACTGGCTCTCTCCCTTCCTTGGAACCAGTGACCCTAAATTAGGGACGGACGACTGCTTGAGTTGCTCACGGTGGGTGTTAAACCTCCAATAAAAAAAATAAATTAAAAAAAAAAAAAGAGGTAGGAGAAAATTGATAGAATATTTTGATTGGTAAAATACAAATTAAGTTCCCCTTTTCACAAAGAATAAAACAAACATATCTGTAATTTCTCTTTTATTTAATGTTACGCATTCATTTAATTCTTAAGCAGGTTGCCAAGCGTGCGAACCCTAGTTTGTTTTCTTATTACATATTTGTCTGAGCTTCTAAATGCTTTTGTTTTGCAAAAAAAATACCGAAGTTTATTTTTCAGATATTTCGACAATGTCTGATAATAAGAACATGAAAATTTAATGTACTGTGTACAAGAAATGCTACATTAAAAACTAAATGATGACTAACGGCGATGCTATCTGCGTCATGCGAAATATACATCGAACACAAAATTGTCTTGGTTTATTTTTGCAACTTTGAATTGTTCTTCTGAGAAATTTATTTTTTCTTCTTCGCTCTGTAGCTTTATTAATTCATCGGCAGACTCCATGACGTTTGGATTGTAAAAATTGTCCAACAGTAAGGAATAATCAAATAGCGAAAACATTGAATCAGGAGCCATATTGGTCCACAGAAATCTACTTCTGACGCTTTTTTGGAGAAATTTGAAAAGTTAAGGACGAAAAATAAGAAATTGAGGACATTTGACGTCCTCAATCAGTTTTTAGGAAATTGAGGACTGTCCTCAGAAATGAGGACGTCTGTCCACCCATGGCTTTGGTCCACCTTACAAAATTTGATAACGGCAACTATGATCACCTCAATCGCATTGTACTTTTATCGATACTGAACGATACGAAGGCATGCAAATATAGGAGTGGTATCGATCTCGTTGGGGAAGGGGAACTCATGCTTAAGAAAAATGGTGGAAATAGGCAAGGATTGTAGAGTCGTCGTCGTATTGAAGAGTGGAAATTAAAATATTACAGGGAGTGAAAAAGTGTGTAAAAGTCATGACACCCGAGCAAAATAACGGTGAAGATCCGCAAGTTTCAAAAGTTTACAAAACTTACAGTGAATATGTAACTGCAGTAAATCAGTGGCTTTGCCAGTGCTACCAGATACAAAGTTTCGCTTTTACGTTTCCATACTGGGTAGCGCATGTTGCTTGTCAAAATCAGTTGAACAACACTTCTAGTGATACCTTGGGAACGTTTGGGAACAGTTCGAACTATTTCTCTGGACGCTTTGGTGCAACTACTGATGCAAACTTAACAGTAGGTGTGCCGCCCACAGGAGGTACTTTTCAGTTTCACAGCGTACTATTTGTTTCTTTCTGAAGAGTATATTGTACATGTCAACATTATTATTATAATTTTTTAGATAGCAAGACACGATCATAGTAAAATATCTTCAGAGAACTTTAGGTGGTGTTGTAATAAAGGCGATGGTTTCTCACTCCCCTTGTTCCAATGGTAGTTTAAGATGTAATCTTGGGGCTGTTCCCAATCCCTGGAGACCATAAATTGGGAATAAGCTACACTTTCAAACCTTGGATGCTTATGAGAGAGTTATGCCTATAATGAAACAGAAGTTGTCAACATTTTTTTTAATAAGACGTCATTTTACTATTCCTTAACATATCGATGGATGTGAAGGGAAGGCTGCATTTTCTTTCACCTTGTTTTGGTCCTAGTTTAAGATTTATTCTTGGGACTACTCTCATACTATGAAGCCAGTATACATAAGTTGGATATCAGTGACACTTTAGAACCTCGGATGATTATGAGAAAGTCCTTCAGCACCAAAATATAAATTTGGAGTTCTACGTATTGGAAATGCGGTAATTTATAAAACTGGGCGTAAGGAACATGAATTGCAACTACTGAACAGTCGTTTCGAAGTTTAAAAGTAGAGAAGATAATTCCATGCGAGCAGAGGTGTGACCAGGGCAAGGTGGCTGCCCCAGGCACAGGTCAAGAGAGGATGCAAAAGTCACTGCTTAAAATCTGATTAAAATTCTATTTGAAACTTATATAGTTTTTTCACCCCATACAGAATTTGCTTTTATGTTTTGCTCGTTTCGGTTGCCCTGGCTGCTTAAAATTCACATTTCTCAAAGTTTTCTGTGGATGTTAGTTGCTTACATTCAGAAGTGAAGGTGCGGTTGTATGTATATTGCAAGATAAAGATGTTCACATTATTGAAGATTCTCTGGGGTCTAATTAATCATTTCTGCGACCGCGAGCCACAACTTCCAGGTGCCGCCCCGGTGGTGCAGTGGTCTAAGTGATGGCTTCTGATCATTCGTCCGAGATGGGTCCAGGTTTGAATCCCGGTGAGGCATGGATGTTGTGTTTGTCTTACGGCCCTGGCTCTCTCCCTTCCCTGGAACCAGTGGCCCTAAATTAGGGACTGGCGACTGCTTATAGCCCATTAAGTTGCTCATGGTGGTCGTTAAACCTCCAATAAAAAAAAAAAACCAACTTCTGGGTGCATTATGAGTTTCATTTGATGTAACGAAGATCCAAAGTAATTGGGAAAATGCTGTATAGTTAGAAATTGTGTTACCCCTGTAGAGATCACATTGGGGTGTGGCGTTAACTTTGTTGGTCATTGTATACTTGTGTGCAAATATATATATATATATCACTGGCACACCCACGACGGAGGGGGGCTTTGTGATATATATATATATATATACACATACATGGTCGAGTCACATTATTGTGACCACCAGCTAATATATTCAAAGTAACCACCGTGTGCAGCCTGGACAGCAGCTAGACGGGCTGGGAGTGAGTCAATAAGGTGCTGGAAGGTGTTCACAGGTATGTGGAGCCATGCCGACTGCAGTGCATCTGACAGCTGCTGGAGGGTGCGTGGTGGAGGATTCATAAAGCAAACAACACGATCGAGGTGGTCCCATAGATGCTCAATTGGGTTTAAGTCTGGGGAATTAGGGGGCCAGGGAAGTACTTTGAAATCTTCATCGTGCTCTTCCAACCACTCTCGGATATATTTTTAGCTGTGACACGTTGCGTTGTGCTGAAAGGTCCCATCTACCCAGGAAAGACAATCAGCATGTATGGGTGTACGTGGTCTGCAAGGATGGATTCATAACGAATTCAGTCCATAGTGCCTTCCACAGGTATGAGTGGACCCCGAGAATGCCATAAAAACATTCCCCAGACCATAACACTGCCCCCACCAGCTTGTTCTTCCAGCAGTGGTTGAAGCCTGTTTGTTCTCCATGTTTCTCGCTTTATACGCCAACGTCCATCCGTTCAATGAAGCAGAAAACGTGACTCATCGAAGAAGGCAATCCTTTGCCAATCAGCGAAGGTCCAACTCCGATACTGCCGTGCAAATGTAAGCCTTTTCTGCCAATGCACCTTTGTTAGCATAGGTGCGTGACCATCCGTCTGCATCGGAGCCCCCATACGCAGCAGGGTTCGCTGAACTGTCAATTTTAGACACACTTCCGCATACCTCCCAAATCTTCCGATTTTGGCAGAAGTCTTCCGACCAAACTCGCGTTCTTCTGCCGTTCGAAAAATTTCTGTGTTTTTTGCAAAAAATAACCTGTTCTATTAATTTTTGTAAGTCAAAAAAAAAAAAAAAAAAAAAAAAAAGGGTAAAAAGTGCAACAATAACTTACTAGTCTTAATCAGTCAGGGCTGCCAGACTTGCGCCAGCCCACGTCAAAACGTTGTTCTTGCACCATTCTGCTAAAAAATTGTGATTTTGACAAAATCTGCGCTAATTTTGTGCCAAAGGTTAAAATTTACTGGTCATCAATATTTTAGCGTAATCTTACGCCATTTGAAATCGATTCAGCGGTTAATTCGTACATGAGATTCTTCCGTGGACCCCCCTCCTTTTTATCATTTTTGAGATCGATTGATGCAAAAATGAAGACATTTTTGGGGTATTAGTTAGGGCGGGGGTCATATTGCGTCCGGGGACGTTGTTTTGCCTTTTTAATGTTCGGAAATGGAAGCTAAACGGAGTGCAGATTTTCCCCCGTGATCATATTTTTTCTCTCTCGCGATGTTGCTTCTGTTCAGTATTGTTGTTAAATATAATGTCATTGCTTGATTTCAGCTTGAAATTGTTGGCAATGATTTCCGAAGACGGAAGTTAGGCCGCCTGAAAATTTCCCTGTAATCTTTGGCCACGAGATTCTTACCCTGATTCGAGGAATTCTGTCTTTTTGTTATCATTTGGACCATTCACGAGATCAAGGCACAACTGAACTGAAATTTTGGGATGAATGGGGGGGGGGGGGGTCTTTTTCTCTGTCAGAGGACGGGATTTCATCCTTCGAAAACGGAAAGTAGACGAAGGTAAGATTTTTCTCATAATCGTAATTTTTTCTCTCACGATGTTTCCTCTACCCAGTATTATTAGATATCATTTTATTCCATAAATATTTGCATTTCAGTTTGAAAATGTTGGATAAATTTCCGAAAACGGAAGTGAGACGGAGCGAAGATTTCTTCAGTAATCCCCCCCTGCTGCGATGTGATCCCCACTCCCATGTAGTTGTTAAATGTCATCTTTTCATAAATGTGTGTGCATTTTAGCTTGATAAGGGTGGGGGAAATTTCCAAAAACGGAAATGACAAAGTTTGGAAATTTGTAAGAATTGATGCATGGAATTTGTAAGAATTAAAAAAAGAGTAAATTCATTCTCTGAAAATTACACCATTTATCTAAAATAGTGAAAGATCTGATATCAGAATTCATGGTTCTCAGCTACAGTTGATGTTTAGTAAGCATAGGATACCTTTCAAAAATTGCATTGCTTTTGGAGTAGACAATGCTCTAGTAAGGTTAGGAAAGAAAAATGGCGTGGCTCGTCATTTGAAAGAATACCAAAGTGAAATAATTATAGGATGTATTTGCCATTTAATTAATAACGCAAAATAGTTTTTTCTTTGGTTAAAAAAATTGCACAGTGTTTCGATAATTAATGTCAGGTAAATCACTTGAGAGTCTTCTGTTAATTAAATGCAAAGAAAATTTACTTTGTTTTCAAAAAGAGTACTCCAAAGAATTCTTAAAAAAAAGCCAAAAAGGCCACTGTAAATAGTTTAGCTAACTGTTAAATTACTATAATTAAAAGTTCCCTTCAATAAAAACACACACAAAAAAAATAAAGGTAAGTGTCCTGTATTCCTTTTTTGTTTAAGCAGTATGAGTTCTAAATCACTTTATCGTGTGATAAATTGACGTAAAAAAATCTTCTGAATTTTTCAAAGCAATCTTCTGCATATTCATTATTTTTAACTTAGTTGGCAGGTATGCTTCCGGTAGCCATCTGGTTCATTTGGGCAGTGAGTTGCTCTACTGTAGCGTGTCGATCGGCCCTCGCACACCTTTGAAGCCGCCGACGTTCACCGCTCACATCAATGGCACGTGGTGCTCTGTAGTTTCAACATAGCTTATTCAACACAACGGTGCCATGTCTCCATTCACGATACGCTTTAACCACAGTGGCAGGTAAATAGTTCACAAACTGCGCTGTTTCAGAAATACTGCCACTCATGGCCCGAAAGCTGGTAATCATCCCATTTTGTAAATCTGATAAATCGCTCCTTTTATCCATGACAGCAATGAGTGATATGTTTTCAGATTGCCTACAACATGCCTTATATACCCTCCAAGCCAGCTCACGACACGTGCCTTCTTTCGTTGGCTACGTGCTGTTGATGTCAAAAGTAGGAGGTAGTCACAATAATGTGACTCGACTGTGTGTGTGTATATACGCTATACGTGCATATACACTCGCATGCCGACACATACATATAGCCCCCCTCCCAACAGGAATTTTTGTGTGCGCACTGATGTATATTATTGAATTACGTAGTAGTGTGTGTAAGACAAAAGGGGCACAATATTTTGAGAGTTTACCCAGGTGCAAGAATTCCCCTTTATGCCTCTGCATATGTGGAACTACATTTCAACATGGAACAAACCCAGAGTGTTGTAAAGTACTGAGAAATAAAACATGAATAGACAAAACTAGGTCTGAGGCACAACTCTAGTTGAACATAATATACATTTTTAGAATAACAGAAACATTAAGGTAAATGCCTGAACAGGACATGAAAAGACCCTATTCAGAAATATTTATCCTTACATTCTGTTCACAGTTGTTTATGCATGCTAAAGTTGACTGTTCGCTGGTATTACAAATCAGATCAAATGAGCTAACATTTGGCTGTCATTGTACAGAGCCATGTATGGGTGTTCTTTGCACTCCTCATATCATATGGCCATCTCTGTTTAAAATGTGCGACTTAAATTTTTATCCATTTTCTATCTCGGTACTACCACACTCTGGGGTAGAATAACCAGGATGATAATTGATATACTATTAAAAAGCACCAATCACTTACCCTAAAGATCATGGTAATTTCCATCCACAACACACTTTCAGCACGTCAATTATCGTAATGTTGTTGGCCTTCAAAGGTTTACAGACGTCTTGCTTACGATTCCTTCTTCCGGGGATGAAACATCGTATTTTTTTTTTTTTTTTTAAGCCGTATGAGATGTAACTATAAGCTTGTCAATTTCATAAAAACCACACAAGCATACTACTCATTCATACAATTCAATTAAAAAACTATGTACATATTTACACAATATTACATTCCTAGGTGGTTAAACTTTGTCAACTGTGAGTAACAAAATGCTCCATCTGTTTCAAAACCCCTGCCACTCCCAATGCAAGTGTCACACTCATTCAGCCCCTCACACACAATCCTCTAGCGCTTTCAACAGACTACTGTCGTCCTCAGGAGGCAGGTGTGTCTCACCCGCCCACCACAGCTCAAGTGAGCAGAGCCATCGAGGCACGGGCTCCAGTCGCAATCTCTGAATCATTGTGCCTCTGGCGCCATCTATTGTCATTGCTGCTCTTTTTCTTTTTTTCTTTCTAAGCTGTTCAATTTTTATTAGGGCCTTCCATTGTTCGTTTAAGTTGCTAGGCTCATTAATGTTGCATAATCTTGATCTGTTTTTTTCAATTAACACTGACTCTGCAATTCTTAACTGCCTTTCGTTTTTACAGCTCTTAATAATTTTAATATCCTCAAACCTTGGACACTGTTGATTTTCCATACAGTATTGGGTTAATGCTGTCTTAGCTTCTTTTTTATTCCAATTATTTATATGCTGGTTCAATCTATACTTTAATTTATTCTTGGTGCTGCCTATATATGACACAGGTGGTTGCTGGTTTATAGGGATTTCATAAATTCCTGCTCTATCTAATTGGCTGATTTTTTCATTTTTAATCACTAAATTTTTTACAGTAAGTACCTGATTTCCTACCTGTATGTCATACTTGCCACAAACTTTATTAATTTCTGCTGAAACATTTTCTACATGTGGTATTGCCCCTACATAT
This sequence comes from Macrothele yani, assembly GCA_039090855.1. Lineage (NCBI taxonomy): Eukaryota > Metazoa > Arthropoda > Arachnida > Araneae > Macrothelidae > Macrothele > Macrothele yani. The sequence continues at coordinate 72,456,762 of CM077016.1, read as the reverse complement.
TTTACAAGTTTTTTTATCAATCTTGGCTTTATTGTTAGTTTGAGTTACTTCATAAATCCATTTTTTTAATACCTGTTTAGGGTAACCAAAATCATATGCAATTTTTTCAATATATTTAATTTTTTCTTTTTTATATTGTTCCATTGATGAGTGTGTTAAACTTCTTTTAATTAGTGTTTTAACACTATTTCTTTTATGTGTTAATGGATGTGATGACTGAAATGGTATAAGTACTGGGATATATGAAGATTTTCTATGCACTCTGTATTGCATATTATCATTTGTTTTTAATTATAAAAATATCCAAAAAGGATGATAATTGTTGGCATGTCTGGTTTCATTATTTCAGTGATCAGTGCAGTTTTATTCCAGGGAGTGATAGTGAATATCAGTACCCTGTTAAAATAGGCTTGAGAATTGAATGTGAGGCTGTGTTCATGAGCACCCATATAGGAGGGGGGGCATTTGCCATCCCCTGTAAATCAGGCCATGCCCTTTCTGACCGTGGAAGGTGCAATAGAGATTTTCACAATAACACTAAATTCTGATTGCACATTTTTTCTGTAGAACTTCTGGAAGCACACTTATGCAGAAAAAACATTAGAAATTTTCAGTAGAAGAAGTGGAAATTTACTTAATACATTCAAGCAGTCCCCAACCATGGGGGGTGGGGGTGTGTGTGTACAGATTCCTGGGGCCCACGTGTTAGCAAGGCAGGTAAAGTGACAATTTAAATTATGAACAACAAATGTGGATAAAACTGAAAAACTTTTAACTAAATTTTCAACTCTACAAATCCATGAAGATTGAACATTGGAAACAGTCAGTAGCAAAGTGCAGTTTTCTTAGGGATTTTTGCCCCTCCCACCTGTGAGAATGTGTAAACAATGCAGAAATGGCAAAACCCTGGCGAACATCAGCAGATCACAATCTTACATGAGATTCATTCGCGGGATTACGTTTTTTTTTGTCATCCTTTGGGTCATTCTCGAGATCGATGCAAAACTGAAGAGAAATGGGGGGAGGGAGGGATCAAAACTTTCGAAAACAAGTTAAACGGAGTAACAATTTTTCCTGTAATCGTAATTTCTTTTGTTCTCACTATTTGCCTGTTCTCAGTATTTTTATGAAATATAATTTTATTGCATAAATGTTTGTATTTCAGCATGAAACTGTGGACAACGATTTCTAAAAACGGAAGTTAAGACGGCGCGAAGATTTCCCTGTAGTCTTTAGACATGAGATTTTTCCGTGGATTTGAAGAATTCCGCCATTTCCGTTATCATTTGGGCATTCTCAAGATCAATGCACAACTGAACAGAATTTGGGGGGGTAATGGTGGGGAGGGGATTAGTTTTTTTTTTGACGACCGGATTCCGTCTTTCAAAACTGTCAAAAACGGAAGTATGCAGCAAAGATTTCTCCCGCAATCTTATTATTTTTCTCTCTCGATGTTCCTTCTGCCCAGTATTGTTCATAAATATCCTTTTATTCTACAAATACTGCATTTCAACCTAAAAATGGAGGAAGAAGTTTCCAAAAACGAAAATCGGTCGGAGCGAAGATTTCTCTCGAAATCGCATTTTGTTTTTCTTTCTACGATGTTCTCACTATCCAGTGTTGTTGTTAAGTGTTACTTTCCCCCATAAATGTCTGCACTTAAGCTTGATAAGGGAGGGGAAATTTTCCAGAAACGGAAGTGACGGAGTTTGAAAATTTGTTAGAATTGATGCATGATGTGTTCAAAAGTATTCATATTCTGAAAGTCACACTATTTATCTAAAGTAGTGAAAGCTTTGATATGCGTTCGTGGTTCTCAGGCTGAAAGTTCTTTCAGCGTGATGGATAAATTATTGGCATCTGAGGGAATAAAAGGGGAGGAGGAAAGGAAAGTGGTGAAGAAATAGGAAGGGAATGATATCAACAGAAAGAAAAACTAAGCAAAGATTTCTGTGCAGCTGCGGAGTCGACAGAAGACAAATATGGCCATGGAACTTGCTGAGAAGAAAGCAATACAAAAAGAAAATTGAGCTGATGTTCTAGCGAGTACAAAAAAGAAAAGTGATGTGTTTGAAGCAGTCTCTTTTAAAATCACTTTATTTTGTTTTGAAGTCAGTACTCTTATATTGTGAATACAGTGAACAATCTCATCTTGGTCATGTTGCTTTATATTCACAATTTCTTGTCGCATGTTCTGATTTTTTTGCTTGATTAAAAAGTGCAGCTTTTTTGTTCCTTGGTCAGTCTCATGTATGCACAATTCACGTAACTTTGTATTTCATTATATAAATACTTTATTTATTCGCGTATTGCACTTTTATTTTTAAAGAAAGAAAAATTGGGATGCCACAGGTGGGAGAATGATGGATAACTCAACTTCCCGATGTGAATCAGTACGAACAGCTGTGCCAGTAATTCTCTACCACTCAGACAAAGGACTTTTTAGTGTCGAGAGCCAGAGAAGAGAGAAATGCCTTTATTTTTTAAGAAAAAACAAAATTGTGAAGAAAAAAAAAAAAGTGAAGGCGGAGTCGTAATCACGCTGAATAAGAAGACACTGTTCCTTACTGGGTAAAGGACCATGAAATGCTAAGCGCCTATCAAAAAACTTCCTGGTAGTTAATTATTTTCAAAAATGTGTCGTGAGGAGGTTTCTGCTAAATGTATACCCCTGAACTTTGGAAAGTAGTACTAGAGGGAAATCTTTGTGCGAGTGTAAGAGTAGAACATGTTTTTCCAGCAAGAGTTGTCCACTGTAAGTCAACCTTTTTTCTTTGCTATGTAAAAGGAGTCAATAGAAACTAAGTGATTTTCATCCCCAAAACTAAAGTTACATTGCACCCAGTAAACTAAGACGGGAATCAAAGCTAAGCAATATTATTTATGTAGAATTGCCATGGGCATTTTTGCATATTTTCCAGATTTGTGCATTTCTTCCAAGGTCATTTTTGTGTGGATGTTTGTTCTGTAGACATTTTTTAATGATTCTTAAAAAGTTCTGCAAGGAGGAGCAGGCAAATAGCTATTCGTTTTTAATTTTATCAATATTCTCTTTAAATACTATAGCTTGTGAAGTTGTGAGCAACTGAAATTTCTGTTGTGCAAAATTCAAACTAAGTGAGAATTTCTTTGTGCAGGCAAGAGAAAGGGGAAAGCATGGTTAGTGCTTATTGCAGAACTGATTTCTTTTTCTCTGGAAATAGGTGTTTCTATCACTTTCAAATTTTTCTTTCCTTTTTTTGCTACGAAAGGTTTTTCTAAACTGATCTTCTGATAAGCATTAATTTTATATTTATTTGTTATGTTAGCCCCCCTTCAAACCGTGTGCCGATGCTCAGATCAGGAGCTTAAGCGGGAACAGCCAACACCATGCATTCTTATCGATTAAATTCAGCGTACTGCATATCAATCAGACAGAGGCTAAGCCTGTAAACTTATAAAACTGCGTATCTGGGATAGAAATTTTAGGACGGAAGTATGTGTAAAACTTAAAACAAGTATTTGTCATCGAATGGTTTTTCTAGATTTTTGCTGCATAATTATAAATGTGCAAAAAATATATATCTTAATGCTTTTATTTATCTTTCGGGCTGTTCATAAACAACAGTAAGTGGAAACCACTGTTATGTACTCTTTTCATTTGTTTCGACTGCACAAACTGATTTTGTTTTCATAGAAAGGGCTTATTTGACATTCAAGAGGGAAGGGGGCCCGCCCAATTGCTTTTTCCCGGGGCCTGTAAATTAATGGTTGGTCTCTGCATTCAGGGCAACTTACCATTTCATGGCCTTGGTCCCGATTCCACATTTTCAGCACGTGAGTTGTGATTAAAATGTCGCATGTTTTTAGGGGTAGCATGGGGGCCCTTCACTTTTCTTATCTGAAGTCATTCACTTTATTATATTCTGTTCCTGGTTGCGTAGGGGTTGCCCCCACACACATAGGCGTCAATTACTTCTTCACTTTCATACAAAAATGCAGTCATGCCAAATATGCTCACTAGGAACATCTGCGGTCCTATTTACATATCAACACTCAAAAAACTATAATTTTTCCCCGTCATACATACACACCAAACATACACACACAACTTCATTATACAATATATACAACACACAAATGCTGTATGAACTCACTATATACATGCACTGAAGAGCAATTGAATTAGAGATACCTGTCTAGAAACGTGTAGCACTATTTTTCGGCCTGCTGACGGCAGCGATTCGTCTCGGCATGGACTCTACAAGACACCGGAAGCGTTGGGAAGCCATACGGATCCACGACCCCTGAACAAGCTTCCACAGTTCACGAAGATTTGATGGAGGGGGTCATAGCCTTGAACATCTCTCTCGATGGCATCCCAGATGTGCTCGATGGGATTGAGGTCAGGTGACCTAGCTGGCCAAGGAAGCGAGGTCACGTCGGTGGAGTGTTCATCCAACCATTCGGATGCAATTCGGGGGCGATGGCACTGTGCATTGTCTTGTTGCAGGATGAGGTCCCCAGTTGGATGTTGAAGACGCACAAACGGGAGCCAATGGTCGTCCAGAATATCCCGGTAATGTTGACCTGTGAGGGACGATGTCACACGTACCAGGGGCCCCATTTCAGTCCACGTAAACAGTCCCCTGACGAGAACGCCACCCCCATCAGCTTGAAGAGTACCCTGCTGGCAAGAAGGATCCATCGCTTCATGTGGTTTGCGCCGTACTCGTATCCTGCCATCCGCATGTACCAACGTGAATCTCGACTCATCAGTCCAGGCAACATTTTCCCAAATGTCTAGGGTCCAGTGGCGATGTTCCCGCACCCATGCTAATCTTTGCACCCTGTGATGTGCGGTCAGCAGCGGTACCCTCGTGGGACGATGGCTTCTGTACCCCATAGCGAGGAGATGGTTCTGGATGGTGTGGCTGCTTACACGTTTTTGTGCACCAGCGTTAAATTGACGAGTGATTTCTTGCACTGTGGCCCATCTATCCGCTGTTACGATGATTACCCCGCTCATCCACACGCTGTTGGCCCTTGTAGGGATGGTTTTACCGGATTCGATGTACTCACAGTGCACGCGTGACACGGCTCGTGAAAATCCCAGTGCCTGCACGACTTCCGAGATAGAGTGACCCATTGATCGGGCCCCGACAATTTGCCCACGATCAAATGCGCTTAGATCCTTCGTCTTACCCATACTGCGTCCGACTCTTACCGATTCCCATCGTATCACTCCTTATATTGTCGGATCGCTGCTTACGTCATGTCGTTTCTGTTTACAGGGCCGCCCACAGCGCCACATTTGCATAACGCCAGCTGTCTTTAATTCGATTGCTCTTCAGTGTATATACATAAGACATTTCCTCCTCAGTCAACTACATCGATGTGTTTTTAACCCTGCCTTCCGCTTGCACATATCTCATGTCCATTGTAAGGAAAAGTCTTGTGTATATAGTGAGTTCATAGAGCATTTGTGGGTTATATATATTGTATAATGAAGTTTTGTGTGCATGTATGACGGGAAAAAAACCCGATAGTTTCTTGAGTGTTGATATTTAAATAGGACCGCAGATGTTTCTAGTGAGCATATTTGGCATGATTGCTTTTTATGAAAATGAGGAAGTGATTGAGGATTACTACATGGTGCCTCTGGACCCCCTCCCCCGCCAACCCCAACCCCTATGTGACGAGGAACAGAATGTAATAAAGTGAATGACTTCAGATAAGAAAAGTGAATAGCCCCCATGCTACCTCTAAAAACATGCGACATTTTGATCACAACTCACGTGCTGGAAATGTGGAATTGGGAGCAAGGCCATGAAACGGTAAGTTGCCCTGAATGTATTAATTACATTGTTGCACGTTTAATTTAAACCTTATGATACTGGACATGTTTCCAATATATGGGGTATTTACAAATGAAAATTTACAGTAGAAAGTAATAATGAAATTTCCCATTAAGGAACAATGTAGAGATGTACAACTATGGAAAAGTATGAGAGGCACAGAAATGAAAAATATATCATCCTTCGCAGCAGTTATTTACTTCTGGACAAAGATCTTTCAAAATTTTTCTGAGACATTTGTCTTGAGAATATGCTTTCATTCTGGATATCTAATTGGGTGATCTATGGAGTTTCGTAGTGCACATGACCCCAGTGGCCGAAAGGATAAAATAAGTTGCAAAGAAATTTCCTTATTGTCCTAACTTTGCTTTCTAATTTAATTTTTCCATGTTTTTGTTTCATGTAGTTTCGGGGTCTTCTAGTTTCCATTTAAATTTGTGTGTTGAAAGTATGGTAAAAACCATTAGATAACAGGAAGGCACAATCAAAATTTGCATATGGTGTCTTTATATGCTATTCGTAGTTGCAATTTCTCTTTGCCCGCTCCTGAAATGTTCTATGGGTGCCCATGGCTGTGTGAAAGTGTCCGTTAACATCTTTCTGCAGGGCATGGGGCTTTTTTCCCCCTCTCTTGAATTTCTAGAACCCAGGTGTGTGCATTAAAGATGAGATGTGCTGAGCCCGAGCCGGGCTTGGGCGGGTTCGAACGAGCTACGGATGGCATATTAATTACATCTCGAGCTCGGACGAGTTACAAATAGCATATTAAATACATCTCGGGTGAGCTCCTTTTTTTTGTTAAAATATTGAGTGTCTTCTGTTTTTTTCTTCTGAGTTTTAGGAAGAGAAATCAGTTTTTTTTTTTCTGGCAGTGTATCTGTGAATCCTGATTGCATGGGAAGGGAATTGATGTGTCATTGTGGGATACCTTAAGTGCCTTTTAAGAGAGTAATTAGCCTGGGAAAGTATGGGGTTGAGGCAGGGGAAATGGAGATTAGGGAACTCCACCTTCGCACAGACTCAATAGGACTGTCAGTTCTGTGGCCAGCTAAAATTGCCCTTGGACACATCAGAGAAGATGACCTCAATTCTCAAAAGAACCATCTGCAATAAAACAGATGGAAAGAGAAAAAGTAAAAGCTGCCAGTGTCATAAATTTATCGTTGAAACGTAATGCACAGGAGAAGAAAAATCTGTTATAAATTAGTACGTAGAGGGTGGATAAAGATATGCAGTTCGACTATGTTGTGAAGAATAGCTCTGCGGTATGATGAGAGTTAAAGTGCGATTCAAAGCAAATTCCCCAGAGGGAATAGTCCGTTTGAAAACCCGTGGTAGGACAGCCGGGATATTTATTGCTTTGACGGATTTGTTCCACCTGTGTGAAGCCTACCTTGAGATCTCAGCTCTGAGGACGGAAGTTCATCCCCAGTATTTCAGAAGGCTTCATTAAACCAAACATCGTGTAGAAGGCAGCAAGGGAACAACAAATTAAACAGAGCTTTTCTAATAGCTGTTACTGTTGCCTCCACTCAATATTCATCCCTTAAGTTGAGTTACTCTTTTTATCCATTTGCGTATTACAATATGGATGATCCATATCCTGAAGTTATACGAAAAAAGTTAAATACTGGTGATTGTAAATCAGTTAAAAATGAAGTGGGAAAATCTACCATGCGGAAACCTTTTTCTCCAAATTATTGATTGCATGACAATGCAAAATTGGATTATGTTCAGTGTGAGAAATGTGAATGCATTTTGAAAAATATAAGTTCTTCAGGATCTATCAGACATTTGTGTCATGCCAAAACATGTGTGAAGACCATCTCCTCTCCATGCACAAAAAAAGGTAGACAGTTTCCACAAATGAGGGTTTTTCAGGGGCATCTGAAACCATTTCCTTTATTGTCCTAAATTATTTTGCAGAAGTTTAGTGCAAAAATGATGAACATCTAGTCATATGTAAATTCATAAAAAGATGCTACAAAAAATTAATGCTTTTTAAGAATTTTTCTTGTAAAACTTAAGCACATGCTTAGTGAAGTTAGCAGTAAGCATCTCTGCTTTGCAAGAGGGGTGGCTGGCATCCTTTGGGCTTCAATGTTAGGCTTAACAGAACACAGTGATGTGTCAGTTCTGAATTATATGTAGTGAGTGTCAGTCTGACTTTTGTTGATAAATGTAATATGGAAACTCAATCACATTGAACTTGCAGGTGAATTTTATGTGAAAAATCATTAAAAAGCATGTTATGACTGAAATTTTCACAGCATCATTTGCAAATTTACATATCTAAAAATATGCATGTAATATACTCCCATAAATTCCTTCATATGATGTAGCATGCTTCAGGAAAGAATTATTAAAGCATCTAAGCAGTAGTAGCAGATCCAGCGGGAGGTGAATGTACGGTGACCATATTTCCTGAGTCCGAGTTCGGGACAGATGAAGAGGCCCTGTCAGGTGGTTGAAAATACCCCCCTCCCTCCCTCTTTCCTGTTTGGCTAGGGGTTGAGGTAGGGGCTGAAATACAGCATGCTTGACTTTTGTTACTATATGTATTTACCTCTAAAATGAACAATAAAAAATAATAATCATAGGTAGTTTGAATCAAAATGATTACTTAACAAAAAAAAAAAAATCAGTTTCATTAAAGTTTGTAGAAAGTACTTGTTCCATTTATTCTAAGTTTGCCATTGAAGTAGTTAACGACAGTGATGGTGTGTACCAATCGTACTTCTGTGATGAAGACAACTTCTTTATGAGCAGCAGGGGTGCAGAATATGTCTGAATGCACGAACGAGGTTCGGGGGAAATTAAGGCAGCTCTGGGGAAATTTTTGCCCTGGGGTAAAATAATAATAAAAAAATGAAAAATTGACTTATTAACAACGAATATAACATGAAAAATAAAAGTAATTTACTGCATGGTAATCAGGTAATCATTTTGAATAGAAGAGGTTATGAGCGCAGTGACATACTGCCGACTGCCGCTGGCAGACGATTCACCGAGCCCAAACGACTTTACTAATGCCAAGGCGGAAATTGCGTGATGTAACAAGTACAATGCAACCACTAGTCACGCTAATAAACATTTCCGAAAACAGTTTAAAAATCTGTAGTGAAGCTGTTTGTGAATCAGTTGGATCTGTAATTGGCAACCACCTAAACAATCGGAACATCCAGTTCGACACCGTTTTTAACAAAGTCTTCATTTCTTGGAATGGACCTCCTTGTTCATAAGGCTTCACAACTTTTACGAGAATCCTTGGACAGGCATTTCCATTGTGGAAGATAACATTTCACACGGTTTTCTTCAGCATCTTGTCTTAAGGTGTATAAGACGTCAAAGGTGATTAACAACCTTCACAAAGAGATGGGAAGGCTGCCATTTCTTGGTGACAACTCTCGTCACCCATCAATTGTTTTTTATTTATTCATTGGAAAAATATTAGTTTTTTTTTATCAAATTTTTAAGTAGTAGGCTTTAAAAATATAGTTCTTATCATCTACATATACTCTAACAATCGCTTAAACTTGTATAGAAATCCGCTACAGTTTTGGGGAAAATTTCGGACAAAAAATATTATGTTCTAGGGAAATATTGGGCCCTGAAAATGTTCTGCACCCCTAATGAGCACTTTGTCCATTTTTATTTTTTCATACATTTCTATACAAGATTCTGATTGCTTCAGTTGGATGATCAACAAGGCTTCAACACATTAAATTGATATTGATGGTTTCTCTAATACCCAGAAATGATTAATTATCGAAAATGCCATTTCTGCGGAAGCATTGGTCCCAGGAAGGGACAAAACGAATTCACACAGTTTCTTCAAGTTTGGAACAGTTATGTCTTGTTGATTCAAGTCCTTGAGAATAGATAACTATCTTTGTTCCGCCTTATATGTGAATAATTAAATCAAGACGAAATTCCGGATTTTTTATTATTTTTTCAGAACACTGGGACAGACCTCTGAAATTTGGGACGCCATAGGCAAATGGGGGAATCACTTCCCTAAAGCAGACATCCTTTTTGAATGGCCAAGTTCATAAATAATTAAAGCATTTATTTTTGTAAAATTATAGTAATAAATGCACAGATTTTCGTTAAAAGTTTTTATAACGGAAAAAATTTGCTGTGAATTTGAAGATTAAATGTTCTGTTCTTACTTCAGAGAGAGAGAAAAAGAGGGAGCAGAAAATAAAAAAAGAGTTTTAGATAGAGGGCAAGCTCAAAGTGGAACGAAAAGAGATTTTGACTGATCATGAAAAAAGCAGTAGCTGTGTGTTTGTTTAACGTAATATTTTAACAAACTTCCAAGAGGAAATTGTAAATCAGACAGTGAATGGAGCAGGAATTATTTGATGAAATGAAGTAAATAGAAGTTCCTTTCAACAGAAGTGGGAATAGTGCATTGCAAAATAATAAATGAATGTTTTAATGAGGAATTACCGGTCATATTGCTTAGGCACGATTTGATGATTGAAACAGGAAATTTTGAATAATAAAAAAAATAAGGAACTACATGTCAGTGCGGAGTGCCACAAAGTGAAAGGGCTGGCTGCTCATGCGGTGCGTGGGATTCCTTGAGCTCGTCTGGCAGAACGCAATACAGACTTCAACTAAAGTATCACTCCGCACCTTCCGAATAGAAGGGTTCAAATTTATTTTGAAAGATTCTATACAGACTTCATATCTAAAAAGCATGGAGCTCATTTCCTCACAAAGCAGGCAACTGAATGTCATGAAAATAATACTGATTTTTCAGTTGTTTTGTCCACTTTGTGATTAAAAAATTTAGAATGATTTTTTGATGGAAAAAAGTTTTTAAAAAGCAATGCAATGCCAGTGTGTGCGCGTGTGTATGTGTGCATCTTCCGAAAAGTCTCACAATCTACTTTTTAGGCCAGAGCAACTATCCCCTTAAAGTAAGCTGTTGGATCTGCCCCTGCTATCTATGCAAGTGTTGATTAACAAGCATTATCAAATGTGCATTGAGAGATGGGGGGGGGATGGACTTTTTTAATTATGCATGCTTTCATGTAGTTCACATGTATCACTACTTTACATTTACATACAGCTGGCTCACACCAACCATGAAGGGGCAAAGGGACTAGCATGAATTTCCTGCATGGTAATTTTACAGGTAATTTCAACACTCTAATAACAGATATTGTTATATGCAAAAATATGAGTTCTTTTATATGGAAGAAATACGGAATAATAATATAAGCCCCTCCCCTCCTCCCGTTAGATCGTTCGGCTGTGAGATTGCACTTATTTTGAGCTGTCAATAGCTTCAAACTCTGACTCACGTGCAATGCTAATTTCACGTAGGCCAGAATTTCTGCCAAAACAAAACAAGTGCATTTTAAAAAATTATAATTGAACTGGGTACTTCACCAATAGTTTTAGCTTGGATACTGATCGTACATCCATGCCAGTTATTATCTATATATGTGCTGTGAGGATATAACTGACAGAAGATCGTAAAACCATGTCAGTGTTCACTTGGCATTAAATATCTTTTGTTTTTTGAGTTCTGGAATATTTTTATTACAGAGAAGTGAATCCTATTTGTTCATTGTATTTTGTAGTGGAAGAGCTAGTTCCTTTGTGCAGTGAGCATGAACTGACTATGTAAACATGGCATTACCCAGTGTGTCGATTTTGGAATTTTACTTTTTATTTTGCTGCTTAAATAAACATTTCCAATTGAAGTTAAAACATTTCTTTTATTCATATAACTGTATTAAAAATATGTTGAGCGTGATCTGCTGAAAAGCCAGCATCTATTTAGTATATCTCCTACTATCATAGGTATGAAAGTGGGAGCCAGACGGATGAATGTCCCGTCGTCTGGCTCCACTACGAGGCATGGTATTGGGAGCCAGACGGATGGGACATTCAATTTCCAAAGTTGGGTGAACATTCCTCGATTCACGGTGTCACCCGTGTACCGAGAATCCCTCATAGAAGGCATAACCACCCACCGTGGACAGCGGAGTAGCCAACCACGGGTGCAGAATGACTGTGACCAGAAGCGTCTGACCAGGATTGTTCATGTTAACAGACAAGCGACGCTGGTTCAAATAACATCCACATTCAATGCAAGAGGTACCACAGACATATCCATCAGGTCAGTGCAGCGTAATTTAGCATCCATGGGGTATAGCATCAGAAGACCCACCAGAGTGCCTTTTTTAATACCATGACATCGGACACAGCGCCTCACGTGAGCTCGTGAACACAGTAATTGGACCCTGGAAGACGCAATGTGTGGTGTGGTCTGTTGAGTCACGCTACCAGTTGTTACGAGCTGATAGTAGGGTTTGGGTATGGCGTAGACCCCATGAGGCCATGGACCCAAGCTGTTAAAAACACTGCATGAGCTGGTGGTAGTTCCATACATGTGTGGAGTGTCTTTATGTGGCACGGTTTGGGTCCTCTGGTCCTCGTAAACATGTCATTAACCAGTAATTGCTTTGTTGCTCTGCTGGGTTACCATTTGTAGACCTTCATGGACTTCATGTACCCCAACAACAATGGGATTTTCCAGGCGGACAATGCCCCATGGCATCGGGCCCAAGTTGTCCAAAATTGGTTTGAGGAGCATTCTGGACAGTTCCGCCTGATGGTGTGGCCACCACGTTCGCCCGACATGAACCCAATAGAGCACTTATGGGACGTGGTGGGAAGGTCCAATCACACCCAAAATCCTGCACCTACAAATACCAGGGAACTGTGGGCGGCTGTTCAGATGGCATGGCTCAACATCTCTCCAGAAGTCTTCCAGCCACTTGTGAAATCAATGCCATTTCAAGCTGCTGCACTTTGCAGGGCTAGAGAAGGTCCTACACGATACTAGGTACATATCCTATGACTTTTGGCACTTTAGTGTATATAATGCATTTTAAAGGAAATGCAGACAATTCCCAGATTCAGCTTTGTAAAATGTGTGATAGTTTTCAGACTTTTCTCCAGTTATATATCACAATCATTTTCCATAGCTGAGCAGCCCCACCATTAGGAGAGTGGGCTGAGCCATGGAGAATTGTTAGCTACAATAATTAGATATTGACTTTCCTACAGAGTTAATGAAGTTATGTGAATAAAATTTCTGCTATCAGTGATGTTTATTTAAATAGTGTCACAAAGTAAAATGTCGAAATGGATGCACTAAATTCGCAAAAATATGTAAAAATATATTTTTGAAATTTGTAAAAATAAGCGTACCCATCTTCCAAAAGATAAATGTTTGGTCTTTTATAAAGCTCTAAAGAAATTGAACTACATAAAGGAATGGTAGATTCATTCAGTGTTTACCCTGCAGGTATTTAGTGATGTAGAATAACCTCAATTGGTAACATTTATCATTACCATAAATGATTACTATCTCTGATTTTAGTTGAATGAGCCAAAAGGAGTAGTCACTCAATGGATTGAGTTTTCACACACAGCTTGTGCTTTTTCCCATGCCTCATCCAGTGTGTCTGCATTTTAAGAAAGCATCACCCTGTTTTGCATAATGTTGCTGTTCACAGACAGGAAATTAGTACTCACATTTTTGGACCTCAAGTAAATGTAGCTATATTTAAATGCCTACTTTTTTGGTTTCTAAAGGCAATCCATATGGATTGCCAACTTAGTACACGTCCAGCGGTGATAATTCTCAGCTTGCTCTCTAGTGGTACATAATGAAAGCTTTTGGTCTCTTTTTGTATATATGGAAATGTGGCTCTGTCCATATTATCATGTTATAACTGTTACAATGATTAGCATGGTTCTCAGATACATATAGTATATTTGTATCGTTGGCTTTTGTACATATGTACCAAACATACAAGAGATTTTATGTGAGATGACTATTTAGCTGATTTTGTGTGTGTGTGTGTCTGTAGCATCTTCTGCAAATAATAATAATATGCCTGCTTCTGCATTGGCCATTGTTCTCGCTCATACTGATTTATCTATATTATGTAGGCTATTTGTTGAAACAAATAATGGTAATTTGTTGCTATTGCATGGACCCATTATTTCCCTGTACAAATGATAATATTCTTACTTGTCTAATGTCTCAGGAAATAATGTAATTGACCTGTTTCCACGTGCCATTTATTTCAACAAATTTATCTAAATTTTCATGTCTCCACGTGCACCAATTTCCCACGAGCTTAGAATCATATGGAGGGGGGGGGGACGAGTCCCTTGCAACTTTTAGCTTTAGTTTGTCACCCAACATACTGTGCTTCCCAAAATTTTTCAATTTCGAAAGTTCATTAGTTATAGAATTCATACTGAAATTCAGAGTAATTGAGTACATTTTTCTGATATCAAATGTATCATTGTGAGGTTATTTTTGTCTTTATACTGATGTGTGTAATGTAATCACATGGGAATTGGATTTGCTGGATGACATGTGTGGGCAGAAAATGGTTCAAGCTCTGAGCCTTCACACTTCGACATTGTGTACTTTCTAGCCCTTTTTGCTTGCTCTGGATGTCTTACGCAGTTGTGGAGACCCAGATTTCAAAAGTTCATTAATATATCTATATATATCTCCTGAAGTGCCAAAAGTCATGGGATACGTACCTAGTATCGTGTAGGACCACCTCTAGCCCGGCAAAGTGGAGCACCTTGACGTGACATTGATTCCACAAGTTGCTGGAAGACTTCTGGAGAGATGTTGAGCCATGCTATCTGAACAGCTGCCCACAGTTCTGTGGTATTTGTAGGTGCAGGATCTTGGGTGTGAATGGACCTTTCCACCACGTCCCGTAAGTGCTCTATTGGGTTCATGTTGTGTGAACGTGGTGGCCACACCATCTGTCGGAACTGTCCAGAATGATCCTCGAACTAATTTTGGACAACTTGAGCTCTGATGACATGGTGCATTGTCCGCCTGGAAAATCTCATCCTTGTTGGGGTACACGAAAGGCTGCATGCAGATGGTCACCCAGCAGAGCAACAAAGCGATTACCCATTAATGACGTGTTTATGACAACCAGAGGACCCAAACTGTGCCACGTAAAAACACCTCACACATGTATGGAACCACCACCAGCTTGCACAGTGCCTTGTTGACAGCTTGGGTCCATGGCCTCATGGGGTCTGTGCCACACCTGAACCCTATCATCAGCTCTAACAACCACATGTCAGGCTTCCAGGGTCCAATTATCGTGTTCACGAGCCCAGGTGAGGCACTGTGTCCGATGTTGTGGTGTTAAAAAAGGCACTCTGGTGGGTCTTCTGCTCCCATACCCCATGTATGCTAAATTACGCTGCACTGACCTGATGCATGTCTCTGGTACCTACTGCATTGAATGTGGATGTTATTTGATCCAGTGTCGCTTTTCTGTTGACGTGGGCAATCCTGGTCAAATGCCGCTGGTCACGGTCATTCAGCACCCATGGTCAGCCACTGCGCTGTCCATGGTGGGTGGTAATGCCTTCCATGAGGCATTCTCGGTACACAGGTGACACTGTGGATCAAGGAATGTTGAATGTTCACCCAACTTTGGAAATTGAATGTCCCATCCGTCTGGCTCCCACTACCATGCCTCGTTCAAACTCCGATAATTAGCGTCGGCTTTCCATAATCTTACTGGCGGTTGTTCAACCTGAGTCACGAGATTACACCTCACAACTGATAAAAATCTTGGCATGCGTCGAAACCTTTATATGACAGCAGTACCAGTTAAAAATTTGTATACTACTATCCCATGACTTTTGGCACTTCAATGTATATATATATATATATATCATCATCATCATTGTCAACCATTATCAATCCACTGCTGGACGAAGGTCTCCCCAAGTTTCCTCCACAACGGTCTGTCTTGTGCCAGTCTCCTCCATGTCACTCCCGCATGCTTTCAAATTTCATCCACCCATCTTCCATCTGGGTCTTCTGGGTCTTTTCCTGTCCCTTGGAATCCAATCTAAAATTTCGGATATAACAAAATACAAACATAACTCTCATAAAACATAACCAATTTAAAATTTTAGGAAATCTAAGAACTGTTCAAAGTTGTTTCATAAAAAGATGAAAAGATTACAGAAAATTTTGATAGGTGTCACTTGTGGCTTTTTTAAGTGCCGACACAAATAGCAGCTTCCTCATTTCTACCCAGACCAAGTAGGTGTGGGTTTCTGCTATGTCAAATTTGCAAAGTCAAGGTAGGGTAATGCTAAGGTAGCTATCTAAAAATAAAATAATTTTCATTGCCATTTTTCCAGTTTTTCATGGATTTTAGACTTTCAAAAAAATTATATAAAAAAACAATTCTAAAAATATTTAAATGAATTCCACAATTTTAAAGACTTCAAGAAATTTTAAAAGACTACAAATTTGATATTTTCAGGCCTGACTCATCATCTAGACATAAAAATAAGCAACTAAATGCTGAAAAACGAGTACTTGAAACAAATCAACAAAAAATTACCATTATATGGCTCTGAAATCCTGCGGTATTGAAGATGCATACATTAATATTATTAATAACATCTATGAAAATGCAAGTGCAAAGATTCGGCTGTTTGAAAATACAACACACATAAAAATTGGAAAAGGAGTGAGACAAGGTGACACCATATCTCCGAAGCTCTTTAATGCCACATTGGAAAATGTCTTTCAATCACTGAACTGGGAAAACAAAGGGATAAAGATTAATGGAGATTATCTAACCCACCTTCGTTTTGCTGATGACATAGTCATTTTTGCAACTACCCCATGAGAGCTACAGAGTATGATCCAGGAACTTGCTGACAAGAGTAAAGAAGTGGGATTAAAAATGAACTTTCAGAAGACGAAAGTGATGTTCAATGCTTTTACAAGAAATGAAGATTTATCGATTGATGGAGAAAAACTGGAGATAACAGATACGTATGTTTATCTTGGACAGCAGATATCAAGTGAGGGTCACATTGATGAAGAAATTAATCGGCGTACAAAACTTGCCTGGAGAGCTTTTGGAAGAAACAGCATAATTTTCAAGAGCAATATGCCATTATGTCTTAAAAGAAAAGTGTTTGATCAATGCATCCTTCCAGTGCTTACGTATGGTGCAGAGACGTGGACCTTAGCTAAAAGAGACATACAAAGGCTGCAGACAACTCAAAGAAGCATGGAGAGGTGCATGCTTGGTGTAACCAGGAGAGATAAGAAGAGGAACACGTGGATCCAAAAAATGACAAGAGTGGAAGACATCATGATCAGAGTTAAATCCCTGAAATGGCAATGGGCTGGACATACTGCCAGAAGAACAGACCATTGATGGACAGCCGAAATTTTAGATTGGATTCCAAGGGACAGGAAAAGACCCAGAAGAAGACCACATGGAAGATGGGTGGATGAAATTCGAAAGTATGCGGGAGTGACATGGAGGAGACTGGCACAAGACAGACCGTTGTGGAGGAAACTTGGGGAGACCTTCGTCCAACAGTGGATTGATAATGGTTGACGATGATGATGATACAAAATATTGCTGTCTTAGAATGTGTGGAATATGTCTTAATAAATGAAATTACAGGATGAAATCCCAACTACCTTGCTAGACTCATACCAGCTTCTTAAAGCATGGCACCACATTTTTTCAAACAAAGGTTAGGTCTAACCAAACTTGGGAAGTAGAAAAATCTAAAATATGATCATGCAAAACAAAATTGTTTTTACCAGAAAAATGGTTGGTTAGCTTTCTAAAAAAACACTCAACTAACTACACAATACATAAATATAAGTCACAGATATAATTTCAACAGCTAACTTACTTTGCCTACTTCTTACTCCTGTACTATCCAAGAGTTGAGAATGGCTGCTCAGGCCAGCCAGTTGAGAAGCAGCACCCTCTGGTAGCCCAAAAGCTAGAAATCCTTATTGCTGTGCTCTTGAAGGAGGTTTGTAGCTGACATTTAATAGGACCCCAACCAAAACAATTTTTTTTTTAAAGTTTCAGACAATGTTAAGTATTTATAGTTTTAACATAGCAGTCAGACATCTCTGTTCATCACGTAACACTGTACCCGTGTTCACTGTTCATCACGTAACATCAATCACATCAGAAAACTTGAAAATTATGTGATTGATGTTACGTGATGAGTGAATACTGGAAATTCAGAGATGTCTGATTGTCGTGTTAATAATTCTGACTTATTTCCACATATTATGAGAATATTCCAATATTCTACTGAATTTATGTATAGTTCTGATTTTTGCTAATACTGAAGAGACCCTTCATACACCAAAATACTATTTTGGTCTCTGAAGAGACCAAAATACTGAAGAGACCCTTCAAACACAGCACTTCTGTGTTTAACAGGTCCCACTAGTATTTGATTACCTAAAAATTTGTAATAGTTACTTCCTATTTTTTTAAATTATTATAAATTGTACTCTTTCTTGTATAAAATGCTTTATTTTAAAATTTTTGTTTACTTTTTATTTTCAATTTTTTAATTTTTTTGATGTATTAAAGTATTTATTATTATTATTTTTTGTATCAAAGAAAAGGTATTTACCATAGCATTTTTAGGTTCCATTAAATATGAGTGATTAACATCAGCCTACTCACGTCTATAAAATATTATAGCTTTCATGAGTAAAATACATTCCTGGTTTAAATTAAGTATGTAATCCTGACACTGCATATTATTATAGCTATTCTTCTTAATGGTAGTTTAATGAAAGCCTTAGGTACTTGGTTATTATGAAAATGATCTGTAAGTACTGTAATATGTTTATGGAAGTTTGATTCTAGGTTACATATTCTAGAACTTGTTTATGTGTTGAGAAACTTTGTTGTTGAGATTTTAACTTCTGATACTTTTGAGTTCCAGGTAAGACATGGACGTTGTATTTTGCTCTTTAGATCTGAGTTTTACCTAACCATAGAACTAGTAATCCTAAATTAAAAATGAACCACACCTTCTAGCCTTCAGTAATCATTGATAGTTAAATTGTAAAATAAGTTAAAAATAAATTAAAGAAACATTTGTCACAACAAATGATAATTTGTTTGCTTCTGTATGGACCATTTTTCTCTAGGACTAATTTTAACTTCATGTGCAGAGGCTATTTATCTTGAGAAATAATTACTGTTAACAACAATTGACCTGATGCTAAGTAGATGTTTTTGCCCTAAAAAAAGGGACTCAACCCACTTGGGAAAGGAAAATGGATATCTGTTTGCAGTGTGGTTATTTGTCTCAACCAAAAACTATATCAGTATTGGTAAAAAATTATGTATTTCTGTAGGCATTTAGAATCAGCAAAAGTTTTCTAAGTAATGGCTATTCACCTGCTGTGGAGGCCATTTGTATTAGCAAGTAAATACTGGTAATTTTTTTGTATTTTTGTGGTGCTTATTTGTCTCAGCTAATAGTCATTTTTGCACTGTTCAGTCAGTTTGTGGTGACAATCATCTTGTTTCTGTTTCAAGCCTGTGTCTTAATATAAAGTTTTACTCATGAACTTTTAAGTTTGACAGGAATTTCTAAAGAATACATTAATTTTCACTTGTCAAATTTTCAGCCAGTATGCTTACCAATCTTCAAAACTTAGTAGGTGTTGCCACTGATGGGATAAAATCAAACACTTCTGATCATTTGAAGTAGTGCCTCTTCTCTCTATTTCTGAACCTTCTGCTATTTTCCTTTAAAACAAAAATGTTGTTTGTGTGCCAGAACTTCGAGTTTCAACTCACATTGTGTTGTATAATGTCTGTCCAAACCTGTTTTGTTTGAAATGTTCATAATTGCAGCTTTATATTCTTCTGCTCTTGTTCTAAGTTGCCTGCCCATCTCTTCCACATAGCTAAGACCACATTCACATTTTATGTTGTTGAAGAAATCTTGCTATAAGATGTTTTTTCCTCATTTTGATTTATGTGAGGGAGATAATTTTTCACTTTATTGCGTAGTTTTGGAGTCAGTTGTACATGGCATTTTTTTTTACTGATCATGTGAGGGTTTTTCAACAGTTCTTTTGCCGCCCCGCTGGCGCAGTGGTCTAAGGCGCTGGCCTCTGATCATTCGTCCGTAAGGGGTCCGGGTTCGAATCCTGGTCAGGCATGGATGTTGTGTTTGTCTTACAGCACTGGCTCTCTCCCTTCCCTGGAACCAGTGACCCTAAATTAGGGACGGGCGACTGCTTATAGCCCATTGAGTTGCTCACGGTGGTCGTTAAACCTCCAATTAAAAAAAAAAAAAACAGTTTTTTTATGAAATGTGATTTTCTAGTTAAGTGACTACTTGCTTTTGACTTCTTTTTATTTTTTACTAAAGTTTTTTGTGATTTGTTAGGAAAGGTAACTATCTTCTTCTAGAATCACCTGTAATTCTTCCTTTTGTGCATTTTTAAAATCTTCTAAAGAATTTAGAGTACTTTTTTTTTCAAAAATTGTGTTTGTTTTTATGCAGTTAGGATGATTTGACTGATAATCTAACATTGTGTTATTGTTGGTAGTTTTTTTACATAACTGAGTTTCAATTTTTATTTCATTAGGCACTGATGCCAAGCCCAAATAGTCAAGCTGATTTCCTTTTTTCATTTCTCGGGAGAATTTCAGGCATTCACTTAGTGTGTAAAATGGAAAGTTAAATATGTCGTGAGTAATCGAAAAATAATATATTCCTTAGAAACCCCACATGATACTCAGTAGTGTGTGGTCATTGTATGCATTTTCATGCCTACGTGCAAAGACTTGCACTATGGAAAAAGAATTACACCAGGAAACTTTGTGCTGCAGTTTTTTTTACAGGAAAATTTAAACTATGTACCTGGTTTCAGAAGAGTTTTAATTAAAATGAAATTCACATATTTGCATGTATTTTTAGAAAAAAAGGTGTGAATGCAAAAACTACTGAAACAAAGCAGAAATGCAAAAGCTACCTTCGCATCATCATGCCTGTTCTCATGTGAGATTTTGCTATGTGGAGGAGCTGATCTAGCTAGGCAGGGAAGTAAACAACAGCAACGAAAAAAAGCACTAATGTGAAATATCTAGTTGCATCTATTTACTGGCAACTAAACTTCAGTCAGCCAATTCGATCCCTCCCCTTTGTATCCTCTGTTTATTCCCACTTCCACTGTGCTACTGAAAAACTAGCCAAAATGGGAAATGTAGCAGAGCACAAAATTTCTGGTCGGCAGCTTGCCATTGGCGAGCAAAAATTTGTCCTTGGCGAATAAAATTTTTCTCATTGAATTACCATAATTTCCTTGTTAACAGCTTCAGCTGTTCTGATGTTAAAAGTTTTTTTTTTTTCAAATATTTGGTGCTGATGATATGCTGAATTTGTTCTATAAAGCAACTTTGCTGTCTAATACACAATTTATATGAGTTCAATATACATAAAAATGAATATTATGTACACTAAAAACACAAGTTAAAAACATTAGCACTTTCAAGCTCACATTGAGCTAGTCTTCAGATGTATGTAATGCTGTGTTAAACTGGGAGTAATGGTATATATGTGGGAGGTATATTTTATGATCATGCTCAGTGAGAAAAACAACAATCGAATGCCCAAGCCAACAGGACTCTGGTGAATGAACAAAAGCAGATTCATTTGCTACAGCAAAACCCGGATGTTGCAATAGTAAGTGCGGATAAAGTACCTCAAGTGATCATCATAAAGAAATCAGAATATGATGCAAAAATGAATCAGACTATTCTTTAAATATCACATGTAATTTGTTCTCGTGACCCAACTAATGCTACTGTGCAGCTGTTTCAAAGTTGAAGCTGTCGGGTCTACTCCCTCAGAATTTCAATAAGGTTCTTCACCCCCCTTCAGGTACACATGTACCCGAAATATTTGGAAAGTAAAAACCCATAAAGTCGGCCAACCACTTAGACCTCTCGTCTCTGCACGTAATAGCCCCACTCAACCCCTCGAAGGGGCCTTAGCTAATTTTCTACAACCTTTTAACTTCTGGTTCTTCGTACTGTGTGGCAAGTTCCACTCAAGCTCTGCAAAAGATTCATTCCATTTTTTCTTCATCCACAAAGTTTGTCGTGTTATCCCTCGATGTAACTTCATTGTATTCAAGTGTTCCAGTCCCCCTTGTGCATCAAATCATAGAACAGAAAATTCTAGTAGCAGGTACCTCCATGCCCAAAGAAATACAGGGCATACTTAATGCTCTAAGACTTGTTCATTCTAGATCTTACTCTGCGTTCAACGATATACTGACAGTGTGAGGGAGCCCCTATGGGGTCCTCCCTCTTGGCTGTGTTGGAAGCGATCTTAATGCAAGACATTGAGGAAGGCGTTTTGTCAATTTTTCATGTAATGCCATTTCTGTATATTCATTATATTGACGACATTTTATTATTTTGGCAATCTACTCGGGATGATTTAAATGAATTTATCGAGTTGTTTGGATCTAGATATAGCACCATTAAGTTTACCTCAGAGTTTGAGAAAGATTTCCAACTGTCTTACCTTGTCTTCTTACTCGTAAGAGATCCTGATACAAGTGAAATATCGCATTCAGTTTACAGGAAATCAAACTCTATAGTTATAATGATACCATTCAACTCTGCACATCCTATTAGCCAAAAACTATCCTTGTTACACTTCATGATTCATCGCGCCATATCATCCTCGTCTACTCTCGCATTTCGTGAAAGTGAACTTCACCAAATTAAGAAGTATGCTTCTCACTTTGGTTATCCTCAAACACTGGTTAATGCAATAATTCGCCGAGTTTGTTCAAATGTAAGCTCGACTTTGATAAGAGCATCTGCCGATGCTACGAACCTGTCTTCGGATTAAAGACTCGAAACTTCAGCGACTTATTAAAGGACAGAGACCAAATTCTGATGGACACCAGATATGGTGTATATGCAATAACATTGGAGACAACCGGTGAGGATGACAGTAAAGCCGCCCCGGTGGCGCAGTGGTCTAAGGCGCTGGTCCCTGCTCATTTGTCCGTAAGGGGTCCGGGTTCAAATCCCGGTCAGACATGGATGTTGTGTTTGTCTTACGGCACTGGCTTTCTCCCTTCCCTGGAACCAGTGACCCTAAATTAAGGACGGGTGACTGCTTATAGCCCATTGAGTTGCTCACGGTGGTCGTTAAACCTCCAATCAAAAAAAAAAAATAAAAAGATGCCAGTAAACAGTTATACATAGGCTCTACTCGGCAGAACCTTAGATTGCGAGTGAATGAACATAAATGTAGTGTCAAAATACCCTCTTCAGCAACTGCTCTATCTAGGCTTTTCCTGCAGGGTAAACATCAACCTGACTGACAAAATGCAAAAATTCTCAATACCCCAAGTAACTGTTCATCCTTGCTTTTGGCAGAAAGTCTGCTAATACAAAGGCATGGAAAGAATTGTTGTAACGATGACATTCCTATAGCGATTCTGTCACCATGGAAAATATTGTGAAAAACTCAGAACTCTCTCGACCACTAGCAGTGAATTATGTAACATCTTTCTCACTGCACATGCTCATAAGATATACATCCAACATATATACCATTACTCCCAGTTTAATGCAGCATTACATACATCCATCACCATGGAAACTATTGTGTAAAAACTCGGAACTCTCCCCAACCACTAGCAGTAAATAATGTAACATCTTTCTCACTGCGCATGCTCATAAGATATACCTCCCACATATATACCATTACTCCCAGTTTAACGCAGCATTACATACATCTGAAGATGAGCTCAACGTGAGCTTGAAAGTGCTAATGTTTTTAACTTGTGTTTTTAGTGTATATAATATTCATTTTTTATGTTTATTGAACTCATATAAATTGTGTATTAGATGGCAAAGTTGCTTTATAATACCTACCTGTACAAATAAGTAACCTTCATCTGCTGAATTTGTTTTCTACAATTACCCCCCCTGAAATTTCCACACAGATGATAATTATCCTTTTCAAAGCATTTATTTTTTTCTCTTTCATGAACTGCCGGGTTCTCATTGCTGGTATTGCTTGTTTGAAGGCTCTACAGATCACTCCGCAGGCTTGTTTATCTGCCACTGCTATGAAGGGAACTGACTCACTCAAATAAACTTTGACCAGCAGGGGTGTGTATGTGGGGAGAGGTGAATCCCACCAAGAGAGGCAGGCAGGCCAGATGGAGGCCACAGCAGAGGCAACCCCTTAAACAAAGAAAGAAAAGCAAAAAATAAACAAGCTTCCCTCAGATTTATGTCACCTGCTATTGAGGAACTAAAACGAACAGTGAGCGAAAACACAAATCGTGGGGTCTTCAGAGCTGCATTTTTAGCAGATCTTTTGTAAAAAAAGATCGTGCTTATGTTATTGATTTGTCCGTCCGTCCATCTGTGGACAGACACATATCTCTCCAACTTAGTCTGATTTGAAAAATTCTTTTTGCATTGGGAAGCTTTAAATATGCAAATGATGATCCTTCATTTTGTTTATTTCTTTTTACGGTATACAATTTTGCCACTAGAGGGTGTAAATGTAGATGTCAAATTCAAAATACACTTTATTCCATATATTTGCTTCTAAGCATCTGATTGAAAAAATCTTTAACCTTTTGATTTCATTTTTATCGAAGAGTATAAATGAAATAGAGTTTTAGTTCATTTGTAAATCATACATAAATGTAGCATTCAATGTCAAAATAATTCATAAAATGGTTTGTTCCCTTAGTTTATATTTTTATTAAAATTAGTAAGAAATTTCGAGACACCTAATCTTTGCAGTTGCTTGTATTCTTAAAAAAAAAAGAAAAAAAGAGCTTGGGATAGCATAGGTGGCCCCGTCTGTTGCATTTCCCCCCAATTGGCTATTATTTTTAAGCACAGCAACTATAAAAAACTTAAGCTATTTGACTGGCGATTGTGAGCCCGGCTTTGCAGGCTAGCGGTTCAATCAGTTACAAATTGAAATTGGCGAAAATATTAAATTCAACAGTAACAAATATAGTGAGTTGCAAGCACACTTCCAGAAATAAGGCTATACATCTGGACAAGTGTTGCTGCTAAAGTTTGTGAATCGCAAACTGTACAATATGCGCTGGTAATGTTTTTTTTCCAGTTTTTTTTATTTACCTTATGATGGGTTTCATTTCAACTCAGGCAGGGTCGTACCATGATGGTCTCAGATTTCTCTGAAAAAATTAAGGAGTGTTCCTTGACTAAAATAAGGAGACCTATATTTTTTCTTTCGCCAAAATATTTTTTTACCTTCGAGATAGAGGGTTTCAAATCTTGCACCGTCAAACAAGCTCTCTAGAAAACGGTTATTTTTTCTAACTTCAGCGAGTCATTGCAGCGGAATTAAAAAAGATATCTTGTTCTGGTATTTTTTTTACATTGTGTGTGTAATATGTAATAATATATGGTGCTAATATATTTTACACATCGTATGATTAAAATTAAAAAAAACTGTAAACTTTGTGATTTAAAAAAAAATTGAATTTTTTAATAATTTTTTTAACAGGTGCAGATGAAGTTTTTTCTATACTCGTTTTTTTTTGTTAAAGACATACAAATGTGCACTTTATTTGCAATTTTTTTATGTATCTGTAAAACTGCTTGTTTCCGTGTTTCGGCAGCGTCATAAACAGCTAATTTTGAAAAATCTGTAACTTTGCCGACAATTTTCTCAAAAAATCCATTTTTTAAAATTCTGAAAATTAAATCTCTGTTTTATTATCAACAGAAGAATATCTGTGTAAATTTTCACCGACCTAAAACTCCCGTTTCCGAGTTAGACGCGTTTGAATTTGGTTTGAAAGCCTACGATTTCCCGTGTTCTACCACAAAGTTCAAACCACAAATGAATCAGCTGACTGCTCATGTTGTTTAATTAATTCATTACCATGCTTCCAATCATTGAATCCTGTTGCAAAATGTGTTCTCTTGTTCATTGGTCGGAACAAGCAACATGGAACACAAAAAACCTTTCCAGTTGACTGAGAGAAGAGCAGCCAGTCTCTTATAAAATTTTCTCCATTAAGGAATGTACTTCTTAACATCTTTGCATATAGAGTGCGTTTGGCATCATTATAAATACTCTCAGAGCCTGAAAAATCTGACTGCAAGTTTTGTTTTGGAGGATTCTTTAAGCTATTTTCAGTTACATAACTTACATTCACATCCCAAGTTGCAGGATCTTCTAATGAAAATGTGTAAGGAAGTAGGCCTACCATGTTGGTTTGTAGGTTAGAAGGCTCTTCATGTTTAGTTAGGTCTGCTGAGTCGGTCTGCTTCAAACAAGCTGCTTCATCACATTTTGCACTCTCTTGTTGGGTTTGCACAGCCGACGACAGTCCTGAGCCTGGGCAAGAGGATAAGTCCAGACGTTTAATAGAAGTGAATGAGGCAGAGGCAGAAGGGGTGGTGCTAGATGTAAAAAACGAGCCTATTTTTGGTACTTATTTTAGTAGTTTAAGTTCATCATTCTGTCTTTTAGCAGCACACTTTCTGAACACAGCACCACCACTTACTTTCTTACTCATGTTTAAACACTCCAGCAGGCAAACTTATCTAACCAAAAACGCATGCGGAAGCCGCATTGCACTTACAAGGTTAATAAAAACACACGAGAACACGAAACACGAGTGGAACATTGGAACCAGTGACACAGGAGTTGAATATGTTGAATGCGCACACTTGGCGTTGGTGCCAGCCGCTCCTGGCAATCGACGCTAAGCATACGCAGGGCAAGTGAGGAAATAAAAGTCTTGCTTGGTGTCCGGCATGGAGGGTGGAGGTGTTGCCCTTTTAAATGTGTAAGTGTAATTGAATTATATGAAAAAAATAACCACATTTATAAGAGTGGAATATGCTGACTGCGCACCCGGTGAGGAAGGTGTGGCATTGGGCGTGTGTGTCTGTGGTGGTCCATTTAAATACGTCACTTTATGTTTACTTTTTCGAGTAACTTTCTCTCCTTTGCTTTTTTCTTATGTACTGTTTTTGGATTTATTTTTGCAACTAGTTTGTTTTTATAATTCCGGTTTTTCGTGTTCTTATAATGGCATAACTGCCCATATGTAGAGTTGTTTCCTCACTCGAAGAACCCTTGAAATAAGAAAAACATTATTAAACAATTTTTCCAAAATCCTGCCTTAAAAAAAAAAAAAAAAAGAAAATATATATATCTTCCTCTTGTGCCCCTAAATTTTGGTGCCCTGGGCATTAACCCAGCTTGCCCAGTTATAAAACGGGGCCTGCCTGTAACTTATAAATCAGTTCAAACCACAAAATGAAATTCACAGGTTTTGTTGAGTACCAGTATGGGCATCCTTAGTAGAAAATAAAATATATGGTCCCTCTTTTGAGATATGTATCCTTGAAATCTGCAAAAGTTAAAAATTTTGCAACTTTGAGGGGAAGGGGACCAAACCCAGACTTAAGTTCTCTGTAGCTAAAAACTCTACTAGCCATAGTTATTACACAAAGATTCCCAACTTGGGGTTCTAACTTCCAGTCACCTTAACAGTCCATCCAAAATGGTGATTCATGCTTGTGAGTATTGCAGATTTCAACACCATTTTAAGTAAGGTTAAAAAAAAAATTCTATCATTTCTATACATTTTCTGTAAGCCTAAAATGCTCTCTTTAAGGTAGTGAAAACCAAAACTTTCAATCTACAATAAGAGGAAAGCAATTGCATTTTTTCAAAACCATTGTGAGTTCCTATTTTGGCCTGCTGCAGAAAAGAAAAATGAACCTATATCCAAAATGGTGGCACATAAAAATAAAGTAAAAATTCTTTTGAGCTACTCACTGATAGGGTTAAACTAGGGGGAGGGGGTGTATAAATTGGTCAAGCAACAACTTAAGAAATTGGGTAATATCATGTTGGAATGTTCCATATGTAAAACACAGTTTTTTTTTTTTTTTTTTTGTGTCCTCGCCAAAATTGCGAATTGTCCAAAGAATATTACATTATCTACTCAAATCAGCACAAAGCTCTATGCTAAATCCAGCATATTTTTATGTGGCTCAAAGTATTACTATGTTAGGGTATAAACTTTAAACGTTTACTGTTCATCACGTTGTTCTTGGTGTAAATGTAGCCCTCTGACGTGACGTCCAACATATAATACGCCGTAAAAGTTATTCATTTTGGCATACAATGTTCAGTGTAACCGTCAAAGTTATTCATCATTTGCATAATGGTGTTTATGTGTTGATATGAATAACTTTTACGTTTCATACAATTTCAGTGTATGTCAATATGAATAACTTTTACGGTGCATTATATGTTGGACGTTGCGTAGGAGGGCTATATTTACACCAAGAACAACGTGATGAACAGTAAACGTTTATACGTTAATATAGTAATGCCCAAAGTATTTTTTTCTCCTGCTGAAAGGCTACGCTATAATACACACATGAAAATATTTTTAGCAAATTTAAAGTGGGGGCTCATTTTGAAAAAAAATGTGTTTAATAAAAATGTTGCCTCATTTTTCCATGTCTTTTGTCATTAAATTTAAAAAAGTATTCTTCTAATTCTAAAAATGTGCAGAAACAAGTTGTTCCCAGATTATGGATCATGCAGATCATTTAAGAAAAAAAAATTATGTGGCTGCAACAGCTAGTTATGAAGTTATGAATTTTTTTGTCCTACAGTGTAGTTGTGAAAACTCATAGAGTGAAAACTTTAAAGGCAGAGCTACCCAATTTTTAAAGTGGCATTACTCAAGATCTACTGGACCCCGACTGACCTAAAATTTTAATTTTCATATCTTATCAGTACTTTGTGCCAATTTTCACAAAAATTTGAGATGGGTGGGTGACATGCCCTGGGTGATCTGGCATGGAATGACCTGGAGTTACCGTGCATCTTTCTAGGTATACACACTTATACATATTTTTGAGAGACTGGTTAGATGTAGTTAGTATCTCTCCTAGAAACCTCCATGATCTCACTGCTTTACATGGGAGCATGTAAGTGAAGCTCAGTGCAGTAGACAGGTAGACTGATTTTCATGTATGAAAATTAGTAGAACAAAAATGAAATAATAAAATATTGTTATAGGCTGAAATGAAATGGTTTTAATAGGATATGCTTACTGTTCCTTTTCTTGAATCCACATTTGGTGGTGACCTCTAACAATGAAAAGCAGCACCTGTAATATATGCCTTATAATACCAGAAACTTGTCTACCTGAGGGTGATTGATGTGCTAGGCCCTGTACTAGAAAGAACAACAAGTTTATATGAAAATAATGCTGATTATTTTTCAGTGTTTGTTGACTTAGATGCTTTCAAAAAGCAGTTAAGTGAACATATAAGATTTCTAATGGAAGGCTGTCCCCAAGATGTTGATATTAACCTCAAAGACAGCTCTGAAGGTGCTGATATTAACTCATTAGACAGACAACTTACCTGCATTTTTCTATTAGAGATTATTATAGATATGTGCCAAGAGACATTTAAATCAGCAAGACCTTTATCAAATAATTTTCAAAGATAAAATCCCCTTGGCATTTTCTAGTGTAGAAATAATATTGTGACTGTTTTTCTAGGCTAGTGATTACAAAACTGCTCAGTTTTTTTTATGTTTAAAATACATAAGGAGTGAGATGTAGACAATAATTCCACAAATAAAACTTGGAGTTCAGCATCATGTACAATGTACATATATAGTGACAACAGCTTATCTTATGAAGATATAGTATATTGCTATCAAAAAATGGAATAACAAGCTTCAGTATTTTAATTGACCTCTTCTTTTATGGGAACTTTAGTCATTATTAAGAAACCAAGTTGTCATCCATCATTTCAGTTTCATGCTTGTTTTTTAAATTTTCATTCATTCAACCAGAATTAATTTTTTATTTTATTTTGGAATTTTAGAAGCAGTGAAGTGAACATATAAGATTTTGGAATTTTAAAAGCAGTGAAGAATTTAATTGAAGGAAGATTTTGAATTTTGAAGGAGACTTGACATAGGTACCTGAGATGGTCAAAGTTTGTCCTTAGGGTCGGGGCCGTAGCCAGGGAGGGAGGGGTTTTGAGGGTTTAAACCCTTCCCAAAATGTTTAAAATGTCTCAAAAATAAAAATTGTTTTATAAATGTTATAAATTTTTGTAAGTAAATAGCATAGTATATACACTGAAGAGCAATTGAATTAGAGATACCTGTTTAGTAACGTGCAGCACCACCTTTCGCCCTGATGACGGCGGCGATTCATCTCGGCATGGACTCAACAAGACACCGGAAGCGTTGGGAAGCCATATGGATCCACGACCCCTGAACAAGCTCCCACAGTTCACGAAGATTTGATGGAGGGGGTCAGAGCCTCAAACATCTCTCTCGATGGCATCCCAGATGTGCTCGATGGGATTGAGGTCAGGTGACCTAGCTGTTTAAGGAAGCGAGGTCATGTCGGTGGAGTGTTCATCCAACCAATCGGATACAATTCGGGAGCAATGGCACGGTGCATTGTCTTTTTGCAAGATGAGGTCCCCAGTGGGATGTTGAAGATGCACAAACGGGAGCCAATGGTCGTCCAGAATATCCCGGTAATGTTGACCTGTGAGGGACGATGTCACACGTACCAGGGGTCCCATTTCAGTCCACGTAAACAGTCCCCAGACGAGAATGCCACCCCCACCAGCTTGAAGAGTACCCTGCTGGCAAGAAGGATCTATCGCTTCATGTGGTTTGCGCCACACTCGTATCCTGCCATCCGCATGCACCAACGTGAATCTCGACTCATCAGTCCAGGCAACGTTTTTCCAAATGTCTAGGGTCCAGTGGCGATGTTCCAGCGCCCATGCTAATCTTTGCACCCTGTGATGTGCGGTCAGCAGCGGTACCCTCGTGGGATGATGATTTCTGTACCCCATAGCGAGGAGATGGTTCTGGATGGTGTGGCTGCTTACACGTTTTTGTGCACCAGCGTTAAATTGCAGAGTGATTTCTTGCACTGTGGCCCGTCTATCCGCTGTTACAATGCGAGCTAGCCGACGATGACCCCGCTCATCCACACGCTGTTGTCCATGGCAGTTGGCCCTTGCAGGGATGGTTTTACCGGATTCGATGTACTCACGGTGCACCCGTGACACAGTGGCTCATGAAAATCCCAGTGCTTGCACGACTTCCGAGATGGAGTGACCCATTCGTCGGGCCCCGACAATTTGCCCACAATCAAATGCGCTTAGATCCTTTGTCTTACCCATACTGCGTCCGACTCTTACTGATTCCTGTCGCATCACTTCTTATATTGTTGGATCGCTGCATACGTCATGTCGTTTGCGTTTACAGGGCCGCCCACAGTGCCACATTTACATAATGCCAGCTGTCTCTAATTCAATTACTTTTCAGTGTAAGTCAGTATTTGAAAAATGGGGAGTTTTAAATTGAAGAATTTCGTATGCAAATAAAATGTAACAGAGAAAAAACTTAACATATGTGTAACGTACAGTGAAAATTAATTTTCAAATTCAGACATCCCCCAGGCAATTCTTTTTGACTATGGCCCTGCCTAGGGTAGGCAGTCCAAATAGCATCAATCAGAAAGCTGTTAATTATGAAATTGTTAATAAAAGTAAAATATTGTGGCTTCTACCAGTTAAATTTTTATACCTGTTCTGATCAAGTATCAGTGGTAAAAATAAAGCACACTCTTTGGGTAATGGTGGTTGTGCATCAGAAACAGGAACATATGTGAGATTCTTGGGAACGAAACAGGTACTGTTAGGACTTCCTTCTGTAGTGTGATAGATTTCACCCCCTAGAAGGGTTGGGGGATAGTATTGATAAGGCTGTATATTTACAACTTAAATCCTTTCTCTGCAAAACTGAAACATACGTACCAACGATGTGTTCCATAGTTTTGACATTTGTATGATACACTGTGATGAATTTTTAAAAATGTAAATTCATGTTATTAGTAAAGGCTTTGAGTACTAGTAGAACATATATGATAATGAATGCCTTTGTACAGTGGCATGCCCAGAATTGTGGGGGAAAGGGGGTTGCATTTTTTAAAATACAACTAAACGTGTTATGACTGAATTTTTAAAATGCATGCAACATCTGCACAAATATGGTCAAATAAATATTGCTGGAAATTATTAATATTCTTCTTACTTATATTCGTATCACCACATAATAGTTGACCACTTATGTTTTGCTATTTAATTGCTTTATCTGTGCAGAAAACAAGAACACTACATTACTTACTATTAAATGGTTAAAAAATACAAGTAATTCTGGAAAGAAAAAAAAAATTAGCCTTCTAGTGAAACATTCTTCATTTGTATAATGGCCCTTTTTTTCATTGTGCAATAACACTAACAATCCCTTACGCTGATATCGTTCATTTCAACAAATATTGTTTGATTTGATTCTCCTCTTATGTTGCTTTTACTTACTGTTACTTGAGTCATATTCACAGCCTTCTGGATTTTTTTGCTAGTTCATCTAAAACTTCTTCAGCTTTTAGTGTGTATTCTCGATGAATGGGAAGCAATGTTAACCCATTGAGTCTCAGATCTGATGTGGCATTACATAGAGAGACAGTGTTGAAACCGAACACTCACTTTCTGAAGTTGTCACTGGTAGAGTACCTAGTATGTGAAACAATGTTTTTATATTGGGTAATGCCTCACTGTAGTGCAGTTTTAAAGTATTTAGTGCATCTTTTGACCAGTGTTCCTTTTCTTTGCGGGCAATCCTACAAAACCACAGTTTCAATTCAGCAATTAGTTGTTCTTGCAAGCCATTAAAATCACCTGTATAAAAATTCACTTAAAGTTTTAAAACCATCAGTATCTTGAAAAGATGGTGGTGCATTGGGATTTCTTGGGAAAAGTGACTGGAATCCCGATAAGACCGATTTTTGTGTGAGAAATCTATTTTCCAAAGGTGCTAATAAACATGTCTAAAAATGGTACAAATGGGAGTTCTATAATAGTCTTCTGGGTTTTCTGTGTTTATGTTACAGCATTGGTTTTGTTTTGATGTGATTTTCTTATTTTAATCAAAACTTCTTGCTTTTCAGCATGCTTTAGAGTAATAAGTGATGGAACTCAAATTTGGCTTTGCCTCGTCTCCACGGAAACTTTTAGTATACCCATTTCTTGGTGTTTCATTACAATGGGATATCCTGGTCCTTGGGTCCTTGCTGCTTCCTTGTCTTCATGGAGAAAACATGTTCATTTGTTGCCATGAGACAAAAAAATGATTTCAAATACTACAAGACTTTACCTTTTAAAATTGTGTCTTTGAAAAATGTTCCAAAATTTTTTTGGGGGTCAACACCCCTCCTTGGGCCCGCCACTTCTCTGATATGGGCCCAATAGTGTTTTTTAAATATTAAATGAGACATTTAATCCCAGTTTGATAGTGGAAGGCTTTAAAGTTATGATTTAGCATCATCCATATAAAAAAAGGAAAAGAAAGAAAATTTATATTTTCACATTTCAGAACTCTCTGCTTTCCAAAAACATTTGGATTTACTGTAATCCAGAGTATTTACTGTATGCTGATAGAAGTATGTACCTGTATATAAGCACCTTCTGCATTCCATTTCTCTGAGATCTTGTGAGCTCAGAGAATACCCAGGAATTTCAAAGTGAATGATGATTGTTTTCCAAATAGGGAAGTTTGCACTGCAGCAAATACACAGCAATGAAGTACTGTACTAAATATTTCTGCCATCATAAGCAAGTGCTTTTATTGTGTTGGAGCACACATGCAAAAAAGTAAATCAAACTAGAAAAAACTAAAAACTAGCTGCCATATGGTAAATCTAGTTTTGAAAATGTTGTAAACTTGTTTGAAAGAAAATTTCATGCAGTAATGCTGCCAGCATATTTATGTGATGAATGTTATGTTCTGTAGGTAATATGCACATTTCATGAAAAAATGTAATGTAGACGAGAGAGTTGTTTAGTGATTATTCATTCTGTTGCATTCTGTTTTTTCTAATTTAAAGATCTCACCCTAATTGTGCTCCTGAGAGTTTTGTCCATAATGCATATGTGCATTAAAACTCTTATGATAACTGGCATTACTACTGGAATCCCACACTTAAAACATGTGTGTAGTGATGATTAGGCACAAGCATAGACTTTTAACCAGATTATTAGAGAACAGTTATACTGAGTGATTGGTGGATTGTCTGTTCACTCAGACAATCCACCAATCACTTAGTGTTTCAAAAAGTTAGGGATATTACATAAAATGAAGGATGTATGTAGTGCTGACTCAAATAACACATAGATTAAAGTAACATCAGTGAGGCTATGTAACAGAAGCAAAGAGTGCATTTACAAAAAAATAATTTATTGTGCAATTTCTGCACACAAAGTAGCACTGTAGTATAGACAAAATGGTAAATTTGGAGAATGCCCATACCTCTGGATTTCAGAACCTGATAACAGCACATCTGTGTTGAACGTCTTGACGCCTATGATGCATACTTGCAATGATATTGATGAGTGTCTGGGGCAGCTTGTTCCATATTAAAGGCAACAATGTACAGAGGTGTGCCATTGTACTGAATTAGAAGAAGATGGTAAAGTAGGTGGGAGAGGGGTTTTATACAAATAAAGAAATGAATGTATGTCATAAAAAAAATAGGAATCTTAAGAGGAAGGGACCCAAAGATAATGTAAAGGAGAAGGTAAATAGTAGCTTGAAGACATTCTGGAGAGGATCCGTTTAAGGTGATGAGGTATGCATCGTGGTTATCCAGACAATGCTGTACTGTGTCTCAAATGTTCTCATTAGAATAAAGGTAATTATTCTATTGAGAACATTTGTAATGTCTCAGTTTCATTATTTTTCAGTTTCTGAAGTATGCTCTAGGAATGGTGACTGGTTGCACAGTCATCAAGAAAATGGAATACATGTCCAATAGCAGCGTAAAACAATGTCACAATGGGCACAATGATCTCATTTCGGTACACTGAGGCATTCGTCTTGCCTTGACAAACATACAAGGAAATATGGCCATTAAAACATGTTCCTGTCCAGAACAGAACTGACTACCACTGGTAAGGGTGGATGGACTGCACATAGTGGGTTCACATTCATGTGATAGATCTCTTCCACACGTGTCCTCGTCGATTATCAGGATAAAAAGTGGAATGGGATTCATCTGTGAAAAGCACATAGTGCCACTCTGTATTCCATGGCATGTACTGTTGGACCCAGGTGCATCTTTGATGACTGTGAGTTGATGTCAGTGCTATACATCTCAGCAGCCTCCTTGCTCTGAGTCCACTTGTGAAGATGGTTTCATACCATTTGAGTACATACTGTGACACCAGAAGCAGCTCGAAGTGATTCCCGAAGTTGGCTACTGGTGATAGTTAGCCTTCTCTGAGCACTTTCTGTCAGGTAGCAATCTTGCCTCCTGGTTGTTATCCCCGGATGACCACTCGTGGGTCGATCTGCAACATTTCCATGCAGTAGAAATCTTGTGTGTAGCCAACGTACTACACTTTATGACACTCCTAAAGCAGTTGCCACATCAATCTGTTATACACCTGCCTGTTCCATGCCAACAGCCCTATTTCTGTTGTCGTCTGGACATCATTTCAGGTTAATCCCACACTGAAGGCAGTACAGTCGTCAAACTTCAAGACCAAGCGGTGAAATGACCCATTTTCCACTTCTCGCAGGGTACTGTTATTGGAACTTGCACTCCACATGCTGTGTTGTCATGATGCTAATTTACTTACATCATTGCTACTCATGCTGATAACTGATCTCTAGTAGTCACTAAATTTGGGTATCACCATGTTTTCCCTTCGAAACCACAATATCCCTAACTTTTTGTGACCGGTGTATGTTGTCATTAAGAATTCTGTGAAATCTTCTGAATCATTTATTTTAATGCATTTATAAAAATCTGCCAAAATATCCTTATGTTTGAGGGTACTTTGCCCACATGCTCACTGTTTTGATAGTGAAAAACATTCACGTCTACTTTATTTGATATTCGCTGCAGGGAACTTGAAATGAAAATCCACTGTTTAAAGTCAATGTTTCAAAGAAGTTTCATTAGAATTCGTTGTGGAGTAGAAAAAAGTAAACTTTAAGACAATAAGTAAAAAATTCTGTCTGTCACCACATTACATGAAAAAAGCTTAAAAATTATTTTGGAGATTTATTGTGTTCATCTTTTTGAGAATAGCTTATCCCCCCACACACACAAATGAAAAAATTGCCAATAATAAACTTTACAAATAAAAAAAACAACAAGCCAGAATAAAACAAAAATCAATCACAAGTAAAGCCAAATTAATGAAATTACACAGGCACAAAACAACTAACCAAAAACAATGAAAAAGAAAAAAAAAAGCAGGGAACAGAAGGGAAGAATGCAGAAAGTATTTCAAGTAGTGAACTATGGCTTTTTCAAGGACCGGCACAGCTCCCCCATTTATTCCTTTCCACAAAGACATTGTTGAACATGGGCTAAATAATTTCCTGGAGTCATATATGTATTGAAGATTTTTTGGCAAAAATCTGGGGATTGCATAAAATATTTAGTTTTTTTCATCATCTCCTTGTATTTAATTTGTGTCCAAGTTTAGAAGCTATTCTAGGATAAGGGTAGTTTATTTAAAAAGAAAAATATTTTGGTGTGGAGGATTTAGTTTGAATTTGGCACTGGTGCCTCAAATACATATATAGCAGAAACCCATATCAGCGTTCGAATTACCCAGTGGTCCACTGGCCAGTGGCCAGCAAAAATTCCGTTGGGCCAGTGAACTATTTATGTTACTGGCCCAGGTGGCCAGTAATTTTTTTTAACCCCGTTTATTTCAGTATTATCAAGTTTATAAAGAACTGAACCAAATTTCAAAATATCCAGGTTCGGCAATGACAGTTTTTGGATTTTTTTGAAATTCAGATATTTACTACTTGAAAACTGAATATTAGAATTTCAAACCATACTTTAGTTTTCTGAAAATTTTGGACTGTGGGAAGCCGTGGTCTTAATAAAAATATTTGGATTTAGACAACACCACTTATTTGCCTAAGTAGTGACCCCAAAATATATGGGTCTTTTATAATGCTTTTCCAACTGGAGGTTGAAGAACTGTTTATGCTCGTGACTTTTCTCATTTGTCTTTCTGTAACCTCCTGCCTTTCAGACTGAAGCAAGGTATTTCAGGCAGGTGGCTTTTGGTTGCGAAGTGCTTCATAATCGGTACACTGTATGGTTTTACCCTTACTTATTTTCTTCCTTGCAGCTTCGTGTGCTGTGCGTGTGCATGTATTGAATTTCATGACTTCTGTTACTCTTAATTTGTGATATACAGCTCCGATGAAATGACATGGGTTTTTTTGCATATACTGTAAATGTGAAAGGTTTTTCTTTCACGGACCAGTGATTTGCAAATTCGAGTGGTCCTCTGGGCCTGTAGACCATTTATTTCTAATTCTAACACTTCATATTCGATTAGGTTTTTGTAGAAATAAGTACATGTGGAGCTGTGCCGGTCCTCAAAAAAGCCATAGTTCACTCTTTACAATATTTTCTGCATTCCTCCCTTTTGTTCCCTGCTTGCTTTGCATTGATTTTGGCTACGTTGTTTTTGCCTGTGTACTTTAATTAGTTTGGCTTTTCTTAACTATTTACTTCTGAGTTTGGATTTACTTGTGAAAGTTTTTTTTCTTGGGGAGGGGGGGGGGATTTTTGAAGTTTATGAGCATTTAGCTTCTGAGTGTAGTTTCGAGTTTCAGATGAAGCGAGGGTGGTGTGCTTCTCGTATGCTGATGGTTCTGTCCCTTCTATGGAACCAGTGACCCTAAATTAAGGATGAGTGATTCCGTATAGCCTTAGATTATCATAAAGGTAATTACACCTTGAAATAAAAGAAAAATCTGGTTGAAATGCATTCAGATTTCTTTTTCTGTCTTTATCAAAGTAACTAACTATATGTCATGAAGAGAGCAAGTCCATGTTCTCAAAAGTAAAGAGAAAAATAAATAGGATTTTTTAAAGGAATTTTAAGATTCTGTTTTCTGGTAATGTGCTTACAGAAAAAAGAAGAGCTTTTCTGATTTACAGTTTTGAATGTGAACTGGAATTTCATCATTGAACCTGTTTTTTCAAAACTGAATTTTAATTAGTGTATTTTCAAGTTATATAGCATAGTACAAAACAGAAAGAACCATAAATAATGTCTTTCAGTCTTAAAGCATACCAAAAAATTTACCATATAGGTAAAGCACTCTCAGATGCATAATGTTATGTCTGTTAAATGGTGTAGCATAACCATCTTATTCTGTGTGAAGAAAATAGAGAAAATATGCTTAAGTTACTTAAAAATTATACAGGGTGATTGAAAACATGTGCCCCTCAAACTTCAAAGCACTGCATAAATTAGTGAAATTATTTTATTTCTTATTTTAGCCAGCAGATGGCATTACTGCATTGTCTTGAAAAGTATATTTGATTTATGAAAGTGTCCGTTGTACCAAGTGACGCCATTGTCGTTTTGTTTCTTGCGAGAGTACCATGTCGTTTTCCCAAAGCCAGCATGTGTACGTAATTGATCAGTTTTGCTTATCGATCTTATGCAAAAGTATTAGAAGCATTTCATGAGCAATATCCAAATGTTTTGCCACCTGATAAGAGAACTATCGCTCATTTTGCAAAGCGTTTTCGGGAAACGAGAGTGTCTTCAACAGAAAAGCGGAGTGGACGACCATCTGTTTTAAGCAATGAAAAAATGCAATATATGCAGACCAAAATGATGCTTTCTCCAACCAAAAGTTTATGGAAACTTTCCATTCAGACAGGATTATCTTCTGGCAGAAGCATAGCTGTGAAATAACCAAACCTGCATCCATATTACCATACCTCAGTGGCTGAATTGAAACCATGTGATTTTCAGAAACATTTCTGCAGATAGTTGCGCAAGTTAGTGCACCAAAATGGAGTACGTGAACTTGATAATGTCTTCTTCACCAACGAAGCATGGCTCCACGTAAGTGGGTATGTAAACACGCAGAACTCACAATGTTGGTTTTCTACAAATCTATGCATATTTTACGAAAACCCATTGCACTCAGAAAAAGTTGGAGTATAGTGTGCTGTCTCTCGTCGTCAAATAATTGGCCCGATATTTTTTTACTGTACGGTTAAGAGAACTGTATACAAGGACATAGTCACACAATTTGTATTGTTGCTGGAAGAAGACAAGAGGTATTGTTTGTTTCAGCAGGATGGAGCAACATGCCACACCTCTAATGACACAAAGATGTTTCTTAGAGAGTTTTTTGGTGATAGGCTGATTTCCACAAGTTTGTGGCCCCTAAGATCCCCAGA
Organism: Macrothele yani; assembly: GCA_039090855.1. Lineage (NCBI taxonomy): Eukaryota > Metazoa > Arthropoda > Arachnida > Araneae > Macrothelidae > Macrothele > Macrothele yani. Next base: position 72,417,654 of record CM077016.1, on the reverse strand, counting down.
CTTAACAATGCCAGATTTATTTCTTTGGGGATATCTGAAAGGAACAGTGTACAAAAGTAACCCACATACAGAGGATGAACTGAAGTCCAACATTACTGCTGCTATTGAAAAAATCAATGTTTTAACTCTGCACAAAGTGGCCTCGACTCTGGGAAAAGAGTTTGTGCTTGCATTTGTGAACAAGAACATTTTGAACAACATCTGCTGTAATAACGTCCAAGAGACTTTTTTTTTGGTAAGAATACATTTCGTCCTATTCATAATATTGTTTTCATGTTTCTGTTATCACGGATGTTTAAAAAACCTAAGTTTTAATGGGGGGGGGGGGGGGACTTTTTGAACACCCTGTATTTTGTTTAGAAGCTTTCAAACTATATCTTTAGATCTTCAGTTCTTCTTCAGCCAGAGTTGCCATCCAAACTAGCTGAAGAACTAAAGATATAGTTTGAAAGCTTCCATGCAAAAATTAACTTTTACGTAACTTAAGCATGTTACCTCTGTTTTCTTCACATCATTGTATGTGTTGCTGCTCAACTCTCCCAACCATCGTATTCTCTGAAAATCATGAAGTCGGGTATCTGTTTTTGAATTAACACATCAAGTTCAGTTGATATTGCTAGATCTTTTGCTTTTCCTCACATGGTTGAGATGCAGACATTGCTTCATAGTATGCAGACATTGCTCCATAGTCTCCATGTCATGTAGTTAGGATTCAAATCATGGTGGTAAGGTAGTATTTTGAGATAGCCTAATCAATTGATGTCTTATTTATCAAACTGCTGTAGGCTGGTTAAGATTCAGGGTTCTGTTGATACACAATCTCAAAAAAGACAACACAGCGATCAACTGACGTTGGTCACAAGGTTAAAAAGGGTTTTAGTTAAAACACATATGTACAAATTAAAATATATTTTCAAGATCTTTTGAACAATCATATTGTCCATCACCAGAAAAATCAGTTAAAAGAATGAAAACGGGGCGGACAAAGCCTTTTGAGATTGTGTAACAACAGAACTCTGAATCTTAACCATTCTATGTATGCATGAATAATTATTGCCTAGTGCTTTTAGTCTGCTAGGATAAGTTCTGAGTTTTGGTGTTCAGGAATATGTCTTTAGGTGACATATAAATGAAGATGGGACTTTAATGCTGGATGATTTTCATCAGTCGTATGATTACAGGATTTTATAATTAAATGAATCTAATGAGGAGTGGTAATTGATTGCAGTTCCATGGATTGTACATTTAATTAACTGCTCCAAACCTCTAAATTTACATTATTTGTTGTGAAGATTTTTCTTTCATGTAATTAACTAGTAAAATGATAAGTATTTTGTTACTGTTGTTTTTGACATGATGATATGAAGTCAAAGACACTAAAAAATGTTTTTAGTCAAAAATTAACATGCTTTGAAAGAAATTAACTCCGTAAGCAAAATAATATGTGAAATACACATTTATTCACCCTACATTCATTGTAGGACTAACACTATTTTTTTAGGACGATTTTTGTTAATTCGTGGTATGAACCATGTGTACCTCGATTTTATGATATTGTAAATATATGTATTTATAAGGATCAAATATTTAATAATTTATTACACTGTAATCAAATATTTTTCGGAAAAACTGTTTCTATTGATAAAATTTAACTTACCTTAGAAACCACATGGTTTGAGAATACTTACTTCTTTAATTGTATTAGGTTGGTGCATTAGTTCATGCCGTTTTATTTCACGAGTGTTTCAGGTCAGTAGTGACTGTGCAGATGGCCAGTTGTATATCAAAATGTAGCCAGTAATATTGTGTATCTAAATCATATTGCATTGTGTGATTGTGGCTAATGGTTATTTGGTTTCCAGATCCAGAAGTATGGAGTGTCAAGTAGAGAGCAATGAACATTTCTGTTATCTGCTCCTCTACGAGTTTAACAAGGGATCCACAGCCGCCGAGGCTACTCGACGAATTTAGTGCTGTGTGTGGAGAGGATGCTGTTGCTCTAAGGACAGCCCGCAAATGGTTTGAGTGGTTCTGAGGTGGCAATTTTGACCTCAACGACTCTCCACGCTCAGGTTGTCCATCTCACTTTGATGAGGATTGTTTGAACCATCTCATCCACTTGGATCCACGTCAAACCACATGTGAATTGGCCACTGAGATGCACTGTGATCAGGCCACAGTGGTGCAACACCTGAAACGTATGGGAAAGGTCCAGAAATTCAGGTGTTGGGTGCCTCACACTCTCATCGAGGACAACAAGAATCAGCATGTTGCCACATGTGGTTCCTTGCTCGCCCGTTATTACGAATGTTCTCAGCAACACAAACTCTTACTGTCATGTATTGTTACTGGAGATGACAAGTGGTGCCTGTACGTGAATTTCAGGCATCGGAGGGAATGGTTAAGCCCAAACATGGCTCCCACACCATGTCCAAAACATGACCAAAATGGCCGCTCAGGACATGAAATGGGAGATCCTTTCACATCTGGCCTATTCCTCAGATGTTACCCTTTCAGACTATCATCTGTTCCAACTTCTGTCGAATACACTCACTCCGTGCCAGAATATTCAACAATTATGTTGATATTTAGAATTTCCTTTTTGATTTCTTTTCGTCAAAATTGTCATGTTTTTTCTAGAATGCCATTGCAGTCCTATACAGACGTTGGGACACCATCGTTAACAGTGAGGGAGGGGGGATACTTAGTTGATTGTTTCTGTTTTCCCCTCTGATGTAATACATTCCTGTAGTGTGGTGAAAAAACCCCGGCATGAACTTGTGCTTCTATCCAATAACTACTGTTGCTCTAAGACTTTTCACTCATACATACTTTTTTTTCTTACTTTTACTAAATTTTAAATCTAAAATATGGGGATAAGAGGTACAGTAGATTCTATTACCAATGTAACTTGATGTCTTGGAACTTAGGTTTTAGGTGCGTCATGTGGCACCATTGTCAGCGTTGTTCTTACGTTACATGTTCACACATACACCAAGGATTTGCAATATCAATGCACACCTGCGCATTGATGTTGCTGCTAAAAATTGAGATGAGGACGAATACTCACCATTTGCAAATCCTTGGTATGTGTGTGAACATGTAACATAAGAACAACGCTGACGATGGTGCCAGGTGGCACACCAAAAACCTAAGTTCCAAGACATCAAGTCACATTTACGATAGAATCTACTGTACCTCTTATACCCATATTTTAGATTTTAAATTTAGTAAAAGTAAGAAAAATAAAGAAAAAGTATATATGAATAAAAAGTCTTAGAGCAACAGTAGTTACAACTAAAGAAGTAAGTATTCTCAAACCACATGGTTTTTATGGTAAGTTAAATTTTATCAATTGAAACAGTTTTTCTATAAATATTATTTCGATTACAGTGTAGTAAATTATTAAATATTTGATCCTTATAAGTATACATACTTTTAATATCAAAAATCGAGGTACACATGGGTTCATATCGCAAATTGACAAAAAATCGTGCAAAAAAAATAGTGTTAGTCCTACAATGAATGTAGGGTGAGTAAATGTGTATTTCACACACTATTTTGCTTACAAAGTTAATTTGATGACAAGTATGTGTTGCTTTTAATTTGTTGTCAAACATCTGATGATTTAGGAAAACTGAAAGTTCTGTCTTGGATGGGGAAATTCAGCTCCACAATCAACCAAGGCAGAATATTATCCATGTGGCACATAACTTGTATTCCCTGAAGTTGAACATAGAGGGAAAACTACACTCCTGGGCAGTCCAAGGAGTTTCCATCTTTGACTTATATTTTTGGGATAATTGGAGAAGGTTTGATTGCACCTGAAATTTCTTAAGGTTTTTATGTGCCTGCATGCCATAAATTTAAGGTAATTCAAATAACTGCCATTATTTTATTATTCTGATCAATGTTTTTCTATGACACATTTAGATTTTTCATCAAACTATATGTTTGATGAAAAATACCTGTATTTCTGAGCCACTTTGTCAACATCAGAGGCAGAAATGTTTGTAAGCATTAGCGTCATTAGTGGGCACCAGGAAATGATTCACAATTCACATTTCTTGAGGTTACTAGCATGATGTAGCTGCCAATTCAGAGGTAGGTTCATTACTGCAGTTAGCTGACTGTTTTGTCCATTCTTTTTCGGGTAGAAGGGGAAGGGTTCTGTGGACAGTTATGTGAATACAAGGATTCTTTTTTTTTTTTTTTTTTTAACGGAGTTGACTGGTGAATTCATTTTGACACACTTTGTAATTCAATTCTTCTCTGGGAACCAGTAATCCTAAATAAGGGTTAGGTGACTTTTTGTAATATAAGAGATTCATTTGTGTGTTATAGAACAGTTGTGTTCACTTTCCAGCTCACATCATCTCTCTGTAATAGCAACTCATACGTTATGTGTAACATGTCTCCATTCAGAATTGTGTAGAGATTTTAATTGTATGTAATGCCCGTGGGTGTGTTATATTGTACCTATGTTGATTATAAATCTGAAGGGAGTGGAACAATTTTTTTGTGTTCTGTAATTAATCTTAATTAAGTGAATGGACTGATACATTTTTTATTCAATATTAAACCTGTTTTATTATTAGTTTCATGTAACTGCTCCCCAGTGCTCGAAATGGGCTGACATACACTGTATGACATACAGCACTTCTTTTTTCTTAGTATTTCATACTGGGACAGATTTTAGTGGTGGGAACTGTGAAAATGAATTTTTGTTTCGTAGCGTTCATTCTTAAATATAGAAACCTTATGTGCCCCGTGTCCTTGAGAAATAGTGTTGTGGGAACCATAAAGGGTAGGGAAGTGCTGTACACTTGAGCTATAAGTTTAATCCTTCAAAGGATGGAAATGAAACTATCCATAGCACATGATCACATCTTGCCCAAGCCCCAGATAATTCCACTAAATACATACATATCACCAAGCTGTTTTCCGAGATTCAGAGGTTAGCTCCAAAAAGAAATGCAAACCATCAGATATTTTTACTTACTGTTGTCGTATCAAACTTCTCCCTTTACAGTGATTTTGACATACAACTCGGGCTTCACTGATATCCATTACATGCAGTACACAAGATCTTTTATACTTCATACTCATTCTTTTTCTCATGCAGACACTCCTGAATCTGATCCAGTCTTCCTTGGCCTTTCCTTCCGGCCACTTGGGCTAAAAAGATTTTCTTAGTAAGCATCTCATCACTCATTCTTTCAACATGACCAAACCACCGAAGCATATTAGTCTCCACCTTGCTAACAACATTTTGCTTCACATGACACAACTGCAACACATCTTCATTCCTCACACAATCAGACCGTGTCTTGCCACAAACCCCCATAAGTAACTCATTTCTCCAGCACACAAACGACTCCTATGCTTCTTCTGCAGTACCCAGGTTTCACTGCCATACATCAGAGTAGGAATTTCTTTTTGGAGCTTTTTGCATTTCTTTTTGGGACTCTCTAAAGAACCCATCATTCCTGTGAAAACCTCCCAGAGCAGCTGACTTTCAAAGAAGAATTCTCTCGCCTACTGATTTCACCATCCAACTTGTTCTCTCTGTCAAACATGCTTCCCAATTACACAAACTCACTCACCTGGTCAATCACTGTGCCATTTATACTTACATTACATTCAGTGCTACCAGTTCCTCAAATTCCACTAAAGATGTCTGTAATTTTTATTATATCATTAATTTTATTATATTCAATTTGAAGAGCTTCCTCATAGAATGAAAAATGGGAGTAATATTATACAGTGAAACTTCGAAAATTTAGCATCGACAGGACCAGACAAGTGCCCGATTTATGAAAATTCTGGATATCTGAAGCTATCCAAAAATTGCGTAATGGGCATTACGTACAGCGTACTTACACGTAACAGGTCACTTTGATGAAAATTTGCACGTCTGTGCCTTATAAATATGCAGGGGTCGCCCTACCGATCACATTCTTCGCAATGGGGGGGGGGGGGCATTTTGGCGATGAAAAAAAGTTTTAGCGAAAATGTTGGCGATTACCTTTTTGTACTATTTATTATAAAACTCTGTCGAAAAATATTGAATTTGGCGAATGGTTGAGCAAAAACTTGTAAAAAGCCAGAGCAACCAGCAACAGCTAGGGCTGGGAGATGTATTGATACATCGCGAAAACCCGATGTGAATTTTACATTGATGTTACGGTTTTCAACTGACAAAACTACGATACATCGCGAAAGCAATTACCGCGATGCATCATGAAGGCCGATGTAGATGTCATGACACGATCAAATCCACATAGTGCCACCACCAAGCACAGATCATCGTCACACGTTCGACATGCATTTTATTAACGTACAGGCCGATTCGTCGCCTCATTGGTCCACGTCACTTCAGCGCGTCCCAACAAGATGACGGATTTGAGAAACCTCTCGATGTTACACTTAGGCGGCTATCAGCAATTTGCACGCTGAGATCGGATATTCTCGCGATGTGTTGTTGAGACGGTACATCGGGAGATTTCCATGGCTATTGGTGAAACATCGGATGTTCTCACGAAACCGAAATCAGAAAAGTGCCGGATTTCTGAAGTTGCCGGTTTTCTGGATGCCGGATTTCCGAGGTTTTACTGTATATTAAACACAAATTCTAGTTTTGCAGCAATAAGTATAAACGTTTTCCAATTTTTTTTTTTTTTTTTTTTAAGGTGGTGAGATTGCCAATTTAAGACTGAATATTCATTCAAATTGCCTGACTTTCTATTTCATGAAAGTCCCTGTTGGAAGAGTGCTGTCTTTTTGTCTTGGGACCTTAAAGTTCTGGGTTCAAGTCTAGCTGAATCACTAATGATTATCAGAAGTTTCTTTTATCCATTGGTCCCAGGGTAGAGACTCCTCATTATGAACAAGTCTAACTCCAGTCCTCCGTGTAGCATATAAGTAGTGCCCACTGGATCCACAAAGCAACCAACTGAAATTGACTGCTATCGTTTCAGGCCTATGGTGCAACAGTATTCCACGGAATTGTCAATTACATTTTCGCACAAAGGGGTTTGTCTTCCAGGGAATTTTTTTTACTTTTTCAGTTTTGGAGGTTTTCTGATGAAGGTATTCTTTTACCGGATGATTTTTAGCTAAATATGAGCATACCGGTTCTTCGAAATTTTCATTTCAAGCACTGCTGTTTCCTTGTAGTATGTTATTCGCAATGTATGAAACCATTTCATATCCATTGATATGTGGATCATTTGACACTTAGCTGATCATTGGTTTACACTGCTGATGAACTTAGTTTTGTGGCAATCTGTTAGTCAACTCACGGGATTTGGAAGAAAAATTTAGTGATGAATTTCTCATTCGTTTTAGTGATTTTAGGTATTTCATGCATTGATGACCGAGAAATTAATTTGTAGCCTTTGGAAAAGAGTTTTATTTTTAACTGACATTCATTCTCAATGTTGTTACAATGCCTTTTGGTGCTGTTTTTAATTTCAGGGCTCGAAAGATGTCTGGGGCGTGCATGTGACTTGCCTGGCTAGGTAAAAGAAACTTTTTCAAATCTTAGTTGCCCAGCTTTTTCAAATGTAGTTACTCAGCTGGACAACTTGATTTGAAAAATAAATGAATAAATAAAGATTGAAATGGAGAATTTATACCATGAGGGAAAAGCCAGTTATAGTTTGTTGTTCTTTTATTTCAATGCAAATCATGAAAAGTTGTATTATAATACACTGATGTTCAAAATTAAGAGAATTTGCACATTTTGTCGAATTTCTGAAAAACTAATGGACACATTTTAATGAAATTTGGTATGGATACACAGTTATATAAGAGAAAAACTTATACCATACAACAGTCATGGTACGAACTCACGATCATCAGTAAGGCTCATCAGCGCAGGAATGTCTAAAATCCACGTTGCAAGATCGAACATAAAATTACTAATATGGTTTATGGTCCCCTCTCACAGTCATACAGCTCTCACAGCGCGACGTCATACTGGAAACGAGGCAGTTGATGAGTCCTGTGGCAGTCGGTCACACTCCTGCAGCAATGCAGTTTTCAGCTCCTGGATGGTTGTTGGAGGAAAATGGCGAGCTGCAATTGCCCTCCGAAGAGCGTCCCAGAGATGTTCGATTGGGTTTAGGTCTGGCGATCTGGCTGGCCAATCCATCTAGCGAATATCCTCTCAGCAGTCAGGGAGCCTCTGTCAAACACATGGAGAGGTGTGCGGCCATCCAACATGATGCCTGCCTAGACCATGACACCTCCGCTGCCGTAGCAGTCCCTTGAAGGAGAGGTATCGGGTCCAAGGTTCTCTCTAGATGAGGGTACGTCGAGAATCAGTGTCCAGGCTGAATCGCGACTTGTCTGTGAAGAGAACATTACCCCACTGAAGTCTGGCCCAAGGCTGATGTCTGCACCATGCTAAACACGCTCTCTTGTGTGCTGAAGTGAGCGGGATGCAAACAGCAGGTCTTTTGGCAAAAAGCCCTCTCTCATGAAGCCTTCATTAAACAGTATCCCTTGAAACTTGGGTTCCAGTGGCGGCATGCAGCTCACAAAATAGCTGTGCAGCTGTAGCAGTCCTGTGGCGCCTTGCTGAAAGTGCCAAATAACGATCTTCATTGGCTGTCGTAGCTCTTGGACGACTTTGCCCAGGCCTTCTCGATATGGATCCGGTGTCCTTAAACTATTTCCACAAATTGCTGACGACACTGGGCGTTACATTGAGCTCTATAGCAACCTGCACTTGTGATTGCCCTGCCTTCAATCTACCGACGATTCTCCACTTCATTCCGTCATCCATACGTTCGTAGCAATGCATTTTACCTGATTACTTATGAAATTGAACCAACTCCTGCAAGAAACACAACGAATGTCCCTGAGGAGTACGAGCGAACTAATTGCAAAAAAGCCATGTGTGCTTTTCATGCCCACATGCACGTGTACGCTTACGTATTTGACACTGCAAATTTGCATTCTTATTCGGCGGCATAATTTGTACCTTTGGTTTCGTACTTTTTGTGAAAATCAACAAAATGTGCAAACTCTCTTAATTTTGAACACCAGTGTATAAAAAATAGGAAACTTAACAATGGTGTATTTCATGTCGCTTAATCCTACTTCAAAAGAACATTTCATGCACATGGTTTTTAGTTATTATGTCTCAAACTCCCAGAAGGAATATGCTCACTTGATTCCTGGTAAACCTTGTGAGATATAGGTGAGCACATTTTCCTGACAGAAGTTTGAAGCATAATAACTAAAAACCATGTATATGAAATGTACTTATGAAGTAGGATTAGGTAACATGAAATGTGCCATTGGTAAGTTTCCATTTTTAATTCATTCCTGGTAAACCTTGGGTATAGGTGAGCATATTTTCCCACTGGGAGTTTGAGGCATAATACTAAAAACCACATACATGAAATGTTCCTTTGAAGTAGGATTAGGCGACATTAAATGTGCCATATTTGGTAAGTTTCCTATTTTTTTATATTATTTTTAAGCTGCACATTTCATGTTATATGGATGGTTAAATGGATATATCCACTCAAAATATCTCTGTTTTGAGTTGTATTATTGTTGCAGAGTAACAAGGTCAGAAATATATCACTTCTTTTAAGTATCTTATGCTGTTAGTCCAAATAATTGGCAACATAATCTATATTTTGAGGTTACTCACCTTTATTCCCAAAATCTTTTAGGAGGTTTTCGTCTCTACACATTTCCAACACATATTTTTCTTATTTACATCGGGGTTCCACAAAAAAAAAAAAAAAAAAAAACTCCTAAATGATTTTGGGGATATAAAGGTGAGTAACCTCAAAATATAGAGTATGTCTAAATAGCACGTGAATAATTAAGCAGCTAGATGGCATTTGCAATGCTGTATGAATATATAATTGGCAACATGTTGTTTTGTTCCAAATGTTGTTTACAGTTAGTGATGAGAGTACTGCAATGGAACTAGCCTCTGATATTTAGTGGCAAAGAACTTTAACTTCAATGAAATAGGATGATGGTGGTTGATGGCTGAAATGCTTTGCTAGGATGGGGTGAGGTTGGATCTCTCTGGCATGACTTAAGGGAGGAAGGGAATGGATGGTGAACAAACTGCAGTACTGAAGCAAAGTTCTGTTTTAAAAATGAGTCTATGCAATTTGCCCTAGCTAGTCAAGAAAAGAGTGAACATACTGCTGCAGGCACTTATATCTCAAAGAAAAGATGCTTGTTGCTTTAGTTGCTGTTGACCAAGATGTGTTAAGTAAAGGATATCTAATGTTTATTTTATTTATTTATTTATTATTATTATTATTTTTTTGAAAAAATGTGGTAGTGTGAGTTGAGCTCCTAGTTAAGAAAATTGTAAAATTTCCTGCCTATTAATGTGTGTATGTGTTAGAAATTCGGCTTTTGCATCACTGAGCAATTTAAGGGCAGAATCGGAATCCACATCTTTGGCAAAATGGTAACTTTCACAGGCAGACTAATGCAATAAAACAACAACAAAAAAAAAAACCACTGTCACACAGCTCAAGAACCATGGATAAAAACATTTTGTTTGCTAATAACAATATTGTTATGTTTGTTGTAGATTGTTTACCAAAACCACTCCAAGATTGCTGATACCACCAGCACTTTTTTCAAGGAATATGGGGTATCAGTTGATAATGTTTGTTTAACAGCTGTAAGTTTGCACCAGTAATTAACTGGGGGAAAAGTTTAATATACTTTTTGTATTTAAAACAAATAGGGCTTCTGACTCTTTGTTTCAAAAGAAAAATCATTATGGGCATTCCCCTTTTGCAACCTGGGCAGGTAAATTTTTTCTGTGCCTGTTCACCTGGGCTTACACAATTTTTCATAAATTTTTTAAGTCCTGTATTGCTTTGCACTTCCTTCACAAGCTTGGCATTATCTGTTGAAGGAGCAGTCAATGCCAGTCTCATTGCTGCTGTTATGTTGCTGCATCAGTCAGCAGTGATTCTAACAATTAATGCCAGAAAGTAAAGATGATCAATGGAACAGCCTGTCAGGTCTGTATTGGACAAATGCATTGACTGGCTTTGTGGGTGTTGAAGCATCCTGATAATGGGAATAAGTATCATTGCAAAGTAAAAATCCGTTTTCCAATGGCTACAAAATTAGTTTTGCAGAGTCATTTATGCAGGAAAACCCTAAAACAATGAAAAAACAAAATTCATAGGCTAATATCTTTGAAATTCAATGCATCTAAAAGATTATCTTAGTAAGACACAGACCTATGGAGGAGATAGTGGCAAGTCTTTACATGCTTTCAAATACCATTGTAATGGAAAGAGATAAGGTTGTCCACTCCAGATATGTCTGTACTCAAATGCAATAGGAGGCAGTTTCCGTTTGCAGGAAGATAGCATTCCACCCCAGGTTTTGACTGGTTGACCAGTAACTGGTGATAAATACTTTATTTACTATGACTAGCAAATGCCCTTGTATGTGAATGGAATGTACCTCATTCCTGTAGCTTCTTTGAGATAACTTTGCAAAGACACACTGTACAGAGTTTGCACATCCCCTGGAATCCTAGAAGAGTGCTGGAATTAAATTTCCCTTTTTTCCAGACCTGGGAAATCCTTGGGTTTCCATATTTTTGTGAAAAGGCCTGGAATAATTGTCCTAAGACTTTTTTCTGGCAGTGAGAAAAAAAAAAAGAAAAACAATTTGTCGAAATCTTTGGATTGATTGCATCTCTTTGTTCTAGCTCCCTGCAATGTCTGCTCCAATTACATCACTTCCTTCCATGTAATGTGGAGACATGATGTCATGCCTTTCATCTCATGTGATGCAGCAGTGCAAAATGTTTGAGTGCCATATTTCCAGGGACATTGGTGTTTGTGGTGTAGCAGTTGTGGTCACAACAGCATGTGGAAACCTTTTCGTGGGTCCAAGATGGCCCTTTGTTCTAGCACATGTTTTTCTCACTGAAGGAGATTCATATCTGGTCTCCCTGCTTCAAGTATGCGTGGGAACAGATGACTATGGTATAGGATACTTCAGTGCTATGGCAAAATTGTTTTGTATTATATTATTATTATCATTGTGGTAATTTCCAGATTGCTTCATGTATGTTTTATACAGATCAGTTTTTTATACAGGAAAATTTTGCCACTTCACTGAAGATGTAGCACACACTGAGAAGGACATTCACTCTGTAACATGTAACAGTGGGACACATAGGACTTCATAAGAATAAATGCATAGTAAATTTAACCCCACTTTGCAAAATATAAAACAAAGTGCTATGATACTATAAAAAATTTAAGCTCCCCAAATTTTTGATGAACTCCTGGAAAAACCCTGGAATATATTTTCTGTAAATGTGTATGCTTCCTGACTGTATGATGCATGTATTTATGTGTGAAATTATAAGTTGCCCCAGTTTATGTATCCTGTCTTGGATGTTAGTTTTAATTCCTTTAGTACCACCGTGGAGGTTTTTTAGGGATCAGGTGATGAGATTTCTGTTTTTCTTTCAGTATTGATTATACACATCTATGGACACTTTCATACTAGCTTACCTGCCAGCTAATGAGCAATATACATTTTACTGTCCCCCCCTCCCCCCAGTAAACCTCCTTTAAATTATAAAGCAGTGTGTTTCATTTCATATTGCTTCCATGTCTAAATGTTCTACGAGGGTGGATTGAAAAGTAACACACACTATTTTATTTTGGCAACAGTTTAATAGATAGGCAAAACAAAACATATACCCAGTGAAACTACATTTCTTAGCTATTTTTCAAAATAAGAAGTGGGACACTTGAGACATTTATCCCAGCGTGGTACCAGTTTTATTATACCTTGTTCATAAAAGTCCGTTTTCTGGGCGTATAGCAACCTGCTGGCAACCAATTTTACTTTGTCAACCGAATCGAAGCATTGGCTACCCAGGAATCTTTTCAAGGGACCAAACAGATGAGAGTCCGAAGGAGCCAGGTCCAGACTGTACGGTTGGTGCTGGAGCACCTCCCAGCCAAATTGCACAATTTTGTCACAAATGTGTTGTGCAACATGTGGGTGAGCATTATCATGAAGCAGTCTGACATTTGCAGCATCTCTGTTGGGTCTTTCGTCACGAAGGGCACGACGCAACTTCGTCAGTGTGTTAGTGTAGGTTTTGGCATTCACAGTAAGTAGTCCTCGTTGGATGAAACTCTGCCAGGAGAATGTCGTGCATGTCCCAGAACACCATCACGAGGACTTTTTGTGCAGATTGGGTTACTATGAATTTTTTTGGTGGCGAAATGTTTCCACACCATACTGGCCTTCTTTGTTTTGAAAGTGTAGTGGTACGCCCAGGACTCATCGCCGGTCAATTACACCTGCTAGAAATTCATGACCTGTGTAACACATCAAGTGGTCCAAGGATGACATCATTCTCTGTCCCTTCTGGCCTTCTGTCAAGTTCTTGGGTACTCATCGCCCACTGACCATGTGAAATTGCAATTTGTTATGCACATTATCGTACACTATATCATACGAAATGTTGAACTTCTGTGCCAGTGTGCACAGATGCATCTACCGGTTACTCATAATTGCCTGTTCAATGCCTCTCACAGTGGCAGGTGATGACACGGTTACAGGTTGATCTGAATGTGTGCAAAACGGTAAGGTTGCCACGTCCCTCTGCAAAGAAACTGCACCATCTGGAGATATTGCTTCAGTCAGGCAATTACCACCATAAGCTTCGACCATTTCTTTGTGAATTTCCATAGGAGTTTTCTATTTAGCTCACAAAAATCAGACTACACTCCATTGCTCTTCATTCATAGATGACACTAACAAATGCGACATCCTCGAGCTGTCGTCGATGACGGTGTCTTCCACCATGGCAACACCTGATCCAGCCGAACCGGTCTGTAGTGTGATATTCAAACTCGTCTGCCAAACTGCAGCCTGCTACTTGCAACCTGCAAAGAGAAAAAAATTGCTGTGCGTTACTTTTCAATCCTCCGTCATATATTAAGGAGTAAGTCATTTTCTTCTAGATGAGTATTGTCCAGTTTTCCGATTTATTTTAATTTCTTGTTATAATTTCATAAGATTTGAAATGAGTAATTCAGAAAACAAGTTAAGTTTTTCCTTTTTTCAGATGTGTTAAGTGTACAGACTTTCAAACATGCTTAAGTTATGTAAAGAGTTTATGGTAAGGAAACTTCCAACTGATAACTTCAGACTTCATCAGTCTTGTGACAGACTTAAATGACCTTAAACTTTTCACAACTTAAGCGTGTTAGAAAGTTTTTACACTTATTTATGGTTATATGCTTATGTCCAAATTTTATCAGATGTTACACTATGATTCAGTTTTTGTAAACTTTTGGCAACTCATTGTTTAATTTTAACATCTTGCTTGCAATATTTTTTTTTCTTTTATTTCATAGGTCGTGAATATATTGTCCCATCGCTATGGAAACGGCTAGCAGCTGAGATCATAGACTTCGCTATATTATTGGTCTTGAAGGTTATGATAACATATGTGGCAATAGATTTCTTTGATTTCATGTATGTCTTTTATTTGATTAAGTTTGTTTTTATTTTAAAATTAATTTTGAAGGTGGTGCTGTAATTTATCAGTTTTGAGCAAATTTAAAGATTGCCAATTACAGAGTAACATTGATGTTTGCAACCATATCTTTCCCCCTCTTATTTTTATCATTTAAGTAGTTTTTTCAACATAACATCTCCTCCGCATAATGATAGCAAATAGCAGAATTCCACAAAACATGATGGCAGGCACTAAAGATATTCATGGACAAGTATTCCTAATATGACATTGGAAATAAACTCTGTGCTTAAGTTGTACAAATGAAATTGTTGTTTGGGGCATTTTACCAGTGACTGCTACATTCTTTAGCTGTGAAATGTATGAGAATATTGTGAGGTGGTCACATGGCGAAGAAAATGTTACCAGATTTGAGAATGGATTTCCAAATCATAGGAATATGATATGGCAAGTGTGTGTTACAACCACTATGGAGAAGGCAAATTTTTGTACTTTTGCTATACTTGAGAGATTTCTGATTGTTAGATGCAAGCCATTTCATGTTTTCCCAATCACGTATGGCAATAATGATAATGAAGTGCACGGATTACCTTTCTTTACATCAGAGATATGTTCATTAAACATTAATTAATACTGTGATAGGTACAGTATCAGATCAAAAGCATCCGGACACTTGCATACGTGCAAACTCCCTGTAATAGGAAAATTAATATAGAGTTTTCCACTCTTTGCTACTATCACAGTCTATCACTAGATTTTGGAATGTTGCTGCAGGGATTGCCATCTAATCTACCCGAAGAGCATTAGTCACGCGGTCACCAATGTCAGATGATTTGGCCTGGTTCACAGTCAGCATTCCAGTTCATCCCAAAGGTGTTCCATGGAGTTGAGAATGGAGGCGTGTGTGCCAGTTAAGTTCTTTCATACTCATATAGTCAAGCCATTCCTGCATTGACCTCACATTGTGGACAGGGACATTGTTCTGTTGGTAAAGGGCAGAGCCTTCACCGAACTGTTGTCGTAATTGTCGAGAATGTCATCATAGGACATAGCATTAAGATTTCCGAGTACTGGAACTAGGTGGTCCATTTCAAACCATGAGAAACAGTCCCAGAGAATAATGCCTCCTCCACCAAAGTTCACAGTTGGCACTACACTGTCATGCAGGTAGTGTTCACCTGACTTCTTCCACAAACAGTCTCTTCCATTGGACTTCCAGATGGTGAAACGTGATTCATCACTCCAGAGTCTACTGGCACCGAGCTTTACTCCACTCCAACCACCACTTGGTGTCGATCTTGCTAGTGTTAGGCATGTGTGAGGCTGCTCAATCTTGAAAATCCATTCCCTTCAGCTCTCGATGAATTGTTATGGTGCTGGCATTACTTCCAGAGGCATTTTCGAACTCGGTGATGAGTGTTGCAACTGAGGACAGGGAATTTTCTTGCACCACCTGCTTCAGCACGTGGCACCCCAGCTCTGACATTTTACATGGCTTACCAGGTCATGATTGTGCTGTTGTTGCTTCTTGGCAGTGTCGCTTCACAATAACATCAGTTGAAAATCCTCCAAATACATGGCATCAGTGAATAAACAAGACATTGCTCTTTCCACGATTCACACAGATTTTGGAGGATTTTCACACAGCAATAGAAAAATTATTATTCGGCCACTGCTGGGGAATCGAATCCCAGATCACTCGATATCTAGCTGATCGCGTTAACCTTACACCACGGTGGCCAACAATCTACGGCGCTATGTGTGTTTTTCTGTCAGCTTCTGACATCGTAAATCCGTAAGATGGGCTCAGCTACTGAAACGTCTCCATCTGGTGGGCATTAACGCTCCAAAGGGCGAGATCCAAAGTGAAAATCCTCCAAATATGTGGCGTCAGTGAATAATTAAGACATTGCTCTTTCCACGTTTTACCAACACGGCAATAAAAAAAATGTTGTAAGGCAACCGTGGTGTAAGGCTAACACGCTCGGCTGGATATCGAGAGATCTGGAGTTCGATTCCCCTGTAATGGCCGAATAATTTTTTTTCTGTTGCTGTGTGTTGGTAAAACGTGGAAAGAGCGATGTCTTGCTTATTCACTGATGCCACGTATTTGGAGGATTTTCACTTTGGATATTGCCCTTTGGATTTAACTGCTATACTTATATACTTAATACAGTATATAGCCAGTGCTGTTAATGCCCACCAGATGGAGACGTCTCAGTAGCTGAGCCCATCTTACAAATTTATGTCAGAAGCTGACAGAAAAACACACATGGCGCCGTGGATTTTTGGCCACCGTGTAAGGCTAATGTGCTCGGCTAGATGTCGAGGGATCTGAGGTTCGATATTCCAGCAGTGGCCGAATAACAATTTTTGGTTGCAGTGTGTTGGTAAAACATGGAAAGAGCGATGTCTTGTTTATTCAGTGAAGCCACGTATTTGGAGGATTTTCACTTTGGATAATTGCCCTTTGGATTTAACTGCTATAATTAATATAGTATAGCCAGTGCTGTTAATGCCCACCAGATGGAGATGTCTCAGTAGCTGAGCTCATCTTATGGATTTATGATGTCAGAAACTGACAGAAAAATACACATAATGCCGTGGATTGTTGGCCACTGTGGTGTAAGGCTAGCGCGCTCGGCTAGATATCGAGAGATCTGGGATTCGATTCCCCAGCAGTGCCCAAATAACAATTTTTCGGTTGCTCTGTGTTGGTAAAATGTGGAAAGAGCGATGTCTTGTTTATTCAACATCAGTTGATCTGGGCAGCTGCTGCAAGACAGAAAATTTCCAAACTGACTGGTTGCTAAGATGGCATTCTCTGTCCATGCCATGTTGATAGTTACTGAACTTTGCTGTATGACCCATTCTACTATTCACATTTGTCTGTGATGTTTGTAAGGCCACATGCATCCTTTTATACCTGTATGGAGACCATGGCTGTGATATATACACCGATGAGCCATAACATTATGACCATCCCCGAGCCTAGAGAATTAAGCGTGCCTGGAAACCGTACGGTGGCGCAGGTGAAGTTCACTGAGCATTATATATACAACCTGAATACCTGCTTTTGGTTAGTAGAGTGTTCGGAGTCAGAATGGGAAAAGCTGCCAATTTATCTGAGTTTGATAATGGACAAATTGTGATGGCATGGCGCTCTGGAACTACGATCTCAGAAACAGCGCACAGTTCATCGCAGCCTTCTGCGCAAGGGCCGGCATACCGAAAACCCAGCTTTGTCCCCATGCTCACTGCATGTCATCGCCAACAACGCATGAAATGGGCCCAAGATCATTGAGATTGGACCGTGGATGATTGGAAGAAAGTGGCCTGGTCTGATGAATCGAGATTTCTTGTGCATCACGTAGACAGCCGAGTGCAGATACGCCAGTTACCAAAGGAGGTTATGGCACCTGGATGCACTGTTGGGCGGATACAGGCCAGCGGCGGCGGTGTTATGCTGTGGACGATGTTTTCTTGGGATATTTTAGGCCCCATTATCTCAGTAGCACAATCCCTGACAGCTGTCAGCTATCTGAACATCGTTGCAGACCAAGTTCACCCATTCATGGCAACTGTGTTCCTTGCTGGTGATGGCCATTACCAACAGCATAATGCGCCATGCCACACTTCCAGAATTGTCAAGGAGTGGGATTCGAGGAACATGCTGGTGACTTTCTGTTAATCCAAATTCACCTGACATGAACCCAATCGAACATTTATGGTTCGACTTGGAAAAGCGGGTTCATGCTAAATCACCACCACCCCAAAATGTGTGGGAACTGGAGGACCTGCTGTTGACATTATGGTACCAGATACCTCAGGATACCTGTCGCTACCTCATTGAATCGATGCCTTGCCGAGTGGTCGCTGTTTTGTTGGCTAAAGGGGGTCCTACAGCTTATTAGGTAGGTGGTCATAATGTAATAGCTCATCGGTGTATATGAGCAAATCCACTAATCAAAAGGGGTGTCCACATACCTTTGATCATATAGTGTACTTCCAATGTAAAAGGTTAAAACTGAAGAGGTGTATACTAGAATAGTGTAAACACCAGGGGTTGTAGCTTTTTACATTGGAAGTACCTGTCACAGCATTAATCGACATATATAGCTGAACATATTTGTCATTATTAACCATCAGTGACATGTCTGCTGTACTTGATTGGAGAAACATGAAATGTCATGTATCTTTCATTAATTGAAAATCTCTCAGGTATCATGAAAGTATCGAAATTTACCTTTCCCATAACGTTGCAACACAAACTCACCATATCATATTCCTGTGATATGGAAATCCATTCTCAAATCTGGCAACATTTGAATCAACACATGTTACCACCTCACATTGTTCTCCAACATTCCGTGGCTGAAGAATTTAGCAGTCACTACCAAAACATCCCGTATAACAATTTCATTTGCACACTTAAAGCTCAGAGTTAATTTCCAGTTAGGAATACTTCTGCATGAATGTCTTTAGTGTAATGTCTCTTGTGTGAGATCTGTTTTTGGAAATTTATTGACAACTCCAAAAATTTTGTGTTTCCATGACCTGAAATTTTGTGATTTCTCGAGTATAGCCATTAGATTTTCCAAAGCAAGTTATGAACTAGTCTTGTAGCCACATGATAGTGATGCAGTTATTATTCATGCAGCTAGAATCCATCATAAACAAAATTTAGATATTGCGTAAGCTGTTAAGTCCGTTGCAGAACTACGTGGTAAAAAGTTAATAGCAAATTCTGATGAGCATATTGCTTTCTTCTAAAATTCTGTGTTTCACACGTTAGAATTTACGTTTGTGACCCTGGAAAGTCGTGTGCGAAGTTGTGCATGGGGGTCTCCTAGAAAACGTTTATATAACAATATTAAAACTAAAATGTTAAATAATTCTCACCTTCGGTTTTTTCTTAGACTTCGCCAGGGTGTTCACCGTTCATGCAGTAAATATTGCCTATTCGATGATATTGACGTACACTGGATGAATCTATATCCTATATTCGATGGGACGGTATGAAACCAACAAAGGAATGAAAATATTTTAAAATTCTAGTAAAATTTGGAATACAAGTCGAACTTCATCGCAATAAAATCTGAATAAAACCATGTTAAAAAATTGAACCATAAAACAGCAGTGACGAATCCTCCAACGCGTATGGAGTGGCTGGAGGAGTGTGTGTGTGAACAACATGTGCATTTTCGGCGGTCCTTTTTCGGAGGATTCGTCACTGCTGTTTTGTGGTTCAATTTTTTTTGCATGGTTTTATTCAGATTTTATTCCGATGGAGTTTGACTTGTATTCCAAATTTTATTAGAATTTTAAAGTATTTTCATTCCTTTGTTGGTTTCATACCGTTCCATCGAACATAGGATATAGGTTCACCCAGTGTACGTCAATATCACTGAATTGGCAATATTTACTGCATGAACACCCTGGCGAAGTCCAAGAAAAAACCGAAGGTGAGAATTATTTAACGTTTTAGTTTTAATATTGTTATATAAACGTTTTCTAGGGAAACCCCCATGCACAACTTCACACAGGAGCTTCCAGGGTCACAAACGTAAATTCTAACGTGTAAAACAGAGAATTTCAGAAGAAAGCAATATGCTCTTCAGAATTTGCTATAAACAAAATTGACATACTTTGATGCTTCCAAATAAAGGGGCATTAATTTGTACTGTTGTAGTTAATTTTCAGTAGTGCTGTGTTAGTAGCTAATTATATAGGATATGTTACCAGACTCTTTTTAAACAAACTTTTTTTGGGGGTTATTTTTCTTTTTAATACAGAATGACACTATTACACCAGAAGCTGTAATGATAAGTGAGTACATGACTGCATAGAACACTTCAGTTGAGATACTAAGTAAAAAAATTACTGAGGAAAAACTACTTGCTACTTAGCTTTTGGGATATGGCATAGTCTGTCACACAAAGGAGATTCTGGAGTGATGACTGACATACATTTGACCATTGATCTGGCTTAGTGATTAGCAACTGTACCTTCAGGGATGATATGATAAATTGATGATAACTAGTATGTATTGACCGCAACATGAGTGGTGGGCTTAAGATGGGGAAGGGAAGTTTGTTGATCTAAGTAATATGATGTGTTATATGATGAGCGTTAACAATAACAAGGAAGGGCAGTCAAGTGATGTATTGATTATTAAACATTCTCATACATTCCACATTGTTTGTCAATGCTAACGAGAGCACGTCAAAGATCTTTTAATTTACCTACTGTAAGTTCTGACTAATGTCCATGTAAAGTGCTGATCTTATCCATTTTCAAACCTGTGAAAATGAATGAGATTGGCAGTTTATATGGCTATTTTGCAGAATTGCATGTGAACAGATCACATCTGAAATATTGATTTAAGTTTCAGTCGTTTTCAACTGGATAAATCCTGTCTCCTTATATTAATATTGCATCCCAAGAACTGTGAGCAAATGTGAACAGAAAAATAATTGTGGAAAAGAAGATAAAATAAAAACTCAGTAAATAAATTGGAGAACATCTGTTCTGGTGCTTTCCATCAGAATGTTGAATTTTCAAACTGTTCCACCAAACCATTATGATTTAAACAAATAATTCATTGTGGAATAACTTTTTTACGGGTCTTTATAGAGGTAATATTTCTTTCCAAACTGGAAGAAATTATTCTTGAAGGAAAATAGGAGCAGTTCATATATGCCAAGTAGTATTTCTCTATTGTGATTATGGAATACTATTTTTTCCGCAAGGTCATCTGCAATGAATTCCAGTAGGAGGTCCAGGTTAATGTTGGTATACATAGAGACTATATCTAGGCTTGCCATTACTGGATGAATTAATTCTGGCAAGTTGTCCAGTTTTTCTTTTAGCTGCATGGAATTTTTAGTAGGTAGGGAGGAGAAGGGAAAATATCTCAGAGGTGACCAAGTAAATAATAATTAATGTTGGAGAGTGGCGAATTTCTAGTGTCTATTATAGGTCTTATTACAGGCAAACTTCAGGAGTTGTAATGGGTTCTCCACTAGCACCTCTGCTAGCAAATTATTATATAAGTAAACTAGAGGCAAAAATCCTTATACAACCCTCCTTGTTTGCTCTCTATGTAAGGTACATGGATGATGTCCTAATTATAGTAGATACTGTGGACCAATCTCTACCCTCTCAGATTCTGGAAGAATTTAACTTACTAGAGAATACCTTGCAGTACACCCTGGAACAGGAAAAAGACCATAGCATCAATTACCTAGATTTAACCTTGACCTCAAGAGAGGGGAAAATATTCACTCAGCTTTTTAGAAAACCCACCAACACAGGGAAGATGTTAGACTTCTGCTCATTCCACCCTGATTATATTAAATCGAATACGGCGAGACAATTTTTGGAAAAAATTGAAATCCTGGTCTCTTCAGCTACTCAAAAAGATCTTCACAAAGAAGAATTAAAGGAAATATTAGCAGAAAACAATTACTCCTCCCCATATGTTGAGAAAATATTTAAACAAGTGCCATAAAAGAAGCAGGAAAAAGCCAACTTCAAATTCACCAGCAAAATTACGTACCACAAGGGACTTTTCGAGAAACTGTAAAGGATCGGAGCAAAATATAATATCAGGCTAGCTCCAGATCTTAATAACAAAATAAAGATATTCCTGCCAGCTTTAAAGCAGAAAGAATTGAACATCAAATTGCAAGAAGGAGTAATTTACTGCATCGACTGTAACTGCGGACTCAGCTATATAGGAGAAACAGGGAGAAGTATTAAGGTCCGAATGAAAGAACACCAAGCAGCTATTAGGAACATTGGGAACAAAACAGGGCTAGACAGACATATACAAGCAAGTGGACACTCCATAAATTGGGACTCAGTGAAAATAATCGCCCACCAGTCAAACTTAGTAAAGAGGAAACTAGAAGAAAGGGATCGAAATAGCAAGAAGAAGAAGTACCACAATTAACGATAATTGCGGATGGACTCTTCCAATTGAGTGGCAGCAACTACTCCAGTGACATAGTCCTGATGACGAACTAGGCTTTAGTTCGAAAATTTGACAACCAACTTTCATGAAAAATAACCTCTATAAGACCCGTAAAAAAGTTATTCCACAATCACTATGAATAGAGGTGCCATAAATGCATTTACAACTAGGATTAAAATAATTCATGTTAACTAGACCACACTGGCTGCATAGCACTCTTGTGTACCTGCCTGAATATTTTTAATTTTCAAGCAAAGGTTAGATGTGGATTCTAATATAGGTAAATGTAGTTACCGTCTAATAAATCTCTGCATATTTTGAAGTGTTAAAAGTCTAGTATGATTTCTATATTAAGCTTTTTGTATTATGTGGAAGTATAGAGCAATCTAAGTTGATCTCTCAATAATGGCCAAAATAAGATTGTTTTAATATTGATGTATAAATTGGTAATAAATGGGCATTTGCTTTAAATTGTATAGTGAGTTCTGGATTAAGAGTAGGATGCATTCTTGGGCTAAAGTGTAAGTATTTTGATTTAATTTGAAGGCAGTGAAAGAAAAGGAATACACATGCTTGACTTATTGTGAATTGTATTTGCAAACTAAAAAGTTCACATATTCACTACTTGAGATTTCAGATATAATCATTGATTCTAAATAATAATGCACTGGTCACCCACAAAGAAATATTGTAAGGCTTGTTCAAGCGAAAGTATTGTTGGCGAGTGGTTTCACATGCGGAAGAGTGTGCCTTCTATCGTCTTATTGTAAGTGAGGTTTAAAAGCAAGCAAAATCCATGGTCAGACATATGTTGTACAATGTGTGAAGAGATTGTTAGCAAAGACATTGAGCAAAAAATATATGGCTTCGTCCAAAGCAGCTCAATGAGCAGGAATTCAGTTTTTATTGAAGGAGGGCTCATACTCACAGGCTTCAGAAATTTATGATCGTGTGAAGTCCTGTACGAATGGCGGGATGACGTGCTCAAAGTCCTGTAGAGTGAAGTAACAAGGAGATTACTTACTTCTTTTGGGAGCAGGAAATTTCATGTCGACTTGCTTGAAACAGCGTTAAGTTTCTCACTTATCATGTTAGCGACAACTATTCCTGTAGGACTGCAGTAAATGGTTCATTTCTTGAAATAATGCACTGGGTGTAAAAATGTGCCGTTATTTATCTATATTTTTAACTGACGCATATATAAGCTGACACCTTCACTTTAGAAAAAAGTTCTTCCAAAAACTGGCTTACACATAAATAAATATGGTATTCAAACATTTTACAAAAACTTTTGAGTTGAAAAGTGGCAGCATCTCATTTAAATGTCAATATTCTCATATCTAATTAGTAAGGTAATAATTTGTCAAAATGTAGAAATATTTTTTGTTACCTTGTCACTAGCAGTAACTGCAGATTTACTACTCATGTTCAGAGCTGGGGGTGTGCATGTGTGGGTGAACAGCCGGGCATGTAATGTTCACTTCTTTTTTTTTTTTTTTTTTTCTCTGATGTCTACTTGTCATTTTCCCCCTTTTACACATGTTTCTAACGGGGGAAACCTTTCATTTCATACTTCTAAGGTTTGTACATGTTACTTTCTTACCATACTTTGGCATGAGACAATTTTTTTTATAGTTTAAGGTATGTATCACACTTTTAATTTACCCTCCACATTTTTAGTTTTCCCATCCCCAAAGTGAATGCTGCATTTTCCAGTTAGAAGTTTCTGTGGATTTTGAAGTTTGCAGCTTAACCAAATAACTTCTCAACAATCGGTAATGAAAAACTTATTGATGGGAATTATTGGGGATAAATTTTTAGGTACATCAGCCCTCAAATTTCCGATCTATATATTAGATCGCATTGTCAGGAGTTCCTGCATTTTACTTCTTTCACAGGTCTGGCGACCAATCCTAGTTGATTTGCCCTAATTCCGTTAATAAGTTTTTTGTTACTAACAGCAATTAGAGAAAGCCATAAAGTAATTAATTTTGAGCAGTGTCATCTAAGATTCTTGAGCATAATAATACTGAATGTTAACTTCTTGAGTGATGTATGTTTGTAACAGTGCATTGCATTTACCTATTGAAGCAAGTTAGATTCAATGAGTTGGTATTGGTAGAAGACCAATGGTGCCCTGTGATGTTTTGATTTGTAATACATTTGCTGTTTCCGTATGTGTAATCACTCCACAATCCCTGAGATAAATGTGGGTAGCCATGTGATTAGAGCAGCTGATCTCCCAACCAGATGGTTGGGGGTTAGATCCCAGCTCGACTACCCATTCACTAAATATCTGCTGTGCCTCAGAGAGCACCTTTATGGCACTCCTGGGGTATTGGATTCCCACGTTACAAATGCCATCTGTTCTTAGCTTTCTAAAGTTAACTTCCATGGGTCTTTTTTATGAGGCACCCAAGCTGAAATCTCGTAGCTTCCTATTTCTAAGAGCTGTTAAGACTTAGGGTCAGACACACACTTACTAAAATTATCTCCAACATCATTTATTCAAACCCACTAGATCAATGTCTTGTTTGCTGGTTCTGAGGTTGAATTCCACAAGCATTATAAAGTAATGAATTAATGTGTTTGTTTTTATATTTATGTATCAGGTCATTGTTAAAACTGTAAATCATGAACTGATAAACCTGAAATAATTGAATTTTGTAGCCTGACAAAAGTAGCACTTGACCCACGATCATGAAACTGCATCATTTGTCTGAGATAGACTCAATGGTATCCTTTATTGGTGTTCTAAATATTGTTTTTGTGAGTGGATATGCAATGGCATAATGTAGTGTGTTTTAGAGTAATAAAAAGCCCTTGTCCGGAGCAGAGTTTACGGAAATTGTGAGTGAATAGCTGAAGAACCTTTAGCTGTAACAATGCATTAGACAGTCTAGTGCTGTTGTATTCAGGGACAGTTATGATGAAAATGTTCTGTATGCAAATATGCAAGAAGTACCACCACCTGATATAGGACACAACAAAAACATATATTATTTCTGTCCCTCCTGGTGTAGAATAATGACATGATATGCAAAGACCACTATATGCAGATCTGTGTTAAATATGAAAGAAGAATAGATGCTGGTTTAAGTGTTTTCTGATTTTGCTTTATGCTTGATTAATAAGTAATAAGCATTTTGCAATACATGATTTTTCTGTAACTACTTATAGTCTGTTAAATGAATGCTTAACAGGTATGCCATATCTGTAAACAGTGTTTTATGGGTCGGGGTCCAGTACTGCCTTAAATTTTTTTTTGTGAAAGGGCTTGAACTATTTCTGGGTTAATTGGTTCAGGCCTATTTTGCATGGCAGAGTGCCTGAGTTTAAGCCCTAGGTGAGATATCAGCATGTTGTTTATATTTTATTTATGGTTCTTTGATGTCAGTAATGAGGGACTCTTCCTAGCTTTGAGTACTTCTAGTAGTCATAAAACTGGGAGGAGGCAGGTAATCTTACAGTATCTTAAATGCACTCATTGTCATAAAAATCCATGCACCAAGAAAAAACCGTGTAATTAATGTGAAACTCGGCGAATAGCTACGGGGAGGGCAGACAGGCAAATGATTAAAGTTTCGTGCGATTCCACATGCCCACATGTCCAAGACTGGCGATGCAATCACAGTTCTTGGGGCTTATGAGGTGACGCGCAGGAGACTCCACATTCATGCCGAATGCACGGTAAGAGTCAGGTGAGATCCCTGAGCGATAGACATGCCGAGGAGCCGCAGTAGATGTGCGTATGTGCAACTGACAGAGTTTGAACGAAGTTGTATTTTTGGGATGAGACGGGCAGGGTGGCCGGTCGGACAGTACAGTGTGATCGTGTTGGGAGCAATGGACACGGGAAGGCATCCAGACAGGGTAGATTGGCTCTGGACGACCCAGACACACCACCACCATAGAGGACCATGGGATCGTGAGAGCGGCATGCACAGATGCAACGACATCCTTGTCCAATATCTAGAGACATGTGGCAGCTGTACAAGGGACTCCCTGTGTCCACCAGAACCATTTCCAGATGCCTGGCAGAGGCGAATCTGCACTCTCGATGGTCCTTACATTTTCTGCCATTAACACCTGACCATCGTCGGAGTTGATTGCAGTGGTGTCAGTAGCAAGCAATGTGGAATGCTACGGACTGGCGACATATAGTGTTTAGCGACGAATCCTGCACCTGTATGGGAACGGTCAACCACCATGTCAGAATGTGAGGGAGCGCTACGATCCCAGCCCCACTGTACAGCGGCACACGTCCCAAACTGCAGGCGTGATGGTCTGGGGAGCCATCGCGTATGACAGCCGTCCACACAGTGATCTGAGGGACGTTGACAGCCCAGCGCTACGTACAGGAGATCCATCGGCCCCATGTGCTGCCATTCCTGGCGGGGCCGCCTGGAGTCATTTGCAAACAAGATAATGCCCATCCACACATGGCGCGGGTTTCCCAGGACTGTCTACGCCAGGCTTCGATATTTCCGTGGCCTGCCAGATTGCCTGATCTCTCGCCCATCGAGCACGTGTGGGACCAGATGGGATGCCAGCTTTCTCCATGTCCCAGTGTTCGTGATTTAGAACATCAGTTGCAAGAAGTGTGGGCCAATCTGTCCCAGGATAACATACAGCATTTCTTTGACTCCATGCTGGACCGTATCACCACATGTATCCGAGCACAAGGCAGTCCGACGCAGCACTAACGCTGTCCAGAAAGGAAATTGTCCTGCTGCTGTGATATTGTAATCACTTCTGTCCTTGGTATGTACCATCTCACTATTAAAATATCATTTCAATCCGACGCCTCCTCCTTGGTGTGTGGATTTTTATGACAATGAGTGTGTATCATGTGAGTTGCATGTTCTTTATCTCTGGTCAATTATATATTGTCTTAGGGAAATGGAATTACTCCTTTATGTGGTGGGGGTGCTGGAGCTTCATAAGGTCTATAGACCCATTGTTTTCTTATTATACTATTATTATTATTATTATAAGTCTTTTACATTCAGGATTTGCACAGCCCCTAGAATCCCGAAAAAGTCCTGGAATTCGATTTCCCTTTTTACAGGCCTGGAAAGTCTTTAATTTTTCATATTTTTGTGAAGGGTCAAGGAATAGTCCTGGAATTTTTACTTGCAATGAAAAAAAGAGATGGTTAAAATGTTTAGATTGATTATGCCACTTTGTTCTAGCTCACTGCGGCACCTCCTCAGGATGACACCACTTTCTTCCATGGAGTATGGAGATGTGATGTC
The DNA here is from genome assembly GCA_039090855.1 of Macrothele yani. NCBI lineage: Eukaryota > Metazoa > Arthropoda > Arachnida > Araneae > Macrothelidae > Macrothele > Macrothele yani. The sequence goes on along the minus strand of CM077016.1, from coordinate 72,389,882 downwards.
ATCTCTCTCATTTTGTGTGACGCTGGAGTGCAAGATGTTTGAGTGCCATATTTCCAGCGACATTGGTTTGCAGCATAATAGTTTTGTGCAGCTGGAGTCACAACAGCGTGTGGAAATCTCCCCGTGAATCCAAGATAGCCGTTCCATCTACCATGTGCTTTCCTTACTGAAGAAGTTGATATCTGACCTCTCTGCCACCATTATGCATGGGGATAGATGACTCTGGAACAGAAAATCTTCAGTGCCTTGTAGAAATTGTTTTGTATTATTGTGCTAAGTCCCAGATTGCTTCATATAAATTTCATACAGAGCAATTTCTTTGAAGGGAAATTTTGCCACTTCATTGAAGATGAAACATGCACTCAGGAACACCCTGCAACAGCGAAACCCATAGGACTTCATAAGAATTCTAAATGCATAGTAAATTTCACCCCAATTTGCAAAATATAAAACTAAGCACTATGATTTTAGCAAAAATTTAAGCTCCTGGAAAAGTCCTGGAATTTATTTTTCATAAATACGTATGGACAACATCTACTAACCAATTTCATATTAGCAGTTCATATTCCGACTTACATATGTCACAGATTTTCTTTTGGTCCTGCAGCTGAAAACGATAAACCCAGAACCTTATTATATCCTACCTTGCCGATTCCTAATTGTGGATGCAAGTTTTTTGTCTGTCAAAACATTCCAAAAACAAAAGTTGATGGAGTGAAGATATCTCCCATAATCATATTTCTTTTTCCCTCGTGATGTTCCCTCTCCCCGAAATTGCTGTTAAATATCATTTTATTACAGAAATGTTTACATTTCAATTTGAAAATGGAGCTAACAATTTCTGAAGACGGGTAGATGAAGTCATGTAATCTTAAATTTGTTTTCTCGTGATGTTCCTCCAGCCCTGTATGGTGGTTAAATATTTTATTACATAAATGTTCGTATTTAAGATTGAAAATGGAAGAAAAGTTTCCGAAAACGAAGTTGGATGGTGCGAAAATTCCTTCCATAATCGTAAAACGGAGGCAAAATATTTCGACAACGGAAGCCAAAGGCAGCGAAAATTTCTCAAATACCCCCCCCCTTCTCTTCCGTGGTGTTTTCCTTGCATTATATTATTGTTTAAACATCATTTAATTATATAAATGTTGGTACTTAAGATCTAAAATGGAGAAAAAATATCCAAAAAAAGGGAGGTATGGAAGTAAAATGGAAGTTCTCCCATAATCATAATTTCTTTTTTCCAGTTATGTTCTCAGTCCAGTATTGTTGTTAAATATAGTTTTATTCCATAAGTCTTTGTGGTTTAACTTGAAAATGGAGGCAAAATTCTTGGTACAGAAGGCACAGTGTTCTTGATCCTAATTATCATTACAATTGCTGTAATACCTAGGATAGGCTTTGTTGTACCTAGTATAGGCAAGATATCTGTTGTAGACTGATCAGGAATTTTCTGCTAAGGGGGTTGGAATTAACTTTCCCATTTGCTGACATTAGAAAAGGATATTGCCAGCCTCCCTTTTTCCACCTAAATTCTAGAATTCTTACTTGCATTATTTATTTGGCAGTTTAGTGGTTGAATCCCTAAATTCTGTGCTTAGGTTTATAGCCCACCAAATGATAAAATTATATGAAAAAAAAAAAAAAAAAGAGATGTATCCTATGTTATGCTGGGATCCCCATGTCGTACTAGGATTTGAACCCAAACCTAGTAGTGTGCTGGATTAAAAGTTTGCACTTTCAGCCATTTAAGTATCAGATAACTTTTCTGAAATTGTTTTAAATCTAGAATACATTCAAAATATTGAAAAAGCTAAAATATTTGACTAGTAAAATGCATAGCATATTGAATTTAAGTAAAATAATAGGTCTATCCATAAATTATCTGTTTTAATATTTAATGCATGCATTTATTAGTACTTTAGATATATATGACTTTGAGCTACTGATGAAGAATGAAAAAATGGATTACCGCAAAGCTGTGGAGGTCACATCCGAAATAGTTGCTGTAGAAGTTATACATCGTTTTGTTGTTTGTATTTTTGAGGCAAGTATTGTTTATATCCATTGGAACATCTGATGTACTGAGTGTAAATATTCTTCTAGTGTACACATACACATGTGTGTGCTGTGGTAAATAATCATAGTGGAGTATACAAGTAGTATTTTTAGTATGTGTTTATAATATTCTGTAAAACCATTTAATCGTAGCAAATTTCCCTGTTACTCCATGTAAAGTTACCATATGCAAAATACACATAATTGTTATTGGGCTAAATAATCTTATATTGAAAACTGGTTAACATACACACACTGGCCACTGATTTAGAAACTTTTATGCAAATGTACGTAAATGTCACATATGCAGCGTATATGCAAAATACGTGGTCACATTAGAATAATTCTTGATGTCCACATATCATGCATAAATTACGTTAAAAATTATAAGTGGTGGGATGTTTTGGTAGTGATTTCTACCTTCATCAGCCATGGAATGAAACATGTGGTATAAGCATCAGTTGCCAGATTTCAAAATAGCTTTCCAAATGACAGGTATGTTAAAAGGTGCATCTATATCTCTGGTGTTAGGAGTAAGGTAGATTTAAATGCTTTCGCTGTACCCGAGGGCTTTCCGATTGCTGAACGGAGCGATACGTTTAACATTTTGCCAATTGGGAATCGCGGACGTATCGCTGATGGTTAAAATTGAAAGGGAGGTGGAAGGTTTGCCTTTCTTAAAATGAGTGACATGTTCCACCAATCACTGGTTGATGCTTCTGTAAGTACTGCCAATATAGTGGGTAACACCTGTGGAAGTGTTGACAGGGATAGAGTAGACCCCTTGTAATTCTAGGGGTTTACTGGGATGTCTGTCTTTAAGGTTAAGAAGATGTATAGGTGGTTTAACAGTAATCCTGTAGCCAAAAGACCTGAAAGTGGTGCAAACTTTGTGAATGAAAGCCAGGTTAAAAGGGCAAAGTGCCAACAAACTGATGAGTAGTGGAAAGTTCAGGCAGTAAACTAGTAGATCTATTCTGTGATTCAAATTTCTTAATTAGCCTATGTACTAAGAGGGGTGCAAAGCCATGCAATTTGCCAATGTTGATGTTGTTCTGATATTCGTTTTGAAGAGCAGAAGGGCTGTTGCAAATAAGGTTAGCTCTGTGGATGTACTCCTTTTAAAGCAGCCAATTTGTATTTACCAAAGGTGCAAGAATGGTGAAGGATGATATTATGGGTGGCAGAAGGTTTCCTGTAAACAGAGAGACCAAGTGAGAACTTTGGGTTGATATTAACATCCAGAAAACTAATATTGTTGTCGACCTGTTCTTGAGACGAGAATCTTATTTGAGGGAATTTGGAAGTTATAGAGGACATAAGTTCAAACAGAGAGTGTTTCTGGTGTGGCCAAATGATGAAGATGTCACCAATGTACTGTACAACCAAATGGAGGGTTTTAAGAGGGATGGGGCAATGATTAATATTTCAATATTCTGCAAATAAATTTCGGCAAGTAAAGGGGAAAGAGGAGAGACCATTGGTACACCTTGTTTTTGTTGGTAGTAGATACCATTGTATACAAAACAGGAATACTGATCCAATGAATCAAAACAGTCATAAAGATCTTTGATGAGTTCCCGAAGAAGTTCTTGGTGCTCCATTAGCTTTTTGACCATGAGCATGTAGGCATCAAAGAAAGGAACGGAAGGAAATAATGTATCCGTGTTTCAAAGGTTACAAGAAATCTTGAGGATTCATTGTGATGGACATGGTCACATGCATCACAATGTGATCTAGGCAACTATTTAAGACTGCTGCTCAGCAGTAATCATAAGTAGTGTTGATCACAATGAGAAAAACAAAAGGGTCTTTCTGAGTTTGATAAAAGGCTTATTGCGAGTGTCTGTCTGGCTGAAGTAATGATTTTAAAAACAGCAAAGCTGACTGGTTTCTCAAAAGGTGAGGTATCACAGATCTTTAATCAATGGAAAAATAACCCACATTGCTTGTCTAGTGTGTAACTGTGGCACAATCAGAATCTGTCAAGAATGAGATCCCTGTCATCTGACAAGGCTTGTATACATGGAGAAGCAGGACTTCCTGTAGCAATTAACCAAAGCATTCAGCAAAGACTGCTCCCGATCCATATCTTAGCAAACTGTGTGCAGGAAATTGAAGAGGAACATGTATTGAAATGACATGTTCCATACATTGTGAATGCATGGAACATGTCTGAAAAACAGATCCAAGAGCAAAGTCCTCTTCCATCAAATCTGAGCCATTTAAAGGACTTTGGTGAATGCCTCATATGCTATAGAGGTAAATGCACTCCAATACCTTGTGGAATCTATATCAAGCCACATACATGCTGTAATTTGAGCTAAAGAAGGTCCAGCCTGGTATTGAATAAAGGTTTTTAATGGTATGTGTAGAAACATTCATTAATGCAAGTTTTTACTTCCAAATGTTTTCTCTGTTATGCAGAGAAAATATTTGGAAATGAAAACCTGCTGCTATGTTTTATTAATTTTGATTTATGTTTAAGCTGTATAGCATTTTAGGTGGATGTGGACAACATGTTCGGAAATACAGCAAAGCTATAAAAATTTTAAAATCATTTTTGCCACTGTCTGTTTATCATTAGTATAACAAAAGTCTTGTACCTGGTGTGTGTGTTCCCATGACCCAAGCTGACCTTTTGTACATTTTTGGGCTGTGTTCTGGTTCTGTGGCTGGCTATGGTCCTTGTGTCAGGAAATTTGAATAAATAACTCAGAGTGATTCATAACATAGATAAACTGTTTGAAGATATTGTAATTTAGACCATATGTAAACAGACAATGGGTTGATGTCTAAAACATGAATATCAGGTAATGGAAAACAAACATCCAACACAAAGTACATTTTCTTCACATTTAATGAATTAGTAGTTTTAAACAGCAGCATGTTGTTTTGAACTCATAATGAGATTGGAAAAAAAAAAGTGGTATATGTGCATGGAAACAGAACTTCAGTAGAGTTTGTGTTTCCTAGCTGCAACTGCTAATGCCATGGTGCAGTATTGTCAGAAGATTCTACACCATTTGCCATTGAGGAGCATGTTCAAGCTGTTGAAGAATCTTGGTAGGTGAACAAGTGCAGCATGTCCTTTTAGTGCATGCTAAGTCCATGCACTCTATATACTGTCCTCTTAAAGCATGCTGCCCACTGACTGTGCCATATGAGGATGTGCATTATCATCCATAAAGTAAAATTGGCCCAACTATTCTTGCATGGGGAGAGGAATATCTATATAGGTTGCAAAATACTGCATTATCTCACCACTATCAGAGATCCATTCTGGATGCCAGAAAGGTCTGTATGACTATTAGTAACTAATGCTTCTCTACCACAGAACTCCATTCCCACCAAACTATCAAAAGGTTAGGTTTTATTCCTGTCCAAATGTTGGAGTGTTGCACCTTCATTGTTCTCACCAGAGAACAAATGTTGGACTGCAAGCTGAACCAAGACTCATCGCTAAACAGAACTAACTGTCATTGGCTATAGTAGCATCCATGGTGTTTGTCAATCCACTCTTTGTAGAGTCATCATTGGCATGCAGTGAAGGAAAGGTATGCTCATTATTAGTGGCTGGGTGTACACATGCTGGGTGAAGCCGTTTGAGTAGATGTGTCATTCTCTGTGGCCACATTGCAGCCCAGTAGCATTCAGTCAACAGTTAAGGTGAGCCATTAATACCAAATTCTGGTTTTCTCATGTTGCTGTTATATTATTTAACCCTAACCTGAATATCTTTGCACTGTTCCACCATCCTGGATATGCATTCAATCTACTATGGCATTTGGAAACCTTCCAGGCATTTTTATCATTACCCACTGTATCTGACTGGCTTTCAGTCTGGTTGACCCATGGTGTATATTCTGGTAAATCGTGCTGCAGAGGCATCATTTAACAGTAGCACACCAGCTTGTTACATTCTCACTGAATGTAGCTGATGTTGTGGGAATAGCACGTATAGCCATTTTGTCCCTTTCTTGGTCATGTGCTGACAAACATCACTAATGCTCCTTGCAACCTGTTGTTGTGGATACATCACACTTAGATGCCTACTTTTAATCACAGAAAAATAACTTGTAAATTTTGCAGTCCATTCATGATAACACATAATGGCGTCAAATTGTTCTGAGCAGTGTTACTTACACTTATATTCACCAAGTAGCTGCTTTGCTAGATATGCCTGCCTGAAGTAGCCTTCAAAACAGCGTGAATTCAGTCAAGTGTAGCCTTGGTGGGATATCAAAAGTGCTCCATAGGAATGTTGGATCCCATGTTGATTCCATTACATCCCATAGTTGTTGCAGATTGATTCATGGTAGATTTTTGCTATGGACAGCTGATTCTATCTCATCTGATAGGTACTCAGTTGGGCTGAAATTTGGTGACTGAGAGAAGGCCAGTGCAGCAAGGCCAAGTCCTTTTTGTGTTACTGAAACCATCACTAGGCCATTGTAAATATATAACATGCAGTACTGTTTTGTTGAAAGAATCCATTTGCAGATGGATAGATTAGTAGCATGAAGGGATTCGTCTCATTGGTAGGGATGTTCAGGTATGTAACACTCAACTGTTGCTCCATTATATTTAGAGTCCTGTTGTGTACCACAAAAGACATTTCCCAATTGTTATATCATACCACCACCCATCACCAGCATCCAATTGACCATTATATATGTATATTTTTCACCATGTCCTGCTCCTCCCACAAGCATGAAACAGCAGGAGCTTGGATTATCAGGATTCATCAGACTAGGCAGTGTTTCACCAATCAGCTAGTGTTTGTGTTTCTTGGCCTGTTGTAACCATAGTTTCTTGTTTTTGGTTGCTGGGAAGAAAACATGGTTGTGTCATTGTTTGTTGTGCCCAGTCACTGACAAGATCTTATTGTGTATTTGGATGTGCTTTGTTCTTTTCTGGCTCTGCTACTAACCGTAGCCCATTTGTTACTAGTACTTAAGCCATGAGAGTGTTTGTTGTCCTCTTTCAATATTAGACTCTCATTTTGTCTAGATTCTCTTTTGTAGGTGTTGGATCACTCATAATGCAACTGGAATACCATCATGCACATGAAAAACCAAACAGGGTTGCTGTATCTTAGACTTTATTTTATACTGGGGCATCTGGCACCATCTATGATGCCATCTTTAGAGTTTCTTAAATCTCTCACCTTGCACATTCTTGCAGTGAGTCATATACACTAAGCATCCTATATACAGGGTGATTCATAATATTATTCTTGGGATTTCAGTGGTATATAATCGGAAAATGGGAAACAACAAACTAAAACTGCAAACAGAATATGACAGATGACAACTAAAAGTTTTATTACCTGTAGAATCAATACATCAGATTGGTAAACCATTTCGACATGCACGCCTTTCATGGTAAGATATCCAAGCGATAATCAATTTCCCGCCAAGTGTTAGCTAGCATTTGCAGCGTTACAGTTGCTATTGCAGCACCAATTCTGCTCTTCAGGTCATTGAGAGAGGTCACAGCGGTCTGGTAAACAATGTTTTTCACATATCCCCACAGGAAGAAATCCAGTGGCGTAGTATTAGGTGAGTGTGGAGGGCACGGTATAGGTCCACCATGCCCAACCCAGTCCCCAGGAAAAGGCAGGTCAAGAAATTGTCGGACAATAACAGCCCAATGCGGCAGTGCACCATCATGCTGGAACACCGCATTGGGATGCCGATCTTCCAACTGAGGCAACAGATACAGCTGTAGCATGTCCAGATAGGTCACCGCTGTCACTGTTTTCTCCACAAAGAAAAAGAGCCCCAACACTTCCAAACATGGCAAAGCTCACCAGACGTTCACCTTTTGACTATCTCGTTCGACTTCTCGAATGGTGTGAGGGTTTTTAGAGCCCCATATTCTGCAGTTATGCTGATGCACCCTCCCTGAGATGAAAAACGTTGCTTCATCACTAAATAAATATCCATGTCTGCAGGTAATGTTCATCAGCTTTGACTTTGGACAAAATGTCTTGGGCAAATTGGAAACGGCGAGGTTTATCCGGCGGGGTCCCACTGTAAAGCCTGTACAATCTGCAGTTTGTACGCACAGAGTTGTAGGCGGTTATGGAGAACCCTCCAAACAGTTCTTTGTGGCATACCTAACTGCAATGCAGCTCGTCTCGTTGATTTCTCAGGGCTGCAAGAAAAGGCTTCCTGGACACTATCAACATCGTCCTGCAAAGTGCTCGGTCTTGTCTTCCCGCTCCTTTTTGATGCTGCACACTGCCAGTCTTTGGAAACTGCTTTAACCAATATCGGATAGCATTATAGAGCTCTGTCATACTGTGTTCTGTAATGACGTTGCATTGTGATAACTGACTTTGTTTCAAAGAACCAGAGTATGCACGTTGCTTTTTCTTGAACAGTCACCATTTTGAAGTTTGGCATCAATTCAGCGGGTACCATGTTGCCACATAAAACTTCCTGCAGTGAACTTGTTTATGCTGTTGGCAGTTTTATTTAGTTGGTTACAGTTTAACCATGCAAGGCCACAGAAACCCTGACAATAATGAATCACGCTGTACTTCAAATAGTATGGTATGAACATAAGATTCACTGATGCTGAAAAGAAGGAGTGACATATCTCATGAAAGTGTGACATGCAGCTAATAAAGTGGCCATTCAGTTTGTGTATATATCATCATAATTCATACTCAATCCCCTGCTAGATGGTGTCCCCAAGTGTCTTCCACAACCCTCTGTCTTAGTAATTTTCTTCTGTCACTCCTGCATCTCCCATGTAGTCTTGTTCTGGGTCTTTTCCTGCCATTTGGTATCCTATTGTCTAATGGTGGTCAGTTCTTCTAGCTATATGTCTAGCTCATTTCCACTTGAGGGTCATCGATCATGATGTCATCAACTCTTATCATTTTTGTGATTCCCAAGTTCCATTTCCTATTTTTCTTGGTTATACTGAGCATGCATCTCTTCATTCTTCTTTGAGTTTGTCTGCAGCCTCTGGATATCTTTTTCAGTTAAGGTCCATATCTCTGATCCATGAGTAAGAACTGGAGGGATGCATTTTGATGAAACATTTTTCTTTTAAGACATAATGATAAATTGCTGTTAAAAATGGTACTGTTTCTTTCAAACACACTGCATCCAAGTTTTGTACCCCTATTAAGTTTTTCTTTGATGTGGCCCTTGTGCACTTTGCACTGCTGGTTTTGGTTAAGAGAAAGAAAGAAAACAGAAAAAAAGGTGCTAATATGTATTCTTTGCTAGTAAGAAAAGTTAAAAATGCTCCTTGTCTTAACAAGGAGCATTTTTAAAAATACAATAATATACCAACAGCATAAGGTGCATTAATGTGCAATCTATCATATATAAATTTATCATGTGAGCAGTTTTAAATAAAGCACATAATTTCATAAAGTTTTCACAGAAAATTCCAAATTTTTATTAAATTTTTTTTATTAAGGTGGTTCTACCTAAAATCTCTGCCTTGTGTTTCCAGTGGTAAAACTTCTTTACATATTTTCTTCACAATTAATGTATTCCCAAGGATGAAAATTTGCACATCAATAAAACTAACTTTAAGTTATAGCATGGGATACTTAATACTTGCTGAAACATAACCATAATTAAGGAATCCAACATTTGTTTGTCTATTGACGCCATCAATGTACAGGTCGCATCATCTATTAACAGGTCTGAACATTACTCAAAGAAAAATGATTGATTTTTATTATAATTATGGTTATGTTTTAGCAAGTAAAAGTACCCCATGCTGTAACTTAGTTTTATCAATGTGCAAATTTTCATCCTTGGGAATACATTAATTGTGAAGAAAATATGTAAAGAAGTTTTACCATTGGAAACATAAGGCAGAGATTTTAGGTGGAACCATCTTAATTCTTTTATAATAAATATTTTTCAGAGTTTGACTCAAAGCTATGATTTTATTTGTAATATTAATCCTTAATACAAACTTTTTGACAAGTCATACTTATGTAGTAGTGTATCATTTATGGAAAAAGCCACTGTTGCAGCTGCTTAGTTCTTTCTTAGAGTAGTCAATCCACAGGTATTAAAACAGAAGTGATGACAATTTGTATTTCTGGCATACCCTGGAATTTTCAACCCCCCTACTAGAGTTACCGTAGGGTCTAACTGTTGGTAAGACTTTTAGAATAAATGTTTTTGACTATTTTTCAGATATTTCTTCCAACCCTCTGTAGTTTTATGCAATTAACAGTTAGCTTTTGGGAACTTGATCAAAGACCCTTTCATAGTCCAGAAGCACTATAGAAAAATTTTGATTCATCTTAAGAAGTTTCTTAGAAACCTTTATGAAAACAAATAGGGTGTCCTAAGAATTCGTACAACTTGTGCACCCACAGTACTTTCCACATAGCTGATTTTTTATTGTAATTTCTAAATTCCTTGTTCATCATACTTGTTTAAACTTTGCAAAGCATGCATACGCAGAAAAGGAACAGTAGTTACTACAATCTACCTTGTTCCCTTTTCCATTGATATATTAGCTGCCATTTATAAAGAACAAATTTGGTCTTACAGTTGGCTATGATTAAACAATATCTCTGACTTTATAAAAACATATGAGCAGATAGATTTATTCCTTGTTGAACACTTAATCCATAGCATTTGCCACCTGCTCACTTGTACCAGGTTTTCCTTGAAATGAAAGAAGGGGGCTGAAAATAATCATTCCATGTGTTATATGAAACTTTCATGTTAAAAGCTGATCATTTTCCCCCAGCAATCGGAGTGTTCTTATCAAATATTGAGCATGTAATGCAACTCACTATACAATAAATAAATCCATCGCTCTTTCCACGTTAAGCAATGCCCAGCAACCAAAAAGTTGTTATTCAGCTGCCGTCACGGAATCGAACCCCGAATCTCTCGATATCTAGCCGAGCGTGTTAGCCTTACACCACAGCGGCCAGCAATTAACGGCGCTATGCATGTTTTTATTTTTCAGTCAGCATCTGACATCATAAATCCGTAAGATGGGCTCAGCTACTGAGACATCTCCATCTGGTGGACATTAACGGCACTGGCTATAAATTATTTATGATATCAGATGCTGACTGAAAAATAAAAACACACATAGCACCGTGAATTGTTGGCCGCTGTGGTGTAAGGTTAACGTGCTCGGCTAGATATCGAGAGATTCGGGGTTCGATTCCCCGACGGCGGCTAAATAACAATTTTTTGGTTGCTGTGCGTTGCTTAATGTGGAAAGAGTGATGGGTTTATTTATTCAACTGACGCCACGTATTTAGATGATTCTCACTATACAATATTTTTTTTTGTTATTCAATCTTCCTTTCCCTATTTTATTATATAGCTTGTTATTCTTGCAGCATCTGCTACACAGTTTTAATGCATGTGTTCAATTCAGCTTTTGCAAATGCATCAGTATTTTTATCAACTTGAATGTGCACTGTAAAATCTTTAAAGGCTTTGTAGCTACTTGGCAGCCCAATTTAGCTTAGATGCTGTTAAAAACTTATCACTGCTTATTTTGCTACCTCTGGAATTCCTTTTTTCTTTAATGAAAACAATTTATTTGATTTTGGTCAGTTAGAGCAGGTGTAAATATTGCATTTAATTTGAATACAAAATATTTATGAGATAATTGATCCTTCCCTGCATATCTTACTTTCCTTTCTTTTGTACTCTGTGTACTTGGCAACATTTCTTATGTATAATCTAAATTATTGCTCTCTACAAGAATTGTTTTGAATTTGCATCTGGCTTTATTAAAGTTTTTTTCTTTTTCTTTATTAAATGTGTAAAGCTGTCTATGGCATTTCTAACACAAAGATATGCAACACTATTTAAAATATATGAAATAAATGTATTAGATGTGCAACTTAATTTTCGGCCACAGACACAACACGTTGACAGCAAATTATAGCAAATCGAATACGTACCTAATCTAGGAAATAATCCCCGTCATGTTGGATACATTTCAGCAATCGGTTAGGGAGCTGCCAAATGCCACTGCAGAAAACAGAGGGCTGTTTCGAGTTGATAAAGTAATCAATACTTGTGTGGACCTTCTTGACAGAAGTGAAGTGCGTATCACTCAGGTCATGTTGCAGGGAGCGAAAGAGATGATAATCTGATGGGGCAAAGTCTGGAGAATACGCCGGATGGGACAAAATCTCCCATCCCAGGTTGGTGATCGTGTTTAAAGTCGTTTTCGCGGTGGGAGGACGTGCGTTATCCTGAAGCAACAGGACCGACCTTCTGCCCTTGCCGCTGTATGGCCTTTATGCCTCCATTGCATCACTCACACGAATGAGTTGCTGACAATAACGCTCAGCATTGACCGTTTCACCAGGTTTGAGCAACTCATAGTGTACGACACCACGCTGATCCCACCATATGCACAGCAACAACTTCCTGGCATGGATATTCGGTTTGGCGGTACTGGTGGTAGGCTGACCTGGATAAACCCACGATTTGCGCCGCTTAGGATTATCGTAGAGGATCCACTTCTCATCACAGGTCAAAATCTTGTGAAGGAAATCCTTCTTGAATCTGGAGAGCAAGGACACAACAACATCGTAGTGCCTAGACTTGTTTGCAGCTGTGAGTTGGTGGGGCACCCAGCAGCCCTCCTTGTGAATTTGCTGCTGTGGTTAAATTGTATCGTTATTGGAGAAATGACACCATTGCGAATAAGTGATGTAGAAACTGCGGAGCCCCACATGCCATTGATGTGAGAGGTGAACGTTGGCTTTGAAGGTGCTTGAGTGAGGGCTGATCGAAATGCTACAGTGGAGCAACTAACTGGCCAAATGAACCAGGGGGCTACCAGAAGTGTGTCTAAAACGACAGTTCAGCAAACCCTGCTGCATATGGTGCTCCGATGCAGACGGATGGTCACTGCACCTATGCTGACGAAGGTGCATCGGCAAAAAAGGCTTGCATTTGCATGGCAGTATCAAAATTAGACCTCCGCTGATTGGCAAAGGATTGCCTTCTCCGATGCGTCACATTTTCTGCTTCATCGAACGGATGGACGTTGGCGTATAAGGCGAGAAACATCTGAGAACAGACACTCTTCAACCATTGCTGGAAGAACACTAACCGGTGGGGGCAGCGTTATGGTCTGGGGAATGTTTTCGTGGCATTCTCTGGGTCCACTCATACCTGTGGAAGGCACTATGAACCAAATTCATTATGTATCCATTCTTGCAGACCACATATACCCATACATGCTGATTGTCTTCCTTGAGGCGGATGGGATCTTCCAGCACGACAGTGTGACGTGTCACACAGCTAGAAATGTCCGAGAGTGGTTGGAAGAGCACGATGAAGACTTCAAAGTACTTTCCTGGCCCCCTAATTCCCCAGACTTGTAATCAATTGAGCATCTGTGGGACCACCTTGATCGTGTTGTTCGCTCTATAAATCCTCCAGCAGCTGTCAGATGCACTGCAGTCAGCATGGCTCCACATACCTGTGAACACCTTCCAGCACCTTATTGAGTTACTCCCAGCCCGTCTAGCTGCTGTCCACGCTGCACATGGCAGTTGCTCTGGATATTAGCTGGTGGTCACAATAATGTGACTCTTCCGTGTATATATATATGGTTTTTAACTTTTGATGTATGGTAATCAATGCTTGTATTTTTTACATTTGCTTCATTATGAGTAGTCCTTAATACAGTGAATTTAATTTTATTTAATTTCCATGCAAGTGTGTAAACATATTCTCAGAGTAATAGTAATACATTTGTTTCTAGGCTCTGTTTTTATGTAGAGGAATAGGAGATGTGGGAGGATGTACACCAGGCAAAAATATTATGCATCTCAAAGTTGTCTCGTGTCATTCAGTAACAGTCTCTACTGATGATATGATACGAGTGTACCCAGCAGGTGACATTGGTTTTGGCTGGTAAGTTTTAATTAGGTTTCTTGCTGTAGAAATGAATGTGTAGTATTTCACCATGCAGTGATATATTTCGGTTGAATAATGTTAATCTGTGATTAATCATCAGTATCCGGAGTTATATGTAATTACTGTAAACTACCACATAGCGAGCTTTTGTTATTTTCTAAGTTTTTCTGTTTTGCTTAATCTCAAACTATCATCTAACACACAACCTGCTGCATTATAGCTTGTTTTGTTATTTTAACTTGGTATGTTAATGACACTTGGGTCAATCGTGGTTATATAAAGGCTTACCTTTTCATTGTTTCTTCTTTTCCTTACTAATGTGTGACCATTTCGAGTTGTTAATCCTACACTGCTGGACAATTGCTAAGGACGGATCATAAACGGCTATATAGCGCATAAAAAAGTAAGTGTGGTTGGATGCCAAGTGAAATAAAATAATGTCAGAATGCCATAACATTACAAGAAAGACAATTTATTGTGCTCTGAAATCCAGAAGGCTTTGGAATGTGTTCAAGGGACAAACGGGCCATTTTGTGCAGAATACGTAAACGTGAAAAAAATGCAATTACCGTCCGCAGGCGTTCCGGCGTAAGATGTCAATACGGGATATGGCCACCATGGAGGGCGATGCAAGATTCCACACGTCATGTCATGCTTTGCACAACATTATCAAGCAGCTGTTGGGGTATTTTATCCCATTCCTCTGTCAGTGCACGGATGAGGGTGTCCTTGTTTATTGGAGGGCATTGGCGACCAGCAAGACTCCTCCCCAAAGCATCCCACACATTTTCAATGGGATTCAGATCTGGAGAACGTGCTGGCCATACGAGGCGTTGAATATCCTCGCTCTCAAGACACTCCTGGACAGCAACTGTTCGATGACATGTTGCGTTGTCGTCCATGAAAATGAATCTATCGCCGACAGCACCACGGAACATGCGAACATGAGGTAGCAGAACATCATTAATGTATCGTTGGCCAGTCATAGTCCCAGTTGGAAGCACATAGAGGGACGTACGGCTATTGTTCATGATGCCAGCCCATACCATGACACTACATGTCGGATATCGGTCCCTTTCCTGTATGTTTGCTGGACAATATGCAGTACCACTATCACGCCAGATCAGTTGTCGTCGACAATCAGACGATAGACTGTATCTACTCTCATCTGAGAAGAGGACAGCAGACCAGTCGTTATCAGTCCAATTGCGATGTTGATGGCACCTTTGCAAACGGGCGTGACGTCTGGACAATGGGATGCACACAACAGGACGGCGGGCGTATAGTCCTCCTTCATGCAAACGTCTGGCGACAGTTTTTCTGGAGATCCGCTTGCCAGTTGCAGCCATAAACTGATTTGCTACCTCACTAGCTGTGCTGCGCCGGTGTCTTTTTGTTGATAGCACTATGTACCGATTTTCTGCAGGTGTCGTACTGCGAACACGACCTCCCCTGTGACGTTTGCTACACTCTCCATTTGTTTGAAATGATTTCCAAAGCCTTGAAACAACACTGTGGCTGACGTCGAACTCCCTGGCAACATCTGTTATTTTTCGCCCTTCTTCAATCTTGCCAATAATACGGCCACGCGTAAAATCGGGAAGACATACTGAAAATTGCAAGTTCGTCAATTGATTCTTTCCCTTTCAACTTTGCGTTTGAACAACAACGGTCAATACGCGTCAAATCCTTTATATCTCTTATCAGCGCTATGACGTCACGAACAAGTTCGGCAATCCAAAATTTGCATATGCACAACACGTCTTACTGTATCTTGCACTTATGCTAATTTCCACATTTTCCTGCCTTCCATTTTATGGTTGCTATTGTCATCTGTCCTTAGCAATTGTCCGGCAGTGTATTTACACTCAGAACTAGCTGGCATACAAAACATTGCAAAAATAATGAGCTACACGGTAATGATTGAAGAAATAAGTATGACACCTTAATCTGCATACCTTAATCTAATTTTCCATAAAATTCCTATTTTTTTTTTTTGGACACATTGTCCCCATCTTTTTGGCAGTTTAAAGATATCATTGTGGAAGAACTCTGTTTCAGTGGCACGAAGACACTGACATACAGTTTGCTGTATTGCTTCCATGATCTGGTAGTGTTGGCCACGCATCTGGTCCTTTTGGAGTCCAAAAAGATGATGGTTGGAGAGTGCCAGATCTGGACTGTAAGCAGGGTGAGGTAAAAGTTTCCATCCAAATTTCTGGATTTTTTCTGAGGTCAAACAAGCAGAGTTGTAGCCTAGCGTTGTTGTGCCGGAGAATGACTTTCTTTCCCGACCATTTATTATGCAATGCATGGGAGAGTTTTTCTAACGTTTGGACCTGCTGCATTATAGCTTGTTTTTTGCAGTTTGTCGTCGTCCAGTCTCTAAAAAGTCAACCAGTATGCACTCATCTGCGTTCCAATAACCTTTGCAGCTGATGGAACTGTCTTAGGCTTCTTCCTGCTTTGTGAATGGAGATTATGCCATTCCATGCCTTTGTTTCAGGTTTGAAATGGTGGAACCATCTTTTGTCACCTGTCACAATACTGTGCAAACAAATTGGCTCCTTCATTTTGATACTGCTCCAGCACTTGTGACGAGTTGTTTTTGCTCTGGCCTTCTGTCAGTAAACGTGGGACCCAACGGGCACAAATTTTCCAAT
The DNA here is from genome assembly GCA_039090855.1 of Macrothele yani. Classification (NCBI taxonomy): domain Eukaryota; kingdom Metazoa; phylum Arthropoda; class Arachnida; order Araneae; family Macrothelidae; genus Macrothele; species Macrothele yani. Next base: position 72,373,252 of record CM077016.1, on the reverse strand, counting down.
ATCCTAATCTGCTAATCATTTTCTGAACTGTACTGTGTTCTATGTCCAAGTTTGCCACAATTTCCTTTACCGTCATATGTCTGTCATCATGAATTAAGACATCACACCATTCCTTGTTGTGTTCCGTAGAGGCTGTTGATGGTGACTGCTACAAGGCTGATTGTTAATGTCTGTGAAACCAACTTCAAAATGTTTCTTCTCACACTGCTAGCACTCGTACTCATATCTCTGTATGCACGCTAAAGCATATGATGAATATCAATATTGGCAGCCAGAATTTCCTGTTTTACATGGAATTGAATCGCAGCATGCTAATGGAATGATGTTTCATTGTTAGCCATCTTTTGTTGCATCTGTTCGGTCACTTGACTGACACTGGTGACATCATTTGGCATTCATGGCCACAACAAGAGATGGCACTACCTGTCCATGAACTATTGCTATCCCAATGTGCAAGCTGCCTGTGTAATGCAGCTTTGCTCATTACTTTCAGTAAGACCTATGTATCTTTCCAGTGGAGATGATCTTTAGTTTTTTTGTTTCTGTTTTTCAGCATCATTGCAAATACATTTTTGTTCTGTAGGTAATTGTTATCTTGCCTTGGGTAAAAAGTCTTGTCACATTTTGGTGATAGACATCATTGGTACCAATCTAAAAGGTTAATGTGTATTGCAAAAGCATGATATTTACATATTCTGAAAGATAAAGTTCTGGCACGTCTATACAAAAGGTTCGAGATTGGTTCAGTTGTGTTCATTTGGCATAGGTTTGAAAATGGAAGATAATAAGGTTCATTTTTCTCATTTAATGCAGTTTTTACATTGGGAAGGTAAAAACACGACACACACACATAAAAGGTGCTATGCATGTTGAGGACACTATCTATAAACATTTGACTGTGTCACTTTGCAAAGTTTTGTCATGGAGATTACCTACGCAATGCTCTGGAAGACCCATTGAAGTTGATGCCAACCAAATGAAAGTAACTTGCACAGAATGCACCATGACATTGCATTTGGCAAAACTTGGATATGTGAATTGCCTTGATGTTGGTACTGCACTCAATTTGAGTGAGAAAAATATTCTTGTCCCCACATCTGTTTACGATTCACTACCCAAATGGAATGAAAACAACCTATTTCTGAAATGAATTGTAATGGGCCATGAGAAATGGATTGTGGAAAAGATCTTGGAGCAAGCGAGATGGGCTGCCATTAATCACCTCAAAGACGACTGCATCCCAAGGAGATGGGATTGGAAGGGGCTCTTGTATGATGAGCTGCTGCTGAGCAACCAAACTATCAATTATGATAGGTGCTGTTCCCAATTGGATGAGCTGAAGGCTACACTTGATGACAAATCTTCAGAAATGGTCAACAGGAAGAATGTTTTCTTCCACCAGGGCAATGTCAGACCTCATGTTTGTTTTTTGGTCACCAAGAAAAAATTGTTTGAGCTTAATTGAGATCTTCTGCCTCAGCTGACCTATTCACCTACTTTTGTTCCTTCAGATTTCCATTTATTCTGTGAGTTCAGTTCTTTGGATTCCTGCAAAAATCATCTCAACCAGTTCTTTGTCCCAAAACCTGCAGAGTTCTGGGTAGATGAAATCCTCAATCTACCAAATACAGTAGATGGTGAGTGGTACTAAAAAATAATGATGCCTACATTACTAAGTAAACTGGCAGTGGTATGTAAACATTTTGTCACTCAGTTCTGTCTACAAATGCAAAAATACCGTTTACATAATCCAATAATACGTGCCATCACAGTCTTCCATACATTTTTTGTGTCAGAAATATCTGCAATCTCTCTGAATTTTTTTTTGTTTAACTGCCCAGAGTTCTTGATATGGTGGTGTTGCATTGTGTTTTCTTATATAAAATTAATCTAATTGAAATTACCTCACCCTTAAAATTCAGCCCAGCTTTGTATCAAGTACTAGTTTTGGCCTTAGAAAGTGAACTCGATCAGTAAGTGTAGTTACTTAACTACACTTACTGTAATTGTATGTTGTTGTATCTTTTAGTAAAGTAAAATTTCTTAAGCATGTACTGAAGAATGACAGCCGACCAAGAAGGTAACCTAAAACCATTTAGATTGAATTACTAAACAAAAAAACTGTGACTAATTCTTTAAAAAAATATCTCTATATATTATATAACTATGTACAACAGAATTATTACTATTCACTTTAAAATATACATTTTTATTTTTATTTTAAGGCCATGTGGGTCTTAAACACATGTATCACATGAAATGGCGAACCTACATACTTTATACAATCTTTTTTCAATCAAGTTAATGAAATAAAATTGTGTAAAAGTATGTAGTAATTTTATGGAAATAAGGTAGTGTAAAATACATAGGTTCATCATTTCATGTGATACATGTGCTTAAGCCATGCATGGCTTTACAAAAAAAAAAAAAAAAAAAAAAATGTGTAATTTAAATTCTGTGGAAGAAATGTTCTTCTCACAATACATGGAGATTTGTCAGAATTGCCAATACAGCAATCAGACATCTCTTAATTGCCTGTATTTACTGTTCTTCATGTAACATTAATCACATCAGAAAACTTGAAGATTACATCATTCTGGAGCAGGAATCAAACCCACATTTCCATTTGATGTAAGTAAAATGGTGGTGTAATGGACAGCATGCTCGAACAGAAATCAGGAGATGTGGTTCGATTTCCACTCCAGGATTATATAATTTTCAAGTTTTCTGATGCGATTAATGTTACGTAAAGAACAGTAAATACTGGCAATTCAGAGATGCCTGATTGCTGTATTATTGATTATTTATGTGAATTTTAATTCAAGTGAATAGAAATTAGTAATTAGTTAATTCTTTTGTGAATAGTTGTGTAATATTAAAAATTTATTCAATAGAGATATTTTTAAGTGGTTTTTTTTTAAAGAATTAGAGTTGGATCATTTCTGGATAGTAGCTCAATGTAAATGTTTTTAGGGTAACCTCCTTGGTCAGTTGTCATTTTCAGTACATGGTTAAGAAATATTTCCTTACTAAGAGATACAATTACAGCAAGTGTAGTTATTTATCTCACTTGGTTAATAAATATAACTAGCATGTTTGTTTTCAGTTTAATATTTTTGAGTGTTATATTGCTTGAACTGTGCAAAGTATTGAAAAAATAATTGAAAATGTATTGTATAACATTGTTACAATATTTGTGTATACATACAGTAGTTCTAAATGCTAGTGTATGCACTTTTTGTGGTGGTAAGTATTCATATGTAATTATCTAAAGTTGGTTAATTCTTTCCATGCATTTTGAAGAAATAATATCAGTAATTCATAGATGTCAAAATTTTCACTTTGTATTCTCAATTTTTAGTGCAATGTTTTGTTAAAACTTGGCAAATATGGGGTACATATAAATTAAAGATATACAGGGTGTCCCAGAATTATTGGACACATTACAAAATTATATAAAACAAAACATTAAACAGATAGAAAGAAACTGACTGTACTAACTTACAATGTAACTACACAAGTTAATAAATTTCGATGTGAGATCCCTTGGTAACTCGTAGTACGTCCAAGCGATACTCGATTTCATGCCATGTATTGGCAAGCCTCTGAGGAGTTATGGAATTAATAGCAGCTGTGATACGCTGCTTCAGTTCCTTCAAATCAGTACAAGGCGTCTGATAGACACGATCCTTCACATAACCCCACATGAAATAATCCAATGGAGTTAGATCTGGAGAGCGAGAAGGCCACAGAATTGGACCACCACGCCCAATCCATCTATCTGTTGGGGAAATGCTCATTTAGTCACTTACGTACACATGTTGACCAATGCGAAGGCATGCTGTCTTGTTAGAAAACGACATCATATCTTTTGATCTTGGGTATAGCGAAATTTTCTAGCATATCCAAGTAAATGTCACCATTTATGTTTTTTTCGCAGAAGAAGAAAGGGCCAATCACTTCTCTTTTTGATAGGGCGCACCACACAGTAACTTTTGGAGAATCACATTCCAGTTCAATAGCAGCATGAGGCGGTTCACTGCCCCATATCCTACAGTTGTGACGATTCACAATACCTAATACATGAAATGTGGATTCATCACTAAAAATTACAGTACTGAGAAAGTTTTCGTCGTTTTCCACTCGATTCAGCATAATCCACAGCAAAATCGTATCGCAGAATGTGATCATTTACATGCATCTTTTGTTTATAAGCATGAAACTTTAATTTCTTGTGCAAGATATCGTGAACTGTCAATTTCGGAATGCACAGTTCTCTGCTTGCTTTACGAACAGATTTCCTGGGGCTTCGTCGGAAACTTTCATTAACTTGGTCAACCGTCTCACCGCTGATGCTAGGCCTACCGGCTCCTCCACGGTGTTCCACATTGCCAGTTTCTTTAAACTGTTTCATTCACCGCTTAATTGAATTCGTTGATGGAGGATTACAACCATACTCTAAACGGTACCGTCTTTTAACTTTAATGACAGACTTTAATTCCGCAAGCCATAACACACACATCGCCTTCTGCTGTACGGATGACATGACTATTGATTGTGCATTTCTCATACATTCCTCATCAGGCCACACCTAGCGCCATCTATCATATTCTGGGAATAACAATTCTGCAAAACAAAAATATAGAAATATGTGTTAGTAATATGTGACATAGAAAAACAGACAATGGTCATAGTTTTTTTTGTACATAATTTTGTAATGTGCCCAATAATTCTTGGACATCGTAAAATTCCTCATTTGCTAAAAGATTAAAAAAATCGATTGGCTCAGTTCCTATCATATTAATTTTCAGTCCTGGTACACCAGTGAACGGAATTCTTCTCATGATGTCGGGATCATCACACCAATGTGTAGCCAAAATCCATTGAGGCGGAGTGAAAGTGAGAATGAAGAATGCCGCATTCTTTTGAGAAAGAATGCGGCATTCTTCATTCTCACTTTCACTGCTGGTTGTACTACAGCTAGAAAAAGAATATATTTCTGTACTTGATGACAGATTATCGGCATCATCTCCTATTTTCATGGAAGAATGTGCCTGCCGAGGAACTTTTTGGTTGAGAGGGACCGGCGATATCGCATCCTAATATATCCATTGTTTCTGCAAAACTAAGTATTGAAGTGAATATGGGTTTCTTTGAAATCCCTTTAGCCTCCTCAATAAGCCTCCCTGTGACATATAAACTATAAGTAGCAAATGCTTTTTATTGCCACTAGAACATTTATTTATTGATATCTGCCTTCACCGCAAAACCAGTGACGTTCAAAGGAAAATAAACATTGCAGTGAAAAGCGCGCGCTGTGTTAAGTCTATGGGAAGTCAACTTACTTTCCCTTCTCTAAACCATGTGGGAAAAAATCCGCTATCCCAAAACCGCTGTCACTTTTAGACAACTCATTTTCAGTGCCAGTAACAAAATAGATAACTCTCTTCAAGTCCCGAAGGTTTTAGGAAGCGAAATATGAAGGCATAACTATGACGTCAATCGGCGGCGTCTGCACCTGGGCTAAGTATCGTATGACGTCGTTCGGCGTCGCGCAGCAGTGAAAGTGTTAAAAAGCATAATCAAAGACTAGGGCAATCTGTTAAAATCATAGCAGATTTAATAATCAATACTAAAAATAAAATAAAATATGCATGTTAGATCAGGAAGGTGTATATCTAATAATGATACACTCGGAAGAGAATAAATGTAATAAAAGAAACATATTGGTAGTACAAAAAATAGATTAAAAAAGAGGGTGCATCAACATCTTGCTAATTGGAGGAAAAAGAAAAACATACATACATATCACTAGTCTGTTCTCTGAGATTCAGCAGTTAGCTCTACAAAGAAATACAAACTACCTGATTATTTACTTACTGTTGCCATATCAAACTTCTCCATTTACAGCAATCTTGACACACAACTCGTGCTTCATTGACATCCATCACACAATGTGCACAAGTCCTTCTATACTTCATACTCAATTTTTTTCTCGTGCAGACCCTCCTGAATCTGATCCTTCTATGACTTCTTTGGCACTTCCTCTGCCTTTCCTTCCTGCCACTTGGGCTAAAAAAATTTTTCTTAGTAAGCATCTCATCACTCATTCTTTCAACATGGCCAAACCACCGAAAAATATTAGACTCCACCTTGCTAACAACATTTTTCTTCACATTACACAACTGCAACACATCTTCATTCCTCACACGATCAGAGAGTGTCTTGCCATAAACTCTATGTAAGTAACACATCTCTCCAGCACACAAACGACTCCTATATCTCTTCTGCCATACATCAGAGTAGGAACAATTACACTTTCATATACAGCTATGTGGGCCTCTCTTGAGAACCCATCATTCCTGTAGAAACCTCCTAAAGCAACTATGACTTTCAATGAAGAATTCACTCTCCTACTAATTTCAGCATCTAATTTGTTCTCTCTGTCAAACATGCTTCCTAAATACACAAACTCATTCACCTGGTCAATCACTGTGCCATTTGGACTTATATTATGTTCAGTGCTAACAGTTCCTCGCTCAAAAACCATAACTTTGGTTTTTCCTTTATTTATACTCAGTTTGAATAAAACTGAGTATAAATAAAGGAAAAACCAAATCATACATCCGGGACAACATACTCTGCAACTCACTTTTACTCTCTGCCAACAGGACTGTGTCATCTGCACACACAGATATTACCAAGATGTAAACCAGTATTGTCCATTTTGGCATCATGCATGCACGCATCCATAAATATATTAAACAGCCATGGTGACATTACACAACCTTTGACTCCTGCAGCAATAGAAAACCATTTTGATAAAACAGCATTCACTCGTACACAAGCTCTACTGCCAGCATACATTACTTTTACACTATTAAGTAGATTCCCAGTAACACCATATTTATTCAATACTTTCCACAAAAGTATCCTATTTATTCGGTTGTAAGCTTTCTCTGAATCTATAAAGGCAACAAACACTTTTTTATTAAGAGACAGATACTTTTCAATCGTAATGCAAAAATTTGGTTAGTGCAGCCTTTACCAGGCATACAACCACTCTGAACATCCCTCACTTCCTCTGATGTAAGACCTCGTACTTTTTTGCAATAATTACCTTACCAAACACTTTCCCTGGCACACTCGGTAGGCTAATACCATGATAGTTCTTGCAGTCAGTCTGATCACCTTTTCCCTTATACAGGGAAACAATGATAGCATCCTTCCAATCCCGAGGGACCATTCCTAACTCCCAACATAACTGGCAAATTTTAGTTAATCAGTCAATTACAGAGTCACCACCATATTTCAACATCTCAGCAGTTATGTCATCAACTCCCAGAGCCTTACCATTCTGAAATTTTAGAGCTTTAGGCACCTCTTCTCTTGAGATCGCTCCTGTGCTTTCATCTTTCATTATGACATCATCTGCTTCTGCCCCAGAATTACCCAATCGTTCACTTAACTCATTGGGCTCCCATATCATTTCCTCAATCCTATTCTCCACACAACTTACAACTTTGTTTACCCTATTTTTTCTGAGTATCATGTACTTCCAGAAAGTTTTTCTATCTTTTCAAAAAGCCAATTCATGCCTTTCCACCTTCACTTTCCTATCCTTTTGCCTTAGTCTGGCGAACCAGCTTAGCTGCTTCACGCTTCTTACAGCGATGTTTTCACACAGAAACTCTACCTTGCAACATCCCCAAATAGGCTTCCTTCTTCTCTTCACTGCCTTTTCAGTCTCACTATTTCACCAAGCATAACCTCTTTTGTTATTTTGTTACCCACTATTATGGTGCCACATACCTCTTCAGCAGCAGTGACAACACAGTTCTTAAAGCATTTCCATTTCTTTTCTACATCCCTCTCACGTAACTTCAGCTCCTTCAGTCGTTCTCTGAGTAAGTTAGAGTAACGCTGATGATCCTCATGGAGCCTTTCGACCTTTATTCTTTCCATCCTGGGCCTCTTCCTATTCCTTTTACCAACATTCAGTTTCACTTGTGACACTACTAAGTAATGATCAGAGCCAACATCCGCACCTCTCATCACACAAGTGTCTACAACTAAGTGTTTCAGACACTGATCATAAACAACAAAATCTATAACACTCTTTTGACCAAGAGTACAATTTTCCCAATTATATGTGTGGATGTACTTGTGGTTGAAAAACGTATTAGATACACACAAACCATTCTCAGTGCAGAGTTAAATTAATCTTTCACCATTATCTTTTACACAAGGATCATTAAATTTACCCAGAACATTATCAGAAATCACATTCTGCACACCTACTCTAGTATTGAAATCCTGTGCTATTATAACTTTCTGTTTAGCACCAAACTGGCTCAAAACAGCTTTTAGCTCATTCCAGAAATCTTCCTTCCTATGAGAAGGTTTCGAGTCACAAGGTGCATACACTACAACAATTATTATTCTCTGAAGTTTCACTTTCAAATGAATCCAAGGAATTCTCTCACTTGTGCAGCTATAGTGCATCAAGTTGCTCTTCATCTTTTCACTTAAAATCACACCTACACCAGCCTGTTCTCTCACATTATCCAATACTCCAGACCACACTCACTGTTCCATTCACTTCTTCTATCCCAATTTCCTTCTTTTTGGCTTCACTCACACACAGAACATCCAATCTTTACTTATTAATTTATTCAATCACCTCATTCATCTTGCCATTTATATACCTCTAGTATTCCATACGCCAATCTTACACTCACTCAGCTGAGATCTCCTTCTGATTCGCCCTTTTCCAGTTCCAGGTCAACACCGTGATGGACCATCTTTCTCAAGTGTGGTAGGTCCACCATATCCCACACTAGAGTCCATTATAGCATTGCTTTGTGTCTTTTTAATCAGGATAGTTACTCCAGTATGGGGGATTAGTCCACAGCTGACGGTTCCCAATCCTTCACTTAACTCATTGGGTCATTCAACCTAAGGATTCTGGAACAAAACCCAGTGAGTTGGGGTCTTTTTGCTGAGAGGCCCTTGTTTGCTGTTCTGTGTGCCATTGTTGCTCATGGAGCGCTCCGAGGAAGCAAACCCATCTCTCACCAAGACCGCTCACCTTTCAGACATCATTAATACAGTATTGTTTAGAACAACATAAATATCCACTATTTGAAAATATAAAACTCATTAGTACACCTGGTAATAAACTTTCATTGCAATATTTTGAGGCAGTGGCAATAGAAAAACAGACAGGTTACCTGTACTACCCGTGATCCACACGATTTTCCAGAGACGTGGAAAATGCTAATGAAAAAGGAAGCATAACAAAAGAAGGGTGTGAGAAAAAGGAAATATAAATAATAACTTACAATATGATTTACTTGTCATTCGATTATTCATAGATGGCAGCACATTACTTGTACTTCATAGGTGATCATGACGTTGTTGACATGACCTCTGCATATCATCTGAATGCTTCATTGCCGCCAAAGTAACATGTGCGAAGTTGGCTCTGATGGTTCATGGGAGCATGCAAAAGGCTTCAGCCACGAGTTAGTTTTCGAGGGGGTGTTTGGCTATTATTTTGTATATAATGTAGATATTGTACAGTTGTTTTAATGTGCAAGTATTTTAATTAATTGGTATAAAGTTTTATTTGAGTGAATTCTTAATTTTAAAGATTTTAGTTAATGGAATTATCGTTTACGCTACTTGTGGGAGTCTGTGTTTAACATTTTGGGTTGTACTTAGAATAAATAGGTTGTACTTAGAATAAAATGCTAAAATTAGTTTAGTATAATAGTTGAGTTACTGTCTGTTGGTTGAATGGCCCTTCGGTGATTGTCACACACCTGCCAAATAATGTGCTATGAGGTCAGTGGTGCATGAGGTACATAAATTTTTAATTTACTATGTATGTTGCTCTGCCTTCACCATTTAGCCCCTTGGTGATGTGCATGTACAAAAGAGGTACAGAGAAGTTTTCTTCTGCCATTCTCATCCCTATCATAGAGAAGCATGTAGTCCTGAGTCTGTGATGTGATGTGATCAGTGCCGTCTTAACACTTTTGGGGGCCCTGGGCCGTCATATTCTTCCGGGCCCCTGATCTTATATATATATACTGAAAAGTGGACATCTCTTCTACTATCGTGGGACAGATACTGGCAGAACTAGTGGTGTTGGATTTATAATAAACAAGAAACTGAAGGATAAAGTGGTAGAAGTTGAAAGTTCCTCCGACAGAGCTGCACGACTCGTTATCCAACTATCGAGAAGATACCAGGCTCAGATTATTCAAACTTATGCACCCACCACAAGTCATCCTGAAGAAGAAATTGAAGAATTTTATGAGGAAATTTGTCATCTAAATAATAAAGGTAAGCAGCACTTGAAAATCATTATGGGAGATTTCAATGCAAAAATAGGGCAACGGCAACAGAATGAAACTTCAGTAGGTAAATTCGGTCACGGCAACAGAAACCAGTGTGGAAATACTCTCGTTGAGTTTGCAGAGGCAGAAGGGTTTTTCATCTTGAACTCCTTCTTCAAGAAAAAGCCACACAGGAAATGGACATGGAGACATCCAAATGGGACGACAAGTGAAATTGATTTTATTATGTGTAACAAAAAATTCGTCATAGAAGACTGCAGTGTGCTAAACAAGTTCAACACAGGTAGTGACCATAGATTGGTGAGATGTAAGATGCACCTCAACACTAAACTTGAACGTGGCAAGCTCATAAGACAAACAAAATCTATTGACATAACCAACCTTAAAAAACACCATAATACCTTCAAGTTGGAACTGAAGAACAGGTTCTCTGCTTTAGAAGGCCTAACATCAGAAGAAGTGGACATCTCTGAAGTTAACAGAAAAGTAACCAAAGCTCTTATGGAAACAGCAACAAAATTAGCTGGGTCTAAGAACAAGTTGCATGTAAATAAATTATCAGGAAAAACGAAAATGTTAATGCAAAAAGAAGAGAGATGAGGACAACTAAAGAAGATGAGACTTCCAAAGTGGAATATATAGAGCTATGCAAGACAGTACGAAAAAGTATCACTGAAGACGTAAGAAAATTCAACTGTGAACTAGTGAGGAAAGCAATTGAAAACAACCAAAGCCTAAAGATAGCAAAGGGACATCTCAGTAAGGGAAGAAAACAGATTATGGCACTGAGAAAAGAAGATGGTTCTGTAACAAGAAATAGAGGCGAAATTTTGACAAGAGTGAAAGATTTCTACTCCAAATTATATGAAAGGGATGATACATGCACTCCAGACATCATGAAAGATACCAGTACCAGAGTTCCTCCAGTCCTTCCAGCAGAAGTTGCACATGCAATCAAGAACATGAAGCGGGGAAAAGCTCCAGGAGAAGATGGAATTACTGTAGACATCATACAAGTAGCAAGTGGAGAAATCGAAACAGTACTCGCCCAAATTTTCACTCGATGCCTTAATGAAGGAAAGATTCCTGAGGATTGGAACACCGCTACAATGATCCTGCTACATAAGAAAGATGACATTGAGGATCTCGGAAACTACAGACCTATCAGCCTCCTATCAGTAGTTTATAAAATCTTCACTAAAGTTCTTTCTCACCGCTTGAAGGTAACACTGGACATGGCTCAACCGAGAGAACAAGCTGGATTCAGGAGTGGCTACAGCACAATAGATCATATCCATGTGCTGAGAGAACTATTTGAAAGAGCGAGGGAATATGAACTTCCATTGTGCATGGCTTTTATCGATTATGAAAAAGCCTTTGATTCGGTGAAACCATCAGCAGTTACAATGGCTCTGAAAACCTGCGGTATTGAGGATGCATACATTAATATTATTAATAACATCTATGAAAATGCAAGTGCAAAGATTAGGCTGTTTGAAAATACAACACACATAAAAATTGGAAAGGGAGTGAGACAAGGTGACACCATATCTCCAAAGCTCTTTAATGCCACATTGGAGGGTGTTTTTCAGTCACTGAGCTGGGAAAACAAGGGGATAAAGATTAATGGAGATTATCTAACCCACCTTCGTTTTGCTGATGACGTAGTCATTTTTGCAACTAGCCCATCAGAGCTGCAGAGTATGATCCAGGAACTTGCTGACAAGAGTAAAGTAGTGGGATTAAAAATGAACTTTCAGAAGACAAAAGTGATGTTCAATGCTTTTACAAGAAATGAAGATTTATCGATTGATGGAGAAAAGCTGGAGATAACAGATACGTACGTTTATCTTGGACAGCAGATATCAAGTGAGGGTCACATTGATGAAGAAATTAATCGGCGTACAAAACTTGCCTGGAGAGCTTTTGGAAGAAACAGCATAATTTTCAAGAGCAATATGCCATTATGTCTTAAAAGAAAAGTGTTTGATCAATGCATCCTTCCAGTGCTTACGTATGGTGCAGAGACGTGGACCTTAACTAAAAGAGACATACAAAGGCTGCAGACAACTCAAAGAAGCATGGAGAGGTGCATACTTGGTGTAACCAGGAGAGATAAGAAGAGGAACTCGTGGATCCAAAAATGACAAGAGTGGAAGACATCATGATCAGAGTTAAATCCCTGAAATGGCAATGGGCTGGACATACTGACAGAAGGACAGATCATCGATGGACAGCCGAAATTTTAGATTGGATTCCAAGGGACAGGAAAAGACCCAGAAGAAGACCACATGGGAGATGGGTGGATGAAATTCGAAAGTATGCAGGGGTGACATGGAGGAGACTGGCACAAGACAGACCGTTGTGGAGGAAACTTGGGGAGACCTTCGTCCAGCAGTGGATTGATAATGGTTGACAATGATGATGATGATGATTATATATATATATATATACACAGAACCAGTGGCGGTTCTAGGCCGGAGGGCCAAGACCACCCAAATATAACCATATTTTGGGATTATATTTTAATTTTGATTAATTACGGGAACATGCAGGAGTTGTGCCCCCACACCCCCCAATATTTTTGTCTAGGACTGCCACTGTAACAGAACATATACAACATATGGTATTATTACAATATGTGGTTATTTTTTTGTTCACATATGGCATTTTTACATTATATACAATGTATGAGAATTATTATATACACCACCATCACCATGTTATCCCTATGAGAAGAAACATTCAATATCCAATAACTTTCTAAATACCACTTGAGTGAAAAAATGGTGCATGACAGAAATTGTAGAACTCCATGAAGTGTAGGAAATGCATTCACATTTTGTTGCTTAGCAAATTACAAGAAAATGGGTGCTGAAAGATATAATCTTTCTTCCCCATTCTGCAAATTATTCAACAAAAATTAAATTAAAACCGAAGAAAGAAATAAACCACCTGGCGCCGTTTCCAGACAATATGATGCGCTGGACAGAAATGCTGTTTAAACAGTGACAATTGAAAGAATTTATGTATAAGTAGCCCAGGCGGGTAACCCCAGTGATAAACATACGTGCACTTCTTCATGTGGACAACACAAATGACTCTTTAAAAGGAAAAAAAATGTGATTTGTGCGTGGCCCTCATGGCCCTCGAGGCTCAAGCCTCACCCACACTGGGATTGGGAGGGAGGTCGGCTTTCTTTGTTTCTTATTTCATCAAAAAAGGTCCACCCTAACACCTAATTTTCCTCCTGCCTCCTCGGGAAATCGGAGCTACGAGCAAGGTTTTTTTAGAAAAAGGCAAAATAACTTCCAACTTTCTGTATTGGCGTTTCTTCTTTTCTTTAAATTAAAGAAAACCAACCTGCTGGTGAATAGTCAAAGAGTTTGACTTTTTGTAAACCCATAAGACTCTTGGGGCATTGGGGGCCCCAGTTCAGGTGGGGGGCTCTGGGCACCGGCGGCCCATCCCTTAAGATGGCCATGGTGATGATGATGGATCAGAGGGCAACATACCACAACTGCAGCAGGAGAGATACATGGACATGACAGTCAGTCACTCCAACATGGCCGTACACCCTGATCATTTTGGGTTTGTGGTGTCCCTTTAAATGCCCCTTCCTTATTGGAGAGAGAAAGGATTTGGGCTGAGAAGGGAAGATTGGCAGGGCCACAAAAATTACTGAGATCAATTAAAGCTTGATATTCATCATTCCTTACCTGAGAGATGAGTACCCTTTTTCACCTACCAGCAGAACGGTTGTCGTCTTACATTCGTTAAAAAAAAAAATTCACTTAGCATGCAAAATGTCCTTTTAACAGCTATTAAAAAAAAATGGAAAAATTGTGCATTTCAGGCTACAAACGAGTTTCAAGTTGCTGACGTACTTTTATAGACTGAAAATGTTTTTTCTTTGTATGTATTAATATTTTAGCAAACTGTATCTCACTTATTTTGAGAAAGGAGTTGTAACTTCATGACTGGTGCAGTCAAGTAAGCTAGATTTTGTTGAAAGAATACACTCCTTTTGAGTTAAATGAAGGGAACCATATATTTTTTCAATAGCAGTTACCATCTTTGACGTTAAAATACAGATGGCTGGTGCTATTTGTTTGTGTTGCAAACCTGCCATTCATACCAGCTTTGTTTTGTAAAAACTATGTATTCTCAATTCCTTTCCATCACCTTTAAAAAAGAGGGCTTCCCATTTTGGTTTATTCAGGTTCTGTGTTTCCTGGGTTATTGATTATAGTGCTTCTTCCTAAACTTACTACAAAGATTTCTTGATTTTATCCATACGTACATATTATATCCAGTTTCTCTCTCACACAAGATTTTTATATATGGCTAACTTTTAGGATTTCCTGTACCAATTACATTAAAGAAGCAGCTTGGGAAACGTGGTTCATGTATATGTCTTGTACATAATTCTTCATTAACAGGATGGCAGTTGGGACAATATGAATTGTGCCCTGGCAATTTTTAACTTGAAACAAATATTTGCAGATTTATTTGTGATTAATGGGGTAACTTACTAACAGTAGTTTACTACAGATATGTACACTCAAGGGACAGGTTATTATGACCACCTCTGTCCCCACAAGTGGATGCATCCCACAGCATGTAGCAGTGATGTCACTGATTGATGCAGAATATATATAGTTGGCATGGGCAGGGCATGCTAGTATGAAGCCTGTGCAATTGGGAAAGGGAAGGACTTAATGGAGTTTGAATGGTGAATTATCATAGATCTGAGGAAGACAAGGGTCAGCATCTTACCAACCACTGGCATTGTTGGCCCAGTGTACTGAAGGTGTGGTGGAAATGGTACACCTTTCCCACCAGCTTGTACAACCCAACATTCATTGTACTGTAAATGGGAGACCACCAGTGGTTGGTATGTGCCATCTGGAGCAACAAACAGATCATGATCCTTCAGTTAACTGCAGACTACAACCAGGTTGCACAGAGAGATGTTTCCATACTCACACTGTTGTGGATGGGCCTAAGGAGTCGACACCTGCTCATGTTGAACGATTGTTCTTGATGGCTCCACCTGCACTGTTACTGGTGAGGAAAACCAAATCACTTGTGATGAGTCCAGGTTCCAGTTCTGCATTCATAGATAACTACATTTAGTGTTAGAACATCTATAGCACAGGCCACAGTTGTTCATAATTTACGTGCATACAATTATAATTATAACAGGTTGCTTACTTTTTACACATTTCCCTGCACGTTTTATTACTTTAGTTGTCTTGCTTGGTTCAAGCCCCTGGTGTGGTGTTCCATTTTTGTCTTCAGGTTCTTTCAAATGCTCGACGAATGCTCAAGTCCACGAAGTGCACTGCTTTAATGACTCTAGGTTGCACAAACTATCTTCCTCCCTCCCCACCTTTCCCACCAGCTTGTACAACCCAACATTCGTTGATTGATTGACATATATTAAAACCGCCAATTCTTGAACTCAAAACCTATTGGTACCATCAATGAACACAAACTTTCTATTTACATACATTCAAAATACCGAACAAAAATATTAAAAACGTATATACAACTATTTACATACAACTCATCTTATTTCTTCAACTCCCCTTCCCAACACCTCATGACAACTAGAACATTCATTCACCACACCCCAAGCCATTCTCACACAGACTGCCTCTAGTACTTTCTACCCCTCCGGGGTTATCCTCAGGAGGTGTCCTAGATGTTTTCTCTCCTGCTACCGCAGTGAGAGTGAGCGACACGTCTGTCCCAAGGAGGTTAGAATAAATGGAGTAAGGGCCATCCATTCCCCTCGTGTAATCAAAGTGAAGCCACCGAAACGTCGCGATCATGACGTCACAGCCAATCACAGCCTCTGCCGCCATGTTGGAGAGACGTTTGAGACAAGTCGCGGCCAATCACAGTCTCTGCTGCCATGTTATGTTGGTGAGACGTTTGAGCATTAAATTCATCTGCTCAAAGTGCTTCAAGTTTGTGACGTCATCCTTTCTCCATTTATTCTAACCTTCTTGGTCCGTCCTCCCCGCCCCGCTCCAACGTTATCTTAGAAAAGGCGGGTGTTTATGAAATACCTATAAGTGGAAAACCACCAATATCATATATTGGAAGTACCAAAAATCAATTAAAACATTGCCTACAACAAAAAATTAAAAATTGGAAAAAAAAAAAAAAAAAAAAAAAAAAAAGAAGCAAAAACAGCACTGATACAATACTGTCTGGATAACCACACATACCCGAATTTTGAAGAGATTAAAATAATAAAATCATGTCGCAATGAGAGACACCTACGCACTGCAGAGTCTGTATTGATTGAAAAAAATGGAGATCGAATTTGTAATAATAACGACCCAAGTACCCTTAGTGGAAAATGGAAAGAACTAATAAAAATTGAACAAAAAAACCAAAAACACAGAAGAAAATGAAGAGTTTACTAAAGTGAATAAAAGATGAAGCCATGGTGGAAGTTTTTCATAAATGACGTTGGAGCGGGGCAGGGAGGACGGACGTGTCGCTCACTCTCACTGTGGTAGCAGGAAAGAAAACATCTAGAACACCTCCTGAGGATAACCCCGTAGGGGGTAGAAAGTACTAAAGACAGTCTGTGTGAGAATGGCTTGGGGTGTGGTGAATGAATGTTCTAGTTGTCATGAGGTGTTGGGAAGGGGAGTTGAAGGAATAAGATGAGTCGTATGTAAATAGGCAGTTTGTGTTCGTTGATGGTACCAATAGTTTTTGAGTTCAAGAATTGGGGTTTTTAATATATGTCAATCAACCAATGAATGTTGGGTTTTACAAGCTGGTGGGAAAGGTGGGGAGGGAGGAAGATACAGTTTATGCGACCTAGAGTCATTAAAGCAGTGCACTTCGTGGACTTGAGCATTCGTCGAGCATTTGAAAGAACCTGAAGACGAAAATGGAACACCGCACCAGGGGCTTGAACCAAGCAAGACAACTAAAGTAATAAAAGATGCAGGGAAATGTGTAAAAAGGTAAGCAACTTGTTATAAAGATAACTACATGTTTGAAGTTGCATGGGGAAACATCTGCAACCAGATTGCATATTTGGATGTAAACATGGCCTGAAGATTGTTTTTATGGACAGCACTGGATCTCCTTATCCTTGTTGAACACACAATCACTACCAGATACATATCTTAGTTTCAGGTATCTGTTTAAGTCGAAGAACCTGAAGCATTGTCTTTCATGGCCTGTAGTAGGACCTTTACTGAAACGATAAATGAAAATAATCATTAATGAATCAATAGCAAATGCAGTTTGTATTTTTATTAAACACAGAAAAGTATAAACAATCAGTGCTTTGTTTAGTCTTAGAGCAGTTTTCTGCCATATCATAATGTGTATGTTTTTTTGATTTTGTACATATGTTACAGCATTGTTGTTTTAGAAGTACTATCAATTACCTTTTTTGTTTTACTTTGTATTCAATCTTTTTCAGGGCTCTCTTGCGTGCTTTCATCAAGAATTTTTCGTTGGCATTTGTTTTCCCCATGTGCTTCACCATGTTCTTTTTCCAGTTCAATAGAACTGCTTATGATATTATATGCAACACAATTGTTGTAGAAGAAAGAGCTTGAACTCATCTCATATTTTTGACTTGATCTGATAAAATATGTGTCATTCCTTATGCAATGAAAAACTTGACAGAAGTTTTGTATTTTACAAACCCTTGACACCCAAAAGTGTCAAAGCTGTTATTATCTGCAATTTACTTGTATGTGTTATCTGTTGCCCTTTGGAGGTAAATCATGTTACCTTTTATTACTGTTGATTGTTTTTGTCTTACTAAATTATATTATGGGAGTGAAAGACAGAATGCTTCTGATCACACGAGAAGAGTATTATTTGTAAATAGCTGAGTGAGGAAAATGTTGAGGCATTTTTGTAATTACACTGGCCTACAAGGTTTTTATAACATGAACAAATATAGCTGTTTGAAACTAATTTTTGGGTGCTGATTTTAGACCTGACCTTAAAAAATGGCCACCATGTCACTATTTTTTTTGTTATGGGGCATTAAATATGCACTATTGTTCCACATTAGTGCTTGTAGGCATGTAAAAGACACTAGATCTTTTTATTGTCATATTTCACCACCGGACATGTTCTAGGTGGCAACACTGATTTTTTCACAGGTAGAGAACATGTACTGCATGTTTTCGAGCAAAAGTTGGCGAAATGGAGAAAAAAAGACCGTCGCAGATGTATTATTGTTCCAGATAAATTTTGCTATGTGTGCGGATAGTATATTATAAAATCACAGAGTCGTCCATTGACAAAGACTGTGAGGAAAGCCTATTATATGTACTTTGGATATCACATTGGATGTCATGTTCAGATCAAAATAAATTGTGGGCTCCACACGTCTGCTGCATTTCCTGCTTTGTTGGCCTGAGTGAATGGTTGAAAGGTAAGCTGAAATCCATGCCTTTCGCGTGAAAGGTGGTTATTTTTGTTTAATCAAAGTGAGTGGCTTTCCAAAGAAAAATACAGTATCCAAATTTGCCATCAGCCTTGAGGCCTGTTCTGCATGGGGAAGATCTTCCTATACCAAAACCTTCATTGAACTGTGAAGACAGATTCAAATTCATCCAATGAAGATATGGAGACACATGAAGATCCAGATCCTACATACTTTGACGAGCCCCACTTGATTAAGCAAAATGAACTGAATGATCTCGTTCGAGACCTACATCTTTCCAAACAACAAGCTGAACTTTTAGGGTCCCAACTGTAAGAGTGGAACCTGCTAGCGAAGAGTACACGTGTGTCTGTGTTCAGAAATTCCGGGGCTAATGACAGGATTAGGAATATCTCAATCCTACAGAATGGCTTCTATTTATCGATTCATCCAAGGTTAGTTTAAAAGCTGTCTTTTTGTTGAACGGAAACCAGCAGCCTTCTATTTTAGTAACGTGCTGTAGGAATGAAGAAGGCATATGAAAGCATGGACAAAATTCTCACTGCAATACAATATGACCAGTTTAGGTGGGTCAGTATGCGGTGATCTGAAAGTGATATCACTCTTGCTCGGGCTTCAAAGTGGCTTCACCAAATTTTGTTGTTTTCTTTGTATGTGGGACAGTAGGGCCACAGCAGAACATTACAAATGGACAGACTGGCCTAAACGATATGCTTTCATTCCTGGAGAGAGTAACGTTCATCACAAGCCCCTAGTTAATCCCTGTGATGTGCTGCTTCCACCACTTTATATCAAACTGGGGCTGATGAAAAACATAGTAAAGGCTATATAAGTTTAGTAAAGGTAAAGGCTTATAAGCTTAGTAAAGGTGTATGCTTTGTAACACTAATTCTATATCTAACAAGACAAATCTGGCCCAGGTTTTTTGCACTTAAAAGCAAACATTTCTACAATTAAGTGATGCAAAACTCAAAGAAAGCATCTTCGTTGGTCCCCAGATACAGAAACTACTGCACGATTCTGTTTTTACCAAAAAGCTAAACAGCATGGAGCTCACTGAATGGCAATCTTTCACATTTATGGTAAAGGGATTTCTGGGTAACCACAAAGAGAGCAACTACAAACAGCTGATTCACAACCTTCTCAAGAACTATAAAAACCGTAGGTGCCGGGTGTCCTTAAAAATACATTTCCTCCATTTGCATCTGGACTTCTCTCCTGAAAAACTAGGAGCAGTCAGCGATGAACAAGGAGAAAGGTTCTACCAAGATATCCGAACGATGGGGGAAGAGTATCAAGGCAGGTGGGATCCCTCAATGGTGAGTGATTACTGCTGGTTTTTGCAGGAGGAGGACAACACAACACATAAGAGGAAAAAAATGAACTATTTGTATGGGTATACGAGCATGTGTGTATACATTTGTGTTTAATTGTTTACTCTATTTCTTTTTTCTTTTGCTGTCTCATATGCAGTGATATATGAATATGGTATTTATTAATAAAAAGGAACAATACACCAACTATATCTTAAAAAATATAACTATACTAGTGATTCGAAATTTCTTGGGGTAGAATAGTAATGAAAGTTTACAAGTTTTTGCACATCAACCAGATGGCTTTCTCAAGGAAGGTAGACGGCTAACTGCAAACTGAATAATAGAACGGTTCAACAATTTGAACGTGGTGACTTGACAAACTAGTATATTTTTATGGTATTTATACTTTGTAACACTAATTCTATAGCTAACAAGACACATAAATGCTGTAATACATTACAATGTGAAGCTGTAATGTGTACACTTGCATTGTATATGTGTATCTGGAAATATCGCAGATGTTTATACATAAAAAAACTGTACATGATGGAAAATTTTTACAGTCATATTTGAATTCAGCACCCCAAATTTAGTTAAAAACACCTTATTTCACCCATGTTATGAAAACAAAGTTTAAAATTTTTGACTGTAATTTTTTGTGGAAAATATGACACCCCTGCTTTTCATCCAGAAGTGCCCAAAAGTGTGGAATGCAATTAAGTTTCTTAAAGGGACTAAAACTACACTTTAGCCGTGATATCATGTTAGAAAATAGACATGCTTTCAGAAACTCAAACTCTCAAATGTGTAAGGATATCATGACTCTGCAACTCTCATACATGTCCTTGAAAAGTAGAAAGTTGTAAATTTCACTGAAAACAAGTAAACATAACACTTGCATGTATCACATGTTTCTATTGCGGTGCATTTGAACTTCCTGTAGATATGGACATATTGCAGTAAACAAGTGTGTGTAATAACTGTAATCTACCAAAGTTAATTATCTATATATTCGCTGCTCTGGATGGTGATTGTGCAGAAGTCTCAGCAGGTTGAATTACGAGCAAGTGTTCTGAAAGAAAAGGGTTTAATTATTGTACAGAGTTGATCCCCCAAGTATAGTATTCACACACATGCATAAGTGCTTTTATAAAAGAAAAATAACAAAGAAATGATACTGCAAAATTCTTCAAGTAAATGTTACCTTTGGGTGTTCATTTTTTGACCTCATTTCATTCATATATACAAATTATTTCATTGATTAGTTATAAAATGCCAGGTTTGTGTCAGACTTCCAGATTTTGCCATTCAGTCAAATATGTATTTACCATAATCAGTGGAAGTGAACTGAGTGGATCTTATGTTTCACCTTTAAAAATTCTTGTATAATATTTTCCTCATGACTTTGTTTTCATTAAAGTTTTTTAATATGAATTTAAAGTGAGGAAAAATATTTTCTGTTTTCTAATATAGTGTACATAAGTCATTAAAAAAATGAGACTGACGTCATAGCACCAAAACAAACCCGTGTCAGAACACCTGCAAGGGCAGTCACGTGACAACGCATCATCACAGCGCTCCACTCGTGCATTCTTGTAGTAGACGGCATAGAGGTCGGACACGTTTCTGTAACCTAGTATAGATTTAAAACTGGAGCAAAGAGCAACTATAAAATTCTGCATGTGTTTGAATAAAACAGCCTATAACAGTAGTCTCAAACTGAAACCCTTGGAAAGGCCACTTCCCTGTTTTGAAGGAACTCAGGGGCTGCATGAATATTAATAAATTTCTTATGAATAAATATCAACTTTACAAAACTACTCCAATGGCTTGGCACTAGAGTGGAATATTATTTCTAATTATCGGTAAATAGTAAAAACAAATGCTTCATCAATCACTTAAAACAATCACTTTTACGTAACAATTATTTTCACTTACATCTTAAAACAATCACATTTTACCAACTGAACATGGTACAGAAAATATTACATGTTCTTCTGACCAGAAGCTTGGGCTCGTTTTTCTGTCACTAACTTATCAATATTTGGAATAATGTCCTTTGAACATGCTACTTTTAAAAGTGAGCATAAGTGACTGTTACTTAACCTATTCCTTTCAAGACATTTTAGTTGGTTCATTCTTGAAAACAACTGTTCACATGCACATGTTGTTCCGAAGATAGACAGAACCGGTGCAGCTAGGTTATGAATGTTTAGGTACTTGTCCTTTGAAACTAACTGGTAAAACTCTGTTAGATTGCAGTTGTTGAATTTTTCTTTTAGGAAAGAATGACATTGAAAGTCTATTAATTCAAGCTGAAGTTCTTCAGGTGCATTTTCAGCATTATAGGAAAACAGAGATTTGAATACATTGAAAATATTTTCCATGTCTTTGAAACATTCAAACCATCTGTTGAAATCATCTTTTAACATAGCTATCTTCATAGATAATTCACCAAAGTTGATTTCTTCTTCTTCAGCTGAAGCTTTTAAAGTGAGCAAGATTTCCTGCACTGAGCTGAGCTTCCCAAAGCTAAAGCTTCCTCTGAAATTCGTTAACATTATCAATAATATCAGTGACTAGCTTATTTTGGCCTTGTAGTCTGTTCAAATCATTTAAGTATCCAGTTACATCTGTGCTGAATGCCATGTCATGTAACAATTTTGGATCACCAAAAAGCGAGACGTCTTGTTCTTTACTTTCAAGGAACATCTTTATTTAATCTCTCAAATTCGAAAATCATTTTAACACTCATCCACAGCTTAAGCCATCTTACAAGAGAGTGATGCAAAATATCACTATGCTCACAGCCAATATCTTTGAGAAAAGTAGTAAACTGTCTGTGATTTAAGCTTCTGGAGTGAATACAGTTTATGATTTTTACCACAGGCTTCAAAATATTTTCAACTTTTAAAAAAGGGCCACACAATGCGCCTTCATGTATAATGCAATGAAAATGTTTAAATGGAGTAAGTGAACCTTCATCGATCAACATTTTTCTTTATCGTTCCAACAATGCCGTTTTTAGTACTAGCCATTGCAGGCGCACCACCTATAACTAAACATGCCAGTTTAGGCCAAGATAAATTTTCCTCCTCAAACATTGTTTTCATTTTGTCAAAAATGTCATTAGCTTTTGTAGTATCTTGCATTGGTATTAGTTGAAGTAGCTCTTCAGTCACTTTAAAATTTTTATGTACCCCGCTAATAAAAAACAGCCAACTGAGCAACATCTGGTACATCAGTACCTTCGTCAATTGCAAGGGAAAAGTAAAGGAACTCTGATATCTTCTGAATTAATTGATCATTTATATCTGAAGCTAGTTCATTGATTCTACACTGCTGGCCATTAAAATGGCAACACCAAGAAGGACAAAAGATAGCCAAACTGAGTTTATTTATTTATACCTTACAGTACAAGGATAAAGTGATTAAAATTTGAGGTGATTCGGATGGACATAGGACAAAAATCAGTACGGAGAGTAGCCACCATGGGCATAAATAACCGCTGCCAGACAGCTCGGCATAGATTCAAGAGACTGAATATCACCTTGGGGCACTTCATTCCATAAGGCTTCAATTCTGTGCCAGAGTTCATCTACTGTAGTCGCCGGTGGTCATTGTCGGGCCACTTGCTCAGTGACCAGGGACCAGACGTTTTTAATAGGCAAAAGATCTGGTGATCGCACTAGCCAAGGGAGTAGTGGAACATGCTGGGCATCAACGAAATGTTGGACGTTGCCTGCGATGTGCGGTCGTGCATTGTCCTGTTTGTAGGTGGCCCCCCAGGGGCCCTGTACATATGGAACAACCACAGGCTCTAGACGTGTGTGGTATGCATATCCAATGGCATCCTATACCATTACTCCAAGTGCTGGGCCAGTATGTTGCTGCAAAATGCAAGACTCCAGGAACCGGTCCCCACAATGGCATCAGACACGGATATGGCTATCGTGGTGCTGGATGCAAAAGCGGGATTCGCCTGAAAAGACAATGTCATGCCATTCCTGCGTCCATCTGCATCGTTCAGCACACCATTGGTGCCTCAGACACCTTTGCTGTAGAGTTAAAGGTAGGGCAGCAATGCGCGCCGTGCAAACAGTCCGCGCCGCTGCAAATGACGTTGCACCGTACGTCCGGATACTTGTTGTTGTGCCACAGACCCTAATTCATGAGCTAGGGTCCATGATGTGCTATTCAATCCCTAAGAGCCATGCGCACAACATGTCTGTCCTCTCGGGTGGTGGTGTGTTGGCACCATTGTGATCCTTCCCGTCTCTCCGTCGTACCCTCCTGGACACATCGATTCCAAATTTGAATCACAGTGGTCGGATTTCGCCCAACGCAAGCACCTGTTTTGCAGCATGATAATTCAGTCTTGGTACGCTACGATTCTGCCGCAATCGAATTCGGACACGTGCTGGAAAGCATTCTCTGCCTTCTTACATGAGGCATCCTGAAACCTTCTGTGAGAGAAACCCGCGTGCAGCCACAATTCCATTATGGAAAACCAGCTCTCTAATCTTCCTTCTTATACTGCTTCTAGGTGGCGTTACCGGCGCAAATGATTTGCATCTGTGCTGCACTGCTAATCACTTGCTTGCTCTACCATGCTAATTTCAGGTCTGTTGGATGCTTTCTTCTTGGTGTTGCTATTTTAATGGCCAGCAGTGTACTAGCAACCGTGTTTGGCAGAAGACTTAGTTCTTTAAATTCATTCACCTTGTCAGGACAAATACATTCTGCTGCTTTAACTAAACTCTTTTATAAAACAACCATCTGTAAAAGGCTTAGAATTTTCCGCTATCATTTTTGATAAGATATATCTTGCCTTCACATTATCTGTTTTCTGTTTAACAATTCTCTGAAAACACATTTTGTTGCAAACTTAAATCCATTTTCAGTTTGTCCTCTTGAAGATTCTCTTGCAGTGAATCATACTTCTCCCCATGCACACTTTGAAAATGGCATTGTAAGTTGTACTTTTTTGGAACCACTAACACTTGATTACAGATAGGGCACAATACCAGGGATCGCATTCCTCCTAAAATTCCTAATATTTTCTGTTCCTCCTTAAATTCCTAAAATTATACCTAAAATTTACTATTCTTCCTAAAATTTTTGTAAGCTTATTTATTAAAAATACAACCGATATTAACACCAATAAATTTACCATTACGGTAAGGTAAAAACACCTGTTATTGTAGAAACGCAACCTATATGCTGCGCTGCTGAAGAGAGGGAAAATGACCGCCATCGAGATGCACATTCTTCCGGGGGGTGGGGGTGGGGGTGGGGGGGCTCATTTTTACCACTGGTTTGCGCTTTGCAGACGAACTCCGCGGCACGCAGAAGATCATACTTTATTTTTGGACATGCCTCGTGGACCCTTCTCTTTCTGCTGATGTTTTGTTATTGTAAACTGCAGGTGGGTGAAAGCAAATAGGAAACATTTGGTCTCCTTCCGTAACCTCCAGTAATGACGATGGGATGGTAGCTGAGTGTTATCGTGGCAGGCAGTAGAGCACGTGATCATTAACCTTCGATCATGCGTCGGCGACAGCGACCTTTGATACGCAATATATCTCGGCTCCGATTCGCTTTGACTGAACTTGCGTGAGATGCTTATGATAGTTTCTGGTTTTGCTCTTTTATGGTGTTCTCTGTGCTGTGTGCAGGTTCAGTTCTCTAGTGGCGACTTGCTTTTTTTTTTTTTTTTTTTTTTTCTATCTTCTGACATCCTCGCAGCCAAACTTCGGGAAGTTCTCTGGTTTTGCAATATTGGAACATGCTTTTGTACTACCCTTTCATTTTCAGTTTTCTGGTTAGTAATACAAGTGTTTAAGATGCCTAAATCCAAAACGAAATTTCAAGATGCGTGGCTCGCCAAAGAATTGGACGGAGTGAAGTTGAAAGAATGGTGTTCTGCAACTCAAACAATATTTTCTGCTAAGTGCATATTGTGTTCAGAAATTTTCAATATTTCTAATAGTGGCTTTTCACAAGTAAAAGCGCACCATAAAGGAAAAAAAAAAAAAACATTTGCAGAAATTCCAAAGTAAATTTCAAAAGAAGTCCATCCTGAAAGCCTTTGGAGGACGGGATCTTCAGCCCCAAACAAATATTAGTGAAGTACTGAGTCATGATTTACAGCTGGCTAAAGCCGAAGCATTATGGGCCATGAAAGTTGCTAAGGACAATATGTCTTTTGTTTCATGCACTGAAACAGTTGAACTTTTCAAAGAAATGTTTCCTGATTCTGCTATTGCAGCCAAAATGCAACTTAAAGAAAAAAGTTGCTTATGTGATATCACATGGACTGTCAAAATATTTTGAAGAGGATTTGAAAAAGACATTGCATCTAGTAGCCCAAGAAAGGTTACTATAGCATTTGATGAAACTACAAATACACAAGTGAAACGGCAGTTGGATGTGTATCTCAGGTACTGGTCTTCAGAAATAATTTCAGTTTCTTGCCGATACCTAACAAGCGTTTTTCTGGGTCATGCAACAGCAGATATTTTGCTAAAAGAAATTCTTTGATGTGTTATCATCCTTCAATATTTCGTTGAACAGAATTATTTGTGTATCCATCGACAGCCCAAATGTAAATAAGTGTTTTTTACGCAAATTCAATGAAGTCGTAAAACAAGAAACAGTCCAGAAATCTTTGGAACTAGGTTTTTGCAACCTGCATGTTGTTAGTAACGCATTTAAAATTTTTTTGACAAGCTTAAATATAGATTTTGATGAATTTGCTACTGATATGCATTACTTTTTAAAGAGTAGTGCTGCAAGACGAGAGGATTATAAATCTGTCGAGGATATAACATTGGTCACAGCCAAATTTCTTTATGCGGCATGTCAGCAACAGATGGTTAACTGTTGGTTCTGTAGCCCAGAGGCTCTTGGATCAATGGCTAAATATTACAGAATATTTTTTAAACTTCTTGCCATCTCAAAAAATATTTGAAAAACAACTAAGCAATTCGGCAAGGTATAAAATAATTCACTGTTTCCTGAAAAATGAGCTAACTCCTTGCTATTTAGCATTAATTTCATTTTCACACCAAAATTTTGAAAAGTTTTCATTATGTTTTCAGAGTGAAGAACCAAAAATACACCAGTTATATTCTGATTTAAGTACTTTAATGAGGAATGTTGTGGCTCAGTTTATCCAAGATGATGTTATTGCAGGGAAATTTGGAGAAGACCTAAAAGAATGTAGATTTTGAAAACAAAAATTCATGGAAAAAACTAGGGGAGTTAGAAGTTGGTATGAAGACAAAAAAATCTCCCCAGGAATGTTCAGTAGACTAGGCAGAAATTATTTCTCTTAGATGTAAGATCATCACTATTTGCAACCACAAAATATTTAAAGTCAAATTTGCTATTCTGCAATCAAAAGCTAAGAGACATAGAAGTTTTAAAGGTAAAAGAACCAAAGAAAGAGTCAAGTCAACTTTCAGTCACTGAAGGACTTTCAGAAATAACCAGAATTTCAAGTGTTTTGCATCTTTCTGAGGAACAAATTGATAGAGTAAGAGAAGAGTGGAAACTTTTAAATTGCGATAAGCCAACTCTAGATGAACTCTTGAAATTTTCAGAGGAAGGGCATATTCCAGTGCAGATTGATCATTACTGGCGTAATATATTTAGTATTAAAGACTCTAGCGGAAAAAGAAAAATACTCAAATCTTGCTAAACTCATCAAGTCAATTTTAGTTTTACCTCATGGTAATGCTGATGCAGAAAGGGGATTTTAGGTTAACACTGCTCTGTTGAGGAAGGACAAGGCTAACTTAAAAGACTCAACTATAACATCATTAAGAATAGTTAAAGTGGCCATTAAACACTATGGATGTGTAAGTAAAGTTCACATAGCAAGAAATTTGTTAAATAGTGTTCGTGATTCACATAAATTTTATAAAAGAGTATGTTGATAAGCTGAAGGAAGAAGAATAAAAAAGGTAAAAGAAAGGAAGCAGAAAGAGAGGGAAAATAAGGAAAAGCAGCTAGTGAAAAAAAGAAAAGCTGAGTTTGATGACAAAATAAAAGAAAATGATGCAGAAATAAATAGACTTAAAAAAGATAAAGAAACCTCCCTAGCAGTAATTCAAGAGGGAACAGAAAGGATGAGTAAAGCTGTAGAAAAACAAAATACTGTTGAAATAGCAGTTGCCTCTAACTTGATCATACAAGGTTCAGCTGAAATAAAGAAAACTGAAAGTAAATTAGTTGTGGTGGAAGCAGAAAAAGATAGGCTTATCAGGAAAAGGTTAAAACAATAATATGAAAAAAGTAATTCAGTGAACAATTGTTCATAGTTCTTGGTTTTCAATTACCTTTTTAGGATATTATAATTTAATGTGAAACCTGAAAACTTTACTGTGAAAATTGTGAATTGCTTCTGGTTGAACAGCATATTAATGTTCAAAGTGAAACTTGAATGTGGTAAATATACTTGAATATGATAATAACATGTGAAAAGATAAGAACTGAACATTAGAAGTAAATCATACTTAAACTTTAGACATTAGACGTTATGCAAAAAATTTGGGTGTGAACTTTGACCATATATACTAATGGACTGCGCATTGGCAATAGCTGCATCAAAGCCACCGTGGCTTTAACATTGGGCACGTCATCATCAGACTCGAAATTTCGTGTAAAAATGCTGTTATGGTTACTAATTTACGCTGCAGAACTTCAGTGTTTTCGGTGTATTATGTGAATGCGCCTCATATATAATGAAAACTCTTCAGGTAAGTTTACTTATGAGCTATATACATGCATGATCGGGTTGTTTACATTTCGTGATTTACAATGTGATGAACATTTGCGAAGAATTTCGAACATGCATTCCAGTTTTTTTTTCTGAAGTTACTATATTTTTATATCAATAGCTGCAAGTTTTCTGGTTAAGTAATTGAACTTTATTGACTTAGGTATTTAATTCGTTTCTTACCCATGAAAAATCATAGAACTTCCTTTACTATATCGCTCAGAGCAACCATAAGCACAGCAGGTGTAACCCATCTTTTTGACTGATGTCATGTGATTTTATGTTGGAGCCAGAAATTTTGATGCCATGCATAGTCTATCAGTATATATGGTTGAAGGGTGTGAAGCAAACTCTTTACAATGTATACAAAGTTGTTTTACTAGATGTATACAAATATACATCTAGTTTTTATTGAAATACACTCCTAAAATTTTTCTAAAAATTCCTAAAATTCCTACCTAAAATTTTACAGAAGTATGCTATGATCCCTGCAATACACGATTACTACTTTCACAACAAAAGTACTGTAACTCCCACTTCTTGTTAAATAATCTATGTATATGGAATAAATGGACAGTTTTCTATTGCAACTTGGTTTTGAAAGAGACATGGTAAAAATAAAATTGCACAAATCAACTTCAGTAGAAAAATAGCATGTGAAACAACTGATGCAGCCAGACGAAACTAGCCACCAGCTGTGCAGAAGGAAACTTTTCAAGGTCAATCAGTGTTGCCAGCGCTTGATTTCAGTTCTGCGCAAATAATATTTCCTTTTCAAGGGATGCCCCTTCCGTGCGGCGACACGGCAGCCAGCACTTTTGGATTCGTAGACAGTACGTCAAGGGAAGACACCTGTACTGTTTTCGCATTCCTTTTGACGTAACAATACGCATGCTTAATACAGTTATCATCATCATCATCATTGTCAACCATTATCAATCCACTGCTGGACGAAGGTCTCCCCAAATTTCCTCCACAACGGTCTGTCTTGTGCCAGTCTCCTCCATGTCACCCCTGCATACTTTCGAATTTCATCCACCCATCTCCCATGTGGTCTTCTTCTGGGTCTTTTCCTGTCCCTTGGAATCCAATCTAAAATTTCGGCTGTCCATCGATGATCTGTCCTTCTGGCAGTATGTCCAGCCCATTGCCAGTTCAGGGATTTAACTCTGATCATGATGTCTTCCACTCTAGTCATTTTTCGGATCCACGAGTTCCTCTTCTTATCTCTCCTGGTTACACCAAGCATGCACCTCTCCATGCTTTTTTGAGTTGTCTGCAGCCTTTGTATTTCTCTTTTAGTTAAGGTCCACGTCTCTGCACCATACGTAAGCACTGGAAGGATGCATTGATCAAACACTTTTCTTTTAAGACATAATGGCATATTGCTCTTGAAAATTATGCTGTTTCTTCCAAAAGCTCTCCAGGCAAGTTTTGTACGCCGATTAATTTCTTCATCAATGTGACCCTCACTTGATATCTGCTGTCCAAGATAAACGTACGTGTCTGTTATCTCCAGCTTTTCTCCATCAATCGATAAATCTTCATTTCTTGTAAAAGCATTGAACATCACTTTTGTCTTCTGAAAGTTCATTTTTAATCCCACTTCTTTACTCTTGTCAGCAAGTTCCTGGATCATACTCTGCAGCTCTGATGGGGTAGTTGCAAAAATGACTACGTCATCAGCAAAACGAAGGTGGGTTAGATAATCTCCATTAATCTTTATCCCCTTGTTTTCCCAGCTCAGTGACTGAAAAACACCCTCCAATGTGGCATTAAAGAGCTTCGGAGATATGGTGTCACCTTGTCTCACTCCCTTTCCAATTTTTACGTGTGTTGTATTTTCAAACAGCCGAATCTTTGCACTTGCATTTTCATAGATGTTATTAATAATATTAATGTATGCATCTTCAATACCGCAGGTTTTCAGAGCCATTGTAACTGCTGATGGTTTCACCGAATCAAAGGCTTTTTCATAATCGATAAAAGCCATGCACAATGGAAGTTCATATTCCCTCGCTCTTTCAATTAGTTCTCTCAGCACGTGGATATGATCTATTGTGCTGTAGCCACTCCTGAATCCAGCTTGTTCTCTCTGTTGAGCCATGTCCAGTGTTACCTTCAAGCGGTGTGAAAGAACTTTAGTGAAGATTTTATAAACTACTGATAGGAGGCTGATAGGTCTGTAGTTTCCGAGATCCTCAATGTCACCTTTCTTATGTAGCAGGATCATTGTAGCGGTGTTCCAATCCTCAGGAATCTTTCCTTCATTAAGGCATCGAGTGAAAATTTGGGCGAGTACTGTTTCGATTTCTCCACTTGCTTCTTGTATGATGTCTACAGTAATTCCATCTTCTCCTGGAGCTTTTCCTCGCTTCATGTTCTTGATTGCATGTGCAACTTCTGCTGGAAGGACTGGAGGAACTCTGGTACTGGTATCTTTCATGATGTCTGGAGTGCATATATCATCCCTTTCATATAATTTGGAGTAGAAATCTTTCACTCTTGTCAAAATTTCTGCCTCTATTTCTTGTTACAGAACCATCTTCTTTTCTCAGTGCCATAATCTGTTTTCTTCCCTTACTGAGATGTCCCTTTGCTATCTTTAGGCTTTGGTTGTTTTCAATTGCTTTCCTCACTAGTTCACAGTTGAATTTCCTTACGTCTTCAGTGATACTTTTTCTTACTGTCTTGCATAGCTCTATATATTCCACTTTGGAAGTCACATCTTCTTTAGTTGTCCTCATCTCTCTTCTTTTTGCATCAACATTTTGGTTTTTCCTGATAATTTGTTCACATGCAACTTGTTCTTAGACCCAGCTAATTTTGTTGCTGTTTCCATAAGAGCTTTGGTTACTTTTCTGTTAACTTCAGAGATGTCCACTTCTTCCGATGTTAGGCCTTCTAAAGCAGAGAACCTGTTCTTCAGTTCTAACTTGAAGGTATTATGGTGTTTTTTGAGGTTGGTTATGTCAATAGATTTTGTTTGTCTTATGAGCTTGCCACGTTCAAGTTTAGCGTTGAGGTGCATCTTACATCTCACCAATCTATGGTCACTACCTGTGTTGAACTTGTTTAGCACACTGCAGTCTTCTATGACGAATTTTTTGTTACACATAATAAAATCAATTTCATTTGTCGTCCCATTTGGATGTCTCCATGTCCATTTCCTGTGTGGCTTTTTCTTGAAGAAGGAGTTCAAGATGAAAAACCCTTCTGCCTCTGCAAACTCAACGAGAGTATTTCCACGCTGGTTTCTGTTGCCGTGACCGAATTTACCTACTGAAGGTTTCATTCTGTTGCCGTTGCCCTATTTTTGCATTGAAATCTCCCATAATTATTTTCAAGTGCTGCTTACCTTTATTATTTAGATGACAAATTTCCTCATAAAATTCTTCAATTTCTTCTTCAGGATGACTTGTGGTGGGTGCATAAGTTTGAATAATCTGAGCCTGGTATCTTTTCGAGAGTTGGAAAACAAGTCGTGCAGCTCTGTCAGAGGAACTTTCAACTTCTACAACTTTATCCTTCAGTTTCTTGTTTATTAAAAATCCAACACCACTAGTTCTTCCAGTATCTGTCCCACGATAGTAGAAGAGATGTCCACTTTTTCAGTTCGATGAGATCTTCTCCTTTTCTCCTTACCTCACTTAGCCCCACGATGTCCCACTTGATCCTTTGTAATTCCTCTTCCAATTCAAGAAGCCTTGAATCAGAAGATAGGGAGCGTCCATTGTAAGTAGCCAAGGTCAGCATCAGATGGCAGCCTAGTCTGGTCCTCCGGGGATTCTTAGCACCCTCTGCCTTCATGTCGCACTGGCCGCTGCCTTGGCCAGGTACATTCCAGCTGCCGGAGACTGAGGGCCAAGATTTAAGTTGTGGAATCATTTTGGAGGGGTTTGGCCATAACTCACCACGCTGGCCAAGCGGGTTGGTGAGTGTGGGATAGAATTTCCTCTAATCCCGATGGTATAGTTATACCGCTATGGGCGGTCGTCAGAGCCCCTTTAGTGGGAACAGGATGCACCACGAGAAGGCGGGGTTGACATTTGTCAAGGAGAGGCTGTGATGTTACGCATCACTTGACCTTACATCCCAATACAGTTATATTCTTCGTAAATAAACTTGTTACTTATGAAGAGGATGGCTTTGCTAAGAATGAGTATGTTTCTATTATATTTAATATACAGGGTGTCTGATATAATTATTGGACACATTACAAAACTATGAGCATTGTCTGTTTTTCTATGTCACGTATTACTAATACGGTTTCAAAATTTTTGTTTTGCGGAATTGTTATTCCCAGAATCCGATAGATGGCGCTAGGTGTGGCCTGATGAGGAATGCATGAGAAATGTGCAATCAGTAGTCATGCCATCCGTACAGCAGAAGGCGATGTGTGTGTTATGGCTTACAGAATTAAAGTCTGTCATTAAAGTTAAAAGACTGTACCATTTAGAGTATGGTTGTAATCCTCCGTCAACAAATTAAATTAAGCGGTGGATGAAGCAGTTTAAAGAAACTGGCAATGAGCCTAAATGAACATTTCCCCAACAGATGGATTGGACGGGATGGTCCCATTCCGTGGCCACCTTGCTTTCCAGATCTAACTCCATTGGATTATTTCGTGTGGGGTTATGCGAAAGATTGTGTCTATCAGATGCCTTGTACTGATTTGCAGGAACTGAAGCAGCGTATCACAGCTGCTATTAATTCCATAACTCCTCAGATGCTTGCCAACACATGGCATGAAATCGAGTATCGCTTGGATGTACTACGAGCAACCAAGGGATCTCACATCGAAATTTATTAACTTGTGTAGTTACATTGTAAGTTAGTACAGTCAGTTTCTTTCTATCTGTTTAATGTTCTGTTTTATATAACTTTGTAATGTGTCCAATAATTTTCGGACACCCTGTATTATAATAAAGTACTTGAAAAAGGGTGATTTTTTAAAATTTTGTAATCATTCATATGGGCCACGAGTTTGAGACCACTGGCCTTTAAGGAAGACGCGTTGTCCTGTTCAAGAGTTCTTGCGTGCCACAAGAAATTTGTGAATGGTGAAGCATGTCTGAAAGATACTCCATCATGCTCCAGTAGGCCTTTGACATCGACTATGGAGGTTAATGTCAATATCATCAAGGCACTCCTGCTCTAAGACCACCTAATGGCCATTCAGGAGGTTGTTAATGTGATGCAGATGTCCATTGGTTTCATTGATGATATTGTGAGAAACTGGTTGAGGTATCCAAAATTGTTACAGAGTACCCAATGGAAACACCCACAGATCCAAGAAAGGTCATATACCTGGTTTTCTTAGATAAAAAGGGAATTGTGTATGACCGTGCTGTTCCACAAGGGAAACTGTTACTGATGCCTAAAGTTTTTAAAGATCCTCTTAGAAAAAAATTCCGTGAAGTGAAAAAACAACTTCGTGGGCATCTGTTGGCATCAGATACTGAACGAAACAATGCTGTGATGGGTATCCTGAACCACATGCCAAAGAAGGGCTTCGAACACACCTTCCAGAATTGGATAGAAAGGTGGGACTGGTGCATTCAGGTAGAGGGAGAATTCTTAACAGTCTATATGTTTACTGCATTACACTTCTGCCCCATGTAAAATCAGTGTCTACTTTTTGAACGACCTTCGTGAAATGCTAACTTCTTTTCAACATATTTGGTCTGAGAGTACACCATTCATACTTATGTAATGTGTTATAGGCAAGAATGATTGCTAACTAATAGTTTTTTTTGTGTGTGTGTGAACAACTGTGTGACACCTCATGTGGTATATACACTGACGGAAAAAAATCCCAACACCACGAAAAAATAGTTGTAGAGGAATGAAATGGCGGCAATACATTTGTATAGGTAACATATTTAATCGATTAAGGTTTCAAGATCACAGCTTAATGTAAGCGCGAGAAGAGCCATTTTAAATGGGAAATGCTGGTACATTAATAACCGGAAAAAAATTCCCAACACCACGAAAAAATAGTTGTAGAGGAATGAAATGGCGGCAATATATTTGTATAGGTAACATATTTAATCGATTAAGGTTTCAAGATCACAGCTTAATGTAAGCGCGAGAAGAGCCATTTTAAATGTGAAATGCTGGTACATTA
This sequence comes from Macrothele yani, assembly GCA_039090855.1. Lineage (NCBI taxonomy): Eukaryota > Metazoa > Arthropoda > Arachnida > Araneae > Macrothelidae > Macrothele > Macrothele yani. The sequence goes on along the minus strand of CM077016.1, from coordinate 72,338,205 downwards.
ATAACCGGTGTAACCGCCAGAATGTTGAATGCAAGCATGCAAACGTTCATGCATTGTGTCGTACAGGTGCTGGATGTCAGTTTGTGGGATGGAGTTCCATGCCTGTTGCACTTGGTCGGTCAATACAGGGACGGTTAATGCTGGTTGGGGGTGACGCTGGAGTTGTCCAATGATGTCCCATACGTGCTCGATTGGTGAAAGATCTGGTGATCTAGCAGGCCACGGCAACATTTCGACACTCTGTAGAGCATGTTGGGTTACAACAGCGGTATGCGGGCGAGCGTTATCCTGTTGGAAAACACCCCCTGGAATGCTGTTCATGAATGGCAGCACAACAGGTTGAATCACCATACCGACGTACAACTGTGCCGTCAGGGTGCGTGGGATAACCACGAGAGGGCTCCTGCTGTCATAGGAAATTGCTCCCCAGACCATAACTCCAGGTGTAGGTCCAGTGTGTCTCGGCCGCAGACAGGTTGGTTGCAGGCGCTCACCTGGTCTAACCAACACACGGCCATCACTGGCACCCAGGCAGAATCGGCTTTCATCAGAAAACACAACAGATCTCCACTCCGTCCTCCAATGAGCTCTAGCTTGACACCACTGACATTGCAAACGGCAGTGGTTTGGAGTAAGAGGAATGCACGCTACAGGGCGTCTGGCTCGGAGCTGTCCTTCAAGTAACCGATTTGTAACAGTTAGTTGTGTCACTGTGGTGGCAACTGCAGCTCGAATTGCAGACGCGGTACGATGCGCCACGGCCATACGCCGTACACGGCGGTCTTCCCTCTCAGTAGTGCCACGTGGCCGGCCTGAACCCGGTCTTCTTGAGGCAGTACCTTCCCTTGACCACCGCTGCCAACAATCATGCACAGTGGCTACATTCCTGCCAAGTCGTTCTGCAATATTGCGGAAAGAAAATCCACCTTCTCGTAGCCCTATTACACGACCTCGTTCAAACTCCGTGAGCTGTTGATAATGGCTTCTTCCTCTTCTTAAAGGCATTCTTGACTAACATCAACACACTACGTCGAATCTCAACGATAACTAACGCTCACGAACTTTACAGCGCGTATTTGCAGCAAACCTGCTTTGCATGTTCCGAGGGGCGCTACTAGCGCCACACGTATGCGCCGAGCGTGAAATTTGCATAGACGTCATTTTACAGATGTACTCTCCTCGCCTACCAACTGTCGTTTATTTAACACAACCCCTTCTTGGTGTTGGGATTTTTTTCCGTCAGTGTATTTGATTCGAGGTGTATTAACTTGATGCACTGTAGTTACATAAGTGGGATCATTTGAAAGTGAAACTTTAAGAATAGTGATTGTTGTAGTGTATGCATCTTGTGACTCTGAATCTTCTGGAATGAGCTGAAAGCTGTTTTGAGTCAGTTCGGTTCTAAAGAGAAAGTTATTATAGCAGGGTTTTTTCACAGGACTAACTGGTTTTCTAAAAGGTTTTGAATGGCTGTGTATGAAAATGTATTGTTCCTTCTCTGATGTATGGTAGTAAACCCTGGGTACTGCTGAAGAGATGTGGGGCATGGATACATTCTGATCATGTAATGATATTAGGGTGAAAACAAACATTTTGAGGTGGTTTGGCCATGTTAAAAGGATGAGTGGTGAAATGCTTATACTAAGAGGATTTGTTCAGCCCCAGTATCACGAAGAAAAAGTAAGAGAAAGGCATGGAAAAAACAGATTCAGGAATGCCTGCAAGAGAAAAAGATAGATTGTATGAAATACAGATCTTATGTGATGGGGATGTCAGTGAAGCTTGAGTTCTGTGCTAAGATAGCTGTAAATGGAGATATGTTAGACACGTCAATATTAAGTAAAAGGTAACGACATCAGTTTGAAACTTTTTTCATCCATCATTGTAGACAGAAGGGTCATCCTATTGCCCAAGTGGTACAAACCCTGGAGTTCCCAAGGGCAACTGTATCAAGGGTGTATTATGATTATACCCATGTCCAGAGAGCAAGAGGTAGCCGAGCACATGCCATTGATAACTGGGTATGACATAGGGTATCTATGCTTGTACAGACCAACAGCTTGGTAATGGCAGCGCAAATCGCATCCAGGTTAAATGTCGGAAGCCCAAGCAGCGTCAGTGAGTGAACGGTATGGCGCACAATGCATACCATGGGCTACGGTAGCCGACGCCCTACTCGTGTGCCACTGTTGACTGCTCGTCATCGGACATTGTGCCGAAATCACATCCAGGTTAAATGTCGGAGGCCCAAGCAGCGTCAGCGAGTGAACGGTATGGCGCACAATGCATACCATGGGCTACGGGAGCCGACACCCTACTCGTGTGCCACTGTTGACTGCTCGTCATCGGACATTGTGTCGAAATCACATCCAGGTTAAATATCGGAGGTCCAAGCAGCGTCAGCGAGTGAACGGTATGGCGCACAATGCATACCATGGGCTACGGGAGCCGACGCCCTACTCGTGTGCCACTGTTGACTGCTCGTCATCGGACATTGTGCCGAAATCACATCCAGGTTAAATATCGGAGGTCCAAGCAGCGTCAGCGAGTGAACGGTATGGCGCACAATGCATACCATGGGCTACGGGAGCCGACGCCCTACTCGTGTGCCACTGTTGACTGCTCGTCATCGGACATTGTGCCGAAATCACATCCAGGTTAAATGTCGGAGGCCCAAGCAGCGTCAGCGAGTGAACGGTATGGCGCACAATGCATACCATGGGCTACGGCAGCCGACGCCCTACTCGTGTGCCACTGTTGACTGCTCGTCATCGGACATTGTGCCGAAATCACATCCAGGTTAAATGTCGGAGGCCCAAGCAGCGTCAGCGAGTGAACGGTATGGCGCACAATGCATACCATGGGCTACGGGAGCCGACGCCCTACTCGTGTGCCACTGTTGACTGCTCGTCATCGGACATTGTGCCGAAATCACATCCAGGTTAAATGTCGGAGGCCCAAGCAGCGTCAGCGAGTGAACGGTATGGCGCACAATGCATACCATGGGCTACGGGAGCCGACGCCCTACTCGTGTGCCACTGTTGACTGCTCGTCATCGGACATTGTGCTGAAATCACATCCAGGTTAAATGTCGGAGGCCCAAACAGCGTCAGCGAGTGAACGGTATGGCGCACAATGCATACCATGGGCTACGGGAGCCGACGCCCTACTCGTGTGCCACTGTTGACTGCTCGTCATCGGATATTGTGCCGAAATCACATCCAGGTTAAATGTCGAAGGCGCAAGCAGTGTCAACGAGTGAACGGTATGGCGCACAATGCATACCATGGGCTACGGGAGCCGACGCCCTACTCGTGTGCCACTGTTGACTGCTCGTCATCGGACATTGTGCCGAAATCACATCCAGGTTAAATGTCGGAGGCCCAAGCAGCGTCAGCGAATGAACGGTATGGCGCACAATGCATACCATGGACTACGGGAGCCGACGCCCTACTCGTGTGCCACTGTTGACTGCTCGTCATCGGATATTGTGCCGAAATCACATCCAGGTTAAATGTCGAAGGCGCAAGCAGTGTCAACGAGTGAACGGTATGGCGCACAATGCATACCATGGGCTACGGGAGCCGACGCCCTACTCGTGTGCCACTGTTGACTGCTCGTCATCGGACATTGTGTCGAAATCACATCCAGGTTAAATGTCGGAGGCCCAAACAGCGTCAGCGAGTGAACGGTATGGCGCACAATGCATACCATGGGCTACGGGAGCCGACGCCCTACTCGTGTGCCACTGTTGACTGCTAGTCATCGGACATTGTGCCGAAATCACATCCAGGTTAAATGTCGGAGGCCCAAGCAGCGTCAGCGAGTGAACGGTATGGCGCCCAATGCATACCATGGACTACGGGAGCCGACGCCCTACTCGTGTGCCACTGTTGACTGCTCGTCATCGGACATTGTGCCGAAATCACATCCAGGTTAAATGTCGGAGGCCCAAGCAGCGTCAGCGAGTGAACGGTATGGCGCACAATGCATACCATGGGCTACGGGAGCCGACGCCCTACTCGTGTGCCACTGTTGACTGCTCGTCATCGGACATTGTGCCGAAATCACATCCAGGTTAAATGTCGGAGGCCCAAGCAGCGTCAGCGAGTGAACGGTATGGCGCACAATGCATACCATGGGCTACGGGAGCCGACGCCCTACTCGTGTGCCACTGTTGGCTGCTCGTCATCGGACATTGTGCCGAAATCACATCCAGGTTAAATGTCGGAGGCCCAAGCAGCGTCAGCGAGTGAACGGTATGGCGCACAATGCATACCATGGGCTACGGGAGCCGACGCCCTACTCGTGTGCCACTGTTGACTGCTCGTCATCGGGTATTACGAGTCGCCTGGTGCCGGGAACGTAAAAACTGAACTTCTGCAAAGTGGCGACGCGTCGTGTGGTCAGATGATTTCCATTTTTAGCTGTACCGAGCTGACGGAAAGTGCGTGTGTAAGGTTGACAGCATGAGGTCATGGTCCCGTCATGTCAGGTCGGCTCTGTTCAAGGCGGTGGTAGCTCAGTGATGGTTTGGAGAGCCTCCTGATGTCCCCTAGTGTGTCTGGAGAGATCCTTAACTGCTGCATGCTACCAGCATGTGCTGGCTCACCACATACATGCTTTCATGGCCTTATAGCATCCTGCTGCCTAGGGTCTGTTCCAGCAGAACAATGTGCTACCTACTGGGCTGCAACCACCCAGACATGGCTCGAGGGTCACTAATCTGAGTTTGGGATCATCCAGTGGCCCCCAAGCCTCCTGGATTTAAACGTCATGGAAACTGTGGAATGCTATGGAGCAGAACATCGAATCCATGGATCCTGGATCAACATCTCAGGTGGAGGCGTGGACAATGCTGCTACAGGCATGGCTGGCATTACCTCCAGAAACACTAATGGAGTTGACACCTCAGTGTGTACAGGCTGTTATTTGCCTTAGGAGGAGGACCAACATGCTATTAGGTAGGTTTGTCTAATGAAACATAGTGCATTATTTATGCATAAGTAAATTTTCAATAATCTTGTTCCAATGAGATGTTAATCATCAAATTTATGCACAAAGAAGACCCAAATTTTTTCAAGAGTGGCATCCATCCCCTCACCAAAAAAACCCCCTATTTTAACCTATCTAAATTCGGTTAAGACATACCTGCCAACATTGGGTAGAGCGTTGTCAGTAGTAATTAGTACTGTTGCGCGGCATACAGACTTTTTTATGAAATGATTCATCTCTTTGTAAAAAAGAAATACGCACAACAAACAAGGACTCTAATGAAACAAACTTAACTCATGTGAAACGCAAAGTTGATTTCCCCTGCTGGCAAGGGCATGATAGGTAACATTGCGAGATTTAAGTTCGAAAGTTCCACCGATAAAAATCAGTCAGATGCGTTAAGAATTCCACAACACTCGACAGATGGAAATCCAAGCAAGTGAATGTGCAGCGTGCGAACCTTCACTCACCATATGATCATACTGCCTCTAAAATTGCAGTTCATGGCAAGATAAACCAAAGAAGGAAAAAAAAAGCTGGATGCTTTAACTGGGTGAAAAATTAAAACACACAGCAAGACTGCAGACCACTGTTAGTTTTTTTTTTTGCCCCTGCAGCTGCGCAGCATCCATTGCTTATTTTTTTTTCTGCTGATATCTTTCTCTCCCTATTTCTTTATTGTTGATTTTCTTTCTTTTCTTTTTTTTTTTATTCCTTCTGATAACAATAATTTCTTTTAGCATGCTGAAAAAACTTCAGCCTGAGGACCATGAGCGCATGATATCAAAGCTTCAACTATTTTAGATAAATTGTGTAACTTTGAGGATAACACTTTTGAACACTATGCATCAATTTTTACACATTTTCCAACTTTGTCACTTCCGTTTTCGGGAATTTCCCCTCCCTTATCAAGCTTAAATGCAAAAACTTATGGGATGGGGGATATTTAACAATGCAGAAGAGTGGAAACATAGCTGGGGGGTTTAGCGAGTACGGCGAAAATCTTTGCTCCGTACGACTTCCAGTTTTGAAAATTTTCCATACAATTTCAAGCTGAATAACAAATATTTATGCAGTAAAATGATATTTAGCATTAATACTGGACAGAGGCAGCATTGCGAGAAAAAAGAAATTACGATTACAGAAAAACTCTGAATTCCGTCGACCTTCCGTTTTCAAAAGTTTCGTAAAGATGGAATTCCGACCTCCGACGCGAAATCCCCTCCCCCTAATTCTCTTCACTTGTGTATCGATCTCGTAAATGACCAAAATAATAACGAAAGAGCGGAATTCCTCGAATTCGCGGAAGAATCTCATGCCTGAAGACTACGGAAAAAATTTCACGGCGTTCTAAGTTCCGTTTTCGCAAACTGTTGCCTGCAGTTTCAAGCTGAAATACAGACATTTATGCAATTAAATGATGTTTAACAAGAAAAGTGGACACAAAGGCAACATAGAGAGAGAAAAAAATGCGATTACGGCAAAAATTTTCACTCCGTTTAACTACCGTTTCAGAAAATTGTAAAACACTAAATACCGCTTTCGAGGACGATCTACATGATGGCATTAAAAAAAACAAAAAAAAACGGAATTCTGTGAATTCGCTTACGAATCACATGTATATATCATGAAATACTAGAAAAAAAATCCAAACAAAATGAAAATTCGTAGAATCCGTAGTTTCGACAGCGATGCCTGCAGTTCCGTAGTCAGACAACTAAATCCGTAGAAACTACGGACATTCCGTAGTAGTTGGCAGGTATGGAACCATGTATTTTTTATCATCTGAAATTCAAATTTTAGCATACAAATGAATTTTGTATAGCCAGGTAAAAAAGACGTTGGGAACTACAGCAAAATATCAGGACTAATGCAGAATTATGTGAAAAATGTGTAACTGAGAAACATAAGACTGAGGTTCCACTGCATGTTTGTACTGTAGAAGCATAGCACCACAGTTCAGATAAGAACATGTGTGTGTGTGTGTGTGGGGGGGATGATCATATGCAGAAATACATACATACCTTCTTTCTTGAGACAACACATGGTAGCCATGTGTTGGCCACATCATGACTAGAGGTTCCAGGCGTGTGTTCCGCATGGCCAACTGAAATGAGAAAAAGGGTACTCTGCTTTTATCAAAGAGGTAGTGACCTGTGTTACATACATAAAATATTTCTTATTTGCTTACAGTTTCAAAGTAATCATTTCCATTGGTAGAAAATAAACTAGAGTTATAGCCCACCTGCTACACATATGAAAATGTAAGTGCAAAATGATAATCCTAGTAACCATGAATGTACAAGTGTCAAAAAAAGTTGCAACACCAGGAAGTAGTGTTGCAAATGCTGCAAGACTTACTTGGATGCACAAGGTAGTCAACACAGAAATGATAACAATTTCAGATAAGTTATCAGACTCGAGATCTTTATCTTTGAGAGAATTGGGAAGCAACAGATAACTGAAATAAATGATGCGAAGGAAAAGAGGAAACACGTTTGAGTTACGTAAAAGTTACAACAGGGAAGCTTTCGAACTATATCTTAAGTTCTTCACAGCCAGAGTTTGGATGGAAACTGACTAGGTTATTGCCAGATCTTCGTCATTTGCTTCTTGTAAATGGTTGCCAGATTCATGAAATATATTTATTTTGAAAGAGTATGGATTTCCAGATCATAGGGATGATATGTGGAGATTCCAAATTGCAGTTATTTGAAGAAAGATAAATTTCTAAGCTTCCACGGTAGCAAAGAGCGTAGAAACCAAAAAATGGTGCAATTCCCTTTGAATACTTCCAACAGAATTCGGCTGAAGTGTTTTCCAAAGTGATGGAGGCTAAGGCAGTCTTAGAGTTTCCCATTTCTACATTTCTTTTTTTTTTGGTGTTCTTTTAATCTATTATTGATACTTCGATAAGAACTTCCGATGTAGAAAGTTTGTCCCGATGAAATTTTTATTGGAATATAATAGATTCCCAGAAGATCAAGTGGGTCTATTTTATCTCTGTCATTAAGTAAAAAGCTTTAGAATTGTGGGGTTGAAACTAATTGTAAGATTGTAACCAAACTTTTTTTTTTTTTGAGAGGAATTTGGATGGAGCGTCCAAATTGTGAATTTTTTTTTTTTTTTTTGCCTGTTCAGAGAGCTTTTATTTTTAATTTCATTTCAAACTAGTAGGTTAGTTTTTTTTATTTTTGATTGAAAACCACGAGAAATAGCAATGTGCAAGATTGCTCTTCGGTCTCTTACTCTTTCAAAATAAATACGCTTTGTGAATCTGGGAATATTTACAAGAACCAAATGAAGAAGATCTGGCCACAACTTAGTTAGTTTCCATGTAAACTCTGACTGAAGCACTAAAGATATATTTTGAAAGCTTGCGTGCAAAATATAACTTGTGTAACTGAAGCATGTTTCCTCTTTGCATTAATCTTTTATCTATGCATGGGTATCGCATGTTGATTGAGAAGCTGTATAACAATCAGTTCAGTAATTGCTCCTTCTGCAGGAAATGTACTCTTCCACTCTCCATCTTACTCTTTTCCCCCTCCAGAAGCGTATTTAACGTAACTAGAAAATCCCAAGTGCATAAATACCCACAGTGAATAATACGTGGCTAAAGAAAATGAGTCTATAACTACTATTTACAGTAGCAAAATACTGTTCTTCACGTGTTTATACTCAAAGCCGGTTGTTTCTGTAGCAATTTACGGTGCATCTGGTGTAATTCGGCACAATAACGTTCTGCGGTGGTTGTTAGGCCTCTTTTCAAGAAACTCCGTTGAATTATCCCAGCTGTGGACCACCAGACAAGAAGCATCATCTTCTTGGTATGTAGGGGTGGCTTAGGATGCCGTCCAGCAGGCTGTGTCTTGCTTAATCATTGTACCAATCGTTTCCGATTATCATGAAGGACCAACTTGTTGCAGGTGATGATTCGATGCAGTAGAGGTTCCTGTTTATTCCTGGCAAGCTGCGACGTTCAGACTTCCAAAATCCTAGCCTTGTTGGCAGTTGTCAACTCATGCGGCAGCCACATGTCCAGCTTTTTGACCTTACCCAGTGCAGCCAGATGCCAAACAACTGTCTTGTGGTGGACCTCTGCCTCTATCTCACGACACGATTTTCAGGGGTCCGCTTTAACCACACATAACAGAACACCGTCAGAAACAGCAACAGATCGGCGACCAACACTCCACCGACGTGACCTCGCTTCCTTGACCAGCTAGGTCACCTGACCTCAATCCCATCGATCACATCTGGGATGCCATCGAGAGAGATGTTCGAGGCTCTGACCCCCTCCATCAAATCTTCGTGAACTGTGGGAGCTTGTTCAAGGGTCTTGGATCCGTATGGCTTAACGCTTCCAGTGTCTTGTCGAGTCCATGCCGAGACGAATCGCCGCCGTCATCAGGGCGAAAGGTGGTGCTACACGTTACTAAACAGGTATCTCTAATTCAATTGCTCTTTAGTGTATATATATTATGCTATTTACTTACAAAAATTTATAACATTTATAAAACAAATAAATGCTCTTCAGTGTAATATTAATGTAGCAAATGAAAAGATAGAGTTCAGGAACCCTAGGACATGTTTCACGTGAAGGACTCAATCGTATAGCATGGCTAGGTGAAGAGACTATTAACAGTGGGGAAATTCTGAATTTTTGTTTGTATAAGAGTCTACAATTTTGCAACGTACTTAGATTGCACCACAGCCCAATTTTGCCCAATCCAGGTGACCAAAAGCATTTTAGGAGGAATTGAATTGTCAAAGAAAATCACGAGTCTCGTGTCCCTTCCACAGTTGAGAAAGACATCGGTTAACTGCAGAAAAAAGAGAGGGTGGAAGCATATATGAAAGTAATTTTTATTAGTGCCAAAACAGGTTAGTCACAGTCTCATTCGGGCCAGGCTGTATTTCGCAAATTTGGGCTTGAGCTCTAAAAAATTGAGTCCGAACTCAGCCTTGATCCATACCTCTCCTCAAAAAAAAAAAAAATCTATGGAAATTGCAGTAGGTGCAACAAAAGAATGGTTGGCAATCAAAACAATTGCAATCTCTTATCTGATCCAGTCATATGCCCTTCTATAGCTGTTAGGGGCAGTTGGAAGGGCATGGAAGTGTGTCTATTAGCTCATAGAACTGCCTGCCCCCAAGAAATGAAAAAACAAAATAATCTATGAGGCTTTTAGTTCTTCATTAGTTGAACTGTTTGTGTTTGAATTCAGTCATGAGATGAACTGTGACTCGAGAGATTTTGTTTAATGGAAACACACTTGTCATCAGTGAACAAAGTATTTATCAGCTTAGAAGATTATAAACTGTCAAGAAGCAGCATTTCTTGGAAAATAATAATAAAAAAAAACACATTGAAGATCAGATTAAAGATACAGAAACGTAACTAAATTCTCTGTAAGCATGTGTAGCGTTACCAGCAACGTCAGGAATGTTAAATAGCATGAAAATAATTTTTTGACTTAAATTCTGAAATAAAAGGCCATCTTAAAATAAGTTATTTCTAGCCCACTTGAGCTGTATGTATGCAGGATATTTCCAAATAGTCTGGTCCAACTTAGGTAATGTGTTCTACTACGCAAAAACGGCGCGGCTTGTGGGTTGTTGACGTGTCGCTGTAGTGAGTACGTACCAAAAGTGTTGCACGGATGATCAAACGACGAACCGTCGTCCGCAACTCATTGGTGCCAGAGGGGAACGGAGGCTGTCGCGCATTGTTCACAGCGACCGCAGGGCCACAGTGGTGATCAGGGCAATGTGTCACAGCACACAGTTCATCGCAGCCTTCTGCTCATCGGTCTGTGTAGCCAAAGACCCAGCCGGGTTCCCATGCTCACCGCACGTCATCACCGACAACGCATGAAATGGGCCCAAGATAATAGAGATTGGACCGTGGATGACTGGAAGAAAATGGCCTGGTCGGGCGAATCAAGATTCCTGGTGCATCACGTAGACGGCCGAGCGCGGATACGCCGATTACCAACAGAGGCTATGGCAACTGGATGTACTAATGGGCAGAAACAGGCCAGTGGCGGCGGTGTTATCCTGTGGGCGATGTTTTCTTGAGACAGTTTAGGCCCCATTATCCCAGTAGCACAATCCCTGACAGCTGTCAGGTATCTGAACATCGTTGCAGACCAAGTTCATCCATTCATGGCAACTGTGTTCCCTGCTGGTGATGGCCATTACCAACAGGATAATGTGCCATTACACACTGCCAGAATCGTCAAGGAGTGGGAGGAACATGCTGGTGACTTTCTGTTAATGCCCTGGCCTCCAAATTCCCTGTCATGAACCCAATCGAACATTTGTGGTTCGACTTGGAAAAGCGGGTTCGGGATAACCCCCCCCAAGAATTTACGGGAACTGGAGGACCTACTGTTGACATTATCGTACCATATACCCCAGAATACCTATCGCCACCTCATCGAAACGACGTCTCACCGAGTGGCCGCTGTTTTGTGGGCTAAAGGGGGTCATACAGCTTTTTAGTAGGTGGTCATAATGTAATGGCTCATCGGGATGTAATAAATGTTGCGCCTACAAAGCAAAACAAATAAAATAAATAATTATCTAGAGAAAAAAATATTTTTCTCTAATTAACTAATTTGATTCATTTTAGTATTTCAGGCGTCTTATTGGTCCAGATAATCTGACGGAATAAAATTTAAATTAGACTTAAATCCTTTGAAAAATGCATGGGTCATTCGATTTAAAATTTCCGGAACCCCAATAATTTTTCAAGTCGGCGCCTATGATGCCAACAAATCAACTTTCAACTTCTCATGCGAATAGAACAAAAAAAAAAAACCAAAAAAAAAAAAAAACACTTACAACAGTTGCAACCAAAACAGTTGCGGTTAAAATAGCCCTGTTACGGTTGCAAATGCCATGTTGCCACTTCAGAGACAAAATATTATTATTACTTAACAAATATTGAATAAAGGAAATTATAGTTAAATACAAAATCCTAAATGAATGTGACAAAATTGTACAACTTCCGGTAAACATGGAAAACCACTTCCGGTGAAAATAAAACAACACGACTTTCAAAAAATCATAACTTATGATCTACTCTGTCTTTTCGCATAAATTTAACATTTTGGGAAAGAAGATAAATCCTTTTGGGTGGCCAGCAGTGTATATCTCCCACTTGGGAAATATACACTGCCGGCCACCCAAAATGCAACACCAAGAAGGACACGAGATAGCAAAGCCAGATTTACTGGACACATAACAACAGATACAAAGATGAAACGATTGAGCTTACAGGCCCGTGCGACTTGCGGAACATGCAAACATCAGTAGTTCGTGTAGCCCCCATGGCTGGCAATAACGGCCGTTACACGCCGCGGCATCGAACGAAAGAGGCTTTGGATGTGGGCTTGGGGTATGTCGGTCCAGGCTGCGTCCACACGTTCCCACAGTTCATTAAGTGTAGCCGCGGGTGGTGCTTGCCGGGCCACTGGGTTGCCGATCAGCGACCAGACGTGTTCAATGGGCGACATATCGAAAGAACAGGCGGGCCAGGGTAGCAGTGACACCTAGTGGGCCGTAAAGAATTGTTGCACGATGCGTGCCACGTGCGGGCGCGCATTGCCCTATTGAAACGTGGCCGCCTGCAGGTAAGAGATGACTACAGGGTCCAAAACGTCGGAGATGTAGCAATGGCTGTTGAGTGTGCCGGCAATGCGTACCACAGGGGTGCGGGCGTCATATCCAATTGCGCCCCAAACCATAACGCCAGGCGACGGACCGGTATGGCGATGCATAATGCAGGCGTCACACAGTCTCTGGCCGCGGTGCCGCCACACACGGATCCGACCATCGTGGTGTTGCAGGCAGAAGCGGGATTCGGCGGAGAAGACAATCTGGTGCCATTCCGTAGTCCAGGTGCGGCGTTCAACGGCCCGCTGCCGCCGCACTCGCCGGTGGTGTAACGTCAATGGTAATCGGAGCAATGGGCGCCGTGCGACAAGTCCCCGCTCCTGCAGACGACGTCGAACGGTACGTGCTGACACAGGTTGTTGCGCAACATACCCTAATTCCTGCGCTAACGTTCGTGATGTGACGGTGCGAGCCGTCAATACCCGCCGCACAACATGCCGGTCCTCTCGTTCGGTGGTGTGCCGCGGCTGCGGCAATCGCTCAGTCGGTCCGTCCGTCCCTCCTGCACCCACTGAATCCATACTCGCATCACTGTGGCTGGATGTCGTCCTACACGGGCGCCGATGTCTCGGTACGATAAACCGCTGTCGCGATAGGCCACTATTCGTCCTCTGTCGAACTTCGAAACGTGCTGGAATGACTGCCGTATTCTGCGACGAAGCATCAGGAAGCTTCCCACGCACAGGTCCGGCAGTACAACACACTTCCACTACTTACACCCCGCTTTCTGTGCACCCTTCCTATAGTGCTTCTCGGTGGCGTGCCGGGCGTATATGATTTGCATATGCCTTGCAATGCTAATCGTTTGCATGTCCTCTCGCGGGCGACGTATGCTGCGAATTTCAGGCCAATCGGATGCTTCCTTCTTGGTGTTGCATTTTGGGTGGTCAGCAGTGTAGAAAAAAAAAAATTCTAACAAAAATGATTTTTTCAGGGTGTCCACCCACCTTAAATAATATTGCTTAATTTCAATTGTACTTGTAAGGGCGAAAATTAATAATTCCACGAATGTTCAATACTGTATACATTTATGTTAATTTAGGCATGTTCAAAAAAAAAAAAAAAGAAAAAAAAGAGAAAAACTATGCCACGTGTTTAGATGAGAACGAAATTTCACCTCGGGAAGGACTTTTCTCGCCCTGAGGGAATAACTTTCTTTAACGGTGTTGTTGAATACCGCAGATGTCTGGCGTGCTACTAACGGCACCAAAGGAGTTAAAGGTGAACTTTCACCAACGGAAACATAGTATTCCTGAGAGACATTTAACGTACACAGGAAATCTTTACGTTTAGAGGATTTCAAAAGTAGAGCTAGATAATGCTCTATGTTTAAGGGCGCCAGTAGGTCTGGCAGTTTGTAACCTACCTTTGTTAGGATCGTATGCTGCTATTGATTGAATGGTATTCATGTATCTGTAGAGAGTCTGGTTTCAAGCGAGGCGGCGGTAGAAGAATGCCACGGGAGATCTCGACCAGCGATAAGAATGGCAGGTATGCGTATTGGGAGGGCCGGCGGGGGCTGCGCTTCCAAAGTAGAAGCCATAGTAGCTTGAGGGCTCAAGTTTGGAGTGATCCGGAATTTGAAAGGTCAGAGGTCAAAGCCTCGGAGCAGTATACCGAGAGGATTGCTGGGATTCTCCGAAGAGGAGGAAAGGTCACGTGACCCAGGAGAGAGGCGAAGGAGTAGGAAGTCGTTTTCGGAAGTGTCAAGACGTGGGAGCAGGAGCTCCCGATAAATTATGTTGAGTGTAGAAGTGAAGCCCAGTACTTCCTGAGGGAAGTTCTGAGTTGAGGTAACTCGAGTACGGTAGTTGCGTGTATGCACCGATATTTTTCCGACCGGAGCAGGGTTGGAGTATGGAATACTTAGTCGAGGAATCTAATAGTTTCCAGAGACTGATAACTGGTAGCGATAGGTGTATTATCCGATAACAGATTCGGGTTATATTGAGTCGGGTCAGATAGACCGTAGGCACTTTTGCTACACCGCCGTTTAGCGGGAAATCAGACACTCAGATTATAATATGTGTTTATTAAATTTAATTTTCTTCTACGGCGGAGTGATTACTACGACAAGGTTCTTGTGACTTATTTTAAAACCTTTCCTCCCTTCCTCGTTCATCAGATCTCATAAGTAAAGCTGAGGAAGAGGGCGCCTGAGCCTTAAATTTGCATTAGTAAATTATGTATGGAAGAACCTAAGTAGATTTGCTGTGTGAGGGTGGCTGCTAATTAATTCAACGGACGACCTCCGTAGCGGAGGCGGTACTTAAGCACAAGGGCCACAGGCTCACCCCTACAGTACTCCTAGTTTACTAAGTGTGATATAGCTTTAGTTTTCGGGATGTAAATCCCTTACAGTTTCTATTAATTCTTTTTACACACGGATTCACAACAACTGTATTTGTTAAAAAACATAGCAAAGAAAAAGACTTATAATGAGCATTTTGATAAATGCTTAACTCATGGCAAGAGATCGAAAACTTGTATAAGAGAATCCTAAATTCCTATGCGTTTAAGAAGTTTGTAAATACGTACAATTATCGCACACAGAACAGTAGGAAATATGTGTACCATATTAAGCCATCAAAGTAACTAAAGTTGCTTTCTGTTATTCTAATGAGTTATCACAGATCGAACTGATTTGCAGTGGAGAAAATCGAAATTTTATTCCACGGGTTGGGCCGACGGTATAAGAATGTAGCTTCGCAAGTAATTTTGATCTAAGACTTTTTTCCGTTTTTTTTTTTTTTTCTGTTTAGGGTTTAATGACCAGTCTGCGCAACTCGATGGGCTATAAGCAGTGACCCGTCCCTAATTTAGAGCCACTGGTTCCAGGGAAGGGAGAGAGCCAGTGCCGTAAGACAAACACAACATCCATGCATCACGGGATTCGAACCCTGACCCATGGAATGGTCAGAAGCCAGCGCTTTGGCCACTGCGGCACAACGGCGGTCCTTTGAACTTCTAAACCGCAAATCTTTTCTGTGTCGAAAAAAACATTTAATGATTTGGCCTCTTTTTCTTTGAGGAGGGTATCTTTTGTATTTAATCCCCAGGCGAAAACTTGGTTCGTTGGATACACTATTTCGCATAAATTTCACAGTACCTCGTTTTTTCAGTTTCATTCACATTTTTTCTATTTAAAATTTAGTCATTTGTCTGACTCTGCCGGACCGCAGGCTGCGGAAATCTGTCCCCTTATTCACCCAATGGATGGGGGATTGCGGATTGCTCATGACATAGAACCTCGTTTAAAGTAATTGTCTTCCTTTCTTAAACACCGGGCCCCTAGGAACCCTAGCAAAGTGGTTGGGGATTGCACAAGAAATCCATAAAAAGAAAGTGAGAAAGTTTAAGAAGCGTAATTTTGAAGGGAAAAGGCAGATTTTACAAAATGGAGTCAAACTGATTATATTTAAGAAACAAAATACATGTATAAATGTTTTAACTGTGACGAATGTACATTTAATATTAATTAGTACTTTTCAGTGCATTTTTCCTATTTGACAGCCTACTATTTTGCGCATACTCTGCCCATAGTGCTACATAATTTTTTTTTTTTTTTTTTTTTTGGTTGGAGGTTTAACGACTACCGTGAGCTACTCAATGGGCTTTAAGCAGTCGCCCGTCCCTAATTTAGGGCGACTGGTTCCAGGAAAGGGAGAGAGCCAGGGCCGTAAGACAAACACAACATCCATGCCACACCGGGATTCGAACCCGGACCCCATCTCGGACGAATGATCAGAAATCATCGCTTAGACTACTGCGCCACCGGGCTGCATTTTAAAAACTTCTGGTCGGTCTCGGGCTGCCATATATAAATTTTTTTACCGATCAATTTTATCAAATAGTTAGTGGCTTTATTAATTTTCAAACCTATTTTTTTTTCAGCAGCAGTTGGGACGGCCTACATCATTTTGTAAAAAAAAAAAAAAAAAAAAAAAAAAAGAAAGTCTTAGGTAAGGCTAAAATCGTATGGGTGAAGCGGTTTGACGAAATTATTCTCTGGAGTTTTCCTTTTCAGTAGTGCAATAAAACATCCCTTGATCGGCTTTGCTCCAAAATGAATAAATAAAAAGAACCAAATTTCTTCAGCCTGTTTGCTTCTGAAATTGATGGAACATCTGCCTCATACTAGTACCCGATTTAAAATTCTTCGGGTAGGATTTGACGATTTAACTGATATGTAATTAAACTCATACATAATCTTCAGCTGATTACGAATGAACGGCAGCAGATGTTGCAGCTCCGCTGGTGTTCTTCCCACGAAACATCTATCTTATCGAGCTGAGACTACAGTTTTTATTGTACTCTGCTTTCATGACAGAAGGAAATGAGAAACAACTGCCAGCACTCCACGGCAACGTTAATGTACTTTGACTTCTAATTTTACTATTGCTGTACTGCACTTTCGTAAGTTAACGACATTTTCTTTTAACGAACGGCGTTTAGAAGCATATATATATATATAATTTTGTTTTGTTTTGTAATAATTAGTAGTGCACGTTTTGAAGTCAGAACATGTTCATTTTGAGTACCACATAGTAAAAAAAATTCTTAGAATTCATGAGCCATTTTTTGTGATTCCTTTCGTGAATTAACGAAGCATATTCCTGATTCAATATTTTCCGTGAAATAATGGGAAAAAAAAAAAAAAACGAAATTCACGAATTATTTATTCGTGAATCGACAGAAATACACCTGTTAATCTTTCTCCAGATAATAACAGAAAATTGCGGCTTCAAAGAGGTGTTAACAGAAAACCCTAAATTTTCAGGAAACCTTGCCGTAATTCCTTTCGTATATTAACGGAAAATTTCCAATTTCATTTTTCCCGTATCCATATGACGGAAATTTTCCGTTAATACGAGCAGTTCGCAAGAATATATATTTGAGGTTTGATTAACTATTAAATTTCTATCGCTATTGGTGGACCCGATTTTGAGGTTCTGTGGCGAGAACGGATCTTTTGGATAGCATATTAAGGTTATTGTGCCTACGGATACCCCCCTCCTCCTCCCCTTCCAGCTGGTGCACCTGCTATTGTATTTTGTGGTACCGTTAGAAACCGTGCACTTAAATTGTAAGAACGATAGCATGATGTCTATGTACAGGGGCGTTGGAATCGCGGGGGCAGCTACCCCGCACCCAAATGAGTGCGAGGGCAAAACACCACATTTGCCCCCTCACTTTTCTACCTTATCAAATAATGTTCGTCATTGCAAACCTCAATGACGAACATTATTGGGGGTTACCTTACATAGGGACCTTAAATGGAACCATCATGTTGACTCTCTTCTTCTCAAACTGTCTAAAAATATTGGAGTTATTAGCCCAGCCTACAAAACACTAATTCATTTGTATTATACCATGTTCCAGACTCATATTAATTATGCTATTTTATCATGGGTACAGACAACAAATATAATTTCAAAAAACTTCAAATTCTTCAAAACAAATATATAAGATTAATTTTCCCAAATAAATATAATATTCTAACGATTAATCAATTATATTACTACAATATTGGGAAAATTATGTACAAGCGCATTAAGAATAATTTATATTCCGATATTATTAAGAATAATTTACATTCCGTGTGTAATGCGTGTGCATCTGGGGTATATTACACCCCAGATGCACACGCATTACACACGCACTAAATCACATATTAGGCCTATTCTTCCGAAAACGGAAGCCATGAAGCAAAGTTTAAACTACATTGGCCCACATTATTGGAACTCATTACCCATGGAGCTAACTTCCTTAAATAACTCTAACCTTTCTAAAAAAAAAATTAAAAATTTAAT
Source organism: Macrothele yani (assembly GCA_039090855.1). Lineage (NCBI taxonomy): Eukaryota > Metazoa > Arthropoda > Arachnida > Araneae > Macrothelidae > Macrothele > Macrothele yani. Next base: position 72,319,711 of record CM077016.1, on the reverse strand, counting down.
AATGAATTGCTGCACCTGCACTTGGTGATCACAGTGGATGGGAACTATGTTTCATATGATGACTTTTGTATCGAGATATGATCTACTTTTTTTTTTTTTTTTTTTTTTTTTGGTTGTTTGACTCTCATAATGATACCTTCATTGTTTGTAATTTAAATCTACGGCCCTCATTGTAAAACTGATCTAGGGAGCATGGGACCTTTTCAGGCCCGGCTGGCCTTTTCCCCCTGCTTCCTGGCTGGGCATCGTTTCAACTGCTTTATTTGTAGTACTGTTCTTTTGTTTTTCGCTCAGCAAAATAAAATGAATTGAATTGAATAAACATTTGGATTTTTTTATTTTCCCATTTAAAGTTCCTTTTGATAAAATTAGGTATTGTTTTCCATTTTTATCAAGAACCTAATTTTTTATTCCGCTCCAGAGACGCGTGGTTAAACTATCCTCGCTCTGTCCAGTAAAGGTAAAAAAAAAAAAAAAAACATTTCAAGAAGTACTAGCCCCATTAAATAATCCAGAGGAATGGGCATCCCGTTCGAAGGCCAGTAACGTTTTGTGTTTCATTAGGTATGAAAAATTCAGTCTTTCTCTAAAAAAATGAAAAGAAAAAAGGGGGAAATGACAGTAAGGTGAGAAATGAGATATGCATTTATTCCTTATTTGATTATAACGGCTGAAGCATGGATGAGGAATCTGCGGCCTTTTTGAGTGAATCCAAATTTTGCAGAACAAATTCTTTTATTTTTATTAATACGTTTTTTTTTCGTCTTTTATTATTTTTATTTTAACCTGAAAATCACCATATTTAAAATACCATAGAGTAAAAGAAGATTCAACAAAATAATGCTCCCAGACTGGCAGCCTCAATTAAAGTATTGGTAAGTCTATTTTGACACCTGCTACGCTCATGATTTCGTTCTATGGCTCCTAAAGAACTACAGATGGGATTGATTGAGCTCTCAGATGACATTTTAAAGTCCTTATTTGAAAGATCCAGTTGAAATATGGAAAAGTGCAATAGAATGCCTACACGTTCGTCAACATGGACGAAAAATGCTTTCTCGCTTTTCAACCACGTATTGCTGCGAATCTACATTATCCTACCTAAACCAAATCAAGACGCCCTTAAGGTCACAAATGACATATACCCATCTACAGGATCAGCTAAAAGTGCGGACCTCCATATTGCAACCAAATATTCAAATGCTTTAAAAAAAAAAAAAAAAAAAAAAAAGAAAAACAGTCACAACGAAGTCTTTAAAAGGTTAGTTCACTTTAGAAGTAGCAATTTTTTTTTCATTTTTTGAAGATAGTTAGTACATTGCAAGATTTTTACAAAATAATGTGCTTTTCGAAGTATATTTAATTGAAGTTCTTTTACTGCGGGCCTTCCAACATGAAAAGGTTCCCCAACTCTAGTCTAGAGCTACAATTCGTACCAATGTGGAAGTTTCAAGATCAATATATAGTTTGCCGCCCCGGTGGCGCAGTGGTCTAAGCGATGGCCTCTGATCATTCGTCCAAAAAAAGTCCGGGTTCGAATCCCGGTGAGGCATGAATGTTGTGTTTGTCTTACGGCACTGGCTCTCTCCCTTCCCTCGAGCCAGTGACCCTAAATTAGGGACGGGCGACTGCTTATAGCCCATTGAGTTGCTCACGGTGGTCGTTAAACATACAATATATATATATATATATACTATAAAGATACCTAAGCAAAAAAATACATATATAATTTTGACTCACACCTAGTACAACATAGAAAAGGTTATGTATCTACCTGTGTGAGTAAAAAGGAGAAAAGAAAAAAAAATAAAATAAAACAACTGAATGTAGAAGGTGTCGAGAATACTGAGCCTTGGCTTTATCAAGGACCAGCAAAAACTCTGCATTTTCTCACTTCCACAAAGACCTAGTTGGAAATGGGTTTCTGCAAGGCCATAGATGCAAGTAACATTCCCACCTAAAATAGTTTAAAAAATATATATATAAGTCATGTCCTCCGTAGAGTAGCATGACCTAGCACTAGTTAACAATTTCGCTTGCATCCATTAACCTTCATGGCCCGACCCATGCTCTTCATCTGTTACTATTAAACAGAGAGAAGAAGATTAAAGAGAACTCAAGCTGTGAGAGTGACATAATAAATAGAAATGATTTTCAGCTATAACGAAATTCCAAGTTCGTTTGAGAGAGAATTTAAACCTGAAAAACAAATTTTACATTGCAATTAAAAAAGGAAATGTTAATTTATAACGAACAGATTTTTGAAAGAAAACTTGAGTCTAAAACCCCTACTCTACAACTTATGACAGCACGAAAACGAGAATAAGTTAAAGATAATAATTAACTAAAGAAAACTTTGTGAAAGTTATATACCTTAAACAGTTAGTTGCAATATGTACAAAGTATTTCAGCAGTGCTTTAAGTGCATAATTAATTAGTTATTAAGAACTTAACTACTTTGAAAAAACAGCGCATAGACAGCGCATAGAAAAGGAACAAGCTTAGCCATCTTCTGTTCCTAGGTACCACAAAAGACGCTCAAAGTTACAAAGAAAAGTAAGAGTTAAAACCCGCATAAATGTTAACAGACAAACCAATGCTTAAAAGCTGAAAAGCTAAAAAACGACAGAGAAAAGGTACATGAAGTACAAACATTGAACTTATAAAACCTAGAACCCAAAAACAAGGAAGAGAGCTTACCTCTTGTGTTACAAAAACTTTTCTCCTCACAAGAGGAGAACATGGCTGACCTCTTCCGCCACTCCCTAGACGCTGGGGGGCAGTGAGGGTGGGGCTGATGGCCTCCTCATACAGCAAGAAACCAACGCGCGGAGATTTTAACCAGAGAAAAAAATATATAAACTTAAGACTGTGGATCTGTATGATCAGAATGAGCAGAATTAACTCTCCAGAATACATGAGAAATATTATAAAATACACGAGCAGTTTATTTAATAATCTTTGCATGTATTAAATCACCTTAGTGAGCTTCTATAGATTAATCAGAATCTTATTAATTTTAATGTTGGTTTTACTATTTTTAGTATAGCTATCCTAGTGATGAATAACTAGTTTTCTTTTTTATTTGTTTTTATTTTCTTTTATAAACAGATTTTTAAGCTTTTTTTTGTGATTTTGTTTATATTATTTAATTTTTTTGTTTTAATAGGACCGTCATATCCATAGCACTAAGGTTCCTTTAGGTAGTTAATAGGCATCCTCTAGCCAACTTCCTTACGGCTTTGATTGGTCAGAATCATATTATTAACTGTGTAGAAAATTAAAGCAGATCTGCCAACCTTACTCTATTATTCAGAATAATTTTTCTTAAAGTTCTTTTGATGAAAGAAGAAGGAATTTCGTTCTCAGAAAACTTTCTAATAGTATATTAATGTGGTAATTGAAGTCCAAATTGTTGCTGCAAATTCTTGAAATTCTTAGGACCTGAGAAATTAGTACATTCTCAATTACTTTGGTTGAAATGTTATTATTCCAGTTTAGATATTTAATTACTTTGAAAGGAAAATTAACTCTTTTATCAAAGAGGCTAATAGATGGGTTACCTCTGTTGAGCTTAATGCTTAAGTCTAGGAACTCAAGTTCCTGATTACTGTGGTTGGTTTTACATAAGTTAAGAGAGCTAGGATAGATATTATCAAAATCACTCTCTATAACTTCGGAATTATTGATACACAGCAGATCATCAATATATCTAAAAGTGTAAAGGTAGTTATCTGAGCAGGTGGGGTGATTTTTAATGAATTTATATTCCTTAAAGAACAGGAATAGATTAGCGATATTCGTGGACGTTGATGTTCCCATTGGAATACCGTTCACTTGCTTATAGAGGGTATTATTATATAAGATATGGTTATTTTTTACGCAGCAATTGAGATAAGAGTTCCAAGTTCCTACATCAACAAATTGGTTAAGTTTAAATTCTGCATACAGCTCTTTAAAGGTAGTGATTATATCTGATAGAGGCAGATTAGTATATAGGTTTTCAAAATCATAACTATTAATATCTAGGGGACACACTTTGAGTATAGTAGAAATTACTTCTGCATTATTATTAATTATCCAAAAATCTCTGTACATCAAGTTAGAACAGTTTCTAATGTGTTTCAAAACCTTCTTTAAGACATCTTCAAAAGCAAGATCTATTTTCTTTTTATGACTCCTTACTCCACTAGCTATGAACCTGAACTTCACAGGATCCTTATGAAACTTAACCGTTGCAAAAAGAAATGGAAATTCAGGCCCATATCTTCTAGTTTGCGGAATTTTAAGTTTCTTGAAGAATGCCTTAAACCGATTTTCTAACTGCTTGGTAGAATAACTTACGGGCTCGTATGTTACTCTATTATTGAGTTCCATAGTTAACAATTCAAAATAGAACTTCTTACAGATAATTGCAAAATTATTGCTAGCTTTATCCGTAGTGGTAAAAATAAATTGGTCTTGTAGTTTGGAGAGTGACCTTTTAGCTTCTCCAGAGAAAAAGAGATTTCTGTCGAAACAAAAGTCCAGACCTGCCAACTCACCGGTGAAGCTATTGATTATATTATATTTCCATTCTGCGAAGGCCTCAATAGGCTGATTGTACGTTAAACTGGTTTTTACGATGTACTTATTTACATCTTGAGTGAAGCTCTCAAGAATCCTTTCTTTGGAAATTGTGAAGGAAGGTCTGAAATTAGAGCCATACTCTAATAAATTCCTAAGCTTTTCATTTTCAACAAAACTCAAGTTTCCGGTGATAATATGGTTGTAATTCTTATCATAGTGATGCGTAACATCACAGCCTCTCCTTGACAAATGTCAACCCCGCCTTCTCGTGGTACATCCTGTTCCCACTAAAGGGGCTCTGACGACCGCCAATAGCGGTATAACTATACCATCGGGATTAGAGGAAATGCTATCCCACACTCACCAACCCGCTTGGCCAGCGTGGTGAGTTATGGCCAAAAGCCTCCAAAATGACTCCACAACTTAAATCTTGGCCCTCAGTCTCCGGCAGCCGGAATGTACCTGGCCAAGGCAGCGGCCAGTGCGACATGAAGGCAGAGGGTGCTAAGAATCCCCGGAGGACCGGACTAGGCTGCCATCTGATGCTGACCTTGGCTACATATAACGGACGCTCCCTATCTTCTGATTCAAGGCTTCTTGAATTGGAAGAGGAACTACAAAGGATCAAGTGGGACATCGTCGGGCTAAGTGAGGTAAGGAGAAAAGGAGAAGATCTCATTGAACTGAAAAGTGGACATCTCTTCTACTATCGTGGGACAGATACTGACATGACAGAACTAGTGGTGTTGGATTTTTAATAAACAAGAAACTGAAGGATAAAGTTGTAGAAGTTGAAAGTTCCTCTGACAGAGCTGCATGACTCGTTATCCAACTCTCGAGAAGATACCAGGCTCAGATTATTCAAACTTATGCACCCACCACAAGTCATGCTGAAAAAGAAATTGAAGAATTTTATGAGGAAATTCGTGATCTAAATAATAAAGGTAAGCAGCACTTGAAGATAATTATGGGAAATTTCAATGCAAAAATAGGGCAACGGCAACAGAATGAAACTTCAGTAGGTAAATTCGGTCACGGCAACAGAAACCAGCGTGGAAATACTCTCGTAGAGTTTGCAGAGGCAGAAGGGTTTTTCATCTTGAACTCCTTTTTCAAGAAAAAGTCACACAGAAAATGGACATGGAGACATCCAAATGGGACGACAAGTGAAATTGATTTTATTATGTGTAACAAAAAATTCGTCATAGAAGACTGCAGTGTGCTAAACAAGTTCAACACAGGCAGTGACCATAGATTGGTGAGATGTAAGATGCACCTCAACACTAAACTCGAACGTAGCAAGCTCATAAGACAAACAAAATGTATTGACATAACCAACCTTAAAAAACACCATAATACCTTCAAATTGGAACCGAAGAACAGGTTCTCTGCTTTAGAAGGCCTAACATCGGAAGAAGTGGATATTTCTGACGTTAACAGAAAAGTAACCAAAGCTCTTATGGAAACAGCAACAAAATTAGCTGGGTCTAAGAACAAGTTGCATGTGAACAAATTATCAGGAAAAACCAAAATGTTGATGCAAAAAAGAAGAGAGATGAGGACAACTAAAGAAGATGTGACTTCCAAAGTGGAATATATAGAGCTATGCAAGACAGTACGAAAAAGTATCACTGAAGACGTAAGGAAATTCAACTGTGAACTAGTAAGGAAAGCAATTGAAAACAACCAAAGCCTAAAGATAGCAAAGGGACATCTCAGTAAGGGAAAAAAACAGATTATGGCACTGAGAAAAGAAGATGGTTCTGTAACAAGAAATAGAGGCGAAATTTTGACAAGAGTGAAAGATTTCTACTCCAAATTATATGAAAGGGATGATACATGTATCCAGACATCATGAAAGGTACCAGTACCAGAGTTCTTCCAGTCCTTCCAGCAGAAGTTGCACATGCAATCAAGAACATGAAGCGGGGAAAAGCTCCAGGAGAAGATGGAATTACTGTAGACATCATACAAGAAGCAAGTGGAGAAATCGAATCAGTACTCGCCCAAATTTTCACTCGATGCCTTAATGAAGGGAAAATTCCTGAGGATTGGAACAACGCTACAATGATCTTGCTACATAAAAAAGGTGACATTGAGGATCTCAGGAACTACAGACCTATCAGCCTCCTATCAGTGGTTTATAAAATCTTCACTAAAGTTCTTTCACACCGCTTGAAGGTGACACTGGACATGGCTCAACCGAGAGAACAAGCTGGATTCAGGAGTGGCTACAGCACAATAGATCATATCCACGTACTGAGAGAACTAATTGAAAGAGCGAGGGAATATGAACTTCCATTGTGCATGGCTTTTATCGATTATGAAAAAGCCTTTGATTCAGTGAAACCATCAGCAGTTGCAATGGCTCTGAAATCCTGCGGTATTGAAGATGCATACATTAATATTATTAATAACATCTATGAAAATGCAAGTGCAAAGATTCGGCTGTTTGAAAAATACAACACACATAAAAATTGGAAAAGGAGTGAGACAAGGTGACACCATATCTCCGAAGCTCTTTAATGCCACATTGGAAAATGTCTTTCAATCACTGAACTGGGAAAACAAAGGGATAAAGATTAATGGAGATTATCTAACCCACCTTCGTTTTGCTGATGACATAGTCATTTTTGCAACCACCCCATCAGAGCTACAGAGTATGATCCAGGAACTTGCTGACAAGAGTAAAGAAGTGGGATTAAAAATGAACTTTCAGAAGACAAAAGTGATGTTCAATGCTTTTACAAGAAATGAAGATTTATCGATTGATGGAGAAAAGCTGGAGATAACAGACACGTACGTTTATCTTGGACAGCAGATATCAAGTGAGGGTCACATTGATGAAGAAATTAATCGGCGTACAAAACTTGCCTGGAGAGCTTTTGGAAGAAACAGCATAATTTTCAAGAGCAATATGCCATTATGTCTTAAAAGAAAAGTGTTTGATCAATGCATCCTTCCAGTGCTTACGTATGGTGCAGAGACGTGGACCTTAGCTAAAAGAGACATACAAAGGCTGCAGACAACTCAAAGAAGCATGGAAAGGTGCATGCTTGGTGTAACCAGGAGAGATAAGAAGAGGAACACGTGGATCCGAAAAATGACAAGAGTGGAAGACATCATGATCAGAGTTAAATCCCTGAAATGGCAATGGGCTGGACATACTGCCAGAAGAACAGACCATCGATGGACAGCCGAAATTTTAGATTGGATTCCAATTGACAGGAAAAGACCCAGAAGAAGACCACATGGAAGATGGGTGGATGAAATTCGAAAGTATGCGGGAGTGACATGGAGGAGACTGGCACAAGACAGACCGTTGTGGAGGAAACTTGGGGAGACCTTCGTCCAGCAGTGGATTGATAATGGTTGACAATGATGATGATGATGATGATATAGTTTATATGTACGCGCGCGTTTTACATTGGTAAACTCTACATTGGTACGAAACAGCAGTTTTTTTTATATGTTTAATCGTTTTGTCTGCAGATTTTCCTAATGACCTCAGTACGTCGTGTGTTGCGACAGTGCAATAAATTTCATGTTCTGATCAAAAATTTGGTTTTCTGACATCTTGCCCCTGCTGTCAAAAACAAAAACAAAAAAAAAAAAACGCTCCGACGCCATTGTCTGTGTATCAGCCTGTGGACCCCTTAAGACAAAGCTATCATAGTTACCAAGAGTAAATTTTATGTTTAGGAGTTGTAAAATAATACTATGAAGTAGTACATTTTATCTTATCTTAAATATAATTAAAAGTCATCGTTTTTTTTTGTTGCTCTTGTTAGGGGCTTTTTTTTTTTTTTTTTTTTGATTGGAGGTTTAACGACCACTGTGAGCAACTCAATGGGCTATAAGCAGTCGCCCGTCCCTAATTTAGGGTCACTGGTTCCAGGGAAGGGAGACAGCCAGTGCCGTAAGACAAACACAACATCCATGCCTCACCGGGATTCGAACCCGGACCCCTTACGGACGAATGCTCAGAGGCCAGAGCCTTAGACCACTGCGCCTCCGTGGCGGCGTTAGGGGCTTAACCAAGGAGGTTAGAATAAGATATCTGGAGATGCCCTTGTTAATGAATCAGTACCACCTTGCATGAAGACTATAACCGCGAGCCACGGTCGTCGAAGTGTGGGAAAGCTCATGGTTTTCAAGGTTATTGCAATGCATTTTGTGTTGGCCGAAGCGCCTTTTTTCGTCGCAAATGTTTCCAATTTCGCACCGTAATTTGTTGCCAAAGTGTGAGAAAATGCTGAATTTATAAAATTCTTAATTATTTTGAGGCTCTTTCCCATTTTTATCTTAAATTGAAATACACGAACATTAGTGCGAATTCTAAACAAAACATAACATTAAAGTTGTAAACATCACTCCTGTAAGAAGTATAATTCATTCCGGTTTGATATTAACACGATATCTGCAACCCAAAACTACGCAATTCCAAAATACAAACAGTTGAAATTGCATTCGTATCATGTAAACAACGGCAAATTCCCTCACCTTGCAGCTTCACGGTTAAGAGACCAGGGCATCTCCAGAAGTATTATTCTAACCTCCTTGGGTTTAACGACCACCGTGAGCAACTCAATAGGCTATAAGCAGTCGCCCTTCCCTAATTTAGAACCACTGGTTCCAGGGAAGGGAGAGAGCCCGTGCCGTGAGACAAACACAACATCCATGCCTCAACAAAATTCGAACCCGGACCTAACTCGGACGAATGATCAGAAGTCAGCGCTTAGACCACTGCGCAACCGAGGCGGCAAAGTCATTGTCAGGTTTAAAAAAGTCTCCGAGTTCCAAAACGATGTTGCTTTGAAAAATTATGAAAGAAAAAATGTAATTTGTGTTAAGTCCTTCGATTGAAAAAATGAAACTGTTATGAGCCTATTCAGAATAATAAGCTCCCACAGGAGCTGATTGGCCCACCGACCCCACCGAGATATTTCCCAGTAGACCACTCGAGAAATGGCACACTTTTTCATATCCTCTTTGTCTGGATTGTTTGGAAAGAACGAATAATTATTTTGGTACTTATAAAATTGTTAACTTCATTTGAGCTTCATGTTATCTGTCTAAAATGTTATTGTCTAAAAAAAAATGGTGTTCCCTTCTATCAATATATGCATTATATATTGATAGATATATAGTGCATATATTGATAGAAGGAAAAAAACAAGCCTCCAGCTGACCGCGATCATATCGCACTGTGAGGTTGAGTGAAAATGTCGCGGTGGGAGAGAACTGACTTTGAGAAAGGAAAGATTGTTGAGTGTTATATTAGTGGGTTGTCCATAAGAGAAACCGAGAGGCGTTTAAACATACCCAAGTCAACTGTTTTGGATGTACTGAATAAGTGGAAAACACATGGCGTGCCTGAAGCAGCAAAACGTACCGGCAGACCAAAGAAAATCAGTAATAGAGGACGTCGAAGCCTCAGGAGAGTCGTTACTCCTAATCGAAGGAGTACTGCACAAGACCTCAGTGTACATGTGAGTAAAAATGCTGGAACCTCATAAGCCTTTCATCTCCACTCGAAATGCTACTCGTCGTTTAGCATGCTGCAAAAAACATTTATCGTGGGCCGTAGATCAATAGAAACGGGTCCTATGGACTGATGAATCCAGATACACGATCCATCAGTCTGATGGCTGTGTGTGGGTATGGCGGCAGCCGGGGTAACGATATTTACCACAGTGTACTGTTTCTACGGTCAAGTTTGGAGCTGTCAGTGTACTCGTGTGTGGGGGTTTTCGTGGTATGGTCCCGGCCCATTGGTTATCGTGGACAAACCTGTTAACCAGCACGTCTACCTCGATATTCTGGGCAATTATGCCCTACCAACTCTGTGGCAATATTATGGAACCGAGCCTTGTTGGTACCAGCAGGATAATGCACCGAGCCATAAAGCAAGGACTGTTACGGCGTGTGATTCCGTATCGTTTGTGGACTGGCCAGCACAGAGCCCTGATCTTAATCTTATAAAGCACCTATGGGATGAATTAGAGCGCCGCATAAGAAGTTTGGAACCAAGGCCTACTACTAAGCAACAGTTGGCGGCAGCATTATGTACTGAATGGAAGCGCATGCCTGTCGCTGTGTTCCGGAACCTTGTCGAAAGCGTGTCTCGAAGGGTCAGTGCATGCATTAAGGCCAAAGGTGGACCGACACCGTACTAATGTGGGTCAATAAATGCTATGTTGTGTTTCTCTTCTAGGTGTCCGGTGACTTTTGTCAATATAGTGTATGATGGTGGTACATCTCAGTGGCGCACTCAGTGGGGGTTGCCCACCTTCTCTATGAGTACTCACTTGTTCCTTCGTTCTTTGTTATTGGCTGCTGATGTTTAAATTAAATAGTTAATATATTTTACGAATAATTGGAAACACACTTTAATATAGCGGAGATGTTTTTATCGCTTCTCAGTGTTTCTGGAGACGTTTTCTCGGGGGTATTTTTATTTGCATCTTTAATATTTTGGGCCACTCCCTGGATTCGTCCGTGGTGCACCCTATGTTACAAACTCCAAACATGGTATGGTATCTTCTTTGGGATTAGTGGATTAAATCACGCGTTTCAAAAAGTACCTTGAAACATAGCAATGATGGTATTATTATAAATTGTTATGTTGCACGTAATGCATTCAGTCCTCTCGGTACTGTACTTAAAACATTGTCAGGGTGAAAAGTAAGAACTGTGTCGTACATTCATTGTTCTCGGGCGTTGCGACGAATGCCACCTTTTTAACCTTCAGTTTTTGATTTACTTTCTCATGTAAATTTTAGTTACTTCTTGTCCTTTCTGTACTGATCGTCACGTTGGAACTCTTAGGAGTTTATTCTTTAGGTTAACGCTGGTAGTTAGCCAAGTCAGGAAGACTTGGATAAAATAGTACAGTACAGCTGTCATAAGACTAGAGAACTTCAGGCGCTATTAGAGAGGTCAATGAGACTTTTTTAAGTTCCTGAAGACGTTGCACTGTTGATTACCTAAACGATTGTTAGCCTAATTATTATATTACGAGCATTCTAAGTGTTGTTAAAGATTGTTGAGGGAGTGTTATTCTGTTGTCCAACCGACTGTGTTTATTTTTCAAATACGGAACTGATGTCAAGTTGAAGGGACAACTGTGGTGTGAGAACTTCAATAAACATCAGGATTTGCTTGTAGGTCAATTATTTTAGTATATTTCATTAAGTGTGTACCCTTAAACACTACAGAATTTGTGCGTAGCAACAGTAAGAAACTTTCTACTTGGTATCGTATGTCATTTTTAGATAGTTCCTCGGATAAACTATTTGTTTTATAGAATCTTAAACATATAGTAATCTTTCTTCGTATAGATTGTTTTCCTGTATCTGATTTATAGCTAATGTAAGCAAATCGATTAACCAAATGTTTAAAACCATGGTTTCTATATGCACTGGAAGTTTGTACGAAATTTTTTCTCTTCAACAGCAGTCATTGTGTGATCGACAGCAAGTATGTTAGCCAACGTTGTATACATCTTGCCGATGATATTGGGCAGAACATTTGATGCCCGGAATGACAGAGTTGGAGTGGACATCTTTCCTCCTTCTGAACTCGACAAAGCTCTGGTAAGTGGCAACTAGCTCTATATAAAACTAAGAGAGAGAGGTTATCAAATGACTTAACAGAATGTTGCTCCTTGCTTTAATAAATCTCAAAGTGCTATTGGGCAGTTTAAAACTACCATGCTGATGATTGTGTACATGCCCAAAACGAAAGACATTTGGAGCATAAATTGGTCTGGTAACGCAATAATGCTAGCGGTTCTAAAACGACCGGGGTCCGGGAACCAACTGAACGTGCAGCACCATCTGTGAAGGGGGGGGGGTTGCAGCGAACAATGTCTGTTGGAAAGCAAGAGTGTCTGATTCAATTCATAACGTACTGCAGAAGTTACGCAGAAAGAATGTTCACGTACGACCCTAGAACTTTCTAGATCAAATTACAGTTGCAAGTTCCCATTTCTGTAAAAAAAACACGCAATAGAACTAGTACGCAGGAAAATACCAGGCTATATCGGGGCCGGCTATATACACAGAGCAGAGAAATAAACTACTACTACTACTACACAGGAAAATTTCGAGTCACATACACTAGAATCTTAAACATATATTAAAATCTCAAAAATTCAGAACTCAAATACCCGCGCAAACACGCCAATACACTAGTTACTCCCTACAGTGTATGCTGGAAGTTGTGTGCTTTTTGCCAGCCTATTCTTCTCGAACGTCTTTGGCTCTTTGCCCAAAACTGTACATTGGCTTCCACTGCAGAAGAAGCAATCATTTTTTTTTATTGGGGGTTTAGCGACTACTGTGAGCAACTCAGTAGGCTATAAGCAGTCGCCCGTCCTTAATTTTGGGGCACTAGTTCTAGGGAAGGCAGAGAGAGAGCCAGTGCCGTAAGACAAACACAACATCCATGCCTCACCGGGCAATCAGATTTGTCCCGCCATTGAACCGAGGTTCTACTGCGGTATATATTGTATTTTTTTTTTTAAATTTTGAGGAGAGTCACTGAATTTGTTGAAGATATTTACGCATGCGAAGAAAAACGCAAAATGGTTAATTATTATTCTCTATTAACAGGGACGTTTATTAACGCAGAGATTTTTTTCTAATGCTACTTGCCAATCAAATTGTTTCCTGCTCGATATCTTCTGTTGTAATCACTATGATGCGATTTTTGTGATGCTGCTCTATTGGAAACAAATGACAGCGAAACACGATTTCAAAAAAAAAAAAATAAAAAAAAATAAAAAAAAATCGCAATATTCAGTTTAAGTAAAAGCATAATGCTTTTCCAGTTAATTCCTGAATTTCGCAACCCTTCACGCCCGAATTACTTGCCCGAGGCCGGGCAAAACGTCTTCCCAGCCCTGTTGACTTCGTTTCAAAAAATCTTTTTAGCCATTTTGTAAGCAAGGTGCCAATATACGTCCTTAGCTGGAAGACTTCATTTCCAGCTGGAGGACTTAATTTTCAGCTGGAGGATTTAATTTCTAGCGCATGCACACGGTTCGTACAGCATTCAAAACACCAGAAATCATTTTTACGAAATTTCACAATATGGTTGCTGGTAATAAAAGGATTCATTAATTCACTGAGGTCCGGTGTTCATTGTAAATAGTTCACATCTTCAGGACTGCGCATTTTGTTGCACGTTTCTTGAAGTGTTACTGAACCCGTTACTCCACAGCATTCTAAAAGTCCACCCACATATCAAATAGGGTTTAATCTTGGTTTTATGTAGTATACACTGAAGAGCAATTTAATTAGAGATACCTGTCCAGTAACGTGTAGCACCACCTTTCGCCCTGATGACGGCGGCGATTCGTTTCGGCATGGACTCGACAAGACACCGGAAGCGTTGGGAAGCCATACGGATCCACGACCCCTAAACAAGTTTCCACAGTTCACGAAGATTTGATGGAGGGTCGAACATCTCTCTCGATGGCATCCCAGATGTGCTCGATGGGATTGAAGTCAGGTCACCTAGCTGGCCAAGAAAGCGAGATCACGTCGCTTGAGTGTTCATCCAACCATTCGGATACAATTCGGGAGCTGCATTGTCTTGTTGCAGCATGAGGTCCCCAGTGGGATGTTGAAGTCGCACAAATGGGAGCAAATGGTCGTCCAGGATATCCCGGTAACGTTGACCTGTGAGGGACGATGTCACACGTACCAAGGGTCCCATTTCAGTCCACGAAAACAATCCCCAGACGAGAATGCCACCCCCACCAGCTTGAAGAGTACCCTGCTAGCAAGAAGGATCACCGCTTCATGTGGTTTGCGCCGTACTCGTATCCTGCTATCCGCATGTACCAACGTGAATCTCGACTCATCAGTCCAGACAACATTTTTCCACATGTCTAGGGTCCAGTGGCGATGTTCCCGCGCCCATGCTAATCTTTGCACCCTGTGATGTGCGGTCAGCAGCGGTACCCTCGTGGGACGATGGCTTCTGTACACCATAGCGAAGAGATGGTTCTGGATGGTGTGACTGCTTACACGTTTTTCTGCACCAGCGTTAAATTGCAGAGTGATTTCTTGCACTGTGGCCCGTCTATCCGCTGTTACAATTCAAGCTAGCCGACGATGACCCCGCTTATCCACACGCTGTTGTCCACGGCAGTTTGCCCTTGCAGGGATGGTTTTACCGGATTCGATGTACTCACGGTGCACCCGTGACACAGTGGCTCGTGAAAATCCCAGTGCCTGCACGACTTCCGAGATGGAGTGACCCATTCGTCGGGCCCCGACAATTTGCCCACGATCAAAGCGCTTAGATCCTTCGTCTTACCCATACTGCGTCCGACTCTTACTGATTCCCGTCGCGTCACTCCTTATATTGTCGGATCGCTGCATACGTCATGTCGTTTCCGTTTACAGGGCCGCCCACAGCGCCACATTTGCATAACGCCAGCTGTCTCTAATTCAATTGCTCTTCAGTGTGCATTTGGAATGGAGAGCGGATATCGATTTAATGGAACACACCCACAATCTGTAGGTTTGCGTATTTCACAACGCTTACGAATGCATAAAAAAGCAGTAGAACATGCATTTTTACATACTTTATTCATGATAATAGTCCCCCGGTATTAAAACTTACCGAAGTTCAGTGAACAAATGCCCAGCGTGGGGAGGGGGGCATGTACCCTCCAACTTTAGAAAATTTAAAGGCTTGGGCAAGCCTATGATGGGGCAGCAAATATGAGTTGGAGGTTTAATGAAGTCGGTACAAAGTTCACACCTTTTAGATTTGGCTGTGATTCATTCTTTGTGAGCAAGTAAACCCACGAATAAATGCTCTATCAATGTAGATAACTCATTATTTAACATTATGCGTGTATTAGTAAAAAGATTAGAAATATTTAAAAGAATCATTAATAAAAGAGGAAACTTTATTTTCAGAAAACTTAGCATCTTGTCAAAGATATGCTGGACGTTCATCATCAGCAGTGTTTGAAAATTGATGCACAACAAAAAAGTTTGTTATGCACTTCTAAGATGCTCAGTGACATTGACGGAGAAACTGCTTTCAAGAATTGCCTCCCCCAAGGGGAAGCATCGGTTTACACTTATTCATGCCCTATACCCCAAGGGAAAACAAAAGTTTACACTTATACATGCCCCTATTCCAAAGGGAAACATCAGTTTATATTTATTCGTGCACTCCCCCCCCTGTCCGCAATTTTTGGTCACGTTACGTCTATGGATGTGGACATCGTCGTTCCCAAATCTCTGCTTTTTTCGTTATCTAAGCAGTTTTTTTTTAATTTGATTTGAGGTTTAACGACCACCGTGAACAACTCAATGGGCTATAAGTAGTTGCTCGTCCCTAATTTAGGGTCACTGGTTGCAGGGAAGGGAGAGAGCCAGTGCCGTAAGACAAACACAACATCCATGCCTCACGGGATTCGAACCCGGACCCCTCTCGGACGAATGATCAAAAGCCATCGCTTAGACCACTGCTTTCAAAATAAACCTTTATTAGTCTAAAAGCAAGGTACATGTGATACGCTTTATCACATGAGACTGTAGTAAAAGAGACGAGTCCAAGAAGTCTCAACACAAAAGAAAGGAGGAAAGAAAACTGGTAACATTAGAACAAGATTAAAATATATACAGATAAAAAAGTAACACAGAAAACAAAAGCACCAACATCACTAAACCCAAACCCTAGAGTGAGGGAAGGAAACACATTCCAAAGACTAGTACATAGCAGTGCGAACACAAAAATATGGTGTGACAAATCCTGAAAAAAACAGTAATAGGAAACACATAATAGAACTGTAAATAACATAAACTAGGGCCAAGCAGAGCTGCAACCAACTGCTGTAACTGATTTAGGACCCAAAAGTTCACAATCTAATTCAGATAACAAACACTATAGGAAAAGCACTGAATAATAAAAAAAAAAAAAAAAAAATTACCACTTTTCGTTTGTAAAACACAAGACAGAGGAGTGCAGAAAAAGTGCGTACAAGCAAAACTGAAACCACACTCTCAAAACAAATTTTCATGCACATTACAAAAGAGTAAACGCTGTGGCCAACTCCTTAGGCCTGTGTGACACAACCGAAGATCAACACTCAGAGCCGTCAAAGTACACAGAACAAATAACACTATTAAATGAAGTCACTAGATAATACCAGTCCTGCACTAAATCAAGAATCTAGGGTAGGGAACGCAAAACCTAATAAAAGTGACATGTGAGTTACGAAACAGCAGGACTGCAAACAACTGCTATTACGGAAGTATGACCCAACAATTCATTAACAAAACTATAAAAAACACTACATAAAGAAAAAAAAACACCGAAGAAAAAAGGAAATTAAACACATGACTAATGAATGCAGAAAAGGTTTGCACAAGCGATCCTGAACATCACACTCAAGACAAAGTGTCACATACAAAAGAGGCGAGGTGATCAACGTTCTTGGTCGTCGTGACACAACAGAAGAAACAACACGCATAGCCGAAGAAACACGCAGAACAAATCAGCCAATTAAATATAAGCACATTCTCATCCTAGTTTTACACGAAGGCAGGCAGGTAGGATAGGAAATACAACGACACTGAGAAATAGCATGTGAGATGCAATGGAAACAGTGCAGTGACAGGTAAAAAAACACAACAATACAACACAACACAAATTGACTGACACTGCAAGACAGCGACAGGATAAACAAAACTGTACTTCTGAAAGCATGAAGCAGCGGCCAAAACATTAGTACAAGAAGAACATAAAAAAAACAAAGAACGGTGCACAGAAAGAGGGGTGTTAACCAACCGCTATAACTAAAAACGAAATACGAAGTGACGCATGTATGTCAGAAGGAACACTATACAGAAGCATACAGGATAATGAGAGAAAAGACCGCTGCATCAGACAAAATAAATGTAGCCAAAAAGGCACACGAGGTTCACAAAAAAAAAAAAAAAAAAAAAAAAAAAATCACACTCAATTCAAATTCCACACTCAAAACAAGAAGACGCGCGTTGACAAACTCCGAAAGCCGACGTGGCGCTATAGAGAGAATCACGCGGAAACAATATCGCAAAGCACCATAACATATTGAAAACAACACAAAGTACGTCCAGTCGTGCACGGCAAAAGGAGGCTGGGCCGAGAAAAAATACAATATTACAGGAAAAACCCAGACCGGAGAAACACGAAGCAAGACGTAGAGCCCTAGCTTGAGTGCAAAAAAAAAAAAAAAACAAAAAAAAACGAAAACACAAAAAGTGCACTCAAAACATAATCAAAGACAAAACTGCCGCTGCCGTGACTGACTACTTCACTACACGTGTAGTCGCATACAGTCAAGAAAAAACACAAGAGGCTCAGTAAAAAAAAATGAGCACAAGGCAAGAGGCGCATATGAGAATCCCTAAAATGCACGGTCAACACCAAAGCAAAAGAACCCTCAAACAGTGCGTTGACCAACTCCTTGGGTCAACGTAATCCAATAGACAAGATACGCACGAGAAGCACACTGTATACAAAACGAGAGATAAGGCTGAGTACTCAATGAAAAACACAACGAGACCAGCAGTGCCACACTAAGTAATTCAAAGTGCATAAAAAAAAACAAAGCAAAACAAGTGAACATGAAACACAGGGCATGAGAAAAAAAAGGCTCCCTAAACTGCGGAGCCAACTGAAACACGAAAGTAGAACATACACAAACAAGCAAAAAACAAGATTATCACATTAGCAGTCTAGGCAAAATACAATCACAGTACTGAAAACCTCACACAGGAGCAGAGAAAGTATGACAGCCGGCATCCGAACAACTAAACAAAACACGTGCAAAAAGCAAGAGCAATTACAAAAACACGGGAATATCACATACAGGAAACACAGTACAAAAACGAAGATCAGGAACAACAATAACACCCAACAAGCATCACACTATTACAAACAATAACACTGATCACAAACAATTGGTGGCCAACCAGTACAACAAAACACCACAACAAGAAATGCTTCGACCAACAACTGTGGCCGACGAAAACATAGAAAGCAAGCACACAATAATACATAGACAAGCAACTCAACTAAAATACCGACACAAAAAAGAAATAACCGATTGCCCAGCACCACCAAGAACCAGAAAAAAATATACACAGGAACACAAATGCCCACGGACTTCGGACAGAATAAAGTCAAAGCAACTAGCTGTAAAACATCCAATCACAGCGCAAAACGACAAGAAAATTCAGACAAAGAGTCCGAGGCCGCTAGTAAGAGGAAAAGTAAAGAAAAGCACTATCCAAGAAAGAATATACCGACCAGTAGAAAGAGTTAACAAAGCACAGGGGAAAAAACAACAAAAAGACCGGAATCTCAAGAAAGCAAAACAGTACAACATTACCAAAGGGCCATCATAAAAACAAACAAAAAAGGAAAACGAGGTGAAAAAATCAAAGCGCAAAAAAAAAAAAAACAGGATCAGAGGAAAAGAATGAATACAAGGAAAAAACAAACAAACCTGCAGCTCAATCAAAAACAGAACAGGACAACAAACCGGAAAAGCCGCTGAAAAGCAAAAACAAACAAGGTGAAGAAAACAGTACACCAAAACAAAAACAAGGAAAAAAAACCTGATCAAACGAATTCAATCAACCCATGCTCAACCCGAAACCATGGGGAAAAAACAACAAAAAGACCGGAATCTCAAGAAAGCAAAACAGTACAACATTACCAAAGGGCCATCATAAAAACAAACAAAAAAGGAAAACGAGGTAAAAAATCAAAACGCAAAAAAAAAAAAAAAAAAAAAACAGGATCAGAGGAAAAGAATGAATACAAGGAAAAAACAAACAAACCTGCAGCTCAATCAAAAACAGAACAGGACAACAAACCGGAAAAGCCGCTGAACAAAAACAAACAAGGTGAAGAAAACAGTACACCAAAACAAAAACAAGAAAAAAACCCTGATCAAACGAATTCAATCAACCCATGTTCAACCCGAAACCATGGGAGATGGGGGGCGGGGGGGCAGATCGAGAAGAAAGCAGGAACTGCCCGCCGGGCCAGAGCTACCTCGTACTAAAGTTGGATGACGGACTTGATCAAGGAACGAAACCTACGGCACAGAAAAACTCTCGCACGATGATATCGACGAAGAGCAGGCCAATCAACACTGGTAAGATAGTATAAATAAATAGTCAGTTTGGCCTGCAAAATTAAAAACGCGCAAACTGGATTCAGCGGAAGGATGATGACGGCGAAGAAAATAGTAATGTGAAACAGAGTGAAAGGAAGGACAGACCTTAGAGAGAAGAGCAAACATCAACGAAAAAAGAGACTGTAAAACTAAGCAGGTTTCAAAATCGCTTTATTCTAATTTATCATAAGAAAACATAAGAGGGAGACGTACAGTATTGGGCATCTCACTGGGAAATAATACAAAACTGTTAAAAACATGATGGTATATACACTGCAATGACAATGGGGATGAATAACAAATGCTGCAAGCAAAGCTTATTGAATAAAAAATTGCAGAAGTGACAAAGAGAAACACATCGTGTCACATGACATTGGCTGGGCATGATTTACAGGATCATACGCGTGATGAACATCACCGAGCGTTGAGCAGAAAAAACACAAGGGAGAAGACAGGCGACCGAAACGATGAAGAGTCCGTAGTGTGAGCAAGCGACGATGAAGATGTAGCCAATGAATATCAGTTGCTTTTGAGGAAGCCTGAGAAGTGTGAGAATCGATCCATGTCTGAGATGTTTCAACAGGAGGCACAAAAGAAATAGCGAGAAGTGCTCTAAAATAAGTAAGAAAGTGGCGGTACAAGAGTTTTGCAGTAATTTGATGCACCAGAAAGGGAACATCGTTCAAATAAACCAGAAAAGAAAGGCAAGGGGACGCCGAAGAAGAAACAATTAACCCAAAAGAATTCACGAGGGACGGGTAAAGGCGTTCAAGCTGAAAATGAAGCAACCGGAGTTGGGCGCGATGTAAGGGACTGTCAGCAAGAGACGGGTCAATTTGGGAAAGAGACTTCCAGCGAAGAGAAGCATCTACAAGTTGGGATACCTGCACCACGCCACTGGCGAACCAGGTGGAGAAGCACAGGTACGGCGAAGAGAGAGAACAGAGTGCAGAAGAGTAAAAGAGAGGTTCCGCAAGCAGATCATTAGTTGAGGTAGGTGGGAGACGGACGGGACATAAGGAATGCCAGAGGGAAAAGAAGGTGCGATAAGTATCGGGAAAGTGATCTGGAATGAGGGGGAACAGATCCATACGGAGGAAAGTAGCGAGAGTGAGAAACGGACTGCGAGGGAAAAGTAAAGTATCAACAATAGTAATTGATGAAATCTGAGGATGAGAAAAAGAATGGAGAAAGATCTGAAGATGAATAGCATTAGATTTTTGAAAAAGATCTGGGAGGGCAAGACCTCCAAAGGACAGAGGAAGGACGAGAGTAGAACGATGAACCCAGTGAACTTTATTCCAGATGAAATCAGTAAGCAAACGTTGAGTGGATTGAAGAAAAATGGGCGAGGGAAAATAAGCGAACCACGAATGTGTCAGAATGGGAAGATGAAAGGAAGAAACCAGATGTGCTCTGCTAAAAAAGGACAAAAAAGGTTTGAACTGGCAAAAAGGAGCAAGACGGCGATTGAGCTCAGCAACCGCCACGGGATTTCCAACGTACACACCAAGAAGTTTAATGACCGAGGATGACCAACTGGCACCCCAAGGGCGATCACCGTGTGCCACCCACGATCCTGCCCACAGACCGACAGATTTAGACAGATTAAGTTCGGAACCGGAAATTGAAGCATATTCACGATAAGCAGAAAGGACAACACCGAAAGAACGTTCAGTGCGAAGAAAGAGAGTGAGGTCAGCATATGCAGACAACACTGTGCGGTGGTGACGGGTAGGAGCAATACTGCGAGGAATCACAGAAAACAAGCGAGAACGCAGACAAATTAAGAGAGGTTCAAAAGCAAGCGTAAAAAGTTGACCCGAAAGGGGACAACCTTACCGGATCCCGCTGTCAAAGGGGATGGTGGCTGTCATGAATGTGGAAGTGCGAATACGGAAAGAAGAGTGAGAGTAAAGATTAATAAGAGGTTGACAGAAAAGAGGAGGAAAGCCAAAATGACGAAGAACAGCAAAGAGATAAGAATGAATAATGGAGTCAAAAGCTTGTTTCTGATCAATATTAAAAATTGCGAGAGGTTCGGAAAGATGGGAAGCAAGAAAATATAAGTTGCGAATGGTGGAAATGTTGGTAGTAATCGAACTGGAGGGAATAGTGTAAGTTTGATCGGGGTGGATTAAATGTTGCAAGATGGGATTGAGGCGAAAAGCGAGAATTTTAGTAAAGGTTTTTTAGTCAGTATTAAGAATAGAGATAGGACGCCAGTTAGAAAAAAGACCAAGGTTTCCGGTTTTGGGGATGAGACGGAGAATAGCAAAAGTGAAATCAGAAGACTGAAAATTTGAAGAAGTAAAAACGGCATTAAAACATGCAACCAGAAGCGGGAGGAGAGAAGGAAGAAACTTCTTATAAAATGAGAGCGGAAGACCGTCCGCGCCAGGGGAAGAACGGTCATTCAGGCTGGAAATTGCAGAGCGGACTTCAGAAGGAGAGATAGGAGAAACAAGAGAATCAAAAAAACAATGTGGAACCTGAGGGAGGACATGAAGAAGAGGGGAGGTGTCTGCAGGAGAAAGGAGTCGGTGTTGAAAACTATCAGAATAACGGGAAAAAGTAAGTTCACAGATACGATAAGGGTCGGTAACTGTAGATCCGTCAGGTAGTGAAAGAAAGGAAATTGTGTTGCTTTTAACATGATACTCCTCAAGGGACTTCAAACTAGAAAAGGGGTCGTCGTGAAACCGCAAGTGAGTGAATTTCAGACGAGTAAGGGCTGATGAAGCAAAAGTAAACAGAATACGACGAAGTTGAGCTTGAAACACGGGAAAAGAAGGATCAGAAGGAGAAATAGTCTGCAATTTACGACGGAGAACATCAATATCTTGAAAGCGAGAAGTACGAGAAGAGAAAGAAAACTGACGTACGAAAGAAATAATCGAAATTTTCGTGGAAAGCCACAGAGCCACTGGGTCGTCAGACGAAGAAAGTTGATGCACAGAAGACGAGATCATAGAGCGAATTTCAGCGCAGAAAACAGGATCAGTTAAAACTGAATCGTCAAGCGACCAGACTGGGGAAGGGGGAACAGCAGAAGAATGCAAAAAAAGTTTTAAAAGAACGGGGCGATGATCTGACGAAACGGAAGGATGATGAGTAACTTCAACTAGAGAGGAATGGAGAAAACTGGAAACATAGAATCTATCTAGGCGTGCTGCGACACAGTGTGAAGCAGCGGGGGGGGGGGGACCAGGAAAATTCATTGGACCGGGGATGGAGGGAACGGAATGCATTAATCAAATCAAAATTAACAACGAGCTGGGTGAGATTGGAAACAAGGTCGGAACGGCTTTCAGTTGAACCATCTCGGTCAAAACCGGGTTGCAAAATGCAATTCAAATCGCCTGCAACAATGACTGTATCATTTGGATGGAGGGTCGAAAGGATAGAAGAAAGATGTTGGAGGAGAGTTTCTGCATCCGTAGCAGATTGCGGAATATGGACATTGAAAACATGAATACGTTTAGAAGAAAAATAAATATGTTGAAAAGAACCCAGCAGACTCTGTGACTCAACAAGATCAGAAAGGGAAGAATGAAAACGTACATGAAATGCTATAGCGGTACCAGACCTGAGATGGTTCCGGTAATTATGATAAAAATGTACGGCCAGCGTCTCCAGCGGGAACACCCGGCATCCAAGGAACAGTTCGTCTCCTGGAGGAGGAGGATATTAGCCCCCAGGTAACGAACGTCCTCGAAAACCAAAGCATTCGCCGCAGAAGACGCAAACCCTCTACAATTAAAGCTAAGTAGTGTTAACAAGGACAACACTGGTAGGTTGCATCCAGCCTTCCAGTTCAGCCCTCAAAATCTTGAGTAGGTTGCCCAGACGGCGAGCATATTGCTCAGTCCCGCCGGGCAAGGTAACATTAGTTATAAATGCATGGAACTGGTTTAGCTGTGCAATCATTTCAGGCAGCAAGTGAAGCTCACTCTTACTGCAAGGTAGTGTGATCAACTTCGCCTTACGCGGGCGAGTGGTCAATGCATACAGATCAGTTAAGGTAAGAGGGTGCAAAGGCACCGCAAGTTCTTCAAACATAGTAGAAATGTCAAGAAGTGTAGGAGAAGGAGAATCATCGTCAGAGTCAACCATTGCAGTGTCATCAGGATCAGGGGCGACCGTGTCCATAACATCATCATCCTGGAGACATGCGAATCAGTTCGAAACTAGTAATTCAGAATTTGGCTCATGATGGCTAGGTGAACCCGAGGTAGAATGGGCTGTTTTCTTGGACCGTAGACGTTGAGACGAACGGGAAGAGCGAGTAGAAACACCAGGTGAGCTGGGGCGTTTACGCTGTGATTTAGGCGCAGACACTTCCAGCGATGGAAAACCCTCATTGGAGGGCTCCAAACCATCCAGTACGACGACAGGAACCAGGAGGGACGGAACGACTGGAGAGACAGCAGGCAAAATTGATGGAGGTAGGTGTGAGCAGGGGCCTCAGCGGCCTGCACAACATCCGCAGGGGCAGCGGCAGCCGGAACTTCAGTAGCAGCCAATGAAGAATCAGATCGAGCACCAGGAATAGCATGGAGGCAAGCAGAAGCGAGATGACCTTCCCCTTTACAGCGGAAGCACTGAACCCCTGCAAAAAGATTGAAAATGTACGTCCGGGTATCAGTGACTAATTCCAGAGTAGCAGGGCGTTCCGCAATTGACTGAGAAGTCGGAAAAATAACCCGGTATTGACGGCGCACACCCTGCACATGTTTCAGGGGGGGGAAATCACGGGCTGTAGCTGGAAGAATCTTGGTCACTCCCACAACACGACCCATCGTGTTAAGGGCATCAATCAACAGAGAATCAGGAACAGCCGTTGGTACAGGAGAGAGGGTCACTGTAACTGGTCTCTGGGCTGCAGCGACAGGTTGTAGATGAAAGGACCCAATATCAACCCCATGAACTATAATTAAATCTACTGCTTGCTGGTGGGTGAAGTGAACAACCACCCCTCCACCCAAGCGAATAATGGACACAATGCTTTTGGCTGGAACGACCTTCGACACAGCATGCAGATACTGGGGGTGGGGGTGTCACGCAAAGCAGGAATGAAAACACTTAATAATAAGGCAGACGACAATTGCTTACCTTGCGGTGAATCACTTGGAAGAATAATTTTCAACGCCGAAGCTACACGTTTGAAATGTGGTGCAGAATCACTAGAAATATATGAGGTACTTCACACAGCTTGTGCGAACGACGTTGAAGTAGAACTAGCAGAACCAGGAATATTAGACGCAGCCGGCACACGGGTGGCCGGAAGCACAGTCTCTGAAAGTCCAGCAGCACTAGTTGACGCAACATTCCCCGAAGAAGATACAGAACTATGAAACGAAGACATATCAGCAATCAACGAAGTAGCTGTAGACGACAGTGACTTATTCACAGTGGTAGTGGACATTCTCGACCACTGGCCCACCAAAACTCATGCGTCGTAACTGACGACACACGAAAATTAAAAAACAAAACAAAAAATGAGCACCCACTCGGTACTCAGCCTCACTGCTCCTGAAGCGAGGGTACGAAACACTGCAACCAAAACGCAAAACGACGAAATACCACAAAAAGAACTAGTAAACAAACGAACGTTGACTTCTACGCAGTAGCCGAAAAAATTGCGGCTTGCCTGTTCAACGACCACTGCGCCACCGGGGAGGCTAAGTGGTATTAGTTCAAAGTGTTTGTAACATCTTTCTCTACAACATAAACCTCCTGCCGGGGCGGATTTGCCCACCGGGACATAGTCCACTATTTATCCTCTTTGTCTAAATTGTTTGAAAAGAACGAATAATTATTTTGGTACTTATAAATATGAATCTTCAACTTCATTTGAGCTTTATATTATCTGTCTAAAACGTTTTTGTCTTTAAAAAAAAATGTCGTTTCATTCTGTCTATGTGTGGGCGTTTGATTTAAAATGACGAAGCAAAATTCTCTCTACTTGTGAACAATTTGCCGCTAGACCAAGCACGCTATTATAAATAAATTAAGCTGAAGTGAAGGTCGTTGGACTTAGAGCCAACGGGACATTGGTAGGCCCTACCCCCCTCTTGTAAGGAGGAACTAATAACAGTTTTGATGAACCATCATTCCCACAGCCTTATCCTACGTACAGACTTAGAGCACAAAGCGTTTCTCCAAGAGAGATGTTCCGAAATTCAGGTTCCACCCATATTTATCTTAAAAGAAACAACTATTTACCGGTACTAGTTCTTTTTTTTTTTTTTTTATTGGAGGTTTAACGACCACCGTGAGCAACTCAATGGCCTGTAAGCAGTCGCCCGTCCCTAATTTAGGGTCACTGGTTCCAGGGAAGGTAGAGAGCCAGTGCCGTAAGACAAACACAACATCCATGCCTCACCGGGATTCGAACCCGTACCCCTTACGGACGAATGATCAGAGGCCAGCGCCTTAGACCACTGCGCCACCGGGGCGGCCGGTACTAGTTCATGGATCAAAATTAAAGTTATGAGTCAAATTTACGGGTAGACTTCAAAAAAGCGTCTATTCAAGGAGGTGGTATGAATACCTTTGCGTATTAGACGATCAGTGATAAAATAAATATAATTATTTGGTACAACACCCCGTTTTGAGCATGGTTTCATATGCTACATTCAATCATTTGTGGATTTTTAAAATTCTTTCACCCTTAAATTCTTGATAAGATTTGTTCATGACTGAATTAATCTTCCAATGAATATTTCAACATTTCTATTTCATACAGGAGTTAAAGTTTTTTTTTTCATGTGGGAATTTATGCGGTGTTCCCCTGTGGGTACGCGTGTTTCTGTAGTGGACCACAGGACTAAAATTCTCGGCCTAGTTTCGTCGAATGCGACCATTAGTAACATTATAAGTGTCTAGAGCGGCATTAGAAAAACATACATTAATAACATAATATTCAGGATAAGCAAAACCAACTCAGTATGATAGGTTTCATTGTAATCTGGGATAAATTTACCTCCACACATTCACAGCATTAGGCTGGCTACCCAGATCGGGTAGCTAGCCTAATGCTGCGGGAGAGTACCAATGACATTGGCAATCGCTGGAAATGGCTCAGATGTGCAGGACCGATTTCACTGGACAGCAATGAAATTGCTTCTGACGGGAAAGTGTGCAATTCTGTAAGAAATTAACCCACTGAACACGAATATCGCCATGAAAAACTTTCATTGGCTCTTGTTTCGGAAATACAGCTAATGAAACGTGAAAAATTTTGATTTTTAGTAAAAAAGTTGGTATAATGAATAATAATTTTTTTTATGTTACATATTAATAAATTTATGATAAATATAATAAATGTATATTAAAATTATACTGAAATAAAAATATTGTAAGAACACCAGGTTCGTACGGCGTTTTCCGTACTCTTAGGCACCGTCAGACCAGGAAGTATTGCATCATTGGGTGAGAAGTCCGTAGTTCCCACGACATCCATTGCAGTATTACCGGTGTGATTCAATCCTTTTTAAAGAGCTGAGTCCATTTGTTTCTTTCCCTTCATTGGTTTTGTACTCTCGTGATAGCAGCCTGTTAAAGTGATCCTTGTATTGTGACATTACGTAGCTATGCCGCGTGCATGTGTGAATAAGGCGGATAACTTTTGCTATATATGTGGTAAAGTGACATTTGATGCACAGAAAAAATCCATCACTCCGGTTGTTAAAAAGGCTTATCATTTGTATTTCGGCTGCAGGATAGGCGACGAGGATAAGGACTGGGCTCCACATGTATGTTGTCGCACGTGTGCAACGAATCTGTCACAGTGGCTTAATTGGCAAAAGAAAAACGATGGGTTTTGCTGTTCCCATGATTTGGAGGGAGCCCACAAATCACATAAGTGACTGTTATTTCTGTGTGGTGCCACCAGTGGCTGAAGGTATAACAAAGAAGAAGAAATGGACTGTAGAATATCCAAATATACTTTCTGCTGTACGACCTGTACCTCATTCTGAAGAACCCCCATTCCCAAGCCTCCGACAAATTTTGTTATCGATTTAGATGAGGTCCAGGAAGACTATTTGTGTAATCCGAAACCGTCAACATCACGGATTAATGAAAGCGATGATGAATATGCATCTTCTGAGTCTATGCCACATAAAATTACATCAGAGGAACTGAACGACCTTGTTCGCGATTTGAATTTAACCAAAGTTAAAGCAGAGCTACTAGCGTCAAGGCTTCGTCAATGGAATCTTCTAGAACAAAATGTTCGAGTGAGTTCGTTTCGTATTCGTCACCGACAATTCGAGCAATTCTTCCAAATTTGTGTTCTGTTGCAATACTGACGGCCTAATGCAAGGACTAGGAATACAACATGTTACGCAAGAATGGCGTCTATTTATAGACTCCTCCAAGTTGAGTCATAAGATGGTTTTACCGCATAACGGGAATCAGCTACCGTCCATTCCAGTTGCCCATGCGGTGCACATGAAAGAGACCTACAACAACCTTAAACAGCTGTTGGACAGACTTAATTACAAAAATTATGGTTGGATTATCTGTGCTGACCTGAAGGTAGTGTCTCTGTTGATGGGCCTTCAGCAGGGATACACAAAGCACCGCTGTTTTCTTTGTCACTTTGATAGCCGAGCTACATGTCTGCACTACATCGATAGAGACTGGCCTCCTAGGACGTCTTTGGCACCTGGACAAATGAATGTTCAGAACCCACAACAGACAGATCCTCAGAAAATCATACTACCCCCTCTGCACATAAAACTCCGTCTTGTAAAGCAATTGGTTAAAGCCATGGACAAAACTAAACCAGTGTTCAAGTACTTGCATGACAAATTTCCTCGACTGAGGAAAGCAAAAATAAAAGAGGAAATTTTTGTGGGTCCGCAGATCAGACAGCTCTTTCAAGATTCGCAGTTTGAGGACATGCTTTAGTGTGCTGAAAGAGAAGTGTGGGATGCCTTTTGTCAAGTATCAACAACCTTCCTGGGGAATTCCAGGGCTGAAAATTACGAAGATCTCATTACCGACCTGCATGCTCTGTATAAAAAATTTGGCTGTAATATGTCTTTAAAACTCCACTTCCTGGATTCTCACCTGGATTTCTTCCCGGATAACTGTGACAAATTTAGTGGTGACCATGGTGAACGGTTTCATCAAGATATGGCCGTAATGGAGCAACGATACCAGGAACGGTGGTCCACTTTGATGCTCGCAGACTACGTTTGGACTCTCTTCAGAGATGCCCCTCTGGTGGAATACAACCGAAAGGCAAGGAGAAGTAAAACGTCATGAACTGGTAACTGATTTATATCTGTGCATGAAAAACTCATGTGCATATCTCAAAACTACATTTAATACAAATGTAAAAAAAAAAAGAATTACACTATCTATTTTTAATTGTACACTGCTGGACAATTGCTAAGGACGGATCATAAACGACTATATAGCGCATAAAAAAGTAAGTGTGGTTGGATGCCAAGTGAAATAAAATAATGTCAGAATGCCAGGACATTACAAGAAAGACAATTTATTGTTCTCTGAAATCCAGAAGGCTTTGGAACGTGTTCAAGGGACAAACAGGCTATTTTGTGCAGAATACGTAAACGTGAAAAAAATGCAATTACCGTCCGCAGGCGTTCCGGCGTAAGATGTCAATACGGGATATGGCCACCATGGAGGGCGATGCAAGATTCCACACGTCGTGTCATGCTTTGCACAACATTATCAAGCTGCTGTTGGGGTAATTTATCCCATTCCTCTGTCAGTGCGCAGACGAGGGTGTCCTTGTTTATTGGAGGGCATTGGCGACCAGCAAGACTCCTCCCCAAAGCATCCCACACATTTTCAATGGGATTCAAATCTGGAGAACGTGCTGGCCATACGAGGCGTTGAATATCCTAGCTCTCAAGACACTCCTGGACAGCGACTGTTCGATGACATGTTGCGTTGTCGTCCATGAAAATGAATCTGTCACCGACAGCACCACGGAACATGCGAACGTGAGGTAGCAGAACATCATTAATGTATCGTTGGCCAGTCATAGTTCCAGTTGGAAGCACATAGAGGGACGTACGGCCATTGATCATGATGCCAGCCCATACCATGACACTACATGTCGGATATCGGCCCCTTTCCTGTATGTTTGCTGGACAATATGCAGTACCACTATCACGCCAGATCAGTTGTCGTCGACAATCAGACGATAGACTGTATCTACTCTCATCTGAGAAGAGGACAGCAGACCAGTCGTTATCAGTCCAATTGCGATGTTGATGGCACCATTGCAAACGGGCGGTACGGTGACGCCTGGACAATGGGATGCACACAACAGGACGGCGGGCGTATAGTCCTCCTTCATGCAAACGTCTGGCGACAGTTTTTCGGGAGATTCGCTTGCCAGTAGCAGCCATAAAGTGATTTGCTACCTCACTAGCTGTGCTGCGCCGGTGTCTTTTTGTTGGTAGCACTGTGTACCGATCTTCTGCAGCTGTCCTACTGAGAACACGACCTCCCACGTGACGTTTGCTACACTCTCCATTTGTTTGAAATGATTTCCAAAGCCTTGAAACAACACTGTGGCTGACGTAGAACTCCCTGGCAACATCTGTTATTTTTCGCCCTTCTTCAATCTTACCAATAATGCGGCCACGCATAAAATCATCCAGGTGATATCGGAAAGCCTTACTGAAAATTGCAAGTTCGTCAATTGATTCTTTCCCTTTCAACTTTGCGTTTGAACAACAACGGTCAATACGCGTCAAATCCGTTATATCCCTTATCAGCGCTATGACGTCACGAACAAGTTCGGCAATCTAAAATTTGCATACGCACAACACGTCTTACTGTATCCCGCACTTATGCTAATTTCCACATTTTCCTGCCTTCCATTTTATGGTTGCTATCGTTGCTATTGTCATCCGTCCTTAGCAATTGTCCGGCAGTGTACTATAAAAAATTACACTTACTGTTTCGGATTGTATTTACTTCAAAAGAAGTGTAATGTAACGCATGCAATATATATATATATATGAAGACGTACATAAACACTGCTTACAATTTCTAAAGAACACTAGCCTGCTATTTCAATGCGAGAGATTTGGTATAAAGGTTGGCAGATTGAAATCAAAATGTCCTAAAAACTGATTTAGAATAATAAATTTCCTCATATACACATGGAAAATTTGTTAGAAACACATATTTTGAATATGATGTTTGATTTTGTTAAGTGTTTGAAGCTCTTTAATTAGCAGCATAAACAAATATTTATAAGAGAAGCTCATCAAGAGTTTCAGGCAAATTATATGCTTCTCTTCCATTGAAATAGCATGCACGTGTTCCTGATCAATGGTCAACCAGTGTACCTGCATATTACAAACAAACCGTAGCCAATTCAACTTTTTTATGGTCATATTCTGTTTCAGCACATCGAATTCATTAAGAAATGGCTATTTTTATCTCGGAAGCTTGAACTTCATCAAAAATTGTTGTCCAGTGTTTTCAGAGACTCATCTGCGGTATGTTTAGGGCAAAGCCTTGGAAAAATCCCAGAAACGGATAGTCTGCAACGGAGATTCGAACCCACGACTGTCGCTCGCTCACATACAGGTGTTCGACAAAATAATGTGAACACTACTCTCAGAGACGTGACTTTTATTGCAGCTGCGTACGTCGCAATACGCAAAGGTATTCACCACTTTTTGATTCTACACTGGCGGAAAGTGAAAAAGAACACCAAGAAGGAATTGGCGGACGATCGTGAAATTTACATATGTTAATGGGGTCGAGTTTACGTAGTAGTGATGTTAATTTCGGGACCAACCGGTGAGCGCTTACGCCACAGCACGGCATAATATGCAAATTATCGTCGGTGGTATTTAAGGAGTTCGGTGAAGTGAATGTAATCAGTCGTCGGCGTACGGACACGTGCGAAGACCCTGAAGAAGCTGCAATGCCTGGACATGAAAGACGTGTACGATTTCAGCAGTTATCGGACTTTGAGCGAGGTCGTTTAGTCGGACTCCGCGAGGCCGGGTGGTCGTATCGTCGTAATGCGGAGCGAATTGGACGGGAAGTATCGGTGGTGGTACGATGGTGGCGTAGATGGTCCGAGGAACATTCCCACACGAGAAGACGTGAAACCGGGAGTCACAGACGGACTGATGAGCGGACCGATCGACGCATAAGAAGAGCGGCGTTGTCAAGCAGAACATCCACTGCGACGCAAATCTGAGCTGCCGTTGCACCTGAGGTGACTGTGCGAACAATCCGCAACCGTCTACTGGATGCAGGACTACGTGCACGTATGCCTCTGGCATGTGTACCTCTGACTCCAGCCCACCGTCAGAAACGGCTGCAGTGGTGTCGCCAACGTCTGCACTGGAGAACGCAATGACGATCTGTCGTGTTGAGCGATGAAAGCAGATTCTGCTTGAGAGCCTCCGATGGCCGTATGCGTGTTCGCAGACGCACAGGGGAGCGTCCCCACCCTTCTTGCATCCGCCAGCGACACACAGGGCCTACACCTGGTCTCCGGGTGTAGGGAGCGATCAGCTATCACTCCCGTACACAACTAGTGTTTGTACCGGTTACGTTAAACAGCACCTCCTACATGAACAACATCATTCAGCCCGTTGTTGTGCCATTTGCAAGGTCGGTCCATCGTGGTGTTTTCCATCAAGATAACGCACGCCCACACACGGCACGTGCAACGCAACATGCACTTCAGGGTGTGAAACAACTTCCATGGCCCGCACGTTCACCGGATTTGTCCCCCATTGAGCACGTGTGGGATTTTATGGGACCACGACTTATCCGGTCTCCACGGCCAGCCACGACCATCCCCGATTTACGCGTCCAGGTTGAGGATGCTTGGAACTCAATAGCCCAAACTTACATCCAACATCTGTACGACAGACTCCATGCCAGAATTGCACAGTGTGACGCAGTTCATGGCGGTTCAACCTCGTACTAACCATGTTACATGGAAATGTTATTTTTCAGTTTACCAGCAAATACAGCTGTATTTTGCCATAATGTTTTGATCACGTTATCCTCTGTATTCCGTTATTATGCTGTATAAATTTCGTTGGTATCAGAGTTTCCTTCTTGGTGTTCTTTTTTCACTTTCCGCCAGTGGAATAGCTTTGTTTAGAACCTCAAGGTCCTGTTTAAATACATTTAAAGTGTCTTGTTGCAAAATTTCTTTCGGGATGACGACGAAATGAGCAACTTAACTGACTTCGAAAAAGGGATAATTGTTGTTGGCCGGCTAGTTGGTGCTTCCGTGACAACAGTCGCCAGGGTAGTGGGGGTATCGAGAGCTACTGTGGTCTAGCGTCATGACAGTATACCACGTCCGTGACAAAACCTCGTCTGCGAAACACAAGAGCGGCCGGAAAACGACCCTGACTGATAAGAGACAGGATAGCATTAAAGAGGTTTGTTACCCGTAATAAGAAAACTAGTGCTGAGCTCAATCTTCATCTCCAGACCCCAGTATCAACGAAAAACAGTGCGTACTGAAATCGTAGATCAATAAAACAGCCGTTTTCGCGTTGTGTGTCCAAGAATAACTGTTCTTTCTCCTATCTACGGCTGTATTCTACAGAATTTAAATTATTTTTTAGAATACCTCTTTTGATATACAGAGCGTGTGTAAAATGATTGAACTACCAACTGCAAGAACACTATGTGGCTAGCAAAGTGGCGTTGGACTACCCAGTTTATTAGGCAAATAATACAGTTTGCATTCTGCATAGAATGGATTCGAACAAATTCTGAATATTGCCCAAGTAGATATTGAACTGCTGTTCGCTAATGAAAGCTTTGTGACTGAAGAAAGAAGGCTGAGGGAATCTATTGCTCATAACTTCAAGAAGCGAACCACACTGGCTCAATGATATTTAAATATGGTGACTGTTCAAGCAAAGAGGGATGCTAAATTTCGTCTTCATGCTATGTCAATCATAAGACATCTGGCTGTGTGTGTATTGTAGAAGCAGTATCTTTAAAGGTGGCATCGTGTTCGGGGAACAATGTCTGAACAAAGGAATACATCTCGTCGCCTCTTAAAGATGTACGTAGTTACTGAAGATAATTCTAGCACGCTGTATGACGATGGCACTTAAGGACTGCCAGGACGTCGGTCGACGACTAAATTGGTGCTGATTTTCATGTTTGACTGTTGGTTCGAGACAGGATTAAACACTTCTTTTGGAGTATGTTGGAAAGCCCATTCGCTTTCCAACATACTCCAAAAGAAGCGCATGTTGGAAAGCCCATTCGCTACGTTTCGAATCATGAGGCCAGCTTCTGCTTACTACACCACGTCTTCAAATTTAGAGTATTGGCGTTTGTATCAACTGGTTTAACAATAGGATAATCTCTCGTAAAATGTGGCTTTGTGCAGCACACGACAAACTGTTTTGCTGGACATTGGACTGTTAAAATGAACTTTGAGTTCCGTAGTTATTGCAGCGGCATTGATTGTGTGCTTTTTGGCCTATAACCTTTACCAAAACCCTTCTGTGTCTCTCAGTGAGACATTCATGGGAAATTTATAACGGACAATGGTGCCCACCTGAATACATTGTATCAGTTCCAGAGTCTCCCAGTTTGGGAGTAATATTTTCAAGATATAAGGATTCATTCACCTATAAAGCCACCTTCAAATGTAGTAACAGTGTGCCAAAAAGGGAAGTTCATCTAATTAACACCATTATCGTGACTAATTATTTACTCACAGGCAGAAAGTGGGGTTCTTTGTATCCTTTGCAGCTTACTATACCGTGGTCATAATTGAGAGTGCTGTCAGCATTTCTGCTATCATTGACAATATCGCACAGCACTGTAAATAATACAATCACCCAGAGCTTATAGTGTGTATAGATGAGTAAAAATCTCACCTTCCTGCTATACCAAAACGTGGGAATTTCTTATTGCGTAAGAGCAAACGAGTCGGTTATAGGGTGTTTTCTCTTCATTTAAACTGAAATCCTTAGTAGCGTGCTAACACTACGAGCTAATAAAGTTCTTTTGGGTTGGTGCGAATGAAATGTCCAGCAAAGGACCAGCACACGTGGACGGCGAGAACGGAAAAGAACGACAACTTACCTAGGCAAAATAATTCCCCTCGGCATCGACACATAGTTGCCATCTGCCCGGTAAGGCCATGATCCCGGAACGAAAAAAGTCTTGCGGCTGGGACGTGAAGAAGTCATCAACTGCACGGTGAACCATGTTGTCTGTCGTGAACTGTTTCCCGGACAGGAAGTGATCCAGACGACGAAACAGATGATAGTCTGTCGGAGACAAGTCCGGGTAATAGGCAGGATGAGGCAGTGCTGCATAGCCCAAGGCACTTAGTGTCAGCATCGTTCGTTGTACGACATGAGGGCGAGCGTTGTCCTGAAGCAAAAGAACACCATGTCTGTTAACCAAAGCCGGTTGTTTCTGCAGAAATTTCCGGTGTATTTGGTGTAATTCAGCACAATAACGTTCTGCAGTGATGGTTTGACCTCTTGTCCAAAAACTCCGATGAATTATCCCGGCTGTGGACCACCAGACAAGAAGCATCATATTCTTGGTGTGTATGGGGTGGCTTAGGACGCCGTCCAGCAGTCTATGCCTTGCTTAACCTTTGTGCAAATAGTTTCCGATTATCATAAAGGGCCCACTTCTCGTCGCAGGTGACGATTCGATGCATTAGAGGTTCCTGTTTATTCCTGGCAAGCAGCAACGTGCAGAATTCCAAACGCCTAGTCTTGCTGGCAGTTGTCAACTCATGCGGCAGGCACATGTCCAGCCTTTTGACCTTATCCAGTGCAGCCAGACGCCGAACAACTGTCGTGTGGTGGACACCTACCTATGTCGCTATCTCACGACACGTTTTTCGGGGGTTCGCTTCAACCACACGTAACAGAACATCGTCAGAAACAGCAACAGGTCAGTGCCCACGTGCTTCGTTTTGCAGGTCCGTATCTCCGCTTCAACCACACGTAACAGAACATCGTCAGAAACAGCAACAGGTCGGTGCCCACGTGCTTCGTTTTGCAGGTCCGTATCTCCGCTTCAACCACACGTAACAGAACATCGTCAGAAACAGCAACAGGTCGGTGACCACGTGCTTCGTTTTGCAGGTCCGTATCTCCGCTTCAACCACACGTAACAGAACATCGTCCGAAACAGCAACAGGTCGGTGCCCACGTGCTTCGTTTTGCAGGTCCGTATCTCCGCTTCAACCACACGTAACAGAACATCGTCAGAAACAGCAACAGGTCGGTGCCCACGTGCTTCGTTTTGCAGGTCCGTATCTCCGCTTCAACCACACGTAACAGAACATCGTCAGAAACAGCAACAGGTCGGTGACCACGTGCTTCGTTTTGCAGGTCCGTATCTCCGCTTCAACCACACGTAACAGAACATCGTCAGAAACAGCAACAGGTCGGTGACCACGTGCTTCGTTTTGCAGGTCCGTATCTCCGCTTCAACCACACGTAACAGAACATCGTCAGAAACAGCAACAGGTCGGTGCCCACGTGCTTCGTTTTGCAGGTCCGTATCTCCGCTTCAACCACACGTAACAGAACATCGTCAGAAACAGCAACAGGTCGGTGCCCACGTGCTTCGTTTTGCAGGTCCGTATCTCCGCTTCAACCACACGTAACAGAACATCGTCAGAAACAGCAACAGGTCGGTGACCCACGTGCTTCGTTTTGCAGGTCCGTATCTCCG
The DNA here is from genome assembly GCA_039090855.1 of Macrothele yani. Lineage (NCBI taxonomy): Eukaryota > Metazoa > Arthropoda > Arachnida > Araneae > Macrothelidae > Macrothele > Macrothele yani. The sequence continues at coordinate 72,283,212 of CM077016.1, read as the reverse complement.
CTTCAACCACACGTAACAGAACATCGTCAGAAACAGCAACAGGTCGGTGACCACGTGCTTCGTTTTGCAGGTCCGTATCTCCGCTTCAACCACACGTAACAGAACATCGTCAGAAACAGCAACAGGTCGGTGCCCACGTGCTTCGTTTTGCAGGTCCGTATCTCCGCTTCAACCACACGTAACAGAACATCGTCAGAAACAGCAACAGGTCGGTGACCACGTGCTTCGTTTTGCAGGTCCGTATCTCCGCTTCAACCACACGTAACAGAACATCGTCAGAAACAGCAACAGGTCGGTGACCACGTGCTTCGTTTTGCAGGTCCGTATCTCCGCTTCAACCACACGTAACAGAACATCATCAGAAACAGCAACAGGTCGGTGACCACGTGCTTCGTTTTGCAGGTCCGTATCTCCGCTTCAACCACACGTAACAGAACATCGTCAGAAACAGCAACAGGTCGGTGACCCACGTGCTTCGTTTTGCAGGTCCATATCTCCGCTTCAACCACACGTAACAGAACATCGTCAGAAACAGCAACAGGTCGGTGACCACGTGCTTCGTTTTGCAGGTCCGTATCTCCGCTTCAACCACACGTAACAGAACATCGTCAGAAACAGCAACAGGTCGGTGCCCACGTGCTTCGTTTTGCAGGTCCATATCTCCGCTTCAACCACACGTAACAGAACATCGTCAGAAACAGCAACAGGTCGGTGACCACGTGCTTCGTTTTGCAGGTCCGTATCTCCGCTTCAACCACACGTAACAGAACATCGTCAGAAACAGCAACAGGTCGGTGACCACGTGCTTCGTTTTGCAGGTCCGTATCTCCGCTTCAACCACACGTAACAGAACATCGTCAGAAACAGCAACAGGTCGGTGACCACGTGCTTCGTTTTGCAGGTCCGTATCTCCGCTTCAACCACACGTAACAGAACATCGTCAGAAACAGCAACAGGTCGGTGACCACGTGCTTCGTTTTCCAGGTCCGTATCTCCGCTTCAACCACACGTAACAGAACATCATCAGAAACAGCAACAGGTCGGTGATCACGGGCTTCGTTTTGCAGGTCCGTATCTCCGCTTCAACCACACGTAACAGAACATCATCAGAAACAGCAACAGGTCGGTGACCACGTGCTTCGTTTTGCAGGTCCCTATCTCCGTTTCGAAACTTCACAAACCATCGCCAAATGGTTCGTTCGTTGGCTGTATTCTCCCCAAACGCTTTGTTAACGTTTCGAGCGGCAATTCCTGCAGAACGGCCCAGTTTAAATTCATACGGGAAGATGACCCTCACATTTGGCGTACCGCCCCGGTGGCGCAGTGGTCTAAGGCGCTGGCCTCTGATCATTCGTCCGTGAGGGGTCCGGGTTCGAATCCCGGTGAGGCATGGATGTTGTGTTTGTCTTACGGCACTGGCTCTCTCCCTTCCCTGGAACCAGTGACCCTAAATTAGGGACGGGCGACTGCTTATAGCCCATTGAGTTGCTCACGGTGTTCGTTAAACCTCCAATCAAAAAAAAAAAAAATAAAAAAAATTTGGCGTTTGCATGTTTCCTTTGCAAGCCTTGTTACATCCAAACAAACCTCGCCTGAACCTTGTTATTCACACACGTGCTAGCTATTTATAGTAAATCTGTGACGTAATACCCGCAACACCTGTGAGTGGTTCCATTCCGCTGTGGTGGGGGCCTGTCTCCACTGCTCGTTCGCGCCGACATTTCATTCGCACCAACCGAATAGTTTCGAAAAAAAAAAAAAAAAGAAACATCCTGTACGTTTTATATCTCATAATTTTTCTAAAAATAATTTAAGTATGAATTTGTACAATCGTAGAAATAGCATTATGTTCTGTGGTTTTTTTCCCCCAGAATAATTCTGTCATTTTCGGGTTCGTTTGGTGATGCATCGTGAGATTATGTTTTTATTTTTATCTTCATTCAGTTTGATGCATGGCGTCGTTTTCACTGTAAGTATTGTTTATGAAGATATTTACCTGTTGAGAGTCATTCTCAAAAGATATAATTTTTTGCAGCTACACTAGTTTCAGTATCTTAACATTTTCACATTAACTTCTTCCCTTTAGAATTACAGCGACTATCAAGTAACATCTAGATATGAAATCATTGACTCACAGGAAAAAGTCAAAAACTTGCTAGATATTTCTGGTGATCTTGCTCTGAAAATAAAAGGTGGAAAGTTAGATCTTAAAGGAACTGGAACATACTTGAAAGATATGTCGAAAAGTAGCAGAACTATCGAAATTTTGACTCGAACGAAATTTGTAACGGTATGTATTCCATGTTTTTTTCTTAATTATTATAATGCGTCTCAATGCGATTAGTAATAATTTGTTTACTGAACGACAGTTTTTCGAACAAAACGTGAAAATGTATAAATCATTTTCTAGTGCGTGTGACTAATTTGAAAAGTTAGGGGCATATGTGACTAGTGAAGACAGGGTTTTTAAATTTGACTACCAGTAACTTCACATTTAGAACTTTGCAGATATTATACATGCACAGAATCTTTTCGTTATGATGACGTGTTTAATCCTCATCAACAACCACCGAAAACTTTTGGCCGCGCAGATGCCTACGTGGTCAGAGTCGTAGATTTATAGCAAGTCGTCAGAGTTGTGAGTAAGATATCTGGAGATGCCTTCATCAATTGAGCAGTATCATTTTGCGTGAAGCCTATAACCGCGAGCGGCGGCCATTAAAGAGTGTTTTCAAGGCTATTTGCAATGCATTTTGTGTTGGCCGAATCGCCTTCTTTTGTCGTAAATGTTTCTAAAGAACTGGGAATAATAGTTCTCTAGAAACATTTGGCATTATATGGCATTATATCATCGTAAATGTTTCTAGAGAACTGGGAGTATATCCTGGAGAGTACAAGGTGAACGTCATGTCGACAATGACTTTCTTTGTTAGTGATGCGATCCTTTTTCGTGAAGCCTCCGGTACAATTTACAATTTTAGGACCAACCCCCCCCCACCTTTTCATCCAATGAGGAGTGAGTTCATTTCAGGCACTGAAAATACCATCTTTATGTTGAATTGGTGGAAGAGTTTTCTCCACGACGAACGTGCCTGTAATAACTCGTGAGGTGAGAGCAGAGATAGCGTTAGCGCCTGGACAGGCATATTTCACGCATCAAAAGTGAAAATTACTTCCTAAAGGAAAATAAAATCGGGACGTATTTTTACAGCTGCAAAAAATGATCCACCTTGATTTAAACGCCGACCTTTAGGCTCTTTTTTTATTGTTATCATTACTAGTATTTTCCCCCTCGACTGTTCAACACAGCAGTAGCGCCGTCAAGAACATAATTCCTCTCTCGTTCTCCACTCCCGCTCTGCCTCTTTTCTCTCTTTCGATTTCTCGGGCTGCGGAAAAACATGACGCCAAAGGCCCAAGGCAAGTGTGAAAAAAAATACGTTATCTATATTACAACTTGGGAGGAGAAAGTCCAGTGACCTTGAGCTCTGCTGCCATGCCTGACAAACGACAGAGCTACAAAAGGGCAGCAGGGTGAGTGTGCCTGCAAGCCCGAACGAAATAAGGGGAAGGCAACATTTTTTTTCGAGAGTTCCGAAGGTTTGTGGACAGCGCTGTCGAAAAAGAAATAGCGGTTCTAAGGAAAGATGGAGGGTGGGCAAATGTCCGTTATTTACAACTTAAAATTCCTTTATTGTACTTAAAAGTGAAACCTACTGATAGCACTCCGTTTTATCCACTAAAAGAACAATGCCATGGATTTTAATTCTCAGTGTATTGCTAAGTGATTTCTAGCAAATAAGCAAATAAACAGAACTGAACTGGTGACAAAGCAGACTGTATTTTTTATTAAAAATATGAGAAATTGAGATCATTCTCAATTACAACCTGTTGCAATACTAAATTGGATGTGTAGGAAGAACTGTCCTTATATAATTGCAGAATTTTCATCTGTACCGCAGATGTAAGGATGCATGTTTTTAATTTTAGTATTTATTACACTGTTTTAAATTTTGCTATTCTTATTAAAATAATTAAAATAACTGCATATCCCAAAACAGACTTTTTTATTGTAATACATATATTTTTAATGGAATTAAAAAAAAATTGGAGTGAGAATTTTTAAGGCAGTTGGAAACTGCGTTTGTAAACTGAGGTGCTGCTGCTGCTTCTAAAAATTCAAAATCATGTCAGAAGTATTTTTACTCCCAGTCCGAAAACTTACCGCGATCACTGGATGAGAGCCCTACAAGCAAGGGAAGTTAGTCGTACGTACCAGCGCTGAGACGGGCCGAGCCCGAAACGAAGCCCAGACCCGAACAGGGCTCTGAGAGAGAGAGAGAGAGAAATAAATTTCTTCCTTTCTTTGTTTTTTAAACATGTAGCTTTGCATGATTTAGCATATAAGACTTTTCTTATACCTTCTACACTATCTACCAACAAGTAATTCGACACCCCTGCAATCGACGATATCTGCGGTCCTGATACACGACACGGTTGCCGCCGTTAAATATCGTGTGGGAAACAACAACGCAACCAGTCGCATGCAAGATGCCACGCAGTTCAGAGCTCTCCGATTTTCGAGAAAGCTGTAATATCACAGAAATGGCCGATCCATACGTGACATATCCAGCGAGATGAAGTACCCAAAATCGACAGTGGCCTACGTGATTGGCAAATGGAAGATGAGAGGTGACTGTCGGAATGTGCCCCGACTCGACAGACCCACAAAACTGGGAGTTAGAGACCGATGGATGCTGGCCAGAGAAATTCGAAAGAACCGCACCAAATCGATGGGCCACATCCGCGAGGAGTTTCAACAGGCATCCGGGAGTGTTCTTTCGATGAATACCATCCGTAAGGAAGCCCATCTGCTCGGTTATCATGGACGTGCTGCCGCCCACAAGCCTTTGATCACCAAGTCCAATAGCGCTGCTCGTCTAACGTGGTGCAAAGAACATCGACAGTGGACCGTTGAACAGTGGAAACAGGTTCTCTGGAGCGACGAATCAAGGTTCACCCTCTACCGTTCGGATGGCAGGGTCTATGTTTGGCGTCTGCCTGGAGAACGCCTCCTGTCGGAATGTATTGTGCCAACTGTGAAGTTCGGCGGCGGTGGAATTATGCTATGGGGGTGTTTCTCCTGGTATGGCACGGGACCCTTGGTTGCAATTCCTGGTAGACTCAACGCCGAGACCTACTGCACCATTTTGGATGACCATACGCTTCCTACGTTGTGGCAGTTTTACGGGGTGGACCCATGTTACTTTCAGGATGACAATGCCACCTGTCATGCTGCGAGATCCACCATGGCTTGGTATGGTGACAATGGGGTTAATTGAATGGACTGGCCAGCGCAGAGCCCGGACCTGAACCCTATCGAGCACCTCTGGGACGAGTTGGAGCGTCGACTTAAGGGGTACCCCCACCGTCCGAAATCGGTGAAAGAACATACCTATCTTCTCCAAGCCGAGTGGAAGAAAATACCGCTAGCCGTCGTACAACGCCTGGTTGAGAGTATGCCCCAGAGGGTTGCAGCTGTAATCGCCGCTCGTGGAGGATCCACCAACTATTGAAGGTGAATAAACTTCGTTTTCCTTTGCTATCACAGGTGTCCAGTTACTTGTTGGTAGATAGTGTAGTTGAGTGGGGAATTGGGATTCGGGAGGACTATTTATTCCGGTCTTGGGTGACAGATGCCATAGGCCACGTATTCGTCTATTTCTGCGGAGAAGGAAAATCTTCTTCAAGAACAATAGATTCTACACAGTAAGTCAGTGAAATGTTTCCTCCAATTTACACAATGCAGCTCCCTGCTAATCCTATTGAGAAACACACCTTTTAGCTCCCCCAGATTGTTCCGGATTCACGAAGCATATCAGGAGGAAACGAATGGTCAAAGAAAATCACGTGGCTATACTATAGAAACAAAGAAATGTCCCTTCCCACTCCCCAGCTGAGAAAGACATCTGTTAATTGCCCAAGGAGGAGAAAGTGGAAGTCTGGAAGAGAAGATTGTTATTGATGCCTTAAACAGGTTACTCATAGTTTTCGAACTCGTTCGGTCTATCTTGCAATATAAAATTAGGGCTAAGGCGGGCTCGTTTGGGGCCTGACTATCTTTCAACATAAAACTGAGGTTCAGGCGGGTTCGTTGGGGCCTTGGCTCTATCTTGCCATATAAAACTAGGGCTCAGGCGGGCTCGTTCGGGCCCTGGTTCTATCTTGCAACATGAAATTAGGGCTCAGACGGGCTCTGGCTGACATACTTCGGGCTTAGAGGGGCTTGGGTTCTTAAAATTAATTCCTAACTCCGTACTGATGGAGAATCAATAATTCCTCTTAATCGACCTACGATTCTCTAAAATTCCTACATGGAAGAGATTTAAAACATTTCAATTCTGACTGCTAAAAAATTCCTTTTATTTATTTCAAAGGGTTTTCCTAAAAACATGAACCAAAGTCCAGCTCCAATAAAAAAAGAAAAAAACACGTCTTGATAACAATTAAAACGAATGAGGCATGATAAACCATATTTTTGTTTATAGTTTGTAACAACCAGTGGTGGTTCGTGCCGCTGAAAATGTACGTGCAAAGCCTTACGCCTTCCCAGAACATACCTTGGAGTTGGACTCAGCCTCCACCATCCGCCGGGAGGTGAATAAAGGAATAACAAAGGCAACTCCGTTTGTTTTCCGTGGTTATATACAAATCAGTATGAATTATTAATAATTTTTTTCATCTTTTTAGCGTCAGTTATCAAATTTATCGCCTTTTTGTTGTTAGTGGTTAAATTTATAACCATACATTTGGCTAAATATTAAGCCTAATATTTTGCAGAATATACGAATTTATTAATCTGCGACGACTTCAGTTAAAATAGCTGTGGATCATCTACAAAAAATTACTGAAGTGAAAAACGTTATTTTCGTATTTTTAATGGGAAATATTTTTGCGGTGTCTGTGTTAAATGTACAATCACCTTTGCATGCTCATTATGTATGATTTTTAATGCACTTTTGAAGAGCTTAAATATAAATTATTTATATATGAAAATACTAAGTTACTCTGCGTATTATTACTGAAGGCGTGAGATAATTTAATTTCAATGCTTCGTTCTACGGAGTTCTAGCTTCTGAAGAAATAAGAAATACCATACGACGATATAATCTCATAATGAATATCAGAGGTTTTACCTGTGATAAAGATGATCTATTCTTATGACGCTAAACAAATGGTGAATATATATTCTATGTACATGATGAAAATACACTAATGATTTTGAACACCACAGTGAGTATTCTGAAGCGTTTAAAAACAAACCATCTTGGATGATCGAATGCAGAAGACACAGTTATGAACAATCACATGCCCGGTACTTAATTCCATTGCAATAAGTTCAAATTAGATTCCACGTTTGCGGCTTTAAAACACTATTATGGACCCGCACTGATCACCGAGTGAGTGAACTCTCCATCCGAGCTCTTTCAATCTTACAAGTCCTTACAGGACCATTTCAGTTACCGTCTTCGGTCACCGATCCAACAACACCGTTCTGACAACTGTCGTTGGGGAAAAAATAGCATCACACCAAGGAGGTTATATTACTGGAGACACCCCCGGTGGCGCAGTGGTCTAAGGCGTTGGCCTCTGATCATTCGTCCGTAAGGGGTCCGGGTTCGAATCCCGGTCAGGCATTGTCTTACGGCACTGGCTCTCTCCCTTCCCTGGAACCAGTGACCCTAAATTAGGGACGGGCGACTGCTTATAGCCCATTGAGTTGCTCACGGTGGTCGTTAAACCTCCAATAAAAAAAAAAAAAGACACCAATGGCTCTGCCGCCATAGGTCACAGCTAATCTGTGGTGTGACGTCACAAGCAGACAAAAATGAACTAAATTATACCGTTGATGAAACAGTAAGCTTGTGTATCATTGATAAAGATTATTGAATTACTCATTTTATCTGTTTATACGCTTAGAAGCTTTTGTTCCATTGGTTTCCAAGCAGCTTCTCTTCTGCGGCTGCGTCGTGCCTGCTCATGACGTCATTTGCAGCACAGACGGTGACTTATGGCGGCCAAAGCTGCGTGGATAGGAGTGGTGTTTCCAGTAATATAACCTCCTTGCATCACACACTCGTAACGATTAGCAAATTCATAAACGTTCAGTCACAGATGCGCACTTGACTTGAGTTTAAAAAAAGTTGTTTGGAGCAGACACTGACGACGTTAAACAATTACTATAGACCGTATACATATGACGTCACAGCAAGGTAAACCATCGTATAGCAGACCCCTGATAATCGACTGGTGGTTTTTTTTTTTTTTTTTTTTTATTGGAGGTTTAACGACCACCGTGAGCAACTCAATGGGCTATAAGCAGTCGCCCGTCCCTAATTTAGGGTCACTGGTTCCAGGGAAGGGAGAGAGCCAGTGCCGTAAGACAAACACAAACATCCATGCCTCACCGGGATTCGAACCCGGACCCCGTTCGGACAAATGATCAGAGGCCATCGCTTAGACCACTGCGCCACCGGGGCGGCAATCGACTGGTGTACAAACACTGCTTGGATTTGCATTGCGGAGCGTTAGGGAAAATGGTGTTATGTGCTTTTTTCTACTGAAGTAACCAGAGTGAGAGAGATAATCATGAGTCCTATTATAGATTACCGTCTGAACGAACGAAGTGGGATCAGAATTATGAAAATTTAATTCAGAAGCGCCAAAATTTGTGGTTATCACGTATGTTGACATTGATGACAGGAAACGAAGGAACACTGGAGTGTGTAGTTTACATTTTGCAACAGGTATGTTCATAAATTTACTGATGCATTATCTAAAAAAACTCTATGAAGATCTTTAGACTAGAATTAACATTTCTTATGAGTAAGATTATGCTGTTCTTTATCGTGAATGTACCCACTGCTATAGGGGAGTGAATATCTTATGGAACCTTCATTTGTTGGGTTCCCAGGCCGATTTTGGAAAAATGATCTCATGATAACATTCACCAGTTTATTATTATTGTCATTATTATATACACTGAGTGGCCACTTTATTTGATCACCTGACAGTTTTAAGCAATTGAGCTATGGCTGAACGCTATTGCCGCCAGAGGGCGAGGCTAGTATAAAAAGGGAAAGCTTAGTGCTTACGACAGTAGTAGAAGTGATTTTTGGGTGACGAGATGGGTAAAAAATGCGATTTGACAGACTTTCAATGTGGGATGATCGTAGGAGTTCGGAGACATGGAGCGAGTATCACCGAAACCGCCGCATTCGTGAAATGCTCCAGAGCAGCTGTTGTTAAAGTGTTTAAAGACTGGACTGCCAGCCAAAATCTGTGTCTCTACGTGCAACGTGTGGTCGTCATCGACTAGTGACTGCTCGGGCGGAACGGAGAGTGTCCAGACTGGTAACAGACAACAGAAGGTGCAACAGTGCAGCACAGACCATCTTAATCAAGGATCCCCTCAAATGATCTCTGCATGCACTATTCGCCGTACACTACATCGGATGGGATATGGCAGCCGAAGGCCTGTTCCAACATCTTTGCTGTCTGCAGTTAACAATAGAAAACGTCTCCAGTTCGCACAGGAGCTGGTCGATAATTGGAAACAAATTATGTGGTCCGATGAATCACGTTTTCAGTTGCACCATGCCGATGGCCGAGTGAGAATTTGGCGGAAATAGCACGAAAAGCATGGACCCCAAATGCATTGCTACAACCCTTCAAGCTGGTGGAGGCAACGTTATGGTTTTTGGAATGTTTTCCTGGCATGCTTTGGGCCCTTTAATTCATGTTGATCAACGTCTGACTGGCACATCATATCTAAACATCGTTGCGGACCAAGTGCATCCTGTCATGTGGATGGTTTATCCCAATGGCGATGGCTACTTTCAACAAGATAATGCGTCCTGCCATAGTGCTCGTATTGTACAGGATTGGTTTCAGGAACATGCCGGTGAGTTTACTTTGCTTAGATGGCCCCCACAATCTCCAGATCTCAACCCCATTGAGAATTTGTGGGATGAAGTTGAACGAGCCGTCAGATAGCTGGATCCACAACCCTGCAATCCAACACTCCTGGAAAGTGCTATTCATCAAGCATGGTCTCAGATCCCACAAACCACCTATCAACATCTCGTGGAGTCCATGTCACGATAAATCGACGCAGTATTAAAGGCAAAAAGTGGCCTAACGAAGTACTGAGGGGTGGTCATAATAAAGTGGCCACTCAGTGTATAAGGTACAGAGACTTAGTGCTACTCGCCAGAATTATTATTATTATTATAACCTTACCTGTGTAAAGCTAAGAATTTTTACTTTATCTTAAGTTTCAGATTGGGGAATTTCTAAATTATTGAAAGGTAAACTTTTAAATTAAATAATTAGCCAAAGATGAAAGGACTTTTTTATCTTAATTAACTGTGTGAATATGCTGTTAGCACAGAAGTTGGTGGCTGTGCGGGAATGCAGAATTTCGAGTTCCTTTCCAGCAAAAACGTTCCCCTTTCTACAATATTGTTCAGGGAAATCCAGTATGGAATATCATATGGGTCACCACAATTGCCCAATAACTTTAATTTATCAGAATAAAGCTGTTTTTGGTCACCAGATAACCCACTTAGGTAGCCCGTGCAATGCATATTTGATCTCCCTTGTACACCAGTTGTTTTGCAAGAAAGCAGCAGACGAAAAAGTGACGCGAACCGCAGTTTCGTGACGTCAATGCGTACGATCTATAAAGAGTTTGTGCAATCCAAAAAGCTATAAATAATTGCACATGGATCAAGCTTCATTGTTACGCAGCTCCCTCTCCATCATAATCATGAATCCCAAAAATTTTACGTAGGATCTATTTTTACTTAGGATCCTAAGAATTTTACTTCAATTTTTCTCATTAAAGTTCTTGAAGAAAATGGTCCTTTTAACGAAGAATCTACTGAACTAATTGCAATCGTCATTCAAGAATTTAAAAGATTACGAAAGTTTCACTACAAAAAACAAAAAATAGAAGCGCACAAAAAGAATTTAACTGAATGATCGCTCAAATTTCTTGAGAGCACGGTAAGAATCAGATAAGCTTTCCTTGTGTTTTGGTATACTACCACATCCTGTAGGCATTGTGAGTAAAATAGTATCCCTTTGCAAAGGCCCCAGGCTGCCCCGGTGGCGCAGTGGTCTATCCGCTGGCTTATGGCCATTCATCCGTGAGGGGTCCTGGTTCCAATCCCGGTGAGGCATGGATGTTGCGTTTGTCTTACTGCGCTGGCTTTCTCCCTTCTCTAGAGCCAGTGGCTCTAAATTAGGAACGGGCGACTGCTTTTTGCCCATTCAGTTACTCGTTGTGGTCGTTAAACCTCCAGATAAAACAAGTTAGTAAAATCATGCAATGCATTGATTATGATACGCTTTCCAACATACCAGAAATCATTACTCAAGTTATTACTCAAGTTATGAGCATAATGGCGGTGGAATAAATCTCGCTCCTGTGCCCTGACCTTTGACCCCATTTCGATGATATTAAACAGAACCGGTTCAGTATACCTCCGGGACAACATTATAAAATTTTGTCGCAATCCAAGCATTTTTATGTAAGTTATGAAGCATAAGGGCGATGGAATGAATCCCACTCCTGTGCCCTGAACTTTGACCCCATTTCGATGATATTCAACAGAACCGGTTCAGTATATCTCCGGAACTACATGCCAAAGTTTCGTCGCAATAGAAACATTTTTAGTCAAGTTATGAGGATAATGGCTGTGGAATAAATCTCACTCCTGTGCCCTGACCTTTGAACCCATTTCGATGATATTCATTAGAACCGGTTCAATATACCCCGGAACAATAAGATAAAGTTTTGTTGCAATCGAATAATTTTTACGTAAGTTATGACGCGTAAGAGCGATGGAATAGATCCGGCTCCTATGTCCTGACCTTTGAACCCATTTCGCCCATTTTCAATAGGATTCGTCCCCAGATTGGTGCCTACCACATACTAAAATTTCATCAAAATCGAACTATTTTTACGTGAGTTATCGTGCTGACGGACAGACAGACAGACAGGCAGACGGACAAAGCTGGAGCATATACGCTTCTTCAACCGACGGTTGGAAAGCGTAAAAAAGCAATTTGAGAGTTGTGTGCTTTTCTTGTATATGTTGTTTACAAGTGATACAGTTTTGTCACTCTTTTCTCTTCGAACAGAACTCCATTACGTTGCGTAATCCAAAGCCTTTTGATAACTGGTATGAAAAACGTCCAGAAGATCTTGGAACTCATTATGTGAGAAGCATTTCCTATGGTGGAGAACTTTTAGCTTCCATACGATTCAGAGCGCATAAGGAGTCTGACTTCAACGTCATCAAAGGAGCGGTCACTGGCACTTTTTCTGGAGGAGATTCAAGTACCCTTGTAGTAGAAGGTGAGGAATTCTAGTGCTCACACAATAATGAATGCTATTTATAAAGACACTGCTGAAAGTAGAAATTGATGCAAAACTAAAAACCTTTGCATGGATTTCTATTTTAAGATGACATGTGACGTACTACACAGGTGAAGCACATGCCAAGACGGCAAACATGCTCTGATAAATGCCGTCGGTGTAGTTCATTTGGAAAAGCATTAGGATCCGGAGTAGAAGGATGTGGCTTCGAGCTCCGTCCCGGTCAAAAAAAATTGTGTTTTCACATTGGCGCCCGATTGTGGAAACGGATCTACTGGCCGTTGAGTTCTTCGAAAAATGTCTGATGTTCCCTTCCACACATCGTCTGGAATTAATGAGAATTCCTTCTTCGCTTCGAAAAATGTGTGATGATTCTTCTACACATCGTCTGAAATTAGAGGGAAAATTACTTCTACATAGAGTTACTTCAAGCATGGTTTGCGGTGGACCCGAAATTTACGATTTCATGCCCCCCGCCTTTCTTTTAGGGGGAATATACACTACATTGACAAAAGTCACCGAACGGATCCGCGGTACAGCTGCAAACGGTACAAAAATATGCTCTGCAGCTGTCCGCGATCATATCGCCCTGTGAGGTTGAGTGTAAATGTCGCGGCGGGAGAGAACTGACTCTGAGAAAGGAAAGATTGTTGGGTGTAATATTAGTGGGTTGTCCATAAGAGAAACCGAGAGGCGTTTAAACATACCAAAGTCAACTGTTTTGGATGTACTGAATAAGTGGAAGACACATGGCGTGCCCGTAGCAGCAAAACGTACCGACAGACCAAAGAAAATCAGTGATAGAGGACGTCGAAGCCTCAGGAGAGTCGTTACAGCTAATCGACGGAGTACAGCAAAAGACCTCAGTGTACAGGTGAGAAACTTGGTATGTACACGTACCATTCGCAGAGAACGTCATTCCATGGGTTACCGTGGTTGTGCGGCTGCTCATAAGCCCTTCATATCCACTCGGAATGCTACTCGTCGTTTAGCATGGTATAAAAAAACATTTATCGTGGACCGTAGATCAATGGAAATGGGTCCATGGACTGATGAATCCAGATACATGATCCATCAGTCTGATGGCCATGTGTGGGTATGGCGGCAGCCGGGGAACGCTATTTATCACAGTGTACTGTTCCTACGGCCAAGTTTGGAGCTGGCAGTGTACTCGTGTGGGGGTGTTTTTCGTGGTATGGTCCCGGCCCATTGGTTATCGTGGACAAACCTGTTAACCAGCACGTCTACCTCGATGTTCTGGACAAATATGCTCTATCAACTCTGTGGCAATACTATAGAACCGAGCCTTGTTGGTACCAGCAGGATAATGCACCGAGCCATAAAGCAAGGACTGTTACGGCGTGGTTTAACGATAATTCCGTGTCATGTGTGGACTGGCCAGCACAGAGCCCTGATCTTAATCCCATAGAGCACCTATGGGATGAATTAGAGCGCCGCATAAGAAGTTTGGAACCAAGGCCTACTACTAAGCAACAGTTAGCGGCATCATTATGTACTGAATGGAAGCGCATACCTATCGCTGTGTTCCAAAACCTTGTCGAAAGCCTGTCTCGAAGGGTCAGTGCATGCATATTAAGGCCAAAGGTGGACCGACACTGTACTAATGTATGTTAAATAAACGCTATGTTGTGTTTCTCTTCTAGGTGTACGGTGACTTTTTCAATATAGTGTATGTGACGTACTGCAGAGGTGAAGCATATGTCAAGATGGAAAAGTTGCATGATAAATTCCATAGGTGTAGCTTAATTGGGAAGGCACTGCTCCGAAGAAGCAGGAAGCGAGTTCGATATCCACCACAGGCAAAAGTTTGGTTTTTCACAGACGCCAATTTTTAATTTTCGGCACTCATCACATTATTTTAGCAAACGACTGGATTTAAAATGGACAGTCATTGTAAAATAAGACATAAAGGTCTCTTAAAAATACAGGGTAATTCAAAATGATTGCCCCGATTACAAATGACTACGTGTTTATGAAGAAAAATTGACAGCTGATATACCTACAAAAGAAAGAAGGAAGTTTAGAATTTTATTGGAACCTACTGCTGTGTTGCTATGGTGACGTAGGAAAGTGGGCTGCCTGTGCGTCAAAGCCAGCTGGAAGAAATGGCGACCGACAGGGTTTTTGCAAGTGGTCCCCCAGGTCTCTGGACCTTACTCCTTGTGACTTCTTTTTGTGAGGGTATGTCGATGACCATGTGTATGTGTCACCTTTGCCGAGAACACTGCACAAACTAAAGATGCGCATTCAGCTTGCACTGGCATCAGTGACTACGGACATGCTTCGTAATGTATGGCGTGAAATGGATACCGTTTAGATGTTGTCCGCGTGACCCAGGGCAGTCACATAGAACATTTGTAAGGTATGGAAATTCTAAACATCCTTCTTTATTGTTCAACAGTGTGATCTCTATATCTACACTGCTGGCCACCCAAAATGCAACACCAAAAAGGACACGAGATAGCAAAGCCAGATTTGCTGGACACATAACAACAGATACAAAGATGAAACGATTGAGCTTACAGGCCCGTGCAACTTGCGGAACACATAGACATCAATAGTTCGTGTGGCCCCCATGGCTGGCAATAACGGCCGCTACGCACCGCGGCATCGAACGAAAGAGGCTTTGGATGTGGGCTTGGGGTATGTCAGTCAAGGCTGCTTCCACACGTTGCCACAGTTCATCAGGCGTAGCAGCGGGTGGTGTTTGCCGGGCCACTCGGTTGCCGATCAGCGACCAGACGTGTCCAAAGGGCGACATATCGGGAGAACAGGCGGGCCACGGCAGCAGTGACACCTGGCGGGCCGTGAAGAATTGTTGTACGATGCCTGCCACGTGCGGGCGCGCATTGTCCTGTTGAAACGTGGCCGCTGGCAGGTCCTGCAGGTAAGGGAGGACTACAGTATCAAAAACATCGGAGATGTAGCGGTGGCTGTTGAGTGTACCGGCGATGCGCACCTGAGGGGTGCGGGTGTCATATCCAATTGCGCCCCAAACCATAACGCCAGGCGACGGACCGGTATGGCGATGCATAATACAGGCGTCATGCAGTCTCTCGCTGCGGTGTCGCCACACGCGGATCCGACCATTGTGGTGTTGCAGGCAGAAGCGGGATTCGTCGGAGAAAATAATGTCGTGCCATTCCGTAGTCCAGGTGCGGCGTTCAACGGCCCACTGCCGCCGCACTCGCCGGTGGCGTAACGTCAATGGTAATCGGAGCAATGGGCGCCGTGCGACAAGTCCCCGCTCCTGCAGAAGACGTCGAATGGTACGTGCTGACACAGGTTGTTGCGCAACACACCCTAATTCCTGCGCTAACGTTCGTGATGGGGCAGTGCGAGCCGTCAATGCCCGCCGCACAACATGCCGGTCCTCTCGTTATGTGGTGTACCGCGGCTGCGGCAATCACTCACGTCGGTCCGTCCGTCCCTCCTGCACCCACCGAATCCATACTCGCCTCACTGTGGCTGGATGTCGTCCCACACGGGCGCCGATGTCTCGGTACGACAAACCTATGTCTCGATAAGCCACTATTCGTCCTCTGTCGAGACTGCCGTATTCTGCGACGAGGCATCAGGAAGCTTCCCACGCACAGGTCCAGCAGCACAACACACTTCCACACCTTACACCCCGCCTTCTGTGCACCCTTCTTATAGTGCTTCTCGGTGGCGTGCCGGGCGCACATGATTTGCATATGCCCTGCAATGCTAATCGTTTGCATGTCCTCTCGCGGGCGACAGATGCTGCAAATTTCAGGCCAATCGGATGCTTCCTTCTTGGTGTTGCATTTTTGGGTGGCCAGCAGTGTATATTCATAAACCAGTATTGTAATCGGGGCAATCATTTTGAATTACCCTGTAGAACATGCAGGCTCAAGTGTGCTTGGAGAAGTCAGCATGCAGTCTAGAGTGTGAATGTTGCAATCTTCGGACAGTTACGATATTAAGGAATATCAAAATGGCATACAGCAGTGGCTCAGGTGTTACGATCCACAGTGGTTAAGAAATTCGCCGAATGGTACCAAACAGGTAAATTCGCTTTTCGCTGATGAAACAGATAAGATGGATGCCCATAGGTAGTGAAATGCGTCGTACGGACTCAGCAAGTCACGGTGCCCTTGGCCATGTCTCAGTATATCCTGGGGAGTACAAGATGAATGTCTCTGTCGATGATGCGCTGCACTTTCAGACGCATGGGGAGAAGTATAAGCCCATAAGGCAGCAACTTCTAACAAAAGTTATCGAACCAGCTGCTGTGATACCTCAGAAGCACATCGATTGTTTACAGTCGAGGACTGGAAGAAACAGTATTCTGGTGCAACGCGTCGAAATTTTTGAAGCACCGCGCTTACAGACTCATTCGTGTAGGGCGCGAACAACGTGAATCTATTGGCTTTTTTATGCACTGTTTTTACTGTCCCGATCGGACCGGTGGTATCACGATATACGTCGTATTTCGTTTGTCTGAACTGAGATTTATTGAGTGTAGAACCAAGAGTGACCGGTCTAGTTTACCTGCAGCACTCATCAGACCACATGCACTCAGCAAAGTTGCCCTGCTTCTCGAAAACTACTGAATTTTCCAGGACGGCAACGCGATGAGTCTCCTTTTCGGGACTCCACCGATGAGCCGTTACATTATGACCACCCACAACTTAGAGAAATGAGCGTGCCTGGAGATGAAGTTCACAGAGCAATAATTATACAACTCGAGGACCGGCTTTCGGTTAGTACAGTGTTCGGAGTCAGAATGGGAAAAACTGCCGATTTATCGTAGTCCGGTAAAGGATAAATTGTGATGGCACGGCGACTCGGAACTACGATCTCGGAAACGGCGCGGCTTGTTCACGTGCCGCTGTAGTGAGTACGTATCAAAAGTGGTGCACAGATGGCAAACGAGATTTCTTGGACGTAGAACCAAGAGTTCAGCCGTGTATCGTCCACAGCTCATTGATGCCAGAAGGGAGTGGGGACTGTCGCGCATTGTTCACAGCGACCGCAGGGCCACAGTGCGACAAATCACCCGCAGCTACAACAGTGGTGATCAGGGCAATGTGTCACAGCACACAGTTCATAGCAGCCTTCTGAGCATGGACCTGCGTAGCCGAAGACCCAGCCGAGTCCCCATGCTCACTGCACGTCATCGCCAACAACGCATGAAATGGGCCCAAGATCATCGATATTGGACCGTGGATGATTGGAAGAAAGTGGTTTGGTCTGACGAAACAAGATTCCTGGTGCATCGCGTAAACGGCCGAGCGCGGATACTCCGACTGCCAACGGAGGCTATGGCACCTGGATGCACTGTTGGGCGGAAACAGGCCGGAGATGGCGGTGCTATGCTGTGGGCGATGTTTTTTTTTTTTTTTTTTTTTTTTTTATTGGAGGTTTAACGACCACCGTGAGCAACTCAATGGGCTATAAGCAGTCGCCCGTCCCTAATTTAGGGTCACTGGTTCCAGGGAAGGGAGAGAGCCAGTGCCGTAAGACAAACACAACATCCATGCCTGATCGGGATTCGAACCCGGACCCCTTACGGACGAATGATCAGAGGCCAACGCCTTAGACCACTGCGCCACCGGGGCGGCGGCGATGTTTTCTTGGGACACTTTAGGCCCCATTATCTCAATAGCACAATCCCTGACAGCTGTCAGGTATCTGAACATCGTTGCGGACCAAGTTCACCCATTCATGGCAACTGTGTTTCCTGCTGGTGATGGCCATTACCAGTAGGATAATGCGCCATGGCACACTGTCAGAATCGTCAAGGAGTGGTTCGAGGAACATTCTGGTCACTTTCTGTTTATGCCTTGGCCTTCAAATTCACTTGACATGAACCCAATCGAACATTTGTGGTTCGTCTTGGAAAAGCGGGTTCGCGCTAAATCACCACCACCCCGAAATGTACAGGAACTGGAAGACCTTCTGTTGACATTATGGTACCAGATACCCCAGGATACCTATCGCCACCTCATCGAATCGATGCCTCGCCGAGTGGCCGCTGTTTTACGGGCTAAAGGGGTCCTACAGCTTATTAGGTAGGTGGTCACAATGTAATGACTCATAGGTGTATACAGGAGTATTTCAAAGAACACAGATGGAAATCAGTAATCTTTTTCGACCATCGAATATGAACATCAGCCATCTTTTCCGGGTCTACTGGATAACAGTCCAATAGAACGCTTTTGGGGCCTCTAGAATGTGAGGAGAAAAAGAGCTACGATCTGCACATTCAGGTGCCTGATGTACTAAGGTTCAATCTTCTTCAGGTGAATGCTATGTCCAGACAACAGACAAGAACGTATACGGTTCGAAAACCACCAGCTGCACACCGCCATGAAAACGAGTATCCCTGGGAATGGGACTTACGATGACGCTTCTTTCTAGTTGCCTTCCTCAGCAAGCGTCAACCGCAAAAATGGCTCGATACATCTAAGGATGATTTTAGAAATCCACCCACTCATTCATGTTACGTTCGCGGAAACCCTGGAAAACAGCTTTTTGGACGGTAGGCAGAGGCATTAGAACCTGCATAAGTAGCTTATCACACAGACACGAGGTTGGATATTAGCCAACTGCGCCAAACTGGTAGTTAACATTTCATACAAAATACAAATTTAACATGACGTCAGTTGCCAATGAAGGTTAGTTTAAATTGTAAATAAAAACAAATTCAAAAATTACTAATTTGAAAATGTCATATTATTTGAATCGCGTTCTTTTTCCTTCGTAGTCGTTCTTTTGGACTGAGCTTCAACTTCAAAGCATATTCCACACAACAGGATATCTAATTTGATAGCTATGTAATGTTCACTTAGTGTCCAAATGACTCCAGTGGAGAGAGAGAGAGAGAGAGAGAGAGAGAGCATCGGTTATCAAGTAATCACGGCCGAGAAATTTCAAAAATCGAATTTTCGGATAGTCGTTTACATATGGAAGATGTGTGTGCATTTACAGTTAATTAATACAGACATTTGACGTGACTGGTAACACCAAACAGAAGTTATCGCTCTTTCCACGTTTATAAGTGAGTCACGGAAAAATTCTTATTGGCCGCCACCGGGAATCGAAGCCAGGGTCTTCCAGGTACGCGCCGGATATGCTTCCAATGCAGCACCACGGCCTCGAATTCCTCCAGACTCACATACACTAGCTGCCAAGTCAATTTGCAGATTGCTTCTTGGAGCCCCGCACAATGCTGGGGATTCACCAAAGATGGTAAGCAGCAACTGAACAACTAATTAGAAGGCGAATGAATAATTAATACAGACATTGGACGTGGACTAGGAACATCAAACAGAAGTCATCGCTCTTTCCACGTTTATAAGTCATCCCTAGCATTGTGCGGGGCTCCAAGAAGCAATCTGCCAATTGGCTTGGCAGTTAGTGTGTGTGAGTCTGGAGGAATTCGAGGCCGCTGTGCTGCAGTGGAAGCATATCCGGTGCGTAACTGGAAGACCCTGGGTTCGATTCCCGGCGGCGGCCAATGAGAATTTTTCCGTGACTCACTTATAAACGTAGAAAGAGCGATTACTTCTGTTTGATTTACAGTTAAGTTCACTAAAATATAGCATATACGGAATAGTGTAAGAAACATTTATTAAAATTAAGAACAAAAATCCATAACTTTTTCTTTAACGGAATTTGGATTTCTCTTTCGGATAATGGATTTTTCGTATAATAAATATTCTGATAATCGATACTATACCGTTTATACTACTCAGCTTTCTAAAATTCCAATGATTCTCAGGAATAATTCGTTTCTAACGTTGCATTCGTTTCTAACGCTGTCTTGTGAAGGTTTACTAATCGAAACTTTTACTATTTTGTAGGACAGTTGGAAAAAATCCAACAAGATCTGAAGAGTAAAGCCAGCATGGAAATTTCTTACTATGCAACTGTTCCACTGAGAGGAGTTCCTAATACCATAGAAGGATTGCGTAGTTTAGTTAACGATTTCGACAAACATCTAAAGGAGGTGAATGATGGATGGGGTGTACCTATTCGTGTCGAACTCGCTGAACTTTCCAGTTTAGAAGGCGGTGAAGCTCGATTTAAATTCTTGAAAAACAGGTAATTATGATAAAACTAGCGTATAGCCTGTCCTAGGATGGTTGTTTTTAAGATTTAAATAAATATTAATATATAGGGGATGTTGCTCGTCCTGTGACGGATTGAAATTTTTAATTGAAGCAGATTGAAAACAAATAAAATAGACGCCGAATTTCTGTAAGAAAACATAATAGAAACTTATATGGTACGAACTCATGTTAGAACTAAAAATTATATGCTATTAGGGGTATGCAAAAGTTTCCGCCTACCCGCTAGCGGGCGCTGTAGGTGTCTAACCGGCCGGCGACCCGTGCTGTCAGTTCTTACATGAAGCCAAGCATGGCGGTCGATAAGGTTCATTTGCGGCACTGTTTATTATTCATGTTTAATTTAGGGAAAAGTTCGAGTGAATCATACGGTGCAATATGTCAGGCGTATGGCAAAACGGTTATGGGTGAGCGGACGTGTTGACAATGGTTTGCCAGGTTTAAGAAAGGTGATCTAAGCTTGGAAGACACGCCACGTGCAGGTAGACTGCAGGAACAAGCAGACGAGGAGTTGGAATCGCTGTTGCAAGAGGTTGCCACGCAATCGACCACGCAACTGGCGAATCGTTTGAAAGGGGCTCAATCGACGGTGGTACGGTGTCTACAGGCCTTGGGGAAGATCCAGAAGATTGGTAAGTGGGTTCTGCATACTTTAACGGAGCGTTATATTGGTCAACGATTGAGCATCTGCTTGTCGTTGATAAAGAGGTTTCAAGGGAAGAATTTCTTGTGGAAGGTCGTCACCGGGGATGAAAAATGGATCTATTGCGACAACCCCGTACGCAAGCGATTCTGGGTCGACCCAGGCCTGCCATCAACATCCACTGCAAAACAGGAAATCCACGGAAAAACGGCGCTGCTGTGTGTGTGGTGGGATATACACGGAGTGCTCTACTTCGAACTGTTGAAACCGGGCGAAACAATCACTGCATAACGATATAGCGATCAGTTGATGAAACTGAACGCCACAATCAAGCAAAAACGCCCATTGACAGGTAAAAGACGCCACCCAGTCACCCTGTTACACGATAATGCCAGACCACATGTCGGTTGCCCCACGAAATCAACCCTTGAACAATTTCACTGGGAGGTTTTACCGCTCCCGGCTTACTCATCGGACATTGCACCCTTAGACTTTCATCTGTTTCGCTCTATGCGACATGCCCTAGCCCAACATCGGTTCACCACAGTTCCAGAACCGGAAAATTTCGTCAATGCGTTCTTCAGCTCAAAACCCGAGTCCTTCTACCACAGGGGCATTCATTTGTTGCCTGAAAAATGGCAAAAAGTCATTGATGCTAACGGCCAATATTTCGTTGAATAAATATTTACTGGTTTCCTGATTGTTCCTGTGTCATTTCTCCTTAAAACGGCGGGAACCTTTGCATACCCCTAATATTTATATCTGTTTTTCAGAAGACCTCGCGGTAAATAACATTCTGTGCAAAATATTTGTTATTTAACAATTGTAGATTAGAGCGCTTGGATAGATCGATATTTTGCAAAATGTGAAATATAATCAGCACTAAACTCTGAAAGTTGTTTTCGTGTAAACTTACCGTAATAACTTTTACTTTGATTTTTCGCGTTAAATTACTTTTTCTCCGGCACACTTGTTATTCCCTTCACGGCTTGTTTTGGACTGTCCAATTCGACGGTTAGTTTGAAACTTCATACCAAAGCTTTTTCTACAAAATAATGCGACATCTGGTATTACAAATCAGAACTATCTAAATTATCGACAATGTGCTATTGGGGCGACATCTGCTTTTAGATGCAATCTTGCTCACTTTGACATCTCAAGATATCAGTTTTTATTGTAGATTAGAGCGTTTAGATAAGATCGATATTTTGCAAAATGTATAATATAATCAGCACTAAACTCGGAAAGTTAGTTAAATTAAAAAAGTAAAAAGATAAGTAAAGCGTACACATTAATATTCGAATTGTGTTAAATTAAATTTAATATACAAACGCAACTTGCCGTGATATTAAGATTTTAATTCAAATTTTGTAGATCGGATAAATAGAACTCGAGTCATTGATAATCCAGTGTTTTTTAATTAGCACGTGATCACCTTGACATCTCAATGTGATCGCGTGCAAACTCAACTTGCTGTGATATTAAGAATTCAATTCGAATTTTATAGATCGAAAAAGCAGAACTCGAGTCATCAATAATCCAATGTTTTTAAATTAGCACACGATCACTTTGACATCTAAAGGTGATCGCGTGCTATTACACTGGCGGAAAGTGAAAAAAGAACACCAAGAAGGTGA
Source organism: Macrothele yani (assembly GCA_039090855.1). Lineage (NCBI taxonomy): Eukaryota > Metazoa > Arthropoda > Arachnida > Araneae > Macrothelidae > Macrothele > Macrothele yani. Next base: position 72,260,364 of record CM077016.1, on the reverse strand, counting down.
CGTCTGATACCAACGAAATTTATGCAGCATAATAACGGAATACAGAGGATAACGTGATCAAAATATTATGGAAAAATACAGCTGTATTTGCTGGTAAACTGAAAAATAACACTTCCATGTAACATGGTTAGTACGAGGTTGAACCGCCATGAACTGCGTCACACTGTGCAATTCTGGCATGGAGTCTGTCGTACAGATGTTGGATGTAAGTTTGGGGTATTGAGTTCCAAGCATCCTCAACCTGGACGCGTAAATCGGGGATGGTCGTGGCTGGCCGTGGAGACCTAATAAGTCGTTGTCCCATAAAATCGCACACGTGCTCAATGGAGGACAAATCCGGTGAACGTGCAGGCCATGGAAGTTGTCTCACACCCTGAAGTGCATGTTGTGTTGCACGTGCCGTGTTTGGGCGTGAGTTATCTTGCTGGAAAACACCACGATGGACCGACCTTACAAATGGCACAACAACGGGATGAATTATGTTGTTGATGTAGGAGGTGCTGTTTAACGTACCCGGTACATACACTAGTTGTGTACGGGAGTGATAGCTGATCGCTCCCCACACCAGGAGACCAGGTGTAGGCCCTGTGTGTCGCTGGCGGATGCAAGAAGGGCGGAGACGCTCCCATGTGCGTCTACGAACACGCACACGGCCATCGGAGGCTCCCAAGCAGAATCTGCTTTCATCGCTGAACACGACAGATCGCCATTGCGTTCTCCAGTGCAGACGTTGGCGACACCACTGCAGCCGTTCCTGACGGTGAGCTGGAGTCAGAGGTACACATGCCAGAGGCACACGTGCACGTAGTCCTGCATCAAGAAGACGGTTGCGGATTGTTTGCACAGTCACCTCAGGTGCAACGGCAGCTCGGATTTGCGTCGCAGTGGATGTTCTGCTTGACAACGCCGCTCTTCTTATGCGTCGATCGGTCCGCTCATCAGTCCGTCTGTGACTCCCGGTTCCACGTCTTCTCGCGTGGTAATGTTCCTCGGACCATCTACGCCACCATCGTACCACCACCGATACTTCCCGTCCAATTCGCTCCGGAATACGACGATGCGACCACCCGGAGTCCGACTAGACAACCTCGCTCCATGTCCGATAACTGCTGAAATCGTACACGTCTTTCATGTCCAGGCATTGCAGCTTCTTCAGGGTCTTCGCACGTCTCCGTACGCCGACGACTGATTACATTCACTTCACCGTACTCCTTAAATACCACCGACGAAATTTGCATATTATGCCGTGCTGTGGCGTAAGCGCTCACCGGTTGCTCCCGAAATTAACATCACACCTACGTAAACTCGACCCCCATTAACATATGTAAATTTCATAATCGTCCGCCAATTCCTTCTTGGTGTTCTTTTTTCACTTTCCGCCAGTGTATATAGCAGGCAATCATTTTGACATCGCAAGAGCACACACGAATTGATCGATAAGTGATGGCGCAACAATGCAGACGCGCGTTGGTGTGACGTCATGCGTTCCAGAAGACAGACAGATAGATCTGGGTGTTTATATATATATTATTGTGCTTTTTTCTTGTTTTTTTTTCTATTGGAGGTTTAACGACCACCGTGAGCAACTCAGTGGGCTATAAGCAGTCGCTCGTCCCTATTTTAGGGCCATTGGTTCCAGGGAAAGGAGAGAGCCAGCGCAGTAAGACAAACAACACCCATGCCTCACCGGGATTCGAACCTGTACCCATCTCGGACGAATGATCAGAAGCCATCGATTATACCACTGCACCACCGGGGCGGCTGATGAAATTGTGGAATAACTTTTATAACAACTTTTCTTTGTGTTAGTGCATTTTTCACTAACATGCCCCTGTATCCCCCTCTCTGTAAGTAAGTAGGCATTCTACATTGAAGATATCTAGGCATTTATTTTCTCACAATATAACATTTGAATGCCAAAGTTGTCGTTTGGTGGGCCAAACCCTTTGTTTTGTGATCTGGCGCGTGAACAGGATGTGAATTAGTGACGCACGAGTAACTACGAGACATCTAAACTACTAAATTGAAGTAACTCATCCTACGAGAGGCTGTCAGTGTGAGCCTCAAGTGAAATCGTCCGAGTCCGCTGGCGATTTTGAAGTTTAATTGAATTCTTATTGTTATTCTCAACAAAATAAGATATCGTCTTATGAAACTATTATATTCAGTGGCGTATCTTGGGTCCGAGAACCCCCCCATACAGCACTTTTTTCTAAAAAAATGCGAAGTTTATTTTTTAATTGTTAAGTAAACAGAAGTAACTTTTTTCTAAATTGTAGGTACATGCTATTGCTAACATGATGCCAAATAATTATGAGGATTAGGATTTGAATACGTATTTGTACACGAACTCCATTCTTCTTTCCTTTTGTGTGAATTTGAGTGTTACGTTTTCACAAAAATGTTTCTTCCGAGTACTTTTTCATATTTAAAAATGTTTGTCTCTATTAACAAACCAGCCAAGTTCCTCGAATGCACATGTCTTTGTGTGGCTCTAAGATATATCTTGATTCTTTTTAAAACGGAAAAACTTCTTTCGGGAGTTGCAGTTGTTGATGGAAAGTTTAATATTAGATCTGCTAATTTGTACACCTCAATAAACACTATGTCCAATTATTCAACTTTATGTAACAAGTAATGTCTCTTACTGATTTGTTTTGTCTTCATCAAGGGAATAAAACACCTTCAGTTCATTTTTTAATTGAGCTGTAACAAAATTTGAAGCATAGAGTTCTTTAAGCTCTGATAAGTAGATGTTCAGGGAAGCTTTCACAAAATTTATCAAAACAGTTCGAATCCAAGAAAGCCACGAATTTAAGATATAATATCACTGATTTTAATTCATTGACACTTCACCCAAACTAAAACCACTCTCGCGAAACACGCGCTGTTAAAGGCGGAAGCATGGAGGGACGGAGGTAGTCCGAAGTCTTCTCTTTTCTGAGCCAACCGTTGCGCAAAGCAATGGTCCATTCACCTCCATACGCTCATTCATGTCATGGAAACGCTAGCAGGCGATCGTACACAAAGTTCTTCGCATCAGAACAGCGAAGACTCGAAGACCTGCTTGCGTTATGCCGTTGGTCACCGTTCGCCAGACGGATTCTCATAATCGAAAGAAGCGAATCCGCTCGTGTTTTTTTCGCATCGAAAGCATCGACATATCTTAATACCGTCGATAATTGACTTTTATTTGTGCATTCTCTGGGCTTCGCAGCTAGCCTCGAATATACGCCACTGATTATAATAAATCAATTGTATAGGGAAAACTTTGTCGCATCAGAACTTAATGTGCTTTGTTATTCGGATACGCCAAGTTTCTGATTCAAGAAAAGACAATCATTTCATGGTATCCGTAACAGCCTTTACAACGATAATCTCCGTCAATTAAGGTTACAACTGCTCTTAAATCTCTCCATTTTGTGCCTGGCACGATGATTACAGTAGGCGAAGGTACAAGAGAAACCAAGGATAGGACGCAGAAGATATTTGAACCTGTAAATTGTACTCAATACATTTCTGCTTGTATAAATGTCTTCATTCACCGAATGGCAGTGGCGTGCATAAGACCACTACTGACTTCGAAATAGTGTAAAACGAAGTTCTTAGCTTACTCAAAATAAGATTATTGAGATCTACTGCCATCCAGGCGGTTATCGTTTAAACCACCACTTTAAAATATTGATCGTAACTCGCTGCATTCACGATTTCGACGTATCGTCGTCACCTTGTGATTATAACATAATAATACTGTAACAAGAAATAGAAGCGAAATTTTGACAAATGTGAAATGTATCTATTCAAAACTATATGAAAGGGATGATACATCTATTCCAGACATTACGACAGGTACCAGTGCCAAAGTCTCTCAAATCCTCCCTGCAGAAGTTACATATGCAATTAAGAACATGAAACGGGGAAGAGCTTCAGGAGAAGATGGAATTACCGTGGACATTATACAAGAAGCAAGTGGAGAAATTGAAACTACACTCGCCCAAGTTTTCACCAGATATCTTAATGAAGGGAAGATTCCTGAGGGTTGGAACAATGCTACAATGATCTTGCTCCATAAAAAAGGTGACATTGAGGATCTCAGGAACTGCAGGCCCATCAGCCTTCTTTCAGTGGTTTATAAAATCTTCACTAATGTTCTTTCACGTCGTTTAAAGGTAACACTAGACATGGCCCAACCAAGAGAACAAGCTGGATTCAGGAGTGGCTACAGCACTATAGATCATATCCATGTACTTAGACAACTAATTGAAAGAACAAGAGAACATGAACTCCCATTATGCATGGCTTTTATTGACTATGAAAAGGCCTTCGATTCCGTGAAACCATCAGCAGTAACAATGGCTTTGAAATCCTGCGGTATTGAAGATGCATACATTAGCATTATTAATAACATCCATGGAAATGCAAGTGCAAAGGTTCGAATATTTGAGGATATACAGCACAAATAAGAATTGGAAAGGGAGTGAGACAAGGTGACACCATATCTCCCAAGCTCTTTAACGCCACATTGCAAAATGTCTTTCAATCATTGAACTGGGAAAACAAAGGAATAAAGATTAATGGAGATTTCTTAACTCACCTTCGTTTTGCTGATGACGTAGTCCTCTTTGCAACTACCCCTTCAGAGCTGCAGAGTATGATACAAGAACTTGCTGACAAGAGTAAAGAAGTGGGATTAAAATTGAACTTTCGGAAGACAAAAGTGATGTACAATGCTTTTACAAGAAACGAAGATTTAGCGATTGATGGAGAAAAGCTTGAGACAACCCATTCCTACATTTATCTTGGGCAGCAGATATCGAGTGGGGGTCACGTTGATGAAGAAATTAATCGGCGTATAAAACTTGGATGGAGAGCTTTTGGAAGAAACAGTACAATTTTTAAGTGTCTCAAAAGAAAAGTGTTTAATCAATGCATCCTGCCAGTGCTTACGTATGGAGCAGAGACATGGACCTTAACTAAAAAAGACATACAAAGACTGCAGACAACTCAAAGAAGCATGGAGAGATGCATGATTGGTGTAACCAGGAAAGATAAGAAGAGGAACTTGTGGGTAAGGAAAATGACAGGTGTGGACGACATCATGAACAGAGTGAAATCACTGAAATGGCAATGGGCTGGACATGTTGCCAGAAGAACGGACCACCGATGGACAACCGAAATTTTAGACTGGATTCCGAGGGACAGGAAAAGACCCAGAAGAAGACCCCATGGGACATGGAAAGATGAAATTCGAAAGTATGCTGGAGTGACACGGAGGAGACAGGCCCAAGACAGACAATTGTGGAAGAAATTTGGGGAGACCTTCATCCAGCAGTGGATTGATAATGATTGATGATGATAATGATACTGTAGAAAACACATAACTGTACCAAGAACAGAAACTAACTTAAAAGTTCAGCGTGAGGTTCGTAGAGTGGTTCCAAACGAATGAAATGTTCTTCATGAGGACATCGCATCCACAATCACGTGAAACTTAACATGATATTCAGAACAGGGCAGGACATGCAAATAATTAGAAGAGCAGAGTCATTGCGCATGTCTGTTCCCGTCAGTGCCTTCTGGACAGTCGAGTGAGGGATATAAAGAGAGGGCTGTTTAGGATGCACACCAGTGGTGCATCGCGGACAGTGAGTTGTAAAAGGGTCTCCAGGATCCTTTTTTTTTTTTTTGATTGGAGGTTTAACGATTACCGTGAGCAACTCAACAACTTAATGGGCTATAAGCAGTCACCCGTCCCTAATTTAGAGCCACTGGTTCCAGGGAAGGCAGAGAGCCAGTGCCGTAAGACAAACACAACATCCATGCCTCACCGGAACTCGAACCCGGACGTTTTTCGGACGAATGATCAGAAGCCAGCGGTTAGACCACTGCGCCATCAAAGCGGCGGTCTCCATGATTCAACAATGCCTCGGCGACGACGAAGGGCGCAATATCACCACACGACACAGTTTGAACGGAGAAAAATTATTGGTCTGCGTGAAGGTGTATTTTCGTACAGCGACACTGCGGCTCGGACGGGACATAACTCCACGATAGTGATGCGCGTGTGGCAGCAGTGGACCGAGGAGAACCAGGTGAATCGACAATCCAGCTGTGGACTGAGAAATGTGACGCCACAGCGGGATGACCGACACCTCATCCGCATGGTAGTGACGAACCGCTACGCATTTTCGCAAGTGTTAGCACAACAGTGGGGCACTGCAGCAGGTGTGGCATTGTCTGCCTCCACAGTTCGACGCCGTCTGCTGCACAGAGGACTCGTTGCACGTATCCCTTTGCGGAGGATTCCTTTGACTTTGAACCATGGACGCCTCAGGCTGGAATGGGGTTTTCAATACAGACAATGGCGTGCTGATTGGCAACATGTAGTGTCTTCGGACGAGTCCCAATTCAACTTGGACTACCAGACAGTATAGTAGTGTGCACCTTCTTCCAGCATGCAATGTCAAGCTTCATACGGGCCGAACGCCAGGTATGACGATGTGGGGTGCCATTGGGTACAATTCGGGATCTCGACTGCTACAACTTCAGGGCAATCTGCGACCGCTACATCAGGGAATTGGTACAGGCAGAAATCATACCCTTCCTTCACAGAACTCCTAGCGCTATATTGAAGCAGGACAATGCCTCACCACATGTTGCTAGGAATGTTCAAGCCTTTTTCGCAGCACAGCAGATACCGCTTCTTCCCTGGCCTGCACGTTCGCCAAACATGTAGCCTATTGAACATGTCTGGGATAGGGTCACTCGGCAAGTGGTCCATCAAAGTCCTCCAACGGTCATTACCAATGATTTGTGGACTCGCATACATGCCGCCTGCGGCAAGCAATTGCCCAGGAGACCATCCAACGCATCTCCGATTCAATGCCACGCCATCTAGAAGATTTTATTGCAGTTCGCAGAGGCTTCACAAGATGCTTATTTTTGCAGGTAAAAATTGTATTGTTCTGAAAATTAAATCACTTATTTTCAGTCATATCAGTAATGTATGGTATACATTTCATTCGAATCGCATGGTTCCTTCTTAGTGTTGCAATTTTCACAAACAGTAGTGTATATACTTATATATAACACGTCATGCATCATGTTTCTTATCAAATAGAGAGTAGAATAAAAATAGAATAAAATAGAACAAAAAAAAAGTGTGATGATAGCTTATGTATAAAATTCGTGGAATGAAAAAGCCTATTTTCTACATTTTAATATAAGATTGGTCAAGTGGTATAAGGACGTGAGCTTTTCGTACTCCGAATTCTTTTATACTTCCTTTGCAACAGCTTGCACAGCTGTGTCTAACTCTGCATTTGTTAGGCTTTTGCAGTTCCAATGAAGAAACTTAAAACACTCTTTTACAATTACGTTTTACCAAACGCTTCTAAGAAATTTCGCAGTGATCGCGATTCTGTTACCCATTTCTCATCGCTACACTCACGCATATTCCGATCTTATATACCATCACGGCGTGTACTACCAAATACACAGTCGAGTCACATTATTGTGAGCACCTCCTACTTTTGACATCAACAGCGCGTAGCCAATGAAAGAAGGCACGTGTCGTGAGCTGGCTTGTACGGTATATAAGGTGTGCTGAAAACATATCACTCGTTGCTGTCATGGATAAACGAAGCGATTTATCAGATTTGCAAAAAGGGATGATTATCGACTTTCGGACCAAGGGTAGCAGTATTTCTGAAACAGCGCAGTTTGTGAACTGTTTGCGTGCTGCTGTGGTTAAAGTGTATCGTGATTGGAGAAATGACACCATTGCGAATAGGCGACGTGAAAACTACGGAGCAACACGTGTCATTGATGTGAGAGGTGAACGTCGGCTTCGAAGGTGCGTGAAGGCCGATCGACACGCTACAGTGGAGCAACTCACTGGCCGAATGAACCAGGGGGCTACCGGAAGTGTGTCTAAAACGACAGTTCAGCGAACCCTGCTGCGTATGGGGCTCCCATGCAGACGGATGGTCACTGTTCCTATGCTAACGAAAGTGCATTGGCAGAAAAGGCAGGAATTTGTACGGCAGTATCGGAATTGGACTTCCGCTGATTGGCAAAGGATTGCCTTCTCCGATGAGTCACGTTTTCTGCTCCATCGAACGGATGGACGTTGGCTTATAAGGCGAGAAACATCGGAGAACAAACACTCTTCGACCACTGCTGGAAGAACACAAGCTGGCGGGAGCAGCATTATGGCCTGGGGAATGTTTTCGTGGCATTCTCTGGATCCACTCATACCTGTGGAAAGCACAATGAACCGAGTTCGTTATGAATCCATCCTTGCAGATCACGTATACCCATACATGCTGATTGTCTTCCCTGGGGCGGATGGGATCTTCCAAAACGACAATACGACGTGTCACACAGCTAGAAATGTCCGAGAGTGGTTGGAAGAGCACCATGAAGACGTCAAAGTACTTCCCTGGCCCCTTAATTCCCCAGACTTAAACCCAATTGAGCATCTGTGGGACCACCTCGGTCGTGTTGTTCGCTCTATGGATCTTCACCACGCACCCTCCAGCAACTGTCAGATGCACTGCGGTCAGCATGGCTCCACATACCTGTGAACACCTTCCAGCACCTTATTGAGTCACTCTCAGCCCGTCTAGCTGCTGTCCGCGCTGCACACGGCGGTTACTCTGGATAATAGCTGGTGGTCACAATAATGTGACTAGACCGTGTATAAACTGGGAGGACAAGAGGATAATGATTAATGGGGATAGTTTAGCCTACCTTCGTTTGGCTGATGACATAGCTATTTTTGCAAGTATCCCCTCTAAGCTACAGAGTATGATCCAGGAGGTTGCCGACTATAGAGTAAAAAAGTGGTGTTAAAGATAATCTTATAGAAAAGAAAACTGATGCACAATGCTTTCACATGGATTTATGACAGAGATTGACGAGTCAAATTTAGAAATAACTGGTACCTACATTTACTTTGGACAACATATATCATGCAAGGGGCACGTCGCAGAAAAAATTAACAGGCGAATAAAACTTGTCTGAAGCAAAGCCAGGTGGAGTTTTTGTGGAGCCTGGGGCGAAATTTCATTGCGGGATGTAGAAAATAAATATCATATTGTAGTTTAATAAAGGCGTTACTTGAAAAATTTCGTCCGTAAAGAACACACAGCAAAACTGTCACAAGGACGAAATGATTATCTCCAAGAAGTATTTGCTTTAAGCTTAAGTAAAAGACTATAATATGGATTGAAAGTTCAGAGACAGAGAGAGAAACGAGATGAGGGGGGGGATGAGGGAGAAAAAGTATTTTTGCATTGCGAATATTTTTTTGTGTAGGAAATAATAAGAATCCCTCTAAAATAAATTCGCATAAATAGTGTTTCCCCCGATGCATGTTTTAGCGATTGATTTTTAATGCAGATGCAAACTGACAAATTAGTGACTGTTTAAATGTTTATACGCGCTCATACACGAAATTTTTATTTTTAATTTCTAGTAATGTTTTTAAAGTCATTGTATGGCCTCCATATGTGTAGCCCGAAACAAACTTTGATATTGTTTTTTTAATATTTGAAATTTAAGTATTTGGTTTGCACACAAATTGTTGAATATACACTATATTGACAAAAGTCACCGGGACGTACTAAATAAGTGGAAGACACAGGGCATGCCTGAAAGCAGTAAAACGTACCGACAGACCAAAGAAAATCAGTGATAAAGGACGTCGAAGCCTCAGGAAAGTCGTTACAGCTAATCGACGGAGTACTGCACAAGACCTCAGTCACAAAACCTCAGTGTACAGGTAAGTAAAAATGCTGGAACCTCGGTATGTACACGTACCATTCGCAGAGAACTTCATTTCATGGGTTACCGTGGTCGTTCGGTTGCTCATAAGCCTTTCATCTTTACTCGAAACGCTACTCGTCATTTAGCATGGTGTAAAGAAAATTTATCGTGGACCGTAAATCAATGGAAACGGGTCCTATGGACTGATGAATGCAGATACACGATCCATCAGTGTGATGGCCGTGTGTGGGAATGGCGGCAGCTGGGGGAACGCTATTTACCACAGTGTACTGTTCCTACGGTCAAGTTTGAAACTGGCAGTGTACTCGTGTGGGGGTGTTTTTCGTCGTATGGTCCCGGGCCATTGGTTATCCTGGACAAACCTGTTAACCAGCACGTCTACCTCAGTATTCTGGACAATTATGCCCTACCAACTCTGTGGCAATACTATGGAACCGAGCCTTGTTGGTACCAGCAGGATAATGCACCGAGCCATAAAGGAAAGACTGTTACAGCATGGTTTGACGATAATTCCGTATCGTTTGTGAACTGGCCAGCACAGAGCCCTGATCTTAATCCCATTGATCACCTATGGGATAAATTGGAGCGGCGCATAAGAAGTTAGGAAGCAAGTCCTACTACTAAGCAACAGTTAGCAGCACAGCATTATGTACTGAATGGAAGCGCATACCTGTCGCTGTGTTCCAAAACCTTGTCGAAAGCATGTCTCGAAGGGTCAGTGCATGTATTAAGGGCAAAGGTGGACTGACACCGTACTAATGTATGCCAATAAATGCTATGTTGTGTTTTTCATCTTGGTGTCCGGTGACTTTTGTCAATATAATTTATAAAAGTAGGAAGTAACTGTATGGCGAAGGGCCCTAATCTATTTTTATTTATTTTTTTTTTTTTTGATTGGAGGTTTAACGACCACCGTGAGCAACTCAATGGGCTATAAGCAGTCGCCCGTCCCTAATTTAGGGTCACTGGTTCCAGGGAAGGGAGAGAGCCAGTGCCGAAAGACAAACACAACATCCATGCCTCACCGGGATTCGAACCCGGACCCCTTACGGACGAATGATCAGAGGCCATCGCTTAGACCACTGCGCCACCGGGGCGGCCCTAATCTATTCAAAAATAGGGGATTGGAAACAACAACAAAAAATGAGAAAATATCTTTTTAAGGGCTTCGCGCCCCAAAACTGACAAAAAATAATTATAAAAAATTCTACCGAAAGTGATTGTTTTTTTCCTAAACTGCGGGGCCCCTTGAAGGCGCGAGGGTCAGGGGCGAACGCCTCTTGGTCCAACCGGCCCAGGTCTGGAGTGAAGAAACCGTATAATTTTCAAGAGCAGTTTACCATTATATCCTGAAAAAAAAGTGTTTAATCAATGCACACTTTTAGTTCTTACTTATTAATCAGCAACATGAACCCTAAATAAAAAAAAAGGAAGAAAGACATACAGAGGCTGCAGACAACCCAGAGAAGCATGGAGAGATGCATACTTGGTGCAACCAAGAAATTTAGGAAAAGGAACTCATGGATTACGAAAATGACACGAGTGGATTACATCACGTTCAAAGTAAAAACCCTTAAGTGGCAGAGGGCCGGACCAAGACCGTATGTATAGAAAGTACAAGGCCATCAATTAGAGAGACGAGTTCCCTCCGTTTGTGACGTCACTTCCCAGCAAAAACACAAGTGCTGGGAAACTGCTGGCCACCAGCTGGCAGTGATGGGTCACTGCTGACTGAAATCTGCCGCTCACGGCCCGGTAGTGGTCCGTTGGTGGCAGCGCTATCAGTTGGCGAGCCATTGATGGCCCTGCAACATCGCCGTGAATTGTGGGCCTTCAAGCTGCCACTAGTGGCCCGTTGCTAGCAACCAATGCAACCCCCAACAGCAGGTGGAAGCAACGGGACTGCGCATGCGCAGAAGCAACACTTGATGTGTCTCTCATGGTACCAGTTAGTTGAAGACGACGCTATCGCCATCGTGTTATTTTAGTGGATGTTAAGAAAAAATCCATATGTGGAGAGGCGAATTAATTTCCTAATAAAATTTTACGTCGACGAAGATATCAGATTAAGCCGTGAAATACTAGATTACAGCCATGAAATACACCCACTCCATTCCCATGAATAACAATTGATGGAATGGAGTGGATGAATAACAAGAAAAAAATTGAAACCGCTTGAAACAAATATCCTGGAAAACCACTAAAACAACGTTTGTTGGGAAAAAAAAAGAATTATACGCGTACAAAATTTATTAATTATTTGAAAGAAAAAAAAAGGGACGCTATGTGGTGTACTCATCCATGGGTTGAATACACAAGACTGGGAGGAATTCGCTTCTAAAAATAACGAGAAGTAAAATAAAATATCTTTTTACTCTTTAAAACAAATGTAGCTTCCGACAACGGAAAGGAAAGACACAACGTTAAAAATGTAACAGAATGTGACATGAACCCGGGTAAATATATATTAATTCAACAATCTCTTTTTCAAGACGGCAAGGACAGTACAAAACTTTGGAAAGCGACTCTAAGTATGTACACGCCTTAAAAATGAGTGAAGTTCCCTTAAGGTAAAAAAAAAAAAAAAGAACTATCGTTACGTTGAAAAAATAAATTTATGAATTATATGAAACTGACATTTATGAAAAATACCTCGCAATATTGTAAAATGAAAGAGGAAAGCATTCGGTTACACATTATGTACGAAATAGACAGTTCAAGTACGCGCTCGAGCGTGGCACATTAGTCCGGTCGGTAGAGAGCTCAGCTACCACGCGAACGGCCCAGGTTCAAATCTACTCAGACGCAAGCGGGCGATTTTCCGGTTTGTTGAGAAAATTTCCCCAGCGCAGTGCGTTATTTCACAAGCTTCGTAAGTTTAGAAAAAAGAAATTGTAGCTTCGGGAAACTGCGGTTATCCTTGTTTTTTTTTATTATTATGGCTACTACTGGGAAATTGGCGGACAAGATTCGGCAAGCCACTAGTTACGTCACGTGGTTGCTGGCTGCCACTAGCGGACCACATTAGGCTAGCCATCATTTCTGGCACGTGCTTGCAGGCCACTGAAGGGCCACTTGTGGCAGCTATTGCCTGTGATGGACCACTGATGGCCCTGTTGTGGCATATGACAACTGATGGGGTGCCAACTGTTGGCCGCCCGGACATTTTATTGACGGTTCGGCAGCGGCAACATAGTGCTGGGCCAGCATGGCTGTTTTTTGCTGGGTTATGTTACCCGGCGCGATATGTCGGCGTTGTGTTTGACTTCATACAAGACAGCGTTAGAAACCAATCGGAAGCCTTGGTTTCAGCGTGACGTCACTAAAAGAGGAAACTCGTCGCTCTGTCATGGCTTTGCATTTTCTAGACGGCCTTGGCTGGACATATTGCTACAGGAACTAGCTACCGTTGTGGACAACTAATATTAGACTTGATACCAAGAGACCGAAGAAGATCGCCACGTATCAGACAGGTGGAAGAAATTCGAAAGTATGTCGGAGGGACAAGAAAGAAAATTGCTCTAGACACAGAGACTTCGGGAGACCTTCATCCAACAGTGGATTAAGAATAGTTGATGATCTTAGATTTATCCTACAACATGTTCTATTTATAAAAATAATAACACATCTTTCACAGAGCATTTGATCATTGCACGTATCGCTTCTGTTGGGGCACAAAAAGTAAAAACATCGGCATGTTGTGTCATAGTTTCTTCAGTAGTGGCTCTGAACAAAGTGGGTGACACACGTTTAACAAATGAAAATTCTTCATTTTCTGGTCATTAATTTGAAACTCCTGCCGAACCTAAATTCTTACTACCATCTATTAGTGACTATGTGAGAAATTGCTCAATGCGCGGGATACATCCTTTAATGATATACCTCCTATACCTCCTTTCGTCTGAATGAATGATTGTACTATAACCATACTTACTGAACAAATTTCTGTTTTTAATTCAACTATTAAATGATTGCTAAAACGTTGTGCAGTTTCCAAGATATTGATGCATCTCAATTCTTCTAGTATGTTGCAAGCAGAACTTGGATTATTTGAAGAACAGTTCGATGACCTAAGAAAAGCCCAAGCTAGATTGACTTCGTGGCTACGGACTCTTCCTCCAAGTGTAATTACTACAAATGAGAAGAAGGTGATCAATTATCTCGTAACGTTTTTGCTTACTTTACTTTTCATCTTGAAATTATTTGCATCAAATTGATCCTTGCATATTTTTCATATATACTATATTGACAAAGGTCACCGGATACCCATTCAAAAGCAAATGAACGGATCCGCTGCGTTGTTAAGATGCGCTGTACAGCTGCAAATGGTATAAAAACAAGCCTGCAGCTGACCGCGATCATATCGCACTGGGAGGTTGACTGAAAATGTCGCGGCGGGAGAGAACTGACTTTGAGAAAGGAAACAATGTTGGGTGTTATATTAGTGGGTTGTCCATAAGAGAAACCGAGAGGCGTTTAAACATACCCAACTCAACTGTTTTGGATGTACTGAATAAGTGGAAGACACATGGCTGCCTGAAGCAGCAAAACGTACCGGCAGACCAAAGAAAATCAGTGATAGAGGACGTCGAAGCCTCAGGAGAGTCGTTACAGCTAATCGACGGAGTACTGCACAAGACCTCAGTGTACAGGTGAGTAAAAATGCTGGAACCTCGGTATGTAGACATACCATTCGCAGAGAAGAACTTCATTCCACTGGTTACCGTGGTTGTGCGGCTGCTCATAAGCCTTTTATCTCCACTCGGAATGATACTCGTCGTTTAGCATGGTGTAAAAAACATTGATCGTGGACCGTAGATCAATGGAAACGGGTCCTATGGACTCATGAATCCAGATATACGATCCATCAGTGTGATGGCCGTGTGTGGGTATGGCGGCAACTGGTGGAACGCTATTTACCACAGTGTATTGTTCCTACGGTCAAGTTTGGAGCTGGCAGTGTACTCGTATGGGGGTGTTTTGGGTGGTATGGTCCCGGCCCATTGGTTATCGTGGACAAACATGTTAACCAGCACGTCTACCTCGATATTCAAGATTATATGCCGTACCAACTCTGTGGCAATACTATGGAACCGAGCCTTCTTGTTGGAGCCAGCAAGATACTGCACCGAGCCATAAAGCAAGGACTGTTACGGCGTGTAATTCCGTATCGTGTGGGGACTGGCCAGCACAGAGCCCTGATATTAATCCCATAGATTACCTATGGGATGAAGTAGAGCACCGCATAAGAAGTTTGGAACCAAAGTCTACTACTAAGCAACAGTTAGCGGCAGCATTATGTACTGAATGGAAGCACATACCTATCGTTGTGTTGCAAAACCTTGTCGAAAGCATGTCTCGAAGGGTCAGTGCATGCATTAAGGCCAAAGGTGGACCGACACCGTACTAATGTATGCCAATAAATACTATGTTGTGTTTCTCTTCTAGGTGTCTGGTGACTTTTGTCAACATGGTGTATATACACACATCCCGAATTAGTTTCGCGTTAGCAACATCTACCTAATACCTCGCGGAGCCATCTTTGTCCAGTAATACAGCCTGTATACGTCTGGACCTGAACTCCACAAGGTATTGCAAGGTGTTTTGTGGCAGTGCTAGCCAGGCGTTTCACAATATGTCCATAAATGTCTGCACATTGCTAGATAAGGAAGAAGGTCGTATTGTTGAATCTCCATCGAAGGTACCAGGCATGCTGAATTGGGTTGAGATCCGGAGAGTTATCTGGCTGAGGAATAACGGAAAATTCATTATGTTCCAGAAACCAGTTTGCAACTTGCTGGAGCTTGTGGCATGGAGCTTTATCTTGCTGATGGACGCCGGAGCTGTCTGGATGCACTCTCATCATCAAAGGGTGAACGTGGTCGGCGACGAGAGAAAGGTAGGCTGTACCGTGGATTTGCTGTGATTAGCAGATCCAGGGCATGACACGAAAACAGTCCACGAAATTACCACCACCGTCGCTCACAACCAGCCGAACACCAACTTTGGACTCTGGTGTTACGCACTAGTTGCTTTCTGCAAATACGCTTATTAGCATGACGGAGTAGGAAACGGGATTTATCTGACCTGGCGTGAGATTTCCGCGTGTAGGTAGTCCAGTGCTGGTGCTCTATACCCACGCAAGGTCCTGTTTCTTGTGCGCCTGAGTGAGCATGGTCCACACAAACACACAGTCCGTGTGAATATTGCTGTTGCCATTTCAACGTTGTACTGGATAGTTAGTTTGACCACTTTGTGTACCACGACCGTATTACTACAAGTAACGTATTACGCTCACCATCAGCGTCGATCACACGTGGCTGTTCCACGTATGACACTTGTCTGGCTGCTGTTGATCCAGTCATGGTAGACTCGGGACACCACAAAACGGGCGCAGCTCATCATGCTCGTTGTTGTCAAGATAGTGGTACCTGAACGTCGTGCCCGCAATGATATCACGCCGAAATATCTCTATATATCGAACCCATTCTTCCTCTAAGTAGATTAAAATTAATCTCAACGTGCAATCTCGGCAATCTTACACCACCGGTTCCTTATGTCGAGCAGCCACCAGCGCCACACACCAGTCCATTCGTACACAAGGATGTTTCGGATGCAAATTAACTCAGTGTACATCATCGGCAGATTTACGGCTGAAACATCAAATTGTTGCCTGAGCAGGTTCCAGCTTCTTCTACGACTGTTTATTGTGTTTTCAGCGCAATTACTAACTTAGTTGTATGGTGTTGCCTGAGACTGCATAATATCCAGCGAGGAGCGCTGAAGTCCAAACACTGAGAATCGTATCTCCTCGACTTAAGTCCAGTTGTGAAATTTCAGTATAGATTTTTAAAGAAAGCTTTTTGATCCACTTATTTACGGAAAGTCTTCGAACAAGTGACTAACGTATTTCAGGGAGTTCACAAGTCAATTGCATGCATAACAGGGTTAGTTCTCTATTGGGTACTAATGGAAGAATCTGTGGGTATTTTCCTTGGGTACTTTTTCGGCGTGTTATGTTTCATTCCTTTTGCTGTTGAATTTTGAGAGAGAGAGAGAGAGAGAGAGAGAGAGAGAGAGAGAGAGAGAGAGAGAGAGAGAGAGAGAGAGAGAGAGAGAGAGACAGACAGACAGAGAGAGAGAGAGAGAGAGAGAGAGAGAGAGAGAGACAGAGACAGAGAGAGAGAGAGAGAGACAGAGAACAAATGGTTGACTGTTATTTTTATGGGGAAAACAGCGTGGAAGACACATAGCGCTTATCAACTACCTTATACCATGCAATGGGGAAATGGAATGATTTGTTGGATTCATTTAGAGTCCGACAGTACGAAATGGGCCCAGCATCTCAGCAAGCGCATTCATTGTTGGCTTCTCGAAGGCCTGCTTAGTGGATGATGTTGCGGGAATAGTTCAAAGAGGGACACACATTCACCAAACGTGCCGGAAGGGGAAGACAATCCAGATGAAGCCGTTTAGTACGTGCTGTCCAGGATAACAGACGCCTCACTATCCCTCAGTTGACGGAAGACTACAGCCAGTCCACACAGAGAAATGTTCAGATCCCATAATCCAGCGGGCGCTCTTATGGATGGGTTTAAGGAGTCTCCAGCCCCTTTGAATGCCCATGTTGGCCGACCATTATTGACAGTTCCACCTGAAGTGGCCACAGAAGCACCATGACTGGACTGTGCGGACTGTGGACACACGTCAACAGCAGGCAGGCAGTCCATTGTAACAGGACAACAGGAGCCATACGTGGTCGGGGTTGTCTTTCTGGAAGACGGTGATGGAAACACCTTCGACGAGTGGTCGCATCGCAGGGTCCAGAATCAAATCGATATATCACCGTGTTGTCCAATGCCCTGGAATGTTCACGAAGGGTGTCCGTTTACCATACATGATGCCGCCTCACACAAAGATGCCGGGGGGTTCGGAGGCTGTGGGGTTCCATATAGACCTCGGTATGGTGTTGGTGGCGTGGCCTTCGAACTATTGTCTGGCCATCGTTACGTCCGAGGCAGAAGCGGGAGATATCAGTGAAAAATACTTCTCTCCCCACGAAAGTCAAATGCTATCAATACCTGCACCAGACGAAGCGGTGAGTCCGTTGTAGTTGCGTTATTAATGGTACGCTTGCTGCAGGGTAGCTTCACTCAAACGTCTCGTAATGGTTTGCATGGACACAGTTGTACCACCTGCGCGCTGTAAGCGAACTCTGTTCTCACTCGCAGCTGCGAATGGGGTCCCCCGCTGCCACTCTCCGGACGTGTCGATCCAAGCGTGACCAGGCTCGTCTCCGATCGCTATTCCCTCGTCGGCGTGTCCGTTAGTGTTCTTGAATCCACTGCGACACGCAGAGTTGCACGATTCTAACGCTACGGCTCACATGATTTACAATGCCACACAGTGACAATCTGATGTCCTGCAGTTCGATGATCCGTTTTCACTCGGTGGTGGTCAAATGATGGTATCTTTTACGTCTTCGTGCTCTAGGCATACTGCGAGCGTATAATACGAGTCGTTCAGCAAACTTGAACGTCTCACAAGACGATGGAATGTGGTCTAGTGTGACCGCATTTATACCACTTTAGGTGCCACCCACGCGACGGTTCATTGCAGAACATAGATTTATAATTGCATATCACAGGCATCTCTACCGCACCTGTGATTTTCGTAATTTTACTCCTTTTCTTTCGTGTGGCGATTTCTCTGCTCCGAAGTGTTTCTTTTAGTTAATCACCTTGATTACTTCACTGTGAAGCAATTTCATTAACTAACAATGAATATATAAAGTCACTTTTTAATATGCTAGATTTTGAACTGAATCATCACAGAAAATACAGAAGCCCATTACAAGCAGTACATTGTAATTCGCTTTCATTTTGATTATCTTTTTAGATCAATGAACTGAATGAAAGAATCAGCAAAGTCCTGCGTAGTTTTTACGACGCCATAGGTAAGCTGAACGTAGAAGAAGACGTGCAGCAACTTGAGGATGCCCAGAGAGCATACAAGGAAGGCAAAGTACGAGGAAATCCACCAAAATTCAGCAAAGAATTGGAGACATTCATAAAAGGAGTAGTAAGTAAAATTCCTCGTTTTTTTTTTTTTGAGGTTTTCTTTTTACGAGACTATGCTTTTATGCTTTTACAGAAATAACTCAGATTTTTGAACAAATGTTGTACACTTATCATCTAGTCTAAAGAAGAAAAAATCGTGAGGTTTTTTCGATTCCGATAACAAAAACCTAACCTCGCTTTTGGGGTTTTCAATTATTTCCGTGGACCGACTACCTTTGAAATTACTCTCAAATTTGGCAATATTTTTTTAAAACCACTCTTTCTACGTCTTGCTTCATTTTATAAGCAGATTCAACGTGATAGGAAATACTTTTACTTAGAACGTTGTGAAGATTCACATCTGGCACTGATTTATGTCAAAATCGGAATTCAGATTTTGTCAAGATCAGTGAATGCTTCAGAAACTAGTGCCCATTGCATAATTAGAACATTGAATCAAACTAATTATTCGAAAGGGTGAATAAATCTGGATATAATGTCCCAAAGAGGGATTATAAATAATGAGAATGAATTACGTCACCGCTATTTGAAAGGTTACTTATTTAGTGTGCTCCACAGAAAACAGATTTCAGTCCGTCCCAGATAATGTCTGGGTGCACACGCATGACGGAGCCTTTTCTTAGTTTATCAGTGGTTGCCAGCATGTTAGTGCAATGGTGCGCCCAGAATTTCTTCATGGGGATGGCCAAAATATTGAAGATGTAAATAAAAAATACCCCGGAGAACACCTCTCAAAATATTGATAACCATAAAAATATCTTCCCCATATTTAAGTGAGTTTCCAATGATACGTGAAATACAGGGTGATTGTAAACTCCTTCAACAAAACATGAGGGTTGATAGTACACATCAAGACGAACAATATTAGCAAAGAAACATAAGACCGCATTCCACTCCTAGTGGCAGAAAAAGAGTAGTTACATATCCACGTTGATCCTTCAACAGTGAAAACAAAGAGACATACCTAATTTATGAGTTGCACAATTCCAATCGCATCAGAGAAGGACTCAAAGGAGCTGCTCAAACTGGCGTCCAAGGGCATCGTTGCACATCCCACAAATGAAGGACTGTCGCACCCTCGTAGACTCCCGGTGTGGTGTTGATCTTGTCCGCAACAACAGCGATTCGCGCGACGGGATCTTCCAGGGAGTCCACAGGTGTCTCGTACACCAGTGTTTTCATGTGCCTCCAGAAGAAGAAGTCCAGTGGATTAAGGTCCGGGGAGCGTGGAGGCCAAGCCAAAGGTCCAACGCGTCCAATCCACCGCCCGGGATATGTCGCTTGTGTAGTCCTCCATGCCCTTCACGAGCACGTCAATTCTCATGTGATGTTCGCACGGTAATATAGCTGAACGGGTTCGGCTGCGTTTTTAAATGTTTGCTCCTCATCGTCTACGCACGTGTTCGGCGCACCTGATTTGCATCTTGTGATTCTCATGCACTGCTTGGAACTCCGTGTGCCTGCTGGACGTTTTTCGAACGTCCTCTTTTATGGCACTAGGAGTGGAATGCTGCCTTAGGTTCCATTGCAAATATTGTTTGTCTTGATGTGTACTATCACCCATTTTGTTTTGTTGAAAGAGTTTACAATCACCCTGTATACATTTAGAAACATATATACATATTTAAAAGTAAGCAGCCGAAGGGCCAAGGGATATCTCATGGGGAAAGCCCGGGTTCCTGGTCCTTCCCCATTGGGTCGCCACTGTGTTAGTGATTTAATATGAGAGCTCAAAAGGTAAAATATAATGGAATAGTTGAACTACCAGGGTGAGGCAGAAGTTCATCCCGTTTGAAGCTAAAATGTTAACGATGCAAGAAAGCCATACGCCTTCATCTCATTCTGCAAAGTGCATGCCGTTGTTTTCTATAGTCCTTCGCCGGCGCTAATGCCAGATTCCATATCCAGTACTGAAGCCGCCCTTGTAGGAAATGGCTCATGGAGCAAAACAGGTGGTAGTCGGATGGGGCAAGATCTAGACTGTATGGAGGATAGTGTAAAATCTCAAACCCTTCCAATTTCTGTAGCTTTCGAAGATCCACTTTGGAGGTGTGATTTGGGGCATGCAGAAACACCCGCTTTTGATTGATGAGCGATGGGTAGCTTTGGCGCAAAACATCACAGACCGGTGGTAGTTGTTTGGCCTAGCGGTTCCTGTTCATCTAACACGAGTTCGCAGAACTTTCGAAATTTGGCCAAATGAACATCATCACTTGCCTCTCAAACCGCCCTTTCTAAACCACGGGCTGTGCTTCCTGGCGAGGCCGTAGCCACTGGTTTCCAGTGTTAGGATAACGACGTAGGAATATCCTATTTTAATCACCTGTGACAAAACCTAGGGCCCTCTGGATCTGACAGCAATCGGACAGGACGTTATTCCGCCTTGTTGGGTGCCATTTAATGAGGAACCAAACTGGTGCCGGTGACGAACGATGGTTAATTGGGAGGGCCCTATCTCACCTGCCCATTGCCGTGTATTAGTACGGGCTAGATGTAACAGCTTCGACCAGGGTGTTAATGATAGTTTTCGTTGTATGGCCTGACCTCGGCTTGTCTTCCAGAATGGTGTCCCCAGCGCCAGAACAATTTTCGTCCAGTGCTGCTGTCCACTGTTTCCTCGCTGATGCCGCGTTTAAGGTGGATCCACCTTAAATCTTTGCCTTGTTTTTTTAAATGGGAAAACTTCTGTAGCCATTTTCTTCACAATTAATGCGTTCCCAAGGATGAAAATTTGAACATCGATAAAAATAACTTCATGTTATATCCTAGTTTACTTAATATTTTCTAAAATTCAACCATAATTAAGGAATCCAACATTTGTTTGGCTACTGACGTCATCAATGTACAGGTCGCGCCATCAATTTTCAGGTCTCAACATCACCAAAGGAAAAGTTATTGATTTTTAATATAATTCGTGGGGAACCGTCGATGGCAACCTTCGATGGCGCACGAAGAAGAAACCAAACTGGTGCAGGTGACGAATGATGGTTAATTGGGAAGACCATATCTCACCTGCCCATTGCCGTGTATTGGTACGGGCTAGCTGTAACAGCTTCGACCAGGGTGTTAATGGTAGTTTTCGTTGGATGGCCTGACCTCGACTTGTCTTCCAGAATGGTGTCCCCAGCGCCAGAACAATTTTCGTCCAATGCTGCTGTCCACTGTTTCCTCGCTGCTGCCGCGTTTTTTTGATTGGAGGTTTAACGACCACCGTGAGCAACTCAATGGGCTATAGGCAGTCGCCCGTCCCTAATTTAGGGTCACTGGTTCCAGGGAAGGGAGAGAGCCAGTGTCGTAAGACAAACACAACATCCATGCCTCACCGGGATTCGAACCCGGGCCCCTTACGGACGAATGATCAGAGGCCATCGCTTAGACCACTGCGCCACCGGGGCGGCGCCGCGTTTAAGGTGAATCCACCTTAAATCTTTGCCTTGTATTTCCAATGGGCAAACGTCTGTAGCCATTTTCTTCACAATTAATGCGTTCCCAAGGATAAAAATTTGAACATCGATAAAAATAACTTCATGTTATAGCCTAGTATACTTAATATTTTCTAAAATTCAACCATAATTAAGAAATCCAACATTTGTTTGTCTACTGACGTCATCAATGTACAGGTCGCGCCATCTATTTTCTGGTCTGAACACCACCAAAGGAAAAGTTATTGACTTTTAATATAATTATGGTTACGTTTTAGAAAATATTAAGTATACTATGCTATAATATGAAATTATTTTTACCGATGTTCAAATTTTCATTTTTGGGAACGCATTAATTGTGAAGAAAATGACTACAGAAGTTTCCCCATTGGAAATATAATGCAAATATTTTAGGAGGATCCACCTTAAGCCAAGGAAAATAAGATATCTGGAGATGCACTCGTCAATCGATCAGTATCACTTTGCCTGAAGCCAATAACCGCGAACGGCGGCCATTAAAGTGTGGGAAAGCTAGTGGTTTCCAAGGCAACTGAAATGTATTTCGTGTTGCCCGAATAACATTCTTTTGTCGCAAATGATCCTAATTTTGCACTGCAACTTCTGCTTATGTGCGAGAAAATGCTGGATTTGTAAAATTCGTAATTATTTTGAGGCACTTCCCCATTTCCGTTTTAAATTGAAACTCATGAAACGTTAGTGCAAATTCAAAACAAAACGTTAAAATTGAAAGCTTCACTCATGTATGAAGTACAATTCATTCCGGTTTGATATTCACAAATATCTGCGACTAAAATCTACGCAATTCAAAAATTCACACAGCTGAAACCGCATGGGTATCATTCAAACAATGTCAAACTCCCGCACTTTGCGGTTTAACGGTTAAGAGACCTAGGTTATCTCCAGAAGTCTTATTCTAACCTCCTTGGTTTAATATTTTTTCCATTAATGGCGTCGGAGTACCCGAGAGAGAGAGAGAGAGAGAGAGAGAGAGAGAGAGGGGGGGGGGGAACAGAACGTTTATTGACTTCCATCCTCTGCTCATCTCATAACGGATTGCGGCTCCGTGCCAAAAGCAAGTCATCGGCCTCGTGTGCTCGCTCCACGTCATCGCAGTACCCAGTCGATGCTAGCGAGTTTCGCACAGCAATGGAGACCCAGAGCTCAAAATGGAACGATTTTTTGACTCACTCTGGTAATGAGAGTACTGTGAAAGGAGTTAAGGTATTTAGAGATGAAAAGATGTTGCTTATTTAGCCGAACAGTTCGTTTCAGACGTAGATATCGTTGCGTGAGAAAAAAAAATGGAGAGAGTACCCTGGTACTCTTTGTAGATAATTTATGTTATGCATCTTTCGCATGCCAAGATCTTCGTGGGTGTGGAATAAAACGAGTGATTTGAGAGTATACATTTATTTACGTACAATACTCATTCGCTTCACTCAGGTCCTCACCGAGACACAGGCCGGTACATACTAAGTGGAATTAAATCATAACAACAAACAATAACAACACATTCGCCTCACTCGCGACCACACCGAGCCACAGTTCGGTACATACTAAGTGGAATTAAATCATAACAACAAACAATAACATATTCGCCTCACTCACGACCACACCGAGCCACAGTCCAGTACATAGTAAGTGAAATTAAATCATAACAACACATTCGCCTCACTCACGACCACACCGAGCCACAGTCCGGTACATACTAAGTGGAATAAAATCATAACAACAAACAATAACAACATATTCGCTTCACTCACGACCACACCGAGCCACAGTCCGGTACATACTAAGTGGAATTAAATCATAAAAACAAACAATAACAACTCATTCGCCTCACTCACGACCACACCGAGCCACAGTCCGGTACATACTAAGGGAAATTAAATCATAACAACAAACAATAACAACACATTCGCCTCACTCACGACCACACCGAGCCAAAGTCCGGTACATACTAAGTGGAATTAAATCATAACAACAAACAATAACAACACATTCGCCTCACTCATGACCACACCGAGCCACAGTCCGGTACATACTAAGTGGAATTAAATCATAAAAACAAACAATAACAACACATTCGCCTCACTCATGACTACACCGAGCCACAATCCGGTACATACTAAGTGGAATTAAATCATAACAACAAACAATTAACAAGACATTCGCCTCACTCACTACCACACCGAGCCACAGTCCGGTACATACTAAGTTAATGTGTATTTTATCGTTCCTATAATTATTAATTTTCTATAACGATTTAATAATATTTATTTAGACCTTTAAAGAAGAGAGTGAATGGTGTATACTCACTTTCTGGAGCCACTGTAGGTGGGTGGATTAATGAACTTTATTGTCGTGAAACCAATGAAAGAAGATATGTGAGTCACAAAAGTAAATATTTACTAAACTATGGCGGCGGCAATGGTAAGTATGACGGTTGTTCAATAATTAGTGAGACTCTTTGGATGGAGTGCGTTTGCGCTTCCTAACTTAGTCAATAGGTGGCGCTAGTGTACAGGCGATTTAAAGACTACGCAACTGCATTGCAGCTTGTTTGTTACGGAAGCCGTGTAAAGTTCTGGATTAATTTCATCCGTCTCTCGTAAGAGATGGATACGTCCAAAGTTACTCAATTTGCTGTAATTCAGTTTTTGAAAGCGAAGAGAACGTAATAAGCGAAATTCCCAGACGAATGAAGGCGGTGTGTGGGACGCAGTACTGTATTGCGGTGGTTCCAGTTCTTTAGTGGTGGACGAACAAGTACTACAGACCAGCCAAGATAAGGAGCACTATATCGAGCTGTTTCAGTGACGACAATTGCATGAGTGGATGGTGCAGTAAAGACCAACCGAAGAATCACGATCCCAGAACTGGCGATCAGTGCCGGTGTGAGCATCGGAACTGTCAATACGAACATGCATTCGCACCTTGAATATCTTAAGGTCTGGGCATCTGTACGATGAACAGATGAGTCAACGAATGGTCTAAAACCTCTGTAAATAAGGTCTGAAACATCTATCCGATGAACAAACAAGTCAACGAATGGGTATCGTTACAGCATCTGTTCCTCTAATATGAAGAAGGTGAGGATTTCCTGCTACGCATTATTGCTGGGGACGAAAGCTGGTGTCATCATTTCGAGCCAGAGTTGAAACGCTAGAGCATGCAGTGGAAACATGTCATCGCCACCTCCAAGGAGAAATCATAGTGATGTCAACCCTGCCCTTTGACCATTGAGAACCATTGCTTCTTGAGTGGCTATCAAAAGGATCAACCATCAGTGCTGAACGATATTGTCAAACTTTAATGAAGCTTCGACAAGCCATCAAAAACAAGAGACTTGACAACCTCACTCAGGGTATCGTACTTCTGCATGATAATACCCGGCCGCATATGGAAGTTACCACGCAAATGGCATTGCATCGCTTTCGTTGGGAAGTCCTTTAACACCCGGTGTATAGTCCTGACTCATCGCCCTGCGATTTTCACATCTTTGGACCAATGAAATTTTTTTCAAAGGCAAACGTTTCACTTCGGATGATCAGATGCGAGAAGCTGTAGATAACCGGTTGCATCAGCAGCCTGCCTCCTCGTATGCCGCAGGAATACAAGGACTTGTGCAACGATTGGACCGCTGTCTAAATGCTGGCGACGATTATTCTTAGATATGTCATATTTTGCCTCTTTCAGTCAGAAAGGCTCACTACTTATTGAACAACCTGATATTTCAACTGTTTAGTTTTTCAAAAACAATATTTTTATTATTATATACATTATCTACCAACAAGTAATTGGACACCTGTGATAGCAAAGGAAAACGAAGTTTATTCACCTTCAATAGTTGGTGGAGCCTCCACGAGCGGCGATTACAGCTGCGACCCTCCGGGGCATACTCTCAACCAGGCGTTGTATGACGGCTAGCGGCATTTTCTTCCACTCGGCTTGGAGAAGACAGGTCAGTTCCTTCACCGATTTCGGACGGTGGGGGCACCCCTTAAGTCGACGCTCCAACTCGTCCCAGAGGTGCTCGATAGGGTTAAGGTCCGGGCTCTGCGCAGGCCAGTCCATTCGATTAACCCCATTGTGACCATACCAAGCCATGGTGGACCTCGCAACATGACAGGTGGCATTGTTATCCTGAAAGTAACATGGGTCCACCCCGTAAAACTGCCACAACGGAGGAAACGCATGGTCATCCAAAATGGTGCAGAAGGTCTCGGTGTTGAGTCTACCAGAAATTACGACCAAGGGTCCCGTGCCATACCAAGAGAAACACCCCCATTGCATAATTCCACCGCCGCCGAACTTCACAGTTGGCACAATACATTCCGGCAGGAGGCGTTCTCCAGGCAGACGCCAAACCCAGACCCTGCCATCCGAACGGTAGAGAGTGAATCTTGATTCGTCGCTCCAGGGAACCCGTTTCCACTGTTCACTGGTCCACTGTCGACGTTCTTTGCACCACGTTAGCCGAGCAGCGCTATTGGACTTGGTGATCAAAGGCTTGTGGCCGGCAGCACGTCCATGATAACCGAACAGATGGGCTTCCTTACGGATGGTATTCATAAAAAGAACACTCCCGGATGCCTGTTGAAACTCCTCACGGATGTGGCCCATCGATTTGGTGCGGTTCTTCCGAATTTCTCTGGCCAGAACCCGTCGGTCTCTGACTCCCAGTTTTGTGGGTCTGCCGGGTCGGGGCACATTCCGACAGTCACCTCTAATCTTCCACTTGTCAATCACGTAGGCCACTGTCGATTTTGGGTACTTCAACTCGCTGGATATGTAACGTATGGATCGGCCATTTCTGTGATACCCGACGTCTACACCTTTCTCGAAATCAGAGAGCTCCGAACTGCGTGGCATCTTGCATGCGACTGGTTGCGTTGTTGTTTCTCACACGATATTTAACGGTGGCGGCGGCCGTGACGTGTATCAGGACCACAGATATCGTCGATTGCAGGGGTGTCCAATTACTTGTTGGTAGATAGTGTATTATTCAGATTTAGATGAACTTAAAAAACGACCCTGACAGCGATGAAATGTGATGTAGCTGCGGAAGTCCATCTGCGCATGCGCAAGCTAAAATCTGACCTCAAGATAGAAAGTAAAGATGAGTTGCAAGTGTGTTAGTGAAGGGGATTGGTAACTTTTGGTCTAGAATATCTGCAGGTTACAAGCCCATCGTGCTCTACATCATTTTAAAGCTCTCTTCCATAGCAGGTAACCCTTTCCTTGGAAGGTCGAGAAAAAGCCAAATTTCGCTACTGCACATACTTTTACAACTGTCGGTAAACATGCATAGCATCGAAATGCATTTTCGTAATGGCTTTTATCACATTGAGCATGAGGTTCTCGTAATTTACGTAGATTGTAATGAGATATTGTTACGTTTATGTAAAACGTGATGAAATAATGTTCCACGATAGTTTAGTAAAACGTATTATTGAGTAACAACGAAATTAACTACACAGTCACTTCATGAGACAGCATTCAAAATCAGATTTCAGCAATGGTTTTAACTACTTCCGTTACCCATTTTCATTACATCGAAATTTTTTACTTAGGATTTACTTCTCTGCTGTCGGGAAAGATGCAAAGCATCAATAATTGAATCATGGTAGGCAAGTCTTACTTCGGCAAGCACGTATGTTGCCATTCGCGCATGTGTGGTGCACTAACTGTACCCCTGGAACACTACGCTACGATCATTTAGCAGTGGTGAAAGTTCATCTTGATAGTCAACTTATTTTAAGAACTACAATTTATTAATCAGACTTCCGTTTATGCGTAATTGTCCATTCCTTTTTGCGACCTTATCTTAAGCTGATTAAATGATCTGACTGTTCATGTTTTGTTTCGCATGCCTGTTGTGCTTATATGGGTACACCATATGATAAATTTGACCATGCATTCTTAAAGCGAAGTCCATGTACGGTAGATCCGCTCCAGTGGCACAGGCTTTTGTTTTCTGGCCCACTGTTCGAGCTGTACCTGGGACTAATTCCCTAGATGAAACATGGATGGTGTGGTTGCCCAATGGTGCTGGCTCTCTTTCCTCCCTGGAACCAATAGCCCCGGTTTAGGAACAGGCGGCTGCCTACATCCTTAGATGTTTACGGTGCTCGTTAAATTCCAAACCGAAAAGAAATGTCCAGGAGGTGCCTCCACCCAAGGCCGTCTAGAAAACACAAGGCCATTACATTAAAAGAGATGAGTTCCCTCTTTTAGTGACGTCAAGCGGAAATCAAGGCTTCCGAGTGGTTTCCAACGCTGTCGTGTGTGACGTCAAACACGACACCGACCTATCAGTTCGTGTAACAAGAGAGTGACGTCACAAACAGAGGAGACATCTCTCTAATGTCATGGCCTTGTGTTTTCTAGACGGCATTGCTCCACCTGAGCATCTAGAGAAGCAAAGCAGAGCATAAATGTATTCCTTGCATGCTTCTTGTTCAGCTTCAGGTGCTTCAATAAACCCCGATGTACCTGAACCAAATGGCGACTAAAATCTTCTGCTCTCCCCAAACTCAAGTGTTCACATAGCGGCCGGGTTTTACTGAAGCTACGACAAAACAACAACTTTCCCCCCTTACATCTCAGCAGTACCTACCATAAACCTGTCACTCTTGATAAGCACTCGCATCTAGTCCTGTATTCTCTACTCCATGACCCAAAATATGATAGGGAAGGGCTGGTCCCCCTGACACTGACACCAACTGGGTACAAACTGTTGGAAAAAATAAGTCATAGGTACGTCACAGCATGACACCAAACATTATTTCCACGTGTGGAGAAAAAGTTGTTTATAATTTTTAACAGCTCTGTGTTAAGTGCTAAAAGTGTCACGTGATCACTTCACGGAAAGCACCTCGCATGGGAAAAGATTTGTTCACAGATCTCTTACACGCTCTGGGGCGACCGTTCTGTTATGATGGTCGTTCTCTTAGGCAGAGATGTTTTACGCAAGCGATGCTTGTCGTGTGTAAAGTGTTAGACTTTCGAATCTTGATTTATTTCTATTTCGTGTGTTGTGCTCATGTACCAATTAAATATACAGTATATTGACAAAAGTCACCGGACACTTAGAAGAGAAACACAACATGGCAATTATTGACATACATTAGTACGGTGTCGGTCCACCTTTGGCCTTAATGCAGGCACTGACCCTTTGAGACATGCTTTTGACAAGGCTTTGGAACACAGCGATAGGTATGAGCTTCCATTCAGTACAAAATTCTGCCGCTAACTGTTGCTTAGTAGCAGGCCTTGGTTCCAAACTTCTTATGCGGCGCTCTAATTCATCCCATAGGTGCTCTATGGGATTAACATCAGGGCTCTGTGCTGGCCAGTCCACACACGATACGGAATTATCGTCAAACTACGCCGTAACAGTATGGCTTGGTGCATTATCCTGCTGGCACCAACAAGAAGGCTCGGTTTCGTAGTATTGCCACAGAGTTGGTAGGGCATAGTTGTCCAGAATATCGAGGTAGACGTGCTGGTTAACAGGTTTGTCCACGATAACCAATGGGCCGGGACCATACCACCCAAAACGAGTACACTGCCAGTTCCAAACTTGACCGTAGGAACAGTACACTCTGGTAAATAGCGTTCCCCCAGTTGCCGCCATACCCACACACGACCATCAGACTGATGGATCGTGTATCTGGAGTCAACAGTCCATGGACTCGTTTCCATTGATCTACGGTCCACGATTAATGTTCTTTACACCATGCTAAACGACTAGTAACATTCCGAGTGGAGATGGAAGGCTTAATGAGCAGCCGCACAACCACGGTAACCCATGGAATGAAGTTATCTGCGAATGGTACGTGTACAATGTATATACCGAGGTTCCAGCATCTTTACTCATCTGTAGACTGAGGTCTTGTGCGGTACTCCGTCGATTAACTGTAACGACTCTCCTGAAGCTTCGACGTCTTCTATCACTGATTTTCTTTCGTCTGCCGGTACGTTTTGCTACTTCATGCACGCCATGTGTCTTCCACTTATTCAGTACATCCAAAACAGTTGACTTGGGTATGTTTAAACGCCTCTCGGTTTCTCTTATGGACAACTTACTAATACAACACCCAACAACCTTTCCTTTCTCAAAGTCATTTCTCTCCCGCCGCGACATTTTCACTCAACCTCACAGTGCGATATGACCGCGGTAAGCTACAGGTTAGTCTTTATACCGTTTGCAGCTGTACCACGCATCTTAACAACGCAGAGGATCCATTCGTTTGCTTTTGAAGGGGTGTTCGGTGACTTTTGTCAATATAGTGTATATTCTCAAGTGCATCTTCGCCCTTTTATTGGAGTACCTTTTACATACGGCGAGCCATTTCATCTGCATACAATATTGGTATCAAGTCTGTCGACCGGAACTTAGCGCTATAAGCATACCGAAGGCAAATGTAGAAATATAAACATCCCGTTTTTTCATATCACACTAATACGTAGTGCGATCAAAAAAGTTCAGAGACTAGGTACGTAGAGCGGCAACAGATGGCAGCACGCGGATGCGCGAGCAGCGGTCGAGGGCAGTGACCTTCAGGAGTCATTGTGCTGAGTGGCGTCGTTCTGTGAATATCAGGAGCTGTACTACACGATATTTGGTGACCACGTGCAGAACACAGCTGCGATTTCGGTATGGACTGCAAACTAGAGCAGCGAGCAAACATCAAATTCTGCGCCGCAAATCGGAACGGAGACGCATATGATGTTGCGGCAGGCTTATGGCAATGAAGCAATGAGTCGTGCGAGGTGTTTTGAGTGGCACTCGCGCTTCAAGAGCGGCACTGAAAGACGACGAGAGGTCAGAACGACCGTCCACGAGCAAAATCCGCGAAAATAGGACAAAATTAGGGAACTGGTTCATGAGGATCGTCGGAGAACCATTCAAGACATTGCTACCATCGTCAATATGTCATACGGAACAGTGCAATAAATTCTGACGTTGGTTTTGAACATGCACCGCATTGCTGCAAAGTTTGTGCCAAAGATTCTCAACCCCGAACAGAAGGCGCTCGTGTCGAACTCTGTCAAGGTCTTCGTCAGAAGGTGGTGAATGATCCAACGTTCCTGCCGCGGGTCATCACTGGGGACGAGACTTGGATCTACGGCTATGACCCGGAGACCCAAGTCAAAGCTGAAAGCGGGAGACCCAACCCGAAGATGAAACTGAAGCTCAAGGGTCGCCGTTTTGAAACCGTGGGCGAGATCCAGCGCGAATCGCAGACGGTGCTTGACACGATTCGCGAACAGGACTTCCAGGGAGCGTTCCGACAGTGGCAAAAACGCCAAGGAGACTAATTTGAGGGAGATCATAGATAGACTTAAGTAACGTAAGTACTTTGTTGTATATCGGCCTAGTCTCGGAACTTTTTGATCGGACCTCGTAACAACAGAACAAGCTCTCGTAAATCGCAATTTCGAGAAATGGAAATACCACGTAATAATGATAATACTTCAAGTAGCTGTGCTGTTGATGAGATGCTTTTGCAATTCAGAATTATTATTTACTTAAGCGATGTCAACAGCGCTACGAACACTTTTTTCTGAGCATTTATAAAATGAAAATCTTTTTGTTTTGCGTGTTTAAGAGTGAGTGAATAGTAATAAATTATTAAACACTGTTTTCTCTGAGTTTTGATATATACCTTCAAGCTCGTTATCCTTTATACTAATAATACTTCCTTTTTTCTCTCTTGCAGGACACAACTGGTAAGTGAAATTTGACGAGAGCTCTTTGTCCTCGCTAATCTGAATCAGTATGATATTCGGAATACTTATATTACAGGTTGTATTATACTTTTTCCCCCATTTAAGATTCAACCCCCCCCAATTCTGATTTGGTTTTTAGAAGACGTTCTTCCCTTACCCCTAAAACATAGCCAAGGTTTAAAAGCATCTGCTTCACTCTGAGAATTATTGTTGCACAGATGGACAAATCCATACAGTAGCTGGCGGAGTGGTCTGAGGAATAGTCAGGGTTCCAGTCACAAGCGTTGTATTTGTCCTTCCGACATTGGCTATCTCCCTTTTCCCTAGATAGAACTACATACATACATACATACATACATATCATTAAGCTGTTCTCTGAGATTTAGAGGTTAGCTCCCAAAAGAAAGACAATCTCTCAGATAATCGTTTAAGGCTGTCTTTGAATGAGTGTTAGGGTTCCTCTTCTGAGATAGATGGCGCAAAAAATCACTCGTTGGGCGCGGCTTTTACGTCTTGAGGGACTGTCCCAGAAATTGGCGTTGCCGAATCACTGCAGACCTCGCCATATTTAGAATGAAAGCGGTCTCTCGTCAGCTCCACAATGAAAAAACAAAATACGCGCTGTTACGTTTTAACCAATAACGTTGTTTGGGGTGGAGCTTAGTAGGTAGGCGGAGTTTCTATAGCTCAAATTAAGGGGTTCTCTGCTAATGTACACATTTTCTCTTCAAAAAATTAACGTACAGTATAGGATTCAAGATGATTTATGGGAGACAAGATTCCAGTCTCACTTTTGGCCCCATTCAATTATTTCTATTTGGCCTAGATAATTAAAAAAATCAGACAGAAATGAAATATTTCGTTTCTTCCAGACAGAAACACTGCTAAGCTAATTTATCGCGCCATCTAGCACCCAAATTAGAATACTTTCAAGTCAGATAAATTGAATTAAAAAAAATTCTATTTTTTCGGAATAATGACTGTGGCACATATTAGCTATTGGTGGTTTTTATTTGTGCTCAAAACTTCAAACACTACAAAGTAATATTCTTCGATAAAATGTGTACAAAAGAATAATACATTGCAGATATAGGATAGAATTTCTGTTACACTCATTCAAAGACAGCCTTAAATGATGAAACTAATTTTACTGTTGGTGTATCAGACGTCTCTATTTACAGCGATCTTGGCACACAGCTCGAGCTTCACTGACATTTCGCGCATCACGCACAAGACTTGTTGTACTTCATACTCAATCTTTTTTTCATGCGGACATTCCTGAATTTGGTCCTCCCATGATATCCTTAGCCTTCCTCTATTTTTCTTTACTGCCACTTGGGCTTAAAACATCTTCTCCGTAAGTATTTAATCACTCATTCATTCAACATGACTAAACCACCTAAAAATGCTAATCTCCACCTTACTAACAACATTTTGCCTTACATTACACATCTGCAACACATCATCATTCCTCACATGATCAGAGCGCGTCTTGCTCCAACCCACCTTAAGTAACGCATCTCTCCAGCACACAGACGTCTCCTTTGTCTCTTCTGCAGTTGCCAGGTTTCACTGCTGTACATCAAAGTAGGAACAATTACCCTTTCATATACACCCATTCGGGACTTTCTTGAGAACCTATCGTTCCTGTGGAAACCTCCTAAAGTAGGAACAATTACCCTTTCATATACACCCATTCGGGACTTTCTTGAGAACCTATCGTTCCTGTGGAAACCTCCTAAAGTAGGAACAATTACCCTTTCATATACACCCATTCGGGACTTTCTTGAGAACCTATCGTTCCTGTGGAAACCTCCTAAAGTAGGAACAATTACCCTTTCATATACACCCATTCGGGACTTTCTTGAGAACCTATCGTTCCTGTGCAAACCTCCTAAAGTAGGAACAATTACCCTTTCATATACACCCATTCGGGACTTTCTTGAGAACCTATCGTTCTCAAGAAAGTGGAAACCTCCTAAAGTAGGAACAATTACCCTTTCATATACACCGATTCGGTACTTTCTTGAGAACCTATCGTTCCTGTGGAAACCTCCTAAAGTACGAACAATCACCCTTTCATATACACCCATTCGTGACTTTCTTGAGAACCTATCGTTCCTGTGGAAACCTCCTAAAGTACGAACAATTACCCTTTCATATACACCCATTCGTGACTTTCTTGAGAACCTATCGTTCCTGTGGAAACCTCCTAAAGTAGCTATGACTTTTAAAGAAGAATTCATTCGCCTACTATTTTCGACACCTAATTTCTTCTCTCTGTCAAACATGCTTCCTAAATACACTGGCGGAAAGTGAAAATAGAACACCAAGAAGGAGACGTCTGATACCAACGAAATTTATACAGCATAATAACGGAATACAGAGGATAACGTGATCAAAACATTATGGCAAAATACAGCTGTATTTGCTGGTAAACTGGAAAATAACATTTCCATGAAACATGGTTAGTACGAGGTTGAACCGCCATGAACTGCGTCACACTGTGCATGAAGTCTGTCGTACAGATGTTGGATGTAAGTTTGGGGCATTGAGTTCCAAGCATCCTCAACCTGGACGCGTAAATCGGGGATGGTCGTGGCTGGCCGCGGAGACCGGATAAGTCCTTGTCCCATAAAATCCCACACGTGCTCAATCGGGGACAAATCCGGTGGCCATGGAAATTGTCTCACACCCTGAAGTACATGTTGCGTTGCACGTGCTGTGTGTGGGCGTGCGTTATCTTGCTGTAAAACACCACGATGGACCGACCTTACAAATGGCACAACAACGGGCTGAATGATGTTGTTCATGTAGGAGGTGCTGTTTAACGTACCCGGTACAAACACTAGTTGTGTACGGGAGTGATAGCTGATCGCTCCCCACACCAGGAGACCAGGTGTAGTCCCTGTGTGTCGCTGGCGGATGCAAGAAGGGTGGAGACGCTCCCCTGTACGTCTGCGAACACGCATACGGCCATCGGAGGGAGGCTCCCAAGCAGAATCTGCTTTCATCGCTGAACACCAGAGATCGCCATTGTGTTCTCCAGTGCAGACGTTGGCGACACCACTGCAGCCGTTCCTGACGGTGGGCTAGAGTCGGAGGTACACATGCCAGAGGCACACGTGCACGTAGTCCTGCATCCAGTAGACGGTTGCGGATTGTTCGCACAGTCACCTCAGGTGCAACGGCAGCTCGGATTTGCGTCGCAGTGGATGTTCTGCTTGACAACGCCGCTCTTCTTATGCGTCGATCGGTCCGCTCATCAGTCCGTCTGTGACTCCCGGTTCCACGTCTTCTCGTGTGGGAATGTTCCTCAGACCATCTGCGCCACCATCGTACCACCACCGATACTTCCCGTTCAATTCGCTCCGCAATACGACGATACGACCACGCGGAGTCCGACTAGACGACCTCGCTCAAAGTCCGATAACTGCTGAAATCGTACACGTCTTCCATGTCCAGGCACTGCAGCTTCTTCAGGGTCTTCGCACGTGTCCGTACGCCGACGACTGATTACATTCACTTCGCCGTACTCCTTAAATACCACCGACGATAATTTGCATATTATGCCGTGCTGTGGCGTAAGCGCTCACCGGTTGGTCTCGAAATTAACATCACGCCTACGTAAACTCGACCTCATTAACATATGTAAATTTCACGATCGTCCGCCAAATCCTTCTTGGTGTTCTTTTTTCACTTTCCGCCAGTGTTTACAAAACTCATTCACCTGGTCAATCTTTGTGCCATTTAAATTTGCATTCAGTACTAACAATTCCTCGCTCAAAAACTATAACGTCGGGTGAGTTGCCACTCGTCAATCTCATGCTATACCGGTCTTCTGCGACAAAATGCGTCCCTCAAATGCCGCAAAACTAGACAGTAGTACTCGTTGTTGATTGTCTAGCCTGATGGAGCGTATTCATGATGCACAATTCACTCATGATTGCAAAAATCAGTCAGCATCGTCTTGACATTACTGAGGCTCTGTCGAGATTTTTTTTGGGTCTGAGAGGGTTTAGGTCCTTCCACTGTGAAGTCTGGGCCTTTGTTTCGAGGTCATACCCATAAACCCACAATTCATCACCAGTTATGATAGTTTTTAAAAAGGTTTCGACGCACTCAAGGAGGTCACTAGCAGCTGAGACACACACCCGTTTTGCTCAGCTGAGAGCAATATTTTGGCGTAAGTTTGGCTGAGACGCGTCTCATTCTGAAACCGTCCGTACGATAGTGATGGGTCGGTACTTCCGTACTCATTACAATGTAACGAGTACTCAAATGTAACTAGTACAGGAGATCGGTACTTTCATATTTCACTCGTTACTTGTTACTTTTCGTTTCTAGGGACAAGTACCGATTTACAGCAGTCGTTCCTTGGACATGGTTACTAGTGATGAGTCGGTGCATCCGTAACCGTTACAATGTAGCGAGTACAGAAGATCGGTACTTTCCTACTTCGTTACATTTTCTTTCTCGGGACAAGTAACGATTTACAGCAGTCGTTCCTTGGACCTGGTTACAGAAGTCGTTCCTTGGACCTGGTTACAGAAGTCGTTCCTTGGACCTGGTTACAGAAGTCGTTCCTTGGACCTGGTTACAGCAGTCGTTCTTTGGACCTGTTTACAGAAGTCGTTCCTTGGAACTGGTTACAGAAGTCGTTCCTTGGACCTGGTTACAGAAGTCGTTCCTTGGACCTGGTTATAGAAGTCGTTACTGTTGTTTCTCGGGACAAGTACCGATTCACAGTAGCTATTTCTTGGATCTGAATACAGAAAGTCATTTACTATTTTTTTTTCGGGAACAAGAACTGGTTTACAGAAGTAGTCGAGAAAATAAAAAGATGAGTCTCTTAAAACGGAATATATACCTGATCTATCTCATTTGTTTTATTTTATTTTTATTATTATTTTGTTATAGCTTAATGGCAAAGAGGATGTGGATTTCTAAAATAGATTTTCTGGGCAGAAAGAGCGGTTGAAACGATACTTTAAGTAACAGACAGAGACAGTCATGAAACTTCAACACTCTTTTACGTTTAATTTAGAGCTACTGGTTCCACGGAAGGGAAGAAAAACAGTACC
This sequence comes from Macrothele yani, assembly GCA_039090855.1. NCBI lineage: Eukaryota > Metazoa > Arthropoda > Arachnida > Araneae > Macrothelidae > Macrothele > Macrothele yani. Next base: position 72,223,224 of record CM077016.1, on the reverse strand, counting down.
GTAAAACAAACAATATCCATGCCTCACCGGGATTCGAACCCGGCCCGGACCCATCTAGGACGGATGGTCAGAAACCAGCGCTTAGACTATGGTGCCACCGGTGCGACAAACTTAAACATTTTCACGCTGCCCAAGTGCGCAGTGGTCTGATCGTTCGTCCAAGATGGGTCCGGTCCGGATTCCGCTGAGGCATGGATTTTGCGTTTGTCTTACGGCACTGGCTCTTCACCCTCCCTGGAACCTGTGGCCCTGAATTAGGAACGAGCGACTGTTTATAGCCCATCGAGTTGCTCACTGTGGTCGTTGAACCCCCTATTAAAAATACTCACACACACAGACAGACACACACATATATAGCAGAAAAAAAACAAATATAAGCACAAAATAAAAACCAACTTTGAAATTCTAAAGCGCCCTAGGCTGCACTAAAGAATGATCAAAACATATACGAATATATTACTAAAATCAAATAAAAAAAATATTAAACGATAAAATAAAACAATATTAAAAATAGAGAAAAAAATAAAAAATGCCAAAACTTCCAAACCAAACGGGCCCCGTAGCAAACAAAAAACAAAAAATTTTTTTTAATAAACTAGAAGAACACTGGGATTGCAAATCATATGGCAGATTCTCTCATGGCTTCGTCAGGGGCAAGCATGAAGAAAATCTCTCATATATCTACAAAAACCAGAAAAGTGTGGGTTTCTGCTTATTCAGTTTGCTACAAAGGACTAAATTAAAGTTAAGGGTAAATTCAACAAATTAAAAAGGGACTAAAAAAAAGCCCAACATGCTCGAAGCTGGTGCCATCATTTTGCACGACCATGCGAGGTCACATGTTGCCCGTACAGTAAGAAACATTCTGGAAAAGTATGATGGGAATTGCTTTCCCACGCGCCATACAGTCCTGACATGAGCCCACCAGACTATGGCTTGTTCCCAAAACTGGAGAAGCCACTCCGCGGGAAACGATTCAGTACGATTCAAGATGTTTCTAATGAGGTGACCCCGAGTAATCCGACGCCTCAACAATGGAGGTGTCCTGACTGGAATACAAGACATGCCCAAAGGTTGGGTCACTGTCATAAAGAAACATGGATATTACTTCGAAGGCTTGTAAAGGTACGTTGTAAGTTCGTTTTTTAAGAAATAACCCACAGCGTGCAAAACTTTTGAAATGACCCTCGTAGAACCCGCTGACATTTTTTTAATGAAAACACAGAACTCTCACTAAATTTTATCCGAGAGGTATTAATAACATGGAAATCTTAATGAAATTTTTCCAACAAAACCATTAATTTTCCCCCAGAAGACATGCATAATTAACATACATTTCCAAAGCTCGTTAATGAATTTTTCTAAGAAAATATAGAACTCTTAACGAATTTTTTCAGGGAAAACATTGAACTCTTAAGTTGTTTTCCAGATAAAAATGTAGAACACTTACACATTTTACAAAAAAAATAAAAAAAAAAAAAAAGGATTTATGAATATTTCCAAAAAAGCACGTAACACTTATTGAACTTTTTTCAAGAATATGTCGAACTTCTAAGGCTTCTTAAGGCCTAGACAAGGACGCCTAAGAACCACAACAAGTCAAGACGACCGGGATTTGTCTGTAATAACTCGCCGTTATAGGGAATCGACAGCCAAGCATCACTCGCACAGGAGCTCTCCACTGCTACGGGAATCGGGATTTCGAGGCAAACAGTTTACAGAAGACTCCACGAGAGAGGTCTGTATGTAAGAAGGCCAATGGTCTGTATCCCACTCGTCGCATCGCACAGAAGGGCCCGTCTGAATTGGACCCAACAACATCACCCCTCGACACCTGATCAATGGGCTTGTGTTTTCTTCAGTTGCGAGTCGCGGTACAGCATAAACACGGATTCTTGACATGTGTACATTTGGAGGAAGGCGGGAAGCCGAAATCTTTCTTCCAACATTAAGGAAATTGACCACTACGGTGGTGGAGGACTTCTGGTTTTGACTGGCATGGTGTTGGATGGATGCAAACCGCTTCACGTGTTTCCAGGAGCCACCCTAACTGCTACGCGATACAAGGATGGCATTCTAGAGCCCAATACACGAGTTTTCAGGGTAGTTGTTGGTCTCCAGTTTCTTTTAATGGGCAATAACCCCGTCCAAATAGGGCTCGGCTGATCTACGAAAATCTGCAGAGTGAGGATATTCACAGGATGGAGTGGCATGCGAAATCTTTGGATCTGAACCCGATAGAGTATGTCTAAGATGCCCTGGAAAGAGCAATTGCAACACGGAAGCCTCCCACTCACGGACTCCGACGCTCCGTTATGGAGGAGTGGCGCTTATTATCCCTAGCTCTCATTCACAGCCTTGCAAACAGCAAGGGCTCGTTGTGCAAGCTATGTCGCTGTTCGGGGTAATCACACTCCCTATGAGCCCCTTGAAATCTGCGCCACTTGCTGCATCACTTTCGGACTGTCATGCGCATTCCTCCTCATGCGGTGATGGCATTCCTTTTCTGTTGTGTATTGCTGCCTTATCGATATACACTGCTGGTCACCCAAAATGCAACACCGAAAAGGAAGCATCCGATTGGCCTGAAATTCGTAGCATGCGTCGCCCGCGAGAGGACATACAAACTATTAGCATTGCAGGACATATGCAAATCATGTGAGCCCGGCACACCACTGAGAAGCACTATAAGAAGGGTGCACAGAAGGCGGAGTGTAAGTAGTGGAAGTGTGTTGTGCTGCCAGACCTGTGCGTGGGAAGCTTCCTGATGCCTCGTCGCAGAATACGGCAGTCATTTCCGCACGTTTCGGAGTTCGACAGAGGACAAAAAGTGGATTATCGCGACAGCGGTTTATCGTACCGAGACATCGGCGCCCGTGTGGGACGACATCCAGCCACAGTTAGGCGAGTATGGATTCGGTGGGTGCAGGAGTGACGGACGGAAGAACGTGAGTGATTGCCGCAGCCGCGGCACACCACCGAACGAGAAGACCGGCATGTTGTGTGGCGGGCATTGACGGCTCGCACCGCCACATCACGAACGTTAGCGCAGGAATTAAGGTGTGTTGCGCAACAACCTGTGTCAGCACGTACCGTTCGACGTCGGCTGCAGCAGCGTGGACTTGTCGCACGGCGCCCATTGCTCCGATTACCATTGACGTTACACCACCGGCGAGTGCAGCGGCAGTGGGCCGTTGAACGCCGCACCTGGACTACGGAATGACACGACATTGTCGTCTCCGACGAATCCCTCTTCTGCCTGCAACGCCACGATGGTCGGATCCACGTGTGGCGGCACCGCGGCGAGAGACTGTATGACGCCTGCATTATGCATCGCCATACCGGCCCGTCGCCCGGCATTATGGTTTGGGGCGCAATTGGATATGACACCCGCACCCCTGTGGTACGCATCGCCGTTACACTCAACAGCCACCGCTGCATCTCCAACGTTTTGGAGCCTGTAGTCCTCCCTTAAATGCAGGACCTGCCAGCGGCCACGTTTGAACAGGACAATGCGCGCCCGCACGTGGCACGCATCGTGCAACAATTCTTCACGGCCCACCAGGTGTCACTGCTGCCTTGGCACGCCTGTTCTCCCGTATGTCGCCCATCGAACAAGTCTGGTCGCTGATCGGTAATCGAGTGGCCCGGCAAGCACCACCCGCTGCTACGCCTGATGAACTGTGGCAAAGTGTGGAAGCAGCCTGGACAGACATACCCCAAGCCCACATCCAAAGCCTTTTTCGTTCGATGCCGCGGCGTGTAGTGGCCGTCATTGTCAGCCTTGGGGGCCACACGAACTATTGATGTCTGCGTGTTCCGCAAGTCGCACGGACCTGTAAGCTCAATCGTTTCATCTTTGTACATGTTGTTATGTGTCCAGTAAATCTGGCTTTGCTATCTCGTGTCCTTCTTGGTGTTGCATTTTGGGTGGCCAGCAGTGTATGTATGTCCGTACAAACTGTCATCAAATTCTGTGTGTAATTAATGAATTTATCCAAAGAAAATGTGAAACTAAATCACCAACTTTTTGAAAAAGGAACTCTTAATGAACTTTCCTTTTCAGCAAAGAAGCTTTATGGCACAGGAACAGCAACCTACGTCCGATGGGGTTCTGACGCGTGTCCACCTCATTCCCCAATGATGAACACACTCAATACGGGGCACATGGCAATTTCTACGAACCTCGGTATTGGTGGCGGGTCCCAATATCTTTGTATGCCCAAGGAACCTGAAGAAGAAGTAAGCCATCACTGGGGATCCAAAAGTTCCTCCTACATTGCTGGGCTTAAGTATGCGATGTTAGACGGCAACGTATTCAACAAAGAAAGCGTTCGAAATTTGTATGGTTATGGGGCAGCTTGCTCTACCTGCCATATGACGAACAGAACTTTAGTGAATGTCTTTCCTGGTCAAAACATGTGTCCCGCTGGGTGGCTTACAGAATATTCAGGTTACGTGATGTCTGGAATCAAACTTCCTAGTCTTCACATTTGCGTGGATGAAGATCCTAAAGGTTATGACATCTCGACAGACGAAAAAGGTACACAGAATTTAGGTCTTGTGTACACTGGAGAAAACAATCCATTGTTTCCGGATTCAGAAAAAATCTTGCTGTTAAATGCATTGTTTGCTCTAAATAAAGTTTACCATCTGTGTTTTGTGTCCATGGGAATTTATTTCAGTGACTTACGGGAAGTAACAAATTTTTCAAATGTAGAATCATTTCTTTTTTCTTAAACCTGTTTACTAATTCTAGCGCACGAACTCTAGTGATGATTGACATCTGATTTCAAAAGTCGTACTACTGAAAGACCGGCACTTAAAAATTATAAACACAAAATGAATAAATGTGTGCAGGTAAACGATTATTACTTATAATAAAACCTTATAGCAGCCCTGTCGGCGCAGTGGTCTAACCGCTGGCTTATGACTATTCTTCTGAGATGGGTCCGGGTTTGAAACCCGGTGATGCATGGATGTTGCGTTTGTCTTACGGCACTGGCTGTCTCCCTTCCTTGAAACCAGTGGCCCTAAATTAGGGACGGGATACTGCTTATAGCCCATCGAGCTGCTCACGGTGGTCGTTAAACCCTCAATAAAATAAACAGCCACGGAAAAGTTATCATGGGGTAAAGCAGCGACGTGGATGTGTGTGGTTGTGGCCAGCTAGTAGCTACGAGGAATGCCGGTTGCCTAACAGACCTGGTATACGTGGAAATTCCGAAATGTTGGGATTTCTACGTGTACAAGGCCTGTCCAAAAAGTTCCCGAACTTTTATGATAGCGCGCTAACTCTATGTCGCACTGGTGTGCGGTAGGTGGCGCTGCGTAGCAGTGACCTTAGCAAGTAACCTCTCGTTCACTGCGTCTTTCTATTGTGATTAGTCATCATGCTGCATCGCTTTAAGACCTTGTTGTGCGTGTTCTACGATTTTCAAGATGGACGAGTTTCACAAGCAGTGTATCGACATCAAATTTTGCGTCAAACTTGGGAAATCGTCTCCGGAGACTCATGAAATGATGAAACAAACTTATGGTGATCAGTGCTTAGTTCGTATGCAGTGTTATTAATTGGTTTAAGCGATTCAAAGATGGTCGACAATCAACTGATGATGATCCCCATTCATTGCGGCCTTCGACGTTAACAGATGACACTCGTGTGGTCCAAGTTCGCGAAATCGTTCGTTCGAATCATCGATTGATTGTTTCGGCCCTGGAAGTACCGAGAAATTCCTGCAGGCTTCTCCCTGACACTTTATGTGGAAGATAAAAGGAAGCTTTACCCCCATTTCCCTGGATATTAGTCACCATGACTGTGCGTAACTCATGGTAATCAATCGCCAACGTTCCTGTCTGGGGTCTGGTACGATTCGTCCAACGACGATTAGTCCAATGCCGATTCGTCCAAAGGGACGATTCGTCCAATGGACAATTGGTCCAAAGGTACGATTCGTCCAAAGGTACTATTCGTCCAATGGGACGATTGGTCCAATGCCGATTCGTCCAATGGGACGATTGGTCCAATGCCGATTCGTCCAATGGACGATTGGTTCAATGCCGATTCGTCCAATGGACGATTGATCCAATTCCGTCCTATCTGTCCGAAGTGCTACTCGTGCTATAAAAGTCTCATCTGTTCTGATTCTATCTCCGATGTTATACGAAAGTACCGGTAATCCAAAGAATGTAAAATAATGTTACATTTCATGCGTAATATTGTGGTTAGAGATTTCTTTTTTTTTTTTTTTTTAAATCGCGTTTTCTTGTTATACTGTCCTTGCTGCCGTATGAAGTTACCGATGTACGAGCCGTTCTATCAACTTCAATGTTTCTCTTTTGCATGAAATAATTTAAAATACTAGTGTTCCGTTTCTGTTTGTAGAATGCAGTGGGGTTTCCGCCAACTGCCCAATGGAAACAACTGGTCGGGGTTTGGACAGAGGCCTTTTCAACAGTTTTTATTCCAGCGATGTCATATTCATAACGTTTACATATTAAATCAAGTTAATAATATTGCCCTTTCACTTAAGCACGAAATATTAATTCATAGGCCCGCGGCCTAGCTGCCTAGCAAAGACCTCACAAAGGATACGATGAGTGCCTTTTATAAAGTTTTAGAAAATGTTTACAAATACCAAATATCTAGGTTGTGACTTAAAATCTTTTAAAAAGGCCCGAGGCCTAGGTGCCTTGTAAAGACCTGAGAAATGATACGATGAGTGCCTTTTATTAGGTTTTATAAAATGTTTACAAATACCAAATATCTAGGTTGTAACTTAAAATCTTCTAAAAAGGCCCGGGGCCTAGGAGTCTCGTAAAGACTTGAGGAATGATACGATGAGTGCCTTTTATTAGGTTTTATAACATATTTACAAATACCAAATATCTAGGTTGTAAATAAAAAATCTTCAAAAAATGCCCGCGGCCTAGGTGCTTTGCAAACAGCTGAGAAATGCTCCATTGGGGGCCTTTTACCAGGTTTATGTAAAATGTTTACAATTACTAAATATACGGAAATTATCTTTCAAAAGGATATAAAGAGGAGAATAATTTAAATTATTATTCCTTTCTGGAAAATAAAAAAGTTTACCGTTGGTAAGATGAGAGCACTGGACGAATCGGCATTGGACCAATCGTACCATTGGACGAATCGGCATTGGACCAATCGTACCATTGGACGAATCGGACATTGGACCAATCGGCATTGGACCAATCGTCCCTTTGGACGAATCAGCATTGGACCTATCGTCGTTGGACGAATCGTCCGGGACCGCCTGTCTGGACATAGCACCTGAAGAATAGGGAACATTTTATGAGGAAGACAACGGGAAACCACCTTATCGCGAAACCCCCATTCCGCTAGATATTTGTCCCCATGACTGTGCATAACTCATGGTAATGAAGTGCCAACGTCCCTGTCTGGATGGCACCTGAAGAATAGGGAACATTTTATGAGGAAGACAATGGGAAACCAACTTATCGCGAAATCCCCAATCTGCTGGATATTTGTCACGATGACTGTGCATAACTCATGGTAATGAAGTGCCAACGTCCCTGTCGGGATGGCACCTGAAGAAAAGGGAACATTTTATGAGGAAGACAATGGGAAACCAACTTATCGCGAAATCCCCAATTTGCTGGATATTTGTCACGATGACTGTGCATAACTCATGGTAATGAAGTTAGCGAATTTCAGGCCAATCGGATGCTTCCTTCTTGGTGTTGCATTTTGGGTGGCCAGCAGTGTAACTAGAAAGTATGAATACTAAATCACATAGTGGATGCATACGGGCTTTAGTACACACTACAATGTAGTCGTTTATATGGGTTTGTACTCTATGTTAAACTTTAATTTCACTTGAAGCTTCGATCTTTTCGTTGAACACATTACTTCTCAGTCGTTTGTAGCAGCTGAAAGATTTAATTACACGTATATCACTTCAATAATACGGCCAGGATTTAGTGCTAAAGTCTACTTCCAGGTTTCCAAATCACTTCTTTATTCGTAAGTTATGCACGCTCAAAGTCCATTGTTAACAAGTAGTCGTAACACATAACGCTAGATAGACTTCAATCACAATGTACGTGACACTCGTCACTTCTTGAATACAACTCTTCATTCGTTACAAACTGCTTTTACAAAAATAAGAATCGTTCTACTAACACTGCTCATAAATCTTTCGTAAATCGCTCCCTCAACATGACTACAGCTCGCACAACATTGCACATCCATGAATAGCTCATCTAAGATTACACGCTGAGCTCTACTCTAAGGAGTCTTCAACTACGTGGACCTGCTGTGAGGAATTGCCAACTTCAAATTCAGTGGGAGAAAGTTTAAAAACTTTTAACGAGGAGAAACCAAAGTTTTACATTACAAGTTAGTAAAATCATGCAATGCATTTATTATGATACGCTCTCCAACATACTAGAAATCATTACTCAAGGTACGAGAATAATGACTGTGGAATAAATCTCGCTTCTGTGCCCTACCTGAACTTTGACACCATTTCGATGATATTCAACAGAACCGGTTCAATATAACTCCGGAACAACATACTAAAGTTTTGTCGCAATAGAAGTATTTTTGGTCAAGTTATGAGGATAATGGCTGTGGAATAAATCTTGCTCCTGTGCCCTGACCTTTGATCCCATTTCGATGATATTCAACAGAACCCGTTCAGTATACTTCCGGAACAACATACTAAAGTTTTGTTGCAATCGAAGCATTTTTACATAAGTTATGACGCATAAGGGCGATGGAATAGACCCCGCTCCTATGTCCTGACCTTTGACCCCATTTCGCCCATTTTCAACAGGGTTTGTCCCGAGGTTGTACCCTACCACATACTAAAATTTCATCGAAATCGAACCATTTTTATGCGAGTTATCGTGCGGACAGGCAGACAGACGGACAAAGCTGAAGCATATACGCTTCTTCAGCCTACGGTTGGAAAGCGTAAAAAACACAGGAACTCAAAAGGAAGCCTAAATTGGTAGGTAATGAGATTCGAACCCACATCTCCTTTCTTTGGAGTCAGATATTTTACCGCTTGAACTACACCAACGAAGGCTTATCGCTGCAACTTTCCGACTCGGCAAGTGCGTCACCTATAAGACAGGTCCGTCACAGGTTAAATTAGAAGTGTACATCACAACAACACACGTTAAGTGGACATACCTCAAAAAACTTGAAAATTACATCGTCCTGGAGCGGGAATCTCCCGATTTACACTCCAGTATGTTGCTGTTAGACACCCAGAACAAGGAACCTCCAAGCTAATGAGGATGTACAGGGTATTCCAAAATTATATTTATAACTTTGAACCTCAACAAAACATAAATCGGTTTATTGCATATTGAACAACACGTTTCATAGTTTGTTGGGATGCTAGCAGAGCTCTACATGCGCACCGTTGGTTGCTCGAATAACGTCGAGAGAATATTCGACATCCTGCTATGTTCTCCCGAGCATGTCCTCAGGAATTGTTGTGATGGCCGCTGTAATCCTGTGATTCAGCTCATCCACATCCGGAACCTTTGTGCGGTATACAATATCCTTCACATAACCCCACAGAAAAAGTCTAGGGGGTATGATCCGGTGAACGTGGAGGTCAAGGAATTGGACCATCCCGTCCAATCCATTGCTCCGGAAAGGTTTCATCGAGAAATTCACGAACACGAAATGGCCAGTGCGGGGGTGCACCGTCCTGCTGGAAGATATAGCCGGTTGCAGAAGGGTAACAAACTCACTCAGCATGTCCAAATAAACATTGGATGTGACTGTGTTTTTGGCGAAAAACAATAGGCCGATGATGCGGTTGTGCACAAGACTACACCAGAAGTTAACCTTAGGGCTGGCACGTTCACTCTCACGGACGGCATGTGGGTTTTTAGACCCTCAAATTCTGCAGTTAAGCTTGTTGATAACACTTCAGACATAAAACGTTGCCTCATCGCTGAATAAAACACGTTCCGGGAAGCCTTCCTCATTATCAATCCTGTGTAGCATATCAACAGCAAAATCGAAACGTTTCGGTTTAACTCCGGGGTGCAGTGTCTGTGTCAAATGCCCTTTGTAGGCAGTCAGGTGCAAGCGCTTGTGCAGCACCGTGTGTATCGTTGTAGGAAACCCCAACTGCTTGGAGGCCGTAGGAATGGACTTCTCCGGACTTCGTAGGAAACTCTGCCGTGTATCGTCTGCACTTTGCTACATAAAAAGGGCACTGGTCGGCCAAGCACGTCTCCATAAACTTCTTTTGCCACTCGCGTATTGAAGGTCTGGATGCGGTGGATTCAATCGGTATTTGGTACGGAAATTCTTTGGACTTGTGTATCTGACATTGTCTCTATGAACATGGGCCTTTTCCCGTGGAGTAGCCATCAGAAGTTCAGGGTCGTACCTGAAAGTAAACCAAAACCTTTTGCCTACCAATAAAACTTTATGCGTTGCTGTTACATATGCAAAAACAGAACTTCGCTATCTGATTTCGTTTAGGTTTTATTAAGGGTTAAAGTTGTAAAGATAATTTTGGAACACCCTGTATTTTTGGACTTTGATGTAACGCTCCGCCGTGCGCAAATCGAAGCATATATGATCCTTCATATTAGCGGCACGCGATGTAGAAAGCGAATCCCCTGAAGAATTAACTCTTCAGAAGTAAATGATAGTCCAATAGATTTTCAAGTTTTCTGAGGCATGTCCACTTGCATGATTAATTTGCCACCTATTTGACACACGTTAAATACCCCAATTCGGAAACGCTTGACGAATTCCCTTTTAAAAAGCATCTTCGGACAGCTCACACGATTTTCTTTAAAGAGCTGTTTTATCAACCAGATTAGAGTCAGCACATGGAACTATGTTTAACGAATTCAAAAACAATGTTCTCAGAATATAGTACAAGTCCCCGACTAGCGCGGTTTAGTTAACGGCTTCGGAGTTATACGGTTACATCTTGTAGCGCATCTTCCGCTTACAACTACGACTACGAGATGGCGCTGGTGAGGCCGGTAGTGGGTAAACGCTGGACATGAAAACAGTGACCATGTGGGATTGCTTATCGACACAGTTACGTCTTTTTTTATCTGGAGTTGTGTATTAGAATAGTAGCCGTGTGTCGTCAACAAATATGTCATAGAAACGTGGCAAGAGATGAATTGCAACTACGGAAACAATATTAAATTATTAAACGGCATGAAAATGGTTCCAAATTCGTAGACATTGCATGTGCTTACTACGAACTGAACGAGTCGACTATTCGAACAATCGTAAATGATAAAACTAGGATAATGGAGCACGTGAAAAGTTCTGCGCCTATGCAGTCCATAATTATTTCCAAGAAAAGAGGAACATTGGTGGACGAAATGAAAAAAAAAAAATTGTTATTTGGATAGATGACATGCAACAGAAACGAGTGCCAGTAAGTCCTATGCTTACACAAGAAAAATCTAGGAGTCTGAAGAAGTACAGCAAAAACGTGGCGAAAGTGCTTCCAATGAAACACTCATTACAAGCCAAATGATTTGAGGCTAAGCGGATGTCAGATTACTTCAGAATGATCGACGCAGAACTGGCTGGTTTTAAGGCTCGATTGGGTGGTTTACTCCTCCAGACACTTCCGCGGGCCTTTGGGGATCTGGATCCCGAGTGGTTCGCGAAAGTGTCTGGAGGAGTGCATGATGCCCTTGCTTGCTGCAAAGTCATTTACGACGAGGAAAGAAAGGCGACTGTACAGATGTCCTTGGCATCCTCGACATCAGAGGAGCCGGGACCATATCAATACATGATTTATAAGAGTGTAATGTCCAAATATACATACAGTATTTTCTAGTATGTTGTATATATACGGTCGAGTCACACCGCCGTGTGCAGCGCGGACAGAAGCTAGACGGGCTGGGAGTGACTCAATAAAGTGCTGGAAGGTGTTCACAGGTATGTGGAGCCATGCTGACTGCCGTGCATCTGACAGCTGCTGGAGGGTGAGTGGTGGAGGATCAATAGAGCGAACAACACGATTAAGGTGGTCCCACAGATGCTCAATTGGGTTTAAGTCTGGGGAATTAGGGGACCAGGGAAGTACTTTGAAGTCTTCATTGTGCTCTTCCAACCACTCTCGGACATTTCTAGCTGTGTGACACGTCGCATTGTCGTGCAGGAAGAACCCATCCGCCCCAGGGAAGACCATCATCATGTATGGGTGTACGTGGTCTGCAAGGATGGATTCATAACAAATTCGGTCCATAGTGCTTTCCACAGGTATGAGTGGACCCCGAGAATGTTACGAAAGCATTCCCCAGACTATAACGCTGTCCCCACCGGCTTGTGTTCTTCCAGCAATGTTTGAAGAGTGTTTGTTCTCCGATGTTTCTCGCCTTATACGCCAACCTCCATCCGTTCGATGAAGCAGTAAGCATGACTCATCGGAGAAGGCAATCCTTTGCCAATCAGCGGAGGTCCAATTCCGATACTGCCGGGCAAATTTAAGCCTTTTCTGCACGATGTACCTTCGTTTCCATAGATGCAGTGACCATCCGTCTACATCGGAGCCTAATACGCAGCAGAGTTCGCTGAAGTGTCGTTTTAGACACATTTCCGGTAGCCCCCTGGTTCATTCAGCCAGTGAGTTGCTCCACTGTAGCGTGTCGATCGGCCCTCACTCACCTTCTCAGCCAACGTTCGCCTCTCATATCAATGGCACGTGGTGCTCCGCAGTTTCCATATCGCTTATTTCCAATGGTGCTATTTCTACAATCACGATACACTTTAATCACAGCAGCTTGCAAACAGTTCACAAACTGCGCTGCTTCAGAAATACTACCACTCTTGGCACGAAAGCCGATAATAATAATCCCTTTTTGCAAATCTGATAAATCGCTCCTTTTATCCATGACAGCAAAGAGTGATATGTTTTCAGAATGCCTACATCACACCGTATATACCCTCCAACCCGGCTCACGACACGTGCTTTCTTTCATCGGCTACGCGCTGTTGACGTCAAAAGTAGGAGGTGGTCACAATAATGTGACTCGACTGTGTATATCACGGTACATGCGAGTTTTCTTTCAGTTACATGTGTTCTTATACTGTATTTCAGGATAAATTTGGACTTTTTCTCTGATCTTTTCATACTATAGTAATAGTTTAGCTTTAATTGTGTCTTGAAACGAACGCGAATGTCAATGATTCACCGTAAATAAGAACCATTCGATTTACGTGGACATCTTCTGAACAAATTAACCGCTGAAGTCTGGGACTTACTGTATTAGTTTTGTGTCACTTAAACAAATGAACTGTGTTTACTATTAGGATGATCATTGATTTAATAGATATTCGGCAAGCTGAAAGCTACCCGTAGGTAATATAATATTTGTCAGTTGTGCATTCAGCCTTGAACAAAAAAAAAAAAAAAGCTTATTATATTCACATGAGAACTTACACGGGTCTGGTTCATTTGCCCGACGATTACTTCCCCGAAGGGTCACTTGATTGAAAATCATTTCACCGGATATATCGTTTCACCAAAGGGCCACTTAATCGAAAGATCCATTTCATCGAAGGATTACTTCACCTAAAAGTTCGTTTCATCGAAAGATCATTATACCGAAGGATTAGTTTATCGAAAACTTTGGATTTTGTTGCAGGTTCTGTTGAAGTGTAGTACTGGTGCGGAAAACTGGGCACAAGGAACACATACAATTTGAGAGCCATACATTTGTTCTTCATAAATAAATATAGCGTTGTTATGTTTCACTGAAGTTGAGTAATTATTGTAGAGAAAAACATTTTTAATATCTGATTATCATTAAGAAATTAGGACGCTTTTATGATTTGCTAAAAAGTCTATGACCTCATCCTAAGCCTTAAAAATTAATGCTTTGTTTCCGAGTCAAGGTGCAACGTTATTAACTTGACTTTTCATGTAAACCTAATGAATATGAGCACGGCAGATTAAACATACGCAAATTTTGCTTACGTTACTTATACTACGCAGATCCACCTCATTCCTTTTGTGTTAAGTAAACAGCCTTCTACTGCATTCTGCGTTAACATGCCAAGGGGTACAGAGTTACGTGAGGAAGAGGTGAGAAAAGTGTTATTTTATCTTGGCCAAAACAAATCTCATAGAGGAATTACCAAGTTAATCGGAAGACCTTAAGGAGCTATGCAAATAGCCAAATCTGACCTGGCAGGGCTTACAAAAAACTGGAAGGATCGCCACATCAGCGAAACCACCAAGCTGAGGCTGGTTGAGTCCTCATCGCGAATTACGGTTCTGAAACATGGCCTCTAAATGCAGCATGTCGCAGAAGAATTGAGGCGTTTGGAATGATCTGCTACAGATGCATGCAGAGAATACCCTGGGTTATGCATAGGACTAATGAATCTATCTTGAGACAGCCCGGCGTAGACGCGCACAAGCGACTTCTTCCGACAATCCAACGACATATACTAACCTTCTTCGGCCACACTATTCGGCGAGACGGTTAAGAAAACCTTTGTATTCAGGGCAAAGTCGACGGCAAAAGAACGAGAGGACGTCCCACAGACAGATTCATCGATCAAATAAAAACTTGAACAAACCTATTTGTTGCAGAAATCCTGAGAACTGTGGAGAATAGTCAGGAATGCCGAACCTTGACTGCCGACAGGATGTGAATTGGGTCACGACGCTCAAACCGAGCAACGAAAAGAGAGAGAAAAATGCTGCAAGGAATGAGGATAAACCGAGTAAAATAGCAAGGACAGGACAATTAATTTAAATGGCCCGATGGAAATAAAAGTTACAGGCATGTTTAATGAGATAATAAACATCTTGAACCACTATACCGTCTGACATTCTTCTATAATACAAATTAATTATACATGAGATGTTTGTTTTTCGTGTTGCAACTATCATTATACACAGTGCGTCAAAGAATTTTTAAGACTGGCGCCAGATTTCAGCCTACGGTGGCGCCACCAGTGTAATCGCGAATGCGTTATAAACCGTGACCATCTGCTTACTTTCTGCCAAAAGTACTGCGCAGTTGTTAAAGTAACTCAAACAAAACGGGCGTTCATTACAGAAGTAAAATGTTTTTCATGTTTAATTATTAAGATGGAACAAAGGGCTGTTATTAAATTTAACGCAAAACTTGGTAAAAGTGCCTCGGAAACGTACCAAATGATGAAACAAGTTTACGGTGAGTTTTGTTTAAGTAGATCAAATGTTTTCTTGTGGCACAAACGTTTTTTTGACAGAAGAGAGACACTAGAAGATAAACATACCGGAAGACCAAGTTCATCTAATACACCTGAGATTATTGAAAAAGTGCATGATTACGTGTCAAACAATCGATGTGCGTCACTAAGAATGATGGAAGAGTCTTTAAACATCAACAAAGAAACGATTCGAACCATCTTGCTTGAAGATTTGGGCAAAACAAAAGTCTGTGCTAAATTTGTTCCACACACGTTAACCAATGAACAAAAATCAAGGAGAAGTGCACATTGCAGAGACATCATTTCAGCCGCTGAAAATGATCCAAACTTCTTAAAATCGATTGTTACCGGTGATGAAACATGGTGTTTTCAATATGATCCTAAAACAAAGCGACAAAGCGCGGAATGGAAATAAAAAAAACTCACCACAAGCCAAAAAAACAAGAAAAGTTCCATCGAAAATCAAAACAATGCTCATTGCATTCTTCGTTAGTAAGGGTTATTATCCACAAAAATTTGTTCCAAGTGGACAAAAAATTACTGGTGAGTTTTATTTAAATGTTTTGAGGCGTTTAATGGGCAGAATTCGTCGCATTCGTCCAGAATTTCAAGATGAAAACAGTTGGTGTTTGTTGCACGATAATGCACCCAGTCACACCTCACTTCTTGTTCGTAGGTTATTGGCGAAAAATAACGTCTGTGTGTTGAATCGAACGTATTCGCCTGATTTAGCACCCTGAGACTTTTCTTTGTTCCCAAAACTTAAAATGACGTTAAAAGGGTGTTATTTTGATGATATTTCGACCATACAAACAGCTTCGACGCGTGCTTTGGAGGTAATTCCGCAAAGTGAACTGGAACAGGTATTTGAATCATTATTAAATCGCTGTAACAAGTGTATTGAAGCCGGAGGAACTTATTTTGAATAACAAACCAAAACAAATAATAATTTCTTGTTTCTATTTCATTTTACAGTACCAGTCTTAAAAATTCTTTGACGCACTGTGTATAATAGATAATAAAGAAATAGCGGGAATATTTCTGTGTATTTATAATTTCTTTACACAGTGTGTATGTGAGATTAGAAGATATAACATTTTTTCAAACTGATTAAATGATATCAAAAACATTATTTTGCCCTAAAACATTAAAATTTATTCCGGAAACAAGTCTTGTTCAGTTTTTCTCCTATTAGCTGAAAATATACATAGCTGTACACAGCAGAGGAACATGGGGCGACTGGGGAGATCTCCACCTCCGTTCCTCAAAAACAAACAGACCTGATTATTTTCTCCATTTTTTTCAAAAATATGAAGACAAAGTATTTGTTTTTCCTGATGAAAATCAAATGAAACAAGATTTTACTAACGTAACATTAATAAAATGAACAACGGAATTATGTTCTATGAATCCAAAACTATATATACACTTAATGGACAAAACATTAGAGGTGCCTGCCTAAGAAACAGCGTGTTGTTCCTCTTTTAGCGCGAATAACAGCCTGTACACGCCGAGGCATCGACTCCACCAGATGCCGGGGTAACCCCAGCCATTCTTGTTGCAGCATTTCCCACAACTGCGCCTGTGACGTCATTCTAGGATCCATAGAGCTGATGTTCCGCTCCACGGCAAACCACAGAGCTTCCATAAGGTTCAAATCTGGGGACTTTAGGGTTAATGGATTGTCCCATACTCAGAAAAGTGTTCCTTGAGCCATGCAGGAGCCCTGTGAGGCAGAGCATTGTCTGCTGAAACAGACCATATGCTGCAGGATGTGCAAATGCAATGAAAGCGTGTAGGTGATTAGCCAGCACATGATGGTAGTGCGCAGTGGTTAAGGACCTCTCCATACACACTAAGGAACCTAATGTGTCCCATAAGAGGGCTCCCCAAACCATCACAGAGCCACCTCCACATTGAAAAGAGCCTACCTGGCACAACGGGGACATGGCCTCATGCTGTCGACGCCAACTCACACCTTCCCGTCATCTTGGTTGAGCTAAAAACGAGATTCAACCGACCACACGACGCGGTGTCACTGTACAAATGTCCAGTTTTTATGCTATCGGAACCAGGTGAGGCATAATGTCCGATGACGAGCAGTCAACAGTGCCACACGAATAGGGCGTCGGCTCCCGTAGCCCAAGGTATGCGCCATACCGCTCACTCGCTGACACTGCTTGTGCCTCTGACATTTAACTAGGATGGGATTTGCGCCACCGTTTCCAAGCGGTCAGTCTGTACTAGCCTGGGTAGTCTACGTTGATCCTGGTTATCAATGGCGTGTGGTCGGCCACCGCTTGCTCATTGGGCACTGGTATGTCAGTCGATGGTATACTCGCTGTACACCTTTGATACGGTTGCCCTTGGGAACCCTAGGGTTCTTACCACTTGGGCGATAGAATGACTCATCTGTCTGGCACCGCCAATGAGTCCACGATCAAAGTTGCTCAGATCACCACGTTTACCATGTTCGCGGACTGCGATACACTGTTGGGAAGCCCTGGTGTCCACCTATTCATCACTTGCGTTCGGTTTGGCTCTATTCCACTCTGCGCGGGGATGCCCATGTTAACTGTCCACCACCTCTATCTCTAATGTTTTGTCTACTGAATGCACGTATATATATATACACTGAAGTGCCAGAAAAACTGGTACAGACGAGCTTATGCAAAATACATAGCAACGTCAGCAATGCGCATACTCGGTTGCGTCCGCCAATGCTTATATAAAGCGATAGACATCCTTGCCAGCTGTCAGAGCTGTTTTCGGCATGAGAATGACAAGTAATATCGATTTAAGCGATTTTCAACGCGGTGTCATAGTTGGCGCTCGTGAGATGGGCCATAGTATTTCGGAGGTAGAAACGAAGTTCGGATTTTCACGGACGACCATTGCAAGGGTGTACCGTGACTACAAGAATTACGGCAAAACCTCCAACCTACGATACCAGTGTGGCCGTAAAAAGACATTGGGTGAACGTGACCATCGTCGGCTGTCAAGAATCGTTTCACGCGATAGGCGTGCAACACTCTCGCAGGTATCATCGGAATTCAATGCTGGAGCCTCAACAAGCATCAGCGTCCGGACTGTGCAACGTACCCTGCACGATATGGGCTTTGGGATCCGACGCCCAACTCGAGTCCCCTTGATGGGTGCACGATACAGAGCTATGCGCCTCGCTTGGGCACGGCAACTCTGCCACTGAAAACAAGTAGCCTGGTCTGACTAGTCGCGTTTCCAACAGTATCGGGCAGATAGAAGGATTCGTGTGTGGCGCAAACCCCATGAAGCCATGAATCCCGCCTGTCAACAGGGAACTGTACCAGCTGGTGGGGCGGAGGAGGGCGGTCCGTAATGGTATGGGATGTGTTTAGCTGGACTTCACTGGGACCCCTGATACGTTATGACGTAGAAGTCTTTTCGTACTTCTACGTTATTTTAAAAACATAACCATAAGATGAAATAGTTTCTAAATTAAACCTTAACGGCCAGACGAAACATGTAAGCAACAGAAGTCAAACTTACGGAAAAGATGCTTTATTCAGGATGTAGCACTTCCACAACAAATCATAACATCACATAGCACTTCGCATTAAACTCTCCACAAACCCCACAGCTCTTAACACAACGCTCTCTTTAACAACGCTCGCCAAGCAACAGTTTAGTCGTCGTTTTTATCTCTCGTTCTTATCTTATCTCAGGCATACGTCACGTTCATTACACCTCAATTATGTTGCCAAAAGTATTCGTTTGAGAGAAAAGATATTACGTTAAGAGTGACGTATAACTGAGAATAAACTCAAGATTTACATAGGGAAAGAAACTAAAAAGGAAAGTTAATTTAGAATATACGTCACAACGTCTACAAACGTCTGTGACCGGCCAACGCTATGTGCGCATCCTTTCTGACGAGGTACACCCGTTCATGTCCTGCTTGCTGATGGGTTGGGCCTGTTCCAACAGGACAATGCACCTCCACATAAGTGTCGGGATGCCACATTATGGTTAGAGGAGCATTCATCAGAGTTTGGGGTGTTGCCATTCCCACCCAAGTCCCCAGATCTGAACGTGATAGAACACATTTGGGATGCCATGCAACGCGCTATCGAACACAGGAATCCGAGACCTCGGAATACACCCGAATTGTGGAACGCTCTGCAGGAAGTGTGGTGTGCATTGCCTACTGCATATTTGCAGAAGCTAGTGGAGTCCATGCCCCGTCATATTTCTGCAGTCCTGGGCTCCCGTGGGGGACCTACCAAGTATTAGAAAGGTGTACCAGTTTTTCTGGCACTTCAGTGTATATATATATATACTCGCACATCTATACATGCTTATATCTAAAATTTAGCTTTCGTTTATCCTTTCGTTATCAAATTACCACCCCGTTCCATTGTTCTGGATCAGCCTTCGCAGAGGAACAAATATGGTTTCCTTTAACGCAAACGGGAAAATAAAGATGTATTCGTATTATGACGTGAACTATGTTCTGACAACTTATTGAAAAAGTACGGAGAAAGGTATTTTAAAGTAACAAACATTTTTTTTCATGCTTACAGAAAAAACTACGAGTGGGTACAAATTCATTCTGTTCCTTAAAAATTAAAGAATAAAAAAACGTACTTAATCAGTTTTTAAAAGCAATAAAACCGAGTTTTTCTTTTGCCATTGTAGTGATTTATGAGGAGGAAAATCGTGTGCTTTTATCATAATCAGTTGCAGCTTTTATCGAGCTGTGTGAAAATGGGCAGGTGTTTACTTTTCGACTACATATAATCTTTATCGGTCTTCAAAAGCTGAGGAGAACATTCTTTTCCAGACAGCCATCTTATTACCGCAATAATTTTAATGAGGTTACCAAGCAAGCTTGTTTAAAGAACTTCCGTAAGTATCCTATGTAAAATTTTCATTTTGCAATGAATTTGCCAATTTTTAAGTTTCGACAGATCACAAAATAAATAAATAAATAAATAAATAAATGCAGCTTTGGAATAATGCATTTTGCATTATTCCAAAGCGTTTCTACAGGTGCAAATGAATGTTTTTTGACTACGCTTTAAAATGCTGTCTTTCAGTCTGTTCATATGCTAATTTTTATGATTCATACTAAGAAAAGAAACAGAAGAGAAAAACGAGCTACTAAAGTTTGTTTTCCCACCTTTTAAACTTTCACCATCTACATTTTCCTCGAGTTCTGTTGAGGAATTGTTGTCTCATCCAATTATTAAAAAATAACAATCTAACCGAGCTTTGATGTGTTAAATGGATTAAATCAGCAATAGTGAAATTCGAGAATATTTTTACTTAGATTACCATAAGGAGCCAGGGTGCTTTGGAATTTTTCTGCGTTAATCAACAGGAACAGCTGCAGCTAATTTCCTTAGGCTATAAGACATGGGTCTTCAACCTTTTCTGAATCACGACAAAGTGAAATTAGATTGGCGGGCCACGGAACAAAATAGAATAGGACCGGTGGGTCACATGACAAAGAAAATCAAAATTTCCTTATGATTATCTAATATTTCAGAGAGGTTTTGAATCCTATAACTTGACTTTCGGGTACAGAAGCGATGTAGCTAACACGATACCAAAGAAGTCCGAAGTAGCTACATGATGTACCTACATTTTCAGCACTCTTTAAAAATTTAAAACGTGCAATTTATCCCAACATTGCATGTTTGGTAAAAGTCCATGAACCCAAGTTACCTACTGAAATAGACAACCTTAAAAGTTGAACACGTATATAAAATAATTCCTCTTAAATCTGGCGCACACAGATGGAATAATATAGAAATATACGAATCAAAGTGTAATCGAAATTAATGTAAAACCAAAAAATTACTAAGAATTTTTTTTTTAAACTTCTTTGTAATTTTTTTCTTTTTAGAATTTGTCTGGAAAATGTCTCTTGGGCCACTAAAAAAAAGCCCTGCTCTATGGTTTATTTATTTATAGCTAATTTCTCATCTTAGTATTTATGGCACGTTACGGTTTAGTTAATTTGCAGCTGTATTTTCACCCTAACTCTATGAAGATAAGCATTCTTATATTGGAAGGTAGAAAAGAACGAACAAAACTTATTCGACTTTATCTGCATGCCAAAAAAGACATTTTTCTTTATGTGCATTTTACAACATTTTTGCATCAGGAACTGGTAAAAAAAAAAAAAAAAAAAAGAAAAGCAAAAAGTGACACGTCATAAGGCACAAAATATTTAGATCGTCGTACTGCATGCGAAAGTACGTTCTTACCTAATGTCTCTTCATCTTTGACAAACAAGGATTTTAAAGTCACCTCATGATGTCTAACCACATGCTCTGAAGAAATTTACACCGTGATATGTATAAATTTTTTCCCATTAGGAGAACCAGATGGTGACAAATAAGCAAATGAATCAAATTTTCTAGAGGAGTTTTTCTGTAAAACATAATTCACGAATGCTTCCATATATTTTTAAAACGCGTTTTTTATTACACAAAAATCTGCATTTTAAAGTAGTGTCAGTTTGTTATGAAATGTAAGAAAATTTCTTGACGCTAACAGAAAGAATATGTAGCATTGCTCAGCCAGGCAACTGATTTTTTTTATTCAAATGTTAAATGAATTTGAAGATCAGAAGCCGCTCGGAGGACTTACATTTTAGAATGATAGCTTGTTATGGGAGGGAAATAGTATTCAACATCAAACCTTGTGCCATTTTTCTCCAGTCACGAAGTCACGTACAAGGTGGAAAATTTTTACAACGTCGACCGATTAATAATCTCACATATTCAAAACAGCATAAGGATAAACAGAATTAATTATTAACTGTAGTAATTTCAGGAATCATTCGGTTCTTTCAAGCTGATTCACTCCAGTGAATTTGTCAAGGTAAGGTGGAGGTTTAGTTTTTGTAAGCATCACAAGATTTTAAAAAAGTTGAGAATGGTGTTTGACCTCCAGTTTCATTTATTAATGTTTGGTCTTTATTAGGCTCACTCATTAATATTTAGTCTGATCTGTTTCCCTCATTAACGTTTAATCTGGGTTAGTTTCGAGCGATTCATGTCTGGATAATTTCACTGACGAGTGCTTGGTCTTGATCACTTTCATCCATTAGTGTTTGATCTGGGAAAGTTTCCAGGGATTCGTGTCTGATTAATTTCACTGACGAGTGCTTGGTCTTGATCACTTTCATCCATTAGTGTTTGATCTGGGAAAGTTTCCAGGGATTCGTGTTTGATTAATTTCACTGACGAGTGCTTGGTCTTGATCACTTTCATCCATTAGTGTTTGATCTGGGAAAGTTTCCAGGGATTCGTGTCTGATTAATTTCACTGACGAGTGCTTGGTCTTGATCACTTTCATCCATTAGTGTTTGATCTGGGAAAGTTTCCAGGGATTCGTGTTTGATTAATTTCACTGACGAGTGCTTGGTCTTGATCACTTTCATCCATTAGTGTTTGATCTGGGAAAGTTTCCAGGGATTCGTGTCTGATTAATTTCACTGACGAGTGCTTGGTCTTGATCACTTTCATCCATTAGTGTTTGATCTGGGAAAGTTTCCAGGGATTCGTGTCTGATTAATTTCACAGACGAGTGCTAGGTCTTGATCACTTTCATATATTAGTGTTTGATCTGGGAAAGTTTCCAGGGATTCGTGTCTGATTAATTTCACTGACGAGTGCTTGGTCTTGATCACTTTCATCCATTAGTGTTTGATCTGGGCAAGTTTCCAGCGATTCGTGTCTGATTAATTTCACTTAGGAGTGCTTGGTCTTGATCAGTTCAATCATTAGTGATTGATCTAGGATTTGTGTCTGGTTAATTCCACTCTGATGAGTTTTTGGTATTGATTAGAATCTCTGTGATTACTACACCATAAGAAATAAACGGATTTAATACGCTATATGCGTTTCTTGAATATTCATATTGTGGTGTAATAAAAATAACGTAGCAGAAAGAAAGCCATTTGGTAGACAACCATTTGCTGTCGAACTTTCCTTGAAGAAAACATCTGGTAAAACAAAAACAAAAGAAAGAAAGAAAGCCATTTGGTTGATATCCGAAAGCACAGAAACTGATTTCTATTTTATGCTAATAAATTCGTATTATTAGTACAGTTTTACTATTTTAGTATTGGTGTACAGTTCCTCGTCATTAATTCGTTGAAACTTAAGTAGTTTTTGAAATAATTTCTTCTGCATGTGTTCTAAATGAATTAATTTGCCGGACAGCTGATGCCAAATTTGGATACCTTCGTTACGTCTTGTCAATCTGAACTGGTCTACAAGTTCAGTTTTTCATCACTGAACATAATGAAAAATAATACCAAATGCTAAAGTTTTTGTATCTTCATCCTGCTTTCACGTAGGCAAAACCTGTAATTGTTGTTATAAAAAGTACAAATTTTGGAAAGCACTCTTAATTGAAAGCAGAAAAAATGTGTTATGGTTGCCATTGTATAAATTACACTTACAACACTGGGTAATAATCTACTTCTAGCGTGTGATGATTGTGGTTTTATATTAACTTATGAGCACCAAAAATCTTACACCAAACTTCTAACTTAATTACTTTAACCCGACGGTCCAAGAACCCCAACATTAAAGAACGGAAATTAACTGAAATAAGGACTTGATTTTATTCCAATCACGGCAGTATAGGTACAAAACACTGTAGCTTGACGTACACGTGGTAAATACTATTGACTCAGCTCGCACGCACGCCAAGTATGACATTGAAAACGAATTCAGCAATATACAAATTGAGCTGATATTAAAACAGGTTAAGAAACAGCTATATAACTATGAAATGATAGCTCTGAAATACTGCCAGTGCTGCCACATGGAAACCTTTTGTTAGTTCAGATATGACGTTAAATTTGAAAAAAAAAACATAATCGAGAAATAAAATTTACATAAGAGATATCAACTAAAACACAAAGTTAAAATGGAGTATATACAATCACATTATTTACCCATGTGATGGTATAAATCATCTCCATTTATGGAGTAGATTTATATTGAAATAATTTATGGAGTAAATTTATATTGAAATAATTTATGGAATAGATTTATATTGAAATAATTTATGGAGTAAATTTATATTGAAATAATTTATGGAGTAGATTTATACTGAATATAATTTAGAAAGATCACGCCCTTTATGCTTTGCCCAACGTCTACTGATCCGAGGTTTTTCATACGATGTAAACAGATTTGTTGCCTTTTATTGCTTTCCACTAATTTTTCACCCATTTCTTTTTCAGAAATCCTGCAAGAATGACCGTTGTGTGGCACTATGTTCTTCCCATGCTTTTGGGAAGGACATACGATATGAGAACAGATAGGCCTGGAGTTGACATATTTCCCCAAACAGCTATTGACAGTGCGACGGTAAAACTTTTGTTTCATAATAAATCTTTCATTGGAGATTACCTATCGACATGTTTAAAATAATATTACAAGTTAGGATTCATTAACTCAGTCCCATAGAACGAATTTTTCTTCTGATGTTCGTATACACACACACACATGCGCTTCTTTATGCTTTACATAGGTTACCAAAAAGTCAAGAAATACGAGGGAAAGTCAGAAAGGTTCATTATTTTCATTTATTTCAAAGTGAACCCCACCGCTCAGTGGAGACTTTGCTGTCATGATTTCTCCACCAGATGGCAAGTATGGGCCTTACCGCAGACAAAACAGGCTTGTGGAAAGTCAGTGTAGGAATAGCCCCATACTGAGCGAAGAAACAGCAGAAAAAGTACGATCAGTAATACATTTTTTTTATGGGCTAAGGGCATTTATCCTATTGAAATCCATCGTAATCTGGAAGCAGTCTATGGTGTCGGGTTAATGGCAATGCAATACGTGCGGAAGAAGTGTGTGTTCATGCATCAAGTAAGCACAGTGGACCAGGGCCGTAGCTACCGGGAGGGCAGAGAGGGCGGTTGTCCTCCAGAATGGTCATTCCAAGGGGTGAATTCATGCTCTGGGGGATATATAAAATAGAAACTGTAACTGGAAAAGAAAGTTACAGCCTTCAGTGTTATCTTTTTAAGGACTTTGGTTAGTCTCATACAGTATTCCATGCAGTTATCCAGGGTACAGAGTAACATACACTGTCAGGCCTGAACATCTCATATCCACGAAGGGAATTTTACAAAACAGAGAATAGAAACCTAGTAAACAATATGCTGATACAGGGTTGTCCAAAATAATGGAAACACCTTAAGCCAATAGGTGTTACGCACCTAATATGGTGTGGGAGCACCCTTGGCATTTAAAACTGCTTGAATCCTCCTTGGAATGGATGCATACACGACCTGGATGGTGGTAAGTGGTATGTTGTACCATTCTTCCTGCAGAAACTGCTCCAATTCCTTGAAAGACGTCAGAGGAGGATAACGGGATCGCACTCTGTTTTCCAGCACAGACCACAAGGGCTCAATGATGTTTAAGTCCGGTGATTGTGCAGGCCAGGGAAGGTGTGAAACTTCATCCTCATGTTCCTCAAACCATGATTGGACAGTTCGACTTCTGTGAATTGGGACATTATCATCTTGAAAGGTGCAATCCCCTGACGGAAAGAATGTCTGCGCCATTGAATGCACATGGTCGGCCAAAAGAGTAACATAGTCACCGATTGTGATCCGTCCGTGTAAGGTGACAATGGGACCTGCTGCAAACCACGAGTTCATGGCCCAAACCATTACGAAACCGTCCCCATGCTTCACTGTAGGAAGGAGACAGTCTGGGTTGTAGGCTTCTGCGGGGGTTCTCCACATGTGAATCCGTCCTGTGGTGGGGAATAGTGAGAAACTTGATTCATCGGAAAACAAGACATGTTTTCAGTGATCCGCAGGGCACGTTTTATGTTCCTGGCACCCCTGCAGTCTCCGTTTCATATTCACCTGTGACAACTGAGGTTTTACAATCGCAGCTCTGCCGTAAATATTGTGCTTATGCAACTCCCTTCGCACGGTATGGGGGGACACTGGGTTTTGGAGGTGGGAATAAAGCTCAGCAGTCACTTTCGTTGCCGTGGTCTTCCTCTTTGCGGTCACAATCCTCTTTAATGTCCTCCTGTCTCTTGCAGTGAGTTTGGTTTTCCTTCCACAGTTGTGTCTCGCAGGTGGTGATGTGCCGTGAACATTGTATGCTGTCATGACCTTCGACACGGTACCTCTCGATACCCCCAATACCTGTACCACTGTGGTTACCGACGCACCAACCAGACTGGCTCCTACAATCTTCCCTCTTTAGAACTTCGACATGTCACTCATTGTGCCTTAACCTGGAACGAAATTATGCAAACACCGATTTACAATGAAATCACACAGACCCTTGAGACAATAAGAAACACGTTTTTACAAAAACAATTGTAGCTACATGCTCGTTTTATTCAAAAAGCAGCACATACCAAAGTCACTGTTTTCAGCGAGGTGTTTCCATTATTTTGGACAACCCCTGTATGTCTAACCTCCATGACCTTTCCGAACATGTTGTTCGGATAAAGAGCTAATTAGTCATCTGTGCTCTTTAGCAGAAAGTTCTGCGAGCGTTTAATAACCTTGAACGGAATTTTCCCAAGCCCTACCCTAAAACGTCTTCCTATTGTTACGTTCACTATCCGATACTCATTCGTTACGCGCTGGTTTATTTTTGGTTCTGCATTTCTGTGGAGTGTTGTGTTGTCGGTGTTCACATAACGTTTACGCTTTACTTGGAATTTAGAACCTGTGGTTCTCGGGTATTTACTTAGTTTTTACATTTTCAATAAAATTATATCAAAAACCTGAAATGCGATTTTTAAAGGATCATAATACTTCCCTATAACGGCGGTGTGTGAGAAAGGGAGTAATTTTGAACTCGAAGGGGCGTAATTTCAAGTCTCGCCCTCCTAGATAAGAAAACCTTGCTACGGTCTTCCAGTGGATTAATAAAGGAGTGGGCGATCATCTATTATACATCCGCTGAACATGTTTAAGACAACCACACAGGCAGACAGACGCCTTCCTGGCAATTAAACCTTTCACACGGCACAACGCATAATATTGTTCACGGGCATCTAGACTACCGAAAGGACTGCAGCAAAATGGGTTCCTGCTTCCTAGGCAAGTGAAAAATTACCACAAAAATGCACGCATAGCGACATCGCTTACACATCTTCAGCGATACGTGGAAGAGAGACAGGACCAGTTAAACAGAATCATCATTCAAGGTGAGACATGGATGCTGCAGACGTGACGCTACGGATGGGATAGAAGCCCACCCAACTTTTATTTGAGCCCTCCCTTTAGCCCCCCCCCCAAATATTTAAGCAGTTAGAACACATGGCGGGTGCAACCATTTAAGATTTCAGGAAACTTGAATAAACGTACGTGCATTTTTTGAATTCACAGAAATTTTATACTAAAGGAATTTTTGGTTAATTTAGTATTGCACCATTCTGTGAAATGGAGGGAGGGAGTCCTCTGAGCGAATGCCCGGGAGAGTAGTAGAAAGACACCAATTTTTGTAATTGTAGGTTAAAGAGAGAGAGAGAGAGAGAGAGAGAGAGAGAGAGATTATTTTTCAGGTTATAAATCAAGAGGGCCGGGTAGACTATAAGGGCAACCGGGGCGCTTGCCCCAGGCCCCACACCTTCACAAGAAGCCCTGCAGTTTAAAAAATAAAAATAATCATCTTTCGGTAAAATTTCTTTGTATTTATTGCCATTTAAGTTTTGGGACGCCAGACCGTTAAAGAGATTTTTTTTATAAAGTTTTTTTTTTTCTAGTTTCCAATCCTCGCTTTTTAAAATAGGTTATCGCATTCGTCTTGCAGATACTGAGATTTGCAGATTTCAAATGATTTTCATAACTACCTTAATCTTTTCCGCATTCATAAAATAGCAAATTTAATTTCATCCTTCTGTACATTCTTACTTTAATCTATCTGTAGAGGCCAATTCTTCAGTGATTTTAAAAACAATACAGAAAATTTAAAAATTAAAAGCAATTTTCATATATGAACGTTTATGAAGGTTTAAAAAATTTACTAATTTATCAGTTACTTCACCTTGCATCAAAAATCAATCGCTAAAATACGGATCAGGGAAAAAAAAAAGATAAAATACGAATTTATTTTAGAAGGATCCTTATGATTCGCTACGCAAAAACATTCATTATGCAAAAATATTCTCTACGCATGTGTGAAAGCACCAATTTGTTCGTGACGAAAACGAACCTGCGCCCCCTCATTTCTGAGTAAGTTGCTCTCCCAACTAAGCTACACGAACGAAAGGCACCGCTGCAGATCTGTCATCTTGGCACGTGCTTTACCTCTGTAGTACGTCACATCACCTCTCTCTTATTTTTTTTTTTTTTTTTTTAAGCGAAGTAGGAATTTTCATTAATTTCAGACGATGTGTGGAACAAACATCACACATTTTTCAAAGAACCAAACGGCCAGTAGATCCGTTTTTACGTTCGGACGCCAATGTGAAAAACACCAATTTGTCCGGGACTGAGATCGAATTCACACCTCCTCACTCTGGAGTAAGTTGCTCTCCCAACTAAGCTACACGGGCGGAATGTATCTCTGCTGATCTGTCGTCTGGACACGTGATTCACCTCTGTAGTACGCCACACGCAGAATATTTGAAATTATCATTTTGTGAGGAAGTTTTTCTAAGGGCCACAACGCAACTTCAATCATCTCTCCCCGGGAACAAAATTGAAGGTTTGAACACCTTTTACTCTGAGCTTTCACTCCATATTAGTCTTTTTCTTAAGCATAAAGCAAATTCTTCTTTGATGTAATATTTTTATTTTATGACAGTTATCATGTGTGTTCCTTACGGACGAAATTTTTCACGTAACGACTTTATTGAAATATGAGATTTATTTTCTAGGCCCCGCAAAAGCTGCACCCGGCTCTCCAAATCAAAATTCATAAACAACTTTACGACAGGAAAAAACAAACAAGCAAGTTAGTAAAATCATGCAATGCATTGATATATACGCTTTCCAACATGCCCGGAATCATTACTCAACATATTACTCAAGTTATGAGGATAATGGCTGTGGAATAAATCTCGCTCCTGTGCCCTGACCTTTGACCCCATTTCGATGATATTAAACAGAATTGGTTCAGTATACCTTCAGAATAACATGATAAATTTTTGTCGCAATCGAAGCATTTTTACATAAGTTATGAAGCACAAGGGCGATGGAATGGATCCCTCTCTCCTATGTCCTGACCTTTGACTCCATTTCATCCATTTTCAATAGGGTTCCTTTTCAGGTTGTCCCCTACCACATACTAAAATTTCATCGAAATCGAACCATTTCAACGCGAGTTATCGTGCGGACGGACGAACGGACAGACAGACAAAGCTGGAGCATATACGCTTCTTCAATTTACGGTTGGAAGTGTAAAAAACGACGTAAGCAAGCTAAAATTGTGAACAAGTAGTAACTTACCATTGAGATTCGTAACCAAGGTTCCCATACTATATATTTTGAATAAATACTACGTACAGTATGCACCTGATTTTTTTTTTTTTTTTTTTTTTTTACGCTTTCCAACCGTAGGTTGAAGAAGCGTATATGCTCTTCTAGCTATGCCCGTCCGTCCGTCCGCACGATAACTCGCGAAAAAACGGTTCAATTTCGATGAAATGTTAGTATGTGGTAGGGGACCACCTGGGGACAAACCCTATTGAAAATGGGCGAAATGGGGTCAAAGGTCAGGACATAGGAGCGGGATCCATTCCAGTGCCTTCATGCGTCATAACTTGCGTAAAAGTGGTTCGATGTCGATGAAAGTGTAGTATGTGGTAGGGGACCACCTGGGGACGCACCCTGTTGAAAATAGGCGGAATGGGGTCAAAGGTCAGGACATAGGAGTGGGATCCATTCCATTGGCTTTATGCGTCATAATTTGCGTAAAAAAGGTTCAATTTCGATGAAACTTTAGTATATGGTAGGGGACCATCTGGGGAGGAAAACCTACCGAAAATGGGCGAAATGGGGTGAAATGTCATGACATAGGAGCGGGATCCATTCGATTGTTCCTCTGCGTCATAACTTACGTAAAAATGCATCGATTGCGACAAAACTTTAGTATGTTGTTCCGGAGCTATACAGAACGGGTTCTATTTAATATCATCGAAATTAGGTCAAAGGTCAGGACACAGGAGCGAGATTTATTCCACAGCCATTATCCTTATAACTTGAGTAATGATTTCTGGTATGTTGGAAAGCGTATCATAATCAATGCATTGCATGATTTTACTAACTTGTTTACTGGGGTTAACATCATCAACCTCGTGTCAAATCTACATAAACGCATTTTTTTTGCCAAAATTTCCGTCAAGCACTTCAAAATTTGTGTCCCCTCTCCAATCATGCTTAGCCCCCTTAATAACCCATCCAGTTCTGAGCGGCTGGTGTCACCAATGGGATGCTGCTTTACAGTACACAGAGAGAGTAAATCCAAAATCAGTGACATGAAAACATTCTGTTTCCCCTGTAACAAAGAAATTGAAGACATTGCCAAGCCAGTGCTCTCGACGGGGTTCCGGGACATACATGCGAGACGTCGTCTTGGTGGATTTCACTCCTCGAGGTGCATCGTGCAGATGCATGTTAGGCCACATTAACCGCACTGAAAATGGCTGTTCGACGCAAAAACCTGGATTTTTGTCAAAGGGAGTATTGCTGTTGCACGATGACTCCCGGCCGCAGACCGTCAAAACCACTGTGGGTATCTTGAACGCGTGGCACTGGAAAATAATTCTCCATCCTCCATATAGCTCTGATTAGGCACCATTCAGGATGTTGCATCACGATAACGTACCAGCATTCAATAGTGTCGAGTCGTGAGTTTCAGACCAAATACTATATCTTTATGGTACCATTATTCACGTGATTTGGCGCTCTACTTCTTGCTTCCTAAATTGAAAAAATGTGTCATGGATGAAGCTTTGGGAGTGTTGACAGCATCAAGAATGCGCCCCAGAAACTGAACGCGATCCCGAAAGACTTCCAGACGTGCTTAATGAGGCGGAAGGAAAGCTAGGATCACTGCATTAGGTCAGAAGGATAGTACTTTGCAAGATATACACAGTGGTATCAGAATAACATGACCACTTACCTAATAATGGGAATAACCCCTTGGCCCCGGATGACAGGGGAAGACGGCATGGCATGGATGCAATAAGGCCCTAGAAGGTTGCCTGAGGCACAAGTGCCCATTCGGACTGTAGCAGAGCACGGAATTCATGGATATGACGTGATGGTGGATCGGCACATCGAACCTGTCGATCCAAATAGTCTCACAAATGCTCTACGGGATTGAGGTTGGGTGATTCCGCCGGTCAAGGAAGAACGGAGACATCACTGTCGTGTTCCTGGAACCAGTCATGATACCCCTTAGCGACGTTGCACGGCTTATTGTCCTTTTGGTAGACACTATCACCACCGAGGGTCCAATATGAAGGGATGCATGTGGTCAGCGAGGATGGGAAAGGTAGCCATTGGCGTTCAGGGACCCATCTAGTGGTACCAGCGGTCCCAGGTCATACCAGGAAAACATCCCCCAGACATGCGTACTGCCACCGCCGGCCTGTACTTGACCGACAAGCGTGTCCGGGGGTTGGTTCTCGTGTGTCTGACGCCGTATCTACCACCGTCCGTCACTTCTGTGGAGTAGAAACCTCAATTCGTCGGAGAAAGCAACTTTTTCTCACTCTTTCACTGTCCAATGACGGTAGTCTCATGCGAACTGCAGGCATTGTTGCCGATGGGCCTGGTTTAACATGGACGCTTTGACGCAGCGTCGACTTCGGACACCCATACGTAACAAAGTTCGCTCTGCTGTTATCGGGGACACGTACCTGGGTGTCCCAGCGTTCATTTGCGTGGCCAAATGCTGCACTGTTGCGCGTCGATTGCCCTTTACCAGTCGACGTTCTCCTCAGGAATTGATGGATTTTGGGGCTCCACGATTATGACGTCGGGAGGTACACGGTGTGCTAGCGGCCCATTCTTGGTACACCCTTACTACAGAACCTCGCAAACAGCCCACGAAGTATGTTTTTTCTGATACGCTTCCACCCTTGGCGCGGTAGCCGATGATCATTCCCTTTTGAACGTCCGTCAAATCACTACTTCTGCTCACGTGGCGCACTCTGGCTCATCTGTCCGTTTATACCTCCGTGTGGTCGACCATGTCACGTGCACTCGGTGAATTGTGTGGGCGGGTATAATGTGATTCCGGGGGTGATCATATTATTCTGATAGGACCATGTACATTCGATTAGCTTGTAAAACTTTTGTAATATATTTATACACAGTCCTGGTTACTTTTTGAACACACCTTGTACACTACAAAAAATCTACATCACTTTTGGAAGATATGGAGACTTTCGCCACTTCTTGCACTCACCTGGTTCAGAGCAAAATACCCTGTAGCTTGAGAAAAAAAGCGAAATAAGAGAATGATCTGGTTCTCAATGCACTAAATTTCATTTATAATACATCGGCTAAACACTAGTTATTATTATTATTTTTTTTGATTGGAGGTTTAACGACCACCGTGAGCAACTCAATGGGCTATAAGCAGTCGCCCGTCCCTAATTTAGGGTCACTGGTTCCACGGAAGGGAGACAGCCAGTGCCGTAAGACAAACACAACATTCATGCCTCACCGGGATTCGAACCCGGACCCCGTTCGGACGAATGATCAGAGGCCATCGCTTAGACCACTACGCCACCGGGGCGGCAACACTAGTTATTACACATTAGAAACGTTATTGTACATAACATCCTACTGCACATATGCCATTGTGATACGAGTTTAAAAATGGCATCGTGATTTCCGAGTACGCAAATATTCAGGGACAGCATTTTGCACCTCCATGCCATTCTGCAAACAACGTCCACGCATGCGCTTTTTAAGTGGCTGTCCTCAAACAAAATTTCTGTCAACATTCTACGGTACTTCAGAATCAGTTCTTCGTCTCTTTTTGCGTTGTCGATGTAATTGATATTTTACTGCGCTGTTAATCACAAATGTTTGACCTTCCACGTTCACGCTCTCACCCAGTGCCGGATTTAAGGCTTTTGGGGCCCTAGTACAAATTTATATGCGCCCCCCCCACACCAGGCCACCCATATTTGAATTTGCTCCTATAATATTTTCTAATAAACTTATCTTTAAGTTAAGAATATAATAATTGGTAGTATAATTTTATTGTTATATAAGTATTATTTAAATAAAGATTATTTTGATTTAACTTGTTATTAAATTAAAGGTTATAAAAAAATATTTGTAAACATAGTCAAAGAGGTTCATGCTTATCCAGGAACACCACTTCACATTTTGAATGCGCTCTCTATCGCACATTCAAAATGTAAAGAACTACACTTTACGTCGCATGCGCTCTCCATCGCATTCGACGTAAAGGAACAACACTTTACGTCGCATGCGCTCTCCATCGCATTCGACGTAAAGGAACAACACTTTACGTCGCATGCGCTCTCCATCGCATTCGACGTAAAGGAACAACACTTTACGTCGTATGCGCTCTCCATCGCATTCGACGTAAAGGAACAACACTTTACGTCGCATGCGCTCTCCATCGCATTCGACGTAAAGGAACAACACTTTACGTCGCATGCGCTCTCTCTATCGCACTCGTACGAACTCGGGCGTGCTCGCAATAGAGCTATTATTACGTTCTTATTTCTTTAGTTATCATTCAAGATAAAATAAAAAAATACCACTACTTTAATTTATTCAAGTAAATTAAAATAACGGTACCTCCCTTTTCTAAGTTTTTCTGGATTCTACACCTGGGGCCCTCTAGAGCCTGCGGCTCCTAGGCAGCGGCCTAGTGGCAAATCCGCCGCTGCTCTCACCCGCCAGCTGAAAAGGCATTTACGTACTTCCTTTTCCGGTAAACTTCGATGATCGATCGGTGAATCCATTTTTCACTCACTCAAGGCGAACAACGTGACACACTTCTCCGCGTGACAGCATTAACAGCTTCGCCATTTAATGCGAGGCCACTTAAAAAACAGCCGGTGCTGTCAAGACATGCACTGCTTTCGTGGTATGCTAAACAATGTTGCTAGCAGCTGACTGTCAGCATCGGTGTCACCACTCCACGAAATTTGTTTGTAGCTGAAATCAGAAAACTATGCCCAGGCTATGTTTTAATCAGTACTCATGAGTGCTGAGTTCGGGCTCAATTTTAAGAGCCCGAACCCGTCCGAGCCCGAAGTATTCGAAGCATTCAGTGGCAGAAGGAACATTATGTGATTCCGAAGAGAACGCGGATCTATTGATGAGGTCTATCAAATGCGTCATTGTGGATGAAAGCTGTTACAGTGCATGGCACTTATTTCCTCAAACAAACTGGCAGGTAATTGTCACCGCCACACCACTAAGAATTACTATAGTCACGGCAACAGTTGCAGTGCACAAGCAAAGCACCAGGAAGTACGTTCCGGAACCAGTCATCTAGGTCACCACTTGGGAAGTAATGGTAAATATTGAGCACAGGAAAAATATGTATTCAGTATAAAGTCCGCAACTGATTGAGTGTTTAGACCATGCCAACCCGGAAAAATAGTTCAGAAATTTGGAAACGTCCGTAGTTACTTAGCAGAAGGATTTTGTTTCATGGTATCACTTTTTCTGTCATGTGACGGCCAAACTAGCAGTAACAACGTTGAACAGAAGTGGTTAGGAGTGCATGAAACATCCTCCCTACACTCTTGAACCCATCTCTTGTTATTTTCAAACATTGAAGAGCGCAATGAAAGGAAGGCAGCGTAAATTGAAAGAAAAGATGCAAGGCAACCTTCGTTCAATCTTCATACAACAGCTAGAGTGTGATGAAGAATTTCAAACTCGAAAATACCATATAATATTACTAACTTCACGAAGGGGCACATAGTCACGCCAATTTTGCTTTCAGGCAAATAAATCATTTGGGCTTTATACACTAGCTACCAACAAGTAATTGGACACCCCTGCAATCGACGATATCTGCGGTCCTGACACACGTCACGGCCGCCGCCATTAAATATCGTGTGGGAAACAACAACGCAACCAGTCGCATGCAAGATGCCACGCCGTTCGGAGCTCTCTGATTTCGAGAAAGGTGTAATCGTCGGGTATCACAGAAATGGCCGATCCATACGTGACATATCCAGCGAGTTGAAGTACCCAAAATCGACAGTGGCCTACGTGATTGGCAAGTGGAAGATGAGAGGTGACTGTCACAATGTGCGCCGACCCGGCAGACCCAAAAAACTGGGAGTTAGAGACCGACGGGTGCTGGCCAGAGAAATTCGGAAGAACCGCACCAAATCGATGGGCCACATCCGCGAGGAGTTTCAACAGGCATCCGGGAGTGTTCTTTCGATGAATACCATCCGTAAGGAAGCCCATATGCTCGGTTATCATGGACGTGCTGCCGCCCACAAGCCTTTGATCACCAAGACCAATAGCGCTGCTCGGCTAACGTGGTGCAAAGAGCGTCGACAGTGGACCGTTGAACAGTGAAAACAGGTTATCTGGAGCGACGAATCAAGGTTCATCCTCTACCGTTCGGATGGCAGGGTCTGGGTTTGGTGACTGCCTGGAGAACGCCTCCTGCCGGAATGTATTGTGCCAACTGTGAAGTTCGGCGGCGGTGGAATTATGCTATTGGGGTGTTTCTCCTGGTATGGCACGGGACCCTTGGTCACAATTCCTGGTAGACTCAACGCCGAGACCTACGGCACCATTTTGGAGGACCATGCGCTTCCTACGTTGTGGCAGTTTTACGGGGTGGACCCATGTTACTTTCAGGATGACAATGCCACCTGTCATGTTGCGAGGTCCACCATGGCTTGGTATGGTGACAATGGGGTTAATCGAATGAACTGGCCTGCGCAGAATCCAGACCTTAACCCTATCGAGCCCCTCTGGGACGAGTTGGAGCGTCGACTTAAGGGGTGCCCCCACCGTCCGAAATCGGTGAAGGATCTGACCTGTCTTCTCCAAGCCGAGTGGAAGAAAATACCGCTAGCCGTCGTACAACGCCTGGTTGAGAGTATGGCCCGGAGGGTCGCAATTGTAATCGCTGTTCGTGGAGGCTCCACCAACTATTGAAGGTGAATAAACTTCGTTTTCCTTTGCTATCACAGGTGTCCAATTACTTGTTGGTAGATAGTGTATCTTACCTCTTCACTTTTCGTCCGAGAGTACTTAATTCATTACGCAGGTTCGCTATTTTGTTTTCATGTTCAGTTGTTTAAAGTCAAAGTTTGTATAACATCCTGTCTGTTTTTGTGAAATAAAAAGCTGAATGATATTTTTAATGCACTAACAGTTAAATAACATTTTTTCTTTCTGACAGAAAATCGAAAGTTACTTCAGTGATTCACAATACAAGATGATTTCAGAAACGGAAGAAGCAAGAGATTTCTTAGATGTATCCGGGGAACTCTCGCTGAAAATAAAAGCCGGATCGGTCGATATCCAGGGCCTTGGCAAATACGTTAAAGAAAGTATTTCCAGGACTAACATGGTCGAAATACTAGTCAAAGTACACTACGAAACGGTAATATAAGCAACTTTACAATTACAATACTGTATTTACCGCATATCTGATTTACAGTAACAATCGTTTTATACAGCAAACTTGGGACCTAAGACTTTCTGGGTACTTTTTGGTTTGTGGGCTTTCGAAATTTCTAATCTACATGCAGAGAAAGTACAACGGATGTTCCATAAAATCTGAGGCCACCCCGGTGGCGCCGTGGTCTAAGCGATGGCTTCTGATCATTCGTCCGAAAGGGGTCCGGGTTCGAATCCCGATGAGGCATGGATGTTGTGTTTGTCTTACGGCACTGGCTCTCTCCCTTCCCTGGAACCAGTGACCATAAATTAGGGACGGACGACTGCTTATAGCCCATTCAGTTGCTCACGGTGGTCGTTAAACATCCAATAATAAAAAAAAAACCAGAGTAAAATCAGACAAAGTGAAAAAATATAGGTACAGCAAAATATATGTTATTCTTTCGCAAAGTATCTTCCCTCGGATGATATGCAACGGTCCCATCGTTCAGTTCACTTTTCAAAGCATGTGGCGAAGGCATCTTGTGGAAGCTGCTTTAGCGACCCCTGTACAGCTTGAATAACGTCAGCATCTACGTTGAATGTTGCGCCACGGAACTTCTTCATTGTTGGAAACAACCAGAAATCGTACGGTATGAGGTCAGGACTGTAGGCAGGCTGCTGCATTTCGTATGAAACTGTTGAACACAAGCAACCACAGGTGGGTGGGTGTTATCATGGTGTAGGGCCCACTTGCCCACCAGTTCCGGTCGCTTAATCGATATGTGTCGCCGCAAGCACTTTAAGACTCAAATGAAATACTCAGCATTGACAGTAATTTGTGGAGGAACTCCACGCTGGTAGACTACACCTTTGTGATCAAAGAAAATTATCATCATTACCTTCCCAGTTGATTTATTTGGTTTGGCGGACTTTTTTTCGAAGGACGCGAGACTTTATGTTTCCAGACACTCGTTGCGCGAATAGTGGACCCATGTTTCATTGGCAGTTATTGCGGCGTTTATAAAGTTTGGATCCTTTGCAATCATTTGTTTCCCCTCATGACACACCTGAACTCTGGCTAACAATTGTTCTCTCGTCAGGTGATGAGGTACCCATCTGGAACACACACGACGAAGCAGTAATTTGGAGCGTAGAATGCGGAATGCCGACGTTTTTGAAATATTAGTTGACGCCGCTCTGTCTTCACACGTCACTCGTCGATCTTTTTGCAGGGTTGGCCAAACAGTGCTAACAATACGCTCCGTAACAACACTTTCAGGTCGACCAGACCTAGGAGCGAGTTCTGCCGACAAACGCCCTTTTGTGAAATCATGGCGCCATCTAAAAATCGTTGACTCACCCAAACATTTATCTTTGTAAGATTTTTTCATTAAATCAACTGTTTCTAGAGCCGTTTTACCAAAACGATAGCAAAATTTTATCGCACAACGCATTTCATTTTTTAACTGAATCGCTCACCTCCAGCATAGCTGTATGGCGAAATGCAGACGTACCTTAAACAACTGCGCAATAACAAAACCAGAAACGTCTGGCACGGCTAATAACTGTTGCCGTATATACTTCCTTAATTCAGTTAGTCGTCTGCATGGTTTCCCCCCCCCTTCGCATTGTTGCCACCTCAAAAAAATTACTCTCAGTTTTTATGGAACGGCCTTTGTACAATACGGACGACATAAAGTAAATATGAAGATCTGTTTTGTTGGCAAATTATGCTGAACATCGTGTTCGACGACTGAAAGGTCAAACCCTATGATTATTTACTTTCTTGTTGTGAGATATCACGATTTCCCTAAAGACAGGGAAACCTATTTACTGCGTACAGATCCTGGACATTCAGGGTTACCAGGATTTTTACTTGATTTTACAGCACAGTTAATGTTTTCTTATACACGACAATTTCATATTCACTGTGCAGTATAGTCGAAAATTATTTTTTGATTTTTTTTTTTTTGATTGGAGGTTTAACGACCGCCGTGAGCAACTCAATGGGCTATAAGCAATCGCCCGTCCCTAATTTAGGGTCACTGGTTCCAGGGAAGGGAGAGAGCCTGTGCCGTAAGACAAACACAACATCCATGCCTCACCGGGATTCGAACCCGGACCCCTTACGGACGAATGAGCAGAGGCCAACGCCTTAGACCACTGTGCCACCGGGGCGGCAATTATTATTATTATTTTTTTTTTTTTGCCCATTTAGTTCCGGACTAACTGGAATGCGAATTCACCAGTCTCAACTTACTGTGATCTAGTCCCAAGAGAATTAGGATAAAATAAAGCTTAAGTTTAACTAATGTAGATTTTACAACCTGTAATATGCAGACAAAACATTCTTTATGTGCCCTCCCGATAGCGCCCACCCGCATCTACCCTCTGGGGCTGGTTTTTTTTTTTCGCTACATCAGTTCACTAACACTGGAAAGCAAGCAACCTTGAACAATACATCTTTTCCTCCTTCCCCTCAACACTCGAACTCCACGACGCAGCAGAAATGGCTCGTGAAACAGAAATGTTAGACATTAAAACGTGTAAGGTCCAACAGCTCAGGGGCGGCGGAAAGTGAAGTTCGTTGACCGGGCCCGAAATTTGGAATCGTGGTGAACCCCCTTCCTTCCAGCTTTCCGGAACAAACAGAAGAACACTTACCTAGAGGAACTTACTAAGGCACATCACAACAATCGCACATGTGCCAAATAAAAAAAATAATCTTGGCTGAATTTATTGACCGGGCCCGGGCCCTGGTGGCCAGGGCGGTTCCGCCGCCACTGCAACAGCTCAATGTATACCTTACAAAAAACAACAACATGTAAATCTAAGAAAATATACCTGCTTAAGCACCACAGCTCCTAAAAAACAAACTTTCAAACGGTAGCCCAGGGCTAATATCAAATATTCTGCTCTAGTCTGAGAATAAAAAAGGATCGTTCTAGACGTCAGACTAGCCAATTTTCGAACTCTGCTTTGTAACACTGGAATTTTTTTTTTTTTTTTTTTTTTTTTAGGTTTAACGACCACCGTGAGCAACTCAATGGGCTATAAGCAGTCGCCCGTCCCTAATTTAGGGTCACTGGTTCTAGGGAAGGGAGAGAGCCAGTGCCGTAAGACAAACACAACATCCATGCCTCACCGGGATTCGAACCCGGACCCCATTCGGACGAATGATCAGAGGCCATCGCCTTAGACCACTGCGCCACCGGGGCGGCACACTGGAATTTCAAAACCCTGAAAGAATAATCGGAAGACCACGGAAATTTGCAGGCTGCTCAGTTGAGCCGAGATATGCACATGACTGAAATACTTGGCTAATCCGATTGCAGCGTTTGCTTATACAGTATAAGCAAGAGCACATATCTGCCGTAAGGTCGTAGCTAGGACTAGTTTTCTCGTGAGAAGTGGCTTCGATTTCTAGAAAGATGCGAACATCGTACAGAATGACAAGGTATCAAATCCCCCGACAATATCACCAACTGAGTTCATTAAAGCGGGATAAGAGTCTCCGAGAGATCAGATCAGATCATGCGTAGAGAATTTCAGGAAGGGAGTATCTGATCCCATGTCTTTTTTTTTCTTTATCGTAGGTTTAACGACCTCCGTGAGCAACACAGTGGGTTATAAGCAGTCGCCCGTCCCTAATTTAGGGCCACTGGTTCCAGTGAAGGGAGCGAGTCAGCGCCGTAAGACAAATACAACATCCATGCCTCACCGGGATTCGAACCCGGACCCTTCTCGGACGAATGAGCAGAAGCCATCGCTTAGACCACTGCGCCACCAGGGCGGCATCCCAGGTCTTAAACAACCCTTAGAAATAGGCAGCTAGGAGCTAGGAGATTTAGACTAGAATGCCCGACAGGAAAGCGACACGGAAGCGAGGTAGAAAGGGAGAGGAAGACGCTCTTATTTATAACCGGGGGTCCAGTACCTGGGATGACACGGCTTAACGTGCCCATCCGACGCACGGCGGATATTTAGTGGTTCGAGCGTTCGCACCTTCCTGGGATCGAACCTGAGATTTCTCCGTGGCAGTCACGAAGTCTCCAAGAGGCTGCATTGTCAACGGAATTTAAGAACCTTCGAGAAGCTGCAGATCCGAGAAGCTGCATGGTCAACGCGTTTTATTGCGCAGCATTTGGGCCATGACAACGCAACAGTGCATCGATGCTGGTAGCAGTTTTTGGGAGAAGGTACGACCTCTTGTCGGACTAGAACTAGAGCAACATGACCATACTACGGGAACATCTTCTGATCCGGCAACAAGCTTCCACCGCTCCTACAACCTCTCCCGCTCTACCATCAGAAGCGCGGTAAATATCAGTTTAAGTCGTTCTGTCCCAAGAAAGACCCTATCACGAAGACTAGCAGGGGCAGGAATTCATGCAAGGCGTCCCAACTGCGTAGCTTGCCTCTATCAAGTGATCGTTACCATTCTGTCTGGAATGGGGTCATGGTCGAGTAAACTGGCAGACAGAGTAGCGTCATGTGGTCTTCAGCGACATATCTCGTTTTTGTCTGAGTCCGATGATCGTGGGTTCACGTATGAAGACGACGAGGAGAAGAGACCAATTCATGAGGTTATATTTAACGAGCGCGATGAGCATCTCTAAGGATTATGAGCAGTCGTCCGTCCCTAAATTAATAAATTAAGGTTACTTGTTCAAAGGGAGAAAGGCAGCCAGTGCCTCAAGGCAACCACACTACCCACACCGCTTCTAGGATTCGAAACCGGGCCCATCTGGGACAAATTGTTAGAAACCAGCACCTCAGACCACTCCTCACCAGAGCGAAAACTCAAAAGTAATTGTACAGCAGCATAAAGCGCGAACAAAAGGGGTCAGACCTGGTTGTAATCAGCTAGGGGGACCGAACGTCTCCAGTATTCCTCACAAACAGTCTGACAGCTCGGCGGAGCGTGGGGAACACCCTGGTAGCATGATGTTTCGGCAAGTTAATGCGCGTCCGCATGCTGCAAACATCTGTCCTCAATAGAACATGCAATACATGGTTAGATTATGTCGACATCCACCTGCAACCAATGCAGACATGTGCAGAAAGCATGGTGGACACTGCCACAAGAGATCATTAGGCGTCTCTACGACACATTGCTTAATCCATTTGCCAACAGAGGCGGTGTGTTATTCTTCAGGTAATGAAATGGCCAATTAGTTTTCAAAATTTTAATCAGGTTTTCCTCATCTGCTAAACTCCTTCATCCGTGAACATCTGTTGATTTTTTCTACTTAATCTGGATGTTGCAATTTTAATGTTACATAGTATATTCAGGCATCGCTGAAGAAGGTTTAGCAATGGAAAAAACGTGGCTGTGTAAAAGGCAAGCAGCAGAAAATATTCAGATTAAGAGGAGTATTCTCTGCCAAAAGGTTACCTGATACGCGAACAGGAGTGACATTTTAATCTGGCCGCCCCGGTGGCGCAGTGGTCTAAGCGATGGCCTCTGATCATTCGTCCGAACGGGGTCCGGGTTCGAATCCCGGTGAGGCATGGATGTTGTGTTTGTCTTACGGCACTGGCTCTCTCCCTTCCCTGGAACCAGTGACCCTAAATTAGGGACGGGCGACTGCTTATAGCCCATTGAGTTGCTCACGGTGGTCGTTAAACCTCCAATCAACAACAACAACAACATTTTAATCTACAGTATTTGGATGTTGTTCACAAGGATTTTGTTAACCCCACTGACAAATGTGTGGCTTCATTAAACCTGTTAAAGGAGGTAGCAACGGTTTAACACGATCGCTGTTTATCAGCACCATATGAACAAACACCACACCGATGCGCGAGGGGAACTTTCATTACCAAAACTATGAATTGTAACAGCTATAGTGGAAAGATTGTCATTGATCCAAAAGGAATGGAAGCGATCGTAGGTGACTGAACCGGTCCCTCAAGTACGACACAGAGCATGTTCGCTCGCTTATTTCAGAATTACAAATCAGCAGTACCTACAGTTCTGTTAACATTTTCAGCTAAATTATGGTTAAAAAATTTAATCTAACTGACTCAAATCATCCTATAAATTCCAGACTATCGCATCGTTACACTCAAGTGATAATTTCAGTACGAAAATTAATAAAACTATTGCAAAAAAAAAAAAAAAAAAAAAATGCTACGTGATTACAATTAGTAAGAGATCTGTACAGGTCGCGCCATCTATTAGCAGTTCTCAACAGTCCCAAAGGAAAAATTAATATAATTATGATTAAGTTTTAAAACATATTAAGCATACTAGGCTATAATATGAAGTTATTTTTTACCGATGTACACATTTTCATCCTTGGGAATACATTAAGAAGAAAATTTCTACAGAAGTTTTTACCATTGGAAACATACGGCAGAGTTTTTAGGACGATCCACCTTAAAAGAAGAAATATAGAAGGAAACATGACATAAATCTACGCCTTCCAGCGGAAGAATTGTGCATAATGGAAAAGTTGAAAATAGGTGAAAAATATTCTTCATGGAAAAAGCTATGCTAAGGAACAAGAACTTTTCAAATACGTCTCCCGGAAGCAGAGATTGCGAGAAAAAAGT
Organism: Macrothele yani; assembly: GCA_039090855.1. NCBI lineage: Eukaryota > Metazoa > Arthropoda > Arachnida > Araneae > Macrothelidae > Macrothele > Macrothele yani. Next base: position 72,179,863 of record CM077016.1, on the reverse strand, counting down.
TGACACGCCCCCTAGCGGGAAAGATGTGCTTTATTTAAAGATGATAATGGCTCTCCTTCTTTATTGTAGCGAATGGCATACAATAAAAAAAGAAATTTCTCAATAGGGTTTTTGGAAGCGGAGATGCAGCTGCAAACAGAAGTATACAAACACCACCTAGCGACAGAACTGTGAACTATAAAACTCCTCAAGAACAAACCGAAAGTTTTCCACAAGGCAAATGATATCCGGTGTTAAAATAATTTTTTTAATTGCACATTTAGAAGCAGATATATTTAAAAAAGCAGATTAAACGTTTGCGCCCTCTAGCGGCAAAATTTTGCCTTACTTTGAGAAGAAAATACACACGGAGTTCTTATAGTTAGTAGCATCTGACTGAAAAATATTTTTTTTTTCAATCGGGTGTTTAGGCCGGCAGATATTGCTGCGAAAGAAAACGTGAACTTACGCCCTCTATCGGAACACTTGTACGTTACGAAACATTTTAAATTGTATGTGAAACATTTCGAACCTGAAACGCCCTCCAACAAAGAATTTTCCCAATCGGATTCTTAGAGGCAGTGATATCGACAAAATAAGATATACATCTAGGCTTCCTGGCGGAAAAACTATGCACTATTTTAAGCAGGAGGTATTCTCAAAAGGTTTTCCGAGGTGAGCGGTATCGATTCACGAAAGAATGTTTTCAATCGAGTTTTCAGAAGCTCAGATTTTGCTGCAAATACACCAGAAGCAGAAATAAACACTTACATCCCCTGGTGGAGAAACCATTCTTTACCAGAAATTAGAAATGATATGCAAAACAATTTTCCATCTGGAGCTGTATCCGACGCAGGAAGAATTTTTCAAATCGGTCTTACAGAAGCAGAGATATCAGGGGAAACGCAATTTAACTTTACGCCCCTGGCGGCAAAGCTATGCAATTACTTAAAAAAAAAAAAAAAAAAGACTGCACCTAAAATAGTCTTTGATATAAATGGCATCGGAAGAAAAAATAATTTTCAATCGGAAAGAAGCAAATACATGGAATAAAATGTATTTTGAATTCGATATTATTTGATTTCACGCCCTCTTGCGGCGTAGCTGTCTGTGCATCGGAAAGAAACCGGAATGCAAGGATCATTCTCGCATTTCATGCTTCCCAATACAAAAACAAATTTTCAAATCGGGTTAATAGTTGTAGAGATATGGGATCCACAGAGAGACGGACGGACGGACGGACAAAGGGATAACATAAGCACGATCTTTTTAACAAAAGACGTGCTAAAAAATCATTGTGTGCATAGCAAGGTGTAGTTAAATTCAGAATATAGCTGTTCTTGAATTTACTTAGATAGCACATAAAAATGGATATTTTGTTGTAGATAGTAAAGCAAATTCTTTAACTTCGTTTAGGTAACTTTCACCCTACCATCCACAGCTGAGCCAAGTCAAGGATGGCAGGAGTTTGCTCTTGATGACGTCGGCACACATTATGTGAGAAGCATAACGTATGGAGGAGATTTGGTAGCTTCGTTGCGGTTCCATGCCAAAAACACAGCGGACGTGGAAACTATCAAAGGAATTATTCAAGGAAATTTACAGTCTGGCTCAGGATCATTTGGTTTTGGAATTGCAGGTAATAACAATTGTTAAAAAATTCACTGTCAGCTTCAAGAGAAGAATGTTTAAAACAGCAAACTGAATTATTCATGCACACACAATGCAACCTACCTTTAACTTGGGCAACAGATACACTATCTACCAACAAGTAATTGGACACCTGTGATAGCAAAGGAAAACGAAGTTTATTCACCTTCAATAGTTGGTGGAGCCTCCACGAGCGGCGATTACAGCTGCGACCTTCCGGGGCATAATCTCAACCAGGCGTTGTACGACGGCTAGCGGTATTTTCTTCCACTCGGCTTGGGGAAAACAGGTCAGTTCCTTCACCGATTTCGGACGGTGGGGGCACCCCTTAAGTGGACGCTCGAACTCGTCCCAGAGGTGCTCGATAGGGTTAAGGTCCGGGCTCTGCGCAGGCCAGTCCATTCGATTAACCCCATTGTCACCATACCAAGCCATGGTGGACCTCGCAACATGACAGGCGGCATTGTCATCCTGAAAGTAACATGGGCCCACCCCGTAAAACTGCCACAACGTAGGAAGGGCATGGTCATCCAAAATGGTGCAGTAGGTCTCGGCGTTGAGTCTACCAGGAATTGCGACCAAGGGTCCCGTGCCATACCAGGAGAAACACCCCCATAGCATAATTCCACCGCCGCCGAACTTCACAGTTGGCACAATACATTCCCGGCAGGAGGCGTTCTCCAGGCAGTCGCCAAACCCAGACCCTGCCATCCGAACGGTAGAGGATGAACCTTGATTCGTCGCTCCAGAGAACCTGTTGCCACTGTTCAACGGTCCACTGTCGAAGTTCTTTGCACCACGTTCGCCGAGCAGCGCTATTGGACTTGGTGATCAAAGGCTTGTGGGCGGCAGCACGTCCATGATAACCGAGCAGATGGGCTTCCTTATGGATGGTATTCATCGAAAGAACACTCCCGGATGCCTGTTGAAACTCCTCGCGGATGTGGCCCATCGATTTGGTGCGGTTCTTTCGAATTTCTCTGGCCAGAACCCGTCGGTCTCTAACTCCCAGTTCTGTGGGTCTGCCGGGTCGGGGCACATTCCGACAGTCACCTCTCATCTTCCACTTACCAACCACGTAGGCCACTGTAGATTTTGGGTACTTCAGCTCGCTGGATATGTCACGTATGGATCGGCCATTTCTGTGATACCCGACGATTACACCTTTCTGGTAATCAGAGAGCTTCGAACTGCGTGGCATCTTGCATGCGACTGGTTGCGTTGTTGTTTCCTACACGATATTTAACGGCGGCGGCCGTGACGTGTATCAGGACCGCAGATATCGTCGATTGCAGGGGTGTCCAATTACTTATTGGTAGATAGTGTATCAAGCGAGAGCAATATATATATTTTTTCTTTTTTGATTGAAGGTTTAACGAACACCGTGAGCAAATCGATGGGCTATAAGCAGTCTCCCGTCCCTAATTTAGGGCCACTGCTTTCAGGGAAAGGAAAGAGCTAGTGCCGTAAGACAAACACAACATCTATTCCTCACCGAGATTCGCACGCGGACTCTTCACAGACGGATGGTCTTTAGCCAGCGCCTAGATCACTGCGCCACCGGGAAGGCCATGTATTGTTTTTTTATCATTATATTTTTAATACGTATTATCTTTGAAAAAAAATTACTAAAAAGATTAACAGTCGAAATGCGCCTTTCAACAAAATGTACGTCTTTCCTTTTTTTATGCCGTTGCGTGAAGCCATATGAAAACAGCTTTTCTTCTTCCTGGTTTTCACAGATGGTTGGTAACTTTTTTACGCTTTCCAACCGTAGGTTGAAGAAGCGCATATTCTCTACTTTTGTCCGTCTGCCTGTGCGCACGATAACTCGCGTAAAAATGGTTCGATTTCGATGAAATTTTAGTATGTGGTAGGGGACTACCTGGGGCCGAACCCTATTGAAAATGGACGAAATGAGGTCAAAGGTCACGACATAAGAGCGGGATCCATTCCATTGCCCTTATGCATCATAACTTGCGTAAATATAGTTCGATGTCGATGAAAGTTTTATATGTAGTAGGGGACCACCTGGGAAGGAACCCTATTCAAAATGGGTGAAGTGGGGTCAAAGGTCAGGACATAGGAGCGGGATGCATTCCATTGCTTTTATGCGTCATAACTTGTGTACATATGGTTCGATTTCGATGAAATTGTAGTATGTCGTAGGGGACCACCTGGGAATGAATCCTATTCAAAATGTGTGAAGTGGGGTCAAAGGTCAAGACATAGGAGCGAGATGCATTCCTTTGCCTTTATGCGTCATAACTTGCGTAAATATGGTTCGATTTCGATGAAATTGTAGTATGTCGTAGGGGACCGCCTGGGGACGAACTCTATTGAAAATGGACGAAATGGGATCAAAGGTCAGGACATAGGATCGGGATCCATTCCATCGCCCTTATCCCATACTATTAAAGGAGCACTTCTTGTATGTATGTAAATTTTATTTTGAAAACGGCTCAAAGGATTTTGATGAAAGTAGTTAACCTACCGTTTTCTGGTACTAGAGATCGATTTAGCTTGATCTCGACTTTAGGAAAATTCGTTTAGTGGGTTTAATAACCACCCTGAATTATCACGTTTATGGTGTCATTTTTTTTTTTTTTGATTGGAGGTTTAACGACCACCGTGAGCAACTCAATGGGCTATAAGCAGTCGCCCGTCCCTAATTTAGGGTCACTGGTTCCAGGGAAGGGAAAGAGCCAGTGCCGTAAGACAAACACAACATCCATGCCTCACCGGGATTCGAACCCGGACCCCTTACGGACGAATGATCAGAGGCCAGTGCCTTAGACCACTGCGCCACCGGGGCGGCTATGGTGTCATGGCGTCGTCCCATTAATGTTACCCATGCTTAGAAATCTTATGACGTCACAATCTCGCGTTTTAGATGTTGGCGCGCGGGCACGCCATCTGTTTCATTACGTCATGCGTTGTGTGTGGATCCTATTAAAGTTTTATGACGTCACATTCTTTCGAGCAGTTGGTCGCGATTCCCATCTGCCTCATTACGTCACGCGTTGTGTGCGTATGTCCGTCCGCACGATAACTCGCGTAAAAATCGTTCGATTTCGATGAAATTTTAGTATGTGGTAGGAGAACACCTGGGAAGGAACCCTAATGAAAGTGAACGAAATGGGATCAAAGGTCAAGACATAGGAGCGGAATCACTTCCATCGCCATTATGCGTCATAACTTACGTAAAAATGCTTCGATTCCTACAAAACTTTATCATGTTATTTCGGAGGTATACTGAACCGGTTCTGTTGAATATAATCGAAATGGGATCAAAGGTCAGGGCACAGGACCGAGATTTATTCCACAGCCATTATCCTCATAACTTGAGTGATAACTTGAGTAATGATTTCTGGTATGTTGGAAAGCGTATTATATTCAATGCATTGCATGATTTTACTAACTTGTTTCTTCTTTCGTCTGGAGGTTAAACGACCGCCGTGAGCAACTCAATAGGCTATAAGCAGTCACCCGTCCTTCATGTGGGTACACTGGTTCTAGGGAACGGAGAGAGCCAGTGCCGTAAGACAAACATGACATCCATGCCCCATCGGGATTCGAACCCGGACCCATCTCGGACAAATGGTCAGAAGCTAGCGCTTAGACTGCTGTGCCACGGGGAGGCCCCATCCTGGACAAATGAATAAAAGACAACACTTCGTGCCTCTGGCTTTACAAATAAAATGGCAATCAAAGAAGAGGAATGTTTATTCAAAAAAGTACCCGGAAGTTTGTTTTGTTTTTTTGATTGAAGATTTAACGACAAACGTGAACAACTCGATGGGTTGTAAGCAGTCGCCTGTCCCTAATTTAGGGCCACTGGTTCCAGAGAAGGGAGAGAAACAGTGTTATAAGACGAACACAACATCAATGCCTCACCGGGATTCGAACCTGGACCCATCTAGGGCGAATGGTCATAAGCCAGCTTTTAGACCACTTCGCCATTGGGGGGGGGGGGGGGCGTCTACGTCTACGCGTCTTCCAGGTCTCGAACCGGGCGGAACTCGGACGAATGATCTGAAATCAATGATGCAGACCCGCTTGTCTGCTGGGCAACATTTTTTTATTTTTATTACTTATTTAGAGTTTTTTGGGGGGGAGGAGAAGGGAGAGGGCTGACGACCACAGTGAGCAAGTCAATGGGATATGAGCAGTAGCTTGTCTCTAATTTAAGGGCACTGGTTCCAGGGAAGGAAGAGATCCAGTGCCGTATGACAAAACACTCAATTCATGCCTCACCCAAAACGGATCCATGTTAGCCGAAAGATTAGAACCCAGCGAGCAGTGGTCTATGACCGTTCGCCCGAGGAGGGTCCAAGTTCGAATTCCCGTAAGGCATGGATGTTGTGCTTGTATTACGGCCTGGTCCTCTCCCTTCCCTTCAACCAGTGGCCCTAAATTAGCGACGGGCGACTGCTTACAGCCTAACGAGTTTTTTTTATTGGAGGTTTAACGACCACCATGAGCAACTCAATAATGGATCGAGTTGCTCATGCTTGTCGTTAAACCTTCAATAAAAAAAAAAAAGAACCCTGCGCTTTTTTTTTTTTTTTCAATTGGAGGTTTAACGACCACCGTGAGCAACTCAATGGGCTATAAAGCAGTCGCCCGTCCCTAATTTAGGGTCACTGGTTCCAGGGAAGGGAGAGAACCAGTGCCGTAAGACAAACACAACATCCATGCCTCACCGGGATTCGAACCCGGACCCCTTTTGGGCGAATGATCAGAGGCCAACGCCTTAGACCACTGCGCCACCGGGGCGGCAACCCTGCGCTTCGTACAATTCGGCCGAAGGTGCGGTATTTCGGGATTTAACAATCACTGTGAGTAACTCTAACAGCTATAAGCATCCCACGTCCCTAATTTAGGGCCGCTGGAAGACAGAGCTAGTGCCGTAAAACAAAAATATAAGTGGTCTAAGCGATGGCCTCTGATCATTCGTCCGAAAGGGGTCCGAGTTTGAATCCCGGGTGAGGCATGGATGTTGTGTTTGTGTTGCGGCACTGGCTCTATCCCTTCCCTGGAACCAGTGACCCTAAATTAGGGACGGGCGACTGCTTATAGCCCATTTGAGTTGCTTACGGTGGTCGTTAAACCTACAATGAAAAAAATCCAGGCCAACTCGCACGGCCTGGATTTTTTTCTAGGGAACGCAGTGGTCTAAGCGATTTTTTTCTAAGCGATTTTTTTCTAGGTGGCGCAGTGGTCTAAGCGATAGCCTCTGATCATTCGTCCGTAAGGGGTCCGGGTTCGAATCCCGGTGAGGCATGGATGTTGTGTTTGTCTTACGGCACTGGCTCTCTCCCTTCCCTGGAACCAGTGACCCTAAATTAGGGACGAGCGACTGCTTATAGCCCATTGAGTTGCTCACGGTGGTCGTTAAACCTCCAATTAAAAAAAAAAAAAACTCGCACGAAGGATCAAAAACCAGTGCTTACATCACTGCGCCACCGAGGCGACGGAACAGTTGTGATGTCTTTTGTTGTTGTTGTTTGGGGATTTAACGACTACTGTGAGCAACTCAAAGTGCTGTAAGCAGTCACCAGTGGTCTAAGCGCTGGCTTATGACCATTCGTCCGAGAAGGGTCGGGGTTCGAATCCCCATGAGGCATGGATGCTGTGTGTTGTCTTACGGCATTGGCTGTCTAGCTCCCCTGGATCCAATGACCCTAAATTAGGGACAGGCGACTGCTTATAGCCCATTGAGTTGCTCACGGTGGTCGTAAAACGTTCAATTAAAAAAAAAATGGCACCACAGGCACGGGTTTTAGGGAAGGGAGGGAGTCAGAGCCGTAAGACACGCACCATCCAATCCTCACTCAAGTTTCGAACCCAGCTCCATCTCTGACAAATGATTAGAAGCGCTTTGTACCACTCGGCCATCGCAGCGGCACGATATGTTTTCAGCCACAGAGGATTTGTCGAGCAGCACTTAATGTGACCTAAGAAAATTAATTTTTCAGGCCCTTAATTTAGTAAAACGGTTGACTTTTTTTTTTTTTTTTTTTTTATTGGAGGTTTAACGACCACCGTGAGCAACTCAATGGGCTATAAGCAGTCGCCCGTCCCTAATTTAGGGCCCCTGGTTCCAGGGAAGGGAGAGAGCCAGTGCCGTAAGTTAAACACAACATCCATGCCTCACCGGGATTCGAACCCGGGCCCCTTTCAGACGAATGATCAGAGGCCATCGGACCCCATCTCGGACGAATGAACAGAAGAACACTGCGCCGCCGGGGCGGCCCCCTAAAATCTTAGATGGCTGCACTCGCCATGTGGTCTAATTGCTTAAATATCTGGGGGGGGGGGTAAAGTGGGACTCAAAGAAAAGTTGAGTGGGCAGAAGCCCACCGTAGCAAACCCGTAGCGTCACACGTGCGACTGCCTGATGTACTTCAGTATGAAATAAATAGGAATATTTTTTGAAAAGCAGTTTTTTTTATCATTAATTTGATCTTCTTCGCAACAACTTAAGTAGTATTAAGATGCTAGTAATTCTATAAAACTGCAAAAAATAATATTGCGATATATGCAATTTGGCACATTAGAAACCAGTGCAGAAAGTAGTATATGTGAAAATTAAATTAATTTTCTTTTGCAGTATAAATCATTGATGAAGATCGAATTCTTGTCAAATTGTGTATAAACTGCCTTACCGTTAGTACCGTGATACTCCTCTGTTGATAGTGATTTAGGTCCTACGCAAGCACCACGTCACAGAACAACTATAAATATGCTCGTACAACTACAATGTGTGACATATTTCACAGGTAACGTACATGTCAAGACGCCAAGCTGCAGGGACATTCCCTTGTCGGTAAAGCTCAATTGGGAAAGCATTCGGTTCCGGAGCAGAAGGATACAGGTTCGAGCCCTACCACCGGCAAATTTGGGTTTTCACGTTGGCGCCCGAACGTAAAAATAGATCTACTAGCCATTAGGTTCTTGGAAAAATGTGTCATGTTCATTCCACTCATCATATGGAATTATTAAGAATTCCTTCTTCGCTTCGAAAAATATGTGATGCTTCTTCCACACATCGTCTGGAATCAGTGAGAATTCCTTTTTCTACAGAGAGTTATTTCAAGCGTGGTCTGCCGGCTGTACCCGGAAACCTACGATTCCGTCCCAGCTCTTTTTCAAGGGGGGAGGGATACATGGGACGAGGGACGTACTTCAGAGGTGACGTACATGTCAAGATGGTAAGTAGCAGTGACATTCTTTTGTCGGTATAGCTTAATTGAGAAAGCATTCGACTCCGGAGCAGAACTATGCGAATTCGAGCTCCTCCTCCCCCGCAAGTTTGGGTTTTCGCAGAGGAGAAAATAGCTCGACTGTGAATGCAAGATGCCTCGATCGACAGAGTCAACTGATTTCCAGTGAGGAATAATAATAGTGCGCCACGTAAGCAATCACTCCGTACGTGACTTTTAAACTGCGCTAAAGATACCTTGGCCGCCCGGTAGCGCAGTGGTTTAAGCGATGGCTTCTCATCATTCGCCCGGGAAGGGGTCTAGGTTCGAATCCCGGTAAGGCATGTACATTTGTGTTTGTCTTTCGGCACTGGCTCTCTCTGTTACTTGATCATTTGGCATACTGTCTACCATGCTCGCTATATCTGTGTGTTACTTGATCAGCACTGGCTCTTTCTGTGTTATTTGATCACATTTGGCACACTGTTATACCATGTTCGCTATGTACATTGCTCATGTAAACTGAATATACTGTCTATGTCAGCCTGACAATAATGTACAACTATGTCTGTTTATCCTGCCACTGCATCTATACCACCAGGTCAAATAAATAATTAAAAAAAAAAAAAAACTTCCAATAAAAAAAAAAAAAAGAAAAAAAGAAGATACCAAGATCGACGTAGATGATGTCATGTGTAAATTTAAGCGGGCTGGGGCTGAATTTGCCAAGATTAAGCGGGCTGGTACTGAATTTGCCAAGAAACGACAGATAAACTTCTGAAGCTAGTAAAACGTGAGAAGAGATCTCTCCTGAGGACTTTCCACTCAGAACGCAAACCAACATGGTTTCAAATTACGCAAACGTCATGTGAGACTATTGGCACAATATTCTTTGATTGGCAGTGGCGTACCCGAAAAAGTGAGGGCCTCCCCCGCAAAAAATGTCTTCGAGGCCCTTTTTCAAAAAATCCATTAGCTTTCAATAACTAACATTTTTAAATTCCATAATCTTAACTAGGTTTTACGAACATCTTAATTCCATAATATTAACTAGGTTTCACGGGCACTTATATATAATATTAATTAGATTTAAATTTTAGACGTAGTTAATATTATGGAACTATAAATTCCATAAAATTAACTAGGTTTTATCGGACATTTTCATAATTCTTTGGAGTCTACAGGTCCTTTTTGCAAAGCCCAAATTGTTACATTTAATTGCGTGCAACACAAGTGTGTCAATTGCAATTAAAATGACTGCTGTAGTTTTATATGAATACAAAGAGCCACAAAACACGCACGACAAAGTTAGTCCGATAATAAAAATTGTATTCTTTTTGAGAACTTAGGCCAGTCTCTTTGAAATCCCTTACGATGACAAACGCAAAACACGTAACGGCCACGTGGCAGTGCCTAATGACCTTTTCCTATTTATACGAAAATATAGAACCTAAGTAAATAAGTAAGCAATAATTAAGAATTGTGGCACAAAAAAGTAAAACTGCTTAAGTTATTTACTCTTGAAAATAAAAAACACACTCAACATAATGCCACAGGTCAAATGACACAGGTCTCTGCTTCTTTCCGCAAAGAACACCTTTTTAGTTCATTACACATTCTGAAGGATGAGTAGTTATGTGCAAATAACTAAAGTAAGATTTTTTCTATGGTATTTTTTAACAGCATACTGAAGTTGTATACTTCATTTATAGACACCCTGCATATCATCAATCATAATCATTCTACTGCTGGATGAAGGTCTCCCAAAGTCTTGACGATTTTCTGTCTTGATCCAATCTCTTCCAAGTCAAGTGGCCTTCTTCTGGGTCACTTCCTGTCTCTTGGTATCCAGTCGAGTGTTTCATTTGCTCAACGGTGGTCAGATCTTCTAGCAGTGTCCAGCCGGGTCTTTACTTTGATCATGATGTCATCATCTTTGTCATTTTCCTAACCCATGTGTTCTTCTTCCTGTCTTTTCTGATTAGACTAATCATGCAGCACTCCAAACATCTTTCCGTTGAACGCAGTCTCTGTATGTATTTTTTAGTTAAGGTCCATATCTGTGATTCATAAGTAAGAACTGGAAGTATGCATCGATTAAATACTTCTTTTAAAACGTATTGGTTAATTACTCTTGAAAATTGTACGGTGTCTTCCAGAAGCTCTTCAACTAAGTTCTATACGACTGCTTATTTCTTCTTCGACGTGGCCGTCGCTTGATATTTGTTGTCCAATATAAATGTAGGCATCTGTTATACTTCTAGATCTGCTCCATAAACATACACATCTTCAGTTCTTGTAAAAGCATTGTACATCGATTTTGTTTTCTGTAAGCTCATTTTTAAACCCATTTCTTTGCTCTTGTCAGCAAGTTCCTGGATGATATACTGTAGCTTTAGGGGTGCACTTGGAAAAATGAGATTAAAGGCTAAGAGTTTGAGTTATAAATTTATTTGGAGATGTTAGCCATAATTCATCCGGCTGGCTAAGCGGGGTTTGGTGAGTGTGGAGTCTGGAGTAGCTTTTCCTCTAATCCCGGTACCGTAGTTAGAACGCTATTTGTCATATCCGCTTCCGGTGAAAACTATACGAGAAGGCGGGATTGACATTTGTGGGCAGGGCCGGCTGGACTATATGGGCAACCCAGGCAGTCGCCACGGGCTGCGCAATTTAGGAATAAAAATCATTTTCGGTAGAATTTATTATAATTATTATTATTATATATCGATTCCACCTCTTCCTGAGGATTTTCTTCTCTTCCTCCCGGAACGGGTTCTACGTACCAAGTCTGGGAAGTGGTATTTCTTTCTCTCAGTTGTCCAGGAACTTCCTTACTATCCTACAAGAGTTCATGATAGCTGCCTTCTGAAGTTCCATGTAGGTGTTAGGTTGAAGGTCTAGAGTCTGTATAGAGCTGTGAAAGGTCTTAGGTACAACTCCTGTGGCTGATATTACTATGGGGACAGTGGTGACGTTCTACATATGCCACATTTTCTTGACTTCGCATTGTAGGTCGTTATACTTTGACAGCTTCTCTCCGTGCGTCTTCTGGATATTGCACGTGTTGGGCACGGCTATGTCAATGAGGTATGTTGACTTCTTCTCCTTGTCGATCAGGACGATGTCGGCCCGATTGTGGGGAATGGTCTTATCTGTTGTGATCGATCTGTCCCAGTACATCTTGTGGGTGTTGTTCTCTAGAAGCGTTGTTGGCTCATACTTGTAGTAGGGGACAGGCTCAGTTGTAATGAGGTGGTGCTTTCTTGCCAATTTCTGGTGGACAATCTTGGTGACTTGATTGTGCCTGTTCGTGTACTCTGTTTGTGTGAGGACTCAGCACCCTGCTGTGATATGTTGGATCGTCTCTGGCGCTTGATGGCATTGCCGACATTATATTATTATTATCATTAAGGCTTTGGGGCGCGAGGCCCTTAAAAAGTTATTTTTTATATGCGGTTTTTTTTTCGTTTTTTTATCCGCTCCCACTTTGTTTTCTGGCTACATATGGAGACCAATTATTCAGTGACTTTCGAAATATTACTAGAAATTAAAAAAAAGCAGTTTTCATTTATGAGCGCGTATAAAAGTTTAAAAAATCACTAATTTGTCAGTTACTCCACTTTGTTTTAAAAATCAATCACTAAAGCATGTATGGGGGGGGGGGGGAGCTATTTATGCGAATTTATTATAGTGATATCCTTATTATTTCCTACACAAAAATGTTCGTTACGCACATTAGTTAAAGTTATCTTTTTGTGAGGAACTTTTTATAAGAATCACAATAAAACCTTAACCCCCCCATTCCGGAAAGAAAATCTTAGATTTTAACACTTTTTAGTCTCTGTCTCTGAACTTTGAATCCATATTATGGTCTTTTTCTCAAGCTTAAAACAAATACTTCTTTGAGATAATCATTTTGTCGTCATGACAGTTTTTGTGCGTGTTGTTTACGGACGACATTTTTTCACGTAACGACTTTATTAAAATATGAGATTTAGTTTCTAGGACCCGCAATAAAATTTCGCCCCGGGTCCCGCAAAAGCTCCCTCTGACCCTGTTTGTGTGTATAAGAGAGGCTGTATATTTTGCGCATCCCTTGACGTAAATGCGCATCGCAGAAAGGTGGTGCTGTATTGCACTTTATTGTAGTTTATTATTGCCACAAAAGTTATCTACAAATTATTATTGTACTTATTTTGCTGTTATTTTTTTAATTTTACTTTAAATTACACGACGATGTTTTGTTTTCCATTTTAGGAAATCTGTCTAAACTCCAGGAAGACTTGAAGGACACATCATCCCTTGAGATCAATTATTACGCAACAGTACCGATTACTGGAGTCCCGAACACTCTCGATTCCCTAATGGAGCTTGTCGATATTTTCCCCAGTGAGACCCGAAAAGTGAATAACGGTATTGGCGTACCTCTACGAATGGAACTGTTTCCTCTGTCGGCGCTGGATTCAAAAGTGTCAAGATATTTGGAAACTAAGTAAGGCTTTTCTTCGGAGCAACTTCAGCTGAGTTGCTCGCAAAAATTAAAGCAGTCAACTAAATTAAAGTGCTGAACAAACTGATAGTGTTCCAAATTAAACTTCTATCGTTGACTAAAGCAAAATGGAAAAAATCAACTACATTTCCATGAGGAAGAAGTATGAACCTGCATCTTTAAAAATAAGCACTCGTAAATTGCAGTTTTCACTTCTTTTTGAAACATTTTTTGCGACACCTACATGGGTTGGTAACCTCTGTAGTACGTAACACCTGATAGCTGCGTAAGTCCATCTGCACATGCGCAAGCTTGCGACGTACTACAGAGGTGAAAACTTGTGTCAAGACGACAAATCTGCAGTTGGGAGAGCGACTTACTCGGGAGTGAGGGGACACGACTTCGATGGCCGTCGCGGAAAAACTACTGTTTTCACAAGCTAACGTCTGACCTCAAGATAGAAAAAAAGCTGAATCGCAAGTGTGTTAGAGAGAGGTATAGGTAACTTTTGATCTAGGACATCTATCTACAGGTTACACCCCATCGTATTATACATCATTTTCAAGCTCTCGTCAACAGCACAGGTACCTCCTCCCTCCCCCAAACACAGACGCTTTGGGGGCGTCGAGAGGAAAGCGAATTTCGCTACGACGCATACTTTATTACTGTCGGGAAAGATGCACAGCTTCAAAATGCATTTTTGTAATGGCTTTCATCACCCTCAACATGACGTTCTCGTAAATTACACAGATTTCAATGAGATATTGTTACGTTTATGTACAACGTGATGAAATAATATTAGTTGGGAGTACACCAGACTATGCACAATCAAAAACGCTTATAGCGTAGTAAAAATCCGTTTATTAACTGGCGTAACAAAATATATAGAATCGCCAAGTTTTCGCTCTACACTGGAAGGCTTTTTCTTCAAGGCATAGACATAAAATTTTACGTCTATCTACTAAAGAATAACGTTCGGCGATAGTTAAGTAAAATATATTGTTGAGTAACAATGAAATTAACTATTGTTGCGACACTTCAGGGGACAGCATGCATGCGACACGATCAGATTTCAACAATGGTTTTGACAATGACGCACCGTTGCCCATTTTCGTTACACCGAAATTTTTTACTTGGGATTTACTTTACTACTGCCGGGAAAGATGCATAGCGTACAAAAAGTACAAACACCGCCGAAAATAATATGTTTTGCTATGAATAAAAAGCCCCGTAAAAAGGTGCTTCTGAAGACAATAAAATTCACTGCACGAGGGAATTCAGAAAGTCCGCGTTCTAAACTACTTCTAATTAATATGAACATGCGATATTCTTTCTACAGGTAGTACATATTATTTTATGTCAATGTACCAATTTTCAATGTAAAAAATCCACTCGTTCTTTCTTCTCAGGTGATTTTGTCACGTATACTGTAATTTAACTTTCCTTTTTGGTTCCTGTTATTTTATGCAAATTTTGATTTATTCGCCTTAGGCATTTTCCGAACTTAACGCTACATTTTCTCTCTCGCTAAATTTTTTTGTGGCAACCTAACTTGAGGTCAAAAGTTAAATGATGTATGCAGAGGCGTTTCTGCACTTGGGGCAGACCACAAAATTTTGCGTTCCATCTGTCTTTTTGTTTGTTTGTTTACTTCTGTTTCAGGGTTTGATGACCACCGTGAGCAACTCTAAGGGTTATAAAGCAGTCCGCTGCCCCTAACTTAGGGACGCTGACCTCTAACCATGCGTCCGAGGGGGTCTAGGTCCGAATCTCGGATGTGGTAATGACGGTGTGTTCGTCCTACGGCACTAGCTCTCTCCCTTCACTGGAGCAAATGCTCTTCAATAGAGACATCATCATCATTATCAACAACCATGGGACAAATGCCCGTAGGAGCCGGCCACCAGATGGCAGCAGATTACAATCAAAATTAGAGACAGGCGACTGCTTATAGACCATTGAGTAAGTTGCTCATGATGATAATGAAACTACCAAGCAAAACAAAATGAATTAAAAAAAGAAAGATCACACTTCGACTGCTTGTTCAGCTTTTCCCAACTACTTCGGATCTTTGGTACTACACCAAACGTACGAAATTCAGCTTGGCGTAACTCGCAGCCACAGTAATGATTTTTTTTTCGTTCTGTTTGGCGCTTTAACGAACACCCTGAGCCATTTGATTTGCACTAAGCAGTCGCTCGTTTCGAATTTAGGCCACTAGTTCCAGGGAGCCGCCCCGGTGGCGCAGTGGTCTAAGGCGCTGGCCTCTGATCATTCGTCCGTAAGGGGTCCGGGTTCGAATCCCGGTGAGGCATGGATGTTGTGTTTGTCTTACGGCACTGGCTCTCTCTCCCTTCCCTGGAACCAGTGACCCTAAATTAGGGACGGGCGACTGCTTATAGCCCATTGAGTTGCTCACGGTGGTCGTTAAACCTCCAATCAAAAAAAAAAAGTTCCAGGGAAGGGAGAAAACCAGTGCCGTAAGACAAACAGAACATCCATACCCCACCGGGATTTGAACCCGACCTATCTCTGACCAATTGCCAGAGGCCAGCGCCAGAGAAACACAACATCTATACCTCACTGGGATTCAAACACGGACCTATCTCGGACGAATGATCAGCAGCCAGCGTTTAGACCCACAGTAATGATAGAATAGCCCCCAGAAATTACTCAATGTGAATGACATTCTTATCTTGCGTTGCATTAGGGGGACCGGAAAGTAATGTCGTTCTTGGGAAAGAAGAGAAACACTGTTTGCAACAGAAGAAATGCATTTCTTAATCAATTACATAATCGCCATCATTATCGATCACACTTGCCCATCGTGAAACCAGGCTTTCAATGCCGTCTTTACAAAAAGACGTTGGCTGTGATGCAAAAGAAGTCCGAGAGCCCCGTTTTGACATCATCAATATTGTGGACTCTTTTCCCGTTAAGAAAGTTCTGCAAAGATCTGAACAAATGGTAATCAGATGGTACAATGTCAAGGGAATACGGGGGATGGGGCAAAACTTCCCAGCCAAAATCGCTGATCGTATGCTGTGTCCGTTTCGCCGAGTGAGGTCTCGTGTTGTCATGCTGGAGGATGGCATCTCTTCAGTTGAACAGTGCTGGATGTTTTACAGTAAGAGCTTGTTTCAAACGGTCCAGATGTTGACAATAGAGGTCTGCTGTTACGGAATGTCCGGGTTCCAAGAGCTCAAAGTGAGCTATGCCAGCGGTTGTCCACCAAACACAGAGCAAAACCTTTTTGGGGTGTAGGCCTGGTTTTGGCGTAGGAACTGGTATCTGACCTGGAGAAAGCCACTGGTTTTTGCATTTGTTGTTCACGTAAAGAACCCACTTTTCATCTCCAGTGACAGTTCGATGAAGAAATGGATCCTTTTCCTGTCGACTAAGCAAAGAGTTGCAGATGG
Source organism: Macrothele yani (assembly GCA_039090855.1). Taxonomy (NCBI): domain Eukaryota; kingdom Metazoa; phylum Arthropoda; class Arachnida; order Araneae; family Macrothelidae; genus Macrothele; species Macrothele yani. The sequence goes on along the minus strand of CM077016.1, from coordinate 72,163,118 downwards.
TGTAACGCTGGGCTTTGTTATCAGGTGAAAGTTGGTGTGGGACCCAAACTCCTTGTCTATAGATCTTCCTTATCTGTTGCAAGTGCTCTTGAACAGTAGACCATGATGCATTAAGATGTTGGGATAATTCATCAATGGTTTGACGAGGATCTGCCTCAACGGCTGCACGCAGCAGGTTATTGTCCAGCTTCAAGGGCCCTCCTGCACGAGGGGCATCAGAGAGGTCAAAATTGCCCGGCCGGAATTGGGCGAACCAACGCTGGCACTTGCAGACAATTAACGCATGTGGATAAACAGCGCAAATGTTGTTGGTGGCCACGGTTGCATTGTCCTCCTTGTGAAATTCATACAGCATACAATGACGAACATGGCTCTCCTCGGGTTTTATGTCACTCATTTTGTTCTGCAAATCTGGAAGACAAAAACACCTACATATGTTAAAGGCGAATAGTTCATTCACTTGTACATACACTTACTTTACGTTGAATGTGCATAAACACCTCACAACTGCTTCCCAAACTTAGCCCCCTCAAAAACGACATTACTTTCCGGTCTCCCCCAATATACAGGGTGATTCCTAAAGTCCTAAGTCACCTCAATAACTTGGGAACAAAGACAGCTAGAGCTATTGAAGTAAGGTATGGTATAGTAAAACAACCATGCGCTATTGGATGAGAGTGACTGCAGCGCCCCTAGTGGCAAAATGTGGAAGTTAGCACTCCCATCTCGGAAACCATGAGAGATACAGGAAAGAGATTCATTAGAAACTTGTAGAGCATCAACGAATTAGTAGGAAACGACATATGGTAGAAACGGCTGGGGTAAGTAGAAGGCTGGAAACGCGAACTTGTGCGAAGCCGGTTCGTGTCGTTGTTGCGGTAACAGTCTAGCAGACAGAAATGTATGACATATGCGACCGCACGCCTGTGAGTGTCGTGTGCAAATTCTGGTGTGACATAACGCCTCACCTGCCGTATCAGGCGCGGCGTGGCAATGTATAAAGGATCGTCGGTCAGGAGCTATGTCATTCGTAACGTGAGTATCGGGTAAAGAACGAGCATGGCGAGCTACTCGAATGAACAGAATTGCGAGATGGCACTGCTATATGGACAATTTGGACGCAACGCGAGGGAAGCGTCACGCCAGTATGGCTTACGATTTCCGACACATCCATCGCCGACAGCGTGGACCATCAGTCGCATGGTTCGACGGCTGCGAGAGACAGGCAGTATTGCAGCGCGTCCCCGTTCGGGCCGATCCACCGGAATGGTTAGGGATGTGCAACCAGTCGATGTTCTGGCATACGTTTTGGCCAACCCACACACCGGCACGAGGGAAGTCAGTATGGCATGCGGCTTATCACAATCCCGTGTGTGGAACATTTTGCATCAACTTGGTGCCCAACCGTACCGTACAGTACCGCGGCACGTACTGATGCCAGGGGATAACCAACGACGTCTAGATTGGTGCAGTTTTGAAATGAACATCGTAGAAGAAAATGCGACCTTTCTATCAAACATCCTTTAGACTGACGAGGCGCAGTTCACACGCGTCGGGGTGCTGAACAAACAAAACAACCATTACTGGGCATTTGAGAATCCATTTTTTACACGGGAAATGAGGCATCAGGTGCGCTGGTCGATCAATGTCTGGTGAAGGACCGACTTGTTGGGCCTGTGTTCTATGAGGGCGCATTAAATGGACGAAGACACCTGCAGCTGTTACAAAGAACATTTCCTGAGTGGTTAGATGATCTGTCTCTGCAAGATGTACGCTCATTATGGATTCAGCATGACGGCGCTCCGGCACATCAACCGAAAGCGGTACAGCACTTCCTGTCCGACACTTTCGGGCAACAGATCATCAGTTATGGTGGTCCCGTAGCGTGGCCTCCACGATCCCCGGATCTAACTCCCACGGATTTCTTCCTCTGGGGTTACCTAAAGGATCCCGTGAACAGGGTGGAACCGACAAGTCTCCACGATCTCTGACTGCGGTAAATAAGAAAAATACGTGTTGGAAATGTGTAGAGACGAAAACCTCCTAAAAGATTTGGGGAATATAGGTGAGTAACCTCAAAATATAGATTGTCTAAATAGCAAGTGAATAATTAAGCAGCTAGATGACATTTGACATTTGCAATGCTGTATGAATATATGATGTTTTATTGATGTTTTGCGTCCATACCTGCCAAGTTGACTTCAAGATGTTTTCCGAGGAGGACGTGGCAATAGCTTCTGTACGAGGAGTCTCATTATGGCCTCAATCTATTAGCTGACCTCAAGCTTCAAGATGGTGCTGGATTCCGAAACTTTACCCGGATGAGTTCCAAAGACTTTGAGATTCTATTGCAAATGGTAGGACCGAAGATATCAAGAAAGAAGACACGGTATAGGGCTGCAATTCCACCTACCATACGACTTGCTGGGACTTTGCGGTATCTTGAAAGTGGCGATTCTCCTTTTTTCGTAGCTCCTTTGACAAATTTCGAATTGTCCGCATTGAAGAAATAAATCCAACCATGATATTTGCTTTTTTTATATGGTTAGATTTACCTGTCATCAAGGAACTCATTTCTTTGGCAGGTAATTTAAACTAAAACCAACATATGTAGATTAAAATATACACTGGCGGAAAGTGAAAAAAGAACACCAAGAAGAAATTGGCGGACGATCATGAAATTTACATATGTTAATGGGGTCGAGTTTACATAAGTGTGATATTAATTTCGGGACCAACCGGTGAGCGCTTACGCCACAGCACGGCATAATATGCAACTTATCGTCGGTGGTATTTAAGGAGTACGGCGAAGTGAATGTTATCAGTCGTCGGCGTACGGAGACGTGCGAAGACCCTGAAGAAGCTGCAATGCCTGGGCATGGAAGACGTGTACGATTTCAGCAGTTATCGGACTTTGAGCGAGGTCGCCTAGTCGGACTACGCGAAGCCGGGTGGTCGTATCGTCGTATTGCGGAGCGAATTGGACGGGAAGTATCGGTGGTGGTACGATGGTGGCGTAGATGGTCCGAGGAACATTCCCACACGAGAAGACGTGGAACCGGGAGTCACAGACGAACTGATGAGCGGACCGATCGACGCATAAGAAGAGCGGCGTTGTCAAGCAGAACATCAACTGCGACGCAAATACGAACTGCCGTTGCACCTGAGGTGACTGTGCGAACAATCCGCAACCGTCTACTGGATGCAGGACTACGTGCACGTGTGCCTCTGGCATGTGTACCTCTGACTCCAGCCCACCGTCAGGAACGGCTGCAGTGGTGTCGCCAACGTCTGCACTGGAGAACGCAATGGTGATCTGTCGTGTTCAGCGATGAAAGCAGATTCTGCTTGGGAGCCTCCGATGGCCGTATGCGTGTTTCTAGACGCACAGGGGAGCGTCTCCACCCTTCTTGCATCCGCCAGTGACACACAGGGCCTACGCCTGGTCTCCTGGTGTGGGGAGCGATCACTCCCGTACACAACTAGTGTTTGTACCGGGTACGTTAAACAGCACCTCCTACATGAACAACATCATTCAGCCCGTTGTTGTGCCATTTGTAAGGTCGGTCCGTCGTGGTGTTTTCCAGCAATATAACGCACGCCCACATACGGCACGTGCAACGCAACATGCACTTCAGGGTGTGAGACAACTTCCATGGCCTGCACGTTCACCGGATTTGTCCCCCATTGAGTACGTGTGGGATTTTATGGGACAACGACTTATCCGGTCTCCACGGCCAGCCACTACCATCCCCGATTTACGCGTCCAGGTTGAGGATGCTTGGAACTCAATACCCCAAACTTACATCCAACATCTGTACGACAGACTCCATGCCAGAATTGCACAGGTTGACGCAGTTCATGACGGTTCAACCTCGTACTAACCATGTTACATGGAAATATTATTTTTCAGTTTACCAGCAAATACAGCTGTATTTTGCCACAATGTTTTGATGACGTTATTCTCTGTATTCCGTTATTATGCTGTATAAATTTCGTTGGTATCAGACGTCTCCTTCTGGTGTTCTTTTTTTACTTTCCGCCAGTGTAATTAAAATATGCCATTATTTATTGCTGTGTTTGCATACAATGTTTCCTGTTTTCCATTTGAAATGGAAAACAAACAAGAAACATTATCTCCTTCTACGAGAACAACAGAATTTGTTTGCAAAGTGTTTCCGAAATGGTTTCAAACATTTTGCAAACTCTTTGCAAACATTTTGGAAACAGTTTGCAAACAATGTTTTCTGAAAATGTTTCCAAGTGTGGAAGAGGCTTTAGAAGTCAGCTAGATTGTAAGTTCGTTGTATTGCTTTGGAGATAGATGTTACGAGAGTTTGATTTATCTGTTAACGATTAATTTTTTCAAGTTGAATGTTGCGTTTAGCTGATATTGAAGCATCAAATTGCTATTGAGTTCATAAAAGAATTGGGAAGTATTCAGTATTTTTAAGAATGCAATGTACCTCGCTGTCGAAGTAATAGATGATTGAGTGCAAAATGAATTCTGTTCCGATGTGCTAGCTAGAATACCTATCGAGACCGTATAAATTACACCTGATATTGTGCTATATAAATCAGTGTAATTCTTGTTCTTCAGATGGGAAAGGCAGCGGACTTAAGCGCGATTTCTTTCAGGACTTTTTGACCGAGGACAAAAAGAACCTTTGAGGAGGAAAGTTATCCATTAGCTATATACACTATATTGATAAAAGTCACCGGACACCCTTCAAAAGCAAATAAATGGGTCCGCTGCGTTGTTAAGATTCGCAATACAGCTGCAAACGGTATAAAAACAAGCCTGCAGTTGACCGCGATCGTGTCGCACTGTGAGGTTGAGTGAAAATGTCGCTGCGGGAGAGAACTAACTTTGAGAAAGGAAAGATTGTTAGGTGTTATATTAGTGGGTTGTCCACAAGAGAAACCGAGAAGCGTTTAAACATACCCATGTCAACTGTTTTGGATGTACTGAATAAGTGGAAGACCCATAGCATACCTGTAGCAGCAAAACCTACCGGCAGACCAAAGAAAATCAGTAATAGAGGACGTCGAAGCCTCAGGAGAGTTGTTACAGCTAATCGACGGAGTACTGCACAAGACCTCAGTGTACAGGTGAGTAAAAATGCTGGAACCTCGGTATGTACACGTACCATTCGCAGAGAACTTCATTCCATGGGTTACCGTGGTTGTGCCGCTGCTCATTAAGCCTTTCATCTCCATTCTAAATGCTACTCGTCGTTTAGCATGGGGTAAAGAGCATTGATCGTGGACCGTAGATCAATGGAAACGGGTCCTATTGTGACGTACCTGCCAGCAGGACGCACACGACATAAAGGCAGATAGGAATCAGAATAAAACGTCTGCGTAGCTCAGTTGGTAGAGTGACTTGTTCCGGAATAAGCGGCCTCGGGTTCGAATCCCGGCGTAGGCCAAAAATGACGAAGAAATGTACTTCGTTATACTATGGACTGATGAATCCAGATACACAATCCATCAGTCTGATGGCCGTGTGTGAGTATGGCGGCAGCCGGAGGAACGCTATTTACCACAGTGCACTGTTCTTACGGTCAAGTTTGGAGCTGGCAGTGTACTCGTATGGGGGTGCTTTGGGTGGTATGGTCCCGGCCCATTGGTTATCGTGGACAAACCTGTTGACTACCACGTCTACCTCGATATTCTGGACAATTATGCCCTACCAACTCTGTGGCAATACTATGGAACCGAGCCTTGTTGGTACTAGCACGATAATGCACCGAGCCATAAAGTAAGGACTGTTACGGCGTGGTTTAACGATAATTCCGTATCATGTGTGGACTGGCCAGCACCGAGCCCAGATCTTAATCCCATAGAGCACCTATGGGATGAATTAGAGCGCCACATAGAAAGTTTGGAACCAAGGCCCACTACTAAGCAACAGTTTAGCGGCAGCATCATGTACTGAATGGAAACGCATACCTATCGCTGTGTTCCAAAGCCTTGTCGAAAGCATGTCTCGAAGGATCAGTGCATGCATTAAGGCCAAAGGCGGACCGACACCGTACTAATGTATGTCAATAAATGCTATGTTGTGTTTCTCTTCTAGGTGTCTATATATATATAATTTTTAAATACTTTACCTGCATATATAGAAGTAATTATTATATATATAGTACAGGGGCGTATTTAGAGGGGAGCCAAGGGGTCCTTGGCCCCCGAAAGTATTTAATTTTTTTAAGTATTTGGTTAAAATGCTACTTACTGTAGAAAAAATTCCTTAATTTAATAAAAGTGCATCAACTTACATTAGAAAAAAATCTTTAAATTTTTCTTCTATTTTTCATTAACTTTAATTTTGCAATTTTGTTCTGGTAGATTGCAAAAACCAATTTTTCGTGGGCTCCCCGAAAAAAAAAAATTCTATATATATAGTAATTACTTTTTCAAACGTTTCAAGTACAAACTTTCTTCAGCTAAACGAGGTGTGTGTGTGTGTGTGGGGGGGGGCAGAGTGTGAGTGTAGGTTTCAGTAGGCTTGAAATTCCTATATCTTAAAATGCATTCAACACACTCCTGATCCTGAATTGCGATTACCTGACTATGAGGTAAGATTAGTCTACTTATTATATTTTGAAGAGTGACATGCGTCTTAATACATTTTTTAGCAAAATAAACTATAATACTTGAACAAATGTTTAAAAAAATATAATTGGAGAAATATTGGTAGCATCAAAAGAAACGAAACTTTCTTTTTCATTATGGCTTGAATTCATTAACATTTGACTCCGTAACATAAAATGTCTCGTGGGGGGGGGGGGGGTCAAATGGTCGTTTTCGGGAAGGCTTTTCCCCGGATGTATGCCTGAAGAAAGAAACAATTTTTTTATTGGAGGTTTAACGACCACCGTGAGCAACTCAATGGCTATAAGCAGTCGCCCGACCCTAATTTGGGGCGCCGCCCCGGTGACGCAGTGGTCTAAACGATGGCCTCTGATCACTCGTCCGAAAGGGGTCCGGGTTCGAATCCCGGTGAGACATGGACGTTGTGTTTGTCTTACGGCACTGGCTCTCTCCCTTCCCTGGAACCAGTGACCCTAAAGCCCATTTGAGTTGCGCATGGTGGTCGTTAAACCTCCAATAAAAAAAAATAATTTGGGGCCACTGATTCCAGGGAAGGGATAGAGTCAGTGCCGTAAGACAAGCACAGCATCCATGCCTCACTGTGATTCGAACCCGGACCCTTCTTGGGTGAATGATCAGAAGCCATCGCTTAGACCACTGCGCCCCCGGGCCGGCAAAGAAACATTGCTTAAGCGAGTTTGAGAAAGGATAAATTGCAATGCCAGACGACTGGGTCTGAGCATTTCCGAGACGGCAAGGCTTGTGAGTTGCTCACGGTTAACCGTGGTTAGTACTTTGAAAAAGTGATCCGAAGATGGAAAACCACGAACCGCTGGCAAGGTGTGGTCCGACCGCGGCTCATCGATGCTAGAGGTGAGTGAAGGCTATCCCGCATAGTAAAAGCCAACAGAAGGGATACAGTGGAGCAACTCGTCGGTAATTTGAATGCTGGTGACGGGAGTGGTATGTCTCAATACACAGTACATCGAACTTTGTTGAAACTGAATCTGCGCAGGCCGCTCCGAGTGCCCATGCTAATCTCAGTTCACCGTCGAAAGCGCCTATAATGAGCACGCGGACATCAAAACCGGACCTTGAATGATTGGTAAAAAGTTGTCTAGTCCGATGAATTTAGTTTTCTGTTGCACCACGTGGACGGACGAGTACGTGTGCGTTATTTACCTGGAGAAATGCTGGTACCAGCATGCACCTTGGGACAAAAACAAGCCGGCGTAGGAAGTGTAATGCTTTGGGCAATGTTTTGCTGGGAAACCTTGGGTCCAATCATTCATATGTAGGAAACCGTGACGACTACCATCAACCTAAACATCACCGCAAATCAGGTGCATCTATTCATGGCACGGTATTCTCTCTGACAGTGCCTTGTTTCACAGGATAATGCGCCATGCCACAGAGCCCGGTTTGTTTGAGAATGGTTCGCAGAACATGAGGAATACTTCCAGGTATTGCTCTGGCCTCCAAATTCCCCAGACATCAATCCAATCGAGCATCAGAGGTTTGTGTTGGAACTGAAAATCCGATCAGCGGCTACGTAACTTACAAGAATCAACCCTCTAGGTGACAGAAGCTTTGGAACAGGCAATGCGAAATTTTGTCGCATGTATAATAAGAGACTCTCCTAAAAGCATCCCGTCTTTCTGTAGTATTCGTCGTCGTTAAGATGCGCTTATATGCGTTCTCGCCACTATGAGCCGAAAATTATTTCGACGCAATATTGCGTTCTCGCAGCTTTTGAACAGGTTTCGATGAACGTATTATTGGGTCGTTGGCGCATTGGGCACAGAGAGCTTCGAACGTATATATGCGTGCTTGCCACCTGGAGGGTTAAAGGATCTGCTGGTACCATGTTGATACCAGATACCACAAGACACTTTTAGAAATCTTGTAGCGTCCATGTCTAGCCTGGTAACAGCTGTTTTAGCGGCACGTGGAGGACCCGCATCATATTAGTCAGGTGGTCCTAATGTTCTGGCTCTTCTGTGTATGAACTAAGCGATTAGAAGTTACTTTACATGTTTCCAAAAACATTGCTTTCTACTGCGTGCTTCATCTCAAAATGATGCAAATATTAAATTTAACTCTCCTGCTTTTGGTGGTTTCGTTGTGATAACAAACTGGTATTTGTCATTTATTCCAGAGCCCTTGTTGACGTTCTAAACGCAGTGGAAGCGCAATTTGATGATATAAGAGCAACCAAAACTGCTTTACGTGAATGGCTTTTAAACGTTCCTCCTCTTCTATCTCAGGAGCACGAAGATGAGGTAGGTTTTTGTTTCTTTTTATTTTGCATGGAGATGTTTTATATTTACTTGCAAGAATGTTTATGCAAATGAGAACAGAGGAAAAAAGTAAAAATTCTTAATATTTCATTGACCCTGTGACGTATATTCCAGATTAACTTTTCTTTTTTAGTTTCTTTCCCTATGTAAATCTTGAGTTTATTCTCAGTATTCTTCACGCTTAACGAAATATCTTTTCCCTCAAACGAATACGTTTGACAATACTATTGAGGTTGAATGCACGTGACGTATGCCTGATATAAGATAAGAACAAGAGATAAAACGAGGACTGATCGATTGCTTAGAGGGGTTGAAGAGAGCGATTATTAAGAGCGTTGTACGAGAGCGTTGTATTATAAACTGATGATTATTGAAAAGAGTGTTGTGATCATGTGTGGTGTGTGGTGTAGGCTACATTGTGATGTAATCGTTCAGATGGAAGTGTCTTCTACAGCCTGAATAAAGTTTTTCCGTAAGTTGACTTCTGTTGTTTCGTCTGGCCGTTAAGGTTTTCTTTCATTTATGGAACTATTTCCTAGTGTATTGATGTGTTAAAACAGCGTAGAAGTCGAAGAGACTTTTACGCTACAACCCATTCATTTCTTTACTAAAACCTATATCAAAGAATGTCCCTATTTTCTCAAAATAACCTCTTCCCTCAATACAGTTTTTTTTACCAAGCGAAACTTTCCCAGATTATGTCTGAGTAAAAAACCTTGGATCGCTTTCTGAAGTACTTAATAAATCGCACTTTTAATTCTGTGTTACTATAAATTTCACTTTACGTTGCTCGGAAATGACAGTGACTCACGGCAGTGGACGCCATGCTATTCGACAATTCAAGTTATTTGACGGCGTCATAGTATCATATCATTTGCTATATGATAATATCGTGCCCTCATCATATTATTTGACCGCCCAACGCTATCTGGATGCTAGAGGTACCATTCACATTACCCTTCCTCTTCCTTATATAAACCTCTTTAGACGCCATTCTGCAGCAAGAAAATGCCTAGTCGCAAACAAAACGGATCTTACTTATGGGATCTTGGTGATTTAATGGGTTTTCACAGCTGGTCGGTCGTGTCGCCTTGAAGGAACACTTGTGACGTCATTCATGACGCCATTTCCGACGCCAATGCACACCCAGCACTACATGGATCTTTGGAAAGCGTTTTTTTTTAAATCTAATGCGCTTTCATTACCGTATATGAGGTGTGTGGCTGAAGAGCTAGTGTAAGACAGCATGGTACGTTGAATAACCACATCACTTCAGCCTGTGTAAATTGGCGCAGAACTTACTGTGATCTTGGAAAGGTAGCTGTAAGCGATATTTGCCACTTTGTTTGATTGTCTTCCAAAAAAGTCAAACTCTCTAGGTCTTTTACATGGCCGTTCGTCCAGTCAGACATCAATTAATGTTCCCTTCTCATCGCGCATGCACTGAGTCAATGCATCAGATTTTGCATCGGCTCAAGGACTAAGTGTCTTAGTGGACAACGCTTTGCCGATTACGGCACACCATCGCAGTAAACGGAACTGCAAATTTTATCACCGGTCTTTACCTGTAGGTCTTAGGAAATTAATATATGCAGACTACCAGTTTCCTAAACCCAGTGAGATAAAACATCGAATGCAGACCTCAGATTAGCCAAAAATTATGCTTACTTTCAACCAACGGAATACTGTTTAAGTTATGTTGGGCCAAAGTCTATGTACAACCTGGGCTGTGTTACTTTTACCTTCATCTGCTTCGACCCTACAGTTTGTTCCGAAAGATTGCAATTTCCAGAAATCCTTATATATGAAGCGAGACTCATAAGAATGGCTTCACTTCAGACAAGACAATCAAAAAATGATCTGATTTCTGTTAGATGAAGCAGTTTCACTGACTAGCATTAGAGTTAAAACATGAAATGTGTTTTAAATAACGTGTTTTTTTATGTAGCTCCAGCTTAAAAAACAAAGGTTCCACTATAGAACGAATGACACTATATATACAAGACCTTACACATGAGATTCCCGAGACTTTAAGACGTGCGTTCCTTAAAATGATCATTGACTATTTCAAGAGTCTCCTTGTAGTCTTTCTTAGAGTGTGATTAATACACTCAAGTTCATAAAAAACTGAACACCTTAATACACGCAATTGACGTGAACTAGGAACATCAAACAGAAGCCACCGCTCTTTCCACGTTTATAAGTGAGTCACGGAAACATTCTCATCGGCCGCCACTAACGCGCGTAACTGGAAGACCCTGGAGGTTCGATTCCCGGTGGCGGCAGATGAGAATTTTTCCGTGACTTACTTATAAACGTGGAAAGAGCGATGACTTCTGTTTGATGTTCCTAGTTCACGTCAATTTCGTCTATTAATTATTGATTCGCCTCCTAGTTATTTGTTCAGTTGCTGCTTACCATCTTTGGTGCATCCCCAGCATTGTGCGGGGCTCCAAGAAGCAACCTGCCAAGTGGTTTGGCAGTTAGTCACATGTGAGTCTGGAGAATTCGAGGCAGCTGTGGTGCAGTGGTAGCATGTCCGGCGCGTAATTGGAAGACCCTGGGTTCGATTTCCGGTGGCGGCCGATAAGAATTTTTCCGTGACTCACTTATACATAAACGTGGAAAGAGCGGTGACTTCTGTTTGAACTGAACACCTGAAAAAGTCGAGCTACGACTTTGTTTTTAGAGGATACGATCATTAGGCAACACAGAATAAATTATTAGCATCTCGGTGCCATACGTACCAGGTGGGTTGATGCAGCTAATAATCGGTGTGGCGACCTCTGGCTTGTATTACCTGCTGTACGCGCTGAGGCATGGAATCAAATAATGTGTGAAGCGTGTCCTGTGGAATAGCCAACCAGGCTGCATTGACCCGCGTTCAAAGTTCATCAAGAGCTACTGACGGACGGTCGTACCACTGCACCTGTCGTCAGGGCCGGATTAAGGTGGGGTTTATAGGGGATATAGCCTTGGGGCCCACCCTGACAAAGGGACTAGGAGGCATGCCTGGGCAAGCACTAGAGAGTTAGGTACAGAGAGAGAGAGAGAGAGAGAGAGAGAGAGAGAGAGAGAGGTTTATAAAATACACTATCTACCAACAAGTAATTGGACACCTGTGATAGCAAAGGAAAACGAAGTTTATTCACCTTCAATAGTTGGTGCAGCCCCCACGAGCGGCGATTACAGCTCCGACCCTCCGGGGCGTACTCTCAACCAGGCGTTGTACGACGGTTAGCGGTATTTTCTTCCACTCGGCTTGGAGAAGACAGGTCAGTTCCTTCACCGATTTCGGACGGTGGGGGCACCCCTTAAGTCGACGCTCCAACTCATCCCAGAGGTGCTCGATAGGGTTAAGGTCCGGGCTCTGCGCAGGCCAGTCCATTCGATTAACCCCATTGTCACCATACCAAGCCATGGTGGGCCTCGCAACATGACAGGTAGCGTTGTCATCCTGAAAGTAACATGGGTCCACTCCGTAAAACTGCCACAACGTAGGAAGCGCATGGTCATCCAATATGGTGCAGTAGGTCTCGGCGTTGAGTCTACCTGGAATTGCGACCAAGGGTCCCGTGCCATACCAGGAGAAACACCCCCATAGCATAATCCCACCGCCTCCGAATTTCACAGTTGGCACACTACATTCCGGCAGGAGGCGTTCTCCAGGCAGACGCCAAGCCCAGACCCTGCCATCCGAACGGTAGAGGGTGAACCTTGATTCGTCGCTTTAGAGAACCTGTTTCCACTGTTCAACGGTCCACTGTCGACGTTCTTTGTATCATGTTAGCCGAGCAGCGCTATTGGACTTGGTGATAAAGCCTTGTGGGCGGCAGCACGTCCATGATAACCGAGCAGATGGGCTCCCTTACGGATGGTATTCATCGAAAGAACACTCCCGGATGCCCGTTGAAATTCCTCGCGTTTGTGGCCCATCGATTTGGTGCGGTTCTTCCGAATTTCTCTGGCCAGCACCCGTCGGTCTCTAACTCCCAGTTTTGTGGGTCTGCCGGGTCGGGGCACATTCCGACAGTCACCTCTCATCTTCCACTTGCCAATCACGTAGGCCACTGACGATTTTGGGTACTTCAACTAGCTGGATATGTCACGTATGGATCGGCCATTTCTGTGATACCCGACGATTACACCTTTCTCGAAATCAGAGAGCTCCGAACTGCGTGGCATCTTGCATGCGACTGGTTGCGTTGTTGTTTCCCACACGATATTTAACGGCGGCGGCCGTGACGTGTATCAGGACCGCAGATATCGTCGATTGCAGGGGTGTCCAATTACTTGTTGGTAGATAGTGTAGTTCTACTTTTGTCTCGTATGGTTTCTACTTTGTCAGAAACAGAGGCTGGAAGACGAACAGATTTCAATGGCAGTGACTCACCTAGGGTAAAGGTTTCATGTCTGTGTACAGTGGGATCGGTGAGACAGTTTCAGCTTTTTCACTACCATCCACCAACACCTCCCAATTTGCACTTGAAACCATTAATGGTGGATTCCCCTGTGGCTCATCTTTGCGTAGCAAAAAAAAAGATGCACTAAGAAAAGTATACAATGCTACATCATTAGAAAATCCAAGACAAAATCTAGGAATCTTAAGCTTTTAACTTATGTTCTTATGAGAACAATGAAAAATACAGTGACTTATTATGAAAACTTTTGCAGATAATTTAGTAGTTATATTTTCGTGTTTTAACGGACTTCATAATAATTCCCCGTCATAAGTTCTTTGGAGGCCCACTCAGATGTCTCAGCCTTGGGCCTCACTCAAATGTCCCAGCCTTGGGCCTCACTCAAATGTCCCAGCCTAGGGTCCCACTAAGGTCTTAATCCGGCCCTGCCTGTCGTTTGAGCATGCCCCAGAGATTTTCTATGAGTGATAAATCCGTCGATCTAGCCGGCCATGGCAGAAGTGGAACGTTGTTATCCCTGAAGAAAGCACGTGTTGTCGCTACAACATGCGGGGTGCCATTGTCCTGCTGAAATATGGCCTCGGCGACGTCCTGCAGGTACGGAAGGGCGACCGGCCGTAGAATGTCACTGACGTAAGGAACAGTCGTTATGGTGGTACGGACTCTCACGAGAGGTGATCTGCTTTCGTACCCGATACCATCCCAAGCTATAATATTTCGTGTTGGTGCGGTATGACTGGTGCAAATACACTCTTCCCGACGCCTTTCCCCATGTCACCAGCGGACACAGACGCGGTAATCATTCTCGCCTAAACAGAAGCACGTTTCATCCGAGAATACGATACTGTTCCATTCGGCATGCCACTCCCTACGTTAGATGCACCATTGCAGCCTGGCAGGCCGTTGCTGTGGTGTCAAAGGTACCTGAGAGACCGGCGAACCTGTAGTCCCAACTGTAATAACCGGCGACGTATTGTTACAGCTGACATGGGAGAACGTGTCACAGTTCGCCACTGCTGCGCCAACGCCTTTGATGATGATGCAGAACGGTCACTCAAAGACGACTGTTGTCCCTCGGCGCTGTCTGCGTACGACGTCCAGAACCTTCCCTTCGTATCCCGCGCCCTACTTCTTACCATTCCCTGCATACTTTTGCCACGACGTATACACTGCGCCCCACACGACCGCAGGCATTGCAGTCTCTCATGCGATAATGCGACCTCTGTCGAACTCGCTGTTGTGACTGTACGACTGTCTTTCACGACGGTGAGGTATCCTTGCCCACTGCTGACCAAGCACTGACATACTGGCCGAGCCACGCAGCGCTTATGCTACATGGCTCGGTCGGTGTCAGTGCTTGGTAACAGAAAAAACGGCCATTTTCCGGTATGTGACGTTGCGCGATCTGATTTGCGTAGACGCGGTACGCATGCATCTATGACGCCGAAATGCTAATCATTTCTGCGATACCGCCTGATTATTTTTTTTTTTTTTTGATTGAAGGTTTAACGTCCACAATGAGCAACTTAATGGGCTATAAGCAGTCGGCCGTCCCCAATTTAGGGCCACTGGATCGATCCAGGGAAGGGAGAGAGCCAGTGCCGTAAAACAAGCGCAACATCCATGCCTCACCAGGATTCGAACCCGGACCTTTCACGGACCAATGGTCATAAGCCAGCGATTAGACCACTGCGCCACCGGGGCGGCCCTGCCTGATTATCATATCCTGTAAAAATCAAAGTCGTAGCTCAACTCCTTTCAGGTGTTCTGTGTTTTATGAACATGAGTGTATCTACTTCGACGGTCACCCTTAGAGTGATTAATATAGTAGCACATGATTAGGAACACCCAATAGCAATCAGATACGTGCCATTATCACTTACGAACGCAACCATGACGTTGATAAGTCTTTATAAATACCACACTGCTAAGAATTCAGACGTCTACGAAGCGTAGATAGCGGCAATATGGGAAAGACTCGTGATTTGAGCGACTTTGAAAGAGGCATGATAGCGGGCGCTAGCCGGGCGGGTGCAAGCATCTCAGCAACGGCAAACTTTCTCGGCTATGCAAGAACAAATGTGTAGAGTGATTACAGTGAGTGATGCGCAAACAACAAAACATACAGTCAGCGGTCTTCCTGTGGGAAGGAACGACTGGTGTATGTTCGAGGGCAACGGAGGCTGGGGAGGATTGTACGAGGAAACAGACGAGCTCCATTACGCCATGTAACCGCTCACAACAACAGCGGTATCGAGAGTAGAATATCAACGTACACAGCCACCACACTTTGACAAAACAAGCAGTGAGCGGTCTTCCTGTGGGAGGGAACCATGTTCGAAGGCAACGGAGGATGGGGAGAATTGTACGAGGAAACAGACGTGCTCCACTGCGTTAAGTAACCTTGCAGTACAACAGCTGTATCGAAAAGAGAATATCAGAACACACAGCCCATCGAACACTGATGCGAATGGGCTATAACAGTATACATCTCCCTCATGTACCACTCCTCTTTGATAGAACCAACAAATTCGTCTGCATTGGAGCACCAAAACTGGACACTTGAGGACTGGTAAAAGGTCGCCTGGTTCGATGAATCATATTTTCAATTTCTCTCTAGCTTTCCTTTTAATTATTAATATATTTAGCTTGCCCGGTGGCGCAGTGGTCTATGCGTTGGCTTCTGACTATTCATCCGAGATCGGTCCGGGTTCGAATCCCGATGAGGCGTGGATGATATGTTTGTCTTACGGCACTGGCTCTCTCCCTTTTCTGGGGTCAGTGGACCTAAATTATGGATGTGTGACTGCTTATAGCCCATCAAGTTGCCCACAGTGGTCTCATTAAATCTTCAAACAAACAAACATTTTTTTTACTGAGTACCAGATACGATATGAAATTATCTACCTTAAAACAAGATGGATATTATTTCGAAGAAGTTAAATGCATGTCTTATATTCTTAAATGACGTCAACTCGTGGCCTGGCATTTATCATTAATATTCAACAAATTAAATAGTCGTGGACAGGGGAGAATTGGCCCACCGGGATAATTCCCGGTAGACCACTGGAGAAATGGCCCACATTCTCGTATCCTCTTTGTCTGGATTGTTTGCAAAGAACAAATAATATTTGAGCTTTACATTATCTGCCTAAAACGTAACTGTCTTAAAAAAATGGCGTTTCATTCTATCTATATATATATATGTACGGCGTTTGCTCTAAAATCACAAAGCAAAATTATCCCTCTATCAGTGAAAATTTTTCCACCGGACCAAGCAAGATGTTACGAATTAAGCTAACTTCCGTTAAGCGTAGGTCGTTGGACTTGGAGCCAAAGGGTCATTGGTAGACCCTACCCTCCTTTTGCAATCTTGAAGGAGAACTAGTAACGATTTTGGTGCTCCATCATCCCCACACCCTTATCCAAGTACAGGCCCAAAGCGATCATCCAGCAGAGATGTCCCCCACCCACATGTACCTTAAAAGAAACAAGGATTTGTAACCGGGGCTTCCATATTTATCAGAAGCGAGATTCTGTAGCCATTTTTGTGATAGTGAATTGGAAACATTTCCTTTCAATTCCCGCCATTTAGACGAAAGGCAAATAAAGTATTTCCTTTCCCACGCGTCGCAGCAAAGGGAGCCGCTGAGCAATTAAGAACATAGAGTTTTGAGTGTGAAGGAGTGGCTGCGCTTTCTTGGAAGTCGGACGAGGGGACAGTTTTTTGGAGGGGTTTCTGACTCCAGGCATGAGAAGGACAGGGTGGCGAAACGACGAGAGAGAGGCGATATACTTTTAGGAGAATTCTGAGAAAAACCTCGGGGTTTTTGGTCGGAGCGGACGAAGCAAGAAAGCTTTAGCGGGGAGGCAGAATTATTCGGGACAAAACGGAAGGAGGAGGGAATTGAGGCCGATATAGAGGAAACGGGAGAAGAAGTTTGGATGGCCGGGAAGAGATAAAGGATTCTCGGCGAGTTGGACACCGAGGGACGACTAAAATAAGGAAAGCACGAAAATGAATGATGGACAAAAGCTTGATGACATTCCCCGTAAGATCTGAAAAAATAAATTTCCTGACTGCAAATTTAGCCTCAGTCGACTCACTTTTCTATGCTTTGCATTGGATTTATCTGCTCCAGTTGGAAGAATTACGGATTAAACCACCGATACCGAACTTACTGCTGAACAAAATCAAAGGAAGCCTCCACGCAGGGTGCTGTAATGGAATTCAGCTTCAAGCCCTGTAACAGTTTACCATTACTGATTCATGGATAAAAATGTTAGTTCCTGAATCAAAATCAAAATAATGGGTAGACTTAAAAAAAGGCGTCTATTCAAGGAGGTGGTACGAATGCCGTTGCGCAGTAGATGATCACTGACCAAATAAATATACTAGGGGTGTTCAAATGAAAAGGTACGAAACGTCATAAGAACGTAACCGTTAACATATTTGCCTATGCCGCTATGGGAGAACGTAGCGACACATCTAGGGATGCGATTAGAGTCGCCGGCGTGGATCGGAGCAAGCGCGGGCGCCCGCATTCGCAGGAGAGAGCAGAGGCTCTTATAAAGAGCGCCGTCCAATTGACGCGGCAGTGCGTGTGAGGACAGGATGGCGTTCACATTGCAAAATTCGACGATTGAGGAGCAGCGAGGCGTTATCCGATTTCTGACAGCGGACGGTGTTAAACCGGCCGCTATTCATCGCGGAGGGTGTGGTTCTGCTCCATGATAACGTGCGTCTACACGTCTCCAGGGTCACACACGCGGAACTGGCCAAGTTCTAGTGGGAGCAGCTTGACCATCCGCCCTACAGCCCGGACACGTCGCCCTGCGATTTCCATGTGTTTGGTCCCCTGAAAAAACATCTGAAAGGGAAGCGCTTCCACTCGGACGACGAACTCAAGGACGCTTTGCAGGAATGGGTCTCGTCACGGCCACAGGAATTCTGGGAACAAGGAATCCTTCGGCTCGTTAATCAATGGGATCGTTGTGCTACGGCCTATGGTGTATACTTTGAATAAAGTCTTCATTTATACCCACAGTGTCGTTTCGTACCTTTTCATTTGAACACTCCTTGTAATTATCTGGCACAGCACCCCGTTTTGAGCATAGTTTAGTTTTACAATGCAAATTGCAACAGTTCTGTTTCAGCCAAGAGTTAACAATTTTGTTATCACGAGGGAATTTATGAGGTGTTCCCCTGTGGGTACGTGTATTTCTGTAGTGGAACACAAGACTAAAATTCCCGGCCTAATTTTGCCGACCCAATCCGCCCCTGGTCGTGGAATCTTCAACTGGCTGCAGTATGCGTTGTAACTCGTGTACTCGCTCGGTAGTATTGCTGAAAGGTCATTTATAACTTTATCATGCTCATCTCTCATTTTATACGAAAGCACAACACTTAGTCCTGTACTTCATACAGTCTTCAGGTCACGTGATCTAAGACTTGGGACCACCTTTTACGAAATTTAGGATATCTGTACCTGGAAATGTGCAGCCACATGCTTCTTATCCTTTTATTTGGAACCACGAACGAAAGGCTACCTCCAATTTAGATCAACATCTCTCTCCATCCTTCTTTTGAGGTTAAAGGATATGCTGTAACTTAAAGAAGTGAACCACACTCGATAAAGCTTCGTATCAGTTTTATATTACCATAAATTTTTCAGCTAATTCTGTGATCAAGAGACGAACTAGGAAATGGCTCCATCTCTTATTACATTGGATACCACTTGCGATACGCACAGAGGCGTGGAGCATTTACTCCCGGTCGTCAGTCCACGGAAAGCGGTTACTCCCGAGCGTCAGTCCACGGAAAGCAGTTACTCCCGGGCGCTAATCACGGGGAGCCGAAAAGATTACAGTAATATTAAAAATGCTCCATGGCAAGTAATTCAAGAGCATGGAAACATTAACTTTTCCATGCAAATGGATGTGCACTTCCCTTTTACTTTTGTCATGTCATAGAAACAGGCCCCTGTCAGTTCATTTCCACTTAATATCATTGCTTCGAGGATCTCTTGAATATCCGCGCAATGTTCGGAGGTAGGTACTCGTCACACTTTGCGAAATTGTTTTCTTAAGGTCGTCACACACTACTTTGGAACTGAAGGCTTCGGAACGGAAACGAAGAAGTTTATCCATACACTTGATCGGAACTACGCAGAACTCGGTCATTCATTTGGAAGACTTCGACCGCGCTGGAAGTAGGGAGGGTGACACTTGGTCGGAACTTGGTTGGAACAAGGTCATTCATTTGGAAGACTTCAACCGCGCTGGAAGTAGGGAGGGTGACACTTGGTGGGAACCCGGTCATTCATTTGGAAGACTTCAACCGCGCTGGAAGTAGGGAGGGTGACACTTGGTCGGAACTTGGTTGGAACCCGGTCATTCATTTGGAAGACTTCGACCGCGCTGGAAGTAGGGAGGGTGACACTTGGTGGGAACCCGGTCATTCATTTGGAAGACTTCAACCGCGCTGGAAGTAGGGAGGGTGACACTTGGTCGGAACTTGGTTGGAACCTGGTCATTCATTTGGAAGACTTCAACCGCGCTGGAAGTAGGGAGGGTGACACTTGGTCGGAACTTGGTTGGAAACCGGTCATTCATTTGGAAGACTTCGACCGCACTGGAAGTAGGGAGGGTGACACTTGGTCGGAACTTGGTTGGAACCTGGTCATTCATTTGGAAGACTTCAACCGCGCTGGAAGTAGGGAGGGTGACACTTGGTCGGAACTCGGTCATTCATTTGGAAGACTTCGACCGCACTGGAAGTAGGGAGGGTGACACTTGGTCGGAACTTGGTTGGAAACCGGTCATTCATTTAGAAGACTTCGACCGCGCTGGAAGTAGGATTGCGCGTATTGTGATTACAAGTGTTATATTATCTTTTTACCTTAACTGATATAATTATAGGTTGTTCACATGGGCGCCCATATAGGGGGGCAAGAGGGAGCATTTGTTTTTACCTGTAATCAGATTTTGCCTCTTTTGTCCTTGCAAAGTACTACAGAGATTTTCGCGACAACACTATTTTGATTGCTAATTTTTCTGTGGAACTTCTGGATGCGCGTTTATGCAGAAAAACTAGGGAATCATAAAGCGGATATTTACAGTAGAAAGTAAAAGCGAATATTTACAGAAGAAGGTAATAGTAAAATGTCCCATTGCATATTGGAGGGTAGCGACAGTGTCGGAAAGTCTGAAAGGCGAAGAAATGAAAATAATATCATCTGCCGAAGATATTAAAATACAGGACAAACTCTAGAAATTTATCTCGGAAATTTGTCTTGAGGGAATTTTTTTATCCTTGATGATCAGTTGAGACATCTCTGGCATTTCGTGAGCAAAAGAACGACAAAGAAATTCCCTTAGTGTCCTCACATGTTGTCTAATTTTGTTTATCCATCTTTTTGATGTAGTTTCTGGCTCTTCTATAGTTTCCAATTAAATTTATGAGTTGAGAGAGAGGTACAAACGATTAAACAAGAAGGCATAGCGAAATTTGCGTATGGTCTTTACGATTTCTCTTCGCCCACCTCTAAAAACTAAGCTACACTGTCAAATGTCGCAGGTTGCACCACTTTCTTAGAAAAGATACACCATTCTGTGGTACAAAGTAAACCCAACAACACAGTGCAACCTTGCGAACCTTGTATCATAACGTGGTGAAAAGTTGAACCACGTTGTTGGGTTTTGTTCGTAAAACACGATGATGTATCTTTTCTCAGGAAGTGGTGCAGCTGGTGTAGCACCACTATTTGGTGCAACCTACACAGAAATTTTAATAGTGTATGGGCGCCCATGGTTATTTATTTAACAAACTGGTTTCAGCTATAACCTGCTTGCATAATTTCCTACAAGACCATGAAAACGTGTGCCAGTCCGGAGAACTGGAAAGCCAAGAACCATTTTCCGATGCCCATCTAGTCTAGGCGACAATAAGGCATCTTGAAGATATCAACATAAAGAAAATTTCCAAAGTGTTCTTCAGTTCGCCAGAAGGCAGGGTAGCCAGGCAAGATTTTTTAGGGGCTTCACGATTACCGTGAGCATCTCAAAGAGCTATATAAATGCATGCGCTCGTTCTTAGTTTAAGACCTCGGAGAAAACTCAGGTTTGATCCCATGCAGGTACGAACGCTCGAACCACTAAATATCCACCGTGCATCGGATGGGCACATTAAGCCGTCGGACCCCGGGTACTGGCCCCCGGTAGTCAATAAGGGCGTCTTCTACCTCGCTTCCGTGTCATTTTCCTATCGAGCACTCTAGCCCAAATCTCCTAGATTCCTACTTCTAAGGGTTGTTTAAGACCTGGGGTCAGACACTCCCTTCCTAAAATCCTCTACATATGATCTGATCTGATCTAATTTAGGGACAATAGTTCCAGGCAAACGAGAAAGCCTGTGCCGTAAAACAAACCCACTATCCATGACTGATCCGGGATCCGCGCCCAAAATCATCTCGGACGAATGATTAAAAGACAACGCTTGGTACCACTCGGCCAACGGGGCGGTACTTTGGCAAGATGAGATGATGAACCGAGGAAGGCGAACACAGAATTAAGTGAAAATATGTAGACACATAATGAAGAAACACCTGTTTTCTTTGACGGCTTAAAAAACTGCGGACTTATAGCATTATGAACGCAAAATAAAATGATTTGATAATTAAATTCTACATAAACAAAAAAAAAAAAAAAAACATGGGATATAAGATGATCCTATAGCAGCGATATGCAATAATATAATCTACGGAGGCAATTTCTCTTGTGTATGTATTTTTTAATTAAATATGTTTTTCATTAAACCGGAAAACAATAATACTTAGCAGATATCGTGAGAGTTTCTGATATTTCGCTCCACACGTTTTGTTTCATCACACTATTGTAATAATGTTTATGACCAGCGTCGTACAAAATTGGATATTGTTGCACAGTGTTGAAGGAGACATTTCTGAAAGAATAGTTGAAAATAACTTCCAAAAAGGCAGAACCAGTTGTGAAAACACAAGTTCATCCGTGTCCCCTCACTCCGGAGTAAGTCGCTCTCCGAACTGAGCTACGCCGACAGAATGTCTCGCTGCAGATTTGTCGTCTTGACACATGTTTTCACCTCTGTAGTCCGTCACATAGTAAACGCAGACAGTTCAGATCGCGACAAGAGCTTGCACGCCGGCCGATTCGATAAAATGAACAGCGGGGGCAGATGCTCTTGACTTAGCGCCTGCGCAAATGCTTCGGAATAAAATAGTTCCGGAAGAAATATTCTCAGTGAGTGATATCAAAAATTCCGATTGTTCGTTTCCGAGGCGTTTCCGACGCAATGCGCGGACTTCCATTGGGAATAACGGTTACATATTTTTTCCGGCGATTCTGTTCCGACATTTCGTTTCCGTTCCGAGGTAATGTGTTGGCAAGTCTTAAATGTCTAAGTATCGTCCGAAGTCACTTCCTGTGGAGCGTGGGCTGCTGAATTTTTATGTTGTTGGGTTTATGTTCGAATCTCGGGTAAGATGCGGTTGTGATCGTTATAATGACATTGGTTCTTTTCCTTTCCTGGAACCGGTGGGATGAAATTGGAGACAAGCTACTCCATTTGACAGTAGGTGCATATGAGGTTCACAACCCCCCCCTTTCCCCGAGGCAAACAAACAAGCAAAAAACGTATTGTGTTGTTTTCCAAAGGACGCCAATCACCTTCACTACGCCTCTGGATCGCACGATCAGAAAAGAGTTGGCAGCCCCGGTGGCGCGGTGGTCTAAGCGATGGCTTCTTATCATTCGTCCGATATGGGTCCGGGTTCGAGTCCCGGTAAGGCATTGACGTTGTGTTTGTCTTACGGCGCTGGCTTTCTCCCTTCTCTGGAGCCAGTGGCCCTAAATTAGAGACGGGCGACTGCGTATAGCGCATTGAGTTGCTCACGGTGGTCGTTAAACCTCGAATACAAAAAAGAGTTGCTTGTATAATAGTACTAAACCACGCTGGAGGAAAGCTACAGCAAAAACAAAATGATGACTGTTTACTGTATTGTACATGTGGACACAGGCAAATGATTTGAAAATTTGGGGGCTGTTTTAAAGCTGGTAATCCTCGACACTCCAGTTCATTCAGCCGTATTTAAACTTTTGTTTTCCGGTAATGTTTTCATGAGTATGGCTTCAAATTAGACATTTGTTTTGAGTACTTGGCAAGTGTTTAACACAATATCATTCATTCGTAGCTAGGAGAATTCAATGAAAAGCTGGAAGAGATAAGCCTGGAGTTCTTCAAGACACTAGGAAAAATGGATTTGTCTGAAAACGCTGATGCTTCCCAATTTGATGAAGCCTTCTCGAAATACGAAGATGGGGAAACTAAACTCCCAGACAAATACTTCCGAAAATTTCTTGTGCTCAGAGACAAGATAGTAAGTACAGTTTATTTGCCTATTTTGAGTTTATGGATGATAGATATCCGAAAAGGAAAAAAAAACACACTCACATTTACTAATAATCAGTAACATACTTTTCTGTTTTTCTCATAACGTGCATGTAAGAAGATTATCAAAAAGTTTTGATAACCTTCATAGAAACAGTCTCTGTGTAAACAATCCAGTCAAGAAAATTATGACCACCCTGATGTAAGAAAGAACCGTAACCAGCAGTCAGACGGCGTGCGTAGCAACATATGCAAATCATGTAAGGCATTTAAAAGGACACGAACTCGCGGGCGGTATGAAGTTTTGCGTGAAAATGGAAAGAGAACGTGACCTAATAGAGGTTAAAAAAGAATGATCGTTGGTTACCGACTGAAGGGTGGTGGCATTCCAGAAACGGCCGATATTGTGGACTGTTCACGTTGTGCAGTTGTTAAAGTGTTCCAGGAATAGAAGGAAACCGGCAAGGCCTGCAGTAATCGGGATAATAGCGGACGCCCACGAAGCATTAACGACCTTGGGCAGCGATGGCTATCCGAACTATTGTAGTTATGCTCCAACAGATGGGTCACAGTGGAACAACTGACCAGAGCATTTGATTGATGGAGGCACATCGAGGCGGGTATCGCAGATCACAATCCAACGAATACTGCTCTCTATGGGTCTCCGGAGCCGCCGTCCACTCAAGGTAACCACGCTGACGGCCAGACATCGACGATTACGGAGTGAATTTGCATCTGAAAACAGGCATTGGACCATCGAACAGTGGAAGAAAGTCGCCTTTTCCGAACAGTGGAAGAAAGTCGCCTTTTCAGACGAATCACGGTTTCTGCTTTATCGTGTGGATGGTCGATGGAGAGTACGGCGAAGCACTGCTAACAGAAATCAACCCGACACGATGTCTAGAAGAAGTAAGCAGGAGGTAGCAGTGTGCTCGTGGGAATCATTGGGAGCAACCATCCCCCTCGATCGCACGATGAACATTTCAGGCTACCTATTCATTATGGCGGATCAGATGCTCCCATTCATGATGACGTGTGTACCCCGATGCCACGGTTGCTTTCAGCAAAATAATGCCCCTTGCCATGTTGCTATGCGTGTACGAGAATGGCTTGAGGAGCACTCCAGTGACTTTAGCTTAATATCCCGGCCACCGTACTCGTCGGACATCAATGCTATTGAACATCTGTGGGAGTATCTTCACCAACAGGTTCGACGTATGGATCCACCACCGATGACTCTTGACGATCTGCGAGCAGCACTGGTGCCTGCATGGTATAGCATCCCTCCAGAAATGTTCAGAGGCCTCAATGAATCAATGCCAGGCAGTATATCTTGACCAACAGGTTCGACGTATGGATCCACCACCGATGACTCTTGACGATCTGCGAGAAGCTCTGGTGTCTGCAGGCTATAGCATTCTACAGAAACGTTCAGACGCCTCACTGAATCAATGCCACGCCGCCCTGGTGGCGCAGTGGTCTAAGGCGTTGGCCTCTGATCATTCGTCCGTAAGGGGTCCGGGTTCGAATCCCGGTCAGGCATGGATGTTGTGTTTGTCTTACGGCACTGGCTCTCTCCCTTCCCTGGAACCAGTGACCCTAAATTAGGGACGGGCGACTGCTTATAGCCCATTGAGTTGCTCACGGCGGTCGTTAAACCTCCAATAAAAAAAAAATAAAAAAAAAAAATCAATGCCACGCCGTATATTTGCGATATTAGTGGCACGAGGAGGCCATACCTCATAATAACAGGTGGTCCTAATTTTTTGACTGGACTGTGTATGTTGTGTGTGTGCAATTATCTTTCGCGATTCAGATTAGAATAGGAAAAAGTACTGGCGCCTCACGGAATGAAAAAATTCACCTGCTTTCCAATATAAGAGTTAAACTGTTTAGTCTTTTTCTCGTATAACTACTGCGTTTTAGTATATCTTTTGAAAAGAAAAATGGCCGCCCCGGTGGCACAGTGGTCTAAGGCGCTGGCCTCTGATCATTCGTCCGTAAGGGGTCCGGGTTCGAATCCCGGTCAGGCATGGATGTTGTGTTTGTCTTACGGCACTGGCTCTCTCCCTTCCCTGGAACCAGTGACCCTAAATTAGGGACGGGCGACTGCTAATAGCCCATTGAGTTGCTCACGGTGGTCGTTAAACCTCCAATCAAAAAAAAAAAAAAAAATGACGTGCTTATTGTTATTACTTTGTCCGTCCGTCATTCCGTCTGTAGTCATCGTATCTCGGCGCCTATTTAGTCCGATATGAAAAGTTTTTCTGCATTGGAAGCCTGAAATATGAAAATGATGATCCTTTGAAAAAATTCTTTTTTCCTACGGTACCTTTCACCACGAAGACCATTTTACATGCAATTTCTTTTTCAAATAATATACAGCTTTTTTGCTAGAGAGAGTAAATGTGTTTCGTATTTTTCTCGATACCCAAGCTTTCTAAAAGTCCGATTTGAAGAATTCTTCTTGCGTCGGATAGCATTCATGGTGAAAAAATATTTTGCATATATTTTATAATTTATCGAAAAACACAATTTTGCCACTAGGAGGAGTAAGAACATGTTTCTGTTTGCAATATATTTACAACCGTATGGACGTTTCTAAAAATCCGATTCCAAAAGTTATGTTTTAATCAGATACTACTTGCTACGGGAAAATACTTTGTACGTATTTCCTGCTCCCTCTAATAAGTTTTCCCGCTAGGGGCATAGACATAAATAATAGTTTTCCCGATATATCTGCTTCTAGAAAATCTGATTAGAAAAATTCTGTTTTATTGGATACTGCAAAAGGCATTCTGCAAAATTTTTCGAATTTTTCGTAATGAAGAAGTCTGCCGCCAGGTGGTGTAAGTGTGTATTTCTGTTTGCAAGTGTATCTCCGCTTCTAAAAATCCGACTGGGAAAAAAATTCTTTTTGTACTGTACACCATTCGCCGCCGCGCCGGTGGCGCAGTGGTCTAAGCGATGGCCTCTGATCATTCGTCCGAAAGGGGTCCGGGTTCGAATCCCGGTGAGGTATGATGTTGTGTTTGTCTTACGGCACTGTCTCTCTCCCTTCCCTGGAACCAGTGACCCTAAATTAGGGACAGGCGACTGCTTATAGCCCATTGAGTTGCTCACGGTGGTCGTTAAACCTCCAATTAAAAAAAAAAAAACCACCATTCGCCACGGTAAAAATTTCGAGTGATACCCATTTTAAATAAGGCAGTTTTCTGGCTGGGGTATAATTGTGTGTGTGCAAAAGTTCTACCCGTTTTTGTAATGGATGCAAATTGCGATCGGAGTTGTTACGTCACAGATGAAACTGCGATGCCGAATTTTCGGCCAATAAAGCGTGGAGCAGTGGAGCATATAGAGGCACTAGGTTTGTCCGAGTAAGTCATTCGTAACGGAAATCACGGACGGTGTAACATGGCATGCAATAAGGAGCACATTAGACATTGTTTACTGTACGAGTTCGATAAAGGCAGTAGTGCAGCCGCGGCTTGCCGCAACATCTGTCCATGTATGGGGAGGATGCAGTTGATGATAGCACATGTCGCCGTTGGTTTCGGAAATTCCGGGACGGAGACAGAAGCTGTAAAGATCAACCACGTCCTGGACGTCCATCCGTGGTTTCTGACGAGAATGTGGAGCAAGCCATAACAAATGACCAACATCCAACCATTCGGTACACAGAACAGTCGAAATAGTTGGAAACGTTGTTGGTACAGAACAGCCCAGCAAAAACAGTATTGCTGGGCCAACAGTGGGCCATTGCTGGCAGCCAGCACTGCCAGCAATGGCCCAGCACTATGTTGCCGCTGCCGAACCGTCAATAAAATGTCCGGGCGGCCAACAGAAGGACCAGCAGTTCAGGCCAACAGCTGGCCAACAGTTGGCACCCCATCAGTTGTCATATGCCACAACAGGGCCATCAGTGGTCCATCACAGGCAGTAGCTGCCACAAGTGGCCCTTCAGTGGCCCTGCAAGTACTTGCCAGAAATGATGGCTAGCCTAATGTGGTCCGCTAGTGAGCCGTTAGTGGCAGCCAGCAACCACGCGACGTAACTGGTGGCTTGCCGAATCTTGTCCGCCAATTTCCCAGTAGTAGCAATAATAATAATAATAAAAAAAAGCAAGGATAACCGCAGTTTCCTAAAGCTACAATTTTTTCTACCCTCACGAAGCTTGTGAATTAACGCACTGCGCTGGGGAACTTTTCTCGACAGACCGGAAAAACGACTTTGCATTTGACTATATTGTAATCGAATGCTTTACTCTTTCATTTTATAATATTGCGAGGTATTTTTCATAAAAGTCAGTTTCATATAATTGATAAATTAATTTTTTCAACGTAACGATAGTTTTTTTTTTTTTTACCTTAAGGGGACTTCACTCATTTTCAAGGCGTGTACATACTTAGAGTCGCATTCCAAAGTTTTGTAAAAAAGATTGTTGAATAAATAAATATTTACCCGGGTTCATGTCACATTCCGTTACATTTTTAACGTTGTGTCTTTCCTTTCCGTTGTCCGATTTTACTTCTCGTTATTTTTAGAAGCGAATTCCTCCCAGTCTTGTGTATTTAACAGATGGATGAGTACACCACATACCGTTGCTTTTTTTTCTTTCAAATAATTAATAAATTTTGTACGCGTATAATTCTTTTTTTTTCCCAACAAACGCTATTTTAATGGTTTTCCAGGATATGTGTTTCAAGCGGTTTCAAATTTTTTCTTGTTATTTATCCACTCCATTCCATGAATTGTTATTCATGGGAATTGAGTGGGTGTTTTTCATGGCTGTAATCTAGTATTTCACGGCTTATTAATCTGATATCTTCGTCGACGTAAAATTTCATTAGGAAATTAATTCGCCTCTCCACATATGGATTTTTTCTTAACATCCACTAAAATAACACGATGGCAATAACGTCGTCTTCAACTAACTGGTACCATGAGAGACACAGCAAGTGTTGCTTCTGCGCATGCGCAGTCCCGATGCTTCCACCTGCTGTTGGGGGTTGCATTGGTTGCCAGCAACGGGCCACTAGTGGCACTTGCTTGGAGGCCCACAATTCACGGCGATGCTGCAGGGCCATCAATGGCTCGCCAACTGATAGCGCTGCCACCAACGGACCACTACCGGGCCGTGAGCGGCAGATTTCAGCCAGCAGTGACCCATCACTTCCAGCTGGTGGCCAGCAGTTTCCCAGCACTTGTGTTTTTGCTGGGAGTGCATGCACTTGGGTTTATCACCAAATTCGATAACTGGGTTCCGCACAAACTTTCTGCAAAGCAACGGTAGGAGAGAATCCGTACCGGTGTTTCTTTGCTTTCTCGGCACAGAAATGAACCGTTTTGGGGACGAATTGTAACGGGTGATGAGAAATGGGTACTGTGCCGTAATATAAAGCGTCAACGGACTGTGTGCCAAGGTGCGGAGCCTGCTCCGTCGACCTCAAAAGGAGGACTGCATCCCAAAAAGGTTTTGTTGAGTGTTTGGTGGGATGTCCAGGGAATAATCCACTGGGAGGTGTTGGCACCTAACCGAACGATAAATGCTGACCTCTACTGCCAACAGTTGGACAGATTGCGAGAACAACTGACATCGAAGCACCCAGCAGTTGTTAATCGCAAAGGCGTGATCCTTCATCATGATAACGCCAGACCTCATGCTGCTTTAATCACTCGGCAAAAAATACTGGACTTTGGTTGGGAAGTCTTACCTCACCTGGCGTATTGCCCTGACCTGGCACCTACGGACTACCACCTTTTTCGATCATTACAGAAAGCCTTCGCTCTCCAAACCTTCGATGATGTGGACGAATGTGAAAATGGCATTACATGACTTTTTTTACTCTAAAACACAGGAGTTTTTCCGGCGTGGGATTCCCCTACTCATAGACAGATGACAAGAGGTCGTACAGAATGATGGCAATTATATGAAATCCTAGGTACGCTATTTGCTGTGTTCTCCTCCTTTCTTTGTAGCCTACAAAAACGGGTAGAACTTATGCACACGCCCAATATAAGCTGTGTTTTTGCTATCTCAGCTTCCAGAAGTCGTATGTGAAAAATCCTATTGCCACATCGCTTTGGAAAATTCTTTTTGTCTCAGAAAGTTTTGGTAAAGGTGTGCTCATTACACCAGATAATTCTTTGTCACCTTTCTTGTTCAATAGTGGGCTTCACCCTATATTTACATGCTGGACTCCCCAAGTGCCGACGCAAGCTTCTCTTCAAACTACGCGCCTTGGAGTTCAAAAGTTCTCCACTTCGACAGGAATAATATTAGTTTTTTATAATAATGAAGAACTTCCTGCAGAACAAATACAATAATAATGAATGCCGTCCAATGCACAATGTACACCGAAGTTCACCTTGGAACTACCAGTCAAGATTTTACGGATCGATCTTGCCGACTTCCCTTACCTACATTGTTCTATCGACTAGAGGCTGTTCACCTTGGAGACCTGCTGCGGATATGGGTACGGTCTGGCACGAAAATCGCACTTCCTCCCTCGGATTTTCAAGGGCTGACGGGAGTGCTCCGCACACCGTAAGAGCCGCGGTGCTGAGATTTCAACTTGTCTGAAGATGGACCCTGATGCGGGAGTCCGAAAGGTCTCATACTTTTAACTTTTTAACTTAATCATTTGGTTTTAATAAATCTTGACTGGTAGTTCTAATGTGGGCTTCGGTGTACATCGTGCATTAGGCGGCATTCTTTATTATTGGACGCAGTTTTTCATTCTCATACCTTCGTAATAGGAAATTCCTCATACCTCCGTAATAACAATCGTTCAAAATTCGTGTTTCATGTTTTTGACATAATTTTACTAAAAATGTGAAAACTGGGTAATACCGAAGTGCAAGTAAAACGTAAAAGTCATGTAAACCCTGACAACACAGAACTCTGCAGACCGCAAAACGAACCAGCAAAAAACGAATAACAGTTAATGAACCTAACATTAGGCAGACGCTTTCGGGAAAGGGATTGGGGAAATTCCGTTCAAGGTTAAACGCTCACAGAGGCTTTCTGCGACAGACCACAGATGGCTAGGTAGCACTTCATCACTTTGATGGATTCGGAAAGGTCACGGAGATTAAGTACTGTATATCCGCATATTGTTTTATGTGCTTCTCTCCTCTCTTTGGAACAATTCCTTTCGTGAATATGAGGAGTCCACACCTCAAGAAGTAGGATATCCTGTGCCCTGGTTGGCTGCACAAATTACCGTATGCGGTTAACTAAAGCCTTCATAAAAGAAAATACTGAAGTGTATAACTTTCTGTTTTTAGCTACAATTTTCAGTAACTTTATTCACACGTCATGCATTTTTATTTTTTACGACCCTCAGAGCATGGCTTTACGACCCTCTATTACCATTCTGGGAGGACAATCATCCCACCTGCCCTCCCACTGGGCTTCTCTGTCCAACAGTGCTCAAAAATAGAAAACAGAGCCACTGCCAGACTCCATTTTGGGATTATAAACTGACAGTGGGCGGACGCTGAAAATAGAAGAGCACTTTTAAATTTAAAAGGGCATGAGTTTCATGAACAGTCGGGCCGCGGGTGGCCTAGTGGGTAACGTTCGTGACTGCCATGGAAAGGACCTCAGGTTCGATCCCAGGCAGGTACGAACGCTCGATCCACTAAATACCCGCCGTGCGTCGGATGGGCACGTACCCCGGGTACTGGCCCCCGGTAGTAAATAAGGGCGTCTTCTACCTCGCTTCCGTGTCACTTTCCTATCGGGCACTCTAGCCCAAATCTTATAGCTTCCTATTTCTAAGGGTTGTTCAAGACCTGGGGTCAGACACTCCCTTCCTAAAAGCCTATACATCTGATCTGATCTGATCTGATGGGCACATTAAGCCGTCGGACCTCAGGTACTGTCCCTCCGGTAGTAAAGAAGGGCGTCTTCTACCTCGCTCCCGTGTCACTTTCCTATCGGGCACTCTAGCCCAAATCTCCTAGCTTCCTACTTCTAAGGGTTGTTTAAGACCTGGGGTCAGATACTCCCTTCCTAAAATCCTCTACATATGATCTGATCTGATGGGCACATTAAGCCGTCCGACCCCGGGTATTGGCCCCCCAGTAGTAAATAAGGGCGTCTTTTACCTCGCTTCCGTGTCACTTTCCTATCTGGCACTCTAGCCCAAATCTCCTAGCTTCCTACTTCTAAGGGTTGTTTAAGACCTGGGGTCAGACACTCCCTTCCTAAAATCTTCTACATATGATCTGATCTGATCTGATGGGCACATTAAGCCGTCGGACCCCGGGTATTGGCCCCCGGTAGTAAATAAGGGCGTCTTCTACCTCGCTTCCGTGTCACTTTCCTATCTGGCACTCTAGCCCAAATCTCCTAGCTTCCTACTTCTAAGGGTTGTTTAAGACCTGGGGTCAGACACTCCCTTCCTAAAATCTTCTACATATGATCTGATCTGATCTGATGGGCACATTAAGCCGTCGGACCCCGGGTACTGGCCCCCCGGTAGTAAATA
Organism: Macrothele yani; assembly: GCA_039090855.1. NCBI lineage: Eukaryota > Metazoa > Arthropoda > Arachnida > Araneae > Macrothelidae > Macrothele > Macrothele yani. The sequence continues at coordinate 72,130,876 of CM077016.1, read as the reverse complement.
AGGGCGTCTTCTACCTCGCTTCCGTGTCACTTTCCTATCGGGCACTCTAGCCCAAATCTCCTAGCTTCCTATTTCTAAGGGTTATTTAAGACCTGGGGTCAGACACTCCCTTCCTAAAATCCTCTACATTTGATCATTTTTTCATGAACAGTCATGTGCTAGATCATTCTGGTCACTATTCTCCACGAGTGGTTGCTTCCCACAATATGTAGCAGTGATATTACCGATCGGCGCGGAATATATTCAGACGGCATATGCAGGTGATGTCAGTTCGCCAGTTTGGAGTCCGTGCAATGGAAAAGATAATTTTATTATTATTATTTTGATTGATTGAAGGTTTAAGAACCACCGTGAGCAACTCAATGGGCTATAAGCGTCAAATCATTTCACTGCTGTCTATACACGATATTAAAAAACGGAGATAGTTGCAAACTAAAAGATGAACTTTATTTCCAGCTAAAACCAAGTTAAAAGACATGCGAGATCTTTCGGACCCACTATGGGTCCATCACCGGGAACCGCATGGGTAGGATTCCGATCTTTTAAACTCGGAGATCCATACCACAATGCATCAGCATGAAGGCTCTGCTCCCAAATTCACGCATGGGCACTCGACATAATGCACATTACATACAAATGTGAAACTATAACCGTCTTTATTTGTAGTTTCACATAGTTGCATGTCATGTGTATTATGTTGAGTGCGCATGCGTGAATTTGGGAGCAGTGCCTTCATGCTGATGCATTGTGGTATGGATCTCCGAGTTTAAAAATCAGAATCCTACCCATGCAGTGCCCGATGATAGACCCATAGTGGGTCCGAAAGATCTCGCATGTTTTTTAACTTGGTTTTAGCTGTAAATAAAGTTCATCTTTTAGTTTGCAACTATCTCCGTTTTTTAATATCGTGTATAGACAGCAGTGAAATGATTTGATGCTTATCAGTTGGCACTAATACCACGGACTTGGGGCTATAAGCAGTCGCCCGTCCTAATTTAGGGCCACTGGTTCCAGGGAAAGGAGAGAGCCATTGCCATAAGGCAAACACAACATCAGTGCCTCACCGGGATTCAAACCCATACCCCTCCTGGACGAATGATCAGAAGCCTTTGCTTAGATCACTGCGCCATCGGGGCGGCAAAAGGGGAATGACCTGTCAGACTTTGATGACCTGTCAGACTTAGCCAGGGGCCAGAATTTCAGCAATCGCAGGTATCGTGGACTGTTCGACAGCCACCATAGTGAAAGTGTGGCAGGAATGACACAAGAGGGTCACGTGTGGAAAAGAGGTTACCACCACTGGTTGAGAGTCGAGGTGAATGCCTGTTGGCACGTACTATCTGAAACAACAAACGTCTAACGATCCTTCAGTTAATGGCAGACTATAACCAGAGCTCACAAAGAAACGTTTCCGGGCACACAATCCAGTGGACGCTTCTGAAGATGGACTCATATTGACTGTGTGACGTACTACAGAGGTAAAGCACGTGTCAAGAAGACAAATCTGCAGCGATGTATTTCATTAATGTAGCTTAGTTGGGAGAGCAACTTACTCCGGAGTGAGGGGACGCGACTCCGATCTCCGACACGGACAAATTCGTGTTTTCACAACTGACCATCACTGAAATCTCCACCTGCAGTGGGGTCAGCACAATATCTGGACATTGGATATCTGGACATTGGACAACTGGAGTAATCTCCTGGTAATGAGTCCAAGTCTCAACTCCAACAATCCGATGAATCGCTCCATATTCTGTGCCGCGGGGATGAATAGCTACAACTAGACTGTACGGCTGAATCGAAGCAGCCTGGTGTTGGATATGTGAGGGTATGGCCATTGTTCTCATATACATCACTGGGTCCTCTCGTCCCCGTTGTACACACCGTCCTCTCCAGATCCTACCAACGCATTGCTTCGGACAAAGTGTTGCCATACATGGTGACTGAGTATCGGAATGGCACTGGGCGATTTCAGAAAGACAAGGCTACTAGCATTGTGCAAGAAAAGTTAGACGACCATGTCCAAATACACTGAAGAGCAATTGAATTAGAGATACCTGTCTAGTAACCTGTAGCACCACCTTTCGTCCTGATGACGGCGGCGATTCGTCTCGACATGGACTCGACAAGACACCGGAAGCGTTGGGAAGCCATACGGATCCACGACCCCTGAACAAGCTCCCACAGTTCACGAAGAATTGTTGGAGGGGGATCAGAGCCTTGAACATCTCTCTCGATGGCCTCCCAGATGTGCTCGATGGGATTGAGGTCAGGTGAACTAGATGGCCAAGGAAGCGAGGTCACGTCGGTGGAGTGTTCATCCAACCATTCGGATACAATTCGGGAGCGATGGCACGGTGCATTGTCTTGTTGCAGGATGAGGTCCCCAGTGGGATGTTGAAGACGCACAAACGGGAGCAAATGGTCGTCCAGGATATCCCGGTAACGTTGGCCTGTGAGGGACGATGTCACACGTACCAGGGGTCCCATTTCAGTCCACGTAAACAGTCACCAGACGAGAATTCCACCCCCACCAGCTTGAAGAGTACCCTGCTGTCAAGAAGGACCCATCGCTTCATGTGGTTTGCGCCGTACTCGTATCCTGCCATCCGCATGTACCAACGTGAATCTCGACTCATCAGTCCAGGCAACATTTTTCCACATGTCTAGGGTCCAGTGGCGATGTTCCCGCGCCCATGCTAATCTTTGCGCCCTGTGATGTGCGGTGAGCAGCGGTACCCTCGTGGGACGATGGCTTCTGTACCCCATAGCAAGGAGATGGTTCTGGATGGTGTGGCTGCTTACACGGTTTTGTGCACCAGCGTCAAATTGCAGAGGGATTTCTTGCACTGTGGCCCGTCTATCCGCTGTTAAAATGCGAGCTAGCCGACGATGACCCCGCTCATCCACATGCTCTTGTCCACGATAGCTGGCCCTTGCAGGGATGGTTTTACAGGATTCGATGTACTCACGGTGCACCCGTGACACAGTGGCTCGTGAAAATCCCAGTGCCTGCACGACTTCCGAGATGGAGTGACCCATTCGTCGGGCCCCGACAATTTTCCCCACGATCAAATGCGCTTAGATCCTTCGTATACTGCGTCCGACTCTTACTGATTCCCGTCGCATCACTCGTTATATTGTCGGATCGTTTCCGTTTACACGGCCGCCCACAGCGCCACATTTGCATAACGCCAGTTGTCTCTAATTCAACTGCTCTTCAGTGTATGCCGTGTGCTCCCTGGCTGCCAAATGTCCGCGACTTGACTCCCATTAAGAATTTATGGAAAGCAGTGCAACGCAGCATTCGCTGGTCAACTCCTCATTCCTACTCCGAACTCCGGAACCTCATTTTGTCCAGCTGATATACACCGATGAGCCATTACATTATGACCACCCCAGCTTTGAGAAATGACGGCGCCTGGAGACCGAACGGTGGCGCAGGTGAAGTTCACACAGCAGTGTATATACAACCCGAGAACCGGCTTCGGTTAGTAGAGTGTTTGGAGTCAGACTGGGAAAAGCTGCCGATTTATCGAAGTTTGATAAAGGACAAATTGTGATGGCACGGTGCCTCAGAACTACGATTTCGGAAACGGCGAGGCTTGCGAGTTGTTTGCGTTCCGTTGTAATGAGCATGTATCAAAAGTGGTGTACAGACGGCCAAACGACGAAGCATCGTCCAGCCGTGTGTCGTCCGTAGCTCATTGATGCCAGAGGTGAGTAGAGACTGTCGCGCTTTGTTCACAGCGACCGCAAGACCACAGTGTGACAAATCACTCGCACCTCCTCTAGTACGACGAAGTGCAGCAACTCGACGTGGCATCGATTCCAGAAGTGGCGGGAAGACTTTTGGAGAGATGATGAGCCATGCCGTCTGAGCCGGCGCCCACAGTTCCCTGGTATTTGTAGGTGCAGGATCTTTGGTACGAATGGACCTTTCCAATACGTTCCATAAGTGCTCTATTGGGTTCATGTCGGTCGAACGTGGTCCACACCATCCGTCGGAATTGCCCAGAATGCTCCTCGAACCAATTTTGGACAACCTGGGCCCGATGGCATGGTGCACTGTCCGCCTGGAAAATCTCGTCGTTGTTGAGGTAACATGAAGTCCACGAAGGGCTGTAAATGGTAACCCAGCAGAGCAACAAAGCCATTACTGGTTAATGACGCATTTACGAGGACCCAAACCGTGCCACGTTAAGACACCCCACACATGTATGGAACCACCACCAGCTTTCACAGTGCCTTGTTGACACCTTGGGTCCATGGTCTCATGGGATCTGCGCCATACACGAACCCTACCATCAGCTCGTAACAACTAGTAGCGTGACTCATCGGACCACGCCACATGTTGCCAGTCTTTCAGGGTCCAATTACCGTGTTCACGAGCCCAGGTGACGCGCTGTGTCCGATGTCGTGGAGTTAAGAAAGGCACTCTGGTGGCTCTTCTGCTCCCATACCCCATGAACGCTAAATTGCGCTACACTGACCTGATGGATATGTCTCTGGTACCTCCTGCATTGTATGTGGATGTTATTTGAGCCAATGTCGCTTGTCTGTTAGCATGGATAATCCTGGTCAGACGCCGTTACTCACGGTCATTCAGTACCCGTGGTCGGCCACTGCACTGTCCGCGGTGGGTGGCAATGCCTTCCATGAGGTATTCTTGGTACACACGTGACACCGTGGATTGAGGAATGTTGAATGTTCGCACAACTTCGGGAATTGAATGTCCCATCCGTCTGGCACCCACTACCATACCTCGTTCAAACTCCGATAATTCACGTCGGTTTGCCATAATCCTACTGGTGGTTGTTCAACTTGACTCACGAGATTACACCTCGCAAGTGATAAAAATCGTGGCATGTGTCGAAGCCTTTATACGACGGCAGCGCCAGTTAAAAATTTACATAGTGCTATTCCATGTCTTTTGGCACCAGTGTATTTGTACGTGCTTTATGACAAGAAAATATACGTGTATTTTGTAACAACCTATTTCTCATTAAACGTGTTCTTTTTTTATCTCGCCTTTGAATGCAAACAAAAACATACTGTGTAAAGCATCTGCATACAATGCATTAATACGTTATTTATTTTCGTTTCAGATACAAGAGTCGCCAGGTAAGCATTTTAGTATGTTCAAAAACGTAATGAAATATTAACCAATGAAACAAGTCACTTTGGTTGGTTTTATTAGAGTCCGGATCAGAGCCGGGTCGAGAAGTTTGGGGGCCCCGGGCAACAACAATATAACGGGCCCATGGACGCTTTCACAAGAGCTCTGGGCAAGCGGAACTGCGATTTCTCAGGGAGAGAGGGGGGACTACACATTTATGTACTTTATTCGTATTTTGAATCTGATTTTCAAACTAACAATCAGTTATGGGATACGAAAAATTAGAAAAAAAAATTCGGTAAAAAAATTTGACGGTTGGGGGCTCTCCATGAACCGGGGCCCCGGGCAGCTGACAGGACTGCCCGTACCTGGATCCGGCTCTTGTGCGGATTATATACAACTGCGTATTTTAGCCAGTTTTGTCGTTAGTGCATATAAATGCATAAAATAATAAAAATCCATTTTTCAAGCAAAACAATTTTACAATTTACACTGCTGGCCACCCAAAATGCAACACCAAGAAGGACACGAGATAGCAAAGCCAGATTTACTGGACACATAACAACAGATACAAAGATGAAACGATTTAGATTACAGGCCCGTGCGACTTGCGGAACACGCAGACATCAATAGTTCGTGTGGCCCCCATGGCTGGCAATAACGGCCACTACACGCCGCGCCATCGAACGAAAAAGGCTTTGGATGTGAGCTTGGGGTATATCGGTCCAGGCTGCTTCCACACGTTGCCACAGTTTATCAGGCGTAGCCGCGGGTGGTGCTTGCTGGGCCACTCGGTTGCCGATCAGCGACCAGACGTGTTCGATGGGCGACATATCGGAAGAACAGGCGAGCCACGGCAGCAGTGACACCTGGTGGGCCGTGAAGAATTGTTGCACGGTGCGTGCCACGTGCGGACGCTCATTGTCCTGTTGAAACGTCCTGCAGGTAAGGGAGGACTACAGGCTCCAAAACGTCGGAGATGTAGCGGTGGCTGTTGAGTGTACCGGCGATGCGTACCAGAAGAGTGCGAGTGTCATATCCAATTGCACCCCAAACCATAACGCCAGGCGACGGACCGGTATGGCGATGCATAAGGAAGGCATCATACAGTCTCTCGCAGCGCTGCCGCCACACGCGTATCCGACCATCGTGGTGTTGCAGGCAGAAGCGGGATTCGTCGGAGAAGACAATGTCGTGCCATTCCGTAGTCCAGGTGCGGCGTTCAACGGCCCACTGCCGCCGCACTCACCGGTGGTGTAACGTCAATGGTAATCGGAGCAATGGGCGCCGTGCGACAAGTCCCCGCTCCTGCAGACGACGTCGAACGGTACGTGCTGACACAGGTTGTTGCGCAGCACAGCCTAATTCCTGTGCTAACGTTCGTGATGTGGCGGTGCGAGCCGTCAATGCCCGCCGCACAACATGGCCGTCCTCTGGTTCGGTGGTGTGCCGCGGCTGCGGCAATCGCTCACGTCGGTCCGTCCGTCCCACCTGCACCCACCGAATCTATACCCGCCTCACTGTTCCTGGATGTCATGCCACACGAGCGCCGATGTCTCGGTACGATAAACCACTGACGCGATATGCCACTATTCGTCCTATGTCAAACTCCGAAATGTGCTGGAATGACTGCCGTATTCTGCGACGATGCATCAGGAAGCTTCCCACACACAGGTCCGACAGCACAACACACTTCCACTACTTACACCCCGCCTTCTGTGTACCCTTCTTATGGTGCTTCTCGGTGGCGCGCCGGGGCGCACATGATTTTCATATGCCCTACAATGCTAATCGTTTGCATGTCCTCTCGCGGGCGACGCATGCTGCGAATTTCAGGCTAATCGGATGCTTCCTTCTTGGTGTAGCATTTTGGGTGGCCAGCAGTGTATTTGGCGTATACTTACTTAACAAGTTTATTTTTAAAAAAATGCTTTGATCTTCCAAGACCTCTGAAACTAAGCGAATAAAAATAATAAACTTACTTACTTAACACGTCGCATCAAGAAACGCGACATCTGAAATGCCCTCTGCCGGTAGGCGTCCTTTGATGTGTCACTCTCCCGGCTGAAATATGCTCCCAACTCGCACAAATGCTTGGGCGAAATTCATACGGAGCTGCGCACAAACACAGCATGCGACATATAGTTCTGTGAACTAGGTTTCAAAATTACACTGTATTATAGGTTGTGTCAATTCACGGAAAATTCCTGAAAATAACGTGCAGCAAAGTTGCTGGTAGGTCCGTCGTTTAATGAAATTTCCGTTTTTAAATGTTCGCGTTTCTTTTGACTTCCGGATTTTGACTGATTTTCCGTAGTCAGTAATCCCGTTTATTTCAAAAAAGTCCGTTTCGAGTTTTTCCTCATTTATACACGGATTTCGCGAATTCTTGACACAGATCCTTTCCGTTTGGTGGGGACCGAACCAGCCTAGCTGGGCTTCGTCAGAAAACGCGCGTGCTATCCATTGAGCCAGAAATCCACATAAAGCGAGCCACGTATATGATTGAACTCGAATGGCGCGATGATGAAATGTTTTTCGTTATTAATGTGGGTGAATTAGTAATTTCATTTTCAGTTGGAGCTTATTTTTCCGAATAGGTTTCTAAATTATTTTATTTTTTCTATAAGAGGACTTATTACATATTTGTTTCATCGTTTTTTTCGAAGCAACACAATGTAGTGGAACTTGAGATCTTATTAAACTGACGACTTTCAATAATCTTTAAGAAAAGGTGAAATGTACTGTTTTATATTATGGTATTATTTCACAAAACTTCTAAATTTAAAAATTTGTCTTGACAGCCATAATAGCCTTTGCCTTAAGGGATCCACAGATTGGTACATAGACATCGTACAATGACCTGTACAATAATTTAAGTACCCAGTTTCTTACGATAACACATTATATAATGGCTGGTGCACAAAATGGAGGAGAGGAGAAATATCCTATGCCACAATAACCAAAATTCATGCGATATTCTATCCACAATATCTGATCTCGCTACAGAACTTTAAAATCACATCCTTCGACAGACGATTGAAATTGAATAGTTAAATCAAACCTCAAATATTCCCCCGAGTAGCTCCTATTAGCGTAAATTTTCCGTCCATGGATACGGAAAAAATGAGAGAAGAATTTTTCTATTAATATACGAAAGGAACGGCGGGAAGGTTTCTAAAAATTCAGAATTTTCCTGGAGTACGAGAAATCCGTGAAATTCAGGATTTGTTCGTCATTTCACGGAAAAGGTTGTATCAGGGATATGGTTCGTTAATTTACGAAAGTGGCCTGTGAATTAAAAAAAAAAACGTTTTACAGTGCACGCGGCGAGGGGGGGCAAATAGTAAAAACACCTACTCTCTCCTAGAAATCTATATACACTGAAGTGCCAGAAAACTGGTACAGACAAGCTTATGCAAAATACATAGCAACGTCACTTATGCGCGTACTCGGTTGCGTCCGCCAGGGCGTATATAAAGCGATAGACATCCTTGCCAGCTGTCAGAGCTGGTTTCGGCATGAGAATGACAAGTAATAACGATTTAAGCGATTTTCAACACGGTGTCACAGTTGGCGTTCGTGAGATGGGCCATAGTGTTTCGGAGGTAGAAACGAAGTTCGGATTTTCACGGACGACCGTTGCAAGGGTGTACCGTGACTACAAGAATTCCGACAAAACCTTCAACCTACGATACCAGTGTGGCCGTAAAAAGACATTGGGTGAACGTGACCATCGTCGGCTGTCAGGAATCGTTTCACGCGATAGGCGTGCAACACTCTCGCAGGTATAATCGGAATTCAATGCTGGAGCCTCAACAAGCATCAGCGTCCAGACTGTGCAACGTACCCTGCACGATATGGGCTTTGAGAGCCGACGCCCAACTCGAGTCCCTTTGATGAGTGCACGACACAGAGCTATGCGCCTCGCTTGGGCACGGCAACACCGCCATTGGAAACAAGTAGCCTGGTCTGACAAGTCACGTTTCCAACTGTATCGGGCAGATGGAAGGATTCGTGTGCGGCGCAAACCCCATGAAGCCATGGATCTCGCCTGTCAACAGGGAACTGTACCGGCTGGTGGGGGTCCGTAATGGTATGGGGTGTGTTTAGCTGGGCTTCACTGGCACCCCTGGTACGTCTACAAACGTCTGTGACCGGCCAACGCTATGTGCGCATCCTTTCTGACGAGGTACACTCATTCATGTCCTGCATTCAAGCTGATGGATTGGGTCTGTTGCAACAGCACAATGCACCTCCACACAAGTGTCGGGACGCCACATTATGGTTAGAGGAGCATTCATCTGAGTTTGGGGTTTTGCCATCCCACCCAAGTCCCCAGATCTGACGGTGATAGAACACATAGGGATGCCATGCAACGCGCTATCGAACACAGGAATCCGAGACCTCGGAATACACCAGAATTGTGGAACGCTCTGCAGGAAGTATGGTGTTCGTTGCAAACAGCATATTTCCAGAAGCTAGTGGAGTCTATGCCCCGTCGTATTTCTGCAGTCCTGCGCTCCCGTGGGGGACCTACCAAGTATTAGACTGGTGTAACAGTTTTTTTGGCACTTCAGTGTACTCGATAGCAATTCCTGGAGAGACAAACCGACCGCAGTACCGAACCTTGTCCCTCCTGATTCGCACTTCCCAAAAGAGTACAAACTTACTGCGTTTACTGCATGGTTCTATAAAGCATATAACGTATGCAAACCCGACTACCTAAATAATAAGGAAATTGATAATATTTATAGCAAAGGTCTGAAGGCTGGATATAAGAAAAATGGCATAGACAGAATACATACAACTGTAAGAAATCGTATAATGTCAGCAATTACGAAATCACCAAGTAAGACAATGAGATACGCAGGATCCATCACATATGTCCCAGGATTTACATATTGGTTAAAGAAGTTATTACGTAAATACAACATATTGATAGCAATGAAGTCCCCGACCCAGTTATCACATAAAATATCAAGTTGCAAGGAGAGACAGTGTGAGAAAGAAAAGGCAGGTGTGTACGCTATACCTTTGGTTTATAACGACAACACGGAAAAGTTATATATCGGAATGACAAAGCGATCCTTGGACACTAGATGTAAAGAAGACGTTCGAAGTGTCAACCAGGACATACAGAATACAGCCCTCGCCAGAGAAGTCATGCATTGCAGCAGTAAGTAATACTGAAATTTCCTAATATATGCTGTAGAACTGTATACGTGTGCTCACTACGTTAAAACGATGAAAAGCAGAAAAACTTCAAAATAAGCATGTTCCACAGCAGTCATTCTGGTTGTATTCACTGCAGGACCAAAGCTCTCCCCATTTTTTTTCTCCCCAGAACTTTGTCTTCAGAACAGAGCTTCGTAACAGTTTACCGAGTGATCACTGGGTTTGGTGGCCAAGGATCAGAAGCGGACAAAAGGCGCAAAACAAAACAAAACAAAAATACGTTCCGCGAAACAACAGACAAGTTTCCTTATTAGAGGCCAACGTGATATCTCATTTCATCTACCTATTTCTTGCGTAGTTTCTAGGTTTTTCTTTTTACGTAGCTAGATTTTTTATTATTATAGTTTCGGGGTTTAACGACCACCATGAGCAACTCATAGGGTTATAGGTAATCCTTCCGTCCCGAATTTGGAGTCAATGGTCCCTGGAAGTGAAGGGGGGCTGCAGTTCATCCGGTGCTCGAACCTAGCTCAGCTTGGACGAATGGTCAGAGACCAGTGGCTAAGACTACTCGACTACCTGAGCGGCACCGTTAGGCTTTTCTTTTAGTCTGCGTATTATAGCGTTATACGCTTAGTGTTAAAAAGAAAATTAATACGAGACTAGGCTGAAATACAACAAAGTACTTACGTTACTTAAGTCTGGCTATGATCTCCCTTAAAGTAGCCAGCGTTTTTGCCACTGTTGGAACGCTCCTTTGAAGTCCTGTTCGCGAATTGTGTCAAGCACCGTCTGCGATTCGCGCTGGATCTCGTCCACAGTTTCAAAACGGTGACCCTTGACCTTCAGCTTCGGGAACAAAAAGAAGTCGCACGGGGCCAAATCTGGCGAGTAAGGCTGGTTAGGAAGGGTAGTCATGCTGTTGAGGCTGCAAAACTGGGGTGTTGGTAACGCTCTGTGAGCTGCTGCATTGTCGTGATTGAGCAGGAAATCGCCCCTGCGCCACATTTCAGGTCGTTTGCGGCGAATGTCCTCCTTAAGACGCCGCAGAACATCGCAGTAAAAAGGGCGGTGACGGTCTGGCCCTGGGGGACGAATTCACGGTGCACAACCCCACGATTGTCGACATTTGTCCACATTTTCGGGGATTTTGCTCGTGGACGGTCGCCCTGACCTCTCGACGTCTTCCAGTGCCGTTCTGAGGTCTTGAAGCGCGAATGCCACTCAAAACACCTCGCACGACTAATTGCTTCATTGCCAGAAGCCTGCCTCAACATTTCATGAGTCTCCGTTACCGATTTGCCGAGTTCGACGCAGAATTTGATGTTCGCTCGCTGCTCTAGTTTGCAGTCCATACCGAAATCGCAGCTGTGTTCTGCATGTGGTCACGAAATATCGTGTAGCACAGCTCCCGATGTTCACAGAACGACGCTCCTCGACACAATGACTCATGAAGGTCACTGCCCTCGACCGCTGCTCGCGCATCCGCGTACTGCCATCTGTTGGCGCTCTACGTACCTAGTCTCGGAACTTTTTGATTGCACTAAGTATAAAACTGAACGACGCAATACTCTACCTTAAGACTGATGAAATATTTATGTCCTTCATTTGGGGGGGGGTTACGACCACCGCGAGCAACTCTACGGGCTATAAGCAGTCGCCCGTTCTTAATTTGGAGCCACTGGTTCCAGGAACGGAAGAGAGTCATCGCCATAAGCCAAACAACATCCATGCTTCACCGGGATTCGAAACCAGACCCATCTCGGACGAACTGTCACAAGTCAGCGTTTAAACAACTGCGCCACCGGAGAGCGCCGTTCTTTCACGTTTCCTTATTACGAGACATATCTTCACAGCCCATCCACACGGCCGAGTAGTCTGAGCTGTAGCTTCTGACGATACGAACGGCGTCTGGTCCGGGATGAGGCATGAGCGTGCTTGTCTGATGGTGCTGGCTGTGCTCTTTCATTGGAACTAATGACCCTAAATTAGGAACTGGCAACCGTTTATAGCCCTCAGAGTTGCGCATTGTGATAGTTACACCCCCCTTCCGAAAAAATCTTCACGGAAAGGTAAACCAAGGTCGTACGTAACAGAAAGGCAATTCCCTAAGCTCGTTCCGGTGGCAGAGCGGTATGAGGCGCTTCCTTCGAACCATTCGTCCGATATGAGTCCGGGTCCTAATTCTAGGCTAGGCATAGATGATGCGTGTCTTTGGCACTGGCCATAAGACTCCTGGAACTACTGGCCCCAAGTTAGGGACGGACGACTACCTATAGCTCAACAAGCTGCTGACGGTGGTCATTAGCTACCCCTTCCTCCCAATAATTCTCTAACCAGTCTTACCTCAAAGATGAAACAACTCTATTTTATATTGAATCTAGTAGTGACTTGACTGCCTGCTCGACATACAGCTAAAGAAAGGAAAAGCTTAGTGTTTTTTGTTGGTGGTGGTGATGCTTTTTTTTTTTTCGGGATTTAACGACCACCACGAGCAACTGTTTGGTGGTCGTTCATGTGGTAAGAAAGAAAGGCAGAGGAAGGCCAAGGAAGTCATGGGATGATCAGATTCAGTAGTGTCTGCACGAGAAAAAGATTATGAGTATGAATCATAGAAGGTCTTGTGTACGTAGTGTGATGGATGTCACTGAAGCCAGAGTTGTGCATCAAGATCGCTGTAAATGGAGAAGTTTGATACGGCAACAGTAAGTAAATAATCAGTTACAATTTATTTGGTGGTTTGTATTTCTTTGTGGAGCTAATCTCTGAATCTCAGAGAACATCTTAGTGATATGTATATATAAGCAGTCGTCCGTCTCTTCCTTCCCTGGAACCAGTGACCCTAAATTAGGGACGGGCGACCGCTTATAGCCCATTGCGTGGCTCACGGTGGTCGTTAAACCCCCAAACAGAAAAACTCTTGGACAACGAAGAAGGCAGAAGGAAAATTACATATGGGTGCTAGTGTATGTTATTTGTATTTACAATTTCCGTTTAATCATTCCTAGGAAGATAAATATGGACGACCAAGTTCACAAACATCATTTTTTTTTTTTCAGTTTCGAAACACAGGCAATTTTGACACACATGTTCCCAAACTTTAAATACATATTTTTCAATGCTTTAGGATTTGATCTTTATTAAATCATCACCAAATACTCACCATTTTTGGTTATAACGTTTTGTACGCACTGTATTTAATGAAAATATGTGTACTGGGCATCTTCCTACCTGTTCCTTTTATATTTAAGTACAACAAAACAAACGGCTTATTTAACTACCCCCCAAAAAACCCCGTTCAAAATGTCTTTTAGAATTATCAAACTCTAGCCTTCCTACATGTCACAGCAGGGGCGCCGACTTCACCAAATTATTCGGGGAGAGTGGGGGGCAGGCGTGGAAAGATCAGACGTGGGAGGGGCACTTCCATTGCCAGGAGGAAAATAAAAAAAAAAGGGGGCAAAAAGATAAACTACGAGATTCGACGTATATTTTAATTCGCGATTATAATTGCTCATCAATGCAAATGAACATTCTTTTGCTAAATATTAATATCTTTAAAAATAAAATTCAGCCTGTGATTTTATAAATGTATCCACAGAGATTTTATTTCCAAACATTTATAAAAAAATATGCGAAATTCGCGGTTACTCAAACAAAGAACGAGAAACCCAAAAATAAATAGATAAATAAATGCACTAGAGATTATACGTTTCTGTATATTTATTTATTTCATTTTTGATAATAGTTTCTAACATTTACCACGTATCACGAGAACACGTCAAACACAACACGGGGCTGGCAATCAAGTTTCTTATCAAATGAGCAAAGCTGAATATGGGGAATTTTTTTATACTTATTTTGTTACTTATCATTTTTTTGGAAATAAATCGCTTTGGCCTCATAAGATGGAGCTTGGTCCATCTGATAAAGAATAATACATTTCTATAAAGGAAAGAAATTCATTTTTTGCAATTACACACTGTGCCCGTTATGTAATGTGACTTATCTTTTACGAGACAGCCCTTTGAATAAAAGTAACAAACGTGTTATTCATTTTGACCGCTAGAGTGTGCTGTAATCGCAGGAGCAACTTTCGAGTCGAGTGACGCACAGTTTTCGTGTGACCAACCGTTGAAGTAGGACTGTGTGAGTGGAGCGTGTCAGAAGTTGCGGAATGGAGCAAAGATCTGGGATAAAATTTGACTGTAAATTAGGGAGGACTACCACGGAAGTGTACCAAGACCTAAACAAGAAAGATGACACCGAATTTTCGGGTCTGATAAGCACGTCTTTTGAATCCGTTCTGACGCAAATAAAATTTATCGAAGCTATTCAAAGTCAATGGAACCGGCATTTAAAACAATAGTATCTGACGAAAGAAATAATTTTTCAATCAGGTTTTAATCCCTCAGATATTGCTGTAAACGGAATCGTGAGCTTACGCCCTCTGGTTGCAGACTTGTGCTTTAAGAAAAACATGAATTTATATGAGAAACATTTCGCACCGGAAACGTTCTCCAACACAGAAAGAATTTTTCAAATCGGACTCTTAGAAACAGAAATATCGACAAAAATAAGATGTGACTTTACGTCCTCTGGTGGGAAAACCATGCATTGTTTTAGGAAGAAAGTATTCTCAAAAAGTTTTTCCATATGAGCGGTATCGGTCCAAGAAAAAAAAAAATTAGTCAAGTTTTCAGGAGCCCAGATTTTTCTACAAATACATCAGAAGCAGAAATTAACACTTATGCCTCCTAGTGGCCAAACCATTCTTTACCAAACATTAGAAATTATGTGGAAAATATTTTCCATCAGGTCTGGTATGAGATACAGGAAAAATTTTTCAAATATGAGTTTTAGAAGCAGAAATAACGCAGAAAACGCAATTTACCTTTGTGCTCCCTAGCGGAAAATCTATGATTTACTTGAAATTTTTTTATTATAAGAAAAACGTTTCGCATCGGAAACATTATCAACAAAGAAGGAATTTTTCAAATCGGACTCCTAGAAGTAGAGATATTGACAAAAATAAGATATATATCTAATCCCCCTGGCGTAGAAACCATGCATTATTTCAAGAAGAAAATGTTCCTAAAAGGTTTGTCGACATGAGTAGTATCGGTCAACAAACGACTTTTTTTGCAATCGAGATTTTAGAAGCTCATATTTTGCTGCAAATACATCAGAAGCGGAAATTAAGACTTACGCCACCTAGTGGCCAAACCATTTCTTACAAAAATTAGAAATTACGTGCAAACGATTTCCCATCAGGAGCTGTATCCGGTGCAGAAAGAATTTTTCAAATCGGAGATTTAGAAGCAGAGATATAGAGAGAAAAGCAATTTACCTTTACGCCCCTAGCGGAAAGTCTACGAATTACTTGAAAATTTTGAAATTATATGAAAAACATGTCACACTGGCAACACTATCCAACAAAGAAGGAATTTTTCAAATAGGATTCCTAGAAGTAGAGATATTGACAAAAATAAGACATACATCTACGCCCCTGGCGTAGAAACCATGCATTATTTTAAGAAGAAAAGGTTTGTCGACATGAGTAGTATCGGTCTACAAACGACGTTTTTTTTTCAATCGAGAACTTAGAAGCTAATATTTTGCTGCAAATACATCAGAAGCGGAAATTAAGGTTTAGGCCCCCTGGTAGCCAAACCATTTTTTTACAAAAATTAGGAATTATGTGCAAACGATTTTCCACCAGCAGCTGTATCCGGTGCAGAAAGAATTTTTCAAAGCGGAGATTTAGAGCAGAGATATAGGGGGAAACGCAATTTACCTCTACGCCCCCTAGCGGAAAGTCTATGAATTACTTGAAAATTTTGAAATTATAAGAAAAACATGTCACACTGAAAACACTATCCAACAAAGAAGGAATTTTTAAAATCGGACTCCTAGAAGTAGAGATATTGACAAAAATAAGACATACATCTACGCCCTCTGGCTGAGAAACTGTGGAACATCTTAAGAAGAAAATATTCCGAAAAGATTTATCGATGTGAGTGGCATCAGCCCACGAAAGAATTTTTTCAATCGATATTTTAGAAGCTCAGATTTTATGGCAAATACATCAGAAGCAAAATTTAACACTTACGCCTCCTGGTGGCCAAAGTATTCTTTACTAAAAATTTGAAATTACATGCAAACGATTTTCCATCAGGAGGTGTATCCGCTGAAGAAAACATTTTTCAAATCGGAGTTTTAGAAGAAGAGTTATCGGGAAAAATGTAATTTACTTTTACGCCCCCTAGCAGAAAATCTATGCGTAATTTGAAAAAGTAACTATATCTGAAATACTCTTCGACATAAATGGAATCGAAAGATAAAATAATTTTTTCAATCGGATGTTTAGAAGCAAATATGTGGAATAAAATGTATTTTTGAATTCGACATCATTTGCATTTACGCCCTCTAACGGCGAAATTGTACATCGTAAAAAAGAAACGAAATAAAGGATTACCATTCGCATATTTCAAGCTTCCCAATGCAAAAAGAATTTTTCAAATCGGACTAATAGTTGCAGAGACATCGTGGGTACAGACGGACGGACGGACAAACCGGTAACATAAGCACGATCTTTTTTTACAAAAGACGTGCTAAAAAAACGTTTCCGGCGATGAATATCTGAACTGTGCATAGGCGTTCCGCTGCTTTTTTATTTTGATTGGAGGTTTAACGGAGCAACTCAATGGGCTATAAGCAGTCGCCCTTCCTTAATTTATTGTCACGGGTTCCAGGAAAGGGAGAGAGCCAGTGCCGTAAGACAAACACAACATCCATGCCTCACTGGGATTCGAACCCGGACCCACTTCGGACGAATGATCAGAGCCCATCGCCTAGACCACTGCGCCACCGGGGCGGGGCGGTCTACTGCTTTACAGCGTTTAAAGTTTAAAGATGGGAGGGAGTCCCTCGAGGATGGACCACGCACACGACGTCCAGTTTCTGCATGACAAATGAAAATGTGAAAGCTAGTGAAATTGTTGCCCATTTGTTCCTGGGCATAGGCGCCGACTGGGGATCACCCCCTCAGTAATTTTACTGAGGGGGCAGTGCCCACCCAATATTTTTCGTCCTGTTTAATTAAATAAGTTTTTGTTTTTGTGTGTGTATGTCATTTTCGAAGTGCGTATTTCATTTCTACAGAGAAAAAATGTTTTTCTATGCTATTCAGATTATCGTATGCTATGCTAATTGCAAAAAAATTCATTTTTTCCCTTTTAATAAATGTCTTATTCCTTATAAGATGGACCAAGCTCCACCTGAATGAGGCCAAAGCGATTATTTCCAAAAAATAAAAAATAACAAAATAAGTAAAAACTTTTTTCCCATACTCAGCATTCCTCCTTTGATAAGAAACTTGATTGCCAGCCCCGTATTGTAGTTGACATGTCTCGTGATATGTGGTAAATATTTAAAACATTTATAAAATATAAAATAAAAATATAGAAACGTATTATCTTTAGCGCCTTTATTTATCTATTTATTTTTTGCGCTTCTCGTTCTTTGTTTGAGTAACCGCACTAGTTTCTCATATTTTTATAAACGTTTGTAAAAAAAATCCCTCTGGATATATTTTTTAAATCACAGGCTGAATTTTATTTTTTGAAATATTAATATTCAACAAAAGAATATTTCTGTTATCTTGTTCATTTGCCGATGAGCAATTGCGTTTTAAAATGTACGTCGAATCTCGTAATTTATCTTTCTGCCCCCACCCTTTTCATTTTCCTCCTGAAAACGGAAGAGATTTGCGCCTCTCCCACGGCTGATATCTTCACGCTTCCCCCCCCCCCATAATTTGGTGAAGTCGGCGCCCCTATTTCTAACTGCACCCCAGTGAACGGTCAGTATTATCTAGGAGTAATGCAACGTCTGTACGTTCTCATGCGACGTGCCAGGAAAGAACCATTCCACAAAAACAATTTGTTTCGGTTGAACGGCATTGTGCCTGCACACTGCCTGTTAAGAAGTTTCTGGCTTCGAAATAGATCTGTGTGATCGAACATCCACCCTACTCACCAGATTTGGATGCCGTAGACTTTTTCCTCTTCCCAGAGAAGAAGTGTGCCTTGAAAGGGGAGCGCTTCAGCGACATTGAGGACATAAAATGAGATAGATGTGACCAACAGACTGAAGGAGGTTATGGTTCAGGACTTTCACCGTGCCTTCGAACATCTATACGAAAGATCTCACCGTTGTATGGAGTTGGAGGGAGATTATTTTGAATCTGTGTAAGTGACAATTCAAAATATAGTTTGTTGTTTTGATATAATAATTTTTGTTTCATTACTTAAAGGGCACACTGTGTAGCACAGCACACGACAGCTTGAATAGCGTGGGGGAAAAAAATTCTCTGTACAAAAATTTCAACTCACGCTTTTCGAAAATGACATACAAAAAGTTATTTACATAAACAGTACGAAAAATATTGGGTGGGCACTGCCCCCAGTGAAATTATTGGGGAATAAGATTCACCTTTGTCGTCCCTCCCCCATAATCGGCGCCTATGTGTCACAGTGACTCAAGGTGGATCCAACTAAAATCTTTGCCTTGTATTTCCAATGGGCAAACTTCTGTAGTCATTTTTTTTCACAATTAATGCGTTCCCCAGGATGAAAATTTGAACATTGATAAAATGAACTTCATATTATAGCCTAGTATGCTTAATATTTTCTAAAACGTAACCATAATTATATTAAAAATCAATAACTTTTCATTTGGTGGTGTTGAGACCGACCTGTACATTGATGACGTCAGTAGACAAACAAATGTTGGATTGCTTAATTATGGTTACATTTTAGAAAATATTAAGTATACTAGGCTATAATATGAAGTTATTTTTATCCAAGTTAAAATTTTCATCCTTCGGGACGCATTAATTGTGAAGAAAATGGCTACAGAAGTTTGCCCATTGGAAATACAAGGCAAAGATTTTAGATTGATCCACCTTAAACGGAACCCAAAATGTTATTTATTTTCATTTCCACTAGTGTCTTGCATTTCAAATAACAAATGCATTATTTTATTTCTTTTAGATCTCCGTCTGGATGTTGGAGGAACAACTTACGTTCAATGGGGGCGGAAAAAATGTACATCACCTGGAAGCGAATCTCTGTACACTGGTATTATCACAGCCACTGACAAAATCAAGGGTGGGTCAGCTGAAATCATTTGTCTGACATCTGACGCAAAAGGGAGTCCAGACACTGATTCAGTGAAACGTGACCCTCGGCTGTATTCAAAACTCGCCCCACTATATTTCACTGGAAGAGAGAATATTGAGAAATCACTGATATCTTGTTCATTATGCTATGTGGAAAGCAGAACTGCTTCGATTATGCTCCCAGCAAAAACTACTTGTCCTGATAAATGGACCACAGAGTACAAAGGCTTCTTAGTCACTAAAGATGTGAAAAGTAGAAAAGGCGATTATCTGTGTGTCCACGAAGAGGCTGAAATATTAGACCAACAGGTGCTGAAGAACCTAAGATTTGAGGAAAGTAATCAAATGGCAGATGTTAAAGTAAGTTGTGGCATGTTGCCATGTGAAAAATATAAAAAAGAATCTTTGGTTCCATGTGTTATGTGCACATACTAATAAAACGCATTAGAAATTGGTTGCTGTATTTTTTTTCCGTGTGGCTCATGAAGTAGTCATACACAGTGACGTCGGAACCACGGGGGCAGAGGGGGTGATTGCCCCCGTAGTCATTTGAGTGCAGGGCCAAAGAATCACTCTCCCACCCTCACTTTTCTCCCTTTTTAATTACGTTTGCAATGAAAAATCAGATTAATACTCGGATTTTTTTTAATTTCCTGTCATTTAAAATTCTTTTGATAAAACGAAATATTATTTTCTATTTTAAATATTAACCATCTAACTCGGGGCAAAGCTAACCTGAGTATGCAGTTAAAGCTACGGAGGGTGTACTTCCACTGCATAATATAGTTCCAGTTTAAAAATTCCTGTTCACGCTTGAACTGAGACCTAAAGAGGCACATGGATATACAGATGTTCTAAATGTCGTACATACGTACATAAAAAACAAAACAAAAAAACCCCGAAGATCCCAGTTTCGGTCGCGTTTATAAAAAATAGAGAGGAGAATTTTGTTAGCCAGAGGGTAAGTGGGAGATAATGGCTTGGTCTTTTCTTCGTGGTTACTGTTTTAAAACACTCATTCAGAAATCCTTTGTCTGGCGGTCGGCAAGGTTGAGAAGGTGTGAGGTTTGAAGGGGGACATCGTGATGGAACGCGAGGAGTTTCCTTTTGTATTGCCTTCAGTCACCCTTAGGGAGAAGGGTCCACGACACATGGTGTCTTTTTTTGATTGGAGGTTTAACGACCACCGTGAGCAACTCAATGGGCTATAAGCAGTCGCCCGTCCCTAATTTAGGGTCACTGGTTCCAGGGAAGGGAGCGAGCCAGTGCCGTAAGACAAACACAACATCCATGCCTCACCGGGATTCGAACCCGGACCCCTTCGGACGAATGATCATAGGCCAACGCCTTAGACCACTGCGCCACCGGGGCGGCCATGGTGTCCCATTAGTGCGCGGAGAAATACTGAAACAAAAGAGATATCTTGTCGGTAAATCGGTTTCACAGCATTAGCAGTGTAGTCAGGTTAGCTTTACCCCGAGTATAGAACTCTTAATTTTTTAATGCCATTCTTAAGTTGCAGGTTCAATTCTATTTGCGTGTCCAGTACGAGAAAAACAAAAACGAAACAACAATAAGAAAACGAAGTAACAGCCTTATTGCTATCACTGAAAGAGAAACTGACTCACGAAGTACCAGCTTTATTGAAAAAAGTAGTCCTGAAATTCTCGAAAGATATTGGGAACACAGCAGGAAAACTGTATTTCATTTTGGTAAAATAAAACCAATATTTCTTTAAAGGAAGAAAACGAAAGGGGATGAATAAAACGTTTTACATCGAAAAACTCCATGATATCGATAAAATTCAAGGTTTATATAAATTTTGATGTTGCGTCATTACGTCCCGGTTTACAAAAGCACAATAAGCTTTGTGATCTGACCAAAAAACACATATCCTGATATTTTGCCCCCTTGTCAAAATACAGTTCCGACGCCCACGGTCATACATATATATCATACAATACTCTCTCAATATTTAGGGCAGTTGCATAGTTGTTCAGCCGTGTAAATGCTAAAACTGCAAACGCTCAAAAGTTGTCTGGAACAGAATGTGTTAGGGTTTATGTTTAAAATTATCAAGTGTAAGA
The DNA here is from genome assembly GCA_039090855.1 of Macrothele yani. Classification (NCBI taxonomy): domain Eukaryota; kingdom Metazoa; phylum Arthropoda; class Arachnida; order Araneae; family Macrothelidae; genus Macrothele; species Macrothele yani. The sequence continues at coordinate 72,109,308 of CM077016.1, read as the reverse complement.
ACTGCAAATGAAATTCTTATCTCTATAGAATAATACGTTTAATTGCTGTATATCTTGTGAAAACACATGTTTGTTCGTGGCGACGTTCGAACACGTGCCTCCTCATTCGGAGTAAGTTGCTCTCCCAACCAAGCTACACGGACGGAATGTACCGCTGCAGATTTGTCGTCTTGACACTTGATTTTTTTACTGAAGGTTTAACGACCACCGTAAACAACTCAGTGGGTTATAAGCAAGGAGATTAGAATAAGATATCTGGAGATGCCCTTGTTAATGGAGCAGTACCACTTTGCTTGAAGCCTATAACCGCGAGTGACGGCCGTTAAAGTGTGGGAATGCTGACGGTTTCCAATGCTATTGCAATGCATTGTGTGTTGGCAGAATTGCCTTCTTTCGTCGCAAATGTTTCGAAATTCGCATCATAACTTGCTTCCCATGCGTGAGAAAATGCTGAATTTATAAAACTCTTAATTATTTTGAAGCCCCTTCCCATTTTTATTTTAAATTGAAATACACGAACATTAGTGCGAATTCAAAACAAAATACATCACTAAAGTTGAAAACTTTACTCTTCTATGAAGCATAATTCATTCCGGTTTGATATTTACGCAGTTTCTGCAACCAAAATCCACGCAATTCCAAAATACACCCGTTGAAATTACATAGGTGTTATGTAAACAACGTCAAATTCCCACAGCTGGCGGCTTCACGGTTAAGAGACTCAGGACATCTCCAGAAGTATTATTCTAACCTCCTTGGCTATAAGTAGTCGCCCGTCCCTAATTTAGGGTCGCTGGTTTCAGGGAAGGGAGAGAGCCAGTGCCGTAAGACAAACACCACAATTATGTCTGACTAGGATTCGAACCCGGACCCTTCTCGGACGAATGGTCATAAGCCAACGCTTAGACCACTGCGCCACCGGGGTGGCCTTGACACTTGCTTTACCTCCGTAGAACGTCACATCATCTCCCTCTTAACTTTTTTTTTTTTTTTAAAGCGTAGTAGGAATTTTTCTTTAATTCCAGACGATGTGTGGAACAAACATCACACATTTTTCAAAGAACCTAACGGCCAGTAGATCCATTTTTATGTTCGGGCGCCAATGTGAAAACACATGTTTGCCCGTGACGGGGATCGAAGACAAGACCCCTCACTCCGGAGTAAGTTGCTCTCCCAAGTAAGCTACACGGACGGAAAGTAGCGCAGCAGATTTGTAGTCTTGACACGTGATTTACCTCTGCAGTACGCTACAATCTTTAAGGGTTTACTGCAACTTAAATGTTTTTTGTTTGTTTGTTTTGATTGGGGATTTAACGACTACCGCGAGAAACGATGTACTGCAAGCAGTCTCCCGTTTCGATTACAGGACCACTTGTTCTAGGGAAGAGAGAAGGCCGTAAGACAAACACAACCATTTCTCACGGGATTCGAACCTGGACACATCTCGAAAGAATGCTCCAACTGTCACTTGTGGACTTAAACTTAATTTGCTGAAACCTTACATTTTAATTCATATCGCTGTTCCTTACGGCTCCAGCGGGAGGCGACTGGGGCACCCCCATCCTTTTTTTTTTATCTAAAATAATTAAAGTACAGTAAACCTCCAATTATGCGGACTCCAGATATCCGGAATTTCAGTTATCCGGATAGCTTGCTCTTCTTTCAAGGCCAAGTAAAATTAAGATTTCCGTTGATTTATTTACGTGTTTTTAGTTTTTTCATTCATTTAAATAATACAAAATGATAATGCAGTACAGAAGATATTTATTTTTAAGCTGCATAACAATTGTTATTATAAAATACGATAAACGAAATAAATAAATTCCCTCACTTCAATTAATAAATACGTATTTGGCCTACAAAAAAAAAAAAAAAAGAGACTACCCAATTATCCGGATTTTCCGAATATCCGGATAGGCTGTGGCCCGAGTTAATCCGGATAACTGGAGTTCTACTGTATTTCTTTTTGTAAAATTATAGAAATACACTCATCGTCAAAAAAACAGTTGCACCCAGAAGGACGTGTCGGATTGCAATGCTATTCGGGAGAACAGTAAAGGTTACCAGGGACAATAAATGATTAAACATTGAGACTGATATGGGCAATATTTATTGAGCTACACGCCAATAAGTAGTGTCTCTCAGTATGGCGTCGGGCAGCCATGTTTGCTCACACGGCATGTCAGACGTCTCGGCAAGGAGTTGTACAGGTTCTTAACAGTGTCCTGCGATAAACCATCCCATGCAGCTTGAATCTCACGCAGTTCCTGCAGATTGTGCGGTGGGGGTGGAGTATGGCCAAAGCGTCCAGTAGCATCCCACACATTTTCAATCGGCGATAGGTCTGGCGATGCGACCATCCCGCTTCCCGGAGCCTGACGATGCGGCCCCTCTCGAACTGCTTTCGAACTTTTTCCGAGGCATACTTCACTTGCGAAGGATGCAACTAACACAACAGCACTGGTCAGAATGGCAAGCACGCGCAACGGGACTACCTTATGTAGCGGGTCAGGCACAGCGCTACGACCCCTCCTTGCTGGCGTCACATGCACGGCCGAGCATGATACTTGTATCATTTGCATGTCTCACGATTGCAAACCTACCCACAAAGTTTATTATTATTTTTTTTTTTTTTTGGTTGGAGGTTTAACGACCACCGTGAGAAACTCAATGGGCTATAAGCAGTCGCCCGTCCCTAATTTAGGGTCACTGGCTCCAGGGAAGGGAGAGAGCCAGTGCCGTAAGACAAACATAACATCCATGCCTGACCGGGATTCGAACCCGGACCCCTTACGGACGAATGATCAGAGGCCAGCGCCTTAGACCACTGCGCCACCGGGGCGGCCCCACAAAGTTTCATTCATGTCTGTTGCTTCCTACTGGGTGTAACTATTTTTTTGACGACGAGTGTAAATGCACAGATAAAAGTTTTTAAAACGATTAAAATGAGCTGTGAATTTGGAAATTAAATACTCTGTTCCAGCTTCAGAGAGAGAACAACAACAACAAAATCAGTTTCAGAAACAGAGGAAACTCGGAGCGGAAAGGAAAAGAGATTTTTACTGATCATGAAAAGCAATGAGCGCATTTTATTTAATGTAATATTTCCACAAAAAATCGCCAGTGAGACAATGAATGGCGCAGGAATAACTTGATGAAGTGTAATAAATCGAAGTTCCTTTCAAAAGAAGTGGAAATCATGCATTGCGAAAGAACAAACGAATATTTTAAGGAGGAATTACCGGTGATATTGCTTAGGAATGATTCGCTGATTAAACCTGGAATTTTTTTTATTAAATTAAAACCATTCGAACAGAGGCCTCAAATTTGTTTTGAGAGATTCTATCCACACTTGATATTTAACAAGTTAGTAAAATCATGCAACGCATTGATTATGATACGCTTTCCAGCATACCAGAATTTTTTTTTTATTATTGGAGGTTTAACGACCACAGTGAGCAACTCAATGGGCTATAAGCAGTCGCCCGTCCCTAATTTAGAGTCACTGGTTCCAGGGAAGGGAGGGAACCAGTGCCGTAAGACAAACACAACATCCACGCCTCACCGGGATCCGAACCCGGACCCCGTTCGGACAAATGATCAGAGGCCAGCGCCTTAGACCACTGCGCCACCGCGGCAGGACGAATGATCAGAGGCCATCGCTTAGACCACTGCGCCACCGGGGCGGCCATACCAGATATTATTACTCAAGTTATGAGGATAATGACTGTGGAATAAATCTTTCTCCTGTGCCCTGACCTTTGACCCCATTTCGATTATATATATATATATTTTTTGATTGGAGGTTTAACGACCACCGTGAGCAACTCAATGGGCTATAAGCAGTCTCCCGTCCTTAATTTAGGGTCACTGGTTCCAGGGAAGGGAGAGAGCCAGTGCCGTAAGACAAACACAACACCCATGCCTGACCGGGATTCGAACCCAGACCCCTTACGGACAAATGATCAGAGGCCAGCGCCTTAGACCACTGCGCCACCGCGGCAGGACGAATGATCAGAGGCCATCGCTTAGACCACTGCGCCACCGGGGCGGCCATACCAGATATTATTACTCAAGTTATGAGGATAATGACTGTGGAATAAATCTTTCTCCTGTGCCCTGACCTTTGACCCCATTTCGATTATATATATATATATTTTTTGATTGGAGGTTTAACGACCACCGTGAGCAACTCAATGGGCTATAAGCAGTCTCCCGTCCCTAATTTAGGGTCACTGGTTCCAGGGAAGGGAGAGAGCCAGTGCCGTAAGACAAACACAACATCCATGCCTCACCGGGATTCGAACCCGGACCCCTTTCGGACGAATGATCAGAGGCCAGCGCCTTAGACCACTGCGCCACCGGGGGCTTTCGATTCTATTCAACAGAACCAGTTTAGTATATACCCGGAACAACATGATAAAGTTTTGTTGCAATCGAAGCATTTTTACGTAAGTTATGACGCATATGGGCGAAGAAATGGATCCTGACCTTTGACTCCATTTCGTCCATTTTCAATAGGGTTTTTTCTCAGGTTATCCCCTACCACATACTAAAATTTCATCGAAATCGAACCATTTTTACGCGAGTTATCGTGCGGACAAACAGACTGATAGACGGACAAAGCTGGAGCATATACACTTAATGATAGACGGACAAAGCTGGAGCATATACACTTAAAGCGTAAAAAAGCACGGAGCTCGTTTCCTTGCAAAGCAGGTAATTTTTTTTTTTTTTTTTTTTTTTTGATTGGAGGTTTAACGACCACCGTGAGCAACTCAATGGGCTATAAGCAGTCGCCCGTCCCCAATTTAGGATCACTGGTTCCAGGGAAGGAGAGAGAGCCAGTGCCGTAAGACAAACACAACATCCATGCCTCACCGGGATTCGAACCCGGACCCCGTTCAGACGAATGATCAGAGGCCATCGCTTAGACCACTGCGCCACCGGGGCGGCAAGCAGGTAATTGAAGGCCAGGAAAAGAGTGCTGATATTTCAGATGCTTTTTGCACTATGTGATTTAATGTTTAGGGGTAGGGGGGGCAACGACCACCGTGAGCAACTCTGTGTGCTATAAGTAGTCGACCGTCCCTAATTTAGGATCACTGATTCCAGGCCAGGTTGACAAACACAATATCCATGTCTCACCCGGATTCGAACCCGGCAAACCATGGATGTTGTGCTTGTCTTACGGCACTGGCTCTTTTTTTATTTTTTTTTTTATTGGAGGTTTAACGACCACCGTGAGCAACTCAATGGACTATAAGCAGTCGCCCGTCCCTAATTTAGGGTCACTGGTTCCAGGGAAGGGAGAGAGCCAGTGCCGTAAGACAAACACAACATCCATGCCTCACCAGGATTCGAACCCGGACCCCTTTCGGACGAATGATCAGAGGCCATCGCCTTAGACCACTGCGCCACCGGGGCGGCCGGCACTGGCTCTTACTTCCCTGGAACCAGTGGCCCTAAATTAAGGACGACCGACCAATTATATCCCATTGAGTTGCTCACGGTGGTCGTTAAACACCCAATCTAAGAAGAAGAAAAAAAAATGCAGCGCTTAGACGACTGCGGCTCGTGGCTTTAAAAATTTAGCACATTTTTTTCATGAAAAAAAAAAAGTTCTTAAAAAGCTGCGCAATGCCGGGGAGGGACAGCTCGGCTAGCTTGTGCGTGTAACCCTATTAAATGCGTCTATCAATCATTTTTTTTTTCTTGGACCATAGCAACTGCCCCCACAAAGGTAAACTTCTGGATACGCTTGCTGAGCTGCGATATTTCGGGTTTAGTTAAACATGTGAAATTCAAGAAATAATAAAAAGGCCGAAATCAGCAAAAAAAAAAAAAACAGTACTTACGAGTTCAATATCCACTTTTCTTGGGTCAGAAGAGCACGCCAAGATCAATAATCAACTGTTTACAGAAATCAAGTACCAGAAACTTAACTATCAACTTCAACAAGACATAACTTCCACGGCTTCTAGCTCGCTGTATAACGAACGTAATCCATACAGATACATGTATCTACTCGTATAACTTCACTATTCACTCTTCATACTCCCACAACTATTTTTCTTTTTATTACTCTACACATAGCTTTATTTATCTTTGACCCAGAATGCCAACTTTGAAAAACTCGTCCGGAGAAAAATATTAACAAGAAACCAAATTTACATAAGAACACAGAAACTCAAAAGTAAGGTTAATTTGCATGCATCACATCTCATTAAATTTCCTGATCTTCTTTCGTTGTGCTTTTCTACGCTTTTCCCCCTTTTGATTTTCCGATTCTCCAATCAGTGACACCAGCAGCACAGAATTGGGGGAGGGGGAGGGCACATTTTTTTTTTTTTTTTGATTGGAGGTTTCACGACCACAGTGAGCAACTCAATGGGCTATAAGCAGTTGCCCGTCCCTAATTTAGGATCACTGGTTCCAGGGAAGGGAAAGAGCCAGTGCCGTAAGACAAACACAACATCCATGCCTCACCGGGATTCGAACCCGCACCCCTTCGGACGAATGATCAGAGGCCATCGCTCAGACCACTGCGCCACCTGTACGGCCATACCAGATATCATTACTCAAGTTATGAGGATAATGACTGTGGAATAAATCTCGCTCCTGTGCCCTGACCTTTGACCCCATTTCGATTATATATATATATATATTTTTTGATTGGAGGTTTCACGACCACTGTGAGCATCTCAATGGGCTATAAGCAGTTGCCAGTCCCTAATTTAGGGCCACTGGTTCCAGGGAAGGGAGAGATCCAGTGCCGTAAGACAAAACACAACATCCGCGCCTTTTTTTTTTTTTTTTTGATTGGAGGTTTAACGACCGCCGTGAGCAACTCAATGGGCTATAAGCAGTCGCCCGTCCCTAATTTAGGGTCACTGGTTCCAGGGAAGGGAGGGAGCCAGTACCGTAAGACAAACACAACATCCATGCCTAACCGGGATTCGAACCCGGACCCCTTACGGACGAATGATCAGAGGCCAGCGCCTTAGACCACTGCGCCACCGGGGTGGCGGAACCGTTTTGGACAAATGATGAGAGGCCATCGCTTAGACCACGGCGCGGCGGTCGTTGTACCTTCACCCACAACGACCAAACAAAAAAAATTATATATATACACTGCCAGACAATTGCTAAGGACGGATGACAATAGCAAATATAAAATGGAAGGCAGGAAAACGTGGAAATTAGCATAAGTGCGCGATACAGTAAGACGTGTTGTGCGTATGCAAATTTAGGATTGCCGAACTTGTTCGTGACGTCATAGCGCTGATAAGAAGTATGAATGATTTGACGCGTATTGACAGTTGTTGTTCAAACGCAAAGTTGAAAGGGAAAGAATCAATTGACGAACTTGCAATTTTCAGTATGTCTTCCCGACATCACCTAGATGATTTTACGCGTAGCTGTATTATTGGCAAGATTTTAAGAAGGGCGAAAAAAAAACAGATGTTGCCAGGGAGTTCGACGTCAGCCACAGTGTTGTTTCAAGGATTTGGAAATCATTTCAAACAAATGGAAAGTGTAGCAAACGTCACGGGGGAGGTCGTGTTCGCAGTACGACACCTGCAGAAGATCGGTACATAGTGCTATCAACAAAAAGACACCGGCGCAGCACAGGTAGTGAGGTAGCAAATCAGTTTATGGCTGCTACTGGCAAGCGGATCTTCCGAAAAACTGTCGCCAGACGTTTGCATGAAGGAGGACTATACGTCCGCCGTCCTGTTGTGTGCATCCCATTGTCCAGACGTCACTGTACCGCCCGTTTGCAATGGTGCCATCAACATCGCAATTGGACTGATAATGACTGGTCTGTCCTCTTCTCAGATGAGAGTAGATACAGTCTATCGCCTGATTGTCGACGACAACTGATCTGGCGTGATAGTGGTACTGCATATTGTCCAGCAAACATACAGGAAAGGGACCGATATCAGACATGTAGTGTCATGGTATGGGCTGGCATCATAATCAATGGCCGTACGTCCCTCTATGTGCTGCCTACTGGGACTATGACTGGCCAACGATACATTAATGATGTTCTGCTACCTCATGTTCGCATGTTCCGTGGTGCTGTCGGTGATATTCATTTTCATGGACGACAACGCAACATGTCATCGAACAGTCGCTGTCCAGGAGTGTCTTGAGAGCGAGGATATTCAACGCCTCGTATGGCCAGCACGTTCTCCAGATCTGAATCCCTTTGAAAATGTGCGAGATGCTTTGGGAAGGAGTCTTGCTGGTCGCCAATGCCCTCCAATAAACAAGGACACCCTCATCCGTCCACTGACAGAGGAATGGGATAAATTACCCCAACAGCTGCTAGCTGCTTGATAATCTTGTGCAAAGCATGACACGACGTGTGGAATCTTGCATCGCCCACTATGGTGGGCATATCCCGTATTGATATTTACGTCGGAACGCCTGCGGACGGTAATTGCATTTTTTTCACGTTTACGTATTCCGCACAAAATGGCCTGTTTGTCCCTTGAACACGTTCCAAAGCCTTCTGGATTTCAGAGCACAATAAATTGTCTTTCTTGTAATGTCCTGGCATTCTGACATTATTTTATTTCACTTGGCATCCAACCACACTTATTTTTTTATGCGCTATGTAGCCGTTTATGATCCGTCCTTAGCAATTGTCCAGCAGTGTATATTCAATGAGGCGGCCCGGTGGAGCAGCGCTGGTTTTGACCATTCGTCCGAGATGGGTCTGGGTTCGAATTCCGGTAAGGCATGGATGTGTTTGTCTTATGGTACTGGCTCTCTCCCTTCCCTGGAACCAGTGACCATAAATTAGGGACATGCGATTGCTTATAGCCTCCCCCATCGAGTTGCTCACGGTGGAGGTAAAACCACAGTAAAAAAAATGTTCAATGTGTGTAATACTGGGGAACCATGAATGAATACGTATCGCCATGGCCATTAACCAGCAATATTTTGTTTCCAATTTAAGCTTTTTTTTGTTGTTGTAGGTTTAACGACCACCGTGAACAACTCAATGGGCTATAAGCAGTCGCCCGTCCCTAATTTAGGGTCACTGGTTCCATGGAAGGGAGAGAGCCAGTGCCGTAAGACAAATACAACATCCATGCCTCACCGGGATTCGAACCCGGACCCCTTTCAGACGAATGATCAGAGGCCATCGCTTAGAACACTGCGCCACCGGGGCGGCCCAATTTAAGCTTATTTGCGTAATTTTTTCAAAGCATTGTCATAAAGTTGTTTATGAATTTTAGTTTGCGACCTGACAAGGGAGACCTCTTTCTCTATTTCATCTTTTCAAATTATCAAAATGCTGTCTTTCAACTACTCTCTTAGACATTCACTCAGAGCGCTCCCTCTATTTCACAGAGAATCGTACAACACTAAATTTAGCAATATATGTATTCATTTTATATAACAAAATTTCCGATTCGCTTTTTATGAATGCCGGTTGCTTCGACTAGCGAATCCTGTGATGGTTATAATCAGAAACTTGAGACTTGGTCGTTCTGGGTGGTGTAGTGGTTAGCATACTCGGGCGCTATCCGGGAGAAGCGGGTTCGATTCCTGCTCCAGGACGACGAAATGTTCCAAGTTTTCGGATATCATCTGACTTAACATTCTTGTCATATTTACACCAATAAACGGATTCACGTCTTCAAAATTTGTATTGTACAATGGTGTAATCCCATATTTCATTCATTGATATTCTGCTCTCTGTTGCATCTAAGGCAATAAGTAAGGTGACCAGATTTTGGAGAACGAAATTGAGGACAAAATGGCACGGTGCCCACAATTTCAATGCGAAATTGTCCTCAATTTTGTTTCAAAATGAGAATATGATTGAGGATACATCTGATACATTTTGGTATAGCCTAATATTAGCAAAGAATGTTATGAACTGTACCATAATTGTTCAGTTTCATGGGAAAATCAAGGTTAGAATAAGATATCCGGAGATGCCCTTCTTAATGGAGCAGTGCCACTTTGCGTGAAGCCTATAACCGCGAGCGACGGCCATTAAAGTGTGGGAAAGCAGGTGTTTTTTTTTCTAATTGGAGGTTTAACGACCACCGTGAGTAACTCAATGGGCTATAAGCAGTCGCCCGTCCCTAATTTAGGTCACTGGTTCCAGGGAAGGGAGAGAGCCAGTGCCGTAAGACAAACAACATCCATGCCTGACCGGGATTCGAACCCGGACCAATGATCAGAGGCCAGCGCCTTAGACCACTGCGCCACCGGGGCGGCCATGTGGTTTTCAAGGCTATTGCAATGCATATTGTGTTGGCCGAATCGCATTCCTTCGTCGCAAGTGTTTTTAATTTTGCATCGTAACTTGCTGCTAATGTGTGAGAAAATGCTGGATTTATAAAATTCGTAATTATTTTGAGGCTCCTTTCTATTTTTATTTTGAATTCAAATACACGAATGTTACTGCAAATTCAAAACAAAACAATGTTAAAATTGGAAACTTCACTCGTTTATGACGTATAATTCATTTCGGTTTGATATGAACAGGATTTGTGCAACTCAAAATAACGCAATTCCAAAACACACACACACTTGAAAATCCCATAGGTATCATGTAAACAACGTCAAATTCCCTCACCTTGCGGCTTCACTGTTAAGAGACTCATGGCATCTCCAGAAGTACACTCACGGACAAAGAAATTTTCGCACCTAGAAGAAAACGTCATACAACTGCTAAACTTAGCAAATAGTTAGAGTGTGTGCTGGTATGCAAATTATCCACGTTTGGTGCGCTTGCGCATGACCGCACACCCTGTAGGGGAGCTGCGAGCACGAACCTGCAGCCTTACAAACCGGCGAGTAGTCGATACCCCATGAAAGCGAAGAGCACCGGCCGATGCAGGCAAGAGCACAGAGTGACAAGAATGCCAGGTAGATGCCAAAGACGTCGATTTACGCAACTTACGGACTTTGAGAGGCCTAATCACCGGGCTAAAAGCCGCAATGCAGTCGGCGCTCCGTATAGCCAGCCCGCCACGTGGATCGTTCTGACCATACCGTCCGGCTGTGTTGGGAGCAGTGGACACGTGACGGCACTGCCACCGGCGGAGCGGCTCCGGACGGACCATCGGTAGAGAGAATCAACGGATCGTGCGCCAGGCACGAACGGATCCCACGGGGACCCGGTCCACTATGCAGGCAGGTGTAGCGGCTCCTGTGTGCCCACGAACCATTTCCCGACGACTCGCGTAAATCTGCAATCCCAGCGCTCTTTACGTGTGCTGCCATTAACACCGGAACATTGCCGGCTCCGCTCCTAAAGATCTGATTTGAAAAATTCTTCCTGTATCGCATACAAGACCTGATGGAAAATATTTTTCACATAATTTCTGTTTGGTAAAGAATGGTTTAGCCACCAGGGGGTCATAAGTGTTAATTTCTGCTTCTGAAGTATTTGTTGCAAAATCTGGGCTCCTGAAAACTAGACTAATTTTTTTTTCTTCGACCGATACCGCTTATATGGATACACCTTTTGAGAATACTTTCTTCCCAAAATAATGCATGCTTTTCCCACCAGGGGACGTAAAGTCACTTCTTATTTTTGTTGATATCTCTGTTTCTAAGAGTTCGTAAGCTCACGATTTCGTTTACAGCAATATCAGAGGGATTAAAAACCAGATTGAAAATCATCTTTCTTTCGTCAGATCTATTGTTTTCCATGCCGGTTCCACTGACTTTGAATAGCTTTGATAAATTTAATTTGCGTCAGAACGGATTCAAAAGACGTGCTTATTACACCCGAAAATTCGGTGTCATCTTTCTTGTTTACACTTTCCAACCGTAGGTTGAAGAAGCGTATATGCTCTAGCTTTGTCAGTCTGTCCGCATGATAACTCGCATAAAAATGGTTCGATTTCGATGAAATTTTATAATGTGGTAGGGGACAACCTATTGAAAATGGGCGAAATGGGGTCAGAGGTCAGGACATAGGCACAAGATACATTCCTAAGCCCTCATGCGTCATAACTTATGTAAAAATGCTGCGATTGCGACAAAACTTTACCATGTTGTTTCGGAGTATACAGAATCGGTTCTGTTGAATATAATCGAAATGGGGTCAAAGGTCTGGGCACAGGAGCGAGATTTATTCCACAGCCATTATACTCATAACTTGAGTAATGATTTCTGGTATATTGGAAAGCGTATCACAATCAATGCATTGCATTATTTTACTAACTTGTTTTTTTCCTTTTTGGTTGTAGGTTTGACAACTACCATGAGCAACTCAATGAGCTATAAGCAGTCACCTGTCCCTAATTTAAGGCCACTGGTTCAAGGGAAGGGAGAAGAGAGCCAGTGCCATAAGACAAACACAACATCCATGCCTCACTGGGATTCTAACCTGGACCCATCTCGGATGAATGGTCATAAGCCAGTGCTTAGACCACTGTGCCACCAGGGCGGCACACGCATCTCTTAGGTTGCACCATGGAACTTCAGCCTGAATTACCACTGCCAACATCACCACAGAATGCATAACTCTGTTGGTGACAGTGCCAAAAATTGATATTTTCATTCTGATTATACAGTAAGTAGTCTGCAAAAAAATGCAAACAGAAAAATAAATCTGTATGTTGTATTTAGGAATGAAATTTTTGAAAAATGAAAATTTCAGATTAAAATCTGAATACTCAGGTGCTAAGTAAAACATTTTCAGGCACCATGGTGACTGGGTGCCTTGGATTTGTCTACCTCTATTTCTACCCTAAAAATGTCCCCTTTTCATGTAGCTTTTACTTCCTAAAAACATACTAGAAATCATCCAATTTCCAAACAGCAAAACTATAAACTCTTTTTAAGAGTGGATCTTCTAACCAGATAGTTGTAGGTATAATGTCGAGAAATATCTGGATACAAACATTTGCTTATGTATGCAGTTGTAAATATTTTCACCTAGATATCTCTTTGTCCCATGTTCAGCTGAATTCAATCTTTCTGCCTTGTATCTGACAGAGAGGAGTGGCTGCAAAGGGGCTTGATGCTATGATAAAGGCCAAACTCCACTTTTACTACTCTTGTTGAAACCACATATAGAAGTCAAGTTTAAACTCATCTAATTTCCTTCAGAGTCTTATTTGCTTGTTCAAGGCTACCTAATGCAACAGAAATCACATTTGGAGTTTAGAATTCTTACTATTGGTAGATATGAAAAAGTGAGTGGAAATCAATAATGGCCACCACTGTGGCAGAGTGGTCCGAGGCTTTGGACTCTGGCCATTTGTCCCAGATGGACAATGGCTCAAAGTCTCAGCTAAGGCTTGGGTGGCGCGCTTGTCTAATGGCACTGGTTCTGTCCCTTCCCAGAAAAAAGTGGACCTAAATTAGGGATGGGTGACTACTGCTTATGGTATCAAAGTTGCTCATGGTGGCTGTTATTCTTCCCCTCCCTGAAAAAAAAAATGCGACTATTCAGGCTGAAGTGTGTTTTATTTAATGTCTAATTTTTCTGGGTTACTTGACAATGAGTGCATCACCTTTTGTTGATTTGCGGTGCTGTAATCCATTCACATCAAGAAACACAAAAGAACCGTGTGAACAAACATTTTCACAGAGGATGCTTGACAAGATCCCATCAAAACTGACAAAAATATCTCATAGTTGTAGGGCAAGAATTTATAAAATACCTTGTTCTACAATTGAAAGAAATATGGATACTGAACAACAGTGACTGAATAGGAAATCGCTTTAGAAACTCTAAATGAATCTGACTGTTCACATGTGTCACCCATATATAGAAAGGAAGGAAGGCACTCAAGAAATGTCTTTTTGCAAAGCTTTGGAAAATTCATTTTCATTTGAAGGAAGAGTTACTGAATAGGAAATAAGCATTTAATGAAACAAACACATGACCTATTTTGGGATAACTATTATCTATCAATTAACTTTTATTCTCATTTACTTTGTCACTTAAGAATTTTTGATACGTTTTCTGTATCTAACAAATGGCAAACAGTATGCAAAATTATGAAATAGCTGTCATTTTGCTTACCTCAGCCCTTAATATTTTTCTTGCCAAAATATACTGACGAATATCTTTTTACTGAAATACAAATACATAAACAAACACTTTGAACTTTCTCATCTCGGCTGTAGCAACAAATCGCGCTAGAACATCGTCTGGTGTCGTGAAGCTGAAAAGTCTGTTTATGTAAACATTTCTCTGAAAGGAGAAAAAGCTGCATGCTTTAGTCGCTATGGCCAGTGAAGTATAAACAATTTGATTTCAACCTTTAATGAAACAAACCGACATATTTCAGACATATCTTACAGTCCAGCTTGTCGATTTCAACTGTAATACACTTCATATCTCATGTGATTCTATCAAAGTTCACATACCATTACGTCCCCACAAGGTTACTCAGGAACTCTTTGACATGTGTAAATTTTCTGTTTTACAAGTTATGTAAAGTGGGTGCAGTCTGCGTTGGTGCATTAAATTATTCAATTAAGATATAAATCCATTAAAAGTCCTACAAATGTTACTCACGGAAGTGCGTGTTCAGTGCGACGTCAGTAGTTATTGAGAGTTTCTTTGTCCAAAGTTGTATCCTGCTTCAATATGGTCAGTTGTTAGGGTTAGCCCGAGAGCCATTTCGTCAAAAGTTGTATCCTACTTTGATTATGTCCAGTTGTTAGGGTTAACTCAGTTCTGGCTGTGTAGACATCATATAGAATGGGCAAAGGTTTTCAGATAACAATTAAGGATTCTTGGTGTAGGGCCAGACATATCAATTCTTAGATAATACCTTTTGTTTCCCGCCGTATAGCGAGCTACCGCCTCGCCTTTACTATACGATCTGGCTATCAAGGCGGCTGAAGGCGTCCTTGTGTAGAAGAATAATTACCTCGACAAACTCAGTCCAGTACACGGAAATAAAAACAACAACAAGACTTTATTATTCCGATAACATTTGCTTCACGGGTTTCCGATGATTTTCCGCTCAGGTTCCCGTGCTGACCACGTGCTACCTTTCCACAATTCTTTCCGCGATACCCGGTGGACGAAGGAATCCTCCTTCCCGTTCACCACGCTGCACGTCTGCGATAACCGCAGTCCTTCCGTCAGAAACTGGTGTCCAAACCAGGACCCTCTCTCCTTAACGACCGAAGCTCAACTGTCTCACTTAATCCTCCTCGCCCTTTCTGTCCTCTATCACGCATGCGCAAGAAAAACTGGTTTTCCCGGTCAGCACGTGAAATACCTGTACTCAGGAATGTCGTCGGATACCCGCAGGGGATTACAACCTTGCACGTATACAAAAGCAGTATGACAACTTGTTTAACAGAAGCACTCGAGCAGCTGACTCTTCAAGGTCAGATGCCCCAGGTGTTCATGCACCCCTCTCTTAATCCCCCATAGGATTAAAATCGTACCACGTGGGTGGTGAAGAATATCAGTTCTTATCTGAAACAACAAAATGGCGGAATGAAACGTCCGTCCGCACATGTTCATCACAATATTAAAAGTACATAAATTCATATTTGACAGTTCGATTACGGGCGACCCTTACAGGCCCCCACCAAATGAACGAGAGATACGGTCTTTTGCCATATTCTCGAGTCAGTCTCTTCCTTGCCTGCAGATCTTGGGTGACACAACATAATACACTTTTTCACTTCTCGCACGTTATGTAACATATACACTTGTACCACCCTGAGACCTTCTGTGGATCTCCACCTGTGCCGTGAAACATTCTCACCATGGCGCTGCCCTACTCTTTAAAACTGAGTCTTGACAACGCATCGGCGTGAGGAATTAGTTTGCCCGCGACATGAGATATGGATAAATTAAATTGGGAAATAGCCAAACTCCAACGCTGTAATTTTGAACTTTGCGATACGGAACGGGTGAGAAAAGTAAGGGGGTTGTGATCGGACATAACTTCGACCCGGTTACCGAAAATCCACCCTTCAAACCTTTGCAAACCCCATACTATGGCGTACGCCTCCTGATGGCTGACCGCCCATCTGGCTTGTGTCCCATACTATACTCTTCTTTTGATACTATACTCTTCTTTTGATTCTTCAATCATCCCACGATCCCACACCTCCTGGATCTGGCTCTCCACTGCTCTCTGCATCGATTGTGGCACCTTGTATCTGTGCTGGGTACGAAGTACGCTTTCCGGCTGGAGTGTAATTGTGTGCTTCCCAATTGACGTCTCTCCCACTTCTCCCGAAAAGAACTTCTTCGAGCTGTTCACCAGCTCCTGTAACTCCCTAAGTTGCTCCCGAGTTATCCTTTCCCTATCTATCCTGATTTCCTCAGGTTCTTTTGCTTCCTCCGTTTTCCTCACCGGAGCCTCCTTAATTTTGCCGAACTCCTCATCTGTCTCAAAAATCACTCCGACTACACTGATCCGGGGCTTAAACTCTCTTAGCTTCCCCACGTGTACATGCCGAAGCTGCCCGTTTCCTAGTTCAACTACATAGCTATTGGACCCCCGTTTCTCAGTTATGTGCACTGGGCCGGTCCACCTAGCATACACCTTGTTCTTGGAGTCCGGGATCAGGTCTATCACCTGGTCTCCCACTTGAAAGGACCTCTGTCGCAGCCGACGGTTATAATACGACGTATACCGTCGCTGCTGTTCCACCGCCACCTCCTCCACTTGCTGAGCCGCCTTCTCCATGCTCTCCTTCATTTGCTGCAGGTACTGCTCCGCTGATACTGATATGCCAACGGGCAGCCTACATTCCCCCGCCCAATTTTTCTTCAGAATGGCCAGCGGACCAATGGGCTCTCGCCCGTATAGCAACTGAAACGGGGCCGCGCCCGTTGTAACATTGGGAACCTCTCTATAGGCCCATAATAAATATGGTAAAGCCTTATGCCACTGCCGAGGCTCCTCCCTTATCACATGATGCAGCATTCCTTTCAAAACTCTGTTGAATCGCTCGACAAGACCGTTCGAGGCGGGATTTCCAGGGACGGAGAACCTAGGAGTCGACCCTAGACGCCTTAGGATCTCTTGTGTCAACCCCGACACAAAATTTGTGCCCCGGTCCATCGCTACTACCTCCGGAATCCCTGTGCGCTGAAAAATTTCCAGTAGTGCGTCGCACGTGCTCCGGGCATTCAATGAAGTCAGACATACGGCTTCCGGCCACCTAGTATGCTGATCTACCATCACTAATATCCACCGGTGACCCTTGCTCGACGGTGGTTCAATCGGTCCGATTAAGTCCACATTAACAACCTGAAATGGTCTGGGGGGTCTCCTAACTGCCTCAATCGGAACCCTGTCTGCCCTCGTGATGGGACGTCTCAACTGACACGCTTCGCATACATCACAATATCTACGCACATCTTTCTTCAAGGTAGGCCAGTAGAAAGAATATCTAATCCGCTCTAGGGTCTTCTTGTGGCCTAAATGCGCGCCAAAAACCGAATCGTGTGCCAGCTTTAACACTTGCGCCCTCCGCTCTTCAGGAACTACCAACTGTAGCGTAACCTGTCCCAACCCTGGCTCCCGATGATACAACATTCCATCCGTATAGAGATAACCACCTCTGCCATTTTCCGCCTCATTCCTAGCGGCTGCTAACGTCATACACCTCTTTTGTTGCTCTGTAAACAAGCGTCTGTCTGAACTCTCCTGTGCTTCACTCGTATCCAAATCAGTAACGATATCTCCTGTTCCCTCGCTAGCTGTCGTTGCCTCCCCTGATTGGTCGACCTGCTGTTGCTCTCGCTGATTTTCCTTGCCGCCTCCAGTACTGAGCGCTAATATCCTGGGGCTATTTTGCCCTTCAAGCCACGGTTTACCTACCAAGCGCGCTTGCTCCTCCTCCGCTGAAATATCTGTGATCGCCGGGCTTTCCATTCCTAGAATATCCTCCTCTTCGATTAGCGCTTCGCCAGTCTCAGTTTCTGGATGCACATCCGGCCTATTCCCTAACTCTAACGCCTTTTCACACGAGGTTGCCCACATCGGAGTAGCTTCCCTTAAACTTTTCATGCGCTGGTAATCTTCCGCTGCTATAATTACCCTGTTTACCAGATTAGGAACAATTGCACACATCACTTCACAAAAACTTTCTGGCGCTTCTCCTGTTTCTAATCCCTCTTCATCTAATCGGAGATTCAATTGTTTAATGACAAACTCTCCCTTACTACCATCAAAGCCTCTTAAAATTATTCTACCCTTTGGTTCCAACAACTCTTCGCCAAGTAAACCTCCTCTTACACAACTCACCTCCGCGCCTGAGTCAATAAGGATTTCGGTGCTCTTTCCGCATTCCGACTTAACCCTCTTCACTTCTCCTACCGGAATTTCTATTACCTCGTTCTGACTTCCTTCTTGGCCTAAAACTCTACCTACCTTAGCTGTCATTCTTTTATCATCGCTGACCTCTATCCTTCTCTCTGAAACATCTTCGGCTCCCCTTTGTCCCATCGCTACTCTGTTTACCTTATTTGGGGGTCTTTCCTCCAATTCTGAGAGTAAGAGCTGGGAGTACTCTGGGATGCCTTCTGATTACAGTTTGCTTTACGGTGCCCTACTACTCCACATCTAAAGCATATAATTCCCTTATCCAAACTGGAATTCCTTACGATAGGCCTCGCCGCTGAGTAACCAGGCTTATGTCCGACGCTCTGATCTGTCCCGGAAAACTTTCCTTTCAATTGATTTCCGCCTGTCTGAAAACTTCCCTTCTTCTGATTGACCTCCTTTGAAATACGTTCCCGAGGGATGACTGGGTTTGTATCTTCCTACTTCTATTCCCATAGCTCCCACGTGACTTTCGTATAAATCACAAAGTTCTCCTAATTCTGTCGAAGGAACTAACTTCCCTACGGAACCTCTTTGAAGAATGTAGGTCTTCAGTTCTGGGGACAACAAAGTTTTGAATTTGTCGCATACCAACAAATTGACCAACTGATCGAATTCTTTCACTTCACTACTGTTGATGTAGTATGTTAGGGTCCTCTTAATACGTCCCGCTAACTGCAAGTAGCTTTCCCCTTTGTTCTTACTAATATTCTCAAATTGTTTCAAATAAATATGCGGAGTCAAATGGCATTCCACCAAAATTGCCTCCTTAACTATTTCGTACTTATCGTACTGCTCTATAGTCAAACGACGAAATAAGTGGTTCACACATTCTGAATTGAATAAGGCTATCACCAAACGACCTTTCATTTCTTCCGGTACTGAGTGTAATACAAATGCCCTTTCTAACGAATCAAAGAAGTCCAGAATTTCTTCCGGCTTACTGGAACTTCTGGGTAAAGTTCTTTCTAAGATTCTCATGTAGTCGGCCAACTTACCCTCATTTTTACTTTTAATAGACTCCTTCTCTTTCTGATTAATTAATTCTAATTTTCTTAACTCAAATTCCCTTTCTTCTTTCCTATCCGCTAATTGTAATTCTAGCATTCTTTGTTCCCTCTCAGCCTTTCTCTCTTCTATCTCAAGCATTTTAAATTTAAGTTCCCATTCCATTCTAGCTGGATTATTTTTCTTGTCTTCCATATTAATGCTTACTTCTTTACTAGAATCTAATTCTGAATCGCTAAGAATACTATTATCTTCGTTGTCCACGTCTAAATTATCCTCAACTTTCCCTTCCAAAAGCTCAGTCATGATAATACACTACAATACACATTCAAAAAATACACTCATGCAAAGAAATAAGAAAAGAAATCATGCAAACTTCCGCATTAAATCATCGAAGGTTAATCTACTTTCTGTTTTGTTTCTAACCTATCTCTACCTTCATGCATTACCCGAACATTTATTATCCCGTTTTACTCAGAATACTTATATTCCTTCTGTCTCTTTCGCTACACGTAAAAAAAAAAAAAATCACTACGCTATTTTAGCTTCAAATTTCTTAAATCGTAAACATGAAATCTCGACTTATCTAAACACACTTATTACTTAATGAAAATATTTTGACACTTCGCATTCTCTAGCAACTGACATAAATTAACTGTTACAAAATTTTACTTTACAATGCTTTACTCTGAAAATATCTAATTATTAGCTTTCCCTTTCCTTTCTAGTACCATGATGAGAACTTCTACTCTTAACCCTAAATTATACCAAATGCACAGGCAAAGACACAGAAATAATCTCAGAAAAAAAAATGTGGTACGTTACCGGAGCACTCAGGCTCCCCTTCTGCTTCTCCTGTTGTCTTGCTTGTAAGTCCTGTAAGTCCTCGTCCGGCTTGGGATTTCCGTACGCTGAGGTGCACACTGTCTTTGTCTCGGTCGACACGATGGATGCCTTATCTCGGATAGCACGCTGGTGTCTCTTTCTTCCGGTCGGCACGTCGTCAGAGTTCTGTCATTCGGTCACAGGAATTTTCACAAAAAGTCCGTTGTTCCTTCTTCACACGTGTCGCCATTCACGTCATTCATGAGCTCGCTTTCAGGCTGATCCTACCGACTGCGCCACTTTATCTGGCTGTAGGGCCAGACATATCAATTCTTAGATAATACCTTTTGTTTCCCGCCGTATAGCGAGCTACCGCCTCGCCTTTACTATACGATCTGGCTATCAAGGCGGCTGAAGGCGTCCTTGTGTAGAAGAATAATTACCTCGACAAACTCAGTCCAGTACACGGAAATAAAAACAACAACAAGACTTTATTATTCCGATAACATTTGCTTCACGGGTTTCCGATGATTTTCCGCTCAGGTTCCCGTGCTGACCACGTGCTACCTTTCCACAATTCTTTCCGCGATACCCGGTGGACGAAGGAATCCTCCTTCCCGTTCACCACGCTGCACGTCTGCGATAACCGCAGTCCTTCCGTCAGAAACTGGTGTCCAAACCAGGACCCTCTCTCCTTGACGACCGAAGCTCAACTGTCTCACTTAATCCTCCTCGCCCTTTCTGTCCTCTATCACGCATGCGCAAGAAAAACTGGTTTTCCCGGTCAGCACGTGAAATACCTGTACTCAGGAATGTCGTCGGATACCCGCAGGGGATTACAACCTTGCACGTATACAAAAGCAGTATGACAACTTGTTTAACAGAAGCACTCGAGCAGCTGACTCTTCAAGGTCAGATGCCCCAGGTGTTCATGCACCCCTCTCTTAATCCCCCATAGGATTAAAATCGTACCACGTGGGTGGTGAAGAATATCAGTTCTTATCTGAAACAACAAAATGGCGGAATGAAACGTCCGTCCGCACGTGTTCATCACAATATTAAAAGTACATAAATTCATATTTGACAGTTCGATTACGGGCGACCCTTACGGGCGACCCTTACACTTGGATAGAGAGTTACTATTTACATTCCACTTCTTCCTGCGTAATACACTGGTGTGCAAAACTTAAGCATGAGCCAGGTTTTTTGCCTGTAGCATCACACAGGCCAAAACCATAGGTGAAATTTAACCATAGGAACTCTGAACTCCATGGATATGTGAAATTCAAACCATGGGAACTCCATTACTTACTGAAAGGGTGACTTAAAAAGCACTGACAACTGCAGATACTAAAGGATATAGTGGAACTTTATTCAGAATTGGCTAATATGGCACTGGGTGCCACGATATAGATTCATCACTGCCAAAGATGGCACGAAAGAAAAAGGAGGTCCTCAGTAGGAGATGTGATTACTCCTAATGCAGATGCACGATTTGCACTATCTGTCTGCAATTTGTACTAGGTTGTAGATTTCTTGGGCCAATGAGAATTTAACCTGCTAACTTGGCTTGGCAGTTAGCGTGTGCGAGTCTGGAGGAATTCGAGGCCGCTGTGGTGTAGCGGAAGCATATCCGGCACGTAACTGGAAGACCCTGGGTTCGACTCCCGGTGGCGGCCAATGAGAATTTTTCCGTGACTCACTTATAAACATGGAAAGAGCGAAGATCTTTGTTTGATGTTTCCCAGGAGAGATGCTGGCCATTCTATCCGCTAAATGTCCGCTTTCTAATAGCTCATTAACAGCCACTGTACAATGAAGTGTGTGTGTGGGGGGGGGGGGGTATCGTCCATTAACATGAACTGTGAGCCAATTGAACTTCGGAACATACAAACATGGGGATGGATTACAGTAACACGCACTGGTGACAATATTTCTCAGTATCTGGAGCTCCATACGCCCATTGATCACAATGCCTCCAGATACTAGAACACAGTGGCCTCAATACCTATGTGTTTACCAAACGCCAGATTATCCGACATCCAAAATTGCTAGATTGACTAAATCTACTCACATCAGTAAAAGGTGCCATATCCCACTGTTGTTTGTTTAGTCCTTATGTTCTCTGGACCATTGTCTCTAGTAAGCAGTTAATGGAACACAGTGCACTACTCATCGGGCAAGCTGTTCACCTTTGTGTAGTCGGCTGACCACTGTAAACTGCAACATATTGTGCATCCTGTGCTTGTGTTCAGTTGTTTTGTAGGTTACTTGCTGTTCAGTTTCAATCCCTTTTGGTCTGTAGGAGCAAATAGTGGTCCTCACTGGGATTGGTTTTTGGTGGACGACCACCACTGGTATTTCACACAGCTGTATCTATAATTCTGAAGGCCAAGCATGCAGGCAATATGATGCTATGGGCAATACCGAACTCTTGGGCCACACTCGTCACAGTTCTCCCCTCATGGAGCCTCACAATTATTCGAAGACGAGTAAAATCACAAGAATTTCTGGATGGGCAGTTTTATAATCTCTAGAACACAACAAGCACTACCAAATGTCTAACACTTCTGCACACTGTCTGGTGACTTCCGTTCAACTGATGCTATTGAACTGCGCGAGCGCATTTTTGTTCTTGCATCACACAAACTACAAGTCACGCTTTATTATTATGCATGTGCTATTGCTCCTGTTTCCAGACATGGTCCTGAGTTAATATTTATGTTCGAGTGCTGCTGCTATTTACCACATTATTCTTTTCCCACTCCATCCTTCATTTTTGCACACCAGTGTACATCTCCTGGGCAAATACTGTCTTATCTTCTCCCCTCACCACCTTTCAATCATTTAATCTCTGTTTAATAAGTTTTAGAGTTTATTTTACATCTAGAAACGTTTTAACCATCATGTCAGAGGAAGTTGAAAAACATCTAAAACTGATCACGACGAACACAAAACAAGCGAGAATTGGCTCGTGTATCCGACATGACAAGCAACATTTCAAATGTTTGGTAGTTACTTTAATTTTTCCATTCGTTAAAATGTTTTGCTTATTGCAGACCTCATATTATTTTGCTAGCTATAATTTTCAATTAGCAAGTATTATTTACCTTTGATTAATTGATAAATAGTTTATGATTAAATATTTTTAACCTGACATAAGGTAATGTGCCAAAAAATAGCCCCCTTTTTTATGCGTCTGGCTGCAACGAAGTTCGCACATACAGAATGCTTTTGACGTTCCCTTCAACTTTGTCATGTACAGGTTTGACTGTATTTATTCAGTTACAAAGTTTAGTATGTACAGGGCGACCACAATATCTTGTTACCTACCCTCCCCTCCCCCTGTAATAAGAAATTTAAGTGAGCTATGTATCTGTTGTATGATGTATATGCTGAGTTATGGTCTGTATTGTGTTTATTTACAGATTAGGTACCGGAACCATGTGCGATACCAGCGAATACACCCTGGAACAGCGGATTGTTGTCAGTGTCTAGGTACACGAACGTCCCCACACAGGGAAGACAATGCGTGACGTGCGTGCCGATTTCCAACAACGATTCGACAAAGAGGCCCCTCCAAAACAGACTCTTCTGCGGTGGGAACATAAACTCTTCGAAACAGGCAACATCAAGGATAAACCACGAACGAGAAGACCATCAGCCAGAGTGCAACAGTGTCAAGCGGTCAAGGAATCGGTTATCAGGTCGCCGATGAAGTCGCTCCGCAAACGATCAGCGGAGCTTGGAATACCACGATAGACAGTGCATAAGCACATGAAGAATGACCTGAATTTGCACGCATATCGCCCGATGTTCGTTCAGGAGTTATCAGACATCAATTTAAACAGCAGACGGGATGCATGTGCAATGATGCTTCAGACATTTGCCACAATCCAAAAAACGTGGAAAGGTCATTTTCAGTGATGAATGTGCGATATACCGCAGCTGTCGATCACGGAATGTTGTGTTCTGGTCCAAGGAAAACCCACATTATGTCAAAGAATTGGAACATCATCCTCCGCATGTCATGATATGGGCCGCGATGAATAGTAAACATCTGTTTGGACAGTATTTATTTGATGGTCCAGTGAATCAGATAATTTATCTGGACATGCTGCAAACCTGGTTTGTGCCACAACTTGGAAATCTTGGCATTCTGAATGACTTATGGTTCCAACAGGATAGGGCACCAGCCCATTATGCAATCGCTGTTCGGGAATACCTTGGTGAGGTCTTTCGGAATCGTTGGATCGGCCAATGTTCGGCAGTGCTGCCCGCTCCACTTGAATGACCACCTCGAAGCCCAGATCTCTCAACGTGTGATAATGCCCTTTGGGGTTTCATAAAGCAGGTTGTTGCACAGCAGCGCTACCAAACCACTGATGAACCTAAACAAGCAGTGAGATGTGCTTTCTCTCGTATCACCCCGCAACTGCTTCGGAAAATGTCCCACAGAACATGGCGTAAAATTATTCTCTGTCATGAGAATGACTAAGCCCAAACGGATCCACTGTGGGGATGTTTAAGGATGCCTCAACATATAAATCATACAACAGATACATAGCTCACTTACATTTCTTATTACGGGGGGGGGGGGAGTGTTAACAAGACATTGTGGACACCCTGTACTGTGCCTTCTAGTCCACTGTTTTACATGTTGTACAGATATGTACGCACAAAACAGACACCCAGAAAGTTCTTACAGTTTAAGTAAGCTCAACAACTTTTCTTCTGTTGTCCGTGCTAGATTGTGTTTTTGTTCTACTTACATCAGCCATTTTATAACAGTAAAAATGAAAAAAAGACAAAAATCATGCAAGACATTTTGTGAATCGCAGTGGCAAAACGGGGGGGGGTCAACACACCTTGAGCACGAATAAGAGGATTCCTTATAAATCCCTGTGCTTGTGTAACAACTGTAAAATGTTTTGTTTCACTTTAATAAAAGGAGTCTGATGTATTTTTTTCCATGTGACAACAATCATTTGATTTCAAAACAAAGGAAAAAGTAAAGGTGTTATTTTGATCTGCGTAAGTCTCACTGTTCTTTTTCATTCATGTTGTTCTTTCTATTAGATACATGAACCAAAAACGTTGCTATAAATAAAAAACAGCTGCCTAGGATTTTTTTATGAAACACTTGGATATAACTGTCTTTAACATTGTTCTGTTGTATGTGTACATATCTGTACACCCATTTAGTCAGCTAGAGGGCACATCACAGATCAAACTTTATAATGAATACCACATACATTGTGTGCCAGAAAACCCTTTTTTTTATGCTTTCCAACCGCAGGTTGAAGAAGCGCTCCAGCTTTGTCAGTCTGTCTTTCCACACGATAACTCGCATAAAAATGGTTCGATTTCGATGAAATTTTAGTATGTGGTAGGGGACCACCCCTATTGGAAATAGGCGAAATGGGGTCAAAGGTCAGGACATAGGAGCGGGATCCATTCCATTGCTCTTATGAGCTATAACTTGCATGAAAATGGTTTGATTTTGATGAAATTTTAGTATGTGGTAGGGACCACCTGGTGACGAACCCTATTGAAAATGGACAAAATTGGGTCAAAGATCAGGACATAGGAGCGGGATCCATTCCATCACCCTTATGCGTCAACTTATGTAAAAATGCTTCGACCGAGACAAAACTTTATCATGTTGTTCCGGAAGTATACTTAACCGGTTCTGTTGAATATCAACGAAATGGGGCCAAATGTCAGGGCATAGGAGCGAGATTTATTCTACAGCTATATTATCCTCAGAACTTGAGTAATGATTTCTGGTATGTTGAAAAGCGTATCATAATCAATGCATTGCATGATTTTACTAACTTTTTTTGCTGGAGGGGGGGTAGAACAGTTGCTGTGGGAGAAAACAAAAATATGCATAAAAATAACATGGGAGATGCAGCCCCCCCCTTCTACGCTCCTTAAATAAACTTTTCAAAATCTGGGGGCCACCTTTCAAAAACTTCTGGATCTGCCACTGGTTCCTAATGCAATTTATTTTTATTGCATGTATGTAAGCTCTTTGTACATGTGATGTAAACACTAAGATTATATGGTAAGTCAACAGTAAAATAGTTTACAGCACACTTAATTTTTTCTTTAATGAATAGTAAAATAAAAAAAATAGAATATGAAGTGTATCACCTCATTTTTGACAAAGACACCAGTTCAACTGGTGTAGGATTGGCTGTTATGTTGAACAAGCATGGGTCTCTTCCCCTGAAGAACATAATCGATTCCTTATTTCAACCTCTTTAGGGTGTTTGTGTAGAGTTAATTTCCGTGCCTTTAACTGTTATACCATAATTTATTTTTCGTGAGCAAGAGTGGTTCCACGTTATGTCTAAACCATGACTAAGGAATGTTGAAACTAAATAAAATATGATGCAATAGTTCCTAATTAAGCTTTTACGGCCAGACGAAACATAAAACAGAAGTCAGACTTACTGTAATTCGTTCTTTATTCCAGCACTAATTCAAAGAAACTCCACAACATCACACTTCAAAATATAACATAATTTCACAGTCGAACATCTACACACACATCCGCCACCCCAGCAACTGTTATCTTGTCCTTTTATCTATCATTCTTATCACATACATTCATACATCACTTTCACTCTGACCTCAATTGTGTTGCCAACAATTTTCTCTCGTTTGAGGGAAAAGGCATAACGTTAAGTTTGGAAGTATAAGGAGAACAAACTCAAATTTACATAGGAAAAGGAACTAAAAATGAAAGTTAATTTAGAATATACATCACACTGTGTAATGGTAAAGTCTATAGAGATTTACCAGTACACTGGGACTATAGTCCAAGAAAATGGTGAGCCTGCATTTAGCAACAGAAGATTGAGTCTTCATTATTTTAATTTTTTTTTCTTTCTGGGAGAAGTGGGGTGACAAATATTCAAGTGACTGGCTTTTCATTTCTAGAGTCATAGTGACTCACCCAACTTTCATCGCCTGCGACAATGGTATATGCAGAAAATCATAGCCTTCGCTTTCTTTCATAGGGAGCAAGTAAGCATTGATATGCTTCCACTCTTCATTTTAGGCGTAAGTTGACATGGCACCAACCAAGCACACAGTCTTGTGTTACCTAAGAATTGCAATTATCTCATTGACATTAGTTACGCCCAAGTTTAACTTTTCTACTACGGTTCTCTGCTAATTCATCAAATCGTTAGCTTTTTGCCTGTTAAATTTGTGTTATGGTGTTCCATAACTCATATTTAGACCTTCCAGATCACAGCTGGTCACTCAAATCCAAATTTTTACCATTATCGCCCGATTTCCTTACCTAACAACAACACCAAGTGCAATGTCCAAAGTATATTTACCATAATAATCTGTGGTGAATCCCCCCCCATGGAAGTTTCATTTTCCTGCATCTAAAGTTTGACAATTGCTCACTCTTTCAGTGCTATGACACACTTGAAAACAGGTTATCCATTTTGGTCCAAATACAATGTAAACACCACTATATGTTAACCAATTGTAAAGTGAAGCTCAGAGAACAACAAACAAGTTGGTAAAGACTGAGATACCTACACTGAGGCATTTCCTTCTGAACAGCCCTTGTATATGACAAGGGTGTATTTCTAGTTTAAAAATTTTGTTTGTAAATCTGTTTTCACAGTTTTATTTTTACATAAGCACTCATAATGAAATATGTAAAAAATAATCTAGTTCTGAAGTGCACCAAAAGCTGTCTTTTATAAAACCTACTATGGAAGCTATAACTGTCTTTTAACCTACTACGGAAGCCATAACTAGGTGTATATGTGTTACGAAGGATCTATTCATATAATGCATGTACTTTCCAGATTTTTGTGTTTACATTTACAGGAGCTATAATTTTTATCTGCTATGCTAATATGTTTGTGCATGCAATGTATATGTATTTGTGCAAATTCCCTAGATGTAATTTACTCCGTTACTGTGACATCTCAAAATGCCAACTTTTGAAGCTAACACCACAGAAATAAAGGAAGAAATATTCTTCATACATACACTAGACGAAACCCGTCTGTTAGTTTGTTTGTTTTTTAAAAGAACAAACTCATATGAAACAACAAATATAAACTTTATTTGATTGACAAATTCACTCAACTACTTCAGTAAAGACAATAATCCAGGTTCGTTTTTTTGTTTTGTTTGTTTGTTTGTTTGTTTGTTTTGATGGAAGGTTTAACGACCACCGTGAGCAACTCAATGGGCTATAAGCAGTCCCCCGTCCCTAATTTAGGGTCACTGGTTCCAGGGAAGGGAAAAAGCCAGTGCCATAAGACAAACAACATCCATGCCTCACTGGGATTCTGACCCTTCACGAATGAATCATCATAAGCCAGAGCTTAGACTACTGTGCCACCGGGGCGGCCAGGTTCATGATGAGCATTACGACTGTACCCTTTTCAGTCGTAAAATGTGAGGCGGAAGTCCACTCGTCTCGATCATGGGCAAAAATTCAACTGGATAGTACACTCTTCCCTCTCATCTTCAGTCACAACTCCGTTTGTAAATGTTGTTGGAATGAGATTCGTGTTGCGAATACTCTTCATTCTCTCTTTTCTGAGACATACAGTTGCGACCCATTGATCGCTCACGCCTTCCAGCAAGGCTCTTACGCTTTCTTTTTTTCTGCGGGAGAAACATTCTGTTAAGGGTAAGTATGCAATATAGTATTTACTTACTTTAGGATTGGTTATAGAACACCATGCACACACCAAGTCTGACACTGAACTGAGCGCCTGATGATTTGAACTCAGACTGATCTCGGACAAATAGTCAGAAGTCACAGCTTAGACCACTGCGCCACCTGTTTTCAGATCAGATCATATGTAGAGGATTTTAGGAAGGGAGTGTCTGACCCCAGGTCTTAAGCAACCCTTAGAAATAGGAAGCTAGGAGATTTGGGCTAAAGTGCCAGATAGGAAAGTGACACGGAAGCGAGGTAGAAAGGGGGAGGAAGACGCCCTTATTCATTACCAGGAGGCCAGTACCCGGGGTCCTATTGAACTATTTATTACCAGGGTACTGGTCCCCTGGTAATAAATAGTTCAAACCACTAAACACCGCCATCCGACGCACGGCAGTGTTTAGTGGTTCGAACGTTCTCACCTGCCCAGGATCGAACCTGAGGTTATCTCAACTGCAGTCACGAACGCTGACCACTAGGCCACCAGTTTTCAAATCGAAGTAATGCTTTTCTATGGAGAAAAATTCATGTTCACGATTGAGAAGATTTTCTGTTTCACAGAAAGCTTTTTATATTTTGCCATGACTAATTTGACTTGTATCTCCTCTTTTGACCCTCCTGTAGTATATATACTATATCATCCCTTTCTGTGCATGCAAAATAAAATCTGCCAATCAAACCATTTACCACACCATTTCTGCCGATTAGTGTGATGTGTACCCCTTTCATGCATAATGTCACAGAACTACTTGCAGTCCTCCTTTCAGATTGGTTGTAGCCAAATTTGAGTACCTGATGACACATGGATATTGTGCCAGTCCCAGAGTATATCTCTTTCCTGAAACCAGTGGCTTCAAATAAGGGATGGCAACTCCCTATGGCCTGGGATGCTCAAGGAGAGTTGTTAAACCTCTGAAACAACAACAACAAAAAAAAAAAAAAAAAAAAAAAAGCTTCAAGGCCAGGGTTTCAGGCTAGGATTGAGATAAAGAAGTTTGTTCTCTGCCTGCTATTCCAATAAAGCCTGCCATGAATAGTGCGTACTACAAAAACAGACCAAAGGTCCCAATAGTACTGGATCTTAGCAGTGCAAAAGGACTTATTTTTCTAAGGCTTAAGGACACTAAAGTACTTTTTGTGGCTAGATGTTATGAGAAGATGGTCAAGTGAATTTTTCTGCATGATCAAGCAAAAATATAGAATACAGTATTCTACACAAAAGCATACACTCAGTAGACAAAACATTAGAGACACAGATGATGAGCAGTTGACATGGGCATCCCTGCACAGAGTGGAACAAATCCAAACCAAACGCAGATGATAAATAGGAGGACAGCAGGGCTTCCCAACAGTCTATGGCAATCAGTGAACATGGGTAAATGTGGTTGATCTGAGCGATTTAAATCGTGAACACATTATCACAAGACAGATGGGGTCATTCTATCACCCAAGTGGTAAGAACACACTGGGGTTCCTGAATTACTGGATTTCTACAAAGGAAAAGTTTCTTCAAGAACTACAGATAATAGATAGCATAACAAACTTTTGCCACCTACCTCCAAATGACAGCTCCTTGCTAATTTCATAAAGCAGGAGTCGCCAACCTTTGGCACATGAGGGCCGCATTTGACTTTTAAGTTATTGTAAGGTGCCGCAAGTGCAGTATATAATACACACTTATTTATATCGTGGTAAAGGCTAATTTAAACTTAGCAAAAAGTTCAAAACACAGACAAATATAACTTTTGTTGAATCATGACAGCAAAATATTAGGTAGAAAAACCAAAAATATATATGGCAGAAATATACGTGAAAAAACAACACTGAAATATAAAAGAAAATGTACAAACTCATTTGCCCTATTTAATAAGATTTCTGGTGGTGTATGTGTCCTTTGCTAACTTTTCAATGTCTGCTTTAAAACTTAGAAATTTGCATTGTCACATGTAAGTGTTCATCACTCAATTGAGAACAAAATTTCACCAATTTTACATTTTTTTGATGCCATGTTCCAAATTATTTGTCACTCCATATAAGCATACAACTCAACTCCACTCCACACATTTAATGTCCACCACCACTGAACACTGGTTTATCACATCTCACTCTACTCAGCTTGCATCCTCAGCAGTAGAAAAAAGTTATGTGTCAACAACCGGCTGGAATGGTACCCAATGCAAACTAAGGTCACATCTATCTTACATCAAAGCTTGGCTCCTTTTCCACAGCCAGATATCCAAGTGACCTGCGCTCCCATGCACCATTACTGTTTGTATGCTGCAGGTGATTGCTGTTAATTCACGCATTCTCACATGACAAGGGTTGAAAGGTAGAGCCACATGCTGCCTTCGGGTTGCCAACCTCTGCTATAGAGCAACATACAAGGTAAATTGCTGTGCCACCCGATTTTTCCTGATGCCTGGGCCAAAGCATGTCGGGAAGAAACAAATGGTCAAAGAAACTAGTTAGGCTGTACTTTACAAATAGATTGACATCCCTTCCCCACTCCACTCCACAGTTGGGAAAGGCATTGGTTAATTGCATGGGGAGGAGAGAAGTCTGGAAGAAGAGATTTTTTTTTTTAATGCCTGAACATGCTAATCATAGCTCTTGGGCCTGGGTCTATCTCCCAATATAAAATTCAGGATAAGGCTCTTAAAACTGAACCTGAACTCAGCAGTGTTTCCTAATACCTCCCTTTGTTGTGTCACTTATCTTCAATGAAAGTAATGTAATGTACTCTGCTACCATGTCAGCAGGGGGCTGACAAATAAAAATTTCCTTTGTGGTGTGTGTACCTACAGCTTTAAACTGGGTGTGGCTTTATTTCCAAGAACAAACCAACGAGATAAAGGGTACTGTGGAGTTATACTTGCTGCAACATTATTCTAAAAAAATACAGCAATTTCACGAAGTACAAAAAATTAGTATTTCTGACCCAAATCTCTAGTTTCTCAGAAACAAGTATAAATTATCTTCCCCCTCCCAAATGCCTAACACACAAATTTTACTTATTATT
Source organism: Macrothele yani (assembly GCA_039090855.1). Taxonomy (NCBI): domain Eukaryota; kingdom Metazoa; phylum Arthropoda; class Arachnida; order Araneae; family Macrothelidae; genus Macrothele; species Macrothele yani. The sequence continues at coordinate 72,077,432 of CM077016.1, read as the reverse complement.
TGGAAAAGTAGTGCCTTCGGCAATTGCAGTCTCTGTTGAAAAACTCAGAATCCTTAACAACTGTCTTGCTTGAGTTTGAACTTATACAGTATCTCAACATTAGACCAAGTATGCTAGCTATAGCAGTGGCAATGCTTTCCAAGCACAAGACGACATGCCGATGATGGGCAAAACACGTAACAAGAAATAACAAATAAAGGTAAGTCTATCACACTAGTTACGTTAAGAGATTAGAACTTCCACAAAGAAAGTTCGTAAGTTGTGAGCTTTCGACCTTGTCTTAGGTCTTCATCAGGCCAATGGAGGACTAAGATTGTTTCCAGATTCTACATTTGAATTTTCATTATTTTTGTTGCCAGATCTTAAAATCGATCTCCAGATCATCGGGATTTACAGAGGAGATTCGGAATTGCCGGTCTTTGGGTTGAAAACAATTTCCAGGCTTTCACAGTAACAGAGGGCACATCAATTGTCAAAAGAAGCAATACATTTTGCTTCGTTCCAGCGGGGAATTGCAGATGTGTCTGCCATTGTCAAAATAGACAAGGCTGTATTTGTGTTGGCTTTCAAAAACATCTTTCTTATGTTCCAAAATTCTGTGGTTAATGCTTCTGTATGTGCTTCCAATGTATAAGTCATCACCTGTTGAAGAGAAGATAGGAATGCAGTAAACTCCTGGGAGATCAAGATTTTCATCTTTGTCCCAATCACTTTGTAAAAGAAGACGCTGGGGGGGATGATTTAATGGCAAGATGGCAACCAAAACTTCTGAAAAGAATGTGTAATTTATAAGCATATTTCAAGATCTGGCAGCAAACATTCAAATGTAGAATCTGGAAACAATTTTAATTCTCCATTGGCATGATGAAGACATAAGACAAGGTCGAAAGCTCTTAACTTATAAACTTTCTTTGCAAAAGTTAAACTCTCTTAACGTAACTAGCGTGATCTACTTACCTTTATTTGTTATTCCAAGCACAATCTCTTTTCTTTCTTTTTTTAAGTAGAAGTGCTAAAAGATACTGCTTTACGAAACATTGTGTTTGAATAATTATCATATACTATACCAAGGGCTTGAAAAATACCATGCCCGAGATGCCTGGGGCATATAAAATTATTGGTCCCAGGGCAGGTAGAAAAACAATCTAGTTGCCCGGTTCGGGCAACTAAATTTAAAAACTAAGAAGTTAGAAAGAGAATTTCCTACTACAAGAAAAAAAAAAGACAGTCATTGCACGTCATGTTTCATTTCACTGCTAATCACCGGAAATTGATTATTGTTAAGAATATCACTTCTTTAACCATATTTATGCTCTAGATCCAGAAATTGGAACCACATGTAGTTTTACTCCAAATGTTGTTTATAGGCAGCAAAGAGATGCCTCTGATGGGCCTAGCCTCCAGTGTTTAGTGACGAAGGGCAAAAGCTCCAATGAAAGGAACATGGAAGAGGCAGAATCACTAAATTTCTCAAATACCAATTTCCCCATCATATACAGACTTTTGTGCATTGATCATTTTAATTACAGACCCTTAAAATGGAAACGCAGAACATTTAAAAAAAAGTGTGTATATTTTAACTTAAAAAAATAAATAAATAAATAAATGAGGATCCTGATTTGTTATCTTAAAAGATAAACTTTTCTGGGCATCCAGCTTTTACTACCTGGGGAGGTAAATAATTTCTGCACATGCCCAGCAGGGCATGTAACTTTTCAGATATTTTTCAAGCCCTGATACTATACCTGATCTGTTCAAATATATTGGTGCTTACAAAGCCAAGATCTTATGAGGACTGTTGTGGTGTGGCATTTAATCATTACTAGAATGTTTCAGAAGAATGAGATTAAATATTTCATTAGATTTGAAATGGATGATCCTTCATGGTAAAAATAAAATTAAAATTCCATTTCATTCCCATAATGTTTCTTATTATTAAGTGTACAAATAAGTTTTAAAGCGTTTCAAGACAACACAACATGTAATTTGAGAAAAAACAACAATACCCTTACGAATCAAAATATGCGGCGCCATTATCTATCACCTTCCACCATTGCTCGGACAGCCGACTGATTCCAGCCATGAAGAATACTTCGTCGTGTGATGCGATGAAGTCGTCAACCCATTTTTGCACTTCGTAACATGTCCGGAACCGTACAGCAGACAAACCATGTTGCATCGAACAGAACAAATGATAGTCTGAAGGGATTATGTCGGGTTTGTGCACCGGGCACTCCAAAACTTCCCAGCCAAGCGTCAATAACGTTTCCTTGACCAATTTCGCGATATGCGGCCTAGCGTTGTCATGCAGTAATTTCACGGGACGCCATCCTTTGCCTGTGAATGGACGTTTCAGACAGATTTCCTGGTTCAATCGTAGCAATTGTTGCTTGTAGCGATCAGCAGTAACAGTCTGACCCTGTTCTAATAGTTCATAATAGAGCACACCCTTCATATCCCACCAGAACTTTCTTGTAGTGAATATCGCGTTTTGGTGTCGAAGTTGTTACTTCACCGGGGTCAACCCAGTGTTTTTTTCCATTTGGGATTGTCATACCATATCCACTTTTCATCACCTGTAATGGCTTTCTACAGGAAAAACTTTGTGTTGTTTATTCAAGAGATTCAAGCAGTTCATGACACACTCATCCTTGTTCCTCTGTCCTCTGGCTCAGGTCATGTGGCACCCATTTTCCTTCCTTCTGAATCTTTCCCATTGCACCTAAATGATTGGAAATGGTTTGTTGAGATACCCCCAGTTGTTCAGCTAGTTCTTTTTGCATTTGAGACGAATCTTCATCCAGCAATGCTTGCAGTTCCTCGTGTGCAACCTTTTGTGGGGTGCCACTGTTTTCGATCGCTAACATCGAGATCGCTTGTTTTAAACTGTCTAAACCAAAACTCGCACATGCTTTTCGATACAATATTCTCCCACAGAACATATCGATGCATATGTTTTTGCAGCACTTTTTCCTTGATGAAATTCGTAACAAATGCAGTATCGCTTGCCATCTTTCACCTTCCCATGTGCAAGTGCGTTTGACTGTTGGGCAAACTTCTGTGTCACATTTTATACTCTGAACCAGTTATGGTTACATGACAACAACACGGGGGAATTTTGGATAAGTAAATAAGTGGTATAAGTCACACAAAAAATGCTTTAAAACTTATTTGTACATATAATATAATTTTATTATTTCATTACTGATTCAGGCAAATGGAGATTTTAGGAATCCCTTTATGACATTTTGCTAAACAACATGCTAAACCATAAATGACAAAGCACAGAAAGCAAATTACTGCTTATATAATAAAGGAGTGCAGTGTTAAAAGGATGAAATATTAGAGAACATGAAAATGTCCCCAAACCTTACACAAACATAAATATTGTGAAAATATTAAAAAAAAAAAAAAATGTCTTCAAAAAATCTTGCTCTCTGACACACAAAAACATGAAAACCTTCTTTTTCAGAAGCTTTAATAATGAAGTTGCATCAAGATGTTTGGCACATATTTTTTTTTCACTTTGCATACATAATTCATGAAAATGTACATCATTTTGATGGGAAAATGAAAACACTGGGCAAAAAAACTGATTCAGCAAAACTAAATGCACAACTTCATATAGGATTCCAATGCGAGATACAGATTTGTTTGATAACGAAAGATGAAAATAAACAAATCACATAGCAACAAGCATGGAAAAGTTTCCTTGCATCAGTTTGAAAGTGGTTAACTGGGTTTGCATCATACTACCTACTTAAAATAGTCTCTATGCAAGTTTTTATCATATTTATATATATATTTATATATAATATATATACAACCATAATTGTGAGTATATTACAAGCATTCATAATATCAGAACCAATGTAACAGTATCACCTAGAAATTCTCCTTATAACTGTTGGAAGCTTCTGAATGCAAAAAACAGCATTTATTTTCTTTTTATTAAAGTATAAACAGTATGAAGTATAAAGCCTGCTAAAGAACATCTTATATTAACATATAAATTAGAAAACAACCTGTGGAGTTTCAATATTTACAATTTTTTTAAGCAGAAAGACAACAGGCAAAATACTGAGTAAACTTAACAACATTAAAGAATAACAAGTATTTACAAAAATGTACACATTCTTTTAGGTAGCAGAATAAACACACAAATTGCCTAACAATTTGGGGAAGGTGTCATAAGAAGGTAAAACTTATTGGCCATAGTTTGATCATATACACTTAAGTACAGGTATGCTTTTATTTCCCAAAGATGACCATACAAATTTACTTATACAAATGATAGTTTAACTTTCGTTTGACCAGACTGAGAACAGGTCCAGCTTTTGTGTGTGCGTGTGAGAAATGAAGACATTTTCAGAAAACATGATGAATGAAACCACATATATTCTTATAAAATTCAACTAAAAATAAGAGATCAAGAAACACAGGAATTATATAAGAACAGGCTAAGGTAGAGGGGAATGTGGTATGGGTGAAACATTGTATTTGAGTAATGCAGAAAAAACAATTTATGTTGCAAATTGCTATAACAATGGGTATAATACACTCTAGAAATGGATTATGGCTCAGCATAAAATTTGTGCTTGAAGAATTGCCACGAGATTATGGTATTCCATAAACAACAGATATTTTTCAACCTATGTATTATGTTGTTGCAGGTGAAATGTCGGATTTTGGGATGACGTCGTTTCAAGCCGTTAAACACCGGCATATGGCGCTAGTGAGTTTGATCAGGAAGGTTAAATATCCCTGCCCGTCGGCACGGAATCATTTCAGTGCTAGCTCGTAGTGTGATTGTGTAGCCAGAACATGGAAGGAGGCCAATTACGGATACTTTTTCTGTACAAGTTCAAACTGGGCCACAATGTTGCAGAAGCAGCCAGGAACATCAACACAGCATTTGGCAAAGACACAGTAAACAAACGGACTGTGCAGCGATGATTCAAAAAATTCCGAGCCAGTGATATGGAACTTGCAAATGCACCGTGCGAGCACTCAGCACCAGCCATCGACAAACTGCGAACCCTAGTTGAGAGTGACCCGAGCCGAACTATACGGGACATGGCAGAGAAATTAGGGGTCCACTATTCAACAGTTTACTGTCACATGCAAGAACTTGGTAAAGTCAAGAAGCTCGATAAATGGGTTCCCCATGAGCTGACCGAAAGCAACATGAAGCGTCGACTGGAGGTTTGCACTTTGCTGCTTGCCTGGAACAGAAACGCTCCGTTTTTGCACAGAGTAGTGACATGCGACGAAATATGGATATTGTACAACAATCGTCGCCGATCTGCACAATGGCTAGATGTTGGTGCGGCCCCAAAACACATGCCGAAACCAGAACTTCATCCGAAGAAGATAATGGTGACTGTTTGGAGGTGTGCAACCGGTATTCCGCACTATTCGTTCATGAAATCTGGCGAAACCATTAATGCAGAGAAATACTGCAACCAGCTGGATGCAATGCATAAAAAGTTATGCATTAAGCAGCCGAGATTGGTCAACAGAGATGGCGCTGTACTGTTTCATGACAATGCGAGGCCCCACGTTTCGAGAACAACGGTCCAAAAATTACACAGCCTGGGCTATGAGGCTCTTCCGCACCCAGCTTACTCTCCTGACCTCTCGCCCACCGACTACCACTTGTTCAAGCATTTGGACCATTTTTTGGCAGGGAAACGATTCACCAATGAAGCAACCGTCAAACACGCCTTTGAACAGTTTCTGCAGTCCACAACGGCCGACTTCTATGCAACTGGCATCAATGGCACTGGTATCGCAATGGGAGAAATGCATTGCAGCTAATGGTGCCTATTTTGATTGATACAGGTCGGTTTCCACCATGTAATTGTAGATGGAAGTTTCACTCCCAAAATCGACATTTCATTGCAACAACCCAGGGGTGCAGAAAATTTTCAGGGCCCAATATTTCCCCAGAACGCAATTTTTTTTCTGTCAGAAATTTCCCCCAAAACTGTAGCGGACTTTCATACAAGTTTAAAGCGAGTATTAGAGTATATGTTGATGATTAAGAATTATCCTTAAAGCCTATTACATAAAAATTTGAAAAAAAAACAACAAAAAAAAACCTAATATTTATTTTAGATTCAAAATGTCTGAAACATTTTTGGGTCTAGGTGAAAACAGTGGTGGGGCAGAGAGGCTGGAAAATAAACAGCTAAAAAGAATTCTGCAATTAACTATAATTTATTTCATTCTAGCATTTCAGGCGTATAATTGTGTCAGATAATTTTACTGAATGAAATTTAAATTAGACTTAAATCCTTTGAAAAATGCATGGGTCATTTGCTTTAAAATGTGCGGAACCCTAATAATTTTTCGGATCGGCGCCTACGACACATTTGCTGCCATTAGTTTCGGAAAATTTTTATTAGCATGACTAGTGGTTGCACTGTACTTATTACTTGTGCCACGCTGTCTACACCTTGGCATTAGTAAAGTCGTTTGAGCTCGGTGAATCATATGCCAGCGGCAGTCTGCAGTACGTCACTGTGCTCATAACCTCTTGTATTTATAACATGACATTTTTCAAAATGATTACCTGATTTCCATGCAATAAATTACTCTTATCTTTCGCTTTATACTCGTCGTTAATAAGTCAATTTTTCGTTTTATTATTATTATTACTACTATTATTTTACCCGTGGGTAAAAATTTCCCCAAAGCTGCCTTAATTTCCCCCGAACCTCGTCCGCACATTCAGACAAATTCTGCACCCCTGCAACAACCTAATACATTTAAATTTCTATTTATAGTACAGTGAAACCTCTGAATAAGGGTCGCTGCTCGGACCATTAAAAAGTGACTGTTGTTGGGAGGTTAGACCTAGGTTAACATTGCTAGTTCATTTGCTTTGATACAAAAGGAATGTACAAATTGTACAAAGCTTACAAACAAATAAAACAGGTTGAGATCTTTCTCCAAAGGTAGAATGCTGAATGAAACTCAATATAACAATTTAAAATAAATCATGGTGCACAGGATTTTAGCAAAGTGGCATCTGGCTCGTCGCCTCAAACTTCTCTTTAGAAATATCAAACTAGGAGGTTAAGTTTAGGGTATGTTAAAGGGAAAGAAAAATGATACAGTGAAGTGGAACTGCACAGTTAGCAGAAAAATAGAAAAATACGCAGAAAAATAGGAACAGAACCCACAGGGACTAATCAAAGATATACCGCCACCAACGGAAAACATTTTACGCACTGGCACCCCCCCCCTCAGGTTGTGACTGAAACATACACAGGAGTTGGAGTTTGTCTCACATAGGACTAAACTTTCAACTCCTTTCTTTTCACTTAAGCACACCATTGTACTCACCGTAATCCAACCCATCAAACTTGAGGCCAGTAGCATTCTTTATTCCTATCTTATCTCTTTTGCTGAAATACTGAAGAAACTGTGTAAAATTCTAAAGTATAAGATGTTTGTTAGATAGATCTCTTTCTGGACTGACTGGGGTAGCTGTAAAGAGGTTATCGTTAATGTTAATCTTATGACAACTGTTCTGTACCAATCAAAACTTGTTGTTTCTCGAACATTACCATTGCTTTGGAGGTGCCCATTAATGGAGGTTTCACTGTATTTTGAATTAATGAAGTCATGATAAAATCCTAGCGATGAGATATCTTAAAAGCGTAATTTAGTAATACGAGAATTACTAGGATAGCTTTAATTTACTTTTTTGTCAAATTTTTGGGTTGCACACCAACCCATCATCGGGGTTGACTCAAGAGCATATGCGCTGCCACTCAGGCAGTAATACCCAGACTTTCTGTTCGTTAATCACGACACCTCTTCTTTCAATTTGTAAACTTTCTTCCAACTTTCGATTTACAAAGTGCTCTTGATGTGAAAGAATTTTGAAAGAATCCGAGTACATCGAATGGCCAGTGCTTTACGCTTGAAAAATTGCCATGAGATTATGATAGTCCATAAACAATTAAGATATTTCAGACATTCAATTAATTGGGACTCTCTAAAAATCCTTTTACAGCAACAGCACTTTGTAAAACAGAAGTTGGAAGGAAGTCAACAAATTGAAAAGAAGAAGAGGCGCCACAATTAATGAACAGAAAGGCTGGGTATATTACCGCCTGAGTGGCAGCACCTACTCTCTTGAATCAGTCCTGATGACAGGTTGGTATGCAACCCAAAAATTTGACAAAAAAATTTAATTAAAGCCATCCTAGTAATCCCCATATTACTAAATTATACTTTAAAGGTATTTTTTTTAATGTTAAGCACCAATAAATATGAACACACTTATATTTCAGTTCAAAATTTCCACTGTCAGTGAGACTATTTCTGCGTTGCTTACGGAGAAACTCTGTGAAAATAGCTTCCATTAGAGTTATGAGATCAGGTAATTACCATTTTAGAGTTGTCTACTGCTATGATAAAGCCTCAAGTTTCTGGGTTGGATATGTTGTAATTAATGTATATCAAAATCTCCAAGTGATTACTACTCAAACAAAATGCTGGATTTGACAGCGTCAACTATCTGGAACAGACGCTCAAATTGATGGTTATAGTTAGCACCACTAACACAGAAATGCAAAATGGCCTTAAACCTTATTAGACTGCTAAAGCTACAGGCTTCCACTCGATATTTCAATTATGTGGAACATCAATCAGACTTAATGGCAGCACACTTACCTCCTCTGTAATGGAAATTCTGATTAAAATGTAACATTGGAATTATATTGCATCACATAAACTAGAAACACATGTTTCAGTTAGAGGAGGCACTGGTCATATCTACATGTCGATGGCTAGCATGAAGATCAATATATAAGCCTCAGAGACTATAAAAAGAGTATAAAAGTGATTGAGAGTAAGATGAATGTTATTTCTGGAGATTGACAGAAACGTGAAATATTTCTAATGAAACAAAACTTGTACTGCATAAAAAATTTACAAAATTGGGATTCTTTGGAAGTGAATCTACAACCATGGTATGAATGAATGAAGATAACATGAGGCGAATCAGATATTAGATTTTAAAATGTCAACATAAATAACATGAATTTGATGAAATGAGTCCAGGGGTTGTGCTGTTGATTGCTAATTTTTCACAGTTTGTGAAAAAAAAAATCATTTTGGCGATTACCTTTTTGTACTACAGGGTAGTAACAACGAACTGTACACCAATTGTACTTAAAGTAGTATAACTATATTAGAAATCCGAATTTCTTGGCGTAGATTATAAATCAAAGTTTCCAAGCTTTCACACATCAACCAGATGGCTTTTTCAAGGAAGGTAGACAGCAAACTGCATAATAGAATGCTTCAACAATTTGAATGTAGCAAAAGAACAGATGCGAAGTAATTATTCATTCAAAGACCAGAGGGTTCATTTAGCCCGTGGAATCATGGAAGGAAAACAGAAGGCATTTACTATTTGAAGAACTGGTTCTAAACTTGTGGCAACTCCAGCGAGATACTATCATTGCATGACTCACTGTTGGTAATGATCTCAAATGTTTCACGAATGGCAGTAGATTTTGGGGTGGAGTAGGAAGCTAATTTCCTTACATCATCCCACATAGCAGCAGTGGGCTTGAGCTGAACTTCTCTGGATAGGGCCGTTGTTACTTTACCATCCTTTATGTCCCTTTTATGCTCATTGATTCTAATTCTAAATGAATGTTCAGCCATTCCAACGTAGTATTGCTTGGAGCTGTCCAGATATTGTAGAGGGATGGCATAAACACCTGCCTCATTGGAAAGTGGGGGTTTGTCAGTGTTTTCCTTAAGCATGGCATATAAATCCCCTATAATAGCTTGCTGGGCTGTCTAATGCCCTTGCTATCATTAATCCACATGCATAATGGTAATATATTGGTAGCTTACCTTTTGAGGTTTGCCTCGTTGACATTTCTTGCACGTCATTATCGGGTTTTTTTTGTAGCTTCCAGCAGGGTAAGTTGCTGTTTCAGTCTACTGTTCTGTACATGGAAATTCTGATTAAAATGTAACATTGGAATTATATTGTATCACATAAACTATACTCAGGACAAACTTAACCTGGCAATGGAAGGAAGGCTACAGAGTGTATACTTCTATTGCATAAAATAGATAGAGTCTAAAAGCTCGTACTCCTGTTTCAACTGGCACTTAAAAAGTACACAGATGTTCAATACATTGTGTGTATGTGCATTTAAAAAATTCAGATCTGTTTCAGCGGCATTTCTAAAAAATACAGATGTTCATGCTTGGTGACGTCACTGATCGTCCTCTGTTACAGCATTCTTCTTTGGGTCAGAGTTAAGCTGTTAACCCAGGGGATATTTACCGTCACTACCGGCCTGCAACAAAACGTGCAACGTGCGCCGGGGGGGGGGGTATGGTCAGGGCACGGTTACAGACAGCCCTGAGGGCTTGTGGGAGAAGCTCCCTCGCAAAATTTCCGAGTGAAGATTAATTACACACCATTAGTACAGAGTAATACTGGAAACTGGGAGTGAAAAGAAACCGTAGCATTTGCCTCATTGCCAGGATAGCTCTGCCCCGAGTATAGAAAATTATATGAGCCGGTCAGGTACATAAAGCATCTTCATATATGCTTGTTTGTTTATACCTCTTGAGTTTAACTGCCCCCAGCTGGATTACTTCGTATTTTGCTTTTTTTTTCTTTCCCTTCCTTAAAAAATTTACAATATGTACATACTCCTTTAAAATATTTACAACTCAACTCAATTCATATGTGAACACTTAAAAACTGAACTCAGGTAACTTTAAAAACGTACTCATTGACATTCACACCACTTACGGCACCACCAACAGTACTCGCACATAATTCTAATCCAACACTTTAACACCAAACTAATTGCAACTCAAATCTAAAAACTTCATATATACAGGCAGCATGTATTGTAAATAGTGTATATAAGCTTTTTAGATTTGAGTTGCAATTAGAATTATGTGCGAGTACTGTTGGTGGTGCTGTAAGTGGTGTGAATGTCAATGAGTATGTTTTTTAAGTTACCCGAGTTCAGTTTAAGTGTTAGCATATATATGAATTGAGCTGAGTTGTAAATATTTTAAAGGAGTATGTATGTATTGTATATTTTTTAATGAAGGGGGGGAAGAAAAAAGAGAAAAAATACAGCAGGGAGCAGTTAAAGTCAAGAGGTATAAACGAACTACAAGACTGTGCGAAGATGCTTTATGTACCTCACCTGCTCATATAGATACATAACGTACTGAACAGTAGAAGAAAACAGCAACTTACTCTGCTGGAAGCTACAAAAAACCCCGATAACGATTTGCAAGAAATGTCAACGAGGCAAACCTCAAAAGGTAAGCTACCAATATATGGCATATAAAGATGTCGGAGACCTGATGCTGACACTAAAGTTCATCTTCTCAAGCTGATAAGAAACATCTAGCATGTAGGGTATTGAGCCCGGGTAGTGTAGTTGTGACACAAAAAGATTAATATGACTGGGTTCCAATTTTTTAAATATAGCTATGGGCATATCCTGCCTTAGTGGCCAATTTGACGACGTTCTTTAATTTGCATTGTCTAGAGAAGAACACATGGTTCATACGCTTTTTCAATCACAAAATTCCAAGACTTTTCGATTTTTTTCCAGGACATACAAATCAAACTTTCTTACTTAAAATATAGTGAAACCATAGATCTGTTCAACCTGTAACCTCTACAACAAACAACTTCCTACATGCTTCAGCAAACTTAATACAGAATGCTAAAAATGATGTCCGCTGCAGCTAATCAAAAACTTATGTTTTTAGTCTCACAGATATTGCTGTAAACGGAAAAGTGAACTTACGCCCTATAGTGGTGCACTTGAGCGTTAAGAAATATTTGAAATTATATGAGAAACATTTTGCACTGAAAATGTTCTCCAACATAGAAAGAATTTTTCAAATCGGACTCCTATAAACAGAGATATGGAAAAAAATAAGATATGTGTACGCCCTCCTGGTGGAAAAATTATGCACTATTTTAAGCAGGAGGTATTCTAAAAAGTTTTCCCGAGGTGAGCGGTATCGGTTCACGAAGGAATTTTTTCAATCGAGTTTCCAGTTGCAAATACACCAGAAGCAAAAATAAACACTTACGCTCCCTGGTGGCCAAACCATTCCTTACCAAAATACATTGTCCACATATCTTAGCCAGGTAGTAGGCCCTGGGATGGTGAATGTGAATATATATTGCTAGATTGGGTGAAGTATTGCTTCAACGAGAATGGCGGAAAGCGAGAATTTCATTGGAGCACCATTAATCTGTTTGTAGATTTGTCCTTGGAAACTGAAGTAGCTGGAATTTGAGACCAAGTTCATTAACTTCAAGATGTTGAGGAAAGGCTCCTGCAAATGAAGTGAATTAGATATGGGCTCTTTAACGTTTCGATGGCTTCCGGCACAAGGACCGAAGGGTGAAGAGAAAACATGTCAAAACTGCCGCTAATGTCACGTTGTTGGACAAAGATTCGCTTCATTTTCGTGATAAAATCCAGAGTGGAAGTTATTATAAAGTCCAATTCAGGAAGACAATTAGCCAGAAATTTTATAATAGAAATTCATTATTTTGGGGGCCCTCCAGCATCGTGGGGCTCCACGCCCTGGCTTCCTTGTACTATGGTAAGTGCTTCTAATGTAGCAAGTAAAACCTATTGAGATTTACCACATGTTAACACCTCGTTATCTTTGTTCGTTCCATGGTTGAAGTAGTTATCAAAATGTTTCAATTTTATAACTTCTTTTTATGTAACTTAAGCACTATTTCATTAGAAATACTTAATGTTTCTGTCAATTGTTATTATGTGAATTTCTGCCAATCCTTTTCATTATGATTACTAGAGGTTTCTATTCTGATTTAAACAAGATATCATTCAAGAGTTGATAGAATGCATGAAGTAGGCATATTATAATCCTACTTATCTGGCTCATGTTTTTTTTTTTTTTTTTTTAGCATATTCGTGGCATCAACACGGGCCCCTTCACTGTAATACTCCTTGGCCTTAAAAACCATCAACTCTACATCCTCACTCTTGTCAAACCACATGGGAGAGCTAACACAGTAACAGTACTGAATAAAAGGAGTTGTGGATCCTTACCTACATTTTTTCCATTAGGTGTTGTGACTGTCAGAATCAAGGGAAATACTGATAAATCACTCGAGATTTATTCTGGGGATACAGAAGGGATGTAAATACCAATTTCTGTTTTTAAGTCAGATAAGTTCATGGATGTTAAAATAGGTAGCTCTGATATCAGCCGTTTATTGCATGCTGGTGATTTGGTGTTAATATTAATAGCTTGCAGGATAATCTTATTCAGCTGAGTAAGACTTGCAGAATTTTGATTAAAATAAAAGTTGCAAAATCTAAATTTATGGTTTTAAGTTTAACTACCACAGATATTAACTATGAAGTTCTGGGAAAGGTGCTTGAACAGGCAACAGATTTCAACTACTTGATTCAACAAAATTAGGGGATACTATGAAGTCATGATAAGGAGTGGGCAAGTCAAGGAAAGTCTGACATCAGCTATATAAGATAAATTTCACTAAGGAGGAGGTTGGTTAAAGAACACAGCTGGTTGCATACAATGCATTAGAGACAGACCTACCCCTTTCTAAAATTCTGAGAGTTGGATACAGTGTAGGAGGTACATCAGGCAGTCAGACATAGGTGGGAACCAGAATAAAGTAAAAAACAGGTTCAGTGGTAAGACACAATTAGTGTAATAGATATAAAACTAAGTGATGGGTACTTCTCCAGGGAAAACAAATTTAATGAAAACTGAATCGACTGTGGAAGATGTGGCGCTGAAAGTGAAGCAGAGAAGTAAATACACAAATGAATTGATGAATGCATTGGTGTTAATTTGCAATTACTGTTTGTAAGGTGTAATATGAAAATATACTCTTGTAGCCATGAATATGCTACACTACCATCTTATTTTATTATGGCATTGCATTTTTGGGATTCATTTTCAGCTAGCCTATTCAAATCGTGTCCATAACTACACAGTTCACTTCAATAATTCTCATAATAATCTCCCCAAAAGAGGATTAGAAGTAGACTGGTAACTAGGCATAAGTGTCCCAGTAGCCATACTTTTTATCCACACAGTTATTTTTCTTTCATCTAACTTTCCTGAACTTAGTTAACATCACACACCTGGCCCTTGCACCAATTTGATTTCATTACTTACTCACTCAGGAAATGTATGCAATCTTACAAAATTGGTAATTAAGCTGAGTTACAGCTCAGCAATGTTGAGCTGTAACTTTAGTTAGAGAGATTTTAGTTCTGAATACTTATGAAAAATGAAAACAACCATCTGTACACATTCACTGCCCTTCACAATTCTTGTCGTTTTGTTAGAAGACTGTAGTTTACTTTGGAAATGCAGTTCCTTTTTTATGGCAAAATTTCACTTCATGCCGAAAACTGAAAAACTTTCCAAGGAGGTTAGTTATTACTAGTGTAATCAGCTTTTCAAAGATGCATATGTAAGCATACATGTACCAACTCAAAGTTTTAGCCTTATTATTATTAATAATCTATGGCCCATAAACATATACACTACTTCATATATCACAATTATTAGAACAGCTTTTCACCAAACTTTCACTGTACAGTGATGGGAATTTCATTCACCATAAAATGCTATGCAACAAGGTATGTTCTGAAAACTTAAATGCTCTTAATTCCAACAAAACTAATACTGCTCTTAAATATTAATTATATCTTTTTTTCTTTTTTTTTATCCCAGATTCCTTGACAGGCTCAATAAAATTTTATTAGTAATATTTACTGAATATTCTAGAAAACTGAAAGATGGTACAAATTGAAAACTCCTGGCAGTTCAACATTAACATCTTTTCCAGGAAATCTTACTTGTACCTGTAACTGAATGGATAGTTGCAGGCTCCTTAATAGTCAACTTCAATCATTTAACTAGATGCCATAGTTATTTGGATAATGTGTACATGCACATACATCCAAGTGAATATTACATTACAGATCAGTCCCAGTTTTGGTACAAGTACACTGCAACAAAGAAAATGTGTGATCTTTGTAGACACACACAATCACATTACAACATAAAGCTTCGGAATATAATGATTGTGGAATGTTTACGATGCAATCAATCGCATCCACAAATCGATTAAAAAGCTGTTAATCATGAATACAGTGGCAGGAAAGCAATGAAAGTAGCACTGCAAACTTTAACAATAAAAAAAGACAACACTTATCAAAAATGCATTACCACTGGCTACATCTGCATAGAAACACCCTGATCTGTGCACTGAAATCTCAGTTGTTTGCATTGAGGCATCCTATTGATGGTAAACATTTCATTTTGTTTTACAAATGACAATACAATTTCACTGTTACTGTACATTAATTGCAACACAGAACAATTCTACACTAATCACAAAATTCTTGATCTTACAATTAAATTTTTAAAATACAGTCGAACCCACATATAACCAGCTTGCATACTACAATGTTCCACATAAACTGAAGTTTTTATAGACCCCTTTAACATTGCAATATCTCCCATTGCTGTTTTAAACGCATATTATGAACAACAATTTTTGGAGAAACCACTGAAGTTCAGCACACCTATCACTAAACAAAAATGTGGCTTTCATCCAGTTTTTTACCCTTTCCTCTTCCACTGGAAAACTAGGAATTACCTGCTATTGACAGCACCCCATGCTTCACTTTACAGGTAGGTCAGTTTGCATGAACACAAGGATGTCTCAGCTGCTTTTTAACACTTCTAGTCACCCTTCTCCTACAACACACAGATATCCTGGGCAAATATGCTGTTTTTTATCTCCCCTCCCTTCACCACCTTTCAATCATCTAATCTCTGCTCTAGGAAGCTGTAAACGTGTGTATGGGGCAGAACATGGAGTTAATGATGTCACATTAGCAATGGGATTCTTCATATTTTCAGGGATGTCAACCCCATCTTCAATGGGTGTTGTCCTAGTAGACCCACCAAGGTAACAAAGAATGGATTTGGTCACATTTGGTAAATTTAATTGGACTTTGAGTGCTCAGTAGTCTATGCAACATGCTTACGAAAATCAAAAATCCTGCTCTTAACATGTGTAAAACTTTAATGTATTGTGAGAAAATTAATGCAATCAGTTCAGCAGTTAACATTTTTGAAGTTACAATTAATAACCAAGGGCAAGAATCAGAGCACGAATGATGATCAGTCAGGCTGAAGAAATCCATATAGAAAAGAAAACAATTTAAGACTTGCTATTAAAAGTTTAGAAAATCTTAGAATTTAGTTTGTGCCTACAAACATCTTAACCACTGCATTAGAGGAAGTTTAAAAAAATAATAATTTAACAGCTGCTATCATAACAAGCAGAAAAAACGAGCAACAGTTGACCAACATTTCCGATGTAACCTGCAAAAAGTAGAACCATGTAAGAGGTATATTTAAAATGATAATTAACACAACAATCACGCATCTCTGAATTGACTGTTTCTCACATAATATGAATCACACCAGAAAACTTGGAAAATTTCATTGTTCTGGAGTGGGAATCGAACCCGTATCACCCGATTACTGTTCGAGCATGTTAACCGTTACACCACTCGAAACAACAAAGTCCCAAGTATCTGAGTGTTAAGGGCATCCGATTATCCTCCGACTGCATTCTTAATCAAAGTGAATTGTGCTGCCATCTAGCGTTGTTAAGCAAATCACCAGTCATTCAGGTATATAGTGTGGAAGAAATATTCTCATAATACATGGGAAATATGTCATGATAATTAACACAGCAATCAGACATCTCTGATTTGACCGTATTTCTGTTTCTCGTGTAATGCAAATCACACCAGAAAACTTGAAAATTTCATCACCCTGGAGCGGGAATCGAACCCTCGTCTCCTGATTACCGTTCGAGCATGTCGCCAGACGTGGATTCAATATCCGCTCCAAGGTGATAAAATTTTCAAGTTTTCTGATGTGATTACATGAGAAACATTAAATATGGTGAATTCAGAGATGCATAATTGCTGTGTTAATTATCATGTCGTATTTTCCAGGTATTATGAGAAAATTTCTTCCACACTATATACATATTTAAAATTTTTGGCAGTTACTTTAATTTTTATATCAATTAGTTTGCTTATTGCAGATCTCATTCTTAGATGTAGCTTTTAATTAACAAGTAATATTTAATCTTTGATTAGTTGATAAACATTTAACGAAAAAAGTAGTTTTAACTGACAATGTAATATGCCAAAAATAGCCCCTTTTTTGATCTGTTCAGTTGTAATGATGTTTTTAACTTTCACTTCAACTTTGTTATATACAGGTTTGACTGTAGTTTTCCAATTGTCAAAAATTTTATATTTCATTTGCAATATATTCATTTCTAGGTGCTGTATCATGCAATGTTGATTTAGCCAAACAGATCAGATATTACATCCAGTTTTTAACAAGTCTGGCTTGACACCTAACAGATTGGCCAATACACATACCATGTTATCTGACTAAAACTGCATGCATCTGGGCATAAGTATATACTAATGGACATAGAACAGTAAAATGCAACTGAACAACATAACAAATATCCAATTTTAGAACTTCATAAAGACATTTGTAGGTGTCAATTTTATTCTAAATTAGTTGGCACTTCAGTAGCAGGCATTATTCATGAAGGCAACAATGAAAACCTATATTTCTTTCTGTGGTGGATAGTCATGTGTATCACATCAAAACTACAGAAGAACCAACTAATTTATCAATTATCTGACCCAAAATTAAGCTCATTACTTTTGTTATGAATACTACACCACAAACACCTCAGAACATTTTACAGAATGGCAAAAAACTTAGATGAATTTCATTAACTTTGTCAATGAATTTCCCAGGGAGGACAGTGTTTTAGAGCAAAAATTGCATCAGTTCAGAAGCATTCTGGCTGTATATGAACAGGATAAACATGCTAATGTAAGCTCATAATCTGGAACCATCAGTATGAAGCACAGATCAAGTTTGTAAATCATTTACAGTTTATGAAATAAATTTTAAGGAACTTTATTTTTTAAACTTTTCATATTCCTGTACTGTGAAAATACATGCAGTTTGATCATGAATATTGATCTTTCCTTCCTCCTACCTTTCACAAGTTGGGTACCTTCATCACAACAAGTTTTTGAATTTTTATAGAATAAGGGCCATATAATAGAGGTGAAGGACAAATCATTTTCCAAATACTTATGTAAATGGCTAGGAAATACAAGACCAATGACTGCAAACTGGACATGTATTGCAAACAGTTATTTAAAAAAATATTGCTGTAATAGTTTTGTTGAAATATAAAGTGGGTCTAGTCTTTCAGACAACCTACTGTATTCAGCAGAGAAACAATATACCATCATTTTCCTTCATAGTAGTAATCATAACCCTATGTCAATTGGATTCATCTTTTAACCAGGCTGCAGGAACCCACTGAGGTTCTCGTTCTAGCGTATTGATTTCTTTTAACAATTCATTATAAACTTTATCAATATCAGAATTTATAATAACCATGTCAAAATAATGTCCATAGCTCTCTTCCATTTCTCTTGCTTTTTCTATAATGTCCTTTAGTTCTTCATCTTTCACATTGTCGCCAACTTTCATTCGATTTTGTCGTAATTTTTCCATGGATGGCGGTGCAACAAACACAATGTAGGGCTTCAAATCAGAGTTCTTTAAGATCTTCAGAGACTGGAAAACATGATGATAATGACTGACTATCAAAAAAATGTAAAACAGGATAATCTAACTTTAATAAAAATTTTGAAAAAAAGTCATGCTTGATTAAAACCTAAAACTGTGCAAATGTACAAGATGAAATTTGAATGATATCTTATGATCCCTCAAATACTTACAACCAAAATGCAATATTTTAAATTTACAAGATATCATATGCAACACGGAGGGGGCACATATTTCTTCCCCAAATTTCATGAGTAATCATAATTAATTCAGAGCTAATGGCCCAAGGAAACGAAAGGACCAGAATCACTAAATAAATACCAATGCCCATCTCTCACCCAAGTAATCACTGATAGATGTTACAATCCAAATTATTCAATAATTAAATTGGAAGCATGATTTCACATGTTTCAGATATCATTTTGAATTATATCCTACTAATTGACTGCTGCCCAGTGGTCTAGGGTGTGAGCTTCTGGCATTTCGTACTGCTGGGCCTGGGTTCAAACCTCAGGGCAAAACACTGGTTCGTTAACCTTTCCCTGGAACCATTGGTGCTAAATCAGGGATGAACAATTTCTTGTAGCCTTCATATGTCTCCCACTCCTAAAGAGAAAAATAACTAATTCCACCTACCAAAGTTCTTGAAAAGGAAGAGCTGAAAATATGTCATCGCAAGCTTACCACTCATACATGAAGTACAGATTATGGCACATCCTCTTGCAAGACAACTAGAAAATTGTATTTTAAAATTTTATGAAAGGAGCTGTCAAATGGGTAACAGCTATTGATGGCAATTCTATGCCCCAAACCAACGCTACTATTAAATAATTGCATGTTACATTTACAACTTTTAATTAAAAAACAATAGTTACAACAATGATACTAGATTGTAACCTTAGAATTTTTGTGTAGATTAAACAAGAAACTGAAATTAATACAGTTAAAACATTAAATTGCTATATTTTTCATGTATTATGTGTAGTTATGAACACTATTACAATACCAACAGTGTAAAGAATAATTTTGGACAAAGAAGAAAAGAAAATTTTCACTCTTGCAGCATGAATTCCACGACAATTATGCCTCATGGGAACTTTTGTTCCATTTAACAGTGTGCTGATTGGCTTTTTATTTCATATTTTGCTGGCATTTTAAATAAAGTACAAAACAGAAAGCCATAAATACCACATGGGTATATTTTAACTTGCTTTACATTTTACTGCCTTCATTGTTCACTTTGTAAAGGGTTTATTGTTAAGAAATAAATTTAAGGTTTATGGTTGAGAAACTTAAGTTCACATTATGTAATATTCTAAACAGTCTTGCAGACACTCACTCTCTTCCTCTCCCTCTCTCACACATACTACATAATATATGCAGACATGCTCATATCTTCTTAAAATTCTACATTAATTCTCATGTATAATAATATTTTTGAAAATCCCAAATATTAATCCTAAAAATCTTTATGTATTACACTAACAATTGGGAAGGCAGCAATTAAACACCTTGTATCATGTTTTCATAAGTGATATGAAAAAATTCATCAGAAAGACAAGACAATGCTGAAAAGATGACAGCTTTAATATTTCATATAAGCAATATCATCTAGGGGCACTTCTATTACCATCTCTATGACTGAAGCACCTCCACCACAAAATGTGCTTGATAGAGCACATTTCTTAAAAATGATACCTTCTCTGGGTTATCTTGTTTGTCAGTAATAATTAACACCTTACCTCTAACATGCAGAAATATAGCCATCTTCTAGATTAATTATCTAAAAAAATTACCGTTGGCTTTGCATTCATTGTAAGCTAATGCTTGACATCTGGATAGAATACAAGTTCATTGCTCTTCTACAGTGAGTTGTCTCACACACGATTTCCAGAACTTCATTGCAAGGAAACTGGTTTGAATGATTCCAGGCCAGACAAACTCCGCCAATAAATGAGTAGATTTTCTCACTTGTATATTAGGTGTGCAACTTAATTCTCGGCCCTTAACCGCAAGCAATCATAGAACGTCGGCAAATGCAAATAGCTGTGTGCGATAATGGCCGATTGCAGCCCCATTCAACAGCTTTCCCAGGCAACCGTAACCGCTCACAGCTGTACTGATAGAAGGGACAAAAGTTGACGGTAAAAGCAATGTTGTTCGAGAAACAACATTTGAGGCACTGCCTTCTGTTCACATTTCAGCTGAAAAAAGTGCCACGGAAGGCCAGCAAATGATCTGTGCTGCTTCGGGCGAGGCTGCTGTGTCCTACAGTATGTGTAAGAAGTGGTTCCAGCGGTTTCAGCAGGGAAATTTCGATCTCCGTGATGCAAAACGTCTGGGACAGCCACAGAAAGTTGACGATGAGGAACTAGAACTGTTGGACGCAGATCCCTGTCGCACACAGTCAGAGCTCGCCCAGGAACTTGGAGTAACACGGCAAGCCACTGCAAAGCGCCTGCACAAGCTTGGACGGATTCACAAGAAGGGCCGCTGGGTGCCCCACCGACTCACAGTTGCGAACAAGTCTAGGCGCTATGATGTTGCTGTGTCCTTGCTCTCCAGATTCAAGAAGAAGGATTTCCTCCACAAGGTTTTGACCTGTGATGAAAAGTGGATCCTCTACGATAATCTTAAGCGGTGCAAATTGTGGGTTTATCCAGGTCAGCCTACCACCAGTACCGCCAAACCGAATATCCATGCCAGGAAGTTGTTGCTGTGCATATGATGGGATCAGCATGGTGTTGTGCACTATGAGCTGCTCAAACCTGGTGAAACGGTCAATGCTGAGCGTTATTGTCAGCAACTCATTTGTGTGGGTGACGCAATGGAGGCGAAAAAGGCCATACACAGGCAAGGGCAGAAGGTCGATCTTGTTGCTTCAGAATAACGTGCCTCCTCACTCCACAAAAACGACTTTAAACACGATCACGGACCTGGGATGGGAGATTTTGCCCCACTCTGCGTATTCTCCAGACTTCGCCCGGTCGGATTATCACCTTTTCGCTCCTTGCAACATCACCTGAGTGATACGCACTTCACTTCTGTTGAGGAGGTCCACAAAGTATTGATGACTTTATCAACTCGAAACATCCCTCTTTTTTCCACAGTGGCATTCGGCAGCTCCCTGACTGATGGCTCAAATGTATCCAACACGGCGAGAATTATTTCCCTGATTAGGTACGTATTCGATTTTCTATAATTTGCTGCCAACGTGTCGTGCCTAGAATTTGATTTGCTATAATTGTCTAAAATTTGATTTGCTATAATTGCTGCCAACATGTTGTGCCGAGAATTAAGTTGCACACTTAATACCTACACAATTTTTCAGTTAACCTAATTTCTTACGGCAAGATTTTATTTGCAGAAATTTTCCAAGGATCCCCTCCATGGAAGAAAAGAATATCTGATTTGGGGGTAACCTTTTCATAAGTCTCGTAAAACTGAAGTAATTCAGTACTACTTTTCAATTCTCTGCATTTTACTTTCTACATATAAAAAGAGATTTTCACATACTGATAAGCAGGGGTGGTTGGTCATTAGGGGCCAGGCCCCACCTAAAAATTTTTATTTCTAGAAATATATATATATATATTTTTTGCCTTGATTCTTATTCTCTCTCTTAACTACATGGTGATAAACCTTTCCCTTCAAAAACCATTACCTAAGGGAAAAGTTTCCTTCAAAAACGAAAAACTATTCCCTCAGGAAAGAGACCACGTTCAGAGTGCGAGGTTATTGGGGCCAGCTCCAACAGGTCCCAGTAACATCACTACGCAAGCAAAGAGGAGACTATTTTCTTCCCGTCTCATTCAGTATGATGACCTACATACAACACTGCCTTAACCGCGTGTGCAAAGCTGTGGGGGCCAGATCTATCTGGCCCCATGCTAATTTGATTGGCCGTGAGAGTATCAATTTCCTTAACGCCGTGAGTTAACAGAGAAGCTTAAGTGTCAGGAAGGTTTCAAATGTCGTAGGAAAGGTCAGTTAGTTGTTTTTTCTGTGTGTGTCTCTCTCGGTGATGTGCTGAAAAACTCTGTGCTTATCAGCCCAAGAATTTGAGTTTCCAAGAGTATGAAGTTTACAAAGCGCTTTGCAGAACTGATTTCAGTTTTAACTAAGATGGTTTTCTATGTTAAAAATAAATAAATAAATGAGAAAACCTGTAAGTATAATTTGCACATGAGTACATATATGTTTTTAGGTTTCACAAGTTCTTTAAAAAAAAAAAGGTTAAACCTTTCAAATAATGCAAATGGTAGATGGTACTAATTCTATATGGGACGAAATTCATGAAACATTCCCTCCCTGTATATATTTGGAGTTATTATTTTTTCACTACATTTTTTCATCCTGTGAATTATGTGATTATTCATCAGCTGAGAAATCTGAAGAAACACAAAGCACAACTAACATAAATTAATGCTCATATGTTTTAAGGTAAAAATTTTATTTAAGGAGTTTTAACATTTTTCTGTTAATAGTTATGCATTCTATTCTGAAGAAATTTTTTCGTGTGCAATACAATAGTTGACACATTCCTACCTGATTTGGGCATTATTGTGAGTAAACAGAGGCAGAGTAAAGGAATCTTGGGGGTGGGGGTCTGAATAGTTGGCCTAATAATGACAGATATTTTATTTCATTGTTTGACTTTGACTACTGGCCCCACCTGTTTCAGTTGCCATGAGCCACCACTGCTGATCAGAGAGCAAATTAAAACTGAGATACCACACACGCTTGCCAATAGGATATCATCCTTTTAATTGCACAACTATCTAACAATTGCATAATCCCTTACACAACACGAATATCACTTTATTTTGAGGGACTAGAAAAACAATCCAATAAAGAAAAACTTGCAGTTTTGTTTTCTAAAATAAGCCACCAACCTGTGGATGAAGATTAAGCACACATATTTTCCCTGAATTCACCACAGCTCTGATTGCTTCAAGACTTGTCCCATAGTAGTTCTTCTCATATTCTCCATGCTCAACAAATCTCCCTTCAAGAATATCAGCTTCAAACTGTGCTCTTGTGATGAAATGATAATCAACGCCATCAACCTCAGCTTCCCTTTTTGCTCTACTAGTATCTGAAATAATAATAAAAATATATATATATTGAATACCAAATACATTTCATATATTTATTTCCATATACAAAGTAAATGCTTTTTAACCAACACAAAAAAGAGAATTTGACCCATTTTCACATAAAACACTTTATCAGTGATGTTTCTACACATCCCACAGAATGAACTCCATCTAAACACAAAGAAAAATATTCAGCTATACAGTTAAATCACTTTGGAACGTAATATCAGGTATAATATGTAAATAATTGTGGGCCAATTATTTAGCATTTTACCCCACCTGTGCATGATGCTGGGGACTAGTGTCAAACTCTGTCAACTATACAGATTTAAGTCTAGTTATTTATGTCGGCAAATTATTGGTGGTTCATCATCATAAAAATCATGGAGTTGTCTGCTTAAGTTTAGATTTCTGGATGAGCTTTCCAGTTGAAATTCTGAAATTGCTATCCTGCTTGCATGGTAAATTCAGTGTTCCTTTACCTTAGGAAACAATGGTTAAAAAAGTTACACAGTTTGGATGCAAGATAGTGAGTGATAATACTAAAGGAGGTAGTAATAGCAGCAGATGAATATAGTTTTTCTTTCTCCATGCTTCTGTATAAAGCATCTGGACCAGAGTATATCACTATAACACAAACAGGAAAATTTCATTGTGAGTTATAACAAATGAACATATTACAGTACGAAGTTCAGTCACTGGAATTAGTTCTACAATCAATGCGTTTCAGCAACTCATAACATATATAAAAAAAATAATTCGATGCTGAGAGTACAGTAGGGATTTGAAGAGAAGAGATTTGTAAAGATATAAAATTTCTTCAAAATGGTAGGCCTCCAGAACTAAATAGCAAAACTGCTGAGATGTTAAAATGCGATGGTCTCTCTGTGATTGATGCTATGAGAATTTATTCAGCCTAAGTGGCAGGAAAGAAAAGTAGAACAGGCCAAGGAAATGAGTCAAGAATGTCTGCATAAGATAAAAACAATGAATATAAAGTACAAAAGGACTTGTGTGAGATGTATGATGGATGCCGGTGAAGCTTAAGTTGTGTGCCAAGATCACTATAAATGGAGAAGTTTGATACATCAACACAGTCAGTAAAATCTAGCACCATCTACTTTTAAACTTTAATTTGGCAGAGGCTTTCTTTGAGGAACTAACCTCTGAATCTCAGAGAACATCTTAGTGATATGTACTGAGTGCTGCCACCCCATATTTGCAATGCTCTGGCACACTTGGTACTCTGCACCTTGTTGAAGGGCACATACACTTTTACTCAACTTGTCTGCAGTTATATTTTGAACTTAACATATATTTAATCATCATTACTATACTTTCAAAATCACTGTCATTATTTTTGTCATTCTTTGTTATTTTTTAAATTTTACCAACGAGCTGATGCTTTACAAGGACAGAAATTTCCATGGGCCATTTTATAATCAGTAAGAATTTGTTTTCACACATAGATATTACTTTACAGTACAAAAAATTACAGCAATCATTATTTTTGGAATAGATATGCCATCATCAACCATGAGACAAGCACAATACCTTTCTCTTCATACAATAAATTAACTATCATAATATTTGCCCTTTTTAGGTATCTATCACCTGCAAAGTGC
Source organism: Macrothele yani (assembly GCA_039090855.1). Classification (NCBI taxonomy): domain Eukaryota; kingdom Metazoa; phylum Arthropoda; class Arachnida; order Araneae; family Macrothelidae; genus Macrothele; species Macrothele yani. The sequence continues at coordinate 72,051,949 of CM077016.1, read as the reverse complement.
GTATATTTACGTGCAATTCACTAATGATATTCTATAAAAACAACCATTCACTTACCCGAAAGATCCCGGTCATTTTTCATCTTGTAAAATTTCCAGCACGTCAATTATATTGTTGTTGGCTTTCTGAGGTTGAACTGACTCTTTGCCTATGATTTTTCTTCTTCCGGGGATGAAACGTCGTACTATCATTTTTTTTTTTTTTTTTTTTAAATTATTTACTGAACAACACATGCAGGTTTCTTTCTACCATATGAAACGTAACTATAGCTCGTCATCACGATAAAAACCTCACACATACACACACTATAACCACTCATTTATACATTCTGTTAAAACCACTATGTACATATTTACACTATATACATTCACAGGCAGTTAAACCATTTGTCAACTGTGATTAAAAAAATGCTCAATCTGTTTCAAACTTCGTGTTAACCCTATTGCATGTGCCAACCTCATTCAGCCAGTCATACACAACCCTCTAGCGCTTTCAACAGGCACTGTCTTCATCAGGAGGCAGCTGTGTCTCACCCGCCTACCACAGCTCAAGTGAGCTGATTTATTGAGGTCCGGGTCTCAGTCGCAATCTCTGCATCTCTGGCGCCATCTATTGTCATTATTGCTCTTTTTCCTTTTCTTCTCTCTTAGCTGTTGCTCTATTTTTATTAAAGCCCTCCATTGTTCACTTAAGTTGCTAGGCTCATTAATGTTGCATAATCTTGATCTGTTTTTTTCGATTAATATTGATTCTGCGGGCGGTCGTAGTGAGCGATGGGTTTGCCTCCTCGGGGCACTCCGTGGTAACAATGGCACACACAACAGCAACTAGGGCCTCTGTGAATCTTGGAGAGGTGCCAGCTAGTTCTGTGACATTGGCGAAAAGACCCCAACTCACTGGGTTTTGTTCCAGAATCCTTAGGTTGAATGACCAACTGGAACCCTCAGCTGTGGGCTAATCCCCTACACTGATGGACTTACCTGATTAAAAAGACAAAAAGAAATATTAAGAATGACTCAAGTGTGGGATATGGTGGACCTACCACACTTGAGAAGGACGGTCCACCACGGAATCGACCTGGACTTTCTAAACGGCGTATGAGAAAGCGATCTCGGCTGAGTGAATGTAAGATTGGTGTATGGAATACTAGAGGTATAAATGGCAAGATGAGTAAGGTGATTGAGGAGATGAATAAGTATAGACTGGATGTGCTGTGTGTAAGTGAAACCAAAAAGAAGGAAATTGGGGTAGAAGAAGTGAATGGCACGGTGAGTGTGTGGTCTGGAGTATTGGATAATATGAGAGGACAGGCTGGTGTAGGTGTGATTTTAAGTGAAAAGATGAAGAACAACTTGATTCACTATAGTTGCATAAGTGAGAGAATTCTCTGGATTCGTTTGAAAGTGAAACTTCAGAGAATAGTAATTGTTGTAGTGTATGCTCCTTGTGACTCGGAACCTTCTGATAAGAAAGAAGATTTCTGGAATGAGCTAAAAGCTGTTTTGAGCCAGTTTGGTGCTAAAGGAAAAGTTATAATAGCAGGGGATTTCAATGCTAGAGTAGGTGTGCAGAATGCAATTTCTGACAATGTTCTGGGTAAGTTTAATGATCCTTGTGTGAATGATAATAATGAAAGATTAATTGAACTCTGCATTGAGAATGATTTGTGTGTATCTAATACATTTTTCAACCACAAGTATATACACACATATACTTGGGAAAATCGTACTCTTGGTCAAAAGAGTGTGATAGATTTTGTTGTTTACGATCAGCGTTTGAAACACTTAGTTGTTGACACCCGTGTAATGAGAGGTGCGGATGTTGGTTCTGATCATCACTTGGTAGTGTCACGAGTGAAACTTAATGTTGGTTGGAGGAAAAGGAATAGGAAGAGACCCAGGATAGAAAGAATAAAGGTTGATAGGCTCCTTGAAGATCATCAGCGTTATTCTGACTTACTCAGAGAACAACTGAAGAATCTGAAATCTTGTGAGAGGGATGTAGAAAAGAAGTGGGAATGTTTTAAGAACTGTGTTGTTACTGCTGCTAAAGAGGTCTGTGGAACCACAATAGTGGGTAACAATAGAGGTGATGCTTGGTGGAATAGTGAGATTGATGAGGCAGTAAAGAAAAAGAAGGAAGCCTATTTGGGGATGTTGCAAGGTAGAGTCTCTGTGGATGAATATCACTGTAAGAAGCGTGAAGCTGCCAAGCTGGTTCACCACAGTAAGGCAAAAGATAGAAAAGAGAAAGTGGAAAGGCATGAACTGGCTTTTTGGAAAGATAGAAAGTCCTTCTGGAAGTACACGAGACTCAGGAAAAATAGGGTAAACAAAGTTGTAAGTTGTGTGAAGAATGAGATTGGGGAAATGATATGGGAGCCCAATGAGTTAAGTGACAGATGGGGCGAATACTTCTGTGAGTTATTAGATCAGGAGAACAAAAATGATTCTGAGACAGATGCAGATGATGTCGCAATGAGGGATGAAAGCACAGGAGGGATCTCAAGAGAAGAAGTGTGTAAAGCTCTAAAATCTCTTCAGAATGGTAAGGCTCCAGGAGTTGATGGCATAACTGCAGAGATGTTGAAGTATGGTGGTAACTCTATAATTGACTGGTTAACTGAGATTTGCCAGTTGTGCTGGGAGTTAGGAATGGTCCTTCGGGATTGGAAGGATGCTATCATTGTTCCCTTGTATAAGGGAAAAGGTGATCAGACTGAATGCAAGAACTATCATGGTATTAGTCTACTGAGTGTGCCAGGGAAAGTGTTTGGTAAGGTTGTTATTGAAAAAGTGTGGGGTCTTACATCATTTAAAGTGTGGGATGTTCAGAGTGGTTTTATGCCTGGTAAAGGCTGCACTAACCAGATTTTTGCATTATGCACGATGATTGCAAAGTATCTGGCTGTTGGGAAGAAAGTTTTTACTGCCTTCATAGATTTAGAGAAAGCTTACGACCGAGTCAATAGGACACTTTTGTGGAAGGTATTGAATGAATATGGTGTTACAGGAAATCTACTTAATAGTGTAAAAGCCATGTATGCTGGTAGTAGAGCTTGTGTATGAGTGAATGGTGTTTTATCAAAATGGTTTTCCATTGGTGCAGGAGTTAGACAAGGTTGTGTAATGTCACCATGGCTGTTTAATATATTTATGGACGCATGCATGCGTGAGGCCAAAATAGATAATAGTGGTTTATGTCTTGGTGATATCCGTGTGTGCAGATTGCTGTATGCTGATGACACTGTCCTGTTGGCAGAGAGCAAAAGTGAGTTGCAGAGTATGTTGACTCGGATGCACGAAGTTTGCATGAAATTCAAACTGAGTATAAATAAGGGAAAAACCAAAGTTATGGTGTTTGAGAGAGGAATGGGTAGCACTGAATGTAATGTAAGTATAAATGGCACTGTGATTGACCAGGTGAGTGAGTTTGTGTATTTAGGAAGCATGTTTGACAGAGAGAACAAGTTGGATGGTGAAATCAGTAGGCGAGTGAATTCTTCTTTGAAAGTCATAGCTGCTCTGGGAGGTTTTCACAGGAATCATGGGTTCTCTAGAGAGTCCCGCATGGCTGTGTATGAAACAGTAATTGTTCCAACTCTGATGTATGGCAGTGAAACCTGGGTACTGCAGAAGAAACATAGGAGTCGTTTGTGTGCTGAAGAAATGAGTTACTTACGTGGGGTTTGCGGCAAGACACGATCTGATTGTGTGAGGAATGAAGATGTATTGCAGTTGTGTGATGTAAAGCAAAATGTTGTTAGCAAGGTGGAGACCAATATGCTTCGGTGGTTTGGCCATGTTGAAAGAATGAGTGATGAAATGCTTACTAAGAAAATATTTTCAGCCTAAGTGGCAGGAAGGAAAGGCAGAGGAAGGCCAAGGAAGACATGGGTGGATCAGATTCAGGAGTGTCTGCATGAGAAAAAGATTATGAGTATGAAGTATAAAAGATCTTGTGTACGGCGTGTAATGGATATCAGTGAAGCACGAGTTGTATGTCAAGATCGCTGTAAATGGCGAAGTTTGATACGACAACAATAAGTAAAAATATCTGGATGTTTGTATTTCTTTTTGAAGCTAAAATCTGAATCTCAGATAACAGCTTAGTGATATGTATGTATGTATATTGATTCTGCAATTCGCAACTGCCTTTCGTTTTTACAGCTCTTAATAATTTTAATATCTTCAAACCTTGGATAATGATGATTTTCCAGACAGTATTGGGTTAATGCGGTCTTAGCTTCTTTTTATTCCAATTATTTATATGCTGGTTCAATCTGTATTTTAATTTGTTCTTAGTGCTGCCTATATATGACACAGGTGGTTGTTGGTTTACGGGAATTTCATAAACTCCTGCTCTATCTAATTGGCTGATTTTTTCATTTTTTATTACTAAATTTTTTATAGTCTGTACTTTATTTCCTACTTGTATATCATATCTGCCACAGATTTTATTAATTTCAGCTGACACGCCTTCAACATATGGTATTGCACCAACATATTTTAGTAGTTTTTTTTTATCAGTCTTGCCTTTATTATTAGCCTGAGTTACTTCATAAATCCATTTCTTTAATACTTGTTTAGGGTAACCAAAATCATGTGCAATTTTTTCAATATATTAAATTTCTTCTTTTTTATATTGTTCCATTGATGAGTGTGTTAAACTTCTTTTAATTAGTGTTTTAACACTATTTCTTTTATGTGTTAACGGGTGCGATGACTGAAATGGTATTAACACAGGAATATATGATGATTTTCTATGCACTCCGTATTGCATATGATCTTTTGTTTTGATTATCATAAAATCCAAAGATGCCAATGTATTGTTATGTTCTTGTTCAACTGTCAATTCAATCGATGGATAAATATCACTATATCTTTTTGTCAAGTCTTCAAAGTTCATCATTTTTTAGCCTCAACAACAGAAAAATGTCATCAACATACCTGCAGTATAACAGTGGTGGATCTTCTAGTTTACTTATTATTTTAATCTCTATGTCACTCATTATAATTTCTGCAAATAAAGTTGACAATGGTGACCCCATAGGTCCACCATAATTTTGTTTGTATACTTTGTTATTAAACATGAAAATGTTATTTTTATATATGTATAATAAAATTTCTCTTAGTTCTTCAATTTATATTGCATTCATTGTCTGTAACATATATAATTTTTTAACAATTATGTCAATTGCTTAAGGTACTGGTATGCTAGGAAACAGAGCACGCACATCCATACTAGCCATATGATATTCACTTAAATCTTGTTTAATTCCTTTAATTTTCTCAATGAACCTTGTCTTCATGAACAATGGTGCCAAATATTTGTAGATATTTTTTTCCAGCTTAATTAATGGGGAATTCCTTTTTGATACTATAACTCTCATAGGTGTATCAGGCTTATGAGTTTTCATTTTTGCAAACATTTTTGGTATTCCAGTACCCATTGGTGGGTATGCTTTCCTTATTTCTTCAGGTAAGGTGCTGTGATTTCTTATTCTAGCCAAGTACCTTACTTGAGATTCAGTTGGGTCTCTTGTCAGAATGCTACAATTCAGATCTTCTATTGCTTTATTCATTTTTTGATTATATTCAGTTGTGTTTAAAATCACAATTTGCCCTGTTTTATCTGCTTCACAAAATTTAATTGTTGGGTCATCTCTTAATTTTATCATTTGCTCTTTCTCATATTGAATTTTATCAAAATGATATTTTTTACTACTTTTTTCATTAAATTCTTTCAAAACAATTCTATACAATTTACTTCTAAATTCTTCGCGATCTTCTGCAGGTACACTACGCGTCATTTCTTCTAGGTTAGGTATTAACTCTTCAGTCTTCGGCAAGCCACGCAGAAACGCAAATTTCTTACCCCTCTGCAAAACAGCTCTCTGCGTGAAGCTCAAGGTCAAGTTGGATTTATTCTGATATACTTCGTACATATTCTCCCGCTGTTCATGTACTTTTTGGCGGTCTATCGTCTCATGCAACTTCTTTTCCATGACTGTTTTTGAGCGTTTCTTTTTGTACTATAAGAGCATTTCTTTTCGTATATATAAGCCAACAACAACATAATTGACGTGCTGGAAGTGTTACAAAATGAAAAATGACCGGGATCTTTTGGGTAAGAGAATGGTTGTTTTTATAGAATATCATTAGTGAATTGCACGTAAATATACGCACTTTGCAGGTGATAGATACCTAAAAAGGGCAAATATTATGATTGAGAATTACACGCAAAATTCTGAGCTGAGGGATTTGAGGTGAGGGATTTTCAGTCGCTATAGTAATCTGTGAATATGCGCTACAGAAATCAATTTCACAACTTCGAGATGCGAGACATTACAGCATTTAAAAGAGCTAAAATTAAATTAGTAAAGTCAAAAAATCAGGAAGAATTTTTGGTGACGTGTCGAGACCTAGAACTAACACCGAAATATTTGAAAACACGAAATCCCCCTATCACGATAAAAGATAATAAAATAATCCAGGAGTGCCAAAAAAAAAGAGATTAAGAGCTGAAATTGTCAATAAAAGAAAATTGATTTTTAATTTGAATAATACATGCTTGCATTTATTAGGTAAGATATATAATAAAGATTATAGAAATTTTGACGGTACTTTGAAAGATGAGATCTTAGACGTTAACCTTCAGGGAAATTTTTGACATCGCGGAATACGAAAAGAAATGCTCAAAAACAGTCATGGAAAAGAAGTTGCATGTGATGATAGACCGCCAAAAAGTACATGAACAACGAGAGAATATGTACGAAGTATATCAGAATAAATCCAACTTGACCTTGAGGTTCACGCAGAGAGCTGTTTTTCAGAGGGGTAAGAAATTTGCGTTTCCGCGAGGCTTGCCGAAGACTGAAGAGTTAATACCTAACCTAGAAGAAATGACACAGTGTACCTGCAGAAGATCGAAGAATTTAGAAGTAAATTGTATAGAATTGTTTTGAAAGAATTTAATGAAAAAAGTAGCAAAAAATATCATTTAGATAAAATTCAATATGAGAAAGAGCAAATGATAAAATTAAGAGATGACCCAACAATTAAATTTTGTGAAGCAGATAAAACAGGGCAAATTGTGATTTTAAACACAACTGAATATAATAAAAAAAATGAATAAAGCAATAGAAGATCTGAATTGTAGCATTCTGACAAGAGACCCAACTGAATCTCAAGTAAGGTACTTGGCTAGAATAAGAAATCATAGCACCTTACCTGAAGAAATAAGGAAAGCATACCCACCAATGGGTACTGGAATACCAAAAATGTTTGCAAAAATAAAAACTCATAAGCCTGATACACCTATGAGAGTTATAGATCAAAAAGGAATTCCCCATTAATTAAGCTGGAAAAAAATATCTACAAATATTTGGCACCATTGTTCATGAAGACAAGGTTCACTGTGAGGAATACATATGAATTCATTGAGAAAATTAAAGGAATTAAACAAGATTTAAGTGAGTATCATATGGCTAGTATGGATGTGCGTGCTCCGTTTCCTAGCACACCAGTACCTCAAGCAATTGACATAATTGTTAAAAAATTATATATGTTACAGACAATGAATGCAATACAGATTGAAGAACTAAGAGAAATTTTATTATACATATATGAAAATAACATTTTCATGTTTAATAACAAAGTATACAAACAAAATTATGGTGAACCTATGGGGTCACCATTGTCAACTTTATTTGCAGAAATTATAATGAGTGACATAGGGATTAAAATAATAAGTAAACTAGAAGATCCACCACTGTTATACTGCAGGTGTGTTGAAGACATTTTTCTGTTGTTGAGGCTAAAAAATGATGAACTTGAAGACTTGACAAAAAGATATAGTGATATTTATCCATCGATTGAATTGACAGTTGAACAAGAACATAACAATACATTGGCATATTTGGATATTATGATACAGAGTGCATAGAAAATCATCATATATTCCTGTGTTAATACCATTTCAGTCATCGCACATATTAACACATAAAAGAAATAGTGTTAAAACACTAATTAAAAGAAGTTTAACACACTCATCAATGGAACAATATAAAAAAGAAGAAATTGAATATATTGAAAAAATTGCACATGATTTTGGTTACCCTAAACAAGTATTAAAGAAATGGATTTATGAAGTAACTCAGGCTAATAATAAAAGCAAGACTGATAAAAAACTATTAAAATATGTTGGTGCAATACCATATGTTGAAGGCGTGTCAGCTGAAATTAATAAAATCTGTGGCAGATATGATATACAAGTAGGAAATAAGGTACAGACTATAAAAAATTTAGAAATAAAAAATGAAAAAATCAGCCATTGGATAGAGCCGGAGTTTATGAAATTCCTGTAAACCAACAACCACCTGTGTCATATATAGGCAGCACCAAGAACAAATTAAAATACAGATTGAACCAGCATATAAATTAATTGGAATAAAAAAGAAGCTAAGACTGCATTAACCCAATACTGTCTGGAAAATTATCATTATCCAAGGTTTGAAGATATTAAAATTATTAAGAGCTGTAAAAACGAAAGGCAGTTGCGAACTGCAGAATCAATATTAATCGAAAAAAACAGATCAAGATTATGCAACATTACTGAGCCTAGCAACTTAAGTGAACAATGGAGGGCTTTAATAAAAATAGAGCAACAGCTAAGAGAGAAGAAAAGGAAAAAGAGCAATAATGACAATAGATGGCGCCAGAGATGCAGAGATTGCGACCGAGACCTGGACCTCAATAAATCAGCTCACTTGAGCTGTGGTAGGCGGGTGAGACACAGCTGCCTCCTGATGAAGACAGTGCCTGTTGAAAGCGCTAGAGGGTTGTGTATGACTGGCTGAATGAGGTTGGCACATGCAATAGGGTTAACATTTGAAACAGATTGAGCATTTTTTTAAATCACAGTTGACAAATGGTTTAACTGCCTGTGAATGTATATAGTGTAACTATGTACATAGTGGTTTTAACGGAATGTATGAATAAATGGTTATAGTGTGTATATGTGTGAGGTTTTTTATCGTGATGATGAGCTATAGTTACGTTTTATATGGCAGAAAGAAACCTGCGTGTGTTGTTCAGTAAATAATAATAATAATAAAAAAAAAAGACAGTACGACGTTTCATCCCCGGAAGAAGAAAAATCATAGGCAAAGAGTCAGTTCAACCTCAGAAAGCCAACAACAATATAATTGACGTGCTGGAATGGGAGTGTTACAAGATGAAAAATGACCGGGATCTTTCGGGTAAGTGAATGGTTGTTTTTATAGAATATCATAAATTAACTAATAAGACTGAAACCTCATGATTTATCATTTTCATATGTGGTGTTCCACTCTGTACAGAAAAGCTCATTTTCTCTGGACAGAAGAAAAATGAAGGTGTATAAGCAGTGAGGTTTTTTTTTTTTTGGTCCATGATAATTACCAAATGCATTCTTATTCATTAATTAGCAACTTGTTTAATGGCAGTAAGCATAATATTCATCAGAGTGGTTGCAACTTATGCCACATGTTCAAAACATAGTTATGAAGTTTGGGCAAATGAGCTGAATACTAGAACTTAATATTTCAGTATTCAAATAATTAGAAACTAGAAATTGAAGTTTCCTAGAAAAAGCACTATCCTTTTTTATGTGTGTTAGTGCTGCATTTTAAAAGCAAATCTCAAATTTGGCCGATGCTACATTTGACAGCACACACTTCAGGGAAGGAAACCTAGATTAGAGGTTTTCATGGGTCTTAATGTGGAAAGCCCAGCCCAGCCCAACCAGTTTCTGACTTTCGTTACGTATTCTCCACCACTTAATGCAAATAATGAAAGGCGTCCTCTAGAGCAGAGGTGTTCAACCTATGGCCCAAGGAGCATTTTTAATGATCTGCAAGTTGTACACAAAGGAAATTCTAAAATGGGAAACAAGTTTTAGGATTCAAAACCTTTTTGAAGTAATCAATATTCATAATAAATACATGCATTTTTTTCTTTTTCATGTGGCCCACAAGTCCTATTCCATTTTGTCATGTGGTCCACAATTCGAAAAAGGTTAAAGACTGCGCCTGAGTGCTCTATAGAAACAAAGGTGCTCTACTGGACTGAACTACCTTAGTAGTAAAGGGAATGTAATGTAGAGAGACTTGCCATTCCTCATACGAATTCCTCCCACAGGTGAGGTTTCAACCTGGTTCCCTACTTCTGTTACAAATGTAAACACGTTTCCTCTTCTACACTTAAGTATAAACGAGGTAGCCTTGATCCCATGTAAACAAATACTTTGTAACTTCATCTCCACTACAGCAACGAATTGCGCCAAAAGCTGGTTTTGGTTTCATGAAGCTATCTTTATGTTAACATTTCTTGGAAAAGAAAGTCACATGTTAAAGCCATTGTAAACCAAATTTGATTTCAAGCTGCAAGAAACAAACCATCACTTTCCGGACTCTCATCTTACAGCCCAGCTGTCAATTTTGGATGTAATTAATTAACACACCCAGTGGCAGACAGGGTCTTCATTTCACTCAGTGATCTTTGCTATCTGATTATTTAACACATTGGTTTTGATTTTGTGAGAAGAAAAGTTTGTCTTCAATCCAGGAGCACTTTAATGCAAAGTATTACCGTCTTTAGCACGATCCCAAAGAGTGATGCATGAATACAATTTAAGTTAAACCTCGAAGACCATTTTAAATGGCTGCTTGTTCATAACATCATTAAAACATCATGAAGTTAAAAGCATAAAATCTTTCGGATTTGCTGTGGTGTCCATCCTCAGATGCATTAGTAGTGCACTAACGCATCTAAGGATGGACACTGCAGTGGGTCCAAAAGATCTTATGCTTTTAACTTCATGATGTTTTAATGATTTTATGAATAAGTAGCCATTTAAAATGGTCATCGAGGTTGAATTTAAATTGTATTCATGTATCACTCTTTGGGATCATGCAAAAGATGGTAATACTTTGCATTAAGTGACTTATGTAACACAAATATAATCTCTCAACAGAATCCAGGAGCAGAATGCTAAACCTCCCAAGAACAGGTCCAGCCCAAGCTTGGAATTTCTCACCTAAACTGATGAAAAAAAAAAAAAAAAAAAACAAGCTTGTGCAGCACTCTAACCTAGATTACAGAATATTGACAACGCAAAATCAGAAATTTGTAACACAGGCAACAGCTCTAAATGGAATGGAAGGGAGAGAATGCCATAACCCCCACTCCATTTACAGATATTGCCTCTGTAGAAAATTATCTTTTATCTGACAGTAAAAGACCATTTATCTGAAGTGGTCAGGATGTGTCCTACTTAAAACACTTTTCCAGATATAAGATATAATAATCTTTATACAGGTTGAGGAATGCACAATGTAATTTAAAGTCAAACATGCTCAAATAACAGTTTTAAATACAAGTCAAATCAATTATTTTGCGATGCAAATATGCCACATGAAACACAGAAGCTCCTTGAAGGGGCAGCAGATATTGTGAGAGTAACAAGAAAAAAAATATCCTACAGGATGCAAATGTGATCAATAACATGAATTGATGCTGTCAGTTTCTTAAGTTTTGCTCCTCAAAACACCATGTTCTCTTTCTGTATGTAAACAAAACCACAGAACATTTGTGTGATGTACAAGCATAGAAAGCATCATCCACTGATTCATGAAATTTGAAACTAAAGTATTGTTTTCAGCTAAAAGATCTAAATACTGGCCCATCTACCTTATCAAAAAAAAAAAAAAAAAAAATACCTTGCCATAACAATTACTATGGGATTTGGTGTCATCGGTTAATAAACCTGAATACTTGATGGATTGTACTTTTAAAAAAATTCTAGGCCTGCTAAAGATGTTTTCAGCACCAATGGCTAGCTGAATTGTTTTACACTTACCATTAGCAATGGTCATAAGCACTGCTTTCAGGGTGACAAAAGAACCACTTCTACTTTGATGTTAAAGTCTGCAGAGTATCAAAGATAACTGTGTACAATCCAGTGAAAAATGTGTGTGCGTGTGTATTGAATTAACTTTCTATTGTACCTGCCACAGATTTAAACCATATGGTTATGACAGCGGTAATTTGCTGAAACTGAGAATAATTTCTTTTACTGTTAAGATGGGCACAAACACACATTATGCTACACAGAAGTCAGTAGTGTGTAGTTCTATTTGTTCGCTCAAACACCATACATATTGCAGGTCATCATTGACATATACAAAAGATGAGACAAACTAATTTCTATAATTAATAATATTACAATGTATATTAACAAATAATTTACAACCATTATGAAAAACAGAATGATCATCATTTTCAATATTTTTACTGACTAATACTGATCAGTATTTTTACTGACCAAAACCAGTATGGTCAGAATTAACTACATACGTGGGACAGCAGCAGCAAAACGTTCCGTATCTTCCATCAACCTTTGTCGAAGCTCATGTCGACCAATATTGGGAGGACCAATAAGTACAGTGGGGCGTTTTCTGTTGGTTCGGGGTAATAAAGCGCAACCTCTTCATACGTCAATATCTGTTCACCATCAACATCTAAACATTCAAGATCTATTTTAGTAAACACTGAAAAAATTAATAAAATCATTATACATTAATACAACAATGTCGCATATTATATACGTGGCTATTTGAAAAAAATATAATGTTGCTAATTAATAGCTAGCTGAATATGTTCCCGATAATGCAAGTTTATTAACCAGTGACTCAAACCAAAGATCAATATTACAAAAAATGGTGTATATATGATCCCAACTATTAACAAGAATGATGAATGTGATTCCATATACATTGGAAGTACGAAGCGTAAATATGAGACGATTATCCGAGCATATTCATTTTGGAATAAAAAAACAAGAAAAGAGCTCTCTCATCTGGTATTGTTTAGCGACGGGTTCAAGTCCACATTGGGCAAATTCAGAAGTGCCTACAACGCACAGACAGATATTGACATCTGAAGCCATCATTGACTGAGAAAATACAAAAATTCAACTGTGACAGCAAAGAACCTATTAAACTTTCATATGCTTGGAGGCATTTGATTGATCAGGAGATGAAATTTTAGGGGAAAGATGAAGAGAGATAAGACCTTGAATATTCTAAGAAATTTATGGATAAGGGAAATAACACCCAGAAACCCACAAGAGAGTATGGATTCACACATGCATATGAGAGAATGGGAGTTCCATGCAGGGGGTGAGTTGGTAGAAGGCACTAGCATACAGATTGTTGGAGGTCCAGAATGCGGTGTGTTTGCCACTGAAGATGTCGACAACCATGTCGCACGAAACTAGTCTGGCGAATTATATGAGTGCTTGACGTTGCTTTTACAGTACTTAATTTTTCAATTGAAGCTTTTATTTGTTTTGAATAGTTTTTAATTCTTTATCATTTAGGAGGTTATCTTGCTTTGTCTCAGCTCATTTACTTTTAATATTTCTTTTATTGGCATCTTATCGTGTTTCATTTCGGGGCACATGCACTTGACTATTCATTTGGTGTTGTCTCAACGTGTTCCATCTCAGTGCACATGCACTTAACTACCTACTGGGGTGAACTTCTGTGGGTGAGTCTAATTGCCTTATTTTCATTGTTTTGTATGTTGTATTATTGATATCAACAGTTTGTTCTTTGATACCCTTCTGCATGTGCTCATGGGGTCTCATATAACATGCAAAACAGAACTTTGAGCTATTAATTTAGCAACATTATACTTATTAATGAAAGTAGTACAACACTGTTAAATTAATTCTGGGTAAAAGTACAGAAGCTTAAAATGACAATTTTTGTTCTAAGAATAAAGTATCTTAGGAATGGGTAAGAATTCAAAATAAAAATAAATAAATAAAAAAATTCAGCAAGATATTTGATTCAGAAAATAATAGTTTAAACAGAGGTACATCAACAGTGCAGGATAATAAAATGAAATATTTATGATATAAGCCTACCACTAAACTTTGATAGACGTGTAAATAATTGGGATAGGGCGGGGGTAACCACTGTGAGCAACCTAATGGGCTATAAGCAGTTGCCTGTCTCTAATTTAAAGCCACGAGGAGAGAACCACTGCCATTAGACAAACACAACATCCATGCCTCACCAGGATTCGAACCAGCATCCAACTCAGATGAATGGTCAGAGACACCGTGCCACTGAGGCAGCATAAGTAAATTAGGCATAAACACTCAGCCACTAACCAATGTAATAGTTTATTTGGAGAATCACAAATATACTTGACTGATATGAGAAATAATCTGCCGGGAGAGAAAAAAAAAATTGCTGAGAGGAGCTATCCTGTGGGGCTCAGGTATTTATGCACAGTCAAACAAAATTTTTCCTGCAATGACCAAATTCATGACAAATTTTATCTGTTACCTATATACAGTGGAGTCTTGGTGATCCGACACATATCGGACCAACAAGTGTCGAATTACTGGATTTTGAATTAAAAAAATAGAACTACAGTATGTACTGTACATAGTATGTACAGAAACAAATCACTGATTATTAATATACTTACGTACAAGTTAGCAAAATACACAGTTAATCACACAGTAAAGGGTACAAGAAACTAGTCAATTTTTTTTTTTTTTTTTGCTTTTAAAGATAGTTTCATAACTTGTTCTTAGAGAATTTTTAAAACCAGTACATCAGCAGCTGCTACATCATTTTCCTCGGCCCACATGACACATTTGGTGAATGCACTTACTGCACTACTGTGCTGTACAGCATGAACTTGTTGTACAGTTGGCCCCCTCTTGTTCCTCGCCATTGTCATCTAAAACATCTAGGATGATCTCTTCATCAGTTGGAAACTTTCTTCTTCATTCCCAATGAGCCAATCGTTTATGTCAACTACAGTCAGGCTTTCAGATTCATCACTGCACAGCACGGCGATGGCTTCTTGGAGGTCTGCAACAGCTGAATCATCACTGTCAGGGACTTCTTGAACTTTATTTTTAGTTTGTACTGAGCTAACAATGGCAGTGTAGGCCATAATTTGAGGTGACCAATATATTAGTCGATACATTTTCCCATGCACGAGCAAGATTGTAAACTACATCTTTGACGTTAATGGCCTTCAGAAAAACGAGGATGCTTTCCTCTTTGCTTATCACATTGTAGAGTAGACTTTTTTGCATTGGATCTTAACAGTTTGTAACACATTTTGATCCACTGGTTGTAACAAAGGTGTTATGTTTGGTGGTAAGAACATCACTTTTACAAAACCATCTGTAGATGCTAATTTATCTTCTTCTGGATGGCCCAGGCAATTATCTAAAAGTAACAAAGCTTTCTGTCGAAAAAATTTCTTAACTGATGGGACAAATTGCTTCTGAAACCAGTCGGTGAACAATTCTTTTGTCATCCAAGCCCGGTCTTGGGGGAATCCCAAAAAACTTCAGCTGCCATCCAGGCATTTTTATTAGTTATGTACTTTACAGGCAGAGAAGAAGCACCTTGCTTTGGTTTATTTCCCAGTCATTAAAAGGCGCAATATTTCTGTCCCATCAGTGTTTGATCCTGTAAGTAGTGCTACATGCTCCTTATTTTGATTTCTCCCACTACAGGTGTCTCCTTTAAAAGCAAATGTTTCATCTATAGTACATTTGAAAAAAAAAACCGGTTTCACGGACATTTAAAACATCCCGCAATTTATAATCCTGGATTAGTTCAGACAGTTTTGTAAGCCACTGTGTGCATTCAGATTCTTTGATGGCAGCACCCTCACCACATACTTTCAAAAAGTTATGGTGTTTCATTCTGTAAATCCAGCAGGAAACCCTATATTGCCTTCAAAATTCACCACTCCAAGTTGCTTACTGAAGTCTTTTTGCTTTACACCACAGCTGAAGCCCACAGAGCAGTACATTGTTGTGCTGTACCTGTCTGAACTATTTCAACATAGACTTTTCAATTTCAGGATGCTTGGCTTCACATAAGCATTTACTCTTTGCACTGCAGCTGTTTTATTCCTGCCCTTCCAGAATTTTCCTCATGTATTTTTTATGTTCACAGTGTGCTAGCTGGGATACTGAAATATTTGGCAATATCTACTTTAGTTCAACCAAACCCTTTTCAACTTCAAGAATAACTTTAGTTTTTTCATCTAACACTAAGCTTTTGTAAGAACACAGTTTCACTGGCTTTGGTAATGGCATTTTAAACCCAGAAGAAGCAAGATAATTTCCACAGTATGTTAAAAAATTCCATATATGAAGAGTGCATCCAGAAAACAACAATGGGACTGGACTGTTTGCCCACATTCCAGACAGGTCCACTCCCATAGAACAATGTTGAGCACTTCCCCCGCCATCTCCTTCTCCCTTTTGTTTACGATCTTTCACACAGCATCCATGGTGTGACAACAGTAATTTCGGATTGATGTTGTTTAAGGATAAGGAAAGGTCAAGGACATATCCTGCCTCCTCTAATTACAGCTAAAAGCTTTTTCCAGACACACCTCTCAGCTACACTGTATCATGAAAGTGCTACTGAATGAGAAGTTCAAGGTGAAACAGTAAATCAGATAGCCAAAACTTACAACAGTAAGCTACAGAATTTGAATTTTTGAAAAAAATCAAGTTCTGGAATTTGAATAAACTAAAAAAAAAAAAAAGTTACTTAACAATTAAAACTACAGGGAAATTTTCAAACTTTGAAATATCAAAGAATTTGATTTAACCAAGTTCGAATTAAAGTTACACTGTAGAAGATTGGTGTATAATATCTGTACAATGGGTTCAATATTATTCAGTGGCACATGAAAAACCTATTTATAAAATATTCATATTTTCTTTTGTTAACAAAAGACACAAACTATTTCCACACAGAAGCAAAAAGCAGTTAAATATATTATCGGTTTAGAGCAATGCTATAGAGGACAGTTACTGGCAAGAAACATTGAAAAATATTTACAGCACACTGCTTATATGCCAAGTGCATACATACTGGAATAAGATATGAAATAGTAAGAATCATGATACATGTGAAGCTGAGAAAAACACTGAATAAAAAATTGAATCAAAATATGGAAATAAAACATACCATCACTTAGACCAGTGCTGTACATTTTCTTTTTCTTCTTTTTATGATGTTTTTTGGCACATAAAAATTTTCCTGTGAACCAAGCAGAAATACTATGTTCTTGGTAAAAATGACAAAATATATACAGACACAGTGACTTCAATCTTTTAATGTAAAATTCAAATTTAAGTGCAAGAGAACAATGTCAACGATTCAATTATATCAGGATTGAATTGTATATTGTATCATTATTATTATTATTATTATTTATAGTACTGCTTATTATAAGTATTATTTATAGTACTACTTATTAGTATTATTTATAGTACTAATTATTAGTATTATTTATTCAATTCTATCAGTTGTATTTGATATAGAAAAAAATAAACACAGTAGCTAATGAAGCAGTTTGCTGCTATTATGTAAAAATTGCAAGATGAGACACAGAATACGGTAAAACATCTCAACAGCAGACACCCTAGAACGTCAACATTTGTCAGTTATTTGGGGAGACTGACTTCTGAGCTCACCTAGGATAAAGATGCAAACAATTTCATACTAAATACATATGCACAATATACTATAAAAATTATGTTTTTTGATTAAAGGTTTTACTTTTTGCTATTGTTTTACAGTGGAAAACAATAAAATACACGAGGATACAAATGGTACATGTACAGTTTTCATTTTAAAATAAAATATATAAAATGTACATATTCTGATGCATGTTGCAATACGTCTATGCAGCAATTAAATGTGGTACCCCATGAATTTTAAAATGTACATACTTACTTGCTCATAGTTTAGTTAAATCAGTCATCAACTATGGCTGCAAAAAAAAAAAAAAAATCTGATGAGAGCATTTTTTTTTTTTTTTTTTGCAGTTCGTAGTGTTTTTCAATATGTATTTTTAAATTCTTTAGTAATGCTAATCTCTCTACATCACCTTCGTTCACACACACACAACTTTTGTAGCTCTTTGTTACATTTTACAGAGTCCTTAAAAAATCACACACCACTTCTACAACTTCTTTGAAACATCCAGAAAGACACCACACACTCAAATTTTTCTTTTTCAGCCAACTTTCAAATTTTCTTGCAATGCTGTTTCCTTTCTGTCACCATTTTCAAAACCAACAAGTTATTCAAACACAAATTTTGTATATTCACTAAAAGCTATGCTACCACAAAATCACACAGTGAAACTAAAAGAATAGTGACAGTTGATAATGAAATGAGATGGTGAACTGATTCATTTTCAAAAATGCTTGCATCAATATGAGAATAAAAGGGAGCTGTTTTGTCCACTTCTAACAAAATATCAGGCATATTGAAACTACAGACCAGTAAATTTGTAATAGGATCTGGAGGACAAATCATCACCACACGTCCATCCAAACACACTAAAGGAAAAATATGTGGCAAAAATTTGCCATATTTTTTTACCTTGAAATTTCACGATTTTAACTGTTATGACCTAGACCACTTTTCATTATTTGAAGAGACCACTATTTGAAGGTAAATAAATATGCATAACTGTCTATACTTTGGGACTGGGGATCGCAAAACTGTGCACTAAATGGAGGTGTCTGCTATTCGGGAGTGTCCATTAAGGAGGTTTTACTGCATATTAAAAGCATATTTTGAAATAAACAAAAAATACTAAATGTATACTTTTAAAACTGCACACTATTAATATGAAGGATAAATCATTGGCATTTCTAGTCACTGGGATTTACTGTATTCCGTAAACATGAATTATAGCAAAAGATATCACGCTTTTAACATTTTTCCAGAAAATCATTCTGAATATAACATTCAAATATAATTAATCAAAAATGACAGAACATGTACACATAAAGCACAATAAGTTTAAATTCTTGTAATTTCATAAACTTAACTTTTGCAGTTCTTATTTAATAAGCTGATCTCTTAATACCACAGAATCATAATTGTTATCATGCTTAACTTTCTTCTTAACATTTAGCAAAAAGAATAATAGTTACACTGAAAATCAAGTTTTAACTGCAAGATACTGTATAAACAGGAACAGAGACACTACTATTGCATGTTTTAATAATCCTGTTTTAAATAGGTTCATCATTTGTGGCAATTCTTGGAATGCAACTCCTCCGCTAATGGGTGTCAAATGCATCATGTAAATAAAATTACATTAATAAAAAATGGAAAAACTTTTTAATTAGGCCCCAAACTTTCTCACACTAAATAGAAAAAATAAAAGTTCTTGGACTTCACATAGAATAAAACTTGCTGGAATAGAAATTCTGGCAACTCTGCATCAAATTCAGGGAGCATTTTGTTTTCACATAATTTTTTTTTTTTTTAATGTGGATTGTAGCAACGCTCCTTTTCATATAAATTGTTCTATGTGAAATGCTGCAGCTCTACTCTTCATAGAAATTCTCTTTTTCCATTTAGTGTGCTAAATGCTAGAGTACAGCTGAAAGTTCTCACTAGCTTTCATCGTTTGTAACTTACACAATACTTAAAATTAAACCATGAAAAAAGTTAAGTATCCAAGAAGTTAATTATTTGCTAGTGATACAAAGAAAAAAATAATAATAAATAAATAATTATTATTAATAATAAATAAATAAAAAATTAATAAATTAAGTTTGGATGGTCACTACTAATAAATGCAACTGTATGAAAGTTAGCCAAGAATATTAACTTTATTTTTTGCATTAATTTCATATTACTTTGAGCACCCACCAGCAGTGCTCATCTGAAGATCACACTGCATCAATACTGAAATGAAACTTATTTAGAAATCTTAAAATACATTTAAAAAAAAAAAAGGGGGGGGATTTACCTTTTTTTGACTTTTCTCTGCTGTTTGTTTCACCAACAACAGTTTGCTTCATTGATTCCCGCCTGAAAAACAAAAAAAATTCCATCAATATCTTACAAAACTTTTTACTATGTACTTTATATAAACCAAAATTAGAGTTTTTCATCTAAAAACATTACAAAACACAGTGGTACATTGAGATGCAGAATATACAGGGTGATTCATAATTAGTGTCGTGGTTTCAGTGGCATATAATCGGAAAACGGGAAACAACAAACTAAAACCGCAAACAGAATATGACAGATGACAAATAAAAGTTTTATTACCTGCAGAATCAAAACATCAAATTGCTAAACCACTTTAAAATGCGCGCCTTTCGTGGCACTTAAGATATCCAAGCAATAATCAATTTCCCGCCAAGTGTTCGCTAGCATTTGCGGAGTTACTGTTGCTATTTGCAGCACCAATTCTGGTCTTGATGCTGCACACTACCAGTCTTTTGAAACTGCTTTAACCAACGTCGGATAGCATTATCGGAAGGTGGAGCTCTGCCATACTGCGTTCTGTAACAACGTTGCATTGTGATAACTGACTTTGTTTCAAAGAACCAGAGTACACATATTGCTTTTTCTTGAACAGTCGCCATTTTGAAGTATGATGTCAATTCAGCGGGTACCGTGTTGCCACATAAAACTTTCCATGGTGAACTTGTTTATGCTGTAGGCAGTTTTATATGGTCGGTTACAGTTTGACTATGCCGGGCCACGGAAACCTAGACAAAAATTATGAATCATGCTGTATATTAATACTTATGAAAAAGGCATGACAGCAGCAAAGAGATTATAGTTTAATAAAATACACTTCCAACAAATTTAAGGAATTATCACAAGTAGTATTTAAAATTACATCAATACATGCAACCTGGACTATGAAAAAATGGTTAATGTGTCAAGATAATGATTTTGAGGTTTTAGGTGAATTTTGTAGAAAAAAGTATGCTCTTTCCAATGAAACCAATTCCAGAACTCTAGCTCTATTCGCTGCTTCACAATCTGTACCTAATGATGGGGATTAAAAACTGATAAAATGAAAAATTGAACATACTTACTTTTTATTGTGAAAAAAAAAAGGTAGAAATACTCATGTAAAATTATCAAGTTTAAAGACAAATAGCACACATTCATACTGGACTGTCACCCCTCTTCCACTTCAATTCTTTCTTCAGTTTTGGGGCCACTTCATCTGCTTTGGAAGAACATGTTACTAGGCTTCTGATGTTGTTATACAAGTACCATTGGTAATCTAGTGACAGTCCTCCTGGCTTGATTACCCCTTTGGCATCTTCCCATCCAATGGTTTTATTAGAAGAACAAATTCTTCAATTTCCTTACTATCAGCAACTTCCTTGCTTTCACTATTCCACTAGGGCAAATAATGAAGTGATGGTATTTAGTAATTGCAGCTAACTTTTGAAAAACTGCTTCAAGTATAATACTTCCCATTCATGCCAAGTCACTTGTTTGGCAGAGACAACTTTATTATGACCATCAGGAGAGGAGGTAATAACAGAATTTATCAAGTCATTGTGGATATCAATATTACTGACAGCATACTTTGCTTCGGAGATTCCAGACATCTGATCAGGACTAAACTTACTATGACCACTTTAACAGATGTTTACTTGAAAACTTCTTTTAGCATGTTAACCACCTTTTCGTAGGCCAGGTCACATATACCATTAACCATCCATTACTTTCATCTAGCAGTTTATAGGCATTCCCTTTGGCTTTCCAACCAAAACATCATTACTAACAAATGATTTTGCCCCACTAAATGTGAAACACTCTACGCCTCTTGTGTGTCTCAAAGGTCCTGGACATAATGGGTCTATTTGTCTCTCCTTTACATTTGTATCTTACAGAATCTGAAACTGCATTATTCATGAAGCATTTCCCAAAAGTTGAGCAAGGTGTTTTAGGTGAAATGGCTGCATGTGATAACTGTACTATACAATGTACTCATAACAGAAGACAGTTATGAGTGTTGATCACATAATGGAACTGAGATCTAGGAATACAATGTCCCAGATAACTGGTCAAGTGGAAGTTTCCATGTCACTTTTCAACTAGACACAGAAAAATCAGGTGATTGTTTTTGTAGAATAATAAACTAGTGCTGACAGTTTTGAATGGTTAATTACACCCATTAGTGCTCATGAAAGGTATGTCATGCTGACACTATATTCTTATACAAAAAATACTGTTATATATGGCTGGGTTATACATGCATTCATATAATCAGCAGACCTTTGGTACAAAACAGTATTATTAGTACTCCAATTTTATCGCACTATATGTGATGCCTTTCTTACAAAAAAAACCCTGAACAAGCAATTATGGCAACAACAATTCTCACAACAGTAAAGTCTATGAAGCTCTACAACATGTGTATCATGATTATAAGTTTTGAAGATGAATCCCATTAATTCTCGATGTTCCCAAATACTATGGATATGCTATTCATACTACTGCATATACTGAAACATGTGTCTGCAATAATCTTAACTACATAGAAAAAATAATTCCAAAATGGAAGTGTTTATTATGGCTCAAGGAAGGTTGGATAAACTAAAGCTCTACAAATGAAATTTAAAGTTTTAAAAATAAATTAAAAGGTGAAAATTTAACAGATACTGCACAAGTGTCGGATTTTTTGGCCAGCAAAGTGGCAAAATGGCACACATCCACTGATGCTGGCACAATTCATAGGAATAACAAATTTACCTGAATTACAGAATTTCTGTTTTTCAATATATTATGCAGTTCTCAGCTCAGAACATAAAAACTACATTTTCTTTAATAAAAGTATGCAAAAACTATTTCATACCCTGGGACACTATTATATTTTGACAGATATTTGTAATATACAGGGGTCATGATTGTGAGATGAAACAAAAAACCCTGACCTCAGTGCTATGTATATAAATAATGCATATTGTTTACATATCATACTGTATAATGTAATGTACAATACAGGTACACATTGTTTATATATTACACATACATTATATTAACTAGCTACATAACAATTGACCCCTGCGAAATTTAACTTCGTACCTTTTTTGTACCAATTTTTTTACCCATTATCTTAAAAATCTTTTTGAAAATTGCATTTTTGAATTTTATATGTGATGTTAGGGATCTCTCAAAAATTGTGAAATTAGACTTCAAAAATTGCATTTTTGAATTTTGCACTTCAGAACATTTAGGCCAACTAAGGAGATCAGTTCAGTTCTAGATGCTTATTTAAGTCCTACTGCCATAACATCGTACAGTGATTTTTGTCAATTCTTCAATTGACTCATTGGATTCATTGAATCTTACGTAATGAAATTATCTGATATAGATACAGCTGCCAAAATGATAAAAGTAGCCTTCCTTTCAGCATCCACAACAAACAGGTTTGAATCTGGAAAACCACTTTTAATTAATAACCACTTCATAGCATTTTCAGAAATGACATGATTGAGGATTCTGAAATTCCTACACAAAACTAGAAAACTGGGATTTTCGGGTTTAGAATATTATAAAAACCCGGAATTCTGGCCTACACCTGGATGATAAACAAGCCTGAATATATGAATTAAAATTACTTTAAAATACTTCCAAGCAATGCTACTAGGCTACAATGGATTAATACACTAAAGTGCCAAAAGTCATATGATACGTACCTAGTATTGTGTAGGACCTCCTCTAGCCCAGCAAAGTGTAGCAACCCGACATGGCATCGATTCCACAAGTGACTGAAATACTTCTGGATGTTGAGCCATGCTGTCTGAACAGCCGCACACAGTTTCCAGGTATTTGTAGGTGCAGGATTTTGGGTGTGAATGGACCATTCCACCACGTCCTACAAGAGTTCTATTGGGTTCATGTCGGGGGAACGTGGTGGCCACACCATCAGTCGGAACTGTCCAGAATGCTCCTCGAACAAATTTTGGATAACTTCGGCCCAATGACATAGCGCATTGTCCGCATGGAAAATCTCGTTGTTTGGGGTACATGAAGTCCACGAAGGGCTGTAAATGTCACCCAGCAGAGCAACAAAATGATTACCAGTTAATGATGTATTTACCAGGACCCAAACTGTGCCATGTAAAGACACCCCACACATGTATTTGAACCACCACCAGCTTGCACAGTGCCTTGTTGACAGCTTGGGTCCATGGCCTCATGGGGTCTGCGCCACACCCAAACCCTACTATCTGCTTGTAACAACTGGTAGCGTGACTCATCGGACCACGCCACATGTTGCCAGTCTTCCAGGGTCCCAATTACCATTTTCACAAGCCCAGGTGAGGCGCTGTGTCCGATGTTGTGGTGTTAACAAAGGCACTCTGGTGGGTTTTCTGCTCCCATACCCCATGGATGGTAAGTCACGCTGCACTGACCTGATGGATATGTCTCTGGTACCTCCTGCATTGAATGTGGATGTTATTTGGGCCAGTTCCACTTCTCTGTTAGCATGGGCAATTCTGATCAGACGCCGCTGGTCATGGTCATTCAGCACCCGTTGTAAGCCACTACGCTGTCCACGGTGGGTGGTAATGCCTTCCATGAGGTATTCTCGGTACACATGTGACACTGGATCGAGGAATGTTGAATGTTCGCACAACTTCAGAAATTGAATGTCCCATCCATCTGGCTCCGACTACCATACATGCCTCGTTCAAACTATGATAATTCACGTAGGCGTGCCATAATCCTACTGGCGGTTGTTCAACCTGACTCACAAGGTTACACCTCGCAACTAATAAAAATCGTGGTGTGCATTGAAGCCTTTATACGATGGAAGCACCAGTTAAAAATTTGCATACTGCTATCCCATGACTTTTGGCACTTCAGTGTATGATAAATTTCAAATCTGTTAAATGAAAAGTTTTTGAAATGGCTTGGAACTACACAGAGCTACTTCCATTACTTCTTATGGGAATTAATATTAATATTTGACCTTGGGGGTTACAGCACATCTTTTAGAAATGAATTAGTGTCATAAACCCATGAATGACTGGTGAAAATTTATTCTGTCATATTAATTAGGTGAGAAGTCCTTAACTGCATGACAACTACTCTACAAATTTATACTGCTAAAATATGATCACTTTTAATTTCTAATTTTATGTCACTAAAAACTTTAATATCTTTAAATACATAGAAAAAATATTTCAACTAGGACACACAGTCGAATATACACTCTCAGTTTTCAAAATTAATTGCTGAGTAATTCAGAAGTCCCCCAACACTGATTTCAAAAATTTATCTGAATATAGTGATGTACAACTTATTTTAAATACTTTTACACTGAAACTCATACTTATGTGTAATCAGAAAACTTTAAAAAAAAAATGCTGGAACGGTCCACCATTTTGTTGGATACACAAATTCACTTGATGGCACATGTTGGTGGGCACTTTTTTCAGTGTGTAGGCTGGCTCACCGCTGTGATGATTTTCTGCAGCTCTTGCAGTGTCCTAGGGTTGTCATGGTTACACTGTTTTTCAGATAGCCCCACAAATAAAAATCTAGAGGAGTAAAGTCTGGTGAGTGAGGAGGCCACAGGTTTTTTGAGATCAATTGAACATAGAAGTCACGGAGCATCTCAATTTATCTTGTTTGCAGCGTGTGGCACATTGTACAGTCTACTTGGAACCAACAATAATGTTCCTATTCTCAGTGATGGAAAGTTGCAAAATCATTTTTGAAGCAGCAAAATGCATTTTTGCAGCAGGAAAATACATTTTTGTAGCAGCAAAATGCATTTTTGGAGTAGGTGAAATACATTTTTGGAGCAGGTAAAATACATTTTTGAAGCAGTAAAATGTGTTTTTGGAGCAGGTAAAATATTAGTAGATAGAACAAATTCTTAAGCAAAAAATGTTTTGGAACTAGATGCACCCTACTCAAATTTAAAACATCTTGCATTGAAACACACACACACACATGCAAAGATTTTAATTTTCAAATAGATCAAAAAATTTGTAACCATAGCATGATTCTATTATTAATAATTTATTTAACAAAAAATGTTTATTTTTTGCTGCTTTTCTCAATATTTAATTTCTCACTTCTATTTTTTTCTAATTTTTTTTAAGATAGTTAGCAATGTTTTGTTTTGCTTCTTTTAATAGTACCTGTCCACTTTCTATTGCACTCATTTCTTTTTTATGCCACATTCAATGTTCATCTCAGCATTGTTTAACATTTTATGAGAGGAATCCAACTGCTGCAAAAGTTCAGCATCTTCCCGTTTCAAATCACCTTGTGAACATTCAATTTCTTCTCTTTTTCACTTATTTTGCTGAATTTCTCCAGCACTAATACACTCTTGATATTTTTTCCAGGATTCCTTAAAAGCTGTCAGAAGTTTTTTGGTTACATTAATTTTACTCACATCTCCATTTTGTCTCTTGCCATGATCTTTGTGCTTCTTGCTCTCTGCATGACGCGTACAATCACAGCGGCCATCATGCACTAGGCTAAAATCGCAGCCACGTGGCTTACAAAATGTGATTTGGCAAAACTTTAGATGATTCATAAAAAGGCCATTCTTTACTATATATATATCATGATACACTTGGCGATAAGTTTTACCTGACTTCGTTCTTTTTGTTGTCATAGCCGTTTCACTGCTACGTTTCACTTCTTAAGAATTTGTTATAAGTACAATGTACTTGCATATACTGTTTCACACGTATTTATTTATACATCATCTGGTCAACCCTCTATCGTATCTAACCAAAACTTACTAACTTTAATGATAAAAAAAAAAAAAAGACAGAAATTGTCAACATAAATCTAATAACTAGCAAAAAACTAAAGTCATAACTTACATTATATCAGGTGTAGATTGTTGAAGAATGCATTGCTGAGCAACAATCTACACCTCAACAATCTACACCTCAACAGCTTCAACAATCTACACCTGATATAATGTAAGTTATGACTTTTTATTTTTTCACTAGTTATTAGATTTATGTTGACAATTTCTGTGGTTTTTTTTTGTTTTTTTATCATGAAAGTTAGTAAGTTTTGGCCAGATACGATAAGAGGGTTGACCAGATGATGTACAGGGCGATTCATAAAGAAGTATACAGTTTCCAGATGCTGTAAAACAGTAACAGTTGAAGACACGAACCACAACTGCAAACCGTTAGGTAGATGTACTCATAAAGTTCGTGTCCCGCTACTGAGGGAAGTGACATAGACAGCGCGTGTATCACGTGACTAGTCAGTTAAAATGGCAGTGTCTGTCCGATGGATTGGACGAGCCGCGCACTACGACATGCCACTGACCCAATGGCCACCCAGAAGTCCTGACTTAACACCTTGTGACTTTTTCCTGTGGGGGTACGTAAAGGACAAGGTATTCGCCCCTCCGCTTCCTGTTGATCTAGCAGAGATGAAACAGCATATCACAGCCACTATCACTGCACTTGATTTAGATATCTTACCTCGCGTTTGGGCGTAAATGGATTACCAGCTCGATGTGTGTTGCGTGACTAAGGGGCACACATAGAACATCTGACTGTTTCTAAAAAAACTTGAAACATTCCCCTACAATTCTGTTACAGGTAACATAAAATATCTTCCATTGTTCTTGTTTTATAGTGCGTTGAAACTACATACTTCTTTATGAATCACCCTGTATAAATAAATACAACGTGTGAAACAGTATATGCAAGTACATTGTACTTATAACAAATTCTAAATATATAGACCACGTAATACATGTTTCATGGCTTTACATGAATATATATTCTTCAAAATATGTTTCATTTCGTTTTAATCTAAATTAACCCTTTCCACTCGAACCACTTTTCACCCATACTCACCCAGCATTCGTATTTTTTTTTTTTTCTCTGCAGTAGAGGCCACAGCTTAGCAGTGAAAGCTCAGCTTTGGCTCGCCAGCCCCGACATACGAGCTATAGAGCATCATCTGCATGGCAGGTGACACCCGATACGCGAGCTATTCAAGGAAAAAGAAATTTCTCGCGAGCATCGGCATGCGAGATGTGACACGCACAACGTTTGGCGAAAAAGAAATGTCCCATAAGCCCCGACACACGAGCTATAGAGGCGTGGGCGGATGACACCCGACCTATTCGGCGAAAAAGAAATTTCTGACGAGCGCCGACATGCAAGCTATAGAGGCGTCATCAGCATGGAAGGCGAAAAAGAAATGTCTCTTAAGCCCAGACATACGAGCTATGGAGGCGTCATAGGTGTGCCGGATGACACCCGAGCTATTCGGCAAAAAAGAAATTTCTCGTGAGCGCCAACATGCAAGCTATAGAGGCGTCACACTCGTGGCGGATAACACCAGACACACGAGCTATTCGATGAAATTCCTCGCGAGCGCCGGCATGCGAGCTATAGAGGCGTCATCGGCATGGCGGGTGATACCTAACACGCTGATGATGTTTCTTTTTCTCTATTCGGTGAAAAAGAAATGTCTCGCGTGCCCCGACATGCGAGCTATTAAGGCGTCATCGTCGTGGCGAGTGACACCCGACCTATTCGACGAAAACGAAATTCCTCACGAGCGCCGACATGCGAGCTATAGAGGCGTCCTTGGTATGGCGGCTGACACCCGACAAGCCGATGAAGTTTCCTTTTTCTCTATTCGGTGAAAAAGAAATGTCTCACAAGCTATCGAGGAGTCATTGGCTTGGCAGGTGACACCCGACCTATTCAACGAAAAAGAAATGTCTCATGAGCTATAGAGGTGCCATTGGCGTGGCGGGTGTTACACGCCATGCAAGCTATTCGTCGATTTCATAATGTTGGGTGTCACCCACAGGGTTCGTACACTTTTGGGGGAAAAAAATTCAAGGACATATACAAAAAATTCCAGGATGATTATTATGCTTTACAGTATCATGTTCAAATTACTTTTTAAAAGTAATTTCAGTTTTAAGTAATAAAAATGATGAAAGATGCAAATGGATAAGTGTGCTTTATGCAAATGGATCAAGTTTATCAAGCACAAGATCATAAAGAATGGATTCTGTTCTTATGCCCTGACCTTTGAATTCAATTTAGACCATTTTCTACAAGGGTAGGTTTCTCCTCCCTGATAACATACCAAAAACTTCGTTGCAATCAAACAGATTTTATGTGAGTTAACATTCCTAAGCTTGGAGAACAAATACTGCTCTTATGTCTTGGCCTTTGAATTTAATTTCGACCATTTTCAATAGGGTACGTTCCCAGGTTGTACCCAACGGCATACAAAAATTTCGCCGAAATCCAACCGCTTTCGTGCAAATTATCGTACGGACAAACCCAAAGCATAAACGTTTCTGCAACCTATAGTTCGAAAGGGTTAGTAATTTTGAAAATAAAAACATAACGAACAGCACGAAAACTAGCTCATAAATAGAATATTTGAAACTACAGTATGCACTTTCAATTATTAGGGATGGTAGAGGGGAAGGGAATAGAACTGTCCAAAATTAGCATGTTTTCGTTGCGCTAGGCGCTTAAGTACTGCTGAATTCCGTCAGACCCAACATATTCCCAATGGTCGAATGATTGAAATGTGCTGATGTTCATGGAATGAAATGGTTGATCAGCTATGATGACCGCATAAAAGTTCGGAAGAAGGGGGGTAAGTTTATGCAACATTTTACATCACTCCACTATTTATCTTGCCATCATCAACAATCGCAATGCAACTACCACTTACGATCGCGGATATCGACAACCGAAAATCTGCCATATCACTAAGTGATAAAACACACAGGTATCCTGTTACAATGTATTGTAATTGAAAGAAAAAAGGATCTGGAAAAAGAAACTTTCAGAAATTAAGATCATTGTCAAGCCATGGCATTTCAAAAATCTGTTTTCCTTTATAATGTTTAAAAATAATGATTTTGCTTTTTTACCTGTAGTGTATAATAAAAATACTGTTGATTTTTTTTTATGGAGTCAGATGTCCGTATGTCTGATTGTCTTGTCTGAGTTCATGCGTTAGCTACTGTGTAAAGTAGACCTATTTTTTCAGATCAAAAATATGTAGTTTTGTATATATTCACACTATAAGTCATTCCTTATTCCCACAGAACTGAATTCAGCAGATGCAAAATGAAGAACATCAAGACCCGCCCAACACCATGTTTCTGATTGTCTGCTGTTTATATTCAAGAAATGCAAATATGGATCAATGGTGAATGCAGCAACTATGATTTTTATTTATTACCAAGAAAAAAAAAAAAGCTGTGAAAGCTGCAAAGCTGAAATGGATATTTCTTCTTCCCCTTCATGCACAAAAACATTCCGCTTAAGATCAAACAGCAGGAGCACGCCTCCACGCACAACCTTTGGAATGTCCTGATGGAACGGCTTCTTTTCATTTGGCACATCGCCATAAATCACCACCCGCAGCTCACTGAACTGTCAAGTTGCACTCTTCCTCCTTCACCCTAACTATAGGAGAAAATGTAAAAAAAAAAAAAAAAAAAAAGCTCCCCGATTTTCGCCAAAATGGCCAAATTTACGTCATGATGTTGCAATTTACTAAAATACGTTTATCTGCTGAATTTCACCTAAACCCATAGAAAACTTTTTAATTATAGATGATTTTTTTTTATTAAAACAGTAATTCAGAAGTCTGAAAAAAAAAGTATGTTTGTAATTCAAATAGTCCATATCATCACAGAAAAAAATTTAAGGATCACTCTGTTTAAATAAACCATGGCATCTAAAAAAAATAATTCACTTGCTTTTCCCTTAATTTAGAATTACTGTTTCTTTTTTTTCAATCCGATTATGCAACGGAAGATTTTTTTTTTTTTTTTGCATCTGCTAAAGTTTCTAACGGAATTTGGTGAAATTTGCACTAGAACTTTATTGTGATGTATCTTAATCACTGTTAAAATTTTACTGTGTTATTTTCAAAATTCAGGAAAATGGATTTCTGAAAATTTTCTCCTAGTCCCTTTGAGCAGTGGAAGTGATAAACTTCCCAACCAAGGGCTTTGGATCAGCACTTCCAGCTGTCAATCAACCGTTGCTATGGTAACACACTTTCTGCTAGAGGCTCACTCTGTCCAAAGAGGCACACATATTAAACCGATTCAATTGGAATTTTGGGGGTAAGCTTCTGTAATCCAATTATAGTGAATGTAAAAATTTCAGCCACTTTCGTAAAAAAATCGCAAAGATAAGTTTTCTTATTTTTTATCATAAGTAGCCGAAGTCTCTTGAGGGGAGGGCTGGCAATGCACATAAACAAGGAGCAGATGAATGTGTTATTCAGGCATACTCCTCACTGATGGATGCTGGCTGACTTGGTACATACGCCCCCCTGCAAATGCCTCTTCTTTTCCCTTCCGTTCTCAGCAGTTGTTGGATGGACATCAAGCTCCCCTTCCTAACAGACCTACTAGAAATCATCCAATTTTATTGCACTGGAAGTAGTGCTTTCTTTTTTCTTTTTCCCCAGCCAAATTAGAATTTGGTACACGTCCAAAACATTCTTTGAGAACAGAGGAGAGGAACTTTAAAAAATGAAGGGGTAACAGTAACACGATTTCCTAAAAGGGCATTGTTTTTAAGCACTAATTTCAAATCTTTTCAAGACAACATTAAAAAACACCGTTTTTCCAGGATATACCAGGCCTTGAAAACGTAATCAGGACTTTCCAGGTTTTCAAGCACGTGTACGCACCCTGCACCAAACAGTCGAGTGTAAAGGGTTAAAACGCTTGCTCTGAAATTTTCACAAGCACAAAGCCACATGTAATCAATGTAGAGTTTGCAAAAGGCGCTGAACTGAGCTTCCTCTCGGCTTTTGTGCACGGCAATCTGAAATGGCTGTATGGCGAGTCACGTGACAAAACTCCGGCTCCGTTAGCAGGGGAGAGTCTGAACATCGAAGGCGTATAGAGACTAACTGTAAAGTGAGTTTTTTCGACCAAAAGCCGGTAAAAAAAAAAAAAAAAAAAAAAAAAAAAGAAAATTGCATGCAGGGATTTTGCGTGGGCTTTTACGTAGCATTTTTGGAGGACTTCTGTAAAACCGTAATATGGAGTGAAAATCCATACAAACTTCGGAAAATCCATAAAAGTTGGCATCTCTGAATACCTATGAAACCTTTAGAAACAGAAACATCGTATCCTGCCACGGGAGAGCCATTTTCAGTTGTCCTCCGCGGCAACGAAATAGCTAACGACTCACCTTACTCTGTATTTACATAATTGTGCACCTTGCCCGGAACGAAATAACTGTGCCATCCCTAAGAGCAGGAACGACATGTAAACAAATCTCAATTGCACAACACTACGAAAGACCACAAAACCATCTGTAAACAATCTTCATCAGGATTTCATAACTTACAGCATCGTTTCTCCTACATACCACGTCACGTGATTACAACAAAATCCTCCTCCATAAGTTCCACCCACATCGCGAATCATATTCGTCACTTATGCCGAAAAAACAACGAATTAGAAGGTAAGTGAAAAACATTACGAAATGTTGGGACTGGCTGTGCGTGTTGTTTAAGCGTTGTTATACGTTTAACCAAATTACGCATAGACCTTAAAAAAAGTGTCATTCGAATCGCTGTTTAAAACAGCATTTCTTGCCGTGAAAACATTTGTTTCCGCTCGGCAGTTTTTGCTGTGGATTGCCGTTTCTGCAAAAATATTTTTTTCGTAATTTGTAGCAGTTTGGCGCAAGATAATGAAATTGGCGCAGTTCGGCGCAATTGCCACAAACTTTCCATCACTGTATTCTTCAAGTATCACTACAAATTGGTGGATGATGTATGCATACACAGCTGAAGTAACAAGTTGTATTGAAAAAAATTGCCGCCACAATTCCTGGTCTAGAAGTGGCACACCACACTCTCGTGCAATGTGTGAGGATTTTCTGTAGCCCATATGAGTGTTCTGACTGTTGACATATCCATTCAAATGAAACCATGCCTAATCACTGAAGAAAGTGTTGTTAAGCTGGTTAGTCATCACATTGTTACACGTGAATCTCTTAAACCATTGGCAGTAGACAATGCATTTTTCCAAATCCAAAGGACGTAGCTCTTGTACTACTTGAATTCTGTATGGCCGTAGTTTCAGATGTTTAGTAGCCCTCTGGCAGGCTGAATAAGTTACTCCTGCAATAACCGCCAAAGTAACTTCTCGGGAGAGCACTGCAGGGCAAGATGAACTTTCTTCAGAAACGTGGGCATTACCACAGATGGTCAACAGCTTCTAGGCCTATCATTCACACTACCCATATCACAAAAATATTTCACAAGATCATACACTGTTGTATTCTCTGGTGCAGGAGCATCAGGGAATTTCCATTCCATTGAAAGAGCTGGGTGCAACAAGCATTAGATTTTTTCACAAAATTAACTTCTAATAAAACAACTCTTTGATCTTGTGTGAAACTCACAGCGAACTGAATTTTATTTTCTTGCCAACTCCCATGTATGTGCTCTGTTACATGGTGCAACTCATTCCCCAAGGTCACCCACATATGCCACAAACAACAACATTCAGAGATCTTTTCCAGTTTTACAGCAAATGATTTTTAAAAATAGAGTTCGGTAACTTTTGAATCACTCTGTATATTATACTAAGTGAACCTGTGCATACCTTTATGTGTTTCATTAACAGTTGCAAAAGAATTCACTATTCCAATAATAATCATGCTTTTCACATTCAAATAACCCTGCATAGGTATTGCAAGTTCAATAAATTCCGTGAAAATACCCAAACTATTATGCAAACCTCAAATTACGATAAATTCGCGCAACACTTAACATTTCAAAAACAGTGTAGAAAGTAAAAATTGTGCATACACGAGAATTACTTTTTCCACTGGAAGAAGAAAACACAGCATATCAGATTTCCCTTGCAGCAGCAGGCATCAATGAACATTGAAAGCACGAACTGTTCACTTTGTACCAGAGCTACTTTTTTTTTTTTTTTTTCCAATGATGTGAATGCGTGTGCTGAATTTTTCCCCTATGCAGCTGAGAAACAGGAACTTCTTCGTGTAATGGATGTCTGACTGTGTGTCTTAATGGTTCAGAATGCCCTCTGCAGTAGAAAAATATTGCCCAAATTGGTAGCTGGCGAATGTCCAATATGGATGAAGATCGAATGGTTGACCTTTATTGATGCTCTCCACTAAATATTTTCTTGGAGAGAAAACCATGGATGATTTTAACTTTATCTATATATATTTGAATAATGCTGTGCAGTATTTATGTTTATGCTCAATGTGGTGTTTAGTTGTGTAGTAGCAATGTCGCTGTTTTCTGGAACAACATTGATATGGAAGCCTCTAAAGATGAACAAAGAGTGAAACTGCAACACAAATCAGTATGAATTTATGACAAAAACTCCATTTTGGCAGTTCTTAGCACATTCCTCAAATGTCCTGCCGTAAATTGGTCTGCCTATTGCTTCTATATTTTTGAAGCAATGGATAGAGACCAATGGTTTTGCAACAGTAGAAGGCTATTGCTACTACAGTTGCAAAATCATTTGCACTGTTCTTGCAACTGACTATTTGTGGCATAGGTATAGTTCACTACAATATGTTTAATGCAAAAGTGCTAAGTATCACCCTTTTTTCTCTCAACTTGATGACAACTCCATTTCAAAAAATCTTCATGCCACTAACTGTCCCAGTGAGAGTTCTCCTTTTATGCAAAAATACCATAATACTTTATTTAACAAGTGATGTATCCAAACTGTTACAAAGGTGAACATGGAAACAAGAAATGTAACATGATAAAAAAATCTCACAATATGTAACTTACTGAAGCTGAAAACTTTTACTTGGAACAAGACCTGCAAGTGATTGATCTTCTTCACCTTCCCTATAAGCTTGCCACCAATTTGGATCATCCTGATTGATGATATGCAAAATATCACCTTTTTGAAAGGATATGCCAAGCTCTCGGCAAGGAATGTATAAATCATCATCAGGATCATAATCAAAATGGGCTTTCATGTGCATCTGGGAACAATAAAATAAACACAAAACTATTAAAACCTTTTTACAGACATTAGTTCACTTTATCAAACTAAAGTAAGCAGTACTAGAAAACTTACCACAGCTTCCCTTGATAACTCCTTATCTGGCTGATACTGGGCTGGTACAATTAGAAATGTGAGCGTGCCATTCATGGTAGCCTAAAAAAAATAGAAGTAAAAAATAAGCCAAGCTAATGGAGCATTTATAAATCTGTGTAAGTATGAGATATTGCCCATATGTAATGTTTTTAAATATTGCATTCTGGAAAACTAACTTGAATTTTATTTACACAAAATTTCAATGGTCTAATTGCTTCAGAGTGCTCTTCTTTCCAAATTATCTTTATGTATCTGTTCAAAGGATTAATATTCTACAGCCATATGAAGTGGTTATGTCTACCTTTTTTTATTGCTTTATCTTATACTAGCATATAACAACTATATTCTACAGATTTCAGATTTTTAAAAAATGGCATCTTTTTAATATTAATTTTTGAAATTTGACACTTTTTCTTAAACCTTTTCTTTTTTCAATGTTTGGATGTTTATCATTGCAAAAGTAAAATCAAAATGCAGGCAAAGCAATTTGTTTTAACAAAGACAAGGAAGCAACTGCATAATTTTCTTTAAAAAAATGCATTTTTTGAATGTTGTAAACACTTGGCTATTCTTTTTATTTGTTTTTTTATTTATTTATTTATTTATTATTATTTTTGTTTTACATAAACATGAGGCACTGGCACATTGCATATTAAAGCTTCCACATTATGTTTCTGACAGGAAAAAAGCCCAGCTGTAGCTTAAAATTTCAAGAGTTACCAACTCCTAAAAATCAGTAGTTTCCTTCTGCTGTTAAGGCTTCATTACAGCGCACCATATTAAAATGTCATAATTTGCACTAATTTTTTTAGAAGTAAAAGGGATATTTTCTGTTATTATATGACTAGGGGTTTCCAAATATATTTTTTCCAGGAATATTTGAGGGTCAACTGACACACTTTGCAAAATTATCTGAATTGAAATGGAATGGGTCATATATGTTACACAGTGATTGCTCTGACTTTTTAAAAAAAATTTGCCAACCCGTTCGCCAAATTCAATCTGTTTTCGCTCAATTCAATCTTTATTTGCCCAATTCTATCTTCTTTCTCCAAATGGAAGATAAAATCGCCATTTTTTTTCACTCTACATCAGAAATACAAAACTTGCAGCATAAACTTTATTAATGAATTAAAGTGTAACAGAACCTCTTGAAAATGGATGCAGTTGAAAAAACTATTTCCCTAGATAACAGCAAAAATAAGTGTTTATTTTGTTCAAAATGAATAAAACCTTTTTGAAAACTGCTTTTGAAAGATAATTGATTATGTCCAGTATCAAAGGAACCAAACTGATTAATCCCTCAGAGTACAAATTACTGAGTTGCTACCACACAAATTTATAATGTCAATAATGAGACAATACGAAATTATTAAAACAAACTATACATTGCTCTTAAAGATCTCTACAAACATTGCTTTTAATGTTGGCTAAAAAGTAAGATTAGAGTTAATACTTTTTGCACACCAGTATGAAACAGTTTCACTTCTGTTACTCACCAAGTAATTTTGGAAACATAAAGCTACAAAGCGATCAGAGAATAAACTTCTTGATTTCACACAAACAACCAGATGATTATGAAAATTTGATTTCAGAAAATATCCATTTAAAAGAATTTCATATGCT
Source organism: Macrothele yani (assembly GCA_039090855.1). Taxonomy (NCBI): domain Eukaryota; kingdom Metazoa; phylum Arthropoda; class Arachnida; order Araneae; family Macrothelidae; genus Macrothele; species Macrothele yani. Next base: position 72,015,298 of record CM077016.1, on the reverse strand, counting down.
GAAAAAATAAGCATATTTTTTTTCTCATTCCGCAGCAAGTGCAGGTGTGTGGTGGATTTGAAACAACCAATATTAAAAGCAGTGGGGGAAAATGTATGCATAGGATTGTTGCTATTACTATCATTACTTCTACAATGCAAGCTAGTGAAAAATACCACTGGAAAACACACAGGCAAAAATTCACAGATAGAGGAATGTTTCACCATTCCATTGCACATACTTTTTGAAGAATGAATCACACATTGCTACACTCCTAGAAGATAAATATTAACAAATCCTTTAGTACATACATACATATCACTAAGCTGTTCTCTGAGATTCAGAAGTTAGCTCCAAAAAGAAATACAAACTTCCAGATATTTTTACTTATTGTTGTCGTATCAAACTTCGCCATTTACAGCGATCTTGACATACAACTCGTGCTTCACTGATATCCATTACACGCCGTACACAAGATCTTTTATACTTCATACTCATAATCTTTTTCTCATGCAGACACTCCTGAATCTGATCCACCCATGTCTTCCTTGGCCTTCCTCTGCCTTTCCTTCCTGCCACTTGGGCTGAAAATATTTTCCTAGTAAGCATTTCATCACTCATTCTTTCAACATGGCCAAACCACCAAAGCATATTGGTCTCCACCTTGCTAACAACATTTTGCTTTACATCACACAACTGCAATACATCTTCATTCCTCACACAATCAGATCGTGTCTTGCCACAAACCCCCACGTAAGCAACGCATTTTTTCAGCACACAAACAACTCCTATGTTTCTTCTGCAGTACCCAGGGTTTCACTGCCATACATCAGAGTAGGAACAATTACTGTTTCATACACAGCCATGCGGGACTCTCTAGAGAACCCATGATTCCTGTGAAAACCTCCCAGAGCAGCTATGACTTTCAAAGAAGAATTCACTCGCCTACTGATTTCACCATCCAACTTGTTCTCTCTGTCAAACATGCTTCCTAAATACACAAACTCACTCACCTAGTCAATCACAGTGCCATTTATACTTACATTACATTCAGTGCTACCCATTCCTCTCTCAAACACCATAACTTTGGTTTTTCCCTTATTTATACTCGGTTTGAATTTCATGCAAACTTCGTGCATCCGAGTCAACATACTCTGCAACTCACTTTTGCTCTCTGCCAACAGGACAGTGTCATCAGCATACAGCAATCTGCACACACGGATATCACCAAGACATAAACCACTATTATCTATTTTGGCCTCACGCATGCATGCGTCCATAAATTTATTAAACAGCCATGGTGACATTACACAACCTTGTCTAACTCCTGCACCAATGGAAAACCATTTTGATAAAACACCATTCACTCGTACACAAGCTCTACTACCAGCATACATGGCTTTTACACTATTAAGTAGATTCCCAGTAACACCATATTCATTCAATACCTTCCACAAAAAAGTGTCCTATTGACTCTGTCGTAAGCTTTCTCTAAATCTATGAAGGCAGTAAAAACTTTCTTCCCAACAGCCAGATACTTTTCAATCATCATGCGTAATGCAAAAATCTGGTTAGTGCAGCCTTTACCAGGCATAAAATGACTCTGAACATCCCACTTTCTCTGATGTAAGACCCCGTACTTTTTCAATAACAACCTTACCAAACACTTTCCCTGGCACACTCAGTAGGCTAATACCACGATAGTTCTTGCATTCAGTCTGATCAACTTTTCCCTTATACAAGCGAACAATGATAGCATCCTTCCAATCCCGAGGGACCATTCCTAACTCCCAGCACAACTGGCAAATCTCAGTTAACCAGTCAATTATAGAGTCACCACCATACTTCAACATCTCTGCAGTTATGCCATCAACTCCTAGAGCCTTCCCATTCTGAAGAGATTTTAGAGCTTTACACACTTCTTCTCTTGAGATCCCTCCTGTGCTTTCATCCTTCATTGCGACATCATCTGCATCTGTCTCAGAATCATTTTTGTTCTCCTGATCTAATAACTCACAGAAGTATTCGCCCCATCTGTCACTTAACTCATTGGGCTCCCATATCATTTCCCCAATCTCATTCTTCACACAACTTACAACTTTGTTTACCCTATTTTTCCTGAGTCTCGTGTACTTCCAGAAGGACTTTCTATCTTTCCAAAAAGCCAGTTCATGCCTTTCTACTTTCTCTTTCCTATCTTTTGCCTTACTGTGGCGAACCAGCTTAGCAGCTTCACGCTTCCTACAGCGATATTCATCCACAGAGACTCTACCTTGCAACATCCCCAAATAGGCTTCCTTCTTTTTCTTTACTGCCTCATCAATCTCACTATTCCACCAAGCATCACCTCTATTGTTACCCACTATTGTGGTGCCACAGACCTTTTTAGCAGCAGTGACAACACAGTTCTTAAAACATTCCCACTTCTTTTCTACATCCCTCTCACCAGACTTCAGATCCTTTAGTAGTTCTCTGAGTAAGTCAGAATACCGCTGATGATCTTCAAGGAGCCTATCAACCTTTATTCTTTCTATCCTGGGTATCTTCATATTCCTTTTCCTGCAACCAACATTAAGTTTCACTCGTGACACTACCAAGTAATGATCAGAACCAACATCCGCACCTCTCATCACACGGGTGTCAACAACTAAGTGTTTCAAACGCTGATCGTAAACAACAAAATCTATCACACTCTTTTGACCAAGAGTACAATTTTCCCAAGTATATGTGTGTATATACTTGTGGTTGAAAAATGTATTAGATACACACAAATCATTCTCAATGCAGAGTTCAATTAATCTTTCATTATTATCATTCACACAAGGATCATTAAACTTACCCAGAACATTGTCAGAAATTGCATTCTGCACACCTACTCTAGCATTGAAATCCCCTGCTATTATAACTTTTTCTTTAGCACCAAACTGGCTCAAAATAGCTTTTAGCTCATTCCAGAAATCTTCTTTCTTATCAGAAGGTTCCGAGTCACAAGGAGCCTACACTACAACAATTACAATTCTCTGAAGTTTCACTTTCAAACGAATCCAGAGAATTCTCTCACTTATGCAACTATAGTGAATCAAGTTGTTCTTCATCTTTTCACTTAAAAACACACCTACACCAGCCTGTCCTCTCATATTATCCAATACTCCAGACCACACACTCACCGTGCCATTCACTTCTTCTACCCCAATTTCCTTCTTTTTGGTTTCACTTACACACAGCACATCCAGTCTATACTTATTCATCTCCTCAATCACCTTACTCATCTTGCCATTTATACCTCTAGTATTCCATACACCAATCTTACATTCACTCAGCCAAGATCGCTTTCTCATACGCCATTTAGAAAGTCCAGGTCTATTCCGTGGTGGACCGTCCTTCTCAAGTGTGGTAGGTCCACCATATCCCACACTTGAGTCATTCTTAATATTTCCTTTTGTCTTTTTAATCAGGTAAGTACATCAGTGTGGGGGATTAGCCCACAGCTGAGGGTTCCAGTTGGTCATTCAACCTAAGGATTCTGGAACAAAACCCAGTGAGTTGGGGTCTTTTTGCCAATGTCACACAGAACTAGCTGGCACCTCTCCAAGATTCACAGAGGCCCTAGTTGCTGTTGTGTGTGCCATGTTACCACGGAGCGCCTCGAGGAGGCAAACCCATCACTCACTACGTACAGTCAAATATTCATATGAAGACTATAAAATGTGTAACAACATTATCATCCTTGTTTTCTTATTTCAAAACGCAGAATTCGTTTATAAAAAGTAATTTGTTAAATCCTGACTTAAGCAGCTGAAGACTAATTTCCAAAGAAAATGTGATCAGGTATTTTGAAATTTTGATGCAGTCAGTAACAATGAAGGTTCTACACAAGTGCTTTGTGTGGTTGGTTTTTAATTTATGACTGGGCACTACTCATGCTATGTAATGGGCTAAATTGTCTGTGCCAAAGCCTTAGGGAAAGGGGGTGATGCAAACATCTGCCTGTGCCCACTGGCTGAATATGACTTCTGGTAGGTGTTTGACAGCAGTGGGGCATGAACCTGCAACCCTTCAGCTGAAAGTCCTGTGCACTAACCTCTGGGCCACATACATATCGTATGTGTGGTACCTATACTTATACAAGACCGAAGAAGTAGAAAATAAAATAAAAATAAAAGCTGAACTTTTTAAGGGAGTGAAAAATCAGGACACGTAATGAGAAAGTGTGAATATAACACAGCGTTAGCAGGACGGAATTTTTTAATTTATTTGTGCATATATTTAACTGCAGCACATCACTGTTTTCACAATATAAAATTACTGAATTAAAAAAAAAATGGTTTGGAAACACGTTGGTTGGTTTCTTTTTCTAGTTCTGTTTTTCGTTGTACTTGATGGAACACCAGCTCATGTCTCCTCTTGTGAGCGAACCTTGCTTTCTTCTCAGAAAGTTCCATGGCCATAAATGTATTTTGTTGACTCTGTAATTGCACAGCATCCATTGCTTAATTTTCATTTCTGTTCATACCATTCCCTTTCCCTTTTTTTAACACTTTTCTTTCTATTTTTTTTTATATTATTCCCTCAATGACAATTTTACCCAACCAGCTGAAAGAACTTTCAGCCTGAGGACCATGAATGCATGATATCCAACCTTCCACTCTTTTAGACAACTTTCAGAATACAAATACTTTTAATTTCTGTGTTGATAAAAAGGAGGGAAAACTTTCCAAACGTTTTTGGGAAGTTTTCCCTCTCTTATCAAGCTTACATTCAAACATTTATATAGGAAAGCAACATTCAACAAAAACACGGGATAGTAGGAACATCGCGGGGGGGGGGGGGGGCTACGCTTATGGGACAAATATTTGCTCTGTTCAACTTCTGTTTTGGGAAACTTCCCCATTTTTAAGCTCAAATACGAATATTTATGGGGAAAAAAAGGCTATTTAAATGCAATACTGGGCAGAAGGGACGTGAGAAAAATAAATTACGATCATCAGTGAAATCTTCATTCCACCTGACTTCCTTTTTTGATTCAGTCTTCAAATGGAAAATGACCCCTCCACCCACAAATCAAGAATGTTTTTTGTTCAGTTACACATCCATCTCGAGAATAACTCAAATGATAAACAAAAAAAGCAAAATTCCTTGAACCCACAGAAGAATCTTGTGCCTGAGGTCAAAGGAAATCTTCATGCTGTCTTTCTTAACTTCTGTTTTTTGCAAATTGTTGCCCACAGTTTCTTGCTTAAATACAAACATTTATGCAACAAACCGATATTTAACAACGATACTGGACAGAGGCAACATCGAAAGAAAAAAGAAAATACGAATATGGGAAAAATTTTCACTCCATGTAACTTCCATTTTCGAAAGTTTTATAGATGACGAAATACCGTCCCAAAGTGGAAAACAACCCGATTCTCCTTTGCTAATCCTACACAAATTTCTCTTCAGTTTTGTATTGATCTCGAGATAACCCAAATGAAGCCAAAAAACTGCGGAATAGTCTGGCGCATTTAGTTATTGGGGGGGGGGGCATGAAAAAATAAGTGCTGCATGACCAGGCTTGTTGTAGCACAACAGAAAACTGCAGAAGTTTCAAGTGATAGGATTTTTGAAGGGAATATTTAACAATATTTATTTTCATTATTAAAAAGAGAACATTTATGATTACAATCAATAAATAATTTAACCTTTAATTGGCTGGAACAAATTAACTTGGGGTTAGCAAAATGGGCTGAAATCAGCTAGAACAAATATATCCACTGTCCAAGTGGGCCCAATGTGGCTGGAAAGAGTGAACCAGTGCATCAGAAAGCATTTTTTCCCCCTTAGCTTTGCTACTTAAAGTGGTCATTTAGGGGGACGATTGACATTAATCTTTCCTGACTGATTACCTGCTGAATTGGTTAAAAAGCACAAGATGCTGACATCTAACAGAAAACAAGTTTTCTTTTAATATGTGTGTGAGAGATGGGGAGACAAAACATAATGAAACAGAAACCATATTATGTGACTTTGGAAGATAGACTGAACATCAAATATTTACCAAAATATCACAGACATCATTCACAGACTTTCCTCTCATTTCAACTCCATTTACTTCAATGATTTCATCACCTTCATGAAGAAGACCTATTTGAAAAAAACAAAAATGAATAAAATGAATGAATATCAATACAAATAAAAATTAATAATAATTAGCACTTCAAAACATACAAAATTACTTTGAATGACATTCACAGCTGTTATATCATGCCAGTGGTTCATAATGTAATGCTGCTGTTTGATATGTAGTACATACAACACAGTAAATCCATATCTTCTTGACAAAGCAACAAAAAAGGAAAGAGAAATGCTGACACAAGACCGTATTACATTTCACTAGTTCAACAAAATTTTTAACTTGTACCATAGGCTTATATCCAATTAATGTCAAGGAAGATTCACATTTAATACATATCAGTACAAGAATGTTGGAAAAAACATAATTCTTGAAACTAAGAAATGGACGAGGACAAAACAGACATTCATCTTCCAGCAAATGCAAGTGTTGGGTTGGAAAGAAAGTAATGCTGCAAATACAAGACAACAGAAAAGCGCTAATTACCATGCATACAAGTACTAATCAGTCTAAAATGTAGTCGCCATCGTTTGCTACGACCTGCTCCCATCGTCTGGGCAGCTGTTGGATCTAGTTCCTGTAGAATTGTGGCAGCTTGGATACGAAGAAATGAGTGAATGCGCGTTTGACATTGTCCCGGTTGGTGAACCCCTGACCATCCAGGAAATGCTGCAATGACTGGAAAAGGTAGTAGTCACTTGGGGCAACATCCAGGGAATAGACTGGGTGCAGCAGCAGGTCCCTGATCTTGTGACAGGTCACCTGTGGTCTTGCTTCATCCTACTATAGGAGGATGCCCTTGTAGTCAGCAGTGCCAGTTGTTTCAACGTGAGCGATACGTGCAGATCGTCAAGCTGATGGCAGTACATATCAGTGGTGATAATGGTGGTGTCCTGCAGCAGCTCAAACAACACAATACCCCGCATATCCCACCAAATAGACAGCAGGACCTTACGTGGGTGTGAGCCGGCTTTGTAAGTCAGCATGGGCTTCTGTTTTGGATCCAACCACTGTTTCCAGGCACTAACATTGTCATATAGGACCCATTTCTTGTCACCTGTCACAATGCAGTCCAAGAATGGTTCAACTTGGTCATGGGCAAGAAGGGAAATGCATGAACTCATGTGATTCGCATTCTGCTTAACTGTGAGTTAATGAGGTATTCAAACTCCCCTCTTGTGCACCTTCCCAAGACGACACAGGTGCATGATAATGCTTGTGTGGGTAATCCCCAGCTGTTCAGCCAACTCCTGTGCTGTCACATGTGGGTCGGTCTCCACTAAAGTCTTCAAACATGTCCACATTCACTGTTGCAGGTCTTCCAGCTTTGGGATGGTCTGATAAATTAAAATTTTGCTCTCAAAACTGTTTGAACCAATGACAGCACTGATGATGATGTGATATGGCACTCGGGTACACACTAGTAATTCTTCCTTACCGCACTTGCAGGGGTGCTACCACGGTGAGACTAATCCAGCATGCAATAGCGGATGTGCTCCTTGTCCGCTTCCATGTTTGTTGGCGCTTGCACTCTTCACCTTCCGACATCTAACTGCCACCGACTTAATTCACCTACCTGATGATGTCATGGTGGTGTGCTGCGCAATCTCAGTGGCCAATGTATGATGTGGCAGTGACACAGCGGATAAGCTACACCATAGTGTATCAGCTTATATAATTAGTAGCAATACAACAAAAGAGAACTGCATTTTTGTGGAAACTGATCCAAACATAATGCAGAAAAAGCTGCAGCTGAAAGGGAGAAGTGACATTTGTAAAAGATTCTACACCATTATCAGTTCATAACTAGACACCAACCTGATTTTTCGGGCATATGACATACAGATCACTAGAAAAAAATTAATGCTGCTGTGTAACAAGGACTTTCTCTACCTTTCCTTTATTTATAATAGGTGGTGTTCTGCCCTTAACATATCACTTCCTCAACCACTATGCTTGATTTTATGCCTTCTAATAACTTTTTTTAGGACTATTTCTTGGGCTGTGGCCTGATATTGCACAATGTAGCACAGCACATCTTGCTAATCTTTTATCTCCCATGAACCATACCTGTCCAAACCTCCTCAATATATTCCCATTAACTTTTTCTTCTACAAAAGAATTACCCAGTTCAGTTTGAATGCCTCTCTGCAGTACCAGTTGTGTTCTATCATTAAATCCACTTATCCTCTTACTATGCTCATATCAGCAACTTTTAACTTCCTACAAAGGCTAACCACTGCGTACTAAGTGAAATGCTTGTCTCTTCAAATATAAGTGCCCTCTATCACCAAAGAAAATTCTAAATATAAACTAATTACAACTTTTCATAGATGTTGAGTAGAATGTGGTTTTGTGATTGATTACTGTAACACACCCCTGCACATAAAACACAAAGTGTATTTGTTTGCCCTCCACTTTGTACTTGCCTCTTACACCATAAAGAAGGATAGGTTTAAATACTGCATTTCATACAACAACTTCTGTCCACTAGCAAAGCCCTTTCTTAGTGAAAATAATTTTATACAACTGATAAGACTTTCCTTGCTTTGCTGTAATTCTGTTGTTCAATTTCTTATAAAGCAGCTTTCCCCAGCCTGATCAATAATCACCCACAAAAAAACAAAATAATAATAATGTCATTTCTTTTACCTCTTCTGTAAAGCATACAATTAAAAATTTTTGAAGTTTGACTTAGAACCACTGATTCAGACTTCTTGATATGTCTTCATCCCAAACTTTTCATAAGCTATGCTCGGTGATTGATTAAAGCTGTAGCACAAATTGTGTACTTTCTCAGATATTAGCACTAGATCATTGGCATGCAGCAAACTATCGATACCATAACCACCAACTTGAACACAATATGTACAAAGTTATATGGGTCATCCAAATGAGACAAAAATAACGATACCATAACCGCCAACTTGAACACAATATGTACAAAGTTATATGGGTCATCCAAATGAGACACAGACTCGGGTGGATGAATGGAACTGCAGTAACCACATATAAAAAAGAAATGCAGCTTGTGAAGCATTTAGTTGGTACAATGTGTTGGATGCGAGTAATATCAAAGGGATGTAAACGACCTATCTCTTGGATACCTCCAAGCGAGCACAGCGACTCACGATCCAATATTTGACAACACAGGGAAGCAAATCAACAGAAGTCTTACAAAACAGACAGGTAGTTTACTGGAATGTATGCCTTGCACCCAGTATGGTCTTGAAATGGTGCAAAGAATTTCAGGAGTAGACGCAAAAGCACTGTGGGTCAGCCAAGACCTGGCCAAGCACGCGGCGCCATCACACCAGACACAATCGCAGCGGTGGATGAACTGGTGAAAGTTAACCACAGAATAAGAGTTAGCAAGCTAGTAGCTGCAAGAAGCTTCGGAAGGGGCTCCATTAGCACAATATTCCAACTAAAAACTGGGGTATTTGAAAGTGTGTGCACAGTGGGCTCCAATGCACCTGACTGAGGATCCATAAACTTATCAACCAATGGGACACCTCCCTAAATGTTAGGGGGTGCCTATTTCTGGTGCTATCAATACCTGTGTGTTATGCAAATATTTACCTGTGTGTTATGCATATATTTACCTGTGTACATATTCTTATGCTGTAATAAAGTGCACTTAAATCCAACAGCTAATCTAAGTTTCATTTGCCCCTCCATACCAGGTTGCATACCTGAGCATGAATTATTTTTGATACAGCAAGAATTAATAGAATGCAACTTGGATACTGTTGATTGACCAGAAAACAGGCAATGCACACTCACAATAAATAGTAGGACTTAGCACGAACACAACATTTAATTATTACGAAAAATGCAATTCATGAGACAACCTTATAAGGTTGTCTTATGTTATAAACGTGCTTTTGATTAAACTATACGTAATACCTAAGGTATTTTACCTGATATTGTCAAAGTATTTCTCCCATTGTTTGCTCTGTGAGGCATATGCTCCCGGCCCCGAGAGGTCCCTTACGTTACGGACCTTTGGTTAGTTATAATTTTTTTTTTCTTTTTGCAGAAATAAAAGTCGGGTTATATATTTTCAGTTCCACATTCATTCACTTGCACAATCAAACGTTTAAAATTTACTATTAATTAAAAGATTTTAGTAGAAAGAGTTATACTCATCGGGTCAGGAGACGTCTCACAAGGGGTTCGTTGTTACGGCGAGCGCTTTCTGCGGTACTTTACTGCTATCTTCGGGCCACTATTTCTACACGAGGGTTTCTCGCGTGTATGTAGTTTTGGAGTTGCTTGTCGGGAATCGATGGGAAGGTTTGCTGCTTGTATGTGTTAGGTGATTTGTTTCCAATGTGTCGCCATCTATTGGATGTGTTGGTAGGTATCAGTCGTAAGTATAATTCTTTTGTGTAAATATTTTTGGGCTATTATTATTTGTTCGTAGAAACAGGGGTATTTTTTTTTTGTTCTTTGTTTATTGGTGTGATTTTTTGTAATGTTCTTTTCTTTGCCTTTTTTTATGGATTTTTTCTGTTTTTATAAGTGATTTCCAGGCTGTGTCTAAATGCAACTTACAAGACCCCACCACACTAGACACAGCCTGGAAATCATTTATAAAAAAAGAAAAATCCATAAAAAAAAGGCAAAGAAAAGAACATTACAAAAAATCACACCAATAAACAAAGAACAAAAAAATACCCCTGTTTCTATGAACAAATAATAATAGCCCAAAAATATTTACACAAAAGAATTATACTTACAACTGATACCTACCAACTCATCCAATAGATGGCGACACATTAGAAACAGATCACCTAACACATACAGACACACAAAAGAATTATACTTACAACTGATACCTACCAACTCATCCAATAGATGGAGACACATTGGAAACAAATCACCTAACACATACAAGGTAGCAAACCTTCCCATCGATTCCCGACACGCAACTCCAAAACTACACACACACGAGAAACCCTCGTGTAGAAATAGTGGCTCGAAGATGGCGGTAAAGTACCGCAGAAAGCGCTCGCCGTAACAACGAACCCCTTGTGAGACGTCTCCTGACCCGATGAGTATAACTCTTTCTACTAAAATCTTTTCATTAATAGTAAATTTTAAACGTTTGATTGTGCAAGTGAATGAATGTGGAACTGAAAATATATAACCCAACTTTTATTTCTGAAAAAAAAAATTATAACTAACTGAAGGTCCGTAACGTAAGGGACCTCTCGGGGCCGGGAGCACGTGCCTCACAGAGCAAACAATGTGAGAAATACTTTGACAATATCAGGTAAAATACCTTAGATATTATGTATAGTTTAAACATTTAATTATTTGCTTAAAAGCCTAGGAAGGTTTTAATTTAAAGAAAAACAAAATTGAATTGGATTAACCACAATAAACTAATGTAAGCCTCCATCATTTCAACCAGATGAATCATTCTGCACAAGAGTCGCACACAATCTGTCTGGCATTAACTGCCATTGCCTCATGTGGCTCACAGAATGTTAGCAGTGTCAAGAACATGTACTTACATGACATCGTGGTAATCCGTTCTTGAATTTAGCACAGGTTAACACCAGGGACGGCGCCATAATTTTTTCAATGGGGGTGGGGCTCTAGGGTGGTCGCTCTAAAATCTGGGGGGGGGGATTATGATTCATATATAGGCATATAATTAAAGTCAAGAATTTTCAGAAACCGCCGTCGCTTACCCTAAACAAAACTTTTTCTTTTCTTCGAAGTGCAGAACACGCAGCACTTCGAAGTGTGGCAACTGATGACTCTTCTTGATTTCATTTTCTTATAAGAGGTCCGCGACACCAAGTAAGTTTTGTGGGTCAAGCTGCTCTGGTGTTTTTTTAAAGCCGAATCCTTTTCAAGAGCTTTTTTTTTCAATTGTTGTAACCTGGCTGAGCGAAGGTGACCTCATGTTTTTCGTCGTCCAATGAAAATATTCTACACGGAAAACAAAAGGCGGAATCTCTCTTTATACTATATGCAAGATACGTAAACATGTTATACTAATATGTCTGGAAGCTTCTTTGTTCTTTATCGTATTTTTTGTGGGAACTGTTTTAATATACGCTGTTTGGGTTGATCCGAAAGTGAAGCTCTCCGAGTTCAACATTTTTGTGTCTTGCGACCATGTGGTCCTTCCATTGTTTTATTTTCACAAACATTGCATTCATAAAAAATTTCCATTCAATCACTACAAGCACTTAAAGAATCCTCGTTGATTCCTAATAATTCACCACACGCTGTTGATGAAGTTGTAGCCGTCTGATAATCATTGTCCTCTTTGTAGACATTATCGCTTAATTTACTTTTCTTCTTCTGATTAACACTTGTTCCAAAAAATCATGGATTGGTCGTTTTGCGGGCATGTTATTTCAAAGTTTGGTTTGGGAAGAAATACCCCACTTTCATATGTCACGCACAATACGTGCAAAAAATAAATCAAGCAGGGAAAATGAGACTTTTCACCAGAACGAGAAAGAAAACGAGTGTAACTACTAACTGGCGAAGAGAAATTTCTCTCACTGTCTGGTGGTGACTGACGCCGATCACTGTCTGCTGTTTTCGACGCTCGTGATAACGCCCACTACTTCTCATAGACTGAGAGAGTGCTAGGTCGGTGATGGGATTAGCAGAGTGATGCTTATTCAACTTTTCAACCCACTGGCATGAGCCGCGGCATCGGACTGACGATGTTCTTTGAACTTCCGGCCGGTCTTCGACCTCTGTGTGCCAAAGCGGAAGCGCAACATATAAGTAAGATTGCCCGTCTGAGTCATGGATCGTGGTTGGAGGAACATAATTGCATAATGCAACTATGTAATGCTACCCTTCTCCCATTGCCAAAGAAGAACATACAGCTCAGATAGTAAAGTGTACTACATTTTCTTCATTTATCAAAAAAATTCTGGAGCCCACCCCAGCCCACCCGGTGGCGCCGTCCCTGGTTAACACTTTGGAGGCACACACATAGAACCAGCGGCGAGATGACATGGTCTCGATGTAGCACCTGTGTGAGCACCTTCTTTCTGTCGGCCTGGGAATCTTTCTCTTTGGGATATAGTGTGGATCTCCTCTTCCTCCTCCTCCTCTTCTTCTTCTCAGCTAATTGTGAGGGAGGAGGTGTACAGGAACTGACTATCAGTCTCATGGCAGGCTCATGACCTGTGAGTGGCTATTATTCCTGGCGCTGTCCACACTTTTCGGCTTGAAGAAGTTATGCAGATTCGACCAGCATCTTCGTATTGGGATTGGACCTCTGCTCTGTTTCTCTTTCTCACTAAGGAATCTTTTTGCGGATTATCGCAGCCTGTTCCTGCTGCTATTCCACTTTTAGTCTTTTTTGGCCTGTCATTACAAATTGGGCGACAACTGTTGTCTTTCGCCCCTTCTCTTTCTGCACCACGGCAATTAGAGCAGAAATATAAAGCCTCTTTCAGCTTCAGCATGTTAACTCGAACTGCCCTGTTGCTAAGTACATTTCTTTCCTTAGTCCAGGGCTAAGGCTCAAAGATGACTCCACACAAATTTGCTGAATGTCATCTGGTCTTGTTCATGATGCTTCTTCCCATGCAAACTGCAGATTTTTGGCTGGTCCCTTAACAAATGCACTGCCTTAACTGTGCTGAGCAGCTTTGCACCCCAAAGAGTGTTATCTGAAGTTACTAACAAAACAAATACTATGGGGGAATTCAGTTAGGGCAGACAGACCGAATTGCCACTCTAGCGAAGGTCGCTTTTGGGAGGCCCCAATGGGGTAATAAGGCTTCCAAAATATCTTACTTGCCTGCCAAAAAGTTGCTTCTTCTCCCAGCTCATATTTGACCTTAAAACCATTTGCCAAATTTTGCACAAATACCCCACGCTACTCTATGTTTCATTTGGACGGCCCTTATACTTTCTGCTTAACTACAGCAGTTCTCTAACGCAGATTAAAAATAAAAATGGTGACAGCATACATTCTTGTCCTACCCCACAATTAATGTTATACACTGAGTGGCCACTTTATTATGACCACCCCCTCAGTACTTCATTGGGCCACCTTTTGCCTTTAATACTGTGTCGATTCTTCGTGGCATGGACTCCACGAGATGTTGATAGGTGGTTTGTGGAATCTGAGACCATGCTTGATGAATAGCACTTTCTAGGAGTGTGAGATTGCAGGGTTGTGGATCCAGCTGTCTGATGGCTCGTTCAACTTCATCCCACAAATTCTCAATGGGGTTCAGATCTGGAGATTGTGGGGGCCACCTAAGCAAAGTAAACTCACCGGCATGTTCCTAAAACCAATCCTGTACAATACCAGCACTATGGCAGGACGCATTATCTTGTTGAAAGTAGCCATCGCCATTGGGATAAACCATCCACATGACAGGATGCACTTGGTCCGCAACGATGTTTAGATATGTGCCAGTCAGACGTTGATCAACACAAATTAAAGGGCCCAAAGAATGCCAGGAAAACATTCCCCAAACCATAACGTTGCCTCTACCAGCTTGAAGGGTTGTAGCAATGCATTTGGGGTCCATGCTTTCGTGCTGTTTCCGTCAAATTCTCACTCGGCCATCGGCATGGTGCAACTGAAAACATGATTCATCGGACCACATAATTTGTTTCCAATTATCGACTGTCCAATCCTTGTGCTCCTGTGCGAACTGGAGACGTTTTCTCTTGTTAACTGCAGGCAGCAAAGGTGTTCGAACAGGCCTTCGGCTGCCATATCCTATCTGATGCAGTGTACGGCAAACAGTGCGTGCAAGGAGATCATTTGAGGGGGATCATCAATTAAGATAATCTGTAATTTGCTGCACTGTTGCCCTTCTGTTGTCTGTTACCAGTCTGGACACACTTCGTTCCGCCCGAGCAGTCACTAGCCGATGAAGACGACCACACGTTGCACGTAGAGACCCAGTTTTTTTGGCTGACAGTCCAGTCTTTAAACACTTTAACAACAGCTGCTCTGGAACATTTAACAAATGCGGTGGTTTCGGTGATACTGGTTCCATGGCTCTGAGCTCCTACAATTGTCCCACGTTGAAAGTCCATCAAATCGCATTTTTTACCCATCTCATCACCTAAAAATCCCTTCCACTACTGTCGCAAGCACTAAGCTTTCCATTTTTATACTAGCCTTACCCTCTGGCGGCAACAGCGTGCAACCATAGCTCATTTGTTTAAAACTGTCAGGTGGTCATAATAAAGTGGCCACTCAGTGTATAACTTATTGGTGCTTTCTTCCATCCTGACCACTGCAAACACCCTGGAAGCAAAAACCTTTGACTTTCACAACCTCACCTTTCACACAGAACCTTTTTAAACTCTCGGAACAACTTATTCTACAGTAACTGGACAAAATATCTGTTCAAGTCCATAAACATCATATACAAATCTTGATTCACTTCATGAAACATTTCTGAAAACTACCGGAGCAGAAATACATCATCTTGAATTTTTGCTGCCAACCCCTTTTGATTTGCAGGGAAGATGAAATATGTTACATTTTGTTCCACTTTTGTTTATGTTTCTAATATTATTTTCATCTGTGGAGGAAATGATATGGTTCCAATCTCTGCCTTAATGTAAGCAATCAGATGCATACTTGCCAACTTTGGAAAATGTGCATCAGTAAAACTTTTATGAGAACGCCATTTACCACAAAAAAATGTATTATATTAATAAATATGAAGTAAAAAATATCTGCATATGCCACAATAACTAAACTAGTATTATTATCTGTGTTTAAAATAGTAATTTAAAAATCCATAAAGTAAAATCTTAATTTTGTTCAACCTCGAAAACCTGTGGTGTTTCAATACCAAACTAAACATTTCCTGTAAAAAGGAAATATTCACTTTAAGAGTACCTACACATTGCATTCAAAACTATATGTTACTACCTTCTAATTTTCATCTTGTACATCAGGATTATATAATATTGTAATCACTTTCTTGACTTCCATCACATGCTACAGAAATGGCCCATCTTTTTAAAGTTTCACTACAGCGGAAGTTCGATCTAAAGCCATTTCGGGGACAATCACCGTCGTTTTGGTCTTCCCACAGCCAAAAACGTTTGGCAGTTTCACCTTTTGGAAACACCTGCCAAAAAAGTAGAATACCATGGCTGGCAGCACTGAGTGGCACATTGTGTTCTATAAAAAAAAAAAGACGTAAACAACAATTCGGCACGAGTTAAGCTCTTTGACTATTATCTATTTTTTAATAAACATAGTCAGTTTGGAGTTACTATCAGCACACTTCACATTATCTTTGTGTTTGAGACCATTTACATGGAGAAAAATATTGTTTCTGCCTCCATGGGCAATATTAAAATCGTTTTGACAAATGTCGCAAAATGCAAATTTTACACCTTCATTAGATTTCCTGATACATTGGAACTTTGTGGTGTATGCTTCCTCAAAAGTTTGAAAATAAACTTTGAGATGGTATAATCTTAGTACTCGTCTTTATAGATTTGCATAAAAGCTAAACTAACAACTCGCTCCTACCGGTAATTCAACTTTACATCAAAGAAACAACACCACACACTAAAAACAACACACGTAAGAAAGTATTCTTTTGCTGCTACAACAACATTGCTCAACACTGTGCATGCAGACTTTACCCTTCTCTTTCATTGGCTGCGATTTGATTTCCTTTCCAAGAGGAGACCAATCAACTGCTACAATGAACTAGCGTCTACAGGGACTGAAATACCACGGCCGCTCGAGCAGCGTTACCACCCACTCGATCGAGCCAAGCCGTGGAAATACAAAATGTGACGGCCACCATTGCAGAATCTGCGCATGTGTCTAACATTGGCACGTCAGCTTGAGCACTCCCGTGGAGAGAGAGCTACCGTACAACGTCACGAAGCCAACGAGTCAAAGATTACATCATCATGTAACACAGCGCTATAAGGTCTGGTAGAAAATCGAAGTGGATGGTTGTAGGTGATTGAAATATTTCGATTGAGCAGTCGAAATATTAAAAAATCCTTAAAAAAAAGACCTCTATCCGTAAATTAGTAAAATTCAGCAGAAATCCGTAAAAGTTGGCAAGTATGCAGATGTCTCAATCAGATTCTTACAAGCAATGAGTACTCACACACTGAGTAAAAGATTGTGTGATAACAATTTCACATTAGTTTCTGAGACAATTTAGTCTTGCTGAACCCAAACAGGTAGCCAGACTATTAGTTGTAAACTTACATTTCTGAATCCTCATAGCAGATCAATTTATTCAAACTATTCAGAGAACCAGCCAGCTGGTTCTTGTGTGTGGTGTGAGTAAAGCCTGATTTATTTATGAGTTCTTAGCGAATCGAAAATGTATAAAATAAAACAGAGAAAATAAAGCAAACATGAAAG
Source organism: Macrothele yani (assembly GCA_039090855.1). Lineage (NCBI taxonomy): Eukaryota > Metazoa > Arthropoda > Arachnida > Araneae > Macrothelidae > Macrothele > Macrothele yani. The sequence goes on along the minus strand of CM077016.1, from coordinate 71,997,827 downwards.
AATTTTGCATATGCCAGGAGTGTGGATAAAAAAAATAAGAAAACTATCTTTGCGATTACTTCACGACAGTAGCTAAATTTTTTTTACATACACCATAGTTGACAAAGAGATGACCCCAAAAATTTCAAATGAATCATTAAAAAAGATTAAATTTGCAGTGAATTTTTTTATTTGGAATTTTGTGCATGCCAACCACATCACGAAGCTCAAATAAATTTCACATACATACATACATATCACTAAGCTGTTCTCTGAGATTCAGAGGTTAGCTCCAAAAAGAAATACAAACTACCAGATAATTTTTACTTACTGTTGCCGTATCAAACTTATCCATTTACAGTGATCTTGACATACAACTCTGGCTTCACTGACATCCAGTACATGCCGTACACAAGATCTTCTACATTTCATACTCATAATTTGTTTTTCATGCAGACACTCCTGAATCTGATCCTCCCATGACTCCCTTGGCCTTCCTCTGCCTTTCCTTTCCGCCACTTGGGCTTTTTTAAAAAGATTTTCTTAGTAAGCATCTCATCACTCATTCTTTCAACATGGCCAAACCACCGAAGCATATTAGTTTCCACCTTGCTAACAACATTTTGCTTCACATACCACCACTGCAACATATCTTCATTCCTCACACAATCAGAAAGTGTCTTGCCACCCCCACCCCACTCCCCCATAAGTAACGCATTTCTCCAGCATACAAACTACTCCTATGTTTCTTCTGCAGTACACAGGTTTCACTGCCATACATCAGAGTAGGAACAACTACACTCTCATACACAGCCATGTGGGACTCTCTTGAGAACCCATCATTCCTGTGAAAACCTCCCAGAGCAGCCATGACTTTCAATGAAGAATTCACTCGCCTACTAATTTCACCATCCAATTTGTTCTCTCCGTCAAACATGTTTCCTAAATACACAAACTCACTCACCTAGTCAATCACTATATAGTTCATATAGTTTTTAACCAATTCACGCAAAATTTAAGTGGCTTATTCCTATTAGTGATTCATGGTGATGATAAAAATTTCACTCATTTTCATTAAAAACTTGATTCAATACAGTTTTGTGTCTTTAATCCTGGTCCAGAGCGAGTTGCACATTAAAATGTGACAGACCAACTCATCGCAAGATTTCTGACCCAATGCTATGGCGCAGAAGCCACTGCCAAGTGCGGCACGGAAATAGTCTGCTGACTTGTTTGTCATAAATTATGGAATATTTTTCCCCCTCCTGATATCCCCCACCTCCAACGGTTCTTATTTCCATCCACTCCCCCATAAAGTAAGGAAGATACAGAGATCATATGCAACCCCCCTTCCCCCAATCACATACACACGACTTCCAAGCAGCTGTGATAGGTCTTTCACGGAACTACGTGACAATGTAGTTCCGTGAAAGTGCCACAGCTTTGGAAAATCAAACTTTGAAATCATATCAGCTGTGATATAGCCCAAAAATTAATGTATATTGCAGTTTACTTGAGAGACAAAAATTACCTAAGATTCATAAAATCATTCATCACCATTTTTTCTATTCTAATTTTTTCCCGGCATATTTCAAATTTAATTGCATTTGGCAAATGCTTAGCGCAAGCCCTGGATATAATGTTCAAATTCAATAATTAATCCACCACCAATTTTTAACTTCAAACAGAAACAGGTTTAGAAATGCTTACCACACTTTTCAGCAGCTCCTCCTTTTACAATTCTTCCTATTACAACTGCATCAGCTTCATTCCTAACAGTAGCACCCTAAAAATATATATATATATGTGTTACATATGAAAAAAAAAATGCACAAGCATAATTCTCTTACTTTCATATTATGCAGCACTGATATTGTTGAAAAAAATTATCCCACTAAATTTCAGATATTTGTCACAGACCAGCATTGCCAACTCCCTTAGAGATTTACAATCTTTCAATGACCTACTAAATTTTTCAAGACATAGTTGAATTATTAGTCTTGAAGAAAAGGTCACCATGTTATATTATTGCATTGGCCTGAATACAACATTGTCTTTATTAAATACATTACCTTCAAAAATTCTGATAAGATTTCTGAAGAACTAGAAACATGAAATAACTTATAAGTGAATATTAATATGGCACACAGAAAAATCTAATAAATTTATAATTTTTAGGAGCTGAAAACCATTTCATTAAACTTTTTTTAGCTGTTTTAATCAATAAGTTTTATTTAACTTGCACAATATTCTAGAAGATAATGCTTACCTTGGCATTCTTCACTAGCTATGAAAACATTTCACGCACGCTTTCCCTGTCTTTGTTGATGTCATTGTCCTAATGTCCATTGTATGAGATGTATAACTTTAACTTCAACACACTTTTCGCTGGGTATACTCAGTGGATCTTCACTTTAGGATTCAAAAATATCAACTTTTACCGTTCTTTATACTCGAAATTTTCGTCCAGTCTTTGGGCATCCTCAGGAGCGTGGCGACTTTTCCACCGATGTTCGTGGTTAACTTCGCGCTAATGGAGTCCGATACTCCTCGTTGCCATTCGTCGGATATACTTTCTTGGACAAATTTCTTTATCAAGCCCTGCTACGTATCCAAGAAAGTATATCCGATGAATGGCAACGAGGAGTAACGGACTCCATTAGCGCGAAGTTAACCACGAACATCGGTGGAAAAGTTGCCATGCTTCTGAGGATGCCCAAAGACTGGACGAAAATTTCGAGTATAAAGAACGGTAAAAGTTGATATTTTTGAATTCTAAAGTGAAGATCCACTGAGTATACCCAGCGAAAAGTGTGTTGAAGTAAAGTTATACATCTCATACAACGGACATTAGGACAATGACATCAACAAAGACCGGGGAAAACATGCGTGAAATGTTTTCATAGCTAGTAAAGAATGCCAAGGTAAGCATTATCTTCTAGAATATTGTACAAGTTATTTTGAAATTTGCACGTAAAAGAGAATAGTAGCATGATCAGAGCTATTTAATAGTCTGAATTAGAACCACTAATAAGTTTTTTTTTTGTTTACATTTTTTTTGTTTACATTTTTTTTGTTATGTATGAATATAATTTAAGTTATTGAATTTAAGTCAGCAAACAGTTCACAATAGTGGGAACCAGTCATATGTTGTTCCACATGCACCAGGAGTCCAAGTTCCTTCCAAATAAACGTGCCACACACCATACAACTACCTCCTCTGGCTTGCACTGTGGAGACCATGCAGGATGGATCAAGTGCACCAAAATACATACACGACCATCCACAGGGTGGAATAAAAAATTTGACTCGTCCGACCAGCACACTTTTTTTCCAGGCATCCAGCGTCCAACTTATATGATGTTCAGTAGATGGTGACATGTGAAGCTGAAATTTCTGAATCCATTATGCTTGAATATTAGCCTTAATACTTGGCTAATCTTGTTACTTCTTTGAGATTACCATATACATAGCTATCCCCCCCATTGAAAGTTAGTGCCACTGGCTGCCAATTTAAAACATCTATACCACTAATGGTCTATGTAATATAATCTAATTGCTCACTGGGTAGATCACCAAGCCAATGCTTTTCTGTTCTATTTTAACAGGTGATAAGCAAAAAGATGCCTCTTTACTTCAGATCATGCTGTTAATAAAAGACAAACATGAGCAACTGTTCAATATCAACAAAAAATAATTTATCACTTGCCTGGCCTTCACCACGTCAAAATAACAAATCCCAGATTCAGACATTCAATAATACCACTGGATTCTTTGCCAAACAACAGAAAACTGTTGTTGATCATAGCTAACTATGTGGAGTTTCATCCCAAGAGAATTCCATAGAATGGACCATAATTCAGAGTACAAGCTTTCAAATCAGGACATAACACAAAAATATTATTTTAAAAGTAGTTTTGTAATAAAAAAAATCAATTACGTTATCTCTCCTAGTTTTTGAAATTACTTGCTAAGCCATGTACTGTGTGGTAAGCAAAGCATGATGTAAGCAGAAAAAAGGGAAAAGTAGCAGCTTAATACGCACACCACATACAATAAAAACAATTATATTCTAGGATAAGTTTAACTCTTATATTCTTGACTAAAAAGCTAAGTACAATATTAAATTGGTATTTGGACTTTTTTTTTCACTTAAAGTAAACTAATGTTATAACTGAATCACAAAGTTTTGCTGTTTTCTTCATATAGTTTTTTTTTTTTTTTTTTACACACACACACACACACGCACCGCACAGCACAGCACAGCACATATAAAAACCAGAAAAAGAGTGAGACAAGGTGACACCAAAGCCATTTAATATGCCTCATTTGCAGAATGTCTCTCAATCACTGAATACATACTAATCTTCAATTTGCTGATGACAAGCATATTTGTAAGTACCACATCACAGTTTCATAGTATGATCCAGGCACACACTGACAAGAGTACAGAAGTGGGATTAAAGGTGATCTTACAAAAAACAAAACTGATGCACAATGGTTTTGCAAGAACTGAAGACTTAGAGAATGATGGGACAAATTTAGAAGTAACTGATGTCCACATCTGCTTTGGGTAACAGATATCAAGTAAGGGCCACATCAAAGAAGTTGATAGCCATATAAAACTTAGCTAGAGTGCATTTAGAAGAAATAGTACAATTTTCAAGAGTAATTTATCATTGTCTCAAAAGAGAAGGGTGTTTAACCAATGCAACCTTCCAGTTCTCTTATGGAACAGAGATGCCACCTCAACTAGAACTGACACACAGAAGCTGCAGACAACTCAAAGAAGAATGGAGAGATGAATGCTTGGTGTAACCAAAACAGACAGGAAATGGAACTCATGGATCAGGAAATACCAAGGGACTGGAAAAACACCAGAAGTCCATGAAAAACAAGTGTTCAAGACAGAGTTTTGAAAGAGAATTTGGGAGACATTTATCTAGCAGTGGATTGAGAATGGGTTGATTATATATGTATATGCACTGGTATGTATATTACTGTTGATACTTGTAATCATACTGGATTACGGTGAGTTAAAAAAAAAATAGTTTCTTTAACTGAAATTTTGGTTGGAAATAATATCCTTAGGCATAATTTCTTAAGGATATTTTAAAATTCAAAAACTATCTCACCAGTGGCTCATTTGTTTTGTCAATCCTGACAATTTTAACACTCTCCTCGGTGTATTGAGAGGCTCTGTCAAGCAGTTCTTCATCTGGGGTGATTACAGGTAAAATTTGTCTCTCAGCAACTTTATCGTGGCTCAACATTAATCCTTCAACTTCAAATTTACTGAGAATGTCCACTAGTTCCACTGCCTCAGGATTCATACTTTCTTGAAGAACATTCATGACCTAATGTAGAAAAAAACTTTAGTATCATTATCTGTTCAAAACAGTTTCCAAAAATCTGTCATGTTTTTTTTTCAAAAACAGAATGTTAAAATATTTTTGCAAAATCAGTTACCTATGACAGAACAACAAGTGTTTTGCATGCACCCAGTATAACGGTCAAGACAAACTACATAAGACGTTCCATAAAAACAGAGTAATTTTTTTTGAGTTGGCAACAGTGCGAAGGGGAAAAATAACCATGCAGATGACTAACTGAATTAAAGAAGTATCTATGGCAACAGTTATTAGCTATGGTAGATGATTCTAGTTTCGTTATTGCCCAGTTGTTTAAGGTACGTCTGCATTTCGCCATACAGCTATGGGGGTGAGTGATTTAGAGTTAAGTGAAATGCGTTGTGCAATAAACTTTTGCCATTTTTTGGGTAAAACGGCTCCTCCAGAAACAGTTGATTTAATGAAAAAAGCTTACAAAGATAAATGTTTTGGTGAGTTAATGATTTTTAGATGGCACCATGATTTCAAAAAAGGGCATTTGTCGGCAGAACTCACTTCTTGGCCTGGTCGACCTGAAAGTGTTGTTACGGAGCATATTGTTAATGCTGTTTGGGCAATCCTGCAAGGAGATCCGACAAATAACGTGTGAAGACATAGTATTATTTCAAAAACATTGGCATTCCACATTCTACGTGACAAATTACTGCTGCATTGTGTGTGCTCCAGATATGTACCTCATCACCTGATGAGAGAACAATTTGTTAGCCAGAGTTCAGGTGTGTCATGAGTTGAAACAAGTGATTGCAAAGGATCAAAATTTTCTAAACACAGTATTAACTGCCAATGAAATATGGGTCTATTATTTCGACCCCTCATGAAGCGCACAACGAGTGTCTGGAAACACACAGGCTCGCCTCCTCCGAAAAAGGTCTGCCAAACCAAATCCACTGAAAAGATGATAATTTTCTTTGAACATAAAGGTGTAGTCTACCAGCATGCCATTCCTCTACAAATTACTATCAATGCTGAGTACTACATTTCAGTCTTGAAGCATCTGCGACGACACATATCGATTAAGCGACCAGAACTGGTGGGCAAGTGGACCCTACACCATGATAACACCCGCCCACATGTGACTGCTTGTGTTCAACAGTTTCTTATGAAATGCAGTATTGAAGCCATGCTGTAGCCTGCCTACAGTCCTGACCTCAGCACGTGCGATTTCTGGTTGTTTCCTACATCAAAGGAGAAGTTCTGTGGTGCAACATTCAAAACAGATGCTGACGTTATTCAAGCCGTACAGGGGTCGTTAAAGCAGCTTCCACAAAATGCCTTTGTCACATGCTTTGAAAAGTGAACCGAACAATGGGACCATTGCATATCATCCGAGGGAAGATACTTTGAGAAAGAACAGCAGATATTTCGCTGCACCTATATTTCTTCATTTTGTGAGACGTAATTTACTCTCAATTTTTATGGAACGGCCGTAGTATAACCAATAAAAATCATCTCACTCACTCATACAATACTGGCCTAAAACATGTGTTTTGAATGTAGGTCTTCAAAATTTTGCTATAATGTCCTGAAGAGTTATAAAAGGCAAATAGTTTTCCAATAAAAATAAATTTTGTTATAATAACTTTTTTTTTTTTCAAAATTCATATTTTACTAAATGCAGTTTTTTTACTATGTACATATCTGCATATTTTAAGTCACCAACATAATTCAAAATTACATACAGACAGTTACTTCAGTAGAAAAGCATACCTTTATATTCAGAATGATTCAGTACACACATATACACCTAAATCAAACTTTGCATGTTAATTCCATTGTCATTTGGTCAAGGGTTGCCTCAGAACCAACACCATCTGAAGTTGCTGAATTCAAATAACTTTTTAATCAAATGTCAGCTACTTAAGAATGCAATGCACAATTCTGGCCTGTTCAACAACCAGGGCTTGCAAAATATTTGATAAGTTACATGCCCAGCTGGGCATGTGCAGAAATTATTTACCTGCCCAGGTAGTAAAAGTTGGATGCCCAGGGAAATTTATCTTTTAAAATAGCAATCCAGAATCCTCATTTTTTTTTTTTTTTTTAAGTTACAAAATACGATGAACTTTGTTTAAGGGTCTGTATTCCAAATGTTCAATGAACAAAGCCCGTATCTCAAGTTTTAAGACGATTATGTTGAAATTGGTATGAAATTGTATGATTGAGAAAATATGCGATACATGCTCCTATTGTTGAAGTTTTCACCCTTTTGTCACTAAACACGGCTAGTTTTATCAGAGGTATGTATCCCGTTGCCGACTAACATTTGGTTTCAATTTCTGGACCTAGAGCATAATATAATTCAAGAAATGATATTCTGCTGTCCTTGGAACTCAGTAGCAATAATACAACTTGTGGTTTAAATTCATTAATGGAAACTCACCTAAAAGGTTGTACCTTTTTCAACATTTACTGCACGTACACTGAAGTGCCAGAAAAACTGGTACAAACGAGCTTATGCAAAATACATAGCAACGTCACCTATGCGCATACTCGGTTGTGTCCGCCAGTGCGTATATAAAGCGATACACATCCTTGCCAGCTGTCAGAGCTGTTTTTGGCATGAGAATGACAGCTAATAACGATTTAAGCGATTTTCAACGCAGTGTCATAGTTGGTGCTCGTGAGATGGGCCATAGTATTTCGGAGGTAGAAACGAAGTTCGGATTTTCACGGACGACCATTGCAAGGCTGTAACCATGACTGCAAGAATTCCGGCAAAACCTCCAACCTACAATACCAGTGTGGCTGTAAAAAAAACATTGGGTGAACGTGACCATCGTCGACTGTCAAGAATAGTTTCACGCTATAGGCGTACAACACTCTCACAGGTAGCATCGGAATTCAATGCTGGAGCCTCAACAAGCATCAGCGTCCAGACTGTGCAACGTACCTTGCACGATATGGGCTTTGGGAGCCGACTCCCAACTAGAGTCCCCTTGATGGGTGCACAACACAAAGCTATGCGCCTCGCTTGGGCACGGCAACACAGCCACTGGACACTTGATGACTGGAAACAAGTAGCCTGGACTGACGAGTCGCGTTTCCAACTATATCGGGCAGATGCAAGGATTCGTGTGTGGTGCAAACACCATGAAGCCATGGATCCTGCCTGTCAACAGGAAACTACCGGCTGGTGGGGGGTCCGTAATGGTATGGGGTGTGTTTAGCTGGACTTGACCCCTGGTATGTCTACAAACGTCTGTGACCGGCCAATGCTATGTGCACATCCTTTCTGACGAGGTACACCCGTTCATGTCCTGCATTCATGCCGATGGGTTTGGCCTGTTCCAACAGGACAATGCACCTCCACGCATGTATCGGGACGCCACATTATGGTTAGAAGAGCATTCATCTGAGTTTGTGGTGTTGCCATTCGCAGCACCCAAGTCCCCAGATCTGAACGTGATAGAACACATTTGGGATGCCATGCAACGCGCTATCGAACACAGGAATCTGAGACCTCGGAATACACCCAAATTGTGGAATGCTCTGCAGGAAGTATGGTGTGCATTGCCTACAGCATATTTCCAGAAGCTAGTGGAGTCCACGCCCCGTCGTATTTCTGCAGTCCTGCACTCCCGTGGGGAACCTACCAAGTATTAGACTGGTGTACCAGTTTTTCTGGCACTTCAGTGCATATTTCGGCTGACTCTTCATACTGCGTGATTGACTTTTCGTGGTCGTATCTCTTCCCTGCGTCTCCATATATACTCTTGCCAGTTGTTTTTGAGCCCACACTTCACTATTACATTCACATTTCCTTACATACACACAACTTTCATTATCTTCAACATACATTTAAAAATCTAAAACACTATACAAAACTTCCATTCTATGCATCAGAAACTTTAACCTTAACTCTCTTGGTCGTTAATTGCCGGCCACGTCCTAATATTCACAACATTTATACATACATTCATATTAAAAATGCTATCTATATACACTATTTACAGAAGCTCTATTCTCTCAACTCAATTCATTTACACAATAAATGAATTGAGTTGAGAGAATGGGCTTCCGAGCTTCTGGTTCTGAGACACCCCTTGACCAAATGACAATGGAAATGAAGGAGGAAGGTCGAGCCATTGCGTAAATGAATTGAGTCTAGAGAATAGAGCTTCTGTAAATAGGGTATATAGATAGCGTTTTTAATACGAATGTATGTATAAATGTTGTGAATATTAGGACGTGGCCAGCAATTAACAACCAAGAGAGTTAGGGTTAAAGTTTCTGATGCATAGAATGGAAGTTTTGTATAGCGTTTTAGATTTTTAAATGTATGTTGAAGATCATGAAAGTTGTGTGTATGTGAGGAAATGTGAATGTAATAGTGAAGTGTGCGCTCAAAAACAACTGGCAAGAGTATATATGAAGACACAAGGAAGAGATACGCCAACCACGAAAAGTCCATCACGCAGTATGACGAGTCAGCCGAAATATATGTGCAGTAAATGTTGAAAAGGGAACAACAACCTTTCGGGCGAGTTTCCATTAATGAATTTAAATACAAATTGCATGTTAAATGGGAACATCTTTCCAGAATATTTAGGTATTTCCGAGCTGTGTTCCTTTTATTATTTTACAACTTGTGGTGATTAGCAGTGAATTGAAACACAACATGCAACGACTGTCTTTTTTCTTGTAGTAGGAAATTCTATTCTAAAGATTTTTTTTTTACATCTAGTTGCCCAGACCAGGCAACCCTACTTTTTTCTTACCTGCCCAGGCTAATAATTTTCACCCCACAGGCATCTCGGGCATGGTATTTTTCAAGCTTTGACAACAGTATGCAAAGATAAAACATTAAACACTAGCACCTCTTTTTCATTCTGTTCAATAATAACATGTGAAATTAATAAACATATGCCTACACTGACAGGAGATGAAAAACATGTTAAGCTCAACCTACAAACAGCATTCTACTTAGGTTAATGATTAAAGAAATAGATTAGCTTTGACTTAAATACAGGAATAGGACATGGAATCATGTAAATAACATTCAGTACCTTCAAAAGCAGAATTAATAGTTCTTATGCTGACTGTCGCATAAGTTAATGTAGTCATTAAGATACTGGGCTTCTTCACATTGCTGAAATTTTTGTTTAAGACTGAAAACATACAGACAAAAGAATTATCTGCTTCTATGTTGTCATTCATATAATAATATTTATACAGGAGTATATCCAAGTCAGGTGATGCGTAACATCACAGCCTCTCCTTGACAAATGTCAACCCCGCCTTCTCGTGGTACATCCTGTTCCCACTAAAGGGGCTCTGACGACCGCCAATAGCGGTATAACTATACCATCGGGATTAGAGGAAATTCTATCCCACACTCACCAACCCGCTTGGCCAGCGTGGTGAGTTATGGCCAAACCCCTCCAAAATGATTCCACAACTTAAATCTTGGCCCTCAGTCTCCGGCAGCTGGAATGTACCTGGCCAAGGCAGCGGCCAGTGCGACATGAAGGCAGAGGGTGCTAAGAATCCCCGGAGGACCGGACTAGGCTGCCATCTGATGCTGACCTTGGCTACGTACAACGGACGCTCCCTATCTTCTGATTCAAGGCTTCTTGAATTGGAAGAGGAACTACAAAGGATCAAGTGGGACATCGTGGGGCTAAGTGAGGTAAGGAGAAAAGGAGAAGATCTCATCGAACTGAAAAGTGGACATCTCTTCTACTATCGTGGGACAGATACTGGCAGAACTAGTGGTGTTGGATTTATAATAAACAAGAAACTGAAGGATAAAGTTGTAGAAGTTGAAAGTTCCTCTGACAGAGCTGCACGACTTGTTATCCAACTCTCGTAAAGATACCAGGCTCAGATTATTCAAACTTATGCACCCACCACAAGTCATCCTGAAGAAGAAATTGAAGAATTTTATGAGGAAATTCGTGATCTAAATAATAAAGGTAAGCAGCACTTGAAAATAATTATGGGAGATTTCAATGCAAAAATAGGGCAACGGCAACAGAATGAAACTTCAGTAGGTAAATTCGGTCACGGCAACAGAAACCAGCGTGGAAATACTCTCGTTGAGTTTGCAGAGGCAGAAGGGTTTTTCATCTTGAACTCCTTCTTCAAGAAAAAGCCACACAGGAAATGGACATGGAGACATCCAAATGGGACGACAAGTGAAATTGATTTTATTATGTGTAACAAAAAATTCGTCATAGAAGACTGCAGTGTGCTAAACAAGTTCAACACAGGTAGTGACCATAGATTGGTGAGATGTAAGATGCACCTCAACACCAAACTTGAACGTGGCAAGCTCATAAGACAAACAAAATCTATCGACATAACCAACCTTAAAAAACACCATAATACCTTCAAGTTGAAACTGAAGAACAGGTTCTCAGCTTTAGAAGGCCTAACATCGGAAGAAGTGGACATCTCTGAAGTTAACAGAAAAGTAACCAAAGCTCTTATGGAAACAGCAACAAAATTAGCTGGGTCTAAGAACAAGTTGCATGTAAACAAATTATCAGGAAAAACGAAAATGTTGATGCAAAAAGAAGAGAGATGAGGACAACTAAAGAAGATGTGACTTCCAAAGTGGAATATATAGAGCTATGCAAGACAGTAAGAAAAAGTATCACTGAAGACGTAAGAAAATTCAACTGTGAACTAGTGAGGAAAGCAATTGAAAACAACCAAAGCCTAAAGATAGCAAAGGGACATCTCAGTAAGGGAAGAAAACAGATTATGGCACTGAGAAAAGAAGATGGTTCTGTAACAAGAAATAGAGGCAAAATTTTGACAAGAGTGAAAGATTTCTACTCCAAATTATATAAAAGAGATGATACATGCACTCCAGACATCATGAAAGATACCAGTACCAGAGTTCCTCCAGTCCTTCCAGCAGAAGTTGCACATGCAATCAAGAACATGAAGCGGGGAAAAGCTCCAGGAGAAGATGGAATTACTGTAGACATCATACAAGAAGCAAGTGGAGAAATTGAAACAGTACTCGCCCAAATTTTCACTCGATGCCTTAATGAAGGAAAGATTCCTGAGGATTGGAACACCGCTACAATGATCCTGCTACATAAGAAAGGTGACATTGAGGATCTCGAAAACTACAGACCTATCAGCCTCCTATCAGTAGTTTATAAAATCTTCACTAAAGTTCTTTCACACCGCTTGAAGGTAACACTGGACATGGCTCAACCGAGAGAACAAGCTGGATTCCGGAGTGGCTACAGCACAATAGATCATATCCACGTACTGAGAGAACTAATTGAAAGAGCGAGGGAATATGAACTTCCATTGTGCATGGCTTTTATCGATTATGAAAAAGCCTTTGATTCGGTGAAACCATCAGCAGTTACAATGGCTCTGAAAACCTGCGGTATTGAAGATGCATACATTAATATTATTAATAACATCTATGAAAATGCAAGTGCAAAGATTCGGCTGTTTGAAAATACAACACACATAAAAATTGGAAAGGGAGTGAGACAAGGTGACACCACATCTCCGAAGCTCTTTAATGCCACATTGGAGGGTGTTTTTCAGTCGCTGAGCTGGGAAAACAAAGGGATAAAGATTAATGGAGATTATCTAACCCATCTTCGTTTTGCGGATGACGTAGTCATTTTTGCAACTACCCCATCAGAGCTGCAGAGTATGATCCAGGAACTTGCTGACAAGAGTAAAGAAGTGGGATTAAAAATGAACTTTCAGAAGACAAAAGTGATGTTCAATGCTTTTACAAGAAATGAAGATTTATTGATTGATGGAGAAAAGCTGGAGATAACAGACACGTACGTTTATCTTGGACAGCAGATATCAAGTGAGGGTCACATTGATGAAGAAATTAATCGGCGTACAAAACTTGCCTGGAGAGCTTTTGGAAGAAACAGCATAATTTTCAAGAGCAATATGCCATTATGTCTTAAAAGAAAAGTGTTTGATCAATGCATCCTTCCAGTGCTTACGTATGGTGCAGAGACGTGGACCTTAACTAAAAGAGACATACAAAGGCTGCAGACAACTCAAAGAAGCATGGAGAGGTGCATGCTTGGTATAACCAGGAGAGATAAGAAGAGGAACTCGTGGATCCGAAAAATGACAAGAGTGGAAGACATCATGATCAGAGTTAAATCCCTGAAATGGCAATGGGCTGGACATACTGCCAGAAGGACAGATCATCGATGGACAGCCGAAATTTTAGATTGGATTCCAAGGGACAGGAAAAGACCCAGAAGAAGACCACATGGGAGATGGGTGGATGAAATTCGAAAGTATGCAGGGGTGACATGGAGGAGACTGGCACAAGACAGACCGTTGTGGAGGAAACTTGGGGAGACCTTCGTCCAGCAGTGGATTGATAATGGTTGACAATGATGATGATGATATCCAAGTACATTAAAAATTCCTGGATGATGCAGAAAAAGACAAAGGGTGGTCAAAACAGCATTATACATGACTGACATGCCATATTTTATATTTCCCTGAGGACAACCCATCATTAATCTTAATTTTATAATGATTTCATTGCATTAAAGAACTAATGCACTTTCCCAAAAATTTGGTCTTTGGATATTGCAAGACATAAAAGGAAGCACTGAAAGTATCGCAATATGCTTAACTTCATTTGTAAATTATATAAATAAACAGTGATTGGAAGCTACTTTTTAAAAGTAGCTAGCTACTGTTACAACTACATTTTTGAGAAAAGTAGCTTTCTAAATGCACAACTACTATTTCCGAAAAGTAGCTAGCTACAGTACTTCTGAAAAGTAGCTACCTTTGCTACTTTTACCACATTTAGTCTTAAGTTTAAAAGTGTAAATTCTAAAGATGATCTTCATACATACATATGGCATTCAGAGCTAACTACTGAGACAAATTACACAAGTAATTTATTTTAATGAGAGTAATAAGATTCTTACCTTTGCAAGGTCTGTTCTCATTTGAAAAATATACATTTCTCTGCACATCGCCCCCCCCTTTGAGTTCTACAGTTGGTTTGGGCTTCTGGTGCGGCAGTTTTATGTTGTCTTCAGCTCCTTCTTTATTTGACAGAATGAGTACTTCTTTTATCCATACTGCGGCAATGATACGTGGTCCAAGAACCTCTATTTGACTTAAAAACCTATTATCTCACTGACGTCTATATAACCCTAACCTGTAGTTTAATTGACTTATAAAACTCACTATTCCGTAAACCTCATGCGTGAACATTCACTAACATAAACTAACTTCTTATTTGCAAACACCAAAAACATCTAACTAAAAAATTAAAAACTAATATACAATTATTTACACAAACTCATCTCATTGTCCTCTATACTATTCTTTCACTCCTCAGAACAAATTTCCACCTCATTCATACACCACACCTCTGCCATTCCCAACGTAGATTGCCTCTAGCAGCTTTCTACCCAGCCAGGGTCGTCCACAGGAGGCTCTTAGGTGGTATCAGCCCTGCTATCACAGTGCTAATGAGTGAGAGAAGCGATTATCAGCGCCAGCCCATCTCCCAAGTCATATTGAAAACTTTGCCACCATGGCTATCTGTTAGGAACTGTAGTTAATATTTTATTTTCTTCTGCAGTATTTTTTTTTGTTCTATTTTTATTAGTTCTTCCCATTTTTCGTTAAGTATATTTGGGTCATTATGATTACATACTCGAACCCTATTTTTTTCTATCAGCACAGATTCTGTAATGCGCAAATGTCTTTCATTGTTACATGATTTAATTAAATAATAACACAAGGAACTGTACACCAACGATATATAAGATAGTACAACTATACTAGTTATCCGAATTTATTGGCGTATATAAAATCAAGGTTTCCAAGCTTTCGCACATCAACCAGATGGCTTTCTCAAGGAAGGTAGACAGCAAACTGCAAACTGGATAATAGAACGTTTCAACAATTTGAACGTGGTGAGTTGACTTGATAATAAACGAAGAGATGCGAACGTAATTATTCAATAAAAACATGAGACATCATGTTCGTATTGCACGCGGAATCCTTGGAGGAAAACAAAAGGCATTCATTATTTGAAGAATTGGTTCCAAATTCGTGGTAATTCTAGCGAGACGCTATCATTGCAGGCCTCATCGTTGGTAATGATCTACAATGTTTCCCGAATGGCAGTGGATTTAGGAGTAGAGTAGGTAGCTAATTTCTTTACGTTATCCCACATAGGATCGGCAGGCTTAAACTGGACTTCTCTGGATAGGGCCGTGGTTAATTTGCCGTTCTTTATGTCCCTCTTATGCTCGTTGACTCCAATTCTAAATGAGCGTTTAGTCATCCCAATGTAGTATCGCTTGGAGCTATCCGGATATTGTAGAGGGATGGCATAATCACCTGCTTCGTTGGAAAGTGGGAGCTCGTCAGTATTTCGCTTAAGCATAGCATATAAAGGTGTCGGAGATCTTATGCCGACACCGAGGTTAATCTTTCTGAGCGCGTTCTTGAGTTTATAGGAAACATTTGGTACGCCAAATTGCCACCAGGCCCCCAGATCCCGAAGCTCTTTGGAAGACTTAAGCACCACAAGCTCGATAATCCATTGAGACCCATCGTGTCAAGGAGATCCGCACCGACGTACCATTTAGAGAAGGCACTATGCAAATTTCTGGCCAATCACCTCCCTGAATCGGACTTTATAATAACTTCCACTCAAGATTTTATCACGAAAATCAAGCAAATCTCTGTCCAACAGCGTGAGGTTATCGGTAGTTTCGACGTGGTTTCTCTTTATCCTTCGGTCCCCGTGCCGGAAGCCATCAGAACATTAAAAGAAGCTATACATAATTCAGCACTTTATTCGAAAGAATCTTGCCACAGCATCTTCAAATTAATAGACTTAGTCTCAAATTCTAGTTACTATTGTTTCAGAGGAAAAATCTATAAACAAACAAATGGCGCTCCGATAAGATCTTCACTTTCAGCAATTCTCGCGGAAGCCATCCTTCGCCCAATCGAGCAGCACATATTCACCAGCATTACCCCAAGATCTACCACTTGGCTCCGATATGCTGACGACGTATTTTTCATATGGCCTCATGGAAAGGAGACTCTCCCACTCTTTTTGGATAAAACCAATGATATACACCCTACGATCAATTTCACTATGGAGTTAGAACACAATAATGCATTGCCTTATCTGGATGTTTTACTGAGTAAATCGCCTGAAAATCGCTTCCGTACACAAGTCTTTTACAAACCCACTTCCGTTCCCAACCTGATACTCCGTAGCTCATTCTGCCCAGCTGATTACAAGACAGCTTTATTCCGTTATCGAATCAGAAGAGCATTCGACATCTCCTCCGATGTTCCTTCTAGACTAAGCGAATTAAAAAGCGTTATCGATTTGGCGACCGAGGCAGAATACGATCCGAACATGGTACATAGATATATCGAAAGAAACAAAATGAGGCATACCGATCTTTCTATGCCGCGGCTACGCTATCTGGGCTCTATTCCTTACGTACCAAATGTTTGCTATAAACTCAAGAACGCGCTCAGAAAGATTAACCTCGGTGTCGGCATAAGATCTCCGACACCTTTATATGTTATGCTTAAGCGAAATACTGACGAGCTCCCACTTTCCAACGAAGCAGGTGTTTATGCCATCCCTCTACAATATCCGGATGGCTCCAAGCGATACTACATTGGGATGACTAAACGTTCATTTAGAATTAAGAGTCAACGAGCATAAGAGGGACATAAAGAACGGCAAATTAACCACGGCCCTATCCAGAGAAGTCTAGTTCAAGTCCGCCAATCCTATGTGGGATAATGTAAAGAAATTAGCTGCCTACTCTACTCCTAAATCCACTGCCATTCGGGAAACATTGGAGATCATTACTAACGATGAGGCCTGCAATGATAGCGTCTCGCTAGAATTACCACGAATTTGGAACCAATTCTTCAAATAATGAATGCCTTTTGTTTTCCTCCAAGGATTCTGCGTGCAATACGAACATGTCTCGTGTTTTTATTGAATAATTACGTTCCCATCTCTTCGTTTATTGTCAAGTCAACTCACCGCGTTCAAATTGTTGAAACGTTCTATTATCCAGTTTGCTGTCTACCTTCCTTGAGAAAGCCATCTGGTTGATGTGCGAAAGCTTGGAAACCTTGGTTTTATATACGGCAATAAATTCGGATAACTAGTATAGTTGTACTATCTTATGATTTAATTATTTTGATGTCTTCAAATTTCGGGTATCTTTGATTGTTTAAGCAATAATGTATCAATGCCGTTTTTGCTTTTTTTTTTTTGCCAATTTTTTATGTGTTGCTGCAGGCGATGCTTCAATTGGTTTTTAGTACCCCCTATGTACGATATTGGAGGGATTCCTGTTATAGGTATTTCATACATGCCAGCTTTTTCCAAGATACTGCTATTTTCTGTATTATTAATCATCATGTCTCCGACTGTCAGTACTTTGTTTCCCATTTGAATTCCATATTTATGGCATAACTTATTTATTTCTTTAGATATTCCTGGAAGATAAGGTAAAGCTCCTACATATTGTAATTCTTCTTTTCTTTTAGAGGTTGAGGTATCTTGCATCTTAATATGTACTTCATATATCCATTTATTTATTTTTTGTGGTGGATATCCATAATTAAATGAAATTTCTCTAATGTAGTAAATTTCATGGACGATGTCATCGCTCTTTCCACGTTATTTTTTAAACAACGCATAGCAACTGAAAAATTGTATTCCGGCACCGCTGGGATCGAACCCCAGAACTCTCGATAACAGTCGCTATGCGTTGTTTAAAAAATAACGTGGAAAGAGCGATGACATCGTCCATTTACATTATCTCCACATATTTTATGTATATTAGCCGTAGTTAATTTCATTCAGGAATTCTTCTTTAGAGGAGTGTGTGATTGCTCTTTTGATTAATGTTTTAATGCTATTGCATTTTTGCATATAAGGGTGTGTTGAGGAATATGGAATCAGAACAGGAACATATGTTTGTTTTCTATGTACTTTATATTGCAGATGGTCATTTTGTTTGATAAGCTTAACATCCAAGTAAGGTATTCTCTTCATGTTCAATTGTTAATTGTATTGATGGATAGATATTGCTAAATTGTTGTGTTAATGCCTCCAGCTCATCTGTATCCATTCTGGTCAAGATGAAGATGTCATCTACATATCTACAGTAGATCTGAGGGGGATCTTGAATTATGCTAATTATTTTTTCTTCTATGTCACTCATGATTACTTCAGCAAACAGATTTGATAGGGGGAGCCCATTGGGTCACCATAATTTTGTTTGTATATTTTCTCATTATATTTGAAGATATTATTTTCATATATATACAATAAAGTTGTTTTTAACTCATGTAGTTGTATGTCATTCATAGTTTCGTCCTGTTTCAATTTTTCACTAATGATATCAACCACCTCAAGTACAGGTGTACTTGGAAACAACGACTTGACATCCATTTTGTAAATGAATTTATGGCACCTTTATTCATATTGTACTGTGGAATTAACTTTTTTACGAGTCTTATAGAGATTATTATTCAAAAAAGTTGGTGGTCAAATTTTCGAACTAAAGCAGTAAGAATAATCGCCCACCAGTCAAACTTAGTAAAGAGGAAACTAGAAGAAGGGATCGAAATAGCAAGAAGAAGAAGTACCACAATTAACAATAATTGCGGTTGGACTCTTCCAACTGAGTGGCAGCAACTACTCCAATGACGAACTAGGCTTTAGTTCAAAAATTTGACCAACTTTTTTAATAATAACCTCTATAAGACCCGTAAAAAAGTTAATTCCACTTGACATCCATACTCGCACTTCTGTAACCTCTTATATCCTGGTTTACATTTTTCAAGATTTCAATAAATTCATACGTGTTCTTTACAGTGTATTGAGTTTTCATCAATTTTGGTGCTAAGAACCTGTAAATATTCTTTTCAAGTTCAATCAATGGAGAATTCTTTTTAGACACTATGAGTCTCATGAGTTTACCTTCTTTGTGTGTTTTAATTTTAGCAAACAATTATGGGACTTTTGTACCTAATGGAGGTTTTGCATTTTTAATCTCATTAGATAGGGTGCTAAGGTTCCTGATGTTTGCCAAGTATCTTACTTGGCCATCTGTTGGGTCTTTTTTCAACTCTGAACACTGTAATTCTTCTATTGCTAATTCCATTTTTTGATTATATTCCACAGTATTTAGAATCACTATTTGACCTGTCTTATCAGCTTCACAAAATTTATTGTTCCCGTCTTCTTTTAATTTCAACAGCTGATTTTTTTCATATTTTAATTTCTTTAAATAATAATTTCTATTATTTTTTTCATTATATTTCTTTTAATATTATTCTGAATAGTTTACCACTGAACTCCTCCTTGTCTTCATTAGGGATATTTCTAATGATATCTTCAAAATTTGGTATTAATTCTTCTGTTTTTGTTATCTTCTGTGGGAAAGCATATTTTTTCCCCTCTCTGCAGTACTGCCCTCTGTGAATAATTTAGTTGGTGCGTTGACATATTCTGAAAAACATCATAGTTATTTCCTTTTTGCTCATGAACTGTATGTTGGTCCAATAGTTTAAGTCAAATAGAGGTTCTTGGACCACGTATCATTGCCACAGTATGGAAAAAAGAAGTACTCATTCTGTCAAATAAAGAAGGAGCTGAAGAAAACATAAAACCGCCGCACCAGAAGCCCAAATCAACTGTAGAACTCGAAAAAGGGGGGGGGACGTGCAGAGAAATGTATATTTTTCAAATGAGAACAGACCTTCTTGCAAAGGTAAGATTCTTATTACTCTCATTAAAGTAATTGTAGGCACATAAACTGTTGAATGGTTATAGTAACACCGACTTTTCAAACAACGAAGTAATTTATGTAACACATTTTTTCATATTCAGTAGCTTGTATTCCAGACTAGATGATATGTCCAGGGAATTCAAATAAGAATACTATTAACAAATATATGTGAATTCAGTTTTTCAAATAAGAGAATCAATCTCCCTATCAAATGTCAACAAAACTGCTAGCTCGATCATCTCGTACAGAACATGCTAACTTCTCAGGACAACTGAGAAAGACTTCCTTATAAATAGCATGAAATAATGAAGATTTTTATAATCACAATGCAAGTTGAATCAGTTATATGGTTGTAGGAAGCACACACACTTAATCCTCCTGTTCCAGCAAATGTTCCAATACATCCCAAAGTGTCATGTGATTTAAAGATTTTTTTTGTTAGTATTTTTAAAGTAGTTAAACTTGTAGCGTAATTTTCGGCTACAAGCTACTTTATTTTGGAGCATGCAACAGTAGAAACATGTAGGGCGCTACTTCCAAATCAGTGAGTAAGAGTATCAAATTCAGTATTTGTATTCTGCAGCACCAGTGAAGCCTTTTCTTTTTAATTTAATTGTATCTACATGTCTGCATAAAGAGTGCATGCAATCATATTTTCACTCAGAGAAACAAAGCCCAGTGCTTACTGCAAGTGCATTTATAACCAATTTGGTGAAAATTGCTGCACCTGTTAATGAGCCATATTAGTTGTCATGAATTGAGAGGCGAGTGCCTCGTTCGCATCACACAGTTATCTCAGTGCATAACATTTTGATATTTTTTTTAAATTATTTGTACCATGCAAAGTTGAAGATTTTAAGCACAAAAACATGTTATGGGCAGGGGTAGACAAATCCAAGGTGCCCAGTCACTACGGAGCCTAAAAATTTCACCTATCAGATCAGTTTTCAAATTTTGTTCTGAAAATTTTATTTTTCAAAATTTGGATTTCTATCATGAAGTTTCCACCTCTTTAGTAATGTGATGAGTACATTATTGACGATTTTGACCAGTGACAATTTTTTCTGTTTTTTTTTTGTTTGTTTTTTTTGTTGACTACTTATTGTAAAATCAGAATAATGAATACGCCAAAATAAATTTTTTGGCACTGTAACCTTATGATGATCTCTTCAAACAGACCTTCAATCAAAGACTTGGAGCCAGAAAAATTTCTTAGTTAATACTTCAGTGCAAAACCAAATAGACACACATACACCTTGTGATCACTGAATTATGACCACCCCTATAAAAAGTGGATGAAGCCCACTCACTGCCCACATTATTTCTGAGAGGGAGCGATTAGTTGACCGACATAGCATACATTAAGTGTGAGTGGAGCAGTAGGTAGTAAATTTCAGAGTGTGATGGGTAAACGGCAGGATTTATTGGACTTTGACAAAGGAACTCCGAGAGGGGGTGCCTGAATTTCCCGAATGGCTAAACTGGTGGGTTGTTCACGAGTCGCTGTAGTTAAAAAGTGTATCAGGATTGCAGTGAAAATGGTCAAACGATGACCCAGAGGCAAAACTGTACAGGACAGCAAAAGGTTGATGTGAGAGGTAAGCACCGGGTCCATTGACTCGTACAAGCCAACAGACACAGACATCACTGTTCAACAGTTGACTACCCAACACAACAGAGGTCAACCCGGAACAGTATCTGTCATGACCATGTGTCACAAGCACACACACACATGGGCTATAACAGCAGATGACCCCCGACAAAATCCTCTCCTAACTACAGTTCATTGGTTCACCTGGTGCAAAGACCATATAAGTTGGACGCTGGATGCCTGGAAAAAAAGTGAGCTGGTCTGAAGAATCAAATTTTTTATTCCACTCTGTGGATGGTTGTGTATGTACACTGGTGTTCGAAATTAAGAGAATTTGCACATTTTGTCGATTTTCACAAAAAGTATGGAACCAAAGGTACAAATTATGCCGCCGAATAAGAATGCAAATTTGCAGTGTCGAATACATAAGCAAACACGTGCGTGTGGGTGGAGCTGTGACAGCGGAGGGCATGAAAACCACACGTGGCTTTTTCCGCGATTAGTTCGCTCGTACTCCTCGGCGACATTCGTTGTGTTTCTTGCTGGAGTTGGTTCAATTTCATAAGCAATCAGGTAAAATGAGTTGCCACGAATGTATTTGATGACGGAATGAGGTGGAGAATCGTCTGTAGATTGGAGGCAGGGCAATCGCAAGTGGAGGTTGATACAGAGCTCAATGTAATGCCCAGTATAGTCTGCAATTTGTGAAAACAGTTTAAGGACACCGGATAGATATCAAGAAGACCTGGGCAAGGTCGTCCAAGAGCCACGACGGCCAATGAAGATCGTTACTTGGCACTTTCAGCGAGGCGCCACAGGACTGCTACAGCTGCACAGCTATCTCGTGAGCTGCATGCCACCACTGGAACCCAAGTTTCAAGGGTTACTATTTCCCAGAGGCTTCATGAGAAAGGGCTTTTTTGCCAGAAGACCCACTGTTTGCGTCCCACTCACTTCAGCACACAAGAGAGCGCGTTTAGCATGGTGCAGACAACATCAGCCTTAGACCAGACTTCAGTGGGGTAACGTTCTCTTCACAGACTAGTCACGATTCAGCCTGGACACTGATACCTTTCCTCCAACATCCGAGAAAGGGACCGCTATGGTAGCGGAGGTGTCATGGTCTGGGCAGGCATCATGTTGGACGGACACACATCTCTCCATGTGTTTGACAGAGGCTCCCCGACTGCTGAGAGGTATAGGGATGAGATCTTACAGCCCCTTGTTCGACTTTTCAGGGGTGCAGTTGGCCCTCGGTTCCTTTTTCTGGACAACAACGCTATTCCACATAGGACTCACCTTGGTCGACGATTATCTTGAAAGTGAGGATATTTGCCGGATGGATTGGCCAGCCAGTCGCCAGACCTAAACCCTATCGAACATGTCTGGGCACTCTTGGGAGGGCAATAGCAACTAGCCACCCCCACCCCCCTCCGAGAACCATCCAGGAGCTGAAAACTACGTTGCTGCAGGATTGGGACAGACTGCCACAGGGACTCATCAACTGCCTCGTTTCCAGTATGACGTCGCGCTGTGAGAGCTGTATGACTCTGAGAGGAGACCATAACCCCATATTAGTCATTTTATGTTCGATCTTGCAACGTGGATTTTGGACATTCCTGCGCTGATGAGCCTTACTGACGATCATGAGTGCGTACCATGACTGTTGTATGGTATAATTTTTTCTCTTATATAACTGTGTATCCATACCAAATTTCATTAAAATGTGTCCATTAGTTTTCAGAAATTCGACAAAATGTGCAAATTCTCTTAATTTTGAACATCAGTGTATTTGGTGCACTTGATCCATCCTGCATGGTCTCCGCAGTGCAAGCCAGGGGAGGTGGTTGTATGGTGTGTGGCATGTTTATTTGGAAGGAACTTGGACTCCTGGTGCATGTGAAACAACGTATGACTTGAGCCCACTATCGTGAACTGCTTGCTGACTCTGTACACTCAGCAATGTTGTACTTTTTCCTGAATGGCGACTGTGTCTTCTAATATGACAATGTGCCAAGCCACAGGTCCAATGCTCTGCAAGAATGGTTTCAGGAACACAGTTCAGACTTCCAGCATATCGATTGGCCTTCAAACTCTCCCGATATTAGTCCCATAGAGCACTTGTGGTACACTACGGAACAGCATATCGGGCATCTGGATACACAAATCGCCTCCATACCTGCAGTGAAGGCTGCATTACACACAATTTGGTTGGCCATACCTTTCAACTGCTTCTGGCATCTTATCGAATCGATACCATGTCGGATAGCTGCTGTACTGAGGACGAAAGAACTTACAAAGTATTAGGTAGCTAGGTGGCCATAATTCAGTGATCACTCGGCGTATAGTGCTGAAGCTTTAAGGGTGACTGGAAGCTGAATGATGAGCATTTGGGTAAGTGTAACTTTAAAAAATAGGCGACTCCTTGGTCTGCATACTTTGCAAACACCATATAAATTTAAGCGACGAAGTGTTTACGAGCGTATTTATTCATTAGTGTTTCCATTGAATTTGATACACCATACAACACTGAACTTTCTGAAATGGACACCTATTTCAAAATGTAGCTATTAATAGAAGTGTATATGTTTCCTAGTTTTAGTTGTGCATTTTTAACTAAATCATTGAACAATATCTGAGAAATAATGGATTCATTTTGACTGCTGAAGGTCACAATTCTACATGTGTAGTTTTTGTTAAGATTGATGGTGGTTTTTTCCTATCTCTTGAAAAAATATGCTGGCTCCTGAAAAAAAGGAGCTGGCACCTCAAAATTTGGGGAATTTGTCTTTCTGGTTATGGGTCATCCCACAACATCAAAGCAACCTCCCCACCCCCCACACACAGCACAAATTTACCTCACCATTTTGGATTTTTACAAAAATTCGTGAACACTAGAGCATGAGAAAAGAAAATGGGCAAAACTCATATTTCTTATGAAAGAAATACTGGACTACACCATATAATACAAATTTTGAAGATAACAATCCGATTTTTGGTGTAAATGTGACAAGGATGGCAAGTCAGATAATATCCGAAAACTTTAAAATGTTATCGTCCTGGAGTGGGACTCGAACCCACGTCTCCCAGATAGCGCTCGGGTATGCAAACCACTACACCACCCAGAACGATCAAGTCTCAAGTTTCCGATTAATTTGAATATATCAAATAATCATCACAGGATTTTCAAGTTATTGGATATTATCTGACTTGCCATCCTTGTCACATTTACACCAAAAATCGGATTGTCATCTTCAAAATTTGTATCATATTTATTAATTTATCCCATTCAAACAATTTCTGCCTACAGAAACAAATTAAAGCTAATAGTGTATTAATTGCACACATTTACGCAGCTGTGTGTCATCCAATAATGTTAACAACATCATGTAAACAATGTTTTATAAGACAAGGCGTTATTTGTCTATGGTATTTTGAAGGTATTCAGACTCACACAAGCTAATGTTTTGCATATAGTATAGATAACAAAATCTGAATCACAAAATATTGTTCACATGATTTTCCTACCTCACTTATGCTTTGCATTTCTTTTTCATTGGTGAATCTTCATGAAATACCCCACAAGAGGCTTGTTTTCAAGTTCAAAGTGGTGATTTATGTCTTGTTTCTTAATCAGAATGTAACCTTCACTATTACAAAAAAAAAAAAATTGTCGATGAATTTCAAGCTTTTGGTCTTTCATCTCACTCAAGTGGTCTGGTCTGCATACTCTGCAAACACCAAGTAGCTATTATGTCAAAAATATACGGAACACCCACTTTATGCAAACTTTCTAACATTCAGGAACAGTAATAGTGTGACCCACAACACTTCTGCAAAATAAACAGCATTAATGTGACCCACAACAATCTTGGAAAACGGCGAGTCTGTCAGCACTTTCCATTTGCGTATTCTGACAATTTTCTTTAATTATATTATTATTACTAACCTGATTCTTGTGAGAATTATCACAGTTCTGCCACTTCGTTGTTTGTCACACTGATCTGCTTTGTTCATTCGCCATCTCTGCATTTCTTGGATCGATCATGCAGAATGGTGACATTAATACCTTCATTACCATAAACAATCATTATTTGTTAATAAACATCAACTATTTTTAGGCCACTCCTTCTCTGCTGCAAAACTTCCAACTACAGCATGTTGCTTAAATGGCAATGCCAATTGTTTTAGTGCATTCACTTAAGGCAACAAACATTACTTACCACATAGAATCGCTCAAAATGCTACTCACGTTAAAAGCCTCAATTTATTATTGATTTCTGGATTCTAGAGGTAGGTTAACCTTATACACAGGTGTGCAAAAATTAAGGACGAAGAGGAGAAATTAGCATAACAGCGGAACGAGCGGGCAGAACGGACCGAAAGACCACTCAGGAGATAGACTAGGGTCCGGTGCGGTACGGTACGGTAGGGCATGTGCATATATGCAGCATGATGTAGCGGGGAGTGTCGGAAGGGTATAAAGCACACGAGCGGTGTACGCTCAGCAATTCGGCGAAAGATATTGCACGGTGTACAACGGTTTGAACGACATCGAGTTGCTGCCACCGTGTGATATGGCCAACAGGCAATCCAGTAGATGACATCTGGATGACTTTACCCGAGGTCGTGTCATTGGTAAGTTGGAAGAAGGTCGAAGTGTGACTAGTGTGGCAGAGGAGTTCGGGATCGCTCACAGCATCGTTTCACGAGCTTGGAGAGCATTTCAAACGACAGGAACAGCTGTCCGAGAGTTTAGCAGTGGTCGTCCACGAGCAACCACGGCAGCGGACGACCGGTATATTGTCCTACAGGTGAGAAGAGACAGACGGCAGACAGCGGGAGAAATCGCAAGGCACATGCAACAGACAATGGACGTCCGTTTTCGCGTTTTACCGTGGCCAGGAGGCTGCACAAAGGTGGTCTATTTGCACGACGACCAGTACGGTGTGTGCCATTAACGCCTGCTCGTCTGAGACGGCGGTTTCTGTGGTTCCAGGAACACAAGAACTGGACACATCAGCAATGGGGTAGAGTTCTCTTTACGGATGAGAGTCGATTTAGTCTGATGAGCGATTTTGCACGTATACACATCTGGAGAGAGCAGGGAACACGCAATCATACCTCCATCATCATCGAAAGGGAGCGGTTTGGAGGTGGCGGAATTCTCATTTGGGGCGGTATCATGCTTGGTAGCCGTACTGACCTCCACATCTTCCAAGGAGGTTCAGTCACTGGTGTCCGCTATTGTACAGAGGTTCTCCTGCCTCACGTGCGTCTGTTTAGAGGTGCTGTGGGTCCTGAGTTCCTCTTCATGGACAACAACGCTACACCTCATCGTACAGTGGCTGTCGCAAAGCTGTTGGAGAGTAAAGATATTCAACACACGGATTGGCCCGCAAGGTCCCCGGACCTAAATCCAATCGAACATGTGTGCGACCTTCTTGGGAGACGCTTGGCAGCACGTCACCAGCCGCCAGCAACGATTCCGCAACTGCGATTGGCGCTACAAGAGGAATGGGCCACGATGCCTCAATAGCTCCTTGACAACCTCGTCCTCAGCATGGACAGACGTTGTAAATCCTGCAACGCAGTCAGGGGTGATCATATCCCCTACTAAAGACTGGATTTTCCTTGGCAGCCGCCTGTCACATGGACGTTTCTGTCTTCTGTCCAGTTGTGCTCAAAGCTACCTTTTCAATAAAGTGTCTTTGTATCCTTTGGATTCCTTGTTTGGATGGTTTTGCTCACTTGTCCCATATTCTTACATCTTGGGGATCTTATGGTATGATTTGAGTCGATGTGTAGCATTTCTGCACAAAGTCACATTCGAAAAACAGTCTCGTCCTTAATTTTTGCACGCCAGTGTATTAAAACTATATGCCAAAACTAAAGTGAAACACTTGATACAACAACAATTACCTACATCTATGATTCATCTCCTGTAACAGTTTTGGGACAATATTAATGTACAGCACAGTGTGTATTATGAATTTCAAAATGCCAAATACTAGATTCACTACAACATTTAATTACAAGGCTCAATTCACCATAAGCATGATTCCGCTAAAGACTAAATCTATGCATTCTACTCATTCTCTGAAATTTCATATCAAATCAATACAGCTTAAAACTGCGGAAACTGCAGCAGAAAATTAGGAAACTTACTCCTTCCCTATGACACAAATATATATTACATATATACACAACAATGAGCCATTACATTATGACCACCCCCAGCCGAGAGAAATGACCGTGCCTGGAGACCGAACGGTGGAGCAGGTGAAGTTCACAGAGCAGTATATATACAACCCGAGGATCGGCTTTCCAGTTATTCGAGCGTTCGGAGTCAGAATGGGAAAAGCTGCCGATTTATCAGAGTTTGATAGAGGACAAATTGTGGTGGCCCGGTGCCTCGGAACTACAATTTCTGAAACAGCGCGGCTTGTCGGTTGTTCACGTGCTGCTGTAGCGAGTACGTATCAAAAATTGTGTACAAATGTTCAAATGACAAACCGTCATACAGCAGTGTGTCGTCCGCAGCTCACCGATGCCAGAGGAGAGTGGAGACTGTTGCACATTGTTCACAGCGACGGCAGGGCCTACGGTGCCACAAATCACCCACAGCTAAAACAGTGATGATCGGGGCAATGTGTCACAGCAGACGGGCCTGTATAGCAGAAGACCCAGCAGGGTCTCCATGCTCACTGCAAGTAATCGCCAACAGCGCATGAAATGGGCCCAAGATCATTGAGATCGGACCGCGGATGATTGGAAAAAAGTGGCCTGGTCTGACAAGATTCCTGGTGCATCACGTAGACACGGCGGAGCACAGACACGCCGATTACCAACGAGCACTATGGCACCTGGATGCACTGTTGGGTGGAAACAGGCTGGAGGTGGCGGTGGTGTTATGCTGGGGACGACATTTCCTTGAGACACTTTAGGCCCCATTATCCCAAAAGCACAATACCTCGCAGCTCTCAGGTATCTGAACATTGTTGCAGACAAAGTTCACCCATTCATGGCAACTGTGTTCCCTGCTGGTGATGGCCATTACCAACAGGATAATGCGCCATGCCACACTGCCAGAATCGTCAAGGAGTGGTTCAAGGAACATGTTGGCGACTTTGTGTTAATGCCCTGATCTCGAAATTCACCTGACATGAACCCAATCGAACATCTGTGGTTCGCCTTGGAAAATTGGGTTTGCGCTAAATCCCCACCACCCTGAAATGTACAGGAACTGGAGGACCCGCTGTTGACATTATGGTACCAGATACCCCCGGATATCTATCGCCACCTCATTGAATCAATGCCTCACCGAGTGGCCGCTGTTTTGCAGACTAAAGGGGGGTCCTACAGCTTATTAGGTAGGTGGTCATAATGTAATGGCTCATCAGTGTATATATATACAGAATTTCAAAATCCATTGCTGTTTTAGGAGTTACTAACATTTAAAAAAAAAAAAAAATATCTCACTTATAGGTCATAAATTGGGTCACAATGTTGATTCTATTCATAAAAATGCAAGTTAACTCCTTTACTCAAAAGAGCTTTAAAATGCTATAATAAATAACATTTACACACAGAACTTTTAAGGCTACCCAATGCAAAATTTTAGCCTGGATTTTTCTAAAAGCTGAATCCTTTTAAATTCTGATAAAATTAGATTACACATGTCAACTTTGCTTAGCATGTGCTGAAAGTCTGATGTTGAACTTGCAAAATCATCTTGCTACATAAATGCCACCATATATGGTATTTCCAGATAGAGAAAGTGACTCTGTAGATACCTATACAAAATGATTGGTATGTAGCTATTATGTCAAAAATGTTTAAAACCATTAATTAATCTGAAAGGAAGCATGAAGGCTCATATGATATAGGATTTAATAATTCCCACTGCTCTGAGTGTGTAAACTCTTCTCTTAGAGACCAGTATATGAATGAATATACTATACAAAAATTTATAAGATAAATGGTATTCTAGTGTATGAATATGATCATCATTAGGATATAGATTTTTCAAATAAGTTTTGCTGAAGTATGAAACATGGTCAACCAGCTATTTACTGTAAAATCACTTGCATGAATTTTTTAATATTGCTAAAATCAACCTCGCATATATTTCTACTGTGCACATTGCTCTTTATCTTTGCGACCTAGTGAAAGCATCTGCACTGATGAATTATCTTTGAAGAAGCTACCTTTCTAGTCACACTTCAGTGCAGCTATACATTGATATTTACAGGGCCAAATGTTTCTTGTACATAATTATACAACCAGAGATGAGTCATTACTTGAAAATTGTTTGGGTGTTGAAAATTAGGCCATGCAACAAGATTCCAGATACTTCAACACACATTTTCCCTTAGGAGGTTAGGTTTAATATTAATGCAATTCAGCCAGATAAAAGTATTTCTCATCCAGCATATAGTTGCCCAGTTTTGAATTGTAAAGCTGCATCATTTGAGAAGTAATATATGCACTGTATATACACTGAACTGCCAAAAGTCATGGGACAGCCGTATGCAAATATTTAACTGGTGCTGCCATCACATAAAGGCTTCGATACATGCCTCAATTTTTTTTTTTCATTTGCAAGGTGTAATCTTGTGAGTCAGGTTAAACAACGGCCAGTAGGATTATGGCAAGCCAACGTGAATTATCAGAGTTTGAACAAGGCATGGCAGTGGGAGCCACACAGATGGGACATTCAATTTCTGAAGTTGTGCGAGCATTCAACATTCGTTGATCCACTGTGTCACATGTGTATCAAGAATATCTCATGGAAGGCATTTTAACTCACCGTGGACAGCGCAGTGACCAACCACGGGTGCTGGATGACCGTGACCAGCGTCATCTTACCAGGACTGTTCCTGCTAACGGACAAGTGACACTGGCTCAAATAACACCCACATACAAAGCAGGAGGCACCAGAGACATATCCACCAGGTCAGTGCAGGATAATTTAGCATCCATGGGGTATGGAAGACCCACCAGAGTGCCTTTGTTAACACCATGACATTGGACACCATGCCTCACCTGGGCTCGTGAAAATGGTAATTCGACCCTGGAAGACTGGCAACATGTGGCGTGGTCCGATGGGTCACGCCGCCAGTTGTTACGAGCTGATGGTAGTGTTCAAGTGTGGCGCAGACCCCACGAGGCCATGGACCCAAGCTGTCAACAAGGCACTGTGCAAGCTGGGGGTGGTTCCATACACGTGTGGGGTGTCTTTACGTGGCACGGTTTGGGTCATCTGGTCTTGGTAAACACGCCATTAATCAGTAAATCGCTTTGTTGCTCTGCTGGGTGACCATTTGCAGCTCTTCATGTACCCCAACAACAATGGGATTTTTTAGGTTGGACAATGCATCATGTCATCGGGCCTAAGATATCCAAAACCGGTTTGAGGAGCATTCTGGACAGTTCCGAGGGATGGTGTAGCCACCACATTCGCCCGACATGAATCCAATAGAGCACTTATGGGATGTGGAGGAAAGGTCCATTTGCACCCAAGATCCTGCACCTACACAAATACCGGGGACCTGTGGGCGGCTGTTCAACCAGCAAGGCTCAACATCTCTCCAGAAGTCTTCTGGCCACTTGTGGAATTGATGCCACCTTGAGTTGCTGCACTTCACCATGCTAGAGCAGGTCCTACATGATACTAGGTACGTACCCCACGACTTTTGGCACTTTAATGCGTACTTGGCGTATAAGCCAAAAGTTTTAAAAAGACATTTTTTCCAAAGTGAAGACATTGGTTTACACGAGTCAGTTAAAGACATAAAAAAATAAAATTGCCCCCCAGCATACAATTTCAGGAAACAGGAATGGTAATCAACATATGATATGTGTGAAACCCAAACCTATTTCAACACTAGACCATGAAATTTCTTGCTCCCAAAAAGGAAGTAAGGTAAATACAAATCATATGTTGATAAAACATATCCCTGTTGCTTGTGAGTTGTTTCCATAGCACAAAATACTGATAAATGGCGACACATCAGCCATATGGTGAGAATAACCATTCTAGTCAACAATGGAAGTCATAGACTAAGATGGTCTCCTGAGGTACACGTAGGCTACTGACAGATAAAAGTCGAGGTGTTTCTCTATGATGTCTTGGAAGAAGAACAGCACTATCGCCTTTTGATAGTGGGGAGGACAGTGGCATTGCCAAAGTGCTTCTCCTCTGTGATATTGCATGATGCTAATTTCACAAAGCAGGTAAGAAAAATCACCTTACCCTGCACATCATGGTCTTCTGCAGCACATGTATG
The DNA here is from genome assembly GCA_039090855.1 of Macrothele yani. Taxonomy (NCBI): domain Eukaryota; kingdom Metazoa; phylum Arthropoda; class Arachnida; order Araneae; family Macrothelidae; genus Macrothele; species Macrothele yani. The sequence goes on along the minus strand of CM077016.1, from coordinate 71,965,771 downwards.
CCATTGGCTCATAAAAGGAATGGTATTTCTCTGTGATGTCTTGGTAAGAGTACAGCGGTATTGCTGTACTACTGAATATGTTGAGTAAAAAAACAGCTGGAGAAACAAATCAAGGCAGTCAATCATGAAACGGAATACTTATTCATAAGAGAGAGCATTTAATTCATACTAAAAATGCTTGTAAATGATTAAAAAAAAAAAACCTCACCTCTATTACAGTTTCTTGAACTTCTGTAGAAATAGGGGTAGGAGGACAGTTGAAACAACACATTTCTTGAACTTTGTTATGTACATTTAGAATTTTTTTAAAATCAGCATTAAGTATCAAATTTTCAATCAACAGGAGATCTTCATTTTTGTGGCCATTACCTTGAAGGCTTGAATTTAACCTCTGCACACTTGCCAATAACTCTGAGGCATCTATAATAAAAACACAACAAACTTAAATGTTTCAGTTGGTAATTAAAAAAAAATCAATGTACAATGATTAACAAATTTAACTAGCTAAGGAAATCATTACATTCCTACACTACCAAAATTCGCAGAAAATGTTTCCATGATTTGCTCATGGCAACTTGTTAAATACAAATGAAGAATGAATGAAAACACAACTAGCAACATGAAGAAAAATTAGCCCACATGGTAAAGACAAAAGTTTTGTTCAATTTTTTAAAAAGTAAAAAGTAAATTTTGAAAGGCAATTCACTGAGTGGTGAATTTTTTTTAGTGCAGCTCACAGGTTTTTTTTTTTTTTTTTTCTGGGATGACTGAAGTTTTATAAAAATTTGGAACCAAGATATTACAGACAAAATCTGTAATAAATTTGTCTAAATACTTTTACAGATTTAGGGGAAATAGGTAATTTTTGCTCTTATTTGTAATATAGGTAAGAACTACTTGTGTTATTGTTCTAGGCTGCTTCAAAATGACATTTTCAAAATTAGCTTCACACAACTTTGATACTAAATAATCAAATTTTTCAAAAACTGCATGCTCAAAAAATGCCTACAAGAATTTAATAACACACACACATATATATATATATATATATATACTTAAGAGCAAAACTGAAGACTAAGGAAAAAATTTTAGAATTTAAAACGAAGGGTGCAATTGTTAACTAGTGCTAGGTCATGCTACTCTACGGAGGACATGACTTATATATATATATTTTTTAACTATTTTAGGTGGGAATGTTACTTGCATCTATGGCCTTGCAGAAACCCATTTCCAACTAGGTCTTTGTGGAAGTGAGAAAATGCAGAGTTTTTGCTGGTCCTTGATAAAGCCAAGGCTCAGTATTCTCGACACCTTCTACATTCAGTTGTTTTATTTTTTTTTTTTTTATCTTTTCTCCTTTTACTCACACAGGTAGATACATAACCTTTTCTATGTTGTATTAGGTGTGAGTCAAAATTATATATGTATTTTTTTGCTTAGGTATCTTCTTTATAGAATATATATATATATATATATATATATATATATATATATATATATATATATATATATGTATTTTTACATATATATATATTTTCAGAAACTAGAAGAAAAACATTTAAATAAGAATGGTGCTACCAAATCCTTAGCTGAAATTATCATGGCATTTGTAAATGACTTAAGTATGTTGTCTTAGAAGCATTTTACAATGAACAATCAGTAATCCCCAAAAATTCCCCATATAATCTGTGAATAAACATTGTTTCCTAATGTCTGAAACAAAGATTTTTTTAATAACACCTTGTAGTAGCAGAGATATTGTGCTAAAAGCAAAATAATATGAATGTCTTTAAGTAAAAAAAAAATCATTGAAGGAAAGAAAACAGTAACTTAGAAATGCATGGATAACTTTGGTGGTAGGATATCATACCAAATACAAATATACTATCACATGCTACTTGGTGGAAAATTAGTTAATCTGGAAAATCAGACTGAACATACTTATAATTTGCAGATGATATTTATTCTTTTACAATGCAACAATTAAAAGTAGAGATATCAGCAATTAAAAAAACAATTTTGACACCAAGTAGGAGCTTGATTAAGAAAAAAAAGCAACGAAACATGGACAATTTTGGCAATGGCTTCATTGGCAAGATTATTCATGTTTCCTTACTAATTTAAGTTTGTGCATGACTTAAAAAATATCACAAAAGTTACATGCCCAATAGGGCATGTGCAAAAATTATTTACCTGCCCAGGTAATAAAAGCTAGATGTCCAGGAAAACTTATCTTTTAAAATAACAAATCAGAACTTTCATTTTGTTAAAAAATTTGAACATTTTTTATGTGTTTTGCATTTCCTTTTAAAGGGTCTGTATTTAAAATGTTCAGCATACAAAAGTGTGTATCTCAAGTTTTAAGATGATGCTGAAATTGGTATGAAATGGTATGATGATTAATTTGGTATTTGAGAAATTTAGTGATTCTGCCATGTTCCTTTTCTCTGAAGTTTTCGCCTTTTGTCACTACACACCAAAGGCTAGTTCCATCAGACGCATGCATCCCTTCGCTGACTAAAATTACACATGGTTAAAATTTATGGACTTTGAGCATAATATAATTAAAGAATTGATATTCTTCTGTCCTTAGCACTCCGTAACAATAATACAACTTCCGGTGATCAGCAGTGAAATGCAACACGACAGGCGATGACTGTCTTTTTCTTGTGGTAGGAAATTCTATATTCCAAACTTTATTTTCAAATTTACTCACCCAGACTGGGCTACTAGATTGTATTTTTACCAGCTTAGGCAAATAATTTACATGCCCCAGGCATGAAATTTTTCAAGCCCTGTTTGTGGATATAATAAATTAGAATTTATGCAAAGTAAACCACAGTTCTACTAATCAAATCAGCAGTTAAAAAAACTGCAGTTAGTTAAAGTAATGATTTAAAGATTTGAATTTTGTGCATAAACAACTTGGTTTAAATTGCAAAAACAAAGTCAAAATTATGTGTTCCAAGATTTCAGTTTGGCACTTCTCATGGTATTCCTGAATCACTGTTATTTGCATACACAAAAGTGAAATATCAGTACCAAGAGATGATGATGGGGCTTGTTGGGTGGAATCTGTAGGATGTATTTAATTTAGCCCATGGTTCTTCATTTTTTTCAGCAAATTGTCACACAGTCCCATGCTCTTTCAAGGGCTTTTAGCTGACATCACATGACATTGTTATCAACATAGTTAACCAGCAGCAGAAGTTCTAGGCAATTAATTCTAACTTCTGGATTTTGTGCAGCCAGTTAGGGAAAATAAGTACTTTTTAAGGACTTTCTCCATTTTTGGCAAAATATTAGGATTTCTAAGCACTCATAATAAAAAATAAACACCTTTTAAGGATTTATAAGGAACATGGAAACTCTGTAATAAGTCATAACATGGGGTGCCATGCAATCAATGACATGAACAACGGAAGTTATGGAGAAACATTTCAAAGGTCCAATAAAGAACGTGTTTTTGTTGAACTAAACATCCCACACAAAGTTAGAAACATACTTGAGAAATTCAAGGCAAAGAATCGCAAACACATACTGCACGATTGCTCAAAAGAAATTACAGAGCATTTCTAAATGAGCAAAAAAACAAAAATTAACAATATTACACTGGAATGTAAATAAGTATGCTTTTAACTGTATTCAATAAGATTACTCCACAAAAGATAACTGATTACCATATTAAAAGTTGATATAATGTAAAAAAAAAATAGTACCATAAGTTTTTTCAAGTTCGTGATCACATGAATCATCAACAACTCCAACTAACTGACCAGTTGGTACCCTCTGTCCTGGTGGCAAGTTTCCAGAGTCACCTTCTTCAAGTTGAAATGCAGAATTAACAACACCTCTTTTAGGCGGATGTGGAGCTCTGTCTTCAAGAGCTTGTAATTTCTTAGAGCCACGAAGAGATGTCCTCAAAAACTCTTCTTCTTTTGTCTGTTTATCTTTAGCCCTTTTTCTCTTTTTGATGTCGTCCTGCACAGGTGCAAAAGCCAAAACCATAAAAGCAATCAGTCTCTGAGGATATATCTCAAAACAATAAAATTTGGTAACGAAATACGAAGGTAACATAATATATGAAAAATTTCAACCATTCTGAAATTTCATTAACATTTTTACCAGCACATGCAGTTGTACAGTACAGTGCAGTCTTTATATCAATAGCTATTAATAAACAAGAAAAATATCTTATTATCAAAAAATAAATTCATGAATTTGAGCTAAATATACAGAAAAAATTTTAATTTCTGAAAGTGAAAGAATCATTTTTGTTAAAAAATTATTCAAAGATTTTATTATTATTCTGAATCCATCTGAAGGTCAGCAGGAAATTCTGTAGTTTGTTATAAAGGAAATAGTAACTACTACTTATGCAGATTGTTCTACAACTGACTCAAATAAAATAGCTCAAGTTATTAGCATCACAATTATATTTGTAGGGACTTTCATAACACCCCTCTGATATGAGTGTACTGAATATTTAGAGGTATATACATAAACACAATACTTGATTATGCTAATTTCTGTCATTGTGTTTCCACTGACTTTTTTGTTAGATGCAGCTATTTATTTATTTTTTCACAAAAACAATGTGTGTACTATGCAACAGGTAACAACTTAAGTCTCCTGTGCAAAACAAAACTTAGTTCTATTACCAAGAGGACAAGAAATGCTGAGATTATTCTAAGAACATGAATACACATTAAAAACTAGTCTTCAGTTACACACAGCCTGCCTTTCTACCTGTTTGATTTTCCTGGAACAGCCATTTTCTTTTGACTGGGGAATTCAGATAAATAGATGGGTTTATAATTATCCAGATGTATATATGTATTATTTTGGCACAGAAATGTTATGTTCAACTAACTGTCATCATGCAGCTAACTAACTCAGCAGAAAACTGTATCGAACCACAGGAAATCTAATCAGCACTTCCCCAGTTTCCACTTGAGTATGCTAACCACTACATCACCAAGGACAATCTATTCCCAAGTAACTGGAATACAGGAACCTGAACACATATCAGACTGTGATAGTCAAGACCTCTTATGACCCCTCATAGTTGCAACACAGTAGAATGTTAGTAGTACATTTTGCCTCGAAGTGCATCTCTGGATGCTCACCTAGTACTTTCTGGAAAATCTAGGAGCTTTGAGAGAAAAGTTTCACATAAGATATAGAAGAGATGAAGGGAAGATACTTCAAATGGAGTGTAAACATGATGGGTGGCTACTGCTGGATGGTGCGCAAAGGGATGCCACAAGAAATGCATAAACAGAAGTGTAAGAAATGCAATTTTGAGGAGAAAAGACAGATTTTTAAAAGAGTTAAACTCATTAGATGTAAAAAACAAGATATGTTTTAATGTGATGGTCTAACTCCAAATAATTAAAATAATTTTTTCCTGTTTGATAACCTACAATTTTATGCAATATTCTGCCTAAAGTGCTAAATCATTTTATGAAAGAATTTCATGTGATTGAGTAAAACTAAAATTGTATTTGTACTTAAAATAGTAAAACTATACTAGTAATCTATATTTATTGGTGTAAAATAGAGCTTAAAGATTTCAAGCTTTTACACATTAACCAGATGAATATTTCAAAAAAGGTAGACAGCAAACTGAATAACAGAACGCTTCAACAATTTGAACATGGTATCTTGACTGAACAACAAAAGAACTGATGTGAACACCTTGTCCACCCCTAGATTTCCTGTCATTTGAGAAACCTTGGAGATCATTACCAGCAGTGAGTCCTGCAATGATAGTGTCTCGCTAGAGTTGCCACGAATTTGGAACCAATTCTTCAAATAGTGAATGCCTTTTGTTTTTCTTTAAGGATTCTGCGTGCTAAATGAATGATGCCTCGTGTAGACCTCTGAATGAATGATTACATTCACATCTGTTCGTTTATAGTCAAGTCACCTTGTTCAAATTGTTGAAGCGTTCTATTATTCAGTTTGCTGTCTACCTTACTTGAAAAATGTGCGAAAGCTTGGAATTTTTGAGTTCTATTTTATGCCAATAAATTTGGATCACTATAACATAGTTTTACTGTTTTAAGTATATTTGGTGCACAGTTCTCCATTAGTAACTGTATTTTTAATCAGCACAGAAAATACGTGCAACATGTCAGTCAAAATAACTCAAACAAAATATGTAACATTTTGTAGACCTGCGTAATATGTCAAAACATCACTTACAGAACTCCAATATTTACCAGAGAAAAAGCAAACTCCTAGCAAGTCAACATTCCATTTGCAACTGTCCACTTTCCCTGCTTTGGCATACACCCCTTGTGAACTGTTGCTACCTCATAAGATGATGACTTCTCTCATTGCCTTTCACATATACATATATTAGTGTGTTCTTGGGTAAGAGTAAGATGTTTTCACATTCTTCAGGCACATAATGTATTTTTTTTCAATTTCTTCTGTGATAATTCATACTCAAAACTGAAAAATAAGTATTGGATTGGTGCGAACGAACAGTGGATACAGGCCCCCACCACAGTGGAATGGAACCACCCACAGGTGTTGCGGATATTAAGTCACGAATTTACTATAAATAGCTAGCACATGTGTGAAGAACAAGGTTCAGACATGGCTTACAAAGGAAACATGCGGAGGCCAGATTTGAGAGTCATCTTCCTGTATGAATTTAAACTAGGCCAGTCTGCAGGAATTGCCACTCGAGACGTTAACAAAGCATTTGGGGAGAATACAGTCAACAAACAAACCATTTGCCAGTGGTTTGTGAAGTTTCAAAGTGGAGATACGAACCTGTAAAACGAAGTACGTGGTCACCTACCTATTGCTGTTTTTGACGACGTTCTACTACGTGTGGTTGAAGTGGACCCCTTTAAAACGTGTCGTGAGATAGAGGTAGGTGTCCACCACACAACAGTTGTTTGGCGTCTGGCTGCGCTGGGTAAGGTCAAAAAGCTGGACATGTGGCTGCCTCATGAGTTGACAACTGCCAACAAGACTAGGGCACTTGGAAGTCTGCACGTCGCTGCTTGCCAGGAATAAACAGGAACCTCTACCGCATCGAGTTGTCACCTGCGACAAGAAGTGGGTCCTTTATGATAACCATCACTGCAGAACGTTATTGTGCTGAATTACACCAGATGCACTGGAAATTATTGCAGAAACAACCGGCTTTGGTCAACAGACAGGGTGGTGTTCTGCTCCAGGACAACGCCCACCCTCATGTCACACAACGAACAATGCTGACATTAAGTGCCTTGGGCTATGAGGCACTGCCTCATCCAGACTATTTCTCAGACTTGTCTCTGACAGACTATCCTCAGTTTTGTCGCCTGGATCACTTCCTGTCTGGGAAACAGTTCACGACAGACGAGGTTCAACATGCAGTTGATGACTTTTTCGGGTCCCAGCCATAAGACATTTTTGTTCCGGGATCATTTTGCCTAGGTAAGTTGTCCTACTCTTTTATTTGCGCTGTCCACGTGTGCTGGTCCTTTGCCGGACATTTCAATCGCACCAATCCAATACCATGAACAAAGAAATTTCAACTAGGTCTCAAATAATGTTTAAAAAACAGTTGTAATCTAATTAAAGTTGTACTGTATGTGAACTTGCTGTCAAGACTAGCACTGAATGTTCCGATACACCTGTTAGTTCAATTGTCATCTCACTAAAAATATATTTGCAGCTTCTGCTTTTCAGGGCAAAGTTACTTGCATATGTAAGCTGACTACACGGGTGTCCCGGGGCTCAGGAATCAACTGAAATTCACCAATGGGTGCAGAGTACCCATTAGAAGTCATTAGTAAAGATGTAGGCTTAAAAAAGGTTCCATAAACTGGGAATCCCCCCCCTTTTTTTTTTTGAAAGTCAAAGCATCTATTTCCTTCTCAGTACTGTTATAAAATTATTTCCTGCAATATAAGTATGTATTACAACAATTATTAATATACCAACTTTTGTAGTTTATAGTTACTACAGCAGAAATACACTACATTTAAGACATTTTAATGTAAATGCACCTGGTAAAGGAAAACCTGCACATTTATATCAGCCAATTTGGAATTCATTTTCACATGTGTAATGAATTTTAAGGACGAAAAATAAATTATGAATATTGATCTTGCTTCAGTCGAGCTGCAACTTGTACAGAACCATTCAATCTGTGATTCATAAAATTCCTCAGGAATTTTTTTTTTTTTTTTGATTGGAGGTTTAACGACCACCGTGAGCAACTCAATGGGCTATAAGCAGTCGCCCGTCCCTAATTTAGGGTCACTGGTTCCAGGGAAGGGAGAGAGCCAGTGCCGTAAGACAAACACAACATCCATGCCTCACCGGGATTCGAACCCGGACCTCTTACGAACGAATGATCACAGGTCAGCGCCTTAGACCACTGCGCCACCGGGGCGGCCCTCAGGAATTAAGAAACTTTTGTAAGACATTAACCACAAACAGATATGGTTTTTTTTTTTTTGTTTTTTTTAACTGGCTTAGGGTTTTTTTCTTGTGGCAATAGCTAACACAGTTTTCAATTCTTAATTATTCTACTGAAAATATTCCTCCATCCTGAGGAAGTTGGGCTAAAGCACAGCAAAACTGTGGTCAATAAAAATAAAATAAAATTGTGATTAAACATTGATTTCTTCAATATCACATACATACTACAGAATGTTTGTGATCTAAGATTTATAACATTCCTTTTTTTTTTTTTTTGGAGATTCATTAGGAATTGCACTTGGGGAACTCAAAACATTAACTCTTCTAATTTAAAAGTTTATAAAAGACACACTGAAGATATGATGTGAACTTTTATCATATACGCCTTGTCCCACCCCGTCATTTAATGAATGTTGACGGTTCTGCTTGGATTTCATGTTGCAAGCTCTGACACCCATTGAATTTTTGGGAAGTCAGCGCCTATGTATGTGTACGCTGGAAAATTGTGGAAATGCCAAAGTTAGCCATCATTTTCACTTTGAGTGTACTGGTTCTAAATATTTGGAAGGAAGGGGTATCTCCCATACAAGATGTTAGGACATTTGAATTTTGGCATATTGTAATAGGTAGAACTTATCACAATATAGTGATGCACTGCAACAGCGGCTGTTGAGTAGAATGTTCTAGGAGAGTCCTCCCTCCGAGCTCATAGTACCACTTTAACTAGACTGTAATCAACACCAAACGGAGGAATTCTCCTTCCTCCACATTTTGATAGACATTTGATATTACTACGAAACACATAATAATATCAGGGGTCGATCCGGGTGTTTAAAGATACCCATTTTTGTGAAATTTTGCCTGTTTTTGCTAAATTTACCCTATCTTTGTGAATTTTGTCTGTTTTTAAGTTCACAGCAATTTCAAGCCTCTATAATCATTATTCTGACAGTAATTATTGTTTTATTATGTTTTCAGTTATTTTTTATTTATTATTGCTAATCTTGGTTCACACTTTCCCAGTTTGCAACAAGGTTTCTGTTCTGATGACTGCGTATGCAGATAGTTTTCTTTTTTTTTTTATAAACAACTCTGTGATTATGCTCCAGTTGAGATCTTGGGGGAAGGGGAATAATAATAACACTCTAGGTTGTATTAAGCCAGTAAAGTCATCAAAGGCCAAAATTTTTAAGTGCTGGAGGAAAAGAGAAGTAATTTAATTAAGAAAAAAAGTCGATAATATGTCACAATGGTCAACACTTCCCCATCATGCTCCTCTCCTCATAATTGTAAATGTGTTTCCTGGACAGTATGGCAAAGATTAATCTGACTGTAGGGGTGGGCAAAAAAAAACAAAAAAAACCACAGACGTTTTTGGGCATCACTGTTTTGCAAGTGATAATCAACGTTTGACACTGCAAAAGAAAAATTTCTACACAAAGTAAATGAATTTCTTTTTGTTGTATTCTTTCAAAGAAGAGAATATAATATTTCTGTCGTGAAATAGCATTTTTTTTGCACTTCATCGCCGAAAAATAGTTCTTTCCTTAACCTTATTTTAAATACACCAGATTGTGAATACTCAAGAGATGCATATAAGCGTATTAAATCCATTTATTTTTGTGGTGTAGACAGTACAAAGATTCGCCAAACTTTCGCACTCCACTGGGAGATTTTTCAAGGCAATGGTAGACATAAAAAATGCAGAGAATTGGAACACGTAAAGAATGAAGATGATTTTTGAAAATAATGTGGGTGACACCACGAGCATATTAAACATCGCGACATTTTATAATTGCGCGATAAAAATTCATGTAATATGCTCGTGGTGTCACCCACGTTATTTTCAAAAATCATCTTCATTCTTTACGTGTTCCAATTCTCTGCATTTTTTATGTCTACCATTGCCTTGAAAAAGCCTCCCAATGGAGTGCGAAAGCTTGGCGAATCTTTGTACCGACTACACCACAAAAAAAGTGGATTTAATATGCTATATGCGTATCTTGAGTGTTCTTATCCTTGATGTCACAGGAACCCATACATCAAAGAAACACCGAGATTTCCACCGATACATCAAGCGTTTTAACACATATTCATTACTTGATGTTGAATTGGTGAGTAATCACTGATAAATCGCACAACGATTTTACCCATCAATGTGCCTGTTACTGCTGCAAATGGAAAGATGTGAGTTCTTCGGCTTTTGAGCTAAGAATTTGCATCTTTCCATAGATGTTTTCACTAATCAAAAATTCCCATCGATACTACTGATGCATGGATGTTTCAGGAATGAGTATTCACCAATGTCCAACACTGATGCTTCTCACTGATGTGTCCATCCCTACTTCTAAGTTAGCCCTAGAAAATGCATATAAAGTGAGGCTGCTGGAGAGGGGGAAATGCTTCCATAATGCTTTGGAGTTCCTTTCAGTGAGCATGGTTTCAGTTGCTGGTAGCGTAGTCACGCCGGAAATGAGGATGCAGTGATTGAAAGGCATCCGCCATACTATTTTACTGAAAACTGTTCATAACAAAAAAAAAAAAAAAAAAAAAAAAAATGCATCAGTTAAACAGAACAATTTTGAAGATTAATGTAACACTAAAATATTTTAAAGATAAATTTTTACTGAAAGCGTGGAGTCATAAATAGGAATGACGTGGAGTCAATTCAACGTTCTGCCAGGAATTGCAGTTTTTCTGTCTTTTCGTCGCAGGGCGAATCGATGTGTTTACGAGCACAGATTTAAAAACAGAATTTGAATTTTTGTTATCCATGTAGGTTGAGATAACAAAAATTCATTCTTTTTTTTTAAGCTGTTTTCCAGTGGTAATGCATTTTAATGGAACTGAACTATTACTGAAATGATACATCACAAAACAGAAGTGCAAATACTTGTGATAGGTGAGAGACTACTTGGAGATGAAGTTTAAACATATACATATTCAGGGGTCGATCCATGCAGCATTTCATGCTGTTGGGCGGTATCTTCACAAAAATATTTTTTGCTCAAACAGTATTTTCACTTTCTCACCTACCACAAGTATTTGCACTTCTGTTTTATGATGTACCATTTCAGTAATAGTTCAGTTCCATTAAAATTCATTACCACTGGAATACAGCTTTAGAAAATTAAAATTGTACACCAGTAAAATTTCTCCTCCCCCCCCCCGTGTACAACTACATATATGTTTAGCAGTGGCGGCGCGTGCCCATTTAAGTTGGGTGTGCGCTGTTACAGGCAAAACAATGCGATAATATTTTATTATGTAACCAGAGCTGAAAAATTCATGCATTGATTTTGAACATACAAAAGCATTGTTTTTAATTTAGCGGCCGTTTAATAAAAAAAAAAAAAAGGAATGGATTTTTGTTATCTCAACTTATATGGATAACAAAATTCAAATTCCGCTTTTAAAGCTGTGCTCATCGATTCGCACTGCGACGAAAAGACAGAAAAGCTGCAATTCCTGGCAGAACGTTGAATTGTATTTATGACTCCATGCGATTCCAAACAAAAACATACCACTAGTGCTTTTTTTTTTTAGGCGTGCACACCCTGGGAAGTTTTTAGCCTCTGAATTGAAACCACAGAGAAATAAAAACGTGACCTGCAGTGCCATTCAGGGAGCTTTGTTCCACAGTTGCTTTACACACCTCGGGTGTCTGCTGGCCAAACAGCACACCTACGTATACGAACATTACTTTCTATGTTTTGTTTACTCAACGAATCTTCTCCATTTTACGAAAACACTGAATAAGGGAATTAATTTTAGCCACCACGCAAAGCTTTAGGACAAACTTTTGTGAGTTTGGTTATCCAAAAACATAATATGACAGCAACTTGTATCATAAAATTGAATTAAGTTGCTCCATGGGATTGTAAGAGAGGCTCTATTTTGCTAGCACACCCTAAAAGACCAGATGTAATGTTTGAAACCACAGGGAAATAAAAACGTGGCCTGCAGCGCCATCTAGACAGCACTTGTACCACAGTTGCTTGAGCATGTTGAATGCCTAGTCGAGAAACCGCACACCCGACGATCTTAGAACAAATGCGATATCATTGCTGAACGAATCTTCTCTTAATGAAAACATTGTGTGGGGGAACTAATTTTAACCACCACTCAAAGCCTTAGGACAAACTAGCGAGCTTTATTAGAAATAAATCCAAAAATGTAATATCGTTTGTACAGATTAAATAAATTGCAACTCTGCGTGGGTGTGCGCCCCCCCCCACCGAATATTCGTCCCTGATGTTTAGCAATAACAGAATATTATAGATTTAAAACACAAGGACCTTACATGTAGTGACAATGAAACAACAAAGATAAAGCAAAAAATCAACATGGTTAACTAGCCTGGTGAGCCAGAATGTGTGAGGTCAACCAGTTTACCGGACGGACTGGTGTAAGTTTACATTTAAAGAGTTTGTCTAACAAGGTAAGGATAATATTCAATACTATTTCTTTGAACTGGAACTAAGAGAGCTCAGGTTGCATGCAAAAATGATAAAAAAAAGATCTGATATTGTGTTGTTGTATGGGTGCACACTTATTTAAGCTTGTGAATGATAATTTTCGTCTTGTCCCACCCAATGAAAAAGGACACAGCAAAATATCAAAGAAATTCTTAGTTACTTTATTAGTTGTACAGGTTTAACCTATAACTATACTTTACACACCCACACAGAGGAAACAAAATTTACAAAGCATTTTTGTCTACATGGCAATTCTGTTACAGAATATGTTGCTCCTTTGCAAGCACTGATAGTTCATTGCAAGTTAAAAACTACACTACGCTGACAAAAGTGATTGGACACTGTAAGTAAATAAAAAAAAAACAGTATTTTATTTACATCAGTAATGGGTAGGTCCTTCATTTGCAGAGATTACAGCAGCCACCCATTGAGGTAAACTGTCCACAAGTCCATGGAGACGGAGAGCGGAATATTCCTCCATTCTGCCTTGAGTACACTGACCAACTCTGTCAGGACACAACCTCAGCCATTGTTCAAATTCATCCCACAGGTCTTAATGGGATTGAGGTCCACGATCTGAACAGGCCAGTCCATCCGCGAGACCCGATTTTCCTCATACCACTCCATTATAAGCTCTGGAAACATGACAAGTGGCACTGTCAGCCTGGAAGAAACAATCGTGTCCGTAGTACTGCCACAACATTGGGAGCATTGAGTTATCCAGGATATCTCTATACAGCACAGAGTTCATGTCACCATGAATAACAGCCACTGGACCCACACCGTACCAGCTGAAACAACCCCATACCATAACTCCACTGCCTCTGTGCTTCACAGTTTGATGGTTTCCCGGAGAACATCTGCTTCTGGAGAGTACAGTGATGAGTGAATCACCGCCTCTGTTTCACTGTACACTCCAGAAGCAGACGTTCTCAAGTAAACCACCAAACCCAAACACATCCATCTGATCAAAATGTGAAGTGGGATTCATTGCTCAGTAACACCTACAACCATTGCTCCAATTTTTGTGCTGTTGACACTATCGTAGCTCCACGTGACTTTATTAGTCTTTGTGAATGACAGGTTTGTGGACGGCCGCTCGGCCATGTTACCCGAGTGCATGGGCCTTTCTTCAAAGTGTCTTGGTGGAGACCATAACATCCGTGGCCATCTAGAAGCCATGAGCTATAGTGTGCATTGCTCGGAACCTGGTTTTCCAGATCTCACTCTGCAACACCTTCCGATCCCTTGGTTGCAGCTTCGTGGGCCTTCCAAAGCGAGATGAATTTTTGCAATGCCCCGTCTTCTTCTACTTGTTGATGACAAAGGCCACAGTTGATTTAACGCCCTGTCTGACATCAGCAACGCTTCTTATGTTATACCTCTAATTGAGCAGCTATTGTAATACCCTTTTCAAACTCTGAGAGCTCTATACTGCTAGCCATTTTATCAGCAACTGACCTAAAAGTGTACTCTTGTTGCTATTTTTACACCTTATCGACCATGTGTCTACTGCGGGAACACACCATTGTGCCTATGTAGGGGTGTCCAATCACTTTTGCCCACATAATATACATTGGCCAAGTGTCTAAGTGGTCAGTTATACTTGGTATCAATGATTCCCACATCGAAGAATTGTTGTTTAGAGAGCATACAAGCACAACGCCAAACATCAAACGAAGTTGAAAAATCTCTTCGAATTATGAATCTGCACTTCGTAACTGGTTTATAAAACCAGGGGATCAGTTGTGAAATCTGAGCATTCTAGTGTTACCTCAACGGTGAACAAAACTGCTCATCAGGCAAAATACTCGCAGAAAGAAGTCTTTGAACACACATTAAAATGATTAAACATCTGTTCTGAGTACCTCACATTAATAAACGAATGGCTTGTGTTTGTTGCGGTAACAAAAAACATCTGAAAGGCATTGTGAATACAGGATGAAAAGCAGAAACTTCTATATGTAGAGCTTGTAAAATAAGAGGTCATTCTGAAAAAGTATGCATTGGACTGGGACATGAATTTGTCAATCACATATTTCATGTGGCAAAAATAAGTATAAAATAAATGCATTTGGCTTTTTCTCCAGGAATATAGGAGTTCTGTAAATCAAGTTTTGGCATAATAAATATATGTTTAGGATTTTACACCACAAGAACCTTACACCATGTTTGTAAACAGGATTACCTACTAGTAGTTTACAAATGCATGAAGTTCAGATATAGTCAAGTTTCAGATGCAGTTATTTCCCGAATATTCTTACTTGAAACCTCGTTGCTGTTTCAATATTCTTAGCACTTTTTGGTTTTCAAAATGTGTTCTTGCATTAGGAAAAAATAAAGGAAACATTCTCTGAGTTTGAATGGACCAAGGGCAACACTGCATCGTCCGAAGCCGCGTACTACCCGATTTCTACCGAAAACTGAATTATAAAAACACCAATAATTCGGGAATAAGTAAAATCCTTGTAAATTTTGGCACGTATATCATGCGAAATGTGATCGTCGCGATTTACTGAATTCAGTGAGACTAGCTCCATAACAGGATTACCGCAACTACTAATATGAGTGATCTCGTTTAACTAACTGTAGTGACTTAAATATCGCAAAAAGCAAACAGTTTCGAATCCAATCGAACTTCAGCTACTGAACTTTGAACATTATAAGATAACGCTGCCATTTCCTACTGTACTTTTCGTTTAAAAAACTCACAATCGGCATCGAATTCAGCACATTTCTTTTAACTAGTAACATGAAACCAATTCACTTACTGACTGTTCCGTCAAGTTTAGGTACGTCCCATTGAAAAAATAAATCCAAGTTCTTATACTCGATGCTTACCTGCGTGCGTAATTTTCTGATCAAACAACTTTCACTTAATACTACAGTGACAAAAATTGGCAATTAAAATCCTGCACATGCACGAAGATCAACAAACAACCGCAACAAGTTGCTACTACCGGTTGGTCGCTGGGAGCGATCCGTGATTCAGTTCTTCTGAGCATGCGCGTGGTCTCGTCTTGAATGAATGGTAGCAATTACTTTGCAAGGCAAGTAATGCTATTTTGAGCGTAAACGTGAAATAAAATTGTAAGCACAGTTACACAACATACATCTGATACCTTCTAAAATCACTTAATTTAATAAATCTATATGTATAATATTTTCATAGAATATCAAGCGCCCAGTCGGGCCATTCCTTAATTCAGCACTGGCGGCGAAAGAACTATGCTGGCCTGACGGAAATTCAGTTTCATCACCAATCTGCCTTAATATTCAAAATATCCATCGACGAAATGCTACTATGGGATACCCATATTTGGCAATAGTTTAAACAGTATTCCGTCCTGAAATCGTAAATTGCAGGTAATAAAGGGATTGATTTTTTTTTTTTTCGGGGTTTAACGACAACCGTAAACAGCTTTAAGGGCTATAAGTAGTAGCTCGTCCCTAATTTAGGGCCAATGACTGAAGTGAAGGAGAGAACCAGCGCCGAACCCGAAAGACAAATACACTATAGATGCTTAACCCGGGACGCCGCGCCGCCCCGGTGGCGCAATGGTCTAAGTGATGGCTTCTGGTGATTCATCCGAAACGGGTCAGGGTTCGAATCCCGATGAGACATGGATGTTGTGTTTGTCTTACTGCACTGGCTCTCTCTCTCTCCCTTACCTGGAACCAGTGGCCCTAAATTAGGGACGGGCGCCTGCTTATAGCCCAATGAGTTGCTCACGGTGGTCGTTAAACCTCCAATTAAAAAAAAAATTGTCCAACTACGTTCGAGGGGAAACCAAAATGTGTATTATTTTTATTACACATTTTGAGCCTACAAAATTCGTAAACTTAACTGTATCCGTTAGTAGGCATGTGATGATATGAACACATCTGAGTTTCCACCTTCCACAGGGAGGCTTTCTCAAGGCTACCACACAGTTAAGAGATATATACAAAAATTGGTAAACAGAAATATCAAATTTTAGAACGTCCGTTAATAGTACCATGTTTGCGGACATAATAGATTCCGGTTAATTGGAACACTTTGGCTCAATTAGAGGCTGCCTCAATTATGCTAAGTTATATCCCAAAGAGCTAATTTGGGAGATTCTTCAAATATTGTCCCAAATAAACGGCTGTCCCGATGGTCCAATTAACCGGAATCTACTGTAATATCGTTAGTGTATACCCGCGTCGAAATCGTAAAGCATTGTTGCAGATCTGATATCAACGCACGTTTTCACAGAATAAGTTACACCAAGCTTCCGATAGTTCTTGGGATAGGTTGTCATTACAGGCACTCTGTAGATAATGATTTCCACAGTTTTTCTAACTGGGGTCCCTCTGCACCCGGTATAAGGTGCAATTAATCTAGTTTTTTTTTTTTTTTTTGTTGTTGTTGTTTTTATTGGAGGTTTAACGACCACCGTGAGCAATCAATGGGCTATAAGTAGTCGCCCGACCCTAATTTAGGGCCACTGGTTCCAAAGGAGGGAGGGAGGGAGGGAGGGAGAGAGAGAGAGAGAGAGCCAGCGCCGTAAAACAAACAAAACATCCATGCCTCACCGGGATTCGACTCGTACTCATCTCGGACGAATGATCAGAAGCCACCGCTGGGCGGCTCATCTAGTTTCAAAAAGTAAATATATCATAGGCCAAATAAGCAATACATTGTTTTCTGTAGCTCTAATCAGTGCCCTCTTAACAATTTTGGGGGCCCTGGGCCATCACAGTTCTCGGGGCCCCTGATATATAATGGATGCTGAAAGATATGTTTCTTCCCCGTTCTACAAATTATAACAGCATTAATAAATAAACCAACCAGCGCAGTTTCCAGACAATATGACGAACCGGACAAAAATGCTGATATGCGGCGCCCTTCCTTGTTATTTATTTGAACAGCGAAGATTGAATATTTTTTAAGTCGGGCAAACCCCAGTGACAAACACTTCTTCGTTATAGACAACACAAATGACTGTTTAAATAGAAAAAGTGATTTGGAAAAATGCGCCTTGTGCGGGCTCACACGAACATGAGCACATTTTACCCCTAGCTTGACATTTGGCTCCTAAATTCTTTTGGAAATGCATCATCTGTGGTCGGGAAATAGTTTGCGTTTTAAAAATCGACACTTCTCTTCAGAACATATGCGCTTGTGGACGTGTACTGGTTGTATTACATTCGAAATTCTATAGATATATACCAAAAATAAGATAAAAAGAAACACTTGTTCCGTCAGTCAAAAAATAAAATCCATGCACTCACGGCACTTTCTTAAAAACTGTTCTAGGGATACATGTTGACACACCACTTTGTTTTTCGGATACATCATACATGTTTACAAATTACACATTTTTACTTCCGTTCAAAATTTTCATTTAATTGTTTTATCAAATCACTAAACCCCCCACTCGGGACCGGGAGGGAAGTCGGCTTTCTTTGTTCATCATTTTGTCACAAAAGATCCACACTTCCCTCCTGTCTCCTCGGGAAATCGAAGTTACGAGCAAGGTTTAAAAAAAAAAGGAGGAAAAACTTCCAAATTTCTGCATTCGTTTCTTCTTTTCTTTAAATTAAAAAAAAAAACTGCTACTGAGTGGTGAACGAGTTGGACTTCTTGTAAACTCATAAGACACTTGGGGCGTTGGGTGCCTCAGTTCAGGTGGGGGCCCTGGGCACCAGCCCCTTTGGCCCACCTTTTAAGAAGGCCCTGGCTCTAGTTAGATTGATTACTTGGCGTAAAGCATTATTGGAAACAGAAAACTGAGCTGATGAAATTTCACAAATATAAACGTTAAGTTAGAAAAGTAAATAATAAAATGCACGCTGATTTTGAAATCGAATGCGTCATGGCGCTTTTCCAAATTATAGTACTGGGCTGCAACAGAAGCGCGAAGAGGTAAAGGGGGTGAGGGGGCAAACAAACACAACCTGAGGGCAGCTGATTACCCTGGCTGATTATAGAATACGATGCTTTCGTGATGTCACACATGGATGTCTTCCTGTTTAGAGATGCACTTGACGGTAAAGAGTGACGTCATACTTCAGTCATTCGCGCAAGTCATTCTACTTGGCTTCTCACTCCCCGTCCGAAGTCCCCGACAGCAGGTAGATAACGAAAATGAGCGCGACTTTCGGCTACACCGGCAGCTCAGAATCGAGCATCTTCGCCAGGGAAAAACAAACAAGAAACGACGTAAATATCCGCCACCTTTCCATAAAGTACGAACCACGCGAAAGCTGTCCATAAATACAACAAACAGGAAAACTGCTGGAAGACATATTTTGATTTGGCACAACACACATGCAATGGTCACCCACACATACAGGACGCGCGAGCTAAGCAGCATTGGGCCTCGCACAGCAAAAGATCATCTAAAAGAAACACTGATTGATATGAAAGCATACTTGTACCTTAACAGAACGTTCGTATTCCAAAGAAGAGACTAAAATGTCGGATCACCCAGGAAGATGTGACCCGACAGCTAAGAGGAAAGGCAACACAGAAAAGTTAAACATGCGTGTAGACAAAGTGGCCGCTGCGGTGAAGTAGGCTTCTCACCGTTCGTTTGGGTGGGGCTAGATTCTAGTCCCAGTTGAAGCATGGGTAGGGTGCTTGTCTTACATAACTGTTTTTTCCCCTTCCCTGGAGCCAGAGGCCCTAAATTAGGGACGAACGGCTGCGTATAGCCCTTAAGAGTTACTCATAGTGGTCGTTAACCCCTCCCCTCCCCCTTCCTTTCAAAGCTGGATTAAGGTCTTAGTGGACCCCTAGGCTAAGACATCTGAGTGGGCCCCCAAAGAACTTATGACGGGGAGTCATTATGAAGTCCGTTGAAACACGAAACTGTAGCAAAATGCTTGTGATAATTAATATGTACTGCACTCTTCAAACAAATAAATTATCTGCAGAGTTTTCATAATAAGTCACAGTATTTTTCATTATTCTCATAAGAACATGAGTTAAAAGCTAAGATCCTTATTGTCTTCGATTTTCTAATGATTTAGCATTGCACACCTTTCTTAGTTCGTCTCATTTTGTTAAATGCAATGTGAAGCCACAGGAGATTTCGGCCATTAACTGTTTTAAGTGAAAACTGGGAGGTGTGAGTGGATGGTAGAAGTGCCGTCTTAACACTTCTGGAGGCCCTGGGCCATCACATTTTTCGGGGCCCCTGATTTTATTTATATCATCATTGTCAACCATTATCAATCCACTGCTGGAAGTTCTCCCCAAGCCTCTTCCACAACGGTCTGTCTTGTGCCAGTCTCCTCCATGTTACTCCTGCATACTTTCGAATTTCATCCACCCATCTCCCATGTTGTCTTTTTCTGGGTCCTTTCCTGTCCCTTGGAATCCAATCTAAAATTTCGAATGTCCATCAATGGTCTGTTCTTCTGGCAGTATGTCCAACCCATTGCCATTTCAGGGATTTTACTCTGATCATGATGTCTTCCACTCTTGTCATTTTTCTGATCCACGAGTTCCTCTTCTTATCTCTCCTGGTTACACCAAGCATGCACCTCTCCATGCTTCTTTGAGTTGTCTGCAGCCTTTGTATGTCTCTTTTAGTTAAGGTTCGCGTCTCTGCACCATACGTAAGCACTGGAAGTGTTATGGTGGAAATCACAAGATAAGGCTAGGTGGGTAATGAATAGTGCCACAAAAGCCCCTCCTGCAAATAGAACTCATCCGACACTTTGCGTCCTCCCAACTCTCCCTTATTTTCCAGAATTTCAATTTGCTTCAACCACCTCTCATCTTGCCTCTGCAACTCCTTGACCCTGGCTCGCTCCTGAGCACTCCCCTGACTTGACTGTTCCACCACTTCCGTGGTCTGCACATTCCTGGAAAGGAAGTCAGCTACGACATTTGACTTGCCAGGCCTGTGCTGAATCGTGTAGTCAAACTGTTGGAGGGACATACACCAACGAGCAATGCTGGAGGTAGGGTCCCTTAGTTTAAATACATAAGACAAACTCGCTTGATCCGTGATGATATGAAAATGTCGGGCGTAGAGGTACTGCTTGAAATAATTTACTGCAAAAACTACACTGAGCATCTCTTTTTCCACCACGGAATAATTAAGCTCAGCTCCTTTCAATTTCCTACTGGCATAGGCTACTGGATGTAATTTCCCATCCTTGGCCTGTTGTAATGCAGCCCCAATAGCAAATTTTGAAGCATCACAAGCAACGACAAATTCTTTAGTCAAGTCTGGTAGCTTCAGACATGGTTCGCTCAGAAAAGCCTGCTGCAAATCCTCGAATGCCTTTTGAGCCTCGGAAGTCCACTTGAATGATTTGTCCTTCCTGATCAGGTTAGTCAAGGGTAAAGCTAATTTAGCATAATCAGTGATAAATCTCCTATAAAAAATAATAATATAATAATAATAATTTCTGGAATGTGGAAAGAGCGATGTATTTATTTATTAACTGTCGCCACGTATTTGGAATATTTTCACCTCCTATAAAAACCTGTGAGATCTAGAAAAGCTCGGACCTGCTAAATTGAAATTGGAATTTTGAAATTTCTGACAGCTTCCAAATTTTTGGGATCAGGCGTTACGCCATTCTGACCGACAACAAATCCTAGGTACCTGATTGAAGATTTCAAAAAGTGGCACTTATCGGGCTTAAGCTTAAGATTGTGTTGTCTCAACCTTTGGAAGACTATATCCAACTTACAAGAGTAAAAAGTAAATTATCAAAAAAAAATTTTTTTTTACAAATTATCCCCATTCTACAAATTATTCGACGAAAATTAAATTGAAAAAGCAGAAGAAATAAATGAACCAGCGCCTTTTCCGGACAATATCACTCACCAGATAAAAGTGCTGATATGTGGCCCCTGTCATTGTTACTTATTTAAACAACGAAAATTTAATATATATATAAGTATCCCGTGTGGGCAAACCTCAGTGATATACATACGAGCACTTTGTATTGATAGACAACACAAGTGACTGTTTAAAAGGGAAAAGTTATTCGAAAAAAATTGCGATTTGTGCTTGAGCCTTAAGTTTCACTCACACTCGGGATTGGAAGAGAGGTCGGCATATTTTTGTTTCTTATTTTGTCACAAAAGATCCACCTTAACACCTAACTTCCCTCCTGCCTCCTCGAGAAATCAAAGCTACATGCAAGGTTCGAAAAAAAAAAAAGGCAGTAGGACTTTCTGCATTGGTGTTTCTTTCCTTTAAATAAAACAAACAACGTTCTGGTGAGTGGTGAAAGAGTTTTATTTTTTTTGTAAACCCACAGGACTCTTAGGGCCCCCAGTTCAGGTGGGAGCCCGGGCACCGGCCCCTTTAACCCACCCCTTAAGACGGCCATGGATGGTACTGAAAAAGTTTGAACTGTCTCGCCGACCCCGCTGTACACAGACAAGAAACCTTTACCCTTGGTCACTGTCTTGGAATCTGTCGCTCTTCCAGCCTTTGTTTCTGGCCAAGTGGAAATCATATGAGGCAAAGGTAAAACTATTTTATAAACCTCTCTCTTTTTCTCTCTATTTATTATTTGCCCAGGCATGTCTCTTGGCCCTTGGTCATGGTGGGCCCCAAGGCAATAGTCCCTATAGACCCCTCCTTAACCTGGCCTTACCCTCTTTTTCCAAAGGTGACAAATATTTTATGGTTGAGAAGGACAATTCAGCTCAACTCGCCACCAGCTCCAACAAAAAGCAAACCTCCTCAGCTCATTCGGTGCTTACTTATGATAACAGAAAAGGACGCTCTGAGCTAGAAGAGGCACGGGCTTCTGGCCAATTGCTCAAGGCGTGGTTTCGGGAGGATCCCCGTCCGTCCCATGGCACTGGCCATCCCAGAACCAATGGATCAAAATCAGGGATCGGTGACTAAGGCCAAAGATAATTGCGGTAGTCATTATACCTGAAAAAAAAAATATATATATCATCATCATTGTCAACCATTATCAATCCACTGCTGGACGAAGGTCTCCCAAAGTTTCCTCCACAACGGTCTGTCTTGTGCCAGTCTCCTCCATGTCACTCCCACATACTTTCGAATTTCATCCACCCATATCCCATGTGGTCTTTTTTTTTTTTTTTTGATTGGAGGTTTAACGACCATCGTGAGCAACTCAGTGGGCTATAAGCAATCGCCCGTCCCTAATTTAGGGCCACTGCTTCCAGGGAAGGGTAAGGGCCAGTGCCGTAAGACGAACACAACATCCATGCCTCACCGGGATTCGAACCCGGACCCCATTCGGAAGAATGATCAGAGACCATCGCTTAGACCACTGCGCCACTGGGGCGGTGGTCTTCTTCTGGATCTTTTCCTGTCCCTTGGAATCCAATCTAAAATTTCGGCTGTCCATCAATGGTCTGTCCTTCTGGCAGTATGTCCAGCCCATTGCCATTTCAGGGATTTAACTCTGATCATGATGTCTTCCACTCTTGTCATTTTTTGGATCCACAAGTTCCTCTTCTTATCTCTCCTGGTTACACCAAGCATGCACCTCTCCATGCTTCTTTGAGTTGTCTGCAGCCTTTGTATGTCTCTTTTAGTTAAGGTCCACGTCTCTGCACCATACGTAAGCACTGGAAGAATGCATTGATCAAACACTTTTCTTTTACGACATAATGGCATATTGCTCTTGAAAATTATGCTGTTTCTTCCAAAAGCTCTCCAGGCAAGCTTTGTACGCCGATTAATTTCTTCATCAATGTGACCCTCAGTTGATATCTGCTGTCCAAGATAAACATACATTTCTGTTATCTCCAGCTTTTCTCCATCAATCGATAAATCTTCATTTCTTGTAAAAGCATTGTACATCACTTTTGTCTTCTGAAAGTTCATTTTTAATCCCACTTCTTTACTTTTGTCAGCAAGTTCCTGGATCATACTCTGATGGAGTAGTTGCAAAAATGGCTACGTCATCAGCAAAACGAAGGTGGGTTAGATAATCTCCATTAATCTTTATCCCTTTGTTTTCCCAGTTCAGTGATTGAAAGACATTTACCAATGTGGCATTAAAGAGCTTCGGAGATATGGTGTCACCTTGTCTCACTCCCTTTCCAATTTTTGTGTGTGTTGTATTTTAAAACAGCCGAATCTTTGCACTTGTATTTTCATAGATGTTATTAATAATATTAATGTATGCATCTTCAACACTGTAGGATTTCAGAGCCATTGTAACTGCTGATGGTTTCACTGAATCAAAGGCTTTTTCATAATCGCACAATGGAAGTTCATATTCCCTCGCTCTTTCAATAAGTTCTTTCAGTACGTGGATATGATCTATTGTGATATATATATATATATATATATATATATATATATATCCGCCACTCCCACCCAGGGACATCGCTAGACTTCGAAATTAAGGTGGGTGGGTATTAATTTTGGTGGGGCGAGTATCCTAGCATCTTCTTTATTTACGAAACAATGGAAATAAAGAATTTTTCACGCTTGTCATCACAGGCTACAAAGGAATTCGTACAATTCCCACTCCCATTCACCGCACACACACACACACAGATCTGACTAGTTACGCCACTGATGTAAGATACAAGTGTTGCTTGAATGTCACCTTCAATTTTTTTCTTAAATAAAAAAAATTCTGTGAATGCATAGTCTTAATTGCTTTTCAATTTTTTTATTTTGCTTATGAATATACTTGAACTTGAAAAATTTATTTAAAAGGAAACATCCTTTTTGTTTATCTAAATAAAATTTTAACGTCATGATACACAGACACAAATCATACCCATCGTTAAATCTCTTCCTTCAAGCCAGCGACCTTATCTTGCACTCCTCTCCTTCCCTCTAAAGCAGTCGTCAGCTATGTCCTGCTCCCTCACTGCTCCGAGAAGGCTTAAGCGCGCTGGTACAGCTATTTTTTTGTTTGTTTGGAGGTTTAACGAACACCATGAGTAACTCGATGGGCTATAAGCAGTCACCCGTCCTTAACTTAAGGCCACTGGTTCCAGGGAAGGAAGAGAGTCAGATCCGCATGACAAACCAACATCCATGCCTCACCGGGATTCGAACTGGGACCCACCTCGGGCATGGTCAGAAGCCAGCGATTATACCACTGCACCACTGAGGAAGCATTAGCTTTAGACTTTACTTTCAGTGTTGGAATCTCCTACTTAGTAGCACAAACAGCAGCAGCAATTAGTAATGACCTCCCTCAGTGAATTCTTAGTCACCCTCCTTAATTTGCCCCTGATCACACTAATATGAAAAAAGGCTTAAACTAAGGATTTGGAAGAGTGGAGAACAACTGCACTTTCAGGTCCCTGGGGATGCTATTTCTATAACTTTTCTACAGAGACCTAAAAAATACACTTCCCAGGGGTAAATACGTAGGACTACACGACGAAAAACAGGAGATTTATTAATATTTGGCAAAGTCTAGATTATATTTTAAAGTTTAAAAAATTGAAAACTGGCACATACTGAACTAACTGGGTGTGCGACAGGGTGGTCAAGACAAATTTCAGGGAGGGCTCACATCCCCTTGGCAACGTCTTTGCTTCCACCCCATAATCTTAACAAGAGCGGCATATAAGTTACATGTATTCAGTGCGACTGATTCATATTATTCACACTGAATATTTTGGAACCGTACAGAATGACAAAACCAGGAGCCTATATAGAAATTTTCTTTGCCGGGGGGCCCAATGAGAAATGGAAGGTTTTGAAATCCACCAGAACAAAATAAAAGTTAATGAAAAATAGAAGAAAAGATTTAACCATTTTTTCTAAATTAAGCTGATGAATTTTTATTAAATTAAAGCATTTTTTTACTTAAGTTGAATTTTAACCAAAAACAAAAAAATAAACACTTGGGGGGGGGGGGGCAAGGACTCTTTGGCCTCCCTCTAAATACTCCCCTGGACAGAATAGTATTTAAAGAGAAATGCCATTCTTAGCATCTAACTCCCATGTAACTTTTATCTTTTATTTAAAATTGCTCCAACTAAGCAATTTTAATAAAAGTTGACCACTAAGGCACTTTTTTTTCTTATAACTACATTACTGGGAAATAATATCTATTTTTACTAAATCCTAATATTAACATGGATTACTTAAAAACATAAACAAGTACAAAATACTTTACAGTTTAGCACTTGTATTTTAGTATTCAAGTGAGTAATAATTCACATATGTACAAATGCCAAACTATTCATTCATTTTATATTAGCACATCTTTTGAAAAAAAGGAAGTGCTTATGTTATCACTAGGGCACAAATTTTTATGACCTAAAAATGTCAAAAATATGCAAGCATATATGATCTTAAAGTTGTTTAAATATGACCAATTAAACCAAAAATGTGACCATAAATTTTATGAAATTATCACCCAATTTTTGAAACTCAGTGGTTATACACATATTGATTATAGTTATTAACTAAAAGATTTATTCTTCCTCACTTCTACATACTTAGAAACTTGATGACTTCTATTTAATTAAACAATTAGCACTAATCAGTGCAAAAGTGCTAGAGTTGAAGGAATCAAATGAACATTTCGAGAGTAAAATCGTCGATCATAGAATTGCACTGGATGAATACGTGCACCTTCAGGTTATCAAACTCAAAACTCCTTCTGTTGCTAGTCAGTATGTTCTTGTACCTAGAAAAACTCCGCTTGACATCACAAGAGGTTACAGGGGCAAATTTGAATAACGACAACTCATCTAGAGAAAATTCTGGCTTGAAGTCATCAAATTTTGCTTTACTTCCACAAAGAATGTCACTTATTTTGCGAAGAGTTGAATGAGCTGGATTAGATTGCAACACTATTTGCAGTTTGTCTCTTTTTCAGCTATACTTTCACCTTTGCTTGCTTTAAATCACCCACAGTTTGTTTCACAATTTTTAGTTCATCGCTAAGTTTCATTCCTACAGTTTCAAGCCGAGTGATTGCACTAGATATTCCACTGAAGTTACATTTTATATATATATGCCAAGTTTCCAGCCAAGGTATCAGAAAAAAATGTTGCACAATTTGGATGGAAGAAAAATCACAACAGTCAAATTTTTTAACTGCCCTGTCTAAACAACCATAATTTGTGCAATAATACAAAGCTGCATCCAGCCAGGTCCCCCACAGCGTTACGACAGGTTGGAGAGGAAGTGCCAAAGTAGGAGCAATTTCTCTGAACTTCTGTACGCGAAGTGGAGCTTCTATGAACATTTTTTTACCATTTGAAATTAGCTTATCTACATCAGGATAGTTGCTTTGAATCTCTACGGCCGCTCTGTGTAAACTATATGCAAGGAATGTGATATGGACCATTTTCGGATAAAGTAGTTTAAGTCCCTTTGCTGTCTTAGTCATGTATGGAGCGGCATCTGTTAAAAACAAAAGGATGTTTTCTCTTTGTACACAATCTGGCCTGAGTAATTTCATTGAATCTTCGAAGAGATAGCAATAGTGGAACTGTTTACTTTTTGCAGATTTTTGCACGTTAGAAGAAATACTTCATTAGGCTTGTCACATTTCAGAGTGTGGAAAATAACATTAGCTATGTATCTTCCATCTACATCACTTGTTTCATCTATTGAAACCCATATCTTACTGTTGGAAACAGCAGATCTAGTCTTAACTAAACCATCTTCATAGCAGGCAGAGATATAGTTTTTCCCAAGAGTTGATTCATTTGGAATCAGATGACTGGTGTACTTCTCCAAAAAATCTCTAACGCAACCATTACTAAATTTCCTTAAGGGAATATTTGAAGTAAATATCATTTTACAGATGTAGTTACAATATTCTGACATTGTATTTGATGAATCTGCAGTTGAAGAAGATGTCTCGAAAAGGAGACGCTGGCTGTTTGTCCGCAGCGGAGGAAAATCTTGCTAAACACCTCTGATGTTTCGCGGTAGCACAGTGCTGTTGAACATTAAAGCGCTTTTGATCCAATACCCTGACTTCGCACAATTTACAAAAGAAAATATCATCATTGCTACTGAAAATCCGCTCCCCAAACACTTGAATGAAACACCATAATTTCACGCTCATCGAACACCCGCTTTTAGACATGTTGAGATCAAACTGAAGTTCAGACGGGAGTTTTACTTTTAGCTTGGGTACAGTAAACCAAAAATAAAAGAGAATTAGGCTCTTTATTACAAGTACTCGTTTCAGTGGTTGGCAAGATGCCAATAATAATCCAAACGAGGCTAAGTAAAACAATATTCAGGAAAATTTTCCCAGGGGAAAGTCAGGCCGTTCGAAATGCTTCGGTTAGGAGTCCTAGAGTCCTTATGACATCATTACGCATTCGCATAGCCAATGATTGGCTAAAATATGACCAAATATGCCGTTTATTACGAAATTAGTCAAAAATATGACCTAACATTTTCAAAAGATCAAAATACAACTTTCTGGTATAAAATATGACATGTCATAGAAATTTGCACCCTAGTTCTCACTATGTATGTCTAAACACCATATCTCTGCACCTATTAATTTGATTTGAAAAATTCTTTTTGCATTAGGAAGCCAGAAATGCGAGAACAATGATCCTTGCTTTTTGGTCTTTTCGTGATGCATAACTTCACTGCTAGTGGGTATAAATGCAGATGGGTCATTCTACGAGTAATGGAATGACATTTTGATGAACATTACAACACATTATTATGGTCTGCAAAGTTAATTCAAATTATGAAAACAACTAGTAAAATTGCAATTTACATCATGGTAACAGAATGACATTTCTTAGACATGTATGCCATTCCATTACCATGATGTAAATTGCAATTTTACTAATTGTGTTAAATAAAAAGTTTGAGCTAATATGTGTTTTAATATCTGGTTAGTTGAGATGCTGAAAGTTAGCAAACTTTTGTTTTCATAATTTGAATTAACTGTGCAGAGACCATAATAATGTGTTGTAATATTAATCAAACTGTCATTCCGTTACTCGTGGGATGACTCAGATGATATTGAATTCAAAATACATTTTATTCCATATCATTGCTTCTAAATGTACAACTGAAAAAAATTATTTCCTTCAATACCATTTACAACGAAAAATACTTTGGGTATAGTTTTTTTTTTTTTTTTTATGTACAGTTTTCCCGCTACGGGGCGTAAATGTAAATGCCATTTCCCCAGATATACCTGCTTCTAAAATTCAGATTTGAAAAATTCTTTTCTTTTTGCATTGGACAAGGTTCCTGATGGAAAACCTTTTGGAATTCCTGGTTTTTCAAGGTGAACTGTTTCTCCACTATGGGGCATAAGTGTATATTTCTGTTTCTGATGTATTTGGAGCAATATCAGCACTCTTGAATATTCAATTGAAAAAGATTCTTTTGCTGTCAGATATCATTCATCACAGAAAACTTTTTGCATAGGTTTTCTTCTCAATATAATGCAGAGCTTTTCCATTCAAGGGTGCATATTTATATTCTAATTTTCTCAGTATCTCTGCTCCTAAACAGTCCAATTTAAGAAATTCTTTCCTTGTGAAGGGGCGTTCCTAATGAGGAATATTTTGCACATAGTTTTGGATTCTTTTTAATGCACAATTTTGCCGCTACAGGACACAAATGTATATTTCTGTTTATAACATATTTGCAGTAATATCTAGGCATCTAAAAACTTGACTCAAGAAATTCATTTTCAATCTGACACTGGTAAATACGAAAATATATTTTGTGCATATCCTGCCTAAAATAATGTACAATATACTCACTAGGGATGCAAATATATTAATATATTTATTATCTATTATTCTTGATATACCCACTTCTAAAAGTCAGATATGAAAAAATATTTTAACACCAGGTACTATTCACTTTGTGGAACATTTTGCATCTACTCTTGGATTTTTTATAAAGCACAGTTCTGATCCTAGATGACAGTGTATATTACTGTTTAAAAATGTATCTCTGCCTCTAAAAATCTGATTCGAAAAAATAATTTTTATATTGTATAATTCACTATGGTAAGCATTAGGGGCATTATTTAAGTACTGCACAGTTTTTCAGATAGGTGTATATAAGTGAAAACTTTTTTCTCGCTATGTCTGCATCATGAAGCCACATTTGACAAATAATTTTTCCAACACATAGGTTTTGCTAAAGAACCCTTTGCACATATGTTTTCTGCTTTTCCAGTATTCACAATTCTTCAGCCAGGGGAATGTGAGTGTGTGTAATTCTATTTGAAAGAGCATCACCGATTCTAAAAATTCCTTCTTGGTAGCATTTTGCCACAATTTTCTTCAAGTAATACACAGGTTTCTTGTAATGGGGAATAAAGCTATATAACACACTCAGCATACCTCTTCTTCTAACTGTTCAATTTTGAATATTCCTTTTCCTTCAGATTTCTCCTTATGAGAAACATTTTGTGCACAATTTGCAATTTTTCGTGACATACATTTCAGCATTCTAGTAGGCATAAGTAACTTTCTATTTGTGGATGACTTACCAATTGCAGAAATAGGGTTAGTTTTTTTTAACCAGTTCCATTCACTATGAAGAGAACAATGCTCTAACATTGTGCATTTTAAATTATGAGAATTTTTTCACTAAGGACCTTGATTTCAGGCCTTGATTTAGTTTAGTTTTGTTTTTTTTTGCAGTAGCAACACTCGCTAGTGGCCTTATTTTTTACTAGCAAATTGCATTACCTACTAGCAAAAGTTTATTAACATTATGCAAAAAAAAAAAAAAAAAAACTAACATGTCCCCTCCATTAGTCAATCATGAATTTTTTTTTTATTTCACCCCTGTAACTGTCACATTGTAATGCTGAGAAGATTACAAATATTTAGATATAACTCGCCTTTTCATGATCTGACAGATTAAGGTGGTTCCACCTAAAATCTCTGCCTTATGTTTCCAATGGTAAAATTTCTTAACATATTTTCTTCGCAATTAATGTATTCCCAAGGATGAAAATTTGCACATCGATAAAACCAACTTAAAGTTATAGCATGGGATACTTAATACTTACTAAAACATAATCATAATTAAGCAATCCAACATTTGGTTGTCTACTAACGTCATCAATGTACAGGTCGCGCCATCTATTAACAGGTCTGAACATTACCCAAAGAAAAATGATTGATTTGTAATATAATTTTGATTATGGTTTAGCAAGTATTAAGTATCCCATGCTATAACTTAAAGTTAGTTTTATCGATGTGAAAATTTTCATCCTTTAATTGCGAAGAAAATATGTAATGAAGTTTTGCCATTGGAAACAAAAATGCAAAGATTTTAGGTGGAACCACCTTAATTCTAACAATTTAATTCAAATGCAAATATTTAAAAAAACTTTTTTTATTTAACTTTATTTGCAAAATTCAAGAACACTATTCAAAATCTTAAGTTATTTTCCATATGGTTTACGATCTGGGTTTAGGGTCTTTTCATCATACCACTTTAAAACAGCAGGCCTGGGGTCAAACTTTTCTTTAGACAGGCCTTCAACTTCAATACTCATGAGAGCATTCAATGTTTGTAAGTTTAAACTGCCCCTCCAATCACCCTGGATTCTCTTCGTGGAACTGAATCCAACCTTACATGCAGAAGTACATAAGGGAAATATACTGGATATTTCTACTAGTGCCAAAAGGTTTTTATATGTTTGTACTTTTCAAGAAACATTCGTTTCCAGAAAGCAGTTGTTCCTTTTTGTGTGTGCCTAAAATATTCCACAAGCGCAATGCAGTGGGCACTTTGCAGTGAAGTTTTCCTCTATAGCAACTTTTGCTAGAAACAGTTTTTATCTCTAGCAAAATGTATTTGCTTGCTAGCAATTTGCTACTAACCACCAGTCGAAATCAAACCCTGCTAAGGGGGCATTAATGTATTATTCTCTTTCTTGCTAATTTTTTTCTTTTTCTAAAGATCTCCTTTGAAATATACTTTTGTGTCAGAAAGGATTCGAAAGACACACTCACAACACCCAAGAACTTAGTTTCATCTTCCTTGTTACTAAATAACATTATTTCGGCTAGGGACAGGCTCATTTGGAGTGAAGAAAAAGTCAACCTCTATACAGCTGATGATGCCCGATTAACCGTTGCATCTGGTATATTCTGTATAATAATAAAAATGTACCACACACACAGAGGATCGTGTAGCAAGCTTTTCTTATCTGGGGGGGGGGCAAGACTTGAATTTGCGCCCCTTCGAGTTCAAAATTACGCCCCTTTTTCTTTCCACTCAAATAATAAACAATGTTTACTTTCTCACACACCGCCATTATAGGAAAGTATCATGATCATTCAAAAATCACACTTCAGGTTTTTGACAATTTTATTAAAAATGTAAAAACTAGATACATACCCAATGAACCACAGGTAGTAAATACCAAGTAAAGCATAAATGTTATGTGAGTGCTGATAACACAACACTCCAGAGAAATGCAGAATAAGAAACAAACCAGCGCAGAACGAATGAGTGTCTGATAGAGAGCGTAACAATAGGAAGAAGCTTTAGGGTTAGGGCTTGGAAAAATTCCGTTCAAGATTAAACGCTTTGAGAACTTTGTGCGACAGAGCACAAATGATTAATTAGCTCTTCACACCAACGACATGTTCGGAAAGGTCATGGAGGTTAGACATATCAGCATATTGTTTTCTATGCCTCCATTCACTGTTTCAGAAAATTCCTTTCATGGATATAAGATGTTCACACCTCATAGTGTATGTTACTCTGTACCCTGGTTAGCAGCATAGAATACAGTATGGTACTAACTTAAGTCTTTAAAAAGAAAATACTGAAGGGTGTTACTTTCTTTATTAGTTACACAATTGCTATTTTTTTACATTCCCCAGATCATGAATTTATGCCCTTGGAATGACCATTCTGGGACGGGAACCGCCCTCTCCGCAACCCCCCCCCCCCCCCCACACACACACACAAGAAAAAAGAATTCAAGGAAAAATGCTTTTACTTGCAATGCAATTCCATTAGCCCCCACCCCCAGTAAAATGTGGGGCCCTCGCCCTAAATTAGGTCATACACCATTTCATCTATTGCTTCAAAAAGCAGTTTTTCTGTGTTTGGCGTCACATCACCCCAGACACTAGGCATGAGGGTAAGTTGCAAAACAAATCCCTTTCCCAAAGGGCACAAAATTAATTTTCCAGGGTTATCACAGGAAACACAGAAAAGAAAAAAATAATCAATCAGTAATTTTTTTTTTTTTTTTTTTTAATTGAATGCATTCAGCTCTAGATGACAGCAGCAGAATTTAAACGATTTTCTTCAAGAGTAAGAATGCACTGACAGGTTTGAACTTCTCATAACCTCTATAAAGCACTAAAATATGACATCAGTTATTTATTCAATGACATGAATATGGAAGCTCAAACCTTTTGAGACCATACTTTTTTGAACAGAAATGCTGCAGCCAACTGTAACCATATAGCCAATTTCTCAGGAAACTTGAAAACTACTGTTCTAGAGCTCCTGGTAACAGTTGTATTTCCATGTTGAAAATAATAAGTTTCTTGCACGGCTCGTCACATAATTGCTCGGAGTTTTTCCTCATTTATCTCTACATTTCTGAGACATTTTCTTAGCAAACAGAATTTGCTCCCCATTTGGGATAAGACATAAAAAAAATGTCTCTCCATTGTGCTCTTCCATGTGCTGAATTCAATAATGAAGGAAACTTTCACCCTTATGATTTATTATTTCTCTTCTGGCAACAGTTATAGAAACTATGTCCACCCAGTGGTGTAACTACTACCCCCCCCCGCAGCTGGGGGGGGCAGGTAACAAAGGGGAGTACTGAAGCTGCCAGTTATAGTTTTATGAAAAAATTTGAACATGCACAATAATGAACCCAAAGATTCATATTTTGCTTTAAGATATATTTAGCTTTGATTAAATAAATGCCTAGTTTCACTTTTAAAACACAATGTGCTACTGATTGAAACTGTTCGGCTCTTTGACTTCGGGTTGTAATACGATTGCTCTGCAATGGGTTGTAAATAATACGACCGCTCTCCAAATGCCCTCTCTCTGCGCTGCTGAAGAAAAGTGTGAGGCCAGATGGGGACTTCCCGTGGAGGATGTGGAAAAACAAACAATCAGTTACCTAGGATTATGTGCATGACAGGCATCAACATTTATTCACAGCAGCCACAGATCTGCAATGTGTAAGAGGGCGATTTCTTCAAGTGAATTATTTTAGTTTGGGACAAAGCAATTACACGTATTAACAAATCTATTACGTAAAAAGTTAAAACTACAGGGCTCTAGGTACCACCATTACTTTTGCAGACACTCTCCCTGACCCCCCCCCCCAACACACCCTCTCTTGTGTTCGAAATCCTGGGGAAATTACTGTGCTTACGGGTGCTGAAGTAAATCTTGCGGGGGGGGGGGTACATGTTGTGCTAGTTATGCCACTGTGTCCACCACATGAATACTTGCTACAATGTGAATAAGACTGATTGATGTTCTTTCAAAAGATATAATGAAACTTAAATGTAAATTCTGTAATAAATCATAAGCATGAAATTTTCCTTCATTATTGTATTCATTCTATTAAATGAAATGCCCTTCCTGCTGATGTGCTGAATTCATACAACATATGGTTTTGCTGTCTTAATCAAATTTAGAAAACAGAATATGTATGAAAACAGAAACTAAGTGCATACCTGCCAACTTTCAGAAACTGAAATACATAAAGAAAATTTCATCGATACATTCAATGAAAAATTTAATCGATATCTACGATTAAATTACTTATCTAGCATATTGATTAAATGTAGCAAACACATTGTTTAAAAGTTGATATGTTACACAAATCAGTATTAAATTTTCATCATTGCTTCACTACAAGTTACCATTTTTGAGTGTTAACTTCTAAAATAAAAAGCTATCACACATGTGCTGTTTTATAATTAAGAATTCCATCCAAATCAGCGACTTTTCACGGAAGTTACGGTGCGAAAATTCTGACTAAGAAATATCGCGTATGTGTGCACTGTCCCCCCACGAGTGCTGACAAGTTTTTAATACAATTGGTCCACTACATGTCCGGAACAGCATACCAAAATTTCATCATGTTGGGCTATCAATTTGGGCTCAAAAATTCTGCAGATTTAAAATCCATTTGAAATTTTTCTCTACGATAACTACATTTTGAGATAGCATTTCGAACTGGGGGTAATAAGGACTGGTGCTCCAATGCCAGACATCCTTGCACTGGCCTACTGAGAAATTGCAACTTGGGGGATGAACAATGCATTACCTGAAAAGGGGAAGGGGTACACATAGCAAGAGATAAACAAGCCCAAAGCTAGGACAGCTAAATTTATGCATGGCACAAGCTTTAGTGTTTGAAATGACCATGTGGGAAAACTACAGACTAAGTTTTCCCGCATAAGCACATGTAGCCGAAGAGAAGTTTATTCCTAACTTACATCCATGCTTTATTTTAAATGGATTAAATTAAATAAAAACAGTTTAATGGTGGGGGTGCAAAATTATCAAGAGAAAAAAAAATCTGGGTGAAATGCTAAATATCCGTAAGATTAACATCACCCATAAAACAAGTCGCATTTCTGTAAATTTTATGGGTAAATCATAAAACCTGGCAGGTCTGTGAGTGCTACTAGATTGCCTCTTCTCCAATTATTTTTCACAAAATAATTGAATATCAGTTTTCCTTCACCTTCTGGTCAATTTTTTTTTTTTTTTTTCTGTCAGGCTCTTTCTCTCTCCTCTCTAAGTGTGGCCATTATCCTAGGTTCATAAGGTCACTAACTTAATTTGGTACTGTCAGTTGCATGACAACAGTTATTTTGAAGAACGCACTACCAATCAAAACATGCCCAACAATCCAGGAAATGTAAACAAAAATGTCATGCACAGAAACTGATCATTCCACATACAGTTGGGCTTGGGGCACTCAAAGCATCAACACCGCATTAAAACCACGAGTTACTGACCAGAAAATTTACATACAACCCAATTTTAGAGGCTGTAGACACAAATAGTAGTAGAATATTTTTCTTCAATGCACCTGGAGGAACAGAAGTACAATTTGTCATAAATCTACTTTTGCTCAAAATTTGGCAATAGAAGAATATTGCAGTTGCCTTTTCAGGAATAGCTGCAACATTACTCTATGATGGTTGAACAGCTATTCAACATTCGAACTGTCATTAAATTTGCCGTACAATGACACAGCAATGTGCAACATCAACAAAGGTACAACCAGGTGTGGAGGACTGGCCTGGGATGCTAGGGTGCAATTGCACCCCGGGCCTTTACATCCATGGGCCCTAGAAAACAAAACACCCCCAAAATCAAACCTAAAATACGTATTCAGTAAGTTTATATATTGAGAAAAAAAAATCTTGAAAATTGATAAAACGCACATTGACTCAAATTGGCCAAAACAATTGGCCTATTTCTGTCGCCTCTCCTGCTAGGTGCGTATGTACTATGTATGAGTCCATCTTTCTTACATCTTGTGTCTGTCCATCTACCTCCCTTCCATCTCGTGCCCGTCCACCTATCTCCCCTGCATCTCGTGCCCGTCCACCTATCTCCCCTGCATCTCGTGCCCGTCCACCTATCTCCCCTGCATCTCGTGCCCGTCCACCTATCTCCCCTGCATCTCGTGCCCGTCCACCTATCTCCCCTGCATCTCGTGCCCGTCCACCTATCTCCCCTGCATCTCGTGCCCGTCCACCTATCTCCCCTGCATCTCGTGCCCGTCCACCTATCTCCCCTGCATCTCGTGCCCGCCCACCTATCTCCCCTGCATCTCGTGCCCGCCCACCTATCTCCCCTGCATCTCTTGCCCGTCCAGCTATCTCCCCTGCATCTCGTGCTCATCCACCTATCTCCCCTGCATCTCGTGCCCATCCACCTATCTCTCCTGCATCTCGTGCCTGTCCACCTATCTCCCCTACATCTCTGCATCTCGTGAGACTGTCGATACTGGGGTGTTTTTTTCTGCATGCCATGTCCTCCAGTGTGGCTCACAACTTGTAGTCCAATGGGTAGAGGTCTGCGCTGCTTGAAGGCCAATCAGCTAGAGAAATAAAGTCTGGCAAATTCGCATGAAGCCACTCCTGGGTTGGCTTGGCCTTGTGGGCAGGTGCTGAAAGCTCCACTGTCAGTTTTGGAAGAGGGTGCAACTCGCATTTTTGACCACTGGCTTCAAAACCCTGTCCTGGTAGACTTTGGTGGATGTTTTCACTCCTTTCTCACAGAAATGGAGCTTAATGATACCCTCGTAAGAGACTCCTCACCAAACTATGACAGAAGACGGATGATGGCCCCTCATGATCCTTGGAGCTTTCCATGAGGTTGGCACATATACCCTGTCATTTTGGCGGTGAAAGCCTCTTAATAGTGAAAGTTTTTTCATCAGAGAAAAGTATCTGTCTATGGGGATTGTCTGCGCAATGCTGCAGCAAACGTTTCACTTTTAGCACCCTCTGCTGCTTCAGTTGTGGAGTGAGGAAGTGCCCTGTACACCGCCAGTGCGCTCTCTCCCTTAGGACACTTCGCATCACGTGTGACATTGACATTCTTTAAATGTTCAGTTCATGAGCCATCACAGATTGTTTTCTGACAGGATTTCATTTAATACAGGCTGTCACTGTTTTCACCAGGCGACCAGTCCTCACGGTACATGGCAGACTCTTTCTGGGGCAGACAGCAACGGTCTGAGTCTCAAGGAACCTTTTTATGGTCTGGTAGACAAAAATTCAGCTGATTTTCAGCTTCTTCAGCATGTTGAAAATCTTGGAAGCCAATTTTCCAACCTTGTGCAGTGCTATTACAGCAACACGATTCTCATAATCGCCTCACTTCTGGTGAGATGTCATTGGTGAGACGTTGCCCCACCACGCTTCCTGGTGAGACAGACGTCCTGTGTTCCGGTATTCTTGTTCTGTTCTGTGAACATTTCAAGGGATTGAGGGGAAGGGTACGTACAGCACCTCGTATTCACGTATATTCCTAATCCTAACTATTCACATTTCGGCAAACACACACATAGTCCGGGCCCCTAGTAGTAAGCAGTTCCGGGCCTTTTTGTCCCAGTCTGCCACAGGGTGCAACATTAGCAGGACTGATGAAGGACTGTGTATTAATTGTCTGAAATGAATATGCAATGTTGCACAAGCATACACTAGAAGCTTTGGACAAGACATTTAAGGATCTTAGTGGATATCAGAGCAACATGGGAGAAGTAGTTTCGATACTAGCAGGAAATTTCAGTCAAACTGTTCCAATAATCCCCACAGGCACACATGCAGAAGAAGACAAAGCCTGTCTAAGTCATTGTATACATGGACCACATCTACATACTCAAGTTAAGCACAAACATGCGAGTGCATCTACATGCTGACAGCAATGTCTCACAACATTAAAAACATTTAACAACCCCACAGCTGTTTAATAAATGTTAGAAACTTTAACACAAACTTTACACAGATGTTGAGCATAATTTCACTGAGATTTTTGATTTCAGCAGTACATTTGGTTTTCTGAACTTTGTAATGGGGCAATGATTTCTATAGTGACTATGGCAAATCTATGACTATGGCGAAATCTATAGTACTTGGAATGTCTTGGTCTTCTCCAATGCAATGCTGAGGAAAAGTGTGAAAGTTTATACAATTGTGCCAGTTTTGTTTACCCCATCAGGAGAGGACTTAGTCAGTGTTAGTTAGGTAAGGTGAGCTCAAAATAGCTTACACCACATGAAAGGAAACTGCACATTTCGAAAAAAAAACAAGCAAAAAAGAAAAAGTGGAAAAGTTCACCCCCTGTCCACTAAATGAGCAACAGAATACACTGAAAACATCCAAAGTTCAATAATTTCCAGGAGTGAAAATTAAATCTAAGAACTCTTCTATGAGTCTGAGGGGAATTCTGGAGAAAAAGACCCATTTAAGGAGTTCTTAAATTCTAGGAGATGTATCAGACAGGGCTCAGAAATTATACTGCCTCACATGCACGGGCATGCAAAAAATCTAACTCTTTCCATGATAAAAAGTAAAAAAAAAATGTTATGTTTTTATTTTATTTCCCGGTCAATTTTCTAACTACTTAGAAGCTCATTTCCTGTTTCATTTAATAAAATTAATGGGGTGTGTTTAGAGATTAAAGGTCAAAATGGACAACTTTGAAAATTAAAGTTGCCCATAATATGACTGTGTGATATCTCAAAAGAAAGCTCATGTAATAAGCTTTCAAATGGATTCACTATGAGCACTATTGACCAATTAGGTCTACAGTTATTTTGATTTGTGGTAGGCATGGTAGACACAAAAATACCCTCTTTAATGTAAATTTCAAAGGTTTACAACTATAGAAATACTGTATGTAAGACACTGAAATTTTGCACTGACCGGTGTCTTTATAAAGCTTGCAAGTTCACAAAGTTTTGTGAAAATCAAAATGGTTCATGTCAAAAATGTAACTTTTTTTTTGTTGTTATGATTTGACATGGAATGAATGACCAATATGCAAGTTCTAATTTCATTGCTGGGAAACAATTTATGAAATGCAGTAAAAGTGCTTTGTTTCTTATACTGTTTCTGAAATGTTTGGCAAAAATAGTATATATAGTATGTGCATAAATGTGTGTGTATATTCTGATTTTTTTTTTTTTTTTTTGGACAAAACACATTTTTGGACAAGTGCATTTAACAATTTCGAAATTTTCTTGACCCCTGGGTAAACCCCACCATATTCTTTATGCCTGAACTTTTGTGAACCAAACTCATCCAGAAAAAAATGCTGCTTTGAAATAAATAAGTTGAGTACAGAATGTGTCTCGCAAGTCATTGATAACAGTAGTTTGCACATTTGCTTGTGAAACAGTTCACAAAACTCAAAACAGATGTTTTCAAGCAAAACTACAGAAATATTACAATCTCAGAGTGGCAGCTGGCCCCCAAAGGTCAAGGAATCAATAACAGCAAAAAAAAAAAAAAAAAAAAAAAAATAGTAATATACACTATAAATTTCACTAAATAATGGGTTTTACTCAGGAATAAAAGGAAATTACTTACAGTTGAATTTTCGGGTAGCACCCAGGAACCTTTCACATTTAAAGGAACATAGGGGTGCTACCCGAAAATTCGACTGTAAGTAATTTCCTTTTATTCCTGAGTAAAACCCATAATTTAGTGAAATTTATAATGTATCAAGTCTAGGAACAGCCATAACATCAATTATTAGTAATACGATTAGCACAGCAAAACTAATGAATGCGATTCACAACTGGTTATGTGCCATGGAATACCTCTGCGGGCTTCTCACAGCACGTAGGCTTCTGGAAACCTGCTTTTGTTGCGTCATATTCTCTGTTAGAATTTTCATAAGTAAAAATATATATATATATATTCTTATGATCTCTTTGCTGTCCTTTATCTCTGTGTTGCATTACATTTTTTTCTGTTAACGCATTTTTGGTACTTTTCCAATAACACCACCTCTCCAGGCAAATACAAGTGAATTAAATAAAAAAAATTAAATGCTGCAGTAACGTCATTTTTTTTTTTTTCTTTTACCAGTGTATTTTCTGTAGTACCTAAATTTATAACATTTTAACAGATAATTTACAGATTACACAACAGAAATTACAGTATTTACTGCAAATTACAAATTCTGAGGTAAAAAGAAAATAATAATTGTGCGCCTGGGTGACCTGGCACTCAGGATTTGTCACGCCCTGTGTACGACAATGCAAATGAGCATCACAGAAGACATACACAAAATTCTAGCATGAACTAAAAAAAAAAGCAATCGAGAACAAACCAAGACTGAAAAAAAGTCATATCAGTAATGTAGTAAAACAGATTATGGCACTCTGAAAATAAGATTGTACTGCAATAACAAATAGAGGAGGAAATTTTGAGGAAATTTAAGGAGTACTACAACACAAAACTATATGAAAGCCTCTGCAGTGATGTGTAATATTTAAGGACAAGCAAGGTTTTGAGCTGCAGAGTCACACAGGAGGCCTGGATATGTGAAATTCAAACCATATGACTTCACTACTTACTGAAATAACACTGACACAACTACAGATACTAAGGGATATAACGGAACTTCATTCAGAATTGGCGACATAGCACTGGGTGTCACGATGCAGATGTATCCTTGCCAAAGATGGTATGAAAGGAAGATGAGGTTCTCAGTAGGAGCTATGATCACCCCTAATGTTGATGCATGATTTTCACTCTGTCCATACTTCACCCTCGGTTGTTGTTGAGTTCTTCCACCAGGGCTATCCAACTCTGTTGGACAGTTTCCAGTGTGTGTGTTGACATGCTCTGTCTTCCCTTTTTTGTGAAGGTGTTTTCCCAGAGCATCCCACATGTGTTCTATGGATTAAAAATAAATATCATCACTCATGGACCTAAATACTATTACGTACCTTATAATCCATAGTTGATATGAAGCACATTGTTGGTGTCAATTTCTTTTCTTTGTGGACACACTCTTGAAATCTCAACCATGCTGCAATTCCTTTAACTATAAATCCATCGGTAGATGAAACATCCGGCTTTATTCTCTCATTAATGTACATTATTGCGCATTGGTTCCAACACTAAATGTTAAAACATTATGTACATGCTGGTAACATTTCGTATTCTATTGATGTTCACATGCAGCTGTTGCACAACCAGTTAAAATTTGAAGTCTAAAAAAATTTTACCATTAAAATCCAATAAACAGTCTAAAATCATGCCAGGCTCAAGATCACTACTACTCCACCATCAAACTCCTATTAAAGCTTTTCAACTTCTTCAAAGCCATCCTCAGAACTATCGTCTGGTACACGATGTTGTAGACTGACTACGTGCATTAGATTAGATGATCCCACTATGGGGTCCATCTATGTGTGCGAAAGCGCTGTACGATCACATGTTTCTCTCTACATTCGTAAGTTCACCTTTTTGATACTGTGCTGCCCTCTACACTTTTATTCACTGTTTAATTCTCTTATGTTTCATTCATTCCTTTTTCTCCTGTTTTTCTTTTTCCATTGCTGTTCTTTATATTCTCTTTCCCTTTTAATCAATAGTTTCCAAGGTTCTGCAATGATAAATGGTTTATTATTATTATTACAGGTTAGTTTTACCCTACTGATGACCAGTCGTTGCGATAGTAATCCTGCTCAGTACGAGAGGAACCGCAGGTTCGGACACTTGGTACACGTGCTTGGTCGAGAGACCAGTGGTGCGAAGCCACCATCCGTGGGATTATGACTGAACGCCTCCAAGTCAGAATCCCGTTTAGTCGCTGAAACGATATCGTTCGTGCCTCCCGCGTTGAGGGGCAACGCTAGCCGGGGCGTACATCTCGTCCTTCCGGGCGAGACTACCCTGGCAATGAGGCCTATTCGAGAGGGGGCTTTCGAGGAGTCGTGGAAACCGTGCGATTCCCGCCTACCCAAATCCAAACCGTGCAGGTGTGACGTGCGGGCACCAAATCGCCTGCAGACGACCTAGGTACTGGTCTGGGTGTCGTACTTAGAAGAGCAGCCACCATACTGCGATCTATTGAGACTCATCCTCTGACTGGGAGATTTGTTCGCTATGCGAACAGAAAGAAAAAAAAAAGGAAGCTTATTTGAGGATGTTGCAAGGTAGAGTCTCTGTGGATGAATATCGCTGTAAGAAGCGTGAAGCTGCTAAGCTGGTTCGCCAGAGTAAGGCAAAAGATAGTCGAAGGAGAAAGTGGAAAGGCATGAACTGGCTTTTTGGAAAGATAGGAAGTCCTTCTGGAAGTACATGAGACTCAGGAAAAATAGGGGAAACAAAGTTGTAAGTTGTGTGAAGAATGAGATCGGGGAAATGATATGGGAGCCCAATGAGTTAAGTGACAAGATGGGGTGAATACTTCTGTGAGTTATTAGATCAGGAAAGCAAAGATGATTCTGAGACAGACACAGATGTCACAGTGAGGGATGAAAGCACAGGAGGGATCTCAAGAGAAGTGTGTAAAGCTCTAAAATCTCTTCAGAATGGTAAGGCTCCGAGAGTTGATGGCATAACTGCAGAGATGTTGAAATATGGTGGTGACTCTATAATTGACTGGTCAACTGAAATTTGCCAGTTGTGCTGGGAGTTAGGAATGGTCCCTCGGGATTGGAAGGATGCTATCAATGTTCCCTTGTATAAGGGAAAAGGTGATCAGACTGAATGCAAGAACTATCATGGTATTAGTCTACTGAATGTGCCAGGGAAAGTGTTTGGTAAGGTTGTTATTGAAAAAGTGCGGGGTCTTACATCATTTAAAGTGTGGGATGTTCAGAGTGGTTTTATGCCTGGTAAAGGCTGCACTAACCAGATTTTTGCATTATGCACGATGATTGCAAAGTATCTGGATGTTGGGAAGAAAGTTTTTACTGCCTTCATAGATTTAGAGAAAGCTTACGACCGAGTGAATAGGACACTTTTGTGGAAGGTATTGAATGGATATGGTGTTACTGAGAATCTACTTAATAGTGTAAAAGCCATGTATGCTGGTAGTAGAGCTTGTGTACGAGTGAATGGTGTTTTATCAAAATGGTTTTCCATTGGTGCAGGAGTTAGACAAGGTTGTGTAATGTCACCATGGCTGTTTAATATATTTATGGACGCATGCATGCGTGATGCCAAAATAGATAATAGTGGTTTATGTCTTGGAGATATCCGTGTGTGCAGATTGCTGTATGCTGATGACACTGTCCTGTTGGCAGAGAGCAAAAGTGAGTTGCAGAGTATGTTGACTCGGATGCACGAAGTTTGCATGAAATTCAAACTGAGTATAAATAAGGGAAAAACCAAAGTTATGGTGTTTGAGAGAGGAATGGGTAGCACTGAATGTAATGCAAGTATAAATGGCACTGTGATTGACCAGGTGAGTGAGTTTGTGTATTTAGGAAGCATGTTTGACAGAGAGAACAAGTTGGATGGTGAAATCAGCAGGCGAGTGAATTCTTCTTTGAAAGTCATAGCTGCTCTGGTAGGTTTTCACAGGAATGATGGGTTCTCTAGAGAGTCCCACATGGCTGTGTATGAAACTGTAATTGTTCCTACTCTGATGTATGGCAATGAAACCTGGGTACTGCAGAAGAAACATAGGAGTCGTTTGTGTGTTGGAGAAATGCGTTACTTAAAGTGGGGTTTGTGGCAAGACACGATATGATTGTGTGAGAAATGAAGATATATTGCAGTTGTGTGATGTGAAGCAAAATGTTGTAAGCAAGGTGGAGACCAATATGCTTCGGTGGTTTGGCCATGTTGAAAGAATGAGTGATGAAATGCTTACTAAGAAAATATTTTCAGCCCAAGTGGCAGGAAGGAAAGGCAGAGGAAGGCCAAGGAAGACA
This sequence comes from Macrothele yani, assembly GCA_039090855.1. Classification (NCBI taxonomy): domain Eukaryota; kingdom Metazoa; phylum Arthropoda; class Arachnida; order Araneae; family Macrothelidae; genus Macrothele; species Macrothele yani. The sequence continues at coordinate 71,921,543 of CM077016.1, read as the reverse complement.
TGGTGGGGATCAGATTCAGGAGTGTCTGCATGAGAAAAAGATTATGAGTATGAAGTATAAAAGATCTTGTGTACGGCGTGTAATGGATATTAGTGAAGCACGAGTTGTATGTCAAGATCGCTGTAAATGGCGAAGTTTGATACGACAACAATAAGTAAAAATATCTGGAAGTTTGTATTTCTTTTTGGAGCTAACCTCTGAATCTCAGAAAACAGCTTAGTGATATGTATGTATGTACAGGCTCTGTGTTTATTTTTTTCTATGGTAATAGCCCCAGAGTACTTCACCTCAACTCCCATTCATTCTTATATCCACTCTTAATTTGAATATCAGATTCGCATTTTCCTCAATACAGTACTGCACCATTATCTCACTTTTCCCAATTTGTGATGTGTTGATTTCTTCTTTTAATAAGTCTATTTTTTTTTTGATCCATAACAGTATCAAAAAGGTGAGAAACTTAAGAATGTAGAGAGAAGCATGTGATCGTACAGCCCTTCGTACACATAGACGGACCACATAGTGGGATCATCTAACGCACAGTCTACAACATCATGTTTCAGATGATAGTTCTGAGGACAGCTTCGAAGAGGTTGAAAAGCTTTAACAGGAGTTCAATGGGAGTTAGATGGTGGAATAGTGGTGATCTTGAGCATGGCATGATTTTAGACTGTTTATTGGATTTTAATGGTGAAGTGTTTTTAGACTTCAAATTTTAACTGGTTGTGCAACAGCTGCATGTGAACGATGGAATAAGAAATGTTACCGGCATGTACATAATATGTTCTTGCCATTTTGAGTGTTGGAATCAATGGGCAATAATGTACATGAATGAGAGAATAAAGCCAGATATTTTATGTACCGACTATATTTTTATATATTTATTTGACTATATTTTTATATACTTATATTTTATGTACCCAGTTAGAGGAATCGTGACATGGTCGAGATTCATCAGTGTGTCCACAAAGAAAAGAAATTGACACACCAACAATATGCTCACCAACAACTGTGGATTATAAAGTGCGTAATGGTACTTAGGTCCATGAGCGACGATATTTATTTTTAACTGTAGACTTTTCAGTGTGAATAATCATTGTATGACCCATGAACACAAATTTTGGGTTCATAAAATATTTGCTAGTGTTCTATGGAATTTAAGTTGAAGAAATGTGCTGGCCAATCCATTTGCTGGATTCTTTACTTTCCAACAGCCACCATACAATGGGTTACAGCATTATCATCCATTAACACGAACTGTGGGCCAATGGCTCCTCAGAACAGATGAACATGGGGAAGAATTACCTCATTACAGTAGGCCGCACCGGTTACAATATTTCCTTTCAGTATCTGGAGTTCTGGACATCCATTGATCAGAGTGCCTCCTCATACAATAACACTGCAGGCACCATATCTATCCCTTTCATTGATGTTTACAAGGCAATACAGCATGCCTACCTCACACCAGATTAGCTGACATCCAAAATTGCTAGACACTAAGAGTAGTAAAGAGTACAATACCCCACTGTTCTGCTGTCCAGTATGTACTTAGGTCCATGAGCGACGATATTTATTTTTAACTGTAGACTTTTCAGTGTGAATAATCATTGTATGACCCATGAACACAAATTTTGGGTTCATAAAATATTTGCTAGTGTTCTATGGAATTTAAGTTGAAGAAATGTGCTGGCCAATCCATTTGCTGGATTCTTTACTTTCCAACAGCCACCATACAATGGGTTACAGCATTATCATCCATTAACACGAACTGTGGGCCAATGGCTCCTCAGAACAGATGAACATGGGGAAGAATTACCTCATTACAGTAGGCCGCACCGGTTACAATATTTCCTTTCAGTATCTGGAGTTCTGGACATCCATTGATCAGAGTGCCTCCTCATACAATAACACTGCAGGCACCATATCTATCCCTTTCATTGATGTTTACAAGGCAATACAGCATGCCTACCTCACACCAGATTAGCTGACATCCAAAATTGCTAGACACTAAGAGTAGTAAAGAGTACAATACCCCACTGTTCTGCTGTCCAGTATGTTCTCTGGACCACTGTACAGTGTCTTCAGTGAGCAGTTTTTAATGGAACATGGTGTACTGGTCGTCAGGCAAACAGTCCACCTTTGTGTAGTCGCCTGGCCACTGTAAACAGCGATACTGTGTGTCCTGTGTTCGTGTTTAGTTGTTTTGCAAAGTTCCTTGCTGTCTGGTGTTGATCCTTCTTGGCCTACAGGAGCAGATAGCAGTCCTCACTATGGGATGGTTTTTGATGGACAACCATCACTGGTCTTCTGCACAGCTGCACCTGTAATCCTGAAAGCTGACCACACAACAATACAATGACATGGGCAATACCAAACTCTTGAGCCACATTTATCCTAGTTCAGGCCACACTCACAGTTTGCTCCTCTTCGAGATTCTGAATTATTCAACCACAAGTAAAATCATCAAGATGTTCTCTCCGAGCCTTTTAATCATCTCTAGCACACAACAAACAATCAAATGTCTAACACTTATGAACACCATCTGGTGACTTCCATTCAACTGATGCTATTAGACTGTGGGGGTGCGTTTTGTTCTCACATCATGTAAACCATCTCCATTATTATGCATGTGCTGTTGCTTTATTCCCAGACACTACACTGAGCGCATTTGTGTTTGGGTGCTACTGCTATTTACAGTGTTACTTTACTTTTTCCACTTTGTCCTTAAGTTTTGCACACCAGTGTATTCAAGACATCCCAAAATATACAGGCTCTAAGGCCCCCCCCATACTCCCAGCAGAAGTTGTTCATGCAATTAAGAACATGAAACAAGAAAGAGCTCCAGGAAAGATGGAATTACCATGGGCACTACACACGAAGATAGTGGAGAAATAGAAAATATACTTGCTCAAGTTTTCACTAGATGCCTCAATGAAGGAAGAGTTCCTGACTAAAACAATGCCATAGTGATGATGTTACATAAAAGAGGGGACCTTGAGGATATAATCTTCACTTAGGTAATGTCATATCACTTGATGGAAACACTAGACCCATATGGTTCAATCAATAGAACACACTGGATTCAGGAGTAGCTACAGCACTTTAAATCATATCCATGTCATCATCATCATCATTGTCAACCATTATCAATCCACTGCTGGACGAAGGTCTCCCCAAGTTTCCTCCACAACGGTCTGTCTTGTGCCAGTCTCCTCCATGTCACTCCCGCATATTTACGAATTTCATCCACCCATCTCCCATGTGGTCTTTTTCTGGGTCTTTTCCTGTCCCTTGGAATCCAATCTAAAATTTCGGCTGTCCATCTATGGTCTGTCCTTCTGGCAGTATGTCCAGCCCATTGCCATTTCAGGGATTTAACTCTGATCATGATGTCTTCCACTCTCGTCATTTTTCGGATCCACGAGTTCCTCTTCTTATCTCTCCTGGTTATACCAAGCATGCACCTCTCCATGCTTCTTTGAGTTGTCTGCAGCCTTTGTATGTCTCTTTTAGTTAAGGTCCACGTCTCTGCACCATACGTAAGCACTGGAAGGATGCATTGATCAAACACTTTTCTTTTAAGACATAATGGCATATTGCTCTTGAAAATTATGCTGTTTCTTCCAAAAGCTCTCCAGGCAAGTTTTGTACGCCGATTAATTTCTTCATCAATGTGACCCTCACTTGATATCTGCTGTCCAAGATAAACATACGTATCTGTTATCTCCAGTTTTTCTCCATCAATCGATAAATCTTCATTTCTTGTAAAAGCATTGAACATCACTTTTGTCTTCTGAAAGTTCATTTTTAATCCCACTTCTTTACTCTTGTCAGCAAGTTCCTGGATCATACTCTGCAGCTCTGATGGGGTAGTTGCAAAAATGACTACGTCATCAGCAAAACGAAGGTGGGTTAGATAATCTCCATTAATCTTTATCCCTTTGTTTTCCCAGTTCAGTGATTGAAAGACATTTTCCAATGTGGCATTAAAGAGCTTCGGGGATATGGTGTCACCTTGTCTCACTCCCTTTCCAATTTTTATGTGTGTTGTATTTTCAAACAGCCGAATCTTTGCACTTGCATTTTCATAGATGTTATTAATAATATTAATGTATGCATCTTCAATACCGCAGGATTTCAGAGCCGTGGTAACTGCTGATGGTTTCACCGAATCAAAGGCTTTTTCATAATCGATAAAAGCCATGCACAATGGAAGTTCATATTCCCTCGCTCTTTCAATTACTTCTCTCAGCACATGGATATGATCTATTGTGCTGTAGCCACTCCTGAATCCAGCTTGTTCTCTCGGTTGAGCCATGTCCAGTGTTACCTTCAAGCGGTGTGAAAGAACTTTAGTGAAGATTTTATAAACCACTGATAGGAGGCTGATAGGTCTGTAGTTCCTGAGATCCTCAATGTCACCTTTTTTATGTAGCAGGATCATTGTAGCATTGTTCCAATCCTCAGGAATCTTCCCTTCATTAAGGCATCGAGTGAAAATTTGGGCGAGTACTGTTTCAATTTCTCCACTTGCTTCTTGTATGATGTCTATAGTAATTCCATCTTCTCCTGGAGCTTTCCCCCGCTTCATGTTCTTGATTGCATGAGCAACTTCTGCTGGGAGGACTGGAAGAACTCTGGTACCTTTCAAAATGTCTGGAGTACATGTATCATCCCTTTCATATAATTTGGAGTAGAAATCTTTCACTCTTGTCAAAATTTCGCCTCTATTTCTTGTTATAGAACCATCTTCTTTTCTCAGAGCCATAATCTGTTTTCTTCCCTTACTGAGATGTCCCTTTGCTATCTTAAGGCTTTGGTTGTTTTCAATTGCTTTCCTCACTAGCTCACAGTTGAATTTCCTTACGTCTTCAGTGATACTTTTTCGTGTTGTCTTGCATAACTCTATATATTCCACTTTGGAAGTCACATCTTCTTTAGTTGTCCTCATCTCTCTTCTTTTTTGCATCAACATTTTGGTTTTTCCTGATAATTTGTTCACATGCAACTTGTTCTTAGACCCAGCTAATTTTGTTGCTGTTTCCATTAGAGCTTTGGTTACTTTTCTGTTAACTTCCGAAATATCCACTTCTTCCGATGTTAGGCCTTCTAAAGCAGAGAATCTGTTCTTCAGTTCCAACTTGAAAGTATTATGGTGTTTTTTAAGGTTGGTTATGTCAATACATTTTGTTTGTCTTATGAGCTTGCCACGTTCCAGTTTAGTGTTGAGGTGCATCTTACATCTCACCAATCTATGGTCACTACCTGTGTTGAACTTGTTCAGCACACTGCAGTCTTCGATGACGAATTTTTTGTTACACATAATAAAATCAATTTCACTTGTCGTCCCAATTGGATGTCTCCATGTCCATTTCCTGTGTGGCTTTTATATCCATGTACTGATAGAAATTACTGAAAGAGTGAATAAGTAAGAACTCCCACTATGGATGACCTTTATTGACAATTGTAAGGTTTTTCATTTCATGAAACCTTCAGCAGTTGTAATGTCTTTCGAATTCTTCAGTGCCAAAGACACATATGTTAATATTAATAACTTCTATGAAAATGCAAAGCTTCAACTATTTGAGAATGCAATACATATAAAAATTGGAAAGGATGTAAGACAAGATGATATCGTATCTCCCAAGCTTTCCACGCCATATCGCAAAATGTCTTTCACTCATTGAATTGGAAAGAAAAGGGAATAGTTTTGCTAAAGACAACCATTTTTGCAAGTACCCCATCACAGTTGCAGAGTATGATCCAGGATCTTCTTGACAATGGTAAAAAAGTGGGATTAAATATAACTGAATTTACAGAAAATAAAATTGACGCACAAAGCCTTTATAAGAACCAAAGATTTTGAGGTAGAGGGGGGGGTAAATTCAAAAGTAACTTATGCCAACATCTACCATATCAAGCAAGGATCACACTAAAGAAGAAGGATCACACTAAAGAAGAAATTAATAGGAATATAAGGATCACACTAAAGAAGAAATTAATAGGAATATAACACTTGGCTGGAGTGTATTTGAAATAAACAGTATAATTTTTAAGAGCAATTTACCATTGTGTCTTAAAGCGAAAGTGTTCAAATCAGTGCATGCTTCCAGTTCTTACTTAAGGATCAAAGACACGAACCTTACCTAAGAAAGACATGCAAATGCTGTGGACAACTCGAAAAAGCATGGAGAGATGCAGGCTTTGTGTAACAGAGACAGATATGAAAAGGAACTCATGAACCAGGAAAATGACAAGAAAGGGTGACATCATGATTAAGGATCCTCAAGTAGTAGTGAGCTAGAATATTGCTAGAACTGACCATGGTTGAACAACTAAAATGCTAGATGGGATACCAAAGAGCAGAAAATAACTGAGTGAAATCTACATGAAAGATGGGTGGATAAAATTTAAAGTAATGCCAGAGTGACATAGAAGAGAACTGCTTAAGACAGAGTTGTGAAACATACTTGCGGAAAACTTCATCCAGCAGTGGATTGAGAATGGTTGATGATATAAATGTTTTTTAGGTCTCATATGAGCATGTTGAAAAAAGACAGCAGCCAAAAATTATTTTCTCCAGAATGTGTCCAATATCTTTTGATGTTTCTGAAACTAACTTTTCTCTAGCACCTTCACAAAAAAGGGAGACAGAGAGAAGACAGACAGCACATGTGCACATTATCTGCCTCCTTTCCCACAGCAGCCCTTTCACATACTACTGGTTGTGTATGTGTTTTCTGCAGTGAGAGTGTGTTGTTCATCAGTGGATGAAGCCAGGTGTTGGTGTGTGCATCTTATAAAGCCAAGAGATGAAAAATTGATTGTAAACTATATAAATATTAACATTTACTTTCCTTTTTAAAGTGTTATTATAATAGCATCTCTGATTATTATACACCAAGCTGTATGTATAATCTATTATTCAATTAAATATATAATTTAAATAGAAATAAATGATTCAAGCAGTAAGTAGAGCTACTCTTATTCACTGATTGGTAAGAATTTGAACTTAGACTGACCTACAGTATAGAGTTAAGGAAAGTTGGTTTATTTCCTGTAACTGCTTACAATGTAGAGATAGAAGGTACATCTGTTGTAGTAGAACTTCAAAGATATATCTTTGTGGCAACACTGATTCATGTCATTACACTGACAACCTTCACTGCCTTATAATGCCATTCTTTGAAAGTCACAACGAACAATCTGTAAACAGTATTGATACGATAAAGCAAATATCAAGTGTCTTCCTCAGGACAACAAGTATAGTAGGTGTTGCCATTCGTGAGATAAATTTCAACCTTTCAAATAATTTAAAGTTGTTCCTCCTCTTCTCTCCATTTCCAGTCTTTCTGACAATTTTCTTTTGAAAAAGTGCTGTTGATATGTCAGAACTTATACGGTGTCCCAAAACACTTTATATGTCCTGTATTTTGAACATGTCTGTCCAAACCTGTTTTGTTTGTCATTTTTAACTGCAGCTTTATGTTCGGCCAATCTGATTTTAAGCTGTCTCTCACATTCAAGAGAAAATGTCAGAAGGATTGGAAATAGAGAGAAGAGGTACAACATTAAATGATGTGAAAGGTGGAATTTATCTCACGAATGGATACATCTACTATAGTTGTAGTCCTGAGGAAAGCCAGGGTTGCTACCCAAAAATTTGACATTTTAATTAGTTTTATTGCTAAAAAAAAAATCCATAATTTGGAGATATTTATAGTGCGTTAAATCTAGGAAATGGCACCAATTATTACCAAACTTCTGCAACACAGCTAGTAAAGGTCTCTTCCAAAAATTATGACTGGTACATATACTGTATAAGCACACTGGACAAAAAATTAGGCACCTCCACCATAGATGTTGACTTGACACACAGGCAGAAATTGCACTTGTTGCACTATATATAGATATATGAACTTGCATTTGCTATGCAGTGTCACCCTTTCCAATAGTGCTGGTTATAATGTGAAGTAGCCAAATTTCTTGGTGTTTTGAAACAGTGGTGTACATATAATCTGACTGCTAGCTGTAGATACTACACTGCAGTCAACAGTCAGTGCCTACAAGACAGGGACCACAGATGAGCATCATACCCAATGACTGCAAACTGATTTCAAACCAGACAGGAATTACTACAGAGTCACACACATATACATACTTTACCTACCATGAATTAGGCCCATTAATTGAAGTATCCATTTATTTAAATCAGGTGGGCTACACATATTCTAGATGACTAGGTATTATTACCTCTTGTCCATCATTTGAAGATAGAACACAAACTTGACATTCTGGTATTCTGGGATGATAGTTGCATGGTACACAGGGCTAGAACTATTTTTGACTGGCACTAGGAGCATAATGTAATATTGGTACACTGGGCCTGGTATGTAAATACACTCACTGAAAACTTTTCATGCCATTATGAACAGTAAGTGAAACACCAAAACAGGCTCATAGAGTGATAAATAATCAATATATAAATATATATATTGTATAATACGTTTAACGTGGTTTATTAGCTAAATGTCTCAGTATCTGCTCAAAAAAGGTAATTTTTCGAACATACACATTAGAAACTTCTGTTCAAAATGTCAATAATTATTTTGGTGTAACCACCATAGCTCATTTATACATCTAGGTTTTGGTAAATTTTTAATTGGAAAGTTCTCGCTTCAAATCTTGTTATTCTTTGTTTTTACCTGTTGACTACCCTCACTTTTAATATGAGGCCACTTTCATTTCATTACCAACGTTTCATATGACAACCTGCAGGACCAAGTTCATCATACTACAACCCCCAGCACAGGAGTTGATGAATAATGGATTTTAAACAGGCTGACCTGAGTACAATAAGGTTTTTAAAACTATTTCTAGGACTTTTAATAAATACTACAACTGAGATACCATAATGGCCGTGTTGTCGGCGAATATAAGTCAGCGAAGTCTGAGCTATGGTGGTTACACCAAAATAATTATTGACATGTTGAACAGAAGTATCTAAAGTGTATGTTTGAAAAATCTCCCTTTTTGAGCAGACACCGAGACATTTAACCAAAACAGGCATCCATATAATTTAGCTTCATCACACATGCTGTATTATAAGGAAGGAAATTTACACGTAACAAATAAATGTAGGTAATAAAATTTTAGCACATTATAGTTATGTAAAGAAATCAGAAACTCAAAAAGTACTTTCAACCAGTAGCAGATCCAGCAGGGGCAACAAGGGTGATCGTTGCTGCTAAAACAGACTTTTCCTTTTTAAATGAGTTTCAGAAACAGAGGAAGCTGAGAGCAGAAGAGAAAACAGATTTTGACTGATCATGAAAAGTAAATGAGTATGCTTTGTTTAATGTAATATTCCACAAACTTTTGGGAGAAATTTGCCAGTAAGACATGGAATGGCATACGAGTGACTTGTTGAAATGGATGTTTCTTCAAAAGAGTGGGAATCGTGCATTGCAAAAGAATAAAATATTGAAAAGACATTTCACCGATTACATTGCTTATGAATGATTCAAAGCTGGAATTTTTTCTATTAAATTAAGCAGCCCAAATAGAAGGGCTTAAATTTATTTTGAAAGATTCTATCAAGACTTGATATTTAAAAAGCACAGAGCTTGTTTCCTCACAAAACTGGAAATGGAACACCAGGGAAATAGTACTGATTTTTCAGTTATTTTTCCCCACTTTGTGCTTTAAAAATTTAGCACAATTTTTTTATGTAATTTTTTGTTCTAAAAATCTTCTAAATATGTGGAGACAATGTAAATAGACAAAGTCATTGCTCTTTCCACATTTTTCTTTATTTAACGCACAGCAACTGGAAAATTGTATTTCAACACCGCTTAGAACGAACCCCAGATCTCTCGATAACTAGCAGAGTGCAATCACCTTACGCTACGGTGCCAACAATCCATGGTGCTATGTACGTTTCTCTCTCAGCATCTGACTTCACAAATCAGTAGAGATGGGCTCAACAGCGATGTCAAAATACAATTTTTCAGTTGCTTCCAGCGAATGGATGGCTTCCCCAGCAGCGTTGAAATACAATTTTTCGGTTGCTGTGTGTTAATTAAAGAAAAATGTGGAAAGAGCGATGGCTTTGTCTATTTACAATGTCTCCCTACATTTGGAAGATTTTCACCATTTCTCTTGCCCTTTGGATTTATTAGCTATAATTAAATAGCTTGTGCCATTAAGCCCCACCAGATGGAGATGTCTCAGTTGTTGAGCCCATCTCTATGGATTTGTGAAGTCAGATGGTGACAGAGAAACACACACAGGGCCGTGGATTGTTGGCACTGTTGCGTAAGGCGAACGCACTTTGCTAGTTATCGAGAGATCTGGGATTCGTTCCCAGTGGTGTCGAAATACAATTTTTCGGTTGCGGTGTGTTAATTAAAGAAAAATGTGGAAAGAGTGATGACTTTGTTTTAAAAAGTTGCACAACACCAGGAAAGGGGAAGCTCTGCAAGTTCGTTTGTGTGTGTATGTGTGTGTGCACAATCCTTCCATACCCTCCCCAAGGTAAGATTCTGGATCCGCCCCTGCTTTCAACCTCCTTTCGCACACTTTTGATGCCTACACAGTTTGCTGTTCTCACTTCTTTTATCACTTGCGTCACTATCACCTGCAGCAGCCCAGCATCTCTTGCCCTTGAATACAAGAATATTAAAACTTAATACTACTCGCCACGAATTCCCTAGTGGTTTGGTGGACAAACTGATTAAAAGGTTTGAAGTCAGGAATGCCACTACTCCATTGCAGTAAAATATCCGTGCTGTAAATCACACGAAGTACAAGTATACTGCTATAGGTGCATGATAAAAAAAGTTAAGTTTCAATCAACAGTGTACGTAATTCATATTTCTACTTCAGCTGGTACTACAGTGTTACATTGGCAGCACTTTTTGCACCATTACTAAATGCTTGGCTGAGCACAAAAATTATGTCATCCAAGGTAGACAGTAATTCTTTCTTGGCTTTACTTAATTCTCTCAGAATACTTGAGCACTGCACCTCTGGACAAATAATGAGAAAATTGCTCCTTTCATCAACAAAAGGGCTTTATGTTTTCGAGAGAGCATTAAAATATACACCTCAAACTGCAACACCGACAGTCCATATTTTTATCACCATCATTTGGAAGTCTCCCCTATCATTTGGCAACAACCAAAATGAAAATCTTGGAAATGAAGATCTGGCAACCAGTTTCACTCAGTTTATTTACAGGTGATTAAGACCTCAGGGAGGCTGAAAGTACTTCTGAGTTTCTAATCTCTTAACATAACTATAGTGAGCTAAAATCCTATTACTTACACATGCTGTTGTACGAGAAATGGGCTACAATTCAACTGGTAATGTGTACACCTACCTAGCAGGATTGTTGCTATAATTCAAGTGAGGAGAGGTGCTACACAAAATTAGGTGAGAAAATGTAAAGGTGGCTAATTTTTTATCCAGTGAGCTTATGTTTCATACACTGAGGATATCTACAACTGTTTCAATCACATTTCATGTGACTGACAACAGGCCAAATCCTTATGGCTTCACAAAATATGACAATGCAGTCAAACCCTGGATTTCTGCAACTGGAATAATTGCACATCTCACATAACTGGAAATATTTCAAATGAATATGTAAGACATCATGATTCTGAGTAGTATCGTAGAAAAATGTCATACTGTAGTCAGTAGTTCATTTTTTTTTTTTTTGATTGGAGGTTTAATGACCACTGTGAGCAACTCGATGGGCTATAAGCAGTCGCCAGTCCCTAATTTAGGGTCACTGGTTCCAGGGAAGGGAGAGAGCCAGTGCCGTAAGACAAACACAACTTCTATGCCTCACCAGGATTCGAACCCGGACCCCTTTTGGACGAACGATCAGAAACCATCGCTTAGACCACTGCGCCACCAATCTTTTAAGTCACGTGTGTGATTTACCTTTTCCTGTTTTTCAATCAACCAATTCTTCATTCCCAAACAGTGTGTGTGATTTGTGATCAATCTGCTCAACAATGTATATCACACACAACACAACAGGTTAATTAGAAAAAAAAATGTCAGAGGAAAGAAACTACCTATTATATACTGATTGAGCATGGCAGGAATGAAAAAGAACAGCATAAGAAAACCCAATTATCAATTATTACTATAAATTTTAAGCAAATGAGTTTTTCAGAGGAATATATAGTTTTTCACTTGTCATATTCTTCAAGCAGCAAATCTACGATCATTAGGACTCAGCAGGTATTTCCACTCTTGGGATAATATCCAGCCTTTCTGATCATTTATATAATATAGTTCTCCTTATTTCTATTTTTTCTTTTAAAGTCCTGTTGGTGTACCAATACTTCAACAAAGTCCCAAATCACTTCATGTCCCGTGTTTCATTCAGTCTGTCTAAACCTGTTTTGTCTGCAATATAGTTCTATGAAAGACCCATATTTACTTAAAATTTATAAAGTAATAAATTCAAGGAATATAGCCATCTCTCTCTCACCAAGGATTAGTTTAAAAAAAACTCAGAACTACTACATCAGTATATGTTATACCAGATGTACATCTAGTAATTCAGAAAACTGTAGAAAATACAGAACAGGCACAGGCGTAACTAGGGTGGGACGGATGCCCAGGACACAGCTCAAAAGAGGGCGCAAAAATCACTGCTTACAATCTGATTAAAACTGAAAATGAAACTTTTGCACTAGTTTTTGGTACATTTTTGTCGTGCCAGCTTTGTCATTTGTCCATTAACAGAATTTGCTTATGTTTAACCAGTTTCAGTAACCTTGGCAACTTAAAATTCCCATTTCTGCCTCAAAATGTTTAGGGGATGTTAGTTGCTCTTATTCAAAAATGAAGGTGTGGTTATTCACAATGTTGAAGATTCTCTGGGAGCTATTCGATCATTACTGCAACTGGGAGCCACTACTGCAGTTGAATTTGATCAGTCTGATGTGGTACCGTGGGTCACAACTATGAAGCAGTAAGGAAAAGCAGTCACAATTTGATTGTGCCCCTCATATAGAGATAACATTGGGATGTGACTAGTCATGTGGATCGGGTAAATACCTAATGGGTAGGGTAAATATAAATGGGTATTTACCTGGGTATTTACTCATTTCTTAAATACCCACCCAAAAATGGGTATTTTCAAAAAATATCTAACATGGTGTCACTAATTTTTGTTAAAAATATAATTACATAACTTTAAAATCAAATTTAAAATAGTTTCTAAAATCACTTCTTTTTTAATGCAATAATGTTATTCAATCAGTAGGTGTAAATTAAAAATACAGGGAAATTTCATGAGTAGGGCTGGGCGATGTTAGGATTTTAACATCACGATGTATATGAAAAAACCATTAGAAAGTACCACATACTCACCAAAAAATGACGTGTTGGAAGTGTGTTGTCATTGGAGGTTACCATAATTTTTTGGTGAGTACGTGGTACTTTCTAATGGTTTTTTCATTTATGAATTGCACGTAAACTATGCGCACTTTGCAAGAGGTTAATACCTTAAAAGTGCAAATATAATAATCACGATGTATATATAGTCTTTGAACATAGGTTTTTACCATGTATCACAATATCTGCTGGTATTCAACAATCACATTTTTCTTTGTTTAAAAAATTGCTTTTTATAAGTTAATTATAGACTGTTTTACCAGGTTGTTAAAATGCCAAAACGTGGAAATATAATATACAGAACTTAAGTGGATTGGGAGCAGAAGTCTTGAAGATTTCCAATTCATCTCAGGTTAAATGTAATAACATTTGAGTGCATGACCCCCCCCCCATTTGTATTTGAAAAATTACACAATGAAATCATTTTGTTATTCTACAAACTGTATCTCTTGAGAAACTACAAACTATTGCATTCAGCTTGTTTTAAAAACATATTTTGCTATCTGTTCTGTATGCATCAAAATATATAAACTTGATTAGGGTATGCTACAAATACAAAGTTGAAAATTTATTTTAAAATACACAGAGAATTAAAAGCAGCTTTATAGATTATATCCCATCAATACTTTAAACTCTGGCTATAAGTGAAAAAGCAAATTTGCTGATACAGCTAAAGAAGAAACTTCTTGATAACAGTGTGTTTTGGGTTTGTATAAAAAAAATGGTCAACATTCTGAAACCAATAGTGGATTTACTTAACAAAGTTCAGTCCAATGAGCCACAGATACATTCTGTGTTTTCTGAATTTGAAAACCTTGAGGCTACTTTAAATGAACAAGCTGCCTGTATCCTCTCTGCAAAAAACTGAAGAATAATTGATACTAAATAAATTTACAGAAAGGAAAGAGTTTGGCCTAGGACATATTCATTTAGCAGATCTTCTGGAACCAGCTTCACAAGATTGTAAAGTTGGTCTTATCCGATCGATTGATGCAATAAGTTTCATTTGTGATGTGAGACAACACATGGGACTAAATAGCATACAATTAAAGAACAGATTTGGCAAACTACAGAGACAAAGATTGACTCTGGGCAAGGAAATTTGTATGGGAAGGAGTTGGCACCATTTTTTTTTTTTTTTTTTTTGATTGGAGGTTTAACTACCACCATGTTGCAACTCAATGGGCTATAAGCAGTCGCCCGTCCCTAATTTAGGGTCACTGGTTCCAGGGAAGGGAGAGAGCCAGTGCCGTAAGACAAACACAACATCCATGCCTCACCGGGATTCGAACCCGGACCCCGTTCGGACGAATGATCAGAGGCCATCGCTTAGACCACTGCGCCACCGGGGTGGCAGGAGTTGGCACCATGAGTTCCATACAATGGTGCAGAGGTTTAAGAGGGACAAATGAACTGGTGGAAGTCGCCATTAGGATCTTAAGTGCACCAATAACATCAGCAGCTACCGAAAGATCATTCAGCACATTCAGCTAGATCCACAGTGCAAAGAGAAATTGATTGATATCAGAAAAGGCTGCAAAATTAACCTATTTGGCATACAACTGGAAATTGTTAAATCAAAAACATATTCCCAAACCAGGTTTAGATGAGCATTAAGCCCAATAAAAGTACAATGTCTACGGTGTTTAGCATATTAGAAGACAAGAAAACCCAGAAGATTGGAAGGAAACAGCAAGATGGAAGAGTGGATTCAGAAACAGAAAAATCTGAAGATGAACCAAGCTCAAGTGATTCTGACTGAAGAGTCTGAATCACTTTCCAGTTCAGATAAATAGAACATTAATGTGATAAAGTGCTGAGGAGCTGTAATATAGCCTTAATATTGTAAATTAATGAGTAAAGAAGACTATTTTGATTTAAAATAACAGTAATTTTTCATAAAGTGTAATTTCTTATTGTTTTCCTTCCTCATAAGAAAATCGTACATAGCTAGGAAATGTCTATTCTAGATAAAAAAAGACACTTGTTTTTTTCCTTGTATTGCAGTACCGGTATTTTTTAAAAATCACATTGAATGTCATCTTGCAATACTTACTTTTTTAGATAATAAGCTAAATTCTTACTTTTTCATTTTAATATACACTGCTGGCCACCCAAAATGCAACACCAAGAAGGAAGCATCCGATTGGCCTGAAATTTGCAGCATGCGTCGCCCACTAGAGGACATGCAAACTATTAGCATTGCAGGGCATATGCAAATCATGTGCGCCCGGCACACCACCGAGAAGCACTATAAGAAGGGTGCACAGAAGGCGGGGTGTAAGTAGTGGAAGTGTGTTGAGCTGCCGGACCTGTGCGTGGGAAGCTTCCTTATGCCTCGTCGCAGAATACGGCAGTCATTCCACCATGTTTTGGAGTTTGACAGAGGACGAATAGTGGCTTATCACGACAGCGGTTTATCGTATTGAGACATCGGCGCCTGTGTGGGACGACATCCAGCCACAGTAAGGCGAGTATGGATTCGGTGGGTGCAGGAGGGACGGACGGACGGACGGACCGATGTGAGCGATTGCCGCAGCCGTGGCACATCACCAAACGAGAGGACCAGCATGTTGTGTGGCGGGCATTGACGGCTCGCACCGCCACATCACGAACATTAGCGCAGGAAATAGGGTGTGTTGCACAAAAACCTGTGTCAGCCCGTACCGTTTGATGTCGTCTGCAGGAGCGGGGACTTATCGCACGGCGGCCGTTGCTTCGATTACCATTGACGTTTCACCACCGGCGAGTGCTGCGGCAGTGGGCCGTTGAACGCGGCACCTGGACTACGGAATGGCACGGCATTGTCTTCTCCGACGAATCCCGCTTCTGCCTGCAACACCACAATGGTCGGATCCACGTGTGGTGGCACCGCGGTGAGAGACTGTATGACGCCTGCATTATGCATCGCCATACCGGTTCGTCGCCTGGCATTATAGTTTGTGGCGCAATTGGATATGACACCCGCACCCCTCTAGTATGCACGCCGGTACACTCAACCAGCCACCGCTACATCTCCGATGTTTTGGAGCCTGTAGTCCTCCCTTACCTGCAGGACCTGCCAGCGGCCACGTTTCAACAGGACAATGCGCACCCGCACGTATTGTGCAACAATTCTTCACGGCCCACCAGGTGTCACTGCTGCAGTGGCCAGCCTGTTCTCCCGATATGTCGCCCATTGAACACGTCTGCTCGCTGATCAGCAACAGAGTGGTCTGGCAAGCATCACCCGCGGCTACGCCTGATGAACTGGGGCAACGTGTGGAAGCAGCCTGGACCAACATACCCCAAGCTCACATCCAAAGCCTCTTTCGTTCGATGCCGCGGCGTGTAGCGGCCGTTATTTCGAGCCATGGGGGCCACACGAACTATTGATGTCTGCGTGTTCCGCAAGTCGCACGGGCCTGTACGCTCAATTGTTTCATCTTTGTATCTTTTGTTATGTGTCCAGTAAATCTGGCTTTGCTATCTCGTGTCCTTCTTGGTGTTACATTTTGGGTGGCCAGCAGTGTATTTCATACTATTCAGTTTAGTCATCATATGTCATGGGAATAAGCTGTTTATGGGTAAATAAGCAGTTAAACTTGAAGAAAAACCATAAATACCCACTAAAATACCCAATTTAGGTAAATACCCTGGGTATTTACCCACAAAAATAAATACCCAGGTATTTTACATCTTTAGGTGTGACTTTAATTTTGTGTGTGTAAGTGTGTGAGAGAGAGAGAGAGAGAGAGAGAGAGAGAGAGAGAGCCCAGTGGCACAGTGGTCTAAGCGCTGGTTCTCTCCCTTCCGTGGAACCAATGGCCATAAATCAGAGTAGGTGACTGCTTACATAGTACAATTAAGTTTCCCACAGTGGTCATGAAAGCCACAAACAAAAACATACACAGAAGGTAAAAAGACAAATTGCTTGGTGGCGTAGTGGCCCAAACGTTTGCCTTTGGCAGTTTGTTGGAGTTTCGAATGAGGCATGGTGGGTGCCCTGTCTTCCGGCAATGGTGGCCTAGAAACGGGGCCCTAATAGTTCTTAAAATTACTCACGATATTCGTAAAACCCCGGGAAAAAAAAAAAAAAAAAAGATGGAGGGCACAATATTTCGTGGTTTGCCCAGGGTGCAGAAATACCTAGTTACGCCTCTGAGCACAGGTATCTGTTATTCTTTACATAGGCCATCACGACCTACTTAAGGAAGTACTTCATTTGACTATGAATACATCTACAAAATCGACTATGTTAAAATACCTTCATTAGTCAATTACATTTTTATTTCAACTATAATGTACACATCTAGCCATTTTTTTTGTCTTTTTTGCTAAAGAGTATGTGTCATTCCTTTTCGTACCTAAACATACACTAAGTGGCTTAGGAACAGTAGACTGGTTTATGTAAATAAGCTGATATATCCTCTCTTGTCATGCCATATGGCTATGTAATTGAATCAACAGGAAAACTAGTTTGGAAAATGATACTAAAAGTCTAACAAGAAAAGAAAGTGATCTAAGAAACTTTGGTATGTCATCACAATTAGTGCTTGAAACAGGCATAGTGCAAGTACCAGCAAAGCTTTTGTTTGCACTTGTGGAATGTGGAAGAGAAACATTAGTGAAAGAGGGGTGGGAGGGGGTATGCAGAGAGTGATTGCCATAGAAAGCATGTGACCTGCAGATGGATATGGCATAATGACACCCAAGGTGAGCAGATGACAGCCAGTTTTGTATAGGTTAATGCAAACACAACAGTGCACTGTACCCTTTTCACCATCTGCATTACAACAGCAGAAAACATGTGCATAGGTACACCACTAATTACTTCTTATAGTATATAAGAAAGGCAAACTGTCTCCATTCAGCACAAAAAACCACAGGCAGATTCCAAGTTACTGGAAAAGAGTAATGTAATCTTACAAGCTGCATTGTAAACTGAACCGGGATCCTGAATTCCCAAGCATATTTTAAACATCATTACTGATCAAGCTCACTGAATCATGGTCACTAACCCACTGCTGATGGGTAACTTCCAGCAGGACAATGCATTATGGAATGATGCCCACACTGTCTCAGTGATTTCTGGAACATGACAGGGACATTTTCCTGCTTGAATGGCCATGTCATTTCCCAAATCTCAATCCCATGAAGCAATCGTGAGATTAAGTCAAAAGAAACATCAGATCTACTCAAGAAACACTTATAAGAAAAGACATCTATTTACCATACATGGGCCAATATTTCAACAGAATATTGCCAAAACATAGTCTAGACTCTAGTCAATGCCAAATTACTGCTGTTCCAGTGTTACAATTGGAAATAAATCTTCTACTGGCCCAGCAGACCAATACAATTTGCAAACCACTAGTTCACCAAGATGCCCACTGGTCCATAAAATAATAATAAACTTAAAAAACATTTACAATATATGTAAAAAAAATAATGTACCATTTCAATGGAATTATCTCCATATTTGTTTTTAAACCTCTATCATTAGTTTGCAGCCTAAAAAGAAAACCATACAGCAAGGTAAAAGAAATAGAAATTCATTTGATAACTTGTGACAGATTAGAAAAACGAAAACAAAAAGCAACCTACTAGCCATCCGGACCAGTAAAATCAGTAGTTCTGTGGTCCGACAGAAGTTTTACTGGCCAATGGCCAGCGGACCACTGGGTAATTCAAACGCTGTGCTCTGAAGTGCAAGGTGGTCTAATATATATGTACTATCATACAGTATATGTGGTCCTAATAAATTGGGCACTTAGTGTACCTCATTTACCTTTATAGCATCATCAACACCCATTCTCAATCCACTGCTGGATGATCTCCCCAAGTCTCTTTCACAACTTTCTGTCCTGAGCAATTCTCTTCCATGTCACTGGCATGCCTTTGAATTTCCTTCACCCATCTTTCACGAAGTCTTCATCCATGTCTTTTCTGCCCCTCAGTATCCAGTATAGTATTTCAGCTGTCCAACCCTGGTCAGTTCTTCTAGCAATATGTCCAGCTCAATGCTACTTAAGGATCTTTGATCATGATGTCCCCCACTCTCTTCATTTTCCTGATTCAAGAGTTCCTTTTCATATCTTTCTTGATACACCAGGAGCACATCTCTCCAGGCTTCTTTGAGTTGACCACAGCATTTATATGTTTTTCTTACATAAGGTTCATGTCTTTGATACCTAAGTAAGAACTGGAAGCATGCACTGATTAAACACTTTCCTCTTAAGACATAAAGGTAAATTGCTTTCAAAAATTGTTATTTCTTCCAAATGCTCTCCTGCCAAGTTTTATATTCCTATTAATTTCTTCTTCTATGTGGTTCTGTAACAGTGCTGTTTTAACTCTTTTCCCCTATTACTAAAATCGGTTTGAATCAGAAGATTGCAAGGTTCCTTGAGCATTGTAAACATCAATAGAGTTGTAATAGTTCATTCAACAGAAGCGATTTGACTTTTGATAAAATCCTTTATTTTCGTGATTTTGTTTACTTAATTATTACTCCTGGTCACCTGTGATTAGATCAACTCTCATGTTTTATAACTCCTCACTATACATTCATGCTTACAGGTCGGGCGTGGAGAAAATGCACCCCTTCGCAAAATCTCTTTTTGCTTCTTGCTCCGAAAACCTCCCGTCTTCCCTCTACTCTCTTAGTCGCATTCTCCCCTAACAAACGTCATCATTCCACCATCAGAAGTCGCATTCTCCACATGTGTCTGCAACTACTTCTCAAAACGCACCTTCCAGCCTCTTGTCCGAAAAACACTCTTTTTCCCTACGTCCTAATGTTTGCTACCTAATCATCACCCTGAAGGAAGGCCCTTACTCGAGAACAGAAGTCCTTCCTAATGAGTCGCTTTAAAACTAAAAAAAAATAAAAAAATCTTCTTCTATTGTTGCCATTGTAGGGCCAGACATATCAATTCTTAGATAATACCTTTTCTTTCCCGCCGTATAGCGAGCTACCGCCTCGCCTTTACTATACGATCTGGCTATCAAGGCGGCTGAAGGCGTCCTTGTGTAGAAGAATAATTACCTCGACAAACTCAGTCCAGTACACGGAAATAAAAACAACAACAAGACTTTATTATTCCGATAACATTTGCTTCACGGGTTTCCGATGATTTTCCGCTCAGGTTCCCGTGCTGACCACGTGCTACCTTTCCACAATTCTTTCCGCGATACCCGGTGGACGAAGGAATCCTCCTTCCCGTTCACCACGCTGCACGTCTGCGATAACCGCAGTCCTTCCGTCAGAAACTGGTGTCCAAACCAGGACCCTCTCTCCTTGACGACCGAAGCTCAACTGTGTCACTTAATCCTCCTCGCCCTTTCTGTCCTCTATCACGCATGCTCAAGAAAAAACTGGTTGTCCCGGTCAGCACGTGAAATACCTGTACTCAGGAATGTCGTCGGATACCCGAAGGGGATTACAACCTTGCACGTATACAAAAGCAGTATCACAACTTGTTTAACAGAAGCACTCGAGCAGCTGACTCTTCAAGGTCAGATGCCCCAGGTGTTCATGCACCCCTCTCTTAATCCCCCATAGGATTAAAGTCGTACCACGTGGGTGGTGATGAATATCAGTTCTTATCTGAAACAACAAAATGGCGGAATGAAACGTCCGTCCGCACGTGTTCATCACAATATTAAAAGTACATAAATTCATATTTGACAGTTCGATTACGGGCGACCCTTACAGGCCCCCACCAAATGAACGAGAGATACGGTCTTTTGCCGTATTCTCGAGTCAGTCTCTTCCTTGCCTGCAGATCTTGGGTGACACAACATAATACACTTTTTCACTTCTCGCACGTTATGTAACATATACACTTGTACCACCCTGAGACCTTCTGTGGATCTCCACCTGTGCCGTGAAACATTCTCACCATGGCGCTGCCCTACTCTTTAAAACTGAGTCTTGACAACGCATAGGCGTGAGGAATTAGTTTGCCCGCGACATGAGATATGGATAAATTAAATTGGGAAATAGCCAAACTCCAACGCTGTAATTTTGAACTTTGCGATGCGGAACGGGTGAGAAAAGTAAGGGGGTTGTGATCGGACATAACTTCGACCCGGTTACCAAAAATCCACCCTTCAAACCTTTGCAAACCCCATACTATGGCGTACGCCTCCTGATGGCTGACCGCCCATCTGGCTTGCGTCCCATTTAATTTTTTGCTAGCATAGGCCACTGGCCTAATTTTGCCTTCCTCATCCCTCTGACTCAAACAACATGCCACCGCAAAGGAACTCGCATCCGTGTGTAAGATAAAATGCTTACTGAAATCCGGGGTGTTTAATACCGGTGCCTTACACAAATTTTCCTTCAGAGTCCTGAATGATTCCTCCAACTTTTCCGACCAAACTACCCTATCTGCCGCCCTTTTTCCTGTGCAATCTGTTAAAGGTTTAGCTATCTTCGCGAAGTTGGGTACGTAATCACGGTAATACCCACCTAATCCCAAAAAAGCTACGTATTTCCTTTTTCATCTGAGGGGGCAAAAGGTCCCTGAAGGCCTGCAATTTCTCGGGGTCCGGCCGGTGATGGCCCGAGCCGACCACGTGCCCTAAGTAATTCACCTCCGTACGGGCGAAACAGCATTTGTTCAAATTTCCCGTAAAGCCTGCCGCCTCCAAACTTTCAATTACTCCTTTCAAATGTTTCAAATGCTCCTCCCATGAGCCAGAAAAAATAGCCACGTCGTCCAGGTACGCTATCGCATAGTCTTGGTGCGGGGTCAAAACCTTATTCATGGCTCTCTGAAAAGTAGCCGCCGCTCCTGATAACCCAAAGGGCATTACTTTCCATTGATAGAGCCCCTTATGCGTTGCAAAAGTGGTATACTTTCTACTGTCGGGGTCCATTGGGATTTGATAGTACCCCTTTAACATATCAAGCGTAGTAATATACCGGGCTGCCCCCACCTTCGCTAACAAATCTGGGATATGAGACATCGGAAATGCGTCCGGAACAGTGTGAGAATTTAACATTCTGTAATCTACACACATCCGAACTTCTCCATTTTTCTTAGCCACACATACTACCGGATGACTATACTCTTCTTTTGATTCTTCAATCATCCCACGATCCCACAACTCCTGGCTCTCCACTGCTCTCTGCATCGATTGTGGCACCTTGTACCTGTGCTGGGTACGAAGTACGCTTTCCGGCTTGAGTGTAATTGCGTGCTTCCCCACTGACGTCTCTCCCACTTCTCCCGAAAAGAACTTCTTCGAGCTGTTCACCAGCTCCTGTAACTCCCTAAGTTGCTCCCGAGTTATCCTCTCCCTATCTATCCTGATTTCTTCAGGTTCTACCAACTGTAACGTAACCTGTCCCAACACTTGCTCCCGATGATACAACATTCCATCCGTATAGAGATAACCACCTCTGCCATTTTCCGCCTCATTCCTAGTGGCTACTACTAACGTCACACACCTCTTTTGTTGCTCTGTAAACAAGCGTCGGTCTGTACTCCCCTGAGCTTCACTCGTATCCAAATCAGTAACGCTATCTCCTGTTCCCTCGCTAGCTCTCTTTGCCTCCCCTAATTGGTCGGCCTGCTGTTGCTCTCGCTGATTTTCCTTGCCGGCTTTAGCACTGAGCGCTAAAATCCTGGGGCTATTTTGCTCTTCAAGCCACGTTCCACCAACTAAGCGCGCTTGCTCCTCCTCCGCTGAAATATCTGTGATCGCAGGACTTTCAATTCCTAGAATATCCTCCCCTTCGATTAGCGCTTCGCCAGTCTCAGATTCTGGATGCACATCCGGCCTATTCCCTAACTCTAACACCTTTTCATACGAGGTTGCCCACATTGGGGTCGCTTCCCTTAAAATTTTCATTCGCTGGTAATCCTCCGGTGCTATAATTACCCTGTTTACCAGATTAGGAACAATTGCACACATCACTTCACAAAAACTTTCTGGCGCTTCTCCTGTTTCTAATCCCTCTTCATCTAATCGGAGATTCAATTGTTTAATGACAAACTCTCCTTTACTACCATCGAAGCCTCTTAAAATTATTCTACCCTTTGGTTCCAACAACTCTTCGCCAAGTAAACCTCCTCTTACACAACTCACCTCCGCGCCTGAGTCAATAAGGATTTCGGTGCTCTTTCCGCATTCCGACTTAACCCTCTTCACTTCTCCTACCGGAATTTCTATTACCTCGTTCTGACTTCCTTCTTGGCCTAAAACTCTACCTACCTTAGCTGTCATTCTTTTATCATCACTTATCTCTACCGGCTCTATCCTTCTCTCTGAAACATCTTCGGCTCTCTTTTGTCCCATCGATACTCTGTTTACCTTATTTGGGGGATCTTTCCTCCAATTCTGAGAGTAAGAGCTGGGAGTACTCTGGGATGCCTTCTGGTTACAATTTGCTTTACGGTGCCCCACTACTCCACATCTAAAGCATATAATTCCCTTATCCAAACTAGGATTCCCTACCATAGACCTCGCTGCTGAATAACCTGGCTTATGTCCGACGCTCTGATCTGTCCCGGAAAACTTTCCTTTCAATTGATTTCCGCCTGTCTGAAAACTTCCCTTCTTCCAGGCTTCTGATTGACCTCCTTTGAAATACGTTACCAAGGGATGACTGGGTTTACATCTTCCTACTTCTATTCCCATAGCTCCCACGTGACTTTCGTATAAATCACAAAGTTCTCCTAATTCTGTCGAAGGAACTAACTTCCCTACGGAACCTCTTTGAAGAATGTAGGTCTTCAGTTCTTGGGACAACAAAGTTTTGAATTTGTCGCATACCAACAAATTGACCAACTGATCGAATTCTTTCACTTCACTACTGTTGATGTAGTAGGTTAGGGTCCTCTTAATACGTCCCGCTAACTGCAAGTAGCTTTCCCCTTTGTTCTTACTAATATTCTCAAACTGTTTCAAATAAATATCCGGAGTCAAATGGCATTCCACCAAAATTGCCTCCTTAACTATTTCGTACTTATCGTACTGCTCTATAGTCAAACGACGAAATAAGTGGTTCACACATTCTGAATTGAATAAGGCTATCACCAAACGACCTTTCATTTCTTCTGGTACTGAGTGTAATACAAATGCCCTTTCTAACGAATCAAAGAAGTCCAGAATTTCTTCCGGCTTACTGGGACTTCTGGGTAAAGTTCTTTCTAAGATTCTCATGTAGTCGGCCAACTTACCCTCATTTTTACTTTTAATAGACTCCTTCTCTTTCTCATTAATTAATTCTAATTTTCTTAACTCAAATTGCCTTTCTTCTTTCCTATCCGCTAATTGTAATTCTAGCATTCTTTGTTTCCTCTCAGCTTTTCTCTCTTCTATCTCAAGCATTTTAAATTGAAGTTCCCATTCCATTCTAGCTGCATTATTTTTCTTGTCTTCCATATTAATGCTTACTCTTTTACTAGAATCTAATTCTGAATCGTTAAGAATACTATTATCTTCGTTGTCCGCGTCTAAATTATCCTCAACTTTCCCTTCCAAAAGCTCAGTCATGATAATACACTACAATACACATTCAAAAAATACACTCATGCAAAGAAATAAGAAAAGAAATCATGCAAACTTCCGCATTAAATCATCGAAGGTTAATCTACTTTCTGTTTTGTTTCTAACCTATCTCTACCTTCATGCATTACCCGAACATCTACTATCCTGTTTTACTCAGAATACTTATATTCCTTCTGCCTCTTTCGCTACACGTAAAAAAAACCACTACGCTATTTTAGCTTCAAATTTCTTAAATCGTAAACATGAAAACTCGACTTATCTAAACACACTTATTACTTAATGAAAATATTTTGACACTTCGCATTCTCTAGCAACTGACATAAAATTAACTGTTACAAAATTTTACTTTACAATTCTTTACTCTGAGAATATATAATTATTAGCTTTCCCTTTCCTTTCTAGTACCATGATGAGAACTTCTACTCTTAACCCTAAATTATACCAAATGCACAGGCGAAGACACATAAATAATCTCAGAAAAAAAAATGTGGTACGTTACCGGACCACTCAGGCCCCCCTTCTGCTTCTTCTGTTGTCTTGCTTGTAAGTCCTCGTCCGGCTTGGGATTTCCGTACGCTGAGGTGCACACTGTCTTTGTCTTAGTCGACACGATGGATACCTTATCTCGGCTAGCACGCTGGTGTCTCTTTCTTCCGGTCGGTACGTCGTCAGAGTTCTGTCATTCGGTCACTGGAAGTTTCACAAAAAGTCCGTTGTTCCTTCTTCACACGTGTCGCCATTCACGTCATTCATGAGCTCGCTTTCAGGCTGATCCTACCGACTGCGCCACTTTATCTGGCTGTAGGGCCAGACATATCAATTCTTAGATAATACCTTTTCTTTCCCGCCGTATAGCGAGCTACCGCCTCGCCTTTACTATACGATCTGGCTATCAAGGCGGCTGAAGGCGTCCTTGTGTAGAAGAATAATTACCTCGACAAACTCAGTCCAGTACACGGAAATAAAAACAACAACAAGACTTTATTATTCCGATAACATTTGCTTCACGGGTTTCCGATGATTTTCCGCTCAGGTTCCCGTGCTGACCACGTGCTACCTTTCCACAATTCTTTCCGCGATACCCGGTGGACGAAGGAATCCTCCTTCCCGTTCACCACGCTGCACGTCTGCGATAACCGCAGTCCTTCCGTCAGAAACTGGTGTCCAAACCAGGACCCTCTCTCCTTGACGACCGAAGCTCAACTGTGTCACTTAATCCTCCTCGCCCTTTCTGTCCTCTATCACGCATGCTCAAGAAAAAACTGGTTGTCCCGGTCAGCACGTGAAATACCTGTACTCAGGAATGTCGTCTGATACCCGAAGGGGATTACAACCTTGCACGTATACAAAAGCAGTATCACAACTTGTTTAACAGAAGCACTCGAGCAGCTGACTCTTCAAGGTCAGATGCCCCAGGTGTTCATGCACCCCTCTCTTAATCCCCCATAGGATTAAAGTCGTACCACGTGGGTGGTGATGAATATCAGTTCTTATCTGAAACAACAAAATGGCGGAATGAAACGTCCGTCCGCATGTGTTCATCACAATATTAAAAGTACATAAATTCATATTTGACAGTTCGATTACAGGGCGACCCTTACAGCCATCTATAACACAAAATCTTGTGCGCTGTCCTCTCCGGAAGTACACCAATAAACTAATCGTTTGCGGTGACTTGCTGGCTCTCCCAAATCAAACTCAAAAATCATATCCTTAAGAAGTTTCCCATGATTACTTATAAAACATTCTAAACTACCAGGATTCTTAATTATTTACATATTCATTAAAATTCACCGATTAAAAGATATTTACATTACATTTCATATAATAAATATTCCCATTCAATTACGCTATTAATAAAGGTTATTCACATTTACCACTATTACAGTTCTCGCTCGATATCTATTGCCCAAATGTAAGTTCGATTACTTCTAGGTTTCCCACATCAACTTCTAGATCTTCAGTTTTTGTAAAAGTATCGTATATCAATTTTGTTTCCTGTTAATTCATTTTTATATAACCCCACTTCTTTATGTTTGTCAGCAAGTTCCTGGATCACACTGTACAGTTCTGAGAGGGGTAGTTGTAAAAATGACCATGCTGTTAGCAAAATGAAAGTGGGTTAAATATTATCATTAATAATTTTATTTCCTCGTGTTCCCAGTTCAATGACTAAAAGAAATCCTGCAAATGTGGCATTGAAAATCTTGGGAGACATGGTGTCTCTTTGTGTCACTCCCTTTCCAATTTTTATATGTGCTGTGTTCTCAAATAGTTGAACCTTTGCACTTGCATTTCCAGATGTTATGAATATTAATGTACACATCTTCAACACCACAGGATTTCAAAGACATTAATATAACTGCTGATGGCTTCATACAATCAAAAGCAGTTTCATAATCACTGAAAGCCATAATATATACTGGAAGTTCATACTCATTCACTCTTTCAGTACATGGATACTCATATGTCCTATACACTCTTTCAGTACACGGATACTCATATGTCCACTCCTGAATCCAGCTTGTTCTCTTGGTTGTGCCATGTCTAGTGTTTTCTTCAAGCATATATTATGAAAACACAATACTAAAATAAGCATACACAAATTTTATGGATATTTTGCTCACTGTGCTAATAAATATCAATTAATATTTACTATTAAATATTTGTGTTATTAAACAAATTTTTCTCGACGTGCTACAAATATCAATTAACATAATTTTTTGGATGCCTGTGCATAGCACATATTGATGCACACACATACACAACAGGAATACATAAAACTATATTTCATATATTTTGACATGTTTACTGATGAAGTATTGAAAACAATATTAAATACCTGGTATTTGTGTATCCTTTGTAGTTGATCATCAGTAACTTGTTGCACTGAACTATCTTCGTTTACACTATTTACATCAGAAGTCCTAATAACATCTGACTCGGTTTGATCGAAGTTCGTTATGTCACTGGAGTATAAATTATTTTCTGTAGCACAAATGTAACTGTCTTGAGATGAAAACTCTTTTTGAGAATAGGCATCACTATTAGTTTCAAATGCTTTTGGGGGAGGGTAGTGAGGTGAAGACTTGGATACTCCTATGAAGCTGTCAGGAACATCCACTGCCATCTCTCTGTGATGACCATGGTTTATTTCCATTCCCTTTTCCAAAACATCAGCCAAACCTTTGTCACCACCTAGCAATATCTTATTTTCATGATGTTTTCTATCTGATAAACTCTGAAGAAGAGTTTCTACAGATACACACTCCTGTGAAAAATTAACGGAAACGCAATTACTGCCGTTCTGTGGTTCAATTAAAAGCCTTTCCCTTGGTGGAGTTTCGGGGGAATTGGCATAAAGAGATTCTTCAAAATTATCAGTAGAGTCTAGAATTTCCTGCTTCAGCTCCAGCTCTTGATCGTGCGTGTCATGATCACCAGGCACATATTCGCCATGGCCATTAGTACTTAGAACTATCAGTTCTTTATTATCTCCAGTATCCAGTTTAGAGTGGCACAAATTACTGGAGTTATTCAATTGATCTTTCCTCATGCGTTCTAGTGTTGCATTGTGAATTTCAGGCACAGTGGTGACATAAATTGGATTGTTTTCAATCACACCATTTAGTTCTTGATTGCTCTGTGAACATTCATTTAACTCCTGTGAGAGTTTTGTCATGTCAACAGGTTTGATCTTTTTAAGGGCAGATAACTTCTCCAACCTCTCTCTGGCTTGCTGTTCCACAGCAATGACAAATGCATCCTGAACGTTGCTGTTGCGCGCCAGGTCTAATGCTATAAAAAGAAAAACAGTAGTGTGATTAATTAAAAGAAGTGACCTCTTTATACATTATAAAATATTATAGAGAATAAAGAATAATATGCAATAAAACCTCGAAAATCTGGCAACTTCAGAAATTTGGCACTTTTATGATTTCTGAATTGCCTAATTTTCCCCGATTTTCTGATTTCGTTTTCGCGAGAACATCCAATGCTTCCCCAATAACCATGGAAATTTCCCGATGTACAGTCTCAACAACACATCGCAAGATCATCCTAACTCAGCGTGCAAATCGCCGAAAGCCGCCTACGTGTAAAATCGGGAGGTTTCTCAAATTCGCCATCTCATTGGGCCGCGCTGAAGTCACACAGACCAATGAGGCGAAGAATTGGCGTGTAAGTTTGAAATGCGTGTCAAACATGTGATGAAGATCTGTGCTTAGTGGTGGCAGTATGTGGATTTAATTGTGTAACAATATCTACATCGGCCTTCATGATGCATCTTGGCAATCGCCTTCGCGATGCATCGTAGTTTCGTCAGTCGAAAAACCGTAACATCGATGCCAAATTCACATCAGGTTTTGGTGATGTATTGATACATCGTCCTAGCTGTTGATCTGGCTTTTTCAAGTTTTTGCCTAACTATTCGTCAAATTCAATTTTTTTCGACCGAGTTTTATAACAATTAGTACAAAAAGGTAATCGCCAATATCTTCGCCAAAACTTTTTTTCATTGCCAAAACGATTTTTTTTTTCACGAATTGCGAAGAATGCGGTCGGCAGTGCGACCCCTGCATATTTATAAGGTGTAAATGCGCAATTTTGCGTTAAAATGACCTGTTACATTAAAGTGAATTGCCTGTTACACAATTTTTGGATAGCTTCAGAAATCAGGAATTTTCACAAATCCGGCACTCGTCCGGTCCCGTCGATGCCGGATTTCCGAGGTTTTACTGTACAATACAGTGGAACCTGCACGAAAAGATAGCATTTGCATAAGATCAGAGACATCTCCTTAACCAGGGCACTCTTATTAATTTGTTTCATCAACATCATTTTCAAGTGCTTTACATATACATTTCACGAACACCGTATACATATTTAGTTACGACATATTGCAGTTACATCACAGTTAAAAAAAAATATACTAAAACAAATGTATTCAAAATGAGCTTTTCTGAATGTTTTGATAAAAATAATGTGCAACAGATCTTTAACATGCCTTCTTCATTTATAAGTACAAATATTTAATATTGAGTCACTGAATGAATTGTTGTACCAGCTTCTTAATTTCCTTAGTTCATATTTAAAGACTACAGTATTGTAATCAAAACAGAAAGTGTTGATTCAGTGGATTTATTATACATCTTTAATTCCATTATTAGACAGTGGTAAAATGCCATCGGAGCAGGGCATGAAAATTGGATGAGAACTCTATTGCTAGGACATCATTAGTGGCACAAACATTTGCAATCATCAATGTAATTTTAAGGGATAAGGCAAAACTATTAAATTCAACTGAGAAAATGAATGTTTTTGCACTTGGATCATGAAGGATTTTCAAAGCTACCTACAGTCATAGCAAACATGGACTGTTTGGTTTTAAAAATATTTTAAATTTTAAACAATTACAAATTGACCCAAAACACAAGTTTTTGAGCCACTGTAACAAACAATGTTAGCAATTGGTAAGCAAATCAGTAAGGCTGGTGTAACATGTATTTTCAACTGTGTATTTAAAAAAATGATGTCTGGCAAGGATGGTATCAAATTAAGACACTAAAGGTATTGATGAAAATTTATTTTATTTCATTTCATTTATTTCGTATTTCGGTTGTTACAATATGCAGTTGACATGTAAATCAAATACAGCAACAACCAGGAAATAAGACGGAAAAGGCCTCCACAAGGCCTGACAAGCCCTTTCATTATGATGACTGAACACACAACAAATATCCAAGAACAAAGCAAGCCAGACACATCGTACAACCCGTTTAGAGGTGAAAATGATAATAATAAATGGCATCATGAAACTGATTTCAGGATAGCAAATGTTTAAGTTTTCTTTTAAACAAATTATAATCATTAATAGCTAATAACTGTGGTGGGAGCGAATTCCAAATCTGCGGGCCAGAAACTAAAGTTACATTCCTTTTATTAACTCCCCCCCTAGGGTTTTATGACTACCATGAGCAACTCCTGGGGCTATAAGCAGTCCCTGCTCCTAATTTAGGGCAACTGGCTTAAGGGAATAGACAGAGCCAGTGCCATCAGACAAAACCACCACCTATTCCTTATCCAGAACTTGAACCTGGGCCAGTCTAAGACAACTGGTCAGAGGTCAGCACCTCAAACCACATGGCCACTGCAGGGTGGCTTAACATCAGACACTTGAATTTTACTATATATCTGAATGAAGAAAGAATTTTTAAGAACTGAAACAACATAACAATGATCCATTACATACAAGATAAGAATGACATACTTATTTGTTAGCTTTTTCTCTGCAGTACACAAAATTTTCACTAGTGAGCTGACCCATCATTAGCACAAAATATAAAACACAGCTCAATCAAGAGAAAAGGCTAGACCCAGGAGTAATTATTCAGTAATAGTATAATACCTATTTATAAAAAAAAAAAAGGGGGGGAGATCAAAATGAACATGAATTCTGTATATTTTGGGCAATTGCCAAAGTTGGATTGTTTCAGAACGAAAAAAAATATAACAAAAAATTAGAAAAAGAGTATTGGAGAAAGAAAACACCTCATCTATGCTTTTTGTCAGATTTGAAAACATTTTTCACTCAATGAACAAGAATAATGAAGCAGTTAAGATAAACAGAAATCATCTAACCTTTATGCAGCTGAAAATAACATTTCTTCAAATAAACCCTTCAGAATAACATAGCATTATGAGGGCTATAGCAATTTTTCTGGACGATTCAAATACACACAGCTAATCTAAACAGCTTGTACCTTTTTATTACCGTTCACAGGTTTGCATTTTTTTAACAAAAGAAGGTGATAAAACTAGGTATATCCCCCAATACAGTATACAAGCACTTCACATTCACAAGGGAATCACATGAACTACCTGTCATTCTCTTTGATGCACCATTCCTCGGTACATCAGACCTTCCTCTTCCCACTGATGCCATATTTGCATCACGGTGCTTGCATTTCTCCCAATATGGGCAGTGATGTCACAGAGGGAAAGTCTGCTTTCCCACAGTCCAGTACATCAGCCTCACTCAAAGTTCATCAGATGTGCGTATGAGTTTTGTTTGCTGGGGCGGGGCATACTCAGTACCACTACCTTACTGCCACAATTCCCACAAATCAACTAGGGAAACTTACCCTGCGAGTCCTACTTTTAGTGAGACAGCTGCGAGGGCATAGCTGGCACAAATCATTTGTAGGTACACTGTGGTTGTAATCATTTCCATCTCCATATGTGACCTACCCATCCTGCAAGTTTCGGGCTGACCACACACATTGTTACTGGTATTGCATTTTCAACAAACAGCAGTGTGTTAAAAAAAAAAAAAAAAAAAGACCTGTTTCCATCTTTCTGGATAAATTTATTTAAAAATGTGTATTCACTTAGAAGACAGTCAGACACTTGTTTTTTTGAATCCTAAGGATTTTGCTTTGTTTCGATATTTAAACATCTCCTGTAGTGGGAATAACTTTTCATGTGTTATTTTATTCACAAAACTTTGTTAAAAATATGTCGAACATGCTTTGCAGGAAAGCCAACACCTGGGTTGTTTACACAAACTACTGTAGATGACAGTTACAGTAATTTACAGCAGTATCCCCTCCCCACTGAGGGCACATCTATAACTGGCAAAGGATCACAAAACTATCATATAATTCGCTTTTTGATTGATTTGGACTCATTGTTTATTATTGCATCAGTCACCATATAAGGCTTAGCAAGGCATGATATCACATTTTTAGGAAAACGCAGGTAGTTCCTACATTTTGGTCTACAAATTATTGTAGTTTCTGACCTTTTATCAGGTCATATCACAGCTGCACTTCTCACTTCCTTAATACTAGACATATTTTTTAATGAAGCTTTATGAATAAAATAACAAAATGTTATTGCCACTATTTAAAATATTTAAGTACCAAAATAAATGTATTGGGCTACTGGGAATTTGTAAAATTGGGTGATTCAGTGTTTTTAAAGATTATCAAAACATGTGTATAACAATGGACAGGGGTAAACCAATCCAAAGTACCCAGTTGCCTGAAAGTACCCAGTTGCCTGAAAATTTTCACCTGGCACCTGAGTATCCAAATTCCATTCTAAATATTTTATTTTTGTTGACTACTTTCTAAAATTTTTGTTTATTTGTAGACTTAGCATATCAGAATAATGAAAATGCCAAATATAAATATTTGGAACTATCACCAGGAATATGTTATTGATATTGGCAGCAGTAATTTAAGCTGAAGTTCCATGGTGTGACCCAAGACAGATTGGAGTGAACATCAGAGATGTTCATAGCCATGGCATTAATTTCTTGTGGGGTACTGACACATCTATTTATTCATTAGTGTTTTTTGCTGGAAGACTAAGTTGAAAACCTATTTTGAACTGCAACTATTAATACAAGTGTATAATATGTTCACCACTTTTAGTTGTATATTTTGCACTAAATTATTGAACAATTTATAAGAAATACATTAATTTTGACAGTCAAAAAGGTCACAATTTTGTATGTGTAGTTTTTGTTTAGATCAATCGCGGCTTTCTCTTCGTATCTCTTGAAAACAATGCTGGCACCTGAAAATTTTGGGGTTTTATCTACCCCTAACAATATGTTAAAAAACATAGGCAAAGGCTAAAAGAACAAATGCGAGCTCTCACAAAGATTTCCCACATTCTTCACACTTGCAACATGCTGCATGCACAGGGCTTGAAAAATACCATGCCCAAGATGCCCAGGGCATGTAATTATTGGCTTAAGCAGGTAAAATACAAATCTAGTTGCCCAGTCAGGCAAATAAATTTCAGACAAAAAAAAATTGGAATGGAGAATTTTCTCTTATATGAAAAAAGATAGTCAATGCTTATTTTTCGTTTCACTGAATCATCTTGTATTATTGTTATGGAGTGCCAAATACAGAAGAATATCATTTCTTTAATTATATTATATTCTAGGTCCACAATGAATAAAACTATCAAGTAGCCTATTTACTGTTCATCACATTAATGTTTAGCACTAGGTTCGACCACTGAGTTCACGTTTGAGGGGTAACTCTAAAGTAGCTATTGCAAAGAATGCTGATATAACAATGGAAGGAGTCAGTCTATATCATGCCTTTCTTGAGTTCCATTGTGTAGCTTGACATAATCCAACAAGTCAGTTGTAGCATTATAATGGTTGTCAAACTTGTCTCCAGTTTTCATAAAATTGATGTATTTCAATGTTGTCCAGAACTATTCATCACTATTTACCATAGGTGCTGCACTTAAAACTCCTTCAGCTTACCTCCATAATTGGTATATTGAATGATCAGATTAAAATCGTCGCTAAAAACTTTAAAAACATAAAATCTATTAAAACAAAGACAAGAAATTAAAATGTTGCTTCGGTCCTCCCTCATGCAATTCTCAACAGTCAACCACAGACTAGTTTCATTCTGTTTTGTTCACAGACATCATCAGTGTTTAGTTTGATGATTATAGATATTCAGTGTGGCATAGTCCTGTACAACGTTGAAATACATCAGTGTTATGAAGATGGGAGGCAAGTTTGACAACCATTATATGATGCTAACAACTGACAACTAACTGACTTGTTGGATTATTTCAAGCTACACAATTGAACTCAAGAAAGGTATGACATAGACTTTGATTCTTTCCATTGTTGTATCAGCATTCTTTGCAATAGTTACTTTGTAGTTACCCCTCAAACATGAACTCAATGGTCAAACCTAATGCTAAACATTAACATGATGAACAGTAAATAGGCTTCTTGATAGTTTTATTCATTGTGACTATTATAACCATGTATATTGTAGTAGGCAACTACTAGATATGTAACGTACTAGGAGATGTGACGTACCAGCCAGAAGGACGCACACGGCATAAAGGCAGAGAGGAATCAGAATAAAATGTCCGCGTAGCTTAATTGGTAGAGCAACTTATTCCGGAATGAGGGGACCCGGGTTCGAACCCCGGCGCGGATAAAAATGACAGGAGAAATTCACTTCGTTATAGATATTGAATATGATAGTTCTAGGTCCAGAAATTGGGACTGGAGCCATATGTAGTTTTGCTCCAAATGTTTACAGTTAACGATGGGTGAAGACAATGACAACAGGATATTGCACAGCCCCTGGTGAGGCTGTGTCTATGGTATAAAACTTAAGTTAGTGAGGCAAGAAGCAAGGACATGGAAGCTCCTGCCCATGACAAACAGCGGTGCTGCTGAAACATGTCGTTTAAAACAGAGATTGTGCAATGCATTCCAGTTAGCTAGGAGAATACAGAATAATGAACATACAGATGCCAATACTTAGCAGCTTGAAGCATCAAGCTGCTAAGTATTGAGCAAGTTGTGTTAAGTAATGGATGTCCAATGCTTTTTGGAAAAAAATCCAGCAATGAGAGTTTAACTTCTAGGAAGTAAATATGTGAAATTCCCACTCTGTCAGTGGTTGTTACAAATTCATCTTCCACATTGATGAGTCATGTAATTTCAGAATCTGAATCCACATCGTTCGTAAAACGAAAACGTACACAGGCAGGCATTATGATAAAGTGTACAAGTGCTGTCGTGTAGTTCAGGAATAGTACATAAATCATTTAATTCATAATTGCTACACTATTTGCACTGCTGTGTATTCAAACTATGATTATTTTATTTTTCTGCAAAACAAGGACACATTTTAAAATTTTATGAGCATGGCAACATTACTAAATTTCTCAAATGCCAATTTCAGGATCATTGCCTTTCTTAAAACTTGAGATACACACTTTCATGCACTGAAATTCTTTTAATACAGACATTTAAAATGCAAAAGATCGATAAACAGTTTATAATATTTTTTCACTTAAAAGAAATGAGGCTACTAATTTGTTAACTTGAAAGATAAAATTTTCCTGGGCATTCAGCTTTTACTACATGGGCAGGTAAATAATTTCTACACATGCCCAGTCAGGCATGAAACTTTTCAGATATTTTTTAAGCCCTGATGCATCAACCTACCCCACCCCTTGTAAATACTGAAATGCTTTAAAAGTAAAACAGGGCTTTTATAATCAGCTAACAAGAACAAGTATCTCAAATATTATAATCTACTGCATTTACTTTTTGTTTGTTATGGGTAGAAACAGATGATAAATAAGTGAAATAGGTCAGGTGATGCGCAACATCACAGCTTCTCCTTGACAAATTTCAACCCCGCCTTCTCGTGGTGCATCCTATTCCCACTAAAGGGGCTCTGACGACCGCCAATAGCGGTATAACTATAAAATCAGGATTAGAGGAAATGCTATCCCACAATCACCAACCCGCTTGGCCAGCGTGGTGAGTTATGGCCAAACCCCTCCAAAATGACTCCACATCTTAAATATTGGCCCTCGGTCTCCAGCAGCTAGAATGTACCTGGCCAAGGCAGTGGCCAGTGCGACCATGAAGGCAGAGAGTGCTAAGAATCCCCGGAGGACAGGACTAGGCCGACATCTGATGCTGACCTAGACTATGTATAATGGACACTCCCTATCTTCTGATTCAAGGCTTCTTGAAGAGGAACTACAAAGGATCAAGTGGGACATCGTCGGGCTAAGTGAGGTAAGGAGAAGATCTCATTGAACTGAAAAGTGGACATCTCTTCTACTATCGTCGGACAGATACTGGCAGAACTAGTGGTGTTGGATTTATAATAAACAAGAAACTGAAGGATAAAGCTGTAGAAGTTGAAAGTTCCTTTGACAGAGCTGCACGACTGGTTATCCAACTCTCGAGAAGATACCAGGCTCAGATTATTCAAACTTGTGCACCCACCACAAGTCATCCTGAAGAAGAAATTGAAGAATTTTATGAGAAAATTCGTCATCTAAATAATAAAGGCAAGCAGCACGTAGAGATCATTATGGAAGATTTCAATGGGAAAATTGGGCAACTGCAACAGAATGAAACTTCAGTAGGTAAATTCGGTCACTGCAACAGAAACCAGCGTGGAAATACGCTCGTAGAGTTTGCAGAGGCAGAAGGGTTTTTCATCATGAACTCCTTTTTCAAGAAAAAGCCACACAGGAAATGGACATGGAGACATCCAAATGGGAAGACAAGTGAAATTGATTTTATTATGTGTAACAAAAAAATCGGCATAGAAGACTGCAGTGTGCTAAACAAGTTCAACACAGGTAGTAACCATAGATTGGAGAGATGTAAGATGCACCTCAACACTAAACTCGAACGTGGCAAGCTCATAAGACAAACAAAATGTATTGACATAACCAACCTTAAAAAACACCATAATACCTTCAAGCTGGAACTGAAGAACAGATTCTCTGCTTTAGAAGGCCTAACATCGAAAGAAGTGGATATTTCTGAAATTAACAGAAAAGTAACCAAAGCTCTTATGGAAACAGCAACAAAATTAGCTGGGTCTAAGAACAAGTTGCATGTGAACAAATTATCAGGAAAAACCAAAATGTTGATGCAAAAAAAAAAAAAAAAAAAAAAAAGATGAGGACAACTAAAGAAGATGTGATTTTCAAAGTGGAATATATAGAGCTATGCAAGACAGTACGAAAAAGTATCACTAAAGACGCAAGGAAATTCAACTGTGAACTTGTGAGGAAAGCAATTGAAAACAACGAAAGCCTAAAGATAGCAAAGGGACATCTCAGTAAGGGAAGAAAACAGATTATGGCACTGAGAAAAGAAGATGGTTCTGTAACAAGAAATAGAGGCGAAATTTCGACAAGAGTGAAAGATTTCTACTCCAAATTATATGAAAGGGATGATACATGTACTCCAGACATCATGAAAGGTACCAGTACCAGAGTTCTTCCAGTCCTCCCAACAGAAGTTGCACATGCAATCAAGAACATGAAGCGGGGAAAAGCTCCAGGAGAAGATGGAATTACTGTAGACATCATACAAGAAGCAAGTGGAGAAATCGAAACAGTACTTGCCCAAATTTTCACTCGATGCCTTAATGAAGGGAAGATTCCTGAGGATTGAAACAATGCTACAATGATCCTGCTACATACAAAAGGTGACATTGAGGATCTCGGGAACTACAGACCTATCAGCCTCCTATCAGTGGTTTATAAAATCTTCACTAAAGTTCTTTCACACCGCTTGAAGGTAACACTGGACATGGCTCAACCGAGAGAACAAGCTGGATTCCGGAGTGGCTACAGCACTATAGATCATATCCACGTACTGAGAGAACTAATTGAAAGTGCAAGGGAATATGAAATTCCATTGTGCATGGCATTTATCGATTATGAAAAGGCCTTTGATTCAGTGAAATTATCAGCAGTTACAATGGCTTTGAAATCCTGCTGTATTGAAAATGCATACATTAATATTATTAATAACATCTATGAAAATGCAAGTGCAAAGATTCGGCTATTTGAAAATACAACAACATAAAAATTGGAAAGGGAGTGAGAAGAGGTGACACCATATCTCCCAAGCTCTTTAATGCCACATTGGAAAATGTCTTTCAATCACTGAACTGGGATAACAAAGGGATAAAGATTAATGGAGATTATCTAACCCACCTTCGTTTTGCTGACGACGTAGTCATTTTTACAACTACCCCATCAGAGCTGCAGAGTATGATCCAGGAACTTGCTGACAAGAGTAAAGAAGTGGGATTAAAAATGAACTTTCAGAAAACAAAAGTGATGTACAATGCTTTTACAAGAAATGAAGATTTATCGATTGATGCAGAAAAGCTGGAGATAACAGACACGTACGTTTATCTTGGACAGCAGATATCAAGTGAGGGTCACATTGATGAAGAAATTAATCGGCGCATAAAACTTGCCTGAAAAGCTTTTGGAAGAAACAGCATAATTTTCAAGAGCAATATGCCATTATGTCTTAAAAGAAAAGTGTTTGATCAATGCATCCTTCCAGTGCTTACGTATGGTGCAGAGACGTGGACCATAACTAAAAGAGACATACAAAGGCTGCAGACAACTCAAAGCAGCAAGGAGAGGTGCATGCTTGGTGTAACCAGGAGAGATAAGAAAAGGAACTCGTGGATCTGACAAATGACAAGAGTGGAAGACATCATGATCAGAGTTAAATCCCTGAAATGGCAATGGGCTGGACATACTGCCTGAAGGACAGACCATTGATGGACAGCCAAAATTTTAGATTGGATTCCAAGGGACAAGAAAAGACCCAGAAGAAGGCCACATGGGAGATGGGTGGATGAAATTCGAAAGTATGCGGGAGTAACATGGAGGAGACTGGCACAAGACAGACTGTTGTGGAAGAAACTTGGGGAGACCTTTGTCCAGCAGTGGATTGATAATGGTTGACAATGATGATGATGATAGCATTATAGATTATATCCATGTACTGAGAGAATTAATTGAAAGAACAAATTAAAATAAACTCTTACTATGTACACTTTTTATTGATTACAAAAAGGTTTTTGATTCTGTGAAACAATCAGCAGTGACAATGTCTTTGAAATACTACGTTACCTAAGATGCATATGTTAATATTTTTGACAACACCTGCAAAAATGCAAGTGTAAAGGTTTGATTCTTCTTCTTTGATGTAGTCCTTGTTTGATATCTGTTGTCCAAGGTAGATGTGGGCATCAATTACTTCTAAATTTGCCCCATCAACTTCTGAATCTTCTGTTTTTGCAAAAGAATTGTACAACAATTAGCCTAGCAATTTAAACGAACAATGGAAGGCCTTAATAAAAATTGAGCAACAGCTAAGAGGGAAAAAAAGAAAAGAGAGCAGCAATGACAATAGATGGCGCCAGAGACACAAAGATGCACAGATTGCGACTGAAACCCGAACCTCAATAGCTCTGCTCACTTGAGCTGTGGTGGGCAGGTGAGACACATCTGCCTCTTGATGATGACAGTAGCCTGTTGAAAGCGCTAGAGGATTGTGTATTGACGGGTTGAATGAGGTTGGCACTTGCAGTAGGGTTAGCACGGAGTTTGAAACGGATAGAGCACTTTTTCAGTCACAGTTGACAAAGGTTTAACTGCCTGAGAATGTAAATAGTGTAATTATGTACATAGTGTTTTTAACTGAATGTATGAATAAGTGGTATGGTGTGTATGTTTGCAAGGTTTTTATGGAGATGACGAGCTATGGTTACGTCTCGTATGGCAGAGGGAAACCTGCGTTTTTTGTCCAGTAAAAAAAAAAAAAGGAAAATACGATGTTTCATGCCCAGAAGAATGAATGAATCTCATAGGCAAGGAGTCTTTCAACCTTTGAAGGCCAACAACAAACATCACATGATGATAATTGACGTGCTTGAAGTGTTAAAGGAAAAAAGTGACCATGATCTTTCGGGTAAGTGATTGGTTATTTTAATAATATATCTCTATTAAGCTTTATCCCCTTGTCTTCCCAGTTCAGTGCTAGGAAGATATTCTGCAATGTGACTTTAAAGAACTTGGAAAATACAATGGCACTTTGACTCACTCCTTTCTAATTTTTATTAAACTTGGCAGGAGTGCATTTGGAAAAAACAGTACAATTTAAAAGAAAAATGCTTAATCAATGCATCATGGCTCATAAGCTTTTTCAATCACAAAATTCCAGGACTTCTCTATTTATTTCCAGGACATACAATCCAAACATTCTTACTTAAAATATTGTGAAACCATAGGTCTGTTCAACCTGTTACCTACAACAAACAACTTCCTACATGCTTGGGCAAACTTAATACAGAATGCTAAAAATGATGTCCGCTGCAGCTAATCAAAAACTTTGGTTTTTAGTCTCACAGATATTGCTGTAAACAGAAAAGTGAACTTACACCCTCTAGTGGCGCACTTGTACGTTAAGAAATATTTGAAATTACATGAGAAACATTTTGCACAGAAAATGTTCTGCAGCAAAGAAAGAATTTTTCAAATCGGACTCCTATAAACAGAGGTATGGACAAAAATAAGATATATGTGTACATCCCCTGGTGGAAAAATTATGTACTATTTTAAGCAGGAGGTATTCTAAAAAGTTTTCCGAGGTAAGCGGTATCGGTTCACGAAAGAATTTTTTCAATTGAGTTTCCAGCTCAGATTTTGTTTCAAATACATCAGAAGCAAAAATAAACACTTACGCCCCTGGTGGCCAAACCATTCCTTACCAAAAATGAGCAATTATATGCAACCCTCCCCCTCCCCCCCAAGAGCTGTATTCCACCGTAGGAAGGATTTTTGTAATCGGACTTTTAGAAGCAGAGATATTGGGGGAAATGCAATTTTCCGTTATGCCCCCTAGCAGAAAATTTATGCATTATTTGGAAAAGGGACTGTTACTAAAATAGTCTTCAATATAAATGTCATCGAAAGGAAAAAGAATCTTTTTTTCAATTGGATATTTAGAAGCAAATATATGAAATAAATTGCATTTTAAATTTGATGTGATCTCCATTTGTGCCCTCTAGCGGTGAAGTCTTGCATCGAAAAAAAAACAGAACGCATGGATCATCATTTTCACATTTTAAGCTTCTCAACAGAAAAATAATTTTACAAATCAAACTAATAATTGCAGAGAAATGGTCTCCCCGGCCGGACAAAGTGATAACATAAGCACGTAGCAAAAGATGCTTATCACGCAGCTTCAGTCTTAACAGATAAGAAAACCAACAGCCCCCTCCTCCGCATTTTGCAGGGGGTGGGGAGGGAAATTTGTCAGACATAAGTTATGACAGTAGAAAATTCCTCAACTACAAAACATCGCTCAGGGACAAAAAGGCAGGAATGGATAAAATTCCAGGACATGTAACAGAATTTTAGGACATTTCCAGGACAAAATGGAATTCCAAGACTTTTCCAGGATTTGTACAAATTATGATGCATACTCTGCATCTGCAGTTTGCAAGTTTTTAATCCTGGATTAGAGACATAGACCTCAGCTAAAACACATACAGAGGCTGCAGACAACTCTAAAAAGCATGGAAAAATATAGGCTTGTATTTTTTTTAATGGGATGGGGGAGGGGGGGGTTATGAGCAATTATATGGGCTACAAGCAGTCACCCATCCCTAATTTAGGGCTTTTCCAGGAGAAGGATAGAACCAGAACAGTAAGACAAGCACAACATCCAAGCCTAATCCGGGACTTGAATGCAAGCCATCATCTTGAACAAATAAACAAACCAAAGCCAGCACCAGGGTTGGCAAGTTTTTGACAAGTGACAGTTTTTGATTGTTTTAACTAGGGTTTCAACAGTCATGCCAAATGCTTATGTCAAAAACGTCAAATATTCAATTTCAATTTAAAAATAGCCTTTTAAAACAGCATGTATATGTAATATTTGATATTAACATTGAGTAATATGTCACATTTTTAAATAGCATAACTTTCTATTATTAAATACATGACATCAAATATTCTAGTGAGATACAGACACAACTGCTCATGCATGTTATGTTTGGCTTAGTCTCCTGAAAGAAAGTTCCCTTAGACCACCTACTGAAAAAGTGGAAAAAAGAATGGGGGCAAATCCTGAAGCCATATTTTCGGCATACTTTATTTAGCTTACATTTTACACCCTAAACATGAGAATGAAGGGTAAAACAACATACAAAAGAATCTGCCTGCACATGGGTGACAAAGAATTAGTAGGTGATTATTACCTATGCAGATGTTTTATGAATCTGAGGAAGAGCCATTCCTTCCATCCTATTTCAGCCGAAGTGGAAAGATAACCAACGCCGTGATCTGGTGAAAAGGAATTTCCAAATGTCAAGATTTTAAGACTGGTCCTGATTTCTCAACTTCTTCAAATAGCAATGATTTTGCTGTGAAGTCCTGAAAGCTATGCCTCAAAGAAAGGAGAGAATATTTTCTAACTTTGGCGTTATACACTCTAAACTACGAAATTGCTTACATTTCAATAAAGCTGCAAAATTAGTAATGTGCTACCATATAGTACGAGGAAAAAATGAGCTATGCTATTAAATAATTTGTAACT
This sequence comes from Macrothele yani, assembly GCA_039090855.1. NCBI lineage: Eukaryota > Metazoa > Arthropoda > Arachnida > Araneae > Macrothelidae > Macrothele > Macrothele yani. The sequence continues at coordinate 71,878,654 of CM077016.1, read as the reverse complement.
AGTAATAATCAGTGATGAAAGTAGATCATCTGTTTTAGGGCAACGCAATGTTTCAAGTACGGGCGAATTTACACAAACACCTATGTACACACTTTTTATACGTTTGTATTCTTATATATGCACACATAAATTGAAAAACAAAAATTAGTATAACTAATAAAAGATAAACCCTAATAAATTTGAAATTCACTTAAAAACATCTATATCACAAAGCGCAGGTCACGTGTCAGCTGAAAGATTGTTTTTTCTTAATTGCATAGCTGAAAAGCACAGAAAACATTTGGAATTCATTAACAGTTTTACTTTCTAAATTTGTACATAGTAATTACTTAGCTCTTCGATATTATGTGGTACATAATGACAAGAACTTCATACCCCTGTAACTTAATCTTACAAAGAAACACCTCTGAGGGTATTATTCTTTTCCGAGTTTAAGTTACCAAAGAAACTGATGCTGTTAGACACTGTTTTAAACAATTGGAGGATGCTGTCTTTCCTGAATGCCAGCGAGGTTTTAATCAGCTGCTATGTACCGAACTGTCACTATGAATGAATTTGATTTCAGTATTCTAAAGCTAGCCTGCAGCACTTTTACTAATTCAAGATTCTGCCCAGTCGGATAATGTATGGGACGATACAAGAGCAAAACAGCCGTATCCTCACTGAGTGTTTAGCTAAGAGTCCGAAGGACAAAATTTATTGTTTCTGTTAACAAACTCTGAAAACTGCAAAATCTGAAAGAGAAAATTTACAGACAAATTCTTGCATAAATTATGAATAGAATTCACAGATACAAATAAAAAACGGTGAGCCCAAATTTCCTTGGTATAGTTCAGCAACACATTTGTTTATTTATTTATTTTTTTAATTTGTATGTACTTTTGTTCACAACTACTTTATTTAGAGGAACATCACTCCCCTTACCAATTTCTTAAGGGAATGCCTTTTCCCACTGTTCCCACCAACTTTCACCACTTGTAATAACTCTGGGTTTGTTTTATGCTAAAATAACCGATTTTATGCAAATGAAAAAGTTAACATATAGCACTTTTTTCCCCCCTCAGTGTTACTATTGGGGGTGGGAGTTAAAGGACATCTAAAAGGTGAGTTTTAAACTTTCAATAATTCTATTAATACTAATAACTTGTTTAAAAGCAGAAGGTAAGATTTTTTTTTTTATTTGGCCTTGTGGTTTTTGACAACTTTACTCAATTTATGCACGAATTATAGCGTTTACCAGTTTTATACCTTGTCATGTCAAAAAAACTGGTTTCTGACATCAAAAAACCAACCCTGGCCAGCACCTTAGATCACATGGCCAATGGGACAGCTGCATGCATGCTTGGTGTACCCAAAGAAGATAAGAAAAGGAACTCATGGATCAGAAAAATGACAAGAGTGGGTGACAACACTATCAAAGGGGGCTAGACATACTTCTAGAGGAACTGACCACTGCTGGACAACTGACATTCTAGATTGGATACCAAGGGACATAAGAAAAGACCCAGAAGTAAAACACATGGGAAATGGGTAGATGGAATTTAGAAGCATGTCAAAATGGTATGGAAGAGAATTGCTCAAACCACAGTTATGGAAGAGACTTAGGGAAACCCTTCACATATCAGTAGATTTGAAAATGGACGATACAAGTCACATAAAATTTTAATAACAAACTACAGATTTATTACTTTTTTTCATTGCTTATTTTATTTTAGCACCAAAATGAGTTTTAGTGCAATGAATTTCACATTTCCCCTTTAAAAATGTGCTGAGTAGGATTTGTTGCAACAATGACAAAAAGCAAGGAAAAAATTTAATTAAAAATTAAATGTTACTAATTAACAAAAAAAAAATATTTCATTGTCAATTAATCCTTTACTGGAGTAAAACCTGAAAAATTAAATTCACCAGTGACTTAATTTTCTCTCCATTGAATTCAGCCTATCTGTTTTGATTCTAGGAAGAAGCTTCTCTTCATTTCTCCACTGCCATTTATATTTCCCATTCCAGTAACAATGCATGAAATGTTGATAATGTAAGATGAACGCTACCTGAAGTTATAAAAATGTAAATTCAAACAAAAAGAGTCCGTTCCACTAGCTCGAAATGTGCTCACTTCTGATTGTGTGGCTGAGCAATGAAGGGCATCTAAAAAAATTAAATTTTTTTTGTTAATTAGTAACATTTAATTTTAACTGTCTGAGGATGGGGACACGAGTCCCCTGAAAGTGCTTGCATGGAGCAACAGATTTGAGATCATCCTTTTCTTGGTTATTTAATTTTTTTAAACATAAGTTTGAACTTTGGGTTTAAAGACTAATTGGTATTTTAATTAATGTATTACATGCTGAAAGTTTTAATACATAAATAATGATTAACCTGCAAAGGGAGGGGTCGAGCTCAAAAGGAAAAACTTACAACGTATATTTGCAACATGTTAGTAGTCTAACACAGAATTACTATTTCACGCATTATATAGTTCATGAATAGACCGGGTTACCCCTAAACAATGACAAGTGGAATGAAATGTTGATAACATAAGATGTTCCGCGATCAACCTTCCGAGCGAGACTACCATGGCGATAAGGCCTATATTCGAGAGGGGGCTTTCGAGGAGTCATGGAGACCTGGCAATTCCGGCCCACGCAGGTGTGACTTGCGAGCACCAAATCGTCTGCAGACGACCTAGCTACTGATCTGGGTGTCATACTTAGAAGAGCAGCCACCATACTGCGATCTATTGAGACTCATCTTCTGACTAAGAGTAGTCATTGTTTAGGGGTAACCCGGTCTATTCATGAACTATATAACGTGTGAAACAGTAATTCTGTGTTGACTACTAACATGTTGCAAATATATGAAAAAGCCACATAATATGAAGGTTCAAACTACCTTTTGCTAACAGTAACTTACAACATATGGTTTTCTTGAGGTATCTGAATAGTAAAACCTATCATTCTATTACATGCTAAAAGTTTTAATACATAAATATCAACGTTTTAACCTGCTAAGGGAGGGATCGAGCTCAAAAGGTAAAACTTACAACATATATTTGCAACATGTTAGTAGCATCAAACAAAGATCTTCGCTCTTTCCACGTTTATAAGTGAGTCATGGAAAAATTCTCTTTTCACCGGGAGTCGAACCCAGAGTCTTCCAGTTACGCGCCGGATAGGCTTCCGCTACACCACAGCGGCCTCGAATTCCTCCGGACTCGCACACACTAACTGACAAGCCAATTTGGCAGGTTGCTTCTTGGAGCCCCGCACAATGCTGGGGATTCACCAAAGACGGTAAGCAGCAACTGAAGAAATAATTAGAAGGCGAATGAATAATTAATACAGACGCGTAACTGGAAGACCCTGGGTTCAACTCCCGGTGGCGGCCAATGAGAATTTTTCCGTGACTCACTTATAAACGTGGAAAGAGCGAAGATCTTTGTTTGATGTTCCTGGTCCACGTTAAATGTCTGTATTAACATGTTAGTAGTCTTACACAGAATTACTGTTTCACACGTTATAGTAGTTCAGGAATAGACCGGGTTTCCCTTCCCTGGAATCAGCGGCCCTAAATTAGGGCCACTGGTTCCAGGGAAGGGAGAGAGCCAGTGCCATAAGGCAAGCACAACATCCATGCCTCACCGGGTGCTTATACCACTACACCACTAAGGCAGCCCCCAGAGATCACTCAACTGGTCATTAAAAATGCAAAACTACTGGGAAAATTTTCGAGATCTTTGTCCAGAAGTGAATACCTGCTACAGAGGACGATTGATATATTTTCTATTTCTTCGCTTTTCATACTTTTCCATACTGTACATGTGAACGCTGTTCTCCAACATGCAATGGAAAATTTCGTTACTTCTACTGTAAACTTCTTTTTCTACTGGAAATTCCCAACATTTTCCCCATTTATACTTAATGCATGTATCTAGAAGTTCTACAGAAAAATCACCAATCAGAATCACTGTTATCGCCAAAATATCTGTAGTACCTTCGAAAGACAGAAAGGGCATTGTCCAATTTCCGGAGAGGGCAAATGCCCCATTTGTTCCCCTACGGGTGTCCATGTGTATATCAGTAAAGATGATAATACAAGTTTTTTGAATTATTGTCTGTTTTTTAGTATGACACACAAAATTCACTACTAATTAGGTACTCATATATAAAGGACTTTTCCATAGATATACTTGGATTTAACAGCTAATGCACAGAGCCAAAGATGGGCTTTCCAGAAATACTTGAATAACAAAACTGGCTTATATTTGGAAGTTTCAGTACTTTGTATAGCTTCAATTTTCTTGAAAAAATAACTACTCTAAAATTACTTTCTTTTTTCTAAGAATTTTCTGTCATTGCTGAGCATTAAGGAAAAAAAAAAAAAAAAAAACAGGCATTACTTTTATTCAAAAGGCACATGTACAAAAACAGTGCTTTTTAAACAAGTTCCCTTATTTTGCAAATACATTTTCTATTCTTGCATTTTGTGCATATTTTGTTTTTCATTTTTAATGTTGGCTGAGAAATTTTAAGATATATAAATATTAATAAGATCTATCAAACTTTGTTACAACATGCTGAATCATAATAGCTGATGAGCATTATTTTTGGCATAGTTCAGATGATGCACAATAGGTTTTTTTATGGATGCACTTTAGACTTCAGCCCCGTATAGTCTGCTTCAACCAACGCGCGGATGGAATCACAGGAAATGACACGTGCAGCGATAAGTGGCACTGAAGCTGCATTGGCATTGTTTGCTCCTTCGCTCCTGCATTACGTAATCGGTGTGTGGTTTGTGTGGGGCGACTGTTAAGGACGAGAAATATGCAGCATGGGTTATTTTTTAAAAGAATGGGTTTATTTGGTAACATGGCTGGCCGTGAAAGGGCCTTTATGGAATGAATGTGAGTAGTTCAGGTGTTAAATATTTACACTGCTGGCCACCCAAAATGCAACACCAAGAAGGAAGCATCCGATCGGCCTGAAATTCGCAGCATGCATCGCCCACGAGAGGAAAATGCAAACGATTAGCATTGCAGAGCATATGCAAATCATGTGTGCCCGGCACGCCACCGAGAAGCACTATAAGAAGGGTACACAGAAGGCGGGGTGTAAGTAATGGAAGTGCGTTGTGCTGCCGGACCTGTGCGTGGGAAGCTTCCTGATGCCTCGTCGCAGAATACGGCAATCATTCCACCACGTTTCGGAGTTCGACAGAGGACGAATAGTGGCTTATCGCGACAGCTGTTTATCGTACCAAGACATCAGCACCGGCGTGGGATGACATCCAGCCACAGTGAGGAGAGTATGGATTCGGTGGGTGCAGGAGGGACGGACGGATGGACCGACATGAGTGATTGCCGAAGCCGTGGCACACCACCAAACGAGAGGACCGGCATGTTGTGCGGTGGGCATTGATGGCTTGCACCACCACATCACGAACGTTAGCGCAGTAATTAGGGTGTGTTGCGCAACAACCTGTGTCAGCACGTACCATTCGACGTCATCTGCAGGAGCGGGGACTTGTCACACGGCGCTCAGTGCTCCGATTACCATTGACGTTACACCACCGGCGAGTGTGGTGGCCAGTTGAACGCCACACCTGGACTACGGAATGGCACGGCATTGTCTTCTCCGACGAATCCCGCTTCTGCCTGCAACACCACGATGGTCGGATCCGCGTGTGGAAGCACCGCGGCCAGAGACTGTATGATGCCTGCATTATGTGTCGCCATACCGGCCCATCGCCTGGCATTATGGTTTGGGGTGCAATTGGATATGACATCCGCACCCCTCTGGTACGCATCCCCGGTACACTCAAGAGCCACCGCACCATTTCCGACGTTTTGGAGCCTGTAGTCCTCCCTTACCTGCAGGACCTGCCAGCAGCCACGTTTCAACAGGACAATGCGCGACCTCACGTGGCACGCATCGTGCGACAATTCTTCACAGGCCCACCAGATGTCACTGCTGCTGTGGCCCGCTTGTTCTCCCGATATGTCGCCTATCAAACACGTCTGGTCGCTGATCGGCAACCGAGTGTCCCGGCAAGCACTACCTGCGGCTACGCCTGATGAACTTTGGCAACGTGTGGAAGCAGCCTGGACCGACATACCCCAAAGCCCACATCCAAAGCCTCTTTTGTTCGATGCAGCGGTGTGTAGCAGCCATTATTGCCATCCATGGGGGCCACACGAACTATTGATGTCTGCGTGTTCCGCAAGTCGCATGGGCCTGTAAGCTCAATCGTTTCATCTTTGTATCTGTTGTTATGTGTCCAGTAAAGCTGGCTTTGCTATCTCGTGTCCTTCTTGGTGTTGCATTTTGGGTGGCCAGCAGTGTATAACGACGGAAAAGAAGTGTTTCCTCCTCATTGAAAATCTGCCTATGTAGTACGAATATTTAACTGAAAAAACTGTGCGACTAGTTTTCTGCAAGACTGAAGATAGTCGCTGACTGTCGCAGAGGATGTGGAAACCCCACCCTGGGAAGATTCCTAAAGTGCATCATCATAGGACAATACTTTGGCGAAACAATATAAAAGAGTCATCACCTTATCAAGAGGAATACAAGCAGCTTCAAAGCACGTCCCAAGTAAACAGGAACATTGCTCACTTTTCCCTGTAATGTGATTTCTCGTACACCTGAATTGTCCTAAACGATGACACATATCCACTCGCAAATTCAATGGATGACCTGCGGAACATCTTCGTTCGGTTGGAAGCAATCCTTTCCGCTCACACCATGCGATGCATGTTTCATCTTTCCCAACTTCGTCGAAGAAACGCCTCTAGTTACACATGGCTACTGCCAAGAAAACAGAAGCCACATATCGCTTAGAACAGGGCGAACAGAAGTATATGGGATTCACGGCTTACACACTCAGCAAACAGCGATTATGTAACACACACAGCGCCTGCTTCAGCTATCGCCTCCGGCATTCCATTGGGCCGATAGCTGAAGCAGACGATGGGGGCCGAAGTCTGTTTAAAGTGCAGCCTTTATTTCTTTATTTCAGCATCTAATCACAATGACCAGTAATATGTGATCTATTGAGCCATTTACAAGGGGCGTACTAACAGGACAGACATGGGGGGGGGGGGGGCTCCAGGATAAGATGGCTCTAACCTCAGCAAAAAGATTTTACAAAATGTTTTTGCGGAAACTGCATAGGAAACTGGTAAAAGAAATGGCCAGCAATTTTTTATGGCAGCTTTGAATGAAGTATTAAAAAGAAAAGGAATTTTCGGAACCTTTCTCAATAAATTAAGCAGAATATTTGGAAATTATTTTCATGGCCTTGGTTTATAAAAACTAGATTACAGGAATGCAGCTATTCGAGATCACTTGAGGCCCCTTTCCACAGCCATAGTAAAAATCCCTATGCTTGTATTTACATTAACAACAGAATGTGAAAGAAATATTAATTCAATGAATGAAGTTTTTATACCAATGAGGATAAGGTGTTATGTATTACATTGGGTGCACATAACTACAAATCCTTAGAATACAATGAATTGAAAGGTGTTCTTTGCAGGGCCAAAAAAGCAGAGGCCTGTGTCATTTTGTTATAGCAGGGTCAAGAGAAATTTCTATTATGTGCAAAACATTCTTACATCATGTTAAGTACATTGTTTTATATAATATATTCCACAGTAAATAATTTAAGTAGTTTTACTTTTTTTGTGTCATAATGCTAAACTGTAATTTATTTATTTGCTTACTTACGTCATGTATTCTCATATAAATTGGAGAATGTCATTAAAACCTATCACACGGTAGTTAAGTGCTTTGTATGTGATTGTGAGGCATTTCAAATTTCAAAGAGGCTGTCCTTTATTCTCTAAAAGAACAAAATTTACATATGATTAATTTGGAATACGTGTTTTGTAGTACTTTGTAATGGCATAAAACTAGGACAATCCTTTTAATTACAACGTGTACAGTGCACATTTGTGTGTGTTACACGCAGTAAAGTACAATAATTTTGATTTTACAAAAAAACCCTGTAGGTTCAAAAAAATGTGAATTATTAAAATGTGCATAAAACCTAGTTAATAATATGGAATTCAAAAATTTCAGTAATTGAAAAGCTAATACATTTTTTTGCAAAAGGACCTTAAAGATATTTCTTGCAGGGAGGACCCCAAGTTTTTCTGGTACACCACTGCCAGTTACTGTATGAATATTGCAAAACCATCACGATTAAACAAATGCTGTTGGTTTGTGTGTTTATAGATAATCACATATAAAAAATTAACTTTGTGATGATGTCATCCAAATTAAAATTTGTGCATTTGAAAAAACTAAAATATTGTTAGTCAAAATACTTACAAAAAAAAAAAAAAAAAGAAAAGAAACAGTTACCTACATTGTTGAAAAAAATATTTTTCTAATTCGTTTCAAACTCAGGCCAAATGGCTTGTTTCAGAGTCAGTCCACCTTTTCATTGGTCTTCCATTGTTTCTCTTCCCATTTAAGTCTATAATCCATTATTACCCCAGTTATTCTTTCAAAACGATGTCCATTTTTTTATTAGTAATTTAGTTCTTTCAATATATCTTTATTTCTTTGTTAATAAAGTCTTTTATAACCCACAGCTTTCTTCCAAAATCTCATCTATGCTGCAGTGATTTACTTCTTCCCTTGCTCTTTTTCTGTGCATGCTTTGCAGCCATCTAACAGCATTGGTTTATGAGAGTACCATACATTCTCGATCTGCAATATTTGATTAGTGACTAATGTTGGTCTTAGAATGTTTTTTAAAAGTTTACATACAACTCAAAACATTTTATGTTAAAAGCCCCTATTTGAAACACTAGTTGACTCAATTCTCATTATACTACAGTTTTTTATTCCTTTTCTACAAACATGAAAAACTTATTCCTTCCTCCTAGAGCTACTGCCATACCTCACTTTTCTTTTCTTTAGTTATACTCAGTAAATGCCCTGGATAAAAACACTTCATGTTTTATAATTTGGAAAGCATGGACAATTAAAAAAAAAAAACTTTTTTGTTTTACTTCTAAACCGGTTTCCCCTCTCGATTTCTGCATGTTTCGTTGGTGACAATTCTTTACTGTCTGACTGGTTACTGCAATTCTGGTACTTCTGCTACAGAAATTATTTTCTTCCCATGCATCTTTCCAATATTTTGTTTATGTGAGAGACATATTAAGGTACGTTGCTTAAACTATGACACACGCCAAATGAAACTATTATGCTCCAAAACACAACAGACTTTGACAATAATAAATAATAACTTACCTAATTTACAACTTGTTTTCCTTTTCACCCTCAAGCATATAGTTCGGGAACGAATGCACTAAAACATAATTTTTAAAACAATCAGCAGCGTAATAACAAACTGTTGTTTTTTGAAAATCACACATTACAGTTAAATTAAAAAGAAACTGGCAACAAAGAAACATTATTTGGCTAGATTTTACGAGTATCGCAGGCTTTATTTTGTTCCCGGTGGTAAACAAGAACATTAAAGCACTGCCGTCACGAACAAGCCAGACAAGCGGCGATTTACTAGCGTGGCAATGCACTTCACATAACAACAGCACGCAACGGAAGTGGGACAGGCCTACTAGGAAACTCAGGGGCAGCTCGGAGAGCGAGTTTTTCTCGAAATGATGCTGTTTGCAACATTTGTATTAAAATGGCTTGTGCGACCGGTGAGGCACAGGGATTGCTACTGCTCAAAAAAAACGCTCCCCTGCATGAGAAAAATTTACATTCGGGATGGATAAGTGCTGTTTAACGATACGTCATATATAGTATTTTTTTTTTCGAAAAAATTGGTATACCTTCTGCACTGTCGAACAAATTGCATGTCCCTTGCTTCAAAAAATGTGTCAAGGTTCACTGCACTGAGTAATAACAAATAGGAATAATCCCTTCGAATTTAAATTTCATATAGCCCTAATATAAAAAACAGTGGGTTACTCTAGTACAGGGGTGCACAACCTTTTTATAAGTGGGGGCCAAGTTTATTTTTACATAATAAGTGGCGGGCCGCAAGTTACCTTTTCACATAGGAACTTGCCAAACCCTACCGCTAAAGCTAATTTTACTATTATCCGAATAACCTATTTTACCAGCAGACAAAAAATGTGTTTCAATACAATTTTTGTGTCCTCTAAATGGTTTAAATCCATTTTTGAAGTTTTTTGGCAAATTGCGTTATTAAGTTATCAAATTACTGATTTACAATCAACTTACTCCTAATTGGAAAAGGTTTAGGGGTATATAAAATAAAATAATACTATCACAAGGTTGTAAAATTTTTATTTTTACAAAAAACAGAATTCTTAACATCAGCATACTCATTGTGAAGGTCCACTACAAGAGATGCATATTTAGCCACATTTACATGGAATTCAGAACTTTCAACAAAACTTTTCATTGTTGGAAAATTTGCTAGTTAACGAAACATTTTTATAATTTTCTTATTTCAACTAGGGCCTACAATAATGGGAAAAAATCTCATCATTCACAATATATATATTCACGTTTTCAATAGTATAAAATATTTATCCGCGGGCCGCATAAACTGACTTTGAGGGCCGCAAGCGGCCCGCGGGCCGCGGGTTGTGCACCCCTGCTCTAGTACGTGTAACAAGAATTTTGCACCCATCTATTCGATCAAAAAAAATAAAATAAAATAAGTACAGAGGTTATGATGCGCACGCGCCGCACCAGACATTCGACCCCCTCCAAATCATCTCATCTTTTCCAGAAGACCACTTCGATTATGCTGTTGGTTTCGAACAGCAGCATAGCGTAAAACTGCTGGGGCTCCTCCCCCTACAAAAATTAGTGTTCCACACTTTCGATGATTTCAAATCGATCGTGACGACTTTTAATCACACATAGGCAATGCTTGTTAAGTGTACTAAAAATATATAATGCCACATAAATCATATCATATATAATATTATAACAATTATACAATTATAAAAAAAATCCAGGAATAAAGGAAAGCAGTGGCGTAGCCAAGGTGGTGATCCTCGGATCCGGACCCCCCTCCCCTTGAGGCTTGAATTTTATAGCACAAGTCCGAAAACACACATTGGCGCAGTGGTCTAAGCGATGGCTTCTGATCATTCGTCCGCGAAGGGTCCGGGTTCGAATCCCGTGAGGCATGGATGTTGTGTTTGCCTTACGGCACTGGTTCTCTCCCTTCCCTGGTACCAGTGACCCTAAATTAGGGACGGGCGACTGCTTATAGCCCACTGAGTTGCTCACGGTGGTCGTTAAACCTCCAATAAAAAAAAAAACCCGCATAGGGTTTTTTCTGCATCAAATAATTTTCTTTTCATTTAACTATCTAAAAGCTATTATTGCTTAAACAGTGGCTTTTCAATTTTTTTTTTTTTTTTGGTTGGAGTTTGAACGACCACCGTGAGCAACTCAATAGGCTATGAGCAGCCGTCCGTCCTTAATTTAGACCACTGGTTCCAGGGAAGGGAGAGAGCCGGTGCCGTAAGACAAACACAACATCCATGCCTCACGGGATTCGAACCCGGACCCATCTCGGCAGAATAATCAGAAGCCACCGCTTAGACCACTGAATCAGAGGGGCAGCCTTTTGAATTTTGCTTCAGTGGTTTAACTAATGCTACCCAGGTGGTGAAGTGGTCTAATCGCTGACTTTTCCGACCATTCGTCCGAAAGAATCTGGGTTTGAATCCTGGTGAGGCATGAATATTGTGTTTGTCTTGCACTGATTCTCTCACTTACATGGAACCAAAAGATTTTGTTCTTATTCTAATTTGGGCTATTTTCTTCAGGAGGCGTTCACTAATGACACGAATCCATGGATTTTCTTCGGGAATTTCTGGCTACACCACTGGGGGAAGTCACGCCGACAAAAATAGCAAAGGACTGATGTTTAAGTGGGAGAGAACGATTCCTGAAGGGAAATTTTGCTTCTTTTATTTAGCAGCTTAGCTGACATCTCAGTTTCAGAAACCGATAGAAGATCTTAACTCATACACAATTCAGAAACAATGGCCATTGGGGTGGTGTTTCAGTTCGTCAGGCCCGAGGAAATCAGTTAGGAGGGAAAACCGTTAAAACACTGTGGGCAATGGCGGTTTTTATATGGCAAGCTCCCCGTTCCTTAAGTATTATTTCATTTCAAGATTATTTCTTCTCCTTTGTGCCCTTATTTGCACTCAACCCGGAACTGTTGAGGATATGTCTGTTCGCTGTATCATTTTAAATCTGCTATTTGTTGTTCTCTGGGAAGTTTTATCGAATGTTTGTACACATCAGCATATCCTTACTGATTATTGTTACCTCCAACCGCCACAAGCCTTTCATAGACTATGCTTTTTTTTTTTTTTTTATTCTTGAAAAGCACGTTATATTTACTTTTCTCAACACCCATAGAACTGCCAGTTCAGTCACTAGATTAACACTCTGCACAACGGGCAAATTTATCCTAATTAGGCTACGTTCTCGCCTTCAAGCAAACTACCGATATGCTGTTTTGACTTGCAATACGACACGTTTTTTTTTTTTTGGGGGGGGGGGGGGGGCTGAACCCTTGACAGGCTCCTGGTTTAATGTTAGTAACTCCGATATTATTTTGAAGATTTGACTGTGTGTTAATTTTGTATATCTGCATTTGCTAAGCTTACATTTTTTATATGATTCAGTGCTCTACATATTCGTTTTTTTATTGTATATATAATTTTGTGTCGTATTCTGCCTAAGTTGACCATACCCCCCCCTCCCCCCTCCCCATTTTCTGTATTACCTTGTTTTCACTAGCTGCTTTGTATATAGCTTTGTGACTAAAAAAAAAAGCAATTTTGAAGTCACAAGCTACTTACTACAGGAAGCAAGAGGTATTGTAGTAACGACTTAAGCATTCTCGTCAATCGTCACGATTCAGACAGTGAACCGAAGATTGGCAGAGGAAGGCATGGGCGACGGAACCCAATGATTACAGGGGAGGGTCCAACTTCTCAGAGAGTTAAAACAATAAAAAAAATGGAGAGATAGAAAAACAGTAGGATATATATAATATGTATATACTCGTACATATCATCATCAGCCGTTATCAATTCACTGTTGGATGAAGGTCTCCCCAAACTTCTTCCACAACTTTGCCTTGAGACTATCTCTACCAAGTCACTCCAACATGCTTTCGAATTTGATCCACCCATATCCCACGTGGTATTCTTCTGAGTCTGCTCCTGCCCCTTGGTATCCAGGCTAATATTTCAGTTGTTCAACAGTGGGTAGTTCTTCTAGCTATATATCCAGCCCATTGCCACTTGAGAATTCTTTAACGATCTTTTTTAAAGTGAAGAACACAACGTTGAGTTAACTTTTCAACTAATTTGCGCAAAATCAATTTTTAAAACTATGCTTAAAGCGTTTTCCAGAAAAATGCGAAACGTGGTGACGGTCTCTAGGAAAAATCTTCATAAGGTAAAAAAAAAACATGTTAAATCATATATGAGCCAAAGACGTTTCGTAAACTTACCCCCAGGGAGGAGGACCATGAAATTCCTGGGGGGGGGGTCTGGACCCCCATGTTCCCCTACCTTCCGAAGCGCGTGGAGGTAGGTTTGTGTTCCCGACAGCCACCATTGACCACAGGGCATCGCAAAGCTAGGCTGTTGTGGTGTAGTAGTAGATGTGCGTGGCGACAGGAATTGCACTGTGTCGTATTCCGCTACGAGTTTTGATTTTGCCTCGGCGCGGGCGATCATGGAGTCTGTCTGGCGACGACGTGCCACAGGGGGGATCCAGTTGTTGTCCGCGAGTAGCACACAGCTCGCCAACAGGGCATCATTAAATGGGGTGGAATTAGTTACAATAGCCGCTCACCTCTTATACCATACCGGTGACGGTACGTGCATATCGTTTTACAACCAGTGTGGTTGCCATTTCTGCGTGGCATCTCGGAGGCCGTTTTCCAGCAAGATAACGTTCGGCCACACACCGCTAACTTCTCCCGAGTGTGCCTTCAAAGGAATCATATGCTTTCGTGGCCAACGAGATCTCTGGTCCTATCACCCATCGAGGATGTATGGAATTAATTGGACGACACTTGCAAGCGTCTCCTCGGCGGCCCCGGAATGAAGCTGAATTATAGGACCAGGAAAAAGTTATATGGTCCCAGATACTCCAATATACCATTAGATGGCCGTATCACACCATGCAGCGTCGTATGTCTAATTGCACTACCCAACATGGTAGTCACACAAGGTACTGACTGCTGTCACGTGATCATGTCTCGTAGCCTGTCAAACTAATATCATCATCATCATCATCATTGTCAACCATTATCAATCCACTGCTGGACGAAGGTCTCCCCAAGTTTCCTCCACAACGGTCTGTCTTGTGCCAGTCTCCTCCATGTCACTCCCGCATATTTACGAATTTCATCCACCCATCTCCCATGTGGTCTTTTTCTGGGTCTTTTCCTGTCCCTTGGAATCCAATCTAAAATTTCGGCTGTCCATCTATGGTCTGTCCTTCTGGCAGTATGTCCAGCCCATTGCCATTTCAGGGATTTAACTCTGATCATGATGTCTTCCACTCTCGTCATTTTTCGGATCCACGAGTTCCTCTTCTTATCTCTCCTGGTTATACCAAGCATGCACCTCTCCATACTTCTTTGAGTTGTCTGCAGCCTTTGTATGTCTCTTTTAGTTAAGGTCCACGTCTCTGCACCATACGTAAGCACTGGAAGGATGCATTGATCAAACACTTTTCTTTTAAGACATAATGGCATATTGCTCTTGAAAATTATGCTGTTTCTTCCAAAAGCTCTCCAGGCAAGTTTTGTACGCCGATTAATTTCTTCATCAATGTGACCCTCACTTGATATCTGCTGTCCAAGATAAACATACGTATCTGTTATCTCCAGTTTTTCTCCATCAATCGATAAATCTTCATTTCTTGTAAAAGCATTGAACATCACTTTCGTCTTCTGAAAGTTCATTTTTAATCCCACTTCTTTACTCTTGTCAGCAAGTTCCTGGATCATACTCTGCAGCTCTGATGGGGTAGTTGCAAAAATGACTACGTCATCAGCAAAACGAAGGTGGGTTAGATAATCTCCATTAATCTTTATCCCTTTGTTTTCCCAATTCAGTGATTGAAAGACATTTTCCAATGTGGCATTAAAGAGCTTCGGAGATATGGTGTCACCTTGTCTCACTCCCTTTCCAATTTTTATGTGTGTTGTATTTTCAAACAGCCGAATCTTTGCACTTGCATTTTCATAGATGTTATTAATAATATTAATGTATGCATCTTCAATACCGCAGGATTTCAGAGCCGTGGTAACTGCTGATGGTTTCACCGAATCAAAGGCTTTTTCATAATCAATAAAAGCCATGCACAATGGAAGTTCATATTCCCTCGCTCTTTCAATTAGTTCTCTCAGTACATGGATATGATCTATTGTGCTGTAGCCACTCCTGAATCCAGCTTGTTCTCTCGGTTGAGCCATGTCCAGTGTTACCTTCAAGCGGTGTGAAAGAACTTTAGTGAAGATTTTATAAACCACTGATAGGAGGCTGATAGGTCTGTAGTTCCTGAGATCCTCAATGTCACCTTTTTTATGTAGCAGGATCATTGTAGCATTGTTCCAATCCTCAGGAATCTTCCCTTCATTAAGGCATCGAGTGAAAATTTGGGCGAGTACTGTTTCAATTTCTCCACTTGCTTCTTGTATGATGTCTATAGTAATTCCATCTTCTCCTGGAGCTTTCCCCCGCTTCATGTTCTTGATTGCATGAGCAACTTCTGCTGGGAAGACTGGAAGAACTCTGGTACCTTTCATGATGTCTGGAGTACATGTATCATCCCTTTCATATAATTTGGAGTAGAAATCTTTCACTCTTGTCAAAATTTCGCCTCTATTTCTTGTTATAGAACCATCTTCTTTTCTCAGAGCCATAATCTGTTTTCTTCCCTTACTGAGATGTCCCTTTGCTATCTTTAGGCTTTGGTTGTTTTCAATTGCTTTCCTCACTAGCTCACAGTTGAATTTCCTTACGTCTTCAGTGATACTTTTTCGTGCTGTCTTGCATAGCTCTATATATTCCACTTTGGAAGTCACATCTTCTTTAGTTGTCCTCATCTGTCTTCTTTTTTGCATCAACATTTTGGTTTTTCCTGATAATTTGTTTACATGCAACTTGTTCTTAGACCCAGCTAATTTTGTTGCTGTTTCCATAAGAGCTTTGGTTACTTTTCTGTTAACTTCCGAAATATCCACTTCTTCCGATGTTAGGCCTTCTAAAGCAGAGAATCTGTTCTTCAGTTCCAACTTGAAAGTATTATGGTGTTTTTTAAGGTTGGTTATGTCAATACATTTTGTTTGTCTTATGAGCTTGCCACGTTCCAGTTTAGTGTTGAGGTGCATCTTACATCTCACCAATCTATGGTCACTACCTGTGTTGAACTTGTTTAGCACACTGCAGTCTTCGATGACGAATTTTTTGTTACACATAATAAAATCAATTTCACTTGTCGTCCCAATTGGATGTCTCCATGTCCATTTCCTGTGTGGCTTTTTCTTGAAAAAGGAATTCAAGATGAAAAATCCTTCTGCCTCTGCAAACTCAACGAGAGTATTTCCACGCTGGTTTCTGTTGCCGTGACCGAATTTACCTACTGAAGTTTCATTCTGTTGCCGTTGCCCTATTTTTGCATTGAAATCTCCCATAATTATCTTCAAGTGCTGCTTACCTTTATTATTTAGATGACGAATTTCCTCATAAAATTCTTCAATTTCTTCTTCAAACTAATATACTGCCTATGAAATTAAATTTGTGCATTATTCACCTCTGGTGATATTCGGCCCATTTAGCTCACTATTTTTGGTAGGGAAATTTCAATATCAACCAGTGTATATAAGCGTTTAATCAATACATAGATACACTGAATGGACGAATTATTATATAGATCCCGATAACAATATGTAAAGTATCGCGTCCAGTCACGTGGGACGCTGAAACTCACAATGCCTATAAATAGAGCAGGTCTCTACGCATTGGAAACTAGTGTTGCGATAGCCCAGTGATAAGAGCAGTCGGCTGCTGTTCCGTTGGTCGAGGGTTCAATCCCAGCCTGATTGCTTTAACCACTAAAGACTCTGAGGGCACGCTATGCTGGCGTTTCCGGGGTATTGGACCCTTCGTTAAAAATCAGGTACTCCGTTCTGGTATTGTCTGGCATTCTGCTACAATGTCCGATGTCAGTTCGCCTGTAACTCTTAACCACTTCTACCTGTCTACACACTTTTCTATCAGGGTCCCTAGACCCGCCTTCTCTCACCTCCGCTAGTACGCGGTGTATAGGCCCTGGGACCAGGGTAGCTGCGTCCATATTTTCTATTGGTGAAATTATCATGAGAAATAGTGGCCTACTTGCATTACAGAAACCAGTCACGGAAAAGCAAGCATGGGTAAAAGCAGCAACGCAAGTGAGACTATGGCTGGAGTGCAGCAGCGAGAAAGGCTGTTGTTCAATCACCGTAACTGTTAGGGTCACATGTGTATACCAAGACTAAGTAAAATACGGCGAAACTTCCAACCAACGGGAGAAATGTGGCCGTAAACGTGCAATTGACCCTCGAAGTAAATGCAGATTGTCCCGCATCGTTGCACGGCTACCACGGAACAGATAACGTCGGAATTTAATGAGGGCACGTTCACAGTCTTTTATGCAAAAAGCCTATCCGTCGTACCGTGGAAGCAATGGGAAATAACAGTAGACTTCCACATCGCGTCCCCTTTGTTGACTCATACCCTCCTGTTGATTGCAAGACATCGAAAGATTAGGCTGCAGTTTGCGAAGACCTATCGAAACTGGAGTGAGAAGGATTGGAAACACATAATTCGGTCTTACGATTAACGGTATCAACTCTTTCACGCCGATGGGAGGGCGTGTTTGTTGCGTAAATCACACGAAGCCATGGACCCAGCTTGCCAAGTTGGGGTGATACTGGCAGGTGGAGGTATGTAACAGTTTGAGGTGCATTTACATGGAGCTCCTCGCACACATCGATACCTCAGTCACAGGTACAAAGTACAATAACATCTTCGCCTACCATCTACACCCATTCGTAACGATTTCCGCGCCATGACGCCATCTTCCAACAGGACAACGCTACACCGCATACTTCCCGAGTGGCAACCAATTGGCTCCAGAAGCATTGAAGTGAGTTTGCCACATGCGAAAGGCCCCCTCGATGGCCAGACCTCAATCCCATTGAGAATCTGTGTGACGAATTGGACAGATCTGTTCGAGCCAGCCAATCCCCACAGGCAGCTATGGGTGCTCTTTAACAGGCGACTCTAACTTCATGGGCGACAATACCACCTCCGTGTTTTCAACACCTCACTGAGTCCTTACCAAGACGTCTGGATGCTGTTGTGAGGGCAGAACGTAGAGCAACACGTTTTCAGGTAGGTGTATATAATACGAGTAATTTGCCCATTCAGTTTATATATTACACATCTTAAGTGCAACAAATACTGACAATATTGTCATTTCCGCAGTTCTAAATAGTAGATAGGAAAATAGCAAAACAATTTGTACCTATTTTACGTGTAATACAAGTTAATAAAATCATGCAATGCATTGATTATGATACGCTTTCTAACATACCAGAAATCGCGCGCAGACCAACCCTCCTCCCTACCCTGATTATTGATTCGTTCAGTATACCTCCGGAACAACATACTAAAATTTTGTAGCAATGGAAGCATTATTACTCAAGTTATGAGAATAATTACTGTGGAATAAATCTCGCTCCTGTGCCATGACCTTTGACCCCATTTCGATGATATTCAACAGAACCGGTTCAGTATGCCTCCGGAACAAGATGTTAAAGTTTTGTCGCAATCGAAGCATTTTTACTTAAGTTTAGACGCATAAGAGCGATGGAATGAATCTCGCTCCTATGTCCTGACCTTTGAGCCCATTTCGTCCATTTTCAATAGGGTTCGTCCCCAGGTTGTCCCCTACCACATACTAAAATTTCATCCAAATCGAACCATTTTTACGCGAGTTATCGTGCGCACAGGCAGACGGACAAAAGTGGAGAATATGCGCTTCTTCAACCTACGGTTGGAAAGCTTAACAAGTTAGTAAAATCATGCAATGGATTTATTATGATACGCTTTCCAACATACCCGGAATCACTACTCAACTTATTACTCAAGTTATGAGGATAATGGCTGTGGAATAAATCTCGCTCCTGTGCCCTGACCTTTGACCCCATTTCGATGATATTGAACATAATTGGTTCAGTATACCTCCGGAACAAGATGCTAAAGTTTTGTCGCAATAGAAGCATTTGTTTAGACAAGTTATGAGGATAATGGCTGCGAAATAAACCTCGCTCCTGTGCCCTGACCCTTTGGCCCCATTTCGATGATATTAAACAGAATTGGTTTCAGTATATCTCCGGAACAACATTGTCGCAATAGAAGCATTTTTAGTCAAGTTATGAGGATAATGGCTGTGGAATAAATCTGGATCCTGTGACCTGACCTTTGACCCCATTTCGATGATATCCAACAGAACCAGTTCAGTATATCTCCAGAACAAAATGATACAGTTTTGTCGCAATCGAAGCATTTTTACGTAAGTTATGACGCATAAGGGCGATGGAATGGATCCCTCTCCTATGTCTTGACCTTTGACCCTATTTCTCACATTTTCAATAGGGTTCCTACCCAGGCTGTCCTCTACCACATACTAAAATTTCACTGAAATCGAACCATTTTTACGCGAGTTATCGTACGTACGGACGGACGGACAGCCATCCAGACTGACGGACAAAGCTGGAGCATATACACTTCTTCAAACCTACGGTTGGAAAGCGTAAAAAAAGAACAAAAAATGAAAAAGAAACTTACGTGATGGATATGTGATATGACTTCCGTGTGTGTACAATTATCTAACGATCTTCCATTGACTTCCAGTATTTCGTCACCAACTTCTAAATCGGCTCTGTCAGCTGGTGACCCTAAAAGTAAAAGGTAAAACCAGATTTTAGTTGTAAGTGCTTTCAAAATCCGTTAGACTTATCTAATTTCCTAAACTTTTGAATAGTTTTTTTTTTTTTATTTCAAAAGGGTAGTAAATTGAAAGTTGACAAAAACAATTTAAGGCATGTATTTTTTTTAAATGTGGAATAACAGTGAATTTTACAAGCAATTAAAAATTTCAAACATTAAGAGATTTCATCGTTCTTCAGTTGCTGCCCGAAATCAATAGCAAATTAAAATATAGATGCTAAAGAATGGAAAACACTAAGTTGTTTAAACTTACACGCAAACAACATTTGATTACATTGCTGTAACAGCTACTGTATGAACGCAAATAAATTTGAAATTCTGAAATCAGTGACATATATATATAAAAAAGTTAGTAAAAACATGCAAAGCATTGATTATGATACGCTTTCCAACATACCAGAAATTACTCAAGTTATTACTCAAGTTATAAGGATAATGGCGGTGGAATAAATCTCGCTCCTGTGCCCTGAACTTTGACCCCATTTCGATTATATTCAACAGAACCGGTTCAGTAAGCCTCCGGAACAACATGATAAAGTCTTTTCGCAATCGAAGCATTTTCCCATAAGTTATGACGCATAAGGGCAATAGAATGGATCTGGCTCCTATGCCTTGACGTTTGACCCCATTTCGTCCATTTTCTATAGGGTTCCTCCCCAGATAGTCCTCTATTTACATACTAAAATTTCATCGAAATCGAACCATTTTTAGTCAAGATATGACGCATAAGGGCAATGGAATGGATCCCGCTCCTATGCCCTGACCTTTGACCCCATTTCGTCCATTTTCAATAGGGTTTGTACCCAGGTCGTCCCCTACCACATGCTAACATTTCATCGAAATCGAACTATTTTTACGCGAGTTATCGTGAAGACGGACGGACGGACAGACAGATAGACAAAGCTGGAGCATATACGCTTCTTCAACCTACGGTTGGAAAGCGTAAAATAACACCCAATTCCTCAAGTTTTTTCCATATCTACATGCATAAGCCATAACATGATGGCCATTTACTTAACAGTTTGATGGGCAGCCTTTAACAGCAATAACGGCTCGTTGCCCAGTGTTGCAGCGACTCCATTACACCTTGGAAGATGTCCTCAGGTATTCTGCACCAGTGTTGAGAGACGGGCCGAGCCCGACTCGGGCTCTAAAGTTTCTTTTTCTTTTTCCTTTTTTTTTTTTTTTTTAACCGTGATTTTATAGGATTTAACATACGTAGGAGCTCGGAGTCATGGAGCGAGTATCACCGAAACCGCCGCATTCGTGAAATGTTCCAGAGCAGCTGTTGTTAAAGTGTTTAAAGACTGGACTGTCAGCCAAACAACTGGGTCTTTACGTGCAACGTGTGGTCGTCATCGACCAATGACTGCTCGGGCGGAACGGAGAGTGTCCAGACTGGTAACAGACAACAGAAGGGCAACAGTGCAGCAAATTACAGACCATCTTAATCAAGGATCCCCTCAAATGATCTCTGCACGCACTGTTCGCCGTACACTGCATCGGATGGGATATGGAAGCCGAAGGCCTGTTCGAACATCTTTGCTGTCTGCAGTTAACAAGAGAAAACGTCTCCAGTTCGCATAGGAGCACAAGGAATGGACAGTCGATAATTGGAAACAAATTATGCGGTCCGATGAATCACGTTTTCAGTTGCACCATGCCGATGGCCGAGTGAGAATTTGGTGGAAACAGCACGACAGCATGGACCCCAAATGCATTGGTACAACCCTTCAAGCTGGTGGAGGCAATGTTATGGTTTGGGGAATGTATTCCTGGCATGATTTGGGCCCTTTAACTGGTGTTGATCAACGTCTGACTGGCACATCATATCTAAACATCGTTGCAGACCAAGTGCATCCTGTCATGTGGATGGTTTATCCCAATGGCGATGGCTACTTTCAACAAGATAATGCGTCCTGCCATAGTGCTCGTATTGTACATAGTGCTCGTAAAACAGGAAACAAGATTTATCTGAACAGGCGACCTCCTTCCAATCATTCAACATCCAGTTTTTATGATCGTGTGCCCATTCTAGGAGCTCTCGACTGTGAACCGAGGTTAGTATGGGCACTCGGAGTGGCCTACGACTATGTAGCCACATTTTTAGCAGGGTTCGATGTACTGTGTGCTTTGGCACATTACTCCTATCAACAGTATTTAAATTACCAACGAGCTGTGCCACAGTATCCCTTCTGTTGGCTCGTACCATACGGGATAGCATTCGCTCACCTCTAGCATTGATGAGCTGTGATCGGGCCACAACTTGCCGGCGATTCGTGGTTTTCCCTCCTCAGACCTCTTTTTGAAGGTACTACCCACGGCTGACCGTAAGCACCCCATAAAACTTGCCGTGTCGGAAATGCTCTGACCTAGTCGTCTGGCCATTACAATTTGGTCTTTGTCAAACTCTGCTGCCTTTCCCATCTGAAGAACAAGAATAACACTGATTAACAGAGCTCAGTATTACGAGTTATTTATTTATTTATACCGTTTCAGAATCTTCACACATTCGTTGTTTACCTGCAGTTGCTTCGATTTAAATAAAGACGCCTTGGTCATAATGTTTCAGCCCTTCGGTGTATGTTGCTGACCTGTGAATCGGAACTTTATTTCAAGAAAGAATGAACACATTTAGAAGTACACTATATTGACAAAAGTCACCTGATACCCCTTCAAAAGCAAATGAACGGATTCATTGCGTTGTTAGGACGCGCGGTATAGCAGCAAACGGTATAAAAACAAGCCTGCACCTGACAGCGATCATATCGAACTGTGAAGTTGAGTAAATGACTTTGAGAAAGGAAAGATTGTTGGGTGTTATATTAGTGGGTTGTCTATAAGAGAAACCGAGAGGTGTTTAAACATACCCAAGTCAACTGTTTCGGATGCACTGAATAAGTGGAAGACACATGGCGTGCCTGAAGCAGCAAAACGTACCGGCAAACCAAAGAAAATCAGTGATAGAGGACGTCGAAGCCTCAGGAGAGTCGTTACAGCTAATCGACGGAGTACTGCACAGGACTTCATTTTACAGGTGAGTAAAAATGCTGGAACCTCGCTATGTACACGTACCATTCGCAGAGAACTTCATTCCATGGGTTACCGTGGTCGTGCGGCTGTTCATAAGACTTTCATCACCACTCGGAATGCTACTCGTCGTTTAGCATGGTGTAAAGAACATTTATCGTGGACCGTAGTTCAATGGAAACGGGTCCTATGGACTGATGAATCCAGGTACAAAATCCATCAGTGTGATGGCCGTGTGTGGGTATGGCGGCAGATGGGGTAACGTTATTTGCCGTTCCTACGGCGAAGTTTGAAGCTAGCAGTGTACTCGTGTGGGGGTCTTTTTCGTGGTATTGTCCCGGTCCATTGGTCATCGTGGACAAACCTGTTAACCAGCACGTCTACCTCGATATTCTGGACAATTATGCCCAGCCAACTCTGTGGCAATACTATGGAACCAAGCGCCTTGTTGGTACCAGCAGAATAATGCACCAAGACATAAAAAGCAAGAACTGTTAAACGTGTAATTCCGTATCGTGTGTGGACTGGCCAGTACAGAGCCCTGATCTTAATCCCATAGATCACCTATGGGATGAATTAGAGCGCCGCATAAGAAGTTTGGAACCAAGGCCTACTACAAAGCAACAGTTAGCGGCAGTATTATGTACTGAATGGAAGCGCATACCTATCGCTGTGTTCCAAAACCTTGTCGAAAGCATGCCTCGAAGGGTCAGTGCATGCATCAAGGCCAAAGGTGGACCGACACCATACTAATATATGTCAATAAATGCTATGTTGTGTTTATCTTCTAGGTGTCCGGTAATTTTTGTCAGTATAGTGTATATAATTGTACGGTAGCGTTGCTCCACTGGACGAGTGCTCTAAGATATAGGCTGATAATGCACCTATTTGGGCTGGGTCAGAAACCTTTCCATACCTTCAGGAAGAAAATTCGCCGCACCTGCGACGCAGAGCTATTGAGATAGCCCTTCCCGCTCGAGCAGCACACATCACCGTCAATCGATTTGAGATTTTGTTCGATTGAAAGAACAACTCTTCTCTTTAGGCACAGACAAACATCCGTATTGTTGTGTAATCGGCGCAGTACTGAAATGGTGAAGCAAAAGCGTAATGATACACGAACGTTTTTTATAGAAACATTAGTGAGATTTATGTTAAGCTCTTGCACAGTTTCTACTCATTAAACAGAAAAATTAAAGAAGGAAAGCCTACTAGAGCTTCCTATACATATTCAAAATGGAAACAAAACTCCCTCCGTTTTGCACTTGTTCCTGTTTAAACAAATTATTTCACATGAAGTTTTTTTTTTTTTTTGATTGGAGGTTTAACGACCACCGTGAGCAACTCAATGGGCTATAAGCAGTCGCCCGTCCCTAATTTAGGGTCACTGGTTCCAGGGAAGGGAGAGAACCAGTGCCGTAAGACAAACACAACATCCATGCCTGGCCGGGATTCGAACCCGGGACCCTTACGGACGAATGATCAGAGGCCAGCGCCTTAGATAACTGCGCCACCGGGGCGGCTCACATGAAGTTTGTCGCTCGACTATGGACACACAAGTCAAGGACCGAGAGGATTCAGGGTAAGACGTCATCCAAATATTCAATCCTTTGCACGTCGAAGTAATTTATGAGATTTGAAACTGAAATACGTAATATTGCTCACCTCGAGCTAGTGGGGCTGCTAGGAAACGGTTCTACAAACCTTAGGCTTAACTTTAACTATTTTTTGAAGTGATGTGATTAAATATAACTTATCTGGTCCCGCCATAAATGTGTACATAAATTAAGCAATATGTCAAAATAAATTTTACAGTTGTTTTCTTTTAACAAACGTGTCTTTTTTCGTTGACGCTCTGCAAATGTGTATGGGTGTAGGTTTATTTTTAGGTAGTTTTCTTTTAGAGGTACCAAGATTTAAAAACATGACACAGGAATGCTAGTTTTAATACTTAATTTCATTGCGGCATATGAGTTCTTGTGACAACTTCGTACGAGCTCGTATGAAACAACGCACACAGGTCCCAGCAATGAGACTGGGTCGCCAATTCTAGGAAACCCAATGTCACTGTTGCCACGACTATACGATCAAAGTTAATAAGCAAAATTTATGCCCGCAAGTTCCAAACGGGGCTGGTTGCGGTAATAACGTACCTACCTCAGAGGCGACGCACGTGAAGCTGGTGCAGCAGTTTAAGTGTACCCCCGGGTTAATTTTACCCCGGTAAAGGAAATCTGCGTGTCAAATTTACCCCCTCAATAAACCGTCTGGAGCGCAGACAAAGCAAACAAGGGCCTCCCCACCAGACAACACTACAGCAGGGACTTCCCCTCGTGTCATAAAAGTAGAGATACGATCAGCTCAACCCAGCGTAGGAAGTAGCAACGAACATATGATCATATGATATGTAGAGGATTTTGGGAAGGCAGTGTCTGACCGCAGGTCTTAAATAACCCTTAAAAATAGGAAGCTAGGAGATTTAGGGCTAGAGTGCCCGATAGGAAAGCAACCCGGAAGCGAGGTAGAAAGGGGGAGGAAGACGCCCTTATTTATTACCGGGGGGCCAGTATCCGGGGCCCGACGGCTTAACGTGCCCATCCGACGCACGGCGGATATTTAGTGGTTCAAGCGTTCGTACCTGCTGGGATCGAACCTGAGGTTTTCCCGTGGCAGTCACGAACGTTGACACTAGGCCATCCGCGACCCAGTAGCAACGAACAGCTCTTGCTGGCGTAGCTTAACTGAGAGAGAATTCGGCTCCGGAAGCAGATTCAAGGCCACCACCGGCAGACAGAGTGCCTAGATTTCATATTGGTGCCTCAACGTAAAAAACAGATCTACTGGCAGTTAGGTTCTTCGAAAAATGTGTGATGTTCCTTCCACACATTGTCTGGAATCAATGTTTTTATTTTTTTATTTTGATTGGAGGTTTAACGACCACCGTGAGCAACTCAATGGGCTATAAGCAGTCGCCCGTCCCTAATTTAGGGTCACTGGTTCCAGGGAAGGGAAAGAGCCAGTGCCGTAAGACAAACAACATCCATGCCTCGCCGGGATTCGAACCCGGACCCCTTCCGGACGAATGATCAGATGCCATCGCTTAGACCACTGCGCCACCGGGGCGGCCTGGAATCAATGAGAATTATTTCTTCGCTTTGAAAAATGTGGTATGCGTCTTCCACACATCGTCCATCGTCTGGATTTAGTGAGAATTCCTTTTTCTACAGAGATTTACTTCAAGCCTGGTTCGCGGCGGACCCGAAACCTGTGATTTGGCGCTCCCGCTTTTTTCAAGCAAGGGATATATGCGTGACGTACCTACTTCAGAGGTGAAGCACATGTCAAGACGACAAGTAGCAACGAAAAACTCTTGCCGGCGTAGCTTAACTGGGAAAGCATTCGGCTCCGGAGCAGAAGGATATGTTACGGAGATTTAATTCTAGAGTTTAGGCAAAGATATTAAATCTCATTTCGCAACTTTTATTTCGCTTTAGTGCTCCTTTTCCTTTGTTTTCCCGAAGCGTGCGAGAAATTTCGCTGTGTCACTCCTACATGAAACATCTGAGACACGGTTAATTTAGAGACGCCAGTTTGCCTTATTTTAGAGTCTTCACCTTTGTATTTTTACAAACGGATTAGTATTGTCGTGCTTGTTTGATCCTTTGCCTTCTTTATTTCAAAGCAGCCGATTGAAAGCGCAAGCCCTCTTAATTTTTATCTTGATGCTTTGTATTAGCTGACGCCAGCGTGTTTTTCTCCATGGGGCTTTGTGGAGGCAAAGGGGTGAGTTTGGTGGAAACAAAGGGGGAGGCTAAGGCAGTCACTTCTTGGATATGAGAGCGAGCGGTCGCAGGAGCACGAGGGCAGGAAATGCCGTCTTAAGCTAACCGGGGCAATGCAGGTATTCTCCGCCCCGCGATGAAATGACCGCAGGAGGATTTAGGCAAGAAAACGTGGGTTTTGAGAGGAGCGGGAACGAATGATAGGAAAAGCTGCGCACAGCCTTCTGGAATTAAGTAAAGAAAAGAATAAAGTGCTTTACAAAAGTTTTAAAAGGATTGCGAACATTTGTAACTTATAGCTATCTTATTGTCTTTAACCACACAAGATTTAGCAAGTTGACCTAGCCACGTAACAGATATGGGTTCGAGTTCGCCGCCGGCAAAGGGTGTGAATTTCACAGCTTATGGAGAACGTTAAACCTCGAAACAAAACTTATTTTGGGAGGGACTGATCTAGTTTATGTTGCGCTATTTCTGATGTCCAATTATCGGGAGGGGGGGGGGGGTTAACGACCACCTTGAGCAACTCAATGAGCTACAGGCAGCCGCTCGTCCTTAATTTAGAGCCAAATAGTTCTAGGGAAAGGAGAGAGCTGGCGCCGTAAGACAAATATACCCCTCATGCCATATCCGGGACTCTAATCCGGCCTCACTCATAGGATGATTCATAATCC
Organism: Macrothele yani; assembly: GCA_039090855.1. Classification (NCBI taxonomy): domain Eukaryota; kingdom Metazoa; phylum Arthropoda; class Arachnida; order Araneae; family Macrothelidae; genus Macrothele; species Macrothele yani. The sequence goes on along the minus strand of CM077016.1, from coordinate 71,851,091 downwards.
AAAATTCGAGGAGATTCGTGTCAATAAATTATAGTTTAAAAAGCAGGTCTCAGTTGCAATTAAAAAATGAACTTTATTTACATCTAAAACCATTACAGGAAACATGCTAGTACTTTCGGACCCACACTGGGTCCATCATCGGGCAACATATTGGGCCAAACTCCTGTTTATAAGGAAGTGGTTAGTCACCTAAAGTCACTGGTTGGATGACGTAGTTCCATTTGACGCAAGCGCACTTCAGCATGATATACACATACACAAATAAAAATCACTACAGGTTAATATGATGGTATGAATTATGAATTGTGATAAAATTTACAATGATTAAAAATGAAATGTGTGCCAAGCAAAATATGGATATTGGAATTCAGACTCAAAAATTATTTTCTTTGGTCAAAAGAGATCGTGATAAAGTCAACCCTTTACATAGACACGGAGTGTTGTACTCTATACCTCTAAAGGCTACTCTCCCTAATGTGCATCACTCCAGATATATAGGATCCACCCTTCGAAATATTTCGACTAGGAATATCTGAACATGCCTACAATGTAAGGAAAGGATCGTGCGCTACAGCATTGTCTCGACTGGTTAATCAGGGCTGCCATATACCGGATTGGGACAATGTTAAATACTTAGCAACAGCATCCAACAAAACTAATTTACTATTTATGGAGAGCATTTTCATCAACTTATTCTCCAATCAATGCTGTAACGATGACTCACCATGTATATTACCATGGTCATGGAGACATTTCATTCTTAATCATTGTACATTTTATCACAATTCATACCATCATATTAACCTGTAGTGATTTTTATTTGTGTATGTGTATATCATGCTGAAGTGCGCTTGCGTCAAATGGAACTACGTCATCCAACCAGTGACTTTAGGTGACTAACCACCTCCTTATAAACAGGAGTTTGGCCCAATATGTTGCCCGATGATGGACCCAGTGTGGGTCCGAAAGTACTAGCATGTTTCCTGTGATGGTTTTAGATGTAAATAAAGTTCATTTTTTAATTGCAACTGAGACCTGCTTTTTAAATCGTGTAACGACAGCATTGTGAAGGTGGTTATTATGATTCATAATCCATCGCTTAAACCACTGGGGCAGCTTTCTAATGTTCACCACAACGATATAAATCGTCAGTGAAACTCTCAGCTAAGTTCGATGAAACGGAAACACCATCGTTAAAGATAAACGAAATGCAACAGAAAAGAATTCCCATATATTGCAATAGTAAGAGATATTTCAAGCGTTGACACACAGATACGCTTCAAAATTAGTCCCTTTCCAGTTTCTTTCTCTCTCAGCCGTGAAAAGTGAATCCTCTTGTGCAGGAACTGTAACCACGAATATCTTTCTTTTTTGGCTGTGGCTTTTTCGCTCAGCTTACTTTTATCTGCACGACATGCAAGTACATATGTAATGCCGTGCGTGGTTACGAGATTAGCGTACTAGGCACGACGTGTTAACATGGAAATCTTTCCACTGCAGGTAACAAACACTCTGGGGATGGATAGATGAATAAAAACTTTTCACAACGTTTGAGATTTCCACACGGTTAAGATCATGGAAATACTGAAGGAAAAAAAAAAAATCTGGGAAATTGATAATTTTTGAGGTTTAACCGACCATCGTGAACAGCTCATTGGGATATAAGCAGGCGCCAGTCCCTAATTTAGACCACTGACTACAGGAAAAGGAGAGAGCCAGCGCCGTAAGACGAACACAACATACATGCCCTGCCGGGATTCGAACCCGGACCCTTCTGGTCCGACTGGTCATAAGCCAGCGCTTAGACCACTGCGCCACCAGGGCGGCATTTGATAATTCATTTTCCTCTTTTCTGGCAATAAGAAACATTTGGAGGTGGAACAGTTTAGTATTTTGATGGCTGACTTATGTTTTTACCAAATTACTTGTTGAACCAATATCTTAGGTCTGTAACAACATACAACATATGTATAACAGCAACTTACGTTAAAATCCACGTGAATTTATTCTGTCCAAATGTAATGATTAACAATGCCACCAATACATCATCTGACGATAGTATCAACACAATCTTTTCACTCTCAGCCCACGTTTTGTTCTCGACCATGTTTCATTTATTTTTTGACTCGCTGTCAGTGTTGCAAAAATGTATAAGGAAATTCGGCGAAGTGACTAGCCGTTCAGAAGGAAAATCAAATGAAGTAGTAGTAAAATTTAAATAAGAATGCAAACTCAATAGAGAGGTTAAATTCGAGATATACGCCTCACAAGTTTTTAACGCCTGAGTATTATGTAGAGTTTTTTTCTTTTTTGTCAGATTCATCTTACTATAAATATGTCTTGTTAAATGAAGTCACGCAATTTAACTATAAAAACAAAACGTGCCCTTTAATCAAGTGAAACGAGTGGATCGGTTACAAAAAAGTGTTCAGTTGTTTTTTTATTTAGCACTGATTGAATGCCAGTGGTCTCCCTTCCCTGGAACCAGTGACCCTAAATTAGGGACGGGCGACTGCTTATAGCCCATTGTGTTGCTCACGGTGGTCGTTAAACCTTCAATAAAAAAAAAAAAATGCCAGTGGCTGTTTAGCACCCGACCGGATATCAGTTATGCTACACAACGGGCTAACCACAAATGGGCCAAGGGAAGGGAGGTGCACTTATTTAAAACGACGAGTGTTTACCCGGAACCAACGGCTTAGCATAACTTCTGAACCACGGTGGGTGTTTGGAGGCAACGAGACACGAACCCTTCGGCCCTACGTCGTATGTACTAACTAACCACCACTCTACAGAGAACGCAAAGCCTCCCAGGTGACTACATCAGGATTCACCAAACATGTTTTTCCATATTTCAATGATCGCAACTGGGCTTCCAAGTCTACCACTACCTGATTTATTCGACCGATTTCGCATGAAATTACGCCTCGTTAGACTAATTCGCCATAAATCAAAAGTTTGTAATTCGTTTTTGTACAAATGTGGAAGAGTTCCAAGTGAATCTTATTCGAAAATTTGAAGAGCACGGCTCAACCTGCTTCACCAGATATTTTTTTTTGTTTTTGGTTGGCTAGTTGGGGGGGGGGGGGGGGGTTAGCGACCACCCTGAGCAGCAAGTAGGGCTGTTGACATCACCCGTCCCTACAGTATGGGCCACTGATTTCAGAGAAAGGAAAGTATAGAGTAAAACCTTCCTGGCTGTGGGGCAGGGACGTCGCTTAGACTTCGAAATCAGGATGGGCGAGCATTATTTTTGGTGGGGGCAAGCTTGATAGCAACTTTTTATTACAAAACACTGAAAGAACGATTTTTTTTAAGGTTTAACACCGCCGGGAGCAACTCAATAGTCTATAAGCAGTCTCCTGTTCCTAATTTAGGGTTACTGGTTCCAGGGAAGGGAGAGAGCCCGTGCCGTAAGACAAACACAGCATCCATTCCTTACCGTGGTTCGAACCCGGACTCTTCTCGGACGAATGGTCACTGCGCCAGCGGGACGGTTTTAATGCTTTTGACTACCTGCTACAAAGGAATTCGTACAATCTTCACCCCTTCCACCTGAATACACATACAACATACCCGGATCTGGCCATTGGTGTAAGATAGATGTGTTGGTAAAATGTCGCCTTCAACTTTTTGCTTGCTCTGAATGCAATGTCTTAAACTGATTTTCAAAGTTTGGCATTTTTGCTTACGAAAATAGTACTGTACTTGAACAATTTATTTAGAAGAAAATGTCGTTTTTGTTTACTTAAATCAAATTTTAACGTTATGCCACGCCGACACAATGTCTCCTATCCCCCTGCTTAACTTCCTTGCTTCCAGCAAGCGACTATGCCTTGCACTCCTCTCCCCCAAAGCAGTCGTCAGCCACTTTCTGCACTTTCACTGTCACGGTGCAGCTTTAGACTCCACTTTTCGCGTTGGAATACCATATTTAGTAACTAAAACAAACAGCAGAGCAATTAGTAATGATCTCCCTCATTCGCCCCCATACTAACATGAAAAAAGAAGCTAACATTTAGAAGAGTGGAGAACAATTGAATTCTCTTCCTCCGGAGAAGTATACGAATCACTTCTTAAGGGAAAATACGTAGGGCTGCATGAAATAAAACAGAAGACTTGACAAAACGCAGATTATATTTTAAAGTTAAATATACTGAAAAATGGCACCTTTTGAACTGGGTGGGCGGTAGGGTGGAAAAGATAAATTTCAGGGTGAGCTCAAGCCCACCCTCGCACCCCCTTGACGACGTCCCTGCTGTGGAGATTCGAACCCACGTTTTCCTACTGCGGAAGCGGCTATTCTCCCAACTGAACTACGCCATAAAGGCTTATCTCTGCAACTTTTCCCTTTTTGCCTCATACGTCACCTCAGTAGTATGTGATCTATACGTCATATCACGCAATACATTACAACGGAGCCAGGGCCACCACCCATGCCTCATCCGGGACTCTGAACCCCGGCCCGTCTCGGACGAACGATCAGAAACCAGAGTTCCAGACCACTCGGCCACCGGCCGGAGCGACCGGGGAGCTGTAACGTTTTAATGAAATATTTAGTTACTTGTAGTTGTTTTAAATTAAATAATAGTCACGTGAACACTAAATGCTTAGATGCCCAAGTGGTACGAGGTATTGGCTTCTAACCCATTCGTCCAGGGATTCACACACACACCCCTAACACACCCCCAAATTTCCTCAAACCCACATAAAAAAAAATTCTACACTCTTCCATTTGGAGGTGTGTAACACATACGCACTCAATTTTTGCATTAGCCCTTTTTATCATAATATTGCCCAACTGTCAACAGCAATTAGCATTTACATGAATTCCTCAGCTTTACCTTGAAGGATCTATCATGTCCACCACACGACAGATGTTCGGCGTCTGGCTGCGCTGGGTAAGGTCAAAAAGCTGGACATGAAGCTAACTCATGAGTTGACAACTGCCAACAAGACTAGGCACTTGGAAGTCTGCACGTCGCTGCTTGCTAGGAATAAACAGGAACCTCTAATGCATCGAATCGTCACCTGCGACGAGAAATAGGTCCTTTATGATAATCGGAAACTATTTGCACAAAGGTTAAGCAAGGCATAGACTGCTGGACGGCGTCCTAAGCCATCCCATACACACCAAGAATATGATGCTCCTTGTCTGGTGGTCCACAGCCGGGATAATTCATCGACGTTTTTGGACAAGAGGTCAAACCATCACTGCAGAACGTTATTGTGCTGAATTACACCAAATACACCGGAAATTTCTGCAGAAACAACCGGCTTTGGTCAACAGACATGGTGTTCTTCTGCTCCAAGACAACGCCCGCCATCATGTCGCACAACGAACGATGCTGCCACTAAGTGCCTTGGGCTATGAAGCACCGCCTCATCTTACCTATCACCCGGACTTGTCACCGACAGACTATCATCTGTTTCGTCGCCTGGATCATTTCCTGTCCGGGAAACAGTTCACGACAGACAACGAGGTTCAACGTGCAGTTGATGACTTTTTGGGTCCCATAGTCACAATACTTTTTTCGTTCCGGTATCATGGCCTTGCCGGACAGATGGCAACTATGTGTCGATGCCGAGGGGGATTATTTTGCCTAGGTAAGTTGTCCTACTTTTCCGCTCTCGCCGTCCACGTGTGCTGGTCCTTTGCCGGACATTTCCGTCGCACCAACCCAATATTTTGGGTGTGATAGCCCTTACAGGTAAATTCATGAAGTATACGGAATATTTAAAGTGCTAAACTTAATATCCTTTGATTTCCTATCAGCCGCAAAACAAAAAAGTTCTATGTTTACGGACAGACAAAACGATTACATTAGCCCTGTTTCATAGAACACGGTCTAATAATAGAAAGATAGAACGGCATTTTAACAAAGGTAAAAACTTTTTTCTTGACAATTATTTTTTAAGCTGACGGATGAAAATTTCTGAGGCGACAAGAATGGGTGGAGGGGAGGGGGCTGAAACGTTTAGCGCCAAGAGACCCAAAAATCTAAAGTCGCCTCTGCGGCAAATGAAGTGATTAGTTTTATATCTATTATGGAAATAGAGCATCACACAAATTAATGAAATGGATATTTCTTTTTCCCTTTCCCTTAAAAGCTCAGATTTTATAGGAGACAGCATATCTGTTGCAAGTTTGGCAATAAAACTCGCCTCAGGCACACAGTCCATTGCTCGAAGACTGCTGTAAATCAGTAACCACGCAATAAAGTAAATAAATGCAGTTTATTTTACAGCAGAACTGTTTTTATTACGCTATTCTTTCATTGGTTGATAAGCACAGCATTTGAGAATCATATATAAAGAAAAAATCGTCAAGCTATCGGTTTGTTTTAGCTTCGTGTGTTTTTTCCGAGATGTGGCTGGCTCCGCCGACAGGCGCAATACTGTGCTGAAGCTGTGTTGTTAAATTTTTTTATTAAAAATTTTCATGGCAAGTTTAAAAACAAATCCGATTCAAACGAAATTTATGGGTCCGTTCCTATTAGCGATTTATAAAGTTCATTAAAATTTCGGCCACTTTTGTGGATATTTCGCAAAACAAATTTCCGTCGTTTCATCCCAGTTTCACTGACCAACTCAGGGGACACATTGAAGCCGGCTCTTACTATAGGAGAGTTACAGGCAATGCCCCCTCCCCCTGCACTCCCATAGCTACCCCCTTCCCACACACACACACATCTCCTTATCCTCAGCTGCTCTTATTTTCACTACCCTAGTTCACGTATTCCCCCAGTCACGGGGATTATTGGCGCCGTAAACAGCTGGTATCAGCAACGCCGCATATCTTGCCTAAACAAAAAAAAAAAAAAGAAAATAAAAAAAAATCTTTCACACAAAATGTGGAGGGAAAAAAAAATCTCGAAAGACTACCCTAGTAATCTTTGGGTATAATTTATGCTATGCATCTTTCGCATGCCAAGATCTTTGTGGGTGTGAAATAAAACGAGTGATTCGAGGGTATACATTTATTTACGTACAACATAATGCATTTATTCACGTACAACATAATGCATTTATTCACGTCACTCACGACCACACCGAGCCACAGTCCGGTACATACTAAGTGGAATTAAATCATAACAACAAACAATAACAACACATTCGCCTCACTAACGACCACACCGAGCCACAGTCCGGTACATACTAAGTGGAATTAAATCACAACAACAACACATTCGCCTCACTCACGACCACACCGAGCCACAATCCGGTACATACTAAGTGGAATTAAATCATAACAACACACAATAACAACACATTCGTCTCACTCACGATCACACCGAGCCACAGTCCGGTACATACTAAGTGGAATTAAATAATAACAACAAACAATAAGGTTTACTAATTCCTGACATTGAGCGGTACTTAGGTGCAGAAGCGGATTGGGTCGACGAAACCAGGCAGGGAATTTTAGTCTTGTGGTCCACTACAGAAGCACATGTACCCACAGAAGAACATCTCATAAATTCTCTCATGAAAATTTTTTTGTTGATTTCTGAATGAAATAGAAATGTTGCATTGTAAAACTAATTCAGTCGTGAACAAATTGTAGCGGAAACTTAAGGGTGAAAGAATTTTAAAAATCTACAGATGATTGAATGTAGCATTTTTTTTTTTTGATTGGAGGTTTAATGATTACTGTGAGCAACTCAATGGGCTATAAGCAGTCGGCCGTCCCTAATTTAGGGCCACTGGTTTCAGGGAAGGGAAAGAGCCAGTGCTGTAAGAAACACAACATCCATGCCTTACTGGGATTCGAACCCGGACCCCTTTCGGACGAATGATCATAAGCCGTCACTTAGACCACTGCGCCACCGGGGCGGTCAATGTAGCATATAAAACCACGCTTCAAACAGGTGTTGTACCAGATAACTATTTTTTTGGTCACAGATCGTCTACTGCACAACGGTATTGGTACCACCTAGTTGAATAGACACTTTTGTTTTTAATCCTACCCATTAGTTTGACTCATGAACTACCATTTTAACCCATGAACCTCCTTCGCCTCTCCTCAACTCGAAGGTTCGTGGGTAGCATGGGTCATCACCCTCAAGGTAACTTCCGTGCGAGACAATCGTGAGAAATTAAAGGGGTGGGTTTGCGTTACCTTCCACTTCACAGTACGGGGATCAGGGACAAAGTGCGTCAGGGCCGACTTCATAGGGAATCATCTACGCATTCGCGCCTCCAACCACGGGGGGTTTACGGAAAACTCTGGAAAAATCTTAGAGTAGATGGCCAGCAGGACCGGGCGGAATTCAAACGGCAGTCAGAAACGTCCGCCTCCCACACTGAACACAGCGCGTTAACCAACTGCGCCTTCCCGATGGTGATCCATGAACCTGTACCTGCAAATCGTTGTTTCTTTTCAGATCGATGTGGGTGGGACACGGATTTCGGAACTTCTGTGTTGAAGAATCGCTTTGTGCTCTACACGTCTGTACGTGGATAAGGGCCAGACCATCAAATTTTTTTACTAGTGCTTCCTTCAAGATTACAAAAAGAGGGTAGGGCCTACCGATGTCCCTTTGGCTCAAAGTCCAACGCTTAACCGCAGTTTGCTTAACCCTTTAACCGGCTGGAACGAATTAACTCGGGGTTAGCATAATGGACCGAAAGGAGCTCAAACGAATATATCCGCTGTCTGAAAAGTGGGCCAAACGCGGCCAGGAGGAGTGAACCTGCGAATGAGAATGCGTTTGCCTTCCCTTTAGCATTGTTATTCAAAGTGGTCCTTTAGAGGAATAAATAGCACCAATCTTTTAAGACTGATTACCTGCTGGAAGGGGTACAACAATGATGAATCTAAGAAATGAGAGAGAGACGATGTTTGAATAATTTTTTTCCGCCTAGTGGCATGATGTCCGTATCAGAGGGACTAGACAATGACACCATGACACTGGGAAGAAACATGCCCTTTGTTTTCATTCCTTAAGTAATAGAACAGACTAGTAGAGAGCGCTGGAACAAAGGACTTGAACAGAGCTCTTATGACAAATACAGTATATGGCCATGATACTAAAATAAGGGGAAAGGAATTAAATAAATACATCGCTCTTTCCACGTTCCAGAAACACATAGCAACCGAAAAATTGTTTTTCAGCCGCCGCCGTGGAATCGAACCACGGAACTCTCGATATCTAGCCTTTCTGGAACGTGTAAAGAGCGATGTATTTATTTATTTACTGATGCCACGTATTTGGAGGATTTTCACCTTGGATCTCGCCCTTTAGATTTAACTGCTATAATATGTATATATAGCCAGTGCCGTTAATGCCCACCTGATGGAGACGTCTCAGTAGCTGAGCCCATCTTACGGATTTATGATGTCAGAAGCTGACTTAAAAATACACATAGCACCGTGGATTGTTGGCCACCGTGGGGTAAAGTTAACGCCCTCGGCTAGATATCGAGTGTTCCGTGGTTCAATTCCACGGCGGCGGCTGAAAAACAATTTTTCGGTTGCTATGTGTTTCTGGAACGTGGAAAGAGTGATGTATTTATTTATTTACTGACGCCACGTATTTGGAGGATTTTCACCGGGGAAAGGAATTGTTTTGCCGTAGCTTGCGTCAAACTGGGCAGCTATATGAATGAACCAAATGGTACCCAAAAATTGCAGCTCAGCAATTTTTGGGTACCATTTGGTTCAAATACACGGGCCACTTAAAGGGTTAATTTATTTATAACAGCGTGCTTGGTCCGGCGGAAAATTTTCCACTGAAGTAGAGAGAATTTTGTTTTGTCATTTTAGAGCAAACGCCCAACATAAACAAGCCAGACAAAGAGGATACGAGAAATTGCTGCCCATTTCAAGAGTGGTCTACCGGGAAATGTCCCGGTGGGCAATTCCACCCCTGCTTAGGTGCGTGGATTAATAAATGTTTTTGTCGTAAAACCAATGAAAGAAGATATGCGAATCATAAAAGTAAATATTTACTAAACTATGGCGGCGGAAATAGTAAGCAGGGACGGATCCAGGTTTTTCCGGGGGGGGGGGGGGCGCAATTGTCGGGAATAACCGGGGACTTTTCTGATATTTTCCCGCAAAATGAAAAAAATATGTCTATAAATTTTTTCAATTAACGAAAGTAATATGCTTTTAAGTAGTACTTTATTTCACGAAAAAATATTAAATTTGTTATTAAAACCTAACAAATCGAAGCTTTTCCTTGGTTCCTGAGCCCCCCCCCTTCCCCTTTGGATCCGTCCCTGAGCAGGGGTCGCGCTGCCGATCGCCTTCTTCGCAATTTGTGAAACAAAAATAGCTTTGACGATGGAAAATAAGTTTTGGCGATGACCTTTCTGTACTATTATAACACTTTGGCGAAAATACATTGAATTTGGTGAACGGATTGGCGAAAACTTTAAAAAAGCCAGAGCAACCACTGGTAAGTATTTCAACTGTTTAGTTTTTAAAAATAATATTTCTATTATATATTACTCAGATTTAGACGAACGTAAGGAACGACCCTGACACCAAAGAAATATGATGTAGAAGGGGGGTCGAAAGGAAGCCAAATTTCGCTACGACACACACTGTAATACTGTTGGGAAAGATGCACAGCGACAGTAGTAAATGCGTTTTTCTACTGGCTTTTATCACATTTAGCATGAGGTTCTCGTAATTTACGCAGATTGCGATAAGCTATTGTTACGTTTTTGTAAAACACGATGAATAATGTTAGGGCAATATATTGTTAAGTAACGATGAGTGGCGCAGTGGTCTAAGCGATTGCTTCTGATCATTCGTCCAAGATGGGTCCGGGTTCGAAACCCGGTGAGGCATGGATGTTGTGTTTGTCTTACGGCACTGGCTTTCTCCCTTTCCTGGAACCAGTGACCATAAATTAGGGACAGGCGACGGCTTATAGCTCACCGAGTTGCTCACGGTGGTCGTTAAAGCTTCAATAAAAAAAATAATAAGTAACGATGAAATTAACTATTGTTGCGGCACGATCAGATTTCAACAATGCTTTTGACAATGACATGCCGTTACCCATTTTCGTTACATCGAAATTGTATACTTGGGATTTACTTTACTACTGCCGGAAAAGATGCATAGCATAAAAAACAATGTGTTAACTTATTCAGAAAATCTCCAAAAACGTTACATAGATTTCTAACCGTGCAGATGAAAGAATATTGTGACTAGGACGAAGCTAATTTAAAGCAATACTTTAAAAAGTGAGAAAGTATGATACCCAACCGCAAATGATGTAAATAAAAATTTTAAATGTTAAACGCAAAAACAAATTTTTCACTGTGTGCGATGCCTTTTTAGAGCTGTCCATACTTTTGCTGTAAACTTTTCACTTTTGTAAAGTGCTCACGTTGGCACACGCTTCCATTACTCTTTTTCCCAATATAATTAAATTTCTAATGTGCATTTTCAAAATGCAAAAAAAGCGAAAAAAGAAAAAGTTCTATTACCAGTGCCCCCCCCCCGGAATTGAAATTGTGAATACCCAAGTTCCAGCTTTAGAGATGTTTTCGATTCAGTCCCAGAAAGTAAATGTGTAATATTGTACAACATTTATAATTTTTTTGGCCTACGTTTCTAAAACACGCGGTCACTACACAAAAAGTTCCGAAGGCACTGCCCTTGCTTATATTTAGTAATTCAAGAAATTTATTTTTCAGACAATATAGCACTGGATGTAATATAAGTCTAAATGGCACAGTGATTAACCAGGTGAATGAGTTTGTGTATTTAGGAAGCATGTTTGACATAGAGATCAAATTAAATGGTGAAATTAGCAGGTGAGTGAATTCTTCATTGAAAGTCATATAGCTGCTTTAGGTTTTCACAGGAATGATAGGTTCTCAAGGAGGTCCCGAATGGCTGTGTATGAAAGTGTAATTGTTCCTACTCTAATGTATGGTAGTGAAACCTGGGTACTACAGAAGAAACATAGGAGTCGTTTTTATTTCGTCATATATCTTCTGCTCATTCGTTCGTCATATTGCTCATATAAATTGTACATACACCGTCCTGTATATATTTCGCTGTTCATTCTGTACATATACATGTTCCTTGGTACTGTGTATGCTCCGTTTCGGAGCCGTCCTACAAGCTCATTCTTTACTGTCTGCATCTTGCATATCTCAGTCACGCACTTTTTGTACACATCTTGTATATAGTACACATTTTCAATTGCATCATTATGTTCTGCGTCATTTGTATTTATATTCTCATTGCATTGTATGTATATCTCACTTGCTGCACATAGTTCGTTCCCTGTTCCTATATGGCTTCACGCACATCTGTATATACTTCGCCTAAATTGTACATTTATTCAGTCTCACGTATATCTTTTCCATTATCACAGCCTGCACTGTTGCTCTTATGTTGTATCATCGCTCATCTATCTCACTAGCACTGTATTATATATATACACCTCTCATACTGTAACTTGCACATTCGCTGTATATATACACCTCTCATACTGTAAATAGCGCACTTTTTGCATACATAATACGGTAATTTTGTTTTGTAGTCCACTCATCTATTTCAATTGCATTGTATATACCCCTTGCATAATGTAAATTGCACACACTTTGTATATATCTGACTCCTGTTATTATGATTTCAGGCATTGTAAAGGTACATGCAGCCTACCGCCCTCGTTCCCTGTAAATTTCGCTCAGAATAAAACATTTTGAAAGATTGTGTGCTGGAGAAATGCGTTACTTACGGGGAGTTTGTGGCAAGACACTTTCTGATCGTGTGAGGAATAAAGATGTGCTGCAGTTGTGTAATGTGAAACAAAATGTTGTTAGCAAGGTGGGGACTAATAATACTTCGGTGGTTTGTCCATGTTGAAAGAATGAGTAATGAGATGCTTACTAAGAATTAAAAAAAAAGCCCAAGTGGCAGGAAGGAAAGGCAGAGGAAGGCCAATGAAGTCATGGGAGGATCAGATTCAGGAGTGTCCGCATGAGAAAAAGATTATGAGTATGAAGTATAGAAGGTCTTGTGTAAGTCGTGTGATTGATGTCAGTGAAGCCAGAGTTGTGTGTCAAGATCGCTGTAAATGGAGAAGTTTGATACGGCAATGGTAAGTAAATAATCAGTTAAAAATTGATTTGGTAGTTTGTATTTCTTTGTGGAGCTAACCTCTGAATCTCAGAGAACAGCTTAATGGTATGTATGTAGAAAATTAATATTTTACACAAAATACCATAAAACGCTGGAAAATATTCTTCTCAAAATCTAACAGGAACTTTTAGCAATATCGCTAAAAAGCACAAGCAGCAGATGCGTAAAGAAAGAAATGCATCATAAGTGCACAAGATGCCCGAATATGATAATGAGGGTGAGTAACCAACCCTATGAACTTCTCAACTTTTCTTTTTATGGGATAATAGAGGCATGCTTCCCAAATGTATTCTTTGCCTGAGGTTCAGAAGTGAAATTTTGTAAACGTACCCTAACTCACGATGTAACGAGACGTTAGGAGCACTTTCACTTTAAGTAGCCCGATACGGGTCGTAGACTACCTTTTTTACGGATTAACGCTCCGCGATTTTGAATCAGTGTCCTGTGACATTCTTCAAATGAATGGTAGCAGTAGATATACTTAGCTTCCACCCAACCACATGCAAGCAATGTGGAGGTTTCCCGCCAGACAAGAATCCGTTGCCTTCCTCGTTCACACTTCATGAAAAACCAAGTCCGTTTCTCAATTCGAATTCCTTCAAGGACGCTGCGTGCTCGTAAGCAAGGAAAATTTAAAACACCATCCACATATCTTTGGCTATGGAAATCATTAGACCAGAAATTACTCTCGCTGTTATTTTGTTCCGTGAAAGAGCACACGTTTAATCAAAATTCAGCTTATATCATGCATTAAGCTGGAAAAAGCTTCTGCCAAATGGCTTTCTTATTCTTTTCTGATCGCAAACGGCACCAAAAGTTTCAATATTTTGACAAACTGTTTAACTGCAAGACTGAGACAAAGTTAGGGCAAAACACACGTTCAGATAACAATAGGGTTATTACACATGAAATACAGTTTCAACATTTTATAAGACCAAAATTATTTAAGATATTGACACTCACTTTTCCCCGTTTTGTAGGGAAACTCTTGATGTTTGTTACTGCAACTTACAGATGATAGATTTGTGCACCCTTGGTCACACACGGCATATGTCAACGCGGTAGTCGAATTCTTGCTAAACACGCGTTAACATATCTTCAACTCCAGCATAGCTGTTGTTATATGTTGTTTCACATCAACTGAATTAACAGGAAGAGGAGGGACGAAGATATTTTCTTCGACACAGCCCCTTGAAAAAAAGTCACAGGGTGTTAGATCCGGACATTTGCTAAATCTTCGTGCCTAATATCATAACTTAAATACATAGCCGTCTTTGCACGATATAAAATAGAATAATTAAAAACTAGTATTAAACGTACGGTTGTTAAAAATCTTTAATACTAAAAAACATGACTAACTGCGCAAGATCTTTCAAAGTGCCCGGCACTTAATCATCAGACCGAGTGATCAACTTGTGGATTCGATCCACAAAACACGAACCGAAGGTTCAAACATTGGGGCAACCCCAATCGTTCAAACGTAGCACACGGTTAGCGTGTCTTGCCCCTAACATACTGTAGATTAAGTCGACTGCATGTAAGCTGATGACAGCTCTTCAGCCGGGAAAAGACGTGACGCCGTAAGTCAAGCCGCCTTTGAAAGTAGGAAGGAGCAGAAGCTCCAAAAGAAAGATCAGAATGAAAAGAAAGTGAAGAAAAGAAGAAGAGTGTGTGCATCGCTGCAATGCTAAGTAATTAAGCAAACTAAGTCATCTGGGGTAAATTACGCCACTTTGTAAGCAGCCATCAGTGCAAAAATTAAGTAAAATTTTCTCAGTCACCGTGGAAATATAATAACTTTGGTGGAAAGGTAAATTTATTATTGAATTCAGCAGAGGATACATGATATTCATTCAAAGTGTTTGCCACTTAAAACTTTAATTCATTAATTATTCAATAGTCCAGGGTATATACCATTTATTGTTATAGTACGAGCCATCTTGCATTAGTTGCATGGATAACAGGTACAGAAAAATTTATTTTGTATAGAGAAGTCATTTGAGTATATATTCATTTCAGTT
The DNA here is from genome assembly GCA_039090855.1 of Macrothele yani. Taxonomy (NCBI): domain Eukaryota; kingdom Metazoa; phylum Arthropoda; class Arachnida; order Araneae; family Macrothelidae; genus Macrothele; species Macrothele yani. Next base: position 71,835,953 of record CM077016.1, on the reverse strand, counting down.
TCTTTATGGAGGTTGTAAAAACATGTGAGATTACATCTTTAAAGGGGCAATTTGTTCACTTCTATTTCAATATTGTAGGTCTCAACTTATTTTTATTCACATATGTGAAGAATATGATAGGTACATTGAGTGAATTTTATTCAGACGTGTGAAGAATATATACAATTGGTTTATTAGTTAAGTTATTCACGTGTGAAGAATTCCACATTATTACGTTAGTGTATTTCTATTAGAGTGACCCACAGCGTGAGTTGTAGTTATTTAGTTTATTTTCACTCACACGTGTGAAAGCCTCACATGTTATCTTATTATATAGTAATGTGATTGTGATCAACTTGTGCTGCAGGAACCTCATTTATATATACAAGAATCCATCAAGTATCTATGACGTAATCTGATCGAAGGTCATGTAACAATGAAACCCTCTCTGTGATACTAATGTAGAGGTCTGCACAGGCAGGGCTAGCTTGCCAAGCCCGACCCAGCCCGTGTCGGGCTTTTCTTTAGTTTAGAGAACAAAACAACAGGCCAAGCCGGGCTTTTTCAAAGTCACTTACTACAGGGCCGGGCCAAGTCAAACCATTCTTTTTATCGCAATGGTAAAGAAAGAAAAAAGTCGTGTTCCCCGATTTCCTGGTCCATTTAACTGTTTTGCTGACTTTACTTACTTCCATGACATAGCCCAGGGCGTAATCACAAAAGCACGGAGAGGCACTCAGTGTTTTTACCATTTTTAGGTATTAAGGATGGTAAAAACACTTTGGGGCTTGTTGACAACAAAAAGATTCGATCCCGAGCGAGTGTGTGTGTTGTGGAAGAAGGGGGATGCCTGCAGTGATGTGCGTGTGTGTGTGTGTGTGTGTGTGTGTGTGTTGGTATGAGAGAATGGGACGGCATCGATTGTTTCTCCTATCCCTAATCTGTATAGAGATTGACTTTCGTAGCATTACCACTTGCTAGTTCACAGAAAGGGAGGTTTTGAACGCTCTTAGTCTCTCTCTCTCTTTCTCGGTTATATTCTTTGATAGTTGTTAAAGTTTAGTTAATATTTTTACGCTGATATTCAACTAAATATTTTCAATAATATTTCATTATTTAATTTCCACAATTTAATGAAATACAATAGAAAGACAAAATAATAACAAGTGGCACATCACTGGCCGGGCCTAAATAAAAGCTGCAATTGACAGGCCCGGGCCGAGTTCTAATATTTGAAACGGGCCGGGCTGGGCTGGGCCTTAAACGCACGTGCTGAAGAATGTTCAAACCACAGTAAAACTCGGGGGTCGTGGGGTGATGGTTTGGAGTTACATGTCAGCAGCTAGTGTGGGGAACTTGTATTCATAAATGGTACAATGGACAAAATGGTGTATTAGAATATTCTCCAGAAAAATCTGCAGCAAATTGCAGATAAACTGAATTTGGGTAGTGACTTACTTCCAGAAGGACAATGACCCTAAACATACGGCTCATACTGTCCATCAATGGCTACTTTATTGTACGTCCCACACTCTCAAAAATCCCGCACAATATCCTGGTTTGAATCCTATCGAACATTTATAAATAGAACTTGATAGAGTGAGAAAACTTGAGATACTGAACATGGAGCATTTAAAATGACTTCTCCTTGAAGAATGGGGGAAAAATTTCTCTGAAACAACGCAAAAATTAGTGCATTCAATGCCAAAAAGACTAAAAGCTGTTATTACGAACCAGGGGCTCACTAAAAAATATTAATTGTAATATATTTGCTGTTTTATGTTCCACTGGGCCAATGCTTTTGTCTTTGTTTTGAAGCGTAGGAAACTTCAACTTTTTAAGAATATATTCATTAGAAACATTTGTCTGTTTAATTTTTTATAATATACTTTATATTATTCTTAACTATGTGTACATGGTTTTTGCTTTGAGAAAAATTGCTTTTTTTCTAATTATTTTTCACTATTTTTTTCAAGCATACCGAGTGTGTCAATACTTTAGTCCACCACTGTATGTTAAAAAAGCATACATTACTTGCAAACCACACATAGAGCTGGTACTTTTGTGAAAGTAACGAAGAGAATTTGTGTCCATAGAGCTGTTAATTACTTGAATCTCTTTCCTGCACAACATGAAGTTTCAGGGCTAAATTGGATCCTGTACCCTAAATATGAATTCAGCTATGAGACCTGTTCTTTACACAGGGCCAAAGGTTGTCCTTGACAAAAGTATTGTCTAGCCTCTGAGTTGCAACGGCGACAAGTTGTAAGAAATATTCATCTGACGTAGAACTATTTGATGCTAAGGATTATCTGATATACGGTAATGCAAAACTTTGATCTCATCTTTCTTCCTTGCAACATAGTATTGAGTTTTGGAAGAGTTAATAAGGTTATTCTACTTGCAACACAATGACAAATAACCAGAGTATCAGTGTTTAACGATGCTTATTTTAGCACCGAAGAGTAAATATAACAAACGCGGGTATGGATTCAGCACCCAAAGCTGCTCAAGAGCCAATGGACAGTACAGTGATTTTAGTGCTCATGCGTATCACTTGCTGCATTTTTAAAAGCAGCTTGAACCCCCAACCGTGAGCTCTCTCCCATAAAACGATTCTGTGAGCGCCATGGAATGCAGCTCTTATGTGTAGCTCGCAGCTCTGGCCTCGAGGAAGTTGCTGAATATTATCATTAGAAATATTCAATAACATTACGGTGAATGAAGATTATCATCAGCAAGAAATAGGACTGGATGAGTAGAAATGCAGAAGCAGGCGCGAACGGTGTGTATTCAAATTATGTTAAAAGGGCAAAGTTTGTCTATCTCACATTTACGGCTTCAGGGGGAGGGCGGAGGGAGAAAGGAGTTGCGTAGTAAATGTTGTTTTATTTTATTTCATTTTTTTTTATTGCAGGTTGAACGACCACCGTGAGCAAATGAGTGGGCTATAAGCAGTCGCCCGTCCCTAATTTAGGGCCACTGGTTCCAGATCTTAATTTAATGGGAAGATGGAGTGATGCAAGATATTATGGCTTTAGGAGTCAAAAATTGGAGGAGTTTGGCATTGAATAAGGAAGGCTGGCAGAGGTTTCTGAAGAAGGTCAGGGCCCACACAGGGCTGTCAAACCAATGATGATGGTGGTTCCAAGGAAGGGAGAGAGCCGTGACCCTAAGACAAACGCAACATCCATGCCCCGCCGGGATTCGAACCCGGACCCTTCTCGGACGAACGGTCATAAGCCAGCGCTTAGACCACTGCGCGACTCTATCAAACTTAAGCTCTGTCCCTTTTGGCTTATTTCCCGTATCTCGCAGGCTTTCGCTAATTCCATTTGAATAAACAATAAAACGATACGAAATCAATAAATAAAAGTACTAAATTTTCCTTTTGTGATCCTGGTATGAATGCAATCTGGCATACAAACTCGAAATTCGTTGTATATACATTTTTGCATTTAGATTCACCTACTGCAAAATATTTGAGTCGATTCATGCATTTATACGTACATCTATATAAACCCTTTTTTATGTTCTGCATCATTCCCGACAGTAGTAAAGTAAATCCCATGTAAAAATGTTCGATGTAACGAAAATAGGTAACGGAAGTAGTCAAAACCATTGTTGAAATCTGAGTTTTGAATGCTGTCTCCTGAAGTGACGCAACAATAGTTAATTTCATTGTTACTCAATAACATATTTTACTAAACTATCACCGAACATTATTTCATCATGTTTTACATAAACGTAACAATATCTCATCGCAATCTGCGTAAATTACGAGAACCTCATGCTAAATGTGATAAAAGCCATTACAAAAATGCATTTTTGATGCTATGAAAACGGTGCGTCGCAATGAAATTTGACTTCCTCTCGACCGGTTACCTACTACTGACGAAAGCTTTAAAATGATGCATAACACGATGGGGTGTAACCTATAGAAATCCTAGACCAAAAGTTGCCAATCTCCCCCTCACTAACACCCTTGTGATTTAGCTTTTCTTTCTATTTTGATGTCAGATTTCAGCTTGCGCATGCGCAGATGGACTTTCATAGCTACGTCACATTTCATCGGGGTCAGGATCGTTTCTTACGTTCGTCTAAATCTGAATAATAGTAATATTTTTTGAAAACTAAACTGTCACAGCAACACTTACCATTGCCGCCACAGTTTAGTAAATATCTACTTTTATGATTCACATATCTTCTATCATTGGTTTTACGACAATAACAATCCTTAATCCACCTACCCAAGTACCGCTCAATGTCAGGAATTAGTGAACCTTATTGTTCGCTTTTATGATTTTATTTCACTTAGTATGATGTACCGGACTAGTCGTAGCTGGCTCGGTGTGGTCGTGAGTGACGGGAATGAGTTGTACGTAAATAAATGTATACTCTCAAATCACTCGTTTTATAGCACACCCACACAGATCTTGGCATGCGAAAGATGCATATCTACAAAGAGTATCAGAGTAGTCTCTCGAGTTTTTTTTTTTTTTTATTTCCTTCATATTTTGTGTGAATATTTTTTTTAAGGCAAGATATGCGGCGTTACTGATACCGGCTTTTTACGGCGCCAATAACACCCACAACTGGGAGAATCCGTGAACTAGGGTAGTAAGAATAAGCGCAGCTGAGGATAGAGAGATGTGTTGGGGGGCGCTATAGGAGTAGAGGGGGAGATTGGTGGAAACACACTCCTGCAGTAAGAGCCGGCGTGCACGCAAGAATCGTTTTCATTACTGAGATACAATTCTCGGTTTCTTGACTGCGATACAATATCGTTCTCATAACTGAGGTACAATAGTTCTCGTGATTGAGATACAATTATCAGCTTCGTGACTGAAATACAATTATCAGTTCTCGTGACTGAAATAAAATTATCAGTTTTCATGACTGAGGTACGACAGTTCTCGTGACTGAGATACAATTCTCAGTCACAAACAATGCCGTAGCCAGGAATTTCTTAAGGAAGAGAGGGGTCCATAGATTCGCGTCAACAGTTAAAGCTTCCAGGGGAAAAACAGTCCAAGTGGGAATACGCATAAGATATTTAAAAGCGGAAAAAATACCCTCCCTTGGTAAGGGGGTGGTGGTTAAACCGTTATAGTGGAATTAACAAACCTAACCAGTATGCGTGTTTGTCAAATCAATATAATTTTTTAAATTAATTAGCTATTCACTATCTATCTGTTTGCATGTCGAACATTCCAAAACAGAAAGTTATCTGGGGAGCTCGCGAGAAAACTTATCTGCAGTCGAACATTATCGGAAAAAGATTAACAAACCGATGTACATGTGAAAATAAGGAGTTCTAAAAGTGGTGCATTTTTCAGGACCTGAATTAGCACTCAAGTCACAGGGTGAAGGGGAGGGAGTGGGCGAAACAGAGGTCCCCCTTGGCTACGCCTCTGGACTACACGTACAGTACTTACGAATGGGAAAACATATTTGCAATCAAGTAAAGGAACAGTTTTTTTTTAAATGAATGCAGATTACTACTGCTGATTCTGGGTTCGAATCCCGGCACAAAATATAGGTGTAATGTTAGGTCTGTGCTTCTGGTTTTATCCCTTACCAGAAACTAGTGGCCCTAAATTAGCGACGGGCGATTTCTCATACCATTAGATGCCCATGAGGGTTGTGATGTATACCTCTAATTTAACCTTACTTTCAAGTTCCTGTGTTCTCATTAAATTTGGTTTCTTCTCGTTAAATATTTTCTGACAACGCCACAGAATTTCTTTCGACGAGCTTGTAAAATTTGACAGCCTGACAAAGGGTCAAAGTGAAATGAAAAGTAAATACAATGCGTTCTGAATAAGTTGAGACAGATTGCATTTGCAGATTGTAAGGGCAGAGCGATTTTGTAAGAGCAGAGGGCGATATTTTAAGAGCTATGTTGTACCGAGCGATAATGTTGAGTACGTACGATCGAAAGCTATGTTCTGAGTACGTGGTGTTATATGCTATGTGAATAGAGATATCAGTAAAACGTATAACATTGTGAAAACTATTCGTCTTGATGTTGAGAATGACGTGTTTATTGAAAGAATAGTTTACGTGCTGAAAGAACAATAAAAGTAGACTTGGATTTTGTAAGTAATGTCCCATAACTTACCCTGTCCGATATTTTGTAAGGTGTCTGCTTAGAGATTTATTCATGCTTAATTAAGATTTCAGCTGTTACGAAAAAGCAAAGAGCAATTTAGAATAATCAGGTTTAGCAAAGCCTACAAGCTTTAAGTGAAAAATTAAGATTGAAGTGAATTCGAAGCTAAACACCTAAACATAAATCATTCCACAACCATTGAAACTCGATTGTTCTATAGGGTTTTTCAAATCCCCTCTATCCAAATATGCACATTTCATAAACTTGGTAGGAAAAAACTATACCTGCAGTGATTTTTTCTTTTTTGGGGGAATGGGGGTGAGATGGAGCTGGGATATATTTGTCATCTCATAGTTTTGTCTTGGGTTAGCGTCCATACAGTTCATTTATTTACTAAGCACTTATCCTTAGTCGTTTCCAGACGTCAAAAACACACCGGACAAAAAATTACGCAGTGTTGATTGAAACATACATGTTCATTAGTACAAAGTTGATAAACGTAACGAGTTGTATAAATATGCAGAGTGAAATTGCTGAATTATGATTGTGGATGTCTGAGGTGTGTGTTTAAAGCATCTAACATTATGAATTTTCTTTTACAGGTACAACTATGGGTCGTAAAGGTGACGTTACTGAGTGGCAAAAGGGGGCCATTGTTTTTGGCAGAGAACATGGCCATTCCTTGTAAGAGGTGGCGAAGTTTGTTCGACTGTCCGAGTTAACAGTCAGTACTGTCCATTTCCAGTGGCAGAAGTATGGGAGCTATCACTGTAGGCGGGGCAACTGTGGTAGAAGCTCTATGATGGCAAATCGGGATCGCAGGCGTTTGGGACGACTAGCAACTGCTGCACGTTTCCGGACTCGTCAAGAGCTTCTTCAACAGTACAATGCTGGACCCAATAAACCAGTCTTAGAACGAATGCTACGGAGAGAACTGCATGGCTTGGGCATTTTCAGTCCTGTTGCCCGGATGCGTCCAAAGTTAACAACTGTCCAGAAGAAAAATCGCTTTGTTTGGGCAAAACAGCATTGTCACTGGACCATTGAACAGTGGCGACGAATAATATGGTCCGACGAATTCAGATTCTGCTTGTATTCCAATGATGGCAGCTCCAGAGTCATGCAGAATGAGTCCAAAGAGTTGTGCAAAAAGGAGGTGGAAGTGCCATGTTTTGGAGCTGTATTTCAAGTACCGGAGTTGGACCATTCGTTGAGGTGTCCAATCGCATGAAATTTATGGATTATGTGCCACTTTTAAATCATGCATTATTGCCATCTGTCCAGTGTTTGGAACAAGAAGGACACATAGTGCATCCTGTGTTTCAAGATGATGACTTCTCGTGTCCATCGAACTAGAATTGTGCTGGATTAGTTTGTGAAGAACATGAGAGAGACGTTCTCGACATCATAATTGGCTGCAAATTCACCCGATCTAAATGTGATTGAAAAAATCTGGGACATGTTAAAAAGGAGGATATTGCAGAAGAAAAAAACAACACCCTGCAAATTTTGCGGAATTAAGGGATCCTTTGAGCATGGAGTGGAATAAACGTGATACGCATGTGATACTGAGTCATATTGATAGCACGCCAAACAAAGTTAAAGCTGTAATTAAGGTGGTGCCACCTAAAATCCCTGCCTTATGATTCCAATGGTAAAATTTCTTTACATATTTTCTTCGCAATTAACACGTTCGCTGCGGCGACTTTTTCGGCGATTTTTTTTTTTTGTAGTACACGTTACGACCCACCGGTGGGGTCGTAACTGTTTCAATACAGTGCTGTAAGACACACCGGTGGGTCGTTTAAAGATATATACAGAAAGTGACTGATATCCACTACAGATTTATGTGTTTAAATTTGTTTTTCCTCCTCTGAAAAATGTAGAAGTTAACGCGTTACGACCCACTGGTGGGTCGTAACGCAGCGAACGTGTTAATGTATTCCCAAGGATGAAAATTTGCACATCGGTAAAACTAACTTTAAGTTATAGCATGGGATACTAAATATTTGCTAAAACATAACCATAATTATATTAAAAATCAATCATTTTTCTTTGAGTAATGTCCATACCTGTTATTAGATGGCGCGACATGTACATTGATGACGTTAGTAGACAAACAAATGTTGGATTGCTTAATTATGGTTATGTTTTAAGTAAGTATTAAGTATCCCATGCTATAACTTAAAGTTGGTTTTATCGATGTGCAAATTTTCATCCTTGGGAATACATTAATTGCGAAGAAAATATGTAAAGAAGTTTTACCATTGGAAACATAAGGCAGAGATTTTAGGTGGAACCACCTTAAAAAGCAGGTAGTGATATAACTCCACATTAAGGAATAAAGTTTACATTTCGAATTTTTTTGTCCGGTGCGTTTATTTTAATTTACACAATTTTTTCATTGAAATCCGAACTATCTATGCATCTCACATTCGTAAATTTATGCAGTACCATAACACATTAAGGTTCGCCAAAATATAATCCCCATAAAATATTAAGATATTATAACATAAGTTTACGGGTGTGAGAAACGCGTTTGCAATCAACTAACTGGATGTTTTTCTGTTTTAGAAGTGGCTGCAAATTACAGAAACTGAGAACTAAATAAAAATATTAGAAAAGAACACTTGAATATACGATGCTTATATATTATCTTAGTTTATAAATTAAAGATTGTTATTTGTAATGAGAATTTCAAGAACAGATACGAATTACATAAATTACTTATATGTGGAAAATGCTTAAAACAGCAAATAAGACATTTTTCTTTATTTTGTAGTTTAACAACCGCCATATAACGCATTTCTCCAGCACACAAACTTTTATGCATCTTCTGTAGTACCCAGGTTTCACTACCATACATCAGAGTAGGAACAATTACACTTTCATACACAGCCATGCTGGACTCTCTAGAGAACCCATCATTCCTGTGAAAACCTCCCAGAGCAGCTATGACTTTCAATGAAGAATTCACTCGCCTACTAATTTCACCATCCAATTTGTTCTCTCTGTCAAACATGCTACCTAAATACACAAACTCACTCACCTGGTCAATCACTGTGCCATTTAGACTTGTATTACATTCAGTACTACCAGTTCCTCTCTGAAAGACCATTACTTTGGTTTTTCCCTTATTTATACTCAGTTTGAATTTCATGCAAACTTCGTACATCCGGGACAACATACTCTGCAACTCACTTTTGCTCTCTGCCAACAGGACAGTGTCATCAGCATACAGCAATCTGCACACACGGATATCACCAAGACATAAACCACTATTATCTATTTTGGCCTCACGCATGCATGCATCCATAAATATATTAAACAGCCATGGTGACATTACACAACCTTGTCATTACTTACGGGGGGGGGTTGTGGCAAGACACAGTCTGATTGTGTGAGGAATGAAGATGTGTTGCAGTTGTGTGATGTGAAGCGGAATGTTGTTAGCAAGGTGGAGACTAATATGCTTCGGTGGTTTGGCCATGCTGAAAGAATGAGTGATGAGATGCTTACTAAGAAAATCTTTTTAGCCCAAGTGGCAGGAAGGAAAGGCACAGGAAGGCCAAGGAAGACATGGGTGGTTCAGATTCAGGAGTGTCTGCATGAGAAAAAGATTATGGGTATGAAGTATAAAAGATCTTGTGTACGGCGTGTAATGGATATCAGTGAAGTCCGAGTTGTATGTCAAGATCGCTGTAAATGGAGAAGTTCGATACGACTACAGTAAGTAAAAATATCTGGTGGTTTGTATTTCTTTTTGGAGCTAACCTCTGAATCTCAGAGAGCAGCTTAGTGAACAACCGCCATGAGCGTCTCCATCCCTAATCAAAGGCATAGGGAAAAACCAGAATCGAAGAACAAAGATGACATTTTTTTAATCAGTCTCACACGCCCTGGCATTCGTCAGCAGAAGCTAGTATTCTAATCGCTGGGTTACAAACAAAACTTGTAAGAACTGAGCACGAAACATTTAATTATGAATTGAAAACTAAGTTATGAACTGAAGCGCACCATGCTACGAGTCTGTTTAAATTTAACTGTTAAAATATTCAACGGAGAATAAGTGGCGTTTTACCTATAATAATTTATTGCCACCAGAAACTAAAACCCACAGATATAAAAAAAGTACACATTCGATTACAAAAGCAAGACGTTTGGCACTTATAGTTTTGCCCAAACATAGCATTTTCTTTTACTTCAGGATTTCTCTACAACTCTTGTTCTACGCTCATCACAAGAAATTTTGAGATCTACCACAGAGCTTCCCATCAACAGCGGGAAGTCAGAGAGCGTTATACACTGCCGTGTAAGAGACGGATGTGGAATGTGTCGTTTATGAATTCTTCAACGTTATTCAACAGGATATATATATATATATATATATATATATATATTTTTTTTTTTTGCTTTTTAAGGTGGTTCCACCTAAAATCTCTGCCTCATGTTTCCAATGGTAAAACTTCTTTACATATTTTCTTCGCAATTAATGTATTCCCAAGGATAAAAATTTGCACATCGGTAAAACTAGGTTTAAGTTATAGCATGGGATACTTAATACTTGCTAACACATAACCATAATTAAGCAATCCAACATTTGTTTGTCTATTGACGTCATCAATGTACAGGTCGCGCCATCTATTAATAGGTCTCAACATTACTCAAAGAAAAATGTTTGATTTTTAATATAATTATGGTTATGTTTTAGCAAGTGTTAAGTATCCCATGCTATAACTTAAAGTTAGTTTTATTGATGTGCAAATTTTCATCCTTGGGAATACATTAATTGCGAAGAAAATATGTAAAGAAGTTTTACTATTGAAAAGATAAGGCAGAGATTTTAGGTGGAAGCACCTTAAGGCACATAACAGAAACTACAAATTTGTTTCAAATCTCGTTTTTCTTTTCGTCCTGCATACTTGATTTTACTTCCCAAATGACTCGTCACAAATTCTGAAGAACGAAACACTTTCACACTTCCGACGCCACGGAGGAATGCTAAATTCTCCTTTTTTTTGGTTGACGAGCTTGCCTGATGATGTTAATAAGCGTTCAGCACAGGGCCTCATTCGTAAATCAAAAACTACTCAAAGCGCCAATTAATGGTGCCCGAAAAAAGGGATCTCTTCCGATACTTCGGAATCTCTTCCATGGAGTTGAAAGCGAACAAATTTGTGCTTACAGATATTTAGAAAATGCTGAAACAGCTTCAAAACGATATGACAGTTGAGTTTCAGAAAATTCCGGAAGTGTCCTCAGCTTTAAATTGTTTTTTGATCATTTTTAACATGATGATAATTAAGAGTTCGAAAGCACACTAAAGGAAAACTCAGTAAATAACTTGACTTACAGCTAAATCTTCGGAGTCATTGATTCATTCTTTGAATAAAGTACATTTAATCACCGAACACATACCGTATAATAATACACATCTCTAAACACATTAAAAGTACTACTATGAGCGAAATTAATGTGTTTAGGGATTAGTACTCTCCTAATCAGTACATGCAGGCCGCCCCGGTGCCCGAATGACCTGAAGCGCTGGCTTCTAAACATTCGTCCGAGATGGGCCTGGGTTCGAGTCTTGGATATAAGATGGGTGGTGTTTTTGTCTACAGGGTGTCTACCATAATTTGGGAAATGTAATTTCATGATTTTCACGACCCTTTTAAAAGCTGTGTGTCCCTATCCAAAGCAGCGGTATATGCGCACGCAAGCACGCACACACACTGTATATATCATCATCATCATCATCAACCGTTATCAATCCACTGCTGGATGAAGGTCTCCCGAAGTTTCTCCAACAACGGTCTGTCTTCGGCTAATCTCCTCCATGTCACTCCGGCATGCTTTCTAATTTTATCCACCCATCTCCCATGTGGTCTTCTGGGTCCTTTCCTGTCCCTTGTAATCCAGTCTAAAATTTCGTTTGTCCGTCGGTGGTCAGTCTTTCTCGCAATATCTCCAGCCCATTGCCATTTCAGGGATTTTGCTCTGATCGTGATGTCTTCCACTCTTGTCATTTTCTTTATCCACGAGTTTCTCTTCAATCTTTCCAGGCAACATCTCTCCATGCTTCTTTCGGTTGTCTGCAGTCTTTGAATGTTTTTTTTAGTTAAGGTCCATATCTCCGCTCCATATGTAAGTACCGGAAGGATGCATTGATTAAATACTTTTCTTTTAAGACATAATAGCATATTGCTCTTAAAAATTGTAATGTTTCTTCCAAAAGCTCTCCAACCAAATTTTACACGGCGATTAATTTCTTCCTCAATGTGACCCTCGCTTGATATCTGCTGTCCAAAGTAAATGTAGGTATCAGTTATCTCTAGCTTTTCCCCATCAATCGATAAATCTTCATTTCTTGTAAAAGCATTGTACATCAGTTTAGTCTTCTGACAGCTCATTTTTAATCTCACTTCTTTACTCTTGTCATCAAGTTCCTAGATCATACTCTGCAGCTCTGAAGGGGTAAGTAGCAAAAATGAAGATGTCATCATCAAAATGAAGGTGAGTTAAATAATCTCCATTAATCTTTATCCCTTTGTTTTCCCAGTTCAATGATTGAAAGACATTTTTCCATTTTGGCATGAAAGGGTTTGGGAGATATGGTGTCACCTATATATAAGCAGTCGAGTCACATTATTGTGACCACCTCCTACTTTTGACGTCAACAGCGCGTAGCCAATGAATGAAGGCACGTGTCGTGTGCTGTCTTGGACGGTATATAAGGTGTGCTGTAGGCATTCTGAAAACATATCACTCGCTGCTGTCATGCATAAAAGCGATTTATCAGATTTGTAAAATGGGATGATCATCGACTTTCGGGCCAAAAGTGATTTGTGAACTGTTCGATACACATTCAAATCACGATATACCTTGTGGTTAAAGTGTATCGTGATTGAAGAAACGGCACCATTGCGAATACGCGACGTGAAAACTGTGGAGCACCACCTGCCATTGATGCGAGAGGTGAACGTCGGGTTCGAAGGTGCGTAAAGGCCGATCGACACGCTACAGTGGAGCAACTCACTGGCCGAATGAACCAGGGGACTACCAGAAGTGTGTCTAAAATGACAGTTCAGCTAGCCCCGCTGCGTATGGGGCTCCGATACAGACGGATGGTCACTGCACCTATGCTAACGAATGTGCATCGGCAGAAAAGGCTTACATTTGCACGGCAGTATCGGAATTGGACCTCCGCTGATTGGCAAAGGATTGCCTTCTCCGATGAGTCACGTTTTCTGCTTCATCGAACGGATGGACGCTGGCGTATAAGGCGAGAGACATCGGAGAACAAACACTCTTTAACCATTGCTGGAAGAACAAAAGCTGGTGGGAGCAGCGTTATGATTTGGGGAATGTTTTTTTTTTTTTTTTTTTGATTGGAGGTTTAACGACCACCCTGAGCAACTCAATGGCCTGTAAGCAGTCGCCCGTCCCTAATTTAGGGTCACTGGTTCCAGGGAAGGGAGAGAGCCAGTGCCGTAAGACAAACACAACATCCATGCCTCACGGGATTCGAACCCGGACCCCCTTTCGGACGAATGATCAGAGGCCATCGCCTTAGACCACTGCGCCACCGGGGCGGCAGGGGAATGTTTTCGTGGCATTCCCTGGGTCCACTCATATATGTGGAAGGCACTATGGACCGAATTCGTTATGAATGCATCCTTGCAGACCACGCACACCCACACATGCTGATTGTCTTCCCTGGGGCGGATGGGATCTTCCAGCACGACAATGCGACGTCTCACACAGCTAGAAATGTCCGAGAGTGGTTGGAAGAGCACGATGAAGACACATCAAAGTACTTCCCTGGCCCCCTAATTCCCCAGACTTAAACCCAATTGAGCATCTGTGGGACCACCTGGATCGTGTTGTTCGCTCTATGGATCCTCCACCACGCACCTTCCAGCAGTTGTCAGATGCACTGCAGTCAGCATGGCTCCACATACCTGTGAACGCCTTCCAGCACCTTATTGAGTCACTCCCAGACTATATTTCGAACTTCGTTATAACCCAACAGGCCGCCCCGGTGGCGCAGTGGTCTAAGGCGCTGGCCTCTGATCATTCGTCCGTAAGGGGTCCGGGTTCGAATCTCGGTCAGGCATGGATGTTGTGTTTGTCTTACGGCACTGGCTCTCTCCCTTCCCTGGAACCAGTGACCCTAAATTAGGGACGGGCGACTGCTTATAGCCCATTGAGTTGCTCACGGTGGTCGTTAAACCTCCAAAAAAAAAAAAAAAAAATAACCCAACAGATACAAAAAAGAGCAATTTTGGGGATATTAAACTGTGTCAGGTTAAAACTATTTAATGGTAAACTGTTTAGCAATTAACCGATGGTGAATAGCACTTATTAATTAAAAACTACAGCTAGCAATAAAAATATGAATAAGATCTACAATGAGCAAAAATACTTAATTAACAAAAAAAAATAAAGTAACTGCAAAACTTTTAAATTTCACCTTTTACATTTGTTTTGCTGTTCACGCGTTATGTCGAAAATATGAATAAATCGTTGCTTGTTTTGTACTTGTTATGATAGCAACTATTAATTTTTTTTCAGTTCCCTCTGACGAAGCGGGTAAGATGTTTCTACATGCAAATTAAACTCTAAGATTTTCTAAATTCTGTTTAAAATTGTTTTCTTTTCAATACTGATTTCTTCATCGCTTGATTGATTATCTTTCTTGCCAGGAATTTGCTTCACTAGGCCCACATCTGTGGAAATTTTCTCACGGAAACTTTTTTCCAACACTCGACGGACCATCACTGATTTGGTGGAATAACAAACTTTTTCTCAATTTCAACTCCTCCTTTTCCTACTACGCTGGTTGCTTTGATTTTCTCACTGAACGTTAAAGTTTTACGTTTGTTTAATGCCGTTATTTGTCGATTTTCGTAAGCGCACTGCACAGACTACTGAGGAGTTGAAGTCCAACTAAATTTACCAAATGTGGCCAAAGTAAATTCTTTGTAACCTAGGTAAAACTACTTGAACAAAACCCATTGAAGAGCGGGGTGCCATCCTCGAAACGATAAAGAATCCTAGTCGGGAATGATATCGCTAATCCAGAGTCCTACCCCATACAAACAGGTTCGCGGCGGTCCCAAACAAAGAATAAGTGATTGAAAGATGGCGAGGGAAGGACATAAATGACAGCATTTGCCCACGAAATATGTGCGTGAGTGGCACGGGTGGATGAAGTAAAAAAATAAGTGAAATAGTCCTCATGCAAAGTGGCTTGTTTGTAAGGGGAACCACGGGGTTAATATACAGTCCTTAACCCCATGTTTTCCTGTGAAAGAAGAAGCGGTAAAGACTCAGTTAATGCCACTCATTTGTCTGCTGATAACCGTGATGAACTTCGATAAATGAGGTTTCTCCAAAAATTGTTATTCGTAAGATGCTGTTAAAATAAGTGAGAGTAGTACGAATTTCAAGGGACATATAAAAACTTCTATTTATGCGATAGCTTCGTATTTTCCTGCTAGTTTGTTTTTTCTCGGATATGAGCACTTTCTAATTGCAGTTTGATCTAGAAAGTTTGATCTAGAAAGTCGAACGCAAACATTCTTTCTACGTAATTTCTGCAGTACATTATGAATTGAAACAAACATTCTTGCTTTCTAATAGGCATCTGTTCACTGCCAACTCTCCCCATATTCATAGATGACCCTGCACGTTCAATTGGTTTCTGTCGTTTCAAAACCGCTAGCATTACGTTTGCCAGTCTATTCTTCTCCAGTGTCTTCGAGTGAAACATATGCGTCATTTTTTTTCCATCTGATTCTCACTGAGGTTCAGGTTCACCACACTTAAAACAGCTTAATTTTTTTACTTCATATTTCTTACATTGTGCTGGATTAATAGCCAGCCAGTTTTGGGGCGATTCGGCAGCAGGCGAAGCACATGATTTGTTTTACTTTGTTTCATGAGATGATGTTATTAGTTTCTTTTTACTGCGCAGAGAAACTTTAACTTCATTCTTAGATGAGAATATCTGTTGAGCTGGCCCAAATGCCTTTGAAAAAGGCCGACACACTTCTCTGTTTATGAAAGTTTAGTAGTATACGCCAGGTTTTCGCATTCATCAGTCGTAAACAACACGATCGACTCAAGACATCCACCTACATCTGTCTCATCCGTCAAGACAACTCTGACTCTAGGACTGAATGAGTTAGTCGTACGGCCAAAAATAGAACATTTTCCGAAATACTTTGATGCAATCTATAATTTTGGTCACATTTGCAAAAGCGTGACACTAAATTCACAATGTATCCTATATCAGAACTGAGTACATTTAGCCATATGAAATATTTTCAGTTTCATCTATGTTAAATATGTATATCAGATTCCAACAAGAAAGCAGAATCGATGAATACTCATAGGTATCAATACCAGGTGAAAATGCATGTTAAATTTAAATGTGAGAAAATCGAATGCGGCAAACTCGGTCGAATACGACTATCACATCTAGCCCTTAATTGTTCGGACATTCATTCTTGCCATATGCAAGCATGAAATAGCACGACGAAGGACTCCTTTTCCGTTGGCTGACCGGGAATGATCCCGCTTTAAAACAGCCTTAAATTGGACACGACAATGACAACAGTAGTGGATTATTAATAGCAGGATTGAATAAATTTCTTGACACACATCCTACCAAACCTTCTACATTACCATTTATGCACTGGTGTGCAAAAATTAAGGACGAAGAGGAGAAATTAGCATAACAGCGGAACGAGCAGGCAGAACGGACCGAAAGCCCACTCAGGAGATAGACTAGGTTCCGGTACGGTAGGGCATGCGCATATATGCAGCATGACGTAGGGGAGGGGGAGTGTCGGAAGGGTATAAACCACACGGGCGGTGTACGCTCAGCAAATCGGTGAAAGCTATTGCACAGTGTACATTGGTTTGAACG
The DNA here is from genome assembly GCA_039090855.1 of Macrothele yani. Lineage (NCBI taxonomy): Eukaryota > Metazoa > Arthropoda > Arachnida > Araneae > Macrothelidae > Macrothele > Macrothele yani. The sequence continues at coordinate 71,818,923 of CM077016.1, read as the reverse complement.
ACGTCGAGTTGCTGCAACCGTGTGATATGACCAACAGGCAATCCGGTAGACGACATCTGGATGACTTTACCCGAGGTCGCGTCATTGGGAAGTTGCAAGAAGGTCGAAATGGGACTAGTGTGGCCGAGGAGTTCGGGATCGCTCACAGCATCGTTTCACGAGCTTGGAAAGCATTTCAAACGACAGGAACAGCTGTTCGAGAGTTTAGCAGAGTAGAAAAAGCAGTTTAGCAGTGGTCGTCCACGAGCAACCACGGCGGCGGACGACCTGTATATTGTCCTACAGGCGAAAAGAGACAGACGGCAGACAGCGGGAGAAATCGCAAGGCACATGCAACAAACAACTGGACGTCCGTTATCGCGCTTTACCGTGGACAGGAGGCTGCACAAAGGTGGTCTATTTGCACTACGACCAGTACGGTGTGTGCCATTAACGCCTGCTCATCGGAGACGGCGGTTTCTGCGGTGCCAGGAACACAAGAACTGGACACATCAGCAATGGGGTCGAGTTCTCTTTACGGATGAAAGCCGATTTAGTCCGACGAGCGATTCTGGACGTATCCACATCTGGAAAGAGCAGGGAACAAGCAATCACACCTCCAACATTATCGAAACGGCTTGGAGGTGGCGGAATTTTCGTTCGGGAAGGTATCATGCTTGGTAGCCGTACTGACCTCCACATCTTCCAAGGAGGTTCACTCACTGGTGTCCGCTATTGTACCGAGGTTCTCCTGCTTCACGTGCGTCTGTTTAGAGGTGCTGTGGATCCTGAGTCCCTCTTCATGGACGACAACGCTACACCTTATCGTACAGTGGCTATCGCAGAGCTGTTGGAGAGTGAAGATATTCAACGCATGGATTGGCCCACAAGGTCCTTCTCGGGAGACGCTTGGCAGCACGTCACTAGCCGCCAGCAACGATTCCGCAGCTGCGATTGGCGCTACAAGAGGAATGTGCCGCGATGCCTCAACAGCTCCTTGACAACCTCGTCCTCAGCATGGACAGACGTTGTAAATCCTGCAACGCAGTCAGGGGTGATCCTATCCCCTACTAAAGACTGGATTTTTCTTGGCAGCCGCCTGTCACATGGACGTTTCTGTCTTCTGTCCAGTTGTGCTCGAAGCTACCTTTTCAATAAAGTGCCTCCGTATCCTTTGGATTCCTTGTTTGGATGGTTTTGTTCACTTGTCCCATATTCTTACATCTTGTGGATCTTATGGTATGATTGGAGTCGATGTGGAGTACTTCTGCACGACGTTACATTCGAAAAAACGTCTCGTCCTTAATTTTTGCGCACCAGTGTATGTGAAAATCCCCTTGTAGACAGTGAATTTCCTCGCCAAATTTGATGAATAAGCAGTTGTGTGAAGAGCTCAGCTGCTGCCCTGGTGACGTAGTGGTGTAAGCGATGGCTTATGATCATTCGTCCGAGAAGGGTCCGGGTTCGAATCCCGTGAGGCATGGATGTTGTTTGTCTTACGGCACTGGCTCTCTCCCTTCCCTGGAACCAGTGGCCCTAAATTATGGACGGGCGACTGCTTATAGCACATTGCGTTGCTCACCGTGGTCGTTAAACTTCCAATCCAAAAAATAAGAGTTCAGGCTTCCGACAATAGTCATGATTGCTGGTCTTTTAAGAAGACGAAGGCCTTGCAATGAAAGACATGTGCATCAATTTTTCGGGGAAAGATGGCGTGAAGTTATAGATGCTTAGACACTAGCTCTGTAATCCAAAAGTTGAGGATGAACGGTTCGATCGGAAATGCTTCTAACCATTCTTCAGAGACAAGTCCGGGTTCGAATCCAGGTGTGGCATGGATGTTGCGTGTGTCTTACGGCACTGGCTCTCTCTCCCTTCCCTGGAACTAGTAGCCTTAAGTCATGGGCGGGTGATTACTTATAACGCATAGAGTTGTTCGCGGTGGTCGTTAAAAGCCGAAACAAACAAATAAAGATGCGAGATGATTGGCTATCTTCAACGCAGTAGGCGTAGCTTGAACAAATTCCTTTGCACATTTTTCCGAGCACTCCATCAAGTCTCTAGGAATATTCCTTATAATTAAATGTTTTTACTTGTGATGATTTGCAGTTGTTTGATGCGATTGTTAGGTTTGAGCTTAACTGTTCGTAGATTTAAGATTTTGCAAAATTAACTTAAATGTCAACTTTACTTAAGCTAAGTCTAGTGAACATAATATTATACAAAACATTCTAATGTTTAAGAGTACGAAATCAGTCAACATTGACTTAAATATGATCCACTAGTTTTACCATTAGATGCTATGGCACGCCAACACAAGTTGAGAACACTAGCCAGCCAAAATCGACTTCCCTTTATTAAATCGTTAAATCGAAAGAACTGCTCTTAGCGTTAACATAACCAGCTCTGCACTTAGTGTTTTGACAATCAATCTCTCAGCCCTGTACTTGGCGTTTAACAATCAATCACTTAGCTCGGCAGTTGGCGTTTAACAATCAATCTCTCAGCTCGGCACTTGGCGTTTAACAAACCAATCAGCTCTGCACTAGTGTTTGGCAATCAATCTCCCAGTTCTGCTCTGCTCAAATCGTTGCCTCGCTCTTTTATAGTCTGCCTGTCTGTCTGTCTCACGGTCTAAATTTCATCATTACATTGTATTGCCTTCTGACTCACTGCCAGTGATGTTCAATCTAAAAAGCTCATCGGGGGAAAATATTGTGTCATTAAATCAGAAAACGTTTAACGATGAAAACCAAATTCACACAAGAACGCAGAACCTCAAAAGGAAGGTTAAATCTAAGGTATACGTCACACTCTATATGCGAAACTAAACTCATCAGACCCAACGGAATCTCTCTGTGTTTGAACTTAGCTCACCAAACCCGATCAACAGATACAGTAAGTTCACACAAACAGTTTTCTCCGTAGATGTTCATGATGTGTTTTCAGACTGTAGTAGCATTTTAGCTTTTCCTAAACTTGTGCAGCAGAACATGTTAAATATGAGATTTCCGATCTTCCATCTTTTGCTAGTCTCTTTCCTTTATTTTTCTGAACCTTTTTAAGGCCTCAAGCAAACTTTTTAGACACAAAAAAAATGGCGCTACGACGTGGTAGGTAAAACATACTGGTACACAAACTGAAATGCAATTTCACAAGTGAATCAAACATAATGCTTTACAATTAGAAAACTGTAAGTGTTATGGACGAATATTTTTTACGAGAGAACTAGAAAACTATATGCCTCAAAAGCTGAGGCACAACTCAAATTATTATATTAGGGGTATGCAAAATTTTCCGCCGGCCCCGCTAGCGAGGGCTGTAGGGGTCTAACCTGACGGCGACCCGTGCTGTCAGTTTGTACATGATGCAAAGCATGGCGGTCGATAAACTTCATTTACGGCACTGTTTGCTATTCATGTTTAATTTAGGGAAAAGTGCGAGTGAAGCATACGATTCAATATGTCAGGCGTATGGAGAAACGTTTATGGGTGAGCGGACGTGTTGAGAATGGTTTGCCAGGTTTAAGAAAGGTGATCTAAGCTTGTAAAGACAAGCCACGTGCAGGTAGACCGCAGGAACTCGCAGACGAGGAGCTGGAATCGCTGTTGCAAGATGATACCACACAATCGACCACGCAACTAGGGAAACGTTTGAAAGTGGCTCAATCGACGGTGGTGCGGCGTCTACCGGCCTCGGGGAAGATCCAGAAGATTGGTAAGTGGGTTCCGCATACTTTAACGGAGTGTAATATTGGTCAACGATTGGACATCTGCATGTCGGATGAAAAATGAGTCTATATCGACAACCCTGTACACAAGCGATCCTGGGTCGAGATAGGCCGGCCATCAACATCCACTGCAAAACAGGATATCCACGAGGAAAAGGTGCTGTTGCGTGTGTGTGTGTGTGTGGTGACATATGCACGGAGTGCTGCATTCGAACTGTTGAAACTGGGCGAAACAATTACTGCACAACGATATAGCGATCAGTTGATGAAACTGAACGGCGCAATCGAGCAAAAAGGTCCACGAACAAGTAAAGGATGCCGCCCAATCATCCTGTTACACGATACTCCCGGACCACTTGTCGGTGCCACCACAAAATCAACCCTTGAACAGTTACACTGGGAGGTTTTACCGTACCCGGCTTACTCCCCGGACGTTACACCCTCATTTTCGTCTGCTTCGCTCTATGCAACATGCCCTAGACCAACAACGGTTCACCACAGTTCCAGTGGTGGAAAATTTCGTCACTGTGTTCTTCAGCTCAAAACCAGAGTCCTATCACAAGAGCATTTATTTTTTTTTTTTTTTTTTGATTGGAGGTTCAACGACCACCGTGAGCAACTCAATGGGCTATAAGCAGTCGCCCGTCCCTAATTTAGGGTCACTGGTTCCAGGGAAGGGAGAGAACCAGTGCCGTAAGACAAACACAACATCCATGCCTCACCGGGATTCGAACCCGGACCCCGTTCGGACGAATGATCAGAGGCCATCGCTTAGACCACTGCGCCACCGGGGCGGCGAGCATTTATTTGTTACCTGAAAAATGGCAAAAGGTCACTGATGCTAACGGCCAGTATTTCGTTGAATAAATGTGTACTAGTAACCTGATTGTTCCATTCTCCTTAAAACGGCGGAAACTTTTGCATACCCCTAATACAAAGGATATTAATATTCTCAAACGCAGTTCAAACACAATTTTCCATGGACGTAATTTACGTTTCTCACTGTGTTTCATACCAGGATTCTTTAATTCATGTCTTCAGTTACTCGACACTATACTGTTCCAGATCAGAACACACCGGTCGACTCAAAATTCCCCAAAATTTCCCGTGGGATTGAAATCCGAACTAATGCAGGCCCCAACACATAGTGTTGCTATACTACATACTTTCTTTCTTCTTTTTTCGGAGTTTAACGACCTTCATGAACAACTGTACGGGCTATAAACAGCCAACAGTCGCTCGTCCCTAATTTGGGTCACTGATATCGCTATGGGTTGGGTCACTGATGAACAACTCTACGGGCTATAAACAGAAAACAGTCGCTCGTCCCTAATTTGGGTCACTGGTTCCGCGGAGGAGGCAAAACTAGCGCCATCCTACAAACGAACAACACAAACATTATCAGGAACTCGAACCCGGACCCATCTCGAACGACCTATCAGATCAGATCATATGTAGAAGATTTTTGGGAATTTCTGACCCCAGGTCTTAAACAACCCTTAGAAATAGGAAGCTAGGAGATTTGGGCTAGAGTGCCCAATACGAAAGTGACACGAAGCCGCTCCAGTGGCGCAGTGATCTAAGCGATGGCCTTTGATCATTCGTCTAAAAGGGTTCGAATCCCGTGAGGCATGGATGCTGTGTTTGTTTTACGGCACTGACTCTTTCCCTTCCCTGGAACCAGTGACCCTAAATTAGGGATGGGCGACTGCTTATAGCCCATTGAGTTGCTCGCGGTGGTCGTTAAACCTCCAATAAAAAAAGTGTATAACGAAGTAAATTTCTCCGTGATTTTTGTCCACGCCGGGCATCGAACCCGGGTCCCCTCATTCCGGAATAAGTCGCTCTCCCAACTGAGCTACGCGGACGTATGCTCTCGCTGCTATCTGCCTTTATCTCATGTGCGTCCTGCGGTGCAGGCACGTCACAAGTGACACGGAAACGAGGTAGAAAGGTGGAGGAAGACGCCTTTATTTATTACCGGGTGGGGGCAGTACCCGGGCCCCGACGGCTTAACGTGCCCATCCGACGCACGGCGGATATTTAATGGTTCGAACGTTGGTACCTGCCTGGGTACCAACGCTCGAACCATTAAATATCCGCCGTGCGTCGTGGCAATAGCGAACGTTGACTAGTAGACCACCCGCGGCCCGAACGCCATCTTGACATGTGCATCATCTCTGTAGTACGTCACAATCTCCAGCGCACGGGAAAAAAATCACGTGGCATGAAATCTTTACTTTTGGCAAACCATTCCGTTAATGAACACCATGAGCAGATCTCTCAGTCCCTAAGTTGGGGCCACTGATTTTCCGGGGAGGATTCCTGGAATAAGCCCTTCTTGTACGACTGGTTAGATAACGGCGCCTCAACTCATTTGGGCACCGGGTGGCTTATTGGCCTTTGACGGCTTATCATCATCCGTAAAAATGGTAGCCAAGTAAAGCAAGGATGATGCATGCGAAATGTGGTAAAATCTCATCTTGTATGAAAAAAACAGCTCATCATCTTCCTATTCAGAAGTGATAGGTTACACTTAATCTGCAGTTATCTTTCACTGCTCATGTCCTGTAGCCAGGTTCCATGCGCCGCCCCGATGGCTGAGTGGTACGAAGCGTTGTTAGCTATCAAACATTCATCCGAAGCGAATCACCGGGGAGGTGTGGATTGTACTTGTCTTACGGTACTGACTGTCCGGTTCAATGGCCCTAAATTAGTCAGGCTACACTTCTTATAGCCCACCGAGTGGCCCACGGTGGTCGTTAAACCAGAAAAATAAATTTCCGAGCTATTTTTCTTTTCGGGGGTGGGAGGCTATAACAGAAAAAGTATGCGGTGGGGGATAATATCTTCTTTAGTTGAGAATTCGTAAGAATTAAAAAAATACGGCCTTGCTCATTGTCAGATAAATTGGGTAGTAGAATGAGTAGGAGTCAGAGAGAGTTTGTGACGTATGCTGCCTTTTTAATCTTCCAAATTTGTTGACGTTTCCTTAATGTAAATCTTGGCTGCTTCTCGTTATGTTACTGAACGTCACGTCTGAACTCCCATGAGGTTTTCTTCTGCGGTCTGTAACTGCCAAGTCACGGTAATTGGTATAACAGGGACCACGCAACGTGAATGTCTGAACTGATTTTTTTTTTTTTTTTTTTTGGGTGGAGAGGGTTTACCATCACCATGTGCAACTCTAAGGGCTATACTAATTCGCCTGTCTCTAATTCGGAAGTCCGCGCCTCAGACCACTCGGCCACACAGGAGTGGATTGCTTATTCAGCATGCTTTTGTGTTTATTAAATTGCGGATTTTTAGACGCATTAGTCATCTGAAAGACCCATTGTCGACTCCCAGGAAGGAAGTTCACTAAAGAGCAATAAATTGATCTCTATAACATCTTTCAATATACTTTACGAACTTCTGCCTTCCACTAAGAAATAAGTGCTTTGTCGGTCTGAGCACCAAAGCTAAATGCTTCTCATACCATGACTAAACCATTGCATCGTTGCCTGTTAAACGGAGACCAGGGTTCTGTCTTCAGATCATGTCAGTAAAATGCCCAGTCATCTGGACAACTTAAATTCCTTTTTTTTTTTTTTTTTTATCTATAAAAAAAAATGATGTTTGTGGTAATCATAACGCATCGGAAGATCGTGGTAGACACTTTGAAATTTGGCAGATTGTCTTTCATTGCCGTTTGAGTTGCAATGGCCGGTTTCAAGTCAAAATTCCAAAAGAGAAGAAGGCTTACTAAAAATACAGAAACGAAACTATGTACTTACCTAGCTATTTCTACGGGAACCAGAAAGATATGAACGAGACAACTCAAAATGAATTTTACCTTGAAGCCACCGACGTGCATGCGTTGTTACCCTGGGCTCATTAATTTCGAAGAAAGTTAGAATTAATAACCATCTTTAATATCATATCATATGAAAAAATCATTTTCTTTTTCCTTAGCATTTTTGGAAAGACTATGAGATGACCCCTTTACTAGTCTCCAGCCAGTCGTTAATAAGGGAGGCAAGATGTCCTTCAACAAGTTTATAGAGAAAACCAGAATGGAGGAAACAGAAGGCCTGTATTTACAGTGCCAACAGAAACATAATTGACGACATATGTACAATGGTGATAAAAAAAATGTACAGATGCTGATGTGCTATATACAATGACAATAAAAACAAAAAGATAGGTGTCAACAAGGATATAAGTTGAGCTACAAAAGTGAGCGGTAACAATGGTGTATGAGCAATGCACTAGAGATACACAGTAAAAGAACCAATGTGAGCAATTCTAGTAAAAGATTGTAACAGAGATAAATGCATGGTTATAATACTATGTACATTGCTGTACTGACATGAAAAGGTTAAAAGAAAAGATGTAGTGCAAACATTAATAAAAGTAATATGTACAATGTGTATACAAAGGCAGTAACAAAATACATAGACAGGTAAACACTCTTCACAGAGAGCGGGTGAGTAGATTATGGTACGTCACAAAGACCTGGATGATAGAACCTGGAGAAATACAGTAACCGACAATCGTTCTGTACAGGTACAGGAAGCTACGTCAGACAGTCAGTAGAGTAATGTAAGAGAACAGTTCTCAAAAAAGGAGTTGCAGATGAACTTTGGGATCAGTAAACCAGGTTCGATATGGTGACCACACCCGGAAAAAGCGACGTTTCTGAGAGCCGGTTGAGGTAGACGCATATGCGAGGCGCTATCGCGACAGAAGGCTGTTGCGAAAGGTACTACACATTGCACCCCCCGCCTGGAAGATGGTGGGTGCTACTAGTACAGACCGAAGCTGTTGATGGTAAAGGTATGCTAGGATGAACACATAGGCGCTGGCTGTAGGTAGCGGAGTAGGGGGTTGATACGAGCTATACAGGGCTCCAAATGAAAGGTTGAGTGCGCACAGATGTTGCACCACAGTGAATGCAAATGCAAGATGATGGAGTGGTAGAAGCACCGGACAGAAGAGATAAACATGGGGTACATCTGCAGGCATGTGACAGAAGACACAGGTTGGAGAAGTGATGAGGGTCATTTGATAGAGCGTGGCTGGTACCGGCAGGCGACGATGTAGAAACAACCAATGGATATTTCTCTCCATCGGTGTAGATAGCATAGATGAAACCGTCGACCACACGCACGGTAAAGCTGTGGATGGAACATGTGGAATTGGAAGTGGTACAGATGATGATGGAGCACGAAGGAAGCGATAGAGGGAGGAGACACAGAAACTGGAAAGCGGGAGAGCAGAGCCTTGAAAAGTGAGAAAGAAGGGGAGGGAAGCGGATGGAACGAATGACAGGCCAATAGGGGAAGCTAGGTCAGGGTAAAGTGTGACAATAGCTGTACGGATGTCAGAGTAGAGTGAAAGAGAAACAGGAGTGCTAGGAAGCATAGGAGAGATGACAGAGAAAGGTTTCCACAGGAGATCAGTGGTAAGAAGGTCCCGAACCGTCACGACTCCTGCAGGGAGCCATGAGAGGTCGGTGAAGTGAGGGGCGTCTGGGAGAAGGATGGCGGAACAATAGAAAAGTGGTTGGGCCAAGAGTTCAGTGGTAGAGGCAGGAAGGACACGAAGAAGAGGCAGACAGTGAAGAAAAGAAAGCGCTTCAGCATAGATGGGGGAAAGGCGAGAGCGAAGAAGAGAAAAGTGATCCATCAACACAAGTGTAGTAATAGTAAATCTTGGATTTCGGCGCGATACCACCACATCCATAGTGACTGCAGCTGGATTTGGTGAGGCTGTCAGGATACGGAGGAAGGTGATCACTCTATGAGCTTTATAGAGAAGCACAACATCTGTAAGGGAAATCCCACCTGTAGAGATCGGGCGACAGAGTGTTGAGACTTGAACCCAGTGATGGTGTATCCAGATGACTTTGGATACAATTCTGGTGATCTCCTGAAGGTAACAGAGAGGTAGCTTGAGGACTGTCTAAGTATAAAGGCACGTTGAGAGGAGGTAAGTACGAGCAATTCTCACTCAAGTGACATAATATGTGCAGAACTATGTGTTCCTCCAAAAGGCGGCCGAGCGATTCAGACGCGCGTGGAACGAATTCCATGCAGCATTCCTCGCAGTCAAGGGAACACCAAGATGTACGCCTAGGAACTTTTGCGTAGTGGGAGTCCAAGAGGTTCCCCAAGGGTTGTCGGACTGGGTGGTCCAGCGTCCGCACCAGAGACCTCTACTTTTTGTAGTGTTAAGGCTTGCACCGGAGCAAAATGAGTAGAGTGCGTAGCAATCTGAAAAGATGTCAAACTGAACATTGTCCCGGATGCAGAATGTTGCGTCGTCCGCATACGCCGAATAGGTGATTTGATAGTGCCTTGTGCTTGCAGTCAGAGGAGGAAGTACGGCAAGAAAAGCATGATGAACTCTACGCAGGAATGGCTCAAAGGCAATGGCAAATAATTGCCCTGACAAAAAAACAGCCTTGACGTATTCCACGATTGAAATTGATGGGAGCTGTAAGAAACGCGACCGTCCTGACATGGAGAACCGCGTCTTGATAGAGGTTGAGAATGGTAGTAACAAAGGCAGGGAGAAAGCCAAAAGCAAGGAGTGCCAAAGAAAGATAAGAGTGGGAGATATTATCGAATGCCCCACGCTGGTCTAAATTAAGGAGCGCGAGCGATTCTAAGTTAGTATGAGCAAGATGAGAGAGGTCACGAAGAAGATGTAGGTTAGAGGCGATAGACCGACCAGGGACCGTGTAGGTTTGGTCAGTAGAAAGAAGAAATGAGAGGTCAGGATTGAGTCTGCGAGAGAGGAGTTTAGTGTATAGTTTGTAAACTAGATTGAGAAGTGAGATTTGACGCCAATTCCCCAAGACAAGGAGGTCACCTTTCTTAGGGAAAAGTACGGCATGTGCCACAGTGAAACCCCTCGGAAGAGAGGAAGAGGTAAGAGCGGTAGAAAAAGCAGCAAAGAGGAAATGAAATAAGGCAGAGGAGAAGGTAATGTAAAAGGCAAGAGGGAGGCCATCAGAACCAGGGACGGCACGGGAATTCTGAGAATGAAGGACGGTTCTGAGCTCAGAAGAAGTAGGAGATTGTAAAAGAGAGGCAGAAAGATGAGAAGGAATCTGAGGTAGAGAAGAAAGTAAGAAGGGTGGGAATTCACTGTATTTGTTGACGAAATAGTGACGGACATGTGAGCAGAGGATGTCCGAATCTGAGGAAACACTGCCATCAGGTAGCCGAAGAAGTCGAAGATGATAAGAAGAACGATGCTTGTCTTCAAGCGTGGAAAGAAATTCGTAGGAGCATTCCTCCGGTGTTAAATGCTGTAATCGAAGGCGGAGGATGGCCTGACTAGCTTTTGGTTCAAGTAGAGCACGCAAGTCGGCATGGTACGCCGCGTACTGCGGGTGACCAACGTCGAGGTGAATTAAGATTTGTCAGATGTTGCTTTCTTCCGTGAATCGTGAAGTATTAACACGGAAAGAATAGCACTTCAAAAAGTGAAGAAGATGAAATTTGACTGTGAGCCAATATGTAAGAGCACAAGTGGCAGTAGCGATTACAGGTAGGAAACTTTGAAGAAGTTCCCGTACTGCAGAACAGAACTCTGGATCTTCAAGAAAGGATTGCCGCCCCGGTGGCGCAGTGGTCTAAGCGATGGCCTCTGATCATTCGTCTGAACGGGGTCCGGGTTCGAATCTCGGTGAGGCATGGATGTTGTGTTTGTCTTACGGCACTGGCTCTCTCCCTTCTCTGGAACTAGTGACCCTAAATTAGGGACGGGCGACTGCTTATAGCCCATTGAGTTGCTCACGGTGGTCGTTAAATATCCAATAAAAAAAAAAAAATTCTGGTATGCTGGAAAGCGTATCATAATCAATGCGTTGCATGATTTTACTAACTTGTTAGAGTCCAAGAACGAAATCCTGAATTTTGTTGAGATGAGGATCCAATGGTGGTAACGACGACACAGTGGTCAGAGGATGCCGTAGGAGAGTGGATACAATCTGTTATGACAGGAAGAAGTGATGTGACGTAAACACGATCCAGCACTGGCAGGAAAATGTTCCTGCCACGTGTGCATCAGGAGAAACAAGGAAACCATCCCGCTTTTTCTGGATAAAATCAATGATATTCACTCTACGATCACTTTCACTATCGAGCTCGAACAGAATGGTGCCTTGCCGTATCTGGATGTTTTACTGGGTAAATTACCTGAGAATCGTCTTCGTACACAAGTCTATTATAAACCACTGCAGTCCCAAACCTGATGCTCCGCAGCTCATTCTGCCCCGCTGATTACAAGACAGCTTTCTTCCGTTCTCGAATCCAAAGAGCCTTTGCAGTATCCTATGTTCCTTCTAGGCAATGCGAATTAAAAAACGTTGTCGAGTTAGCCACTGAAGCAGGATACGCCCCGAACCTGATACATTGTTATATCGAGAAAACCAGAACCAGTCATATTAATTTTTCTATGCCGCAGCTACGCTACCTGGGTTCAATTCCTTATATAAAAAAATGTTTGCTATCCGCTCAACAACGCGCTCAAGGATATGAACCTCGGTGCTGGCATCAGGTCTCCGACGTTTTTATATACCATGCTTAAGGAAGACATTGACAAGACCCCATCTTCCAATGAAGCAGGTGTTTATGCCATTCCTCTGCAATATCCGGACGGCTCCAAGCGATACTACATTGGAATGACTAAACGTTCATTTAGAATTAGAGTCAACGAACATGAAAGAGACAAAGAACGGCAAAGTAAACACGGCCCTATCCAGAGAAGTCAAGTTAAAGTCCGCTGCTATGTGGGGATGACGTAAAGAAATTAGCTTCCTACTCCACCCCAAAATCTACTGCCATTCGTGAAACTTTGGAGATCATGACCAACAGCGGTTCAAGCAATGATAGCGTCTCGCTAGAGTTACCGCGAGTTTTTTTTGGGGGGGGGGCGGTTTAACGACCACCGTGAGCAACTCAATGGGCTATAAGCAGTCGCCCGTCTCTAATTTAGGGCCACTGGTTCCAGGGAAGGAAAGAGCCCGTGCCGTAAGATAAACACATCCATGCCTCACCGGGACTCGAACCCGGACACACCTCGGACGAATGGTCACAAACCAGCGGTTAGACCACTGCGCCACCGCGAGTTTGGAACCAGTTCTTCAAATAGTAAATGCCTCTTGTTTTCCTTCCGTGATTCCGCGTGCTAAACGAGCATAACGTCTTTGAATACCTGATCACGTTTGCGTCTCTTCGTTTGTTGTCAAGTCAAGTCACCGTGTAGAAATTGTTGAAGCGTTCTATTATTCAGTTTGCTGTCTACCTTCCTTGAAAAAGTGATGCGCCGAGGCTTGGAAACTTTGATTTCTATTCTACACCAAAAAAATTCGGATTACTAGTATAGTTATACTATTTAGAAGCAAGATAACTTCATGTACTTGGACATCGTTATTCCAGCGGTGTCCTCAATCTTCGGTGGAGACGAAACAGCATCCTTCTAATGATGTAACACTACGCTACCGGTCATTCACACACATTTCCTTGAGCTGGTAAATTATTTTACTTACAGCTCATAAGGTAGTACACAGGGTGTATTCTTCAACCAATTTTTTTTCTCTTTATTTGTACAGCTATACATGTACATAATGTTTAAACATAGTCCATTAATGTAGGGTTAAGGAACATAATCATTTACTACAGTAAAAATCAGAATATATAGATTTTTTTTTTTGATTGGAGGTTTAACGACCACCGTGAGCAACTCAATGGGCTATAAGCAGTCGCCCGTCTCTAATTTAGGGTCGCTGGTTCCAGGGAAGGGAGAGATCCAGTGCTGTAAGACAAACACGACACCCATGCCTCACCGGGATTCGAACCCGGTCCCCTTTCGGACGAATGATCAGAAGCCATCGCTTAAACCACTGCGCCACCGGTGCAGCAATATATAGATTGCACCTTAGAAGTTAAACCCTGACAATGCCAAATAAGTTTCTGCTAGTACATGACTGAAAAGACTGGTGCCGCCCCGGTGGCGCAGTGGTCTAAGCGATGGCCTCTGATCATTCGTCCGAAAGGGGTCCGGGTTCGAATCCCGGGGAGGCATGGATGTTGTGTTTGTCTTACGGCACTGGCTCTCCCCTTCCCTGTGACCCTAAATTAGGGACGGGCGACTGCTTATAGCCCATTGAGTTGCTCACGGTGGTCGTTAAACCTCCAATCAAAAAAAAAAAAAAAAAAAAAAAGACTGGCGATTTATATTTTCTTGTCCAGTGTTACCTGTGGACTTTGTGTTTGGCTTTCGAATCCTTTTTTTTTTTTTTTTTTTTTTTGACGCAATAGTGTCATTAGTTCTGTTAATTCTGTAGACTGCATTCTTGGATATTGTGAGTACTACTACATGTGACTTATAACTCTATTTAATCTTCCCTTTGAGCTTTGTAACCTTTCTTTGCCAGTGGTGGAATTAGAAGCCACATCTTCCTACTCGAGCGCGGCTATTCTCCCAATTGAACTATGCCGGCTGAATATCGCTGCTTCATTGTCAGTTTGACTTATGCGTCACCTAAGTAGTACGTCATGTCATATAGTACGTCATATCAACCTACCTTGAGAAAGGCGGGGGCACGAAATCATAGGTTACGGGCCAGCCGACGACTATGCTCGAAGGACCATCTCATTGTAGCAGGGTCGTAGCTATACTCGGGGCAAAGCTAACCAGACTATTCAGTTAAAGCTACGGAGTGTGTACTTTCACTGCATAATATAGTTCCAGTTTAAAAAACCCTGTTCAAGCATGAATTGAGACCTAAAAAAGCGCACGGATATATAGATGTTTTAAATGTCGTACGTACGTACATAAAAAAAAAAACCTAACACAGTTTCGGTCGCGTTTCTAAGAAATACAAATATTCGCATTTTGATGACGTCATTATCACTTCTGTTTTGCTTCAGAGAGGCTATACAGTATACACTGGGGGTATTTACTGCGAGTGGAAGATGAGAATTGTATTAGCCTGAAGGTAAGGGGGAGATAATGGCTTGGTTTTTACTTCGTGGTTACTGCTTTAAAATACTCATTCAGAAATCGTTTGTCTGGAGGTCGGCAAGGTTCAGGTGTGGTGTTTGACGGGGGACATCGTGATGGAACGCGGGAAGTTTCCTTTTGTGGTGCCTTAAATCACCCTCGGGGGGAGGGGGGGAAGGGTCCACAACACATGGCACCGCATTAATGCGCAGAGAAATACTGAAACACAAGAAATATCTTGTCGGTAAATCGGTTTCACAGCATTAGCAGTGTAGTCAGGTTAGCTTTGCCCCTAGTATAGGTCTCAGAACCGGGGAGGGGAGGGGCTCTATGTTCAGCGACAAATTATATTCATCCACGAATGCAGATCCAAGTTTTGCTTCGTATTTCTACTCCTTTTGTTAATTTACTTTACTAGACAACAATTTCGCCATGACAAAAAGTAAAAGGAAAAACCTTCAATGAAATTCAAAATATGAAAAAGATTGAGGTGGGAGGGGGAAGAAAAGCTGATAAAATCGCTTTATCACTGATCAATGAAGGTTGAAGACTCGTGCAATGAATCAGTTATACGAACGATTACCGTCTTCGGCACGATTTCATGATAAAAGATGAAAAATATATAACAATTAAAAACATATGTACATGAACACTTTCGAGGCAGCGGCTACCTCATCCTCGGATGTATTGAACGAATATACATTTAATCTATATATAGCATAGATTATGGCATTGTGGGAAGCAATGGGAGGCATAAGAGCCAATAACATTTCGTCTGCGTTAAATAGTTGCGTACACAACATGCTTAATGGTAAGTGAGAAAAAATATATTACAATGACTAAAGAATGAGGTGGGGTGAGATCGCTTTATCACAATCTGACTAGTTTAGTAGCAGGGTCATTATTGATGGCGGAATAATAACTCCCAACTAGCATGAAAAAATTATCTATTTCTTAATTTACTCTTCAGGTTCCTTTTAGTGGATTCACACAATCGCATTAAGAAGTTATTGATACCGAATTCCGGTTGGTTCTTCCCCATCTTTAATCGCGCATTCTTTTTCGCTGGTGGTTGGAGGAAGGCTCTTCTTACCGTGGTCAACACCACCACCTCCCTTTCCCACTCAAAAACCAAAAGCCCTCGGATTCCCGCCAATGAACACATCTCCCACACATGCATCACAAAACCACTCCTACAGAACAATGAACAGGAAGAAGTTGTAAGCTTCCTCTTTCTCTCTCGCACAATTTTTTTTTTTTTTTTGATTGAAGGTTTAACGACCACCGTGAGCAACTCAATGGGCTATAAGCAGTCGCCCGTCCCTAATTTAGGGTCACTGGTTCCAGGGAAGGGAAAGAGCCAGTGCCGTAAGACAAACACAACATCCATGCCTCGCCGGGATTCGAACCCGGACCCCTTCCGGACGAATGATCAGAGGCCATCGCTTAGACCACTGCGCCACCGGGGCGGCACAAAAATTTCTCTTTATAACACTATTTATTATACATTCCCTAGGGGGATACATTTTGCAAAAACATTCCCATGATACACCTTTTCAGGCGATTAACCACATGGAAGTTTTTTTCCGTTTGTTTGTTTAACGGCAGTGCATAGCATCACATAGTCACTTTCCAAGTGACAAACACTGTTTCATCCGTATGCGCACCACCTCAGCCTCTCTCTCTCTCTCTCTCTCTCTCTCTCTCTCTCTCTCTCTCTCTCTAATGTTCTTTTATATTTTACGTTTCTAAAACAAATAAACAAACAAAAAAACAAACAAATAAATAAAAGGGATTTCTCTCTTCCCTGAGCCTTAGCAGCAACAAGTCCAATTGTCATGTAGCAGAAAATCATTGGCTCAGCCAGGGGTTGCGCTGGCTTTTCTTAAGTTTTCTCAAATTTAATCGCCAAATTGAATTTATTTTCGCCAAAGTGTTATAACACTATGAAAAGGTAATCGCCAAAATGATATCTTTTTCCCAAGTGGCGAAGATGGCGATCGGCAGCGCGACCCCTGGGCTCAGCTGTTCCTACTGATTCACTTCGTCTTCGAGAAGTATTTTCCTTTTAGTTATCCAACGTTTATGCTGTATCATTTCAAGCTTCCTCTTTTTAAAAAACGCGCAATACACGAATAAATAAGGTAAAATATTTATGCTTATAATGAAATACAAAAGTCATTTCACAAACCACCGAAAATGAAACTTCAGTTAATTTACAACAATGTCCATTTCCACGTGGGGGATTGCTTGTTTTGTAGATGGGGGGGGGGGGGGGCATGCTCCCTCTACTACGGCCCTGCATTGCAGATTTTTTTAAATTAATTATACGTAGGTTGTGTGGAAGAATCATCACACACATTTTTCAAACCTCATGGATGGGAGATTCATTTCCGCCCCAATGTAACCGTTCTTTGCCGGTGATGGGATTCGAATCAGCATCTTATTACACCGACTGGTTATCGCTGCTTTTTTGTAGATTTGACTCATGCGACACCTGAGTAGTATGTCATCTGCGTCGTGTCACGTACTACATTCCAGTTTGTTTTCTTATGAAAATTTCATTACTTCTTGGTTGCAGATTTTCTTACTGAACATCATATTACTTTCCCGAACAGCTTGTACGTTTTGGCAACGCTGATAGTAAGTTAGAAGAAAATAAATGAGTCTACGTCGAATGTTAAATGCGTGGAATTAGTGAAGTAACGGAGAAATGAAAAACTTATTGTAGCAGATAAATAATGTGTTGCAACTATATGGTGGTTCCTGTGTTTATACATGCGACTGCTATTGAGTCATTTGATGAATTACTACGTGAGAATACAGTGCACTGGTGACAAACTTCCTGTACGTTACCACTTCGTGGACAAATAAACAATCAGTTGATGTTACGTACGTTTGCTGATTGTTTTCACGCACCTTGACCGTTTGTTTCTAGCGTGATCTATGTTCAAGTTTGGTTAAGGCAAAAACTTAAACAGCTCTACAAGTGACTAAAAACATTACATACATTTTTTTTTTATTATTATTTGCCTTAAAACCGTTCTTTGAGTGCAAGCCAGTCTAAAGATCTTTCTTTTATCTCGAATCAACGATCATTTTGGTCGCCCCGGACTGGGTTTCGATTTATAATCGCCATTCCATTAAATTACACTATAGACATCACGCGTAAAATGGTTAATGATTACTGCTATTTGTTTGAACAATATCCTTTCCTCCCGACAGCAACTCATAAACTGTTGCAACTTTCTCACATGTACGTTTTTCCGCTTTCGGAATCTTCATTAAACCAAGTTCGCAGATACCTCGGTTTCACACCGGCCACTTGGGAAATTATATGCGCATAAGCATGCAAGTTTTAGTACGTTTCCACGAATTTCATTGTGTACTTCAGCTTAGTGAGACCTTTTTCCATATTCATTTTCTACTTAAAAAATAATTTCTCCATTTTTATTACGTCATATAATGCATTTATTACACTTAAATAACCACTTTATTTAATAGTTTAGATCAGTTTCGCTCCATTGTCAGCATTTTTGCGACAGGCTTTTACAGAGACAAAGGCAGTATTAACGCAACAGCATGCCACAATGGTTTCATGAAAACGAGGCTTTGCTCGTTATGATGAGGTTACAGCGTAAAAGCCATTTGTCGGTTACGGATATCGAAGCAGCATCTTTCTGCTCCGGAGTCGAATGCTTTTCCAATTAAGCTACACCGACGAAGTTTGTCACTGCAACTTTGCCGTCTTGACATGTGCGTCGCCTCTGAGGCAGAGATACGTCCCCTTGAGAAAGTCGGGGGCACGAAATTGTAGTTTTCGGGTCAGCCGGCAAGCCACGCTTGAAGGAGAGTTCACTGTAGGAGGAGTTCTGACTAATTCAAGACGATGTTTGAAACAAACATCACCCACTTTTCGAAGAACCCAACGGCGAGGAGATTCATTTTACGTTCAGGCGCCAATATTGCGTACAAGTCATTTGCCGGTGGTGTAATCGAACCCGAATCCATCTGCTCCGGAGCCGAATGCTTTCGCAATTAAGCTACACCGACTACGTTTGTCGCTGTAACTTTGCCGTCTTGACATGTGTGTCTCCTCTGAGGTAAGTACGTCACAACATACATATAAAAAACTCGGACTCAGTAAAATTCTATCACATCAGCAGCACGTTGTAAAAAGGAAGTTGGTTTCGTTAATATTTACTACGAAAGGCTGTGGTATCTAGTCAAAGATTTTACAGTAATGTTTCATTCCAGTGATGTTACGATTCTTAGCAGTAGTTTAAATGAAAAATATGTCTTATTTAGTATTTACTAGAAGATGATTAACATTTCGTGACAATTACGGAATAGAAAGCTGCAATTCGTAGTCAATAAATTCCAGTTTGTTTAGGCAACAAGTCCAGACTAAGGAGCAAGATAAAGACTGTTTATTAAATGTCTTCGGAAAAGATTTATTTCTGATAATGGCATATCAGAGGTTAAAGAGACTACTAAGCTATCAAACGCTGTCTGAGGGTGACACACGAGTCAAATTTACTATTCCAGCTTTGAAGCATTTACGGTCGTTGGGCGGTTGAGCAATTAGGACGCTAGCTTCACATATCGAGAGAATTTGGTTGAACGACTATACCAAACTTCACAAGCATGTGCTATTTATTTATTTATTTAAATGAAACCTTGGTTAAAATACAGTGGAACCGCGGTTATACGTTTCTCAGTAATACGTTTTTCACTTTTATAAGGAATTCTGTGTTATTTCTGATATGTTACTGTTATTTCTATGGCGCTTTAAACTCTGTGCATTCACACACTTTTAACGATTATACGTTAAAATTTGAATTTCAGATTATCAAAAATACACCGTTCTTCGATTTTTTAATACATAAACCGGTATATTACAACTTTGTTGTGTTTCTTCTTTTTTTTTTTTTTCTTGATTGGAGGTTTAACGACCACCGTGAGCAACTCAATGGGTTATAAGCAGTCGTCCATCCCTAGTTTAGGGCCAAAGTTTCCAGAGAAGGGAGACAGCCAGTGCCGTAAGACAAACACAGCATCCATGCCTCACCGGGATTCGAACACGGACCCCTTACGGACGAAGGATCAGAAGCCATCGCTTAGCCCACTGCGCCACTGGGGCGGCGTGTGTTTTCTTCTTGGTGCACCCAAAGTTGAACCTTGATCCCATCAGAGACTGGTATGTTGTTTACTTCCAGTTTGAATGAAAAATTGGTCTCGCGTTTGATGACTCACACAAAGATGCTCTATTTAAAAACTGATAAACCTCTAAGACGTAAATTTGTGGCTCCACTATTTCGTAGCGTTGTAGAATAGAAATCCTAAATGAATCATCAATATTCAACATTCTGGTTTCAAACGGATGCACGCAGGATCCGCAGAAAAGAAAAGATGTTAAATCAACAGTTCCACATAATCAGATTCTTAGTTTGTGAAGATTTCACTAATCTAGAATCGGGATTTTTATAGACAGATAGTGTCGTCAAAAAAGATGTTTAAATTTCAAGGCTTTAGGATTTTAGCAATGCGATGAAGTACATATAATTTGTAACGCTTTTTTTTTTTTTTCGCGGCCGAATCGACTTTAAATAAATTATTAAGGAACATCTTATACTCATCTAAAGCACAAATTTTACAACAGTATTTAGCATGTTGAAATTTCGTTTATACGTTTTTTTACATTTATATGTTTTTTATGGCTATTCCGAAGAAAAACGTATAACCGCGAGGTTTCACCGTTTTAGGAAAACAAACATCGTTCAGTATTTTAAAACCAAATTTTAGCCATTTTCTTGAACAAAATCGTTTTACTTCTCAGATAAAAACTAAAGCGTAGGGCTAGGTATTATAACGAAGTAAATTTCTCCGTCATTTCTGTCCACGCCAGGATTCGAACCCGGATCCGCTCATTCCGGAATAAGTCGCTCTACCATTTGAGCTACGCGGACGTTTGTTCTGACTACTATCTGCCTTTATGTCGTGTGCGTCCTGCTGGCAGGTACGTCACATATCCTGGTACGTTACAGTATACGCTCACTGTTCTGGGTTTTAGACCATGTTTCGGTCCGAACTAGAGGTATTTCGCCTACAAGTATTAACTTACTAGTTTAAAAAAGCAGGCTAACTGAAATTCATTTTGACAGGAATTGAGAGAAGCGAGGCCGAACTCTCTTTACGAGACCATTAGTTGCTCAGACATAGGTACGAGATGACACATCCGATCACCGTGATTATTTGCATGAGATTGATCATCGTCCATGATCAGGTTTTGACGCCTTCCGATTCCCGAAATTCCGAGTCATTGAGGAATAATAGTCCAAAAACATGCATTTTTAGGGATTTTTCCGGGTTTTGAGAAGGGATCGTTTGTTACCTATCTCCTCCAAAGATTTTCAGCCGATCGCGGTGACACTTGCCACAGAGAAAGGGAAGGACATGGTGAGTGACATGGGGTTGGTATCATGGTGATTGGTCGTGTCGTATAAAAATAATGGCTATTAAAAAACTGAACAATTTTAATAATTGAAAAAATCCGCTGTCTATACGAGACTCGGGACAATTAGTTGCTCGGGCATAGCTATGACATGACACATCCGATCACAGTGATTTTTTTTTGCCATGCGATTGGACATCGTCCATGGGGTGTCGTGCGCGAAATGACTGTGCGCCAAGCGACCCTCTGGAAATCGTGCGCGAAGCGACCCTGTTATATTTTACCGTGGACGAAGCGACCCTGCTAATCGAATAATTTTACTTATGTATCATCATCATCATCATTGTCAACCATTATCAATCCACTGCTGGACGAAGGTCTCCCCAAGTTTCCTCCACAACGGTCTGTCTTGTGCCAGTCTCCTCCATGCCACTCCCGCATACTTTCGAATTTCATCCACCCATCTTCCATGTGGTCTTCTTCTGGGTCTTTTCCTGTCCCTTAGAATCCAATCTAAAATTTCGGCTGTCCATCGATGGTCTGTCCTTCTGGCATTATGTCCAGCCCATTGCCATTTCAGGGATTTTACTCTGATCATGATTTCTTCCACTCTTGTCATTTTTATGATCCACGAGTTCCTCTTCTTATCTTTCCTGGTTACACCAAGCATGCACCTCTCCATGCTGCTTTGAGTTGTCTGCAGCCTTTGTATGTCTCTTTTAGTTATGGTCCACGTCTCTGCACCATACGTAAGCACTGGATGGATGCATTGATCAAACACTTTTCTTTTAAGACATCATGGCATATTGCTCTTGAAAATTATGCTGTTTCTTCCAAAAGCTCTCCAGGCAAGTTTTGTACGCCGATTAATTTCTTTATCAATGTGACCCTCACTTGATATCTGCTGTCCAAGATACACGTACGTGTCTGTTATCTCCAGCTTTTCTCCATCAATCGATAAATCTTCATTTCTTGAAAAAGCATTGATCATCACTTTTGCCTTCTGAAAGTTCATTTTTAATCCCACTTCTTTACTCTTGTCAGCAAGTTCCTGGATCATACTCTGCAGCTCTGTGGGGTAGTTGCAAAAATGACTATGTCATCAGCAAAACGAAGGTGGGTTAGATAATCTCCATTAAACTTTATCCCTTTGTTTTCCCAGTTCAGTGATTGAAAGACATTTTCCAATGTGGCATTAAAGAGCTTCGGAGATATGGTGTCACCTTGTCTCACTCCTTTTCCAATTTTTATGTGTATTGTATTTTCAAACAGCCGAATCTTTGCACTTGCATTTCATAGATGTTATTAATAATATTAATGTATGCATCTTCAATACCGCAGGATTTCAGAGCCATTTAACTGCTGATGGTTTCACCGAATCAAAGGCTTTTTCATAATCGATAAAAGCCATGCACAATGGAAGTTCATATTCCCTCGCTCTTTCAATTAGTTCTCTCAGTACGTGGATATGATCTATTGTGCTGTATCCACTCCTGAATCCAGCTTGTTCTCTCGGTTGAGCCATGTCCAGTGTCACCTTCAAGCGGTGTGAAAGAACTTTAGTGAAGATTTTATAAACCACTGATAGGAGACTGATAGGTCTGTAGTTCCCGAGATCCTCAATGTCACCTTTTTTATGTAGCAAGATCATTGTAGCATTGTTCCAATCCTCAGGAATCTTCCCTTCATTAAGGCATCGAGTGAAAATTTGGGCGAGTACTGTTTCGATTTCTCCACTTGCTTCTTGTATGATGTCTACAGTAATTCCATCTTCTCCTGGAGCTTTTCCCCACTTCATGTTCTTGATTGTATGTGCAACTTCTGCTGGGAGGACTGCGAAAACTCTGGTACTGGTACCTTTCATGATCTCTGGAGTACATGTCTCATCCCTTTCATATAATGTGGAGTAGAAATCTTTCACTCTTGTCAAAATTTCTGCCTCTATTTCTTGTTACCGAACCATCTTCTTTTCTCAGTGCCATACTCTGTTTTCTTCCCTTACTGAGATGTCCCTTTGCTATCTTTAGGCTTTGGCTGTTTTCAATTGCTTTCCTTACTAGTTCACAGTTGAATTTCCTTACGTCTTCAGTGATACTTTTTCGTACTGTCTTGCATAGCTCTATATATTCCACTTTGGAAGTCACATCATCTTTAGTTGTCCTCATCTCTCTTCTTTTTTGCATCAACATTTTGGTTTTTCTTGATAATTTGTTCACATGCAACTTGTTCTTAGACCCAGCTAATTTTGTTGCTGTTTCCATAAGAGCTTTGGTTACTTTTCTGTTAACTTCAGAATTATCCACTTCTTCTGATGTTAGGCCTTCTAAAGCAGAGAATCTGTTCTTCACTTCCAACTTGAAGGTATTATGGTGTTTTTTAAGGTTGGTTATGTCAATACATTTTGTTTGTCTTATGAGCTTGCCACGTTCGAGTTTAGTGTTGAGGTGCATCTTACATCTCACCAATCATGGTCACTACCTGTGTTGAACTTGTTTAGCACACTGCAGTCTTCTATGACGAATTTTTTGTTACACATAATAAAATCAATTTTACTTGTCTTCCCATTTGGATGTCTCCATGTCCATTTCCTGTGTGGCTTTTTCTTGAAAAAGAAGTTCAAGATGAAAAACCCTTCTGCCTCTGCAAACTCATCGAGAGTATTTCCACGCTGGTTTCTGTTGCCGTGACCGAATTTACCTACTGAAGTTTCATTCTGTTGCCGTTGCCCTATTTTTGCATTGAAATCTCCCATAATTATCTTCAAGTGCTGCTTACCTTTATTATTTAGATCACGAATTTCCTCATAAAATTCTTCAATTTCTTCTTGAGGATGACTTGTGGTGGGTGCATAAGTTTGAATAATCTGAGCCTGGTATCTTCCCGAGAGTTGGATAACGAGTCGTGCAGCTCTGTCAGGGGAACTTTCAACTTCTACAACTTTATCCTTCAGTTTCTTGTTTATTATAAAACCAACACCACTAGTTCTGCAAGTATCAGTCCCACGATAGTAGAAGAGATGTCCACTTTTCAGTTCAATGAGATCTTCTCCTTTTCTCCTTACCTCACTTAGCCCGACGATGTCCCACTTGATCCTTTGTAGTTCCTCTTCCAATTCAAGAAGCCTTGAATCAGAAGATAGGGAGCGTCCATTACACGTAGCCAAGGGCAGCATCAGATGGCAGCCTAGTCCGGTTCTCCGGGGATTCTTAGCACCCTTTGCCTTCATGTCGCACTGGCCGCTGCCTTGGCCAGGTACATTCCAGTTGCCGGAGACCGAGGGCCAAGATTTAAGTTGTGGAGTCATTTTGGAGGGGTTTGGCCATAACTCACCACGCTGGCCAAGCTGGTTGGTGAGTGTGGGATAGCATTTCCTCTAATCCCGATGGTATAGTTATACCGCTATTGGCGGTCGTCAGAGCCCCTTTAGTGGGAACAGGATGTACCACGAGAAGGCGGGGATGTGTATATATATATATATATATATAGAAGGCCTAACATCGGAAGAAGTGGATATTTCTGAAGTTAACAGAAAAGTAACCAAAGCTCTTATGGAAACAGCAACAAAATTAGCTGGGTCTAAGAACAAGTTGCATGTAAACAAATTATCAGGAAAAACCAAAATGTTGATGCAAAAAAGAAGAGAGATGAGGACAACTAAAGAAGATGTGACTTCCAAAGTGGAATATATAGAGCTATGCAAGACAGTAAGAAAAAGTATCACTGAAGACGTAAGAAAATTCAACTGTGAACTAGTAAGGAAAGCAATTGAAAACAACCAAAGCCTAAAGATAGCAAAGGGACATCTCAGTAAGGGAAGAAAACAGATTATGGCTCTGAGAAAAGAAGATGGTTCTATAACAAGAAATAGAGGCGAAATTTTGACAAGAGTGAAAGATTTCTACTCCAAACTATATGAAAGGGATGATACATGTACTCCAGACATCATGAAAGGTACCAGAGTTCTTCCAGTCCTCCCAGCAGAAGTTGCTCATGCAATCAAGAACATGAAGCGGGGGAAAGCTCCAGGAGAAGATGGAATTACTATAGACATCATACAAGAAGCAAGTGGAGAAATCGAAACAGTACTCGCCCAAATTTTCACTCGATGCCTTAATGAAGGGAAGATTCCTGAGGATTGGAACAATGCTACAATGATCCTGCTACATAAAAAAGGTGACATTGAGGATCTCAGGAACTACAGACCTATCAGCCTCCTATCAGTGGTTTATAAAATCTTCACTAAAGTTCTTTCACACCGCTTGAAGGTAACACTGGACATGGCTCAACCGAGAGAACAAGCTGGATTCAGGAGTGGCTACAGCACAATAGATCATATCCACGTACTGAGAGAACTAATTGAAAGAGCGAGGGAATATGAACTTCCATTGTGCATGGCTTTTATCGATTATGAAAAAGCCTTTGATTCGGTGAAACCATCAGCAGTTACCACAGCTCTGAAATCCTGCGGTATTGAAGATGCATACATTAATATTATTAATAACATCTATGAAAATGCAAGTGCAAAGATTCGGCTGTTTGAAAATACAACACACATAAAAATTGGAAAGGGAGTGAGACAAGGTGACACCATATCTCCGAAGCTCTTTAATGCCACATTGGAAAATGTCTTTCAATCACTGAACTGGGAAAACAAAGGGATAAAGATTAATGGAGATTATCTAACCCACCTTCGTTTTGCTGATGACGTAGTCATTTTTGCAACTACCCCATCAGAGCTGCAGAGTATGATCCAGGAACTTGCTGACAAGAGTAAACAAGTGGGATTAAAAATGAACTTTCAGAAGACAAAAGTGATGTTCAATGCTTTTACAAGAAATGAAGATTTATCGATTGATGGAGAAAAACTGGAGATAACAGATACGTATGTTTATCTTGGACAGCAGATATCAAGTGAGGGTCACATTGATGAAGAAATTAATCGGCGTACAAAACTTGCCTGGAGAGCTTTTGGAAGAAACAGCATAATTTTCAAGAGCAATATGCCGTTATGTCTTAAAAGAAAAGTGTTTGATCAATGCATCCTTCCAGTGCTTACGTATGGTGCAGAGACGTGGACCTTAACTAAAAGAGACATACAAAGGCTGCAGACAACTCAAAGAAGTATGGAGAGGTGCATGCTTGGTATAACCAGGAGAGATAAGAAGAGGAACTCGTGGATCCGAAAAATGACGAGAGTGGAAGACATCATGATCAGAGTTAAATCCCTGAAATGGCAATGGGCTGGACATACTGCCAGAAGGACAGACCATAGATGGACAGCCGAAATTTTAGATTGGATTCCAAGGGACAGGAAAAGACCCAGAAAAAGACCACATGGGAGATGGGTGGATGAAATTCGTAAATATGCGGGAGTGACATGGAGGAGACTGGCACAAGACAGACCGTTGTGGAGGAAACTTGGGGAGACCTTCGTCCAGCAGTGGATTGATAATGGTTGACAATGATGATGATGATGATGATGATATATATATATACACAAATCGTAGTCAAATTACTTACATCTAATTAATTACGTACATCAAGTTTTTTATACTAAACACAAGTTTTTAATATCATTATATATATATACAAATTGTAGTCAAATTATTTATTAAGTACTTACATCTTCTGAATTTTGTGGCTTTTGTCCTTAGTCCAACTTGGTAAGATAGCTTAATTCTTTCAGGCATTTTTTAGGGTTTTTAAATTTCCAAATTTGACGTGTGATGCACAAACAACAATTAAAAGAATTAGGAGAACTTGGTCCAAAAAGGAAGAAAATGTGTATGTATACAAGTAGAAGAATGCATTCGTAATATCATGACGGAATTTGGAAATTCTAAAGATCTTAAAAAATACCTGAAAGCATTAAGCTATCAAAATTCAGAAGATGTAAGTACCTAAAAAATGTCTGAAAGCATCAAAACTCAGAAGATGTAAGTACTTAATTAGGTGTAAATAATTTGACTACGATTTGTATATATATATATATGTAAAATGATATTACAAACTTGTATTTAGTATAAAAAACTTGATGTAAGTAATTAATTAGATGTAAATAATTTGACTACGATTTGTATATATATATATAAGTAAAATTATTTGATTAGCAGGGTCGCTTCGTCCACGATGGAATATAACAGGGTCGCTTGGCGCACGGTCGCTTCCCGCACGTAATCGTCCATGGTCAGGTGTTGACGCCTTTCGATTCCCGAAATTCCATGTCATTGAAGAATTTCAATTAAAATTATTAAAATTGGTCAGTTTTTTTAATGGTCATTATTCCTATAGGACACGACCAATCACCATGATACCAACCCAATGTAACTAATCATTGTTTTTTTCAATGATATTATGAATTCACTCTCGGCTTGACATATGTAGGGTTGCAGAGAGTAAAAAAAAAAAAATAGATGGCCTTTTACTTGAACCGTTTCACGAAAGTCAGCTCACTAACATTAATTTTAAAAAATCGTTCGAGTTGAAAAACGAAGAAATGGGAAGACTCCGCCTGTTGGCTCAACACTTGTTTAACCTAAAATAATAAAAGTTTGTGTGTGTGTTTCGCGATACAAAATGAAAAACGTTGTTCCCGATCTGAATGTGTCTTCCCGCTTTGTTTACATGCAACCTGATCAGAACCAACGTGAAGGCGTGAAGGAAAGTAGTTTATGATAAATTTTAGGCATTTCTTTTTTAGAATGTTTCGTACTTTTGTTCTGGAAATCAAATTTTACGCGTTCGTTTTTTAGAATTTGTTATAATAGACGCCTTAATGAGCTTAGATTTTGCAATAGTTTCGCTCAAAATTTGCCAACTGTACCCGAGTTATCAGTTACTGTCGGCGGCTTGTCCTAGTATTTCTTTATACTACAACTCAACTCAAAGATTAGAATGTTACACTGTTAAAACTTTTGTGGTAGGTTGCACCAAAATGTGGTGCTACACCAGCTGCACCACTTTTTCAGAAAAGATACACCATTGTGTGGTGCAAAATAAACCCAACAACATGGTGTTACTTTGTACCATAACGTGGTGAAAATTTGAACCACGTTGTTGGGTTTTGTTAACCAACGACATAGTGTATCATTTCTCAGAAAGTGGTGCAACAGGAGTAGCACCATTTTTTGGTGCAACCTACCACAAAATCTTTAACAGTGTATTTCTGACTGATTTGTTTAGAATGTAATGGGCATTTTAATTCTGCGTTTAATAACACCGCCCATCTTACCATTTATTTTTTCAAACCATTCAATCCGTTTTAAGAGGAAATCACAAGCCTGCTATTATACGAGTAAAATAGCATCGGAAAACCTGGTTTTACGAGACACCGAAATCAATTTCATCCGTGCTCGGGCTCTTTCCGGGAACTGTGATTGGGGTGGGATCTAATGATATCCGATAACAGATCCCACACCGCATGGGGCATAAATGTCAATAGCGTGCTTCAGTGACCACTGTAATAAAACTGTCAACTCGTTTTCCTTAAAGGCTTTCCCACTACTGTGACGTGCCTGCCCCGCACGATGCACATGAGATAAAGGTAGATAGCAGTGAGAGCACATGTTCGTGTAGCTCAGTTGGGAGAGCGACTTACTCCGGAGTGAAAGGACCGGGTTTCGATGCCCGGCGCGGACAAACTAGTACATTATATTGGCGCCCGGACTTCCAGGATGACCCGGCTGGCTGTTAAGTTTCTCGCAATGATGTGATGTCCTTTCCACACGGCGAGACAGGAAAAATGAGAATCCCTTCTTCAGTGCCTCGAAAAATAAAAACAAAAGAATAAAAAAATCAGTGTGATGCTGCGTTCCACACACTAAATTGTCTGGGATTTCTCAAATGCCCGTTCTTCATGGAATGACTGCCTACAGCGACACATGGTCCCGGCTGACCCCCCGTAGGCCATACCCCAGGTCCTCTTTCGGAGATGGGGTGTGTGTGTGACGTGCTTGCCCCGCAGGAAGCACATGAGATAAAGGCAGATAGCAGTGAGAGCACATGTCCGCGTAGCTCAGTTGGGAGAGCGACTTACTCCGGAGTGAGGGGACCGGGTTTCTATGCCCGGCGCAGACAAACTTGAACGTTATACTAAGTTTCTTCACTTCTTCACCATTAAGGTATAAAAGAAATAGGGTATATACAGCCATTTCTTCACCATTAGGGTATAAAAGAAATTTTAACTATAAATAACATACATAAACACCATATGCAAATTTCCACCATGCCTTCTTGTTATTGTGCTGCCTGGAGCTTTGGCTCTGAATCATTCATCAGTGATGAGGTTGGGTTCAAATTCCGCATGAGGCACGGTTAGTATTTGTGGTACGTCACTGGCTCTCTCCTCTCCCTGGAACCATTAGCCCTAAATTAAGGACAAGTGACTGCTAATAGCCATTGAGTTGCTCATGGTGGTCGTTAAACCCCTAAACAAACTTTATCGAACTGTTTCTACCACTTGTATAACACACAAGAAGCTCAGTAAAGCTATTGGCAGTGAAACTATTCACCCATCTTACGATAATTGATTCCAAAAATTATATAAAAAAAATTGATAGTTAAATTAGACAGCTTCTTGGAAAACAAGGAAATTTCGTTGTTGTTCTTTTGACCCCTATATCTTTTGGCTACTTGTGTCCACGGGCGGATTGGCCCACAGAGACACCAGGGCATTTCCGTGTGGACCACTTGAGAAATGGCCCACTAGCTTTTCGTATTCATTTTGTCTGAATTTTTTGGAACACATGAATAATTATTTTAGTACTTATGAACGCATGAATGATAATTTAGTTAATTCATTTGAGCTTTATATCTGTCTGTGTAAAAATTTATTTCCTTAAAAAACCAAACAAAAGAAAAAGCGTTTCCTTCTATTTATATGTTCAGCGTTTGCTCTGAAATAAAGACAGCAAAATTATCGGCACATATGTAAGAAAATTGCCGCCCTACCAAGCACGCTGTTATAAATTAACTAAGCAAAAGCTAAATACAGGGTTTTTTCACTAGGTAGTCCTTCCAATGAATCAGTCATATTTTGCAACACACTCTACTTAGAAACATGACATGTAGTTTACAACGTACCTTAGTTTATGGGAATGTAGCACCACTCAAGATAAATTCTGGAAATGACCTCAACCGACATCCAAACACACTCGAACGCGACGCTGCATATTATAGAAGGTCCTCCGCAGCATGTCCTCATCAATAGCCTGGATTGCTGCACTAAAGTTGCTTTCAAAATCTTCTAACGTGCGAGGCTTATTGTTGTACGCAAGACACTTCAAATATCCCCATAAGAAAATATCGCGAGGAATCAGATCGGGTGAACGAGGTGGCCACAGTCCTTTGGAGATCACTCGGTCACCGAAGAAAGAGGAGATTTCACTCATGATCACACGACGTGTGGCATATTGATCACCTCTTCGATTTTTTCTTCCGCTAAAGGAGGACGTCCACTACTGTATTATATCGAAACACTGCCTGAGGTTTCAAATTTCTTTGCTAAACTGGCGATGTAACGTTTGTCTGGTGCTTTTCTTCCCCCAAACTTCTCCGGGAAATCACGGTGGGTTGCCTTTCTAGAGTCTGTTATCCAATAATTTATCACAATAAACACCTTCTCCGCAACGGTATACACAGCCATTCTGAACGACGTTCAACGACACAGTAAAATACGCAGATTGCCGCCGGACAGAATTAACGTGCCCGGCCATCTGGTGGGGTGACGTCACAATGGGTCATCACCTTATCAGGAAAATCGCGGCCGGGCATTTTTTAAGGATCGAGGTCACTTATAAACCAAACGTCGTGTTTTTATGCAGTGCGGGAAGAAACCAACAGTTGGTTCTTTGGAGGGACTACCTAACACTCTGGTAACTGTACATTCCTTTTGTAATCTTGAAGGAGGCAGCAGGATCCATTGTGATATCACATCATCTCCACCCCGTTACCCACAAACTGACACAAAGCACAAAGCGATTCTCCTGTAAAGATATACCGAAATACGTGTCTCACCCACATTTATCTTAAAAGAAACTACGATTTACCACCACTACTGGTTCATGGGGTCAAAATGGTAGGTGGGGCCGAAAAATGGGTACACTTAGAAGAGAGAAGAAGAGGGGGCAAAAAAAAAAAAAGCGTCTACTCAAGGAGGAGGTACCAACACTATTGTTGTGAAGTGATCAGTGACCAAATATATATAAAAACTAATTGCGTAGGGAAATTGTTATGGGGCATGTGCACATTTCAAGTAATGACCATTATGGTGATTAAGTTGGAAATGGGGTGGGGGTCTTCAAGAGACTCGTGATTTTGTCAAAACTAAATTTTTCAAAGGAAAAAATGTTATTTGGTACAACATCCCGTTTTGAGCGTGGTTTGGTGCTACATTCAATCATCAGGGGATTTTTTTTAATTCTTTCACAAGTAAATTGTTATTGAACTTTGTTCACAACTGAAGTTTCAAACTGCATATTTCAATAGTTCACTTTCATCCAAGATCTAGCAGAATTTTCTTTACCACGAGGGGATTTATAAAATGTTCCCCTGTGGGTACGTGTGTTTCTGTAGTGGACCACAAAGCTAAAATTCCCGGCCTGGTTTGGTCGTCCCGATCGCTCCTGCTTGTGTCCAATGCATCAATGAAACCACAGTGATTGCTGAATCGGTCATCAAGAAGGCAAGAACGCCTCAAAACAAAGATCTGCGAAACAACTTTGGACAAAACAACTAGAAGTGAATGGCTATAGCAGAGGATGACATATTTCTCTTTCGTTCGCCTCATGCTTTTTCGTACTTTAGGTATGCATGCTGTGCTCCAACATTCAGTGCGAAATTCCATACTTTCTCCTGTAAATTCTCAACCTTTTTATTATTTTCACTGCACACACACGCGCAAGAGCGCGCGCATCGAGAAGTTTAGCAGAAAATATAGCACTCAGAATTAGTGTCATCTCAAAAAACTTTTGTAGTACCTTCCAAGAACAGAAATGACAATCAGATTTCCAGGGGAGGGCAAGTACTCCCTCTTGCCCACCACATGGGGGCCTATGCTGAAGAAGGAGGTACTAATGCTATGTCGCAGTAATCCATCAGTGGCCACATAAATATAAAAATCAACCGCAAAAATTGCTGTGTGGCATTGCTCATTTCAACTTTCAGAGTTTAGCTAGTCTTCAAAAGACGCGTGATTTTTTTTTTGTCGAAATCAAATTTTTAAAAGGAAAATTATTTGTAAATTTAAAAATCCGCTTACGACTGAAAAACAACACGGTTTTGACCCCACACTCAGTCATGAGTGGATGTTTGAAATTCTTTCACCGTTAAATTCTTGTCAAAAGTGTCCACGACTGAATTCGTTTTACAATACATATTCCAATAGTTCTCTGTCATCCAGGTTCTAACAGAATTTTTACATGAGATAATTTATGAGGCGTCCCCTTGTAGGTACGTGAGTTTTTTTAGTAGATAGATCGATAGACTAAAATTCCCGGCCTATTTTGGTTGTCCTCATCTGCCCCTGGTGGAAAGACACTAAAATATTTAGTGAAACATGGTTTCCACTAAAAAAAAATATGCTGGACAAAAGTTGCAAAATTCGTCGAAATTTGTTTGTACTTCCTAATCTGAGAAAAGTCGTTAATCTTAGACAAAGACCAAAAATATGCTTTGAAAACAGTTACAGCATGTAACCAAAACAATTTTCTTTTCATTTGGAAATTTTAATAATCACTCATCAAAACACCAACGTAATGAAATTCAAAAATTCTTCGACGTGAATTTGAACAGTGTTTTTACACGAAACTCCCTCAGGAGTCGTGTACCAGATAATTATTACAGGGAACAAAGCATCCGAAACAAGTATTAGTGATTTCATTTATTTTTAATATTTGACATTGGTTCATGCAAACAGTGTCTCCATAACTATATTCAAAGATTTTTCCAGCAAAGGTTTAGAATGTATTACACAAGACTTCCAAGGAATGTCGGGCACCGAGGAGGAGCACTGCCAGCATCAGAAGGATATCTAAACAATAGTTTAATGTTGTTGTTTTTTATGCTATGCATATTTACCGGCAGTAGTAAAGTATATCCCAAGCAGGGTTGGCTGCATAAATTACACGATACATACTTTACATAAATTACGCCTAATTTATACGTATTTTACGTCGCGTAGAAAACTAATTTATTACACAATTTTCTACGCGGCACAATAATTTATTTACACGAAAATAAATTAATAAATAGCCATGTTAATGCAACTAGATTAAATTGTTTAGTTTATAACCACAATAAATAGCCATGTTAATGCAACTTTATTTTAAATTGTTTAGTTTATAACCACAGAAATGAAAATAATTTGCTTTTATTTTAAATTGTTTAGTTTATAACCACAGAAATGAAAATAATTTGTGGTGAAATATCAAAAACACACATAGTAATCCGAATCATAGAACATTTTTTTCAAAAAGATTAAAGTTTCTTTTAATTTAGCAGTTGTTGTTAATGCTCATGATTACCTACCTAAACTGCATCTCTCAAGAACCTGGAATAGTTTCTCTTAACAACTTCAGTGCAATTTCTCGTCTTTTATCCAAAGTAACCAGAAAAATTAAACGTCTCTTACAGTTAAACTAGAATTGCACTTTTTTTAACACTAAATAATATGTTATACAGTGACAATAATTTTATTTTCTAAGGAAAACAAAGAATAAAACATCATGACAAAAAAGTTTCACACTTTTCACTGTCATTTTTTTAAACTGAAAGACTACTAACGTGTGAATTGTTCATACACTTTTTGATGATTCATAGTATTTATTAATACATTCTTCACTATATCCAGGCGTCATTGTTGCTTTAATATGGGTTTTACTTTAATAATGCCAAGCTGTTAATAATTTTATCAAAACTAAATTCAAACTAAAATAACATTTGGCGTCACATTATCACATATTGTCTACATACAATTTGTATAACACTTGCCTAACAGTTTCATTCATTCTTATTTTTCTTAACACTTTTTAACAATCATCACGTTTTTGATCTTTCATTTTTAGAGTGTAATATACAGGGGTTGGACAGAATAATGTGAACACTTAGGAAAAGAAGGTTTTACGTATCTAATAGGGTGTGGGACCACTTTAGGCATTTAAAACCGCCTGAATCCTCCTTGGAATGGACGCATACAAATCCTGGATGGTGGTTAGTGGAACGTTACACCATTCTTCATGCACAAACTATTCCAGGTCCTATAACGAAGTAAATTTCTCCGTCATTTTTGTCTAAGCTGGGCATCGAACCCGGGTCCCCCTCATTCCGGAATAAGTCGCTCTCCCAACTGAGCTACGCGGACGTATGTTCTCGCTGCTATCTACCTTTATCTCGTGTGCGTCCTGCGGTGTAGGCACGTAACATCTCCCCCTCCAACCGAAAGAGGGCCAGGGACACGGTCCACGGGTCAGCCGGGACCATGTGTCGCTGTAGGCAGTCATCCGCTGAAGAACGTACATCGGAGAAATCCCAGTCAATTTGGTGTGTGGAACGTAACATCACACACATTTATTTTTAGAAACGCTGAAGAAGGGATTCTCTTATTTTTCCTGTCTCGCGGTGTGGAAAGAACATCACACCATCGGGAGAACTTTAACGGCCAGGTCATTCTTGAAGTTCGGGCGCCAATACACTGAAGAGCAATTGAATTAGAGATACCTGTCTAGTAACGAGTATCACCACCTTTCGCCCTTATGACGGCGGCGATTCGTCTCGGCATGGACTCGACAAGACACCGGAAGCGTTGGGAAGCCATACGGATCCACGACCCCTGAACAAGCTCCCACAGTTCACGAAGATTTGATGGAGGGGGTCAGAGCCTCCAACATCTCTCTCGATGCCATCCCACATGTGCTCGATGGGATTAAGGTCAAGTGACCTAGCTGGCCAAGGAAGCGAAGTCACGTTGGTGGAGTGTTCATCCAACATTTCGGATACAATTCGGGAGCGATGGCATGGTGCATTGTCTTGTTGCAGGATGAGGTCCCCAGTGGGATGTTGAAGACGCACAAACGGGAGCAAATGGTCGCCCAGGATATCCCGGTAACGTTGACCTGTGAGGGACGATGTCACACGTACCAGGGGTCCCATTTCAGTCCACGTAAACAGTCCCCAGACGAGAATGCCACCTCCACCAGCTTGAAGAGTACTCTGCTGGCAAGAAGGATCCATCGCTTCATGTGGTTTGCGCCGTATTCGTATCCTGCCATCCGCATGTACCAACGTAAACCTCGACTCATCAGTCCAGGCAACATTTTTCCACATGTCTACGGTCCAGTGGCGATGTTCCCACGCCCATGCTAATCTTTGCACCCTGTGATGTGCGGTCAGCAGCGGTACAATCGTGGGACGATGGCTTCTGTATCCCATAGCGAGGAGATGGTGTGTCTTACACGTTTTTGTGCACCAGCGTTAAATTTCCGAGTGATTTCTTGCACTGTGGCCCGTCTATCCGCTGTTAAATGCGAGCTAGCCGACGATGACCCCGCTCATCCACACGCTGTTGTCCACGGCAGTTGGCCCTTGCAGGATGGTTTTACCGGCTTCGATGTACTCACAGTGCACCCGTGACACAGTGGATCGTGAAAATCCCAGTTCCTGCACAACTTCCGAGATAGAGTGACCCATTCGTCGGGCCCCGACAATTTTGCCCACGATCAAATGCGCTTAGATCCTTCGTATACTGCGTCCGACTCTTACCGATTCCCGTCGTATCACTCCTTATATTGTCGGATCGCTGCATACGTCATGTCGTTTCCGTTTACAGGGCCGCCCACAGCTCCACATTTGCATAACGCCAGCTGTCTCTAATTCAATTGCTCTTCGGTGTATACCGAAGTAAATTTCTCCGTCATTTTTGTCTACGCCGGGCATCGAACCCGGGTCCCCTCATTCCGGAATAAGTCGCTCTCCCAACTGAGCTACGCGGACGTACGCTCTCGCTGCTATCTGCCTTTATCTCATGTGCGTCCTGCGGTGCAGGCACGCAACAGTCTTTGAGAGATGCAGAAGGAGGACAACGAGATCTTACTCTGTTTTCCAACATAGGAAAGGCCAAGGAAGATGTGAAAGTTCGTCCTCATGTTCCTCAAATCATGATTGGACATTCCGAGCTCTATGAATTGAGGTGTTATCTTGATGGATGGAATCTCCTGCAGGAAATAATGTCTCAGCCATTGGGTGGACTTGGTCGGCCAAAATGGTTTCATGGACCTGCTGAAAATCACGGTATAACTGTTCAGAGCATGACAGAACCACCAAAGTTAGGAGCTAACAGTCTGGGTTGTACGCTTCTGCCGATGTTCTAGAACCACACGTAAACATGTCCTGCGGTGGGGAATAGTGTGGATGTGGACTCATCCGACCACATTACACGCTTCCATGCATCGGCAGTCCACGTTGTATGCTCCTGGCACCAATGGCGTACCCAGAGGGGTGCAAAGGGCCATATGCACCCCCAAAATAATTTTGTCTAGTATTAAAATTGATTAAAATTGTCGGTGACGTTATTTTGCTAGCGTGGCCATTCTAGTCTTCCTTAAATTGCCGTTAGTTACTTCTTTATTTGGAATGGTCCGACGAAGTCACATATGCCTATTGTTAATGCCTATCCCCCCTCCGTGAGCATTTCCCACTTGTATGCCACCAAAGAAAGAAGAGAGCGAATTGGTGTTGTATGTTGTAGTGGTCAGGGCGTCAGTCCAATGAATGGTGGGGCGGGGGCCTGGCCTAGGGGAGGGAGGGAGTATGCCTTTTATCTTTAGTACATACCATAGCAGGAAAACAAAAACGTAGAATGAACATTACTTTGTAATTAATAATATTTGAGAAAAATAAAAATGCCCGTTCTCATGCACATTGTTTTCGTCACTTTAGGAAGGAATGATATCTTAGCTACATTGATAAAACCAAGAAAGTGAGAATTTTTCGTTTGTTCACTTTACATCAAATAAAATTTTATTCACTACATAATACAGATGCAACTTGATGTAAATGTTATGTATAGTGCTTGAACAGTCTGATGTAATTGCAAAAGTTATTCTTTGATCAAATTTAATTTTTAAAGAGCGATAATTCAAACAAAAAAAATTCGCATTCGTGGTTTTGACATTGCGGCGACGTCATGCACACCCCCCCCCCCCCCCCAAAGTTCATTTTTGGGTACGCCACTGCCGTTTCAGGGTCGTTACTTACGTTCGTCTAAATCTGAACAGTATATACAGTAATAATAGTAAAATAAATATTGTTTTTTGAAAAACTAAACAGTCGAAATACTTACTATTGCCGCCGTCATAGTTTAGTAGATACGTATGTTTACTTTTATGACTCACGTGCCTTCCTTTATTGGTTTTACGACAAAAACATTTATTAATCCACCTACCTAAGTACTGATCAATGTGAGGAATCAGTAAACCTTATTGTTTGTTATGATTTAATTCCACTTAGTATGTACCTGACTGTGGCTCGGTGTGGTCGTGAGTGAGGCGCATGTGTTATTGTTTGTTGTAATGATTTAATTACACTTATTATGTACCGGACTGTGGCTCGGTGTGGTCGTGATTGAGACGAATGTGTTGTTATTGTTTGTTGTTATGATTTAATTCCACTTAGCATGTACCTGACTGTGGCTCAGTGTGGTCGTGAGTGAGGCGAATGTGTTGTTATTGTTTGTTGTATGTTTTAATTCCACTTAGTATGTACCGGACTGTAGCTCGGTGTGGTCGTGATTGAGGTGAATGTGTTATTGTTTATTATTATGATTTAATTCCACTTAGTATGTACCGCCCTGTGGCTCGGTGTGGTCGTGAGTGAGGCGAATGCGTTGTTATTGTTTGTTGTTATGATTTAAGTGCACTTAGTATGTACCGGACTGTGTGGCTCGGTGTGGTCGTGACTGTGGCGAATGTGTTATTGTTTGTTGTTATGATTTAATTTCACTTAGTATGTACCTGACTGTGGCTCGGTGAGGACCTGAGTGACGCGAATGTGTTGTACGTAAATAAATGTATACTCTCAAATCACTCGTTTTATTTCACACATACAAAGATCTTGGCATGCGAAAGATGCATAGCATAAATTATCTACGAAGAGTACTAGGGTACCCTCTCCATTTTTTTTTTTTTTAATTTTCTTTAAGACCTCTTTTCATTTCTAAAAATAATTTCTGAGTGACTGACAACAACCACAAATGCGAAAAAGCGTAAAAAACATTAATAATGTAACTTTTCCTTTTAAAATATATATAATACTTAATGCCATGTTTTTTTCTTTAAAAAATACAGAACTGAAATATTTGGTGCTTTTTCATTCAGATAGATTTGCACGGGCTGAACTTGTACTTACTGAGTGATCTTGCATAGGATAATGGCATTAGAATAAAGAGATAAAAAAAAAACAAGAAGGGAAGAAAAGGAAAGCAAGCAACAGGATCTATTGTCGTAGGTATTATGAGAAGGGCGAGTCCAATAGAGTTGTTTTCATCATACTTTCATGTTTTATTGCAGCCACATTCACGCAAAATTTTGAATCGATCTCATTGTCTTCTCAGACAGCTAAGAAAAAAATGAAGGAAAAGAAAAAAAGAGTACGAATAGCTTTCTCACAACGCCCGTGCAGGATTTGTTTGAAGAGGAAGTGGGAATGTCATCAATGGTCGATTGCTGGGATTCAACTGACATAAAAGACGCTGCGCTATTGTCACAACCGTCTTTAAACGCACACCAGGGAAGATGCGACCACCTCGGATTATGAATTCAATGCTGTTCCTCTTTTTCTTTCTTTCCTTCCTTCGCATAGTGTCTTTACCAAGTAATGTATTTGCAACTTAAGAGAAGAATTTGAACTTGACGTAAAGTCTTAGAAAGTTTTAAACTCTCTTACTGTAGTTTGAAATGGTTAACTGATAGTTAATGTTCTTAAATAGCTTCGTTGCACATTAATCACACATTCTATTCAAATAACAAAGCGGCCAGATAGAAAAAACAGCAATTCACTTGTTATTCCACCAATTAATTCGTTTAACACTTACACTTCAAGACATTAAGGTTAATCCCTTCCCAGAATATTATCTCGCTGGCTTCAATTCAGACATAAATCTCACCACAATGACATTTGCTCCTCAAAATCACGTATATCTTAACAGATTTCATATCACAATGCTTAATAATCTACACCAACTCTCTCACTCAACCCTAATCTCTCTACCCTATACATTCAATCTAATAATTTTATGCAGGGGTGCAGTCGAAGCCTGGGACTGCCAGGCGACTTTTTTTCAAGGCCTGGCTGCACCAGGCTACTTTTTACCTAACTGAATCAAACTTAAAATTTATTTTCTCAATTGTCGCCCATCGAAATCGATTTTTTTAACAATAATAATCTTAATAGAGGTTTTTTTTTTCCTATTTTCTTCTCTTTTTATTTATTTTTCATGGTGGCTATGCACAGATCCGTAGAACTTTTGTTTACCAAAAACAGCTCAGGAAGAGCCTGTGAAGTGGGTATACATATATTCGATTTCAAAGGTTTGTTGACGCCCCTTAGGGAACACTACGTAAAGTTGGGAACCTACTTTACGTAATGTTGTTCCCTAAGCTACATATACACGTTTAAACATTTAGGAACATTACAATATCTAATATAGTGGCAACTCAGTGCATATGTACCACTTCCAGAAATACTTGGAGGGAGTGAATCCGGAATACTTGAAGAGGTACGTGAGCAGTCTTGAGAAACACGTGTTCGGATCTGATAATTTCTGCAAAACGTGGAAATATTACTGAAGATATGCTTCGAAAATTCTTTCAGAAACACGTTACTTCCAGTATCTTCAGTTGCATGAAAAAGTGGTCCTTTCAAGCAATTTTTCAGTAACAAGATAGTGAAAAGTTTCGCGCGGTAAATTCAAGCAAAAACGGTAGGTGTTTCAACAACGGCATCGCATCCTGTGGCAGTAAACTGCCGTAGTAAAACAAATGTGTGTGAGGGTGCCCTATCACAGTTTTGGGCTCCAATGGCTTCGTACCACGTCCTTCAGAGAAATCAACATGTCCATTGTGACGTTCCTGTTGATAATTTTAGAATTGCCTATCGAAGGTTATTTCTGTATATTTGTAGATAACTGAAATTCGTTCTTGAAAATGTCGGACGGACAGATTTTTCGCTCATATATCTAGGCAGAGCCATAAATAACTTCGATGACCTTTGGCGGCGGAGCAGGGATATATAAATCGGTTTATCCCAACGGCATAACACTCTCCTTATTAGAGGGCGTTGTTTGTCACAAGAGTTTGAACTGACACGCTCCAAACGCTCACGACTTGACAACCATGGACTTACACTTGGCGATGGATCTCTGCTGCCGGCGTATTTCGTGCCCCAAGAAATACACATAATCATCGCGCATATCTCCGAGTGAGACCCTGTTTCCAGACGGGTCGTCATGCGCACTTGAACCTATTCTCCAACACGTTGCCATTTTATTCAAACTCCTGTGCCAAACAACGCCCTCTAGTCAGGAGAGAGTAATAACGAAGGTAGACAATGATTTGCCTATCTCTAATCCGCCGCCAAAGGTAATCGGAACCAACATATTCTTCATCCCTCGTGCCATGTGCAAATGCCTGTTTTAGCGATTTATTATTACTTTTTGTCAGAGAAGGCTCAAAACACTGCGTCAATAAAACACTTGTGGCTATCCAGTGATGTATTTCTAAATTTAAAAAAATGTAAAAACAACTCGGAAAGGAGAGCCTTAAAACTTTTCAGAAAAATAAGAACTTGAAATTTGCTTTTTTCCTAATTATTTTGCAGTTTTTTCAAAATTTTAATTACTAATGACGACTTTTATCACGTTTTATTCAAATTGCTTAATTTGGTCAATTTTTCATAAAAGAAGAAAGCTACCTGGGATTTATATGCTAACAATATTAGACTTCCTTTAGTTGCTCTTATGTCATTCCACATGATTTTAAGGATTTTATCAGCGATTCTGCTGTATGCAAAGTTTCTTGGATGCTCAACTTGATATATGTATATAAGAAAACAAATTAGCACTGATTTGTTACCCACTAAACAGACAAGTTTTTAGACTTGTATTTTGGCTTTTATCAGTTTATATTTAAATTCGACAACGATGTGATTAGTAGACGCAGAGTGGCTGGCATTGAAACACGATTGAAGGGATATATGAAGTGATATGATTGAAAGGATAAAAATATTTAACATCTTGTGAATTTTTTTATGTTTAATGGATCATCATGATCGGAAAACTTCCTGTTTTACTTAGTAAGCAAGGGTACAGCCATGATGGGTAATCACCGAACTTGAGCCCCCCTCCTGGAACATTATTTTGCGCCTCTCTTCGTTCATAAGACTGATCAAACTTAACCAAGAGCGGAGCAACTCCAAATTTACCCAAATATATATTTGAAAAAAAAAAATGACTAGCCTGTATTTATTCCTGGTTTACGGCTTGTACTCTTAAACAAACTTTGTCTTTTTTTTTTTCCCCGAGGTTTTTTTTTTTTTTTTTTTGGGGGGGGGGGGGTTAACGATCACCGTGAGCAACTTGGTGGGCTATAAGCAGTCGCCCGTCCCTAATTCAGGAGCACTGGTTCCAGGGAAGTATCAGATCAAATGTAGACAGTGGCGTAGGAACGGGGGGTTCAATGTACCCCCCAAATTTTGAAGAGGGGTACATTAATATCTACTGTACCCCCCCCAAGATATGAGCAAACACAAACCAATCATTCATAAAGAGTGAACTGTAAAATTTATATGCTACTTATTCTTTTTTTATTCTCTTTTTTTTTCAAAGAAATATCACTGGTCATCTGTTGTTTTTTTTTTTTTTATCCGATGCTTGTAGAGGGAGGTTTTTCATCCACCAAGAACTGGCCAACCATCTGGGGAAACTCCAGCAAATTAGTTCTGCAGGGAAACGACGAGTGCGAGGTTTTTGTTAATAACTCCAAACAGCATATGGTAGGGTTAGGACTTGATAACATACTTGCGATCAATATTTCTTTTCTCTTAAAATTCCATGCATCTTGATCAGGTCCTCCTTTCTGCACTTTAAAAAAAAAAAAATTAATGCACAAGTGGACATTTCAGAGCCCGCAGCCCCGGCACTAAAATTGTTTTCTGTCTTAAGATCTGTAACAATACAACAAGTGCATTACGGATTTCACATACCACTCACAGAACTCCAATTCCTCGATATCTCCACCATCATTTAGCTTTGCACCAGACCAATGTGCTTTTTACATCAATTGTCAGCCTATGTATCGTTCAAAGTTTTTAATATAGACTTCATAATGCTTCAATGGTACTATCTTCGCGGGTAGAGCAGTTTTTATCATACTGCGGTTCTACTTTATTAACGTAAACAAAAATGATAAGAAATTTAATTCGTTCTTGTAAAGAGTTATATAACATTTCCTGAGAATTCCCTCTTTTCCAAACCCTGCTGACAGAAATTCATCCTAATGTTGAATTGTCCCTGCTCAATATTTTAATGGAAAAAAAAAGTACAAAAATTAGCAAGAGAGAACACAAAAAAACCTTCTCCATTCATTTTCTGATAAAAAATTAATAATGTGAACTTTTTGTCAGCAATAAAAATAATAATGGTAATAATTAATAATATGATAACAATGTTCATTCGGATGAATTCCTGATCAGTATACGTATTTTATAAAAACTATAATATACAACCCCCCCCCCCCCCCAAAAAAAAAATTCGGAGGGGGTCATCCATAGATGGCTTAATCCTTGAGATGTAAGGTTCATAAGCTTGTACCCCCTAAATCAAAAGCGTTCCTACGCCACTGAATGTAGAAGATTTTAGGAAGGGAGTGTCTGACCCCAGGTCTTAAAAACAACTCTTAGAAATAGGATGCTAGGAGATTTGGCTAGAGTGCCCGATAGGAAAGTGACACGGAAGCGAGGTAGAAAGTGGGAGGAAGACGCCATTATTTATTATCGGGGGACACTACCTGGTGTCCGACGGCTTAACGTGCCCATCCGACGCACAGCGGATATTTTGCTGTGCGAGCGTTCGTACCTGCTGGGAACGAACCGGAGATTCCCCTGTGGCAGTCACGAACGTTGACCAATAGGCCATCCGCGGCTTGGTTCCAGGGAAGGAAGAGAGCCAGTGCCGTAAGGCAAACGCAACATCCATGCCTCACCGGAATTCGAAACTTGCGCCACCGAGGCGGTCTCTGAGGGTTGGTGCTCATTGCTGTGTTGCCTTCACTCAAGTGTTTTACGTAGGCAAGGTAAAAATGAAGAAAAAACCAAAAAAAAAAACGCTTTAATATCTAGATACTATTCTATAAAGTAGAAGTGAATGCCTCCACATTAGCACGATAACAAGTTGGTAAGCTTCTTCAAGATTCAATTAGGGTTGAATACATTGGTTGTCATTTGTGGGGTGTTTCACTTTACATCAGCTGATGAAGAATGAGGTTCGGCATTTTATGGTTGTACAATCAACATATGTGCGCCGACAAGTCAAAAAGCTAGTGGCAACTTTGGAAGTTTTGGTTATTTCGCTCAATATTCTACTCAATAATCACACAGGGACACATGCAGGGTCAGTTTAAGGTTGGTGTGAATTTTTCTTCTTTTGATTCTCGTGCTGCTTTCGAAAAGACACTATATCTTTTGCAGTACAGTATTTTTTTCATTTGCAGTGCATCTTCCTGAACAATAAAAGGGAAACCTCACATGGAATTACACCATACTGTGACATCAAGAAAAATATTTTACTGTACGCGTCCTCTGGTTTTTGAGTTACAAATGCATAATAGAGTGAAAAGTAAGGGGATAAAAATAATTTTAATGTTATATGGTTTAGTACGTACATCTAGAATGAAATACAAAATATTTCAAGATCTTTAAGATTTATTCCTCGCATTCAGTTTCAGTCATAAATTTTCTCTTAATGATAATAATGTGCTACTGTTTTGTTCTCCGCTTCGATTGTAATCGAGCGCCCCACTGCCCTCCGCCCACGAAATACCCTGGCTGCGCCCCTGTTAGTATTACGATAATTCTCTCT
This sequence comes from Macrothele yani, assembly GCA_039090855.1. Lineage (NCBI taxonomy): Eukaryota > Metazoa > Arthropoda > Arachnida > Araneae > Macrothelidae > Macrothele > Macrothele yani. The sequence goes on along the minus strand of CM077016.1, from coordinate 71,774,637 downwards.
AAACTGAAAATTTTCACGGTACATTCTAAATGACGAGGCAGTTGCTAGTCACATCTCAAAAATCTTATTTTCACTTATCTATTGAACAGTACATGCTTTTGTGCAGGGCCAGATTAAGGCTTTAGTGGGCCCCTAGAGTAAGACATTTGAGTGGGCTTCTAGGCTAAGACATCTAAGTGTGTCCACAAAGAACTTATGACGGGAAATCATTATGAAGTCCGTTAATACACGAAACTGTGGCAATATGTTTGTGATAATTAATACGTAGTGCATTCTTCAAACTAATAAATTATCTGCAGAGTTTTCATAATGAGTCACTATTTTCCATTTTTCTCACAAGAACAAGAGCTAAAAAACTTAAGTTTCCTATATTTTGTCACGGATTTTCTAATGATTTAGCATTGTATACTTTCCTTAGTGTATCTGTTTTGCTGTGCAATGTGAAGCCATTGGGGACTTCGACTATTAACGGTTCCAAGTACAAATTGGAAGGTGTGAGTGGATGGCAGTGAAAAAGTTGAAACTGTCTCGCCGATCCCGCTGTACACATCGGCATGAAAGCTTTACCCTAGGTGAGTCACTGCCTTGAAATCTGTTAGTCTTAAAAGCCTCTGTCTCTGACCAATTGGAAATCATACGAGACAAAAGAAACTATTTCATAAAACCTCTCTCTTTCTTTATTTTTCTATCTATTGCTTGCGCAGGCATGCCTCCTGGGCCCTTAGTAGTGGTGGGCCCCAAGGCTGTAGCCCCTTAATCCGGCCCTGCTTTTGTGTGGGCATCAGAATTATGGTACAGACATTTTTAATCTTTAGATTAAATCGTCTAGAAACTATTTTCATTGCGCTTCCTCTCCACAGAAGTACACCATTCTGAGCTAATATGCGAACCCTGAAATTTCATACGAACCCTGAAATTTGAATGCATGCAAATTCTGAACTTGCTAACAAATTACACAAGCCAGCATCCAATACTTTGGCTGCCAAGTGATGAATATTACTTTTTTCGTTTTCTAGCTAGTTTTCCTTAGACCAGACATCAGGCTTAATAATGCTACTTTTATTAAAACACGTGCCTAAAGTTTTCAGTTTGAACTTAAGTTAGAAACGTAGAATTCTGTTACTGCGATTTGGCTTCCTCGCTACCGAAAGCCAAACCTCTAACATGAGACATCGTTGAATCAGAGTGCCGTCCTTGTGGCCGGGTGGAGAGAGGTGCATGCTTCGGATCTGCCGTCCGAGGTGGGCCCGGGTCCCGTATGAAGCCTTTTTTTTTTTTTTTTTTTTGGTGTGTGTGTGTGTTTGTTTCAGGTTTTTTTTTTGTTTTGATTGAAGGTTTAACAACCACCGTGAGCAGCTCAATGGGCTATAAGCAGTCGCCCGTCCCTAATTTAGGGCCTCTAGTTCAAAGGAAGGGAGAGAGCCAGGGCCGCAAGACAAACACAACATCCATGCCTCACCGGAATTCGAACCCGGACCCCTTTCGGACGAATAATCAGAAGCCATCACTTAGACCACTGCGCCACCGGGGCGGCGTTTCAGGGTTTAGTGACCAAATTTGAAACGCGTTAATTTGTGGCTCCTGAGGAGGAGCAGAGCCAATGCCATCAGACAAACACACTACCCCTGCCTCATCTCGGACGAATGGTCAGAAGCCAGTGCCTCAGACCACTCAGTAACAGGGGCGGCCGTATATGTGTATATGAGGCATGGGTGGTGTAGTTGTCTTTTCCTTCTCTTGAACCAGTGGCCCCAAATTAGGGACGGGCGACTGCTTATAGCCCTTAGAGTTGCTCATGATAGTCATTAATCCCCCCCCCACCCCCAAAGAATTCGTGTCACACATACAACTCTCACTGGATCAGTAATCTTTTACTCTTATGCAAATTTTTGTTCCTTCTTGTTATGTTTCTGTTCTAAACGCCACGCCTGAATCTGTGAGCATTTTCTTCCCTTTTGGCAGTGTCTGACACAGTCAGTCAAGTCACTACATTCAATATAAAACAGGGAGGTGTCCTTTTTGAGATATAACGGGACCGCGGGTGGCCTAGTGGTCAGCGTTCGTGACTGTCGTGGAGATAACCTCAGGTTCGATCCTGGGCAGGTACGAACGTTCGAACCACTAAATACCCGCCGTGCGTCGGATGGGCACGTTAAGCCGTCGGACCCCGGGTACTGGCGGCCCCCGGTAATAAATAAGGGCGTCTTCCTCCCCCTTTCTACCTTGCTTCCATGTCACTTTCCTATCGGGCATTCTAGCCCAAATCTCCTAGCTTCTTATTTCTAAGGGTTGTTTAAGACCTGGGGTCAGACACTCCCCTCCTAAAATCCTCTACATATGATCTGATCTTTGAGATATAACTGTTTAGTGAATTGTATCGTTGTCACGTACCTTAGTTAGGCTTAACACTCGTGAAGTTCAGCAACATTTGTTAGTTAGCCTTAACGTGTTTGAAGGTGTCTGGTGGTAAAAGGAACTTTTGAGTAAAGGACTTGAACCGCTTGTCAGCCTCAAAGTTATTTATATATGTCGAGTTCAATTTTATATCTCTTCCCTTTTGAAACTCAGATGTACCCTTAGAAGAATCGTGAGCCTCATTTCCTTTGCAAAAAAAAAAAGCTAAGAAAATATTTCTGAGATCCAGAATCCTTTGCCCTTTTCATTATACAGCGATAATTACACACAACGGCTAAAGATGAAAAAAAACAAACAAAAAATAAACTGCGGATCCATTTTGACTAAAGGACTTCCTTGAAGAGCAGGCGTGTACAGTAAAATATCAACATGAACTGAGAGCAAAAATTCAGTTTCCGGTCAGTCGATTGGATGAGCATCTGTTCCGTGCTACTAAAACGCCGTATTTCTTACGATCATGAGGTGTCTGGAGTAGATTATTTCTTTTTTGCCACATAAAAGGACTTGAACCGCTTAGGGTATTTATTTTACTTTTTATTCTTTGGCGATGGCGAGTTGTTTTAAGAAAATGCCCTTGGCGATAGTATAATATTTCTCTCAGCTTTAATGCCTGCTTCATTTTTTTCTGCTGTTCCCTCCAAGCAACGCAACCACGAAGAAGCCATTTCCTACAACTTATTATTTGAGGACTGTCGCCCTGACAGGAATTCCCCATACGCATTTATACTAGAGCACTAATTATTTCTAAGACGCTCTCTACTATGTAATCTATGACTGTTAATTTTCATCAATGCAATGCGAACAACTGTTAATTTTAAGATATATAGAAAACTGAGTATTCTTTATTTTTCAACACATCATTATCTAAAAAGCGTTGTCTAAAATTTTCAAAAAAGCAAACTGAATCAAAAGGACTCGTACAGCTAATTCATGCAGGGTGCTGTTCCAACTCGCCTCACCAGACGGTATTGCCACCATATATTACGCAGAAATTTGATTTATTCGTCATACTTTGTAAACATATGTTTTGTTTTGAGGTTTAACGACCACCATGAGCAACTCAATGGGCTATAAGCAGTCGCCCGTCCCTAATTTTAGGGTCACTGGTTCCAGGGAAGCGAGAGTGCCAGTGCTGAAAGAAAAATACAGCATCCATGCCTCACCGGGATTCGAACCCGGACGAATGGTCACAAGCCAGCGATTAAACCATTGCGTCACAGGGTGGCGCAAATATCTATCCTGCGTACAAATAAATAAATATAAATAGTAAAGCACGCCATCAAATGGTATGAACCTACAGCACATTTAATAAAGAATTTTGTTACGCATTGGTGCAAAAAATTAGAGCTAATATGTAATATTAATGTAATGCTTGTTTTAAGCAGGCACATACGGAATTTGTTTCGTTCATCATGGAAGTACGGAATCTGATTCAACCAGATGGTCGTTTACAAAGGTAATTATCTTTCCTCTTTTTTTTTTTTTTTTTTACCAGGTAAGTATGCACGGGAGATTTTTGCGGGGAGGGAGAACAACTGGATTTTTCGGTAACCCTCCCTAACTGGGTATGTACCATATGGTTATTCTGTGCAGTCGTCTGAAACACTGGAATGCTAATTGCCTAGTAATGGCACTGCTTTGAATGATAGAAAATTTAGCATCTTGCATTTATGTATTTTGAATGCATGTCATGCGACTTCGTGAAGGCCTCAAAAGCTTGCATCACCTGAAAATAATTTTCACACTTGCAGAAGATCGACCGTGATATGTTTTTTTGTTTTTTTTTTCAATTTTAGAAACGTATTTTAATTCCGTGGAAATTCCGCACTTTTTTTTTTTTTATGAAAGGAATGGGTGAAAAAGGCAGTAAAGACAGGTGAACGATCAAACTCGAACAGCTTATGAACGGTAATTAGAACATATTAAAAATAATTCATTTCGAAACATTAACAGTAAAATAAATATCTGCGTAGAAGTAATACTCACCTCCTCAAGGAATAATCGAGTAATCAATCCTACACATGAAAAGTTTAATGATACTAGAACCTATGCTACCGATTTTAATAACAGTAACAAACAATCGTTTTAATAAATGGTAAAATCAGTCAATTGTAATTCATTTTCCATTACAAAAACTGGAAGACCGCATATTTCATTTTTTAGACATTCTCCTAGCATATTTAATTACGGGACATTTCCCTGAAAGCACACTCGTATCTTTGCAGTGTCTTAAATCACAAATTGATCCAAATCAAAATACTGGTTTTAGAAATCAGGTATTTTTAACAGTGGTTCAAGAAACTTCATGTCGTTAATCGTTTTTATTATTATTATTATTATTGATTTCCTAATGAAATTGGAAAACAGTTTTTACTTTGTCGCATATTTACGTCTTACAGAATATGAGTTTTTTTTTTAATTTCGTTTTTTGTATTGGGGTTTAATGACCATAGCAGCACGTAGAGCTATGAGCAGTCGTCTGTCTCTCACTTGGGGGCCACTAGCTCCAGGGAAGGGAGACAGCCAACAGCCCCATCAGACAAACAGATCCCCCATGCCTCAGCCGGGACTCGAGCTTTGGCACATCTCAGACGAATAGTCAGAAGCCAGCGCCTCGGACCACGCGGCCACTGGGAGGCTAAGGAATGTTCAAGAACTACTATAAAAATGTATTGCACCGAGTAAAATATTTCACACATTTTCAGAAAAACTACGTACTTATTAAGACGGACTTTTTTGAGCTTATGGACGATAACAATTCATTAGGAGCAGGAGTGCCGACTTCACCAAATTATTGAGGGGGCAGGCGTGGGAGGAGCATGTCTGTTCCTTTGTCAGGAGGAAAATAAACATTGAAAGGGGGATGGGAGCAAAAAGATAAACTATGACATTACGTATATTTTGAAACGCAATTGTAATTGTTCATCAGCAAATGAACAAGGAAATAGAAATATTCTTTTGCTGAATATTAATATTTTACAAATGAAATTCAGCCTGTGATTTTATAAAAATATCCCGAGAGATTTTTTTTCCGAACGTTTATCAAAAATATGAAAAATTAGTGCTATCACTTAAACAAAGAACGAGAAGAGCAAAAGATAAATAGATACATAAAGCTGCTAGAGATTATACGTTTCTGTATTTTTATTTATTTTATTTTTCATAATTGTTTTAAACATCACGAGAACATGTCGAACAAAATACGGGGCCGACAATCAAATTTCTTATCAAATAAGCAATGCTTTACACGGGGAAAAAGTTTACTTATTTTGTTATTTATAAATGTTTCGGAAATAAATCGCTTTGGCCTTATAAGGTGAAGAAGCTTGGTCCACTTTATGAGGCCAAAGCGATTATTTAATTAAACAGGACGAAAAATATTGGGTGAGGAATGCCCCCTAGTAAAATTATTAGGGGGCAAGATTAATCTTGCCCCCCCTAATAATAATAGAAATTCACAGGGTGATTTTCCTGTTAACTACACATTTTCTTTTTATTTTTCGTCGATTCCCTGAAAACTAATGAATCGATTTTCACATAACAGAAAGCGTTTTTAATTCAAATAATGGAAAAAATATTTCAAAAAAAAAATACGCATTTATCTTGCTTACGGTACAGGAGACTTAAATATCCTATACTTTTTCCCTAATCTGCTTCTGAACTTCAATTTATTATGAGCCGAGATAGAAAAAACTGTGACACATCTGTGTTTATAGTATTGGAAGAAAAGAAAACACATGCTTTACTCACCGTAGAGCTTAATTTTCTTATCAGTTGTCTCGACTAGAATAATGACATAACCTCCAAGATCAACCATGGCGATGATCGTCAGGTGTGTAGAATGCAAGAAACACCAATGACTCTGAGAAGCCGGTGACTTTCAAGTAGATACTGTCATAGCTGGGCCGGTGATATATCCCTACAGCAACACAACTAACTTCCGCTCGTTAAACATCGAACAAGGCAAGCCAGCAACCGTTCTTCAAGCCGCCGATCACATGTTCGGTCCCTTCAGTAAAGCATGCCGTCTGTTCTTGCAACGAAGTCACAGTCAAAACAAGAAAAGCGGTGGTTCAAGGTTGAGGTTGCCTTCAACAGTAGCTTGGCTGAATCTTTTCGTTCGTTAGGCTTAACCGTCTCGCGTTACATTAGCCCACTTTTAATGGCAGCAAAGAGCGCTTATTTGAAGCCGGAACAGTTACACTCCCGGCAACGAGTTCAGCCACTCTGCATCCGCAGCTGGAAAACGAATCGATGAAGGAGCAGCCAGGATGCACGCAGGGTAGAAAGTCACACCGGGAGGGATAGAGCAAAAACCAAACGGAGCAGTCGTCAAATGACGACATTCAAGTCGCTGCGGGTTTCCGCTACCCGAACTCTCGCGCATGCCCAGTTTCTGGTCGCGCTTCACAAAAGATTGGACAGGGCGCAAACTGCCTTTATAGGTAGTTATCATGAAAAAATAAATAAGTAAAAGGGACAAAGAAGTGGAGGTCCAGCTCGGGAAACAGCGAACCTGCTGACCTCATCTTCCTTCCTACCCCAGCTTCGTTCTAACTATAGCAATTGTTCGCTTGCGGAAGGAAAGAGCCTAGGAAGTGAACAATAGCTGAGCATTTCGCTAACAGGAATTAAACATCGAACTCGCGTGAAGATATTTCGGTTCACGACAATGCCAATTCAGAGCTGTCACTGATGTCCAATGCGAAAAATAATTGCAAACATGCTAAACAGCTAAAATGTCAAAAAAGCCCAGGCGCGAAATTTAGTTGCCTGCGGCGGTTCATAAGAACGGAACTCATGTATTATTTCCAAATTTCACAGTCATCGATTCTGAAATGCGCGCAAATAAATGTTTCACAGACCATTGAATTATCGATCTCAGTAAAACAATGCAATCAACTCACTATTGGATTTTTAAATTTTAGATACCTCACATAATTTTATCACACATCCTGCTTTTTACTATTCAAAATACCATTGTGCTTTAGAATTGTTTTACAAATATGTGACGAGAAACTAAAAATCTTAAAATCAAAACAACAAAGTTTGATAAAAAAATAATTGAAGCAGATTTATTTTGCAAAATAATTACTTGAAGAAATAAAAAGAAGAGATTAAATGTTCAAAATCCGTTCATCTGCTTTTCACTTAGGCAAAATCTTTATTTCGTCTTCATTCACATATCAACTAGCGATTTCAGCTTTCTTCACATCAACAAAAAACCGATCTTGGTTTACGCAATTGCGAAAATAATTCTTCAGAATTTTTAATTCTAGAAATAATTTCCAATCTGTTGTACAGAAACAAATAAAGCCAAACGCAATGATGATGCAGTGAATATTTTCAGGATGCTAAAATGTATATCATAATATGTTTCTAGTAAACGCTCCACTAAGTCACGCAAAGTTGCTCCTTTAGACAGATCCTTTCTTCTTTTAATGATTGGTCTTATCATCACAAACTGAAGAAATTTTGGAATACGCTATTCTTTTTCTGCTGAGGCTGAAACTATGCACGAAAAATTGCGAAATTCCTTTCATTACTCCACAATAAAATCATAATGGAAAACTGGAACCAAAGAGTACTTTAGTATTTCGTAATTCCACTACGGCACATACAGGGGTTGGACAGAATAACGTGAACACCTAGAAAAAGAAGATGTTACGTACCTAATAGGGTGTGAGACAGTGGCGGCTTCTCAGGTGAAGTAGGTGAAGTGCCTCTTCACCTATTTTACTCAAAATAAAGTTTTATTCAGTATTTTTTTATAATATATTCTTTTTGCCTTTATTCAGTTCCAAAATACTCAAAATTTTGAATAGATATTAATTCACATGCCGCGCTCAATACGAAAAACAAATCCTTACACGCAAAATAGCGCAAGTGAAGAGCCGAAATGAGAATGCTTGGAAGTCTGCATTTTTCGGCCGAGTTGTCATGGTAACCGTGACGTCACCCTCCCTAATCAGCTCGCTCAAGTGAAGTGTTTCAGCTGCACGCACCTTACCTCTGCATCTTTCAGTTTTTGAGCGTAAAGTCGTGAGAGATCACGGTGGAGCGGGTGTTAATTTTTTTTTTTTTTTTGGCCCTGCTTACTTTTCAGTAATAAACATTCGGCGTGGAATAAAGACGGATTCTCAGATTTATTAAGCGTAACACGGTCACTTCATAAACATCGGGATTCTAGCGAACACCTGAAATACGGATTAATGTTAAGGAATTTTGAAAAAATTCAAAACACCATTGCCGATGCCCTGAGAGAAAATGCTAGGCTTTTGAAAACGAATTTTAACGAAACCGTTCGTTTAAATAGACTTTTCCTGCATACAGTGATTGATGCAGTATTATTAGTCTGTACTGTATTTGAGCAAACAAGAACTAGCATTCCATGGCCATGACGAAAGCATGGGCTCGATAAATCGTGGAAATTTCATTGAATTACTTTCATTGTTGATATGAAGAAGTTCTTTAGAAATTGAAAATCCATACGAAAGGATAAAAAACTATTCAAAATGAATTAATTGAATGTATTTCTGAAAATATAAACGATCACGTCAAAAATTAAATAATTTTTGACTGTTGATTCGGAAGGTGTATTGGTTGAGGGATTTTTGGGTTTCCATGATGTGAATGAAGATAGAACGTCAGGAGCTTTATACACAATGCTAGACAAAATTTTGGAACAGTCTGATTACCAACACAAATAAATAGGACAATGTTACGATGGGGCAAGCATAATGTCTGGACACTTAAATGGGCTACAGAAAAAAAAGTCAAGGATAAAGCTTCTCAAGCTGTTTTTGTTCATTGCTTAGTTCATCGTTTGAATCTTGTATTACACCAGAGTTTTTCTAAAATTTCTAAGTGTCGAATACTTTTTGCAAGCCTCAGTGGAATTGCTTCGTTTGTTCACCATTCTGCGAAGCGGTCTTATACACTTATATCAACAACCGCAAGACGATTGATTGATTGGAGGTTTAACGACCACCGTGAGCAACTCAATGGGCTATAAGCAGTCGCCCGTCCCTAATTTAGGGTCACTGGTTCTAGGGAAGGGAGAGAGCCAGTGGCGTAAGACAAACACAACATCCATGCCTCACCGGGATTCGAACCCGGACCCTGTTCGGACGAATGATCAGAGGCCATCGCTTAGACCACTGCGCCACCGGAGCGGCAAAACCGCAAGATGCAGACCAACCATAGCAGAAACTCGATGGTCCTCCACTTCGAAATTAGTAAGTGTAGTTGTTGAAGATTGCAATAAATTGAAGGAAGTGTTCGGATTTCTGACGAATAGCCAATAATCAGACAAAAAATTAATTCATCTTGCCAAGGGGTTTTTGAATGATATTAACACTTTCGAATTTACATATTTGGCTCCACCGATCTATTATTCGAACTTTTGAAGAAAAAATAACTAAACATAAACTACTGTGTATCTCAAATTAAAAAAAAACGAAAAAAACCTCGTGAAATTTTGAGCCATAAAAAGAACAATGAGTCATTTGAAGCACAGTTTGGAAAAGCTAGCAAAATCACAGAAATAAGCACGGAAATATGCTGCTCTTACACAGGAAACAATTTTTCAAAATTATAAACAATTGTATTTAAAAATTTTGGACCACATTCTTATGGAAATGGATATAAGATTTCAAGACTGTAAGAAACTTCAATTTGTCTGACTTGCTGACACAACCAAATTCGAATAATTTAATGCATGCTTTCCCTCTCGCGCTCTTGAAAATCTACATTTTTACGGAAACATACACTGACGGAAAAAAAAATCCCAACACCACGAAAAAATAGTTGTAGAGGAATGAAATGGCGGCAATACATTTGTATAGGTAACATATTTAATCGATTAAGGTTTCAAGATCACAGCTTATTGTAAGCGCGAGAAGAGCCATTTTAAATGTGAAATGCTGGTACATTAATAACCGGTGTAACCGCCAGAATGTTGAATGCAAGCACGCAAACGTTCACGCATTGTGTCGTACAGGTGCTGGATGTCAGTTTGTGGGATGGAGTTCCATGCCTGTTGCACTTGGTCAGTCAATACAGGGATGGTAAATGCTGGTTGGGGGTGACGCTGGAGTTGTCGTCCAATGATGTCCCATACGTGCTCGATTGGTGAAAGATCTGGTGATCTAGCAGGCCACGGCAACATGTCGACACTCTGTAGAGCATGATGGGTTACAACAGCGGTATGCGGGCGAGCGTTATACTGTCGGAAAACACCCCCTGGAATTCTGTTCATGAATGGCAGCACAACAGGTTGAATCACCAGACCGACGTACAACTGTGCCGTCAGGGTGCGTGGGATAACCACGAGAGTGCTCCTGCTGTCATAGGAAATTGCTCCCCAGACCATAACTCCAGGTGTAGGTCCAGTGTGTCTCGGCAGCAGACAGGTTGGTTGCAGGCGCTCACCCGGCCTCCTTCTAACCAACACACGTCCATCACTGGCACTCAGGCAGAACCGGCTTTCATCAGAAAACACAACAGATCTCCACTCCGTCCTCCAATGAGCTCTAGCTTGACACCACTGACGTCGCAAACGGCAGTGGTTTGGAGTAAGTGGAATGCACGCTACAGGGCGTCTGGCTCGGAGCTGTCCTTCAAGTAACCGATTTGTAACAGTTCGTTGTGTCACTGTGGTGGCAACTGCAGCTCGAATTGCTGCCGCAGACGCGGTACGATGCGCCACGGCCATACGCCGTACACGGCGGTCTTCCCTCTCAGTAGTGCCACGTGGCCGGCCGGAACCAGGTCTTCTTGAGGCAGTACCTTCCCTTGACCACCGCTGCCAACAATCATGCACAGTGGCTACATTCCTGCCAAGTCGTTCTGCAATATTGCGGAAAGAAAATAAACCTTCTCGTAGCCCTATTACACGACCTCGTTCAAACTCCGCGAGCTGTTGATAATGGCTTCTTCGTCTTCTTAAAGGCATTCTTGACTAACATCAACACCCTACGTCGAATCTCAATGATAACTAACGCTCACGAACGTTACAGCGCGTATTTACAGCAAACCTGCTTTGCATGTTCCGAGGGGCGCTTCTAGCGCCACACGTATGCGCCGAGCGCGAAATTTGCATAGACGTCATCTTACAGATGTACTCTCACCGCCTACCAACTGTCGTTTATCTAACACAACCCCTTCTTGGAGTTGGGGTTTTTTTTCCGTCAGTGTATATACTAAACACAGCGCCTTAAAAATGAACTGAGTCTGGTATGTGCCGATGAAAAATTAAGAAATATATTGACTCAAGAACTCCTTCGAGTGTTTCACGGAGACAAAGACATTTTTACAGAAGATTATAAGTTGGTTTTCCTCAGTTTAACAATTCCATCTACAAGTGTGCCAGTGGAAGGAAGTTTTCTTAAAAGAATACAAACTTGCTCAAGAAACCTAGTTCGCAAGATAGACTTGCTTCTCTGGCAAATATTTCTATTCAAGAAGACATTTTATTTATGCTCACGAAGAAACAACCATCTAACCATCTTATGACGACATAATCGACAATTCTGCAGCTTGAAAAGGAAGAAAAATTGATTTAATATAAAAAAAAAAAAGCAAGTCCTCATTAAGGGATTTTCATTGTAGACAGTAGATATATTTTCATACTGCTCTTGTACCTCTTCACCTATTTTTCCAACCACGAGCCGCCACTGGTGTGAGACCACCATTGGCATTCAAAACCACCTGAATCCTCCTTGGAATGGACTCATACAAATCCTGGATGGTGGTTAGTGAGATGTTGCACTATTCTTCGTGCAAAAACTATCCCAGGTCATTTAGAGAAGCAGGAGGAGGATAACGGGATTTTACTCTGTTTTTCAACACAGACCACAGTGGCTCGATGATGTTTAAGTCTGGTGATTGGGGAGGCCAAGGAAGGTGTGAAAGTTTGTCCTCATGTTCCTCAAACCATGATTGGACATTCCGAGGTCTGTGAATTGGGGCGTTATCATCTTGATAGATGGCATCCCCTGCAAGAAACAATGCCTGAGCCATTGAATGGACTTTGTCGGCCAAAATGGTTTCATACGCCCTGCCAGTCATTCGTTCTTTGAAGGTGATCAGGGGACCTGCTGAATACCACGATACTACCGCCCGGTGTATGACGGAACCACCACCATGCTGTACTGTTGGGAGCAGACATTTTTGGTTGTACGCTTCTGACCGTGTTCTCCGTTGTAAACATGTCCTGCGGTGAGGAATAGTGTGGATGTGGATTCATCCGACAACCTTACATGCTTCCACGCATCGGCAGTCCACGTTGTATGCTTCTGGCACCACTGTCGTCGCCGTTGTGCATTCACCCGGGTCACCAGAGGTTTTGCAATAGCAGCTCTGCCATGAATATCTTCTTTATGCAGTTCCCTGCGAACTGTTTTCGTTGATACTGGGGTCTGGAGATACAGATTGAGCTCTACATTAATATTCAGCGCCGAGGTTTTCTTCTTATTTTTTAATACCCTCCTGTCTCTATCAGCCAGGGTCGTTTTCCAACTGCTCTTGTGTTTCGTAGATGAGGTTTTGCCACGAACATGGTATGCTATCATGACGCTAGACACAGTAGCTCTCGATATCCCCACTACCCTGGCGACTGTTGTCACGGAAGCACCAACTAGCCGGCCATCAACAATCATCCCTCTTTCGAAGTCCGTTAGGTCGCTCATTTCGTCGTCACCCTGAAAGAAATTTTGCAACAAGACACTTTAAATGCACTTAAACAAGACCTTGAGGTTCTAAACAAAGCTATTACTACCCAAAAGTGGTGGATACCTTTTCGTATTGCGACGTACGCAGCTACATTAAAAGTCATGTCTCTGAGCGTGGTGTTCACATTATTCTGTCCAACCCCTGTATAATATAATCGTTTTAATTTGGTCGTAGACAGAGTTGGGCAAAATCGTAATTGAATTAATCGGTAATGCATTACAGCGTAATGGGAACAAGAACTGAGCGTTACCATTACATGGTTAATTGTGAACTGGTCATTATAATTACATGGTAATTGTAATGGCATGTAGCAGTTACCCATTATAATCCTAATGGTTAACTATATGTTGGCAATTAACCAATAACTTATGGGTAAAAATACAACGTGAATACACCAGTACACCCTTACACGTTGTGTAGGTTATTTGACAATTGTTCCACCCTTCGGACCTCAAATGCGTGTATGTAGATATTGGAGATTGTACGTGTATGACATGAGTAGTTGCCCCGTCTTCGCCGCAAGTAAAGCGATTTGAACGAAATAATACATATGAAGTAAGTACGAATGGGATGTTTATTTCGGTTAGAGATACTCATTTCGTCCATCTCCAGTACAGTATTCTCGTCCATTACATACGTTTAACTGTCCAAAATATTACCCCACTATAGCCACAAGCACATATTAGCACTAAACTCACAGTTCAGCAATTCAGGGTCACAGGATGCACTGCCGAATATTACAGAAATTTGCGAACTCTTGACATTTTTGCCGTACTTCTCAAGTGTTGTCCATTATTTGTCCGATACGAACACTGGACTAGCAAGCAACTGACTCATTTATATGTATATACTTCACGACAGGACCTGAACCTTCTGGAATACTCTTGGTTTGCATAAAGCTCTCCAACTTCCCACTGCGCGATCATTCTGGAACATTTAACGAACGTCTAGCCCATTATTGTGGCTTCTAGAACATTCTACGCGACACTTGTGTCTCTGTCTGCTATGTTACATGGCCGACTTTTCTATACATAGCTTTTGGTACACATACATTTCTATAAACTATTAGTATGTAATTATTATTTGCAAATCGTGTAATTTCATTACCAAATAATTCTATTGCGTTGGAATGGCATTATTAAATAATTGAATTATATCCTCTTCATTGTGATGCGTTACAGATTAATTCCATTACCTTGTGCAAACCATACTTGGGATTACCTTGTAATGCATTACACTTCAATTGTAATCTGTACTTCCATTACTTTGTAATGCCTTCCTGCCCAACTCTGGATGTATACTTGCACTTTTCCATTAAGTTGATTTTAAGTTTTAACTTCGCCACCCCGGTGGCGCAGTGGTCTGAGCGCTGGCTTCTGATCATTCGTCCGGGTTCGAATCCCGGTGAGGCATGGATGTGTGTTTGCCCGGGGGTGGCTCTCTTCCTTCCCTGGAACCAGCGTTCCTAAATTACGGACAAGCGACTGCTTATAGCTCATTGAGTTGCCCACGGAAGTCTTTAAACCTCAAATAAAAAAAATAAAAAAAAAGTTTTGACATCAACTCTAAGAAATTTCATTACTTCGCTTAGAGCTTTGCATTGAACCAGTAGTCTTTTTTCAGTAGTTTGTAAGCGCTGAAAATCCTATAATTAAATATGTAAATGCCACTTCAATAATACGGTCAGAATTCAATGGTAAAGTCTTTCTTTATTTATCACTTCAATAATACGTTCGTAATTCAATGGTTTCCACTTTCTTTATTCGGAAATCAGACACTTTCAATGCTGAATATTTAACAAGCCTTCGTAACACTATAAGATACGCTGAATACATGGCAGGTAGCAAGGGGCTAGAGGGGCTCAGCCCCCTCCCTCCTGCAAAGCAAGCAAGCCAGTCCTGGTAAATGCACATTGTAAATTCTTTTATTTTCGGTGGTTTATGGAGATGACTATGGAATTTCATTATAAGCATAAATACTTTACCTTATTTTGTTGTGTATTATAGTTTTTAAAAATCAGAAATACTGAAGTGAAACAGCACGAACGGCGAATAAGTAGAATGAAATTCCTTTTCGAAGTGAATCAGTAGGAGCAGCTGCGACAATGATTCGCTGCCACATGGCGACAGGGCTTATTGGTATTACGGGTCATTGAAGAGAGAAATGCCGTTTTTTCCCTTTTTCGGAAAAACGTAAAATTTTAAAGAACACTTGCGCCGCCCCGGTGGCTCAGTGGTCTAAGCGATGGGCCTCTGATCATTCGTTCGAACGGGGTCCGGGTTCGAATCACGGTGAGGCGTGGATGTTGTGTTTGTCTTACACGGCACTGGCTCTCTCCCTTCACTGGAACCAGTGACCCTAAATTAGGGACGGGCGACTGCTTATGGCCCATTGAGTTGCTCACGGTGGTCGTTAAACCTCCAATCAAAAAAAAAAAAAAAAAAAAAAAAGAACACTTGCTAAGGGGGAAAAACTGATAAAAAGATAGAATTACGGAGATGGGCGTAGTTAATTGTACAGAAGTCTAAAACCTGTTCGTCATTTGTTTAGTGATTATGAGATCCTAAGATGCTGCTTAAGACGCACTACGCTGAAAAGATCGTTTTGGGCCAAATTTCACATTTTGTAAAAATGCGCTCATTTTAAAGCCCAATTCTTTAGGATTCCAAAACTGCCGTTGTTTCTTGTCTACGATGAATAGATACAGAATTATAGCAATCGGAATATCTAAACCCAGGTGTCAAACGAACTGGAAGTGACACTTGAAACGCGTTTATTGCAGGATGAGATTTTCATCCCGAACTCTTTACGGAAAACCTGATAAGGGGCCGTTCATAAAGTACGTCTGTGATTTTTTACTATTTTTAGACTCCCCACCTGCCCCATGTCACATTTTGTCCGATTGTTGACACCCCTCCCCCTAAAAAGTACGCCCTAATTCCCACACCCCCTTTATTTTTGACGACTGCTTTTAGAAGTCCGTTGAGACGGCCGCGGGTCGCCGAGTGGGCAACGTTCGTGACTGCCACGGGAAGGGCCTCAGGTTCGATCCCAGGCAGGTACGAACGCTCGATCCACTAAATACCCGCCGTGCGTCGGATGGGCACGTTAAGCCGTCGGACCCCGGGTACTGGCCCCCGGTAGTATATAAGGGCGTCTTCTACCTCGCTTCCGTGTGACTTTCCTTTCGGACACTCTAGCCCAAATCTCCTAGCTTCCTATTTCTAAGAGTTGTTTAAGATCTGGGGTCAGACACTCCCTTCCTAAAATCTTCTACATCTGATCTGATCTGATGGGCACATTAAGCCGTCGGACCCTGGGTACTGGCCCCCGGTAGTAAATAAGGGCGTCTTCTACCTCGCTTCCGTGTCACTTTCCTTTCGGGCACTCTAGCCCAAATCTCCTAGCTTCCTATTTCTAAGGGTTGTTTAAGACCTGGGGTCAGACACTCCCTTCCTAAAATCCTCTACATATGATCTGATCTGATGGGCACATTAAGCCGTCGGACCCCGGGTACTGGCCCCCGGTAGTAAATAAGGGCGTCTTCTACCTCGCTTCCGTGTCACTTTCCTTTCGGGCACTCTAGCCCAAATCTCCTAGCTTCGTATTTCTAAGGGTTGTTTAAGACCTGGGGTCAGACACTCCCTACCTAAAATCCTCTACATATGATCTGATCTGATGGGCACGTTAAGCCGTCGGATCCACGGGTACTTGCCCCCCGGTAGTAAATAAGGGCGTCTTCTACCTCGCTTCCGTGTGATTTTCCTATCGGGCACTCTAGCCCAAATCTCCTAGCTTCCTATTTCTAAGGGTTATTTAAGACCTGGGGTCAGACACTCCCTTCCTAAAATCCTCTACATATGATCTGATCTGATGGGCACATTAAGCCGTCGGATCCCGGGTACTGGCCCCCCGGTAGTAAAGAAGGGCGTCTTCTACCTCGCTTCCGTGTGATTTTCCTATCGGGCACTCTAGCCCAAATCTCCTAGCTTCCTATTTCTAAGGGTTGTTTAAGACCTGGGGTCAGACACTTCCTTCCTAAAATCCTCTACATATGATCTGATCTGATGGGCACATTAAGCCGTCGGATCCCGGGTACTGGCCCCCCGGTAGTAAAGAAGGGCGTCTTCTACCTCGCTTCCGTGTCACTTTCCTATCGGGCACTCTAGCCCAAATCTCCTAGCTTCCTATTTCTAAGGGTTGTTTAAGACTTGGGGTCAGAGACTTCCTTCCTAAAATCCTCTACATATGATCTGATCTGATGGGCACATTAAGCCGTCGGACCCCGGGTACTGGCCCCCAGGTAGTAAATAAGGGCGTCTTCTACCTCGCTTTCGTGTGACTTTCCTATCGGGCACTCTAGCCCAAATCTCCTAGTTTCCTATTTCTTAGGGTTGTTTAAGACCTGGGGTCAGACACTCCCTTCCTAAAATCCTCTACATATGAACAAAAAAAAGTCCTTTGAGAAACAGAAAGGAAACGTAATTTTGTAAAGGAATCTTCCATATACTGTATTTACCCATTTTCTTCAGAAAATATTTATTATTTAGGCATTAATTTATTCCCAAATGCTACCCGAACTTTATCATTCTGAAATAAAGATCTACAAATGAACGCATGCATTCAAGGTTGCAACACTCCCGATCATACCATCTACAAAGCACGATAGATTTGGTAGTACAAATACGAGAACTTAATATTAATATTCTGATTTAGCTAAATATCATCAGAAATCGGAAATATTTCATACCTTTTTTTAACTATTAAAAGAAGAAAAAAGAGAAAACAAAACGAAGAAATAGCATTTTTGGACCATCCACTATATTTTTGCCGCTGGACGTCCGAATTACTGAACCTCCCACCTCCCCCATGTCACATTTGGTCCGGTTGTCAGGAACTCCCCTCCCCCTGTAATCTCGGACGTACTTTATGGACGACCCCTAACTGCAAAAGGTATGTAAAGAAATTGATGAAACTTGGTATGCATCTTTCTTACAATGTTGTGCATGCCATGAACTAACAGTTTTGCTGTTTGTCAGTTCAAAGTTGGGTTATAGCTACAGTATTTATATTCAACATAGTGAAGAAATGTTTCGAAAATTCACCCTAATGCATGTAGGAATGAGTGTATCTGAGCAGTGTTTAGGAACATCACTTACATTTTAGTTCACTTGCATAGATAATCGTCATGCGTATATACTGATGCAAAAAATGCCATCATATATCTGTAACTTTTTTATTTAGAGCGTTTACCGTAAACGACATAATTCCTTAAACTTTTTCACAAATTTTCCAAATCCTTGAAAATTTATATTGATATCATTTTTTTTTCAACGTTTATGTGTTTTTGTGTGTTAGCCTTCCTAAAAAAAAAAAAAAATTACCCATTCTTGCATTTTTTCAAAAAAAGTGCCCCAAACGTAGTGGGATACCTTAAGGTGGACGTCTAGTGGTTTTGCTTCCTATACTTCTAATGGAAAAAATTTCGACCTTATTTCCCCAGCGAAGAAAGATTCCCCACAGGGACTGTTTGACCCACCGAGACACCGGGATATTTCCCGGTGGACCAATCGAGAAATGGCCCACTTTCTCGTAAACTTTGTCTGAATTTTTCGGAAAGTACGAATCGTTATTTTGGTACTTATGAATAGGAATCGTTAACTTCATTTGAGCTTTATACGTACTGCGATCTAAAAGTTCCGAGACTAGGTACGTAGCACGCCAACAGATGGCAGACGTGGACGCGCAAGCAGTGCTCGAGGGAAGTGACCTTCATGAGTTGTTGTGCCGAGTGACGTCGTTCTGTGAACATCGGAAGCTGTGCTACACGATATTTGGTGACCACGTGTAAAACACAGCTGCGATTTCGGTGTGAACTGCAAACTAGAGCAAAGCGCGAACATCAAATTCTGCGTCAAACTCGGCAAATCGGGAACGGAGACGCATGAAATGTTGCGGCAGGCTTATGGCAATGAAGCAATGAGTCGAACGAGGTGTTTTGAGTGGTTTTCGCGCTTCAAGAGCGGCAGAACGGCACTGGAAGACGACAAGAGGCCAGGGCGACCGTTCACGAGCAAAACCCTTGAAAATGCGGACAAAATTAGGGAACTGATGCATGAGGATCGTCGGAGAACCATTCAGACATGCTACCATCGTCAATGTGTCATACGGAACAGTACAAGAAATTCTGACGTCGGTTTTGAACATGCACCGCATTGCTGCAAAGTTCGTGCCAAAGATTCTGAACCCCGAACAGAAGGAGCTCCCTGTCGAACTCTGTCAAGATCTTCGTCAGCAGGTGGTGAATGAACCAACATTCCTGTCGCGGGTCATCACTGGGGACGAGACTTGGGTCTACGGCTACGACACGGAGACCAAACAACAGTCGTCGCAGTGGAAGAGCTCGGCATCTCCACAACCGAAGAAGACCCGACAGGTCCAGCGTTCCAACAGTGGCAAAAACGCTGACAGCGGTGTATCGTTGCCCAAGGAGACTACTTTGAGGGAGATCATAGCCAAACTTATAAGTAACGTAAGTACTTTGTTGCATATCGGCCTAGTCTCGGAACCTTTTGATCGGACCTCGTATTATCTGCTTGAAACATAATTGTCTTAAAAAACAAGTGGCGTTTCCTTCTATCTGTACATATTTTGGACGTTTACTCTAAAATGACAAAGCGAAATTCTCTCTACTTCAGTAAGAAATTTGCTGCTGGACCAAGCACGCTGTTTTAAATAAATTAAGCTAACTACGGTTAAGCGTAGATCGTTGGACTTGGAGCGAAAGTGTTATTGGTGGGTTCTACCCCCATTTTGTACTCTTAAAGGATGCACTGGTAACAAATCTGATGGTCCATCATCCTCACAATCTCATCCAGGTAGAGACATAGAGAGCACAAAGCGATTCACCGGCAAAAATGTTCCGAAATACGTCCCACCCACATTCATCTTAAAAGAAACAACAATTTACCGGTACTGGGTCATCGATCAAAATGGCAGTTCATGAGTCAAAGTAATGGGTACAGGCGGTACGAATCAGTGACGTAACTAGCACAACGTGCGCCCCCCTTCCAAGATGTACTTCAGCACCCCTAAGCACAGTAATTTTCCCAGGATTTTGAACACGAGGGAGTATGCATTTTTCGCGGTGTGTGTGTGTGGTGGTTGGGGGAAGTTGTTAGGAAGTCAGGGAGAGTGTCTGCAAAAGTAATGGTGGTACCGCCCTGTAGTTTTAACTTTTTAAGAAAAAGATTTCACAGTACGTGTAATTATTTTGTCCGAAAATAAATCACTTGAAGAAATCACCCTCTTACACACGGCAGATCTGCGGCTGCTGTGAATAAATGTTGACGCCGTCGTGCACGTAATCCTAGGTAACTGACTGTTTTCGCGCATCCTCCACGGGGAATAACACTGTGGCCTCGCGCTTTTCCTCAGCAGCGCAGGGAGAAGACGATTGGAGAACGATCGTATTATTTACAACCCATTGCACAGAAATCAATAGTATTACAACCCGAAGTCAAAGAGCCGAGCACTTTCACTCTATAGGACATTCAGTGTTTTAAAAGTGAAACTAGGCATTTATTTAGGCAAAGCTAAATATATCTTAAAGCAAAAGATGAATCCTTTGGCGCGTGTTCGATTTTTTTCATAAAACTATAACTGATAGTTTCAGTACGCCCCTTCGGTACCTGTCCCCCCCCCCCCCCACAGCTGAGGAGGCTGTGGGGGTGGTAGTTATGCCATTGGTACGAATACCGTTGCGCACTAGACAATCAGCGACCGGGGCCGCAGGTATCTTATAGTGGTCAACGTTCGTGATTGCCACGGAGAAGACATCGGGTTCAATCCCGGATAGGTACGAACGTTCGAACCACTAAATATCCGCCGTGCGTGGGATGGGTCACGTTAAGTCGTCGGACCCCAGTAGTAAATAAGGGCGTCTTCTTCCTCGCTTTCGTGTGACTTTCCTATCGGGCACTCTAGCCCAAATCTCCTAGCTACCTATTTCTAAGGGTTGTTTAAGACCTGGGGTCAGACACTCCCTTCCTAAAATCATCTACATATGATCTGATCTGATCTGATGGGCACATTAAGCCGTCGGACCCCGGGTACTGCCCCCCCCCGGTAGTAAATAAGGGCGTCTTCTACCTCGCTTCCGTGTGACTTTCCTATCGGGCACTCCAGCCCAAATCTCCTAGCTTCCTACTTCTAAGGGTTGTTTAAGACCTGGGGTCAGACACTCCCTTCCTAAAATCCTCTACATATGATCTGATGGGCACGTTAAGCCGTGGGACCCTGGGTACTGGCCCCCCGGTAGTAAATAAGGGCGTCTTCTACCTCGCTTCCGTGTCACTTTCCTATCGGGCACTCTAGCCCAAATCTCCTAGCTTCCTATTTCTAAGGGTTGTTTAAGATCTGGGGTCAGACACTCCCTTCCTAAAATCCTCTACATCTGATCTGATCTGATGGGCACATTAAGCCGTCGGACCCCGGGTACTGGCCCCCGGTAGTAAATAAGGGCGTCTTCTACCTCGCTTCCGTGTGACTTTCCTATCGGGCACTCCAGCCCAAATCTCCTAGCTTCCTACTTCTAAGGGTTGTTTAAGACCTGGGGTCAGACACTCCCTTCCTAAAATCCTCTACATCTGATCTGATCTGATGGGCACATTAAGCCGTCGGACCCCGGGTACTGGCCCCCCGGTAGTAAATAAGGGCGTCTTCTACCTCGCTTCCGTGTGACTTTCCTATCGGGCACTCCAGCCCAAATCTCCTAGCTTCCTACTTCTAAGGGTTGTTTAAGACCTAGGGGCAGACACTCCCTTCCTAAAATCCTCTACATCTGATCTGATCTGATGGGCACATTAAGCCGTCGGACCCCGGTAGTAAATAAGGGCGTCTTCTACCTCGCTTCCGTGTGACTTTCCTATCGGGCACTCCAGCCCAAATCTCCTAGCTTCCTACTTCTAACGGTTGTTTAAGACCTGGGGTCAGACACTCTCTTCCTAAAATTCTCTACATATGATCTGATCTGATCAATCAGCGACCAAATAAATAGAGTTATCTGGTATAACACCCCGTTCGGAGCATAGCGGAAATGCTACATTCAATCATGAATGGATTTTTTAAATTCTTTCTCCCTTAACTTGCTTTCACGACTGAATCAGTTTTACAGTGCATATCTCAACAGTTCTCTTTCATCCAGGAGTTAACAGAATCTTCTTCATGAGGGAATTTATTATATGTTCCCCTGTGGTTACTTGTGTTTCTGTAGTGGACCACAACACTAAAATTCCCGGCCTGGTTTCGTTGACCCAATCCGCCCTTGATTTCCCATACATCAAAATTGGCCCACTGTAAAAAACATTCCAACTTAGATTGTACAGTCGGTGCTTTCGGCAAAAAACTTTCCTGAACTACACTGGCCACCCAAAATGCAACACCAAGAAGGACACGAGATAGCAAAGCCAGATTTACTGGACACATAACAACAGATACAAACATGAAACGATTGAGCTTACAGTCCCGTGCGACTTGCGGAACACGCAGACATCAATAGTTCGTGTGGCCCCCATGGCTGGCAATAACGGCCGCTACACGCCGCGGCATCGAACGAAAGAGGCTTTGGATGTGGGCTTGGGGTATGTCGGTCCAGGCTGCTTCCACACGTTGCTACAGTTCATCAAGCGTAGCCGAGGGTGGTGCTTGCCGGGCCACTTGGTTGCCGATCAGCGACCAGACGTGTTCGATGGATGACATATCGGGAGAACCGGCGGGCTACGGCAGCGGTGACACCTGGTGGGCAGTGTAGAATTGTTGCATGATGCGTGCCACGTGCGGGCGCGCATTGTCCTGTTGAAACGTGGCCGCTGGCAAGTCCTGCATGTAAGGGAGGACTACAGGCTCCAAAACGTTGGAGATGTAGCGGTGGCTGTTGAGTGTAACGGCGATGAATACCACAGGGGTGCGGGTGTCATATCCAATTGCGCCCCAAACCATAACGCCAAACGACGGACCGGTATGGCGATGCTTTATGCAAACGTCATACAGACTCTCGCGGCGGTGCCGGCACACGCGGATCCAACCATCGTGGTGTTGCAGGCAAAAGCGCGATTCGTCGGAGAAGACAATGTCGTGCCATTCCGTAGTCCAGGTGCGGCGTTCAACGGCTCATTGCCGCCGCACTTGCCGGTGGTGTAACGTCAATGGTAATCGGAGCAATGGGCGCCGTGCGACAAGTCTCCGCTGCTGCAGACGACGTCGAACGGTACGTGGTAACACAGGTTGTTGCGCAACACACCCTAATTCCTGAGCTAACGTTCGTGATGTGGCAGTGCAAGCCGTCAATGTCCGCCGCACAACATGCCGGCCCTCTTGTTCGGTGGTCCGTCCGTTTACCAGTAGATACACTATCTCGGCTGGTAGGAAGGCGGTCATTTGATAAAGGTCCGATTAATATTTTCCTTTTTTTTTTGTATCTGACCTTGTAAAATGTTTCGGAAAGGTAGAGTTATTTTTTATTTGGTGCCGCGGCTGCGACAATCGCTCACGTCGGTCCGTCTGTCCCTCCTGCACCGACGGAATATATACTCGCCTCACTGTGGCTGGATGTCGTCCCACACCGGCGGCGATGTTTCGTTACGATAAACCACTGTCGCGATAAGCCACTATTCGTCCTCTGTCGAACTCCGAAACGTGCTGGAATGACTGCCGTATTCTGCGACGTGGCACCAGGAAGCTTCCCACGCACAGGTCCGGCAGCGCAACACACTTCCACTACTTACACCCCGCCTTCTGTGCACCCTTCTTATAGTGCTTCTCGTTGGCGTGCCGGGCGCACATGATTTGCATATGCCCTGCAATGCTAATCGTTTGCATGTCCTCTCGCGGGCGACGCATGTGCGAATATCAGGCCAATCGGATGCTTCTTTCTTGGTGTTGCATTTTGGGTGGCCAGCAGTGTATATTAAAAATCAATAACTTTACTTTAATGTAGTGGTAAGGAAGAGTGGCGCCTCCTGTAAGCAAGTATCATAACTACATAGAAGTAAAGTTGTTGATTTTTCATATAGTTCAGGAAAGATTTTTTGCAAAAAACATCGATTGCAGAATCTAAGTTATGATGTTTTTTTATCGATGGGCCAATTTTGATGTATGGGAAATCTTTCTTCGCTGAGGAAATATGGTCTAATTTTTTTTTACATTAGAAGTACAGGGAGCAAAATAGCTACACGTACACCTTAAAAACTTCCAGGTAGTTCGTTGCCAACAAAAAAAAAGTGCTATCTTGGAGACATTTTAACTAAATGCACCCCTCTATGCGTTGGAAAATAGTGCGAAAGGGAAATCTTTGCGCGTGCGCGAGGGGAAAGAGCTTTCATCTTCTTGTTCATTTTTCCCCTGCAGCAGGAGTGGTTTTACGATGCTTGTGTTAGAGAAAATGTATTTTTTTTTGTTAGGATTCTTTTGTTCTTGGTTTTTGAGAGGAAAAAGCGGTTTGGCTGTTGACCACGGTAAGAAATAGCTGTCACATAGTGCCAGCGAAGGAAAAGATGCAATTAAAGATGGAAAAAAAGTGAGACCGAAGAAGAGGAGTAGAAAAAGTTGAAGTATGACATCAGTAAATCCCAGATGACCTTGAAAAGAGACCAGAACAGTAAACCAAAAACAAATATTTTTCACGCTAGCTGGGAGTTATTTTGCCTCCAGCGATATGGAAGGTGCAGCTCAATCTCCATATCAAATTCAAAGAATGCGATTTATTTTTTATATTTCAAGAGAGTTCTGATTTCTTTCCCTCCTTTTTTACGCTTTCCAACCGTAGGTTGAAGAAGCGTATATGCTCCAGCTCTGTCCGTCTGTCTGTCTGTCCGCACGATAACTCGCGTAAAAATGGTTCGACTTCGGTGAAATTTTAGTATGTAGTAGGGGACAACCTGGGAAGGAACCCTATTGAAAATGGGCGAAATGGGGTCAAAGGTCAGGACATAGGAGGAGATCCATTCCATCGCCCTTATGCTCCATAACTTACGTAAAAATGCTTCAGTTGCGACAAAACTTTATCATGTTATTCCGGAGGTATACTGAACCGATTCTGTTGAATATCATTGAAATGGGGTCAAAGGTCAGGGCACAGGAGCGGGATTTTTTCCACAGCCGTTATCCTCATAACTTGAGTAATAACTTGAGTAATAACTTGAGTAATGATTTCTGGTATGTTGGAAAGCGTATCATAATCAATCCATTGCATGATTTTACTAACCTGTTATTTCATATTTTCTGTTTCATCTAATTGCTTTTACTTTTTATTAATTATTAGCTTTACTCCCCGGCTTTGCCCGGGATTTAGGCTTATTAATTTCATATTCCCTTACATGTCACTGAAAAATACGGGAAAAAAATTGATGCTTGCAAGAAAGAAAAAAGCTGATTTCACAAATTCGGTCATTACAAATAATTTATTCATAGTGTGATTATTTCAGGACTTGGGCGTACACAACATTTTTGGTTTCTCCTTCATCGGCGACAATATATAATTTTGTTGGATCCTCTGCTCTTGACATTCCAACATACAGCTGTCCATGTGAGAAGCATCAAATGCATCACGTGCTTTCAGTTTCAGACGTCTTTGAGGGGCGAATCTCTGGGATAAAATAGTTAGCAACGTATCTTTGCGAATATTTTATGAAACTGGCTAAAATTTTAATGAACACCATAAATTGTTAATAGGAACATGACCTCCAAAGTTTGCCGCTGAATTGGTAAATAACTTTGTAAATTATCCGTCAAAATTTTATTAACCGTTTCTGCGCATATCTTTCTGTTTACCGATGAATTAAAAATTCCATGCCTATTTTAAAAAGTTTTGACCGGATTCCGGTGAAATTTTGAGGGACTCCTCTTATTACCAATTCATGGTCTTGATACAAATTTCAGCCCGTTTCGTTAAGATTTCGCAAAGTTCATTTTTGCATTTTTTTATGTACAGTTCTCAAAGAATGGAAACACCTGTGGATGTGTCGCGGCAATGAATGCAGTCACGTGCTTTCAGATAACGATGACGTAGCAAACGACGCTGACTTTATTGATTAGCTTATTAATTAATTCATAACTCGCGAGCGGAACAACGTAGAGATCTTGAAGTAGTTGCGTGGACCTAGAAATTCCAGTATTAATAAGCTATGCAAATTTTACGATGCCACAGTTTGGTGTCCGAGAGTTTTTGCTGCTTCAGACAAACAGACGTTTTGTGTTTTATATATAAGATTAGCTAATGAAGTAAATTAACAAAATGAGATCGAAAACAAAAGCAAAACCTGCGTCTGTATTCGTGGGAAAATGTAGTTTGTAGTTGAACACAGGAACCCCTTCCCCGATGACCCTTCAGCACCCCTTGGTTCTGGGACCTAGCTACTGACCTGATTAAAACGACTGGAGAGATGCGTGTTTGGGGTAACCAGGAAAGATAAGAAGATGAACTAATGGATAAAGAAAATGACAAGAGTGGAAAACATCACGATCAGAGTAAAATCCCTGAAATGACGATGGGCTGGAAAAACTGCCAGGAGAACGAACCACCGACGAGGAACCGAAATTAGACTGGATTCCAAGGGACAGGAGAAATTAGACTGGATTCCAAGGGACCCAGAGGAAGACCACGTGGGAGATGGGTGGATGGAGGAGACTGGCCCAAGACAGGCCGTTGTTTAAGAAACTTGGGGATACCTTCATGAAGCAGTGGATTGATAATTATTGACAATGATGATGATATAATCGAATTTATAGTTCAAAGCAGATGTGTCCGGGTCAAGTCCGGGTCCTGTCCGGGTCGGGTCCAATTATGTGACTGCCGGGTCCGGGTCCAAAATTTTTGACCCATTTCCAACTCTGATGGGGAGATGCGCTGCGGCACTTCAATACACACCGGAAACTGTCCAACTGTTGAAGACGGCGCTGACGGAAGAACGGGCGATGGTAAGTCAAGAACTCATCAATTACCTAAAGCGAAATATGGACAGACGGTGCAAGTTATGCATCGACGTTAGAGGGGATCATATCCCTTACTGAGTACCTCCTCTTCCCTTCGTACCATCTTTGGCAGTGATGCATCTGCATCATGGCACCCAGTGCTATGTAGTCAATTCTCAATAATGTTCCACTACACTGAAGTACCAAAATGTCATGTGATACGTACCTAGTATCGTGTTGAACCCCTCTAGTCCGGCGAAGTGAAGTAACTCGACGTGGCATCGATTCCACAAGTGGCCGGAAGACTTCTGGAGAGTTGTTGAGCCATGCAGTCAGAATAGCCGCCCACATTTCCCTGGTACTTGTAGGTGCAGGATCTTGGGGGGCGAATGGATCTTTTCACTACGTCCCATAAGTCCTCTATTGGGTTCATGTCGGGCGAACGTGGTATCCACACCATCCCTCGGAACTGTTCAGTATGCTCCTCGAACCAATTTTGGACAACCTGGACCCGATGACATGGTGCATTGTCTGCGTGGAAAATCCCATCGTTGTTGATATACATGAAGTCTGTGAAGGGCTGCAAATGGTCACTCAGCAGAGCAACAAAGGGATCACCGGTTAATGGCGTATTTACGAGGACCAGAGAACCCAAACCGTGCCACGTAATTACACCCCACACGTGTATAGAACACCACCTGCTTGCACAGTGCCTTGTTGACACCTTGGGTCCATGGTCTTATGGGATCTGCGCCATACCCGAACCCTACCATCAGCTCGTAACAACTGCTAGCGTGACTCATCGGACCACGCCACATGTTGCCAGTCTTCCAGGGCCCAATTACCGTGTTCACGAGCCCAGGTGACGCGCTGTGTCCGATGTCGTGGAGTTAAGAAAAGCACGCTGGTGGGGTCTTCTGCTCCCATACCCCATGGACGCTAAATTACGCTGCACAGACCTGATGGATATATCTCTGGTTCCTCCTGCATTGAATGTGGATGTTATTTGAGCCAGTGTCGCTTGTCTGTTAGCATGGACAATCCTGGTCAGATGCCGCTGGTTACGGTCATTTAGCAGCCATGGTCGGCCACTGCGATGGTCACGGTGGGTGGTAATGCCTTCCACGAGTATTCTCGGAACGCACGTAACATCGTATATCGAGTAATGTCGAATGTTCGCACAACTTCGGACATTGAATGTCCCATCCGTCTGGCTCCCACTATCATGCCTAGTCCGATAATTCACGTAGGTTTGCTATAATCCTACTGGCGGTTGTTCAACCTGACTTACGAGATTACACCTCTCAATTGATAAAAATCGTGAAGGTAGCTCCAGTTAAAAATTTGCATACTGCTATACATGACTTTTGGCACTTCAGTGTATATCCTTTAGCATCTGCAGTTGGACCGGGTGTTGTTTCGGTCATTATTTCGATAAGTAAGGGAGTTCCTATGGTTTCAATTTCACATATCCAGGCGGCTTCTGTGCGACGCTACAGGTCAAGACCTGGCTTCTCTTTAAATTTTGTACACCAGTGTATTACACATACACTATACTGACAAAAGTCACCAGACAGCCTTTCAAAAGCAAATGAACGGATCCGGTGCGTTGTTAAGATGCGCAGATCGCAAACGGTATAAAAACAAGCCTGCAGCTGACTGCGATCATATCGCAGTGTGATGTTGGGTGAAAATGTCGCGGCGGGGGAGAACTGACTTTGAGAAAGGAAAGATTGTTGGGTGGTGTTATATTAGTGGGTTGTCCATAGGAGATACCGAGAGGCGTTTAAACATACCCAAGTCAACTATTTTGGATGTACTGAATAAGTGGAAGACACGTGGTGTTCCTGAAGCAGCAAAACGTACCGGCAGACCAAAGAAAATCAGTGATAGAGAACGTCGAAGCCTCAGGAGAATCGTTACAGCTAATCGACGGAGTACTGCACAAGACCTCAGTTCACAGGTGAGCAAAAATGCTGAAACCTCGGTATGTACATGTACCATTCGCAGAGAACTTCATTCCATGGGTTACCGTGGTCGTGCGGCTGCTCATAAGCCTTTCATCTCCACTCTAAATGCTACTCGTCGTTTAGCATGGTATAAAGAACATTTATCGTGGACCGTAGATCAATGGAAACGGGTCATATGGATTGATGAATCCAGATACACGATCCATCAGTCTGATGGCCGTGTGTGGGTATGGCAGCAGCCGGGGGAACGCTATTTACCTCAGTGTACTGTTCCTACGGTCAAGTTTGGAGCTGGCAGTGTACTCGTGTGGGAGTGTTTTTCGTGGTATGGTCCCGGCCCATTGGTTTTCGTGGACAAACCTGTTAACCAGCACGTCTACTTCGATATTCTGGACAATTATGCCCTACCAACTCTGTGGTAATACTATGTAACTGAGCCTTGTTGGTACCAGCAGGACAATGCACCGAGCCATAAAGCAAGGATTCTTATGGCGTGGTTTGACGATAATTCCGTATCGTGTGTAGACTGGCCAGCACAGAGCCCTGATCTTAATCCCATAGAGCACCTATGGGATGAATTAGAGCGCCGCATAAGAAGTTTGGAACCAAGGCCTACTACTAAACAACAGTTGCATTATGTACTGAATGGAAGCGCATACCTATCGCTGTGTTCCAAAACCTTGTCGAAAGTATGACTCGAAAGTTCAGTGCATGCATTAAGGCCAAATATGGACCGACACCGTATTAATGTATGTCAATAAATGCTATGCTGTGTTTCTATTATTGTTATCCGGTGACTTCTGTCAATATAGTGTACATCTGCAACTCATCTCTGTTCCTCACGTGATCAGAACGTGTCTCGCCCCCAAACTCCTTGTAAATAACGCATTTTCCCGCACACAAACGACTCCTTTGTCTTTCATGTGGTACCCAGGTTTCTCTAGTACACAGCACAGTAGCAGCAACTATACTTTCCATTTGGAACTTTTTTAACAATTGTCAGTACTGTAAAATCCTCCTAAAGTAGCTAGACATTTTAAAGATGATTCGCTGTAAAAAATGTTTATATTAAAGACATTTTCATCAATCACATTAAACAAGAGCTCAAGATCACATCCATTTTTCAGGAAGGGGGGACTTGCTGACTTTCAGGGAGGGGGTTCTCCATCCTACAGCACTCCTTCCTCGGCTACGGCCGTGGGCTGCATAAATCCAATAACAGCACGATTCGGTGAACTGCCAATCACTCCAAACATTCATTCATTCCATGAAAACCTCTCCTATACTTACGTCCTTACACTTACGCAGAAGCTCATGCGAATTGCTGAACTCAAATCAACTCGAGGCAGAGGTCTAAGTGCGCATCTGAAATTCACCAAGGCTATTTATGACATCCTTATTTGATGTGTTTGCGTATAAATATGATTGCGTGGAAGCTGTTTGGCTCAGTCATGTATTCAAATCTTAAGGAAAAAATCTAAAAAGCAGTGAAACTCGCGACCACGTTATCCGTTTATCAAATAATGCACAGTGCAGCCCTTATACACTGAGTGGCCACTTTATTATGACCACCCGACAGTTTTAAGCAAATGAGCTATGGCTGCACGCTGTGGCCGCCAGAAGGCGAGGTTAGTATAAAAAGGGAAAGCTTAGTGCTTGCGACAGTAGTTGAAGCTTTTTGGGTGACTAGATGGGTAAAAAATGCGATTTGACGGGCTTTGGGATGATTGTAGCAGCTCGGAGCTATGGAGCGAGTATCACCGAAACCGCCGCATTCGTGAAATATTCCAGAGTAGCTGTTGTTAAAGTGTTTAAAGACTGGACTGTCAGCCAAAAAACTGGGTCTCTACGTGCAACGTGTGGTCGTCATCGACTAGTGACTGCTCGGGCGCAACGGAGAGTGATCAGACTGGTAACACACAACATAAGGGCAACAGTGCAGCAAATTACAGACCATCTTAATCAAGGATCCCCTCAAATGATCTCTGCACGCAATGTTCGCCGTATACTACATCGGATGGGATATGGCAGCCGAAGGCCTGTTCGAACACCTTTGCTGTCTGCAGTTAACAAGAGAAAATGTCTCCAGTTCGCACAGGAGCACAAGGATTGGACAGTCGATAATTGGAAACAATTTGTGTGGTCCGATGAATCACGTTTTCAGTTGCAACATGCCGATGGCCGAGTGAGAATTTGGCGGAAACAGCACGAAAGCATGGACCCCAAATGCATTGGTACAACCCTTCAAGCTGATGGAGGCAACGTTATGGTTTGGGAATGTATTCCTGGCATGCTTTGGGCCCTTTAATTCATGTTGATCAACGTCTGACTGGCACATCATATCTAAACATCGTTGCGGACCAAGTGCATCCTGTCATGTGGATGGTTTATCCCAATGGCGATGGCTACTTTCAAGAAGATAATGCGTCCTACCATAGTCCTCGTATTGTACAGGATTGGTTTCAGGAACATGCCGGTGAGTTTACTTTGCTTAGGTGGCCCCCACAATCTCCAGATTTCAAATCCATTGAGAATTTGTGGGATGAAGTTGAACGAGCGACAGCTGGATCCACAATCCTGCAATCTCACACTCCTGGAAAGTGCTATTCATCAAGCATGGTCTCAGATTCCACAAACCACCTATCAACATCTCGTGGAGTCCATGCCACGAAGAATCGACGCAGTATTAAACGCAAGAGATGGCCCAACGAAGTACTGAGGGTGTGGTCATAATAAAGTGGCCACTCAGTGTATAACGAAGCCAAGCGTGATCGAGATTTTCTCGTTATGTAAATTATTTGCAGTAATTAATACAGGCATTTGACGTGGACACATCAAATGTCTATATTAATTATTCATTCGCCTTCTAATTATTTGTTCAGTTGCTGCTCACCATCTTTGGTGCATCCCCAGCATTGTGCGGGGCTCGTAGAAGCAACCTAACAAATTGGCTTGGCAGTTAGTGTGTGTGAGTCTGGAGGAATTCGAGGCCGCTGTGGAGCAGTGGAAGCATATCCGGCGCGTAACTGGAAGACCCTGGGTTCGATTCCCGGTGGCGGCCAATGAGAATTTTTCCGCGACTCACTTATAAACGTGGATATTTGCAGTAAGTTAGCATGTTCTTAAATTTCCCAATCAAAGCCTGGCTCATATTCTGAAGGCTTTTACGCGTCACCATCATAATAATGAATTGTTATTAATTGATTGCTAAATGAAGGTATCCCCAAGTTTCTTTCACAACTGGTCTTCTGCCTATCTCTTCCATGTTACCCCAGCATGCTTTCGAATTTCATCCATCCATTCCCACCTGGTCCTTTTCTGAGTCTTTTTCTGTCCGTTGGTACCCAGCAGTGCCGTCTCGTGCCGACGATTTATTGGGTGTGTGCATAAGTTCTACACGTTTTTGTAGGCTGCAGAGAAAGGAGGAGAACACAACAAACAACGTATCTAGGATTTGACATAATTGCCATCATTCTGTATGACCTTTTGCCATCTGTCTATGAGTAGGTGAATCCCACGCCGGAAAAAATTACTGTGTTTTAGAGTCGAAAAAGTCATGTGATGCCGTTTTCACATCGTCCACATCATCGAAGGTTTGGAGAGCGAAGGCGTTCTGTAACGATCGAAAAAGTTGGTAGTCCGTAGGTGCCAGGTCAGGGGAATATGCTGGGTGAGGTAACACTTCCCAACCAAAGTCCAGTATTTTTTTTTTTTTTTTTTTGATTGGAGGTTTAACGACCACCGTGAGCAACTCAATGGGCTATAAGCAGTCGCCCGTCCCTACTTTAGGGTCACTGGTTCCAGGGAAGGGAGAGCCAGTGCCGTAAGACAAACACAACATCCATGCCTCACCGGGATTCGAACCCGAACCCCGTTCGGACGAGTGATCAGAGGCCATCGCTTAGACCACTGCGCCACCGGGGCGGCCCAGTAATTTTTGCCGAGTGATTAAAGCAGCATGAGGTCTGGCGTTATCTTGATGAAAGATCACGCCTTTTCGATTGAGGAGCGCTGGTGGCTTCGATGTCAGTTATTCTCGCAATCTGTCCAACTGTTGGCAGTAGAGATTAGCATTTATCGTTCGCTTAGGTGCCAACACCTCCCAGTGGATTATTCTCTGGACAACCCACCAAAAACTCATCATCTGTTTGGGATGCAGTCCTCCTTTTGAGGTCAATGGACCAGGCTCCACAACTTGTCACACAGTCCGTCGACGCTTTACATTACGGTACAGTACCCATTTCTCATCACCCGCTACAATTCGTCACCAAAACGGTTCATTTTTGTGACGAGAAAGCTAAGAAACACAGGTACAGATTCTCTCCTCACGTTGCTTTGCAGAAAGCTGGTGCGGAATTCAGTTATCGAACCTGGTGATGAACCCAAGCGCATGCATTGGTCTTTCGACTGCTGTTCTGTATACCGACAACGTTTCCGCTAATTCCTGAACGGTTGGATGTGGGTCATTTGTTATGGCTTGGTCCACATCCTCGTCAGAAACCACTGATGGACTTCCAGGACGTGGTTGATATTTACAGCTTCTGTCTCCGTCCCGGAATTTCCGAAACCAACGGCGACATGTGCTATCATCAACTGCATCCTACCCATACACTTGACAGAATGTACGGCAAGCCGCGGCTGCACTACTGCCTTTATCGAACTCGTACAGTAAACAATGTCTAATGTGCTTCTTATCGCATGCCATGTTACACCGTCCGTGATTTCCGTTACGAATGACTTACTCAGACAAACCTAGTGCCTCTATATGCTCTACTGCTCCACGCTTTATTGGCCGAAACTTCGGCAACGCAGCGTCATCTGTGACGTAACTACTCCGATCGCAATTTGCATCTATTACAAAAACGAGTAGAACTTTTGCACACACCCAATAGATTGAGTGTGCGCTGTTACGGGAAAAAACAGCAAGCATTTTATTACGTATCCAGCTGCAAAATTCGCTCATTGATTTTAAACATACGAAAGCATTTCTTTTATTTAGCTGTCGTCTAATAACTTACGGTAAAGATCTTTACACACACTCCATTGTAAGAAAAATCTGAGTTTCCTGTGCAAATACTAGAGTGATGAACGAATTTTCGGTATTTTTTTATATAAGTTTTAAATACAGCACGAGGCTTACTTTCTTTAACCCGTGTGACATGCCTGCACCGCAGGACGCACATGAGATAAAAGGCAGTATGACGTAGAAGTCCTTTCGTACTTCTACGTTATTTTAAAAAACATAACCATAAGATGAAATAGTTCCTAAATTAAACCTTAACGGCCAGACGAAACATGTAAACAACAGAAGTCAAACTTACGTAACAGATGCTTTTTTCAAGGATGTGGCCAACACATCGTAACATAGCATAGCATATTGCATTAAACGCTCCACACACCACACAACTTTTAGCACAACGCTCTACAACACAACGCTCTCTTTTCAATTATAGTTAACTCGTAGTTTATATCTCTCGTTCTTATCAAACCAGGCATACGTCACGTTCATTCAACCTCAATTATGTTGCCAACAGTATTCGTTTGAGAGAAAAGATATCACGTTAAGTGCGAAGTATAACTGAGAGTAAACTCAAGATTTACATAGGGAAAAAAACTAAAAAGGAAAGTTAATTTAGAATATACGTCACAGCAGATAGCAGTGAGAGCACATGTCCGCGTAGCTCAGTTGGGAGAGCGACTTCCTCTGGAGTGAGGGGACCCGGTTTCGATGCCCGGCGTGGACAAACCTGTGTTTTCACATTGGCGCCCGCACTTCAAGAATGACCTGACCGTTAAGTTTCTTGCAATGATGTGATGTTCTTTCCACACGGCGAGACAGGAAAAATGAGAATCCCTTCTTCAGTGCTTCGAAAAAATAAATCAGTGTGATGTTACGTTCCACACACCAAATTATCTGGGAGTTCTCAAATGCATGTTCTTCATGGGATGACTACCAACAGCGACACATGATCCCGGCCTCCCCGTGGGCCATGCCCCCGGCCCTCTTTCGGGGGGGGGATGTGACGTACCTGCACATGAGACAAAAGGCAGATAGCAGTCAAAAGGCAGATAGCAGTGAGAGCACATGTCCGCGTAGCTCAGTTGGGAGAGCGACTTACTCCGGAGTGAGGGGACCCGGATTCGATGCTCGGCGTGGACAAACCTGTGTTTTCACACCCGCTTTACACAATCTGCAAAATCTCTGGCAGAAAATGGGACACTTAGTACATCGTCAACCTAAATGGGTGTCAAAATTCAAATTGTATATTTAAATCTGTGCTCATAAACACACCGATTCACTCAACGATGGAAAGACAGAAACACGGTTACTCGTAGCAGAACCTTATCCAGTCCAGTATTTCAGCTGTTCAACGGTTGTCAGTTTTTCTATCAATATTTCCAGCCCATTACTATTTCAAGCTCTTTGATCATAATGTCTTCAACTCTTGTCATTTTCCTGATCCAAGAGTTCCTTTTTCATATATTTCTTGGTTACACCAAGCATCCATCTCTCCAAGCTTTTCGGAGTCGTCCTCAGTCTCTCTATATCTTTTTAGTCAAGGTCCACGTCTCTAGCCTCTAAGAACTGGAAGGATGCATTGACTAGACACTTTTTTAGGACATAATGGTAAATTGCTCTTGAAATTTGTACTGTTTCTTCCAGATGCACGCCAGCCAAGTTTTATATGCCTGTTAATTTCTTCTTCGATGTGACCTATCCTTGGTATCAGTTGTCCAAGGTTTGTAGCAGAGTTGGAAATGGGTCAAAAATTTTGGACCTAGACCCGACCCGGACGTCACATAATTGGACCCGACCGGGGCTTGACCCGGATCTGCAACTTATCCGGACCCGACCCTGACAAATCTGCTTTAAACTACAGTATATGTTAATCATATTGGGTTGGTGCGAATAAAATGTCCGGCGCGAACGAGTAGTGGAGACAGGCACCCACCACAACGGAATGGAACCACCCAAAGGTGTTGCGGGTATGGCGCCACAGAGTTACTATAAATAGCTAGCACGTGTGTGAAGAACAAGGTTCAGGCGTGGTTTGTCTGGATGTAAAGTGGTTTGCAATGGAAACATGCAGACGCCGGATTTCAGAGCCATCTTCCTGTATGAATTTAAACTGGGCCATTATGCAGGCATTGCTGCTCAAAACGTTATGAAAGCGTTTGGGAAGAATACAGCCAACAAACAAACCACTCGACGATGGTTTGTGAAGTTTCGAAGCGGAGATACGGACCTGCAAAACGAAGCACGTGGTCACAGACCTGTTACTGTTTCTGACGATGTTCTGTTACGTGTGGTTTAAGCGGACCCCGGAAAACGTGTTGTGAGATAGCGGCAGAGGTAGGTGTCCACCACACGACAGTTGTTCGGCGTCTGGCTGCGCTGGGTAAGGTAAAAAAGCTGAACATGTGACTGCCGCATGAGTTGACAACTGCCAACAAGACTAGGCGTTTGGAAGTCTGCACGTCGCTGCTTGCCGGGAATAAACAGGAACCTCTACTGCATCGAATCGTCACCTGCGATGGGAAGTGGGTCCTTTATGATAATCGGAAACGATCTACACAATGGTTAAGTAAGGCAGAGCTTGCTGGACGGCATCCTAAGCCACCCGTACACACCAAGAAGATGATGCTCCTTGTCTGGTGGTCCACAGCCGGGATAATTCATCGGAGTTTCTTGGCAAGAGGCCAAACCATCACTGCAGAACGTTATTGTGTTGAATTACACCAGATGCACCGGAAATTTCTAGAGAAACAACTTGCTTTGGTTAACAGACATGGTGTTCTTTTGCTCCAGGACAACGGCCGCCCTCATGTCGTACAACGAACGATGCTGACACTAAGTGCCTTGGGCTATGAAGCACTGCCTCATCTTGCCTATTACCCGGACTTGTCTCCGACAGACTATCGTCTGTTTCGTCGCCTGGAACACTTCCTCTCCGGGAAACAGTTCACGACAGACAACGAGGTTCAACGTGCAGTTGATGACTTCCTCGGGTCCCAGCCACAAGACTTTTTCCGTTCCGGGATCATGGCCTTGCCGGACAGATGGCAACTATGTGTCGATGCAGAGGGGGATTATTTTACCTACGTAAGTTGTCCTACTTTTCCGCTTTCGTTGTCCACGTGTGCTGGTCCTTTGCCGGACATTTCATTCGGATTTAAAATAAATAAGCAGAACTGCAGATTCAAAATATTTTTTTTTTAAAGAAAAACAGGGATGATCATGATGATCATATGTAGAGTATTTTAGGAAGGGAGTGTCTGACCCCAGGTCTTAAACAACCCTTAGAAATAGGAAACTAGGAGATTTGGGCTACAGCGCCCGATAGGAAAGTCACACGGAAGCGAAGTAGAAAGGGGGAGAAAGACGCCCTTATTTATTACCGGACGGCCAGTACCTGGGGTCCGACGGCTTAACGTGCCCATCCGACGCACGGCGGATATTTAGTGGATCGAGTGTTCGTACCTGCCTGGGATCGAACCTGAGGTCCTTTCCGTGGCAGTTACGAACGTTGCCCACTAGGCCACCCGCGGCCCAAGAAAAACAGGGGTTGAGAACTGCGGACTTACAGTAAATTTTTTAAGGGAAAAAATGGGTGAGAACGGTTTATTTAAAGTAGAAATTTTGTAAGAAAAATGGGGGTCAGAACTGCGAATTTAAAGGGGAAAAACTTTAAGGAAAAAAGAGAATGAGCGCTGCAGATTTAAAATTAAAAAAAAATTTAAGGAAAAAAAGGGCAGAAAACTGCGGATTTAAAGTACATTTTTTAAGGAAAAAACTGGGAGAGAACTGCCGATTTAAAGTAAAAATTTTATAAAGAAATTAGGTGGTCAGAACGGTGGATTTAAAGTAAAAAAACTTAAAGGATAAAAGGGGATGAGAACTGCGGATTTAAAGTAAAAAAAAAATTAAGGAAAAAAAGAGGGCGAGAACTGCGGTTTTAAAGTAAAAATTTGCTCATGGGAAAAAGTAAACGTTAAAAATGGATCTCACTACTCTTACCTGGGGGAAAAACGAAAGGAGGTAACGTTAGAAAAAGCACAATAAAGTGAGTGTTCATACGAGTACACAACTTCTGTTAGAATAATAAAGCTATGTACTCGTAATGCTTATTACCAGTACATAGCTTTTATTACCCTTTGATCACGAGCAGCGTGATCAAAGAGTAATAAAAGCAGTATAAAGTCATTCGTGCAGAAAACTGTGGTTAATTCACCAGACAAAAGGAAACGCTAAATGCAAAGAAATAAGAATAATAGAAAGATAAAATCTGTTGAATCTACAACAACTGCAAATCTATTCCAGGAAAAGTGGGGATGACCCTTCTTATCGCAAAAGCAAATCCTAGGTATAACGTTTGAACCACTGTTAATAGGTAAATGAAAAAAAAAAAAGAAAAAAAAAGGAAGATTAAAGTCACGTAAACAAATTTTCCAGGAAAAAAATGTTAATCCCAGGTAAAATTTACAAAAAATGAGATTCTTGTAGAGAACTCCCATCCTCCTTCCCCGAAAAAGAAGAAAAACACACTCAGTAGACAAAATATTAGAGATACGGGTGATGGACGGTAAACATGGGCATCCTCCGCGCAATGTGAAACAGGCCCAAACCAAACGCAAGTTATAAATAGGAGGGCAGCAGGGTTTCCCCAACAGTGTATCGCAATGGACGAACATGGGTAAATGTGGTGATATGAGCGACTTTGACCGTGGGCGCATTGTCACCGGAAGACAGATGGTTCACTATCGTCCAAGTGGCAAGAACCCTAGGGTTCCGGAGAGCAACAGTATTAAGGGTGTACCGCGAGTATACTATCGACGGACGTACCAGTGCCTAGAGAGCAAGAGGTGGCCAACCACACGCCACTGATGACCGGGGTCGACGTAGATTATCCAGGCACGAATAGACCGATCGCTTGGCAACGGGGACGCAAATCACATCCAGGTTAAATGTCGGAGGCACAAGCAGCATCAGAGAGTGAACGGTATGGCACACGTTGCATACACTAGACTACGGGACTCAACGCCCTGCTCGTGTGCCATTGTTGACTGCTCGTCATCGGACATTGTGCCGAAATCACATCCAGGTTAAATGTCGGAGGCCCAAGCAGCGTCAGCGAGTGAACGGTATGGCGCACAATGCATACCATGGGCTACGGGAGCCGACGCCCTACTCGTGTGCCACTGTGTGCTGCTCGTCATCGGACATTGTGCCGAAATCACATCCAGGTTAAAAGTTGGAGGTCCAAGCGGCGGCACCGAGTGAACGGTATGGCGCACAATGCATACCATGGGCTACGGGAGCCGACGCCCTACTCGTGTGCCACTGTTGACTGCTCGTCATCAGACATTGTGCCGAAATCACATCCAGGTTAAAGGTCGGAGGCTCAAGCAGCGTCAGCGAGTGAATGGTATAGAGCACAATGCATACCATGGGCTACGGGACCCGACGCCCTACTCGTGTGCCACTGTTGACTGCTCGTCATCGGACATTGTGCCGAAATCACATCCAGGTTAAAAGTTGGAGGTCCAAGCGGCGGCACCGAGTGAACGGTATGGCGCACAATGCATACCATGGGCTACGGGAGCCGACGCCCTACTCGTGTGCCACTGTTGACTGCTCGTCATCGGACATTGTGCCGAAATCACATCCAGGTTAAAAGTTGGAGGTCCAAGCGGCGGCACCGAGTGAACGGTATGGCGCACAATGCATACCATGGGCTACGGGAGCCGACGCCCTACTCGTGTGCCACTGTTGACTGCTCGTCATCAGACATTGTGCCGAAATCACATCCAGGTTAAATGTCGGAGGCTCAAGCAGCGTCAGCGAGTGAACGGTATGGCGCACAATACATACCATGGGCTACGGGACCCGACGCCCTACTCGTGTGCCACTGTTGACTGCTCGTCATCGGACATTGTGCCGAAATCACATCCAGGTTAAATGTCGGAGGCTCAAGCAGCGTCAGCGAGTGAATGGTATAGCGCACAATGCATACCATGGGCTACGGGAGCCGACGCCCTACTCGTGTGCCACTGTCGACTGCTCGTCATCGGACATTGTGCCGAAATGACATCCACGTTAAAAGTTGGAGGTCCAAGCGGCGGCACCGAGTGAACGGTATGGCGCACAATGCATACCATGGGCTACGGGAGCCGA
Organism: Macrothele yani; assembly: GCA_039090855.1. Lineage (NCBI taxonomy): Eukaryota > Metazoa > Arthropoda > Arachnida > Araneae > Macrothelidae > Macrothele > Macrothele yani. The sequence goes on along the minus strand of CM077016.1, from coordinate 71,734,374 downwards.
CGCCCTACTCGTGCGCCACTGTTGACTGCTCGTCATCGGACATTGTGCCGAAATCACATCCAGGTTAAATGTCGGAGGCTCAAGCAGCGTCAGCGAGTGAATGGTATAGCGCACAATGCATACCATGGGCTACGGGAGCCGACGCCCTACTCGTGTGCCACTGTCGACTGCTCGTCATCGGACATTGTGCCGAAATGACATCCAGGTTAAAAGTTGGAGGTCCAAGCGGCGGCACCGAGTGAACGGTATGGCGCACAATGCACACCATGGGCTACGGGAGCCGACGCCCTACTCGTGCGCCACTGTTGACTGCTCGTCATCGGACATTGTGCCGAAATCACATCCAGGTTAAATGTCGGAGGCTCAAGCAGCGTCAGCGAGTGAACGGTATGGCGCACAATACATACCATGGGCTACGGGAGCCGACGCCCTACTCGTGTGCCATTGTTGACTGCTCGTCATCGGACATTGTGCCGAAATCACATCCAGGTTAAATGTCGGAGGCCCAAGCAGCGTCAGCGAGTGAACGGTATGGCGCACAATGCATACCATGGGCTACGGGAGCCGACGCCCTACTCGTGTGCCACTGTGTGCTGCTCGTCATCGGACATTGTGCCGAAATCACATCCAGGTTAAAAGTTGGAGGTCCAAGCGGCGGCACCGAGTGAACGGTATGGCGCACAATGCATACCATGGGCTACGGGAGCCGACGCCCTACTCGTGTGGCACTGTTGACTGCTCGTCATCGGACATTGTGCCGAAATCACATCCAGGTTAAAAGTTGGAGGTCCAAGCGGCGGCACCGAGTGAACGGTATGGCGCACAATGCATACCATGGGCTACGGGAGCCGACGCCCTACTCGTGTGCCACTGTTGACTGCTCGTCATCGGACATTGTGCCGAAATCACATCCAGGTTAAATGTCGGAGGTCCAAGCAGCGGCAGCGAGTGAACGGTATGGCGCACAACACATACCATGGGCTACGGGAGCCGACGCCCTACTCGTGTGCCACTGTTGACTGCTCGTCATCGGACATTGTGCCGAAATCACATCCAGGTTAAAAGTTGGAGGTCCAAGCGGCGGCACCGAGTGAACGGTATGGCGCACAATGCATACCATGGGCTACGGGAGCCGACGCCCTACTCGTGTGCCACTGTTGACTGCTCGTCATCAGACATTGTGCCGAAATCACATCCAGGTTAAAGGTCGGAGGCTCAAGCAGCGTCAGCGAGTGAATGGTATAGAGCACAATGCATACCATGGGCTACGGGACCCGACGCCCTACTCGTGTGCCACTGTTGACTGCTCGTCATCGGACATTGTGCCGAAATCACATCCAGGTTAAAAGTTGGAGGTCCAAGCGGCGGCACCGAGTGAACGGTATGGCGCACAATGCATACCATGGGCTACGGGAGCCGACGCCCTACTCGTGTGCCACTGTTGACTGCTCGTCATCGGACATTGTGCCGAAATCACATCCAGGTTAAAAGTTGGAGGTCCAAGCGGCGGCACCGAGTGAACGGTATGGCGCACAATGCATACCATGGGCTACGGGAGCCGACGCCCTACTCGTGTGCCACTGTTGACTGCTCGTCATCAGACATTGTGCCGAAATCACATCCAGGTTAAATGTCGGAGGCTCAAGCAGCGTCAGCGAGTGAACGGTATGGCGCACAATACATACCATGGGCTACGGGACCCGACGCCCTACTCGTGTGCCACTGTTGACTGCTCGTCATCGGACATTGTGCCGAAATCACATCCAGGTTAAATGTCGGAGGCTCAAGCAGCGTCAGCGAGTGAATGGTATAGCGCACAATGCATACCATGGGCTACGGGAGCCGACGCCCTACTCGTGTGCCACTGTCGACTGCTCGTCATCGGACATTGTGCCGAAATGACATCCACGTTAAAAGTTGGAGGTCCAAGCGGCGGCACCGAGTGAACGGTATGGCGCACAATGCATACCATGGGCTACGGGAGCCGACGCCCTACTCGTGCGCCACTGTTGACTGCTCGTCATCGGACATTGTGCCGAAATCACATCCAGGTTAAATGTCGGAGGCTCAAGCAGCGTCAGCGAGTGAATGGTATAGCGCACAATGCATACCATGGGCTACGGGAGCCGACGCCCTACTCGTGTGCCACTGTCGACTGCTCGTCATCGGACATTGTGCCGAAATGACATCCAGGTTAAAAGTTGGAGGTCCAAGCGGCGGCACCGAGTGAACGGTATGGCGCACAATGCATACCATGGGCTACGGGAGCCGACGCCCTACTCGTGCGCCACTGTTGACTGCTCGTCATCGGACATTGTGCCGAAATCACATCCAGGTTAAATGTCGGAGGCTCAAGCAGCGTCAGCGAGTGAACGGTATGGCGCACAATACATACCATGGGCTACGGGACCCGACGCCCTACTCGTGTGCCACTGTTGACTGCTCGTCATCGGACATTGTGCCGAAATCACATCCAGGTTAAATGTCGGAGGCTCAAGCAGCGTCAGCGAGTGAATGGTATAGCGCACAATGCATACCATGGGCTACGGGAGCCGACGCCCTACTCGTGTGCCACTGTCGACTGCTCGTCATCGGACATTGTGCCGAAATGACATCCAGGTTAAAAGTTGGAGGTCCAAGCGGCGGCACCGAGTGAACGGTATGGCGCACAATGCATACCATGGGCTACGGGAGCCGACGCCCTACTCGTGCGCCACTGTTGACTGCTCGTCATCGGACATTGTGCCGAAATCACATCCAGGTTAAATGTCGGAGGCTCAAGCAGCGTCAGCGAGTGAACGGTATGGCGCACAATACATACCATGGGCTACGGGACCCGACGCCCTACTCGTGTGCCACTGTTGACTGCTCGTCATCGGACATTGTGCCGAAATCACATCCAGGTTAAATGTCGGAGGCTCAAGCAGCGTCAGCGAGTGAATGGTATAGCGCACAATGCCTACCATGGGCTACGGGAGCCGACGCCCTACTCGTGTGCCACTGTCGACTGCTCGTCATCGGACATTGTGCCGAAATGACATCCAGGTTAAAAGTTGGAGGTCCAAGCGGCGGCACCGAGTGAACGGTATGGCGCACAATGCATACCATGGGCTACGGGAGCCGACGCCCTACTCGTGCGCCACTGTTGACTGCTCGTCATCGGACATTGTGCCGAAATCACATCCAGGTTAAATGTCGGAGGCTCAAGCAGCGTCAGCGAGTGAACGGTATGGCGCACAATACATACCATGGGCTACGGGACCCGACGCCCTACTCGTGTGCCACTGTTGACTGCTCGTCATCGGACATTGTGCCGAAATCACATCCAGGTTAAATGTCGGAGGCTCAAGCAGCGTCAGCGAGTGAATGGTATAGCGCACAATGCATACCATGGGCTACGGGAGCCGACGCCCTACTCGTGTGCCACTGTTGACTGCTCGTCATCGGACATTGTGCCGAAATCACATCCAGGTTAAATGTCGGAGGCTCAAGCAGCGTCAGCGAGTGAACGGTATGGCGCACAATACATACCATGGGCTACGGGACCCGACGCCCTACTCGTGTGCCACTGTTGACTGCTCGTCATCGGACATTGTGCCGAAATCACATCCAGGTTAAATGTCGGAGGCTCAAGCAGCGTCAGCGAGTGAATGGTATAGCGCACAATGCATACCATGGGCTACGGGAGCCGACGCCCTACTCGTGTGCCACTGTCGACTGCTCGTCATCGGACATTGTGCCGAAATGACATCCAGGTTAAAAGTTGGAGGTCCAAGCTGCGGCACCGAGTGAACGGTATGGCGCACAATGCATACCATGGGCTACGGGAGCCGACGCCCTACTCGTGCGCCACTGTTGACTGCTCGTCATCGGACATTGTGCCGAAATCACATCCAGGTTAAATGTCGGAGGCTCAAGCAGCGTCAGCGAGTGAACGGTATGGCGCACAATACATACCATGGGCTACGGGACCCGACGCCCTACTCGTGTGCCACTGTTGACTGCTCGTCATCGGACATTGTGCCGAAATCACATCCAGGTTAAATGTCGGAGGCTCAAGCAGCGTCAGCGAGTGAATGGTATAGCGCACAATGCATACCATGGGCTACGGGAGCCGACGCCCTACTCCTGTGCCACTGTCGACTGCTCGTCATCGGACATTGTGCCGAAATGACATCCAGGTTAAATGTCGGAGGCCCAAGCAGCCGCAGCGAGTGAATGGTATGGCGCACAATGCATACCATGGGCTACGGGAGCCGACGCCCTACTCGTGTGCCACTGTTGACTGCTCGTCATCGGACATTGTGCCGAAATCACATCCAGGTTAAATGTCGGAGGCTCAAGCAGCGTCAGCGAGTGAATGGTATAGCGCACAATGCACATACCATGGGCTACGGGAGCCGACGCCCTACTCGTGTGCCACTGTCGACTGCTCGTCATCGGACATTGTGCCGAAATGACATCCAGGTTAAAAGTTGGAGGTCCAAGCGGCGGCACCGAGTGAACGGTATGGCGCACAATGCATACCATGGGCTACGGGAGCCGACGCCCTACTCGTGCGCCACTGTTGACTGCTCGTCATCGGACATTGTGCCGAAATCACATCCAGGTTAAATGTCGGAGGCTCAAGCAGCGTCAGCGAGTGAACGGTATGGCGCACAATACATACCATGGGCTACGGGACCCGACGCCCTACTCGTGTGCCACTGTTGACTGCTCGTCATCGGACATTGTGCCGAAATCACATCCAGGTTAAATGTCGGAGGCTCAAGCAGCGTCAGCGAGTGAACGGTATGGCGCACAATACATACCATGGGCTACGGGACCCGACGCCCTACTCGTGTGCCACTGTTGACTGCTCGTCATCGGACATTGTGCCGAAATCACATCCAGGTTAAATGTCGGAGGCTCAAGCAGCGTCAGCGAGTGAATGGTATAGCGCACAATGCATACCATGGGCTACGGGAGCCGACGCCCTACTCGTGTGCCACTGTCGACTGCTCGTCATCGGACATTGTGCCGAAATGACATCCAGGTTAAATGTCGGAGGCCCAAGCAGCCGCAGCGAGTGAATGGTATGGCGCACAATGCATACCATGGGCTACGGGAGCCGACGCCCTACTCGTGTGCCACTGTTGACTGCTCGTCATCGGACATTGTGCCGAAATCACATCCAGGTTAAAAGTTGGAGGTCCAAGCGGCGGCAGCGAGTGAACGGTATGGCGCACAATGCATACCATGGGCTACGGGAGCCGACGCCCTACTCGTGTGCCACTGTCGACTGCTCGTCATCGGACATTGTGCCGAAATGACATCCAGGTTAAATGTCGGAGGCTCAAGCAGCGGCAGCGAGTGAATGGTATGGCGCACAATGCATACCATGGGCTACGGGAGCCGACGCCCTACTCGTGTGCCACTGTTGACTGCTCGTCATCGGACATTGTGCCGAAATCACATCCAGGTTAAAAGTTGGAGGTCCAAGCGGCGGCACCGAGTGAACGGTATGGCGCACAATGCATACCATGGGCTACGGGAGCCGACGCCCTACTCGTGCGCCACTGTTGACTGCTCGTCATCGGACATTGTGCCGAAATCACATCCAGGTTAAATGTCGGAGGCTCAAGCAGCGTCAGCGAGTGAACGGTATGGCGCACAATACATACCATGGGCTACGGGACCCGACGCCCTACTCGTGTGCCACTGTTGACTGCTCGTCATCGGACATTGTGCCGAAATCACATCCAGGTTAAATGTCGGAGGCTCAAGCAGCGTCAGCGAGTGAATGGTATAGCGCACAATGCATACCATGGGCTACGGGAGCCGACGCCCTACTCGTGTGCCACTGTCGACTGCTCGTCATCGGTCATTGTGCCGAAATCACATCCAGGTTAAAAGTTGGAGGTCCAAGCGGCGGCACCGAGTGAACGGTATGGCGCACAATGCATACCATGGGCTACGGGAGCCGACGCCCTACTCGTGCGCCACTGTTGACTGCTCGTCATCGGACATTGTGCCGAAATGACATCCAGGTTAAATGTCGGAGGCCCAAGCAGCGGCAGCGAGCGAATGGTATGGCGCACAATGCATACCATGGGCTACGGGAGCCGACGCCCTACTCGTGTGCCACTGTTGACTGCTCGTCATCGGACATTGTGCCGAAATCACATCCAGGTTAAAAGTTGGAGGTCCAAGCGGCGGCACCGAGTGAACGGTATGGCGCACAATGCATACCATGGGCTACGGGAGCCGACGCCCTACTCGTGCGCCACTGTTGACTGCTCGTCATCGGACATTGTGCCGAAATCACATCCAGGTTAAATGTCGGAGGCTCAAGCAGCGTCAGCGAGTGAACGGTATGGCGCACAATACATACCATGGACTACGGGAGCCGACGCCCTACTCGTGTGCCACTGTTGACTTCTCGTCACCAGACATTGTGCCGAAATCACATCCAGGTTAAATGTCGGAGGCTCAAGCAGCGTCAGCGAGTGAATGGTATGGCGCACAATACATACCATGGGCTACGGGACCCGACGCCCTACTCGTGTGCCACTGTTGACTGCTCGTCATCGGACATTGTGCCGAAATCACATCCAGGTTAAAAGTTGGAGGTCCAAGCGGCGGCAGCGAGTGAACGGTATGGCGCACAATGCATACCATGGGCTACGGGAGCCGACGCCCTACTCGTGTGCCACTGTCGACTGCTCGTCATCGGACATTGTGCCGAAATGACATCCAGGTTAAATGTCGGAGGCTCAAGCAGCGGCAGCGAGTGAATGGTATGGCGCACAATGCATACCATGGGCTACGGGAGCCGACGCCCTACTCGTGTGCCACTGTTGACTGCTCGTCATCGGACATTGTGCCGAAATCACATCCAGGTTAAAAGTTGGAGGTCCAAGCGGCGGCACCGAGTGAACGGTATGGCGCACAATGCATACCATGGGCTACGGGAGCCGACGCCCTACTCGTGCGCCACTGTTGACTGCTCGTCATCGGACATTGTGCCGAAATCACATCCAGGTTAAATGTCGGAGGCTCAAGCAGCGTCAGCGAGTGAACGGTATGGCGCACAATACATACCATGGGCTACGGGACCCGACGCCCTACTCGTGTGCCACTGTTGACTGCTCGTCATCGGACATTGTGCCGAAATCACATCCAGGTTAAATGTCGGAGGCTCAAGCAGCGTCAGCGAGTGAATGGTATAGCGCACAATGCATACCATGGGCTACGGGAGCCGACGCCCTACTCGTGTGCCACTGTCGACTGCTCGTCATCGGTCATTGTGCCGAAATCACATCCAGGTTAAAAGTTGGAGGTCCAAGCGGCGGCACCGAGTGAACGGTATGGCGCACAATGCATACCATGGGCTACGGGAGCCGACGCCCTACTCGTGCGCCACTGTTGACTGCTCGTCATCGGACATTGTGCCGAAATGACATCCAGGTTAAATGTCGGAGGCCCAAGCAGCGGCAGCGAGCGAATGGTATGGCGCACAATGCATACCATGGGCTACGGGAGCCGACGCCCTACTCGTGTGCCACTGTTGACTGCTCGTCATCGGACATTGTGCCGAAATCACATCCAGGTTAAAAGTTGGAGGTCCAAGCGGCGGCACCGAGTGAACGGTATGGCGCACAATGCATACCATGGGCTACGGGAGCCGACGCCCTACTCGTGCGCCACTGTTGACTGCTCGTCATCGGACATTGTGCCGAAATCACATCCAGGTTAAATGTCGGAGGCTCAAGCAGCGTCAGCGAGTGAACGGTATGGCGCACAATACATACCATGGACTACGGGAGCCGACGCCCTACTCGTGTGCCACTGTTGACTTCTCGTCACCAGACATTGTGCCGAAATCACATCCAGGTTAAATGTCGGAGACTCAAGCAGCGTCAGCGAGTGAATGGTATAGCGCACAATGCATACCATGGGCTACGGGAGCCGACGCCCTACTCGTGTGCCACTGTCGACTGCTCGTCATCGGACATTGTGCCGAAATGACATCCAGGTTAAAAGTTGGAGGTCCAAGCGGCGGCACCGAGTGAACGGTATGGCGCACAATGCATACCATGGGCTACGGGAGCCGACGCCCTACTCGTGTGCCACTGTTGACTTCTCGTCACCAGACATTGTGCCGAAATCACATCCAGGTTAAATGTCGGAGGCTCAAGCAGCTTCAGCGAGTGAATGGTATAGCGCACAATGCATACCATGGGCTACGGGAGCCGACGCCCTACTCGTGTGCCACTGTCGACTGCTCGTCATCGGACATTGTGCCGAAATGACATCCAGGTTAAAAGTTGGAGGTCCAAGCGGCGGCACCGAGTGAACGGTATGGCGCACAATGCATACCATGGGCTACGGGAGCCGACGCCCTACTCGTGCGCCACTGTTGACTGCTCGTCATCGGACATTGTGCCGAAATCACATCCAGGTTAAATGTCGGAGGCTCAAGCAGCGTCAGCGAGTGAACGGTATGGCGCACAATACATACCATGGGCTACGGGACCCGACGCCCTACTCGTGTGCCACTGTTGACTGCTCGTCATCGGACATTGTGCCGAAATCACATCCAGGTTAAATGTCGGAGGCTCAAGCAGCGTCAGCGAGTGAACGGTATGGCGCACAATACATACCATGGGCTACGGGACCCGACGCCCTACTCGTGTGCCACTGTTGACTGCTCGTCATCGGACATTGTGCCGAAATCACATCCAGGTTAAATGTCGGAGGCTCAAGCAGCGTCAGCGAGTGAATGGTATAGCGCACAATGCATACCATGGGCTACGGGAGCCGACGCCCTACTCGTGTGCCACTGTCGACTGCTCGTCATCGGACATTGTGCCGAAATGACATCCAGGTAAAATGTCGGAGGCCCAAGCAGCCGCAGCGAGTGAATGGTATGGCGCACAATGCATACCATGGGCTACGGGAGCCGACGCCCTACTCGTGTGCCACTGTTGACTGCTCGTCATCGGACATTGTGCCGAAATCACATCCAGGTTAAAAGTTGGAGGTCCAAGCGGCGGCACCGAGTGAACGGTATGGCGCACAATGCATACCATGGGCTACGGGAGCCGACGCCCTACTCGTGTGCCACTGTCGACTGCTCGTCATCGGACATTGTGCCGAAATGGCATCCAGGTTAAATGTCGGAGGCTCAAGCAGCGGCAGCGAGTGAATGGTATGGCGCACAATGCATACCATGGGCTACGGGAGCCGACGCCCTACTGTGTGCCACTGTTGACTGCTCGTCATCAGACATTGTGCCGAAATCACATCCAGGTTAAAAGTTGGAGGTCCAAGCGGCGGCACCGAGTGAACGGTATGGCGCACAATGCATACCATGGGCTACGGGAGCCGACGCCCTACTCGTGTGCCACTGTTGACTGCTCGTCATCGGACATTGTGCCGAAATGACATCCAGGTAAAATGTCGGAGGCCCAAGCAGCCGCAGCGAGTGAATGGTATGGCGCACAATGCATACCATGGGCTACGGGAGCCGACGCCCTACTCGTGTGCCACTGTTGACTGCTCGTCATCGGACATTGTGCCGAAATCACATCCAGGTTAAAAGTTGGAGGTCCAAGCGGCGGCACCGAGTGAACGGTATGGCGCACAATGCATACCATGGGCTACGGGAGCCGACGCCCTACTCGTGTGCCACTGTTGACTGCTCGTCATCGGACATTGTGCCGAAATGACATCCAGGTAAAATGTCGGAGGCCCAAGCAGCCGCAGCGAGTGAATGGTATGGCGCACAATGCATACCATGGGCTACGGGAGCCGACGCCCTACTCGTGTGCCACTGTTGACTGCTCGTCATCGGACATTGTGCCGAAATCACATCCAGGTTAAAAGTTGGAGGTCCAAGCGGCGGCACCGAGTGAACGGTATGGCGCACAATGCATACCATGGGCTACGGGACCCGACGCCCTACTCGTGTGCCACTGTTGACTGCTCGTCATCGGACATTGTGCCGAAATCACATCCAGGTTAAATGTCGGAGGCTCAAGCAGCGTCAGCGAGTGAATGGTATAGCGCACAATGCATACCATGGGCTACGGGAGCCGACGCCCTACTCGTGTGCCACTGTCGACTGCTCGTCATCGGACATTGTGCCGAAATCACATCCAGGTTAAAAGTTGGAGGTCCAAGCGGCGGCACCGAGTGAACGGTATGGCGCACAATGCATACCATGGGCTACGGGAGCCGACGCCCTACTCGTGCGCCACTGTTGACTGCTCGTCATCGGACATTGTGCCGAAATGACATCCAGTTTAAATGTCGGAGGCCCAAGCAGCGTCAGCGAGTGAACGGTATGGCGCACAATGCATACCATGGGCTACGGGAGCCGACGCCCTACTCGTGTGCCACTGTCAACTGCTCGTCATCGGACATTGTGCCGAAATGACATCCAGGTTAAATGTCGGAGGCCCAAGCAGCGGCAGCGAGCGAATGGTATGGCGCACAATGCATACCATGGGCTACGGGAGCCGACGCCCTACTCGTGTGCCACTGTTGACTGCTCGTCATCGGACATTGTGCCGAAATCACATCCAGGTTAAATGTCGGAGGCTCAAGCAGCGTCAGCGAGTGAACGGTATGACGCACAATACATACCATGGACTACGGGACCCGACGCCCTACTCGTGTGCCACTGTTGATTGCTCGTCATCGGACATTGTGCCGAAATCACATCCAGGTTAAATGTCGGAGGCTCAAGCAGCGTCAGCGAGTGAATGGTATAGCGCACAATGCATACCATGGGCTACGGGAGCCGACGCCCTACTCGTGTGCCACTGTCGACTGCTCGTCATCGGACATTGTGCCGAAATCACATCCAGGTTAAATGTCGGAGGCCCAAGCAGCGTCAGCGAGTGAACGGTATGGCGCACAATGCGTACCATGGGCTACGGGAGCCGACGCCCTACTCGTGTGCCACTTTGTTGACTTCTCGTCACCAGACATTGTGCCGAAATCACATCCAGGTTAAATGTCGGAGGCCCAAGCAGCGTCAACGAGTGAACGGTATGGCGCACAGTGCATACCATGGGCTACGGAAGCCGACGCCCTACTCGTGTGCCACTGTTGACTGCTCGTCATCGGACATTGTGCCGAAATCACATCCAGGTTAAATATCGGAGGTCCAAGCAGCGGCAGCGAGTGAACGGTATGGCCCACAATACATACCATAGGCTACGGGAGCCGACGCCCTACTCGTGTGCCACTGTTGACTTCTCGTCACCAGACTTTGTGCCGAAATCACATCCAGCTCAAATCTCGGAGGCCCAAGCAGCGTCAGCGAGTGAATGGTGTGGCGCACAGTGCATATCATGGGCTACAGGAGCCGACGCCCTACTCGTGTGCCACCGTTGCTTGCTCGTCATCGGACATTACGCCTCACCTGCTGCCAGGAACCTCAAAACTGGACCTTTGCAGGGTTGCGCCGGGTCGTGTGGTCAGATGAATCCCGTTTCCAGCTGTACTGAGCTGACGGGAAAGTGCGGGTGTAACGCCGACAGCATGAAGCCATTGCCTCGTCGTGCCAAGTCGGCTCTGTTCAAGGCGGTGGTGGCACTGTGGTGGTTTGGGAAGCCTCTTCATGGGGCACATTAGGTCCCTTAGTGTGTCTGGAGAGGTCATTAACCACTGCACGCTACAAGCATGTGATGGCTGATCACCTACACGCTTTCATGGCCTTCGCGCATTCTGCGGCCGATAGTTTGTTTGAGAAGGACAATGCGCCGCCTCACTGGGCTACAAGCACCCAGGCATGGCTCGAGAAACACTCATCTGAGTTTGGAACCATCCAGTGGCTCCCAGGGTCCTCGGATTTAAACCCCGTGGGAGCTCTCTGGGATGCCTAGGAACGGACCATCAAATCCATGGATCCTGGACTGACATCTCGGGCGGAGTTGTAGCCAATGCCGCAGCAGGCATGGCTGGCATTACAGGCTGTTAGGTACGTGTCTCTAGTGTTTTGTCCATTAAGTGTACATGTATTAGGTTGTTGCAGATAAAATGTTGAAATATTGATAGTAACTTCGAACACCCAAAATATGGTACAAAATAAACTTTACTAATTTAAATAATCACCGCCAACAGCAAAACTCTTTTGCCAACGCAATACAAGTTTTTGTACATATATCATCGTGAAGAAATGCTGAGATTCCAGACGCGACAAACTCATGGAATGAGAGTTCAACTGATGTTTGACTGGGAAGCGATTTACCCTGTCGGAAGATGTCCAGGTGCTTGAAGAAGTGATAATCCGTAGAGGACAGATCAGGTAAATAAGGCGGAGGATGTAAGGTTTCGTACCTCAACTGGTGCAGTTTCTGGATCATCTGGGGATCCTGCGTTATCATGGAGAAGTATGAGGATTGACTATTGCTGGTTTTTTGGTGGTCAGTTGTCCAATCATCATGTCAAGTTCTTGACCATACCTGTCCGCCTAGATAGTTTGATCCTGTTGCAAGAAGGAGAAATGGATTACACCAGCTGTGTACCACTAAACATTGGCTGTAGTCTTACAGGGATGGAGTACTAGTGTGTTTCGGAGCTGCGTTGCTGTCAAGCCATTGCGCCGAACGTCTGCGATTGCCATACAAAATCCATTTCTTATCACACGTGAGAAGGCGCTTCAAAATGTCGTTCGTTTGGTTGCGGATAAGCAGAGAAGAGCAAACATCAAATCGTCGTCTTTTGTGCTGTTCGTTAACTCATGTGCGACCCATTTATCCATCTTCTTCGCTTTGACTGTAGTCGTTAAATGTCGGGAAACGGCAGCATAGTGTACTTCAAGTTCATCGACAATTTCTCGTACTGTTTGACGTGAATGGAATTCAACCAACGCCTCCAACTCGGCATCATCGACAGCTCTTCTGGTCTACCGCGTGGTTCATTTTCAAGGCTCATGTCGTCGGATTGGAATTTAACAAACAAACGTTGTGTCTTGCATTCACTAACGGCGTCTTCTCCAAATGCTGTGTTGAGGTCGTCAGCTGCCTCCAACACACAGTGTCCAAGTTTAAACTGACATAAAAATATGTTACTCCAATTTGACTCTGATCCATTGTCCTCTTCACTATAGCAGAGTCCTCTTGGAACTGATGCCACTGACGAAAAGTGACTGGTGCTTTACAGGCAGCAGCCTTGAGCCTTTGAATTTACACATCACAGTCATTTGCTAATTCCTAAATTATTTGCTAACTGCGCAAGTCTGTAAAATCCGACATTTTTTTTTTTTTTTTTGAGATTGGAGGTTTAACGACCACCGTCAGCAACTCAATGGGCTATAAGCTGTCGCCCGTCCCTAATTTTAGGGCCACTGACTCCAGGGAAGGGAGAGAGCTAGAGGCGTAAGACAAACACAACATCCATGCCTCGCCGGGATTCGAACCCGGACCCATCTCGGACGAATGATCAGAAGCCATCGCTTAGACCACTGCCCCACCGGGGCAGCAATCCGACATTTGATCTGCAAGAACCTAATACTTATTTTATGGATAGCCACAGTGCATACGATATCAGTGGTCTAAGCGATGGCTTCTGATCATTCGTCCGAAAGGGGTCCGGGTTCGAATCCCGGTCAGGCATGGATGTTGTGTTTGTCTTACGGCACTGGCTCTCTCCCTTCCCTGGAACCAGTGACCCTAAATTAGGGACGGGCGACTACTTATAGCCCATTGAGTTGCTCACGGTGGTCGTTAAACCTCCAATCAAAAAAAAAAAAAAAAAAAAAATACGATATCACATTAAATGTGACAGAAACTGAAAGCTATTCGCCCCTAATTTGACCCCCGTCCCTAATTTGGGGCTACTGGCTCTTGCGAGAGGGAGTGAGCAAGCTAGTGTCGTAACAAAAGCGCACCACCAGTTCCCCATCTGGCGCTCGAACCTGGGCCTATCTCCGACAAATGGTCAGACGCAGGGTTGGAACAAGCTTTTGTTGTCTGGGAGAGGAGAAACTTGGAATTACGCCCCTTTGAATTCAAAAGTTCCCTTCTTCCATCAAACAGTACGCAGTTTTTACTTTCATACCTACGTTGTAGGAAAGTATTATGATTGTTCAAAAAATTGTCCTCCGGTTTTTGGCATAATTTTAGTGAAACTGTGAAACCTAGGTAAATACCCAAGAATGAAGTAAGGCTTCCCCGGCGCGCACACACCCCCTCCACCCCCACCCTCCGCAAAAAATATCTCGGGGGCCCTTTTGCAAACATTTTTTAGCTTTTATATACTGAAATTTTTAAATTTCATATTATACAATACAAGTGCTACAAAGCCGCCCCGGTGGCGCAGTGGTCTAAGCGATGGCCTCTGATCATTCGTGCGAAAGGGGTCCGGGTTCGAATCCCGGTGAGGCATGGATGTTGTGTTTGTCTTACGGCACTGGCTCTCTCCCTTCCCTGGAACCAGTGACCCTAAATTAGGGACGGGCGACTGCTTATAGCCCGTTGAGTTGCTCACGGTGGTCGCTAAACCTCCAATCAAAAAAAAAAAAAAAAAAGTGCTACAAAACACAACATTTACGTCAAAGGTAATACGTAATCATATACAAATTTTATTCTTTTACGGAATCGAGCCTATCTTTTTTGAAATCCATTACGAGCGAACACGTAACTGCCCTTAGTTAGAGTTTGTTGGCGCAAAGGCCTCACAGTGAGCCAAAGAGGCCCATGCCAAACGGTTTACGTGGTTGGAATGTATTGGCGCATGGTCCTCAATGGGCCAAAAAACGCCATGCTACGTGGTTTACGTGGTTGGAGTTTTTTGGGGCAAGGACTTCAATGACCCAAAGAACGCCATGCCAAACGGTTTACGTAGTTGGAATTTATTGGCGCAAGAGCCTCAGTGGGGCAAAGAGCGCCATGCCAAATGGTTTACGTAGTTGGAATTTATTGGCGCAAGAGCCTCAGTGGGCCAAAGAGCGCCATGCCAAATGGTTTACGTAGTTGGAGTTTTTTGGAGCAAGAACTTCAATGAGCCAAAGAGCGCCATCCCAAAGTTTTACAAAGTTGGAATTTATTGGCGCAAGAGCCTAAGTGGGGCAAAGAGCGCCACGCCAAATGGTTTACGTAGTTGGAGTTTTTTGGGGCAAGAATTTCAATGAGCCAAAGAGAGCCATGCCAAAGTTTTATATAGTTGGAATTTATTGGCGCAAGAGCCTCAGTGGGGCAAAGAGTGTCATGCCAAATGGTTTACATGGTTGGAGTTTAGGGGAGCAAGGGTCTCAATGAGACAAAGAGGCCCTGCCAAACGGTTTACGTGGTTAGAATTTATTTGCGCAAGGGCCTCAATGGGCCAAAGGGCGCCATGCCAAAGGTTTACATAGTTGAAATTTATTGGCGTAAGGCCTCAATGGGCCAAAGAGCGCCATACCAAATGCTTTACATGGCTGGAGTTTAGTGGCGCAAGGGTCTCAGTGAGCCAAAGAGGCCCATGCCAAACAGTTTACGTGGTTAGAATTTATTGGTGCAAGGTTTCAAAATCGCTTTATTATTATTCATCATAAGAAAACATAAGAGGGAGACGTACAGTGTTGGGCGTCTCACTGGGAAATAATACAAACTGTTAAAACATGATGGTATATACACTGCAATGACAATGGGGATGAATAACAAATGCTGCAAGCAAAGCTTATTGCATAAAAATTGCAGAAGTGACAGAGAGAAACACATCGTGTCACATGACATTGGCTGGGCATGATTTACAGGATAACACAGGCGAAACAATAGTACACAATTAGAAAAAGAACAGCACAAACACCGCCGTGAAGGTAAAACATTACATACATGAGATAAAAACACAGCGTGCACAATTGTGCAAGTTATTTAACGAGGGCACCAAAGCAACATAATACAGGCGGGGTGAAAGTAAGTAATGTACACGAGTAAGCATGAAAATACACTGAGATGACATTAGCATTCACAATTCAACGGTAGCGTGGATTGCACGAGTCGTAGAGTGGAGGAGGGGCACCAGGGTGCCACGGAACTCAACAAAGGAGGTGTAGAATGTCCTAGGGTACTGATAGGTGTAGCAGTCCAGAATCAACCGCAAACCATGGAGCGGCCGGCGCCCAGGTAGCATAGAAGGTGCCTTCTCGACGACTGGAAGAAGCCGACTGGTACTCCAGGCGGAGTCGAGAAAGCAATCGATCTTGAAAATGGCACAAAAGTGCTGCGCTGGCCTGGTGTAAAGAGACCGGCGAGGAAATGCTGCGGAGTTGTTGAAGGTATACGTTAATAACGTGTTTAACCAGCACGAAAAGATAGGCACATACTGACGGAAGAGGCGTAGGTGGATGAGCCCGCAGAAGAAGATGTCTGTAGGCAGTGAACGGAAGATTTTGAGAACAAGAGCGACTGGCAATCCGGAAAGCCTGGTGGAGGATAGGCATCAGGATGGGACAGTAAAGGTAGACGTGAGAAACGTCTGCCTCCTGTGCGCAGAAGGAGCAGAGAGGGGAGGAGAGAAGAGACATGCGAAAGAGAAAATACGGAACAGGGAGGCGATTATGCAAAAAGAGCCAGTGGGTATTAATTTCAAGAGGGGCGGATAAGGGTGAGCGGGCAGCGGCCCAGACAAGAGGAAGAGAAGCAGGGGGAACCTCCAGAATAGAAAGCGGTGAAGGGGTGGCAAGGTGCACTTGAAAACGATAAAGAGATTTAGAGGAGAGAGAGGAGAGAGGAAGAACCGAGTTTGTGAGTCGGAGGAAAAACGGCAGCGGAAGAGGGGCAGAAAAGACAGAGACGAGACCGGTGGGGGAGACAAGATCAGGGAAAAGCGAAAGAAGTGCAGTTAGCAGAGAGTCATAGACCAAATGGGCGGATGGGGACGAGAGAATAGCAGGGGGGAGGCCAGAGAAAGAGCGCCAGGATAGATCCGAGTTAGTGAGGTCTTGTACGGTTACTACACCTGTTCGGAGCCAAGAGGGGAATGAAAAACAGGGGAGATGGGGGGATGAAGAAGGGAGTTGAAGAAGAGAGGTTCAGAAAGAAGCTCTAGAGTTGAAGAGGGTGGGGAGCGAATGAGGGGGAGAGAGCGAAGGTGAGTGAGGGCTTCAGAATATGCAGGTGGGAGTTTGGAGGAGGGGGGAAAGAACAGCAATCCATGAGAACTAAAGAAAGAAAGGAAAAATGTGGGTTACGCAAGGAGGCAAGAACGTCACGTACCTGAACTGCGGAAGCCACTGGAGCCGTGAAAAGGTGAATGAAGTTGATCACTCGGCTTGCTTTGTAGCACAGCGGGACATCAGGTAGGCCAGCACCACCATAGGAGGGAGGAGCACAGAGCTTGTGGACGTTAATCCAGTGATGACCCGCCCACATTACTCGAGTAAGGCAGCGTGTAACCTCCTGGAGACAGAAAAGCGGGGTCGTAGATGCAATCCAAGAATGCTTGCAGATGGACAGAAGGTATGTCCTGGTGAGATTTGCAAGGGCCTCAATGGCACAAAGAGTGCTATGCCAAACGGTTTACATCAGGAACAAAAGCGGCATCAAAACTAGTATAACAAAAGATAAGGTACGAAACAGAAACATGACGAGAAATGATGCGAATGGCCGACAATCAAACAACGGACTACACAAAACGAAAAACGCCACACGTAACTGACATGGGACAGTGTCTAAGGGTGTTTTCCGATTTATACGAAAACATAGAACACAAGTAAGTAACAATTAAGAACCGTAGCACAAAAAAAAAAAAAAATTCTTAAATTATTTACTTTTGAATATAAAAAAAATGCATTTAACATCATACCACATTTTGTACGTAGTAAAAGGTCCTTGCAAGAACATCTTTTAGTTCACTATATATTGAAGGATGCGTAGGTATGTGCAAACTATTGTAATACATAACTCCTTAATCTTATTGGTATAAAAATTTCATTCGTTGAACTGATGTTTCTTTCACATTTGCTATGGCTATGAAAAGGGGCTTCAAGTCATCTCGAGTAGCTATTTATCCGTCATCCAGTTTTTAGGAACTGAAACCGCGAAACTTATTTCGAAATACTTCCCTTTATCCACTGAAAATGAAGAAATGCTTTTCTTTTTAATACTCCTTTCAAAGCTGCCGTCAAAAATCCCCGGCTATTTCCTTAACCAGAGTTTCATATGAAATTTGCGCCAAACATTTTGTTAAATATTTTTGCTGAGGCTAGAGGCCCTCTTAGCCGTCACCCCTGTTTTTCATTCCCCTCTTAGCCGTCACCCCCCCCTTCTCACTGCGAGGTTTGCGGGGACTTTCAGTACGCCCCTGGAAACATCAGAACAGAATAGCGGGGAAAAATTGGTTAACATTATTTCCAGTGGAAGCCGCCCACACATTACGCCGGAAACGCCTCGGAAACAATCGGATTCGGGAGTTTTGATATCGCTCGCTGAGAATATTTCTTCCTAAGCGATTTCATTCCGAAGCTTTGCGCATGCGTTAAATCAAAAGCATCTGCCTCAGATTTTACGGGAAGTGGTTAAAAAAATCAACGACTTCGGAACAAGACGGAAAGCAATGCAGTTGGAAACATCTTTACGGGTTTTTGTTTATGCCCCAATCGAGATACGTACCTCGGTTTTGTAACTCACGCTATCTTAATACACACTACAAAGTTCACCCCATACGGTGACCTTCCCAGTTTTTAAGGATACCGAACGAAATTAAAGAACAGAAAAAATCATATGCATTGCTTTTCATGATCAAACAAAATCCATTTTCACTCCAGCTATGAGCTTTCCCTGTTTCTGAACCTCTAGTTGTTGTTTTTTTTTTCGTTTTTTTTTCTAGCTGATGAAGCTAGAACAGAAAATTTTATCTCCAAATTCACAGCAAATTTCAATTGTTATAAAAACTTTTAAGAATTTTCTTTTTTGTATTTTTATCATAATTTTTTAAACATTAGAACAATAATTATTTACGAACGTGGCCGTTTAATACGGAAAAATCTACTTGAGGGGGCGATCGCCCCCAGCTGGATCCCCCACCCCCATAGTACGACCGTTCTGGGACACCCTGGTCAGACGCCAGCACTCAGACAACTCTTCCCACCGGGACGGCGTAATTTCCATTTCTCAATCTTTTAAAGAGTTTTCAGTAATGGCATTTTAAAGGGAAAAATTGCAAAATTATAGCTTCGAAATGATAGAAAACTCTCGAAGTACCTGAAGATCTTGTCACGGTAAGCCTAAAGTGGTTTTGAAAGCGCACAAAATACCCTAAAAAAAAAAAAAAAACCCCAAAAACGAAGCACCCCGAGGAAGTCGTTTGATTCTCATGAAACTCCGCGTTCAAGTACCTCAGGGAGGAATATGTAAATGATTAAAAAATAACGATCACTAACTAAATAGTGTGGCCCGCCATAGCTCATGGGAACCGGGTATTGAGGTTATATGAAGAGCACAACTCGTACGCAGAGACAATTGCGACTGCATTAAGGTGGTTTCACTTAAGGGACCGTCCATAAAGTACGTCCGAGATTACAGGGGGAGGGGGAGGGGGGGGTTCCTAACAATCGGACCAAATGTGACATGGGGGAGGGGGAGGTTTAGTATTTCGGATGTTCAGCGGCAAAAATATAGTAGATGGTATTTCTTCGTTTTCTTTTGTCTTTTTTTCTTCTTTTAATAGTTAAAAATGGGTATGAAATATTTCCGATTTCTGATGATATTTAGCTAAATCAGAATATTAATATTAAGTTCTCGTATTTGTACTACCAAATCTATCGTGCTTTGTAGATGGTATGATCGGGAGTGTTGCAACCTTGAATGCATGCGTTCATTTGTAGATCTTTATTTCAGAATGATAAAGTTCGGGTAGCATTTGGGAATAAATTAATGCCTAAATAATAAATATTTTCTGAAGAAAAAAGTGTAAATATATGGAAGATTCCTTTAAATAATTACATGGTTTCTTTCTGTTTCTCAACGGACTTCTAAAAGCAGTCGTCAAAAATAAAGGGGTTGCGGGAATTATAGGACGTACTTTTTAGGGGGGTTGTCAACAATCGGACAAAATGTGACATGGGGCAGATGGGGAGTCTAAAATAGTAAAAAAACTACGGGCGTACTTTATGGACGGCCCCTAAAATCTCTGCACGTACTTTATGGACGGCCCCTAAAATCTCTGCCTTATGTTTCCAAAGGTAAAACTTCTTTACATATTTTCTTCGCCATTAATGTATTCCCAAGGATGAAAATTTGCACATCGATAAAACTAACTTTAAGTTATAGCATGAGATACTTAATACTTGCTAAAACATAACCATAAAAATCAATCATTTTTCTTTGAGTAATGTTGAGACTTGTTAATAGATGGCGCGACCTGTACATTGATGACGTCAGTAGGCAAACAAATGTTGGTCTACTGCAAGTTTTAAGTATCTCATACTATAACTTAAAGTTAGTTTTATCGATGTGCAAATTTTCATCCTTGGGAATACATTAATTGCGGAGAAAATATGTAAAGAAGTTCTACCATTGGGAACATAAGGCAGAGATTTTAGGTGGAACCACCTTAACCTCCACGGACTGTGAGGATGTCTCGACGTCCGATCTGTACACAATACGAGCAGCTGAGCGAGTTTCAGAGAGGACGTATAATTGTGATGAGAGAGACCGGTTGGTCAGGTCGCCGTATCGCTAGCCATTTGGGTAGGAGCGACGCGGCAACCGGACGATATTAGCGCCATTGGGTCGCGGAGGGCACAACCTAGCGGCACACGGCCACTGGACGGCCGAGGGTAACGTCAGAACGCGAGGATCGAGCGATTGTGAGAGTCGCACGAACAGAACTTAATTCGTCGCTCTCAACCATCCCTGGCCATGTTGCGCCGTCTACAGGTACGGAAGTGGCCATCCAGACCGATGACGGAGGACTTGCGACACGGAGACTACATTCGAGGAGGCCATTTTGCTTCCTACCACTGACCAATGAGCATTGCCGGCAACGGTTGCAGTGGTGTCGGGCCCAATCAACGTGAGATGGTGGCCAGTGACGTGTGTTGTCTTCAGTGATGAACCACAGTTTACACTTGGCGCCGATGACCAGCACATGCGTGTCTGGAGACTAGCCGGCTAGCGCAGGGATCCTACCCTTACCAGGGAACGGCACACAGCTTGCACACCGGGAGTGACTGTCTAGGGAGACATTTCATGCAATAGCCGGACACCCTTATTAGTCCTCCGTACCACCCAGGCCTGACGAGAGGGGGAGGGGAGACGGTGCTGTAGCACCGGGGCCCAGAGCCTGTTTCCAGAGTAATGTTTTTCTAATTATTATTTTATGGTGTCCGAATATTTTTCAAGCTATACCGTCACCAGGGTTGGGAAGTTACGCGTAAAATACGCGTAAAAATGCGTAATTTATGTCATAAATGTAAAAAAATGTACTTAAATTCAAAACTTGCTTTAAATACAATAAAAAGTAAATAAAAGTGTTGTTTTGAAAATGTTTTTAAAATAAAATTTTGTAAATACATGGCGGAAAGTGAAAAAAGAACACCAAGAAGGAATTGGCGGACGATCATGAAATTTACATATGTTAATGGGGTCGAGTTTACGTAGGTGTGATGTTAATTTCGGGACCAACCGGCGAGCGCTTACGCCACAGCACGGCATAATATGCAAATTATCGTCGGTGGTATTTAAGGAGTACGGCGAAGTGAATGTAATCAGTCGTCGGCGTACGGACACGTACGAAGATCCTGAAGAAGCTGCAATGCCTCGACATGGAAGACGTGTACGATTTCAGCAGTTATCGGACTTTGAGCGAGGTCGTCTAGTCGGACTCCGAGAGGCCGGGTGGTCGTATCGTCGTATTGCGGAGCGTATTGGACGGGAAGTATCGGTGGTGGTACGATGGTGGCGTAGATGGTCCGAGGAACATTCCCACACGAGAAGACGTGGAACCGGGAGTCACAGACGGACTGATGAGCGGACCGATCGACGCATAAGAAGAGCGGCGTTGTCAAGCAGAACATCCACTGCGACGCAAATCCGAGCTGCCGTTGCACCTGAGGTGAATGTGCGAACAATCCGCAACCGTCTACTGGATGCAGGACTACGTGCACGTGTGCTTCTGGCATGCGTACCTCTGACTCCAGCCCACCGTCAGGAACGGCTGCAGTGGTGTCGCCAACGTCTGCACTGGAGAACGCATTGGCGATCTGTCGTGTTCAGCGATGAAAGCAGATTCTGCTTGGGAGCCTCCGATGGCCGTATGCGTGTTCGTAGACGCACAGGGGAGCGTCTCCACCCTTCTTGCATCCACCAGTGACACACAGGGCCTACGCCTGGTCTCCTGGTGTGGGGAGCGATCACTCCCGTACACAACTAGTGTTTGTACCGGGTACGTTAAACAGCACCTCCTACATCAACAACATCATTCAGCCCGTTGTTGTGCCATTTGTAAGGTCGGTCCATCGTGGTGTTTTCCAGCAAGATAACGCACGCCCACACACGGCACGTGCAACGCAACATGCACTTCAGGGTGTGAGACAGCTTCCATGGCCTGCACGTTCACCGGATTTGTCCCCCATTGAGCACGTGTGGGATTTAATGGTACAACGACTTATCCGGTCTCCACGGCCAGCCACGACCATCCCCGATTTACGCGTCCAGGTTGAGGATGCTTGGAACTCAATACCCCAAACTTACATCCAACATCTGTACGACAGACTCCATGCCAGAATTGCACAATGTGACGCAGTTCATGGCGGTTCAACCTCGTACTAACCATGTTACATGGAAATGTTATTTTTCAGTTTACCAGCAAATACAGCTGTATTTTGCCACAATGTTTGGATCACGTTATCCTCTGTATTCCGTTATTATGCTGTATAAATTTCGTTGGTATCAGACGTCTCCTTCTTGGTGTTCTTTTTTCACTTTCCGCCAGTGTATATACAATATTTGATTTATATGTACTACTACTGCTACAATACACATTGAAACGTGTTATTTTTTAAATTTATTTTTAATTTAATTTTACTTCAATTTAAAAAGAAACAACTTAACATTGAAACTCCGATTGTAATTTTGACATACTGTTTATTTGCAACGACATATCACTGATATGTGGAAGGGAGAATATGAAAAATCAACCACCGCAAAAAAAAAAAAAAAAAAAATTGAAGAGTTGCAACCGGTCGGGTTTTAGGGAAATAGGGGAATGGTGGGTAAGGGGTGGGTGAGGAAATGGAAATATAGATTATGTGGTTAGTAAAAGAGCCGAGGTGGGGGGCCCGGGGATTTTATTGCACTGGGGCCCGAGCTCGCTCTCCACGACCCTGCTGCCACCCTCTCGGTTCAACGGTACGTCGACAGCATTCTATGACCTGATGTGTTGCCATTCCTGTCGCAGCATCACCTCGCAATATTTTAACAGGATAATGCTCGGCCCCTGTGACAGCGCTCGCGACCGCGAGGCTGCACATTTCGGTAGAAACCCAATTTCCGAATTTATTTATTTATTTATTTATTCATTTTTTTTATTCGGGCAATGATTTTTTTGGGGGTAGTTTAGTTATAATGAATTAGCTTTAACTGCTAGTAGTTATGTTGTAGTAGTAGTGATTTATGATGAATAAAGTCTTATGCTGGTTGTTAATAGTAACACTTAATGAAAGAGACCTAACAGCCAGACAGAGGTCGGACAAAACTATGAACTGAGAAAAACGTATTTACTAAGAAAGCCTTTTATTAGGGAAACTCCTGGTATTATCCACACACACTTCATAGGTCACACAACTACTCGATATCTGGCTCTCACCTATAACGAAGTTCCTCTCACATAAACGAAGCTCTCTTTACACCAAACGAAGATCTCTTTACACATAAAACAAAGCTCTCTCACGTAACACAAAAGCTCCTTTGGTATCGTTGAACGCGCCTATTTATGCTGCATACCACCACGTCATGACTTACACTCATTGCCACATATCATTCAGCAGGAGAAATAACATCTCGTTAAGTAAGAAGATAATTTACATAGGAAAATAAAATAACCAGAGATAGTAAAATCAAAAGGAAACTGAATCTAGAGTATACGTTACATCCTCTCCCCCTTAATTTTTTTTTTTTCGAAAAACCTATCAATTTTGGAGTGTAAGTCTTACACTTGCTGACTGACGTTTATAGTCCTCTTTTTTGTTTGCTGTTTGGTGGCAGCAGTATGTACAATATCAAACTTGGCATGACAAAATCAAGAAATCTGTGACCGCAGCAATTGTGCGTGAAGCAGGAAACACTTTATATACTTGAACAGAACAAACCTGCATCGGCATACCTTACTTTTATTCTGCCTAGCAGGAATCACTTTTTTAATTTCAAATTACGTCTTCCTATTAGCGTTGATTACAAACCAACTGTATCAGCAGCGAAGATTGCCTGTAGCTGCCTAACAGTAACAATTTTCATTATTTTATCCCTACGCACATAGATATATATAAAAAAATTTGGATTAGTAGATGGACATAGAAGAAATATAAAAAAAAACACATATATACACAAAAAGAATGCATAGGCCCACACGAAAAAAAAAAAATTCTGACACGCCAACTAGTCGTGCAGGAAAAACAACAAACGGAGAAAAGAACCTGTCCACGAGAACTTACTTATCTCGAGGACGCATAAAAAACTCTAGTAAGATAACGTTTTCCAGGCCTAATCGGACTGGTAAATTCAGGTGGCGTAGATCTTTTCAAAGACTTGAATGGATCTGGAACATCTGTAGTCTGTCGGTCAAGAAATCCCGGCGGCTGACAGGAACGGTCAGGAACGGCTGAAGTCCGTCGGTCAGGAACGGCTGAAGTCTGTCGGTCAGGAAATCCCTGCAGCTGACAGGAACGGTCAGGAACGGTTGAAGTCTGTCGGTCCGGAAATCCCTGCGGCTGACAGGAACGGGCTCCCCCAGGCTTTTGATATGTAGTCCCTTTGTGCTGGGGCCCGTGTTGTCCTTCCAGCATTCTTTTGGAGGGACGTGGCTCCGGCCACATCGTTTGTTTTCGCTTTCTACCTCTGGGCATGAGAGTAGAAGCAGGCATCGGCCCTGTTTGCCCTGAGCGTAGGTTCCAGGGGCGAAACCCGGGCGGATGCAAGGATCTCTGCCTTCGTCGCTGTTGCGGCGAAGCAGATTGGGAAGACAAGTTACGTTTTCGACCAGCTTTTGGTGTTGCTGGACGGTTTGTAATTTGTGTCTGACGTTTAGGAATCGTCAAACTATTGTCCATAGTAGTCCTAGATTTCGTGTAGTAAAGAAGACCCTCTATGACTTCAAAATGCTGTGACCTCCCAGCCAGAGAAGGATCACTTTGCTGTGGTGAACCCGCAAGCAAAAAATTATAGATATCCCCAAAATCTGGATCATTTATTAATTCTGCCATTATCTGCTCTCTGGATGTTATATCAGCTATTAGAAGTAAAGGCTAACATCCAGGAGTAGTGTCTGTGGGAACCCCACTAATCGGGACGCGAGACAATGCGTCCAGTAATTGATTCTTATGACCTGGTCGGTACGAAATTTTGATATTGCTCTCTTGTAACTTAAGAGCCCACTTCATAAGTCTTTGAGAGAGGTGCTTAGCAGAATTCAAATACTGAAGGGCAGAATGATCCGTAATTATGTTATCTGTCAATTCGTTAAGATAACATTGAAATTTATCAAGAGCATACACTACAGCAAGACATTCACGTTCCGTAGCTGAATAATTGCGTTCAGCTTTGGCTAAAGTACGGGACGCAAAAGCTATTGGATGCCCAGCTAGTGACAAAACGCAACCAAGACCAACTCAGGATGCGTCAGTATAAATATCAAATTCCTTAGTATGAGTCAACGCAGACTTCAGTGCTTCAAATGCAGCGTTAGCCTCAGGTGTCCAAACAAACTTCTTGTATTTACGTTTCAAAGCATACAATGGCTCACAGATTGTAGCATAAGCGGAGACGAACTGCTGATACCATCCGGTCATTCCCAGAAAGCGTGATAGTTCTTTTGCTGTTTTAGGCAGAGGAAAGTCAACAATAGGTCTAATTTTTTCATTATCCGTAAATAAGCCGTGGGGAGTGATTTTCAACCCCAGATAAACAATTTCGTCCCTCGCTATCTGGCATTTACTAGGTTTTAACGTCAAGCCAGCATTGTATATGAGTTGGAACACCTGTTTGAGCAGAGAAAGGTGCTCGTCAAAAGTCTCGGATGTAATAATAATGTCATCCAAATATACATGCACATGGGGACCTAGAACAGGTCTGAGAACCGTATCCATAAGCTTTTGGAAAGTAGCCGGTGCTGAAGCTAGTACAAAGGGCATACGCAGGTATTCATAAGCCCCGAAAGGAGTCACAAAGCCTGTTTTATCGACGGAGTCTAGATGTACCGCCACCTGCCAATATCCACTCGCCAAATCCAAGGTTGACATCCATTTAGTTGACGATAGGTCATGCAAAATATGCGACATGACAGGTAGTGGATAATTTATCGCTTTCGTGACTTGGTTGAGCTTGCGGAAATCTGTCACGAAACGAAATTCATTGGGTTGTTTCTTTGGAACCAAAAAGCAGGTGCGGCCCAAGCGCTTGTTGATTCCCTTATTATGCCCTGTTTAATCATCTCGGAAATTTGACGTTGCATTTCCTGTTTTTTATGAGGAGCACAAGGGTAAGGTTTTGTCGCTATCGGTTTCGAACCATCAGTGTCAATGACGTGATAAACCACCTGCGCGAAACCAGGTTGATCAGAAAATAAACCAGGGCTTTCCTGCAAAAGTAGAGAAAGCTGGTTTCGTTGCCTCTCATTCAGTTGGTTACTCAGTAACAAACTCGTTATATCTATAGGATCCGTAGGAATCACTTCGACAGGTTCCGGAAAGGAAATAACATGTTGCACGAAATCCAGGGTAACTTGAAAAGTATTGATAAAGTCCATGCCCATTAGACATTTAACAGGTAGTTCGTCTATTAGCAGGAAAGAATGCGTAAAACGAGCCTTTCCCAGCCCTAGAGATAATGTGACAGTTCCTGTGATACTGAAGATTTCGTTATTTGCACCTCGCAAATACTGCGTCGCAGGCTGAACGTGTATTGCAGGAAAATTTTCAGTGCAAAACTTCGTATTTAGGGCTGATATTTCAGAACCAGTGTCGAACTTTGTCTCGACAATAATATCTTCAATTGTCAAGAACACATCAGGCAACTGAGGAGTTTGGACAGTCACTAATACTGTTTTAGGGTCAGAATGCTTGGTATCAGGAAGCAGTACCGACCCTTGGTCTACTTCCTTTGGGAGTTTAAAGGATTCCTGGTTGTATTATCATGCGGTCTGAAACCTCGGCCCTGCCGGGTATCGGGAAAGCTTTCACGATGAGGAAAACTGCGTGAAAACTGCTGCGGGAACTCCGCATGTCTGTTTAAATTTTCATTTCTATTACTTCTTCCCTCAGCACGGGCAGAAAAATCATCATTGCCCTGAGCATGAAAACGTTCCGAATGCTGCGGATTGGAACGGGGTCGAGCATACTGTGCATTTGTACGGTACCCAGAAAATTGATTAGAAACTCGCGGTTGGTGTACCACTCTTCTATGCGGTGGAACGTATGATGCTTGGACTTGCACCTGTGTAAGCTCGCGTTGAAAGTCATTTGGCCTATTATGCCGCTGAGGATTTTCGTAATAAGCCTCGCGGGGTGCCCGAGCATGGTGAGTTGGACCATGTTTGCCGTGTCGCTCTTCATACGTTCGTATGAGGCGAAGGCATTCATGAATTGTAGCAGGGTGTCGAACCTCAAGAAAATCCTGTAGAAATGGATCGAGCTGTAGCAATAGGGTGTCCAACATGTCGACATGACTGGCATGTGGATCCCATAAGTTATACAAGCGTGTTGTTTCTAAAGCAAATGCAACAGGGCTATCGTTGGGTCCTTGCTGACGAGAAAAAAGTTGTTGTGCAAGGCTAGCTCGACTGAGGCCGAAAGGAAAGACTTCCAAAAATTCCGCTCGGAAATTCTCATAATGAGAATTCGGGTTCGACACTCTCCACTGCCGATACCAGGTCTTAGCGGTATCCTTCAAGCAAGTGCCTGCTATTTGCACTTTGCAGTCTTGAGGAATATTGTATAGATCGAAATGATCTTCCAAATCCTCAAGAAATTTTAAGGACCCCTCCAAACCATTGAAAAGAATTGTTCCTGCATGCGGCACGAAATGGGCAAGCATTTTGCTTCTGTGAGAGGATTGAAATCTCTCAGGTACGACCCGCGACTCAGAGTAATAGGAAGCTGGTGAATTACGAAATTGTGAAGAATGCCTGGGCACTTGGAAATCATTATCAGTAAAGTGAGCCCCACAGGCTTCTTGCAGATGGTCGAAATTAATCCCATCACCACTCACCACCGAAACTTGTCTTAGGGTGAAATATTGAAGTTGTCTCAGGTAAAGAAGACATGGGTAATAATTGTCAAGACCTCGTGTTCAGAAAAAGTTCGGGCGCCAATTATAATGAATTAGCTTTAACTGCTAGTAGTTATGTTGTAGTAGTAGTGATTTATGATGAATAAAGTCTTATGCTGGTTGTTAATAGTAACACTTAATGAAAGAGACCTAACAGCCAGACAGAGGTCTGACAAAACTATGAACTGAGAAAAACGTATTTACTAAGAAAACCTTTTATTAGGGAAACTCCTGGTATTATCCACACACACTTCATAGGTCACACAACTACTCGATATCTGGCTCTCACCTATAACGAAGTTCCTTTCACATAAACGAAGCTCTCTTTACACCAAACGAAGATCTCTTTACACATAAAACAAAGCTCTCTCACGTAACACAAAAGCTTCTTTGGTATCGTTGAACGCGCCTGTTTATTCTGCATACCACCACGTCATGACTTACACTCATTGCCACATATCATTCAGCGGGAGAAATAACATCTCGTTAAGTAAGAAGATAATTTACATAGGAAAATAAAATAACCAGAGATAGTAAAATCGAAAGGAAACTGAATCTAGAGTATACGTTACATAGTAACGGCAGTGGGGACCCGCTTGAAAGTCGCATAGCGTAAGAGGAGACAGCGTTGGCATCATAATCAATGGATCAGCTTTGTAGGGAGTGTTTTATGGCCGTAACCAATGTGTCGGGTAGGTCTGGAATCCACAAAGCGTTGGTTCGACAGTCAGACTTTTTGGAATCGAAAATAACAGTTTTTATTGAACTAGGATTTATGGCATGATGTTTATATCACGCGGACTAACGCAACTTAAAAAGTTTTTCTCAGCGTAGGCGATTGGTTGGGAATTTGCACGGGACCGGGCACCCATTTTGGCCCCCTAACGAACAGATGAATCCTATGTCAATTTTCCGACCAATAGAATTTAGACTTGGAGATTTAATTTAGGGGAGGCCTGCGTTCCCCAGCACGGGATTGGGGATCGCGTAATTTTTGAGGCAGTCGGTGGCTCCCTAAGAGTTGTCGAAAATTTCGAGAAGGGAAGAGAATCACTTCACTTTTTTTTCTTTTTCACTCAACACTTCGCTTGTTACTTGCTTATTCTTGGCACATCACTTGTTTTTTCTTCTTCTTAATACTGGAGTTGGACTTTTTCAAAAAGGTCTCCGGTCACGAGGGAGTCCTGGCTATCATGCCCGTGAAGCAAGCCGGCGGCGGGAAACATTAGTGGCCGCTGCAGTTGGGAACTGAAAGGAGCCCGAGAAATAATACCACACACGACACGACTCTCCAAGGCCCTCCTCCGTAATGTCGATCCCCTTCCATGGCCAGCCTGATCACCCGACCTCTCACCAATTGAACATGTTTGGGACATGATAGGAAGCCAACTAACTACGCCCATTCCAGAATGTCGGCGAAGTGGCCCGCAATCTGGACGCCATGTGGCATGCCATACCTCACAACATTAGCCGTGAACTGTATGCGTGTATGCCACGCCGGGTACCGCTTGTATCCTCCGAGCCAGAGGTGGCACTACAACGAACTGACTTGTTCCACTCGTGTAGCTGTTTCATCCGAATAAATAGCCCAACTGCTCTGAAATTGAAATGATTTCCTTTCCTACACATGTACATTGCACATACCAAGTTTCATCTCGATTGGATGATTCCTTCTGGGTGTTTTTTTTATTTTCTGCAAAGACTGTAAAATCTCTCCTTGCACTGAAATATCTTCGGAAATTCTCGTTAAAGTACACACGTGTTACAGCCCCTTCCAGAATTTTAAAAATAAACCAACCGCTCGTTGTCGTCATAAGCTGAAGTCACGTAGCAACGTCAATTCAATGCTATTAGCTCAACGCCCAGCCGCAGTAGAATTCCCACGGCATAGAGCACACAGCTCATAATAAATTCGCGGTACCAAGGCATTTCCGGGATGTTGTAATAACAAACACTTATGAAATAAAAAATATCTTTTCAGGCAAACCGCCGACACCCAAACAATTACATGGCATTTGGTCGTTAAAAGGAATAAGGAACAATTTTTGATAACAACGCATAATAAATGAGTGGATCTTGAATATTGTTTATATAACGTAGTGTTTGCTTGATCTTTTATGTAAACAAAGCAATGTTTGACTACGGTTCTGTTTAGGATGTCATGTTAAGAGTGTTTCCTGCAATAGAAATCAGTTTAACACATCTTTTTTTCCTCTTCAATAAGTTACACTGGCGGAAAGTGAAAAAAGACCACCAAGAAGGAATTGGCGGACGATCATGAAATTTACAAATGTTAATGGGGTCGAGTTTACGTAGGTGTGATGTTATTTTTCGGGACCAACCGGTGAGCGCTTACGCCACAGCACGCCATAATATGCAAATTATCGTCGGTGGTATTTAAGGAGTAGGACGTGTACAATTTCAGCAGTTATCGGACTTTGAGCGAGGTCGTCTAGTCGGAATCCGCGAGGCCGGGTGGTCGTATTGGGGAGCAAATTGGACGGGAAGTATCGGTGGTGGTACGATGGTGGCGTAGATGGTCCGAGGAACATTCCCACACGAGAAGACGTGGAACCGGGAGTCACAGACGGACTGATGAGCGGACCGATCGACGCATAAGAAGAGCGGCGTTGTCAAGCAGAACATCCACTGCGACGCAAATCCGAGCTGCCGTTGCACCTGAGGTGACTGTGCGAACAATCCGCAACCGTCTACTGGATGCAGGACTACGTGCACGTGTGCCTCTGGCATGTGTACCTCTGACTCCAGCCCACCGTTAGGAACGGCTGCAGGGGTGTCGCCAACGTCTGCACTGGAGAACGCAATGGCGATCTGTCGTGTTCAACGATGAAAGCAGATTCTGCTTGGGAGCCTTCGACGGCCGTATGCGTGTTCGCAGACGCACAGGGGAGCGTCTCCACCCTTCTTGCATCCGCCAACGACACACATTGCCTACACCTGGTCTCCTGGTGTGAGGAGCGATCATCAGCTATCACTCCCGCACACAACTAGTGTTTGTACCGGGTACGTTAAACAGCACCTCCTACATCAACAACATCATTCAGCCCGTTGTTGTGCCATTTGTAAGGTCGGTCCATCGTGGTGTTTTCCAGCAAGATAACGCACGCCCACACACGGCACGTGCAACGCAACATGCACTTCAGGGGGTGAGACAGCTTCCATGGCCTGCACGTTCACCGGATTTGTCCCCCATTGAACACGTGTGGGATTTAATGGTACAACGACTTATCCGGTCTCCACGGCCAGCCACGACCATCCCCGATTTACGCGTCCAGGTTGAGGATGCTTGGAACTCAATACCCCAAACTTACATCCAACATCTGTACGACAGACTCCATGCCAGAATTGCACAGTGTGACGCAGTTCATGGCGGTTCAACCTCGTACTAACTATGTTACATGGAAATGTTATTTTTCAGTTTACCAGCAAATACAGCTGTATTTTGCCACAATGTTTGGATCACGTTATCCTCTGTATTCCGTTATTATGCTGTATAAATTTCGTTGGTATCAGACGTCTCCTTCTTGGTGTTCTTTTTTCACTTTCCGCCAGTGTATTTCAAATTCGCGGGAACAAGTTTTGCACCATTTTAATGCCCAAGTTACAAACAACACGTGATTTTCACTTACGTTAACATCATGGTAGCGAACAGCATGATGTAAAATTGATAACTTATTGAAACAGTATCAGAAAGCGATGATAAATTCATTACTCCCGGCGTATATTTGCATACACTAGTGGGCTACATTGTGGAAAACCTTTTGGAAAATTTATATTTCAGAGGTTTGATGTCACATAATATCAGTTTTTTTAGATTAATGCCACAAAATTATGCATCATTAGAAAGATAATTTAATGTAGAATGTAATGCAGTACACTTTATGCAAACAAATTGCATTTTAGAAGAAGTTATACACAGAACACCATGATAGCCGCGGATGGCTTAGTGGTTAGCAGTTCAGACTATCGATGCAGGGTCCTCAGGTTCGAACCTGGGCTGATCTTTCAGAGATGGTGTGATTTACTAACAATCGCTGAATATCTGCTGTGCATCGGACGAGCACGTTAAGTGACGGCCCCCAGGCTGGACCCACTGGTTAAATGGGTATCCTTTCCTATGCCCTCCCTGAAATTCTCTCGCTCCTCTATGTGCAACATCGTACTTGTACGGTGGCGCCATCTACTGTACTCTAATCTCACTACAAACTGTTCTGTCAAAGTCGCTAGACTTGCTCTCATTCCTTCCGTTTCTATGTCCTGCCCAAAAGGCGATCTCGCTGTAGGTGGCTGGAACCTAAACTCTACTCACTGTGGACGGAAGTCCTACAAGAAAATGACAAATACTGCAGAACACCATGATAAAGCGTATTTCATTACTTCTCACCATTTCTGTTAATACTTAGTCGAGAAACCTTTCGCCGCAATTACACCCTTACAACGGCGTCTCATGGAGTATGGGGTGAAACACGGGTTTTAGTTCATCAGGTGTTATAATGTGAAACCAAAATTGTATGATTGCTTCTATCAATTGTGCTTTCTTCCTTGGTTGCTCCTGACTAACGAGTTTCTTTAATCTGCTCCACAGACTTTCCATTAGATTCAGGTTAGCGCTATTACCTGGGCATTCTAGCAGTATGATTTTCCTGAAACCATTTTTTGTACACAGCAGCAACATGACAATCAGCTGAATCCTGTTGAAATATACACTATATTGGCAAAAGTCACCGGACACCTAGAAGAGAAACAAAACATAGCATATATTGACACACTGTAACGTATACTCTAGATTCACTTTCCTTTTGATTTTACTATCTCTGGTTATTTTATTTTCCTATGTAAATTATCTTCTTACTGAACGAGATGTTATTTCTCCCGCTGAATGAGATCTGGCAATGAGTGTAAGTCATGACGTGGTGGTAGCCAGTATAAATAGGCGCGTTCAACGATACCAGAGAGAGCTTTTTGTTGATGTGCGTAGAGAGAGCTTTTGTGTTACCTAAGAGAGCTTCGTTTATGTGAGTAGAGCTTCGTTCATGTGCAAGGAGCTACGTTTTATTGAGTAGCTGTGTGATCTATGAAGTGTATGTTGGATACTACCAGGAGTTTCCCCTAAATAAAGATTTTTCTTTAGTAAGTACGTTTTTCTCAGTTCATAGTTTTGTCAGACCTCTGTCTGGCTGTTAGGTTTATTTCATTAGTTGTTATTATTAACAACCAGCATTAAGACTTTATTCATCTTAATTACTACTACAACATTACTAGCAGTTAAAAGCTTGTTTATTATTATTACTACACTACTAGCAGGAAACTTTATTCATGATATAATTAACAACACAACAAGCATTAGAAGAAGAATTGAATTCATTATAATTGGCGCCCGAACTTTTCTCGAACACGAGGTCTTGACGATTGTTACCCATGTCTTCACTACCTGAGACAACTTCAATATTTCACCCTAAGGCAAGTTTCGGTGGTGATGGGATTAATTTCGACCATCTGCAAGAAGCCTGTGGGGCTCACTTTGATAGAAGTGATATACAAGTACCCAGGCATTCTTCACAATTTCGTAATTCACCAGCTTCCTATCACTCTGAGTCGCGGTTCGTACCTGATGGAATTCAATCCTCTCAGCGAAGCAGAATGCTTGCCCATTTCGTGCTGCATGCAGGAACAATTCTTTTCAATGGTTTGGAGGGATCCTTAAAGTTTCTCGAAGATTTGGAAGATCATTTTGATCTATACAATATTCCTCAAGACTGCAAAGTGCAAATAGCAGGCACTTGCTTGAAGGATACCGCTAAGACCTGGTATCGGCAGTGGAGAGTGTTGAACCCGGATTCTCATTATGAGAATTTTCGAGCAGAATTTTTGGAAGTCTTTCCTTTCGGCCTCAGTCGAGCTAGCCTTGCACAACAACTTTTTTCTCGTCAGCAAGGACCCAACGATAGCCCTGTTGCATTTGCTTTGGAAACAACACGCTTGTATAATTTATGGGATCCACATGCCAGTCATGTCGACATGTTGGACACCCTATTGCAGCAGTTCGATCCATTTCTACAGGATTTTCTTGAGGTTCGACACCCTGCTACAATTCATGAATGCCTTCGCCTCATACGAACGTATGAAGAGCGACACGGCAAACACGGTTCAACTCACCATGCTCGGGCACCCCGCGAGGCTTATTATGAAAATCCTCAGCAGCGTAATAGGCCTAATGACCTTCAACGCCAGCGTACACAGGTGCACGTCCAAGCATCATACGTTCCACCGCATAGAAGAGTGGTACACCAACCGCGAGTTTCTGAACAATTTTCTGGATACCGTACAAATGCACAGTATGCTCGACCCCGTTCCAATCCGCAGAATTCGGAACGTTTTCATGCTCAGGGCAATGATGATTTTTCTGCCCGTGCTGAGGGAAGAAGTAATAGAAATGAAAATGTCAACAGACATGCGGAGTTCCCGCAGCAGTTTTCACGCAGTTTTCCTCATCGTGAAAATTTTCCCGATACCCGGCAGGGCCGAGGTTTCAGACCGCATGATAATCCAACCAGGAATCCTTTAAACTTCCAAAGGAAGTAGACCAAGGGTCGGTCCTGCTTCCTGATACCAAGCATTCTGACCCTAAAACAGTATTAGTGACTGTCCAAACTCCTCAGTTGCCTGATGTGTTCTTGACAATTGAAGATATTATTGTCGAGACAAAGTTCGACACTGGTTCTGAAATATCAGCCCTAAATACGAAGTTTTGCACTGAAAAATTTCCTGCAATACTCGTTCAGCCTGCTACGCAGTATTTGCGAGGTGCAAATAACGAAATCTTCAGTATCACAGGAACTGTCACATTATCTCTAGGGCTGAGAAAGGCTCGTTTTACGCATTCTTTCCTGCTTATAGACGAACTCCCTGTTAAATGTGTAATGGGCATGGACTTTATCAATACTTTTCAAGTTACCCTGAATTTCGTGCAACATGTTATTTCCTTTCCGGAACCTGTCGAAGTGATTCCTACGGTTCCTATAGATATAACGAGTTTGTTATTGAGTAACCAATTGAATGAGAGGCAACGAAACCAACTTTCTCTACTTTTGCAGGAAAGCCCTGGTTAATGTTCTGATCAACCTGGTTTTACACAGGTGGTTTATCATGTCATTGACACTGAGGGTTCGAAACCGATAGCGACGAAGCCTTACCCTTGTGCTCCCCATAAGAAACAGGAAATGCTACGTCAAATTTCTGAGATGATGAAACAGGGCATAATAAGGGAATCAACAAGCGCCTGTGCTGCACCAGCCTTTCTGGTTCCAAAGAAACAACGCAATGAATTTCGTTTCGTGACAGATTTCCGCAAGATCAACCAAGTCACGAAAACGATCAATTATCCACTACCTGTCATGTCGCATATTTTGCATGACCTGTCATCAACTAAATTGATGTCAACCTTGGATTTGGCGAGTGGATATTGGCAGGTGGCGGTACATCCGGACTCCGTCGATAAAACAGTCTTTGTGACTCCTTTTGGGGCTTATGAATACCTGCGTATGCCCTTTGGACTAGCTTCTGCACCTGCTCCTTTCCAAAAGCTTATGGATACGGTTCTCAGACCTGTTCTAGGTCCCCATGTACATGTATATTTGGATGACATTATTATTACATCCGAGACTTTTGACGAGCACCTTTCTCTGCTCAAACAGGTGTTCCAACTGATATACAATGCTGGCTTGACGTTAAAACCTAGTAAATGCCAGATAGCGAGGGACGAGATTGTATATCTGGGGGTTGAAAATCACTCCCCACGGCTTATTTACGGATAATGAAAAAATTAGGCCTATTGTTGACTTTCCTCGGCCTAAAACAGCAAAAGAACTATCACGCTTTCTGGGAATGACCGGATGGTATCAGCAGTTCGTCCCCGCTTATGCTACAATCTGTGAGCCATTGTATGCTTTGAAACGTAAATACAAGAAGTTTGTTTGGACACCTGAGGCTAACGCTGCATTTGAAACACTGAAGTCTGCGTTGACTCAGCCTCTTGTGTTGGCTTTCCCGGATCATACTAAGGAATTTGATATTTATACTGACGCATCCGGAGTTGGTCTTGGTTGCGTTTTGTCACAAGCTGGGCATCCAATAGCTTTTGCGTCTCGTACTTTAGCCAAAGCTGAACGCAATTATTCAGCTACGGAACGTGAATGTCTTGCTGTAGTGTATGCTCTTGACAAATTTCAATGTTATTTTAACGAATTAACAGTTAACATAATTAAGGATCATTCTGCCCTTCAGTATTTGAATTCTGCTAAGCACCTATCTCAAAGACTTATGAAGTGGGCTCTGAAGTTACAAGAGAGCAATATCAAAATTTCGTATCAGCCAGGTCATAAGAATCAATTACCGGACGCATTGTCTCGCGTTCCGATTAGTGGGGTCCCCACAGAAACTACTCCTGGATGTCAGCCTTTACTTCTAATAGCTGATATAACATCCAGAGAGCAGATAATGGCAGAATTAATAAATGATCCAGATTTTGGTTATATCTATAATTTTTTGCTTGCGGGTTCGCCCCTACAAAGTGATCCTTCTCTGGCTGGGAGGTCACAGCATTTTGAAGTCATAGAGGGTCTTCTTTACTATACGAAATCTAGGAGTACTAGGGCAGAGTTTCGCCCATGCATTCCACGAACCCTTAGAATGGCCCTTTTAAACGAATTTCATGACAAACCTCTTGCAGGCCATTTAGGTATTCGTAAGACCCGTTGTAAATTGCGGGATGTTGCCTATTGGCCTGGCATGTACCAAAGTGTGCTCGCATACGTTCAATCATGTCACTTGTGTCAGATTAATAATTACCGTAATGTAAGACCTGCCGGTCACATGAAATCTAGTTCAAGTTCTCATGTTTTTGACATTATTTCAATAGATTTATTGGGACCTTATCCTTTATCTGTTAAAAACAAAGCTCGTTACGTTTTAGTATTAACTGATAATTTTTCTAAATGGGTTGAAGTTTTTCCCATTAAAGCCGCTACGGCAGAAGTTATTTGTAATGTATTAATTAATGAAGTATTCTCTAGATATGGTGCACCTAATAAAGTAGTTTCGGATAATGGTCCCCAATTTATTTCTGACATTTTTGAAAGAATGTGTGCGAGACTACACATTAAGCATAAATTCATTTCCCCATATCATCCCCAGAGTAATCCTGCGGAACGAGTAAACCGCACGCTAGTGAAAATGATTGCTACATTTGTCATGGATCATCACGAGCGATGGGATGAGCATCTTGAGCTTTTTTCGTTCGCCCTCCGCTCGTCTGTTCACGAATCTACTAAATTTACTCCGGCAGAACTTCTTTTGGGTCGAAAAATTAAGACCCCTTTTGAAAATTTAACGGGGATTATCGACGAACTAAACCAGCGACCAACTCCGCAATCAGTACGAATCATGGCAGAAAAAGCTCGTGTTGCAATGCTAGGAGCACAAGCGGCTCAAGCAAGATACTATAATACTAAGCGTAGGGAACCAGATCTTGTCGTTGGAGATCTCACTCTCGTGGAAACGCACTTCCAGTCTTCTGTTTCTCATACTTTAGTAAAGAAATTTGCACCCAGCTACGAAGGTCCATATCGGGTGGCAAATGTGTTTGAAAATAACATTATTCTTGAAAAACCTGACAATCAATTTCAATACGTACACGTTGCTCAGTGTCGCAAGTATCATGAACGGAATATAGATTTTATCGTCAACCCTACTCAACCTTCTGTTCCACAGACTCAAAAGTCTATATCTCACGATGAACCTCCAGAAATTTTGGACGAACCGACAAACATTTTTGAAGAATCTCCAGTGATTTTTTCTTCACCCTCCCCTCCTCAAGACGGGTTTCCAAACACGCAACCTGATTCTCCCATGAGACGAAGGCTCGAATCAAGTTCTTCAAATACTAGTATCGTTCCTTTCCCTCCAACCATTGCCAAGACTATTGCTGCACCGTTTCCTGATAACTCTGCACCAACACAAGCTCCTACTTCCTTGAATACCTCGTCAGAGAGTATTCCTATAGGCAGAAATAAACATCGCCCTGCACGACCACTAACTTACAGCAGCGACTCAGAGTCATCAGATATTTCTGATTTATCAGTTATGGACAATAGTTTGACGATTCCTAAACGTCAGACACAAATTACAAGCCGTCCAGCAACACCAAAAGCTGGTCGAAAACGTAACTTGTCTCCCCAATCTGCTTCGCCGCAACAGCGACGAAGGCAGAGATCCTTGCATCCGTCCGGGTTTCGCCCCTGGAACCTACGCTCAGGGCAAACAGGGCCGATGCCTGCTTCTACTCTCATGCCACGAGGTAGAAAGCGAAAACAAACGATGTGGCCGGAGCCACGTCCCTCCAAAAGAATGC
Organism: Macrothele yani; assembly: GCA_039090855.1. Taxonomy (NCBI): domain Eukaryota; kingdom Metazoa; phylum Arthropoda; class Arachnida; order Araneae; family Macrothelidae; genus Macrothele; species Macrothele yani. The sequence continues at coordinate 71,695,488 of CM077016.1, read as the reverse complement.
TGGAAGGACAACACGGGCCCCAGCACAAAGGGACTACATATCAAAAGCCTGGGGGAGCCCATTCCTGTCAGCCGCAGGGATTTCCTGACCGACAGACTTCGGCCGTTCCTGATCGACGGACTTCAGCCGTTCCTGACCGTTCCTGTCAGCCGCAGGGATTTCCTGACCGACAGACTTCAGCCGTTCCTGACCGACGGATTTCAGCCGTTCCTGACCGACGGATTTCAGCCGTTCCTGACCGTTCCTGTCAGCCGCAGGGATTTCCTGACCGACAGACTTCAGCCGTTCCTGACGGACGGATTTCAGACGTTCCTGACCGTTCCTGTCAGCCGCAGGGATTTCCTGACCGACAGACTTCAGCCGTTCCTAACCGACGGACGTCAGCCGTTCCTAACCGACGGGCGTCAGCCGTTTCTAACCGACGGACGTCAGCCGTTCCTAACCGACGGACGTCAGCCGTTCCTGACCGTTCCTGTCAGCCGCCGGGATTTCTTGATCGACAGACTACAGATGGTCCAGATCCAGTCAAGTCGTGGAAGAGATCTACACCACCTGAATTTACCAGTCCGATTAGGCCTGGAAAACGTTATCGTACTAGAGTTTTTTATGCGTCCTCGAGATAAGTAAGTTCTCGTGGACAGGTTCTTTTCTCCGTTTGTTGTTTTTCCTGCACGACCAGTTGGCGTGTCAGAATTTCTTTATTTCGTGTGGGCCTATGCATTCTTTTTGTGTATATATGTGTGTTTGTTTTTATATTTCTTCTATGTCCATCTAATAATCCAAATTTTTTTTATATATATGTGCTTAGGGGTAAAATAATAAAAATTGTTGCTGTTAGGCAGCTACAGGCAATCTTCGCTGCTGATACAGTTGGTTTGTATTCAACGATACTATGTGGACGTAATTTGAAATCTAGATATATGTGCGTAGGGATAAAATAATGAAAATTGTTACTGTTAGGCAGCTACAGGCAATCTTCGCTGCTGATACAGTTGGTTTGTAATCAACGCTAATAGGAAGACGTAATTTGAAATTAAAAAAGTGATTCCTGCTAGGCAGAATAAAAGGAAGGTATACCGATGCAGGTTTGTTTTGTTTAAGTATACAAAGTGTTTCACAGACGAATAGAGATTTCTTGATTTTGTCATGCCAAGTTTGATATTGTACATACTGCTGCCACCAAAACAACAACAAAAAAGAGGTCGATAAACGTCAGTCAACGAAGTGTAAGACTTACACTCCAAAATTGATAGGTTTTTCGAAAAAAAAAAAAAAAAATTAAGGGGGAGATGATGTAACGTATACTCTAGATTCACTTTCCTTTTGATTTTTACTATCTCTGGTTATTTTATTTTCCTATGTAAATTATCTTCTTACTGAACGAGATGTTATTTCTCCCGCTGAATGAGATCTGGCAATGAGTGTAAGTCATGACGTGGTGGTAGCCAGTATAAATAGGCGCGTTCAACGATACCAGAGAGAGCTTTTTGTTGATGTGCGTAGAGAGAGCTTTTTGTTGATGTGCGTAGAGAGAGCTTTTGTGAGTAGAGCTTCGTTCATGTGCAAGGAGCTACGTTTTATTGAGTAGCTATGTGATCTATGAAGTGTATGTTGGATACTACCAGGAGTTTCCCTAAATAAAGATTTTTCTTTAGTAAGTACGTTTTTCTCAGTTCATAGTTTTGTCAGACCTCTGTCTGGCTGTTAGGTTTATTTCATTAGTTGTTATTATTAACAACCAGCATTAAGACTTTATTCATCTTAATTACTACTACAACATTACTAGCAGTTAAAAGCTTGTTTATTATTATTACTACACTACTAGCAGGAAACTTTATTCATGATATAATTAACAACACAACAAGCATTAGAAGAAGAATTGAATTCATTATAACACATTAATACGATGTCGGTCCTGTACTTCAGTACGCTCCTTCCTTGAGGACAAACGACCTCAACTTCAATCAGCTCCTTGTGGTCTGACTTTTTGGTTGGACATTAAACAGCAACTCGTTCTCCACGTTCGCAATCTTTCTTTTAAAGCAAAAACGCTTCAAAACATGCGTCTCAACCATGTCCGTTCCATGCTCTCCATCCTAAGCCTAAGTGATCCTCTCTTCTGCCACTATCAAGAAGAACTGCGATCAATCCTCCTTCCTCTGGCTCAACAAGCTCTACGACGTCTCCGGCTACAACATCTATCGCCAGACGCATCCAATTACGATTTCCTTACATCCATGGAAAAAACACGAACAGCATCGAATTCACTTCGGCACCTTCGCCTCGCATCTGGAGAGGTGTCTGATGATCCACTCACTCTATGTTCCCAGGTCCGAAAGTTCTATACAGAGAAGTTCTGTGAATCTCCTCCGCCATCCTCTTCAGCTTTGGCATCACTTCTTTCTAACCTACCACAAGTTCCTCCCCATCTTGCCTCTTCTCTCCTCCTTCCTCCCACGTTCTCTGAACTATCCTCTACGTTTTCTTCTTTAAACTCTAGGGCCGCACCGGGTCCAGACGGCCTCACTTTCCTCTTCTATAAAACCTTTCTACCTCTCCTTCTACCATTTCTCTTTTCTGCACTTTCTGCTGCTTTCAATCACTCCCCTCTACCGAGGCGATTCACAGTAGCATATGTTGTACTATTCCCTAAGAAAGGTGATCTCCTTGACCTGGGGAATTGGCGCCCTATCTCCCTCTTAAATCTAGATTATAAACTTTATACTAAACTTCTTTCCCAACGCCTTAACCCCATTCTCACTCACATTCTCTCCCCAAATCAAACTTACACAGTTCCCGGCCGTTCACTTTCTCATAACATCCATCTACTAAATGATCTAATCCATCTTGCCCGATCTCGCTCTGAACCCCTCGCCCTTCTTTCTCTTGACCAACAATCCGCTTTTGATAATATCTCACATTCCTATCTATCGGCTACACTCCTTCACTTCGGTTTTCCTCCTTCCTTCGTCTCTCTTCTTTTCTCACTCTATGAAGACGCCGTTCTCCAGGTCAAGCTGCCCACTATTCTCACAGCGCCTATTCCCTTCCGCCGGGGAGTGCGGCAGGGTTGCCCACTCTCTGGACAACTCTTTGCAATCGCAATTGAACCCTTCCTCCGCTCTGTACACCAATCTTTTAAAGCAGTTCTGCCACCACTCTCTGCCTGCACAAGACATCATGCCACTACCTCTGTTGCATACACAGATGATGTCACCATCTGCATCCGTCATGACTCACAGTTTCCGTGTCTCCAACGTCTATTCGCAGCTTATGCCTCATGCTCCGGTGCAGCGCTCAACTCATCTAAAAGCACTGGTTTATGGTGCGGCTCATGGGCACATCGTGTAGACACCCCTTGGGGAGCAAGCTGGTCGTCCATCTCACAGCGCTTCCTTGGAGTTCATCTTGGTTCCTTGCAAGCTGCCCCCCTCTACACGTGGAATGCTATTCACCCACGCTTGCTCAGGTCAACTGCCTCCTGGAGGAGAGCCCAGTTCTGCTCATCATTCTTCCAGAGAGCTCGCCTCTCTCGAACTTACCTGATTTCCTTGTGCACACACTCTTGGCTTGGTGTCAAGTCTCTACAACTCCGCCTTCATGAAATTACCCGATGTCTTACTTCTCTGATTTGGACCTGCCACCACTGGGTCAGTGTCACAAAGCTTTGCCTCCCTCCGGATCACGGCGGCATCGGACTCCTTGATACACAGGAGTACTACAAGGCCGTCAGAATCACTACTTTTCTCCGTCTCTTCACGTCGCCAGTACCAGATGCCGTTTTAGCTAGGAACGTCATCGCCTCCCCGAGCAACCCTAACTTTTCTTTTCTCTCCTTACTACTCATGGACCACCGACCCCTCACCCTCATTCGACTTCCCCCTGTTTACCGTGAAGCTCTAACTTTCCTTCGTTCCCTCCCTCTCTCTCGTTCTCCACCTGATTCCACAACTGAGCTCCTTGCTGAACCCCTCTTTTATTCTTCGATTATTCACCCCTCTCATCTTCCGTACTTTGCCTATCCTACCTGGCTCCGAGCAGGTGTGGTAACAGTTAAAGATCTCACTAACCCTGACCTTTCTTGGCGACCCTTCGCCAGCCTCCCTCCCTCTCTTCTCCTCTCCTCCTCCTCTCGTGACTTCTACGACTCTATTCTTTCATCTATCATTTCTCAATTTCCTCATCTTGCTTCCCACTCAGGTATTTCCTTTGTTCCTTCTGCTTCTCTCCCATTTCCTCTTTTCTTGCTTACTTCTGGCTCAGCTCATCCCATTTCTTCTCTCTCGGTGTCAGCTCTTTATCGGTTCCTCGCTATGTCCCATTCTTCTCCTCCTCTCCCCATTCCTGATGTTCCCCCTGCTGCCACTGCTACGGTGTGGTCAGCCGCCCTGTCTCCTCTTTCTGCTCCTCTAGAAATTAATACCCATTGGCTTTTCCTCCATCGCCGCCTTCCTGTTCCCTCCGTTCTTTTCCGAATGTCTCTTCTCGATTCCCCTCTTTGCCCTTTCTGTGCTCGGGAGGCTGATGTCTCCCATGTCTATCAACACTGTGTTATATTACTCCCAATGCTGAACTTGGCATTTACTATCGCCCAATGTTCCATTACAGCAGATCTTACATTTGATGCATATCGGACTCTTCTGCTACAGAACTATCCCCCAGTCAAGCTCCCATCAGTCTGTGCCTATATTTTTATTTTAGCGAAGCATGTAATCTACGTGTTTCATCAACGCTGCAGATATTTGACTGCTCCTCTGACTGTGCATGAAACTTCTACGGCATTATTATGTCATTTCCGCGACCGTCTGACATCTCGACTTCGGCTAGAGTATTCTGTTGCAGTTACTCAGCGTCGGGAGAGCCAGTTCCTTGCCACCTGGTCACCGGCTGCCTCATGGTTTACCAGCTCGCCAGCGTCATTGTACCTGACGGTCGGCAGATTTGGTATTTGACCTTTTTGAATCAGAAATGCATATGTAAATATCAACAATCTGTTTTCAAGATCTTTGCACAGCTTGGAAATTTACCGCATGGGTTTTTTGATAAAGGGCTGTACGTGTTTACACAGCAAATTGTTTTTTGTGACACTCATCTTGTATATTTTTTTTTTCTTTCCTACATTGACGTTCAAGTTAGTTCGTCTTTAGTTTACATTTTGAGTATAAATATTGCAGTTAGTCATTAGCATAGTGCTGTATAAACATAGATATTGTTTCTGCAGTGTAGTTTTTTGTAATTTTGTTCTATTTTGTTTCCCGAACATGTTTGCACTGTGCTGTATAATTGTACATAGTTTTCAAAATATTGCGGAACAAGTAATCCATCTTATTTGCATCAGAATGTCCAAGTTTAGTTATTTCCTGTTATTAAACATTCCAATGATTTGTCTGATAATCAGTTTTTTAAATTGCATAGTACTGTACATCCTTGTAAATATGTTGTGTTAAAACTCACTGTCATATCGTACCTTCTTTCAAGAGACATGTTGACTAATGATTCTTACTGTATTTATTTTTGCACAAGTTAGTCAATTGCATGGTGTTGTACTCATGAGTAATATATTTTGAAAAACATTTTACCTATTTTGTTCTTTTGTGTGAGGTGATGCTTGGTACTATCATTCTTCTATCACTACATATGGATAGTGAGAATATGTTAAAGCTTTATTCATCGTGTGTTTTCTTATTATACTTACATTTTCTATCTGGTCATCAGAATAGTGTTACATTTCTGTATATGGTCCGATTTTGATTTGTAACATGTTGACACTGTGCTGTATATCTGTACATTGTTTTTGAATATTGCCGAACAGGTAATATATTATATTTACACCAGGAAGTCCAAGTTTGTTCTTCTCCTGATATTCATCATTTCATTGATTTGTCTTATGATCAGTTTGTCAATTGCTTTGTACTGTACATTCTTGTAACTATGATGTGTTACACCTTACTGTCTTTTTTTTTTTTTTTTTTTTTTTTTGCAAGAGAAACGTTGTCTCCTGAAGCTCTCAATTTTCTTGAACAGGTTTGTTAATCGCACAGCAATGCACTTATGAGCAATAAGTTTTTTTTTTTTTGTTAAAATCCTTCCTCAATGCCCAGACATGCTTGTCGCTGTTCATTTATCACGAGCTGTAATTTTGCTCCATTTTTCAACTTGTGCACTATGCTGTATATTTTTATATAGGTTTTAGTAGTTTAACGATCTTTGATCGTATTTTATTTGTATTTAGACGTCCTTATTAGTTCGTCTCCTGATTTCTACCTTGAATAAAGATATTTTGAAACCACCTTGGGCCTTAATGCATGCACTGGCCCTTGGTGACATGCTTTCGACAAGGTTTTGGAACACAACGATAGGTATGCGCTTCCATTCAGTACATAATGCTGTCGCTAACTGTTGCTTAGTAGTAGGCCTTGGTTCCAAACTTCTTATGCGGCGCTCTAATTCATCCCATAGGTGCTCTGTGGGATTAAGATCAGGGCTCTGTGCTGGCCAGTCCACGCACGATACAGAATTATTGTCAAACCACGCCGTAACAGTCCTTGCTTTATGGCTCGGTGCATTATTCTGCTAGTACCAAAAAGGCTCGGTTCCATAGTATATTGCCACAGAGTTGGTAGGGCATAATTGTCCAGAATATCGAGGTAGACGTGCTGGTTAACAGATTTGTTCACGATAACCAATGGGCCGGTACCATACCACGAAAAACACTCCCACACGAGTACACTGCCAGCTCCAAACTTGACCGTAGGAACAGTACACTGTGATAAATAGCGTTCCCCCGGCTGCTGCCATACCCACACACGGCCATCAGACTGATGGATCGTGTATCTGGATTCATCTATCCATATGACCCGTTTCCATTGATCTACGGGCCACGATAAATGTTCTTTACACCATGCTAAACGACGAGTAGCATTCCGAGTGGATATAAAAGGCTTAATGAGCAGTGGCACAACCACGGTAACCCATGGAATGAAGTTCTCTGCGAATTGTACGTGTACATACCGAGGTTCCAGCATTTTTACTCACCTGTACACTGAGGTCTTGTGCAGTACTCCGTCGATTAGCTGTAAAGACTGTCCTGAGGCTTCGAAGTCCTCTATCATTGATTTTCTTTGGTCTGCCGGTAGGTTTTGCTGCTTCAGGCACGCCATATGTCTTCCACTTATTCAGTACATCCAAACTACTTGACTTGGGTATGTTTAAACGCCTGTCGGTTTCTCTTATGGACAACCCACTAGTATAACACCGCACAATCTTTCCTTTCTCAAAGTAAATTCTCTCCCTCCGCGACATTTTCACTCAACCTCACAGTACGATATGATCGCGGTCAGCTTGCAGCCTTGTTTTTATACCGTTTGCAGCTGTACCGCGCATCTTAACAAAGCAGCGGCGGATCCGTTCATTTGCTTTTGAAGGGATGTTCGGTGACTTTTTTCAATATACTGAATCTCTGGTACCTCCTGCATTAAATGTGGATGTTATTTGAGCCAGTATCGCTTATCTGTTAGCATGGACAATCCTGGTCAGACGCCGCTGGTCACGGTCATTCAGTACCTGCGGTCGGTCACTGCGCTGTGCAGGATGGGTGGTAATGCCTTCCATGAAGTATTCTCAGTGCACAAGTGACACAGTGGATCGAGGAATGTTGAATGTTCGCACCATTTCGGAAATTGAATGTCCCATCCGTCTGGCTCCCACTACCACGCTTCGTTCAAACTCCGGTAATTCTCGTCTGCTTGCCATAAGCTAATGGCTGTTGTTCAACTTGATTCACGAGATTGCACCTCGCAACTGATAAAAATTGGGGTGTGCATCGAAGCCTTTATACGACGGAAGCGCCATTTAAAAATTTGCATACCGCTAACCCATGACGTTTGGTATTTCAGTGTATATAGGGATATATACATATACAGGGTGCACAGGAAAGTCCTTTTCGCCTGAAATAACTTGCGAACGGAGAGAGGTACAGTTATGCAAGTGAGATAACGGTATAGTAAAGCGACCATGCCCGATCGAATGCAACCAATAGCAGTGCCCCTAGTGGCGAAATGCGGAAGTTAGCCACTGCAAATCGAAAATGAAAAGAGATAGTGCAAAATTTCCAATTACAAAGTTGTAGAGAATCAATTAATTAGTACAAAACGACATTTGTTTTACACGGATAAAATAAATTGTCGCCTGAATACCCTAAAATGTCCGAAATCGATGTGCGACCTTTTGTATGAACGCTTGAAGGGAACAGGCATAGGTAATAAGCAAATACACACAATTTATTGCATAAATGCGTGCTTATGTCAATACAGTTTGATGACGTCAGATAAAACAAAAACAAAAAAGGCAAACTGGGGCACAGTGATAAAAAGTTAAAGTCGAGTATGTTCGAAGAGTTCGCCATTGCCCACGATACACATTTGTATTCGTGAAAGTAACTCTGCATGCACATTCCTCAACATGGAAGGTGTCACGCTATTGCAAGCATCTGTAACACGACGACGTAGATCCAGCAGACTTGTAGGCGTTGTTGCATACACCTAACTTTTTGATTGAAGCTCGCCATTCTCACACAGCGTACGTAGACCTAAACTTCTAATCAGGGTACATCCTGCTACTGGTTTTTATATCGTAAGTACGGTACAACGTCACAATCTGCATTTGCATACGGCTACATTTGCGAAATGTGAATATGCAGGTTCGAATCGTCTCGCATGGATTTCGGACATTTTAGGGTATTCAGGCGACAATTTATCTTATCCGTGTGAAACAAATGTCATTTTGTACTAATTAGTTGATGTTCTACAACTTTGTATTTGGAAATTTTGCTCGATCTCTTTTCGTTTTCGATTTGCAATGGCTAACTTCCTCATTTCACCACTAGGGGCGCTGCAATTTGTTGCATTCGATCGGGCGTAGTCGCTTTACTATACCGTTATCTCACTTGCATAACTGTACCTCTCTCCGTTCGCAATTTATTTCAGGCTAAAGGGACTTTCCTATACACCCTGTATATACAGTATATTTAACTTTAAAATTTTCGGTGCGCCCTATTGGCTCAGGGGCTGGCTTATGACCGTTCGTCCAAGAAGGGTCTCGGTTCGAATCCCGGTAAGGCATGGATGTTGTGTTTGTCTTACGGCGCTGGCTCTCTCCCTTCCCTGGAACCAGTGACCCTAAATTAGGGACGGGCGACTGCTTATAGCCCATTGAGTTGCTCACGGTGGTCGTTAAACCTCCAATATAAAGAAAAAAAATAGGTAGGTCCATCTCATAAATTTATAAATTCAACACAACTTAAGGCTTCAAGTGGTCGAAATCGGACCTTTGTCACTGCACATCTATCCTTGTGTATTATTATTATTTTGCAGCCAAAATATTCATAATCCGTTTTTGAAATCGCCGTGCAAATATGTACATGCAGCGCTAGCGTACGTGTATTTGTATCTCTTTATTCTAAAAAAGTAACTGCTGCCGCTGCTGATGCTGCTGCTGCCGCTGTTTTAGAAATTTCGCTTCACTCTTGCTTTCCTAGCTCACCGCGCGAAACGTATTGAACACAAAAATATGAAATTTACATCGTATGTAGAGAATTGTTTGGAGAATCTCTATATTCTAAAAAAGTAACTGCCGCTGCTGCTGCTGCCGCTGTTTTAGAAATTTCGCGACAGTTCTGCTTTCGTAGCTCGCAGCGCAAAACGTATTGAACACAAAAATATGAAATTTACATCGTTTGTAGAGAATTGTTAGGAGAATCTCTATATTCTAAAAAAAGTAACTGCCGCTGTTTAGAAAGTTCGCGACAGTTTTGCTTTCGTAGCTCGCAGCGCAAAACGTATTGAACACAAAAATATGAAAATTACATCGTTTGTAGAGAATTGTTTGGAGAATCTCTATATTCTAAAAAAAGTAACTGCCGCTGTTTTAGAAATTTCGCGACAGTTTTGCTTTCGTAGCTCGCAGCGCAAAACGTATTGAACACAAAAATATGAAATTTACATCGTTTGTAGAGAATTGTTTGGAGAATCTCTATATTCTAAAAAAAGTAACTGCCGCTGTTTAGAAAGTTCGCGACAGTTTTGCTTTCGTAGCTCGCAGCGCAAAACGTATTGAACACAAAAATATGAAAATTACATCGTTTGTAGAGAATTGTTTGGAGAATCTCTATATTCTAAAAAAAGTAACTGCCGCTGTTTTAGAACGTTCGCGACAGTTTTGCTTTCGTAGCTCGCAGCGCAAAACGTATTGAACACAAAAATATGAAATTTACATCGTTTGTAGAGAATTGTTTGGAGAATCTCTATATTCTAAAAAAGTAACTGCCGCTGTTTTAGAAAGTTCGCGACAGTTTTGCTTTCGTAGCTCGCAGCGCAAAACGTATTGAACACAAAAATATGAAATTTACATCGTTTGTAGAGAATTGTTTGGAGAATCTCTATATTCTAAAAAAAGTAACTGCCGCTGTTTTAGAAATTTCGCGACAGTTTTGCTTTCGTAGCTCGCAGCGCAAAACGTATTGAACACAAAAATATGAAATTTACATCGTTTGTAGAGAATTGTTTGGAGAATCTCTATATTCTAAAAAAAGTAACTGCCGCTGTTTTAGAAAGTTCGCGACAGTTTTGCTTTCGTAGCTCGCAGCGCAAAACGTATTGAACACAAAAATATGAAATTTACATTGTTTGTAGAGAATTGTTTGGAGAATCTCTATATATTAAAAAAAAGTAACTGCCGCTGCTGCTGCTGCCGCTGTTTTAGAAATTTCGCGACAGTTTTGCTTTCGTAGCTCGCAGCGCAAAACGTATTGAACACAAAAATATGAAATTTACATCGTTTGTAGAAAATTGTTTGGAGAACACGCTGAAAAAAACGTTTCTCGATTCTAGCGATATTTCAAGAGCTATTGTATTTCAAAGTTAAGGTAAGCAAAAAAGTGCTATCAGGTAGCGTTCCGGACACACTAACAGCAACAGAACCACGAAACTTTGTAGGCATGTAGTGCCATGTCCGAAGTTTTGCCCCTCTTCGCCCTTTTTTTTGAGTCTCGATTTAGTTTACGAGAAATTAAATTTCTAAATTTCACAAAATTCTCTATTTCGCGATGAGATCCATTTAAAAAAACGGATATATGGCAACCTATAAATCATAACGCATTGAAATTTTTACAGCATAAACGTTCAGCTATCATCCTTTTTTGACAAACAAAAATTTAAGAAAAAGTCATTTTCTGATTTTTAAGCATTTTTTAAAGTCGCAAAGGAAAGAAACGAACGGCTCGTCTGTCTTCACGATAACCACGGAGGAACGTTCTGGTCCCATAACCTGCTGCCATGGTGACGCAGAGAATTTGTTATGCATATGCTTTGTTGGTAAAGCTATCTGAGTTGTTTAAGGTGGGCGTCAAGTAATTTTGCTTTCTATGCTTCCAATGGAAAAACTTCTGTACACATTTTCTTCACAATTAATGCGTTCCCAAGGATGAAAATGTGAACATCGATTAAAATAGCTTCATTTTATAACTTGGAATACTTAATGTTTTCTAAAACATAACCATAATTATGCAATCCAACATTTGTTTGTCTACTGATGTCATCAAAGTGCAGGTCGCGCCATCTTTTTTCTGGTTCCAACACCACCAAAGGAGAAGTTATTGATTTTTAATATAATTATGGTTATGTTTTAGAAAATATTAAGTATTCCAAGTTATAATATGAAGTTATTTTAATCGATGTTCAAATTTTCATCCTTGGGAACACACTCATTGTGAAGGAAATGTGTACAAAAGTTTTTCCATTGGAAGTATAGGAAGCAAAATTACTTGACGTCCTCCTTAACGGTTTAGCATAACGGTTTACAGAAATGCTTTTGGACCGCTTTTGTTTTCCTTCGTGGTAAATTTAGTAAGTGCTATAAGTTCAAACGACAAAAGTCCGACCTTCCAAAAAATAACGACAGTAAAAAAACTCTGAAACTTCGGAATAACAAGCCTTATTTGTTTAGACATGCAATAAAAATTGAAATTTATATGAATTTTCCAGTTTTTATTTCATGTGATATATTCGGAGATCGGGCTGCCGGGCCCGAGCGCTACTCTGGAAACGAGCGTAGCGAGCCTAAAAGCGCATTCCCTAGTAGTTGCAAATGAACGCAAACAAACATGTAAGATTTATTTAACACAAAAACTTGAAACTATTTATCCAGAGCAACTTCAAACTTTCCTGCTACCAGCGGAAAAATCAGTGTTCCGTGAGGTTAGTAATTGGAATTCAAAGTAGCATGACAATAAGAGGCAGTGTGTTTAGGGATTTGTTTATTGATATTTGCATTTGTGTCAAAAACTTTTCTTGATATAGTTATTTCTCCCAGCTTTGCCTGAAATTATAGTTCAACGCCATTGCTTTTCGTACTTTTTCTTGTTTTATTTTTGTCACTTGCACATTCTCGTGGAACGGAACCCAATATAAGAATGAAGAATAACGAAAAACTATTTTCGACTGCCATTATAGTCTTTGTTTTGATAAGGCATGTTCCTTGAAGCGTGCAGTGGCCGCGACGGCGAGGCCATGAGAAGTGACTTCAGACGCAGTGATTATTATACGACACATTCTGACCTTGAAAAGTAAAAGACTGACTGACTGCCCTTTGTCAGCAGCACACTGGGACGTAATCATATTGTTCATTTCCTTCAGACCTTTTCCATTGCTTTCAACTGATGTTCCTTACCGTGATTTTAGGTCTTGACTGTAGAGAGTAATGCATCGATCTCGATGCCGCTTATTCAGTAGCAGAAACTTTGTAACACAATCACTTTATTTATGCGTCGGTCACTTCTTCTGCAGGCTAGTGATGGGTCATTCGTGAACGATTCCTTCACAACGAATGACTCCTCACCGTGAATGGTGAATGGTTCGCACTCACCTCTGTGAATGATCATTCCATCCGCCATTTCTGCGACGCACACTTAAGTCGCTGCAAGTTTATCTCGCTTCCACCCCACGGGTTCGGAAACGAATTCCCAATAAGAAAATTAATGCGAGCATTAATAAGTCAACCGTTATGTGAGTGAGCAATCAGAAGTCAGCTGCAAATACACCGATGAGCTATTTCATTACGACCACCTACATTAAAAGCTGTAAGACCCCCTTTAGCCCACAAAACAGCGGCCACTCGACAAGGCATCTATTCGATGAGGTGGCGATAGGTATCCTGGGGTATCTGGTACCATAATGTCAAACAACAGGTCCTCCAGTTCCCGTACATTTCGGGACGGTGGTGATTTAGCGCGAACCCGCTTTTCCAAGTCGAATGTTCGCTTGGGTTCCTGTCAGGTGAATTTGGAGGCCAGGAAATTTAACAGAAAGTCACCAGAATGTTCCTCAAACCACTCCTTGACGATTCTGGCAGTGTGGCATGGCGCATTATCCTGTTGATAATGGCCATCACCAGCAGGGAACACAGTTGTCATGAATGGGTGAACTTGGTCCGCAACGATGTTCAGATACTTGACAGCTGTCAGGGATTGGGATAATGGGGCCTAATGTGTCCCAAGAAAACATCGCCTACAGCATAACACTGCCGCCGTCGGCTTGTTTCCGCTTACCAGTGCATCCAGATGCCGTAGCTTCTGTTGATAATCAGCGTATCAGCGCTCTACCGTCTACGTGATGCACCAGGAATCTTGATTTGTCATACCAGGCCACTTTCTTCCAATCATCCATGGTCCAATATCGATGATCTTGGGCCCATTTCATGCGTTGTTGGCGATGACGTGCAGTGAGCATGGGGACCCGGCTGGGTCTTCGGCTACGCAGGCCCATGCGCAGAAAGCTACGATGAACCGTGTGCTGTGACACATAACCCTGATCACCACTGTTATAGCTGCGGGTGATTTGTCGCGCTGTGAACAATGCGCGACAGTCTCCGCTCCCCTCTGGCATGAGTGAGATGCGGACGACACAAGGCTGGACGTCGGTACGTCGTTTGGTCATTTGGCATCTGTGCACCACTTTTGATACGTACTCACAACAGCGGCAAGTGAACAACCCACAAGCCTCGCCTTTTCCGAGATCATAGCTCCGAGGCGCCGTGCCATCCCAATTTGACCTTTATCAAACTCCGATAAATCGGCAGCTTTTTCCATTCTGACTCCGAACACTCTACTAACCGAAAGCCGGTACTCGGGTTGTATATATACTGCTCTGTGAACTTCACCTGCGCCACCATTCGGTCTCCAGTAACGCTCATTTCTCTAGGTTGGGGGTGGTCATAATGGAATGGACCATCGGTGTACAGGCCACTGAATAAGAAACTTTTATTCAATACCAGGTTAGACAACCTTTAGCACGAATTACAGCACTTATGTGGTTTAGCATAGATTCCACAAGGCGTTGGAGTGCATCTACGTCTACAGTACACCATGCGTTCACCGGGCAGTCCTTTGACTGACTCAGATTTCACGGAAGAGGACTTTGCTCCCGGATCTTTTTTTCTAACATGTCCCATACATTCTCAATGGGGTTCACATCCTGGCTTTGTGGTGGCCAAGGAAGATGGTGGAAGTCGCTGTCATGCTCGTTGAACCACTGCTGAACGCATCTTGAGCGATGGAGTGCTTGAAACAGCCGTTACCTGATGGATAAAATTCAACATTGCGGGCTGGACGTGATCGGCAACACTTCAGATAATTCTTAGCGGACACCCGACCTTCCAGCAATATCAGAGAAGCGTTCCGTAGCAACCGGACGTGCTTCACACCATGACACCACTATAACGAAGTAAATTTCTCCGTCATTTTTATCCACGCCAGGATTCGAACCCGGATCCCCTCATTCCGGAATAAGTCACTCTACCAATTGAGCTACGCGGACGTTTTATTCTGATTTCTATCTGTCGTGTGCTTCCTTCTGGCAGGTACGTCACATCTCCTGGTACGTTACATCATCTCCCCCTTATTTTTTTTTTTTTTTTTTCGAAGTGCTGGAGAAAGGATTCTCTTATTTTTGCTATCTCGCGGTGTGGAAATAACATCACACCATTGCGAGAATTTGAACGGTCGGGTCATCCGGATAGTTCGGGCGCCATTATAACGAAGTAAATTTTTCCGTCATTTTTGGTCTACGCCGGGATTCGAACCCGAGGCCGCTTATTCCGGAATAAGTTGCTCTACCAACTGAGCTACGCAGACATTTTATTCTGATTCCTATCTGCCTTTATGTCGTGTGCGTCCTGCTGGCAGGTACGTCACATCTCCCCCCCGAAAGAGGGCCGGGGCATGGCCCACGGGTCAGCCGTGACCATGAATCGTTGCAGGCAGCCATCCACTGTAGAACGTGCACTTGAGAACTCCCAGTCAATCTGGTGTGTGGAATGCAACGTCACACACATTTATTTTTCGAAGCTCTGGCTATACAACAACAAACGCTCTGGCTATACAACAACAAACGCTCTCCTTACGTATCGTTGAACGCGCCTATTTATACTGGCTACCACCACGTCATGACTTACACTCATTGCCAGATCTCATTCAGCGGGTGAAATAACATCTCGTTCAGTAAGAAGATAATTTACATAGTAAAATAAAATAACCAGAGATAGTAAAAATCAAAAGGAAAGTGAATATAGAGTATACGTTACACCACTTCCAGAACATTGAGTCGTGTTTATAAAACAAGTTGGCTCCATTGCTTCATAGGATGCCCGTCAAACTCTCTGTCCACTGTTGGTACAGAACCGCGACTCGTCGGACCACATGACTTTTTCCCAGTCTTTCAGTGTCCAATCACGGTGTTCCTGACACCACTGTAGAAAAAATTTCCGGTTCTTCGCAGAATACAGTGGTTTCTATATAGGTATGCGACTCCCAATACCGATCCTCAATTCTCTGCGCATAGTTCGCTAAGATATAGATCGAGAACACCTTTAATTGAATTCTTCTGTCAATTGCTGTACACAGGAAGTCATGTTTATCCATACAAGTCTTCTCAGACGACGGTCTGCCTTCTCGTTCCTGACAGACTGTCATCACGCCACAGGTACTCCTCGTAGACAAGCAACGTGGTTATTTTTCCACTGATTAAAGACGCAGGATAGAAACAATATAGAAATCGGATTTGACTGTCCTGATTTATATTACTCTTTTTATTGTTTATACATTGGTCTGTTCATGTTTAATTTGTCAGGCGTCTTTTTCGGTTACCTTGCTGCTACAATTCAGTTTCCAAATTAATTTCTACCTTTTTATTCTACCTGGGCATTGGATAAATTTTCCCTCTTTTTCTCGGGGAACCGAAAATTCCCTCCGTCGCACGGATATTTACCAATTCTCCTCCATACCACCTGAAAGTGCCAGATTAAATTCCTTCCTATGCTCCCTCCCCCTTATTACAGGAAAAGTGCGGATTTGTTCCCTCCTACGATCATCAGGTCAGCTCCATATTACTTTAACCCCTCTCACATCCCTTCATTAGCAACGTACTTTGCACGTGTGCATATCTATCACGGCGCCTTCCTCTTACATGTGAGCCCATTGTTCCATCCCATCCTTCTAAAAAAGGGGATGTCTCCTGAGAAATCCAAATAATGCTGTAAACCTATTTCCAGAGCAATAAAGTAATTTGCTAACTAAACTTCGTGAACAGCCGATGCAGAGGAACTGTTTTTCTCCGAACATCGGAAGCATAGCATAGAGTGGTCATCTCCTCTTCGTCATTAATGGCTGGCTGAAAATTAGAAAAGAGATAATCCCAAAACCTCCTCAAAAACACTAACGAAAACGGAAATGGTTTTAAAAAAGGTTATTAATATTGACTTTTTCTGTAAGTAATGGGCGCAGGGTAGCAGTTGGGACTCTGTGTAAAATTTCAATCATCTGTTATAACTATTGGTGGACGAACACGCGGCGCACTTGCAAAGAATGTGTTTCCTGCTAGGAGTTTGGAAAATCATATACATATACACTGAAGTGCCAGAAAAACTGGTACAGACGAGCTTATGCCAAATACATAGCAACGTCACCTATGCGCGTACTTGGTTGCGTCCGCCAGTGCGTATATAAAGCGATAGACATCCTTGCCAGCTGTCAGAGCTGTTTTCGGCATGAGAACGACAAGTAATAACGATTTAAGCGATTTTCAACGCGGTGTCATAGCTGGCACTCGTGAGATGGGCCATAGTATTTCGGAGGTAGAAACGAAGCTTGGATTTTCACGGACGACCATTGCAAGGGTGTACCGTGACTACAAGGATTCCGGCAAAACCTCCAACCTACGATACCAGTGTGGCCGTAAAAAGACATTGGGGAAACGTGACCATCGTCGGCTGTCAAGATTCGTTTCACGCGACACTCTCGCGGGTAGCATCGGAATTCAATGCTGGAGCCTCCGCAAGCATCAGCGTCCGGACTGTGCAACGTACCCTGCACGATATGGGCTTTGGGAGCCGACGCCCAACTCTAGTCCCTTTGATGGGTGCACAACACAGTGCTATGCGCGTCGTTTGGGCACGGCAACACCGCCAATGTACACTTGATGACTGGAAACAAGTAGCCTGGTCTGACGAGTCGTGTTTTCAACTGTATCGGGCAGATAGAAGGATTCGTGTGTGGCGCAAATCCCATGAAGCCATGGATCCCGCCTGTCAACAGGGAACTGTATCGGCTGGTGGGGTTCCGTAATGGTATGGGGTGTGATTAGCTGGACCTCACTGGGACCCCTGGTACGTCTACAAACGTCTGTGACCGGCCAACGCTATGTGCGTATCCTTTCTGACGAGGTACACCTGTTCATGTCCTGCATTCATGCTGATGGGTTGGGCCTATTCCAACAGAACAATGCACCTCCACACAAGTGTCGGGATGCCACATTATGTTTAGAGGAGCATTCATCTGAGTTTTGGGTGTTGCCATTCCCACCCAAGTCCCCAGATCTGAACGTGATAGAACACATTTGGGATGCCATGCAACGCGCTATCGAACACAGGAATCCGAGACCTCGGAATACACCCGAATTGTGGAACGCTCTGCAGGAAGTATGGTGTGCATTGCCTACAGCATATTTCCAGAAGCTAGTGGAGTCCATGCCCCGTCGTATTTCTGCAGTCCTGTGCTTCCGTGGGGACCTACTAAGTATTAGACTGGTGTACCAGTTTTTCTGGCACTTAAGTGTATATACATCATCATCATCAACCCATTGCTGGATGAAGGTATCCCCAAATTTCCCCCACAACTGTCTGACTTGAGCCACTCTCCTTCATGTCACTCCGGCATGTTTTCGAATTTCATCCATCCATCGCCTGTTTCTCCTTCTTCTGGGTCTTTTCCTGTCCCTTGGAATCCAGTCTAAAATTTCGGCTGTCCTTCTGGCAATATGTCCAGCCCATTGCCTTTTCAGGGATTTTACTCTGATCATGATGTCTTCCACTCTTGTCATTTTCCTTATCCACGAGTTCTTCTTCTTATATTTCCTGGTTAAACCAAGCATGGCCGCCCCGGTGGTGCAGTGGTCTAAGCGATGGGCTCTGATCATTCGTCCCAAAGGGGTCCAGGTTCGAATTCCGGAGTGGCATGGATGTTGTGTTTGTCTTTCGGCACTGGCTCTCTCCCTTCCCTGGAACCAGTGGCCCTAAATTAGGGACGGGCGACTGCTTATACCCCATTGAGTTGCTCACGGTGGTCGGTAATCCTCCAATTAAAAAAATAAACCAAGCATGCATCTCTTTATACTTCTTTCTGTTGTTTGCAGTCTTTGTATGTATTTTTTAGTTAAAGTCTATGTCTCTGCTGATGCATACATACGTATACACCGAGTGGTCACTGAATTATGGATACAATACGTACCTAAAAAACATTTTTTTTTTACTAGGGACAACATCATCAACGTCGGGTACAATCCACGTAAACGGAATTTTTAAATTTTTGGCAAACGTTTTGCCAAGCACTTCAAAATTTGTGCCCTCACCCGTACGATACGTAGTACCCCCCCCCCTCCCTTCCAGTTCTGATCTGCTGGTGTTGCAACTACCAGTGAAAATGTTGCGACCAATTTATATAATAAACTATTCAAGCAAATTTACCCCAAGCTCCAAAAGCAGCATTACTTGTGTCAAAATACAGTCGTACCTCAGTAACGCAAATCACTTTTACCGCGAACTGTTATTTTATTCCCCGACCATTTTGATATGTATTAAGTGGTTTTTTGTATTTATTCTTTTAACATGAACACGCTGAATGAACAAGAAATACCGGTTTAAACGAACATATATTTCACATGCATAGAAAAATGCATTCTCTTACCCGCAGTGCGAAACAACAACCTTTTTTTTTTTTTTTTTTTTGTTCTGGTTAATATTACTGTTTTGTCTCGTTCATTTTGAGGCCCACGGGGACCCCTGGCTCTTCTTTTGTTCTGAATGATGAAAAGGAGAAATTGGGTGGCATTCTGGAGTAGGGTACGTTTGCTAGGGTGAGAGCGCCATTTATGGGCTCTCCTACTTGAACAAGGGGTAAGGAATTTCCGGAAGGGTGAGGCTCTGGGCAGAGGATGAGTCTTCTCTTCTCTCAGTTCCTCTCATCTACTTAGGCTGAATTCCCTCCCATTAAAGAAAGAGTTTAAAAAAAAAGAAGTTTAGGACGACAATGCCATGACTTCAGAAATTTTGACAGACGTAGAAATTGCGGACGAGGTGATTGACACAGGCACAGAATTTATCTGATGCTGATGAAGACAATGACATGGAATCCCTTGCACTACCGTGAAATTTTCGGAAGCTTTCTCTGCGTTTCAAACTACGCGTCGTTTTGCAACGGAATTGGCAGATATTTCGGTACCTTTAAAGAACGTGGACGAGCTGAAAAATGTTTAATGTATGTATTGCTCTGATAAGAAAAGAAAGCAGCTTCCAATAATAGAATTTTTTAAACACAGAGTGAATGTACTGTGTACTGAATGAATACCCGGTAAAAATGTTTTGTATACATACCTACTGCAGTATACACGCTGTTTTACGGTATACAGCTGTGACTTATATTCTTTACTTTAATTTTTAGTTGTTTTCTCTATGTAAATTTGAGTTCATTTTCTTTTAGCGTTTTCAACCTTAACGTTATATCTTCTCGCTCGCGGAATGTGGTTGGCAACAATTCTGAGGTCAGCGAGCGTGACGTATGCATGTCGACAGATAAGAACTAGAGGTATAAAATGTTGAAGCAGCAGCCAAAAGTGTGGTATGGTGGTGTGATATTATAATCGTGGAAGCTGCGTTACTCTGAAGTATGATGTACTTGAAGGCGGCGTGCTAAGCCAGTGGCGCACCGAGGAATATGTACATATATATACAATATGTACATATATCTATCGAGAGATATACACTGAAGTGCCAGAAAAATTGGTGCACCAGTCTAATACTTGGTAGGCTGCCCACGGGAGCGCAGGACTGCAGAAATATGACGGGGCATGGACTCCACTAGCTTCTGGAAATATGCTGTAGGCAATGCACACCATACTTCCTGCAGAGCGTTCCACAATTCGGGTGTGTTCTGAGGTCTCAGATTCCTGTGTTCGATAGCGCGTTGCATGGCATCCCAAATGTGTTCTATCACGTTCAGATCTGGGGACTTGGGTGGGAATGGCAACACCCAAAACTCAGATGAATGCTCCTCTAACCATAATGTGGCGTCCCGACACTTGTGTGGAGGTGCATTGTTCCATTGTTCTGTCGGAAGAGGCCCAACCCATCAGCATGAATGCAGGACATGAACGGGTGTACCTCGTCAGAAAGGATGCGCACATAGCGTTGGCCGGTCACAGACGTTTGCAGACGTACCAGGGGTTCCAGTGAAGTCCAGCTAAACACACCCCATACCACGATGGACTCCCCCCAGCCGGTACAGTTCCTTGTTGACAGGCGGGATCCATGGCTTCATGGGGTTTGCGCCACACACGAATCCTTCTATCTGCCCGATACAGTTGAAAACGCGACTCGTCAGACCAGGCTACTTGTTTCCAGTCACCAAGTGTACATTGGCGGTGTTGCCGTGCCCAAACGACGCGCATAGCACTGTGTTGTGCACCCATCAAGGGGACTCGAGTTGGGCGTCGGCTCCCAAAGCCCATATCGTGCAGGGTACGTTGCACAGTCCGGACGCTGATGCTTGCGGAGGCTCCAGCATTGAATTCCGATGCTACCTCCGAGAGTGTCGCGTGAAACGATTCTTGGCAGCCGACGATGGTCACGTTCACCCAATGTCTTTTTACGGCCACACTGGTATCGTAGGTTGGAGGTTTTGCCGGAATTCTTGTAGTCACGGTACACCCTTGCAATGATCATCCGTGAAAATCCGAACTTCTTTTCTACCTTCGAATCCCACGAGCGCCAACTATGACACCGCGTTGAAAATCGCTTAAATCGTTATTACTTGTCATTCTCATGCCAAAAACAGCTCTGACAGCTGGCAAGGATGTCTATCGCTTTATATACGCACTGGCGGACGCAACCGAGTACGCGCATAGGTGACGTTGCTATGTATTTGGCATAAGCTCGTCTGTACCAGTTTTTCTGGCACTTCAGTGTATATACATATGTATATGTATGTATGCATACAATATATCATCATCATCATCATTGTCAACCATTATCAATCCACTGCTGGACGAAGGTCTCCCCAAGTTTCCTCCACAACGGTCTGTCTTGTGCCAGTCTCCTCCATGTCACTCCCGCATATTTACGAATTTCATCCACCCATCTCCCATGTGGTCTTTTTCTGGGTCTTTTCCTGTCCCTTGGAATCCAATCTAAAATTTCGGCTGTCCAACTATGGTCTGTCCTTCTGGCAGTATGTCCAGCCCATTGCCATTTCAGGGATTTAACTCTGATCATGATGTCTTCCACTCTCGTCATTTTTCGGATCCACGAGTTCCTCTTCTTATCTCTCCTGGTTATACCAAGCATGCACCTCTCCATGCTTCTTTGAGTTGTCTGCAGCCTTTGTATGTCTCTTTTAGTTAAGGTCCACGTCTCTGCACCATACGTAAGCACTGGAAGGATGCATTGATCAAACACTTTTCTTTTAAGACATAATGGCATATTGCTCTTGAAAATTATGCTGTTTCTTCCAAAAGCTCTCCAGGCAGGTTTTGTACGCCGAATTAATTTCTTCATCAATGTGACCCTCACTTGATATCTGCTGTCCAAGATAAACATATGTATCTGTTATCTCCAGTTTTTCTCCTTCAATCGATAAATCTTCATTTCTTGTAAAAGCATTGAACATCACTTTTGTCTTCTGAAAGTTCATTTTTAATCCCACTTCTTTACTCTTGTCAGCAAGTTCCTGGATCATACTCTGCAGCTCTGATGGGGTAGTTGCAAAAATGACTACGTCATCAGCAAAACGAAGGTGGGTTAGATAATCTCCATTAATCTTTATCCCTTTGTTTTCCCAGTTCAGTGATTGAAAGACATTTTCCAATGTGGCATTAAAGAGCTTCGGAGATATGGTGTCACCTTGTCTCACTCCTTTTCCAATTTTTATGTGTGTTGTATTTTCAAACAGCCGAATCTTTGCACTTGCATTTTCATAGATGTTATTAATAATATTAATGTATGCATCTTCAATACCGCAGGATTTCAGAGCCGTGGTAACTGCTGATGGTTTCACCGAATCAAAGGCTTTTTCATAATCGATAAAAGCCATGCACAATGGAAGTTCATATTCCCTCGCTCTTTCAATTAGTTCTCTCAGTACGTGGATATGATCTATTGTGCTGTAGCCACTCCTGAATCCAGCTTGTTCTCTCGGTTGAGCCATGTCCAGTGTTACCTTCAAGCGGTGTGAAAGAACTTTAGTGAAGATTTTATAAACCACTGATAGGAGGCTGATAGGTCTGTAGTTCCTGAGATCCTCAATGTCACCTTTTTTATGTAGCAGGATCATTGTAGCGTTGTTCCAATCCTCAGGAATCTTCCCTTCATTAAGGCATCGAGTGAAAATTTGGGCGAGTACTGTTTCAATTTCTCCACTTGCTTCTTGTATGATGTCTATAGAAATTCCATCTTCTCCTGGAGCTTTCCCCCGCTTCATGTTCTTGATATGAGCAACTTCTGCTGGGAGGACTGGAAGAACTCTGGTACCTTTCATGATGTCTGGAGTACATGTATCATCCCTTTCATATAATTTGGAGTAGAAATCTTTCACTCTTGTCAAAATTTCGCCTCTATTTCTTGTTATAGAACCATCTTCTTTTCTCAGAGCCATAATCTGTTTTCTTCCCTTACTGAGATGTCCCTTTGCTATCTTAAGGCTTTGGTTGTTTTCAATTGCTTTCCTCACTAGCTCACAGTTGAATTTCCTTACGTCTTCAGTGATACTTTTTCGTGTTGTCTTGCATAGCTCTATATATTCCACTTTGGAAGTCACATCTTCTTTAGTTGTCCTCATCTCTCTTCTTTTTTGCATCAACATTTTGGTTTTTCCTGATAATTTGTTCATATGCAACTTGTTCTTAGACCCAGCTAATTTTGTTGCTGTTTCCATAAGAGCTGTGGTTACTTTTCTGTTAACTTCAGAAATATCCACTTCTTCCGATGTTAGGCCTTCTAAAGCAGAGAATCTGTTCTTCAGTTCCAACTTGAAAGTATTATGGTGTTTTTTAAGGTTGGTTATGTCAATACATTTTGTTTGTCTTATGAGCTTGCCACGTTCCAGTTTAGTGTTGAGGTGCATCTTACATCTCACCAATCTATGGTCACTACCTGTGTTGAACTTGTTCAGCACACTGCAGTCTTCGATGACGAATTTTTTGTTACACATAATAAAATCAATTTCACTTGTCGTCCCAATTGGATGTCTCCATGTCCATTTCCTGTGTGGCTTTTTCTTGAAAAAGGAGTTCAAGATGAAAAATCCTTCTGCCTCTGCAAACTCAACGAGAGTATTTCCACGCTGGTTTCTGTTGCCGTGACCGAATTTACCTACTGAAGTTTCATTCTGTTGCCGTTGCCCTATTTTTGTATTGAAATCTCCCATAATTATCTTCAAGTGCTGCTTACCTTTATTATTTAGATGACGAATTTCCTCATAAAATTCTTCAATTTCTTCTTCAGGATGACTTGTGGTGGGTGCATAAGTTTGAATAATCTGAGCCTGGTATCTTCTCGATAGTTGGATAACGAGTCGTGCAGCTCTGTCAGAGGAACTTTCAACTTCTACCACTTTATCCTTCAGTTTCTTGTTTATTATAAATCCAACACCACTAGTTCTGCCAGTATCTGTCCCACGATAATAGAAGAGATGTCCACTTTTCAGTTCAATGAGATCTTCTCCTTTTCTCCTTACCTCACTTAGCCCGACGATGTCCCACTTGATCCTTTGTAGTTCCTCTTCCAATTCAAGAAGCCTTGAATCAGAAGATAGGGAGCGTCCGTTATAGGTAGCCAAGGTCAGCATCAAATGGCAGCCTAGTCCGGTCCTCCGGGGATTCTTAGCACCCTCTGCCTTCATGTCGCACTGGCCGCTGCCTTGGCCAGGTACATTCCAGCTGCCGGAGACTGAGGGCCAAGATTTAAGTTGTAGAGTCATTTTCGAGGTGTTTGGCCATAACTCACCACGCTGGCCAAGCGGGTTGGTGAGTGTGGGATAGCATTTCCTCTGATCCCGATGGTATAGTTATACCGCTATTGGCGGTCGTCAGAGCCCCTTTAGTGGGAACAGGATGCACCACGAGAAGGCGGGGTTGACATTTGTCAAGGAGAGGCTGTGATGTTACGCATCACCTGACCTTACATCCCACAATATATATATATATATATATATATATATATATATATACTAGGAGCATATATATATATATATATATACTAAGGAGCAAAGCCGAAAAATATATATAAGGTATCTTCTTTATAGAATATATATATATATATATATATATACTAAAGAGCAAAGCCGAAAACATAAGAAAAACTTTAGAAGTTAGAACGAAAATTGCAAAATAACCTGAAGATCAAAACGCGCAACGCAGCAGTTATGAAAATTCAGAATTCACATTCCATTAAGAAGAGACTGAAGCAAAAAATTTTGACTCATACCAAGTACAACATAGAAAAGGTTATGTATTGACCGGTGTGAGTAAAAAGAGAAAAAAATAGAACAACTGAATATAGAAAGTGTCGAGAATACTGAGCCTTGGCTTTATCAAGGACCAGCAAAAATTCTGCATTTTCTCACTTCCACAAAGACCTATTTGGAAATGAATTGTTGTTTGCTTTAAGCATTTAGGCACTAGCAAGCCTATTAACTTTTTTGTGGATTTTAACTGTTTCTTTTCTTGGTAACTTTGCGCGTTTTTTAGGGAACTAAGGCTAAGCAGCCGACCGTTTCATTGTTCTTGTAGTCTGCGATGTGTTTTCAATGTAGTTAAGGTCTTAATAACTACTTAATTATGCACTTAAAGCACTTCTGAAATACTTTGTACATATTGCAACTAATTGTTTATGTCACATAACCTTCACAAAGCATTTCTTTAGTTTATTATTGTCATTATTTTATTCTCGTTTTTGTGTTGTCAGAAGTTGTGGAGTAGGGGGTTTTTATAATTCAGTTTTCTTTCAAGAATCTGTGCTTTAGAAAAAAATTAATATTTCCTTTTGTATTGCAATGTTAAGTATTTGTAATACTTTTGTATTGCTATTCAGGTTTAAATTCTCTCTCAGGCGAACTTGGCAATTTGTTATTGCTGAACATTATTTCTGATTCATTATGTCACTCTTACAACTTGAGTTTTCTATAATCATCTTCTTTCTGTTTAATAGTAACAGATGAAGAGCATGGGTCGGGCCAGGAAAGTTGTGGATGCAAGCTAAATTGTTAACTAAAGCTTGGTCATACAACTCTGCGGAGGTCATGACATATATATATTTTTTAATTATTTTTTTTAGTGGGCCTATTACTTGCATCTATGACTTTGCAGAAACCCATTTCCAAATAGGTCTTTGTGGAAGTGAGAAAATGCAGAGTTTTTGCTGGTCCTTGATAAAGCCAAGGCTCAGTATTCTCGACACTTTCTACATTTAGTTGTTCTATTTTTTCTCTTTTTACTCACACCGGTCAATATATAACCTTTTCTATGTTGTACTTGGTATGAGTCAAAATTTTTTTTTGCTTCAGTCTCTTCTTAATGGAATATATATATTTATATAGATATAGTGCATAAGATAAAGAGATATACATTAGATAGATAGATAAAATAGTTGACGTACGGGGATTTGGGGAAAAGGCTTAAGTCCCAAAGCCCCCCCTGGGTGCGGCAGTCTGTTAAGCCGTGCTGTTATACCGGGTAATTCAAAATGATTCATCTGATTTCAAAAGAGCATAATGCCATATGCCTTTCAACCGTGTATGGCCTGGGCATACACCAAATGAAAGAGGAAATCGCTAAGTTTTAGTAAGTCACGGTGAGAGGCTCCCCTGTCACTGTAGGGCCGCCTTATTGGCATTGTGCTATTCACCTTTTCCTCAAAGAAGTGCTACCTTGCCATTGTATTGGTTGCAGTGGACCCCATGACTTGGTGCTCGACAGCTGGCCACCTAGATCACCGGAACTTACACCGTGCAACTTCTTCTTTCAAGAGTATGTTAAGGATACTGTGTACATGCCACCGTTGCCTACAACTCTGGATGAGCACAAAAAACGCATTGTTACTCCGATGGAGTCAATGACAAGCGAGTATGGGAGGAAATATACAGGGTGATTGTAAACTCCTTCAACAAAACAAGAGGGGTGATGAACAATATTTGCAATGAAACCTAGGGCCGCATTCCACTCCTAGTGCCAGAAAAGAGTAAAGTTGTGAAAACAAAGAGACATACCTAATTTATGAGTTGCACAATTCCAATCGCATCAGAGATAGACTCAAAGGAGTTGCTCAGACTGGCGCCCAAGGGCGTCGTTGCACAGCCCACACCGGCGAATGAAGGACCGTCGCACCCTCTCGTAGACACCCGGTGTGGTGTTGATCTTGTCAGCAGCAACAGCGATTCGCGCGACGAGATCTTCCAGGGAGTCCACAGGTGTTTCGTACACCAATGTTTTCATGTGCCCCCAAAAGAAGAAGTCCAGTGGGTTAAGGTCCGGGGAGCAAAGCGTGGAGGCCAAGCGGAGCCATCGGGTCAAGCCGCAGGTTCACCGCGTCCAATCCACCACCCGGGATATGTCGTTTATGCAGAATTCCTGGTGATATTTGAATTTCGGAATGTCAAAGACCCAAAAATTCGTCCTGCCTCTTCAAACTAGAGCAAAAATTATTACTTTGCATGAACTGAGATTGAGTAATCGTAAAATTGCTGTTAAATGTGTCTGTGATCTTTCCACTGTCTTGCGCACCAATAAAAGAGTTTGCAGTAACTGGATGTGTGGGAAACAGAAAAAGAACAGGTCGACCAAGGTTGTGTACTGAACGTGACGATCGCATGTTGATTCGTCATTCCTTAAAATCAAGGTTTAAAACAGCCACTGATTTAAGAAATGAGTGGGAGAATGAAGTAGGCATTATTGCATCTGCACGTACAGTTCGTCGTAGGCTGCAAGAAAATGGACTGACTGCACGAAAAGCTACACGAAAACCTTTCCTTACTGAACAACAATGGCTCAAAAGAATTGCTTGGGCCAAGGCACACAACAATTGGACTGTTGATAAATAGAAAAATATTATTTTCAGTGATGAAACAACTGTTACTATTTCCGCTAATAATGGAAATAATTATTTACGTCGTTGGGCTGGTGAAAGATATAAGGCATGCTGCACCCAGCCAACAATCAAGCACCCACATTCGGTGATGTTATGGTCTTGTATTTCAGCCAGTAGTGTTGGCCGTCTGCACATTGTTGATGGCACATTGAATGGATCGAAATATGTGGATATTTTGGAGTCCAAACTGCTACCATCTGCACAAGACATGGGTTCGCGGAATTTTCTCTTTCAGGACGATAACGCGCCATGTCATTGGTCAAAGTTGGTTGACGAGTGGTTAATCGAAAAGTTATAAGAAAACTTCAGTGGCCGGCACAATCTCCGGATCTTCATACCATAGAGAATCTGTGGGTGAGATTGAAGCAAAAGATCCGTCAACAAGGACCCACATCTAAAATAGCATTAATTGAGTCTGTAAGGGTCGTATGGCACAGTGTTATCACCAATGGACAAATAGAGAAGCTCATTAGTTCTATGCCAAGAAGGTGCACTTCGTTACTAAGAAACCGTGGCTATCCAATTAAATATTAAAGCGTATTTTGCTTGTTGGTAAGTTCAAGTGTCCTGCAAGTTTCTATATGTACTGTACAGTAATTTTATGTTAAATGCATTGTACACTAATTTCACAAATTCCACTATTTTTTGCTTTTTATGACTAGACGCTGTACGTTTGGCTTGTAACTTCACTTCTATTACTGGTAATAACATTCTGTAAAAATATTTGCATTCAGCAAAACATTTTCTTTACAATGATGTATAATATGTATTTTTGACTTTACCATAACGCTGTATAAGTTGGCGTCAAACATCAAAAGTTGACTTTCGGTGTACTGGTGCAGGACGTTTGGCCACGACTGTATTTTGAGTTTGTTAAACGCATCAATATTTTATTTCTTTTTGCGCCGCTAAGTCGTGCCGTGGCCTCAACGCAGAAAAACATCGGTATTAAGTTTCATCATCATTAGTCTTCAAGTTACCAGAGGACTCGGAGTCCAGTCGAGGCGCATTCCGGTACGCAGAAGAAAATCTAGTTCCACTGCGTAGTGTAATGTGATCGGCAGGTTTAGCTCAGCTCCCGAGACGCAGCAATTTCGTCTTTCTGGGGAAAATCTGGGGCAACGAGGTAAAAAACAAACTCTGAAAGCAAGAAGCAGCAAAAACAAGAGCACTGCATGCGCGCGCATCCTTTGAAAATGAGGAAAGATGAGAAACAGTGCCTACACATCACCATCAAACCGAACACCACCACTCCTGGCGAAAAAATAAAAACACTAGCGCAGTGGTTCCCAATTAGCTAGGATTGCGGACTCCCTGTTTTTCAAAAACCATGCCATGGACCCCCTACTTTTGGAAATTTTGATATCTGCATGGTAGTTACCTACGGAAAGCAATTTTTTAGAGAAAATATGGGGTAGCCCCAGGGCGGATTGGGTCGAAGAAACTAGGCCGGGGATTTCAGTCTTGTGGATCACTACAGAAGCACACGTACCCACAGGGGAACACCTCATAAATTCCCTCATGAAAAAAATTCCGTTAATTTCTGGATGAAAGAGAGCTCATGAAATATGCATTCTAAAACCGATTCAGTCATGAACAATTTTAACAACAATTTAAGGCTGAAAGAATTTTAACAATCCCCTCATGATTGAATGTACCATATCAAACCATGACCAAAACGGGGTGATGTAACAGATAATTATATGTATTTGATAACTAATTGTCTACGCGCAACGGTATTCGTACCGCCCCCTTCAATAGACGCCTTTAAAAAGTCTACTCATTATTTTGAATCATGAACCAACATTTCGATCCATGAACAAGTACCGGTAAACCGTCGGTTTTTTTTAGATACAATAAATGTGGGTGGGACACGGATTTCGGAACCAGAGTTGGAAACGGGTCAAACATTTTGGATCCGGACCAGGCTCGGACTTGGCCCGGACAAATCTGCTTTGAACTATAAATTCGAAATTCAATTTATAAAAATTCATATATCACCATCATCATTGCCAACCATTATCAATCCACTGCTGGACAGAGGTCACCCCAAGCTTCTTCCACAACGGTCTGTCTTGTGCCAGTCTCTTCCATGTTACTCCCGCATACTTTCGAAATTCATCCACCCATCTCCCATGTAGTCTTTTTCTGTCCCTTGGAATCCAGTCTAAAATTTCAGCTGTCCATCGATGGTCTCTCCTTTTGGCAATATGTCCAGCCCATTGCCATTTCAGGGATTTTACTGTGGCCATGATGTCTTCCACTCTTGTCATTTCTTTGATCCACGAGTTCCTCTTCTTATCTCTCCTGGTTACACCAAGCATGCATCTCTCCATGCCTCTTTCAGTTGTCTGCAATCTTTGTATGTCTCTTTTAGTTAAGTTCCACGTCTCTACACCATATGTAAGCACTGGAAGGATGCATTGATCAAACACTTTTCTATATATCATATATATCATATCATCATCATTGTCAACCATTATCAATCCACTGCTGGACGAAGGTCTCCCCAAGTTTCCTCCACAACGGTCTGTCTTGTGCCAGTCTCCTCCATGTCACCCCTGCATACTTTCGAATTTCATCCACCCATCTCCCATGTGGTCTTCTTCTGGGTCTTTTCCTGTCCCTTGGAATCCAATCTAAAATTTCGGCTGTCCATCGATGATCTGTCCTTCTGGCAGTATGTCCAGCCCATTGCCATTTCAGGGATTTAACTCTGATCATGATGTCTTCCACTCTTGTCATTTTTCAGATCCACGAGTTCCTCTTCTTATCTCTCCTGGTTACACCAAGCATGCACCTCTCCATGCTTCCTTTGAGTTGTCTGCAGCCTTTGTATGTCTCTTTTAGTTAAGGTCCACGTCTCTGCATATATATATATATATATATATATATATATATATATATACACTGCTGGCCACCCAAAATGCAACAGCAAGAAGGAAACGAGATAGCAAAGCAAGATTTACTGGACACATAACAACAGATACAAAGATAAAACGATTGAGCTTACTGACCCGTGCGACTTGCGGAACACGCAGACATCAATAGTTCGTGTGGCTCCTATGGCTGGCAATAACGGCCGCTACACGCCGCGGCATCGAACGAAAGAGGCTTTGGTTGTGGGCTTGGGGTATGTCGATCCAGGCTGCTTCCACACATTGCCACAGTTCATCAGGCGTAGCCGCGGGTGGTGCTTGCCGGGTCACTCGTATGCCGATTCGCGACAAGACGTGTTCGATGGGCGACATATCGGGAGAACAGGCGGGCCACGGCAACAGTGACACCTGGTGGGCCGTGACGAATTGTTGTACGATGCGTTCCACGTGCGGGTGCGTCTTGTTCTGTTAAAACGTGGCCGCCGGCAGGTCCTGCAGGTAAGGGAGGACTACAGGCTCCAAAACGTCAGAGATGTAGCGGTGGCTATTGAGTGTACCGGCGATGCGTACCAGAGGGGTGCGGGTGTCACATCCAATTGCGCCCCAAACCATAACGCCAGGCGACGGACCGGTATGGCGATGCATAATGCAGGCGTCATAGAGTCTCTCGCCACGGTGCCTACGCACGCGGATCCGACCATCGTGGTGTTGCAGGCAGAAGCGGGATTCGTCGGAGAAGACAAAGTCGTGCCATTCCGTAGTCCAGGTGCGGCGTTCAACGGCCCACTGCAGCCGCACTTGCCGGTGGTGTAACGTCAATGGTAATCGGAGCAATGGGCGCCGTGCCACAAGTCCCCGGTCCTGCAGACGACGTCGAACGGTACGTGCTGACACAGGTTGTTGCGCAACACACCCTAATTCCTGCGCTAACGTTCGTGATGTGGCGGGGCGAGCAGTCACTTCCCGCCGCACAACATGCCGGTCCTTTCGTTCGGTGGTGTGCCGCGGCTGCGGCTATCGCTCACGTCGGTCTGTCAATCCCTCCTGCACCCACCGAATCCATACTCGCCTCACTGTGGCTGGATGTCGTCCAACACGGGCGCCGATGTCTCGGTACGATAAACCGCTGTCGCGATAAGCCACTATTCGTCCTCTGTCGAACTCCAAAACGTGCTGGAATGACTGCCGTATTCTGCGACGAGGCATCAGGAAGCTTCGCACGCACAGGTCCGGCAGCACAACACACTTCCACTACTTACACCCCGCCTTCTGTGCACCCTTCTCATAGCGCTTCTCGGTGGCGTGCCGGGCGCACATGATTTGCATATGCCCTGCAATGCTAATCGTTTGTATGTCCTCTCGCGGGCGACGCATGCTGCGAATTTCAGGCCAATTGGATGCTTCCTTCTTGGTGTTGCATTTTGGGTGGCCAGCAGTATATATATATATATATATACATGTGTGTGTGTGTGTGTGTGAAACCAATGAGCAAATATATGTGTGTGTGTGTGTGTGTGTGTGTGTGAAACCAATGAACAAATTTTGAAGGAAATAAAAAATAAAACAAAGTGAATTTTCATTTATTATTAATATGCACTAAACTGAAATTTTTAATGTTTTTTTGTGTGTCTAGGCATATAATTTGCTTCTCTGTGACTTGCAACCTAGCACTTCGGTATTAAACTTTATTTATTTTTTTAATTTTTTGCTGTAGGTATTGGGCATTTACCTTGCCTTTCTGAGGCATGCAACTCGGTTATTTGGATTCACTCTCGGGATTTGCAGCTGTAAATTGCTCCTTGAGCACCTTTTGCTTTCTTTTTCCTAAATTTGTTGCTTTGTTTCTACTTTTTTCAAAATTATAATGTTGCTATTTTCGTTTTAATTTATTTTTGCTTATATTATTTTTTCTGATGTTTCTTGCTTTTCTTTTTATCTGGCAGGATAAAGGTTTCATTTTTTCTGTGACAAACTTAAAGATATCCTTTCTGTACCTTTCATTGGTTAGGTTTTTCTTGTTATTTTAATACTAATTTCTTCCCTGGTTTTGCTTTTAGGGGTGCTCGGCTCCCTTTCTTTTTATTTTAAGTGTGATTTTCTTGGTTGTTGTGCGGTCGGGCAATGTGTTTTGGTTTGCTGGGTTGGTTTTATAGAAATCCCTTTTAATTTGGCAATTTTATCCCTAAATTTAATCTGTCCTTATAGCAAACTAAAATAGCAGAAACCCACAATTCTCTGGTCTCAGTAGATTAGTAAGTGATTTTCTTAATGCTTGCCCTTGACGAAGCCACCAGAGAATCAGTCATTAATATGCTTCCCTGCATTCTTCTGTTCGTTAATTTTCTATCGTTTGAAGCTCGCCTGCTTAGGGTGGTTGAAAATTGGTGATTGTTGTTCTTCTGCTCGTACCCAGAATTTTTTGTTTTATGTTTTATTTTTTATTTCCTTCAAAATTTGCTCATAGGTTTTACATTTCTATTCTATTTTATCTTTCTTTTATGCAGCCTCTGGCGCTTTGGAATTTCAAATTTGTTCCTGGATTTTGCTTGTTTTCCTTTGAATGATTTTGCTATATATATACACTATATTGACAAACGTCACCGGACACCCAGAAGAGAAACATAACATAGCATTTATTGACATACATTGGTACGGTGTCCGTCCACCTTTAGCCTTAATGCATGGACTGACCCTTCGAAACATGTATTCGACAAGGTTTTGGAACACAGCGAGAGGTATGCGCTTCCATTCAGTACATAGTGCTGCCGCTAACTGTTCCTTAGTAGTAGGCCTTGGTTCCAAACTTTTTATGCGACGCTCTAATTCGTCCCATAGGTACTCTATGGGATTAAGATCAGGGCTCTGTGCTGGCCAGTCCACACACGATACGGAATTATCCTCAAACCACGCCGTAACAGTCCTTGCTTTATGGCTCGGTGCAATATCCTGCTGGCACCAAAAAAACTCGGTTCCATAGTATTGCCACAGAGTTGGTAGAGCATAATTTCCCAGAATATCGAGGTAGACGTACTGGTTAACAGGTTTGTCCACGATAACCAATGGGCCGGGACCGTGCCACGATAAACAGCCCCACACGAATACACTGCCAGATCCAAACTTGACCGTAAGAATAGTGCAATGTGTTAAATAGCGTTCCCCCGGCTGTCACCATACCCACACGCGGCTATCAGACTGATGGATCGTGTATCTGGATTCATCAGTCCATAGGACCCATTTCCATTGATCTACGGTCCACGATAAATGTTCTTTACACCATGCTAAACGACGAGTAGCATTCCGAGTGGAGATGAAAGGCTTATGAGCAGCCACACGACCACGACAGCCCATGGAATGAAGTTCTCTGCAAATGGTACCTGTACATACCGTGGTTCCAGCATTTTTACTAATCTGTACACTAAAGTGGGCCAAGAAAAACTTTTTTTTATTTGCATATCGCCTAGTGTGGAAAAGTTTCCATTTAGATCAACAAGAATCACAATTTTTTTTTTAAATCGACCAATATCTTACGATTCCGTACGGCACACTAAATTCGTGTTTTTCTGATAGCATTGGGCCGTAAACAAAAACGGATGAAATTGTTTTGTAATTGAAATCGAGTAACCCCTAGCGAGGAAAAGTGTTCTTCAGTGTGCCCAATAATAGTGTAAAAAAAGTTTTGAAGTTGATCAATATGCTATGTCTCCGTACTGCACGCGAATTTTCTTCCCACATTTGGCTCGTAGGTCTAGGCTAGGTAGAGGCATCCTGGCATGTAGGGCATCGGAAAAATCCGTAGGAAATTGCACTATTCTGAGTGCACCATGCGTGTGCATGCGTAGTACACTCAGTTTGCTTTGCAATGTGTAGCGTGTAGCTCTTCACGTGCTTCCAATGTCACATATGGAAACAACCCAGAACTCACCACGAGGAGGTGGCTACACTTCGAGTTCCGCCCACCCTCCCTCCATCTCAGAATTTTATTTCTACTTGTTCGGTAATCCGCTTTACTCGAAAAATGTGGCATTAATTGCCGTGATGCAATTGCTGCTCTTAGGAACGAATCTCTAGAATTAAATCCACACACACTGAGGCAGCTGTTTCGGCCACCAGTTACACGCAACGTTCCACAGCTTGCGTGTGGCAGGGAAACTTGGGTATTTCTCCGCCAGCCGCGGCAGAAGTTGTAATTAGTCGATCCAGATCTTCGTCTGAGATGTGTTTTGTCAGGGGTGGTTCGGTTAGACGCGTTTTAGTCCAATCGATCATCTCATAATATTCATTAGCATCCAAATTTAATTTCGGCACTTCGAATTCTCTAATGGCATCATTCATTTGTTGTTGTCTAGCTTTCCTTATTCTTCTCCATCCAAGAGCTCTAACGTGGGTGCGTTCGTCCGCAATCATACTTAGCGATATATTCTCTGGGTGACTGAAGAACGCGTTTCTCTTAATCACTGCATCAAATATTACTTTGCACTTCAAGTCCATGAAGCGCGATAAGTTTATCAGTTTCTAAAAGTGTTTGGCCCCTGCTCTGCACGAAGACTTCTTCATGGAAAACCAGACCGAGGCATATGACTTCATCATGTAGTTCGTAATACAGATCAAAGTTTGCCATACAGGCGCATGACTCTGTTAGCTGCCGTTAGTCACCGCGAATGTGAGAGTGGTCCTGGATTTCTTCTAGAAAGGCTAACATCACAGTCTCCCTGTGACACGACTCAACAGATTTCCAGTAAATACTGCTGGTCGGTACTCAGGTCACGTGTATCCTGCAATTCTTTCATGTGTTCTGCCCATTCTACATGAATAGCTGCAAAGTCAACAACTGGAAGGTTTTCACAGCCGTCGAGAGCTGCCCCAATCTCTCCTGAACGAGTTGTAGGACTTACAACTCTCCTGAGTCACCCAGAGAATATATTGCTAAGTATGATTGCGGACGAACGCACCCACGCTAGAGCTCTTGGATGGAGAAGAATAAGGAAAGCTAGACAACAACAAATGAATGATGTCATAAGATAATTTGAAGTGCAGCAATTAAATATCGATGTTAATGAATATTATGATATGATCGATTGGACTAAAACGCGTCTTACCGAACCACCACTGACAAAACACATCTCAGACGAAGATCTGGATCGACTAATCACAACTTCTGCCGCGGCTGGCGGAGAAATAACCAAGTTTTTCTGCCACGCGCAAGCTGTGGAACTTTGCGTGTAACTGGTGGCTGAAGCAGCTGCCTCAGTGTGTGGATTTAGTGCTAGAGATTCGCTACTAAGAGCAGCAATTGCATTCCGGCAATCAATGCCACATTTTTCGAGTAAAGCGGATTACCGAACAAGTTATACCACGTAGAAATACATTTCTGAAATGGAGGGAGGGTGGGCGGAACTTGAAGTGTAGCCACTTCCTCGTGGTGAGTTCTGGGTTGTTTCCATATATGACATTGGAAGCACGCGAAGAGCTGCGCGCCACACATTGCAAAGCAAACTGAGTGTACTACGCATGCACACGCATGATGCACTCAGAATAGTGCAATTTCCTACGGATTTTTCCGATGCCTTACATGCCAGGATGCCTCTACCTAGCCTAGACCTACGAGCCAAATGTGGGAAGAAAATTCGCGTGCAGTACGGAGACATAGCATATTGATCAACTTCAAAACTTTTATTTACACTATTATTGGGCACACTGAAGAACACTTTTCCTCGCTAGGGGTTACTCGATTTCAATTACAAAAAATTCCATCCGTTTTTGCTTACGGCCCAATGCTGTCGGAAAAACACGAACTTAGTGTGTCGTGCGGAGACGTAAGATATTAGTCGATTTCAAAAACAATTCTTTTGTTATTCTTGCTGATTCAAATGGCAACTTTTCCGCTCTAGGCGATATGCAAATTTTAAAAAAGTGTTTTTCGGCCCACCCTACTGTACACTGATGTCTTTTGTGCAGTAGAGATGAGCTCGGGCTCCGACGCACAGTGGTCCGGATAGGAAAAAAGACGGACAAAAATATTTGTACGTCTTAAACGAAAGAAACTGTAGTGGGATAACTAAATATTCGCTTATTTAAGTGTTTTAATGAATTATACACATGTGTAATTACTCACAGTACTGTAAGAAGGGTCCAGATATCCAGTCGGCCATTCGTCTTCTGAAGCAGATGTTTCACATACGTCATCTTCTTCCCCCTCCTCCTCTTCATCGGATGCTACCACTTCCGAAGGTAGTTTTATTTGTTTTTTCTTTGGTAGTCCTCCCAAGCTGGAAATTAATGGGTCAGAAGTCAACATTAACCTGCGAAAGAGGTCCAAATTGCTGTCTTGTCGTGAAATTTTTCGGGTAAAGCTTTCTCGAAATTTTCTCACATCTTTGTTTCTACACTCAATGGCTTCTTCTGAAAGCTCTACAATCGATAAAATCGCTGCCTGCGCAATTACGGATCCATGAACAAGAATTTTATGTACCGTGGGTGGCACATAGTACCAGGGATACAATCTCACGAATAACTGTGCTGTTTCCATGCAGTACATATTGAATTTCGTTGCATTTATTTCGTAGCCGCATGAAATTGCTGTCAAAATATTTCCAAAATGAAAAATCAAATTTTGGTCTACTCCAGCCACATCGGAACTTATTTCGGGATTTGTTAAGAATCTTCTGGCGGTATTGCCGCCATTCGTGTTTCCATAGCCTGGTTTTGGGACATCTACAATAAGTCCTAGTCTATTCCTGAAGGAATCTTGGACAATTCTTTTCCTTTTTTCCTGAAGCTCACGGGTTCCGTCTTTCTTACTCGCTTTCCATTTCTTAAAATCTAAGCGGTAAGAGATATACAGAATACACTCAAAAAAGAGTATATGGGCATGAAGAATAGACAGTCCAAACTCAAAGGAAGAGGTATCCTCTGGCACTTGTATAACGTAATCTAACTTGTTCAGGTCCGACACCTTCGCGCCACATATATAACAGTTCATGCTTGATGACTGGGTCAGAGCATTACATATTTTCCCATTAATCATTCACTTCTTAATGGCTGTAAATTTTTAATTTGTTCGTTCATGTATTCTCTTTCTGCTTGGGCAACTGCAGGGGTTTCATGAAGCCACTGGAGACGAATAGGCCTGCAAGAACGGGTTTATGATGGTCGTTCATTTCTTCATACGGAATCTTCCGTTCCACTATCAACCATTCGTAAGGGAACGATAGATGTCATAAATAAATATTCATCACTACTGCCGCTTTGAACCCTTTTCTGCTTGTATTGGGAATGACCAGCGCTACCGTCGAAACCCCATTTACAATGTAAAATATAAGTTTTTTCGTTGTTAGACGGCTCACTTTCAGGTAGAAATGACAAACTTCGGGTAGCAGCATGGTCCAATAAATTCTGATCTTTCACTTCACATGCACTCTCATTAACACTTATATTTTGCGGATAAGCTGCGTCTTTTGCTTTCAGAATTGCATAATAACTTGGATATAAGTCATGATTGTGATTAATTGCCATTTTTCTAATAGATACTTTGATAAATGTGTACTTACTTTCATAGATAACGCTTCTTCTTCTGAGAGCTTCGTGGCTTGTTTTCTTTTCTTCAACCATGAGTCACGAATTTGTTTACCTCTGGTAGGTGTTGTTGTGGTCACTTCTTTTAATAATTTTGCTGCATTTTCGTCACCTTCAGCCCTCAAATTCATCACTGTGGCATATGAAAGCTCCGCAGCACCCACATTCTCCCTCAGATTTTGAATTTTCCACCTCTTACTTCTTTCACTTAATTGCTGAAATACTTTCGAAGGACGTCCACGCTTTTCCGAAGAAGTGGAAGGAAAGTCTGTAAATGGTAATTCAATTTCTTGCTGTAATCAGTCTGAATATTTACGAAGAAACATGCTTTCGGTTCGGTGACATTTCTTCCAATGCTGATAGTATTTAAGAAAAAGCTTCTTCTTATTACGCTGTGTAGAGATTTTGTGCTCTGACTGTCCAAATTTAATTCAAATTTGTTCTTCACATATTGCACAACATGTTCTTGTAGCACACTGGTCTCATTATTCTTTTCTTTCATTTTCTCGTAAAGTTCTCGGCGACTAACATGTAAATTCATTTTTCACACACTATTCACTGACCTGTTACAAACAACAGCCCTCTGGAAACTGAAAAAAAAAGGTTCTGTGGTTTACCACCGACAAGCCATCCCTTGAGTAAACAAACATAAATTTCAGGAAGTGTTCAGCGTCCGCGAGTTGTATAGCGGGAGAACACCTTCCCGATGTCAGCAGCTGGCTGCTCATAAATGACAGGGAAGCTTCACAAACAAAAGGTCATAGTTCACAGCATTGCAAGGTGTTGCAGATGAAACCTTCAGTGATAGACTTATAATTATCTACCAATATACATTTGTAAGTTTCGCGGTGGACATGTTTGGCCATTTTTTAAAACTCTAAAAACATTTTTGTTTTTTCGCAAAATACGGGCATTCACATTTGTATTTTTTATCAGTACTTAGAAACAAAAAACACTCAAAATTGTAATTGTGCCCTATATATAAGACCATAAGACATTCACAAAAAATGCACTTAGTATTTTATTTTGCATTGTTCAGTCAGAAACAATGTAAACAAAATCACCTACAGAATTGCAAAATTAATCAAGAAAGAGTTACAGCACTTTTGAACTTAAGAATTGACCAGAACCATTGGAGTATACTTTCAAAAACACTTAGTCCTATCAGAAGGACTACTGAGGATTATTATTAAGCGAATTGTGTGTTTAAATTATGAAGTTCGAAAAATTATTTTTGTCCGGGTTTTTAGCGATTCGGACCACTGTGCGACGGGCTCAGAATTCATTAACTACCGAAAATCCCGGTCCCGGGCTCGGAATTACACGACTTGAATTTCATTACTGTAATTAATTCAACACGTGTAATTCCGAGCCCGGCTGAATTACACGTGTTGAATTTCATTGTGGATTTGTTACCTTGGTGGAAGGATTTTCAATTTCCTAGCTAGCTGCCATTGCAAGACAAATTTTGCTTAGCAAGACTTGCATTATGCATTGTCCAAAGCTATGGTCCAAGCAAAGATCAGTTTAAGGAGGTCTGGTATCGAAAAACTGGGTAAAAATCACATTCCCATTATTTGTATTTTATTAAAAAACAAGAATCTTATCTTTAAAATGATGTATTAATTTCCAAAATTGTGCAGTTAGAAGTATTGTTATTTATTTTTTAAATTTCCTCACTCCCGCGATTTTTGGGGTGACGTTGATTTTTAGTGCAGCATTTCGAGTTTTAGGGAAAAGAAGATCAAGTTGAAGCGCTGAGGCATTAGATGCAATTCTCTCTCTCTCTCTCTCTCTCTCTATGATGAACTTGATCTGGAAACTGCACACACATATGATAATATTGTAATTATTATACTATTAAGCGCAAAGCTTTGTTAATGTTACAAAATGCAGAATAATCTGGTCTGGAATGCTTTTACGTTCTTTTTTTTTTTTTTTTATTTTGGAAATTTCCCTACATGCTTTTTTTTTTTTATATTCTACTACATCACTCTAAACTACCTTTACCAATTAGCATATATGTAAATTATATTGCAACGATTAGTTTTCTAGAGTCAAAATTTCAAACACTTGCAACTGTTCGCACCGTGTTGTACGTTTTATAATGCAATTTATTCAAAATAAAAGTAAATTTAGAAATCAAAAAGAAATAACGAATGGATTTTTTTTGTTTCTAAACGATTTTCTTTTTCTTCAGCTTTTACCAAAATTACTGATTCCCCTAGTGCGGTAGAAGGGCACGTTGATTATTTATTTATTTTCAAATCCACATTTTAGAACATTTGGCTTTATGCGTAGTATTTCTAAAAACGTATTGTTACGCTTTCCCCCTATAGCAGGGTTGCGTCCCTGAGCATGAATTCGTTGCAATACAGCGAGAATTAAAAAGAGGCAATTTGGATTCCGCTGATTGGCCGGAAACCACGCAACACACACTCACAATAATGATCAGAAGGACTTAGCACGAACACAACATTTAATTACACTCTCAACAGCTTGGATAAGAATTAAAGAGAAGAAATAACCTGAATCATTATTAGCTAGAGGTCTTAATCTGAATCGTCATTACTTATGACCAGATGACCATTCTGCGAAGGAGTTCACACATCCTGTGTCCGGCGTTAGTTTCGTAGATCCACTCACCGAGTTCTTACAATTAGAAACAAAATGTACTTGCATGCCCTCAAGGTAATCCTTTGGCATTTTTGCGCCAATTTGGCACTTTGGGAGAAACACACACACACACACAAGTAATCACGGGGGGATGACGCACTCTCTGCGTCTCACTTGTGTGAGCCAATCTGTTTCATGGCCTAGGAATCTTTCTCCCCAGGAGATGGCGTCGATCTCACCCCTTTTATTTTTCTTCTTCTCACCGACTGCGAGGGGTAGAGGGTGGTAGAGCACAGGAGTGGTCCCCTCTGGGCCCGTAAAGACTGCTGGTCTCAAGAGCGTCTCCTCCGCGCTCGGCTTGACGACATGTCTTTTTGCCCTGAGATCGGACGGCAGTGGCTTCACTTCTCAGTTTGTTTCTCAACAGGGTTGCGGAATATCGCAGCTCGTTCCTGCTGCTCGACTTTGGCTCGTCATTTTGGACCTGGCGTCCGCTATTCACCTTCGTCCCTTCTCTGTTCTGCGGCACGGCGATCCGAGCAAAAATATCAGCATCTCCGCTACCGCGTGTGTACCCGGTCTCTCCGTGTTGCTAAGTGTACTCATTTTCTTCGTCCCGAGCTCAGACTCGTAAAGCTGTCTGTCTCTGCACAACGTCGCTGAATGTCATCTGGTCTTTCTCATGATGTTCGTCCCCCCTCCTTCATGCAACTGTAGATTTTTGACCGGCCCCTCAACAAGCGCGCTGCCTTATCTGGTCAGCAGCTTTGCATCTCAAAGAGCGTTCTTCGAAGTTTCTACACAGGAATTCGGTTTACGCCGAGGGAGTCAAGACAATGAAATTTATTACCTTGTTTTCGCCACTTTCGCGAAGTCGCCACTGAGAGGTCCGAATGGGGAAATAAGGCATCCAAAACTTTTACAGGTCTTCTCAAAAACTGCTGCTTCTCCCAGCTCATTTTTGACCCCGCGTAACACTGCTCTCCCCTCCGAATAAATTCGTCCCGAATTTTCAACCTATACAATCCTACCCAATCTTAATTCCTAATCCGGCTTAATCTCTCCGAAATAGGGCGGAGCCTAACCGCTTCCTGAACTCCAAACTCAAACTATACATACCGGGACAGTACTGATTTCTTGCCTGGGCCCTACACTCATTGGCACACAACGCAGGGAGGAAACTACCCTAAGCGCTTAGGTCGCTAACCAAATTACATGCTCGTAAGTTCAGGTTCATCCTTCTACTTAATTTGGATTCTCTCCACCTGGGCCTCTCCGCGATAGGGGTGGTGCCTTTCAATCTGAATAACCCTGCTCGGTTTGTTCCGATACTTGATTCCGTATATATACATCCCGAGGACCAGCTTTCGGAGTCAGAATGGGAAAAGCTGCCGATTTATTGAAATTTTATAAAGGACAAATTGCGATGGCACAGCGCTTCAGAACTACGATCTCTGTGGGTTGTTCACATACCACTGTAGTGAGTACGTATCAATAGTTGTGCACAGACAGCCAAACGACGAACCGCCGTCCAGCCGTGTGTCGTCCGCAGCTCATTGATGCCAGAGGGAAGCGGAGACTGTCGCGCATTGTTCACAGCGACCGCGGGGCCACACAAATCACCTGCAGCTACAACAGTGGTGATCAGGACAGTGTGTCACAGCACACAATTCGTCGCAGCCACCTGCGCATGGGTCTGCGTTGCCGAAGACCCAGCCTGGTCCACATGCTCACTGCACGACATCGTCAACAACGCATGAAATGGGCCCAAGATCTTCGAGATTGAACCGTGGATGATCGTAAAAAGTGGCGTGGTCTGACGATTGAAGATTCCTGGTGCATCACTTAGACCGCCGAGCGTGGATACGCCGATTACCAACGGAGGGTATGG
This sequence comes from Macrothele yani, assembly GCA_039090855.1. NCBI lineage: Eukaryota > Metazoa > Arthropoda > Arachnida > Araneae > Macrothelidae > Macrothele > Macrothele yani. The sequence goes on along the minus strand of CM077016.1, from coordinate 71,652,795 downwards.
CACCTGGATGCACTGTTGGGCCGAAACAGACCAGCGGCTGCGGTGTTATGCTGTGAGCGATGTTTTCTTGGGACGCATTGGGCCCCGTTATCCCAATAGCATAATCTCTGACAGCTGTCAGGTACCTGAACATCGTTGCGGACCAAGTTCACCCATTCATGGCAACTGTGCTCCCTGCTGGTGATGGCCATTACTAACAGAATAACGCGCCATGCCACACTGCCAGAATCGTCAAGAAGTGGTTCGAGGAACATGCTGGTGAATTTCTGTTAATGCCCTGGCCTCCAAATTCATCTGACATGAACCCTATCGAACATTTGTGGTTGGATTTGGAAAAACGGGCTCGCGCTAAATCACCACCACCCCGAATTGTGCGGGATCTGGAGGGCCTGCATATGATACCAGATACCGAAGGAGGTTAAAGGAATATTTCTGGAAATGCCCTGAATATCTTAACCGTGAAGCCGCAAGGCGTGGAAATTTGACGTTGTTTACATGGTACCCTTATAATTTCAACTGTGTTTTTGTTTGGAATTGCGTAGGTTTGGGTTGCAGAAATCATGTTAATATCAAAACGGAATGAATTACACTTCTTTCCCGAGTGAAGTTTTCAATGTTAACGTTATGTTTTGTTTACAATTCGCACTAAAGTTCGTGTATTTCAATTTAAAATAAGGAGCCTCAAAATAATTAAGAATTTTATAAATCCAGCATTTTCTCACACATCCGCAGCAAGTTACGATGCGAAATTGAAAACATTTGCGACGAACGAAGGCGATTCAGCCAACACAAGATGCATTGCAAGAGCCCTGAAAACCATCAGTTTTCCCACATTTGGGTGCCCGTCGCTCGCGGTTATAGACTTCATGCAAAGTTGCACTGCACCATTAACAAGAGCATCTCCAGATATCTTACTCTAACCTCCTTGCAGATACCCCAGGATACCCATCGCCACCTCATCGAATCGATGCCTCGCCGAGTGGCCGCTGTTTAGCGAGCTAAAGGAGGTCCTACAGCTTATTAGGTAGGTGGTCATAATGTAATGGCTCATCGGCGTACATGATTATGTATAATTCTACATATAGTGTGTAATATATAATTCTGTATTATTAGGTCATCTCAGAAGTAATGTCGTTTTGCGCAAGCACAACAGTAGTGATCCCCCTGGTGCCCATACTATGACGTCGACTACGGTGAGTATAAGAGGGATCACGCGAGCAGACCTTCAAGTCATTTGAGACCGCAAACGGGAGTTCTAGGTGCAGTTGTTGTGTACTTAAAGCGCATAGGAAATGGCAGTGTCAGAAGACCACATTAGGCAAATTATGCTGTATGAGTTCCACCATCGATATTCAGCGACGTTAGCAACACGAAACATCAATGCCGTATATTGGGCAGGGTACCCTGGAGGTCAGGAAATGTCAACACTGGGTCCAGAAATTTCGAAGGGGGAACACCAGTCTCAATGATATGCAACTACCCGGACGGCCTGTTGAGCTGGATAACAACGTGCTGAAAGCTGCGTTGAGGGAAATCCGCAGGCAACAGTCGAAGAATTGGCCACACTTGTTCATTCAACCCGTTCCTTAGTTCACCGGCATCTCCAGGACCTCGGTTATGTGTCGAAACTGGATAAGTGGATACCCTATGATTTCGCCCCACAACAGCTGCAACAGCGTGTGGACATTTGGACTGCTCTCCCGTGAAAAAGGGAGCCGTTTTTGCACAGAATCGTCACGGGCGATGAAAAATCGACTGTTTATCACAACATTAAGCGTAAACGGCAGGGGCTTCCCAAAGGTAATGTGCCTCCAGAAGTAGCGAAACCAGGACGTTTCCCACAAAAGGTTTTGATGTCTGTGTGGTGGGATATGCAAGGCATAGTCCATTACGAGCTGCTGCCACCCAACAAAACCATTACAGGTGTGACGTACCTGCCAGCAGGACGCACACGACATAAAGGCAGATAGGAGTCAGAGTGAACGTCTGCGTAGCTCAGTTGGTAGAGCGACTTGTTCCGGAATAAGCGGACTCGGGCTCGAATCCCGGCGTAGACCAGAAATGACGGAGAAATTTTATTCATTATAATTGGCGCCCGGCCCTCTTTCGGGGGGAGATGTCACGTACCTGCCAGCAGGACGCACACGACATAAAGGCACATAGCAATCAGAACGAACGTCTGCGTAGCTCAGTTGGTAGAGCGACTTGTTCCGGAATAAGCGGACTCGGGTTCGAATCCCGGCGTAGACCAAAAATGACGGAGAAATTTACTTCGTTATAATGGCGCCCGAACTATCCGGATGACCCGGCCGTTCAAAATCTCGCAATGGTGTGATGTTCTTTCCACACCGCGAGATAGGAAAAATAAGAGAATCCCTTCTTCAGCGCTTCGAAAAACAAATGTGTGTGACGTTGCATTCCACACACCAGATTGACTGGGAGTTCTCAAGTGCACGTTCTTCAGTGGATGGCTGCCTGCAACGATTCATGGTCACGGCTGACCCGTGGGCCATGCCCCCAGCCCCCTTTCGGGGGAGGGAGATGTGACGTACCTGTCAGCAGGACGCACATGACATAAAGGCAGATAGGAGTCAGAGTGAACGTCTGCGTAGCTCAGTTGGTAGAGCGACTTGTTCCGGAATAAGCGGACTCGGGTTCGAATCCCGGCGTAGACCAGAAATGACGGAGAAATTTACTTCGTTATACAGGGGAAGTTTACTGTCAGCAGCTGCAGCGTCTACGCACTGCTTTGCAGGATAAACGTCCAGCACTCGTGAATCGTAAAGGCGTGCTGCTGCAGAAGGAAAACGCAAAACCACACACAGCGAAAATGACCAGTGCCAAGTTGCAGGACTTCGGATGGCTAAACTTCCGCATCCAGCATATTCCGCTGACATCGCCCCATCTCTTTCGCAGCCTACAAAACCATCTTGCTGGGACTACACTTCGAAATATGGAGGAGGTGCATGCGGCGAACCCTTTCTGCCTTTTTTGCATCGAAACCCATGGAATTCTACAAGTCTGGGATTCAAAACCTTGTCGATCGATGGGAGAAGGTTATAACTATCGGGGGCACTTATCACATGGATTAAAACATCTGTTCCAGGTACGTTTTTCTTTCTTTTCTTCACACGTTGAGAAACGACAGTATTTTTGGGATTACCTGTTATGTATGATTTATATATATATATATATGTACACACACACATACACGCGTACACGCACAGGACGTTCAAAAAGTTTTTCGCAGTGGATATCATAGGTTATATGATATCCACTGTAATGTTTCCTATTATGGTAATTCCAGATGGCAGTTCGTAACGGTAATTCATATTAGCAACTAGGTACTTAACCGGGATTAAAGCTCCATAAAATTTTAAAATTTTCGCAAAAAGGATACCTTAATAAGGTCAGCCTGGTCTCATTTTTTTTTAATTTAGTCTCTGCGTTCTGATTATGTTTTTTTTAATTTTCAGTTTCTCTTGTTTTTTGACGTTTTGAAGCACTTTAAGTGGAAACCATTCTAATCTCTGTTCAATTGTTATGCTATTTCTTTGTAGAAATCTCTATTCAATCCAGCGCTCTTAAGGCTGCACCAAGACAGTGAAAGTGCAAGAAGTGGCCGAAGATTGCTTTGTAGGAGTGGAGTGTAAGGCAAAGTCGCTGGCTCGAAGAAGAAGAAAGAGAGTTAAGGAGAGGCGAGGTATTGTGTCTGCATGGCACGACGTTAAAATTTGATTTAGATAAACAAAAACGACATTTTCCTTTAAATTGTTCAAGTACAGTATTATTTTCGTAAGCACAAAGGCAAAATTTTGTAAAAACAATTTAGGACAACACATTCAGAGCAAGGAAAAAGTTGAAGGCGACATTTTAGTAACACATGTATCTTACACTAGTGTCGTAACAAGTTAGATCAGTGTAATGTGTGTGCCCATGTGGAGGGGGTGAGGATCGCACGAATTTCTGTTTAGCGGGTAGTGAAAAGCATTAAAAATTCGTTCTTTCAGTGTTTCATAAAAAAAAAAAAAAGAAAAAAATGCTTTCAAGCTTGCCCAATCAAAATCATGCTCGCCCACCCGTCGCCCATCTAGATCTTGAATTCGAGCAACTTCCCTGCTCGGGAACCCTCGGTTTCTTACCACTCAGATCCCCACGTTTACCCAAGTTCGTCTATTGCGATACACTCTTGGGAAGCCCTGCTGTTCGCCTGTTTATCGCCTGCGTTCGGTTTGGGTCTGTTCCACTCTGCGCGGGGGTTGCCCATGTCAACTGCCCATCACCCCTACCTCTAATGTTTTGTCTACTAAGTGTATTTACCAGTGCTGTTAAGTCAGATGCTGTCGTGCAAGCAGAGAACTTAGCGGCACTCGTAAATATCGAGCATTACTTCTTTATGATTTGTTATGGATTTCAGCGTAAGTGTTAGTCAGTAGCTTAAAAGCTATGCTTCTTTACGACGAGTGCAATGCTTTCTCAGCAAAAGTACTAAGTGGTCTGAGAAGCGAATCCGGAAAAGTAGTTCCAGTAAGTTTCGAGCCATTAGCGACCCTTTCCCTGATAACAAGGTGGAGTGGCAGACATTACCAGAAACTCCCTCGGAGTCACACAGGAGAAAGGAAATAGCTCTCGAAAATTTGATTTCTCCTACAAATCCATTTCTACCTTCAGATAACATACGTCATCTCAAAGGCATTTCCTCTACTTCGTATCATTCTCGATCGATACAAAAATAAACGCGTATGAAAGGTTCAAAATCTTCATTAAGGAAGTGAAATCTTCTAATCATTTTATAAGAAATGTGAAGGTTCCCTTTCAGCAATTATATGGCATCATTAAATATTAATGGGCTAAATCCTTCCGAGAGAGAGAAAACGAACTCTTAATAGCCCAAGAGAGTCGTAAAACTAGCCGTACAAACCAAACGTGACTGGTTGGTGAAATGTGGAGATTTCACCTTCGGCGGCAAACTTTACGGTTAACAAACTTTCGGAAATCATTTCAAAACTCTGACATCAGTTTTTACGTAAACATCATTTCTTCAGCAGCGATTACTGTATTTAAAACGAGCACAGGAAGGACATTATCTCACATCGTTTTTCATTGTATTTAATAATACTTTTCGATCATATGATCAAGGAAAACATTCCGTACAACCGAATACATGCGTTTTCATTAAATATTACTTTTTAAACACATCCGGAACTATAGTGAACATCCGTACGATTTTTTTATTTTATTTTGGGGTCTAACGACCATCGCGAGAAACTCAATAGGCATCATCATCTGTAGAGGATTTTAGAAAGGAAGTGTCTGACCCCAGATCTTAAACAACCCTTAGAAATAGGAAGCTAGGAGATTTGGGCTAGAGTGCCCGATAGGAAAGTGACACCGAAAAGAGGTAGAAAGAGGGAGGAAGACCGCCCTTATTTATTACCGGGGGTCAGTACCTGGAGTACGACTGCTTAACGTGCCCATCCGATGCAAGGCAGATATTTAGCATTTCGAGTGTTCGTGCCTGCCTGGGAGCGAACCTGAGGTTCCTCCGTGGCAGTCACGAACTTTGACCACTAGGCCATTCGCGACCCAATGGGCTATAAGCAGCTGCCCGTCCCTGATTATGGTCATTTATTGTCGGGATTCGAACACAAACCCATCTCGGCGCGGTAATAAGCCAGCGCTTAGACCACTGCGCCACCGGGGTGGCTACGACTTCTCTGGTAGTTCTAAATACGCATCAATAAACCAGTTGAAACCGTTCAATTGCCACGTACAGTAAAGGAGTATGTCGAATGGACCCTACACCACAAAAATGCCCCAGGTCACACGAGAGTGACATCGCAGTAATTCTCGACGGTGAAAATAGCACTCGTACCGCAACCACATTATTTGCCAGATCTTGCAATATGAGATTTCCGGCTTTTCTCTAAAGTGAATATAGGAGTCCGATGAAAACGTTTTGCGAACGTACAGGATAAGACGGCCTACGCAGCGCGATAGCCAGCTTTTTGACACCCGATTCTGATATACACTGGTGTGCAAAAATTAAGGAAGAAGAGCAGAATTTAGCATAACAGCGGAACGAGATGGCAGAACGGGTCGAAAGACCACTCAGGAGATAGGCAAGGGGCCGGTACGGTAGGGCATGCGCATATATGCAGCATGACGTATGGGTGGGGAGTTTTTTTGTTTTTTTCTTATTGGAGGTTTAACGACCACCGTGAGCAACTCAATGGGCTATAAGCAGTCGTCCGTCCCTAATTTAGGGTCACTGGTTCCAGGGAAGGGAGAGAGAGCCAGTGCCGGAAGACAAACACAACATCCATGCCTGACCGGGATTCGAACCCGGACCGCTTACGGACGAATGATCAGAGGCCAGCGCCTTAGACCACTGCGCCACCGGGGCGGCGGGGTGGGGAGTGTCGGAAGGGTATAGAGCACACGGGTGGTGTACGCTCAGCAATTCGGCGAAAGCTATTGCACGGTGTACGTCGGTTTGAACGACGTCGAGTTGCTGCCACCGTGTGATATGGCCAACAGTCAATCCAGTAGATGACATCTGGATGACTTTACCCGAGGACGCGTAATTGGGAAGTTGGAAGAAGGTCGAAGTGTGACTAGTGTGGCCGAGGAGTTCGGGATCGCTCACAGCATCGTTTCACGAGCTTGGAGAGCATTTCAAATGACAGGAACATCTGTCCGAGAGTTTAGTAATGGTTGTCCAAGAGCAACCACGGCGGCGGACGACCGGTATATTGTCCTACAGGCGAAAAGAGACAGACGGCAGACAGCGGGAGAAATCGCAAGGCACATGCAACAGACAACTGGACGTCCGTTATCGCGTTTTACCGTGGCCAGGAAGCTGCACAAAGGTGGTCTATTTGCACGACGACCAGTACGGTGCGTGCCATTAACGCCTGCTCATCGGAGACGGCGGTTTCTGTGGTGCCAAGAACACAAGAACTTGACACATCAGCAATGGGGTCGAGTTCTCATTACGGATGAGAGCCGATTTTTTCTGACGAGCGATTCTGGACGTATGTACATCTGGAGAGAGCAGGGAACACGCAATCACACCTCCAACACCATCAAAAGGGACCGGTTTGGAGGTGGCGGAGCTCTAGTTTGGGGCGGTATCATGCTTGGTAGCCGTACTGACCTCCACATCTTCCAAGGAGGTTCAGTCACTGGTGTCCGCTATTGTACCGAGATTCTCCTACCTCACGTGCGTCTGTTTAGAGGTGCTGTGGGTCCTGAGTTCCTCTTCATGGACGACAGCGCTACACCTCATCGTACAGTGGCTGTCGCAGAGTTGTTGGAAAGTGAAGATATTCAACGCATAGATTGGCCCCCAAGGTCCCCTGACCTAAATCCAATCGAACACTTGTGGGACCTTCTCGGGAGACGCTTGGCAGCACGTCACCAGCCGCCAGCAACGATTCCGCAGCTGCGATTGGCGTTACAAGAGGAATGGGCCGCGATGCTTCAACAGCTCCTTGACAACCTCGTCCTCAGCATGGACAGACGTTGTAAATCCTGCCAAGACTGGATTTTTCTTGGCAGCCGCCTGTCACATGGACGTTTCTGTCTTCTGTCCAGTTGTGGTCGAAGCTACCTTTTCAATAAAGTGCCTTTGTATCCTTTGGATTCCTTGTTTGGACGGTTTTGCTGACTTGTCCCATATTCTTACATCTTGGGGATCTTATGGTATGATTTGAGTCGATGTGGAGCACTTCTGCACGACGTTACGTTCGAAAAACCGTCTGGTCCTTAATTTTTGCACGCCAGTGTATATGAGCTTTACGTAAGTAACTGCTGAAAACAAGCATCCCAGAAGCAATTTCTCAGAAATTAATCACGTAGTTTGTAAGTCTAGTGTTTAAAATCTATTAACATTACGCAAGGAATAGCTACAAATGTAAGTCAAAAAACCAATTTCTCAGAAATTAATCACGTAGTTTGTAAGTCTAGTGTCTAAAATCTGTTAGCATTACGCAAGGAATAGCTACAAATGTAAGTAAAAGAAACCAATTTCCCAAAAATTAATCACGTAGTTTGTAAGTCTAGTGTTTAAAATCTGTTAGCATTACGCAAGGAATAGCTAAAAATCAAAAAACCAATTTCTCAGAAATTTATCAGGAAATCTGCGTCTAGCATTTAAGTGAGGAAGTCTAGGTGAAGCTGAAAAAAGCTTGAAGAGTCTAGGTGAAGCTGAAAAACGTTTGAACAGTTTAGGTGAAGCTGAAAAAACTTTGAACAGTCTAGGTGGATCTGAAAAACCTTTGAAGAATCTAGGTGAAGCTAAAATACTGAAGAGTCTAGGTGGAGCTGTAAAAAGTTTCAAGAGTGTAGGTGGAGTTGAAAACAGTTTGAAAAGTTTAGGTGAAGCTGAAAAAACTTTAAAGAGTCTAGGTGAAGCTGGTGAAACCAGCTTAGTATTCTGTACCAGCTTGACAAAACGATATTACAGAATATCCTGAGGCATTCTGTACCAGCTGGACAAAACGATGTTATAGAATGTCCTCGGGTATTCTGTACCAGCCTGACAAAACGATGTTACAGAATGTCCTCAGGTATTCTGTACCAGCTGGACAAAACGGTGTTACAGAATGTCCTCAGGTATTCTGTACCAGCTGGACAAAATGATGTTCCGGAGTTCGGTGACTGTGCAAAGCACTGGCGTGGACAGGAGAATGCTACGTCCCACTGCGGACGCAGAATTCGGGGAAATTTGGTGGGTAAGGAATCACACGAGATGCTTGGACATGATCTTCGAACCTTTCCTGTACAATGTGGGCTTTGCTAAAGGAGGGGCTGCCTTGCTCAAAAATCCAGTACCATCCGAATATACGGCAACAATGTAGAACAACACTTAGTCTGAAACTATACCCCATAACTAGACAGAATCTAGTGGTGACGGTGAGTTCAACGAAAAAAAATGTACCCGGTAATGTCCATCAGAACAATCACCATACCTTGATACCTCCAAAGTCTGCCAGTGTCCGTCCACCAGTGCAATCTACTGTAGTTGCTAACCAGGGAGACGTTGAATACGGAAATATTCATCGACATGTTAGAATTGAAATGTGGGATTATTAGACCAAGCGCCTCTTTTCGAGTCGTCCAGTGTCCAGTCATGAAGCTCCTGTGCCCACTGTAGGCTGAGCTGTCAGTAACAGTCGGTCAGCATGGTAACATGAACGGTCCGCAGACTTTTTAGGCCCATCGCGTCCCCTTGATTGTCTCCGTCGCTTTGTTCCGTACGATATGGAGCACGACAAGGCTTCGGCTTTTCGCTTGTGCATTTTATGCAAAACATTGGAATACGCCAGCGGTTCCCATTTGGTGGTTCGCGAAGGTGTTCCAAGGGGTTCGCAGTAAAAATTCTGTGGGACCAAACTCCATAAAAGTACAATAAAGGTATGTTTTTAAACCGCAAAAAGGAACAGTTTAGTTATTTTTTGCAAATGTTTGGGACACGCGTTCTTACATAACCAGCACGCATGAGCTAGTGATTGGTGCTGTATTTCGTTTCAAAAACATCGGTGAGCGACGAACACCCGCAGCGAGAAAAAACACTACTCCGTGACATCACAAGGTCGCGGAATAGTTCGTTCTACCTCACTCTGACGTAGAATCAAATTGGTTAGTTTTTAGCTTGTGGGATGACCTTGCAGAGTGCGCATGAGCTACTGTTGTTCACCGGTACTCTCAGAGCATCGAAAGTCTGTTAGCATTGTAGTTGTAGGAACTTGTAAAAAATTTGAACTTTGTCACGCCCAGCTGCGTTCGATCTGCCACTAGGCCTTACGGAATCCGAATCTCTCAAACGGGCCTGACGTAGGTTCTTTTGAGTGCCGTCGAGTTAACTCGATCGTTGAAAAAAGTTGGAACGTGTAGTCAGTAATTACTTCAGCTCACGACAGTGAATAACTCCACTAACAAGTCCTTGGTTAGACGAAACAAAATTTAATAGATGAAAGAATAAGTTCTGTTCGATTGGCTATCACCACGTGCTAACAGGTTTCCAGCTAGCGAACACTTCACTATCTCACCGATATCCCGGAAGACCCTCCGCCACGTGGACTTGAGTTGTTCCCTCAAAAACTCCGGTCGATCTCCTATCGCCGAAAAACTCTGACTATTCCGTCAGTGAAAACGAAAAACCCCGAGAGGTCTAACCGACACTCTCTGCGTACAACACGTCTTACTTCGTGGGAGGTGAAACGCGAAAAGCCTCTCTAGCGAACGTGTCGCTTCCTTTTATATCCTTAACCCCCCCCCCTTCCGCCTCTGGAAATCCTTTTGGCGTGGAGTTAGCCGTTCACCGGAAGTGGTGACCTTTGACCTATACATCAGACCCCGTCGACCCGGTCGTGGTCAACGGATCTTGCTAGTCACGTGCTTCGGTCGGTGTTACACAATCCGTCATACAAAGGAAACGTACCACGTGCCAACACGTGCGTTTGAATTTACCTTACATTGCCTTTGAAATGAGAAATAATTACAGAATATATTACTACATGAAAATAATTAGGGGGCCCGACCCCGTCACCTTACAGCTCCCCACTTTTTGAACTCGACGGCACATTTATAATGTACCGCGAGTGAATACCAAGTCCGATGATAAAGTTCAATAGTTATCACACTGTTGATCACACAACCTACAAAAGAAAGTTCTTGTAGTTTTGCTATCCCCATAAAGTTCAGTGCATATATTTCTTGCGGCATTTCGTACTCACTTCACTTGTAGCATTTTCTGGTCTTTGGGAATAAATCACGGGTACCACTCTCATGACCCTCTGCCGTATAACCTGCGGCTATCTCGGCCTACGCCATCATGGCGCTGCCCTAGTCAACGAAATTCAGACGTGACAACGCGTCCGCACGTGGAATCCTTTTTCCTGGCACATGCGTTAAACATAAATTATATTGTGAGATGGCTAAAATACATCGTTGCAGTTTCGAACTCTGAGAGGCTGAGTTAGTAAGGAATGTGAGTGGATTATGATCCGACATCACCTCGATCTTCTGTCCGAAGATCCACCCTTCAAACTTCTGCAACCCCCAGACAATAGTATACGCCTCTTTATGGCTCGCCGCCCACCGTGCCTGCGTATCACTCAATTTTTTGCTGGCATACGCCGCTGGTCTAATTTGACCTTCCTCGTCGCGCTGACTTAAACAACATGCTACCGTGAAAGCGCTAGCGTCGCTATGTAATAAAAAAGTTTTGTCGAAATTGGGAGATTACAATACTGGTGCCTGGCATAGATTATCCTTTAACTGCTGGAATGCACTCTCCAGTTCAGTCGTCCAACAAACTTTATCCTGTGCCTTCTTTGCAGTGAGATCCGTCAGAGGCTTTGCTATCTCTGCGAATCTCGGCACATAATCTCTGTAATTGCTAACTAAGCCTAAGAAGCTTCTAACTTCCTTTTTGGTTCAAGGGGCGTAAGTTGTTTAACAGCCTGGAGCTTTTCCGGATCCGGGCGATGGCTCTCCGATTCCACAATATGTCTTAAATAATGCACCTCCTTCCGTGCGAAACAACACTTGGACAAATTCCCCGTAAACCCTGCATTTTCTAAACTCCTTAACGCCTGTTGCAGATGTTTCAAGTGGTCCTCCCAGGATTGTGAAAAGATTGCAACATCGTTCAAATACGCAACAGCGTAGTCTTGGCGGAGAGTAAGCACCTTGTTCATAGCTCGCTAAAAAGTGGCCGCGGCCCCCACCAATCCAAATGGCATGACTTTCCATTGGAATAGCCCTCGATGGGTGGCAAACGCCGTATACCGACGACTGTCTACGTCTAATGGTATCTGATAGTATCCTTTCAGCATATCCAAAGTAGATATAAATTTAGCTGCTCCCACCTTAGCTAAAAGGTCTGGTACCTGAGACATAGGGAATGCATCTGGGACCGTATGTGCGTTCATCATCCGAAAGTCCATGCACATGCGCACTTCCCCCGTCATCTTTGCCACGCACACGATCACTGTACTCTTCTATCATTCCGTTCTGCCACAACTCTTCGATCTGTGTCCCCAACGCTTTCTGCATGGACTCCGGTACCTTTTACCGGTGCTGCGTCTTCAGCACGCTCCCCGGTTGGAGAGTAATTTTATGACACCCCACGATGGTTTCTCCTACTCTCCCTGAGAAAAACGTATCAGATCTTCCCACCACCTCCTGCAACTCTTTCACCTGCTCCGGAGAGATGGCCTCATTTTCCACACAAATATTCTCCGGGGTTATTTCTTTCTTCTTTGCGTCATGCCTGGACTCCTCGGTGATTTTTCCAAAATCTTCATCAGCCTCGAATATCACTCCCACAACTCCTACCCTAGGTTTGAATTCCCGCAGCTTCCCTGCGTGCACCTGCCTTCTCCGCCCGTCCGCAGTCTCGATAATGTAGCTATTGGTGCCCCTCCTTTCTCTCACTCTAAAGGGACCTGTCCACCGCGCGTACAGCTTGTTGTGGGAGTTAAGTATCAGAGCGATGACCTGATCTCCAATCTCGTAGGACTTCTGCCTAAGATAATGGTTGTGATACTCCGTATATCGCTGCTGCTGCTTCGCCGCAAACCCTTCCACATGTTCCGCGGTCTTCTTCATCCGTTCTTTCAAGTCTAGTAAATATTGAGTAGCCGGAACCGAAATTCCTACTTGCAACTCACATTCTCCAGCCCAGTTTTTCTTTAAAACTGCCAACGGACCTACTGGTTCCTTGCCGTACAACAATTTGAATGGGACCACACCAGTCGTAGCATTGGGAAATTCCCGATACGTCCATAACAAGAATGATATGGCTTTGTGCCACTGCTTAACCTCCTCTCTGATAATGTGATGCAGCATGTCCTTGAGAACCCTATTGAATCGCTCTACGAGCCCATTACTGGCCGGATGATTCGGCGTTGAAAAACGTGGGGTAGACTCCAAACGTCGCAACATTTCCTGGGTCAAAGATGTCACGAAATTCGTGCCCCTATCCATAGCTATCACTTCTGGTATACCTGTTCGCTGAAATATTTCTAAGAGTGCCTCACACGTGCTCTTAGCTGTGAGTGACGTTAAGCATACGCACTCAGGCCACCTAGAATGCTGGTCAACCAGTACTAACACCCACTTATGCCCTTTACTTGAAGAGGGTTCGACAGGTTCAATCAAATCCACATTCACTACATGAAATGGAAGTTTTGGCTTTCTCACCGGTTGAATCGGAATTTCATCCCTTTTTGTGACAGGACGCCTTAACTGACATGCTGTGCACCAATTGCAATATTTCATTACGTCCTTCTTCAACGTGGGCCAATAAAAAGAGTACACAATTCGTTCTTGAGTTTTCTTGGCTCCCAAATATGCTCCAAAAACTGAATCGTGGGCCAATTTTAAAATTTGCTCCTTTTTGATTTCCGCTACTGCAAGTTGTAAAGTATACTGATACTGTACCTTCTCTTTGTGATATATCATGTTATCCTATATCATATAACCTCCTTTCTTCATTTTTGCCCACTCCCTCGCTTTTCTTAAAGACGGATCATTAATGTGCTCCCTGATGAAAGCTTTGGTGTCGGACACGTAAGTCTCCGACGGCTCTTCCCGCATCTCTCTATAATCTCTCCCTCCTGCCTGGGGCTGTTCTTCGTTCACTGGTTTATGCTGCGCTGGTTGAGTTTCCCCCTAACCTGTAGAGCGCCTGGCGTCAAGCTCTGATATGCCCTGAGGCCTCGCCAAGCCACCTGAGGCCTCGCCAAGCCACCTGAGGCCTCGCCAAGCCACCTGAGGCCTCGCCATCCCTCTTTCGCCTCGCCACGTGGCTTCAACATGCTCTCTCCTTTTGTTCTATTTACTTTCTCGCCCCAACGTTGATCTAATCCGCGGCTATCTTTGCCACTTCTAAATATGGCTCTGACAGCGAAATGCGCGTCTTCACGACTCATCCCCCGGCTTTCTCCTACCACGTGCTTATCCGACCTCTCCGACTCCGCCTTTTCTCCTGCCACGTGCTTATCTGACATCTCCGACTCGGAATTTTCTCCTACCACGTGCTCACCTGACATCTCCGAATCAGACATTTTCCCTACCATGTGCTTATCTGATATCTTCGACTCGGAAATTTTTCCTACCACGTGCTTATCTGATATCTCCGACTTGGAATTTACTCCTCCTGTCGGCCACTGAGGCGTTGCCTTCTGTAACTCTCTTAACCTCAGAAAATCATCTGGTGATAATATTACCTGATTAGTGAGGTTGGGAACAATGGCATACAAAACCTCGGCAGACGAACCTACCCCTTTGTTTGCTTTATTGATCATACCTTCCTTCTCAATTCTGACCCTCAATGGTTTGATAGGAAATTCCTTCCTTCCTACATCAAAACTTGTCAAAATCATTGAACCTTGCTGTTCAACTGACTGTTTACCTAAAACCTCGGCCCTTACACAAGAAAATTCTGGCCCAGTGTCTACTAATGCCACTCCTTCGGCTTCATTTTCTCCAACATGCTTTCACCGTATCTCCTAACGGAATTTCCGCTGTCTCCGCCTGTAAACTATCTCGTGCGGACACCCTGTCTACCCTTGAGGTGATTCTTTCTTCAGCCGTTTTCTCTTGAATAATGGCCTGCCCGTCCTGAACTCGTTGCTCTAGGCCGACACGATTAATTATTCTCGGGTCTTCTTTCCTCCAATTCCCTGGATTACCCTCGTTCCCCTTGGGCGATGATTTCTGGGTACAATTATTCTTGAAATGCTCCTTCATCCCACAACGAAAGCAAACTCCAATTTTCTCAGAACTACCCGGTTTACTCACTATCTTCATTCCTTGACTAAGAAATTTAGGCCCATGGCTGCTTTCCGGTCACCTACCCCTTGTCTGGCTCCCTGTAACCCCGCTGCTATATCCTTGTCTGGGTTTTTCTTCCTCGCTTTCCCTTAACCCAACGTGACACGTAAATAGGTCACATAATTCCGCTAGATAGTCAATTTTCTCTAGCTTCCCCGTTGCTCCTCTCTGCAAAATGTAGACCTTTAGTTCAGGAGATATCAAGGTCTTAAACTTATCACATACAATGAGATTCACTGATTGGTCAAATTCCTTGACCTCACTGCTGTTAACATATTATGTTAATGTTCTTTTAAATCTCCCTGCTGTTAACATAGTATGTTAATGTTCTTTTTAATCTCCCTGCTAGTGTTAACATATTATGTTAATGTTCTTTTAAATCTCCCTGCTGTTAACATAGTATGTTAATGTTCTTTTTAATCTCCCTGCTAGTTGCATGTAGCTTTCCCCTTTTTCTCTAGAGACCTTATCGAATTGTTTCATATAGATATCCGGCGTTAGATGACACTCTACTAAAATAGCTGTTTTTACTATCTCATAATCCTTTCACTCATCCAGCGTCAGCCTTCGGAACAAATGGTTCACAAACTCAGAGTTAAAAAGTGCAATTACTAATTTACTTTTTAACACATCTGTAACTTCATGTAACATAAAAGCTCTTTCTAAAGAATAAAAAAAATCCAAAATTTCGCCCGCTTTACTCGGACTGCTAGGCAACGTCTTTTCTAGGATCTTAATATAATCAGACAATTTATCATGGCTTTTACTCCTATCAATATATTTTTCTTTATCTTTCATTAGCTCAATTTTCTTTAATTCAAACTCTCTTTCTTCTCTCTTATTTATTAGCTCTAACTCTAGTTTTCTTTGTTTTCTTTATGCTTTCCTATCTTCTAGTTCTAACACTTTTAGTCTTAATTTCCACTCCTTCCTATCCGGCTTTAAAATAGATTTATCCTGATTTAGTTCTACTTCGTTACTGGAATTAAGGTCCTTCGTTCCTATCTTCATTGCTTGTTTCTGACACTGAATTATTTTCTCCGAAAATTATTCGGTTATTTAAAAAAATCACAATACCTTCTAAAGAATTAAACACAATATAACACTACTGACTGATTGATTGCATGAAACATAATTAAAACACAAATTCTTATTAACACTTTGCCTAATGACTATCTAACTTATACGATCTTTGTTCTACTTTAGCCCTAATACCATGATGGGAAATATCCTAACACTTTCCTATCCTAGACACAGGTTAAAACAACAGAAAACAAAAGGTCAAGAAAATGGTACATTCCGTTAATATGCGAAAGGAATTCCGGAAAGGTTTCTGAAAATTCAAAATTTTCCGTTAACACATCTCTAAAACGGTAATTTACGTCAATATACACTGCTGGCCACCCAAAATGCAACACCAAGAAGGACACGAGATAGCAAAGCCAGATTTACTGGACACATAACAACAGATACAAAGATGAAACGATTGAGCTTACAGGCCCGTGCGACTTGTGGAACACGCAGACATCAATAGTTCGTGTGGCCCCCATGGTTGGCAATAACGGCCGCTACACGCCGCGGCATCGAAGGAAAAAAGCTTTGGATGTGGGCTTGGGGTATGTCGGTCCAGGCTGCTTCCACACGTTGCCACAGTTCATCAGGCGTAGCCGCGGGTGGTGCTTGCTGGGCCACTCGGTTGCCGATCAGCGACCAGACGTGTTCGATGGGCGACATATCGGGAGAACAGGCGGGCCACGGCATCAATGACACCTGGTGGGCCGTGAAGAATTGCTGCACGATGCGTGCCACGTGCGGGCGCGCATTGTCCTGTTAAAACGTGGCCGCTGGCAGGTCCTGCGGGTAAGGGAGGACTACAGGCTCCAAAACGTCGGAGATGTAGCGGTGGCTGTTGAGTGTACCGGCGATGCGTACCAGAGGGGTGCGGGTGTCATATCCAATTGCGCCCCAAACCATAACGTCAGGCGACGGACCGGTATGGCAATGCATAATGCAGGCGTCATACAGTGTCTCGCCGCGGTGCCGCCACACGCAGATCCGACCATCGTGGTGTTGCAGGCAGAAGCGGGATTCGTCGGAGAAGACAATGTCGTGCCATTCCGTAGTCCAGGTGCGGCGTTCAACGGCCCACTGCCGCCGCACTCACCGGTGGTGTAACGTCAATGGTAATCGGAGTAATGGGCGCCGTGCGACAAGTCCCCGCTCCTGCAGACGAGGTCGAACGGTACGTGCTGCACAGGTTGTTGCGCAACACACCCTAATTGCTGCGCTAACGTTGGTGATGTGGCGGTGCGAGCCGTCAATACCCACTGCACAACATGCCGGTTTATTCGTTCGATGGTGCGCCGCGGCTGCAGCAATCGCTCACGTCGGTCCGCCCGTCCCTCCTGCACCCACCGAATCCATACTCGCCTCACTGTGGCTGGATGTCGTCCCACACGGGCGCTGATGTATCGGTACGATAAACCGCTGTCGCGATAAGCCATTATTCGTCCTCTGTCGAACTCCGCAACGTGCTGGAATGACTGCCGTATTCTGCGACGCGGCATCAGGAAGCTTCCCACGCACAGGTCCGGCAGCACAACACACTTCCACTACTTACACCCTGCCTTCTGTGCACCCTTCTTATAGTGCTTCTCGGTGGCGTGCCGGGCGCACATGATTTGCATATGCCCTGCAATGCTAATCGTTTGTATGTCCTCTCGCGGGCGACGCATGCTGCGAATTTCAGGCCAATCGGATGCTTCCTTCTTGGTGTTGCATTTTGGGTGGCCAGCAGTGTAAGAAAGAAACGGCGGAAAGGTTTCTGAAAATTCAGAATTTTCCCGTTGTACAAAAATTCCGTGAATTTTCTTTCCTTCATTTCACGAAAAGGTTGTATCAGAAATATGCTTCGTTAATTCACGAAAGAAATGACGGAAAGTTGCCCGTGAATTTCAGATTTTTTTTTACAGTGTATGGATTAAAAGTTCAGAAAGGTAGAGAGAGAGAGAGAGACAGAGAGCGAAAGTAAAAGTGTTAAAATCTATGATTACCTTTCTGGGTATATGTGGTTAAGGTTTCATTATGATTCTTATAGAAACTTCCTTACGAAATGGTGAAAAGATAGCTAATCTACGTAGCAAATATTTTTGCATAGCGAATAATAAGGCTCCTTCCAAATTTAATTCGTATAATTAGTTTTTTTTTCTAGATATATGTTTTAATGATTGATTTTTGATGCAAGTTGGGGTAACTGACAAGTTAGTGACTTTTTTTAACTGTTATATGCGCGCATGTATGAAAAGTGTTTCCCTTTTTTTTTTTATTTATTTTTTTTTATTTCCAGTACCGTTTTTAAAGTCACTGAACCAGCTTCCATATATAGCCCAAAATGAACTTTGATACTGATGTTTTTATTTTTTTTAAATTTAAATATCTGGTTTACACACGAATGTTGAATGCATAAAAGCAGGGAACAACAAAATGGTGAAACTTAATTTGCTATTTCGGGAACGTGAAAAAAATTTAGGTGGTTATAATAATCATTTTGAAATTTATACGAGCAGAGTCGTCTATGGACTTCGAGTAAATCTCAGTATCTACACAATGAAGGGCGATAACCTATTTTGAAAGGGAAGGGGGATTTGAAACTAAAAAATAAAAAAAAAAAAATCATATATATTTTTTTAAAGTCCTCAGCCCCCCCCCCCCCCCCAAAACTTAAAGAAAATTATAAATATAAAAAAATCTGCAGAAAATCGTTTGCTTGTATTTCTTAAACTGCGGGGGCCGGGGTGACCTTCCCATAGTCATTAGATTATGAATCTCATTATCATCATCATCATTGTCAACCATTATCAATCCACTGCTGGACGAAGGTCTCCCCAAGTTTCCTCCACAACGGTCTGTCTTGTGCCAGTCTCCTCCATGTCACCCCTGCATACTTTCGAATTTCATCCACCCATCTCCCATGTGGTCTTCTTCTGGGTCTTTTCCTGTCCCTTGGAATCCAATCTAAAATTTCGGCTGTCCATCGATGATCTGTCCTTCTGGCAGTATGTCCAGCCCATTGCCATTTCAGGGATTTAACTCTGATCATGATGTCTTCCACTCTTGTCATTTTTCGGATCCACGAGTTCCTCTTCTTATCTCTCCTGGTTACACCAAGTATGCACTCTCTCCATGCTTCTTTGAGTTGTCTGCAGCCTTTGTATGTCTCTTTTAGTTAAGGTCCACGTCTCTGCACCATACGTAAGCACTGGAAGGATGCATTGATCAAACACTTTTCTTTTAAGACATAATGGCATATTGCTCTTGAAAATTATGCTGTTTCTTCCAAAAGCTCTCCAGGCAAGTTTTGTACGCCGATTAATTTCTTCATCAATGTGACCCTCACTTGATATCTGCTATCCAAGATAAACGTACGTGTCTGTTATCTCCAGCTTTTCTCCATCAATCGATAAATCTTCATTTCTTGTAAAAGCATTGAACATCTGCTTTTGTCTTCTGAAAGTTGATTTTTAATCCCACTTCTTTACTCTTGTCAGCAAGTTCCTGGATCATACTCTGCAGCTCTGATGGGCTAGTTGCAAAAATGACTATGTCATCAGCAAAACGAAGGTGGGTTAGATAATCTCCATTAATCTTTATCCCCTTGTTTTCCCAGCTCAGTGACTGAAAAACACCCTCCAATGAGGCATTAAAGAGCTTCGGAGATATGGTGTCACCTTGTCTCACTCCTTTCCAATTTTTATGTGTGTTGTATTTTCAAACAGCCTAATCTTTGCACTTGCATTTTCATAAATGTTATTAATAATATTAATGTATGCATCTTCAATGCCGCAGGTTTTCAGAGCCATTGTAACTGCTGATGGTTTCACCGAATCAAAGGCTTTTTCATAATCGATAAAAGCCATGCACAATGGAAGTTCATATTCCCTCGCTCTTTCAATTAGTTCTCTCAGCACATGGATATGATCTATTGTGCTGTAGCCACTCCTGAATCCAGCTTGTTCTCTCGGTTGAGCCATGTCCAGTGTTACCTTCAAGCGGTGTGAAAGAACTTTAGTGAAGATTTTATAAACTACTGATAGGAGGCTGATAGGTCTGTAGTTTCCGAGATCCTCAATGTCACCTTTCTTATGTAGCAGGATCATTGTAGCGGTGTTCCAGTCCTCCAGTGAATCTTTCCTTCATTAAGGCATCGAGTGAAAATTTGGGCGAGTACTGTTTCGATTTCTCCACTTGCTTCTTGTATGATGTCTACAGTAATACCATCTTCTCCTGGAGCTTTTCCCCGCTTCATGTTCTTGATTGCATGTGCAACTTCTGCTGGAAGGACTGGAGGAACTCTGGTATCTTTCATGATGTCTGGAGTGCATGTATCATCCCTTTCATATAATTTGGAGTAGAAATCTTTCACTCTTGTCAAAATTTCGCCTCTATTTCTTGTTACAGAACCATCTTCTTTTCTCAGTGCCATAATCTGTTTTCTTCCCTTACTGAGATGTCCCTTTGCTATCTTTAGGCTTTGGTTGTTTTCAATTGCTTTCCTCACTAGTTCACAGTTGAATTTTCTTACGTCTTCAGTGATACTTTTTCGTACTGTCTTGCATAGCTCTATATATTCCACTTTGGAAGTCACATCTTCTTTAGTTGTCCTCATCTCTCTTCTTTTTTGCATCAACATTTTCGTTTTTCCTGATAATTTATTTACATGCAACTTGTTCTTAGACCCAGCTAATCTTGTTGCTGTTTCCATAAGAGCTTCGGTTACTTTTCTGTTAACTTCAGAGATGTCCACTTCTTCCGATGTTAGGCCTTCTAAAGCAGAGAACCTGTTCTTCAGTTCCAACTTGAAGGTATTATGGTGTTTTTAAGGTTGGTTATGTCAATAGATTTTGTTTGTCTTATGAGCTTGCCATACGTTCCAAGTTTAGTGTTGAGGTGCATCTTACATCTCACCAATCTATGGTCACTACCTGTGTTGAACTTGTTTAGCACACTGCAGTCTTCTATGACGAATTTTTTGTTACACATAATAAAATCAATTTCACTTGTCGTCCCATTTGGATGTCTCCATGTCCATTTCCTGTGTGGCTTTTTCTTGAAGAAGGAGTTCAAGATGAAAAACCCTTCTGCCTCTGCAAACTCAACGAGAGTATTTCCACGCTGGTTTCTGTTGCCGTGACCGAATTTACCTACTGAAGTTTCATTCTGTTGCCGTTGCCCTATTTTTGCATTGAAATCTCCCATAATTATTTTCAAGTGCTGCTTACCTTTATTATAAATATAAAAAAATCTGCAGAAAATCGTTTGCTTGAATTTCTTCTTCAGGATGACTTGTGGTGGGTGCATAAGTTTGAATAATCTGAGCCTGGTATCTTTTCGAGAGTTGGATAACAAGCCGTGCAGCTCTGTCAGAGGAACTTTCAACTTCTACAACTTTATCCTTCAGTTTCTTGTTTATTATAAATCCAACACCACTAGTTCTGCCAGTATCTGTCCCACGATAGTAGAAGAGATGTCCACTTTTCAGTTCGATGAAATCTTCTCCTTTTCTCCTTACCTCACTTAGCCCCACGATGTCCCACTTGATCCTTTTTAGTTCCTCTTCCAATTCAAGAAGCCTTGAATCAGAAGATAGGGAGCGTCCATTGTACGTTGCCAAAGTCAGCATCAGATGGCAGCCTAGTCCGGTCCTCCGGGGATTCTTAGCACCCTCTGCCTTCATGTCGCACTGGCCGCTGCCTTGGCCAGGTACATTCCAGCTGCCGGAGACTGAGGGCCAAGATTTAAGTTGTGGAGTCATTTTGGAGGGGTTTGGCCATAACTCACCACGCTGGCCAAGCGGGTTGGTGAGTGTGGGATAGAATTTCCTCTAATCCCGATGGTATAGTTATACCGCTATTGGCGGTCGTCAGAGCCCCTTTAGTAGGAACAGGATGCACCACGAATTATAAGATAAATTCGCTAAACATAAAGTGAGAAAAGTTATCTACACAACGAAGGGCGATAACCTATTTTGAAAGGGAAGGGGGATTTGAAACTAAAAAAAAAAAAAAAAAAAAAAATCATATATATTTTTTTAAAGTCCTCAGCCCGCCCAAAACTTAAAGAAAATTATAAATATAAAAAAATCTGCAGAAAATCGTTTGCTTGTATTTCTTAAACTGCGGGGGCCGGGGTGACCTTCCCATAGTCATTAGATTATGAATCTATTATAAGATAAATTCGCTAAACATAAAGTGAGAAAAGTTCAGTATCATTTTTATATGCAAATATATCCCAAATAACTAAAATTTATCGCTTCGTTTTATTCAAAACAAAAAACGAGTCTGCTTATGTATGTGTTTACTATTTACTATTTAACAATATTAAACGGGATGCACAATGTGATTTTTTCTATTAAATGAGGATGTTACTTATTTCATATGTATGCGCTTACGTTTAATTAAAAAATATTGTTGTATTTCTTAATTCATGCATTTTAGTTTAACGTCTGTAGAAATACACTATAAGATTTTTTTAGAGAAGGGCATTAAATTCAGGTAGCGCTTGGAGGAGCCACCAAATGCTTAATTCGCCGCTGAGTGTATTTCAGTCATAATAAAACTTCGACTTACTGCATATGTTCACAATTCGAAACATTTGTTCCGACAGATGGTGCTACATGTCAAGTTAAGCCGCAAATTTCTGTTTCTCTGTCATTTTATGCAGCTGAGGGAAAAACTTTCCTGGTGTCCCGGTGGGCCAAAATCGGGCCCTAGGCACAGCAAAAGATGAGGGACCCCCATCCCTCCTCATGCTTGAAAGAGTAAGTACACTTGTCACTGCTAAATGTTTTCAATTAATTTAGAAATTGATTTAATCAATGGTACACTGTGCGGGGGAAAATAGGAAATAATACCTACTTTTATTAAATTTTATTATTAGCAAGGAAATTCGCACATAAAAATATAGACGTGTAACTAAAACACAATTTATTAACTTAGTATTGCTATTTTCGCATTTAATTATGTAATAATTCAAATATCCACAGGTTCTAAGTTATTCATCCCCTTTTAATTTTATTTTTAACCGATGAACATTATTTAGACTTGGTACAGAATGATTTTCGGGCAGGGGCGGTGGAAAGTGAAATTCGTTGACCGGGCCCGAAATTTCGAATCGAGGTGCCGCCCCTTCCTTCCCGCTTCCCGGAACAAACAGAAGAAAAATAATGCCTAATGAGCTTTGTTAGGGATTAGGACCACCTGACAACTTACCTAGAGCAACTTTCTAAGGCTCATCACAACAAAAAGTCGCACATATGCAAATAAAAAATAAATAAATCTTGGCTAAATTTATTGACCGGATTCCGCCGCCACTGCTTTCGGGGCAAGGTGAACTTCCATGTAGCTGATTAATCACTGTGATGTGTTCAATATTATAGTAGAATAATTCTATTAACAGAGGAATGATACTTAAATTTGAGCAAGCATGCATAACAGGATAATTCTCACACTGATATAAGCACATTATTTAGCTCATTAATTCACTTAATTCAGACGGAAGCAATTTTAAAATCTGATACTTTACAATATGAAATACTCAAATTATTATTATTATTATTTTGCAAAATCCGTCGGTGGTTTATTCGTTTAGGCTTTTAAAGGAAGTTTTAAGCACACTTCTTTAAGGTAAAGAACGAAAAAAAAAAAAAAGTCGATTTATATTTTCATCAAATGTAAGAAATACATAAATTAATCGGGCCAATTCACTGAACAAAAAAATAACGATTTGTTCTTCATGGGAAGTTCAAACCGTACCACTATTTATTTCAATTACAATTTTCTCAGCATGAGAACAAATTTGTTACTGTGTAATTCTAATATTACATACAGTCTGGGAGCGACGCTATACGGGTGAGCTAAGGTGGGCTTCGGCCCACCCAATTTTTCTTTGAGCCCACCCTTTAGTACCCCCATCCCTCTAAATATTTAAGCAGTTAGAACATATGGCGAGTGCAACCATCAAAGATTTTAGGGAACTCGGATAAAAGCACGTGAATTTTTTTAATTCACAAAAATTTTGTAACATAAATAATGTTTTGTTAAATTTAGTGCGTGTAGTTCTGGGAAACGGAGGGAGCCCTCGGAGCGAATGCCCAAGGGAGTTGTAGAAAGACACTATTTGTTAATTATAGTTTAATAAGATGAGCGAGAGAGAGAGAGAGAGAGAGAGGAAAAGGTATTTCCTGCTGTCAGGTTACAAACTGAAATATATAAACAGTCTTATGACAGCAAATATTAAAAGAAAGATTTAACAAAAGAAAACATCAACAACAACAACAACAAAAACGACGTAAGTAAGCTAAAATTTTTGCGAAAGAAACAGTAATTTGTTTAAAGGCTATGGAAGTTCGTATCCATGATACCCACAGTACTACATACACCGATGAGTCATTGCATTATGACCACCCCCAGCCTAGAGAAATGAGCGCGCCTGGAGACCGAACGGTGTCGCAGGTGAAGTCCACAGAGCAGTATATATAGAACTCGAGGATCGGCTTTCGATTAGTACAGTGTTCCGATTCAGAATGGGAAAAGCCGCCGATTTATCGGAGTTTGATAAAGAAAAATTTGTGAAGGCACGGTGCCTCGGAACTACGATCTCGGAAACGCAGCGGCTTGTGGAATGTTCACGTGCCACTGTAGTGAGTACGTGTCAAAAGTGGTGCACAGATGCCAGATGACCAAACGACGTACCGTTGTCTATCCGTGTGTCGTCCTCAGCTCACTGATGCCAGAGGGGAGCGGAGACTGTCGCTAATTGTTCACAATAACCGCAGGACCACAGTGTGACAGATCATCCGCAGTTACAGCGGTGCTGATCAGAGCAATGTGCCACAGCACACAGTTCATCGCAGCCTTCTGCGCATGGGCCTGCGTAGCCTGAGACCCAGCCGGGTCCCTATGCTCACTGCACGTCATCGCCAACAGAGCATGAAATGGGCCCAAGATAATCGAGACTGGACCGTGGATAATTGGCAGAAAGTGGTCAGGGCTGACAAATCAAGATTCCTGGTGCATCACGTAGACGATGTTTTCTTGAGACCCTTTAGGCGCCATTATCATGTTTTCTTGAGACACTTTAGGCGCCATTATCATGTTTTCTTGAGACCCTTTAGGCGCCATTATCTATAACGAAGTGAATTTCTCCGTCATTTTTGGTCTACGCCGGGATTCGAACCCCAGGCCGCTTATTCCGGAACAAGTCGCTCTACCAGCTGAGCTACGCAGACGTTTCATTCTGATTCCTATCTGCCTTTATGTCGTGTGCGGAGATGTGACGTACCTGCTGGCAGGTACGTCACATCTCCCCCCCCGAAAGAGGGCCGGGGGCATGGCCCACGGGTCAGCCGTGACCACGAATCGTTGCAGGCAGCCATCCACTGTAGAACGTGCACTTGAGAACTCCCAGTCAATCTGCTGTGTGGAATGCAACATCACACATTTTTATTTTTCGAAGCGCTGGAGAAGGAATTCTCTGATTTTTCCTGTCTCGCGGTGTGGAAATAACATCACACCAATGCGAGATTTTGAACGGCCGGGTCATCCGGATAGTTCGGGCGCCATTATAACGAAGTAAATTTCTCCGTCATTTTTGGTCTACGCCGGGATTCGAACCCGAGGCCGCTTATTCCGGAACAAGTCGCTCTACCAACTGAGCTACGCAGACGTTTTATTCTGATTCCTATCTGCCTTTATGTCGTGTGCGTCCTGCTGGCAGGTACGTCACATATCATGTGTTCTTGAGACACTTTAGGCGCCTTTATCATGTTTTCTTGAGACACTTTAGGCCCCATTATCCCAATAGCACAATCCCTGACAGCTGTCAGCTATCTGAAACTCGTTGCAGACCATGCTCACCCATTCATGGCAACTGTGTTCCCTGCTGGTGATGGCCATTACCAACAGGATAACGCGCCATGCCACACTGCCAAAATCGTCAAGGTGTGGTTCGAGGAACATGCTGGTGACTTTCTGTTAATGCCCTGGCCTCCAAATTCACCTGATATGAACTCAATCGAACATTTGTGGTTTGACTTGGAAAAGCGGGTTCGGGCTAAATTACCACCACTCCGAAATGTACGGGAAGTGGTGGATCTGCTGTTGGACATTATGGTACCAGAAACACCAGGATACTTATCGCTACCTCATCGAATCGTTGCCTCGCCGAGGGGCAGCTGTTTTACGGGCTAAAGGGGGTCCTACAGCTTATTAGGTAGGCGCAACATAATGTAATGGCTCATCAATGTACGTTAAATAAATATTACGCACAGTATGTACCAGAAAACTTTTTTTTACTGGGATGGCATTATCCGCGTCGGGCAAAATCTACATAAACGGAATTTTTTGCCAAAATTTCTGACAAGTACTTCAAAATGTTTGCAGCCCCCCCCCCCCACCCTTTCCTTCAGTTGTGAACTGCTGGCGTTGCAACTCACACCGACTTTTAAAAACCTTATGACCAGAGGGGTAACTAGACATTTCTGTACACGGATAAACAACAAAATATTGCATCCCCATCTGTCTTTTTCTATCTTACATAGTACATTTAAAAACGTAACTCGACTTTTCTGCGCTAAGCCCACGCACATATCCAAGATTTCTGTTCGGGGGAGTGGGGGGATGGGTTGTCCTAAAAACTTATTTCATATATATATTTACTCATGTGTGTGTGTGCGTGTGTATATATATGTATCTCAGGAACTACAGACCTATCAGCCTCCTATCAGTGGTTTATAAAATCTTCACTAAAGTTCTTTCACACCGCTTGAAGGTGACACTGGACATGGCTCAACCGAGAGGATAAGCTGGATTCAGGAGTGGATACAGCACAATAGATCATATCAACGTACTGAGAGAACTAATTGAAAGAGCGAGGGAATATGAACTTCCATTGTGCATGGCTTTTATCGATTATGAAAAAGCCTTTGATTCGGTGAAACCATCAGCAGTTACAATGGCTCTGAAATCCTGCGGCATTGAAGATGCATACAATAATATTATTAATAACATATATGAAAATGCAAATGCAAAGATTCGTCTGTTTGAAAATACAACACACATAAAAATTGGAAAAGGAGTGAGACAAGGTGACACCCTATCTCCGAAGCTCTTTAATGCCACATTGGAAAATGTCTTTCAATCACTGAACTGGGAAAACAAACGGATAAAGATTAATGGAGATTATCTAACCCACCTTCGTTTTGCTGATGACGAATTCATTTTTGCAACTACCTATCAGAGCTGCAGAGTATGATCCAGGAACTTGTTGACAAGAGTAAAGAAGTGGGATTAAAAATGAACTTTCAGAAGACAAAAGTGATATTCAATGCTTTTACAAGAAATGAAGATTTATCGATTGATGGTGAAAAGCTGGAGATAACAGACACGTACGTTTATCTTGGACAGCAGATATAAAGTGAGGGTCACATTGATGAAGAAATTAATTGGCGTACAAAACTTGCCTGGAGAGCTTTTGGAAGAAACAGCATAATTTTCAAGAGCGATATGCCATTATGTCTTAAAAGAAAAGTGTTTGATCAATGCATCCTTCCAGTGCTTACGTATGGTGCAGAGACGTGGACTTTAACTAAAAGAGACATACAAAGACTGCAGACAACTCAAAAAAGCATGGAGAGGTGCATACTTGGTGTAACCAGGAGAGATAAGAAGAGGAACTCGTGGATCCGAAAAATGACAAGAGTGGAAGACATCATGATCAGAGTTAAATCCCTGAAATGGCAATGGGCTGGACATACTGCCAGAAGGACAGATCATCGATGGAGAGACGAAATTTTAGATTGGATTCCAAGGGACAGGAAAAGACCCAGAAGAAGACCACGTGGGAGATGGGTGGATGAAATTCGAAGGTATGCGGGAGTGACATGGAGGAGGCTGGCACAAGACAGACCGTTGTGGAGGAAACTTGGGGAGACCTTCTTCCAGCAGTGGATTGATAATGGTTGACAATGATGATGATGATGATATATATATGCACTGAAGAGCAATTGAATTAGGGACAGCTAGCGGTATGCAAATGTAGCGCTGTGGGCGACCCTGTAAACGGAAACGACATGAGGTATGCGGCGATCCGACAATATAAGGAGTGATGCGACGGGAATCAGTAAGAGTCGGACGCAGTATGTTTAAGACGAAGGATCTAAGCTCATTTGATCGTGGGCAAATTGTCGGGGCCCGACGAATGGGTCACTCCATCTCGGAAGTCGTGCAGGCACTGGGATTTTCACGAGCCACTGTGTCACGGGTGCACCGTGAGTACATCGAATTCTGTAAAACCATCCCTGCAAGGGCCAACTGCCGTGGACAACAGCGTCTGGATGAGCGGGGTCATCGTCAGCTAGCTCGCATTGTAACAGCGGATAGACGGGCCACAGTGAAAGAAATCACTCGGCAATTTAACGCTGCTGCACGAAAACGTGTAAGCAGCCACACCATCCAGAATCATCTCCTCGCTATGGGGTACAGAAGCCATCGTCCCACGAGGGTACCGCTGCGGACCGCACATCACAGGGTGCAAAGATCAGCATGGGCGTGGGAACATCGCCACTGGACCCTAGACATGTGGGAAAATGTTGCCTGGACTGATGAGTCGAGATTCACGTTGGTACATGCGGATGGCAGGATACGAGTACGGCGCAAACCACATGAAGCGATGGATCCTTCTTGCCAGCAGGGTACTCTTCAAGCTGGTGGGGGTGGCATTCTGGTCTGGTGACTGTTTACGTGGACTGAAATGGGACCCCTGGTACGTGTGACATCGTTCCTCACAGGTCAACGTTACCGTGATATCCTGGACGACCATTTGCTCCCGTTTGTGCGTCTTTAACATCCCACTGGGGACCTCCTCCTGCAACAAGACAATGCACCATGCCATCGCTCCCGAATTGTATCCGAATGGTTGGATGAACACTCCACCGACGTAACCTCGCTTTCTTGGCCAGCTAGGTAACCTGGTCTCAATCCCATCGAGCACATCTGGGATGCCATCGAGAGAGATGTTCGAGGCTCTGACCTCCATCCATCAAATCTTCGTGAACTGTGGAAGCTTGTTCAGGGGTCGTGGGTCCGTATGGATTTCCAACGCTTCCGGTGTCTTGTCGAGTCCATGCCGAGACGAAGCGCCGCCGTCATCAGTGCGAAAGGTGGTGCTACACGTTACTAGACAGGTATCTCTAATTCAATTGCTCTTCAGTGTATGTGGGATGTAATGTCAGATGATGCGCGACATTATACAGCCTCTCCTTGACAAATGTCAATCCCGCCTTCTCGTGGTGCAGCCTGTTACCACTAAAGGGGCTCTGACGACCGCCAATAGCGGTATAACTATACCATCGGGATTAGAGGAAATGCTATCCTACACTCACCAACCCGCTTGGCCAGCGTTGTGAGTTATGGCCAAACTCCTCCAAAATGACTCCACAACTTAAATCTTGGCCCTCAGTCTCCAGCAGCTGGAATGTACCTGGCCAGGGCAGCGGCCAGTGCGACATGAAGGCAGAGGGTGCTAAGGTTTAAACATGCATTTATTAAACACTCGGAGTACAGAATGAGAATGTGAGTCATGAAATGATTATGTACAAATGAGCGCCAGAACAAGTAGGCAAACAAAAAATACTTTATTCTCTTCCTGAGGGTAAGATAGAGGGGGAAATTAAACAGGTTAATTAACGATGTAATTGTCAACAAAGGATAGAGTATTCATAATAGTTCAAACTGTAAAGGAAGCTCTCAGGCCATCAATCTGGAACCAGCTGTGGTATGGTCTCCAGAGTTTGTAGAAGATGGAAAGAGTATCTGTATTGACAGAGTGTTCATGCGCTAACTGTAGAGGAAATTTAGTCGAGCTGTGAAGTGATGGACAAGCTTCTCGCTTGTCTCTGTGAGAGTAGGTACGGTGGAGTTTTCCTGATGCGTTAGTTGATGGGAGTAGATTGCTATTTTTACAAGCGTGAAAATATAAACACACACAGATGGGCGAGGAGACGCAGGAAGAATATCTTGAAGTAGGGTAAAATATGAGGCAGTACTCAGATTTCCTGGGCAAAGATGGTGTGCAATACGGAACATGAGATTTAACATAGGTAGCAAGACTGGAAAAAACCAATAGACATGTTCAATGTCAGCCGGGACATTACAGTAGGCACATTGTGGAGAGGCAACAAGAGTCATTCGGTGTAGTAATTGAGGAACGGGGAGGCGGCGATGCAGAAACAGCCAATGAACATTCTCTCATGAGGTTCAGCAAGGAGAGGATGTGCCACAGACCAAACAGCTTTCAAGGAGGCAGACGGGACAGTAGGGATAGGCATATGTTGCTGAGGTGCACAAGTGCGAAGAATTTCACTTAAAATCTTCTGTGAGCATGCCTCAAGCGTAAAAGATTTCATACGGAGTTGCACAAAAACGGGAAGAATCGCGTTGCTGATGCGACCTGTAGAATTCCTTCAGGAGAGGCCAAAGATGGGTATAAACGGATGATCGACGATTTTATCGTCGTATAGAGTGTCCGGGAGTAGACGGAATCACGAAGATGAGTAGATAGGCGAGAGAAGTCTTTCCATGTAAGGTTGAGGTTCACAAGGTCTTGTACAGTAATAATACCTGCTCGCATTCATTCTGGAGGGGCAAAGAATGGTCGGTCAGAGGGATGAAGAGCTGATGAGTAAAAGAGTGGTTCATTTAGAATCTCCGTAGTGCAGTGCTCTCTGTAATGGGAGATACCTTAGGATTTCTATGGCCTCCCAGTAAACGGCCGGGAGGCTTTGTCGCAAAGCTGGGAAACCATCCATTCGAAGAAAGACGGCTAACGTTAATAAATGATTTTTCAATGAGGCAAGAACATTTCGTACTGTGCATGTATCTGGGATGGAGCTATTGAGCACATGAAAGAACCAGTGAAGCCGTGCGGCACGGAAAACGAGATCTACTGCAGGAAGACCAATTCCTCCCTGTGAAGGTGAGAGTCAGAGAGTAGAGGAGCTGACCCAATGATGCTTATGCTATTCGGGAGGAAGGTAAAGGTTACCAGGAACAATAAATGATTAAACATTGAAACTGATATGGGCAATATTTATTGAGCTACACGCCGATAAGTAGTGTCTCTCAGTATGGCGTCGGGCCGCCATGTTTGCTCACACAGCATGCCAGACGTCTCGGCATGGAGTTGCACATGTTCCTAATGGTGTCCTGCGATAAGCCATCCAATGCAGCTTGAATCTTCTCATGCAGTTCTTGCAGATTGTGCGGTAGGGTGGAGTGTGGATAACGCGTCCAATAGCATTCCACACATTTTCAATCGGCGATGGGTTTGGCGATGCGGCTGGCCATGGCAGAGTGCCATTGCCATGAAAGCCCGCTCTCGAGACAGCAGCCGTATGCGGACGAGCATTGCCCTGTTAGAAAATCGCACCGGAATGAGCGTTTAGAAAAGGTAGGGGCACTGGTTGCAGGACCTCATAAACGCAACGTTGGACTGTCAAAGTGCCTGTAATGAACACCAAAGGTGATCTGGCATCGTAGACAACTGCACTCCACACCATGACATCAGACCTTCTGGTCGTGTGAAGCTCGACAGCAAACCGTTCATCTTGGCGCTGACCACGGTACCTCCACACACGGATTCGTTGGACGTCTCCACCAAGACAAAAGCGGGAGTCGTCACTGATGATCACCCGCTGTCGTTCTGAGTGTCTCCTTGACAGTCTGGCATGACACCATTGCGGTCTTTGACGGCAATGCAATGATGTTAAGGGCAGTCGTCGAAACTGTCTGTGTACTTGTAGTCCTACGTCGTGCCGCCGTCTGCCAATGGTGCTGGCACTAATCGGACGATGCATAGAGCTGAATATCCGCATTCGTAGCTGTTGGATCTCTCCGCGCATGTCGGACAACCCGTCGGTCCTCTCTCTCCGTGGTTCGTCTAGGTCTCCCAGACCCTTCCTGTCGCTGGTGCGTGCCTTGTTCTATCCACTGCCGCCAACAGTGTGCTTTGGTGATATCCGCACGACCGGGTATGGCAAGCAATACGGCGATAAGACCATCCCGCTTCGCGGAGCCTGATCATGCGGCCCCCTTTCGAACTCCTTCAACTTCTCGAATCGGTTCCGAACTTTTCTACAAGGCATACTTCACTTGCAAAGGGTGTAACCAACATAACAGCAAGAGTCAGAAAGGCAAGCACGTGCGACGGGACGACCTTATATAACCGGTCAGGCACAGCGCTACGACCCTTCCTTGCTTACGTCACATGCGCCGCCGAGCATGATACTTGAATCATTTGCATGCCTCACGATGTCAAACTTACCCCCCAAGTTTCATTACTGTCGGTTGCTTCCTTCTGGGTGCAACTACTTTTTTTAGTGTATATCGATATTGCATTGGCGTACCGTAGATTTCATCAATATCATAACCTCCTCCAGAAAAAATTTCTAGTTGCGCGCCTAGTCACAAAAGTTAATAACATTAATTTCTGGGGTGTAAGTCAAGGGCGCCAAGCACCCTTGCACTGGCCCTTCTGACAGCAGTAGATGAGGGAAGCAGGGGCTCTGTGACATGGTACTCAGTGATGTATTCAGGCATCTTTTCGGGAGTGCCCTAGCCCCCCCCCCCCCCGAAAATCCATGAACGTCCCCCGTAGGTTTTTGGGTGATCTCCCCTCATATTCAGTCTAATTATTTCCGTTTATACCTGAATTTTTGGAAAAATTAATTAAAAAAACTTAAGAAAATGAGAGAAAATATTATAATGATAAAAATAAAACACATCTACATGGACTTTAATCTGAAATTTATATCGTCTTTCAGTAAAACATTAAACTGCTTCCAATATAACAAAATATTTGCTACCTAATTGTTCCCATCAAAAGTTTGTTTTTCCTGTCGGTGGGTGGTTTACACTCCATAAAAAAAAAAAAAAAAAAAGAAAGAAAAGACACCTCAACCTGTCATCCAAACAGTTGGTTAGTTAGTTTGTTTTTTACTTCTACTTGCTAATCTAAATAATCGCCGCCCCGGTGGCGCAGTGGTCTAAGCGATGGCCTCTGATCATTCGTCCGAACGGGGTCCGGGTTCGAATCCCGGTGAGGCATGGATGTTGTGTTTGTCTTACGGCACTGGCTCTCTCCCTTCCCTGGAACCAGTGACCCTAAATTCGGGACGGGCGACTGCTTATAGCCCATTGAGTTGCTCACGGTGGTCGTTAAACCTCCAATCAAAAAAAAAAAAATCTAAATAATCTGGAACCAAGTGGCAGGAGAACGGTTTACACCATACGTTTTCAAGCAACACTGTAATGATTCCTTAATAATCAGTAGCATTTTTACCACGCCTAAAGAGTGTGTTTTTTTTTTTTGGGGGGGGGAGTCTCCTGTACAGCGTTATCTTACTAGCATCCTCAATATTTTGCACCACCACCCCATGGTGTAATCCGTGGTACATTATTGAATTAAAGTACAGGTATAACCAGAGGCGACTTTAGATCTTTTGGGGCCCTAGGCGCTAAAAGATTCAGAGACCCCCTCCCCCTTCTTATCGCCTCAGAAATTTTCATTTGTGTTAACAAAAAAAAAAAAAAAGTCAAGAAAATGTTTTTACGCTTTTTAAAGTGCCATTCTTAATTGTAAGAAACACTTTTGTCTGTCTGTGCACATCAAACTTTTGTTTTTAGAGATATTTCAAAAATTATTTTTGGGGCAATTAGGAAATCTAAAGCTATTACATTTAGCACTTTCAGTGGAAGATTTCCAGATAGGCATACGTATTAAATGCAAAAGATGGGGTTTGAAAATGGAAAAGTAGGAACCACAGCTTTTCGAGTGAGAGTATAATTGAAACTTTTATTGCTTTTTCAAAAGTTAATTTTAGCTCGATTTAAGGAATAGAAAAAGAGAGAATACTTGATAATTGTCGATATTAAACCACGGGAGGGGGAAGTAATAAGGAAATGCTGTTGCAATTCAACAGGAATTTCTTTTAACACTATTACATAAGAAAAAGATAAATACTGTGACATTCTCGAATTTCTTTTTTTTTTTTTTTTTCAGCCTAAATATTAATTCTTTTGGTTTAGGCTGGTTTAGGGGGATTAGGGCATAGGAAGAACATGCCCCAAAGGGAAAAGGCAATAAACAGCAAACACCCCCGATCATCAAGACAGTTTCTATAATAGGATTGTCTCCCACTTCCGTACGTGCCATTTCTATACAAAACGAATCTTGTCCCATTTCCGTACATTGCAGATCGCTTAGTGTCATTTCCGTATAGTTTGACCGCGCCTGGTAACAGACGGGGGTAATACTAAGGGAGAAAGTAAATGCTGAATCCCTGTCCGAATTCTTCCGACGTAACAAGAGTCAGAGATCACTATTTATTGTTTCCGTCAACCAATTGGCGCTCATGGTGGGGTAAGAAGCGGGAACAGCAATAAAAACTGAAGGGCAAACAGGCTGTCCATTAATGTCATCTTTACGGTCTTCAGCATTCGTCGCAGATGTTTAATTTCATGTGTGATTTTTTGCGTTTCTTATTTTAAATGGAAATCATTCAGACGACTAAAAACAAACCCGCTGCCATATACGAAGGGCATATAGAAAAACAGTACCGGCAGCATAGAAAAACCAAACAGGGCGTTATTATTTGGTTGTGCATAAAAGAAAGAAATAAGAATTACTAAGGAACATTGAAAAGTAAATACGGTATCGTCGTAAGTGTGTCTCCACACGTCTGCAAGCTAGACATAGCGATGACAGAGGTAAAGAAAAGCGTTTTTCATGCAAGAAAAAGGGCGAGAGAGGTTGAGAAGCCTATTTCACAAATATACCTGGAAGAAATGGATCCCCTTTTAAGACAAGGTTACGAATTCGTAACAGAAATTCCACTGTTACCTTCACTGAAATCTTCTTTATACAGAATCAGAAGAAAAGCGACTGGCGAAACAAGGGAACCGCCAACTGCAGAGCATACTTATGAAATATCTATAAGTTGCATATACTTATGAAATATCTATAAGTTGCATATACTTATGAAATATCTATAAGTTGCGGTAAAAATGGAAATGCCGACTCCGGAAATTTCTCCTTCATTCGGTATTTCGTCTAAAATGCAATTTGTGCACGGCCCTTGACTCAAAAAGGCGAGGGAATTTTCCTATGGCGAATTTTCAAATGTGGGGGGAATTTTCTGGTGGGGGGACTTTTCCTTGCATGGTAATAGTTCAAATGAAAAAGAAAGATAAGATCTTTGACTTGCAGTGGCGTAGCAGAAAAACTCGAGATCCTCCCGCACAAAATATCTTCGCGACCCTTTCGTGAAAATCTGTTAGCTTTTAATTACTGAAATTTTAAAATTGAATATTAGGGGCGTTTAATAATAGGTTTTATGGGCGTTTTAAGAATTAAAATTCTTTGGTACCTAAATATACCTGGAAGAAATGGATCCCCTTTTAAGACAAAGTTACGAATTCATAACAGAAATTCCACTGTTACCTTCACTGAAATCTTCTTTATACAAGCATGTTCCGTAAACCCAAAATTACTGCACTTTATTGTGTGTAAACAAATGTTTACGTGGTAATTAAAATGAGTGCGTTTGTTGTATACCAATAGGAAGCACTGCAAACAGTTAGACCAAAGTAAATCATGTCATGCAACTTTTATTCTTTTAAAGAAATAAGATCAGCCTCTTTAAAATGCCTCACGGTCACACACACGAAACACGTGTTTAATGACATTTTGCAATTTGTACGAAAATACAGAACATTCATAAGCCAGTAAGTAACAATTAAGAATTGTAGCCCAAAACAAGAAGAAATACTTAAATTATATACTGTTGAATATTAAAAAATGCACTTAACGTAATGCCGCAACGTTTTGCTCATTGAAAGAAAATCCCATAAAAAATTATAAATAATTAAATTTAAATAAACGGGCTCAACAGTGGCGCCAGCGAATTCGCTCTCTGTTCCGAAGATGAAATTTAGATTGTGAGCTCAGAGTCAGAAGTCTCAAAAATATAAAAGTGTAAAAGCCTAAAAACGTAAACACGAACAACATAAATCTATTCTCTAAACAATTTTGAGGGAAGAGAAGAGCAAAAAGAATAAAAATGCCATGACTGTGAATAGGGCCTCAAGTCCTCTAGAATTTTGAGGGAAGAGAAGAGAAAAAAGAATAAAAATGCCATCACTGTGAATAGGGCCTCAAGTCCTCTAGAATTTTGAGGGAAGAGAAGAGAAAAAAGAATGAAAATGCCATGACTGTGAATAGGGCCTCAAATCCTCTAGAATTTTGAGGGAAGAGAAGAGAAAAAAGAATAAAAATGCCATGACTGTGAATAGGGCCTCAAGTCCTCTAGAATAGCGACTTTACCGTCATCCTTGTTTTATGAACTAAAACAGCGAAAAAAAGAATGCTTTTCTTTTTAATATTTCGTTCAAAGCTGCCTCAAAAATTCCTGCCTATTTCTTTAACCAGTTTCGTACGAAGTTTCCACAAAAGATTTTGTAAAATTTTTTCCCGATGCTAGAGTTCATACGATAAAGGCTCCTACAGCCGCGAACCCTCCCGCACTGGAGTGCTGGGGGAGGCTGCGGATATCTCACTCACATCTGTGTACGGAAATGGCACTAGACGATCTGGATGTGTACGAAAATGGGACAAAAATTCATTTGTACGGAAATGGCACATACGGAAGTGGGACGACACCTCTACAAGCACTCCTCATTGCAACTCAGGGAGAAAGGAGGTTCGAACACAGCTGTTTTCCTTTGGCTGGAAGTACAAGTAGCATGAAAGTAATTTATGTAACAGCAGACCAGTTAAGTATTCGCCTTAAACAATAAAAGTGTGTGAAGCGTGAATTCTTCTTTCACCTACCACTAAATGGAAAGCTAAATTATTTTAACTGTTCCTTTCAAAACAAGGACATCGATAAGAACTCGAAAATTTGGAGTCTCAATAACAGCAAGAAAAATATATGTTACTAATATGAGAAAGTAGAATGTCAATTCACAATGCAAATGAAGTGGTCGCTTTAAGGATTTATTTATTAGGATTTATTTATAAGGATTTATTTATTTTTTATTCATTTGTCGGTCTGTGAGAACCAAAACATTACTGACAATCCAATTATACGTTTTATGGGTCCCCGCCAAACTCTGGGGCACTAGGCACGCGCCTAGTGCGCCTTTTTGGAAATCCGCCACTGGGTATAACAATTTCACATATTTAATTACTTGTATGTGTAGATTTCTTGGATTTTGCATTTGCGATTACGAGCATTAGAAAATTTTTATACTCTATTTAAAATTTTGTTATATATAATAATGAATAAGTTATATAAATAACAAAATTGTGTTATGTATATATAATCAGTCAAAATTTTCAGCCCCCTCAAAATTTGCAATTGCGGCCCCGGAAAAAACTCTCTGAATGCAACGCTGACGGTACGGTACTTCCGTGGGCCCCAGGATCTCTGGATGTAGTATTAAATGTGATCTCGCCCTTTACTTCTGTGGGCTACAAATGCGTTTTATGCGTCTCTCCATGTCGTAAATAAAATGAATTCACTCTTATCTTTTCCATGCGATGTTTCAATATATGACAACCGAATGTT
Organism: Macrothele yani; assembly: GCA_039090855.1. Classification (NCBI taxonomy): domain Eukaryota; kingdom Metazoa; phylum Arthropoda; class Arachnida; order Araneae; family Macrothelidae; genus Macrothele; species Macrothele yani. The sequence continues at coordinate 71,615,264 of CM077016.1, read as the reverse complement.
TTTTTTAATGTTTGCACATTCAACTGCTTTTGATCTGGCTTCTTTACTCACTCGGTGTAAAGTGTCTAAATTTCAGATAATGTTTCAGAGTTGCTACTTTTAATCGCTAGATGGCAGTACAACAGCAATGGCTCAAAGACTGTTTGCAGCTGATCGAGCTTCATTGACAGCAATTGCGCAAATCTTTATTTTTTTCCTTTAGTTGACTTGCATAAATCAAGATAAAAACAGTTTAGGTCACATTCCATTTCCTTATGCAATCTACCTTTGCTCTTTTCGTTTTCCCCCTCTTTCTTTCTTCCTTTTTCTTTCTTTCTTTTTTTTTTTTTTTTTTGTCAGCAAACCTACATTTGACGCGTTCTTGTTTTTCGGAGTTTTCCGGCAGAAGAGCTGGTTCCAGCAATAAAAACAGAACTGAACACGAAAATCAAAAATGTAAAAGAAACAAATGATCATTAAGAGTGTTTCAAGTCGGTATTTTTTAATGCTGGATTTAAACTATTAGAATCAACTGGATGCTACCGCATTGCACCGTGATTCTTTTCTACAATAAAACGTTTAGCAAAATGCAACTGATATCTTCCTGCTAATCGAACTTACTTAGTAAAATTGTGTGACTACGATTGATTAAAAAAAATAATAATAAAAAAAAACTTCTACTCTACAAATGCGTTCTGGAAACGAACGACTAGGCCTAGGATTTTTATGACCTATCCTATAAAGATTGCCAGAAATTTCCCTATAAAAATGCATTTATGATTTCATATGCATTTTTATAAAAAAAAATGAAAATGCCCTATAAAACAAAAACATTACCCAACAAAATGCACATTTATTTCTTTATTTCCTTGCAAACTAAAGAATTAAAAAAGGAAGAGGTGCATCAAACAAATAAAAAAGAATCTGAAAAACATAATTTAATCTGTTGACTGTTGCTGTATCAACTGAAATTCTTTATGTTGCTATTTTTTTACACATGAACTATAAAACAAAACAAAGAATAAAAAGTACAACTTCATTGTTTTACAGTTTCTGTGCCAAACTAAAAATTTATTGCTCAAAACATGCCATAAAAGAAAAAAAAAAACCTTAAAAATACAAGTTAACTTTTTACAGTTTCTGTGTCAAACGTAGTCTTTTTTAACGTTAACGAAAAATACGCCCTATAAAAGAAAACAATAAAAATACATAAAAATGCAACTTACAATTTTTGACAGTTACTGTGCCAAATTGAAAGCCTGAATTTTACAAAAAAAAAAAAAAAAAAAATTATTTGAATATTTTTAGTTTGTCATTGCAAACTAAACGTTTTTATTTCATCAATCTAGAATTGCAATGCACAACGTGTGACTGTTTGTACAGCTTTTCCGAACTCCTTCGGAGTTGGGACATTCGGTATCACATTAAATGGGCCGAATGCCACTGGCAGTCAGTCGTAGCTTGTACTAGAAGTAGTGATGACCGAATAGCCCCCAGAAAATCTTCAACAATTTGAATTACATCCTTATCTTGCGATGTCTTGAGCCTTCATTTCTGAACGTGAGCAGCTAACATCCCCAGAACATTTTGAGAAAGAAATGCGAATTTTAAGCTGCCGAGATTACCGAAACTGGCGAAGCATATTGTAACCAGTCTGTCAGTGAAAAAATATCAAAGTATGGGCGCGAAAAAATTCTGTCAGTAACCAGGGACGTCGCTAGACTTCGAAATCAGGATGGACGACGGGTGGGAGAAAATTATTTTTGGTGTGGCAAGCGTGAGAGCAACTTTTTTTTCTTTTTACGAAACACTAAAAAAAAAAAAACGAATTTTTAATGCTTTTTTTTTCTTTTAGTTGAAGGTTAAACGACCACCGTGAGCAACTCAATGGGCTTTAAGCAGTTGCCCGTCAGAAGTTGTACTGGTAATTGCCTACTCACATTGTCCCTGGAGGGTCTTTGAGAGAGAGTCCGACGACGGAGGAAAAGGTACTTTTGTTTGTGTCCGTGAAAGAAGGCTTTCTCCGAAATGAATCTGTGCAAAGCGCTTTTTTGACTGAGGATGTCGCTCGCACACAAAATAACAAAAGTTACGATTTGATTAAAGTTTACATATTTCCATATAACAGTATGTATCGAAGGAATGGGGATTGCATGCATTCCTTTGTAACCGATAGTAAAAAACATTAAAAAGTCTTTCTCTCAGTGTTTGGTAAATAAAGTTGCTTTGAAATTTTCCCCAGCAAAAAAATTACTCTCCCACAATCATTTTGAAGTCTAGGGACGTCCCTGGCTGACCGTGAGTACCCCATAAGCTTTGCCGTCTCGGAAATGCTCTGACCCAGTCGTCTGGCCATTACTATTTTGCCTTTCAAACTCACTTAAGTCTGCTGCCTTTTCCCATCTAAAGAACAAGAACTCTGATTAACGAGCTCAGCATCATGTGTTATTTACATACAATGCTTTATAACCTTCACACGTTGCCTCCGAAAGGGGTCCGGGTTCGAATCCCGGTGAGGCATAGATGTTGTATTCGTCTTGCGGCAGTGGCTCTCTCGATTCCCTGGGACGGGCGACTGCCCATTGAGTTGCTCACGGTGATCGTTAAACCTCCAACCATTAAAAAAAAAAAAAAAGACTTCACGCGCGCTGTTGTTTACCTGCAGTTTCTTCGATTTACATAAATAAGCGCTGGTCATAATGGTTTTTTTTTTTTTTGATTGGAGGTTTACCGACCACCGTGAGCAACTCAATGGGCTATAAGCAGTCGCCCGTCCCTAATTTAGGGTCACTGGTTCCAGGGAAGGGAGAGAGCCAGTGCCGTAAGACAAACACAACATCCATGCCTCACCGGGATTCGAACCCGGACCCCTTACGGACGAATGATCAGAGGCCATCGCTTAGACCACTGCGCCACCGGGGCTGCACTTTTGTTCTTCGGCGCATATGTTCATCATATCAGCATGCCAGAGCTCTGTTATTTGGATTTCGGAGAATACAGATCTAGTTATCGAAACTCTGAACGTTTAAATCTGTGCCGAACACCCAATTTCCAAATTTAGAAGGGCATATTTGATTATACGAAAAAAAAAAAAAAAAAAGCCAGACATATTACGAATCTGGTATTCAAATTCAGAAGAACGGTTATTGAGGTTCGGAATATTTAATCCTGAAAAATTACATATGAAAAACCAGGTCACCATATTATGAAAAAGTCGTACTATTACCATGCTAAAGGAGAGCTATCCTATTATAAATGCATGAACGCATACGTGAATGTCAAGAATCTTCTCTATTTTTCTTTCAGGAGAAAATAGACCAAACAGAAGCAGCTAATGTTTGTTGCGGCGTATCGAAGGAAAGTCTTACATGATAGGAACCAGAGTTGAGAAGGAATGCATTACAAAATAATGGAAGTACAGATTACAATTAACGTGTAATGCATTACAAGGTAATCCCAAGTATGGTTTGCACAAGGTAATGGAATTAATCTGTAATGCATTACAATGAAGAGGATATAATTCAATTACTTAATAATGTCATTCAAACGCAATGAAATTATTTGGTAATGAAATTACATAGTTTGCAAATAATAATTACATACTGATAGTTTATAGAAATGTATGTGTGCCAAATGCTATGTCACCGCCCCGGTGGCGCAGTGGTCTAAGCGATGGCTTATGATCATTCGTCTGAGATGGGTCCGGGTTCGAATTCCAGTGAGGCATGGGTGTTGTGTTTGTCTTACGGCACACGCTCTCTCCTTGCCCTGTAGTTAGTGGCCCTAAATTAGGGACGGGCAGCCAGACACAGAAGTTGGGACGGGCAGCCAGACACAGAAGTTGGGACGGGCGGATGATGCTTGAGGTCGGGCAGAAAACCAGAAATTTTACTGTCTCCTTTTTACTGTGTGTGTGTGGGTGGGTGGGTGTGTTATTCATAATTCTTATTATCCCGTGCCACAATTTTCTTCCGAAGAAAACAAAATAGCATTTCTATAGAAATACAATGCTATACAAAACACTGAACTTTAAAAGATCAATGTGACTGATTAGTTCTTTTTAATGATTAGCTTCTTCAATTTGTTACTTACTTTCTTTGAGAAGGATTGCTGTGGGTTGGATCACCGGGATATCGGGACATTTCCAGAAGATGGACCAATCGAGAAATGGTCCACCTTCTCGCATACCTTTTATTTGGATTTTTTTTTTGGAACGAATGAATAAGTATTTTGGTACTTGTGAAAAATAGTTAATCGTTAATCTCATTGGGGCTTCATTTATGTCTGAAAAAATTATTTCCTTAAAAAAAACTTTACCTCCTATTTATGTTAGTCATTGGCTCTGAAATGATATAGCATATTTCTCTGTACTTAAGTGAAAAAGCGCCGCCTGGCTGAACACGTTCTTCTACATTGTTGAGTCACATTATTGTGACCACCAGCTAATATCCAGAGTAACCGGCGTATGCAGCGAGGACAGCAGCTAGACGGGCTGGGAGTGACTCAATAAGGTGCTGGAAGTTGTTCACAGGTATGTGAAGCCATACTGACTGTAGCTGCTGGAGGGTGCGTGGTGGAGGATCCATAGAGCGAAAAACACGATCCAGATGGTACCACAGATGCTCGATTGGGTTTAAATCTGGGGAATTAGGGGGCCAGGGAAGTACTTTAAAGTTTTCATCGTGCTCTTCCAACCACTCTCCGACATTTCTAGCTGTGTGACACATCGCATTGTCGTGCTGGAAGATCCCATCCGCCCCAGGGAAGACAATCAGCATGTATTTGTGTACGTGGTCTACCAGGATTGATTCATAACGAATTCAGTCCATAGTGGACCCAGAGAAGGCCACGAAAACATTCCCCAGACCATAACGCTGCCCCCACCAGCTTGTGTTCTTCCAGCAATGGTTGAAGAGTGTTTGTTCTCCGATGTTTCTCACCTTATACGCCAACGTCCGTCCGTTCGATGACGCCGAAAACGTGACTCATCGGAGAAGGTAATCCTTTTCCAATCAGCAAAGGTCCAATTCCGATACTGGCGTGCAAATGGAAGCCTTTTCTGCCAATGCACCTTCGTTAGCATAGGTGCAGTGACCACCCGTCTGCATCGGAGCCCCATACGCAGCAGGGTTCACTGTGAACTGTCGTTTTAGACACATCCGGTATAGCTCCCTGGTTCATTCGGCCAGTGAGTTGCTCCACCGTAACGTGTTGATGGGCCCTCACGCACCTTCGAAGCCGACGTTCACCTCTCACATCAATGGCACGTGGCGCTCCGCAGTTTTCGCGTCGCTTATTCGCAGTGATGCCATTTCTCCAATCCAATCACGATACACTTTAACCACAGCAGCACGCGAACAGTTCACAAACTGCGCTGTTTCAGAAATACTGGCACCCTTGGCCCGAAAGCCAATAATCATCTCTTTTTGCAAATCTAAATCTGATAAATCGCTCCTTTTATCCATGACAGCAACGAGTGATATGTTTTCAGATTGCCCCCAGCACACCATATACCCTCCAAGCCAGCGCACGACACGTGCTTTCTTTCATTGGCTGCGCGCTGTTGACGTCAAAAGTAGAAGGTGGCCACAATAATTTGACTCAACAGTGTATATTAATTAAGCTAAAGCTTACTATAGTTAGACGTAGGTCGTTGGATTTGGAGCTCAGGATCATTCGCAGGCACTACCTTCCTTTTGTAATCTTGAAGAAAGCATTAGTACCTATAACGAAGTAAATTTCTCCGTCATTTTTGGTCTACGCCGGGATTCGAACCCGAGACCGCTTATTCCGGAACAAGTCGCTCTACCAACTGAGCTACGCAGACGTTTATTCTGATTCCTATCTGCCTTTATGTCGTGTGCTGGCAGGTACGTCACATCTCCCCCCCGAAAGAGGGCCGGGGGCATGGCCCACGGGTCAGCCGTGACCATGAATCGTTGCAGGCAGCCATCCACTGTAGAACGTGCACTTGAGAACTCCCAGTCAATCTGCTGTGTGGAATGCAACATCACACATTTGTATTTTTCGAAGCGCTGGAGAAGGAATTCTCTGATTTTCTGTCTCGCGGTGTGGAAATAACATCACACCAATGCGAGATTTTGAATGGCCGGGTCATCCGGATAGTTCGGGCGCCATTATAACGAAGTAAATTTCTCCGTCATTTTTTGGTCTACGCCGGGATTCGAACCCGAGGCCGCTTATTCCGGAACAAGTCGCTCTACCAACTGAGCTACGCGGACGTTTTATTCTGATTCCTATCTGCCTTTTTATGTCGTGTGCGTCCTGCTGGCAGGTACGTCACATACCGATTGAGAGGATATATTATTCCCATCCCCTTTTTCACAGACAAAGCGATTCTCTTGAAGAGATATTTCGAAATCTGTTACCTACTCAGATTTATCTTGAAAGAAATAAAAATTTACTAGGGCTGGTTTATGGATCAAAATAATGGGAAACTTTCAAAAGGCATCTACTCTAGGCGAAATTACCAATAACAATACTCAGTAAGCGATCAGTGACGATAAATACAAAAATAATTGTTTGGAAAATTGCTATGTAACATGTGCGTATTTTAACTTTAAGAATAACCTTCATTGTGATTCTGTTAGACATGGGACCTTCAAGATTTGTGATTTTGTCAAAACTAAATTTTTCAAAAGAAAATAATTATCTCGTACAACTTCCCGTTTTGAACGTGATTTGATGCTGCATTTAATCATGAAGAGATTTTTTAGATTTTATCGGCGTTAAATTGTCGTTAAAATTTACTCACGACTAATATGTTTAATAATTCATCCAGGATTAAAATAATTTTTTCACGAGGGAATTCATGAAGTATTTTTCTGTAAGTACGTGGATTTTTGTGGACATCAAGATAAAAATTCTCTGTCTGATTTGGTCGTCCCAATCCGCCCCTCGTTACAAATTATATATTATATTGCAATATATAAATGAAATCCTCACAACTAAGAATCGGAGACCAGTGCTTCAACATGCAAGACATGAATTAACAGCTTTTTTCTGCGGATCCTGAGTGTCTCCATTTAAAACCAGAAAGTTAAATATTAATAACGATGTACTGTGCACCAGCTATACACATAAGAGTAAAAGTACACTAAAAATCTAACTTATTGTCGTAAAAATATTAATATACGTTTCCAAGCTATCGCATATTAACCAGATGGCTTTCTTGGAAATGTATATTTATGTTTTTACGCCAATAAGTCGGATTTCTACTGTACTTTTACTATTATGTTGAACATTGATGATACATTTAGGATTCAATTCCGCTACGCCACAAAACCGTGGAGCCACAAAGTTACGTCTAAGAGATTTACCAATTTTTAAATAGCGAATATGTGTGTGAGTCGTGAAATGCGAAACCAGTTTTTCATCCAAACCGAAAGTGGAAAACGTACACTTCTCTGATAATATCAAGTTTCAACTTTGGCTGCATCAAGAAGGAACGCAACAACGCTGTCTCAATTCTCTCAAAGTAGTAACATACTGGGTAACGTATAAAAGAATAAAAACACCGTGTATTTTTGATAATTTCAAATTCGAATTTTAAATAATAATAAAAAACAAGAAAGATGACACCGAATTTTCGGGTGTAATAAGCACGTCTTTTGGATCCGTTCAGACGCAAATTAAATTTATCAAAGCTATTCAAAGTCAATGATAACCGGTATGAAAAACAATAGTATCTGACAGAAGAAAGAAGTGTTTTAATCCCTCAGATATTGCTGTAAACGGAATCGTGAGCTTACGCCCTCTGGTTGCAGACTTGTGTGTTAAGAAAAACATGAATTTATATGAGAAACATTTCGCGCCGGAAAGGCTCTCCAACACAGAAATAATTTTTCAAATCTCACTCTTAGAAACAGAGATATCGACAAAAGCAAGATGTGACTTTACGTCCCCTGGTGGGAAAACCATGTATTATTTCAGGAAGAAAATATTCTCAAAAGGTTTTTCCATATGAGCGGTATCGGTCCAAGAAAAAAATTTAGTCGAGTTTTCAGGAGCCCAGATTTTGCTACAAATACATCAGAAGCAGAAATTAATACTTATACCCCCTGGTGACCAAACCATTCTTTACCAAACATTAGAAATTATGTGAAAAATATTTTCCATCAGGTCTTGTATGTGATACAGGAAGAAATTTTCAAATCGGAGCTTTAGGAGCAGAAATAAAGCAGAAAACGCAATTTACCTTTGTGCCCCGTAGCGGAAAGTCTATGATTTACTTGAAAATTTTGAATTTATAGGAAAAACACTTTGCATCGGAAACACTATCCAAAAAAGAAGGAATTTTTCAAATCGGACTCCTAGAAGTAGAGATATTGACAAAAATAAGATATACATCTACGCCCCTGGCATTGAAACCATGCAGTATTTCAAGAAGAAAACGCTCCTAAAAGATTTGTCGACATGAGTAGTATCGGTCAAAAAACGACTTTGTTTGCAAACGAGATTTCAGAAGCTCATTTTGCTGCAAATACGTCAGAAGCAGAAATTTAAACTTACGCCACCTGGTGGCCAAACCATTTTTTACAAAAATTAGAAATTACGTGCAAAGGATTTCCCATCAGGAGCTGTTTCCGGTGCAGAAAGAATTTTTCAAATCAGAGATTTCGAAGCAGAGATATAGAGGGAAAAGCAATTTACCTCTACGCCCCCTAGCGGAAAGTCTATGAATTACTTGAAAATTTTGAAATGATATGAAAAACATGTCAGACTGAAAACACTATCCAACAAAGAAGGAATTTTCAAATCGCACTCCTAGAAGTAGAGATATTGACAAAAATAAGATATACATCTACGCCCCCTGGCGGAGAAACTGTGGAATATTTTAAGAAGAAAATATTCCGAAAAGGTTTATCTATGTGAGTGGCATCAGTCCACGAAAGAATTTTTTCAATCGATATTTTAGAAGCTCAGATTTTATGGCAAATACATCAGAAGCAAAAATTAACACTCACGCCCCCTGGTGGCCAAAGTATTCTCCACCAAAAATTTGAAATTATATGCAAACGATTTTCCATCAGGAGATGTATCCGCTGAAGAAAACATTTTTCAAATCGGAGTTTTAGAAGAAGAGTTATCGGGAAAAATGTAATTTAATTTTACGCCCCCTAGCGGAAAATCTATGCGTAATTTGAAAAAAGTAACTGTATCTAAAATACTCTTCGACATAAATGGAATCGAAAGATAAAAGAATTTTTTCAATCGGATGTTTAGAAGCAAATATGTGGAATAAAACGTATTTTTGAATTCGACATCATCTGCATTTACACCCTCTAGCGGCGAAATTATGCATCGTAAAAAAACAACGAAATAAAGGATCATTATTCTCATATTTCAAACTTCCCAATGCAAAAAGAATTTTTAAAATCGGGCTGATAGTTGCAGAGATATCGTGGGTACAGACGGACGAACGGACGGACAAACCGGTAACATAAGCACGATCTTTTTTTACAAAAGACGTGCTAAAAAGGCGTACAAATGAATTACGTTCTACCGAGTTAAAAAAAAAGCTATAAAAACTACAGTAAAATATAGGAACTAACGCAGAATTACGTATAAAACTGAAAAACGTATTACCGAGGTTCTACTCGTGTGTGTTTCTCTGTGTGTGTGTGTGTGTGTGTGTATGTGTGTGTACTCAGTCGTATCAGAATAATATGATCACCCCCGGAATCCCAGTGTCCTCGCACAGGCACATAACAGAGTGCACATGACAAGGTCGACCACACGGAGATATAAGCGGTCGGCCAAGACATATGCGTGAGCACAATGGGCAGAGGTAGTGATCTGAGGGACGTTAAAAAAGGAATGATCATCGGCTACTGCACTAAGGGTGAAAGCATCTCAGAAACTGTAGACTTCGTGCGCTGTTCGCGAGGTGGTGTAATAAGGGTGTACCAAGAATTAGCCGCTGGCACACTGAATTCCTCCAGACGTCATAACTGTGGAGCACCAAAGGCCATCGACTCCAGAGGAGAACGTCGCCTCCGTCGATTGGTAAAGGGCAATCGACACGCAAAAGTGCTACAATTCATCAGCAAATGAACGCTGGGGCACCCAGGCACGTGTCCCCGATAACAGCAGAGCGAACCCTGTTGCGCATGGGTCTCCGGAGCCGACGCTGCGTCAAGGCGCCCATGCAAACCCAAATCCATCGACAACGACTACCATCATTGAACAATGGAGGAGTGGGAAAAGATTGCCTTCTCGGACGAATCGAGGTTTCTGTTTCACAGAAGTGACGGGTGGTGGCGGATACGGATACACGAGAACCAACACCCGGGAATGCTTGTCGGTCGAGTACAGGCCGGCGGTGGTAGTGTGCATATCTTGGGAATGTTTTCCTGGTATGACCTGGCACCGCTGATATCACTGGATGGGTCCTTGAACGCCAATAGCTACCTGTCCATCTTCGCTGACCACGTACACCCTTCGTGTTGGACGTTTACCCTGGTGGTGATGGTGTCTACCAACAGAACAATGCGCCGTGCCACGTGGCTGAGTGGTGTGTGACTGGTTCCAGGAACACGACAGTTATGACAATTCTTCCTTGACCGTCGAAACCCCGGCCTCAATCCCATAGAGCACTTGTGGGACTACTTGGATCGACAGGTACGACGTGCCAACCTACAACCATGTCATCTCCGAGACCTCCGTGATCTGCTGCAGTCCGAATGGGTACGTGTGCCTCGGGCAACCTTCCAGGGCCTCATTGCATCCATGCCACGCCGTCTCGCCGCTGTCACCTGGCCCAAGGGCAGTTATTCTCATTATTATGTAGGTGGTCATATTATTCTGATACGACTGTGTATATATGCTTTCAAGGTTTTTACCTTGATCATGAAAAATGCCATCAACTCTCGTCATTTTTCAGGTAGGAAGAGGAAGTCATAAATCAGGAAAATGACATATCCAAAGTTCTGTGTGAGAATTCGTGTTACCATTCACAAATATACACTGGCGTGCAAACATTAAGGACGAGACGGTTTTTCTAATGTAACGTCGTGCAGAAGGGCTCCACATCGACTCAAATCATACCATAAGATCCCCAAGATGTAAGAATATGGGACAAGTGAGCAAAACCGTCCAAACAAGGAATCCAAAGGATACAAAGGCACTTTATTGAAAAGGTAGCTTCGAGCACAACTGGACAGAAGACAGAAACGTCCATGTGACATGCGGCTGCCTAGAAAAATCCAGTCTTTAGTAGGGGATATGATCACCTTTGACTGCGTTGCAGGATTTACAACGTCTGTCGATGCGGAGGACGAGGTTGTCAAGGAGCTGTTGAGGCATCACGGCCCATTCCTCTTGTAGCGCCAATCGCAGCTGCGGAATCGTTGCTGGCGGCTGGTGACGTGCTGCCAAGCGTCTTCCGAGAAGGTCCCACACGTGTTCGATTGGGTTTAGGCCTGGGGAACTTGTGGGCCCATCAATGCGTTGAATATCTTCTCTCTCCAACAGCTCTGTGACAGACACTGTAGGATGAGGTGTAGCGTTGTCATCCATGAACAGAAACTCAGGACCCACAGCACCTCTAAACAGACGCACGTGAGGCAGGAGAACCTCGGTACAATAGCGGACACCAGTGACTGAACCTCCTTGGAAGATGTAGAGGTCAGTGCGGCTACCAAGCATGATACCGCCCCAAACAAGAACCCCGCCACCTCCAAACCGGTTCCTTTCGATGATGTTGGAGGTGTGATTGCGTGTTCCCTGCTCTCTCCAGATGTGTGTACGTCCAGAATCGCTCGTCAGACTAAATCGGCTCTCATCCGTAAAGAGAACTCGACCCCATTGCTGATGTGTCCAGTTCTTGTGTTCCTGGCACCACAGAAACCGCCGTCTCCAATGAGCAGGCGTTAATGGCACACACCGTACTGGTCGTCGTGCAAGTAGACCACCTTTGTGCAGCCTCCTGGCCACGGTAAAACGCGATAACGGACGTCCAGTTGTCTGTTGCATGTGCCTTGCGATTTCTCCCGCTGTCTGCCGTGTGTCTCTTCTCTCCTGTAGGACAATATACCGGTCGTCCGCCGCCGTGGTTGCTCGTGGACGATCACTGCTAAACTCTCGGACAGCTGTTTCTGTCGTTCGAAATGCTTTTCATGCTCGTGAAACGATGATGTGAGCGATCCCGAACTCCTCGGCCACACTAGTCACACTTCGACCTTATTCCAACTTCCCAATGACGCGACTTCGGGTAAAGTCATCCAGATGTCGCCTACAGGATTGCCTGTTGGCCATATCACACGGTGGCAGCAACTCGACGTCGTTGAAACCGATGTACACCGTGCAATAGCTTTCACCGAATTGCTGAGCGTATACCGCCCGTGTGCTTTATACCCTTCCGAGACTCCCTCCCCCTACGTCATGCTGCATATATGCGCATGCCCTACCGTACCGGACCCTAGTCTATCTCCTGAGTGGTCTTTCGGTCCGTTCTGCCTGCTTGTTCCGCTGTTATGCTAATTTCTCCTCTTCGTCCTTAATTTTTGCACCCCAGTGTATTAGGTTGTAATGCTGTCTAAAACACGATAAAACTTCATTAAAACCACAACACACTAGTTGCAAGATGGAAGTGAAAGATTTACTACAATTAAAACCAGTATGTTACAGTTGAAATGATAAAATTACATGAGGCGAGATCTTTCGGGTCACCCCTTGGTGCCCATTGTCAAGCCAACTGTGAATACATGTGGTGCGGCGACAACTTATATGCTTTATAATAGTCACGTGATTTCGCCATGATAACAGTAATGTGCATGTGAATAAACATAAATTTTAAGGTTAACATTAACATCATATTAACAATAGAGGTTCAAGTGAACGTATAAGACGTTGCCAGGTTAAAGCATATATAGCAAGAGCTTTTACTCACTCGTCTTCAATTTGTCGTCGTCGAACTGAACTTACATTTATTTCAAACTTAGCTAAGACCTTTGGTTACCCACCTTATGTAGTACCGAAGCTTATTTCTCGTTACCAGCGGACTGTCTCCACAAAACTACAAGTAGACAAACCGACTGTGAAATTTGTTGGCTCTGTAACCTTTAACATCCCTATTGTCAACATGCTTAAAAATTTTTGTAATAAACATAAATTACATTTCGCGATCCGAACCTCTAACATTTTTAAGAATTTACGTTCTGACCGAGATGTTTTATCAACAGGCGAAAAACATGGTGTATATTTTATTCCACTAGGCCCCCAAACCCCTAATCAACCGATTTCGAGTTACATTGGCTCCACTTTACGAACAATTTCGGTTCGATCCCGTGAACACCAATATGACTTCTCCAGGGAAGCTACAACCACGTCTTTAGTAACCCTCAATCAATTTACTCCGTGTTGGAACGAGGTCTCTCATCTCGCCTACACCAAATACAGGAAAAACACCTTGTTTACGGAAGCACTTTTTATAGTGTGATTTAACAAATTATACTGTAACGATGACCTCCTTTATGCCCTCCCCTCTGGCTACGGCCCTGGCCGGCGACTGCTTATAGCCTATTGAGTTGATAGTTTTGTGATTATCGTGTTCTTAGGTGCCCTTGTCATAATCGCTTCTTAATGTTACTGCACGTTTGCATGTTTCTCACCAACAAGGTCCTGTAGGTGAGTTTCTTGTTATACCACAGGCACTTAAAATAAGTTTAAAGTTTTTTTTTTTTTTTTTTTCGGCACTTTCCTTATGTCTGCCGGGCTTTATAATATATGGTTTTTGCTCACGGTGCTAAGCAACTGTTTGATAGTGTTTAAATTGTCTTATTGATTTTGCACAATGTGGTTTCTGATCATGTTACATGTACATAAAGGGATATGATCAGTCGATTGCACCATGTTCTGCAAGGTTTAGCACTTTTGTAGTGCAGGGGGTAATTGTTCATCATTCGGTTATTTGTACTGTACCTGAAGTATAGTTGCTATGCCAAAAGCTCAGTTTTGTATATACTAATGTACTTTCCTAATTGCACTGTAAAATTTATGTTTGGCACATTTCGCATGTTGGGTCACGATTACATGTCTTAAGTTTTATGCTCATGGTGCGGAGCAAACGCTTTGATAGTATTTCAATTATATGTTAATGTTACACAGTGTGGTTTTTCTCATGTCACATGTGCCTAGTAGGAAATAATCAGTCTATTAGATAATGTTCTGCGCTGTATTGCATATTTGCTGTACAAAGAGTCAGTTTCATATTTTCATTATTTGTATTGTACTCGAAGTATAAATTTTCTGTAAAACGCAAGTTCTGTTTGTACTAATATACTTTACTCTTTGCACTGTGAAATTTACAGTTGTACCATGGAATTGTTATTCCTTATTAGTGTCTTCCCTATGCCGTTGCATCTTGTGTACATATGTTGTTGTTCATTACAAGTTAATCTATAGCACTGTGATTGAGGCACTTGTGTAAGCCTAAGTAATAGTTCTTTTTGTAATTTGACAGCGTTTCACAAGAGAGATATTGCATTCAATTTGTATAGAGTTCACACCATCATTGTGGATAGATCATTTATTCGCTTATCTTTCAGATACTGAAAAGTATAAACCTTCTGCTCTTTTCTTCTCTTTTCTTCTTTTTTTCAAGATTGCTCAAAATATACATGTTTGTTTTTGCACTGTAAAATTTATAGTTATACCTTGTACTGGTGTTCACCTATTAGAGATGGCACTCTGCTGATGCACATTGCGAACATATGTTGTACATAGAGTAAGTCAACCCATCAGTCCAGTATTGTCAGTGTTATGAATTTGCTTACATTGTATATAGTGCATCCACATAATGTAAATATCTCATTGTCATTGTAAATAGGTCATCCACTTGTTTATCTTTTGGTAAGTGTTAAGCACAGGCCATCTGTATCTTCCTGTCCATGTTTGCTCCAAATAAAATATTGTTGAAGCTCACGGTGGTCGTTAAACCTCGAATCAAAAAAAAAAAAAAGGTTCAGGTCCTGTCGTGAAGTATATATAAAGGAGTCAGTCGCTCGCTAGTCCAGTGTTCGTTTCGGACAAGTAATGGACAACAACACTTAAGAAGTACCGGAAAAATGTCAAGAGTTCGCAAATTTCTGTAATATTCGGCAGTGCAGCTTGAGTTGCTGAATTGTGAGTGTAGTGCTAATACATATGTGCTTGTGGCTATAGTGGAGTAATTATTTTGGACAGTGAAACGTATGTAATGGACGAGAATATTGTACTGGAGATGGACGAAATGAGTATCTCTAACCGAAATAAACATCCCATTCGCACTTGCTTAATATGTATTATTTCGTTCAAATCACTTTACTTGCGGTGAAGACGGGGCAACTACTCCTGTCATACACGCACAATCTCCAATACCTACATACACGCATTTGAGGTCCGGGGGTGGAAAATATGTCAAATAACCTACACAACGTGTAAAGGTGTACTGGTTTATTCCCGTTGTATTGTTACCCATAAGTTAATGGTTAATTACCAACATATACACAGCTAGCCACCCAAAATGCAACACCAAGAAGGAAGCATCCGATTGGCCTAAAATTCGCAGCATGCGTCGCCCGCGATAGGACATGCAAACGATTAGCATTGCAGGACATATGCAAATCATGTGCGTCCTGCACGCCACCGAGAAGCACTATAAGAAGGGTGCACAGAAGGCGGGGTGTAAGTAGTGGAAGTGTGTTGTGCTGCCGGACCTGTGTGTGGGAAGTTCTTGATGCCACGTCGCAGAATACGGCAGTCATTCCAGCACGTTTCGGAGTTTGACAGAGGACGAATAGTAGCTTATCGCGACAGCGGTTTATCGTACCGAGACCTCGGCGCCCGTGTGGGACGACATCCGGCCACAGTGAGGCGAGTATAGAACTCTCCTGATATAAATGTTGCGTGCATGTAAAGTCAGGCAGTTAATGGGTGCGCAGAATAGCAGCATGATTGTTGAACTTCAAGTTTATCTTATATATTTGTATTGTGAATCTGGCTAAAGACACACTTCACTTGTACATGTTGGGGAATCGTCTACTCTCCGGATTGTCACCAATGCAAGCAAGCCTGAACCATTTTCACAAATTTGCTGCATGCGCTTTCAGACGAAAGGTTTGGCAATTAATTTCTAAATGAATTCATGTTAACATTCGCAATTCTCGGCTAATCCTGTTCAAGCACCCGCTTCCTGTTTCAGGTTAGCGTGCTTACTGCCTAAAGTAATTATTGCTCCACCTTTTCCGTATTTCATGACACAGCCGGATCAGATCACATCGGGCTCTATCTGAATAGGCCCGATGTGATTACTTTAAGTTCTAAGATCTGATTGCGTGAACGTCTTATTGATGTATACCAGCTCCGGAAGCAAGAAGTCTTCTTCAATGGCTTTGTTGGGCTAGATTTATTGTTTTTAATAATGTAATAAACTACAAGTTTTAACCATTGTTCTCTGTTACAGCATGTCACATACTGACAGCAGCTACAGTTGTCATCCATTTTGCACTCACGCCTTGTTTCTAATGCTGTATAAACTTCGTACTTATATAAGAATAAAAGCATGTATACACTACTGCAAAGGGATCTGCATGTGCTTTGGGCTGCTCCGTTGGTCGTCTGTAGATGGTTATTTTTCTTTCGGACGATTGCGTCTTTGTTGGGTTCTTCTGGAGAGAAGGAGGAGCTTGACAATAGACATTTCATGCATTTTCCTTCACTTTTCTTCACATGCCACCCTAGTTTTCTTGATGGGGTTAGAGGTGCTTGTATTTGGGCGGTCATTGGTCCTTTTTTCTTTTCTTTCACCTTAGTGCATGTTTTATTTCGCACTTACACCTTGTGGAGTTCGTCTGCTGTGTTCAGTGATGTTCTTCAAGCACTACGCAACGTGAGAGACTGTCACTCCATTAAGGTTATTTTTATCTTTTCGTGTGTGTGACGTCAGGGATGATTATAGTGTAATGGCTGGCCCACACTTTAGGTTTCAGCTGAACAGCGTGCAGCCTTGTGCTGTATAGTTGTTCACTGACTTGTCGCTGTTTGTTAACAGGTTGTAATTTCTTTGAAGCTAAATCATTGCCATTCCCCGAACCTAGTTCTTCAATGAGTTCATCTGTTTGTCTCTGTAGCTACAAGTTTTTTTTTATTGGAGGTATAACGAAGTAAATTTCTCCGTCATTTTTGTCCACACCGGGGCTCGAACCCGGGTCCCCTCATTCCGGAATAAGTCACTCTACCAATTGAGCTACGCGGACGTTCATTGTTGCTGCTATCTGCCTTTATGTCGTGTGTGTCCTGCTGGGCAGGCACATCACATCTCCCCCCCGAAAGAGGACCGGGGCATGGCCCACTGGTCAGCCGTGATCATGAATCGTTGCAGGCAGCCATCCGCTGTAGAACGTGCACTTGAGAACTCCCAGTCAATCTGGTGTGTGGAATGCAACGTCACACACATTTATTTTTCGAAGCGCTGAAGATGGGATTCTTTTATTTTTCCTATCTCGCGGTGTGGAAAGAACATCACACTATTGCGAGATTTTGAACGGCCGGGTCATCCGGGTGCCATTATAACGAAGTAAATTTCTCCGTCATTTTTGTCCACGCCGGGACTCGAACTCGGGTCCCCTCATTCCGGAATAAGTCACTCTACCAATTGAGCTACGCGGACGTTCGTTGTCGCTGCTATCTGCCTTTATGTCGTGTGCGTCCTGCTGGGCAGGCACGTCACAGAGGTTTAACGACCACCATAACCAACTCAATGGGCTATAAGCAGTCACCCGTCCCTAATTTAGGGTCACTGGTTCCACGGAAGGGAAAGAGCCAGTGCCGCAAGACAAACAAAACATCCACACCTCACCGGGATTCGAACCTGGTCACCTTACGGCCGAATGATCAGAGGCCATCGCTTAGACCACTGCGCCACCGTGGGCGGCTATGGTAATTTTCGTCTCATTTCGTGCATTACTTCATGGTGTAACATTTTCTACGTCAAGCAGTATATTTTAATATTGTTCTTGTGTGTTAACCCGGGGCAGCAGCTACAAGTTTATGTAGCAGACTTTGATTTTGCCAAGCACAATAAAGAAAGGTACATTAAGCACTAATTAGCACATTTAATTCTCTTGTCTTGCGTAACTAGAGATACGACTGAACCCCCGTTAGGACATGATATATCCAGGAAAGCATCAGAAAAGCAACGGATTCGGCAATGAACGTATGTAAAGTATACTTCCTGTTCATTACGCGGGCGACAACAACTGTTGATGAATTGCAGACACCAAAAACATGACATTTTGCGTGAGCTATTGTGAAATATGTAATTAAGAATCAGTTTGCTGACGTCTTTTCATGCGATCAAGAACAGCGGTGGTCGTTCTCATACCTAATGTTGGAGCCTTTGTAACAAACAATCTATTAAACGAAAATGAATTGCCGCCCTGGTGGCGCAGTGGTCTAAGAGCTGGCTTCTGATCATCCGTCCGAGATGGGTCTGGGTTTGAATCCCGGTCAGACATTTTTTTTTTATTGATTGGAGGTTTAACGACCACCGTGAGCAACTCAATGGGCTATAAGCAGTCGCCTGTCCCTAATTTAGGGCCACTGGTTCCAGGGAAGGGAGAGAGCCAGTGCCGTAAGACAAACACAACATCCATACCTCACCGGGATTCGAACCCAGACCCCTTTCAGACGAATGATCAGAAGCCATCGCTTAGAACACTGCGCCACCGGGGCCGCCCGGTCAGGCATGGATGTTGTGTTTGTCTCACAGGACTATCTCTTTCCTTTCCCTGGAACCAGTGGCCCAAAATTGGGGACGAGGCGACTTCTTACAGCCCATTGAGTTGCTCACGGCAGTTGTTAAACCACCAGTAATAAAAAAAAAGAATTCCCATCTATTGCACTTTCTTTACCAGTTCGCACATAGGAATATTGTGCTTCGTTTTATATTTATAATGCTGGGAAGCGGATTCAACGAAATCCAAAAAAATAATGAGCTATTCAAAATTTTTTAGACCCTTAATTGACGTCAGTATCTTGGATTCCCTCACGATTTCGTTGTATGATATTTCAAGATTTTATTAAGATATCATGCGTGACCCCAAGGTACGTGCATAATTAGCAGATGAAAATGTTCTTCCTTTTCGTTGTTAACATTTCGATTTAATAAAGTTCTTAAGCGCTAAGAGAATTTCTAAGAATCACGCAATAGATAGCTTTTTTTTTTTTTTTTTATGAGATATAACATAAAAGCCTACTAACACTGATATCCTTTCCAGGTTTTGCCATTTGTTTTGTAGTCACAAATGTTACCCGGTAGGTGGCTCTATGAGTATATGAAAACCATATAAATGACAAAAAAGGAAGAAAATGAAACTTAAAAATGTTTCTATAAAATGTGCACAGGTTTAGTAAATTAGTAAAGTCCACAATGTTGGGTCAGACTATCATTAAAAAAAGCTGTATCCAAGAGTGGGTCCAAAGGGTCCAAATCCCCCACCCCCATCCCGTAGTCAAGTCATTTTCTCTTTCCCAAATTCAGTATTAGGTAAAATATTTATGATGTAGGACACTGCTTTTTGAGAGAAGGAGAGACAGAAACAAGAACTGACATATTCTTTTTGATTTAAACTATCGCCACTTCTTGAAAACCAAGACGGAATATACAGGTGAGTCAAAAAATTTGCATTATTTACATGAACCCATGTGCTGCAGAGGGTATGAGCACATGGGTTCATGCAAATAATGTGTTTAAACTACACTGCTGACCACCCAAAGTGCAACACCAAGAAGGACACGAGATAGCAAAGCCAGATTTACTGGATACATAACAACAGATACAAAGATGAAACGATTGAGCTCACAGGTCCGTGCGATTAGCGGAACACGCAGACATCAATAGATCGTGTGGCCCCCATGGCTGGCAATAACGGCCGCTACACGCCGCGGCATCGAACGAAAGAGGCTTTGGATGTGGGCTTGATGTATGTCGGTCCAGGCTGCTGCCACACGTTGCCACAGTTCATCAGGCGTAGCCGCGGGTGGTGCTTGCCGGGCCACTCGGTTGCTGATCAGCGACCAGACCTGTTCGATGGGCGACATATCGAGAGATCAGGCAGGCCACGGCAGCAGTGACACCTGGTGGGCCGTGAAGAATTGTTGCACGGTGTGTGCCACGCGCTGGCGCGCGTTGTCCTGTTGAAACGTGGCCGCTGGCAGGTCCTGCAGGTAAGGGAGGACTACGTACTCCAAAACGTCGGAGATGGTGCGGTGGCTGTTGAGTGTACCGGCGATGCGTACCAGAGGGGTGCGGGTGTCATATGCAATTGCGCCCCAAACCATAACGCCAGGAGACGGACCAGTATGGCGATGCATAAAGCAGCCATCATACAGTCTCTCGCCACGGTGCCGCCGCACGCGGATCCGACCATCGTGGTGTTCCAGGCAGAAGCGGGATGCGTCGGAGAAGACAATGGCGTGCCATTCTGTAGTCCAGGTGCGGCGTTCAACTGCCCACTGCCGCCGCACTCGCCGGTGGTGTAACGTCAATGGTAATCGGAGCAATGGGCGCCGTGCGACAAGTCCCCGCTCCTGCAGACGACGTCGAACGGTACGTGCTGATACAGGTTGTTGCGCAACACACCCTAATTCCTGCGCTAACGTTCGTGATGTGGCGGTGCGAGCAGTCAATACCCGCCGCACAACATGCCGGTCCTCTGTTCGGTGGTGTGTCGCGGCTGCGGCAATCGCTCACGTCGGTCCGTCCGTCCCTCCTGCGCCCACCGAATCCGTACTCGCCTCACTGCGGCTGGATGTCGTCCCACACGGGCGCCGATGTCTCGATACGATAAGCCGCTGTCGCGATAAGCCCCTATTCGTCCTATGTCGAACTCCGAAACGTGCTGGAATGACTGTCGTATTCTGCGACGAGGCATCAGGAAGCTTCCCACGCACAGGTCCGGTAGCACAACACACTTCCATTACTTACCTTCTGTGCACCCTTCTTATAGTGCTTCTCGGTGGCGTGCCGGGCGCACATGATTTGCATATGCTCTGCAATGCTAATCGTTTGCATATCCTCTCGCGGGCGACGCATGCTGTGAATTTCAGGCCAATCGGAGGCTTCCTTTTTGGTGTTGCATTTTGGGTGGCCAGCAGTGTAGTTCAAGTCGCGCACTGCAGTCAGTCGAAAGGGATATAAAGTGGTAGTCGTTGCTGTGAACAACAATGCATGCTGTCGTTCTATTTGTGGTTAGGACGCCTAAAAAATGAACAGCCACAACCAACTAATTAGGGAAATTTTGCTTTACAAGTTTGAATAGGGCACCGCACCAGATGGTTCAAGAAATTTCACTCAGGTGAGAGAAACCTCGACGATCAGCCAAGGTCAGGTATGCGGCGAACCGTGGATTCGAAGGCCGTGCGCCAGGCCGTATAGGCAACTTCGACACCCAGCACTCGGAGACTATCAGGTGAGCTGGGCATATCACAGACCACCGTGGTTCGTCCCCTTCAGGACTTCGGCAAGGTCTACAGGAGCTGCCGCATTGTCTCTCTCGAACTGACGCCAGCTGAAGCAAATTGCCGAGTGGAAGTGTGCACGAAACTCCAAGAAAACCGCGCGATGGCGACCCGGGCAAAACTCCAGGAACTTGAGGGCATCGAACTCATGCTACACCCAGCATATAGTACGGACCTTGCCCCGTCGGATTATTACTTGTTCCGGCCCATGGCCCACTTCCTTCGCGGGCGGCATTTCAACAACCAGGAGGAGGTGGCAGCTGGGGTGAAGGAGTTCTTCGTCTCGAAGGGCAAAAATTGGTACCGCCGCGGAATCGAAGAACTGGCAAACAGAGGGCTAAAGACGGTGCAACACGATGGCCTATACTTTGAATGTTACTCAGCTTTCGTCTTAAAGGTACATATGAAGACATAAAGGGATCCAAATATTGCAAAACTTTCGACTCGCTCACCCTCTGTACAAATGGCACGCTTCTGATTTCGTCCTCAATCCATTTTCTGAACGTTTCAGGGAATATATATTCGAGAAGGGGGAGGGGCTGGTTGTCTATCTTCTAAGGGGGTCAGCTCTCACTCCTGGCTGCCCCTCCTTCGATACGGTCGTGCTTCCAGATAGCTGCCCCCACCCAGCAGAAATCTAGTTGCGTCGCTACCGGATTTTAATTTATTTTAAACAAAAGTATCTTCTTTTACGTAACTGTAATTCATGGCGCTACAGTTACAGCACGTTTAAATTTCTTGAGATTAAAGCTATATGAAAGAAAACATCTTTTTTTTATTCTCCAGAAACATTAGCGCGAAAATGTGGCTTTCCCTTTTCATATTACAGTATTACAGAGATATTCCGAGAAACAAAACAAAAGGGGAGGAAAGTCTTGAATTTCTCAGAAAACGTTTTTTTTTTTTTTTTTTTTATTGGAGGTTTAACGACCACCGTGGGCAACTTAATGGGCTATAAGCAGTCGCCCGTTCTTAATTTAGGTTCACTGGTTCCAAGGAAGGCAGAGAGAACCAGTGCTGTAAGACAAACACAACAGCCATTCCTCACCGGATTCGAACCTTGACCCCTTTCGGACGAATGATCAGAAGCCATCGCTTAGATCACTGCGTCACCGTGGCGCGGCCGAAAAGTTCTTCTCAATATTCCGTGTTGTTTTTATAAAGCTAGCGTAAAAAGTGAAGTAAAAAAAGACTGAGTACATTTTGCGAGAAAAAATACGATGTAAAATTAGTTATATAAAAATGTAGCTAATAGATTAACTATTAGGAAATTAAAGCAGATAGATTAAGAGACAATGACCTCATGAACCTTTTTTTTTACTTGAAAACGCGAGAAAAACGTTTCTGATTTGCAACAAGAATAAGATGCATGTGATGTGGTTTAGGTAAAGCTCAGAAATACTTCTCAAAAAAAAAAATTCCCACTTCATAGGAATTTCGGACGTACGATACAAAGCGACTTGCTAAAAGGGAGTAGTAGTAAGAAATCATTACATTTGCAGCTCATTTAGCGGACGTGGATAGCGACTTGCTAACAGGCAGTAGAGTAAGTAACAACTAATTTGCAGCCTGTTTCGTGAGGCGGATATATGGATATTACAATAACATCACTAGGAGATGTGGCCACCCCTAGTTGCAGTACAAGCAATAAATAGCACGGCTAGGAAGAGAGTCGAAAAGGTGTCCTGGTCCGTGGTTTTCCAGATCTGCTGCACTTGCCCCTGATTATCCGGCACGTTTATTCCCTGGAGTGGTTCTGTCCCTAGATGTCATGATATTTCAGATGTGCTCAATCAGCAACAGATCTGGCGATCGAGATGGCCATTGTAGCGCGGGAACGACTTAGACACTGTTGAGCAACGTGTGTCGCATGTAGTCTGGCACTATTGTGCTCAAATGTGGCGTTCACCATGCTCTGGAGTAATAAGACCACAGAGCGGAGAATGGTGTCCACATACTGCTGCTAGGCGGTGAACTAGTCTCAGCGACTGTGAGAAATGACTGCATATCGTAAGAGATGACGCTACACACCATTATCCCAGCAGTGGATGACGGCACTCAGCTATACACGACATGGCCCTTTTGTGTGGATGTTTAGAAATGTTTGTTGCAGAGAATCCGTCGCTTGCGGCCTCAGGAAGACGGAAGCTGGTTCATTTTGCACGAAAACGCACCAAGCCATAAGAAGTTGGTCAACATACAAGTGTTAGCGGGATTTCCTCTTCAGCTTTGTGTTCGATTTATTTGCAACGCTTAGATAATAAAGAAAAATATGATACGAAAAAACAATGGAGATATCTGTATTTTTCAACTACGTATATTTTCAGCTAAGGCTTATTATATTAGGTGTACAAATAAGTTTTAAAGCGTTTTAAGGCAACGCAACATGTGATTTGAGAGAAGACAACAACACCTTTACGAATCAAAATACGCGCCGTCACCTTCCGCCATCGGTCGGGCAGCTGACGGATTCCAGCCTTGAAGAATAGTTCGTCGTGGGACACGATGAAGTCGTCAACCCATTTTTGCACATGTCCGGAACCGTACAGCAGACAAACAATGTTGCATCGATCGGAACAAATGATAGTCTGAAGGGAATATGTCGGGACTATACGCCGGGTGCTCCAAAATTTCCCAGCCAAGCGTCAATAACGTTTCCTTGACCGATTTCGCGACATGCGGCCTAGCGTTGTCATGCAGTAATTTCACGGGACGCAATCCTTTGCCTGTGAATGGACGTTTCCGACAGATTTCCTGGTTCAATCGCAGCAATTATTGCTTGTAGTGATTAGCAGTAACAGTTTGACCATGTTCCAATAGTTCATAATAGAGCACACCTTTCATATCCCACCAGATGCACAGCAGAACTTTCTTGGAGTGAAAATTGCGTTTCGGTGTCAAAGTCGTTAATTCACCGGGGGTTTACCCAGTGGTTTTCGGGTTTGGGATTGTCGTACCATGTCCACTTTTCATCACCCGTAACGATTTTCCACAGGAAAGACTTTGTGTTGTTTATTCAACAGATTCAACCACTTCATGACAAGCTCATCCTTGTTCCTTTGGCTCAAGTCACGTGGCACCCATTTAACTTCCTTCTGAATCTTTCCCGTTGCGCCTAAATGATTGGAAATGGTTTGCTGAGTTACCCCCAGTTGTTCAGCTAGTTATTTTTGCGTTTGAGAAGGATCTTCATCCAGCAGTGCTTGCAGTTCCTCATGTGCAACCTTCTGCGGTGCGCCGCTACGTTCTCGATCGCTAACATCAAAATCGCCTGCTTTAAACCGTCTAAACCGAAACTCACACGTACTTTTCGATACAATATTCTCCCCCAGAACAGATGCACACGCTTTTGCAGCACTTTTTTCTTGATGAAATTTGCAACGAATTCAGTGTCGAATAAATGCAGTATCGCTTGCCATCTTTCACCTACCGATGTGCTAGTATGTTAGTACCTGGACTAGTACAGTCACATAAAACAACGCGGGGGAATGTCGGATATGTAAATTAGCGGCATACGTCACACAAAAAACGCTTTAAAACTTATTTGTACACCTAATATTAGCTACAATTTGTCTTAGGTATTTATTCTTTTACTGTTTCTTAGTTATCGCGCTATCGTGTTTTCCTTTCCTGCGCATCATTTCGACTCCTGGAGTCTCGAATACCTCGTCCCTTCTCGTAACGTTGTGTGTTCAATCTTAGATTCGTTTCTCTTTACCATTCGGCGTTCTGTTTGCTCTGAAGGAAACAGCTAGTGACGACGAAAAGGTTATAAACTCATTACGTGCTGCCTGAGACACTTTCACTTCTCGTGCTGCTGTTAGCTGGAGGCAGTTTAACAATTGCGCACTCTTGGTGTTCGAAATTTCTTAACGGTAAAAACTTGACTATCGGGCAATGCTAGACAACCCTGGGGACCCCTCGGGTGGCGCAGTGGTCTAAGCGCTGGATTCTGATCATTCGTCCGAGATAGGCCCTGGTTCGAATCCCGGCGAGGCATGGGTGTTGTGCTTGTCCTACGGCACTGGCTCTCTGCCTTCCATGGAACCAGTGGCCCTAAATCATGGACAGGCACCTGCTTATAGCAAATCGAGTTGCTTACGGTGGTCGTTAAACCCCCAAATAAACAAAAAGTGCTTTTGAATGGTCACTAATGATTACTAGCATTGCGGGTGTGCTCTTAATTGCTCTAGTAATCTTCCCATTTTGATGACTGTAAGATAGTGACATAGCCTACTGTTTTTATTTCTGGTAACAAGTATTTCCAGTAACAATGCAATCGAAGTCTGCATACTGTCGCAGCCACCTTGCTTACCAGACTTACTCTAGCGCTATTTCTTGTTCCCGAAGCGCAAGGCACCACTAAAAGGCTGTTAATTTGATGCAGCGGACAACATACAATGAGAATATTGAAGAGTATGCCAGACACGGTCTTACGCCAATTGTTCTATTAGCTTCATGATTGTTGCATGCCTTGTGTGATAGCGGGTGCGATGCGAAGGAAGATACTTTGAATAAACCACAGTAAGTTTACTCATACATGGAAGCACTATTTTTTTTAGCATTAGTCACGTTTTCTAATTGCCGCTTCAGTGTAATTTTTGGCACAAAGGCGAAACTTGAGAATGGAAATGAAACGTGAATGCTATTCATTTGAATGGTTTGTTCGCGACGAGCTCTCGTGAGTTGGGAATGAGTCAACCAAGCTTCTACTCTTTTGGGCAGTTGAATGGGGAATGGCGTCTCTCACTGATGTGAATGATAATTCAATCCGCCATTACTGTGACACACCCTAAAATCGCAGCACGTTTAATTTTCTCTCCCCCCCCCCCCCATGAGTTCGGAAACCAATTCCCAATAAGAAGGGTAATGTCGAGAATTTAATACGTTTAAACCGTTATGCGAGTGTGCCACCTAGGAAATATTGTATAATTTAAGAATAGGAATGAAACGTTAATGCCATTCACTTGAATGGTGTATTCGCGAAGAGCTCTCGTGAACCCTAGCTGCTGTTTTGGATGTGGAAGTCACATTTAGACTTAGGTATTTCTTCATAAGATGTAGCGAATATTAACTGGACGAGGGTGGTCAGAGGCGAAGATTTCGCGCAAGGGTCAGAGCCCGAATCCTGGATGAGACATGGGTGTGCGTTTGTCTTATGGCGTTGGCTCTGTCTCTTCCCTGAAACCAGTGACCCTAAATTAACGATAGGCTACTTAGCAATTGTTGGATGTTGGCGTCCTTTGCTTGTTTCTTTTATTTTCGTTGAACACCTGTTGCAAGTTTACATTTGTGAGTTTCAGTTCGTGTGTGCGTGAATGCCGAAAAGCCAGTAGCTCGTTGCAGAGAATTATGGGATCACGACCCTGGATTAGTTGTAATGGCGTCGTTTTGATGTGTGGGAACTCGCTGTTTTTGTTGTTCTTACAAAAAGTGCTCTAAAAGAGTATTATGATCACCTAAAAGGATTCTCGAGGGAATATAAAAACGGTTTTAGTGTTAAGTGCCAAATGGATATTCTATTCACGGTAAGACTGTTTAAAACAGACTAAATAGAAAGCGAAATACGAAATAACTTAAAGTGCGGTGTCGTTGTTGATTAATAACTCATTCATTCAGTGGCGTATATTCGAGGCTAGCTGCGAAGCCCAGAGAATGCACAAATAAAACTGAATTAAATATACACAAATAAAAGTCAATTATCAGTGGTATTAAAATATGTCGATGCTTTCGCTGCGAAAAAAAAAAAAAAAAAACGCGTGCGGATTCGCCTTTTTGACTCAGTCTGGCGAGCGAAAACCAACGGCATAACGCAAGCAGCTCTTCCAGAGTCAGTTCTGATGCGAAAACCTTCCGTACAATCGCCAGCTAGGGTTTCCATGACAACATGAAGCAGCTGGTAGAGGGGAATGGGCCATTGCTTTGGGAAACGGTGTGCTCAGAAAAAGAAGAGTTAGACTATCTCAGTCACTAGCATACTCCCGCCTATAAGTGTTTCGCGACAGTTGTTTCAGTTTTTGTGAAGTGTCAATGAATTGAAATCAGAGATATTATATCTTAAATTGGTGGCTTTGTTGGATTCGAACTGTTTTGATAAATTTTGTGAAAGCATCATTGAACATCTACTGTCAGAACTTAAAGAACTCTATGCTTCAAATTTTGATACAGCTCGACTAAAAAATGAACTGAAGGCGTTTTATTCCTTTGTTGAATACAAAAACAAATCAGTAAGAGACATTACGAGTTGAATAAATAGGACATAGTGTTTAGTGAGGTTTACAAATTAGCAGACCTCGTATTAAACTTTCCATCAACAACTGCAAATGCCGAAGGAAGTTTTTCAGCATTAAAAAGAATCAAGATATATCTTAGAGCCACACAAGGACATGCACATTCGAAAAAACTTAGCTGCTTTGTCAGTACAGAAAAAAATTATTTTTAAATATGAAAAAGTACTCGGAAGAAACATTTTTGTGAAAACATAGCACTCAAGTTCACACAAAACGAGAAGAATGGAGTTCATGTACAAATAAGTGTTCAAATCCTAATCCTCATAATTATTTGGTATCATGTTAGCAATGGCATGTACCTAAAATTTAGAAAAAAAGTTACTTCTATTACTTAACAATTAAAAATTAAACTTCGCAATTTAAAAAAAATAAAAACAGTACTGGGGGGAAGGGTGAGATAGCCCAGGTCTCGGACCCAAGATACGTCACTACATTCATTCTATGTTTAGTACGTATTATCAGTGCACTTACATGAGCGTTTTAGTTGTGTGTTTATTCAAGAATAAATAACGATTAATTATTTCACGAGTCTGTCGATTATGAACAATAGTTACCGTTGCAAATCATTTCTTAGTTTTAACTTACACAGGGCCGGTTCAACCATTAGGCAAGATTTAGATTTGATAAAATCAAATAAGTTAATAAATGAGAAAAAAAAATTAAAAACAGTTTTATTTTCTGTTGCCCATTTGATATAACCTGCGAATTCTTATTCGTTGAGAAACGGAGACCTGTTCTTATAGAATGGGTAAGTCAGCTTGCCAGGAAAGCGCGCATCTGTCCAAAAAGTGTCATACACCAAGCTCGTCCCTATGCAGTAGGGAAATCAGGTGACACCTGGGAGCGGCACGAGATTTTTTTTTAAAGAAAACGGATTCTGTAGTATCCGGCTTTCAATGGAAATATCTATTCTAGACCATCCACTTCTTCCATCACAAATAGTGGCAATGCTCAACGTCTAAAGTTCTTTGGGACGGGAGGTGGGGAGGGATTAACGACCACCGTGAGCAACTCGATGGGCTATAAGCAGTCGGCCGTCCCTAATTTAGGGCTACTGGTTCCAGGGAAGAGAGAGAGCCAGTGCCGTAAGACAAACCCAACATCCACGCCTCATCGGGATTCGAACCGGGACCCATCCCGGACGAATCGTCAAAGCCAGTGTTTAGACACCTGCGTTATCGGAGCGGCTTGCCTAAAGGTTGGTAATTGTCTCACTCAAACTATTTTCTAGTAAAAACAGGAGACAGAGTAAGAGAGGCTCCGTTACTATATTCATTTCACTAGATTTTTTCTCTTTTTCCACTAGAATTCTTTTCCTTTTTTTTTCTCTCTTTCTATCGGGTGATGCAGGAAAGGACCTTGTTGGGTTATAAGCATTATTGATCGATCAAAAAATTGCCCGTGACATATATTTGAAGACACTTGTTTGTAATTTTGTGAAAAATATAGCACGCAAAATAAAATTTTAATTTAATTTTCGCTTTCATTGGATCTTGAAATAATTGTTGAATAAAAGGACCACACAAAGAATAATTAATTTTTGGAGGAGCAAAGCTGATGGACTGCATAGAGCGCTGAACACCCTAGCACCACTCCTGAATCACACCATCAGCAACGTACTATAGGTATCATGGCGCATTACTGCGGTGACGTCTAAGTCAAATTGGTAATGTTGCAGCGTTACACCTGCCGACGTAGCTGAGTTGGGAGAACAGCCACTCTGGAACTGGAAGACGTGGTTTTGAATTTCACCACCTCCAAAAGCATATGTTATCAAATAGAAGTCATCGCTCTTCCCATGTTTATAAGTAAGTCACGGAAACATTTCTCATCGGCCGCCACCGAGAATCGAACCCAGGGTCTTCCAGTTACGCGCCGGATATGCTTCCACTGCACATGATATTGAGTTATATTGACGCCTGAATGAAAGTGAATCTGCTGATCATTAGCTTTGAAAAATATGTGTGAGTGTTCCACGCAACGCACGTAATCAAATAAAAATTAGTTCTTAAGCGATGGGATGGTTCTTTGAGCATAGTTGTCGGCTGACCCGAAACCTGCGATTTCGTGCCCACTGCTTCTAAAGAGGGGGAATAATTTTAACGTACTACTGCGGGGGCGTCTGTGTCAAATAGGCAATGCCGCAGAAATAAGCTTGCCGACATAGCTCAGTTGGGCGAATGAGGGTAGCGGATGGTCTAGTGGTCAACGTTCGTGACTGCTACGGAACAGTCTCAGGGTCGATCCCAGGCAGGTACGAACTAGTGCTGTCGAAACCCGGATATTTTGAAATCCGCATTTCGGATTTCAAAATATCCGAAACATCATAAATCCGAAATTCGGATTGCCGCGTGAATTCCGAAATCCGGATATCTCTTTCCATCTTTTCTTTCTTTCTTTGTTGCCCCAGTGGCCTAGTGAATTAATCAGAAACACTATAAGTGTTAGTGAGTGGGAGATACCTGGTTTACCAGGTTTATCAGTAATAACCAGCCATCGTTTCTTTTGTTCATTCTTTGTAAATTTTTTGTTTTCGTCGTCTTTACAGAAAAGTTTTCCCCTTTCGAACGTGAAAAAAAAAAAAAATGTGCTTGGCATATTATTGTGAAATTCAACTCTCTATAGTAATAAATACATTGGATTTCTATTCGTACTTTTTTATCTTAGGAAAAAGAGTTTTATAATGTCTATGTTTTGCTCTCTTTAGCCTGAGGAGAGACAATTCAGCGTTTGGTAAATTTATTTAGGTGACTTGGGTCGATATGATGGGGAGGGAAGCGTTTCCAAGTGCTTGTGGCGGCATAAAGCCTAAATCCGGCCCTGCATAAAACACGAAGCTAGGGGTTCATTCGCTGGCATGGTTCACTTTGTACGCGGGGGTTGAGGGAAGTGGTGAGAAGCTCTTTCAGAGGTCAGACACACGCTTCTCACGTGACACGCAAGTTTTGTTTTTGTTTCTCCGCGCAAGTGCGTTGTTTATCTTTATACTATTTTGTGTTCTTCGTTACCCAGATATTCGTTCAAAGAGCTCTATCTAGTCAGTGATTGAACTTTAGACCGTTCTTGTTGCACTTCCTAGTCGACCTCAACATAAGTAATGTTCTCACTTCTGACGAGTACAACAGAGCTTAAGCGCTGTCGTTCTTCTGCGCGAAAAATGTCTGTAGAACAGTGTAATAACTCAGCGCAATCCAAAAGAAGTTGACTCCGTCCGTTTGTTAAAGTTTGTTACAGGATAAAACACTGCAATTTTATTTATTTTCCCTTCACTTAGTACAATATCAATGTCACGAAAGATCACTTTGTCTAATCAAATTGACATCGTGCAGCCAAAAAACGCACGTTCACAAACTGCTGCGTTAAGGTTTCAACAACCTGAGGCATGCGGTATATCATGGCCAGATAGATCTATGTTGTTGAGATGTCTGAATATTCGGTATTCTAAGTCCGGATATCCGAAGTTCGAAATCCGGTTATCCGGATCTCGAACTATTCGAATGCTAAAATCCGGTTTTCGGATAGTAAATTATCCAGAAATCCGAAATCCATGAACAGCACTTCCGCAGTTCAAAATCCGGATATCCGGAGTTCGAACTAATCGAATGCTAAAAATCCGGTTTTTGGATACTAAAATATCTGGATATCTAGAAATCCGAAATCCGTGAACAGCACTAGTCATCATCATTGTCAACTATTATCAATCCACTGCTGGACGAAGGTCTCTCCAAGCCTCTTCCACTACGGTCTGTCTTGTGCCAGTATCCTCCATGTTACTCCCGCATACTTTCGAATTTCATCCACCCATCTTCCATGTGGTCTTCTTCAGGGTCTTTTCCCGTCCCTTGGAATCCAATCTAAAATTTCGACTGTCCATCGATGGTCTGTTCTTCTGGCAAGTATGTCCAGCCCATTGCCATTTCAGGGATTTTATTCTGATCATGATGTCTTCCACTCTTGTCATTTTTCTGATCCACGAGTTCCTCTTCTTATCTCTCCTGGTTACACCAAGCATGCACCTCTCCATGCTGCTTTGAGTTGTCTGCAGCCTTTGTATGTCTCTGTTAGTTAAGGTCCACGTCTCTGCACCATACGTAAGCACTGGAAGGATGCATTGATCAAACACTTTTCTTTTAAGACATAATGGCATATTGCTCTTGAAAATTATGCTGTTTCTTCCAAAAGCTCTCCAGGCAAGTTTTGTACTCCGAATAATTTCTTCATCAATGTGACCCTCACTAGATATCTGCTGTACAAGATAAACGTACATGTCTGTTATCTCCAGCTTTTCTCCATTATTCGATAAATCTTCATTTCTTGTAAAAGCATTGAACATCACTTTTGTCTTCTGAAAGTTCATTTTTAATCCCACTTCTTTACTCTTGTCAGCAAGTTCCTGGATCATATTCTGCAGCTCTGATGGGGTAGTTGCAAAAATGACTACGTCATCAGCAAAACGAAGGTGAGTTAGATAATCTCCATTATTCTTTATGCCTTTGTTCTCCCAGTTCAGTGATTGAAAGACATTTTCCAATGTGGCATTAAAGAGCTTGGGAGATAGGGTGTCACCTTGTCTCACTCCCTTTCCAATTTTAATGTGTGCTGTATTCTCAAACAGCCGAATCTTTGCACTTGCATTTTCATAAATGTTATTAATAATATTATTGTATGCATCTTCAATACCGCAGGATTTCAAAGTCGTTGTAACTGCTGGTGGTTTCACTGAATCAAAGGCCTTTTTATAATCGATAAAAGTCATGCACAATGGAAGTTCGTATTCCCACGCTCTTTCAATTAGTTCTCTCAGTACGTGGATATAATCTATAGTGCTGTAGCCACTCCTGAATCCAGTTTGTTTTCTCGGTTGAGCCATGTCCAGTGTTACCTTCAAGCGGTGTGAAGAAACTTTAGTGAAGATTTTATTAACAACTGATAGGAGGCTGATAGGTCTGTAGTTCCTGAGATCCTCAATGTCACCTTTTTTACGTAGCAGAATCATTGTGGAGTTGTTCCAATCCTCAGGAATCTTCCCTTCATTAAGGCATCGAGTGAAAACTTGGGCGAGTACTGTTTCATTTTCTCCACTTGCTTCTTGTATGATGTCTACAGTAATTCCATCTTCTCCTGGAGCTTTTCCCCTCTTCATGTTCTTGATTGCATGTGCAACTTCTGCTGGGAGGACTGGAAGAACTCTGGTACTGGTACCTTTCATGTTGTCTGGAGTACATGTATCATCCCTTTCATATAATGTGGAGTAGAAATCTTTCAGTCTTGTCAAAATTTCGCCTCTGTTTCTTGTTATAGAACCATCTTCTTTTTTAGTGCCATAATCTGTTTTCTTCTCTTACTAAGATGTCCCTTTGCTATCTTTAGGCTTTGGTTGTTTTCAATTGCTTTCCTCACTAGTTCACAGTTGAATTTCCTTACGTCTTACAGTGATACTTTTTCGTACTAGCTTGCATAGCTCTATATATTCCACTTTGGAAGTCGCATCTTTTTTAGTTGTCCCCATCTCTCTTCTTTTTTGGCATCAGCATTTTGGTTTTTCCTGATAATTTGTTCACATGCAACTTGTTGTTAGACCCAGCTAATTTTGTTGCTGTTCCCATAAGAGCTTTGGTTACTTTTCTGTTAACTTCAGAGATATCCACTTCTTCTGATGGTAGACCTTCTAGAATAGAGAATCTGTTCATCAGTTCTGATTTGAAGGTATTATGATGCTTTTTAAGGTTGGTCACGTTGTTACCGCGCCAAGCCCCGTTGGGGAACTTGAGGGCATAAATTTTGTTAATGATTTTCGATCGACTAGATGGCAACAATGACATTGGGTTTCCTAGTATGGGCGACCCAGTCTCATCGTTGGGACTTGAAAGCGTTGTGTTTCATACGAGCTCGTACGAGGTTGTCGCAAGAACTCATACGCCGCAAAGAAATTAAATTTAAAATCTAACATTTCAGTTTTATGTTTGAATGGGGGTACCTGTGAAGAAAGAAAACTATTACTTTAAATTAAACCAGAACACCGACACTCGTACTCATTTGCAGAGCAGCGAGAAGAAAAACACGTTGTTTAAAGAAACATATATAAAATTTTATTTTGTTGTGTAATTCTTAATTGAGGTACAGTTTAATGGTGGGACCAGATTGAGTTATAATAAGACATCTCTACAAAAGGAAGTTATGGTTTAGCCAGAGAATTATAGAGCTGCAGACGTCCCTATCAATCCAACTAATACGAGGTGAGCAATATAATATTTCATTTCTAAACTTTCAATAAATACTCAGCATGCAAGGGATTGAAATAATTGGATGATGACTTACCCTAAAAAAAAAAAAACTTCTGCTGTGCTGCATTGATCCGGCGGTTGAGGAAGGGGCTTGTCGTCTGGTGGGCGTGGTATTTGGCTATTATCCTCCGTGGATAAAACCCAGCCCTGGCGCTCTCGACTAATTCCGATGCTTAGGTTATTCACTTTGGGTACCAAGCCTTGTTGCCTGCCTGGGGTCTGACTTCTTGACCCACGTACAGCTAGGCATTTCTTGCCAACCGCGGTCGTCGAGCTGGACTTGTTACAAATGAAAACAACAACCCAACTGCAACCACAACACTGTAACCGACCTCGAGTTCTCCAAGTTTCTCATTTTATTTTAGTTTCGCTTTCGTTTACAGCCATGTTGCGAGGCGTGTCTTTACCTAGGGAGGACGTTTCTTGCCCCTTCATTGGTTTCTGGATTTCCCACCTCGTTCGCAAGTGGACAGTTGCTGCTGGCTACTGGCTACTTCGAGCAGTGTTATCCGGGCCAGCTGACCATGTGCTCAGCTAAGCTCTTTAAAAAATTGTCTGGACGCAACTGTAACCCCGTTATTGAGTCTTATTATCGGCGCATCCGAGAAAACCATTTTTAAAACTTTAAGCATGCTCGAAGGCACGTATGCCCGACTGAAATATGTTCTCCGACACCGAGCCTGGGTGACATTTATTGTCTAGCCTTACCTTCTTACCAGATTTAAGATTCTTTCTTAGACTTCCGCCGTATAGTCACCACTGCGCCATTGTTAGTTAAGGGAGCATTATGTAATTCGCAGTGCTGTTGCTTCGCAAATGCCGGGAAATAAAAGAAAAATACCTTTCGCTTCGTTTGCGGACTTTTGCACCTAGCCTAGCGTTTGCGTTTTCTATCCCCTTCCCACGCGAAGGGAAAGCAAAGAAAAAGAAAAAAGAAAAGAAACCAGCGAATCCCTATGCGGCCTGGGTCGGGTTAATATTTCTTGCTCCTAATTACGAATTACTCCAATTAAGAAATTAAATAATTAATTATGTTAATTAATTAGCGTAATCAAAACAAATAATTAGGTATTTGAATCCCGAATTTGGGTATTTCTTTACCAAAAGCAATGTGCCCGAAATTAGAAGAATTTTCGCGGCAACAACGTCAATACACTTTATTTGTTTTATGAGCTTGCCACGCTCGAGCTTAGCATTGAGGTGCATCTTACATCTTCATTCTATTGTCATACCTGTGTTGAACTTGTTCAGCACACTGCAGTCTTCCATGACAAATTTCTTGTTGCACATAATAAAATCAATTTCACTTGTTCATCCATTGGGATGCCTCCATGTTCAATTCCTTTGCGGCTTTTTCTTGAAAAAGGATTTCATGATGAAAAACCCTTCTGCCTCTGCAAACTCTACGAGAGTATTTCCACGCTGGTTTCTGTTGCCGTGACCGAATCTACCTACTAAAGTTTCATTCTGTTGTCGTTGCCCTATTCTTGCATTGATATCTCCCATAATTATCTTCAAGTGCTGCTTGCCTTTATTATTTAGATGACGAATTTTCTCATAAAATTCTTCAATTTCTTCTTCAGGATGACTTGTGGTGGGTGCATAAGTTTGAATAATCTGAGCCTGGTATCTTCTCGAGAGTTGGATCACGAGTCGTGCAGTTTTATCAGAGGAACTTTCAACTTCTGCAACTTTATCCTTCAGTTTCTTGTTTATTATAAATCCAACACCACTAGTTCTGCCAGTATCTGTCCCACGATAGTAGAAGGGATGTCCACTTTTCAGTTCAATGAGATCTTCTTTTTTTCTCCTTACCTTACTTAGCCCGACGATGTACGAACCACTAAATACCCGCCATGTATTGGATGGGCATATTAAGCCGTTGGATTTTGGGTGCTGGTCCCCCGAGTACAAATAAGGGCGTCTTTCTCCCCCTTTCTACCTCGCTCCCACATGACTTTCTTGTCGGGCACTCTAGCCCAAATCTCTTAGCTTCCTATTTCTCAGGGCTGTTTATGACCTGGGGTGAGACATTTCATTCCTGAAATTCTCTATACAAATCTAAAAAATAAAAAATTCAGTTGGGACAGCAGCCGCTCCGGAATAGGAGGAGTGGCTGTTATCCAAACTGAGATTTTTTTTTTATTATTGGTTTGAATTCCATCACTGGAAAAAGGATGTGTTATAACTTTTTATAACCCTTAGAGTTGGCAATGGTGGTCGTTACACGCCCCCCTCCCTCCTTTCGCCAAAAAAATCCGGATTAATTAAAAAAATGTATTAAAAAATAAATCCGGAAATTCTAACTAGTCGTCGGAACTGGGCTCGATGAGCAGTGCGTCTGTCCGTACATCTAGCCCCCAAATTAGGGACGGGTAACGGCTTTATAGCCCACAGATTTGCTCATGGTGGTCGTCAACCTCACTTCCCCCAAATACTACTAAGTAGCAAAATTTATGCATAAATGTTTGGTACGTGTCGGCGAACGTTTTGAAGCACATTCGTTTCATCGGAAAATCTCAGATTATCTAAAAAAAAAAAAAAAATCTTAAGTGCGATGCCAAAATGTGATTTTTCCAGAATGCATATCTACATTTTATATGGATCCGGCTTATCAGGATAAGGGAAGTAAATCCCATTACGCAGGCTTTTCTGCCATTTCTGTCCCCAAGCTGGAACATCACTCCCACCGTCGCTTGGGGTACCTTTTTACGGCAGTCAAATGGAGCATGCATGATTTTATGCGGTAAAACGTGCAGCAGTTGTGAAACCACGACCGGTTCCGCTGTGATAGAATAGAATTTTCAGTACTATCTTCCATCGGTTCCCTCAGATAACGAAGTTACATGAGAAGCATTCTTGTATCACTATTGGTATGAACTGGAATGAACACACTTTCTGAAAAGTATTGTCACGCAAATTTAATTTTACCATCATTCTTTTCAGCGGGTGCTTGCATTTTCGCAGCTATTTTACCGAGTACTTGATTCACTTTCAGGTTTCTTATATCTGCAAGATATAAGAAAAAGAAGCACCGCACGGTCTCATGAGCCCGCAACTTTGGGTAAGGTTCTTTGAAAGCAAAATGCGGATGGCATTGTCATAGTTAATACAATTTTATACTTTAAATTTCTGTCAGTGCGCGTCTAAATCAAGGGGCTGGAACCTTTCCAAGCGAGTGGGCGACACTTTTAGGAAAGTGTGGGCATGTCATAAATAATAAATTGTGCAACCACTCAAATATATTGAAAGCGCGTTTACTAGGATTTCTTTAAAACCACAGCTAAATTTCTATACAATTGAAGAAATTGCATCTAACGAAAGTAGTAAGATACTGATATGTAAAGCTTTTTCAAAGTAACGTTTTCTATCTCTAGCTGAACGTTGGCGACATGAAAATATTTTCGAAGCTATGCATCTCTCCCGACAGCAGTAACGTAAATCCCTTGCAAAAAATCTCAGCCGCCCCCCGGTGGCGCAGTGTTCTAAATGCTAGCTTATGACCATTCGTCAGAGATGGGTCCGGGTTCGAATCCCGGTGAGGCATGGGTGTTGTGTTTTGCCTTACGGCAGTGGTTCTCTCCCTTCCCTGGAAACAGTGACCCTAAATTAGGGACGGACGACTGCTTATAGCGTACTGAGTTGCTCACGGTAGTCGTTAACCCCCCGACCCCACCCCACCCCCAAAGAAAAATCTCTATGTAACGAAAATGGGTAACGGAAGTATTCAAAAACATTGTTGAAATCTGTGTTTTGAATGCTGTCCCATGAATTGACGCAACAATAGTTAATTTTAGTGTATAAGGCACAAGTTTGTCTGCATTCGGGGTCCCCTCATTCCGGAGTAAGTCGCTCTCCCAACTGGGCTACGCGGACATGTGCTCACACTGCTATCTGCCTTTATGTCATGTGCATCCTGCGGTGCAGGCACGTCACATCCAGTGGCGTAACTACCACCCAAGCAGCCCCCGCAGCTGCGGGGCGCGCACATAACAAAGGGGCGTACTGCAGCTGCCAGTTATAGTTTTATGAAAAAATTCGAACACACACAATAATTAACCCAAAGATTCATGTTTTGCTTTAAGATATCTTTAGCTTTGCCTAAATAAATGCCTAGTTTCACTTTTAAAACACTGAATATCTTGCAGATTTAAAGTGTTCCGCTCTTTGCCTTCGGGTTTTAATAAAATTGCTCTGCAATGGGTTGTAAATAATACCATCTCTCCCCAATCGCCCTCTCTCTGCGCTGCCGAGGAAAAGCGCGAGGCCACAGTGGGATTCCCCGTGGAAGACGTGGGAAAACAATCGGTTACCTAGGATTACGTGCACGACAGGCGTCAACATTTATTCACAGCAGCCGCAAATATGCAATGTGTAAGAGGGGAATTTCTTCAAGTGATTTATTTTAGTTTTGGACAAAGCAATTACACGTACTGTCAAATCTATTACTTAAAAAGTTAAAACTACAGGGCACTAGGTACCACCATTACTTTTGAAGACACTCTGCCTGACTTCCAACCGACCCCCCCCAACCACCACACACACACCGCGAAAAATGCAGTCTCATGTTCGAAATCCTGGGAAAATTACTGTGTTTAGGGGTGCCGAAGTAAATCTTGCGGGTGGGGGCAGTTACGTTGTGCTACTTGCGCCACTGGTCACCCTCACCCTCGAAAGAGGGCTGGGGGCATGGTCCACGGGTCAGCCGGGACCATGTGTCGCTGTAGGCAGTCATCCCATGAAGAA
Source organism: Macrothele yani (assembly GCA_039090855.1). Lineage (NCBI taxonomy): Eukaryota > Metazoa > Arthropoda > Arachnida > Araneae > Macrothelidae > Macrothele > Macrothele yani. The sequence continues at coordinate 71,576,443 of CM077016.1, read as the reverse complement.
CGTGCATTTGAGAAATCCCAGACAATTTTTGGTGTGTGTGGAACGTAACATCGCAATGATTTATTTTTTCGAAGCACTGAAGAAGGGATTCTCATTTTTCCTGTCACACCGTGTGGAAAGAATATCTCATTATTGCGAGAAACGTAACAACCGGGTCATCCTGGAAGTTCGGGCGCCAATATAACGTACAAGTTTGCCAAGCGCAGACAAACTTGTACGTTATGGGTGTTACTCAACGGTATATTTTTCTGAACCATCGCCGAACATTATTTCATCACGTTTTACTGTATATGAACGTCACAATATCTGATTGCAGTCTGCGTAAATTACGAGAACCTCATGCTAAATGTGATAAAGCCATTACAAAAATGCATTTTTGATGCTGTAAAAACGGTGCGTCGTAGCAAAATAAGGCTTCCTTTCCCCCTTGTCCCCAAGAGGATAGGGGGTTATCTGCTATTAACGAGAACTTTGAAATGATGTGTAACACAATGGGGTGTAACCTGTAGATATTTTAAAATACAAGTTAACTTACTTGATACTATGGGGCTGATTTTACCTTTTGCACCCCGAAACGGCCCCAATTCGGGGCCCAACATTTCATTGTCGTCTCATCAAAATGTTCAAATCTTGTTCCTCGATGCCAAAACGTGTAATTCCGGAAGTCTGATTTCGACCGAACGCTATACACTGAAGAGCAATTGAAATAGAGACAGCTGGCGTTATGCAAATGTGGCGCTGTGGGCGGCCCTGTAAACGGAAACGACATGACGTATGCAGCGATCCGACAATATAAGGAGTGATGCGACGGGAATCAGTAAGAGTCGGACGCAGTATGGGTAAGATCGTGGGCAAATTGTCGGGGCCCGACGAATGAGTCACTCCATCTCGGAAGTCATGCAGGCACTGGGATTTTCACGAGCCACTGTGTCACGGGTGCACCGTGAGTACATCGAATCCGGTAAAACCATCCCTGCAAGGACTAACTGCCGTGGACTACAGCGTGTGGATGAGTGTGGTCATCGTCGGCTAGCTCGCATTGTAACAGCGGATAGACGACGGGCCACAGTGCAAGAAATCACTCGGCAATTTAATGCTGGTGCACAAAAACGTGTAAGCAGCCACACCATCGAGAACCATCTCCTCGCTATGGGGTACAGAAGCCATCGTCCCACGAGGGTACCGCTGCTGACCGCACATCACAGGGTGCAAAGATTAGCATGGGCGATGGGAACATCCCCACTGGACACTAGACATGTGGAAAATGTTTGCCTGGACTGATGAGTCGAGATTCACGTTGGTACATGCGGATGGCAGGATACGAGTACGGCGCAAACCACATGAAGCGATGGATCCTTCTTGCCAGCAGGGTACTCTCCAAGCTGGTGGGGGTGGCATTCTCGTCTGGGGACTGTTTACGTGGACTGAAACGGGACCCCTGGTACGCGTGACATCGTCCCTCACAGGTCAACGTTACCGAGATATCCTGGACGACCATTTGCTCCTGTTTGTGCGTCTTCAACATCCCACTGGGGACCTCATCCTGCAACAAGACAATGCACCGTGCCATCGCTCCCGAATTGTATCTGAATGGTTGGATGAACACTCCACCGACGTAACCTCGCTTCCTTGGCCAGCTAGGTCACCTGACCTCAATCCCATCGAGCACATCTGGGATGCCATCGAGAAAGATGTTCGAGGCTCTGACCACGTTCCATCAAATTTTCGTGAACTGTGGGAGCTTGTTCATGGGTCGTGGATCCGTATGGCTTCCCAACGCTTCCGGTGTCTTGTCGAGTCCATGCCGAGACGAATCGCCGCCGTCATCAGGGCGAAAGGTGGTGCTACACGTTACTAGACAGGTATCTCTAATTCAATTGTTCTTCAGTGGTCTTCCTTATACTCAGGGGTTAATTTGTGCCGGTGCGCAGCTCCAGTACTTTTTCCCTGCCGGAGCTGAGCTCCTCCACTAATTTGCAAAGAAGCCTCGTCTCACATTTACATTTAGGTTGCGAATTTCCAAGAGTTTGTGGTGTGCCGTAAAAAATATTTTAATCTGTCAAATTGGAGCATCTTCAAGCAAGTAAACAACATACTTCCCGTCCCCTAGCCCAGCGCCTGGGGAACAATGATATAGATGTCTTTGGCTGACGTCACCAGCGTTGGCCATTGCTTAGGAGTTAGGAGGGGCCGAAGAGGTTGCGGTAAAAAAGTTTTACTAGCCGCAGCAGTTGTAGAGTAATCACCCACAAGCAACAAAAAGATGACAGGAGTCCCTCAATTGTTAAAATTAGTTGAGCCTTCACTAAAACATTTCAATCCAATAGAATACGTGAAAAGTTGGCTGGCCAAGGGGCATCACACTGCTGATGATTTGAACTGTAGAGTGGCCAGTAAAAAGGAAGAAAATTCGAAAATGTTAGCTCTGTGGAGTTTTTTTGTGAATTATAGTTATATGGCCATTATTCTGGTAAGATTTAAAAAGTTCCATTATTCCGGTAATTTTTGCATTTTGCAATTGTAAACAAGTTTCTGCATTTTGTAAACCATACCATTACTTTTAGAGAGAAAAAAGAAACTGTCAAATTGCTTTAAATACATTTAAAGAAATTTCATGATTTGCATGCATGACAGCAGTACGGTACCAAAAATGAGCTATTTATAAGAAATGCGAAAATTTCAGTCTTTATTATTTATTAATTATATGTATTTCTACAAAAATGTGTTAAGATAGGCAGTAATTAAATAAAATGTACAGTTTAAAGAACACAAAAATATCAAACTAAACAGAAGTACCCCAGGCCCCATATGTATTTTTCATAGAACAATTACCGAGATAATGTTTATCATTTCGGCATATCACTAATTCACGGTACGATTTCCCGTAATATTTGTAGAGCTCCGGCACTTTTTTCTCTAGAAATTAAGCAATGCTTATACTATAAATACAAAACAGAAAGGGGAGAGGCGGAAGGAAAGGGTGGTAAGAAGGTAAAGTTATGGAAGACGTAAAGGCACAGCGCATTCCTGTAATTTTTTTAATTCCCGCCCCGGTGGCGCAGTGGTCTAAGCGATGGCTTCTGATCATTCGTCCGAAAGGGGGCCGCGGGTGGCATAGTGGTCAGCGTTCGTGACTGCCGTAGAGATGACCTCAGGTTCGATCCCAAGCAGGAACGAACGCTCAAAACAACTAAACAGTCGCCGTGCGTCTGATGGGCACGTTAAGCCGTCGGACCCCGGGTACTGGCCCCCGGTAACAAACAAGGGCGTCTCCCTCCCCCTTTCTACCTCTCTTCCGTGTGACTTTACTATCGGGCACTCTAGCCCAAATCTCCTAACTTCCTATTTCTAAGGATTCTTTAAGACCTGGGGTGATACACACCCTTCCTAAAATCCTCTACATCTGATCTGATCGTCCGAAAGGGGTCCGAGTTCAAATCCCGGTGAGGCATGAATGTTGTGTTTGTCTTACGACACTGGCTCTCTCCTTCCTTGGAACCAGTGGCCCTAAATTAGGGACGGGCGACTGCTTATAGCCCATTGAGTTGCTCACGGTGGTCGTTAAACCCCCAATAAAAAAAATAATTAGCTCTACACCGCTGGTTGTTTTATGTGTTACTTGGTAGGTTATGTTTTGGGTCTGTGAACGCTCAAAAATTTTCGCATATATATTAATGGTAATTGCTTCTTCACTTTACGCTATTTCGGCTTACGAAAGGTTTCATAGGAGCGCTCTACTTTCGCTCACAGGGAGTACTGCTGTGTTTTTGCTCCGTGCATTTCGTCTTGTTAGTGCTCTCTCCGGTGTTCCAGCTATTTCTTTTTGTGTGTGTGAGTTCCGTGAAGGTTCCACGGTTCTGCTCGTATACCTACCAAGTTGGTAAGTGGTTATTTACTTTAGTTATCATCGTTTTATTGTCTTAGCCGAGTCGGCCAAGACGTGAATTGTTCTGTCATCCATCCCCCTGACGCTCCTCACTTCACCGACCTCTCATGGCTCCCTATGGGGGTCGTGACTGTTCGGGACCTTCTCACCTATTATCTCCTGTGCGAACCTTTTTCTGATATCTCTCTTATGCTTCCTAGTACTCCCGCTTCTCTTTCACTCTACTCTGACATCCGTACAGCTATTGTCACACTTTATCCTGACCTAGCTTCCCCTACTGGCCTGTTTCTCGTTCCATCCACTTCCCTCCCCCTCCCCTTCTTTCTGACTTTTCAAGGCTCTACTCTCCCACTTTTCAGTTTCTCTGTCTCTTCCCTCTATCGCTTCCTTCGTGCTCCATCATCATCTGTACCACTTCCGATTCCAGATGTTCCACCCACAGCTTTACCGTGCGTGTGGTCAACAGTTTCATCTTTGCTATCCACACCGATGGAGAGGAATATTCATTGGTTGTTTCTGCATCGTCGCCTGCCGGTACCAGCCACGCTCTATCGTATGTCCCTCATCAATTCTCCAACCTGCGTCTTCTGTCACATGCCTGCAGATGTACCTCATGTTTATCTCTTCTGCCCGGTGCTTCTACCACTCCATCATCTTGCATTCACCGTGGTGCAATATCTGTGCGCCCTCAACCTATCGTTTGGAGCTTACAGTATAATGTATAGCTCGTATCAACCCCCTACCCCGTTACCTGCAGCAAGCACATATGTGTTCATCCTAGCCCGCCATGTCACATATCTTCACCATCTACAGCTACGATCTGTTCCAGTGACACCCACCATCTTCCAGACGGGGGATGCAATGTGTTGTATCTTTTGCAACAGGTTTCCGTCGCGATTGCGCCTCACATGCGTCTGCCTCAACTGACTCCCAGAAACGTCGCTTTTTCCGGGTTTGGTCACCACATCGAACCTGGTTTACTGATCCCTCAGTTCATGTACAACTCCTTCTTTGAGAACTGTTCTCTACCTGTACTACTCTGCTGACTTCCTGTTGCAGCTTTCTGTACCTAACACAACTTTTGTCGGTTACTGTGTATCTCCAGGTTCTATCATTCATGGTTTTGTGACGTGCCATGATCTACACACCTGCTATCTATGAAGTGTGTTTATCCGTTTATGTATTTATTGTTACTGTCTTTGTGTACACATGTTGTACATATTATTCCTTATATATATATTTGCGCTACATCTTTTTCTTACTTAATCTTATTCATGTCAATTTTGTAGTTTATGCCCCATTATTGGGAGCACATTTACAGTTGTATTTCTCACGATTGCACTCTGTTTTGTGATTATGTTAGTTATTCGCACCTTATGTTACTGTGTTCTTTGTACATAGATCACTTCTGATTGCACATTTTACGTTTTTCTGTCGTGCTATAGTATACTGCAATTGTTGTCAATCCCTGTACACTACATGTATACTATAGAAATACCTCCTTTACTTTGCCATTTGTAATTTACTTGTATGACTTGCACCTTGTAATGTTCTTATCTGTGGCATTCGCCGCAAGGTTTATACCATTCTACTCTACTTATTCCTGTCATCACGTTGTATTTTGCACTTTCTACATATATGGCATCAATCATTCTGTTACCGCACATGTTGTACATATTATTAATAATTCTTGCTCATTTGATATTAGCCTCTCATAGACACCTACCCAGTGCATCACTACATTGTACATAGTATTATAACCACACCTTTATCTTTGTTGCACCTTTCTACTGGAATTGCTCATATTGTTTCTTGCACTGTGTATCTCTCGTGCATTACTCATGTACCATTGTTGCCGGTCATTTCTGTAGTTCAACTTATATCTGTGATGACACTCATCTATTATGTTTTATTGCCATTGTATATAGTACATCAGCATCTGTACATTTTTCATCTTCACTGTACATACACTGACGGAAAAAGAAATCCCAACAACACCAAGAAGGGGTTGTGTTAGATAAACGACAGTTGATAGGCGGTGAGAGTACATCTGTAAGATGACGTCGATGCAAATTTCGCGCTCTGCGCATACGTGTGGCGCTAGTAGCGCCCCTCGGAACATGCAAAGCAGGTTTGCTGTAAATACGCGCTGTAACGTTCATGAGCGTTAGTTATCGTTGAGATTCGACGTAGTGTGTTGATGTTAGTCAAGAATGCCTTTAAGAAGACGAAGAAGCCATTATCAACAGCTCACGGAGTTTGAACGAGGTCGTGTAATAGGGCTACGAGAAGGTGGATTTTCTTTCCGCAATATTGCAGAACGACTTGGCAGGAATGTAGCCACTGTGCATGATTGTTGGCAGCGGTGGTCAAGGGAAGGTACTGCCTCAAGAAGACCGGGTTCCGACCGGCCACGTGGCACTACTGAGAGGGAAGACCGCCGTGTACGGCGTATGGCCGTGGCGCATCGTACTGCGTCTGCGGCAGCAATTGGAGCTGCAGTTGCCACCACAGTGACACAACGAACTGTTACAAATCGGTTACTTGAAGGACAGCTCCGAGCCAGACGCCCTGTAGCGTGCATTCCACTTACTCCAAACCACTGCCGTTTGCGACGTCAGTGGTGTCAAGCTACAGCTCATTGGAGGACGGAGTGGAGATCTGTTGTGTTTTCTGATGAAAGCCGGTTTTGCCTGGGTGCCAGTGATGGCCGTGTGTTGGTTAGAAGGAGGCCAGGTGAGCGCCTGCAACCAACCTGTCTGCGGCCGAGACACACTGGACCTACACCTGGAGTTATGGTCTGGGGAGTAATTTCCTATGACAGCAGGAGCAATCTCGTGGTTATCCCACGCACCCTGACGGCACAGTCGGACAACGGAAAGGAAAGATACAATGTTAAAAATGTAACAGAATGTGACATGAACCCGAGTAAATATATATTAATTCAACAATCTCCTTTCATGACAACAACAAGGACAGTACAAAACTTTGGAAAACGACTCCTTGAAAATGAGTGAAGTTCCCTTAAGGTAAAAAAAAAAAAAAAAAAAACTATCGCTACGTTGAAAAAATAAATTTATGAATTACATGAAACTGACTTTTATGAAAAATACCTCGCAATATTGTAAAATGAAAGAGCGAACCATTCGATTACACATTTCTTACGAAACAGACAGCTTCAAGCACACGCTCATGCGTGGCAAATTAGTTTGGTCGGTAGAGTCGCTCCCACGCCAACGGCCCTGGTTCAAATCCACTTAGATCCAAACGGACATTTTTCCGGTTAGTTGAGAAAATTTCCCCAGCGTGGATAACCGCAGTATCCCAAATTGATAACCGCAGTTTCCAAAATTGTAGCTTTGGAAAACTGCGGTTATCCTTGTTTTTTTGTTTTTTTTTTGTTTTTTTTTATGGCTGCTACAGGGAAATTGGTGGATAAGATTCGGCAAGCCACCAGTTACGTCACGTGGTTGCCGGCTGCCACTACCGGCAAACTAGTGGACCACATTAGGCTAGCCATCATTTCTGGCACGTGCTTGCAGGGCCACTGAAAGGCCACTTGTGGCAGCTACTGCCTGTGATGGACAACTGATGGCCTTGTTGTGGTATATAACAATAGATGGAGTGTCAACTGTTGGCCAGCTGTTGGCCTGAACTGCTGGCCGCCCGGACATTTTATTGACGGTTCGGCAGCGGCAACATAGTGCTGGGCCATTGCGGGCAGTGCTGGCTGCCAGCAATGGCCCAGTGCTGGCACAGCAAGACTGTTTTTGCTGTGCCTGCGTCTAGCTTCAAAGTTTCACATAAAGCTCTAGTGGCTTTATTCACTTGTGACCCATTTTGTGACGTTCCTAGCCTTACTAGGGCTGATCATGAAGCTCTTCCTACTAATATCCCTCAAGATCTCCCATTTGATATTCTTTCTTTGGATGACGTCTTCGAGGTTTTTCGTTCATCTGCACTTCACGCTTCCCGGATGATGCTACTTCTTGTTCGCCCTGCTGTGGACGTCGTATGGAGGCTGGTTGTGTCGCAGATACCACTGTTTATCCTTCTAACCTGCGTGCATGTGATTGTCCTGGAGGTCTCCTCAGGCTACTACACTCGACCAGTCAAGTTTCTACTGCTGCATTCTTTGATTATGCCCGTCTTCGGTTCCATCTGTTTTTCGACGATTGAAACTAATTCTCTGAACTTCATTACAATGAAATAAATTCACGTGCCTAACTTTGACGCCACCGCCAAGTCCGTCGTCTTTACTCTGATTCAACCTAGTGCATTATTGTATACTCTTGACGCTGTGATTAGCGATCGACTTTTGCTTGATTTACTTCACCTGGTTTTACGACGACAACCCAACTCTTGTTGCTCTGGGCTTTTACCTTGCCTTTGTGTTTAAAAATTTAGCGTTTCTCGACTATCATACGTCGCGCTGCTTTAAACCGACGAGCCATTACATTATGACCAGCTACCTAATAAGCTGTAAGATCCCCTTTTGACCTCAAAACAGCGGCTACTCGGCGAGGAAACGATTCGATGAGGTGGCGACAGGTATTCTGGGGTATCTGGTACCATAATATCAACAGTAAGCGTTCCACTTCCCGTACATTTCGGGGTGGTGGTGATTTAGCGCGAATCCACGTTTCCAAGTCGAACTACAAATGTTCGATTGGGTTCATGTTAGGTGAATTTGTAAGCCAAGGCATCAACAGAAAGTCACCATCATGATCCTCGAACCACTCCTTGACGATTCTGGCAGTGTGGCATGGCGCATTATCCTGCTGGTAATGGCCATCACCAGCAGTGAACACAGTTGCCATGAATGGGTGAATTTGGTCCGCAACGATGTTCAGATACCTGAAAGCTGTCAGGGATTGTGCTATTGGGATAATGGGTCTTAAAGTGTCCCAAGAAAACAGCGCCCACAACATAATACCGCCGCCGCCGGCCTGTTTCCGCCCAACAGTGCATCCAGGTGCCATAGCCTCCGTTGGTAATCGGCGTATCCGCGCTCTACCGTCTACGTGATGCAACAGGAATCTTGATTCGTCAGACCAGGCCACTTTCTTTCAATCATGCACGGTCCAATCTCGATGATCTTGGGCCCATTTTATGCGCTGTTGGCGATGACGTGTAGCGAGCATGGGGGCCCGGACGGGTCTTCGGCTACGCAGCCCAATGCGCAGGAATGCTGCAATGAACTGCGTGCTGGGATGTATTGCCCTGATCACCACTGTTGTAGCTGTGAGTGATTTGTCGACTCACGTACATCGCAAAACAAATTGGGTGACGATGAAGTTATTATTTGTCATTAATGAGAGTGATTTAGTCACTTTATTTTCTGTTGGAGCTTAGTATTTTTCTGAATAGGTTTGTAGTATTTTTTTTTTTTCTGTAGAAGGACTTTTCACAAATTAAGAATTTTTCATCGCGATTTTTCGAAGCAACAAAAAGCTTTGCAACTTGATTCTTTTTAACAGACAATGACTTTCAGTTATCTTTAAAAAAGATGAAATGTACTTTTTATAGTATTATTTCACAAAAAAACCCTCCTAAATATAAAATTTACTTTTGATAGCTATAATAGCTTTTGTCTTAAGTTGTCCAAAGACTGATACATAGACATCGTATAAATCTGTACAATAAGTCAAGTACCCGGTTTCTTACAGTGAACATAATATATAATAAATAGCTGTGCACAAAATAGGGGAGAGGCGAAAAAATATCCTGTGCAATAATAAACAAAATTCATGCGATATGCTATCCGCAATATCTGATCTGGCGACGGAACTTCAAAACTTGACAAACGATTGAAATTTAAAAGTTAATCAAACCTCAAGTATTCAGCCCCGGTGGCGCAGTGGTCTAAGCAATGGCTTCTGATCATTCGTCCGAAAGGGGTCCGGGTTCGAATCCCGGTGAGGCATGGATGTTGTGTTTGTCTTACGGCACTGGCTCTCTACCTTCCCTGGAACCAGTGGCTCTAAATTAGGGACGGGTGACTGCTTATAGCCCATTGAGTCGCTCACGGTGGTCGTTAAACCTGCAATAAAAGAAAAAACCTCAAGTATTCTTCTCACCAATCACTCCTACTCTGGTGTGCAAAAATTAAGGACGAAGAGGAGAAATTAGCATAACAGCGGAACGAGCAGGCAGAACGGACCGAAAGACCACTCAGGAGATAGACTAGGGTCCGGTACGGTAGGGCATGCGCATATAAGCAGCATGACGTAGGGGGGGGTCTCGGAAGGGTATAAAGCACACGGGCGGTATACGCTCAGCAATTCGGTGAAAGCTATTGCACAGTGTACATCGGTTTGAACGACGTCGAGTTGCTGCCACCGTGTGATATGGCCAACAGGCAATCCAGTAGACGACATATGAATGACTTTACCCGAGGTCGCGTCATTGGGAAGTTGGAAGAAGGTCAAAGTGTGACTAGTGTGGCCGAGGAGTTCGGGATCGCTCACAGCATCGTTTCACGAGCTTGGAGAGCATTTCGAACGACAGGAACAGCTGTCCGAGAGTTTAGCAGTGGTCGTCCACGAGCAACCACGGCGGCGGACGACCGGTATATTGTCCTACAGGCGAGAAGAGACACACGGCAGACAGCGGGAGAAATCGCAAGGCACATGCAACAGACAACTGGACGTCCGTTATCGTTTTTTACCGTGACCACGAGGCTGCACAAAGGTGGTCTATTTGCACGACGACCAGTATGGTGTGTGCCATTAACGCCTGCTCGTCGGACACGGCGGTTTCTGTGGTGCCAAGAACACAAGAACTGGATATATATATACATCAGCAATGTGGTCGAGTTCTCATTACGGATGAGAGCCGATTTATTCTGACGAGCGATTCTGGACGTATGCACATCTGGAGAGAGCAGGGAACACGCAATCACACCTCCAACACCATCGAAAGGGACCGGTTTGGAGGTCGCGGAGTTCTCGTTTGGGGCGGTATCACGCTTTGTAGCCGTACTGACCTCCACATCTTCCAAGGAGGTTCAGTCACTGGTGTCCGCTATTGTACCGAGGTTCTCCTGCCTCACGTGCGTCTGTTTAGAGGTGCTGTGGGTCCTGAGTTCCTCTTCATGGACGACAACGCTACACCTCATCGTACAGTGGCTGTCGCAGAGCTGTGGGAGAGTGAAGATATTCAGCGCATGGATTGGCCCGCAAGGTCCCCGGACCTAAATCCAATCGAACACGTGTGGGACATTCGCGGGAGACGCTTGGCAGCACGTCACCAGCCGCCAGCAACGATTTCTCAGCTGCGATTGGCGCTACAAGAGGAATGGGCCGCGATGCCTCAACAGCTCCTTGACAACCTTATCCTCAGCATGGACAGACGTTGTAAATGCTGCAACGCAGTCAGGAGTGATCATATCCCCTACTAAAAACTGGATTTTTCTTGGCAGGCGCCTGTCACATGGACATTTCTGTCTTTTGTCCAGTTGTGCTCGAAGCTACCTTTTCAATAAAGTGCCTTTGTATCCTTTGGATTCCTTGTTTGGACGGTTTTGTTCACTTGTCCCATATTCTTACATCTTGGGGATCTTATGGTATGATTTGAGTCGATGTGGAGCACTTCTGCACGACGTTACATTCGAAAAACCGTCTCGTCCTTAATTTTTGCACGCCAGTGTATTACTAGTAATTTCTCGTCATATGGATATGGAAAAAGTGAGAACGGAGTTTTTCCGTTAAAATACGAAAGGAATTGCGGAAAGATTTCAGAAAATCAAGAATTTTCCCGTGGTACGAAAAATCCTTGAAATTCAGGCAAAAGGTTGTATCAAAAATATGCTTTGTTGACTCACGAAAGAAACGACGGAAAGTGCCTCGTGAATTTCAGAAATTTTTTTCCAGTGTAGCTACGCCATTGGAATTGTTTCATGTTTGTATGTGGGTTTAAATGACCACCGTGAGCAACTGCATGGGCATCCCTAATTTTATTTGTGCATCCCTAATTTTGGGCCACTGGCTCCAGGGAAGGGTGAAAGCCAGTGCGTAAGAAGCAAGCACAGCATCCATGCCTCGCCGGGATTCGAACCCGAACCCATCTCTGACGAGTGGTCAGAAGCCAGCATTCGACCACTGCACTACCGGAGTGGCAACTGTCTCATATCAGTACACGCTTTTCAAAGCTGAAAAACACTACGTAGCTCTATTTATTGGTGGTACGAATTTAGTTTTTACAATTTTTGTTCTATATTTTCAAAAACGTTATTCCATACGACTTCGCGAAAGGCTTAACTAAAATAATTTTCGATCTTCCAGAATTTTACACCTCCCGTTTTTAGATGCGCACCTCCGAGGTATGAAAAAGATTCATTAATGTTTCATGTTCCAGCTCAAATATGCAGCTTTTAGAAGGCATTTGAAATAACTTCTCAATATGCAGAAGACCGAAATCTATTCAGTTTTCTTACATACAACTCTTCTTTTTTTAACAAAAGGAGGCAGGAATAACGAGCAATAAATCCCTTGCACATCATACCAAAAATAAAAGCGTTTGCGACTGCAGCTGGCGTGTAATGAACTGCATATATTTGTTCTATAAGAAATTTCTTTGAAGTAGGCGTTTTCCGAAGTCACACTGGACTTCCGAATTCTTGGACGGATTCATAAACAGCAGGAGACTCAGCTGATTTGTTAACCTTGTAATATCACGCTGGGATTCGGCGAGGTGATTAAGCAAATGAACACAGACTGGATTTGTAGACACTCCTAGGTGTCTTGAATCTCTTAAATTTAGTTCTGACTTTTAATCAAGGTCAAGATTAAAAATACTCTTTCCTTCTTTCGCCATAGGAAAACATGCGTTTGAAAGTGCGTTTTACGAACATCTTTAGAAAGAAGCATCTGCAAGTACTTTAATGTTTTAAAAAGTTGTTTTAATCAGCTACAGTAAAACGTCGATTATCCGGGGCTCAGTTATTCGTGGGGTCGAATTAACCGTGGTCCTCTGTAGTGCATACAAATTTTATTTTTTAAATTTTTTTTTGCAAGTGGATTCGTAAAAAAACCGAAATTATTGCTGCGCAGACTTCACTAAATTATTGGGGAGGGGAGGCAGGCGTGAAAAGAACAGACGTGGGAGGGGCATGTCTCTCCCATTTTCAGGAGGAAAGTAAAAAAAAAAAAGAAAAAGAGGCAAGATAAACTACGATATTCAACGTATATTTTAAAACGCAATTGTAATTGCTCATCAGCAGATGAACAAGGAAACAAATATTCTTTTGCTGAATATTAACATTTTTAAAAATAAAATTCAGCCTGCGATTTTATAAAAATATCCAGAGATTTTATTTCCAAACGTTTATAAAAAATATGAGAAATTACCACGGTCACTCAAACGTAGAACGAGCCGCGCAAAAAAAATATATAAATAAAGGCGCTAGAAATGTACCTTTATATACTTTTATTTATTTTATTTTTTTATAATTTTTATAAACATTTACTAGTACCACATATCACGAGAACATGTCAAACACAATACGGGGTTGCCAATCAAGTTGCATATCGAATGAGCAATGATGAATATGGGAAATGTTTTTTTACTTATTTTGTTATATATTGTTTTTCTGGAAATAAATCACTTTGGCGTCATAAGGTGGAACTTGGCTCATCTTATAAAGAATAATACATTTCTACAAAGGAAAGAAATGCAGTTTTGCAATTAGCACACCACACGATAGCCTGAATAGAATGAAAAAAAAAATTCTCTGTAGAAATATTTCAACTCACGCATTTCGAAAATGACATACAAAAGCTTACACAGGACGAAATGTATTGGGTAGGCACTGCCCCCCTGTAAAATTATTGGAGGGACAAGATTCACATTGTTCCCCATAGTTGACGCCTATGTTGTTGCGTATTTTAAATAATATTGCATCATAATTAAACAATATTGCATTATCCTTCAAGTAGAACTTATCTGTCATCAGTGTTGCCGTTTCCCATTCTGCCCGCCAGAGTGCGCAGTCAAGTGTATTACGAATTGAATCTAGTCTCTTTTGTCTGTTAACCATTACGAGTGTTTCTCTCGACAAGGACGCTGATGAGAACTACAACCAACGTAAAAAGTCAGTTATAATGAAACCTTAACAACTGCACAAACAGTACTTTAATTCGTCCAAAGTCAAGATTATGTTGATTACATTCAAGATTTACAAAATCATGGACGTATAAGAAGAATAAAATTTTAAAAACATGTTACAAAGGCAACAAACAAAAAGCACGGATTTTCTGTCGAAATAAGTTTTAAAATGTCTAGTGTTGTATTTATTAATACATACAAAAATGCTATCCCGCACTCATCAACCCGCTTGGCCAGCGTGGTGAGTTATGGCCAAACACCTCCAAAATGACTCCACAACTTAAAACTTGTCCCTCAGTCAGCGGCAGCTGGAATGTACCTGGCCAAGGCAGCGGCCAGTGCGACATAAAGGCAGAGGGTGCTAAGGTTTAAATATGCATTTATTAAACACCCGGAGTTCAGAATGAGAATGTCAGTCATTAAATGATTAGGTACAAATGAGCTCCAGAACAAGTAGGCAAAGAAATAAAACTATATACACTTCCTGAGGGTAAGATAGAAGGGCAAATTAAACAGGTTAAATAACGATGTAAGTGCCAATAAAAGCATAGAGTGTTCATAATAGTTCAAACTGTAAAGGAAATTCTTAGGCCATCAATCTGGAACCAGCTCAGGTATGGTCTCCAGAGTTTGTAGAAGTTGGGAAGAGTTTCTGTATTGACAGCGTGTTCATGCGCTAACTGTAAACGGAACTTTAGTCGAGTGGTGAAGTGATGGACAAGCTTGCCTCTGTAAGAGTAGGTACAGTGGAGTTTTTCTGATGCGTCAGTTGATGGGAGTTAATTACCTATTTTTACAAGCGTGAAAATATAAACACACACTGATGGGAGAGGAGAAGCTAGAAGAATATCTTGAAGTAGGGTATAATATGAAACAGCACTCAGATTTCCTGGGCATAGATGGTGTGCAATACGGAACATGAGATTTAACACAGGTAACAAGACAGGACAAAACCAATAGACATGTTCAATGTCTGCCGGGACATCACAGTAGGCACACTGTATAGAAACAACAAGAGTCATTCGGTGTAATAATTGAGGAACGGGGAGGAGGCGATGTAGAAATAGCCAATGAACATTCTTCTCATGAGGTGCAGCAAGGAGAGGGTGTGCAACAGACCAAACAGCTGTCAAGGAGGCAGACAGAACGGTAGATATAGGCATTGGTTGCTGAGGTGCACAAGAGCGAAGAATTTCACTCAAAATCTTCTGTGAGCATGCCTCAAACGCAAAAGATTTCATACGGAGTTGCACAAAAAACGGGAAAAGTCGTGGTGCGGCTGCAACCTGTAGAATTCCTTCAGCAGAGGCCAGAGATGGGTATAAACGGATGATCGACGATTTTATCGACGTGCAAAGTGTCCGGGAGGAGACGGAATCATGAAGATGAGTAGATAGGCGAGAGAAGTCTTTCCAAGTAAGGTTGAAGTTCACAAGGTCTTGTACAGTAATAATGCCTGCACGCATCCATTCTGGAGAGGCAAAGAATGGTCAGTCAGAGGGATGAAGAGATAATAAGTAAAAGAGTGGTTAATTTAGTATCTCCGTAGTGGAGGAGTGGGGTGCTCTCTGTATAGGGAGAGACCTCAGGATTTCTATGGCCTCTCAGTAAACGGCTGGGAGGTTTTGTCGTAATGCTGGGAAACCATCCATTCGAAGAAAGACGGTGAACGTTAATGAAATATTTTTCGATGAGGCAAGAACATTACGTACTGTGCATGTATCTGGGTTGGAGCTATTAAGCATATGAAAGGACCACTTAAGCCGTGCGGCACGGTAAACGAGATGTACAGCAGGAAGACCAATTCCTCCCTGTGAAGGTGAGAGGCAGAGTGTAGAGGAGCTGACCCAGTGATGCTTTGACCATACAACTGAAGTAAGTGTTAGAAATTATTATTAGAAATATGACTGTCAGAGTTCTTCGAACCAGACGCCTCAGCGAACATTTAACAGAATTGCAAGTGGCGCTGCTCGATACGTTTTTAGTTGTTTACTCTAGCGAGCGTTGCCTGAGTGAGAAGAAGATCCCCTTCTGCTGCTCACGTCGGTTAGTAATCTAAGTGGTTGATCTTTGACTGAACAACAACAATGTCGGTGATATGTAGAGGGTGTGCGTGTTGGAATAGTGAGTTATTACCTTTTTGTGGAGATGTACAATAAATATTAGTGTGTTGTCATTTGAAGCGTTTTTATGTGTGGAATCCCCCCTTTTTTTTTTTTTTTTTATTATTTTTTTATTGGATTTTTAACGACCACCGTGAGCAACTCAATGGGCTATAAGCAGTCGCCCGTCCCTAATTTTGGGTCACTGGTTCCAGGGAAGGGAGAGAGCCAGTGCCGTAAGACAAACACAACATCCATGCCTCACCGGGATTCGAACCCGGACCCCGTTCGGACGAATGATCAGAGGCCATCGCTTAGACCACTGCGCCACCGGGGCGGCATCCCCTTTTTCGCTCTGTGATTACTAAGGATAGATCTTCCTGCAGCTGGTAAGTGGCTTACTGCGTTACTTAAAGGAATTATAGATTTTAATTGTTTAGGCATGCTTGAACTTGACGGAGTCTGTAGCCAGGGGCGGTGTCCATTTGCCAGGAATATTAACACTTTGATAAGATGTACATAGTGTGGCAAATAATTTTTAAGACTGGGTCTGTAAAATGAAATAGAAACAAGAAATTATAATTTGTTTTGGTTTGTTATTCAAAATAAGTCCCTCCGGCTTCAATACACTTGTTACAGCGATTTAATAATGATTCAAATACCTGTTCCAGTTCACTTTGACCTCCAAAGCACGCGTCGAAGCTGTTTGTATGGTCGAAATATCATCAAAATAACACCCTTTTAACGTCATTTTAAGTTTCGGGAATAAAGAAAAGTCGCAGGGTGCTAAATCAGGCGAATACGGTGGATGATTCAACACACAGACGTTATTTTTCGCCAAAAATCTCGATCAAGAAGTGAGGTATGACTGGGTGCATTATCGTGCAACAAACACCAACTGTTTTCATCCCGATATTCTGGACGAATGCGACGAAATCTTCCCATCAAACGGCTCAAAACATTTAAATAAAACTCACCAGTAATTGTTTGTCCACTCGGAACAAATTCTTTGTGGATAATACCCTTACTATCGAAGAATGTAATGAGCATTGTTTTGATTTTTGATGGAACTTTTCTTCTTTTTTTTTTTTTTGGCTTATGGTGAGTTTTTTGACTTCCATTCCGCACTTTGTCACTTTGTTTTAGGATCATATTGAAAACACCCAGCTTCATCACCTGTAACAATCGATTTTAAGAAGTTTGGATCATTTTCAGCGGCTGAAATGATGTCTCTGCAATGTGCACTTTTCCTTGATTTGTGTTCATTGGTTAACGTGTGCGGAACAAATTTAGCACAGACTTTTGTTTTGCCCAAATCTTCATGCAGGATGATTCTAATCGTTTCTTTGTTGATGTTTAAAGATTCTTCCATCATTCTTAGTGACGCACATCGATTGTTTGCCACGAAATCATGCACTTTTTCAATAATCTCAGGTGTCCTAGATGAACTTGGTCTTCCGGTATGCTTATCATCTTCTTGCGTATCTCGTCCATCCAAAAACGTTTGTGCCACAGGAAAACATTTGATCTACTTAAACAAAACTCACCGTAAACTTGTTTCATAATTTGGTACGTTTCCGAGGCACTTTTACCAAGTTTTGCGTTAAATTTAATAACAGCCCTTTGTTCCATCTTAATAATTCAACATGAAAAAAATTTTACTTCTCTAATGAACGGACGTTTCGCTTAAGTTACTTTAACAACTGCGCAGTACTTTTGGCAGAAAGCAAGCAGATGGTCACGGTTTATAACGCATTCGTGATTACAATGGGGGCGCCACCGTAGGCTGAAATCTAGCGCCAGTCTTAAAAATTATTTGACGCACTGTGTATGTGCGAGTAAGTGAGCTCTTTGAAGGAAGGAGGCGCAAATTTGCGCTCTTATGCAGAAGCCTGCTACTTTGAGAAGGGAGGGATAGAGAGAAGGCCAATCGCTCGTACGGTCTCCGATGGGGTTCCGAGATGAATTCCTAAGAATTTTTGGGTGGTACTTGACCATTTGGCTACCCAGGGAGAGTGGTTGCGGTGTTTCCAAGTGCCTAAGAATCACCGGAGGACCGGACTAGGCTGCCATCTGATGCTGACCTTGGCTACGTATAACGGATGCTCCATATCTTTTGCTTCAAGGCTCCTTGATTTGGAAGAAGAACTACAAAGGATCAAGTGGGACATCGGCGGGCTAAGTGAGGTAAGGAGAAAAGGAGAAGATCTCATTGAACTGAAAAGTGGACATCTCTTCTATTATCGTGGGACCGATACTGGCAGAACTAATGGCGTTGGATTTATAATAAACAAGAAATTGAAGGATAAAGTTGTAGAAGTTGAAAGTTCCTCTGACAGAGCTGCACGACGTGTTATCCAACACTCGAGAAGATACCAGGCTCAGATTATTCAAGCTAATGCACCCACTACAAGTCATTCTGAAGAAGAAATTGAAGAATTTTATGAGGAAATTCGTCATCTAAATAATAAAGTCAAGCAGCACTTGAAGATCATTATTAGAGATTTCAATGCGAAAATAGGGCAACGACAACAGAATGAAACTTCAGTAGGTACATTCGGTCACGGCAACAGAAACCAGCGGGGAAATACTCTCGTAGAGTTTGCATAGGCAGAAGGGTTTTTCATCATAAACTCCTTTTTCAAGAAAAAGCCGCAAAGGAAATGGACATGGAGGCATCCCAATGGATTGACAAGTGAAACTGATTTTATTATGTGTAACAAGAAATTTGTCATGGAAGACTGCAGTGTGCTAAACAAGTTCAACACAGGTAGCGACGATAGAATGGTAAGATGTAACATGCACCTCAATGCTAAACTCGAGCGTGACAAGCTCATAAAACAAACAAAGTGTATTGACACGACCAACCTTAAAAAACATCATAATACCTTCAAATTGGAACTGCGGAACAGATTCTCTGCTGTAAAAGGTTTAACGTCGGAAAAAGTGGACATCTCTGAAGTTAACAGAAAGCTAACCAAGGCTCTTATGGAAACAGCAACAAAAATAGCTGGCACTAAGAACAAGTTCCATACGAACAAATTATCAGGAAAAACCAAAATTCTGATGCAAAAAAGAAGAGGGATGAGGACAATTAAAGGAGATGTGACTTCCAAAGTGGAATATATAGAGCTATGCAAGACGGTACGGAAAAGTATCACTGAAGATGAAAGAAAATTCAACTGTGAACTAGTGAAGAAAGCAATTGAAAACAACGAAAGCCTAAAGAGAGCAAAGGGACATCTGAGTAAGGGAAGAAATCAGATTATGGTTCTGAGAAAAGAAGATGGTTCTGTAACAAGAAATAGAGGCGAAATTTTGACAAGAGCGAAAGATTTCTACTCAAAACTACTGTATATGAAAGGAATGATACTTGTACTCCAGATATTTCAAAAGGTACCAGAGTTCTTCCAGTCCTCCCAGCAGAAGTTACACATGCAATCAAGAACCTGAAACGGGGAAAAGCTCCAGGAGTAGATGGAATTACTGTAGACATCATACAAGAAGCAAGTGGAGAAATTGAAACAGTACTCGCCCAAGTTCTCACTCGATGTCTTAATGAAGGGAAGATTACTGAGGATTGGAACAATGCTACAATGATTCTGCTACATAAAAAAGATTACATTGAGGATCTCAGGAACTACAGACCTATCAGCCTCCTATCAGTTGTTTATAAAATCTTCATAAAGTTCTTTCACATCGCTTGAAGGTGACACTGGACATGGCTCAAGCGAGAGAACAAGCTGGATTCAGGAGTGGCTACAGCACTACACATGTAGATCATATCCACGTACTGAGAGAACTAATAGAAAGAGCGAGGGAATATGAACTTCCATTATGCATGGCTTTTATTGACTATGAAAAGGCCTTTGATTCAGTGAAACCATCAGCAGAGACAATGGCTTTGAAATCCTGCGGTATTTAAGATGCATACATTAATATTATTCATAACATCTATGAAAATGCAAGTGCAAAGATTCGGCTATTTGAGAATACAGCACCCATAAAAATTGGAAAGGGAGTGAGACAAGGTGATACTATATCTCCCAAACTCTTTAATGCCACATTGAAAAATGTCTTTTAATCACTGAATTGGGAAAACAAAGGGATTAAGATTAATGGAGATTATCTAACTCACCTTCGTTTTGCTGATGACGTAGTCATTTTTGCAACTACCCCATCAGAGCTGCAGAGTATGATCTAGGAACTTGCTGACAAGAGTAAAGAAGTGGGATTAAAAATGAACTTTCAGAAGACAAAAGTGATGTTCAATGCTTTTACACGAAATGAAGATTTATCGTTTGATGGGGAAAAGCTGGAGATAACCAGTACCTACATTGATCTTGAACAGCAGATATCAAGTGAAGGTCACGTAGATGAAGAAATTAATCGGCGTATAAAACTTGCCTGGAGAGCGTTTGGGAGAAACAGTATAATTTTCAAGAGCAATATGCCATTATGTCTTATAGGAAAAGTGTTTGATCAATGCATCCTTCCAGTGCTTACGTATGGTGCAGAGACGTGGACCTTAGCTAAAAGAGACATACAAAGGCTGCAGACAACTCAAAGTAGCATGGAGAGGTGCATGCTTGGTGTAACCACGAGAGACAAGAAGAGGAACTCGTGGATCAGAAAAATGACAAGAGTGGAAGACATCATGATCAGAGTTAAATTCCTGAAATGGCAATGGGCTGGACATATTACCAGAAGGGCAGACCATCGATGGACAGCTGAAATTTTAGACTAGATTCCAAGGGACAGGAAAAGACCCAGAAGAAGACCACATGGGAGATGGGTGGATGAAATTCGAAAGTATGCGAGAGTGACATGGAGGAGACTGGCACAAGACAGACCGTTGTGGATAAAACTTGGGGAGACCTTCGTCCAGCAGTGGATTGATAATGGTTGACGATGATGACAAGAATGTAATAGTTTTTTTATGTATTTAACCCAATAAATTTTGATTTGGATTAACCGTATTTTTCAATTATCCAGGATCCAGTTACCCCCAGTTACCACGGGTAATTGACATTTTAGTGTACTTTTCATTCACGTTTTGCTGATGACGTAGTAATCTTTGAAACTACCCCTTCAGAGCTGCAGAGTATGATCCAAGAACTTGTTGACAAGAGTAAAGAAGTGGAATTAAAAATGAACTTTCAGAAGACAAAAGTGATGTTCAATGCTTTTACAAGAAATGCAGATTTATCGATTGACGGAGAAAAGCTGGAGATAACAGACACTTACGTTTATCTTGGACAGCAGATATCAAGTGAGGGTCACATTGATGAAGAAATTAATCGGCGCATAAAACTTGCCTGGCGAGCTTTTGGAAGAAAGAGCATAATTTTGAAGAGCAATATGCCATTATGTCTTAAATGAAAAGTGTTTGATCAATGCATTCTTTCAGTGCTTATGTATGGTGCAGAGACGTGGACCTTAACTAACAGAGACATACAAAGGCTGCAGACAACTCAAAGCAGCATGGAGAGATGCATGCTTGGAGTAACCAGGAAAGATAAGAAGAGGAACTTGTGGATAAGGGAAATGACAGGAGTGGACGACATCATGACCTGAGTGAAATCCCTGAAATGGCAATGGGCTGGACATGTTGCCAGAAGAACGGATCACCGATGGACATCCGAAACTTTACACTAGATTCCGAGGGACAAGAAAAGACCCAGAAGAAGACCCCATGGGAGATGGATGGACGAAATTCGAAAGTTTGTTGGAGTGACATGGAGGAAACAGGCCCAAGACAGACAATTGTGGAAGAAACTTGGGGAGACCTTCATCCAGAAGTGGATTGATAATAATGGTTGATGATGATGATGATGTACACTTTTAAATAAGAAAACTGAATATTTTATATGTATCCGATTTCATGAAATATGTTGTTAGCTTTCGATATGAGGCATGGATGACACGCCCGCCCTACGGCGCTAGCTGTCCCCTTTCCTTAGAACTAGTGCACCAAATCAGGGACTGTCGACTGTTCATGACTTTTACTGTTCCCAATGTGGACTTCTATAAATAGATCAGTGGCGGCTGGTAACTACGTGCTACCGTGCTGTAGCACGCTAAAAACTTTGATTGCGATTCGTATTAAAACAATACGAATCGCAATCAAAATTTTTTATTTTGAATTGAGATCCGTATTGAAACAATACGAATCTCAATTCAATTTTTTTAGCGGAAAGTACATGCATTAATCACTGGCGTAACTAAGGTAACGTGTGCCCCCTACGCAAGATTTACTTCAACACCCCTAAGAACAGTAATTTTCCCACTATTTCAAACACAGTGTGTGTGTGTGTGTGTGTGTGGTGGTGGGGAAGGGGAGCGGGATCAGGAAAACAGGGAGAGTGTCTGGAAAAGTAAGATGGTTACCTAGAGCCCTGTGGTTTGTACTTTTTAAGTGATTTTTGGAACAGAAATACGTAATGAAAGATTATTAATCAGGCAATCAGAATTAACGCGGTGCGCTGATCGGTACATGAACATACATTTTATCGTAAGGAACGAATTCGGTAGAACATATTTAGGTGGTTAAGGTTAATAAGACTTAATAACCACCCACTTTACTTTCACTCGTTTCTGAAGTGCTTGGTTTTTGTAGAATGACTATTTTAAACTTTAAACAGTTGACGTGCTAAATAAATCATTATTCTATTCATCAGAAATGGCACTTGAGCTTAATTGACTCTGCGCAAAAAGAACTGGTCCAGCTTTGGAAGTTTCTTCGCGCGTTCTCCTTGTCTTTTGTTTCGCCGATACCGCTTGTATATGAAAGTTTCCACACAGTAAATGAGGTAGACATACTTACTATAAGGAGAACTAAAAGCAATAGCAACGTCTAATTGTTTTGCCCAAAACTAAAGTAAATCACTTGAAGACATCACCCTCTTACACATAGTAGATGTGCGGCTTATGTGAATAAATGTGTTGACGCCTGTCGTGTACGTAGGTGACTGTTTTCCCATATTCTCCCTGGCGAATCCCCATGTGACCTCGTATTTTCCCTCAGCAGCATAGATAGAGGGCGATTGGAGAGCGATCGTATTACAACCCGGAGCCAAATAACTTCAATCTGTAGGACATCCAGTGTTTTAAAAGTGAAACTTTATATTTATTTAGACAAAGCTAAATATATCTTAAAGGAAAATATGAAACTTTGGGTTAATTATTTGTTTGTTTGTTTTTGAGCGTGTTCAGATTTTTCATAAAACTATAACTGTCAGCTACAGTACGCCCCTTAGTTACCTGCGCCCCCCCTCAGCTGCGGGGCTGCTGGAGTGGTAGTTACGCCCCTGGCATTAATCAATGATTTGCTGCCAGCACAAAATCTTACTTTTAACCCCGGCCGTAGCCAAAGAAAGAAAGCTGTTGTTCGCCGTTCGTGCTACGAGTCGGTCAGCACGGCCATACAGTGTGGCTGTTACTTTAGTTTAGGCCAACTCACTTGGGTCTTCTCAGGCAGTCCACAAGGACCTGCAGCGTGTTGAAATTCTCTGAGCACGGTAGCCAGCAACAAACTACAGTGAGATCCCGATCCCCTCTTTCTGCTGTTGAAACTGGGGACAGGGCAAAGGAGCCGCGGATGGCTTAGTGGTTAGTGGTTAGTGATTCAGACTATCGATGCAAGGTCCCCAGGTTCAAGCCTGAGCTGATCTTTCGGAGATGGTGTGATTTACTAACAATCGCTGAATATCGGACGAGCACGTTAAGTGACAGCCCCCAGGCTGGACCCACTGGTTAAATGGGTATCCTTTCCTATGCCCCCCCCTGAAATTCTCTCATTCCTCTATGTGCAATAACGTACTTGTACGGTGGCGCCATCTACTGTACTCTAATCTCACTACAAACTGTTCTGTCAAAGTCGCTGGACTTGCTCTCATTCCTTCCGTTTCTGTGTCCTGACCAAAAGGCGATCTCGCTGTACGTGGCTGGGACCTAAACTCTACTCACTGTGGACGGAAGTCCTACAAGAAAAAATGCCAAATACGGGACAGGGCAAAGTTTTACCCACAGTTCCTACGGGATGCGGTAGTTGACCAAAACAGAAGGAAAACTTATCTGATTGCTACCGTGCTCTTAAGAAATTTGCGCGATCAAACAGTAAAATTCTTTTTGTGCGCGTCTGTTTTTTGTTCTTTGTAGTGAAGTTTTCGTAATTTTTGTACTTTCTTGAATGGCGATTGCAATTAATTCAGAAAAAAGAAACGATCATTTTCAAATAATATTGCAATTATTTGAAAATGATCGTTTCTTTATTGAAACGATCATTTTCTTTCGTAGGCTTCAAGTTCGTACCATGGGCGCCTGCAGGAAATTTTTCAAGGGGGGGGGGTCAAGTGTAATTAATTAAGGTTTGGCTAATATGTAGGAAACAGTAATTCGTGAAAATGAAAGATTAATACTACAGTATTACTATTACTACTACTTACTTACTACACTAGAACGCTACTACTACTATTATTATTATTATTACTTGATGCTGCTCTTGAAGAAAGTGTATGTTAGTAATAGTCATGTATTATCATGTACATTAGTAACTCTTTTCAAAATAATTAACCGTGTCGAGCAGGGCCACGCCAAGCCTTTTAAGTTCAGCACACACCACCCTGAGCGGAACTTGTTTGGGCGTACTATCTTACGGTTTTCCGCTTTCACGTTATCGTTTTCCAATTCCAAATTTCCAATAAAATTGGTATATTAAATTAAACGCCCAAACTCCATCTTTCCTTGTGGTCCAGTTCTGTGAGTGTGAAAAAAAGGAAATAAATAAAATAAAATAAAATAAAATAAAGGGAAAAATAATTCTACAGGGGAGTCAAGTGACACCTGTGACCCCCGCTGTCGGCGCCCATGGTTCGTACCCACATAACCTTACTGTGCTTGTAACACAACTTCCTCTAATACGTTTTGATCACAACGATCTCTCTTTCACCCTTTTCCATTTCTAATTTCTCTAATGAAGTTACTGTGGCTAGTAATATTAGATGAAGCCCCCCCCCCCTCCCCTTTCCTTAAAAATATTTCTGGCTACGCTACTGGTGAGCATTGATTCATCTACAAAGATTTCACAAACAAAAGTGGAAAATCTGGGAAAAGGAGTTCAAGGGCAAGGTCCAGGAAAATACTGTTTATATAAAAATAGATTATAATATCTTGTACGATTTTTGAGTAAATGTTTTTTCAATATCGTGAAATAAAATTCACTTATCCCATGAATTTCCCCTTATTGGTAGATCAGTATTTATGAAAAAAAAAGAAACTTCGGTAATTCCCAATATTCAATAATGCTTTGAGCCAGGGCCGGATTACGAACCCTATTGAAAATGGGTCAAATGGGGTCAAAGGTCACGACGTAGGAGCGGGATCATTCCATTGCCCTTATGCGTCATAACTTGCGTAAATATGGTTCGATTTCAATGAAATTTTACTATGTGGTAGGAGACCGCCTGGGGACGAACCCTATTCAAAATGGGTAAAGTGGGGTCAAAGGTCAGGACATAATATCGGGATGCATTCCATTGCCCTTATGCGTCATAACGTGCGTAAAAATGGTTCGATTTAATTTCAGTATGTAGTAGGGGACCACCTGGGAACGAACCCTATTGAAAATGGACGAAATGTGGTCAAAGGTCAGGACATAGGATTCCGATCCATTCCATCCCCTTTATCCCATATAATTTTTTTTTTTTGGTTGGAGGTTTAACGACCACCGTGAGCAACTCAATGGGCTATAAGCAGTCGCCCGTCCCTAATTTAGGGTCACTAGTTCCAGGGAAGGGAGAGAGCCAGTACCGCAAGACAAACACAACATCCATGCCTCACGGGATTAGAACCCGGACCCCGTTCGGACGAATGATCAGAGGCCATCGCTTAGACCACTGCGCCACCGGGGCGGCATCCCATAATATTAAGGTGGACGTCATGTAATTTTACTTCCGATACTTCCAATGGAAAAACTTTTGTACACATTTCCTTCACAATTAATGTGTTCCCAAGGATGAAAATTTGAACATCGATTAAAATAACTTCATATTATAACTTGGAAAACTTAATATTTGCTAAAACATAACCATAATTATATTAAAAATCAATAACTTTTCCTTTGGTGGTGTTGAAACCAGAGAAAAGATGGCGCGACCTGTACTTTGATGACGTCAGTGGACAAATAAATGTTGGATTGCATAATTACGGTTATGGCTTAGAAAATATTAAGTATTCCAAGTTATGAAATGAAGCTATTTTAATCGATGTGCAAATTTTCATCCTTGGGAACGCATTAATTGTGAAGAAAATGTGTACAGAAGTTTTTCCATTGGAAGTATAGGAAGCAAAATTACTTGACGTCCACCTTAAAGTAGCAATTCTTGTATGTGTGTACATACATTTTATTTTGAAAACGGCTCTAAGAATTTTGATGAAAGTCGTTAACCTACCGTTTTCTGGTACTAGAAATCGATTTAGCTTGATCTCGACTTTAAGAGAATTCATTTAGTGGGTTAAATAACCACCCCGAATTATAACGTTTTCAGTGTCATGGCGTTGTTCCAGTAATGGTACCAATGCTTAGAAATCTTATGACGTCACAATCTCGGGTTTGAGAATGTTGGCGCGCGGTCACTCCATCTGTCTCATTACGTCACGCGTTGTGTGTGGATCCTATTAAAGTTTAATGACGTCACACTCTTGTGAGCAGATGTTCGCGATTCCCATCTGCCTCATTACGTCACGCGTTGTGTGCGTATGTCCGTCCGCACGATAACTCGCGTAAAAAAGGTTCGATTTCGATGAAATTTTAGTATGTGGTAGGGGACCACCTGGCGACAAACCCTATTGAAAATGGCCGAAATGGGGTCAAAGGTCAGGACATAGAAGCGGAATCACTTCCATCGCCATTATGCGTCATAACTTACGTAAAAAATGCTTCGATTCGGATCAAATGTTAGTATGTTGTAGGGGCTTGCCTGGGGACGAATTGTATTGAAAATCGGCGAAATGGGTTCAAAGGTTAGGACACAGGAGCGGGATCTATTCCATAGCCCTTATGCATCATAACTTGTGTAAAAATGCTTCGATTGCGATAAAACGTTATAATGTTATTTCGGAGGTATACCGAACCGGTTCAGTTGAATATCATCGAAATGGGATCAAAGGTCATGGCACAGGACCGAGATTTATTCCACAGCCATTATTCTCATAACTTGAGTAATGATTTCTGGTGCCGCCCCGGTGGCGCAGTGGTCTAAGGCGCTGGCCTCTGATCATTCGTCCGTAAGGGGTCCGGGTTCGAATCCCGGTCAGGCATGGATGTTGTGTTTGTCTTATGGCACTGGCTCTCTCCCTTCCCTGGAACCAGTGACCCTAAATTAGGGACGGGCGACTGCTTATAGCCCATTGAGTTGCTCACGGTGGTCGTTAAACCTCCAACCAAAAAAAAAAAAAAAATGATTTCTGGTATGTTGGAAAGCGTATTATAATCAATGCATTGCATGATTTTACAAACTTGTTTTGTTATGCAATGCGAAGTCCCAGTGGATTTCGCCCATTAACGGTTTCAAGTGCAAACAGGGCGGTGTGGGTGGATGGTAGTGAAAAAGATGAAACTGTCTCGCCGACCCCGCTGTACACAGCGACATGGAACGTTTACCCTTGTTATTGAGCTATTGTCTTGATCTGTTCGTCTTCTACACAGTTAGTGATCGATTAGAAATCATACGAGGCAGAGTTAAAACTATTTTACTTCTTTCTATTTATAAATATCATATACCGCATAAGCTGTGTATTATTTGAGGCATATCACGTGGGTCCTTGGTAATAGTGGGCCTCCATCAGACTTCCCGCTCCCTTTAATTCGGCTCTGGAAAACGCTGGAAATGCCTCGCCGACCACCCTGTACACAGCGATATGAAACCTTTTACTCTAGGTAAGTAACTGCCTTTAAATCTGTTAGTCTTCGACCTCTGTTTCCGACCAAGTAGAAATCATACGAGCCAAAGTAAAACTATTTTATAAACCTCTCTATCTATTTATTGTTTGACGAAGCATGCATCCTGGTCCTTGGGAATGATGGGCCCCAAGGTTATAATATAGCCCCTGTAGAACCCCCTTAATCCGGACCTGCTTTGAACCAGATGGAGAAAATAAAAGTTATTTTGGAAGTCTCTGAAGCGATATTGGAGGCTATATTAATTGGAGGGTGTACACCCATCACGCGTGTGTACAGTTGTAAGAAAAATTAAATCAGTAAACTATTTTGAGATCGTCAAAATAGTTTACACCCTCTGAAAATCGAAGGTGTGCGCTCTTGTGGAGGGCCCAGTTCGACCCTGATTGAGACAATTGGTTTGCCATTACAGGAATGATGGTAAGTTGAAAGTGTTTAATTACTTCCAGAACGATCTAATATTTCGACGCTACAGTCCAGCAGTTCTTCAGGATCACTCCACGAGTCAGGACAGCTACCATGAGGTAGCCAGCAGTTAGCCCGTTCTAGCCGAGGGCTTGGGGTTAAGTCCTCAGTGAGGAAGTGATAGTGGTGGGTGTTTCTTGATCTTTCTCTTCCACAGAGGCATTAGCACTCAATAAGGAAGGAGAACCCGATGGGCATCAGAACTCCCTGGAAACAAAAAGAAAAACAAAGTAGCAGAAAAAAATTGACATTTTCGTTTGAAAACAATGTTCGTTAGCCCTTGATAATAGGCTTACAATCTGTCAGACAGCTCAGAGGGTTAGAAAGAAAAATACTTCGACCTTTCTCCTCTACACGTGTGGGGTCAGAGTTCGTGTTCCTTTTAATTATCTAACAGTTTGTTTGAAGACACAACAGTTGGCTGGTGTTCTTGCGTTATTGCAGCTTAGTGGTCTCAGAGACCACACGTCTGTATTTATGTTTGAGAATTTGTTATGGTGCACAAACCAAGTGCTTTGGATATTTTTAAAGTACTATCGTAATTTCCAAGTAACTGTTACGCAGTATTGATGAGATGATAACTGGTATTCTACTGACAGTAACCACAATGCTGAAACTGTTCGGTGAAATAAAAGTGACGTCAGTTTTTTTTTTTTTTTTTTCTATGATGAAAAGGTTTCAGGCTGGAAAAGAAAGCTGCAGATGTTCCATAAAAACTATACAGCAGTGGAAGTTTATTCGGAAAGATGGTCAGTCAAAATTCAAAAAGGTGTTCGAAAATATGTTTTTCAGGTCATCTTTTCAGATATACATTTATGGATTTGATGACATGCTTTCCGACACTTCACAAACATGACACTATTCTGATTAAAAAAAATATATCACGAAACGTGCAAAAAAGTTACCCTGGAGATCCGATGTTCTGGCTAATAGCCGAAGTTGCGCGCAGGCTTTATAGATCCCTAGATAAGACATGGGTGGTACCTGCCTTTCTGCTTTGGCGTTATCCCCTCTCTGGAACCACTGGCCCTGTAGTATTGGTTGATTATAGTTGTTTTAACCCCTACTCCCACCCCCCGAAAAAAAGATAAAATGGTTTGAAAATCCTGTTTAGGAAAATGAATACACAGTTTCGCTATCAACAAATTAACCAATTGATGAGTTAAAATGGTAAATATAAACGATAGAGAAGACAACCAAAACCCTGTGATTCAGCCTATAATTCGCTTTAAATCTTGGCGAATACGTTAAATTTGCTTAAATCTCTTAACCTTTAACTGGATGGAACGAATTAACTCGGGGTTAAGAAAATGGGCAGAAATCAGCTTAAACGAATATGTTCGCTGTCTAAGAAGTGGCCCAAACGCCGCTGGAACGAATTAACTCGGGATTAAGAAAATGGGTTGAAATCAGTTCAAACGAATATGTTCGCTGTCTAAGAAGTGGGCCGAACGCGGCTGGAACGAATGAACTCGGGGTTAAGAAAATGGGCTGAGATCAGCTCAAACGAATATGTTCGCTGTCAAAGAAGTGGGCGGAACGCGGCCAGAACGAGTGAATCTGCGCATCAGAAAGCGCTACCTTCCCCCTTACCTTTGTTACTTGAAGTGGTCATTCAACCCTTTAACGACCAGGGTCCTAAAATTTTTAGTCGCTCAGAATACCATACCGCCCGAAACTGTCTGTTGCCCCTTTCAGAATTTCTCCCCTCCCCTTAACAAGTTAACAAAAGAAGGATTAGTGCTCGGTCATCGCACGAAACTTCCGATCTGTAATCTTGATGTACATTGACTTTCACACGTTCACCTGGGGCGATCATTGCATTCTTCTACGCAGAGGGCATGTGAAGTCATGAGAGTAAATAATATCGCCCCAGGAAATCCCTGCTTTACTTATTTGTTTAGCGACAACAATGGTGGCTGAGGGTGACTTCTGCTAATCCCGTAGAGGCCATGGAAATTAAAAGAACAGGTGGGAGGTTGGAAATCCTACTCACTCTAGACGGGCGTTTTCGGGTGGTCGTGGTACTTAGAATGTAAGAGCGTTATGGTCGTTAAAGGGTTACAGGGATGATTGATACTAATCCTTCCTGACTCACTACCTGCTAAAAGAGCTATGGAAATAGGGGACGAACCTTCGAAAGGAGAGATGTTTGTCTCTTGTTTCTATCCAGTGACACGATGTCCGTGTCAAGGGTTAGTCCCCTTGACACGGAAGGAATTTTGCCCTTGCTTTCGTAAACCCCTGCCTCTATGTGAAAATGTGTGTTTGGAAAGCGCAGAAAATTTAGGCCACCATTTGGTTCACGTATATCGACCGCCTAAGGGTTAACCATAGAGGTGCTCGAAATGCAACATAAAATCAGAGCTGCTATCTCACAGAACCTATTTTTAGCACGTTTTTCTTTGTATTAAAAAAAGATATAGCTTATGTTGTCAGTTTGTCCGTCCAATCGTCTGTGGACACCATATCTCTGTAACCATTAGTTCGATTTGAAAAATTCTTTTTTGGATTGGGAAGCTTGAAATATGAGAACGATGATTCTTGCTTTCCGGTTTCAACTTCGCCACCAGAGGGCGTAAATGCATATGATGCATAACTTCGCCACACATTATTCAATACAATAACTTCTAAACGTCGATTAAAAACATTTTTTTCCATTCGATGCCATTTATAACGAATACTATTTTGCGTACATTTTCTTTTTCACGCAATGCGGAGTTTTTGCGCTAGGGGGCGTAAAGTTAAATTGCGATTTCTCCGATAGGTTTGCTTCGAAACGTCCGATTTGAAAATTTTCTTTTGCATCGGATAGAGCTCCTGATGGGAGATGTTCTGCATAAAATTTTTAATTTTTGTAAAGAATGGTTGGGCTGCTAGAGGGTGTAAGTGTGTATTTTTTATTTCTGATATATTTGCAGCAATATCTTCTCTTCTGAAAGATCGATTTAAAAATTATTTCGTGGTCAGATACCACTCACCACGACAAGCTTTTCGAGAATAACTTGTACTGAAAATAATGCATAATTTCACCGCCAGGGGCATAGATGTTTATCTAATTTTTGACGATATCTGTGCTTCTAACAGTCAGAATGGAACAAAAAAATTGTCTGTGAGCGGTTTCCGGTGTTAACTATTTTGCATATAATTTCAAATCTTTCTGAACGCACATGTGTGCCACTAAGAATGCATGAATTCCTGTTTCCGTTTGCAGCATATTAGAGCAACATCTGCGCATCTAAAAACTAGATTGAAAAATAATTATCTTTCGGTGAGATACTACTAACTGCTGAAACATGTTGTGTACATTTAATGCCAAAAATAGAGACAATTTTCCCGCTAGGGGCGCAAATGTCTTGCCGGTTTTTGTTAATATCGCTGCTTTTAAAAGACCGATTTAAGAAATTCTTTGAACGTCGTATACTATATACTTTGTGGAACACTTTGCCCCTTATAACGTAAATGTCTTTTCGTACTGATACGTTATTTTAAAAACATAACCATCCGATGAAATATTTCCTAAATTAAACTTTAACGGCCAGACGAAACATTTATACAGAAGTTAAAACTTACGGAAATGATGCTTTATTTCTGCAGCACTGATATAGCACTTCACTAGTAGTATAGAAATCACATAACACAAATCAACCACCAACATTTTACTACGCTCCACAACGCTACGCTCCACAAGCCACTGTTGTATCGTAGTTTATATCTCTGGTTCTTATCTCATAACAGGCATACGTCACGTTGATTCTACTTCAATTATGTTGCCAACAGTATTCGTTTGAGAGAAAAGATAGCACGTTAAGTGTGAAGTATAACCGAGAACAAACTCAAGATTTGCATAGGGAAAGAAACTAAAAAAGAAAGTTAATTTAGAATATACGTCACACCCTACTCATGAAATTTTGTAGTTCACAGTTATGGCGCTAGGTGGTGTTAGTGTATAGTTCTGTTTGATACTGTATCTACTCTATCATTTGGAATTTTTTTAGCCCTTTTGAATTTTTTTTTTACTGCATGCCGTTCGTTACAGTACAGATAAGGACTATAATCCCTTTAAAATAATGCACAGTTTACCCGCTAGGGGGCAGAAATTCAAAACCTTTTTCTCGCTATCTTTGCTTCGAAGAAACGTATCTAAAAAGTATTTTTCGTTACTACCGCTTTTGATGTGAAGAATACCTTATCACATCATGATAACACAGCAGTCAGACATCTCTGAATTGACTGCATTTACTGTTTCTCACGTAATATCAATCGCAACAGAAAACTTAAAAATTTTATCCTTCTGGTGCGGGAATCGAAACCGCATCTCCCGATTACCGTTCGAGCATGCTAACCGCTACACCACCCAGGATGACAACGTTCCAAATATTCCCCTACTGCATTCTTAATCGAAGCGAATTGTGCTGCCATCTAGCGTTGTTAAGCAAATCACTAGTCGTTTAAGGTATACATAGTGTGCAAGGAATATTCTCATAATACGTGGGATCATTCGTCCGAAATGGGTCCGGGTTCAAATCCCGGTGAGGCATAGAGGCTGTGTTTGTCTTATGGCACTGGCTCTCTCCCTCCCTTCCCTGGAACCAGTGACCTTAAATTAGGGTCCGGCGACTGCTTATAGCCCATTGAGTTGCTCACGATGGTCGTTAAACCTCCAATCAAAAAAAAAAAATAATAATAATAATAATAATACGTGGGAAATACGTCATGATATTTGACACAGCAATCAGACATCTCTGAATTGACTGCGTTTACTGTTCCTCACGTAATATCAATAACATCAGAAAACTTGAAAATTTCATCTCCCAGGAGCGGTAATCGAATACGCATCTCTCGATTACCGTTCGATTAAGAATGCGGTCGGAGAATAATCCGATGCTCTTAACACTCAGATACTTGGGACTTCGTCGTCCTAGGTGGTGTAACGGTTAGCATGCTCGAACTGTAATCGGGAGATCCGTGTTCGATTCCTGCTCCAGGGCGATGATTTTTTTAAGTTTTCTGATGTAATTGATATTACGTGCGAAACTGTAAGTACAGTTAATTCAGAGATGTCTGATTGCTATATTAATTATCATGACGTATTTTCCACGTATTATGAGAAGAATATTTTTTCCACACTATCTATCGCATATTTTCTACTTTCCCATCATTCAGAATTCTTCCGCTAGGGGACATAAAGTTGGAACATGTTTTCCTCTATATCTGTTCTTCTAACAGTATGCACACATGACAGTATGACAGTCTAAAAGTGATGAAGCAATTTGCTCGGATTTCGCGAGCTAATAAGGAGTGTGATTACCCCAACAGCGATACAGCTCGCACGAGCTCTCATGCTGTTTATAAGGTTGTGAATGAGAGTTTGGGGCAATAAGTGCTACTCCTTCACCAAGGTGCGTCGGAGTCCCGACTCCATCCTGTGAATATCCTCACTTTCCATGTATTCGTTGACTACCCGAGCCCTATGGTGATGGGCGTTATCGTCCATAAAAAGGAACTGGGGGCCAATAGCACCCCCTGAAAAGCCGTACAAAGGGCTCTAAGATGTAATCCCTGTGGCATGCAGCAGTCAGGGCGCTTCATGGAAACACGTGCAGTGGCGTGCGTCCATCCAACGTGATGCCAGCCGAAACCAGGAATTTTCCACCACCGTAGTATTCCATTTACCTAATGTTGGAGGGAAGACTCCGGTTTCCTGTCTCTCTCCAAATGTACACACGTCGAAAATCCATGTTTAGGCTGTATCGCAACTCTCCAGTGATGAGAACACAAGCCCATTGAACAGGAGTCCAGGGGTAGTGATGCCTGTCCCACTTCAGACGGAACCTT
Organism: Macrothele yani; assembly: GCA_039090855.1. Taxonomy (NCBI): domain Eukaryota; kingdom Metazoa; phylum Arthropoda; class Arachnida; order Araneae; family Macrothelidae; genus Macrothele; species Macrothele yani. The sequence goes on along the minus strand of CM077016.1, from coordinate 71,542,086 downwards.
CTGTACGATGCGGCGAGTGGGATACAAACCATTGGCCTTCTTGCATACAGGCCTCTCTCCTGGAGTCTTCTGTAAACTTTTAACCTCGATATCGCAGTTCCTGTAGCAGACGAGAGCTCCTGCGAGAGTTGCCTGGCTGTTGAATCCCTCCTTGACTTAATCTGGCTCGTGGGCGTCCTTGTCCCGCCCTTCTGGCTTATGTTCCGGTTTCCTGGAGCTGTCTCCAGGATTGGAGACCACTTGTCTCAACACATTCAACCATCTTGCTGCCTCAGCTTGCGATTGCCCTGCTTCCAATCTACCAATCGCTCTCCACCGTAAAGAGTCTTCTAAGCTATGGCTCGTAGCCAGTGGCATATATTCGAGACGCCGATAGAGGGCGTAAATGCAGATGATGTCGAATTCAAAAATACGTTTTATTCCACATATCTGCTTCTAAACATCCGATTGAAAAATTCTTTTATCTTTTGATTCCATTTATGTCGAAGAGTATTTTAGATATAGTTACTTTTTCAAACTATGCATAGATTTTCCGCTAGGGGGCGTAAAAGTAAATTACATTTTCCCCGATAACTCTTCTTCAAAAACTCCGATTTGAAAACATTTTTCTTCAGCGTATACATCTCCTGATGGAAACTCTTTTGCATATAATTTCAAATTTTTGGTAAAGAATATTTTGGCCACCAGGGGGCGTAAGTGTTAATTTTTGCTTCTGATGTATTTGCCATAAAATCTGAGCTTCTAAAATATCGATTGAAAAAATTATTTCGTGGACTGATGCCACTCGCATCGATAAACCTTTTTGGAATATTTTTTCCCTAAAATATTCCCCATTTTCTCCGCCAGGGGGCGTAGATGTACATCTTATTTTTGTCAATATCTCTACTTCTAGGAGTCCGATTTGAAAAATCCCTTCTTCCCTTCTTTGTTGGATGATGCTGTCCGTGTGACATGTTTTTCATATAATTTCGAAATTTTCAAGTATTTCATAGACTTTCCGCTAGGAGGCGTAGCGGTAAATTGCGTTTCCCCCTATATCTCTGCTTCTAAATCTTCGATTTGAAAAATTCTTTCTGCGCCGGATACAGCTCCTAATAGGAAATCGTTTGCACATAATTTCTAATTTTTGTAAAAAATTGTTTGGCCACCAGGGGGCGTAAATCTTAATTTCCGCTTCTGATGTATTTGCAGCAAAATTTGAGCTTCTAAATTCTCGATGGAAAAAAACGTCGTTTGTTGACCGATACTACTCATGTCGACAAACCTTTTAGAAACATTTTCTTCTTAAAATAGTGCATGGTTTCCACGCCAGGGGGCGTAGATGTATATCTTATTTTTGTCAATATCTCTACTTCTAAGAGTCTGATTTGAAAAATTCCTTCTTTGTTGGGATAGCGTTTCCAGTGTGACATGTGTTTCATATAATTTCAATATTTTCAAGTAATTCATAGACTTTCCGCTAGGGGGCGTAGATGTAAATTGCGTTTCCCTCTATTTCTCTGCTTCTAAATCTCCGATTTAAAAAATTCTTTCTGCACCCCATACAGCTCCTGATGGGAAATCTTTTGCACATAATTTCCAATTTTTGTTAAAAATGGTTTGGCCACCAGGTGGCGTAAGTCTTAATTTCCGCTTCTGATGTATTTGCAGCAAAATATGAGATTCTAAAATCTCGATTGAAAAAAGCCGTTTGTTGACCGATACTACTCATGTCGGTAAACCTTTTTACGAACATTTTCTTCTTGAAATAATGCATGGTTTCTATGCCGGGGGGGGGGGGCGTAGATGTATATCTTATTTTTGTAAATATCTCTACTTCTAAGGGTCCGATTTGAAAAATTCCTTCTTTGCTGGATAGTGTTTCCGATTCGAAATGTTTTTCCTATAAATTCAAGATTTACAAGTAAATCATAGACTTTCCGCTAGGGGGCACAAAGGTAAATTTCGTTTTCTGCGTTATTTCTGCTCCTAAAGCTCCGATTTGAAAATTTCTTCCTGTATCACATACAAGACCTGATAGAAAATATTTTTCACATAATTTCTAATGTTTGGTAAATAATGGTTTGGCCGCCAGGGGGCATAAGTGTTAATTTCTGCTTCTGACGTTTTTGTAGCAAAATCTGGGCTCCTGAAAACTCGACTAATTTTTTTTTTCTTGGACCGATACCGCTTATATGGATAAACCTTCTGAGAATACTTTCTTCCTAAAATAATACATGGTTTTCCCACCAGGGGACGTAAAGTCACATCTTATTTTGGTCGATATCTCTGTTTCTAAGAGTTCGTAAGCTCACTATTCCGTTTACAGCAATATCTGAGGGATTAAAAACCCGACTGAAAATCTTCTTTCTTTTGTCAGATCTATTGTTTTACATACCGGTTCCATTGACTTTGAATAGCTTTGATAAATTTAATTTGCGTCAGAACAGATTCATAAGACGTGCTTATTACACCCGAAAATTCGGTGTCATCTTTCTTGTTTTTTCTACTGGGGGTTTAATGACAACCGGGAGCAACTCAAAGCAGTCACCCGTCCCTAATTTAGGGCTACTGATTTCAGGGAAGGGAGAGAGAGCCAGTGCTGTAAGACAAACACAACATCCATGCCTCACCGGGACTCGAACCCGGACCCTTTTCGGACGAACAGTCATGAGCTAGCGCTTAGACCACCTGGACGGCCAAACCCCAGTTTAAATTGCCAATCAATGTTTTTCACATCGCTCTGAAGATAATGTAGTATTTTATATGCTTTCTATTTCATTTCGTGCAAACTGAAAAAAAAAAAAATAAGAAAGATGACACCGAATTTTCGGGTGTAATAAGCACGTCTTTTGAATCCGTTCTGACGCAAATTAAATTTATCGAAGCTATTCAAAGTCAATGGAACCGATATGGAAAACAATAGTGTCTGACGGAAGAAAGAAGTTTTTCAATCGGGTTTTTAATCCCTCAGATATTGCTGTAAACGGAATCGTGAGCTTACGCCCTTTGGTTGCAGACTTGTGCGTTAAGAGAAACATGAATTTATATGAGAAACATTTCGCACCGGAAACGCTCTCCAACATAGAAAGAATTTTTCAAATCGGACTCATAGAAACAGAGATATTGACAAAAATAAGATGTGACTTTACGTCTCCTGGTAGGAAAACCATGCATTATTTTGGGAAGAAATTATTCTCTAAAGGTTTTTCCACATGAGCACTATTGGTCCAAGAAAAAAAATTTAGTCGAGTTTTCAGGAGCCCAGATTTTGTTACAAATACATCAGAAGCAGAAATTAACACTTATGCCCCATGGTGGCCAAACCATTCTTTACCAAACATTAGAAATTATGTGAAAAATATTTTCCATCAGATCTTGTATGCGATACAGGAAGAATTTTTCAAATCGGATTTTAGAAGCAGAAAGAACGCAGAAAACGCAATTTACCTCTGTGCCCCTAGCGGAAGGTCTATGAATTACTTGAAAATTTTGAATTTATAGGAAAAACATTTCGCATCGAAAACACTATCCACAAAGAAGGAATTTCTCAAATCGGACTCCTAGAAGTAGAGATATTTACAAAAATAAGATATACATCTACGCCCCCTGGCGTAGAAACCATGCATTATTTCAAAAAGAAAATGTTCCTAAAAGGTTTATCGACATGAGTAGTATCGGTCAACAAACCACTTTTTTTTTCAATCGAGATTTTAGAAGCTCATATTTTGCTGCAAATACATCAGAAGCGGAAATTAAGCTTTACGCCAGCTGGTGGCCAAACCATTTTTTACAAAATTTAGAAATTATGTGCAAAGGATTTCCCATCAGGAGCTGTATCCGGTGCAGAAAGAATTTTTCAAATCGGAGATTTAGAAGTAGAGATATAGGGAGGAAAGCAATTTACCTTTAGCCCCCTAGTGGAAAGTCTCTGAATTAATTGAAAATTTTGAAATTATTTGAAAAATATGTCACACTGGAAACACTATCCAAAAAAGAAGGAATTTTTTAAATCGGACTCCTAGAAGTAGAGATATTGAAAAAAATAAGATATACATCTACGCCCCCTGGCGGAGAAACTGTGGAATATTTTAAGAAGAAAATATTTCGAAAAAGGTTTATCGATGTGAGTGGCTTCAGTCCACGAAAGAATTTTTTCAATCGAAATTTTAGAAGCTCAGATTTTATGACAAATACATCAGAAGCAAAAATTAACACTTACGCCCCTTGTTGGCGAAAGTATTCTTTACCAAAATTTTGGAATTATATGCAGAAGATTTTCCATCAGAAGGTGTATCCCCTGAAGAAAATGTTTTTCGAATTGGAGTTTTAGAAAAATAGTTATCGGAAAAAATGTAATTTACTTTTACGCCCCCTAGCGGAAAATCTATGCATAGTTTGAAAAAGTAACTATATCAAAAATACTCTTCGATATAAAAGAAATCGAAAGATAAAATAATTTTTTCAATCGAATGTTTAGAAGCAAATATGTGGAATAAAACATATTTTTGAATTCGACATCATCTGCATTTACTCCCCCTAGCGGCAAAATTGTACATCGTAAAAAAAGACGAAATAAAATATCATCATTCGCTTATTTCAAGCTTCCCAATGCAAAAAGAATTTTTCATATCGGACAAATAGCTGCAGAGATATCGTGGGTACAGGCGGACGGACGGACTGACTGACTGACGGTAACATAAGCACGATCTTTTTAGAAAAGACGTGCTAAAAACGTCAAATATATTTTTATTGTATTGTTGCGTGTAGTTGGCAAGTAATTTAGGGATTAGCACATCGCGCGATGTCACTTGTGATACTTAAATTTAAGGAGTCGCGGTTGCTGTCTAATAAGCCACAGGTCATTTCGTCAGTAGAATAAATTCGAATGGGATTATGCTACAATGAAGAAGACGACTAATCGGGGCCAATTTCGTGTCATTTTTTTTACAGTATCGTATAATTTCTGAAATGCATAAATCGCTCCCCGGGGTCACAGTGGTCTAAGCGCTGGCTGTTGACCATTCGTCCGAGATGATGGGTCCGGGTTCAAATCCCTGTGAGGCATGGATCTTGTCTTTGTCTTACGGCACTGGGTCTTTCCCTTCTTCCCTGGGGCCAATAGCCCTAAATTAGGGACGGACGACTGCTTATATCCGATTGAGTCTCTCACGGTGGTCGTTAAAATTCCATTTAAGAAAAAACGCGTAAATCATTATCCTAGTGGTTATCTGCTGGACTAGTGGCATGCCCAAAGGGGTGGATGTTACCCCCCAAAAATGGACTCTTTCGATATTTCAAAAACGCGATTTTAAAAGGCAAAGTTTTGTTAGTATTTGAAATTGTTTTTATGTCTCATAGCAACAACTGAACGTATTTTCTCCATGAAGACGAGGAAGCAGTAAGGAGCCAAGGACCAGGATTTCCCATTGCAATTAAAAGCCAATATATGGGTATGAAGAAATTAATCGGCGTATAAAACTTGGATGGAGAGCTTTTGGAAGAAACAGTACAATTTTTAAGAGCAGTATGCCAGTATGTCTCAAAAGAAAAGTGTTTGATCAATGCATCCTTCCATTGCTTACGTATGGAGCAGAGACGTGGACCTTAACTAAAAAAGACATACAAAGACTGCAGACAACTCAAAGAAGCATGGGGAGATTCATGTTTGGTGTAACCAGGAAAGATAAGAAGAGGAACTTGTGGATAAGGAAAATGACAGGAGTGGACGACATCATGACCAGAATGAAATCACTGAAATGGCAATGGGCTGGACATGTTGCCAGAAGAATGGACCACCGATGGACAACCGAAATTTTAGACTGGATTCCGAGGGACAGGAAAAGACCCAGAAGAAGACCCCATGGGAGATGGAAGGATGAAATTCGGAAGAATGCTGGAGTGACATGGAGGAGACAGGCCCAAGACAGACAATTGTGGAAGAAATTTGGGGAGATCTTCGTCCAGCAGTGGATTGATAATGGTTGATGATGATGATGATGATATGGGAATACTAAAAGTTGTTTCTGTGGCGACGAGGCAATGCCAAATTTGAGTTCCATGACTTATTTCAGACTACTCTAAAGCACGCTGAAAAGCAAGGAGTATCGATTAAAATACCAAGAATCGTATCAAAACAAAACCAACGCTGTAATATAAACCTAGAAGATTATTACAGGATTTCAATTTATGTACCATTTTTAGACATGTTTATTAGTGCTTTGGAAAATAGATTTCTCGCACACAAATTGGTCTTATCAGGATTCCAGTCAGTTTACCCAGCAAATCCCAATGTGCCACCATCTTCTCAGGACATTGATGATTTTAAAACTTTAACTAAATTTTATACAGGTGACTTGAATGGCTGCAAGAAGAACTAATCGCAAAATTGAAACTGTGGTATCGTAGGATTGCCAGCAAAAAAACGGAACACTGGCCAAAAGATGCATTAACCCCTTCAGTGGTTTCTTCATTATTACCATGTCACACCTCCCAGGGTGGGTTTGTACACTGCTCACCACCCAAAATGCAACACCAAGAAGGAATATCGTTTGTTGGAGTTAGCTGTCGAAGCACGATACTACAGGATACACATGCCTTAGTTGAAATACTTTAAAAATTTAATGATTAAAATATATACAAGGCTAAAAACACACAAGATCTTTCACACGGGCGCCGCCCCGCCCCGTGCATCATCAGATGAAGAGAACTGGCGGAACAAAGATCAATGATCAATGATCAAATGTAGAGGATTTTAGGAAGGGAGTGCCTGACCCCAGGTCTTAAACAACCCTTAGAAATAGGAAGCTAGGAGATTTGGGCTAGAGTGCCCGATAGGAAAGTGACACGGAAGCGAGGTAGAAGACGCCCTTATTTACTACCGGAGGGCCAGTACCCGGGGTGGAACAAAGAGTCTACATGCTTTATATATATAGGATGGATTCATGATGTGCATTTCGAATGCAGCGATCCTGGTGGACAGGTTAACAGCTGGTATAGTTCAAGATAAGGTGTAGTACCTACATAACTATACAACATGGCATAAGTTGTTGAGAAACTCATAATGCAAAATATGAGATGGGACTCGGGAAGGGTTTAATGGGAAAAATGACGGATTATTTACCATAGTGAAACGTGGGAGGCGGCAGGGTTACGTAAGTGGAAGAGGGATTGTTTATATAAGATAAATTATTCAATAATTGTTTCCAAAGGGGATGAACAAATACAGGAGTTTCTTCATTAGAACATTGGTTTATATTGTAGTGTACATACAAACTTTCTGCAAACAGAGTCATAGATTTTGTTTTAGTCGTTAATAGTAGATAGGTGTCAGTCCATGATGGGTGGTATGTCCCAGTTTTGGCCAGGCGTGATAGCGAGGTAGCAGATGAGTTCATTCTGACTTTATACTGATGCTCTGACACTCGAATTCTTAGGCTACGGAGTGTGGAACCTATATACCATTGATCATTGTCCTGGTTGGTATCGCTCTTTATTGGCACACAGTAAACACCGCATTGGTCTTGGGTTGAAGTAGAATCACGGTCTTTTCTGATCATGGTGAACAAGTTAGATGTTGAGTCTCTAAAGTCTTTTTTGTGTTTTTTGCAAATACCTCGTAGAATTTGCGTTACTGGTGGTACGAAAGTCAAGGAGCCTACATAAGTAGATTACGCTACGCTCCGGCTGAAGGGTGGTTACTGTTTTTTGTTTGTATTGTGAAATCAATGTATCGACAACGCAGGTACTATAGCCATGTTGTGCAGCAATTGATTTTAAGTTGGTTATTTCTTGATTTCGAGCCTTTTTGTTGGATGAGTGCGCATAAGCTCTATTGACCATGAATCTAAGGGCAGCTAATTTATATTTTATTGGATGGAAAGAATTGTGTGGTATTATAGTGGTAGAGCTGCTAGGTTTTCTGTAGACTGAGAAACTTAAAAAAATCTTGTCTACATGTCGAGTGATCCAAAGGTCAAGGAAGGAGATTGATCCAAAGGTCAAGGAAGGAAGCATCCGATTGGCCTGAAATTCGCAGCATACGTCGCCCGCGAGAGGCTATGCAAACGATTAGCATTGCAGGGCATATGCAAATCATGTGCGTCCGTGACGCCACCGAGAAGCACTATAAGAAGGGTGCACAGAAGGCGGGGTGTAAGTAGTGGAAGTGTGTTGTGCTGCCGGACCTGTGCGTGGGAAGCTTCCTGATGCCTCGTCGCAGAATACGGCAGTCATTCCACCACGTTTCGGAGTTCGACAGAGGACGAATAGTGGCTTATCGCGACAGCGGTTTATCGTACCGAGACATCGACACCCGTGTGGGACGACATCAAGCCACAGTGAGGCGAATATGCATTCGGTGGGTGCAGGAGGGACGGACGGACGACCGACCGACGTAAGCGATTGCCGCAGCCGCGGCACACCACCGAACGAGAACGAGAGGACCGGCATGTTGTGCGGCTGGCATTGACGGCTCGCACCGTCACATCACGAACGTTAGCGCACGAATTAGGGTGAGTTGTGCAACAACCTGTGTCACCACGTACCGTTCGACGTCGTCTGCAGGAGCGGGAACTTGTCGCACGGCGCCCATTGTTCCGATTACCATTGACGTTACACCACCGGCTAGTGCGGCGGCAGTGGGCCGTTGAACGCCGCACATGGACTACGGAATGGCACGACATTGTCTTCTCCGACGAATCTCGCTTCTACCTGCAACATCACGATGGTCGGATCCGCGTGTGGCGGCACCACGGCGAGAGACTGTATGACGCCTGCATTATGCATCGCCATACCGGTCCGTCACCTGGCGTTATGGTTTGGGGCGCAATTGGATATGACACCCGCACCCCTCTGGTACGCATCGCCGGTACACTCAACAGCCACCGCTACATCTCCGAAATTTTGGAGCCTGCAGTCCTCCCTTACCTGCAGGACCTGCCAGCGGCCACGTTTCAACAGGACAATGCGCGCTTGCACGTGGCACGCATCGTGCAATAATTCTTCACGGCCCACCAGGTGTCACTGCTGCCGTGGCCCGCTTGTTCTCCCGATATGTCGCCCGTCGAACACGTCTGGTCGCTGATCGGCAACCGAGTGGCCCGGTAAGCATTACCCGCGGCTACGCCTGATGAACTGTGGCAACGTCTGGAAGCAGCCTGGACCGACATACCCCAAGCCCACATCCAAAGCCTCTTTCGTTCGATGCCGCGGCGTGTAGCGGCCGTTATTGCCAGCCATGGGGGCCACACGAACTATTGATGTCTGCGTGTTCCCAAGTTGCACTGGCCTGTAAGCTCAATCGTTTCATCTTTGTATCTGTTGTTATGCGTCCAGTAAATCTAGCTTTGCTATCTCGTGTCCTTCTTGGTGTTGCATTTTGGGTGGCCAGCCGTGTAAATGGGTTGTTCATTTAAATTCATCTTACAATAATTAAAGAACACAATAATCATATTACATATGTTTTTGTCATTAAGGCAGAGTATATTATAACAATTTAGGTGAATTAATATAAAAAATACATAATGTAAGCAAAATTATATGAGCAAATTCTAATATTTTCTTTTGATGTAAAAAGTTTCAAAGCAGCCTTCTGGATGTAATGAGATTTTCCCACACAGCTGCAATACCGGAAAATAAAGGTTTCCCACTCTGCTCATCTGCTTTGTTACATTACATTTTGTCCGCTGGAAATGGTGCTCGAGTGTATCTGAGAAAATATTTTGGAGCGAGATGTCTGAACTCTCAGAGTCAGACAGTTCTTCACAAGATTCATTGTCACCATTGCTGCTACTATCAAGCTCAAATTCACTTTCTGATAGGGTAATATTTCTTACTGATTCATCTTCTCGTTCCAAGAAAGCACGAAAGTCATCAGCACATAGTTTCTTTGCTTTTCTTTTGTCCGTCATTCAGGGTAACGCTTCACACTGTGCAATACTTTAGCTGTTATAAGATCGTCACTAAAGGATACCCAAAAACTCCCCAGGGACTACTATAAGCTGATTGGAAAGGTGTGCCATCATTCGGCCAACATATGAACTACTTTCAAATTAGTAAAATGGGCTCGTAAATGTTTTGTGCGTGAACGCGTTGAGCACTAAACAGACAAAGGAAATCTTCCGCGATAGAACAGTTTGGGCAGTACAGCTAGCCCTGGAAAATTTCCGGGCATACCACTTAAGAGGTTAAGTGCTTTAAAACTGTTACAGTGAGGTGTTACCCAATATAAAAACATTATTTCACATACTAGGTACTCTACCAGTGACAACTTCAGGAACTGAGCGTTTGGTTTCAACACTGCGCCTCTTAAGGCTCTACGAGACCCGCCATCTTGTATTGCTGCCTTCTCTTGTTAACCAACGGGCAAGCGTATTTCACAAATTGCTAGGGCAATTTTGCACATTTTGGAACACCGTTTGTGGCTAACGCAAGATATATGATAAATAAAGAGTTCCCTGGTTTCAGAATTTTTATTGGCCTTACCCTTCATTTTTTATCTGCAACGAAAGTCGCCTTCCATAGTTTTATTAATTAATAAAAAATACTTAAAGAGTCCAAAATGAAAATCTGAAACCAGGGAACTCTTTATTTATCATATATCTTGCGTTAGGTCCAAACGGTGTTCCAAAATGTGCAAAATTGCCCGAGCAATTTGTAAAATACGCTTGCCCATTGGTTAACAAGAGAAGACACAATAGCCGCCCCGGTGGCGCAGTGGTCTAAGGCACTGGCCTCTGATCATTCGTCCGTAAGGGGTCCGGGTTCGAATCCCGGTCAGGCATGGATGTTGTGTTTGTCTTACGGCACTGGCTCCCTCCCTTCCCTGGAACCAGTGACCCTAAATTAGGGACGGGCGACTGCTTATAGCCCATTGAGTTGCTCACGGTGGTCGTTAAACCTCCAATCAAAAAAAAAAAAAAAAAAGAAGGCACAATAAAAGATGGCGGGTCTCGTAGAGCCTTAAAATCATATCTGCGTAACACCAAATCAGAACTAAGACTCAATGTATTACTTCACATTCAACGAGAACACACACCTAAAACTGAAGAAGTTTTAGATGAACTAGCGAAAAAACCCAGAAGGCTGTGGACATACGACTCAAGTAAAAGTAACACAAGAGTTGAATCAAATATAAAAATTTGTCGAAATGAGTGTTGCAGCGTCAGGAATGGTTAGTCGTACTGTACAATGAAAAAAAGCGTCATTTTACAAATGAAGAATGTTTCACTAGAAGGTAAATTTTTATTTCGTTCTAGAATTACTTGATCTTTTAACCACTGTGACGTGCCTGCACCGCAGGACGCACATGAGATAAAGGCAGATAGCAGCGAGGGCATACGTCCGCGTAGCTCAGTTGGGAGAGCGACTTATTCCGGAATGAGGGGACCCGGGTTCGATGCCCGACGTGGACAAAAGTTACTGAGAAATTTATTTGGTTATACCATTTAAGAGTAAGTAGCGTAGTATTCTTGTTTTCTGCACAGATAAATGGCAAAATACAAGCGGTAAACCATTAATGTGGTAATAAGAATGTTAATAATTTTCAGCAATATTTATTTGAATATTTCTGCACGGATGCTGCATACATTTTAAAAATGCCCTCATAAAACATTTAGTTTTACATTAAAAAACAATCCGTACCTCCCCCCCCTCATCGCCCCCGAAAAAAATTCTGGACATGCTACTGAGCTGGATCATATTTTTCAAATCTGAGATGCGGAGATGTCCTGTTTACAGACTGACAGACGGACAAAGCTGTTTTAACTCTTCACGTTGCACGGTGAGATTGAATTAAAGTCATGGGAATCATTTCGGATACCAAATTACAGGAAGCTTTTTTATTTTTATTTTATTTTTATCTTGACGAGCATCGTTGAGAACTATCTTTTCATTTGATCGTTGTTTATAGACGTATAGACGCAGCTGATGAGACGTTATTTATGTCTTGTCTCATTTTAGTGAAAACTTTTAGCTTCGTAATAGCCTTTTCTAATTTTTTCCGATCACTAGAAAAGAAATCACGCCTGTGTTTATTGGTTTGCGTCTCTCGAAGATCCGCTTGCATCATCTCTTTGGTACCGCTAATCGCAGTTTTATCAAGTCAAATAGGAATTCTGATTTTTCAAGTATCATCAGCGAAGACACAAATCTGTCATCGGTGAGGAAACACTTGGTTCCGCTATCAGTCTATTATTTCAGTAGAGGAGAAAGGAGATATGTATACAACAAGAACGAAGCATAGCTACCATAAATGAAGAAACGTGCTAATACAGTCTTCTGACCGCCTTTTCAGAAGCTTGATCGCTGAGCACCAACAATTTCATGTTAAGGTAAACTAATTCGTAATTATAGTTTTAATATGAGCGTTTCTGATAGGTGAAAATTTGGATTTTCTGAGAACAGCAGTTAACATATAAGGTTTGGGAACTAAGTGAACATTTACATTGCAACAAAAATGCAACGATCACAATACGGAGGAGGTTCACACATTTCTAGAACGCTTTTGATAAGAAATTACAGAAAATAAACGAAGTTCAAAGAATTGAAACTGGCAACAGCGTGTTAGATGAACACGAAAAAAACATCTGCTGCAGTTAAATATCGCCTGCTAAGAAAATGGCGCACTTAAACAATCTGTATATACAAGGTTATGTTTTTGCTTGTTACGAAGAGAAATATTAGCATTCTGTAATTAAAAATCGCTGTGAAAATCAATATTATTAATAAAATAAACAATATTATTAATAAGAAAAAAATCGTCAAGCATTTGTAACGTGCCTGCACCGTACGACGCACATGCGATAAATGCAGATAGTGTATCCGGGGCTTCCATATTTATCAGAAGCGAAATTCAGTAGCCATTTTTAGAGATAAAGAATTGTAGTCATTTTCTTTCAATTCCCGCCATTTGGATGGGCTGGGCAGCGAACAGGCAAAGTACTTCTTTTCCCACGCGTCGCAGCAGAGAGGGTGTTAGATTTATTCCGCCGTCCCAAGAAGTACGATGAAGAGGGGGCCAGCAAGCCAATTAATGAATCTTGCGTTTTTCGGAGAGGAGGCATCTTAGGGTGTGGCTTTGCTTAGGAGGAATTCGTCGGACTTCACACGGGGGAGAGTTTTCGTTCGGGGGTCGGCTATCGGAGCAAGAAAGAGCAGAGGGGACTCGGTGGCAGAAAGTCGACGAGGCAGGAGATCTTTAGCGGTGGTGCCAGTATCGTCGAAGCAAAGAGAAGTAGGAAGGAATGAGGCCGATGATGAGAGAGACGGAAGGAGATTATGAGGGGTTAATAGGTAGAAAGAATGGAGATCAGGACAAGGCTTAAAGGCATTCCCCGTAACATCTGAATAAAAGTCTTCCTCACTGCAAAATTTAGCCTCAGTCGATTCACTTTTCCATACTTTGTATTCTACTTATCTGCTCCAGTTAGGAGAATTACGGATTATACCACCGATACAGAACTTACTGCAAAGGAAGTATCAAACGAACCCTCCACACAGGGCGCTGTAATAGAACTCAGCACCAAGCCCTGTAACATTTGAATGGCGAACCCGAACAGGGACTCGATAGATCTTCCATTCACCGGTACGGAGCCGGGAGCATTTTTAATAAACAGCGTGGAGCCCGAGCATCTTTAATAAGCAGCGTGGCACTCGAGCATCGCCGATGAAAAGCAGAGTGGTTCTTCGAATTATGGTTCTTCAATGCAGCAGCGTGGAGTCTTCAAGTCGCCGACGTGGGGCCTGATTATATTTTATTCCTCATCGTGGAGACCTGTTCGAATTTTCCTACAGGTTGGGACATTTTGGATGGACCAGTGATAGTGCTACTAGACTTTGTGTGACAACCAAAACTGTGTGTGACAAAAAATAAGAAAACATTCTGGATTACCGAGGGCGAAGTCAAGCGACGTGCTGTAAGTAAAAAATATTTTCTTCCATTTTTAAAGTGCACCCACTTTTACAGTGAAATCCCACACCACGCGCCGCTAATAATCAGAATATTTATGCACCATTATTGCTGAACGTTAAAATTTGTGTCATCGATTCTTTTATATAACAGGCATTTTTTAGCAATTGTGGTATAAAAAGCATTTCTTAAGTATAATATTTACATCAGCATCATGGCAGACGAGCAAAATAATGATCCGTATCGTATTCCTGCGCTAGTTGCATCTTGCTCTCCCTTGATAGCTACTTTCGATCCGGAGGACAGAAATTTTTCGGTGGCACGATTCTTCCAAAATATTGAGGATGTCCGAAATTTGGCTCAATGGGGAGATTTAGAAAACATAATTATTGCACGCACAAAACTGCGAGGTGCTGCTTCCTAGTACTTAAATTTAAGCCCCATTTTGCGGACCACCGCAGTCTATGAAGAATTTAAGGCCATCTTGCAGGAACGCTTCGAGAATGAGGAGCCGCTGGCAATGCGTTTGGCCGCACTTTCAAATTGTTACCAGCGTGAGCACGAAACAGTCAAAGAATATGCTGCTCGACTTAACGCCGTGGCTAAGGACTACTTGAGAGAGAGAGATGATCCTCCTGAATTGCGCAGAATTCAGGATCAAACGAAGCTGGGTCAATTCCTGCAAGGATTGAAGCAAAGTTTCAGAAGATGGGGTGCTTTCTTCGAATCCACCGGATTACCGTACGGCGGTAGCTAAAGCTATCAATGAAGAAAGCTGTATGAAAATTACGACATAGCCTCTACCTGTAGCAGCATCCGTTTGCGCGTACCCTGATGCCGAGAGCTCTCCTTTCAAATATTCAGGTGCCGCAGAATCCTATAGTAGGGATGCGCTGCCCCAATCGGATGCGAGAGAAGGGAGCATGTTGCAAATGGTAATGAAAAGGCTTGAGGCCAGTGATGAGGCAATTAGAGTACTAACGGACCAAGTGAGCGAATTAAAAATTCGAAATGTCCGACTCGAAATAGAGGAAGAGCGGCGCAGAGAACCGCTGGAATACAGAGGCACTAGTACTCCGAGAAGATATGGAAATAACAATAAAGGTTGTGTAACGTACCAGGAGATGTGACGTACCTGCCAGAAGGACGCACACGACATAAAGGCAGATAGGAATCAGAATAAAATGTCCGCGTAGCTCAACTGGTAGAGCGACTTATTCCGGAATGAGTGGACCCGGGTTCGAATCCCGGCGTAGACCAAAAATGACGGAGAAATTTACTTCGTTATAATGGCGTCCGAACTATCCGGATGACCCGACCGTTCACAATCTCGCAATGGTGTGATGTTATTTCCACACCGCGAGATAGGAAAAATAAGAGCAGCACTTCGAAAAAAAAAATAAATAAATAAGGGGGAGATGATGTAACGTACCAGGAGATGTGACGTACCTGCCAGAAGGACGCACACGACATAAAGGCAGATAGGAATCAGAATAAAATGTCCGCGTAGCTCAACTAGTAGAGCGACTTATTCCGGAATGAATGGACCCGGGTTCGAATCCCGGCGCAGACCAAAAATGACGGAGAAATTTACTTCGTTATAGTTGTTGGACCTGTGGCTCATATTTGCACCTGCAGAGGCATTGCAGAGAAAGGCCTCCCTCAGTTCGCTATGACAGGCGTGATTACAGGCCTCAACCTAGGTCACCGCAGAGGGATGACCGACCGCAGTGGCAAAGAAGCAGAAACTGCGCGCCGTCTGACACTGCGCAAAATGCTCAAACTGGAAATTGGCTGGGTGAAATAGGGTTCAGAAACAAGTCACCTCAAAGAAACACTGTAAGCTTCAGCGACGAGCAACATTTAAACCGGTAGCGACAGAATCTGTGGGCATTAATTCTGTCGTCAAGTTATCTCCCGCAGGACATTCTAATAGTGCGGAGGATATGCAAAGCCCATTTCCTATTATAAAAGTTAGAATTGCAGATAACACTGTACCATTGCTCCTGGATACTGGATCAACTGTTTCTCTTTTAGCCTATTCGGCAGTGCAAAAGTTGAAAAACTGCCCACAGCTTTAGGAAGTTGATTCTTCCGTAATTATAAGAGGTATTACTGGAGCAAATACCGCCACGGGATGATGCTACGTGGTAGAAATGGAGGTCAACAAAAAGAAATTAAGACATCTATTTTATGTGATTCATACAGATTTATTGAACTATGATGCAGTTTTAGGATACGATTTCTTGCATAAACACGCCAAATTTCTCGACTTGGAAAATAATTCATTATCTTTAAAACCCTCCCCTGAAATGTATAATGAAATATATGCCGGCTGCTACTTCTCCAGTAATAGTTAATGAAACCACAGAAACGGAAACAGAAGCTATTAATATAATAAATTCGTCGATTGGCAAAAATGCGAAGAAAATCCGTATTCCACCCAGGTCAATGCAGTGCCTCCTCATTAGGGACATGCAGATGAGAAAACCTGAAGGTGATATTTTAGTGCAGCCGATAGTTGAGAATCTCGAGGAGGGATTGCATGTTGCCAAGATCTGTAAACTGAATCAGTAGCAATGACCTTTATAATGTTTTAGCAGCAAATACTTCTGATCAACCAATCTGGATAGACAAGGGCATGAAAATAGCTAAATTCGAAAATTTTGAAGAAGCTCAAGTGAATAATGTCATGGGAGCTAACACCATAGATATCACTGAGAATACGTCTATACCCAAAATTATTTTGACTTGTCTCACATTCCTCCGAATCAAAAAATTACAAATTTAAATGAGCGGGAAATTCTTCTGTCGTCCAGCACAGAATCCCGTTGGCTTTTGATACTCCAGTGTATTCCAGGTCTTATCGTACTCCCTTAGCTTTAAAGGAAGAAATGAAAAAACAAACTGAAAGCCTACCTGAGGCAGGAATAATCGAACCTACAGCCAGCCCATTTTCGAGTCCAGCTCTCTTGGTGAAAAAACGAGACCATGCATCGTATCGTTTCGTTATACATTTCAGACGTTTAAATTTGATCACTAGATTGGATCGCAACCGTTTACCTCTAATGCATGATATTGTCGAAAATTTGGAAAAAGCGCGCTACTTTTCCACTTTAGATCTGAATTCTGAATTTTTCCAGATCCCAGTCGCGCCGGAGGACGTGCATAAAACTTCCTTCTGCTCAGAATTTGGTATCTTTGCTTTTAGAAAATTGCCTCAGGGACTAGCTGGTGCGAGTTCTACTTTTCAGAGGGCTATGGACATTGTGCTCTCAGGCATGCAACAGCATCGTGTATTTGCATTTATTGATGACATTTTAATTGCCAGTACGACCTTTAAAGAGCATATAGAGAGATTAGAGATGGTATTTCATAGACTCTGTGTTCACGATCTAAAGTTAAAACCTTGTGTAACGTACCAGGAGATGTGACGTACCTGCCAGAAGGACGCACACGACATAAAGGCAGATAGGAATCAGAATGAAATGTCCGCGTAGCTCAACTGGTAGAGTGACTTATTCCGGAATGAGGGGATCCGGGTTCGAATCCTGGCGTGGACAGAAATGACGGAGAAATTTACTTTGTTATAATGGCGCCCGAACTATCCGGATGACCTGACCGTTCAAAATCTCGCAATGGTGTGATGTTCTTTCCACACCGCGAGATAGGAAAAATAAGAGAATCCCTTCTCCAGCACTTCGAAAAAAAAAAAAATAAGGGGGAGATGATGTAACGTACCAGGAGATGTGACGTACCTGCCAGAAGGACGCACACGACATGAAGGCAGATAGGAATCAGAATGAAATGTCAGCGTAGCTCAACTGGTAGAGTGACTTATTCCGGAATGAGGGGATCCGGGTTCGAATCCTGGCGTGGACAGAAATGACGGAGAAATTTACTTCGTTATACTTGTAAATGCCATTTCCTTAGAAGCAAAATAACCTATCTTGGGCATGAGATTAGCAATGAGGGAATAAGACCACATCCCAGAAATAATAAGTCAATTATGAATCTATCCACGCCAAAACCAGTCAAGAATGTGCAACAGATTGTTGGGGTAGTTAATTATTATCGGAATCATATCCCAAATTTCTCTGATATAATTACTCCTTTGACTGCTCTAACCGAAGGGGGAAAAAAGAAAAAAAATCTTTGGAATGAGAATGCTGAAAGAGCTTTCCAAACTGTGAAAAATTTACTTTGCACCAGGCCTCTTTTGCATTATCCGGATAACGACAAAGTTTATTTCTTATCTACCGATGCTAGTGGTGAAGCATTAGGGGCAGTGCTCGAGAAAGAAAAGGAAGAGATAATGGTTCCCATAAGCTATGCTAGCAAGGAGCTGATGAAGCCATAAAAGAACTACTCTACGACGGAGAGGGAGTGCTTAGCCATTGTCTGGGCGGTGAATCATTTTCGTCCGTATCTGTACGGAAAACATTTTATTCTCAAAACAGACCACAAGCCCATAACCTACATGCTTACGAAAAGCAGCCCAAATATCAGGTTAAACAAATGGCAGGTGCAGCTGCAAGAGTTTGATTTCGAAATCCGCTATATTCCGAGAAAAGAAAATGTAGTAGCAGACTGCTCATCACGGAACGTAAACACAGCCACGACTGATACAGTGCATCTTCTAAAAGAAAAATTTTCCATAGAAGAAATGAAGGTTTTACAGCGAAAAGACCCAGCTTGGAAAAATATTTTTGACCATCTCGAAGGAAAACGACAGCAAACGCCCCCACAAAGGGACATTTCACAGTTTGGAAAGCTCTTTCAGACTTTTCCTTTTTGGCTGAAGGTGTACTTTACCACTACTCAACTCCCCATCTCATCCATCTCAAGTGAGACAACGAACGGTGGAACAGCTGTGTGTACCTGAATCTTTAATTGGACAAGTGATGGAAACAATGCATGATTCCTTATTTACAAATTGCCATTTAGCATTTGAGAAAACTCTGCTTCGAATCAGAGAGCATTACTTTTGGAACAACATGTATGTAGACTTTCAGAATTTCGTAGCTTCATGTCATAAATGTTTGGCAAGAAGGGGATACAAGGCATCACAAAAGGCACCGTTTCAGCGAATGCCAACTACAAGCCGTCCATGGGAAAGGCTGCATATAGATGTTTTAGGGCCTCTAAGGCGGAGCGACGAAGGCAATATATATGTTCTCGCCGGGGTTCGGACATTTGGGCACATTCCCTTTTAAAGCAATGAAATTGCTTTAAAAGGGAATGTGCTCCCTACTTGAGCAAGTGGTGTGCACAAATTTTTTTTCACTTATATCTCATAATCATTAAGAAATTGAGACATATTTACGATTTTATGTCTGAAAGACTTGGGCACAAATGTTAAAGGGGCCGTATAACAATTGCCGTTTCTTGGCCCAATAGCAAGAGTTTGACCGAGAAAATGTTCGCCGTAAGTTACTTAGGCACTAAATATTTACGGGCACGTACTTACAAACCTGTCGGGGGGGGGGGGGTTAATACTAAAAGTGTAAAATATGAACATTTTCTCGTCCGATCGGGAGGTTTTCAGCATTTACAAGCTACAACTCGACACATTATCTGAACGCACGTGCCTACTCTGAAAACGTGGGGGGGGGGGGTTAATACCAAAACTGTAAAATATGAAGCATTTCTCGTCCGATCCGAAGATTTTCAGCATTTACAAGCTACAACCCTTCCCCCTCCCCCCGCCCGACAGGTTTCCTGAGTAGGCTCATGCCTTCAGATAATGTGTCGAGTTGTAGCTGCTAAATGCTGAAAATCTCCCGATCGGACGAGAAATTCATCATATTTTACACTTTTGGTATGCCCCTCCCCCCACACACACACACACAGGTTTGTTGAGTAGGCACATACCCTCAAATAATGTGCTCAGTTGTAAATGCCAAAAATCCGCCGATCGGACCAGAAATTCTTAATATTCCATATTTTAGGTTTTAAGCCCCCACCCCCACCCGACAAGTTTCCTGGGTTTGCTCATACTCGCAGAGAATTTGTTTAGTTATAGTTTATAGAAAAATATCGTAAATAAGAAAATACGAAATTACGGACATTTTATGTGTGCTTGGGAGGGGGGGGGGGCTAAGAAAAATCCTTACTTCCTTCAAGGCTGTCAAACATTTAAAAAAAGGTTTCGTCTATTTTAGTGTTTTAAATTAATCAAAAATTTGGGGCTATATTAACGGCGGGGGGGGGGGCTCGCCCTCCATGGGCACCCTTGGTGCTATGTAATCATGAATATGAGTTATGTAATCCCGATCCAGAACGACGAAATTGTCAAGTTTTCGGATATTATGCTTGTCATATTCACACCCCAAAAAAAAACGTATTGTCATCTTCAAAATTTGTGCATTGTAATATTTTTTTTTATTCAATTATAATTTTTTTAAATTCAATTATAATTGTCGTTTGTCTTACTGGAAACGTTTTCTCCATTCAATTCCCCTCACAGCGAAAAAAAAACGGCAATTTTTGTACGGCCCCTCAAAATTTGTGCCCAAATGTCCGGGTGCCCAAATGTCCGGTGCCCAAAAGTCCGGGTGTCCAAATGTCCTAAACTCGTTCTCACCATTCAAGATGCATTCACTAAATTTCCATTAGCCTGTCCAATGCCGGACCAAAAAGCTCAAACTATTGCGAAAATTTTACTCGAGGAAGTATTTTGTTTGTTTGGTGTGCCTGAATTCATGGTTAGTGATAGGGGTGCTAACTTTCTCTCCGGAACTATGAAGCAACTTTGGAAAAACATGCAGATTAAGTATTTACATACTTCAAGCTTCCACGCGCAGAGCAACGGGTTGATCGAACGGTTTCATAGGGTCCTTGCATTTATGCTCAGCCATTTTGTAAACCGCAATCACACAAATTGGTGTAATCTTATTCCATTCGCATTATCTGCTTACCGCTCCGCTGTCCACGCCACGACCGGGGACACTCCTGCATTTATATTTTTCGCCAGAGATTTGATTTCACCATATACCTTGATTCCGCCTAGAACGAGGCAAACCTATTTTTTCACAGAGAATTATGTTGAGCATGTTTCTGATATGATAGCTGCAGTTAACGGAGTGATGAGTGAGAGAATAAAAAATGCTTCAGAAAAACAAGAAACTCACCGGATGAAAACAGCGGTTTCCAAAGATTTTGAAGTCGGTCAACTGGTATTTCTTTATACCCCGAAGCAGTGGCGGCTCGTGCTCCTGAGAGTGTACGTGCTGCGACTTACCGATTTACATTCGGTCTGCGACCCCCTCCGCCCCCACTACCGCTTTCACTAAAGGCCTTAAGAATTGGGCAATGGGATCATCTTGATCATCGGGAAAAATACACAAGAGCAGATGTTTGTAATAACATATAAATTATTATGATTATTCATTTTGTTCACCTCTTTGGCGTTAATGGTTAAATTTGTAATTGTATGTTCAACACAGTATTAAGCCTAATATTTTGCGGAATATATGGCTTGATTAATCTGCCCTGACTTCAGCTGCCTAGAAAACATTATCAGATCTTCATTATCGTGGAAAATAGCCGAGAACAAAATCAAAGTTCTGTAAAAAGAACGAAAGTTTATTTATTTACTCATTTATTTTTATTTATTTATTTATTTATTTTAAAATAGGTTTTTATTCAGTTTCATATTTTTAACACGAGACTTTTTTTGCAGTGTGCTTCAATATACAATTCAGTCAATCACTCTAGCAACTTTATTATTTGCGATTTTTAATGCACTTTGAAGAGCTTAAATATGAATTAATTATACACTGCTGGCCACCCAAAATGCAACACCAAGAAGGAAGCATCCGATTGGCCTGAAATTCGCAGCATGCGTCGCCCGCGAGAGGACATGCAAACGATTAGCATTGCAGGGCATATGCAAATCATGTGCGCCCGGCACGCCACCGAGAAGCACTATAAGAAGGGTGCACAGAAGGCGGGGTGTAAGTAGTAGAAGTGCGTTGTGCTGCCAGACCTGTGCGTGGGAAGCTTCCTGATGCCTCGTCGCAGAATACGGCAGTCATTCTACCACGTTTCGGAGTTCGACAGAGGACGAATAGTGGCTTATCGCGACAGCGGTTTATCATCCAGCCACAGTGAGGCGAGTATGGATTCGGTGGGTGCAGGAGGGACGGACAGACCAACGTGAGCGATGGCCGCGGCAGCGGTACACCACCGAACGAGAGGACCGGCATGTTGTGCGGCGGGTATTGACGGCTCGCACCGCCACATCACGAACGTTAGCGCAGGAATTAGGGTGTGTTGCGCAACAACCTGTGTCAGCAAGTACCGTTCGACGTCATCTGCAGGAGCGGGGCCATGTCGCACGGCGACCATTGCTCCGATTACCATTGACGTTACACCACCGGCGAGTGTGGCGGCAGTGGGCCGTTGAACACCACACCTGGACTACGGAATGGCACGACATTGTCTTCTCCGACGAATCCCGCTTCTGCCTGCAACACCACGATGGTTGGAGCCGCGTGTGGCGGAACCCCGGCGAGAGACTGTATGACGCCTGCATTATGCATCGCCATACCGGTCCGTCGCTTGGCATTATGGTTTGGGGCGCAATTGGATATGACACCCGCACTCATCGCCGGTACACCCAACAGCCACCGCTACATCTCCGAAGTTTTGGAGCCTGCAGTCCTCCCTTACCTGCAGGACCTGCCAGCGGGCACGTGTCAACATGACAATGCGCGCCCGCACGTGGCACGCATCGTGCAACAATTCTTCACGGCCCACCAGGTGTCACTGCTGCCGTGGCCAGCCTGTTCTCCCGATATGTCGCCCATCGAACATGTCTGGTCGCTGATCGGCAACCGAGTGGTCCGGCAAGCACCACCCGCGGCTACGCCTGATGAACTGTAGCAACGTGTGGAAGAAATCTGGACCGACATACCCCAAACCCACATCCAAAGCCTCTTTCGTTCGATGCCGCGGCGTGTAGCGGCCGTTATTTCCAGCCATGGGGGTCACACGAACTATTGAGATAGGAAAAATAAGAGAATCCTTTCTCCAGCACTTCGAAAAAAAATAAGGGGGAGATGATGTAACGTACCAGGAGATGTGACGTACCTGCCAGCAGGACGCACACGACATAAAGGCATATAGGAATCAGAATAATCGTCTGCGTAGCTCAGTTGGTAGAGCGACTTGTTCCGGAATAAGCGGCCTCGGGTTCGAATCCCGGCGTAGACCAAAAATGACGGAGAAATTTAATTTGTTATAGTCATTAATTGTATATAGTGAACGCTCTATGACACCGAATATTTTGTGCACCACCGTTAGAATGTTTAATAATTTTCAATTTGTGAAATGTGTGCATACGAACATTTTGTGTTTACATGAACATTTTCCAAAAGATAATTTAAATTTTTGTGCATCAAATTGATGATTTGCGTTAAAAGGATTTTTTATATGCTTTCACGCACATTAATTTACGCTACTCCCTTTAAGTGGTTAAATGGACAATGATCTTATTGAACTTTAAACAGAGTCATTTAAAAGACTGAAGAAATGCATCTATTGATTATTTGCAGTGTTATTTATCGTCAACTATGTTTTAAATTATTCTGCCATTAGGTCATCATCGTAATGTGTGGAAATATGTTTATCAAAGAAATCAAAGAGAATAACTGTATGTAAACCTTAGCATGCAGGAACCACTTCAATATCATGTAGAATTGCCCGCCCAATATTGTATTGTCAAAAGCTTGTCCTCATTCCAATTAATCACGTTAGTTACTGTAGGCAAAAAATGAGGCTGTTTAGCGCCATCCTCATTTTTATTTTCGCGGGGGAGATATTGTAACCGGGGCTTCCATATTTATCAGAAGCGAAATTCAGTATCCATTTTTAGAGATAGTGAATTGTAGTCATTTTCTTTCAATTCCCGCCATTTGGATGGGCTGGGCAGCGAACATGCAAAGTACTTCTTTTCCCACGCGTCGCAGCAGAGGGGGTGTTATATTTATAGCTTCGACGATGAGAGAAGAATGAAACTGGACATTATTGCTTTTCCGCCGTCCCAAGCAGTACGATGAAGAGGGGACCAGCGAGCCAATTAATGAATCTTGCGTTTTTCGGAGAGGAGGCATCTTAGGGTGTGGCTTTGCTTAGGAGGAATTCGTCGGACTTCACACGGGGGAGAGTTTACGTTCGGGGGTCGGCTATCGGAGCAAGAAAGAGCAGAGGGGACTCAGTGGCAGAAAGTCGACGAAGCAGGAGATCTTTAGCGGTGGTGCCAGTATCGTCGGGGCAAAGAGAAGTAGGAAGGAATGAGGCCGATGATGAGAGAGACGGAAGGAGATTATGAGGGGTTAATAGGTAGAAAGAATGGAGATCAGGACAAGGCTTAAAGGCATTCCCCGTAACACCTGAATAAAAGTCTTCCTCACTGCAAAATTTAGCCTCAGTCGATTCACTTTTCCTTATTTTGTATTGTATTTATCTGCTCCAGTTGGGAGAATTACGGATTATACCACCGATACAGAACTTACTGCAAAGGAAGCATCAAACGAACCCTCCACACAGGGCGCTGTTATAGAACTCAGCACCAAGCCCTGTAACAATAGCAGTGAGAGCACATGTCCGCGTAGCTCAGTTGGGAGAACAACTTACTCCGTAGTGAGGAGACCCGGTTTCGATGTCCGCGCGGACAAACTTGTGCGTTATATTGGCGCCCGAACTTCCAGGAGGACTCGGCTGTTAAGTTTCTCGCAATGATGTGATGTTCTTTCCACACGGTGAGACAGGAAAAATGAGAATCCCTTCTTCAGTGCTTCGAAAAAATAAATCAGTGTGATGTTAAGTTACACAAACCAAATTGTCTGGGATTTCTCAAATGCACGTTCTTCATGGGATGACTGACTACTGCCACAGACGGTACCGGCTTACCCCTTGGGCCATGCCCCCGGCTCTCTTTGGGGGGGGGAGATGTGACGTGCTTGTCCCGCAGGACACACATGAGATAAAGGCAGATACATGTCGGCGTAGCTTAGTTGGGAGAGCGACTTACTCCGGAGTGAGGGGACCCGAGTTCGATGCCCGGCGCGGACAAACTTGTACATTATACATTGCTTTTAACAGGCAAGAGAACACGAAGCGAATACTCAAAGAAGGTACGTACTCTTACGACTATTTCAAAAGTAAGGTCTCAGGTTTTAAAAGAAAACCCACCGACTCAAAGAGCAATCACTAAGTCGTTCAAAATCTCTGTATCAACTGTAAACAACATTTGAATCTGGAAAAAAAAAAAAAAAACATAATGCTCGTCGCTTTTTGCCTAGGAGCGTGACTGAGCGCAGAACACGGTGTAGACTTCTTTATGAAAATCACTTAGCCGGAGACAGATTGAAATTCATTGACTATTGATGAAGCATGGATCTACCTAAACGACTGTAACAAAAAAGGTCGATTTACTATTGCAAAAGAGCTAAAAAAAGAAAAAAGACTTACAAACTTGGTTCCAAGAATCCAAAGAAAGTTTCAGTAGAGGATTCGTGATTGTTGCTTGTTTCTCGTACAATGGGAAAATAAAGTTAAGAAAAGTTGAAAAGAATGTTAAAATCAATTCTACATATTACCGAAATAATGTTTTAACTCCTATATTTAAAGAGAAAATGCCATTCCCTTTTCCATAGTGTCTTCAAAGAGTAGAACTCCATCACATAAGGCTACTTACTAGTCACACATACAAATCTACCACTCCATGTTTCTTGAAAAAAAGAGACTGGTATCAATTTTTCTCATATTCCTTCCAAATCCCTTGATGTGTCAGTAATGAACTATTGTGCCTTCGGACTGCTAAAAAGAGAGCGCTTTCTAAACGCGGACCTAAAACAATGATTGGATTATGGAAAGCAGTGGAAGAGGAGTGGAATAAAATACCACAACCAATTATTAAAATGTCCTGTTATCTTGGAAATCTAGATGTAGGTTCACAGTCAAGAGAAAGGGCTATCAGATAGAACATTTAGTAAGGAAATAATTTTTTTAAACATTAATTATATTGTTGAAAAATCGTTTTAAAAATATGTGAGCATTCTCTGTATTTGAGGATGATTATTAATAGTTCCCCGCATTATCAACAAGTTAGTAAAATCATTGAATGCATTCATTATGATACGCTTTCCAACATACCAGAAACCATTACTCAAGTTATTACTCAAGTTATGAGGATAATGGCTGTGGAATAAATCTCGCTTCTGTGCCCTGACCTTTGACCTTATTTCAATGATATTCAACAGAACCGGTTCAGTATACCTCCGGAACAACATGGCAAAGTTTTGTTGCAATCGAAACATTTTTACATAAGTTATGACGCATAAGGGCGATGGAATGGATCCCACTCCTATGTCCTGACCTTTGACCCCATTTCGACCATTTTCAATAGGTTCGTCCCCATGTTATCCCCTACCACATACTAAAATTTCATCCAAATCGAACCCTTTTTACGCTAGTTATCGTGCGGACAGACAGACAGACGGACAGAGCTGGAGCATATACGTTTCTTCAACCTACGGTTGGAAAGCGTAAAAAATGCGTTTCCAAACAATGGGCAGTTCACTTGGCTCTAGATCACTTAGACTGCGGCCTGAGGTTTAGTGCTAACAGTTCCTCGCTCAAAAATCATGATTTAGAGATTTATGTAGGGGATTTTAGGAAGGGAGGGTCTGCCCCAGGTCTTAGACATGGGCGCCCATAGCATAGTTTTCAAGAGGGGGCAAATAGAAATTTGAACTTCAAATAATATAACACAAACACAACAACGTAGAAAAAAAAATTCTAAAATTCACGAGCAACTTTCTGTGATTCCTTTCGTGAATTAACAAAGCACATTTCTGATAAAACCTTTTCCGTGAAATGACTCAAAGAAACCTAAATTTCACGGAATTTTCGTAAGCCAGGAAAATTCTGAATTTTCAGAAACCTTTCCACAATTACTTTCTTATACTGACGGTAAATTACCGTTTTTAAGATGTGTTAATAAATATTCTGAATTTTCAGAAACCTTTCCACAATTACTTTCTTATACTGACGGTAAATTACCGTTTTTAAGATGTGTTAATAGAAAATTCTGAATTATCAGAAAATTTTCCACAATTATACTTTCGTATACTGACGGTAAATTACCGTTTTTAAGACGCGTTAACAGAAAATTCCGAATTTTCAGAAACCTTTCGGCAATTGTTTTCGTATATTAACGGAAAAACTCTGTTCTCACTTCTTCCGCATCCATATGACGAGAAATTTCTGGTAATAGGAGCGATTCGTGGGAATACTTAAGGTTTGATTAACTGTTAAATTTCATTCATCTGTCAACGGATCTGATTTTAAAGTTCTGTAGCGATATCGGATATTGTGGACAACATAGCGCATGAAATTTTGGTTATTGTGGCACCAGATATTCCATCCCCTCTCACACCATTTTTTGTTCCAACTATTGAATATTGTGTTACCATAAGGAACCGGGTACTTAAATTACTGTACAGATGATACTAGTGTCTATGTATCAGTGTGTGATGTCCTTTTTTAATTTTTTCTATTGAAGGTTTAACTACCACCGTGTGCAACTCAGTGGGTTATGAGCAAAAACCCCACCTTAATTTAGGGCCACTGGTTCCAGAGAAGGCAGAGAGCCAGTGCGATAAGACAAACACAACATCCATGCCTCACAGGTATTTGAACCCGGACTCTTCTCGGACGTATGATTAGAAGCCATCGCTTAGGCCACTGAACCACAGGGGCGGCATGAATTCCTTAAGACAAAAGCTATTATAGCTATTTATGTAAATTTATGTTTAGGAGTTTTGTGAAGTAATATGGGGGTTGTTTACCGAAAGTAATGCAAAAGTGGGCATAACTTCTTTATTAACTGACAGAGGTCGTTCAAATTGCACTAGTTGGTAGAGTAACTCTTCTTCTACACAAAGATACTGCTCAACATAGTCTCCATTACAAGCGATGCATTTGCGCCATCATTGAACCCAACTCTCGAATCCTCTTTGAAAAAATTCAGGTGTGGACTGTTGTACCCACTTCTTCACAGCCACTTTCACCCCGTCTGTGTCATCAAATTGTTGTCCCCGGAGACTGTCTTTCATTGGACCGAAGAGGTGGAAGTCGGAGGGCGCCAGATCTGGGCTGTGCGGTGGATGGGGGACCACAGACCGACCTAATTTCCTGAACGCCTGATTTGTTGCCAAAGATGTGTGTGGTCTCGCATTGTCATTGTGAATGTGGATCCCTTTCAGATTATTGTTCGGTCTCTTCCTCTTTATGGCCTCTCTAAGCTTCTTGAGTGTCTCAATGTACCGCTCGCTGGTCACGGTACTGCCACGTTGCAGAAAATCAAGGAGAATGATTCTCCTGTCATCCTAAAGAACAGTGACCATGACTTTCTATGTTGATTGCTGACTCTTCAGCTTCTTAGGCCTTGGTGAAGAGATATGACGCCATTCCATGGATTGATTCTTCGTTTCCGGATCGTAAAGATACGCCCACGTTTGATCCCCTGTTACCAGATCGGGAAAAAAGTGTCTTCATTAGCTTTAAAGGCTTCCAGCAGATCAGAGCAGACTTTCACCCTTTTCTCCTTCAAATCGGGTGTCAACTGCCGAGGTATCCACTTTGCACCCACTTTCCGATACCCTACGTCTTCCTCCATCTTCTGTATAGCATTGTGACCACAGTCGAATTGTGCAACAAGCTCACGGATTGTGACTCGTCTCTTCGCGCGAATCAATTCATCCACTCGCTGGCGATTCGTGTCAGTGGTCGCAGATGATGGTCTCCACTGCGTGGTTCGTCTTCAGTGCTGGTTTCCCCTTCTTTAAATTTCTTTATCCATCTGTTCACATTGCTCTTGTCAATGGTGTCATCTCCGTAAACATTCTGTAGCCTTCTGTGGATGTCGGACAGCCTTCGCCCTTCCTTCGTCAAGAACTCAATGACGGCATGCTGCTTCAGCTTGGAATCCATTATTTACCTGCAATGAAAAAGGGTTCCATAGAGGAAGAATTAATCTACCAACATGCGCAATTTGAACGATCTCTGTCAGTTAATAAAAAAGTTATGCCCGCTTTTGAATTGCTTTCGGTATAACCCTCGTGTTACTGCATAAAGCAGTACATTTCCCCTTTTCTTAAAGATAATTGAAAGTCATTGTCAGTTTAAGTAGATCTCAAGTTCAGAAGCATTATGTTGCTTCGGAAAAGCACGACGAAAAAAAAAATACTTAATTTGTGATAGGTCATCCAACAGAAAAAGTAAAATTATTACAACCCTATTTAAAAAAAATGCTACAACGGAAAATAAAACTCCCGATTCACCCGCATTAATGACAAAAAAAAAAAAAAAAAAAAAAAAAAACATCGTTGCGCAGTTAGTTTTACCTTGAACGCGTGCGTGACTCTCGAATCTTATCAGCTCGACCTAAGAACGAAGCCGCCGTTGCGAAAGGATTCGCTGATGTAAGGGCTGAGAAATTCAGGTTCTTCGATTTTGCGAAATTTCTGTGTAAATACGGGACGGACTTTTCTAAAATATTGGGTTGGTGGCGAATGAAATGTCAGGCAAAAGACCAGCACACGTGGACGGCGAGAACGGAAAAGTAGGACAACTTTCAAAGGTAAAATAATCCCCTTAGGCATCGACACAAAGTTGCCATCTGTCTGGCAAAGGCCATGATTCCGGAACGAAAAAAGTCTTGCGGCTGGGACCCGAAGATGTCATCAACTGCAAGTTGAACCTCGTTGTCACGTGAACGGTTTCTCGGACAGGAAGTGGACGAAACAGATGATAGTCTGTCGGAGACAAGTCCGGCGAATATAGGCAGGATGATGCGCTGCTTCATAGCCCAATGCTGACATGCTGACGCTAGTCAGTATCGTTCGTTGTGCGACACGAGGGCGTCCGTTGTCTTGGAGCAGAAGAACACCATGTCTGTTGACCAAAGCCGGTTGTTTCTGCAGAAACTTCCGGTGCATCTGGGGTAATTCAGCACGATAACATTCTGCAGTGATGGTTTGGTCTCTTGCCAAGAAACTCCGATGAATTATCCCGGCTGTGAACCACCAGACAAGGAGCATCATCTTCTTGGTGTGTAAGAGTGGCTTAGGATGCCGTCCAGCAGGCTGTGCCTTGCTTTAACCATTGTGCAGATCGTTTCCGATTATCATAAAGGACCCACTTCCCATCGCAGGTGACGATTCGATGCAGTAGAGGCTCCCGTTTGTTCCTGGCAAGCAGCGACGTGCAGACTTCCAAACGCCTAGTCTTGTTGGCAGTTGTCAACTCATGCGGCAGCCACATGTCCAGCTTTTTGACCTTACCCAGCGCAGCCAGACGCCGAAAAACTGTCGTGTGGTAGACACCTACCTCTGCCGCTATCTGAGGACACGTCTTTCGGGGGTCCGCTTCTACCACACGTAACAGAACACCGTCAGAAACAGCAACAGGTCGGTGACCAATTGCTTCGTTTTGCAGGTCCGTATCTCCGCTTCGAAACTTCACAAACCATCGCCGAATGGTTCGTTAGTTGGCTGTTTTTCTTCCAAATGCCGTGTTAACAATTCGAGCGGCAATTCCTGCAGAATGGCCCAGTTTAAATTCATACAGGAAGATTACTCTCTAATCCTGAGTGTGTGTTTCCTTTGCAAGCCACGTTACGTCCAAAGAAACCACGCCTAAACCTTGTTCTTCACACAAGTGCTAGCTACTTTTAGTAACTCTGTGACGTAATACCCGCAACACCTGTGGGTGATTCCATTCCGCCGCACAGTGGTCTAAGCGATGGCTTCTGATCATTCGTCCGGAAGGGGTCCGGTTCGAATCTCGGTGAGGCATGGATGTCGTGTTTGTCTTACGACACTGGCTCTCTCCCTTCCCTGGTACCAGTGGCCCTAAATTAGGGACGGGCGCCCATTGAGTTGCTCACGGTGGTCGTTAAACCTCCAATCGAAAAAAAAAAACAAAAAAAAAAACATTCTGCTGTGGTGGGGGCCTGTCTCCACCATTCGTTCGCGCCGAACATTTCATTCGCACCATCCCAATATCTTGTTTATTCACAAAATGTCTTTGTTTATTCACTGACGCCACGTGTTTGGAGGATTTTCACTTTGGATCTCGCCCTTTGGATTTCACACGCACATGTCTGAATCAGATCATATGTAGAGGATTTTAGGAAGGGAGTGTCTGACCCCAGGTCTTAAACAACTCTTAGAAATAGGAAGCTAGGAGATTTGGGCTAGAGTGCCCGATAGGAAAGTGACACGGAAGCGAGGTAGAAAGGAGGAGGAAGACGCCCTTATTTATCACCGGGGGGGAGTAGCCGGGACCTGACGGCTTAACGTGCCCATCCGACGCACGGCGGATATTTAGTGGTTCGAGCTTTCGTACCTGCCTGGGATCGAACCTGTGGTCTTCTCCGTGGCGGTGACGAACGTTGACCACTAGGCCACCCGCGACCCGCCCTTTGGATTTAACTGCCATAATTAATATATAGCCACTGCCGTTAATACCCACCAGATGGAGACGTCTCAGTAGCTAAGCCCATCTTACGGATTTATGATGTCAGAAGCTGACAGAAAAACACATATAGCGCCGTGGATTGTTGGCCACCGTCGTTTAAGGTTAACGCGCTCGGCTAGATATCGAGAGATCCGAGATCAATTCCCCGGCGGTGACCGAACAACAATTTTTCGGTTGCTGTGTGTTGGTAAAAACGTGGAAAGAGCGATGTCTTTTTTATCCAATAAACGGAACTGCTGACTACGGAAAATCTGTGAAAATACGGGTTAGAAAAAAGGGAACTTTTAAAAACGGAAATTTCGTTAAAAGACTGAGACCTACCGACAACTTTGCTGCCCGTTATTTTCAGGAATTTTCCCTGAATTCAGAAAGCTTATTTTTTACAGAGTAGGAGATTTGGGCTAATGTGCCCAACAGGAAAGCTACACGACAGCGAGGTGGAGAGGGGGAGGAAGAGACGCCCTAAGTTTTATTACCAATGTACGTCGGCTTAACGTGCTCGTCCAAGGCATGGCGGGTATTCAGTTGTTCGAACGTTTCTGCCTGCCCAGGATCGAATCGAGTTCCTTTTTCGTGACAGCCAGAAGCGCTGACGACTATATACCCGAAAGACATAATACCAGATTTCTCGGTGAAAATTTGCAAAAAAAAAAAAAAAAAAAAAGCCAGCGAAACTCGTAACGGCTTTTCAGTTGAAAACCCTACAGAACAGTACTTTTACTTTTGAAATCAGATGTTTCGCTGTGGGGTTATTTTCGATTGTACCCAAGGGCGGTTGCAGAGAGGGGGTGGCTATAGGGCACGCCCCCCCTAAAAGGGGGGAAGAAATCTTTAATTTTTTGTATTTTTACACCTTGCTAAAAGACACGCATCTGTCTATTTTTGTACTGTTAAAGCTTGTAAAATAATCCAGGTAGTTCTTGAAACTCCTGATGTCGCCTTTTTCAGACAGGAATTAATCAAGCCTCAAGCCAATGTGAAGCAGGAAGAAAAGTAGATTCTTTTCCAGAATCTGCCATAGGATGCATTGCAGCAATTCAGACCAATGAAGATCTAATTTGCTTGAACCATATCAATTGTCTGCTGACAGTATTACCTGTTATTTCCGTTACAACAGCGATGCAAGAGAGGTCCTTCTCAGCTATAAAATGGCTGAAAACATGTCTAAGAACCACATAAACCAGCAGTGCCTTACAGGACTAGGTTTAATGCATATTCACTAAAATATTGCCCTAAAAATATTGATGAAATTTTGGAGAGATTTGTCCGAATGCCCCCAAGGAGACTCACTTTTCTGTGACATACAGCCCATTCTTTATTTAAAAGCGTTATTCAATAAATTCGTGCACTTAAAATGACTCTTCCCAATCAAAATACTCATATAACCATGCATGTCATTCTCCGAAAAACATTTTTTAAATCGCTAATACATATATCGACCCCCCCCCATTATATGACTCCAAGGAAATATGTTCTGACATTCGATCAAACTGATAGTGGTATTAAGGTGCCCCCTCTTTTTCAAATTTCTGCAACCGCTACTGATCGTACCCACAAGACACAAATGATGATGGTTTCTCGGTGTAAAATTGCAATCAGACAGTTTTATGGAGTTTTGCGAATTCAAGACGCTGAATTATGTTTTGGAAACGGATGTTTCGTTGACACATGCGTGTATCATACCCAAAAGACACGACCGCAGATGTCTCGGTGATAAATTTCAATCAGACAGCAAAACTCGCACACAATACTCAGTTTTAAAAACTCTACAAACCACTGCATTTAATTTTCGTATGGGATGTTCCGTTGTAGTAGTGTTATTGTCGATCGTACCCAAAAGACATGTTCGCGGAGATTTCACAGTGAAAGAATTCCGTGGTACTATAAACACCATGCTTTTCGCTCCCCCTTATTTATACTTTCATACATACTTCATTCTTCCTGGACAATATACTCTGCAGCTCGTTTTTTCTCAGCAATTTATGAAGATCCGAACTAAATTACTTTTGAACTCCATTATTAGTAGCTTTTCCTGTTTCGTATGTTTGAAATAAGTGGAATTGATCGTACTCAATGAACTGTTGTAGCCCCACGGCTTTCACCTCTTTTTTTTTTTTTTAGGTGGATGCTGCTGCTACCTTATTTCTTTTTTCTATTTGTTAATAAACGACGCATGCCTTTATGTTAGCGCTTTAATGATGATGAGGTTAGAGCTTGCATATGCTCGATCGAGCTCGGTGGGATTCAACTTCAACTGTTCCACTTCTCTCTAATGAGAACAACATTCCACTTTCTTCCGCCCTAGTGTTTATTATGTTAAGTCCTCATTAGGAACCTCTACAGATTGTACGACAGATAGATTGCCTGCTACTTCTGATGAGGAAATACAGCAGATCGCATTTTTTTTTTATCTATCTGTTGGTGCACGGAGGATCCTCCCCCCCCCCCCCCGACATCTCTGAAAAACATGGCTCAGCATTTTTGCTAAACTTTTAACTATTTCCGGACGCGGTAGAAAAGAAAGAGTGTAACAAAGAATTTTGCATTAAGAAAAATAGGAAAATTCTAGAGTATACAACGTTTGTCACAAATATTTTATTTTTTCAAGTCTACCAAAGTTTCGCTGGGTATTGACCTAGATTCATCAGGACGAATGACACGTAAATATTCAAATTGTACAAGATTTGGTTAGTTGCTTCCACACGCTTGATAGAAATGGTGTGGATGCCATGTCATTAACAAGTTGCGAAGAATTCTGATATATACGGAAAGCTTCCAAAATATCAAGTTTGGTGGTTGAATAGATGGTTTGTAAATTAGTTTTGCTTCTTCAAAGAGAAATTTATGGTCCTCTTCGTAGCAGTGTTTAGCCATCGATGACTTCTTTCGGTCACAGTTCCGAATATAGGTCTTGTGCTCCTTCAATCGAAAACGCAAAGCTTTACGGGTCTGTCCTATAAATGAAGCGCCACATGCACATGCAATTTAATAAATTTCCCACGAGTTTTTGTCTTCAACGAATTCCTTTGATCCTAAAAAGTTCATTTTGTTTATGGGTTTAAAAATCACTTCAAAATTAAAGGTTTTGAGAATTTTTGAAATTTTGAAGGCGCTGTCATGGGAAGTTCGTTTACGTGCTATTCGTCCTTTTTTTTTTTTTTGATTGGAGGTTTAACGACTACCGTGAGCAACTCAATGGGCTATAAGCAGTCGCCCGTCCCTAATTTAGAGTCACTGGTTCCAGGGAAGGGAGAGAGCCAGTGCCGTAAGACAAAAACAACATCCATGCCTCACCGGGATTCGAACCCGGACCCCTTCGGGCGAATGATCAGAGGCCAACGCCTTAGACCACTGCGCCACCGGGACAGCCCATTCGTCCTGTTGAAGCTAATTCAATATCTAACGAAAACTTGATCGACTTGAAAAAATAAAATCCTTGTGACAAACGTTGTATTATCGTAATATATATAATCGTCACAAGACCCGGTGGCTCAATGGTCTAAGCAATGGCTTCTGATCATTCGTCCGAGATGGGTCCCGGTTCGAATCCCGGTGGGGCATGGAGATTGTGTTTGTCTTACGGCACTGGCTCTCTCCCTTGCCTGGAGTCAGTGGTCCTAAATTAGGGGTGGGCGACTGCTTATAGCCCATTGAGTTGCTCACGGTGGTCGTTAAACCTCGATTAAAAAAAAAAAAAAGACACTGATTAAAAAAACAATTCTAGAGGAGTTTGATTTGATTTACAATACATGTAAAATGATGTAATATGGGCAGCGTCAAATGAATAAGCAATTTGGAATGCTTTCCGCCGCAGAAAATAAAGTAATAAAAATTCTCTGTTGTTAGGAGACGGCTTTGCAAGCCTATACCACCATCAATTTCATCAGCTCTCCTAAAATAATCTCTTATAAATAAATACTCGTAAAAAGAAAATCAGAAAAGTACAAGTACGTGTTGAAAATCCCCGGCTGAAGACGACACATCTTCCAAAAACTTTGCTATTTTAATTGATCTATAATATGCAGCGTGTCCACAAAGTATCGTCCTATTTTGACCATCAATAACATCAAAACAGCCCGTGCCCGAGCGTTTCGGGGCGCTGACTTCACTTGCCCGAGGTGAGCCCGGACTCAAATCTCGATGAGGCATGAATACTTGTCTGGCCAGCTCGGTGGCGCAGTGGTCATCTGAGATGAGTCGGGGTTCGAATCCCATCGAGGCAAGGATGTTGTGTTTGTCTTACCGCGCTGACTCTCTCCCTTCCCTGGAACCAGTGGCCCAAAATTAGGGACGGACGACTGCTTATAGCAAATCGAGCTGCTCACGGTGGTCGTCGAAACCTATCTGATGGAGCTGGCTTTTTTTTTATTGGAGGTTTAACGACCACCGTGAGCAACTCAGTGGGCTATAAGCAGTCGCCCGTCCCTAATTTAGGGCCACTGGTTCCAGGGAAGGGAGAGAGCCAGTGCCTTAAGACAAACACAACATTCATGCCTCACCGGGATTCGAACCCGGACCCATCACGGAGGAATGATCAGAAGCTATCGCTTAGACCACTGTGCCAGCGGGGCGACTGGAGCTGGCTTAGTCTTATTCCTGAAACTATAGTGGCCCTAATTTGGGGAGGGTCGACTGCTATTATCTCTTAGAGTTGCTCTCTCTGACTGTTCGCTCCACACAACAAGAAGAAACTCAACCAAAAGAATAAAGCAATACGGCAAATGATTATCGAACCCAAGAAGTTATATTTGTGAGTGTGTGTGCGTGTGTTTTAAGTACGCCTTTTGTAAAACAGAAAAAGAAAAAAAGTGATCGGGTTTTATGTCATTATTTTGTCCATCCGTTTACGCCCATATCTCTGAAAGCCGCCCCCAACCCCCCGGTGGCGCAGTGGTCTAAGCGCTGGCTTCTGACCATTCGTCCGTGATGGTGAGGCATGGATGTTGTGTATGTCTCACGGCTCTGGCTCTCTCCCTTCCCTGGAACCAGTGGCCCTAAATTAGGGACAGGTGACTATTTATAGCCCATTGAGTTGCTCACGGTGGTCGTTAAACCTCCAATAAAAAAAAATAAAATATATATATATATATATATTAGATAATCGCGTATTATCCGATGAATAACTTTCCAAGGGACAGGAAAAGACCCAGAAGAAGACCACATAGGAGATGGGTGGATGAAATTCGAAAGTATGCAGGGGTGACATGGAGGAGACTGGCACAAGACAGACCGTTGTGGAGGAAACTTGGGGAGACCTTCGTCCAGCAGTGGATTGATAATGGTTGACAATGATGATGATGATGATATATATATATATATATATATATATATATATCTGAAACTATTAGTCCGATTTAAAAAATTCTTTTTTCATTGGAAAGCTTGAAATATGAGAGTGATGATCCTTGCATTCGCGTATTATCCGATGAATAACTTCACCGCTAGAGGGCGTAAATGCAGATGATATCGAATTCAAAATACATTTTATTCCATGTATTTGCTTCTAAATATTCGATTGAAAATTTCTTTTCCTTTCGGTGCCATTTATATCGAAGATTATTTTCTCTTTTTCAAGTAATGCATAGATTTTCCGCTAGGGGGTAAAGGAAAAATGAGTTTTTCTCGATATCTCTGCTTCTGAAACTCCGACTTCCTGCATCGAATAAACTCCTGATAGAAAATGTTTTGCAAATAATTTCAAATTTTTTGTTGAAGAATGGCTTGGCTACTAGGGGGCGTAAGTGTTTATTTCTTCTTCTGGTGTATTTGCAGAAACATCTGAGCTTCTGAAAACTCGATTGAAAATTTATTTTCGTGGACCGATGTAAAACCTTTTGAACATACCTCCTCCTTAAAATAAAGCATAGTTTTTCCGCTAGGGGGAGTAGACGTAGATCTTATTTTTGTCGATATCTCTGCTCCTAAGAGCCCAATTTGAAAAAAAAAATCTTTCTTTGTTGGAGAGCGTTTCCGGTGCGAAATGTTTCTTACATACTTTCAAATTTTTTTTAAGTTACAAGTGTGTCACTAGAGGGCGTAAGGTCGCGCTTTCGTTTACAGAAATATCTGCGGGACTAAAAGTCTGATTGAAAAAATTCTTTTTCGGTTAGGTACTATGAAAACTCTGTGTGGGTGTGTATTTTCTTCAAAAAATAATGCACAATTTCGCCGCTGGCTGGAGCAAAAATTTTTTATCGCCGCCCCGGTGGCGCAGTGGTCTAAGCGATGGCCTCTGATCATTCGTCCGAACGGGGTCCGGGTTCGAATCCCGGTGAGGCATGGATGTTGTGTCTGTCTTACGGCACTGGCTCTCTCCCTTCCCTGGAACCAGTGACCCTAAATTAGGGACGGGCGACTGCTTATAGCCCATTGAGTTGCTCACGGTGGTCGCTAAACCTCCAATAAAAAAAAAAAAAAAAAAAAAAAAATTTTATCTGTTTTTCTCGACATTTCTGTTTCTAAATGAGAGATTTAAAAAATTCTTTTGACACCGGACACCATTTACCTTGTGAAACCCTTTAGGTTTGTATTTGAGGAGTTTTGTAGTTCACAGTTCTGTCGCTAGGTAGTCTTTGTGTACTTCTGCTTGCAGCTGTATCTCCGATTCTAAAAAGCCTATTGAGAATTTTTTTTACTATATGCCCCATTCGCTACAATAAAGATGGAGAGCATTATCCCCTTTAAATAATGCGCATTTCCCCCGCAAGGGGCGTAAAGGTCAAAACCTTTTTCTCACTGTTTCTGTTTCCGGGAGTCGTATTTGAAAAGCTTTTTCTTGGTATGGCTTTTTCCATGAAGAATACTTTCAGTATATTTTCAACATTTCCATTATGCAAAATTCTTCCGTTAGGAGGCGTATAGTTAGATATCCTTCTGTATTTCTTCTTTTAACTGCTCGATTTAAAAATCTTTCCCTGATACCAGAAACTTTTTGCGCGACATTTGTTAATTTTCGTAACATACAGTTGAGGCCAAAAGTCCTGCACCAACAGACCGAAAGTCCATTTTTGATGTTTGAAGCAACTTATACAGCGTAATGGTCAAGTCAGGAATACATATTATACATTATTTTAAAGGAAATTTTATGCTGAATTCAAATATGTTTACAGAATATTATTACCAGTAATAGAAGTGAAGTTACAAGCAAAAATGTGCAAGTGAGGAAACACAAATCCAGTTCTGAGAAAGCGTTCGCGTCCCCCTAATGCACTGTAGCTTTCTCCGACGTCCGCTAGTTAGATATAAAAGGATGTAGAATCGTATGCCGACTTGGAATGCAGCTGCTTATAGTCAATTCACGGAAGTTTATGCAGAATTCCTGGTGATATTTGCATTTAGGAATGTCAAAGACCCGAAAATTGGTCCTGTCTCTTCAAACCAGGGCAAAAATTATTACTTTGCATGAACTTGGATTCAGTAGTCATAAAATTGCTGTTAAATGTGGCTGTGATCATTCCACTGTCTTGCGCACCATTAAAAGAGTTGCAGAAACTGGATGTGTAGGAAACAGAAAAAGAACAGGTCGACTAAGGCTGTGTACTGAACGTGATGATCGCATGTTTGTTCGTCGTTGCTTAAAATAAAGATTTAAAACAGCCACTGATTTAAGAAATGAGTGGGATAATAAAGTAGGAATTATTGCATCTGCACGTACAGTTTGTCGTAGGCTACAAGAAAATGGACTGATTGTACGATGAGCTGCACGAAAACCTTTCCTTACTGAGCAACATGAGCCAATATGGCGGCGGAGAGTGAAGCACGTGTTAACGAGCTCTTGTGCTGTCTTCAAAATAATTTGCAAACTAGCTCTCACAGTCACCTTAGAAATGTTTGTGCGCATTTCTATAATGAAGAGATGGTGAGAATGGCTAAAGACGTCTTATTTGAAACTCTTCCGGTCGAGTATGCTTCAAAAAATGTAAAACGACGTGGAACTGCAACGAAAACCAGGGCTATGTTGGATATGGAGGACATTTTAAGTGCCATGACGGATGCCGACTCAAATGGTAAGCTAACAGCATTCTATGCTTTGCGCCTAAATGACATCCACCTCCCATGAATATATCAGAGATCCTCTGTTCTCTCCATCTGCGAAATTAAAGCCTATATTGCAAGTTCTCAAAACCGAATTGAAAGTACTAAGGATGTACCTGCTCGAAAAGTGTCCTTGGAAAAGTCTCAGGGCATAATTGTAAACCAGAGTGTCAACCAAGGAGATTAGAATAAGATATCTGGAGATGCCCTTGTTATTAGAGCAGCACCGCTTTGCGTGAAACCTTTGCGTGAAAACCAGGGCTATGTTGGATATGGAGGACATTTTAAGTGCCATGACGGATGCCGACTCAAATGGTAAGCTAACAGCATTCTATGCTTTGCGCCTAAATGACATCCACCTCCCATGAATATATCAGAGATCCTCTGTTCTCTCCATCTGCGAAATTAAAGCCTATATTGCAAGTTCTCAAAACCGAATTGAAAGTACTAAGGATGTACCTGCTCGAAAAGTGTCCTTGGAAAAGTCTCAGGGCATAATTGTAAACCAGAGTGTCAACCAAGGAGATTAGAATAAGATATCTGGAGATGCCCTTGTTATTAGAGCAGCACCGCTTTGCGTGAAACCTTTGACGGCCGAACCGCGAGGTTCGGCCGTCAAAGTGTGGGAAAGCTCATGGTTTTCAAGGCTATTTCAATGCATTTTGTGTTAGCCGAATCACCTTCTTTCGTCGCAAATGTTACCCATTTCACATCGCAACTTGCAGCCAATGCGTGAGAAAATGCTGAATTTATAAAATTCTTAATTATTTTGAGGCTTTTTCCCATTTTTATTTTAAACTGAAATACACGGACGTTAGTGCGAATTCTAAACAAAACATAACGTTAAAATTGAAAACGTCACTCGTGTAAGAAGCATAATTCCTCCCGGTTTGATATTAACATGATCTCTGCAACCAAAAACCAAGCAATTCCGAGATACACACAGTTCAAATTACATAGGTACCATGTAAACAACGTCGATTTCCCACAGTTTGCGGCAAGAGATCAAGGGCATCTCCAGAAGTATTATTCTAATCTCCTTGGTGTCAACAGGTCCCTGAGCTCTGCACAAGGCGAGATGGTTAACAGTAACACCCCTTCTCCTCCCTTAATCACTTAACAGAGCAACAGCATCTGCCATCCTCTCAAGCTACAGATCCCAAGGAGCTTGTCACCCTGCCTTGTCCTCCTGGAAAGCAGTGTTTGGTGGGAAAGAAATTCTACTCCTCCTCATCGTTCGTATGCCCAAATCACTAAAGCTCAGCCACCCCTCAATCCCACCCACTAAACCCACCAGC
Organism: Macrothele yani; assembly: GCA_039090855.1. Taxonomy (NCBI): domain Eukaryota; kingdom Metazoa; phylum Arthropoda; class Arachnida; order Araneae; family Macrothelidae; genus Macrothele; species Macrothele yani. Next base: position 71,501,313 of record CM077016.1, on the reverse strand, counting down.
TCCCCACCATGCAAAATCTACCCAGCGTCGTGGTGTCATCGGAAGCGGTACTAAACCGGTCAGCATTTCTGCTGCTCCCAGTCATCAGCAAGCCCCATCGATTTATATTGGCAGATGTAACCAGAGCAGCAAAACTGAAAATATCACTGAATACCTTAAATCGGAGGGCATCAATGTTGTAGACTGTGTGCGCCTAAGTTCTGAAACTGCGTATGCCTCTTCATTTAGAATAACTGTAGAAAATGAGAAATATGACTTTTTATTGTCAAATAGCGATTTTTGACCAGTTGACATAATCGTTCGACCATTCCGGTTTCTCAGAAAACATCGGATAAATCATAATGATCAGTCTGCACGTAAACCTAATACATATTTCTTGGAAAGTAAAAATTCGCGTAGTATGAATAGTGAACCTTCTGCCTTCCTTGGGACGCATTGCAATAACACAAATGCAGATAATGTTTCCTTAAACTCGGAGAAGAATTTGTGTTCTGATGAGGTTTACTCAGAAAAAACAGGTGAGCAGTCAAAATGACTGTGCTGCAATATTAGGATTTATTATCAAAATGTTGGTGGTATGAAATCCAAAACTCAGGACTTTTACACCTCAGTTCTTGCTGAGGATTACGATATTATTTGTATAACTGAAACTTGGCTCCAGGATGATGTGTTTGATTCTGAACTCTTAGACTCTCAATATACTGTCTATAGGAAAGATAGAAATGTATACGCGACTAATAAAAATTGTGGTGGTGGCATCTTAATTGCTGTTAAGAACAACTTTCACAGTCACAGAATGAGTGATTTAGAAAACTCTGATGAAAATCTTTGCGTTAATATTAAAGTGAATCACTCAAATTCAATTTATATCAGCACTATCTACTTCCCCCCATCCTCCAACTCGCAAACTTATTTAGATTACTTTAATCATGTTAGTTGTCATCCGGCTGTATGTAATGAAGATATGATATTTGTTGGCGACTTCAACCTACCATCTTATGTACCTGGTACTAACTTGGATTTCCGTACGTACGGGGGAAAAGAAAAAGCTCTAACTGAATTCGCTAGTACTCTTAACTTGTCTCAGTTGAACAACACTGTGAATGTCAATAATAAATGGCCGCCCCGGTGGCGCAGTGGTCTAAGGCGTTGGCCTCTGATCATTCGTCCGAAGGGGTCCGGGTTCGAATCCCGGTGAGGCATGGATGTTGTGTTTGTCTTACGGCACTGGCTCTCTCCCTTCCCTGGAACCAGTGACCCTAAATTAGGGACGGGCGACTGCTTATAGCCCATTGAGTTGCTCACGGTGGTCGTTAAACCTCCAATCAAAAAAAAAAAAATAAAAAAAAAATAATAAATGCTTGGATTTAATTCTTTATAACAACTTCAGCTTTCAGTGTGTGGTATCCCCTGTTTCTTCATCGCTCTTGAGAGAGAGTGGACATCATCCAGCTTTAGTTTTATAATTTTTTCAGGTTCGCTATGCTAAACCCCAATGTAATGCTCCGCTTGTTCACTTTAACTTCCGCAACGGTGATTACACCAAGCTCTATACTTTATTAGAGACTTGCGATTGGTCCGATCTCCATAAGTAAACTGATAGCGTAGATGCCTTGAACTGTTTTTATGACAAGTTCTACAGTATCCTCAATGAATGTATTCCCAAGAGCAAAGCTTCCAGGAATAAGTACCCCCCGTGATTCAGTGGGTATATTATAAAAACTCTTGCTCTGAAAAACCACTACAGAAGAAAATTTATGAAGCATAGCAATATTGACGACTACAGACAGTATAAAGATATCCAGGCCGAAGTTGAAAAGGCCGCCCCGGTGGCGCAGTGGTCTAAGCGATGGCCTCTGATCATTCGTCCGAACGGGGTCCGGGTTCGAATCCCGGTGAGGCATGGATGTTGTGTTTGTCTTACGGCACTGGCTCTCTCCCTTCCCTGGAACCAGTGACCCTAAATTAGGGACGGGCGACTGCTTATAGCCCATTGAGTTGCTCACGGTGGTCGTTAAAAATCCAATAAAAAAAAAAAGTTGAAAAGGCGGAAAAAGCAGCGCATATCTCGTTTACGAAAGAAACTGAAGAACTTAACACTCGCGATCCATCCAAATTCTGGGAATTTACAATTCTTAAGAAGAAGCGATGCATCCCACTCAATATACTTAATCGCAATAACACCAGGATTGAGGGTGGCAAGAACATCGCTAATGGCTTTGCAGATTTTTTCCGTTCTGTCTTCGTTACAGAGAATTCTTTTCTCCACCAACCTGATATATTCTCTGTAACTGCCGAAGGTCAGTACGAACAGCTTGACATTCTTGACATTGACCACTTCGCTGAGAATGAGATCCTACACGCTATCAAGAAACTGAAAGGAAGTACAGCTGTTGGTCCTGATATGATTCCTTCGTACATATTCAAAGGATGTGGTCAGACGCTTTGTAAGCCGCTGCTTCATATTTATAATCTAATTGTCATTACTGGAATTTTCCTTCTAGATCTGCAAAAAGCGAAAATTATTCCTGTTTTCAAAAAAGGCAGCCGAGACTCTATTGAGAATTATCGACCTATCACAATTATTTCTGTCCTGGCGAAAATAGTTGAGTCTTTTATGTTTTCTAAGCTATATGATCATTTCAAACATGTCCTCAGCTCTGCACAGCATAGTTTTGTGAAGAAACGCTCAACGCTTACCAACCTGTTCCACATCACAGAAGATATTACGTCATATATTGACAGAGGATCACAAGTTGATGTTATTTTCACTGACTTTGCTAAAGCTTTTGACAAAGTTCATCATGGCATTTTACTCAGGAAATTGAACTGTCTTGGCCTCAGTGATAACCTGATGTCCTTGTTTAAGTCCTATCTTTTCAACCGGTCCCAGTCTGTTATTTATAAGAACCATGTTTCTGATCCCTATGTTGCCACATCTGGAATACCCCAAGGCTCTAATTTAGGACCACTCCTGTTTTCTATATACATTAATGACCTTCCGTTTTGCATTCATAGCCCATGTATCTTGTTTGCTGATGATCTCAAGCTTTATCGCAATGTACAGGCTCCTGAGGACTGTCTTGCTCTTAAACTGACGTCAATAACCTGCTTCAGTGGTGTACATTAAACCATCTCCATCTCAACATCTCCAAGTGTCATGTCGTTTCCTTTTCGCGGAAAAGGAAACCAATTATTTTTTACTACAAAGCTGGCAACTATACTCTTACACGGACAAACGAAGTCCAGGACTTGAGAGTCACGTTTGATTCGAACTTGGACTTTAAAAGTCATATAAAAAAATTGTACGTACAGCGTACAGAAAACTTGGATGTATCATGCGACATTCCACGTATTACTCGAATACTCAGACACTTATTCGCATTTTTGAGACTAAGGTCAGATCTTTACAGGAATATGCGGCGATCATTTAGAGTCCTAGCCAAGTAACTCTAGTAAATGAAATTGAGAAAGTTCAGAAAAAGTTTCTTCGACACCTTTTTTATAAATCTACCGGTGTTTATATAGCGGACATCCCGACTGCTGATCTTCTTCAAGATGACCTCTCTGCAATCGAGAAGGAAGGTTCTCCAACTCAAGTTCCTGTACGGCATCATCAATGGAGAGATAGATGATACTCGAATTGTAAACCAATTAAGTTTCCGTGTCCCATATTTACCGAGGACAAAATGTGAACTATTTGCAGTGCCATTTTGCAGAACTGATGCTGGAAAAAATTATCCGTTATGAAAAATGTATAGGCTTCACAACTCATTTGAAGAATGTCCGGATATTTTTAAAGTAAGTAAAATTTTTTTTCATAAAACATGTTTTGCAAGATTGTAAACATCCCTTGGTAATTATCACTGTAAATATAAATATAGCAATTCCTGTAACTAGATTTACCGTCTGTAGGGATGTGCTTACAATAAAAAAACAGTAAATGAACAACGGCTCAAAAAATTGCTTGGGCCAAGGCACCCAAGAAGTGAACTGTTGATGAATGGAAAAATTATATTTTCAGTGATGAAACAACTGTTACTATTTCCGCTAATAATGGAAATAATTATGTACGTCGTCGGGATGATGAAAGATATAAGGCATGCTGCACCCAGCCAACAATCAAGCACCCACATTCGGGGATGTTATGGTCCTGTATTTCAGCTAGTGGTGTTGCCGTCTGGCACATTGAATGGATCGAAATATGTGGGTATTTTAGAGTCCAAACTGCTACCATCTGCCCAAGACATGGGTTTGCGGAATTTTTCCTTACAGGACGATAACGTGCCATGTTATCGGTCAAAGTTGGTTGACGAGTGGTTTACTCGAAAAGTTAGAAGAAAACTTCAGTGGCCGGCACAGTCACCGGATCTTAATCCCATAGAGAATCTGTGGGTGAAATTGAAAAAATCCGTCAACAATGACCCACATCTAAAACAGCATTAATTGAGTCTGTAAGGGCCGTATGGCACCGTGTTATCACCAATGGACAACTAGAGAGGCTCGTTAGTTCCATGCCAAGATGGTGCACTTTGTTACTAAGAAACCATGGTTATCGAATTAAATATTAAAGAGTATTTTGCTTGTTGGTAAGTCATTTCAAGTGTCCTGCAGGTTTCAATAATGTACTGTACAGTAATTTTACGTTAATTTCATTGCACACTAATTTCACTATTTTTTGCTTTTCATGACTGGACGCTGTACTTTTGCTTGTAACTTCACTTCTATTACCGGTAATAACATTCTGTAAAACTATTTGAATTCAGCATAAATTTTCTTTAAAATGATGTGTCATATGTATTCCTGACTTTACCATTACGCTGTATAAGTTGACTTCAAACACCAAAAATTGACTTTCGGTCTACTGGTGCAGGACTTTTGGCCACGATTGTACTCTTTAGCCGCTGGTGGAAGTAAGTAGCTGTTCCTATTTCTCAATGTTTTATTGATTGTAAAAATCCGGTTGATTTTTTCTGACCGGTTCCATTGACTTTGAATAACTTTGAAAAAATTTGTTCACGTCGGAAAGGATTCAAAAGACGTGCTCATTACAACCGAAAATTCGGTGTCATCTTTCTTGTTTCTTACAGATGGCCTCAATTAGTGATGACAACTAGGATAGCCAAAACTTAAAAGGTTTTGTGTGGGCTAATGCACGATAGAATGATAGGATCATTTTTATTCGCTGAGAACAGCGCCACAGGAGGCATTTATCTCGCCACACTCCAGCTGTGCCTGGTTCCTCAGTTGGAAGATTTGCTTCTATTCATCATTTTCCAACAGGATGGTGCGCCCCCATGCTGGAGTAAGAAATATGTTAGGGATTTTTCTGAAATAATTTCGTGAAAGACCAATCACCAGGCCACCACGCTCCACTGACATCACGCTTCTTCCTATGAAGTGTACGTTAAAGACTTTTTGTACATAGTACCCGTTAATGGATACATCGCAACACTTCACACAAGGCTAATCGAAGCAATCCAAACTGTGAGTATAGTTATGATGGCCAGTACATGATGTAGAATTTCGCCTTGAAGAAAAGGCCGCCCCGGTGTCGCAGTGGTCTCAGCGCTGTCTGCTGACTATTCATCCGAGATGGGCCACGATTCGAATCCTGGTAAGGCATGGATGTTGTGCTTGTCTTACGGCACTAGCTCTCTCCCTTTCCTGGAGTCAGTGGCCTTAAATTAGGGACGGGCGACTGCTCATAATGGTCATTAAACCCCTAAACAAACAAACTTGAAGAAAAGGGACCCTAATGGGTGCACACGTTGAGGTGTATTCAAGCACATAAGCATTTTGAGTTTTATAATTCTTCGCAAAAGATCATATTGTTCTATTTATTTCGGTATTTTAAAACAGGAACCGGATTTTGTTGGTATCCTGTGCAATCTACGTAAAAAAATGTGTTTGCTGTGCAAACGCAGTTTAAGACAAACCCCGTCGTCACAGCTTCCAATTGGGTTACCGCACCTAAGCCACTGTCTACATAGATTCTGAGACCACCACCATTGCACTACTTCGTAATGCGTATAAAGAAACGCGATCTCGTCAATGAAAATAATAATGAAACAATTATGCTCATTTTAAAGTGGAAATAGCTTAACCTGGTTATCATTGTAAATGTTTATCAATCACGAACCACAAGAATAGTTAAAACTAGGCAAGTGTATAGTATAACGAAGTGAATTTCTCCGTCATTTTTATCCGCGCCGGGGTTCGAACCCGGGTCCACTCATTCCGGAATAAGTTGCTCTACCAATTAAGCTACGCGGACATTTTATTCTGATTCCTATCTGCCTTTATGTCGTGTGCGTCCTTCTGGCAGGTACGTCACATCTCCTGGTACGTTACATCATCTCCCCCTTATTTTTTTTTTTTTTTTTTCGAAGTGCTGCTCTTATTTTTCCTATCTCGCGGTGTGGAAATAACATCACACCATTGCGAGATTGTGAACGGTCGGGTCATCCGGATAGTTCGGGCGCCATTATAACGAGGTGAATTTCTCCGTCATTTTTATCCGCGCCGGGGTTCGAACCCGGGTCCACTCATTCCGGAATAAGTTGCTCTACCAATTAAGCTACGCGGACATTTTATTCTGATTCCTATCTGCCTTTATGTCGTGTGCGTCCTTCTGGCAGGTACGTCACATCTCCTGGTACGTTACAATAGTTACATGATGTTTGTGAGGAGTCAGTGTACGTTGACTGCTGAGTAGATTCAATGGTGTATGTATGAAATACACCGGTGTCCAAAAGTTAAGCACAGTTAAAAAAGACATTTTAGAACAAACAACAGGAAGAAGGGCAATATATAAGGTACATAAGACGTGGGAATATGCAAAGTGGAAATCACGGCGCAATGCCATGTGACGAACGATAATTGACATAAAGATTATCGGGATGTTGGAATCTGGCCAGCCGCAGAATGATGTTGCTAGAGCAACTGGCGTGAATCATTCCATTGTATCCACACTTTGAGAAAGGTACCAGGCCATCGGAGATGTATGTTAATCGTCAACCTGTGGTAGGTCGTCCACGAATTACGACTCAGAATGATGGGTATGTGGTACTAACAGCGAGACGTAACAGGTCGTTGTCAGCGAGAGCGTTTGCTTTAGAGCTGTCTGCCACTGGTGGACCAGCTGTTTCAAGGCAAGCAGTATACAGACGGCTCAACGAACAAGGACTATACGCGTGAAGACCTGCACTTTGCATCCCACTCACTCCGTCTGCAAGAAATACCAGGGTACTGTGGTGCAGACAACATCGAGAGTGGGACAAAAATCAAGGGGCCAATGTACTCTACTCCGACGAATCCAGGTTCAGTCTAGAAAGTGACAGCCGTCGTGTTCTCATCTGTATAAGACTTGGAACCCTTTATTCTCCTACAAACATCCGAGAAATGCACGATTACGTAGTTGGTGGTGTACTTGTCTGGGGTGACATTATGTCCATCGCGGTCACACAGGTCTATTCTGATAGAACTTGAACAGGTCGGAGTAACAGAGACTAAATCCTTGATCCATACACGAGGCTTTTTAGGGGTGCTGTGGGACCAGATTTCATGTTCATGGACGATAACGCGAGACCTCATTGAGTTGCTATTGTCGATGATTATCTGGAAATTAAAGATATCCACCGCATGCCATGGCCAGCGTGTTCCCCAGACATCAACCCCATACAGCATGTGTGCGATACATACGGGAGACTCATTGTAGGTCGTCAACTTCCTGCTCAAATTCTCGAGGAACTGCGATCTGATCATGTTCAAGAGTGGGATTTACTGCCACAGAATTTTTTGTTTCGCTTGTCAACAGCATGAAACATCGGTGATACTTGAATCGCTGTAAGAGGTCACCATACGCCTTACTAGAGCGTTGTACAAAATCAGAAACGCTTCAGGAAAATTCCTGCTGAATTCGCTGTTTTGAACTATTGGTACGTTTTCTTAGTTTATCATTTATTAGGTGATTTGTGTCGCGCGTTTAGTTCCTCACTAAGATGTCTATGTATAGTAAACAGCCTATTTCACTGTGCCTTCTCGTTTTCGTGATTGAATACTATTTGTTGGTTATGCTACACTTTTGGACACCAGAGTACTTGAACTTGTCCACACAATTTTTTTTTTTTTTTTTTTTTTGCTGATAGTTTGTATTGAGCGTGATTTTGGAAAAGAGATTTTGGAATTTATAATTATGGGGAGTGTAGGTGGATGAGATTTCAGAGAGGTTGACTCTTCATACAGACAATATACTGGCATCGAGAATAACTTGCTAATCCAGAAAAAAATGGTTCAAGGAATCTCATGAGGCTGTATCAGAGCTGTGACGTATACTTTAATATAACTCTCCTTTTTAGTTTCTGTATACACGTAAATTTTGGTTCGTTCTCCTTTAAGAACTTTCTAATTTAACGCTACATTTCTCTCTCGAGTGAATGTCTTGTGACAACCTGAACTGAGGTCAGGAGTAGAGTAACGTATGAATTGAACAGAGATTCGGACGATGTTTATAATGTAAGTTGGTTGGCTTTTCGACTTTGGTGGCGTTCTAGCTGGCTTTGACCATATGCTTTTCCCATAGCAGAAAGTTCCTGATCGATCTGCGACAGATATTGTGGTGCCACAAACTAATCTATGGGTGATCATTGGGCAAGATAACTACTAGATGCCAAAAATAATAAAAATTCGCAAAGGCAGAAGTTTAAAACACAGAAAGAGAGAGAGAGAGAGAGAGAGAGAGAGAGAGAGAGAGAGAGAGAGAGAGAGAGAGAGAGCTTCTACCTGAAAAAAGTAAAAGTAAAGAAAGAACCTAACCTAGGTACTACAACAATTGCAATAACTAGGATCAAGGACACGCTGCCCTCTGCACCTAGAATTTTGCCAAAGATGTATGGAATAGCACTATATTTAACAACAATACAAGACAGAGGGAACATCACTAGGAAATAAGTATGATTACGGGAAAATCTTCGCTCCGTCCTACTTCCGTTTTCGGGAATTTTTCTCCATTTCCGATCCTAAATATAAACGTTAATGTGATTAAATGATGTTTAAACAATAATAAGGTGCAGGGAAAACAAGAGAAAAAAATATATATTACGGGAGAAATCTTCGCTGCATATAGCGTCCGTTATCGAAAATTTTTACCTCCATTTCACGATCACGGGAGAAATTTTTACTCGGTCCAACTTTGGGTTTCGCAAAATTTTCAACCATTTCCATCTTACAGAAGGTGAGTCGAAAGTTTTGCAATATTTGCGTAAACGCATGTGCTGCGGAAGGTATGTTATGTGTTTAAATTAGTTCAAGTCGCGCACTGCAGTTAGTTGAAAGGGATATAAAGTGGTAGTCGTTGACGTGAACAGCATTGCATGTCGTCGTTCTGTGGTTGGGACGCCTAAAAGAAGAACAGCCACAACCGGTTAATTAGGGAACTTTTGCTTTAGGAGTTTGAACTCTGCCATAACGCTGCTCAAGCAACACGAAACATTTGTCATGCGAAAGGGGAAGGTTCCGTGGATCACAGCACCGCAACCAGATGGCTCAAGAAATTTCGCTCAGGCGACAGAAACCTCGACGATCAACCAAGGTCAGGTAGGCCGCGAACCGTGGATTGGAAGGCCGTGCGCCACGCCGCAGAGGCAAATCCGACAACCAGCATTAGGAGATTATCAGGCGAGCTGGACATATCACAGACCACCGTGGTTTGTCACCTTCAGGACCTTCGCAAGGTCTACAGGAGCTGCCGCATTGTATCTCACGAACTGACGCCAGCTGAAGCCAACCGCCGAGTGGAAGTGAGCACGACACTCCTAGAAAACCCGCGCGCAAGAGAATTGTTACGTGCGATATAAAGTGGGTCTATAACGCACAGCGGCAGTGGTTGAGCCCTGGCCAGCATCCTGAAACTGTTGCCAAACGTGGGCGCTTCGAGAACAAGGTGATGCTCTGCGTCTGGTGGAATTTCGAGGGGATAATCCATTACGAATTTGTTCCAGACGGTCGGACCATCAACGCCAACCTCTACTCTGAACAGCTGGAGCGGATGTATGCCGTTTTGGAGGGGAAGTACCCGGCGCTGGTGAACAGAAAGCGCGCTCTCCTACAGCAGGACAACGCTCTGCCTCATACCGCGAGGACCAGGACAAAACTCCAGGAACTTGAGGGCATCTAGCTGATGCTACACCCAGCACATAGTCCGGACCGGACCCCGTCAGATTACCTTTTCTGGTCCACGGCCCACTTCCTTCGCTGGCGGCACTTCAACAGCCAGGAGAAGGTGGCATCTGGGGTGAAGGAGTTCTTCGACCCGAACGACAAGAACTGTTCCCCCGTGGAATCGAAGAAATGGGAGACAGATAGCTAAGGACGGTGCAACGCGATGGCCTATACTTTGAATGCTAGTCAGCTTTCATCGTAAAGGTACGTATGAAGACATAAAGTGATCCAAATATTGCAAAACTTTCGACTTACCCTCTGTAAATACAAATATTTATGTAATAAAATTATACCTAACAACCACACGGGGCAGAGGGAACATCACGAGAAAAACAATTTAAGATTCCAGGATTCCGTCTAACTTTCGTTTACGGGAACTGTTACCTCCATTTTCAAACTGAAACACAAACATTTTTGCTAAATAAATAAATAAATAAATGGATATTTATCAACAATATCAGACAGAGGAAACATAGGTAGAAAAAAAAATTACGATTACGGGAGAAATTTTCACTCCGTCTTACTTCCGTTTTCGAGAATTCCTTCCAAAGAATGATAACTTACCTCCGTGATCCGGATTCTGCAAGAGAGGATTAAAAGGGGCTCAGGGAATGTCGTTTTTTTTTCTGCAGGACATAAATAAAGGTGTCTGGGGATATTGGTTTTTGTCTGCAAGACCAAAATTAAATCTGCGACGTACGTCGCCCGTCGCATCGATTCTGCTACGTAGCTTTCTAGCTGATTTCCGTCGAAGTTCTGTTTCATGTCTGAGATATTCCGCTGTTTCACTTCCAAATACAAAGTTCTTAGTTAATTATGTGTAACCAGTGGTTGAAATGGGAATTATTCGCTGCCGGAATCCAACGTACAAGTGAATGCCTTAAAAATCTAACATGCAGAAACCCATTCGCAGTAGATATAAAACCATTTAAAGAAATGTCATTATTAAATTTTAAAATAAGGTACTCCCATTTAGATGAAGTCAGAGCTGTTTTCTTTATTCAGAAGTACGTTTCTTATTGAAAAGACCATTCGAATACCGGTGCAATTAAGTGTCTGCTATTAATAAACATTGGAGAAAAAATGTCAGCTCGTATTTGAGGAGAGCAACGCAATTGTCTTGGGTGGCAAAATAAAGGAACTCGGCTCAGTCTGAAATATCAGCTTATTTTAACCGAAATATCTATTAAAACTTCGATTTGAAAACATAAAAATTATCTCTTAAAGTAATTTCCAGTCTCCCGACCGTCTGGCAGGCCGCGGAGGAGGTCCGCCAGACTGTCGGAGATCAGCACCTGTCGTGAACTTTGCTCTCACGAAACACATTATTAGAGCTTTATTAGAGGAGAAGGAAATATTTTATTTTTGATACAACGAACAATTTATACAAGATGGCGTCATTAATTGAAATGTATAATGCATTGCGAAATGTTTTACTCAAATTAAATGCTCCTTTTCTTTTGGTGTCGCATAGCTCCCGGAACGGGATTCCGCTGCATTCCGGATCATTTCCACCACTGGTTACACCAATCATTTTCTCCATGCTTTTTTGACTTGTTAGCAGCCTCTGTTTGTCTTTTTTAGTTAACGTCCATGTCTCTGATCCGTAAGTAAGAACTGGAAGGATGAATGGGTTAAACACTTTTCTTTTAAAGTATAATGGCAAATTGCTCTTGAAAAGTGTACTGTTTCTTTCAAATGCACTCCAGCCAAGTTTCATATGCCTGTCAATTTCTTCTTCGATATGACCGCGCTTGTAGTCTGCTGACCAAGGTAGATGCAGGCATTAGTTACTTTTAACTTTGCCTTCATAACCACCAATTCTTCCATTCATCATACACACACACGCGCGCTCGCGCAGATGTGTATGTACAGTATATCTACATTGGATGTGGGACCCTCTCGGTAATAATAAGCGTGTGTGTGTATCACTGTGTGCGTACCTACCTCAGAAGTGACACATACACTATATTGACAAAAGTCACCGGAGACCTAGATGAGAAACACAACATAGCATTTATTGACATGCATTAGAACGTTGTCGGTCCACCTTTGGCTTTAATGCATGCACTGACCCTTCGAGACATGCTTTCGACAAGGTTTTGGAACACAACGATAGGTATGCGCTTCCATTCAGTACATAATGCTGCCGCTAACTGCTGCTTAGTTGTAGTCCTTGGTTTCAAACTTCTTATGCGGCGCTCTAATTCACCCCTTAGGTGCTCTACGGGATTAAAATCAGGGCTCTGTGCTGGCCAGTCCACACACGATACGGAATTATCGTCAAACCACGCAGTAATAGTCCTTGCTTTATGGCTCAGTGCATTATCCGCTGGTACCAACAAGGCTCGGTTCCACAGTATTGCCACAGAGTTGGTAGAACATTATTGTCCAGAATATCGAAGTAGACGTGCTGGTTAACAGGTTTGTCCACTATAACCAATAGGCCGGGACCCTACCACGAAAAACACCCCCACACCAGTACACTGCCAGCTCCAAACTTTACCGTAGGAACAGTACACTGTAGTAAATAGCGTCCCCCCGGCTGCCGCCATACCCACACACGGCCATCAGACTGATGTATCATGTATCTGGATTCATCAGTCCACAGGACCTGTTTCCATTTAACTACAGTCCAAGATAAATGTTCTTTACACCATGCTAAACGACGAGTAGCATTTAGAATAGAGATGAAAGGCTTATGAGGAGCCGCACGACCACGGTAACCCATGGAATGAAGTTCTCTACGAATGGTACGTATACATACTGATTTCCAGCATTTTTACTCACCTGTACACTGAGGTCTTGTGCAGTACTCCGTCGATTAGCTGTAACGACATTCCTGAGGCTTCGACGTCCTCCATCATTGATTGTCTTTGGTGTGCCGGTGCGTTTTGCTGCTTCAGGCACGCCATGTGTCTTCCACTTATTCAGTACATCCAAAACAGTTGACTTAGGTATGTTCAAACGTTTTTCGGTTTCTCCTATGGACAACCCACTAATATAACACCCAACAATCTTTCCTTTCTCAGAGTCAGTTCTCTCCCGCCGCGACATTTTCACTCAACCTCACAGTACGATATGATCGCGGTCAGCTGCAGGCTTGTTTTTATACCGTTTGCAGCTGTACCGCGCATCTTAAGAACGCAGCGGATCCGTTCATTTGCTTTTGTAGGGGTGTCCGGTGACTTTTATCAATATAGTGTATGTCAAGACGGCAAAGTTGCAGCGACAAACTTCGTCGGTGTAGTTTAGTTGGGAAAGCATTTGACTCCGGAGCAGAAGGATGCAAGTTCGAGACCCGCCGCTGGCAAATGGCTAGTCGCTATAATTGCACTTTTCAATGCCAAAGTTTGGCAAATTGTAATTAATAATAATTTAGATGAACCCATATGTTCGTGCATCGTACTTACGAAGTAAATAAGTTTCGTGACTTTTACTTAATTGGACACCGAGTTAAATATTTCAGGGCACTTAACTTGCGATCGAGTGATCTATGGCGACGGCTTGTTTTGTATTATATTTATTCTCCACTATGCATCTTAGTGTCAAGTCTTAAGTCAGTGTATTTTTAATGTTTGTCACTGTGCACTTTTAGTGTAAAGTTAAATTGAGTTTCACGAACACGTACTTTAATGTCCTATGTGGTCAGACGTAGCGTTTTGGCTAGTCTTTCGAGCTGGACACGGGCAAAAGTCCCGGATGGTGTGCTTGTCTCACTACCAGGGGCTGTTTTGTCCACCGGGACATTTCCTGGTGGACCACTCGAGATGCAGCCCACTTTCTCGTATTCTTTTTGTCAGAATTTTTCGGAACGATAGAATAAGTATTTTTGGTATCGTGAATAACAATCGTTAACTTCATTTGAGCTTTACATCCGTGTGAAAAATTATCTGTATGTTGGGCACCTGCTGAGAAATGGCGTAGTTTTATTCTCTGTACATATGTGAGAAAAGTGCCGCTGGAGTAAGCACACTGTTTTAAATTAAGCTAAAGCTAACAGCAATCAGACTTGCACTTAGAGCCCAAGGTCATTGGAAGGTTATTGGAAAGCCATTGCACTTAGAGCCCAGGATCATTGGTATTCCCTACCCTCCTTTTGTAATGTTGAAGGAGACACTAGTACCCATTGGAATGGCCCAACATCCCCAACTCCTTATCCGCAGACAGACGTAGAGGAGCTATTCTCTGTCAGAGATATTCTGAAATCTGTGCCCGTCCATATTATATCATCCATGGAGTAAAATAATTGGGAAGTTTGTGAAAGGTGTCTACTCCAGGGGGAGATACCAATACTATTGCGCAGTAGGTGATCAGTGAACAAATAAATATAAAAATTAATTGCTTTCGGAGAATTGCTATGCGGCATTTGCACATTTTAACTTTCAGAATGATCCGAATGGTGAGTTAGTTGGAAATGGGGGTTTTCAAGACAATTTGTCAAAGGAACATAATTATCTAGTAGAACGCCCCGTTTTGAGAACGTCTTGATGCTACATTAATCATAAGCGGATACAATAGACTCTCGCTGTTCCGGCCCTTGATAATTCGGCCTCTCCATAATCCGGCCTACTTCTCCTTGCGTGGTTTATTGTTGCAGAAATCCTGTTAATATCAAACTGGAATGAATTATATTTCATACACGAGGGAAGTTTTCAATTTTAAAGTTATGTTTGGCTTTCAATTGGCACTAACGTTCATGTTATTAAATTTAAAATAAAGTAGGAAGGATCCTTAAAATAATTAATAATATTACAAAAAGCATCTTCATTAAAGCCGACAAAAATCTGTGACATGTTTCGAAGTGACTACACTGAGTAGAAAATGCAAGATTTCATCTGTGCTGTGTTGCAATTGTACGTTTCTTACTGTGTATAGTACGTACACATACGTAGTGTGCTTTACTGTACTGATAATATGAAAAGATTATTTCATTGTTGTAAATGAGACAGTATAGTACGTACTGATTGTGTCCTTTTACTATTATCATATGCTTGTCTCTTATTTATGTTTTTTAAATACATACAAGGGCGCCCATGGGGGGGGTCGAGCCCCCCGGCCTTTGGTATAGCCAAATTTTTGATAAATTTAAAACACTAAAATAGACGAAACCTTTTTTTAAAGAATTTTTTAAAATATAAGATATTAATGATTGATTGTATCAATTATTTTTGTTGTGTTTTAGTATCTTGTACTTTTACTAAAATGTTTGACAGCCTTAAAGGAGGTAAAGATTTTTCTTAGCCCCCCTCCCCCCTAAAAGTACTCATATAGGTGCTACTGAATACACATATACTACACATAGTAAACTTGTAATTGTAACATTAAATTTAATGAAGAATTAAACTGAATTTTTATGCATTCTCAGTGATCCCGCACTCTCGCTAATCGGCACCCCTCTGTGCAAGGAATGGCGGGATTAGCGAGAATACTGTATTTAAAATTCTTTCAGCTTTAAATTTTTGTTAAAACTAACCAAAGACCGAATTTATTTTACAATGCATACTTCGACGTTTATCTTTCATCTAGAATCTAACAATGTTCTTCGTGGAGGGGTTTATGAGATTGTTCCCGTGTTGGTATGTTTTTTTGTTTTTTTTTGGTCAATCACTAGACTAAAATTTTCGGCCTGGTTTGGTCATCGCCAAATCCGCCTCAGCTTACGGCGCTGGCGCTGTTTCTTCCCTGGATCCAGTTGCCCTAAGTTAGGGACGGACGACTGCTTATATAGCCAAGGCCCTTACCATCTAGAAAATAGAAGGCCATGACATTAGTCACATGAGTTCCCTCCATTTGTGACGTCACTCTCATGTTACAAGGACTGATACGTTGGTGTGATGTTTGACGTCATACATGACAGCGTTAGAAACTAATGGGAAGCCCAGGTTTCTGCGTGACGTCACTAAAAGAGAACTCTCTCTTATGTCATGGCTTTGATATAGCAATCGAAGTTGCTCACTGTGGTTGTTAAACCCCGAAACCAAATAACTAAATCTGGCGATCCAGTTAAATTTTATATAGCAGTAATCAAAGTGTAATAAATACGTTAGGTCGCGATTTATTAGAATAAGCTGCCAATTACATTTTTCTCATTCGTTCGAAGGAAAAAGAGGTAAGATAGGTAACCGCAAATGCAGCATTTATTGCCATTTTCGGTTGGCTGCATTCCCATATTAGGTAAATTACGAGGAACAATTTAAAAGTGGTGAAGAGTAGACTTCGGAGTGTGCCGCGGAACAGCGTTTGTGTCTAATACTTTGTACTATGCTGTAATGTTCGGTGGATTATTTGATCTAAAAAAAAATCTGGTAATTAGGATGCAAACAGCTCAGGTAATTTATGCCATGCGATATTCATTAGCTGTTGGATGTTATTAAGTTTTCTTTATTTGTAGTCTGTAATGTGAGTAGAAATTTATTGGCTTGGGACATGAGCGTTTGAAATAATTCTCTCTGATCACGTGCTCATTGATATTGATGAAGAGTCTAAGATACGATCGATAAAAAAATAGAATTATAAAGACCGGAATTTAAGAAAGTTCAACTAAGATTATCTCCGCGCACGCACACACATAAAAAAGGCGCTTCTTATCGTGATAATACAATTTCCGTGACTACACATCTTTGCATGCCATTAGAAATCATCTATTTTTTGTTTTGTTTTTTTGTTTAAAGAACGCCAAGCGAAACATTTTCATCAGATGCCGAAGAACTTGATCGTCGGACATTCTGTTCCCAATTGAAGTGGGAATAAAGCCAATCACAGTGGATTTCGCCCGTAGCTACGAATGCCACAAGTTTGGAGGACGTTTCTGAGCCAATCATAAGCGGCAAACCCACCACAGGACGCGCTGACTGCCTGCGCGTAAACTTTTCAGCGTGTGTACGTGTAGCAAGCAGAAGATAATCCACATGTGGAAAGTATGCGGCAAACATCTCCCGACATCTCTCTCTCTCCTGCCTTGGATATCATTCCTTCGCTCGACCATTTGTCTGCCGCTATTTTGTTAACACTGTCTTATGTGCATGGATAACAACTGTAAAGCATCTGCTCCCTCAATAACGCAGTAAAACTTGACTTTTTTTTTTTTTTTAATTGGAAGATTTTTCACCATGCGGTCAGAGGGAAGGATTGTAGCAACAGTTGTCATAGGGATGATGCTATGGCAGGTATGCGCTGCACAGGATGTTTGCTACACTGCAGGCGGAGTGGCCGGCATAGTCATAGCAACTATCATAGTTACCTTAATTCTTGGAGGCTTAACTGCGGCTGTCGTTCGGTACTTATGGACGCAACGGACAGGTGAGTAATTTTCTCAAGCTGTATTCTCTCCCTCCTTCTCAATTGTTCTTGTTAAACTGCTTTATATAACGTTCTTAGTAATGCTTATGTCTAGGAAAGGTAATGTAAAAAATAAGCAATATTTCAAAAATCAGTTTTAACAGGAAAATTGCACTTGACAAAGTGCGTGTAAAGCAACTAAAGTTAGCATCAGTATTCACTGAGTAACACAACCAATTCAGCCTTTTTTTCCTTTTAGTAAGTTTAACACAATTTTGACACTGATTCGTTTGAGGAACATTAGTTTATTGTTCACACAATCAGGGGCGAATTTACGTGGAAACCAATAGCGCATCCAGAGGGAGACGCGGGGGGGGGCACCCCTTCCTCAGGAACCAAGGAAAAGCTTCGATTTGTTAGTTTTTAATAACAAATTGAATATTTTTTCGTGAAAGAAAGTATTGCTTAAAAGTATATTACTTTCGTTCATTAATTCGAAGATATCAACCATCGATTTGATCATTCGGAACTAATTGGGATTTGTATTTTCCATTCCCATACGGTAATTTCACGCTGCGTGAAATATCTAAAAGGTCCAGTGGAGCCCATATGAGTACTTTTAGGGGGTGAGGGGGGGGGTAAGAAAAATCCTTACCTCCTTCAAGGCTGTCAAACGTTTTTGTAAATTTTTATTAAATGTACAAGATACTAAAATACAACAAAAAGAATTGATACAATCAATCATTAATATCTTATTACTTTTGAAAATGCTTTAAAAAAAAAAAAGGTTTCGTCTATTTTAATGTTTTAAATTTATCAAAAATTTGGCTATACCAACGGGAGGGTGTCAAGCCCCCTTTATGGGCGCCCTTGGAAAGGTCCCTGGTTATTCCCGACACTTAGACGCCCTTCCCCCTCACGAAAATCCTGGACCCACCCCGCGATGCTGAAGTGCCCCCAAAATAGGGATTTTTTTCTTTTGCTTCTTAAAACAAAAAGCATAAATTGAGCGATAAATTCGTTGTTATCTGCTTTGGAATCGTCCATATTCCTCCCGAACTCCCAGTATGTTATCTACAGAATTTTTTTCGGAGGGGAGGGCGACAAAAAACAAGAGTTTTTGAAATTCATCTGGATAAAATAAAAGTTAATGGAAGAAAAAATCAAAGCATTATTTTCTAATGTAAGTTGATGCATTTTTATTAAAGTAAAGCCTTTTTTCTAATGTAAGTAGCATTTTAACAAAAAAAAAAAAACACTTGGGAGGGGTTCGTGTTTCTTACTGTTAAATCTTTTATCATGTTAAATAAGACGTAAATATTCATGACAAAACTGCATTAAGAGGGAGATACAGAGCTATTATGCCAGTAGTGAAAATATCATGCCACAGGTGCTGAGAAATAATGAGAAGTTCTGTGAAGTCAGAAAACGATAAGAACATTTTGTTTACTATGTGTGCGCTTCAAATAAAATTATATTTCTTTTTAATGAAATATGTTTCATAATATAACAATAGTCGTTGCTCTTTACAGGCACTATTTTCGTGAATTATGAAAGTGTATCAGAGATTAAAAAAAAAGATTTTTGTGACTTCTTTTGATACGATCATTTTTTAGCTTAATCTGAATTCTTAGAATTCAACGGTTGTAGGAAATAAGTTTTTTAGCAATAAAACTTTTCGACGTACTCCTCCGTTGAAAGCCTCCCTTCGAAAGCAGTTTTTATCAGCTTCATCTTGTCTTGAGTGGAGTATTTTAAAGTGCAAAAATTATTGATATTTGGCTGCCAAATCTCGCAGAAATGATGAATGAGCGGTGTGAAACCTTTAGGGAACCTTATACGTATATAAATGCAAAGGAGCGATGTCTTTTCATATTTTTAATATCCTTTACTCACATCTTCTGAAAAACACCATTTGGACTTAGTTCCGGGGAATTTCATTTTTCCTTTAAGAAGTAAAGCAATAAATACTTACTAAGAAAAATATAAAGGCACATATGCGGAAATAGAAAAGAATCACGGGCCGCCGGGCAAAAGAATACCTATTGGGTCAAACGGGTTGACCCGCTTTTCTTGGCGTTTAAAAATGAAGTTAGTGTCTACTAAGATAAATAACTGATCTGTATGTTTTCTTGAACAGTGCTGTTCAAGGCGCTCTCTTCACGATCTCTTGTGTGTTCAGAGATATGCGAAGAAACACCTTTGTCCCACATTTTCGCGTGTAGTGTTAGGCGAAGAGACACAATAACTAGTAATCGAAAACATGCTGAAGGCAGTAGTTAGAATCTTCATACGGTGCAGAAAATACCGAGGGTCGACATACGCAAACTATATGCGGGTTCTTCACCACCTGAGAACCAAAAATGACTTTCAGACCGAAGATCTTTAAGCGGAATTCAGCCTCCCCGGTGGCGCAGTGGTCTAAGCGCTAGCTTATGACAATTCGTCCGAGATGTGTCCGGGTTCGAATCCTAGTGAGGCATCGATTTTGTGTTACGGCACTGGCTCTCTCCCTTCCTTGGAACCATTGGCACTAAATTAGGGACGGGCGGCTGCTTATAGCTTACTAAGTTGCTCACGGTGGTCGTTAAACCTCCAATCAAAAAAAAAAAAGCGGAATTGAAATGCCCATTAATTGATCATTTCTTACACCCCGAAGCCAATATGACAGGCGCACCGTTACTTGTGAATATTGGTGTTAATCCGTGCAGAAGTGCAATATAAAAATATAAATAACGACTTATGTATCATACATTAATCCCACATGTAAAAACAATTTTGGCAATACTAATATCGCGATAAGTGTAACTTGGGCAATTCTTTCTTCGTTTTTTTTTTTTTTTTTTTTTATGAGGGTAATGGGGGCAAACGAACAAATCTTTATATGTAATTTTTCAAATTTAAATCATTTTTTGGGATGATTATCATTACGCCTTGATCTAAGTGGCGTAATGATAATCATGATCTAAGTGCTGGCTTCCGATCATTCGTCCGAGATGGGTTCGGGTTCTAATCCCGTGAGGCATGGATGTTGTGTTTTTCTTGCGGCACTGGCTATCTCCCTTCCCTGGAACCAGTGACCCTAAATTAGGAACGGGTGACTGCCTGCCCATTGAGTTGCTCTCGGTGGTCGTTAAACATTCAAACAAACTTCAATAGGCGTGTGAAATCAAAATTTGTATTTCAAAACTCTTTTACAGACACATAAAAGTTCAAGCATAATTTTCATTTTATGGATAACGAGAATGTAATTATAAAGGAACATAACAAATCTGTAAATCCTTTTCAACGTGCAGGGTTATTTTTATGAAAAAAAAGTTAATCGCTTTTTTTTTAGCCATTTAATAATGAATTCTCGTCGTAAATTTAATGAAGTTAAGGCTCGAGCTAGTATTTATAAAATGTTTTATTCTTAAAGTAATAAAATATTATTTCGCAAAGTGAAAAACATTGGGGGAAGTTTCCTCCCCTTTCCTTTTCCCCAAGTAATGCATATGCCACTATCATGTACAGTCGTGGCAAAAAGTTCTTCACCAATAGACCGAAAGTCAATTTTTGATGTTTGAAGTCAACTTATACAGCGTAATGGATTACATATGATACATCACTTTAAAATAAATTTTATGCTGAATTCAAATATTTTTACAGAATGTTATTACCAGTAATAGAAGTAAAGTTACAAGCAAACGTACAGCGTCTAGTCATAAAAAGCAAAAAAATAGTGGAATTTCTGAAATTAGTGTACAATGCATTTAACGCAAAATTACTGTACAGTACATTATTGAAACTTGTTGAACATTTGAAATAACTTATCAACAAGCTAAATACGCTTTAATATTTAATTGAATAACCACGATTTTTTAGTAACAAAGTGTACCTCCTTGGCATGGAACTAATGAGCTTCTCTAGTTGTCCATTGGTGATAACACCGTTCCAAAATTGCTGTTAAATGTGGCTGTGATCATTCTACTTTCTTGCGCACTATTAAAATAGTTGCAGAAACTGGAGGTGTGGGAAACAGAAAAAGAACAGGTCGACCAAGGCTGTGTACTGAACGTGATGATCGCATGTTGATTCGTCGTTCCTTAAAATCCAGGTTTAAAACAGCCACTGATTTAAGAAATGAGTAGGATAATAAACTACGCATTATTGCATCTGCACGTACAGTTCGTCGTAAGCTACAAGCAAATGGACCAACTGCACGAAAAACTGCACGAAAACCTTTCCTTACTGAACAACAATGGCTCAAAAGAATTGCTTGGGCCAAGGCACACAAGAATTGGACTGTTGATGAATGGAAAAATGTTATTTTCAGTGATGAAACAACTGTTACTATTTCCGCTAATAATGGAAATAATTATGTACGTCGTCGGGCTGATGAAAGATATAAGGCATGCTGCACTCAGCCAACAATCAAGCACCCACATTCGGCGATGTTATGGTCCTGTATTTCAGCCAGTGGTGTTGGCCGTTTACACATTGTTGATGACGCATTGAATGGATCGAAATATGTGGTTATTTTGGAGTCCAACTGCTACCATCTTCACAAGACATGGGTTTGCGGAATTTTATCTTTCAGAACGATAACGCGCCATATCATCTGTCAAAGTTGGTTGAAGAGTGGTTTAATCGAAAAGTTATATGAAAACTTCAGCTGCCAGCACAGTCACCGGATCTCAATCCCATAGCGAATCTATGTGAGATTGAAGCAAAAGATCCGTCAACAAGAACCCACGTCTAAAACAGCATTAATCGAGTCTGTAAGGGCCGTATGGCGCCGTGTTATCATTAATGAACAACTAGAGAAGCTCATTAGTTCCATGCCAAGAAAGTGCACTTTGTTACTAAGAAACTGTGGTTATCCAATTAAATATTAAAACGTATTTTGCTTGTTGGTAAGTTATTTCAAGTGTCCTGCAGGTTTCAATAATGTACTGTACAGTAATTTTACGTTAAATGCATTGTACACTAATTTCAGAAAGTCCACTATTTTTTGGTTTTTGTGACTAGACTCTGTACTTTTGCTTGTAACTTCATTTCTATTACTGTTAATAACATTCTGTAAAAATATTGGAATTCAGCATAAAATGTCCCTTAAAATGATGTTTAATATGTATTCCTGACTTTACAATTACGGTGTATAAGTTGACTTCAAACATCAAAAACTGACTTTCGGTCTACTGATCAAAATTGTAAGTCACAAGCCCATTTTTCTGGTGATGTTGGGAAATAACATTGGTAGGCCGCCCCAGTGCCGCAGTGGTCTAAGCGCTGGCTTCTTAGTATTCGTCCGAGATGAGTTTGGGTTCGAATCCCAAGGAGGCATGGATATTGTGTCTTAAAGCACTGCCTCTCACCCTTCCCGGGAACCAGTGACTTTAAATTAGGAACGGACGACTGTTTATATCTCATTGAATTGCTCATGGTGGTCGTTAACCCCCCCCCCCAAAAAAAAGGACATGACTAGACGTTTCAAAGTCCTGCATGCTAAGAATTAATGACAGAAATAGTAGAATAAGTATTTCTTGAAGCTGCTTGTGTAAATAATGTTACTTCAACTATTATTGCTCAGGCGGAAATCGGATCACATTGCACGCTTATGTACCGGGTGGTTATAAAATAAATATCCTTATTTTCGGGTTGCTAGAAATGCGAGAAATAGTGATTCCGCGTCGAAACTTGGTGGGTTGCGTATTGAGAGCATGGGGAAACGATTTAGCGTAAAAAAAAAGTTCAAAATTGCGCCGCTAGGGTTAATGGCGCTTCAGACGCAAGTAAAGAACAGACACGTGCGTGGATTTACTAGTTATTGAGAGCACAAACGTTTCACGACGAATTATGTTCAATATTATGATTAGCTTAAATATGGGTAAATGTCGAGATGTTTTGCCAGCAACTGGTATCGAATATTCTATTACTGCAAAAATCTGTTCTTTGTTGCGAGAAAAGCAGTCAGCTTCAAGGTATACGTACTATGCCCAGTTTTCCGATAGGTGTTGCAATCGAATGCTCGGGCTTACACTGGTATGGAGCTCCCCTCAAAGCCCGATCGTCGGATACCCCCCCCCAAAAAAAAAAAAAACAAAAACAAAAACGTACTCATCCTATCCCTGGGCTAAAAGATTTATCATCTTGCCGCTGGACCAAAGAAAACCATTTCAACTCGCAAAAGGAAGACTGACCTGTGGCATACTCACTTGTGACTTATATTTCCTCCCTACACTGCTGTTTTTTAAATCAAAAAATAAAATTCAATTTTGAAAGCAAAATTAAAATTTGATTCACATTTTAAAGGTAATTTTCTTCAAATTCATAGTACTGCATTTTAAGAGAAATTGCATTTAAAATTTTTAACACAAACGTTAGTATTTCCCTTCACCAGCAATTACACACCTGCTCCCATCCAGTTAGAAACTCTGAAACGTTGAAATGAAATTTTGTTTACATTCTGTAATCGTTTCTGTTGGTTTTGGTTTATATTAAGAGGGCGTAGGAGTAACGAAGATCACAAAGCAAATGGGAAGACCCATATACAGTAGTAGTACACCACCAATATGGCGCATTCATCAAATTTAGCTGAAATCAACGAGCCGTGCCATAATTTGAAAGACTGATATATGATCCGAGAACGTAATGGTCATTGATCTTTCGAACTTGGACCCCACCGGAACATGCTTTTCAAATTAAAACCCGTGTTACAGAGATTTGCACTTGCCTTAATTTTAGAAGACCCTCCTGTTTCGGGCCTAAACTTAAAAGTTCGAAGGCCTGGCACGGGCGTCCAAGAGGGGGTATTTTCTCTCCCCTAGAAATCGGACCATGCCATTTCTGCCCTTGGAAAGGTACTACAGAGATTTCCTTAACACTAATTCTGATTGGTAATTTTTGTGTAGAACTTCTGGATGCGCGTTTATGCAGGAAGAAAACGTTAGAATTTCCAGTAGAAAAAAAAAAAAAATGAGTTTACAGTGGAACATAATAATGAAATTTCCCACTGCATGTTGGAGAACAGCGTACCACACGTTCAGGGTGGAAAAGTACGAAATGCGAAGAAATGAGAAATATGTCATCTTCTGTAGCAGCTATTCACTTCTGGATAACGATCTCTCGAAATTTGTCTTGAGGGTATTTTTTTTTCCCCTTTTGACTCCAATTGAGTAGTTTCTGGGGTTTCGTGGTGCATGTGACACAAGTGGCCAAAAGGATCAAAAGAACAACAAAGAAATTCCCTTATTGTCCTGACATGCTGTCTAATTTTATTTAACCAATTTTTTTTTATTTAGTTTTATATACGTAGCTGTAATTTCTATTTGCACCCACCTGAAAACTAAGCTATGGGCACCCATGAGGATTCTCAAGTTCTGGGGCCCGTTTCATTTATTCAAATTATGGTCAGAACTGCGGGAAACGTGGAACTTCGTTCCTAGCAAAATTATGGGGGAAGTTTCCCCAATATTACAAAAGAGTTTTCGATAAAAAACGATAAATTGCTGTGTCTCGAGATTGCCAAATTAATGCATCCTTCCAGTTTATACCTATGGAATCGAGACATGTTCCTCAACTAAAAATGGCATTTAAGGGCTGCAGACACCTAATAGAAGCATGAAGATGCAGGCTTGGTAGAACCAAGAAAGGTAGGAAGAGGAACTCGTGGATAAAAAACAAAACAAAACAAAACTTCAATAGGGCATGATATTACCATCCAAATGAAGACCCTGAAGTGGCAATGGGCTGGACATACTGTAGAAGAACTGATCACCGATGGGCAGCTGAAATACCAGATTGTATACCAAGAGACAGGAAAAGACCCAAAAGACTGCGTGGGAGATGAGTGCATCAAATTCGAAAACACGCAAGGGTTACGTGAAAGAGAATTGAAGATAGATGCGGAAGAGACTTCGGGAGGGGGCATGCGCACACAATAACACCCCTTCGTGGTGTTATTGTGTGAGCATAGGGGTTTCCTATACAACTGCGCAAGAAGTAAATCGCTAACTGCCGTAGTTCGTGAGATATTTGCCTGATCACGGACTTTCCTTGTAACAACTCTGTATATGTATAATGTATCGTGGCGCGTGCATCACGTGACATATCCAGATCTATAATTTGGTTAAAGACTTTTGTGTTGATGGGGGCCTCACCATTTTTCTGGCCCTGGGCTCTAAGGTGTGATAGTCAGGCTCTTTCAGATACTTGACATCACTTGCTATCAATAATTAATGTTTTGCCATTTACAATTGGGCGATTTCTTATTGACAACTAACTTCTCATCATCCGTGAATCAGATATAACCCCCCCTCCCGACGCTGTGTTCGATGAAATTATTTGAATGGTGATTGATGATTAGTTTCAGAGGACTGTTCAGGTATGGATTTAAAATATTTCTTTTGCATATTAAGAGCCCCTCCCCTCCCCCCCTTTTTTTGGTAGCTCAGCTGACCTGTTGTGTTCGAACACAATAGGTCAGCACAACAATTAATCAAACGTAGGATGGAACAAGAGTTTATATTTTTCTCGTTTTTCTATTTTTTATTCATTTTCTCAATAGCGGCTTTTGTTTTTGTCTTCTGGAGAACATTTTCTTACAAGTGCGGACAGGCATAGAAATTGGAAGTAAAAGATTATTAACGGAAAAAATAATTAATACAAAAGTATGTAAATTATAATTTCAATACTTCAGTGATACCAATACAGACTACAGATAGAATTGAGTAAATGTGAGAAGCTCAAAACATTCATTGTACTAAGAATCTAGGTAATGCATTTCTTTACTACACGCAGAAGTTCTTGAATTTTACGTCGAATTACATTCTGTGCATTGATCTTTTTAGCTACTTTGGTCCTGCAATCTCGACTCTTCCTACTACCCTTATCACCATTACGAAAATTCAGAGCCTTTTCAAATACGTGGCATGTTTTTTGAGTTAATGATTTCGATCGCTTTGCTTCACGCATTCTATTCCGTAATTTCTCACCACACTTTCCTGACTCATTAGTAAGTTTTTCCGAGTAATTCTGCACATTTCCTCAATTACACGGTGTATATTTTATTTCCAGTCTTTTAACGAAATTTGGTAGTTCTATTGTTCATCACTGCTGGAGGCGTAAATAGGGGAGCCTGCCTCGTGTGCAGCTAAAAAGAAGGGCGCAAAAACAACTGCTTACAATTTGAATAAAATTAGAATTGAAGCTTTTGCATCAGTTTCTGGTGCAGTTTTTTTCAGGCCATATTTTGTCATATTGTCCATTTACAGAATTTGCTTATAATTCGTTTGGTCAGTTTCGGTAGCCTCGGCAGCTTAAAATTCGCATTTTTCCCTTGAAATGTGCAGGGGATGTCAGTTGCTCACATTCAGAAATGAAGGAGCGGTTCATTTCAATGACGGCATCCGACCGACTAAAGAACCACGGCTTCGTCGACAACAATGGGTTTCGCAGTTTTTCTTTAGTTGGATGGACTATACGTAGTATGTTGCTAGGTAACAATGTCGTTCATATTGGTGAAGATTCTCTGTGGACTACTCAGTCATTACTGAGGTTGCGAGCCACATATCACCATTGTCAACCATTATCAATCCACTGCTGGATGAAGGTCTCCCAAGTTTTTTCGACAACAGTCGGTCTTCCGCCAGTCTCTTTCATATCACTCCCGCATGGTTTTAAATTTCATCAACCCATGTGGTCTTCTACTGGGTCTTTTCTTGTCCCTTGGAATCCAGTCTGAAATTTCGGTTGTCCATCGGTGGTCCGTCCTTCGGGCAATATGTCCAGTCCATTTTCCATTTTAGGGATTTTACTGTGATTATGATGTATTCCACTCTTGTCATTTTCCTTATCCATGAATTCCTCTCCTTATCTCTCCTGGTTTACACTAAGCATGCATCTCTCCATGCTTCTTTCAGTTGTCTGCAGTCTTTGTATGTCATTTTTAGTTAAGGTCCACGTTTCTGCTCCGTAAGTAAGCACTGAAAGGATGCATTGATTAAACACTTTTCTTTTAAAACATAATGCCATATTGCTCTTAAAAATTGTGCTGCTGCTTCCAAAAGCTCTCCAGCCAAGTTTTATACGTCGATTAATTTCTTCATTAATGTGACCTTTGTTTGATATCTGCTTTCCAAGGTAAATGTAGGTATCGGTTATCTCTAGCTTTTCCCCATCAATCGACAAATCTTCATTTCTTGTAAAAGCATTGTACATCAGTTTTGTCTTCTGAAAGTTCATTTTTAATCCCACTCCTTGGCGCTTGTCAGCAAGTTCCTGGATCATACTCTGCAGTTCTGAAGGGGCAGTTGCAAAAATGTTTACGTCATCAGCAAAACGAAGATGAGTTAAATAATCTCGGTTAATCTTTATCTCTTTGTTTTCCCAGTTCCATGTTTGAAAGACATTTCGCAATGTGGCATTAGAGTTTGGGAGACATGGTGTCACCTTGTCTCACTTCCTTTCCGATTTTTATTGGTGCTGTATCCTCAAATAGCTGAAAGATGATAAAAGAAAAAAAGAACAAATGGGAGGGGGGCGTAGTGTTTTGTGCCTGTTCTGAACGCAGAAATGCCTTGTTACGCCTTTGAGCACTATGCTGTAGATTTTACAAGCCACGCTTAACTGATTTAAGATTGACTGCAACACACCGATGTCTTCAGATATTAACTTTCTGTTATCAAAATAAAAGCCACGGCCTCCCTGAAAACTACTGTCCGTAGCTTTCTATCATTAGCAAACACAGGACCCCCTCCCACTTGGTGGTTTTTCATGCTTATTAAACATAGGGTGTTCAATAAGTTCTAAACCCGTGTATTAACCCATAATGAATGGATGTTGACAGTGTTTGTAAGTTCTGAATCAATTTTTTTAGTACACGAGGCAGCCACTGGTTAATCAGTTATTGAAGAAAAAGCACGATAACGCGCCATATCATACTGTTCGTGTTGTTGCAGTATAGCATGGTGCAATTATCCTGTTGCAGTCAAGCCCCAAAACTTGACTCTGATCTGTAATTCCGAATGAGCTTTCTGGAAGCCTTAACACTTTTCAATGATGCGAGAAAAGATGTGTGTGTGTGATAGATAGATAGATAGAAAAACAAAATTGTAAAAGTAATGCACCAAAATATTTAAGGAACTTCCTGCTAAGAAACTGAGGAACATGAAACTGCAAAAGAAAAGAAAAATGCCGTAGTCCTCTGACTATTTGAGGCCAGAGTAATGTTTCATTTTCTTTTGCCTCAGGAATTGTTTTTGTACGTTCATAGATGCTTTCGCTGATTGAAGTGATTTCAGTATCACCAAGCCAAAACTGTTACATAAGTTATCAGACATCAACTTTTGCAGAAATGATGACGATGCTATTCTTGGCATCTATCTGACAGCAGGAACTAAGTAAATGAAATTCTTGTGTTATGGACGACCGTGAATCACAGGTTGATTTAACAGCCGTCCCAAAGGAATGCACCTGCAAATTAACAAACATTTTCCAAGCCCATAAATGTTGGTGAAACCACAAAGTGTGCCATGAAACTTTTTTTTCCTCTATGCTACCTAATTGGAAAATATCTTGCGCGCCGCAGATGAGCATTTTCTTAGGCTCTAGTAATTTTTCTTTTTTCATTTTATTGCTTGTAGCAAAAGTCGAAAAATTAGGTATGAGAAACGCATAATAGCATCGGATATATGTCATGGGGGTAATTAAAGTACAAGAGAAGAAAAACACTGAGATGTAGGAAAAGTGAAATTTTCTGAATACCAATCCGTTCGGTGAAGGCGATCTAACTCCCGAATGTTCTATGTACTGCTGATTCATTGCTCAATTTTTTAATTTCATTTTTTTTTTCTTCTTTGTACTGCGCTCTATGCATACAACATCTGAAATATGAGCTCCAGAAAACCCACATACTCATCCTCGGATTGTCAGTGACTGAATATCTGTTCCTGTCGCATTTTGTATCACTTATGCCTGGTTTGTTTCAAAAGAAAACAAGTTAGGAAAATCATGCAATGCATTGATTATGATACGCTTTCCAACATACCAGAAATCATTTCTCAAGTTCTGAGGATAATGGCTGTGGAATAAATATCGCTCTTGTGCCCTGACCTTTGACCCCATTTCGACGATATTAAACAGAATTGATTCAGTATACCTTCGGAACAACATGATAGAGTTTTGTCGCAATCGAAGCATTTTTACGTAAGTTATGGCGCATAAAGGCGATGTAATGGATCCCGCTCCTATGTCCTGACCTTTGACCCCATTTCGCCCATTTTCAATAGGGTTCGTCGTCAGGTTGTCCCTTATCACATAATAAAATTTCATCGAAATCGAACCATTTTTACGCGAGTTATCGTGCGGACAGACAGACGGACAAAGCTGAAGCATATACGATACGCTTCTTCAACCTACGGTTGGAAAGCGTAAAAAAATATGACTTGAGTCGTTCGGGTGTTGTTTTATGCTTTTCTTGAGGGCAGTGGGGGTGAAGAAATAGAAACTTTTCTTGGTGCTGTATTATCAAAAGGAGTACTGTTAAAACGATCAAATCTCACAATAAAATCCCATTCCACAGAAAGATCTGAAAAAAAAAAAAAATTAACTGTGTGCCCGATCTATATATGTTCTGTTTGAATTGGATGGCCACACACTAATCGCAGCAGATGGATCCTTTGGAAGGCGGCTTCCGCGCAGACGCTGGCTGTTAAAAGGGTGTTGGCCTCTTAGATCTTCGCACTGCTGACTGGGAGCAGACGATTTTCTCTGATAACATCGTACCCAACGTCCCGAAGGTCATTTTGGACTTGTCCTCATATTCAGTAATAACTCCGTTCAACATTTCGAATTCGTTAAGCTGTTCGGGAAGCTAATTGCACAGTTATTGTTATCAGACAATATTTGCTTTGCAAAGTGGTCAGTAGCAGAGAAGTGTGTTATGCAACTTGAATGTAACAATGAAATACGCAAAGCTTGATAACATCTATACCAGGGGTCGGAAACCTTTCTTAAACGGAGAGCCAAATCAACAAGAATTCTGTTGCTCGATATATGTAGAATTACAATGGAACCTCGGTTATATGTTTCTCAGTTACACGTTTTTCACTTTTATACGTAATTCTGCGCGAGTCCGGATGTTTTGCTGCAGTTTCTATAGCTTTTTCAATTCGGTTACACGTAATTCATTTATATGTTTTTGTTTTTTGTTTTCTGCAGTTATACGTTAAATTTTGAATCGTAGATTACAGTTAAAATGATCAAATCTCGCAATAATTCTCCTCGGATTCTATACGTAATCCGGTATGTTACAACTTTGAGAGAATCGAGACAGCGTTTTTTTTTTTTTTGCAGACATTAAATAGATAATGCAACTAAAATTTCAAAATTTCATTAAATAACGTTCGCAATTCTATTTTGTTTCTCTGAATTCAAGAAATTTGGAACAAGAAAAGTTAGTGAATATTTTACTTGGTACTAATGCTAAATCACTTGTGGACAAAAGACATAAATAGGGGTACTGAATATAAAACTAAATCTTATTAAGATTTACTATCCGCATTTCAAAGGGAAGATTACTTTTCTCACATATTGAAAATATGAAATCGCACAAAATTCCTTAATTTAATTTTTACAATGAAATTAGAATGAAAAAAATTAATACGAAAGTCAAAATAGACATAGGCTTAAGGTAGTAAACAAAGTATACATGTGTCTATGCAGTGATTGGAAAGCTACTTTTTAAAAGTAGCTAGCAACAACTACATTCTCGAAAAAGTGGCTTGCTACAACTACCATTTCTAAAAAAGTAGCGAGCTGCACTACTTTTTCTTCATTTAGTATCACGTTAAAAAAGAAAATTCTGAAGACCTTTATATGTACATTCTTACATATGGCATTCAGAACAAAATATCAAGGTAAATTACGCAAATAATGTCCTTGTATAGATTTGTATTATGTACAATCTTTTATACGGCATTCAGAGCTAAATATCGAGGTAAATTGCACAAGGAATACACCTTTGTATTTATCACAGCTCTATTAAGCCATCCCCGTGGCGCAGTGGTCTAAGCTCTGGCTTATAACCATCAGTCCGAGATGGGTCTTGGTTCGAATCCCAGTGAGGCATGGATGTTTTGTTTGTCTTACGGCATTGAGTCCCCCTTGCCTGGAGTCAGTGTCCCTAAATTAGGAATGGGCGACTGGTTTATAGACCATTGAGATAAGCTATTTAATCCCCCTATTCCAGCCAGTAATGTTTCAGGAAATGCGGAAATGTCAAATTCAATTATGTTTCAGGAAATGCGATAAACAAATTCAATTATGTTTCAGGAAATGCGATAAACAAATTCAATTATGTTTCAGGAAATGCTGACCGTTTAATATATGCAAGTGTCTATTTGAACACACGCTGAGTGAAATTCGCAGCTACTACGAGCAACTATGGAAACCTAATAACAAGCAGCTTAAATCCTCATTTTTCAGGAGGTAACCAAAACGGCATTTTTACAGTCGTTAAAAAATGTCGCCCGTCCTCGATTGTTACGATGTTAAATTGCCTAAAATGTTGTTGATTATAGGTCTACGTTGAAGATTCCATCGGCTACCGACTTTAGTTAGAAAAAGGAGTGTATCAGATCAGATCAGATCAGGTGTAGAGGATTTTAGGAAGGGAGTGTCTGACCCCAGGTCTTAAACAACCCGTAGAAGTAGGAAGCTAGGAGATTTGCGCTAGAGTGCCCGATAGGAAAAGGATACGGAAGCGAGGTAGAAGACGCCCTTATTTACTACCGGGGAGCCAGTATCCGGGGCCCGACGTCTTAACGTCCCCATCCGATGCACGGCGGATATTTAGTGGTTCGAGCGTTCGTACCTGCCTGGGATTGAACCCGAGGTCTCCTCCTTGGCAGTCACGAACGTTGACCACTAGGACACCCGCGGCCCTAAAAGGAGTATCATCTGAGTAGCGGATTTATAAAGGCAACTAAATGCTCTGTATTATCAAAAGTATTCGGACACCACAATGTTTTGGAACAAATCGTAATTAGTAGTCAGTCGAAAGTTATGCATTAACAAAAGTTTTGGACACCACAATGTTTTGAGATTTATCGCAATTAGTAGTCAGTCGGTTCACCTTTTGCTTGTACGACGGCGGCACCACGTCGAGGCATTCTGTTATATCAACCAATTTCCCGTAGGCCTTGACAGGAATTGCTTGCCATTCATCCTGCAAGCTGCTGCCAAGAGTGAAGAGCGAAGACAGTCGTTGTGGTCGTCTTCGCTCTTCACTCTGGTCGTATTCGCTCCAGTTCATTCCAGAGTTGTTCTGTGAGATTAAGATCAGGACTCTGAGCAGGCCAGTCTAACAATTCCCCCTCATTTTCAAGAAATCAGTCCTGAACACTCCGTGCAGTGTGGCAGGGAGCTCAATGGTGTTGGAAGAGACAAACGGTGATTTTCATAATACTGGAACATTGTTGTTTAGGGAAGAATTATCTAGAACATCAACGTACACCATGTAGTTCATGGTTTGTGGTACAATAACCAACGGCCCGAGTCCCATTTACGAAAAACAACTCCATACCATGCTGGAGCCTCAGAAGAATTTAACAGTTGGAAGAACACAGTCCGACAAAAATCGTTCGCCGGGCTGTCGCTAAATCCAAACTCGCCCATCAGATTGGAAGAGTGAAAAGCGTGACTCGTCGCTCCAAATAACAGCTTTCTAATCCCCCACAGTTCAGGAACAACGGAATACCACTCTAAACGGCGCTTCGCATTCACGGCAGTGATGTGCGGCTTGTGTGCCACTACTCTACCATAATACCCACATGGTGCAACTCTCTGCCGATAGTTATGGTACTAACCGAGACATTACAAGCATTTCCTACTTCAGCAGCGAAGGAAACGGCAGAGGAAGAACAAGATTTTTTAACATTTCTTACCATGGTTCTTCTGTCACGCTCCGTCAGTTTGTGCAGCCATCCTGAACGTTTTTTCGGTGTAGTTGCACCGTCTTACTTCCATCTCTTCATGACATCACTTACATTCGATTTTTGGTATGTTTATTTTAGCTGCAATGCTCCGTATGGAAACGTTACTCAAACGACATCCTATAACCAGCCCACGATGGAACTCGGAAAGTACACGTCCACACTGCATATCCGCTTCAGCACAGAGAAGGAGAGGCGGAAGTCCAACTAACTCTCGTGTTTTAAGACAACGCCTCAGTGGTCGGACATGAAACTACGATAGCGTCTGTCACGTGATACGGTACCAGTGACTATATAAGTATCACCGCGGAAAGAGTTGTAAACTCGGTCAGCGTTCGTGACTGCCGTGGAGATAACCTCAGGTTCGATCCTGGGCAGGTGGAAGAAGATGATTTCCTAGCTTAGGTTGAGAGACCCGAACCCACATCGCTATGCGCCTTTTTGCAGGTGAAAGTGAAAATAAGAGAGTTTGGAACAGATTGCGCTGATAGTATGTATAGCACAAAAGAAAAGTATAGAAAAATTAGAGCAGAAAGAGTATACGGTTTTCCGTTAAGTAGTGAAGTTATAAGCTACCACCTGGGCAGGTACGAACGTTCGAACCACTAAATACCCGCCGTGCATCGGATGGGCACGTTAAGCCGTCGGACCCCGGGTACTAGCCCCCGGTAATAAATAAGAGAAGTCTTCCTCGCCCTTTCTACCTCGCTTCCGTGTCACTTTCCTATCAGGCACTCTAGCCCAAACCTCCTAGCTTTCTGATTCTAAGGGTTGTTTAAGACCTGAGGTCAGACACTCCCTTCCTAAAACCTCTACATATGATCTGATCTGAGTTGTAAATTCAGTGGCCTAGTGGTCAACGTTCGTGACTGCCACAGAGAGGACCTCGGGTTCGATCCCAGGCAGGTACGAACGGTCGAACCACTAAATATCCACCGTGAGTCGGATGGGCACGTTAAGCCGTCGTGCCCCGGGTACTGGCCCCTCGGTAATAAATTAGGGCGTCTTCCTCCCTCTTTCTACCTCTCTTCCGTTTCACTTACCTATCGGGCACTCTAGCCCAAATCTCCTAGCTTCCTATTTCTACACGTTGTTTAAGACCTAGGGTCAGACACTTCCTTCCTAAAATCCTCTACATATGATCTGATCTGAGTTGTAAACTCTTGAAAAAAAAAAGGGGGGGGGCAGTCGCTTACGGTTCTACGTTTTAGTTCCATGTCCTTTCACTGGTGCGCTGTTCTATTGAGATCTTCGGGGCCAAGTTGTTGCCATGAGTCTCTATGGAAGATTAACCTCTGAGTCTCCTGCTCTGTGCGCTTCAGAGTTACTTATAACACGACAGAACATCTGAAATTTACATATGTACCTCCCCACTCACAGCGCACTTTCCTGCGCCACCGTTCTTTGTATTTATTCAAATTGTCCGAGTACTTTTGATAATACACTGAGTGGCCACTTTATTATGACCACCTGACAGTTTTAAGCAAATGAACTATGGCTGCACGGTGTTGCCGCCAGAGGGCGAGGCTAGTATAAAAAGGGGAAGCTCAGTGTTTGTGACAGTAGTAGAAGAGATTTTTGGGTCACGAGATGGGTAAAAAATACGATTTGACGGACTTTCAACGTGGGATGATTGTAGGAGCTCTGAGCCATGGAGCGAGTATCACCGAAACCGCCGCATTCGTGAAATGTTCCAGAGCAGCTGTTGTTAAAGTGTTTAAAGACTGAACTGTCAGCTAGAAAACTGGGTCGGGTCTCTACGTGCAATGTGTAGTCGTCATCGACTATTGACTGCTCGGGCAGAACGGAGAGTGTCCAGACTGGTAACAGACAACAGAAGGGCAACAGTGCAGCAAATTACAGACCATCTTGATCAAGGATCGCCTCAAATGATCTCTGAAAGTACTGTTCGCCTTACAGTGCATCGGATGGGATATGGCAGCCGAAGGCCTGTTCGAACACCTTTGCTGTCTGCAGTTAACAAGAGAAAACGTCTTCAGTTCGCACAGGAGCACACGAATTGGACAGTCGGTAATTGGATTATGTGGTCAATCACGTTTTCAGTTGCACCAAGCCGATGGCCGAGTGAGAATTTGGCGGAAACGGCACGAAAGCATGGACCCCAAATGCATTGCTACAACCCTTCAAGCTGGTGGAGGCAACGTTATGGTTTGGGGAATGTTTCCTGGCATGCTTTGGGCCCTTTAATTCGTGTTGATCAACGTCTGACTGGCACATCATATCTAAACATCGTTGCGGACCAAGTGCATCCTGTCATGTGGATGGTTTATCCCAATGGCGATGGCTACTTTCAAGAAGATAATGCGTCCTACCATAGAGCTCGTATTGTACAGGATTGGTTTCAGGAACATGCCGGTGAGTTTACTTTGCTTAGGTGGTCCCACAATCTCCAGATCTCAAACCCATTGAAAATTTGTGGGATGAATTTGAACGAGCCATCAGACATCTGGATCCACAACCCTGCAATCTCACACTCTCGGAAAGTGCTGTTCATCAAGCATGGTCTCAGATTCCCCAAACCACCTATCAACATCTCGGGGAGTCCATACCACGAAGAATCGACGCAGTATTAAAAGCAAAAGGTGGCCCAGCGAAGTACTGAGGGGTGGTCATAATAAAGTGGCCACTCAGTGTATAGTATATATGAAGGAGTTCAGAAAACAAAAATAACCTTCAAAAGACAAAGGAAGGCACTTGTTAGCAGCTTCGTATAAATAAACAAGAACGGTACTAAGAACGTTAAACGAACTGAAAAAAAAATCATGTAAAATACAGCGCGATATGAAAATCTAAAAGGTTTAAAAACAACATCGAAAATACCGAGACAGAGTGCTACTCAAAAAATTTGAAGAGATATCGGAAACGCTATTATTTAACCGGAGGGTCACTTTTTCACTTTTTATTGGGCTTTTAACCGTTTGCGTTTATGTCCATCGCTGCTCATGAAAGGATTCCTTTCTCTTTGTCCTTTGTAGGTTATTTTTGTTTTCTGACACTTTCACAGCTTTTTATCTTATTTAATTGCGTTTATAAATCTGAAAATCAACTGGTCGCCGATGGAGTCTACAACGTAGACCCATAATCAAAGAACATTTCAGGGAACCTAACATCTGATCATAAAGGACTATTGTGAAACATCGACACCGGATGATAATTTTTTTAACTCGATGAACCGAACTGGCTGGGGGCCAACACTAAGTAAGGTAAATAAACTTCAAAAGATATCTCGGAAAGTTTTTATAGGAACTAAATATGTTTACAGCAGTTGACGCAAGAAATGCGCGTGTGACAATAGTATAAGCGAAGAACAAAGCAATACAAGTATCTAAGGTATGATTATATGCCAAATATCATTACAAAATGGTCCACGTAATAAGTTTTGATCATATTATCTTCGTATGAGTTTATTTTATGAGGAATTTCTAGCCTCTTGAGTTATTTTCGTTTTGCTGTTGTGAGCTTATTTCCTTTGAACCAGTTTTTCTCTGCCTCAAGGCAGAAGATTTATTTTATATGCAAAAAAAAAAAAAACTGCTTTTTATCTTGTGTTGGATGTGTTAATATTTACAGGTGGTATTCCTTTGCAGTTTTACTTTTGTCTGGAGCCAAGTTTTCAACGCGATTGTACTTTCTTTTCTTCGATCACTACTTCCGTCTCGTGTACGGGTCCAGAGATTAATGGACCCTTTGTTATCACTGTTATCGCTCCATCACCCGCTCTGTTTTATGCTTTGTTGATAAGCATAAATTCTTGTTACGCTCGTGTTAATGCGCAGACATCTAAGCAACTGCCATGCCATGGTTGCTTATGTGTTGTTTTTGATTTTGACTTTCACTGATGAAAACCATCTTTTAAGGACGTGTAAGCAGAGAAAAGTTTAACCGGAAACATCAGATTAATTCCGATTGTATTATGAAGCGAAAATTTACATAGCCAAGGAAAGTGCTGAGATGTTAATATTTAGTGTGACTGCAACCATGGCCGCCCGTAGCTCTGTTTCTAGGAGACAGCGAAAAGAAATGAATAACATTTCCAAACACCATATGCAAATTCCCATTGTACCTTCTTCTTATCTAACCCTTTTTATATGACACTCTTAACATATAAATTTAATTGGAAATTGAATTTATGTGTTGAGAATTTCTGGGGAAAATTTCGAGGGATCTTTCTCCTGCAGCGAGTAGCTGCTCTGTGTATGTGTGTGTAGAGGATACATTTTTCATTTCTTTCTCTTTAATACTTTTCCATACAGTACGTATGGACGTTGTTCTCCTACATGCAATGAGAAATTTCGTTATTACTTCCTACTGTAAATTCGCAACGTTTTCTCTATTTTGACTGCATACACACACATTAGAAGTTCAACAGAAAAATTAGCAATTACAATTAGTATATATTAAGATAATACAACGTAGTATGTCACAAATATTTTTTCAAGCCGACCATGGTTTCGCTGGGTATAAAACAAGGTCAATACCCAGCGAAACCACAGTTGGCTTGAAAAAATATTTGTGACGTACTACGTTGTATTATCTTAATATATATATTATCGTCACAAGGCTGTAGTTTTTGAGATCAAGAATCTTCAGGTTAACGGACTTCCAGACTACACAGTATACGTCTGTGCATCTTAAACGGAAGCCATTTTAACATCCTGATTGGCTACTTCAAATTCAATTTTCTATATATGAAGGGAATTATAGGAACTTTGTGCACCTAATGTTCCTAAAAAAGACATGATCACTTTAAAAAGTACGATTAATCGTTTTTCAAACTGAAAATAAAGAAGTTCAGATTACTGAACCATTTTACTTTCTTACAACGATGCAAAAGACATCGCATCTTACCGAACTTTAAATCCTTGATATGTAACCTAATACCTACTCAGAACGTAACAAAAGCAGTGAGCAATGCTTCGTTTGCCATTCTTAGAGCTGTTATTAAGGACACTCGGAAGGACATTGCGAAGGTGGAACATGAACTGCATGATCTACATCTTTGGTTAGCTAACAAATGAGCAGATTTTGATACTTTAGGCAAAAACACTTCAGTTCGTAGTATCAACATGTCATCGAATCGCAGAATTTCCCTCGAAAGAAAATTTCAAAAATTGATAGCTGGTAATAAGAATAAGCAGGCTTATACCCGTAGTAATAATAACGGAATAGTGTATCCAGTTAATGAAGTGTTCGTCAACTTATCCGGTCATAGTCTCACTGCAATTCAGAAGCGGACTTTACGATATAATTCTAATTTTGCTATCTCAAGAAAGATACCGGCATCTGACATAGTGGCGTCAGTTGAGGAATCTCTAATAAAAAGCAGTCTTTGAAAAAAAAGAAATATTTAGACATTCTAGCAGCCAAGTGATAACAGCAAATCACGCTACATTACTTAGACCAAATTTAACCACCAAAGAAATGAATGTGCTTAAAGAATTGCGCTCAAATTCCAATTTAATCATCACTACAGCTGACAAAAGAGGTCAGATGGTTTTTTTGGACAAAAAGCATATTATGATAACAAAGTCAAAAATCTTATTTCGGATGGAACTTACAAATAAATAAAGAATGATCCTTCAGATAAACAATTGAAAGCAATACAGAAATTGATCAAAAACTCAGAAACTCTGAGCCAAAACATAAAAAAGGAACTTAACTCTTCATACGGACGTTTTGCGAGATTCTATGCTCTCTCTAAAATACATAAATCTAGAATTCCTTTCCGGCTTATAGTTAGCAATATCGGCACAGCAGCATATATATTTTCAAAGTTTTTATCTTCAAAATTATCTACATTGGCCACTCCAAACGAAACATCTGTGAAAAATTCCATTGAGTTTACCAATCGACTCAAACTACACCCCTACGTAGATCAACTAATGTGGTATCTATGTTCACCAATGTTCCAGTAAAAGGAGCTCTGGAATCCCTAAAATCAAGTCTTATAGAGCATCATCACATCCAATCTGAAGTAGAAGAAATAACAAGACTAGTGGACATTTGCATAAAACAGAACAGTTTTACTTTCCCTGGAACGTTTCATGAACAGATGGAAGGTCTAGCAATGGGCAACCCACTGTCACCTATATTATGTAAAATCTACATGCGTCGATTTGAAGAAAAACTTTTCAAACTCGCGAAATTTGACTTATGGATACGATATGTAGACGATACTTTCGTTCTATGGAAGGGAAAACATTCTGAAATTCCAGAATTAGTCAAACTTATAAATTCCATTGATTCTCACATTCAATTCAGCTACGAAACTGAAAATAACGGATGCCTACCATTCCTTGACGTACTGGTAACTCGCTCAAATGGATCTCTCGCAACCACAATTTATCAGAAGCCTTTCGCTGTTTTCTCACCTCCACATGCCAAGTCCAATCACCCTTGGCAACAAAAACTCAGCGCCTTTTACAATTGCGTATATCGCGCGATACATATATGTTCAAATACAGACAGTTTGGAAAAAAGAACTTTATTTCCTTAAACGTGTTGCAGTACAGCGAGGATACAACCCTTCCATTATAGACAAGGCTCTAACAAAATTCCGGAAACCGAAGCCTATCTCCACGTTAACTCCTGTGATGCGCACATTGCGAGATAATTTTGCCATTATTCCATTTTCCCGTGGCATTGCCTTCAAAATTTCAAAAATTCTCAAAACCTTTAATTTTAAGGTGATTTTAAACCCATAAACAAAATGAGCTTTTTAGGAAAAAAGGACTATGTTGAAGACATAGTCCTTTTTTCTTCTCTTAGGGAATTTATCAAATTCCATGCGAATGTGGCGGATTTATCAAATTCCATGCGAAAGCTTTTTAGGAAAAAAAGGACTATGTTGAAGACATAGTCCTTTTTTTTACTCTTAGGGAATTTATCAAATTCCATGCGAATGTGGCGCTTCGTATATGGGACAGACCCGTAAAGCCTTGCGTTTTCGATTGAAGGAGCACAAGACCTACATTCGGAATTGTGACCTAAAAATGTCATCGATGGCTAAACACTGTTACGAAGAGGACCATGAATTTCTCTTTGAAGAAGCAAAACTGATTGACAAGCCAGATTCAACCACCAAACTTGATATTTTGGAAGCTTTCCATATATATCAGAAGTCTTCGCAACTTGTTAATGATATGGCATCCACCCCATTTCTATCAAGCGCGTGGAAGCATCTAACCAAAACACGTGATTGTAAACACCATTTATGATATCATATACAATTTGAATATTTACGTGCCATTCTTCCTGATGAAGCTAGGTCAATATCCCAGCGAAACCATGGTCGGCTTGAAAAAATAACTATTTGTGATATACTATGTTGTATTATCTTAATATGTATATTATCGTCACAAGGCTGTAATCTTTGAGATCTAGAATTATAATTAGTGTCATAGAGAAAGTCTTTGTAGTACTTTCCAAAAACAAAATGGGCATGGTCCGAAATCCAGGAGAAAGCAATTGCCCCCTCTTGCCCCCCCCTCCCCTATATGGGCGCCCATGACTGCAACG
Organism: Macrothele yani; assembly: GCA_039090855.1. Lineage (NCBI taxonomy): Eukaryota > Metazoa > Arthropoda > Arachnida > Araneae > Macrothelidae > Macrothele > Macrothele yani. The sequence goes on along the minus strand of CM077016.1, from coordinate 71,460,298 downwards.
AAGTCCTCGCATCATCACGTTGTATCAGGTTTTCCAAACTTCGTCGCAATGACATTTATTCCGAAAGGCAACCCAATCTTGATTTTTGTATACTACAGAGAAACACAAATTTGCTGGTGGCGAGCTCGAACGCGTATCCTTTTGCTCCGGAGCCAAATACTTTCCCAATTAAGCCACACCGACGAGGTTTGTCGCTGCGACTTTGTCATTGCAGGGCCTGACATATCAATTCTTAAATCTTTGAATATATCTTAGATAATGCCTGGATTATACCTTTTGATTCCCGCCGTATAGCGAGCTACCGCCTCGCCTTTACTATGAGATCTGGCTATCAAGGCGGCTGAAGGCGTCCTTGCTTAGAAGAATTATTATATCAACCAAACTCAGTCCAGTACACAGAGATAAAAATTGAAACAGCAAATCTTTATTATTCCGTTAACTATTTGCTGCGCGGATTTCCGATAGCTTCCCGTTCAGGGTCCTTGTGCTGACCACGTGTTGTTTTTCCACAATGCTACCTGATACGTGATGACGCTTTACGTGGTTTTCTCGCTCAACAATAGCTCGCGCATCTTCAGACGGCCGCCCCGGTGGCACAGTGGTCTAAGCGATGGCTTCTGATCATTCGTTCGAAAGGGGTCCGGTTCGAATCCCGGTGAGGCATGGATGTCGTGTTTGCCTTACGACACTGGCTCTCTCCCTTCACTGGAACCAGTGGCCCTAAATTAGGGACGTGCGACTGCTTATATCCCATTGAGTTGCTCACGGTGGTCGTTAAACCTCCAATCAAAATTTAAAAAAAAAAAAAAAAAAAAGCGTCTTCAGACGAAGCTAAACGAGGTTGGTTCGATCTCCATCAGGTGAAAATGTTAAAATCGAAGATTATTCGACATTTCTTTATAAATACGAAAAACCCCAAAACGGACTTTTCTGAAATAAACGGAATTACTGACTACGGAAAATCTGTCAAAATACGAAAGTTAGAAAAAACGGGAACTTTTACAAACCTGAAATTTCGTTCAAAAGACGGACACGTACCGGCAACTTTACTGCACATTATTTTCAGGAATTTTCCGTGAATTCACAGCACTTATTTTTAAGTGTAGCCAGCAGAATACACAGAATCATAATAGGTGAATCCCCGACGAGCAGACCATTTCTTAATTTATGTAGAACGAAACCTCGGTTTTAGGTTTTTCTAGGGGATGGCCTTAAAAAACGTATAAACGAAATTTCAACATGTTAAACACTGTTGTAAAATTTGTGTTTTAAATGATTATAAGATGTTCCTTAATAATGTATTGAAAGTCGAATCGGCGGCGAATGAAAAAAAAAGCGTTACAACTTATATAACTTAGTCGCATTGCAAAAATCATAAAGCCTATGAAAATTACACATCTTTTTCGACAACACTGTCTATAAAAGTCCTGATTCTAAATTAAGTGAATCTTAACACCTAAGAATCTAAGACCAGTGCTTCTGTGTGAAACTCGTGAGTTAACAGCTTTTCTTTTCTGCGGATCCTGAGTGCATCCATTTGAAACCAGAATGTTGAATATTGATGATGCATTTAGGATTCTATTCTACTACGCCACGAAATAGTAGAGCCAGACAGTTACATATATATGTCGCAGACCCTGAGTGGTGCATCCATTGGAAACCAGAATGTTGAATATTGATGACTCATTTAGGATTCTATTCTACTACGCCACGAAATAGTAGAGCCACACAGTTACATATGTATGTGAGTCGCAGACCCTGAGTGCATCCATTGGAAACCAGAATGTTGAATATTGATGACTCATTTAAGATTCTATTCTACTACGCCACGAAATAGTAGAGCCACACAGTTACATATGTATGTGAGTCGCAGACCTTGAGTGCATCCACTGGAAACCAGAGTGTTGAATATTGATGATACATTAAGGAATCTATTCTACTACGCCACGAAATAGTGGAGCCACAAATTTACGTCTTACAGGTTTATCAATTTTTAAATAGCGCATATGTGTGCTAGTCACAGACCTGCCAACTGTTACGATTTTATTGTGTTTAGTACGATAAAGCATGCTGCAATACGCTAATACGATTTTGCAGCCAAAAATGCGATTTTTTTCAAATAGTCATGTTTTCCCCAATTTTTTTCCCTTTTCAGACAAAAGCCTTGTAGCAGAATCGCGGCGACGGGCGACGTACGTCGCAGATTTATTTTGCTCCTGCAGACAAAAACGACGTCCCCAGAACCCTGTTAAGCCATCTAGCAGACTCCCCATCATAGATTCAAGTTTTCCGCCTTTCAAAATTTCCGAATACGGAAGTTAGGCGTAGTGTATGTACATCGCAGGTTTATGTTGTACTCATCCTTGTTGAAGAATCGCGGCGACGGCCGACGTACATCGCAGATTTATTTTCTACTAATCCTCGTAGCAGAACAGCGGTGACGGCCGATGCACATTGCAGATTGATTTTGGTCCTGCAGACAAAAATGACATCCCCAGAACCCGATTAAACCATCTTGCAGACTCCCTAAGATGCAAGTTTTTCGCCTCTCAAAATTTCTGAAAACGGAAGTTAGGCGGAATGAGGATTTCTCCCGTAATCGTAATTTTTTTTCTAATAATTAACAACATAAAAATGTTTGCTGATTATATTTAGTTTTTTAATAGAATTTTGATGTAGGGAAAAAATTCCCACATTTTCATCATCAAGAATTTATATAGCTGAAATAGGCTTCAAAACTTATCAGCATACGTCATGTTACGATTTTTCTATCTGAATGTTACGTTTCTTGGTTCTGAGAGGTTGGCAGGTTTGCAGTCATGAAATGCGAAACCAAACCGACCTCTGATGGGGTCGAGGGTTTTTATTTCTTTTATTGGAGATTTAACGACCACAGGGAGCAACTCAATGGGCTATAAGCAGTCGCCCGTCCCTAATTTAGGGTCACTGGTTCCAGGAAAGGGAGAGAGCCAGTGCCGTAAGACAAGCACAACATCTATGCCTCACCGGGACTCGAACCCCTTTCGGGCGAATGATCAGAGGCAATCGCTTATACCACTACACCACCGAGGCGGCGAATCGAGGCTTAACTTTGGCTGCCTCAAGAAGCAGGGCCGTAGCCAGAAAGAATTTTCGGGAGGGTTTTCTGAATTTGAAAATTAATTTCTCATCCTACGTTATACATACGTTGTTTTTTCTCTGTCACATTTTATTTGCACACGAAATTCTTCTATTTAATACTCCCCATTTTTCAAATACTGACTTACATGCTATACTAGTTACAAAAATTTATAAAATTCACAAAACAATTATTTTATTTTTGAGACATGTTAAAAATTTCGGGGAGGGTATAATCCTTCAAAACCCCTCCGTGGCGGCCCTGCCAAGAAGGAACACAACGACGCTGTTTCAATTCTCACAAAATTGTAAAATATCGGGTTGGGCATAAAAGAATTGAACAACCGTTTGATAATCTGAAATTCAAAATTTAACGTATAATCGCATAAAGCGTATAAATGAATTACGAAAAACCGAGTGCGGTAGAAACTAACTACAGTAAAATATCGGGACTAAAGCTGAATTACGTACAGAAGTGAAAAACGTATAATTGCGAAGCGTATAACTGTTTCCAATGTATTTACATTGTAAGGCAGGCTAAAAGGGGAGGGAGGCACGTTTTTCACAGCAAAAAGGGTTAGTTACTTGACCACAGTTTGCTTGAGGTTTTTTTTATGTTGTCTGGAAGTTTTCTTAAAAATTGTTCCTAACAGGCTCCCATTCAGAACCGTAACCTACTTGCTATTTGCAGATGGTAAACAATTATGTTAGGGCATCGCCTCCCACAGTGCGCACTCCAATGGGATAGACATTCCTTTGGAGGATTTTAATGAGAACTAACCCCGTGTAATCATTCTCAGGTGTCCACGGAAAACTCATGAAGAGAGAATGACTCTTTTTTTCTCCAGGAAGTCCCAGCGAATGCGAAGTTCTTCACCCCGCACTGGGGCAGACGTAACCTAAGAACCAATTGAACCAAAGCAGGTGGTTACAATGTTATGAAGCATTACGTAAACAGTGCTGTGTGTGTGTGTGTGTGTGTGTGTGTGTGTGTGTGTGTGTGGCATTCCAAGACAATTTTCTCTTTCTTGTTCGCATCACCGTGTGCTGATTTCCCTTTTTAACCGCAGTGCTATCAATTAATGAGAAAAATAAAAGAACATTTATCGTTTTGGTTCGCTTACCGAGAATCGTGACATATTTAACGAAAGAAACTAAAGATGCTACCGAATTTTCGGGTGCAATGAGCACGCATTTTGGCTAAAAGCAAATAGGAGAAAAACTGAACATAAAGAGAATTGCAAGTATGCGGCTTATTTTGTCTACAACTGTCTATGTGATGTACTACAGAGGTGACGCACACGTCAAGACGGCAAAGTAGCAGTGATAAGCACTTGTCGGTGTAGCTTAAATGGGAAAGCATCAGGCTCCGGAGCTGAAGGGTAAGGGTTTGCCATGTGACGTACCTGCCAGCAGGACGCACACGACATAAAGGCAGATAGCAATCAGAACGAACGTCCGCGTAGCTCAATTGGTAGAGTGACTTATTCCGGAATGAGGGGACCCGGGTTCGAGCCCCGGCGTGGATAAAAATGAAGGAGAAATTTACTTCGTTATAAAGACAAAGTTGTACAGAAGATCTGCAAATTGTGTTTTAATGAGCTGAATGTTCAGAGGGAAAGAGAAAACTCTAAAGAATGTTTGGAAATTCAAGCTAAGAAGATGAAATTAATGTGAGATAAATCTCATTCTGAAGCCTCTGTGGGGTCCGTATCCCAGTACCTGAAGTTGACAGAGGAAGGGGTGACGCCAGATCTATTTTAGCTTTTATGAAAATAACCGAAGAAGGATTTTTTCAATTGGGAACAAGAAACGGCCGCATAAAACAGCTATATTCCCGATCCCAGTTCAGCGTCTGTGAACAAAAACTAATTCAGATCGAAGAAGTGCCGGCCGGATATAGAGAAATCGCTCCGGTCGGTTGCTACAGCTCAAAGTTTAGGTACCGGTTAGGGATTTAAAAAATGTTCATGTAAAACGCAGTGTGTCAACAAAAAATGTATTTGTTTTAGAAATAATGTTCTATGCAATTCCAAATGCCATTTTAGTAATCCCTGTTGTAACAAATGATTTTATTGTGTCTTTTTATAAATAACATTTTGTATGCTGTATAATTCAGTCAAATTGTTTATTTTACACTTTAACTGTCTATCATTAGTTAATTTATAGAATAACTAGTTATTTCATAGAATAACTAGTTAAAGTGTGGAATTACTAATTTATTACACGCTTTAACTAACTTGATCAGTTATTTCATGAAATAACTAGGTATTCTATGAAATAACTGAATTATACACTTTAACGGTAACATATATATACATTGCTCGACATAGAAATTGTCCCACCCAGGAGGAGGTGTGCTACAAACATGACGTCACACGTTCGTGAGATAAAGGTGCCAGCAGCAACAGGGCAACAGGGATGGTAATGTATGGTCGCTGGTGGAAGTATCGCGGACGTTTCAGATTTGTTTTTTTTTTTTTGATTGGAGGTTTAACGACCACCATGAGCAACTCAATGGGCTATAAGCAGTCGCCCGTCCCTAATTTAGGGTCACTGGTTCCAGGGAAGGGCCGTAAGACAAACACAACATCCATGCCTCACCGGGATTCGAACCCGGACCCCTTTCGGACGAGTGATCAGAGGCCATCGCTTAGACCACAGCGCCACCGGGGCGGCTTTGTTGTTTGTGCTGTGAAACTATTCAGCGAAAGCCGAAAATGCCGGTTACGCGCCGTAGGAAAGTTTATCGCCATTTGGATGCGTTTCGGAGAGGAAGAATTGTAGACCTGTGTGAATCGGGCTGGTCTGCAAGTCGTATCGCTGCACATGTGCAACGGGATGCACGAACTGTTGGACACTATTGGCACTAGTGGCTACAGAAATGTTCGTACGTGCGTCGGAGCGGCAGTGGTGCAGTCCGACAGATGTCAGCACGCCTGGACCGGCGGATTGTTCGACACACACTCGTTCGTCACCAGAAAGCACTGCAGCCGATATTTGACGTGGTAATGGACGTCGCCATAAAGACCCGAACTGTAAACCGAAGGTTACATGTGGCAGACCTGCGCAGTAGGCAACCGTTACGTCGACTGCCATGGACGGCCAGCCATCGCAGCGCTCGTCTGGCTTGGTGCCGAAATCATGTGAACTGGGGTCAGGAATGGACAACTGTGGTGTTCAGTGATGAATCCCGTTTCTTTCTGAGTGCTGACGATCGACTCATGTCTGGCGACACCCTGGTGAGCGAACGGACCCCGGTTTCGTTCGCGACCACCACACCTCTCGTCAGGCAAGCATCATGGTATGAGGTGCTGTTGCGCACGACAGCAGGTCACCTCTTCTCCGCATCACGGGCACACTGACGACGGCTGCACGATACGTGAGCGAGTTTCTGCAGCCCATTTTGATACCGCTCCTGAATGGCCTACAGCACCCCATTTTCCAGCAAGCTAACGCCCGTGTACACACACCGCTCTGGTCTCCAGACAGTGTTTGCAACATGTTTAACCCTTTAACGACCAGGTTCCTGAAATCTTGAGTCAAGCCCACTTTATACCAACGCCTGATTTACTTATTTATTCAGTGACAACAATGGTGACTGAACGTTGCTTCTGCGAAACCCGTAGAGGCTGTGTAAATTCAAAGAACAGGTTGGGATAGGAAATCCTTCGCACTTTAGACGGGCGTTTCGGGCGGTCATGGTAGTTTAGGTGTAAGGGCGTTTAGGGCGTTATGGTCGTTAAAGGTTTAAACGCTGCCATGGCCAGCAAGATCGCCAGATTTATCCCCAATAGAAAATCTGTGGGACCACATTGGACGTCGTGTGCAATCGAATCTGCCTGCGCACGATCTCGATGAATTATGGGAGCAAGTCAATCGTGCTTGGTGTTCCATTTCTCAGGACGATATCCGTAGACTGTATGACTCATTGCCACGCTGTATTGCTGCCTGTATTGTCGTTCGTGGCGGTGCAACCACTTACTGAAGCGTACCCATTGTGCTGCATTATCTCATCTGATAAACACTGTACGTGTCTGAAAATAACATCATGGTAAATCCTTATGTATTTTTATTTGCATGCTCAATTTCACTTCTCTATCCTCACTCTTTCCGGGTGGGGCAATTTCTATGTCGGGCAGTGTATATACCGAAGCTGTCCTTGACGGCACTGCTTCTTGTTGTTTGATGAGTCCATTCATGGAGGCAAGGGCGATCAAGACGATCTGGCCCATCAGAGGCGTAACTAGGGGGCGGGGCAGGCGGGGCGGCTGCCCCTGGCGCAGCTCAAGAGAGGGCGCAAATACCACTGCTTGCGGTCTGGTCAAAACTGAAACTGTAACTTTTACACAAGTTTTTGGTACATTGAAAATTCGGATTTCTTCCTTAAAATGTTCAGAGGATTCAAGCTGTTCACATTCAGGAATGAAAGAGTGGTTATATGGTCTTTCGAACTGAAAAAGAACTACGGCCTTCGTCAGCAACATGTGACGTACTACGGAAGTAAAGCACGTGTCAAGACGACAAATCTGCAGCGATACATTCCGTCAGTGTAGTTTAGTTGGACGCTGACTCGATCCGCGTCACCGGCAAATGTGTGAATTTACATTGGCACCCGAATGAAAAAATGTATGTACTGACCGTTGGGTTTTTCGAAAAATGCGTAATGTAATGTTCGTTCCACACATCGTCTGGAATTGATGAAAAATCCCTTCGCTTCAAAAAATTTAGAGGGAGATGATGTGACTCATCCCGGAGCGAGGAGACGCAGTTTCGATTCGTCACCAGCAAATTCGTGAATTTCACAAACAAGGGGACCCACTGTTTTTCTTTAGTTGGAGGGACTATGCGTACGTTGCAAGAAAAGGATATTGTTCACATTCCTCAAACAGAGGTCATCGCTCTTTCCACGTTATATAAGTGAGTCACGGAAAAATTCTCATTGGCTGTCACCGGGAATCGAACCCAGGTTCTTCCAGTTACGCGCCAGATATGCTTCCACTGCAGCACAGCGGCCTCGAAATCCTCCAGACTCACACACACTAACTGCCAAGCCAATTTGGCAGGTTGCTTCTTGGAGCCCCGCACAATGCTGGGGATTCACCAAAGACAGTAAGCAGCAACTCAACAAATAATTAGAAGGCGAATGAATTATTAATACAGACATTTGACGTGGACCAGGAACATCAAACAGAGGTCATCGCTATTTCCACGTTTTATAAGTGAGTCATATGATGTTCCTGGTCCACGTCAAATGTCTGTATTAATAATTCATTCGCCTTCTAATTATTTGTTGAGTTGCTGCTTACCGTCTTTGGTGAATCCCCAGCAGTGTGCGGGGCTCCAAGAAGCAACCTACCAAATTGGCTTGGCAGTTAGTGTGTGTGTGTGTGTGTGAGAGAGAGTCTGGAGGAATTCGAGGCCGCTGTGGTGCAGTGGAAGCATATCTGGCGCGTAACTGGAAGACCCTGGGTTCGATTCCCGGTGGCGGCCAATGAGAATTTTTCCGTGACTCACTGATAAAACGTGGAAAGAGCGATGACCTCTGTTTGATGCTCCTGGTCCACGTCAAATGTCTGTATTAATAGTTGTTCACATTGTTGTTGAAGATTCTCTGGGGGCTATTTGATCATTTCTGGGGCTGTGAGCTACTACTACGAACTGAATTCGGTCCATTTGATGTGGTACAGTAGGTCCGAACTCCCAAGCAGTTGCGAAAAAGTACACAAACAGTCGCAGTTAGATTGTACCTACCGCGTAGATATGACTTTGGGGTATGACATTAATTTTGTTTTATCGAGAAGAGCATTACACTGCCCGACATTATTTCTAATATAATATACATATTTAGTAATTTAATAGTTATATATGTATCATCATTATCATCATCATTGTCAACCATTATCAATCCACTGCTGGACGAAGGTCTCCCCAAGTTTCCTTCACAACGGTCTGTCTTGTGCAAGTCTCCTCCATGCCACTCCTGCATACTTTCGAATTTCATCCACCCATCTCCCATGTGGTCTTCTTCTGGGTCTTCTCCTGTCCCTTGGAATCCAATCTAAAATTTCGGCTGTCCATCGATGGTCTGCTCTTCTGGCAGTATGTCCAGCCCATTGCCATTTCAGGGATTCAACTCTGATCATGATGTCTTCCACTCTTGTCCTTTGTCGGATCCACGAGTTCCTCTTCTTATCTCTCCTGGTTACACCAAGCATGCACTTCTCCTTGCTGCTTTGAGTTGTCTGCACCCTTTGTATGTCTCTTTTAGTTAAGGTCCACGTCTCTGCACCATACGTAAGCATTGGAAGGATGCATTGATCAAACACTTTTCTTTGAAGACATAATAGCATATTGCTCTTGAAAATTATGCTGTTTCTTCCAAAAGCTCTCCAGGCAAGTTTTGTACGCCGATTAATTTCTTCATCAATGTGACCCTCACTTGATATCTGCTGTCCAAGATAAACGTACGTGTCTGTTATCTCCAGCTTTTCTCCATCAATCGACAAATCTTCATTTCTTGAAAAAGCATTGAACATCACTTTTGTCTTCTGAAAGTTCATTTTTAATCCCACTTCTTTACTCTTGTCAGCAAGTTCCTGGATCATACTCTGCAGCTCTGATGGGGTAGTTGCAAAAATGACTACGTCATCAGCGAAACGAAGGCGGGTTAGATAATCTCCATTAATCTTTATATGTATATAACTATGAAATTAGTTATGCCTTGAAAGACAGATGGGGGCGGGGCGCAGCATTTTGCGGTTTGCCCCGGGCGCAGAAATAAATAGTTACGCCTCTGGGTCCATGAGTGTTACTCGGCATTGCTTGGTGTAAATTGATCTGTTTGAATTCATGATGGGGAGTGACGGCGGTCGACGGATTCGCCGGCCAGTCCTCTGTTGCACAACGCTGTTAAAAATCTCTGCGCAAGTCTGAGAATGAGATGCCAGTGTAAAGGAAATTCTTTTCCAATTGGTACAAAATTTATTTTCCCGATTGAATAATAATTCTGTTATCTTTCCACATTTTTAATCAAATTTCAGAGCAGAATCCACATGTGACAGAAAAATATGGTTTAAGATATCTAAGTGGTAATATCTAACTCATCTTCGTTTTGCTGATGACGTAGCCATTTTTGCAACTACCCCATCAGAGCTGCAGAGTATGATCCAGGAACTTGCTAACAAGAGTAAAGAAGTGGAATTAAAAATGTACTTTCAGAAGACAAAAGTGATGTACAATGCTTTTACAAGAAATGAAGATTTATCGATTGACGGAGAAAAGCTGGAGATAACAGATACGTACGTTTATCTTGGACAGCAGATATCAAATGAGGGTCACATTGATGAAGAAATTAATCGGCGTATAAAACTTGCCTGGAGAGCTTTTGGCAGAAACAGCATAATTTTGAAGAGCAATATGCCATTATGTCTTAAAAGAAAAGTGTTTGATCAATGCATCCTTCCAGTGCTTACGTATGGTGCAGAGACGTGGACCGTAACTAAAAGAGACATACAAAGGCTGCAGACAACTCAAACAAGCATGGAGAGGTGCATGCTTGGTGTAACCAGGAGAGATAAGAAGAGGAACCCGTGGATTCGAAAAATGACAAGTGTGGAAGACATTATGATCAGAGTTAAATCCCTGAAATGGCAATGGGCTGGACATACTGTCAGAAGGACAGACCATCGATGGACAGCCGAAATTTTAGATTGGATTCCAAAGGACAGGAAAAGACCCAGAAGAAGACCACATGGGTTAATGAAATTCGAAAGTATGTGGGAGTAACATGGAGGAGACGGGCACAAGACAGTCCATTGTGGAAGAAACTTGGGGAGATCTTCATCCAGCAGTGGATTGATAATGGTTGACGATGATGATGATGATGATACTGCCTTACACCATTCTCAGTATAGGAATGACGCGACGCTTGCGCAGAGGCAGCATTTAGGAAGCATAGGGCCCTGGGAAGATATTTTTGCGGTGCCCCTGTCTATATTAACAAGGTGATAAAAACTATTACTAAAATGTTTATTGTCTAGTTCGTGTCAAATATTATTAATTTGTTTATTGTCCAGTTCGTGCCCTCTTGAACTCTTTAGGCTGTAATCACTGCATTCCTAGAATGTAGTCTCTTTCAATGTTGACCATGGTCTCTGTAGGGATTTATATAATAGCCATGACAGCGGGCATCTTTCATAGCGGTCAAAAATGAGGCAGATGTCGAAAAGGAGGGGTTTTCCATTTGTTTTTGGAATCCCAACGGAAAACATGTCGATTTTGCGGGCAGCGACTCTTATTGCAACGCATCACATTGAGACGAACACAATTATATGAAATGTACGGGAGGTAAGGCTGAAATCTGAATTACAAAACAAAGCCTATGACGTATATTGTAATTCAACTTTCATTTTTAGTTTTTTCCCTTTGTAAAATTTTGAGTTCATTCGGCACTAAACAGAAGTCGTCGCTCTTTCTACGTTAATACGGGAGTCACTGAAAAATTATCATCTGATGCCGCCACCGGGAATCGAACCCAGGGTCTTCCAGTTACGCGTTACCACTGCACCACAGCGCTGTGGTAGCATTCGGGTTCCAACCTTAACGTTATATCTTTCTCACTCGTTATATCTTTCTCACTTATATCTTTCTCAGCGCTGTGGTAGCATTCGGGTTCCAACCTTAACGTTATATCTTTCTCACTCACTGAATGACATGTGGCAGAAGTCTTGAGGTTAGGTTGAATGACGTGTGTATGTTTTGACAAGATAGGAACAGTGTAGACAATGTGTGGAGAGAGCAGCGTAAAATGTGGGTAGATTAGTGCGGAAGATTATAGGCACCTTATACACTGCCGGACAATTGCCAAGGACGGATGACAATAGCAACGATAGCAACCATAAAATGGAAGGCAGGAAAATGTGGAAATTAGCATAAGTGCGGGATACAGTAAGACGTGTTGTGCGTATGCAAATCTTGGATTGCCGAACTTGTTCGTGACTTCATAGCGCTGATAAGAGATATAAAGGATTTGACGCTTATTGACCGTTGTTGTTCAAACGCAAAGTTGAAAGGGAAAGAATCAATTGACGAACTTGCAATTTTCAGTATGTCTTCCCGACATCACCTAGATGATTTTACGCGTGGCCGTATTATTGGCATGATTGAAGAAGGGCGAAAAATAACAGATGTTGCCAGGGAGTTCGACGTCAGCCACAGTGTTGTTTCAAGGCTTTGGAAATCATTTCAAACAAATGGAGAGTGTAGCAAACGTCACGGGTGAGGTCGTGTTCGCAGTACGACACCTGCAGAAGATCGGTACATAGTGCTATCAACAAAAAGACACCGGCGCAGCACAGCTAGTGAGGTAGCAAATCAGTTTATGGCTGCTACTGGCAAGCGGATCTCCCGAAAAACTGTCGCCAGACGTTTGCATGAAGGAGGACTATACGCCCGCCGTCCTGTTGTGTGCATCCCATTGTCCAGACGTCACCGTACCGCCCGTTTGCAATGGTGCCATCAACATCGCAATTGGACTGATAACGACTGGTCTGCTGTCTTCTTCTCAGATGAGAGTAGATTCAGTCTATCGTCTGATTGTCGACGACAACTGATCTGGCGTGATAGTGGTACTGCATATTGTCCAGCAAACGTACAGGAAAGGGACCGATATCCGACATGTAGTGTCATGGTATGGGCTGGCATCATGATCAATGGCCGTACGTCCCTCTATGTGCTTCCAACTGGGACTATGACTGGCCAACGATACATTAATGATGTTCTGCTACCTCATGTTCGCATGTTCCGTGGTGCTGTCGGTGATAGATTCAGTTTCATGGACGACAACGCAACATGTCATCGAACAGTCGCTGTCCAGGAGTGTCTTGAGAGCAAGGATATTCAACGCCTCGTATGGCCAGCACGTTCTCCAGATCTGAATCCCATTGAAAATGTGTGGGATGCTTTGGGGAGGAGTCTTGCTGGTCGCCAATGCCCTCCAATAAACAAGGACACCCTCATCCGTGCACTGACAAAGGAATGGGATAAATTACCCCAACAGCTGCTTGATAATGTTGTGCAAAGCATGACACGACGTGTGGAATCGTGCATCGCCCTCCATGGTGGCCATATCCCGTATTGACATCTTACGCCGGAACGCCTGCGGACGGTAATTGCATTTTTTTCACGTTTACGTATTCTGCACAAAATGGCCTGTTTGTCCCTTGAACACGTTCCAAAGCCTTCTGGATTTCAGAGCACAATAAATTGTCTTTCTTGTAATGTCCTGGCATTCTGACATTATTTTATTTCACTTGGCATCCAACCACACTTACTTTTTTATGCGCTATATAGCCGTTTATGATCCGTCCTTAACAATTGTCCAGCAGTGTATATTGATGAAATTGTGTTGATGTACTGTATATATATACACTTTGAGACTCATTTTATGGAGCTTCAGTTTGGTAGACTACTGAAGTACCTTGAAGCGTAGGGCTGTTATACTCTTGAAAGACCTAATAAAGACATTTTTTCGTAAGTAAATAGACTATAGCTTTTGGCCGTCAAGTCGCCTAATGTTGCTTATTGTATAATTAATTGTATAATTAAGGATTTTGAGCTATAGTTATCCGGAGCATAACCTTAAGAAACTCAAGTGCTACAAGAACCACCAATAGTACGAGAAGTAATGCTTAATTGAAGACTATTAATTTAAGAATCATTACAAGCCTTTCTTTTATATACCGAACTGCGTATGTTTGGATGTTCTGTTCATAGACCAGCGAGCAAAAGATACAAAATGAGATGAAAAATTCATAAATTATCAGTAGCTTATTCTAAAACAGTTATTTTTCTTGTCTTCATTTCAGCAAAATCATTAATTATATTGTTGTAACCCCGATTTTCACATAATGTACATTATATTGACAGTAATGCTAAATTAGATAACCTTTCTCGAGTCGTTGTTCTATGATATTTTTTATTAATTTCGACGTAGAGAAACTTCCCTCTGCTGAGGCAGTAGTAACTGGAATTTCAATAACATTTTTCAGTGGCGGCGGGAGCCGCCCAGAACTGTGTGGGCTATTAGGGTGGTCTAAGCATGATGAGGAAAGGGGCACAAGTTTTAAAATGCTCTGCAAAATTTCCGTTCATGTAAATTTTACCCAACGCCGATAATGTTATCGCTAGTACAAAAACGCGTTTTCAGGTGCATACTGTATGATTACATTATTTATGCACTGTACTGTATGTATTATGGGAACTATAACGTAACCCTTTTTCGTGTGCGAGATTGGTGTTACGCTATGTCTAAAATCATGACTAAGGAAATGTTGAACTAAATGAGAATACGATGCAATAGTTCCTAATTAAGCTTTTATGGACAGACGAAACATATACAGAAGTCAGACTTACGATAACCTTTTATTGGTCCAGGAACGATTGATGAAATCCACAATATAGTACTGCTAGTTTTATACTTCACATACACTGAAGTGCCAGAAAAACTGGTACACCAGTCTAATACTTGGTAGACCCCCACGGGAGCGCAGGACTGAAGAAATACGACGGGGCATGGACTCCATTAGCTTCTGAGAACATGCTGTAAGCAATGAACACCATACTTCCTTCAGAGCGTTCCACAATTCGGGTGTATTCCGAGGTCTCGGATTCCTGTGTTGGATAGCGCGTTGCATGGCATCCTAAATGTGTTCTATCACGTTCCAATCTGGGGACTTTGGTGGGAATGGCAGCACCCCAAACTGAGATTAATCCTCCTCTAACCATAATGTGGCGTCCGGCCCTTGTGTCGGGGTGCATTGTCCTTTTGGAACAGACCCAACCCATCAGCATGAATGCAGGACATGAACGGGTGTACCTCGTCAGAATGGATGCGCAAATAGCGTTGGCCGGTCACAGACGTTTTTAGACGTACCAGGGGTCCCAGTGAAGTCCAGTAAACACATCCCATACCATGACGGACCCCCCAACCAGCTGGTACAGTTCCCTGTTGACATCCGGGTTCCATGGGGTTTGCACCACACACGAATCCTTCCATCTACCCGATACAGTTGGAAACGCGACTCGTCAGACCAGGCTACTTGTTACTTGTTTCCAGTCATCAGTGTCCAGTGGCGATGTTGCCGTGCCCAAGCGAGGCGCATAGCTCTGTGTCGTGCCCCCATCAAGGGGACTCGAGTTGGGCGTCGGCTCCCAAAGCCCATATCGTGCAGGGTATGTTGCACAGTCCGCACGTTGATGCTTGTTGAGGCTCCAGCATTGAATTCCGATGATACCTGCGAGAGTGTTGCACGCCTATCGCGTGAAACGATTCTTGACAGCCGACGATGGTCACGTTCACCCTATGTCTTTTTACGGCCACACTGGTTATAGGTTTTGCCGGAATTCTTGTAGTCACGGTACACCCTTGCAATGGTCTTCCGTGAAAATCCGAACTTCGTTTCTAACTCCGCAATACTATTGCCCATCTCCCGAGCGCCAACTATGACACCGCGTGGAAAATCTCTTAAATCGTTATTACATGTCATTCTTATGCCGAAAACAGCTCCGACAGCTTTTTTTTTTTTTTGATTGGAGGTTTAACGACCACCGTGAGCAACTCAATGGGCTATAAGCAGTCGCCCGTCCCTAACTTAGGGTCACTGGTTCCAGGAAAGGGAGAGAGCCAGTGCCGTAAGACAAACACAACATCCATGCCTCACCGGGATTCGAACCCGGACCCCGTTCGGACGAATGATTAGAGGCCATCGCTCAGACCACTGCGTCACCGGGGCGGCCTCCGACAGCTGGCAAGGATGTCTATCGCTTTATACACGCACTGGCGGACGCAACCGAGTACGCGCATAGGTGAAGTTGCTATGTGTTTTGCATAAGCTCGTCTGTACCAGATTTTCTGGCACTTCAGTGTATACTACCTTAACTATCTATCGTATAATCTAGCTTAACAACGATCGAACATCACACACACACATACTCTTAAGCAACTGCTGTATCGTCTTTTTTATCTATCGTTCTTATCACATTCATACGTCACTCTCTGACCTCAAAGGCGTTGCCAACCTCCTTCATGTGAGAGAGAAGATATCACGTTAAGTTTTTTTTTATTTTTTTATTATTGGTTTAGCGACCACCGTGAGCAAATCAATGGGCTATAAGCAGTCGCCCGTCCCTAATTTAGGGTTACTGGTTCCAGGGAAGGGAGAGAGCCAGTGCCGTAAGACAAACACAACATCCATGCCTCACCGGGATTCGAACCCGGACCCCTTTCGGACGAATGATCGAGGCCATCGCTTAGACCACTACGCCCGAGGGGCGGCCACGTTAAGTGAGAAAAGTACAAAAGAGAACAAACTCAGATTTACATAGGAAAAGGAACTAAAAATGAAAGTTAAAATAGAATATACGTCACAGAACCATGGATCGAATTTCTGTGGCAAGTTACTATTTCTTTACGATTTTCGCTTACTTACGTCGGGTATTTTTTTTCTTGCATAAGGCTGTTCATGTATTTTAGTTTGTAACTTGGCAAGGCATTTTTCTCTTTCTCATGTTTTTAAACTACACTGCTGGCCACCCAAAATGCAACACCAAGAAGGAAGCATCCGATTGGCGTGAAATTCGCAGCATGCGTCGCCCGCGAGAGGACATGCAAACGATTAGCATTGCAGGGCATATGCAAATTATGTGCGCCCGGCACGCCACCGAGAAGCACTATAACAAGGGTGAATAGAAGGCGGGGTATAAGTAGTGGAAGTGTGTTGTGCTGCCGGACCTGTGCGTGGGAAGCTTCCTGATGCCTCGTCGCAGAATATGGCAGTCATTCCAGCACGTTTCGGAGTTTGACATAGAACGAATAGTGGCTTAGCGCGACAGCGGTTTATCGTACCGAGACATCGGCGCCCGTGTGGGACGACATCCAGCCACAGTGAGGCGAGTATGGATTCGGTGGGTGCAGGAGGGACGGACGGACCGACGTGAGTGATTGCCGCAGCCGCGGCACACCACCGATCAAGAGGACCGGCATGTTGTGCAGCGAGCATTGACGGCTCGCACCGCCACATCACGAAAGTTAGCGCAGGAATTAGGGTGTGTTGCACAACAACCAGTGTCAGCACGTACCATTCGACGTCGTCTGCAGGAGCGGTGGCAGTGGGCCGTTGAATGTCGCACCTGGACTACGGAATGGCACGACATTGTCTTCTCCGTCGATTATGCATCGCCATACCGGTCCGTCGCCTGGCGTTATGGTTTGGGTCGCAATTGGATATGACACCCGCACCCCTCTGGTACGCCTCGCCGATACACTCAACAGCCACCGTCCTCCAATGAGCTCTAGCTTGACACCACTGACGTCGCAAACGGCAGTGGTTTGGAGTAAGTGGAATGCACGCTACAGGGCGTCTGGCTTGGAGCTATCCTTCAAGTAACCGATTTGTAACAGTTCGTTGTGTCACTGTGGTGGCAACTGAAACTCGAATTGCTGCCGCAGACGCGGTACGATGCGCCACGGCCATACGCCGTGCACGGCGGTCTTCCCTCTCAGTAGTGCCACGTGGCCGGCCAGAACCCGGTCTTCTTGAGGCAGTACCTTCCCTGGACCACCGCTGCCAACAATCATGCACAGTGGCTACATTCCTGCCAAGTCGTTCTGCAATATTGCGGAACGAAAATCCACCTTCTCGTAGCCCTATTACACGACCTCGTTCAAACTCCGTGAGCTGTTGATAATGGCTTCTTCGTCTTCTTAAAGGCATTTTTGACTAACATCAACACACTACGTCGAATCTCAACGATAACTAACGCTCATGAACGTTACAGCGCGTATTTACAGCAAACCTACTTTGCATGTTCCGAGGGGCGCCACTAGCGCCACACGTATGCGCCGAGCGCGAAATTTGCACAGACGTCATCTTACAGATGTACTCTCACCGCCTACCAACTGTCGTTTATCTAACACAACCCCTTCTTGGTGTTGGGATTTTTTTTTTCCGTCAGTGTATATAGAGGATTTTAGGAAGGGAGTGTCTGACCCCAGGTCTTAAACAACCCTTAGAAATAGGAAGCTAGGAGATTTGGGCTAGATTGCCCGATAGGAAAGTGACACGGAAGCGAAGTAGAAAGGGGGAGAAAGACGCCCTTATTCATTACCGGGAAGCCAGTACCCGGGGTATGGCGGCTTAACGTGCCCATCCGACGCACGGCGGATATTTAGTGGATTGAGCGTTCGTACTTTCGTGACTGCCACGGAAAGAACCTGAGGTTCTTTCCGTGGCAGTCACGAACGCTGCCCACTAGGCCACCCGAGGTCCCGGATTTCGGATTTTTGGATATCCGGATATTTAGTACCCGAAAACCGGATTTTTAGCATTCCAATAGTTCGAACTGCGGATATCCGGATTTCGAACTTCGGAAGTGCTGTTCACGGATATCGGATTTCCGGGTATTTTACTATCCATCCGAAAACCGGATTTTAGCATTCGAATAGTTCGAACTCTGGATATCCGGATTATGAGCTGCAGATATTCGGATTTCGGATATCCGGATTTAGAATATCGAATATTCAGATATCTCAACAACATAGATCTATCTGGCCATGATATACCGCATGTATCAGGTTGTTGTTGGTTAAGAAGACTCAAACAAAAATTTACAAAGAACGAACAAAAGAAATGATGGCTGGTTATTATTGCTAAACCAGGTAAATCAGGTATCTCCCACTCACTAGCACTTATAGTGTTTGTGATTAATTCACTAGGCCACTGGGGCAGCGAAGAAAGAAAAGATGAAAAGAGATATCCGGATTTCGAAATTCGGAATTCCTGCGGCAATCCCGATTTCGGATTTATGATATTTCTGATAGTTTGAAATCCGAAATCCGGATTTCAAAATGTCCGGTTTAAAAATGATAGCACTAGCTATACGAATATCCGGATTTTGACATTCGGATTTCAAATCCAGATTTCGGATTTCATGCGGCAATTCGGATCTTGGATTTATGATATTTCGGATAATTTGAAATCCGGATTTCAAAATATCCGGTTTTTGACAGCACTAGTATAATATAATGTATAGAGCGAGCAACGTAAAGTATGGGTAGATTAGTGCATACTTGCGTTGTAACTTGTAGACGATTGGATGAAATTTGTACGGAGATGGATACATTTTGAACCTAATGTTACAGAAGTTCAGTTTGTTGAAGTATTTTAAGTAGTGTTTGTAACGTATACTCTATATTCACTTTCCTTTTGATTTTACTATCTCTGGTTATTTTATTTTACTATGTAAATTATCTTCCTACTGAACGAAATATTGTTTCACCCGCTGAATGAGACCTGGCAATGAGTGTAAGTCATGACGTGGTGGTAGCTCGTATATAGGCGCGTTCATCGAGACGAGTGTGTTGTGTTGTTGCGTTGGAGTTGAGGTTGTGTTGGAGTTGTGTTGGTGGTGTGCGTACTATAAGAGGAAAGTTTATTCATTATTATGTACAAGATATATGAGTGCCTTAGTTGACCACGAGTCTGGGAAATAAATAGTTGTTCAGTAAGTTCAGTCTTTCTCTATTCTTAGTTTTGTCAGACCTCTGTCTGGCTGTTAGGTTTATGACTTTGATTACTTAATATAAATAACCAGCGTTGAGACTTTGTTTAAGTTCATAATTAACGAGTAACAACACCCTTTTGGGAATTCATTAGTTTGAAGCTTAGAGCATTATTCATTCATAATAATTAGCTTAGCCAAAAGATATTAAAGCTAATACATTATATGTTGAAACTACTGAAGTACCTTGACTCATAGTTATGTTATTCTTTGAAGAACAATACAGACGATTTATGCGAGTAAATGAAGACTTTTTCTCTCCTGGCCGTTAATAAACCTAATATTGTTCATTGTATAATTAAGCATTTTGCACTAGCTATCAACATTAAGAAGCTCCATCTAACAAGAACCATCGACAGTACGATAGATAATGTTTTAAGTGAACAATTAATTAAAAAAACATTACACTTTTTACACGCAACAGTTATTTCAGTAATTACACAAATGATGAGTGTTAATTTTTTTTTTTTTTTCATAAAATGTAAGAGTACGGCTCCAAAGAAAGTGACCAGTAAGTATACACTGCCATACCATTAGCATCCGCACACCAGATAAATCAACGAATGAAGAATCATTCCTCATAATACATCGGGAATCGATAGAGTATTCAAAGCAAACAGAATATAAATTCTGAATTTGCTTGTACCACTTACTGGTCATCCATGTAACATCTCTCATACAACTTGAAAATTGCATCGCCCTGGAGCCACTGGCGCCAACTACGGAGGTGCTCAGGGGCTTCAGCACCCCTTGAAATCATTTGGGGGTTCTCCGCACCCCTCCGAATTTTGTTATATGTACTGGATTCATACTTAAATATTTAGTTCCACTTTACATAAAATTAAATGAGATAATCAGAATATAGAGCAAATATTTGGTTTCTATAAAAAAAAATCAATATCTTCAAAAAATCGTGTTTTAACTACCGATACCGAATAAAAACTTAAGAAATAAGACAGCCAAGCAAGCGAGACATCTTGTGGGGGGAGGGGGATGTGGTTTGTGCCCTACCTTCCTAATTGTTTAAAGCTACCGATTTTTTTTTTCGCAATCGCGTTCCTTGTACATCAGTAAGTTATCATCAGCTCACTATGCACGCAATGAGCTTTGGTAGGGTCATAAAGCCGTATGTGTCAGAGCGGGCGTAAAGAATGACCGTCCGAGAGCAGAAGACACACAGCGAGACTGCGAATGATCTTTTCTCGCTGAAAGGATAATTTTGAAGGTTTTTTTTTTTTTTTTGCTGTTGTTGCAGCCATTGTTTGTTTGACATAATTCTGTTGAGGCTTTTTTTTCCTCTTAGCTTTGTAAAATATATAAGCAGTCACCAATAGTAACACGAATCAAACCCGGCAGGGGCAATATGCCAAATCGATAACAACCAGTTCACATGGGCTGCAATATCAATGATGGCGGGGAGGGGTGGAGATTTCCAGGATACACTTGTTGATGAAAGCAAAAATTTCACTGTGATATACGCTGCGTTATACGCTAAATGCTAACAGTAACAAGTAAAGAAAATGATACAGTGCAATGATTATGAAGCGCATTCCATTCCAACACTGAACACGTCAGTTTGTTTGCTACTGCTAGACCGAGCTCCTCAAAGGTATCGCTATTAGCCTACTGTCTGTTTTGACTAATAACTATATCTGCCAATCTCAGCCTTTTTCAACAGGTTTGGTTTTCTGGTAGTAGTCCCCAACAAAGTGCTCAAATTTTGTCCAAAAGAAAAAAAATTATAAGAGCTCTTGTGCACACATTACAGAAAATTAAATCGGAAGAATTAAAACTGTAAAACGGGGTTCAAGAATTTAGTTGCTATAAAAAAAATATATATATTTTTATAATGAAATCATGTATCGGTTTGTTTGTGTTTACACTGAAGACAAGGTCCATTTAAACATCTAAAATTTCAACACTGGAAACGGTACCTGCCTTTTGAATTTCCGCACCCCTCAAAATTTTCAGAAGTCGGCGCCTATGCCTGGAGCCGGAATCGAACCCGGATCTCCCGATTTTCGTTCGAGTATGCTAACCGTTACACCACCCAGGATAGTGAAATTCCAAGCAACTGAGACTAAGCAAATTATTTAGCTTTGAAAGCTGAACATCCTCAGATTTTTGCTAGTCGAAGTATCGTTGCTTCCAGTGGCGTACCGGAAAAACTAGAGCCCCCCCCCCGCAAAAACTGTTTTTGAGGCCCTTTTGTGAATTCCATTAGCTTTCAATTACTCAAACTTCTGACTTCCATATTATTAACTAGGCTTTACAGGTGTTTTGATAAATCAAATTCTTTGGAACATACGAGTATTTTTCGTAAAATCAAAATTATTTTACTTTATTGCGTAAAACACCAATGTGCACGTTATAATTAAAATGATTACCCTGATTACCAATACGAATTACTACAAAATACTTTCCTTAAAGTTAATCGTATCATGCGGAATTTATTATTCTAATGAACTAAGGCTCTCACGATTGATTGCACCCACAAAACACGCACCTGCCGTTTGACAGAGTCTAATGTCTTTTTCGATTCATACGAAATGTCACAACATAAGTAAGCGAATAACTAAGCAACGATTAAAAACTGTAGCATAAAAAATGTAAAACTACTTAAATTATTTAATCTGGAATATAAAAAACACACTTAACATAATGCCACAATGTTTTGCACGTAGTGAAAAAATTCTTTTGACTGTGATATATATATACACTATCTACCAACAAGTAATTGGACACCTGTGATAGCAAAAAAAACGAAGTTTATTCACCTTCAATAGTTGGTGGAGCCTCCACGAGCGGCGATTACAGCTGCAACTCTCCGGGGCATACTCTCAACCAGGCGTTGTACGACGGCTAGCGGTATTTTCCTCCACTCGGCTTGGAGAAGACAGGCCAGTTCCTTCACCGATTTCGGACGGTGGGGGCACCCCTTAAGTCGACGCTCTAACTCGTTTCAGAGGTGCTCGATAGTGTTAAGGTCCGGGCTCTGCGCAGGCCAGTCCATTCGATTAACCCCATTGTCACCATACCAAGCCGTGGTGGACCTCGCAACATGACAGGTGGCATTGTCATCCTGAAAGTAACATGGGTCCACCCCGTAAAACTGCCACAACGTAGAAAGCGCATGGTCATCAAAAATGGTGCAGTAGGTCTCGGCGTTGAGTCTACCAGGAATTGCGACCAAGGGTCCCGTGCAAATACCAGGAGAAACACCCCCATAGCATAATTCCACCGCCGCCGAACTTCACAGTTGGCACAATATATTCCGACAGGAGGCGTTCTCCAGGCAGACGCCAAACCTAGACCCTGCCATCCGAACGGTAGAGGGTGAACCTTGATTCGTAGCTCCAGAGAACCTGTTTCCACTGTTCAACGGTCCACTGTCGACGTTCTTTGCACCACGTTAGCCGAGCAGCGCTATTGGACTTGGTGATCAAAGGCTTGTGGGTGGCAGCACGTCCATGATAACCGAGTAGATGGGATTCCTTACGGATGGTATTCATCGAAAGAACACTCCCAGATGCCTGTTGAATCTCCTTGCGGATGTGGCCCATTGATTTGGTGCGGTTCTTCCGAATTTCTCTGGCCAGCACCCGTCGGTCTGTAACTCCCAGTTTTGTGGGTCTGCCGGGTCGTGGCACATTTCGACAGTCACCTGTCATCTTCCACTTGCCAATAATGTAGGCCACTGTCGATTTTGGGTACTTCAACTCGCTGGATATGTCACGTATGGATCGGCCATTTCTGTGATACCCGACGATTACACATTTCTCGAAATCAGAGAGCTCCGAACTGCGTGGCATCTTGCATGCGACTGGTTGTGTTGTTGTTTCCCACACGATATTTAACGGCGGCTGCCGTGACGTGTATCAGGACCGCTGATATCGTCCATTGCAGGGGTGTCCAATTACTTGTTGGTAGATAGTGTATATTTATATAAAAAAAGGCCCAGGTCTCTGATTTTTCGCTGCCTCGAAGAACACCTTTCAGTTCATTCTATTCGGGGGATGCGTAGTTATGTGCAAACAGCTGTAATACATAACACTTCATCCTCATTGGTATAAAAATTCCGCTCATTAAACTGATAATTTTTTTCACATTCCATCGTTAATATACCTGCGTAGAAACTATTGCAAGGGCTGTGAACTTGAGGCCCCTTGTAACAGCAAGGGTTACGAACTTGAGGCCCCGTGTAACAGCAAGGGCTACTACAAGGGGCCTCAAGTTCTTTTGAATAGCTTCTTTCCCGTCATCCAGTTTTTATGAACAAAAGCAGCGAAAGGAATTTCTAAACACTTTACATATTTACTGAGAAAAAAATGCCTTTCTTCTTAAAACTTCAAAGCTGCCTTAATCCTTGGTTATTTCCTTAACCAGTATCATACGAAGTTTCCGCAAAAAACAAAAATGTAAAATCTTTTTGCTCAGGCTAGAGGCCCCTTTTAACCATGAGCCCCCACCCCCACCCCTATACTGAGGGGGTTGCGGGGGCTATTAGTACACCCCTGGTTGCTTTCTCATAGCGTTTTGACCCATCTCCCATCCATGAATATGCTATCCGTACACCTACATGTCTACAAATAATATACAGCATATGCACGACTCGGTGTATTTATTCACTCGGCTTGTTTACAATTCTAATTTTCCAGCACTACAATACGTTCACCTTAAGCGGCGTTCTTGGTCTTTTACCAGAAGTATTTTTTCTGGTTTTTGTTCCCTTACTAAGAGTTTTTTTTTTTTTTACTTCGTTTTAAAGTTTTGGTAATATTTAACTTGGTATATCGAGTTTTTGTTAGGATTTTTCATCTGCGCGTTTAGCGCATATGCACGATCAAAGTATTTATTCCATTTAGGAGTTATATAATTCCATTTTCCCAGCGCTACAATAATTTTGCCTGTGATGCAAGGTCGGGTGATTTCTTTTAAAATTTGAATGCTGTGCTTGCGTGTTAAAGAAGTCGACAGAGTTCTTTATTCTATGCTGTTGTTATTCAAGCGCAACATAGCTGCTGCCGAGACAGTGAAATATCATCAAGCCTTGTTCTTTCCACCCAATTGACTCGGTTGTTTGAGTGCAAGTGTAGAAGAAACGATGGATGCAATAGAAAAGCGGTCAGAGCCACAAAATTCTCAGCTAATTCTACGAAGTAAACATGAAAATAAGGCACCGGACGGGATTCCGAAGCACAAAAATGTGCAATTCACTTTTAAAGGCGAAACCATGCGTTTACATAGCATACAAAATACAAAGATATTTCTTTTTTTTATCCCAAATACGCGGTGTATTTTCGTTTGAACTGATCTTTCAGACATTCCTATTTTGATAAATGAGAGTTTGAGAAATAAAACGCATAATAATTACTATAGAACTGTGCAGGGCGTCACTGTTTGTCAAGTTTGAACACGTCCGTAAAAGCGTCGTCCACTACTTAAAATTCTGGCATGTTCAACAGAAACAAAAAAAACATTCGCGTGAAAATTAAAGTAACATTCTTAGTTAGACTACGGGAATCTTATTCAAAGTTCAATAACTTTTGAAATAACCTTTTAAAACTAAGGCGAATTTGTCGAAGGTAACGTGTGATTTCGGCCACCAAAATTTATTGTTTTTCCTCCAAACTGCATGCAAGCCTGCGAGAGTTTAAATTTGTATAATTATAAATTAAAGATAAGGGTGATGGGCAGTTGACATGGGCATCCCCCGCGTGCAGTGGAAACGTGGGCGTATGCAGAAGTTTACTCTAAGAAAGGGGGGGGTTCGGGTACAAAAAGGTGGGCACAAGCCATTATGAAATGTTTTTTTTTATAACGTTAATATATATATCATCATCATCATCATTGTCAAACATTATCAATCCACTGCTCGACGAAGGTCTCTCCAAGCCTCTTCCACAACGGTCTGTCTTGTGCCAGTCTCCTCCATGTTACTCTCGCATACTTTCGAATTTCATCCACCCATCTCCCATGCAGTCTTCTTCTGGGTCTTTTCCTGTCCCTTGGAATCCAATCTAAAATTTCGGCTGTCCATCGATGGTCTGTCCTTCTGGCAGTATGTCCAGCCCATTGCCATTTCAGGGATTTAACTCTGATCATGATGTCTTCCACTCTTGTTACTTTTCGGATCCACGAGTTCCTCTTCTTATCTCTCCTGGTTACACCAAGCATACACCTCTCCATGCTTCTTTGAGTTGTCTGCAGCCTTTGTATGTCTCTTTTAGTTAAGGTCCACGTCTCTGCACCATACGTAAGCACTGGAAGGATGCATTGATCAAACACTTTTCTTTGAAGACATAATAGCATATTGCTCTTGAAAATTATGCTGTTTTTTCCAAAAGCTCTGCAGGCAAGTTTTGTACGCCGATTAATTTCTTCATCAATGTGACCCTCACTTGATATCTTCTGTCCAAGATAAACGTACGTGTCTGTTATCTCCAGCTTTTCTCCATCAATCGATAAATCTTCATTTCTTGTAAAAGCGTTGTACATCAGTTTTGTCTTCTGAAAGTTCATTTCCAATCCCACTTTTTTACTCTTGTCAGCATGTTCCTGGATCATACTCTGCAGCTCTGATGGGGTAGTTGCAAAAATGACTACGTCATCAGCAAAACAAAGGTGAGTTAGATAATTTCCATTAATCTCTGTCCCTTTGTTTTCCCAGTTCAGTGTTTGAAAGACATTTTCCAATGTGGCATTAAAGAGCTTCGGAGATATGGTGTCA
Organism: Macrothele yani; assembly: GCA_039090855.1. Classification (NCBI taxonomy): domain Eukaryota; kingdom Metazoa; phylum Arthropoda; class Arachnida; order Araneae; family Macrothelidae; genus Macrothele; species Macrothele yani. The sequence goes on along the minus strand of CM077016.1, from coordinate 71,433,831 downwards.
CCTTGTCTCACTCCCTTTCCAATTTTTATGTGTGTTGTATTTTCAAACAGCCGAATCTTTGCACTTGCATTTTCATAGATGTTATTAATAATATTAATGTATGCATCTTCAATACCGCAGAATTTCAAAGCCATTGTAACTGCTGATGGTTTCACCGAATAAAAAGCCTTTTTATAACCGATAAAAGCCATGCACAATGGACGTTCATATTCCCTCGCTCTTTCAATTTGTTCTCTCAGTACATGGATATGATCTATAGTGCTGTAGCCGCTCCTGAATCCAGCTTGTTCTCTCGGTTGAGCCATTGTCCAGTGTTACCTTCAAGCAGCGTGAAAGTACTTTAGTGAAGATTTTATAAACCACTGATAAGGGGCTGATAGGTCTGTAGTTCCTGAGATCCTGAATGTCACCTTTTTTTATGTAGCAGGATCATTGTAGCGTTGTTCCAATCGTCAGGAATCTTCCCATCATTAAGGCATCGAGTTAAAACTTGGGCGAGCACTGTTTCAATTTCTCCATTTGCTTCTTGTATGATGTCTACAGTAATTCCATCTTCTCCTGGAGCATTTCCCCGCTTCATGTTCTTGATTGCATGTGCAACCTTTGCTGGGAAGACTGGAAGAACTCTGGTACTGGTACCTTTCATGATGTCTGGAGTACACGTATCATCCCTTTCATATAATTTGGAGTAGAAATCTTTCACTCTTGTCAAAAATCGCCTCTATTTCTTGTTACAGAAACATCTTCTTTTCTCAGTGCCATAATCTGTTTACTTCCCTTACTGAGATGTCCCTTTGCTATCTTTAGGCTTTGGTTGATTTCAATTGCTTTCCTCACTAGTTCACAGTTGAATTTCCTTACGTCTTCAGTGATACTTTTTGTACTTTGGTTACTTTTCTGTTAACTTCAGAAATATCCATTTCTTCCGATGTTAAGCCTTCTGTTCTTCAGTTCCAACTTGAAGGTATTATGGTGTTTTTTAAGGTTGGTTATGTCAATACATTATGTTTGTTTTATGAGCTTGCCACATTCGAGTTTAGTGTTGAGGTGCATCTTACATCTCACCAATCTATGGTCACTACCTGTGTTGAACTTGTTTAGCACACTGCAGTCTTCGATGACGAATTTTTTGTTATATATAATAAAATCATGTTCACTGGTCATCCCATTTGGATGTCTCCATGTCCATTTCCTGTGTGCCTTTTTCTTCAAAAAGGAGTTCATGATGAAAAACCCTTCTGCTTCTGCAAACTCTCAGAGAGTATTTCCTCGCTGGTTTCTGTTGCCGTGACCGAATTTATCTACTGAAGTTTCATTCTGTTGCTGTTGCCCTATTTTTGCATTGAAATCTCCCATAATTATCTTCAAGTGCTGCTTTCCTTTATTATTTAGATGACGAATTTCCTCATAAAATTCTTCAATTTCTTCTTCAGGATGACTTGTGGTGGGTGCAGAAGTTTGAATAATCTGAGCCTTGTATCTTCTCGAGAGTTGGATAACGAGTCGTGCAGCTCTGTCAGAGGAACTTTCAACTTCTACAACTTTATCCTTCAGTTTCTTGTTTATTATAAATCCAACACCACTAGTTCTGCTAGTATCTGTCCCACGATAGTAGAAGAAACGTCCACTTTTCAGTTCAATGAGATCTTCTCCTTTTCTTCTTACCTCATTTAGCCCGACGATGTCCCACTTGATCCTTTATAGTTCCTCTTCCAATTCAAGAAGCCTTGAATCAGAAGATCAGAGGAATTAGGAGCGTCCATTGTAAGTAGCCAAAGTCAGCATCAAATGACAGCCTAGTCCGGTCCTCCGGTGATTCTTAGCACCCTGTGCCTTCATGTCGAACTGACCGCTGCCTTGGCCAGGTACATTCCAGCTGCCGGAGTCTGAGGGCCAAGATTTAAGTTGTGGAGTCATTTTGGAGGGGTTTGGCCATAACTCACCACGCTGGCCAAGCGGGTTGGTGAGTGTGGGATAGCATTTCCTCTAATCCCGATGGTATAGTTATACCGCTATTGGCGGTCGTCAGAGCCCCTTTAGTGGGAACAGGATGCACCACGAAAAGGCGGGGTTGACATTTGTCAAGGAGAGGCTATGATGTTGCGCATCACCTGACCTTACATCCCAGTATATATATATCATCATTATCATTGTCAACCATTATCAATCCACTGCTGGATGAAGGTCTCCCAAGTTTCTTCCCCAATGGTCTGTCTTGTGCCAGTCTCCTCCATGTTATTCATCCACCCATCTCCCATGTGGTTATATATATATATACTGTACATATACTGAAAAATCACCTTAATATTAAAAAAGGTAAATACTGATTTGCCGGACGAAAAAGCTACCGACCACTGGGAGAAGAAGAGAGGGATATAGAGCTATGTTAGCCTGTTCCCCATGGCTTTGTCAAGGGCCAGGCACTGACAACACCTATGCAACCCTTATAGAGACCAAAGAAAGTGTGGGTTTCTGCGTGATTTAGTCTGCTACAATGCGGCAACGAGCCTACCGGAAACAGCAAAAAATAACTCCCGAAAGGAAAAACATAAAATAAAAATTAAAAAAAAATTAAAAATAAATAAAAAATTTTTTTTTGAAGAAACCCTCCCAGTACTCGGACCCAGTTACACTCCGAGCCCCTGCTCACTCAAAAACAGCTCCCGGAATAAAAACAAAAATATTTTTTTTTTTAAAGAAAAAACTACCTAACATAAAATAATTTTTTTTAAACCACTCACCTACCCACAGCAGACTAAAAACACCGAAGCCCTACCACACACTAGACCAATGCAAATTATTGAGCAAATAACGAACAAAGGAATAAAAGCTGCCGATTACGTATGAAGTAAATTGCTACAACTAAACTTGAACATTATTTACAAGCTTATTCACATACCTAAAGGTGGATGATGACTTGAATTGGTTGCTTATTTACAAGAAACTATCGAATGAGAATATTAAACTAGTGATAGAAAGAAAAAAGCAAGTCAACACTGCACAAATAAGCATAAAAATGTGCGAAATGAGGCGTGCACAATGGATCACTTAAACTAAAAAACGCTACCCAAGAAACGGAGGACAAAATTAGCCAACAGTTTGAATAAACTTGGGAGGGAAAATTGTGCCCCTGAACTCAAACAATTATTCTAAAAAAAAAATAGTGCAATGCAAAAAACTAGACAGAAAACACTTACCTAGCTCCTCACGTGTCATTCTTCTAAGCTAACTACATCAAGATACACTGAAGAGCAATTGAATTAGAGATACCTGTCTAGTAACGTGTAGCACTACCTTTCGCCCTGATGACGGCGGCGATTCGTCTCGGCATAGACTCGACAAGACACCGGAAGCGTTGGGAAGCCATACGGATCCACGACCCCTGAACAAGCTCCCACAGTTCACGAAGATTTGATGGAGGGTGGTCAGAGCCTCGAACATCTCTCTCGATGCCATCCCAGATGTGCTCAATGGGATTCAGGTCAGGTGACCTAGCTGGCCAAGGAAGCGAGGTCACGTCGGTGGAGTGTTCATCCAACCATTCGGATACAATTCGGGAGGGATGGCACGGTGCATTGTCTTTTTGTAGGATGAGGTCCCCAGTGGGATGTTGAAGACGCACAAACGGGAGCAAATGGTCGTCCAGGATATCCCGGTAACGTAGACCTGTGAGGGACGATGTCATACGTACCAGGGGTCCCATTTCAGTCCACGTAAACAGTCCCCAGACGAGAATGCCACCCCCACCAGCTTGAAGAGTACCCTGCTGGCAAGAAGGATCCATCGCTTCATGTGGTTTGCGCCGTACTCGTATCCTGCCATCTGCATATACCAACGTGAATCTCGACTCACCAGTCCAAGCAACATTTTCCTACATGTCTAGGGTCCAGTGGCGATGTTCCCACGCCCATGCTAATCTTTGCACCCTGTGATGTGCGGTCAGCAGCGGTACCCTCGTGGGACGATGGCTTCTGTACACCATAGCGATGGTGTGGCTGCTTACACGTTTTTGTGCACCAGCGTTAAATTGCCGAGTGATTTCTTGCACTGTGGCCCGTCTATCCGCTGCTACAATGCGAGCTAGCCGACGATGACCCCTCTCATCCACACGCTGTTGTCCACGGCAGTTGGCCCTTGCAGGGATGGTTTTTGCCGGATTCGATGTACTCATGGTGCACCCGTGACACAGTGGCTCGTGAAAATCCCAGTGCCTGCACGACTTCCGAGATGGAGTGACACATTCGTCGGGCCCCGACAATTTGCCCACGATCAAATGCGCTTAGATCCTGCGTCTTACCAATACTGCGTCCGACTCTTACTGATTCCCGTCGCATCACTCCTTATATTGTCGGATCGCTGCATATGTCATGTCGTTTCCGTTTACAGGGCCGCCCACAGCGCCACATTTGCATAACGCCAGCTGTCTCTAATTCAATTGCTCTTCAGTGTATATAAAATAATTCTGCTTCATTTTTGCATGTGTATAAACAAAATTTCTACTCATTCTATGTGGTTAAGTATGATTTCAGCAGGTGGCGATTGGAAACCTCACAATCCACTGAAATTATATTTCACAGTACGGAAAAAAGTTGAGAGCAATTTTTAAAATATTTAGCCGCGGATGAATGTTAGGTCACCCTACGCCGCTGTACTTTGAAATATTTTTTCTCGTCTGAAAGGATTCAAAAGATGTGCTCCATTACACATGAGAATTAAGCGTCATCTTTGATCTTTAATATTGTAAACAGTAATTTTTTGTATCCCTCTTCGTTTCGAGTTTCATCGCGTGCAAGGCACGTTAAGCCTTCGGGCCCCGGGTACTGGCCCCCCGGTAATAAATAAGGGCCTTTTCCTCCCCCTTTCTACCCCGCTTCCGTGTCACTTTCTTATCGGACACTCTAGCCCAATTCTCTTATCTTCCTATCTCTAAGGGTTGTTAAATCTCCTAGCTTCCTATTTCTAAGACCTGGTGTCAAACTCTCCCTTCCTAAAATCCTCTACATATGATCTCATCTGATATTCCTTTTTCTAACTAAAGTCTGTTGCCGATGGAATCCAGAGGCGTCTTTAGATCTTTTGGGGCCCTAGGCGCCAAAAGATTCAGTGCGCCACTCCGCTCTCCTTCCTTCTTATCGCCTCAACAATTTCCATCCATCAGATTAAAAAAAAAGTAAAGCCTAGAAAATATTTTTTTCACTTTTTAAAATGCCATTCTCTCTTCCTATTTTTAGTACATTTTGTAAGAAACAGTGCTAATGTAATCGCCTTGTCTGTCCGTGCACATCGAAATTTTTTGTTTTTTTGAGATATTTAAAAAAATATTTTTTGTGGATAATAGGAAATCAAAGGATATTAAGTTTGACACTTTAAATATCCCATATACTCGTACTTCATGAAATCACTGCTAAGGGCTATCGAAGTCGAAAATTCAAAAAAAATAATGGTCTATTAGGAGAAACTATTCAGCTTTGAGAAAAAAAAATATTTCTGCCTCTCAGATTGAGCTTAACTGTTCCTTCCCAAATATTGTATTTAAATTTTCCAATTAGTTCATTAGTTTCCTGCTAGAGGCGCTGAAGGCCAAAATATTTGTTTTTCATAGATTTTTCAAAAAAAATTGCGAATGATAGGGCATAAAAATTCATTAAATTTTGCCCATTTTAAATTTCACTACTAGTTCATAAATTCACTTGTGAAAAAGGGTATAAGAGCTGAGGAAGATCTTAATCATCCTACCCCAAAAAGAAAAAGCAATAAACAGCAAAATCTCCCATCATTAGAGCAGTTTTCACAAGCATTTCTTGTTGCAACTCGGGGAGAAAGGTTCCAACACAGATGTTTTCCCTTATATTAAAGTACGGTAGTATGAAGGTAATTTATAGCACACCAGACCAGTTGAGTATTAGCTTTAAACAATGAAAAGTGTGGGAAGCGTGAATCCTTTCTTCACCTACCCTAAAAGGAGGCTAAATTATTTTAACCGTTCCTTTTCAAAACAAGTACTTGAACTCAAAATGTGGAGTATCAGCAAGAGGAAGAAAACAATATATGCTGCTAATATGAGAAAGTAAAATATCAATTGACAATACGAATGAAGTGGTCGTTTTAAGGATTGATTTGTTTCGGTCCGTGAAAACCAAACCAAAACAACACTGGCAATCCAATTATATACGTTTTCGGGGCCCCTGAAGCTGTGGGGCCCTAGGCGCACGCCTAGGGCGCCTATTCGGAAATTCACCTGTGATGGAATCTATTGGGTTGTCGGAAAAGTCATGACGTATTTTGGCACCCAATGGCGGTTGGGCGGTTTTGGAAGTACTAGAGGCATGCGCAGCTCTGTTATCGCTACGGCATTCGACAGGTGCCAGTTGTAGCTGCAGTCTAAAAGGAATAGTGAGTGATTTGGTTGATTTGCGGAGATGTAGGCCAAACTGTGCATTTTTGCCATATTTTACTGTTTTACTTCCGTAAAGGGAAGAACGTGCGTCAAGCTTGTGAAAAGTTGCATACAGTTCCTTTTCAAAAGTATAATGCTCTACATCAACGTCAGTGCCAGCGGTGGTTCGCAAAATTCCGTGCTGGTGATTTTGACCTCAACGATGCTCCTCGGTCCGGAAGGCCAACCGAAGTTGATGACGACCAAATCAAGGCATTGATCGAGTCAAACCCACGTTACACGACACGAGAGACTGCAGACACATTGCACATCCATCATTCAAGCGTTCAAGACCACCTGAAGAAGCTGGGATACGTAAACAAGCTCGATGTGTGGGTTCCTCGTGAACTCAAAGAAGCTCAATTGACGACGCGTATAAACATCTGCGGTATGCTCATTAAACGTGAGGAAAACGATCTTTTTTGAAGCGACTGATAACTGGTGACGAAAAATGGATTGTGTACAACAATGTGCTGCGCAAACGGTCTTGGTCCCGACGTGCTGCTTCGCCTCAAACGATATCCAAAGCAGACATTCATCAGCGGAAGGTTCTGGTCTCAGTGTGGTGGGATTTTAAAGGTGTTGTGTTTTTCGAGCTCCTACCACGGAACCAAACAATCAATACGAATGTGTACTGTCGGCAATTGGACAATTTGAACGAATCCATCATCCAGTAACGTCCATAGCTCGTTCATCGTAAAGGTGTTGTGCTCCAGACCACACACAAGTTTGATCACCCGCCAAAAATTATTGGAGCTTGGGTGGGATGTGTTGCCACACCCAGCATATTCGCCTGACTTTGCGCCGTCATACTTTCACTTGTTTCGCTCTCTTCAACAGTCCTTGCGTGGTATGACGCTCAATTCAGATGAGGTTGTAAATCAGCGCCTTGTACAGTTTTTTGCCACGAAAGACAGGTCCTTCTACACTGCTGGCCACCCAAAATGCAACACCAAGAAGGAAGCATCCGATTGGTCTGAAATTCGCAGCATGCGTCACCCGCGAGAGGGCATGTAAACGATTAGCATTGCAGGGCATATGCAAATCATGTGCACCCTGCACGCCACCGAGAAGCACTATAAGAAGGGTGCACAGAAGGCGGGGTGTAAGTAGTGGAAGTGTGTTGTGCTGCTGGACCTGTGCGTGGGAAGCTTCCTGATGCCTTGTCGCAGAATGCGGCAGTCATTCCAGCACGTTTCGGAGTTCGACAGAGAACGAATAGTGGCTTATCGCGACAGCGGTTTATCGTACCGAGACATCGGCGCCCGCGTGGGACGACATCCAGCCACAATGAGGCGAGTATGGATTCGGTGGGTGCAGGAGGGACGGACGGACCGACGTGAGTGATTGCCGCAGCCGCGGCACACCAACGAACGAAAGGACCGGCATGTTGTGCGGCGGGCATTGACGGCTCGCACCGCCACATCACGAACGTTAGCGCAGGAATTAGGGTGTGTTGCGCAACAACCTGTGTCAGCACGTACCGTTCGACGTCGTCTGCAGGCGCGGGGGCTTGTCGCACGGCACCCATTGTTCCGATTACCATTGACGTTACACCACCGGCGATTGCGGCGGCAATGGGTCGTTGAACGCCGCACCTGAACTACGGAATGGCACGACATTGTCTTCTCCGACGAATCCGGTTTCTGCCTGCAACACCACAATGGTGGGATCCGCGTGTGGCGGCACCGCGGCGAGAGACTGTATGACGCCTGAATTATGCATCGCCATACCGGTCCGTCGCCTGACGCTATGGTTTGGGGCGCAATTGCATATGACGCCTGCACCCCTCTGGTACGCATCGCCGGTACACCCAACAGCCACCGCTACATCTCCGACGTTTTGGTGCATGTAGTCCTCCCTTACCTGCAGGACCTGCCAGCGGCCGCGTTTCAACAGGAAAATGCGCGCCCGCACGTGGCACGCATCGTGCAACAATTCTTCACGGCCCACTAGGTGTCACTGCTGCCGTGGCCCGCCTGTTCTCCCGATATGTCGCCCATCGAACACGTCTGGTCGCTGATCGGCAACCGAGTGGCCCGGCAAGCACCACCCGCGGCTACGCCTGCTGAACTGTGGCAACGTGTGGAAGCAGCCTGGACCGACATACCCCAAGGCCACATCCAAAGCCTATTTCGTTCGATGCCGCGGCGTGTAGCGGCCGTTATTTCCAGCCATGGGGGCCACACGAACTATTGATGTCTGCGTGTTCCGCAAGTCGCACGGGCCTTTAAGCTCAATCGTTTCATCTTTGTATCTGTTGTTATGTGTCCAGTAAATCTGGCTTTGCTATCTCGTGTCTTTGGTGTTGCATTTTGGGTGGTCAGCAGTGTATGAACGAGGCATTCTGTAGCTCACTGAAAGATGGCAAAAGGTTATCGAACAAAAAGGGCATTATATCATTGATTGATCTTTGCTCTTTCTATCAATAAATGACCTTCGCAAAACATGGCTAAAATACTTCATGATTTTTCCGACAACCCAATACAACGTAGACCTATAATCAACGAACATTTTAGGCAATTTAACATCGTAACAGTAAAGGACTACTGTGGACAGTATCGAGGACGGACGACATTTTTTTAAGAACTGTAAAAATGCTGTCTTGATTATCGCTTGAAAAATGAGGATTTAAGCTGCTTGTTAAAGGCGTGCGTTTGGTTTCCATAGTTGCTCGTAGTAGCTGCGAATTTAGCTCAGCGTGTGAAAATATCCTGAAATAGGCACTTGCATGTATTAAACGGCCCAGAGTCAATGAGTCGGAAGTGGTGCTCACATTTCAATGTTCCTTTTGATGCTGTGCATCGATAGCAGTCAAGTAAACCCCAAATAAAAAATTTCGATGTAACGAAAATGGGTAACAGAAGTAGCTAAAACCATTGCTGAGATCTGAGTTTTGAATGCTGTCTCCTGAAGTGACGCAACAATAGTTAATTTCATTGTTACTTAACAACATATTTTACTAAACTATCGCCGAACATTATTTCACCACCTTTTACATGAACGTAACAATAAATCATTGCAATATTACGAGAATCTCATGCTAAATGTGATAAAAGCCGTTATAGAAACGTATTTTTGATGCTATATGAAAACAGTGAGTCGTAACGAAATTTGACTTCCTCTAGGCAGGCGTTATCTGGTATTAACGAGAGCTATTTTTCATTTCTTCGCCTTTCATAATTTATCAACGTACAGTGTGGACAAGTACGAAAGGCGAAGAAATGAAAAATTGTTCCTCTGCAGCAGCTTTTCACTGCAGATCTAAGATCTCGCGAAAGTTTTTCCAGAAATATGTCTTGAGTGTATTTTTTTCATTATTTGTAACCAGTTGAGTGATCTCTAGAGTTTCGTGGTGCGTGTGACACAAGTCGACATAAGGATTAAAAGAACGTCAAAGATATTTATTTATTGCCCCAACATGCTGTCTAATATCATTTATCAATCTTTTTTCTTCTTTTTTATGTAGTTTATGGGTCTTCTGGTTTCCAATGAAATTAGTGTTGCGTGTGATACAAAAAGGTTAGATAACACGAAGGCAACCACCCCGGCAGCGCAGTGGTCTAAGCGCTGGCTTATGACTATTCGTCCGAGATGGGTCCGGGTTCGAATCCCGATGAGGCATGGGTGTTGTGTTTGTCTTAAGGCACTGGCTCTCTCCCTTTCCTGGAACCAATGGCCCTAAATTAGGGACGGAAGACTGCTTATAGCACATTGAGTTGTTCACGGTGGTCGTTAAACTCCTAATAATAAAAAGAAACAAGAAGGCACAGTAGAAATCTGCATATGTTTGTATACTCAGTGGCGTACCGGAAAAACTACCCCCCCCCCTCCCCGCAAAAAAAATCTTCGAAGCGCTTTTGCGAAAATTTATTAGGTTTCAATTAATGAATTTTTTAAATTCCATATTGTTAATTAGGTTTTATGCGCGTTTCAATAATTCAAATTCTTTGAAACGTGCAGGTACTTTTCGTAAAACCACAATTAATGAACTTTATTGCGTGTCACACGAATGTGCACGGTGTAATTGAAATGATTGCCTTAGTTTTATACCATTTGTGACGTAATACAGAGGTGAAAATATGTGTCAAGACGATAAATCTGCAACGAGATATTGTGTCCGCGTAGCTCAGTTGGGAGAGCGACTAACTCCGGAGTGAGGGGACACTGCTTCGATGGTCGTCGCGGGCAAACTTGTGTTTTCACACTGCAAAAGACTTACGCCAAAGTTTATCATACCATGTAAATTTCATTCGTTTAGAGAACTAAGGCCAGCTCCGTTGAAATGCGTCACAATAACACAAAACACTTAACAGCTGTATGATAGTGTCTACTGATCTTTTTCGATTTACACGAAGATACAGCATATAAATAACAATTGAGAATTACGGCACACAAAAAGGTGACTTATTTACTCTTTAATATATGAAAAACACATTTTACATACTGCCACAATGTTTTGCGCATTTAAAATTTTTTTTTCCCTTATCTCTGTTATATACTGTATAAGAGTACCGGGATTATTGCTATCTATGGCTGTGAAAAGGGGCCTCAAAGCCTTTGTGACGAGACTGCCGCACATGACGCACATGAGATAAAGGTAGATAGCAGTGAGAGCACATGCCAATGTAGTATAGTGGATAGGCTGCGAAGCCGAGAGTTGGGGGTTCGAATCCCTCCCTTGTCATCAGAAATGACGGAGACATTTGCTTCGTCATATTGGCGCCCGAACTTCAAAGATGACCTGATGACGTTTCTCGCAATGGTTTGATGTTCTTTCCACACCAGGAGAAATGAGAATCCCTTCTTCAGTGCTCCGAAAAAATTAAATCATTGTGATGTTATTTTCCACACAACAAATCGACTGGGTTTTCTCAAATGCACGTTCTTCATGGGATCACTGCCTACACAAAACCCCCTGGAGAGCAAGTCCCAGCGCACGAACTGCGAAGGGGTGTGACGTCACGGTCAGAGGGCCATCGCAGTCACTCTCTGCAGAAGAAGAATGGTTAGAGGGTCCTGTGTAGGATTTACTTTTAGTGTCACTTTGCTTTGTTACTGTCTTAAGTATCAGCTTATTGTAAAAAATGCGTAATGTGGAGATTTCAGAAGCATTTTTCCACTGATGTGTGAATGTTCTTTAGATGTTTTCGATTCTTTCTGCAAGAAGCACATTGGGAAGAGGGTGGCGGGGAAGAGAAGTACTTACATATAATGAATGAAGACATTTGTTGATGCTTCTCTCTTCGGTTTACCATTTTTTTTTCTTTCTTTTCTTTCCTTTTTCTTTTTTTTAAATTTTTGTGGCAATCTGTTAATGTGTTAATTGATATTTTAAGTATCTGTTTGAGTTGAAAAATGAAAAGAAAAAGTTTGCTTTACAATATACTGCTGGAGAAAATTAGTACCTTTTGCGTAGCTTTTTTTTTTTTTTTTTTTTTGCAAATTTGGGAAGGAAAAAAAGATGTGACATTTAGATTTGCAGCATAAAATTTCTGACGTTATGTGCATAAATTCAAAGATATCCAAATTAATTCTTTCCGTGTACATCTGATAAAGAACCTTTTCCTAAGTGATTTTAATTTATATTTTTTTTACCTTCCATAAGTAGTTGCAAGATTTGAGCATATATCTTACCGCAATTTCATGAAATGACTCACCAGATAAGAAATTTTGCTTTCACGTTCGTTACTTAATTAAATATTTTTTTTCCTTTGTTTTTTTAATAAATCGAACGCGAATGGAATTTCTAAAGGTTTAAGTGAAATGATTATGTTCATAAAGCCCTGCCAATTTGCCATTCATGCACATAAAAAAAAAAAAAAAACCCTAGTTGCAAAGAAGCTTAACGTAATATGTTGGGCTTTTGATGTTATGCGCGAAGAAAACTATTATGTTTGTGTTCCTTAAACCAAATTGAAGACTAAAGGAAAAAAAATTTGAAACATTAATTTTTAAGACCGGTACATGAACATGAAATCCTTTCGCAGCACAAGAGCAAAGCTTTAGAATTCCTCGATTTGTACATATCACTGTAGGAAACTGAGACTACAAATGAAAGCTAAGGGGGAAAAAAATATAGAAAAAAACAAAACCGTTCTATTTATTGTGGTCTGTGGGAATAATGTCGCACTCGCGAAAATATTTCTCCGCGTAAACGCCGCGGTACTTCATCGGCGTTCTCAGGTGTGCCTAGTCTCGAGTCAGCCAGTCTGCCCGCTAGCTCTGACGTCACAGACCAGTTCGGAGGCTTTCTGTAATCTTTAGGGGGTTTTGGCCTACAGCGACACATGGCCCCGGCTGACCCGTGGGCCATGCCCCTGCCCTCTTTCGGGGGGGAGATGACGTACCTGCCCTGCAGAACGCACATGAGATAAAGGCATATAGCAGTGAAACGCATGACAGTGTATTGTAGTGGATAACACTCGGTACTCCGGAGCCGAGAGTTGAGTGTTCGAATTCCGCCCCTGGCATAAAAAATGAGGGAGAAATATACTTCGTCATATCATCTGGAATAGCTGCTTTCATGTCATCCAGTTTTTATAAACTAAAACCGCAATTTCCAAATATTTTATTTACCGAAAATTCTTTTTGTTTTTAATACTTCATTTAAAGCGCTAAATTTCCTGGGAATTTCTCTAACCAGCTTCATACGCAGTTACCACAAAAAAAAAAAAAAAAGTTGCAAAATCTTTTATCTGGCGTTAGAGGCCCTCTTTGCTATGACCCCCCCCAATGCGAATAGTTTCTGGAGCTATCAGCAGGAGCGACGCCACGGGTGGACTGGGGATGGGCTTCTGCCCACCCTTTAGCCCCCAAAATATTTAAGCTGGTAGAACATATGGCTTTTGCAACAGTCGAAGATTTTAGGGAACTTGGTTAAACGTACCTGATTTTTTTTTCGAATTCACAGAAATTTTGTTGTTAAATTTAGTGTTTGTACCTCTGGGAAATGGAGGGAGTCCCTTGAGCCAATTTCTAAGAGAGTAGTAGAAACACACCCTTTTTATAATTATAGTTTAAAAGATGAGGGGGGAGAGAGAGAGAGAGAGAGAGAGAGAGAGAGAGAGAGATCCCTTGTCAGGTTACAAAAAAAAAAAAAAAAAAGGAAGAAATAAAAAAAACTACGTAAGTAAGCTAAAGTTGCGAAGAAATACTAACTTACCATAGAGGTTCGTATACATGGTTCGCATACTACATACGTTGAATAAATACTACGTACAGTATGCACCTAAAAACTTTTTTCGACTAGGGATAACATTACCATCTATAACGAAGTAAATTTCTCCGTCATTTTTGGTCTACGCCGGGATTCGAACCCGAGGCCGCTTATTCCGGAACAAGTCGCTCTACCAACTGAGCTACGCAGACGGTTATTCTGATTCCTATCTGCCTTTATGTCGTGTGCGTCCTGCTGGCAGGTACGTCACACACACACACACCCCGAAAGAGGGCCGGGGGCATGGCCCACGGGTCAGCCGTGACCATGAATCGTTGCAGGCAGCCATCCACTGTAGAACGTGCACTTGAGAACTCCCAGTCAATCTGCTGTGTGGAATGCAACATCACACATTTGTATTTTTCGAAGCGCTGGAGAAGGAATTCTCTGATTTTTCCTGTCTCGCGGTGTGGAAATAACATCACACCAATGCGAGATGTTGAACGGCCCGGTCATCCGGATAGTTCGGGCGCCATTATAACGAAGTAAATTTCTCCGTCATTTTTATCCGCGCCAGGATTCGAACTCGGGTACCCTCATTCCGGAATAAGTTGCTCTACCAATTGAGCTACGCGGACGGTTTATTCTGCTTCCTATCTGCCTTTATGTCGTGTACGTCACACATCGTCGGGTAAAATCCACATGAACGGAAATTTTTTGCCAGAATTTCTTCTTAACCCCGCCCCCCTACCCATCATGCTTAACACCCCACTCCTAATAGCCTCCCAGTTCAGGGCGGCTGGCGTCGCTATTGGCTATTAGTACTCTTCTGAGTATATGCCATTTGTTTTTACAGTTTCTGTTTGCTACCCTCTCCTCGTGAAAACTAAGCTATGGGGCGCCAATGTTCAGGACAATTTTAATTTCAGCTCCATTTCGTGACAATTTTTTTGCATGCTTCTCGTTTCAATTTTCTCAAATCACTGAGGCAGATTTTTCACAGCCTGTTAAGTTCGTTTCGGCGAAGTTACTTCTCAGAATTCCCGTTCTTCCTGTGTGTAATGTTCACTTTGCCGTTTTCCTGTAACTTGGTGGTCTTGACCGTACTGCTGACACTGATGCCGTTCACACGGAGTTCAAGAATGTTTTTCCCCCCAGGGACATGGCATTGTCCCGTTAACCATTTCTTCTGCTTCTGGCACACACAAATTAGTTGGTCTTTCTTCCTCGTGTGGATTTTTATTCTTAGATTCCCTTCATTGTTTTTCATTACGAAACCTCTGATCCTGTTTTTTTGTCCTCCAGGGAACTGACGTTTACGAGGCCAAACACGAGAGAGAGATTAAAACAACGTTTACAACGCAGTGTCAGTACTAATCCCCGATGTTATCACTTTGTAGGAGAACCGTTTGAAAACTGCGGCTAACACTGTTTTTGATGCTATGCATCTTTCCCGACAGCAGTCAAGTAAATACCAAGTAAAGAACTTCAATGTAACGACAAAATGGGTAACGAAAGTATTCAAAACGTCTGATAAAATCTGTTTTTTGACTTCTGTCACATGTAGTGACGCAACAATTGTTACTCAACAATACGTTTCACTAAACTGTAGCCGAACATATTGCATCACTGAATATCAATGAATGAAATACGGAATTACGCCATTGTGCAATACAAATTTGGAAGATGTGAATCCGTTTATGGGCGCTATCCTCGAAACGCAGGTTCGATTCCAGCTCCAGGACGACGAAATTTTCAAGTTTTCGGATATTATCTGACTTAACTTCCATGTCATATTTACACCAACTAGACAAAACCCGTCGGAATCGACGGTTAGTTTTTTTTTTTTTTTTTTGAAAAGAATAAACTCACATGAAACAACAAATGTAAACTTATTTGATTGACAAATTGATTCAAACCACTTCAGTAAAGACAATAAATAGTCCAGGTTCGTGATTTTTTTTTTTTGATTGAAGGTTTAACGACTACCATGAGCAACTCAATGGGCTATAAGAAGTCGCCCGTTCCTAATTTAGGGTCACTGGTTCCAGGGAAGGGAGGGAGAGAGTCAGTGCCGTAAGACAAACACAGCATCCATGCCTCACCGGGCCGATTCGAATCCGGACCCTTCATAAACGAATCATCATAAGCCAGCGCTTAGACCACTGTGCCACAGGGACGGAAAGGTTCGTGATGAGCATCACGACTGCACCCTTTTTCAGTCGTAAAATGTGAGCCGGAAGTCCACTCGTCTCGATCGAGTGCAAAAATTCAACTGGATAGCGCAGTCTTTCACTCTCATCTTCAGTCACAACTGTGTTTGTAAATGTTATTCGAATGAGATTCGCGTTGCGAATACTCTTCATTCTCTCTTGTCTGAGACATATAGTTGCGACCCATTGATCGCTCACGCCTTTCAGTAAGGCTCTTACGTTTTATTTTTTTTTTTTTCTGCGGGAGAGATATTCTATTAAGGGTAAAAGTATGCAATAAATTTTCTACTTACTTTAGGACTGATCACAGAACACTATGCACACACCAAGTCTGACACTGAACTGAGCGCCTGATGTAGATGAGGGCCGAACGCTTCTCCCATAGGCTTTACATGGGAACTTTGCCGCCCCGCCACGCCCGAACCGTTGCCCCAATCTCAGTTCTCTCTTCGACTGGCACATCTAAATTATAAGATCTTTATTTTGATACCTCAACCATATATTTACGTTCAGCCGTTCTCTCAAAATAGGTCTCACAGTTAAAAACCTTATAGAATGAAGACATAGATGGCGCAACTCAATATGTACATTCTAAATATTTTCACTAACAATGGCCAACGGAATGTTTATTTACATCTTTACATAATGGAAAACGTCTTACCTACGTGAATAAACTGGATCGAATGAATATTAAATTGTATATGTACATCACGCAGTCCAACGGCATAACGCAATCAGGTCTTCGAGAGTGTTAGCTGTTCCGAGGAGAACTTTAATACGAATGCCTGCTAGCGTTGCTTTGCGCAACTGTTCGCTCAGAAAAAGAGAAGACTTCGGATTTTGGACTATCTAGGTTCCCTCCTGCTTCTGCCTTCAACAGCGCGCGAGTCAACCGCAGGCGATCGAATGTCAACCGCACGCTTCTCCCATAGACTTTACATGGGAATTTTGCCGCCACGCCCGAACCGTTGCCCCATCTCAATTTTCTCCTCGACTGGCACATCTACATGGTAAAACCTTTATTTTGATACCTCAGCCATATATTTACGTTCAGCCGTTCTCTCAAAATAGGACTCATAGTAAAAAACTTATAGAATTAATATATAGATAAACGGATTCACATCTTCCAAATTTGTATTTATATTGCATCACGTTTTACATAATCGTAATAGGGGCGTATTTAGAGGGGGCCAAGAGGGCTTTGCCCCCCCCGAAAGTATTTCATTTCTTTGCTAAAATGCGACTTACATAAAAAAAAAAGCTTTAATTTAATAAAAATGCTTCAACTTACAGTATAAAATAATGCTTTAATTTTTTCTTCCATTTTTCATTAACTTTTATTTTGTCCATTTTTAACATCGTAGTTAAACACTACTAAAATAAGAGTTGCGTGTGCAATGTTCGAAAGGTGATGTTACAAATAGGCAATCTGAGAGGAGTGACTTGCTAAAGTTGCTGACATTAAATTCATCGAGAGGAATTCTGTGGCGTTAAGTTAGAAAATATTTAGTAACAAATAAATATCCAGTAATGGATCTAAATACTATTACGTACCTCTTAGTCCATAGTCGACACGAAGCACACATTATTGGTGTGTCAATTCACTTTTCTTGTGGATTCATTGACGATTCTCAACACATGTCGCGATTATTCCAACTATAATTCCATTGGGAGATGAAACACCTGGTTCTAATCTTTCTTTTATGTACATTATTGCACTTTGGTTCCAACACCTTATATGTTAAAATTACTATAATACATGTTGATAAAGTATCCCATTCCATCGATGTTCACTTGTATTTGTTGCACCAGCAGTTAAATTTGGAGTTTAAAATATTTCAACATTAAAATCCAATGAAAAATTTAAAATCACGGCATGCTTGAGATCACCACTATTCCACCATCAAACTATGACTGGGAGTTTGATGGTGGAATAGTGGTGATCTCAAGCATGCCGTGATTTTAAATTTTTCATTGGATTTTAATGTTGAAATATTTTAAACTCCAAATTTAACTGCTGGTGCATATACACTAAGTGGTCACTTTATTATGACCACCTGACAGTTTTAAGCAAATGAGCTATGGCTGCACGCTGTTGGCGCCAGAGGGCGAGGCTAGTATAAAAAGGAAAAGCTTAGTGCTTGCGACAGTAGTAGAAGCGATTTTTGGGTGACGAGATGGGTAAAAAATACGATTTGACGGACTTTCAACGTAGGATGATTGTAGGAGCTCGGAGCCATGGAGCGAGTATCACCGAAACCGCCGCATTCGTGAAATGTTCCAGAGCAGCTGTTGTTAAAGTGTTTAAAGACTGGACTGTCAGCCAAAAAACTGGGTCTCTACCTGCAACGTGTGGTCGTCATCGACTAGTGACTGCTCGGGCGGAACGGGGAGTGTCCAGACTGGTAACAAATAACAGAAGGGCAACAGTGCAGCAGATTGCAGACCATCTTAATCAAGGATGCCCTCAAATGATCTCTGCACGCACTGTTCACCTTACACTGCATCGGATGGGATATGGCAGCCGAAGGCCTGTTCGAACACCTTTGCTGTCTGCAGTTAACAAGAGAAAACGTCTTCAGTTCGCACAGGAGCACACGAATTGGACAGTCGGTAATTGGAAACAAATTATGTGGTCCGATGAATCACGTTTTCAGTTGCACCATGCCGATGGCCGAGTGAGAATTTGGCGGAAACGGCACGAAAGCATGGACCCCAAATGCATTGCTACAACCCTTCAAGCTGGTGGAGGCAACGTTATGGTTTGGGGAATGTTTTCCTGGCATGCTTTGGGCCCTTTAATTCGTGTTGATCAACGTCTGACTGGCACATCATATCTAAACATCGTTGGGACCAAGTGCATCCTGTCATGTGGATGGTTCATCCCAATGGCGATGGCTACTTGCAACAAAATAATACGTCCTGCCATAGTGCTCGTATTGTACAGGATTGGTTTCAGTAACATGCCGGTGAGTTTACTTTGCTTAGGTGGTCCCCACAATCTCCAGATCTCTACACCATTGAGAATTTGTGGGATGAAATTGAACGAGCCATCAGACAGCTGGATACACAACCCTGCAATCTCACACTTCTGGAAAGTGCTATTCATCAAGCATGATCTCAGATTCCACAAACCACCTATCAACATCTCGTGGAGTCCATGCCACGAAGAATCGACGCAGTATTAAAGGCAAAAGGTGGCCCAACGAAGTACTGAGGGGGTGGTCATAATAAAGTGGCCACTCACTGTATAGTGATGTTATCTGCCAACGCTTTGTACATCTAAAGATGCTCCACTCGGTGGACCGAAAGTGCTTATGTGTGTATATATTTTAGATTTTAAAGTTTTAAAGTCAGTACCTGATAATATAACTTTGTGGTATTATTTGGCTTAGTTGACGAATTCATTTTTTCGTACCTCGTCGGCATTTTATTTGCCTTATGCTTATAGCCCACTGAGTTGCTCACAGTGTTGCATTCAGATTATTTTTTCCGAGGGGGCAATTGCAAATTTTGAGGGGGATGAAACT
The DNA here is from genome assembly GCA_039090855.1 of Macrothele yani. Classification (NCBI taxonomy): domain Eukaryota; kingdom Metazoa; phylum Arthropoda; class Arachnida; order Araneae; family Macrothelidae; genus Macrothele; species Macrothele yani. Next base: position 71,414,493 of record CM077016.1, on the reverse strand, counting down.
TGTGGACTGATTATACCTATACATATAATCACAATTTTGTTGCTTACATATACATTAATATATAAAAAAATTTTAAATAGAGTATATAATTTTTCTTATGCTCGTATATCGCAAATACGAATTCCAAGTAATCTACACATATAAGTGATTAAAAATGTAAATATGTTATACCTATGCTTTAATTCAGTAATGCGCCACGGATTTCACCATGGGGTGTGGTGTAAAATATTGAAGATGCTAGTAAGATAACAATGCTGTGCCGGTAAAATCACCCCCTCCCCCCAAAAAAATAACATTAGGAGTGGTAAAAATGTACTCTTCTTTCTACAAGCCTGTTTCTGATTATTAAGGATTCATTACAGTATTACCGAAAACGTACGATATAAACCATTCCCCTGCCATTTGGTTTCAGCCCGTTTATAATTATCGCGATTAGCAAAAAATAAAAAAAATTAAAAAAAAATTACTAACCACTTGCATTCCAGTTTGAGGTGCCTCATTTATTTATTTATTTATTTATTTTTTCACAGATTGTAAACTACCCATCGTCAGGGGGAGGGACTTTTTATGGGAACAATTCCTTTCTAATAATTTGCTGTTGTTAAAGATTAGGCAGCAAATATTTTGTTGTAGTAGAAGCACTAACGTCGCGCTAGCTGCACTGACCCTTAACCGTATACATGAAACGTCGGCATCCAGAAAACTGAAATAAAGGTGAATGTTAGCTTCCTAAATATGATGGTGTATTGCAGTGCAAACATCGCTACTCAGTGGAATTAGCTTTTTACTACAGAAGTAGTCAGAGTTGTCAGTGCTTGAAAAATTGTCCTTTCAGCGAGGACTGTTTAATGTTTCATTGAAGGATGATAAAGATTTAAGACTGGGTGTTTATTATTATTATTATTATTATTATTATTATTATTATTATTATTATACATTCTGTGACGTACCTGCCAGCAGGACGCACACGACATAAAGGCAGATAGGAATCAGAATAAACGTCTGCGTAGCTCAGTTGGTAGAGCGACTTGTTCCGGAATAAGCGGATCCGGGTTCGAATCCCGGCGTAGACCAAAAATGACGGAGAAATTTACTTCGTTATAATGGCGCCCGAACTATCCGGATGACCCGACCGTTCAAAATCTCGCAATGGTGTGATGTTCTTTCCACACCGCGAGATAGGAAAAATCAGAGAATCCCTTCTCCAGCGCTTCGAAAAATAAATGTGTGTGACGTTGCATTCCACACACCAGATTGACTGGGAGTTCTCCAGTGCACGTTCCACAGTGGATGGCTGCCTGCAACGATTCATGGTCACGGCTGACCCGTGGGCCATGCCCCCGGCCCTCTTTCGGGGGGGGGGAGATGTGACGTACCTGCCAGCAGGACGCACACGACATAAAGGCAGATAGGAATCAGAATAAACGTCTGCGTAGCTCAGTTGGTAGAGCGACTTGTTCCGGAATAAGCGGACTCGGGTTCGAATCCCGGCGTAGACCAAAAATGACGGAGAAATTTACTTCGTTATAATTCCCTCATTAAGGTTTTTTTAATTAATTTCTCCAAATATTCAGCTGTAAATGAAAAAAATTTAGACTAATATATAAAGGAAGATCGGCCCAAAACTGACGGGGGGGGGGCGTTCCTGGATTTCCGGAGGAGGGGGGGCTAAGCACCCCCGAGAAGATGCCTGAATACATCACTGGTTGCTCACAGTGGTCGTTAAACCTCCAATAAAAAAATCCCGCTGAGTTCTTTGAGTGATTTCACGATAAGTTTTTCGGATATTCTACTGTGTTACTGTTCACTGCAGTGTTTCACTCCTTGCATATTTCCAGTAATGTTATTCTAATATTTTCTTTCTTCACCATTGCACTTTACTAAGCCCATTACTTATTTTCCAATGATATCGATATTAGTGTTAACCTTGAAAGTGACTGCAGTGCTGCTTTCTGAAGCGACGTGCTGGCTGGCGTGCGCCCCGAAGAAATTGCTGGGAGTTAAAAGTGACGCTGATCAGGCGGGGCCATACCTACCAATCAAGAATTTCAGCCATGTTTATGAAGGTTAGTCTTAAGTGGCAAAAGATGCCTCACTCTGGTATGTAGTAATACCTGTTCACAGCTGCAACTTGTGCTTGAAGTTCTCTGTTACGTCAGCGTCACGTGATAGGGACTACATTGCATTGGGATGCGTCCTCACGTAAAAGACACAACGTGTACACCACGGAAAACCGTGTCAATATCACGCCCGCTATGTTAATTATTTTGGGTGGAGTTTGTCTTTACTGGCCGAGAGAGAGAAACGAGGTGCTGGGGTTAAGGCGCACTTGAAAGACATGGAGGTCAAGGGGAATCCCCCCCCCATCTCTCTCTCTCTCTCTCTCTCTTTCTTTCTCTCTCCTGTTTCCAAAGATACGTGAATGCAGACTGCATTAATCATTGTAAGGATGGCATACAAAATCCGGCAAGGTCACAGATAGGGATGTATTTTGTGTAACATCTCGTAATTTCACAGAAACGAAGCCGCAAAGGATAGGTAACTGCAGTTTCGAACATTTTTATTTTTTTATTAGGGAGTTTAACGACCACTCTGAGCAACTCAGTAGACTATAAGCAGTCTCTCGTCCCTAATTTAGGGCCAATGGCACGGACGTATATATAATTTTTTCGAAGGGGGGGGGGTTGAAAATGAATGCTCTTGAAATCTGCCAGAACAAAAGAACAAAATAAGTTAATGTAAAATAGAAGAAAAATTTAAAGCATTTTTTTCTAATGTAAGTTGATACATTCTTATTAAATTAAAGCATTTGTTTTCTAATTTCAGTCTCATTTTAACCAAAAACCTAAAAAAAAAAAAAAATAACGAAATGCTTTCGGGAGAGGCAAGGCCCCTTAGGTCGCCCCTCTAAATACTCCCCTGGTCAACGGTACCACAAAATGGAAAGAACCAGTGCCATAAGACAAACACAACATCCATGTTTGTTGTTGTTGTGGGGTTTAACGTCCACCGTGAGCAACTTCATGGGCTTATAAGCAGTTGCCCTTCCTGTGTGTTCCCACAGCAGAAACGTGGTCGATAAGGTATAAAAACGGCAACGGGAGTACGCTATGATCAATCGGGCCGCGGGTAGCCTAGTGGTCAACGTTCGTGACTGGCACGGAGAAGACCTCGGGTTCGATCCCAGGCAGGTACGAACGGTCGAACCACTAAATACCCGCCGTGCGTCGGATGGGCACGTTAAGCCGTCGGGCCCCAGGTACTGGCCCTCCGGTAGTAAATAAGGGCGTCTTCTACCTCGCTTCCGTGTCACTTTCCTATCGGGCACTCTAGCCCAAATCTCTTAGCTTCCTATTTCTAAGGGATGTTTAAGACCTGAGGTCAGACACTTCCTTCCTAAAATCCTCTACATATGATCTGATCTGATGGGCACATTAAGCCGTCGGACTCCGGGTACTGGCCTCCCGGTACTGGCCTCCCGGTAGTAAATAAGGGTGTCTTCTACCTCGCTTTCGTGTGACTTTCCTATCGGGCACTCTAGCCCAAATCTCCTAGTTTCCTATTTCTAAGGGTTGTTTAAGACCTGGGGTCAGACACTCCCTTCCTAAAATCCTCTACATATGATCTGATCTGATGGGCACATTAAGCCGTCGGACCCCGGGTACTGCCCCCGTAGTAAATAAGGGCGTCTTCTACCTCGCTTCCGTGTGACTTTCCTATCGGGCACTGTAGCCCAAATCTCCTAGCTTCCTATTTCTAAGGGTTGTTTAAGACCTGAGGTCAGACACTTCCTTCCTAAAATCCTCTACATATGATCTAATCTGATCGCTCAGATCAATCGTTGATAAAATGGCTAGTAGGAGAGAGAGCTCTCCGAGTTTGAAAAGGGCGTTATTATAGGCTGCTCCATTGGAGGTATGTCACCCCGGTGATGCAGTGGTCTAAGCGCTGGCTTATGACCATTCATCCCAGTTGAGTCCGGGTTCGAATCTCGGTGAGGCATGGATGTTGTATTTGCTTTACGGCACTGGTTTTCCCCCTTCCATGGAACCAGCGGCCCTAAATTAGGGATGGGCAGCTGCTTATAGCGCATTGAGTTGCTCACGGTGGTCGCTAAACCTCACGTCAAAAAAATAAAAAAAATAATGGAGGTATCAGCATAAGAAGCATTGCTGTTGTCAAACAGGTCGCTAAATTGACTGTCGCCTTTTTCATCAACAAGTGGAAGAAGACGGGACATTGCAGGAATTCACCTCGCCCTGGAAGACCCAGGAAACTGCAATCCATTGGAGGTATGAGCCCAAGAAGCATTGCTGATGTCAGACAGGTCACTAAATCGACAGTGGCCTTCGTCATCAACCAGTGGAAGAAGACAGGACATTGCAGGAATTCGCCTCGCCCCGGAAGACCCACGAAACTACACTGAGAAAAGCGGAAGACCCACGAAACTACACTGAGAAAAGCTACACTGAGAAAAGTGATCATATCCGCTACTAAAGACTGGATTTTTCTTGGCAGCCGCCTGCCACATGGACGTTTCTGTCTTCTGTCCAGTTGTGCTCGAAGCTACCTTTTCAATAAAGTGCCTTTGCATCCTTTGAATTCCTTGTTTGGATGGTTTTGCTCACTTGTCACATATTCTTACATCTTGGGGACCTTATGATATGATTTGAGTCGACGTGGTGGAGCACTTCTGCACGACGTTACATTCGAAAAACCGTCTCGTCCTTACTTTTTGCACGCCAGTGTATTAACCTAAGATTTATAACTTTGGGTAAGTTTTAAGGCATATGCACTGAAGTGCTAAAAGTCATCGGATACGTACCTAGTATCGTGTAGGACATTCTCTAGCAGGGTGAAGTGCAGCAATTCGACGTGGCATCGATTCCAGAAGTGGCTGAAAGACTTTTGGAGAGATGCTGAGCCATGCCGTCTGAATAGCCGCCCACAGTTCCCTGGTATTTGTAGGTGCGGGATTTGCTTGCGAATGGACCTTTCCACCGCGTCTCATAAGTGCTCTATTGGGTTCATGTCGGGCGAACGTGATGGCCACATCATCCGTCGGAACCGTCCAGAATGCTCCTCGAAACAATTTTGGAAAACCTGAGTCCGATGACAAGGTGCACACATGTATGGGAACACCACCAGCTTGCACAGTGCCTTGTTGACAGCTTGGGTCCATGGCCTCATGGAGTCTGCGCCACACCCGAACCCTACCATCAACTCGTAACAACTGATAGTGTGACTCATCGGTCCACGCCACATGTTGCCAGTATTCCAGGGTCCAATTACCGTGTTCACAAGCCCAATTGAGGTGCTGTGTCCGATGTCGTGGTGTTAACAAAGGCACTCTGGTGGCTCTTCTGCTCCCATACCCCATGAACGCTAAATTGCGCTACACTGACCTGATGGATATGTCTCTGGTACCTCCTGCATTGTATGTGGATGTTATTTGAGCCAATGTCGCTTGTCTGTTAGCATGGATAATCCTGGTCAGACGCCGCTGGTCACGGTCATTCAGTACCCGTGGTCGGCCACTGCACTGTCCACGGTGGGTGGCAATGTCTTCCATGAGGTATTCTCGGTACACACGTGACACTGTGGATCGAGGAATGTTGAATGTTCACATAACTTCGGAAATTGAATGACCGATCCGTCTGGCTCCCACTACCATGCCTCGTTCAAACTCCGATAATTCACGTCGGTTTGCCATAATTCTACTGGCGGTTGTTCAACCTGTCTCACAAGATTACACCTCGCAACAGATAAAAATCATGGCGTGCGTCTAAGCCTTTGTACGACGGCAGCGCCAGTTAAAATTTACGTACTACTATCCCATGACTTTTGGCACTTCAGTGTAAATATAACATGATTTTTTTTTTTAAAATCCCTTCCTGCAAAATTAGAAAAAGTGGAGTCTCCTGATCCTTGCATCCAACCCTTCAATTATTTTGTTTCAACATCATTTACGTGTTGTGTAATTGTATCATTGCGATAACAGTCTGTATTTAAGGATCCTTTTAGTTTCATCACTCTTTATTCGTGTTCTAAAGGCCGGGATTAGGTCTTCCCTAAATTAGGATTCCTGTAACTCTGGGAAGACGTGAGAACCAGAACCATGGAGAAGATAGTCAAAGTACAGCATTCACCTTTTGCCTCGGGCTGTGAACGTGCCCCACCTTTGCCAATTTCTTCTTTGGAAATAAGTAGTGTAACCTAGAAAGAAAATAATTGTATAATTCATTCTTTAGGATAGAAAACTGTTACAAAAAATACATTAAATGAATGTTTTTTTTTCTGTTCTTTGGTTTATTTTTAAATGACGGCCTTTACATTCTTTAGTTTATCTGCATACATCGTTTTGTTCGTCTAGTCCTCGGAAAGAAAACAGAACAGCGTTTTGTTACGACCTTGAAGAAAAATAAAACTGATTGGTGACCACACACGTACACCGTGAATGCTTCAGCATTCTTCTGTGAAATAAGGAGTAAATAAAACGAAGAAATCAAACGCCTTTTCTCTGCTTCACTGAATGCTCTCGTCACGGAAAAAATTTGATCTTAAAGAGGTGATACGGGCGGAAAACAGCCATTATGCTGTTTTTAAAACCTGCCTGTCGTTCTCAGTTAACTTTCTTTCTTGTAGCTTGTCCCACGACAGGCTCGTCTGCGAGTTCTTGAAAAGTCCGAGTTACGTTTCGCCCATGTCACGTGATCGGCGTTTCGTTGTTTTTAAAATGTCAGAGGCTGGTACTTTTCGGAAATCGCATTGTTCGTCAGTTCTGAATGTTTGTGTACAGAAGTCACTACGCATTGTTTCCGAACTGTTCGAATGCTGCTAAGAAAATTTTGAGTGCAATTTTATGTAGTTGAAATTGTAAGCGTTATACATTTTAATCCTGTAGATATTATGAAACGTTTGACAAAAATAAACTGCAATTTTTAAAATTACCTTGAGATGCGTAATGTTTCGCGATATCACCAATTAAGGAGAACGTTTGTCGTGAATAATTAAAGAAGTTAATGGATCCATCAACAAGGTGACGAAAACTCTGAACATTGCAAAGTTTGTTCCTGTCGTATAAGATATAAATGCCGATTTGTGTATACACTCAGTCACAAAAGTCGACATACACCGTTCAAAATATAACCATTCAAAAAATTATGACCGTTTTAGATATATTACTATTTCTGTTTCGTCATACAAACTCGCTCTTATTTAAGTAACCAGGAAATAGTAGTGCATCACACTTCTGAAAAGTTAATCTTCTGTGTGTTAGTCAAGTTCTTTTTAAAGTTCCAGTTAAAATGGCTCCACGAAAAGAAATTTCTCTGGAAATCGCACTAATGATAATGATATTGAGTTTGGGGAGTTGGGAATTAAACGTCTAACACTCGCAGGTGAAATACTAAGATTTTGTGACACTTAGAAAATTTTTCCAAAACGAAAAACATCCGGCTTTTAAGATTTTAAAATTCCAGGTTGGTCGTGATCTAGATTGTTTCTGTTCCTTGAGACCAGAACGGCCTTTCTCTTTTTTGGTGGGAGGGAATTATATTGATCTTCGTAAGCTATGGGAAAAAATAAATGAAATATCTATGCTAGAAAATATCACTCATGACGAGAAATTAAGAGATATCTATAACGCTTTAAATTTAAAAAATCAGACAAAATTAGAAATCATAATGAATACTCCATTTATAAATTCCATTTGGAAACAACTTCAGATTTAATTAAGTTCTCACATCCGCGATCAAAATTTTAAAATTTCACACAACATTATTCCTGAACCCGGTATATCCCCCCACACCCCTTTGAGAAAGGCGTGGGCACGAAATCGCAGGTTTCGGGTCTGCCGACAAAGCATGTTTGAAGGAGCTCATTGCGGAAGGAATTTTTATTAATTCCAGTAGATGTCTGGAAGAATCATCACACATTTTTTTCGAACCTCACGGCAAGGAGATTCATTTTTACGTTCGGGCGCCATAATAGCATAAAAGCCCAAATTTACCGGTGATGGAATTTAAAACCTTTCCTTCCTTCTTCGGAGTCGGATGTTATCCCAACTGGACTACGCCGGCAAAGCTTATCGCTGCAACTTGCCATTTTGACTCATACGTCTCCTCAGTAGTACGTCAGAAATGGTGTGGCATCTTCCTTCTTGACCTATTGGAAGGAATACAGTGTAATAACCAGCGACGTCGCCAAGGGAGTGCGAGGGTGGGCTGAAGCCCACCCTGAAATTTGTCTTACCCACCCTGCCACCCCCGCAGTTCACAGTGTGCCATTTTTCAATATATTTAACTTTAAAATATATTCTGCACTTTCCCAAGTAATAAGTCTTGTGTTTTATTTCATGTAACCCTACGTATTTTCCCAATGGAAATGCATTGTTTACGTCTCCAAAAAAGGTTTTCAAAATAGCACCGCAGGGCCATGAAAACTTGAAAGTTCAGTTGTTCTCCATTCTTCCAATTCCTTAGTTTAAGGTGGTTCCACCTAAAATCTCTGCCTTATGTTTCCAATGGTAAAACTTCTTTACATATTTTTTTCGCAATTTCCCAAGGATGAAAATTTGGACATCGATAAAACTAACTTTAAGTTATGACATGGGATACTTAATACTTGCTAAAGCATAACCATAATTATATTAAACATCAATCATTTTTCTTTGAATAATGTTCAGACCTGTTAATAGATGGCGCGACCTGTACATTGATGACGTCAGTAGTCAAACAAGTGTTGGATTGCTTAATTACGGTTATGTTTTAGCAAGCATTAAGTATCCCATGCTATAACGTAAAGTTAGTTTTATCGATATGTAAATTTTCGTCCTTGGGAATAAATTGCGAAAAAAATATGTACAGAAGTTTTACCATTGGTAACATAAGGCAGAGATTTTAAGTGGAACCACCTTAAGCCTCTTTTTTCTTCTTTGTATGGCCAGGGGGCTAATGAGGAGGGTGGATATGAATTCACTGAGGGGGTCACTACTAATTACTCTGTTTTCTTTACAAAATAGGGGATTCCAACACGAAAAGTGGATTCTAAAGCTACACTAGTATCCTTAAGACTGCCCTGGGACAGTGAAAGTGCAGAAAGTAGCTGACGACTGCTTTGTATGAGAGGATTGCAAGGCAAAGTCGCTGGCTGGAAGGAAGGACGTTAAGGAGGGGTGAGGTGTTGTGTCTGCAGGGAGCAACGTTGAAATTTGATTTAGATAAACAAAAAGGACATTTTTAAAAAATAAATTGTTCAAGTACAGTGCTAATTTCGTAACCAAAAATGGGAAATTTTGAAAAGAAATTTAAGACAATGCATCCAGAGCAAGCAAAAAGTTGAAGGGCCGCCCCGGTGGCGCAGTGGTCTAAGCGATGGCCTCTGATCATTCGTCCGTAAGGGGTCCGGGTTCGAATCCCGGTGAGGCATGGATGTTGTGTTTGTCTTACGGCACTGGCTCTCTCCCTTCCCTGGAACCAGTGACCCTAAATTAAGGACGGGCGACTGCTTATAGCCCATTGAGTTGCTCACGGTGGTCGTTAAACCTCCAACCAAAAAAAAAAAAAAAAAAAAGTTGAAGTCGACATTCCACCAACACTTGTATCTTACACCCGTGGCTTAACTAGTGAAATCCATGTATGTCCAGATGGTGGGGGTCGGAATTGCACGAATTCTTTTGTAGCCGGTACTGAAAAGCATTGAAACCGCCCCGGAGGCGCAGTGGTCTAAGCACTGGCTTATGACCATTCGTCAGAGAAAGAGTCTGGGTTCGAATCCCGGTGAGGCATGGGTGTTGTGTTTGTCTTACGGCACGGGCTCTCTCCCTTCCCTGGAACCTGCGATCTTAAATTAGAGACTGGCGACTGTTTACAGCCCATTGAGTTGCTCACGGTGGTCGTTTAACCTTCAATTAAAAGAGAAAAAAGAAACACATTAAAAATTTGTTCTTTCAGTGTTTTGTTGAAAAAAAAACTTTGCTATGAAGCTTGCCCCACCAAAAACAATGCTCGCCCACCCATCCGGATTTCGAAATCTAGCGACGTCCCTGGTAAAAACTATATACTTACGTTTTCAATGAAAATCATTTAATTTTAAGTGAAAACGTAAGTTTATTTTCTTGAAATACAAATACAAAAATGCACTAGTGTTTCACATTTTCGTGTACTGTAGAAGAAGTATCAAATAAAACGGTGAAGATGATTTTGTTTCCTTGCTTTTTTTGCAGCGGAAAGACATTCTGATCTATTTACCGTCATGTGGGGAACAGTAGGGAACAGAAAGTATGCGAATATGATCGTCGTGCAGAGAGAGCTACATATCCGTGCAGTTTTTTTTTTTGATTGGAGGTTTAACGACCACCGTGAGCAACTCAATGGGCTATAAGCAGTCGCCCGTCCCTAATTTAGGGTCACTGGATCCAGGGAAGGGAGAGAGCCAGTGCCGTAAGACAAACACAACATCCATGCCTCACCGGGATTCGAACCCGGACCCCGTTCGGACGGATGATCAGAGGCCATCGCTTAGACCACTGCGCCACCGGGGCGGCTATCCGTGCAGTTTAATCGACATACCTAGTAGCTTATCTGCAACCCTAAATTTAAATCTAAATGGTTAGGGTGTATGTATTAATACATCGAGTGTCAAAATGACCACGTGACCAAATATAATTAAAAAGAAACCCTTGCTGAAAAAATGGAGAAACTGGCACATCTGAATTCGGGAACACACCCAACATTCTGCCATACAAATGCGAAACGTAAACCAAGATAGTTGGCATATACACTATGTGGCTAATTTGTTAGTAGTAGACAACCATTTTTTTTGCCAACTGGCTGATACTTCATGCGTTGTCGTCACTTAGCAACGGTTACACAATCATGTGAGCGAGAATCCTTCCTGCCCCGGTGGCGCAGTGGTCTAAGCGTTGGTTTCTGACCATTTGACTGAAATGGCTCCGGGTTCGAATCCCAGTGAGGCATGGATGTTGTGTTTGTCTCATGGCACTGGCTCTCTCCCTTCCTTGGAACTAATGGACCTAAATTACGGACGGGCGACTGCTTATAGCCCATCGAGTTGTTCACGGTGGTTGTTTCGTCGTAGGAAACAAACCAAAAAAAAAAAAAAAAAAAAAAAAAAAAGCAAGAGAACACTCCCGATAAAAGTCCGGAATACATTACTGGAAGGTCTAGTCTAAGCTGATAGCATGTGCTCGGAGGAGTGGTGCTGCTAGACAACAAAGAAACAGTTGCACTTGTAGAATGTGGAAGAACAACAGCAGTAGAACTAAACAGAGAGTGGTTGACTCAGTAAAAGTGAGCCGATCTGTGTTCATCAATGACTAGTCGACGCTTGAGGTGAGCGAAGGACGTCAGCCAGACTTCTATGGTCCATCAGCCGTGCTGTACCGTGTGAAATAACAGACGATCTGAATCAGGAACAATACCAAATGGCATCGAAGAACAACATGCGCCGTATATTGCACATTTTGCATTACAAATGCAGAAGAGTTGTCCGTTGCTGTCTTCTGAGAGCTCGGGAGCATTGAAAGTGGACCCCAAGGCATTGGATAAGGCTCACGTGGTTTTACGAGTCGCGTTTTTGCGTGCTAATCGGAAGGTGAGAATTTGGAGACAACAGCACTAGGGCATAAGTCCATCTGGCATGGATACGACTCTCCACAGGGTTTGCACAGCTCCTGGAATCCTGGAAAAATCGTAGAATTTGATTTCCATTTTTTTCAGGCCAGGCCAGGCAAGTCCTTTTATTTTTCAAGCCTGGCGCATCCTTGCATGTTTTTCTGCAAGATCCTGGAATAGTCCAGGTTTTTCTTTGCAACAAAAAAAAATTGGTTGAAATGTTTGTATTGATTGCATCACTTGTGACGTACTACGGAGGTGAAAACATGTTTTAAGACTACAAATCTGCAGCGAGACATTCTGTCCACGTAGCTCAGTTGGAAGAGCGACTAACTCCGGAGTGAGGGGGACACGGATTCGATGCTCGTCGTTAACAAACTTGTCCTTTCACATTGGCGCCCGATTGTGGAAAATGGATCCACTGGCCGTTGGGTTCTTCGAAATATGTGTAATGTTTGTTCCACACATTCTTTGGAATTAATGAAAAATTCCTATTTCGCTTCAAAGAAAAAAAAATTAAGAGGTAGATGATGTGACGTAGAGGTGAAAACATGTGTCAAGACTACAAATCTGCAGCGAGACATTCTGTCCGCGTAGCTCAGTTGGGAGAGCGACTTACTCCGGAGTGAGAGGACCTAAGTTCGATGCCAGGCGCTGACAAACTTGTACGTTATATTGGCGCCCGAACTTCCAGGGTGACCAGGCTGTTAAGTTTCTCGCAATGATGTGATGTTCTTTCCACACGGAGAGAAAGGAAAAATAAGAATACCTTCTTCAGTGCTTCGAAAAAATAAATCAGTGTGATGTTACGTTCCACACACCAAATTGTCTGGGATTTCTCAAATGCACGTTCTTCATGGGATGACTGCCTACAGTAGCACATGGTCCCGGCTGACCCGTGGACCATGCCTCCGGCCCTCTTTCTGTTGGGGGGATGACGTGCCTGCACCGCAGGGCGCACATGAGATAAAGGCAGATAGCAGTGAGAGCACATGTTCGCGTAGCTCAGTTGGGAGAGCGACTTACTCCGGAGTGATGGGACCCAGTATCGATGGCCGGCGCGGAAAAATCTTATACGTTATACACTTTGTTCTAGTTCCGTGGAGTGTCCGGTCGCAATGATATGACTTCCTTCCATGGAGTGTAGAGAATGTCATCTCTTTCATCACATGCGGCGCTACAGTGCAAGATGTTTGAATGCCATATTTCCAGACACCATGGCTTGTCGTGTAGCAGTTGTGTGTAGTTGGAGTCACAAGAGCGTGTGGAAACCTTCCCGTTATTCCAAAATGGCAGTTCCTTCCAGCGCGCGATTTCCCTGAATGAGATTGACTTCCCTGCCACCTTCCAGCACGCGCTTTCTTCACTAAATGAGATTGACTATCCTGCCACCCCCTTTTTTTCATCGGGGGTTTAACGACCACCATGGGCAACTCAATGGGGCCATAAGCAGTCGCCCGTCCCTAATTTACAGCCACTGGTTCCATGCCTCACCGGGATTCCAACCCGAACCCATTTTGGACGAATGGTCATAAGTCATCGCTTAGATCACTGCGCCAACGGGGCGGCCCTGCCACCTTCCAACACGCGCTTTCCTCACTAAATGAGATTGACTTCCCTGCCACCTTCCAGCATGCGCTTTCCTCACTAAATGAGATTGACTTCCCTGCCACCTTCCAACACGCGCTTTCCTCACTAAATGAGATTGACTTCCCTGCCACCTTCCAACACGCGCTTTCCTCACTAAATGAGATTGACTTCCCTGCCACCTTCCAGCACGCGTTTTCCTCACTAGATGAGATTGACTTCCTTGCCACGTTCCAGCACGCACTTTCCTCACTGAATGAGATTGATATCCTTCCACCTTCCAGCACGCGCTTTCCTCACTAAATGAGATTGACTTTGCTGCCACCTTCCAGCACGCGTTTTCCTCACTAGATGAGATTGACTTTCTTGCCACCTTCCAGCATGCGCTTTCCTCACTAGATGAGATTGACTTCCCTGCCACCTTCCAGCACGCGCTTTCCTCACTAAATGAGATTGACTTCCCTGCCACCTTCCAGCACGCGTTTTCCTCACTAGATGAGATTGACTTCCCTGCCACGTTCCAGCACGCGCTTTCCTCACTGAATGAGATTGATATCCTTCCACCTTCCAGCACGCGCTTTCCTCACTAAATGAGACTGACTTCCCTGCCACCTTTTAGCACGCGTTTTCCTCACTAGATGAGATTGACTTCCCTGCCACCTTCCAGCATGCGCTTTCCTCACTGAATGAGATTGACTTCCCTGCCACCTTCCAGCATGCGTTTCCTCACTAGATGAGATTGACTTCCCTGCCACGTTCCAGCACGCGCTGTCCTCACTGAATGAGATTGATATCCTTCCCCCTTCCAGCACGCGCTTTCCTCACTAAATGAGATTGACTTTGTTGCCACCTTCCAGCACGCGTTTTCCTCACTAAATGAGATTGACTTCCCTGCCACGTTCCAGCACGCGCTTTCCTCACTAAATGAGATTGACTTCCCTGCCACGTTCCAGCACGCGCTTTCCTCACTAAATGAGATTGACTTCCCTGCCACCTTCCAGCACGCGTTTTCCTCACTAGATGAGATTGACTTCCCTGCCACGTTCCAGCACGCGCTTTCCTCACTGAATGAGATTGATATCCTTCCACCTTCCAGCACGCGCTTTCCTCACTAAATGAGATTGACTTTGTTGCCACCTTCCAGCACGCGCTTTCCCTAAATGAGATTGACTTTCATGCCATCTTACAACACCCGTTTTCCTCATTAAATGAGATTGACTTTCCTGCTACCTTACAGCACGCGCTTTCCTCATTAAATCAGACTGACTTTTCTGTCACCTAGCATGCGCTTTCCTTACTGAAGGAGACTTCCCTGTCGCCAATGTGCGTGGGAATAGGTGACTATGGAAAAGGGAATCATCAGGGTCATGGAAAAATTGTTTTGAATTATTATCGCTGTGCTAAATTCCAGATTGCTTCATAAAGTTTTATACAGAACAATTTTTACAAGGCAAAATTTTGCCACTTCATTGAAGATGTAACAGACACTGAAGAACACTGTAACAGCGGAACCCATAAAATTTTGTAATAATTCTATTGGGTTGGTGCGAATGAAATGTCCAGCGCGAACGAGCAGTGGAGACAGGCACCCACCACAACGGAATGGAACCACCCAAAGGTGTTGCGGGTATGGCGCCACAGAGTTACTATAAATAGCTAGCACGTGTGTGAAGAACAAGGTTCATGCAGGCGTGGTTTGTTTGGACGTAACGTGGCTTGCAAAGGAAATATGCAGACGCCGGATTTGAGAGTCATCTTTCTGTATGAATTTAAACTGGGCCATTCTGCAGGAATTGCCGCTCAAAACGTTAAAGCGTTTGGGGAGAATACAGCCAACGAACGAACCATTCGGCGATGGTATGTGAAGTTTCAAAGCGGAGGTACAGGCCTGCAAAACGAAGTACTTGATCGCCGACCTGTTACTTTTTCTGACGATGTTCTGTTACGTGTGGTTGAAGCGGAACCCGAAAAACGTGTCATGAGATAGCGGCAGAGGTAGGTGTCCACCACACGACAGTTCTTCATCGTCCGGCTGAGCTGGGCAACGTCAAAAAGCTAGACATGTGGCTGCCGCGTGAGTTAACAACTGCCAACAAGACTAGGCGTTTGGAAGTCTGCACGTCGCTGCTTGCCAGGAATTAACAGGAACTTCTACTGCATCGAATCGTCACCTGCGACGAGAAGTGGGTCCTTTATGATAATCGGAGACGATCTGCACAATGGTTAAAGCAAGGTACAGCCTGCTGGCCGGCATCCTAAGCCACCCCTACACACCAAGAAGATCATGCTCCTTGTCTGGTGGTCCACAGCCGGGATAATTCATCGGAGTTTCTTAGCAAGAGGCCAAACCATCACTGCAGAACGTTATTGTGCTGAATTACACCGGAAACTTCTGCAGAAACAACCGGCTTTGGTCAACAGACTGGGTGTTCTGCTCCAGGATAACCCCCGCCCTCATGTCGCACAACGAACGATGCTGACACTAAGTGCCTTGGGCTATGCAGCACCGCCTCATCCTGCCTATTACCGGACTTGTCTTCGACAAACTGTCATCTCTCTCGTCACCTGGATCCCTTCCTGTCCGGGAAACAGTTCACGACAGACAACGAGGTTCAACGTGCAGTTGATGACTTCTTCGGATCCCAGCCAAAAGAATTTTTCCGTTCAGGAATCATGGTTTTGCCTGACAGATGGCAACTACACTGACGGAAAAAAATCCCAACACCACGAAAAAATAGTTGTAGAGGAATGAAATGGCGGCAATACATTTGTATAGGTAACATATTTAATCGATTAAGGTTTCACGATCACAGCTTATTGTAAGCGCGAGAAGAGCCATTTTAAATGTGAAATGCTGGTACATTAATAACCGGTGTAACCGACAGAATGTTAAATGCAAGCACGCAAACGTTCATGCATTGTGTCGTACAGGTGCTGGATGTCAGTTTGTGGGATGGAGTTCCATGCCTGTTGCACTTGGTCGGTCAATACAGGGACGGTTAATGCTGGTTGGGGGTGACGCTAGAGTTGTCGTCCAATGATGTCCCATACGTGCTCGATTGGTGAAAGATCTGGTGATCTAGCAGGCCACGGCAACATGTCGACACTCTGTAGAGCATGTTGGGTTACAACAGCGGTATGCGGGCGAGCGTTATCCTGTTGGAAAACACCCCCTGGGATGCTGTTCATGAATTGCAGCACAACAGGTTGAATCACCAGACCGACGTACAACTGTGCCGTCAGGGTGCGTGGGATAACCACGAGAGTGCTCCTGCTGTCAGAGGAAATTGCTCCCCAGACCATAACTCCAGGTGTAGGTCCAGTGTGTCTCGGCCGCAGACAGGTTGGTTGCAGGCGCTCACCTGGCCTCGTTCTAACCAACACACGGCTATCACTGGCACCCAGGCAGAACCGGCTTTCATCAGAAAACACAACAGATCTCCACTCCGTCCTCCAATGAGCTCTAGCTTGACACCACTGTCGTCGCAAACGGCAGTGGTTTGGAGTAAGTGGAATGCACGCTACAGGGCGTCTGGCTCGGAGCTGTCCTTCAAGTAACAGATTTGTAACAGTTCGTTGTGTCACTGTGGTGGCAACTGCAGCTCCAATTGCTGCCGCAGACACGGTACGATGCGCCACGGCCATACGCCGTACACGGCGGTCTTCCCTCTCAGTAGTGCCACGTGGCCGGCCGGAACCCGGTCTTCTTGAGGCAGTACCTTCCCTTGACCACCGCTGCCAATAATCATGCACAGTGGCTACATTCCTGGCAAGTCGTTCTGCAATATTGCGGAAAGAAAATCCACCTTCTCGTAGCCCTATTACACGACCTCGTTCAAACTCCGTGAGCTGTTGATAATGGCTTCTTCGTCTTCTTAAAGGCATTCTTGACTAACATCAACACACTACGTCGAATCTCAACGATAACTAACGCTCACGAACGTTACAGCGCGTATTTACAGAAAACCTGCTTTGCATGTTCCGATGGGCGCTACTAGCGCCACACGTATGCGCCGAGCGCGAAATTTGCATAGACGTCATCTTACAGATGTACTCTCACCGCCTACCAACTGTCGTTTATCTAACACAACCCCTTCTTGGTGTTGGGATTTTTTTCCGTCAGTGTATATGTGTCGATGCCGATGGGGATTATTTTGCCTAGGTAAGTTGTCCTACTTTTCCGTTCTCGCCGCCCACGTGTGCTGGTCCTTTGCCGGACATTTCATTTGCACCAACCCAATAAATGCATAATAAATTTCACCCCAATTTGCAAAATATAAAACAAAGCACGAGCACCCGGATTTAACGAGGTTTTACCTAGGTCTCGTGCTCCTCGGTATAAACGGGTTGTACTGTATTTGCTAAAATTTTGAGTTTGCACTGTTCATCATTTCTTCAGGGTGTGGTGTTTCTCTCAAAGCATTCACTTTTGTGGAAACAGAGTTTTCTGGAGCAAGTGTCCTGAAGCATCTGTATGATATTCATCAAATCCAAACTTGTACTGATTTTGAAAATAGTGATAACATTTCGAAGGATCCAATCCAGAACTGCTCGTGCCCTTAACGCCCTCTATTTTTAGCACGTCTTTTGTAATCACTTTATCCGTCAGTCGTTCTGTCCGTTGACACCACATCTTAACAACTATTAGTCCGATTTGTAAAGTCCTTTTTTGCATTGGGAAGCTTGAAATGTGAAAATGATGATCCTTGCATCCGGATTTTTTCCGAGGCCCAACTTCGCCAATCGTCTTCCACAGTCGTTTCAAAATGGATGTGTAAGCATTGCCAGTGATGCTTGTACCTTCAGGTGTGAACTCGTGACGCAAAATTCCCCTGCTGTCGTGAAAGCACACAAGCATTGCTTTGATTTTTGACTTCTGTAATATGATCTGTCCTTTGGGTGACTGTGGAGACTTACACTGAGCAATCTGACTCTTCGTTTCAGGATCATAACGAAAACACCACGTCTCGTCACCTGCCGCAATGCTTGGAGAAAATTTTGCTTTGTTTCAGCAGTCTCCAGGATGTCTTTTACGTACTCCGCTTGTGCATGTTTCTGGTCATCTGACAAAACGCACACAACGCCCCCCTTTTGCATTAAAATTTGACGAATAATGTTATTATTAGCACCGAGCTCACATTCCAGCATCCTCAAGGTCACACAACAATCCCTTTTCATCTTCTCTCGAATTTTCTCAATGAGTTCACACGTGCGCACTCAAACCGGGGGGTCCGGGACTTTCGTCATTTTCCAAATCATCCACCCCATCCTTGAAACGTGCTTACCATCGGGATATTTGTGCACGAGATAGGCACGTAATCAACTATCTCAGATGCAGTTTTACCGATTTTCAAGCGGAACCGGATTTTTGCTCTCTGCTCCATGATAGTGCTGTAACAATGTTCTTCCACCGAATGACGTCATGCTCAGCGTAAATAATCATCTGCGCAATTCTGAGGCAAGCGCTGTTGCCAACGCCTAGCTGATGTTTGACTTATCAAAAAACCGTGGTCACCCCGGTGGCGCAGTAGTCTAAGCGATGGCTTCTGATCATTCGTACGAAAGGGGTCCGGGTTCGAATCCTGGTGAGGCATGGATGTTGTGTTTGTCTTACGACGCTGGCTCTCTCCCTTCCCTGGAACCAGTGGCCCTAAATTAGGGACCGGAGACTACTTATAGCCCATTGAGTTGCTCACGGTGGTCGTTAAACCTCCAATAAAAAAAAACATTACTTCCCGAACCGTGTTTGTTACTGGGATTTATTTTAAAAATCAATCTCATTACTTAATAGCCGCACTGTGTATGTCCACGCCTCATTCTGTAGCTTCCTGGAGCTCTTTTTGCATCGTCTGTCTGTGAAACGTGCTCCAGGGTTTCAGATGAAGATTCCTAGTATGGCGTAGGATGGTGCACAACCTCCATACACACTCACCATGCGCTCGTGAATATTGGTGATAAGTCTTTATCATATCTAATCCTTCCTCTTTGGCTTCCTGGAGCTCTTTCTTCGTCTGTCTCTGAAACATATCTCGGGATTTCACATGAAGATAACTAGGATGGCATAGGATAGTGAACAATCTCCGTACCCTCTGACCCATACGCTCAAGAATATTGACTGGCGAATTTCTTCTTTCGTTAAAAATTTAATGGTTGCCAAAAGGGCTTCCCCAATTTACAATCTCCTTCTTATTCAGTGACGTATAAAATTAACTGGGTAGACTTTGAAATGCTTGCCTCGTGGATTTTATGCTGCCAAAGGATGATGCGATACTGGTAAACTCTCTCAATGTCTATATGCGTTATTACATCATATTCGGAGTTGGAGCTTGCTGAACGCATTCCACCAGCTTGATGTCAAGCTACATTTCATTGAAGAGAAGTCTGAGAGAAATAAGTTCTCGGGCAGACAGATCTACGCACTGCTAAACGTATCTAGAGTAATATAGACTGAAGTACCAAAAAAAACAGAAAAAACTGGGGTACCTCTCGAATTTCATGTTGGTCTTCCTTCCAATCGGATAACGGCAACAATGCGACGGGGAATGGACTCTACGATCTCTTTGTAGCACTGTGGAGACAGTGCACATCGTGTTTCCTGAAGAGCACCCCACCATTCAATAATATTCGCCGGTTGAGGATTCATGGCATTGAAGGCACATTGAATAGCATCCCAAATGTGTTCGATGGCGTTTAAATTCGGCGAACGAGGGGAACAAACACAGAGTTTGTCCCCCGATTATGGCTGGAAGAACACTCCAAACTCCATGGAGTGTTCCACCAGCCATAAACGGGCGACTGTGGACGTGTGCGGTGGCGCATTGTCTTTCTGCAAGAGGTCGCACCCTTCGGAGTGGTTGCATGACATGAAACGGATTCAAATGATCCTCGAGGATGGTTACGTAGCCTCCACCGGTCAGAAAAGTCTGCAGACGTATGTGGGGTCCTAATGCGTGCCAGCTGAAAACACCCCACACCACAACAGAGCCACCGCCGGCCTGCACTTTCCCTTGTAGGTATGTGTGACCCATTGCCTCGTGGGGTTATAGCCACACCCGGAGTCGGCCATTTGCCCGAAACAGTTGGTACCGCGATTCGTCAGAGCAGGCTACACGTTTCCAATCATCATGCGTTCAATGGCGGTGTTCTCGAGCCCAGGCGAGGAGCACAGCCTTATTGTCGTCGGGTCAGCAATGGCACACGGGTGAGCCGTCGGCTCTGGAACCCCATAGAACATAGGGAACGTTGCACTGTCCGAACGCTAATGCTGCTACTGGCATCAGCATTTAATTGTACTGTGATTTGTGGCAATGTTGCACGCCGGGCGGATGTTACGATGCCTGCTATACGCCGCTGTCCACGATCGTTCAGGCTTTTTCTACGGCCAAACCGGTCTCGTATACGGTGGATGATTTCCCTGAGTTTGTGTAGTCCAGGTACAACCTTGAAAATTTTGACCGTGTAAATCCGAATTTCGTGGTAATTTCCGAGATGGTGTGACCTATCTTCCGGGCACCAACTATCATACCACGTTCGAAATCGCTTAAACCCAGATAAGCTCCCATGTGAACTGCGAATGCTACTACTTGAACTTGAAGTGATACACTGCTGGCCACCCAAAATGCAACACCAAAGACACGAGATAGCAAAGTCAGATTTACTGGACACATAACAAAAGATACAAAGATTAAACGATTGAGCTTACAGGCCTGTGCGACTTGCGGAAAACGCAGACATCAATAGTTCGTGTGGCATCCATGGCTGGCAACAACGACCGCTACACGCCGCGGCATCGAACGAAAGAGGCTTTGGATGTGGGCTTGGGGTATGTCGGTCCAGGCTGCTTCCACACGTTGCCACAGTTCATCAGGCGTACCCGCGGGTGGTGCTTGCCGGGCCACTCGGTTGCCGATCAGCGACCAGACGTGTTCGACGGGCGACATATCGGGAGAATAGGCGGGCCACGGAAGCAGTGACGCTTGGGCCGCGAATAATTGTTGCACGATGCGTGCCACGTGCGGGCGCGCATTGTCCTGTTGAAACGTGGCCGCTGGCAGGTCCAGCAGGTACGGGAGGACTACAGGCTCCAAAACGTCGGAGATGTAGCGGTGGCTGTTGAGTGTACCGGCGATGCGTACCAGAGAGGTGCGGGTGTCATATCCAATTGCCCTCCAAACCATAACGCTAGGCGAAGGACCGGTAGGGCGATGCATAATGCAGGCGTCATACAGTCTCTCGCCGCGGTGCCGCCACACGCGGATCCAACCATCGTGGTGTTGCAGGCAGAAGCGGGATTCGTCGGAGAAGACAATGTCGTGCCATTCCGTAGTCCAGGTGCGGCGTTCAACGGCCCACTGCCGCCGCGCTCACCGGTGGTGTAACGTCAATGGTAATCGGAGCAATGGGCGCCGTGCGACACGTCCCCACTCTTGCAGACGACGTCGAACGGTACGTGCTGATACAGGTTGTTGCGCAACACAGTGAGCCGTCAATGCCCGCCGCACAACATACCGGTCCTCTCGTTCGGTGGTGTGCCGCGGCCGCGGCAATCGCTCACGTCCGTCCGTGCGTCCCTTCTGCACCCACATAATCCATGCTCGCCTCACTGTGGCTGGATGTCGTCGCGCACGCGCGCCGATGTCGCGGTACGTAACTATTCGTCCTCTGTCGAACTCCGAAACGTGCTGGAATGACTGCCGTATTCTGCGACGAGGCATCAGGAAGCTTCCCACGCACAGGTCCGGCAGCAGAACACACTTCCACTACTTACACCCCGCCTTCTGTGCACCCTTCTGATAGTGCTTCTCGGTGGCGTACCGGGAGCACATGATTTGCATATGCCCTGCAATGCTAATCGTTTGCATGTCCTCTGGCGGGCGACGCATGCTGCGAATTTCACGCCAATCGGATGCTTCCTTCTAGGTGTTGCATTTTGGGATGCTAGCAGTGTATTTGAGTAATGTATACTTCGTTTGCGGACGATACCATTTACAGCATGGGCGTGTTGGCTTGTAATGGAAATGGGAGCGCCTTGCCAGCTTTTTTGTCCCCTCAGTACATATACACACATTGTCAAAAAACAGTTGCACCCAGAAGGACATGCTGGACTGCAATGCTATGGGGGAGGCAGGTAAAGGTTACCAGGAACAATAAATAATTAAACATTGAGACTGATATGGGCAATATTTATTGAGCTACACGCCAATACGTCGTGTCCCTCAGTATGTCGTCGGGCCGCCATGTTTGCTCACACAGCATTCCAGACGTCTCGGCATGGAGTCGTACAGGTTCCTAATGGTGTCCTGAGATAGGCCATCCCATGCAGCTTGAATCTTCTCACACAGTTCCTGCAGATTGTGCGCTAGTGGTGGGCGTCCAATAGCATCCCACACATTTCCAATCGGCAATAGATCGGGCGATGCGGCTGGCCATGGCAGAATGTCAGTGCATTGAAAACAAGTTCTCGAGACAGCAGCAGTTTGCGGACGACCGTCGTCCTGTTGGAAAATCGCACCGGAGTAAACGTTCAGAAAAGGTAGGGCTACTGGTTGCAAGACCTCATTAAGTAACGTTGTGTTGTCAAAGTGCCTATAATGAACACCAAAGCTGATCTGGCATCGTAAGCAATTGCACTCCACACCATGACACCACGCCTTCTGGACGTATGACGCTCGACAACAAACCGTTCATCTTGGCGCTGACAACGGTGCTTTCACACACGGATTCATTGGTCGTCTCCTCCAAGACAAAACCATTGCTGTCTTTGACGACGACGCAGTGGTGTTAAGGGCAGTCGTCGTAACAGTATGCTTGCGTGTAGTCCTACGTCGTGCAGCCGTCTGCCAATAGTGCTGGCACTAATTGGACGATTCACGGAGGGCGCCAGTGCTCGCTGAATACCCGCAATCGTGGCTGTTGGGTCACTCCGCGCATGTCGGACAACCCGTAGGTCCTCTCTCTCCACGGCTCGTGTATAGGTCTCCCAGACCCTTCCCGTCGCTGCTGCGTGCCTTGTTCTATCCACTGCCGCCAACAGCGTGCTATGGCGATATCCGCACGACCGGTATGGCGCGCAATACGGCGATAAGACCATCCCGCTTCCCTGAGCACGACGATGCTGCCCTCTCGAACTCCTCCAACTGCTCGCATTGCTTCCGAACGAAATGTACCTCAACGGGACGACCTTATATAGCCGGTCAGGCACAGCGATACGACCCCTCCTTGCTCCTTGCTGGCGTCACATGCGCGGCCAAGCGTGATACTTGAATCATTTGCATGTCTCACAATGTCAAACTTTTTTTTTCTTTTTTTTTTTTTGATTGGAGGTTTAACGACCACCGTGAGCAACTCAATGGGCTATAAGCAGTCGCCCGTCCCTAATTTAGGGTCACTGGTTCCAGGGAAGGGAGAGAGCCAGTGCCGTAAGACAAACACAACATCCATGCCTCACCGGGATTCGAACCCGGATCCCTTTCGGACGAATGATCAGAGGCCATCGCTTGGACCACTGCGCCACCGGGGCGGCAATGTCAAACTTACCCACCAAGTTTCATTCCTGTCGGTTGCTTTCTTCCGGGTGCAACTATTTTTTTGACGGTGAGTGTATTCTACAAAATGCACTTTAAAATGCTTCAGGACTGTTTTATTGAGCTATATCTGATAAATGTCAAAAACTTAGTATGGCGAGTCTCACGGGAACTGTTTTTCTGTATTTATATGAATGAATGTTTTTTTTATTTATTTTTTTATTTTATTTTTTATTTATATGAATGATTTGCAAGAGAAAAACGTCCTTGGTTCAAGACACATTCTTCAGAAATAAATTCTTGCATATAGAGTGTGTATTGCATCAGTAATAAAACGATTTTTATAAAATGGCTTAAACAGTTATTGTAAAAAAAAAATCAATGTTTTAATACCTGCTGCTTGTCGCGCTATCGCGTTTTTTGGTCTGCTGTTTTGGTGAAATTTCATACGACTTTTGCGTCTTTGCATTATAAAGCAAATTGTTTAGAGCAAGTACACAAACTCGTAACGGATGAAATGGTTTAACAGAAAGATGAGCTGCTGATTGACTTCTGTTTGTATATTTGGTGTCATGAGATTGCATATGCCGCCCCGGTGGCGCAGTGGTCTAAGGCGCTGGCCTCTGATCATTCGTCCGTAAGGGGTCCGGGTTCGAATCCCGCCGGTCAGGCATGGATTTTGTGTTTGTCTTACGGCACTGGCTCTCTCCCTTCCCTGGAACCAGTGACCCTAAATTGGGGACGGACGACTGCTTAGAGCCCATTGAGTTGCTCACGGTGGTCGTTAAAACTCCAATAAAAAAAAAAAAAAAAAAAAAAAAAGAAAGATTGCATATGTACTCGAACTACAGAATGTGGGGATTTAGCGATGAATATTCAAGTGAGTGACCCACTTTCATTATTATCTCTCTCTCCCTTAAAATCTTTTGTCTATCGATGATTTCTTTAAAGTATTATTTCGTGCCTCGCTGAGCAGGAAACGCAGAAAATCGTTGAGGGAAAACGAAAGTTGTTCAGGATGAAGTCAGCAGGTATGCGCGATGGTCCTTAGCATCATCTTATTTGGGACTGATGTAATGTATTGTTCCACTGTGTTTAGCAAGGCTTTCTTGGTACAATCAACAAGAGCGCAGTTGTCTCAGGGTAGCCCAGTGGCATGATTTTAGTGTAATAAATTGTACGGTACGTAGATGTGGTTTCCAATAATGACATGCTCGCAAATAGGGTAATTGCTTGAATTGCTAGACTGCCTTACGGATTAGTGGTAGACCCGAAGATTTACACGAAATCCATCGTAGGAACTCTCTCACCCTTTATCCGCTCACCGTTTTCTTTGTTT
This sequence comes from Macrothele yani, assembly GCA_039090855.1. NCBI lineage: Eukaryota > Metazoa > Arthropoda > Arachnida > Araneae > Macrothelidae > Macrothele > Macrothele yani. The sequence goes on along the minus strand of CM077016.1, from coordinate 71,389,408 downwards.
TCGAAATGCGGAACTGCTGAAAGACTCAATTTTACCCTTTGGCTTACAAATCGAATTTTCAAAGAACATTTATTTTCGAAATTTTACGACCTATAACGAAGATAATTTCTCCGCCATTTTTGTCCACGCCGGGGCTCGAACCAGGGTCCCCTCATTCCGGAATAAGTCGCTCTACCAATTGAGCTACGCGGACGTTCGTTGTCGCTGCTATCTGCCTTTATGTCGTGTGCGTCCTGCTGAGCAGGCACGTCACACCTCTCCCTTCCCCCGAAAGAGGACCGAGGCATGGCCTACGGGTCAGCCGTGACCATGAATCGTCGTAGGCAGCATCCGCTGAAGAACGTACACTTGAGAACTCCCAGTCAATCTGGTGTGTGGAATTCAACGTCACACACATTTATTTTTCGAAGCGCTGGAGAAGGGATTCTCTTATTTTTCCTCTCTCGCGGTGTGGAAAGAGCATCACACCATTGCGAGATCTTGAACGGCCGGGTCACCCGGAAAGTTCGGGCGCCATTATAACGAAGTAAATTTCTCCGTCATTTTTGTCCACGGCAGGGCTCAAACCCGGGTCCCCTCATTCCGGAATAAGTCGCTCTACCAATTGAGCTACGCGGACGTTCGTTGTCGCTGCTATCTGCCTTTATGTCGTGTGCGTCCTGCTGAGCAGGCACGTCACAGATCTCAAGTGCTGATACTTAGGCAAAATGATCAGTGCCACTTGACTCCTTTATTTGAATGCAATTGGGTTGATGCATAAGTTCATGCCGTTTTATTTCACGAGTATTTCCCGGGTCAGTAGTGACGGTGCAGATGGCCGCTTGTATATCAAAATGTAGCCAGTAATATCGTGTATCTAAGTCATATTGCGTTGTGTGATTGTGGCTAATGGTTTTTTGGTTTTCAGGTCCGGAATTATGGAGTGTCAAGTAGAGAGGAATAAACATTTTCGACATCTCCTCCTCTACGAGTTTAACAAAGGATTACAGCCGCAGAGGCCACTCGATAAATTTGTGCTGTGTATTCGGAGGACGCTATTGTTCCGAGGACAGCCCGCAAATCATTTGAGCGGTTCCGAGGTGGGAATTTTGACCTCAACGAGTCTCCACGCTCAGGTCGTCAATCTTACTTTGATGAGGATCGTTTGAACAATCGCATCCACTTGGAACCGCATCAAACCACACGCGAATTGGCCTCTGAGTTGTACTATGATTAGACCACTGTGGTGCGACACCTGAAACGTATGGGAAAGGTCCAGAAATTGGGGTCTTCGGTGACTCACGCTCTCACCGAGAACAACAAGAATCAGCGTGTTGCCATACGTGATTCTTTGCTCGCCCGTTATCCCGAATGTTGTGAGCAACACAAACCTTTTCTGTCACGTATTGTTACTGGAGATGAAAAGTGGTGCCTGTACATGAATTTTGGGCATCGGAAGGAATGGTTAAGCCCAAACAAGGCGCCCACACCACGTCTAAAACATGACCTTCATCCTGTGGAGACCACGTTTTGTGTCTGGTGGGACATGGAAGGCATTATTCACTGCGAAATGCTGCAGAGGAATCGCACCCTCAACGCTGCAATCTATTTTGAGAAACTCCGCCATGTGGGGGGAGCAATTCAGCAGAAACGGCCATATCGGCGCCACGGTGACCTTCTCCAACATCATAACGCACTCTCTCACAGTGCAAACATGACAAAACGGCCATTCAGGACGTGAAATGGGAGATCCTTCCACATCCGGCCTATTCCCCAGATGTCGCCCCTTCAGACTATCACCTGTTCCGATCTCTGTCGAATGCTCTCCGCGGCAGAACGCTTTTTTCAATGAGGACATATGTGTCGTATCACTGAGGTGACGCAAGAGCAAAATCCGCAAGTTGCAGCGATATGCAAAAGTTGGTGTAATTCAGTCGGGAAAATAACTGGCTCCGGAACAAGAAGACATGGGTTCGAATCTCACCATCGGATTTCGATGACGACTTTTCTTTACAGATTCCTAATGCGTAAAAAGTAGTGTTTGTCGTAGCTGATTTCTGACTTGACTGACTGCCAGTAATGCCACACGTAGAAGAAAAATTCGGGAGTTCAGATATGACGTTAAGTTTAGGAAGTATAACGAAATACAGCCAAAATTTACATAAGAATCAGTAAACAAGAACGGAAAGTTAAATACGTTACACAGTGCTAAGGACCTTAAATTACAGGTCCTACACTGGCGTTTTGATAACAGAAATTCTCAGAAAGTTGTCAGTGTATGTGTGTGTTTTCTCATTCCTTCGTCTCGTAATATATAAAGGGTTGTAAATACATGGTGTAAGGGAAAACGATGTTCCTAGAATTGACTGATCTAATGGCCTCATTTGAATTCCTTTGAACACCCTTGGTATATGCTGGAGCTCCATATCAGGGAAAGGTCATTCTGCTACTTTGAAGAATGAATGTTTAAATGCCTTTCATGCCAATAATGTCTTACACAGTCGAGTCACATTATTGTGACCACTTCCTACTTTTGACGTCAACAGCGCGTTGCCACTGAAAGAAGGCACGTGTCGTGAGCTGGCATGAAGGGTATGTAAGGTGTGCTGTAGGCATTCTTAAAACATATCACTCGGTGCTGTCGTGGGTAAAAGGAGTGATTTATCAGATTTGCAAAAAGGGATGATTTTCGGCTTTCAGGCTAAGGGTGGCAGTAGTTCTGAAACAGCGCAGTTTGTAAACTGTTCGCGTGCTGCTGTGGTTAAAGTGTATCGTAATTCCAGAAATGGCACCGCCGCCCCGGTGGCGCAGTGGTCTAAGCGATGGCCTCTGATCATTCGTCTGAAAGGGGGTCCGGGTTCGAATCCCGCGAGGCATGGATGTTGTGTTTGTCTTACGGCACTGACTCTCTCCGTTCCCTGTAGCCAGTGACCCTAAATTAGGGACGGGCGACTGCTTATAGCCCATTGAGTTGCTCACAGTGGTCGTTAAACCTCCAATCGAATCGAGAAATTGCACCATTGCGAATAAGCGACGGGAAAACTGCGGGACGATTCGTCCAATGGACAATTGGTCCAAAGGTACGATTGGTCCAATGTCGATTCGTCCAGTGGGACGATTGGTCCAATGCCGAATCGTCCAATGGACAATTGGTCCAATTCCGTCCTATCTGTCCGAAGTGCTACTCGTGCTATAAAAGTCTCATCTGTTCTGATTCTATCTCCGATGTTATACGAAAGTACCGGTAGTCCAAAGAATGTAAAATAATGTTACATTTCATGTGTAATATTGTGGTTACAGATTTCTTTTTTCTTTTTTTTTTTTTATCTGGATCGCGTTTTTTTTGTTATACTGTCCTTGCTGCCGTATGAAGTTACTGATATACGAGTCGTTCTATCAACTTCAATGTTTCTCTTTTGCATGAAATAATATAAAATACTAGTGTTCCGTTTCTGTTTGTAGAATGCAGTGGGGTTTTCCGCCAACTGCCCAATGGAAACAACTGGTCGGGGTTTGGACAGAGGCATTTTCAACAGTTTTTATTCCAGCGATGTCATATTCATAACGTTTACATATTAAATCAAGTTAATAATTATGCGCTTTTACTTAAACACGAAATATTAATTCATAGGCCATAGGCCTAGGCCTTTTTAACAGTTTATATTCTACCGATGTCAGATTCATAACGTTTACATATCAAATCAAGTTAATAATATTGAGCTTTTACTTGGGCACGAAATATTAATTCATAGGCTCTAGGCCTACGCCTTTTTAGGAATTTTTATCCTACCGATGTCATATTCATAACGTTTACATATCAAATCAAGTTAATAATATTGCGCTTTCACTTAAGCACAAAATATTAATTCATAGGCCTGCGGCCTAGGTGCCTTGCAAAGACCTCAGAAATGATACGATGAATGCCTTTTATAAAGTTTTCAAAATGTTTACAAATACCAAATATCTAGGTTGTAACTTAAAATCTTCTAAAAAGGCCCGCGACCTAGGTGCCTTGTAAAGACCGGAGAAATGATACGATGAGTGCCCTTTATTAGGTTTTATGAAATGTTTACAAATACCAAATATCTAGGTTGTAACTTAAAATCTTCTAAAAATGCCCAGGGCCTAGGTGCCTCGTAAAGACCCGAGGAATGATACGATGAGTGCCTTTTATAAGGTTTTATAGAATGTTTACAAATACCAAATATCTAGATTGTAACTCAAAATCTTCTAAAAAGGCCCGGGGCCTAGGTTCTTCGTAAAGACCTGAGAAATGATAGGATGAGCGCTTTTTATTAGGTTTTATAACATATTTACAAATACTAAATATCTAGATTGTAAATTAAAATCTTCAAAAAATGCCCGCGGCCTAGGTGCTTTGCAAACAGTTGAGAAATGCTCCATTGAGTGCCTTTTACCAGGTTTATGTAAAATGTTTACAATTACCAAATATACGGAAATTATCTTTCTAAAGGATGTAAAGAGGAGAATAATTTAAATTATTATTCCTTTCCGGAAAATAAAAAAGTTTACCGTTGGTAAGATGATACCATTGGACGAATCGGCGTTGGACCAATCGTACCATTGGACGAATCGGCATTGGACCAATCGTACCATTGGACGAATCGGACATTGGACCAATCGGACATTGGACCAATCGGCATTGGACCAATCGTCGTTGGACGAATCGTCCGGGACCGCGTGCCGTTGATGTGAGAGGTGAACGTCGGCTGCGAAGATGTGTGAGGGCCGATCGACACGCTACAGTGGAGCAACTCACTGACCGAATGAACCAGGGGGCTACCGGAAGTGTGTCTAAAACGACAGTTCAGCAAACTCTGCTGTGTATGGGGCGCCGATGCAGACTGATGGTCACAGCCCCTATGCTCACGAAGGTGCATCAGCAGAAAATACTTACATCTGCACGGCAGTATCGGAATTCGACCTACGATGAGTCACGTTTTCTACTTCATCAAACGGATGGACGTTGGAGTATAAGGCGTGAAACATCGGAGAACACACACTCTTTAACCATTGCTGGAAGAACATAAGTTGGTGCGGGCAGCGTTATGGTCTGGGGAATATTTTCGTGGCATTCCCTGGGTCCACTCATACCTGTGGAAGGCACTATGGACCGAATTCGTTATGAATCCATCCTTGCAGACCACGTACACCCATAGATTCTGATTGTCTTTCCTGGGATGGATGGGATCTTCCAGCATGACATGTCACACAGATAGAAATGTCTGAGAATGGTTGGAAAAGTACGATGAAGACTATGGCGTAGAAGTCTTGTCTTACTTCTACGTTAACTTAATACATCAACATACTAAGAAATAGTTCGTAAATGAAAGAAACCTTAATGGCCAGACGAAACATGTAAACAACAGAAGTCACACTTACGGAAAAAGATGCTTTATTCAAGATGTAGCAAACACATCGTAGCATAGCATATTGCACTAAACTCTCCACATACCACACAACGCTCTTTTCACAACGCTCTTTTCACAACGCTCCTTTCAATAATCAGTTTACAATCCAACGCTCTTAAGCTATAGATTAGTCGTCGTTTTTATCTCTTGTTCTTATCAAAACTCAGGCATACGTCACGTTCATTCAACCTCAATTTCGTTGCCAAACGTATTCGTTTGAGAGTTAGATATTACGTTAAGAGTGAAGAATAACAGAATAAACTCAAGATTTACGTAGGGAAAGAAACTAAAAATGAAAGTTAATTTAGAATATACGTCACATCAGTCCCTGTTCGGGCGCCAATATGGCGTAGAAGTCTTGTCTTACTTCTACGTTAACTTAAAACATCAACATACTGAGAAATAGTTCCTAAATGAAAGAAACTTTAACGGCCAGTCGAAACATGTAAACAACAGAAGTCACACTTACGGAAAAGATGCTTTATTCAGGATGTAGCAAACACATCGTAGCATAGCACATTGCACTAAACTCTCCACACATTGCACAACGCTCTTTTCACAACGCTCCTTTCAATAATCAGTTTACAATCCAACGCTCTTAAGCAATAGATTAGTCGTCGTTTTTATCTATTGTTCTTATCAAAACTCAGGCATACGTCACGTTCATTCAACCTCAATTGTGTTGCCAGACGTTGTAACGTATACTCTAGATTCACTTTCCTTTTGATTTTACTATCTCTGGTTATTTTATTTTCCTATGTAAATTATCTTCTTACTGAACGAGATGTTATTTCTCCCGCTGAATGAGATCTGGCAATGAGTGTAAGTCATGACGTGGTGGTAGCCAGTATAAATAGGCGCGTTCAACGATACCAGAGAGAGCGTTTGTTTATGTGCGTAGAGAGAGCTTTTGTTTGTGTTACGTGAGAGAGCTTTTTGTTGATGTGCGTAGGGAGAGCTTTGTTTCATGTGTAAAGAGATCTTCGTTATATGCGTAAGGAGAGCTTCGTTTATGTGAGTAGAGCTTCGTTCATGTGCAAGGAGCTACGTTTTATTGAGTAGCTGTGTGTCCGGTGAAGTGTATGTTGAATCATATCAAGAGTTTCCCTAATAAAAAGTTGTTTTAGTAAGTACGTTTTTCTCAGTTCATAGTTTTGTCAGACCTTTATCTGGCTGTTAGGTTTATTTCATTAGTGGTTATTATTAACAACCAGCATAAGACTTCATTCATCTTAATTACTACTACAACATTACTAGCAGTTAAAAGCTTGTTCATTATTATTACTACACTACTAGCAGGAAAGTTTATTCATGATATAATTAATAACACAACAATCATTAGAAGAAGCTTAGTAGAAGAAAGCTTATTCATTATAACGTATTCGTTTGAGAGAAAGATATCACGTTAAGAGTGAAGAATAACAGAATAAACTCAAGATTTACATAGGGAAAGAAACTAAAAAGGAAAGTTAATTTAGAATATACGTCACAAGACTTCAAAGTGCTTCCCTGGCCCCCTAATTCCCCAGACTTAAACCCAATTGAGCATCCGTGGGACCACCTCGATCGTGTTATTCGCTCTATGAACCTTCCACCACGCACCCTCCAGCAGCTGTCAGATGCACTGCAGTCAGCATGGCTCCACATACCTGTGAATACTTTCCAGCACATTATTGAGGCACTTCCAGACCGTCTAGCTGCTGTCCGCGCTGCATACTGCGGCTACTCTGGATATTAGCTGGTGGTCACAATAATGTGACTCGACCATGTTTTTTATAACATTTAAATGATGTTTAAATGAAAGAATGATAAAACGCCCCCTTGCCTTTTATCACCGTTTAGTTTTGTCGTTGAGCTACCCTTGCTTTCATCCAGGCCTAAGATTGTCCCAGTCGTTTGGACTTCTGAATTACTTTTTTTTTAAACTAACTCCTAGTAACTTCAGAATTTCTCTTAAATTAAGTCTAAATGAAAAGTTTGTTTAAAAAATTTCAAACTAAGTCTAAATGAATGAAACTGTTCATTTGAAAGAACTACAGTATAAAAGATCTGGAAGTCTTAGAAAAGGTCTGACAATAAACACAGCAAACACTAAATATAGGAACAATGCAGAAAAAGATACAGAAAATAATTTGATAGAAGGAAAAGAAATTGAAAAAGTAGATGAATACATTTATTTAGGTCAGGTAATCAGTTTTAAAGAACGACAAGAAAGAGAAATCAATAGAATTATCCAAGGTAATAGAGCCTTTTGGAGACTTAAAGACTGTTAACCGGCTATCTTCCATTGTGTATAAAAGGAAAAACCTTCAGTGCATGTATTAACCCCGTATTTACTTAAAATGAAATGTGGAGTGTCACAGAACGACAATGGGGAAAAAAATAAGACTATCGGTAAGAAAGTTAGACAGAAGAATGTTGGGATTAACACGAAGAGACAGAGTTAGAAATGAACTTATAAAAGAAAGAACACGAATAATAGATATTTTAAAAAAATAATAAAAGAATCAAAGTGGAGATGTGCTGAACATGTTGGAAGACTGAAAGGTGGACACAATTAATAGCAGAATGGCAACCGAAAGATGGAAATGAGCGAAGTGGGCGCCGGAGAACAAGATGGAGAGACGACCTTCAGAGATTTAGAGTTGCTAAATGGTGGACTGAGGCTAAGGATCGAGGAAGTTGGAAAAGACTGGGGAAGCCTATACCCTGTGCAGTGGGAGCCAACAGGCTAAGAAGAAGAAGAAATGGTTTGTAAAATGAATCCTTCCGGCCTTGAGGATAACGCGTAATGAAAACTAGTTCAACGTAAAAAGACTGATGAACGCAGATCCTTATTCTCTGAAGATGTGAATTAACAATTATTTATTTATTTAATGATAAGAACACATAAAGTACACACTGTTAAGTTTTCTTTGATCAAGAAATTGATTATAGAAAAATGTTTGGTGTAAATGTAAATATATCTTTAAGGAAAATTTAGAAAAAAAAAATGATAAAATGAAGTAAAATAAGTCATCCTATGTGGGCGTTGTATTCATATCAGTTTGAAGAGTGTCAGTTACACGCAAACGGTTTCCTAGTAGGGATGTTATCAGTCAGATCTCGAATGTCTGTATAACGGGTTGTGGCACAGCGCCTGAAGCCCACGCCGTACGCCCATCATCTTAACAATCAAGCAGGTTAGTTGGCAAAGTGTTTTGGGAAGAATGTGATTCACCAAAGACTAGTGGGACCTTCTTTTGGAAGTTTTCTAATCAGACCAAGGTTGTTTTTCTCACATATTTTCTTCTTTAGTGCAGCTGTAACGAATTATATCTCAGAGGAATCTTAAATATGTCAACACTTGCAATTTTGCCGATATAAGATACATGGATAACATATGCTTTCTTAATATTCTTCTTAGGAATTTTCCCCCATTTTTCACAACGTTTTGATTGTTTACGTTAAATATAAACAGTAACGTACGAGTTCGAAAATATTGTACACCCGGAAAAGTGAATAATACGAAATACTGGGGATTTTTTTCTGTAGGAAGAGGTTCAAAAACTCTTAATTAAACATAAGTTGTTGTAAAGGAGGAAACTTCGCCCCGGTGGCGCAGTGGTATAAGCGATGGCTTCTGATCGTGGGTCCGGGTTCGAATCCCGGTGAGGCATGGATGTTGTGTTTGTCTTGCGGTGCTGGCTCTCTCCCTTCCCTGGAACCAGTGGCCCTAAATTAGAGACGGGAGACTCTTATAGCCTAATGAGTAGCTCATAGTGGTCGTTAAACCCCAACCAAAAAAAAAGAGGGAACGGTTGACCCGGCCAAAAGCAACACAATTTTTGATTATTATTCTTTAAGCCTTATTATTATTGCGTGATAGAAAATCTAAAGGCATAATTATTTTAAAATATTATTTCGTAACAGTTTTATAATACATATCATATGCTGAAATTAAAATTTCTGTCAAGTTCACCTACAGATGGAAGTTAAATTTGCACTTCAATAGTTATATATGTGTCCATTGTCAGGACGGGAAAGGGCGGAAGTTAGATGAGGAAGACATTGCGCTTTGCTCCTGCTGCGTAATATACTGCTGAAACCCTATTTAAAAAAAAAAAAAGAAAAAAGAAAGCCGTAATTTTGTCTTATTATTGAAATATGCTTCATCTAAAATACTGGTTTAATGAATAAATACGTAATAACCAAATTTGTGTGCCTTCTAAAAAGGAGTCAAATGAGCTTTGTATAAATAAAATTGGACGACTGGGAGCCGAGATATGCATGAACCGAAATTCATTGTTATGGCGGCCATTTTCCAATATGACGGCCAAGCGATCATGATCTGGATCATGTGACCAATTTTTATAAACGCTCCTGTAGGTGTGTTTTGAGATCCAGCAATAAAACTTAAGGCACATAGAAGTGCATACGGGACATGAGCTAGCTTGAGTACTATATCTATTAAACTGTTGCCAAAAAAAAAAAAAAAAATAGTGTGCGTTACTTTTTGATACACTCTAGTAAGAAAAGATTGGTCATATTGAAACCACAGACGAATAGATTTTTTTTTATTGAAGGTTTAACGACCACCGTGAGCAACTCAATGGGCCATACGCAGTCACAAGTCCCTAATTTAGGGTCACTGGTTCCAGGGAAGGGAGAGACCCAGTGCCGTAAGACAAACACAACATCCATGCCTCACCGGGATTCGAACCCGGACCCCTTTCGGATGAATGACCAGAGGCCATCGCTTAGACCACTGCGCCACCGGGGCGACGACCAACAGATTTGTAATGGGGGATCTCGTGGACAAAAAGCACCCTGCTTCGGTCCAAAGAAGCTAAACAAAATCTTTGCAGCAAACATTCGCCGATTTTTTTCCCCTTGAACTTTTATGTTTTAACTGTCTTATACTCAACATCAGTGTCTGTTATTCGAAGGGTTTGCTGTTTGGAGGTAAGCATACAAAATCGTATATACTTCGGGACTGGGGATCACAAAAGTGTTAGCTGTGGGAGTGCCCGTTAAGGAATTTTAATGTAGTTTATCTTATTTATTTTTCTTTGTAAAATTATTTCAGAAGTTATATTCCAAAACCACCCACCTTCAGATATTCCCACTGCTCGGTTAAATTTATTGCATGATTTACTCCCATGTCTTAATCGTGTTACAAAACTACTTTCGATCCCCCTCCCTCCCGTCCCCCGCCTTTCTTGAACTTTGTAACGTATGTTTTTTTGTTGATCTGCGCATGTACCAATCTACGTCATCTGACAAATGTATTTAATGTCAGCCCAGTGTGCTTATGGAGGTTATTGGACTGAAGATGACCTTTAGTAAGGTCGAAAGTTCGTGCCATTGTAAATACCATCATGTTAGCTAGTCATGAGTTTTTAACTAGTCAATAAATGTAGTAACCATCAAGTAATCATGAACTAATTGTGTTTTTATTGAGTCATCGAATATTGTATTCCAAAAGTTTGTCTTTTAAGTGCGCATTTGCATCGAATATGTGTGTAGTGTTGCTTAACCATAGGAATATGGTTGAAGAACTTACGTTAGTTAAATGATGGACTTTGTAGCGTTATTTACTATTTGTAAGCTTCAGAACACTGCTTAAAAGATTTCGGGGTACTACCTCTTCTTATTTACACTGTCTCTAAGTGAAACGAGGTCACTCAAATAAGTTTCAAAAAGACTTACTGTTTTACTTCCATCAAGTAAGCACTTGCTCGAACACTTCAAAATATGTGAGGAACTAATAACAATAGCATTAATATTTCAACGCTAATTAACGTCAGTTAGTAGTCAGAAAACTGGATAACTCCAAACATCAAATATATAGGAATACAGCTCGAATACGTAAATGTCAGCTTAACACAGCTTCCACCGCCACACTCTGGCTACTGCTTCAGCATTATAAAACCTATATACCCGGTCGAGTCACATTATTGTGGCTACCAGCTAATATCCAGAGTAACCGCCTATAACGAAGTAAATTTCTCCGTCATTTTTGGTCTACGCCGGGATTCGAACCCGAGGCCGCTTATTCCGGAACAAGTCGCTCTACCAACTGAGCTACGCAGACGATTATTCTGATTCCTATCTGCCTTTACGTCGTGTGCGTCCTGCTGGCAGGTACGTCACACGCCGTGTGCAGCGCGGACAGCAGCTACACGGGCTGTGAGTGACTCAATAAGGTGTTGGAAAGTGTTCACAGGTATGTGGAGCCATGCGGAAGTGCATCTGACAGCTGCTGGAGGGTGCGTGGTGGAGGATCCATAAAGCGAACAACACGATCGAGGTGGTCACACAGATGCTCAATATTGTTTAAGTCTGGGGAATTATGGCGAAGTACGGCGAAGTCTTCATCGTGCTCTTCCAACCACTCTCTGACATTTCTACTGTGTGACACGTCGCTTTGCCGTTCTGGAAGATCCCATCAACCCCAGGAAAGACAATCAGCATGTATGAGTGTACGTGGTCTGCAAGGATGATTTCATAACGAATTAGGTCCATAGTGTCTTTCACAGGTATGAGTGGACCCAGAGCATGCCACGAAAACATTCCCCCAGACCTTAACGCTGCCCCCGCCAGTTTGGGTTCTTCCAGCAATGGTTGAAGAGTGTTTGTTCTCCGATGTTTCTCGCCTTATACGCCAACGTCCATCCGTTCGATGAAGAAGAAAACGTGACTCATCGGAAAAGGTAATCCTTTGCCAAACAGCGGAGGCCCAATTCCGATACTGCCATGCAGATGTAAGCCTTTTCTGCCGATGCACCTTCGGTAAAATAGGTGCAGTGACTATCCGTCTGCATCGGAGCCCCATACGCAGCAGGGTTCGCAGAACTGTCGTTTTAGACAAACTTCTGGTAGCCCCTGGTCCATACGGCCAGTGAGTTGCTCCACTGTAGCGTGTCGATCGGCCCTCACGCACCTTCAAAGCCGACGTTCGCCCCTCACATCAATGGCACGTGGTGCTCGGCAGTTTTCACGTCGCTTATTCGCAATAGGGCCATTTCTCCAATCACGATACACTTTAACCACAGCAGCACGCGAACAGTTCACAAACTGCGCTGTTTCAGAAATATTTTTTTTTCTGATTGCAGGTTTAACGACCACCGTGAGCAACTCAATGGGCTATAAGCAGTCGCCCGTCCCTAACTTTGGGTCACTGGCTCCAGGGAAGGGAGAGAGCCAGTGCCGTAAGACAAACACAACATCCATGCCTCACCGGTATTCGAACCCGGACCCCTTTCGGACGAACGATCAGCGGCCATCGCTTAGACCATTGCGCCACCGGGGCGGCAATTTCAGAAATACTGCTACCCTTGTCCCGAAAGACGATGTAATCATCCCTTTTTGCAAATCTGATAAATCGCTCCTTTTATCCATGACAGCAACGGGTGATATGTTTTCAGATCAGATCAAATCAAATATGGAGGATTTCAGCATAGGAGTGCCTGACCCCAGATCTTAAACAACCCTTAGAAATAGGAAGCTATAAGAGATTTGGGCTAGAGTGCCCGATAGGAAAGTGACACGGAAGCTAGGTAGAAGACGCCCTTATTTACTACCGGAGGGTTAGTACCCAGGCCCGATGGCTTAATGTGCCCATCCGACGCTCGGCGGATATTTAGTGGTTCAACCGTTCGTACCTGCCTGGGATATGTTTTCAGATCAAATGATCATATGTAGAGGATTTTAGGAAGGGAGTGTCTGACCCCAGGTCTTAAACAATCCTTAGAAATAGGAAGCTAGGAGATTTGGGCTAGAATATCCGATAGGAAAGTGACACAGAAGCTAGGTAGAAGACGCCTTTATTTATTACCCAGGGGCCAGTACCCGGGGTCCGACGGCTTAACGTGCCCATCCGACGCACGGCGGATATTTAGTGGATCGAGCGTTCGTACCTGCTGGGATCGAACCTTAGGTCCTTTCCGTGGCAGTCACGAACTTTGCGCACTAGGCCACCCGCGGCCCATGTTTTCAGATCAGATGTAGAGGATTTTAGGAAGGAAGTGTCTGACCCCAGGTCTTGAACAACTTTTAGAAGTAGGAAGCTAGGAGATTTGGGCTAGAGTGCCGGATAGGAAAGTGACACGGAAGCGAAGTCTAAGTGGGAGGAAGACGCCCTTATTTATCACCGGGGGACCAGTACCCGGGGTCTGACGGCTTAACGTGCCCATCCGACGCACGGCGGATATTTAGTGGATCGAGCGTTCGTACCTGCCTGGGATCGAACGTGAGGCCCTTCCCGTGGCAGTCACGAACGTTGCCCACTAGGCCACCCGCGGCCCATCCCATGTTTTCAGAATCTCTACAGCACACCTTATGTACCCTATAATCCAGCTCACAAGACGTGCCTTCGTTCATTGGCTACACGCTGATGACGTCAAAAGTAAGAGGTGGTCACAATAATGTGACTCTACTGTGTAATAGGATACGACTCTCGCTAACGTTCTGACGTCATTCAGTATTGCAGCGCCATCTGCTTTTATCCGATGGCCGAAATCGGAACTAAGCTCACCGCTGTCGCACGCACGATGCGTAAAATCAAGGAGAAATACCGGAAAATAAAATAAAGTTAGTGAGACAAAACAACTTCATCTGTGGCAGCACGCACGGCTCGAACGATTGTATGCGACGTTTGTTCTATTGCGTTGGTGTTATGTCGTGTTTTATTTCCTTTTTTCGCATTGCAGAGTAATTTCATGAAAAGGAATCAGCGTTATTTTATTTCATAAAAAGGGACAAGTAAAATTGTAAAAAAGTAACTGTAGGCGTAGTTTTAATTCACTGTGATGGAAATTTAAGAAATTATTGGTTCCGTGGATTTTTTTCTTTGTAGTACAAGATGGAAGAAGATAAAGCTGAAAGAAAACGTGGCTTAAGTAGAGAACGACCGCCCCGGTGGCGCAGTGTTCTAAGCGATGGCTTCTGATCACTCGTCCGAGGTTGGTCTGGGTTCGAATCCCGGTGAGGCATGGATGTTGTTTGTCTTACGGCACTGGTTCTATCCCTTCCCTGGAACCAGGGGCCCTAAATTAGGGACGGGCGACTGATTATAGCCCACTGAATTGCTCACGGCTGTCGTTAAACCTCAATCAAAAAAAAAAAAGTAGAGAACGGCGATGGTGTGCAAACCAATCTGCATAAAACCTATGAAACTTGTGAAGAAACAAGCCAAACATATTACAGAGGAAGCCTATTATATAGGTTTTATGAATATGTATTTTACGAATCGTGTTATAAAGATTTCAGTCACAGCTTTTTCACCAGTGCATGGCATGGGCTGTGAGCTTGCATATCTCCAGTTATTATCTGTCACATGCATAAGTCACGCTCTCTTACCTCTGAATTGTCACCAACGTTATTCCGTGAGCGAGAAGATATAACGTTAAGACTGAAAACGCTAAAAGAGAATGAACTCAGATTTACGTAGAGAAAGCAACTAAATAATTTAGAGTATTATAACGAAGTTAATTTCTCCGTCATCTTTGTCTACGCCGGGGCTCGAACCCGGGTCCCCTCATTCCGGAATAAGTCACTCTACAAATTAAGCTACGCGGACGTTCATTCTGATTGCTATCTGCCTTTATGTCGTGTGCGTCCTGCTGGGCAGGCACGTAACATCTCCCCCTCCCCCGAAAGAGGGCCGGGGGCATGGCCCACGGGTCAGCCGTGACCATGAATCGTTGCAGGCAGCCATCCGCTGTAGAACGTGCCCTTGAGAACTCCCAATCAATCTGGTGTGTCGAATGCAACGTCACACACACTTATTTTTCGAAGCGCTGGAGAAGTGATTCTCTGATTTTTCCTATCTCGCGGTGTGGAAAGAACATAGCACCATTGCGAGATCTTGAACGGCCGGGTCATCCGGAAAGTTCGGGCGCCATTATAACGAAGTAAATTTCTCCGTCATTTTTGTCCACGCCGGGGCACGAACCCGGGTCCCTTCATTCCGGAAAAAGTCGCTCTGCCAATTGAGCTACGCGGAGGTTCGTTGTCGCTGCTATCTGCCTTTATGTCGTGTGCGTCCTGCTGGGCAGGCACGTCACAGTATACGTCATAGACTTTACAATAAAATAGAAAAAGTATGTTTATAAGTCCGGTGTTCATGCTGCTTGATGACCACCATGAACAGTTCTAAAAGCTATAAGCAGTCTCCCGTCCCTAATTTGTTTTTTTGTTTTTTTTTGATTAATTGAAGGTTTAAGTAACGACCACCGAGAGTAACTCAGTGGGCTATAAGCAGTCGCCTGTCCCTAATTTAGGGCCACTGGTTTCAGGGAAGGGGAAGAGCCAGCTCCAAAAAAAAAAAAAAAAAAAAATCTATGCCTCACCGGGATTCGAACCCGGACCCATCTCGGACGAATGATCAGGAGCCATCGCTTCGACCACTGCGCCACCCGGGTGACCGTCCCTAATTTAGGAACAAGGCAGAAAGTCAGAGCCGTAGAACAAACACACTACTCATGCCTCATCTGGGACTCAAATCGTGGACCATTCTGGTGACTAGCAAAGAACCTACGCCTCTGATTACTCGGCCACCGGAGTGCCTTGGAGGAATGTCTCATTTGCCCATACAATCCATTTTTTCATTTTATTCTGACCTTCCTCGAGGTAGAGCATATGCCTTTAATATTTCCACGTCTTGTCGGGTGATGTTGTCCTGCTTCTTTTAGATTAGGGAATGGCGCATATTGATCATCTATATATGGTATGTATTCATGGTATATGTTCATGGTATGTATCAATGGCGTAGGGTGACCTAAAATTTATCCAGGGCTTCAGTGGTTTCTAAAGGCCACCTGCTGAAATCATACTTAACCACAAAGAAATTCTGTTTATATATACACTAAAGTGCCAAACTCATGGGATACGTACCTAGTATTGTGTAGGATCTCCTCTAGCCCAGCGAAGTGCAGCAACTCGACGTGGCATCGATTCCATTAGCAGCCAGTAGACTTCTGGAGTGATGTTGAGCCATGCCGTTTGAACACCCCGCCCACAGTTTCCTGGTTCGTAGGTGCAGGATCTTGGGTGCAAACGGACCCTTCCACCACGTCCATAAGTGTTCTTTGGGTTCATGTCGGGTGAACGTGGTGGCCACACCATCCGTTGGAACTATCCAGCATGCTCCCGAACCAATTTTGGACAACTTCGGCTCAATGACATTGTGCATTGTCAGCCTGGAAAATCCCATCGTTGTTGGGGTAAATGAAGCTCATGAAGGGCTGCGAATGGTCACCCAGCAGAGCAACAAAGCGATTACTTGTTAATGACGTGTTTACGAGGGCCCAAACTGTGTCACGTAAAGACACCCACACATGTATGGAACCACCACCAGCTTGCACAGTGCCTCGTTGACAGCGGAGATCCATGACATCATGGGGTCTGTGCAACACCCGAACCCTACCATCCGCTCGTAATAACTGGTACTTGACTCATTGGACCACGCCATATGTTGCTAGTCTTCCAGTGTTCAATTACCGTGTTCACGATCCCAGGTGAGGCTCTGTGTCCGATGTCGTGGTGTTAACAAAGGCACTCTGGTGGGTCTTCTGCTCCCATACATCATGGACGCTAAATTACGCTGCACTGACCTGATGGATATGTCTCTGGTACCTCCTGCATTGAATGTGGATGTTATTTGAGCCAATGTCGCTTGTCCTTTAGCATGGATAATCCTGGTCAGACGCCGCTGGTCACGATCATTCAGCACCCGTGGTCGGCCACTGCACTGTCCACGGTGGGTGGTAATGCCTACCATGAGGTATTCTCGGTACATGCGTGACACCGTTGATTGAGGAATGTTGAATGTTCGCTCAACTTCGGAAATTGAATGTCCTATCCGTGTGGCTTCCACTACCATGCCTCGTTCAAACTCCGATAATTCACGTCGGCTTGCCATAATCCTACTTTGGGTTGTTCAGCCTGACTCACGAGATTATACCTCGCAACTGCTAAAAATCGTAGCGTGCGTCGAAGCCTTTATACAACGGCAGCACCAGTTAAAAATTTGCATAGTTCTATCTCAGGACTTTTAGCACTTCAGTGTACACTGAAGAGCAATTGAATTAGAGATACCTGTCTATTAACGTGTAGATGACGGCGGCGATTCGTCTCGGCATGGACTCGACAAGACACCGGAAGCGTTGGGAAGCCATACGGATCCACGAGCCCTGAACAAGCTCCCACAGTTCACGATGAACAAGCTCCCACAGTTCACGAAGATTTGATGGAGAGGGGCCTTCTCTCTCGATGGCATCACAGATGTGCTCGATGGGATTGTGGTCAGGTAACCTAGCTGGCCAAGGAGGCGAGGTCACGTCGGTGGAGTGTTCATCCAACCATTCGGATACAATTCGGGAGCGATGGCACAGTGCATTATCTTGTTGCAGGATGAGGTCCCTAGTGGGATGTTGAAGACGCACAAACGGGAGCAAATGTTCGTCCAGGATATCCCGGTAACGTTGACCTGTGAGGGACGATGTCACACGTACCAGGGGTCCCATTTCCGTCCACGTAAACAGTCCCCAGACGAGAATGCCACCCCCACCAGCTTGAAGAGTACCCTGCTGGCAAGAAGGATCCATCGCTTCATGTCGTTTGCGCCGTACTCGTATCCTGCCATCCGCATGTACTAACGTGAATCTCGACTCATCAGTCCAGGCAACATTTTTCCACATGTCTAGGGTCCAGTGGCGATTTTCCCGCACCCATGCTAATCTTTGCACCCTGTGATGTACGGTCAGAAGAGGTACCCTCGTGGGACGATGGCTTCTGTACCCCATAGCGAGGAGATTGTTCTGGATGGTGTGGCTGCTTACACGTTTTTGTGCACCAGAGTTAAATTGCCGAGTTATTTCCTGCACTATGGCCCGTCTATCCGTTGTCACAATGCGAGCTAGCCGACGATGACCCCGCTCATCCACACGCTGTTGTCCACGGCAGTTGGCCCTTGCAGGAATGGTTTTAACGCATTCGATGTACTCACGGTGCACCCGTGACACAGTGGCTCGTGAAAATCCCAGTGCCTGCACGACTTCCGAGATGGAGTGACCCATTCGACAATTTTCCCACGATCAAATGCTCTTAGATCCTTCGTCTTACCCATACTGCGTCCGACTCTCACTGATTCCCGTTGCATTACTCCTTATATTGTCGGATCGCTGCATGCGTCATGTTGTTTCCGTTTACAGGGCCGCCCACAGCGCCACATTTGCATAACGCCAGCTGTCTCTAATTCAGTTGCTCTTCAGTGTATGTGCAGTGCTGTATAACATGAAACAAATGTTTAGGTTTTTGCCTTATCTCATTTATAAAGGAATTGAGCTCTTTTGTTTGTTTGATTTTTTGCTCTATTACCACGCCCCTGGTAGTGCGGTGGTCGCGGAATACTTATTTCATGGTCTAAATGGATAAACAGTGAGGTTGCGTTTCCCTAAATTTAAGGAGCCCAATCTCAAAGTTTAGGGACGTCGCGTTGTGTTTCATATAGGTTCGGTAAACACTATAATTCGTGCGTAAATACTAGTATTAAAAGAAATCCGTCTTGTTGCACGATGATATTTATTCAGCTAAAAAACGAAATCTATGTACAGGTTAAAAAACATGAGCACTTTCGGTGTCACAGTGACACCTTCATCAGATGTGATTTCCATCATGTGGTTACATGCTGGTCTTAAATACTGTACGTGGAGCAGATGCATCATGGGAAAGGAAATGTCAGTGTCACATGATATACCAGATAACAAGGCAGTCAAAAAAGCATAACGAAAATTAGTCAACAGAAACAATAGTTATTGTGCTGTCCTCCCTAATCAGATTGCTCCAGGGTTCATGTAAAACACAAGGATAATAGTCATTACAGCAACGTGTATTATAAGCCGAAATATAGAGACTTTCTCTAAATAACAAGGAATAAACAGAGTTAGGTGTGTTTATGATCTTAGCGTTGTCCCAATCTGGGATTGAATTTCCAGCACTTACAGTTCGTGCAAAAGAGGTGCTTTGGTGATTCATTTTTAAATTATATCTGTGTTCATTTAATCTCAAATCCAAATTTCTTTTGGTTGAACCCACATAATGATTATTTAGTTCACCAGAAGTAGTGTCGAGCATAGGAATAACATACACACCCCATTTTTTCCGTTTGTTGATTTTGTCACGATCGTTGCGGATAATGGAATATAGATTGCATGATCGTATTCCAAATTGTGTTTTATGACGGGAGCATATGTTGGTAAGAAGGTTTACAATATGTGGATTGAAATCAACAGATCCAACATACTTTTTAGGCACTTGTTCACTAATTAAATCAGTTGACATAGCAAACCGTACTTTATTGTGCACCCCCTTAACAACGTCGCCCGGATAACCATGGTTTTTAGCAAAGGATGATATCCATTGTAGTTCTTGAGCTCTGGCAAAACGGCTAGAAGAATGTGAATATGATCTTCTAAATAGGAACTGCAGAGCAGAAATTTTATTCTGAAAAGTGTGGGCAGAATTGCACGGAATTAGAGTGGGTGTGGAAGTGGGTTTCCGATAAACGGCAAAAGACAGGGAATTGTCAGAAGGGTTACGAGTAATTTGAAAATCTAGATAAGGTAAAACAAAATTATGTTCAAGTTCTATCGTGAGTTTGATTGAGGGGTATTGTTTTACCTGAACCCTGGAGCATAATTTGCGGCATATGGCTTTTTTACGAGGTATTCGTAAAAAAGCCATATACCCCAAATTATGAATTAGAAAAATATACACAGCCTTGAAAAGTTTGTTACACCAGATTAAGTAATTAACATGTTTACTAGAATAAAAGAGAATGTTGAATTAAGCAATTACAGCCTTTAGATGGAGGCCAAATAAAAGTTACTTTAAATTAAAAGGATAAAATTAGCCATGTTGCCTGGTCCATTGCTTCGTTAGCCTGTTAAACCCCTGAGCTTAAATTTAGAATAAATCTCTCGATCTATCTAAGTGGAGGCATAGCGACCATGCATATGTATATATACATATAACATTGGAACTGGAATTGGGGAGAAAATCATCTTACCTTACATCTGGTGGGCTGGTGCTCGTTGGGATCCCTCACGTAGCAGGGTAGGTTTCTTCTGGTGTTACTAACTATCTAAAACTTTGCTGCATTGCTTGAAGTTCATACCAACTACTCTGATCTTCCATTTCCCTATCTCGACTCTGGATATATCTATGTCTACTCCTGACTACCTTATAAAGTTTCAATATACTTCTCTTTCTGTACAGTATATCTTTGCCCATGCTTTTTCTGCGTATATACACAGTGGCAAAGAATTTTTAAGACTGGGTCTGTAAAATGAAATAGAAACAAGAAATTATAATTTGTTTTGGTTTGTTATTCAAAATAAGTCCCTCCGGCTTCAATACACTTGTTAGAGCGATTTAATAATGATTCGGATGCCTGTTCCAGTTCACTTTGCGGAACTGCCTCCAAAGCACGCGTCGAAGCTGTTTGTATGGTCGAAATATCATCAAAATAACACTCTTTTAACGTCATTTTAAGTTTTGGGAATAAAGAAAAGTCGCAGGGTGCTAAATCAGGCGAATACGGTGGATGATTCAACACACAGATGTTATTTTTCGCCAAAAATCTACGAACAAGAAGTGAGGTGTGACTGGGTGCATTATCGTGCAACAAACACCAACTGTTTTCATCCCGATATTCTGGACGAATTCTGCCCTTCAAACACCTCAGAACATTTAAATAAAACTCACCAGTAATTGTTTTGTACCCTTACTCTAGAAGAATGTAATGAGCATTGTTTTGATTTTCGATGGAATTTTTCTTGTTTTTTTGGCTTGTGGTGAGTTTTTTGACTTCCATTCCGCACTTTGTCGCTTTGTTTTAGGATCATATTGAAATCGCCATGTTTCATCACCTGTAACAATCGATTTTAAGAAGTTTGGATCATTTTCAGTGGCTGAAATGATGTCTCTGCAATGTGCACTTCTCCTTGATTTTTGTTCATTGGTTAACGTGTGTGGAACAAATTTAGCACAGACTTTTGTTTTGCCCAAATCTTCATGCAGGATGGTTCGAATCGTGTCTTTGTTGATGTTTAAAGACTCTTCCATCATTCTTAGTGACGCACATCGATTGTTTGCCACGAAATCACGCACTTTTTCAGTAATCTCAGGTGTCCTAGATAAACTTGGTATTCTGGTATGCTTATCATCTTCTAGCGTCTCTCTTCCGTCGAAAAAACGTTTGTGCCACAGGAAAACATTTGATCTACTTAAACAAAACTCACCGTAAACTTGTTTCATCATTTGGTACGTTTCCGATGCACTTTTACCAAGTTTTGCGTTAAATTTAATAACAGCCCTTTGTTCCATCTTAATAATTCAACATGAAAAAAATTTTACTTCTCTAATGAACGCCCGTTTCGTTTGAGTTGCTTTAACAACTGCGCAGTATTTTTGGCAGAAAGCAAGCAGATGGTCACGGTTTATAAACGCATTCGCGATTACAGTGGTGGCGCCACCGTAGGCTGAAATCTAGCGCCAGTCTTAAAAATTCTCTGACGCACTGTGTATATCTAAGTTCCTTTAATTCCCCACTTGGTAGGGGCGTGCCCTCAGCCATCTAGGAGTTTTTCGCTTGGGGCCTGGATTGGTCAGCTGAGTTGACCAGTGCTTGACTTTAGTGGTTATTGGTTAGTCCCTGAGCCACTCAGCTACCCTTTAGCAACAGCTGGCGTATTGGGCAGGTGATGTATTCGCACTTTAAATGGGACATAGTTTCTTGGGCCTGGTGAATAGCGAAAGATTACGGTGGCTTACTTATGGCAGAGTTGCGACTTTCTTGTGACACCGTAGCGTATTTTACGACTTCTGCTGGTGCCTACTTCTAGAGAAGATGGTCGTAAAACGTAAACTTGCCTATTCATCTGACCTGGGTTCGGACTTTGCAATGTGTATTTCTGAGATACCGGGAGATTTGTTGACCAGCAACGCTAGCACTGGGGACGGACATTTCATAAATTTTGTGAATGCCGTGCTTCTTCTCACGAGAGTGAAAAGAAGAGAAATTCCTTGGTCATCCCACGGGTGTCCGAGGGAAACGCCATGAACTGCCTTGACTACCAGTGGGCTTTATGCTCCAATGGGGGAAAGGGGGTATGCGGCAGGAAAGGGAGCAAAGCAATAAATAATTCAGATTAAATAAAAAAATTAAAAGTGAATTACACCTGGTCTTTTTAATTAATTAAACCGCCAAAACAATGTGGCCCGAAATACGTAATAGTTCCGCGGCAGCAGGTCGGCCAACTTCTGGACAATTTTCGTGTTAAAATTGTCAATTCCTGAAATTAAATTTTTCTCGACAGATAACAGTTAAGTCATTTTATCGTTCTTGCCCCATTGTATTATTTAAGCAAGTTTTTACACGCTTCAAAGTGCTGAAACATCTTTCAGAATTAGTTGTCACAATGGGAGAAGTTAAGAGTTATGTTTAGAATTTCTACTGCTTCTGAAAAATCTGTCCGTTCCTAAAGATGCTTTCAGTCTCTTATTCCATGTAGAGTCCAGCCAGTGGCGTATACTCGAGGCTAGCTAGGCTAGCTGCGAAACCGAGAGAATGCACAAATAAAACCAAATTAAATATACACAAATAAAAGTCAATTATTTACTGCTTTCGCTGCGAAAAAAAAAAAACCGCGTGCGGATTCACTTCTTTGACTCAGTCTGGCGAGCGAAAACCAACGGCATAACGCAAACAGCTCTTGTAGAGTCTGTGCAGTTCTGACGCCAAAACCTTCCGTACAATCGCCTGCTAGCGTTTCCATGACAACATGAATCAGCTGGTAGAGGGGATTGGCCCATTGCTTTGAGAAACGGTTCGCTCCGAAAAAAGAAGAAAGAGAGTGTTCCGCGAGAGTTGTTTCAGTTTTTGTAAAGTGTCAATGAATTAAAATCAGATATATTATATCTTAAATTCGTGGCTTTGTTGGATTCGAACTGTTTTGATAAATTTTGTGAAAGCTTCCCTGAACATCTACTGTCAGAACTTAAAGAACTCTATGCTTCAAATTTTGAAACAGCTCGACTAAAAAATGAACTGAAAGTGTTTTATTCCCTTGATGAATACAAAAACAAATCAGTAAGAGACATTACGTGTAACATAAAGTTGAATAAATTGGACATAGTGTTTAGTGAGGTGCACAAATTAGCAGACCTCATATTAAACTTTCCCTCAACAACTGCAAATGCCGAAAGTTTTTCAGCATTAAAAAGAATCAATATATATCTTAGAGCCACACAAGGACATGCACATTCAAAATACTTGGCTGTTTTGTCAATAGACAAAAACATTCTTTTTAAATATGAAAAAGTATCAATACTCAGAAGAAACATTTTGTGAAAACGTAACACTCAAGTTCACACAAAAGGAAAGAAGAATGGAGTTCATGTACAAATAAGTGTTCAAATCCTAATCCTCATAAATATTTGGTATCGTGTTAGCAATGGCATGTACCTAAAATTTAGAAAAAGTTACTTCTATTGCTTAACAATTAAAAATTAAATTTCTCAATTTAAAAAAAACGGTACTGGTATCGGACCCAAGATACGCCACTCAGTCCAGCATACATCACCACCGAATAGTAAACAGTAGAAACAAAACAAAATATATTTGCTTTCGGTTCCAGTTAACCAGGATTTTTTGCTATACCATTCCACATTAAAAATTCTATACTGATTCTTAATTGTTTTTTCACCAAGCAAATTTTTGGTAATTGTTTGCCCAAGTCTTTAACGTAACCACTTTGTTCATTTCACTTACGCGAGCGAACTTTACAGCTTAATTCTACAAACTAAAATCAGCCGCTCATTGTCGAACAATGCGAAAGCAAAATTGCTGCTGTTAAACAGAAAAACGACCAGCCCCGAAAGACAGATTTACGCATGCTCAGTTCAACGCGCACCTGCTCATTCATTACTGTTTTTCGAAACGTCGACAAGGCGACGAGTCGACTACAGTCGTCTCTTAAACCCACGCGGTAATCAATGCGCTCTAGTAAACCGATATCGAAGACTGTAATGTGTTATCCAGTTACTCAACTATTGTAGTGGCCAGTGGCGTATATTCGAGGCTAGCTAGGCTAGCTGCGAAGCCCAAAGAATGCACAAATAAAAGTTAATTAAATGTACACAAATAAAAGTCAATTATCAACGGTATTAAGATATGTCAATGCTTTTGGTGAAAAAAAAAATAACACGAGCGGATTCGCTTCTTTCGATTATGAGGATCAGTCTAGCGAGCGATGATCAACGGCATCAACGTAACGCAATTAGGTCTTCGAGAGACTTCGCTGTTCTGATGCGAAGAGCTTCAATACTATCTCCTGCCAGCGTTTCCATGACAACATGAATGAGCTACGGAGCTCGTGAGTGGCCATTGCTTTGGCCAAGGGTTCGCTCCGAAAAAACGAAGACTTTGGACTACCTCGGTCCCTCCATGCTTCGAGCGCGTGTTTCGCGAGAGCTGTTTCAGTTTGTGTGAAGTGTCAATGAAGTAAAATCAGTGATATTATATCTTAAATTCGTGGCTTTGTTGGATTCGAACTGTTTTGGTAAATTTTGTGAAAGCTTCCCTGAACATCTACTATCAGAGCTTAAAGAACTCTATGCTTCAAATTTTGATACAGCTTTATTAAAAAATGAATTGAAGGTGTTTAATTCCCTTGATCAATACAAAACAAATCAGTAAGAAACATTACTTGTTACATGAAGTTGAATAATTGGACATAGTGTTTATTGAGGTGTACAAATTAGCAGATTAATATTAAACTGTTCATCAACACCTGCAACTCCAGAAAGTAGTTTTTCCGTATTAAAAATAATCAAGATACACATGCACATTCGAGCAACTTGGCTGGTTTGACAATAGAGAAAAACATTATTTTTAAATATGAAAAAGTACTCGGAAGAAACATTTTTGTGAAAACGTAACACTCAAGTTCACACAAAAGAAAAGAAGAATGGAGTTCATGTACAAATACGTATTCAAATCCTAATCCTCATAATTATTTGGTATCATGTTAGCAATAGCATGTACCTAAAATTTAGAAAAAAATGCTACTTCTATTACCTAACAATTAAAAAATAAACTTCGCATTTTTTTAAAAACAGTACTGGGGGGGGGGGGGATAACCTATGTCTCGGACCCAAGGTACGCCACTGGTAGTGGCTCACATTTGCATTCAAAAACTCTAGAGACTGGCTACCAATACGGATTTTCATTCGGAATTTTTACAGTTAAAAGAAAAAACAACAATTTTTTCTCTCATTTTCATGCTGAGCTTAGCCCCGGATTCCGATAATGATACGACGCCACTGGTATGTATGGTATTATCAACTACATAGTTCCTTTTCTAGCACACTGAATGAAATTTCTTTTTTAATTTGGTCCGAAATATGTAATCGCGCCCCAAAAGTTCCACTTATTTATCAAATTTTCTTGCTACACATTTTTTTCGCTAGTGAAATATTTTCCACGATACGTCTTTTTGTAGATGACTCAATTAAGAAATTCTTGTTGGATCGGATAGACGTAGATCTGGATTAAAGGAGGGGCTAAAGGGGCTGCAGCCCATGGCCCCGGTTAGTCCAGAGGCCCACTCTGGGTCTGGCAAAGGGGCCTGGAGTCTGATTTTTTGTAATTTTACAGAAAACACTGGCAGTTAAGCAAGTGTTACTGAACAAATACCTGAGTACTGATATATTTCACCTAGTATTTAAGAAATTGAATGGTTCTGATAAATTCCCATCTTACCACAAAAGGGGCATACACACTGCTCACACCAGAGTTCGTGAATGTGTTGGTTTGTAGAAAAAAATGCTTCAACATCTTTAAACAGACATTTTAAAGACGAACATAAACTCCTGAACTATGTGTGAACTTTTGTTTTTGTGAATTCATTTCTAAATCGTGTTGTCTATACTTGATTCAATGTTTGTTTCTTTAATAATAAAAATTAAAAATGGTAATTCAATGCATGTCTTCATGTCTGCAAACACATAAGATGTATTTTACAAGGCGACAAGGCCTTAACATATATATGGACATATGTATCTTACATACTGTATGTATATGACATACATATCTTTCGTATAGGGTATAGGACATAGGTATTTTACAAGCACTTGTGCCCAGAAATAAGGGCCCAAAAATCTTCAGTAGCCCAGGGCCCCAATAAAGCACTGGACAGACGAAAACCTATGGTTTCCATGTATTTTTCACCATTACCTATTTTTTTCCTTGCACGAAATTTCTCCTTAATTTAGCAATAAGTATGATCGAAAAATTACCTTATTTTGTCTGCCTGTGAGCACGATGATTCTATCGCTCTAGAATTTTGTAGAAGTTGTGCAAACAGCGGGCCGTTCTAAATTTGACACCCCCCTCCCGCCCTCCCCTTCCCGTCGAACCAGACGTCATCGTTACATCTGAGACTGGTGGTATCATATATAATTGTGCCCTGTACTAAAATTTTCCGACGTATAAAAGCTGTGAGCAAATTTATGACAATAATCGCTTGCATTGGTTGGTGTATTAACCCTTTTTTTAGCGTTCAATTGGCCTGAGACAACCGTTCGTCTAAAACCTTCCCTTGTTTTGACAACGGCCCAAATGGTGTTTCTTCATCTGTTCGAGGTACGTGAAATATGATCGTTGGAAGAAAGAGCTTTAACTCAAAGGACAAAGATCGGTCGTAAAACGGACTTCCGCTATTTCTGTAGTTGTGGCGTCATTCTCAACAAATCTTTGTCCTGAAGAATCACGGATATTTGATGTTTCCACAGCCAGGTGTTTGTGATTTCACTAAGCCGAGGTTGTGTGAAAAAAATGAAAATAAAAAAGCAGCCTTTTTGTACAACGCATTTATGACGTATTTGAATTGAACATAAGGTAAAGGAATTGATTGTGAGGCTTTTGGTTTTGTGTAAATATGTTTAGTTATTAGTTCTGTGAAATGCCGTTCGATAGTTTGAGGACACAAAAATTATAAGTTATTGTAAATGGGCCCATATTATTAACCTTTTTAGGGCTGTTATTCAAAATATTTTTCAGTCAAAGGTACACCCGAACCGACATGTAACGAGCTCGCATAATACAAAGATACGCATAAACAAAAGTTTTCATAGATCCTTTGAACTTCGTAATATTCTTCCTAGTTTTTTTAACCGCATATTACGAACACTAAGTTTTGTCGAAACCGCATAAATAAATATAAGTTCAGCTCTGTTTTCAACAAACAAAAGTGGTATTCACCCAATTTTTTTCACTGGAGAATATGCTGCTGACAACAAACACATCGTGGTACCCTTACAGGCAAAGGCGTACCTTGGGCCCGAGACTTGCCCCCCCAGTACTGTTTTTTTTAAATTGCGAAGTTTAATTTTTTAATTGTTAAGTAATAGAAGTAATTTTTTTTCTAAATTCTAAGTACATGCCATTGCTAACATGATACCAAATAATTATGAGAATTAGAGGATTTGAACACTTATTTATTTGTACATGAACTCCATTCGTCTTCTGAATACTTTATTTGTACATGAACTCCATTCCTCTTCTCCTTTTGTGTGAACTTGAGTGCTACGTTTTCATAAAATGTTTCTTGCGAGTACTTTTTCATATTTAAAAAGAATATTTTTCTTCTACTGACAAAATAGCCAAGTTTTTCGAATGCGCGTGTCCTTCTGTGGCTCTAAGATATATCTTGATTCTTTGTAATGCAGAAAAACTTCTTTCGGCAGTTGCAGTTGTTGATGGAAAGCTTAATATGAGATCTGCTAATTTGTACACCTCACTAATGAACACTGTGTCCAATTTATTCAACTTTATGTAACACGTAATGTCTCTTACTGATTTGTTTTTGTATTCATCAAGGGAATAAAACACTTTCAGTTCATTTTTTAGTCGAGCTGTTTCAAAATTTGAAGCATAGAGTTCTTTAAGTTCTGACAGTAGATGTTCAGGGAAGCTTTCACACAATTTATCAGAACAGTTCGAATCCAACAAAGCCACGAATTTAAGATTTAATATATCGGATTTTAATTCATTGCCACTTCACAAAAACTGAAACAACTCTTGCGAAACAACTCTCACGAAACACTCTTAACGGCGGGAGTGTGCGAGTGCCTTAGATACTCATCAAGAGAATAAAACTTCTTCAGTTCTATTCTGAGCGAACCGTTTCCCAAAGGAATGGCCCATCCCCTCTACCAGCTGATTCACGTTGTCATGGAAACGCTAGCAGGCGATGGTACGGAAGGTTTTCGCGTCAGGACTGCGAAGACTCTGGAAGAGCTGCTTGCGTTATACCGTTGGTTTTGGCTCGCCAGACTGAGTCAAAGAAACGAATCCGCACGCGTTTTTTTTTGTTGTTGTTTTTTCAGCGAAAGCATCGACATATTTTAATACCGCTGATAATTGACTTTTATTTGTGTATATTTAATTCAGTTTTATTTGTGCATTCTCTGGGCTTCGCAGCTAGCTTAGCTAACCTCTAATATACTCCACTGCTTACAGGGTAGGTCAGTTCTCATGAACATAAGTATTTTTCAGCTGCTTTTTTTACTATCTCTCGCTCACCTTCATTTCCCCCGCTTACTAAACACACGTTTCCTGGGCAAATGCCGTCTTCCCCACCCCCTCTTCTCCTCGCCACCTTCCAATCACCAAATCCTTAGCAGAGTTTATTTTGAATCTATAATAGAAAGATCTTAACCACACCGCGTCAGAGGAAGTTAAAAAACATTTAAAACAGCGATCGTGATAAGCACAAAACAAGCAAGAATTGGCTCATATATCCGACTTAACATGTAACAGGTGAAATTTCAAATTCTTGCATTCGTTACATGAGGGATTAATTGCAGATCTCACTTATATTGTTTTATTAGCTATAGCTTTCAGTTAACAAGTATCACTTACCTCTGAAATTAATTGATATATGCCGGCCCGGTAGCGCAGTGGTGTAAGGCAGACTTTTGATCATTCGTCCTAGTTGGGTCCGGGTTCAAATCTCGGTGAGGCATGGATGTTGTATTTATCTTACGACTCTGGTTCACTCCCTTTTTTGGAACCAGTGGCCCTAAATTAGGGACGGGCGACTGCTTATAGCTCATTGAGTTGTTCACGGTGGTCGTTAAACCCCCAGTTAAAAAAATAATGTAGTCCGTTGTCTTTTGTAGGCCATTTGCACCGTTTCTTGTGTTTCTTCTTTGTGAATAACTTTTCAGTTATGTTTTTGGCACTGTTGTAAACGGAGCGACTTGGCACTTTTTGGCTCATTGAGTCCCTTGCGCAAATGAACTCCAACCAACTCACCAGCAGAATATCAAAGATATTTTACTATGATAGTTAAGTATGCGAAATTTTTAGCTTTAAGTCATCAATGATTAAATGTGCTAGGTAAAGTGGAGCAAAGCGTATTGTATCTTTGACGAAACAATTCTTCTGGAAACTAAACTAATCCTGTGTTCTGCGGCTGTACATGGTGCCAGAGTGTAATTGCCATGTTAAAGAATTAGCTTTCATGTTCTTCTGGAAACTATTTTAATCCCGTGTTCTGCGGCTGTAGATGGTACCAGTGTGTAATTGCCATGTTAAAGAATGAACTTTAATGTTCTTCTGGAAACTAAATTAATCCCGTGTTCTGCTGCTGTAGGTGGTGCCAGAGTGTAATTGCCATGTTAAAGAATAAGCTTTCATGTTCTTCTGGAAACTAAACTAATCCTGTGTTCTGCGGCTGTAGATGGTGCCAGAGTATAATTGCCATTATTAGCTTTCACGTTCTTCTGGAAACTAAATTAATCCCGTGTTCTGCGGCTGTAGGTAGTACCAGAGTGTAATTGCCATGTTAAAGAATTAGCTTTCATGTTCTTCTGGAGACTAAATTAATCCCGTGTTCTGCGGCTGTAAGGTGGTGCTAGAGTGTAATTGCCATGTTAACGAATTAACTTTCGTGTACAAAGAAACACTGTTTACTCTTTTAGACCACCAACGCTCTCCAGAAATCTAATAAACTATTTAGGGTTTATTTATCATGCTGATAACAAAAATTATTTACTTGTCGGTAGCTATCAATCAATAATGAGGAGATAGACAAGATTCCATTTGTGTGGCTGATACGTATTAATATCCATAAATAGATTTATTTTGTTATGGAGTTTAAAAACCATCTTGAACATCAATGCTTATAGACCCGTCCCTAATTTGGACCATTGGCTCTAGGAAGAAGAAAGGGGAAGAATCCTGTTGGACAGGCTTACCCCCATGCTTCATACAGGATTCGTGCCTAGGCCCAACTTGGACGATTCGCAAGAAGCCCGTGTCTTTGTCCACGAGGCTATCGGGGTCTAGTTGCAGTTATTGTAGAGTAATCCATTCTGCCATGTTTAATTATGGATGATACATTCTTTTTTTATTTTTTGTCTCGAATATGAAGGCAACATCCAAAATTTGATACTATGTGCCGAAAATCTCTAATTTAACCTTCTCTTTTGAGTTTCTGTTCTTATGCAAATTACGTTACTTCTCCGTTGGATTTTCTTTCTGAACGGCGCGTAGTTGCTGTTACGGGGGCTTAGAGATTTTGAAGGATTTTGGTATTAATTCATTTTTATGCAAAGTCTGCAGGCACGGGGGTATTCGAGGATGCTTTCGGCAGCGACAGTGGGTGATTAGAGGTTGTAAGATCGGTGTTTCCCAGAGAAATCGTTCTTTGTATTGAAGAGACGTATTAGAAAACCTCTAGTGCTTAAATCGTTTTATTGGCCTACGCTGCAATGTGTACATTGTCATTAGCAAAGCACATTCGAGACGGCCTAATTGTTTTATTGCCGAAGAGGCGTCAGAGAGAAACACTATGTCCTTCGAATAGCGGGGATGAAGCTGCTGGACACAGGACATCACGCTAAGAATGGCGATCATAGAGGGGTGCAAGGAGGACAGAAGTTTTTTGGAGAGAGACGACTTCGGAGAGCGATCTGGGGAAAAAGGTGAAGGAAGATGGCTTCCGAACTGGGAAGCGTGGGTGACGAGAGAACGAAATAGAAGAGAAATTAGTTAGAACGTGCTGACAAGTGGAACGTAAAGTAACCATAATTAATTCAGTAATCAATATAATTCCAGAACAAACCGTTAAGCAGAATCAGATAGTAATAAAAAACAGTTTTAATACCGCAACTGATCTTAGTACTTTTGTAAAACTACTTTTCTCAACCATTCATTCGTCACAGATTTTCAGCAGTGAGTTGCAAGCCACCCCGTGGCGCAGTGGTCTAAGCAATGGCTCTGATCATTCGTCCGAGATGGGTCCGGTTTCGAATCAGTGATGCATGGTTGTTGTGTTTGTCTTACGGCACTGGCTTTCTCCCTTCCCTGGAGTCAGTGGCCCTAAATTAGGGACGGGCGACTGCTTATAGCCCATTGAGTTGCTCACGGTGGTCGCTAAACCTCCAATAAAAAATGAGTTGCAACTAAGCATAAACATCGAACCCGGAAGTGCAATAATCAATACGACGTCGTTACTACATCGTAACACTTCCCTGAATGTCCTTATACTTTTTGGCAACAACTGACAGCGAGTCGAAGGTAAATAAAAAGGCCCCACACAGAGTGTGAAGTGGTGGTGCGACGAAAGTTCATTCACTGATTGTATTTTGACTCATATTACCTTGATGATCTATTCGTACGCTTAGCGAGTTTTATCTGCGAGCATGATATTGTGATTAAGTCAACGAAGTCCTGTTAGCTGTTCAAAGAGGAATTGTAATAAAAAAAAAATCTAAGTCAACAGCATGGATGCGAATAAACAAGCCATTGTAAGTTCCATTTCTATATCGATCCTTGAGATCCTTAGTGGTCGTCTCAGCATTTAATTCAACACACGAACCTAAAAACATTGAAGGCTTTATAACTATTGACAGGGCCGGTGCTAGGGTGTTTGGCGCCCTAGGCAAACCACCAGCCTTGCGCCTCCAAAAATTTGTTATTCTTTATGTGGCCAAACATATTGCATTTATTCAATAATTATTTCAAGATGCAAAAATACACTGTAAACTAAATAGAAAGAAACTAATGGAAACTATATTAGTTTACTTACTGGTCCAATGAAAATGAAATTAAAATTGCATTTTGCGTGCTCTATTTTTCGCAAAATTATCAACAAGTGTCTTCAAGTCTATGTCATAGGCAATTTTTTATTCGATCAATAATGCATATAACGCAACAAGATTCTTTCCACCTGCATCCCCCGATGGAGACGAGGGGGGAGGAAAAGAGAAAAGAATTCTAGCGGAATGAACAAAGTAGCAGGGCCTCTCTTACTTTTGCCCCTGTTAGCACTAAAAAATAGTCTGATTGAGATAATTACATACGTCTGAGCAAGCCTCTCTGGTAACCGCAGGCTTTTGACGATTTGTCCGAGATGGATCCGGGTTCGAATCCCGACGAGACGTGTATGTTGTGTTTATCTTGCCCTTTTCCTTGGTACAAGTAGCTCTAAATTAGGGACGAGCGATGCTAATCCCCCCTGCACTTCCCTCCCAAAGAACTTCAGACGTTGAGGATTGCTACTACGTATTTGTGATAGAAGTGGACAGTCTAGACATTTCTATTGAAAGCCAGATAATACAGAATCCATTTTCTTAAAAAAAAAAAAAAAAAAAAAAAAAAAAATCTTGTGCCGCCCTCAGGCGTGTCCTGATTTCCCTGCTGCATGCTGATGGAGACGGTCTTGGTTTATGACAGCTTTTCGATAGACGCGCGCTTTCGTGGCGTGGTAAATGGGGGGAGGGGGTTACGGTAGGCTGACTTACCCATTCCATAAGAACAGGTCTCCGTTTCTGAATGAATAAGAATTCGCAACTTATATCGATTGGACGAAAGAAAAAACCGAGTCTATTAGACCTTACCCAGTCCATAAGAACAGGCCCCCGTTTCTCAATGAGAAAGAATTAGCAAGTATTATCGAATGAACAACAGAAAATAAAAGTGTCTTTTGTCGTTACTTTTCTCATTTATTAATTCATTTGATTTCAGCAATTCTAAATCTTAGCGCCCCTCAAATTTTGACGCCCTAGGCAGCTGCCTAGTTCGCCTAATGGTTGAACCGGCCCTAACTATTGAAACACATAACAACTGTGCTGAACTTATTTCCGAAATGGCGTCCGTATCATCCTTTGGGATCTTCATTGCTGTTCTTATTTTATGTCATTAGAACGGTTAGAAAGCACGTAAAACTACACTATCTACCAATAAATAATTGGACACCTGTGATAGCAAAGGAAAACGAAGTTTATTCACCTTCAATAGTTGGTGGAGCCTCCACGAGCGGCGATTACAGCTGCGACCCTCCGGAGCATACTCTCAACCACGCGTTGTACGACGGCTAGCGGTATTTTCTTCCACTCGGCTTGGAGAAAACAGGTCAGTTCCTTCACCGATTTCGGACGGTGGGGGCACCCCTTAAGTCGACGCTCCAACTCGTCCCAGAGGTGCTCGATAGGTATAAGGTCCGGGCTCTGCGCAGGCCAGTCCATTCGATTAACCCCATTGTCACCATAGCAAGCAATGATGGACCTCGCAACATGACAGGTGGCATTGTCATCCTGAAAGTAACATGGGTCCACCCCGTAAAACTGCCACAACGTAGGAAGCGCATGGTCATCCAAAATGGTGCAGTAGGTCTCGGCGTTGAGTCTACCAGGAATTGTGACCAAGGGTCTGGTGCCATACCAGGAGAAACACCTCCGTAGCATAATTCCACCCCCGCCGAACTTCACAGTTGGCACAATACATTCCGGCAGGAGGAGTTCTCCAGGCAGATGCCAAACCCAGACCCTGCCATCCGAACGGTAGAAGGGGAATCTTAATTCATCGCTCCAGAGAACCTGTTTCCACTGTTCAACGGTTCACTGTCGACGTTCTTTGCACCACGTTAACCGAGCAGCGCTATTGGACTTGGTGATCAAAGAATTGTTGGCGGCAGCACGTCCATGATACCCGAGCAGATGGGATTCCTTACGGATGGTATTCATTGAAAGAACACTTCCAGATGCCTGTTGAAACTCCTCGCGGATGTGGCCCATCGATTTGGTTCGGTTCTTCCGAATTTCTCTGGCCAGCCCCGTCGGTCTCTAACTCCCAGTTTTGTTTGTCTGCCGGGTCGTGACACATTCCGATAGTCACCTGTCATCTTCCACTTGCCAATCACGTAGGCCACTGTCGATTTTGTGTACTTCAACTCGCTGGATATGTCACGTATGGATCGGCCATTTCTGTGATCCCCGACGATTACACCTTTCTCGAAATCAGAGAGCTCCAAACTGCGTGGCATCTTGCATGCGACTGGTTGCGTTGTTGTTTCCCACACGATATTTAACGGCGGCGGCCGTGACGTGTATCAGGACCGCAGATATAGTCGATTGCAGGGGTGTCCAATTACTTGTTGGTAGATAGTGTACTTTCCAAGGGCAAAAACATATCCGATATTTCAATGAATCTCGTCCAGTCGAAAAATATAAATTCCGCACGGGAAAACCTATGCTATCTACGTCTGTAAGGAGCTGTGGTTCTTCTTCTGCTCGAGATACTAGCTTCAAGCGCTAGAAGTAGTTTGATTGATCTATTTTGGGGATTTGGGAAGTAGTTGCCAAATTTGCCAAAATACCAAATTTCATAGTTGCCAAATTAGGCCAAAAGTTGCCAAAATGCACCAAACTAGTTTGTTTCAGGATTAATTTGTCTGCATTTACTTAATTTATGAAAACCCGTCTTGTCGCATTAGGAAAGTACACGCTCTGTGGGCTAACAACGCGAACTCTCAGCGTCGTCACAGCTGCACCTGTGTAAACATGTAGGTAGCCTGGCTTTATAATAGCACTTCAGCAGAGCACGAGTCATAGATATTTCTCAATTGCTTTTTAACTTCACCGCAGAAATCGGGAACTGGTGAAAGGGAAATATATGGCTGATTCTCGCTGTACGCAGGAGTTACGATCTTGAAAATCGCTGCGTAAGCTCAATTGCCTGATATGCGAAACCACGAAATAATTCGAGTGTCTAACAAGACCAGATAAACTGTCCAATTATAAACATGGGACGTATTATAAGTAAGCAAAATTCTAAACTTTTAGAGTGAAGAAAAAATCCGTTGCTTTATTGGTGTAAATTAATAAACATTTCAATTTTCAAGAGCAAGTTACCATTATGTGTTAAAAGAAAAGCGTTTAATCAATGCACCTTTCTATTAGGGATATGCAAAAATTTCCGCCGCCCCTGCTAGCTGGCGCTGTAGGGGTCCAACCGGCCGCAGACCTGTGCTGTCAGTTCGTGCATGAAGCCAAGCACGGCGGTCGATAAAGTTCATTTGCGGCACTGTTTGTTGTTCATGTTTAAATTAGGGAAAAGTGCAAGTGAAGCATGCGGTTCAATATGTCAGGGGTATGGCAAAACAGTTATGGGTGAGTGGACGTGTCGAGAATGGTTTGCCAGATTTCAGAAAGGTGATCTAAGCTTGGAAAAGAAGCCACGTGCAGGTAGACCGCAGGAACTCGCAGACGAGGAGCTGGAATCGCTGTTGCAAGGGGATGCCACACAATGGACCACGCAACTTGCGAAACGTTTGAAAACGGCTCAATCGACGGTGGTACGGCTTCTACAGGCCTTCGGGAAGATCCAGAAGATTGGTAAGTGTGTTCCGCATATTTTAACGGAGCGTAATAGCGGTCAATGATTGGGCATCTGCATGCCGTTGCTGAAGAGGTTTCAAGGGAAGAATTTCTTGTAGAAGGTTGTCACCGGGGATGAAAAATGGGTCTATTGCGACAACCCCGTACGCAGTCGATCCTGGGTCGACCCAAGCCAGCCTTCAACATCCACTGCAAAACAGGATATCCACGGGGGAAAAGGTGCTGTTGTGTGTAGGGTAAGGATATGAAACCGGGCGAAACAATCACTGCACAACGATATAACGATCAGTTGATGAAACTGAACTCCACAATCGAGCAAAAACGCCCATGGACAGGTAAATGACGCCGCCCAGTCATCCTGTTACACGATAATGCCAGACCACATGTCGGTGCTACCACGAAATCAACCCTTGAATAGTTACACTGGGAGGTTTTACCGCACCCGGCTTTCTCTCCGGACATTGCACCCTCAGACTTTCATCGGTTTCGCTATATGCAACATGCCCTAGCACAACAGCGGTTCACCACAGTTCCAGAGGTGGAAAGTTTCGTTACTGCGTTCTTCAGCTCAAAACCCGAGTCCTTCTATCACAGGGGCATTCATTTGCTGCCTGAAAAATGGAAAAAAGTCATTGATGCTAACGTCTAATATTTCGTTGAATAAATGTGTACTGGTTTCCTGATTGTTCCTTTCTCCTAAATATGGCGGAAACTTTTGCATACCCCTAATAGTTCTTATTTATGGACCAGAGACACGGACCGTAACTAAAAAGCTTTTAGAGATGAATTCTTGGTGTAACGGCAACGATGTTCAGGTAATCCTTGGAGGATACCCGACCTTCTAGCAATATCAGGGGACTCGTTACGTACCAACAGAAGGTGCCCCACACCACGACACCACCTTCAGAAACTTGAGTTAGGTTTACCAGGCAAGCCGGGTCTATTTCTTCATGGGGTTTCCACCAAACTCTAGGTACAGAACAAGGTGTACCGCGACTCGTTGTAACATATGACATTTTGACGTAGAACTACGTCCAGCTCCACGGATAGTACGGGGCGACTTACGGCCGACCGCCTAAATCATTATAACGTTAAAAATACGTGTCGCACACTAATCGTGTTAGCATATTCGTAAACTGCATGGAGTCCAATTTGCTTACTGCGCACAAAATAGTGCACGCGACGCTCCCCTCGCTCTCTGTGCGCGGGGGAGATGATGCAATATTTCTGGGTGTGCCGCTGCATTTGACTGAGTCTATCTTGGCAACCGTGAAGCACACACGACTGTGCGTAGTATCGTTTTAAAGTTCTAGACGAGATCTATTCAAATATACGAAGAACATTTCGCAGTGGTTTGAACTGAATATTTTAAAAATTGTTTTCTTGTGAACCGGTGAACACTTTTGATCGCGGGTTATCTGGAAAACCGTGAGTGCAAAACGATTGTGCGTGGTATCGTTATAAAGCTCTCAACAAGATGTATTCAAATATACACTGCTGGCCATCCAAATTGCAACACCAAGACAGAAGCATCCGATTGGTCTGAAATTCGCAGCATGCGTCACCCGCGAGAGGACATGCAAACGATTAGCATTGAAGGGCATATGCAAATCATGTGCGCCCGGCACGCCGCCGAGAAGCACTATAAGAAGGGTGCACAGAAGGCGGGGTGTAAGTAGTGGAAGTGTGTTGTGCTGCCGGACCTGTTCGTGGGAAGCTTCCTGATGCCTCGTCGCAAAATACGGCAGTCACTCCAGCACGTTTCGGAGTTCGACAGAGGACGAATAGTGGCTTATCCCGACAGCGGTTTA
The DNA here is from genome assembly GCA_039090855.1 of Macrothele yani. Taxonomy (NCBI): domain Eukaryota; kingdom Metazoa; phylum Arthropoda; class Arachnida; order Araneae; family Macrothelidae; genus Macrothele; species Macrothele yani. The sequence goes on along the minus strand of CM077016.1, from coordinate 71,351,451 downwards.
TCGTACCAAGACGACGCCGCCCGTGTGAAACGACATCCAGCCACAGTGAGGCAAATATGGACTCCGTGGCTGCAGGAGAGACGGACGGACCGACGTGAGCGATTGCCGCAGCCGCGGCACACCACCGAACGAGAGGACCAGCATGTTGTGTGGCGGGCATTGACGGCTCGCACCGCCACATCACGAACGTCAGCGCAGGAATTAGAGTGTGTTGCGCAACAACCTGTGTCAGCACGTACCGTTCGACGTCGTCAGCAGGAGGGGGGAATTGTCTCACGGCGCCCATTGCTCCGATTACCATTGACGTTACACCACCGGCGAGTGCGGTGGCAGTGGTCTGTTGAACGCCGCACCTGGACTACGGAATGGCACGACATTGTCTTCTCCGACGAATCCCGCTTCTGCCTGTAACACCACGATTGTCGGATCCGCGTGTGGCGGCACCGCGGCGAGAGACAGTATGACACCTGCATTATGCATCACCATACCGGTCCGTCGCCTGGCGTTATGGTTTGGGGCGCAATTGGATATGACACCCGCACCCCTCTGGTACGCATACCCGATACACTCAAGAGCCACCGCACCATCTCCGACGTTTTGGAGCCTGTAGTCCTCCCGTACCTGCAGGACCTGCCAGCGGCCACGTTTCAACAGGACAATGCGCGCCCGCACGTGGCACGCATCGTGCAACAATTCTTCACGGCCCACCAGGTGTCACTGCTGCCGTGGCCCGCCTGTTCTCCCGATATGTCGCCTATCGAACACGTCTGGTCGCTGATCGGCAACCGAGTGGCCCGGCAAGCAGCACCCGCGGCTACGCCTGATGAACTGTGGCAACGTGTGGAAGCAGCCTGGACCGACATACCCCAATCCCACATCCAAAGCCTCTTTCGTTCGATGCCGCGGCGTGTAGCGGCCGTTATTGCCATCCATAGGGGCCACACGAACTATTGATGCCTGCGTGTTCCGCAAGTCGCACGGGCCTGTAAGCTCAATCGTTTCATCTTTGTATCTGTTGTTATGTGTCCAGTAAATCTGATTTTGCTATCTCGTGTCCTTCTTGGTGTTGCATTTTGGGTGTCCAGCAGTGTATAAAGAACATATCGCAGTGGTTTAAACTAAAATTTTAAAAAATTGTTTTCGTGTGAACGGGTTAACATTTTCGACAATGCCATGGAATTCGCAGAATGAACGCAAGCAAAAGAGGAGAAAATCAAAACGAGAGGCAAGAACAAGTGATGAGGAATGTGAGAAACTCAAGAAGACAGAGCGCCACGTTGGGTAATTCGTGTATCGATCTGCTTTTTGTGTTCGCAATGTATCCAACATTATTTCTAAAAATTATGTAAACTATTTTTCATATCATAGGCCTGTGTTGACTATAAGAAATTAAATAAACGCTTTGAAACCATACTCGATTAGCTCATTTCAACTCTCCGATCTGCAAGTCGTAGTCCTACGTTCCAAACTGAGGGCTCAATCAGAACTGAGCCTACCTGTAATTTTTTCCGGCCTTTCAGTGTCCAGTCACGGTGTCCCTGACACCACTGTAGGCGAACTTTCCTGTTCGTCTACAGTGGTGTCAGTGGTTTCCGTATATGCATTCGACAGTCAGTACCGATTCTCTTCAATTCCCTGAGCATAGTTCACTTAGATATAGGGCTATAGAAGAGAAGGGCTGGTCCTTATAGAGCTAGCTCCCCTGAAGCCGGAAGTTCGAGGTGATGACGTAGTCATGCTGCACCAGTAGCATTGTGGTGGGTTCTCTGAAGCCACTGCCGCACGGAAAGTGCGAAATAATCAGTGGGAAAGGTAAGAAAAATTATGTCCTGAAGCCTTGGAATAATGGGAACATTATTCCATTTAAAAGAAACAAAATATGCTTTACACATATGTTTTAAACATTACAGTATTGGGCATATCGAACTGAGTCGCAGTGAAAACGCAGTTGGCACATTTCCTCAAAGTTTTTAATTTGCCTTTTCTAAAGCACTTGTATTTGAATCCTGCTTTTTAACTGCTGAATTTCAGAAAGTGGAGATCTTAAAGTGGCCCATCTTTTCGTATTTGAACCCTGCTTTTTAATTGCTGAATTTCAGAAATTAGATAGATATCTCCTAAAAGTGGCCCATCTTTTCGATCGTTGAACAGAAACTTTGCGACATCTTTTTTTTTTTTTTTTTTTTTTTTTGCCTCTTGATTTCGAGATCTTCCCAAGTGTTGTATTTTTTTCCCCATTAAATTATCATTACAGATTTGTAAAAAATTGCATTTACGTCATTCTGTCGTCTATACATTGCCACTGATTCCGCATTTCGTACTCCAGCGTTCGTTTCACTTTTAGTTAAGAAAAAAACGCTGAAAAAATTACCAGATTTAATTTTCTTCAGGCTTAATTCACTTAATTGTTCCAAAGCACTTCGAACATATGTTTTCCCCCTGTGTCTTTGGTTCCTCTGCGTTATTTTTTCAGAATTTAAAGAAGGTACGTTTGCGTTGGGCACAGCGTCAGATTTCAGTACCTTTCGCAAAGGGCAATCCAAGTAATCATTTTTTCATATTATCTTCATTATCACAACGATGAAATGTTCGCTACAAATTCTGGTGTACTTAACATTAACATAGTCTTGTCTTCGAGACTTGTTTATTTATTCTTTTACCAGCACTGATTTATTTCGGGAAAATGCAAGCAATACAATATTTTGTCCTTTCCGGTACCTGTGTTTATTCCGACGCGTTTCAGCGGAACACGAAAACATTTGTTAAAAAATCAAAAAGGCGCACGATTTACGCAGCTAAACTAACTATTTATATAGATGTATACAGTAGATGCACTATTGAATATTCCTTAATGAAGGGAAGATTCCTGAGGATTGGAACAACGCTATAAAGATCATGCTACATAAAAAAGGTGACATTGAGGATCTCAGGAACTACAGACCTATCAGCCTCCTATCAGTTGTTTATAAAATCTTCACTAAAGTTCTTTCACACCATTTAAAGGTAACACTGGACATGGCTCAACCGAGAGAACAAGCTGGATTCAGGAGTGGCTACAGCACAATAGATCATATCCACGTACTGAGAGAACTAATTGAAAGAGTGAGGGAATATGAACTTCCATTGTGCATAGCTTTTATCGATTACGAAAAAGCCTTTGATTCGGTGAAACCATCAGCAGTTACAATGGCTCTGAAATCCTGCGGTATTGAAGATGCATACATTAATATTATTAATAACATCTATGAAAATGCAAGTGCAAAGATTCGGCTGTTTGAAAATACAACACACATAAAAATTGAAAAAGGAGTGAGACAAGGTGACACCATATCTCCGAAGCTCTTTAATGCCACATTGGAAAATGTCTTTCAATCACTGAACTGGGAAAACAAAGGGATAAAGATTAATGGAGATTATCTAACCCACCTTCGTTTTGCTGATGACATAGTCATTTTTGCAACTACCCCATCAGAGCTGCAGAGTATGATCCAAGAACTTGCTGACAAGAGTAAAGAAGTGGGATTAAAAATCAACTTTCAGAAGACAAAAGTGATGTTCAATGCTTTTACACGAAATGAAGATTTATCAATTGATGGAGAAAAGCTGGAGATAACAGACACGTACATTTATCTTGGACAGCAGATATCAAGTGAGGGTCACATTGATGAAGAAATTAATCGGCGTACAAAACTTGCCTGGAGAGCTTTTGGACGAAACAGCATAATTTTCAAGAGCAATATGCCATTATGTCTTAAAAGAAAATTGTTTGATCAATGCATCCTTCCAGTGCTTACGTATGGTGCAGAGACGTGGACCTTAACTAACAGAGACATACAAAGGCTGCAGACAACTCAAAAAAGCATGGAGAGGTGCATGCTTTGTGACGTACCTGCCAGCAGGACGCACACGTTATAAAGGCAGATAGGAATCAGAATAATCGTCTGCGTAGCTCAGTTGGTAGAGCGACTTGTTCCGGAATAAGCGGCCTCGGGTTCGAATCCCGGCGTAGACCCAAAAATGACGGAGAAATTTACTTCGTTATAATGGCGCCCGAACTACCCGGATGACCCGACCGTTCAAAATCTCGCATTGGTGTGATGTTATTTCCACACCGCGAGACAGGAAAAATCAGAGAATCCCTTCTCCAGCGCTTCGAAAAATAAATGTGTGTGACGTTGCATTCCACACACCAGATTGACGGGGAGTTCTCAAGTGCACGTTCTTCAGTGGTTGTCTGCCTGCAACGATTCATGGTCACGGCTGACCCGTGGGCCATGCCCCCGGCCCTCTTTCGGGGGGGATGTGACGTACCTGCCAGCAGGACGCACACGATATAAAGGCAGATAGGAATCAGAATAATCGTCTGCGTAGCTCAGTTGGTAGAGCGACTTGTTCCGGAATAAGCGGCCTCGGGTTCGAATCCCGGCGTAGACCAAAAATGACGGAGAAATTTACTTCGTTATAGCTTGGTGTAACCAAGAGAGATAAGAAGAGGAACTCGTGGATCCGAAAAATGACTAGAGTGGAAGACATCATGATCAGAGTTAAATCCCTGAAATGGCAATGGGCTGGGCATACTGCCAGAAGGACAGACCATCGATGGATAGCCGAAATTTTAGATTGGATTCCAAGGGACAGGAAAAGACCCAGAAGAAGGCCACATGGGAAATGGGTGGATGAAATTCGAAAGTATGCGGGAGTGACATGGAGGAGACTGGCGCAAGACAGACCGTTGTGGAAGAAACTTGGAGAGACCTTCGTCCAGCAGTGGATTGATAATGGTTGACAATGATGATGATGATGATACAGTAGATGCAGTATTGAATATTCACACAATTAAATTTTTTACATGTACACTAATAAATATACCGCTAACAATAAAATAATCTAGTTTGATGGAATAAAGCGCAAGCAAGAAAACTGTTCTCGCGATGGCATCCCAGCAGCACTGGAGATGACCAAGCAGCACAGTGACGTCACAACTAGCCCTCAATCTCTCTCATGAGGACCGTGTCGGCATTCGGTTTTACAAAGCGACGGACCAGCCCTTCTCTCTTTTATAGCCCTGACTTAGATATGGGTCCGGAATAACCTTCATTGAATGCTTCGATCAATTGCTGCACACAGAAAGTTCTGTTTCTCCGTACAAGCCTTCTCAGACGACGGCGATCTCATTCCTTACAAATTGTCGTCGAGTCGCAGTTACGCCTCTTAGACAAGCAATGTGTGTTATTTTTCTTCTGATTAAATTCCCGGGATATCTCACCATTTGAGAAACCAGTCTGTTTTCAAAGTCGTCGCTCCAGCCAGACCGGCACCCACAATAAGCCCTTTATCGAATTCTGGAAGATCCTTTGTTTTTTCCCATTGTGATCAACAGTAGGGATGAGCAGCTGTCATAAATAGTAGCCTAGATCACGTGGTGATACACGTGACCACGTATTTCGCATATACACTCATTGTCATAAGTATCCGCGCACCAAGAAAAAAACCGTGCGATTAACGCGAAACTCGGCGAATAGCTACGGGGAGGGCAGACATACGAATGATTAAAGTTTCGTGCGATTACACATGCCCGCGCGTCCAAGACTGGCGTTGCAATCGCAATCTTTGGGGCTTATGAGGCACCGCGCAGGGGACTCCATATTCGTGCCGAAGTGCACGGTAAGAGTCAGGTGAGATCCATGTGTGATAGACATGCCGAGGAGCCGCCGTAGATGTGCGTACGGGAAACTGACTGAGTTTGAACGAGGCCGTATCTTTGGGATGAGAGAGGCAGGGTGGCCGTCACGCCGAATCGTCCTTCATTTGGCCAGTCGGACAGTATGGTGCTATCGTGATGGGAGCAATGGACACGGAAAGGCACCCAGATACAACGGACTGGCTCTGGACGACCCAGACACACCACCATCAAAAAGGACCGTGGGATCGTGAGAGTGGCATGCACATATGCAACGACGTCCTTGTCCAATATCCAGAGACATGCGGTGGCTGTGCAAGGGACTCCTGTGTCCGCTAGAACCATTTCCAGGCGCCTGGCAGAGGCGAATGTGCACTCTCGACGGCCCATACTTATTCTGCCATTAACACCTGACCAACGTCGGCGTCGATTGCAGTGGTGTCAGCAGAGAGCAACGTGGAATGCTACGGACTGGGAACGTATAATGTTCAGCGACGAATCCCGCTTCCGTATGGGAACGGACGACCACTGGTCAGAGTGTGGAGGACCGCAGGTGAGCACTACCCAACCTCACTATACAGCAGCACACGTCTCGAACTGCAGGCGTGATGATCTGAGGAGCCGTCGCGTATGACAGCCAGACTTCCCTCGCAGTGATTCGAGGGACGTTGAGGACCCAGCGCTGCATACAGAAGATCCTGCTGCCCCATGTGTTGTCTTTCCTGGCGGGGCGGCCCAGAGCCATTTCCCAATAAGATAACGCCCGTTCGCACACAGCTCGGGTTTTCCATGCCTTCGTCAGGCTTCGACTCTTCCGTGGCCTACCAGATCGCTTGATCTTTTGCCCATCAAGCACGTGTGGGACCAGATGGGATGCTAGATTTCTCCATCTCCCAGTGTTCGTGATTTAGAGTGTCAGTTGCAAGAAGTGTGGGCCAATCTGTCCCAGGATGACATACGGCGTCTCTTTGACTCCATGCCGGACCGTCCGCATGTATCCGAGCACGAGGAGGTCCAACGTGGTACCAACGCCGACCGGAATGCGTACCGTATGTCCGCGGGATATCGCCCTGCTGCTGTGATATTTTAATCACTTCTGTCCTTGATATGTACCATCTCACTACTAAAATCTCATTTCAATCCGACGACTCCTTCTTGGTGCGCGGATTTTTGTGACAATGAGTCCACAATGCGTACGTGACGTTTACCTACATCTAGATCATCATCATCATCATCATTGTCAACCATTATCAATCCTCTGCTGGACGAAGGTCTCCCAAAGTTTCCTCCACAACGGTCTGTCTTGTGCCAGTCTCCTCCATGTCACTCCCGCATACTTTCGAATTTCATCCACCCACCTTCCATGTGGTCTTCTTCTGGGTCTTTTCCTGTCCCTTGGAATCCAATCTAAAATTTCGGCTGTCCATCGATGGTCTGTCCTTCTGGCAGTATGTCCAGCCCATTGCCATTTCAGGGATTTAACTCTGATCATGATGTCTTCCACTCTTGTCATTTTTCGGATCCACGAGTTCCTCTTCTTATCTCTCCTGGTTACACCAAGCATGCACCTCTCCATGCATCTTTGAGTTGCTTGCAGCCTTCGTATGTCTCTTTTAGTTAAGGTCCACATCTCTGCACCATACGTAAGCACTGGAAGGATGCATTGACCAAACACTTTTCTTTTAAGACATAATGGCATATTGCTCTTGAAAATTATGCTGTTTCTTCCAAAAGCTCTCCAGGCAAGTTTTGTACGCCGATTAATTTCTTCATCAATGTGACCCTCACTTGATATCTGCTGTCCAAGATAAACGTACGTGTCTGTTATCTCCAGCTTTTCTCCATCAATCAATAAATCTTCATTTCTTGTAAAAGCATTGTACATCACTTTTGTCTTCTGAAAGTTCATTTTTAATCCCACTTCTTTACTCTTGTCAGCAAGTTCCTGGATCATGCTCTGCAGCTTTGATGCAAAAATGACTACGTCATCAGCAAAACGAAGGTGGGTTAGATAATCTCCATTAATCTTTATCCCTTTGTTTTCCCCGTTCAGTGATTGAAAGACATTTTCCAATGTGGCATTAAAGAGCTTCGGAGATATAGTGTCACCTTGTCCCACTGCGTTTCCAATTTTTATGTGTGTTGTATTTTCAAACAGCCGAATCTTTGCACTTGCATTTTTATAGATGTTATGAAGGTTTCTAACTCAGTGGCCGATGTGTGTACTATAAATGTATTATACGCAGTTTTCATTGACTGACGAATAGGACAGTGCTTCTACGACCCAGGTTTTGCATGGCTAGACGGCATGTTAATGGCAGGTGTCAGATAACGCTGTCGTTACAAACCTTGTACACTTTAACATTGCTATATCATATGCAGTGATGCAGTACTTCTAATCCTTTTTTTGTCATAGATGTTTGTGTATTTGTTAATGACAATTTGCGGTATCATTAACAAATGCAATGTATCCGTGCATTATGCGAAATGTGTCAAGTTGTGGTTTCCAGAGCAGGAGGATGAGGTACTGCAGCTACCCTGGCGACCTCGATCTCCAAACTTCAATAATATTAAACATTTGTGGGAATATCTAGAACGAAAGGCCAAATCATGCTTTTTTCTTCCAACATCTCTGGCACGCTGGGGACATATTTTACAAGAATAATGGTCCCAAATCCACATGAGCCATTACATTATGGCCACCTACCTAATAAGCTGTAGGACCCCCTTTAACCCGCAAAATAGCTGCCACTCGGCGAGGCATCGATTCGGTGAATTGGCGATAGGTATCCTGAGGTATCTGGTACCATAATGTCAAAAGCAGGTCCTCCAGTTCCCGTGCATTTCGGGGTGGTGGTGATTTAACGCGAACCCGCTTTTCCAAGTCGAACCACAAATGTTCGATTGGGTTCATGCCAAGTGAATTTGGAGGCCAAGGGATTAACAGACAAAAAAGTCCCTAGCATGTTCCCCGAACCACTCCTTGACGATTCTGGCAGTTGTCGCATGGCGCATTATCCTTTTGGTAATTATAACGAAGTTAATTTCTCCGTCATTTCTGTTCACGCCAGGATTCGAACCCGGATACCCTCATTCCGGAATAAGTCGCTCTACCAATTGAGCTACGCGGACGTTTGTTCTCACTACTATCTGCCTTTATGTCGTGTGCGTCCTGCTGGCAGGTACGTCACATCCCCCCCCCCCCCCCCGAAAGATGGCCGGGGGCATGGCCCACGGGTCAACCGTGACCATGAATCGTCGCAGGCAGCCATCCACTGTAGAACGTGCACTTGAGAACTCCCAGTCAATCTGGTGTGTGGAATGCAACGTCACACACTTTTATTTTTCGAAGCGCTGGAGAAGGGATTCTCTGATTTTTCCTATCTCGCGGTGTGGAAAGAACATCTATAACGAAGTAAATTTCTCCGTCATTTTTGGTCTACGCCGGGATTCGAACCCGAGGCCGCTTATTCCGGAACAAGTCGCTCTACCAACTGAGCTACGCAGACGTTTATTCTGATTCCTATTTGCCTTTATGTCGTGTGCGTCCTGCTGGCAGGTACGTTACATCCCCCCGGAAAGAGGGCCGGGGGCATGGCCCACGGGTCAGCCGTGACCATGAATCGTTGCAGGCAGCCATCCACTGTAGAACGTGCACTTGAGAACTCCCAGTCAATCTGCTGTGTGGAATGAAACATCACACATTTTTTTTATTTTTCGAAGCGCTGGAGAAGGAATTCTCTGATTTTTCCTGTCTCGCGGTGAGGAAATAACATCACACCAATGCGAGATTTTGAACGGCCGGGTCATCCGGATAGTTCGGGCGCCATTATAACGAAGTAAATTTCTCCGTCATTTTTGGTCTACGCCGGGATTCGAACCCGAGGCCGCTTATTCCGGAACAAGTCGCTCTACCAACTGAGCTACGCCGACGTTTATTCTGATTCCTATCTGCCTTTATGTCGTGTGCGTCCTGCTGGCAGGTACGTCACACATCACACCAATGCGAGATTTCGAACGGCCGGGTCATCCGGATAGTTCGGGCGCCATTATAACGAAGTAAATTTCTTCGTCATTTCTGTCCACGCCAGGATTCGAACCCGGATCCCCTCATTCCGGAATAAGTCGCTCTACCAATTGAGCTACGCGGACGTTTGTTCTGACTACTATCTGCCTTTATGTCGTGCGCGTCCTGCTGGCAGGTACGTCACATAATGGCCATCACCAGCAAGGAACACAGTTGCCATAAATGGGTGAACTTGGTCCGCAACGAAGTTCAAATACCTGACACCTGTCAGGGATTGTGCGATTGGGATAATGGGGCCTAAAATGTCCCAAGAAAACATCGCCCACAGCATAACACCGCCGCCGGCCTTTTTCCGTCCAACAGTACATCCAGGTGACATAGCCTTCGTTGGTAATCGGCGTATCCGCGCTGGTCCGTCTACGTGATGCACCAGGAATCTTGATTTATCAGATCAGACCACTTTCTTCCAATCATCCACGGTCCAGTCTCGATGATCTTGGGCCCATTTCATGCGTTGTTGGCGATGGCGTGCAGTGAGCATGAGGACTCGGCTGGGTTCTCGGCTACGCAGGCCCATGCGCAGAAGGCTGCGATGAACTGTGTGCTGTGACACGTTGCCCTGATCACCACTGTTGCAGCTGCGTGTGATTTGTCGCACTGTGGCCCTGCGGTTGCTGTTAACAATGCGCGACAGTCTCCGCTCCCCTCTGGCATCAATGAGCTGCGGATGACACACGGCTTGACGACGGTCCGTCGTTTGTCCATCTTAGCACCACTTTTGATACGTGCTCACTACAGCGGCACGTGAACAACCCACAAACCGCGCTGTTTCCGAGATCGTTGTTCCGCGGCGCCGTGCCATCACAATTGGTCCTTTATCAAACTCCGATAATTCGGTAGCTTTTTCCCATTCTGACTCCAAACACTCTACTAACCGAAAGCCGGTCCTCGGGTTGTAGGTATACTGTTCTGTGATCTTCACCTGAGCTACCGTTAGGTCTCCAGGCGCGCTCATTTCTCTAGGTTGGGGGTGGTCATAATGCATTGGTGTATTTTACAAGAAGAATTGTCCCACATTTCATTATTATATGTGCATGACTTGTATAATTCTATTCCAAGTCGAATTTCTTCTGTTTTGAAAGCCCGAAGTTGGCCCACAGTTTATTAATAAGTTCTCCGCAAACAGCAAGTGTCTCCGTTATTTCGATAAACACCTGCATCTGAAATAATATCTGTATTGATTGTTATTGCACGTGTGACGCACCTGCCAGCAGGACGCACACGACATAAAGGCAGATAGCAATCAGAATGAACGTCTGCGTAGCTCAGTTGGTAGAGCGACTTGTTCCGGAATAAGCGGACTCGGGTTCGAATCCCGGCGTAGACCAAAAATGACGGAGAAATTTACTTCGTTATAATGGCGCCCGAACTTTCCGGATGACTCGGCCGTTCAAAATCTCGCATTGGTGTGATGTTATTTCCACACCGCGAGATAGGAAAAATCAGAGAATCCCTTCTCCAGCGCTTCGAGGAATAAATGTGTGTGACGTTGCATTCCACACTCCAGATTGACTGGGAGTTCTCAAGTGCACGTTCTACAGTGGATGGCTGGCTGCAACGATTCATGGTCACGGCTGACCCGTGGGCCATACCCCCGGCCCTCTTTGGGGGGGGGAGATGTGACGTACCTGCCAGCAGGACGCACACGACATAAAGGCAGATAGCAATCAGAATGAACGCCTGCGTAGCTCAGTTGGTAGAGCGACTTGTTCCGGAATAAGCGGACTCGGGTTCGAATCCTGGAATGGACCAAAAATGACGGAGAAATTTACTTCGTTATACACGTTCTTTCTCAAATTCCAATAGAGTCAAATTTGCCATTCACGTACCTGCCAGCAGGACGCACACGACATAAAGGCAGATAGCAATCAGAATGAACGCCTGCGTAGCTCAGTTGGTAGAGCGACTTGTTCCGGAATAAGCGGACTCGGGTTCGAATCCCGGAATGGACCAAAAATGACGGAGAAATTTACTTCGTTATACACGTTCTTTCTCAAATTCCAATAGAGTCAAATTTGCCATTCACGTACCTGCCAGCAGGACGCACACGACATAAAGGCAGATAGCAATCAGAATGAACGCCTGCGTAGCTCAGTTGGTAGAGCGACTTGTTCCGGAATAAGCGGACTCGGGTTCGAATCCCGGCGTGGACCAAAAATGACGGAGAAATTTACTTCGTTATACACGTTCTTTCTCAAATTCCAATAGAGTAAAATTTGCCATTCGCTGGTGATGCATTACCAGTATTTGTGGATCATGTATTCTGGTTAAAGCTGAAAACGTTAATTCGTATGCAGCAGTGCCGCATCCAAATGTTTGTGCAGTTGCCAGTAAATTATAGGTTTCTTTATAACCAACCCTTGGTTCAAAATTTTGATGGAAAACCATAATATCAGAGTTTTTTTTTCAGCTCTATTTTTTTTTTTTTTAAATTTTTAACAACAGATATTTCTTTTTGTGATGGAAGTTTGATGTTGGCAACCAACTATACAGGGTAAGTCAAAATGATTGCCCCGATTACAAATGACAGTAACGTGTTTATGGAGATAAATAGACAGCTGATATCCCTACACAAGAAAGAAGGAAGTTTAGAATTTTATTGTGACGTAGGAAAGTGACCTGCCCGTGCGCCAAAGCCAGTGGGAAGAAATGGCGACCGCAGCAGAAAAGACGTTTTGCTTGCTGGAGTTTTCTGCAAATGGTCCCCAGGTCTCTGGACCTTACTCCTTGCGACTTTTTTTTTTTTTTTTTTTTTGTGTGGGGGTTTTGTCAAAGACCCTGTCTATGTGCCGCCTTTGCGAAGAACACTGCAAGAACTAAAGATGCGCATTCAGCTTGCACTGGCGTCAGTGACTACGCACATGCTTCATAATGTATGACGTGAAATGGATTACCGTTTAGATGTTGTCCGCGTGACACAGGGGAGTCACATAGAACATTTGTAAGGTATGGAAACAAAATTCCAAACTTCCTCCTTTATTGTTCAGCAATGTGATCTCTGTATCTATGCTCATAAACCAGGTATTGTAATCGGGGCAATCATTTTGAATTACCCTGTATATCGTTTTTCCCTAATCCTTTTCAGCTTCTTCACTAGAACTATGGCACCTCGAAATTCATCATTATCATCAATTTCATCTCAGATAAAACAATGTCAATGATTTGCTAGAGCATTACTTTTAAATCTTGTCTTGGTTCGCGATTCACTTGTCTTTCCCGTGTGCTATCTGTAAACAGGGAACCCGTAAGCCTTTCGCTAAATTTTTCTTCTGCGTCATTCTTTTAATTGACTAAATATTTCTTCCTCAACATCAGATTCAGTACTTATTTTACAAAGGGCATCCTGAAAGTAATGCCTCGTCTCTCATAAGATTTTTATTTGTAGCAGCAAAAATGTGAAACTTGGTGGCAAAATACTTGAACATATTGTTAATAATGCTAGCATAATCAAAGTACTGTCCATCACTTTCTATGCATTTCCGCCATCTTTGAATCCATTGGAAAGATTCATTTTGGAAAAATTCCTGAGGCTGTCGTTTCACGCATGAGTTCACAGCCAGTTTAACGTCTGTCACATCGGCGAAACGTTCCCCACGAAGGGTGTTTTTCAAAGGAGCAAGCAGGGAAAAGTCTGAGGGAGGAAAATCAGGACTGTCATACATGAGATTCTTCAGCAAATTCGCAGAATTCCGCTTTTTTCGTCATCATTTGGGTCATCTCGCGATCGATGCAGAAATAAAGATACATTTTTGAGGGGGGGTCGTTTTCCGTCTGGGGACGATATCTCGTTTTTCAAAACTTGCGAAAACGAAAGTTAAACGCAGTGAAGATTTTTCCCGTAATCGTATTTTTTTTACTTACGACGTTTCCTGTGTCCAGTTTTGTTAAATATCATTTTAGTGCATAAATGTTTTTGTATTCCATCATGAAATTGTGGGCAACGATTTCCGAAAACGGAAGTACAGGACGGCCCAAAGATTTCTCTGTAGTCTTTTCAGGCATGAGTTTCTTCTGTGAATTCGAAGAATTCCGCCATTTCCGTTATCATTTTGGGTATTCTTGAGATCAATGCACAACTGAACGGCTATTTTTTGGGGGTTAGTGGGGATTGAGATTCATTTTCCGTTTGAGGACGGAATTCCGCCCTTCGAAACTTTGAAAACGGAAGTTAGACGAAGCGAAGACTTCTCCCGTAATCGTTTTTTTTTTTTTCTTTTTTTTTTCTTTTTTTTTTATTTTTTTTGCGATGTTCCTTTTGCCCAGTATTGTTCTTATATATGGTTTTATTCCAAAAATACCGCATTTCAGCTTAAAAATGGAGGGAAAAGTGTTTTTAAATGTTACTTTTCCCCATAAATGTTTGCACTTAAGCTTGATAAGGGAGTCGAAATTTTCCAAAAACGGAAGTGAGGAAGTTTGAAAATTTGTTAGAATCGATGCAGGGTGTTCGAAAGTATTCATATTCTGTAAATTACGCCATTTATTTAAAGTAGTGAAAGTTTTGATATCACGCATTCATGGTCCTCAGGCTGAAAGTTCTTTCAGCATAATGGCTAACTTATTGTCATCTGAGGGAATAAAAGGGAAAAAAATAATAAGAAAAGTGAGGAACAAAATGGGAAGAGAATGATATCAGCAGAAAGGAAAATTAAGCAAAGATTGCTGTGCAGCTGCAGAGTCAACAAAAGACAAATACGTATGGCCATGGAACTTACTGAGAAGAAAGCTACACAAGAGGAAAATCGAGCTCATGTTCTAGCAAGTACAAAAAAGAGAAAACAACAACAACAGTTGCGTGCTTTAAATATCTACATAAATAAGTTGAAGTGAACAAAGCCATCTTGCTCATTCTGTGTTATATACTCACTTTCTCATCGTATGTTCTGATTTTTCACCCGGTCAAAATTTTGGGGCATCACCGCCCCCTCCTGTTTTTGGCAGTAGCCTGTGAAGTCTCCATTGAGGTGTGGGGAAGTGCGTTATGGTGTAAAACATTACTATGAAGTGGAATGTCACGTCATTTCCTTCTGATAGCTTCCTTTAGTGTCTGCACATAGTGAGCACGGTATATTGTTGCAACTCCTGGAAGGTGACACGACGATCAGCTGTGATGAGGTCTTTCACTCGTTGCCACCTGTCACTGCAGTTGCGGGCCTTGCACTCCATTGTTTTTCCGACACTGAACTTTCTCCCTCTCGAGACATCTTCATCCATCTTCGGACATTACTGATATCGATTGTAGCAGCTCCATACACCGCCAGGAGACTGCTGTGGATTTCTAGAGCCTCACATCCCTCTTTTTCCAGTATAACGAAGTAAATTTCTCCGTCATTTCTGTCCACGCCAGGATTCGAACCCGGATCCCCTCATTCCGGAATAAGTCACTCTACCAATTGAGCTAGTTATTCTGATTGCTATCTGCCTTTATGTCGTGTGCGTCCTGCTGGCAGGTACGTCACATCTCACCCCCCCCCGAAAGAGGGCCGAGGGCATGGCCCACGGGTCAGCCGTGACCATGAATCGTTGCAGGCAGCCATCCGCTGTAGAACGTGCACTCGAGAACTCCCAGTCAATCTAGTGTGTGGAATGCAACATCACACATTTTTATTTTTCGAAGCGCTGGAGAAGGGATTCTCTGATTTTTCCTATCTCGCGGTGTGGAAAGAACATCACACCAATGCGAGATTTTGAACGGCCGGGTCATCCGGAAAGTTCGGGCGCCATTATAACGAAGTAAATTTATCCGTCATTTTTGTCCTACGCCAGGATTGCCAGGATTCGAATCCGGATCCCCTCATTCCGGAATAAGTCACTCTACCAATTGAGCTACGCGGACGTTTATTCTGATTGCTATCTGCCTTTATGTCGTGTGCGTCCTGCTGGCAGGTACGTCACACCAGGAATTCAATAACGGCTCCCTGCTTTTCTCTGTCATTCACGATCTTTATTTCCTATTTTTAAAAAAAAATTGTTCCCACATTGGTAACATATCATAGTACATGGCAGTGCAGTTTCTTTAAAATCACTTCAAAATTTCAAAAGTTATTAAGGAGGAGGCATTACATTCAGAATGCCCCGTACATTTACAAATTCTGCATAAACGGCATCATTTCTTAAAGTTTTCAGTTTCCACAACACAGTCCACGATCACTAAAGAATCTCTTAAACTAGATTCCCGCCACTGAAGTAATTTGTCAGCTAGTAAAATAGTTTCCAGTAATTTTTCATAAATGTATAGCATATGCAGATTATTACTACATTCGTTGAATATTTCTCAAGGGAGCTCAAACCTATTCAGGGGTGACTAGCAGCCCCCAAGCTACGGCCAAGGCAGCCTAGAAAATATAAGGCCATTACATTAGAGTGATGAGTTCCCTCTTTTAGTGACGTCTTGGAAACCAAGGCTTCCGATTGGTTTCCAACGCCTTCGTGTATGACGACAAACACGACGCCGACGTATCAGGCCGTGTAACATGAGAGTGACGTCACAAACGAAGGGAACTTATCTCTCTAATGTCATGGCCATATACTTTCTAGATGGCCTTGCTACCGCCCTGCCTCAGGGATTAACTACTCGAGTGAGTATCTAAAGCTACAAGGAGTCACTCATCCCTGATTTAGGGCCACTGATTCCAGGTAAGAATCGGAACCAGCGCCGCAGGACGAAACAATGCCCATGCGTCATCTGGGACTCCTGCTCGTGCAAAGCAAGGACCACTAGCTAGAAGCCTGCACCTCTGACCACTCGGCCACTTGGGAGGCTAATACAGCTTTCTCAACATGTTTTGATTTTCATTTTTCAACTACCTGCAACAAAAACATGGCCCCGTACCCGTGGCGCACACACGGGGAGGGTCAGCCGGGTCCGGACCCCTCCCCAAAAGGCCCGAGTTCTAAAAACAAATTATTTTCTTTTAAAATACATTCCGACTACAGCTAAATTAAAAAAAAATGATTCTGCGCATGGTTCTATAAATTTAGTATTTTCGTTATGATCAATTATTTTTTTGTCAGTCTTAATTTTAGTTTTCGTAATGATCGTTATATTTATGAACGTCCTATGCTCAATGATTACTGGATTTATCTTACTTCTTCAGAGAATTTTTTTAATACGTGTTCATCTGTGTTGATTTATGCTAACATTCATTAAGAACGTACATACATACACTATATTATCAAGAGTATTCTGACGCTACCAAATATTTACATAAATGCAAAGAACGGTTGGGCAGGAAGGTGCGCGTTGTGTGAGTGGGGAGGTACATATACTACATATACACTGAAGAGCAATTGAATTAGAGATACCTGTCTTGTAACGTGTAGCACCACCTTTCGCCCTGATGACGGCGGCGATTCGTCTCGGCTTGGACTCGACAAGACACCGGAAGCGTTGGGAAGCCATACGGATCCACGACCCCTGAACAAGCTCCCACAGTTCACGAAGATTTGATGGACGGGGGGTCAGAGCCTCGAACATCTCTCTCGATGGCATCCCAGATGTGTTCGATGGGATTGAGGTCAGGTGACCTAGCTGGCCAAGGAAGCAAAGTCACGTCGGTGTAGTGTTCATCCAACCATTCGGATACAATTCGGGAGCGATGGCACGGTGCATTGTCTTGTTGCAGGATGAGGTCCCCAGTGGGATGTTGAAGACGCACAAACGGGAGCAAATGTTCGTCCAGGATATCCCGGTAACGTTGACATGTGAGGGACGATGTCACACGTACCAGGGATCCCATTTCAGTCCACGTAAACAGTCCCCAGACGAGAATGCCACCCCCACCCCCACCCCAGCTTGAAGAGTACCCTGCTGGCCAGAACGATCCATCGCTTCATGTGGCTTGCGCCGTACTCGTATCCTGCCGTCCACATGTACCAACGTGAATCTCGACTCATCAGTCCAGGCAACACTTTTCCACATGTCTAGGGTCCAGTGGAGATGTTCCCGCGCCCATGCTAATCCTTACACCCTGTGATGTGCGGTCAGCAGCGGTACCCTCGTGGGACGATGGCTTCTGTACCCCATAGCGAGGAGATGGTTCTGGATGGTGTGGCTGCTTACACGTTTTTGTGCACCAGCGTTAAATTGCGGAGTGATTTCTTGCACTGTGGCCCGTCTATCCGCTGTTACAATGCGAGCTAGCCGACGATGACCCCTCTCATCCACACGCTGTTGTCCACGGCAGTTGGCCCTTGCAGGGATGGTTTTACCGGATTCGATGTACTCACGGTGCACCCGTGACACAGTGGCTCGTGAAAATCCCAGTGCCTGCACGACTTCCGAGATGGAGTGACCCATTCGTCGGGCCCCGACAATTTGCCCACGATCAAATACGCTTAGATCCTTCGTCTTGCCCATAATGCGTCCGACTCTTACTGATTCCCGTCGCATCACTCCTTATATTGTCGGATCGCTGCATACGTCATGCCGTTTCCGTTTACAGGGCCGCTCACAGCGCCACATTTGCATAACGCCAGTTGTCTCTAATTCAATTGCTCTTCGGTGTAAAGCTGAGATGATTTGTCGTGTTATTAGTAACTTTGAATAGATATGCCGCGTGGACGTGAACTTTCGGAGTTCCAGTGTGGCATGTTCATAGGATGTCATTTGATTAACGTTTCCATACGGAGCATTTAAGCTAAAATAAACACACCAAAATCAATTGAAAGTGATATCGTGAAAAGATGGAAGCAGGACGGTGCAACGAGAGTAAACAAACGTTCAGGAAAGCCGCACAAACTGATGAAACCAGACAGAAAGGCCATGGTAAGAAATGTTAAGAAATCCCGTTCTTCCTCTGCAGTTTCCATCGCTGCTCAAGTAGGAAATGCTTGTAACGGCTGGCTCGGTTAGTACCATAACTATCCGCAGAGAGTTGCACAGTGTGGGTTATTATTCTGCAGCAGCGGCACACAAGCCGCACATCACTATTATGAATGCGAAGTGCCATTTGGAGTGGTGTGTCGTCCCTGGACTGTTGGCGACTGGAAAGCTGTTCTTTGGAGTGACGAATCAAGCTTTTAATTCTCCCAATGTGGTCGACGCGTTTGGATTTGGCGACAGTCCGGCGTACCATTTTCGTCGGACTGTGTTCTTCCAACTGTTAAGTTCGGCGGAGGTTCCATCATGATATGAAGTTGTTTTTCGTGGATGGGATTCGGCCCGTTGGTTATTATACCACAAACCATACACTCTGAAGTGTACATCGACGTTCAGGATAATTCTGCACTACCAACAATGTGACAATATTATGGAAATGACCGTTGTCTCTTCCAACTCGATCTGGCTCCCTACCACACTGCACGGCGTGGAAAATGAGGTGGAATTGTTAGACTGAACTGCTCAGAGTCCTGACCTTAATCCCACAGAACACCTCTGGGATGAACTGGAGTAACGGATACGAAATCGACCAAAACGACTGTCTTCGCTTTCCACCCTGGCAGCAGATTTACAGGAAGAATGGGGAGCTAGTCCTGTCGAGACCTACTGGATATAGTATCATCATCATCATCATCATTGTCAACCATTATCAATCCACTGCTGGACGAAGGTCTCCCCAAATTTCCTCCACAACGGTCTGTCTTGTGCCAGTCTCTTCCATGTCACTCCCGCATACTTTCGAATTTCATCCACCCATCTCCCATGTGGTCTTCTTCTGGGTCTTTTCCTGTCCCTTGGAATCCAATCTAAAATTTCGGCTGTCCATCGATGGTCTGTCTCTGGCAGTATGCCCAGGCCATCGCCATTTCAGGGATTTAACTCTGATCATGATGTCTTCCACTCTTGTCATTTTTCGGATCCACGAGTTCCTCTTCTTATCTCTCCTGGTTACACCAAGCATGCACCTCTCCATTCTGCTTTGAGTTGTCTGCAGCCTTTGTATGTCTCTTTTAGTTAAGGTCCACGTCTCTGCACCATACGTAAGCACTGGAAGGATGCATTGATCAAACACTTTTCTTTTAAGACATAATGGCATATTGCTCTTGAAAATTATGCTGTTTCTTTCAAAAGCTCTCCAGGCAAGTTTTGCACGCCGATTAATTTCTTCATCAATGTGACCCTCACTTGATATCTGCTGTCCAAGATAAACGTGCGTGTCTGATATCTCCAGCTTTTCTCCATCAATCGATAAATTTTCATTACTTGAAAAAGCATTGAACATCACTTTTGTCTTCTGAAAGTTCACTTTTAATCCCACTTCTTTACTCTTGTCAGCAAGTTCCTGAATCATACTCTGCAGCGCTGATGGGGTAGTTGCAAAAACGACTACGTCATCAGCAAAACGAAGGTGGGTTAGATAATCTCCATTAATCTCTATCCCCTTGTTTTCCCAGCTCAGCGACTGAAAGACGCCCTCCAATGTGGCATTAAAGAGCTTGTCACCTTGTCTCACTCCCTTTCCAATTTATATTTAACTTAGCTGTAGTCAGAATAAAATTTACCCCTTCAGTACTTCCATCTGATGATGGTCTTTAGGAAGACCGAAAGTTCTTATGGCTTTATTTTTAATCTTTTAACTTATACATTAAATAAATAATAACGCAAGGAACTGTACACCAACTATATATAAGATAGTACAACTATACTAGTTATCCGAATTTATTGGCGTAGATAAAATCAAGGTTTCCAAGCTTTCGCACAATAAGCCGACCCAAACCAAACAGCTCCTATTCATTTTATAGGCGATGTACGAAAGCTTGATTTTATCTACGCCAATAAATTCGGATAACTAGTATAGTTGTACTATCTTATACATTAAATAAGTTCTTCACTTCATCGGAAGCCTGCGTAGTGTTTTAATTATCGTGCTTTTAAGATTGCTACCTTAAGTTTTTATGATTTATAACGAAGTAAATTTCTCCGTTATTTCTGTCCACGCCAGGATTCGAACCCGGATCCCCTCATTCCGGAATAAGTCACTCTACCAATTGAGCTACGCGGACGTTTTATTCTGATTAATATCTGCCTTTATGTCGTGTGCGTCCTTCGGGCAGGTACGTCACATCTCCTGGTACGTTACAGATTGAAATATAGCACATTTTTCTTGTCCAGTAAATTTCTTGTTGGACCCCACCCCTTGATGAAATTCTGTGTGCGCCACTGCTCCGTACGAGACTTCATGAAGCGTGGTTGATAGGTTTTTACCTTTTAAGATTTGTTTCTGCAAATAAAAAGTAGAATACGTATTTTCATTCAGAGTTTCTGGTTTCAATATGGCTGTTTCAGCAGTCAGCAATGCTTCGGATATAATTGTTTTTTTAGACGAGTATTCATCAAAATCACAAAACTGTTCACTGCACGAAGACAAACCTGAAGAATAGTTCATTTTTCTTATTTCTATCATTTTTAACAGGGACTTGAAAATCGCTAATGTGTATGTAAACATAACACCAGAATCATTTATTGCTGCCTGCCGCTAAGTCGTGTGTATTTCAGATGAAAGACTTTTTACCTTCCAGTTACCTAAAAGCATTTTTTTTCCAAGGCACCATTGTAATTGCGTCTCCATTTATGTGACGTCTGAAAAACAATTTCAACTGTCATTCATTCGTGTGTTTTTCCCATTGTAGCATGATAATTTTATTTTCGGACACGCTTCGTGATTGGCCGGAGTGCTTTTATTGCAGCAGGACGCGTAAAAATGCTGCAATTCATTCCGTCGTGCACTGTCATGGTAGCAAAATGTCATGATCGTTGTCACTCAGACGTGGTTTGAACAACATTCTTAAGGTCTTTCTCTCTTTGGAAAACCGTTCATTTAATTCTTATCCTGTTCTGAAAATGAGAATGTTTTGCAGCGATCGCTGGAAATTTTAAGTGACACAAGAGAGACGAACAATTTGAGGTATTCATGACTAAATGTTTTGTCAGTGTTTCCAAATAGCACGCAAAGAACTGACATGTTTGCTTTCTCTTTGGCAGTGACAATGTGAAAAAAATAGTGTCTTTGACCGTTCAAAATCAAATGCTGGATGAAAAGTAAATTGCTCTTTCTAAATGAGATTTTGCAAATGACTGTTTTTTTCAGGAACAATAGCATCCCCAACCCGTTGTTTGGTGCGGAGATAAAGTGTAACTTTTATGCAGTGGTAGTAGGCCTTTCTTCTTTTAATCTCTGCTTTCTTTTTTTTATTCACGGCTGAACGAAGGCCTCGCAAAGTAACTGTAGAATTTCATTTCATTTCATTTCATTTATTTTTCGTTATGGGGTTACATTTAACCATGTTACATTCCAAAATTAAATTTATAACATATAATATTGATAAAAAAAAACGTATTTAATGTGTATACAGGGTAACCACAGAACGAGAAATTGAGTAAAAGGCTATATACACTGCTGGCTACCCTAAATGCAACACCAAGAAGGACACGAGATAGCAAAGCCAGATTTACTGGACACATAACAACAGATACAAAGATGAAATGATTGAGCTTACAGGCCCGTGCGACTTGCGGAACACGCAGACATCAATAGTTCGTCTGGCCCCCATGGCTGGCAATAACAGCCGCTAGAGGCTTTGGATGTGGGCTTGGGGTATGTCGGTCCAGGCTGTTTCCACACGTTGCCACAGTTCATCACGGGTGGTGCTTGCCGGGCCACTCGGTTGCCGATCAGCGACCTGGCGTGTTCGATGGGCGACATATCGGGAGAACAGGCGGGCCACGGCAGCAGTGACACTTAGTGGGCCGTGAAGAATTGCTGCACGATGCGTGCCACGTGCGGGCGCGCACTGTCCTGTTGAAACGTGGCGGCTGGCAGGTTCTGCAGGTAAGGGGGGACTACAGGCTCCAAAACGTCGGAGATGGTGCGGTGGCTGTTGAGTGTACAGGCGATGCGTACCAGAGGGGTGCGGGTGTCATATCCAATTGCGCCCCAAACCATAATGACAGTAGACGGACCGGTATGGCAATGCATAATCCAGGCGTCATACAGTCTCTCGCCGCGGTGCCGCCACACGCGGACCCCACCATCGTGGTGTTGCAGGCAGAAGCGGGATTCGTCGGAGAAGACAATGTCGTGCCATTCCGTGGTCCAGGTGCGGCGTTCAACGGCTCACTGCCGCCGCACTCGCCGGTGGTGTAGCGTCAATGGTAATCGGAGCAATGGGCACCGTGCAGCCGTCAATGCCCGCCGCACGACATGCCGGTCCTCTGGTTTGGTGGTGTGCCGCGGCTGCGGCAATCGCTCGCGTCGGTCCGGCCGTCCCTCCTGCAGCCACGGAATCCATATTTGCCTCACTGTGGCTGGATGTCGTCCCACACGGGCGGCGTTGTCTCGGTACGATAAACCGCTGTCGCGATAAGCCACTATTCGTCCTCTGTCGAACTCTGAAACGTGCTGGAATGACTGCCGTATTCTGCGACGAGGCATTAGGAAGCTTCCCGCGCACAGGTCCGGCAGCACAACACACTTCCACTACTTACACCCCGCCTTCTGTGCACCCTTCTTATACTGCTTCTCGGTGGCGTGCTGGGCGCACATGATTTGCATATGCCTTTCAATGCTAATCGTTTGCATGTCCTCTCGCGGGCGACGCATGCTGCGAATTTCAGACCAATCGGATGCTTCCTTCTTGGTGTTTCATTTTGGGTGGCCAGCAGTGTATGTATAGCCTGAGTGAATCGCAATTCCACTAAAATACATAGTCAAGTCAAACGTCGTGCACATATAAAATTTACTCAGATGTGGTCTGATTAATAATTTTCTACTATTCAATTTTATATTTTAGTTTTTTAGCAAATATTTTTAGTTGCTTTCGAAAATAATTGTAGTTATTAGTATGTGTTAGTTGACAAGGTAAGTTATTCCGTAACATGATTTCCATAACACTGCCTGAAATTATCCCATTTGCTTCGAAGTCATTCTTTTAGCTTAGACTTGTCTTTTGCTAACATATCGATAACAGGTATAATGCTTTTTAAATTAGTTATTTCTTAAACATCTCCTCTCGTTCATCTGTGATGCCTGTAAAATTGGAGCTGCTTAACGTTATGCTCCAGATAACTAGCACAATATCCTTAATTACACAATGAGCAGCATTAGGATTTCTAGCGTGCAATACTCTGCTTACGAAAAAATCAGGAGCGCGCAAGCAAAACCAAACATGTCACAAAAATGTGAATTATCAAGTAAGCATTTGTTATGATAAAGGATGATGGTCTGATTCCGTTTCTGTATCATAAGCCGACCCAAACCAAACAGCTCCCACTCATTTTATAGGCGAAAAATACTCGATTCAAGCAAAAACGAACATGTACGAGTTGCAGGCTCAAGCAAAATCAAACATGTCGAATGAACCAATCAGATCTCTAAAATTCGGTCACGTGACGAAGCCGATAAGAGTGACGCGGTGGCATTCACGTTTTCAGACAGTCGACGTGTTCTGTTCAAACGTGGTGATTATTTTCGTACGTTTGTCATAGTTTTAGAGAAATGGAAGAGGTCGGAGATGGTTTAGTAATGGTGAGGGAAGTTTCAAAAGGACAAAGTAAAAGAATCAAAAGAGGGTGTGAAAGAAAAAGCTAAGAAAGAACGCTGTGGTGCACCAGATGGTTTCAAAGCTTTCATGGGTTGCAAACATCAGAACGCTCGGTTCTTGTGCTATAAAATTCGTCCATGTGAACATCAGGAACAATGTGATTGCCTGGAGGCCGACTGTGGTCTACATATTTGATTTTTATTAATGTACTTGTTTTTTAATTTTCATAAAAATCCATTCTTTTCAGTCAAGCATTTTTTTATACCACCTATTATTATTTTTGTTAATTTGTAATAAATTGAGCAAAATAAAGACATACCAACATGTGACAGCAACTTTGGTACATAATGAACAAAAATTATATGAAATAAATAAATAAAAAACATCAACTGAAAAGTGAAAATGCTTCTCTTTCTCCATCAACTTTTTCTTTCAAACCTTGATATTTTTGTTAGAGAATAGGTATTCTATTAAAGGCAGGTTGATTATTGTACAGATAGGTAGATTCAATTCAGAATATGTTCAAGATAAATCCAACAAGTCACTACGGCATCTGATCGAAAACAAACATGTCACTTGAAGCCCGAACAAAAACAAACATGTCAACAACAAAAAACTTTAATATTTTGATTTTAAAATATTTTTGATCTGAATCACATCCGTAGGCGTGTTTAGAGCACCAAAAGGAAAGTAGCTGATAGTTGAACAATGCGAAATCCATTGCGCATAACTCAAGGAACGTTTTTTCTGCGTACTGCAAATCTGGATCTGATGTACATGTTTGGTTTTGTTTGCGCGCTCCTCAAATGTCTTTATTTGGTCTTCAAGGCATATCACTAAGATAAGTTGTCAATGGTAATATTCGGCAACCAACAGGTTACCTTAACCTTTTAAGCGGCCGATGTTTCTGAATCAAATGGTGCCCAAACTTTTCCAAGTTTCCCAAACAGAAATTGTTCACATAGCGACTTGATTCTACAAAAGCTACGAAAAAACGTTACCTTTACCTCTCCCACGTCAGCAGTACCGAACATAAACTTATCGCTAGTGATCAGATCTCGCTTCTATAGTTCTCTGCTCCATGACCCTAGACATGATGGGGAATGGTTTATTCCCGTGGCAGGGACAACGTCCTCCTGGACAGAAACAAGTGCCTCAAACATCTTCTGTCTTTCTTTTCTTAGATTAGTCGACACTGTTATAGCAGTTAGAAAGGATTAGTGTCAATCATCCTCTTAAGGCTGTCTTTGAATGAGAATTCTATCCTCTATCTGCAATGTAAATTCTTTTGTACACATTTCCTCGAAGACCATTACTTTATAGTGTTTGAAATTTTGAGCACAAATAAAAACGACCTCCAAACTATGAATATGCCGTTTTATGCACGATAAAAAATGACGAAAATGGCATTTAAAAACCTTAAATGATAAGTTAAAACCAATTTCATGAGTACTTTCAATCCTACTTTAGGACCATCCTCAGATGAAATGAACACGTCCTAGAGATCACACAGGTTAATATAACATGCACATTGCCGTATACGCATGATTAAAGTTTTTTTTTTATTGGAGGTTTAACGACCACCGTGAGCAACTCAATGGGCTATAAGCAGTCGCCCGTCCCTAATTTAGGGTCACTGGTTCCAGGAAAGGGAGAGAGCCAGTGCCGTAAGACAAACACAACCTCCATGCCTCACCGGGATTCGAACCCGGACCCCTTACGGACGAATGATCAGAGGCCATCGCTTAGACCACTGCGCCACCGGGGCGGCGTTTAAAGTTCAACACACTCTTGACGTAAGCAATTAATGTCCTATGAAATTGAGTCAGCATTCACGGTGAGGAATACGGTTGCGACGTCCAGACTTTATGAGGTTTTTCCGTACTCCAGATACAGCACCAGTCCATATTTTTAAGAATTAACAAACTCTCTGCTAATAACAAAGCTGACAAATTTATAACGAGGAACAGTACACCAATTAAGTAGTAAATAGTAACAATGTACTAGTGATCCGATTTATTGGCGTAGGGAATAAACACATAAGCGTTTCCAAGCTTTCGCACATCAACCAGATGGCTTTTTCAAGGAAGTTAGACAAATCTCTACCAGGATCCCGCGCGCAACCAACGTGATGCTTGGTATCTTTAATGAATGTAACGTCGCATCTATTTATTGTCAAGTTCCCGCGTTCAAATTGTTAAGCGTTCTATTTTTCAGTTTGCAGTTTCTGTCTAACTTCCTGGAAAAAGCCATATGGTTGATGTGCGAGAGCTTGGAAACGCTTATGTGTTTATTTCCTACGCCAATAAATCGGATCACTAGTACAGTGTTACTATTTACTAACAAAGCTGTTTTACTTGATGGGGTCCCCACTACAGCCGCTTTGTCCCATTCAGGTTCATATCCTCCTCCACAAACAGTCCTTGCCAACGCTATGTTTTGTGCACCATTGCGGACACTATATTTGTGTTTCATAATTCTAGTCTGTAATTTCCTGCATGTAGAGCCGATGTATGCAGACTCCGAATTACCTGCATCATTAGAACGCAAGGGAATATTGTAAATTCCCCATTTGTCTATGTCTTTCACAGAATCTCGGTCGCTGCAGATCAGGGTACGGATGTTTTTCGTCCTCACCCCAAAATCAATATGATATTTTCGGTAGATATTCTTTGGGGCTTGAACAATGGGCGGCACATATTGTACTGATCCTACACATCTTGAGATTCGGTCTTCAGTGGACAACGTGATAGTTGTCCGGTTCGAAACTCTGTGATTTACACTCCGTATCATGTCCTCAGAGTACCCGAAGGCTCGAGCCTGGTCCCTGATTATCTCTAGCTCCAAATTCCGAAATTGTAAAGAGGACGAATGCGATAAAGCACGTTTGACCAGGAATAAAAAAAAGGGGTGAGGACGAAAAACATCCGTACCCTGATCTGCAGCGACCGAGATTCTGTGAAAGACATGGACATTATTTTTATGTTTTCGAATCGAAGTTAGAATAGGTATTTCAGTTAAAATAAACAGATATTTCAGACAGAGCCGAGTTTCTTTATTTTGCCCCCAAGACAATTGCATATATCCGCCTCAAACACGAGCTGACTTTTTTACTCCGATGTTTATTAATAGCTGACACTTTTTGATTTCACCGGTATACGAACGGTCTTTTCAATAAGAAACTTACTTCTGAATAAAGAAAAGAGCTCTGACTTCAGCTAAATGTGAGTATTTCATATTAAAGTTTATAACGTAATGTCTTTTTCGTGAGCAAGATTGACGTTACGCTAAGTCTAAAGCCATTAAATAAGAATAAGATGCAATAGTTTACGGCCAAACGAAACATAAACAGAAGTCAACTTACGATAACTTTTTATTGGTCCAGCAGTACTTCAATAGATCTAACGTATAACACAGCAGGTAATCCATATTATTCTTAGCGATCGAACGTCTACACACACACATCCACACGAGCAACTGTTGTCCTTTTTATCTATCGTTCTTATCACATTCATACGTCACTTTCTCTCTGACCTCAAATGTTGCCAACTGTATTCTCGTTTGAGGGAAAAGACATAACGTTATGTTTGGAAGTATAAAGGAAAACAAACTCAAATTTACATAGGAAAAGGAACTAAAAATGAAAGTTAACTGAGAATATACGTCACAAGTTTAATAACGAAATTTCCTCATTTGGTTTATATATACAGCGAATGGGTTTGTGCATATAATTTTTAAGGCATTCACTAGTACGATGGGTTCCGGCAGCGAATAATTCCCCTTTCCTCCACTGGTTTTAGTAATCAATGTGTTACTATTTAGAGAAGGAGCTTTGAGCTCAGCTAATTCAACGTATGTAAGAGAGGGTACCCTCCGTTTTAAAATATTTGTTCCGGCTGTACTGGTCGTTGCTAATAAAGGACTTTATCGTGGTCACGCCTCCCTCTGTGGCTTTCTGGAGCTTTTTCTTCATTGTCTATCTGTGAAACGTGTTCCACGGTTTCATATGATCTCTGGGATGGTTTAGGATATTACACACATCTGATGAATTCTTTGTTAAAATCAAGTATTACGAAGTCCAGCGGGCGGAAATCAAATATTAAATATGTATTTAATACACGACAGTTTGCCGTACGAAAAATTTCGCAGCTATAACGCCACGATCTGGCATATACAAGGGAGGATCGAAGAGTAATATGTACAGCAATATTTTTCTCTTTGCAGGTTGCAGTTTGGCAGACAACGAGTTTGAATATACCGCTACAAACCGGTTTGGCTGGATCAGGTGTCGCCGTGGTGGAAGACATTGTGAACGACAGCACAAAGATGATGTTGCGTTTGCTAGCGTCGTCCACGAAGTAAGAGCAACGCGGTGTAGTTCGATTTTTGTGGGCTAAACGGAAAACCCCGACGGAAATTCACAAAGAAATGGTCGAAGTGTATGGTGGCGATTGCCTGGACTGCACAACATCTCCACCCGGTGCAGCTTCTTTGCAGAGGGCCGTGGCAATTTTACAGATTCGCCACGACCTGTAAGCACGTCATCACCTGCCACTGTGAGAGGCATTGAACAGGCAATTCTGAGTGACCAGTGGATCCATCTGCGCACTTTGTCATAGAAGTTCAACATTTCGTACGGTATAACGTATGATATCGCGCATGACTGATTGCAATTTCGCAAGGTCAGTGCGCGATCGGTGCCCAAGAACTTGACAGACGACCAGAAGGGGCAGAGAATGGTGACATCTTTGGACCACTTGATGCGTTACGTAGAAGAAAGACATGAATTTCTGGCAGGTGTAGTGACGGGTGGTGAGTGCTGGGCGTACCACTACACACTACAACAAAGAAGGCCAGTATGGTGTGGAAACATTCCGACTCCACGCCACCAAAAGAATTAAGAGTAGCCCATTCTGCACAAAAGGTCCTCATGACGGTGTTCTGGAACATGCATGGAGTTTCATCCAACGGGGACCACTGTGAATGCCAAAACCTACGCTAACACATTGACAATGTTGCATCGTGCCTTTCGTGACATAAAACCCAACAGATACGCTGCAAATGTCAGAATGTATCATGACAACGCTCGCCCACAGGTTACACTACACGTTCGCGACAAATTGCACAATTTGGCTGGGAGGTGCTCCAGCACCTACCCTACAGTCCGAACCTGGCTCCTTCAGACTTTCATCGGTTTGGTCCCTTGAAAAGATTCCTGGGCGGCCAACGCTTCGAATTAGCTGACGAAGTCAAATCGGTTGTCTGCAGGTGGCTATACGCCCAGAAAACGGACTTCTATGAACAAATTATACTAAAACTGGTACCACGCTGGGACAAATGTCTCGAGCGCTCGGTTCTTATGTTGAAAAATAGCTAAGAAATATAGTTGCACTGTGTATATGTTTTGTTTTTCCTATCTATTTAGGGATCCCAGATACATTGGAAACACATACGGGACACTTACGACTGAGGGTGAAAGTTTAGTATGCGCATCCATCACATATTCCAGTCTTACAAAATGATTCTAACTATTCTTATTAATCAATCAGTCTTGCTCACTCTTGCAATACTTTTCTGAAGGATGAATTTCACTTAACAATTGTTTCTTTTTAAGAATCATGTCATGAAAAGCTACACAATCCTCATTGAAGAATGGTTTTACAGTTTTTACAGACAATTTGTTTTTCTCACCAGTCCACAGTGCGTTCATGCAAGAAAATAATCTTTCCACACACGCATTTGTTCCAGGGATGCACATAACGAACTCTACTACTTTCTTTAAGTTTGATAGTTCTCCTTCAACATTTTTTAAAAGATCCACCCAGACTCCATCTAACTGTTTCGATTTCAACATGTCCTTCACTTCACTATCTTTTTTTGGACTTCAGAGCTGTTTTCACTACCATTACTTCATCAAACAAATTAGATTTAACAATGTTTGATATGGCAGTGGTCTGATTGATAGTTGGACTGTTTGAAAAACTTTTCCCAAGGTAATCTGTTCTCAGTTTCACCCAAGACATACTGTCTAATTTCAGCATATACTATGACCATTCTTTTATATATGACGCAGATGTGTTGTAGAAATCAATTTTATGAGATTGTATTACTGACTGCATCCACCAGGCGTCGAGGTCACGTGCCCTCCTATCCTCCGATATCAATCTGCCACGGCTGTGCTTGCCTACGTAATGAGAGCATTGACCACAGAGTTAGACGCGGGAGATAACAGTCAGCTTGAGGGAAGCTTGGCGTGCAGGTTAAAAAATGTGTTTGTAAAAGAACAGAAATTGTAACTCATCGATTTTGTTTTTCAGTCTTGAACTCTAAAATACAGGATAGAAAGCTGTCCCGAAGAGTTTTCTCGGGACAACGGGACGCATTAGCCCAAAACGGGACGATCCCGTATTTTACGGAACGTCTGGGATCCCTATATCTATTAAACTGTTGCCCCCCCCCCCTCAAAAAAAAGTAGTGTGCATTAGCTCTCGATCCATCCTCGTATCGAACAAAATTCGCCTCTACCTAAAGAAAAGAAAATGCTTGGTTCGAACCTTTGTATTTCATGATGTATCTATTCGTAGATTCTTAAAATTATTATACAGTTCTTTTAAAGCATTCGTTCGATCTTAGTTTTGTGCCGACTGTCAAAATAATGTGCGGAGTGAGCCTTTTTATTCTTCAGTCCTCTAACCCTTTTGTTTTTTACGCTTTCCAACCATAGGTTGTAGAAGCGTATATGCTCCAGTTTTGTCCGTCCGCCTGTCGGCACGATAACTCGCGTAAAAATGGTTCGATTTCGATGAAATTTTAGTATGTGGTAGGGGACCACCTGGGCACTAACCTTATTGAAAATGGACGAAATGGGGCCAAAGGTCACGGCATAGAATCGGGATCCATTCCATTGCCCTTATGCGTCATAACTTGCGTAAATATGGTTCGATGTCGATGAAATTTTAGCATATTGTAGGGGACCACCTGGGAATGAACCCTGTTGAAAATTAGTTAAGTGGGGTCAAAGGTCAGGACATAAGAGCGGAATGCATTCCATTGCCTTTATGCGTCATAACGTGCGTAAAAATGGTTCGATTTCAATGAAATTTTATTATGTGGTAGGGGACTATCTGTCTCATTACGTCACGCATTGTGTGTGGATCCTATTAAAGTTTTATGACGTCACACTCTTGCGAGCAGATGGTTGCGATTCCCATCTGCCTCATTACGTCACGCGTTGTGTGCGTATGTCCGTCCGCACGATAGCTCACGCAAAAATCGTTCGATTTCGATAAACTTTTAGTATGTGGAAGGGGATCACCTGGGAAGGAACCCTATTGAAAGTGAACGAAATGGGGTCAAAGGTTAGGACATAGGAACGGGATCCACTTCAATGCTTTTTTTTTTTTTTTTTGATTGGACGTTTAACGACCACCGTGAGCAACTCAATGGGCTATAAGCAGTCGCCCGTCCCTAATTTAGGGTCAGTGGTTCCAGGGAAGGGAAAGAGCCAGTGCCGTAAGACAAACACAACATCCATGCCTGACCGGGATTCGAACCCGGACCCCTTACGGACGGATGATCAGAGGCCAGCGCCTTAGACCACTACGCCACCGGGGCGGCCACTGCTTTTATGCGTCATAACTAACGTAAAAAAAGTTCGATTTCGATTAAATTTTAGTATGTGGTAAAGGACGAACAATATTGTCCCCTACCACTTGGGGACAAACCCTATTGAAAATGGGCGAAATGGGGTCAAAGGTCAGGGCATAAGAGCGGAATCACTTCCATCGCCATTATGCGTCATAACGTACGTTAAAATTCTTCGATTTGGATGAAATGTTAGTATGTTGTAGGGGCCTGCCTGTGGACGAATCCTGTTGAAAATGGGCGAAATGGGGTTAAAGGTTAGGACACAGGAGCGGAATCTATTCCATAGCCCTTATGCATCATAACTTACGTAAAAATGCTTCCATTGCGACAAAACTTTACCATGTTATTTCGGAGGTATGCTGAACCGGTTCTGTTAAATATAATCGAAATGGGATCAAAGGTCAGGGCACAGGACCGAGATTTATTCCACAGCGATTATCCTCATAACTTGAGTAATGATTTCTGGTATGTTGGAAAGCGTATTATAATCAATGCATTGCATGATTTTACTAACTTGTTGTTTTTTGTTACTGCCAAGGACAGAAGAAAGGAACGCGTGAAAAAGATTTTCTGTGTTTTTCTAAATTTTTGTAAATCACAATTTCCTTGCTCTCAAGCGTTTTTTTTTTTTTTTTAATGATGAGAAACTGAAACCCTATGTACGGTTCCGTTTAAGTGCTTTAGCGATTTCTCTGAGTACCCATAAGGCTTTAATATTGCTCAACTTTGCTCTACAGCAGCTAGAGAACCAGAGCGAAGGAAGAAACGTTATTTATCACTTTCCAGAGTTTCGAAGCCAGACCCCATGGCCATTGGTGTGACCTAACCCCAGTGGGGTACGCATCTGCCCGATAGCCCTTCTATTTTAGAGACGCTTGAGCTCTGGGCACAAAAAGGCCTTTTTTCGTACAGAATTTAAAAGTATTTGGTCCTAGCTCTTGTGTCACAAAATAAATGGAGAAAATATTATTCTTTAGCCGAAATAGGCGGAAAAACGATTTTTGTAAAAAAAATAATAAAAATCGCCATGCAGATAGTTTTGCTCGTTTTTGTGAAATTATGCTCGTTTGCGATTTCTGGCACAAGGGACATTTGGCCAAAGTCCTCCAAAACATTATGCATGAATATGGAAATGCAGTTTAATAAATCAACAACCAAGTCAAAGACCTGCGGAACGGACGCCAGCCTCGGGTGAGGATGGAAAAACGGCACTCCATAAAAGTTATCTTCAAAAAATATATACAGCTGGGGCTTTTTGTGATTGATTAATACTACCAATTCTATCAATTGCTGCAGCTGTGCTGCGTTGATCAGATGTACGATAATTGCACACTTTATCTCCAGATGATGGGATAACATGCATCAAGCTCTTTTTTTCCCCCTATTCGGCTCAGATTTGCAAATGTTTATTTATCTTGTCCAACGATTACCTGGGTAACTGATGTGGTTTGGATAATGGAGAAACCTCTTTCGCCCAGCGCAAACACTTTGCTCGAACGAAAAACAGGAAAACCAAAAGCACTATGTGTTTTAAAAGGAAGATTGGAACATTAAACAGAGTCAAGTGGGCTGAGACCGTGAGAACGACAATCCCCGATCATCGGAAAAAACCGACTGACTTCATTACAGCAAAGTAACGATTAGAAAACGTAATTCATTACAATACAGTCTTTATATAACCTTCATTTTTATGCTTCTGGCTGTCTTCGCACTCTTCTCATAAGGCGTGGAAAGCAGGCGCTGTTTTAGGTTAACCACATTTTGTCATCCGCCTGGCAATTGGTCCATAACTTTGTCAGCAATGTAAGTCTCACATTCCCCGGAAGATGAATCTATTCCCATGTCAACAACACGAGGCGACGCATTCCTAGGAACATCCGCAGAACCTCACACTGGCTACCCTAGTGGCGCAGTGGTCTGAGAGATGGCTTATGACTATTCGTCCGAGATGGGTCCGGGTTCGAATCCCGTGAGGCATGGGTGTTGTATTTGTCTTACGGCGCTGGCTCTCTCCCTTCCCTAGAACCAGTGGCCCTAAATTAGGGACGAGCGACTGCTTATAGCCCATTGAGTTGCTCACGGTGGTCGTTAAACCTTCAATCAAAGAAAGAACCTCATACTGACGTTTCTCTCGAGCCCTTCACTGCTTTACGCCGTCTAAGTCTTTTCTGATTTCAATTCGACATAAGCAGGGGCGCACTAATAGCCGCCGCGGTGCGAAGGCGCCTCATGGTTAAGAGAGCCACTAGCATGAAAAAACAGATTTTACAAATATTTTTGTGGAAACTTCGTATGAAAC
Organism: Macrothele yani; assembly: GCA_039090855.1. NCBI lineage: Eukaryota > Metazoa > Arthropoda > Arachnida > Araneae > Macrothelidae > Macrothele > Macrothele yani. Next base: position 71,317,257 of record CM077016.1, on the reverse strand, counting down.
TGGTTAAAGAAGTAGCCAAGAATTAAGGCAGCTTCGAATGAAGTATTAAGAAGAAAAGCATTTTGTTCTCACAATACGTAGAATCTTTAGAAATAATTTTCCCTGCTTTAGTTCCTAAAAAGTGGATGGATAACGGGAAAGCAGCTATTCAAAAGTAATTGAGGCCCCCTGTAATAGCCCTTGCTGCTACAAGAGGGCCTCAAGTTCACAGCCATAGTTTCTATTCAGGTATATTAACAAGAGAATGTGAAAAAAAATATCAGTTCAATGAGCTGAATTTTTATACCAGTAAGGATAAGGTGTTATGTATTATACAATGCCGAACAATTGCTAAGGACGGATGACAATAGCAACGATAGCAACCATAAAATGGAAGGCAGGAAAACGTGGAAATTAGCATAAGTGCGGGATACAGTAAGACGTGTTGTGCGTATGCAAATCTTGGATTGCCGAACTTGTTCGTGACGTCATAGCGCTGATAAGAGATATAAAGGATTTGACGCCTATTGACCGTTGTTGTTCAAACGCAAAGTTGAAAGGGAAAGAATCAATTGACGAACTTGAATTTTCAGTATGTCTTCCCGACATCACCTAGATGATTTTACGCGTGGCCGTATTATTGGCAAGATTGAAGAAGGGCGAAAAATAACAGATGTTGCCAGGGAGTTAGACGTCAGCCACAGTGTTGTTTCAAGGCTTTGGAAATCATTTCAAACAAATGGAGAGTGTAGCAAACGTCACGGGGAGGTCGTGTTCGCAGTACGACACCTGCAGAAGATCGGTACATAGTGCTATCAACAAAAAGACACCGGCGCAGCACAGCTAGTGGGGTAGCAAATCAGTTTATGGCTGCTACTGGCAAGCGGATCTCCCGAAAAACTGTCGCCAGACGTTTGCATGAAGGAGGACTGTACGCCCGCCGTCCTGTTGTGTGCATCTCATTGTCCAGACGTCACCGTACCGCCCGTTTGCAATGGTGCCATCAACATCGCAATTGGACTGATAACGACTGGTCTGCTGTCCTCTTCTCAGATGAGAGTAGATTCAGTCTATCGTCTGATTGTCGACGACAACTGATCTGGCGTGATAGTGGTACTGCATATTGTCCAGCAAACGTACAGGAAAGGGACCGATATCCGACATGTAGTGTCATGGTATGGGCTGTCATCATGATCAATGGCCGTACGTCCCTCTATGTGCTTCCAACTGAGACTATGACTGGCCAACGATACATTAATGATGTTCTGCTACCTCATGTTTGCATGTTCCGTGGTGCTGTCGGTGATAGATTCATTTTCATGGACGACAACGCAACATGTCATCGAACAGTCACTGTCCAGGAGTGTCTTGAGAGCGAGGATATTCAACGCCTCGTATGGCCAGCACGTTCTCCAGATCTGAATCCCATTGAAAATGTGTGGGATGCTTTGGGGAGGAGTCTTGTTGGTCGCCAATGCCCTCCAATAAACAAGGACACCCTCATTCGTGCACTGACAGAGGAATGGGATAAATTACCCCAACAGCTGCTTGATAATGTTGTGCAAAGCATGACACGACGTGTGGAATCTTGCATCGCCTTCCATGGTGGCCATATCCCGTATTGACATCTTACGCCGGAACGCCTGCGGACGGTAATTGCATTTTCATCACGTTTACGTATTCTGCACAAAATGGCCTGTTTGTCCCTTGAATACGTTCCAAAGCCTTCTGGATTTCAGAGCACAATAAATTGTCTTTCTTGTAATGTCCTGGCATTCTGACATTTTTTTATTTCGTCCTTAGCAATTGTCCAGCAGTGTAGTTGTTTACGCCTAACTATGCATCCTTCCAAATATATATTGAACTAAAACGTGTTCTTCGCGGGAACGAAAAATTGGAGACCTGTGCCATTTTATTTTTATGACAGAGTCAACAGTTTTTTTCTCTTATGTGCAAAACATTGTGGCATTATACATATTTAGAGCGTTTTTTATATTCCAGAGTAAATAATTTAAGTAGTTTTACGTGTTTTGTGCTGCATTTCTGAATCGTTACTTAGTTATTTGCTTACTTATGTTGTGACATTTCGTGTAAATTTTAAACGTCACCACACGGTAGTTGCATGTTTCGTGTGTGCAATTGTGAAGCATTTCAAAAAGCAGACCTTAGTTCTTTAAAAATATAAAATTTGCATGATATGATTAACTTTGACGTAAGTATTTTATGTAGTAATTTGTATCGATAACCAGGACAATTATTTTAATTGTAACATACACATTTGTTTTTCACGCGTTAAAGTGAAATCATTTTGATTTTACGAAAAATACTCGTAGGTTCCAAAGAATTTGATTTATTGAAATACTCGCAAAGCCTTAATAATAAAATGGAAGTTAAAATTTTGAGTAATTGAAAGCTAATGGATTTTCGCAAAAGGGCCTCGAAAACATTTTTTGCGGGGGTGGCTCGAGTTTTTCCGGTACGTCACTGGACACAGAACTTCTCTCTGTATTCTCAGATACACGCTGTACTTCTTGGGTTAGGCACAGGAACTCCTACAACAACTTCCGACGTGTATACTATACTCCACGCGGGTCGGATATAAAAACTAGCTGATCATATACTGGTGCGCGCAGACCTTCTTGTCCATCAAAATTCTCTCTATCCTGATACAGGACTGAAAAACGTCACCGTTTGATACACTTACGTCACTCCTTCACAACTCTGCATCGTAAAAAAAAAAAAAAAAAAAAAAAAAAACATTCTGAAATACAGGAGCCGCTTTCCGTGATTCCTTTCGTGAATTAACGAAACATATTTCTGATACAACCATTTCCGTGACTCCTTTCGTGAATTACCGGAACATATTTCTGATAAAACCTTTTCTGTGACTCCTTTCGTGAATTACCGAAGGATATTTCTGATACAACCTTTTCCGTGGCTCCCTTCGTGAATTACCGAAGCAAATTTCCGATAAAACCTTTTCCGTGACTTATTTCGCGAATTAACGAAGCATATTTCTGATAGAACCTTTTCCGTAACTCCTTTCGGGAATTAACGAGGCATATTTCTGATAAAAACCTTTTTCGTGACTCCTTTCGTGAATTACCGAAGCATAGTTCTGATAAAACCTTTTCCGTGACTTATTTCGCGAATTAACGAAGCATATTTCTGATAGAACCTTTTCCGTAACTCCTTTCGTGAATTAACGAAGCATATTTCTGATAAAAAACCTTTTCTGTGACTCCTTTCTTGAATTAACGAAGCATATTTCTGATACAACCTTTTCCGTGACTCTTTTCGTGAATTTTCATACCTACTGTCGCCTATCCAAGAAATTCCTTGTCTCGCACAGGTTCTCTTGCCTTTGATACTGGGTTTTCAAGTCCATACCTTGCTGTTGCCTATGTAAGGAATTCTTTGTCTCCCCTCTTGCTTTTTCCTTTGATGCTTGGTTTTCTAGTCCATACCTTGTTGTTCCTGTCAAAGAATTATTATTTTCACTGGTTCTCTTTCCTTTGATGCTTGGTATCCTGCACCATACCTTGCTGTTGCCTATCCAAGATATTATTTGCCTTCCATGGCTCTCTTGCCTTTGATACTGGGTTTCAAGTCCATACTTTGTTGTTGTCTGTCCGAGGAATGCTATGTCTTCCTCTGCGTCTCTTTTCCCTGATACAGCCTATTCTTTCCCCTGTTCATGCCTTAATGTTGCTCTCCAGATTAGTCTTTGTCTTCCACTGCTCCTCTTTCCTTTGGTTTCAAGCTGCTGAAGGATAGTTGCATTACTAATCTTTTCAGCCCACTGCATTTTCTGCATTCTTCTCATTGTCTCCATCTCCAATGCATTCATTTAATTTGTTCACATTTTCTTCGGTATCCAAATGCAACATGTGAGAATTCTAAATCTGAAGTCACAGTTCTTAAATCTGAAGTCACATTGCTAAATTAGAAAACACAGACTGCAGTTTTTTATGAATGCAGATTTGTATTACCTTTCTTATCCTTATGCCTTCGTTTGATTTAGACTCTGATTAAATTATCAACCGAGAAATAATTTTAGATTTCATCTTATTTTTCCTTTTCGAAAAATCCCGCTGTCGTAGTTTCCATTATACGTATTTTGAAATTCTCAATATTTTTCTTTAATTTCATTAATCTTAATCCCATTTTTTCACTTTTTCATAATTTAGCGTAAAAATAGATTGTACGTATTACATATTATTGATACTAAGATCTTGCTGATATAGCATTAAGTATTAATTTTAATAATTTGTAAACCATTTAGAGTAATGCAGAGTGCACAAAATAAAAGTACATGTCATATAATTTATTTTTTTCGATCCATACTCTTTTTGTTTTTCTTTGTGTAGTGATTTAAGGTGGACGTCTAGTGATTTTGCTCCCAGAGCTGCCAGTGGCTACTAATAGGCGACTATTGCTACTACTTTTGATGACAGGCGACTATGGCTACTATTTCCTACAAAAAATAACTAAAAGCAACTATTTTCAGAAAACCCCTGAACTATTTTAATTGAAAGGCTACTATTTAAAAAAAAAACGCAATTTGTGTTGCGTATATCGATGAGCTTGTATAACATCAGTTTTAATATCGATACACGTGAATATCAACTTTGATATGGATATGTATATGTCAAATCGATATCGATATGTCATGTTCAGTTCATTGCTTTCTGCTCTATTGCAAGTAACACGGAGGAAAGTCAATGGCAAGTATAGACTAGACCCACGTGTGATTAGAGGAACGACCTACACAAATCAAGATATTCTGCCGAAAAAGTGTTTCGTCTTTCTGTTTGGAACATGGCAGAGATTGATTGTTTATTCGAATGAGATTCTTGATATCCTTCGTGGTAAACGGTGAAAATACCCCCGTGAAAAAATATCCCCGGAGAAAATACCCCTGAAAACTGAAAAGCGGTAAAAATGCCCCCGGAAAAAATACTCCCAGAACAAACGGTTCACTGTAAACTGCCACACAGGAACACTGATGTGTGGCAGTGTTCCGGTGTTGCAATTTACCAGCAACCTTGCCACATATCTTTCAGCAACTTGGCTACAAATGTTCAAAGGGGGGGAGGGTATCGAGATTGCCGTTTCTGGGCCTATATTGAGAACTGAATTGGGAACTTCATAGGAATTTCGCGAAAACTTTCCATATAAGCCAAGCGAGAATTGTACTTTAATTTGAAGAAATAAATTGCCGAGGATCCGAGGTATACTTGGTTTGGAGGGGGGGGGGATCTACCCTGAACTTCCGTAACATTATATTCTGGGCCGCTGGAGTCTGTCAGTGTATCCAGGAAGTTCCCCTTGAAGTGTCCGTTAAGTCCGTGAGTTTTGGGAGGGAGGCTTTCCCCCAAAATGTTAAAATGGACGTAGAGCTTGAACCTTGCTCTGTATAACGATTCCGTACACGACCACGAATTTTCAGGAGGGTGGGGTCAATTCACCCTCCCCAAGTTTCTAAGAGCGCAGACAGGTGCTCAAGTAAAGGATTTGCTCGCAATTTCTATGCTTCATGTTGTGTTTAATGGCAAACTATGTATGCCCTTCCCTCCCTCCCCCTGAAATTTGGTGAAGTCTGTAAAAGGGATACGAGGTGCTTGGTTTAGAGGGCCATACCCCCAACTTCAGTAATTTTATATTCTGAACCTCTAGAGTCGATCAGTGTATCCCCGATTTTACCCCTGAAGAGCTCTTAGAAACTGGGGGGGGGGGGTATACCCTCCCTCCTGAAAATTCATGGTCGTGTACAGAATCATTATACACTGCTGGCCACCCAAAATGCAACACCAAGAAGGACACGAGATAGCAAAGCCAGATTTACTGGATACATAACAACAGATACAAAGATGAAACGATTGAGCTTACAGGCCCGTGCGACTTGCCGAACACGCAGACATCAATAGTTCGTGTGGCCCCCATGGCTGGCAATAACGGCCGCTACACGCCGCGGCATCGAACGAAAGAGGCTTTGGATGTGGGCTTGGGGTATGTCGGTCCAGGCTGCTTCCACACATTGCCACAGTTCATGAGGCGTAGCCGCGGGTGGTGCTTGCCGGGCCACTCGGTTGCCGATCAGCAACCAGACGTGTTCGATAGGCGACATATCGGGAGAACAGGCTTGCCACGGCATCAGTGACACCTGGTGGGCCGTGAAGAATTGTTGCACGATGCGTGCCACGTGCGGGCGCGCATTGTCCTGTTGAAACGTGGCCGCAGGCAGGTCCTGCAGGTAAGGGACGACTACAAGCTCCAAAACGTCGGAGATGTAGCGGTGGCTGTTGAGTGTATCGGCGATGCGTACCAGAGGGGTGCGGGTGTCATATCCAATTGCGCCCCAAGCCATAACGCCAGGCGACGGACCGGTATGGCGATGCATAATGCAGGCGTCATACAGTCTCTCGCCGCGGTGCCGCCACACGCGCGTCCAACCATCGTGGTGTTGCAGGCAGAAGCGGGATTCGTCGGAGAAGACAATATCGTGCCATTCCGTAGTCCAGGTGCGGCGTTCAACGGCGCAATGCCGCCGCATTCGCCGGTGGTGTAACGTCAATGGTAATCGGAGCAATGGGCGCGGTGCGACAAGTCCCCGCTGCTGCAGACGACGTCGAACGGTACGTGCTGACACAGGTTGTTGCGCAACACACCCTAATTCCTGCGTTAACGTTCGTGGTGTGGCCGTGCGAGCCGTCAAAGCCCGCCGCACAACATGCCGATACTTTCGTTTGGTGGTATGCCGCGGCTGCGACAATCGCTCACGTCGGTCCGTCCGTCCCTTTGGCACCCACCGAATCCATACTCGCCTCACTGTGGCTCGATGTCGTCCCACACGGGCGCCGATGTCTCGGTACGATAATCCGCTGTCGCGATAAGCCACTATTCGTCCTCTGTCGAACTCTGAAACGTGCTGGAATGACTGCCGTATTCTGCGACGAGGCATCGGGAAGCTTCCCACGCACAGGTCCGGCAGCACAACACACTTCCACTACTTACACCCCGCCTTCTGTGCACCCTTCTTATAGTGCTTCTCGGTGGCGTGCTGGGCGCACATGATTTGCATATGCCCTGCAATGCTAATCGTTTGCATGTCTTCTCGCGGGGGACGCATGCTGCGAATTTCAGGCCAATCGGATGCTTCCTTCTTGGTGTTGCATTTTGGGTGGCCAGCAGTATATAAAGCATGGTACTAATGTTTACAGCTCTACGTTCATTTTGACATTTTGGGGGAAAGCCCCCCCCCCCAGCTCACAGACCTTGCGGACACTTCAAGGGGAACTTCCTGTATACACTGATAGACTCCAGCGGCCCAAAATATAATATTACGGAAGTTGGAGGTAGAGCCCACCCCAATCAAGTGTACCTCGGATCCTCGGCAATTTATTTCTTCAAATAAAAGTAGAATTCTCGCTTGGCTTACATGGAACGTTTTCTCGAAATTCGTTTGTTCCCAATTCAGTTCTCAATATAGGCCCAGAAACAACAATCTTTATAGACCCCGCAGTTCTCAATATAAGCCTCCCCCCCCCCTTTGAAATTTTGTAGCCAAGTTGCTGAAAGATGTGCGGCAGGATTGCTGGTAAATTGCCACACCGGAACACTGCCACACATCAGTGTTCCTGTGTGGCAGTTTACAGTGAACCGTTTGTTCTGGGGGTATTTTTTCCGTTTTTCAGTTTTCAGGGGTATTTTCTCCGGGGGTATTTTTACCTACATCCATATTTCGTATCAGATAACTACGATTATGTCTACAGAACAAAACAAGCTATCATCGTAACACTGAATGACCACAGGCTATGGCCTTTGAAAGAAGAAATACACATTTTTTTTCAACACAGTGTGTGAAGTCCACTTGGGAATTCTTATATTTTTAACCAACCACAAAAGCGGAAGAAAGCTCTCCCTACTGGCTTGATACAGATGAGAACATCTGACCTCCAGAACAATGACAAATGAAGTGTTTTCTAATTCCAAAGTTTGTATCAGGTTAGATCAGTGTTCCGCAACCTTTTACTACTCGAGGCACACCATAAATAATCCATGACTCAGCACAGCACACCAAAATGTTAATCCCCTCAAAAACGTATGATATGGCACTATTAATTTAAATACGTAATGTAATCAACCTATTATTATTAGCACGGAACACTCCGTACAAGGAACTTGTCTATCCTAAAAAAAATATATATATATAATAGTAATAGAAAATAGCAAGACTGACTAGCAACCACAATTTTCGGACTACTTCAGAGCACAGCTAGGATAGAACTGAAATAATCGTTCGTAAGACGCGGGACCTATACTCTTCAAAAGGAAGAAGGGACACACATACCGACTTATTTAAAATAAAGTCTAACAATGGGTGTTTGCATCGGTACAGGAAAAAAGTAATAAATTTGGAGAAGCACTAACGGGGACAACTACCAAAACAACGTAATAAAATAATAAAAGACGAAAAGTTTTGCTAATCCCCGCACTTGTAGGGAAAAGCGTATACAGAACATGCGGCAAGTGTAACAAAGCCGAATAGCGCAGCGGTATAGGCGAGAGATACAAGTATATCAATAAGCAAAACTACGATATAACAACAGCTGTGAGTAAATAATTTACATTTAATTTCTTAGAATACATAAAAATTCGCGGCATGTAATGAAGAATAAACAAGCATCATCTTGTTTAATCAGTGCAGCGGCAGAAAATGAAATACGAGCATACGAAACACAGTAACTGGGATAAAATTAAAAATTAAAACTCGGCAATTCATTTCTTACAATAGGTAAAAGTTCGCGTCACACCTTTCACCTTGTGGGGGCACACCGGTTGCGTAACACTGGACTAGATTATGTAAGTATGTAGGTTTTGAGGCACTGTATGATTAAATAGAGCATTTTTTGGGTGGTTTTTTTTTTTTTTTTTTTTTGATTGGAGTTTTAACGACCACCGTGAGCAACTCAATGGGCTATAAGCAGTCGACCCGTCCCTAATTTAGGGTCACTGGTTCCAGGGAAGGGAGAGAGCCAGTGCCGTAAGACAAAAACAACATCCATGCCTCACCGGGATTCGAACCCGGACCCCTTACGGACGAATTATCAGAGGCCAGCGCCTTAGACCACTGCGCCACCGGGGCGGCTTTTTTGGGTGTAATTACCATAACCTTTATAATTCTAAGTGTCTTGAATAGCATTATATTGAAACTTAGAAGCCCTTGTTGTAGTGTGTGGATGTGTATGTGTATACACAGTGCGTCAAAGAATTTTTAAGACTGGCGCTAGATTTCAGCCTACGGTGGCGCCACCAGTGTAACCGCGAATGCGTTATGACCCGTGCTTGCTTTCTGCCAAAAGTGCTGCGCAGTTGTTAAAGTAACTCAAACGAAACGGGCGTTCATTAGAGAAGTAAAATTTTTTTCATGTTGAATTATTAAGATGGAACAAAGGGCTGTTATTAAATTTAACGCAAAACTTGGTAAAAGTGCCTCGGAAACGTACCAAATGATGAAACAAGTTTACGGTGAGTATTGTTTAAGTAGATCAAACGTTTTCCTGTGGCACAAACGTTTTTTCGACGGAAGAAAGACGCTGGAAGATGATAAGCATACCAGAAGACCAAGTTTATCTAGGACACCTGAGATTACTGAAAAAGTGCGTGATTTCGTGGCAAACAATAGATGTGCGTCACTAAGAATGATGGAAGAGTCTTTAAACATCAACAAAGACACGATTCGAACCATCCTGCATGAAGATTTGGGCAAAACAAAAGTCTGTGCTAAATTTGTTCCACACACGTTAACCAATGAACAAAAATCAAGGAGAAGTGCACATTGCAGAGACATCATTTCAGCCGCTGAAAGGGATCTAAACTTCTTAAAATCGATTGTTACTGGTGATGAAACATGGTGTTTTCAATATGATCCTAAAGCAAAGCGACAAAGTGCGGAATGGAAGTAAAACAACTGACCACAAGCTAAAAAAAACAAGAAAAGTTCCATCGAAAATCAAAACAATGCTCATTACATTCTTCGATAGTAAGTCCACAAAGAATTTGTTCCAAGTGGACAAACAATTATTGGCGAGTTTTATTTAAATGCTTTAAGGCGTTTGATAGGCAGAATTCGTCGCATTCGTCCAGAATATCGAAATGAAAACAGTTGGTGTTTGTTGCACGATAATGCACCCAGTCACACCTCACTTCTTGTTCGTAGATTTTTGGCGAAAAATAACATCTGTGAGTTGAATCACCCACCGTATTCGCCTGATTTAGCACCCTGCGACTTTTCTTTGTTCCCAAAACTTAAAATGACGTTAAAAGGGTGTTTTTTTAATGATATTTCGACCATACAAACATCTTCGACGCGTGCTTTGGAGGCAATTCCGCAAAGTGAACTGGAACAGGCATTCGAATCATTATTAAATCGCTGTAACAAGTGTATTGAAGCCGGAGGGACTTATTTTGAATAACAAACCAAAACAAATTATAATATCTTGTTTCTATTTCATTTTACAGACCCAGTCTTAAAAATTCTTTGTCGCACTGTGTATATATATATATATATATTCCCACCAAAACGTGAACATGTGCTAATTTTGTCTCCGTGGTTTGAAATAAATAAAAAAAATTAAGAGATTTTTTTTTTTTTTTAGTGTGGAGCACTTCCATTTTGAAACTCATACACTTTTTTGGGAAACTATTTTAGTTATTAACATAAGTTGTTATTCAGGCGACTATTTTTACAATTAGTGGCTGCTTAAGCAACTATTTTCTTCGGTGTTTTTTTTTTTTTTTGATTGGAGGTTTAACGACCACCGTGAGCAACTCAATGGGCTATAAGCAGTCGCCCGTCCCTAATTTAGGGTCACTGGTTCCAGGGAAGGGAGAGAGCCAGTGCCGTAAGACAAACACAACATCCATGCCTGACCGGGATTCGAACCCAGACCCCTTACGGACGAATGATCAGAGGCCAGCGCCTTAGACCACTGCGCCACCGGGGCGGCTTTCTTATGTGTACTAGACTGGCAGCCCTGTGCTTCCTATACTTCCAATGGGCAAACTTCTGTACAAATTTTCTACACAATTAATGCGTTCCCAAGGATGAAAATCTGAACATTGATTAAAATAAGTTCATATTATAACTTGTAATACTTAATATTTTTTAAAACATAACCATAACTGAGCAATCCAACATTTGTTTGTCTACTGACGTCATCGATGTACAGGTCGCGCCATTTTTTCTGGTCTCAACACCACCAAAGGAAAAGTTATTGATTTTTAATATAATTATGGTTATGTTTTAGAAAATATTAAGTATTCCAAATTATAATATGAAGTTATTTTAATCGATGTTCAAATTTTCATCCTTGGATTAATTGTGAAGAAAATGTGTACAGAAGTTTGCCCATTGGAAGTATAGGAAGCAAATCACTAGACGTCCACCTTAAATTTTGTTATTAAACAAAGACATCGCTCTTTCACATTTTTGCAACACACAGCAACCGAAAAAGCAGCTGTGTGTTGCTAAAACGTGGAAAGAGCGATGTCTTTGTTTATTCACTGACGCCGCGTATTTGGAGGATTTTCACTATTTTTTTTTAATTTTTAACTCTGATTAGGACGCTTTTGTCTGTAAAGTTTATTCATATGATAAAAATTCGTTATTTCCCCCACATCAAAAATTTATAATGTAAATTTAATATTTATTTATATGACTTCCCCTTGAATTTTCTGGATGCTACACTGAGGAAGTGTGTAAGAACTGATAAGTATTAAAGCTTCGTTCCTTTCTTCTTTTACGTTGACCGAACTCATGGTATCCTTTCCTGCCTGTAACAAACGCCATCAAACGGTTGCCGCTGGCAATGTTGCCTCATTATACTATTTTTTTTCTTTTTTCATCCACCTCCGTGTGGGTTCCTTTGAGGGGAGAAGAAAAATTCCAGAATAGTTGCCTGAGGGTTCATGTGGAAGAAACGACGAGGGGCTGTCCCCAAATTGAGACACATTCAGCCGTAGCAACGCTACGTTAAGACATAAATGGTTCGCGGTGCATCATTTCCATTTCACACGAAAAACAAAAACCAACTGAGATGACAGGTGTTGATAAAGTATCAACTCGCATTCGAAATGCACTTGTCGTTTTGTCGTTTCCTCCTTACCGCTTCGGTTTGCAGATGATATTATCGACCAGGGTCACTTTTTGCCGTCACTGCGTACCTTCAGCTGTTCACGCTTCATATATTCGCTACCCCTGTTTCACGCCAAACTGAAAGTGATTTTAAAAAGTGACGCGCTTTTTTTCTCCCTACTTTGCTTTTTTTTTATCATAACTTCACATCGCAAAGCTATTTCCTGCTTTTTCTTTCAGTTTTTTTTTAATATTCGTATTTGTTTTCCGTATGTTTGTTTTAGTAGGACGGGAAGTACACTATATTGACAAAAGTCACTGGACACCCCTTCAAAAGTAAATGAACGGATCCGCCGCATTGTTATGATGCACGGTACAGAGCTGCAAATGGTATAAAAACAAGCCTGCAGCTGTACCGCGATCATATCGCACTGTGAGGTTGAGTGAAAATGTCGCGGCGGGAGAAAACTGACTTCGAGAAAGGAAAGATTGTTGGGTGTTATATTAGTGGGTTGTCCATAAGAGAAACCGAGAGGCGTTTAAACATACCCAAGTCAACTGTTTTGGATGTACTGAATAAGTGGAAGACACATGGCGTGCCTGAAGCAAAAAACAAAAACGTACCGGCAGATCAAAGAAAATCAGTGATAGAGGACGTCGAGGCCTCAGGAGGGTCGTTACAGCTAATCGACGGAGTACTGCACAAGACCTCAGTGTACAGGTGAGTAAAAATGCTGGAACCTCGGTATGTACACGTACCATTCGCAGAGAACTTCATTCCATGGGTTGCCGTGGTCGTGCGGCTGCTCACAAGCCTTTCATCTCCATTCTAAATGCTACTCGTCGTTTAGCATGGTGTAAAGAACATTTATCGTGGACCGTAGATCAATAGAAACGGGTCCTGTGGACTTATGAATCCAGATACATGATCCATCAGTCTGATGGCCGTGTGTGGGTATGGCGGCAGCAGGGAGAACGCTATTTACTACAGTGTACTGTTCCTACGGTCAAGTTTGGAGCTGGCAGTGTACTCGTGTGGGGGTGTTTTTCGTGGTATGGTCCTGGCCCATTGGTTATCGTGGACAAACCTGTTAACCAGCACGTCTACCTCGATATTCTGGACAATTATACCCCACCAACTCTGTGGCAATACTATGGAACCGAGCCTTGTTAGTACCAGAAGGATAATGCACCGAGCCATAAAGCAAGGACTGTTACGGCGTCGTTTGGCGATAATTCCGTATCGTGTGAGGACTGGCCAGCACAGAGCCCTAATCTTAATCCCATAGAGCACCTATGGGATGAATTAGAGCGCCGCATAAGAAGTTTGGAACCAAGGCCTACTACTAAGCAACAGTTAGCGGCAGCATGGTGTACTGAATTGAAACGCATACCAATCGCTGTGTTCCAAAACCTTGTCGAAAGTATGTCTCGAAGGGTCAGTGCATGCATTTAGGCCAATGTTGGACTGACACCGTACTAATGTATGTCAATCAATGCTATGGTGTGATTCTCTTCTAGGTGTCCCGTGACTTTTGTCAATATAGTATATTTAGATGATTCAAAATGATCTTCCTAATTCTGAATAAAAAATAAGAATAAAAAAATAAAAGGCATGGAATAATAAAAAGGAAAAGCAAACTTTATCTGGAAATAAAAACTGGAAAAATTGGGGGGAATTCAATGGGGGGGGGGAATATATCCTATACCTGTAATGTTAATTCGTTCTAACAATATTTTCTCAAAGATTTTCTCTTCTGATCTTCAAAATTTTGAGCTCAAATAAAGTCCTTGGCTAATATTACCGTAGCTGAAATTACCCATCCTCTCATCCTTCTTCTCAATCAAGCACACGCTCTCTCCTTTTGACGTAGAACTACGTCTAACTCCGCGGAGAGTATGGGGTGACCTACGGCCGACGCCTCTGACAAAAATAAGTCCCAATTGAAATCATTACAGCGTTAAAAATACGTGCCGCTCACTAATCGTGTTAGCTTATTCGTAAACAGCATGGAGTACAATTCGCGTACTGCGCAATACGTCGTTCGCGGGAGAGATGATGCAATATTTCTAGGTGTGACGCCGCGTTTGACTCAGTCTATCTCGGCAACCGTGAGCGCAACACGACTGTACATGGTATCGTTTTAAAACTCTCGACGAGATCTATTCAAATATACGAAGAACATTTCGCAGTGGTTTGAACTGAACATTTAAAAAATTGTTTTCTTGTGAACTGGTGAACACTTTTGACAGTACCTCGGTTTATCTGGACAACCGTGAGTGCAAAACGACTGTGCGTGGTATCGTTTTAAAGCTCTCGACAAGATCTATTCAAATAGATACTGCGATTAATAAGTTCCGAGACTAGGTACATAGCGCGCCAACAGATAGCAGTACGCGTATGCGCGAGCAGCGGTCGAGGGCAGTGACCTTCATAAGTCCTTGTGCCGCGTGGCGTCGTTCTGTGAACATCAGGAGCTGTGATACACGATATTTGGTGACCACGTGCAGAACACAGCTGCGATTTCGGTATGGGTTTCAAACTAGAGCAGCGAGCGAACATCAAATTCTGCGTCAAACTCGGCAAATCGGGAACGCAGACGCATGAAATGTTCCTGTCGCTGGTCATCACTGGGGACGAGACTTGGGCCTACGGTTACGACCCGGAGACCAAACAAAAGTCGTCGCAGTGGAAGAGCCCTGCATCTCCACGACCGAAGAAGGCTTGACGGGTCCGGAGCGCAACCAAAAGCATGCTCATCGTGTTTTTCGACATTCGTGGGGTTGTGTACCGTGAATTCGTCTCCCAGGGCCATACCGTCACCCCCTTTTTTACGGCGATGTTCTGCGGCTTCTTAGGGAGGACATTCGCCGCAAACGACCTAAAATGTAGCGCAGGGGTGATTTCCTGCTCCATCACGACAATGCGGCAGCTCACAGAGCGTTAGCGACATGCCAGTTTTGCAGTCGCAACAGCATGACGACCCTTCCTCACCCGCCTGACTCGCCGGATTTGGCCCTCTGCGACTTCTTTCTGTTCCCAAAGATGAAGCTGAAGCTCGAGGGTAGCCGTTTTGAAACCGTGGACGAGATCCAGTACGAATCGCAGACGGTGCTTGACACGATTCGAGAACAGGACTTCCAGGGAGCGTTCCAACAGTGGCAGAAACGCTGGCAGCGTTGTATCACTACCGAGGGAGACTACTTTGAGGAGATCAAAGTCAGACTTAAGTGACGTAAGTACTTTGTTGTATATCGGTCTAGTCTCGGAACTTTTTGATCGGACCTCGTACATAAAGAACATATCGCTGTGGTTTAAACTAAAATTTTAAAAAATTGTTTTCGTGTGAACGGGTTAACATTTTCGACACTGCTGCGGAATTCGCAGACTGAACGCAAGCAAAAGTGGAGGAAATCAAAGCGAGTAGCAAGAGCAAGTGATGAAGAATGTAAGGAGCCCAAGAAGACAGAGCACCACGTCGGGTAATTCGTGTATCGATCAGCTTCGTGTTCGTAAAGTATCCAGCATTATTTGTAAAAATTATGTAAGCTACTTTTCATATCGTAGACCTGTGTTGGCTATAACAAATAAACGCTTTGAAACCATACTCGACTAGCTCATTTCAACTCTCCGATCTGCAAGTCGTAGTCCTACGTTCCAAACTGACGGCTTAATTAGAACTGAGCTTACTTGTGTCTTTTTTTCTACAATCGACACGATCCAGAGCATTATTCGTCCCTTCAATCTGCCAGAACACTCTTCCACCATTTTGCAATGGACTTTAATCAAACGCATCCTCCTCACTGCTGCTACAATAGACTGGATGGACTTAATCAAGCGCATCCTCCCTCACTGCTTCTACAATAGACTCGATGGACTTAATCAAACGCATCCTCCCTCACTGCTTCTGCAATAGACTCGATGGACTTAATCAAACGCATCCTCCCTCACTGCTTCTACAATAGACTGGATGGACTTAATCAAACGCATCCTCCCTCACTGCTTCTACAATAGACTCGATGGACTTAATCAAACGCATCCTCCCTCACTGCTTCTACAATAGACTCGATGGACTTAATCAAACGCATCCTCCCTCACTGCTTCTCTCCCGTCCTTCTTCTAAACCGGTCTCAGCCAAGCTCACGTTCTCTCCCATTTTCTATAACTGATTCGATCCAAAACATCATTTATCTCTTCTTTAATGAATACCAAGTAATCTTCTGCCCTTCTTCCACAATAGACTCGATCAACAGCATCCTCATTCATTGCTTCTGCAATAGACTCGATTAAGCGCATTCTCCCGCCGTTCTCATAAGATTGAAACCATATCCTGTATCGCCCGAAGGCATAACATGGATTCATGGGACTCTTTTTAAAGGGAAGGATAGTAAAATCGTCACGATAGCAACGCCGCCAGCAGGTGCCACAGGAACCAACCCATGGGCTGGTTGCGGAAGCCACGGGACAAATATGTGAAATTTCAAACCACTGGAAGATTTTCGCCACGCGAACATCTTGGTCCATAAGACCTTTATTTCTTTATAATTAACCAATTACTAAACAGAGATAATAATTTTTTACAAAATTTCATTATAGGTTATAAGAATTGTGAGAATAATGCACTCAGATGAAACAACTGGATTAACTTTCCCGAAAACGGAAAAGAACAATTACAATTTGAAATACCATCATTGGGTATATAGCAAACAGACAAAAACAGGATTAACTTTCCCGAAAGCAGAAAAGAACAATACAATTTAAAATACAATCTTTGGTTATATACCAAACAGATAAAAACAGGATTAACTTTCCCGAAAACAGAAAAGAACAATTACAATTTGAAATACAATCATTGGGTAACCAAACAGACAAAAACAAGATTAGCTTTCCCGAAAACAGAAAATAGTAGTAACAGTTATGAACTGCAAACAGTGGGTACATACCAAGCAGAAAAGAAGCAACTGGAAATTTACACTTGCAGATATAAAGGAAACATATACAGGATACAAACAAGCTCTCTTAAATACACTCACGGACAATGAAATTTGCGCACTAAGAAGTAAGCATCGGATTGAACTGAAATTTTATGGACGTAATGATACAGACGAGTGATACACATGATGGCAAAAACAAAGCTGCAGGACAATTACAGAGGGATCTGTGGCACGCAGTCCGGTCATCTTAAATAGCGCGTCGCACCGCCTCGTGCGGCGATACATGTTGCAATACGGTCCGGTATGGAGGCTAACAGACGCCTGATGTTGTCCTGCGTCAGACTGGCCCACATGTGTTGGACGGTGTGCTCCAAATCCCAGATAGTGTGGAACGGCGGCAGCTGGCTTTTAAACTGGTCCCACACATGCTCGATAGGGGACATGTCCGGGGAGCGGGCAGGCCATGGAAGTGTCTAGACATGACGTAGGCAGTCCTGGGCAACCCGAACCATGTGCTGGCGGGCATTATCCTGCTGGTATAGACCACCTGAAATCCCGACCAGGAATGGGAGCACATGAGTCTGTAGGATCTCATCCACATACTGCTGGCCTGTCAATGATCCACGTACCACTACTAGAGTTGATCGGCTATCGTAGGCTGTGGCTCCCCAGACCATAATGCCTGCAGTCGGGGAGGTGTGGCGCTCGATAGCGAGGTTGGGATTGTGCCATTGACCCGGGGACCTCCACACCCGGACACGATGATAATCTGTCCCCAAAAGGTAGCGGCTCTCATCGCTAAACACCACACGTCGCCAGTCTGTGGCGTTCCACGTCGCTCTGGCCTGGCATCACTGCACATGGAGCCGGCGATGTTCCGGTGTTAATGGCAGCACACGTAAGGGGCGATGGGATCGCAGATTCGCTTCCGCGATGCGTCGGGAAATGATTCGTTGGCACACAGGAGCCGCTACACCTGCTTGTATAGTGGACCGGGTCCCCATGGGATCCGTTCGTGCCTGGCACACGATCCGTGGATCCACTCTACCGGGAGTCCTCCTGGTCCGTCCGGAGCCGCTCCGCCGTGTGGCAGTGCATTCACGTGTCCACTGCTCCCAACACAGTCAGACGGTATGGTCAGAACGATCCACGTGGAGGGCTATACGGAGCGCCGACCACCCTGCGGCTTTTAGCCCGATTATCAGGCCTCTCTCAAAGTCCGTAAGTTGCGTAAATCGACGTCTCTGTCGTCTACCCGGCATTCTTGTCATTTTGTACTCTTGCTTGCGTTGGCAGGTGCTTTTCGCTTTCATGGGGCATCGACTACACGCCGGTTTATAAGGCTGTCGGTTCGGGCTTGCAGCGCCCCCACAGGGTGTGCGGTCATGCGCAAGCGCACCAAACGTGGAAAATTTGCATACCAGCACGCAGTCTAGCTATTTCCAAAGTTTCGCGGTTGTAGCACGTTTTCTTCTAGGTGCGCAAATTTCATTGTTCGTGAGTGTACATCCAAATTAATTTAACTGACAGTGTGATACAAAAACAAGCATAAAGGCAGACTACATACAATTTCATCGGACAAGTATTTAAATTAACAGTGAAAAAAAACATTTAAAAATCAATCAGTATCAGAGGTTACAGAAGTATCCGACGAATATTCTGTATGAGACTGTAGTAAACACAGTTCGCCTTCCTTTAACTCTAAAAATCTAATAAGTCGATTAGATTGTGAGTAGAGTGTTATTTTTTAGAATAATCCTGATTGGCATTTTTCCATTCTCAGGAATAAGTCCTCTTGCTCTCCACTGTTGTCAATGGGCAATGGTAAAGTACATGATCGACATCTCCCTGATGAGAACCACATGCGCAAAGACGGAATTTTATCGAAAATCCGTTATAGTATACTCAGGAAAATTGTCATGACCAGTGATGACTTGATTGAGGTATCTGTTACCCTGGCATCTCTTTAAAGAAACTTAATCAAAGGTTTCTCTAGTTCTTTTCCCAACTTGACTTTGATTGTCTTTGCCTACAGCTCCAAGAGTTTAGTCTTGAGACTTGAATGTGGAGTTTTTAACCCAAAATCTATTATCTCTTTCCTTGAGCCTTGTTTTGCGAGCTGGTCCGCAGATTCATTTCCTGGAATACCAATATATGCCTTAATCCAATAAAATTCAAAAAGTTTTAACTCTTGTGATGAGAGTACTTTTTTGATCTGAGATATTAGAGAGGATTTTGATTTTTAAACTTTGATAATCCCCAAAAAGACGCTTGACTATCTTAACTGTTTCAGTACTATTGGTGGAATGGCCCAGGAGCAGGCCTCCCTGACGGGAACAAGTTCAGCTCAAATGACTGAACTATTGTCTGACAGTCTAAATTTCGTAACACATGAACTAGAATTATCGTAGAAGGCACAGAAACCTGCACCCACCTTGTTATTCAGTTTGGAACTGTTAGTAACAATTTCATAACCCGTCCCAAGTGGTTTTACTTTCTTCCAGATAGGACAGATCTCTTCCGGAGGATGTAAACTCCACTCTTGTTTACCAAACTCTATATCTTGGGATGAAAACGTCTGTCCAAAAACTATTATTGCACTACCGTGTTTTAAGGTTTGAATTGCCGCTTCTCGTTCCCCTAACAAGTCCAAAGGTTTGCAACTTGCAAAGACTTGCATGGCTGCTGATGAAGTAGTTTTAAAACACTTGGTTTTCCCCAAAAGAGCTACTCGTTGAATCTGCAGTATCTTCTTATACATTCTCGCTGTTCCTGTCCACCAAGATTCACAAATATATGTGACAATTCGTTCAATACACCTTATATAATAGTCAAATAGATGTTACTGGCAAATTGGTGTCAGATTAATCATACAAGAAGACGTGCTTCAGAAAACTGGAAAATCACATCGTCCTGGAACGGGAATCGAACCCGCAGCTCGCGATTTACAGTTTGAGTGTTACCAGTACACCATCCAGAACAAGGAACGAACTCGCAGCTCCCGATTTACGTTCTAGTGTGTTACCGTTACACCACCCAGAACAAGGAACGAACCCGCAGCTCCCGATTTAAACCTGAGTCCCCTTATTCCGGAAGAAGTCGCTCTACCAACTGAGCTACATGTTCTCGCTGCTATCTGCCTTTATCTCATGTGCGTCCTGCGAGGCAGGCACGTTACATCTCCCCCCACTCCCGAAAGAGGGCCGGGGGCATGGCCCACGGGTCAGCCGTGACCACGAATCGTTGCAGGCAGCCATCCGCTGTAGAATGTGCCTTGAGAACTCCCAGTCATTCTGGTGTGTGGAATGCAACGTCACACGCTTTTTTTTTCGAAGCGCTGGAGAAGGGATTCTCTTATTTTTCCTATTTCGCGGTGTGGAAAGAACATCACACCATTGCGAGATTTTGAACGGTCCGGTCATCCGGGAAGTTCGGGCGCCATTATAACGAAGTAAATTTCTCCGTCATTTCTGTCCACGCCGGGGCTCGAACCCGGGTCCCCTCATTCCGGAATAAGTCGCTCTACCAATTGAGCTACGCGGAGGTTCGTTATCGCTGCTATCTGCCTTTATGTCGTGTGCGTCCTGCTGGGAAGGCACGTCACAGCATCCATGTGCTATAGCCTCCGTTGGTAATCGGCGTATCCGCACTCGGCCGTCTACGTGATGCACCAGGAATCTTGATTCGTCAGACCAGGCCACTTTCTTTCAATCATCCACGGTGCGATCTCGATTATCTTGGGCCCGTTTCGTGCGTTGTTATTGATGACGTGCAGTGAGCATGGGATCCCAGCTAGGTCTTCTGCTATGCAGGCTCATGCGCACAAGGCTGCGATGAACTGTGTGCTGTGACACATTGCCATGATCACCACTGTTGTAGCTTCGGGTGATTTGTCGCACTGTGGCCCTGCGGTCGCTGTGAACAATGCGCGACTGTCTTCGCTCCCCTCTGGCATCAATGAGCTGAGGACGACACACTGCTTGACGACGGTTCGGCGTTTGGCCATCTGTGCACCACTTTTGGTACGTACTTACTACAGCGGCACGTGAACGACCCACAAACCGCGCCGTTTCCGAGATCGTAGTTACGAGGCGTAATGCGATCACAATTTGTCCTTTATGAAACTCCGATAAATCGGCAGCTTTTCTCATTCTGACTCCGAACACTCTACTAACCGAAAGCCGGTCCTCGGGTTGTATTTATACTGCTATGTGAACTTCACCTGCGCCACCGTCCGATCTCCAGGCGCTCTCATTTCTCTAGACTGGTGGTGGTCATAATGTATTGGCCCATTGGTGTATG
Source organism: Macrothele yani (assembly GCA_039090855.1). Lineage (NCBI taxonomy): Eukaryota > Metazoa > Arthropoda > Arachnida > Araneae > Macrothelidae > Macrothele > Macrothele yani. The sequence continues at coordinate 71,295,902 of CM077016.1, read as the reverse complement.
TTATTTGTTCTCATTTATTCGTTGTACCGGTGTTTTTCGTTTTGTGTAATCCGTCGTCCTTTTGTCTGCCTCATCTGTACTCGGGCCTAGCTCTGGCGATTTGTCTGAAGCCCGCGCCTCTAACTACGCATCCACATGGGCGACTCTCAGAGGTTTGATGTTCCTCACAGCTTACCTTGATCAGATGTAGTTTAGTTTTGAGCAATAATTGCGGTTCTAGATATTTTCTATTACTGCTTCATAAAAGAGAATAACTAAGCTGTTAATATATTTAAGTGATTTCACAGTTTTCAGTTAACGTTAAGATTTGCACCGCTGGCGACCATTTTCCTTCTTATCAAAAGAGGGTCACTCCATAGATAAAATTGCTGACCCCAAATTTTCAGAGGTTTTGAGAACCCCTAGTAAACGTCACGTAGAAAAATGCAAATGAGTCCGGCAATGGAAAAAGTAGAGAACTGTGTAACACCCTGAAAATGCAAAATGCGTTGTCATAATTCACCCCACTCATTATTTGACAGTAATGAGTGGGATGAATTATGACGACGCATTTCTATGCGCATCATCCGGAATGGAATGTCAAAGTTCGGACAATTATATTTACCTCAGCTGCACTGAAAACAGTGAGATATAAAGAATGTAAATAGATTTATGAAATACGAAGATAATGTATGCAAGGAAAGATTAGTGAAGACTTGTAAAAAAAAAAAGTGTCAAGTCATCTTGTTTAATTATGTTATTTCCGGTATACACGTGGAGGATTCTTTTTAACTGTATTTCTAAGGCACTTTTAACTAGAAGCATGACTTTCTAATTTCAGCGGTCATGCACTCGTAATAAAGGAAAACAATGCTGGTGACGCAGTCTTTATTACATTGGCTACTTACTGTAATACGACTCCAGGCGAATTCATCAAAAGCGAATTTATCGAAAACGAATTCATCTAAAGAGAATTCGTTGAAAACGAATTAATCGAAAGCGAATTCATCGAAAACGAATTCATCGAAAGAGAATTCGTCGAAAACGAATTCATCGAAAGAGAATTCGTCGAAAACGAATTCATCGAAAGCGAATTCATCGAAAAGAATTAATCGAAAACGAATTCATCGAAAACGAATTCATCGAAAACGAATTCATTGAAAACGAATTCATTGAAAACGAATTCATTGAAAACGAATTCATTGAAAACGAATTCATTGAAAACGAATTAATCGAAAACGAATTCATCGAAAACGGATTCATCGAACGGAGAATTCATCGAAAACGGATTCATCGAACGGAGAATTCATCGAAAAGCAAATTCTTCGAAAACTGGGGCTTCAGGTGAATTCATCGAAAGCGAAATACCGAAAGATACAATATCGTAGGGTAAGCTTTTGTCGAAAACTTTGACTATAATTGGAATACGGCTAAGTGGCCACAAAAGAGTTTGGGGAACCTATAAAAATTGCATTTTTTTCTTAGATTGCACTTTCATGTAGGATAACCACAAAACCGTTAGGGAGTCTAAAAAGGATCTGACTTTTGATTTCATCGTGCCTACTTTTCCCGTAGACCGCCTCTGAAGATACGGCCTAGGCAGTGACCTTTTCAACAGTTTTTATTGCGACGTGATCATATTTATAAGGTTTGGACACTCGGGCAGGTTAGTAATATCCCCCTTTTTCTTTGGCACTAAAAATAAATTAATGTGCCTAGGCCTGCGCTTAGGCCTTTTTAACAGTTTTTTCTCCATCGAGTTCATACTCACAAGGTTTAAACACCAAGTCAAGCTAGTATTCTTGCCCTTTTACTAAGGCATTAAATATTAATTCCTGGGGCTTTGAGCAAGTCTGAAACCAAGAAACTGCAATTTTTATACGGCCCCTAAAATGGGTGTCCACTTGTCCGTGCCCAGTTGTCCTGTGACCATTTCAATTAATTCATTTCATTTGTTTTGGAAAACGTCGTCTTTCGATAAACTGCTCGTTCGCTAAATTTGTTTCCGATGAATTCGTTTCACTTTTTTCGATAAAGTCGTCTTTCGGTAAATTATTCATTCGATAAATTCGATAAAATAATGTATAGGTCGAAAATTCGTTTACGTAAAGGAGTGGTTGGTTTATCGGAAAATGGAAAATCCTCCAGTGCCGTAGCTGAAATTATATCGATAAGAAAATCCACGGTAAACGATATTTGAAAAAAATATCCTGCTGGAAATCGAATTCAAGATATGGCAAGCTGTGGAAGACCACCTTTAATTAAAGTCAACAGAACAAAACAAAAGTCAGCTGCTGACGCCCATAAAACTGCTGTTCAAATTGCGCAGGAATCACTGGAGGAAAATCTTGCTGACGTTAGCCGTGTAACAGTTTCCAGGCATCTACGTGATGTGGGGCTTTTTAGTAGAGTTTGCATGAGAAAACCTTTTATTTCTTTGAATAAAGCTCATGTTGAGAATTGGCTTCCTAGTTTCCTAATTCAATTACTAATCAAAAAACAACTATTATGGGAATTTTACTAGGAAATTTTTTTATTCAAATTGCAAATTTTCGGAAAAAACTCTTCTCCTTCTTCAGGCTGTCTTTTTATTGTCACTTATTCCCGTCGATTGAGGAGCTTCTGAATTTTAATGGTATGAAGCAACAAGTAAAATTCACTAAAAAAATTTCTTATCACAAAGGTTTATTTGAGTCTTTAAAGAGAATTAGTAAGAAGTGCAATATTAGGCTAGCTCCAAGTTTAGAGAACAAAGTTCAAAAAATTTCTCTAAAATAGTTCAAAGAAAAGAAGATATTTTAAAAATGCAAGGTGTAGTCGTCTATGAAGTAAAATGTAGTTGTGGACTATCTTACATAGGGGAAACAGGTCGCAGACTAGAAACTCGTATTGCAGAGCATAAAGCTGCTATAAAAAATTGCTCCAACAAGACTGGTTTAGATAGGCATGTTAGAGAGAAACTAGTCACAGATTGGAATTCCCTTAAAGTCATCAGTTTCCAAAGCAATTTTCAGAAAAGAAAGCTAAAAGAAGGAATAGAGATTGAGAAAAATCAAAATTCCATGATCAATGACTGCAAAGGATTTTCCCTGCCTAACATCTGGCAGGATTTGATGAAAACTAACCGTAACCGTCAAGGTTAACCGTAACCGCGATAGTGACGGGAATAAGTGACAACAAAAAGACAGCTTGAAGAAGGAGAAGAGTTTTCTCCGAAAATTTGCAATTTAAATAAAAAACATTTCCTAGTAAAATTCCCATAATAGTTGTTTTTGATTAGTAACCTTTTATTAGTAAAAAAAATCAGGAGGCCTAGCAGGAGTTCACCAAGATTTGGTCGGATAAAGATTGTAGCAGGGCCGTAGCTACCGGAAGGGCAGTGAGGGCGGGCGATTGCCTACCCAGAATGGTCATTCCATGGGCGTAAATTCATGCTCTGGGAGATGTGAAAAATTGTAACTAGAGAAATTGTAACTAATAAAGAAAGTTACACCCTTGAATTTTTTTTTCTTTTTATTTACTTTAGTTAGTCTCATACAGTATACCATACAGCTAACCAGGGTACAGAGTACATAGCCGCCAGGTGGCGCAGTAGTCTAAGCGATGGCCTCTGATTATTCGTCCGAAAGGGCCGGGTTTGAATCCCGGTGAGGCATGGATGTTGTGTTTGACCTACGACACTGGCTCTCTCCCTTCCCTGGAACCAGTGACCCGAAATTAGGGACGGGCAATTGCTTATAGCCCATTGAGTTGCTCACGGTGGTCGTTAAACCTCCAATCAAACAAAAAAAAAAACACTAAGCTGAGTTTCTATCCTAAGAACTCAGATAATTTTTGCCTTAGGATCAGTAAATTATTTACGGCTCTTCCATGAAACAAACTAAACACCAGAAACTGTATTTAAGTACAAAATCCCACACGCACTCCAAAAATATGATGTCTCAGAAAAATTAACATTTATTATTGAGATGTCTTGTGCTTAAAAGCGTGTGCAGGACTTGTGAAGAAATTGCCCTTCTGGCGGTGGTGGCATTCGTACCCACGTTTTCTTACCCTTGAAGCGGGATATTCTCCTGCTTCACAGTAAGAAAACGTGATTTAAGGAGCTCACTGTAGAAAAAGGAATTTTTATTAGTTCCAAACAATGTTTAGAAGAATTATCACACATTTTTGTTTTCGAATTTCACGGCCCGGAGATTCAATTTTACTTTCAGGCGCCAAAGTGAAGAAATTAGCCGTCCCGGTGGGGCAATGGTCTAAGCGCTGGGTTCTGACCATTTGTCCGAGATGGGTTCGTGTTCGAATCCCGGTGAGGCATGCATGTTGTGTTTGTCATACATACACTGTCTCTCTCCCTTCCCTGGAACCAGTGGCCCTAAATTGAGTTGCTCACGGTGGTCGTTAAACCTCCAATAAAAACAACAACAACAACAACAGAGTAACATACACTATGAGGTGTGAACATCTCATATCCATGAAGGGAATGTTTCAAAACAGTGAATGGAGGTATAGAAAGTGAATAGACAAAGACATCGCTCTTTCCACCTCTTACCAACACACAGCAACCGAAAAATTGTTATTCGGCCTCTGCTGGGGAATCGATTCCCCAGCAGAGGCCGTGCCGAATAACAATTTTTCGGTTGCTGTGTGTTGGTAAGACGTGGAAACAGCGATGTCTTTGTTTATTCACTGACGCCACGTATTTGGAGGATTTTCACTTCAGAGGCATAGAAAACAATATGCTGATGTGCCTAACCTCCATGACCTTTCCGAACATGTCGTTGGGATGAAGAGCTAATTAACTATTTGTGCTCTGTCACAGAAAGTTCTCTAAGAATTTAACCTTGAACGGAATTTTTCCAAACCCTAAAGCTTCTTCCTATTGTTACGTTCACTTATCTGGTACTCATTCGTTCTGCGCTGGTTTGTTTTTCGTTCTGCGCTGGTTTGTTTTTCGTTCTGCGCTGGTTTGTTTTTCGTTCTACGCTGGTTTGTTTTTCGTTCTGCGCTGGTTTGTTTTTCGTTCTGCGCTGGTTTGTTTTTCGTTTTGCGCTGGTTTGTTTTTCGTTCTGCATTTCTGTGGAGTGTTGTGCTATCGCCGTCCACATAACGTATACGCTTTACTTGGTATTTACCACCTGTGATTCTTGGGTACTAGTTTTTACATGTTTAATAAAATTATGTCAAAAACCTGAAGTATGATTTTTGAACTATCATAATACTTTCCTATAACGTCGGTGTGTGAGAAAATAAAAACCACGTATTATTTAAGTGGAACGCGAAAGGGCGTAATTTCAAGTCTCGCCCTCTCAGATAAAAAAAAGCTTGTTACGGTCCTGGATTGCAGTAAAGTTATTTTCCCCCCGATGAATCAGAATTTAGCCTCTTCCGAAGTGATGGAAGATATTGGGTTGATGCATAAGTTCATGCCGTTTTATTTCACGAGTGTTTCCCACGTCAGTAGTGACGGTGCACATGGCCAGTTGTATATGAAAATGTAGCCAGTAATATCGTGTATCTAAATAATATTGCGTTGTGTGATTGTGTCCAACGGTTTTTTGGTTTTCAGGTCCGGATGTATGGAGTGTCAAGTAGAGAGGAATGAACATTTCCGACATCTGCTCCTCTACGAGTTTAACAAGGGATCCACAGCCGCCGAGGCTACTCGACAAATTTGTGCTGTGTATGGGGAGGATGCTATTGTTCCGAGGACATCTCGCAAATGGTTTGAGCGGTTTCGAGGTGGCAATTTTGACCTCAACGGCTCTGCACACTCAAGTCGTCCATCTAATTTTCATGAGGATCGTTTGAATCATCTCATCCACTTGGGTCCGCGTCAAACCACACGCCAATTGGCCACTGAGATAGACTGTGATCAGGCCACCGTGGTGCGATACCTGGAACGTACGCAAAAGGTCCACGAATTGGGGTCTTCGGTGCCTCACACTCTCACCGAGGACAACAATAATCAGCGTGTTGCCATATGTGGTTCCTTTCTCGCCCGTTATCGCGAATGTTATCAGCAACACAAACCCTTTCTGTCACGTATTATTACTGGAGATAAAAAGTGGTGCCTGTACGTGAATTTAAGGCATATCGGATGGAATGGTTAAGCACAAACAAGACGCCCACACCACGTCCAAACATGACTTTCATCCTGCGAAGATCATGTTGTGCATTATTCACTGGAAAATGCTGCCAAGGAATAGGACCATCAACGCTTCACTCTATTGTGAGCAACTCCGCCGTGTGGAAGGAGCAATTTAACAGAAACGGCCACATCGGCACCATGGCATCCTTCTCCAACATGATAACGCACGCCCTCACAGTGCAAACATGACCAAAATGGCCATTCGGGACATGAAATGGGAGATCCTTCCATATCCGACCGATTCCCCAGATTTCGCGCCTTCCGACTATCACCTGTTCCAATCTCTGTCGAATGCACTCCGTGGCAGAACGTTCAACAATGATGTTGATCTCCAGAATTTCGTTGATGATTTCTTCGCAGCAAAACCTGCACATTTTTTTCAAGAATGGCATTGCAGACCTATCCAAACTTTGGGATACCATCGTAAACAATGGCGGTTGTTAACAAAGTTGAGTGATTCCGTTTTCCCTTCTGATGTAATACATTCCTGTAGTGCGGTGAAAAAAACGTCATGAACTTATGTATCAACCCAATAGTATGTACGAAGACTTCAAGACGAAAAAGATACGATTCGAAACACCAAATCCTTACATTAAAGCACGGTGGAGGGCATGTGACGATTTGGGGAGAGTTTTCTGCAAAAGGTGTTGGTCCTTTAGTAAAAATCCACGGTAAGATGAACGGAGCCAAGTGCAGGGATATTTCACAAGATACTTTTACTGCCATACGCGAGAAGAAATTTGAGTAGAAACTGGGTATTTCAGCACGATAATGACCATAACCATCCGTTTAGTTACTGTGAAGACATGGATGTCTGCCAAGAAAATTCGCGTGATCAAATGGCCATCACAACCACCTGACGAAAACCCCACAGAAAACCTTTGGAACGAACTTGATAAACGAGTGTGGGCGCATACATATTCTTATTCGACCGATTTTTTTTCAAAAATTGAAGGAGGAATGGAATAAATTTACTCTCGACGATATTAAACCACTATGTCACGCCGTACAGTAACAATTTACCGCCCCTGTGGCGCAGTGGTCTAAGCGCTGACTTCTGATCATTCGTCCGAGTTGGGTACGGGCTCGAACCCCAGTGAGGCATGGGTGTTGTGTTTGTCTTACGGCACTGGCTCTCTCTTTTCCCTGGCACCAGTGGTTCTAAATTAGGGACGGGCGACTGCTTATATTCCATAGGGTTGCTCACGGTGGTCGTTAAACGAGTTGCTCACAGTAGTTGCTAAACCTCCAATAAAAAAAAAAAAAAAACTGTAATTACTTCTATGGGTATGGCAACGAAATATTAGTTGTATATTATTACATATATATATATGTATATAATGTGTAAGAATATTTCAAACTTTGCAGGCACATCAAAACACAAATAAACATATTGACAAACCTGAAATAAAGGCAGCCACCGGGCACTAATCAGCTGAACTTACTGACTTACAGATGAGCGCAGGGTTGTGGCATGATAAACTGCAATTTAATGTCTTTTTGGATTATTATATATACTCACTATCTACCAACAATTAATTGGACACCTGTGATAGCAAAGGAAAACGAAGTTTATTCACCTTCAATAGTTGGTGGAGCCTCCACGAGCGGCGATTACAGCTGCGACCCTCCGGGGCATACTCTCAACCAAGCGTTGTACGACGGCTAGCGGTATTTTCTTCTCTATCCAGGAGGTTATGGAACTCACGGCCAATCTGCGAATTGTCACCAATCGTTACCTTCACCTTGTGGTTGGATACCTGAATAATAGATGTTGATTGCAAAAGACCATCAGGTTGAGAAGAATCGGAAGTAGAAGTAGCGCCTCGTTGCACTGTAGAGGCAAATGACATCCTCGGAAGAGAAGTCTGTGCGGAGCCGGAAAGCACAGAAGGCTGTGAGCGAAGAGAAGCCCAGGCAGAAGACAAGGCAAGGCAGTAGTATCAGTAGTACCCAGGAGGGCACTGAGGCAGAAGCTGAAGAAGGAAGCGCGGCCAAGTCCAGTGCAGGCACCAGAGCAGGAGTACTAAGAAGCTGGGAAGGCATCTGCGCAGACACATCTGAGAACGAGAGTATGTCAACTTCCATGGACGTGGGAAGTGTGACGTGAAGTGTATCCGCCGCGGCCAGAGATGATAAAGAAAGACCGGAAGCCGCCAAGTTGGCAGCTTCCAAACGTAAACAAACGAGCAAACGATATGAAAATGGATGAATATGAACTAATACAAGGACGATAACGCCAGAAAAGTTGCTCAAAACGTTCACAGTACCTTTAGACAGGCGTGCCACGTAATAGGTGAGTGAGGGACGAGGTATTCCACACTAAAATGCAGAAAATATTGGAGCCACCAGCACTACGTCTGTCAAGAACGAGCAATGGGCTGGACATATTGCCAGAAGGACAGACCACCGATGCACAACCGAAATTTTAGACTAGATTCCAAGGGACAGGAAAAGACCCAGAAGAAGGCCACATGGAAGATTGGGAGATGGGTGGATGAAATTCAAATGTATGTGGGAGTAACGTGAAGGAGACTGGCACAAAACAGACCATTGTGGAAGAACGTTGAGGAGACCTTCATCCAGCAGTGGATTAATACTGGTTGACAATGATGATGATGATAAATATACTTGGGGAGACCTTCATCCAGCAGTGGATTGATAATGGTTGACAATGATGATGATGATATATATCCCCTCCCCAAGTTTCTTCCACAAAAGTCTGTCTTAACTGTCTGAGCCAGTCTCCTCTATGTTACTCCGGCATGCTTTCGAATTTCATCCACCATCTCCCGTGAGGTCTTCTTCTGTCCCTTGGAATCCAGTCTAAAATTTCAATTTTCCTTCTGTGGTCCGTTCTGCTGGCAACATGTCCAGCCCATTGCCATTTCAGGGATCTTACTCTCTTCATCATGTCTTCCACTCTTGTCATTTTCCTTATCCACGAGTTCCTCTTCTTATCTTTCCTGCTTACACCAAGTATGCATCTTTCCATGCCTCTTTCAGTTCTCTACAGCCTTTTTATGGCTTTTTAGTTAAAATCCATGTCTCTGCTGCTTCATACGTAATAACTGGAAAGATGCATTGATTAAACATTTTTCTTTTAAGACATAAAGGTATATTGCTCTTGAAAATTGTACTGTTTCTTTCAGAAGCTCTCCAGCCAAATTTTATACGCCGATTAATTTCCTCATCAATGTGACCCTCGCTTGATATCTGCTGTCCAAGGTAAATGTAGGTATCTGTTATCTCCAGCTTTCCCCCATCAATTGATAAATCTTCGTTTCTTGTAAAAGCATTGTACATCACTTTTGTCTTCTGGAAGTTCATTTTTAGTCCCCCTTCTTTACTCTTGTCAGCGAGTTCGTGGATCATATTCTGCAGCTCTGAAGGGGTAGTTGCAAAAATGACCACGTCATCAGCAAAACGAAGGTGGGTTAAATAATCTCCATTAATCTTTATCCCCTTGTTTTCCCAGTTCAACGACTGAAAATCGTTTTGCAATGTGGCATTGAGGACTTTGGGAGAAACGGTGTCACCTTGTCTCACTCCCTTTCCAATTTTTATTGGTGCTGTATTACTCAAATAGCCGAACCTTTGCACTTGCATTTTCATGGATGATGTTAATAATGCTAATGTAGGTATCTTCAATAACGCAAGATTTCAACGCCATTGTAACTGCTGATGGTTTCACGGAATCAAAGGCCTTTTCATAATCTATAAATGCCATGCATAATGGGAGTTCATATTCCCTCGTTCTTTTAATTATATCTCTCAGTACATGAATATGGTCTATGGTGCTGTAGCCACTCCTGAATCCAGCCTGTTCTCTTGGTTGAGCCATGTCCAGTGTTACCTTCAAGCGTTGGGAAAGAACCTTAGTGAAAATTTTATAAACCACTGAAAGGAGGCTAATGGGCCTGTAGTTCTTGAGATCCTCAGTGTCGCCTTTTATATGTAGCAGGATCATTGTAGCATTGTTCCAATCGTCTGAAATCTTTCCTTCATTGAGACATCTAGTGAAAATTTGGGCGAGTACTGTTTCGATTTCTCCACTTGCTTCTTGAATGATGTCTACAGTAATTCCATCTTCTCCTGGAACTTTTCCCCGCATCATGTTCTTGATTGCATGTGCAACTTCTGCTGGGAGGAATGGAAGAACTCTGGTACTGGTACCTTTCATGATGTCTGCAGTACATGTATCATCCCTTTCATATAATTTGGAGTAGAAATCTTTCACTCTTGTCAACATTCGCCTCTATTTCTTGTTACAGAACCATCTTCTTTTTTCAGTGCCATAATCTGTTTTCTTCCCTTACTGAGATGTCCCTTTGCTATCTTTAGGCTTTGGCTGTTTTCAATTGCTTTCCTCACTAGTTCACAGTTGAATTTCCTTATGTCTTCAGTGATATTTTTCCGAATTGTCTTGCATAACTCTGTATATTCTACTTTGGAAGTTAAATTTTCTTTATTTGTCTTCATCTCCCTTCTCTTTTGCATTAGCATTTTTTTTATATTCTCTTCATATGCAGCTTGTTCTTAGTACCACCTATTTCTGTTGCTGTTTCCATAAGAGCCTTGGTTAGTTTCCTGTTAACTTCAGAGATGTCCACTTCTTCCGATGATAGACCTTGTAGAGCAGAGAAACGGTTCTTCAGTTCCAACTTGAAGGTATTATATATGTAATGATGATTTTTAAAGTTGGCCATGTCAATACATTTGTTTGATTTATGAGCTTGTCACGTTCCAGTTTAGTGTTGAGGTGCATCCTACATCTCGCTATTCTATGGTCACTACCTGTGTTGAACTTGTTTAGCACACTAAAGTCTTCGATGACGAGTTTTTTGTTACACATAATAAAATCAATTTCACTTGTCGTTCCATTGGGATGTTTCCATGTCCATTTCCTATGTGGCTTCTTCTTGAAAAAGGAGTTCATGATGGAAAACCTTTCTGCCTCTGCAAACACTACGAGAGTATTTCCACACTGGTTTCTGTTGCCATGACCGAAATTGTCTACCGAAGTTTCATTCTGATGCTGTTGCCCTATTTTCGCATTGAAATCGAGAAGGGAGGGTTGACATTTGTCAAGCAGAGGCTAAGTTATGTTACTGATCACCTGACCTTGCATCCCATGTATATATATTGTAACGTACCAGGAGATGTGACGTACCTGCCAGAAGGACGCACACGACATAAAGGCAGATAGGAATCAGAATAAAACGTCCGCGTAGCTCAATTGGTAGAGTGACTTATTCCGGAATGAGGGGATCCGGGTTCGAATCCTGGCGTGGACAGAAATGACGGAGAAATTTACTTCGTTATAATGGCGCCCATACTATCCGGATGACCCGACTGTTCAAAATCTCGCAATGGTGTGATGTTATTTCCACACCGCGAGATAGGAAAAATCAGAGAATCCCTTCTGCAGCGCTTCGAAAAAAAAATTAAAAATAAGGGGGAGATGATGTAACGTACCAGGAGATGTGACGTACCTGCCAGAAGGACGCACACGACATAAAGACAGATAGGAATCAGAATAAAACGTCCGCGTAGCTCAATTGGTAGAGTGACTTATTCCGGAATAAGGGGATCCGGGTTCGAATCCTGGCGTGGACAGAAATGACGGAGAAATTTACTTCGTTATAATATATACAGTATATACATACACTATATTGACAAAAGTCCCCGGACACCTAGACGAGAAACACAACATAGCATTTATTGACATACATTAGTACGGTGTCGGTCCACCTTTGGCCTTAATGCATGCACTGACCTTTCGAGACATGCTTTCGACAAGGTTTTGGAACACAGCGATAGGTATGCGTTTCAATTCAGTACATCATGCTGCCGCTAACTGTTGCTTAGTAGTAGGCCTTGGTTCCAAACTTTTTATGCGGCGCTCTAATTCATCCCATAGGTGCTCTATGGGATTAAGATCAGGTCTCTGTGCTGGCCAGTCCTCACACGATAAGGAATTATCGCCAAACGACGCCGTAACAGTCCTTGCTTTATGACTCGGTGCATTATCCTTCTGGTACTAACGCGGCTCGGTTCCATAGTATTTCCACAGAGTTGGTAGGGTATAATTGTCCAGAATATCGAGGTAGACGTGCTGGTTAACAGGTTTGTCCACGATAACCAATGGGCCAGTACCATACCACGAAAAACACCCCCACACGAGTACACTGCCAGCTCCAAACTTGACCGTAGGAACAGTACACTGTAGTAAATAGCGTTCTCCCTGCTGCCGCCATACCCACACACGGCCATCAGACTGATGGATCGTGTATCTGGATTCATCAGTCCACAGGACCCGTTTCCATTGATCTACGGTCCACGATAAATGTTCTTTACACCATGCTAAACGACGAGTAGCATTTAGAATGGAGATGAAAGGCTTATGAGCAGCCGCACGACCACGGTAACCCATGGAATGAAGTTCTCTGTGAGTGGCACGTGTACATACCAAGGTTCCAGCAATTTTACTCGCCTGTAGAGTGAGGTCTTGTGCAGTACTCCCTCGATTCGCTGTAACGACTCCCTGAGGCTTCGACGTCCTCTATCACTGATTTTCTTTGGTCTGCCGGTACGTTTTGCTGGTTCAGGCACGCCATGTGTCTTCCACTTATTCAATACATCCAAAACAGTTGACTTGGGTATGTTTAAACATCTTTCTGTCTCTTATGGACAACCCACTAATATGACACCCAACAATCTTTCCTTTTTCAAAGTCAGTCCTCACCCGCCGCGACATTTTCACTCAACCTCACAGTGTCATATGATCGTGGTCAGCTGCAGGCTTGTTTTTATACCGTTTGCAGCTGTATCGCGCATCTTAACAACGCAGCGGACCCGTTCAATTGGTTTGAAGGGGTGTCCGGTAACTTTTGTCAATATATATATATATATATATATATATATAAAGAATTAACAAAGAATAAATACTGGCCGGAAACTTATGAACGCCACTGTAAATTCATGTCAGCGCTAAAATACGAAGTTCAAACATATATAAAAAAAAATGGAAATATTAAAATTCGTTCTCCCGCTGCAGTTTTAAACCTTGCATTTACTAATTGCTATCTACAATAGTGAACTACAATACTTGAAAACCCCGTTCCAGATCTTCGTTTAATTGGCGCCGATGGCAGGAGCCATACCATAGTTACGGCTTTGTTTGCATACTGTATGTATAGCATAATAGCAGAACGAAGACGCTCATCGCTTAGTTTTACGTAGTTCTTGTATGTTGCGTTACAGGGGCGCTTATCGTTATGGGCGCTAAAAATAGTAAAAAAAATAGTGTCAAACGTCTATATTTTGGTATATGGCTGCAAATCTTCATACCCAGCTGATTCCTGCTTGCTTGTCATTACAAATGGCGCACGCAGTTTCCCTAAGAATGTTAATGACGTCAATGTATTACGCACTCACATCACTTGAATAGTAATGATCTGTAATTCAACGATAATCATTTTTTAAATAAGTATATTACAATGTATGATTGCTGTTGGTTATATTAAGCACATCATCCGTAACGTAAAAGTAGTTGATAAGCGTAGTCTGCAAAGATTATCGTCGAACATTTTTTCAGCTGTCTTCTTTCGGCGCACGTTTCGGTATGAGATACTAGCACACTAAACCAAATAACCATTTTAGTTATTTCTCTCCACCCAGTTGTTCTTTCTGCATGAAAATAGGTGAAATCAGAACCTATTCCACAGTTTGCAGATTTTCAGGAGATAACTTCAGTTCATTGCTTTCTGGAAAATGTATTTAAAAAGAGAAAAGAAACGAAGTCTTGAATTTTAAAATGTTAAATTCTGTTTTGTTTTGAACAGAGAGCGATGCAGCCCGTTGATCTTACATTGAAGAATTCACGCTCAATAAGCCCTCCATTGTTCCACAACGTTGAGTGTTCCGCAATGCAAAAGAATCGTCTTCACTAGCGCATGCCTTCTTTTATTTCTCTTTCAGACAAAACAGAGCAAAAATATTCTTTTATGATGGCTTACCATAGATGCTCTCCAAAATTCCCAAGATTTCGCAATGTAACTGATCAAGAAAAAACTCATTTAGTGAGTTAATGGCTAACTTATTTAATTGCATAGCCGTATCTTGTGAGATCCCCAAGAAAACGAATTCAACAGTGCATATGGCGTGTTCTTTTGTCTTATCAAAATGAAACTAGATGCATTAATGATGTCTGGAAATTTTAGTTAGTGCAATCGGATGAGGTAAAAACATTTTTAATAATGCGTCATAGAGTGTCAAATGCAGGGCTGGATAAATATTCATGTTCATATGTAGAAGATTTTAGGAAGGGAGTGTCTGACCCCAGGTCTTAAACAACCCTTAGAAATAGGAAGCTAGGAGATTTGGGCTAGAGTGCCCGATAGGAAAGTCACACGGAAGCTAGGTAGAAGACGCCCTTATTTACTACCGGTGGGCCAGTACCCGGGGTCCGACGGCTTAATGTGCCCATCAGATCAGATCATATGTAGACGATTTTAGGAAGGGAGTGTCTGACCCCAGGTCTTAAACAACCCTTAGAAATAGGAAGCTAGGAGATTTGGGCTAGACTGCCCGATAGGAAAGTGACACGGAAGCTAGGTAGAAGACGCCCTTATTTACTACCGGTGGGCCAGTACCCGGGGTCCGACGGCTTAATGTGCCCATCAGATCAGATCATATGTAGACGATTTTAGGAAGGGAGTGTCTGACCCCAGGTCTTAAACAACCCTTAGAAATAGGAAGCTAGGAGATTTGGGCTAGAGTGCCCGATAGGAAAGTCACACGGAAGCAAGGTAGAAGACGCCCTTATTTACTACCGGGGGGCCAGTACCCGGGGTCCGACGGCTTAATGTGCCCATCAGATCAGATCATATGTAGAGGATTTTAGGAAGGGAGTGTCTGACCCCAGGTCTTAAACAACCCTTAGAAATAGGAAGCTAGGAGATTTGGGCTAGAGTGCCCGATAGGAAAATGACACGGAAGCCAGGTAGAAGACGCCCTTATTTACTACCGGGGGCCAGTACCCGGGGTCCGACGGCTTAATGTGCCCATCAGATCAGATCATATGTAGAGGATTTTAGGAAGGGAGTGTCTGACCCCAGGTCTTAAACAAACCTTAGAAATAGGAAGCTAGGAGATTTGGGCTAGAGTGCCCGATAGGAAAGTCACACGGAAGCCAGGTAGAAGACGCCCTTATTTACTACCGGGGGGCCAGTACCCGGGGTCCGACGGCTTAATGTGCCCATCAGATCAGATCATATGTAGAGGATTTTAGGAAGGGAGTGTCTGACCCCAGGTCTTAAACAACCCTTAGAAATAGGAAGCTAGGAGATTTGGGCTAGAGTGCCCGATAGGAAAATGACACGGAAGCCAGGTAGAAGACGCCCTTATTTACTACCGGGGGCCAGTACCCGGGGTCCGACGGCTTAATGTGCCCATCAGATCAGATCATATGTAGAGGGTTTTAGGAAGGGAGTGTCTGACCCCAGGTCTTAAACAACCCTTAGAAATAGGAAGCTAGGAGATTTGGGCTAGAATGCCCGATAGGAAAGTCACACGGAAGCGAGGTAGAAGACGCCCTTATTTACTACCTGGGTCGCCAGTACCCGGGGTCAGACGGCTTAATGTGCCCATCAGATCAGATCATATGTAGAGGGTTTTAGGAAGGGAGTGTCTGACCCCAGGTCTTAAACAACCCTTAGAAATAGGAAGCTAGGAGATTTGGGCTAGAGTGCCCGATAGGAAAATCACACAGAAGCGAGGTAGAAGGCGCTCTCATTTACTACGGGGGGGGCCAGTACCCGAGGTCCGACGGCTTAATGTGCCCATCAGATCAGAGCATATGTAGAGGATTTTAGGAAGGGAGTGTCTGACCCCAGGTCTTAAACAACCCTTAGAAATAGGACTCTAGGAGATTTGGGCTAGAGTGCCCAATAGGAATGTGACACGGAAGCGAGGTAGAAGACGCCCTTATTTACTACCTGGGGGCCAGTACCCGGGGTCAGACGGCTTAATGTGCCCATCAGATCAGAGCATATGTAGAGGATTTTAGGAAGGGAGTGTCTGACCCCAGGTCTTAAACAACCCTTAGAAATAGGAAACTAGGAGATTTGGGCTAGAGTGCCCCATAGGAAAGTGACACGGAAGCGAGGTAGAAGGCGCTCTCATTTACTACGGGGGCCAGTACCCGGGGTCCGACGGCTTAATGTGCCCGTCAGATCAGAGCATATGTTGAGGATTTTAGGAAGGGAGTGTCTGACCCCAGGTCTTAAACAACCCTTAGAAATAGGAAGCTAGGAGATTTGGGCTAGAGTGCCCGATAGGAAAGTGACATGGAAGCGAAGTAGAAAGGGGGAGGAAGACGCCCTTATTTATTACCCGGGGTCCGACGGCTTAACGTGCCCATCCGACGCACGGCGGATATTTAGTGGATCGAGCGTTCGTACCTGCTGGGATTGAACCTGAGGCCCTTTCCGTGGCAGCCACGAACGTTGCCCACTAGGCCACCCGCGGCCCCCTAACAGGGCTGGATAAAGGGGGTGGGCTACATATATATCGCCAGCCCACCCTCCCCCGGTATCCATATATACGTGTATACAGGGTGCATAGGAAAGTCCCTTTAGCCTGAAATTACTTGCGAACGGAGAGGGGTACAGTTATGCAAGTGAGGCAACGGTATAGCAAAGCGACTATGCCCGATCGAATGCAACCTACAACAGCGCCCCTAGTGGCGAAATGCAGGTTAGCCATTACAAATCAAAAACGAAAAGAGATAGAGCAAAAGTTCCAATTACAAAGTTGTACAGCATCAATTAATTAGTACAAAACAACATTTGTTTTACACAGATAAGATAAATTGCCGCCTGAATACCCTAAAATGTCCGAAATCAATGCGCGACGATTCGAATTTGCATATTCACATTTCGCAAATATAGCCGTATGCAAATGCAGATTGTGACGTTGTACCGTACCTACGATATAAAAACCAGTAGCAGGATGTACCCTGACCAGAAGTTTAGGTCTACGTACGATGTGTGAGAATGGCGAGTTTCACTCACTCCCAATATTGCGCGATGGTGCTTATTTACGGCGAATGCCAACAAACGCGGCGCTAGTGTCACGCCTTCCATGCTGAGGAATGTGCATGCCGAGTTACTTTCATGAATACAAATGTGTATCGTGGGCAATGGCGAACTCTTTGAACATACTCGACATTAACTTTTTATCACTGTGCGCCAGTTTGCCTTTTTTGTTTTTGTTTTGTCTGACGTCATCAAACTGTATTGACAAAAGTTCGTATTTATGCAATGAATTGTGTGTATTTGCTTATACCTATGCCTGTTCCCTTCAAACGTTCACACAAAAGGTCGCGCATCGATTTCAGACATTGTAGGGTATTCAGGCGACAATTTATCTTATCCGTGTGAAACAAATAACGTTTTGTACTAATTAATTGATGCTCTACAACTTTGTAATTGGAAATTTTGCCCTATGCCTTTTCATTTTCGATTTGCAATGGCTAACTTCCGCATTTCGCCACTACGGGGCGCTGCTATCTGTTGCATTCGATCAGGCGTAGTCACTTTACTATACCGTTTTCTCACTTGCATAACTGTACCTCTCTCCGTTCGGAAGTTATTTCACCCTAAAGGGACTTTCCTATGCAACCTGTATATATAGTATATAATATCACCATCATCATTGTCAACCATTATCAATCCACTGCTGGACGAAGGTCTCCCCAAGTTTCCTCCACAACGGTCTGTCTTGTGCCAGTCTCCTCCATGTCATTCCCGCATACTTTCGAATTTCATCCACCCATCTCCCATGTGGTCTTCTTCTGGGTCTTTTCCTGTCCCTTGGAATCCAATCTAAAATTTCGGCTGTCCTTCTGGCAGTATGTCCAGCCCATTGCCATTTTAGGGATTTAACTCTGATCATCATATCTTCCACTCTTGTCATTTTTCGGATCCACGAGTTCCTCTTCTTATCTCTCCTGGTTACACCAAGCATACACCTCTCCATTCTTCTTTGAGTTGTCTGCAGCCTTTGTATGTCTCTTTTAGTTAAGGTCCACGACTCTGCATCATACGTAAGCACTGGAAGGATGCATTGATCAAACACTTTTCTTTTAAGACATAATGGCATATTGCGCTTGAAAATTATGCTGTTTCTTCCAAAAGCTCTCCAGGCAAGTTTTGTACGCCGATTAATTTCTTCATCAATGTGACCCTCACTTGATATCTGCTGTCCAAGATAAACGTACGTGTCTGTTATCTCCAGCTTTTCTCCATCAATCGATAAATCTTCATTTCTTGTAAAAGCATTGAAAGTCACTTTTGTCTTCTGAAAGTTCATTTTTAATCCCACTTCTTTACTCTTGTCAGCAAGTTCCTGGTTCATACTCTGCAGCTCTGATGGGGCAGTTGCAAAAATGACTACGTCATCAGCAAAACGAAGGTGGGTTAGATAATCTCCATTAACCTTTATCCCTTTGTTTTCCCAGTTCAGTGATTGAAAGACATTTTCCAATGTGGCATTAAAGAGCTTCGGAGATATGGTGTCACCTTGTCTCGCTCCCTTTTCAATTTTTATGTTTGTTGTATTTTTAGATGTTATTAATAATATTAATGTATGCATCTTCAATACCGCAGGATTTCAGAGCCATTCTAACTGCTGATGGTTTCACCGAATCAAAGGCTTTTTCACAATCGATAAAAGCCATGCACAATGGAAGTTCTTATTCTCTCGCTCTTTCAATTAGTTCTCTCAGTACGTGGATATGATCTATTGTGCTGTAGCTACTCCTGAATCCAGCTTGTTCTCACGGTTGAGCCATGTACAGTCTTACCTTCAAACGGTGTGAAAGAACTTTAGTGAAGATTTTATAAACCACTGATAGGAGGCTGATAGGTCTGTAGTTCCTGAGATCCTCAATGTCACCTTTTTTATGTAGCAGCATCATTGTAGCGTTGTTCCAATCCTCAGGAATCTTCCCTTCATTAAGGCATCGAGTGAAAATTTGGGCGAGTACTGTTTCGATTTCTCCACTTGCTTCTTGTATGATGTCTACAGTAATTCCATCTTCTATTGGAGCTTTTCCCCGCATCATGTTCTTCATTGCATGTGCAACTTCTGCTGGGAGGAATGGAAGAACTCTGGTACTGGTACCTTTCATGATGTCTGGAGTACATGTATCATCTCTTTCATATAATTTGGAGTAGAAATCTTTCACTCTTGTCAAAATTTCGCTTCTATTTCTTGTTACAGAACCATCTTCTTTTCTCAGTGCCATAATCTGTTTTCTTCCCTTACTGAGATGTCCCTTTGCTATCTTTAGGCTTTGGTTGTTTTCAATTGCTTTCCTCACTAGTTCACAGTTGAATTTCCTTACGTCTTCAGTGATACTTTTTCGTACTGTCTTGCATAGCTCTATATATTCCAGTTTGGAAGTCACATCTTTTTTAGTTGTCCTCATCTCTCTTCTTTTTTGCATCAACATTTTGGTTTTTCCTGATAAATTGTTCACATGCAACTTTTTGTTAGACCCAGCTAATTTTGTTGCTGTTTCCATAAGAACTTTGGTTACTTTTCTGTTAACTTCAGAAATATCCACTTCTTCCAATGTTAGTCCTTCTAAAGCAGAGAATCTGTTCTTCAGTTCCAACTTGAAGGTATTATGGTGTTTTTTAAGGTTGGTTATGTCATTACATTTTGTTTGTCTTATGAGCTTGACACGTTCGAGTTTAGTGTTGAGGTGCATCTTACATCTCACCAATCTATGGTCACTACCTGTGTTGAACTTTTTAGCACACTGCAGTCTTCTATGACGAATTTTTTGTTACACATGATGAAATCAATTTCACTTGTCGTCCCATTTGGATGTCTCCGTGTCCATTTCCTGTGTGGCTTTTTCTTGAAAAGGGAGTTCAAGATGAAAAACCCTTCTGCCTCTGCAAACTCAACGAGAGTATTTCCAAGCTGGTTTCTGTTGCCGTGACCGAATTTACCTACTGAAGTTTCATTCTGTTGCCGTTGCCCTATTTTTGCATTGAAATCTCCCATAATTATCTTCAAGTGCTGCTTACCTTTATTATTTAGATGACGAATTTCCTCATAAAATTCTTCAATTTCTTCTTCAGGATGACTTGTGGTGGGTGCATAAGTTTGAATAATCTGAGACTTGTATCTTCTCGATAGTTGGATAACGAGTCGTGCAGCTCTGTCAGAGGAACTTTCAACTTCTACAACTTTATCCTTCAGTTTCTTGTTTATTATAAATCCAACACCACTAGTTCTGCCAGTATCTGTCCCACGATAGTAGAAGAAATGTCCACTTTTCAGTTCAATGAGATCTTCTCCTTTTCTCCTTACCTCACTTAGCCCGACGATGTCCCACTTGATCCTTTGTAGTTCCTCTTCCAACTCAAGAAGCCTTTAATCAGAAGATAAGGAGTGTCCATTGTACATAGCCAAGGTTAGCATCAGATGGCAGCCTAGTCCGGTCCTCAGGGGATTCTTAGCACCCTCTGCCTTCATGTCGCACTGCCCGCTGCCTTGGCCAGGTACATTCCAGCTGCCGGAGACTGAGGGTCAAGATTTAAGTTGTGGAGTCATTTTGGAGGAGTTTGGCCACAACATACCACGCTGGCCAAGCGGGTTGATGAGTGTGGGATAGCATTTCCTCTAATCCCGATGGTATAGTTATACCGCTATTGGCGGTCGTCTGAGCCTCTTTAGTAGGAACAGGATGCACCACGAGAAGGCGGGGTTGACATTCGTCAAGGAGAGGCTGTGATGTTACGCATCACCTGACCTTACATCCTATATATATATATATATATATATATATATATATATATCATCATCATTGTCAACCATTATCAATCCACTGCTGGACGAAGGTCTCCCCAAGTTTCCTCCACAACGGCCTGTCTTGTGCCAGTCTCCTCCATGTCACTCCCGCATACTTTCGAATTTCATCCACCCATCTTCCATGTGGTGTTCTTCTGGGTCTTTTCCTGTCCCTTGGAATCCAATCTAAAATTTCGGCTGTCCATCGATGGTCTGTCCTTCTGGCAGTATGTCCAGCCCATTGCCATTTCAGGGATTTAACTCTAAACATGATGTCTTCCACTCTTGTCATTTTTCGGATCCACGAGTTCCTCTTCTTATCTCTCCTGGTTACACCAAGCATTCGCCTCTCTATGCTCCTTTGAGTTGTCTGCAGCCTTTGTATGTCTCTTTTAGCTAAGGTCCACGTCTCTGCACCATACGTAAGCACTGGAAGGATGCATTGATCAAACACTTTTCTTTTAAGACATAATGGCATATTGCTCTTGAAAATTACGCTGTTTCTTCCAAAAGCTCGCCAGGCAAGTTTTGTACGCCGATTAATTTCTTCATCAATGTGACCCTCACTTGATATCTGCTGTCCAAGATAAACGTACGTGTCTGTTATCTCCAGTTTTTCTCCATCAATCGATAAATCTTCATTTCTTGTAAAAGCATTGAACATCACTTTTGTCTTCTGAAAGTTCATTTTTAATCCCACTTCTTTACTCTTGTCAGCAAGTTCCTGGATCATACTCTGTAGCTCTGATGGGCTAGTTGCAAAAATGACTATGTCATCAGCAAAACGAAGGTGGGTTAGATAATCTCCATTAATCTTTATCCCTTTGTTTTCCCAGTTCAGTGATTGAAAGACATTTTCCAATGTGGCATTAAAGAGCTTCGGAGATATGGTGTCACCTTGTCTCACTCCTTTTCCAATTTTTATGTGTGTTGTATTTTCAAACAGCCGAATCTTTGCACTTGCATTTTCATAGATGTTATTAATAATATTAATGTATGCATCTTCAATACCGCAGGATTTTAGAGCCATTGCAACTGCTGATGGTTTCACCGAATCAAAGGCTTTTTCATAATCGATAAAAGCCATGCACAATGGAAGTTCATATTCTCTCGCTCTTTCAATTAGTTCTCTCAGTACGTGGATATGATCTATTGTGCTGTAGCCACTCCTGAGTCCAGCTTGTTCTCTCGGTTGAGCCATGTCCAGTGTCACCTTCAAGCGGTGTGAAAGAACTTTAGTGAAGATTTTATAAACCACTGATAGGAGACTGATAGGTCTGTAGTTCCTGAGATCCTCAGTGTCACCTTTTTTATGTAGCAAGATCATTGTAGCGTTGTTCCAATCCTCAGGAATTTTCCCTTCATTAAGGCATCGAGTGAAAATTTGGGCGAGTACTGTTTCGATTTCTCCACTTGCTTCTTGTATGATGTCTACAGTAATTCCATCTTCTCCTGGAGCTTTTCCCCGCTTCATGTTCTTGATTGCATGTGCAACTTCTGCTGGAAGGACTGGAAGAACTCTGGTACTGGTACCTTTCATGATGTCTGGAGTACATGTATCATCCCTTTCATATAATTTGGAGTAAAAATCTTTCACTCTTTTCAAAATTTCGCCTCTATTTCTTGTTACAGAACCATCTTCTTTTCTCAGTGCCATAATCTGTTTTTTTCCCTTACTGAGATGTCCCTTTGCTATCTTTAGGCTTTGGTTGTTTTCAATTGCTTTCCTTACTAGTTCACAGTTGAATTTCCTTACGTCTTCAGTGATACTTTTTCGTACTGTCTTGCATAGCTCTATATATTCCACTTTGGAAGTCACATCTTCTTTAGTTGTCCTCATCACTCTTCTTTTTTGCATCAACATTCAAGAAGCCTTGAATCAGAAGATAGGGAGCGTCCGTTATATGTAGCCAAGGTCAGCATCAGATGGCAGCCTAGTCCGGTCCTCCGGGGATTCTTAGCACCCTCTGCCTTCATGTCGCACTGGCCGCTGCCTTGGCCAGGTACATTTCAGCTGCCGGAGACTGAGGGCCAAGATTTAAGTTGTGGAGTCATTTTGGAGGGGTTTGGCCATAACTCACCACGCTGGCCAAGCGGGTTGGTGAGTGTGGGATAGCATTTCCTCTAATCCCGATGGTATAGTTATACCGCTATTGGCGGTCGTCAGAGCCCCTTTAGTGGGAACAGGATGTACCACGAGAAGGCGGGGTTGACATTTGTCAAGGAGAGGCTGTGATGTTACGCATCACCTGACCTTACATCCCATATATATATATATACACAGGACAAAAAAATTAGTCACCCCTAACAGAAATAATAGTAGGAATTTACCGGTGGCACAGAGAGCGCCGTGTATTGTTGGGAGATAAATAGCACTGATGTGGTCTACAGGATCATTTCTGTCTCTTGCAGTGGTGAAGGGCAACGTGTATGTTGAATTTAATCTGCAATATGGGTCGCAAGACAGACGTTACTGAGTGGCAAAAAAGAGCCATCGTGTTTGGCCGTGCCCACGGACACAAAGTGAATGAAGTCGCCCAGTTTGTTGGTGTGTTGAAGCATACTGTCCAGCGGGTCTTCAAACAGTTTTGTAGTTCACAGTCAACTGAAAATCAGCGACGTAACCCTGGCCGGAAAACGATTCTCACCAACAGGAACAGCCGCCATGTTTCACGCGTAGTAACTGCAAATCAGGCCCCCTAATTCCCCTGACGTAAACCCAATTGAGCATCTGTGGACCACATCGATCGTGTTGTTCGCTTTATGGATCCTCCACCGGCAGCTGTCAGATGCACTGCAGTCAGCATGGCTCCACATACCTGTGAACACCATCCAGCACCTTATTGAGTCACTCCCAGCCCGTCCAGCTGCTGTCCGCGCTGCACACGGCGGTTACTCTGGATATTAGCTGGTGGTCACAATAATGTGACTCGACCGTACACACAAATATATATAAAGTAGAAGCTTGGGACTGACGGAAATTTCCGATAAATCTGAGAGCTCGCTAAATCCGTTTTCGGGTGAAAAATCCCACCATGTAAGAACATGCAAGCGAGACAGCATGCATATACGATTATATTACATATCCATATATATCATAACATATGGTAGCAGCTTCTAGCTCTCTAATGATGACTACCTATTCGTTTAAGAATAAAGTACTTGAAAGCTACGTGAGATTGACCGCTGTTTAACGACACATACGAAGCAAAAGCAGCACCGATCTTCCCAATGTAACGTTCACTTGGAAGGTGAAAGTGGGTAATGGACACCATTCCAGGAATTGTTTTCTCCCGTTTCTTCTCGGGCTCTACATACCACTTCGATTCCCCCTTATTGCTCTTTGCAACCGTCGCCCGCCACCCGGGGACGCAGTGGTCTAAGCGATGTCTTCTGACCATTCGTCCGAGATGGGTCCGGATTCAAATTCCCCTGAGGCATAGGTGTTGTGTTTGTTTTACGGCACTGCCTCTCTCCCTTCCCTGGAACCAGTGGCTCTGAATTAGGGACGGGCTACTGCTTATAGCCCACTGAGTTACTCATGGTGGTCGTTAAACTCACAAACAAACAAGACAACCGGTATGTAATTAAGATATATCTGTGTGGATATTTAGCTATCCGAGGCATCACTTAAAAGCTATGAAACGTTTAAATCAACGCAATATTCTGACTCACGTAATATAATGTTCTAATGAGACTGATTTTTCTTCTCACATTATTAACTAAGAACACTACAAACTCTGTGGGCTATGCGCTGTCATCCGTCCCTTATTTAAGGCCACTAGCTTCAGGGAGGGAATAGAGCCAGTGCCGTAAAACAATTGCCGTAAAACAATCACACCCTCCTCAACGAACCAAGTGACTCTTTGCTAGTAGTCCAACATCCAGTCACGGTGCTCCCATGCTCACAGTGGGAGATGTGGATGATTATCAGTCAACATGGACACTTGAACTGGCCACCGACACCGTAGGTCCATCCGCAGCAGCTGTCTCTGAATTGTGTGCTCGCGAACGTGCCTCTGTGCCCCCTGGTTTTAGTGTGCCGTTAAACGAGGGATCGCATGAGCAGTCAGTTGTCTCGGATAGCACGTGCTAGCTTGTGTCCACTTCGACTGTGAACCACTAGGGGTGTTCCCTTTCCGGTACGTTGTGTAGATGTGTTTACCTCTTCAAGTCATCCCTGCCACATCTTCATTGTGGCGGCTCTCGAACAGCCGACAGTACATGGAGATGCTGGAGAACACCTTCACTGTGCCGATAATATTTTTCCGTTCAGACTCCAAGTCCTTCCCTTTCCCCACTGCAAGGGCTTTGGAGAACTAGCACGCCCTGCCCATACCGTCTACTTATATTCCGCACCGGTCGTGGCCTCTTGTTACGTGACGTGTAACGCTTCCACTAGAGGAGACAGGGTTGGTCAAAATGATCTGGACCATGAGTGTATTTAAAAGAAAGGGGTCCTCAAAGAAATTCTTAATTAGAAAGGAGTCCTCGGGCTACTCGAGCGAAACTGCTCTACATACTTACAAGTATCGTCGTGAACTCTGCATTATTTTTGTTTTTAGTGGGCACAATTGCACCACTGGCTCACAGATTCTCACCTCTCAGCTAGATCACCTGAGTAACAAATTAGCCTTCCATTTGACCACATTCCTGAAAGCCGTGTGTTTGTGGGTGTATGGCATTAGCAACTGCATTAATTCCTATCGACAGGACTATTTGATGCATTATAATAATCCTCACATCATATTTTTTGTCGTTTACGGGTGATCTAGGCAACCCTAGGAAATGCTGTTCTTTTCCTCTGACATCCAAGATCGTATCCATCTGGTAATTAGCAGAAAATACGTGTCACAGAGGTTCTTGCAACCCCTACACCAATCCTTCCACTTGGCCTCTACGGATATGTAATTTCTTTAGTAGCTCAGACAGGGCAACATTTCATTTGATTCATGTAATTCTACGTCTACCACCAGCGTGATTCAGTTGACTATTCACCTGCCCCATGTCCGCGGGAAGGCGACTGTTATGGGTTCCAGTACTGTTGCCAACAATCTGTGCTCGGGGCAAAGCTAACCTGATCACACTATTAAGGTTGTGAAACCGACTGATCGACATGAAATCTTTTGTTTATCAGCATTTATTCGCGCACTAATGGGGTGCCATGTGTCGCGAACCCTTCTCCCTAAGGGTGACTGAACGCGAGACAAAAGGAAACTTCCCACGTTTCATCATGATGTCCCCCTCCACTTCCTCACCTTCTCAACCTTGCCGACCACCAGACCAAGGCTGAACTGGGTGAAGAACAGGCTATAACATTAACCTTAAAGACAATAGACTTTAGGTGATTGGCCAGTGATTAATTTCTGCCGTTAGATGGCACTGCGTCCCAAGGTATAAACAATGCCGTTTCTGTGTTATTTGAATGGCTAGTTTTTGTTTGTTAAGAAATTTCCACTGCAGTTTAAAAATAATGCCTTGTTTTTACCGCAAAATATAATCCGTTTTCAATACGGTTTACCGCTATTTGCCGATGTGCACGTCTTCAAAACAAAAAAAAATGTTGGAATGTCATTACACAAGTTCCCTTCAGGTGAGGCCTGAAACGACTGTGGTTGGAAGTAATATCTCGGCAGTATTTGTAGCCGAATGACAATCATCGAGTGTTTTTTTGTGGTAAGCATTTTCATCTTAATAATTACGTACCACGCGTATGGTACAAGTGACTAAAGGGAGATGTACCATCCATACATTTCCGGGTTATTCACATCATATCGAAAGTGGCTCCTACAAAAGATAGCAGACCTGTTCTTAAGACAAGGAGTGATGCCGCAGATTACTGTACTAGTACAAAAATGAAAAAAAGGGAGTGTAACATACTTGCATAATACAGAGTTATGAGTTCATTTTAAAAATACTGCCAGGTATTACTTTAGTGACAAATTTTATCATGTATTCTTAATCAGTAGCCATGTTAGGCCTAGCTATCCATTATGCATTTTATAGAAAAAGTAGTCACTTCACGTGTTTCATTCTGCAAACTATGCATTAGTTTTATGACCTATTAAACGAGGACAGATTTTCATCTCGCTCAATGATACGAGTTCAGAATTTTAGTAAAATCAGTCTGTTCGAATGATGTAAATAATGATACAGAAACAACGAGCTTGTTTCTAAGTCAAACGTCAATAGATGGCGCTGCGTCCCAACTCCTAATTTCTGTTCTCGCTGTTTTTGCTTAATGTTAAAGCCTGGTAGGTGATCCAGTTCAGCCTTTACCAGACAAACGATTTCTGAACGAGTATTTTAAAACATCAACCACGAAGAAAGGAGTAAGCTCATTACAATGACCGCCACGCTATCTCCCCTTCTCCGTCTAATAATTCTCCCCTCCCAGTCGCAGTAAATATCCTCGTGTTAACTGTATAGCCTTTCTGAAGCAAAATAGAAGTGATAATGACGCCGCCAAAATGCGAATATTTGTATTTTTTAGAAACGCGACCCAAACTGGGATCTTCATTTTTTTTAATGTGCGTACGTACGACATTCAGAGCATCTACACTGGCGGAAAGTGAAAAAAGAACACCAAGAAGGAGACGTCTGATACCAACGAAATTTATACAGCATAATAACGGAATACAGAGGATAACGTGATCAAAACATTATGGCAAAATACAGCTGTATTTGCTGGTAAACTGAAAAAAAACATTTCCATGTAACATGGTTAGTACGAGGTTGAACCGCCATGAACTGCGTCACACTGTGCAATTCTGGCATGGAGTCTGTCGTACAGATGTTGGATGTAAGTTTGGGGTATTGAGTTCCAAGCGTCCTCAATATGGACGCGTAAATCGGGGATGGTCGTGGCTGTCCGTGGAGACCGGATAAGTCGTTGTCCCATAAAATCCCACACGTGCTCAATGGGGGACAAATCCGGTGAACGTGCAGGCCATGGAAGTTGTCTCCCACCCTGAAGTGCATGTTGCGTTGCACGTGCCGTGTGTGGGCGAGCGTTATCTTGCTGGAAAACACCACGATGGACCGACCTTACAAATGGCACAACAGCGGGCTGAATGATGTTGTTGATGTAGGAGGTGCTGTTTAACGTACCCGGTACAAACACTAGTTATGTACGGGAGTGATAGCTGATCGCTCCCCACACCAGGAGAACAGGTGTAGGCCCTGTGTATCGCTGGCGGATGCAAGAAGGGTGCAGACGCTCCCCTGTGCGTCTGCGAACACGCATATGGCCATCGGAGGCTCCCAAGCAGAATCTGCTTTCATCGCTGAACACGACAGATCGCCATTGCGTTCTCCAGTGCAGATATTGGCGACACCACTGCAGCCGTTCCTGACGGTAGGCTGGAGTCAGAGGTACACATGCCAGAGGCACACGTGCACGTAGTCCTGCATCCAGTAGACGGTTGCGGATTATTCGCACAGTCACCTCAGGTGCAACGGCAGCTCGGATTTGCGTCGCAGTGGATGTTCTGCTTGACAACGGCGCTCTTCTTATGCGTCGATCGGTCCGCTCATCAATCCGTCTGTGACTCCCGGTTTCTCGTCTTCTCGTGTGGGAATGTTCCTCGGACCATCTACGCCACCATCGTACCACCACCGATACTTCCCGTCCAATTCGCTCCGCAATACGACGATACGACCACTCGGCCTCGCGGAGTCCGACTAGACGACCTCGCTCAAAGTCCGATAACTGCTGAAATCGTACACGTCTTCCATGTCCAGGCATTGCAGCTTCTTCAGGGGATTCGCACGTGTCCGTACGCCGACGACTGATTACATTCACTTCGCCGTACTCCTTAAATACCACCGACGATAATTTGCATAATATGCCGTGCTGTGGCGTAGGCGCTCACCGGTTGGTCCCGAAATTAACATCACACCTACGTAAACTCGACCCCATTAACATATGTAAATTTCATGATCGTCCGCCAATTCCTTCTTGGTGTTCTTTTTTCATTTTCCGCCAGTGTATATATCCATGTGCTTTCTTAGGTCTCATTTCAAGCTCGACTCGAACACGGCCTTTAAACTGGAACTATATTATGCAGTGGAAGTACACACTCCGTAACTTAAACTCCATAGTCAGGTTAGCCTTCCTCGAGTATAGTTAGCTATTTTTTCCAGGGTTTTCCACGATTGTAGCGTTGATACATGGAGGGATCCCCAAAACTAGCCTCTGCACGTTTGAGCCGGATACGGCAATATCCTCTGAGATTTGTTTTTTTATTGGAGGTTTAACGACCACCATGAGCAACTCAATGGGCTATAAGCAGTCGCCCGTCCTTAATTTAGAGCCACTGGTTCCAGGGAAGGCAGAGAGCCAGTGCCGTAAGGCAAACACAACATCCATGCTTCACGGGATTCGAACCCGGACCCCTTCGGGACGAGTCATCAGAAGCCATCGTTTATACCACTGCGCCACTGGGGCGGCCCCTGAGATTTAGGACCTTTCCTTAACATTGGACTAGCCATCCAATCTGGGACATTCCCGGCGTAGACACTTCCTGGACGGCCCAGGCTCTTCATGGGCTGCTGCGCTTTGGAGAAAAACTTTGGCGTTGCTGTTTAATTGTTCTGTAATTTGCGATAACAAATAACAGCTAAAAATACTCAGATGTAACAGAGACCTCACTAATGAGAGGCTACTGAATGGGCGGCTTACTTAATATGCTCTGAGATTGTAATACTTATATCTCTGAGCTTGGTCGCCTACTGCTTGCTTTTATGCTATCTAATACCTAGTCAGGAGAGTTCACTCGAAAAACAACTTAATATATATATTTTTTTTATAATAAGACAAGATTTTCGTGCCACGAAGACTACTCAGGGTAAGAAACTTCCTGTTTATGCACGATCTCCAAACTTGCTGAATGGTTCCAGTTATAGGCGAACTTTAATAACTAAAAACACACACACAAGTTAAAATATATTTACATGGTTAAAATAACATTAGTACTTTCGTGCTCGCTACGAGCACATCATCAGATGAAAGACCAAGTTGGAGTTCCAGAAACACATTTATATATGGGTGCCGTTGCCAAACATTCTCAATGAGGAAAGAAATTCAAGAGCGTTCTCTTGCTTTAACGTAATATTGGAAAATAGAGGCCTATAGAGTTCAATTAATTACGGACAGAGTCTGCAATGCTGGAAGCAGGAACCGGAATCAAGGACAGTAAAGTTTTCCAGGCCTGGGAAATATAGCTCGGTACTTCATCATTGCAACAAGTGTCCATTCAATGCAAAATGTGGAGACTCTCTGTAAAGAGCACAGTTTCCCTCGTTGTAGAGGTAGATAGAATGGAGACGTCTGTCCAAGATGGGTAATGTGTACCAGCTGAAGAAAGCCTGGCTAAATGATGACGACCCATTTTTTACACTATATTGGTGTTTCTTAATTCTTGTTTGCAGTCTCCGTAGGGTTGAGCCGATATATATAAGGTCCTTGTCTTGAGGATCGACAGATTTCATAGTAATGGAAAAGATGCCGCATTTGTCCAACAATTCATCACGGTCCTAATCATTTTTAATCAGGGAATAAATGTTCGATGTTTTTAACCCAAAACCGACACCGTGACTGCGACAGATGTTCGATAAATTACCATTCACACGAGGGACGTAAGTCATCGATCCAACATATTAGATATCCTTTCGTTCACGTGTAAGGATAAAAAATGTTGAATTCTGGATTTTACGGTAGATTCTATGGACATCTGAATATGAAAATCCGTGCTCATAAGCAATGGTATATATCTTTTGAAGTTCCTCCTCACGGAAATCTACAGAAGAGGAGTGGGTAAATGCTCGGCGAATAAGAAAGTATAAGAGCGAAACCTTATATCTAGTCTGGTGGGCGGAAACGCGTAGTATCAAGATAGGTATAGAGGAAGGCTTTCTGTGAACCGAATAACTCAGGTGCTGGATGGTGGGGTTCCTACGAAGTTGGAAGTCTGAAAACGGAAGTAAATTGTCGCATTCAACCTCCACGGTGAAGGATATAGAAAAATAAACAGACGACAACATAGTTGCAAAAGAGAACAAATTTTCAACTGACGAAAGCCAGAAGACTAAGACATCGTCAACATACCGAAGGTATAATAAAGGTGTTACCTAACAAAAGTCCAAAATGCGGTTTTCTATGTCTTGAAGAAGAAGTTCAGCCAACAGAGGGGAGAGGGGGTCCCCATGGGGGCTCCCTCAAGTTGGCTATATAAAATGCCATTAAACCTGAAAAAAAGAACGTTTCTGAATGAGGCGTAATGCCTGCAGAACGGCTTGAGTTTCCTCAGGAGGTACAGACCCCAATTGGGAAAGCCTTTAGACGTAGTGTCTTTGTTTCCCAACGTCCCTATTTCTATTGTACACAATATTATTGAAAGTAAACTTTCCCAATTGGGGTCTGTACACCCTGAGAAAACTCAAGCCGTTCTGCAGGCATTACGCCTCATTCAGAAACCTTCGTTTTTAAGGTTCAAGACATAGAAAACCGCATTTTGGACTTTTGTCAGGTAACACCTTTATTATACCTTCGCTTTGTTGACGATGTCTTAGTCTTTTGGCCTTCGTCAGTTGAAAATGTGTTCTCTTTTGCAACTATGTTGTCGCCTGTTTATCCTTCTATATCCTTTACCGTGGAGGTTGAATGTGACAATTTACTTCCGTTTTTAGTAGAGCTGTCGACCGATCAATATTTTTAATCGGTTAATATTTCACCATTGATCGATTAATCGGTAATTTGATCGAGTGAAAAAAATACTGTCACAAAAAATATACGACTGAAAAATCCATTATGCATTATTCTATTATTATATGGATACTAAATACGTTGTCTGAAATGTTAGAGTGTTGAATGCATCATAGCCTGTTAATCTGGTAGTATTCATTGCTTTACTTTATCAAAAAATCAGAAATACAAATTAATAATAATTACCTTGAATTTGGTTTGCAGTCATTGCTTTAGCCAAGATTTTAGGCACAAGAGCTTGTCAACATCGGATGGTTTAAGCGAAGTACGAAGTTTGTTGACAACAATACCAGCGGCACTAAACAGTCTTTCACTTGGCATAGACGTTGCTGGAATGCACAGCAACCGGTTTGCTAAAGTAGCGAGCAACGGCAACTGTAATGAATGAGTTTTCCACCACTGAAGAGGATCTGTAAAATCGTCGTCGCCGCCCCGGTGGCGCAGTGGTCTAAGGCGCTGGCCTCTGATCATTCGTCCGTAAGGGGTCCGGGTTCGAATCCCGGTCAGGCATGTATGTTGTGTTTGTCTTACGGCACTGGCTCTCTCCCTTCCCTGGAACCAGTGACCCTAAATTAGGGACGGGCGACTGCTTATAGCCCATTGAGTTGCTCACGGTGGTCGTTAAACCTACAAATAAAAAAAAAAAATCGTCGTCGAGTTCAGGCAAGCTCTGATAAACTTGAAGCTCTAATTCTATCTGCGTGCTGACATTTGTGTATGCCTTTATTTCTGTTTCTGGAATCGACGAATTGTCAAAACATAGTTTTCTTCGTTTCTGTTGCACATTACTTTGTTCTTGGTGTAAGGACAGCTGTTGATTTGTTCTACTGGATGAAATTCTGTTCCACACTAGATCTCGGTTTTTTCTGGTATACAGCGAAGTGTCTTGAATCGAGGGTCAAGGGCAGTAGCTTCTTCGTACTTGTCGTATAAAGGCCATTGACTGAGTCTTTCCGTCAGATCATCGAGCAACATAGCTTTAAATCTGCAAATATATGCTGGGTCGGTATCGGACAATCTCGTTGCGCTTTTAAGATGTGTAAAAGCAGGAATTACAACACTGGCATTTGCGTACTTGTGACCTCCGAATATTTCTGTGATTTCCAAGCAAGGTTTCAATACGCTGATTAGCTTCTCAAGCACTTCCCACTCAACTGTTGTCAGAACAGGGGTATTCGATGCGTTGGCTACCCGAATGGTGTCTACTGCGGTTTTAGCTTTCACCAGACTTTCCACCATGATGTAGGTACTATTCCAGCGTGTCACTATGTCCTGTTGCAGCTTAGTAGCAGGAAGACCAAGTTCTTTTTGCTTAGACGAGAGTGTAGCCTCTAAATGTGAGCTGTGTTTAAAATGTCCTACAATTTTTCGGCATTTAGCTAGAATATTTTCTATCGATGCGACTTTAAGAGCTTTATTTATACTTAATTGTAAAGTATGTGCTGAACATCTTACACTGTCAAACATTGATCTGTTAACGCCAAGAACAATAATTCTGGCATTATCAGTGCAGATGGCAACAAGCTTGTCCGTTAGTTCTCATTTTTTAACGGGTTCCTCAAATTCAATTGTACGCTGATTTGTAGAATGCTTCTCAATCACCTGTTTCACTTGAAGAGTTGCATCACAATAATACCACTCATTGTCAATCCAGTGTACTGTTATTGCTAAGTAGCTGTCGTTGGCGAGTGAGGTCCAAAAATCTCCAGTTAAACTCACATAAGAAGCTCTCTTTACTTCATTAAACACTCTTGACTTCTGAATGTCGTAAATTTGGACAATTTTGTTCATAATGGTATTTCTGGCAGGTAAATTGTAACACTTAGAATTCAGAGCTGTTTGCAACAACACTTTCAGGCCAGGATCTTCAACAATACTGACAGGTCTCGAACTAGATGCAATCCACAACGCTAATTTATTTGTTAATTCCTGTTCTTTTAATGCAGAAACAGACTTTTCGAGGAAGGAAAATTTATACCCATTTGCTTCATAGCGGTGGCATTTGAACTAGGCTGATCCCGTGGCGCATTTGATACAATTTCCATGAATGGATGTTGCGATTGTAAATGATAACGTAAGCTAGTCACACTTCCACTGTACTTAAACTTTTTCTCACATTTTAAACAATAAACATGTCCGCGATCAATAACTTCCGCACTGTCTTCTAATTTATATCCAAAACAAGAGGATAATTTCCCTTTTAATCCTCAAATAAACGTGGAGCTCAAATAAACGTGGATAAACGTGACAGCAAGAGATGAATCATCGTTCAAACTAACTTTCTTTCACTGACAGACACTCCCATGCTCATCCCAGTTGGCTCCGCTACCAATAAAGGAACACTATTTGCTTTTTCAGTGAGGAGAGAGTGGGTAAAAAGTTTCCCCAGACTTTTGCTCTTGCACTAGAAATTCTCCCTGTTGACGGATACAATACCTCGGCAACAGTACGCAACTTGGTTCCTGGGTAATTAAGACTAATTGTATACCCCCATTGATTCCAAGAAACACCTGTATTAATCCCCCATCTTTCCTATTGAAAGCTGAATCTCACTGTGAGGACCAGCGGCGTATTTTCATCTGCATCGATGTAATAAAACCTCGGGGACCACTGTCCAAGCTCGAAAGATGCGGGCCGTCTGTTATATCGACCTTACGTATTGAAACAACTGACTTTTCCCAGACGATCCAGCTGAGACAGGACTAGAAGAGGTGTGGCATCACGTAATGGCTTATAATGAATTAGCTTTATTTTGCTTTCCGCTAAGCTAATTATAATGAATAAGCTCTTCCTACCAGCTAGCTAATGATAATAATGAAGCTTTCCTACTGAGCTTAAGTATAATGCTTCTGCTACTGAATGATATACTTGTACTAAGCTTCAAATAGTGAATTCAAATGGTTGTTGTTACTAGTTAATTAAGAACATGAATAAAGTCTTAACGCTGGTTGTTAATGGTAATAAACTAATGATATAAACCTAACAGCCAGACAGAGGTCTGACAAAAACTATGAATTGAGAAAGACGTACTTACGACAAGCTTTTTTATTCGGTACGCTTGATCATCCAAAGCACACACACAACTTGTTTCACAATAATGAAGAATCACTAATCACATACAACAAAATCTCTCCCTATAACAACAAAATCTCTCCTTATAACAACAAAATCTCTCCCTCAACAACAACGCTCTCCTTATCTATCGTTGAACGCGCCTATTTATACTGACTACCACCACGTCATGACTTACACTCATTGCCAGATCTCATTCATCGGGTGAAATAATATTTCGTTCAGTAAGAAGATAATGTACATAGAAAAATAAAATAACCAGAGATAGTAAAATCAAAAGGAAAGTGAATATAGAGTATACGTTACATCATCTCCCCCTTAATTTATTTTTTTTTCTTTTTTTTTTCCGAAAAACCTATCAATTTTGGAGTGTAAGTCTTACACTTCGTTGATTGACGTTTCTCGACCTCTTTTTTGATTTGTTGTTTGGTGGCAGCAGTATTTACATTATCAAACTTGGCATGACAAATTAAGAAATCTGTATTCGTCTGTGAAACTTGTATTGTTGAACAAAACAAACCTGCATCGGCATACCTTCCTTTTATTCTGCCTAGCAGGAATCACTTTTTTAATTTCAAATGACGTTCTCATTATTCGTTGAATACATACCAACTGTATCAGCAGCGAAGATTGCCTGGAGCTGCCTAACAGTAACAATTTTATTATTTTAATTTCAAATTACGTTCGCATTATTCGTTGAAGACATACCAACTGTATCAGCAGCGAAAATTACCTGGAGCTGCCTAACAGTAACAATTTTATTATTTTACCCCTAAGCACATAGATATATAAAAAAAATTGGGATTAGTAGATGGACATAGAAGAAATATAAAAAAAAAAAACACATATATACACAAAAAAGAATGCATAGGCCCACACGAAAAAAAGAAATTCTGACACGCCAACTGGTCGTGCAGGAAAAACAACAAACTGAGAAAAGAACCTGTCCACGAGAACTTACTTATCTCGAGGACGCATAAAAAACTCTAGTACGATAACGTTTTCCAGGCCTAATCGGACTGGTAAAATCAGGTGGCTTAGATCTCTTCAGGGACTTTAATGGATCTGGAACATCGGTCTGCTGTCGGTCAGGAAATCCCGGCAGCTGACGGGAACGGTCAGAAATGGCGGAAATCCTTCGGTCCGGAACGGCTGAAGGCTGTGGGTCCGGAAATCCCTGCGGCTGAGAAGAACGGTCAGGAAAGGCTGAAGTCTGGCGGTCCGGAAATCCCTGCGGCTGAAAAGAACGGTCAGGAATGGCGGAAGTCTGGCGATCCGGAAATCCCTGCGGCTGAGAAGAACAGTCAGGAACGTCTGAAGTCTGGCGGTCCGGAAATCCTTGCGGCTGATAGGAACGGGCTCCCCCAGGCTTTTGATATGAAGTCCCTTTGTGCTGGGGCCCGTTGTGTCCTTCCAGTATTCTCTTGGACGGACGTGGCTCCGGCCACATCGTTTGCTTGCGCTTACGCCCACGTGGCATGAGAGTAGCAGCAGGCATCGGCCCTGTTTGCCCTGAGCGTAGGTTCCAGGGGTGAAACCCGGGCGGATGCAAGGATTTCTGCCTTCGTCGCTGTTGCGGCGAAGCAGATTGGGGAGACAAGTCACGTTTGCGCCCAGCCTTTGGTGGTTCTGGACGGTTTGTAACATGCAATTTAGTGTTCATAACTGATAAATCAGAAATGTCCGAAGCCTCTGAGTCGCTGCTGTAATTCAGTGGTCGTGCAGGGCGATGTTTATATTTGCCTATAGGAATACTTTCTGACGAGGTATTCAAAGAAGTAGTAGCCCGCGTTGGTGCAGAGTTATCAGGAAACGGCGCAGCAATAGTCTTGGCAATGGTTGGAGGGAAAGGAACGATACTAGTATTCGAAGAACTCGATTCGAGCCTTGGTCTCATGGGAGAATCAGGTTGCGTGTTTGGAAACCCGTCTGGAGGAGGGGAGGGTGAAGGAAAAATCACTGGAGATTCTTCAAAAATGTTTGTTGGTTCGTCCAAAATTTCTGGAGGTTGATCGTGAGATATAGACTCTTGAGTCTGTGGAACAGAAATTTGAGTAGGGTTGATTATGAAATCGATATTTCGTTCATGATACTTGCGGCACTGAGCAACATGTACGTATTGAAATTGATTGTCAGGTTTTTCAAGAACAATGTTATTTTCAAACACATTTGCCACCCGATATGGACCTTTGTAGCTGGGTGCAAATTTCTTCACTAGAGTATGCGAAACAGAAGACTGGAAGTGCGTTTCCACGAGAGTGAGATCTCCAACGACAAGATCTGGTTCCCTACGCCTAGTATTATAATATCTTGCTTGAGCCGCTTGTGCTCCTAGCATTGCAACACGAGCTTTTTCTGCCATGATTCGTACTGATTGCGGAGTTGGTCGCTGGTTTAGTTCGTCGATAATCCCCGTTAAATTTTCAAAAGGGGTTTTAATTTTGCGACCCAGAAAAAGTTCTGCAGAAGTAATTTTAGTAGATTCGTGGACAGACGAGCGGAGGGCGAACACAAAAAGCTCCAAATGGTCATCCCATCTTTCATGATGATCCATTACAAATGTAGCAATCATTTTCACTAGCGTGCGGTTTACACGTTCCGCAGGATTACTCTGGGGATGATATGGGGAAATGAATTTATGTTTAATGTGTAGTCTCGCACACATTCTTTCAAAAATGTCAGAAATAAATTGAGGACCATTATCCGAAACTACTTTATTAGGTGCACCATATCTAGAGAATACTTCATTAACTAATACATTACAAATAACTTCTGCCGTAGCGGCTTTAATGGGAAAAACTTCAACCCATTTAGAAAAATTATCAGTTAGTACTAAAACGTAACGAGCTTTATTTTTAACAGATAAAGGATAAGGTCCCAATAAATCTATTGAAATAATGTCAAACACATGAGAACTTGAACTAGATTTCAAGTGACCGGCCGGTCTTACATTACGGTAATTATTAATCTGACACAAGTGACATGATTGAACGTATGCGAGCACACTTTGGTACATGCCAGGCCAATAGGCAACATCCCGCAATTTACAACGGGTCTTGCGAATACCTAAATGGCCTGCAAGAGGTTTGTCATGAAATTCGTTTAAAAGGGCCATTCTAAGGGTTCGCGGAATACATGGGCGAAACTCTGCCCTAGTAGTCCTAGATTTTGTATAGTAAAGAAGACCCTCTATGACTTCAAAATGCTGTGACCTTCCAGCCAGAGAAGAATCACTTTGTGGGGGCGAACCCGCAAGCAAAAAATTATAGATATCCCCAAAATCTGGATCATTTATTAATTCTGCCATTATCTGCTCTCTGGATGTTATATCAGCTATTAGAAGTAAAGGCTGACATCCAGGAGTAGTTTCTGTGGGGACCCCACTAATCGGAACGCGAGACAATGCGTCCGGTAATTGATTCTTATGACCTGGCTGATACGAAATTTTGATATTGCTCTCTTGTAACTTCAGAGCCCACTTCATAAGTCTTTGAGATAGGTGCTTAGCAGAATTCAAACACTGAAGGGCAGAATGATCCGTAATTATGTTAACTGTCAATTCGTTAAGATAACATTGAAATTTATTCAGCGCATACACAACAGCAAGACATTCACGTTCCGTAGCTGAATAATTACGTTCAGCTTTGGCTAAAGTACGAGACGCAAAAGCTATTGGATGCCCAGCTTGTGACAAAACGCAACCAAGACCAACTCCGGATGCGTCAGTATAAATATCAAATTCCTTAGTATGATCCGGGAAAGCCAACACCGGAGGCTGAGTCAACGCAGACTTCAGTGTTTCAAAAGCAGCGTTAGC
Source organism: Macrothele yani (assembly GCA_039090855.1). Taxonomy (NCBI): domain Eukaryota; kingdom Metazoa; phylum Arthropoda; class Arachnida; order Araneae; family Macrothelidae; genus Macrothele; species Macrothele yani. Next base: position 71,257,244 of record CM077016.1, on the reverse strand, counting down.
CTCAGGTGTCCAAACAAACTTCTTGTATTTACGTTTTAAAGCATACAATGGCTCACATATTGTAGAATAAGCGGGGACGAACTGCTGATACCATCCGGTCATTCCCAGAAAGCGTGATAGTTCTTTTGCTGTTTTAGGCCGAGGAAAGTCAACAATAGGCCTAATTTTTTCATCATCAGTAAATAAGCCGTGAGGAGTGATTTTCAACCCCAGATATACAATCTCGTCCCTCGCTATCTGGCATTTACTAGGTTTTAACGTCAAGCCAGCATTGTATATGAGTTAAAACACCTGTTTGAGCAGAGAAAGGTGCTCGTCAAAAGTCTCTGATGTAATAATAATGTAATCCAAATATACATGCACATGGGGACCCAGGACAGGTCTGAGAACCGTATCCATAAGCTTTTGGAAAGTAGCAGGTGCAGAAGCTAGTCCAAAGGGCATACGTAAATATTCATAGGCCCCAAAAGGAGTCACAAAGCCTGTTTTATCGACAGAGTCCGGATGTACTGCCACCTGCCAATATCCACTCGCCAAATCCAAGGTTGACATCCATTTGGTTGACGACAGGTCATTTAAAATATGCGACATGACAGGTAGTGGATAATTGATCGTTTTTGTGACTTGGTTGAGCTTGCGGAAATCTGTCACGAAACGAAATTCATTGGGTTGTTTCTTTGGAACCAAAAAGGCAGGAGCAGCCCAGGCGCTTGTTGATTCCCTGATTATGCCCTGTTTAATCATTTCAGAAATTTGACGTTGCATTTCCTGTTTCTTATGTGGAGCACAAGGGTAAGGTTTCGTCGCAATTGGTTTCGAACCATCAGTGTCAATGACATGATGATAAACCACCTGTGTGAAACCAGGTTGATCCGAAAATAAACCAGGGCTTTCCTGTAAAAGGAGAGAAAGCTGGTTTCGTTGCCCCTCATTCAATTGGTTACTCAATAACAAACTCGTTATATCTACAGGAACCGTAGGAATCATTTCGACAGGTTCCGGAAAGGAAATCACATGTTGTACGAAATTCAAAGTTATTTGAAAGGTATGAATAAAATCCATGCCCATTAAACATTTCACAGGTAGCTCGTCTATAAGCAGGAAAGAATGCGTAAAACGAGCTTTTCCCAGCCCTAAAGATAATGTGACAGTTCCTGCGATACTGAAGATTTCGTTATTTGCACCTCGCAAATACTGCGTCGCAGGCTGAACGAGTATTTCAGGAAAATTGTCAGTGCAAAACTTTGTATTTAGGGCTGATATTTCAGAACCAGTGTCAAACTTTGTCTCGACAATAATATCTTCAATTGTCAAGAATACATCAGGCAACTGAGGATTTTGGACAGTCACTAATACTGTTTTAGGGTCAGAATGCTTGGTATCAGGAAGCAGGACCGACCCTTGGTCTACTTCCTTTGGAAGTTTAAAGGAATCCTGGTTGGATTATCATGTGGTCTGAAACCTCGACCCTGCCGGGTATCGGGAATATTTTCACGATGAGGAAAACTGCGTGAAACCTGCGTCGGGAACTCCGCGTGTCTGTTGACATTTTCATATCCATTACTTCTGCCCTCAGCACGGGCAGAAAAATCATCATTGCCCTGAGCATGAAAACGTTCCGAATGCTGCGGATTGGAACGGGGTCGAGCATACTGTGCATTTGTACGATATCCCGAAGATTGTTCAGAAACTCGCTGTTGGTTTGCCACTCTTCTGTGTGGTAGGACGTATGAAGCTTGGGTGTGCACTTGAGTATGCTCGCGCTGAAAGTTATTATGCCTATTATGCCGCTGAGGGTTTTCGTAATAAGCCTCGCGGGGTGCCCCGAGCATGGTGAGTTGAACCATGTTTGCCATGTCGCTCTTCATACGTGCGTATGAGGCGAAGGCATTCATGAATTGTGGCAGGGTGTCGAACCTCAAGAAAGTCTTGTAAAAATGGGTCGAGCTGCTGCAAGAGGGTATCCAACATGTCAACATGACTGGCATGTGGATCCCATAGGTTATATAAGCGTGTAGTTTCCAACGCAAATGCAACAGGGCTATCATTGGGACCTTGCTGACGCGAAAAAAGCTGTTGAGCAAGGCTAGCTCGACTGAGGCCGAAAGGAAAGACCTCCAAAAATTCTGCACGGAAATTCTCATAATGAGAATCCGGGTTCGACACTCTCCACTGCCGATACCAGGTCTTAGCGGTATCCCTCAAGCAAGTGCCGGCGATTTGGACTTTGCAGTCTTCAGGAATATTATATAGATCAAAATGATCTTCCAGATCTTCGAGGAACTTTAAGGACCCCTCCAAACCATTGAAATGAATTGTTCCTGCATGCGGCACGAAATGGGCAAGCATTCTGCTTCGCTGAGAGGATTGAACTCCCTCAGGTACGACCCGCGACTCAGAGTAATAGGAAGCTGGTGTATTACGAAATTGTGAAGAATGCCTGGGTACGTGTAGATCATTCATATCAAAGTTAGAGCCACAGGCTTCTTGCAAATTGTCAAAAAAAAAACACCATTACCCTCGGAACTTGCCTTAGGGTGAAAAATTGAAGTTGTCTCAGGTAGTGAAGACATGGGTAATAATTGTCAAGATCTCGTGTTCGAGAAAAGTTCGGGCGCCAATTATAATGAATTAGCTTTATTTTGCTTTCCGCTAAGCTAATTATAATGAATAAGCTCTTCCTACCAGCTAGCTAATGATAATAATGAAGCTTTCCTACTGAGCTTAAGTATAATGCTTCTGCTACTGAATGATATACTTGTACTAAGCTTCAAATAGTGAATTCAAATGGTTGTTGTTACTAGTTAATTAAGAACATGAATAAAGTCTTAACGCTGGTTGTTAATGGTAATAAACTAATGATATAAACCTAACAGCCAGACAGAGGTCTGACAAAAACTATGAATTGAGAAAGACGTACTTACGACAAGCTTTTTTATTCGGTACGCTTGATCATCCAAAGCACACACACAACTTGTTTCACAATAATGAAGAATCACTAATCACATACAACAAAATCTCTCCCTATAACAACAAAATCTCTCCTTATAACAACAAAATCTCTCCCTCAACAACAACGCTCTCCTTATCTATCGTTGAACGCGCCTATTTATACTGACTACCACCACGTCATGACTTACACTCATTGCCAGATCTCATTCATCGGGTGAAATAATATTTCGTTCAGTAAGAAGATAATGTACATAGAAAAATAAAATAACCAGAGATAGTAAAATCAAAAGGAAAGTGAATATAGAGTATACGTTACATCATCTCCCCCTTAATTTATTTTTTTTTCTTTTTTTTTCCGAAAAACCTATCAATTTTGGAGTGTAAGTCTTACACTTCGTTGATTGACGTTTCTCGACCTCTTTTTTGATTTGTTGTTTGGTGGCAGCAGTATTTACATTATCAAACTTGGCATGACAAATTAAGAAATCTGTATTCGTCTGTGAAACTTGTATTGTTGAACAAAACAAACCTGCATCGGCATACCTTCCTTTTATTCTGCCTAGCAGGAATCACTTTTTTAATTTCAAATGACGTTCTCATTATTCGTTGAATACATACCAACTGTATCAGCAGCGAAGATTGCCTGGAGCTGCCTAACAGTAACAATTTTATTATTTTAATTTCAAATTACGTTCGCATTATTCGTTGAAGACATACCAACTGTATCAGCAGCGAAAATTACCTGGAGCTGCCTAACAGTAACAATTTTATTATTTTACCCCTAAGCACATAGATATATAAAAAAAATTGGGATTAGTAGATGGACATAGAAGAAATATAAAAAAAAAAAAAAACACATATATACACAAAAAAGAATGCATAGGCCCACACGAAAAAAAGAAATTCTGACACGCCAACTGGTCGTGCAGGAAAAACAACAAACTGAGAAAAGAACCTGTCCACGAGAACTTACTTATCTCGAGGACGCATAAAAAACTCTAGTACGATAACGTTTTCCAGGCCTAATCGGACTGGTAAAATCAGGTGGCTTAGATCTCTTCAGGGACTTTAATGGATCTGGAACATCGGTCTGCTGTCGGTCAGGAAATCCCGGCAGCTGACGGGAACGGTCAGAAATGGCGGAAATCCTTCGGTCCGGAACGGCTGAAGGCTGTGGGTCCGGAAATCCCTGCGGCTGAGAAGAACGGTCAGGAAAGGCTGAAGTCTGGCGGTCCGGAAATCCCTGCGGCTGAAAAGAACGGTCAGGAATGGCGGAAGTCTGGCGATCCGGAAATCCCTGCGGCTGAGAAGAACAGTCAGGAACGTCTGAAGTCTGGCGGTCCGGAAATCCTTGCGGCTGATAGGAACGGGCTCCCCCAGGCTTTTGATATGAAGTCCCTTTGTGCTGGGGCCCGTTGTGTCCTTCCAGTATTCTCTTGGACGGACGTGGCTCCGGCCACATCGTTTGCTTGCGCTTACGCCCACGTGGCATGAGAGTAGCAGCAGGCATCGGCCCTGTTTGCCCTGAGCGTAGGTTCCAGGGGTGAAACCCGGGCGGATGCAAGGATTTCTGCCTTCGTCGCTGTTGCGGCGAAGCAGATTGGGGAGACAAGTCACGTTTGCGCCCAGCCTTTGGTGGTTCTGGACGGTTTGTAACATGCAATTTAGTGTTCATAACTGATAAATCAGAAATGTCCGAAGCCTCTGAGTCGCTGCTGTAATTCAGTGGTCGTGCAGGGCGATGTTTATATTTGCCTATAGGAATACTTTCTGACGAGGTATTCAAAGAAGTAGTAGCCCGCGTTGGTGCAGAGTTATCAGGAAACGGCGCAGCAATAGTCTTGGCAATGGTTGGAGGGAAAGGAACGATACTAGTATTCGAAGAACTCGATTCGAGCCTTGGTCTCATGGGAGAATCAGGTTGCGTGTTTGGAAACCCGTCTGGAGGAGGGGAGGGTGAAGGAAAAATCACTGGAGATTCTTCAAAAATGTTTGTTGGTTCGTCCAAAATTTCTGGAGGTTGATCGTGAGATATAGACTCTTGAGTCTGTGGAACAGAAATTTGAGTAGGGTTGATTATGAAATCGATATTTCGTTCATGATACTTGCGGCACTGAGCAACATGTACGTATTGAAATTGATTGTCAGGTTTTTCAAGAACAATGTTATTTTCAAACACATTTGCCACCCGATATGGACCTTTGTAGCTGGGTGCAAATTTCTTCACTAGAGTATGCGAAACAGAAGACTGGAAGTGCGTTTCCACGAGAGTGAGATCTCCAACGACAAGATCTGGTTCCCTACGCCTAGTATTATAATATCTTGCTTGAGCCGCTTGTGCTCCTAGCATTGCAACACGAGCTTTTTCTGCCATGATTCGTACTGATTGCGGAGTTGGTCGCTGGTTTAGTTCGTCGATAATCCCCGTTAAATTTTCAAAAGGGGTTTTAATTTTGCGACCCAGAAAAAGTTCTGCAGAAGTAATTTTAGTAGATTCGTGGACAGACGAGCGGAGGGCGAACACAAAAAGCTCCAAATGGTCATCCCATCTTTCATGATGATCCATTACAAATGTAGCAATCATTTTCACTAGCGTGCGGTTTACACGTTCCGCAGGATTACTCTGGGGATGATATGGGGAAATGAATTTATGTTTAATGTGTAGTCTCGCACACATTCTTTCAAAAATGTCAGAAATAAATTGAGGACCATTATCCGAAACTACTTTATTAGGTGCACCATATCTAGAGAATACTTCATTAACTAATACATTACAAATAACTTCTGCCGTAGCGGCTTTAATGGGAAAAACTTCAACCCATTTAGAAAAATTATCAGTTAGTACTAAAACGTAACGAGCTTTATTTTTAACAGATAAAGGATAAGGTCCCAATAAATCTATTGAAATAATGTCAAACACATGAGAACTTGAACTAGATTTCAAGTGACCGGCCGGTCTTACATTACGGTAATTATTAATCTGACACAAGTGACATGATTGAACGTATGCGAGCACACTTTGGTACATGCCAGGCCAATAGGCAACATCCCGCAATTTACAACGGGTCTTGCGAATACCTAAATGGCCTGCAAGAGGTTTGTCATGAAATTCGTTTAAAAGGGCCATTCTAAGGGTTCGCGGAATACATGGGCGAAACTCTGCCCTAGTAGTCCTAGATTTTGTATAGTAAAGAAGACCCTCTATGACTTCAAAATGCTGTGACCTTCCAGCCAGAGAAGAATCACTTTGTGGGGGCGAACCCGCAAGCAAAAAATTATAGATATCCCCAAAATCTGGATCATTTATTAATTCTGCCATTATCTGCTCTCTGGATGTTATATCAGCTATTAGAAGTAAAGGCTGACATCCAGGAGTAGTTTCTGTGGGGACCCCACTAATCGGAACGCGAGACAATGCGTCCGGTAATTGATTCTTATGACCTGGCTGATACGAAATTTTGATATTGCTCTCTTGTAACTTCAGAGCCCACTTCATAAGTCTTTGAGATAGGTGCTTAGCAGAATTCAAACACTGAAGGGCAGAATGATCCGTAATTATGTTAACTGTCAATTCGTTAAGATAACATTGAAATTTATTCAGCGCATACACAACAGCAAGACATTCACGTTCCGTAGCTGAATAATTACGTTCAGCTTTGGCTAAAGTACGAGACGCAAAAGCTATTGGATGCCCAGCTTGTGACAAAACGCAACCAAGACCAACTCCGGATGCGTCAGTATAAATATCAAATTCCTTAGTATGATCCGGGAAAGCCAACACCGGAGGCTGAGTCAACGCAGACTTCAGTGTTTCAAAAGCAGCGTTAGCCTCAGGTGTCCAAACAAACTTCTTGTATTTACGTTTTAAAGCATACAATGGCTCACATATTGTAGAATAAGCGGGGACGAACTGCTGATACCATCCGGTCATTCCCAGAAAGCGTGATAGTTCTTTTGCTGTTTTAGGCCGAGGAAAGTCAACAATAGGCCTAATTTTTTCATCATCAGTAAATAAGCCGTGGGGAGTGATTTTCAACCCCAGATATACAATCTCGTCCCTCGCTATCTGGCATTTACTAGGTTTTAACGTCAAGCCAGCATTGTATATGAGTTAAAACACCTGTTTGAGCAGAGAAAGGTGCTCGTCAAAAGTCTCTGATGTAATAATAATGTAATCCAAATATACATGCACATGGGGACCCAGGACAGGTCTGAGAACCGTATCCATAAGCTTTTGGAAAGTAGCAGGTGCAGAAGCTAGTCCAAAGGGCATACGTAAATATTCATAGGCCCCAAAAGGAGTCACAAAGCCTGTTTTATCGACAGAGTCCGGATGTACTGCCACCTGCCAATATCCACTCGCCAAATCCAAGGTTGACATCCATTTGGTTGACGACAGGTCATTTAAAATATGCGACATGACAGGTAGTGGATAATTGATCGTTTTTGTGACTTGGTTGAGCTTGCGGAAATCTGTCACGAAACGAAATTCATTGGGTTGTTTCTTTGGAACCAAAAAGGCAGGAGCAGCCCAGGCGCTTGTTGATTCCCTGATTATGCCCTGTTTAATCATTTCAGAAATTTGACGTTGCATTTCCTGTTTCTTATGTGGAGCACAAGGGTAAGGTTTCGTCGCAATTGGTTTCGAACCATCAGTGTCAATGACATGATGATAAACCACCTGTGTGAAACCAGGTTGATCCGAAAATAAACCAGGGCTTTCCTGTAAAAGGAGAGAAAGCTGGTTTCGTTGCCCCTCATTCAATTGGTTACTCAATAACAAACTCGTTATATCTACAGGAACCGTAGGAATCATTTCGACAGGTTCCGGAAAGGAAATCACATGTTGTACGAAATTCAAAGTTATTTGAAAGGTATGAATAAAATCCATGCCCATTAAACATTTCACAGGTAGCTCGTCTATAAGCAGGAAAGAATGCGTAAAACGAGCTTTTCCCAGCCCTAAAGATAATGTGACAGTTCCTGCGATACTGAAGATTTCGTTATTTGCACCTCGCAAATACTGCGTCGCAGGCTGAACGAGTATTTCAGGAAAATTGTCAGTGCAAAACTTTGTATTTAGGGCTGATATTTCAGAACCAGTGTCAAACTTTGTCTCGACAATAATATCTTCAATTGTCAAGAATACATCAGGCAACTGAGGATTTTGGACAGTCACTAATACTGTTTTAGGGTCAGAATGCTTGGTATCAGGAAGCAGGACCGACCCTTGGTCTACTTCCTTTGGAAGTTTAAAGGAATCCTGGTTGGATTATCATGTGGTCTGAAACCTCGACCCTGCCGGGTATCGGGAATATTTTCACGATGAGGAAAACTGCGTGAAACCTGCGTCGGGAACTCCGCGTGTCTGTTGACATTTTCATATCCATTACTTCTGCCCTCAGCACGGGCAGAAAAATCATCATTGCCCTGAGCATGAAAACGTTCCGAATGCTGCGGATTGGAACGGGGTCGAGCATACTGTGCATTTGTACGATATCCCGAAGATTGTTCAGAAACTCGCTGTTGGTTTGCCACTCTTCTGTGTGGTAGGACGTATGAAGCTTGGGTGTGCACTTGAGTATGCTCGCGCTGAAAGTTATTATGCCTATTATGCCGCTGAGGGTTTTCGTAATAAGCCTCGCGGGGTGCCCGAGCATGGTGAGTTGAACCATGTTTGCCATGTCGCTCTTCATACGTGCGTATGAGGCGAAGGCATTCATGAATTGTGGCAGGGTGTCGAACCTCAAGAAAGTCTTGTAAAAATGGGTCGAGCTGCTGCAAGAGGGTATCCAACATGTCAACATGACTGGCATGTGGATCCCATAGGTTATATAAGCGTGTAGTTTCCAACGCAAATGCAACAGGGCTATCATTGGGACCTTGCTGACGCGAAAAAAGCTGTTGAGCAAGGCTAGCTCGACTGAGGCCGAAAGGAAAGACCTCCAAAAATTCTGCACGGAAATTCTCATAATGAGAATCCGGGTTCGACACTCTCCACTGCCGATACCAGGTCTTAGCGGTATCCCTCAAGCAAGTGCCGGCGATTTGGACTTTGCAGTCTTCAGGAATATTATATAGATCAAAATGATCTTCCAGATCTTCGAGGAACTTTAAGGACCCCTCCAAACCATTGAAATGAATTGTTCCTGCATGCGGCACGAAATGGGCAAGCATTCTGCTTCGCTGAGAGGATTGAACTCCCTCAGGTACGACCCGCGACTCAGAGTAATAGGAAGCTGGTGTATTACGAAATTGTGAAGAATGCCTGGGTACGTGTAGATCATTCATATCAAAGTTAGAGCCACAGGCTTCTTGCAAATTGTCAAAAAAAACACCATTACCCTCGGAACTTGCCTTAGGGTGAAAAATTGAAGTTGTCTCAGGTAGTGAAGACATGGGTAATAATTGTCAAGATCTCGTGTTCGAGAAAAGTTCGGGCGCCAATTATAATGAATTAGCTTTATTTTGCTTTCCGCTAAGCTAATTATAATGAATAAGCTCTTCCTACCAGCTAGCTAATGATAATAATGAAGCTTTCCTACTGAGCTTAAGTATAATGCTTCTGCTACTGAATGATATACTTGTACTAAGCTTCAAATAGTGAATTCAAATGGTTGTTGTTACTAGTTAATTAAGAACATGAATAAAGTCTTAACGCTGGTTGTTAATGGTAATAAACTAATGATATAAACCTAACAGCCAGACAGAGGTCTGACAAAAACTATGAATTGAGAAAGACGTACTTACGACAAGCTTTTTTATTCGGTACGCTTGATCATCCAAAGCACACACACAACTTGTTTCACAATAATGAAGAATCACTAATCACATACAACAAAATCTCTCCCTATAACAACAAAATCTCTCCTTATAACAACAAAATCTCTCTCTCAACAACAACGCTCTCCTTATCTATCGTTGAACGCGCCTATTTATACTGACTACCACCACGTCATGACTTACACTCATTGCCAGATCTCATTCATCGGGTGAAATAATATTTCGTTCAGTAAGAAGATAATTTACATAGAAAAATAAAATAACCAGAGATAGTAAAATCAAAAGGAAAGTGAATATAGAGTATACGTTACAGGCTGACGGGGCTGCATTTTCCCTGAATAACTAACTACACTGCTACAGTCAACAAGTGGATAGCAGGGAGGGGAAGCACAGACAGACCACCATATGAGAAGCGAGCGTAGCGCACAGCAATAAAAGAACGGGGGAACCGTGATGTCGAGAAGCTCTTAACGAAATGCTGGCAGGACAAGTACAGTGTTAAAGACGAAAGTTCGGAATTGACGTTGGACTTTGAAGACTAGCATACTGACACACAATGAACGATGGAATTCCTGCTGATATTGGTGACTGTTAGATTTAAACTCCCATTGCCATGAAAAGGCTATTTTCCAAGAAGTGAAGACACAAGCACAAATGTTGTATTCAACAAATTCAAAACTACATGCAGTTTTTTGGAAGTTCCTAAAGAATTTTATTTTTGTACTAATTTTTTAAGTAACCGATTAATCGGAAGAAGAAAATAATCGGCGATTAAAAAATAGAAGAAAATTATCGGCGACTAAAAAAATTGATCGATTAATCGATCAAACCCGACAGCCCTAGTTTTTAGACTTCCAACTTCGTAGGAACCCCACCTCTCAGCACCTGAGTTATTCGGTTCACAGAAAGCCTTCCTCTGTACCTGTCTTGATACCACGCGTTTCCGCCCACCCGACTAGATATAAGGTTTCACCCTTATACTTTCTTATTCTTCGAGCATTTACCCACTCCTCTTCTGTAGCCTTCCGTGAGGAGGAACTTCAAAAGATATACACCATTGCTTGTGAGCACGGATTATCATATTCAGATATCCATAGAATCTACCGTAAAATCCAGAATTCAACATTTTTTATCCTGACACGTAAACGAAGGGATGTCAAATATGTTGGATCGATGACTTACGTCCCTCTGTGAATGGTAATTTATCGAACATCTGTCACAGTCACGGTGTCGGTTTTGGGTTAAAAACATCGAACATTTATTCCCTGATTAAAAATGATCGGGACCGTGTTGAATTGTTGGACAAATGCGGCATCTTTTCCATTACTATGAAATCTGTCGATCCTCAAGACAAGGACCTTATATATATCGGCTCAACCCTACGGAGACTGCAAACAAGAATTAAGGAACACCAATATAGTGTAAAAAATGGGTCGTCATCATTTAGCCAGGCTTTCTTCAGCTGGTACACATTACCCATCTTGGACAGACGTCTCCATTCTATCTACCTCTACAACGAGGGAAACTGTGCTCTTTACAGAGAGTCTCCACATTTTGCATTGAATGGACACTTGTTGCAATGATGAAGTGCCCAGCTATATTTCCCAGGCCTGGAAAACTTTACTGTCCTTGAATTCCGGTTCCTACTTCCAGCATCGCAGACTCTGTCCATTATTAATGGAACTCTATAGGCCTCTATTTTCTCATATTACGTTAAAGCAAGTGAACGCTCTTGAATTTCTTTCCTCATTGAGAGCGTTTGGCAACGCACTCATATATAAATGTGTTTCTGGAACTCCAACTTGGTCTTTCATCTGATGATGCGCTCGTATCGAGCACGAAAGTACTCATGTTATTTTAACCATGTAAATATATTTTAACTTGTGTGTGTTTTTAGTTATTAAAGTTCGCCTATAACTGGAACCATTCAGCAAGTTTGAACATCGTGCATAAACAGCAAGTTTCTTACCCTGAGTATATATATATTTTGCATTTTAAGAAAGAGTTCATCGAATATCAAGCTACTATTCCTTTAATGAGCGCATACGTTGCCTCGTTAAAGGGAACTGTTTAGCCTGCAGAAAGCGTTTTTCTTCCGTTTAATCGGTTTTTGAAAGAGGAAGAGAGCGGTTGGGTCGGGGGTTCCTTCTCAAATGACAGCTTTGAGAACTGCAACAGTTTTAATGAAAATTCGAAAAATAAGAGCCGAAAGCGAAGTAGCGAGTCATCCACGTGATTCGTAGCTATGGTAGAAGAGGAAAAAAATAACTCTGTTGCTATGATCAACAGCTCTTGAGCCAAATGGAAAAAAAAAACAGTCGACCTGACCAGAGAAAGCACATTCAGATCAGAAAGCACAGGTACACATACCTACATTAATAGCTAAACTCTAAATCCAAACTTTTTCAACATAGCAGGTTTTTAGCGCTATGTTGTCATTGCATTATGATATAATAATCCTCACATCATATATATATAATAATCTTCACATCAGCTGTGAGGAACATCAAACCTCTGAGAGTCGCCCATGTGGATGTGTAGTCAGAGGCGCGGGCTTCAGACAAATCGCCAGAGCTAGGCCCGGGTACAGATCAGGAATGGGTAGTAACAAACAACCATGTCACAAAAGAAACACATGGAACGGTGAAAACGCCGACAAAAAGACGACGGGTTACACAAAACGAAAAACACCGGTACAACGAAAAAATGAGAACAAATAGCATACACCAATGGGCCATTACATTATGACCACCACCAGTCTAGAGAAATGAGCGCGCCTGGAGATCGAACGGTGGCGCGAATACCTGGGGACGAACCCTATTGAAAATGGGCGAAATGGAGTCAAAGGGCAGGACATAGGAGCCGGATTCGTTCCATCGCCCTTATGCATTATAACTTACGTAAAAATGCTTCGATTGAGACAAAACTTTATCATGCTGATGAGAACAAATAGCATACACCAATGGGCCATTACATTATGACCACCACCAGTCTAGAGAAATGAGCGCGACTGGAGATCGAACGGTGGCGCAGGTGAAGTTCACAGAGCAGAATATATACAACCCGAGGACCGGCTTTTGGTTAGTAGAGTGTTCGGAGTCAGAATGGGTAAAGTTGCCGATTCATCGGAGTTTGATAAAGAAAAAATTGTAATGGCACGGCGCATCGGAGCTACGATCTCGGAAACGGCGCGGTTTGTGGGTTTTTCACGTGTCGCTGTAATGAGTAAGCATAAAAGTGGTGCACAGATAGCCAAAGAATGAACCGTATTCCAGCCGTGTGTCGTCCACAGCTCATTGATGCCAAAGGGGAGCGGAGACTATAGCGCATTGTTCACAGCGACCGCAGGGCCTCATTGTGACAAATCACCCGCAGCTACAACAATGGTGATCATGGCAATGTGCCACATAGCATAGTTCATCGCAGCCTTCTGCGCATCGGCCTGCGTAGTCGAACACCCAGTCGGGCGGGTCCCCATGTTCACTGCACTTCATCACCAACAGTGCACGAAATGGGCCCAAGATCATCGAGATTGGACCGTGGGTGATTGGAAGAAAGTGGCCTGGTCTGACAAATCAAGATTCCTACTGCATCACGTAGACAGTGAAGCGCGGATACGCAGATTGCCAACAGACGCTATGGCACCTGGATGCACTGTTGGGCGAAAGCAGGCCGGCGGTGTGTTATGCTGTGGGCGATGTTTTCTTGGGACAATTTCGGCCGCATTATCCCAGTAACACAATCCCTGACAGCTGGCCTGATATCTGAACATCGTTGCGAACCAAGTTCACCCATTCATGGCAACTGTGTTACCTGCTGGTGATGGCCATTACCAACAGGATAATGCACCATGTCACACTGCCAGAATCGTCAAGGAGCGGTTCGAGGAACATGCTGGTGACTTTCTGGTAATCTCCAAATTCACCTGACACGAACCCGATCGAACATTTGTGGTTTGACTTGGAAAAGCGGGTTCGCGCTGAATCACCACCACCCCGAAATGTACGGGAACTGGAGGGCCTGCTGTTGACATTATGGTACCAGATACACCAGGATACCTATCGCCACTTCATCGAATCGATGCCTCGCCGAGTGGCAGCTGTTTTGCGGGCTAAAGGAGGTCTTACAGCTTATTAGTAGGTGGTCCTAATGTAATGGCTCACAGGTGTAAAGTGTAGTTTTCTTTACGGAAAAAAGTTCACTGGTATCATTCGTAATTTATTTTAAAGTATATTTATGTATGATGGCGAAGGGGGTTTAGCAACCCCTATAAACGCCTAAGGTTATAAGGATTTACCGTCCTTGATTTAGGGACTCTGGTTCTAGGAAAGCGACAGCCTGCCGTCCATGACGATCCCGCAGATTTAATCCGAAAAATTAGCCAGAAGCTCGCGCTTTTGACCCCTCAGTATTTTCCTTTAATTTGAATAAAGATAGTCTGAGTTGAATCTATCTTCGAGCAAACAGAATTTTGAAGTTCTGTTTGAGAGCTCGTACATAACATTTCTACTAACGCTTTTTGATACCAGTTATCATACACTCAGTAGGGAAACGTTAGAGATGGTGATCGGTAGTTGACATGGGCATCCCCCGCGCAAAGTGGAACAGAACCAAACCGAACGCAGAAGGTAAACAGGCGAACAGCAGGACTTCCTAACAGTGTATCACAATGGACGAACATGGGTAAACGGGGTGATCTGAGTGATCGTGGACAATCGGTGCAAGACAGATGGGTCATTCTAGTGCCCAAGTGGTAAGCACTCTAGGGTTCCCGATGGTAACCGTATCAAGGGTGTACCGCACGTATACCATCGACAGACGTACCAGCGTCCAGTGAGCAAGCGGTGGGCGATCACACCCCATTGATGACTAGGGTCAAAGTAGACTATCCAGGCTCGTACAAACCGACCGTCTGGCAACGGCGGCTCAAATCACGTCCAGGTTAAATGTCGGAGGCTCAAGCAGCGTCAGCGAGCGAACGGTATGGCACACGCTAAATACTCTGAGATACGGGAGCCTACGCCCTACCCGTGTACCACTGTTAACTGCTTGTCAGCGGAAATTACGCCGCGAATCCTGAAGTAGACATCACGTAGAAACTTAAAAAAAAAAATGTGTTCTTTGTTTTGTTTCGTATTTATTTTCCTATAATTTTCGCCGAATAACACTTGCATTACTTCCCTATCTCTCTCTGCAGTCGTTGCGCAGAAATCCACTTAATATTATGTACATGTGCATGAACCCCACCCATCCTCTTTCTTCTTAGGAATATGTCGCCTGTATTCAACTCTTTTAACTCTACTGTCGCGATACTGGGCCGCGGATGGCCTAGTGGTCAACTTTCGTGACTGCCACGGAGAAACCTCAGTTTCGATCCCAGGCAGGTACGATCGGTCGAACCACTAAATATTCGCCGTGCGTCGGATGGGCACATTAAGCCGTCGGGCCCCGGGTACTGGCCCCCGGTTATAAATAAGGGCGTCTTCCTCCCCCTTCCTACCTCACTTTCGTGCCACTTTCTTATCGGTCACGGCGCTCTTTGGCCAAACTTCCACTGAGCACTCTGACACTTCGTTTCAGGATCACAACGGAAATACCCTGTCGCGTCACCAGCCACAATGCTTTGGAGCAAATTTTGCATTGTTTCTGCTGTCTCCAGGATGTTTTTTGCGTATACTCCCCTTCCTGCATGTTTCTGGTCGTCTGACAAAGCATACGGAACGAAACGAGTACAAACTTTCCTCCCGTCCCAGTCTTACACTAAAATTTGACGAATGGTCTTATTAACACCGAGCTCACATTCCAGCATCGTCAAGGTCACACAACGATCACTTTTTTACACTTTCCATCCGTCTGTCTTTCTGTCATCCGTCCGTCCGCACGATAACTCGCGTAAAAACGGTTCGATTTCAATGAAATTTTAGTATGTGGTAGGGGACCACCTGGGGACAAACCCTGTTGAAAATGAGCGAAATGGGGTCAAAGGTCAGGGCATAGGAGCGGGATCCATTCCATTGCCCTTATGCGTCATAACTTGCGTAAAAATGGTTCGATTTCGATGAACTTTTAAGTATGTGGTAGGGGACCACCTGGGGACGGACCCTATTGAAAATGAGCGAAATGGGGTCAAAGGTCAGGATATA
Source organism: Macrothele yani (assembly GCA_039090855.1). NCBI lineage: Eukaryota > Metazoa > Arthropoda > Arachnida > Araneae > Macrothelidae > Macrothele > Macrothele yani. Next base: position 71,241,366 of record CM077016.1, on the reverse strand, counting down.
GGAGCGGGATCCATTCCATCGCCCTTATCCGTCATAACTTGACTAAAAATGGTTCGATTTCGATGAAATTTTAGTATGTGGTAAGGACCACCTGGGGACGAACCCCATTGAAAATGGGCGAAATGGGGTCAAAGGGCAGGACATAGGAGCCGGATTCGTTCCATCGCCCTTATGCATTATAACTTACGTAAAAATGCTTCGATTGAGACAAAACTTTATCATGCTGTTCCGGAGATGTACTGAACCGGTTCTGTTGAATATCATCGAAATGCGGTCAAAGGTCAGGGCATACGAACGAGATTTATTCTACAGCCATTATCCTCATAACTTGAGTAATGAGTTGAGTAATGATTTCTATTATAAATAAATACATCGCTCTTTCCACGTTGTAACCACCCACAGCAACCGAAAAATTGTTATTCGGCCGCCGCCGGGAAATGAATACACGAATCTCCCGATATCTAACCAAGCGCGTTAGCTTTACACCATAATTAATATATAGCCAGTGATGTTAATGCCCACCAGATGGAGACGTCTCAGTAGCTGAGCCCATTTTACGGATTTATGACGTCAGAAGCTGACTGAAATACACACATAGTGCCGTAGATTGTTGGCCACCCTGATGTAAAGCTAACGCGCTCGGCTAGATATCGAGAGATCCGTTGATTCAATTCCCCGGCGGCGGTTGCTGTGTGTGGTTACAACGTAGAAAGAGCGTTTTTCGATTGCTGTGTGTGGTTACAACGTAGAAAGAGCGTTTTTCGGTTGCTGTGTGTGGTTACAACGTAGAAAGAGTGATGTATTTATTTATTCAATTGACACCACGTATTTAGAGGATTTCTGGCATGTTGAAAAGCGTATCATAATTAATGCATTGCATGATTTTACTAACTTGTTATCCCTTCGCGAACTTTCTCAATGAGTTCAGATATGCGCGCTGAAATCGAGGCGTCCGGGCATTTCGTCATTTTCCAAATCTTCCCGTCCATCCTTGAAACCGTGCATACCATCGGAATATTAATGTATGTGATAGGCAATTAGACCCATACACATCACGCAACAACTCAACTGTCTCAGATGCAGTTTTACCGATTTAAACGCACAACCGGATATTTGCTCTCTGCTCCATGACAAAGTGTGACAATGCTCGTCCACGGAATGACGTCATGCACAGTTCAAACGCTGTTACCATCGCATAGCTAATAAATGACTTCTTTTTTTATTGGAGGTTTAACGTCCACCGTGAACACCTCAATGGGCTATAAGCAGTCGCCCATCCCTAATTTAGGGCCACTGGTTCCAGGGAAGGGAGAGATCTAGTGCCATAAGACAAACACAACATCTATGCCTCACCGGGATGCGAACCCAGACCCCTTTCGGACGAATGATCAGAAGTCATCGCTTAGACCACTGCGCGCCACCAGAGCGGCGATAAATGACTTCCCGACCCGTGTGTTTTTCCGGAATTTTTAAAAACAAGTTGGTAAAATCATGCAATGCATTGATTATGATAAGCTTTCCAACATGCCATAAATCATTACTCAAATTATGAGGATGACTGTAGAATAAATCTCCCTCTGAGTCCTGACCTTTGACCCTATTTCGATGATGTTCAACAGAACCGGTTCAGTATACCTCGAAACAACATGATAAAGTTTTGTCGCAATCGAAGTATTTTTACGTAAGTTATGACGCATAAGGGCAATGGATGAATCCCGCTCCTGTGTCCTGACCTTTGACCCCATTTCGCCCATTTTCAATGGGGTTCGTTCCCAGGTGGTCCCCTACCACATACTATTGGGTTGTCGGAAAAGTCATGACGTATTTTAGCCATGTTTTGCAAAGGTCATTTATTGATAGAAAGAACAAAGATCAATCAATGATATAATGCCCGTTTTGTTCGATAACCTTTTGCCATCTTTCAGTGAGCTGCAGAATGCCTCGTTCATAGAAGGACCTGTCTTTCGTGGCGAAAAACTGTACAAGGTGCTGATTTACAGCCTCATCTAAATTGAACGTTATACCACGCAAGGACTGTTGAAAAGAGCGAAACAAGTGGAAGTCTGACGGCGTAAGGTCAGGCGAGTATGCTGGGTGTGACAACACATCCCACCCAAGCTCCAATAATATTTGGCGGGTGATAAAACTTGTGTGTGGTCTCGCGTTGTCGTGATGGAACACAACACCTTTACGATGAACGAGCTCTGGAAGTTTCTGGATGATGGATTCGTTCAAACTGTCCAATTGCCGACAGTACATACTCGAATTGATGGTTTGATTCCGTGGTAGGAGCTCGAAAAACACGACACCTTTAAATTCCCACCACACTGAGACCAGAACCTTCCGCTGATGAATGTCTGCTTTGGATGTCGTTTGAGGCGAAGCAGCACGTCGGGACCAAGACCGTTTGTACAGCACATTGTTGTACACAATCCACTTTTCGTCACCAGTTATCAGTCTCTTCAAAAAAGATCGTTTTCCTCACGTTTAATGAGCATATCGCAGATGTTTATACGCACCGTCAATTGAGCTTCTTTGAGTTCATGAGGAACTCACACATCGAGCTTGCTTACGTATCCCAGCTTCTTCAGGTGGTCGTGAACGCTTGAATGATGGATGTGCAATGTGTCTGCAATCTCTCGTGTCATGTAACGTGGGTTTGACTAGATCAATGCCTTGATTTGGTCGTCATCAACGTCGGTTGGCCTCCCGGACCGAAGAGCATCGTTGAGGTCAAAATCATCAGCACGGAATTTTGCGGCCGCCCCGGTGGCGCAGTGGTCTAAGGCGTTGGCCTCTGATCATTCGTCCGTAAGGGGTCCGGGTTCGAATCCCGGTCAGGCATGGATGTTGTGTTTGTCTTACGGCACTGGCTCTCTCCCTTCCCTGGAACCAGTGACCCTAAATTAGGGACGGGCGACTGCTTATAGCCCGTTGAGTTGCTCACGGTGGTCGTTAAACCTCCAATCAAAAAAAAAAAAAAAAAAAAAAAATTTGCGAACCACCGCTGGCACTGACATTCTTGTAGGCAATTATCGCCGTACACTTTACGCAACTTTTCACAAGCTTGACGCGCGTTCTTCCCTTTACGGAAGTAAAACAGCAAAATATGGCGAAAATGCACAGTTTGGTCTTCCATCTTCAACTTGATGTCAAATCAACCAAATCACTCACTATTCCTTTTAGACTGCAGCTAGAATTGGCACCTGTCGAATATCATAGCGATAACATTTCACCCATTTTCAATAGGGTTCGTCCCCAGGTGGTCCCCTACCGCATACTAAAATTTCCTCGAAACCGAGCCATTTTTACGCGAGTTATCGTGCGGATGGGCAGACAGACAAAGCTCGAGCATGTACGCTTCTTCAACCTATGGTTGGAAATCGTAAAAAATCAGTCTCGTTATTTAATTGCCGCACTTTGTATTCCTCCATTCCAGGACAGTGGTTAGCATATTTTCCCTGCCTTGTTAAATATGGAAGTTCATTAAATTTTATTAGTTTGCTTCTTTTTTCGCTTCCTTCGTTAAACCCGGGAATTTCATTAAATTTTGTTCGTTGAAAACGATCAAATTAGCTTTGACTGAACATTATCCCAAACTAAAGTTATTCCTCTGCTCGTCAAATCCAGAATCTCGCAAAATATGGGTTCGTTTTAAGCGTATTCTACTGTATATCAGCTCTTGTAACAATTTGTGTATAGTTATTACAGGAAAAACATACTATGTTTAAAACATTTTGCCGTAAATGCACATATAAAAAAAATCTGCACATATTTATTCCAATTTGGTATTTAGTTTCGGATGAGTAATATTTTTTAAGGTCGCAAAAGTGAATTACAAATATTGGCCTTTCTTCAGTTGACGTCAAGGTGTAGAGATCAAATATAAGTTGAACCTTTTTACTAGAATTCATAAAACTTTAAAAATTAAGGAAAATTTGTAAAGCGTTAACAAAACATAATTTAATATTTTTTTATCCCGCTTAAGTTTTTCTTCCTTGTGACGATAGCTTGAAGAATTTTTAAATTGTGGCAATTCTGATGTACGTATATCTTTAGCCAATGTGTACTTGTAGAGGCCAGGTGCTAGGCCACGATTTGAAAAATAAACAAGTTAGTAAAATTATGCAATGCATTAATTATGATACGCTTTCCAACATACTACAAATCATTACTCAAGTTATGAGAATAATGGCTGTGGAATAAATCTCTCTACTGTGCCCTGACCTTCGACCCCATTTCGATTATATTAAATATAATTGGTTCAGTATACGTCAGGAACAACATACCAAAGTTTTGTCGCAATAGAAATATTTTCAGTCAAGTTATGAGAATAATGGCTGTGGAATAAATCTCCCTCCTGTGTCCTGGCCTTTAACCCCATTTTGATGATTTTCAACAAAACTGGTTCAGTACATCTCCGGAACAACATGATAAGGTTTTGTCGCATTCGAAGCATTTTTATGTAAGTTATGGCGCATAAGAGCAATGGAATGAATTCCTCTGTTATGTCCTCACCTTTGACCCCATTTCGCCCATTTTCTGTAGGGGTTGTCTCTACGTGGTCCCCTACCGCATACTAAAATTTCATCGAAATCGAACCATTTTTACGTGAGTTATCGTGCGGACGGACAGACAGAGAAAGCTGGAACATGTGCGCTTTTCAAACTAAGTTTGGAAAGCGTAAAAAAAAAAGGGGTGGGGGAGAATAAGTTAGAAAATGGTTCACTAAAGGAGCGGAAATCATCTTATACCATTTTATTTTTCCTTCTTTTTCGGACCTTCGTTAGGAATCGCGCTTGGAGGTGGGACTTTCCATTGGAATTTTGGGAAGTCTGCGCTTATGTAACCATCTCTAAACAAAACTATCTTCCTTTAGAGGAAAACTCTTTGCGCTTGGATAATTCATAAATGCGCCTGAAGCCGGAGGCGGATGTAGAGTTACTGGGGCCCTGTGCAGAATGCATAGTATCGCCCCCACACCGATTTGCCCCCACCATTCTTGAAAAAATTGCTGCTGCATGTTTACTTTCTCCTGTGTCATTACGACAAAGTATTGTAATCACAAAATAATAAATCTACTTTGATATTTCTACATAAATACTTCTTTTTTCTGTTACCCCGAACATGATTCGATTTTTTTTATTGTGGGGTTTAACGACCACCGTGAGTAACTCGATGGGCTTATAAGCATCTATCCATCTATCTATCATCGGTCTTCCTTCCCTGCAACCAGCGTCCCTATTTTAGAGCCACTGGTTCCAGGGAAGGAAGACAGCCGGTGCTGTAAGACAGACACAATATCCATGCCTCGCCGGGATTCAAACCTGGACCCATCTCGGACAAATTGTCATAAGCCAGCGCGCTTACACCACTGCGCAACCGTGGTGGTATTTGACTATTTTCATGGTGATGTGAGCGAGTGGGAGGGTTGTTGCCGCCATAGTACCAAAACAATTATAGCTATCAAGACGAAATTTAATATTTAGGGATTTTATTAACGACCACCGTGAGCAACTCAATGGGCTGTAAGCAGTCGCCCGTCTCTAATTTAGGGTCATTGGTTCCAGGGAAGGGAGAGAGCCAGTGCCGTAAGACAAACACAACATCCGTGCCTCGCTGGGATTCGAACCCGACCCCTCTCCGACGAATGATATTAGGGATTTTATTATACCATGATGGGGAAGAAACAGCGAAAGCTACAAATGGGAAAGTCTTTCTTAAGGAAGAAAACTCGGACCACTGTGCAACCGTGGCGGCATTTGACTATTTTCACGGAGATGTGTGTGGACGGCATTTGACTATTTTCCCGGTGATGAGTGTGGGCGGCATTTGACTATTTTTTTTTTTTGATTGGAGGTTTAACGACCACCGTGAGCAACTCAATGGGCTATAAGCAGTCGTCTGTCCCTAATTTAGGGTCACTGGTTCCAGGGAAGGGAGAGAGCCAGTGCCGTAAGACAAACACAACATCCATGCCTCACCGGGATTCGAACCCGGGCCCCGTTCGGACGAATGCTCAGAGGCCGTCGCTTAGACCACTGCGCCACCGGGGGCGGCTTTGACTATTTTCACGGTGATGTGTGTGGGCGGCATTTGACTATTTTCACAGTGATGTGTGTGGGCGGCATTTGACTATTTTCACAGTGATGTGTGTGGGCGGCATTTGACGATTTTCACGGTGATCTGTGTGTGGGCGGCATTTGACTATTTTCACATTGATTTGAGCTTGGGGGGGGGGGTGTTACCGCCATAACACCAAAACAATTATGGCTATCAAGACGAAATTTAATATTTAGGGGTTTTAGAATACCATGATGGGGAAGAAATAGCGGAAGCTACAAGGGGGAAAGTCTTTGTTAAGGAAGAAAACTCGGACCACTGTGCAACCGTGGCGGCATTTGACTGTTTTCACGGAGATGTGTGTGGTCGGCATTTGACTATTTTCAGGTTGATTTGAGCGGGGGAGGGTAGTTTCCGCCATAACACCAAAGCAATTATAGCTGTCAAGACGAAATTTATTATTTAGGGATTTTAGGATACCATGATGGGGAAGAAATAGCGGAAGGTACAAGTGGGAAAAGTCTTTGTTAAGGAAGAAAAGTCGGACCACTGTGCAACCGTGACGGCATTTGACTATTTTCACGGTGATTTGAGCGGGGGGAGGGTTGTTGCTGCCATAACACCAAAACAATTATAGCTATCAAGACGAAATTTAACATTTAGGGATTTTGTGATACCATGATGGCGAAGAAATATCGGTAGCTATAAGTGGGAAAGCCTTTAAAGTTAAGGAAGAAAAGTCGGGGCTTTTATAGGGATGGTAACTAAAGCACGATTACTAGCATTTAAGATGTTATATACGGATAGTTTATAACGCTACTTTATTTGACATTTATGCTACATGAGGTGTGAGTCCTAATGTCGCATAACATCAGATTCAACTCCACTGACAATTTCCCTAAGGAGCCCCAACATGGATGAAACGATTAGCGGATCTCGTAAGACCAGTTTTTTCGGAGCAAATTTTCTTTTAAGGTTAAAGGTCCTCTGATTGCCTCTTAAACTGGGCGGGATGAAGAAAGAGAAATTTTTAGGGAAAGACGAGCGATCATATTTAGTATCGAATTAAAGATCAAGGTGTTCATTACATTCTAAGCAATATTCCCTCTAACCGGCCGCCTAACCCAATGAGCTGGACAGGCATCAAAACCACTTGGGCAAAAATTTTTATTTTCTCAGCTTCTCTTACTAATACAGTAGAAGTTTGAAAAATCTTGTTATCACCTCGTATTTCGGGCAATATTCCCTCTAAGCGGCCATGGGGAATGCGCGCCTAACCCAATGAGCTGGGCAGGCATCAAAACTACTTGGGCAAAAAAATGTATTTTCTCACCTTCTCTTACTAATACAGTAGAAGTTCGAAAAATCTTGTTATCACGGAAATACCTCGTATTTCGAGCAATATTCCCTCTAAGCGGCCATGGGCAATGCCCGTCTAACCCAATGAGCTGGGCAGGCATCAAACCACTTGGGCAAAAAAATTTATTTTCTCAGCTTCTCTTACTAATGCAGTACAAGTTGGAACTTGGATTGGAACCCTTATTTTTTATAATCCCTCCATTTTTATCACCGTTCTTTCCGCAATTGATGTTAAATAAAAAACATTTTGAAAACATTTCATTAATTAAAATTTTTATTTTATAAAAAATGAGAAGCTCGAACTTACTTTTGGAATAAAAACACTGGAAATTGGAAAAATTTGTTTACGCATAATATACAGTTTCTTCGCATATCAAAATACCAAGGAGAATATGAAACAAAATAACACCGAAATGCAAAATAATTAGTTCAAATAGAACAAGTGCAAAATCGTTCTGATCTGACAGTCCTTTCAAGGAATAAATCGCCTCTCAATTTTTCTCCCCAAACCGAAGACTCAACCTTGGGAATTTATGACTCTACATCTTTGAAAGTACTCGGAAAATATTGTTTACCATTTATGAGGCTCAATATCTGCCTCTTTCTCGGCGTGGAAAAATCACTAATCCGCATTCTCGCGTTCACTATCTGCTCGCACGATGCTACCTTGCAAGAAGCCTTTGAGAATGAAGAGGACAATGAGGCGAACTGTATTTAAGAACAGTGTTGTTTTGCCTTTTGAGAGCCCGCATTTTATTTATTTATTATTATTTTTGCAGGTAATTGATTTTCGATTGATGAAAATAAATTAGGGATTCGGGAATTTTAATCTAAAACGCTTACTGCGCGGAAGATTTTTCAGCTGCACGGGAAGCTTAGACAGAACATTGATTCTAAGCAAATCGGCTCGAAGTAATACTCCAATCTATGAGCTCATCTGTAATGTAGTGTTCAGCAATGCAGTATTACTCTCAAAATGTGTTTGTGTAATTTTAGTCAGCCTGCATTTAAGCTAGTAAACTAATGCTTTTATAGGGCGTGTTTCATGTTCCGGCGGAATCACGCTGCCAAAACCCAGAACAGCAAATTTATCTCTCACTCTATGTCTTTTATTTATTCTATCCTTCTCTTCTTGTTTTGATGCCATGCATTTTTCCCGGCAGTAATAAAGTAAATCGCAAGTAAAAAATGTCGATGTAACGAAAATGAGTAAAGGAAGTAGTCAAACCCATTGTTGAAATCTGATTTTTGAATGTTATCCCTTGTTTTACCATTCTCCCTCACTAACACACTTGCGATTCAGCTTTTCTTTTTACCTTGAGGCCAGATTTTAGCCTGCGCATGCGCAGATGGACTTAGATCACATGGATCAGTGGTCTAAACGCTGGCTTCTGACCATTCACCCGAGATGGGTCCGAGTTTGAATCCTGATGAGGCATCAATGTTGTGTTTTTCTTCGGCACTGGCTCTCTCCCTTCCGTGGAACCAGTGGCCTTAAATTTAAATTAGGGACGGGCGACTTCTTATAGCCCACTGAGTTGCTCACGGTGGTCATTAAACCCCCCAACCTAAAAAAAGAATGCTGTCTCATGAAGCAACAATAGTTGATTTCATTGTTACTCAACAATATCTTTTACCAAACTACCGCCGAATATTATTTCATCACGTTTTGCATAAACGTAACAATATCTCATAGCAATCTGCCTAATTTTTTTTTTTTTTGTTGTTGTTGTTGGAGGTTTAACGACCACCGTGAGTAACTCAATGGTCTATAAGCAGTCGCCCGTTCCTAATTTATGGTCACTGGTTCCAGGGAAGGGAGAGAGCCGGTGCCGTAAGACAAACACAACATCCATGCCTGACCGGGATTCGAACCCGGACCCCTTACGGACGAATGATCAGAGACCAGCGCCTTAGACCACTGCGCCACCGGGGCGGCCTGCCTAAATTTCAAGAACCTGGTGGTAAATGTGATAAAAGCCATTAGAAAAATGCATTTTTGAAGCTACGAAAACGGTATGTCGTAGTGGAATATGGCTTTTTCTCGGCCCGGGTTATCTGCTATCAGTGGCGTAACTATGTTTCAAAATCTGGGGGGTCCTTCCTATCACATATTATATGTATACATATATATCATCATCATCATCATTTACAACCATTATATCAGTCCACTGCTGGACGAAGGTCTCTCCAAGCCTCTTCCACTACGGTCTGTCTTGTGCCAGTCTCCTCCATGTTACTCCCGCACACTTTCGAATTTCATCCACCCATCTTTGATGTGGTCTTCTTCTGGGTCTTTTCCTGTCCCTTGGAATTCAGTCTAAAATTTCGACTGTCCATCGATGGTCTGTCCTTCTGGCAGTATGCCCAGCCCATTGCCGTTTCAGGAATTTTACTCTGATCATGATGTCTTCCACTCTTGTCATTTTTCTGATCCACGAGTTCCTCTTCTTATCTCTCCTGGTTACACCAAGCATGCACCTCTCCATGCTGCTTTGAGTTGTCTGCAGCCTTTGTCATCATTGTCAATCATTATCGATCCACTGCTGGATGAAGGTCTCCCCAAGTTTCTTCCACAATTGTCTGTCTCGAGCCTGCCTCCTCCGTGTCACTCCGGCATGCTTTCGGATTTCATCCATCTCCCACGTGGTCTTCTTCTGTCCCTCGGAATCCAGTCTAAAATTTCGGTTGCCCATCGGTGGTCCGTTCTTCTGGCAACATGTCCATACATTCTGTATAAGATAGAGTTTGGGACCCCCTCCCCCTACGCACGCAGTTGCTGAGGCACGATCTGACGTTCACGGCATAGGCGCCTCTGTTGGCGAATTGTGGAACTTAGCGAACACCACTGTAAAACTATGATAGATGGGGGCAGAAATGTAAAGTACAAAGTTGTAGAACTGACTTAGCTTATTAGGAATCGATACCGCTGTTTTATTAATTACACATTATACACGTGCTGGCATTTTACGATAAATTACAATTTTATATTATTAAATTTAGTTGGTTCACATCATAAAGTGTGCATTATATCATTATATTCCCGAAAACATTGGGGGGGGGGGTCCTTTACGTTGGGGATTCCCGACTCTGAATATCTGGGGGTCCTGACCCCCCCTCCCCCAGCGGTTACGCCTATGCCTGCTATTGACGAGTGCTTTAAAATGATGTATAACACGATGAGGTGTAACCTGTACATATCCTAGACCAAAAGTTTTACCATTCTTCCTCACTAACACACTTGCGATTCAGCTTTTCTTTCTACGTTGAGGTCAGATTTTAGCTTGCGCATGCGCAGATGGACTTAGATCACATTTCATCGGTGTCGGTCGTTTCTTACGTTCGTCTAAATCTGAATATAATAATAATATTGTTTTTGAAAAACTAAACAGTCGCAATCAGTGGCGCACCCAGGAATCCCTGTCGGAGGGGGTTATATATATATATATATCGTATACGTACGCAATGTTTGTACACACACACATACACATACACATATATATATACAGATTACAGTGTATGCCTATAAGTTCATATACGGTTATGACGTATGTCGCTCTTAATCTCTTTGGGGCTTTGGGTGGGAAGAAGACATCCCTTAATAGAAGACACTATGTAATATTTTGAACATGTAAAATAATATTTTTAAATGTTTAATTTATGACGTACATCGCTCTTAATCTCCTTGGAGGGTGCTTAAGCCCCCAAAGCCCCCTCCGTGGGTGCGCCAATGGTCGCAGGACCTTACTACTGCCGCTGCCATAGTTTAGTAAATATTTATTTTTATGAGTCACATATCTTCTTTCATTGATTTCACGGCATTAACATTCATTAATCCACCCACCTAAGTATCGCTCAATGTCAGGAATTTGTAAACCTATCTGTTTGTTGTTATGATTTAATTCCATTTAGTATGTCCTGGACTGCGGCTCGGTGTGGTTGTGGGTGACGCGAATGTGTTGTACTTAAATAAGTAGATGCATACTCTCGAATCATCCGTTTTATTTCACACCCACAAAGATCTTGGCATGCGAAAGACGCATAGCATAAATTATCTACAAAGAATATCAGGGTACTCTCGATTTTTTTTAGGAACAAAATGAAAAAAAAAAAAAATTAAAGATCGATATCTTTGGGGCCTTTGAGCATGGCAGGCACCCATTCCTGGGCTGTCATGTAAATCCGCCCCTGTCCAAAGCGATTTGACAAATGTTTCTAACTGAAAAAATAAAATGTGTCGAGTAATGACAACATCTATTGACATTTTTCAGTGTTACGATGCCAGATTTCCACTGGCATTCCGCCACATACTATGTTTGGTTTCGAATGAATGAGCCCAAAATGTCATTGCGAAGAGTTAGTGGCTCTAAACAAGTCCTTGTTTGTCTCTTTGCAGCTTCGCACAAGGGTGGCGAGAAGATGACGCTGCCGGAAACCTGCCTTCCGGAGAAGCAACTGATTGGTCCGAAAGCAGACTACGCCTTCGACAATCCCTACTTCAAGGATGATGACGGCGGGAATCAAGGCTCTGCTTGTACACCTGATGCTGCCGAAAAGGGTAGGTGCTTTCAATACACTACGAAAGGGGGGGGGAATCACAATGTCATTGCGAAACCAAATAACAGGAACTCAAAGCAATCTATTAAACATTTTGTAAGAACGATTTCTATTATGAATTTTGCAATGCCAATTACGACAGTGTGGTCAGTCAATTGTCTAAATTCAGCATTCAGAAAAGCTGCGGGTCGTAGTGAAGTTTGCTTAATTGCTACGTCTAACGCCACACATCCATACAGAATACTTTCGACTCAGTTGTTTTCGGTGATAAAAGAAATCTCTTAGCACGGTACGAACATAGAATTTTTCTTTGACATTTGAACGTCATCCTCTATATTAATCGCCCGTTTAAGGGCTATCGTGTGTGTGTTTCGATATCGTAGCCGAGTGTTCAAGGCTACGCGTTTTTTTTCTCTTACTGCTGCAAGCGTTACGTGGATATTGCTTTTATCGTTTTTTCCAGTGGTTCTATCCCTTTTCAGTAGTGATAGACCAATCCGTGTCGTCCCACTTCCGTATGTGCCATTTCCGTACAAAGGGATTTTTGTCCCATTTCCGTACACATCCAGATCTTTTTGTGCCATTTCCGTACACAGATGTAATGATCTGTACGACGCTTTTGTTCACTTTTGTCATCGCAATGTCTGGCTTATAAGCGTGAGGAGCAGAGCTGCCAGAGACTTTTACTTGAAATCAGTAGACCAGAGCTCAAAAAATTAATAAAAATCAGTAGATAAGTTGTTGTTTTTTTTTTGCTTGAAATATGTACCTCCTCATAAATGTAATGTGTTATTGGATGTAATCTCAATATAAAGGAACACTTAAATCTACTGGTATATCAAATATTCAGGAGTAGCTACAGATTCAGGAGTGATTACAGCACTATAGATCATATCCACGTACTGAAAGAACTAATTGTAAGCGCGAGGGAATATGAACTTCCGTTATGCATGGCTTTTATCGATTATGAAAAGGCCTTTGATTCGGTGAAACTATCAGCAGTTACCAATGGCTTTGAAATCCTGCGGTATGAAGATCCATACTTAATTTTTTAATAACATCTATGAAAATGCAAGTGCAAAGATTCGGCTATTTGAGAATACAGCACACATAAAAATTGGAAACGGAGTGAGACAAGGTGATACTATATCTCCCAAACTCTTTAATGCCACATTGGAAAATGTCTTTCAATCACTGAACTGGGAAAACAAAGAGATAAAGATTAATAGAGATTATATAACTCACATTCGTTTTGCTGATGACAAAGTCATTTTTGCAACTCTCCCATCAGAGCTGCAGAGTATAATCCACGAACTTGCTGACAAGAGTAAAAAAGTGGGATTAAAAATGAACTTTCAGAAGACAAAAGTGATGTACAATGCTTTTATAAAAAAAAAATGAAGATTTATCGATTGATGGGGAAAAGCTGGAGATAACCAATACCTACATTTATCTTGGACAGCAGATATCAAGTGAAGGTCACATTGATGAAGAAATTAATCCGCGTATAAAACTTGCCTGGAGAGCTTTTGGAAGAAACAGTATAATTTTCAAGAGCAATATGCCATTATGTCTTAAAAGAAAAGTGTTTGATCAATGCGTCCTTCCAGTGCTTACGTATGGTGCAGAGACGTGGACCTTAACTAAAAAAGACATACAAAGACTGCAGACAACTCAAAGAAGCATGGAGAAACGCATGCTTGGTGTAACCAGGAGAGATAAGAAGAGGAACTCGTGGATCAGAAAAATGACAAGAGTGGAAGACATCATGGTCAGAGTAAAATCCCTGAAATGGCAATGGGCTGGACATATTGCCAGAAGGACAGACCATCGATGGCCAGCAGAAATTTTAGACTGGATTCTAAGGGACAGGAAAAGACCCAGAAGACCACATGGGAGATGGGTGGATGAAATTCGAAAGTGTGCGGGAGTGACATGGAGGAGACTGGCACAAGACAGACCGTTGTGGAAGAAACTTGGGGAGACCTTCATCCAGTAGTGGATTGATAATGGTTGACAATGATGATGATCAAACATTACCAGTACTCCACGAACTACTATAAAACAGCGGAATGGAAATTCAAACCAATACAATCCTGAGTCACTTCTTTTATAAGATATTACTGATCAGCTTTATAAAAGAATGCTGATCATTAAAACCAATGTTGGTGTAAATAATCATGTCATTTGCCCTTTAATGTAGACACAACTGAATATCTCTCTCTCTCTCCCACTTGTCTTCGTAAAAACAAAGAATTATATACACATACTTCTTCCCTAACGATACCCAGATGTTCCCAACGTAGGTGAAATAAGTTCTATACTCAAAAAATTATCATTAATACACAAACTATATTGACAAAAATCACCAGACACCTAGAAGAGAAACACAACATAACATTTATTGACATACATTAGTACGGTGTCGGTCCACCTTTGGCCTTAATGAATGCACTGACCCTTCGAGACATGCTTTTGACAAGGTTTTGGAACAGAGCGAAAGGTATGCGCTTCCATTCAGTACATAATGCTGCCGCTAACTGTTGCTTAGTAGTAGGCCTTGGTTCCAAACTTCTTATGCGGCGCTCTAATTCATCCCATAGGTGCTCTATGGGATTAAGATCAGGGCTCTGTGCTGGCCAGTCCACACACGATACGGAATTATTGTCAAACCACGCCGTAACAGTTCTTGCTAAATTTATGGCTCGGTGCATTATCCTGCTGGTACCAACAAGGCTCGGTTCCATAGTATTGCCACAGAGTTGGTAGGGCATAATTGTCCAGAATAACGAGGTAGACGTGCTGGTTAACAGGTTTGTCCACGATAACCAATGGGCCGCGACCATACCACGAAAAACACCTCCACACAAGTACATTGCCAGCTCCAAACTTGACCGTAGGAACAGTACACTGAGGTAAATAGCGTTCCTTCGGCTGCCGCCATACCCATACACGGCAATCAGACTGATGGATCGTGTATCTGGATTCATCAGTCCATTGGACCTGTTTGCATTGATCTACGGTCCACGATAAATGTTCTTTACACCATGCTAAACGACGAGTAGCATTCTGAGTGGAGATGAAAGGCTTATGAGCAGCCGCACGCCCACAGTAACCCATGGAATGAAGTTATCTGCGAATGGTACGTGTACATACCGAGGTTCCAATATTTTTACTCACCTGTACACTGAGGGGTCTTGTGCAGTACTCCGTCGATTAGCTGTAACGACTCTCCTAAGGCTTCGATGTCCTCTATCACTGATTTTCTTTGATCTGCCGGTACGTTTTTTTTTTTTTGCTTCAGGCACGCCATGTGTCTTCCATTTATTCTGTACATCCAAAACAGTTGACTTGGGTATGTTTAAACGCCTCTCGGTTTCTCTTATGGACAACCCACTAATATAACACCCAACAATCTTTCCTTTTTCAAAGTCAGTTCTCTCCCGCCGCGACATTTTCAATGAACCTCACAGAGCAATATAATCGCGGTCAGCTGCATGCTTGTGTTTATAACGTTTGCAGCTGTGCCGCTCATCTTAACAACGCAGCGGATCCGTTCATTTGCTTTTGAAGGGGTGTCCGGTGACTTTTGTATAGTGTATATCGTACTATAGACATTTTCCTGATACTCAGCGTTTAACAAAACTAGGGGAAAACTTTGTATAACAAATAAATTAATTATTAATTATCCAGAATAAAAAAATATAGCAACCAGTATGAATTTAGAAAAATAATAGGTAGCAAGTGCTGAATAATTTTAATCTTGGTCAGCTTTTTCTCTTCAGACCAATTCTGAGGTAAGTCTTTTCCATTGGATCAGTAGATGGTGGGTACTGAAACAATGCAAATACTCGTAGATCCCTGAGCTGTAGATGGTCTTAAAACAGGGGAAAATCAGTAGATTGCGAAAATCTATCAGTGGACAGGAGTCAAATTCAGTAGACCTACTGATTCAACATCAAACCTCGTCCTTGTGAATTGAGTTATGTTTACTTAAATATAACGGCATTACAGTTCCGGACCACAGCGAAATGTATGGCTGTAGTTCTGCATGAATCTCTCAGATGGATCAGCTTCCGTTATGTTTGAGATCTCGCATTGGTATGATTTCGCGGATTTCTGCTTTTTGTCAGTTAGAATTCTGTTAATTTTATACTATTCTTTTATTTTTCCTGTATTGTCTTTCTGCATTTTAACATAGGGTGTGACTACAAGATGTAACATAGTTCGTTTATCTGTGTTGCAGAGGAAGTTTGTGCGATTGTTAAATTATTCGGTTGGATCGGAGGTTCTTTATCGTCATTTTCAGATATTAACTATTGAGCAACTACATAAACACAGATTGCTGCTGATGGTCCATGAACGTATTTTTACAGGAACATACTCCGACTTGATTGCATTACGGCGTACCACTCATTCCTATGATACTCGTGGTGGGTCGCGTTTTTCGGTTCCGTGGGCTCGTACTGGTTAAATGTTTAATAATATCAATGTGTTGGTATTGCGTGAGTGGAAAGGATTACCGTTGATTATTAGATCAGCGGCACGTTATCCGGTATTTAAGCGAGTGCTAAGGAGTTTTTTCACGGGAAATTGAATATTGGAATTTATTGCTTTATTATTTGTAAAAGACACGTATTGTAAAATTGCTTTCGTTGTCTTGACTGGACTGGAATATTTTGTTTTTATTTAGAGGGGATCAGGGGCTTATCTGGCAGTATTTCAGCCTTTTTCACTGGCCCCTTGCTGTACATTTAATTATTTTTAACATACAATATTTGATTCATATTGACAATTGGTAATTAGTCTATATATTTCATATTAATTTTCAATGGAATGAGTTTTGTTGTTGTGCAGAATTTGTATTTATTGTGAAAGTTTTGGTGATTTGTTGTATTTTGTGAGTTTCATTGGTGAATTTGTTTACTTTATTTGTACAATTAGCTTATGATTGAGGCACATATTGTATTTTTACTGAGTATTATATTACTTTTCTGTAATATTGTACAGCGGAAATTTTATAAAATAAATAAAAAACTAAATAAATCAGTAGAATGGCAGCACTGGTGTGGAGATGATCCCCTGCAATTATTAGTTATTTCCTTTATGCATAACCAATGAATGACATCTGGCTTGTTTTTCCTATGCTGCCGGTACTGATACCGTTGGTATAGCAGCAGGTTTATTTTAGTCGTTGGTATGGTTTTCATTTTAAATACAAAACGCAAAAATCACGTATGAAATCAAACATCTGCGACGAATGTTAGAAAGATTGCTCTAATGAAGTGTCTATTTAACCCTCAGTTTTTCTTGCTGTTCGCCCTTACCCTACCATGGGCGCCTATTCGTTGGCGAAAACAGTGAATAATGATATCTTTTTTCTCCCTTAGCTTTTCCCAGGTCTGATGCCAGGCAGTTCAACTGTACGGAAATGGCACTAACCGATCTGCTATGTGCGAAAATGGCATTAACCGATCAGCTATGTACGAAAATGGGACAAAATTTCCTTTGTACGGAAATGGCACGTAAGGAAGTGGGAGACAATCAGGCCATTCTTGAACGACTCGTTCACAGTGAATGATTTTCACCAGGGCTGGATGAATGCCTTAGTGGGCCCCTAGGCTACGAAATTTGTGTTGGCCCAAAGGTTAATCTGAGTGGGCCTCCAAAGAATTTATGACGGGGAATCATTATGAAGTCCGTTCAAGCACGAAACTGTAGCAATATGCTTGTGATAATTAATAGGTAGGGCATTCTTCAAACTCATAAATCATCTGCAGAGTTTTTATAATTAGTCACTGTATTTTTCATTGTTCTCATAAGAACACGAGTTAAAAGATTAAGATTCCTAGATTTTGTCATGGATTTTCTATACCTTTTTCAGTTCATCTCTTTTGTTAAATGCAATGTGAAGACACGCGGGACTTTGACCATTAACCAGAGCATATTTAAGGAGTCAGGGGGCCTGGGGGGCTGGATTGTATTTTGGGGCCCCAGTATTAGTGGCACATTTAGGATTTCACTATTGGCATGGAAAATAAAAATACTCAGGAGAAAACGTTCCCAAAATATGATGAGTAAGCCATAAAAATATCCCCGCAGTATTGAAATGTGTATCTCATGATCCATGGACGAATCAGTGGTAGCAAGAAAATGTATGGTTGAAACATAAATACCCATTCAGTTCTGCTTTAATATCATGGGGTTCAGTTTGTTGAAATTATATAAAGTAGTGCACAAAATAATATGATCCAAATATCATGATTCAAACGAATTCTTAATGTATTTGCCCCAATTGCAGTTATGTATACAAAAAACACCTGTAATGCTTTCGAAATATTTGAGGTTGGACTGGAGGCAACTATACTTTTTGCGGATTCCTCCTGAAAAAGTGGAAAGAAATAGAATATTTTTTCACAAGGCAGTTTCTTATAGTTTTTTGCTGTGCTATCTGCGAAAAAAAAACTGTAGAACTCTGTCAATTCTTCAAGCATCTTGCATAATTCTGAGGCCCCTTGAAAATGCGGTGTCAAGGGCTGCAGCCCCCCTAGCTCCCCTTTTAAATGGGCTCTGCAATTGACGGTTCCAAGCGTAAATTGGGAGGCGTGGGTGAATGGTGGTAGTGAAAAAGTTGAAACTATCTCCCTGGCCACACTGTACATAACGGCATGAAACCTTTACCCTTGGTGAGCCCCTGCCTTGGAATCTATCCCTCTTCCAGCCTATGTTTCTGGCCAATCATATGCGACAAAAGTAATACTATTTTATAACCTCTCTCTCTCTCTCTCTCTCTCTCTCTCTCTATCTGTTTATCTATCTGTCTACACTCATCGACAAAAAAATAGCTGCATCCAGAAGGACGTGTCAGATTGCAATGCTATTCGGGAGGAAGGTAAAGATTATCAGGAACAATAAATGATTAAACATTGAGACTGGTATCGGCAATGTTTATTGAGCTACACGCCAATAAGTAGTGTCTCTTATTGGCGTGTAGCTCAATAAATATTGCCCATATCAGTCTTAATGCTTGCTCATACAGCATGCCAGACGTCTCGACATGGAGTTGTACAGGTTCCTAATGATGTCCTGTGATAAGCAATCCCATGCAGCTTGAATCTTCTGACGTAGTTCCTGCAGACTGTGCGGTAGGGTTGGAGTGTGGATAGCGCGTCCAATAGCATCTCACACGTTTTCAATCGGCGATAGGTAAGTCAAGCTCTCGAGACAGCAGCAGTATGCAGAAGAACGTTGTCCTGTTGGAAAATCGCACCGGAGTGAGCGTTCAGAAAAGTTAGGGCCATTGGTTGCAGGACCTCATTAACGTAACGTTGGGCTGTCAAAGTGCCTGTAATGAACACCAAAAGTGATCTGGCATCGTAGTCAATTGCACCCCACACCATGACACCAGGCCTTCTGGACATGTAACGCTCGACAACAAACCGTTCATCTTGGCGCTGACCGTGGTGCCCCCACACACGGATTCGGTGGTCGTCTCCTCCAAGACAAAAGCAAGACTCGTCACTGAAGATCACCCGCTGCCATTCTGATCGGCTCCATTACAGTCTGTCACGACACCATTGCAGTCTTTGGCGACAGTGCAATGGTGTTAAGGGCAGTCGTCGTAATAGTCTGCGTGCGTTTAGTTCTACGTCATACAGCTGTCTGCCAATGGTGTTGGCACTAATCGGACGATGCATGGAGGGCACCACTGCTCGTTGAATATCCGCAATCGTGGCTGTTGGGTCACTCTGCTCATGTCGGACAACCCGTCAGTTGCTCTCTCTCCGTGGTTCGTCTAGGTCTCCCAGACCCTTCCTGTCGTTGCTGCGTGCCTTTTTCTATTCACTGCTATCAACAGCGTGTTATGGTGAAATCCGCACGACCGGTATGGCGCGCAATACGGCGATTAGGTCATCCTGCTTCCAGGAGCCCGACGATGCGGCCTCTCTTGAACTTCTCCAATTGCTCGAATTGCTTCCGAAGGATGAAACCAATTCAATTGCAAAGAATGCAACGAACACAACAGCACGAGTCAGAATGGAAAGCACGAGCGACGGGACTGCCTGTTATAGCCGGTCAGGCACACAGCGCTACGACCCCTCGTTGCTTGTGTCACACGCGCGGCCGAGCGTGATACTTGAATCATTTGCATGTCTCATGATGTCAAACCTACCCACCAAGTTTCATTCCTGTCGGTTAGCTTCCTTCCGGATGCAAGTTTTTTTTTTTTTTTACGATGAGTGCATTATTCTCCTAGGCATGCCGCCTGGTCATGGTGGACCCCAAAGTTGGGTTGGTCATTGTGGGCCCCCTGATTTTCACCGTGAGTGGTTCGTTCCCACCGCTGTGCATGATTATGCAATCCGTCAATATCACACTGAAGTCGTACTACGTTTAACTTTATTTTGCCTCCCACGAGTTTGGAAACTACAGTAAAACGCCGATTATTCGGGGCTCAATTATCCGTGGGATCGGATTAACCGCGGTGCTCTGTTGTACATGCAACATTTTTTTAATTCTCAATGCAAGTGGATTCGTAAAACAACAGAAATCATTGCTGCTTATTTTAAATAGCATTGTATCATAATTAAACAGTACTACATCCATGGGCGGACTGATAGTCCTCACAATCCCGCAGTGCGGGGGGGCTCACGGCTAAGAGGGCGTGAGGACCCAACAAAAGGATTTTCAAAATTTTTGCGGAAACTTTATATGAAACTGGTTAAAGGAATAGTCAGGAATTTTTGACGGAAGCTTTGAATGAAGCATTAAAAAGAAAAGCAATTTTTGGTTTTTCTTTTTTCAGTAAATAAGTAAAATTTTCAAGAAATCATTTTCTCTTTAGTTTATGAAAACTGGGTGACGAGAAAGCCACTATTTCAAAGGACTTGAGCCCCCGTTTCACTGTCATAGCAATAGTTCCTATACATGTATGATAACAAGAGACTGTGAATGAAATATCAGTTGAATAAATGAGATTTTTATGTCAATGAGGATAAAGCGTTATATATTGCACTTGTTTGCAAATAACTATGCATCCTTCAAAATACAATGAGCTGAAAGGTGTTCTTCGCGGGAACGAAAAATGCAGAGACCTGTGCCATGCTTTTAATAACAGAATCAAATAAAAGACTTTTATTATGTGCAAAACATTGTAACGTTATATTAAATGTGTGTGTGTGTGTGTGTTTATATTCAAGAGTAAATAATTTAAGTAATTTTACTCTTTTTGTGCCACAATTCTTAATTGTTACTTTTTATTTGCTTACTTATTTTCTGTATTTTCGTATAAATCAGAAATGATCATTACTCATTGTCACACGGCCATTACGTGTTTTGTGTGTGTGATCGTGAAGCATTTCGAAGAGGCTGGCGTTAGTTCTCTAAAAGAAAAAAATTGCATGATACGATTAACTTTGGCGTGTTTTGTAATACTTTTTTTGTTTACGCTTTCCAACCGTAGGTTGAAGAAGCGTATATGCTCCAGCTTTGTCCGTATGTCTGTCTATCTGTCTGCCCGTCTGCACGATAACTCACGTAAAAATGGTTCGATTTCGATGAAATTTTAGTATGTGGTAGGGGACCACCTGGGGATGAACCCTACTGAAAATGGACGAAATGGCATCAAAGATCAGGACATAGGAGCGTGATCCATTCCATTACCCTTATGCCTCATAACTTGCGTAAAAATGGTTCGATTTCGATGAGATTTTGGTATGTGGTAGGGGACCCCACCTGGCCATGAACGCTATTAAAAATGGACGATATGGGGTCAAAGGTTAGGACATAGGAGTGGGATCCATTCCATTGCCCTCATGCATTATAACTTACGTAAAAATGCTTCGATTGTGACAAAACTTTATCATGTTGTTCCGGAAGTATACTGAACCGGTTCTGTTGAATATCATTGAAATGGGGTCAAAGGTCAGGTCACAGGAGCGAGACTTATTCCACAACGTTTATCCTTATAACTTGATTAAAAATGCTTCTATTGAGACAAAACTTTAGTATGTTGTTTCGGAGGTATACTGAACCGGTTCTGTTGAATATCATCGGAATGGGGCCAAAGGTCAGGGCACAGGAGCGAGATTTATTCCACAGCCATTATCCTCATAACTTGAGTAATAACTTGAATAATGATTTCTGGTATGTTCGAAAGCGTATCATAATCAATGCATTGCATGATTTTAATAGCTTGTATTGGTATAAAACTGGGGCAATCGTTTTAATTACAGCGTGTATATTTATGTTACAACAATAAAGTGTCACAGTTTTGATCTTACAAATAATACCTATAGTTACAAAGAATTTGAATTACAGGACGCTCGTAAAACCTAATGTAAAATGGATTTAAAAAATTCAGTGATTGAAAGGAAATAGATTTTCGCAAGAGGGCTTCGAAGATACTTTTTTGGCGAGGAGGGGGATAGTTTTTCTGGCACGCGACTGATTACATCATCCTTTTAGCAGAACTTATTTGTCATCACTGTTGCGGTTTCCCGTTCTGCCGCCAAAGTGCGCAGTCAAGTAGTGTATTACGAATTTAATCTAGTCTCTTTGGTCTGTTAAATATTACGAAAGCTTGTTCACGTTCTCCTCTTGTGTAACCATATTTATTTACGCTTTCCAACCGTAGGTTGAAGAATCGTATATGTTCCAGCTTTGTCCGTCCGTGTGTCCGTCCGCACGATAACTCGGTTAAAAATTATTCGATTTCGATGAAATTTTAGCATGTGGTAGGGAACAACCTGGGAAGGAGCCCTATTAAAAATGGACGAAATGGGGTCTAAGGTCAGGACATAGGAGCGGGATCCATTCCATCGACCTTATGCGTCATAACTTACGTAAAAATACTTCGATTGGGACAAAACTTTATCATGTTGTTCCGGAGGTATACTAAACCGGTTCTGTTGAATATCATCAAAATAGGGTCAACGGTCAGGGCACAGGAGCGAAATTTATTCCACAGCCATTATCCTCATAACTTGTGTAATAACTTGAATAATGATTTCTGGTATGTTGGAAAGCGTATCATAATCAATGCATTGCATGATTTTACTAACTTGTTTAGCATTTCAACCCCTAAAATTTTAGGAGAAAGAAAAAATTTGTTTTAACAGGGGAAAATAAATTATAGATTATTAAAAAGGTGAGAGCGTTTCATCACTTTCAGCCGAATTTGTTATTGATCAGCAAACTTTCAGGGTCATGACTAAAAACCAGCCCGAGATAGACAAAAATTGTTTCTAAATGTAATACGTTTTCTTGCGCTTCACAAAGAACATTGCTCAAAGATACTGCAAATGAACAGGTAGAAGGTGTAATGACAAAGTGGGTTTTGTTTTTACATACTACAGGGTATTTCACTCGTTCTCGGCCCCTGATCTTCCCTTATAACTTGGAAACTAATGGACGTAATTCAGTGAAATTTGACACGGACCAACCTTGGTGTATGAGAAGCATGGTCAGCGAACTGCCGAGGACAGCGAACACGCAATCGGCCTTCACTTCGCGCAGGCACGACACATGGGCAAGAGAGGCTACACTGTAAAAAACAAGTTAGTAAAATCATGCAATGCATTGATTATGATACGCTTTCCAACATACCAGAAATCATTACTCAAGTTATGAGGATAATGGCTGTGGAATAAATATCGCTCCTGTGCCCTGACCTTTGACCTCATTTTGATGATATTCAACAGAACCAGTAAAGTATACTTCCGGAACAACATGTTAAATTTTTTCTCAATCGAAGCATTTTTACGTAAGTTATAACGCATAAGGGCGATGGAATGGATACCGCTCCTACGTCCTGACCTTTGACCCTATTTCGCCCATTTTCAATAGGGTTCGTCCCCAGGTGGTCTCTTACCACATACTAAATTTCATCGAAATCGAACCATTTTTGCGCAAGTTATGACGCATAAGGACAATGGAATGGATCCCGCTCCTATGTCCTGACCTTTGACCCCATTTCACTCATTTTCAATAAGGTTTGTCCCTAAGTAGTTCCCTACCACATACTAAAATTTCATCGAAATCGAACCATTTTTACGCAAGTTATGACGCATAAGGGCAATGGAATGGATCCCTCTCGTATGTCCTGACCTTTGACCCGATTTCGCCCATTTTCAATAGGGTTCGTCTCCAGGTGGTCCCCTACCACATAAAGTTCATCGAAATGGAACTATTTTTAAGGGAGTCATCGTGTGGACGGACAGACGGACAAAGCTGGAGCATATACGCTTCTTCAACCTACGGTTGGAAAGCGTAAATAAGTGATGTGAATTCACGGAAAATTTCTGAAAATAACGAGCAGCAAAGTTGTCAGTATAGATATCTGTCTTTTTCAGAAATTCCTGTTTTTAAAAGTGCCCCTTTATTTTAACTCACGGATTTTCCGTAAACAGAAATCACGTTTGTTTTAGAGAAGTTCATTTCAGGCTTTTCCGTATTTAAACTGAAATTCCGCAAAATCGACGACCCTGTTCTTTTCAGTCCTTACCCATGTAATCCACAGACGCTCACAGGTGATCCTTCCGCTGAGCCAGGGTTGAAACCCCAACGGGGAAGACGGCTCAACAGGTAACTCGCGCCTTTAACAACAGAGCTACAAACACTCGGCGTTCAGCTTCACATACATCGTAAAAAGAATTCGGGGCCCATGAAATTTTGTTTTTTGTCATTAATGCGAGTGATTATATCATTTTATTTTCTGTTGGAGCTTATTATATTTCTAAATAGGTTGGTAATTTTTTTTTTTTTTTTTTTCTGTAGGAGGACTTTTTACAAACTAAGTAGTTTTCATCCTAATTTTTTGAAGCAACAAATTGCTTTGCAACCTGATTTTTTTAAACTGACAGTGACTTTCAGTTATCTTTGAAAAACGTGAAATGTACTTTTTTATGGTATTATTTTGCACGCACACACACGCACGCAAAAACAAAATGTAAAATTTAGTCTTAGCTATAATAGCTTTTGTCGTAAGTTCTCCCAAAACTGATATTCTGCCGCCCCGGTGGCGCAGTGGTCTAAGCGATGGCCTCTGATCATTCGTCCGTAAGGGGTCCGGGTTCGAATCCCGGTGTAGCATGGATGTTGTGGTTGTCTTACGGTACTGGCTCTCTCCCTTCCCTGGAACCAGTGACCCTAAATTAGGGACGGGCGACTGCTTATAGCCCATTGAGTTGCTCACGGTGGTCGTTAAACCTCCAATCAAAAAAAAAACTGCTGCACAGACATCGCATAATTATCAGCACAATAAGTACCCGGTTTCTTACAGTAACGCAATATATAATAAATAGCTGGTGCACAAAATAGGGAGGGGAGAAGAAATATCCTGTGCCACAATAAACAAAATTCATGCGATATGCTATCCACAGTATCAGATCTCGATACGGAACTTCAAAATTCGACTTACAATTAAAATTTAAAAGTTAATCAAACCTCAAGTATTCTCAGGAATCGCTCTTATTACCGGCAATTTCTCATCGAACGGATACCGAAAAAGTAAGAATTTCCGTTGATATACGAAGGGAATTGCGGAAAGGTTTCTGAAAATTCAGAATTTTTCGTTGACACCTCTCCAAAACGGTAATTTATCGTCAACATAAGAAAGAAATTGCGGAAAGGTTTCTAAAATTTCAGAATTTTCGCGTACTACAAAAATTTCGTGAAATTCGGGTTTCTTTCCTTCATTTCACGGAAAAGGTTACATCAGAAATATGCTTCGTTAATTCCCGAAAGAAATGACGGAAAGTTGCCCGTGAATTTCAGAAAGTTTTTTACAGTGTATGCTGGTTCCACCTAAGTGGGCACGTCATTTCCCAGAATAGACATATTTGGGCTAGTGAGAGTCCTTACACCGTGCATGAGACACATCTTCATGATGAAAAAATTGCGGTGTGGTGTGCTCTGTCGTGGCGCCGCATTATTAGCCCAATCTTCTTCCATAAAACGGTGGGCACCGCAGTGAACATGGGCATCTTCCATGAGTTTGTGAATCAGCTGGATGACGCGGAACTCCGTACTGGCTATTTTTATCAGGATGGTGCCACCTACCACACCTCCAATGTCAACATGGCTGAAATTGTTTCCTTTTATGATGATCGTGTCCTTTCTAAGGGACTTTAGCCACCAAGGTCGCCTGACTTTACCCCACCGGATTTCTTCCAATGGGGCATGCTGAAAGGGGAAGTGTATCCCAAGAAGCCACGGACTCTCATGGAACTGCAGGAAAACATTCGGCGGGGAATTGAGGCTGTGACTCCCGATGTGTTGGTGAATACTTTCCGTAATAACATGGAGGGGCGTGTGCAGCAGTGGCGCAATCGTGTTTCAAAATCTGCGGGGGTCCGATAATACATCATACACAGTGATCGGACCCCCCCCAGATTATATGTATACATTTATATATACAGGGTGATTCAGAACTCATGGGACAAACTTTAAGGGGTGGTAGAGCACACTGCAACAAACATTTTTGTATAGGAATGTATGGGCGCAAGTGACGCGTTGAGGCACAAACGCAAGAAATAGATATGAAAGGAAACCTAAATTGTTTACTTACAGCATCGTTGATAAGTGCTTCTTTACAGCAACGTTTACAATAATTGCTCAAAATTGCGTCCACCAACAGTAATACATGCGTGGCAGCGTCGACGGAGTGATTGGCGTACAGTTTCAAAAATGCGAGGTATTTCTCGCACACGTACAGCTGCAACGGATATTCGATCGACGAGGTCCTCAACAGAGTCAACTGGAGTCTCGTAAACGAGGGCCTTGAGATGTCCCCATAAGAAATAATCGAAGCTCGATAACGGACGATTGGGGTGGCCAACGGACTGGTCCACCAAGGCCAATCCATCGCGCTCCAAAAGTGGCATCCAGGTAATTGCGCACATTAATGCTGAAATGGGATGACGCCCCATCATGCTGAAACCACAGTCCTTGTCGGGCGGCCAGTGGTACATCTTGAAGCAATTCGGTTAAAACCTCTTCCAGAAAAATACGATAACATCTGCCATCGAGTCGCGTTGGTAGTAGATATGGGCCAAGCAGGAAGTCGTTCACGATACCCGCCCACACATTCACAGAGAATCGTTCTTGGTACGCATGCGGACGTGTAGCGTGTGGGTTAGAGGTTGCCCACACATGACAATTGTGTACATTGAAAACACCTTCGTGTGTAAAAATCGCCTCATCTGTGAATAGCACATGAGCTGGGAATTTCTTGTGTTTGTGCCTGAACGCGTCACTTACGCCCATACATTCCTATGCAAAAAATGTTCGTTGCAGTGTGCTCTACCACCCCTTAAAGTTTGTCCCATGAGTTCTGAATCACCCAGTATACAATAATATATACAGACTGTATAAAATGGTTTGGGACCCCCCCCTACACACACACACACGCAGGAGCAAAGCAGTTGCTGAGGCGCGATCTAACGGGCACGACATAGGCGCCTCTGTTGGCGAATTGTGGAACTTAGCGAACACAACTATAAAACTATGATACATAGGGCAAAAATGTAAATTACAAAGCTGTAGAGCTGACTTTGCCTATTAGGAATCGATATCGCTGTTTTATTAAGTACACATTGTACACGTGTTTGCATTCTACGAAAAATTACAATCTTATATTATTAAATTTAGTCGATTTACGTCATAAAAAAGTGTTCATTATATCACTATATTCCTGAAATGTTTGGAGGGGTCCTTTACATTGGGGATCCCCAACTCTGAAAATCTGGAGAGTCCCCCCCCCCCTGGTTACGCCTATGGTGTGCAGGCATGCTTTGATGCTAATGGCGACCACGTTCAACACTTTCTCTGAGATCATCATGCTTCTCATACACCAAGTTAAGTCCGTGTCAAATTTCACTGAATTACGTTCATTAGTTTGCAAGTTATAAAGGAAATTCAGGGGCCGAGAACGAGTGAAACACCCTGTACAAGAATGGTTTTCTTACGTTTCTATAGGGTTGTTGTTTTTTATGTACTTAACCCAATAAAACGTAATTTGGATTAATCGTGTATTTCAGTTATCCGAGCGTCCCCTAATTACCACGGATAATTGACGTTTAATTGTAAGTCCCAATAAGAAATGTCCAGAATTAATGAGTGTCAAGTGTTATGTGAGTGAGCAGTCAGCTAATAGGTAATGGCGAAACTTAAGAATACGTGAATGCCATTCATTTGAATAGTGCGCCCGAATCATTCGCTCGTGGCAAATCATTCATCGTGAATGATGGATGATTGAAGAGCTCTCGCTATTTTGGGCAGCTTGCCAAAAAGAACTGTGGCCTTGAAAGCGCAACACGGTATACCTGCAACGAATGATGCACTCAGCGACAACCTGGAAATTGAATGGTCATTCGTTTGAATGATCATTCGTGAATGATGAATGAACTCCCTTAAAAGAATGATTTATGCCATCCTACTTTTCAGGAAACAGTTGCTGTACATTAGAGATGGGAGATTCGTTATATGCTTACGTGGAGGGGTAGTTTACCTCCGAAACAACAACAACACGCAAAATCCGATATATGTATGTCAACGGTACTGGGGCATAATAAACTGTAGTGCCGGAGACGTCAAAGGCTACCGAATTGTGCATGGGCTCGTGCCCGATAAGAGACATGGATGACCCCCACCCACCCCTACCCTCCGACCAGGGACGTCACTAGACTTTGAAATCAGGGCGGGCGGGTATTATTTTTGCCAAGTTTAATAGCAACTCTGTATACGAAGCACTGAAAGGAAGAATTTTGAACACTTTTCATTAGGAGTGAAACTTAATTCTCGGCCCATAACCGCAAGCGATCATAGAACGTCGGCAAATGCAAATAGCTACGTGCGATAATGGCTGATTACAGCGCCATCCAACGGCTTTCCAGGCAACCGTAACCGCTCACAGCTGGAGTGACAGAAGGGACGAAAGTTGACAGTTGACGGTGAAAGCAATGTCGTTCGAGAAGCAACATTTGAGGCGCTGCCTTCTGTTCGCGTTTCAGCTGAAAAAAGTACCGCGGACGCCCAGCAAATCATCTGTGCTGCTTTGGGTGAGGCTGCTGTGTCCTACAGTACGTGTAAGACGTGGTTCCAGCGGTTTAAGCAGGTAAATTTTGACCTCCGTGATGCAGAACGTCCGAGACAGCCACAGAAAGTTGACGAAGAGGAACTGGAACAGCTGTTGGACGCGGATCTCTGTCGCACACAGTCAGAGATCGTCCAGGAACTCGGAGTAACACGGTAAGCCATTGCAAAGCGCCTGCACAAGCTTGGGCGGATTCACAAGGAGGGCCGTTGGGTGCCCCACCAACTCACAGCTGCGAACAAGTCTAGGCGCTACGATGTTGCTGTGTCCTTGCTCTCCGGATTCAAGAAGAAGGATTTCCTCCACAAGATTTTGACTTGCGGTGAGAAGTGGATCCTTTACGATAATCCTAAGCGGCGCAAATCGTGGGTTTATCCAGGTCAGCCTACCACCAGCACCGCCAAACCGAATATCCATGCCAGGAAGTTGTTGCTGTGCATATGGTGGGATCAGCGCGGTGTCGTACACTATGAGTTGCTCAAAGCTGGTGAAACGGTCAATGCTGAGCGTTATTGTCAGCAACTCATTCGTGTGAGTGACGCAATGGAGGCGAAAAGACCATACACCGACAAGGGCAGAAGGTCGGTCCTGTTGCTTCAGGATAACGCGCGTCCTCACGCCGCGAAAACGACTTTAAACACGATCACCGACCTGGGATGGGAGACTTCGCCCTGTCGGATTATCACCTCTTTCGCTAACTGCAACATCACCTGCGTGATACGCACTTCACTTCTGTCGAGGAGGTCCACACAAGTATTGATGACTTTATCAACTCGAAACAGCCCAACCCTCTTTTTACCGCAGTGGCATTCGGCAGCTCCCTGACCGATGGCTCAAATGTATCCAACACGACGGGGAATATTTTCCTGATTAGGTATGCATTCGATTTGCTATAATTTGCTGTCAACGTGTCGTGCCTGTGGCCGAGAATTAAGTTGTACACCTAATACTACTGGGTGTGAAGGAAATCGGCGCCCCCTTGCACACACACACCTGGATCTGACAAGTTATGCCACTGATGGAAAACCAACAAGATAACATGACAATGATTAGTGGATTAGGGGTTTACCATATAAGAGTTGGTAGAATTTCGCCTTTTTTTTTCTTGCTGTGAATGCATTGTCTTAAGTACTTCCAAAATTTTGAATTTTTTTTTTTTTGAAAATAGTACTGTATTTGAACATTTTTTAAAGAAAATATTTATTTATTAAATCAAATTTTAACGTCGTGACACGCAGACACAACACCGCCCCCTCCTTAACTCCCTTCCTTCAAGTCATCAACCTTGCTTTGCTCTCCTCACCTCCAAAGCAGTTGTCAGCCACGTCCCGCTTCCTCAATGCCCCGGTACCGGCTTAAGAGCGCTGGTTTAGGTTTAGAATCCACTTTCCTTATCGTTGAAATACCCTACTTAGTAGAACAAGCAGCAGAGCAATAAGCAAAGCCCCCCCCCCTCAGTGAATTTCTATTCACACTCCTCATTTACTCCTGGCCATACAAATATGAAAAAAAAAAGAATGCTTAAACTAAGGATTTCGTAGAGTGGGGAACAATTATATATTTTCCTGGCCTTGCCGATGCTATTTTGATAACTTTTTACGGAGAAGTAAACAACGCACTTCCTATGGGAAAATACGTAGTGTTTGTTGTTGTTTGTTTTGTTGATTGGAGGTTTAACGACCACCGTGAGCAACTCAATGGGCTATAAGCAGTCGCCCGTCCCTAATTTAGGGTCACTGGTTCCAGGGAAGGGAGAGAGCCAGTGCCGTAAGACAAACACAACATCCATGCCTGACCGAGATTCGAACCCGGACCCCTTACGGACGAATGATCATAGGCCAGCGCCTTAGACCACTGCGCCACCGGGGCGGCAAATACGTAGTGCTACCCGACGAAAAATACGAGACTCATTATTACTTGGCAAAGTCTAGATTATGATTTAAGGTTAAGAAAATTGAAAAATGGCACATCTTGAACTTGGTGGGCGGTAGGGTGAGCGCACCCCCTTGGCGACGTCCCTGCACACGATGCAGGCCCTCTCCGCTCCCCGAAACCCGTAACCCCAAATTAAGGGCGGACCACAGCCTATAGCCCCAGGTGTTCACGGGTGTCGCTATTCCTCCCCCATCCCAAACAAGAAAGCCGCCCCGGTGGCGCAGTGGTCTAAGCGATGGCCTCTGATCATTCGTCCGAACGGGGTCCGGGTTCAAATCCCGTGAGGTATGGATGTTGTGTTTGTCTTACGGCACTGGCTCTCTCCCTTCCCTGGAACCAGTGACCCTAAGTTAAGGACGGGCGACTGCTTATAGCCCACTGAGTTGCTCACGGTGGTCGTTAAACCTCCAATAACAACAAAACAAAAAAAACAAGAAAGTAGATTGGGGGAGGGGGATGGCAACGAACAGTGCCATACAACATTACACTATTACTAGGAAGCAGGTGTAGATGCCTTAGTAACCCTCCGAAATTGACTGCAACAAATAGTAGCCGTTCCGGTGGCGCACAGTGGTTTAAGCGTTGATTTCTGACCATTCGTCCGAGTTGGGTTCGTGTTCGGACCCCGTGAGGCATGGGTGCTGTGTTTGTCTTGCGGCACTGACTCTCTCCCTTCCCTGGAACCAGTGACCCTAAATTAGGGACGGGCGACTGCTTATAGCCGATCGCGTTGCTCACGGTGGTCGTTAAACCTCCAACCAAAAAAAGAAGAAAAAAAGCTAGCGCTTAGACCACTGCTCCGCCTGGGCGACACTAGCATTTTCATGGGTGTTATTAATAATATAACATATGCATTCAATACCGCAATTATACATCATACTGGGATATATTTTTAATGCTTAAGTAGTAGGATGTGTGCTCAGACGGGTAATAAATGCTTGAAATGGCCAAGAATGGATAGCGCAGGTTGCTTCTCTGACTATAAAGCTGACTAGTTGTTTTGCATTTGTTGATCAGTGAAAGGCATTCCCCGTTGCAAACGTGACTGTTTCAAGCGTGCATTCTCTATTCCTTTAGAAATAGTTGCTTTTGTTTCTAGCGTCGTCATTATATCTAACAATGCTTACACGTATTTCATAACTCTGCCGCTTTTCACTGTACTGCAGCTCTTCTTGCGAATGCTGGCGCGTTGTCTGGGATCCAGAAAATCAAACAAAAAATTCTTTGACCAAGGCCACCGTGTTTTTTTTTTATGCTAGATAAAAAGAGCAGCCTAGAGGGCTTTTATCTGTTCTGATGCTGGAAGTTTTCCTGTTAATGATACGTCGCATTCATCACGACGTTAAGTTGATTAATAACAAATGAACTGTCGTAGAAAAGTGCCAGCAAAATTTCTTTAGAATTTCTGTACGTCCTTTGAAGATGAAAAAGGCTCGTGTTTATTGTCATTCATCTGTGTCTGTTTGCAGACACTACTTTTCCATATCTGTTGATGGGATTCGGAAACATAATTTTGGGTTCGGTAGCTATGACATGAGAGTAAAGATCCTTGCATTCTGTTTTAGTTTTCGCTTCTTTCAGTTTGGTAGGGTAAACGTACTTTTTCATTTTCCACGATGTGCCCGCTCGTGAAATTCCGAATGAAAAAAATTGTTTTGGATTTGATAGTAGGAACTGCTAGTAAAAATTTCCGTGGACTTCTGGCTTTGGACGGTGCAATTTTTCTTTTTGTGCACTGAGAAAAACGTTTTGTTAATTCAACAAAAAACTTTGTCGATATACAGTCAACAAAATGTTTTGTTGAATTCTCAAAATTATTTTGTTGAATATTATTGTTGATTTAACAAAATTTATTGTTATCACGACAAAACGTTTTGTTCCTTTAACAAGAGGATTAGGTCGATTTTTGAGAATTTGTTTGATCCAACAAAACATATTGTTATCATGAGAAAATGTTTTGTTGCTGCAGCAAAACATATTGTTATCGTGACACAATAAGTTTTGTTGCTATAACAATATGTTTTCTTGCAGCAACAAAACAATTTGTCATGATAATATCTTTTGTTGGATCAAACAAATTCCCAAAAATCGAGCTAATCATTTTGTTAAATGAACAAAACGTTTTGTCGTAATAACTATAAATTTTGTTGAATCAACAATAATTTTCAACAAAATAATTTTGCAAATTCAACAAAATGTTGTTGTTTTTTATATCTTCACTCTCCAACAGCTCTGCGACAGCCACTGTACGATGAGGTGTAGCGTTGTCGTCCATGAAGAGGAACTCAGGACCCACAGCACCTCTAAACAGACGCACGTGAGGCAGGAGAACCTCGGTACAATAGCGGACACCAGTGACTGAACCTCCTTGGAAGATGTGGAGGTCAGTACGGCTACCAAGCATGATATCACCCCAAACGAGAACTCCGCCACCTCCAAACCGGTCCCTTTCGATGATGTTGGAGATGTGATTGCGTGTTCCCTGCTCTCTCCAGATGTGTATACGTCCAGAATCGCTCGTCAGACTAAATCGGCTCTCATCCGTAAAGAGAAATCGACCCCATTGCTGATGTGTCCAGTTCTTGTGTTCCTGGCACCACAGAAACCGCCGTCTCCGATGAGCAGGCGTTAATGGCACACACCGTACTGGTCGTCGTGCAAATAGGCCACCTTTGTGCAGCCTCCTGGCCATGGTGAAACGCGATAACGGACGTCTAGTTGCCTGTTGCATGTGCCTTGCGTTTTCTCCCGCTGTCTGCCGTCTGTCTCTTCTCGCCTGTAGGACAATATATCGGTCGTCGCCGCCGTGGTTGCTCGTGGACGACCACTGCTAAACTCTCAGACAGCTGTTCCTGTCGTTTGAAATGCTCTCCAAGCTCGTGAAACGATGCTGTGAGCGATCCCGAACTCCTCGGCCATACTAATCCCACTTCGACCTTCTTCCAACTTCCCAATAACGCGACCTCGGGTAAAGTCATCCAGATGTCGTCTACTGGATTGCCTGTTGGCCATATCACACGGTGGCGGCAACTCGACTTCGTTCAAACCGATGTACACCGTGCAATAAGTTTCAACGAATTGCTGAGCGTACACCGCCCGTGTGCTTTATACCCTTCCGACACCCCCCCTCTACGTCATGCTGCATATATGCGCATGCCCTACCGTACCAGACCCTAGTCTATCTCCTGAGTGGTCTTTCGGTCCTTTCTGCCTGCTCGTTCCGCTGTTATGGTAATTTCTCTTCTTCGTCCTTAATTTTTGCACACCAGTGTGTAAGGTGTGAGTGGGGCAGTAGGTAGTAAAATTCGGAGCATGATGGGTAAACGGAAGAATTTATCGGACTTCGAGAATGGACAGATTGTGGGAGCTCGGAGAGCGGGTGCTTTGATTTTCCAAACGGCTGAACTGGTGGGTTGTTCGCGAGTCGTCTTAGTTAAAGTGTATCATGAATGGCGTGAAAATGGTCCAACCACGACCCGGAAGTAAAACTGCACAGGGCAGCGAAAGGTTGGTGTTAGTGGTGAGCTCCGGGTCCGACGACTCGTACAGGAGGACAGACGCAGCACTGTTCAACAGTTGACTACCTAGTACAGCAGAGGTCAACCCGGAACAGTATCTGTCATGATTATGCGTCGCACGCACGCACGTATGGCCTATAACAGCCGACGACTCCGGCGACAACCTCTCCTAACCACGGTTCATCCGTGCAAAAGACTTGCCTGGTGCAATGATCATGCAAGTTGGACGTCAGATGACTGGAAACAAAATGTGCTGATCTGACGATTCGCATGTTTTACTCCACTCCGTACATGTACGTGGACGTATTTAGCACAAACAACATGAGGCACTCGATCCATCCTGCATCTTATCTACATGGCAAGCCAAAGGAGACGGTTGTATGGTGTGGGGCATGTTTAATTAGCATGAATTTGGCCCTGTTGAATATGGAACAACGCATGACTGGTGCCCACGATCTTGAATTGTTGATGAATATGTACACCCAGCAATGTTGCCCTTTTCCCCGAATGGCGACAGTGTCTTCGAAAATGACAATGCGCCGAGCCACAGGTCCAGTGTTGTGCAGGAATAGTTTGAGGAACACAGTTCAGACTACTAATATTATATCGAAAGGCCTCCGAACTCCCCGATATCGATCCCATAGAGCATTTGTGGGACGCCATGGAACGGCATATCAGGCGTCTGGATACATCAATCATGTCCATACCTGCATTGCAGGCCGCATTACACACAGCTTGGTTGGCCATACTATGACAAAGTAAATTTCTCCATCATTTTGATGCCAGGGGCGGGATTCGAATCCAGAACTCTCGGCTCCGGAGCTCCGAGTGCTATCCACTATACTACACTGGCATGTGCTCTCACTGCTATCTGCCTTTCCCTTGGAAACTGAAGGCAGTCATCCTATGAAGAACGTGCATTTGAGCAATCCCAGACAATTTAGTGTGTGGAACGTAATATTACACTGATTTATTGTTTTCGAAGCACTGAAGAAGGGATTCTCATTTTTCCTATCTCGCGGTGTGGAAAGAACAATACACCATTGCGAGAAACCTAACAGCCAGACCATCCTGGGAGTTCAGGCGCCGATATGACGAAGTAAATTTCTCCATCATTTTTATGCCAGGGGAGAGATTCAAACACACAACTCTCGGCTCCGGAGCTCCGAGTGCCACCCACTATACTACACTGGCATGTGCTCTCACTGCTATCTGCCTTTACCTAATATGCGTCCTGCTGGGCAGGTACGTCCCAATACCTCCCAACTGCTTTCGGCATCTCATTGAATCGCTGCTATGTCGAATAGCTGCTGTACTGAGGGCGAAAGGAGGACCTACGAAGTATTTGGTAGGTTGTCATAATTCAGAGATTACTCAGTGTGTTGAATCGATGCGACGTCGGATAGCTGCTGTACTGAGGGCGAAAGGAGGACCTACGAAGTATTAGGTAGGTGGTCATGATTCAGTGATCACTCAGTGTATGTTGAATCGATGCCACGTCGGATAGCTGCTGTACTGAGGGCGAAAGGAGGACCTACGAAGTATTAGGTAGGTGGTCATGATTCAGTGATCACTCAGTGTATGTTGAATCGATGCCACGTCGGATAGCTGCTGTACTGAGGGCGAAAGGAGGACCTACGAAGTATTAGGTAGGTGGTCATGATTCAGTGATCACTCAGTGTATGTTGAATCGATGCCACGTCGGATAGCTGATGTACTGAGGGCGAAAGGAGGACCTACGAAGTATTAGGTAGGTGGTCATGATTCAGTGATCACTCAGTGTATGTTGAATCGATGCCACGTCGGATAGCTGCTGTACTGAGGGCGAAAGAAGGACCTACGAAGTATTAGGTAGGTGGTCGTAGTTCAGTGATCACTTACAGTAATGCTATAAGGCGTCTCTCAACCTTAATTTAGGCAGACCCGTAGCTAGCAGGGGCTCAACCCCCGGTGCAAGGCATGCGAGCCCCTTTCTCTTGGAAACTGAACGTTGTTGTAAAGTCTCTGAATTTTCGGTGGTTTATGAATATTTATTTTGCATTTCATCATAAGCAGAAATACTTTACAATATTTATTCCTGTATTACACATTTAAACAAAAATCAGGATTGAAATGATGGAGTACGAACGATGGGTAACTCAAAAGAAATTACATCTCGAAATGAGTCAGTAGAAACAGCAGCGCCAATGTTTCGCTGCCATATTACCGCGACAAGCCCCGTTTGGGAACTTGGGGGAATAAATTTTGTTAATTAATTCCGTTCGTCTAAAGTAGCAACAATGGGCATTGGGTTTCCTAGAATTGGCGACCCAGTCTCATCGTTGGGACCTGTACGCGTTGTGTTTCATACGAGTTCGTACGAGGTTGTCGCAAGAACTCATATGCAGCAATGAAATTATGTTTTAAAACTAACATTTCTGTATCCTGTTTTAAATCGTGGTATTTTCAAAAGAAAGAAAACTGTTTACCTTAACCTAAACTAGAGCCCGATACTCATACTCATTTGCAGAGCAGCAGAGAAGAAAAACACGATTGTTTAAAGAAACAACTATAAAACTTATTTTGACATATTTCTTAATTTATGTACAAACTAGTGGTGAGACCTGATTAAGTTATATTAAGACAGCACGGTAAAAAAAAAGGTTAAGGTTATGCATAAGATTCCTAGAAACGTTTCCTAGCAATCCAACTAGTATGAGATGAGCAATAATATTTCATTTTCAAATTTCAGTGATTATTCAACATGCAAGGGATTGAAATATTTGAATGATGTCTTACCCTGAATCCTCGGCTATTCATCTCTTGTTCCTGGAGCTAATGATGAGGTTTCACATCCCGTGGCGTCCAATTTGCGTTCTCGATACGGGGCTGGTATCTCCATGGATAAAACGCAGCCCGGAAGTTTTTGATACTTGTACAGCTTCTACCTTAAACTTGGCTTCTTTTCCACCGCTACCTTCCAATAACACCTAACATATTACGAAATTTGCGAGTTCGACTTTTTGACCTACGCACTGGTAAGCATGTTTTGCCAACAAACGACCAACCCTGATTTCTCCTAGTTTACCGGTTTTTATTTTCTACGTCGGTTTCGCTCTCTGCCGTGCGTTCTCACCTCTTGGAGGTGTCACCTTCAAGAGGTCAAGGTGTGTTCTCACCTCTTGGAGGTGTCACCTTCGCCTTCATTGGTTCCTGGGGGTCCTTCCCTCGTCCACTAGTGGTCCGCCGTCCGGTGGACGCTGACCAGTGGCTACTTTGAGCAGATGTTCTTCTGGTCAGTTGATCATCTGCCGAGCTAAGCCCTTTAAAACTTTATTCAGCCGTCAGCCTTAAGGGCCGCGGGTGGCCTAGTGGGCAACGTTCGTGACTGCCACGGAAAGGACCTCAGGTTCGATCCCAGGTAGGTACGAACGCTCGATCCACTAAATATCCGCCGTGCGTCGGATGGGCACGTTAAGCCGTCGGACCCCGGGTACTGGCCCCCGGTAATAAATAAGGGCGTCTTCCTCACCCTTTCTACTTCGCTTCCGTGTCACTTTCCTATCGGGCAGTCTAGCCCAAATCTCCTAGCTTCCTATTTCTAAGGGTTGTTTAAGACCTGGGTCAGACACTCCCTTCCTAAAATCCTCTACATATGATTTGATTTTTTTGATCAGCCGTCACCCTGTTTCGGAGTTCTATTATCAGGCTAACCCAGAATCCCTTTCTTAAATCTTTAAGTATGCTCGAATGCACGTACGCCCGTGTGAGTTATGTTTCCCGGTTAACATAACTCACACGGGCGTACGTGTGAGTTATGTTAACAATTACGAATGTACCGACTCATCGCTAGTAACCAGGTCCAAGGAACGACTGCTGTAAATCGGTACTTGTACCGAGAAAGAAGAAGTAACGAGTAACGACTGAAATATGAAAGTACCGCTCTTCCGTACTCGTTACAAATTAACGAGTACAGAAGTCCGACCCATCACTAATCCTCCCATGACATAATTCAGATGCCCTACTGTTGCCTCCCATGACATAATTCAGATGCCTTACTGTTGCCTCCCATGACATAATTCAGATGTCAGATTAACGAGTACAGAAGTCCGACCCATCACTACTCCTCCCATGACATAATTCAGATGCCCTACTGTTGCCTTCCATGACATAATCCAGATGCCCTACTGTTGCCTCCCATGACATAATTCAGATGCCCTACTGTTGCCTTCCATGACATAATCCAGATGCCCTACTGTTGCCTCCCATGACATAATTCAGATGCCCTACTGTTGCCTCCCATGACATAATTCAGATGCCCTACTGTTGCCTCCCATGACATAATTCAGATGCCCTACTGTTGCTCTCTCTGTGAATTCAACATTCCAATTCTTAGAAACTCGCAACCTCTCCCCGATTCGTGTAATCTTGTCACAAAAATGGCTGCAGTTTCTTCACCTCTTCTCTTTCACTCAATAAGGGTGTCCCATTACCCATGTTCAGAGTTTTCCCGCTTTTTCTTTTCTTGGAATTCAACATTACATTTATTTTTTTCACTACTGGCAATTTTTTTCTCCTATTTTTTTTCTAAATCATTCCATATCATCACAGGCACGTATCTCCCCTTCTATTTGTCTGATTAGAAAAATTATATTTTCATTGGACAACATTAACCGCCAGT
Organism: Macrothele yani; assembly: GCA_039090855.1. Taxonomy (NCBI): domain Eukaryota; kingdom Metazoa; phylum Arthropoda; class Arachnida; order Araneae; family Macrothelidae; genus Macrothele; species Macrothele yani. The sequence continues at coordinate 71,202,179 of CM077016.1, read as the reverse complement.
TAGATTTCCCATGCAGTTCCTAGCTTTCTCTGACGCAAAATTTCTATTCGGTGAATGCATGTCCATGGTAATTACGAACATATGTAACCAATTTGTCATGTTTTTGCACCCCATCCAACTAAGCTACAGCTATGATATCCGAATTAATGTGCCTATTACATCCTCAAGTTTTTTCCATGGTGCGAGCGATCGTGTCTGCAGCTGAACGTGTATAAAAATAATCGAAAGAGTACCCTGGTACAAATGTATACATTTATTTACGTACAACACATTCGCATCATCACGACCACAGCGAGCCACAGTCCGGTACATACTAAGTGGAATTAAATCATAACAACAAACAATAACAACACATTCGCCTCACTCACGACCACACCGAGCCACAATTCGGTACATACTAAGCGGAATTAAATCATAACAACACACAATAACAACACATTCGTCTTCACTCATGACCACACCGAGCCAAAGTCCGATACATACTAAGTGGAATTAAATCATAACAACAAACAATAACAACACATTCGCCTCACTCACGACCATACCGAGCCACAGTCCGGTACATACTAAGTGGAATTAAATCATAACAACAATCAATAATAACACATTCGCCTCACTCACGACCACACCGAGCCACAGTGCGGTACATACTAAGTGGAATTAAATCATAACAACAAACAATAAAAATACGATCGCCTCACTCACGACCACACCGAGCCACTTTGGTACGCATGTGTCGTCCTCGCTCCTGAATTTGTCTTCTCTTTGGCTATTTACTGTGCCACTAGCTCTGTTATTTTGCACGTGCCACACGTATGAGTGTTCACGCTATCCTCCTAGCAGGGTTTCTGGGGTGGTAAGTGCGTATTTCATACGTATTTCTTCATTAATTATCACTATGGGTCTGTTTATGTTCGCCCATCGTGACTTGCCTTGATTTTTGCTTCCATCATTAATTGCACCTCAGTCGTCACCTCTGCCTTCCTGCTTCTACGCTCGTGATCTGCCCCGGTTGTTTCTTCCACGGCGCCCCTAACGTCTTTCTCCGGTGGTCTTTTCCCACCTCCCTCAGGGTCGTCTCCAATTTCTCTTCCTGTGTCGCTGCCATTAGTGAGTGATTCGGCGGCCTCTCCTCCTTCCGCTGTTAGAGCCCCACTTCCTCCTCAAGATTATGAGAGTACTTTATCTTCATATGGCTCCCCCTATGTTCACCACCTCCCATGCCTCCTTGTCAGTCTACGGCTGTTTTCATACCCTCAGTGGATGCTCAGTCTTCACCTTTGTCTCCTTGTTCCACAGTTCCGTTTGATTTTTCCACGATTTGTTCCTTTTCTTGAATAAGAGACAAAGCCCTGCAGTCCGCTTCATGATTGCTCCCAAGATGACTCATCTTCAGCCAGCGACTTCAGTTTCCTGTGTGGCTCTAACTTGTATCGTCCCTAAGAAGCGGCGGTGCCGTCCATCTCGTAAAAATTACTCATCTCATCGCAAAAGCCAAAAGCAATCCTCCTCGTCCGCTTTTCTAGCTGCTGATCAGAAGTCTCCCGCAGACTCCTTTGCTAAGCTTCTTCTCCTAACCATTCCAAATCAGAAAGATTATTCTGATCCGCATGCTTTTCTTGAGGAGCTAGATTCCTGGCTCGTCGCACTGTCTGTTTATATTAAGCAGTCACAGTCTATATCAGCGTCTTCACCATCTGCATCTTCCCTTCAGCCATGGTCATCCTCGTTCCCCCATGTGCTTCCGACGCCAGCGCAACTGTTTTTGTTCCACCATCTTGCTGGTCGTTTCCGCTGTTTCCAAGCCCTACGGACTCTCCCACTTCAGGTGATTTTCTGTATGCCATTAATCAATGGATCTGCTCTGCTTATAAAATCATAGAACCGATTGCTCTGAGTAGATTATCGTCACTTTCTCCTTATCTTCTGTAGTGCTACTTCACGACTTAGCACCCGTGCCTCGCCTCAACTATCGTAATTTTACCCAGTGCATTACTTTGTCGTCTCCTGGACTCATTTCTCTTATGCATAATATGGTAATTTTCCTGCTCAGCGATGTGACTCCTGCGACCTCACGACGTTTCATAAGTGCATATATTTGTTAAAGGAAATGCCTAGGTTTCTTTCGCGTAATATTATTTGTATATAGAAGCCCTGGCCATGTCTGTTTTCGTGCCTTGTGATCTTGTATGTATGTGCCCTGTACTGCCATGATTTGTCTGTCCTGCTTCTTTCCTAGTTGGCCTTGGTTTGTCCAAGAGCAACAATAATAAAGCGAGTTTGAAAACACCGAGCCACAGTCCGGTACATACTAAGTGGAATTAAATCATAACAACAAACAATAACAACACATTCGTCTCACTCACGACCACACCGAGCCACAGTCCGGTACATACTAAGTGAAATTAAATCATAACAACACACAATAACGACACATTCCCCTCACTCACGACTACACCGAGTTACAGTCCGGTACATACTAAGTGGAATTAAATCATAACAACAAGCAATAACAACACATTCTCACTCACGACCGCACCGAGCCACAGTCCGGTACATACTAAGTGGAATTAAATCATAACAAGAAACAATAACAACACACTCGCCTCACTCACGACCACGCCGAGCCACAGTCCAGTACATACTAAGTGGAATTAAATCATAACAACAAACAATAACAACACATTGTCACTCACGACCCCACCGAGCCACAGTCCAGTACATACTAAGTGGAATTAAATCATAACAACAAACAAAAACAACACATTCGCCTCACTCACGACCACACCGAGCCACAGTCCGGTACATACTAAGTGGAATTAAATCATAATAAAAGTTTACCGACTCCTGACATTGAGCGGTATTTAGGTAGGTGGTTTAATAAATCTTATTGTCGTCAAACCAATGAAAAAATATATGCGAGTCATAAAACTAAATATTTATTAAACTACGAAGGTGTCAATAGTAAGTATTTTGGCTGTTTAATTTTTCAAAAACAATATTTATTTTTATTATACAGGATGTTTCAAAACTAATGGAACAAACTTTAAGGAGTGATAGAACACACCGAAACAAGCCTTTTTCGTCATAGAATGCATGGTCGCAAGTTACGCGGTTAGGCGCTGGAGGGCACTTTCCATTTCCCCACACACGCCGTCTTTCGCAACGCAAAGACAGGAATGGCACAATAAATCAAAACAAAGCTTTATTGCAGACAAAATAAAAAACAAAACGTGACATCACAAAATTACATCAAATTTGCAAACATTAATAAGTAAATACTGAAATTAATTACATTTACAAAAGCTGCTCAAAAGAGCGACAGCCACTCCTGATTCACGCTTCGCATCGTCGACGTAAAGATGCCCGTTTGTTGTGGAAAATACCAGGCATTTCTCGGACAGCTGCAGCAGCGACTGAAAGTCTGACGACTAGTTCCTCATTGGAATCAATGGGAGTGTCGTACATTACGGACTTAAGATGTCCCCATAAAAATAAATCCAGAGGGGACAGTTATGGTGATTCTGGGGGCCAAGCGATGGGTCCACCTCGACCAATCCATTGGCCTGGAAATGTGGCGTTCAAGTAATCACGCACCTGGGTGCTGACATGAGCTGGCGCTCATTCATGCTGGAACCACATTTTACGGTGGACGGCTGCTGGTACATGCTGGATCAATTCAGGCAAGACTTGTTGAAAGAAAATAAGGTACGTCCTCCCATCCAGACGTTCCGGTAAAAGGTATGGCAATAAAGCTTTGTTTTGATTTATTGTGCCATTCCTGTCTTTGCGTTGCGAAAGACGGCGTGTGTGGGGAAACGGAAAGCTCCCTCCAGCGCCTAACCGCGTAACTTGCGGCCATGCATTCTATGACGAAAAGTGCTTGTTTCGGTGTGTTCTCTCGCCCCATAAAGTTTGTTCCATTAGTTTTGAAACACCCTGTGTATTATTCAGATTTAGACGAATGTGGTAACGACGCTGACATCGTTAAAATGTGATGTAGCTACGAAAGTCCATCTGCGCATGCGCAAACTAAAACCTGACCTCAAGAGAGAAAGAAAAACTGAATCACAAGTGTGTTAGTGAGGCGGATTGGCAACTTTCGGTCTATAGGATATCTACAGATCACAGCCCATCGAGTTATATATAATTTTAAAACTCTCGTCAGTAGTAGGTTACCCTTCCCCTAGGAGTGTCAAGTGGAAGCAAAGTTTCACTACGACGCACCATTTTCATCAAAAAATGCCTGTTTGTAATGGCTTTTATCACATTCAACATCAGGTTCTCGTACCTTACGCAGATTCCAATGAGATATTGTACACTGAAGTGCCAAAAGTCATGGGATACGTACCTAGTATCGTGTAGGACCCCCTCTAGTCCAGCGAAGTGCAGCAACTCGACGTGGCATCGATTCCACAATTGGCCGGAAGATATCTGGAGAGTGTTGAGCCATGCCGTCTGAACAGTCGGCCACAGTTCCCTGGTATTTGTAGGTGCAGGATCTTGGGTGCGAATGGACCTTTCCACCATGTCCCATAAGAGCTCTATTGGGTTCATGTCGGGCGAACTTGGTGGCTACACCATCCGTCGGAGCTGTTGAGAATGCTCCTCGAATCAATTTTGGACAACTTGGGCCCGATGACATGGTGCATTGTCCGCCTGAAAAATCCCATCTTTGTTGGGCTATATGAAGTCCATGAAGGGCTGCAAATGTTCACCCAGCAGAGCAACAAAGAGAGTAACTGTTAATGACGTGTTTACCAGGACCAGGGAACCCAAACTGTACCACGTAAAGACACCTGACACATGTATGGAACCACCACCAGCTTGCAAAGTTCCTTGTTGACAGCTTGGGCCCAAGGCCTCATGGGGTCTGCGCCACACCCGAACCCTACCATCAGCTCGTAACAACTGGTACTTGACTCATTGGACCACGCCACATGTTACCAGTCTTTCAGGGTCTAATTACCGTGTTCACGAGCCCAGGTGCGGCGCTGTGTCCGATGTCGTGGTGTTAACAAAGGCACTCTGGTGGGTCTTCTGCTCCCATATCCCATGGACGCTAAATTACACTGCACAGACCTGAAGGATATATCTCTGGTACCTCCTGTATTGAATGTGGGTGTTATTTGAACCAGTGTCGCTTGTCTCTTAGCATGAAGAATCCTGGTGATGGTCTTTCAGCACCTGTGGTCGGCCACTGCGCTGTCCACGATGGGCGGCAATGTCTTCCACGAGGTATTCTCGGTACTCACGTGACACCGTGGATTGACGAATGCTGAATGTTCGCACAGCTTCGGAAATTGAAAGACCCATCCGTTTGGCTCCCAATACCATGCCTCCTTCAAACTTCGATAATTGGCATCGACTTGCCATAATCCTATTGGCGATTGTTCAACCAGACTCACGAGATTACACCTCGCAGGTGATGAAAAATGGTGGCGTGCGTCAAAGCCTTTATACGATGGCAGCGCTAGTTACAAATTTGCATACTGCTATCACATGACTTTTGGCGCTTCAGTGTAAAACGTAATGAAATTATGTTCGGCGATAGTTCAGTAAATAATATTGTTGAGTAACGACGAAATTAACTAGTGTTGCGTCATTTCGTGTGACAGCATTCAAAAATCAGATTTCAACAATGGTTTTGACTACTTCCGTTACCCATTTTCGTTACATCGAAATTTTTTACTTTGAATTTAATTTATTAATGTTAGGTAACATACATGGCGTCGAAATCTAAAGTTTCTCGAAGTCACAAATGCCCCGTGCCTTCCTGTTATTGAGTTCAGCTGCAATTGCTGGTGCAAGTGTTACTGTTATACTGTCTAATACCAAACTACGCCATACGGGGCCCATTATTTTAAGCACTGATTAAACAAAGACATCGCTCTTTCCACGTTTAACAGCGCACAGCAACCGTAAAATTGTTATTCGGCCGCCGCCGGGGAATTGAAACCCAGATCTCTCGATATCTAGCGGAGGTAGATATCGAGAGAACCGGGCTTCAATTCCCCGGCGGCGGCCGAATAACAATTTTACGGTTGCTGTGCGCTGTTAAACCTGGAAAGAGCGATGTCTTTGTTTATTCACTGACGCAACGTATTTGGAGGATTTTCACTTTGGATCTCGCCCTTTGGATTTAACTGCTATAATTAATATATAGCCAGTGCCGTTAATGCCCACCAGATGGAGACGTCTCAGTAGCTGAGCCCATCTTACGGATTTATAATGTCAGATGCTGACAGAAAAACGCACATAGCGCCGTGGATTGTTGGCCACCGTGGTGTAAGGCTAACGCGCTCGGCTAGATATCGAGAGATCCGGGATTCAATTCCCCGGCGGCGGCCGAATAACATTTTTTCGGTTGCTGTGCGTTGTTAAACGTGGAAAGAGCAATGTCTTTGGGGGATTTTCATTTTAAGCACTTCTTAAGTTTGTACAATGCTAGGTGTTTTAAGAGATTCCTCATTTCATATTTTTTTCGATTTGAATTTAAAATATTAAGGAACTGTTATACAAAACGTTGCCAAGCTATCGTCAACCCTAGAAATTCTTCAACATTTGATCCACGAACAAACTGAAAGCAGGGCAAAACTGAAGTTTTATTCTGACCTCCTGCATTTTTTATGAAAGTGGTCTAAGCGGTGGCCTCTGATCATTCGTCCGAAAGGGGTCCGGGTTCGAATCCCGGTGAGGCATGGATGTTGTATTAAATATCCCCAAGTGATGCACTCTGTAAGATATGATGATTTTACGAAGTCATACACTCGGTGAGATTGATTACCTACCGGTTTATTTTTTTTTATTTAATAAAGTTCATACCGTCTAGGCACGTTAGAAATATTTTATTTTTCGCTAAAACACATTAGCGCTTTCGAAACTATTATATCATTTCATCATCAGGTGTACAAAATAAGATCAGATCCTTTCAAATACATCACACTATTCAAAATACCCCTTGAGATTATAACGACAAGTAATATATTTACGTGATGGTTATGATCAGGAACACTGAGGCGCGTGTTTGGTTTAAACATTAAATTGTTGTGGAAGTTAGCTATAAAGAGCAGTTGTGGTTTTTGATGATGAGATATTTAGCATTGCATCATGTTATAGTTTTTGTTAAGATTTCTTCGTCAGTTCTTTTCGTCATTAAGGTGTCTCCAAGGATGGGGTAGAATAATAGGGGATTCTTCATTACAGCAAGCGTTTGTAAATCTATGTATTACGACTGTTTCGCCATATCGAAGAGACCAAACATTAGTGTATCCAGTTATAATGGATATGTCGTCCCATAACGGATAGAATTGTTCGTCCGTGCAGGCTCTAGCTAATGCTGTTGAGCGACAATTGTTCGTTTGTGTTCCATGATTCTGGTATGTAAACGTCTCTTTGTACTTCCAATGTACATGGTTCTAAAATATACATTTTTAGTCAATGGCACCAAGTAGATACCTGCAGATGTAAGAATACTTGAGGGAGGGGGTCTCTATCTTTTCTGATGTACGAAAAGATGTTCTTTGTGTTTAAACCAAGACTCATTGACTGTATTTGACAAGTACACTGAAGTGCGAGAAAAACTGGTACACCAGTCTAATACTTGGTAGGTCCCCCACGGGAGCGTAGGATTGCAGAAATACGACGAGGCATGGACTCCACTATAGCTTCTGGAAATATGCTGTAGGCAATGCATATCATACTTCCTGCAGAGCGTTCCACAATTCGGGTGTATTCCGAGGTCTCGGATTCCTGTGTTCGACAGCGCGTTGCATGGCATCCCAAATGTGTTCTATCACGTTCAGATCTGGGGACTTGGGTGGGAATGGCAACATCCCAAACTCAGATGAATGCTCCTCTAATCATAATGTGGCGTCCCGACACTAGTGCGGAGGAGCATTGTCCTATTGGAACAGGCCCAACCCATCAGCATGAATGCAGGACATGAACGGGTGTACCTAATCAGAAAGGATGCGCACATAGCGTTGGCCGGTCACAGAAGTTTGTAGACGTACCAGGGGTCCCAGTGAAGTCTAGGTAAACACACCCCATACCATTCCGGACCCCCCACCAGCCGGTACAGTTCCCTGTTGACAGGCGGGATCCATGGCTTCATGGGGTTCACGCCACACACGAATCTTTCCATCTACCCGATACAGTTGGAAACGCGACTCGTCAGACCACGCTACTTGTTTCCAGTAATCAAGTGTCCAGTGGCGGTGTTGCTGTGCCCAAGCGAGGCGCATAGCTCTGTGTCGTGCACCCATCAAGGGGACTCGAGTTGGGCGTAAGCTCCCAAAGCCCATATCGTGCAGGGTACGTTGCACAGTCCGGACGCTGATGCTTGTTGAGGCTCCAGCAATGAATTCCGATGATACCTGCGAGAATGTTGCACGCCTATCTCGTGAAACGATTCTTGACAGCCGAAGATCCTCCAACCTACGATACCAGTGTGGCCGTGGAGGTTTTGCCGGAATTCTTGTAGTCACGGTACACCCTTGCAATGGTTATCCGTGAAAATCCGAACTTCGTTTCTACCTCCTAAATAGTATGGCCCATTTCACGAGCGCCAACTATGACACCGCGTTGAAAATCGCTTAAATCGTTATTACTTGTCATTCTCATGCCGAAAACAGCTCTGACAACTGGCAAGGATGTCTATCGCTTTATATACGCACTGGCGGACGCAACCGAGTAAGCACATAGGTGCCGTTGCTATGTATTTTGCATAAGCTCGTCTGTACCAGTTTTTCTGGCACTTCAGTGTATATTGCAATAAATTGATGACTGCTGGTATACAGTATATTGTCTTAAACCGATAAACCTTTTAGGTTTCTATTGAGATTTTAGAGATCTTTTGAAAAACATGGATTTTTTGGCACATAATGTATCGACCAAGTTGGAATCATAACCATTGTCATGTGCTAATGTCCTAATTCGTTTTATTTCTTCCTCCGGATAAGTGTCATTAGATGTACAGATATATGCTGTTTTGATATATGGATGTTGTATTTGTCTTACGGCACCGGCTCTCTCCCTTCCCTGGAACCAGCGACCCTAAATTAGGGACGGGCGCCTGCTTATAGCCCATTGGTTTGCTCACAGTGGTCGTTAAACCTCCTAAATATTAAATTTCGTCTTGATAGCTATAATTGTTTTGGTACTATGGCGGCAACAACCCTCCCACTCGCTCACATCACCATGAAAATAGTCAAATACCACCACGGTTGCGCAGTGGTGTAAGCGCGCTGGCTTATGACAATTTGTCCGAGATGGGTCCAGGTTTGAATCCCGGCGAGGCATGGATATTGTGTCTGTCTTACAGCACCGGCTGTCTTCCTTCCCTGGAACCAGTGGCTCTAAAATAGGGACGGGCGACTGCTTATAGCCCATTGAGTTGCTCACGGTGGTCGTTAAACCTCCAATCAAAAAAAAATTCTTACGAAACATGTTTTATTAAATATGTTTTACAGTAACATGTTTTTTTTTTTGATTGGAGGTTTAACGACCACCGTGAGCAACTCAATGGGCTATAAGCAGTCGCCCGTCCCTAATTTAGGGTCACGGGTTCCAGGGATGGGAGAGAGCCAGTGCCGTAAGACAAACACAACATCCATGCCTGACCGGGATTCGAACCCGGACCCTTTACGGACGAATGATCAGAGGCCAACGCCTTAGACCACTGCGCCACCGGGGCGGCTGTAACATTTTCCCGTTGCATTTACTGCTAGAAAAGTAGTCGTGCATTCTCCTTAAGCGCACCAACATGAAGTCTTTGTGATCTGTACTGCAAATATCGTTTGTTTATCTAAAAATATCATATCGTTTGGTGTTATCTCTATCATATCGTTTGGTCTCAGGCAGCAGCTTTTGATGCCAGTTTACATCAGTATAGGTTTTCATGCTTAAAGACACGAGGACAGCGTTTGATAGCTCAGCAGTCTCTTTAACCTCTGATATGCCATTATCAGGAATAAATCTTTTCCGAAGACATTTAATAAACAGTCTTTATCTTGCTCCTTAGTCTGGACTTGTTGCCTAAACAAACTGGAATTTATTGACGATGAATTGCAGCTTTCTATTCCGTAATTCTGTCACGAAATGTTAATCACCTTCTAGTAAATACTAAATAAGGCACATCTTTCATTTAAACTACTGCTGAAAATTGTAACATCACTGGAATGGAACATTACTCTAAAATCTTTGACTAGATACCACAGCCTTTCGTATTAAAAATCAACGAAACCGACTTCCTTTTCACAACGTGCTGCTGATGTGATCGAATTTTTACGGAGTTCGAGTTTTTTAATATGTTATAACGTAATTTGTCTTTCTGCTGTAACTTAGTCCTTACGTCAGTAATTATGGTTATGTGTGCTAAAGTCAATGTAATATTAGAAGGTGTGAAAACACAAGTTTGTCCACGACGGACATCGAAGCCGTGTCCCCCTCACTCCGGAGTACGTCGCTCTCCCAACTGAGCTACGCGGACAGAAAGTCTCGCTGCAGATTTGTCGTCTTGACACATGTTTTCACCTTTGTAGTACGTCCAAGGAGGTTAGAATAATACTTCTGGAGATGCCCTAAGTCTCTTAACCGTGAAGCCGCAAACCGTGGGAATTTGACGTTGTTTACATTACACCTATGTAATTTCAACTGTGTTTATTTTGAAATAGTGTGGTTTGGGGTTGCAGAAACCGTGTTAATATAAACCGGAAGGAAGTATACTTCTTATACGAGTGAAGTTTTCAATTTTAACGTCATGTTTTGTTTTGAATTCGCACTAACGTTCGTGTATTTCGGTTTAAAATAAAAATAAGAAGAAGCCTCAAAATAATTAAGGATTTTATAAATTCAGCATTTTCTTACGCATTGGCAGCAAGTTACGATGCAAAATTGGAAACATTTGCGACGAAAGAAGGCGATTCGGCCAACACAAAATGCGTTGCAATAGCCTTGAAAACCATCAGCTTTCCCACACTTTGACGACCGTCTCTCGCGGTTATAGGCTTCATGCAAAGTGGTACTGCTCCGTTAACAAGGACATCTCCAGATATCTTATTCTAACCTCCTTGAGTACGTCACATCATCTCATTATTATTTTTATTTTTTATTTTTTTTAGTAGCGAAGTAGAAACTTTTCATTAATTCCAAACAATGTGTGGAACAAACATCACACATTTTTCAAAGAACCCCACGGCCAATGGATCCATTTTCCCCAATCGGAAGCCAATAGCAAAAACACACAAGTTTGTCAGCGACGGTCATCGAAACCGTATCCCCTCACTCCGGAGTAAGTCGCTCTCCCAACTGAGCTACGCGGACAGAAAGTCTCGCTGCAGATTTGTCGTCTTGACACATGTTTTCACCTCTGTATTACGTCACAAAGGTACTCATATGCATTACAAGAAAGAGGTCAGTTGTAGTACTTACAAATACGTTTATTTTGCTTGCATAGTTTGTACTCCACACTAACATCCGGTTTATTGGTGCACTCAATACAGAATCAGTGTTTTAACATCCAATCGCAGTATAACAGCACGTCTATCATCAATAGCATCAATCCCTGTAAACAACCGCTGCACTGCCTTTTTATCTATCGTTCTTATTCGGCCACACATACGTCACTCTTGTTCCAACCTCCGTGTGTGTGTTGCCAACATCATTCTCGTTTGAGGGAAAAGACATAACGTTAAGGTTTGAAAATGTAAGAGAACGAACTCAAATTTACATAGAAAAAGAAACTCAAAAAGAAAGTTAAAATCGAATATACGTTACAATGTATGCTGTGACGTACTTACCTCAGAGGGAACACACATGTCAAGACGGTAAAGTTACAGTGACAAACTTCCGGTGTAGCTTAGTTGGGAAAGCATTGGGCTCCGGAGCAGAAAGACGAGCTTGTATTATCGCCGCCGGCAAATAGCTTGCTTCGCTGTAATGGCGTCCGAACGTAAAATTAATATCCTTGCCTTTGGGTTCCTTGAAAAATGTGTGTATGTTCCCTCCACGCATCGTCTGGAATTAGTCACAATTCCTTCTTCTACAGTGAGCTCTCTTTCAAGCGTGGTTTGCCGCCTGACCCAGAAACCTACGATTCCGTCCCAGCCCTTTCTCAAGGGTGATGGGGGGATATATGTAACGTACCTACCTCAGAAGTGACGCACGCGTCGATACGGCAAAGTTGCATCGACAAACTTCGTCGGTGTAACTTAATTGGGAAAGCGTTCAGCTCCGGAGGTGAAGGATCCGGATTCGATTCTCACCACCGTCGTATGGCTTTTACGCTATAATCCGTGGAACACAATTATTATTTATTTCAGTTATAACTTCATTTTTCTTAATATGCAGGCACCATCTCTGCTGTCCCCCTATTTGGTGGGTGAACAGAGAAATGGAAGACAACACGCAGCAATCAGCTAACAACATATAGGAGTAATGACAATGTTTGAATTTATGCAAACTCGTCAACAATTACAACTATAACGAAGTAAATTTCTCCGTCATTTTTGGTCTACGCCGGGATTCGAACCCGGATCCCCTCATTCCGGAATAAGTCACTCTACCAATTGAGCTACGCGGACGTTTTTATTCTGATTCCTATCTGCCTTTATGTCGTGTGCGTCCTTCGGGCAGGTACGCCACATCTCCTGGTACGTTACATCATCTCCCCCTTTATTTTTATTTTTTCGAAGTGCTGGAGAAGGAATTCTCTTATTTTTCCTATCTCGCGGTGTGGAAATAACATCACACCAATGCGAGATTTTGAACGGTCGGGTCATCCGGATAGTTCGGGCGCCATTATAACGAAGTAAATTTCTCCGTCATTTTTATCCGCGCCAGGATTCGAACCCGGGTCCCCTCATTCCGGAATAAGTTGCTCTACCAATTGAGCTACGCGGACGTTTCTTCGGACTACTATCTGCCTTTATGTCATGTGCGTCCTGCTGGCAGGTACGTCACATCTCCTGGTACGTTACACAACGCTGCTGATATAGCAGTGTTTTCTCACAATTTTGCGTAGATTTAATTTTGTTACAGTCGCTTCAGCCCGCGAAGCTCTGTCAAAAATCTGATGTGGACTTTGCCTAGCAAATTTCCGGTGCCCGAGTGGTCAGAAGCGCTGGCTTCTGGTTAATCATCTGATCTGGGCCTGGGCTCTAGTTATGGATGGTACGCGTGTCTTACGGCGCCGCTGTAGATGAATAAATCATCCACTAAACTAAAGCTGTGGAGAGCAGGATAACAGCTTTAGACTAGGACAAAAAAAAAAAAAAAGCCTTGATAAGTGAAATTTGGGTCCTCAGTAAAATTTAATAGTTGAAGCTCTGTGTAACCGATCTCTATTTTGTTTGTTGGGAAGTTTAATGACTAACGTGAACAACTCTAAGGGCGATATACAGTCGCCCGTCCCTAATTTTGGGCTATTGGTTCCAGGGAGAGGAGAGAGCCAGTGCCGTAAGACAAACACACCACCCATGCTTCGTCCGAGACTCGAATCCAGTCCACTCGAACGAATGGTCAGAAGCCAGAGCTAAGACCACTGCGCCACCAGGGCGGCGATTATTACTTTTAATTTATATGTAAAAAAAAGGAAAACAAATAAGCAATATACTTGGAAGCGTATGGGAAAATGAGTAAATACACTAATCGTCAAAAAAATAGTTACACCCAGAAGGACGTGTCGGATTGCAATGCTATTCGGGAGAAAGGTGAAGGCTACCAGGAACAATACATGATTAAACATTGAGACTGATATGGGCAATATTTATTGAGCTACACGTCAAAAGTAGTGTCTCTCTCTATGGCGTCGGGCCGCCATGTTTGCTCACACAGCATGTCAGACGTCCCGGCATGGAGTTGTACAGGTTCCTAATGGTGTCTTGCGATAAGCCATCCCATGCAGCTTGAATCTTCTCACATAATTTCTGCAAATTATGCGATAGGGGTGGAGAGTGGATAGTGCATCCAATAGCATCCCACACATTTTCAATCGGCGATAGGTCTGGTGATGCGGCTGGCCATTGGAGAGTGTCAGTGCTTTGAAGGCAAGCTCTCGAGACAGCAGCAGTATGCGGACGAGCGTTGTCCTGTTGGAAAATCGCACCGGAGTGAGCGTTCAGAAAAAGTAGGGCCACTGGTTGCAGGACCTCATTAACGTAACGTTGTGCTGCCAAAGCGTCTGTAATGTACACCAAAGCTGATCGGGCATCGTAGGCAATTGCACCCTACACCATGACACCAGGCCTTCTGGACGTGTGACGCTCGACAACAAACCGTTCATCTTGGTGCCTCCACACACGGATTCGTTGGTCGTCTCCTCCAAGACCAAAGCGGGACTCGTCCCTGAAGATCACCCGCTGTCATTCTGAGTGGCTCCTTGACAGTCTGGCACGACACCATTGCAGTCCTTGGCGACGGTGCAATGGTGTTAAGGGCAATCGTCGTAACGATCTGTGTGCGTGTAGTTCTACGTCCTGCAGCCGTCTGCCAATGGTGCTGGCACTAATCGGACGATGCATGGTGGGCACCACTGCTCGCTGAATATCCGCAATCGTGGATGTTGGGTCACTCCGCGCATGTCGGACAACCCGTCGATCCTCTCTCTCCGTATTTCGTTTAGGCGTCCCAGACCCTTCCTGTTGCTTCTGCGTGCCTTGTTCTATCCACTGCCGCCAACAGCGTGCTATGGTGATATCCGCACGACCGGTATGGCGCGCAATACGGTGATAAGATCATCCGGCTTCCCAGAGCCCGACGATGTGGCCTCTTTCGAACTCCTCCAGCTGCTAGAATTGCTTCCGAACTTTTCTCCGAGGCATGCTTCACTTGCAAAGGATGCAACCAACACAACAGCACGAGTCAGAATGGCAAGCATGTGCAATGGGATGACCTTATATAGCTGGTCAGGCACAGCGCTACTACCCCTCCTTGCTTGCGTCACATGCGCGGCCGAGCATGGTACTTGAATCATTTGCATGTCTCTCGATGTCAATCCTACCCGTCAAGTTTCATTCCTGTCGGTTGCTTCCTTCTGGGTGCAACTATTTTCTTTGATTATGAGTGTAATATCCAAATTCAGAACTTTGCCCAAAAAAAAAAAAATGGGGAAGGATTACGGGGCCAGGAGACGTCAACCCAGGAATTACACATAAACTACGCACGAGAAGAAATGCTGGAACGAAACTGCACAAAAAGGCTGCTTTGATTACATGTTCCGATGCATTCCCACTAGAGCCCTGCAGAGGCAATATTTTTAGGCCCGGGCCCACCTAGTTAATGTCAGACCCGACCCGACCCAGCCCGTTCCCACCCAGTTAATATCAGTCCCGTCCCGACCTGGTGTTTTTTTTTAAGAGCCCGGCCCGGCATAGGTTTCATTTGTGTAACTGTCACTTGTTTCAACATAGACGGTATTTGTACTGTAACTTTTTGGAATAACTCGAAACTCGTGTAAAAAGAGGGCATAAGCAAGTTAACTAACCCACCAGTAACCAGAAATACGGCAAATGCAATAAATAGTATTCAGTAAACTTAAGTAAATTATTGTCATTTCATGTGCACTTACAAGTAATTTATCTGAATGGGCAATGAGAGCGCATATTGGAGCTTTAATTGATTCCTAATTCCTATAAATGCAAATCATCGTACGGAGCAAGCGTTTTTCTGGTCTAAACTTCCGAAATAAATGGAATATGGATTCAAAGGGGAGAGAGAGATTGCCAAAGATCAAAGACGAAAAGACGCGTGCAAAATAAATAAATAAATAAATAAAAAGTAGCACAAAGCGAGAGAAAATAATGATTGCGAGAAACAAGAAATATAATCACGGGAAGGGAAAGACAAACTTCAAAAACAGAATGACCTAAATTTATCAACAACCTGACTACACGGTACACATGCAAGTACAAGCCCGGCCCGTAAGTTTTAAACTACTGAGTAGACCCGGCCCTGCCGCCCCGGTGGCGCAGTGGTCTAAGGCGCTGGCTTCTGATCATTCGTCCGTAAGGGGTCCGGGTTCGAATCCCGGTGAGGCATGGATGTTGTGTTTGTCTTACGGCACTGGCTCTCTCCCTTCCCTGGAACCAGTGTCCGTGAATTAGGGACAGGCGACTGCTTATAGCCCATTGAGTTGCTCACGGTGGTCGTTAAACCACCAATCAAAAAATCAAAAAAAAAAAAAAAAAAAGACCCGGCCCGACCCCTGCAGGACTTTAATACACACACTATGTCCAAGTGATGGGGAAAATCTCAACGAGATTTTTATGAAGTTCAAACTTGTAGGTGCTTATCTTGACCTCTGACCTCCAAGGGAACTGATCTGGCATGGAGAAACCTCTTTCGCCCGTCACAAATACTTTGCTCAAAAAAAAAACTAAAAAAAAACCCGTATGTAAGTTCGGAGAAATAAAGAAAGATCTGAAAGTATTGCTGTCGCCATTAAATCTGTCCCATCTGCTGCCTCTGCTCCTCCCTAGAACCAGTGGCACCAAAATAGGGTACGTGCAACTCCTCACAGCCTTAGATGCTCACCGGGGCCGTTGAACCACCAAACAAGAAAAAAATAGGTTCACCTGGACTCAAGCGCGCAAAAGAATTTTTTTCCTGGGTGGGTGATTGATGAAAAATACGTCAGTAATGTTCATGGGGAAAGAAATTTTTGGGTTAAGCATCACTAGATACTTAATTGGTATCAAAATACACTGGCGGAAAGTGAAAAAGAACACCAAGAAGGAATTGGCGGACGATCATGAAATTTACATATGTTAATGGGGTCGAGTTTACGTAGGTGTGATGTTAATTTCGGGACCAACCGGTGAGCGTTAACGCCACAGCACGGCATAATTATGCAAATTATCGTCGGTGGTATTTAAGGAGTACGGCGAAGTGAATATAATCAGTCGTCGGCGTACGGACACGTGCGAAGACCCTGAAGAAGCTGCACCTGGACTTGGAAGACGTGTACGATTTCAGCAGTTATCGGGCTTTGAGCGAGGTCGTCTAGTCGGACTCCACGAAGCCCGGTGGTAGTATCGTCATATTGCGGAGCGAATTGGACTGGAAGTATCGGTGGTGGTACGATGGTGGCGTAGATGGTCCGAGAAACATTCCCACACGAGAAGATGTGGAACCGGGAGTCACAGACGGACTGATGAGCGGACCGATCGACGCATAAGAAGAGCGGCGTTGTCAAGCAGAACATCCCCTGCGACGCAAATCCGAGCTGCCGTTGCTCCTGAGGTGACTGTGCGAACAATCCGCAACCGTCTACTGGATGCAGGACTACGTGCACGTGTGCCTCTGGCATGTGTACCTCTGACTCCAGCCCACTGTCAGGAACGGCTGCAGTGGTGTGGCCAGCGTCTGCACTGAAGAACGCAATGGCGATTTGTCGTGTTCAGCGATGAAAGCAGATTCTGCTTGGGAGCCTCCGATGGCCGTATGCGTGTTCGCAGACGCAAAGGGCAGCGTCTCCACCCTTCTTGCATCCGCCAGCGACACACAGGGCCTACACCTGGTCTCCTGGTGTGGGGAGCGATCAGCTATCACTCCCGTACACAACTAGTGTTTGTACTGGGTACGTTAAACAGCACCTCCTACATCAACAACATCATTCAGCCCGTTGTTGTGCCATTTGTAAGGTCGGTCCATCGTGGTGTTTTCCAGCAAGATAACGCACGCCCACACACGGCACGTGCAACGCAACATGCACTTCAGGGTGTGAGACAACTTCCATGGCCTGCACGTTCACCAGATTTGTCCCCCATTGAGCACGTGTGGGATTTTATGGGACAACGACTTATCCGGTCTCCACGGCCAGCCACAACCATCCCCGACTTACGCGTCCAGGTTGAGGATGCTTGGAACTCAATACCCCAAACTTACATCCAACATCTGTACGACAGACTCCATGCCAGAATTGCACAGTGTGACGTAGTTCATGGCGGTTCAACCTCGTACTAACCATTTTTACATGGAAATGTTATTTTTCAGTTTACCAGCAAATACAGCTGTATTTTGCCATAATGTTTTGATCACATTATCCTCTGTATTCCGTTATTATGCTGTATAAATTTCGTTGGTATCAGACGTCTCCTTCTTTGTGTTCTTTTTTCACTTTCCGCCAGTGTAGTATCATTATTATAAACATACCTATAAAAAGAAATGTCTCTTTCGTCTGGGATATTTATTGTCTGAATAAAAAATGGCGACTGTGTTTCATTTATTTTTTATTTGTTCAGATGGTACGTTTTGTTGCTCACAATTACTTCCGGAAAGGGTGGCTGGACACGGACTTGGAAACTTGACCACAGACATCCACTTTGCCGGACGAAAAAAAGTGCTGAGCGGCCGGTAACAGAAAATCCCTTCATCCTGCCCTACTGTAGGGAGCTAGACCCTAGTGGGCTGGAACAGTTAGGAGTAGGGATTCATACCCTAGAGGGTTATGCTAGCCCCGTCCCTGATCAGACGGTTCCACATGAACAGGTTTATACCACTTTTTGTCTCAATGGAATATACTGGCTGTTGAAAAATCCAGTAGTATTTGTGTTATCTGTGTTCTAACGTCAGGTGACAGATAGAAAACCAGGCAATGTCGGAATACATAATGCTTGCCATTTTGTCTTAGGACCGCTGAGTGTATAAAAGCATTGAATCAAACTTAGACAGAGACATATGGAGAAAATCAGCTCTGGGCTCTGGAGGGGTTTTAAACCCTTAAACCCCTATCCTGGTTGCGGCCCTGCCAGGATTAAGTAACTGAGAATAATTCTGTAGAGTGATTTAGCGTACTATCATATGTTTCGTCTCATGTCATTATTCTGTACAGTGACACCCCGAGTTACTTAAGTAATGCGTTCCGTAAACTGTTACGTAACTTGAATTTTACTCAAGTCGAATTTGCAAATTACGTTCATCAGAAACTGCAATA
This sequence comes from Macrothele yani, assembly GCA_039090855.1. Classification (NCBI taxonomy): domain Eukaryota; kingdom Metazoa; phylum Arthropoda; class Arachnida; order Araneae; family Macrothelidae; genus Macrothele; species Macrothele yani. The sequence continues at coordinate 71,183,245 of CM077016.1, read as the reverse complement.
TTTATTATTATATGTATGTACATGTATATTATTTATTATTATTTTATAAAGGAGACATCATGTAGCAGTATTTACTCTGATATACGTAAACTATAAAAGTATAAAAAATACATATATACATACGTAAAAGAATGTGAAACAAACTGAAATACTGTACATGTGTATTCACTTTTCAAATAGGTAAAAAAATGTCTTTCGGTTTTGCGTTTCGATTGCATTCAAGGGCGCCCATAAGAGGGGATGGGGGTCGAGCCGCCCCCTTGCCGTTGGTATAGCCAAGTTTTTGATAAATTTAAAACAATAAAATGCAGAAACCTTTTTTTAAAAATAATAAGATATTAATGATTGATTGTATCAATTATTTTTGTTGTATTTTGGTATCTTGTGCATTTACTAAAAGTTTGACAGCCTTGAAGGAGGTAAGGATTTTTCTTAGCCCCCCCCTCCCCTCTTAAAAGTACTAATATGGGCGCCACTGATTGCATTCTAATGATAAATAAACAACGAACACTAGCGGTGCTAAACAAGTCACTAAGCTAACCGCGCGAGGCAAGATATCAAGTGAAAATGAAATGTGCTTACTGCGATAAGGTTGTCAAAGACGTAGCTGCGCAAAACTGCAAACGTGTTCATACGCGCTAGTAGTAAGTAGTTCTCAGAATTTTAATTTTTTTACGTCAGGATGAAGGTCACAGGTGAGGCAGCAAGTTCAGATACAGAGGCGGCAAGTACATTTCCCGAACGCGCTAGTAAGTAGTTCTCAGAATTTTAAATTTTTTTACGGTCACGGGTGAGGCAGCAAGTTCAGATACAGAGGCGGCAAGTAAATTTCCCGAACGCCCTAGTAAGTAGTTCTCAGAATTTTAAATTTTTTTACGGTCACGGGTGAGGCAGCAAGTTCAGATACAGAGGCAGCAAGTGAATTTCCCGAACGCCCTAGTAAGTAGTTCTCAGAATTTTCAATTTTTTTACGGTCACGGGTGAGGCAGCAAGTTCAGATACAGAGGCGGCAAGTAAATCTCCCGAACGCCCTAGTAAGTAGTTCTCAGAATTTTCAATTTTTTTACGGTCACGGGTGAGGCAGCAAGTTCAGATACAGAGGCGGCAAGTAAATTTCCCGAACGCGCTAGTAAGTAGTTCTCAGAATTTTCAATTTTTTTACGGTCACGGGTGAGGCAGCAAGTTCAGATACAGAGGCGGCAAGTGAATTTCCCGAACGCCCTAGTAAGTAGTTCTCAGAATTTTCAATTTGTTTACGGTCACGGGTGAGGCAGCAAGTTCAGATACAGAGGCGGCAAGTAAATTTCCCGAACGCGCTAGTAAGTAGTTCTCAGAATTTTCAATTTTTTTACGGTCACGGGTGAGGCAGCAAGTTCAGATACAGAGGCGGCAAGTGAATTTCCCGAACGCTCTAGTAAGTAGTTCTCAGAATTTTCAATTTGTTTACGGTCACGGGTGAGGCAGCAAGTTCAGATACAGAGGCGGCAAGTAAATTTCCCGAACGCGCTAGTAAGTAGTTCTCAGAATTTTAAATTTGTTTACCGTCACGGGTGAGGCAGCAAGTTCAGATACAGAGGCGGCAAGTAAATTTCCCGAACGCGCTAGTAAGTAGTTCTCAGAATTTTAAATTTTTTTACGGTCACGGGTGAGGCAGCAAGTTCAGATACAGAGGCGGCAAGTGAATTTCCCGAACGCCCTAGTAAGTAGTTCTCAGAATTTTCAATTTTTTTACGGTCACGGGTGAGGCAGCAAATTCAGATACAGAGGCGGCAAGTAAATTTCCCGAACGCCCTAGTAAGTAGTTCTCAGAATTTTCAATTTTTTTACGGTCACGGGTGAGGCAGCAAGTTCAGATACAGAGGCGGCAAGTAAATTTCCCGAACGCGCTAGTAAGTAGTTCTCAGAATTTTAAATTTTTTTACGGTCACGGGTGAGGCAGCAAGTTCAGATACAGAGGCGGCAAGTAAATTTCCCGAACGCGCTAGTAAGTAGTTCTCAGAATTTTAAATTTTTTTACTGTCACGGGTGAGGCAGCAAGTTCAGATACAGAGGCGGCAAGTAAATTTCCCGAACGTGCTAGTAAGCAGTTCTCAGAATTTTAAATTTTTTTACGGTCACGGGTGAGGCAGCAAGTTCAGATACAGAGGCGGCAAGTGAATTTCCCGAACGCCCTAGTAAGTAGTTCTTAGAATTTTCAATTTTTTTACGGTCACGGGTGAGGCAGCAAGTTCAGATACAGAGGCGGCAAGTAAATTTCCCGAACGCCCTAGTAAGTAGTTCTCAGAATTTTCAATTTTTTTACGGTCACGGGTGAGGCAGCAAGTTCAGATAAAGAGGCGGCAATTATTACGTAACTGCGAATTTATGTAAGTCACGTGTTACGTAACTCGGGGTGTTACTGTACTTGGATTGCTGTCATTTCTCGTGTGAGGAAACGCACCGTACGTTTTGACGGTGCGACTGGATTTGTTTTGTTGTTTCGAGATTTAACCACTACCAAGAGCAACTGTAAGATATATAAGTAGTCGCAGTCCCTAATTTAGGGCTTCAGTTTTAAAGAGACGGGATAGAGTGGCAAGCACACCAACCATCCCTCACTAGGAACTGGAGCCTTTCTTGGAAAATTAACCAGAAACACACTCCTCTGCCTACTCGGCCACTGAAGCGATTACTAGATCTGGGTTCGAGTCCCAGAAAAGGTGTGGGTGGTGTGTTTGTCTTACGGCATGGTCTCTCTTCCTCTTCCGTAGAACCAGTGGCTTTAAATTAGAGACGGGGACTGCTTATATAGCATAAGGAGTTGGTCGTTAAAACAAAAAGCATGTTTGTTGAGGCGACAATTTTACCGAAAAATTATCTTTGACTGCTCAGCACGTACATGTATTGTATGTCGACGTGAGGGTATTTAGTTCATTTTATGTGATATATATATGCATTTCAGCAAGCAAACTTCTGAATCTGTCCGCTTTGATGGCTTTTACTGAGTGGAATTCCATTTTGTTTATAAGCAACGCAACATTACATTGGGTTGCTGCATAAGTTCATGCCGTTTGTTTCACCGCACTACAGGAATGTATTACATCAGAAGGGAAAACGGAATCAATCAACTATGTATCCCCCCCCTCTCCCCATTGTTTACGATGGTGTCCCAACATCTGGATAGGTCTGCAATGCAATTCTTTAAAAAACTTGCAGGTTTTGCTGCGAAGAAATCATCAAAGATCGACATCATTGTTGAGCGTTCTGCCACGGAGTGCATTCGACAGAGATCGGAACAGGTGATAGGCTGAAGGGGGCGACATCTGGGGAATAGGCCTGATGTGGAAGGATCTCCCATTTCCTGTCCTGAATGGCCATTTTGTTCATGTATGCACTGTGAGGGCGTGTGTTATTATGTTGGAGAAGGACGCCATGTTGGTGTGGCCGTTTCTGCTGAATTGCACCCTCCACACGGCGGAGTTGCTCACAATACAGTGTAGCGTTGATTGTCCGATTCCTCGGCAGCATTTCCCAGTGAATAATGCTTTCCATGTCCCATCAGACACACAACATGATCTTCGCAGGATGAAGGTCATGTTTTGGACGTGGTGTGGGCGTCTTGTTTGGGCTTAACCATTCCCTCCGATGCCTGAAATTCACGTACATGCACCACTTTTCATCTCCAGTAACAATACGTGACAGAAAGGGTTTGTGTTGCTGAGAACATTCGCGATAACGGGCGAGCAATGAACCACATATGACAACACGCTGATTCTTGTTGTCCTCGATGAGAGTGTGAGGCACCCAAGACCCCAATTTCTGGACCTTTCCCATACGTTCCAGGTGTCGCACCACTGTGGCATGATCACAGTTCATCAATTCGCGTGTGGTTTGACGCAGATCCAAGCGGATGAGATGGTTCAAATGATCCTCATCAAAGTAAGATGGATGACCTGGGCGTGGGAAGTCGTTAAAGTCAAAATTGCCACCTCGGAACCGCTCAATTCATCTGCGGGCTGTCCTCGGAGCAATAGCATCCTCCCCATACACAGCACGAATTTGTCGTGTAGCCTCGGCGGCTGTGGATCCCTTGCGAAACTCGTAGAGGAGCAGATGTCGGAAATGTTCAATCCTCTCTACTTGACACTTCATACTTCCGGACCTGAAAACCAAAAAACCGTTAGCCACAATCACACAACGCAATATGATTTAGATACACGATATTACTGGCTACATTTTGATATACAACTGGCCACCTGCATCGTCACTACTGACTTGGGAAACACTCGTGAAGTAAAACGGCATGAACTTATGCATCAAGCCAATAGCACCGTAGCACAACATGTTCGTGTGATTCAATCAAAATCATGGGACAGATTTTGATTCAATCATTACTTTACTGAATCTTTTTTTTTTTCTTACTTTCTGTGTATGTCTAATTGACACACGTTCTGTTTTGCGCCCCGGGTCGGAAAATCAGTGTATGAAATAAACAGATGACATTTATTATGATAACACAAATTTCGACTCCTCGAGAAAAACATTTCATGGCCGTCTCGGTTCCCGATTTGTCAGACTCGTGGGCTTCTGGTTAATCGTTTAAATTAGGCTCAGGTTCCCCTCCCAGTTGAGGCATGGCCTCCCAGGTGACTGAGTGATTAGAGTTTCGGTCTTCTGGCTAAACATCCAAGAGGAGCCTGATTCGAGTACAAGATGAGACTTATCAACCCTGCTGGCCTATCGTCCGAGTTGAGTCACTCGATCTTGCATTGCCGTCCTGATGGATAAGTGGTCAGAGGCGTGAGCATCTGGATAATCGTCCAAGTTGGTGCCCAAGTGGCCCAGATGAGGAATGGCTGGTGTAGGAACTTTAATGTAGCAAGGTGAATGTTACTTTTTTATTTATTTACATGACTCTGTAAAAATGTAACACGAAATGCTTAAGATAATGTTCGCGTTCTAGAAAATGAACATCCTCACCATGCGCCAGGGCCGAGATCAGCAAAACCTTGCCTGGCAAGGTGGTTTCGCCTGAGAGACCGCAGAGCACCCTCGAAGCGGAAAAACCAGAAAGGTGGAGGCACGATAGGTGGCGGGCGAGAGCTCCAGATGGATGGTGAACACTGGTGGCGAGACATGACCCTGATATTCTGGAGTTAGATAGTATGAGTCAACACTTTGGTGTTCAAATTGACGAATAAATACTGTTAGTTACAAACTTTTAATGTTGTTTAATGTAGAGTTGGTTTTATGTGCGGTATCGACTTTCGTACTTTCCTGTAACAGCATAATAAAGACTTAGGGAGAGCTGGAGGGTAGGACCTGCGGGTATCTGAGTAGCAAGCTCCCTACAGCCTGTCTTACGGTGCTGGTTCTGTCCCCTCCTCGGAACCAATGACCCTAAATTAGGGATGGGCGAATCCTCATAGCCTTAGATTCGCATGCGTGCCCTTAAACCCCCAAACAAAAAAGAGATAAGTAATTTAAATACTCGTATATTGCCTTTTTAGCTCGTCTTTTGTAAAAAAAGATCGTGCTTCTGTTATCGGTTTGTCCGTCTGTACCCACGATATCTCAGCAACTATTAGTCCGATTTGAAAAATTCATTTTGCATTGGGAAGCTTGAAATATGCAAAGGATGATCCTTTATTTCGTTTTTTTACGATGTACAATTTCGCCGGTAGAGGGCGTAAATGCAGATGATGTCGAATTCAAAAATACGTTTTATTCCACATATTTGCTTCTAAACATCCGATTGAAAAAAAAAATATATTTTTCGATTCCATTTATGTCGAAGAGTATTTAGATATAGTTACTTTTTCAAATTACGCATAGATTTTCCGCTAGGGGCGTAAAAGTAAATTACATTTTCCCCGATAACTCTTCTTCTAAAACTCCGATTTGAAAAATGTTTACTTCAGCGGATACATCTCCTGGTGGGAAATCTTTTGCATATAATTTCAAATTTTTGGTAAAGAATACTTTGGCCACCAGGGGGCGTAAGTGTTAATTTTTGCTTCTGATGTATTTGCTCTAAAATCGTAGCTTCTAAAATATCGATTAAAAGTTCTTAAACGTGGACTGATGCCACTCACATCGATAAACTTTTTCGGAATACTTTTTTCTTAAAATATTCCACAGTTTCTCCGCCAGGGGCGTAGATGTACATCTTATTTTTGCCAATATCTCTACTTCTAGGAGTCCGATTTGAAAAATTCCTTCTTTGTTGGATAGTGCTTTCCGTGTGACATGTTTTTCACATAATTTCAAAATTTTCAAGTAATTCATAGACTTTCCGCTAGGGGGCGTAGTGGTAAGTTGCGTTTCCCCCTATATTTCTGCTTCTAAATCTTCGATTTGAAAAATTCTTTCTGCACCGTATACAGCTCCTGATGGGAAAACGCTTGCACATAATTTCTAATTTTTGCAAAAAAATAGTTTGGCCACCAGAGGGCGTAAATTTTAATTTCCGCTTCTGTTGTATTCGCAGCAAAATATGAGCTTCTAAATTCTCGATTGAAAAAAACTACGTTTGTTGACCGATACTATTCATGTCGTCAAACCTTTTAGGAAAATTTTCTTCTTGAAAAAACGCATGGTTTCTACGCCAGGGGGCGTAGACGTATATCTTATTTTTGTCAATATCTCTACTTCTAAGAGTACGATTTGAAAAATTCCTTCTTTGTTAGATAGTGTTTCCGATGCGAAATGTTTTTCCTATAAATTCAAAATTTTCAAGTAAATCATACACTTTCCGCTAGGAGGCACAAAGGTAAATTGCGTTTTCTGCGCTATTTCTGCTCCTAAAGCTCTGATTTGAAAAATTCTTCCTGTATCGCATACAAGACCTGATGGAAAATATTTTTCACATAATTTCTAATGTTTGGTAAAGAATGGTTTAGCCACCAGGGGACATATGTGTTAATTTCTGCTTCTGAAGTATTTGTTGCCAAATCTGGGCTCCTGAAAACTCGACTAATTTTTTTTTCTTCTACCGATACCGCTTATACGGATAAACCTTTAGAGAATACTTTCTTCCTAAAATAATGCATGGTTTTCCCACCAGGGAACGTAAAGTCACATCTTATTTTTGTCGATAACTCTGTTTCTAAGAGTTTGTAAGCTCACGATTCCGTTTACAGCAATATCTGAGGGATTAAAAACCCGATTGAAAAACTTCTTTCTTCCGTCAGATACTATTGTTTTCCATACCGGCTCCAGTGACTTTGAATAGCTTTGATAAATTTAATTTGCGTCAGAACGGATTCAAAAGACGTGCTTATTACACCCGAAAATTCGGTGATTCGGTGTCAACTTTCTTGTTGTTTTCTGTAATCGTGCTGGAAAGTTTTCATTAAAAGAGTTACGAGAAAATTTACTTCTGCTAGCTTTCACTTTGGCATATACGCCTCATCCAATAAACTGTGAGTTTTTAGAATGTAAAGAGCTAATGCTCAATAAACTTCTCTGAACTGTGAAAAGTTAGCTAAGAAAATCCACATAATTCAATAAATGTCCAGGAGGATTTTAGCTGTGTCTCCATAATTGCAGAAATCAAGGTCAGTTAAACGTGACAGGCCTGTTTTTTGCAATGATTTGTGTGCGTGTAATGAGTGTGATTAAGAAGCGCAATAATCATAAATCATGAACTTCCAGAAATGGCATCTGCTACAGCAACAAACCAACAAGGCGATCACTCATTCTTGCAGTACAATAAAATTGCATAGACAAATGTTCAAAGGAATTTCACTTGTAATTTTTGGGGAAGTATTATGCTTTATTTAATTAATAATCTGTTTCAAACTGTTGTTAAATTTCAGCTAGAAAATCATCAGTTGCAAGTTGCTTCCAAAATAATGTAAGTATGTAAGAAATTTAGCAATTCTCCGTTAATTATTCAGAATTGAAATACAGGGTGTGTATAAAAGAATGTCCCAGAAGGATTAAAAAAAAAAAACCTTCGTTGTTATTTACATGTCGTTTTTTGCTAGTAATAAAGCAGGAGTGGGAGTTTTCTATTATTTCTGATAGATGGCGCTGCATGTATTAGACGAACGGTAAAGTTCGAGGGGAATTCTAATAATTCTTCCTTTAGAAATGGCGTGATCCGTGCAGCAGAAGGCTATGTGTGTGAAATGGTTCATCGAGACGAAGTCAATAACGCAAGTACAGCGGAATTTTATTCAAACGTATGCAGTGGGTAATCCACCATTAAGAGGTGATATAAGAAACTGGCATGATTGCTTTATGGAAACGGGTAGTGTTTCGATGAATTCTTCCTCAGGAAGGCCACGTGTCGCTGATTCGAAGGTGGAATCCATTAGGCAAGCATTTCAACGCAACCCAGGCAAATCGATAAGACTGGCATCTCGGGAATTCCAAATGCTACATTCAACTGTCCAGAAAGTACTCCGCGAAAGACTAAAATACCAGGGCCATCCAGAAAATAAGTACCATTCGCGCATCACTCCCGCGCAATTATTCGCTTCAAAGTCGCGCATGCGCAGTTGTGTTGCTTCATCCATTAGCCACGCCCTGACGCCATTTCGTGAGGTTGTGCTTATGTGAAAGGTTTGTGCTGCGCGTTAATAATGTTTAAGTTAATAGAAGGGCCCGCCGACATCGAAGCCCGGTCTGTGATAAGGTTTCTGAATGCGAGAAATGTCAGACCAAGTGAGATTCATTAGCAAATTTGCTAAATTTGCAGACAATACGCAATAAGTGCAGGGATTGTGCGGAAGTGGGTTCGAATGTTTAATGAAGGACGACAGAACGTTCATGACAAATTGCGCAGTGGTAGGCCTTCTCTGGTCACGGAAGATTTGGTGGAGAGAGTGAATGAGAACATTAGGAAGAACAGACGCTTCACAATTTCTAATCTTTCAGAACATTTCCCTGAAGTTTTGAAATCATTACTGCAAGAATTCATTACAGAAAAGTTTCAGTATTGCAAAGTGTGTGAACGATGGGCCCCAAAGATGTTGACAGAAGAACACAAAACGAAGCGCATGGGATCTGCTTCGGAATTTTCGGGGCGGTACGCGAAGGAAAACGATGATTTTTTAAGCCGTATAGTGACAGGAGATGAGATTAGGGTCCCTCACATCAGACCTGAATCGAAACAGAAGACCCTGCAATGGGAACGCACAAGCTCTCCTAAGGATTCAAACAGACGATGTGGGCGAGGAAGGTCATGTGCACTGTCTTTTGAGAAAGGAATTTTGTTGGTGGAATTCCTGCAGATAGTAAACGTGGTTGTTTATTGTTAGACATTGAGAAAGTTGCGTCGTGCAATTCAAAACAAATGGTGCGGCATGCTAAGCAAGGGAATTGTTCTTTTCCATGACAACGAAACGCCTCATGCCACGAATGTCACGCAAAACCTGGTCACCAAATTTCGGTGGGAGCAGCTGGTCCAACCTACCTACAACCCAGACTTGGCGACCAGTGACTATCATTTGTTTCTCCACTCGAAACGATTTCTTGCCGGCCAGCGGTTCGATGACGACGATGACGTGAAGGCGACGGTTGAGAGGTGGCTCAAAATGCAGGCGGCTGACTTCTACGAGGAGGGTATCCAGAAACGTGTGTCTCTATATGACAAATGCCTCAACGTCCAGGAAGACGTTGAGGCATTTGTCATATAGAAACAATTGTCATATATGTCGTGTAGAGGCATTTGTCATATATGTTGGGAAGTAGATTAAGGTATGTAGAATGCATCATATATTAAAAATTAGGTGGCGCAGTGGTCTAAGCGACGATGGCTTCTGATCATTCGTTCAAGATGGGTCCGGGTTCGAATCCGGTGAGGCATGGATGTTGTGTTTGTCTTACGGCACTGGTTCTCTCCCTTTCCTGGAACCAGTGGCCCTAAATTAGCGACGGGCGATTGCTTATAGCGCATCGAGTAGCTCACGGTGGTCTTTAAACCCCCGATCAAAAAAAAAAAGTTATCATTATTTTTTCGTCTGATCTTCAAACGGTACTTTCTGGATGGCCCTCTCATTTTGCTTACAAAGTGCACATTTTGCAATCTCTCCAATTACGGAACAAAACTAGACGGATAAAATTTTCTGTAGAGTTTTTGGATAGAATTGATAACGATAACACTTTTCTGCAGTGTGTAATGCTTTCTGATGAAGCAACATTTCATGTGTTAGGTCATGTCAACCCCAAAACATTCGAATACGGGGTTCTGAACCCCCACCTGTTGTACTCCAGCATAAGAGATGCAGCGCAAAAATCAGTGTCATGTGTGGTATCATGCATGATCAAAATCATCATCGGGCCTTTCTTTTCCATCAACAGGACAGAGAGAGGGATTGTTTATCTTGAAATGTTGAGCAGTTTGTTTTACCACAGCGTGTAACGTATATTCTATTTTAACTTTCCTGTTGAGTTTCTTTTCTTCTGTAAATTTGAGTTTGTTCTCTTAGACATTTTCAAACCTTAACATTATGCCTTTTCCCTCAAACGAGAATACTGTTGGCAACACCCTGAGGTCCGAACAAGAGTGACGTACGTGTGGCCGGATAAGAACGATAGATAAAAAGGCAAAGCAGCGGTTGTTTAAGGGGATTGATGTTAGTGAGGATCGACGTGCTGTTATGTTATGATTGGATATTGATGTTAAATCACTGATATTGTATCGAGTAAGCCACATGATACGTGAGTGTGGAGTCAACAAATGCAAGCAAAATAAAAGCATTTGTAAGTACTACTTGACCTCTTTCTTGTAAGGTGTATGGATACCTTCTAATATTGCATTAACCTTAGCACACATAACGTATTTACCGACGTAAGGACTAAGTTACAAAGGAAAAAAATTACGTTATAAGCTTCAGGAACTGCCGCCTGAACATCTTGTTCCAACAAGATGGGGCAACCCCACGTTGGTCTCTCTATGCGAGAGAGCTTTTGATAAGGAGTTTCCGGGCGGATGGATTGTCTTCCTTGTTCTCCAGATTTAACCCCACTAGATTTTTGCTTTTGGGGATATGTGAAAGACATCGTGTACTCCATTCGAGGGAAGAATCCTCTGGAACTTGGAATAAGAATCACCAATGTCATAACCACGATCACGCCTGATATTCTTGAACACACTTGAAATGACCTAGAATATCGCTTAGATGTCGTTCGCGCAACTATAGGTGCTCACACGCAAATCAATTAAGCCTTAAAAAAACATCTCATCTATCATTTGTATATAGCTTATAATAAAATACACGTATGTGCATTACTTTACGAGCTGTTAATTTCTCCTTTTGTGACATTCTATTATGTACAGCCTGTAAATTCCTCCAGTGAAATTAAATTCTTTCGACGTATGAACTGAAGTCAAGTGGAATATATTGTACTCTTCTGTCCACAGGTGAAGCAGGTTTCGCATCTGATAGAGGCGATAACGATAACTCCCAAAATTCAAAGGTGAGTAACAATTATATTTACCAGAAAGTTATATAACAAAGTGGTGTCATATAATAAACTGGTTTCATGGAATAACGGTTCGAAAATCTGCGACTTTCCAGTACGAAGAAACCATTTAACCTGAATTCAAAGCACTTAAGGTGGATCCACTTGAAATCTTTGCCTTGTATTTCCAATGGGCAAACTTTTGTAGCCATTTTCATCACGATTAATGGGTTCTTTAGGATAAAAATTTGAACATCGATAAAAATAACTTCATATTATAGCCTAGTATACTTAATATTTTCTACAATTTAACCAAAATTAAGCAATCCAACATTTGTTTGTCGACTGACGTCATCATACAGGTCGCGCCATCTATTTTCTGCTCTCAGCACCACCAAAGAAAAGTTATTGATTTTTAAAATAATTACGGTTTAGTTTTAGAAAATATTAAGTATATTAGGCTATAACATGAAATAATTGTTATCGATGTTCAAATTTTCATCCTTGGGAGGGCATCAATTGTGGAGAAAATGGCTACAGAAGTTTGCCCATTGGAAATACAAGGCACAAGGCAAAGATTTTAGGTGGATCCACCTTAATCTCTAGCTTTAATGTTAGCATAGGATTTAAAGTTACAGAGAAACATATTATACAGATTGAGCATCGCTTGTCCGAAATGCATAGGGCCGAACGCGTTACGGATCGCCAAATTTTTCGAAACTTGGAATATGTATTAGTAGTCTGCATCTTACTTTTATTCTTTACTCTAATTCATCAGTCTCTACCTTAGGTGCTACGCTTTGATTAAGAGTTGGAGTTTTAGGTTTTATGTAAGGTATGCAAACAAACAGAGCATTTATTTTAAAAGGTATGTGCTCTTACTACATGTAAAACACATGAAGACTTTACGTCAGTAGTGGGCTAACCAAGGAGGTTATTTTTTTTATTGGAGGTTTAACGACCACCATGCGCAACTCAATGGGCTATATGCAGTCGCCCGTCCCTAATTTAGGGTCACTGGCTCCAGGGAAGGGAGAGAGCCAGTGTCGAAGTAAGAGAGCCCTCGTCAATGGAGCAGTACCACTTTGCGTGAATCCTATAACCGCAAGCGACGGCCATCAAAGTGGGAGAAAGCTGATGGTTTTCAAGGCTATTGCAATGCATCATGTGTTGGCCGAATCGCTTTCTTTCGTCGCAAATGTTTTGTGAATACACAAGTTTGTCCGTGTCCCCTCACTCCGGAGTAAGTCGCTCTCCCAACTGAGCTACACGGACAGAATGTCTCGCGGTAGCTTTGTCGTCTGGACACATATTTTCACGTCTGTAGTACGTCACATCATCTCCCTCTTAATTTCTTTTTGTCTTTGAAGAGAAGTGGGAATTTTTATTAATTCCAAAGAATGTGTGGAACAAACATCACACATTTTTCGAAGAACCCAACGGCCAGTGGATTCATTTTCCACAATCGGGAGCCAATGTGAAAACACAAGTTTGTCCGCGACGGACATCGAAGCCATGTCCTCTCACTCCGGAGTAAGTCGCTCTCCCAACTGAGCTACGCAGACAGAATGTCTCGCTGTAGCTTTGTCGTCTTGACGCATGTTTGCACGTTTGTGGTACGTCACAGTTTCTAATTTTTCAGGTAACGTTCACCTGGCATCTTCTACACCCAGACTCGTCCGTTTAAAAACCAGATGATGAAGTCTGATTCATTACTCCAGGGAACGTGTTTCCACTGCTCCAGAGTCTACTGGCGCCTGGCTTTACACTACTTCAACCGACGCTTGGTGTTGATTTTGCTGTTGTTAGGCTTCTGTGCGACTGCTCGGGCAAGGAAATCAATTCCCTTTAGCTCTCGATGAATCGTTATGGTTCTGGGCGTTGCTTCCAGAGTCATTTTGTAACCCCGTGGTGAGTGTTGCAACCGAGGACAGGCGACCTGCTTCAGCACTCGGAGGTCCCACTTTGTCATTTTACGTTGCCTACCAAGTCACAGTTGTGCTTTTGTTGCTCCTAGTTATTTTCACTTCACAGTAATATCCCTTACACTTAATAGGAGCAGCTGCAGCAGGGCCAAATTTCCGGAACTGACTTGTTGCCAAGATAGCATCCTATGGCCGTGTCACGTTGAAAGTCACTGAGATCTGCCATACGGTCCATTATACTGTTCACCCTTGTCTGGGATGTTTTTCAAGCCACGTGCGTCTTTGTTTACCTGTATGGGCCATGGGTGTGACGTATATGGGCAAATCCACTACTCAAAATGGGCGCCTGGATACTTTTGATCATATAGTAAATATCGGCTACGTCGAAGGTGGAGATAGTGAATATTATGGATATGTTGGCGATATAGTTGGAATAGCGGAAGAGGTTGAAACTTGTTTATATCTATGTGAATCGACGAATAACGTATTATACGAGGGTTGTACCGAAAGTGATTCAAAAGTGCGCATAACTTTTTTATTAACTGATAGAGGTCGTTCAAATTGCACATGTTGCTACAGTAACTATTTCTCTGTACAAAGGTACTATTCAACATAATCTCCATCACAAGCGATGCATTTGCTCCATCGTTGAACGCAACTCTCGAATCCTCTTTGAAAAAATTCAGGTGTGGACTGTTGTACCCACTTCTTCTCAGCCACTTTCACCTCGTCTGTGTCATCAAATCGTTATCCCCGTATACTGTCCTTCATTGGACCGAACAGGTGGAAGTCGGAGGGCGCTAGATCTGGGCTGTACGGTGGATGGGGGCCTAATTTGCTGATCACCTGATTTGTTGCCAAAGGTGCGTGTATTCTCGGATTGTCATGGTGAATGTGGATCCTTTTCAGATTCTTGTTCGGTCTCTTTCTCCTTATGGCTTCTATAAGCTTCTTGAGTGCCTCAATGTACCGTCCGCTGGTCACAGTACGGCCACGTTCCGGAAAATCAAGGAGAATGACACCCTGTCATCCCAAAAAAACATTCACCATGATTTTCTGTGCTGATCGCTGGCTCTTGAAATTCTTAGGCCTTAGTGAAGAGGTGTGACGCCATTCCATGGATTGATTCTTTGTTTCCGAATCGTAAAGATACGCCCACGTTTCCTCTCCTGTCACCAGATCGAAAGAAACGTGTCTTCATAGGCTTCGAACGCTTCAGCAGATCAGAGCAGACTTCCACCCTTCTTTCTTTCAAATCGGGTGTCAATTGCTGAGGTATCCACTTTGCACACACTTTCCGATACTTTAAGTATTCCACCACCTTCTGTGTGGCATTGTGAGCACAGTCGAGTTGTGCAACAAGCTCACGGATTGTGACTCGTCTCTCCGCACGAATCAGTTCATCCACTCGCTGACGATTCGAGTCAGTGGTCGCAGATGATGGTCTCCCACTGCGTGATTTGTCTTCAGTGCTGGTTTCCCCTTCCTTAAACTTCTTCATCCATCTGTTCACATTGCTCTTGTCAATAGTGTCATCTCCGTAAACATTCTGTAGCCTTCTGTGGATGTCGGACAGCCTGCACCCTTCCTTCGTCAAGAACTCTATGATGGCACGTTACTTCTGCTTGGAATCCATTATTTACCTGCAATGAAGAAGAAGGGTTACTATAGAGGAAGAGTTACTCTACCAACATGTGCAATTTGAACGACATCTATCAGTTAATAAAAACGTTATGTCCACTTTGGCATTACTTTCGGTACAACCTTCGTAGCTATATGATTGAGATTTATATGTTGGTACAAGAGCTTGTTATTAAGTGTCAGCGGTACCATTTGGTGATTATCATGTACTGGTGACCCGAACTTTCAGTGCATGGAGAATAAACGGTTGACGTTACGTAATTTTTGCTGATTTTTTCACGTATTTATTTCTAGAGTGTGAGATATAAGGTGTGTCCCAAAATGATAGAGCCACAGGAAAAAGTGGATAAATAACAAAATATAATTCAATCAAGTGATTGTACAGGAGTGCATATAAGTATTCATGCAGTGAGACATGTGTGTGCACCAAAATAAGAGTGAAATAACAAAACATGTGCCTGTTTGAGGGTTACAAACAAATTCGTTGAACTGGGGATTGTCCCAAAAAGATAGAACCGCGGTCACAAATGTGTTTCAAACCAGATTTTTAACGGCCAATAAAACTTCCATTTTGCTGGATGATATCAAACACACGTTTTGTCATGAAGTACACTAGTTTTTGACACTGCTGTAGGGAAACATTGTCCCAAGCTTTCAAAATTGCACGTTGAAGTTGGTCCGTAACACTGTTGAATTGCTTCCCATGTGCATTCACCTTACGTGCGACAGCTGCCCACATGTTTTCCATAGTATTCAAATCTGGAGAACATGCACGCCAGTCCATGAAAGGAATTCCATTGGCAAGAACCCACTCCCAGGTCGAGTTCGCCGTGTGATGGGGTGCATTATCCTGTTGAAACTGAGCTTCAGAGTCATTTAATGATTCAAATTACGGCACGAGAGGCTCACTCAACAGCTGCTGGTATCTCACAGCATTCAAGTGTCCAGTTAAAACGGCTAATGGTGTTTTGCCAAGTCCACTGAATGCCCCCCAGACGGTTATACTTCCACCACCTTGTTGGAGCTTAGAGTAACTCAATTCTCCCTTTCGAAGGTCGTGCCAATAATATTTCCACCCGTCCGGACCATCCAAATTAAACTTCTTTTCATCACTCCAAATAACTTTATGCCATTTTTGAGTCCGTGACATATGATGTTTAGCCCAGTTACGTCTTTTCTGTTTATGTGTTTCAGTTAGCTGAAGGCGGCACCGCATTTTCCGATGACGGATGAATGGACACTTCTTTAGAACGCGATGTACTGTCGATTTCGATACGTTTATGTCCACAGCAGACGAGACTTGCCCGATACTGGATGTTTAGTTATTCATCCGACACATAATCAACCTTTTCTGACGTTAAGTCAAAACTGAAGGATGGCCAGTAGATTTCTTGCTGCCGTACAACCCATTTGATGTCACATAATGTGCAACCACATGATGGGAACGATTAATGCACCTTGCGATACCTCGAATGGACAGTTTATTCCGGTATAATGCATCAATTTTCCGTTGCTCAGGCGCCGTCAATGACTGTCCACGGTCCATGTCGCATAAACTTTCAGTTGCCGTTGACGAACTCCAAGTACGCAGTTCTAACTTACTGAAACTATTGGCATTTATTGCGCCTGCAGTCCCGCAGCAACAATCTGATGCGTAGCTGCGGTAACATTTGCATTACACGACGGTATGCAAGAGTGGTTCTATCATTTTGGGACAGGTATCTCTAACGTCAATATCTTCATAAATCTCATACTCATTTATTTGTATGACATTTGCTACCATTTTTCGTGTACAACACTGCAACACCTATTTAAAATGCCTATCTTTGTCATAGTGTCTGATTTCAACTATTGGGTCCGAAACTTCACAGCCATTCTAGTGGTTCTATCATTTTGGGACACACCTTATGTTCAACGAATCAATTAAGGACATTAGTTTATTTCATTAATCAACGAGTTAGATAAAAAGGACACTAAATAGTCAACTCAACTACTAAAAACGAAGTTCTATAAACAGCACAGGTTGTTTTAAATTTTTCTTCTAGAATGATCTGCCTCATTAGCCATAGTTCTTATTGCAGCAGTCTCTCACTCTCTCTCTCTCTCTCTCTTTTGTTGATTTTATAAACTGATACGTTTTTTGTTACGGCGTAAATTCATGCTTGTCAGTTTATTAAACTAGACATCATTTCTGTATTTGGCGAATAAATATAGTCGCAGGATAAGAGAATAACACTCACAGCGCAATCCTTAACCGCACCTGAAGACAATCATGAAGCTTAGCGACATAACAACAACTCTAGTCTATCCAATCGACCTCTCCAATAGCTCGCTGACCTCGGACGCATCGTTCAGCTGCATGTTTCTGTTCTTATTCGAGACTGCGTAATTTGGCTGATTCACACAAAATAGCTAAAGAATAAGCTCGTGGAAGTTTCTTTCTTTGCTTAATTTGATTGATTCACGCAAAAGTTCTCGAAGTTCTGGCGTGATCTTCAGCGCAGAAAATATAACAACAAGTAACCAAAATGTACATAAGGGAAAGTAAAAAAGCAGAAAGTAAAATAGGCAGTATATGTCAAACATCCCTCAATAAGTTTGTCACACATTTTCAACGTATCTTCTATAGGCACTTATTCCGCTGTGTTAACGATGTTATCTTCAGTTCACTGTTATCGTCACACTTATCTTGATTCAGAACCATTTCAGCTGTTTTTACTCTCAGTCGATGAGCGGTTTCCACTCGTGTCGGCAGTCGAAACAAAAAAGTGCGGACTTCCGAGGTTTGCAGAGTTTCGCATAAAGGACGCTCAACCTGGATTTCTAATGAATGAGCTTCAACAAAAACCGACACCAAAAACGTTGGTAAGCAGTGGAGCTTTTAAGAGGGTTTTAGCAAAACCGTAAAAGTTTTGCTTTAAAATTATAGCACTAGTGTTTCAAGTGTTTGCAGAATTTAGAAAGTGAAAAGTCTTTTAAATACTGGCTCCAGCGAAAGACAAGAACTGGAGTTCTGGAATAAAAACAAACAGGCTGAGATTTTGATACAAAGCTCAGCCTTGTAGGTTTCAGGTAGCAGTTAGGATACTCGAGTGACATTTTGTATCCTAACTGCTACCTGAAACCTAATGGAAATTTGGCGATGTTTTGTTAGCACCCTATTAAATTTCACCCTTTTATACATCAGAATGCCTAAAAAGTGGAACACGTTTGCTAAATAATTTATTCGATTAGTGAAAATATGAAGAGTAAATAAGTAGCTGCATTCTCATAGAAATTTTACTCCAGGACATTCTTTGTAGGAAACAATGAGAGATACCATATGTGACAGTTGTGCGATGTTACATTATTTAAAAGACAATTAACTGAATACTCAGTCCAGAGTATACAAGGGGGTATCCACTTGTCTTCTTAATTGAAAACCCTATTTTCCCTCTCTCACCTCTAATTTCTCTTCCATTCTTTCTCATTAGAATTCGCTATCCAGCTTCTAAATTTTACTTCTCCAGACACAAGAATCTTTCTGCGATATGGATACCTAATTACCCCCTCCCCCAGAAAAAACAAAATCCTCAATCATGTCATATAGAGCAATGGGAAATTGGCACGATGTAATCCGAAACCTTTTACATGAATCTTCATAAACGATTTCTTAAGCTCCTATATGCAGAAAGAAATCGTTTACCCTGAGATAAAAATACGAGATTTTAAAATCATATAGAAACAGATTTTAAAATCATACTCTCTCTCTCTCTCTCTCTCTCTCTCTCTTCGTTGCTCGGTTTGAGCGTCGTGACCCAATTCACATCCTGTCGGCAGTCAAGGTTCGCAATTCCTCTCTATTCTCCACAGTTCTCAGGATTTCTGCAACTGATAGATTTGTGAAAGTTTTTATTTGATCAATGAATCTGACTGGGGGACGTCCTCTCGTTCTTTTGCCGTCGACTTTCTCATGAATACACAGGTTTTTTTTTCTAAACCGTCTCGCCGGAGAGTGTGGCCGAAGAAGATCGGAATATGTCTTTGGATTGTCGGAAGAAGTCGCTTGTGCGCGTCTCCACCGAGCTGTCTCAAGATTGATGCATTTGTCCTATGCATAACCCAGAATATTCCCAGCATGCATCTTTAGCAGTTCATTTCAAACGCCTCAATTCTTCTGCGACATGCTGCATTTAAGGTCCATGTTTCAGAACCATAAGTCGCGATGCAGAACAAGAGGGCCTTAACCAGCCTCAGCTTGGTGGTTTTGATGATGTGGCGATCCTTCCAGATTTTTGTAAGCCCTGCCAGGGCAGATTTGGACATTCCGATCCTCCTAAATCATACACTGTAGAACAATTACTGCATCTTAGGTTATACAGTAGAACCCGATTGTAACGAAGAGCTCGGGAACGACGAAAATCGTCGTTAAACCGGGGCGCATATGCACATACCATAACTCATTACACATGTCAACATTTTTCATCATTTTGTAGCTCTCTAATGAGGGCTACTTTGTCGTTTAAGGAAAATCTGCTTGAGGGCTACGTGAGATTGACCGCTGGAGCAAAAGCAACACCGATCTTCCGAATGCAATGTTCGCTTGGAGTGTGAAAGGAGCAATGAGCACATTTTCAGGAATTGCTTTCTCCTGTTTCCCTCGGGCCACATCCTCATTCCATTACTTCCCTAATTCTCTGTGAAATCGCATCCCAGAAATTCACTCAATATTAATACATGTGCGTGAACCCAATCCATCCTCTTTTGCCTATAATTAGGGCGCCTGTTTTCAACCTTGCTGACGCGATATTCCCAAGGCTTAAGCTTGGAAGTATCGCGTCAGCAAGGTTGAAAAGCAAGGTTGGAGTGGGGGGCGGAGATTCTTTTGCACAACTCGCTTGTTCAGTATTTAATGTACTTCCTCCCCAATGCTTTCCCGTCGACATTCTTCCACTAGCACACCAATATTCCACTGTGCTATTGCAATTTTTCCCTGAGTGCCACCATTTCTATCCTCCAATTCAGCAGGACAGGGCGCAACAGGCTTTCCCTGCCTCGCTAAATGTGGAATTTCTTTAAATTTTGTTTCTACGCTTGTTACACTGAGAAAAACGTTTTGCTAATTCAACAAAAAAATTGTTGAATCAACCAAAAAAGTTTGTCGATGAATTTACAAATGTATTTTGCTGAAAATTATTATTGTTTCAACAAAATTTGTTGTTATTATGACAAAAGGTTTTGTTCATTTAACAAAATGCTTAGGTCGAAAATTTTTGGGAATTTGTTTGATCCAACAATATGTATTGTTATCGTGATAAAACGTTTAATTTAATTAACAAAATATAGCCAACGAAATAATTTTGTGTTGCCAACAAAACAATTCCGATGGAGTTTGGCTAAAGCAACAAAATAAATCGACAAAACAGCTGAACAAAACTTTTTTGTTGTTTCAAACAAACTTTTTTCTCTCAGTGTAAAATGGATCGTCTTATCTGTTCTCTCCCTCATTAAACCCGGGGATTTCATTAAATTTTGTCCGTTAAAAATCATCAAATAAAATTTGAATTAACATTATACCAAATAAAAGTTCCTGTTTCGCTTGTTAAATCCAGGATCTCCCTAAATACGGGGTCGTTATAAGCGGGTTCTGCTGTACTTCATGTAAAAGCCTGTATGTGCTGCAAAGGTTTAATTAGAATAGCCATTAAAATACGATACTGTATAGCACACGAGGTAATTTTCCTCCGAACTAAGTAAGGTACAGATCCCATAGTTCTTTGTGAAGAAATCCGACGGAGGCAAAGCTGTTTCCCACGTAGACTAAGATGGTATTTGTGTGTGTCCGTCCGTAAATTTAAAGATCTTGGAGTCTTGTGGATACGAAACAAAGCTTTTACCAAAAAAATCAAGCTCAGATGTTTCGTCATTTCTAAAATTCCACAGTAATGTAACACTCGTTCAGCACCCATAGCGTACGAAATTATTCCCGAAAGGTCGCACTGAGACGTGATCACAAAACACAGAAAGACTACATGGTTTTCGTGACATCGAAAAGGAAAACGTGCTTTGCAAAAAAAAATTGAAAACCGAAAGATGTTTTGCAAAACAAGAACAAAATAAAAAAAAACAAGGGAAAACAAAACAAAACAATCCACCTTACACATGATTGATATCTCCGTTCAGGGCCGGCTGGACCACAGGGGCAACCAGGGCGGGCGCCCTTGGCCCCGCGCCTTTTGGGGGGCCCGCAATTTAGAAAACAAAATAATTTTCGGAAAAAAAATTTAACTACATTTTTTTTGTAACTTTTGGGGCGCAAGGCCCATAAAAATATATTTTTGAAGTTTTTTGTTTGTTTCCAATCTCCCCATTTTCGAATACATTATACCCCCGGTTCGTCGTACGGACACTGAGATTTGCAGATTCGAAATTATTTTCGTAACCACCTTAATCTTTTCCGCATTCATGAAATAGCAAATTAAATTTCATCATTTTGTGGTACCCTACTTTTATATATCCAACAATTTGTGTGAAAACCTGATACTTAAATTTAAGGAAATAAAAAGAACAATATCCAAGTTACTTTCGGACTACATATAGAGGCCACTTTTCCAACATTACAAGAAATTAAAAAAAAAAAAAAAAGAGGCAACTTTCATATATGAACGCGTATAAAAGTTTAGAATGTCACTAATTTGTCAGTTACTCCACTGTGCATTAAAAATCAATCACTAAACACGTATCAGGGGAAAATCCTGTTCATACCAATTTATTTTAGAGGGATCCTTATTATATTTCCTATACAAAAATATTCACAATGAGAAAATATTCGCTAAGCAGTTATCTTTTTATCATTTTGTGAATAAGCTGTTATAAGAGTCACAATGCAACCGAAACCTCTTCTCCCGGGAAAGAAAATCGTAGATTTTAACACTTTTTACTTTCTCTCTCTCTCTCTCTCTCTCTCTCTCTCTTCCTCTCTCTCTCTCTCTCTCTCTCTCTCTCTCTCTCTCTCTCTCTCTCTCTCTCTCTCTCTCTCTCTCTATCTATCTATCTATCTATCTATCTCTCTCCCTCTTTTTCTCTCTTTCTCTCTCTCTCTCTATTTATCTCTCTCTCTCTCCCTCTCTTTTTCTCTCTTTCTCTCTCTCTCTTCCTCTCTCTCCCTCTCTTTCTATATCTCTTTCCCTCTCTCTTTTCCCTCTCTTTTCCCTCTCTCTTTTCTCTCTTTCTATTTCTCTTTCTCTCTCTCTTCCTCTCTCTCCCTCTCTTTCTATATCTCTTTCCCTCTCTCTTTTCCCTCTCTTTTCAATCTCTCTTTTCTCTCTTTCTATTTCTCTTTCTCTCTCTCTCTCTCTCTCTGAACTTTCAGTCCGAATTATGGTCTTTTTCTTAAGCTTAAAGCAAATACTTCTTTGAGATAATCGTTTTGTCTTTACGGTAGTGTTCCTGTGTCTTTTTATTTTCAGAAACGACTTTATTGAAATATGAGATTTATTTTTTAGTGCCCACAATGAAATTTTGCTCTCGACCCGCAATGAAATTTCGCCAAGGGCCCCGCAAGAGCTCCATCCGGCCCTGTCTCCGTTCCAATGGAATCAGAAAACAATCGCAAAGGAGCTCTGAATGTGAGCTTTGTTATGGATTTTCGACTGATTAGTTAAGGAATTTTAACAACTGACAAACAAGCTGTGTTGTTAAAATGTCAATGATCTTAAACTAAATATGGTCAAGTCTAACGTTTTAGCTGGGACATATAACCTTCGTATGATATACACTAAATGGACAAAACATTAGAGATACCTACTGTGAATACACAGTCTGAGCTACGCGGACATGTGCTCTCATTGCCATCTGCTTTTATCTCATGTGCGTCTTGCGGGGCAGGCACGTCACACTCCCACACCCCCCCCCCGAAAGAGGGCCGGGGTCATGGCCCACGGGTCAGCCGGGACCATGTGTTGCTGTAGGCAGTCATCTGCTGAAGAACGTGCATTTGAGAAATCCCAGACAATTTGGTGTGTGGAACGTAACATCACAGACATTTATTTTTTCGAAGCACTGAAGAAAGGATTCTCATATTTCCATTCTCGCGGTGTGGAAAGAACACCACACCATTGCGAGAAACCTATCAGCCAGGTCATCCTTGAAGTTCGAGCGCTAATGTGAAAACACAGTTTTGTCCACGCCGGGCATCGAATCCGGGTCCCCCTCACTCCGGAGTAAGTCGCTCTCCCAACTGAGCTACGCGAACATGTGCTCTCATTGCTATCTGCCTTTATCTCGTGTGCGTCCTGCGGGGCAGGCACGTCACACTACCAAATAGCGTGTTGGTCCTCCTCTAGCGCGAATAGCAGCCTGTACACGCCGAGGCATCGATTCCACCAGGCCGGAGGGTTTCCGGAGGTAATGCCAGCAATGCATCTTGCACGTTGTCCACAACTCCGCCCGAGACGTCGGTGCAGGATCCATGGATCTGTTGTTCCGATCCACGGCATCCCAGAGAGCTTCCACAGGATTTAAATCCGGGGACCTTGGGACCACGGGATGGTTCCAAACTCAGATGAGTATTCCTCTAGTCATGCCTGGGTGGTTTCGGCCCGGTGGTGTCCTGCTGAAACAGACCATCGGCCGCAGGATGCGTGAAGGCCATGAAAGCATGTAGGTGATCAGCCAGAACTTGCTGGTAGCGCGTAGCGGTTATGAACCTCTCCAGACATATTAAGGGACCTAATGTGTCCATGTGAAAGCTCCTCAAGCCATCACAGAGCCACCACCGCCTTGCACAGAGCCGATCGGGCACGACGAGGGCCATGGCCTCATGTAGTCGACGGCACACCCGCACCCTCCCTTCACCTTGGTACAGCTGAAAACGGGATTCATCTAACCACACGACGCGGCGCCACTGTTCAGAAATCTAGCTTCGATGTTCCCGGCATCAGGCAAGGCTTAATGTCCGATGACGGTCAGTCAACATTGGCATATGAGTAGGGCGTGGGCTCCCGTAGCCCATGGTATGCATTGTGCGCCATACCGTTCACTCGCTGACGCTGTTTGGGTCTCCGACATTTAACCTGGATGTGATTTGCCCCGCCGTTGCCAAGGTGTTGGTCTGTATGAGCCTAGATAGTCTACGTCGACCCCGGTCACCCATGGCGTGTGATCAACAACCACTTGCTCTCTGGACGCAGGTACGTCCGGCGATGGTACACCCTTGATACGGCCATCCTTGGGAATCCTAGGGTTCTTACCACTTGGATAATAGAATGAGCCATCTGTCTTGCGCTGACAATGCGTCCAAGATCAAATTCGCTCAGAACACCACGTTTACCCATGTTCGTCGATTGCGATACAATGTTTGGAATGATCATATGTAGAAGATTTTAGGAAGGGAGTGTCTGACCCCAGGTCTTAAATAACCCTTAGAAATAGGAAGCTAGGAGATTTGGGCTAGTGTGCCCGATAGGAAAGTGACACGGAAGCGAGGTAGAAGACGCCCTTATTTACTACCGGGGGGCTAGTACCCGGGGTCCGACGGCTTAATGTGCCCATCAGATCAGATCATATGTAGAGGATTTTAGGAAGGGAGTGTCGGACCCCAGGTCTTAAACAACCCTTAGAAATAGGAAGCTAGGAGATTTGGGCTAGAGTGCCTGATAGGAAAATCACACGGAAGCGAGGTAGAAGACGCCCTTATTCACTACCGGGGAGCCAGTACCCGGGGTCCGACGGCTTAATGTGCCCATCAGATCAGATCGTATGTAGAGGATTTTAGGAAGGAGTGTCTGACCCCAGGTCTTAAACAACCCTTAGAAATAGGAAGCTAGGGGATTTGGGCTAGAGTGCCCGATAGGAAAATCACACGGAAGCGAGGTAGAAGACGCCCTTATTTACTACCGGGTGGCCAGTACGCGATATCCGACGGCTTAATGTGCCCATCCGACGCACGGCGGATATTTAGGGGATCGAGCGTTCGTACCTGCATGGGATCGAACCTGAGGTCCTTTCCATGGCAGTCACGAACATGGCCCACAATGGCACACTCTCCCCCTATTTATAGCGTGCGTTCGGTTTGGGTCTGTTCCACTCTGCGCGGGGGATGCCCATGTCAACTGCCTATCTCCCCTATCTCTAATGTTTTGTCTACCAAGTGTATTGTTAATCAACGTAAATAAAAATTAAGAATTGTTTTTTTTGAAATATCAAGATCTTTCTATCAAAAGAAACTAGCTCTGAATATGTGCACAGTAACTTAATGGACGTATGCATAATTTAAGTCATTTTCGTAGAATTTAATTTCATTCCAAAGGACACAGGACTTGCCAGTGAATTAATATAATTCATATTGCGGACTTGATGGATAAAAATGTCTAAATGCACTCCAAAATGTATACACGTGTTTTGCCCTTGAAGTAGAGTAATTGGTTTTGCTAAATCGAGGACGCTGCGTTGAAAGATGGATCTTATCTTCCTTTGTCTGTGTTAACATGACATGTTTTATCCTTTGCACATTTCTCTTCTGGGGTTGTTGAATTTTCATCAACTTTTAGAGTCAATGTATTTCACGTACCTCCCTCAAATTTCGTGGTAGATATTTTGCTCTTGGACATTCAGTTACCATTCACGTTTGGAAAAAACTTACGAAAGATTGGACTTGGGATTTATATTCATGTGACGTCTTTAATGTGATAGTGACGTTAAATTTTTTATCAACCGCTGCATGAAATGAAATGCATTAAATGATCTCTTATCTGTATTACAGCCAATGTATTTCCTTTTAAATACAGTATCTGATGACTCTTTGGTATTTTTCAAAATTTTCAAGAAAGGATTTTTGAGATTTTTTAGTAAGAGATCGTAATTGCTTTCCCGTTGAGAGTAAAAATTGCCTTTATTCGAACCCATGATCGCTGATTTCTTTTTTTTTTTTTTTTTTTTTTTTTTTTTGAATCCGTAAGCTCATATTCATTTTTTCTAGCAACAGCAAGTTCGTTTAATATTTTCATAGTGTTTGTAATCTTGTAGCATTTCTATTGTTTCGACTGGTTTCCTTCATGACTGTAATATGAAGATTACATATATTGTTTTATTAAGACCGAAACACTCTCCTTAATGAAATTTAATATTTAATTAAAAGCCATTTTAGCGAAATCAAAGGAAAAGAGCTTTTCTTCTCACATTTACATGTTAGCCTGCTTTTCTTGAGAATTTTTTATTGTTCTACTAAAGTTTTCAGTGTGTAGATTTTTGATGATCATGACTTGTTTTTCTTTGACCCATGAAAAACGAAGAAGCAACGCAGGCACTCAACCAGAATTTTTTTTTTAAGGTTTAACGACCACCGTGAGCAACTCAGTGGGCTATAAGCAGTCGCCCTCCCTAATTTAGGGCCACTGGTTCCAGAGGAGGGAAAGAGCCAGTGTCGTAAGATAAACACAACATCCATGCCTCACGGGATTCGAACTCGGACCTCTCCCGGACGATTGTCATAAGCCATCGCTTAGACCACTGGACCACCCGGACGGCCAGAATTTATTTCTGGTTGGGGTTATGATATCGATGATTGATGAACAATACGCCAATAATGTTCATGCAATATCGATATCTTTGGGGAAAGAAACTTTTGCATTAATTAGCATCACTAGATATTTATTTGGTATCAAAACAGTATCATTACTATTAACAAAGTAGTTTATAATAAAAAATGAAATAGTAAATTACATTAGGAATAATCAGATAAAAATAATGCAAGCACTTTATTATTAAACATACCTATAAAAAAGAAATGTCTCTTTTGTCTGGGGTATTTATTGTGTGAATAACCAATGGCGACTGCGTTTCATTTATTTTTTATTTTTTCTAGTGGTATGTTTTGTTGCTCACAATTATTTCCAGAAAAGGGGCTGTACACCGACTTGGAAGCCTTGCCGGACGAAAAAAGTGCTGATAGGCCGGTAACAGAAAATCCTTTCATCCTACCCTACTGTAGGGGGCTAGACCCTAGTGGGCTGGAACAGTTAGGAGTAGGGGGAGTTCATACCCTAGAGGGTTATACTAGCCCCTTCCCTGGTCAGGCGGTTCCACGTGGACAGGTTTATCCCACTTTTTGTCTCAATGGAATATGCTGGCTGTTGAAAATCGAGTTATTGTGTTACCTGCGTTCTAAGGTCGAGTTACAGGTAAAAAACCTGACAATGTCGGAATGCTTACCATTTTGTCTTAGGAGTGCTGAGCATAGAGAAGCATTGAATCAAACTCAGGCAGAGACATAGGAGATATCAAAATTACACTGCTGATGAGAATCCTAAAAAAAATCAGCTCTGGGCTCTGCAGGGGTTTTAACTCTTAAATCCCTATCCTGGTTGCGTCCCTGAAGTGACCTCATCAAGAATCTGATTTCGTCACATTTTGTGTCCCAGAAAGGGTATTAATCCTTTACAAACTATGTCATTCTGATGGAGGGCATCCTTTGGTAATTATACACCAGATCACCATTTCAGAAAAAGAATTACAATTCGGAGTTTTCTCGTTTGCCATTAAGGCTGTCTTTGAATGAGTGTTGGGATTCATTTTCTGCGATAGATGGCGCAAAAAAAAAAAAAAACAATCCTTGGGCGTAGTTTTTACGTTTTCAGGGACTATCCCAGAAGTTGGCGTCAGCAAATAACTGCAGACCTCGCCGTATTCAGAATGGAAGCGGTCTCTCATTGGCTCCAGAAGGAGAAGAATAAATATGTGATGTTACGTTTTAACCAGTGACGTTATTTAGGGGCGGAGTTTCTATAGCTCAAATTCAAGCGTTCTCTGCTAATGTACACATTTTCTCTTCAAAAAATGAACGTACAGTAGGATTTAAGATGATTTGTGGGAGACAAGATTCCAGTCTCACTTTTGGCCTCATTTAATTATTTCTATTTGGCTTAGATAATTAAAAAAAATCAGACAGAAGTGAGAGATTTCGTTTCTTCCAGACAGAAACACTTCTAAACTAACTTATAGCGTCATCTAGCGCCCAAATTAGAATACTTTCGAGTCCGATAAATTTAATTTTTTTAAAAAGTCCAACAATGTTTTCGGAATAATAACTGCGGCACGTATTAGGTATAGGTCGTTTTATTTGTTCTCAAAATTTCAAACACTACAAAGTAATTGTCTTCGAGAAAATGTGTTCAAAAGAATTTGCATTGCAGATATAAGATAGAATTTCTCTCACACACATTCAAAGATAGCCTTTTAAGATGGATCCACCTAAAAACTCTGCCCTATGTTTCCAATGGTAAAAATTTCTGTAGACATTTTCTTCGCAATTAATGTATTCCCAAGGATAAAAATTTGCACATTGATAAAAATAACTTTATATTATTATAGCATAGTGTACTTAATATTGGCTAACATTTACCCATAACTATGTTAAAAATCAATAACTTTTTCTTTGGTGGCGTTGAGATCAGCTGATAGGTAGCACCACATGTACTTGCGACTTGTTTAATGCAATCACGTAGCATTTTTTTTTTTCAATTATTTCATTAACTTTCGGAAGGAATCTATACATGCGATAGTCTGGAATGTTTAGAATGAATTGAGCCACTTAGATTAATTTGTTTAATAATAATGTAGCTGAAAATATTAACAGAACTGTAGGTACTGCCGATTTTTAATTCCGAAATAAACCAGCAAGCTTACTCTTTGACATTTTCAACTAAATTATTGCCAAAAAATTTAATCTAAGTGGCTCAAATCATTGTAAACATTCCATATTATCGCATAGATAGACTCAAGTGTTGATTCCATTCCGAAAATTAGTAAAATTGTTGAGATAAAAATGCTACGTGATTGCATTTAACAAGCCACATATACCTGTGGTGCCATTTATTAGCAGATCTCAACGCCACCAACGGAAAAGTTATTGATTTGATTTTTAATAAAATTATGGGTAAGTTTTAGTAAATATTAAGTTTACTAGGCCATAATACAAAATTATTTTTATCAATGCGTAAAATTTTCATCCTTGGGAAAACATCAATTGCGAAGAAAAAGTCTACAGAAATTTTACTATTGGAAACATATGGCAGAGTTTTTAGGTGGATTCACCTTAACTCAAAAGCGTATACTACTGTATTATGTTATAAATTCTTCCATAATAAACATTGGAATCAAAATGAGTAAGACTCGTAATGTTTTTTCTAGATTCTCTGTTAAGGAAGAACCTAAAAACTTTTCGTTGTATTTTTTTTTTTCAAATTTCCGTTCTTTACTAAAACGTTCTTTAAAAAAAAAAGAGCGCATTTAACACTTTCAATTAAATTTTTAATGCTGATTATTCTTTTTACTCAGTCTTCGTAATAAACCCTAAACAAAGTTACGTATGTTGCCCATCAAATTTTAGGCAAGAAGAACAAAACTGTAAATAACAAGTGCAGCAGTAGTACACTTATGCAAAATTTTCACTGCGATGCTGTGTCGAAATATGCAAATGTCAAAAAACGTGCTGAATTTTGTTTTCTTTTCTCGAGGTTTAACGACCGCCACGAGCTACTCTGTGGACTAAGCAGTGGCCTGTCCTTAATTTGGGAGCACTGGTTCCTGGGATGGATCAAATCAGATCATATGTAGAGGATTTTAGGAAGAGAGTGTCCGATCCCAGGTCTCAAACAACCCTTAGAAAAAGGAAACTAGGAGATTTGGGCTAGAGTGCCCGATAGGAAAGTGACACGGAAACGAGGTAGAAAGGGGAAGAAAGGCGCCTTTATTTCTTACCGGGGTGCCAGTACCCGGGGTCCGACGGCTTAACGTTCCCATCTGACGCACGGCAGATATTTAGTGGTTCGAGCGTTCGCACCTGCCCGGGACCGAACCTGAGGTCCCTCCGAGGAAGTCATGATTGTTGACCACTAGGCCATCCGCGACCCGGTTCTTGGGATGGGAGAGAAACAGTGCTGTAAGACAACCACGCCATCTCACCGGAATCCGAACCAAGACTCATCTCGGACGAGCGGTTAGAAGACAACGCCTCGTACCACACGGGTACTAAGACGGCAACGTGTTGGACGGCGATTCACGCATGGAGTAATATGCAAATCAGGACGCTTGAGAAGAGCAATACTTTTTTCATTTGGGATTTAACGGCCATCATGAGCAACTCTTTGCGCAATACGCAATCGATTGTCCCTAATTTAGGCCCAGTGGTTTCAAGTAACGGACAGAGTTAACGTCATCAGACAAGCACATCACCCATATCCCATTCGGGAATCGAACCCTGGCCTATCTCGGACGTATGGTCAAAAGCCAACACCTCAGATCACTCGGCCATTGGGGCTGCTAGCAGTACTTCCCGAGGCAAGCTACCAGTACAAAGTGGAACGTAACGTTCCAGAGAAAATCCGGAATTGCTATTTCGTTCCTCGTGTCGAAAAGAAGTCTTTTAGAAAATATAAAACGAGGGAGAATCTTTGGGATCTTAGAAGCTGGCTAATTAATCACGGTGGTAGTACGATTCCTTGACGTCAATCATTCTGTGATCTTAGTCAATTCAAACCAGTGGAGCAGTCGCCTGGGAACCAATCCTGCGCCGTCTAAGAGCGACTCTCTTTCAACCACAGGCGCGCTCGTTTAAGGTGGTGCCATGATCATGTTGACTGGATCTTAGAACATTTGTGTAATGTCTTGTTCACGGATGAGCCCCGTTTCCCGTTGGAATCTGTCCGCAGATGTGTATCAGACGTGGATTAGTATGGAACCTTCTACATGTCTCGCATCATCATCGAACAAAATGCCTTTCGTGGTGGTAGAGTGACCGTATGGACTGCTTTGTCATTAGGTGGATGTCCAAATTCCGTTTTATGTTAAAGGTCCTATATCTGCCGTAAGATACCGGGATGAGATTCTCGATTTCTATGTGAGGCCGAATGTCGTCGTAGATGGCATCAACTTGGATGGTAACGCACATTCCAACAGAGCTAACTTCTTCGAAGCATATCTTGAGTAATAAGTAGTATATCTTGAACATACTCTGAATAGTATGCCTTAAACATACACTGAAGCAGCAAATTATTGGTAACATCTACCTAATAACCGGTTGGGTCGCCTTTGGCTTTCAAAACAGCCTCGATTCGATATGATATGGATTCAACGAAGTGCTGATATAGTTCCAAAGGTATGTTCAGCCAAATGGACGTGATGGCGTCCGTCAATTGCCAAACTTTCGCTGAAGGAGGATCTTTCGATCTCACCCCACAAGACTTTAGGGGTAATTTTGCCATTTTGAAGTCACTTTCGTGCCCTGAAACCACTGTGTGACGATCCAAGTCTTGTGGTATGCTTCATTATTCTGCTGAAAGTAGCTGTCTCCATCAAGAAAGACCATGCACATCTATTGTTCCGCAATGACGTTGACGTACCTTGTGGCATCTAAATGCTGTTCCAGGGGTATAGAAAAACCCAATGCCTGCGATAAAAACAGACTCCAGACTATTACATAGCCTCCACCAGCTTGTACAGTTTAATCTAGGCAGTTGGGGTCCAGCAATTCGTATTGTTGATGCCATATTCTAGCACATTCGTCGGCGTGTGCTAACTGAAAGCGTGATTCATCGCACCAGGTGACCTTTTTTCAGTCCTCAAAGGTCGAGTTTTGGTGCTCCCGTTCCCACTGCAAACGAATTTGGCGCTTTTTAGTAGAAAGGGAGGGAACGTCTGCTGTTATAACCAATTCACGTCAATGTACGGCGCACTGTGTATGCTGAAATTCTCTTCTCGATATCGCTGTTCTACTGCGCAGTTACTTGCCGCAATGAGGCACGGCTGTTACTTTCTACAATTCTCTCCTGCGGCCGTTGTCTTCGAACACTGGTCGTTTCCACCCATAGGAAGATCACTGAGCTACATGTTTTGTTGTTTTTGCACCATTCGTTGTACATTCTTGGTACAGTTGTTCTTGCATAGTCCAAAAGGTTTGGCGTTTCTGAGATGTTTGCACTTGCTCGCCTAGCTTCTACTATCATTCCTCTTTCAAAGTCGGTCAACTCACGCGTATTTTCCATATTACCGCTATCTACGTTTCGTACACGTCTGAATCCTTTGCAGTAGGGTATTTATAAAGCCATATCAACGTCATAGTTGCGTACGAAAGCGAGGATGGCACGTGTCTGATTGCTATTGGGTGTTCCTTAAAATTTGCTACTTTCAGTGCATACATCTAACGGCAAGTAGGTCTTGAAGAATGTTGTGTCTTGCATTTTCTCCGGAACTCAGCCCCATTGAACATCTGTATGATGCCTTAGGTAAGAGAACTGATGCCCTGCAGCTCTCTACTCGAACCTTTCGTGACCTCTAGATGGCTTTCATGCGCCATTGGCAGTTGCCTTTCCACTCGTTGGATCATTTTATGGGAAGTATAAGTGATCCATTCCAAGCCTGCGTTACTTACAGAGAGAGAGAAAGGCGCATTCAATATTGACTATACTTATTATATACCAAGCTCCCATCTTGTTTAGGGCTTGTATTTTTTGATGCACACATCCATCATTTCATATGATGCCTGACGCATTATTATACCAAACTACAGAGTTTGACGCAAATTGGTTAACTGAACTTTGAACTCAGCCCATTTTCATATTTCGCATGAATTTTTGACATGTCGTGTTTTTTTAAAAGGGAATTTTTGTTTTGCAATAAAAAAAAAGTAGGTTTTTTTTTTTCATTTATAGTACCGACCTTCCTTGGAGATTGTCTGTATATTGTTACGGTTTAGTCCTTGTTTTATGAAAGGACATTTCACGCTCTTGATGAAGTTTTGATGAACTTCATAGCATACTCAGAGACAAGGGAAAAACACAAAGCAACATCTGCTTTCCCAAGAAAAATGCAGATTTGTTCTGCGCAAGATTTAACATTTGTTTCAAAATCGATTTATTTTTTCTCAATAAATATTTTTTTAAATTGTGGCTTGTTATAAAAATGTTGACTTATAAAAGAACAGTGACAGGAATTTGCCTGCTAATATGTGTACCTGAGTAGATCACTGAAGGAAATAGTAGTCAGAGTACTCGATCTTTAGGAATTTTAATATGTATTAAAGGGCACAACAAAATCTTCCCAGAAGTTTTTATGAAAGTACTTAAATGGAACCTACTATGAAAAACAGTAAGTCACAGTTTTTTTTCATTAAACTAACAACTAGACTGAGCCGATTTAACCCTGTCAATGAAACAGGTAAGTAATGTTTTCTTCTGTATAATTCTTGGTTTGCTTCGTTCTTATTTTCAGTTATGCCAGTTGAAAAGGATATGGACTCAAATTAATCATACTAACTCACCCTTTAAGCATGTTCTGCTTAACACCAAAATTGCAGTTAATTTGTAGATGAAACATAGTACCTATAGTAAAATCCAATACTTTATTGTAAAATATTTAGCTGAATGGTTATCAGTAGAAGCTCACTAAATGTTGTAAAAACCTTTGACATTTGAGTGCTTACTATAGAAAAATTCGGCACAGTTTAGCAACTTCCATGTGCCGATTTTAATATGAGGGAATGTCCTCCACACCTAATTCAAGGCTATTGAATTAGGTGTGTACGGTGATAGGGAAGTATAGGTCCTGAAAGAAAGTTTACAATGCTTTGCACCACTGACAGGAACGTTTTCCTATTTTAAAACACAGAACGGCGCCAAAGTAATTTCTTTGCCCTTAAAGGGATCCGAGAAGCTGAAGATTGTAATCCGCAGGGAGAGTGTAACATGTAAAGGAATTCCACATTTCCGAAGTTAAAGGAACGAATGTGTTAGTATAGCGACTGATGAGGGACTTAACTGAGAAAACTCGAAATGGGGATCCGTACTTCTTCCAATGCAATGCTCTGGGAAAATGTAGGAGTAAGCCATGATAGTACCACTGGGGGCAAAACTCATAGTACCCACATGTAAAAAAGGAATTGAACAGGGTTGGTGAGTGTTCGACTGTTTTTCAGGCTAACTACTCTTTACTGCACAGCATCAAAAAGCTTCAGGATTGAGTTTTAAGAGCTACTATGAATATGGAAACAGTACAAAAAAAAGTACTTGTTATATATGTGATGTCAAAAGTTGTTCAACGGAAAAGTACTGTCAAAGAGGACAGCCTATTAGGTGTTTTTTTACTTAATCAGATTTTGCTCTGAAAGAAACAGTCATAAAAAAAATGCCGAGGCAAGTCAAAGTAAATAAAAGATACTCAAATCAAAAACATACAGAGAGTTGTTACTTTTTAAAAAGGAAACTCTCTCT
Organism: Macrothele yani; assembly: GCA_039090855.1. Classification (NCBI taxonomy): domain Eukaryota; kingdom Metazoa; phylum Arthropoda; class Arachnida; order Araneae; family Macrothelidae; genus Macrothele; species Macrothele yani. The sequence continues at coordinate 71,149,044 of CM077016.1, read as the reverse complement.
CTCTCTCTCATTTTCTTTCTGTCTTTTCCGCTCTCATTCTCTTGCTATCTGTCTCAGTTCACTTCTTTCATCATTCTCTCTGTAACTCTGTCATACATTCTCTTTTTCTCTCTGTACCTCTATCATGATTTTTCTCTCTCTTCTCTGTTTGTCTCTGTTTTCTCTCTCTTTCTCTTCTCTATATCTGTCTGTCTTCTCTCTCTCTCTCTTTCTCTTCTCTATATCTGTCTGTCTTCTCTCTCTCTCTCTCTCTCTCTCTCTCTCTCTCCTTACGCATCTCTCACTCACGCGCAGATCTATATGTACATGTGTGTGCACATGTATTGTTTCTGGACATCTACACCCTACCTCGTTACAAATTCGCTGTTGCTAATAGTATCTAGGAAATATTTACCGGGCCTGTTTTCTTAGCTACCCACTACCCACGGGACAACCTTTTCTGACTTTGGTAACAAATATGTATATCTTTTTCAGTACTGAACTCCAACCTCGTTCCAAAGTAAGTAGCACCAAGTTCAGTTCAATAAAAGTTGGTGTGAGGCCAAAATCTTTGCTTTATACCTATGGTGAGCCATCCTCACATTTTAACATTTTCCAGTTTCTTCCCATCGCTGCACCCTCGATAGATTCAAAGACGTTTCGATCGCTTTTCTTCTGTTGTCTGTTTTCTCCCCTAGTGAAAACCATTTATGAAACAGGTGGTTTTGCTTCGACTAGCTATTTTGAATTTACTGTTCTTCGGAATTCTTTGTAAACACAGAGTAACATAGATGTCATGTTAACTGCATCGTGCCGCCCCGATGGCGCAGTGGTCTAAGCGATGGCCTCTGATCATTCGTCTGAAAGGGGTCCGGGTTCGAATCCCGGTCAGGCATGGATGTTGTGTTTGTCTTACGGCACTGGCTCTCTCCCTTCCCTGGAACCAGTGACCCTAAATTAGGGACGGGCGACTGCTTATAGCCCATTGAGTTGCTCACGGTGGTCGTTAAACCTCCAATCAAAAAAAAAAAAAATAACTGCATCGTTTCCTTTTCCGAAAGTTAAGTTTTACGATTCAAAACCTCGCTTAAATTTTACTTTTCTTTTTCATGTGGTCAGCTAGTTCTATTCCGTTTTGCCATGTTGTCATCTATTCAGAAAAGTTTGAAGAGCCCCTCCTGTAGAGAAATAAATGTACTGAACTGAACAAAACTATCTTAGTAGTAGAAGGAATTGCACGCAGAATGACGTGCCATTTCTCGTAGGAATTCCTCCCACGTTTGGGGCTTAGGCCTACCTACATACTTCTGTTACAAATGTAAATGATTTTCCTCTTTTATACTTAAATACAAACAATGTAGCACTCGGTCCCCAAATATGAAAACAAATGTTTTGAATTTACTCATGTCCGTTGTAGCAACGAATGACGCCAGAAGCTGGTTTGGATTTCGAAAAGCTGATAGCTTTGTTCATGTAAACATTTCTTGAGAAAAAAAAAAGAAACCGTATTTTAGTCGCTAAAGCAAACGAAGTGAAAATGGAATTTGATTTCACCCTTTAAAGAAATAAACCGTCCCATTTCAGATTCTCATCTCATAGCCCGTATTGTCGGCTTCAGCCGTAATTAATCAATGCATTCAATTCGTTTCACTTAGTGAATTTGCCATCTGATTATTCAGCAAGTCAGTTTGTGAGACGAAAAAAATTTTTTTAATGCAGAAGCAAAATCATATCGAGCACTTCGAGGAAGATAGGAATGCAGGGAACAGATGCGCTTATTTGTACCGGAAAGTCTAATACAGCAGGGCCGACGGCTTCACGTGCCCATTCGACGCACTGCAAATTTTCAGTGTTTCTAGTCTAGCTGGGATCAATCTGGCGACCAGATCTCAGCTAGACTAGAAACACTGAACATTCAGTTTAGTGTTTCTAGCCTAGCTGGATCTATCCTGCGACCATCTAGTCGGAAGGCGGTTGCTATAACACCTAGGGCACTCGCGAGCCCCTAGCAGCCTAAACTGAACGTCACGGCTCGCATCGATGGGGGTTACTAATGAATATTTCCAAAATGCCGTTAAAGTCAGTGCATTTAATGGCTGAACTCCTAATAACCGTGTTTGAAAACAATGCGTCTACGTTCAAACATTCTTAAAAGAGCTAATGGCTTTTGCTTCAAAACGCGATGTACTGAATAATTTCATTCTAGTCTCTGCTGGAACTAATAATTTCAAGGGGAAAAAAGCAGTGATGTAAAGAAGAACTATGGACAATATTGTTATGTGGAAAACAAAGAAATAAATGTTGAAAATGAGAAATAAAGGTTATTTTATAAATTCGGATGAAGTTTGAGAAGAGATGAACGCGTTGCAGCTGAGGTAGTGTGCAATAATGTTTTCGTGTATTATACATAAGTATTAAATTTGTAATTTTGCTCACTGATGTAAACTTTGTGTTTTGCATTGCTTAATCATTTGATCCTAGCTTTGTGTTTCCTGAAATAATTGTTACGTGATTGCTATTTATCTTGTTACATTCAATGCAATTTTCGATACTTTATTTTTACTTTTGATTCATTTCTCAGGCTACGGGTGCAGTTCGTAGCTGACTGATTACATTATGTGGTCAAATTTATTAAATCTTGTGAATTACCACCTATACGTGATGTGACTATGAAGCAATAAAGCTAGTTTTACTATGTGACTTGGGAAGTACTTTATATATATGTGCATGTCAGACCTTGTTCATCTAGAAATAACTGCACTTTCAAAGTTGCTGTGAGAAACAGGAGAGATTGTATAGCCATACAGTTGCTAAAGAACTTTTTGTAAAACAGTTTTTGACCAGAAACGATGTTACCCGATTTGATCACTCACCGTGTGATTTGGCATAACTATTTTGCTTTTCCGAAAATCAAATCCACCGTCAAATGACATAGATTTGCCACCATTAACAGTACTCGAGAGAATGTGATGCAGGCCATTCTAAAAAACAAGTTCTAGAAATATTTTCTGCCGCATCGTTGAATAAATTTACAGCATTTCCGAATGGCTCCCTTGGTCGGAGACAACATTTATTTGGGTGTCTAAACGTAGATAAAACAGCCTCGTTGCTTTATGGTCACATCTGATACTTTTCGCTGAATAAACGATGAACGGAATTAAACGCTGAGACGAAATTCCGTATGTTATAAATCACAACTGTGACGTATATTCTAAATTAACTTTCCTTTTTAGTTTCTTACTCTATGTAAATCTTGAGTTTATTCTGTTATTCTTCACTCTTAACGTAATATCTTTTCTCTCAAACGAATACGTTTGGCAACACAATTGAGGTTGAATGCACGTGACGTATGCCTGATATTGATAAGGACAAGAGATAAAAGCGACGACTAAATTGTTGCTTGAGAGCGTTGTAAGAGAGCTATTATTGCGAGCGTTGGGTTGTAAACTGATTATTGAAAGGAGCGTTGTGTTAAGAGTTGTGTGGTGTGTGGAGAGTTTAGTGCAATATGCTATGCTACGATGTGTTTGCTACATCCTGAATAAAGCATCTTTTTCCGTAAGTGTGACTTCTGTTGTTTACATGTTTCGTCTGGCCGTTAAGGTTTCTTTCATTTAGGAACTATTTCTTAGTATGTTGATGTTTTAAATTAACGTAGAAGTAAGACAAGACTTCTACATCATACAACTCATAACCATTTATGAAATCTTCGTATTTTTTCATTTTGACGGAATTTCTCCCTTGTAGATTAATTCTGGATCGAAACTGAAGAAACATAAACCTTTCACCAACAATCCATTTTACTCGGTGTTCAGCCAAGGATACAAGAAGCCGAAAGCGATGGATGATACGTTTGTCTCAAAGGTAAGTATCCACACATCTCTTTTAATCACCACATGTATTGACGTTTTTAATTGTAGTTTCATAGCATTGTGTAAAATTATTAATTTCGATTTGTATATGGAAAGTGCTAGTAACAACAGAAGCTGTGCTTGAAATGGTAAAAAATAAAAGACTAAACTATACAAATATGCGTGATGAAATGAGAGTCTAAAGAAAACATAATTGAAGAGCGGTATTGAAGTGTTTATATATTTACTTAATTGTTATGAAGAACTTTATTTGTGTTAGTGTAGTTCAAATGAAGACAGCATATGTGACAAGAAAGTAAGGAAATCGAAGAAATCCAAGCTGGTTGCCTGACAGTAACGTTTTGTTGGGTTTTCATGCGATAGATGGCGTCCCTGGTTATTCTGCTGGTTTTAAGCTTACTGTAAGGAGGTAGAAAAACGATGGTGTCACGTACAGAACGTTGCCTTAAAGTGGGATTGAATGTAACGATACGTTTTTAACTGCATCTTTACCAGCCATGAGACCTACGGCAATCATTCTGTGCCTGAGAGTAAGTGAAACAACTAAGAATCTTGGCATCCAGCGTTGCCGAAGTCAAAAAATTGAAAAACCGACACCCCTCGCAGGGAGAGCGAGGTTGCTTTTGATACAGTAAGAGAATCATTCTATAGAATTATTTGGAAAAGGGGGCAACTGTCAGTAGTGCATCGCATTATTATCTGCCTGAGCCAACCTGTAGCCATCAATTTGAGTCAAATATTGGGGTCTCCTCAGCAATACGGTTCACGTGCAATACGTCCTCAAAGTTCCTGTGAGCCGGATTCAACAATTCGGGAATAACGCTTTGAAGTGTTGTGTTTAATCACTCTTAGCTTCCGCATCTGGCACCGAGTGATTTCCTTCTCAGAGAGTCATTTCAGGTGGGCAGACTTCAAGTCCGACTGCAAAATGCAACAAACGTTGCATGGCTGGCTACGTATGCAACCTAAGAAGTTTCAATAGGAAGAAATCCGTGCGTTGGTTTTGCGATGGCTAAAGCCCATTTCGTAGTGAAGAGATTGTATAAAAGCCTCCCGGTGTCTGAGCGGTCAGACCTGCTTACTTCTGGCCAATCGTCATAGTTTGACTCGGGTTCGAGCCCCACATGGATAGTGCGCTTGGGTTCCTTCCAGGAACCAGTGGCCCTAGATGAGGGAGGGTCGACTCCTTATAGCCTTAGAGGCTCGTAGAGATTGTTAAGCCCCAGAAACAAGAGTAAAAACTATGTACATAGAAAAGTGAATGCGTTTGATGCACAAGGTGTCAATGAAACATTTGTTCTCATCACTTTGAGCATTCATTTGAATTACCTTATCTTGTAAGAACATGAAACAACTACTCAGCTTGAAAGTAAATTAGTGAATTCGCTTTTCTGCAAGGTTGTTTCTTAGCATCCCCGAATAAATCGCAACAAAATTCTACTACAGCAAAGTTTCAGATATATCCTGTCCTGAGAAAGGTATTCGAGCCATTAAGGTGTCCCAGTGGTTAGAGAAGCGGGCCTCTAATTAATATTAGGTGTACAAATAAGTTTTAAAGCGGTTTAAGAAAATGCAACATGTAATTTGAGAGAAAACAACAATACCTTTACGAATCAAAATATGCGCCGTCATTATCTATCACCTTCCACCATCAGTCAGGCAGCTGACGGATTCCAGCCATGAAGAATACTTCGTTGTGTGACGCGATGAAGTCGTCAACCCATTTTTTCACTTCATCACATGTCCGGAACAGTACAGCAGACAAACCACGTTGCATCGATCGGAACACATGATAGCCTGAAAGGGCTGTGTCGGGACTATACGCCGGGTGTTCTAAAACTTCCCAGCCAACCGTCAATAACGTTTTTTTTTTTTTTGATTGGAGGTTTAACGACCACCGTGAGCAACTCAATGGGCTATAAGCAGTCGCTCGTCCCTAATTTAGGGTCACTGGTTCCAGGGAAGGGAGAGAGCCAGTGCCGTAAGACAAACACAACATCCATGCCTGACCGGGATTCGAACCCGGACCCCTTCCGGACGAATGATCAGAGGCCAGCGCCTTAGACCATTCTGCCACCGGGGAGGCAAAATAACGTTTCCTTGACCGATTGCGCGACATGCGGCCTAGCGTTGTCATGCAGTAATTTCACGGGACGCAATTCTTTGCCTGTGAATGGACGTTTCCGCAAGATTTCTTGGTTCATTCGCAGCAATTATTGCTTGTAGCGATCAGCAGTAACAGTGTGACCCTGTTCCAATAGTTCATAATAGAACATACCCTTCACATCCCACCAGACGTACAGCAGAACTTTCTTAGAGTGAATATTGCGTTTCGGTGTCGAAGTCGTTGCTTCACCGGGTCTACCTAGTGTTTTTTGCGTTTGGGATTGTCGTACTATATCCACTTTTCATCACACGTAACGATTTTCCACAGGAAAGACTTTCTGTGTTGTTTATTCAACAGATTCAAACACTTCATGACACGCTCATCCTTGTTCCTCTGGCTTAGGCCATGTGGCACCCATTTTCCTTCCTCCTGAATCTTTCCCATTGCGCGTAAACAATTGGAAATGGTTTTGTTGAGTTACCCCCAGTTGTTCAGTTAGTTCTTTTTGCGTTTGAGACCAATCTTCATCCAGCAATGCTTGCGGCTCCTCATGTGCAACCTTCTGCAAGGTGCCGCTACCTTCTTGATCGCTAATATCGAAAATCACCTGCTTTAAACCGTCTAAACCAAAACTCACGTGCTTTTCGATACAATATTCTCCTCCAGAACAGAACAGATCGATGCTAATGCTTTCGGAGCGCTTTTTACTTGATGCAATTCTTAACGAATGCAGTGTTGAATAAATGTAGTATCACTTACCATCTTTCACCTACCGATGTGCAAGTGCGTTTGACGGTTGGGCAAACTTCTGTGTCACATTTTATACTCTGGACCAGTTACGGTCACATGACAACAACGCGAGGGAATGTCAGATATGTAAATTAGCTGTATACGTCACACGAAAAACGCTTTAAAATTTATTTGTACACCTAATAGTTTGATATGGGCCGTGGTTCGAGTGCCGGATGAAGCATCAATGGTGTGTTTGTCTTACGACGCTGGTTCACTCTTGTTTCTAAAACCATTGGCACCGAATTTGGGCATTGGATATCCGTGGCAGTAGTACAACCCCGGAAAAATATTCGAGGCATTTAAATGAGAAAAGTTCCTTGTGGGGAAATAACAAGTAATGATTGAAAGTGGTTGCCGAAATATCGTAAACAGTCAAGTTTTTTTCAACCGCTTTGATCAGCTGGTTTTCTAAATGATTGAAATTGGCATCACAACGTCCCGAGTCGATCATCTTGTATATACAGTAGATTCCGGTTGATTGGGACACATCGGGGCTAGCACACTTTTGCCCAATTACACGAAGCTTTATCCCAGAGCTAATTTGGGATGTTCTTCAAGAATTGCCCCAAATAAACGGCTGCCCCGATTAACCGATGGCCCAATTAACCGGAATCTACCCTATTTGAATTCTGTGACGGTGCTTTTTGGCCAAATATGGCTCTTGCACCAGGAATTTCTAATGAAAAAGCAACAAGCCCCATTTCCTTTTCTCCATCTCTGGCCTCAGATGACAACACTTCTAGCTGTACACTGCTCAAAATTCCATTCTTGTAGATAAAAACCTTATAAGAAAACGTATTTTCAACAACTCACAAAAGATGAATATCTCTCTTTAATGAAACGAAATTGCTCCACATACTTATTGCGTCCGTTGCAAGAGTGCTACATTCGTGGGCCATGAGTATCCTGTGGTTAGAGCAACTGCCCTCCGACCAGGTGGTCGCTGGATCGATCCCCGGTAGGATAAGCCGCCCCGAGCTACTGAACATCCGCTTGCGTCGGATGGGTTTGCTGAGTTGCCGGCCCCGGGTATAGGACCCCCGTTACAAATAAGCTCATCTGTTGCTTCCTCCGCCCTTGTTCTCTCTCCTGGAGTGCTCTTTGTGACGTCATAGTCTGGCACTCCAACTTCTCTGACCTGTCTACACTCTGTCATATGAATATATGAGGCTCTGGGTTTAATCTGATGTAACTTCGTTTCTGATACTCTGAATGAAAATGACCCATGGGGACATAGGTGGTTAAGTCTAAACCTTCCCTATGGGTGAAATAGTTATATTTGCTGGAAAAGGGATTCCAAAATTATTAAGTTTGATTTTATATTATTCGTATGTCCATTTCCGTTTTTAACTTTTTTTTCATAAAGCATCCTTTTGAGGTGTTTTAACTCTTCTTGATATCTAAATGCTTTCTTGATCCGTGTTATCTTCCATATAATAAAATTCAGCGCAAGGAAACAGTGTTACAGGGGCTTTGTACGAAATTATTTTGATAATGCGAATATTAAAGATGTCTCAAGTAACTGAAATCACGAAATCTGAATACCTACAGTTTTGAAATATTTTTATCCTGATCATGATTTAGAGATTTCTTCTCACGATGACTTCATACAGTAAACCGTTACTAAGTTTTTAAAATGTTGCTTGGAATTAAGGTAGGCCTCAAAGGAAAATATCCTATACCTGCAGTGTTAATTCGTTCTATAAACCTTATCTCGAAGTCTATTACATTCTGAACTCAAAAATTTTGACCCTAAATAAACAAAGTATTTAGCAAATAAACTGATGTTCAAAATTCGCGTGACTGATACGAATTCAAGAATATGCCCAAAATGACATGACCGATTATAAAGATTTTTCAGAGATATGTGCAAGAGAAAACGTGAAGTCCATGTACCCAAGCAACATTGTGCTAGCTCGTATGGACATATGCAAATGGCAACCGTACGTCATCAAGCTAACAGGCATGAGACCTTGATAAACGTTGTTCAGAGCGGGTTGCGACAATTGAGGCTTGAGCTGGACTGTTAGTGAAAGAATGGCTCCGCACTATTGCTTAAAAGACTTTTTACGGTGGAGAGCGATCGGTAGACTGGAAGCAGGGCAATTGCAAGCTGGCGTGACAAGATGGCTGAATGTGTCGAGGCAAGTGGTCTCCAATCTCTGGAAACAGTTCCAGGAAACCGGAACAATGATTAGAAGGCCTAGACAAGGACGCCCACGAGCCACAACAAGTCAAGGCGACTGGTATTTGTCTCTAACAGCTAGCCGCCATACAGAATCGACATCCAGGCAACTATCACAGGAGCTCTCCTCTGCTTCGGGAACCGCGATATCCAGGCAAACAGTTTATAGAAGACTCCACGAGAGAGGTCTGTATGCAAGAAGGTCAATGGTCTTGTATCCCACTCGCCGCATCGCAAAGAAGTGTCCGTCCGAATTAGGCCTGACAGCATCACCCCTGGACACCTTGTAACGTATACTCTAGATTCACTTTCCTTTTGATTTTTACTATCTCTGGTTATTTTATTTTACTATGTAAATTATCTTCTTACTGAACGAGATGTTATTTCTCCCGCTGAATGAGATCTGGCAATGAGTGTAAGTCATGACGTGGTGGTAGCCAGTATAAATAGGCGCGTTCAACGAGACGTAGAGAGAGCTGTTGTTGTACGGAGAGAGCTGTTGTTGTACGGAGAGAGCTGTTGTTGTACGAAGTGAGCTGTTGTTTATGTGTCAGAGAGCTGTTGTTGTATAGAGAGAGCGGTTGTTTATGTGCGTGAGAGCTTTGTTTCGTGTGTAAAGAGATCTTCGTTTATGTGAGAGCCAGAAGTTTACCAAATAAAAGATTGTCTTAGTAAGTACGTCTTTCTCAGTTCATAGTTTTGTCAGATCTCTGTCTGGCTGTTAGGTTAATTTCATTAGTTGATTATTATTAACAACCAGCATAAGACTTTATTCATCTTAATTACTACTACAACATTACTAGCAGTTAAAAGCTTGTTCATTATTATTACTACACTACTAGCAGGAAAGTTTATTCATGATATAATTAACAAACAACAAGCATTAGAAGAAGCATTAGCTTAGAAGAAGCATATATTCATTATAATTCAGTAGCAGAAGCGGTATATTCATTATAACCTGATCAATGGGCTTGTGTTTTCTTCAGTGACGAATCGCAGTACAGCCTAAACACAAATTCTCGACATACGTGCATTTGGAGAAAGGCAGGAAGCCAAAATCTTTCGCCGCCCCGGTGGCGCAGTGGTCTAAGCAATGGCTTCTGATCATTCGTCCGAAAGGGGTCCGGGTTCAAATTCCGGTGAGGCATGGATGTTGTGTTTGTCTTACGGCACTGGCTCTCTCCCTTCCGTAGAACCGGTGACCCTAAATTAGGGACGGGCGACTGCTTATTGCCCATTGAGTTGCTCACGGTGGTCGTTAAACCTCCAATCAAAAAAAAATCTTTCCTCCAACACTGGGGAAATTGACCACTACAGTTGTGGAGAACTCCTGGTTTGGGCTGGCATGGTGTTGGATGGATGCACACCACTGCGCGTGTTTCCATGAGGCACCCTAATTGCTGCACGATACAGGGATGTCATCCTAGAGCCCTGTGCACGACATTTCAGAGTAGCTGTTGGTACCCAGTTTCTTTTAATGGACAATAACGCCCGTCCGCATAGGGCTCGGCTGGTCGACGAAAATCTGTAGAGCGAGGATATTCACAGATAGAGTGGCTTGCAAAATCTCCTGATCTGAACACGATAGACCATGTCTGGGATGCCCTGGGAAGAGCAATTGCAAGCCGGCAGCCCCATCTCAGAACCCTCCAGTGACTCCGACGTGTCTTGGTGAAGGAGTGGTATTTATTACACCAAATTTTCATTCACAGCCTTGTAAACGGCATGTGGACTCGTTGTGAGAGCTATACTGCTTTTCGGGGTAATCACTCTCCCTATGAGTTCTTGAAAATCAGCACCACTTGCTGCATCACTTTTGAACAGCCATGCGCATGCTTCCTCCTCATGCGGTGGTGGCATTCTTTTTCTGCTGTGTCTTGCTGCGTTATCGATATACACTGAAAAGCAATGGAATTAGAGACAGCTGGCGTTACGCAAATGTGGCGCTGTGGGCGGCCCTGTAAACGGAAACGACATAACGTATGCAGCGATCCGACAATATAAGGAGTGATGCGACGGGAATCAGTAAGAGTCGGACGCAGTATGGGTAAGACAAAGGATCTAAGCGCATTTGATCGTGGGCAAATTGTCGGGGCCCGACGAATGGGTCACTCCATCTCGTAAGTCGTGCAGGCCCTGGAATTCTCACAGGTGCACCGTGAGTACATCGAATCCGGTAAAATCATCCCTGCAAGGGCCAACTGCCGTGGACAACAGCGTGTGGATGAGCGGGGTAATCATCGGCTAGCTCGCATTGTAACAGCGGATAGACGGGCCACAGTGCAAGAAATCACTCGGCAATTTAACGCTGTTGCACAAAAACCTGTAAGCAGCCACACCATCCAGAACCATCTCCTCGCTATGGGGGTACAGAAGCCACCGTCCCACGAGGGTACCGTTGCTGACCGCACATCACAGGGTGCAAAGATTAGCATGGGCGCGGGAACATCGCCATTGGACCCTAGACATGTGGGAAAATGTTGCCTGGACTGATGAGTCGAAACTCACGTTGGTACATGCGGATGGCAGGATACGAGTACGGCGCAAACCACATGAAGCGATGGATCCTTCTTGCCAGCAGGGTACTCTTTAAGCTGGTGGGGGTGACATTCTCGTGTGAGGACTGTTTACGTGGACTGAAATGAAACCCCTGGTACGTGTGACATCGTCCCTCACAGGTCAACGTTACCGGGATATCCTGGACGACCATTTGCTCCCGTTTGTGCGTCTTCAACATCCCACTGGGGACCTCATCCTGCAACAAGACAATGCACCGTGCCATCGCTCCCGAATTGTATCCAAATGGTTCGATGAACACTCCACCGACGTGACCTCGCTTCCTTGGCCAGCTAGGTCACCTGACCTCCGCAAATCTGTGATGCCATCGAGAGAGATGACCCCCTCCATCAAATCTTCGTGAACTGTGGGAGCTTGTTCAGGGGTCGTGGATCCGTATGGCTTCCCAACGCTTCCGGTGTCTTGTCGAGTCCATGCCGAGACGAATCGCCGCCGTCATCAGGGCGAAAGGTGGCGCTACACCTTACTAGACAGGTATCTCTAATTCAATTGCTCTTCAGTGTATTATATGTCCGTGCCAATCGTCTCTAAACTCTGTGTTGTGTATTCTGCGTTATTCATGATTTTGTGTTTGTCACGTTAATTTTGAAGACCAGATAGACTCTGGGTGTGATTAAAAAAAAATCAGAATTTTCGAAATCACAGCTAAGTACTTAATTCATTTATTTGCGCTCAAATTTTGGAAACCAGAAAGTCTTTGAGAAAATGTATTTAGAATTACATAACATTGTAGATATAGGACAGATTTTCCCTTGGGGTCCTTTCTTAAGTTTAGAAGTATTACAAATTTTGAAGATGACAGTCCGTTTTTTGGTGTAAATATGACAAGGATGGTAAGTCAGAAAATATCCGAAAACTTGAAAATTTCGTCGACCTGGAGCGGGATTGAATCGCGTCTCCTGGATAGCGCCTGAGTATGTTAACCACTACACCACCCAGAACGACCAAGTCTAAAGTATCCGATTAATTTGAATATAACCATCACAGGATTCGCTAGTCGAAGTATCCAGCATTCATGTTTAGCGAATCTGGAGATTAAGATTCTCTTATTTTTCCTATCTCGCGGTGTGGAAATAACACCACACCAATGCGAGATTTTGAACGGTCGGGTCATCCGGATAGTTCGGGCGCCATTATAACGAAGTAAATTTCTCCGTCATTTTTATCCGCGCCAGGATTCGAACCCGGGTCCCCTCATTCCGGAATAAGTCACTCTACCAATTGAGCTACGCGGACGTTTTATTCTGATTCCTATCTGCCTTTATGTCGTGTGCGTCCTTCTGGCAGGTACGTCACATCTCCTGGTACGTTAAAGTACAGCTAAGTAACGCACCCGCTCACAAGATTCGTATCGTCACAAATTGCTTCCAGGAACATGCCGATGTGTTTTCTTTTCTTCAGTGGCCTGCATAATTCCCGGATTTAAACCCTATCAAGTTTTTGTGGGATGAGGTGGAACGAGCTGTTTGCTGCGAGACTTTGCCGCCGTCCAACTTGCAGCAACTTCCCTACTCAGTCATTTCGCCACGGTCCAACATTCCTGCACGACGCTTTCAGCATCTGCCGACGAATTCGGACTGTTCTTCAGGCCAAAGGCGGCGCAACACGCTACTAGGTAGGTGTACCTGATAAATTAGCATCTCAATGTATCTCCTAAACGATTACATCGTAAAACTGTCACTTTTCGTTTACATTGCAGAAAACTAGGTATAACTTCACTCTTAACTAAACCACTGCGTAAAACGGGAGTGTGTCAATTAAGAGTTAAACATCCGTAACTTCGCCCTTAACTGAGCCACTAAACTCATATATACACCACTTTTTAGCCTACATGCCACACCCTCCTCCGCGTTATGCCAATATTGGGTGTAACTCATTTTGCACAAGGGTGATATGAATTCATTGAGCACTCAATGTGTACTGAATTAACACCGCCCCTGAATTTAGACCCCCCCCTTTCCCCCATATGTATATCATCCTGATCAAAAACCATTCTGAATCCAATGCTGGATCTATCTCCCACATGGTCTTCTGGATTTTTTTCCTGTCCCTTGGAATCCAGCCTAGTATTTCAGTTGCCCAACAGTGGTCAGTTCTTCTAGCAATATGTCCAGCCCACTGCCATTTCAGGGGTTTCAGTTTTATCGTGATGTCATCAACTTTTATCATTTCCCTATTCCATGTGTTCCTCTTTCTGTCTTTCCTGTTTACACCACGCATACATCTCTCCAGGCTTCTTTGAGTCGGTCGCAACCTTTGTGTGTCTTCTTTAGTTAAGCTCTGTATCTTTGATCCATAAGGAAGAACTGGAAGTATGCATTGATAAAACACTTTTCTTTTAAAGCATAACTCTAAATTGCTCTTGAAAATCGTACCATTTCTTCCAGAAGCTCTCCTAAAAAAAATTAAAAGCCCATTTATATCTTCTTCTTTGTGACCCTCGCTTGACGTCTGTCGTCCAAGGCAAATGCAGGCATTTGCCTTGGACGACAGACGTCAAATACTTCTAGATTTTCCCCATCAACTTTCAAATCTTTAGTTTTTGTAATACCATTGAAGATCAGTTTTGCCGTCTATTTGTTCATTTTTAAACCCGCTACTTTGCTCTTGTCATCAAGTTCCTAGATCATACAGTGTAGCTCTGGGGAGGTACTTAAAAATGACTTTTTCGTCAGCAAAACTAAGGGATTAAACAATCTTCATTAATTTTCATTCCTTAGTGTTCCTAGTTCAGTGACTGAAAAGCATTCTGCAGTGTGCCACTGAATAGCATGGGAGCTATGATGTCACCTTGATTCTTTTTGTTGTTGTTGGGAGTTTAACGACCACCGTGAGCAACTCAATACGATGTAAGCAGTCGGCCGTCCCTAATTTAGGGCCACTGGTTCCAGGGAAGGAAGAGAACCAGTGCCGTAAGACAAACACAACATCCATGTCTCACCGGGATTCGAACCCGGACTCATCTTGGACGAATGGTCATAAGCCAGCGCTCAGACCATTGCGCCACCAGGGCTGCCACCTTGACTCACTCCACTCTAATCTTTATGACTGCTGTTTCCTCCAACAGGCGAACCTTTGTGCTTCCATTTTCATGGATGCAATTAATAATATTGATGTATTCATCTTCAATGCCGCATACTTTCAAAGGACTTAATAACTGCTGATGGTTTCACGGAATCAAAAGGCTTTTCAAAATCAATGAAAGCCATACATAGTACACTATCTACCAACAAGTAATTGGACACCCCTGCAATCGACGATATCTGCGGTCCTGATACACGTCACGGCCGCCGCCGTTAAATATCGTGTGGGAAACAACAACGCAACCAGTCGCATGCAAGATGCCACGCAGTTCGGAGCTCTCTGATTTCGAGAAAGGTGTAATCGTCGGGTATCACAGAAATTACCGATCCATACGTGACATATCCAGCGAGTTGAAGTACCCAAAATCGACAGTGGCCTACGTGATTGGCAAGTGGAAGATGAGAGGTGACTGTCGGAATGTGCCCGACCCGACAGACCCACAAAACTGGGAGTTAGAGACGGATGGGTGCTGGCCAGAGACATTCGGGAGAACCGCACCAAATCGATAAGCCACATCCGCAAGGAGTTTCAACAGGCATCCGGGAGTGTTCTTTCGATGAATACCATCCGAAAGGAAGCCCATCTGCTCGGTTATCATGGACGTGCTGCCACCTACAAGCCTTTGATCACCAAGTCCAATAGCGCTGCTCGGCTAATGTGGTGCAAAGAACGTCGACAGTGGACCGTTGAACAGTGGAAACAGGTTCTCTAAAGCGATGAATCAAGGTTCACCCTCCACCGTTCGGATGGCAGGGTCTGGGTTTGGCGTCTGTCTGGAGAACGCCTCCTGCCGGAATGTATTGTGCCAACTGAGAAGTTTGGAGGCGGTGGAATTATGCTATGGGGGTGTTTCTCCTGGTATGGCACGGGACCCTTAGTCGCAATTCCTGGTAGACTCAACGCCGAGACCTACTGCACCATTTTGGATGACCATGCGCTTCCTACGTTGTGGCAGTTTTACAAGTTGGACCAATGTTACTTTCAGGATGACAATGCCACCTGTCATGTTGCGAGCTCCACCATGGCTTGGTATGGTGACAATGGGGTTAATCGAATGGACTGACCTGCGCAGAGCCTGGACCTTAACCCCATCGAGCACCTCTGGGACGAGTTGGAGCGTCCACTTAAGGGGTGCCCCCACCGTCCGAAATCGGTGAAGGAACTGACCTGTCTTCTCCAAGCCGAGTGGAAGAAAATACCGCTAGTCGTCGTACAACGCCTGGTTGAGAGTATGCCCCGTCGGGTCGCAGCTGTAATCGCAGCTCGTGGAGGCTCCACCAACTATTGAAGGTGTATAAACTTCGTTTTCCTTTGCTATCACAGGTGTCCAATTACTTGTTGGTAGATAGTGTATAAGTTCATATTCATTCGTTCTTTCAATTGGTTCTCTCGGTACATGAATACGATCTATAGTGCTGTAACCTGTCCTGGATCCAGTTTGTTCCCTTGGTTGAGCCATGTCCAATGTTTCCTTCAAGCGATGCGACAGTACCTGAGTGAAGATTTTGTAAACAACTGATAGGAGGCTGATAGGTTTGTAATTCCTGAGATTTCAAAATCCCCCGTTTTTATCTAGCAGGATCATTGTATGCGGTCCTCAGCAGTCTTCCTTTCATTGAGGCAGGTAGAGAAAGCTTGGGGGCTAGTGTAGTTTCTATTTCTTTACTGGCTTCCTATACAGTGTTCACAGTAATTCTCTCTACCCGTGAAGCCTTCCCCTGTTTCATGCTCTTAACTGCATGATCAACTTCCGTCGGGTTGAGTGGACGGACTTTGTTGACAGTAAATTTCTTAATGTCTCTGTTATCGTGATACCGTTACATCGTTACACCGCTAAATGTACAGTCCGTTTAAATTTCAAAACACTGTAACAAAAGAACAAATGCGTGCAGTGCTGTTTGCACGAAAAGTATCTGCTAATAGGGCGATTTTATGTTCGGCAACGGAAAAACGTTCAGTTCTAATAGTCACCTACAGAGGGCGGCAACAGCTACAAAGTTTGTAAGTACAGTAGAAATCAATGAAAATACATCCATGTACGTTGCATTAATTTGGTGACACTTTCACAACAGTAATTGTACTACATGTCGTTCACCACAAGGTGTTACAGCATTCAAGCGTGTGGCAACTCCACTGATCGCCGAACTTAGCTTGGCTGGATGAATGCAACAGACTTCGTGACGAATATTTTCCTTCAGTTGTGGCAACGTCAAAGGTCTTTTCTGGTACACTCTGAACTTTAAATAACCTCAGAACCGGAAATCCACGGGTATCAGATCTGGAGACCGAAGTGGCCAGGGAATTCCACAGTGCCTGTTGATTAGTCTTTCTGCACCAAATGAGGTGGCAAGAAAGTTCTTTACTAGAGACACGACGTGAGCTGGCGCACCATCCTGTATAAACGTGACAGTATGGAACAGATTTTATTCTTGCAAACATGGCATAACATTTTTATGCTGCAGTTACAAGAAACGTTTGGTATTTACTGAGCAAGTTTTCCAGCCGTTTCAGGGACACGGTTCCTCAAAGAAAAAGCGTCCCTAGAATGACAGCTGCAGTGAATTCATACCACAACGTAACTCGTAGTGAATGCCGTGGTCCCTCTATGTACACATGTGGATTATCCAGTGCCCATATTCGGCAATTATGTGTGGTTATAGATCATTGTAATGAAAAATAAGCTTTGTCTATCCACAACATGTTTAACAACCACTGGGGATCCTCAGTGATCGCAACCAGAGCCCATCTGGAAAATTCCTCTCGCTGTGTGGTGTCCGCCGGTAGCAGATGATGTAAACTTTGCAGTTTGTGTCAGTACAGATTTAACACACCGTGAAGGATACCAGTTGCCGATGCTCTCGATATGCCCAAACATCTTACCACTTCACGAGCACTGTTTGTTCCACTTGTCGTTTGAAATGCTAGTTCGTCCATTTGGGATGCGACAGAATTCGAACGGGACTCTCTTAACCCAGGCCTCCCGCTTCTGGGGAGATCCAGTAAATTTCCAGTTTCTTCAGATCGTCTCACCAGACACTGTAAACTGGCATAATTGATAGGACCTTGACCCTTCTTTAGTCCGTTCTGCGTTTGGAACTTTCGCAAGCTTCTGCTTCCGATTCGCCGCTTACATAAAAGAGCTTCACTAACAAGGCTTCATCCGGCAAAGTTAACATTGTAATAACACTTCTCTTCAACACCGTTTTTAATAACGAAAGGAATGAAGCCAATTTAGAGATGATTAATATGAGTAGCTGCAGCTTATCACTTAGTGCATTTAAAGGCATCGCGTTTATATATATGCCTCCCCGATGGAGCAGTTGTCTACGTGCTTGCTTCTGATCATTCGCCTGAGTTGGGTTCGAATCCCAGTGAGGCATGGATGTTGTATTTGTCTTAAGGCACTGGCTTTCTCCCTTCGCTGGAACCAACGGCCCTAAATTAGGGACACTATAAAAAATGTTATTAAAATATCTATGGGGATATGAATTTTGCTTGCTTTTATTTTCATTAGATGTTTTCTAAACATGATTTTTTTTTTATTTTCGTTTTACACTGCTAAGATATTCTTAGGTACAATCGGCTTTTAAAATCTCTGTCCAGATCTCGTTGATATACCTTTCTTTTTCTCTACAGCAATGTGAAAGGATTTCTGTACCTCTACGTGGTCATGATTTCACTGGTTTGGGATTCAACATTTGCGGCAACATGAGAGATGGGATTTTCGTAAAGGACGTGCTTCATCGTGGACCAGCTTCAGAATCTGGAAAAATCAAATCAGGTAAATTTTTAGCTTCTTTCTTTTCACAGGAAAAACCTTTTCCTTAAGATTCCAATATAAAAAGTATGAAACATTCGTTTCGCAAAGCCACTCATTGTATTGTAACGTGCCTGCACCGCAGGACGCACATGAGATAAAGGCAGATAGCAGTGAGAGCACATGTCCGCGTAGCTCAGTTGGGAGAGCGACTTACTCCGGAGTGAGGGAACCCGAGTTCGATGCCCGGCGATGACAGACTTGTACGTTTTATTGGCGCCCGAACTTCCAGGATGACCCGGCCGTTAAGTTTCTCTCAATGATGTGATGTTCTTTCCACACTGCGAGACAGGAAAAATGAGAATCCCTTCTTCAGTGCTTCGAAAAAATAAATCAGTGTGATGTTACGTTCCACACACCAAATTGTCTGGGATTTCTCAAATGCACGTTCTCCATGGGGTGATTGCCTACAGTGACACGTGGTCTCAGCTGACCAGTGGGCCATGCCACCGGCCCTCTTCACGGCGCAGACAAACTTATACGTAGTTGTGACGTGCCTGCACATAGACGTGCGTGGACAAACTTGTACGTATGTTACTTTCAAACACTATTGTCTGCACCACATAGCTCATTTAGCGGTTACACAAATCCACGATGAAAACACGTCAGAAAACTTGTTGATAACCTTTCCCGAAAGATCAGCTTCATACTTCCTTTTCTGAAAACGTATTGTGGTGCCGTAACTATCGTACTCTGGGCTATCTCAACCACTAGATGAACTAGGCGGCTACATAGGAAACCAAATTGTGGGGACACCAAGATTTAGAGTTGATAAAATCGAATGGTTACTAATTGAGAAAAAATAATAATAACGATAAAAACAAAGACAATTTCATTTTCTGATGTCTTTTCAATTATATTTTCTGTTTCGATATAACTCCAGAATTCGTATTCCTTGAGTAAGCGAGAAACGGAAACTTGCGCTTACAGACTGCGTAAGTCAGCTTGCAATGGATGCGACGCCAACGCGAAAGTGTAAGCCTACATGTATAGAAAAACTCCAGTGAATGCGACGCCAACGCGAAAGCGCAAGCCTACACCTGTCAAAAAATGATTGTATCATCCGGCTTTCAATAGGAATATCAAGTCTATCCAATTCTTTTATCACAAACAATGGCGATGCTCAACTTTTAAAGGTTAGCAACTGTCACACTCAGACTGGTTTCTAATGAGAACAGGTGTAAAAACAAGTTAGTAAAATCATGCAATGCATTGATTATGATACGCTTTCCAACATACCAGAAATAAAAGGAAAATACCTCGGTTTTGAAGTGACTAAACTATGGTATAACGTTTGAGATTCACATATATCAAAACTAAATCTCTTTGTGCCCGTGTTACCTATTTCTATTATCAAGAGCTACCACACATAAGCCATTTTATAATTAAAAATCCCATCTAAATCGGGCAATTTTCACGGAAGTTATCCTGCGAAAATAATGGCTAACGAATCTCACACAAGCGCACAGCCTGCAATTGCTGACAAAAAACACTTTTATTGGAACTGCTTCCAAAGTCGTTACGGAACAATGTGTTGTATTTCGTCGCAATAGAAGAAAATTTTGCGCAAGTTATGAAGATAATGGCTGTAGAATAAATCTCGCTCCTGTACCCTGAGCTTTGACCCCATTTCGATGATATTAAACAGAATTGGTTCAGTATACTTCCGGAACAACATACTAAAGTTTTGTCGCAATAAAAGCATTTTTAGTCAAGTTATGAGGATAATGGCTGTGGAATAAACCTGGCTCCTGTGCCCTGACCTTTGATCCATTTTGATTATATTCAACAGACCTGGTTCAGTATATCTCCGGAACAACATCATAAAATTCTGTCGCAATCGAACCATTTTTACGTACGTTATGACGCATAAGGGCGATGGAATGGATCCCACTCCTATGTCCTGATCTTTGACCCCATTTCGCCCATTTTCAACAGGGTTCGTTCCCACGTTGTCCCCTACCACATACTAAAGGTTCATCGGAATCGAACCATTTTTACGCGAGTTATCGTTCTGACAGGCAGACGGACAAAGCTGGAGCATATACGCTTCTTCAACCTACGGTCGAAAAACGTAAATAAGAAAGGTTCTACCATTCTACCATTATATTGTATTCATTCCGCTGGATTTGTTTTCACCGGGGAATCCAGGAAAAAACCTTGTTGAGTTATCGATGAAACAAAAAATTGCCCGTGGCAGATTTGAAGACACTTGGTAATTTTCCGAAAAACAAAGCTCACAAAATGAAATTTTCATTTGATTTTAATTTACTTTGGACCATAAGCAAATTGATGTAATTTTAATTAGTTTCTTTCCATTTCGTTTACAAATATTTTTTCGCAATATATTTAGCAATGTAATGAAATCGCAATATGTTTAGCAACTTAAATGAATAACAAACTTTTGAGGAGCAAGGCTGGTGGCTTGCCAAGCAAGCTAGCACCAGTCCTGATCATACTCCGACAGAAATCGTGAGATGCCGGTTCGAGTGCTCTGCCAAACGACAACATTTCTCTGGCATTTCTTAGGTACAAGCTCATATTTTTGACACAATTCTGTAGTCACTGAAAAGAGTAAGGCTTTTGAATTTTATGTGTGATCTTTGAAAGAAATCGGACAGTGTGTAATTTTCAAAGGGGTTCTTATACATTCTGTCTGCCCATTTTGAGACTGCCATTCTGCTATCGAAATAATTGGGTGGAAGTTGCTTTGAGCCGACCCCGCGGCCGAGTAGTAAGAGGTGTGGGCTTCTGTCCAATCATTCGAGTTCCGGATAAGGCTATTGAGTGACACCTTTGTGACATAGCGCAGGATGTTTTCCTTCCCTGTACCCAGTAGCTCCAAATTAGGGATAGTCAACTTCTCATAGCCTTAGATGCTCACGAGGGTTGTAAAACTTAAAAAAACAAGTTAGTAAAATCATGCAATGCATTGATTATGATACGCTTTCCAACATACCAGAAATCATTACTCAATTTATGAGGATCATGGCTGTGGAATAAATCTCGCTCCTGTGTCCTGACCTTTGACCCCATTTCGATTATATTCAACAGAACCGGTTCTGTATACCTCCGGAACAACATACTAAAGTTTTGTCGCAATAGAAGCATTTTTAGTCAAGTTATGAGGATAATGGCTGTGGAATAAATCTCGCTCCTGTGCCCTGACCTTTGACCCATTTCGATTATATTCAACAGAACTGGTTCAGTATATCTCTGGAACAACATGAAAATTTTTTGTCGCAATCGAAGCATTTTTACCTAAGTTATGACACATAAAAGCGATGGAATGGATCCCACTCCTATGTCATGACCTTCGACCCCATTTCGACCATTTTCAAAAGGGTTCGTCCCCACGTTGTCCCCTACCAGATACTAAAAGTTCATCGAAATCGAACTATTTTTACGCGAGTTATCGTGCTGAAAGACAGACGGACAAAGCTGGAGCATATACGCTTCTTCAACCTACAGTTGAAAAGCGTAAATAAAAAAGGTTCTACCATTCTACCATTATATTCATTCTGCTGGATTTTTTTTTCATTGTTGAATGCAGGAAAGAACCTTGTTGAGTTATCGATCAAAGAAAAGATTGCAGGTGGCAGATTTGAAGACACTTGTTGGTAATTTTCTGAACAACAAAGCTAACAAAATGAAATTTTCATTTGATTTTAATTTTGCTTTGGACCATAAGCAAATTGATGTAGTTTCCATTTGTTTCTTTCCATTTCGTTTGCAATATATTTTTTCGCAATATATTTAGCAATGTAATGAAATCGCAATATGTTTAGCAACTTAAATGAATAACAAACTTTTGAGGAGCAAGGTTGTAGGCTTGCCAAGCAAGCTAGCACCAGTCCTGATCATACTCCGACAGAAATCGTGAGATGCCAGTTCGAGTGCTCTGCCAAACGACAACATTTCTCTGGCATTTCTTAGGTACAAACTCATATTTTTGACACAATTCTGTAGTCACTGAAAAGAGTAAGGCTTTTGAATTTTATGTGTGATCTTTGAAAGAAATCGGACAGTGAGAAATTTTCAAATGGCTTCTCATACATTCTGTCTGCCCATTTTGAGACTGCCATTCTGCTATCGAAATAATTGGATGGAAGTTGCTTTGAGCCGACCCCGCGGCCGAGTAGTAAGAGGTGTGGGCTTCTGTCCAATCATTCGAGTTCCGGATAAGGCTATTGAGTGACCCCTTTGTGACACAGCGCTGGATGTTTCCCTTCCCTGTA
Organism: Macrothele yani; assembly: GCA_039090855.1. Lineage (NCBI taxonomy): Eukaryota > Metazoa > Arthropoda > Arachnida > Araneae > Macrothelidae > Macrothele > Macrothele yani. The sequence continues at coordinate 71,126,393 of CM077016.1, read as the reverse complement.
CCCAGTAGCTCTAAATTAGGGATAGTCAACTTCTCATAGCCTTAGATGCTCACGAGGGTTGTAAAACTTAAAAAAACAAGTTAGTAAAATCATGCAATGCATTGATCATGATACGCTTTCCAAAGTACCATAAATCATTACTCAAGTTATGAGGATAATGGCTGTGGAATAAATCTCACTCCTGTGTCCTGACCTTTGACCCCATTTCGATGATATTAAACAGAATTGGTTCGATATACCTCCGGAACAACATACTAAAGTTTTGTTGCAATAGAAGTACTTTTAGTCAAGTTATGAGGATAATAGCTCTGAAATAAATCTCGCTCCTGTGTCTTGACCTTTGGCCCCATTCCGATGATATTTAACAGAACCGGTTCACTATACTTCCGGAATAACATGATAAAGTTTTGTCGCAATGGAAGCATTTTTACCGAAGTTATGATGCATAAAGGCAATGGAATGAATCCCGCTCGTATGTCCTGACTTTTGACCCCATTTCGCCCATTTTAATAGGGTTCATCCCCAGGTGTTCCCCTACCACATACTAAAGTTTCATCGAAATCGAACCATTTTTACGCGAGTTATCGACAGACGGACAAAGCTGGAGCATATACGCTTCTTCAACCTACGGTTGGAAAGCGTAAACAAGTTAGTAAAACCATGCAATGCATTGATTATGATACGCTTTCCAACATACCAGAAATCATTACTCAGGTTATTATTACTCACTTATGAGGATAATGGCTGTGTAATAAATCTCGCTGCTGTGTCGTGACCTTTGACCCCATTTCGATTATATTAAACAGAATTGGTTCAGTGTACCTCCGGAACAGCATGCTAAAGTTTTGTCGCAATCGAACCATTTTTACGCAAGTTATGACGCATGAGGGCAATGGAATGGATATACTTCCTATGTCGTGACCTTTGACCTCATTTCTCCCATTTTCAATTGGGTTCGTCCCCAAACTGTCCGCTACCACATAGTAAAATTTCATCGAAATCGAGCCATTTTAACGCAAGTTATGACGCATAAGGACAATGGAATGGATATCCTTCCTATGTCGTGACCTTTGACCACATTTCGAAATCGAAAAATTTTTATGCGAGTTATCGTGCGGACGGACAGACGGACAAAGCTGGAACATATGTATACGCTTCTTCAACCTACGATTGGAAAGCGTAAAAATTGGATTTCACACAATATTACCTGTATCTGTTCCTAGTCACAACAGAAGGTTTAACTTTGTGTCAGAATTAAATTTCTATAATTAAATAATAAGAATACATAAAACGCCATTCTCTAGTCACAACAAAATTTATAACCTCATCTAAAATATAACAACTTAGTAAAATCATGTAATGCATTGATTATGATACACTTTCCAACATACCAGAAATCATTACTCAAGTTATGAGGATAATGGCTGTCGAATAAATCTTGCTGCTGTGACCTTCGACTCCATTTCGATGATATTAAACAGAACTGGTTCAGTATACCTCCGAAACAACATAATAAAGTTTTCTCTCAATAGAAGCATTTTGAACTAAGTTATGATGCATAAGGGCGATGGAATGGATTTCGCTCCTATGTCGTGACCTTTGACCTCATTTCACCCATTTTCAATAGGGTTCATCCCCAGGTGGTCCCCAACCACATACTAAAATTTCATCGAAATCGAATCATTTTTACGCGTGTTATCGTGCGGACGGACAGACGGACAAAGCTGGAGCACATACGCTTCTTCAAATTACGGTTGGAAAACGTAAAAAATGGTTGGTGCGAATCAAGATCTGTCGTTAGCATGTTTCTACTGATACAATCAGATACTTGGAAATACCGTGGGTAACGTTTTGGTTAGACTCCTCGGTGGCCGAGTGGTGTGACACACTGGGGCCTCTGATTGTTCGTCCGAGATGGGCCCGTTCAAGGTGCCCTTGTCTCATTTCGCTGGTTCTGCCTCTTCCGGGGATCCAGTGGCCGCAATTTAGGGACGGGCAACTATTTATAGCCCTTAGAGCTGCTCATGGTGGTCATATCCCATTCCCTCTCAAGCGTTTTGGTTAAAATATTTTCCATAGAAGGTCGAAAAGAATGATGTTCCGCTCCAGGATGATACCGGTTTTCTGAAGAATTGTCATGCACTGGCATTAAAAGGAGGGATCGTTGTCATAAACAGTGCGTTTATGGAATTCATGAAGGTAGCTAGATCATTTCTAATTTCCATTGATTTTATATTACTTTAAAGTATTGACACTGCATCAGAGCACATTTAAGGAGACAGGGGTCCCTGGGGCTGGACATTATTTTGGGTCCCCCAGTATTATAGGCACATCTAGGATTTCACTATGGGTGGATGAGTAAAAATACCCAGAAATTCCCAAAATATGAGGAAGCCATTAAAATATCCCCGCCGTATTAAAGTGTGTATTTAAAATAATATTTTAATAATATGGACGAATCAGTGGTACCAAGAAAATGTAAAAACGCATGTTTGAAAAATGAATACCAGTTCAGTTCTGTTTTAATCTCCCTCCCACCCCCTCTCCAGGGTTCAGCTTGTTGAAATTATATCAAAGTAGTGGACAAAATAACAAGATCTGTGACACACATGAGATAAAGGCAGATAGCAGTGAGACACTCGCCACAGTGTTGTGTAGTGGATAACACTCAGAGCTCCGGAGCCGAGAGTAGCTGGTTCGAATCCTGGCATAAAAATGTTGGAGAAATTTACTTCGTCATAGATACGCATATCTTGGTTGAAACGAATTCTTAATGTATGCAAATATCTTCCAATTACAGATGTGTACCAAAAAAACATCGATAATGCTTTCAAAAGATTTGAAGATGGACTGGGGGCGAGTACATTTTTTGCGGACTCCTCCTCCTCCTAAAAAAAGGCAAAAGAAATTGAAAAAAATGTTCACAATGCAGTTTCTTATAGGTTTTTGCTGTTCTATCTGCAAAGAAAAAAACAACTATAAAACTGTCAATTCTTCAAGCACTCTGCATAATTCTGGGGCCCCTTGAAAATGCGGGGACCTGGGCCCTAGCCTTCCTCATAAATGGGCTCTGCGTTGCATGAAAATCAAGATTGCGGTATTTAACGACAACCTATCTGGGTTGAAGTCAAGTTCACAATTACGATTACAATCAGTCCTAAGCTCAATCTCACGCTCCAACTATCACAAGACAGTGAAACCTCGGTTACGTGTTTTTCACTTTTATACGAAATCCTGCGCTCGTTCCGATATTTTACAGTAGTTCTTATCACTTTTTCAACTCGGTTATACGTAACTCATTTATACGCGTTTTGCGATTATACGTTGAATTTTGAACTATACCAAAAATACATGGTTTGATTATTTTATACGTATAGCCTGGTATGTTACAACCAAGTAGGTTAGAGTCACATATGTGGTGACGATGCTCTGGTGAATGAGGCTGTACCACTTTGCGGCCATTAAAGTGTTCCCAGATGGTGAAGAAGCCACCCATGGTGGCGAAAGCTAGATTTTGTAAAATTAACGCCAAAAAAAAAAAAAAACTGATATCAACGTTTGTTATTATTTGTTAATGCATTTTGTGTTGGCCGAATCTCATTTTTTCGTTGTAAATGCTTTCATTTTTGCATCGTAACTTCTTGCCGATGTGTGAGAAAATGCTGTATTTATGAAATTCTTAATTGTTCTGAGGCACCTTCCTATTTCTTTCTTAAACTGAAATACATGAAACGTTGGTAAAAGTTCCAAACGAAAACTTAAAAGTGAAAATTTCACTCTTCTGTGCAGTGTGTCTCTCTCCGGTTTGGTACTAATACGATTTCTGCAACCGAAAAACATGCATTTTAGTCACGATGAAGTATTGGGCCTAAAAATGACAGCAGCACTACCATAAAAATATTCCACAGCTAAAACTGCATGTAACTCCGTAAGGAATCATAGTATGGTCATACTTCATCGGGGACTAGTATATACTTACCGACCTTATAATGAAGTAAATTTCTCCGTCATTTTTGGTCCACGCCGGGGATCGAACCCGAGTCCACTTATTCCGGAACAAGTCGCTCTACCAACTGAGCTACGCGGACGTTCGTTCTTACTGCTATCTGCCTTTATGTCGTGTGCGTCCTGAGAGGCAGGCACGTCACATCTCCCCCTCCCGAAAGAGGGCCGGGGGCATGGCCCACGGGTCAGCCGCTACCATGAATCGTCGCAGGCAGCCATCTGCTGTAGAACGTGCACTTGAGAACTCCCAGTCAATCTAATGTGTGGAATGCAACGTCACACACATTTATTTTTTGAAGCGCTGGAGAAGGGATCTCTTATTTTTCTTATCTCGCGGTGTGGAAAGAACATCACACCATTGCGAGATCTTGAACGGCTGGCTCATCCGGGAAGTTCGGGCGCCATTATAACGAAGTAAATTTCTCCGTCCTTTTTAGTCCACGCCGGGGATCGAACCCGAGTCCACTTATTCCGGAACAAGTCACTCTACCAACTGAGCTACGCGGACGCTCATTCTTGCTGCTATCTGCTTTTATGTCGTGTGCGTCCTGCGGGGCAGGCTATAACAAGTGGTTATTTACCTACAAGAGCATTTGTGGCTATAACTATATAATAATTATTTATCTCCACGAGCATTTGTGGGTATGCGGCCCTGCCCTGCCCTGCCCTGCCCTGCCTTGCCTTGCCCGACCGGTTTCACTTTCATCAAGCTTTCTGCGCCACTTATTGCAAATAACGCAAGGCTTCCTCAAGAGCAGGGGCCTTTAAATAGTGCTCAAGGAGCACTTTCTAATGGCCAGCGTGATGTTGTCCACAAAGGAAATTCTTAAAAAAAAAAAAAAACATTTTCGGAACGGAAAAATGAATATCCAAGTACCCACGGACTTTGAATTCCCAAATCTGCTATGAGCTATGCTGCGACAAATTATATAATTGAAATTTGTAAGACTACATTAAAAAATACGTGTTGCGAATTCACGGAAAATTTCTGAAAATAACGTGCAACAAAGTTGCCGGTAGGTATCCGTGTTTTTCAGAAACGTCCCGTTTCTGAAAGTGCCCGTTTATTTTAACTTCCGTGTTTCCCCAGATTTTCCGTAATCAGAAATTCCGTTTATTTCAGAAAACTCCATTTCAGGTTTTTCCGTATTTCAACTGAAATTCCGCAAAACGAACGAGCCTGCATATTTCAGCCCTTTCTCCAGATAATCCTTCCGCTCTGGTCAGGATTGAACGCACGCCTTTAACCATTAAGCCTCAAACACTCGGGAGTTCGAGTCACGTACATCGTAAAACAAATTGCCCGAAAATGAAATTAATTTTTTGTCATTAATACGAATGATTTAGTCATTTTATTTTCTGTTGGAGCTTATTTTATCACGGAAAAAGTGAGAACGGAGTTTTTTCGTTAATATACGAAAGAAGTGCCGAAAGGTTTCTGAAAATTCAGAATTTTCCGTTAACACACCTTTAAAACGGTAATTTGCCGTCAAAATAAGAAAGAAACTGCGAAAAGGTTTTTGAAAATTCAGAATTTTTCCGTGGTATGAAAAAACCGTGAAATTCAGACCAGATTTATAGGCACCTGGTCGACCTGCTGCCCGGGATTTGTCGAGCCCTTGTTAGTCCTTCTGACACAGACATCATGCTAATGAACAGAAACAAGTGACTCATACATCTTTCTTGGGTTCTGTGCCATTTTTATAGCCCTTTTAACAGGTAATCAGTCAGAAAGGATTAGTGTCAACCATCCCCTTAAACGAGACCACTTTAAATTGCAAAAGCTAAGGGGGAAACAACACGTTCTGACTAGCGCTGACTGGGCCACCATATTCTGGGCTATGTGAGCCTTATGCCAACTCAAGGGGGTGGGGGGGGATTATGTGTACTTGTACTTCAGTGTTCTTGTAGAAGAAAACCAAGTTATGCTAAAACAGCAAAGTTTGTTTACCACTTTGACGGCTTCAGAAAACAAAAACATAAAAAAAAACAACCTGCGTAGTTAAATGTTTCTGTTGAGCCAAGCCAAACATTGTTTCTGAAACACCCCTCACTCCCCCTTTTCCGAACTTCAAATTTAAATCCCCGTCCCTCTGAGCTGATATCCTGTACCTCAGTCTGCTTTTTGCCAGTTGCATTTGCAGTTGGATAATAATCAATACAGTCTAGTCAAATGTGCTATCAATAGTCTCGGATAAAAACTCGATCAATGCATTGAGGTTCACTACGGTAAAATTTTTGGGTGGCTGCTTGTTATATGTACATATTTATTTATTTTATTTATTTTTTTTGAACGAGATCTGCATCTGATATATTACTTTTTGGGTTACACGAATTCTTGAATTGCAGTTCTGGAAAGTCTGTTTCAGTTACAGCAAAAAATATTTTTTCTCATTTGAAAGCAATTAAATAAAAATTAATTTTCGTATTCCTTAATTTGCCTCACCTTATGAATTTGCACTGAAATTCCTCCAGTTAATAAATAAGGGAGTCTTCCTGCTCCTTTCTACCTCGCTTCCGTGTCACTTTCCTATTGGGCACTCTAGCCCAAATCTCCTAGCTTTCTATTTCTAAGGGTTCTTTAAGACCTGGGGTCAGACACTTCCTTCCTAAAATCCTCTACATATGATCTGATCTGGTTAGAGATTCAAATTACTGATGGAGGGACCCGAGGTTCAACCCTAGCCTAGTAGTGTGAATTTCTAACAATCGCTGAATATCCGCCGTGCATCAGACGAACACGTTAAGTGACGGCTCTCGGGCAGGAATCCCCCGGTTAAAGTTCCTAAGCCCCCTTTAATTTCTCTCTGCGTTCTATCTGCAAAATCGTACGCTTGTACGGTGGCGCCATCTAGTGCGCGCTCTCTCTCTCTCTCTCTCACTTACAAACTATACTGTCAGAATCGCTAGATTCGCTCTAAATTCCTTCAGTTTCTGTGCCCTGCCCGAAAGGGCACAGAAACTGGATGATTATATTTAAAATATATGGATTTTTTTTTAGTATATGTATTTGAAAAACCAGGTATACTCAAAATTGATTCCCTGCTTGTATGTACTCAAAAATGAGTACGTGTCTTTTCCAAAAATGAGACACAAGTACTCGGAACTATTATAAGCCCAGAATGTACTCAAAAACGAGAACATTTTGCTTATTTCTAAGTACCAATTTTTAACAGCGAACGAATAAAGTCTTCGACAGTCTCTCTCTCTCTCAGATAACATACCTCGTCTATTACTTCACAGCGACGTAAGTAATTTTGTTCTTATATTGAAATTTAACTACACAGTGCGTCAAAGAATTTTTAAGACTGGCGCTATATTTCAGCCTACGGTGGCGCCACCAGTGTAATCGCGAATGCGTTATAAACCGTGACCATCTGCTTGCTTTCTGCCAAAAGTACTGCGCAGTTGTTAAAGTAACTCAAACGAAACGGCCGTTCATTAGGGAAGTAAAATTTTTTTCATGTTGAATTATTAAGATGGAACAAAGGCCTGTTTTAAAATTTAAGGCAAAACTTGGTAAAAGTGCCTCGAAAACGTACCAAATGATGAAACAAGTTTACGGTGAGTTTTGTTTAAGTAAATCAAATGTTTTCCTGTGGCACAAACGTTTTTTGGACGGAACAGATACGCTAGAAGATGATAAGCATACCGGAAGACCAAGTTCATCTAGGACACCTGAGATTATTGAAAAAGTGCGTGATTTCGTGGCAAACAATCGATGTGCGTCACTAAGAATGATGGAAGAGTCTTTAAACATCAACAAAGAAACGATTCGAACCATCCTGCATTAAGATTTGGTCTGTGCTAAATTTGTTCCACACACGTTAACCAATGAACAAAAATCAAGGAGAAGTGCACATTGCAGAGACATCATTTCAGCCGCTGAAAATGATCCAAACTTCTTAAAATCGGTTGTTACTGGTGATGAAACATGGTGTTTTCAATATGATCCTAAAACAAAGCGACAAAGTGCGGAATGGAAGTCAAAAAACTCACCACAAGCCAAAAAAGCAAGAAAAGTTCCATCGAAAATCAAAACAATGCTCATTACATTCTTCGATAGTAAGAGTATTATCCACAAAGAATTTGTTCCAAGTGGACAAACAATTACTGGTGAGTTTTATTTAAATGTTTTGAGGCGTTTGATGGGCAGAATTCGTCGCATTCGTCCAAAATATTGGGATGAAAATAGTTGGTGTTTGTTGTACGATAATGCACCCAGTCACACCTCACTTCTTGTTCGTAGATTTTTGGCGAAAAATAACGTCTGTGTGTTGAATCATCCACCATATTCGCCTGATTTAGCACCCTGCGACTTTTCTTTGTTCCCAAAACTTAAAATGACGTTAAAAGGGTGTGTTTTTTATGACATTTCGAGCATACAAACAGCTTCGACGCGTGCTTTGGAGGCAATTCCGCAAAGTGAAGGCCGTTTGTTGATTGCCAGTCCGCCACGACTTTCTGATGCGCAGGTTCTCTCTTTACAGCGGCTTCTGCCCTCTTCTTAGACGGCGAATATATTCGTTTCAGCTGATTTCAGCCCATTTTGGTAACCCCGAGTTAATTCGTTGCAGCCTGTTAGAGGGTTAAAGAGCTTCGCCATATACCGCAAGCAGAACCACATCCATAAGTTTCACTAGAAATTTCCTTGAGGCCGCAAATCTGCAATGAAAACGTTTTAACCGATTTGTCTGGGCTCCGGAGTAGTAGCGTCAGGAAACTGCATAATACAGGATGCCCGAACAATGACTGTGCACTGAATGTACGAATTGCAGTAATGTAATAATAAAGAAATTTTGAATGGAATTACAGTAAACGTGACCCTTCACGTGGCAGTGCTCTGTGTCTGGTAACCTTCATGTCTACCCACCTGGAGACGCGCACAATTGTCATTCCGGGCTAATGTCATTCCCGAGCGCTTGGTCGATGGAGGCAGACGTGTCGATTGATCACTCTTCTCGGCACAAGGACAATGGTGTTCACGATTGAACAGAGAGTGTTTTTTGGTGGACCATGTATTTTGCCATGAACACAAGTACACTGACGAAGCTCAAAAATAGTTCGCTGGGAAATTTTGTGATGCAGACGTCCCCCACCGTAATGCGGTACGTCAGCTCATAGCGAAGTTTCGGGAACCTGGCAGTGTTCTGGATGCCCTTCGCCCCGGTAGGCCATCCACGGCAGACGAGACAGTACAGGATATCCAGGACAGAATACAGAGGAATTCAAACAAGTCAGTGAGGCGGCTGTCACAACAAGCTAATGTGCCAAAGAGTACAGCCCACGATATTCTGAAAAGAAAGTTGCGTTTCCATCCGTACAAAGTGTCTATAACGTACAAGTTTGTCCGCGCCGGCATCGAATTCTGGGTACCCTCACTCCGGAGTAAGTCGCTCTCCCAACTGAGCTACGCAAACATATGCTCTCACTGCTATCTGCCTTTATCTCATGTGCGTCCTGCGGTGCAGGCACGCCACACCCCACCCCACCCCGAAAGAGGGCCGAGGGCATGGTCCACGGGTCATCCGGGACCATGTGTCGCTGTAGGCAGTCATTCCATGAAGAACATGCATTTGAGAAATCCTAGACAATTTGGTGTGTGGAACATAACATTACACTGATATATTTTTTAAGCTCTGAAGAAGGGATTCTCATTTTTCCTGTCTCGCCGTGTAGAAAGAGCATCACATCATTGCGAGAAACTTAAGAGCTGGGTCATCCTGGAAGTTCGGGCGCCAATATAACGTACAAATTTGTCCGCGCTGGGAATCGAAGTCGTGTCCTCTCACTCCGGAGTAAGTCGCTGTCCCAACTGAGCTACGCGGACATGTGCTCTCACTGATGCTATCTGCCTTTATCTCATGTGCGTTCTGCCGTGCAGGCATGTCACATGTCTGTCGTGCATCAGCAGAAAGAAACAAGCCACGAGGCCAGTGTTCGGTAGTACAGGTGGTTCCAAGAGCTCCTGAAGAAGATGAGCACATTTACAGATGAGGCATGATGCCACCTGCCTGGGTACACCACCAACAGCTAAAACACTCGTCTGTGGAGAACTGAAAATCCCCACGAATTTAAGGTGAATCCACCTAAAATCTTTGCCTTCTACACTGCCGGAAAGTGAAAAAAGAACACCAAGAAGGAATTGGCGGACGATCATGAAATTTACTTATGTTAATGGGGTCAAGTTTACGTAGATGTGATGTTAATTTCGGGACCAACCGGTGAGCGCTTACGCCACAGCACGGCATAATATGCAAATTATCGTCGGTGGTATTTAAGGAGTACGGCGAAGTGAATGTAATCAGTCGTCGGCGTACGGACACGTGTGAAGACCCTGAAGAAGCTGCAATGCCTGGACATTGAAGACTTGTACGATTTCAGCAGTTATCGGACTCTGAGCGAGGTCGTCTAGTCGGACTCCGCGAGGCCGGGTGGTCGTATCGTCGTATTTCGGAGCGAATAGGACGGGAAGTATCGGTGGTGGTACGATGGTGGCGTAGATGGTCCGAGGAACATTCCCACACGAGACGACGTGGAACCGGGAGTCACAGGAGGACTGATGAGCGGACCGATCGACGCATAAGAAGAGCGGCGTTGTCAAGCAGAACATCCACTGCGACGCAAATCCGATCTGCCGTTGCACCTGAGGTGACTGTGCGAACAATGCGCAACCGTCTACTGGATGCAGAACTACGTGCAGGTGTGCCTCTGGCATGTGTACCTCTGACTCCAGCCCATCGTCGGGAACGTCTGCAGTGGTGTCGCCAACGTCTGCACTGGAGAACGCAATGGTTATCTGTCCTGTTTAGCGATGAAAGCAGATTCTGCTTGGGAGCCTCCGATGGCCGTATGCGTGTTCGCAGACGCACAGGGGAGCGTTTCCACCCTTCTTGCATCCGCCAGCGACACACAGGGCCTATACCTGGTCTCCTGGTGTGGGGAGCGATCTGCTATCACTCCCGTACACAACTAGTGTTTGTACCGGGTACGTTAAACAGCACCTCCTACATCAACAACATCATTCAGCCCGTTGTTGTGCCATTTGTAAGGTCGGTCCATCGTGGTGTTTTCCAGCAAGATAACGCATGCCCACACACGGCACGTGCAACGGAACATGCACTTCAGTGTGTGAGACAACTTCCATAGCCTGCACGTTCACCGGATTTGTCCCCCATTGAGCACGTGTGGGATTTTATGGGACAACGACTTATCCGGTCTCCACGGCCAGCCACGACCATCCCCGATTTACGCGTCCAGGTTGAGGATGCTTGGAACTCAATACCCTAAACTTACATCCAACATCAGTACGGTACTTACATCCAACATCTGGCGGTTCAACCTCGTACTAACCATGTTACATGGAAATGTTATTTTTCAGTTTACCAGCAAATACACCTGTATTTTGCCATAATGTTTTGATCACGTTATCCTCTGTATTCCGTTATTATGCTGTATAAATTTCGTTGGTATCGGACGTCTCCTTCTTGGTGTTCTTTTTTCACTTTCCGCCAGTGTATTTCCAATGGACAAACTTCTGTAGCCGTTTTCTTTTTAATTAATGCGTTCTCAAGGATGTAACTTTGGACATCGATAAAAATAACTTGATATTATAGCCTAGCATAATTAATGTTTTCTGAAACGTAAACATAATTTTATTAAAAATCAAGAACTTTTCCTTTGGTGGTGTTGAAACCAGAAAATAGATGGCGCGACCTGTACATTGATGACGTCAGTAGACAAACAAATCTTGGATTACTTAATTATGGTTAAATTTTAGAAAATATTACGTATACTAAGCTATAATATGAAGTTATTTTTATCCATGTTTAAATTTTCATCCTTGGGAACGCATTAATTGTGAAGAAAATGGCTACAGAACTTTTGCCCATTGGAAATACAAGACAAAGATCTTAGGTGGGTCCATCTTAAGGAAGTGCCTCTCCACAACCAGAAGGTCGGTGTTTGGTGTGTCATGACTTGTACGCGCATTATTGGTCCCATTTTCTTCAGTGAAACCATTAACTAAGAACGTGACCGTGCTCAGATTATCCGACCATTCTTATCCGAACTCACGGAACAGGAAATCAACCGAGGATGGTTCCAGCAAGACAGTGTAACTGCTCTCACCGCTGGTGGATCAATACCCAGCTTCTGGGGAATTCTTCGGAAATCGCATTATCTCCCGAAGACTGTGGCCTGCCCGGTCACCGCCTGACTTTTTTTCTGTGGGGAGCACTGAAGGGAAAGGTGTACGCAGGTAATCCGCTTGAACTTCAAGAGCTACAGGCTGCAATAACGACTCACATCCAACAAATCACACCACATACCATGAGAAAGGTCTTCACCAACATGCAGAAGTGTGTGCATGCATGTCTGGTCGTCAATGGGGCCCATTTCCAACACCTCCTGTAGGAACCAGTTCGACATGGCAAGTGTTACTTTCAGTGCGCAGTTGTTTTTCGGACACCCTGTAAACAGAACAACAATAAACCCTCTACGAGTCTCGAAACATTGCGATCGCTTTTTTTGTTTTAGTTAATTGTGGACGCGTGATTCCTGCCAGCCTTTGATGATGCCGCCAAATCTGCTATGAACATTAAATTCCGAAACAAACGAAAGAAAGGCTGCCCTAGTGACTATTCTTTATGTCACCACTGTACAAGTGACATAAGGAATAATGTTTTGTGAAATGAGAATAAACAAGTACTGAAAACTGAGGAAACTGAAAAAGATTCTCTGTATATGCGACATGGTGTTGCTACATAAAAAATTACCATAATTTCTTTTCATTCGTTTCCAGGTGATCGCATAATCAGCGTAACAGTATCCTTCGGCTCAATTGTGTATGAGGACGCTTTGACTATATTATCGTATGCTTCCCCTTACGACGTCAAGCTGGAAATCGAAGAAGGAGCCGAGAAAAATTTGCTTTTGGCTACTTCCTCTCCGGGGAAACGCTTGGCTTCAGCAAGTTTTCGCAACGGTGGACAAAGACTTTTCCATCCTCTGTACCGCAGCCAGTCAATTGACGATCTCACCCAAATTGGGAAAGACTCATTCCTGCTGCAAACTAAGTCTTCAGGCTCGGCATCAAGTTATAAAAGATCACAAAGTATTCAAGCGACGACTCCCAAGTCTCGACCTGTACTGAAACCTTCAGAAAGTGCTCCGGATGCAAAAGTACTCAACAGTTCGAAAAGAAGTTTGGATTCCAGTGGATCCAGTGAATCGTCAGTGAGCAAGAAAGTTTCAACTGAAACTTTAGAGAGTAAGTATCACGCTGAATATTGCGAAACTAATTATTATAATTCTCGCTGTTTATGATTTCCATTATTAAAATTTGTTCTGTTGGTTATGCGGCATAGGCTGCGGATTCAAAAAGGGGGTAGGTACCTTTTCATTTCGCTAAAATAAATCCGATTTAAAATAGAACTTGGGCTGCAAAAAATTAAAGTGATATACAGTAAAGGAAAAGGTTGATCAGTCTAGGTTCGAAACCTGCTTAGCCATTTGAGTGTCAGTGACGAGTCTAGCTCGTGCAAATTTCCGCAACTCGGTGTCGTGGACGCGCTACAAACGTCCATGACACGTTCTTGAAATTTGTTTTCTTCTTTGGGTGCTATAACGAAGTAAATTTCTCCGTCATTTCTGTCCACGCCGGGCATCGAACGTGGGTCCCCTCATTGCGGAATAAGTCGCTCTCCCAACTGAGCTACGCGGACGTATGCTCTCGCTGCTATCTGCCTTTATCTCATGTGCGTCCTGCGGTGCAGGCACGTCACATCTCCACCCCCACCGAAAGAGGGCCCAGATAATTTGTTGTGTGCAACTTAACATCACAGACATTTATTCTTTCGAAGCACTGAAGAAGGAATTCCCATTTTTCCTGTCTCGCTGTGTGGAAAGAACATCACATCATTGTTGACGGAACTTTGAATTTGGGGCACGTACAGCAATGGCTCGCTCCTATTTTTCCATTATAGCGCTCATTTTGGCAATGACTTGTAAATAGGTTAACTAATTCAAGCAAATTTTCCAGTTTTTGATATAACAAAAAGATGTGCCTGCAAATAGTTTTTTTTTTTTATGTAGTGTTTGGTTGTAATTGTGTATTTCCTAGGTACTTAGGCGTTTTATACTTCTTTGATCTACGTAATTAGGTTCCTAAAGCAGTGTGAGTTCGGGCTACGACCATCCAGATTGCAATCTCGTTTTTATTTCTCCCTGCGTTACTTTATTATTTTTTATTATAATTTTTTCATATTTTTATTTTTTTATTTTTATTTCTTGTCTCCTATTAATTTTCAGGAGAGTTTTACTGCTTGTGGGTCTCGGGTGGTAAATGTAGCAGTTGGTGTTTTGATTGCTATTGGATTGCGTGTTTGAAATAAATTTTCTGTTTGCTATTTTCTTGCAAACTGGATGGTGAAGAAACCCACGCATTTTGGTCTTTATAGAGTATGAGAGGTGTTATCTGTGTCTAGCCCTTGATGAAGCCATAGATAGCAGTTGCCATATGTTCTATAATCCTTCCTTTTTCTCCTGGTTGATTCTTAGGTCTCTTCTTTCGGGTTTCAGAATCGGTTTACATCCGCTTTCAGTATTTTGTTAAGGTTTTTACGTTATATATATATTGCATCTCAACACTAAACTGGAACGTAGCAGGCTCATAAGACAAACAAAAATGCATTGACATAACCAACCTCAAAAAACATCTTAATACCCTCAAATTGGAACTCGCCGCCCCGGTGGCGCAGTGGTCTAAGCGATGGCTTCTGATCATTCGTCCGGAAGGGGTCCGGGTTCGAATCCCGGTGAGGCATGGATGTTGTGTTTGTCTTACGGCACTGGCTCTCTCCCTTCCCTGGAACCAGTGACCCTAAATTAGGGACGGGCGACTGCTTATAGCCCATTGAGTTGCTCACGGTGGTCGTTAAACCTCGAAACAAAAAAAAAAAAAAACAAATTGGAACTCAGGAACAGATTCTCTGCTTCAGAAGGCCTAACATCGGAAGAAGTGGATATTACTGAAGTTAACAGAGAAATCACCAAGGCTTTTATGGAAACAGCAACAAAAATAGGTGGTGCTAAGGTCAAGTTACATACACTAACGAAAAAAAATACCAACACCAAGAAGGGGTTGTGTTAGATAAACGACAGTTGGTAGGCGGTGAGAGTACATCTGTAAGATGACTTCTATGCATATTTCGCGCTCGGCGCATACGTGTGGCGCTAGTAGCGCCCCTCGGAACATGCAAAGCAGGTTTGTTGTAAATACGCGCTGTAACGTTCGTGAGCGTTAGTTATCGTTGAGATTCGACGTAGTGTGTTGATGTTAGTCAGAAATGCCTTTAAGAAGACGAAGAAGCCATTATCAACAGCTCACGGAGTTTGAACGAGGTCGTGTAATAGGGCTACGAGAAGGTGGATTTTCGTTCCGCAATATTGCAGAACGACTTGGCAGGAATGTAACCACTGTGCATGATTGTTGGCAGCGGTGGTCAAGGGAAGGTACTGCCTCAAGAAGACCGGGTTCCGGCCGGCCACGTGGCACTACTGAGAGGGAGGACCGCCGTGTATGGCGTATGGCCGTGGCGCATCGTACCGCATCTGCGGCAGCAATTCGAACTGCAGTTGCCACCACAGTGATACAACGAACTGTTACAAATCGGTTACTTGAAGGACAGCTCCGAGCCAGACGCCCTGCAGCGTGCATTACACTTACTCCAAAATACTGCCGTTTGCGACGTCAGTGATGTCAAGCTAGAGCTCATTGGAGGACGGAGTGGAGATCTGTTGTGTTTTCTGATGAAAGCCGGTTCTGCCTGGAAGCCAGTGATGGCCGTGTGTTGATTAGAAGGAGGCCAGGTGAGCGCCTGCAAACAACCTGTCTGCGGCCGAGACACACTGGACCTACACCTGGAGTTATGGTCTGGGGAGCAATTTCCTATGACAGCAGGAGCACTCTTGTGGTTATCCCACGTACCCTGACGGCACAGTTGTACGTCGGTCTGGTGATTCAACCTGTTGTGCTGCCATTCATGAACAGCATTCCAGGGGGTGTTTTCCAACAGGATAACGCTCGCCCGCATACCGCTGTTGTAACCCAACATGCTCTACAGAGTGTCGACATGTTGCCGTGGCCTGTTAGATCACCAGATCTTTCACCAATCGAGCACGTATGGGACATCATTGGACGACAACTCCAGCGTCACCCCCAACCAGCATTAACCGTCCCTGTATTAACCGACCAAGTACAACAGGCATGGAACTCCATCCCACAAACTGACATCCAGCACCTGTACGACACAATGCATGAACGTTTGCGTGCTTGCATTCAACATTCTGGTGGTTACACCGGTTATTAATGTACCAGCATTACACATTTAAAATGGCTCTTTTCGCGCTTACATTAAGCTGTGATCTTGAAACCTTAATCGATTAAATATGTTACCTATACAAATGTATTGCCGCCATTTCATTCCTCTACAACTATTTTTTCGTGGTGTTGGGATTTTTTTTTTCCGTCAGTGTATGAAGAAAATTTCAGGAAAAACAAAAATGTTGATGCAAAAGAGAAGGGAGATGAGTACAAATAAAGAAGACGTAACTTCTAAAGTGGAATATATAAAGCAGTGCAAGACAGTACGTAAAAGTGTCGCTGAAGACATAACTTCTAAAGTAGAATATACAGAGCTGTGCAAGACAGTACGTAAAAGTGTCAATGAAGACATAACTTCTAAAGTAGAATATATAGACCTGTGAAGACAGTACGGAAAAGTGTCACTGAAGACATAAGGAAATTCAATTGTGAACTAGTGAGAAAATCAATTGAAAACAACCAAAGCCTGAAGAGAGCAAAGGAATATCTCAGTAAGAGAAGAAAACAAATTACGGCACTGAGAGAAGAAGATGGGACTGTAACAAGAAATAGAAGCAAATTTTTGTCAAGGTTGAAAGATTTCTACTCAAAATTGTATGAGAGGGTTGATACATCTATTCCAGACATTACGACAGGTACCAGAACCAAAATCCCTCCAGTCCTTTCTACAAAAGTTACACATGCAATTAGGAACATGAAACGGGGTAAACCTCCAGGAGAAGATGGAATTACCATCGACATTATGCAAGAAGCAAGTGGAGAAATTGAAACTACGTTCGCCCAAGTTTTCACCCGATGTCTCGATGAAGGGAAGATTCCTGAGGATTGGAACAATGCTACAATGATCCTGCTACATAAATAAGGTGACGTTGAGGATCTCGGGAACTACAGGCCATCAGCCTCCTATCAGTGGTTTATAAAGCCTTCACTAAAGTTCTTTCACATCGCTTGAAGGTAACATTAGACATGGGTCAACCAAGAGAACAAGCTGGATTCAGGAGTGGCTACAGCACTGTGGATCATATCCATGTACTAAGAGAACTAATTCAAAGAACAAGAGAATATGAACTCTCATAATGCATGGTGTGAAAACACAGTTTTGTCCACGCCGGACATCGAATTCGGGCCCCCTCACTCCGGAGTAAGTCGCTCTCCCAAATGAGCTACGCGGACATGTGCTCTCACTGCTATCTGCCTTTATTTCATGTGCGTCCTGCGGGGCAGGCACGTCACAATGGCTTTTATTGATTATGAAAAAGCCTTCCATTCCGTGAAACCATTAGCAGTTACAATGGCTTTGAAATCCTGCGGTATTGAAGATGCATACATTAGCATTATTAATAACATCTATGAAAATGCAAGTGCAATGGTTCGGATATTTGAGGATACAGCACTAAACAAAATTGGAAAGGGAGTGAGACAAGGTGACGCCATATATCCCAAGCTCTTTAATGCTACATTAGAAAATGTCTTTCAATCATTGAACTGGGAAAACAAAGGGATAAAGATTAATGGGAATTATTTAATTCACCTTCGTTTTGCTGATGACGTAGTCATTTTTGCAACTATCCCTTCGGAGCTGCAGAGTATGATCCAAGAACTTTCTGACAAGAGTAAAGAGTGGGATTAAAAATAAACTTTCAGAAGACAAAAGTGATGTACAATGAATGCTTTTACAAGAAAAGAAGAAAAGCTTGAAACAACCGATACCTATTATCGTGGAGAGCAGTTAACAGCAGAGGGTCACATTGATGAAGAAATTCATCGCCGTATCAAACTTGGATGGAGAGCTTTTGGAAGCAACAGTGCAATTTTTAAGAGCAGTACGCCGTTATGTCTTAAACGAAAAGTGTTTAATCAATAGATCCTGCCAGTGCTTACGTATGGAGCAGAGACGTGGACCTTAACTAAAAAAGACATACAAAGACTGCAGACAACTCAAAGAAGCATGGAGAGATTCATGTTTGGTGTAACCAGGAAAGATAAGAAGAGGAACTTGTGGATAAGGAAAATGACAGGAGTGGACGACATCATGACCAGAGTGAAATTACTGAAAAGGCAATGGGCTGGACATCTTGCCAGAAGAACGGACCACCGACGGACAACCGAAATTTTAGACTGGATTCCGAGGGACAGGAAAAGACCCAGAAGAAGACCCCATGGGAGATGGAAAGATGAAATTCGAAAGTATGCTGGAGTGACACGGAGGAGACAGGCCCAAGACAGACAATTGTGGAAGAAGCTTCGGGAGACCTTCATCCAACAGTGGATTGATAATGGTTGACAATGATGATATATACACTATATTGACAAAAGTCACCGCACACCTAGAAGAGAAACACAACATAGCAGTTATTGACATACATCAGTACGGTGTCGGCCCACCTTGGGCCTTAATGCATGCACTGACCCTTTGAGACATGCTTTCGACAAGGTTTTGAAACAGAGCGATAGCTATGCGCTTCCATTCAGTACATAATGCTGCCTCTAACTGTTGCTTAGTAGTAGGTAGGGCCTTGGTTCCAGACTTCTTACGCGGCGCTCTAATTCATCCCATAGGTGTCCTACGGAATTAAGATCAGGACTCTGTGCTAGCCAGTCCACACACGATATGGAATTATCTTCGAACCACGCTGTAACAGTCCTAGCTTTATGGCTCGGTGCATTATCCTGCTGGTACCAACAAGGCTCGGTTCCATAGTATTGCCACAGAGTTGGTAGGGCATAATTGTCCAGAATATCGAGGTAGACGTGCTGGTTAACAGGTTTGTCCACGACAACCAATGGGCCGGGACCATACCACGAAAAACACCCGCACACGAGTACACTGCCAACTCCAAACTTGACCGTAGGAACAGTACGCTGTGCTAAATAGCATTCCCGAGGCTTCCGCCATACCTACACACGGCCATCGGACTGATGGATCGTGTATCTATATTCATCAGTCCATAGGACCCGTTTCCATTGATCTACGGTCCACGATAAATGTTCTTTACAACATGCTGAACGACGAGTAGCATTCCGAGTGGAGATGAAAGGTTTATGAGCAACAGAACGACCACAGTAACCCATGGAATGAAGTTCTCTGCGAATGGTATGTGTACATACCGAGGTTCCAGCATTTTTACTCACCTGTACACTGAGGTCTTGTGCAGAGTACTCCATCGATTAGCTGTAACGTCTCTCCTGAGGCTTCGACGTCCTCAATTACTGATTTTCTTTGGTCTGCCGTTACGTTTTGCTGCTTCAGGCACGCCATGGGTTTTCCACGTATTCAGTACATCCAAAACAGTAGACTCGAGTATGTTTAAACGCCTCTCGGTTTCTCTTATGGACAACCCACTAATATAACACCCAACAGTCTTTCCTTTCTCAAAGTCAGTATCCTACCGCCGCGACATTTTCACTCAACCTCACAGTGCGATATGATCGCGATCAGCTGCAAGCTTGTTTTTATACCGTTTGCAGCTGAACCGCGCATCTTAACAACGCAGCGGATCCGCTCATTTATATCATCTTCATCAAAATCATCAGCCATTATCAATCCACTGCTGGATGAAAGTCTCCCCAAATTTCTTCCATAATTGTCTGTCTTGGGCCTGTCTCCTCCATGTCACTCCAGCATACTTTTGAATTTCATCCTTCCATGTCCCATGGGGTCTTCTTCTGGGTCTTTTTTCCTGTCCCTCGGAATCCAGTCCAAAATTTCGGTGCTCCGTTCTTCTGGCAACATGTCCAGCCCATTGCCATTTCAGTGATTTCACTCTGGTCATGATGTCGTCCACTACTGTCGTTTTCCTTATCCAGAAGTTCCTTTTCTTATCTTTCCTGGTTACACCAAGCATGCATCTCTCCATACTTCTTTGGGTTGTCTGCAGTCTTTGTATGTATTTTTTAGTTAAGGTCCATGTCTTTACTCCATACGTAAGAACTGGCAGGATGCATTAATTAAACACTTTTCTTTTGAGACATAATGGCATACTGCTCTTAAAAATTGTACTGTTTCTTCCAAAAGCTCTCCATCCAAGTTTTATATGCCGATTAATTTCTTCATCAATGTGGCCCTCACTCGATATCTGCTGCCCAAGATAAATGTAGGAATCGGTTGTCTCAAGCTTCTCTCCATCAATCGATAAATCTTCATTTCTTGTAAAAGCATTGTACATCACTTTTGTCTTCTGAAAGTTCATCTTTGATCCCACTTCTTTACTCTTGTCAGCAAGTTCTTCGATCATACTCTGCAGCTCTGAAGGGGTAGTTGCAAAGATGACTACGTCATCAGCAAAACGAAGGTGAGTTGAGTAATCCCCATTAATCTTTATCCCTTTGTTTTCCCAGTGTGACGTACCTGCCAGCAGGACGCACACGACATAAAGGCAGATAGTAGTCAGAACAAATGTCCGCGTAGCTTAATTGGTAGAGCGACTTATTCCGGAATGAGGGGATCCGGGTTCGAATCCTGGCGTGGACAGAAATGACGGAGAAATTTACTTCGTTATACCAGTTCAATGATTGAAAGACATTTTGCAATGTGGCGTTAAAGAGCTTGGGAGATATGGTGTCACCTTGTCTCACTCCCTTTCCAATTCTTATTTGTGCTGTATCCTCAAATATCCGAACCATTGCACTTGCATTTTCATAGATGTTATTAATAATGCTAATGTATGCAGCTTCAATACCGCAGGATTTCAAAGCAATTGTTACTGCAGATGGTTTCACGGAATGGAAGGCCTTTTCATAGTCAATAAAAGCAATGCATAATGGGAGTTCATATTCCCTTGTTCTTTCAATTTCAATTAGCTCTCTCAATACATGGATATGATCTATAGTGCTGTCGCCCCTGTAGATCATATCCATGTACTGAGAGAACTAATTGAAAGAACACACACATATATATATATATCATCATCATCATCATTGTCAACCATTATCAATCCACTGCTGGACGAAGGTCTCCCCAAGTTTCCTCCACAACGGTCTGTCTTGTGCCAGTCTCCTCCATGTCACCCCTGCATACTTTCGAATTTCATCCACCCATCTCCCATGTGGTCTTCTTCTGGGTCTTTTCCTGTCCCTTGGAATCCAATCTAAAATTTCGGCTGTCCATCGATGATCTGTCCTTCTGGCAGTATGTCCAGCCCATTGCCATTTCAGGGATTTAACTCTGATCATGATGTCTTCCACTCTTGTCATTTTTCGGATCCACGAGTTCCTCTTCTTATCTCTCCTGGTTACACCAAGCATGCACCTCTCCATGCTTCTTTGAGTTGTCTGCAGCCTTTGTATGTCTCTTTTAGTTAAGGTCCACGTCTCTGCACCATACGTAAGCACTGGAAGGATGCATTGATCAAACACTTTTCTTTTAAGACATAATGGCATATTGCTTTTGAAAATTATGCTGTTTCTTCCAAAAGCTCTCCAGGCAAGTTTTGTACGCCGATTAATTTCTTCATCAATGTGACCCTCACTTGATATCTGCTGTCCAAGATAAACGTACGTGTCTGTTATCTCCAGCTTTTCTCCATCAATCGATAAATCTTCATTTCTTGTAAAAGCATTGAACATCACTTTTGTCTTCTGAAAGTTCATTTTTAATCCCACTTCTTTACTCTTGTCAGCAAGTTCCTGGATCATACTCTGCAGCTCTGATGGGGTAGTTGCAAAAATGACTACGTCATCAGCAAAACGTAGGTGGGTTAGATAATCTCCATTAATCTTTATCCCCTTGTTTTCCCAGCTCAGCGACTGAAAAACACCCTCCAATGTGGCATTAAAGAGCTTCGGAGATATGGTGTCACCTTGTCTCACTCCCTTTCCAATTTTTACGTGTGTTGTATTTTCAAACAGCCTAATCTTTGCACTTGCATTTTCATAGATGTTATTAATAATATTAATGTATGCATCTTCAATACCGCAGGTTTTCAGAGCCATTGTAACTGCTGATGGTTTCACCGAATCAAAGGCTTTTTCATAATCGATAAAAGCCATGCACAATGGAAGTTCACATTCCCTCGCTCTTTCAATTAGTTCTCTCAGCACGTGGATATGATCTATTGTGCTGTAGCCACTCCTGAATCCAGCTTGTTCTCTCGGTTGAGCCATGTCCAGTGTTACCTTCAAGCGGTGTGAAAGAACTTTAGTGAAGATTTTATAAACTACTGATAGGAGGCTGATAGGTCTGTAGTTTCTGAGATCCTCAATGTCACCTTTCTTATGTAGCAGGATCATTGTAGCGGTGTTCCAATCCTCAGGAATCTTTCCTTCATTAAGGCATCGAGTGAAAATTTGGGCGAGTACTGTTTCGATTTCTCCACTTGCTTCTTGTATGATGTCTACAGTAATTCCATCTTCTCCTGGAGCTTTTCCCCGCTTCATGTTCTTGATCGCATGTGCAACTTCTGCTGGAAGGACTGGAGGAACTCTGGTACTGGAATCTTTCATGATGTCTGGAGTGCATGTATCATCCCTTTCATATAATTTGGAGTAGAAATCTTTCACTCTTGTCAAAATTTCGCCTCTATTTCTTGTTACAGAACCATCTTCTTTTCTCAGTGCCATAATCTGTTTTCTTCCCTTACTGAGATGTCCCTTTGCTATCTTTAGGCTTTGGTTGTTTTCAATTGCTTTCCTCACTAGTTCACAGTTGAATTTTCTTACGTCTTCAGTGATACTTTTTCTTACTGTCTTGCATAGCTCTATATATTCCACTTTGGAAGTCACATCTTCTTTAGTTGTCCTCATCTCTCTTCTTTTTTGCATCAACATTTTCGTTTTTCCTGATAATTTATTTACATGCAACTTGTTCTTAGACCCAGCTAATTTTGTTGCTGTTTCCATAAGAGCTTTGGTTACTTTTCTGTTAACTTCAGAGATGTCCACTTCTTCCGATGTTAGGCCTTCTAAAGCAGAGAACCTGTTCTTCAGTTCCAACTTGAAGGTATTATGGTGTTTTTTAAGGTTGGTTATGTCAATACATTTTGTTTGTCTTATGAGCTTGCCACGTTCAAGTTTAGTGTTGAGGTGCATCTTACATCTCACCAATCTATGGTCACTACCTGTGTTGAACTTGTTTAGCACACTGCAGTCTTCTATGACGAATTTTTTGTTACACATTTCTCCACTTGCTTCTTATATATATATATATATAGAAGCAAGTGGAGAAATCGAAACAGTACTCGCCCAAATTTTCACTCGATGCCTTAATGAAGGAAAGATTCCTGAGGATTGGAACACCGCTACAATGATCCTGCTACATAAGAAAGGTGACATTGAGGATCTCGGAAACTACAGACCTATCAGCCTCCTATCAGTAGTTTATAAAATCTTCACTAAAGTTCTTTCACACCGCTTGAAGGTAACACTGGACATGGCTCAACCGAGAGAACAAGCTGGATTCAGGAGTGGCTACAGCACAATAGATCATATCCACGTACTGAGAGAACTAATTGAAAGAGCGAGGGAATATGAACTTCCATTGTGCATGGCTTTTATCGATTATGAAAAAGCCTTTGATTCGGTGAAACCATCTGCAGTTACAATGGCTCTGAAAACCTGCGGTATTGAAGATGCATACATTAATATTATTAATAACATCTATGAAAATGCAAGTGCAAAGATTCGGCTGTTTGAAAATACAACACACATAAAAATTGGAAAGGGAGTGAGACAAGGTGACACCATATCTCCGAAGCTCTTTAATGCCACATTGGAGGGTGTTTTTCAGTCGCTGAGCTGGGAAAACAAAGGGATAAAGATTAATGGAGATTATCTAACCCACCTTCGTTTTGCTGATGACGTAGTCATTTTTGCAACTACCCCATCAGAGCTGCAGAGTGTGATCCAGGAACTTGCTGACAAGAGTAAAGAAGTGGGATTAAAAATGAACTTTCAGAAGACAAAAGTGATGTTCAATGCTTTTACAAGAAATGAAGATTTATCGATTGATGGAGAAAAGCTGGAGATAACAGACACGTACGTTTATCTTGGACAGCAGATATCAAGTGAGGGTCACATTGATGAAGAAATTAATCGGCGTACAAAACTTGCCTGGAGAGCTTTTGGAAGAAACAGCATAATTTTCAAGAGCAATATGCCATTATGTCTTAAAAGAAAAGTGTTTGATCAATGCATCCTTCCAGTGCTTACGTATGGTGCAGAGACGTGGACCTTAACTAAAAGAGACATACAAAGGCTGCAGACAACTCAAAGTAGCATGGAGAGGTGCATACTTGGTGTAACCAGGAGAGATAAGAAGAGGTACTCGTGGATCCGAAAAATGACAAGAGTGGAAGACATCATGATCAGAGTTAAATCCCTGAAATGGCAATGGGCTGGACATACTGCCAGAAGGACAGATCATCGATGGACAGCCGAAATTTTAGATTGGATTCCAAGGGACAGGAAAAGACCCAGAAGAAGACCACATGGGAGATGGGTGGATGAAATTCGAAAGTATGCAGGGGTGACATGGAGGAGACTGGCACAAGACAGACCGTTGTGGAGGAAACTTGGGGAGACCTTCGTCCAGCGGTGGATTGATAATGGTTGACAATGATGATGATGATGATGATGATATATATACACTGAAGTGCCAGAAAAACTGGTACAGACGAGCTTATGCAAAATACATAGCAACGTCATCAATGCGCATACTCGGTTGCGTCAGCCAATGCTTATATAAAGCCATAGACATCCTTGCCAGCTGTCAGAGCAGTTTTCGGCATGAGAATGACAAGTAATATCGATTTAAGCGATTTTCAACGCGGTGTCATAGTTGGCGCTCGTGAGATGGGCCATAGTATTTAGGAGGTAGAAACGAAGTTCGGATTTTCACGGACGACCATTGCAAGGGTATACCGTGACTACAAGAATTACGTCAAAACCTCCAACCTACGGTACCAGTGTGGCCGTAAAAAGACACTGGGTGAACGTGACCATCGTTGGCTGTTAAGAATCGTTTCACGCGATAGGCGTGCAACACTCTCGCAGGTATCATCGGAATTCAATGCTGGAGCCTCAACAAGCATCAGCGTCCGAACTGTGCAACGTACCCGGCACGACATGGACTTTGGGAGCCGACGCCCAACTCGAGTCTCCTTGATGGGTGCACGACACAGAGCTATGCGCCTCGTTTGGTCACGGCAACACCGACGCTGGACACTTGATGACTGGAAACAAGTAGCCTGGTCTGACGAGTCGCGTTTCCAACTGTATCGGGCAGATGGAAGGATTCATGTGTGGCGCAAACCCCATGAAGCCATAGATTCCGCCTGTCAACAGGGAACTGTACCAGCTGGTGGGGCGTCCATAATGATATGGGGTGTGTTTAGCTGGAATTCACTGGGACCCCTTGTACGTCTATAAACGTCTGCGACCGGCCAACGCTGTGTGCTCATCCTTTCTGACGAGGTACACCCGTTCATGTCCTGCATTCATGCTGATGAGTTGGGCCTGTTCCAACAGAACAATGCACCTCCACACAAATGTCGGGACACCATATTATGGTTAGAGGAGCATTCATCTGAGTTTGGGGTGTTGCCATTCCCACCCAAGTCCCCAGATCTGAACGTGATAGAACACATTTGGGATGCCATGCAACGCGCTATCGAACACAGGAATCCGAAACCTCGGAATACACCCGAATTGTGGAACGCTATGCAGGAAGTATGGTGTGCATTGCCTACAGCATATTTCCAGAAGCTAGTGGAGTCCATGCCCCGTCATATTTCTGCAGTCCTACGCTCCCGTGGGGGACCTACCAAGTATTAGACTGGTATACCAGTTTTTCTGGCACTTCAGTGTATATATATAATATATATAATTAGTCAGTATTCCTTTTTGAACTCTCCTTCAAGCGTAGTTTTCTGGCTGGCCCGGAAACCTACGCTTCCATCTCATCCCTTTCTCAAGGGGGGGGGGGGGTATATGTGACCTGCCTGTCTCAGAGGGCACATGTCAAGACGGCGAAGTTGCAACGACAAACTTCGTTGGTGTAGCTTAATTGGGAAAGTATTCGGCTCCGGAGTAGAAGGATGCTGTTTCGATGCCGGCAAATGGCTTTTACGCTATACCTCATAAACCTCTAAATGTTCAATTCTTGTGAAAATATGTGTACATCAATTTTGTTTCTTGTAAGTTAACTTTTAATTCCACTTCTTTACTCCTGTCAACAAGTTTTTGCATAATACTCTGCAGATCGGAGGAGTTACTTCCAAAAAAATGTTGACATTGGAATCTTCATTGCCAGTAAAAAGTCACGTACGGAGCGATTGCTTTTGTGGCACCCTTTTGTAAATCCGCGCTGAAAATTCGTTAACTCTGTCGATCGAGGCATCTTGCATTCTTAGCCGTTATATCATAGCCCTACGAGAATATTTTTAGTTGGTTCTGTGACGTGATGCTGGCATAGAATCGAAATCACTACCCAGCAAAAGCAGTCTTGCTGGGCCAGCACTGGGCCACTTCTAACTGCCAGCACTGCCAGCGGTGGCCCAGCACTATGTTGCCGCCGCCCAACCGTCCATAAAATGTCCCGGCGGCCACCACATGGGCCAGCAGTTCGGGCCAGTAGAATTCCAACAGTGGCACCCCCATCAATTGTCATATGCCAGAACAGGGCCATTAGTTATCCACAAGTGGCCCTTCAGCTGCCCTGCAAGCATGTGCCATAAACGATGGTTAGCCTAATGTGCTCCGCTAGTTTCCCAGCAGTGGCAGCCGGCAATCACGTGCCGTAACTGATGGCTTGCCGAACCTTGTCCGCCAATTTCCCAGTAGTAGCCATTTAAAAAAACGCAATGGAGGCGAAAAGGCCATACACCGGCAAGGGCAGAAGGTCGTCCTGTTGCTTCAGGATAACGCGCGACCTGACACCGCGAAAACGACTTTAAACACGATCGCCTTCGTGGGATAGGAGATTTTGTCCCACCCGGCGTATTCTCCAGACTTCGCCCCGTCGGATTATCATCTCTTTCGCTCCCTGCAACATCACCTGCGTGATACGCACTTCACTTCTGTCGAGGAGGTCCACACAAGTATTGATGACTTTATCAACTCGAAACAGCCCTCTTTTATCCGCAGTGGCATTCGGCAGCTCCCTGACTGATGGCTCAAATGTATCCAACACGACGGGGATTATTTCCCTGATTAGGTACGTATTCGATTTGCTATAATTCGCTGTCAACGTGTCGTGCCTATGGCCGAGAATTAAGTTGCACCCCTAATACAAGCCGAGGACAGGCTTTCGGTTAGTAGAGTGTTCTGAGTCTGAATGGGAAAAGCTGCCGATTTATCGGAGTTTGCTAAAGGACAAATTGTGGCGTCTCGGAACTACGATCTTGCAAACGGCGCGGCTTGTGGGTTCTTCACGTGCAGTTGTAGTGAGTACGTATCAAATGAAGTACGCAGAATGCCAAACGACGAACCGTGGTCCAGCCGTGTGTCGTCCGCAGCTCATTGATGCCAGAAGGGAGCGGAGACTGGCGCGCATTGTTCACATCGACCGCTAGGCCGCAGTGCGACAAATCACCCGCAGCTACAACAGTGGTGATCAGGACAATGCCTGCGTAGCCGAAGACCCAGTTCCCATGCTAACTGCACGTCATCGCCAACAACGCATGAAATGTGCCCAAGATCATCGAGATTGGACCGTGGAGGATTGAAAGAAAGTGGCCTGGTGTAACGAATCAAAATTTCTGGTGCATCACGTAGACTGCCGAGTGCGGATACGACGATTACTAACAGAAGCTATGGCACCTGGATGCATTGTTAGGCGGAAACAGGCCGGTGGCGATGTATTCTTGGGGCACTTAAGGCCCCATTATCCCAATAGCACAATCGCTGACAGCTGTCAGATATCTGAACATCGTTGCGGACCAAGTTCACCCATTCATGGCAATTGTGTTCCCTGCTGGTGATGGCCATTACCAACAGGATTATGCGCGATCCCACACTGCCAGAATCGTCAAAGAGTGGTGTTCGAGGAACATGTTGGTGACTTTCTGTCTGTTAATGCCCTGTCCTCCTAATTCACCTGACATGAATCCAATCTAACATTTGTGGTTCGACTTGGAATAGCAGGTTCGCGCTAAATCACCACCACCCCGAAATGTACAGGAACTGGTATACCTGCTGTTGACATTACGTTATCAGATATCCCAGGTTACCTATCTCCACCTCATCGAATCGATGCCTCGCCCCACTATTTTGCGGGCTAAAGGGGGTCCTACAGTTTATTAAGCAGGTGGTCATATTGTAATGGCTCGTCGGTGTGTGGCGTGTGATGGATGTGCGTGAAGCTCGAGTGTTATGCCAAAAGTGCTGTTAGTGGATGCGTTGGACACATCAACAGCAAGTAAAATCTAAAATCTTTATTAACTTGGCAGATGATTTTACTTTGAGGAGCAAACCTCTGAATCTCAGTGTACAGCTTTGTGATTTCTCTCTGAACTTAATGCTGACTCTCTCTATGCAGCAAAATTCCCGATCTTGTGTTTTGTATTTAAGACTTTTCATTGTTAAAATATTTTAGCTGTGTTGTCTGGGGTTTTTTCCACTTCAAAATGCTCAGTTTTATTTTTTTATATTTACAGCTTCAAGCTTTGAGGAACTGTCGGAGAAAAACGATTCCCCAGATGGTGCCAAAAACGATCAAGGAAATGATAGTTTCCTGAAATATGTGAATTTCTCTCTGGATTCTGGAGGAACTGCTAACCGTAACGATTCAGAGACTGTTATTATTGACACAGCTACTTTAGAACTGCCCGTGCAAGAAAGGTTTCAAAAACAGGAAGTTAGTGACTCACATCAAATGCCAAAACACATTACGGAAACTGAGAGCATACAGCAACAGGATTTGGAAGTGTCATTGATTGAAATGAAGATGCCAAAAGCTCCTCCGCGTAAACAAAACACACCAGGTAAAAGAAAAGCACCATCTCCGCCGAAATTGCAGCAACTAAATTCCACCGCTACAGAAATATCAGCTGTAGTCCATCAGGTCGATGAAGCTGCAGATTCACAGTTTAGGGTAAATCCTACAATTTCTGAGAAATTAACCACTGGCTTGATTAGCCAATATGCTATAGATACAAACGATAACAACGGAGAGAAACTGTCAGATATTTACGATTTACATGATAAAGATCTGGAAAAGTCTGAAAATAGTACTTACACATCTGGAGGCTCATTGTACAGTAGCGAAGAAATTTCAGAACCGTCCAGTCCGAAAAGGAAGGCTTCTTCTCTTGGCGATTTGACAAAGCTTAACGAATGTGGCAGTAAAAAAGTGTCTTCCACAATTTTGGAACGAGCTGTTTCGTTAGACTTACAACAGCAGCAAACTGTGCCAGAGGGTAACTTGGAAAGGCAAAAGAAAATTCTGAAGCCTCCGGTATTCAATCCAGAAGATACTAGTGAGGAAGATTTCCATTGCGTAACAGATCAAGAAATACCAACTAATGATTGGGGGATAGTTGATCAGTGGAGAAAACTTTCTCTCAGTCCGGAAAGCAACAGCGATTCCGATATGGTTTTAAAAGATCCACCATCCGGCAACTCAAAATCTATGTCTGTGTTTTCCCCAGCGAAAAAATCTTTGGACAGTAACAGCAGTATTGCTAATGGTCACCATCCAGCTTCTGAAGAACTTTGCAGCAAATTAGATGACATTTCAGCTGGCATCTTAAATATTAAAGACGACATTTCCCCATCAGTGCACTCTTTATCAACTTCTATTTCTTCCTCCCACAATGAAAGCGAGTACAAGAATATTACTTCCACACCAGCCCACAAGGTTGTTGAATTTGACAGCTTTCTCGAAGCGAATAGTCCTATTGAAGGACTGAAAAGGGGAAAAGGAGAGGAACCTGAATATAACTCTGACAAAAAATCGAAAAGTGCTACTGGTGGAAGTGAAAATAGTTCATCGGATACAGCGTGTAGTTCCAGTTTTAGTAGGAGTGCGCACCCTTTAAGCATACCTGTTTCTTTGAGTATTCCGATCATTCCACCAGTAATTCATCACTACGAAAAACTCTCAATCTCACCTTCATCCAATATTCAGGGACAGAAAGATTCTCTGGACGAACACCGTCAAGATTCCGAAGAAACACCCATTCCTTCATTGTACAAACCAGTTTTCATATCAAAGCAGCTTAAAGCTACAAATACGGTATTAACAATGTCTCTGTCACCTGATTCAGAGCCACTGGTAAAGACAAGTGCAGACGAAACTCAGGAAAGTTGGAGCAGCAAAGAGAAGGATTCTTCACTTACTTCCTCTACCTCCGTAAATGGCGACGAAGCTGATTTATCTTCTAGTGGACAGTACAGAACAGCTGTAGAATTTCCCGCTACAACAGACAGCACAGTGTTCGTCACTTCCAAAGTTTGCGGTACCTCCTCATCTTTAAATTCTTTACCAACAGGTGTTGCCAATAAGTATTCTTCGACGGAAGCATCTGAATCTTCAGTGCATGGGAGAGATTTCAGTTACGCCAAAAAGGGAATCGTATCATCACCCGCTGAAGAAGATTAATCACAGTTCAACAGTGAACTGCATTCTTATCCATCATAACTAGAATTGTCTAGCGGAAAGCATTTGATTTCAACTTTGACAAGTTATATTTTAAAAGTGTGAATAAGTGTACGTCGAGGAGAATATATATTTACTCTGAATGTATGTGAAGAGAAAAAAAATATCATTTGGATGAAAATATAGAAATCAGTATATGTGAATTTCGAAGAGCTATTACTTCCGCTGTTTGCTGAAAACCAATACTTCTTCAGTGCTCTCATAAATTTAAACAAAAGAAAAAATTCTTCGTAATAATCATGTAATTTTATAACATGTGTATGTTGATAGTTCAGTAAAAAAAAACACAGGCTGGTAAGGAAGGACGGAACTGACAAATCTTTACAGAAAAAAAAAACAATGCATAAATTTATTCATTGGAAATATGTCATTTCAACTACAGATGGTAAAACATGTATATTTTTTTAAATGTGAGCTCCTACCGTAAATGTACATTTCATCTTTGTTACTTGTTGAATTTGATGCCACTCTAAAATGAGTTTCTCTATGAGTTTAGTTTGAATATTGATTTCCCCTTAGAGACGCATTTTCAGGCTACTATGTCATATACCACAACTTAGATTTTCAGATGGCATTTGACCATCTTTTATAGGTGGGATATCGCGGTACAAAAGGTGGCGAATTCACGTAAAATATTTGATTTTAAATGACGAGCCTTCAGAAATGCGTCATTTATAAGCCAACAGAGAGTTTACAATCATTACAATCTCCACTTCTTTGATGCTAGAATCACATCATTTATTCATTACAAAGAGTTACGTAGAGGGAATATTTGAAACCACTGACAAACTTGTTTTCTCAAAAAGATTTCACTTTTGAAGTATTCAATGTATTTTGTGTCTGTAAATATTGTTTACGTATTGAATTACCAGGGAAAACATGTTTGCAGTTAATTATATTTCGCGCTGCAAGATGAACTGATTTTTTTTTATTCTACACGGAACCTGCTGATCGTTGTGTGCTTTAATCGGCGTGATTCGCGCGTAACGTGCGTGCGTGCGTGTACGTGAGTAAATTTGTGGCGGTGTGGCCAGGACAATGGCCCGCGGCGAAGCAACTTAACTGCATTCCTTAAAGACCACTGTGAAACCCTGCTACCACCCTCAGCAAACGAGGCTTATTTTCCTTCCTGCTGATTGACGGAATACTTCGGTAATCTTCTGAAATCAAATCACTCTTCTTTTTTTTTTTTTTTATCGAGCAAAAGAACAGAAGCTGTATTTTAACAGTTACTGCTGCAGAAAAAGTCGGCTGTTGAACGATAATAAAAAAGAAACCGAATTTCAAAGCAATATCGAAGTAGATGGCTATTAATTCTTTGAAGTGTCAGTTTTCCACTATTTTATTATGCATTTTTACTTATTTCACTTCACTGAAAATCAAATGCATCTGTGTATAGAGAATATTTGTTGTGATTTCTACTTAGAATGGTATATATCAACGCTTGTGAATGTACCTCTGTCGTTTTCCGAATGTACCTCTGTCGTTTGAATGTACCTCTGTCGTCTTGTGAGTGTACCTCGGTCGTTTTCCGTGTCAAGTACATTCTGTTTGTTGTATCACATCTATGAAACCGTGTCTACCACAATTTCATGTATAAGTGACGATATCTCGTATGTAAATCCAAAATGTAAGGATTAAACTCTTACAGCTGCTATGTAAAATATTGTGAACTTTAAAAGTCTAATCATTCAAGGAGATTAATAAGATAACAAAATATGACTGTTTTTGAGAGTTCAACCTATTGTATATAAGAAAATGGGTTTCGACAAAGGTGGAGGTTCCATGCCAGCTTCTGAATGTACAATAATTAAATGGTCGTATTAACCAGTAGTTTCTGCAGTCAAATCCTTTTTGCCGATTTTGTAGCTCATTGCTTTGTTATGATTAGACTTTGGATTATATGCAATTGCATATGTAACTGCATATTTTAGCCATTTTTGACGTTAGTACATGTACACTACTGTTTATGAAAAAATTGCAACACCATGAAGGACTGAATTGCAACACCATGAAGGTGGGATGGGACATTCAATTTCCGAAGTTGTGCAAAATTTCAACATTCTTCGATCCACGATGTCACGTGTGTACCGAAAACGCCTCATGTCCACGGTGGGCATTACCTCCCACCGTGGACAGCGCAGTGGCCGACCACGGGTCCGGAATGATCATGACCAGCGGCATCTGACCAGGGTTGCCCATGCTAACAGACACGTGACACTGGCTCAAATAACATTCACATTCAAAGCAGGAGGTACTAGAGACATATCCATCAGGTCGGTGCAGCGTAACTTAGCATCCATGGGGTATGGGAACAGAAGTCCCACCAGAGTGCCTTTGTTAACACCACGACATCGGACACAGCGCCTCACCTAGGCTCGTGAACACGGTAATTGGACTCTGGAAGACTGGCAACATGTGCCGTGGTCCGATGAGTCACGCTGCCAGTTGTTACGATCTGATGGCAGGGTTTGGATGTGGCGCAGACCCCATAAGGCCATGGACCCAAGCTGTGAACAAACCACTGTACAAGCTGGTGGTGGTTCCATACACGTGTGGGGTATCTTTACGTGGCACGCTTTGGGTCATCGTAAACACGTCATTAACCGGTAATCGCTTTGTTACTCTGCTGGGTGATCATTTACAGCCCTTCATGGACTTCATGTACCCCAACAACGATGGGTTTTCCAGACGGACAATGCACCATGTTATCGGGTCCAAGTTGTCCAAAATTGGTTCGAGGAGCATTCCGAACAGTTCTGACGGATGGTGTGGCCACCACGTTCTCCCGATATGAACCCAATGGAGCACTTATAACACGTGGTGGAAAGGTCCATTCGCACCCAAGATCCAGCACCTACAAATACCAGGGAACTGTGGGCGGCTGCTCAGATGGCATGGATCAACATCTCTCCAGATGTCTTCCGGCCACTTGTGGAATCGATGCCGCTTCAAGTTGCTACACTTCGCCGGGCTAGAGGAGGTCCTACACGATACTAGGTACGTATCCCAGGACTTTTGGCACTTCAGTGTACAACAGGATGATTAAAGTGTCAATGAAAACGAACATGCGGTTTCCGAGCAGCCTCCTCTGATCTGTCAGGTCTTGGGTATAAATAGCTGGCTCAAACGAGATGCTGCAATTAGTGAAGAGCCGACATTGAGTCGAATGAGTGTGTTTCTTGTGTATCGCTATGCTCCGCCGCCGAAGAAGATCGCATTATGAACACCTGACGGACTTTGAGCGAGGAATGATGAATGTTGGGATGAGAGAAGCTGGAGTTTCCTACCACGAAATTTCCACTCGTATGGGACGAAACGCCATTGCAGTGATGCGAATGTGACGTCACGAGACAGATGAGGCTCTGACGCAGAGAAATCCGGGAAATGGACCTCAAAATTGCACAATTACACGGGTGACCGACACCTCTACTGCATGGCAGTGACCGATCGCACAGCGACATCCACAACGTTAGCGCAGCAGTGGAGCACTGTCACAGGTCGGGCTTTGTCCTCCAGCACAGTTCGACGTCGTCTGCTTAACAGAGGACTGGTTGTTAGCAGCCCATTGCTGCGCATTCCTTTGATCCTCAACTACAGACGCCTCAGGCTGCGGTGGGGTCTCAAACAGACATTGGCGCGCTGATTGACAGCATGTCGTGTTTTCTGACGAGTCACGATTCAACCTGATGCACTATGATGATTGCATACGTGTTCGAAGACATCGTGGGGAACGGCACCTTGCAGCGTGCGGTTTGCAGTGTCATACTGGCCCAACGCCAAGCATCATAGTTTTGGGCTCCATTGGGTTCGATTCGCGATCTCGCTTGATACTAATTGAGGGAACCCTGAACAGCCAGCGATACATCAGGGATGTTTTACAGGCAGAAGTGATACCCTTCCTTCAGAGTTGTCCTGAATGTCCAACACCTTTTCCATTCACGGCAGATACCGCTTCTTCCCTGGCACGCACGTTCACCGGATATGATCGATCGAACATGTCTGGGACATGGCAGCTAAGTGACTGGCCCATCAAACGGATCCGCCAGTCACCACAAATGAACTCCGGCCTCGTATAGAAGAAGCTTAGCAGACTATTCCCCAAGAGGATGTCAAAAATCTCATTCATTCAATGCCACACCGTATAGAGGCTGTTATTGCCGTTCGAGGTGGCTTCACACGATACCGAGTTTTGAAGCGAAAAAAATCTTGTATAGTTCTATAAATGTAATCAGATATCTCCAGTAACACGAGGAATTTGCGATATGAATTTTATTTGAATAGCGAGATTCTTTTTCGTGGTGTTGCAATTTTCACAAACAGTAGTGTAATACAATACTTATGAGTCTAAAATTTTCTTTAATGGCGTACACACAAACACTCAGTATTTGCCAAGTTTTCGCACTCCGCTGGAAGAATTCGTCTGGGCTAAATTTTCAGACCTTAGAACATACAACGCTGAAACAATTCAAAAATACTAAATTTCTAAACGATTAAAAAATTTACAATTTTTGAAATCGTTTCAGTGTCAATCATTAATCTTTCGTGCAGCTAAATACAGTATAATGAGATAAATTAAACGCGTTCTTGCACGATGGAAATGAAGTGATATTAAAACACCGATACTTAAAAACACTTCAGTCACCAGTATCCAATAAAATACTTCCAATTAATCATATGTAGAGGATTTTAGGAAGGGAGTGTCTGACCCCAGGTCTTAAACAACCCTTAGAAATAGGAAGCTAGGAGATTTGGGCTAGAGTGCCCGATAGGAAAGTGACACGGAAGCGAAGTAGAAAGGGGGAGGGAGGAAGACGCCCTTATTTATTACCGTACCCGAGGTCTGGGGGCTTAACGTACCCATCCGACGCACGGCGGATATTTAGTGATTCGAGCGTTCGTACCTGCTGGGATCGAACCTGAAGTCCTTTCCGTAGCAGCCACGAACGTTGCCCACTAGGCCCACCCGCGGCCTTACTTCCAATTAAAAACTACTATAACGTACAAGTTTTTTCTGCGCCGTGCATCGAAACCGGATCCCTTCACTCTGGAGTAAGTCGTTCTCCCAACTGAGCTACGCGGACATGTGCTATCACTGCTATCTGCCTTTATCTCATGTGCGTCCTGCGAAGCAGGCACGTCACATCTCCCCTCCCAACCGAAAGAGGGCCGAGAGCATGGCCCTCGGGTCAGCTGGGACCATTATTTCGCGTTAGGAAGTCATCCCATGAAGAACGTGCATTTGAGAAATCCCAGACAATCTGGTGTGTGGTACGTAACGCCACACTGATTTATTTTTTCAAAGCACTGAAGAAGGGATTCTCATTTTTCCTGTCTCGCCGTGTGGAAAGAACATCACATCATTACGAGAAACTTAACAGCCGGGTCATCCTGGAAGTTCGGGCGCCAATATAACGTACAAGTCTGTCCCCGCCGGGCATCGAACTCGGGTCCCCTCACTCCGGAGTAAGTCGCTCTCCCAACTGAGCTACGCGGATTAGTGCCCTCACTGTTATCTGTCTTTATTTCATGTGCATCCTGCCGGGCAGGCACGTCGCACTACGTAAGACCTTTCGGGTTGGCTCTGCAGCGGATCCCATCCTCAGATGAATTAAAGGGTTTTAATTCATCTGAGGATGGGATCCGCTGGGGAACCCGGAAGGTCTTATGTAGCTTTGAATTGGAAGTGTTTTAATGGATACTGGTGATTAAAGTGCTTTTAAGTATCAGTGTTTTAATGCCAATTAGGGCCGCGGGTGGCCTAGTGGTTCACGTTCGTGACTGCCACGGAGAAACACTCAGGTTCGATCCCAGCAGGTACGAACGCTCGATCCACTAAATACCCGCCGTGCGTCGGATGGGCACGTTAAGCTGTCGGATTCCGAGTACTAGCCCCCCAGCAATAAATAAGGGCGTCTTTCTCCCCCTTTCTACCTCGCTTCCGTGTAACTTTCCTATCGGGAACTCTAGCCCTAATCTCCTAGCTTCCTATTTCTAAGGGTTGTTTATGACCTGGGGTCAGACACTCCCTTCCTAAAATCCTCTACATCTGATCTGATCTGTTTTAATATCACTTCATTTCCATCGTGCAAGAACAGGTTTAATTTATCTCATTATCGTTTCAGTGTTGTCGGTCACTGTTCTAAGCTCTGAAAATTAAACCCAGACGAATCCTCCCAGCGGAGTGCAAAAGCTTGGCAAACATGTTGCGTGTTCGTGTATTCGCCATTAAAGGAAATTATAGACTTGTATAAATCTTGTGTTACAATATATAGATGGTGAAGTGTATTCGGGCCGCCCCGGTGGTGCAGTGGTCTTAGACGCTGGCCTCTGAGCATTCGTCCGTAAGGGGTCCGAGTTCGAATCCCGGTCAGGCATGGATGTTGTGTTTGTCTTACGGCACTGGCTCTCTCCATTCCCTGGAACCAGTGACCCTAAATTAGGGACGGGCAACTGCTTATAGCCCATTGAGTTGCTCACGGTGGTCGTTAAACCTCCAATTAATCAAAAAAAGTGTATTCGGTAATTGGGTAAAACATTGTTGGATGTTCATGAGGAAAGTTTCGTATGCGAATTTTTCAAGGCTTGTAATCCTAGATTCAGGCATTAGCAAATCACTTTTCCAACTCTTTTTGACAAGTCAATTAGCAGGAGAACAGTAGGAGACATATTAAGTAATAAACATAAATGGATGCGGTCTGAAAAACAACTGCACTCAGCTAAAAAAATTAAAAGTGGCAAACACGTAATATTTAGAAAAAGCTCTTGTTCTATGGATTGTATAACGAAGTAAATTTCTCTGTCATTTTTGGTCCACTCCGGCGATCGAACCCGAGACCACTTATTCCGGAACAAGTCGCTCTACCAACTGAGCTACGCAGACGTTCGTTCTTGCTGCTATCTGCCTTTATGTCGTGTGCGTCCTGCGATGCAGGCACGTCACATCTCCCCCCGAAAGAGGGCCGGGGGCATGGCCCACGGGTCAGCCGTGACCGTGAATCATTGCAGGCAGCCATCCGCTGTGGAACGTACACTTGAGAACTCCCAGTCAATCTGGTGTGTGGAATGCAACGTCACACACATTTATTTTTCGAAGCGCTGGAGAAGGGATTCTCTTATTTTTCTTGTCTCGCGGTGTGGAAAGAACATCACACCATTGCGAGATCTTGAACGGCCGGGTCATCCGGGAAGTTCGGGCGCCAATATAGCGTAAAAGTCTTTTCGACTTCTACGCTGTTTTAACACATCAATATACTAAGAAATAGTTCCTAAATGAAAGAAAACCTTAACGGCCAGACGAAACAACAGAAGTCAACTTACGGAAAAGCTTTATTCGGGACGCAGAAAACACATCGTAATATGGCATACTGCAGTAAACGCTCCACACACCACACATTATCACAACACTCCTATCAATAATCAGTTTTCAACCCAACGCTCGTAATAATCGCTCTCTTACAACGCTCTCAAGCAATAGATCAGTCGTCGTTTTTATCTCTTGCTCTTATCAAGATCAGGCATACGTCACGTGCATTCAACCTCAATTGTGTTGCCAAACGTATTCGTTTGAGGGAAAAGATAGTTCGTTAAGCGTGAAGAATACTGAGAATAAACTCAAGATATACATAGGGAAAGAAACTAAAAAGGAAAGTTAATCTAGAATATACGTCACAATTGGTCAGGTAAATGCCGAGCATGGAGTTGTTACCGATGATATTATTCTTGAAAGAGCGAGACAGTTTAGACAAGAATATCAAATTCAAGAATTCAGCTACTGTAATGATTGACTTCAAAGATTCAAAAATTGGCACGAATTAACGTCGAGAATACGGCACGGTGAAACAGTCGAAACCACTGACAGTTTAGCGGATGAGGCACGAAAAAAAATGTTAGAAATCATATTTGGCTGTGAATTATAAGATTTGTTTAACCTCGATGAACTTGGTGTGTTTTATATGATGATACCCGATAAATCGATTTCAAATAAAAATGAGAAAGGTTGCAAAGAGATGAAACATAAAATTAATGCTACTGATAAACGAGGTACTGATGTTATAAGGAAATGTAAAAAAACAAGTTGTTTTAAGAATTTTCGTCGTGAACTTTAATCACTGTCTTTTCAATCCCTACCAAGGAGGTTAGAATAGATGGAGTAAGGGTCCGCCGTTCCCCTCGTGTGATCAAAGTGAAGGCAGCGAAACGTCACGATTCTGACGTCAGAGCCTTCCCCGCCATGTTTTTTTTTTTTTTTTTTTTTTTTTGATTGGAGGTTTAACGACCACCGTGAGCAACTCAATGGGCTATAAGCAGTTGCCCGTCCCTAATTTAGGGTCACTGGTTCCAGGGAAGGGAGAGAGCCAGTGCCGTAAGACAGACACAACATCCATGCCTGACCGGGATTCGAACCCAGACCCCTTACGGACGAATGATCAGAGTCCAACGCCTTAGACCACTGCGCCACCGGAGCGGCCCCGCCATGCTGGTGAGACGACTGAGATTATAACGTCACATTGAGTAATGATGATTTTTTTTTTTTTTTTTTTTTGATTGGAGGTTTAACGACCACCGTGAGCAACTCAATGGGCTATAAGCAGTCGCCCGTCCCTAATTTAGGGTCACTGGTTCCAGGGAAGGGAGAGAGCCAGTGCCGTAAGACAAACACAACATCCATGCCTCACCGGGATTCGAACCCGGACCCCGTTCGGACGAATGATCAGAAGCCATCGCTTAGACCACTGCGCCACCGGGGCGGCGTAATGATGATGTGGCTGCC
Source organism: Macrothele yani (assembly GCA_039090855.1). Lineage (NCBI taxonomy): Eukaryota > Metazoa > Arthropoda > Arachnida > Araneae > Macrothelidae > Macrothele > Macrothele yani. The sequence continues at coordinate 71,086,637 of CM077016.1, read as the reverse complement.
TTTTTCGATCTATTACTTTAAATTTCAGTATGTGGATCACTAAAAAACAGCTAGCGATTATTAGGTAACATACTCCTATACATACCATAATAAACGTTTTAGGCTGGCTATGCTACATTTTTATTGATGTTTTTCGAACTTTGTTTTAGTTTTTTAACAACTGCAGGAGAGTATGAGCTTTCGTCACCGAGGTCACAAATAGCTAACATAACATTGTCTACTTAACATGTTTTACAGAAATCTCTGTATGAAACTGAATCAATTAATATTGTTACAAACTCAATTCTATGGGCTCTTTAAAGTTTTTTTTTTTATTGGAGGTTTAACGACAACCGTGAGCAACTTAATGGGCTATAAGCAGTCGCCCGTCCTTAATTTAGGGTCACTGGTTCCAGGGAAGGGAGAGAGCCAGTGCCGTAAGACAAACACAACATCCATGCCTCACCGGGATTCGAACCCGGACCCCGTTCGGACGAATGATCAGAAGCCATCGCTTAGACCACTGCGCCACCGGGGCGGTTTTTAAAGTTCCTGTTTACTCGCTAACATAACGAACCGACTATAAATAACAGCACATTATTTTTATGAGTTCCTCTTGACACAAGTACTAAACACTAAAGTTAAAGTGATTTTTTTTGTGTGTGTGTGTGTGTGTGTGTGGAAATTTCCTCAGATCATCAGATGCGCATAAATTACCCCTGAGAATATTTTTTACCTATCAGTTTATGAGTTCTAACCTTGCAAAATCGAACTCTTAAGAAGGTATGAGCTACAGCGCTTAGTATGAAAAATAAGCAGTCGAATGAAATTTCTTTGCATTTTAAAATTTTCATAATGAAAATATCGTTTAAACGTTTACTGGAATTCAGTGGGGGTGGTCCTGGGGCCCGGGCCTCCCCATGAGGTATCTCTTAATCCTTCGTTCTTTGTATTGGCTGCTTATTTTTAAATATAATTGTATGTGTTATTGAATATACACTGCTGGCCACCCAAAATGCAACACCAAGAAGGAAGCATCCGATTGGCCTGAAATTTGCAGCATGCGTCGCCCGCGAGAGGACGTGCAAACGACTAGCATTGCAGGGCATATGCAAATCATGTGCACGCAGCACGCCACCGAGAATCACTATAAAAAGGGTGCACAGAAGGCGGGGTGTAAATAGTGGAAGTGTGTTGTGCTGCCGGACCTGTGCGTGGGAAGCTTCCTGAAGCCTCGTCGCAGAATACGACAGTCATTCCAGCTCGTTTCGGAGTTCGACAGAGGACGAATAGTGGCTTATCGCGACAGCGGTTTATCGTACCGAGACATCGGCACCCGTGTGGGACGACATCCAGCCACAGTGAGCGCGAGCATGGATTCGGTGGGTGCAGGAGGGACAGACGGACCGACGTGAGCGATTGCCGCAGCCGCGGCACACCACCGAACGAGAGGACCGGCATGTTGTGCGGCGGGCATTGACGGCTCGTACCGCCACATCATGAACGTTAGCGCAGAAATTAGGGTGTGTTGGGCAACAGCCTGTGTCAGCACGTACCGTTCGACGTCGTCTGCAGGAGCGGGGACTTGTCGCACGGCGCTCATTACTTCGATTACCATTGGCGTTACACCACCGGCGAGTGCGGCGGCAGTGGGCCGTTGAACGCCGCACCTGGACTACGGAATGGCACAACATTGTCTTCTCCGACAAATCCCGCTTCTGCCTGCAATACCACGATGGTCGGATCCACGTGTGGCGGCACCGCGGCGAGACTCTGTATATGACGCCTGCGTTATGCATTACCATACCGGTCCTTCGTCTGGCGTTATGGTTTGGGACGCAATTGGATATAACACCCGCCCTCCTCTGGTACGCCGGTACACTCAACAGCCACCACAACATCTCCGACGTTTTGGAGCCTGTAGTCCTCCCTTACCTGCAGGACCTGCCAACGGCCACGTTTCAACAGGACAATGCGCGCCCGCACGTGGCACGCGTCGTGCAACATTTCTTCACGGCCCACAACGTGTCACTGCTGCCGTGGCCCGCCGGTTCTCCCGATATGTCGCCCATCGAACACGTCTGGTCGCTAATCGGCAACCAAGTGGCCCGGCAAGTACCACCCTCGGCTACGCTTGATGAACTGTAGCAACGTGTGGAAGCAGCCTGGACCGACATACCCCAAGCCCACGTCCAAAGCCTCTTTCGTTCGATGCCGCGGCGTGTAGCGGCCGTTATTGACAGCCATGGGGGCCACACGAACTATTGATGTCTGCGTGTTCCGCAAGTCGCACGGGCCTGTAAGCTCAATCGTTTCATCTTTGTATCTGTTGTTATGTGTCCAGTAAATCTGGCTTTGCTATCTCGTGTTCTTCTTGGTGTTGCATTTTGGGTGGCCAGCAGTGTATATTTTAGCAACAATGGGAATTTTAAATATATTTGTATATGTTTCTGAATATATATTTTTCTTTAATACGGCGGAGATATTTTTATCGCTTCCCAATTACTTTAAGAGATGTTTCCTACAGAGTGTTTTAATTTTCGTCTTTAATAATTTGGGCCACTCTTATAAAAAGAAATTCTAGATACACTGCTGCATGCTGGAACTTATTAACATAAAGAGCAATAAAAGTAAAATCACGAAATTACCGCTTTATGTGAAACATGCGTTCATGGTGTTATATATGCACGCATGTCTGAGAAACCTCCGCCGAGAAAATTCAACCGTTTTGCCGCGACGCACTCTCCTTCGCCGTCAACACAGATTTAGATCCCCATACGTCAGTATAATTAAGCATAAAAATAACACAAATGTGTAAGATATATCAATTCTTAGTAAATTAGAACATTACTGCGGACAATTTCTGGAGGGGAAGATTAATCTAAATTGTGATTTGCTTAAAATTTGTTCAGTTTCAGAACCGGCAGTTTCTTAATCAAACTACAAAGACTTGCAAAAAAAAAAAAAAAAATTAATTTAGAAAAAATTAATATTCTATGCGCAATTACCTATGAAAAGTTACACTAGCAGGTCCATTAGTTGATAAGTTGACACATTCAAAGGCACAGCACAATCCATTTTAAAAGAAGTATAAATTTTTTGATGAAAAACGGTCTATTCCCTATTCCCGCAACGGTGAAAAAGTACTTGGAGCGTCTCACTGGGCGTGGCCATTAGTTTCGTGTCTTCTGCTCAAAGTGCTTCAAGTTTGTGACGTCACCCTTACTCCATCTTTTCTAACCTCCTTCATCTCTACGTTCTCAGAGCTATAGATCCGGTCGTAAGAGCTTATGTTTTGTTTTATTTCTTCCTTATACAATCATTCAATTAATATTACCCATTTTTTTATGTGAACCACTTTAAACCACCACAATCGCTTAACGCCAGTATAGCACGATGAACAAAATGTGGGGATTTAACAAAGTTCAGTTGTACATGGATATGATATATAGTGGTGTATCCATTCCTGAATCCAACTTCTACATGGATATGTTCTATAGTGCTGCCCATTCCTGAATCCAGCTTCTACATGGATATTGTTTGAAAAATAATTCATAAATGCGTCTCGCAGCAGTCACCAAACGTTGTTCCCACGTGATCACTTCGTGGAAATGCACGTGGTGAGAGAGAAGGACCAGCAAATTTACACACGCTATGTGGCGACCCTTCTGATATGATGGTCGTTCTGTCTTCTGCTGAAATGTTTTCTTGCAAGCAGTTAATGCGTGGTGTGCTCTGATACTCCATGTTTATTCTTCAAAGGCTATACTATGTGAAACTCCATGTTTATTCTTCAAATGCTATCTGAAACTCCATGTTTTTAGGTATTATAGTGCTAAAAAACCCCGTTTATCTTCTATTCATTGTGCGTGCTCCTATATTAAATGTATATCCTCAAGAGCGTCTTCTCATCTTTATTCTTTTATTGGATAACCTTATGCAACGTGAGTCATTTGTCTGCCTACCATAATTTTCGAAGTTTCTTGTCCGCCCATTGAAACGTAGCGCTGTAAGCATAGCGAAGGCAAGTGTAGAAATACACTGCTGGTCACCCAAAATGCAACACCAAGAAGAACACGAGATAGCAAAGCCAGATTTACTGGACACATAACAACAGATACAAAGATGAAACGATTGAGCTAACAGGCCCGTGCGACTTGCGGAACACGCAGACATCAATAGTTCGTGTGGCCACCATGGCTGGCAATAACGGCCTCTACACGCCGCGGCATCGAACGAAAGAGGCTTTGAATGTGGGCTTTGGTTATGTTGATCCAGGCTACTTCCACACGTTGCCAAAGTTCATCAGGCGTAGCCGCGGGTGGTGCTTGCCGGGCCACTCAGTTGCCGATCAGCGACCAGACGTGTTCGATGGAAGACATATCGGGAGAACCGGCGGGCCACGGTAGCAGTGACACCTGGTGGGCCGTGAAGAATTGTTGCACGATGCGTGCCACCTGCGGGCGCGCATTGCCCTGTTGAAACGTGGCCGCTGGCAGGTCCTGCAGGTAAGGGAGGACTACAGGCTCCAAAACGTCGGAGATGTAGCGGTGGCTGTTGAGTGTACCCGCGATGCGTACCAGAGAGGTGCGGGTGTCATATCCAATTGCGCCCCAAACCATAACGCCAGGCGACGGACCGGTATGGCGATGTATAATGCAGGCGTCATACAGAGTTTCGCCGCATGCCGCCACACGTGGATCCGACCATCGTGGTATTGCAGGCAGAAGCGGGATTTGACGGAGAAGACAATGTCGTGCCCTTCCGTTGTTCAGGTGCGGAGTTCAACGGCCCACTGCCGCCGCACTCGCCGGTGGTGTAACGTCAATGGTAATCGGAGCAATGGACGTCGTGCGACAAGTCCCCGCCCCTGCAGACGACGTCGAACGGTACGTGATAACACAGGTTGTTGCGCAACACACCCTAATTCCTGCGCTAACGTTCGTGATGGGGCGGTGCGGGCCGTCAATGCCCGCCGCACAACATGCCGGTCCTCTCGTTCGGTGGTGTGCCGCGGCTGCGGCAATCGCTCACGTCGGTCCGTCTGTCCCTCCTGCACCCACCGAATCCATACTCGCGCTCACTGTGGCTGGATGTCGTCCCACACGGGCGCCGATGTTTCGGTACGATAAACAGCTGTCGCGATAAGCCACTATTCGTCCTCTGTCGAACTCCGAAACGTGCTGGAATGACTGTCGTATTCTGCGACAAGGCATCAGGTAGCTTCCCACGCACAGGTCCGGCAGCACAACACACTTCCACTACTTACACCGCGCCTTCTGTGCACCCTTCTTATAGTGCTTCCCGGTGGCGTGCTGGGTGCACATGATTTGCATATGCCCTGCAATGCTAATCGTTTGCATGTCCTTTCGCGGGCGTCTCATGCTGCGAATTTCAGACCAATCGGATGCTTCCTTCTTGGTGTTGCTCTTTGGGTGGCCAGCAGTGTATGTATAAACATCCCGTTTATTCATATCACACTAATAACAACAACAACAGATATGCTCTATAGTGCTGTAGCCAGTCCTGAATTCAGCTTGTTCTCTCGGTTGAACCATGTCCAGTATTACCTTCAAGCGATGTGAAAGAACCTTAGTGAAGATTTTATAAACCCCTGATAGGTGGCTGATGGGTCTGTTGCTCCTGAAATTTTCAGTGTCACCTTTTTTTGTAACAGGATCATCATAGCATTGTTCCAATCATCACGAAACTCCCCTTCACTGAGACATCTAGTGAAAACTTGGGCGAAGGTAGTTTCTATTTCTCAATTGTAACTTCTTGTGTAATGTCCATGGTAGCTCCATCTTCCCCTAGAGGTCTTCCCGGTTTCATGCTCTTAATTGCATGTGCAACTTCTTCCGGGAGGACTGAACTGGTGCTGGTACATTTCTTAATGTCTAGAATAGATGTATCATCCATTTCAGCTATTATTTTTTAATTATTATTGGATAATTTTTCATCACTATAAAACTGTTTTATTGGAGAGCAAAAGGAAGCCATCTTGGGTGAAGAGACATTATACCTAAGGCTTCGTGTGCACTAAGAGATGTGAAAACACAAGTTTGTCCGTGACGGATCAAATACGCGCGCCCTCACTCCGGAGTAAGTTGCTCTCCCAACTAAGATACACGAACGGAATGTATCGCTGCAAATCTGTCGTCTTGGCACGTGCTTTACCTCTGTAGTACGTCACAGAAAAACATCTGAATACACTGAAAGAAGAGTTAAAACATTCGGTCATTGGTGTCCAGTTTTGTTCCTTACAACGGACTTTACCCTCTTCATCATAAAAAAGAACCATTTATTGGCTGTTGAGACTCGGAGCTAACCAGGAACTTTCAGTAGCTTCTGAGTACTAGGGTAGAATTCTTGTTCACAGGCAACAAGAGCAGTAGTAACATCGGGCGGGTATTAATCTTTCTGCTGTCTGGTTCCATTTCTCACACCAGATAAGGTATGACTTTACGTTGTACTAATCACGTATTTTTAAAATAAGGCTGTAAGTGATGCAGTAAATTAACTTTGTGCGGCGATATTTTACAGTCCCTATACTGCACAGAGTCTGCTGTGTTTTTGCACTAGTCTTAGAGAGTGAAAGATGAAAAGTTAACACACATAAAAGCGTAATGATCAGTGAAAAAAATGTTAAAAGCGTAACATCATGTATGTTCAGATTCAGTTGTAATATCTACAGCTAGCCTCATTAATTTTCCAAACTTAAGGAGAAAAACAATTCACAAACTGTCTGTAATTATGTGGTATAAAGTATTTACTTTGAAATGACTGAATGAAAACAATAAAAACATTTCAGGAGGGGTCGGAAGGACCATCCATTTGCCTGAGTTCGTGGACCTGAGATCAGACACTCCCTTCCTAAAGTCCTTTTTTTTTTTTTTTTTTTTTTGATTGGAGGTTTAACGACCACCGTGAGCAACTCAATGGGCTATAAGCAGTCGCCCGTCCCTAATTTAGGGTCACTGGTTCCAGGAAAGGGAGAGAACCAGTGCCGTAAGACAAACACAACATCCATGCCTCACCGGGATTCGAACCCGGAAGCCGTTCGGGCGAATGATCAGAGGCCATCGCTTAGACCACTGCACCACCGGGGCGGCCCTAAAGTCCTCTTCAGCATCATTCATTGACGGATAGTGTGACGTCACGTTAAAAAAAGTGTTCAACGCAACTGGATATTCCTGGACTAAATGAATCCTAAAGTAAAGGAAGCATTAAAGATTGCTCTTCCTTTGCCTACGTCCCTGGACCTCAGATCTGACACTCCCTTCCTAAATATCATATCATATGTAGAGGATGAAAATCCTCCAAATACGTGGCGTCAGTAAATAAATAAATACATCGCTATTTCCACGTTCCAGAAACACATAGCAACCGAAAAATTGTTTTCAGCCGCCGCCGTGGAATTGAATCACGGAACTCTCGATATCTAGCCGAGTTAACGCAATCGGCTAGATATCGAGAGTTCCGTGGTTCAATTCCACGGCGGCGGCTGAAAACAATTTTTCGGTTGCTATGTGTTTCTGGAACGTGGAAATAGCGATGTATTTATTTATTTATATGTAGAGGATTTTAGGAAGGGAGTGTCTGACCCCTGGTTTTCACCAACCCTTAGAAATAGGAAGCAAGGAGATTTGGGATAGAGTGCCCGTTAGGAAAGTGACACGGAAGCGAGGTAGAAAGGGGGATCGAACCTGAGGTTATCTCCGTGGCAGTCACGAACGTTGACCACTCGGCCACCCGCGGATCCTCCCTTCCTAAAGCTCTCTTCAACATCATTCATTGACGGATAGTGTGACGTCACATTAAGGAAAAGTATTCAACGCAACCGGATCGTCCTGGATTATATGGATCCTAAAGGAAGCATTCAATTTGTTTCGCTTCAGTTTACTTCATATGTGGTAAACGATACATGTAAAGCTTGGACCTGTGACGAATTTATCTCTTGTGCCATTCTGTATCAGACGCGACGAAACCCACCCAACTTTTCTTTGAGTCCACCCTTTAGAGCCCCCCGCCCTCCCCTCCCTCTCCAAAAAAAACATAATTAAGTAGTTGGAATATATGACGGTGCAACCATCCGAGATTCTAGGAGACTTGGATAAACGTACACTGAAGAGCAATTGAATTAGAGATACCTGTCTAGTAACGTGTAGCACCACCTTTCGGCATGATGACGGCGGCGTTTCGTCTCGGCATGGACTCGACAAGACACCGGAAGCGTTGGGAAGCCCTACGGATCCACGAGCCCTGAACAAGCTCCCACAGTTCACGAAGATTTGATGGAGGGGGGTCAGAGCCTCGAACATCTCTCTCGATGGCATCCCAGATGTGCTCGATGGGACTGAGACCTGGTGACCTAGCTGGCCAAGGAAGCAAGGTCACGTCGGCGGAGTGTTCATCCAACCATTCGGATACAATTCGGGAGCGATGGTACGGTGCATTGTCTTGTTGCAGGATGAGGTCCCCAGTGGGATGTTGAAGACGCACATACGGGAGCAAATGTTCGTCCAGGATATCCCGGTAACGTTGACCTGTGAGGGACGATGTCACACGTACCAGGGGTCCCATTTCAGTCCACGTAAACAGTTCCCAGACGAGAATGCCACTTCCACCAGCTTGAAGAGTACCCTGCTGGCAAGAAGGATCCATCGCTTCATGTGGTTTGCGCCGTACTCGTATCCTGCCATCCGCATGTACCAACGTGAACCTCGACTCATCAGTCCAGGCAACATTTTTCCACATGTCTAGGGTCCAGTGGCGATGTTCCCGCACCCATGCTAATCTTTGCACCCTGTGATGTGCGGTCAGCAGCGGTACCCTCGTGGGACGATGGCTTCTGTACCCCATAACGAGGAGATGGTTCTGGATGGTGTGGCTGCTTACACGTTTTTGTACACCAGCGTTAAATTGCCGAGTGATTTCTTGCACTGTGGTTCGTCTATCCGCTGTTACAATGCGAGCTAGCCGACGATGAACCCGCTCATCGACACGCTGTTGTCCACGGCAGTTGGCCCTTGCAGGGATGGTTTTGCCGGAATCGATGTACTCACGGTGCACCCGTGACACAGTGGCTCGTGAAAATCCCAGTGCCTGCACGACTTCCGAGATGGAGTGACCCATTCGTCGGGCCCCGACAATTTGCCCACGATCAAATGCGCTTAGATCCTTCGTATACTGCGTCCGACTCTTACTGATTTCCGTCGCATCACTCCTTATATTGTCGGATCGCTGCATACGTCATGTCGTTTCCGTTTACAGGGCCACCCACAGCGCCACATTTACATAACGCCAGCTGTTTCTGATTCAATTGCTCTTGTGTATGTGAATTTCTTGAATTCACTGAAATTTTGTTACATAACATTAATTCTTTGTTAAACTTAGTGTTCGTACTTACTAGAGCTGAGTTTGGGCTCAATTTCCGGAGCCCGAGCCCGTGGTATATCAGCTCGATCCCATCCGAACCCGAATTTTATATTGCAAGATAGAGCCCGGACCCGAACGAGCCTGAAAACTGGCTAACCTGTTCAAACATTAATAAAAAAAATTTCCTTTTCCAAACTTCCACTGTCTCCTCCTCCTGCTATTAACCAATGTATTTCTCAAATGGGGAGTGGTGAAGGACCTACCTCTATCTATCTATTTTACAGGGTAATTGTGCGATTTTCTTCTACCGTTCGTTTCCACCAGAAGTGCTTCGGGTGACCGGGTATCCAAAATGATTGGGCGGTGCTGCAATTCTATGTTGCTCAAATAATGCTAATATTATCGCGTCGTAGTGCGCTGCAATATGATCGTTGCTAAATAGAATTAGCAGGGAGCTACTGAGTGGAGATGGGGAATAAATTATCGTCGGCATGATATCAAACATACAATATTTATAGTTCTTGAGAAATCTTTTTCTTCTCTGCAGTAACACACCAATGAGCGGCCTATGGCATTTTCTATCCAAGCCCGGAATAAATAGCATTCTCGAATGCCCGCTCCCCAACCAGAACCAGTTGCCGAAGAATTCCCTTTACCAAATATTAAGTGTTACCAGTTGCCGAAGAATTCCCTTTACCAACTATAAGTGTTTGCTAAATTATAAAAAATCACATTTATATTTTAAAAAAATTCTCTCGCTCTCCCTCTCTCTAAAAGCCAGAGCCCGAACTTCAGTAAATATTCTACAGCCCGACCCCGATTCGGGCCCGTGCTCTGCTTTGGGCTAGGGCTCAGCCCGTCTTAGCTCTGGTACCTACGGCAAATGGAGGGGGTCCTCTGAAAGAATTTGTAAGAAAGTAGTAGGAACACACCATTTTTGTAATTATATGTACAGAGAGAGAGAGAGAGAGAGAGAGAGAGAGAGGGAGAGAGATTCATTGTCAGGCTACAAACTAAAATTCATACACAGCCTCGTGAAAGCAAAAAAAAAAAAAAGAAAAAAAAAGGGGGCTGAAGTAAGATAAAATTGCGCAGAAATAGTAACTTGCCATAGAGATTCGTATCGAAGGTTTCCATACTACGTACAGTCATTGTCATAAAAATACGCTCACCAAGAAAAAACCGTGTGATTAACACGCAACTCGGCAAACAGCTACGGGAAGGGCAGACATGCAAATGATTAAAGTTTCGTGCGATTCCATATGCCCGCGCGTCCAAAACTGGCGTTGCAATCGCAATCTTTGGGGGCTTATAAGGCGCCGCGCAGGGAACTCCACATTCGTGCCGAAGTGCACGGTAAGAGTCAGGTGAGATCCCTGAGTGATAGACATGCCAAGGAGCCGGTGTATATGTGCGTACGGGCAACTGACGGAGTTTGAACGAGGCCGTATCGTCGGAATGAGAGAGGCAGGGTGGCTGGCGCTCCGAATCGGCCGCCAGTTGGTCCGGTCGGACAGTACGATGCGATCGTATTGGGAGCAATGGAGATGGGAAGGCACCCAGACACGGCAGACTGGCTCTGGACCACCCAGACACACCACCAGCAGAGAGGACCATGGGATCGTCAGAGCGGCAAGCACAGATGCAACGACGTCCTTGTCCAATATCCAGAGACATGTGGCGGCTGTATAAGGAATTCCTGTGTCCGCCAGAACCATTTTCAGACGCCTGGCTGAGGCGAATCTGCACTCTCGACGGCCCATACGTTTACTGCCATTAACACCTGATCATCGTCAGCGTCGATTGCAGTCGTGTCAGTAGCGAGCAACGTAGAATGCTACGGACTGGCAACGTATAGTGTTCAGCGACGAATTCCGCTTCTGTATGGGAACGGACGACCACCGTGTCAGAGTGTGGAGGACCGCAGGTGAGCGCTACAATCCCAACTTCACTGTACAGCGGCACACGTCCCGCACTGCAGGCGTAATGGCCTGGGGAACCATCGCGTAAGACGGCCGGACTTCCCTCGCAGTGATCCGAGGGACGTTGATAGCCCAGTGCCACACACAGGAGATCCTGCCGTCCCGTGTGCTACCTTTCCTGGTGGGGCGGCCTCGAGCCTTTTCTCAAACACCCGTCCGCACACGGCTCGGGTTTCCCAGGGCTGTCTACGTCATGCTTCGACGCTTCCGTGGCCTACCAGATCGCCTGATCTCTCGCCCATCGAGCACGTGTGGGACCAGATGGGACGCCATCTTCCTCCGTGTCCCAGTATTCGTGATTTAAAGCGTCAGTTGCAAGAAGTGCTTGCCAATCGGTCCCAGGATAACATATACGGCGCCTCTTTGACACCATGCTGGACCGTATCACCGCATGTGTCCGAGCACGAGGCGGTCCGACGCAGTACTAACGCCGACCGGAATGTGTACCGTATGTCAGCGGAAAATCGTCCCGCTGCTGTGAAATTGTAACCACTTCTGTCCTTGGTATGTACCATCTCACTACTAAAATCTCATTTCAATCAGACGATTCCTTGGCGCACGGATTTTTATGACAATGAGTGTACTTTGCATAAATACTGCGTACAGTTATTAATTAAACAGGAACCGTAAACCAACTATACTCAAAATAGTATAACTATACTGGTAATCTGAATTTCGTGCGGGTATAATGCACATGAACGGGATTTTTTGCCCAAATTTCTGTCAAACATTTCAAAATTTGTGCCCCCTCCCATCATGCTTAGCCCACCCAGTTCTGAGCGGCAGGCGTCGCCACTGACTCGGATGCCGCCTTTAATTTCCTCAGTGGCTTTCTTATTGTTATTGTTTTTGTTATGCTTTGTTTGTTTGTTTCCTTATGTGAAACGAGAAAAATGACCGAATTCTTGGGGTGGCACAGTGGTCTAAGCGATGGCTTATGATCATTCGTCCGAAAGGAGTCCGGGTTCGAATCCCGGGGAGGCGTGGATGTCGTGTTTGTCTTGCGGCACTGACTCTCTCCCTTCCGTAGAACCAGTAGCCCTAAATTATGGACGGGCGACTGCTAATAGCCCATTGAGTTGCTCACGGTGGTCGTTAAACCTCCAATCAAAAAAAAAAAAAAAAAAAATTCTTGGGTGTAATGAGCACGTCTTTGAAACATTTCCAGTACAAAAAGAATTCTCCAAAGAGAATGCTTAGAAAAGGAGAAAATTAGCAAAAAAATGCACTTACTTCCTCCCAAGAAAGGACTGCGCCCTATTTGAAAGGTCCTATTTTAAAGTGCTCAGTGTTCTTCACAGCGAACGAATCAAGTTACAAAAATAATTTTTTCAGTCGGATTTACAGAATCTGTAAATGCAAACACGAAAATATTAGTCACGCCCACTAGCTGCAGAAATGTGTTACGGAAAATCATAAATTTGCGCGCCAAATTATCCGCATAGAGTGCAAAATGATCCACAAATTGCGCGCGAAATGATCCGAAGCGGAAGGGATTTTTCAAATCAAACGTTTAACAAGCACATATATGGAGCGATGTTTGTCTTCTTTTAACATCGCCCAGTTTTTCCTTTTAGCGGAAAAACTGGGCGATGTTTGAAGAAGACAATGGGCGCAAAACATTCTTCATTGTGAAGGGTATTCGATCAAAAAAGAATGATTGCAAAAGGGATTTCTGCAAGAAAAGATATTGTTTTAAATACAAATATACACTAACGTTTCTAGCCGTCGTACTGTGCATTATAAATAAGTACGAAGTATATGCAAAATCTTCTCTATAGAGAAAGTTATGCGATGTGAAAAGGATTTTACAAAAACAAGTCTTAGAAGCAGGGATCGCAAGAAAACAGTTCGCATGTATATGCCTCCTAGCAGCAAAATTGCAAATTAAAGTGAGCGAGGTTTTCATTCTTTATCATAGAAAATGGCATGCATGCTAAAATAACTTTTCCAATTAGATTTTTAAAAGCGGGGATAAAGTCGCAAACCGAAATACCCACTTACCCTGCCGATAGACTGCGCCAACTTATCTGTTAAAGGTTTAGCTACCCTCGCGAAGTTGGGTACGTAATCAGGGTAATACCCACATAATCCCAAAAAGCTAGGTATTTCCTTTTTCGTCTGAGGGGGCAAAAAGTCCCTGATGGCCTGCAACTTCTCGGGGTCCTGCTCTACGAGCAGAGATGTCCATTGTGTAAAATTCAAAAATATAAAATGTTTTTCTTGGTGAATTGCATTCAGTACAAAAAAAAAAGCATTAAAATTGTAGTTTCACAGTAAGAGATATCGAGAAAAATAAAATATGCATTTACCCCCCCCCTTCCTCCGCCCCTGTGAAAATACAAATTTGCCGGTGATAGAAAACGCATCTCTCTGCTCCGGAGCCGAATGTTTTACCAATTCAGCTACACCGACGGGATTTATCGCTGCAACTTTTCCGTCTTGACATACGCTTCACCTGTGTAGTACATCGTACCCCTAAGGAGTAAACTGCATTTAACATAGAGAGTGGTACCTATGCAGAACGGATTTTTTTAAATCGGGTTTTTAGAAGCGTAGATGCGGCTGCATCGATAGAATCAGCGTTTACGCACCGTACCGAGGTAAATATGCATCCGAAAAAGACCAGAAGGTAAAGATTGTCGCTCTTACATTTCAGGCTTCCCACTGTAAGAAGAATTTTTCAAATCGATGTAATAGTGTATGTGCAGGGATGTAGTGTGTAGATAGACGGACGGACGGACATTGTGAGTCTAGGTTATTTTTACGGACATTGTGAAAATGTCTAGGTTATTTATTTTGTTATGAGGTTGTTTCATTTATAACAGCTTTTTATCACATTTTGTAGAGAAGTGCTATGTAATATGACTTTTCTCTTTGTGACGGTCTGTCCGTTTGCGTGTTATTAATTTCCGAGATTTTCAAAAAAATTCGTGACTGGTCATAATCCCGACGAAATCATAATCTTCGATGCATTTGCATTTTTTATTGTAGTTTATGATTTTCCCGCTAGGAGCACATAATTTTGAACTGACGTAATGCTAGGCGGGCTTTAAGTAGAGCCGGATTAAAGGACGGGAGTGTACAACAAACAGCCTCCGGCAACAATCTGGTGGGGAGCATTCACTGGGATCCTTAAAAATTAATTTTGTTTCTTTCACTTGCCTTGCTTAAGCTTAACTTTCACACGGATTTAAAATAACTTTTGCAAATACAAGCCGGAGAATCCCCCTACCCCCCTTTGCTTGAGTTTTAAAAATTCTAACTATTTCAAAATTAGGTCCAGTCTTCCGTGCAGAAGGATTCTTTGCTGCTTTGTTTTCTTTCTACTCAAAGTTTATTGAGCGAAGCGAGGCCAAAAAGCCGAGCGGAGCTTTCTTTACGAGACTCGAGACAATCAGTTGTTTGCCGCCCCGGTGGCGCAGTGGTCTAAGGCGCTGGCCTCTGATCATTCGTCCGTAAAGGGGTCCGGGTTCGAATCTCGGTCAGGCATGGATGTTGTGTTTGTCTTACGGCACTGGCTCTCTCCCTTCCCTGGAACCAGTGACCCTAAATTAGGGACGGGCGACTGCTTATAGCCCATTGAGTTGCTCACGGTGGTCGTTAAACCTCCAATCAAAAAAAAATAAAATAAAAAAAAAATCAGTTGTTCTGATACAGGTACGAGATGACTCATCCGATCACCGTGATTTTTTGCATGCGACTAAACATCGTCCATGGTCAGGTTTTGACGCCTTCCGATTCCCGAAATTCCATGTCATTGAGGAATAATCGTCCAAAAACTGGTATTTCTAGGGGTTTTTCCAGGTTTTGAGAAGGGGTCGTTTGTTACCTATCTCCTCCAAAAATCTTCCGGCAATCGCGGTGACACTTGCCACAGAGAAAGGGAAGGACATGGTGAGTGACATGGGGTTGGTATCATGGTGATTGGTCGTGTCGTATAAAAAACTGACCAATTTTAATAATAATTGAAAAAATCCGCTGTCTATATGAGACTCGGGACAGTTAGTTGTTCGGGCATAGCTACGACATGACACATCCGATCACCATGACTTTTCGCATGCGATTGGACATCGTCCATGGTCAGGTTTTGACACCTTCCGATTCCCGAAATTACGTGCCATTGAGGAATTTCAATTAAAACTAAATGGCCTTTTACTTGAATCGTTTCACGAAATTCGGCTTACTAACATTAATTTAAAAAAATCGTTTGAATTGAAAAACGAAGAAATGGAAAGACTCCGTCTGTTAGCCCAACACTTGCTTAATCTATAATAACAAGTTAGTAAAATCATGCAATGCATTGATTATGATACGCCTTCCTACATACCAGAAATCATTACTCAAGTTATTACTCAAGTTATGAGGATAATGGCTGTAGAATAAATATTGCTCCTATATCCTGACCTTTGAACCCATTTCTCCCATTTTTCAATAGGGTTCATCCCCATGTGGTCCCCTACCACATACTCAAATTTCATCGAAAACGAATTATTTTTACGCAAAGTATGGCGCATAAGGGCAATGGAATGGATCCCGCTCGTAAGTCCTGACCTATGACCCCATTTCGCCCATTTTCGATAGGGTTCTTCCCCAGTTAGTCCCCTACTACATACTGAAATTTCATCGAATTCGACCCATTTTTACGCAAGTTATGATGCATAAGGGCAATGGAGTGGATCCCGCTTCTATGCCCTGACCTTTGACCCCATTTCTCCCATTTTCAATAGGGTTCATCCCCATGTGGTCCCTTACCACATACTAAAATGTCATCGAAGTCGAACCATTTTTACGCAAGTTATGACGCATAAGGCAATGGAATGGATCCCACTCCTATGTCCTGACCTTTGACCCCATTTCGTCCATTTGCAATAGGGTTCGTCCGTAGGTGTTTCCCTATACAACATACCAAAAATTCATCGAAATCGAAAGATTTTTACGCGAGTTATCGTGCGGACGGAAAGACACAGACAGACGGACAAAGCTGGAGCATGTACGCTTCTTCAATCTGCGGTTGGAAAGCGTAAATAAAAGGAAGTTTGTGTGTGTGTGTGTGTGTGTGTGTGTGTGTGTGTTACCTTTGATGGACGTTCAGAAATATCCTCTTCAGCTTTTCGCCGCAATTGACCTTCACCCTTTTTTTGCGGAATGAGGGGGGGGGGGGCGAGGTTTTTGAATAAAACTAGGGGAATAATGATTTCAAACATTTTATTCTTTAGGGAACCAAAATGTTTGAAATGCTTCACGATCACACACATAAAACACGTAACTGCCGTTGGTTGGAGTTTATTAGGACAAGGTCCTCAATGGGGCCAAAGAGCGCCATGCCAAATGGTTTACATCAGAAACAAAAGCAGCATCAAAACTATAATAAATCGCAATTTACGAAACAGGAACATGACGAGAAACGACGTAAATAGCCGACGATCAGACAACGCACTACACGAAACGGAAAACACCACACGTAACTGCCATGTGATAGTGTCTAAGGGCCTTTTTCCGATTTATACGAAAATATAGAACATACACTGCCTGACAGAGAAAATGCTGCACCATGAAGAAATGCCCGAAAACAGACCAAACTGCACACACAGATAGCCAAGAAGGTCCTGCACAAATCATGTAATTGTTACATAATGCCGCCTGGTGGCGCAGTGGTCTAAGCGATGGCCTCTGATCATTCGTCCGAACGGGGTCCGGGTTCAAATCCCGGTGAGGTATGGATGTTGTGTTTGTCTTACGGCACTGGCTCTCTCCCTTCCCTGGAACCAGTGATCCTAAATTAGGGACGGGCGACTGCTTATAGCCCATTGAGTTGCTCACGGTGGTCGTTGAACCTCCAATCCAATCCAATCCAATAATTGTCACATACAGACTAGGCTCCAGTGGCCGAATATACAGGATGATCAATAAGGAGTGTGGCCACCATTTTTGGCGATGTAACGTTGAATCTGACGTGGCATTGAGGCAATGGGAGTCCGAATGGAGTCCTGAGGTATCGTGGACCATGTGGCGTTGATCCGAGTCCACAGTTTATCGTCATTTTTCGGGGGTGGAAGGGTATACAACCGACTTCCAATCGTGTCCCACAGATGCTCGATGGGCGAGAGGTCTGGGGATCGTGCTGGCTACGGAAGCATCGCACACTGTGTAAAGCATTCAGGCTGATCCGAGGGGTATGCGGGCGGGCGTTATTCTGTTTAAAAACCGCGTTTGGGATGCCCTGCAGATACGGTAGAGCCATGTGCCGCAGCACCTCGTCAACATAGTGGCGTGCCGTCAATGTGCCCGTAATGCGTACCAGTGGTGAGCGAATGTTGGAGCTGATAGCACCCCACAGCATGATTCCACGGTGCCGGGCAGTTTGGCGCTCCACAATGACGGAGGAATCGGCACGTTAACCGCGTCGCCTCCAGACTCTCACACGGTGATCATCCGTGGTGAGACAGAACTGCGACTCGTCGATGAACACCACACTGTTCCATTCGGCACTCCACGCGGATCTGGAGCGACACCATGCCAAGCGGTGATGATGATGGCTCGCTGTTAAGGGTAGGCTTCGCAACGGACGACTGGACAGCAAACCAGACGCGGCCAGTCGGGGCGAAACTGCCCGCGTCGATATCGGAACATCCAAACCTCCCCATACACTCCCCAAAATTCCGCCCGTTGTGGCCTGTGTGTCCGCTACGGCATGACGTCGGATGCGACGATCGGTGCGCTCGGACGTCCGTTTCCGTGCTCCGGTACCCCCTACGACGTTGCACAGATCCTTCCTGGGACCACTGTCTCCAAATGCGACCGACGGTTGTGGCATCACGTTGCGTTTCTTCCGTAGTACGACGCAAGGACCATCCCGCGGTTCGAAGGCCTACGATGGCACGTCTCATGAATTCATCCGTTTGACGAAATCGCGTACGACGGCGTCTTAACGGCATTGGCACCCCTTGTTCGTTCTCCAGACACGGTTACAGCAGAACCGTCCTCTCGCGGCCTTGACGACGTACCTCTCGACTGATGGCCTCACGGGCATGTTGTACGCTTATATCCCGCGCGCCGTTCGTGCGATTGACCTACAAATGCAGTCATTTGCATAACTTGTTCGTGTGCACCCACCCTGCAATTTGCATGGCGCTGCATTCACGTCTTCGTGGTGTGGCATTATCTCTGTCAGGCAGTTATAATTACAAGAACTGTGGCATAAAAAGGAGCAAAACTTCCCAAATTATTTACTCTTGAATGTAAAAAGCACGTTTAACATCATCCCACATTATTTTGTATGTAGTAAAACGTCCCCGCGAAGCACATCTTTTAGTTCATTATATTCTGAAGGATGCGTAGTAAATGTATAAATGGCGGTAATAACTTAATTTTCCTTATCCTCACTGGTATAAAAATTTTATACATTCAACTGCTTCTTTCGCATTATCTTATTAATATATATGTACTAGCAGAGATACCCGGCTTTGCCCGGGATAGACATAAAGTTTGTTTTCAAGTAACAATGTAAATCGCACTATAAAAAAATCGTACCATGATGAACAACGCTGTTTTTATGAGATATGAGAATGTTAGCATTTTTACCCCTCTTTCTCTGTGGGCATTAGCCTTTTTAATTGTCTCCCAAGAATATTATTCCAATGAAGGATTTTCCAAATAGAGAGAAGGAAAATATGGCCAATTTTGTAATAATATTTATTATTTTTAAAACGTTTTTTAAACTTTACATCCTGTAATTTTTCATTGTTCTTGAAAGCCGAATAATTATTTCACTGTGGGGAAGCTTTCCGGAGGACATAGGCTATTTCGTTTATTTATTATTATTATTTATTATTTTTTTATTATTTTTTATTATTTTTGGCTGTACTACCGAATAACCTTGCTTTCAAGTAGTTTCCAATTTCTCATGTATCGTTCCGCTTTGTTTACATACAACCTGATCACACCCAACGTGAAAGAAAGTAGTTCACGATAATATACGAAATATTTTTTACTAATCTCCTAAACTAAACCCATTCGGATAATTCTTTCGCCGTTGGGAAGCTTACTTCTTTCCGGTGGACATAGGATATTTCTTTTATCCATACTAATACCAATACTAATCTTGTATTTAAATTTTATATATGAAGAAGACCGTCTGTTTTAACTTCAACTTAACCTTTTGAGAGGACCACGCCTATTTGAGAGGACCACGCCTATTGGTGGGTATCTGTAGCTCCACCCATATTTGAGACTCCTGCGCCAATTGTTGGGAGTGCAATGAAACCTAATCCTTACAAAGAAAATGCCATGGTAACATAAACAAAAATTACTTATGACAATATGTTCCGCCGGTGCGTTGTGTTTTCAAAAATCGGACTCTTCCCCGTATGCCTGAACCGCGGAAGCTTGCGAGGGTTGAGGTGTCACCTGACGACCGTTGCTCTGACAAGCGGAGTAATACCTTAGCAGCCGACTTACACCCAGTCTATAGAGGACCCCGTAAAAACACATCTGACCCCCTTAGGGATGGAATTTCTAAAAATCGTCGCGCCTGTATTATAATCTGGGTGATGAAGAGTATGTATGCTAATTTTAGTGCAAATCCATCAAACCGTTTAGGAACGTATGCGGAACAAACATACAAACTTTCACATTTATATTTAGAGATAAGAACTATTGCTATACCTGTGAAAATGGGCCTCAAGTCATCTCGAGTAGTTCAATGAATAAAGCAGTTTTCCGTCATCCAGTTTTTATGAACTAAATCTACGAAAATTATTTTTAAATGTTTGCTTATTTATTGGAAAAGAAATAGCTTTTCTATTTTAATACTTCATTTAAAGCTGCCGTCAAAATTCCCGGCGATTTCCTTAACCAGTTTCCTATAAAACTTCCGCTAAAAATTTTGTAAAATATTTTTGCTTCGTCGTGTACCTCCAAACCCCGTAGTGTGGGATTTGCGGAGGTTATTAGTACGACCCTGTTTAATTTGAGATGCCGAGCCCAGCTCATATTCGGCTGAGTGGTCTGAGACGCTAGCTTCTAGTAGTCCTAGTGTGAAAACCACCCAAATTTGCCGGTGGCGACAGTCGAAACCATACTGGGGTCCTATATAACAAAAGCTCTGCACACTGTCCATTTTTGAGAAAAGTTTTAAGAAGGGGAGTACATTGCCATTCAATGTACTCCCCTTCGCTACTAATGACAGCTTGCCAGTGGTGAGGTAGGTTCTAGATGCCCCGTAGTACGCCATCTTTGTTCAGCTATCGAATTACTCGGGTCACTTCCAATGACAGTTAGTCCAGCGATTCGTAGCGGATGCCAAGGAGCCGATTTTTTAACTTTGGGAAGAGATCAAGAGGGCTGTATGGTGGGTGGATAAAGTTTTCCAGCTATATTTCGACAAAAGTCCGCGTACCGATGCTGCACCATGGCACGATGTGTGGTCATGCAGCAAGATCGCTCCCGCTTCCAACAAGTTGGAGTGATTTTGACGAATCTTCGGCCTCAACTTTGTCCTCAGAAAGAAATAGTGCTTTGATCAAGAGTTCCTTACCCATAAACTTCTTGCAAGGCAGTGTGGATCTGTGGCGGAGTTTTTCCCCTCAGAATTTCTATTTTCATCTACGAGCGCTTGTCTAACGCTGTAACTCGACCTGAGGAGCTGCACACTTCCATTTCCAAACCCTACCATGTTCACACGGCAAATGATAGCGCGTCGTACAGACACCACTGCGTTGCTGACAGTCTGACTATGACAGAACGCAATCAGTTTCCCGATTGCACCATCCGCTTCCGTTTTAGATTAACGTGTGCAGAAATTTTGTTATGACCCTCGTACCCTTCTGCTCCGGAGCCGAATGCTTTCCCACTTCAGCTACGCCGGCAAGGGCTTATTAGTGCTACCTGCCGTCTTTACATGTGCGTTACCTCTGTAGTACGTCACATGTGTACCCCCTTGAGAAAGGGTTGTGACAGAATCATAGGTTTCCCGGTCAACCGGCATATATACCTCGCTTGAAAGAGACCTCACTGTAGAAGAAGGAATTCTCATTAATTCTACATCATGTGTGGAAGAAGCATCGAACATTTTTCGAAGCGAAGAAGGAATTCTCATTAACTCCGGACGATGTGTGGAAATAACATCACACGTTTTTCGAAGAACCTACCGGCCAGTAGATCCATTTTTGCGTTCGGGCATTTCTATTTATCATTAATTTAATATATTCAATTTGAAGAGTTTCTCCACGGAATGAAGAATTGGGAGCAATAGATTAAACATAAATTTTAGTTTTGCAGCAATAAGTATAAACTTTTTCCACTTCGGATTTTTTTTTTCCAGGGTGGTGAGATTGCTATTAATTTAAGACTGAATACTCATTCTGATTGCGGAGATTCTAGACTTTCTGCTTCATGAAAGTTCCTATTGTAAGGGGGCTGTCTTCTCGGTTGGGGCCTAAAAGTTCGGGGATCAAGTACAGCTGAATCACTAAGCCGAAGTTCTGAAGTCTCGTTAATCCGTTGGTCCCGAGGTATATAGACTGCTCGTTATAAGCAAGTCTAACCCCGGGGCCGCGGGTGGCCTAGTGGTCAACGTTCGTGACTGCCACAGATAAGACCTCTGGTTCGATCCCAGGCAGGTACGAAAGCTCGAACCGCTAAATGTCCGCCGTGTGTCGGATGGGCACGTTAAGCCGTCGGAGCCCGGGTACTGACTCCCCGGTAATATATAAGGGCGTCATCCTCCTTCTTTCTGCCTCGCATCCGTGTCACTTTCCTATCGGGCACTCTAGCCCAAATCTCATAGCTTCCTATTTCTAAGGGTTGTTTAAGACCTGGGGTCAGACACTCCCTTCCTAAAATCCTCTACATATGATCTGATCTGATGGGCACATTAAGCCGTCGGACCCCGGGTACTGGCCCCCCGGTAGTAAATAAGGGCGTCTTCTACCTCGCTTCCGTGTGACTTTCCTATCGGGCACGCTAGCCCAAATCTCCTAGCTTCCTATTTCTAAGGGTTGTTTAAGACCTGGGGTCAGACACTCCCTTCCTAAAATCCTCTGCATGTGATCTGATCTGATTTGATGGGCACATTAAGCCGTCGGACCCGGGTACTGGCCCCCCGGTAGTAAATAAGGGCGTCTTCTACTTCGCTTCCGTGTCACTTTCCTATCGGGCACTCTAGCCCAAATCTCCTAGCTTCCTATTTCTAAGGATTGCTGAAGACCTGGGGTCCGACACTCCCTTCCTAAAATCCTGTACATATGATCTGATCTAAAGCCTAATTCCAATCCTCGGGGGCACATAACTAGTGCCCGCTGGATCCACAAACCAACCAAGTGAAATCGACGGCCATCGTTCCTGACTTCTGGTGCAATAATATACCACGGAATTGTCAATTACATTTTCACACAAAAGAGTTTTTCTTCCAGGGATTTTTTTTTAAGTTTTGGAGATTATCTGGCGAAGATATTTTTTTCCGGATGGTTTTTAGCTAAATATGAGCATACCGGCACTTCAAAATTCCAATTTCGAGCACTGAGTTCATATAAATCAAATCAATGTTTCAGTAAAACCAAAACTGACTTGTTGAGTAGGAAATTTAAAACATATTAGATAGCTATGAAAAATAATCTATACATTTACCTCAAGACAATGAATAAATTAAAAATTAAAGGACTAAAATGGACGATTCATCGCTCTGTCCACGTCATATTATAAACAACGCATAGCGACTGAAAAATTGTGTTCCGACATCGCTGGGAACGAATCCCAGATCTCTCGATAACTAGTCGAGTGCGTTCGCTACGGCGTCAACAATTCTCAGCGCCACGCGTGGTTTATCAGTCAGCATCCGACTACACGAATACGTATTGATGGTCTCAGCAACTGAGATGTCGTCAACTGGTGGCATTTAACGGAACAGCTATTTAATTGTAGCTGATAAATTCAAAGGGCGATAGAAATGGTAAATATATATCAAATACGTGGAGATAATGAAAATGGACGATGTCACCGCTCTGTCCACGTCCCAGCGGTGTAGGAACACAATTTTTCAGTCGCTATGCGTTGTTTATAATATGACGTGGACAGAGCGATGACATCGTCCATTTTCATTATCATCACGTATTTGATATATATTTATATATTTATTAAAGGACTATTCAAAACTGGTTGTACGCTTATGAAAACTTATAAGCCTGCTAACTGTAGGCGAAAAGTGCAGCTAAGTACCAGAAACGTGGGCAAAGTGTGACTTCGGTTATTTCTCTTTTAAGTGCCTAACCAAGGCCATCTAGAAAGAACGAGGCCATGACGTTAGAGAGATGAGTTCCCTCCTTTTGTGACGTCATTATCATGTTACACGGCCCGATACGTCGGTGTCACGTGACATCATAAACGACAGGGTTGGAAACCAATCGGAAGTCTTGGTTTCCCCGTGAGAACTCATCTCCCTGTTGTCATGGCCTTGCATTATCAAGACGGTCTTGGTCTAACAATGTATTTTGTGGAACACGCGTAGTACAAGAGAAAATGGAAGGTACATTTACTTGGAGTGCCACTTTTCCAAAATAAAAAATCAACGCCGTTAAAGTTTTGTACAGTTTTGTACACCCGAAAAGAAAATTTGTACACCACCGGAAGTAGTACTTTTCGGCTCTCAAAAAGTGACACTCCAAGTACATGCTAGAGTGCCACTATTTCAAAATCGAAAATAAATCCTGCCAGAGTTTTGTACTAGTTTTGTACGGTTTTGTACACCCAAAAGAAAATTTTGTACACCACCGGAAGTGGTACTTTTTGACTCTCCTTTGTGGCTTTCGAGCATGTACTTGGAGTGCCACTTTTCCAAAAGCGAAAATAAGCAGTGCCAGTCTTGGATTGGTGTTGATCAGTTTTGCACACTCAAAAGGGATATACTCCACCGGAAATGGTTCTTTTAAACCCTCCAGCATGTACACTGGTGTACAAAAATTAAGGACGAAGAGGAGAAGTTAGCATAACAGCGGAACGAGCAGGCAGAACAGACCGAAAGACCACTCAGGAGATAGACTAGGGTCCGGTACGGTAGGGCATGCGCATATATGCAGCATGACGCAGGGGGGTAGTGTAGGAAGGGTATAAAGCACACGGGCGGTTTACGCTCAGCAATTCGGTGAAAGCTATTGCACGGTGTACATCGGTTTGAACGACGTCGAGTTGCTGCCACCGTGTGATATGGCCAACAGGCAATCCAGCAGACGGCATCTGGATGACTTTACCCGAGGTCACGTCATTGGGAAGTTGGAAGAAGATCGAAGTGTGACTAGTGTGGCCAAGGAGTTTGGGATCGCTCACAGCATCGTTTCACGAGCTTGGAGAGCATTTCAAACGACAGGAAAGCTGTCCGAAAATTTAGCAGTGGTCGTCCACGAGCAACCACGGCGGCGGACGACTGGTATATTGTCCTACAAGCGAGAAGAGACCGACGGCAGACAGCGGGAGAAATCGCAAGGCACATGCAACAGACAACTGGACGTCCCTTATCGCGTTTTACCGTGGCCAGGAGGCTGCTCAACGGTGGTCTATTTCCACGACGACCAGTACGGTGTGTGCCATTAATGCCTGCTCATCGGAGACGGCGGTTTCTGTGGTGCCAGGAACACAAGAACTGAACACATCAGCAATGGGGTCGAGTTCTCTTTACGGATGAGAGCCGATTTATTCTGACGAGCGATTCTTTTTTTTTTTTTTTTTTTTTGAATGGAGGTTTAACGACCACCGTGAGCAACTCAAATGAGCTATAAGCAGTCGCCCGTCCCTAATTTAGGGTCACTGGTTCCAGGGAAGGGAGAGAGCCAGTGCCGTAAGACAAACACAACATCCATGCCTGACCGGGATTCGAACCCGGACCCCTTACGGACGAATGATCAGAGGCCAACGCCTTAGACCACTGCGCCACCGGGGCGGCAACGAGCGATTCTGGACGTATGCACATCTGGAGAGAGCAGGGAACACGCAATCACACCTCCAACATCATCGAAAGCGACCGGTTTTGAGGTGGCGGAGTTCTCGTTTGTGGCGGTATCATGCTTGGTAGCCGTACTGACCTCCACATCTCCCAAGGAGGTTCAGTCACTGGTGTCCGCTATTGTACCGAGGTTCTCCTGCCTCACGTGCGTCTGTTTAGAGGTGCTGTGGGTCCTGAGTTCCTCTTCATGGACGACAACGCTACACCTCATCGTACAGTGGCTGTCGCAAAACTGTTGGAGAGTGAAGATATTCAACGTATGGATTGGTCCTCAAGGTCCCCGGACCTAAATCCAATCGAACACGTGTGGGACCTTCTCGGGAGACGCTTGGCAGCACGTCACCAGCCGCCAGCAACGATTCCGCAGCTGCGATTGGCGCTACAAGAGGAATGAGCCGCGATGCCTCAACAGCTCCTTGACAACCTCGTCCTCAGCATGGACAGACGTTGTAAATCCTGCAACGCAGTCAGGGGTGATCATATCCCCTACTAAAGACTGGAGTTTTCTTGGCAGCCGCCTGTCACATGGACGTTTCTGTCTTCTGTCCAGTTGTGCTCGAAGTTACCTTTTTCAATAAAGTACCTTGGTATCCTTTGGATTCCTTGTTTGGACGGTTTTGCTCACTTGTCCCATATTCTTACATCTTGGGGATCTTATGGTATGATTTGAGTCGATGTGGAGCACTTCTGCACGACGTTACATTCGAAAAACCGTCTCGTCCTTAATTTTTGCGCACCAATGTACTTGGAGTGCAACTTTTTCAAAATAAAAAACAAACACTTCCATCTTTTTCCAGTTCATCATATATATAGTCGTATTAGAATAATATGACCACCTCCGAAAATCACAGTGTACCCGCCCAGGCGTGTCACAAAGTGCATGTGACGAGGGCGGCCACACGGAGATATGAGTGGCCGGCCAGGACAGATGAGCCATAGTGCGTTACGTGAGAACAATGGTCAGCGGTAGTGATTTGACGGACGTTCAAAAAGGAATGATTATCAGCTGCCGCGCTAAGGGTGGAAGCATTTCAGAAACAGCAGACTTCGTGGGCTGTTCGCGTGATGCTGTAGTAAGGGTGTACCAAGAATGGACCGCTGGCACACCGAGTACCTCCCGACGTCATAACTGTGGAGCCCCAAAGGCCATCGAACCCAGAAGAAAACGTCGCCTCCGTCGACTGGTGAAGGGCAATCGACGCGCAACACTGCAGCAATTGACCACTCAACTGAACGCTGGAGCACTCCACGTACGTGGATATGGTACAACAATCCCAAACGGAAGTGGATATGGCACAACAATCCCAAACCCAAACGCAAGTGGATATGGTACAACAATCCGAAGCAGAAAAAACACTGGGTAGACCGCGGTGAAGCAAGGACTTCGACACCGAAACGCAATATTCACTCCAAGAAGGTTCTGCTGTGCATCTGGTGGGATATGAAGGGTGTGCTCTATTATGAACTATTGGAATGGGGTCAAACTGTTACTGCTGATCGCTGCAAGCAACAATTGCTGCGATTGAAACGTTCATTCACAGGCAAAGGATTGCGTCTCGTGAAATTGCTGCATGACAAAGCTATGCCGCATGTCGCGAAATCGGTCAAGAAAACGTTATTGACGCTTGGCTGGGAAGTTTTGGAGTACCCGGCGTATGGTCCCCTTCAGACAAATCATTTGTTCCGATCGATGCAACGTGGTTTGTCTGCTGTACGGTTCCGGACATGTGACGAAGTGCAGAGATGGGTTGACGAAGATTTCAGCCATGAAGAATACTTCGTCACACGACGAAGTATTCTTCATGGCTGGAATCCGTCAGCTGCCCGACCGATGGTGGAAGGTCATAGATAATGAAGGCGCATATTTTGATTCGTAGGTATTGTTTTCTCTTGTTTTAAAACGTTTTGAAACTTCTTTGTGCACCTAACACAAACTCGCAAATGTGCTATACGCGCTTTCCTTGTATAAACAAAGAAATTGTAGAAGTCTTCATTTTTATAGTGAAGGAAGAAAAGAAACAGTTATTTGTTGCTTTATTTTAAAGCAAAAACCTTTTAAAAACGCGTGGTAAAGGAATTCTTCAAATTAGCGCCGGCCGCCCCGGTGGCGCAGTGGTCTAAGCGATGGCTTCTGATCATTCGTCCGTAACGGGTCCGAGTTCGAATCTCGGTGAGGCATGGATGTTGTGTGTGTCTTACTGCACTGGCTCTCTCCCTTCCCTGGAACCAGTGACCCTAAATTAGGGACGGCCGCCCCGATGGCGCAGTGGTCTAAGCGATGACTTCTGATCATTCGTCCGAAAGGGGTTCCGGGTTCGAATCCCGGTGAGGCATGGATGTTGTGTTTGTCTTACGGCACTGGCTCTTTCCCTTCCCTGGAACCAGTGACCCTAAATTAGAGACGGGCGACTGCTTATAGCCCATTGAGTTGCTCACGGTGGTCGTTAAACCTCCAATCAAAAAAAAAAAATTAGGGACGGCGAATTTGCTCACGGTGGTCGTTAAACCTCCAATCAAAAAACAAGAAAAAAAGAAAAATTAGCGCGGATCATCGCTTTCCGCTGAGCAGCCATGGCGATAAAAGTGTAGAGGGGGGTGCAAAAAGCCAGTTCCAAAGGCCTCGGCGTGCTATAAACTCAGAGGCCTACGCCAATTTCTGGCGTTACGCTTAGTTTTGTGTAATGCCACTAGGCACGTATCTTGACCTCCCAGTTACACGCTAGATGCTGTACAGATCATGAATCAACGATTCAAAATTCTGAAGCAAAGCTTCAGTAACTTTGAAAGCCGTCTTCGATTACTAGTTCCTTAAAAGATTTGTTCATCCGTGTGAAATTCGACCGAATCTTCACAGACGGGAAAGACGTGACGCCGTAGGTCCAACAGTCTTGAAATTAAGAATGAACAGTTGGTCAGATAGGAAAGCTTTAAAGTACAAGTAATGAAAGATTACAGTTACGGTGTATGCATTGCCTGTGGCTAAATGCTAAGTAGTTGAAAAGCTAAGTTTCAAATATTTGCATAAACGCATATGCTGCGGCGGGTATGTCACGTGTTTAAACTACTTCAAGTCGCGCATTGCAGTCAGTGGAAAGGGATATGAAGTATTATAATAGTCGTTGCTGTGAACAGCATCACATGTCGTCGTTCTGTCTGTGACTGGGACGCATAAAAGATGAACAACCACAACGGCTAATTAAGGAACTTTTGCTTTACAAGTTTGAACTCAGCCATAACGCTGGTGAAGCAACACGAAACATTTATCATGCGAAATGGGAAGGTTCCGTGGACCACAGCACCGTAACCAGATGATTCAAGAAATTTCGCTCAGGTGACAGAAACCTCGACGATCAACCAAGGTCAGGTAGGCCGCGAACCGTGGATTGGGAGGCTGTGCGCCAGGTTGGAGAGGCAAATCCAATAAGCAGCACTCAAAAATTATCAGGCGAGCTGGACATATCACAGACCATCGTGGTTCGTCACCTTTAAGACCTCGGTAAGGTCAACAGAAGCTGCCACATTGTCCCTCACGAAATGAGCCAGCTGAAGCAAACCGCCGAGTGGAAGTGCGCACGAAACTCCTAGAAAACCCGCTCAATGTATATGTAATGTGTCGCCGTTCAAATCAATCAGGAATGCACAGTATTGAAGAAAAAATACTTCTTACCTGCCATTCATTTTTGGACGACGGCTCTTGTAAATCCCGGGTGTTGAGATCGTTATAAATCAGTTGACAATATCCCATTAATCCAAAGAAAATAAATATTTCCGCAGTTGACACAAGGAATTCACTCGAGACACAAAATAAACATCGAACATATAATTAACACTAACAGATGACCGACCGCACACACCCTAAAGACACGTAACATGAAAAACTGGCGTTATTTTTCATCTTGAGTTCCATCTTGTTCAAAACCCACGACTTTCCCCTTTAAGAGTTCAAATCACACGATTTTTTTCTCCTCTCGCTTCCCACGGAGTGACAGTGCCCTCTATCAAAATCGTATCTACAGCTGCTCGGATTTTATTTATTTTTCTCTTCGGCAGTTGTTGTTCTTCCGACACCGTCCCACCTTTGAGCTTCGGGATCAAGTCACGAAACTCAAACACATAAAACGTCATAAGTCCATTCACCGCATTGGCTTTAAGATTCGTCCATAACGGGATCGCACGTCTCCACCACCCGTCGCTTCTTCTTGCTTTTCTGACACATTCTTTAATAACTTGCCGTATCGTCTTTCTACACTTTATTATCCAATAACGTTCACGCAGAGTCGAGATCAGGACCTGCAGACCAGCATGGCCTAGTTCAACATGTTTTTCCCAAATTAATTTTTTCACTATGTGATGTTTAGAAGGCAGTACTACTGAATAACGAAATGCCTCCGAGTCCTTTCTCAAGTGATTCTCGTATTGACTGTAAGCAGCCCTTCTACGTCGATAAAGGTTTTCAGAGAAGTATCTCTATTTTTGCCAAAACTCTGGACTTCTTTCAACATTACCATTTCGGCCTTTTCGACTTGCTCTACACTTAACTCACCGAAACATCTTTCAGTTCGTTTGGCCTTTGCATTCCTGTAAAAACGGAAAATCCACGCCATGACTCTGATTATTCTGCTATACGAGGAGATATTTGTAGAATATTCGAAAACCTTCTCAATTTCTGTGTTAGTAGCAGACACAATAGTTTTTCGCCTTTCTGAATTCACAACCTCCAAATTTGGAAGCGCTTCTGAAGCTGGCCATCCATCACATGGTAATCTTAGCTACCCCAGACCTTCCCACCAACGAGAATTTTTCAACTCTTTAACTGAACATCCTCTCGAAGGGAGATCCGCAGGATTCATAGACCCAGCAATGTGCCTCCAGTCTTCTGGGTCTGTTAGCTGCCGAATTTCCTGAACACGATCGTAAACGAAGGTTGCCCAATTTTCATTTCTTTTTATCCAGTATAATACATTTACAGAATCAGACCAATAGTACGTAGGCACGTTCTCCAGCCCAAAGTCTGATTTCGTTTTTTCTGCTAACCTAGCTCCAATAGTGCAGGTTAAGAGTTCCATCCTGGGTATGGAAGGTAATTTCAAAGGAGCGACTCTACAACGTGCCTGTATTAGCTGACACGTCGTGGAGCGATCATTTTGACATTGGACAAAAATACAAGTACCAAATGCTATCTTGCTTGCATCACAGAGCACATGAAGAGATACCTCCGAATTGGCTGAAGCATCCTTTAGTATGCATCGTGAAATCAACACACCACTCAAGAGTTCCAATTGCGTCTTCCAACGTTCAAATTTCCTAGATATAGTCCGAGGCAGCTTAGAGTCACAAGTGATCCCATTCTTCCAACATTCTTGCAGCAAAATCTTTTGCCCCGGTGTGACCGGGCACATGAATCCAATGGGGTCGAATACTCGATGGACGACTGAGAGGATCTCTCGTTTTGTCAATGGGGACTTTTCAACGCTAGAGAGCCCCTTCACGTCAATAGACAGCTTATCTGAACTCAGTGTCCAACTTAGTCCCAGCACTGGGACCTTCCTTGCATCTCTATCTTCATCCTCCACTTCTGACGACGCAGGAGCATGCTCCCACCCTCGCAAATCGAACTTGGCTGCACTGAGGATACTTCGTGACTCAAAAATGAACTTTTCAAGCTCCTCTCGGCTATTCACGCTGGAAACACAATTGTCAACATAAAACGACCTCAGGAGCTTTTTCCCCGTTTCCTGCAGATGCTCCGGCGCGTTCTTCAGATGAAATTCCAATGTTGCTCCCAGCAGGAAAGGGCTCGAAGAAATTCCAAAAACAAGTCTTCGGTGCTGGAAGGTTTTAAGATTTTCCTCCTTCCTTACCGTTCTCCCACCACAGGAACCTCAAAAATGGTCTATCATGCTCCTGAAGTCCAATCTGTAAGAAATCTTTCTTTATATCGGCAGTTACCCCATTTTTTCCCATCCGAAATCTGTTTATAATCGAGGGTATAAGTTCTACAACATTCGGTCCCTTTTACAGACAATCGTTAATGGAGGGAGGGTTCTTCCCTCTCGCCGAGCCATCAAAGACAGGTCTCACTTTGGTCGTTGAGTTCTGCTTGAAAACAGGATGATCAGGTAAAAAATGCTCAGTTTTCACATTCTCCTTAGGAGATTTAACTTCTTCTATAATGCCCTCCTTCAGCCACTCCCGAAAAACATCTTCATAAGCATTTAACTTCTCAGTCCGTTCTAAGGATTTAACACAGCCCTTCAATCTTTTAACTGCTATCTCCCTGCAGTCCGACAGAGGAGGGTGATATTGAATCCATGGCAAACAAACCATATATCTTCCTTCCTCGTCTGTTGAAACATTAAGAATAAAAGGATCTTTCGCAGCGTCTTCGTGCTCCTTTCGCTCGATCTTTTCACCTGGATCGAGAATCCTCAAAGTATCAAGTCTCCACAAATCAGAAAGGTTTAATTCGCCAACGTGGAGAGAGATAAGGACATTAGGTTTACTGACTTCCTTTTCTTCTGTTTTTCCAATAAATGTCCATCCCAGACGTGTGTTTACTGCCACCAATCCATTAGAAAAGTGCTCAATTTCACCTGTAAATAACTTCCCTGCAAGTCAGCTCCTAACAGAATATGAATTTCCTTTGGATCTTTCTCATACAGACAGTCATGTTCATTTATGGAAATATCGCTAATGAAAACTCCACGATTTGTCAGTTCTTTTATGCATTTAGAGTCTCTAACTTCGGAATGAAAGCACAGATTTTTTTTTTTGATTCATCTCCTCTGATTTTCAAATATAATCGCTGTCAATATTGCTTAATTGAGTCGAATATCCTTTTGTGCTTTTCACATTTTTCTATTCCTCCAAAAAGTCCATGAACGACTTTTTCTTCCCCTTTGCATTTCAACTTCAGTGCTTTAGCGACAAATTCACTTACATATGATCTCGAGCTACCTGTATCAATAATTCCTCGTACATAACGACTGATATCATTCTCCTTAATACAAACAATTAAAGTCTGTAAATACACTTCCTTGGAACCGGAATTGTTAGTCAAAACACTGGCTTCCGGAGCTTTATCATTTTCTTTATTAATTTCTGGTTTATTATCTTTCCCTTCGTGTTTATGAAAACACATAATAGATATATGTCTATTACCACAGTGTGAGCAGGTAATTTTTACCCTTTCCCTTTTTCTATCGAGTCACGTGAGAGCTTCCGGCCACAGTCACCTGGCCGAGGAGCAAGGGTGGCTGGCAAACTGTGGTGCCAATCTCTGGCGACCGAAACACTAGCACGCTTCCTAGAGGTCAGTTCCTTCCTCAAAAATTAAATCAAATCTTTGATGTCATAACTGGCATTGGTACTTTGTTGAATTCTAAGATCAGATCGGGGGGGGCACTTTCAACAGCATCGGGCAGATGAGATTTCCATGCGTGTCTGACAAAACTTCCAGCTACTCTAAACTCCTTATTTACGTTTGAACATTGTCAAACAACTTTCGAAATGTTCCGATATCACTGGAATTCCTGAGAGGGAAAAGATCAAGCAAGTTACTCATATATGCATTTATTAACAAATCCTTTCTCCCAAATCGCTCTTCTAACATGTTTACAGCAGTGTCGTAATTTTCCGGCGTGATCGCAAATCCTTGTACAGCGTTTATAGCCGTACCTCCTAAGTGAGCTTTAAGATAATTAAATTTATCTACTTTGTTCAAAGAATCGTTCTTATGAATCGCCGATTTAAAAGAATTCCAAAATGTAAGCCATTGACTCACATCCCCGTAAAACTTGGAAATAGATAGCTTCGGCAATTTTATTGTCATAGAGTCCCTCCACTCGTTGTTCTATTTTCGATTCATCTAGCTCGGGGCTCTGACCAAGAAACACGCCGTTATTCACAACATTTTGTCTTAATATATGAACTCGTTTGGACGTTCTATATTTCCATGTAGTTATTTTTTCACGATATTCTTCGCACTTTCTAACGCAGACTCCAATTCCCCTCGGTCTAAAACCTTTTCCAGCTCCGAATCAATTAATTTTAGTTCTGTTGATTTTTCATTAAGATGTTCTAAAAGTTCTTCAAGATTATCTATATCCACATCAGTTAGTTTAAATTCCGCTTCCAATCGCTTAACAGTTTTGGTAAGGGAAGTTCTCATCACGCCGCGTTTATGTCTCAATCTAGCTCTAATTTCTTCGGCCATCTTTTCGTTCGAAACAATATATCAGAATGTCAACAAACGGAAGAATTCTCTCGGTTACGAATTCTGTGCTATATGTTTAAAATACCTCAACTCAAATTCCCGGCAGGGATGACATATGTAATGTGTCGCCGTTCAAATCAATCAGGAATGCACAGTATTGAAGAAAAAAGACTTCTTACCTGCCATTCGTTTTGGGACGACGGCTCTTGTAAATCCTGGGTGTTGAGGTCGTTATAAATCAGTTGACAATATCACATTAATCCAAAGGAAATAAATATTTCCGCAGTTCACACAAGGAATTCACTCGAGACACAAAATAAACATCGAACATATAATTAACACAAACAGATGACCGACCGCACACACACTAAAGACACGTAACAAAAAAACCGGCGGTATTTTCATCTTGAGTTCCATCTTGTTCAAAACCCACGACTTTCTCCTTTAAGAGTACAAATCACACGATTTTTTCTCCTCTCGCTTCCCACGGAGTGACAGCGCCCTCTATCAATATCGTCTCCACAGCTGCTCGGATTTTTTTCTCTTCAGGAGTTGTTGTTCTTCCAGCAGTACGCTTCATCAAGAAAATTGTGGTGACGTGCGATGAAAAGTGGTTCTATTTAGGTAATCCTAACACACAACGGCAGTGGTTGAGCCCGGGTCAGCTTCTTAAACCTGTTGCCAAACATTGGCGCTTCAAGCACAAGGTGATGCTCTGCGTCTGGTGGAATTTCGAGGGGGTAATCCATTACGAATTTGTTCCAAACGGCCGGACCATTAACGCCAACCTCTACTCTGAACAGCTGGAACGGATGTATGCCATTTTGGAGGATAAGTACCAGGTACTGGCGAACAGAAAGCGCGCTTTCCTACAGCAGGACGACGCTCGGCCTCATACCACGCGAACGACCCGAGCGAAACTCCAGGAACTTGAGGGCATCGAACTGATGCCACACCCAGCATATAGTCCGGACCTTTGCCCCGTCGGATTATCAATTGTTCCTGTCCATGGCCCACTTCCTACGCGGGCGGCACTTCCACAATCAGGAGGAGGTGGCAGCTGGGGTGAAGGAGTTCTTTGCCCCGAAGGACACGTACAGGTGCCGCGGTGAAATTGAAGAACTGTCAGACAAAGGGCTAAAGACGGTGCAACACGATGGCCTATACTTTGAATGCTAGTCAGCTTTCGTCATAAAGGTGCGTATGAAGACATAAAGTGATCCAAATATTGCAAAACTTTCGACTCACCTTCTATAAATAATCGCTTTGGCCTCATAAGGTGGACTAAGCTCCACCTTATTAGGCCAAAGCGATTTATTTTCAAAAAATTAATAATTAACAAAATAAGTAAAAACTTTTTACCCATATTTAGCATTTTTCGTTTGATAAGAAACTGGATTGCCGGCCCCACATTGTATTTGACATTTTCTCGTGATATGTGGTAAATGTTTAAAACCATTATCATAAATGGAATAAATAGAAATACAGAAATGCATAATCTCTAGTGCCTTTATTTATCCATTTTTTTTTGTTTTTTTTTTTTTTTTTGCATTTCTCGTTCTTTGTTTGAGTAACCGCGCTAATTTTTCGTATTTTTTATAAACGTTTCGACACAAAATATCACTGGATATTTTTTTAAAATCACAGAGCTGAATTTTATCTTTTAAAAGATTAATATTCAGTAAAATAATATTTTTGTTTCCTTGTTCATTTGCGATTTAAAATATACGTTGAATCTCGTAGTTTATCTTTTTGTCCTTTTTTTTCACCCTCCTGACAATGGAATAGACGTGCCCCTCCCACGTCGGATTTCTTCACGCCTGCCCCCCAATGATTTGGTGAAGTCCGCGCCTCTGTTATCAGCATTTTTAAAGCATTTCTATAATTGAGGTTGCCTGTCTCGGTTTGGTTGCATGAAAATATAAACTGTAGAGACGATAGAATTTATTAAAGGTCTTTGATTTATACTGATCCAAGTATTTTATAATGGACCTTATTCATGTGACGTCAGAAGTGGATTTCTGGGACCAACATGGCTGCTGATTCAATATTGTCGCTATTAGATCACCCCTTACTGTTGGCCAGCTTTTAAAATTTTAACGTCTTGTAGTATGCCAACGAATTAATAGAGCTACAGAGTGAAGAAGGAGAAATTTATTTCTTAGAAGAACAATTCAAGATTGCAAAAATATACCAAGATTATTTTGCATTCGATATTTATTTCGCATGATGTAGGACAAAGTTTTTAATGAAGCATTTCTCATACACGGCATATTAAATTAACTCGAGTTCGAGTCCTGGATGAGATATGGGTGGGGTGTCTATCTTGGCGCTCTCCCTTCCTTGGAGCCAGTGACCCCAATTATGTACAGAAGACTGCAAATATCCCTTTGAGTAGCTCATGGTCTTTTTGAACCTTGAAATCTGAAAAAAAAAAAAAAAAAAAAAGAGTGATTCACGTTACCTACTCTTTCCTTTCTGCAAGAATCTTCCGAACTTGGTTTTTCCTACTTTTTAGTACAAAGCTACCATTGTAGTGTGAGAGAATAATATTCGCAATGAGATTTCCATTATCTTTATTCTTTTATATACGCAGACTCCTGGAGACACTGAACAATACCTAACCCTGAAACTTCACTTCATTTGGGAATTTCATGTGCTATCTAAATCTGGAATATAGCCTCCTGGACATATATCTCATTTTTCTGTGAGAGAAGTTTGCACCATCGTTTGCACCGGCTTGACTTCGGCTCGTGGTCTGGCAACTGTTGGAAGTGTGAATGGTGGATAAGGTGGGCATGGTTGAGTGGTGCGAACGTTGATTTAAAACATTACATGTGGATGTGGTTATGTTTGTTATGCGCTGTCAATAATTTTTAAGATTTAAACCAGATCAAGTGCTAATAGGTATGTTTGTGTTTCATGTTAAATAGATTATTCCGTGGAAGATATCTGTTTGGACTGATCGTTTGTTTATATTATGGTTTGATGAACTGTAGTAAGTAAATCAACTGAGCATTATCCGGCTGTTCGGTTGTTTACATTGTGCGTTGGCGAGTAAATATTATAACTTTTGGAGCCACAAATTAAATGTATTACCAAAACTTTTTATTTTTCTGCTGTAGTTATTTATACCACAGAAGTCACCTTGGCCGGTGACATAATGGTAAAGGTGCTAACCTCCAGCCGGGCGTGTATTTAGCATTGCTAAACACATTTCCAGCTAAAGACGCCGGCCCAAATGAATTTTCACCAGCCTCGGTGTTTACTGATGTTTTAAGGTCAACGAGCTTTACAATTAGTAGATTTTTCAACGAAAGATTCATGAAATATGTTCAATTCGCCACTCGACTTTAGTTAAATGTGGGAATTTAATTGATTTCTGTCGTGTAATGTAAGCATGGTGTGCATATATTTTAACATTTGGAACCCTTGATATGTATAGTTTTAGGAGCGAACAAAAATTTCGAAACATTGTGTTTGGTAATAAAAAGAAATGGCGATAGGAGTTACTGTTCTAGAATTTAGTGTAACCCCATGAGAAGAAAACTTTGAGTGGCTTAAGGTGGTTCCACCTAAAATCTCTGCCTTATGTTTCCAATGGTAAAACTTCTTTACATATTTTCTTCACAATTAATGTATTCCCTAGGATGAAAATTTGCACATCAATAAAACTAACTTTATGTTATAGATTGGGATACTTGCTAAAACATGACCATAATTAAGCAATCCAACATTTGTTTGTCTACTGACATCAATGTACAGGTTGTGCCATCTATTAAGAGGTCTGAACATTACTCAAAGAAAAATGATTGATTTTTAATATAATTATGGTTATGTTCTAGCAAGTATTAAGTATACCATGCTATAACTTAAAGTTAGTTTCATCGATGTGCAAATTTTCATCCTTGGGAATACATTAATTGCGAAGAAAATAGGTAAAGAAGCTTTACCATTGGTAACATAAGGCAGAGATTTTAGGTGGAACCACCTTAAACAAAACTGTTGCACTTGAAACCTTGGTCAGGCAACAAATCAAATTTACTGACAAATGTAGATTGCATGGTGTAATTGAGTTGATTTTTTTTTTTTTTCTGCTCAGCATCCTTGCCAACCACATGGGATGAATTTGACCAGTTAAATATCAATTATTTTGTAGTGTCTGTGTCTTTCTCCCTTTTGGGAGAAAATCCCAGGTATGAATGAGATTCTTCCGCGGAATTCCTAATTTTTAGTCGTCATTTGAGTATTCTCAGGATCGATGCAAAACAGATGTGATTTTTTTTTTTTTTGAATTGGTGGAGAGGTCATTTTCCATCTAGAGAAGAAATTCTTTCAGAATTTTCGAAAACGGAAGTTAGATGGAGTGACGATTTCTCCCATAATAGTATGTATTTTTTTCTCACGTGTTTTGTCTGCCCTGTATTGTTGTTTAGGAGAAACAGTGGATTTTGATGTTGCCAAAATCTGAGGGCAGAAAAAAAATGGAAAAGAAAAGTGACAGTGAAGCAATAGGAATGGAAAAATATCAGCAGAAAGAAAAATTTTCCAGCTGCAAAGTCAATGAAAGACAAATATTGCTGTAGAACAGTGTTAGAATTGGGAATAAATTTTCTGCAGGCCCAGTGGACCACTTGAATTTCCAGAACACTTGTCCACCAAAATGCCCGCTGGTCCATGAAAAAAAAAATAATAATAACCATTTACAGTGTATATAAAATAACATGTCATTTCACTAGAGCTGTATATCGCAAATTTAAAACAGAATGTGCACATGTATTCATGTAAATCTCTCTATATATAAAAGTGAAAGTTTGTATGTTTGTTCCGCATACATTCCTAAACGGTTTGATGGATTTGCACCAAAATTGACATACATACTCTTCATCACCCAGATTAAAATGCAGGCAGGACGATTTTTAGAAATTCCATCTCTAAGGGAGTCAAATGTGTTTTTACGGGGCCCTCTATAGACTGGGTGCAAGTCGGCTGCTGCAGTATTACTCCGCGTGTCAGAGCAACGGTCGTCAGGTTACCCCTCAACCCTCGCAAGCTTCCGCGGTTCAGGCATACGGGGAAAAGTCCAATTTTTTAAAACACAACGCACCGGCAGAATATATTGTTATAAGTATTTTTTTTGTTTATGTTACCATGCCATTTTCGTTGCACGGATTAGGTTTCATTAGACTCCCAACAATTGGCGTAGGAGTCTCAAATATGGGTGGAGCTACAGATTCCCACCAATAGGCATGGTCCTCTCAAATAGTATCAAGGTTAAGTTGAAGTTAAAACAGACGGTCTTCTTCATATATAAAATTTAAATACAAGATTAGTATTGGTATTAGTATAGATAAAAGAAATAGCCTGTGTCGACCGGAAAAAAGTAAGCTTCCCAACGGCGAAAGAATTATCCAAATGGGTTTAGTTTTCAAGATTAGTAAAAAATATTCCGTATATTATCGTGAACTACTTTCTTTCACGTTGGGTGTGATCAGGTTGTATGTAAACAAAGCGGAACGATACATGGGAAATTGGAAACTACTTGAAAGCAATGTTATTTGGTGGTACAGCAAAAAATAATAATAAATAAACGAAATAGCCTATATTCTCCGGAAAGCTTCCCAACGGTGAAAGAATTATCCGAATCGGTTTAGGTTTCAAGATTAGTAAAAAAAATTCCTTATATTATCGTGAACTACTTTCTTTCACATCGGATGTGATCAGGTTGTACACTATCTACCAACAAGTAATTGGACACCTGTGATTGCAAAGGAAAACAAAGTTTATTCACCTTCAATAGTTGGTGTAGCCTCCACGAGCGACGATTGCAGCTGCGACCCTCCGGGGCATACTCTCAACCAGGCGTTGTACGACGGCTAGCGGTATTTTCTTCCACTCGGCTTGGAGAAGACAGGTCAGTTCCTTCACCGATTTCAAATGGTGGGGGCACCTTTTAGGTCGACGCTCCAACTCGTCCCAGAGGTGCTCGATAGGTTTAAGGTCCTAGCTCTGCGCAGGCCAGTTCATTCGATTAACCCCCATTGTCACCATACCAAGCCATGGTGGACCTCGCAACATGACAGGTGGCATTGTCATCCTGAAAGTAACATGGGTCCACCACGTAAAACTGCCACAACATAGGAAAGCGCATGGTCATCCAAAATGGTGCAGTAGGTCTCAGCGTTGAGTCTACCAGGAATTGCGACCAAGGATCCCCATAGCATAATTCCACCGCCGCCGAACTTCACAGTTGGCACAATACATTACGGTAGGAGGCGTTCTCCAGGCAGATGCCATACCCAGACCCTGCCATCCGAACGGTAGAGGGTAAGCCTTGATTCGTTGCTCGAGAGAACCTGTTTCCACTGCTCAATGGTCCACTGTCGACGTTCTTTGCACCACGTTAGCCGAGCAGCGCTATTGGACTCTGTGATCAAAGGCTTGTGGGCGGCAGCACGTCCATGATAACCGAGCAGATGGGCTTCCTTACATATGGTATTCATCGAAAGAACACTTCTGGATGCCTGTTGAAACTCCTCGCGGATGTGGACCATCAATTTGGTGTGGTTCTTCCGAATTTCTCTGGCCAGCACCCGTCGGTCTCTAACTCCCAGTTTTGTGGGTCTGCCGGGTCGGAGCACATTCCGACAGTCACCTCTCATCTTCCACTTGCCAATCACGTAGGCTGCTGTCAATTTTGGGTGCTTCAACTCGCTGGATATGTCACGTATGGATCGGTCATTTCTGTGATACCCGACGACTACACCTTTCTCGAAATAAGAGAGCTCCGAACTGCGTGGCATCTTGCAGGCAACTCATTGCATTGTTGTTTCCCACACAGTATTTAACGGCGGCGGCCGTGACGTATATCAGGACCGCAGATATCATTGATTACAGGTATGTCCAATTACTTGTTGGTAGACAGTGTATATCTACATTCTAGAAAGCAGAGTGCAGGAAGTGCATTATTGTGCATGTTTGCTATTTTGAGTTTTTAGGGCTCAGAACGGCCATTATAAATTGTGATTTTTATATTAAAATTTTCATCAAGTGTGGTGAAATGCCTCCAAAAAACGCAAACCCATCGGACAAGTTCAGCCGAAAGTAAAATTACTTCAAGAGAGTGAGACAACGGAACAATGTGATCGAAGACTTGTGGATCAGCGAGAAAGAGCCAGTGTATCTAGGGCGGCAGAGACCTTGGAACAGCGTGAAGCCCGACTTGAGCGCTGTTCATCATGGTAGGATTTTTTTTTTATATATAGTGCGATTTACATTGTTACTTGGAAACAAACTTTATGTCTATCCCTGGCAATGCTGGGTATCTCCGCTAGTATTACTAATAAATAAAACACGAAACATGCTATGCAGTAGAAGAAATATGAAAAATAAATAAAAAAAGCTTCACGTCTGCAGGACCAATGTATACCAAATGTCGGTAGTTCACTCATTTTCTCTGGTCAAGAAATGGCACAAATATTAATAAATTTTGCATGCACATGGTGCTAGTATCTAGGACAGTACACTAGTTATGAGGGTATTGATATGAAGCAGTATCCACAGTTCATACAGTGCACTGATTATGAAGTACTTTGCAACATAACAAAAGCCACCTTCATTGAATACCTTGCTTCAGTGTGAAAGGAAGGAAGTTTTCCCATGTGGACTGATGGGCTAAGCGAGAGCATAAATGGTTCTTCCAGCTCCAGTTAAAAAAACATTATAAAAGGCCCATACTCTGGGGTCACTACTTGTGCGAAAAAAGTGGTGCTGTCTTAATCCAAATATTTTGTGTCGGACACCTCGTTTTCCAGCAGTCCAAAATTTTCACAAAATTTAAATATAGTTTGCAATTCTGATATTCGGTTTTTGAGTAGTAAATACCTAAATTTCAAAAAATCCATAGTGAAACCTGGATTATTTAAAAAAAACTGCCGTAGCAAAACGTGGATTATTTAAAAAAAATGCCAAAATGAAACCTGGATATTTTGAAATCTTATTCAATTCTTTATGACCTTGCAAATTCCAAAACAAACGAAAAAAAAAAAAATTACTTTCCAAGCGGGCCAGTAACAAATTTTTTGGTAATGTCCAAATACAGACACCTTTGAAATCCACCGGGGCGCTGTGGTCTAAGCGATGGCCTCTGATCATTCGTCCGAACGGGGTCCGGGTTCGAATCCCGGTGAGGCATGGATGTTGTGTTTGTCTTACGGCACTGGCTCTCTCCCTTCCCTGGAACCAGTGACCCTAAATTAGGGACGGGCAACTGCTTGTAGCCCATTGAGTTGCTCACAGTGGTCGTTAAACCTCCAATAAAAAAAAAAAAAAATCCACCGGCACGTGCAGCTGAGCTTCGTGGCACAAAGCGCTGGCGGGCACGGCAGCTCGCGTTGGGGACGACCATCGACTCTCATAGCCTTTAGGGAACCGTAAACAAATTGCAAATGCAACAATCACCTAGGAAACGAGCAGGGATTTCCTTAAGGGACCATCTACAAATTGAAATGTGACGTACTACGACCACACAAAAGCATGTTTCTTCACAAGAAACCGATTTGCATACAAATAGTCTCTTTCTACTCGGGAAGGAATCGTCCATGAGATAAGATACAAAATTACGTTCCATCCGTCCAGAAGAATAAAAACAAATATCTCCTCCGAGAAACAACCGATTTGCACAGAAATTATCTCTTTTTACTCAGGGATGCTGCACACCTATCAGATACCATAGAAAATTACGTTGCCGCCCCGGTGGCACAGTGGTCTAAGCGACGGCCTCTGATCATTTGTCCGAACGGGGTCCGGGTTCGAATCCCGGTGAGGCATGGATGTTGTGTTTGTCTTACGGCACTGGCTCTCTCCCTTCCCTGGAACCAGTGACCCTAAATTAGGGACGGGCGACTGCTTATAGCCCATTGAGTTGCTCACGGTGGTCGTTAAACCTCCAATCAAAAAAAAAAAATTACGTTCCATCCATCCGTCGTCTGCCTGTCCGTCCATACGGTAGTATAAAATTACGTAACCTCACTGAGAAACAACCGATTTGCACAGAATGATTTCTTTCTGCTCAGAGATAAACCACACCTATCAGATATGATAGAAAATTACGTTGCATCTGTCCGCCCATCTTGAAGAATAAAAACAAATATCTCGTCCGAGAAACAACCGATTTGCACAGAAATGATTTCTTTCTACTCACGAACACCTCACACCTATCATGAAATTGATTGCGTTCCATACGCCCT
This sequence comes from Macrothele yani, assembly GCA_039090855.1. Classification (NCBI taxonomy): domain Eukaryota; kingdom Metazoa; phylum Arthropoda; class Arachnida; order Araneae; family Macrothelidae; genus Macrothele; species Macrothele yani. Next base: position 71,043,842 of record CM077016.1, on the reverse strand, counting down.
TCATTTGCGTTCCATACGTCCTTCATCTGTCTGTCCATCCGGAAGAATAAGTACGGATGGAACGAAATTCTGTATTGTATCTCATGGGTGATTCCTTCCTGAGTAGAAAGAGACCATTTGCGTGCAAATCGGTTACTTGCTTGTTAAGAAACGTGCTTTCGTGTGGCCATGGTAAGTCGCATTTCAATTTGTAGATGGTCCTTTAAGAGAACCCATGTTCGTTTCCTAGGTGCTTATTACATTTGCAATTTGTTTACGGTCCCCTTAAGGCTGCGAGAGTTGACGGTTGTCCCCGACGTGAGATGCTGTGCCCGCCAGCACTTTGCGCCACAAAGCTCAGCTAAATGTGCCGGTGGATTTCAAAGGTGTCTGTATTAGGACATTACCAATTTTTCACTGGTTCGACTGGAATTTTTACTAGCCAATGCCCAGCGAACCACCGGGTATTTCAAACTCTGTAGAACCTGCTGAGATGAAAGCAAGGCTTTGAAGAAGAAACAAGCTGATGTGCAAGCAAGTACAACCAAACAAAACGAGAAAAAAAAAACTGTTTGAAGCATTGTTTTTTAAAATCATTTTATTTTGTTTTGAATTCAGTAATTTTATGTTGCAAGTACTGTGATGTACTCCAATTTTTAACATTTACATAAATACATTGCAGTGAACAATTCCATCTTGTCATTCTGTTCACACTTTTTGCTATGCATTTAGTTGTTTTTTACCGGGTTTTTTAAAAAGTTTAGCTTTTTTCTTTGTGAGTCTTGTTATGAAATTCTCAGTGATCTCATAATTAGGGATCATTGACTTCTGTCTCATACGGAGGGTTAGTTAAAAACAGCTTTTAAAAAACATAATCTCAAATCCTGTTTTTAGTGTAAAACAATGTAATCTCAACAAAATGTGTTCAATATGTAGAGTATAAACATAATGTAATTTAGTGAAACCCATGGGCTTCCATATAGGGGGCAAGAGGGTTCCATATAGGGGCATGATCCAATTACCCTGAAAATTGGATAGTGTCTTTTCTGTCCTTGGAAAGTACTACAAAGATTTTCGGGATAATACTAATTCTTATTGCTAATTTTTCTGTGGAACTTCTGGTTGCATGTTTATGCAAAAAAAAAAAAAAAAAAAAGGAAATTTTTAATAAAAAAAGCGGATATTTACAGTTGAAAGTAATGATAAAGTTTCTCACATTGTATGTTGGAGGACAGCACATGTATGTAATGGTGCAAAGTATGAAAGGCGAAGAAATGAAAATTATATCATCATCTGCAGCAGCAATTAACAACTGGACAAAGATCTCTCAAATTTTTCTGCAGTAAATTGTCTTGAGGGTATTTTTTCATCCTTGAGTGATCTCTGGCATTTCATGACCAAAAGAACGACAAATAAATTTCCTTATTGTTCTAACATGCTGTCTAATTTCATTTATTCATCTTCTTTATGTAGTTTCTGGTTTCCAATACAATTTATGAGTTCAGAGTGTGATGGAAACGGTTAGATAACAAGGGTTGCTCTGGCGTTTTTAAAGTTTTTGCCAAATTAAATTTATTTTCACCAAAGTATTGTAACAGAACAAAAAGGTAATCGCCAAAATGATTTCTTTTTCACAAATTGCGAAGAAGGCGATCAGCAGCGTGACCCCTGGATAACAAGAAAGCACAGTGAAATTTTCATATGGTGTTTGTTATATGTTTACAATTTCTGTTTGCCCCATCCTGAAAACTAAGCTATGGGCGCCCCTGGTGAAACCTGTCGAAATCCGAAGAACCAAAACTATTTTCTGTTTAATACAGTTTTGCCGATAGAAACCATTGATATGTAAACATTTTGCCTTTTGTCACTCTAAAAGTAAATTGTACCCAGGGTGGGAAATTATTTAAATTTGGCATGTTGCAAAATCGCACCTGTAGCTAAAATTCGAGGTGCAAATATTACAGATCATATGCAGAATCTGATTTCCAAGTGAAAAGCATATAACAGGTATGCTCACATGCACAGGACTCAACAAATATGTTCCAGATTTAGGAGCCAGGTGAAACAACCTCAAATTTCAAAGAATAATGCATGAACAAAAACGTGTGTGGTGATGATGCTGTAATGAAAAGCAAGAACTATATTTGTTGTCAATTTTTTTCTTTTACCCAAACCACTTATTGCAAAATAAAGTTCCAATTTGCTTCATAATTTTCTTTTTGCATTATTCCACAGTTGATGCTCGCAAAAAAATTAAAATTTTAGATTTTGATTTTATTAACACTTGCGGAATCATATTTTGTGCATATTAATTCAAAGTACTGCATTTTCCTTCGTATAATCTGCAGACCATAAAACTCAGAAACAAAATTTCTTCCTCAGATCCGCAGTGCTTAGTGTATGAAAAAACGGGCCCTAATAAAATCTGACGTATAATTCGCTGCGGCATATAATCCATAAATCGTGAAATTCGTGGTGTCATGTTCCAGACCGTGAAATTCGGAAAAAAGAGATCATCATATAATCATGCAGACTATATAATGAACCTTTTTTTTTTTTTTTTCCGAATTTCATGGTTAATCGTGAATCGTAATTTCCGACAGAAAAGCCACAATTCACAGGATGACTGACTCAGAAGCAGGGGTAGAAATATATTCTAAAATCTGGTGGCCAGACATTGGACCCGCGGAGGAGGGGGATATATGACACTTCTGTCCAAAAAAACGTTCAACCCTCAGCTTATCTTTTCCTGGAAAACAAAAACCGTAGTCTCTCTCTCTCTCTCTCTCTCTCTCTCTCTCTCTCTCTCTCTCTCTCTCTCTCTCTCTCTCTCTCTCTCTCTCTCTCTCTCTCTCTCTCTCTCTCTCTCTCTCTCTCTCTCTCTCTCTCTCTCTCTCTCTCTCTCTCTCTCTCTCTCTCTCTCTCTCTCTCTCTCTCTCTCTCTCTCTCTCTCTCTCTCTCTCTCTCTCTCTCTCTCTCTCTCTCTCTCTCTCTCTCTCTCTCTTTTCTGGAGCTCTTAAATTCGAATTACTGTAATTTGTGTCATTTATCCCCAGATACTGGAATTCGCACAATATGTTTTGCCTTCGTATAATCTGTGCCGGCGTATAATTTACAGATTGCGGCATTCAGAAAAAAAAATCGTATAATCCGCACATCAAAAATGCTGATCTAGAAGCAGAATTTTCGATAGAAAAGTAGGTCACATAATGATCCCGGAGTCCGAATAAATAAATAAATTAAAAAAAAAAAAAAAAAAAACCTTATTAAATCAAGAAATTCATTTTTAAAAGAAACTTTTAAAAAAATTTTTCTTTGGACACAAAATAATAGTGGCGTGGCATCCATAGAGCGCAAAATTTAATAACGCCGATGCAGCAGCTCCAATTGCATTACACACTGCGGTCACTGCCAGTGATGAAGCGCTGATACAGAACAATTCATAGAAATACCGTACATACTCGCGTGTAAGTCGAAAAAGTTTTTGGAAGGAATCCTGCTTTCAAAGTAGGAAAGTTGGCTTAAACACAGGTCAAAACAAACGAACAAACAAAAAAATAGGGCTGGACTTCAGTGAATTCTCCCACGTAGTTTACTGACGGATTTATTTACATTTTAGACTGCAGTTTTTCGCGTGTCACTGTGTGCTAGTTTTCTGACCTTTTGAAAACTATCATGTAGTGACATGATCATATCTTCAGCTGTGCCCCCACTTTAAATTTGGCAGTGTAACTGAAACGTTTCCTTTTCGACGTTATCATAAATAGCAATGAAGGAAAATATCAGCAGCAAAGACTTTGGTCGAAATGGCGAAGGACGAGCAAAAGCGCACACGAGATCCAAAGCATGGAACTTTGAAATGAGGCATGCATGTGTAGGTTCGTGCAGCAAGCACTGTGCATACATTTTAATTGGCCGATTGCCGAAGAGGGCACAAGCGCAGTCAGCGTTTTGTCTTTCCCATACAAAACAACTCCCGCTATCCCTCCCTACAATTTTCCCGGTCTTTCATTATGACGCCCCTTTCCTCTCCTCTTCGCTTCGTACAAACTTCTGGACTGAGAAAAACATTTTTTGAGAGAGTTCCTTTTCCAATTACATCCCCTCTCCTGCACAATTACCCTGCTAATTGTTTTTAAAATCAAACGGCCGTGAAAACGTTTTTTTTTTTTTTTTTAAAGATCTGCGTTTAACTGCGGATTATATGACGAAAATTGCGGTACATGTTTTTCAGTGATGTTTACCGTGGTGGCCCTAACAATTTTTTTGGTCGCTTTGGGCAACCAGGCGACCGTATTGTTTGACCCCTGCTCAGAAGTTTTTTAGTACTTTTAAGTAAATAAAGAACTAAAATCCCTAGCTTTTGCAGCATTACCATAATTCATTAGTTTGGCCTAAAAAATTCTTTGAAGATATTATGGACTTTTGTACTATTTGTCTCTTTTCTGAACATGTTTCAACTGAATAGCAAAAAAAAAAAAAAAAAAGTAATGCGATTAACACATAAAAACTAACAAAAATGGTTATGTTACGTGCCATGGAATAGCTCTGCGTGCATCTCACAGCACATAGGCTTCTGCGAGCACAAATTGTACCACCTTCATTGCATCATATTTGCTGCGAGAATGCTCCTAAGTAAAAAAAAAAAAAGAAAGAAAAAGTTATTCTTGCAATCTCTTTGCAGTCCTCTGTCTCCACGTTATTGCTTTTTTTTGTTACCACATTTTCGGTATTTTTTCAATAACACTACCTCTACTGACAAATTGCCACATGGATTTTTTAAAACACCATACTGTATTCCCCCCCCCTTTACATCTGCGGTTTATAAGTTTTTAACAGATGGCCTGTGGATTGTACAACAGAAATTGCGGTATGTACTGCAAATTACGAAATCTGAAGTAACAAAATTTGGGCGCCGCCAAGACCAAATTTCTAGACGCCCGGGATTTGCTGAACCCTGCACATGCATTTAAAAGAAATTGTGTATTAAATAATTAAGTATGGGGTATCTGTTGGGGAATCCTCTTATATGTTTGAAATTTGACTTATGTTAATAAAAAGTTGTGCATGAGGGGGATAATTTTTGTAGATTTTTAAACCACAGTTTATCAAAACTCACTGTAGGGTGGGTCATTCCACATCAATTCATTCAATTTTTGGGGGAAATGTAACCCACCATTTCAGATTTTGATGAAATTTGGCATGGAGGTATACTTCACCAAGATATAGAAAATAACCACATTTTAACTTCCTACACCTCATAGTTTCTGAGATACAGTGCTCCAAAGTTTTACTGAACACCAATCGCACACGTAGAGCGACGGAGTACCACTTTTCACAAAACGAAATTTTGTACCCTTATGCAAAAGAGCTTCCAGAATAAGAAATCATTTTAAATTTCATTGAAAACACTGAATAAATAAATTAAATATAGTGGTAAAGTGAAAATTTAAGAAAACAACTTGCTATTCTATGTTAGGCTCTACAGCAAATAGCAGAGGTATGAGGGAGCTCTTTTTTAATGTATATTGGTCTTTGACATATACTGTCACATAACAAGAAAAAAAAATAGTGGCTTTCAGCTTCCTTTTGAAGATATGTGCAAATATCTGAAACGCGTGTGGAGTTCCACTTTGTCAATTCAACCACTTTCTTTTTTATTGATTATAATTCATCTCTGAAATCCAAGAAATTTCACAAGGAAATAAAACTAACAAGGACACAAAAATATAAAAAATTATATGTTTTCTTATACCATATACACTGGCGGAAAGTGAAAAAAAAAAAAACACCAAGAAGGAGATGTCTGATACCAACAAAATTTATACAGCATAATAACGGAATACAGAGGATAACGTGATCAAAACATTATGGCAAAATACAGCTGTATTTGCTGGTAAACTGAAAAATGACATTTCCATGTAACATGGTTAGTACGAGGTTGAACCGCCATGAACTGCGTCACACTGTGCAATTCTGGCATGGAGTCTGTCGTACACATGTTGGATGTAAGTTTGGGGTATTGAGTTCCAAGCATCCTCAACCTGGACGCGTAAATCGGGGATGGTCGTGGCTGGCCGTGGAGACCGGATAAGCCGTTGTCCCATAAAATCCCACACATGCTCAATGGGGGACAAATCCGGTGAACGTGCAGGCCATGGAAGTAGTCTCACACCCTGAAGCGCATGTTGCGTTGCACGTGCCGTGTGTGGGCATGCGTTATCTTGCTGGAAAACACCACGATGGACCGACCTTACAAATGACACAACGACTGGCTGAATGATGTTGTTGATGTAGGAGGTGCTGTTTAACGTACCCGGTACAAACACTAGTTGTGTACGGGAGTGATAGCTGATCACTCCCCACACCAGGAGACCAGGTGTAGGCCCTGTGTGATGCTGGCGGATGCAAGAAGGGTGGAGACACTCCCCTGTGCGTCTGCGAACGCGCATATGGCCATCGGAGGCTCACAAGCAGAATCTGCTTTCATTGCTGAACACGACAGATCGCCATTGCGTTCTCCAGTGCAGACATTGGCTACACCACTGCAGCCGTTCCTGACGGTGGGCTGGAGTCAGAGGTACACATGCTAGAGGCACACGTGCACATAGTCCTGCATCAAGAAGACGGTTGCGGATTGTTTGCACAGTCACCTCAGGTGCAACGGCAGCTCGGATTTGCGTCGCAGTGGATGTTCTGCTTGACAACGCCGCTCTTCTTATGCGTCGATCGGTCCGCCCATCAGTCCGTCTGTGACTCCCGGTTCCACGTCTTCTCGTGTGGGAATGTTCCTCGGACCATCAACGCCACCACCGATACTTCCCGTCCAATTCGCTCCGCAATACGACGATACGACCACCCGGCCTCGCGGAGTCCGACTATACGACCTCGCTCAAAGTCCGATAACTGCTGAAATCGTACACGTCTTCCATGTCCCTGCATTGCAGCTTCTTCAAGGTCTTCGCACGTGTCCGTACGCCGACGACTGATTACATTCACTTCGCCGTACTCCTTAAATACCACCAACGATAATTTGCATATTATTCCGTGCTGTGGCGTAAGCGCTCACCGGTTGGTGCCGAAATTAACATCACACCTACGTAAACTCGACCCCATTAACATATGTAAATTTCATGATCGTCCGCCAATTCCTTCTTGGGCTTTTTTCACCTTCCGCCAGTGTAGTTTCAGAGATACCATATTAACAAGTTTGGTGATATGGCTAGTTGAGCTGCACCCCACAACAAGTATGGTGAGGTTTTAAAGTTTTTCAGTCATTTCAAAATATTATATTCTCTTATTGCAGATTGCAAAAATTTCTGAAAAAAAAATTACTCTGACAAATCTCCCTAAAACAGAATTTTGGAAAATTTACCCCCTCCCCCAAATGTAAATATTTCCACAAAAGATATAAGCAGGTTTTATATGTGCATGACTGGATAATACACTAAAGTAAGCTTGTAATGGATGGGCACTAGGAAACAATTGCAACTTGTCAGAGAGCAATTTTTAAAAGAAAATGTGGCATGGGGTTCAAAAGGATACATACAGCATGAATCCTAAGATCATGAGAATTTGTCAAATGGGGTAAGTTTTATGACATTGTAAAACTCCCCAAGTGCCAAGATGAGGTTGGAGGTCAAAAAGATTTATCTTTTCTCACCTCACCCTCCTAGGGATGTCCTCTAGCTAAAGAGAAGTAAGATTTCAGTCCCTCATTCCCAGTTAAGGAAGCAATGGTTCATATGCTCATGCTGATTTCACTGTGAGCAGTCTATCCAGAAGTCTCTTAAACTTTGCTGTGAAATATATTGCTTCCAATATTTTCTTTTTTGTGCATTGGCTGCTCTGTGTTAATCTGACTTTGGGACAAGTTTGTCAACCTCAATCATGGAAAAAATAATTTACCAGTGTAGTGTTGGATCACTTGTTAATACAGAATGCAATAAATCAAGTTATGTGAAGACAAAAGGGTTTCTCAGTAGTGAAGAACTTTTTGTTGCTGACAAGGAACTTATTTCTTTAAGACCTAATATTCCACATAATGATATAATCTCAGTATATTTACATCACAAATGTTGTTATCTGAAGAAATATGTGAACTACCAAGTAACTTGTTGCAACCCTTTTGGTGACCATGATGTAAAAAAAAAACTGTTAAGAGGTTCCTGCGTCAAGTCAGTATACAAATAGCCCAACAGCTGTGATGTAAAAATATTAGTGTTAAAAATTATGTCCTCAGTGTTGTGGAAAAGCATCTAAATTAGGACAACCTGTAGAAAATGAAGTTTTAAGTGAGACTGATGATAGTGAAATGGCCCCTGATGATTTTATTATTAAAGAATGTGCTGCTAAAGAAGTTTTGAAAGTTCATCTGATTTAGGATTGTCCCTATTAAAATTACATTCCTTGCCATCCCATAGTAAACCAGCATATGGGAAAAGAAAACTTCTTCAAGCAAAGTTAGCTATGTAGAGTAAAATATCTTGTGTTCTAGAGTAGGGCTTTACAGCTGTCTTCTACTAGGGACAGTGATGATGAACACTCCATAGATAAATTAAAACTTTTAAAAGCTCATGATTTGGAAAAACTTGTTGCTTTAATGAAAGAAAAGATACCTACTGTTAGTTGTAAAAATAAATAAAAAAAAATCAGATATTAACAATGGCTCCCCCCATCATGGTCCAGAAAAAAAGTAGCACAACAGTTTGTAGTTTCAGAATACACAGTACATCAGGCAAGAAAATTAGCAAAAGATAAAGGCATTATATCAGTTCCCGAATCCAGCCATGGTAAGAAACTTTCACAAGATACCATAAAACAGATTATAGGATTTTATGAAGATAACTATTCTACGCAAATGCCAGGAATGAAGGACAAAGTAAGTGTCTCTAGAAACGTTCATGCTCAGAAAAGATTTATTCTGTACAATTTGAAAGAGTTATATCAACAATTTAAGCAAAGATATACTAATGAAAAAGTAGGATTTTCTAAATTTTGTGCTCTTCGTCCGAAATGAGGCATTCTTGCGATCTTCTCTGGGACCCATTCTTGTATGTGTGTGCACTATACATCAAAATGTCTAACTTTTGATTAGTGCAGCACACTTTGAAGAATCACACCAGAAGTCTTGTCTGCAGCAGTAAGAATTTGAAGTGTATGCTTTGGTGTTGTTCAGTGTCCAAAAAGTACAAATCTGAATCAGTTATAGTTGCATAAATTGAAAGATTGTGATCCCACTGGTTAAATCGAATATCACCAGTGGTGTCTACAGACAGAATGGAGCTTCAAAAGTTATCTTCTTCAGTTGAGGAATTCATTGAATTATTTTTGTCAAAAATTGAGAAGCTCATTCCGCATTCATACATTACCAAAGCACAGTCTTCATTTTTCAGTAAGTTGAAAGGAACAATTGGTCCAGAGTCTGCCATTATACTGATGGACTTCAGTGAAAATTATGCATTTGTAGTTCAGGAAGAAGTACAAGGGTATCATTGGACTCGCCATGCATGCACAGTTCACCCTATTGTTATTTACTATAAAAGAAATTCTAAATCTTTGACCTCTGCATCAAGTCACTGTTTCATTTCTGATGATTTGATCATGATGTTGCAATGGTGTACAAGATTCAGAGTGAAATAATAACTTTCTTAAAAAAGAACTACCAATAAGTAAAAGAAGTACATTATTTTACTGATGGTTGTGCTGCTCAGTACAAAAACTGTAAAAACTTCATAAATCTATGTCATCACATTAATGATTTTGCAGTCACAGCTTCATGGTCTTTGCCACCAGCAACGGGAAGTCTCCTTGTGATGGCATAGGTGGAAATGTCAAACGAATCACTGCAAAAACAAGTCTCCAACGTCTGCTGAAAGAGCAAATAACCACTCCACAGGAGATGTTCGGCTTCTGTCATAAGAATATCATGAAAATAAGAGTTTCATTTCATTTCGAAAAGTGATATGAATGCTGTGCGCAGTGAGTGTCAAGTAAGATTTTCTCACGCTCAAACAATACCTGGTACATGGAGTTTCCACAGCTTGGATGAAAATTACTATTTGATTTTGGCTGTGCAGATTTAGGAATACAAAGGCAGTTATATACACATTGTTATGTAGCGTGTGTATATGTTTCTAACTGGTTTGTAGGAATAATAGAGAAAATCAATTATGAAGAAGGCGATGCATCTGTAAAATTTATGCACCCAAATGGCCCTGCAGTTTCATTTTACTGGCCTTCATTTAAAGATGAGTGCAATATTCCATTTGGACATATTTTATGTTTAATTGATGCTCCCATGACAACAAGTTCTGGAAAAACATATGTGTTTTCCAAGTTGGATGAATTATAAGGACTCCATCCTCAGGAGTTGATCATGACATATTAAGAACATCAATGTAAATATTTGTGAACAGTGCAAAACAAACTACTTGTTTGTGTTTCTTTTTTCAAGTCAAAACTAATTATGAAAAAATAGATCACCATAGGTGAGTATAATTAAGCAGTTTGTTGCATATGCTCACCTAACTTGTTGTCGGGTACAACTGAACTAGCCATCAGAGTTGTATAAAAATAAAATGTATTTGCATACACAACCATTAAAACAGAAAACTTGCTGCAAACCCGCGAATCATAACAAGATAATTTAAAGAAAAATTAATATAACAATAAATAATTATTAGAACATTACAGATTCCAGAGAGGACGAAAGTACATTACGACTAAATGCATAGAAATGTGTGTAAAATGGACCTTAAGGCCAAAAGTTTAAAATATTGAACTATGAACCTCATAAAAACAAGATACTAATCAAAGAAAGTTTTTATATCTAGAAAAGCAGTTCCGTTAATGAACCTACAAAAATTATAAGTAGCATTTTCAACAACTTAATTCAAAAATAGTTGACTTATAAAATACAAAAGGAAAAGATTAATTTTATAACTGGCAACTGCAAGAGAAACCTGGCAATAAAATTTAAATTCTTTCTGTGTAAACGGAACTTTTGTTACAGTTCCTATATATTGAGAACAGGCCTTGATAAAATCAAGAAGCCAGAAATGTCAGTAAAAACAAAAGAACTCACTATCGGAAGGTGTGAAAAATAGTTGAACATTCTCACGTTAAGATAGAATTAAATATATTAATCTGAGTAAAGCCTTGAGTAAGTGTTTTAATTGCTGTAAATAACATTTTTATTTTTTTAATCTACAAGCCAAAACTATCTGCAAAATCTGCTAATAATTTGGAAACTATCCACGTACGCGTGTACGTCTATATTCTGCGCCTCTGCTAGCCATTTTGTCAAACTTGTTAATATGGTATTTCTGAAACTATAGGGTGTAAGAAAACATAATTTTTTATATTTTTATGTCCTTGTTAGTTTTATCTCCTTGTGAAATTTCTTGAATGTCAGAGATGAGTTATAATTAATAAAAAAAAAGTGGTTGAATTGACGAAGTAGAACTCCACACGCATTTTAGATATTTGCACATATCTTCAAAAGCAAGCTGAAAGCCACTATTTTTTTTTCTTGTTATGTGACAGTGTATGTCAAAGACCAATATACATTCAAAAAGAGCTCCCTCATACCTCTGCTATTTGCTGTAGAGCCTAATATAGAATAGCAAGTTTTTTTCTTAAATTTTCACTTTACCACTGTATTTAATTTATTTATTCAGTGTTTTCAATGAAATTTAAAATGATTTCTTATTCTGGAAGCTCTTTTGCATAAGGGTACAAAATTTCTTTCTTCTAAACTAAATAGCACTACAGTTATGCAGCATTTTGTGAAAAGTGGTACTCCGTCGCTCTACGTGTGTGATTGACGTTCAGTGAAACTTTGGAGCACTGTATCTCAGAAACTATGAGGTGTGGGAAGTTAAAATTTGGTCATTTTCTATATCTTGGTGAAGTATGCCTCCATGCCAAATTTCATCAAAAACTGAGACGGTGGGTTACATGGCCTAGACGAAGAGACGTGGAATGAAAACTGCAGTTTAAAACTCTTATTTTACCAGTAAAATGTTCTTTATTTTGTCTATCAGATATATAATAAATACCATGACCTAAACTAAGTTGAAATTTACTGTATTTTCATAATTTGGAGATTGAGGTCCACCATATTTAGCTTCTTGTACTTAAAATAAACTGCATGCATGAATTCACACATTTCTCAAATTCCACATATTTTTCAGTTTAAAAAAATAAAAAGGAGGGAGAAATCTTTAGCGATTTACTGAGTTTTCGTCAGTTAAACTACGAGTCACAGAAGTTCACATACTTAGTCCGTACGTCAAAAATTACAACTAATATAATTATGAAAAGTTATATAAGTTTTCTAGAAAACTTTCTATACATATGTGTCACAAATCAGAGATTCCATTAACCTTCCATTGGCCTTCGGGGTTTCATAAGAACCTAGCAAATCTTTGAGCTTTGGTAACACTGTTGATTGCCGTATTTTTTAACGCCATTTCGTTACTTTTATCTATCTAGCATGAAGCACAAAACCTTTAGTGATTATAAGTTTTGTATAATTAGTAAGTGTTACATATTTTACCTTGGGGTCGTATATGACACCGAAGGTACTGTGTGTACATAAGATCTGAGGGACTTAGGAAGGCTAATGAATGTTTCTCTAACACCCACCAAAATATCTGAAAAAATTTGTAATTGTAAGCTAGCATTAAATTTTGCAACTGTAAGGCCAGACATTTAGAAGATGTTTACCTCGAAACTGAAGTAATCCAGACCTTCAATTTCTTCTAAATTTGGGCAGTCGCAAATTTGCACCTGTGTTCAAAATATTTGTCGCAGAGCGAAAAATTGCAATCGCATTTTGTGTCTTGTGTCACTGATTTCCCACCCTGATTGTACATAATTAGTCACACTTTTTGCATTTAGGCAAAAAGTGTGACTAATTATGTACAATCTCGTTTCTTAAGAGAATGTACACCAATGAGCCGTTCCATTATGACCACCACCAGCCTAGAGAAATGAGCTCCCGGAGACTGAACGGTGGCACAGGTGAAGTTCACAGAGTAGTATATATACAACCTGAGGACTGGCTTTCGATTAGTAGAGTATTCGGAGTCAGAATGGGGAAAGCTGCCTTTATCGGAGTTTGATAAAGGACAAATTGTGATGGCATATGGCGCCTCAGAACCATGATCTCGTAAACAGCGCGGCTTGTGGGTTGTTCACGTGCTGCTGTAGTGTATCAAAAGTGGTGCACAGATGGCCAAACGACGAACCGTCTTCCAGTTGTGTGTCATGCGCAGTTCATTGATGCTAGAGGGGAGCGGAGACTGTCGCACATTGTTCACAGTGACTGCAGGGCCATATTGCGACAAATCACTCGCAGCTACAACAGTGGTTATCAGGGTAATGTGCCACAGCACACAGTTCATCACAGCCTTCCGCGCATGGGCCTGTGTAGCCGAATACCCAGTTAGGAACAGGCCGGCGACTGCGGTGTAATACTGTGGGCAATGTTTTCTTGGGACACTTAAGGCCCCATTTTCCCAATAGCAAAATTCCGGACAGCTGTCAGGTATCTGAACATCATTGTTGACCAAGTTCACCCATTCATGGCAGCTGTGCTCCCTGCTGGTGATGGCTATTACCAACAGAATAATGTGCCATGCCACACTGCCAGAATCATCAAGGAGTGGTTCAAGGAACATGCTGGTGACTTTCTGTTAATGCCCTGGCCTCCAAATTCATCTGACATGAACCCAATCGAACATTTGTGGTTCGACTTGAAAAAGCGGGTTCATGCGAAATCACCACCACCCTGAAATGTATGGGAACTGGAGGACCTGCTGTTGACATTATGGTACCAGATACTCCAGGATACCTATCGCCACCTCATTGAATCAATGCCTTGTTGAGTGGGCGCTGTTTTTCGGGCTAAAGGCGGTCCTACAGCTTATTAGGTAGGTGATCTTAACTTAATGGCTCATCGGTGTATTTTTCATACATGCCTCATTCAACTGAAAATGACAGGCCATTATTTTTATACTTTAACACAAGACTTAGATGAGTTTAAAATTTCTTCCTTTAATGGTGTAAACACTGATATCAATATTCTTCGAGCTTTCATTCTGTGCTGGGAGACTTCGCGTAGGCTTCTTTTTCACATCTTATCTTAGAATAAATAGTAACATACAATGCTGAAACATTTTTGTGAATGCTTTAGTGTTTAATAACAAGGAACTGTACATCATCTGTACACAAAATAGTAGGGTCGTTCCATTTTATTTCAACAAATTTTCTTTAAATTGGTTGCTGACCCATTTTTTATTTTTTTATTTTTTGCACAGTTGCTTATACATCTTTAGAGAGTTCAAAACCAATGTTATAAAAAAGTTCCTCGCCGTTTGGCGGGGTGGTCCCTAGATGGCACTTGGAACATCTCCATTTTTGGAGTTGCAAGCATTTATGCAAAATGCTGATTATTTTGGTTTACCCATTTTTATTATCTGAGATGTTTTGGAAATTTTATTGGTGGTCAAAATTTACTAATAAAATTAGCATTTTTTCAAATTCCAAGTTAAATTTGCACTGGAAGGAGTCAAAACACTGAAACCAATTTTATTGTGCAAGAACCATCGTAACAGTAGATTGTATCTAGGGTGAGAAAACTGATGTGTTTTGAGCCCTTCCAAGATTTTTTCTGTAATGAAAATGGGAAATTTTGAAATTTTTAGTTTTTTTCAGTAGCTATATCTCCAGTGGGATACACAGTAAAAATCTGAATTTTATACCACAGAGGCTTCTATTTGGTAACAACATCATACCAAAATTTTATCACTTTGTTTTACCTAATAACGAAAATATTTGAGATTAAAGTTGTGAAAAAATCCACTTTTTTCCATTTGTTTTGAAGGACAATTTATTACCTTTTTACAATTAATTACTTTTTTATTACAATTTATTGAATAACCAACCATAGATCTAATTGAATATTGTAGACTATAAATTGAAAGAAAAATATATTCCAGTGGTAAAATTATGGTGTAAAAGGTTTAACTAGTTGGAGGAGTGTGTGTGTGGGGGGGGGAGGGGATTGTTTCTTTTAGATTTGTTCTAATTAAAACCATTTGAAAGTGCTAAAGATGGAGAAAGTATATTAAATACACTACAATTTATAACTGCTAAAGCTGCTGAGATGTTGGAACGAAAGTCTTGTCACAGCCTGCACAATCTTGAATGTCAGTGCAGAAGAAACATGTTCCAATTTGCTGTTACAGGTAAGTGTGAGCCCTCACTGCATTGTTTGTCAGTTGGCTCCAGACTGTGGTGTAGTGTACACATGTGATGAAGTGAAGTTAAAGATGATGTATTCTGTGGGAGTTAAAGTGAATGAGGATTGTCATAAGACTTCTTATGGGCTTATGTCATGTATATTAAAGTATTTCAGTGAATTTAGCAATGAGGAAAAAACTGTTCTGAACTTAAGATTAGGAGACTTTGCAACTATTTGCCAGTATCATGATAAGAAGTATCTAGTCTAATACCATCACCTGTATGGAAAGAACTGTTCAGATCATTTCAGGTGTCATAAAAAAGTTATAACAAAAGGTCTTACTGAAATATCTTTAGATGTTGCTCAAAGCCATCCAAACTTAGGATTAGTTCCAGGTAAAAGTTTATGTATTTCTTGTTTTAAAAGAATCTATAGTTTTAATGAAAAAGAAACCAATGATGAGACATTTTCCCCAGCGTATGAGGCAGTAAATGACTTTAATGTTGCATGTGAGGCTTTTTAGGGCTTTCACCTGCTAAGATTAGGAAGCTCAGCAGTAAAAAAAGACCCTTAGCTATAGAAAAAAAAAGTTACATCAGCAATGAAAAAGAAACTAAGTGCTAATTTTGATGTCAATTTCGAATGTGTCTTTTGGAAATAAAGAGACTGGTCTGAAGGAAAATGAGTACAATATGCTCTTAAATAAACTGAAATAAAAATTTAAGGAAGTACAACTTTGCCAGAGAAAGTAAACATATTAAGTTTAGTGCCTGGGTCATGGTCTGTAGCAAAAACATGTCATGAATTTGGTGCTAGTTAGTACTTAGTGAGAAACACAGCTTAGTTGAGAGGTATGGTATCCTCCCTAATGTAGAGCTGAAAAAGTCCAGAAAACTTTCAGACAAAGTGGTTGGTAAGGTTGTAGCTTTTTATGAAAGTGATGAGAACAGTAGGATGTGCCCTGGTGCAAAAGACTGTTTCTATTAGGAATAGGGATGGGCAAAAGGAATCCAAACAAAAAAGACTAATATTATGCAACCTTAAAAAACTATATCAGAACTTCTGTGCTGAGAACCCTTAAGAAAAAATAGGGTTTACCAAGTTTGCTGAACTGTGACCAAAATGGTATGTTTTGGCAGGCAGTTGTGGGACCTACTCTGTGTGTGTGTATGTGCTGAACACCAAAACATCAAACTTGTGTTACATGGTGCAAAGCTTAACATTGACTACACAGACTTACTGGATTCAATGGTGTGTGACTTACAGAGCAAAAGATGTATGTTAGGGAGTTGTAATTATTGCTCTGGAACAGATCTTATAAGAGATTTGATTACAAGTGGTTTGGATGAGGAAGGTGATATTTTTAGACACTGTGACATTCAGCCAGTGGGTAACAACTGATAGGGTGGCTCTCATAACTATTACAAAGTCTACTAAAGAATTAATGGAGGATTTGCTGGATTGACTAGTTTCTCTGAAGAAACACCATTTCATTACTAAAACACACAAAGGATAGTTTAGAAAGTAATGAATGCATAGTTATAGGGGATTTTTCTGAGAATTTCTTATTTGTTATTCAAGATGAGATCCAGAGTTTTCATTGGATAAATGACTCAGCAACTTTACACCCCTTGTAATGTACTACACACTCAGTCGATCAATCTCTGACATCAAATTTTTTTCTGTAATCAGCGACTGACCCAGGACGCACTTTGTCCTTGGATCCTCGTTCCTAGGATGGCTAGGTTTACCAGATGCGAGTTGACCCTGGTCGCACTTTGTCCTTGGATCCCCATTCCTAGGATGGCTAGGTTTACCAGATGAGTGTCGATGCGTTGGTAATAAAACACTGAAAGACTATTGAAATCTGCTAGCTGTGGCACCAGACACTGATGGGCATCTGTCCCATTGTTGTTGTTGGTGATGAAAAGATGTTTCATCTTGCAAAGTGTATCTATGTGTTTCTGGTGGAAGGCATACTTGTGAGCTAGTCATTTCTAGATGTCGGTGCATAGCACAGAAATGAATATGCAAGCCTCAGATTTTGTTGGAGTGCAAAATTATTTGGTGTTATGTGAGATGAACCAAACAGTAGTTGTCTAATATTTTTTAACTTAATTTTCATTTTGTGGTAGATTTTGTAATTGTGGTCAGTATATGAAAAGTAGGAAAACTGTTATGTTACTATACCATATGTGATCATACACACTGAGAAAAAAGTTTGGGGACTGACTATATCTTGAAAATGAGGCATTGTAGTGAGTTTTGAGTTCTCACAATATGTTATGAGACTCATGTAGATGTAGTTAACTAATTAATCACCTATTTATCTACAATTAGTCTCAGTTAGTGTGCATCAGGGTTTGATTTTGACCGGTAGTTAGTAGCAAATTGCTAGCAAGCAAATGCATTTTGCTAGTGATAAAAAGTGGTTTCAGCAAAAGTTGCTAGTGGAAAAATTTTGAATGTTTTAGTGTGAACTGTAAAGCGCCACTGCATTGTGCATGTGGAATATTTTAGACATGTAAAAAAAGGAACAACTGCTTTCTGGAAATGAATGTTTCTTAAAAAGTACAAACATTATAAAAACATTTTGGCATTAGTAGAAATATCCAGTATATTTCCCTTATCTACTTCTGCATGTGAGGTTGGGTTCAGTTTCATGAAAAAAATTCAGGGTGATTGGAGGGGCAGTTTAAACTTACAAACATTGAATGCTCTCATAAGTATTGAGGTTGAAGGTCCGTCCAAAGACAGCGTTTGACCCCAGGCCTGCTGTTTTAAAGTGGTATGATGAAAAGACCCGAAACCCAGATCATAATTCATACGGAAAATAACTTAAGATTTTGAATAGTGTTTTTGAATTTTGTGAATAAAGTGAAATAAATAAAAAAAGTTTTCTAAAATATTTGCATTCGAATTAAATTGTCAGAATTAATCTGTCAAGTCGTGAAAAGGTGAGTTATATCTAAATATTTGTAATCTTTTTAGCATCACAATGTGACAGTTACAGGGGTGAAATCAAAATGTGTCATGATTGACTAATGGAGGGGGACATGTTAAAGTTTCTTTTGTATAATGTTAATAAACTTTTGCTAGTAAAAAATAAGGCCACTAGCAGGTCTTGCTACTGCTAAAAAAATGAAATCAAGGCCTGGTGTGCATTGAATAAATGCTTATATGTTTCACCCTATTATACAGTGAGTTATGTTATAGAGCAGAAAGTTTGCAGGATATTTTATTTTAAATTGAGAAAAGGTGCTCCACAAAATGCTACATCTTTAAGTAAGACACTTTGTGCCATTCAAAGACTTTTCAATAATTTGCTTAAGATTAAAGAGATGATCTCACTCTGGTTGTCTTTCAAGGTACACAAATCAGTAATTCAATCACTCTTGATTGACAGCGATAAAACTATCAGCTAAATTTCTTGTTAAATTGATGTTTCATAAGAGGTGTATCAATGTATTTTAAACCTAGATTTGGGAATACCTCACATTTCTCGGCCAAGTTTCTTCCTTGCTTCTTCACTTGTGATCAGAGAAAGCAACAAATTCTTCAGTCATTAATGATAATGAATGTAACTGTTTATCACAACTCCCTTTGCCACTTTGTGACACAGGAGCTGTTAGGAATTCCAATGGAAAATGCATCCAGAAGCTTTGAATCAATGTACAAAATGTCAACCATAGAGCAGATTCATCAGAATGGCCGGCAATCTTCATTTCCCAAATGTTTAGTTACCTTTTGAACTTTTTTATGACACCTTGCTTTTCTTTCACTCACAGGATTTTCTTTTGATATAACATGTGGCCTATATCATGCTCTGCCCTTTTCTCACATATTCTAAATCCGTGGATGCTACCCACAAACACTTGGCAGAATAAAAATGGTGAGGTAATAATACACCAGCTGATGTGCCAGCCTGTTGAAGCATTGCCATCTGGTTCAGACCACTTTTTAACTGGAAACCAGATTTTGGAACCAAACATAGCTTTGTGAGCTAAGTCCCTACATGATAGCAAAATCATCCAGAAAACCAAACACTAATATTATCATTTTTGTCAGTTAAGAAGATTCTGTGTATTCACATGCACCAGACATGAGATTGTGCAGGCCGTCAAGTTGTCTAACATGTTAACTTCCAAGTTCTGGTACTTGGAATCTTTGGCAAGTCATGAATGTTTTGTATCTCTTCCTCAGAGCCATTGGCCCAAAAGTAGAGATGGGTACTCCTAGCCGTTTCTGTTCTCATGGGTGTTATTAAACTTAAGAAAAGATTATGTAGTTGCCATAGCATTATGTCAACTGTTTTAACTCTTGATTGGAAGTAAACTCCTCGTGACTTCTGTTTAACTTGTTAATCTTCAAAGTGCTTGGAAAGCACATGAGCTCAGTATTTTTTGGGCATAAAAATGCTGTAATTAGTAGTTAACTGTGTGACCTACGCCTCAGTAATTTTATTATTCTAGAGCAGGAATCATGTGTTTCATTTGAGTATGTTAATGTTGTACCACCCAGGACAATATGAATTTTCAAGCAGCTGAAATATATGAATCTGAAAAAACAGTCAGAGAGAAGTAGTTGAAGCATCCTATGGGTTCTCACAACAGTAAATCTTCCATTCTGATAACAGATATCTGAGTTCAAAATCACCAGTTCTGAATGGGTGTAAGGAAAAAGCTTTTTTTTTTTCTCTCAGAGTTTCAGCAACCACCATGCACAAGTGTTAGGGCTCCACGTTTTCATAAGTGAAGTCAATGGTGAATCCAGAAGCTCACCTGGGGGGGGGGGGGGGTCTTTGGCCAAAAGGAGAAAAGGTTATTGAGAGGCCTTTTTGGAATGGTCACACACAAACTGGCAAAGCTGCTCCTCCCTGGCATTGCATGGCTTTTTCAAAATAAAAAATTCTATCAAAAGAAATTGTGCTATTAAATGACAAAGTGGGAAAAACAACTGAAATTTAATACTATGTGCATTTAATACTATAATGTTACAAAGATAAATACATTAATTATTAATTATTTTCAATCTTGGTCATTTCAATAGGAAAGTCTGTTGGGGGAGCAGTCACTCATTCTCAGCTACTGAATGAAGGTCACATTACTTACTGAACAGTATGGAACATTCTGCACTGTCATTCACACATGTCAATAGTCCCATCATGGTGAGTACTCCATCTTCTGACACTGTTCTAAAAGCAACAGGAAATGTGCTCCATGTGTTGACATTTTAGAAAGGAGTGTCTTCAAAATAAATACCTTTTCCAAGGAGTTCATTTTGTGCTGACTAATTTCTCAAAACAACAACTTGCAAATCAAGGATTTTTTTAGGTGCCAAGCAAATCACTGTGGATGGATGCTGGGTGTACCATTATGATGTAGAGACTGCAGAAATAAGCAAACAGTGAAAACATGCAGACTTGCAAGAAGGTGGTCGTAGCCATCGTCAGGGGAAGTGCTGCTTAGGTGTCATCATGAATGATTACCTTCAAAAGGGTTCAGACCATTACCCGATATTATTACTGAGATCTTTTGAAACACTGTGGCATCAGATAAAGCAGGAGAGCATGGCATACCCAGCAAAGGAATTCATCTTCTTTGTGACAGTGTTCCTGTACATGCCGTTCGAGAAACTGTTATACTTGTGACAAGTATTGGATATGAAATTTTGCCACATCCTTCGTACTTAGCTTTAATCCAAGTGACTTCTTTGTCTTTTGTCACACAATGTTTGCACTTCAAGATACATGAGTTCAGAGCAACAAAAGCATCATTTCTCTGGTAGAACAGTGGTTTTTAATATACTCGTCAGAGTTTTACAAAGATGGTCTCCAATATGTGCAACATGGGTAGAAAGAGTGTGTCACTGGACAGGGTGAATATGTAGAGGACTAAAATCATTACAGTAAATCATTGATTTATCTTCATTTCTTATGTGATGAAGTTTACACACATTTTGATATCCTCTCATACTACAGATGCTAGAAAATGAATTGTCCTGAGTGTTGTAATAGCAACAAGCTTAGTTTTCCATGGCTGCCTTTATGGTGCAGTGGTCTAAGCGCTGGCTTCTGACCATTCATCCTGGTTCGAATCCGAGCGAGACATGGATATTGTGTTTGTGTTATGTCACTGGCCCTGGAACCAGTGGCCCTAAATTAGGTATAGGTGACTGCTTATAGCCCACCAAGTTGCTCATGGTGGTCATTAAACCTCCAACCAAAAAATAAAAATAGTTTTGCAAGTTATCTTTGGATATGGCTACATGATGACAGTTAATTGTGGAATTGCTATGCTGAAAAAGGAGTATTTATGGTTATATTTGAAAAGAAAATTGAACAACACAAGCATTGGTGAGAGTCAGTAATCATCTTACAAAGTTTATTTGAGAAAAGGGTCTTGGCAAGATAATTGTGATTAAGAAAATATTTTATTGTGCTGAAAGGATTACGATTAATAAAATATTTTTGACGGTGAAAGTAGATTGTAGCAACCTTACTAAAAAAATAGTTGTGCATTACAAAAAATGGAAGGAGACCTAAAAAAAGGGGGTATATACTATATATAATAGCAAAGTCATCAGTGGCATTGGAACTCATTTTTGACAGCGGGGGCAAGATGTCGGAGAAAAAAGTATTTTATCATTTCATAAAATTTATCGTACTACTGTTAAAGAAGACGTGCTCTGACTTCATTAGAAAACTTTGCTGAAATTTTTTTTATATTAAACTTTCATCTTTAAAAAAAAACATTTTCATATCCATATAGTTTCTCAATGTAAACTTAACTGCACACATAAATGGTGTTAAACTATAGATTTTGATACTTCCGGATTGGTAGGAATTCCGCAGGAATTGTAGCTGTAGATGCTATAATTAAACATTGAAGGAACCTATATCTCATTCCTTACCCTACTTCCATTACCCTATTTATTTTTACTCATTTTTTAGAGAAAAACTAATTTTTTACACCTAATGAGACAAAACGTTGCTGGTCTTCAAACGGGAACCAGCCCTCTGGACTATTTAATGGGGCTAGCATTTCTTGGCATCTCAGGAGTTGCATTAAAAAAACGGATTTGTAGATAGTTCATGGTAAAACATGAAGAGCAATACTCAATTTTTATCAAAATGAACCTAAAAAAAAAGAAACCCCGAATGTGTTGAGATTTCCAATCATGAACTTATGTAATTCGTAAAGGAAGAAAACTGAGGGGGCAAATGTGATGCCCCCCCCTCTCACTTGTGTGTCTTTTTGGAAAATAAAATTTCCAAACTTTTAACTTCAGAGCAAAATAATTTTGGAAAGTAGCCAACTTTTTTTGTATCAAACCCAAGTGGAACAGAAGAAGTGTCAGCCATGGTAAGTTGTGACAGGGAAGAGGAAGGTTTTCCCCCACAGGTAAGAGGAAGGTTTTCCAATTGGAAAACCTTCCTCTTCCCTGTCACAACTTACCATGGCTGACACTTCTGCTGTCCCACTTTAGTCCGATACAAAAAAGTTGGCTATTTTCCAAAATTGTTTTGCTCTGAAGTTCAGAAAAAGTTTGGAAATTTTATTTTCCAAAAATTGTAACTCTGATCTTCCCATTTATGTTCCATACATCTGGAAATCACTCATTGCTTACTTCGCCCGGAGTTACCATTAAAAAATTTATCTTTCAAATCTGGCAATACAACGAATCATAGTTGCACTGATGATGGCCATAGCAATGACTGAAATATATTTGCCTTAAAAACCATTATACGTAACTTTAAGCATGCTTCCAACTACCATAAAAACCTGCTTGTTTTCGGTTATGTGCATTGTCTACCACTCATTTATGTAAGGAATTTTTTCCCTGAATGTTCATGCCCATTCGTTGTGGTCACTTTAAGTGATGTTTTTACTATCAATTGTTTTGTGATAGATTTCTAACTGCAGATGGTATTCGCAAATCAATTTGCAGGATATGAAACATTTGTGTTATGAATTTTTCCTTTTTCTTTCATAAAATTGTATAAAAACTTTCTCGTTACAGGAAAAATGGAATCGCCTGACCAAGACTCATGTGTTGACATACTCAAAGATCGACGCGAGTCAAGCGACATAATCTGGGTCACTAGATCACTTAGTAGCCCAACTTGTAGGTATTCTATGAAACGAAGTCCTGAACAGATTACATTAGAAGTGTTAAACAGTGAAAGAGTAACAGCAGTGATCAAAGAGGTAAGAATATTTCATCTTTTTATTACATCAGGATATGTTGTGCTTTGATCATATCAGGTGTATTTCCATTGTGTAAAAACACCGCCTTTAAACTTAGTTTGGAAAAATCAATGAAGAGACTCCATTCTTCAGGACTGTGGATGCT
Source organism: Macrothele yani (assembly GCA_039090855.1). Classification (NCBI taxonomy): domain Eukaryota; kingdom Metazoa; phylum Arthropoda; class Arachnida; order Araneae; family Macrothelidae; genus Macrothele; species Macrothele yani. The sequence continues at coordinate 71,020,255 of CM077016.1, read as the reverse complement.
CCCAAACTCTGAAAACAGTCCATTAACATCAATGCAATAAACAAGATCACCACTCTTGGAGAAAAGGGATGACAGACACTCATGACATTTTCTATAGATTGTGACTTTAGTGCCAGGCTGAAGAAAATGTCACCCTTGTAGCAGAGAACCCAACAGTTCAACTTGGTTTTTCGTGAGGTTCAGGTCTCTTACGAGGTCGTTCAGCTCGTACTGTGAAATTAAATGAGGTTCTTCTGGTGCAGGCTGATATTAGTGATCAGTAGAACAGGATGCATCAGCTTCAGAGGTGTAGTTTGATGTTTCGTCATCCAAGGTCCATTTTTCCGGCGGTTTGGGAATTGGCAGGGAATCGTGGTGCTTAACAGGTCTCATGGCTGAAGGCAAATTCGGGTAAACTATGGTATGTTTATTTTTTGAGGAAAAGCCAGATATGTTTGTTAAACAGAAGTAGCATTCAGAAACATAGTCCTTTGGTTCTCTCCAAATCATTGGGATAGCGAAAGGCGTTGAAGGGTGCGTGCCATTTAACCAACCTCTTAAATATCGCGAAAATTTGCTGAAACATACTTACATGAGGTGCCCAAATTGTATCTAAATCATCAAGTGGGCAAGCAAATAACACTCCTATGCCTTCTTAATCACCAGAGTAATTGCTTTTCTTTGGGCTTTCAGTGTAAATTCACTGCACACGTATCAAAACAGATTTGTGGCGTTTACACATCGCCGCTGCCGCGACATTCTATGTAGTACTAGTAGTGCGTAAGTGATGCAAACAGCTGCACAAAATGGAAAGAACTGCCTCCAATCCTCACAAACAAAACAAGTGAGAGCTGTGACCAGTTTTTTTAGTCATAGAATGGGAATAGTGTATTTGACCTTGACCTAAATACCCGTGGTTTCCAACCACACGTGCTCGCCTGATACTCCTGTTTCGTAAATGATGACACACAGCCTATCACAAAAGCGTTAGGTGATACAAAAAAACTGCATTCATTTTCGGATTTAGCACCTCATAAAACGTAATGTTTTGTATGTTTTGAGTCTGGGCAAATTTTAGTGTTTTTCAGTGAATTAATGGAGGACACCTAATTAATTCTCAAGAAAGAATGAATATATTTGCAGCTTTGTAAAAACATTGACATCTGATGATGTAGCAGAAGATTTTGCCACAAAGTAGTAAAGAAAAAAATTCTTTTAATTGTAAGTAATTTGTGTGTATTCATTTTCTCTTTCTATCAGTCATTGAATTGATTTAGAATGAACATTGGTAACTGTACAGTATTGAAAAATCCTAAAAATAGTATTGCTTACATTGGAAATTTAAATGAAATATTTGCAGGCAAATGTTTCACAAGTGTATTGAAATCAAGCAATTTCATTTGTAAATACACGGTCAAATCACATTATTGTGACAACCAGCTAATATCTAGAGTAGCCGCTATGTGCAGTGTGGACAGCAGCTAGATGAGCTAGGAGTGACTCAATACGGTTTTGGAAGGTGTTCACAGGTATGTGGAGCCATGCTCTGACTACAGTGCATCTGACAGCTGCTGGGGGTGCGTGGTGGAGGATCCATAGAGCAAACAACACGACCGAGGTGGTCCCACAGTCTTCATCGTGCTCTTCCAAGCACTCTTGCACATTTCTAGCTGTGTTGACACGTCGCATTGTCGTGCTGGAAGATCCCATCCGCCCCAGGAAAGACAATCAGCATGTATTGGTGTACGTGGTCTGCAAGGATGGATTCATAATGAATTCGGTCCATAGTGCCTTCCACAGGTATGAGTGGACCCAGAGAATGCCATGAAAATATTCCCCAGACCATAACGCTTCCCCCACCAGCTTGTGTTCTTCTAGCAATGGTTAAACAGTGTTTGTTTTCCAATTTTTCTCGCCTTATATGCCAACATCCATCCGTTCAATGAAGCAGAAAATGTGACTCATCAGAAAAGGCAATCCTTTGCCAATCAGTGGAGGTCCAATTCCGATACTGCCATGCAAATGTAAGCCTTTTCTACCAATGCACCTTCGTTAGCATAGGCGCAGTGACCATCCTTCTGCATCGGAGCCCCATACGCAGCAGGGATCACTGAACTGTCATTTTAGACACACTTCCGGTAGCCCCCTGGTTTATTTGGCCAGTGAGTTGCTCCACTGTAGCATGTCGATCAGCCCTCATGCACCTTCGAAGTCAACGTTCACCTCTCACATCAATGGCACGTGGTGCTTCGCAGTTTCCACATTGCTCATTCGCAATGGTGCCATTTCTCCAATCACGATACACACTAACCACAGCAGCATGCAAACAGTTCACAAAACTGCACTGTTTTAGAAATAATGCCACCCTTTGCCCGAAAGCCAATAATCATCCCTTTTTGCAAATCTGATAAATCGCTCCTTTTATCCATGACAGCAACAAGTGATATGTTTTTCAGAATGCCTACAGCACACCTTATATACCCTCCAAGCCAGCTCACAACACGTGCCTTCTTTCAGTGGCTACGCGCTGTTGACATCAAAAGTAGGAGGTGGTCACAATAATGTGACTCAACTGTGTATAACACTTGACTGTGAAATGAAGTTTTAAAATTGTATAAATTAAACTTGCAAGAAAAGGATATTTAATTGTTTTTATTTCAATTCTTACTTTTAAATAATACATATGGCAAAAATTCTGCAGAATTGTTCTTGAGAATATGCAAATTCTTTTTGTAATAAAAAAACTTAGATATAATTTAAATTGAAATTCAAATTGGAAGTAAGTTTTTTACATTGAATACGCTTACTTGGGGTGTCTGATTTTTCTTGGTACCAGGAACTGTGATGACCTCTTCTAAATAGACAGTCTGAAATGTTCATAAAAAAAAAAAGAGGGGGGTGGTAAAGTGTGACTTCTGGTTTTTGGCATTACTCTTAAATTTGTGGTAAATGAACATAACTCAAAAGATAGATGAATTAATCTCTAGGTGTATTAATCTAACTATTCTGTCTCTTTTTCTGGAGTCTTATTTTTGAGTAAGTATTGCTGGATGATAATTTGTGGGAGCTTTTTGTGAATGAAAAAGGGCTTTAATTGCAGTATGACAGTTTTTCTGTTTTGATACTTTTTATTTGGGGGAGAACACCCACTCCCAGGGTAATAATACTAAGAGTGAAAGCTAATGCCATATTGTACCATATGAGAAAGAAAGCCATTCCTTAGATAAAGACCAATTAATTTGGTCTAAGTAAACTAGCTCATCTAATACGTCCATCAATTCTGTCATTTACAGCATTCCTTTACAAAAAGCCAATGATTTTTGCTGAAAAATGAGTTTAAAGTGACAAATGCTATGTCTGACTAGGTAAAAGATAAATTCATTGCTCAACAGTTGTGGAAGCTGGCTAAGAACTGCTTGAGAAACTGTGTGAAGCATTTGCAGTCCAAGAATAATAGGGAAAAAGGTGCATTTACAGTGCTCAGATAAAACTATTTACCAATTGATTAATATTTAGTAATCGTTTGTGCTTTGTGAAATTAAATAATAAGAGTTATTATATTAATTAAAATAAGATTCATTTAACTAAAAATAAATGAATATTAATTACCTTAATTTAAAACCATTTCATGCATGTTTAAATTCTTCCAGACTCCATGTCCTTGCATCCTCCCTTTTGCTGCAATGCACTGGACTATACCAATTGACTATTATGTTAATATCTAGTAATCTTTTGTACTTTGTAAAATTAAGAATTTTACCATAAAAAATCTTGTGGGAGCTGCAAAAATTAAAACTATAAAACTTTTCATGAATGGTTTGCTAATTGTGTGTATTTTATATTTTTCAATATTATTTTATAATCTTCCCCACTGAAATAATTATTATTTCTACTTCAGAAAGTAAAATTTAAAAACACTAAAAAGTAGAAAAAGGCATTGATTAAAAAATTAAATATGCTGAAAAGTCAGTTTCTTGTGCAATATCTAAGTTTAGTGTATGTTCTACATCAACACTGTGTGTGTGTGTGTTTGTTTTATGAAGCCTCCTATTTGGTCTAAACATCTGCATTCTATGTTAGTCTTACTGTTAAATAACTTGTTTCGAACTTTAAAAAAATTGTCAGATTTTTTGAATTATGAAATCCTTGGAACTCTTGTTCAAAATTTAAGCCTTTGCCAAATGATGGTAGCTATTAACTTGAACTTTTGGTGATAGGCTAGAGTAACTCAAAACAAGAGTATTAAAGGAGACAAAAATCTACCTGTTAAATTCACAAATACACCACCAATACTTTAATTGCAGTTTTTGTACTTGAAGGTTACCTTTGTTGGTGGGAAAGTTTGCTTTATTTAAAATAAAAATAAAAATTGCACTAGTTAGTATTGGACATCTACCCAGCCTTTCTAAGACTGAACTTGAGAAACACTGGGTTGTTCTCTCTACTTATAAGCACTGCATTATTTATTCAACTATTTAATAAAGTAATTATAAAAAGATCTTTCGAAAATCAACTGTAAAGCAAAAAAACATCCAGTGTGCTGGTAATGGTCTTAAAACTTCTTCAGATATTGTGAAACAGATACCAATACACTTCATATGATGATGAACATCTAAAATAAAGTTTTTAATACCTGACGTAGCTGGATCAAGGTTGACCTGGTCTTTTTTTTTTTTTTTTTTTTTATGAAAGAAAGAAGTAAGAATACACTTATTAAACTATGTGTCCTTCTGTAGGCGCTTTCTTAACATTAACATGCTTTTCCCATCTGCGTATAAGACTGTATTCCAGCTATGTAAAAGGATTTGGGTTGCTGTCATAGCCACTGTAGGGCACTCCCCTGTAGTTGTTCTTCTGTAGTTAATTTCTTCCCTTATAAATGCATCTCAAGCAGACCAAACAGATGGAAATCCCTTGGTGCCAAATTGGGTCTGTAGGGTGAATGACTGAGTGTTTTCCAACCCATTGATGCCACAGCTATCATTGTTACATGAGTCAAGTGTAGCCTAGTGTCATGCAACAGGATGACTTGTTTTGACAATTTTCCTGGCCTCTTACAGATAATGGGTCAAAGTTTCTCTTTTACGAGGGTAACATAATATTCTGTATTCATTGTTGCTCTCTATGCAAGAAAATCCACCAGGAGTACTCAATTTTCACTTAGAATACAGTAGCTATTAGATTTCCTGCAGATGGCACTGCCTTGAATTTCTTTGACCATGGGGAAATACTTGTGGTGCCATTCACTGTTGGCCCTCTTGGTTTCTAGAGTAAAATAACTGAAGTCTCATCACTGGTCAACTACTCCAGATGCCTGGTAGAAAATTCTCCATGTGTCTTGATAAAAGGCTTCTGTATTTTGAGTCCTTTAATTTTTTTTTTTTTTTTTTTTTTTTTTTTGGTTATTCTGGTGGCTAATGATTTTTTAGAGTATCCCAGTTTGTATGTTGATCAGTTTCCTGGACATGCCCTCTTTGTCCATTTTCATTAGAATGGTTTCTTGTTGAGGCTTTGTGTTATGTTATGTGAATCTCTAGCTTGTGACCTGTCTCTCTTAAGAAAAAAGAAAAACCCACAGTTATATTTTACTTCATATACTACTACTTTTATTTGCAAAATATTCTCATCTGCTTCTATTACCATATGGAAGAAATGTTTAAATTTGGAGAAAGTCTAATTGGGTTATGGTAGAATTTGCCAGTGTTATGTTCACTTCATCAACAAGTAGCCATTAGTCAATCTGTGGTTGAGTGCTCTAAGATGTGGGCTTCCGACATCTTATACTTCTGAGCCTGGGTTCAAACCCAGGGGCAAGACATTGATGTTATATATGCCCTTTCAGTATTCACTCACTCTCCTTCCCAGAACTAGTGGCTCTAAATAAGGGTTATACATCTACTTATAGCCTTAGATGAAAGTTCAAGGAGAGGGTTCCTTTGTATTTGTTGCATATATTCAAAAGAGCTGAAGAAGATCCTTGAACATAATACTACCATCAGTTCAGCTAGTAATCAGATTAGTGCAAATGGAGGTCACTGGTATGTAAGAAAAAGTAGGTGACACAACTAATCATAGAGAAATGATTAACTTGATATCCATACTCATATGCTAAAAATGTATTATGTAAATTAAAGAAATTGAAATTATTAGCTGGTATTCCAAATGGACAGTAGCCTTGATCACTCAAGAAAGGAGCAACAAATACAACATTCAGTTGATGGAATTATTCATGTCAATTTGCCAGAAATAACTTTCAAATGATGAGGATGTTGTAAGGTATCTCCATTTAACTGAAGAAATATCCTATGCTTTCATGAAACTTACCTGCTCTTTTATTTACAAAAGGAGCAGTTACGTTTAGCAAATGTTTTCATAAAGAAAATATTTCCTTCCTTTGCGTCATTCAGAATATTTCCATTACTGTATACTGACTCAGATGTAGTGGTTTAGTTATGTTGAATGGGTGCTTTCCTTCATGATGGAAACCAGTAATTATGTTCGTTTCATTGCAAATGAGATGGTGAATTGACTCTATTTGCAAAGATTTTGTATAGGTATCTCAGCTTTTTTTAGAAATTATCACTTTTGTTTTATTTGCAGTTATATTGTAAATATTTATAATTTTTGTATTTAAATATTTGTTTTATTTTGTAGCTGAGCATAAAGGAGAAGTGCTCATATAAAGATGTTCATGACAAGGCAATCTGCATCATTGAAGAAATGGCCCATGACTATCAGTTAAAAGCTATTCGTTTATTTGGTCTGATTCTTTCCAAGTTAATGAAGAGGCTATATGGAAGCATTTTAGTTAACACTAAAGCATTAAATAATGTAAGTAACTGTTATTTTAAATTTGATAAAATATAAAATGGTGACAAGATTGGATTTTTGCTCATGTTAGAATGTAGAATTTTTTTCAGTGACATTTTCTTTTAGCTGAACTTAAAGCCATAATTTCACGGACTGGGAGAAATTTATTTGCCATATTTTAAGATGATAAATTTAGTTTTTAGGTTTGCTGGCATATGTAAGTGAAGACTTAAAGTATCAGTACCAGAGTTGTATAAAAATAAAATCTATATGCGTACACAACCATTGAAACAGAAAACTTTCTGCAAACTCTCTAACCACAATAGAATAAAATAAGTTATAGAAAAATTAATAAAACAATAAATAATTATTAGAACATTGCATATTCCAATGAAGACAAAATAAGTACATTACAATTGAACGTGCAATTGTAATGTATTTATGGACCTTTATGGCAGAATATTAAAATATTGGACTAATGACCCTCATAAAAACAAGAGACTAATTAAAGAAAGTTTTTATATCCAGAAAAACAGTTCCATTAATGAACCTTCAAAATTTATAAATGGCATTTTCAACCACTTAATTCAAAAATTGTAGACCTATAAAATACATAAGCAAAAGATTTTAATTTAATAACTGGCAACTGCAAGAGGAACCTGGCAATAAAATTTGAATTCTTTCTGTGTAAACAAAACTTTTGATACAGTCCTATACAGTGAGAACCTGCCTTGAACAAATCTTGAGGCCAGAAACTTATGTAAAAATAAAAGAACTCAGAAGATGTGAACAATAACTGAAAGTTCTTCAAATTAAAATTGAATTAAATATATTAATCTGAGTAAAGCCTTAAGTGTTTTAATTGCTGTAAATAACATTTTTTTTTTTTTTAATCTACAAGCAGAAACTATCTGCAAAATCTGCTAATAATTTGGAAACTATCCGCATACAGCGTACACTCATGTGTCTACATTCTGCTACTCTGATCAGTACTTTAAAAGAACATTAGAGTTATAATTATGGGCAGCAAGGATGATTTCCAAACATTTGTGGTGATGTATTGCTACATGATTAGCAATGAAGTGTTTAAAGTATACTCTCAATCTGGTGAATTGGAAGGGGCATGAATGGCCTTGTAGTTAGTGCAACAGCCTTCCGACCAGATGGTGTCTAGATCGATCCTGGGTAGGTTGAGGTGCTCTGAACCACTGAATACTTGTGCATCAGGTAGGCATGTTTAGCCATCAGCCTTGGGTATTGAACCCCTGCCCCTGTTATAAATAAACTCTTACGTTCGATCCCCCACCCTTGTTCTCTCCTGGTACTCCTACTTCTCTGACCTGTCTACCTTCTGTTGTATCTGAGCCACTAGGTTCATTGTAACGTAACTTTATTTCTGACATGCTACACAAAAGTCCCATGTGACATAAACGGTTGCATCTAAACTTTCCCAGTGGGTGTAAATGTACGAGAAATTGCTGGGTGCTTAAATTGAATGGTGAATTAAAAATGTCTTTAGGAGCAAGACTGATGTGGGGGTGAAGCTTTTTCTATTCCTGGTATCTCTCTAATGTTTACTGATTCTGAAGCAAATGTGATGGAAAGAGCTGTTTAAATAATGCATTTTCTGAAGCTTTGAATATTTGAATAGAGCATCCTGATCAGTTCAGAGATTGACAGTACTTGTTTATTAAGCATGTGTATTATGGTTGAATTAGGATAAATTAGAATTAATCAACTGGCCAGTATTCCTGTTCTAAAAGTATTTCAGTCTGGAATTTGACAATTCAGATAAATTTCCCTCTGTTATTTTATTGTTTGCATAGTTCTTTGGCTGCTTGGGCTTCTGTCTGCATTGACACACAAGGGGCTAGGAAGTACCCACACAGCTCAAGCTTACTGAATACTTAACTAATAACCACCCCACCCCCCTCCACCCGTGCATGTGCATTGCCTGCACCCGTGGCACTGCAGTAACCACAGCTGCTCTAACCATAAAATTCTGCTTAACTTCTGTTTCTAGGATGGTTACTTATTACACTTAAAAAATTGCTCAATTTTGACAGTTGTCATTTTCTGAAAGTTATGTAGTCATTATATTGTAATTACTTTTTTGAAGAAATGTTTTTCTCTAGGTATAACCTGGGATATGTAAATAAACAGGCCTTGCAGTCATCCTAAAATTTTAAAGAAAAAAATGCTGCATATACTTGCATATAAGCCGAAAGTTTTTGAAAGAAATCCTGCTTTCAAAGTGGGGGAAGGGGGGGGGCTTATATGCGGGTCAGTAAAATATACAGCCGGACTTCCATATTGTTACGTGAATTCTCCTGTCAAATTTACTGACAGGTTTGTTTACGTTGTTTTAGACCACAGCTTTCCGCATGTCACTGCATGATACTTTTCTGGCCTTCTGTTAGTTATATCCTCAGTTGTGCTCCCCACTTTGAAAGGCCACAGCTATGAAAAAGAACTGGTAGGTATGGTTATCCTGCTCTCAAGACGTCTTGGAGAAACTACGCTCCTTCCATCTGCCAATGGCATACGCCCGATGCGAAAAGAAACATTGATTTCATACCAAAGTAATAAGAAGAAAGTTATGATTACAGAGACATTTCACATTCTATTCTACATATTTTACTTGTATTCGTTGAAATTTATATATATATATATATGTATTCTTAAAAAAATCTGACACTATTTTGCATTTCAATATTTGTAGCACATAGTGGCACATGGAAAAAATCGTTGTCTCAAAGTAAACAAATTGCTGACAACTTGTAAACAATTGACTGAAAAACCCTAATCCTGTTTCATATTGAGACCATGAAATTTTGTGCTTCCAAACGTGGAATACTTCATTATTTTCTGTATGCAGCCGCGGGACGCCGTCTTTCAAAGGTCACGCCTGGACACGCAGCGAGTCAGACACTGTGTAAATCACTTAGCTGTTGAGGTGTGCCACAGCAAATCATGTATCTGTCTGTCCTCTTTCACAGCAAGTGTGGGTCTTCTGCTCTGCGCTTGTGGAAGTACTCTGGAAGAGCAAAGACTCCGTGTTTTATGAAAGGTGTTAACTTGAAAAAGGCTGACATGGTCTTGTTACTTCTTGGGTGAAATAATTGTGGGATGCAATTTCACCAGAAATGGCATAGTCTCTCAAACAATTTTGCATAAGTAATGCAATCAACATTACTGGAGTCATTTAAAAATGTTGATAGGGAATTATACTTTGAAAATTTTTACAGAAAATAATCTCAGAAATATGCATAATTTATTTCAATAAATATATTTTCCAAAATCTTAAAATTTAAGGTCAGCTTATATGCAGGTCATGTTTTTCACAAATTGTTAGTTCTTGAAGTATGGGGGTCAGCTTATACATGAGTATATACAGTGGCAGTTTCTGTTTAGTTGAAAAGAAAGTAATGTCCGATGACAAGGTACTCGAAGTCGAAGCCCCAGCCATGGTGCACATTGAGCACTGAGATTGCGTAGCACACCAGCACAACATCAGCAGATAGGTGGCTTAAATCAGTGGCAGCTAGCCATCAGAAGGTGAAGAATGTAAACGGCCACCAACATGGAAGTGGGCAAAAAGCACATCCGCCATTACATGCTGTATAAGTTTCATTGCGGTAGCACCCTCGCAAGTGCTGTTAGGAACATTACCAGTGTGTACCAATGCCATGGCATGTCGTCAGTGCTGTTGTTTGTTTAAATAGTTTCAAGAGGAAAATTTTGACCTGTCAGACCATCCCAAAGCCAAAAGACCCCCAACAGTGGATATGGACATGCTGTGAAGACCTTAGTTTAGACTGACCCACATGTGACCATGCAAGAGTTGGCCCAACAGCTGGAGACTACCCACAAGAGCATTATCACATACCTGCGCCAACTTGGGAAGGTGCACAAGAGGGGAATGTGGGTACCCCATTAACTCACAGTTGAGCAGAAAGCAAATCACAAGAGTGCATGCACTTCCCTGCTTGCATGTGACCAAGTTGAACCATTCTCGGACTGCACTGTGACGGGTGATGAGAAATGGGTCCTGTATGACAATGTCAACATTTGGAAACAGTGGTAGAACCCAAAGCATAAGCCCATGCCCACCCTCAAAGCCCCGGCTTACACCCACTTAAGGCCCTGCTGTCTGTCTGATGGGATATACGGTGTGTCGTGTTTTTGAGCTCTGCTGCGAAACACCGATGATGCATACTGCTGTCAGCTCAACGATCTGCATGTATCACTCGTGTCAAAACTTCTAGCGTTGCTGAACTGCAAGGGTGACCTATCTCAAGATCAGGGACCTGGGCTGGGAGCTGCTGTCACACCCAGCCTATTTTCCAGACATTGCCCCAAGTGACTACCACCTTTTCTGGTCATTGCAGCATTTCCTAGCCGGACAGCAGTTTACCAACCAGGATGATGTCGAACACTCACTTGCTCACTTCTTTGCATTCAAGCCACCACAATTTATAGGGGCAGTATCCAACAGCGGCCTAGACGATGGGAGCAGCTTGTGGCAAATGATGGTGACTACATTTTGGACTGATTTGTACTTGTCTATATCGTAATTAGCACTTTCCTGTTGCTTTGCATTTTGTAGACATTACTTTCTTTCTAACCCAATAAAATTTTTCTTAATGTGTTTCAAAAATAATAAATGACAGCTAGTACTTTGTACTAAGCTTTTGGGTTTGCCTGTTATGTAGGGGTAGAGAAATCAAAGGTGCTGCATTGCCTGAGTTTTCAAATGCTATTCTGGAAATTTTGTTTTTCAAAATTAGGATTTCTGTTATGAAGCTTTCATCTCTTTAATAACACGGGAAGTCTAGTACATGGATTTTTTCCTGTTGCAGCTCTTTTCTAGATTATTTTCCATAAAATCGCAGTAACAGAGATGCTATTATCAATTTTCGGCACTCACCAGCAGAGTTACGCATCCTGCAGATATTGGCAATAGTAATTGAGGCTGAAGTTCCACGGTGCATCACAAGAGAGAGAGAGAGAGAGTGATACATGCTGAGAACAGCTGACCACTGTTGAACAACTGAAATATTTGACTTTATTCCAAGGTATAGGAAGAAACCCAAAAGTAGACCATGTGGAACAGGGGCTGATAAAATTCAAAAGCGTGTTGGAGTGACACGGAGACGACTGGCTCAAGTTCGGAATTGACTTGAGGATACCTTTGTCCAGCAGTGAATATGTAATGATTGATGATGAGTGAACATTAGGGGTGTTTGTAGTCATGGTATTGATTTTGCATGAGGTGCTTATAAGTGTATTTATTCATTACTGTTTTCATTTAACGTTGTACAACGAAAAACAAAGCTGAATTTTCTAAAATGTAAGCGTATTTTGCAGTGAAACTATTAATACAAGTGTATAAGATGTTCCCTGATTTTGGTTGGGGATTTTGCACTGAATTATTGAACAATGTCTAAGAAATAATGCATTAATTTCGACTGTTGAAGGTCACAATTTTGTTTTATTTTTTGTTTAGATCGATCATAGTTTTCCTCTTATCTCTTGAAAAAATAGAGCTGGTGCTTGAAAATTTTGGGTTTTGTCTATCTCTGCTCTAGAATTTTGACAAACCTTAAAAGTCAATAGATAATGCCACATGTGCTCCCCTCAAGGAGCAGCATGCTTGCTGCAGCCAATGGCATTCACCACTTGGATAAAATCACACTGCTTCATGCTAGAAACAGTTAAGACTACCTATGTGAAAGAAGTGGACTCTTGAGCCTGTATAATTTTGTATATTTTCCTAAATTATGCTGTATAATGCAGGCAGGATTTTTTTTTCTTTTTTGTCATTTGGATAATTCTTGAGATTGATGCAAAACAGGAGAAATTTTTTGGTGATTGGGTAACGGGTGTGGAAATTCATTCTGCAGAAAAATCCTTGCTTAGAATGTGTGCCAGTCCTCCTGCTTTAGGCAGATGCCTCTCAATTGGGTTGTTGAACACACACATTGAATAGCTATCCAAATCTGTTATGCTGTGAATACAGTGGCACCGTTTACAGCAGTAAATTATGTAGGGTACCTCTACCCTTTGTTGTAGGACAATTCCACATAGACGTACCACAGAACAAGAGGTTTTCCTGATTCAGAGAAAAGCATCTGGAAAATCCTATGTCCACTGTGTCCAATGAAATGTATTGGACACAGTCCTATGAAATATGGCTCCTGTATCATCCACTGTGTCCACACAGTCCTATGAAATACAGCTTCTCTATTAGGCGCTCCAGTCTCTGCAAGAACCATCTAACAATATTTGGTGGAAACACCAAGGAATTCTTCTGTAGTGTCAAGTGCAGAAGGCTTGATAGAGAGTTGGTACAGTCTTTTTCACTGACGAATCTCACTTCTGTTTGGCTGCAGATGATAGTCACATATGAGTATGGTGTCGCCAAGGAAAGAAGGAGGATTCAGTCATATGTATTCAGGTATGCCACATTGCCCACACCATTGAAGTTATTGTGCAGGATGCCCCATAAGCATACTTGCCAACTTTTACAGATTTCTGCTTAATTTTACGGATTTTTTAATATTTCGATGAATTTTTCGATTACCCAGTCGAAATATTTCAATCCCCTGCGTCCATTTAGATTTTCTACCAGACCTTCCGAGCGCTGTGTTATGCGATGGTGTCATCTTTGACTCGTCAGCTTCATGCGGAGCCATCAAGTATAACGATGGCTCCGCTTCGTGACACTCTCTCTCCGCTGGGGTGCTCAAGTGACGTACCGACCAGAGTTCTCCAAAATGCGTAATTGCGTGTCTAGTATGCATCGAAGATTGTATTTACGCATCGAAATTTTACCAACGCGTAAAAATATGCATCGGGAATTTTTCTTAGCATGTAAAAATGTGCATCTTGAATTTTTCTCGACACATAAAACTATGCATCGAAAAATTTTACCAGTTGGTAAAAATACGCATCGGGACGGTATTTCGTCTTTCAGAGATGGAAGTAAACGAAATAAATATTTTTTCCGTAATCGTAATTTCTTTTTTCTGGGATATTGCCTCTGTCCGGTATTGTTGTTATATATCATTTTATTCCATAAATATTTGTATTTCAGTTTGAAATTGGAGGTAAAAATTCCGAAAATGGAAATTCGGCAGCGAAAAATTTTCACTGTAATCTTTAGACATGAGAGTGCGACAGCTTCGAGGAATTTCTCCTTTTCAGTCATAATTTGAGTTATCCTCGAGATCGATGCATAACTGAACAGAAATTTTGGGGCAATTAGTAGTGGTGGAGGATATTTTCCGCCTGAAACTTTCTAAACTTTCGAAAGAGGAAGTTTTTCAAAAACGAAAGTTAGACACAGTGACGATTTCTCTCGTGATCGTAATTTTATTTTTCACGTGATGCTTCCTCTCCCTAGTATTGTTGTTAAATATCATTTTATTTCATAAATATTTGTATTTCAACTTGAAAATTGAGGAAAATGTCCGAAAACGGAAATCGGACGTAGCAAAGATTTCTCCCGTAACTGTGATTTTCCCCCAACGATGATCAGAACATGTATCCTGTATTCTCAAATACTAAATATCCCCCCCCCCCCAAAGAGTTTTGCATTTCAGTTTGAAAAAGGGGGAGGGGTCCGAAAACGAAAGTGATGAAGCTGAAATTTTTTTTTTAAATTGATGCATGATGTTCCAAAGTATTTATATTTTCAAAGTTACACTATTCATCTTTTATCTAAAATAGTGAAAGCTGTTATGCATTCATGATGGATAAAATTGTCATCCAAAGGCAATAAAAAAAAAAACGATAATAAAGAAATGGGAAGGGAAACAAAGATATCGGCAAATTAAAATTTTAGTTTAGTATTGAAACACCACAGGTTTGCGAGGCTAACATTGAACAAAATTAAGATTTTACTTTATGGTTTTTTAAATTATTATTTTAAACACAGATAATACTAGTTTAGTTATTGTGGCATTTGCAGAGATTTTTACTGCATATTTATTATTATAATTATGTTTTGTTTTGTGGGAAATGGCGTTCGCGCAAAAGTTTTACTGATGCACATTTTCCAAAGTTGGCAAGTATGCATAAAGTAAAACACACAATCCCATGATGTTCATCAGAGGATACAGCAATAAAATGAAAATCATGCTGAAGTTTGTAAAAATAAAAATGCACTTTGGAAGTTTTCAAAACTATGTCTAGTCTTTTTCGATCAGTGTTTTTGGAAAGGAAAAACATTTAGGTTATTGCCAGATTTCTGTTCATGTGGATGGTTGCCAGAATTGGAATCATGTTTTGTCAGACTGAAAACGTATTTCTGAATCATAGGGATGATTTGTGAGTCGAAATTGCAGTCATTGGGGGAAAGATAAGTTTCCAAGCTTTCACAGTAATAAGTGCATACTAGTTTGTAAACAGATCAATTTCTGTGTGTGTGTGTGTGTGTGTTTTCTTTTGCTTCTTTTGGGTAACTCAGAGGGTAACTCAGAGGCTGTAAATAGTCACTGGTCCCTAATTTAGGTCCACTGGTCTCAGGGAATGGAGAGAGCCAGTGCCATAGGACAGGCACGCCATCCATGCCTCACCCAGAATTCAAATTCAGACACATTTCAGATGAATAATTAGAAGCCAGTGCATATAATGTTGTGCAATTAATTTACAGTCTTTTCAACAGGGTTCTGCTGAGATATTTTCAGAGTGTCTACTGGTCATGAAAACCATGAAAAGGTCACAAATTTTGCTTTGGGGGTCATGAATTTCTTTTTATTTTTAATAATGGTTCATTTTCTGATGACAATCTTAAGTAATTTTCTATGCACACCAACCACATAAAATGTAAATGTGGTTTCCATCTAATGATCCAAGTATAAAAAAAAAAGTACACTTATGCTCTCCTCCACAAAGAAAACTGTTAAAGGAAAAAACCTTTTAGCATAGAAATATATATATACACAATTTCAAGATTAATTTAGCAGTTTAAATTGTACTGCTTATGAAGTCATGATATTTTCCAGGTATAAATGTTAAAGAAAGGTCTGCTATAAAATCATATAACAGAATGGCTTCACAATCAGAAAGGCCAAACTTACCTAAAAGGTCTTGGCTTCATTCCTTTAATACACTTTGTGCACGTCAACGAGAACATTTTGTTATGCAGCTGGCCTTTTTGGGTTGAAACTTTCATCATAGCTGCTTGCAAGTTGTTGTTGTTATTATTCCTCAGGTCATGAAACATACATTTTTCATTCACAAGACACTAAAAAACACTGAATTCTGACTGCTGTTTGGCATGTGTGATATCTCATCAAAACTAGACGCATACTCACTAGTATGTGAGTGTTAACTTTCATTAAGCCCCCCCCCCCCTTTTTTTTTTACTCTATTTCCTTCTTTCCTTCCTCAGCAACTTGCCTTTAAAAATTCATATTTCTAAAAATGGTACTCCATTCTAAAACACATACTTATACACCTAATAAATACTCACTTTTTAGGTGTATAAGTATTTTTTTTTTTAGAATGGAGTACTGTTTTTAGAAATGTGAATTTTTAAAGGCAAGTTGTTGAGGGAAGAAAGAAGGAAATAGAATAAAAAAAGGGCTTAATGAAGGTCGACAACACTCACATACTAGTGAGTATGCGTCTAGTTTTGACGAGATATCATGCATGTCAAACAGCAGTCAGAATTCAGCATTTTTTAGTGTCTTGTGAATGAAAATATGAATGTTTCATGACCTGAGGAATAATAATAACAACAACAACAACAACCTGTGAGCAGATATGATGAAAGTTTCAACCCAAAAAGGCCAGCTGCATAACATAATGTTCTCGTTGACGTGCACAAAGTTGTATTAAAGGAATGAAGCCAAAACCTTTTAGGTAAGTTTGGCCTTTCTGATTGTGAAGTCATTTTGACTTGCATGTAAATAGTGCACTTTTTTGGTGATTATTGCCAATGAAGATGCAAATAATATGATATAACAGAATGATGAGCATTTTATCTTATTTTAGGCACTGTCAAATTATGATGAGTCAGTTTTTTGTTACGAGCAGAAGAGCAGGATGCAGTTTTACATAGAAAAAAAAAAAGAGGTAGTGTGTGTGTGTGCGTGCGCGTACATAGTACATACATACGCTTATACACAAAGGCAAGCATTTCAACTTATTTTTAGGCACAGTCAAAGTATGATGAGTCAGTTTTTGTTACTAGCAGAAGAGCAGTGTGTGTGTGTGTGTGTGTGTGTGTGTGTGTGTGCTTGCATGCATGTACCGCTGCTTTGGATAGGGCTATATATATTTAGAGAGAGATAGCTTTTAAAATTGGGCATGAAAATTGTTAATTAGTCATGAAATTGCATTTTCCAAATTTGGTAGATACCCTGATTTTCCATAATTAGAGAAGAAAAGTCAGTGTTAGAGATACCAATTTTTCATCATTTTGGTGTCAGTCTGACAAAACAAAATGATTCTGATTCTGGCAACCATCTACAGGAATGCAGGGATAGTTTCCTTTCCAAAACATTGGCTGAAGACCAGCAATATAGTTTGAAAGCCTGCATAGTGCATTTTTACTTTTACATAAAAGTATAATTTTTATTTTATTGCTATTTTTATTAGTTATGTGTTTCTGCTCCCCTCCCCATTTCTCACGAAGCATCAGAGGAATGTTGACAGCACAGTGATATGTGGATGGCATTCTAAAACCCATTCAGTAGGACTGTGTTTAGGCTTTTGTCCTTAAAATTATGTTCTCATGTTTTTTAGGACTAACACCTAAATGGCCCTACTCAACGATAATAATTTACAATCACTTACTATGAAATGGCTACTTAAGTAGCTCTGAGATGATTCCAGAACCTCACAGAGAGCCTTCTCTTCCTCCACATCATCCCTAATGCCATGTTCCAACAAGATAATGAATTGTGGAATAGCTTTTTTACGGGTCTTATAGAGGTTATTTTTCATCCAAGTTTGTTGTCAAATTTTCGAACTAAAGCTTAGTTCGTCATCAGGACTATGTCACTGGAGTAGTTGCTGCCACTCAATTGGAAGAGTCCATCCACAATTATCGTTAATTGTGGTACTTCTTCTTCTTGCTATTTCGATCCCTTCTTCTAGTTTCCTCTTTACTAAGTTTGACTGGTGGGCGATTATTTTCACTGAGTCCCAATTTATGGAGTGTCCACTTGCTTGTATATGTCTGTCTAGCCCTGTTTTGTTCCCAATGTTCCTAATAGCTGCTTGGTGTTCTTTCATTCGGACCTTAATACTTCTCCCTGTTTCTCCTATATAGCTGAGTCCGCAGTTACAGTCGACGCAGTAAATTACTCCTTCCTGCAATTGGATGTCCAATTCTTTCTGCTTTAAAGCTGGCAGGAATTTCTTTATTTTGTTATTAAGATCTGGAGCTAGCCTGATATTATATTTTGCTCCGATCCTTTTCAGGTTCTCGAAAAGTCCCTTGTTGTACGTAATTTTGCTGGTGAATTTGGATCGAAATAGCAAGAAGAAGAAGTACCACAATTAACGATAATTGCGGATGGACTCTTCCAATTGAGTGGCAGCAACTACTCCAGTGACATAGTCCTGATGACGAACTAGGCTTTAGTTCGAAAATTTGACAACAAACTTGGATGAAAAATAACCTCTATAAGACCCGTAAAAAAGCTATTCCACAATCACTATGAATAGAGGTGCCATAAATGCATTTACAACTAAGATAATGAATGTCCCCATGTAACATGTGTCACCTTACATGTTTTATATGATATCAACACCATACCTTGGGTAATCATTCTGCATATTTTTTCTGTATTGAGAATATCTGGAATTCTCTGAGGGCATCCAGATCCAGCACAGGTGCTGACACACCTTCTGGTCAGTTGGAATGGTGAACGTGGCACAGAACACTATTCAGGACCTATATGCATCAATGTCACACTGCCTTCAACATGAGGGTCATACCCCTTACTGGAGGAGGGGACCTGGAAACAGGATCACAAAGTATCCTTGTCATAGGGAATTTGTTACTATGCCAAATTTGAGTCATCCGAATAGACTGCATCTTTATGTTGCATGTCCATGAGTGCATGTAGTGCATGGCATTGTGAACAATATTATTTTCCTTTATTGAAAAATGAAACTTCTCTAAAGCAGTTTGCTTGTCATTGATTTAAATAGCCAAAGCTTGTTGTGGTTAGGGAAATTATATCCAGATGAGAAATTCTAGAGTTTTGATGTAACAAAAATGAATGAGTTTGCAAAGCATTTGTATACCCGTACTCAGCTGTACACAAAATATCTGCTAGGTGATTATACTTCTTTTAGCACAGCCAGAAACTGCAAGATTTGCAGCAGTGTTTAACAGCTCTTGAGAATAGTAGATCCCTTGGTATTATCTTGAAAAGGTATAGTAGTGGCCAAAATTGTGGAAACCTTTTGGAAAAAGTGTATTTATGAGATTTGATGGCTCATAACACCACTTTCTTTTGGAGTAATACCATAAAATTATATAACAATGGAAAGATAATTTCATCAAGAATGTAATGCAACAAAGTTTGTTCAATTATCTGTATTCCATGAAACGTTATAGCCAAATAACCTGAAAAAGGAAGCCCAAGTTGCTTAGGTTGATATGAAGTAGCTTTCCTTCATTTGAATGTAGGCAATGAGCATGAGTGTTTAGAGAGGCAATCAGGTGTAATCTTGTTTTGGCAATAAGCCAGTCAGGTCACAGTAGGATTTAGCTATTGATGTCATGTATTGGAGCTGAGAGGAGGACATTTGTCAGTGTGTTATGTGATTGCTATCAAGTTGTTTGGTTTTTTTTTTTGTGTTTTTTCATTTAGTGAGATTGTAAAATGTAATAAAGTTAAAGAAATGGCACAAAGAGTTCACTGGTCACCCAGAAAGTGATGTAAAATAGTACTATTAAGTGAACAAGGCTTCAGTTATGAAGAAATTAGAAGAAAAATTGGTGGAAACTTAACCAAAGGTGGTATTTCTAAATTTTTTAAGAGGTATAAGGAGACTCAGTCACTACATAACCAGACCGGTAAAGGCAGGAAAAGGTGCACAGCAGCAAGTGATGATAGAAGAATTAAGAGACTTCCTAGGTGACAGAAGAAACTCATCTGGGTGTATTCAAGATGAAACGGCGCAATGCAATGTGAAGTTGAGAGCAAGGAATGTTCGGCGCAGACTGCAGGAATTTGGTCTCAAAGCTAGAACTCCACGGGAAAAAAAAAACATTTTATCTCTCAAACAAAGGTTGAAAAGATTAAACTGGGCTAAAACCCATATTAACTGGACAGCGGAACAATGGGACAGTGTTATTTGGAATGAGACCAAAATCTTTTCCCTGTTACTTGTTACTTATACCAATGGGGAGGGGGGGGTGGTACTTGACCCAGCACCGCAACCTAAGGTCTATTGTGCATCCCCAGCCCTAATCTCGAAACAGACCAGATGCACGAGCAAAAGCAAGAATGCTCTTGACTGGTACTAAAGAGAGATCACTTGGTCTCAAGTTGTGGGTACCAAAGTGTTCAAGCCTGAGTGCTGCAAAAAGTCTCACAGTCACAAAGAAAATGCAAGAAAGTCTCCTCTTCCCGATGGCATCCTCTACAAAGTGGACCCTCTTTCACCCCAATCAAATTAAGGTGCCTGTTAAGACGACAGTGTCCTGTAAGTAGACCAACAATCAGTCCAATATCCTTTTTTGGCAGTTTAAGGAGTTCCTTAGCCCTGTGAGGCAAGGGTCCTTGATTAAGTACCTTTGTCTGCCTCTGACCCCTGGTAGCATGCCAGACGTCAAGCTGCTTAGTCCTCAGCAGCCTTTTAGTTAGTCCTCTGGCCACACCAGAGGTGAGCCCTAATGCAGGCTCTGGACCATAAAAAGCCTGCTCTGCCCCCTCTTTAGCCAGGTCAGCTTTTTCATTACCTTCAAAACCCCTATGTCCTGGAACCCAGAACAGTTGCACTTTGTTCCGGTTTGCCAGTTCAGTTAGGGTCTGGAGGCAGTTCCAAACAATTTTGGATGAAATGCGGCACTGACAAACTGCCAGTAAAGCTGCCTGGCTGTCTGAACAAATCTGGATACACACATTGTGATACCCTTTGATCAGACATTCTGAGGCGCATGCTAGAATAGCATACACCTCAGCTTAGAACACGGTAGCATGCCTTCCAAGGCTTTGGCATGAACCATAACCTCTGGACAAACGTAGGAGTTGGAGCAGAGGGCAATATTCCCCTGCTCCAACTCCTACGTTTGTCCTGAAGTCATCAGTAAACCAAACAGTTTCACTGCTGCACCCAGGGACAAAGGACGTTTCCCATTCACTGCGACTGGGAAAGTTCACACTGAATGCTTTATCAAAATGATATTTTACTAGCATGTTGTCGGTTCCCATTTGAAAGATGGGTTCCTTACAAAAATACTCCTTAATAGGCTTGGTATGGCTGCCAACCCACAACAAAGGTCTCCACATGCCGTTGCAGCATAATCTATATGCCCCCATAATGGCCTCACCCTCAATATGAAGGTGAAATGGCAGAATATCAAGAAGCTACTCCAATGCAGCTGTTG
This sequence comes from Macrothele yani, assembly GCA_039090855.1. Taxonomy (NCBI): domain Eukaryota; kingdom Metazoa; phylum Arthropoda; class Arachnida; order Araneae; family Macrothelidae; genus Macrothele; species Macrothele yani. The sequence continues at coordinate 70,998,882 of CM077016.1, read as the reverse complement.
GAGTAGTTCTCATTGCTCCTGATATACCTATGCAGGCCACCCTTTGTAACTTGTTAAGTTCAGCCTGCACCGTGCAGAAGTTAACTCTGCGCCACCACACCGTTGAGCCATACGTGACCATAGTATATATCCAGTGCAAGATCCTCGGGTTGAGACCCCAGGATTTGCCAATAACACCTCTACATGACCAGAACACTTTCTTGGCTCATATCAAGTTAAGCCTCCATCCAAAATGACTCCCAGGTACTTAACCTGTGTATTGAGAGGAACTGTTTTCCCAAAGAGAGCAATATCTCCAAGGTCTCCAAGATTCCTCTTTCTAGTGAAAGACACAAGGGTGGTTTTGTCAGGGTTTACTGATAGACCAACCTTCCTGCACCAATCCTCAACAAGTCCCAGTGTTATTTGCATTACACTCGAGACTGTTTTTGGGAATTTTCCCCTGACAATTATGGCCACGGCATCTGCATAGCCAAAACAGTTGCAAACAGACCCCTCCAGGATCCCTAGCAGTTCATCCACCACCAGGCACCACAACAGGGGAGAGCAAACTCCTACCTGAGGGCAGCCCCGGCAGGTGGAGACTGACAGTCTCCCCGAGTAGTGAGGCCACGACCGTTCTGCTTGTGAGCATGGCCTGAATCCATTAACAACAGGTTCTATCAACACCATGTCTTTCCACAGCTCCCACAATGGTCTCCGTAGAGACCCTGTCAAAGGCACCTTCAATATCAAGGAAAGTGGCTAATGCCACCTCCTTAAATTCTAGTGCCTTCTCCAGGCAACAAACAATGCCATGAAGAGCTGCTTCTGTTGATTTGCCTTGTTGATAGGCAAATGTAAATTTTGAGAGGGGTTTAGGAAGTAAAACCACCTTTCTAATATGCCTATCCACCATCCTCTCAAGAGCCTTGACAAAGAAAGATGTTAGACTAATAGGTTTAAAAGCCTTTGCCTCTTGGTAATTTGACTTACCTGGCTCGGGAATAAATATTACCTTAGCCTGTCTCCAAGCATTTGGTATATAACCAAGAGCAAGGCAGGCCCGATAAATTTTGCACAAGAGTGGAGTAATTATCTCCAGTCCTTGCTGCATCAAGATGGGAACAATTCCATCACAGCCAGGTGATTTAAATGGTTCAAAAGAATTAATGGACCACTTAATCTTAGAATAATTGACCACCTCCCTGGCAACCCTCCAGTCCTCCTTTTTTGCACGTCTGTGCTCAAGGCCAGCTGTGCATACGCCAGTGGGGTCAATTATACTTGAATCTGGAAAGTGTACACCTAGCATTTCTCTTAGTGTTTCTTTACCAGTTTTTGTAAAGCTCCCATCAACCAATTTGATGGTGTTCAGGCAATTTGTATTGTCCTTAGCCATGATTTTCATAAATCTGGCAGTACTGGGAGTATCTGAAATACTTCCACAGAAATCTCTCAAAGAGGCTCTTTTTGCCTCTTTAATTGCTTTGTTGTACTGTGTGAGGGTAGTCTTATATACCATCCACTCACCAGTACGTTTGGCTTTATTAAAAAGCCTTCTAGTTTTGCCTCTAAGACTGCTAAGCTGTTTATTCCACCAAGGAACTTGCCTTGGTAAGCTAGCAGTCTTGGCCTGACAGTTTTGGTGTTAAGATTCGAGAATAGACCGTTGCAACTGGTCAACGTCTAACTCAAGATCTAACACCAAGCGCATATTAAATTCCATGCCTTCAATATGTGCCGCCAGATCTTCCCTGAAGCCAATCCAATTGGTCCTTCTGGGATTTCTGACTTGCACCAGCTGTTGTCTTACATTGGCAACTGAAAAGCAAATATATCTATGATCAGACAATGAAAGTTCACTAGATATATGTCATTTAATAATGCGGTCAAACATGTTAGCACTACAGAGGGTGAGGTCAATGACTTCACTTCTATTAGAAACTATAAAAGTGGGCTCATTGCCTCGATTAAGAATATAAAGTTTATACTTACCAAATATTCCAAAAGGTTGTCCCCTCGTCTGTTGCAATCGCTGCTCCCCCACATGATGTGGTGAGCATTGGCATCACAGCAGATGATGAGACGTCATCCACCTGACTCACAGAAGTGGACAATGTCTCTTACCTCCTGAGAAGGAGGTGGTTCAGGTTCATCAAATGGAAAGTATGCAGAGACTGCAAACAGCTCTTCTCTGCCACTATCAGATGACATAAAAAGTCTAATCACGGTTGTGTCACCTGTGGTGAACTCAGGAAGTGGCATAGCATGATGTCTTTTGCTCACCAGTATACAGGTCCTTGGTCTCCTACTTGATATATTATAGAAGACGGTAAAGCCTGCTCCTTGTAAGCCCAGGATCTTCCCAATATGTATCCATGGCTCTTGAATGAAAGCCTGATCAACATCCTCCTCAGCCAGTCTGCAGCACAAAGTAGCAGATGCAGACCGACTATGGTGAAGATTGATCTGGATACATTTCATGCAGTTCTCCATTGTGAGATAGGCATGGAGACTAAGTGGTAGAAGGATCAGCCGGGTCAGAATCCACCCGGTGGGTGCTGGAAGCCAGCTCCACACCTTCATGGACACCACCCAGTCCGATCACATCCACCTCCTCAGTCCCCCCCCCCCCCCCACCACCACCACCACAACTAGACCTGAGTCCTTCCAGGCCATGGCCAGGGAAGACAATGCAGTTTCTGGCTCCGCAACTGCAGAATGAGGCTCTTCCATTTCTGTATCCTCCTTTGAAGTGCTAGGGCCCTGAGGGTCGTGTAGTACTTTAAATTGACCCTCATCGACCCCAGTGTAGGCAGTGAACCTGGCTTCAGCAATGGCTTTAGCCGATTCCCTGTCTACCTGGAAAATCCACCTGACAGCCTTAGGATCTTGTACCTGATCCAACACCCTCCAGTGGTTTGTATGCAAACTGCTGTTGTAGGCACACAACCTCCGGAAGAGGACGTTTGGATCCTTGGTCCAAATATCCCTTGTCCTAAAGGCAACCTTCATCGGTTTTGGAAGATCACTGGCCCTCATTACCTTGAGCCCAGTGCCCCTCAAAACCTTATCATTTTTTTCAAAGGCTGATGTTAGCCATTGCCCTGTTTCCTCGTTCTCACAAAGGTAAACAAGAGCTTCAGAGTTCAGGGAAAAGCTCTTGATGCGCAGTAGAGGCTCTCCTACTTGAGAACCATCCACCCGCCTCAAAAGCTCCTCCTGAATAGTCCCAACCTCACTGTCATCAAGCCATTCGTTTGGGAAGTTTTCCTTCACGATGGCCATCCTAACAGTGGAGACAGCCTCACCATAAGTGCTGGGACGAGACTCGTCCTTACTCCTTTTGGTCGGCTTCCTCAAATCTGGAGAAGGGTAGAGAGAACAGATCTCTGCCTCTTGCCTTTCTTGTCCACCGCCGGTGGAGAAGTATCTACAGATGTGGGTCCCACTGAACTCGACTCCTTGTCAGTTTGACCCTTCATCTGCCTTGCTAACTTCCTCCTGATGTTGCGCTTAGCAGTCTTGCTAAGTCGCAACCCTTCCTTGCTGTTAGCAGCCTCACTGGCAACCACCGACTCTTTTGGCAGCCCGGTATTACCTGCTGCCTCCAGAAGTTTTGTTTGCTTTTGCGAAACAACTTCCGCCGCCTTAGCCTGATAGGTGTTCCCAGAGCAACTGGGCCTCACCTCGGGATCAACAGATCCCAGCCTTGGCTGGCAAGATGCTGCTTTTTTAGGTTGGGTACTGACTAAGTCAGACCCTAACCCAGGGTTTGTTGTATCCAAAAAAGTTTCCATATTTGGTCCCATGAAACTGGAGGAAAATAAAAGGTCACGAACCGGTAATCCTCCTATCCAGGGTGGAAGGCTAATAACGACAGGATTTCGCCTGGTGCCCTGAAGGGATCGTTAACAATACTGATATTTTACTACCTCAGTACCATTCAGCCCTCAGCACGATACCTCACACCTTGGCTTTGGTAGACCAGAGCCTCAGTTAGCCAGCATGTTTCGGACTCTCCAAAAGAGGAGCTACTGTGAATCACAGCACCTAATCCACCTGTTTCCACCACCCCACGACAAGGACATTGAGGTTGGTTTTCTGGGGGGCAAAATCTCCCTGTTTGGCAGTGATGGCATAAAATATGTAAGAAGAATCTGAGAAGATTTGCATCCTGATCGCATTACATGTACCATGAAACACCCAGTTAGTGTTATGATCTAGGGTTGTATAACATCAAAAGGTGTGGGCAGAATTTGCGTGATTAATGGGAATTTAAATGGCCAAAAATACATTAATGAAATACTTGAGCCCAAACTGAAGCCTTCCGCACGGGATCTTTTCCAAGATAATGAAGCATTTATATTTCAACAGGATTCAGCTCCATGTCATGTTGCTGCTGTGTGCAAAAAGTGTTAAATATTTCTAAACAATTAAAATCTATAATTCCTTTAAGTAACGCAGTAAGCCACTTACCAGCTGCAGGGAGATCTATCCTTAGTAATCACACAGAGAAAAAGGGGATTCCACACATAAAAACGCTTCATGACAACACACTAATATTTATTGTACATCTCCACAAAACGGTAATAACTCACTATTCCAACACGCACACCCTCTACATATCACCGACGTTGTTGTTCAGTCAAAGATCAACCACTTAGATTACTAACCAACGTGAGCAGCAGAAGGGGATCTTCTTTTCAGGCAACGCTCGCTGGAGTAAACAACTATAAAACGTTTCGAGCAGCGCCACCTGCAATTCTGTTAAATGTTCTCTGAGGCGTCTGGTTCGAAGAACTCTGACAGTCATATTTCTAATAATAATTTCTAACAGTCTCCCACTTGGCTGGAGGAGTTCATTTTATCATGCCTAGTGTCAGTCTAAGTTTTTCAAACTGGGGTCCAGCTAACGGCTTGGTGAAAATGTCCGCAACCATTTGAGAAGTATTACAGTAGTTTAACTGAAGAACAGTTCCACTCAATTCTTTCACAAACTGATACCACACCATAATGTGTTTAGATCTGGAATTGATCTTTTGATTTTCTATAAGATGTATAGTTGATTTGTTATCCTGAAATATTGTAGTGACGGCTTGGTGAAAATGTCTGCAACCATTTGAGAAGTATTACAGTAGTTTAACTGAAGAACAGTTCCACTCAATTCTTTCACAAACTGATACCACACCATAATGTGTTTAGATCTGGAATTGATCTTTTGATTTTCTATAAGATGTATAGTTGATTTGTTATCCTGAAATATTGTAGTGGTTCCAGTCTGTTCACAATCAAAATCCTTGAGTTACTCTCGCAACCACAATAGTTCCTTGCTTGCTTCTGCAGTGGCGATGAACTCTGCTTCGGTTGTCGATAAGGCTGTTGTTGACTGCTTACGGCTGGTCCAACATATGGCACTCTTTCCAAGCATGAAAACAAATCCAGATGTTGATTTCCAGTCAGTCCGGTCTCCTGCCCAGTCAGCGTCTGCATAGCCTTTTAAAATTAGTGGGTCTTGGGAAGATAGTCTTAATTTAAGGTTTACTGTTGATTTCAAATAATAAATTAACTTCATAATGGCTAACCAATCTTGTTTACTTGGTTTTTCTACTTTTCTGCTTAAGATGCCTATGGCAGTTGAAATGTCTGGTCTTGTTACTGTAGATAAATACATGACAGCTCCCACTATTTCTCTATAAAGTCCATTATCTTTTAGAAGTTCTTCTTCTTCTTGAAATGTTCTTTCTGTAGTCTGTACTAATTGGTGTTTTACTTTCCTTATTTTGATCTGTAGCATAACTTTGTATAATTTCCTTTATTTTATTACTTTGACTCAGAAGAAAACTTCCATCTTCTTCTCTTTCTATTTGAATTCCAAGATAATATGTTATGTGGCCTAAATGTTTGACTTCAAATTGATTTTTCAACAAATTTGCAGTTTTCTTTATATTTTCTGTGTTATTCGATGCAATTAATATATCATCTACATAAATAGCTAAATAAGTTGTTTGTTTTCCATCCTTTAGTGATAGTAAGCAAGGATCTGTTGTACTTTGTTTGAAGCCCTTGTTGAACAAATATTCTGTTATTGTTTTATTCCGATTTCTGGCACTTTGTTTGAGACCATATATGCTCTTATGCAATTTACAAACTTTTTCTTCTTTTCCTGATTCTCTGAAACCTTCTGGTTGTTCCATAAATACATCTTCTTCTAATTTTCCATACAGGAAAGCAGATTTTATATCAAGATGATGAACATTCCATTTTCTATTTGCTGCAACTGTTAAAAGAGTTCTTAAAGTGGTATGTTTTACTACGGGTGAAAAAGTTTCTTCAAAGTCTAATCCCGGTTGTTGTGTATACCCCTTTGCAACAAGTCTTGCTTTATAGCTTTCGACTTTTCCACTTGCATTGTATTTTGTTTTGAAAATCCATTTATTTTTAATGGCTTTCTTTCCTTCTGGAAGATCTACCAAAGTCCATGTTTCATTTTCCTTCAATGCATCTAGTTCTTCCTTTATGGAATTCAACCAGTTTCCTTTTTCTACTTCGTTCATGTCCTGGATTTCTTTTAAATTTTGAGGATCCTTTTTATACTGAACTTTTGCAACATACACTAATCTTTCTGGTGGTTTTCCTTTGTTTATTCTTGAAGACTTTCTTTGAACATTTTCCGGTTCTTCTCTATCATTATTTTCTTCCACAGTTTCTGATGACATTACTTCATTTTGAATGAAAATTTCTTGTTCATCTTCTTTCCTTTCAGCAGGTTTACTTTTTATTATAGCTTGCTGACGTTCATCAAATTTTACTGATCTGGTAATGATTATTTTGTTTGTTTCTTTATTTAATACTCTGTATCCATTAGATCTTTGATCATATCCTAATAAGATTCCCTCTCAGTGCTCTATTGCCAAATTTTCTTCTTTGTTGCTTTGGCACATATACATAAGCTTTTGACCCAAATACTTTAATATGACCAAGATATGGTTTAAATCCGTTCCATAATTCAAAAGGAGTTTTTCCTGTTGCTTGTGTTGGAACTCTATTTTGTATGTAAGCTGCTGTTATTACAGCTTCTGCCCAGTATTTACCTTCCATATTAGCATCTAACATCATAGTTTTTGTCATTTCTGTCAAAAATCTGTTTTTTCTTTCAGCAATTCCATTCATCTGAGGACAGTATGGAACAGTTGTTTTATGTTCTATTCCTTGTTCCACTAAATAATTTTCAAAATCTCTTCCACAATACTCTCCTCCATTATCTGTTTTTATTGATTTTGGCATTTTTCCAAATTTGGTTTTCACTGAAGCTACATATTGCTTAAATTTTACTAATGCTTCATCTTTACTTTTAAGCAAATAGATGTAACAGTATCTGTTATAGTCATCTATAAATGTGATAAAATACTTGTAACCACTAGGACTGGCCTCAACCATGGGACCACAAATATCTGTGTGTACTAATTGTAATACAGCTTTGGCCTTAAAACTACTTTGTTTGGAGAATGGCTTCTGTGTAAGTTTGCCTTTTATGCAAAACTCACAATTTTCTTCCTTTTTACAATTGGAAAGAGTTATTCCTCTTGCTAACTCCTTTTTCTCTATTTGTTTTATCATTTCAATATCCCTATGACCTAGCCTTCTGTGCCATAAATTCAAACAATTCTTATTTTCACATGTAGTGGCCAAATTTGCCTTTTCATCTAATATTTGTAGTTTGTACAAATTATCTGAGGCATCTATTAATCCCATAGCTACAATAGTATCCCCATACTTAATTGTGCATTTTTTATTCTTGAATAAAACTTCAAATTCTTTTTCTGTGGCTTTTCTAACAGATAACAAATTAGTGTCTAAATCTGGAACATTTAACACATCCTTTACTTCCACTTTTCGAACTTTTCCTTTTTCGATTTTGCAGTTTAAGGTTATATTTCCCTTGCCTTCTGACTTTATCTGAGAACCGTCGGCAGTAGTGATCAGCTCTGATTCACCTTTTGAAAGTTCTTTAAACAGTGTTACATCATTTGTTATGTGACACGTTGCACCGGAATCAATTGACTAACCTTTGGATATTTTGTTGGGTTTTGACTTTGTTTCTAATGAGAAATTTTCATTTTCTCTTTTTATGTCATTTTGTTCACAATCTAATTTTGTTTTTCTTGTCTTCACGGCAATATTACTGTGAGACTCTGTATGTGGGTTTATTTTGTGAAACTTACCAGTGTTACCTTTATTTTGATTCCTTTTGTAATGCCAACAGTCATCTTTGACATGATTCTTTCTTTTACAAAAAGTGCAAAATCTTTCTTGTTTAAAGCTGTAATTTTTCCTTTTATAACTTGTTTTCAAAACAGTTGTGTGATCGGTGTGTGCCTGTGAATTTTCTTTCCTTCTATTAGATTCATCTATTACTTTACATTTGATAAACTCAAGTGTTAAATCTTCTTTCTGTCTTGCTTCTAATGCAGTAACTAAATTTTCATAGGTACTTGGTAAACTATTTAGCAAGATAGCCCCCAAATGTGTGCCTTTGAATTCCTCTCCCTGTGCTTTAAGCTTGTGAACTATTTCCAGCATTCTATTTACATGCTCTTGCATAGTTGATCCATTTTCTTGAAAACGTAAACTATACAGTTTTCTAAGCAAATACAATTTACTACTCAAACTTTCTCTTTCGTAAACCATTTTCAAAGCATTCCACATTTCAGAACTTGTTCTCTTATCGTGTACGTGAATAATTTGATCATCAGACACGCAAAGTGTTATTGTAGCTTTAGCCAGTTCGTAATTTCTCAACCATGCATCACTCTTTTCTTCTGGAATTGGCTCTGAAACAACCTTCCATAAATTATCTTTAATAAGAATCATTTCCATTCTTACTTTCCAAATTTGATAATTAAAATTATCTAACTTTGTTATACTGTACATGCCGCTTCGTATGAATGACGCCATTTTGTTCCGCTTTCGATTTTCGAATGAGGAACTACGCAGTAACAAATACGCCTTCAATCCACTCGACTCAAATGCTTGATGAATTTGACGAACTTTGCTTTTAATCTTCCTGACAGCAGTGAGATTTCAGTTGCATAATCAAGATTGTTAAATATTTCTAAACAATTAAAATCTATAATTCCTTTAAGTTACGCAGTAAGCCACTTACCAGCTGCAGGAAGATCTATCCTTAGTAATCACACAGAGAAAAAGGGGATTCCACACATAAAAACGCTTCATGACAACACACTTATATTTATTGTACATCTCCACAAAACGGTAATAACTCACTATTCCAACACGCACACCCTCTACATATCACCGACGTTGTTGTTGTTCAGTCAAAGATCAACCACTTAGATTACTAACCGACGTGAGCAGCAGAAGGGGATCTTCTTTTCAGGCAACGCTCGCTAGAGTGAACAACTATAAAACGTTTCGAGCAGCGCCACCTGCAATTCTGTTAAATGTTCGCTGAGGCGTCTGGTTCGAAGAACTCTGACAGTCATATTTCTAATAATAATTTCTAACAAAAAGTGGTTTCAAGATAATCCTATTCCACTGCTGGAATGGCCTGGGAATAGCCCAACCTTAACCCCGTCAAAAATCTATGGAGCCGACTAAAGAAACTTGTTAGTCAGAAGCAACACAGCAATAAAACCCAATTAATAGAAGCAATAATTCAAACTCTGTTTAACATTATAACAGTTGCAGAACTAAAAAACTTGGTTCACTCCATGGGAAGGCATTGTAAGGCTGTAATTAATGCTAAAGGTTACCCAATTAAGAATTACCTGACATGGTGAAAATTTTTGTATATCTCATTTTTTTCTGTGTTTCACTTTTCTTCTTTATAACTGCTGTTCTAATACAAAATCCTTCATAAAAGTTATTGCAGTACATTCTTGATGAAATTTTGTTTCCATTGATATATAATTTTATGTACTCCAAACAAAAGTGGTGTTATGAGCCATCAAATCTGAAAAATACACTATTTCCAAAAGGTTTCCACAATTTTAGCAAACAGTGGGAAAGGATTGAAAAAAATCAATGAATCTCAAATTATTCATCAGACAAATAACATTTTTAAAAAGATTTGGTTCAATTGTTACTTTTATGTGGTGCCAAAAGTTCTATGTATCATTAAGCACAGGAGAGAAATCCTAATTTTGGGGGGCATGGAATTTTGATTTGAGCTAAGCAAAACTTCTTGTAGCCACATTTTTGTCATTTAGTAATAGAAAAGTTGTAGTATGCTGTGCCATATTGGAGGAAGTATTTACAAGGAGCAATATTTCGATCACTTATGCTGCTTTTCCAAAAAAAAAAAAAAAAAGAAAAAAAAATGGATTGTACAGCAATTTAACTTGGTGAGATTGTCATCACTTCATTGGCACACTCTGTGACAATGAAATTGTAGTGTCCTGAAGGAACATAGGAATACAATATTTCCTACCAAGCCTGCACCTGATCCTGCAGAACAACTGTGGACTGTACTGCCTGTGGGTTGTTCCATAGATTGTGTCCAATGATAGTTCACATGTGCTCAATTGGGGAGAAATCTGGGGATCTGGTTGGCTAAGATAGTGTGTCCATATCATGAAGACACAGAGAAAACCTCTTGGGTATGTATGAGGGCATCGTCATGCTGAATAAAAGGAGTTGGGTACCACAGTAACAAAGGGAAGAACAATAGATTCTATGCTGTCAAGCAGTCAGATTGTCATTTATGAATGCCCGAGATTAACAGCAATTGTAACTTATCACTCTCCTCACTTATAACATTAGCAGCACATGTAGTATGGCATTCCACAAGGGCTCTAAGTTCATTGTGTTCATCATGTTGTCACCAGACATGTATGAATCAAACATCGAGCCCCAGGCAGAAACACAATTCATTACTGTATACCACTTTATGCCATTCTATACCCCAGGTGACCCGTGTTCAGTACCATTCCAGATGCTGTGGATGATGGGTGCCTGACAGTAGTAATTGGCACAATAGTTGGTATGAACAGAGACCCCTCTTCTACCAGTCAGTATGTAATGGTTCAGCAGGAGAAGGGGTGACATCCAACAGAAGTCACAGCTTGTTGACTGTGTAAGTGTGGTATAGATCTATCAGTGGATATGATGATCCTCCTGTTCTGCAGTCATCCATCATGCTCTGCTACTAATATGACAAGTACTCTGACCTTCCTGCAGACACTCTTGTCAACATCAGTGTACTGTGTTAGTGTTGTGGCTCATACAGTTCACTACACGACAAAGGAACCATCCCACCTCTCGAAGACCAATAATCCATTCTTTGTCAGAGTCAATGAGGTAGTGATATCAATGTCCAACATGATATCTGTGCATTCTAAATTATCTCCTTTCATTGTGAAGTTAGTCCCTACTGAACATAAACCTGATATATAATGTGGAAGAAATATTCTCATAATACGGGGAAAATACGTCATGATAATTAACACAGCAATCAGACATTTGAATTGACTGTATTTTTTATTTCGGGAGATGCGGGTTCAATTCCTGCTCCAGGACGATGAAATTTTCAAGTTTTTTGAGTGATTGATATTACGTGTAAACAGTAAAAATACAGTCAATTCTGAGATGCATGATTGCTGTGTTAATTATTATGATGTATTTTCCACGTATTATGAGAAAAATATTCCTTCCACATTATATACCTGAACGACTGGTGATATGCTTAACAACACTAGATTGCAGCATAGTTTGCTTTGATTAAGAATGCGGTTGGAGAATATTCTGATGCTGTTAATACTCAGATACTTGGGACTTCTTCATCCTGGGTGGTGTAACAGTTAGCATGCTCGAACGGTAATTGGGAGATGCGGGTTCAATTCCCACTTCAGGGCAATTAAATTTTCAAGTTTTCTGAGTGATTGATATTATGTGAGAACAGTAAAAATACAGTCAATTCAGAGATGTCTGATTGCTGTGTTAATTATCATGACACCAACCTGATGTCAACAGTTGTATAAAAATAAAATGTATTTGCGTACACAACCATTTAAACAGAAAACTTGCTGCAAACCCACAAAGCGTGAGCCATGATAACAATAGAATAAGATAATTTAAAGAAAAATTAATAAAACAATAAATAATTATTAGAACATTACAGATTCCAGTGAGGACAAAATAAGTACATTAAAATTTAATGTGTAGCAATGAGTGAGAAATGGACCTTTATGGCAAAATATTAAAATATTGGGCAATGAACCTCATAAAAACAAGGGACTCAAGAAAATTTTTATATCCAGAAAAGTAGTTCCATTAATGAACCTTCAAAAATTATAAATAGCATTTTCAACTTATAGTTTACAAAGTTCAATGTACAGCTTGAGCTTGAAAACTCACGCAAATACTTCGATAGCAACGTGCTAAATATAGTTAAATACATAAAAACAATGACACTACTTACATAGGTAACACAGCCCATTGTTCTACTTCTTACGTTACATTTCAGGCACGTAGAATGTTCTTTATTATCTTCTTGCTGGACAAAAGGATAGATGCTTCATTATAATGCTTATGCAGTAATATTAAGCTGAAATAACTTGAGGTCCCACAAACTGTCGTAAATTCACTCAACTTCAAAATGCATTAATATCTGATGAACCCAACTTTAAAAAAAAATGCGCAAGGTGTTTTTTGGTTCATGTGGTTTAATGTGTTTGATAGTTCAAAGTCGAAATGGAGTGTTTTGGGGGTTATTTCAGTTGCTTTTCTGAATATGTCTTACGTTACTCTAATTTACATCATTGGTGATATGAAGTAATGGCGGATATCGAAGAAGTTCAATTGATTGTGAATTGTTTTGTTGTACATATGTTTTTAAAGTTGAGTTTATGAGATATTAACACATTTTGAAGTTGAGTAAATTTACGATAGTTTGTGGGACCTCAAGTTATTTCAGCTTAATTTTACTGCACAAGCATTATAATGATGCATCTATCCTCTCGTCCAGCAAGAAGATAATAAAGAAAATTCTACTTGCCTGAAATGTAAAGTAAGAAGTTGAACAATGGGCTGTGTTACCTATGTAAGTAGTGTCATTGTTTTTATGTATTTAATTTTCAACTTAATTCAAAAATCATAAAATGTGTGAGGAAAAGATTTATTTTAATAACTGGCTACTAGAAGAAGAACCTGGCTATAAAATTTAAATTCTCTCTGTGTAAATGAAACTTTTGATACAGTTCTTATATGCTAAGAACAGGCCTTGATAAAATCTGGGGCGAAAAACACCTTTTAAAGGCAAAAGAAAGATGATGTGAAAAATAAATGAACATTTTTCAAGTAAAAATAGAATTAAGAATTTTAAACTGAGCGATGTTTTGAGTAAGTGTTTTAATTGCTGTAGACAGCATTTTTATTTTTATAATCTACTAACAAAAAAACTTACTGCAAAATCTGTTAATAATTTGGAAACTATCCGTGTACATCGTATGCCCATACGTTTACATTCTGCTACTCTGCTGATGTCCTTATGCTTGGTCTGTTGATTAGGAAAGGTGTGCAAATGTTTTAGTGCCAGAATTTTTTTATCTTTTCATGTGAAAAATGTGACAAACCAAGCTGTGTATGTAATGGAGTTCGGCTTGTCATGTATTATATGTATACATTGAGATGCCCATTTATTAGATACACCTGCCCTTGTCACGTAAATGGCTAACTCCAACACCTAAGGCAGCATGTCAGCATGGTGTGCAGTGTAAATCAGGCAGCTCTTCAAACATCAGTTAAAATTTGATTGGGGATTGGAATAGGCAAAACGAGTGATATGAGCATAAAGATTAAAATTAGCGGTCGCCACTTGCCACATGGCGACGGGATAAAATAAAATGGCCAGTAGAAAAAGTTACTTTAGTCGCCGCACTCGAAAATTTGCCTTCCGCAAGGACTGGTGGCCAAGCAAATTATTTTTCGTTGGTAAATAATGTATTTGCATTTTTTTTAAAACACTCCTGTTATAGGAAATGCATTTTCAAATCATCCAACTCATGCGTGGTGAAAAACATCCCTTTCCTGTGAAAATAAGTGGGTACAATCTATTTATAAATTCAGTTTTCACGAACGGGGGTGGCTATTTTTGTTTTCCCACAGTTTGGGGCACAATGTAACCATATCGGTATGGTCACCCTGTGGCTTTAGATGGAACTGTGACATTAAAACCTGTCTGCAGCCGCTCATTTTTTTTTTTTTAAGTTTAGTTTCTCTGAAAATGCATAATTTTCCATTGCTTAGGCACTTCTTGCTTATCAACAAACAAAAAGAGCAAGCATTTTTCCTTTTGTTTACAAAAAGAAATCAATAGTTGAAAATCAGGACTTCACTATCTGCCGCCATCTTTCATTCCACTCTCAAAGTCACGTTTTTTTCTGCACGTGTAAATTTCGCTTTAAACAAAATAAAAAAAAACTTGTGCTGCCCCTTAATACAGTAAAATGTTACTAAGGAATGGGTAAACACAAGTTTTTCAGCAAAATCAAATATAAAAAATCAGTACTGTATTGTTTACTCTGCCGTGATAGTAATTTTACTGGTCACAGAAAAGGCCTATTCCATCACGAGCAAAATAAATACCGATTTTGAAATTTAATTTAGCTTTAAGAAAGCGGAAAAGGAAAAATACTTTCTGTATTGATTGCTTTTGAAGAACAGGCTGTTAAAAATACCAAAAACTGCACTTCACTAGAAAAAGATTTTAAAATACAAAGTTGTTCTTTTTCACTATTACTGAAAATATCAAAAATGAGAAACATAATCAGAAAAAATATAGCAACAAATAAGAATATAACCTGAAAGGGAAAAAAAAATGCATCTTGAGGTAAGAAAAATAGAAATTTTGAAAACTGCGGAACATTTTCGTCCATGCTAAAACAATCATTTTCGGGTGGTGGACGGCATGAAGACGCCCAAATATATTATATTGAACAAATGTCGCGACATAATAAGTATCCAATAAACAATCCCAAAAATGTTTAATGAATGGTAGAATTTTGAAAATAATGAAAATAAACTTTAAACAAATGTTGAATAACATTATTTCAAGACTTTTTTTATTTCTGTAGTATATTCGATGTTTCTCGTACTCCGTAGCGATCGACTATTTCCGTAGTGACTGCAGAATCCATAGCATTTGGAAGGTCTGTGGTGGGTAAACAGGGAAAAAAGGATAAATCATTAAAATTCTACCAAAACTGAACATTTTCTAAGAAAAAGAAAAACCAGATTCTTTATTTCCTTAGTATATTTGATGTTTCCCATACTCCGTAGCGATCGATGATTTCTGTAGTGCTGGAGTGACTATGGAGAGAATTCATAGTATTTGGAAGGTCTGTGGTGGGCAAACAGGAAAAAATGACAAATCATTAAAATTCTACCAAAACTGAATGTTTTTTTGGGGGGGGGTGACACTGGGGTTAAAAAATCCGATGGAATCAGGATATTTGGCAACTCTGCATGTGTTCGTATTTCATCATTACTATTTTTATTTTTTCAACACCTTTGAAGATTTATCAATGTTTTTAATGTAGTATTTATTGAAACAACACAGGAAATTACTGAACTTTTGTTTTCTGTTAGTGGTTAGGAATCATTGCAAGTCTGACCAGGTTGGTACCCCATTTTCTCCCAATCTCAGGTATGGTAGATGTATGGCTATGATTCAGTACTAGTAACCACACAGTACCACAAAATGATTCTGCTATGAGATATGAAATTCATTTTTGAAAACTATACAGCCAGTTTTCATTTTGACACCAGGAAGAACCTAACCAAAAATAAATGGAATGAAAAGAAAAATTTAGCAGAATGGAAGCAGCTGCGAAACATAATGTCTGAACATTTTTGACCATCAATAACTCATCAGAAACTTCTATAGAAAGTAAAAACAAGCAATTTTTAGTACATGAAGGTCATAGCAAAATTGTTGAAATACTGCTCGCTGTTAATGTTCTTGATGGCAAGACAATGCTCATGCAAAAAATGACCTCAGAAAATAAACAGCAAATAAAGTAAGCCAAAGTATTGCTTGAAAATTTTGATCCATCAACTGCTATCAAGTTATGGTGGAAAGATTTTATTCTTGAACATAGCGAGAGACTAAATAAAAATGATTAGATTATTTTTCCAATAAAAATTGTCTAGAAAATTTTATTGATGTGGTTGAAGAAAAATATAACTTTTAAGATTATATTTATTCATTTAATTGCACTGGACAATAGACAGTGTGCTCGTGTAACTACTAAGCTTAAATTTAACTATGTCTAAATAAATGAAAGGTACACAGTGCAGTAATAAAATGTATATACAACATGAAATAGCCGTAAGTAAAGTGGCCACTAGATTTTGTCCACCCACTGGCCAATGGCCACTTGAAAAAAATCACCAATTTTAATCTTTATATGAGCAACTTTGAATATGGCATGAAAATTGTCACCGGTCTTGATGGTTCGAGCATCTCCAAACAGCTGTCTTCTTGGGCTTTTCATGCACAACCATAGCAAAAGTTTACCATGAATGGTACGACACACAAAACGCTTTCAGCAGTCTTGTGGACAAAAGCAGCCGGTGGATCAGATGGGTCAAAGAAGACTGGTGAGAATTGTACAAGCAAACAGACTAGCCACAACCCAGCAAATCACAGCAGAATTCAATGTTGGTGTGCCAAGGGTCATTTCTGTACATGCTATGTATTGGGCCATGTCACTAATGGGCTACAACATCCAAAGACCGTGTTGCCAGTCTGTTTTGACCCCTCTGATCTACTAGCTGTTTTGGTCCACAGGACAATCTTGCATCATGAATTTCAATAATGTTTAAATAAAATATAAATTATTTGTTTACATTTTTATGTTATGACAGTCAATCAAAGTGAAGTTCATCTTACCCTTCATTTGTTATTAAATACCAGCTTGGTTTAATTTTTATTGAGTGTATGATTTATCTTTTCATTATTATTTCCATTTATTCCATATGATGTTTGTGTGAGTTTTTTTGAAGAGAAATAGTTCCATATTTGTGTTGTAGGCAACTTACCTTCTATACAAACTCTTTTTGTTGTCAACTTGCACATTAAAATAAAGGTAACAACAATAATCTTTTTAAATTTTGCTATGTGATAGAATATGTGATGTACAAAGTTAGTGTACAGTGCAGTTTTTCTATTTCTTTCCAGATACGGGAGGTTGCTCAAGATTATCCTATGCTGTTTCTTCCAACACATCGTAGTTATGCAGATTTTTTGCTTGTTTCTTATGTTTGTTTCCATTTTGACCTTCCCATTCCTGTCATTGCTGCAGGTCTTGGTATGTTTGTTAATTACTCATTGATATTTTACATTCTAATTTTAGCAATATCCTAAAATTGCTGTGTTTTCAAAAATATAAAATTTCGTAATACTTGATTTATAAACTTTCTGTTATATATGTACTACATGGTGGCTATTAACAGTTTCTTTAGGCAGCTCTCTTATTTAAATATGATCTTCAAAACTTTTAACTAAAATTTTCACGTTTTATGCTTTATTTCAGGAAAAATTTAGTTTATTATATTTATTTTAACATAATAGTAGGTGAATATTTATTTTAACATAATAGTAGGTGAGGGAATATGTTAAAATACAAATTTTGTAGAGTACATCTGGATTAGGGAACTGTATAGAAAATAAAACTGGCTGGTAACTGATAATTGCTTTTTAGGATGATGTAATATGTTGTTATAAAGGTTTTGGGAATAAACCAAACTTTCTGATACATTATTATTTACGGATAATAGTTTTTAAATTGTTGTTTAAAAGTTTTTACACTGAAAATGTTTTTCTCAGATTGTCTATGAACTCTGATACATTAATTATTTTGGTAATTTTATGTTTATTGTTTTTAAATAAACATAACACTTGCGTAAAAATAGAAATGTGTATTATTTCCATGGGCAAGTGATATATATTTGCATAATATAAAGAAGTTTTCAAAACGAATTCTGATCGTTCATTTGTAAGCCTGTTATTTATTTTAATAAACCTTTTTTTAAAGTTGTGTTACATTAATGCATGTACATGCTGTTATCCATTTTGTATTTTCTGGCATAATTATGCTGCTTATGTTGATGTAAAATATTTGTTTAATATACTTGTAAAACAGAGGTATCTGCACATTTTTCATTCAGAAAGTGCACTGTGTTATTTTTATAAACACTTACATATTACAGGAAATTTTATGCATTAAGGACATTGGTTGTTTTTAAGGTGTGTGTCTAAGTACTGAGAATTAATGCAAACTTTATCAAGAGAAGACAAGGAGTCTCAGTTTCCACAAGGCAGGGCTTGAAAAATATCTGAAAAGTTACATGCCCAGCTGGGCATATGCAGAAATTACACGACTGTATCAGAAGGATATGACCACCCCTGGAATCACAATGTACCCACCCAGGTGCATCACAAGTTGCATGTGACAAGGTCAATCTCACGGAGATATAAGCGTCCGGCCAGGACAGATGAGCCATAGTGCATCACGTGAGCACAATGGGCAGAGGTAGTGATTTGATGGACATTCAGAAAGGAATGATCATCGGCTACTGCTCCAAGGGTAGAAGCATCTCAGAAACAGCAGGCTTCATGGGCTGTTCGTGAGGTGCTGTAGTAAGGGTGTACCAAGAATGGACCGCTGGCACACAGAGTACCTCCCGTCATAACTGTGGAGCCTCAAAAGCCATGGACCCCAGAGGAGAATGTTGCCTCCGTTGACTGGTAAAGGGCAATCTACGTGCAACAGTGTAGCAATTAACCATGCAAATGAACACTGAGGCACCCAGGTACGTGCCCCTGATAACAGTAGAGCCAACCCTGTTACACATGGGTCTCCGAAGTCGACGCTGTGTCAAGGCGCCCACGTTAACCAAGGTCCATCAGTAATGATGCCTACAGTATGCATGTGTATACCGTCATTGGACAGTGGAAGAGTGGAAAAGAGTTGCTTCTCCGACGCGTTGAGGTTTCTACTCCACAGTAGTGGTGGGGATGGCAGATATGGCATCATACACACGAGAACCAACACCTGGACATGCTTGTTAGTCAAGTACAAGCCAGCGGTATCAGTGTGTATGTCTGGGGGATGTTTTCCTGGTATGACCTGGGACTGTTGGTACCACTGGATGGGTCACTAAACGCCATTGGGTACCTGTCCATCCTCGCTGACCACATGCATCCCTGCATGTTAGATGTATACCCTGGTGGCGATGGACGATGTATCTGTTCTCCGTTGGCTGGCAAAATTGCCCGAACTCAATCCCATAGAGCACTCGTGAGACTATTTCGATAGACAGGTTTGACATGCCGACCCACAGCGACGTCATCTCTGGGACGCCCTTGCTCTGCTGCAGTCTAAATGGGCAAATGTGCCTCGGGCAACCTTCCAGGGCCTCACTGCGTCCATGCCATGCCGTCTCGTCGCTATCATCCGGGCCAAGAGTGGTTATTCCCATTATTAGGTAGGTGGTCATATTATTCTGATACGACTTTGTATTTACCTGTCCAGATAGTAAAATCTGTATGCCCAGGAAAATTTATCTTGTAAGATAAGAAATCAGAACCCTTATTTTTTTAAGTTAAAAAATAAACTTTTTTTTACATGTTTTGCATTTCCGTTTTAAGGATCTGTGTTCAAAATGTGCAATGCACAAAAGCATGTATCTCAAGTTTTAAGATGATGATGATGCTGAAATTGGTACAAAATGATATGATGATGAAATTGGTATTTGAGAAATTTAGTAATTCTGCCGTGTTACTTTCGTCGGAGTTTTCTCCCTTTGTCACCAAACAGCAGATGCTAGTTTCATCAGAGGCATGCATCCCACCACTGACTATAAACAATGTTTAGAGCAAAACTACATATGGTTCCAATTTCTGGACCTAGAGCATAATATAATTAAAGAAGTGATATTTTTCTGTCCGTGGCACTCCATAACAATAACACAACTTCTGGTGATTAGCAGGGAAATGAAACAGGATATGGGACGTCTGTCTTTTTTCAGTAGTAGGAAATTCTATTCTAAATTTTTTTTTATTTATTTAAGTTGCGTGGAGCGGACAACTAGATTTTTTTATTTACCTGCCCATGCAAATAATTTTAATGTCTCGAGCATCTCGGGCATTGTATTTTTCGAGTCCTGTAAAAGGTTAGTGCATCATGAATAGTAACGCATACTATTTTGAGTCAGCTGCATGACAATATAGTGTGTAGTACAGTGTGAGAAATTGGCACTTAAGAAATTTATCCCCTTATAATTCCCACAAAGAATTATAATTATCCTAGTTAGTTTGAAAGTTTAAAATAATATATGTGTTATTATGCCTTCTATTTGTTGGTTGCAATATTGATTTCACAGTGTGCTGCTTTGTACAAAGTCTATTCAAAGAGTTTCTGAACTACCAGTTGTTGTAGGCAAAAGTTTGAAGTTGCGTCGAAATCTTGCAGGTGTTGTCTGACAGGGGATTCTCATTCCAAAAATAGACTGATCACAACGGTCTGTCTTGTTAACTTTTTGTTCAGTAAGGCTTCGTGTCTGAGGTGTGGTTCACGATTTTTCAAAATGGCTGATCTGTAGATTTGTAAAGAAAAGGGGGGGGCTTTGTATATATAGAGAGAGAAGTATTAGCATTATTTGTATACATATATATATATATATATATATATATATATATATATATTCTATTCTATTCTATTAAGAAGAGACTGAAGCAAAAAAAATTTTTGACTTACACCAAGTATAACATAGAAAAGGTTATGTATTGACCGGTGTGAGTAAAAAGAGAAAAAATAGAACAACTGAATGTAGAAAGTGTCGAGAATACTGAGCCTTGGCTTTATCAAGGACCAGCAAAAACTCTGCATTTTCTCACTTCCACAAAGACCTATTTGGAAATGGGTTTCTGCAAAGTCATAGATGCAAGTAATAAGCCCACCAAAAAAAAATTTAAAATATATATATATGTCATGACCTCCGCAGAGTTGTATGACCAAGCTTTAGTTAACAATTTAGCTTGCATCCATAACTTTCCTGGCCCGACCCATGCTCTTCATCTGTTACTATTAAACAGAAAGAAGATGATTATAGAAAACTCAAGTTGTAAGAGTGACATAATGAATCAGAAATAATGTTCAGCAATAACAAATTGCCAAGTTCGCCTGAGAGAGAATTTAAACCTGAATAGCAATACAAAAGTATTACAAATTCTTAACATTGCAATACAAAAGGAAATATTATTTTTTTCTAAAGCACAGATTCTTGAAAGAAAACTGGATTATAAAAAACCCCTACTCCACAACTTCTGACAACACAAAAACGAGAATAAAATAAAGACAATAATAAACTAAAGAAATGCTTTGTGAAGGTTATGTGACATAAACAATTAGTTGCAATATGTACAAAGTATTTCAGAAGTGCTTTAAGTGCATAATTAAGTAGTTATTAAGACCTTAACTACATTGAAAACACAGCGCAAGACTACAAGAACAATGAAACGGCCGGCTGCTTGGCCTTAGTTCCCTAAAAACGCGCAAAGATACCAAGAAAAGAAAGAGTTAAAATCCGCAAAAAAGTTAATAGATTTGCTAGGTTTTCCAGGTTCAATATTTGAACTTCTTGAACATTTTTCTTTTTTTGCTTTAAGCATTTAGGCACTAGCAAATCTATTAACTTTTTTGCGGATTTTAACTCTTTCTTTTCTTGGTATCTTTGCGCGTTTTTTAGGGAACTAAGGCCAAACAGCCGGCCGTTTCATTGTTCTTGTAGTCTGCGCTGTGTTTTCAATGTAGTTAAGGTCTTAATAACTACTTAATTATGCACTTAAAGCACTTCTGAAATACTTTGTACATATTGCAACTAATTGTTTATGTCACATAACCTTCACAAAGCATTTCTTTAGTTTATTATTGTCTTTATTTTATTCTCGTTTTGGTGTTGTCAGAAGTTGTGGAGTAGGGGTTTTTATAGTCCAGTTTTCTTTCAAGAATCTGTGCTTTAGAAAAAATTAATATTTCCTTTTTTATTGCAATGTTAAGAATTTGTAATACTTTTGTATTGCTATTCAGGTTTAAATTCTCTCTCAGGCGAACTTGGCAATTTGTTATTGCTGAACATTATTTCTGATGCATTATGTCACTCTTACAACTTGAGTTTTCTATAATCATCTTCTTTCTGTTTAATAGTAACAGATGAAGAGCATGGGGCAGGCCTGGAAAGTTATGGATGCAGGCTAAATTGTTAACTAAAGCTTGGTCATACAACTCTGCGGAGGTCATGACATATATATATATATATATTAAATTTTTTTTGGTGGGCTTATTCCTTGCATCTATGACTTTGCAGAAACCCATTTCCAAATAGGTCTTTGTGGAAGTGAGAAAATGCAGAGTTTTTGCTGGTCCTTGATAAAGCCAAGGCTCAGTATTCTCGACACTTTCTACATTCAGTTCTATTTTTTCTCTTTTTACTCACACCGGTCAATACATAACCTTTTCTATGTTGTACTTGGTATGAGTCAAAAAATTTTTTTGCTTCAGTCTCTTCTTAATAGAATGTGAATTCTGAATTTTCATAACTGCTGCGTTGCGCGTTTTGATCTTCAGGTTATTTTGCAACTTTCGTTCTAAATTCTTAAGTTTTTCTTATGTGTTCGGCTTTGCTCTTTAGTATATATATATATATATATATATATATATATATCATCATCATCATCATTGTCAACCATTATCAATCCACTGCTGGACGAAGGTCTCCCCAAGTTTCCTCCACAACGGTCTGTCTTGTGCCAGTCTCCTCCATGTCACCCCTGCATACTTTCGAATTTCATCCACCCATCTCCTACGTGGTCTTCTTCTGGGTCTTTTCCTGTCCCTTGGAATCCAATCTAAAATTTCGGCTGTCCATCGATGATCTGTCCTTCTGGCAGTATGTCCAGCCCATTGCCATTTCAGGGATTTAACTCTGATCATGATGTCTTCCACTCTTGTCATTTTTCGGATCCACGAGTTCCTCTTCTTATCTCTCCTGGTTACACCAAGCATGCACCTCTCCATGCTGCTTTGAGTTGTCTGCTGCCTTTGTATGTCTCTTTTAGTTAAGGTCCACGTCTCTGCACCATACGTAAGCACTGGAAGGATGCATTGATCAAACACTTTTCTTTTAAGACATAATGGCATATTGCTCTTGAAAATTATGCTGTTTCTTCCAAAAGCTCTCCAGGCAAGTTTTGTACGCCGATTAATTTCTTCATCAATGTGACCCTCACTTGATATCTGCTGTCCAAGATAAACGTACGTGTCTGTTATCTCCAGCTTTTCTCCATCAATCGATAAATCTTCATTTCTTGTAAAAGCATTGAACATCACTTTTGTCTTCTGAAAGTTCCTTTTTAATCCCACTTCTTTACTCTTGTCAGCAAGTTCCTGGATCATACTCTGCAGCTCTGATGGGGTAGTTGCAAAAATGACTACGTCATCAGCAAAACGAAGGTGGGTTAGATAATCTCCATTAATCTTTATCCCCTTGTTTTCCCAGCTCAGCGACTGAAAAACACCCTCCAATGTGGCATTAAAGAGCTTCGGAGATATGGTGTCACCTTGTCTCACTCCCTTTCCAATTTTTACGTGTGTTGTATTTTCAAACAGCCTAATCTTTGCACTTGCATTTTCATAGATGTTATTAATAATATTAATGTATGCATCTTCAATACCGCAGGTTTTCAGAGCCATTGTAACTGCTGATGGTTTCACCGAATCAAAGGCTTTTTCATAATCAATAAAAGCCATGCACAATGGAAGTTCATATTCCCTCGCTCTTTCAATTAGTTCTCTCAGCACGTGGATATGATCTATTGTGCTGTAGCCACTCCTGAATCCAGCTTGTTCTCTCGGTTGAGCCATGTCTAGTGCTACCTTCAAGCGGTGTGAAAGAATTTTAGTGAAGATTTTATAAACTACTGATAGGAGGCTGATAGGTCTGTAGTTTCCGAGATCCTCAATGTCACCTTTCTTATGTAGCAGGATCATTGTAGCGGTGTTCTAATCCTCAGGAATCTTTCCTTCATTAAGGCATCGAGTGAAAATTTGGGCGAGTACTGTTTCGATTTCTCCACTTGCTTCTTGTATGATGTCTACAGTAATTTCATCTTCTCCTGGAGCTTTTCCTCGCTTCATGTTCTTGATTGCATGTGCAACTTCTGCTGGAAGGACTGGAGGAACTCTGGTACTGGTATCTTTCATGATGTCTGGAGTGCATATATCATCTCTTTCATATAATTTGGAGTAGAAATCTTTCACTCTTGTCAAAATTTCGCCTCTATTTCTTGTTACAGAACCATCTTCTTTTCTCAGTGCCATAATCTGTTTTCTTCCCTTACTGAGATGTCCCTTTGCTATCTTTAGGCTTTGGTTGTTTTCAATTGCTTTCCTCACTAGTTCACAGTTGAATTTCCTTACGTCTTCAGTGATACTTTTTCTTACTGTCTTGCATAGCTCTATATATTCCACTTTGGAAGTCACATCTTCTTTAGTTGTCCTCATCTCTCTTCTTTTTTGCATCAACATTTTGGTTTTTCCTGATAATTTGTTCACATGCAACTTGTTCTTAGACCCAGCTAATTTTGTTGCTGTTTCCATAAGAGCTTTGGTTACTTTTCTGTTAACTTCAGAGATGTCCACTTCTTCCGATGTTAGGCCTTCTAAAGCAGAGAACCTGTTCTTCAGTTCTAACTTGAAGGTATTATGGTGTTTCTTAAGGTTGGTTATGTCAATAGATTTTGTTTGTCTTATGAGCTTGCCACGTTCAAGTTTAGTGTTGAGGTGCATCTTACATCTCACCAATCTATGGTCACTACCTGTGTTGAACTTGTTTAGCACACTGCAGTCTTCTATGACGAATTTTTTGTTACACATAATTAAATCAATTTCACTTGTCGTCCCATTTGGGTGTCTCCATGTCCATTTCCTGTGTGGCTTTTTCTTGAAGAAGGAGTTCAAGATGAAAAACCCTTCTGCCTCTGCAAACTCAACGAGAGTATTTCCACGCTGGTTTCTGTTGCCATGACCGAATTTAACTACTGAAGTTTCATTCTGTTGCCGTTGCCCTATTTTTGCATTGAAATCTCCCATAATTATTTTCAAGTGCTGCTTACCTTTATTATTTAGATGACAAATTTCCTCATAAAATTCTTCAATTTCTTCTTCAGGATGACTTGTGGTGGGTGCATAAGTTTGAATAATCTGAGCCTGGTATCTTTTCGAGAGTTGGATAACAAGTCGTGCAGCTCTGTCAGAGGAACTTTCAACTTCTACAACTTTATCCTTCAGTTTCTTGTTTATTATAAATCCAACACCACTAGTTCTGCCAGTATCTGTCCCACGATAGTAGAAGAGATGTCCACTTTTCAGTTCGATGAGATCTTCTCCTTTTCTCCTTACCTCACTTAGCCCCACGATGTCCCACTTGATCCTTTGTAGTTCCTCTTCCAATTCAAGAAGCCTTGAATCAGAAGATAGGGAGCGTCCATTGTAAGTAGCCAAGGTCAGCATCAGATGGCAGCCTAGTCCGGTCCTCCGGGGATTCTTAGCACCCTCTGCCTTCATGTCGCACTGGCCGCTGCCTTGGCCAGGTACATTCCAGCTGCCGGAGACTGAGGGCCAAGATTTAAGTTGTGGAATCATTTTGGAGGGGTTTGGCCATAACTCACCACGCTGGCCAAGCGGGTTGGTGAGTGTGGGATAGAATTTCCTCTGATCCCGATGGTATAGTTATACCGCTATGGGCGGTCGTCAGAGCCCCTTTAGTGGGAACAGGGTGCACCACGAGAAGGCGGGGTTGACATTTGTCAAGGAGAGGCTGTGATGTTATGCATCACCTGACCTTTATATATATGTATACACACATATATATATACCCAAGAGCAAAGTCAAAGACAAAATTTTACCTAAGAATTTAAAGCTAAATTTGCTAAAAAACCTGAAGATCATGACGCGCAACGCAGCAGTTATGTATTTTCAGAATTCACATACTATTAAGAAGAGACAGATGCAAAAAAATCTTTATCTGGTACTAAAACAACTAAGAAATACTCAAAAACCAACAGGTATGAGTAAAAAGGAGATAAAGTCCTTTTAGGAATCTTATTATAAATTTTTTTATTCTTTTGTTTTTTATTTTATGGCATTTTGGATAAAGCTTTTTTCACCACAAAGCATAAGTCTTTGTAATACTTTGGTACTGTTATTCATGTTTAAAATCTTTCTTAGGTGGCTAGGTTGCTTGGCAACGTGTTTTTTAGCTGAATAATTCTGATGGCTTATACAGACACTCTCACAACTTGTGGTTTTTGTAATCGTTTTTCTGTTTTTCGTGGCAGATGACGAGCGTGGGTTGGGCCAGGAAAGTTATAGATGCATGCAAAAACTTTAACTAAATGATTCCTCATGCAACTCTGAGGAAGTTATGTTAATTATAAAAATATTTTTGTGGGCTTTAAACTTGCATATATGGCTTTGCAGAAACCCATTTCCAACTAGGTCTTTGTGGAAATGAAAAAATGCAGAGTTTTGCTGGTCCTTGATAAAGCCAAGGCTCGGCATTCTCGACACTTTCTACATTCAGGTTGCTATTACTTTTTCTCCTTTTTACTCATACCTGTTGGTTTTTGAGTATTTCTTAGTTGTTTTAGTACCAGATAAAGATTTTTTTGCATCTGTCTCTTTTTAATAGTATATAGATATATATATCGGGTAACCACAAAAGTATTTGCTGTTTTTCGAGCAAAAGAAACACCTTATAATGACTAAATTTGTGAAAAGATAGCATTCCACTGTGGTATATCGTCAGCTGAAATCCCGAGATGCCCTGTGCATTAGAGGTGAGTTCAGGCTCAGTTTTGGGGGCCCAAGCCCGAGGACTGTCTGCCATTTTTGTCATAGAGTCTGAGTCCGAGGTCAACGTAGACTTTTTTTTTTTTTTTTTTTTTTTTTTGCTTTATTTTAGCAACTTTCGTGAACTATTGAAAATTTTAAATTGCTGTAAAAACTACCCAGTGCAGAAGGACACGAACAGTTTTGGTAGATCTAATTTAAACTATTTAATCAGGTCATTTTTTTTTATTTTTTTTTTTGTCGTATGTTATAAATTGATCCTAAGCTTTCACGCGCCAACCGGAATCATAGCAAAAGTTCTATTTAGATGATTTTAACATCTAGTTTCATTTTTGTGCCTTCCATATTTTTATGTACTCATCTTGTTCCACAATTTATATCGCATCAAAAAAAGTATGTCCCAGTAACAATAACAATATATATATGCACTTCTTTACAGTACATGGAAGATGTAACTGGTTTTAAATGTTGATCACAAAAAGCATCCGAAAACTTCAAAGGCCCGTCGGTCTTTCTGGCTACTGTATAGTTTTGCGAAGCAATTATGGAGAGAATTTAACCTTATGTGTAAACTGTCATGGGTAATCGAGACTAATCTTGCGTCTAATTTACGCCTTCAGAAAATGTCTTCATCGGCATCCTAAACATCTAACGGCCGCACCAGGAAACGAATGCTAGGTATCATAAAACTAGATAATGGGAAAGTACTGTACATTGTTAGCTTAACTGGCTTTTTACTATCTTCCAGACATCCATTCTCCTTTCCTTTCCTTTATCCGATCGGAAAATCAGGGTGCATTTCAACCGTTCCCTTATCCCCTTACTCTTTCTTATGTTTGCCGCCTGTCAGTTTCCTTTTTACACCTCGTATTACAAGTCAGGACCCCCAGCCTACCCACCCACCTCCAACGCATTTTCTCTGGCTGGTCTGTCGCCGTTCCCTGGTGGCTGTCAGCCGGCTTCACATGGACGGAACAACTGCATTGCCTAAAGGGAATAATTAAATTTCATTCACCCTCCTACAGATAGCCAAACAACAGACATAACTAAAAGAACAACTTTCTGGCGGTGAGTGAGAACTGCTGCTGAAAAAAAAAAAAAAAAAGTTTTGAAAATAAAACCAATAACTATTTGATAAAACTGACCGGTAAAAAAAAATCTATATATGGCAGCCCGAGTCCGCCTGAGCCCGATCAGAAGTTTTTAAAATGAAGCGCCTTTTGGGCCCAGCCCATCTCAGCTCTACTGTGCATATGAATTGGATAAGTAAGCAGTTTGGTAGTGGAAAGACGTACGATCACAATGGTGGTATCAGTGGAAATTATTCGTGGATGTTTGTTAAACAAATTTAAACTCTGTTCATCAGCTGCAGAAACAAATCATTGCATTTGCTTAGCATTCGAGTCAGATGCTGTGAAGGAACGCTCAACTTGGAATTGATTTCGAAAGTTCAGAGATGGAGATGAATGCCTTCAAGAAAAGTCCTGGAGTGGTCGTTCTGTCAGCCTTGACACAGAAGCCCTGAAAGCTGCTATTGAGCAGGACAGTAGCCAAATATGCCAGGAACTAGCCCAGTCATTTGGTGTTAGTGATAAAACCATCTGATGACATCTGCATGCAATAAATAAGGCACACAAATTGTCTAAGTGGGTCCTCTACAAATTGTCTGCACTGAACAAACAGCAGCATGTCTCAGCTTGTCTTGCATTGCTGTCTCGCTATGACAAGGAACCATTTTTGGATAGGGTACTCACATGTAATGAGAAGTGGGTCCAGTACAGCATCCCAAAATGTTCCAGACATTGGTTGTCCACCAGTGACTCACTTCCTCACACATCGAAGCCAGCAGTGCATCCACGTAAAGTTATGTTGTGTGCATGGTGGACAGCATGCAGTGTTGTTCATTATGAACTCTTGCAATGTGACCAAATGGTCACTGCTGCAGTATGCTGCGAACAACTGAAACATGTGCATGAGGACTTGAAAAAGAAGTTCCAAGCAGCACTGGTCAACAGAAAGAGAGTTCTGCTCCTTCAATACAACACTCGTTCCTGCTCTGCTTTATTGACCAGAAACACTATCAAAGAACTTGGGCGGGAGCTTTTATATCATCCAGCTTATTCACCAGATATCTCTCCTTCAGTTCAGAATATCACTTGTTTTTTTCACTCGACAATTATTTGTGAGGACAAGACTCCAACTTTGATGAGGCCCTCCAAAACTTTTTCTCTTCCCATGACCTGGCATTTATAAGTTATTAACATGTTGGCAGAATGTTGTTCATGCCCATTGTAATTATTTTGATGAATAAATTGCTTTTCTACTATGTATGTATAATATTTTGTCTCAGTCTCCGAAAATGGCAAATACTGTTGTGGTTACCTGATATATACGTATATTGTTTTTGAGCATCATGTGTCATAATATGTAGTAGTTGTATATGATATGTGAATCAGTGCGTGGCTTGTGATCAACCACTGGTGACAGGCTGGATGCATATGATGACATGAGTACCCAGCATGCTATGCAAGATGCTGTTGCATGCTGGGTTGGTGAGCTGTGGTGTGGTGTGGTTGCGGTTTGCTAGTCTGTGTTTGAAGTACACTCAGGAGTTAGCTGCTTGCATGAAGTGTTTGTATCAGTATGTTGCATTTTCTATGTTACTTATTTTTGTTAGGAGGTTGGCCAGAAGAAAGGTCTGTATTATTTTTAAGTTTGCCTATTAAAGAGTTGTTCTTCAAGGTGCTACTTTTTTTATCAAATGCAGCATGATCATCATGAGCAGTGTGTGGATGTTAAAATTTGTTTTTGGCTCTAAAAGTTGCTCGATGAAACTTATTAAATGTTAAAGCAAGTTTATAGTGATGAGTGTATCAGTCATACACAGTGTTATGATTGATACCAAATGTTTTAAAAGTGGTCAGCAGTCAATAGAGGATAATCCACGATTATGTGGGCCATCAACAACAGATGATGATCACATCATCTTAGTGCATCAGGCTGTTCTTTCTAATCATCATCTTATTGTCAGAGAGATTGTGGAGGATTGCAACATTGCTTTTGGTTCATGTCATCAAATTTTAAGTGGAAAATTGAACATGCATGGCATGGTGGGAAAATTTGTACTATGGCGTCTTACTGATGAGCAGAAACAACAACGCATCACAGTCAGTCACGAACTTTTGGATCACATTAATGCTGATGACAGTTTTTTAAATGTTATAACTGGCGATGAAACCTGGGTATACGGATATGATGTGGAGACCAAGGCCCAATCTCCTCAGTGGGTTTCACCAAGCTCTCCGAGACCAAAAAAGGTGCGACTAGTCAGATCAAAGGTCAAAATTATGTTGATTGTGTTTTTTTTTTTTACTGTAACAGTGTGGTACATCATGAGTTTGTACCTGAAGGACAAACTGTGATATTCTTCAGCAGTTGCATGAAAGTGTTCGAAGGAACTGGTCTCAGGCTTGGAGAAAGAAGTAATGGATGCTTCACCATGACAATGCACCAGCTCATGTGTCACTATTGATTTGTGGCTTTTTGGAAAAATACAACACAACAATCATTCCGCAGGCCCTCTATTCACCAGACCTTGCTCCTGCATACTTCTTTCTTTGTTCTAAGTTGAAAATTCCACTGCAAGGTAAGCATTTTGCCACATTAGACGATGTAAAAGAAAATTTGCTGGCAGAGCTGTGCATAATCTCGAAACAAGCCTTGAAGCAGTGTTTCTTGAACTGGAAAAAACACTGGGAGTGATGTATCAACTGTGGAGGAATGTATTTTGAAGGAGAAAAAGTGAATAGCATGTAGGAAAGACAGAATTTTTTTAAAAAAAGTTCAGAAACTTTTTGAAGAGACCTTGTATAGCAGAGGTCACTTGTAGTTGTACTGTAGTTACTTTTTCGGGTAATTTTTGTCCACCACTGCCTTGTGGTAGTGCCATGGAATTATGTACAGCAGGGTCCAGATATGCCACTTGAGCAATTATTGCAATCTTCTCTCTGAAATTATGTTATTAATAATTCATGGTTAAATTTGAGACATATTATATCAGTATTAAGCTATTTGCCTGGACAAATAGGTAATAGTGAAAAAAAAATACATTTTTATGGAAGAAGTTTAAACTTGAGTATTGCCGTTTTCACCTGTTTTGAAATGACTCAAAGTAATTACCCATTTCTTCAACAACACAGTGAAATTTGCAATCGGAAACTCCTATTTCCATTTTTAATGTGCACAAAATACAGACAGTATGTCAAACTCAGTCCCGGGATTAGTCTTGCATGCTGACTGAAAACCCAAAAGAGAAGGAAAAGAAGAAAGAAAGAAAACAAAGCATTGTGTATTTAGTTGTGAACAGTTTGTTAGGGTGCCTTGATATTTTGGAAGATTTCTCAGCTAAGAGATGCATTTCCACAAGCTGTTATGTTTGGAGGAATGTTGTTTTAGAGGTTTTCTATCTTTCTAATCGAACCTGCTTCTCCCGATTTCTGTTTCGGGATATGTGGGTTTGATTTCTGCTCCAGGGAGCTGTAATTCTCCAGTTTTCTGAAGAGGTGGCTACATGGGAAACAGTGAAAATACGATACATTTGTGCTGACAGTGACATTTGTATTGCCTTCCATGTACATGTGAAGAATTATTTCTTCAGGACGATTTGTTTCCCGTTGATATGTAAGATGTTCTCTGAAGCACTGGAACTCGTGTCGTACCTCTGTATCTGGCAGCAGGCCCATAACCAGAAGGGAGGCAAGAGGGGCTGAGCCCCCTCTAGCTGTTCTCAGAGCCCTCCTAGCGGTTCCCAGACTTTTATAAATTTTAAAGTTAAAGTATCTCTCACACGACCAATGTTTCTGCATAGCTAAAATTGTTGAGTATCCGGCTGTCCCCTATTAAAGGACAGTCCTCCCCCTCTTAATGACGATCTTTGCTTAAAGAACACTGCAGAAAAAATGCTTTGTCCGAATTACCAATCCCACTGAAAATTTTCTCACTACCCTGAACCTATGAAATAATACAAATCTCTAGAAGTATGTAGAGGTCACTTTAAATGGCTACAAAGCTTCAAATTAATGAAACTTCGTGGAAATGAGATACATTAAAACCAAGGCGAAGCTGTCTTATACACGATTTAACTTTCCCTAAAAACTTGCAATAAAAACTTATTTTTCGTTCCCAACCCCTGACAATATTTCTGACACGCAAGTTCCTCTATTTTTCATCACTTGTGACCACGTACTCCGTTGGTGTCAATATTGCTTTACTCCAATTACAACATTTGTAGTGTACTATCACTGTGTATATTAACTGCTGACTGTTCGCTTCGTGCACCCAACTTGATGATGGAGCTAGGGTAGCTCCGAAAGTTCTTGCCCTTCATGTATGTTTTTAACTTGTAAATAAACATTATTTTACCTTACAAGTTTTTAGGGAAAGTTAAATCGTGTATAAGACAACTTCACACTGGTTTTATTGTACAAAGCTTCATCCTTCCTGGAAGTGAGTGGGAGCGAGGGTGCAGGAGTATTTGAGGATGACAGGCAGTTATTGTGGCATTACCTAAAGAAAAACGGAGACCTAGTCTCCACACTTCCTACAAAGCTGATAAAGAGAGTGACAGTTTAAAAGCATAAACTCATCTTAACTCCACTCCCCTTTTTGGCAGGACAGAGGACACTTAAGGGAGTATGTTGGGGGTTGGTTCTGCTCTTCGTGGTCGTTAGCTGCTTTGAGGGGTTCTTGTTGCCCTTTTCTGTCAATGACTGTCTCGGAGAGGACCTCGGATTCAATCCCAGGCAGGTAGGAATGCTTGAACCACTAAATATCTGCCGTGCGTCGGATGGGCACGTTAAGCCGTCAGGCCCGGGTACTGCCCCCACTCCAGTAATAAATAAGGACGTCTTTCTTCCTAGCTTCCGTGTCACTTTCCTATCGGGCACTCTAGTCCGATAGGAAAGTGACACGGAAGCAAGCTAAAAAGGGTTGTTTAAGACCTGGGAGTCAAGACACTCCCTTCCTAAAATCCTCTGCACATGATCTGACCTTTTCTGTCAAACAAATCATCCTGTTGCATGTTCACCCAAAACCTTCCCCCAATTCCATATTTAGCAACCACTCCTGAGGGAATGTTTCTTGAAGAACCAGGCCAACCTCTGTAATGAGTATTAAGGGAGCATGTGGTCAGTTAGGCTGGTGTTAAGAGAGATGAAAACAAATTTTTTCCCCACCTTCCATTGTAGACTTCTGGAAAGAGTTAGTACTACATGGTCTGGTTTTCGTGTTTTTATCTACGAATTTTGTTCTTCGGTTTGCTTATAGTTTCTTTTGTTTAGAAAACATTTTGAGTGTTTATCTGATCATTGTTTGAAAATTGAACTATGTTTGAAGTATGCAAAACGTTCAGTCCTGTTCTATAAAATGTCTTTATTAAAATACTTTAAAAGAAAAAGTGTCGAGAATGAGGACAGCAGTGAAGAACAAGAAAAAGCTGCTTTTAGTAAAACCCCTGATACTATATAGGACAATGATTCACTTATTGATTTTAATGTGATCAAGGTAGCCGACAGTAAAAAACTGAAAACGGGACAATATCCCAAAAATAAATATGGCAGAAGTTTTCAAGGTGACTAGTTACATAAATATGAATGGCTGGAATATTCAGAACTGGACAAGGTATTTTGTAACGCTTGCAAGTATTATCAACCTACTGGGACAAAAGAGACAGCATATATAGCTACGGGATTCGATTGTTGTAAAAAAGCACTTGACAAGAAGAAAGAATGTGATTTCCAGCTCGTGAATTGACGAAAAATCATTTAATTGCTGTTGCATAGTGGGCAGAAAGAAAAGTGAGAGAACGGCGTAATCAGTCAGTTTCATCTTTAGTAAATGATAAAGTACTAGAAGGGAACCATTATTATGTTTCATCCATCATGGAAATGATACAGTTTCTTACTACTAATCAACCGCCCTTAAGAGGTACTTATAAATATTGAAGATAATTCAGAAGATGGATTATTTATTAAAAAAATTTGAATATACGCTTAAAAAGGACCAAAACCTTTAAAGATATTTCTAAAACAATTCCCCAAAATGCATCCTATTTATCCCCTAAAATGCAGAATGATATGATTCACGTTATGGCTGATATGGCGAAAAATTATATTGCTACAAATGTTTTAAACGCAGACGTTCTTTGGTACACCTTATTTGTGGATGGAAGCCGTAACAAAAAAAAATGGAAGAAATAATAGCTTTTGGAATCAGATTTGTTCGAAATGGAAAAGTTTTAAAAAAAACCTTGATCAGTTGAGATGACGGACAGTAGTGATGCAAAATCATTGGCTAAGATGGCACTCGATTTATTAAAAGCCTACAAAATGGATACTAAGTATTCACTTATTCAATGCTATGATGGAGCCAGTGTCATGTCTGGAGGTAAAGATGGCGTCCAGGCTATCTTGCGAAATAAATTAAATCAGAAAATCCCCTATGTTTATCGCAACAACCATAGATTACATTTAGTTGTAATGAAAGTAGTAATGATAGATGAAATTCAGTACTTTTTCAACCAGAGCACAGCCTTGTACAATTTTCTTAAGAAAGTAAATATCCGTAACATATATGAAAGCAAAAAACTTGTTCGACTTTTAGAACAAAGGTCGTCGGGCCATTTTGAAATCATTAAATTAATGTTTGAAAATTTCGATGATATTGTCAACTCCCTTAAAGAAATTTGGTTAAACGAAAAGAAAAAATTCGATAGAGAAGATGTTGCAATCAGCACTGAATTATTACATACAATGACCAATGACACATTCTGCTTTTTTTTTTTTTTTTTTGGTGTTGATGAAAAAAATACTTGGAAATTTTACATCCAGCAGATAAAATTGTACAGTCATACTGCAAGCTTGGAAACATCAAATAAAATTATAAATTATGTGCACCAAGCACTTGACCTTCGAAACATTTCTAATTTTGATGCAACACTGGAGGAGAATAATTCGTTCTTTAAGAATTTGGAGGATGAAATGAAAAAGCAAAGAATTCGTAAAAAATATTCAATGATAGAAAGCTTTATAGTTTATGAATTCATAAATGAGCCTTCAGAAGTCAGTCATCGTAATAAACTGCAGTACATCTACAACGAGACTATTGATTCTGTTCTACAAGAACTTGATAAGAGATTTTACAACAACCAAGATTTGATTGCTGCAATAACTGCTGTTGAGGAACTGAATGAGGATTTAGAAAAGTGTGATGCCCTGAAAGAACTTGGAATTAATATTCCCCAAAGAGAAGAGATAGTAGTTGCAAAAAATTATATTAAATCTGAAACAAGAATGGAGGACTTGATAGGAAAACTCTATGAAATGCGAAAAAGCTTTTCCTAATCTGTAAGACCTGGTGGCAACTTGTAGAGTTTTTGCTTGAAGTACTTCAATCTGTGAAAGTATTCTTTCAACCCTTACAAATATCGACAGGCCCCAGAGGCAAAACATGTCTTGTCAAAGACAGGCAGATTTAGTGCTATTGAGTTTTGAAAAAATATAACAAAAAATTTGGACTCACTCCTCAATTTTTTTGAAGAAATTCAATGATATGGTTGACAGGAAATTGCAACTATTCTAAAATGAAAAAAAAAAAAAAGCCGAATATATAAGTTTCAACTTTAACTCTTTAAAGGGTAAGGCCCTAGTTGTTTTCTGATTTTTCTGTTTCTTTTCTTTTTTTATATTTTTGCTAAACAAATTTCAGGCTGTGTATCATATAAATTACTATGATCACTCTATTCACAAAAATAGCTTAAACCATTCAGCAGAGCAAAAAAAAAAAAAAAAAGGAGCCAACCACGTGGCTACAAAGGCAAGAGTGGCCAACAACATGGGTAAGCTCATTTTCTGAATAATACATGGATCTTGATTCCATTTGCCCAAATATCATATTTAGTCTAATCTAGGTTTAAGCAATATGAAAAAATATTTAAACATTTGATCTGAAAAATTGTGCATTTCAGCTAAATCAGATTATTGCAGCATTTTACTGAATAAGTTAATTCAGCTTAAACCTGGAGCGTAATGTAACTGTGCTGAAATTCATCAGGCATAAAAATCTCTTAATGTACTGCCTAATGTATGAATTTTCAACAAAGTTCCACGCCTCACAATTCTTGCTTGTTCTAATGTGAAAATTAGCATTAGTTAGTAATTTTAATGCTGTTTTGAAATTGAATAAAAATATATTGAATATCTTCAACTATTTGAAAAATCTTAGCGTTCGCTTTTGCCACGTTATATTCTGGACCTTGGAAGTTGAAAAATTCCTTGCATTTGAAACAACTTCCAACATCCAGAATATAACGTGGCAAAAGCGAACGCTAAGATTTTTCAAATAATTGAAGATATTCAATATATTTATAAGATACACGTTTAATTTAAATTTGTTTCCCATCATAAGAAATAAATTATATGGTTTGAATAAAAATATTTGTAGAAGTTTGAAAACTCATGATCGTCCATGATTGGAAATTTTGTTGAATTTTTAATTATTTTACGTTAAAATTTGCATAAAATGCATTAGCAAAACCGTTAAAACTTGACTACCTTTGTGTAGTGATTACATTTTTCAGCTTGTCCTTCTATTAAAAACGAATAGGAATTGCTGTCGAGTCGAGTGAAAAGGATTTTTTAATTTGTTTATTTTTCTTTTAATTTAATGATGTTAAAAAAAAGTTCAGACTCACATTGGCGGACAAATGGTCTGGCAACGAGAGTTTGAACTCAAATGTTTTCTAGACGCTTCAGAGGGTGGAGAATATGAATCTGAACAATATCTCAAAAGTTTATGTATCCTATGTGTATATCTATTAGCATGTCAACATGGTAGCGTCCACAATTATGTACCGATTGAGTTGATTTTTGGTATAAAAATCAGATTTCGTAATCCCTTGAATTTTGTTAACCAGTAAAATCGGTCTATAATAAGGCACCCAAAAGGGGCCCCAAAAATTTTGAAAATTCACCAAAAAAATGGGGGTGGGGGTGGCCAACAATGTATGATTTTACATGTAATTTTGCATTTTGAATCGAAGAAACTAGTTTCATTGAGCTACGGCACATAGTACTGGATATAGATGCAAAAATCTATATTTGGCAATTATTTTGGCGTGTTTGACGTAGCCTTGGAAGTAATGCATGAAAAAATGGAATAAAGGGAAAATAAACAATTCAAATAAAAAATCATTTGCTATTTTAGGTGTGTGATAAAGTTTTATTAAACACTAATTGCATGATAAAGTTTTATTAAATCGCAAAAGTTTTGTTAAAGTGTCAAAATTTTAACACCATTAATTTTTTCAACATCATTAAATTAAAGAAAAATAAACAAATAAATCGTTTTGACTTTACTCGTTGGCAATTTTATCTTACTGCGCTTCAACCCCTGGTGGGATATGCAAACCTTCAAGAGACCAAAATGAGTTCCGCAGTGCGGGGGGGGTCGTTTGCTGTTTTAAATGCAATAAATTGTGCGATGAAGATTTTATTATTTGTTTTACGAGAAGGATATGGCATGCTCTTAACGTCACCACTTGAGCTGAGCATTGGACTTTTTTTTTCTTGAGCTCCCCTGCATGTTTCGAAGCCCCCTCTGGCCTTCTTGGTTGGTTACGACCCTGTCTGGGTGTAAGAAAAGGTCGTGTTGATACTATGAGGAAGCATTGGATTACTCCAACTAGGTAAATTTAATGGTACACAGATTTTTAAGCTATATCTGCTTAGTTTCAGTTGCTTGGAACTTGATTGTTCTGGGTGGTGTGACAGATAGCATGCTCGAACAGAAATTGGGAGATGTGGGTTCAATTCCCGCTCCAGGACAATGTAATTTTTTAAAGCTTGCTGAAGAGGTAAACAGTGAAAATATGGCAAATTTGTGCCAACAATGATATTTGTATTGTCTTCCATGTGTATGTAAGGAGATTTGTTTCCCATTGATATGTAAAAATAATAATAAAATAAATTGGATGTTACTAGTAGAATATAACCTGAAACAACAAAGAATCTATAATTAAAATAAACTCTTATGTTGTTAAAGAAAGAATCAATAGAAATAAAGAAATAGGAAATGTGCAATACACATGTAACAATAGGCAAGTTTAAGTAGTTAGATAATCACGCTGGTTACTTTAAGAAAAATTGAAAAAAATTATATTTGCTATTGAAAGTGATTGGTCAAGTCATTTGTTTGAAGGCATTTTTTTTGTTCTTTTAATGATAATATGTATGGACAGGTAGATAAAGGATATTTACACTACTGGTGCTTAATTTGAGATTCAAAAATTCTGCATTTCTTTTCAGATTTTCTGGGATTGAAGGCTGTGAGTTCCTTGTTACGTAGCTCAGGTGCATTTTTCATCAGGAGGTCTTTTGTCCATGATAAGCTGTATTGGGAAATTTTTACTCAGTATGTTCAGTCTCACATAGAAGGTTGTGAATACCCTTTAGAGTTTTTCATAGAGGGAACTCGAAGCAGAACAGCCAAGTCTTTAGTGCCAAAATTAGGTATGTGCCTTTGTAAAAAAATTATTTGAAACAGTAAAATGTTTGTGTATTCCCCCTTCCCCCCATTTTTCTTCCTTCCCAAGTTTGAACCATGTGTTTTCTCCTATCCTGTACAATTAATGCTTTCTTGCAAAGATACCTGCCTAAATTATGAAATATGAACCATGTTATTCTGAAATTTGATCTGAACCTCATATTCCCAGAAGTCTCAAAACGCACATTTGCCACAAATAAAATTATTGCTTCTTATTGCAGAAATAAAGTAAATTTACATAATAGTAAAACTGTAAAATAGATGATGGAAATAAATATGTTTTAGAATAATTATTTTATTAAATATGAACTTTTAATTTACAGCTTAAATCTTTTATCTGAACATCAGTTTTTTTTTTTTGTTTTTTTTTTTACCCCATATTAACCTAAGTTTTATTTCTTTAAAGTTCACTTTGTTTCAGATGTCGAAGAAGATTTTTCTAACTCGAGCAGTGCTAATTTTTAAGAGTGTAAATATAACCTCAAATAGCTGGGGATGATGTGTGGAAAAAAATAAGAATGATCAATTTTGTAGCCCAAGGGAAGTGCTAGAACAGATAACAAGTTTTAATTAGTTGAGTATGAGTACTGATAAGTCTGGAAAGCTTCATAAGGAAGTAGACAATAAAACTGGCAAATCAGAGAAGGTCTCATTAGCTGTATAAGAATATTTTCACCAAGTAAGAGGTTAGTACATACATACCTACATACATACATATCATTAAGCTGTTCTCTGAGATTCAGAGGTTAGCTCCTCAAAGAAAGACAAAGTGCCAAGTACACATTTAACTGATATAACTAGAAGTAATTAACTGTTGGTGTATCATATGTCTCCATTTACAACTATCTTGGCTCACAGCTTGAGCTTCATTAACATCCATCACATGCCACACACGAGACCTTCTGTACTTCATACTCATAATCTTTTTCTCATGCAGACACTCCTGAATCTGATCCACCCATGTCTTCCTTGGCTTTCCTCTGCCTTTCCTTCCTGCCACTTGGGCTAAAAAGATTTTCTTAGTAAGCATCTCATCACTCATTCTTTCAACATGGCCAAACCACCTAAGAATATTAGTCTGCACCTTACTAACAACATTTTGCCTCACATTACACATCTGCAACACATCTTCATTCCTCACATGATCACCACATGTCTTAACCCCCCCCCCCATAAGTAATGCATCTCCCCAGCACACAAATGGCTTCTATGTATTTTCTGCAGCACCGAGGTTTCACTGCCATACATCAGAGTAGGAACAATTACGCTTTCATACACAGCCATTCAGGACTTCCTTTAGAGCCCATCATTCCTGTCAAATCCTCCTACGGCAGCTATGAATTTCAATGAAGAATTCACTCGCCTACTAATTTCACCATTTAATTTGTTCTCTCTGTCTAACATACTTCCTAAATATACAAACTCATTCACCTGGTCAATCTCCGTGCCATTAAGACTTATCTTGCATTCAGTACGAACAGTTCCTCGCTCAAAAACCATAACTTTGGTTTTTCCCTTATTTATACTCAGTTTGAATTTTATACAAACTTTGTACATCCGGGACAGCATACACTGCAACACAACTCACTTTTGCTCTCTGCCAACGGGACTGTGTCATCAGCATAGGGCAATCTGCACACGTGCATATTACCAAGACATAAACCAGTATTATCCATTTTGGCGTCACGCACGCATGCATCCATAAATATATTAAACAGCCAGGGTGACATTACACAACCTTGTCTGATTCCTGCACCAACAGAAAACCATTTCGATAAAACACCATTTACTCGTACACATGCTTTACTGCCATCGTACATGGCTTTCACACTTTTAAGTAGATCCCCAGTAATACCATATTTATTCAGTACTGTCCACAGAAGAGTCCTATTTACTTTGTCATAAGCTTTCTCTAAATCTATGAAGGACCTAAACACTTTTTTAGCAACAGACAGATGCTTTTCAATCATCATGCGTAATGCAAAAATTTGGTTAGTGCAGCCTTTACCAGGCATAAAACCACTCTTTACACCCCACACTTTCTCTGATGTAAGACCTCGTACCTTATCAATAATGACCTTCCCAAACACTTTTCCTGGCACACTCAGAAAACTAAACTTATTGTATGCATTAAAGTACAGTAAAACACCTATTATGCGAGGATCCATTATCCGTGGAGTCAGATTAACCATGAAAAGTATCTGTCTGTTGCGGGCGGTCGTAGTGAGCGATGGGTTTGCCTCCTCGGGGAGCTCCGTGGTAACAATGGCACACACAACAGCAACTAGGCCTCTGTGAATCTTGGAGAGGTGCAAGCTAGTTCTGTCTGACATTGGCAAAAAGACCCCAACTCACTGGGTTTTGTTCCAGAATCCTTAGGTTGAAGGACCAACTGGAACACTCAGCTGTGGGCTAATCCCCCACACTGATGTACTTACCTGATTAAAAAGACAAAAAGAAATTTTAAGAATGACTCAAGTGTGGGATTTGGTGGACCTACCACACTTGAGAAGGACGGTCCACCACGGAATCGACCTGAACTTTCTAAACGGCGTATGAGAAAGAGATCTCTGCTGAGTGAATGTAAGATTGGTGTATGGAATACTAGAGGTATAAATGGCAAGATGAGTGAGGTGATTGAGGAGATGAATAAGTATAGACTGGATGTGCTGTGTGTAAGTGAAACCAAAAAGAAGGAAATTGGGGTAGAAGAAGTGAATGGCACGGTGAGTGTGTGGTCTAGAGTATTGGGTAATATGAGAGGACAGGCTGGTGTAGGTGTGATTTTAAGTGAAAAGATGAAGAACAACTTGATTCATTATAGTTGCATAAGTGAGAGAATTCTCTGGATTCGTTTGAAAGTGAAACTTCAGAGAATTGTAATTGTTGTAGTGTATGCTCCTTGTGACTCGGAACCTTCGGATAAGAAAGAAGATTTCTGGAATGAGCTAAAAGCTGTTTTGAGCCAGTTTGGTGCTAAAGAAAAAGTTATAATAGCAGGGGATTTCAATGCTAGAGTAGTTGTGCAGAATGCAATTTCTGACAATGTTCTGGGTAAGTTTAATGATCCTTGTGTGAATGATAATGGTGAAAGATTAATTGAACTCTGCATTGAGAATGGTTTGTGTGTATCTAATACATTTTTCAACCACAAGTATATACACACATATACTTGGGAAAATCGTACTCTTGGTCAAAAGAGTGTGATAGATTTTGTTGTTTACGATCAGCGTTTGAAACACTTAGTTGTTGACACCCGTGTGATGAGAGGTGCGGATGTTGGTTCTGATCATTACTTGGTAGTGTCACGAGTGAAACTTAATGTTGGTTGGAGGAAAAGGAATAGGAAGAGACCCAGGATAGAAAGAATAAAGGTTGATAGGCTCCTTGAAGATCATCAGCGGTACTCTGATGTACTCAGAGAACAACTGAAAGAGCTGAAGTCTTGTGAGAAGGATGTAGGAAAGAAGTGGGAATGTTTTAAGAACTGTGTAGTCACTGCTGCTGAAGAGGTCTGTGGCACCACAATGGTGGGTAACAATAGAGGGGATGCTTGGTGGAATAGTGAGATTGATGAGGCAGTAAAGAAAAAGAAGGAAGCCTATTTGGGGATGTTGCAAGGTAGAGTCTCTGTGGATGAATATCGCTGTAAGAAGCGTGAAGCTGCTAAGCTGGTTCGCCACAGTAAGGCAAAAGATAGGAAGGAGAAAGTGGAAAGGCATGAACTGGCTTTTTGGAAAGATAGAAAGTCCTTCTGGAAGTACATGAGACTCAGGAAAAATAGGGGAAACAAATTTTGTAAGTTGTGTGAAGAATGAGATCGGGGAAATGATATGGGAGCCCAGTGAGTTAAGTGAAAGATGGGGTGAATACTTCTGTGAGTTATTAGAACAGGAGAGCAAAAATGATTCTGAGGCAGATGCAGATGATGTCACAATGAGGGATGAAAGCACAGGAGGGATCTCAAGAGAAGAAGTGTGTAAAGCTCTAAAATCTCTTCAAAATGGTAAGGCTCCAGGAGTTGATGGCATAACTGCAGAGATGTTGAAGTATGGTGGTGACTCTATAATTGACTGGTTAACTGAAATTTGCCAGTTGTGCTGGGAGTTAGGAATGGTCCCTCGGGATTGGAAGGATGCTATTATTGTTCCTTTGTATAAGGGAAAAGGTGATCAGACTGAATGCAAGAACTATCGTGGTATTAGCCTACTGAGTGTGCCAGGGAAAGTGTTTGGTAAGGTTGTTATTGAAAAAGTACGGGGTCTTACATCATTGAAAGTGTGGGATGTTCAGAGTGGTTTTATGCCTGGTAAAGGCTGCACTAACCAGATTTTTGCATTACGCATGATGATTGAAAAGTATCTGGCTGTTGGGAAGACAGTTTTTACTGCCTTCATAGATTTAGAGAAAGCTTACGACCGAGTGAATAAGACACTTTTGTGGAAGTTATTGAATGAATATGGTGTTACTGGGAATCTACTTAATAGTGTAAAAGCCATGTATGCTGGTGGTAGAGTTTGTGTACGAGTGAATGGTGTTTTATCGAAATGGTTTTCCATTGGTGCAGGAGTTAGACAAGGTTGTGTAATGTCACCATGGCTGTTTAATATATTTATGGATGCATGCATGCGTGAAGCCAAAATAGATAATATTGGTTTTTATGTCTTGGTGATATCCGTGTGTGCAGATTGCTGTATGCTGATGACACTGTCCTGTTGGCAGAGAGCAAAAGTGAGTTGCAGAGTATGTTGACTCGGATGCATGAAGTTTGCATGAAATTCAAACTGAGTATAAATAAGGGAAAAACCAAAGTTGTGGTGTTTGAGAGAGGAATGTGTAGCACTGAATGTAATGTAAGTATAAATGGCACTGTGATTGACCAGGTGAGTGAGTTTGTGTATTTAGGAAGCATGTTTGACAGAGAGAACAAGTTGCATGGTGAAATCAGTAGGCGAGTGAATTCTTCTTTGAAAGTCATAGCTGCTCTGGGAGGTTTTCAGAGGAATGATGGGTTCTCTAGAGAGTCCCGCATGGCTGTGTATGAAACAGTAATTGTTCCTACTCTGATGTATGGCAGTGAAACCTGGGTACTGCAGAAGAAGCATAGGAGTCGTTTGTGTGCTGGAGAAATGCATTACTTACGTGGGGTTTGTGGCAAGACACGATCTGATTGTGTGAGGAATGAAGATGTATTGCAGTTGTGTGATGTAAAGCAAAATGTTGTTAGCAAGGTGGAGAACAATATGCTTCGGTGGTTTGGCCATGTTGAAAGAATGAGTGATGAAATGCTTACTAAGAAAATATTTTCAACCCAAGTGGCAGGAAGGAAAGGCAGCGGAAGGCCAAGAAAGACATGGGTGGAT
The DNA here is from genome assembly GCA_039090855.1 of Macrothele yani. NCBI lineage: Eukaryota > Metazoa > Arthropoda > Arachnida > Araneae > Macrothelidae > Macrothele > Macrothele yani. The sequence goes on along the minus strand of CM077016.1, from coordinate 70,955,003 downwards.
CAGATTTAGGAGTGTCTGCATGAGAAAAAGATTATGAGTATGAAGTATAAAAGATCTTGTGTAAGGCGTGTAATGGATATCAGTGAAGCACAAGTTGTATGTCAAGATCGCTGTAAATGGCGAAGTTTGATACGACAACAATAAGTAAAAATGTCTGGAAGTTTGTATTTCGTTTTGGAGCTAACCTCTGAATCTCAGAGAACAGCTTAGTGATATGTATGTATGTATGTAGATTAACCATGGTACTCTGTAGTACATACAAATGTCTTTTTTTAATTATCTGTGCATGTGGATTTATAAAATAGCAGAAGTCATTACTGTATATTTAAAATAGCATTGCATTTTTATTAAACAGTATTACATCATCCTTCTAGCAGAACTTACTTGTCATCACTGTTACATTTTCCCATTCTGCCACCAGAATGCTTAAGTGTATTACAGATTCAATCTAATCACTTTTGTCTGTTAAACATTACAAATGTTTCTCTCGACGAGGACGATTATGAGGAACTACAACCAGTTTACAAAGTAAGTTGTAATGAAGCCCTAACAGCTGCAGAAGCATTACTTAAATTCATGGAAAGTCAAGATGATGTTGATTGCATTGAAGTTTTACAAATTTGTAGATGTATAAGAAAAACAAAACAAAAAATAATACTACAAAGAAAAACAATCATGGACTTTCTAAAAAAAAATACGTTATTAAATATTCTGTTTAAATTTGCATACTATGAGAATGGTTATCTTATGTTTTCATAGGAGGTTTTTTTTTTTTTTTTTTTTTTTTTTAGCTCAATAAAATGTAATTTGGATTAACCATGTTTGTCAATTATCTGGGCTCTAGCGTCCCCCAATTACAACGGATAATTGATTTTTTTACTGTATTTATACCTACCATCTTTTATAGCAGTGAGAGTTTTGTGCAAAGTAAAGGGTATTTAGGAGGATAGGAGCAGCTGACATGAGAACTATAAGAGTAAGTCTAGGGAAAATGTATGGATCAGTGGTGAAATGTAATTAGCAATGTAGATATTCAAATTGAGCTGGGTACTTCTCAGTAGAAGAAAAGATTAATGAGGACATATTGAGATGATGTAGGCACAGTGTCAACTGAAAGGTTGCGTAAACAGTTGTTAAATTCTGTGATACCAGGCGGCAGATAAAGGGGTAAACTTAGAATTGGGTGGATTGATATCATGAAATCAGCTGTTTGTGATCAAGGAAGCAATATGGGAGAGGTAGGAAATCTTGCTGTGGACAAAAAGAGATGAAAGTTTATTGTAAAAAAAAAAAAACTTTTTTTTTTTTTCCTTATATTCTGTGCTAAATATTGGGTTAATACATAAGTTCGTGCCATTTTATTTCACGAGTGTTTCCCTGGTCAGTAATGACGGTGCAGATGGCCGGTTATATATCAAACTGTGGCCAGTAATATTGTGTATCTAAATCATATTGCATTGTGTGATTGTGGCTAATGGTTTGTTTTGTTTTCAGGCCATGAAGTATGAAGTGTCAAGTAGAGAGGAATGAACATTTCCGACATCTGCTCCTCTATGAGTTTAACAAGGGATCCTCAGCCACCGAGTCTACTCGACAAATTTGTACTGTGCATGGGGAGGATGCTATTGCTCCAAGGACAGCCTGCAAATGGTTTGAGTCTGAGGTGGCAATTTTGACCTCAACGACTCTCCACGCTCAGGTCATCCATCTCACTTCAATGATGATCGTTTGAACCATCTCATCCACTTGGATCTGCATCAAACCACACTCGAATTGGCCACTGAGATGGACTGTGATCAGGCTACAGTAGTGCGACACCTGGAACATATGGGAAAGGTCCAGAAGTTGGGGTCTTGGGTGCCCCACACTCTCACCGAGGACAAGAATCAGCGTGTTGTCATATGTGGTTCCTTGTTCACCCATTATCGCGAATGTTCTCAGCAACACAAACCCTTTCTGTCACGCATTGTTACTGGAGATAAAAAGTGGTGCCTTACGTGAATTTCAGGCGTCGGAGGGAATGGTTGAGCCCAAAAAAGACGCCCACACCACGTCCAAAACATGACCCTCATCCTGCGAAGATCATGTTGTGTGTCTGGTGGGACATGGAAGGCTTTATTCACTGGGAAATGCTGCCGAGGAATCGAACCATGAATGCTGCACGCTATTGTGAGCAACTCTGCCTTGTGAAGGGAGCAATTCAGCAGAAACAGCCACATTGACGCCATGGTGTCCTTCTCCAACATGATAATGCATGTCCTCACAGTGCAAACATGACCTAAATGGCCATTCAGGACATGAAATGGGAGATTCTTCTACATCCGGCCTATTCCCCAGATGTCGCCCCTTCAGACTATCGCCTGTTTCGATCTCTGTCGAATGCACTCCGTGGCAGAACATTCAACAATGATGTTGATCTCCAGAATTTCCTTGATGATTTCTTCATAGCAAAACCTGCACATTTTTTCAAGAATGGCATTGCAGACCTATCCAGACATTGGGACACCATCTTAAACAAGGGGGGAATACATAGTTAATTGATTCCGTTTTCCCTTCTGATGTAATACATTCCTGTAGTGCTGTGAAAAAAATGGCATGAACTTATGCATCAACCCAATACATGTCTGAATACTGTACTGGTGCATAGATGTGAGAGGTGCTCTTTAGTCCACTGTGGTCTTGCACCTTTAATGCCAAATAATCAACCTTTTAATGTTGTATTACTTTATTTCAGTTTGTATTTTTTTTTTTTTTGATTGATTGATTGATTGGAGGTTTAACGACCACCGTGAGCAACTCAATGGGCTATAAGCTGTCGCCCGTCCCTAATTTAGGGTCACTGGTTCCAGGGAAGGGAGAGAGCCAGTGCTGTAAGACAAACACAACATCCATGCCTCACCGGGTTTCGAACCCGGATCCCGTTCGAACGAATGATCAGAGGCCATCACTTAGACCACTGCGCCACCGGGGCGGCTCAGTTTGTATAGTGTACCCTTTTCATGTTCAACCTGTACGCTGCTTCGTGTAAAGTTTGTTTTTCAGGATTTCATTTTGCAGTTGTTCTGTTGCATTTTGATGTTGGTGTTCTTTGGCTCAATGAGGCTCTTATGCTACAAAACACCATTAACTGATCAACCAACATAGTCGTCTGCCGATAATGATGTATTAATTTGGTGTAGGTAACGAATGGCAAAATTGTTGTAACAGTGTTGAATACTAATTCTTTGTAGATTTATTATAGCTAATTTTGAGTACTTAATTTTTCTGCATTTTCATTTATTTGATTTCTTTTTGTTAAAGAAACAAGTCTTTATCCACAGGAATGTTGCAGGTTTGTTTAGATATGTTCTTTGCTGCAAGAGTTCCAGACATCATTATTGTGCCAATCAGCATCAGTTATGACCGAACACTGGAAGAATCATTATATGCATTTGAATTGTTGGGGGTGCCAAAGCCCAAGGAATCTACCTCTGTAAGTTAGTTTTATATTGAATATTTAGCATAAATGAGCCTTGAAAATATTTTGTTACAATTTTGAACGTTGTGGATCTAACCTCTGAATCTCAAAGAACAGCTTAGTGATATGTATGTTTATGTAGTGTGGAGCCCAAAAGGAAAATTCTGTCCTTTTAGCAGACATTGAATTCAATGCAACATTATTAAGAAAGCTGAGATTAATTGCTTCATTAAACTAAACAGTATTTGTTTGTGTATATATCATCAACCATTCTGAATCCACTGCCGGATGAAGGTCTCCCCAAGTCTCTTCCACAACCCTATGTCTTGAGCAATTCTCTTCCATGTCATTCCAGCATGCTTTTGAATTTCACCCACGTGATCTGCTCCTGGGTCTTTTCCTGTCCTTTGATATCTAATCTAGTATTTCAGTTTTCCAATGGTGGTCGTCAGTTATTCTAGCAATATGTCCAGCCCATTGCCATTTTAGTGTCTCTTTTTTTTTAACATGATGCCATCCAATTCAAGGTGCCTAGAATCAGCCAGGGTCAGCATCACAAGGTGACTTAGTCCTTACTTCCTGTGATCCTTAGCTCCCTCTACCTTCTTGTCACACACTGGTTGCTGTCGGAGTTCGCCAAAAATATAATTTGAAGGAGTATTTTTACTCCTTTGAAAAAATTTAGGGAGTAATTTTTAAAAGTGAGAAGTATTTTACCAAAATTAACGAGTGAAATAAAAAAAAAAGTTCAGAAAACACCAGAAATTTATTTAAAAAAAAAAAAACTTTTTTTTTTCATATTAAAAAATATTTCACTACTACTGAATGTATTTGGACGTTTTGCTTCTCTTTTTAGTTAAAAAAAATATATATATAATACATGAATAACGTAAACACTACAAGCGCATGGAAAGTAATCCCTGGAAATTCTTTGAACCATTTTGGTAAAAAACAAGAATGAATTTCCAACTTAAATGTTGATGTAACACAGGAAACATAGTCTTTATCAACGCATTCTTCATTTTCTAATGAAGTGTCCATGTTCGTTGGCTGCTTTCGTATTTCCACTGCTAGTTTTTTGCAGCTTTCATTGTTTCCTTCCTCTGCATTTTGTTTCTTTTCTACACCATTGGACTGAGTCTAGCCAAAAAAAAAAGACGTTAAAGTACGCTATTTCGACACATCATTCGATACTACAGTGTCTGATAAAGCTGTTTCAATCTCTACAAATCATGACTCCACGACCACACCCAAGGCGCTCCGCAATTGCGGTTGCGAAAGCGTACTTCACTAATCTGATCGAGCATGGGCTGTAGCAGCAATGACAGTAGATTTGCGATGCGATTGTGCTCCCGATGAGCCGATGACGTCAAGGTAAGAAACAATGTCGCCCTAACGTCACACCCTGACTGGCTGGCGGGAACCGCCGCCATAGCTCCGGTCGCGGCAAGCAAACCACGGCCAGGTATGGATCGCCTACAACGTGAGATCTGACCTGAGGTAACAAAGGATAACGCTGATCATGTTTGAAATACAAAATTCGAATAAAAAGTTGAAAATAAATATTTTTCAGCTTAAAATTCTCGATTCGTATATTTACGCGTTGGCAAAATTTCAATGCATAAACACACTTTTAAACACACTTTTCGATGCGTCCTAGACGCGTAATTACGCATTTTGGCGAACTCTGGTTGCTGTTGTAGCCAGGCTCACTGCAGTCACCATGGACTGAGGGCCACTTTTTGAGAATATCTATAAAGTGCACTAGAGCCGAGACGGACCGAGTCCGAGCCCAAAACCCTGAAGCAGAGTTTTGGGCTCGGGGCTGTAGAATATTTACTGCGGGTCGGGCCCGGGCTCTTAGAGAGGGGTAGAGTGAGATAATATATATATATATATATTCTATTAAGAAGAGACTGAAGCAAAAAAAATTTTTGACTCATACCAAGTACAACATAGAAAAGGTTATGTATTGACCGGTGAGAGTAAAAAAAGAAAAAAAAATAGAACAACTGAATGTAGGTAGAAAGTGTCGAGAATACTGAGCCTTGGCTTTATCAAGGACAAGCAAAAACTGCATTTTCTCACTTCCACAAAGACCTATTTGGAAATGGGTTTCTGCAAAGTCATAGATGCAAGTAATAAGCCCACCAAAAAAAATTTAAAATATATATATATGCCATGACCTCCGCAGAGTTGTATGACCAAGCTTTAGTTAACAATTTAGCTTGCATCCATAACTTTCCTGGCCCGACCCATGCTCTTCATCTGTTACTATTAAACAGAAAAATGATTATAGAAAACTCAAGTTGTAAGAGTGACATAATGCATCAGAAATAATGTTCAGCAATAACAAATTGCCAAGTTCGCCTGAGAGAGAATTTAAACCTGAATAGCAATACAAAAGTATTACAAATTCTTAACATTGCAATAAAAAAGGAAATATTAATTTTTTTCTAAAGCAAAGATTCTTGAAAGAAAACTGGATTATAAAACCCCCTACTCCACAACTTCTGACAACACAAAAACGAGAATAAAATAAAGACAATAATAAACTAAAGAAATGCTTTGTGAAGGTTATGTGACATAAACAATTAGTTGCAATATGTACAAAGTATTTCAGAAGTGCTTTAAGTGCATAATTAAGTAGTTATTAAGGCCTTAACTACATTGAAAACACAGCGCAGACTACAAGAATAATGAAACGGCCGGCTGCTTGGCCTTAGTTCCCTGAAAAACGTGCAAAGGTACCAAGAAAAGAAAGAGTTAAAATCCGCAAAAAAGTTAATAGACCTGCTAGTGCCTAAATGCTTAAAGCAAAAAAAAAAAAAGAAAAAATGTTCAAGAAGTTCAAATATTGAACCTGGAAAACCTAAAACCCAAAGACAATGAAGAGAGCTTACCTCTTATGCAACTTAACTTCTTCCACTCTTGAGGAAACATGGCCGACCTTTCAACCCAAACTTCCAAACACCCCTGCCACTCCCTAGTCGCTGGGGGCAGTGTGGGCTCAAGAGTGGAAGAAATTAAGTTGCATAAGAGGTAAGCTCTCTTCATTGTCTTTGGGTTTTATGTTTTCCAGGTTCAATATTTGAACTTCTTGAACATTTTTTCTTTTTTTTTTGCTTTAAGCATTTAGGCACTAGCAGGTCTATTAACTTTTTTTGCGGATTTTAACTCTTTCTTTTCTTGGTATCTTTGCGCGTTTTTCAGGGAACTAAGGCCAAGCAGCCGGCCGTTTCATTGTTCTTGTAGTCGGCGCTGTGTTTTCAATGTAGTTAAGGTCTTAATAACTACTTAATTATGCACTTAAAGCACTTCTGAAATACTTTGTACATATTACAACTAATTGTTTATGTCACATAACCTTCACAAAGCATTTCTTTAGTTTATTATTGTCTTTATTTTATTCTCGTTTTTGTGTTGTCAGAAGTTGTGGAGTAGGGGTTTTTTATAATCCAGTTTTCTTTCAAGAATCTGTGCTTTAGAAAAAAAATTAATATTTCCTTTTTTATTGCAATGTTAAGAATTTGTAATACTTTTGTATTGCTATTCAGGTTTAAATTCTCTCTCAGGCGAACTTGGCAATTTGTTATTACTGAACATTATTTCTGATTCATTATGTCACTCTTACAACTTGAGTTTTCTATAATCATTTTTCTGTTTAATAGTAACAGATGAAGAGCATGGGTCGGGCCAGGAAAGTTATGGATGCAAGCTAAATTGTTAACTAAAGCTTGGTCATACAACTCTGCGGAGGTCATGACATATATATATTTTAAAAAATTTTTTGGTGGGCTTATTTCTTGCATCTATGACTTTGCAGAAACCCATTTCCAAATAGGTCTTTGTGGAAGTGAGAAAATGCAGAGTTTTTGCTTGTCCTTGATAAAGCCAAGGCTCAGTATTCTCGACACTTTCTACATTCAGTTCTATTTTTTTCTCTTTTTACTCACACCGGTCAATACATAACGTTTTCTATGTTGTAATTGGTATGAGTCAAAAAATTTTTTTATTTCAATCTCTTCTTAATAGAATGTGAATTCTGAATTTTCATAACTGCTGCGTTGCGCGTTTTGATCTTCAGGTTATTTTGCAACTTTCGTTTTAAATTCTAAAGTTTTTCTTATGTTTTCGGCTTTGCTCTGTAGTATATATATATATAAATGTGATTTTATATGATTTAGCAAATGAGTCACTTTATAATTGCTCAATGGAATTATTTGGCAACTGGTTCTGGTTATGGAGCTGGCATTCGAGATGGCTATTTATTCCGGGCTTGGGTAGAAAATACCACAGGCTGCGCATTAGTGTGTTTCTGCAGAGAAGAAAAAGCTTTTTCGAGAACTATATAGATATTGGATATTTGATAGCATGCCGATAATAATTTAGCCTCTAACTCCATGCAGTAGCTCTCTGGTAATTCTATTTAGCAACGTACATTTTGCAGCGCATTATGGCGCGATAATATTAGCATTATATGAACAACCAACAATTTCAGCACCTCCCGATCATGGATGCCTGGCCGCCCGAAGCACTTCAGGTGGAAACGAATGGTCAAAGAAAATCGTACAGTTACACTGTAAAAATAGACAGAGGTCCCTTCGAACCACTCCTCATTTGAGAAATACATTGGTTAATTGCAGGAGAAGGAGAGAGTGGAAGTGCGGAAAAGGAGATGTTTTTTTATTAATGGTTGAACAGGTTAGCCAGTTTTCGGGCTCATTCGGGCCAGGGCTCTATCTTGCAATATAAAATTCGGGTTCGGACTCCGAAAATTGAACCCGAACTCAGCTCTAAAGTGCACAGCCAAAGTGTTTTTCTTAGCATTGTTTTAATAAATTGTACTTAAATCTTGTTGGCTGAAGCTTATATTGCAGAACCCATTGTATGAACCATGTATAGAAAAGACTGGAAACTACATATAGCTTGTGGGTTAGTGTAAAGTCATCCGTGACATAGGGAATGAGTCATCATACACACGAGCATGCACACAATTTTACAACTGGAATATTAGTAGAAATTCGTATTAAGAATATTCTCTCTATGTGTGTAATACATTTTTCAGTCACAAGTGTATCCCTGCTATATATACCATAATCTTGCATTGGGGCAGTACAAAATAATAATGTCATCGTATTGTGTCATCATTATCTGCAAAACTTAGCTGCCAACAACTGTTATGATGAGAGGAAAGCAACAGAATTTGAGTTTGTCTGATAATAATGTGATAAAACAAAAACTTAAGTTTTGTGACATTGATACTTAGTTCAGCATTGGCTAGTTACTTGTGGGTGGGGGGTGCATAGTGGAATGTGATATGATGAATTTTGGTTTGAGAAAAAAGAAAATGCTGTTCAGAAAAATTACATGGAGGCATAGTGAGTTGAGTAGAAATTCTAGGGATTAAAAAATTTACCTGATGTTTCAGAAAATCAAGCCTTGTTCCACATGATTGGGTAACACTGTCACTGTTTCAGTGTATTAGGAGAAAATATGATGCCAAATGAAACAGCTATTTGGCAAAATATGTTAGAAAGGACAAAGTTAAGGAAAATTGCAAATGCATTTTATCTGCATTTTCTGGTCTGGCCAAGTACATGTAGTCGGACTAAGGGGTTACAATTGTTACTGTGTAAAATTTCAAGTCAAGAATGCCAAGGAATTATTGAAATAGGATGGCAGGATTTGCCTACATAGGCCAAAACAATTACAGTATGTATATACCTAACTATTGCTTTAATTCTTTTTCGAGTATTTAAGTGGAACATGGAAATTTATGAAAAAAAGTTTGCCTTGCTAATGAGGTAAAATTAAATTTGTATTAGATACATTTGTGTTTATTATTATTATTGTTGTAATTTTTTTGTTTGATTCATGTAAATTTAATTTTTCAGGGTCTTTTCAAAGCCAGAACAGTGCTGAATGATTGTTTTGGGAATGTGCATCTTACTTTTGGTGAACCATTTTCTGTAAAGACAATTTTTCAAAATTATAGTCGAAGTTCGCACAACCTTCATCCTAGGTACGTTAAGTACGAAAAGGGTGTGTTAATGTTAATTTATATGGAGATTGAATTACAATTTTACAAATATTGATTTTGAGTGTAAATGAGTAGTCATTTGAGTTTTTCTTTTGATTACTTCCATTTTTGATGTAATTTTGTTTTTTGTTTTTTTGTTTTTTTCACATTTGTGTGAGGACAGAGTATTTTATAAAAGCTGCTACAAATTTGCTCATGTGCTTCATTTTGTTTCTTGAATTTTGGCTACTCTGAATGCTTGTAAAGGTAGGGCAAGAAATTTTCCCAGATTGGATAAATTTTCTTGCTGAAGCATTCATTCAAGTAGATTATTTTTGCTTGGCTAGAGAAGTTTTTTTTCTGTGATTTTCTGAACATTATTTGTTTTTATGCAATACATCTTGGCAAGGTGCATGCACATACATCAATCTGCCAATTTCTTTGAAAATGTATTCAAGGAAATGTTGCTTGTTTTTGTTGATTGATATAGCAAAAAAGGACTGTCAGGAATAGAAAACCTGTTTTAAGTGAAATTATAATTATAAAATCAAGACTTTCTGTAACAATTTATAAGCTTTAAATTATGTATAAACCTTTAACTTACCCTACTTTATTTGTAGGAACACCCCTATTTAACCTATTTAATGCACGTTTTTCACGTTCACGACAGGAACCTCTTGTACCTACTCACTGTTAAATTTGCTTAAGGCATTCTAATTTGTTTTTGGTTTTTTTTGCTAAACTTTAATTGAAAACACTAAAAGACAATTTAAATAATCATTTAAGTGTACACTGTACAGAGTGATTCATAAAGAAGTTTACAGTTTCAATGCACTATAAAACAAGAACAATGGAAGATATTTTATGTTACCTGTAACAGAATTGTAGGGGAATGTTTCAAGTTATTTTAGAGACAGTCACAGATGTTCTATGTGTGCACCCTTAGTGACACATGACAGTCACACACATCGAGCCAGTAATCGATTTCTGCCCAAACGTGAGGTAAGATATCTGAATCAAGTGCAGTGATAGTGGCTGTGATCATTTTCAGTGATCATCTTGTATGGAATCATTTTCAGCTTCTTTCTCAAAATTCTCCAGACAGTGGGCTGTGAAATCTGCACTTCACGACTCACCCTCAGTGTTGATTTTCCCGGGCTTCGTTGAATGGCGGTGCAAACACTATCAACGACTTCTTCTGATACACACTGTTGTCCAGGACTTCTAAGTTTGCACAAACAGCCCGTAGTTTCAAATTTTTTATGCCAATCGTAGATAGATTTTCTGATCGGAGATTCTTTTCCAAATCGTAATCGAAAATGCCATTGCACAACAGTTACAGATTCCGCTTTGCTCAATTCAAGAACACAAAACGCCTTCTCCACTCAAATGCTGCCATTTTGACTGACTAGTCACGTGACGCGCGCTATTGCCTACGTCACTTCCCTCAGTCGCAGGACACAAACTTTATGAGTACATCTACTGTTCTACAGCATCTGAAACTGTATACTTTTTTATGAATCGCCCTGTATAATGAATAAGTGCTATCATAGTTATTTACATCACCGTAAACCATGTTGCCTGCTTTAAATACTACATTCATCCATTATGCAGTTACAGACTTTTAACTTTAAAACTTGTAAATTTAACTATTATCAATTAAAAAAACTATTAAAAAGTGCTGAGGTAACCTTGCAAATTCTAAACATCTCAGAACTAGTTTTCAGAAACTTTTGTAATTCCATTGTCAACAATGTATCCGTGTGTTCACACACACACACGCACACACCCCTATTGATTGCAAATGGTACATGCCCCACCTTGTTTCAAAGAAATGGCGATATCAATGTGCAGTAACATTCAGTAAAAAAAACGAGAGATTCTTCTTACAGTGCCATCATTTGGGAACATTGTGATTAAGAAACAAGTTTAGTCTTAAAATTGCAAAACAGTTTCTTTTTTCTTTTTCTTTAAATATGTTCACTATTTTATTTATTATCATTTATTCTTGAAATAGAGCTTTATCTTTTATTCTTCTTGAACAAATCTTGTTCTTTTTTAATTATTTTCCAAGGATCTGGAAGGGTTGTTTGGTTTTGAATATTTCAAACATTTTTATCTTTTTCACTAGATATGGAAAAGGGCTGTTTTTTCATCTTTTTGGTTCCAATTTTTGTTTATGTTGATTTAATCTGTTTTAACCTGTTTTTGGTGCTGCCTATTCATGAAAAAATTAAATTAGTTTCAACCCATGAATCGGAAAAAGAATTACAATATTCTGAATCTGTCTGCTCTTGCTAAACCAGTCGACAAAACAAGCAACATCCCAATGTATTTATTCTTTTCTTTTTTCTGTAATAATTGTTGTGACATACTGGAATTTGTTGCAATGATAGATACCTGAATTTTCCACAATGTGCTGGATTACTGAAAATTACTGGGGAGACATTATCATTAGTGACAAACAACTTCCAGAGGTTGGCGTCTATGGGCCGGCCAGAAACAATATGCTGTGTGACTATGTGCCACATCTCCTAGCAACAGTGCATTGGTGTAAACGACTGTCCTGGTTCCAACAGTATGCGGATTAGTTGATAGGGGATTTGGAAGCAGGTGTGCACGTCTAATGAATCACGATATGTACTCCATTCTGTTCAGAGGTGCAGCCAGAATGCTTCGTGGACTAGTGCATCGGGTGAGGTGCTCAGTGTCAATCATCCCGCACAGGGATAACAGTTTTTCCAGTTATTTGGGGAGTGGTGACCCCCAACCCGTGCTGACCTTGTGACGGATCATTGTCTTTTCTTCTTGAAACGTTGATGCTACTGAAGGGACAGCTGTTCATCCAGTTGATGGGAAGTGGTGACCCCACGGCCCGAGCCGACATGTACTTTATGATGTTTTTCCCATTTTTATGTTTTTCATTGCTCTCTTCACACGCACCCACCTCAGTTGTAGGTTGCTGAGGTTGTGATTATGTGCCAGCTCTGGATTTTAGTTCCTCTTTTTCTTTCATGTCTTTTCCATTTTATGTTCCCTTCTTTGTTTTTTCGAGCTGGTTAGCTAGACCTACCTGCATGTTTGCTGTGTGCAGTGACCCGTAAGGTGGAAAAGGGGAGGCTGAGGTTTCTGGAGTCCGGGGTGGTGTTGTTGCCAGTTACAAACACTCCTCTTTGCCCCGTGCTTCACCCTTAACGGGCAGCTAGGAGCTAACCCACTCCTAGTCAATGAGGTCTGTGACCGAGTGGAGTCCAGACTTCTAACGGCTTGTCGTTTCATACGACAGGGCGAGTCTGGGGATAGGGTGGGCATGCCAAAGGGGTGTTCCCCAGGCACGGGAAAGTCTGGGTGCGCGCCGAGCGCATGTCTGCCCTATCAACTTGCTATATCCGCTTCCTATCCCTCGAGCCGTGTCCTGCGTCCACTTGGGCTTGCGGACCTCCGACTCTCCCTCGTTAGGCTCTGTTGTGGGTAGGGAAGTTGGCGGACGAATTCTTTATTTTTCTTCATGGCTCTTAATAATGTTTCTCAAGATCCTAAAGTTAAACGACCTATTGAGGAAGGCTTAGGTCCGCAAAAAAACATGTCTTCGAATGCTCGTTTCTTTTTTGTGCACTCATTGGACCCTTCAAAGCCTTTGAGTGCCAAAAGTCCATTTTGGATCAATAAAGCACTTCAATCCATTGCAAGCTCTCCTAAGAGCGCAAAGAAACGTCAATCTGGATATCTTCTTGTAAAGATGTCCACTGTGGCCTACAGTTCCACACTTCTTAACACCACCATGCTGCTTGAGACTCCGGTCAAAATAACACCACATAGATACCCGAATTCATCTCGAGGTGTTGTCTCTTCTCGGGACCTCATTGAATGTACTGAGGATGAATTTCTTGAAGAACTGAGGAGTCAACACGTTCCGGGTGTGCAGCGTATTCTTTTCAGGCTGAATGGACAGTCCGTCCCATCCTGCAACATCATTTTAACATTTGACAGCCCAGCCCTTCCCTGTCTACGTCCATCAAGGCAGGGTATCTTCACCTTGAGGTACGTCCGTACATCCCTAACCTGTTGAGATGTTTTAGGTGTCAGTCGTACGGCCATTCTCAGCAGTCGTGTAGGAGCACTCCTAGGTGTGGACGCTGTGGTGCCACAGACCATCATTTACCAGAATGTGTGGCCGAGGCCGAGTTCTGTGTGAATTGCAAGGCCGAGTTCTGTGTGAATTTCAGTATCAGCCAAAGATTGTCCCAAATGGATGGCGGAGAAAGAAATTCAAAGGCTAAAGACGGTGGAAAATATTTCTTATCCTGAGGCCAGAAGGAAGGTGGTTCCTATTACATCTGCTTGGCGATCATATGCGTCAGTGGTGGTAGCCAAGTCTACAGTTGCCATTCAAACTGACAGTCAGATCCCCCCCCCCCTAAATGTCCCTACAAGCTGGACGATATCATCGCTGCTGGGCTGGAGGCTCTCCAGTTTCGAGCTAGGGGTCTGAAAGCGGCACCCACCACTTCGCCGAAGAGTACTAACACCATCGCCAGCACGGGAACTCAGTCCACTTCTTCTGGCAAGAACTTCAAAGTCAAGGAGAAGGGCGTTTTTTCTCCAAAGTCTCAGCCACCTACTCAATGCTGAGCAAATCCTGTTAAGACACTTGGGACAAAGCATTCTCCAATCTTGGCCCCTGGTCACACGCACCCACATCTGGGGGACCACTCGTCAAAGGAAATGGAAGCTGACCTCGTTTGAGCAGTCAGTATAGTTCATTTTATTTCCTTTTTCATCTCACTTCTTACCATGGCTTCAATCCTTCAATGGAACTGCCAAGGTTTTCGGACGAGGTTTGATGACGTGAAACATCTGCTTTCATTGTACTCTTCGATGTGCCTTTGTCTACAGGAGACAAAACTTAAACCATCAAACCTGCTTTCAGTTCGAGGCTACAGTGCGTGTCGGACGGATAATGTATCGGGAGACATCGCCTGTGGGGATGAGAACGTGAGCATCTCTGCGCTGGAGAGTTTAGTTGATCAGCTGCCTTCACCCGTCCTTTTATTGGGTGACTTCAATACCCATCATCCTTTGTGGGGTAGTGTCAGCATCAGCACAAGAGGCCGTCGAATCGAGTCTCTTCTATCCTCGACCTCTTTGTGCCTTTTTAACACCGGTGCTGACACTTACTTCCACAAGCCCACAAGATCTTTCAGTGTTATCGATTTGACCTTGGGATCACCATCAATTATTGCTGATTGGTCGTGGACGATGTGTAACGACCTCCACAGGAGCGACCATTTTCTAATTGTTCTCTCGCATCATGTGAACTTACCATCTTCTGCCTCCCGCCCTCCTTGATGGAGGATGGATCGTGCTAGATGGGAGGTCTTCACAGTGTCCGCAGTGATATCTTCTGTCATGGTGACCCAAGAGTCAATCGACACAGCTGTTCTTGATGTCACAAATTATATTATTCAGGCTGCTGATCTTTCTATACCAAAAACATCTACGACGCTCCCCAGAAGTCCGAAGCCTTGGTGGACCCCTGAATGCGCAGCGGCTAGGAGAGCTCAACATAATTCATTGTTAATTTTCTTACAATAGGGTGTTCCAGGTGCGCCTGGGTACGACGCTCTCAGCACCGTTCCATCAAGCACAAGGTGTT
The DNA here is from genome assembly GCA_039090855.1 of Macrothele yani. NCBI lineage: Eukaryota > Metazoa > Arthropoda > Arachnida > Araneae > Macrothelidae > Macrothele > Macrothele yani. The sequence continues at coordinate 70,939,868 of CM077016.1, read as the reverse complement.
CCTCAAGGTTGTATTTTGAGCAATTAATTCCATGTCAGATCAATCGCCTTCTTGACCTCACCATTTCTGATTTTGATGAAATTTGGTATGAAGCACACATACGACAAGGTAAGTAATTCTGCCAATTTTCAGATTTTTATTTTGAAAATTGTCCAAGATACACACATAATAAAAATCGAAATTTTCGTAAAAAATGACAAACTCGCACACTTATAAATGGCTGTAATTTTTTTCCTAATTGTAGTAGAGTGACAATTCAAACACAGTTGCAAAGCTAAAGGATTGAGCTTTCTATAGATACCATACATGACCTTCTTACAACAGATTAAAGTTTCAAGGTCATCCACTGTGACCTTTGACCTTGAATATCTCAAAACATGCCATCTTAAAAAATTACGAAAAAAATATATTTTATTGCTACAACATTCTTCTACCCATGTGCCAGATATTAGGCTGGCACTGCTATAGCAAGGCAGTGTAGGATTAATAGGAGTGTCATGCTGCACCCTTCTGTATGTAAGGCACAGAGACATAGCATGCAATAAATATTTCTTATGTTGAGAATTTGTGTTTATTATACATGAAATGTGTATATATTATAACAGATCAACAGATTTATCAGAAATATGCTATGTGACAGCAATTTTACTTGATAGACACAATTTTCAGCAGTAAATAGTGTCAACAAATCTTTGAGATCAGAGATTGAAACTCCACCCATTTTAGCCAATGGCAGGGCTTCTTCTTAGCCAATGACAAAGCTTCTTATTAGAGCCAATAACAGGGTTTCTTATTACAGCCAATGAGAAATCTTACTGGTACAGCATTTTACATTTGCTGTTATTTCAATTCTGAGCTTGTGAGTGTGTGGTTATCAATTTATCTGTAACATTGTTAACTGTTTAATTGTTATTTTATTTTATCTTTATTTAATCAATTTCTTTTTATCAAACTATATTTATTTATCATTTTTTTTTTTTTTTTTTGCAGGTGCAGTTTCAATAACCAAAATGGACTTTAAAAGTCAAATTTTTTGTTGCAATCCTCTGGGTAAAAGTGAACACACAAGGTTTAGAAAGAATCTGAGAAAAGTACAGCCTTGGATGGTTCAGAAATGTCCAAATATAACATTAGAACAGAAAATATGTAGTTCATGCAGAAAATCTATCTCTGAAATGCCAGGTCCTTCATGTATAATTGAAACAGATGCAGAGGCAGAACAACCTCGGTTAAGTGAAGATAATTCAGAAGGAGTGGTGAAGAGTGAGATGTGGACTGACAGAGACACAACTTTAGATAGTCTGAATGATACATTACTTTCTCTAGGCGAATCTCCTGTGAAAAAAAAAAGATTAGGTGTTGGACAGTACAGTAAGAAGAAATATCAGAAAATTGGTGAAGTGATAAAAGACTACATAGGTGTTCCAGAATGTGATAATCCTGTGACAGTGTCTGATGAATCGGTCATGATTTCACAGTTGAAAGAAAAATTTCAAGAAACAGACTCTAGCAGTGTTAAAGTCCAAATACTAACAATATTACCTAGAACCTGGAGTATTCATAAAATTCAGGAAGAATTTGGTGTAACATATTACATGGCACGAAAGTCTAAAAATCTTGTGGAAGAGCAGGGTATTTTAGCAACTCCAAATCCTAGGCCTGGGAAAACTCTCGGTGACAGCACAGTTGAAAACGTTATTGCATACTATAATAGTGATGAAGTGAGCCGTTGTTTACCAGGAAAAAAAGATTCTGTTACAATGATGGAATCAGGATCAAAAGTACAAAAACAGAAACTTCTTATTCTAGGAAATTTGAAAGAGATATTTCAAGGATTTAAAGATAAGAATCCTAATGTCAAAGTAGGGTTTTCAAAGTTCTGTGGTTTGCTGGCTGGTGCAAGTGGAACACACTGTGTCTGTGTGTGTTGTGCTCATGAAAATGTAAAACTTATGCTAGCAGGGTGCAAATTGCAAGACTTAACTCGTAATGATGAATTACCAGTTCGGACATACAAAGATTGCCTTGCAAGAATAACTTGTAACCCTCCTCTTCCAGAATGCTTCTTCTTCAAGTGTGATTCTTGTCCTGGTATAGCACACTTACTAGAGCAAATAAGTAGCTTATTCACCATGAATGGGATTGATGAAATTGTATATAAATTGTGGACTACAACTGATCGCACAACACTTATGACAGTCTGTAACACTGTAGAAGAATTCCTTGAGACCTTTGAATCAAAAGTGAAATTGCTATTGCCACATTCTTTTATAGCTATTCAGCAGTCATACTTTCTGTCAAATCTGAAAGAAAACCTTTATGATAATCAGTGTGTTGTGTTGTGCGATTTTGCTGAGAATTATTCCTTCATACTGCAGGATGCAGTCCAAGGATACCACTGGAACAATTCCCAAGCTACTATTCACCCTTTCTTCGTGTACTACAAAAGTTCACACACACTTCAGTTGGATCATGTTTCTTTTGTTGTCATCTCAGAATGTCTTAAGCATGACACTATCAGTGTTCACCTTTTCCAGAGCCAATTGTTGCAGTTTATATCATCACATTTTGACAAGAAAGTAGAACACATCTATTACTTCTCAGACGGTGCAGCCTCACAGTATAAGAACAGGAAGAATTTTGTCAATCTGTGCCATCATGATGTAGATTTTGGTATCACAGCTGAGTGGCATTTCTTTGCCACCTCACATGGAAAGGGGCTATGTGATGGTGTGGCAGGCACCATTAAGAGATTAGCTGCACGTGCCAGCCTTCAGTGTTCATACAATGACCAAATTATGACACCGTGACAACTGTATGATTGGGCTTCCAGAAACATTCCTTCGTGCCATTTTAAATACAGCACGGACAAGGACTATGAGAACCACAAGGAGTTCCTCGAGATACGTCGTGCTAGTGCTCGACAAATTCCTGGTGCTCAAAAACTTCACTGTGTAATACCAGTAAGCCGCACAGCTATTAAAACCAAGATGTATTCAAACTCAACTGAATACAAGGTTGAGTCAGTATGGCTAAATCCAATAGAACTGGATCTGGAGGATATTCGTGGCTATGTTATTGTTGAGTATGATAACCAGTGGTGGGTTGGTTGTGTTTTGGATGTGAACATTAATACAGAACAAGTTAAGATAAGTTTTCTGCACCCACATGGACCTTCAGTGTCTTTCACATACCCACAGAAGCGGGTATGTGAAAGTGGATAAACATTACGAAGGTTGACCTACGAACAGCAACAGGTCGGACATATTTTATGGAGAGAAGCGAAATAGAGATGGTCACTAGCAAGATGGCATCACATTCTTTTGGTTTGCAACCTTATTAACCAAGCGGTTCACTTGTATGTGTACACCACTAATATAACCTGTAACACATTGTGAAATTAATACATACATGCATCTGGAAAACAGTTATTGTACATTTGTCCGAACCTAACCTGGAGGACATATACTCCTATTAATCCTACACTGCCTTGCCAGTGCCAGCCTAATATCTGGCACATGGGTAGAAGAATGTTGTAGCAATAAAATATATTTTTTAAGATGACATGTTTTGAGATATTCAAGGTCAAAGGTCACGACCTTGAAACTTTAATCTGTTGTAAGAAGGTCATGTATGGTATCTATAGAAAGCTCAATGCTTTAGCTTTGCAGCTGTGTTTCAATTGTCACTGTACTACAATTAGGAAAACAGTTGCAGCCATTTATAAGTGTGCGAGTTTGTCATTTTTTACGAAAATTTCGATTTTTATTATGCGTGTATCTTGGACAATTTTCAAAATAAAAATCTGAAAATTGGCAGAATTACTTACCTTGTCACATGTGTGCTCCATACCAAATTTCATAATCAGAAATGGTGAGGTCAAAAACTTATTTTTTTTATTGATCTGACGTGGAATGTCCCTTTTATCTGTTGCATTGTTCATCCTCCGCATTAATTGTCTTCTCACAAATTTTCCTCCTGAGATTTCGGCTACTGTTTATGTTGATGACTTGCAAATTTTCTGCTCGTCATCCAACTTGCATTTCATTGAAAGGCAGTTGCAGACTGCGATTAATCAGATTGTTAAAGCGGCGCACAGCAATGGTTTTGTTCTTTCTCCCAACAAGACAGTGTGTGGCCATTTCTGCTGGAGGTGTGGCCTCCAATTTGACCCAGAGCTTCATTGGGAACGAACAGCCATACCAGTTTTGCGGGAGACCAAATTCCTTGGACTGACCATCGACCGTGCGCTTACTTTCCGTGCGCATGTGCGGCGGCTCAAGATTTCCTGTCTGTCTGCTCTGTCTATTCTGAAGATCCTTTCCAGCGTCTCGTGGGGTGCAGACAGGATGTCTTTGTTTCGCATTTCATCATCATCATCAACCATTATCAATCCACTGCTGGACAAAGGTCTCCCCAAGTTTCTTCCACAACGGTCTATCTTGTGCCAGTCTCCTCCATGTTACTCCCGCATACTTTCGAATTTCATCTGCCCATCTCCCATGTGGTCTTCTGGGTCTTTTCCTGTCCCTCGGAATCCAGTCTAAAATTTCAGCTGTCCATCGATGGTCTGTTCTTCTGGCAATATGTCCAGCCCATTGCCATTTCAGGGATTTAACTCTGATCACGATGTCTTCCACTCTTGTCATTTTTCTGATCCACGAGTTCCTCTTATCTTCCCTGGTTATAGCAAGCATGCATCTCTCCATGCTGCTTTGAGTTGTCTGCAGTCTTTGTATGCCTCTTATAGTTAAGGCCCACGTCTCTGCACCATATGTAAGCACTGGAAGGATGCATTGATCAAACACTTTTCTTTTAAGACATAATGGCATATTGCTCTTGAAAATTATACTGTTTCTTCCAAACGCTCTCCAGGCAAGTTTTATATGCTGATTAATTTCTTCATCGATGTGACCCTCACTTGATATCTGCTGTCCAAGATAAATGTAGGTATTGGTTATCTCCAGCTTTTCTCCATCAATCGATAAATCTTCATTTCTTGTAAAAGCATTGTGCATCACTTTTGTCTTCTGAAAGTTCATTTTTAATCCCACTTCTTTACTCTTGTCAGCAAGTTCCTGGATCATACTCTGCAGCTCTGATGTGGTAGTTGCAAAAATGATTACGTCATCAGCAAAACAAAGGTGAGATTCCATCTTCTCCTGGAGCTTTTCCCCGTTTCATGTTCTTGATTGCATGTGCAACTTCTGCTGGGAGGACTGGAAGAACTCTGGTACCTTTTGTAATGTCTGGAGTACATGTATCATCCCTTTCATACAGTTTTGAGTAGAAATCTTGCACTCTTGTCAAAATTTCACCTCTATTTCTTGTTACAGAACCATCTTCTTTTCTCAGAGCCATAATCTGTTTTCTTCCCTTACTCAAATGTCCCTTTGCTCTCTTCAGGCTTTGGTTGTTTTCAATTGCTTTCCTCACTAGTTCACAGTTCAATTTCCTTACATCTTCAGGAAATTCAACTGTGAACTAGTGAGGAAAGCAATTGAAAACAACCAATCGTGTTGTCTTGCATAGCTATATATCCCACTTTGGAAGTCACATCTCCTTTAGTCGTCCTCATCTCTCTTCTTTTTTGCATCAGAATTTTGGTTTTTCCTGATAATTTGTTTGTATGCAACTTGTTAATTTACCATTCATTAAGGACCTTTGGATACTGTTCACCATCAAGCCCTGCGTTTTTGTACGGGAGCATTTCGAACATCTCCAATTCCCAGCTTTTATGCTGACACGAACAAACCATCGCTTGAATTATGCCGTCTGCAGCTGTCTGTTCAATTTTACTTGAAACTTCGATCTCTTCCAGACCATCCTTTTTATGATGCAGTTTTCCATCACCAGCGTGCTTGTTTATTTGAGAACGGCCCTCATGCGTTCCGACCTTCGGTCTTCGTATGGCGGCAGTGGCTCGTGATGTAGGGCCCGACTTGTCACTTGTTGGAAAGACCAGGGTCGTTGGGGACCCGCCGTGGCAGCCTTTTGAGGTTGTCACTGATCTCAACTTTACTTCTTTTGATAAGTCCTCAACCCCTTCTTCCGTGTACCACCAGCTCTTTGCTGAGCACCGTTCCCTCAATTCTGAATACACTCCAATTTTCACTGATGGTTCCAAGATGCATGAGTCATTGGATCCGCGGCTGTTTGTGCTGATGACGTCTCTGTAGCGCGGATCGCAGCTGAGGCCACAGTGTTTTCGGCAAAAATGCATGCTGTGTATCTCGCCCTTCTCCTTGTTCAGTTGAGTTTTCATCATCGCGCTATGGTGTATACGAATTCCTTAAGTGTCTTGCAGTCTTTGTCATCTGCTGATTGCCCTTACCATCCTTTTCTCTTGGATATAAGATGGTTGCTTCGTCGTTTGCTCGAGGCCGGTTTTCAGGTTCACTTTTGCTGGATTCCTGGGCATGTTGGAATCTCGGGTAACGAGTGTGCTGATGCGGCTGCTAGATCTGCTTCCTCTTTGGTTTTCACACCCTTGCCACTGTTTTACCGGGATTTCCGCTTTCCTGTTCAGGATCATATCAAGCGAACATGGCAGGGTCTGTGGGACCAACAGGTGGAAAATAAACTGCATCATATTAAACCTATTCTTGGAATCTGGAAATCCTCATATCATCGAAACCGTAGGGTGGAAGTGGTGCTTGCGCATCTCCGCATTGGGCATTGTCGTTCCACTCACCGTTTTTTTGTTGTATGGCGACACTGCACCGATGTGTGAGATGTGCAATCGCCGACTCACTGTCACTCATCTTCTGTGTAGTTGTGTTCGTTTTCGTGATGTGCATTTTAACTTCTTTCATTCTCATTTGTTGACCGAGGGCGCCACTACGCTGCAGCCGCTCCTGGATGACCACTGCGATACTGTCGCCGTCTTTTCATTTTTTAAACAAATTTACTTTTTTAAACGTATCTAGATTTTAGCCCTTCCATCATTCTCATTTTTCACTTTTACTGAGTCAGCCAGATTTTAATCATTATACAATGTTTTTAATACTGTTTGTTTAATTGTCATGTGTTTAGCATTCTTTGGCCACACATGGCCCTTGTGCCATAAAAATTTAACAACCGTCCAACCTCAATGTCAATCAAAGCAGTGAACAAAACAATTGCACATCATTATTATTACTCATGAAATTCAAACTGAGTATAAATAAGGGAAAACCAAAGTTATGGTTTTAAGCGAGGAACTGTTGGCATTGAATGTAATATAGGTCTAAATGGCACAGTGATTGACCAGGTGAATGAGTTTGTGTATGTAGGAATCATGTCTGACAGAGAGAACAAATTGGATGGTGAAATTAGTAAGCGAGTGAATTCTTCATTGAAAGTCATAACTGCTTTGGGAGGTTTTCACAAGAATGATGGGTTCTCAAGAGAGTCCCACATGACTGTATGAAAGTATAATTGTTCCTACTGTGATGTATGACAGTGAAACCTGGACAGTACTGAAGAAACATAGGAGGAGTTTGTGTGATGGAGAAATGTGTTACTTATGGGGTTTGTGGCAAGACACATTCTGATCATGTGAGGAATGAAAAAGATGTATTGCAGTTGTGTAATGTGAAGCAAAATGTTGTTAGCAAGGTGGAGACTAATATGCTTCGGTGGTTTGGCCATGTTGAAAGAATGAGTGATGACGTGCTTACTAAGAAAATTTGTTTAGCCCAAGTGGCAGGAAGGAAAGGCAGAAGAAGGCCAAGTAAGTCATGGGAAGATCAGATTCAGGAGTGTCTGCATGAGAAAAAGATTATGAGTGTGAAGTATAGAAGGTCTTGTGCACGTCGTGTGATGGATGTCAGTGAAGCCCGAGTTGTGTGTCAAGATCGCTATAAATGGAGAATTTTCATACTGCAACAGTAAGTAAATAATCAGAAAATTTATCTGTGAGTTTGTATTTCTTTGTGGAGCTAACCTCTGAATCTCAGAGAACAGCTTAGTGATATGTATGTATTGTTGTTACTGCTTCTGAGAAAAAATTTATGACCAAAACTGGAAGCTAAGATTAAATCTTAAAGATCTTGAAATATTTTGTATTTCATGTTATACTGTCCATATGCTTTTGACCTTTCAGTGCCCAAAAACCGTGTGTGTAAACCGTGTAATATTGAATTTATTTTTACCCCTTATTTTTCACTCTATTATAGATCTCAAAAATCACAGAGGAAGCATACAGTAAAATGTTTTACTTGTGAGAGTATGGTGTAATTTCATTTGAGGTTTTCCTTTTTATTGTTCAGGAGGTTGCACTGCAAATGAAAAAAACAAACAAACATGGAACTGAAAAAGAAATAGTTTCTTTTCTAAATCAGCATGAGAATCAAAGGAAGAATAATTGACATCAGTCTTATACTGCTCCTGCATGTGCTCCCAGTATGACTACTGGGTAGGACATCTGAGAGAAATAACCCAAACTTCCAAATTTGCCATATGCTTTTGACCTTTCAGTGCACATATGTTGTTTGTAAAACAATAAAATGCCTAAACCCCATTGCTGCTGATGTAATCTGAAACACCCCACAAATGACAACCGATGTATTCAATTCTAATGGAATCCTGCAGGAGCTTAAAAAAGTACAAACTGTAAGTACATGTCAATAATTTTTTTTAAATATATGTATGGGTTGCTCCACTGGACATTAAGTTTGATCAGTTTTATGAATGAAGAGAGGTGCAAAATAGTGCTCCTGGAGTTGGCTCTAGCCCTATGAGCACCGCCCGTGGCTGTACCCCTGATTCTGCTGATGGTTGAGTCCACATATGGTGTTGGCAGCTAGAGTCTATTTACCCCTCATGTATGGCATCGACTGCCCAGGCTGGTTTGGTTGGTTCTTATGTGGCATGCTTAGCTGACACATGAACTGATAACCCCTGCTGTGTGTGTGAACCAACACTCCACAGTGTTGAACTTCCACCCAAAGGGAGATGGATTCTTCCAGAATCATGATACCAGCCTCATGCAGAAATGGTTCAAAGAACACAGTGCTGATATGAGGCTTTACAAGTGCCCCCCCCCCCCCCCAACTTACCAAATCTCAACCCAAGTTAACATCTGTGGGATGTTCAATGCCAGGTGAGCCAGTTGGACACACCTTCCCACTCCCTACTGAAGTTGTTGACTGCAATGCAGACAGCTAGGGGCAGATCCCCATGCAATTGTACCAACACCATGTGGAGTCAATGCCACACCAGGTAGTGGCTATTCTCCAGGTGAAAGGAGGGCATGCAGCGTATTAGGTAGCTGGTCATAATTCAGTGATCACTCAGAGTATATTTGTATTGGTATTCTGTAGCCATACTTGATTGTATGTACAATATACTTTACATAATTTAATATTGCATGTATTATATATGTACAGTCCTTAAAATATGCAAGTCTTGAAAAGTCTGAGTATATAAATTTTTGAAGATGTGAATCCGTTTTATTATGTAAATATATGACATGGATGGCAAGTCAGATAATATTCGAAAACTCAAAAATTTTGTCGTCCTGGAGCGGGAATCGAAACCCGTGTCTCCCTGATAGCACCTGAGTATGCTAACCACTACACCACTCAGAATGACCAAGTTTCAAGTTTTCGATTAATTTGAATATAACCATCACAGAATTCGCTAGTCGAAGAAATCTGCATTCATGTTTAGTGAATCTGTGGTTAAGAAAAGGTCTAATGTATTAACTAACCCTGGAAGCAGGTTGAATAGGAGTGTGGCACTCACTGTATGTTTTTATCTCAGTATTTAAGTAGATTTTTTTGTCATGGTGGAGTAAAATTCAAAAATGATTTGAATACATATTTTTTTTTTTCAAAATTTGGACCATTTCGAAGAAAGGTGTATAATTGACAGGAATACAACAAGCATTAAGGTATCTCTTTTCTTCAACTAAAGAGAAAGAAATGATATTATATTAAGGTATTATCTTCAAAATAATATGAGAATGGGATTTGTGGTTTTTCACGATTTTTTTTTTTTTTTTTTTTAGCAGATTTGACATGTCTGAGGAAAAAATAAGTTTGGAAGTTCCAAAGGGAAATTTTGGCAGCCCATTAAAAGATAGTTGTAGTTCTTAGCTGTATGTTCTAACTTGAAGTATAAACTTGTTTGAAATATGTGTTTAATTATTTAACAGGGCAATGACTGTGACTTTGAAAATGGAGCAGGAATTGTGCAATGCTGTTTCAAGGCGTATAGTGATGATGCATCACAAGAATTTAACATTATCTCCATTTCCATTAGTGTGTTTAGTGCTTGGGCATCATGCTGTATTGGAAGCACATGGTCTAAAGTTAGATGATTTAGTAGACCATCTGATTTGGTTGAGTGTGCTAGTTGAAAAGACTGGAGCTAAGATTTTTTGGGGTGAGTATGTTAAAATACTTTTGGGATATGGTAGTTTTATGCACCATAAACTGTATGTCTGTATATAAACTGATTTTTTAATGTACTTGTTGTTCATTTCATATTTGCATGTTTCTGTAAAATAAAAACATCAAGCTTTAGCTTTTAAAAGTGAGCTTTCATTCATCTGAGTGTGTGCAAATGCTGTTTGTGTATCTAAATGACTGTGCATATCTGACCATTGTTTAGTTTCAAACATAAGTAATGGTGTGATGATCCAACCTGCAACTATCTCTAGCCTGTGCCCAGCTTGCTCAAAAACCACTGCAGGAAGGACTGTCTTAAATAAGTTGACATTCTCAAGGTAAGTAAATAGTGACAGTGCACAAAATTTAACAGCACAATTCAAGTTTAACTGTAGTGATCTCCCTAGAGCCTTTTTACTGGGCGGCCCGCCCAGTTAATTTTATCTGCCGCCCAACTATATTTCCTTTAATAAATGTTTTCACAATGCACATAATAGTAAGAATGGAAAACTTATTCCCACATACAGTGTTGATGAAAACTGGCTGAAATCTGTGTCACCGTCACGGTGGTACAGTGGTCAAAGCGCTGGCTTATGACCATTCGTCCGAAAAGGGTCCAGGTTCGGATACTGGTGGGGCATGGGTGTTGTGTTTGGCTTACGGCACTGGTTCTCTCCCATCCCTGGGACCACTGGCCCTAAATTGGAGATGAGTGACTGCTTATAGCCCATTGAGTTGCTCATGGTGGTCATTAAACCATCAATCTATAAAAAAAAAAAAAAAAAAAAAAAGTAGAAATCTGTATCGAATATGATTTGTTAGCAAAACACTCTTTTTTTTTTTTTTTTATCATTTTTGTACAATTTTCTAACTTTGTTTATCACGTTATGTTACATTTATGCCCACCACACCGCTAAAGATGTTTAAATGTTAAGCAAAACAACATTTATTATTTTTCAATTGGAGAAGGGATTATTAAAAATACCACCCAGCTAAAATTTCTTGCCTCCCGGTTGTGAGAAAAAAATCTAGGAAGAACACTAAACTGTTGAATGCAGTCTCAAATAATTAGTTCCAAATTATCACAAAGTTTCTTTAAAGGTCAGGAATACATTTATCTTGAGACGCTCTAGCATGCAGCAGAAATATTCACTAAATCCAAAGAGGTCATAGCTCTAAGCACATATACCATTCCTTGGGTTAAATGCCCTTCAACAACACATATACAAACTGGAACAGGAAGCAGTAGTCCAGCAGAAGCTGTCGGCGAAGTCAATCCAACACACATGGTGGTTCGCATCATCAGCAATGGCTTAGCGAAGACACCCCTCCACTGCACAGATATTCACCGGCAGGTAGAAGACAAAAACTGGGACATGAAGCAATAAATAGTCCAGCAAAAACCGTCGATGAAGTCCATCCAACACACACGGCAGTTCGCATCATCAGTGGTGGTTTAGTGTAGACACCCCTCCGCTGCACCATCACTCAGTGGGCGACAACTGGAAAATGTTCACTTTAACATCCTCCCATCAGCCACAGGCTTCCATAGCTGCATGACCTACATCAGGTCGGCAATCTAGGCATCAAGCAGAATCTGAGCAAAAGACAGAAGCAACAACCTCGAACAAAATGCGTTAAGAATCTCCATTCCATGTTCCTTTATCTTACTCTAAAACAAAGAACTCAAAGCTACGCATTCCCAAAATATGCAGATGCATACTGAACAAAGAGTCCAGGTACTCATATTCCAGAAGTATGCAAATGCCCATGAAAGGACAGTGAACCAAAGAAGAAGCTCCAAGAAAATGCCTCGAGGCCTTTAGATTTCCTCTCATGTGCTCCTATCAAATTACCCTTAACGTGACAATGGGTGTAAAATCAAACGTGTTGCCCCTGTTTCCAAACATGTCATTGTAGCAGTGAATTGTTAAAATTCCCTGGTGATTTAAAGTTTGAGTGTTATTTACTGTTTCATATGTTAGTAGTTAAAAGTAATCAGGGATATTTTGTACAAGCCTCTGTGTATCTTTAAACACCATCCTCAGTTGTTGCTGAGTTTCTCATCCTATTGATTGTGCTGCTTTCATTGGCAGACGAGCTGTTTTGCTCTCCTTGACAAGATAAATGTACTTTTTTATGTTCACCTGGGCTTCTTTTTTTTTAACTTTCTTTCTGCCTGCCTGTCACTTCTGTTTCCTGTTATGTTACGATCTACATAGCTCATTGAATGTGCAGCGTTCGTTCGGCCCATGGAACCCTGGAAAAGTCCCAAAATTCAATTTTGTTTTTTCCAGGCCTGGAACATCCTTGATTTTTCACATTTTTATGAAAGATCGTGGAATACTCCTGGAATTTTTTCTTGCAAAGAAAAAAATTGCAAATTGGTTGAAGTGTTTGGATTGATTGTGTCACTTTGTTCTAGCTTCCTGCCGTGTCTGCTTGCGGTGGCACCTATTCCCATAGGAATGTTACTGTGTTACTGTGGGTATAAAAATAATTCTTTTTTTTTCTTTTTGGAAGTACTTCCGAAAAAGTGTTACATGAATCCTCACGCTGCAGTGAATCCTCACGAAAGTTGCGGTCTCAAAGTGTAAGAAATTTGGAATACATATTTAAAGTGTAAGAAATTTCTTACACGCTGCATATGTATTCCAAATTTCTTACACTTTGAGACCGCAACTTTCCGTATGCCACTATGTGATATACGAGGTCTGACAATTAAATAATGAGACTGATTTTGTCGCGCAGCCTCGTATGTCACATATGTGGGACATTGGTTCTTCCTCCACCAGTAGTCCAAGTGACAGCTCCCTGGAAGGCCTCAGTGTGTAGTAGCTGCTTGGCTCGTGAAGTTGTGTGTGTTCTTCTCGTCAGGAAAATGGACTCACGGAATATTGTGCAGCGGTATGCCATCTTTTTTTTTTTTTTTTGTATGAAACTTGGTGAAAATGTGGTGGTAACGTACGGGAAACTGCAGCAGGCTTTCGTCAATGAGGTAATGTCAAGAGTACAAGCCTTCTGCTGGTGCAAAATGTTTTGTGAGGGCAGAACCAATGTGGAAGACGAACACCGGAGTGGGCGAACAACAACAACACAGACAGAGGACAACACAGCTCGGGTGAGAGAAGTTGTGCGATGTGATTGGCGATTAACAGTGAGAATGATATTGGAAGAACTGTACATGAATCGCGAAAGTGTTCGCCGAATGCTGACTGAAGATCTGGGAATCAGAAAAATTTGTGCGAAATTGGTTCCAAAAAATCTCACAGAACAACAGCGAGAAGAACGGCGAAATGCAACACTACCGCATCCTCCTACCCGACATGGCTCCCTGCAACTTTTTTATTCCCAAAACTGAAATCAATTGTGAAAGGATGCCATTTTGGCAATGCAGCAGACGTCCAAAAGACTGTGATGCAGGCCTTGAACAGTGTCTCAGCTGATGAGTTCCACAGCTGCTACCTGCAATGGCAGCACCGTTGGAATAAGTGTGTGCAAGCTCAAGGGAACTACTTTGAAGATGATCACTTTGTAGTTGATTAAAAGTGTAAGTAAATGTGTTTTTGTTTGACCCACTCTCATTACTTAATAGTCAGACCTCGTAAATAGTGAAATGCTAAATGAAATATAAAACAGGTTCAGACTTTTTGAAGTTCAGACATTCATATATAATTCAATGAATACAAGATAAATATGTAGAATGGAATGTGAAAAATCTCTGTAGTGGTAGTTTTCTTCTTACTTCAGTGTGAAATCAATGTCTCCTTTTGCATCACGTGTACAACATTGACAGGTGGAAGGAGTGTCGTTCCACCATGATGTCTTGAGCGCAGAATAACTGTACCTACCAGTTATTATCCATAGCTATGCCCCCTAAAAGTGGGTGGCACACCTGCAGATGTAACTGACAGCAGGTCAGAAAACTGTCACTACCTCACACAGTGAGTGACGCATGGAAAGCCACCGTCTAAAACATAAACAAACCCACCAGTAAATTCTGCTGGAGAATTCACATAACGCTTCATAAGTTCAGCCACATAAAAGCTGCGCCCCCCCCCTCTTCCCTTTGAAAGCAAGATTTCTTCCAAAAACTTTCGGCTTATACATGAGTATACACGGTACATAATTCAGTACATCATTCAGTGAAGAGCTTATTTGATTATTGAGCATCAGTTGGTGTCCCACTAAATTGGGAATTACAATCTCATGACCCATGCTAACAGATAATTTCATATCATATCATTGCCATTTCTCTGTTTTAATGTGTATTGCATCCTGTCTTCATGTGTGGCCTTTGCACTATAAAATCCCATAACTGACACATGTCAGCATGTACTGCAAAATTCTCTGTATACATTGCAGCAGCTGTAAGATAAGTGAAACTGTTTTTGTTGTGTTTGCTTTTTATGATTTTTTTTTATTTTTTTGAATAGGTGAATCCACTTTTGAAGAAGGTGTTATGCAGCATATAAAGCTCCATTCAAACATTGTGAGTATGTCTGCTGATGGTATTGTGTCATCCAAAGAGTTTGAAACCGATCAGCTGAAATCATCACCACCACGAACACTTAGTTTACAGCTAAATACTCTGAAACGTGCTCTTCCAGAAATGTATATTTACCACTATGGAAATCAAGCACTTCAACTACTTGTATATTTTTCCATGACATGTATGGCAATTTATGATGGAAAACAATATACAGAATCTCAGTGTAAGTGAGCCTTTGTGTCCTCAGTTTCATATATTAGTAATATAAATTGTGTATAAAAAAAGTTTTAACCAAAATCAGTTCCAGGTTTTGCTTATGTAAAAGTTAATTCCAGGGGCATTCTGAATAATCTAACTTTTCAGTTGTAAAAATTAATTTACGTACTAAATGGCTTATTTTTTTTTTATTCTTATATATATATATTGTGGTGCTCATGACTAAAAAAGTATTTTTGAATGTGTACCATGTGAAGAGAAAATGTCGTGACAAAAGTGCTTTTGCTGAAATGAGTAGGTGTGAGTGGAATCTTCAAATAAACCACGTCAAGACTATCACATAAATCCCCAAATTTCTAAAGTACAGTGAAATGCCTCTTATCTGGATAAGTCAGAGCTGCAGGGGTCTGGATAATTGGACATTTTTTTGTAAAGACACCAGTATTGTGGAAATCTAGCATACAAAACATGAACCTCGAACTTAAAGATCAGTAGATATTCTGCATATAGAAAATTTAGTGTGTAAAACACATTGAAATTATATTATTTTTATTTACCACTTTATACATGAGCAGGTCTACATGAAGTACTCAGTTATTGGTTTTTGCTTTATAGAAGATATCCGTGATAGTGGTGGCGGTTGAGGGGGGGGAGTTGCTACTAAATCATGCAATATTTTTAAATGCAGTGAAGTACTTACAGTAGCTATTGAGTGCATGCATATCATTAAGCTGTTCTCTGAGATTCAGAGGTTATCTCCCCTAAGAAAGACCATGTGCCAAGTACACATTTAACTGATAGAACTAGAATTTACTTACAGCTGGTGTATCAAATGTCTCCATTTGCAACGATCTCAGCACACAGCATGAGCTTTGTTAACATCCATTACACGCCGCATACAAGACCTTTTGCACTTCATAATCTTTTTCTCGAGCAGACATTCGTGAATCTGGTCCTCCCATGATTTCCTTGGCCTTCCTCTTTCTTTCCTACCACTTGGGCTGAAACAATTCTCTTAGTCATCACTCATGCTTTCAAAATGGCCAAACCACCTAAGAATATTAGTCTCCACCTTACTAACAACATTTTGCCTCACATTACACATCTGCAACACATCTTAATTCCTCACATGATCAGCGCGTGTTTTACCACAAACCCACAGTAAGTAACGTTTCTCCCCAGCACACAAACAACTCTTATGCCTTTTCTGCAGTGCCCAGGTTTCACTGCCATACATCATCAGTGTAGAAACAATTACTCTTTCATACACAGCCATTCGGGATTCCTTTAGAACCCATCATTCCTGTGAAATCCTTCTAAGGCAGCTATGAGTTTCAATGAAGAATTCACTCACCTACTAATTTCACGATCTAATTTGTTATCTCTGTCAAACATACTTCCTAAATATACAAACTTATTCACCTGGTCAATCTCTGTGCCTTTAAGACTTATTTCGCATTCAGTACGAACACTTCCTCACTCAAAAACCATAACTTTGGTTTTTCCCTTATTTGTACTCAGTTTGAATTTCATGCAAACTTTGTACATCTGGGATAATATACTCTGCAACTCACTTTTTCTCTCTGCCAACAGGACTGTGTCATCAGCATACAGCAATCTGCACACACGGATATCACCAAGACATAAACCAGTATTATTTATTTTGGCAGCACACATGCATTCGTCTATAAATATATTAAACAGCCAGGGGGACATTACACAACCTTATCTGACTCCTGCACCAATAGAAAACCATTTCGATAAAACACCATTCACTCATACACATTCTCTACTGCCAGCGTACATGGCTTTCACACTATTAAGTAGATTACCAGTAATACCATATTTATTCAGTACCTTCCACAGAAGAGTCCTATTTACTCTGTCATAAGCTTTCTTTAAATCTATGACGGCCACAAACATTTTTTTAGCAACAAACAGCGTAATGCAAAAATGTGATTAGTGCAGCCCTTACCAGGCATAAAACCACTCTGTACATCCTACACTTTCTGTGACGTAAGACCTCATACCTTATCGATAATGACTTTCCCAAACACTTCTCCTGGCACAATCAGCAAACTGATACCATGATAGTTCTTGCATTCAGTCGGATCACATTTTCCCTTGTACAAGGGAACAGTGATAGCATCCCTCCAATCCTGAGGGACCATACATAACTCCCAACTTGACTGGCAAATGTCAATTAACCAGTCAGTCACAGAGTCACCACCATATTTTGGCATCTCATCAAATATGCCATCTACTCCCGAAGCTTTACCATTCTGAAGAGATTTTAGAGCTTTACACACCTCTTCTCTTGAGATCCCACCAGTGCTTCCATCTCTCACTATGACATCATCTGCTTCTGCCTCAGAATCATCTTTGCTTTCATGCTCTAATAACTCACAGAAGTATTCACCCCGTCTTTCACTTAACTCATTGGGATCCCATATCATTTCTCCAGTCCTATTCTTCACACAACTTAAAAATTTAATCCCCCCATTTTTCCTTGACCTAATGAACTTCCATAAGGTTTTCCTATCTTTCCAAAAAGTCACTTCATGTATTTCCACATTTTCCTTTTTAACTTTTGCCTTACTCTGGCAAACCAGCTTTGCTGCCTCACTCTTCTTACAGCGATATTCATCCTCAAAAACTCTACCTTGCAACAACCCCAAGTAAGCTTCTTTCTTTCTCTTTACATACATACATACATACATATATATAACAAAGCTGTTCTTTGAGATTCAGAGGTTGGCTCCAAAAAGAAATACAAACTACCAGATAGTTTTTACTTACTGTTGCTGTATCAAACTTCTCCATTTACAGCGATTTTGACATACAACTCAGGCTTCACTGACATTCATTACACGCCGTACACAAGATCTTCTATACTTCATACTCATAATTTGTTTCTCATGCAGACACTCCTGAATCTGATCCTCCCATAACTTCCTTGGCCTTCCTCTGCCTTTCTTTCCTGCCACTTGGGCTAAAAAGATTTTCTTAGTAAGCATCTCGTCACTCATTATTTCAACGTGGCCAAACCACCGAAGCATATTAGTCTCCACCTTGCTAACAACATTTTGCTTCACATCACACAACTACAACACATCTTCATTCCTCACACAATCAGAATGTGTCTTGCCACAAATCCCCCGTAAGTAACGCATTTCTGGAGTACACAAACAACTCCTATGTTTCTTCTGCAGTACCCAGGTTTCACTGCCATACATCAGAGTAGGAACAATTACACATTCATACACAGGCATGCGCAACTCTCTTGAGAACCCATCGTTCCTGTGAAAACCTCCCAAAGCAGCCATGACTTTCAATGAAGAATTCACTCGCCTACTAATTTCACCATCCAATTTGTTCTCTCTGTCAAACATGCTTCCTAAATACACAAACTCACTCACCTGGTCAATCACTGTGCCATTTACACTTTTACGTTCAGTGCTACCAGTTCCTCTCTCAAATACCATAACTTTGGTTTTTCCCTTATTTATATTCCGTTTGAATTTCATGCAAACTTCATACATCCGGTACAACATACTCTGCAACTCACTTTTGCTCTCTGCCAACATCAATAGAAAACCATTTTGATAAAACACCATTCACTCATACACAGGCTGTACTGTCAGCATACATGGCTTTTAAACTCACCTGGTCAATCACTGTGCCATTTACACTTTTACGTTCAGTGCTACCAGTTCGTCTCTCAAAAACCATAACTTTGGTTTTTCCCTTATTTATATTCCGTTTGAATTTCATGCAAACTTCATACATCCGGTACAACATACTCTGCAACTCACTTTTGTTCTCTTCCAACATGACAGTGTCATCAGCATACAGCAATCTGCACACACGGATATCACCAAGACATAAACCAGTATTATCTATTTTGGCATCATGCATGCACACATCCATAAATATATTAAACAGCCATGGAGACATTACACAACCTTGCCTGAGTCCTGCATCAATAGAAAACCATTTTGATAAAACACTATTCACTCATACACAGGCTGTACTGTCAGCATACATGGCTTTTAAACTGTTAAGTAGATTACCAGTAACACCATATTCATTCAATACCTTCCAGAGAAGTGTCCTATTTACTCGGTCGTAAGCTTTCTCTAAATCTATGAAGGCAGCAAAAACTTTCTTACCAACAGCCAGATACTTTTCAATCATCATGCATAATGCAAAAATTTGGTTAGTGCAGCCTTTACCAGGCATAAAACCACTCTGAACATCCCACACTTTCTCTGATGCAAGACCCCGTACTTTTTCAATAACGACCTTACCAAACACTTTCCCTGGCTTACTCAATAGGCTAATACCACGCTAGTTCTTGCAGTCAGCTGATCACTTTTTCCCTTATACAAGGGAGCAATGATAGCATCTCTCCAATCCCGAGGCACCATTCCTAACTCCCAGCACAACTGGCAAATTTCAGTTAACCAATCAGTTACAGAGTCGCCACCATATTTCAACATCTCTGCAGTTATGCCATCAACTCCCGGAGCCTTACCATTCTGAAGAGATTTTAGAGCTCTACACACTTCTTCTCTTGAGATCCCACCTGTGCTTTCATCCTTCACTGTGCCATCATCTGCATCTGTCTCAGAATCATCTTTGCTTTCCTAATCTAATAACTCACAGAAATATTCACCCAATCTTTCACTTAACTCATTGGGCTCCCATATCATTTCTCCAACCCTATTCTTCACACAACTTAGCACTTTGTTTCCCTTATTTTTCCTGAGTCTCATGTATTTCCAGAAAAACTTACTATCTTTCCAAAAAGCCAATTCATGCCTTTCCACCTTCTCCTTCCTATCTTTTGCCTTACTCTAGCGAACCAGTTTAGCGGCTTCACGCTTTTTACAGCAATATTCATCCACAGAAACTCTACCTTGCAACATCCACAAATAGGCTTCCTTCTTTATCTTTACTGCCTCTTCAATCTCACTATTCCACCTAGCATCACCTCTATTGTTATCCACTATTGTGGTGCCACAGACCTCTTCAGCAGCAGTGACTACACAGTTCTTAAAACATTCCCACTTCTTTCCTACATCCTTCTCACAAGACTTCAGCTCTTTCAGTTGTTCTCTGAGTACATCAGAATAATGCTGATGATTTTCAGGAAGCCTTTCCACCTTTATTCTTTCCATCCTGGGCCTCTTCCTATTCCTTTTCCTCCAACCAACATTCAGTTTCACTCGTGACACTACCAAATAATGATCAGAGCCAACATCCGCACCTCTCATCACAAGAGTGTTAACAACTAAGCGTTTCAGACGTTGATCATAGACAACAAAATCTATCACACTCTTTTGACCAAGAGTACGATTTTCCCAAGTATATGTGTGGATATACTTGTGGTTGAAAAATGTATTAGATACACACAAACCATTCTCAATGCAGAGTTCAATTAATCTTTCACCATTATCATTCACACAAGGATCATTAAACTTACCCAGAACTTTGTCAGAAATTGCATTCAAGTAAACTTTGATCTGCTGGCTTTCTTCCCTTTCTATTGCATTTAATGAACTCAAAAATACTTCTTGGCTATTGTGGAAGTTCTTTTCCAAATAATCGCAGAGATCTCTAAACACCTTACTTTTTAACAGCTTAATACTCCAGTTTTCCTCTGAAGAAGTCTGTTTATAATCTTCTGTAGTCTACAGCTTAATTACCTCCTAAAAGCTTTTTCTTTTCCGTTGCAGCTTTTCCCCTACATTCCACCAAGGGTTCTGGCTTTCACGCCTTTGTTTACTGCCATTTCACATGCTTTCCTTGCAGCAGAATTAGCATTGGTTAATTCCCTGCATAGATATAGGTGTTTGGGTTTTCTTTCATTCATTGGGTTTTATTGGCACACTGGCCTTTTTTTTTTTTTTTAAACCAAACATCACAGTATTTACAAAGGTTTGGTCATATTTATTGCAAAGTTCAAAAAGCTACTTTCGCTATTGAACGAAAAATATACGTGGTATGTTACTTATTGTATTTACTACATATAATGTGTAGCAGGAAATTACTGTTGCACACGTTTTGATTACATACGTAGTGGTTGTTGGACGAGGACCGTTTAGGGATATGCTATTGTTGTATTTGATAAGAAGTTCGGACCCACCCCATACAGCCTTAAAAGCTCGGTATTTCTCGGGTAGGTTACGAATAGCGTTCAAATCGTTGTTCTGACTTCACTATTAAGTCTTCTTTTTAAAAATATCTTTTAGTAAATGAAATTATGTACAATAAAAGCATTTAGGCTTGGAACGTATTGACTGCCGGAAATGCAATATAAGGTTAACAACAACACTCCAAGTCTTGTTAAAAGGAATGAAATTTACAATGAAAGATACGTAAAATCAATGAAGGATAAAACCATTAAAACCTGAATCCTAAAAGAAATCAACAAACGAAAATGCTAAGGTCATTACATCACGTAAAACACATAAGCAGATTTTAAAGGCTTTAGCTATTGAAAATTTTAAAACAAAATGCTGTAACAATAATACACCAACAGAAATACCAGATGCATGGAAACATCTACTTGAAAAAGAAAAAATGAAGACATTAAAAATAAAAAGAGAAAGACAAAAGAAAATGAATAATCTATAGGAACAATTAGGAGATAAGGACTACAATAGATGGCGTTGCAAGTCGGCGCGGTAATGACGGAACAAATAGATACTGCGACCATGACGCATATGACGCGGGCCATGGCTGATAGTGAATCTGCACGCTCCTTTTGAGCTGTAGGGATCTCATATTTTGAACGCCAAAGTACTCCATTGAAGAAGACATAGCCTAATGTCGAAACATGTTTGGATTGTGGTGGTGCTGTTGGATGAGGATTTTGTTTGTTGATTTCTTTTAGGATTCAGGTTTTAATTTAGTTTTATCCTTCATTGATTTTTTGTATCTTTCATTGTAAATTTCATTCCTTTTAACAAGACTTGGAGTGTTGTTAACCTTATATTGCATTCCCATCAGTCAATACGTTCCAAGCCTAAATGCTTTTATTGTACATAATTTCGTTTACTACAAGATATTTTTAAAAAGAAGACTTAAATAGAGAAGTCAGAACAATGATTCGAACGCTATTCGTAACCTACCCGAGAAATACCGAGCTTCCAAGGCCGTATGGGGTAAGTCCGAACTTCTTATCAAATACAACAATAGCATATCCCTAAACGCGCCCTCGTCAAATAACCACTACATATGTAATAAAAACGTGCGTAACAGTAATTTCCTACTACACATTATATGTAGTAAATACAATAAGTTTGGTCATATAATGGAGACATAAACTCCTAGTCAGCTGAATAACCATATAATGTCGTGCAGTTTTAGATCTGACTTCCTTTATCATCTTGAGATTTTTTGTCAGAGGAAAAGGTAGAAAATTTGAGTTGGATTGTGAAGAAACATGAAGCAGCACTTATATGATAGATGGTAGATTAGTAAGGGAGTAGGAGTGCTGTAGAAATATATATATACATAGTTTCTCACTAAGTGCTAAAGTCACAGTCTACCTAATCAAGGAGCTACTAAAGGGGGCTACAATCTCAATGACCCACTTTCTATGTCTGTTGTAGTTATTTGTGAATTCAGCATGTGCATTTGGGAAATGCTGCCCCATTTTAATGTCATTCAGAGTATCAAACTTGATGTATCTTCTTAGCTGATCTCACTGCTGTTTGACAATTAATTCTAAAAGCAAATGTAGGTGCACTTAAAAATGATCACTGCTTATCTCAAAACCTCTGAAAACTAGTATCTGTAATCAGATTCCTTGAAATCTTTCCTATTTTAAGCCTCTTCACAACAGGTAAACCTTCAAATGTTTCTGTTCCTAAAAATAATATTAGTAAGTATGAATTCATTGCATAAACAGAAGTCAAGAATTCTTTCTTTCCTCTCTTGCCTTTGGCAGTTTTCTCCAAATTCATGTGTTATGTCTTCAATTCCCCCTGTGTTTTCATGTTCTACTATTTAAATTCTCCAAAATACCTGTCTTTTTCATCTGTTTGGTTTTAATGACTACATCAAAATCCGGATGCACTTCCATACCTGGCCTGCGTCGTCTGCTGCAGTAGAGCAACACGTCACAGGTAATATGACGTTTCTGAGTGATACTGTGCTGTTATCTGTTGGAAGACATGAAAAACACAGCGTGCAGTGTATTCACGATACAAATGTTTCTTAGGTATTCTGACTGGCCCTTAAAAGGGCCTTTGGTGACGGATGATTTGTTCGTATTCTGAAACATTTACAGGGACAATAGAGACTTGTTTCGTGCAGAATCAAGACCTGTCTTTCTGGCATATAATTGAATAAATGAATTACGTCCTGGAAAGAACTATTTTATGATGTGAATCATGACTTCAAAGCAATGTTCTAACAAAAGATGCTAATTCCGTCGGAATAAATATTTCAGAATATGGTCTGCCCTATGAAGTTTGTGAGTTCCATTCCATGTGAAGTTTGCGTTTGAGAGGTTGCCAATTGCTCTCAACACCTTGGGTGTGAGCCCCAGTACTAGGATCAACAAAGTTCAGTGAGTGGTTAGCTGTAAGTTGTTCGTATCCTCAGATTCCGAGGCTATGATATGCAGCCCACTTATCTGTCATGACAGTAGT
Source organism: Macrothele yani (assembly GCA_039090855.1). Taxonomy (NCBI): domain Eukaryota; kingdom Metazoa; phylum Arthropoda; class Arachnida; order Araneae; family Macrothelidae; genus Macrothele; species Macrothele yani. Next base: position 70,916,118 of record CM077016.1, on the reverse strand, counting down.
TCGTGGTTGTACATGTTTGGGTATGAGCGGCAGCAATGTGCTCGCAGATCTGTCATTCTCGGGGCAGATCTCGTAATGGAATCACTTAGTATCACGTCCAAGGACCCAGGCGTCTCATGTCTCAAGTGCACGGGAAGACTGCTCAGATTTCCCTGAAATGTGATTCCTGTGCCACCTGAATTGTCCATAACGATGAGACCTATCAATTCTGAGAGTCAGAATGACCTTCCAAACATATTCTATTGGTGTGAATCTATCCCTGCCGCTCACGCCACGAAACACAAGTATCCTCATTCGGGGCAACTTCTTGGAAAAAGCACTTCCAATTCCACATTGTAAAACTGCACGAAAAAAGAACAACAGAAGAAACACGAAGCAGCACTTACAGGATCAGGGGCAACACAAGCAAAGAATATCTAAACACAAGTAAGCGAACAGACTTCATGCACGGAGCAAACACCGTGACATAATGCAGTTACTTGCCTCGGCAACGAAGCAGCGGAAATGCCACCTATCGGCACATGCTCTGTTGTAGCAGACTATGCAGCCAGATACAGAAGTATAGCCCAAAATCCTTAAAAAGGGAATCCACCTCTTTTGAAGTTGAGTCTCTTACTGGTCCATAACTTTTAAATCCATGCTGCATGGTTTAAGAATAGCCTGCACAATGTTTCGATGTGCAGTTTCCCAGTAACCAACCTGGAGGATGTCAGCCAAAAGCTGAGATTGTTTGTCCATTCTGTATGGCACAATAAATCATGTGAAATCTGTTGCCAAGATTATTCTTCTGTGATGTATGTTAATTGATGTTGCTGATGCTTATCACTTGTAGGTTAAAAATTTGCTAATTCTTTGACTAATTCTTCATCTCTCCTGTTTATTTTCTTTATTTTTATCACTATCTAAAACAATTTAATTTCTTTTGTCTGCACGTTTGAACATTTTTTTTTTGTTGTTGTCTTAGCAACAAAGATCGATTTTTCACAGCTGCTGGTGTGAGGTCATCTCATTTAAATCCTCAGAGATGCATTATGCCACACAATAAACTCTTTAGAAACAGGAAAACGTTACGTCAGAAATTTTGGTTCTACTTTGTCATTCATAAACAACATACAGAATTTTTCATTTAGAATCCTATCATATGAATTTTACTTTTTAGATTACCCTTGCAAACTCAAAATGATTATTTTAGCTTGTCAAACTAGTTTCTTTTCTCATTTAAGTCTAAAAATTGAGAGTTCCAATACAGTAGGTAACAGTGTGTTGGCCGCCCCGGTGGCGCAGTGGTCTAAGCGATGGCTTCTGATCATTCGTCCGTGAAGGGGTCCGGGTTCGAATCTCAGTGAGGCAGGGATGTTGTGTTTGTCTTATGGCACTGGCTCTCTCCCTTCCCTGGAACCAGTGACCCTAAATTAGGGACGGGTGACTGCTTTAGCCCATTGAGTTGCTCACGGTTGTCGTTAAACCTCCAGTCAAAAACAAAACAAAACAGTGTGTTGTTATTATGTCATGCATATGCTAAAGAAATAGGATTTGGGAACTTTCTTTTTCCTTAAACCCCGAAATTCTCAGACTATAACCAATTTTTTTTTTTTTTCACAGAATATAACCAGGTAATCTTTTATTTAATATTTGTAGAAGAAATGAAGAAGAAAGAAAAAATACTGTTTGAGCTTCTGTGCGTGAACTACCATAATGTTTTAACATTTGCAACTGTGCAATTCTATGACTGTAAAAATGCGTTTACTATTTCAACACTTTTCTGCTATCTGGCAACATCAGGAACTAGTGAATGTAGTTACTTGTTATCTGAATTATTATTATTTATTTATTTATTTTGTTTACCGCAAACGAAACTGCACACTTTTAGGTCGCTATGTATTTTTTTTTTTTTTAGGGGGTTTGAAGGATGGGAACCACTGACAAGGCTTGCTTCTAACAATGTCATTAAAGAAAAAAAAATTGGAAATATTGCGACTGGCAGCTGTTATTTGTTTTTGATATTTCATCAGCTGCCTGTAGAAGCATCTGATGTGCTGCGAACAAACACTGTGGAAAAATGCAAGTGCTCGCCTGTTTTAATTGTTGAAACCCTGCCTCAACCAATAATTTCTTTTTATTATTGTTGTAATGTTCATGAAACGTACTTTCACATTGGACATCGCAAACAAAAATAATACCTGGTTATTCAAAAATTACTCATCTTATTTTCCCCTGTCATTATTGACAGGCTTTTTATCTAGTAGCTTTATGATTTTGTGAGATATTTTCACATATCTTTGTTACATTTTTATTTCTTTTAAATGTCACCATCCATTAACCCCCAAGTGTAAGGAAGGCTGGTTATGATAGCATTTTGTTGGATTCCCCAACAAACTGTTTAGGTCTCCTTTACTGAACTCTCAGCACACTGCTATTCTTCAATTTCAATAATACAACTTAATATAAGTAGCAATCAAACTGTTTCACACGTTAAATATAACTAATGTATGGATACTAGAAATGGTTGACTAGGGTAAAACTTTGATAATAAGAAATGTGGCGTGTAAACATATACATTAGTTATATTAACATGTGAAACAGTATTATCGCTACTTATATTAAGTAGTAGCATTATTGATATACAGTAAAACCTAAAAAATCCGGCATCCAGAAAACTGGCAACTTCAGAAATCCAGTACTTTTCTGATTTCGTTTTCGTGAGAACATCCGATGTTTCACCAATAACCATGGAAATCTCCTGATGTACCGTCTCAACAACACATCGCGAGATCATCTGATCTCAGTGTGCAAATTGCCGACAGCCGCCTACGTGTAACATCGGAAGGTTTCCCGAATTCATCTCATTGGGCCACGCTGAAGTGACACAGACCAATGAGGCGACGAATCGGCGTGTATGTTTGAAATGAGTATTGAACGTGTGATGATGATCTGTGCTTGGTGATGGCAGTATGTGGATTTGATCGTGTAATGACATCTACATCGACCTTCATGACGCATTGCAGTAATCGCCTTCACGATGTATCGTAGTTTCGTCAGTCGAAAAACCATAACATCGATGTAAAATTCGCATCGGGATTTTTGTGATGCATTGATACATCGCCCATCCCTAGCGGTTGCTCTGGCTTTTTTCAAGTTTTTGCATAACCATTTGCAAATTCAATTTTTTTCGACAGTTTTATAATAAATAGTACAAAAAGGTAATCACCAATATTTTCGTCAAGACTTTTTTTCCATTGCCAAAATGATTTTTTTTTTTTCACAAATTGCAAAGAATGCAATCGGCAGCACGCGCCCCTGCATACTTATAAGGCGTAGATGTGCAAATTTTCATTAAAGTGGCCTGTTACGTGTAAGTACGTGCTTTATGTAACACCCGTTAAGCAATTTTTGGATAGCTTCAGAAATCCGGTCTCGTCGATGCTGGATTTTCGAGGTTTTACAGTATACCGTACCACGTATAATGTTCCATGCAAGATTTGCATTTTGAACTTTTGATATTAACACTGCTATACACTTTAGCTTAGGCATGGTACTGTGCCACATGAGTGTGTGTATCTTGGTGTATGTATTCATTTCTGGTTGCCCAACTTATTTGCGGTCTTCTGTTTTTGTCTTTCTCTATTTAACAGAAAGAGTTTCTACTTATTTCCGTAAGTTCTGTGTAAGTCTCGTTTAAATTTGAGCTCTTATCAAACCTTCTTCGGAGTAACTTTTTTTTTAACAAAATTCATTTTCTTTTTAAAGCTTCTGTCTTATACATGAGTTACGTGTGGATCTGTTTGGTGGTGATGTAACCAGCCAACCTTATTTGAATGACTGGTGCAAGATAGACTCAGTATAGCTCTGCTGTTCATGTTGGTATATGGACATGACACGAGCATAAAATGTCAGTACTATGAGATTAAATTCATGAACTGGAAGGAAAGAGAATTATCAGAAGTTTGTGTGCCTATGAAAATGGTGTGTGAGTTAAGTTATAATTATTAGTTGCAAAAAATTACCAAAATTTCATTGTATACTGGGATCAAGGTTTAAGTTAATTAAAACTCTATATCATAAATATAGTAACACGCACGCGCACACACACACACACACACACACACACACACACACACACACACACACACACACACACACACACACACAACACACACACACACACACACACACACACACACACACACACACACACACACACACACACACACACACACACACTGTCAGCTTTTTTGGAACTGAAAATAACTTTCAGAGCGAACCGCCCTAGTGGATGAATAGGTGTGTTTCTGTCTAGTGCCCAAGGTTTGCCTAGGCTCAAATCCCAGATGAGGCATGGGTACTGTGTTTATCCTACAGTGCTGGTTCTGTCTCTTCCATAGAACCAGTTGCCCTAAATTAGGGAGGAGTGATTCATTATAGCCGTAAATCAAGTGTACATAGGCTCCACCCTACGTAATTAAGAAACCCGTTTTCTTGAACACTCACGCAATGTCAGAACCGGCTCACATTCGACAGCCCTAGCCCAATTGGTAGCTAGTGGCACACATAGACCATTATGGGATGAATGCAAAATCCTCATTACACACAGCACCAAAAGCATGACCCTCTTTGCAGAAAGCTTATATATTCACCATTATAGAGGTATTTGCTGTAATGACGACGTACCTTCCTTCCTCCCACGAACATGGACTGCTCTACTTGAACATTGCGGAAATAATCATTACAGCTGAATTATTAATACTTGTGTAGCATCATTTTTACTTTCTTCGTTTGCAGTACTGTTACCTGTCTCTCTCTCTTTATGTCTCTCTCTCTCTCTGTGTTCACAACAACTTTCGTGAGCATGCGCTTTACCCATTGTTTGGGTCATCAAAAATCCCTATATATTGCGTGTCGACGTACCTTGATGTCATTAGGTGAGTGACCTGATGAAGATCACTAGTGTGATTGAAAGATCTAGTGTTTTAATCTATCATATGTTTTAACTTGTAAATACCGTTTTTAATTTGATTAAATGTAGAAGTGATCTTCATCATTTCGTCAAAGGTGGTTAATGAGCAAGTTGCATATCGTGTTATGTATGACGAATGTCTACTTCCATATGAATATCACTTGTAACACGAAGTTCGTCTATTTCTTTTTAGATTCACTATTCTGCTGTGTTTTTATTTAAACTGCAGCTGACAATACAACACTGCTGTCAAAATTTTAATTAAAAGAGAATTCAATTTTTATAATTGAAAAATATTTTTCATGTAATGACAGTTGCTATGTTGGCTTAATTTCATTTTCTTCTAATAAACAATTGTTATTTTTCAGATGCAGCTTTTTGCAGGTACAAAATTTTAAGGAAATTATTGTCATGGGAGTTTGTGTTTGAAGATGAACCAGAAAAGGTGATTATTTGAAAAAAATTAATATTGTGTTGTTGTTTTTTCACTTTCCATACTTAAAACATATTAAAAAAGTTTGTACTGAGAAATACAATATGTGATAACTTTTATTGTAGTAGAAGCATGAAAATTTACAAATTAGTTTTTTGGGGAAAAGTATATATTATGTGTATGGTAACTCTTTTTTGGTAGTACTATTAATGAATCATATTGCTGTCATATGTAACAGAATGTAGTACCTTATTATGGATCTACACAAAGATTCTGTCAGTAAGAGTAAAGTTAGATTTAAATGACTTGCACATGGTAATAGAAACCAATTAAAACACCATAAAAAAATGAGACAGATTTTGAAAAAAATTAGTGATCATATTAAGAGGAATTATAGTCATAAATTATTAATTTTTCACAATTTACAGTGTGGTGTGCAATTTGTGAACAAATCCTAGAGTTAAAATTACTGTTTTTATTGCAAAAGTTTGAAATTCCTTTTTTAAACTTAGCTGAATTTGCAGACTAATACCACTAAAAAGGCAAATTCTTATGTTTAGCTCATGGAATCCAAAAAGAGGGTGGATAGTTTCTTGCAGAAGGCAAAATGTCATTGTTTAGTATTGCTAAATGAGTTGGTCAAGTGGTGGTAGCAGTTCACAGATGTTGGACTCATTGGCCAGAGGAAGGCATATATATTTGAAGACCAGGCTCAGAACTTTTTCAGAAGCACCTACAAATAGCACAACTAGCTCATTCAACAGATAGTTTGGCAAACAAGTCATCCACTTGTGTCTAGATTAGGAGTGTTGTTGTGCTCCATGGGACCACTCCTTGCACAGTTCACAATCATTTGCTGGAAGTGGAGCTGAAATCTCAAGTCCCTCTGAAGTGTGTATATCTCACACCCACTCACTGTCATGCATGTCTTCATTGGTGTGAGGCTGAGAATTATTTTTACCTCAGTGCTGGTGATGGACAAATCATGGATGCTGCATAGGAAAGAAAATAAGCAGACTGTATGAGGTACAACTCTTAGCACAGTGGTTTTGGGTGCCCTCAGACGTTACATAATTGAAGAGAAAACCTCATATTTGTGGTGGGTAGCATAGCAGCTCATTATTACATTGAAATTGTCATAAATCCAGTGGTCATCCCACTTTTGGTCAGTACAGGTAATCTGTTGTTCCAACAGGATAATGACCATTCTGATTCTTCCAGCATTACAAGATTGAGTCTTCAAGATGTGAGCTCAGCTACCTAACATTGCTATAATAAATTATCTCACAGAACTCATTTTCAGTTTCTTCAATAATTTTGCATACTCTCAGTGATTTATTTCCCACCCAAATAAAGTTTGCAGCTTTAATCACTATTTCCATTACATGGGCCATCTGTAAACTTTTGGCACAAAATACTTCTTGATGAATTATATAATGTATAGTGTAAAATAAGTTCAGTGAGTTTGTTTCTTTAACTTTAGTTTTTGATTTTTCTACAACACGATTTCTTTTGCCAACTATAGCAGCAGCCAATCACTTGCTCCAAATCTTACTATTCTATTCTACTGTAAATGGCATTTTAACATCATAGCTATGACTTACAGAAAAAGTTTCAAAAAGTAGTTTTTCCTTTTATTGGAATCACTTTTAATAGGTTCTGGATAACTTCAGATTGTGATCAGTAATACCTTTAGTGAAAACAGCAAGTGTTACTTATATCTGTGATGTTGGAGTACTCATCAACTGCAAAATGCTGACCTTTTTTTATTTTTTAAGTTGACATGGTAAATCACTGGCTATTTCATTAATGTGCTGTGCCACTGCATTTGCAGGAAAACTAATGTTGGCATTTTTTTCTTTAATTGTTGTGTTTCAGGTCAAAGCAATTAAGCCATTATAATTAAACAATATTTGACAGACTCACCAGCTGTAAACAGTTTTGGTCAGTTTGCAATAATCTGTACAGAAGCAAATCCTGCATGAACTTTGGCTTCATTAGATTTATTAGAAGCTGTAAACAATTAATAAATGAGTTTCTATGGGTATTAAGAGATTTTTTTTTTTTAAATACCTTAAATTTTTTAATGAGCCCATCATTCGTCATCAAGAGTAATCCCAGAAAATTGGCGACCACGTGGAACAGATTTTCCTGGCATTAAGTTTCTGAATCGAAATGCTCGCTGCTCGTCAGCCCAACGAACTATCTAATAGAAAAACCCGATGGGGCTAAGAAATTGCTATTTGTGGGATTAGCAAATACATTCCACATGGTCACCATTTCTCTGGAATCACTTCTGATGACAAGTGAAGGTCTCATTCAAAAATTTGAAGTATTTAAAAAATATTTTTTTCCTCTTAATACCCATTGAAACTTTTTTATTAATTAGCTTAAACAAAGGAAACTATAACATCTTTAATGAGAAGAATTAAGCAGTAAACAAATTTTGTTATTGTGGTAAGTTTGATTTTAGGATGTGTAACTTTTCTTGCCACAGTTTTCCCATGTAGATTCTTAAAATTCTCTTTGTGACTCATTTCACAGTGACAGTGCAGGTTATACTTTTTGCAACTGATGTACCCCTACTACAAACAAAGCACAAAATACTCCCATGCATGACACTAAATAAGTGCTAATCGACAGCCGTCTGGAACGATTATCATCTTCAATTGGCATGAGCCGATCTTTGAGGTGGTTAAACTACTTGTAAGTTACTGTTTAACCTAAAGCATTTTCACTAAATGCTTGCTGAAGCATTTTGTGAGTTTCTGTTCCACTTTTACCAAATTTAAATTTAATGCACATGTGCTGTTCTTCCACATCTTCCATTTTAAAGCACGAGCAAATCGTAGAACACACCAAACAACGAAGCACAAAAATAGAATGAGATGACCTTCAACGCTCTTACTTTGCAGAGCAATATTGAAGGGATGCGTGCAATGCTGTATGTATCTTCCAAACTATAAGCAGTTTGTGGGTATTCGCACTATTTCACAAACTTTTGGGTGGCGTAACTACCACCCCCGCAGCTGGGGGCACAGGTAACAAAGGGGCGTACTGCAGCTGCCGGTTATAGCTTTATGAAAAATTTGGAACACACACAATAATTAACCTAAAGATTCATATTTTGCTTTAATATATATTTAACTTTACCTAGATAAATGCCTAGTTTCACTTTTAAAACACTGAATGTTCTACAGATTGAAAGTGTTTGGCTCTTTGACTTCGGATTGTAATACGATTACTCTGCAATGGGTTGTAAATAATACGATCACCCTCTCTCTGCACTGCTGTGGAAAAGCGTGAGGCCACAGTGGGATTCCCCGTGGAGGATGTGGAAAACAGTCAGTTACCTAGAATTACGTGCACGACAGGCATCGACATTTATTCACAGCAGTCACAGATCTGCTATATGTAAGAGGGTGATTTCTTCAAGTGATTTATTTTAGTTTAGAACAAAGCAATTACACGTATTGTCAAATCTATTATTTAAAAAGTTAAAACTACAGGGTTGGGCTGTAAGTACCACCATTTCTTTTGTAGACACTTTGCCGGACTTCCTACCCTCCCCCTTTCCCCAACCACCACACACACACAGCGAAAAATGCATTCTCCCTCGTGTTCAAAATCCTGGGAAAATTACTGTGCTTAGGAGTGCTGAAGTAAATCTTGGGGGAGGGGGGGCACACGTTGTGCTAGTTATGCCACTGGGTGACACCTTGTAAATGCTGACCACATATCACTCTAACAACGTGCTTGATAAAAAAGCACAATGGGTTTCACAAGTTACAATTCATGCACAAATATATTTAGATAAAATACTCACACTTTTTTAGCTCGTGTGTGTGTGTGTGTGTGAAATACAAGGTCTGTCCGGAAAGTAATGAGACTCATTCAATAACAGACGTTTAAATAAAGTTATACTTACATAACATTGAAATTCCTTGAAATAACATCCTTGAACATCAATACACCGCTGCCAGCGGTTCTGCCATACTGCATAGCTTGCTTGGAAGTCTGGAACAGGGATCTCTTTCAAAGTACTCGTCGTGGCAGTTTGCACATTTGTAACAGTCCCAAAATGGTGTCCTTTCAGGCTGGATTTGAGCCAGGGAAACAAAAAGAAGTCAGCCTTGGCCAAGTCCAGGCTGTAGGAAGGTTGGGGCAGCATTGCCACGTTTTGTTTCACCAGAAACTCTCACTCTCAGCGACACATGGCTCGGCGCATTATCGTGGTGAAGAACCCAAGTGTTGGGAATCTCCAGGCAGACGCGCACAGTTCTGTTCTTCAGCCATTGAAGGACTTCCACATAAAATGCAGCGTTGACCGTTTGTCCGGGTGGTACGAACTGCTTGTGGACAACACCTTTACAGTCAAAGAGGACAATGAGCACCGATTTTCTCTTTGATTTGCACATTCGAGCCTTCTTTGGTTGAGGAGACTTGGGAGTGTGCCACTCTGAGCTCTATCTTTTCGTCTCCGGATCGTACTCAAAGACCCACGTTTCATCACCTGTTATCACTTTCTCCAAAAACCAGGTTCACTCCTCACACGGTCCACAAGCTCACGAAAAATCGACACACGGTTGTTCCTCTGTTCATCGGTCAAAACCTTAGGAACCAATTTGGCAAACTTTCCACATCTGCAATTCTTGCATGATGATTTCATGCACAATGGATTTCGCGAGTCCCACGTGCTCTGCTACCAATCTAACACTCAGACGTCAGTCAGAGTCTAAAACCGCTTTCACCTTTTCCACATTGTTTGAAGTGTGAGACGTTGAATGGCGCCCTGGGCGTGGCTCATCCTCGATGCTCTCTCTTCCCTCTGTGAACGTTTTGTGCCACCGAAACACTTGTGCTTTCAATAAAGCACCCTTCCTGCAGGCTTTCTGTATCATAGCAAGCGTCTCGGTCGCGGATTTTTCAAGTTTAACACAAAACTTGACCATGTGTCGCTGTTCGACGCTCTTCTGCATTTAAACCATTACGCAACGCTCACAAAGCTGTCCACTTCGCAAGCGATCCTCACTCTGTAAAAGCTCAGAGCCAACTGACGAGACATCGATCATTTACCTAACATACCCCACCACCCGTCGCGCCCAGAGACTCCGGCACTTCTGATTTACCCAGAAAAAAAAGTGGTCTCATTACTTTCCAGACAAACCTTGTAATTCAAAATCGATGTAGGCCACGCTAAATTTTATAGGGCCCCATATAAGAGCATCAAGTGCTGAAGAGGATCATACAGATTCACTTTCAGACATCCTTGAAAATAATTCGATAATTGATTAGAGTTATCGTGGAAACTTTGGGTAACTTTGTTCATAGTAGATCGCATGGCTTCCATCATTGACTTTTTCGTATTTTTTGTTGCTTGTAATTGCTTTTTCTGTATTCCATATTTTGTAGTATGTCAAAAAGTTCCTCAAATATCTGAAGGCAAATGCTTAATAGTATACAGTGTGAAAAAAAAAAAAAAAAGGTACTGTATGAATGGTCTGATGATGTGCCAGTCTTTATGGATTCGAATTGAGGTGCATGAAATGTCTTAGCTTTTTTTATTCATAGTTAAATGTCTGTTGCCCACATGCTTTTCTTTCTGTCAGTTCATTTAACTACTAGTTAAATGAAATCATGCTTCTTTTATGTGAAATGTCCAGTGTAAATTTTTTTCTTGTTGTTTTTTTGCTGTGCTTTGGTTAAACTAGTTATAAAATGCAGTGTGCTTTACATAATTCTTTTAAAATTATCAGACAGTGCATATTTTGTACAGGTTGCAAATATGTGCTTGTAAACCTGGCAAGTCCTTGAAAATCATGATTACGTTTTCAAGGCTTGGATTATCCTGGAAAACGTTTTTTTTTTAATATTTATTTTAGTCTTGAAAAGCCTTGAAATTAGTGCTTAAAAATATATTTGAATTTCTTTTAGGAAATCAGTGTTACCTCTTTTTTAGCACATCTTTTGTAAAAAAAGATCATGCTTATTCTACCGGTTTGTCCGTCCGCCTGTCTGTGGACACCAAATCTCTGCCACTATTTGTGTAATTTGAAAAATTCTTTTTGCTTTAGAAAGCTTCAAATGTGCAAATGGTGATCCTTCATTTCTTTTCTTTTTTTTTTTACGATGCACAATTTTGCCGCTGGAGGGCGTGAATCTAGAAGATGAGTTCAAAATATATTTTATTGCTTATATTTGCTTCTAAACAGCTAATTGAAAATTCTTTTTCCTTTCAATTACATTTATGTCAAATACTATTTTAGGTATAGTCACTTTTTCAAGTTATGCATGGATTTGCTGTTGGGGGCATAAAAGTAAATTGCGTTTTCCCCAATATCTCTGCTTCTAAAATTCGAATTTGCAAAATTCTTTCTGAACTGGATACAACTCTGGATAGGAAATGCTTTGCATATAATTTCTGATTTTTTTGGTAAAAAATGGTTTGGCCACCAGGGTAAAGATTAAAATTGGTGATTTTTTTCAAGTGGCCAGTGGGTGGACAAAATCTAGTGGCCACTTTCCTGACAGCTATTTCGTGTTGTATACAGATTTTATTGCTGCACTGTATACCTTTCGTTTATTTAGACATAGTTAAATTTAAGCTTAGTAGTTACAATGGCCCACTGTATCATGTCCAGTGCAATTAAATGAATAAATATAATTTTAGAAGTTATATTTTTCTTCAACCACATTATCCAAATTTTCTAGACAGTTTTTATTGGAAAGATAATTTAATCATTTGTATTTGGTCTCTCGCTATGTTCACAAATAAAATCTCTCAATCTCTCCACCATAAATTGATAGCAGTGGATGGGTCGAAATTTTCAAGTAGTACTTACTTTATTTAATTTGCTGTATTTTCTAAAGTCATTCTTCTCATGAGCATTGTCTTGTCATCAAGAACATTGCCCACAATGCTTGCATTCTCGTAACTTCTGCATTGCTTGGCATAACAGTCAGCAGTATTGAGTATTTCAACAATATGTGCTATGACCTTCATGTACTAAAAATTGCTTGTTTTTTGTTTCTCTAACAGTTTTTAGTGAGTTATTGATGGTCAAAAATATTCAGACATTATGTTTCGAAGCTGCTTCCATTCTGCTAAATTTTTCTTTTCATTCCATTTATTTTTGGTTAGGTTCTTCTTGGTGTCAAAATGAAAACTGGCTGTATAGCTTTCAAAAATGAATTTCATATCTTATAACAGAATCATTTTGTGGTACAGCTGAGATTGGGAGAAATGTGATACCAACCTGGTCACTTTGTTTCACAGACTCAGTGATTCCTGACCACTAACAGAAAATTCAGTAATTTTCAGTAATTTCCTGGGTTGTTCTAGTAAATATTACATTAAAAACATTGATTAACCTTCACAGGTGTTGAACAAATAGTCGTGATGAAATAAGAACACTTGCTTGCTAAGTATCATAATTCCATCGGATTCTGTGCAGTTTTCAAACCCAGTGTCAGGTCTTTGGGGGGGGGTCAGAAAATGTTCAGTTTTGGTAGAATTTCAATGATTTGTCATTTTTCCTGTTTGTCCGCCACAGACCTTTCAAATACTTCTAATTCTCCATAGTCGCTATGAAAATCGTCGATCGCTGCAGAGTATAGGGAAACATTGAATATACTACGGAAATAAAAAATCTAGTTGTCGGGGGGGGGGGGTCCTTCAGAAAATGTTGTTTTGGTAGAATTTTAATGATGATTTGTCATCTTTTCCTGACCTCACACCTTCCAAATGTAACGAATTCTCCATAGTCACTACAAAAATTGTCGATTGCTGCAGAGTACGGGGAAACATTGAATATACTACGGAAATAAAAAATCTGGTTGTCGGGTTTTTTTCCCTTCAGAAAACTTTGTTTTGGTAGAATTTTAATAATTTGTCATTTTTTCCTGTTTGCCCACCTCAGATCTTCCAAATGCTGCGAATTCTCCATAGTCACTACAGAAATCGTCGATCACTGTGGAATTATACGGGAAACATCAAATATATTATGGAAATAAAAAAATCTATGAAATAATGTTATTCAATCATTTGTTCAAGTTTATTTTCATGTTTTCAAAATTTTAACATTCATCAAACATTTTTGGGACTGTTTGTTGGATGTTTTTAATGTCACGACATTTGTTTGATATAATTTGAGCATCTTCATGCCGTTCGTCGCCTGAAAATGATTGTTTTAGCACTGATGAAAATGTTCCATAGTTTTCTAAATTTTGAATTTTTCTTACCCCAAGATGCACTTTCTTTTCACTTTCTGGTTATATTCTTATGTTATATTTTTTTCTGATTATGTTTCTCGTTTTTAATATCTTCAGTAATAGTGAAAAAGAACAACTTTGTATTTTTAAAGTTTCTTCTAGTGAAGCGCAGTTTTTGTTATTTCTAATAGTCTGTTCTTCGAAACCAATCAATATAGAAAGTGTTTTTTCTTTTCCGCTTTTTTAAAGCTAAATTAAATTTCAAAATCGGTACTTATTCCGCCCGTGATGGAATCTCCCTGTTCCGTGACTCGTAAAATGACTATGACTGCAAAGTGAACAATAGAGTACTGATTTTTGATATTTAATTTCACTGAAAAACTTGTGTTTACCCATCCATTAGTAACATTTTACTGTATTAAGGGACAGACAAGTTTTTTTCTGTTTTTTTTTTTTTTTGTTTAAAGCCAACTTCACGCGTAGAATGAAAGGTGGCGCCAGCGGCAGAAAGTGAAGTCCTGATTTTCTATCTTTGATTTCTTTTTGTAAACAAAAGGGAAAATTCTTGCCCATTTTGTTTGATGATAAGAAAGAAATGCCTAAGCAATGGAAAATCGTGCATTTTCAGGGGAACCAAAATTTAAAAAAAGAGCTGCTGACGACGGGTTGTGATGCCACAGTTCCACTAAAGCCACAGGTGTCCACTCCCGATATGGTTACTTTGTGCACCAACTTAAGTGGAAAAACAAGCAACCTTCCCCGTTCTTGAAGAGTGAATCTATAAATAGATCGTACCCACTTATTTACGGAGGGAAGGGCTGTTTTTCACTGTGCGTGAGTTGGATGATTTGAAAATGCATTTCCTATAACAAGCGTTTTAAAAACGCAAATTAATTCTTTAGCAATGAAAAAAGGCAAATTTTCGAGCGTGGTGACTAAATTTACTTTTTCTACTGGACATTTTATTTTATCCAGTCGCCACATGGCGAGTGGCGACCACTAATGTTAATCTTTACACCAGGGGGTGTAAGTGTTAATTTCTGCTTCTGATGTATTTGCAGCAAAATCTGAGCTTCTAAAATCTCGATTAAAAAAATTCTTTTGTGTACTAATACTGCTCAGCTCGGAACACCTTTTAAAAATAACTGCTTAAAATAGCACATAATTTTCCCACCAGGGGCCATAGATGTATATCTTATTTTTGTCGATATCTCTGCTTCTAAGAGTCCAATTTGAAAAATTCCTTCTTTCTCTGATGGCGTTTCAGGTGCGAAATGTTTTTTCGCATATTTTCAAAATTTTCAAGTAATTCATAGACTTTTCACTAGGTGGCGTAAAGGTAAATTGCGATTTCCTCGATATCTCTGCTTCTAAAACTCCGATTTGAAAATTTCTTCCTCTATTGGATACAGCTCCTGATGGAAAATCTTTTGCATATAATTTCTAATAGTTAGCAAAAAATGGTTTGGCCACCAGGGGTTGTAAGTGTTTTTTGATGATACGGTATATTTGCAGCAAAATCAGAGCTCCTGAAAACTCGACTGAAAAAATTATTTCATGGACCAATACCACTCACCTCGGAAAACGTTTTGAGAATACTTTCTTCTTAAAATAACTGCATAGTTTTCCTGCCAGAGTGTGTAGATGCATGTCTTATTTTTGTCAATATCTCTGCTTCTGAGAGTCAGATTTAAAAAAAAAAAACTTACTTTCTTGGAAAGCATTCCCACTACGAAATGTTTCTCATATAATTTCAATTTTTTTAACGCACAAGTCTGCCACCAGAGGGTGTAAGTTCATGTTTCCGTTTACAGCCATATCTGCGGGACTAAAAATTCGATTAAAAAACTTCTTCAATCAGATACTTCTACTATGCAAACTCTGTGTGTGTATTTTCTTCCCAAAATAATGCACAATTTTGCCGCTTGAGGGTGCTGATTTTAATCTGTTTTTCACAAGATCTCTGCTTTTACATGTGCCATTTAAAAAATTCTTTCAACTTCAAATGCCATTTACCTTGTAGAACACTTTAGGCTAGTATGTGAGAAATTTTGTAGTTCACAGTTCTGTTGCTAGGTGGTGTTTTTGTACTTCAGTTTGTAGCTGGATCGCCGCTTCTAAAAACTCTATTGAGAAATTTCTCCTTTACTGTCATTATCTACAATAAAGATGTGGAGCATTGTCCTCTTTAAATAATGCAAAGATTTTTCCATGAATATTTTTCACCTATTTCCAACTTTCCATTATTCTCAATTCTTCCTTCTATATTTCTTCTTTTACCTCATTAGATATGTGCCTTCCCCGTTCTTAAATTCTGGATCTGCCCTTGCTTTATTTTATAATAATTTCAATTGTTATCAGTAATAGACTGATTACATGGGAAGATAATTAATCATTTTCAGATTGAGGAAATGGATTTTCTGATAGGCCTTGTGGTAATTGCACCACCATGATTCAGTTTTGCGTTATTGAGTAATCTTCAAATTAAAAACATTGAAAAGAAATGTAATAAGTAAAAAAGCACACTCATCCATTTACACCTTTCATCATTTTTATTACTTAAAACTGAAATTGCTTTTAAAAAATAATTTGATGCGATGATACTGTAAAGCGTACTAATCATCCTGGGATTTTTTTGTATATGTCCTGGAAAGTCCTTGAATTTTTTTTCCCCAAAAAAAGTACGAACCCCGTTTACAAAAATTTGGTCTGCGGCTATTTAGTTTTTTGGTGACGTAGTAAAAGAGTTAAGGTCGATATGACAGCTGGCACAAAAATTGAAATATTGTTTATATCATGAATTAATGTTATCATTGTTTGTTTATATTAGAATCAACCCCCTTGCATGCTCAATATGTACTGTATTTATTTATTCCCATGAGTTGTGCACAATTGTTGCTGAAAAACAAACTGTGTGATGATTATTTGTCATACCTACACATAGTCAAAGACAGTCTGTGTGACTTTTCTCTAACGGAGTTACTGTTTTTCATGTACCACTAAGTGTACTTTGAACTAATCTTGTATGTTTGTGGACATTGCAAAACTGAAATTGCTTTTAAAAAATAATTTGATGCGATGATACTGTAAAGCATACTAATCATCCTAGAATTTTTTTGTATATGTCCTGGGAAGTCCTTGAATTTTTTTCCCCAAAAAAAATATGAACCCTGTTTACAAAAATTTGGTCTGCAGCTATTTAGTTTTTTTTTTTTTTTTGGTGACGTAGTACACAATTGTTGAGAAACAAACTGTGATGATTATTTGTCATACCTACACATAGTCAAAGACAGTCTGTGTGACTTTTCTCTAACGGAGTTACTGTTTTTCATATACCACTAAGTGTACTTTGAACTAATCTTGTATGTTGGTGGACATTGCAAAACTTCTCAAAAGATAAAAAGTATCAATACTATTATACAAATATTCATCTCTAATTTGTGTGCATATTACAACTGAAGAAACAGATAGCCAGTGACACTGGAAACATAGTGCATTTAAAGGTGCAAATTAGCACTTGCCACGCACCAGATGGCGATTAACTGGTAACTTTGGCAATTAAATTTATTTTAGTGGTCGACCATTTGTTATTTTTAGTGCCAATTTACAAAACTATAATAATTCAGAAGTAAAGATAAAAGGAAGTGAAACCAGTCCTAAGTAGGGATGGCAAAAAACCTCGATGTTTTTGAGCATCGAAGTTTTGCCACCGATATTTATGATCGATATTTAAACCTCGATGTTGCAAAACCCTTTTAGTGCGACGCAGCCGATTCAGCCTGCGTGTGTTGTGCTAAGAGTGCAGTAGGCTGAATGATCAGCCCTCGATTTTGACCCAAGTGGTTCCCGAATCAGACAGCAGATATCGCGTGAATGATCATATCATTTATTAATCATACTGTTTTGAAATGAAATCTCCACGAATCATACCGTCAAACAGCAATATTATTGAACAAATCATGAGAATATACAATAAGAATCGTATCGTAAGTTCTCATTTGCGGCTGCCCACGCACTTTCGTCACATGACGGGAAGGCTAATTTCAGCCAAAACTTTTCCTACTACAGTTGAGGCAGGGCTGTTCACAAGGTATTGTGGGTGAATTATAGAACGTTACACTGTCAGAAATCACTTTTTCGAGCCCCGTTCAAAGTGCAATAATGCGCAGCTCGATGACAGCGTGTTTATTTTTCTTGCGGACTTTGCCACGCAGGAGAACGAAATGTGTTTTATTATTAGAAACTCTTCACATTATTCATTTCTTTTTTCCCAAACAAGCCAACACAATCGCAAAACTCAGTGAATTACAAATTTCCCACATCTTTTTCCAAATTCGTGTTAGCTGAGGACGAACTTTATTGACAGCTTGTTCCTCATTATTTGCAGACGTGTGTTTTGAATCACTTTAGAATGACATCAGCCTGTAAGGAAATCTTGAAATGGCTAGTTGTAGTGAGAGTGAAAGTTTGCCAAATGATAGTGATGATTTTGAATCACTTTAGAATAACATCAATCTGTAAGGGTATATTCAAAATTAAGGGAGTTATCATATTTTCTTCTTTCTTCTGCAAAAGAAAAGTATTTGAAAATTTGTTTTGAATTTGCAATTTCTATTTCAAAAAAAATATTTCATGTAAAGTTATTTTTTACACAAAATTCAGTAAAAAATTTTAGTTATTTTTTACACATAAATAATATATATATATATATATATATATATATATATTCTATAAAGAAGATACCTAAGCAAAAAAATACATATATAATTTTGACTCACACCTAATACAACATAGAAAAGGTTATGTATCTACCTGTGTGAGTAAAAGGAGAAAAGATAAAAAAATAAAACAACTGAATGTAGAAGGTGTCGAGAATACTGAGCCTTGGCTTTATCAAGGACCAGCAAAAACTCTGCATTTTCTCACTTCCACAAAGACCTAGTTGGAAATGGGTTTCTGCAAGGCCATAGATGCAAGTAACATTCCCACCTAAAATAGTTAAAAAATATATATATATAAGTCATGTCCTCCGTAGAGTAGCATGACCTAGCACTAGTTAACAATTTCGCTTGCATCCATTAACCTTCATGGCCCGACCCATGCTCTTCATCTGTTACTATTAAACAGAGAGAAGAAGATTAAAGAGAACTCAAGCTGTGAGAGTGACATAATAAATGGAAATGATTTTCAGCTATAACGAAATTCCAAGTTCGTTTGAGAGAGAATCCTTAGTCTTCAGTTTTGCTCTTAAGTATATATATATATATATATATATAAATTTAAGTTATTTTTTACACCATATATAAAGTTCATGGAAAATTTTTGGCCAAAAATATTAAAATTTATGGAAAGTACAGCATTTTTTCTTGAAATTTGCAATAAGAAAAAGGCTTGGCATTTCTGGCATATATGCACACACATTACACGTAGCACTAAAAGGGGCTTAAACCTCAATGTTTCAGAAGCCAATACATAGAAGAAAGATAGAGGTTTCATTACTGATGTTTGAAACCGGTAAAGAATATTTTCTGCATAAAGTAAATGAATTTGTTTTTGTTGCATTCTCCTTTAAAGAGTAAGGGAATGTAATATTTTTATGTCGTGAATTGGCTGTTTTGGTCGATGTTTCATAGATGAAATCGAGTTGTTTTCCTCGATGCTGCAGGAACCGATACATAAAAAAAACATCAAGGTTTCCACCGATACATCGAGCGTTTTAACACACATTGAAGACTCGTGCGACATTAATCACTGAAGCGATGAAAGATTTCAGTCTTTAGCATGATTTAATGATTAAAAGATGAGAAATATATACAATTAAAATCATGAGCACTTTCGAGGCAGCGGCTGCCTCTTCTTCAGATGTAATAAATAAATACACATTTAATCTATAATGGGTGCATGTAGATTACTATTGGCTAATAACTTACCATGCTTCCCACAATGCAATGATCTATATTATATATAGATTAAATGTGTATTTATTTATTACATCTGAAGAATAGGCAGCCGCTGCCTCGAAAGTGCTCATGATTTTAATTGTATATATTTCTCATCTTTTAATCATTAAATCGTGCTAAAGACGGAAATCTTTCATCGCTTCAGTTTTAACACATATTATTGGTTACTCGATTTGAATTGGTGAATAATCACTTATATTGAGCAGCGATTTTACCCACCGACGTGACCATTTACTGCTGCAAACGGAAAAGTATGAATTCATTGGCTTATTAGCAAAAACATCGAGGTTTTCACTGATACATGGTAAATTTCCACCGACACTATCGATGTTTTGGGAACGAGTAAACCCAGAGGGAAAAAAGATTTACAAAATGGTTTTTATTTTGCGCGGTGAGTGGCTTCTTTTATGTTCAGATAAAGCCATCCATGTAAATAATAGCAGTTACATTAAAGTTCCTATTAATCTCTCTCCCCTCCTTTTTTTTTTTTATGCTGGAGACTTTGGCCACTAAGATTTGTTAACATACCAGCCATTTTTTGGAGGGGGGGGGGCACTGACTGTTTTGGACTTACCAGCCACTGGCCACTTAGTTAAAATTCCATTTTGCACCTATAAGTGCATTCAGAAATAATACAACACTTCACATTATGCTGAGCACTTACCTGTTGGTTTTACCTGTAAATGTGTAGAAATTTTACTGATGTCATTTGAATAAAAAAATTATCAGTGTTCCCCATGCATTGTTGCTGATTATTGCTAATAATTAAAAGGATTTTTTTTTCCTGTAGGATTTTTTATTTGCTATGAATGTACTTCAAGAAGAAGGCATTATAATAACAGAGCCATCTCTTAGTTCCTGTGAGAGTGGAGAAGAAAAGTTTAGATTCATGCTGTCATTACTTCACTGTTTTTTGTACACTTATCAGGTAATTTTGCTGTTATGCTGCTTATTTTTAGTTTCTTTCCTATTATCTGGCACTAATGACTATTAGTTGTTACAGTGTTCTGGCTGTGTGAGTTAATTGCTCGGGTGTTCTTTGAGTTAGAAGATAGTGAATTTGAAGCCTGCTGTTCCCCGTTTTTGTGGAGTTTTCCTTGAGCACCCAGTTGATATTACTTATCCAGGGTGTGCACTGGTGCTTAAAAATTGTGATATGTTTTCAATGCCTGGAAAAATGGCACTTTTTTTAAAGCAGTTTTGAGAAAAGCCTTGAAATTTAAAAATGAGTGTTTTCAATTGTTCTGTGCCTTCTGTTCTCCAAAATGATGATCAACCACCACATTTGAGCTGTTGCCCAGAAGTAAGGAAGTAGCATTTTTCTTTTATTCTTTCTTCCACTTAAGTGACATTATTCGTTAGTAGTTTCGTATGGTAGTTTCCGTTAAGAATTGCCCAATTTTGATGAAATGTGTAATAATATAATAAAGTGTGTATAGTTCTTTATGTCATAAATAAAGTAGCGGCATGAACATTTTTTTTTCTTTTATTTTATAAAATGTGGATCACTCAATCTTAGCAGTTTCACCATATATTCACCCAAATTTGCCTACCTCTGGAAAAGGCAGTTTTCTAAGGCAGTGCATTGCATTGCATGGATTTTCTTATTTTTTTGTACGAAAAGGCCAAAAAAATAGTAACCCATGGAAGATTCTTTTTAACCTTGCATATACTGTTGAATTAATATACACAATTGACGTGGATTAAGAACATCAAAGAGAAGTCATTGCTCATTCCACGTTTATAAGTGAGTCACGGAAAAATTCTCATCGGCCGCCACCGGGAATCGAACCCAGGGTCTTCCAGTTATGCGCCGGACATGCTACCACTGCACCACAGCGGTCTCGAATTCTCCAGACTCACATACGACTAACTGCCAAACCACCTGGCAGGTTGCTTCTTGGAGCCCCGCACAATGCTGGGTATTCACCAAAAATGGAAAGCAGCAACTGAACAGATAACTAGGAGGCGAATGAATAATTAATACACACAATTGACGTAGATTAGGAACATCAAACAGAAGTTATCGCTCTTTCCATGTTTATAAGTGAGTCACGGAGAAATTCTCATCGGCCGCCACTGGGAATCAGACCCGTGAGCCTGGAGAATTCGAGGCCACTGTGGTGCAGTGGTAGCATGTCCGGCGCGTAACTGGAAGACCCTGGGTTCGATTCCCGGTGGCAGCCGATGAGAATTTTTCTGTGACTCACTTATAAACGTGGAAAGAGCATCACTTATAAACGTGAAAATTACCATAGTTGCACACATCCCATTTGTCTGATTTTGATTGTTATCAATAGATTAATGATTTGGAGAGATAACAGAAAATTGTGAACACGCTAAAAATATTTTTAAAAAGATTACCAAATTCAGCAGTTTCATCATTGAGGTGAAGATTTTTTGTGATTATTAGTGACTGATAGTGATTTGGCTTATCATGCATGGGTAGTGCAAATTGGAAAATTAAAAAATTATCCAGTGGCAAAATATATAAAGAAATCTACCATCCCCATATGCATTAGTTTTGTGTGTTTTTAATTAATAGCTGCAATCAAAATTTCTTTCAAAAGTATGATCTTGAGAGTGGACATTTATCCTTGAATTTTTGTGCAAATGCCCTTGAAAGTTCTGAAATTTATTTTCTCCTAAAGTGTGTGACCCTGTTATCCCTCTTTCCTTACTCCCATGTGAATCTGGTGTGGGCTAATGTTTAGGGTGGTTTATATGTGATGAGCCTAAAATGTTTTAGCTTTGACTATTGGTTAAAATAGGAAGTGAGCAACTGCATCCAAGGTTATATTCATAAGATAATTATTTCTATATAAGTACCCATGGAGAAATCATAAATGGAATTTATAACCACTAGTTCAGGTTTTAAGCTATATGTTGTCTGTAAATGCAAAATTTTCTACAGTTTTCAGTGAATGTTAGAAGGAAATAGAATCTCAAATATAAATTAAAAGTTGTGCCATTTACAAAAAAAGGAAAAAGTCAATTTTATCATCCTGTTAATAAACATGTGCTTTAGTTTTGGCATGTCTCATTTTCTACTATATATCTGTAATTCTGTTGGTTTTTCAAAGCAACTGCTGCTAAAAACATAAATTCACTCACAGCAATAGGATGATGATAAGAAAACCAGCATTTTCATGAATTTTGTCATCTATATAAACTTTGTGCTCTTCTTGCAATACTACCAAAATTCGGGTTGAGATTACCAAGAATTTAATTTTTAGGGAGATGTTAGAGCAAATAAGATACCCTCTTTCAGTTCAGTGTTGCAGGTTTTGTAATATTACTGCTAAGGACTTTCAACTTCCAGAACAGGAAAATAATTTTCAAAATGTGATTCCATGAAGAAAGGTAACTTAAATTGTGCATAATTTCGTCCTGCTACTAATTTGTAATTGGTTTATTTTGGAATACCTTGGTAATGACCTGGGCCCAAATTAATGGGGGTTTTTCCCCCTTACTATAGCACTTGCCAGTTCACTCTATCATATTTTGTTCCTTAGTAGCAAGGAGCTTTGCTGTCATATATAAGTTAAATTTGTTCTAGATGCAAAGTTAAATATGTAATTTGAAACAATTGCCAAAAGCAAATAATTTAAATTTAAACAAGGTTAGGCCATATAAACCCTTGGCCGCGAGGACTGCTTTGCTTTGCCTGTCTATTCTGCTCACTTCCTCCCATGCATCCAAGACCAGATAAGTGCATTTCTAGTAAGAAGGAAAAGTGAGAGTAAGTGTTGTGATATTCTAAATCACATTTTTTTTTTTTTTTTAAATTAGATGCCAGACTCTATCTTTAAAATGAAAACAATGTCTCTGGCAGGTTCATTTAGTAATGCTGAGTGACAAAACTTCAAAGAACACCAAATAATAAAAATAGAAAACCTTTGAAAAGTGCACTAGTAATGCTTACTAGTACTGTGTGTGCATGTTTGTGTGTTTCCACTGTTAAATTTATATGCTTTTTGCTAGCTCCTTTTTTATGTACTACTGGCTGATTTCACAACCTGTAATGACTTTAAAAAGGTATCTGTGACCCCTTTTAAAGCTGTCCTTAACTTCCCAAGTGTTCAAGACTGTTAAGCTAGAACAAGAAAAGGGACATTTATTTCTTCTGACTAATCCCTCAAAAGTAGTTTTCTTGATGTATGATGTAATTTTCTACTGGCTGGATAAATTTTGTAATTTTATTCTCTTCCTGAGGCATGAGCTACTGTCATGCTGTATAGGTTGCTAGAAATTGAAAATGTTTTAATGAGTGTTTTGAAAAATTTTTAGGCAAAGCAAAAGCTCTGGTTTCTACATGGCATACTTCTTTGGTAAGAATGGCATGGAACCATGTGACATCTGGAGTAATACTGTATAAGAATAGAATTGATGACAGTAAAGCTATGTTTTACAAAAGACAAGGACAGAATTAACTTAAACAAGACCCTGGAGGAACCACAGTTGTTAGGCACATTTCTTTGCAATTTGATTATTTTTGTGCAAATAAAAAAATTAATTCGTACCTTTATAGCACTTTGAGCTATGAGTAGTTCTTTCAGAAATTTCTGTTATTAATTTATGTCTTTGTGAATGATGTTTGTCACATTACATATTTTTGAATGTTGACTGGAACATAATCCTATCAAATCCTAAGTAGAATAAAATGTCAATTCTTAAGTGATCACATTCATAGGTTTTAATGAGCATATCAACTTTAACTATTCTATGGTAAGTTGTAAAATTAAATTATTACATCAGTATTGTGTTTCATGTTTTTCAAAGAATTGACAGCAGTGTGTATGGGAAAAAATTACTGATGTGTATTTCTCTCTTATTGCCTTTGTAGGCCTTTTCATATGAAAGTGTTCAGTCCCTCCTGCTTATTATCCTTTTTCAGCAAGCAAGGAATTGGAAGAAAGATCCAGTCTGCTCTGAAATTATGCCAAGTTCATAACTAACCAGTCTTAGCATAAATGCTATTACAAACATTCAACAGATGGCGCACAACTGGTGTGCAACATCACCGACCAGCCAGGAGGCATGAAACAGCTAGTGAATCATTGTGCGTTCAATCACAGATGAGATAACATGTTTCGTGAAGTACTTGCCACGGAGTGGGGTGATTATGAGAATCGTGTTGCTGTAATAGCGCTGCACAAAGTTGGAAAATCAGTTTCCAAGATTTTCAACATGCTGAAAATCAGCCAAATTTTTGTCTATCGGATCATAAAAAGGTTCCTTAAAACTGGGATCGTCACTGACCGCCCCAGAAAGGGTCGGCTACATACCGTGAGGACTGCTCGCCTGGTGAAAGCAGTGGCTGCTCATATTTGACGAAATCCTGTCAGAAAACAATTAGTGATGGCTCGTGAGCTGAACATTTCAAGAATGTCGATGTCACGCATGCTGTGTAGTGGCCTAAGGGTGAGAGGGCACTTCCTTACCCCACAACTGAAGCAGCAGATGGTCTAAAGGCAAAATGTTTGCTGCAGTGTTATGCAGACAATCGCCACATATAGATCCTTTTCTCTGATGAAAACAGTTTCACAATTGAAGAGGCTTTCAACTACCTAAATGACTGGGTGTATGCATCAACCTCACGAGAAGCTCAGGAGAAAGCTCCAAGGATCATGAGGGGCCATCATCCTGCTTCTGTCATGGTTTTGTGGGGAGTCTTCTACAAGGGTACCACGGAGCTCCATTCCTGTGAGAATGGAGTGAAAACATCCGCCAAAGTCTACCAGGACAAGGTTTTGGAGCCAGTGGTCAAAAATGTGAGTCACACCCTCTTCCAAAACCAACAGTGCAGCTTTCCGCAGGATTCCACACCTGCCCACAAGGCCAAGTCAACCCAGGAGTGGCTTCAATCGAATTTGCCAGACTTCATTTCTCCAGCTGATTGGCCTTCCAGCAGCCCAGACCTCAACCCATTGGTCTACAAGTTGTGGGCCACACTAGAGGACATGGCCTGCAAAAAGAGATGCCCCAGTATTGATAATCTCAAACACTCTTTGGTACGTGCAGTAGCAGCTTTCCCGGTGAAGACCCTGCGTAAAACTATTGATGAGTGGCCACAGAGACTGAAGGACTGTGTGAAGGCAAAAGGATGCC
Organism: Macrothele yani; assembly: GCA_039090855.1. NCBI lineage: Eukaryota > Metazoa > Arthropoda > Arachnida > Araneae > Macrothelidae > Macrothele > Macrothele yani. Next base: position 70,890,449 of record CM077016.1, on the reverse strand, counting down.
ATTTTGAAAAGTGATTAGTGCCGTGTATTCACAAGTGTACTACTAATGTCATATCACAGGTATATTAAAATATCTTTAAATTTCTTTTGTTATTTCATTGAATACTTTGTAACAGTATTTATGGTAAGAGTAGGTATATAAGCACCAGAAATTCCATTAGGAAAGTGTGCACTGATTTATTTAAATGTGGGAGTAGCCAATATTAACTACAAGCACAGAGCAGGAATTCTTTTCATGCTTCTATTTTGCTTTCATACTCTGACAGGTGATCTGATTTAGTGCATGCATAACTTAGTATTTTGGTCTACATGGATTTGTAGGTCCATATGATGTACTAAGCATACAGGAAGTTGAAAGATGAGGGTATAAAAGCTTTTTGTATTGTAATAGACTCCTGCATTGCAATAGTTACATAACCACAAAGAAGTCATTTCTAGCAATCAATTGGTTTAAAACAGGGTTTGCGTGCCCCCTAAATCCTGGAAATTTTTTGATTTTTCATATTTTTGTGAAAGATCCTGGAATAGCTCTAAAGTTTTTTCTTGCAATGAAAGAAAAGAGTTGGTCAAAATGTTTGGATTGATTGTGTCAGTTTGTTCTAGCTTCTTTTGCATTTGTTTGTGATGGCATGACTTACATCAGTGTAGAGACATGATGTCATCTCTTTTATCTTATGTGACACTGCAATGCAAGATGTTTGAGTTCCATGTGTCCAGGGACCTTGGTTTGTGGCATGGCAGTTGTGTACATTTGGAGTCACAACAGTGTGTGGAAACCTTCTTATGAGTCCAAGATGGCCATTCCTTCTAGCACTCACTTTTCTCGCTGAAGGACACATGAAAATACATCATGGAGTGTCGAGACATGATGCCATCTATTTCATCTCATGTGACACTGCAATGCAAGATGTTTGAGTGCCATATTTCCAGTGACTTTGGTTTGTGGTATGGCAGTTGTATACAGTTGGAGTCACAACAGTGTGTGGAAACCTTCCCATGAGTCCAAGATGGATGTTCCTTCTAGCACGCACTTTTCTCATTGAAGGAGATTGATATCTGGCCTCCCTGCTGCCAGTGTGCATGGGAATAGATGAATGTGGGATAGGGAATCTTCAGTGCCATAACAAAATTGTTTTGTATTATTATTATTATTATTATTATTATTATTATTATTATTATTATTATTATAAGTTTCAGATTGCTTCTTATAAGTTTTATACAGGGAAATTTTGCCACATCATTGAAGATGTAACACACACTGAAGAACACTATCACAGTGGAACCCATGGAATTTCATAAGAATTCTCAATGCATAGTAAATTTCACCCCAATTTGCAAAATATTAAAACAAAGCACTATGATTCTAGCAAAGATTTAAGCTCCTGGAATTTTTTTATAAAGTCCTGGAATTTATTTCCTGTAAATGTGTATGAACCCTGTTAAAAATAGACCTAATATGTCTTTTTCTACTGGTGAATTTGGAGGAAACAAATGCAGTTCTTCAAACTGAAAAAAAAAAAGTGAATGTTTTGCAGTGATTACATGGTGTTATATTTGAAGATCACACAAGGTGACCGTTCTGATGTAAATGACCGGTGATAAAACTAAATTGTTCTGTTTTCCAGTAGATGCTTGATGGAGCACTGAGATAAGAGTAGGTCCTCATTTCCTAATGAATGCAATCTAAGGTTACTCTAGTTCTCTGAAAATGAGAGGAAGTGATTCCTATGCCAACAAATTTCTGAGGTACCTACTCAAGTCCAAAAGTTTTGTCACCCAGTGTCAACTTGTATAGAATATGGCATGTTATAATTTACAGCTTGTTGTAAACTAATAATTTCATATTAATATTAAAAAGGAGAAATAACTCTACATGCATTGTGTTTCCAACCACCATGATGATTTTTCAGCAAATAAATGTACTATGTACTAAAGGGAAAAAAAAAACAACTGAGGGTGGCATACTGTATTCTTTCAAAAAAAGCAGAGATTTTATGGTGTATGCTACTATATTCCCTCCTTAGCAACCTTTGTTTTGTCTGAGGCAGTGACATATTCACATAGGGGTTAGTTGGGATCAAACTCCCCCACCCTTGGGCTATGACTTGGCATGATCATTGTTAAAAAAAAAAGTTTTGATAGGAAAAAAATTGAATTTAAATTTCAAAAAAGTTCTACTGTTTGACTGAAATACGAAGTTCACACAAACTTTCATGAACACAACTCAATATAAACTAAAGTGAAAAATATAAAAAAGAATTCAGTTTGATTTTTTTTAATCGGTAAGGTACTGGGACAGTGCGAGATCATGTGGATGGTGACACCACGTCACACTGTCAACGGCACCGCATGTCACAAATAAAACGGCAAGTGTTTGGTTGTTAATTGTTGCAAAGGTCTCATGTTTGACCTTGGCAATATAATTAGAAATATCAAGATTACAACTGATGGAGTACTTAATGAACTACCTAAAACAGCACGTCAAATTGAGTAATGTTTGAAGTAAGTCAGGAAATATTTCATAGTAAAAAATGGGGGCATTGTTTATTTTTGGCATTTAAGATTGCATGTACCGTGCATTGTTGGAGTGTGAATCAACTAAAAATTTTAACTAATTAATCAAAATTTGTTAATCAGTTGATTAATCATCCCTTTAAAAAAAATCGTCTGCAACGCTATTTCTGGAAAGACATTTTTCATTAAACCCTCCCCATACCAGCATCCTGTATACACCACTGATTGAAGGTGTATAAGAAGTCAGAAAAGAAAATATTTTACTCTTCAGCATTTGGATTTTAAAGAGTAATGAAGTAAGCATAGGATCAACACTAAGAGTTGAATTTTTCAGTTTTTGTTGTGGGAGTTTCTATGTTGTCAAGTAAGTGGCTTAAGGGTTGCAAAGAGTACAGTCAAAGGAGAACGAGTTTTAATGGTAGCCATTTTCACAAATGGATTTGACTTGTGTCTTTTCCATTTTATACAGTAGTTGTTGTTAGCATGTAATTATAACTTTTCAGCAAAAGAAGTTGTACACTGCTGGACAATTGCTAAGGACGGACCATAAACGGCTATATAGCGCATAAAAAAGTAAGTGTGGGTGGATGCCAAGTGAAATAAAATAATGTCAGAATGCCAGGACATTACAAGAAAGACAATTTATTGTGCTCTGAAATTCAGAAGGCTTTGGAACATGTTCAAGGGACAAACAGGCCATTTTGTGCAGTGAAAAAAATGCAATTACCGTCCGCAGGCGTTCCGGCGTAAGATGTCAATACGGGATATGGCCACCATGGAGGGCGATGCAAGATTCCACACGTCGTGTCATGCTTTGCACAACATTATCAAGCAGCTGTTGGGGTAATTTATCCCATTCCTCTGTCAGTGCACGGATGAGGGTGTCCTTGCTTATTGGAGGGCATTGGCGACCAGCAAGACCCCTCCCCAAAGCATCCCACACATTTTCAATGGGATTCAGATCTGGAGAACGTGCTGGCCATACCAGGCGTTGAATATCCTCGCTCTCAAGACACTCCTGGACAGCGACTGTTCGATGACATGTTGCGTTGTCGTCCATGAAAATGAATCTATCACCGACAGCACTACGGAACATGCGAACATGAGGTAGCAGAACATCATTAATGTAGCGTTGGCTAGTCATAGTCCCAGTTGGAAGCACATAGAGGGACGTACGGCCATTGATCATGATGCCAGCCCATACCATGACACTACATGTCGGATATCGGTCCCTTTCCTGTATGTTTGCTGGACAATATGCAGTACCACTATCACGCCAGATCAGTTGTCGTCGACAATCAGACGATAGACTGTATCTACTCTTATCTGAGAAGAGGACAGCAGACCAGTCGTTATCAGTCCAATTGCAATGTTGATGGCACCATTGCAAACGGGCAGTACGGTGACGTCTGGACAATGGGATGCACACAACAGGACGGCGGGCGTATAGTCCTCCTTCATGCAAACGTCTGGCGACAGTTTTTCGGAAGATCCGATTGCCAGTAGCAGCCATAAACTGATTTGCTACCTCACTAGCTGTGCTGCGCCGGTGTCTTTTTGTTGATAGCACAATGTACCGATCTTCTGCAGGTGTCGTACTGCGAACACGACCTCCCCCGTGACGTTTGCTACACTCTCCATTTGTTTGAAATGATTTCCAAAGCCTTGAAACAACACTGTGGCTGACGTCGAACTCCCTGGCAACATCTGTTAATTTTCGGTCTTCTTCAATCTTGCCAATAATAAGGCTACGCGTAAAATCATCTAGGTGATGTCGGGAAGACATACTGAAAATTGCAAGTTCGTCAATTGATTCTTTCCCTTTCAACTTTGCGTTTGAACAACAACGGTCAGTACGCGTCAAATCCTTTATATCTCTTATCAGCGCTATGACGTCACGAACAAGTTCGGCAATCCAAAATTTGCATACGCACAACACGTCTTACTGTATCCCGCACTTATGCTAATTTCCACATTTTCCTGCCTTCCATTTTATGGTTGCTATCGTTGCTATTGTCATCCGTCTTTAGCAATTGTCCGGCAGTGTATAATCTGATTATGTTCTTTTATTAGTAGTGATAGGAATTTATATTTTGTTGAAAAGGTGTCATGTTGACTTGAAAGAGAACTGCATAACATGAGTTCAGCATCAAGAGTTGGTATTTTTTATTTTCGGTGATAAAGATTAGATTATAGCATAGTTAGTGGAAGAAGTTTACCTATGAATAACCTTCAGTTCCAGTTATCTTTGTTAAACAAATTTCCTTTTCAAAGTCATTGTATTCACCTCAGTTTGCTGAGGGATCAGATGTGCAGGCTTCTGTCAGATCATTGAAGTTGGGCATAGATTTGAAAATGTAGATGTGATATGGTTGGGGGGGGGGGGTCCTACAGTGCTATTCTGTCCCGTCCTGAAACTGGTGACCCTGAACCTGAATTTGGGGTAAGTAATTTCTTATAGCATTAGGTGCTTGTGTAAGCCGTTAAATCCAGAACTTTAAAAAAAAAATAAAAAAAGTTTCGTCTTCTTGCTGTTTCTTTACCAGAGGCCTAATCTGCAGGAGCAGTAAGCTGGTGAATAAACAGGCTCAAGAAATTCAACTCCTGCCAGATGTATCTGACTTGGGCACATGGTGCTTTTTTGTAACATTTGAAATCTGCATAAAATTTACTACTGTTCATTAATTCCCCATAGACACAATTATTGATCTTTTACATGTGGTACTCTCTTGTTAAATCTCATAATAGATATGGATGTTGAAGTAAGTTATTGTTTTTATTATAGTAGATTTTCAACTGTCTTGATGTTTTTTGTTAATTGTAGGTAATATGCCAGTACTTGTCTTCAGTGGATGAAGAAATTGCTTCAGAGCTTATACTGCCTCAGTGTCAAACAGTTATAGAAAAAGCTGTTTGTGATGGTTACACTTTGGATCACAAGTCACTTTGCTTAGACATGATTAAAAATTGCATTAGTTTTCTAGTCAGCCAGGAAGCACTGTGTAAAATAAAATTGTAAGTATGCTGCAATTTTTTTCTATGTATGAAATAAACTTGTATTTGATTGACTAGATATTTATTAAAAATAAATCTGGAAATCACATCAATTAGTACTCCTGATAAAGATTGGGAAGCATAATGTTTTGTTTTACACCACATCTTTCCCTTGCAGGGCTTTGAATTTGTGGCACTGCCTTGGTGGCACGGTAGTCTAAGCACTGCGCCACCAAAACCATTCATCCAATGGGGTCTGGATGAGGCATGGATGGCGTGTTCGTTTTATGGTATTAGCTCTCTCCCTTCTTTGGAACCAGTGACCCCAAATAAAGAACAGACAAATGCTTACAGCCCATCAAGTTGCTCATTGTGGTCATTAAACCTCAAATGGGGGGGGTGTGGCTGAAAAATATATTAAAATGATAACACAGCAATCGGACATCGCCAGATTGACTGTAATTCCTTCTTCCCATGTGAATTAAATTACATCAGAAAACTTGAAAATTTCATCGCCATGGAGCGGGAATCGAACTCGCATCTCCCGATTTCCGTTCGAGCGCACTATCCATTACACCACCTACATGATGAAATATCCATTGCACCACCCAACGATGAAATTTTCAAGTTTTCTGATGTGGTTTAATTCACATGTGAAACAGTAATTACAGTCAATTCGGCGATGTCCGATTGCTGTGTTAATTATCATGACGTATTTACCACGTATTATGAGAAGAATATTTCTTCAACTCTGAATACCTAAACAACTCTAGATTTTCTTAACAACGCTAGATGGCAGCAGAAATCTAAACGCGGTCGAAGAATATTCCGATGCTCTTACCACACAGATACTTGGGAATTTGTCGTCGTGGGTGGTGCAATGCATAGCGTGCTTGAACGGAAATCGAGAGATGCGGGTTCGATTCCCGCTCCACAGCGATGAAATTTTCAAGTTTTCTGATGTGATTTAATTCACGTGTGAAACAGTAATTACAGTCAATTCGGTGATGTCTGATTGCTGTGTTAATTATCATGACATACTATGAGAAGAATATTTCTTCAACTCTGAATACCATTAAAATACTTGATCATGTTGTCATTTCTGGCAAGTTAATGTCCTTGTTATTTGAAGGAGCTAGAAACTGTGCTTCTTCACAACATTCTAGGTATCTTGATTTTAAGAAAATTAGTTAATGAACTACATATATTGAATTTTTGTAATACGCCATCCCTTTGTGGTTTCATAAGTTTATACATTTCTAATGAAAACTCAAAAGAAATGTGCTTTGTATTCCTGATATTCCAGTTCAAAAGATTATATTAACCAATTTGAAGTCCTAAGTTCAATCAGTAAAATTGGCCACTGATATACTACACGAAAATTTTCAAGTAAATTTATGCATATGTAATAATAAGTTTAAAAAAAAAAAAAAAAAAAAAAACAACTTTTTTACTCATTTTGGGGAAGTTATTTGAAAAAAATTAAATTTTGGTATTGTACCAGAATTCAGAGTTTTCACTTAGGAACTGAAATCCAAAATGCTGCATCAAACACAGGGTGCGCACGCGTGCTTGAAAACCTGGAAAGTCCTGGAAAATCATGATTACGTTTTCAAGGCATGGAATATCCTGGAAAACGGTATTTTTGTAATGCTGTCTTGAAAAGCCTTGAAATTTGAAATTAGTGCTTAAAAAAATGCCCTTTTAGGAAATCGTGTTACTGACTGTTACCCCTTCATTTTTTTAAGTTCCTCTCCTCTGTTCTCAAAGAAACCGCCGGCAACAGTGGTGTTTCGGATGTGCCCAAATCCTAATTTGGCTGGGGGGGGGGAGCACTACTTCCAGTGCAATAAAATTGGATGATTACTAGCAGGTCTGTTAGGGAAGGGAGCTTGATGCATTCTCTAGCCCTGAGCTTGATGTCCGTCCGACAACTACTGAGAACAACAGAAGGGGAAAGAAGAGACATTTAGCATTTGCAAGGGGGGGGTCAGCGTGTTTACCAAGTCAGCTGGCATCCACCAGTGAAGAGTATGCCTGAACAACACATTCATCTGCTCCTTGTTTATTGCATTAAGACGCTTGCTTCCGGCCCACCCCTCAAGAGACTTCGGCTACTTATGATAAAAAATAAGAAAACTATCTTTGCGAATTTTTCACAAAAGTGGCTGAAATTTTTACATTTACTATAATTGGATTACAGAAGCTCACTCCCAAAATTCCATTTGAATCGGTTTAAAACTTAAAAAGTTAGCATTGGAAATTTTTATTATGTGTGCCTCTTTAGACAATGAGCCTTGAGCAGAAAGTGTGTTACCATAGCAACGGTTGATTGACAGCTGGGAGCGCTGATCCGAAGCCCTTGGTTGGGAAGAAAGCAAACACCTGTTTATCACTTCCACGGCTCAAAAGGACTAAGGTATTTTCAGAAATCCATTTTTCGGAATTTTGAAAATAACACAGTAAAATTTTTACAGTGGTTAAAATACATCACAATAAAGTTCTAGTGCAAATTTCGCCAAATTCCGTTTGAAACTTTAGCAGATGCAAAAAAAAAAAAAAAAAAAAAGAAATCTTCCGTTGCAAAACCGGATTGAAAAAAAGAAACTGCAATTATAAATTACGGGAAAAGCAAGCAAATTATTTTTTTTTTAGATGCCATGATTTATTTAAACAGAGTGATCCTTAAATTTTGTTTCTGTGATGATATGGACTCTATTTTAATTACAAACATACATTTTTATTCAGATGTCTGAGTTACTGTTTTAATAAAAAAATCTATAATTAAAAAGTTTTCAATGGATTTTGGCGAAATTCAGCAGATAAACGTATTTTAGTAAATTGCAACGTTATGACGTAAATTTGGTCATTTTGTCGAAAAATTGGGCAGCTTTTTTTTTTTACGTTTTCTCCTATAGTTAGGGTGAAGGAGGAAGACACTTCAGTGAGCTGCAGGTGGTGATTTATGGCGATGTGCCAAATGAAAAGAAGCCGTTCCGTTCCATCAGGACATTCCAGAGGTTGAGTGTGCGTGGACGCGTGCTCCTGCTGTTTGAACTTAATCGGAATGTTTTCGGGAGGGGGAGAAATATCGGTTTCAGCTTTACAGCTTTCAGGCTCCTTTTTTTTTTCTTGGTAATAAATAAAAACCATAGTTGCTGCATTCACCATTGATCCATATTCGCATTTCTTGAATATAAACTGCAGACAATCGGAAACATGGTGTTGAGTGGGTCTTGATGTTCTTCATTTGTATCTGCTGAATTTTGTTCTGTGGGAATACGGAATGAGTTATACTGTGAATACATACAAAACTACATATTTTTGAGCTGAAAAAATAGGTGTACTTGTACACAGTAGCTAACGTGTGAACTCAGACAAAGACAATCAGACATATGGACGTCTGATTCCATAAAAAAATCAACCCACTTTTATTATACACGACAGGTAAAAAAGAAAAAAACATTACATGTTTTTAAACATTATAAAGGAAAGCGGATTTTTGAAACACCATGACTTGATGATATTAATTTCTAAAATTTTTTTTTCGATTTTAATTTCTGAAACCTTTTTTTTTTTCAATTACAATACATTGTAACAGGATACCTGTGTGTTGTATCCCTTAGTTGTATGGCAGATTTTCAGTTGGCCGATATCCGCGAACGTAAGTGGTAGTTACATTGCTATTGTTGATGATGAAAAGATAAATACTGGAGTAATGTAGAATGTTGCACAAAGTAAAAAAAATCGCCCCCTCCTCCCCCCTTCGAACTTTTATGTGGTTATCATAGCTGATCAACCATTTCATTCCATGAACATCAGCACATTTCAATCATTTGACCATTGGGGGTCTGACGGAATTCAGCAGTGCTTAAGCGCCTAGCGCAACGAGAACATGCTAATTACGGACAGTTATATTCCCTTCCATTTGCATCTTTCATCATTTTTATTACTTAAAACTGAAATTGCTTTTAAAAAATAATTTGAGCATGATACTGTAAAGCGTAATAATCATCCTGGAATTTTTTGTATATGGCCTGGAAAAGGCCTGGAAAGTCCTTGAATTTTTTCCCCAAAAAGAGTACGAACCCTGCAAACAGTATTTTCATGTACTCATGTGACAGAAGTATAGAATTTAGCATTTACAGGAATGTACTCACAGAATTTCAATGAAATGTGTGTAATTCTGAAAATGTTTATCAAACTGCAAATTCTGCCGTGTAATGCATATGAATAATATGTTTTGAATAACTCGGAGGTAATTAATGTCGGGTGTAAAATACTGATTCACAGGTTCCCTTAAGAATATGTATTTTTAAAATTAATTTATGTGGAAAAGTGTTATTTTCAATTTTCAGTGTCACAAATATGTAAGCTAAGTAGAAAGGTCTACTTAATGCTTTTTTTGTTTGTTTGTTTTTCCCTCAACTGTTTTGACTCCTGAAATTCCATTCCAATGAACTTTTCTGGAAAGCCATCCTTTCCATAAGTGCAGTTCTTGCCTGTATATTAATGGAAAATGTGCTTATGTTTGTTAGCTGGCTGGAAATATGTTTACGTTTCTAAGAAATGCTAACACAAGTTTCTGTCAATTATAAAAGCATCTTTTAAAAATGTCAGAAAAAAGTCTTATATACACCGAAAAGCCAAAACATTGTAATCAGCATGTTTTTATGTAAATCGAAGAAACTGCAGGTAAACGACAGCACATGTGAAGTTCATGAAATGCTATAAATAACACCTGATATTGAGCTCTGTTGATCAGTGTTATTCTTGTTCTTCAAGTGGGAAAGGCAGCAGACTTAAACAAGTTTGACAAAAGCCACATTGTAATGGCCGGACAACTGGGTCAGAGCATTTCCGAGACAGCAAGGCTTGTGGAGTGCTCACAGTCAGAAAGAGTGTTCCAAGGACGGGGAAAAGCCACAAACTGCAGCAAGGTGTGGACCAACCACGTCTCATCAATTCTAGAGGTCAGTGAAGGCTATCCTGTATTGTACAAACCACCAGAAGGGATATGGTGGCATAACTCACCGGCAGTTTGAATGCTGGTAACAGGAGTAATGTGTCACAGCATGCAGTTCATTGAACCATGCTGAAAATGAGACTGCATAGTTGCAGGTCACTCCAAGTGCCCTTGCTAACCTTGATTCACTATCAAAGTGTGATGTTAAATCAAGGGTAATTTGATGGATTTTAAGTTAGCAAAATTTGGTGAGCACTGCAACTTTAAGGAAGAAGAGAAAAGCTGAGCTGGTCATTTTCAGTGAACAAAAAGAAATTTGTAAATACCTTATACATTGGAACATGTCCAATATCTAAAGGTTTGAGTTTAATGTGCAGCTATGTAATCAATACATTCCGGGCAACTTAACCATTTTCATGGCCTTGCTCCCAGTTCCACATTTCCAGCACCTGAGTTTTGATCAAAATGTCGCATGTTTTTAGAGGTAGCATGGGAGCTATTCACTTTTCGTATCTGAAGTCATTCACTTTATTATATTCTGTTCCTGGTCGTGTACGGTTTTCGGAGGCATCGTGTAGTAATCCTCTATTACTCCTTCATTTTCACACAAAACGCAGTCACGCCATATATGCTCATCAGAAACATCTGCTGTCCTTTTACATATTAACATTCAAAACACAGCGTTTTATTTCGTCATACACATACACCAGACATACACACAAACATTCATTATACAATATATATAATTCACAAATGCTCTATGAACTCACTATATACATACTGTATATACATCAGACATTTCCTCTTTTGTCAACTACATCGATATTTTTAACCATGCTTTCTGCTTGTATATGTCCCACGTCCATTGTAAATTGGCTTCGTAAAAGTAGCTCTCCCATGCCGCACTCTACCCTCTGCAGCAGTCCAACCCTAGTACTTTCTGTAGCAACACGCTACCATCATCAGGGGGGACGGAAACTCTGACCTATACTCTCAGTATCCTCAGAGCATGTGAGTGACTCTCCTGGGACAATATTGGTTCTCGAAGCTTCATTCTCTTGGCCGCAGTGGCACCCTTTCTTGTTTGTTTTAGATTTTAATTTTCTAACATTTTTATTTTTTTTTAAAAGAAATTTGTGAAGTCCAATATTTAACAATTGGGAGAAAATCAACATACTGACTAAAAAGGGATGGATGGGAAATGATGACACACATTGCAGAATTTGCAGAGAATCTGACCAGTGATGGAAAGATTAGAGGTAATTTCCGTTAATGGGCCCACTTTCAAAACACTCTGTTTTGCCTTGCACTACTCTGAGCCAGCATTAGATAAAGTGCATAAGCAGAGTTGAGAATGAACTACCTACTCCCAAGGAAAATGAAAGTGACTGTAGTGTATGCACATGTAAGCAAATTTCTGAGCAGCAGCTGTAGAAAGCCATGGTGTTTGAAGTGATGAAGCACAAATGTCACCTAAAGGGGGAAACAGAAGATAAGACTTTGTGGAACTGTGTCCTTTGCCATTTGGAGGAAGTTATGTCATCAGAAATTGCTGCAGTGGAGGATGAAAGTGGAGAGCATATCCACTATCATTTGCAACATCTAACTGTAAAAAATATATATGTTTTTTTTTTTAGACAATACACCACAGCACTGTTGAGACACTTACTGCTCTGGTATTCAGCAAAGATAAGGAAACAGAAACATAAAACAAGAGTGTTGCAGACTGTTTCTAAAACAATGTTTCTACATAATGCCTGCTATAGGATTCACTGCTTTGATTCAGCTAAGATTTATCTATGTATTGTGCAGTGTGTGAGCTAATTTAATTTCAATTTGTAGTCGTGTATTTAATTAGCTAAAACTGAAAAGTGCATGTTATCATTATTATGTATGTGTGCATAAATGCAACTTTATCAAGAACTTTCGTCTATCTTCAGTAAAGGTGGACAAGCTTAGCAATGTATGGCTCAAACCAAAAACTTGTGCCTCCCTACCAGGCTCAAATGAGTTTAAGCTTTTTAGCTTGAATAGCCACTCCACAGGCTTGGGTAAGCTTAAAATTTTTCTAGCTCAATTAAGGGCGTGAAAAAAGATTTAAAAAGAAAAATTCGAATTTTGGGGAATCCATGGTATAGCAAACTCCACAGCATTTTCATGTCTTGGTTATATAAACACCAAAAATATTTTTTCCTGTTGGTAGTTTTTGTGCTAACTGTACTAAAAATTTACTAGTCCCAACTAAATTTGACCTAGCCCCATTATTGAATATAAGAGTACATAGTGAAAGGGAAGAAACATAGAAGTGTTTTTTTTAAACTATGTTGCAATTTTAGCAATTTCTTAATAAAATTATATAATATTAATGTGCATTGTTTTAATGTATCATTTAAATACTCTAAATTTTATTTTCATTCCTTATTCTATGTTTGTATCCTTGAAACATCTGTTATGATAGATGTATGCCTTTTTTGTGTAAATCTGTATGACAAAATCACTTCTAAAGATGTTTGCACCCATAATATTCTTTCCATGTCATGTTTCTATTTGGCTTCAGGCAAGAAAATTGGGGGGTTAAAATTTAGGACATGCAGTTATTCACACACACATACAAACTCACCCCACTCCACCCACCCCCCAGCAACCTATGACATTATTCCATGAAAAATTTATGGCTTAAAGTCAAAATGACAGAAAGCATTTCCTTTCCTGTCCCAAAAGCAGAATAGCATTGGGGGGAGGGAGATCTGTGCAGCAAGTGATCAAAGTTAAGAGTGCGCTGTTATCTAATGTTCAAATGAGCGCATAATTGTTGTTGTTTTTTATTTGCTACGTATCTATATTGCATTTCTTTTTATAACAGGCCAATGTTGTTGACATGTCACTACTTTGCCAAAGCAAGCAGCAAAATAGGCATTTTTGTGGCAATCCTAATGTATAAACAGCTAAATTTACTGTAAATGTGTCATTAATAATGGAATATTTCTCCAGAATATAATCCAGTATTCATTATACTGCCCTAAAGTCTTTGCAAATGTGAAAATGTTGGTTGATTGCAATTCTTAACTACACTGGCAAAAAGTAAAAAAAGAACACCAAGAAGGAGACGTCCGATACCAACGAAATTTATACAGCATAATAACGGAATACAGAGGATAACGTGATCAAAACAGTATGGCAAAATACAGCTGTATTTGCTGGTAAACTGAAAAATAACATTTCCATGTAACATGGTTAGTACGAGGTTGAACCGCCATGAACTGCGTCACACTGTGCAATTCTGGCATGGAGTCTGTCGTACAGGTGTTGGATGTAAATTTGGGGTATTGAGTTCCAAGCATCCTCAACCTGGACGCGTAAATCGGGGATGGTCGTGGCTGGCCGTGGAGACCAGATAAGTCGTCCCATAAAATCCCACACGTGCTCAATGGGGGACAAATCTGGTGAACGTGCAGGCCTTTGAAGTTGTCTCACACCCTGAAGTGCATGTTGCATTGCACGTGCCGTGTGTGGGCGTGCATTATCTTGCTGGAAAACACCACGATGGACCGACCTTACAAATGGCACAACAACGGGCTGAATGATGTTGATGATGTAGGAGGTGCTGTTTAACGTACCTGGTACAAACACTAGTTGTGTACAGGAGTGATAGCTGATCACTCCCCACACCAAGAGATCAGGTGTATGCCCTGTGTGTCGCTGGCAGATGCAAGAAGGGTGGAGACGCTCCCTTGTGCATCTGCGAACACGCATACAGCCATCGGAGGCTCCCAAGCAGAATCTGCTTTCATCGCTGAACACGACAAATCGCCATTGCGTTCCCCAGTGCAGACGCTGGCGACACCACTGCAGCCGTTCCTGATGGTGGGCTGGAGTCAGAGGCACACGTGCACGTAGTCCTGCATCCAGTAGACGGTTGCGGATTGTTTGCACAGTCACCGCAGGTGCAACGGCAGCTCGGATTTGCATCGCAGTGGATGTTGTGCTTGACAACGCCGCTCTTCTTATGCGTCGATCGGTCCGCTCATCAGTTCGTCTGTGACTCCCGGTTCCACGTCTTCTCGTGTGGGAATGTTCCTCGGACCATCTACGCCACCATCATACCGCCACCGATACTTCCCGTCCAGTTCGCTCCGCAATACGATGATACGACCACCCGGCCTCACGGAGTCCGACTAGACAACCTTGCTCAAAGTCCGATAACTGCTGAAATCGTACACGTCTTCCATGTCCAGGCATTGCAGCTTCTTCAGGGTCTTCGCACGTGTCCGTACACCGACGACTGATTACATTCACTTCGCCGTACTCCTTAAATACCACCAACGATAATTTGCATATTATGCCATGCTGTGGCGTAAGCGCTCACCGGTTGGTATTAAAATTAACATCACACCTATGTAAACTCGACCCCATTAACATATGTAAATTTCATGATCGTCCGCCAATTCCTTCTTGGTGTTCTTTTTTCACTTTCCGCCAGTGTAAAAAGTTATCCTTATATGTATGAAACACACACAAAAAACCATTGTAAGTCTTCTCGTTTCTTATGACCAAATTATTTTTTCAGAAACTCCCGAACTGTATACAAGCCTAGTCATCCACATCTCACTATTGTTTTATCTGAGATTGGTAAGTAAATCACTTTTTGCTGTCTTTAATCATGTTTGTAATATTCCATAGTAAGTCCATTATTTCTACTGTAGGTGTTATGTTATGTGTGACATAAATATGAAGTCCTCAGCAAACATGCATATTTTAGTGAATTCATGTCTCTGTGATTTCTGCCTCACATTTCAAATGTACTTCCAACAACCGTAATGTACTTCCTTCGTTTCTTTGAAACAGTAGACTAGAGTTGTTTTTTTTATATATGTCTGACGATTGCAGATTGCCATTCTTGAGATAAACGGTGTTTATGAAGCCTTAAAATCCCTGCAAAACAAGAAATCCACTTGACTAGATGGTATAACATCCTATATGTCAAAGTGTGTAGTGAATGGTTGGCTGAAAGTTTTAAGCTGTGTTATAACTCCAGTCCTGTTCCTCATGATTGGAGTTTTCTTTTTTCACTCAGTATGAAAAAAGAAAAGGTGATCAAGCTGGTTGTAAGAACTGTTGTTTTTTCTGCCTACTGAGGATGCCTGTGAAAGTGTCTGGAAAGATCATCATTGATAAGATTCAGGAATTGGCATCAGAGAAGCTTTGGAATGTGCAAAGTGGTTTTATACCTGATAAGGCTGTGTGGTTATCAAAAATGTAGTTGACTGTGGTAAGAAAGTTTGTGCAGCGTTTGTAGATTTGGAGAAGTCTTATAACCATGTTAACAGGGTGCTTCTGTGAAAGGTCTTGGAAAAATTATGGTATTATTGGGAATTCGCTTAAGTGTGTCTACATGCATACATGCATACATACATACATACATACATACATACATACATACATACATACATACATACATACATACATACATACATACATACATATCATTAAGCTGTTCTCTGAGATTCAGAGGTTAGCTCCTCAAAGAAAGACCATCTGACAAATAAACATTTAACTGATAATACCATCCCTAAGATGTTCTCTGAGATTAGCTCCACAAAGAAATACAAACCACCAGATAAATTTTTAACTGATTATTTACTTACTGTTGCCGGATCAAACTTCTCCATTTACAGCGGTCTTGACACACAACACGGGCTTCAGTGGCATCCATCACATGACGTACACAAGACCTCCTATACTTCATACTCATAAGTGTGTCTGAAAGCTATGTATGCTGGCAATAGAACAAGTATGCTTGTAAACAGTGTTTTATTGAGTTGGTCTTCCATTGGGGCATGAGTCAGACAAAGTTGTGTAGCATCTCTACGGCTGTATAGTGTATTTATGGATTCATTCATGCATGATGACAAAATATGTAGTATTGGTTTATTTCTTGGTAATTTCCATGTGTGCTCACAGGTTGTTGTATGCTGATACATAGGCCCGTTGGGAGCAAAAGTGAGTTCCAGAGTATGTTGCCTAGAATGAATTATGTATGTATGGAATTCCAACTCAGTGTACACTGTAGGAGCAAAACATTATGACCACCTCTCTAGTATTGTGTAGGTCTTCTGTGGGATGCAACCACTGAAACCATTCGATGAAGCAAGGATTCAACAAGTCCTCAGAAGGTGTTCACTGGTGTTCCATGATGTTGATATCCATTCAGTCAAATCCGACTCTAGGTGATTCTATAGGTTGTGGCCCTCCATGCTTCATGGTGGTCTTAGACTCTCTACCTCAGCTGTTCCATGTCCAGCCCAGCATTTATTTTGATTGTAACCAGCCAACATCTTCTTTGTCATCCTTGTCTTTGTAATCCCTCTACCATCCCAAGCATTATATCTTTCTCCGATGAGTCCGATTGCATCACATGACCATAGTAAGTTAGCTGTAGTCTGGTAATCTTTCCCTGAAGTGACATTTCTGGTTTGATGTGCTCTAGAACCTTTTGTACGTAACCCTTACTGTCCATGGTTATCCTTAACAATCTTCTCCAGCACCAAATCTCATAACCATGTAAGTGCTGCTCATAGTTTATCCAGTGTCCACGGTGGAGGATCTATACCTTGCAGCTGCCAATCCATATGGTCCTCAAAATATTCACTTGAGTTCATGTTGGGTGACATGGGCTGCCATGGAAGAATGTGGTAGTCATCCTCCATGTTCCAGGAATCCGCCCTGGACATTATGGACCTTATGACATGTGCTGTGGTGAGGGTTGCTGCAGTCATGCATTTACACCATAGGCCCATGCAGAGGAGGGATCATTACACCATGGGCGTTCTGTTCAGGTAGGAATATTTCTAAGTGTATATCACACATTCCTTAATTTTGTTTATATAAGCTTGCCAACGAAATAGATGTATTGTATCAAAATACAATTTGCTGTAAGGAAATTTATATTTATCAAGGGCAGAGGCACCATTATGATTAAAGTGTCTCTTGTCCTGAATAAAGTTACTTTATTGCAAGCTTATGTGAACAAAATTAAGGAATGTGATGTGCAGTATATGTTGAGAAATACAGGGTGTCCCACTCGCTACCAAACCTGGCATTTCTTTGATAATGTTAACACCAATGAAGATATTGCAACAAAATTTGAAGTGGACTTGCCTCATTTCGTGCAAAATGTGATGACATCACAACATGTGCTGGAAGTGGCCACCATTTGCGTCCAGACAGCATTGAACCCGGCGCACCATATTGTAGAAAGTCCTTGCCAGTACGTCCGCCGTCACCGCCTGAATTTCTTTGGTGATGTTTGCTTTCAAGGCATCTATGGTTCATGGTTTCTTTTGGTAAACTCTCCCTTTTAGATATCCCCATAAAAAGTAATGAGGAGGCGTCAGATCGAGCGAGCGCGGTGGCCATAGACCCTTCGAAATGACGCTGTCACCGAAAAAGGACTGAATTTTGGCCATACTAGTGTGTGATGTCACTCCATCATGCTGGTAATATCCAATGGAGAGTTGTTTGTCATCCAATTGATTTACAAAGGTGTTGAAGATTTCCATATATGAAGCTGTTGTGATGGTTGTATGGAAGAAGATGGGATCAATTATGTAGCGCTGGGTCATCCCACACCAAACACCCATTTTCTGTGAATGTGGATTCTTCATGTATTGCATTGGAATTTTCACTGACCCAAATACGGGAATTTTGAGAATTGACATATCCAGACAGGTGAAACCATGCCTCGTCCAAGAACCACGTGTAGTCCAGAATGCCTGGATTTTCCTAAAGAAATGTCTGAAACCATTGACAATGTGTCACTCGTTTCACGTGGTCAAGCTCTTTCAGTTCGTGGACCACGAAGATATGGTATGCATGAAGCTTCACTTTTTTCACAGCACACTGACAAGCTCTTTTGGACAACCCTGTTTCCTGTGACAGTTGGCAAAGTGACTTCCTGGGAGACGCAAGTAGTTGGCTCTTTACATTCTGGATCGTTTCCTCGGACATTTGTGGACGACCTCCTGCGTCGTCATCTAATAAAGTCCCTTTGGTTTCCATTTTTTCGACAATGCCCTACGGGTGGACTTACTTGGCTGATGTCTGCCTGCAAACCTCTCCAGGAGGTGCTGTTGACAAGACTTTATCGATTCTGTTTTCCAATAAGTGCGAACAATGAACACTCGCTCCTCCAGAGTATACCGATACATTTTCACACGTACGCGAACAGCCACAAGCACGAGCACTCACTATCAACAACCGTGTTGTGAAGACACTCTCAGTTAAATGGCACAACAAAGCAGCAGAAAGGCGCGTCCCGCTGGCTGGCGGACTGCTCTCAGTGACGCCACACTTAGGAATGTGTCTGCCACTAAGAAGCGTGTCTGGCTGTCTGGTGGACTGAATCAAGTGGAAAACGACGAAAGCTTTCTCACTACTGTAATTTTTAGTGATGAATCCACATTTCATGTATCAGGTATTGTGAATCGTCACAACTGTAGGATATGGGGCAGTGAACCGCCTCATGCTGCTATTGAACTGGAATGTGATTCTCCAAAAGTTAATGTGTGGTGCACCCTATCAAAAAGAGAAGTGATTGGCCCTTTCTTCTTCTGCGAAAAAAACATAAATGGTGACATTTACTTGGGTATGCTAGAAAATTTCGCTATACCCCAGATCAAAAGATATGACAACGTCGTTTTCCAACAAGACGGCGTGCCTCCGCATTGGTTAATGTGTGTACATAAGTGCCTAAGTGAACATTTCCCCAACAGATGGATTGGGTGTGGTGGTCCCAATCCGTGGCCTCCTCGCTCTCCAGATCTAACTCCATTGGATTATTTCATGTGGGGTTATGTGAAGGATCGTGTCTATCAGACGCCTCGTACTGATTTGCAGGAACTAAAGCAGCATATCACAGTTACTATTAATTCCATAACTCCTCAGATGCTTGCCAATACATGGCATAAAATCGAGTATCACTTGGACGTATTACGAGCAACCAAAGGATCTCACATCGAAATTTATTAACTTGTGTAGTTACATTGTAAGTTAGTACAGTCAGTTTCTTTCTATCTGTTTAACATTTTGTTTTATATAATTTTGTAATGTGTCCAATAATTCTCTGACACCGACACCCTGTATATGTAGTAAAGAATGGCCTTTTTATGAAGCATCTAAAGTTTTGCTGAATCACATTTTGTAAGCCATGTGGCTGCGATTTTAGCCTAGTGCATGGTGGCTACGATGATTGTATGCGTCATGTGGAGAGCAAGAAGCACAAAGATCATGGCAAGAGACAAAATGGAGATGTGAGTAAAATTAATGTAACCAAAAAACTTCTGACAGCTTATAAAGAATCCTGAAAAAAATATCAAGAGCATATTAGTGCTGGAAAAATGCAGCAAAATAAGTGAAAAAGAGAAGAAGAAATTGAATGTTCACAAGGTGATTTGAAACAGGAAGAAGCTGAACTTTTGCAGCAGTTGGATTCCTCTCATAAAATGTTAAACAATGCTGAGATGAACATTGAATGTGGCATAAAAAAAATGAGTGCAATAGAAAGTGGACAGATACTATTAAAAGAAGCAAAACAAAACATTGCTAACTATCTTTAAAAATTTGAAAAAAATAGAAGTGAGAAATTAAATATTGAGAAAAGAAGCAAAAAATTAAAAAAAATTGTTAAATAAATGATTAATAATAGAATTCTGCTATGGTTACACATTTTTTGATCTATTTGAAAACTGAAACCTTCGCATATGTGTGTGTGTATTTCAATGCAAGATGTTTTAAATTTTAGTAGAGTGTGTCTCATTCCAAAATATTTTTTGCTTAAGAGTTTGTTCTATC
This sequence comes from Macrothele yani, assembly GCA_039090855.1. NCBI lineage: Eukaryota > Metazoa > Arthropoda > Arachnida > Araneae > Macrothelidae > Macrothele > Macrothele yani. The sequence continues at coordinate 70,870,127 of CM077016.1, read as the reverse complement.
TACTAATATTTTACCTGCTCCGAAAAAATGTTTTTTTACACCAAAAATGTATTTCACCTGCTCCAAAAACACATTTTACTGCTCCAAAAATGTATTTTACCTGCTCCAGAAACGCATTTTGCTGCTCCAAAAATGTATTTTACCTGCTCCAAAAACACATTTTGCTGCTCCACAAATGATTTTACAACTTTCCATCACTGAATTGTGGACTCCAGGAAAAATTGCCCAATGAGGCCATCACCACCCATTGCACACCAAATGGTTAGCTTCAGCAGATGGAGAGGCTTCACAACACAGACCTCCGACTTCTCGCTTCCCCAGGTGCAGTAATTTTGCCGGTTAACGTAGCCATCCAACCAGAAGTGCGCCTCATTGCTGAAGACAGTGCTCTTCACATCAAAGTTGTGCTCATCGAGCAGTGAACACCTGTCATTCGCAAACTCATAACACTGCTGGACAGCTGTTGTGCTCAAAGGCTGGTGCATCTGGATTTTGTAGGGAAACATGTCCAAATCCAATGTCACAATGCACCATGTGGGTGCTGGGCTAACTTCTAGTTGCTGCGCAAGTCTTTGCGTTGGCTTACTGGCTTCTTCGTGCAGGAAGGAGTTCTTGTGTAGCTTCGATGTCCCCCCCCCCCGTCTTCTCTTCATCGCCATGCTTGCCACGTCATCTGTGACATTGCCGGTTCGTTCGAATTTTGCTACCAATTTTGTCAGGTATGCACGGGATGGCTTATGACGATTCTTAAACGCTGTACCCCACTTTCGTAACACCTTTGTGAAGTTTCCGCCCTCCGCAAACAAATTTTTCCAAGAAAACTCTTTCTTCCGTGGTATATCGCTGCATGTCCGAAATCGCATCTCCACCATCCCACTACTTCCTCAAGAATGCCTGTCGCCTGCTGATTGAAGTCTCGGACTTACAGCGTCATCTCGTTATTATTTAACGATTTATTCCACAGGAAAGTTGTCACTACCCAGTGAAACACCCGGTATACAAAAATGAGGAAGTTTTATTATTTGAGCAGTAATATTAAAAATAGGTTTATATCACTCATTTCTGAAAAAATTAGAAAAGATTATTGAACTAATAAAGTATAAATGCTATTCAGTAATAGTATATTGTCACCTGATCAAAGACATGTGGAACAAATGTCCCTTGTTCTAAGATTTTTAGTGTAGAGCAATGATGAATTTGAAATCCGTGAACATTTCATAGGATTCGTTCCAGTTGTAAAATACTTTTGGCAGTGGCATAACTAATTAAATGCTTGATTGCAGTGGCTGAATATGAACAGTGAAAGAGCCAGAGTTCTTTTTTTTTTTTCTCAGGTTTTAACAACCACCATGCGCAACTCTGAGGCATTGAAGTGGTCGCTTGTCTCTAATTTAGACCAACGGTTCCAGTTAGGGCTAGCACCATAGAGTAGGCATACCACCCCATACCTCATCAGGAATTTGGGCCTGAGCCAAACTTGGATGATTGACCAGAAGTCAGTGCTTCTGACTACTCAGCTTCTGGGGTGGCAAGCTGAAGTTCAAAGTAGAATTTTGCAAACCAGTTCACATGTTACAAGCATTCCATGTGCTTGCCATTCATTCAGTTTAGTTAAGGATGTAACATGTACCTCAGAGAAGTTGCACATTTCTTTCATATTATTCAACAAATATGCTCATTTTTTTTTCCTTCCTCAGCTAATTGATGAGATGTTCTAAGACAGCATATGAAGAATCTGACTTTAAAATGAGTTTGTTCAATTAGATGGCAGAGCAGAATTACTACCATATAATGCCTCTGAAATTTCACCGTGATGGCATATATGATATGCTTGCCGGCATTCATTTAAATGAAAGTTGCAACAATCTAGCCAAACGCGAAACACAAGTATGAACGAAATATTTATTTTGTTTCAAGCGTATTTGTAGTATGGTGGTGTGATACAAAAATTAAGAAGATGGTAGTGTAGAACACGCTAAGTTACGTATAAAAGTTTTAAGGCAAATATACTTCAGCCATTACTATGGCCTTCATCAGTGCGACTACGATTGGTTTCATTGCCAGATTGGAAAGGTAAGTTTTGAAACGGTAACTCCGGGTGATGTGATGCAATGAGGGATTTCCAGATGAATGGAACGAAAATGGGGAGCTCAGTTGCAATTTTTGGAAAATAAAATTTTTAAACTTTCTCTAAACCTCAGAGCATACCGATTTTGAAAGGGAACCAACTTTTTTGTATGGGACCAAAACAGAATAGCAGAAGTGTCAGCCATGGTATGTAGAGACAATGAAGAGGAAGGTTTACCAAATTTCACATCAGATTTGTGTTCCTGAAATCTTGAGAGAATTTTCCGGAATGAACTTCCAATGTATGCGGTTAATCCAACGTTAGTCTTGACCAGAATTTTATACACTCCAGGCAAAGAAAGCAGAGGTCTTGGGTCTCTGTCATTACGGATAATAACAGAAGTTGAAGGAGAAGAACAAATGGCAAATCTTATATCCTTCTCTTTTGAAGATACTGATGAGCTTGTAGGCAGAAAGTTCGTGGTGAGGGATTGAGCCAGCCAACATTAGTTCCTTTTTTTGGTGAAACGGGTTGAAGAGCCACTACTGGTTTTTTCTTAGCATTTTGAATTAATTTAGAAATCAGGAGAGGGGAAAAGCCATGTTGAGTAGTGATCAAGCGGATGTTTGCTAATTCTGTAATAATCTCATGAATTCATTAATTTCAAGTATAACTTCGCAAGAATCAAAAATACTGGAAAGAGATAATGTAAATAACATTTTGTTAATGTGTGCACTAACAGGATAACAGAGTGGCCTATATTCAGTAGAACATTTAGTGCAATTGTTGTAAATACATAGTGTTTAAAGTTGTATAAAAGAGTTTATTTTTGCTTATAGGGATGTTTGTGCCCACTTCAGATGTTTGGAAGTCAACCGTGAATGTTCTTAGATTTAAAAAGCACCATCTCTGATGTTTGAAAGTTCTGAGTGCAGATTGCAAGGAACAAAATCAGTCAATGTGCATTTAAGAGGTTGTGATCATTAAAACACTGTGTTCATTATATGTTTATCATGAAAATATGTAACTAAAGTGCTTTAATGTGTTGTGTTAATGTTATTTTTACTACTGTCATATAATTTTCATGACGTAGGTGAAAGAAATGTTATAGTTTTGTTTATTTGGGATGTTTTTTTCTTAAAATTTATTTTGTTTTAAATACACTTTGTTTAGTTTATAGCATTTTATAGCTAGTCAGGATTTCATTTAAAGGTTTGTAGACAAGCATTTTTATTTTTTATTGTATTTTTTTGTATGATTCAACCTGCGATTCATTTCCTACCTACATCTTCTGTATGATAATATAACATTAGCACGGAAGTCAGAAGTTCAGTTTTGTGGATGAAGCCAGCATTTTAATTCAAAAGAAGATGCAGTGAATTATCTACATGTGTCCTCATGAATTTTTCACACTTGGTTAGAGCAGAAAGTTATGAATGATCTTCAGACAGAACTTCCTTCAGTAGCCAGGGTCAATATTTTATACTCTGTCTTTCATTTTACATAAATTTTGTATAATTCTGACCAAAGATAATTTTTTAAACCATTGCTAAAAAACAGTGTTTTTTACTGATACTCTATCAAGAATCTGAAGCAAAAATTTTGAGGTAGACTAAAATTTGACCATGTAGTTCTCATGTGAGGTTCATGTAAGAAAATGGGGTCTTTACAGATATAAGCTCCATTTTTGAATCACGATTTTCATTTCCATACAAACCTCTAATCAGTTACTCCATACGTATTTCATTTTCTTCTTTCCTGCATGCCTTTGGCTCTGCAACTGTACTGACAGGAAAGTTCTATATCTTATAATTATGTTTTAAAAAAGTCAAAATGCAATTGAAATATCCTAAAAACCATAAGAACTTGTCTTTCTGCTGATCTGGAAATTCAAAAACCTAAAAACTTACCTGTTTTTGTTTTTTGTTTGTTGTTGTTGTTGTTAAGTACAACTTCTCAAATTCTGGCTCAGCTATTTCCGTCAAATAAAATGCAGTTTTAATTTCATGTTATGTCTTTCCAACTGGTTTTTTGGGGGGAGGGGGGAGAAAAGCTTGGAGCAACACATAAATAACTGCAACAAGAAGGAAGAAAAAAGACCAGTAATTTGGTATTGCAAGGATCAAAAATGCCACCTGAAATTTGAGGATAAAAAATCCTTACAGCCAATACAGAACAGAAATTGCAGAATCATTGATGATTGAGAAAATTAAAGAAAATACTTGTAATGATCACAACCAAGCATCACTCCCATATCCATGGAGATTACTTATTGCCTTGTAATCATTCATTTAATGGCTTTGTAAACCCCAAAATGGGTATTTTCTTCTAAATGTGTTTGTGTAAATGTTTATAGAAATAATAAAGGACCCTATTTTGATCCAAACGGGGGGGGGGGATTTGAGGGACAGCAAATCTTTCACTTGTCCCCTTTAATTTAGCCCTCCACCCTAAGTACATCACACAACAGGCTTCAGACTAGAGGAGTTCATTGAGGGTCCTGTGGAGGTAGCAATACCAATAGCTTGCTGGTCGCCCAACCATCATTCCATGCTGGGGGTGCGAACCTGCATCTCCCCTATAAGATTGCCACCCAGTGGTCGCTGTAAGGTTTTGGACAGGGAGTAAAAATACTACTCACACGACTTTCAATAAGAATTTTGTGTTTTCCAGAAGTAGACCCCCCCCCCTCCAATTGCAAACGACTGCCATAGAAATTCTCACTTCTAAAAAAACTGTTCTTTTCTTAAATTCTATTAAAAACATATGCATTGCAATTTTAAATATCTGTCCTTCGGACATGCAGTTATTTTAATAAGTATAGCAAAATTTAAAATAGAGTAATAATTACTAAGGTTAAAAACATGCATCCTTACCTCTGCGGCAAAGATGAAAATTCTGTAACATATGTATTAGGTGTACAACTTAATTCTTGGCCACAGGCATGACACGTTGACTGCAAATTATAGCAAATCGAATACGTACCTAATCAGGGAAATAATCCCCATCATGTTGGATACATTTGAGCCATCAGTCAGGGAGCTGCCGAATGCCACTGCGGAAAAAAGAGGGCTGTTTCGAATTGATAAAGTCATCAATACCTGTGTGGACCTCCTCAACAGAAGTGAAGTGCGTATCACTCAGGTAACATTGCAGGGAGCAAAAGAGGTGATAATCCAACGGGGCGAAGTCTGGAGAATACACCAGGTGGAACAAAAGCTCCCATCCCAGGTTGGTGATCGTGTTTAAAGTCGTTTTTGTGGTGTGAGGACGCGCGTTATCCTGAAGCAACAGGACCAACCTTCTGCCCTTGCCGGTGTATGGCCTCTCCGCCTCCATTGCGTCACTCACATGAATGAGTTGCTGACAATAACGCTCAGCATTGGCCATTTGACCAGGTTTGAGCAACTCATAGTGTACGACACTGCGCTGATCCCACCATATGCACAGCAACAACTTCCTGGCATGGATATTCGGTTTGGTGGTACTGGTGGTAGGCTGACCTGGATAAACCCACGATTTGCACCGCTTAGGATTATTGTAGAGGATCCACTTCTCATCACAGATCAAAATCTTGTGGAGGAAATCCTTCTTCTTGAATCTGCAGAGCGAGGACACAGCAACGTCGTAGCACCTAGACTTGTTTGCAGCTGTGAATTGGTGGGGCATCCAACGGCCCTCCTTGTGAATCCGTCCAAGTTTGTGCAGGCGCTTTGCAATGGCTTGCCATGTTACTCCGAGTTCCTGGGCGAGCTCTGACTGTGTGTGACAGGGATCCACGTCCAACAGTTGTTCCAGTTCCTCATCGTCAACTTTCTGTGGCTGTCCCAGACGTTCTGCATTACGGAGATCGAAATATCCCTGCTTAAACTGCTGGAACCACTTCTTACACATACTGTAGGGCACAGCAGCCTCACCCAAAGCAGTACAGATCATTTGCTTGGCTTCCGCAGTACTTTGTTTCAGCTGAAGTGCAAATAGGAGGCAGTGCCTCAAATGTTGCTTCTCAAACAACATTGCTTTCACCGGCAACTTCGTCCCTTCTGTCACTACAGCTGTGAGCGGTTACGGTTGCCTGGAAAGCCGTTATCACACACAGCTATTTGAATTTGCTGACGTTCTACGATTGCTTGCGGTTAAGGGCCGAGAATTAAGTTGCACACCTAATACATACAATTCACAATCCTTCCTACACATGTAATCAACTACAATCTGTTGCAATACAGATTGCAACAGATTGTAGTTGAGAATGATCTCAATCTCTCATATTTTTAATGAAAAATACAATCTGCTTTGTCAAGTTCTGTTCATTTGCTAGAAGTCACTCTCAGTACACTGAGAATTAAAATCCATGGCATATTTATATTGTTCTTTTAATGGATATAACAGAGTTATCAGTAGGTTTTACCGTAATTTTCGGACTAAGAGCCGCATCGGCGTAAGGGCCGCAGGTTAAAAATTTTGCAATCTTGGAAGCAAAAGTTGCCGTAAGGGCCGCACCTGTGAAGTCGTGGTGCTGCTCAGAAAGCTAAATTATCTTCCTTATTTTCATGAATTAACTCACACCCAGCGTGATTATATGTATACTTCAAAGGCTAATCTGCAATTCAGTGTCGATCTGCTTTATGCACTTATTTTTTCATACTGGCAAAAAAAATTTATTTATACATTTTTTATTAATCATGTTAATGATGTTATTTGTTTGCCTTTATTAAATGCTCAAAACCATTTATGTAATCAATATAAATCACGGTTAATCTTAAGACTGCCGTTAGAATATCGCATTGCTCGTAAAACTGCACAATTGTCTAAATTCCATTCAATGTGGATGTCTGCTACAGGATGGTTCTCTGTTCACCACAATAGAATCCGTCTTAGAAGTAATTAACTTATAAATTATCGCTTGTAATGCTTTCGATTAATGTTTTCTTTAATAATATGTTCCTTCTATGTTATGCTTTTTTCTTTACCAGCTGCCTCGCACGTGTTCGCGGATCTGGCCGCCAACACTTCCATAACAGCGGTGCCGCTCTCTTTCAAGTGGTTTGACCTACTTTCATTTACTGCGCACTGAGCCTTCGCGTTGAGCTCCGCTTTTATATGAATCCCTTCTTTTTTTCTTTTCCAGCCGAAGCCTTCAACTTCCACTATCGTCAGTCAATAAAAAAAAAAAACATTAAAATCGAAGCAAAACTCAGGAGCACGAGCCAAGAAACACCTGTATCGCATGCCAGATGAACCAAGAAGAGTGAACAGAATTTGTCTTTCCGTCCCGCCAGTATTGTTTGGAATAGGTCTCTCTGCTAATGGAATCATCCTGGGGCAGGCTTTTGCATTGTTCATGTTCTTAAGCTTTTGTTCAGGAAAGTGCCCATCAAACCGGTCTCCCCACCCCACTGAAAATCATCGCACCTTCCTGCATGATGTATGCTGCAGCCAACGAAAGAGATACGCTAGGCGCGATATCCACAGAAGCCTCGGACGTCACGCTACTCGTCTCTGTGCTTATGTCCTCTTCCATCCCCCATTCCTCCATGCAAAGGGCATTTGAGTCGGGCATTCCTGTCCTCCCCCACTTTCCCTCCTAAACCAACATCAGGACAGCGGAGTTATCGTGTCTAACGTATGAGTAGAAAGGGAGGGAAACTTGATCACAGTCGACTTTGTGAAAAAAAAAAAAAGACGTGGTTTGAAAAAATTTACTAAGCATCTGCATGGGGGGAAAAAAAGGGAGGAAAGAAACAGTCTTATCGAAAACAAATTCGGCATAAGCGCCGCTTCAGCATAAGGGCCGCACACCCGAAAATTTTCACGTTTAGTAACGTAAGAGCCGCGGCTCTTAGCCCAAAAATTACGGTACTTTGATTTAGAGCTTTAATTATTCGGCAACGCTGTCCACAGACCTTCAGAACTCTCGAAAAAAATGCTGCCTTCCCCACCATTTCATTTGGTCTTGCACGCACACCCATCCTACAGCCCTTTTCTAGCTCTGTCGTTTGCCGGGCTCGCAGTGCGCTGCGGGGAACGAGAGGAATTGCATTGTGGATGGCGTAACTGCTGTGGTGAATAGTGGAGGGAAAAAATAATAGTAATGATAATAATTTTAAAAAAACCTAGAGGTGGGTTTTTAAACCAAGATCGATAATTTTTTCTGCAGTAAAAATACGTCCCGATTTTTTTCAGTAAGTAATTTTCATTTTTGATGCATAAAATATGCCTGTCCAGGCGTTAACACAATCTCTGTTACCACCACAACGCCTTCAATCTAATATCTCGGAAGAGTTTCACTTATTCTTGCAGAACCAGTCCATTGGTTGTTAGAGCAGGTTAAGTCATCAGTGTATTATTGACAAGGGAGAGAGAAATTAATCTGAAGAAGAAAAAAAAAGATGAAGAAATACGCAGTGAGAGAGATGAAAAGGGAAAAATCGTACAGAATCAAACTCCTCCTGATACCACCACATGAGGCAGCACCTTCCGAATAATACAACAGAACATACATCATACAGGGTTCATAATGGTGCTTGAAAAATTGTGATTATGTCTTCAGTACCTAGAATATCCTGGGAAAATGGCATTTTTAATTAAAGCAGTCTTGGAAAGCCTTGAAATTTGGAAAACGTTAAATTTTGTTAGCGGAAGTGTGTTTTTAATTGCCCCCCCCCTTCTCCAAATCAGCCACCACATTTGAGCTGTTACCAGGAAGTAAGTTTTTCTTTTATTCCTTCCCCCACTTAAGTGACATTGTCCACCTGTAATTTTATGAGATTTGTTTGCCAGTAATTTTGCATAATAGTTACTGTCACTAATTGTCCAATCTTGATGAAATGTTTAGTTATATGATAAAGCATGTATAGTTCTGTACATCACAAAAAATTAGTGGCATGAACATTTTTTTTTTATTATTATTATTTTTTTTTTTTCATTTTATGAAATGTGTATTACTGAATTTTAGCAGTTTCAGCATACATTCGCTTAAACTTGCCTACCTTTGGAGCAAGACATTTTTCTAAGACAATGCATTGCATGGCTTTTTCTTTCTTTTCTTTTTTTTTTTTTTTTCTTTTCTTGTATGAAAAGACTGGAAAAAAGAGCAACCCATGAAAGATTCTACACTAGTGGGCAAAACTTAAGCAACTTTACTGATTTTGGCGTAATTCCGCGAAAACTCACCTGTGAGACATGAAATTCACACTACAGAGGCACAATGCAGTACCTAAAGGATGACGAAAGCAGCGTAGCAAACAAATGAATAGAACGCATACACGAAGGCAGGCAGCAGAAAATGGTTTATTGACAGCACGGCATTCGTACACCTAACCGACAGTCCATGAGGGAGGAACAACAATCCAAAGTCTCTTAGTACGGGATATGACCTCCCCGAAGTGCAATGGTTGCGTGGCACCGTCTGGCCATACTCAACACCAGATGATCCAACAGTTCTTGAGGTAACAGTTCCCACTCCTCGATGAGCATCTGTGTCAGTTGTCTGGTGTTCTCCGGGGGAAACGATTGTGCCGCCAGGCGTCTCCCCAAAACATCCCACACATGTTCGATGGGATTTAAATCAGGGGAGCACGCTGGCCACTCCATTCTGCGAATATCTTCAGAATCTAACAGGTCCTCAACTGCTTGGGACCTGTGTGGGCGAGCGTTGTCGTCCATAAAAACAAAGTCTGGACCAATGGCACCTCGGAACAGACGCACGTGGGGGCGGATGATCTCATCGCAGTAACGCGCTCCGGTTACGGAACCTGTGTCGAAAATGTGGAGCTCCGTCCGACCGTTCAGCATAATGCCACCCCACACAAGTACGCCAGGACCACCCCAACGGTCTTGTTCCCTGATGTTCGTGGGATGAAAGCGTGTCCCTACCTCTCGCCAGATAAACTGGCGCTGAGAATCGTTTGTCCAACTGACGTGACTCCATTGATCAGGTGTCCAGTGTGCATGTTCGCGACACCACTGTAAACGGTGCCGCCGATGGGCTGCTGTCAATGGTATGCAGCGTTCCGGCCGGCGGGCATATAGCCCACCCTTATGAAGGCGTCTGGCCACAGTAAACCGGGATACCTGTCGTCCGGTTGCTGTACGCAACCTCTGCGCGATGCTGCCAGCTGTTTGCTTCCGGTCTCTTTTCGCTTGCACGAGGAGATATCGGTCGTCACTCGCCGTTGTTTTCCTGGGGCGACCACCACCTACCTTTTGTTCAGCTGTACCTGTCGTTCGGTAGGCTTTCCAAGCTCGTGACACTACACTTTTATCGATTCCAAACTCTTGGGCAACACTCATCACGGTACGCCCCTCCTCCAGCTTGCCGATCATTCTACCACGTGTAAAGGCATCCTGATGGTTTCTCCTAGCCATATTGCACGATCGATCTCACTTTCACTTGCAGCGAATGTCTGGAAATGCCTCTGTCCGCCGTCTTTGTAGTCGGCTGGCACTGCGCGCGCTGCCTCCACGCAGTTTACGTGCCCTCATGTCACCTTTGACGTCGAACTCCTGCTATTTGCATATGCATCACCTTTGTCATGAGTTGTTGTTCCCTTGTACAACCTGCAAATCGCCCTTGTCTCCCCTGTCATATGACGACTGTATGCTGTCAAACAACGTTGTTGCTTAAGTTTTGCACATTAGTGTATTTAACCTTGCGTACGCCATTGAGATTGCTGTTCATTATGTCCATTCCAACACTTATTCTGAAAATTACCATTGTTATGCACATCCGATTATGTCTTATTTTGATTGTTTTAATTATTTGGAGAAATAATGTGAAATAGTACATGCATACATATCATTAAGCTGTTCTCTGAGATTCAGAGGTTAGCTCCTTAAAGGAAGATCGCCTGCCAAGTAAACGTTTAAACGATGGAACTGGATTTTACTTTCTGTTGGTGCGTCAAACTACTCCATTTACAACAATCTCGGCACACAGCTTGAGCTTCACTGAAATCCATCATACGTCACACACAAAACCTTTTATACTTCATACTCATAATCTTTTTTCTCAAGCAGACATTCCTGAATCTGGTCCTCTCATGATTTCCTTGGCCTTTCTTTCATGCCACTTGGGCTGAAAAAATTCTCTTAGTCAGCACTTCATCACTCATTATAGTGAGCACATTAAGATTTCTTAAAGTATTACCAAATTCAACATTTTCATTACTGATGGGAAGATTTGTTCTGTTAGTTATTAGTTGGGCCTGGATGTTGATGACCTAAAAGTTCCTAAAAAATGCCCTCAAACTTTGAAGGAAAAAGGCACCCTAAAACACTGTGTATTATATTTATTCAAAATTATTAATTAAATAACTTCAATCTTTGACTATTCATAAACTAGAATTTTGTCTTTTCTGTATAAAATGCACTATAAAGCCTCAGAAGAAAAGAAAAAGCAAGTAAATACCTGGCATATAGTACATAATGGGTTTGGAATGTCAGCAACAGTACAAGATAAAAAAGAAGCTCAGAATTTGAATTCTTTTGTTCCCTACCCTCCCTCACAGTCTCTTTGAAAAGTGGACAGTGGAGATTCTCTTACCCCAAAACTGGATAGCACTAAACAGTGTCTTAAACAGAGTTGCCGAAATGAGCTACTTTTGAAGGTTTTTTTTGCTTTGGTCATCTGGCAATCCTGATTTTGAGTGTTGCAATTTGAAAGCATAATCCTTATGAAAATTTAATTTTTTATTAAAAAAATGACAGAAAATTCAAAAAACAAGACCTAAAACAAAACAAAAAATGCTCCATAAATGTAAAAAAAATCCCCAAAACCTCAAAAAATGCCCTAAAAGAGAAAAAAAGAAAAGAAAAAAAAAAGGCCAAAAAATGCAAATGTCATCAGAGTCTGGGCACTGGTTATTAGTGACTGATACATTATGATTTGGCTTACTATGAGTGGGTGATGCCAATTGGAAAATTAAAGAAATTATGTAGAGAAATAAAATATAAAGAAAGATCCAACATTCCCACATTTGCATTAGTTTTGTATCTTTTGTATTAATGGTTGCAATTAAAATTACTTTCAAAAATACGTTCCTGAGACTGGACAGTTGTCAACCTTCAATTTTTTTTTTCATTTTTTTTTTTTTTTGTAAATGTCTTTGAAAGTCCTGGATTTGTTTTTCTCCTAAAATGTATGAATCCTGGTCATTAGACCCAACTCTCCCAGTGGAGAACAGTTTCCATGCACAAACACAGAGATATTGCTGTATTGCTGCCTTCCAATGAGGAAGTATCAACATGGAACTCGTCTGCCAGCACATAACTAAAAATGGGATCAGCAGTTTTATGTTTTTATTCTTATTAAAGATGTCCACAAAACCAGTTGGAAAGATGTAACAACGGGAGATTAAAACTGCAATTTGTTTGATGGAAATTCACAAGGCAGAGTTCAAGAAGTTGTACTTGAAGAAAACTACAGAAAAGTTTACTTTTTGGGGGTTTTTAAATGTTCTTAGAATTTTAAGATCAGCAGAATAACAAGAAGCTTTTACAGATTTTAGGACATTTTAATTGCATTTCAGTTTTCTGAAACATGATTATATGAGTAAGATATAAATCTTTTCCCATCTCAGTACAGTTGCACAGCCGAACATGTACTGGAAAGTTGAAAGTGAAATACATATCAAATAATTGACCATATAGTTTATTACTTTTACTGTAAGCATTTATTGCCTATATTACATTTTAAATGGCAAAACCTGACTTATTGTTATTCTAAAATCGCATTTCTGTTACTCTTCAGTCAACTCCTCGTGCATGGTTATTAAAGTACCAGATCTAGTGTTTGCGACATGCATTCAGTTCCACTATCATACCCCTCACCCCACACGCACGCACTTGTTATGAGGGTTTCCCTTACATAATTGTATCTTGATGCACTGTATAGTCTATACAGTGCACTATATCTACGGAGCTAGTGTGATATTTGTGAAACCACAGGCTCTTAGGTTGACTACTAATAACTACAAGCAGTGCTTTTAAGCTTGTTGAACTCCGAACCACCAAATCTCCATCCAGTTTTTTTCCTTTTGCAGTTATTGATTTTGACCTTTTTGTGTTCAAAACATTGGTAAGGTTTGAATTTGATTAGATTTGTTTATGTAAAAATGATGGCCTGTAAGTTATTTAATAATACCTTTAAGCTAGCCAGAAAAGAAAATCTTGGTGCCATTAAACTTCAAACAACTGACCAACTGGTGCCTTTCCCCTTTAACATTTCAGTTGTTTTGTGCACAGTATGTTTCACACTATGATATAGTTGAATGAGTCAAATTTCATACAGAAGCCATGACCTGTAAAGAATTAATGCCACCTAAAAATAATCATGGGGCCATTAAACACCTTACAAACCAATTCTTCCTCATTAATAATCAGATTTCATTCACTTATGTTCATAATGTGTCCTGCACAATAATAAGTCTAAACTTTTTTTTTTTTAAATCATGATTTTTAAAGAATGAGTGGCAGCCATTAAAGCTTCTAGAGACACTCATGAGATCAATAAATGTTAAACATAGTCTTTTTTTCATTCTGTGTTCTGAAGGTTTGTTTTTAGAAAAGTCATGGCATTTAAGGAGTTAATAGCACCCTTTACTGCATTTTTACATTGGTACAATATCATCATTTGTGTGATAAAGTTTTATTTACTATCATAATGAAAAATTTCCAGATAAATGTGATTAAATAAACATAAGAGTTCATCTACATGGCAGTGTTGCTGCATTGAAAACCACAAGAAAGCTTTTGTTTTTGGTTGTTTGTCAGTTTTTTGTCCATATTGTTGTTATACATGCAAAAATTTTAAAGTACTCTTAATTATTGCTTAACAAAATGTAATTTGTTTTAATTTCTGCATTATTAATGTTTTGCAAAGTCTGTTATGAAATTGGCCTCTAGTAAATAATATTTGTTTGTCAAATTTTTTCTAGTTTCTGGTTATTTGTTGTGCTCTTCGATGATGTTTCTTACAGAATTATGGTTCCTTGTATGCATACCATTATTTTGTAAATTGTGCAAAGCTTGACTATTCTGAATACCAGATTATCATCACATAAAACTATTGAATTAAAACATATTGATTGAGATTGTACGTATATGAATGTTGCATCTATATGTGTAAAATGTTAACAGAATTGTAATTTCTTAACAGTTGTTAGTGTATGATCAAGTTGACAAATGTAAGTCCCCCATGGTGTTTGTATGGGTACTCGTGCTGTTACGAGCATTTTGATCAGCTAATCCAGTTGACTCTGTTCACTACATTGCCTCAGTATATTGTTTATATTGAAGTGATATATCCACAGCATGTGCTCTAGACGTGTGGCTAGCATTTGTTTCCAAAATATTCAGTGAATATTTGACTGCATTTCAACAAGCCAGCCCATTGATTTGAGGGCTGTTGTTTCACCATTTTCCTACCAGCAATCTATGACTGCCATTACTGCTGCTTTTTTCCACCTTTTCACTATAATTAGCCTGCCACTTTGCTGATGTTAAAAAGCAGTTCAGCACTCTACATACACTGGTTCAAACAGCCAGTATAATTTTCACTTAGCTGATTTTGTCCATTCTCTGAGGAGCCATGATATGTTAAGTGGAGGGTGCAGTTCTAGTTATTATGCTAGCCATGAAAGTTATTCATTTCTCCTTAACACGTTCACTGCAGCAACATTTTTCGGTGAATTTTTTTTTTTTTTTTTTTTTTAGTACGTTATGGCCTGCCTGTGGGATTGTGACTGTTTCAATACAGTGCTGTACGACACACTGGTGGGTCGTTTAAAGATATATACATAAAGTGACTGATATCCACTATAAATTTATGTATATAAACTTTTTTTTTCCTCCTGAATAATGTAGAAGTTAATGCGGTACAACCCATGGCTAGGTCGTAACGCAGCGAACATGTTAAGGGGTTTGCAATAGTGCTGTTCGGGCTCAATTTTAAGAGTCTGAGCCTGAAGTATGTCAGCCCGAGCCTGAATTTCATGTTGTAAGGTAAAGCCTGGGCCTGAATGAGCCTGAAATCTATGATTAACCTGTTCAGGCACTAATACAAATAATCTCTTCCAGACTTCCACTCCCTCTTCCCCTTGCAATTAACAGATGTCTTTCTCAATTGTGGAGTGGGAAAAGGACCTCTCTTTGTTTTTGTGGTATAACCACATGATTTTCTTTGACCATTTGTTTCCTCTTGAAATGCTTTGGGCAGCCAGGCATCCGGAAAGATCAGGTGGCGCTGCAAGCTACATATGTTGCTCAATAGAATTAGCTGGGAGCTGCATTGTATAAACAGGGGGCAACATTTTGCTGGCATGCTATCTAGTATCTATTGTTTTTGAAGAAGCTTCTCCTTCTCTGCAAAAATCAACTAATGCATGGCGTATGGCATTTGTTACCTAAGCTTGGAATAAATAGCCCTCCCAAGTCCCCACTTCCTACCTAGACCCAGTTGCCGAAGAATTCTCTTTACCAACTAGAAAGCATAAGAAAAGGGGTGCATGCTAAATCATACAAAGCCATATTTAAAAAAACAAAGAAAAGAAGAAAATTTTCTCTGTCACAAGGAACACCCCTGGGGTCGAACAAACAAAACCGCACCAAACTTCTGTTATAAGTCATTTATGTACCTCTGAATTCAATGGTGATTTACGTTTTTCTGTAAAACTCCGCAGTTGACCAGTAGAGGTCTCTAAAGATAGCTGCCACGTCGAAGCGTAAAGAGCGGGCCTGCACGAAAATAATTATCACGCACATAGGACTGTTGATGTCTGTAACTTCATAACGAAGGGTCAGGGTGTGCAAGTTTCAAAAGATTAATTCATGTGAGGGCTGTCTATAAAATGATTGAAGCAATAACCATTGCCGCAAACAGCAATTAATAAATGCAACATTGGTACACCCACGAAGAACATTAGTGTTGAAAGCCATGTTGATGACACTTTTGAAATTATTGCACAGGTTCACCACAATGGTAGCAAGCTCTCTGCGATGCGTAACGAAGCATCGGTCTATAGATCTCTGCAGACAGTTGATTGTAGATCACAGAATGCATCTTCAGAAAGAATATTCTGTCATGTAATTTTGGCTACGGCATGTTGGATCGTAGTTTTATGTAGTCTGTAATCCTCTTTGCATAAATTTTATATTGTCTGAAAAATGAACGTTGAGGGGTTGAACATATTTCACAGTTTTTGGTGGAACGATTTTTAAATAAACTTATTTTCCCCTGGAGGCCTCCTGAAGTATTCGTTCATCCTTGTGTCCAGACCAGGAATCGCAAAGTACGAGTGACTTGTCAGACAGATGTATATTCAAAACTGACGCAAAAAAGGTCGAACCATTTTGTCGTCTCACTATGTATACAGACAAACAAGATATGTGATACAAGCACCTGTACACTCTCAACTGGCATAGCAGCCGGAGAGCGACGGGTGACTCAACGGAGCCCTGTAGTGAGTAACTGCAGAGTTTTACAGAAAAACGAATATCACCATTGAATTCAGAGGTACGTAAATGACTTATAATGGAAGTTTGGTGCAGTTTTGTTTGTTCAAACCCTGGGGTGTTCCTTGTCAGAGCCCAAGCCCGAATCGCAGTAAATATTATATAGCCCGAGCCCACTTCGGGCTTTCAGGCTCGAGCTGGGCCTTTCTCAGCGCTGATGTGCAAGGGTTGCGGACTGCAGTAAAAATGCAATAATGTATTTTAAATAGTACAGCATGTTTATGCTGTGATATGTGTGTGTGTGTTATAACCAGCAAGGATTTCTTACTACTTGGATTTACACCTAATGTTAATGGGACAGGAACAAAGTAATACCCTGAAATTCCCCGGTTCTTTGGCACCCCTGCACTCATAACATAAAGGTCTCACTCCAACACATCAGCTGGCACATGAGTACAGTGTGCTGTATAAATTGAGCAGACCAACTCATCAAATATCAGTTCACATTTGATTGAGGGTCGGAATGGGCAAAACGAGTGTTCTGAGTCGGTATGATAGTTGGTACCAGGCATGCAGGTTCAATCATCTCCTAAATGGCCATGCTCCTGGGTTTTTCACACACAACCATAACTACGATTTACCATAAACGGTGTGACACAAAGAAAACTTCAAGCAGTTGGCAATCCTGTGGACCATAGCACATAGAACAGAGAGGTCAAAAGAAGCTGGTGACATAGTCATTGGCTGTTGTAGCCCATTCAAGATATGATCAGTTCAGAGACTACCCTGTGTACACGAATGTTGAATTCTGCAGGGATTTGCTGGGTTGTGGCCCCCAGATGTGTTCTTAACACAATTTTTTCGTTGCCGGATAACTATTATGTAGCTTTATAAACTATCATATAACTATTTTTCCATTGCCAGCAAGATATCTGGACCTTCTGGCTTTTGAGCCTTTTGGTGGTGGCCTATATGAGAAATATATATATATATATATATATATGTATGGTGTATTGGGAAACTTCCCACTACAGGTACATCGAATCACAACACTTAAATAATGGACGGGCTGGACGAACACTGAACACACACACACATTTAATATGACGTACACTTACAATTGATATCAGGATACACTAACAACGGAACCTACTCGTTCCTCTAAGAAATACAAAATGGCGAACGCATCTACCTTCGGCACACAGCCCTGTCTCGGTGTTCACGCTTCGGAACTCTCTGCAGCTCTGACTCTAGTCTCTAGGAGCATGTTTTAGCGACGCGCCGACGTCCGATGCTCACGTCACCTAGCGGTCGTTCCTCTATGTAGTGATCTCGGCGTTGCACCATCAGGACGATACATACCAAAAACCCACAGTCTCGACCATGCTAACCAGGCACTGTCCTCAGTGGCTCCTGCATCCGTTAGTGTTCATGGCGGCATTATTTTTCTGGACATTTAGACAACAAAAGAAAACAGTCAAATAAAACACATACAGTCATTGAAAAAGGAATTGAAAGTCCTTCAGTGACCCCCTGTAGGCCATAGCTTCATATGGTCCGCTGCGGTAAATGTGTTGTTTGGTCCTTCGTGGTTTCCCACTTTCTCAACGTCGTACTGATCCTTTGGCTTCACTGCCTTGACACGATAAGGGCCAAAGAACTTTGGTCGCACCTTTAACCCCGCACCGAATTGCGTCCTCTGAACTGCAACTAGATCGTTGACTTTATACAGTTTAGGTGGTTTTTGTTTCCGGTTGAATTGTCGACTATTTTCCTGTTGCAGTCTCAAGGTATTGCTCTTGGTGTCTTCATGCATATCATCTCTATCACATAGCGTGCAGTTTAAATGTTCCTCTTTTAACAGTTCTCTAATTTTTAGATCTCCAGCATTCTTCATTTTAACACCAGTCATCAGTTCAAATGGGATGTATTTAGTGCTTCTTGAAATTGTGCTATTTTTTAAATTGGTACTTTTGGTTTTGTTTGGCTTGTAGCCATGCACAAGATCAGAAACTTCCCTGTGCAACTCCAAATCTCGTATATGATCCAAGTTCAACATGCCCGAATCTTCCATCACACTTGCGACATGCAGCAAAAAACTATTAAACACGTTCTCATTTCGCTCTCCTGAAGCGGCGATAACAGTCTGCTGTTCTGACAGGCTTGGCTCCCACGACGCAAGTATCTGACCTTGACCCACTTTCATCTTGGCAAACAGGTTTGCAGGGAGAATACACTGAGCGTTGAGGCTATTCGAAACTGCTGCCATTACCTCGACGGCCACATGAGAAATCTTTAGTGAGATCTTGAACTTTGCCAGCGGAACTTCATGCTTATCATTAAAACAACTAGAAAGTTAATTTTTTTGCGGGGACAACATTACTATTCACTACCGCAATTTGGGCGCCTGAATCAATGAGAGCAGTTTTTTACCATCAGCCAAGATGTCAACATACTCCAGTTTGTTTATAAAACCTTTTCTCTCAACTGGCTGTTCCTATTCCAGTACATTGAACTTTCACCCCGCCCGCCTTGCTCACTTCCGACCTCAGGTTGTCTTCGGAAACGTTTTGAACATGATTTTGCAAAATGTGTTGTTCCTACACAAACGTAGCAGTTGGGTTTCCCCTTATTTTGCCCATAGTTATTTTTGTTGGACCTTTCGTACCGTACATTCTTAAAATTTCCGCTTCCACCTTTACTCGTATTCTCTACCGATTTGTACTCATTTGCTTGAACGTCGTTTAACGATTTTCCTTTCGACACAAAATAAACATTGCACTCTTTCGCTAATCTTACAGGGTCAAACCAACTCTCTCCTTGCTTAATCCCTATGTGAGATGCCGTGTCTTTGTCCAAGGTTTGGTACAGTTTATCCGCCACCATCAATTTGCATAACAAGTTAAAGTCACTAACCTCACACAGTTTACAATAATACTCAAAGTTTGCTGTTAATCTCGATGCGAATTGAATATGTGTTTCACTCGGCTGTCGGCGAGCTTTCCGAAAATTATTCAGGCATTCCTGCACTGTCGGCTGAAACTCTTAATATTGGCGACTTAAGCTTATCATAATCTTTCATATCCTCCTCCCTGATGTAAAGCAAGATGTTGCTAGCTTTTTTCCCCAAGAAGGTTTATCAAAATCTCTGACCTCATGTCCAGCGGCATCCCTTTTATAACAAAAGCTCGTTCCACAGATTGGAAAAACAAACTGAGATTCTCAGGTTTAACTGGAATAGACATACTCAGTGTACGAACACTTTTAATCAGGTTTTCAAGATTAAACGTAGGCCGATCAAGTCCTGTATTATCACTTCGCTCATTCAGCTCCAATGCCGAACGGCTTCAAATACTTTCCAGCTCCACTTCCTTCTCCGATTGCGCTAATTTGATTTTTTCCATCTCTAGCACTCGATCATTTTCAGCCCTCGCCTTCCTCTCTTCTATTATAGAATTTAAGAAGTCTTTTACAAAATCCGGATCATTATTTTAAGTGCTCTCTATTTTTAATTTTAAATTAACTATTGTCGCTCCTGTTGGCACCGTTTCACCAGTCTTTTGTGCTACTTGAGTCAAGTCTTCTTTGCGAGAATTTTTATACATGGTTGACAAGCAAGCTTACCTTCAAGGTGTGATATAAAAGCTCCGTCTTTGCCACTGCGTTATCCACAGGCGATTCGGGAGAGATCTCGCTTGCTGACATCAGAATTGTGGGGTATTGGGAAACTTCCCCACTACGTTTCCATCGAATCACAACACTTAAATAATGGACGGGCTGAACGAACACTGAACACACACACATTTAATATGACGTACATTTACAATTGGTATCAGGATACACTAACAACGGAACCTACTCGTTCTGCTAAGAAATACAAAGTGGTGAACACAACGCCCTTCGGCACACAGCCCTGTCTCGGTGTTCACGCTTCAGAACTCTCCGCAGCTCTGACTCTAGTCTCTGGCAACATGTTTTAGTGACGTCCGATGCTCACGCTATCCAGCAGTCGTTCCTCTGTGTAGTGATCTCGGCATTGCACCATCAGGACGATACATACCAAAAACCCACATATATATATATATATAAAGTAGCAAGATTATACAGAAAGTATTATAATGCTAAAAGAAATTATTGTATTAAAATAGTAACAAATGTCTGCGGAGAGAAAACAGAATTGCTGTGAGATCTGTAATGGAATTAACATTTTTTATTATTGTACACTGCTCGACATTGAAATTACCCCCAACCAGAAGAATTGTGTCAAATCAGCCAAAAATTTACCACAAACATAGAAAATTGGGTGGGTAACGAATTGCTTAAGTTGCTACTCAATACATTCGTTTTATAGACTTAAATATAGAAAATAGTGACATCTGCCAATGCCTGGTGTGGCCATCATGATTTGTGGTGCTCTTTAGCAACATGGTGCAACATAAAGTCAAGTGTCGCCTCCCCAATGGCGCAGTGGTCTAAGCTGTGGCTTATGATCATTCGTCTGTGAAGGGATCCAGGTTCGAATCCCATTAAGGCATGGATGTTGTGTTTGTCTTACGGCACTAGCTCTCTCCCTTCCCTGGAACCAGTGGCCCTAAATTAGGTACGGATGATTGCTTATAGCCCACAGAGTTGCTCACGGTGGTCATTAAACCTTCACTCAAAAAAAAAAAAAAGGTCAAGCGTCTCTCTAATGGTGGCATGAGGTATCCTGGACTACACCACTTTCACTTGGACCCATAAGTTGGCTACATTCCTAGCTTGCCAATGAGAGGCATGACAGCATCATCCAATAGAGACTTGTACATGCTCAGTACTCAAAAGGTTCGGCAATCTCATTGGCCAGGGGACTTCCTGCACAGCGTGTGGATGAGTGTTATTGTGCTTGAAATGACTGGCTCTCAGAAATGGGAACTCGCTGACCATAGAGCATCGGCGACATGTCGATGGGCTGTCATAGTTCACGTTTTACACACCAGAGATGACCTATCATAACTGATGGCACCCACATGGCAATATCTTGTGAGCAAGCATTGTGGTGCTTGCAGACAACCACTGGATCCATTTGCCTTGTATTCTCTAAACACAGACCTGTTATTTGAACTGAGCGATGAAGTCAACATGTCTGATTTGTCTTGGCGAGCACTAGTGAGTTCTCTGTCTCAAAGCAAAAGTGAGTGGCTTGTGATCTATGAACAGGATAAACTGTGTACCTTCAAGCATATCACGAAAATGCTTAATTGTTGAATAGGCACTTAACAGCTCTCTGTCATAGGCACTATACTTTTGCTGAGTTAATAACTTTTTTGAGAAAAAATGCGAGTGGCTGCCAAGAACGCCATACCTGTTGCTGTAGAACTGCACTTATTGCAGTATCTCAGGCATCAACCGTTAATGCTAATGTGGCATTTGGTACAGGAGGTGCTAGCGTAGCAATGTTTGCCAGAGCTGCTTCTTCAGGTTGTTCAACAGACATTTCTTCAGATAGTATTTCTTGAACGATAACAATGGTTTCATGTTCAGGCGTAGCACTTCTTCCTGCCTCATCCGGATGATCCTGCAAATCAAATTCTGATAGAATAGAGCTATCTCTCAGTGGAGCATAAACTATTGTCCACGTTGAAGCTGTAGTGCCTGCTTGAGTTGCTGTATTAGATTGTGTATCAGCTCTTGATGAGCATTGAAAAGCTCCAACATAATGATATTGCTCAGGTGGCTGACTCATTTTTGGTGTGAAACCTGCTGATCCAGTGAACGAAACATATTCTGATGCCCTCGTTGTTTCTCCAACATGATTTCCAGAAATTCTTCTTTAACCGCTACGTGTAAAACGCCAGCTCCTGGTTGCTCTTCAAAGGTATCTGAGGCATCGACCATTAATGCTAATGTGGCATTTGGTACAGGGTGTGCTAACGTAGCAACGTTTCCCAGAGCTTCCTCTTCAGGTCATTCAACAGACATTTCTTCAGATGGTATTTCTTGAACGATAACAATGGTTTCTTGTTCAGGCGTAGCACTTGTTCCTGCCTCATCCGGATGATCCTGCAAATCAAATTCTGCCAGAATTGAGCTATCTCTCAGTGGAGCATAAAATATTGTCCACGTTGAAGCTATAGTGCCTGCTTGAGTTGCTGTATTAGATTGTGTATCAGCTCCTGATGAACATTGAAAAGCTCCAACATAATGACATTGCTCATGTGGCTGACTCATTTTTTTGTGTGAAACCTGCTGATCCAGTGAACGGATCATATTCTGATGCCCTCGTTGTTTCTCCAACATGATTTCCAGAAATTCTTCTTTAACCGCTACGTGTAAAACGCCAGCTCCTGGTTGATCTTCAAAGGTATCTGAGGTATCGACCATTAATGCTAATGTGGCATTTGGTACAGGATGTGCTAACGTAGCAACGTTTGCCAGAGCTTCCTCTTCAGGTCGTTCAACAGACATTTCTTCAGATGGTATTTCTTGAACGATAACAATGGTTTCTTGTTCAGGCATAGCACTTGTTCCTGCCTCATCCAGATGATCCTGCAAATCAAATTCTGCCAGAATTGAGCTATCTCTCAGTGGAGCATAAACTATTGTCCATGTTGAAGCTATAGTGCCTGCTTGAGTTGCTGTATTAGATTGTGTATCAGCTCCTGATGAGCATTGAAAAGCTCCAACATAATGGCATTGCTCATGTGGCTGACTCATTTTTTGTGTGAAACCTGCTGATCCAGTGAACGGATCATATTCTGATACCCTCGTTGTTTCTCCAACATGATTTCCAGAAATTCTTCTTTAACCGCTACGTGTAAAACGCCAGCTCCTGGTTGATCTTCAAAGGAATCTGAGGTATCGACCATTAATGCTAATGTGGCATTTGGTACAGGATGTGCTAACGTAGCAACGTTTGCCAGAGCTTCCTCTTCAGGTCGTTCAACAGACATTTCTTGAGATGGTATTTCTTGAACGATAACAATGGTTTCTTGTTCAGGCATAGCACTTGTTCCTGCCTCATCCAGATGATCCTGCAAATCAAATTCTGCCAGAATTGAGCTATCTCTCAGTGGAGCATAAACTATTGTCCATGTTGAAGCTTATAGTGCCTGCTTGAGTTGCTGTATTAGATTGTGTATCAGCTCCTGATGAACATTGAAAAGCTCCAACATAATGACATTGCTCAGGTGGCTGATTAATTTTTGGTGTGAAACCTGCTGATCCAGTGATGAAACATATTCTGATGCCCTCGTTGTTTCTCCAACATGATTTCCAGAAATTCTTCTTTAACAGCTACGTGTAAAACGCCAGCTCCTGGTTGCTCTTCAACGGTATCTGAGACATCAACCATTAATGCTTATGTGGCATTTGTGCAGGATTTGCTAGCGTAGCAACGTTTGCCAGAGCTGCTTCTTCAGTTCGCGGATTACACCTTTTCCTTTTCAAAAAGTCTTACCGTGAAACGAATAGAAATGTTTTTCAAATTTTTGTACCGTATTCATCCATGAGCAGGACGGTACGGTAAGTCCACCTGAAGACAGTGATTTAATCCAGCTGGATTGAACAGGAAATTCTGGGCAATTTTTTGATAATGTGCCTGACAAAGGATCTTTACCTCGAACTCGATGTGCAATGTAGCCAGCTACATAGCTTCCTGCTCATGTACAGAAAAATCCCTTGACGCGGTTCGCTCTTCGACTTCCCAGGGCATAAGAAATAGATCAACATAATCAAAGTTCGCATCGTCACAGTTGTTTTCAGAAACAGAAATTTCGGAAACCTCCTGTATTTTATCACGTCCAAATAAAATTTCTAATAATTCCGATGTTAAGTAAACATCTAACTGTTTGTCTTCTTCCGAAGTGGGTGTATTTACTTATGCTGAAAGTTTGGGCAGTTTGTTTGCAAGTAACAACTGCCTTAAATGACTAATGTCTTCTGTTGGCAAAGGGTGATCGTTAAATCTACCAAACCCCCGAATTTGACTAAAAAGGCTTTCCAGGGCATCTTGAGTGAACCGGGAAGTCAGTATATACTTAACACTAAGAATTTTTAAGTCCTCAAACAATCCCATAAACGAGTTTACGGCTATCAGAATTCCTTTTTGAAAACGCAGCATGCCAGATTTTCCACACACCCTTAATCCACTAATGACATCTTTCACTGTATTTAAAATTGACACTTGTTTTTCAAAATATGTGTCCATACCTGCCAAATGCAGCTTTCAGAGGCTTGTTGGAGGAAGGACATGGCTTGTTACTATTCATTATATCAAACAAGCTGTCAATTAGTTAAAACAAATTCAGCTGCTTTTTTATTTTCTGTTAAATGCTTAATTGCTTTTGCTGTAGTTGCTGCCATATTGAAGTATAAATCCTTTGCCCAGGAAGTGATTTCTTAGCAATTTTACATAATGGGCTAAATCTGCAAACACCCATATTTTTTATGTTTGCTCAGCTGGGTTATTGAACAAAAAATTAGTGGGAGAAATTCCAAGTTCCTTCCACAAAGTACCACATCCTCCTAAATCAGAAACTATTGCCTTTACTTCTATGCCACGTATGAGCTTTTTTATCATGGGGATATCAAAATCAAAGAAAACTGGCTGCTTCCATTGAACTTTCCTGAATGGCCCCAGTATCTGATCCATTTGAGAGTCATAGCACAACTTAGAAATTATGTGCATTTCATCAAAACTTAGAACACAGATTTTCTCACGGAAACTTAAACTTTCACAATTTTTTTTCATAAGCAGAAGAATATCATTCTGAATCACAGGACTGCATGCAAATTTTGCACACCTACGTTTTAGGGTTCTAGCACTTGAAAGTGGAACTCCTATCTTTTCTTACCAGAAATCATATGATTTTGAAGAAAGTGCTTGAAGTACTATGCATCTAGAAATATCCTCTGTCATCCATTTTATCCTTTTCATTTTCGAAGTAAAAGCATCGACTTGGGTCTTCGTGAACGTGGTTGACGCATTTCTCCAATTTTTGTAATTTGCGTTTTCTTTTCTGAAGTATTTTCAGTTGGCTTTTTAATTGCTAAATTAGATATATAGCGTTCTCCTTTTAGAAATGACCCATCTTTTCGATCGCTGAACAGAAACTTGGTGATTTTTATTTTTTTCATGAAATGTAGTTTGGAGATCTTTCCCCAGTGTTGAAATTTTTTTCACTAAATTATCATTACAGATTTTTAGATACTTTCAGTTAGGGCATTCAACAGCACACAAAGATATTTATAACGAAAGAAAAAGGCTCACCAACTTACGTAGGTAAACTATTTATGTACATGCATACAATAGATACATACACTCTTAAACATTTGTGTGATCTATTTGTATCTATCTCTCTCTCTCTCTCTCTCTCTCTCTATATATATATATATATATATATATATATATATATATATATATATATATATATATATATGAAACAAAACAGGCTAGAAAACTGCTCGCAGCAACAGGCCAGCAGCACTGGAGAGCTCCAAGCAGCATGGTGACGTCACAACTGGTTCCCCAACCTCTTTCCCGAGGACCGTGTCGGCATTCATTTTCTCAAAGCGATGGACCAGCCCTTCTGTCTTTTATAGCCCTGATATACCTATACTTACAATATTGAGTGGCATTTGGATTCCGCCATTTTGCCTTCACGTCAGTTAAAGAAGAAAGCCGCCATATTGGCAATTATATTCATGTCAAACATCGATTAGTTGTAACACATTTCAAACATCACATCCGTTTGTCACCACTGTGGGCTAGTGGACAGGATGAAAGACTGTTGAACCAACTCTTAACTTGTATTCTTGCTGTTAATCATCGACGCATATGATAAGATATTTATGATGCATATTTACCTCATAAGTATACGATGTGAGAACTACAGTAGGTGATGAAGCGCATAAACTCTCCAGGATGGCTTCCATGGAATATAACTAATATGCTTTATTATACATCATATACACTAGCATACCTGTCAACCTCTTGAGGTGATAACCTGTACACTGGACCAACAAAAACCTTACAAAGACTAAATAACCCTTACACACAAAAATTTTTACACAAATTTTAGAAGCGCAACAGTTTTATAACAGCAACTGATGTACATGTATTAATTTTTTGCATATTTAAGCAATTTAATCTTAGTGTGTTGTATTATATTCAGCACATGTATGTTTTGCTTTTTTCCAAAATGTAATCAGTGGGTTTAAAGCCAATGAAACAAGTGTCAATGTTTATTTTACAATGTAAAAAAGATGTCAGTGTATCTGCATTCAGGGTATTCTTACAGCCTGTATGGATTTTCTTCACCATGGATAAAGATCTTTTACAGCCAGCATTATTGTGAAGCAAAGTAAGTAGTCACTGAATACTCGCTTAAGATTTGGGAAGCAGATGCCACCAGTACTTCTTCTCAGGCTTATGATATCCAGCTAGTAGCTACAAAAGCTCTTTTTCTGGCCACTGTCTAGAAGTACAGGCACACAGTCATCAGAGATCATATAATAGTTACTAAACTCATCCTTTAGAGCTTCCTGGTCAAAGTCTGGAGCAAAGGTGCCTGCTACAAATATGTGTGTACTTCAGGCTGTTTTTGAGGGTTGAGTCAAGTACTTCAGGTCTTTCAGCACCTGATTTTTAAATGGAAATTTATCCACCATCTTTCTCACTACTGTATACCTGCCAACCTGAGAAAATTCAAATCTGTAAAATTCTGCGCGAATAACATTTCTAATGATTATTTTTTTTAACTATGCGCAAACAACATTTATAATGAATTTAGCTATGTACAAGTAAAAATAAATGCAAATATTTGTGCATTTTATAATTTTTAGAAGTTTATAATATAAACACGTTATATCACATTTTGATACCATACTCAACGCTTTCCGTCCTCCGTAGCGGACCGACGATTTTCATAGCATACTCAATGTTTTCCATCGTCCGTAGTGTACCAACAATTATCATAGCATGCTTGATATGTTTTCCGTCGTCCATAGCGGACCGACGATTTCCATAGCATACTCAACGTTTTCTGTCGCTCGTAGCGGACCGACGATTTCCACAGCGTACTCAATGTTTTCTGTCTTCTGTAGTGGACCTACGATTATCATAGCATACTCGTTGTTTTCTGTTGTCCGTAGAGGACCGACTATTTCCATAGTAACTACGTAAAATCCGCAGTAGTTGGAGTCTAAATCTTTCTTCCGCATAATCTTTATTCAGCATCAAGCATAACAGTGTGCACAGAGAATTTACTATGCCGAAGTTCCGACGATGACGACAGGGCACGGGTGTTCTGGCGCACAAAGGCACAAAATTCCCATCTCTGTTATATATTTTATTTATAGGGATATTTTAAACAAAAAATACAGAAAATTTTAAAAATCCAGAAGAAAAGTTCTTCCGGCCGGAAAACCAGAAGACCGTATAAAAAAACGGAAAACTTCCGCAAATTCCGGAAGAGTTTGCAGGTATGATTTAACTGAAGCATTAACAAATATTTCTCAAGGAAGATTTCAAAAAAAGTTTTTTAAATATACGGAAATGCGTAAAAAACAGGTATCTATGCGTAAAATCGTTCTTAAAGAACAGTTAAAATGCGTAAATTTTACGTGTAATGCGCAAAAGTTGGCAGGTATGCTACTGCTACATAAAAGTTTCTCACATCTGCGAAAAATAACTTTTTATCTGCACCATTAAGTTCCATTTCTTCCATTAATGTCCTGTTGGAGAGGCCTACTGCTAGTGTGATGTCATCGTGCTGCACCTCGCGATTATTGAATTTGATTTGCCTTAAATCAGCCGCTTGTTTTGATTATGGAATATAATTATGTTAAGAGATTTATGGAATAAATTTTTATTTAAAAATACAGGACAAAGGAACATCGCTAGAAAAAAAAACTACGATTAAGGGAAAAAACTTTCACTCCGTCCTACTTCCATTTTCGGGACATTTTTCTTCATTTTCGATCTTATATATTAAATGATGTTTAATACAATGCAGCAAAAACACGGCAAAAAAAAAAAAACACGAATTCGGAAGAACTCTTCGCTGTTTTTAGCTTCCTTTGTCGAAATTTTTTTGTGCTTCCAATTTACGATTATGGGATAAATTTCTGTTCCGTTCAACTTTCGTTTTCTGAAAATTTTCCTCCGTTTTCAGTCTTAAATATAAACATTTATGTAGCAATATTTATTCTTAACCATACGGGACAGAGGGAATATCGCGGAAAAGGAATGTAAGATTACGAGGCTGCATCTAACTTCTGTTTTCGGAAGTTGTTACCTCCGTTTTCAGACTGAAACACAATGGAATAAAATGATATTTAGCAATATCGGAAAAGAAAACATCGCGAGAAAAAAAAAAAAAAAACATTACGGGAGAAATCTTTGCTTTGTTTCCGGAAAGTTTTAAAGAGTGAATTTCGTCCGAAGACGAAAAACTTGCATCCATGATCGGAAGTCTGCAAGGGGAGCTTCAATTAGGTTCTGGAGATATCATTTTTGTCTGCAGAACCAAAATAAAATCTGCGACGTACATCGCCCGTCGCCGTGATTCTGCTATGGTTGCGCGAGCCATGGAATGAACGTAAAACGTTTGGTATTATATCCGCAAAAAAGTTTTAGAATAGGGCCAGTTAATGTAAATAATTAACAAAAAAGCCTTTCAGAGATTTAAAAAAACGTACAAAACGTTTGTACGGCCGTACATGAATGAAAATGTAAAAAAACGTACAAAGTACGGGCAAACTGTGCAGGTTGACAGGTATGCACTAGTAAAATCTTCTGTTACGTTATTTAATAAGAAATGAATGTTAGATATACATTTGATGCCAACATCTAACTGAACGTCTTACACGAAAGTCTTTCCGAGAAGTGTGGCCACAGACTCCCCCGCCAGTAACAACGAGAGAAAAGTTGGTACTCACAAGTAGCGTGGATTAAATTTCACACGATGACCAAATCTAGTTCGATAAGGTGTGGCATGTTGTGAGGTTGTGGCTCTGGTCTCAGGCTGATAAGGCAGTGTTATACATGTATAGTCTGTTACCTGTATGCACTCTGGTAGAATTTTTAACTCGCATTGATAGTATTTTTTACCAGAGTTAGACGCTGCCACCGGTCCAGGATTTGTAATGCCTGGATGACTTATTTAACACACCATTACTCACCTCAGAGGCGTAGCGAAGGATCAAGCATTGACGACACAGAACTGACATCTTCACAAAAACACGTTTTTATCTATATACATTCCACTACAGTTGCGGCAATATGTACAAAGTTGATTGAGAATATCGTTACAATTCCAGGAGGATTTGTTGAGGTATCTTTTCAACAATCTAAGTCACACACCCAGCAGTGAGTCCATAATGTCCACAGTCAGTTATATGTCAAGTTGATATTACAATAGACAGTTCTTGATCAGAACCACACAGGCTACACTACACAGCATACCAGCTACTGGAAACACGGGGAGTTCTCTACTGGAGGTAAATTTTCTCTACTATCTTAGA
Source organism: Macrothele yani (assembly GCA_039090855.1). Classification (NCBI taxonomy): domain Eukaryota; kingdom Metazoa; phylum Arthropoda; class Arachnida; order Araneae; family Macrothelidae; genus Macrothele; species Macrothele yani. The sequence goes on along the minus strand of CM077016.1, from coordinate 70,840,105 downwards.
TTTTTTAACCGCAGCCTATATTACCTCAGTAATTCACAAAAATCGACCACTAACCTCGGCTAGTGATAAAGAATACTGGCAACCCAACCGCAGCTGAGCGCTCAAGACTTTTTAGATCTTAAACTTCATCCTGAGAGATGGCCTATCATCCACTCCCCTTGTTAGCTGAACGAGCAGTCCCGCCAAAACTCTTCTCCTGCCTCGCTGAATTTTCTCCCCTGACCCTGGACCGCCCACAACCAATCATAGGCTTGCATTTTGATCCCGAGTCGTGAGGCATCTCGCTCTCCAGAGTCCTGTAGCTTTCCCCACGACGTACTCCAACATTCCTTGTTGTAGCAGCTCTGGTCTCTGGGAATTTCAGTGTCCTAAATTCCTAGAAAGTTGCAACCTCCATGCGACTCTTGTGACTTTGTCACAAAAATGACGGCTGTTTCTTCCTCTTTTTGTTCTTTTTGATATAATGGTGTCCCATTACCCAAGTTCAGAATTTTCTCCCGTTTTATAGTTTCTTGTCTTTTTTTTTTCTTCCAGCATTACCACTGATTGTTCTGTAACTACAGATAGCCTTGTTTTGTTTTGTTTTTCTCTATTTTTTGTTATATCACTTCACATCACCACTGGCTGTAAGTTTGAATTCTCCTGTGGAATGTCCGGAATAGTAACAGAAACAGGCGAAGATTTTCTGGTCTCTGCAGTCATCGGAAGAGCATCCAGAACTGATAAAGGAAGTTCGGTGTAAACAGTCTGCTCTGAAGCGTGTGGCACAGGAACAGCTGAAGAAAGTTCTTCCGAGGACATATAGGCGGGCTTCAGTCGATCAATGTTGATAGTCGCAGGTTTGCCATGGATGACAAGGCGAAAGGTCTTGTCGTTTTTTGAAACAACAGGAGGTGGATCCTCGTGCGGTGGTTGCAGTGGCTTTCGCACACCGTCTCGTCGCACAAATACATGTGAACACTTTGGCAACTCACTGTGAATGAAGATGCATGGCTTACAGTGATGCACAGCAGGTACAGAGTTGGCCTTGGCCATGAAGTGCCTCAGCTGGCCAACAAATGTGGTATGATCATATGGTTCTGTGCATTCCTGGAAAAATTCTCCAGGCAAGCGAAGAGTGGTGTCGTAAACTAGTTCCACACTCGTAGTTTGCATGTCACGTTTGAAAGTGGAACGCAAACCTAGCAGCACAGTTGGCAGGATGTCGACCCATTTGTGTGTCGAATGACACTTAATTGCTGCCTTGACAGGGTAATGAAACCTCTCAATCATACTATTGGCTGATGCGTGATAGGGTGTTGTATGAATCTTCGTTGCTCCCAGCCAGTTAGAAGGAGAATGGAAAAGTCTTGATTCGAATTGGTGTCCCTGATCAGTGATGATTCTGAGGGGAGCACCAAAACGCGAAATCCAAGCACTATAGAATGCTTGAGCAATGGTTTCTGCCGAGACATCAGGAATAGGGATGGCTTCAGGCCATCTTGTGAACCTGTCAATCATAGTGAGGCAGTAGGAAAAACCATGAGACAGAGGAAGTGGTCCTATTATATCAAGGTGGACATGCTCGAAACGGCTGGAAGGTGGTACGAAGGTACCAGGTGATGAAAAGATATGTCTTGTTACCTTTGATCTCTGGCAGAGAAGACATAACCTAGACATTGATGTGATGTCAGAACTCATAGCTGGCCAAACGAAACGTTGTTGGGTGGCTTTGACAGTCGATCAAATACTTGGGTGGGATACATTATGAATGCTATCAAACATCTTTCGTCAAAAACTTTTTGGCACAAAAGGACGGACCTCCAGTGTGGAGACATCACAGTACAGCTGAGTATCTGAGTCACTAACTAGTAAATGCTTTAGGACTAAGCTTGATTCTGTGGCTCCAGAAAGTATTGACTGCATTTCTGGGTCACCTTTTTGTGCATTTGCTAATTCTGAGAAATCAACGGGTGATGGTAATGATATAGCGTTGATTCTCGAAAACGTATCAGCAACTATGTTCTCCGAACCTTTAATGTGCTGGATATCTGTAGTGAACTGAGCGATGAAGTCAACATGTATAATTTGTCTTGGCGAGCACTTGTCATTTCTCTGTCTAAAAACAAAAGTGAGTGGCTTGTGATCTATAAGCAGGATAAACTGTGTGCCTTCGAGCCTATGACGAAAATGCTTAATTGCTGAAAAGGCGCTTAGCAGCTTTCTGTCATAGGCACTATTGCTGAGTTAATGATAAATTTTTCGTGAAAAATGCGAGTGGCTGCCAAGAATGCTGTACCCATTGCTGTAGAACTGCACCTATTGCAGTATCTGAGGCATCAACCATTAATGCTAATGTGGCATTTGGTACAGGATGTGCTAGTGTAGCAACGTTTGCCAGAGCTTCTTCAGGTCGTTCAACAGACATTTCTTCAGATGGTATTTCTTGAACGATAACAATGGTTTCTTGTTCAGGCATAGCACTTCTTCCTGCCTCAACCGGATGATCCTGCAAATCAAATTCTACCAGAATTGAGCTATCACTCAGTGCAGCATAAAATATTGTCCACGTTGAAGCTATAGTGCCTGCTTGAGTTGCTGTATTAGATTGTGTATCAGTTCCTGATGAACATTGAAAAGCTCCAACATAATGACATTGCTCAGGTGGCTGATTAATTTTTGGTGTGAAACCTGCTGATCCAGTGATGAAACATATTCTGATGCCCTCGTTGTTTCTCCAACATGATTTCCAGAAATTCTTCTTTAACAGCTACGTGTAAAACGCCAGCTCCTGGTTGATCTTCAACGGTATCTGAGACAACCATTAATGCTAATGTGGCATTTGGTACAGGATGTGCTAGCGTAGCAACGTTTGCCAGAGCTTCTTCAGTTCGCAGATTACAACATTTCCTTTTCAAAAAGTCCTATCGTGAAACAAATAAAAATGTTATTCAAATTTTTGTACCGTATTCATCCATGAGCGGGACGGTGCGGTAAGTCCACCTGAAGACAGTAATTTAATCCAATTGGATTGAACAGGAAATTCTGGGCAATTTTTTGATAATGTCCCTAACAAATCTTTATCTCGAACTCGATATGCAATGTAGCCAGCTACATAGCTCATAGCTTCCTGCTCATGTACAGAAAAATCCCTTGATGCGATTTGCTCTTAGACTTCCCAGGGCATAAGAAATAGATCAACATAATCAAAGTTCGCATTGTCACAGTTGTTTTCAGAAACAGAAATTTCGGGAACCTCCTGTATTTTATCACGTCCAAAAAAATTTCTAATAATTCGGATGTTAAGTAAACATGTAACTGTTTGTCTTCTTCCAAAGTGGGTGTATTTACTTTTGCTGAAAGTTTGGGCAGTTTGTTTGCAAATAACAACTGTCTTAAATGACTAATATCTTCTTTTGGCAAAGGGTGATCGTAAAATCTACCAAACCCCCGAATTTGACTAAAAAGGCTTTCCAGGGCATCTTGAGTCAACTGGGAAGTCAGTATATACTTAACACTAAGAATTTTTAAGTCCTCAAACAATCCCATACGTGAGTTTATGGCTATCAGAATTCCTTTTTGAAAACGCAGCATGCCAGATTTTTCACACACCCTTAATCCGCTAATGACATCTTTCACTGTTTTTAAAATTGACACTTGTTTTTCAAAATATGTGTCCATACATGACAAATGCAGCCTTCAGAGGCTTGTTGGAGGGAGGACATGGCTTGTTACTATTCATTATATCAAACAAGCTGTCAATTAGTTAAAACAAATTCAGCTGCTTTTTTATCTTCTGTTAAATGCTTAATTGCTTTTGCTGTAGTTGCTGCCATATTGAAGTATAAATCCTTTTCCCAGGAAGTGATTTCTTAGCAATTTTACATAATGGGCTAAATCTGCGAACACCCATATTTTTATGTTTGCTCAGCTGGGTTATGGAACGAAAAATTAGTGGGAGAAATTCCAAGTTCCTTCCACAAAATACCACATCCTCCTAAATCAGAAACTATTGCCTTTACTTCTATGCCACGTATGAGCTTTTTTGTCATGGGAATATCAAAATCAAAGAAAATTGGCTGCTTCCATTGAACTTTCCTGAATGGCCCCAGTATCTGATCCATTTGAGAGTCATAGCACAACTTAGAATCTATGTGCATTTCATCAAAACTTAGAACGCAGATTTTCTCACGGAAACTTACTTTCGCAACTTTTTTCATAAGCAGAAGAACATCATTCTGAATCACAGGACTGCATGCAAATTTTGCGCACCAACGTTTTAGGGTTGCACTTGGAAGTGGAACACCCAATTTTTTCTTTCCAGAAATCATATGATTTTGAAGAAAGTGCTCTAAGTACTATGCATCTAGAAATATCCTCTGTCGTCCATTTTATCCTTTTCATTTTCGAAGTAAGAGCATCGACTTGGGTCTTCGTGAAAACGTGGTTGACGCATTTCTCCAATTTTTTTAATTTGCGTTTTCTTTTCTGAAGTATTTTCAGTTGACTTTTTAATTGCTGAATTTGATATATTAGCGATCTCATAGAAATGGCCCATCTTTTAATCGCTGAACAGAAACTTTGTGATTTTTTTTTTTTTTTTTTTTCTGGATTGTAGTTTGGAGATCTTTCTCCAGAGTTGACATTTTTTTCATTAAATTATCATTACAAATTTTCAGATACTTGCAGTTAGGGCATTCAACAGCACACAAAGACATTTATAACAAAAGAAAAAGGCTCACCAACTTACGTAATTAAACTATTTATGTACATGCATACAAAATAGATACATACACTCTTAAACATTTGCGTAATCTATTTGTATCTCTCTCATCATCATCATCCATTATCAATCCACTGCTGGACGAAGGTCTCTCCAAGCCTCTTCCACAACAGTCTGTCTTGTGCCACTCTCCTCCATGTTAATCCCGCATACTTTCAAATTTCATCCACCTATCTTTCATGTGGTTTTCTTCTGGGTCTTTTCCTGTCCCTTGAAATTCAATCTAAAACTTCGACTGTCCATCGATGGTCTGTCCTTCTGGCAGTATGTCCAGCCCATTGCCATTTCAGGGATTTTACTCTGATCATGATGTCTTCCACTCTTGTCATTTTTCTGATCCACAAGTTCTACTTCTTATCTCTCCTGGTTACACCAAGAAGGCACCTCTCCATGCTTTTTTGAGTTGTCTGCAGCCTTTGTATGTCTCTTTTAGTTAACGCCCACGTCTCAGCACCATGCGTAAGCACTGGAAGGATGCATTGATCAAACACTTTTCTTTTAAGACATAATGGCATATTGCTCTTGAAAATTACGCTGTTTCTTCCAAAAGCTCTCTAGGCAAGTTTTATATGCTGATTAATTCCTTCATCAATGTGACCCTCACTTTTGATATCTGATGTCCAAGATAAACGTACGTGTCTGTTATCTCCAGCTTTTCTCCATCAGTCGATAAATCTTCATTTCTTGTAAAAGCATTGTACATCACTTTTGTCTTCTGAAAGTTCATTTTTAATCCCACTTCTTTACTCTTGTCAGCAAGTTCCTGGATCATATTCTGCAGCTCTGATGGGGTAGTTGCAAAAATGAATATGTCATCAGCAAAACGAAGGTGAGTTAGATAATCTCCATTAATCTTTATCCCTTTGTTTTCCCAGTTCAGTGATTAAAAGACATTTTCCAATGTGGCATTCAAGAGCTTGGGAGATATAGTGTCACCTTGTCTCACTCCCTTTCCAATTTTTATGTGTGTTGTATTTTCAAACAGCCGAATTTTTGCACTTGCATTTTCATAGATGTTATTAATAATATTAATGTATGCATCTTCAATACAAAGCCATTGTAACTGCTGATGGTTTCACTGAATCAAAGGCATTTTCATAATCGATAAAAGCCATGCACAATGGAAGTTCATATTCCCTCGCTCTTTCAATTAGTTCTCTCAGTATATGATCTATAGTGCTGTAGCCACTCCTGAATCCAGCTTGTTCTCTCGGTTGAGCCATGTCAAGTGTTTACCTTCAAGCAGTGTGAAAGAACTTTAGTGAAGATTTTATAAACCACTGATAGGAGACTGATAGGTCTGTAGTTCCTGAGATCCTCAATGTCACCTTTTTTATGTAGCAGGATCATTGTAGCATTTTTCCAGTCCTCTGGAATCTTCTTTTCATTAAGGCATCAAGTGAAAACTTGGGCAAGTACTGTTTCAGTTTCTCCATTTGGTTCTTGTATGATGTCTACAGTAATTCCATCTTCTCCTGGAGCTTTTCCCCACTTCATGTTCATGATTGCATGTGCAACTTCTGCTGGGAGGACTGGAAAAACTCTGGTACTGGTACCTTTCATGATGTCTGGAGTACATGTTTCATCCCTTTCATATAATTTTTCTTCCCTTACCGAGGTGTCCCTTTGCTATCTTTAGGCTTTTGTTGTTTTCAATTGCTTTCCTCACTAGTTCACAGTTGAATTTCCTTACGTCTTCAGTGATACTTTTTCGTACTGTCTTGCATAGCTCTATATATTCCACTTTGGAAGTCACATCTTCTTTAGTTGTCCTCATCTCTCTTCTTTTTTACATCAACATTTTGGATTTTCCTGATAATTTGTTCACATGCAACTTGTTTTTAGACCCAGCTAATTTTGTTGCTGTTTCCATAAGAGCTTTGGTTACTTTTCTGTTAACTTCAGAAATATCCACTTCTTCCAATGTTAGGCCTTCTAAAGCAGAGAATCTGTTCTTCAGTTCCAACTTGAAGGTATTATGGTGTTTTTTAAGGTTGGATATGTCAATACATTTTGCTTGTCTTATGAGCTTGCCACGTTAGAGTTTAGTGTTGAGGTGCATCTTGCATCTCACCAATCTATGGTCAATACCTGTGTTAAACTTGTTTAGCACACTGCAGTCTTCAATGAAGAATTTTTTGTTACACATAATAAAATCAATTTCACTTGTCGTCCCATTTGGATGTCTCCATTTCCATTTCCTATGGCTTTTTCTTGAAAAACGAGTTCATGATGAAAAACCCTTATGCCTCTGCAAACTCTATGAGAGTATTTCCATGCTGGTTTCTATTGCTGTGACCGAATTTACCTACTGAAGTTTCATTCTGTTGCTGTTGCCCTATTTTTGCATTGAAATCTCCCATAAGTATCTTCAAGTGCTGCTTGCCTTTATTATTTAGATGACGAATTTCCTCATAAAATTCTTCAATTTCTTCTTCAGGATGACTTGTGGTGGGTGCATAAGTTTGAATAATCTGAGCCTGGTATCTTCTCGAGAGTTAGATAACGAGTTGTGCTGCTCTGTCAGAGGAACTTTCAACTTCTACAACTTTATCCTTCAGTTTCTTGTTTATTATAAATCCAACACCATTAGTTCTGCCAGTATCTGTCCCACGATAGTAGAAGAAGAGATGTCCACTTTTCAGTTCAATGAGATCTCCTTACCTCACTTAGCCCAACGATGTCCCACTTGATCCTTTGTAGTTCCTCTTCCAATTCAAGAAGCCTTGAATCAGAAGATAGGAAGCGTCCATTGTAAGTAGCCAAGGTCAGCATCAAATGGCAGCCTAGTCCGGTGCTCCGGTGATTTTTAGCATCCTCTGTCTTCATGTCACACTGGCAACTGCCTTGGCCAGGTACATTCCAGCTGCCGGAGACTGGGGGTCAAGATTTAAGTTGTGGAATCATTTTTGAGGGGTTTGGCCAAAACTCACCACGCTGGCCAAGCGGGTTGGTGAGTGTGGGATAGCATTTCCTGTAATCCTGATGGTATAGTTATACCGCTATTGGCGGTCGTCAGAGCCCCTTTAGTGGGAACAGGATGTACCACGAGAAGGCGGCGTTGACATTTGTCAAGGAGAGGCTGTGGTGTTGCGCGTCTCCTGACCTTACATCCTCTCTCTCTCTCTATCTATATATATATATATGTGTGTGTGTGTGTGTGTGTGTATTAATAAATATAATAAATACTCATATATTGCAAATGATAAAACAATCTGGTTTGATGAAACAAAACAGACTATAAAACTGCTTGCAACGACAGGCCAGCAGCACTGGAGAGCTCCAAGCAGCACGGTGACATCACAACTGGTCCCCAACCTCTTTCCAAGGACCGTGTCGGCATTCAGTTTCTCAAAGCGATGGACCAGCCCTTCTCTCTTTTATAGCCCTGTTATACCTATACTTGCGATATTGAGTGGCATTTGGATTCCACCATTTTGCCTTCACGTCAGTTAAAGAAGAAAGCCGCCATATTGGCAATTATATTCATGTCAAACGTCATTTAGTTGTAACACAATTCAAACATCACGTCCGTTTGTCACCACTGTGAGCTAGTAGACAGGATGAAAGTCTGTTGAACCAACCCTTAACTTGTATTCTTGCTGTTAATCATCGACATGTATAATAAGATATTTATGATGCATATTTACCTCATAAGTATACGATGTGGCAATGAAGCATATAACTCTCCAGGACGGCTTCCATGGAATATAACTAATATGCTTTATTATACATCATATACACTAGTAAAATCTTCCATTACGATATTTAATAAGAAATGAATATTAGATATACATTTTCTACTCATACAAAAATGCAGATACTGTCAAAGTAGAAGTTCAGGGAATATTTTGTTTTTTTCTAAACTACAATTTGTAGAATGAGAATGTAAAAACATTATCAAGCAATGTTATTCACAGTAGTTATAAATGTGTGTAATTGTGATAAATTCTAAATTGCTAGTCCATTGTGAAGAGCTCCATTAGCATAATCTGTTGTGGGATTGATTTAAAACTTGAATCACAATTAAAACCTGTTGGAGTTCCTTTCAAAAACATTCTGTTAGGTTTTACCTAAAAATAGTGAAGTGTATCATTAAATATATGAAATTGGTGGCCCAGAGGCCTAAGCGTTCATCTGAAGTGACCGTTCATCTTCTGACCATTCATCTGAAGTGGATTCAAATTCCAGTGTGGCATGGAAGTTGTGTTTTTCTTGTGGCATGGAAGTTGTGTTTTTCTTATGGCACTGGCTCTCTCCCTTGGAACAGTGGCTCTAAATTATGGATGAATTATTGCTTATAGCCCATTGAGTTGCTCACCGTGATCATTTAAACCCCCAAACAAACAAAATATATAGAGAGATGCAAATTTTGCCTTATTGGTGAAAATCTTCCAAATACGTGGAGACAAGGTAAATAGACTAAGTCATCGTTCTTTTTACATTTTACTTTAAGCAACACACAGCAGCCGAAAAATTGTTTTTCGACACCGTGGGGATCAAATTCCAGATCTCTCTATAACTCTATAACTAGCCGAGTACTTCTCAGGGTAAGAAACTTGCTGTTAATGCACAATGTTCAAACTTGCTGAATGGTTTCGTTATAGGTAAACTTTAATAACTAAAAACACACACAAGTTAAAATATATTTACATGGTTAAAATAACATGAGTACTTTTGTGCTCGCTATGAGCACATCATCAGATGAAAGACCAAGTTTGAGTTCCAGAAACACATTTATGTATGGGTGCCATTGCCAAACGTTCTCAATGGGGAAAGACATTCAAGAATGTTCGCTTGCTTTAACATAATATGAGAAAATAGAGGCCTATAGAGTTCCATTAATGATGAACGGAGTCTGCGATGTTAGAAGTAGGAACCGGAATCGAGGACAGTAAAGTTTTCCAGGCCTGGGAAATATAGCTGGGTACTTCATCATTGCACCAAGAGTCCACTCGATGCAAAATGTGGAGACTCTGTAAAGAGCACTGTTTCCCTCGTTGTAGAGGTAGATAAAATGGAGACGTCTGTCCAAGATAGGCAATGTGTACCAGCTGAAGAAAGCCTGGCTAAAGCAGTCGATGACGAGCCATTTTTTACACTATATTGGTGTTCCTTAATTCTTGTTTGCAGTCTCCGTAGGGTTGAGCCGATATATATAAGGTCCTTGTCTTGAGGATCGACAGATTTCATAGTAATGGAATAGATGCCACCGAAAGTATTCATGTTATTTTAACCATGTAAATATATTTTAACTTGTGTGTGTTTTTAGTTATTAAAGTTTGCCTCTAACTGGAACCATTCAGCAAGTTTGAACATTGTGCATTAACAGCAAGTTTCTTACCCTGAGTGGTCTTTGTGGCACGAAAATCTGGTTTTCTGATCAACTGTAGACGAGTATGTTCACTTTACACTGCTGTGCCAACAATTCACGGGGCTATGTGTGTTTATCTGTCAGCATCTGACTTCACAAATCCGTAGTGATGGGCTCAGCAACTGAGACATCTCCATCTGGTGGTACTTAATGGCCCAAGCTATCTAATTATAGCTAATATATCCAAAGGGCAAGAGAAATGGTGAAAATCTTCCAAATACATGGAGACAAGGTAAATAGACTAAGTCATCACTCTTTCCATATTTTACTTTAAGCAACACGACAATTTTTTGGCTGCTGTGTGTTGTTTAAAGTAAAACATGGAAAGAGTGATGACTTGTAGTCTATTTACCTTGTCTCCATGTATTTGGAAGATTTTCACTATTTCTCTCGCCCTTTAGATGTATTAGCTATAATTAAATAGCTTGTGCTGTTAAGCCACACGTCTCAATTGCTGAGCCCATCACTATGGATTTGTGAAGTCAGATGCTGACAGATAAACACATATAGCGCTGTGGATTGTTGGCACCGTAGCGCAAAGCGAATGCACTCAGCTAGTTATCGAGAGATCTGGGGTTCGATACCACCGATGTCAAAAAACAATTTTTCGGCTGCTGTGTGTTGTTTAAAGTAAAACGTGGAAAGAGTGATGACTTAGTCTATTTTGCCTCATAATTTTTGGGTGTAATGCCCATGGCCAATCAAGCCTATTAATTGTTTAATTAATTTGTGAGTTCTAATTGTGTTTTGGAACAAGGAAAATATGTTCCTGAAGTGAAACAAGGACCACCCAAATGGGCTTTTGTTTGTTGTGTGTGGGGTCCTGCTACCACAAAGCAGTTGTAATTCAGTCTCGGTTGTGACAGGACTTAGGCTAAACAGAGATTCTGAGGCACCATAAGTAAACAAATTTATGAGGATAAAGGCAGCAAGTGCCAAAGGATGCTTATACATTTTTTGACACTTAAAAGGCATGAAACAAGGGCATCTGATGTAATTCTTGTGCTCTGGTGTGTGCGAGGGGGCGCAAAGCGGGGGGGGGGGGCAACTAGACATCCGAAGAAGAAAGAATCAGTTGTTTCCAGACACACGGTAGAAAGAGTGAATACTTGCTGAGCTCTGAAAAAGGGTGGAAACAAAGATTAAATCCTCATGATTCAACAACACAGGAAAAAGTTGCAGATGGCCAAGCTTGGCCTGACATTACAAAAAGTGCTGAGTTCGGCAAGTAAATGTTTGCCAGCACCTGTGACCCAACTGAAAATCAAGTTACGGGGGGGGGGGTCGGAGATCAGCCCCCTTGTATTTTTGAGGTCCCTTACTGTTGCGAAGAACAAGTTAATCTTCGTGGGGCCTCCAGCTGTGCTGCTGCAAAGATGTTTGTGTGTGAAATCGAAACAGAGGTTACCGAATTCGACAACTGGTGTTTAAATGAACGTCTTCTTGAAATGTGTGCAGTGCTGTTGGATTATATCGTAACAAGAACAGTAAGTAACAGTTTCTTTAATTATTGAGTATTGGCTGTTATCCAGTGAGGAGCTAATCCAATTCGGGCAAAGTTGAAATAACCTTACCTGTGGTGGAACATTTAATCAACTGTCTCAGCGCTTACGATTGGACATTGTGAACCATTTGAAGTTAAAATATAGGTCTTGGTGACCTATCAATTTGACATGATTAATTTTCCTAAATTATGTAAGTAGTTTTGTCTAAGTTAAAAGTGTATTTATGGGCTGGCAATCCTCATGGCTGATTTGTTTGTTTATACAAAATTTAGTTTATGGGCACACTCTCATTACAGCAGTCTTCATAAGAGAATCTACTGAAGAAACTGCTTGGTTCGTTACATGTGTGTGTGTGTGTGTGTGTGTGTGTGTGTGATACTATTAAAAAAAATTACATATGCAAAGCTTTTTTTTTTATATTCGTTCTATTATTTCCGCTCCCATTAACAATATACGTTTTTTTAAATGATCCTACAAAATTAATATGTAGGTCATACTTTTTGCATGGTGGGTCACTTGCACTTTCTTTAATCAAACATACTTTTTTCACACAACACAGCTTTATATTTACATACTTGTTTCAGCAGTAGTTCCCATTCTTATTTGTGTGTCAGGTCTTGTCGGTACGCATTTCCGTCTCAGTACTTCTGTTAATGTGGGTTGTGGTCCGTGCTCCAGCTATTTATTCATGTTGTGAGGCTCCGGTGTGTTTCACTTGCTTTCATTCAGTGCTTTAGGGAGCACAGCCAGAAAAACATTTGGTTCTTGTCCATCCCTTTTCTGGTCTCAGAAAATCCACAGGCAAAGCGGGTGCTTCCCTGATGACGACCGTTTGTGCAACTGCATTGTTTGCGGGTTAATTTTTGTTTTTCTTTTCGTTCGTGTGTCTTATCTTTTTTGTGTACATTTGTTTAGATTCTCATCTTGGATTTGTACTTGCATTTTACATTTAGTTTTGTTTATATATATATATATAGGAAATCAAATTAAAATGAGAAATTCATTCATTTTTAAAAAATACAGAAAATCTTTAAAAAATGTTATATGATTTCTTGTAATCAATTAACACCACTATTTTTTGGTACGTTGTAATGTGAACGTTTTCAAGAAGAGCTCTAAGAGATTTTTAATCATGTCCATAATAAAGACTTGTGGCAGTCTTCATATCTGACTTTGGAATTTGGAATCTTTTTGTTTTTTTAACCCCTTATTGTGCCAACATATTTTTTGCTTAGTTTGGAAACTGCTCAACTGTGATAAAGTTTTATTCAATGACCTGATTATTATCTTTAGTAATAAGAGATTGTATGGCAGTCTCTATTAATTTAAAAGTGAAAATCTGTTAAAAGTTACAGGGTTTGTTTATGAAAAATTACTCACTAGTGAGGTTAATCTTTGAGCTTTCATCAGAATTGGTTAGGAAGCAGTGTTTTTGATGTCATACTTGATATATGGCCAACCTCTTTGGCATGTTGGCATACAGTTTGGAGCCTCAAGTAGTAAGGATTATACAGTGCTATCACATTTGGAATGATAGGAAACTTCTTTGGAATTAATTATCTGTAAGGAAAGGCTAAAGTGTAGCCCAAAAATTAAAGTTGCAAGCTAGTTTTTCTCAAGTGCTTGTGAGCTAACATACATAATCATTTCTCTTCTGTTAATCACAGCAAGTGTTTTAAATATTATCTAAGCAAATCCAATGTTGAACATTTTTATAATGTATGATTTTACTAGGGGTGTTCAAATGAAAAGGTACAAAACGTCATAAGAACGTAACCGTTAACATAGTTGCCTATGCCGCTATGGGAGAACGTAGCGACACATCTAGGGATGCGATTGGAGTCGCCGGCGTGGATCGGAGCATGCAGGCGCCCGCATGCGCAGGAGAGAGCAGAGGCTCTTATAAAGAGCGCCGTCCAAGGTCCACTACTTGTTGAATTCCTCCAGCACAGACGAACCATTAACTCCGATGTGTACTGTGAGATACTCCGAAACCTACGCAGGTCCATCAAGAATGAAAGACCGGGGCTGCTCACGGAGGGTGTGGTTCTGCTCCATGATAATGCGCGTCCACACGTCTCCAGGGTCACACACGCGGAACTGGCCAAGTTCCAGTGGGAGCAGCTTGACCATCCGCCCTACAGCCCGGACATGTCGCCCTGCGATTTCCATGTGTTTGGTCCCCTGAAAAAACATCTGAAAGGGAAGCGCTTCCACTCGGACGACGAACTCAAGGACGCTGTGCAGGACTGAGTCTCGTCACGGCCACAGGAATTCTGGGAACAAGGAATCCTTCGGCTCGTTAATCAATGGGATCGTTGTGCTACGGCCTATGGTGTATACTTTGAATAAAGTCTTCATTTATACCCACAGTGTCGTTTCGTACCTTTTCATTTGAACACTCCTTGTACTTTGTATGAAGTGCTGTAATTTTATGTAAAAGCTACTAACTTTGGTTTCCCCTTTTTCATCATACTGTGAATTCTGGGGTTTTTATTCCCTAATGCATTTGATAGTACCATATTTATTTTGAAACATATCTTATTTACCAGGTCAAATGGCATGGACTGTCAAATCATTTTTACTACTTATTAAATGTACTGAAAACAAAACAAAATAAAACTTTTCATTCCTTTGGCCATGGACTGGTAATCATCAGTCCATGACAAACGTGATATCAACTTGTGCTATTAGATCTCAGAAGTATGCCTTGTCATTTGCTATCAGTAAAAGTCGATAGGAGTGTTACGTGTTATTTTGTGAATTCTGAAATCAGAAAAAAATATGGTAAATTTAATGTTTGCCATTGCTGCACTTGTTAAGCATATCGTTTGTTTTCAGTATTAGACATAAAATAGTCATATCTTACATACAGTCATTTCATGAATATCTGGATGCATTTGTGCTGTTCAAGAGCAATAAATTTTGTTCTAAATAGTTGGTTTCACAGTGTCAATTGAAAACGGAAATGGAAACTGGAACTCCATAAAAGTAAGATCTATTTTCACAAAATCTCATGAAAATGTTAAGTGGAATTTTGGGAACAAATTAATAAATTTTCAGGAAATTTGATGATGTACCAAGAGAGATGTAGTGTTTTCTGTGAATAAATCCTGAAGTTAAACTGCTGGTGTTTGCATCAAAGATTTAGAGATCTTGTGATTAGGATTTATTGAATTTACAGGCTAATGCCAAAAAGAAGACAAATTGCCCCCATATGTCCATTTTCCAGATTTCAAGAGAGGCTGGATAGTTAGTCTGTGAGAAGGGGAAATGTTACGTGACTTTGCTCAATGAGCTGACCAAGAAATGTCTACAATCCATTTATATTGGACTTTATGGGAAGCTGAAAGCACACATGCTTTAAGACCGGTAGTCAAACCTTCCAGAAACAATGATGAAAGTCATGACCAGTCTATCCAGTGGGTAGTATATGCCTGGATTAGGAGTCTTGTCACTCTTTGTATAAACCACAGTCATTTTCCTGGAAGTATGTCTGTCATCTCAAAGTCCACTGAACTGTTTCATCTCACTCATATTCATTAGCATGAAAGTGTTCAGTCATTGAAGCCTGAAATGGCATTCAATCATGCTCAGTGCTGCAGCCATATCTGCCTCAGTGCAAATGATGAACAAATGAGTGTCAGTAGATGCCTAGAAAAGCCATGCTAAGTAGTGTGTGCATTACAGGCATCAAATGTAATGATATGGGGACCCATCAGATATAATAGGCCACTCTGGTGGGCTGAGGGGCAGCTTTTGACCATTTGTCTGAGATGGTCCTGGGTTTGAGTCGGCATGGATGGTTGGTATGTTTGTCTGATAGCACTGGTGCTGTCCCTTCCCTGGAACCAGTGGTGCTAAATTAGGGACACACAACTGCTTATATCCCTAAGAGTTGCTTATGGCACATAGGTGTAGTTGGGGGGGGTCCTCAAGTACAGACCCCTCCTTGAGGGGAGATTTAGCCCGAATTTAAAGCGATATGTATGTATACATCAGGCTTTCACTAATGAACCAAATTCATGGACCCCTTCCCCCTTAAGAAATTTCTGGCTATGCCACTGGCTCATGGTGGGCATTAAACCCTGGGGAAAAGGATATAACAGGAATGCAGCAGCTGTGTTTGTGGAGAGTAGTTGTGATAGCTTGTTATTGCACTGGAATTGTCTTGAATGTAGTGATCATTTTGTTTATGGCAGGGATGTGGATAATATAATATTCCAACAGAATAAGACTATCCTTATGCCTCTAGGTGGTGTCACATCGCACTCTCTAGATGTAAAGGTCTTCCCATGCCATATGAGATCACCAGCTCTGTCTACAAGTAAATAAGTCTGAAACATGACTGCAAGGCACCGCGCCTCAAATTCAATGCCTGCACTTCAGTCTCTCAGCTCAGAGCTCAAAGGGAACCGGTTTGAATGGCATATGAAGGCATATGACACCACTTTGACTAAATTCATGCAGTCAGGCCTTATTTAAGCACAAGATTACACTTAGTATTAATTTTCAAAAACATAAGCATTTGCATTAATAATGTCACAAAGTATATTATGATTATTTCAAAACTTTACCATTTGTACCTTAATTCATTTTTTTTTACAAAATACTGGCTTTGGTCATGATCAAATCACCCTTTTATTGTGTTACTGTTTCTGTTTCCATTAGTGTAATTAAAATTATTAATAGTTTCAGTCTCTAAATGTTTTCTTTGCCAGAAACTTTCCCTACTGTTACTTACTCCCGACTACGTGTTTGGTAAGACTTGCATTACAGATTTTGACTGTCATTCTGATGTGTTTCTTCATGCAGAGTGATCAAAAGTTACTGGCATTAGTTCTGTTATTACAATAAATGTCAGTAAAACTAATAATGAAAAAGCTTTATCAATTTTCATTTTTAGGCTTCTAAGACAAAATTCATTTTCTTTTCCCTCAAGTTTTGATTTTAGTGCACTGCAGCATCAAATTCCTCGTGTGTGTCTTAAAGCTGTTTGTGGTTTGTTATTTGCAAGCAAAAATAATTTTACTGTTACCTCACAAATTGAACTGGATTAGTAACTGGTTGAAATTGGCACACTTTTCTGCTTCATGTGAAAGCAAAATAAAAATGTGCAAGTAACTTTTTCAGTAGTTCATTTATCTCATTGATGTTGTTTAAAAGTAATACTGAAACAAATGTGGTCTGATTACTGCTTGAACATTTTTGCTTGAGATTTCTTGGTGAAATCAAGCTGTGTGACATTTTTACCATCAGTGTTGTTTTTCACTTTTTCATGTATGTATGCTTCGTAGCAACAAAGAAAAAAAATTTGCAATAAAGTCTTTTTGTACTTAAGTGCTTTGACTCATGTACTGTAGACATACAGCTTTTTCCAAATTTGAGTTTTGTTCTCCGTCATACTCTTTCACAAGCACATATGTATATATTTTGCAGTATAATTCCATACCTGCCAACATTGGCAAGAGCCTTGTCAACTAGTATTATAGCTCGGCACATATAGATGATTTTTGTACAAAACGATCAATCTCTTTGTGAAAAAGAAATATGTGCCACAACAAACAAGGACACTAATGAACTTAACATGTGCAAAACCCAAAATTGATTCTCCTGGTGAAGGCATGATAGGTAACACTGCAAGATTTAAATTCGAAACTTCCACCAGTAAAAATCAGTCAGATGTGTGTTAAGAATTCCACAACGCTTGACAGATGGGGAAATCCGAAATTTGTAAAAAATCCGTTTTCGGAAATTTCCACCTCCCTTATCAAGCTGAAATGCAAAAACTTATGGGACTGGGGATATTTAACAACGCAAGGAGAAAGGGAACATCGCGCAGAGGGTGGGGGTATTTGCTCTGTCCGACTTCCGGTTTTGGAAATCCCCCCCACACACACACACACACACACATTTTCTAGCTGAAATGAAAATATTTGTACAGTAAAATGTTATTTAACTGTAATACTGGACAGAGGCAACATCGCAAGAAAAAGAAATCACGATTACGGAAAAACTCCGTCGACCTTCTGGTTTAGAAAGTTTCGTGAAGATGGAATTCCGTCCCCCGACGGACATCCCCCCTTTCCCCATTTCTGTTCACTTATGCATCGATCTCGTAAATGACAAAAAATAATAAAAAAGGCGGAATCATCAAGGGAGAATTGTGCTGTTCAAATAAAATTTATATCACAGATTCCTCATGTTACAGGAGATAACTGGTTACATTTGTAGAGCTATACAAGATTTTTACGCTTCGAAACTCAGTATCGTGTGAATCCACTTTGAGCAACAATAAGCCTCTACACAGCATGGCATTGAATGGAAGAGGTTTTTGATATTGTCCTGGAAAATAGCCTGCCACTCTGCTTCTATGCGAGACCAGAGTTCATTTGTGGTGACTGGCGGAGGAGCTCGATGGGTCAGTTGCTAAGCTACCATGTCCCAGACATGTTCGATCGGAGACACAGGCGAACATGCTGGCCAGGAAAGCAGTGGTATCTGCCGTGCAGGGAAGAGGCCTTGGACATTCTGAGCCACGTGTCTGAGCATTGACCTGCTGGAATATAGTGCCAGACAACTCTGAAGGAAGGGTATCGCCTCTGCCTCTAAAACATCCCTGATGAATCACTGGCTGTGACGCCCCAAACCATGATGCTTGGTGTTGGATGCTATGAACGCACTCTGCAAGATGCCATTCACCACGATGTCTTAGAACACAAATGTGACCATCATGGTGCATTAAGTTGAATTGTGACTCTTCAGGAAACATGACCTGTTGCCAATCAGTACGCCAATGTCTGTGTTCAAGACCCCATTGTAGTCTAAGGTGTATGTTGAGTGTCAAAGGAATACTCAGCAATTGGCTGCTAGTGCCCAGTTCCTTGTGAAACAGACTACGTTGAACTGTGCTGGAGGACAAAGCCAAACTGCGAGAATGCAGCGCTAACGTCGTGGATGTCGCTGTGCAATCGATCACTACTGTGCAGCAGCGGTGTCGGTCATCTTTGCAGTCGTGCAATTTTGCTGTGCATTTTCCAGATTTCTGTGCGTCCGAGCCTCATCTGTATGCTGACGCCACGTTCGCTTCACTGTACTGGCGTTTCGTCCCATACAAGTGGCGATTTTGCGGTAGGAAAATCCTGCTTCTCTCATCCCAAAAATCCTTACTTGCTCAAAGCACGTCAGATGTTTGTAATGCGACCTTCTTCGAGGACAGGGCATAGTGAGACACAAGATACAGTCGAGTCCTATTAGAGCAAAAAACTCGTTATAACGAAATCTTTAGCATTCCCTGGCAAAATTTTCGTTACAGCGAAGAAATATTTTAAATTTTAAAAGAAAAGTTTTCCATTATAACGTAATTTTCAGCCTTGAAAATAAGCAGCACATTCCTTTCGATGTGCTTTAAGGCAACTTCTTTACCTGACTTTTTTCACTTGGATGACTCACTCATTTTCGCGCACCCGTGGTGATTGACCTACGACCAGATGCTGGTGTTTCCATAACAGCCTACTTGCCGCGTGCGGTAAGACCCTCCTCTCCCCTTTTCTTCCGCAACTGGAGCGCAGTTTTTTTTACCTTGAAAAGAGTGATAAGACGCAGTTGTTCGCTGGACTTCGTTACAAAAGGAGGGGGTTTCATTTCTTTTTATTGTTCTTAAAATTTCGCTCGTCGGCTTACATTCCAGTTCGGCGTCTTCTTCAAGGCATGTCGATCAGCTTTTGTTACAGGTTTTAACAATGAATTCAGCCAAACGAAAGCAATTTTCTTTGGTGGAGAAAAAAGAATTATTAATGAAGTGAGGGCAGCGAAAAAGAAAGGAGATGTGGCAAAAAAAAATATGTGATCACTCCGTCGACATTATCAACGTTTTTGAAGAACAAAGAAAAAATCACAGAGCAGCTTCAAAAACTGGCGATCGGACTTCGAAGAAGATTACGGCAAGCTCAATTCCAAGATGTGGACTCAGCTGCTCTCACCTGGTTCCAAGCCATATGATCAAGAAATGTACCCATTAGTGGACCATTGATTCGAGAAATGGCTACGCAGTTCACAAAAACTTTAGGACTTGTGGATTTTGAGGCAAGCGGGGGATGGTTGAAGGGGTTCAAAGACCGGTACGGAATCGTCGAAAAAACAAATGGCGGAGACTAGTACTGCTGCGACAGAAAATGTGAATGAGTGGAGAGCAGGAGAAGTGGCAAAACTCATCCAAACTTTTAGCTCAGATAGTGTCATCAATGCAGACGAGTTTGGAATCTTCTTCCAGTTAGAGCCCGACAAAACTTTGGCAATGAAAAATGACAAGTGTGTTGGCGGTAAAAGATCGAAACAGCGACTGAACGCTCTCTTCTGCTGTAATCAATCAGGAACTGAGAAGAGCAAAGTGCTAGTTATTGGATGATCCCCAAAACCTCAGTGTTTGAAAGGTGTGCAATCTCTACCTTGTGACTACAAAGCCAATAAAAAGGTGTGGATGACGCAAACTATCTTCAATGAATGGCTATTGAAGTCCGACTCAGAAATGAAGAAGAAAAAAAGAAAAATTCTTCTGGTTGATAATTTTACTGCTCATAACGAAGCTCCTCAGCTTGAAAACATTCGTGTGGAGTACTTTCCACCAAACTGCATAGCAGTTCTCCAACCCTTGGACCAGGGCGATAATAAAGTCTGTAAAAGACCATTACAAGTGCATGTTGATGAAATTGATTGTTCTTGGAATTGAAAAAAATTATTCCATAAAAGTGAATGTCAAACATGGAGCAAAGTGTCCGAGGCAACAATAAAAAACAATTGGCGTCATGCAAAGTTAATTGACTGTGAAACTGAACCCGGAAACGATGCGACCAACACTGACGCGGATTTAAGTGCTTCGTTAGGGGCAGTGTGGAGAGCTTTCCAGACATCTGCTTCAGTTCCCACCGATGTTTCAGTAGAGGATTTTTTAAATGCGGATAATATTCTGCCCACTTACAAACTGACTGATGCAGATACAGTATAATTGTATCGATTTCAGATAACAGAAATGAAATTGCGGAAAGCAGCGAAGACGATGGAATTCGTTGAACTCTTCCATTGCATGTGAGTGCCTGTGAAGCACTTACGAAATAGTTTACCGTTTCGTATCAGGACAAACGAACGTCTCGGGTGAAACTTTCACCCATTTACATTCTTTGCAAAAACTTATAGATTTGGCAGCAACGAAGTCCCATTTTCAAACAAAAATGACAGATTTCTTTAAAATGTAAATACTACGTACATACAGTACATACTACAATGTACTCTTAAGAAGAGAAAACCTCTAGTGCACAAAAGTGGTGTAAACTTTATGAAAGGTATGTATGGAATTAGATGTACTAGAGAGTTTTCTTTTTTATTTTATGTTTTAAGTTACAGTACAGTATAAGCACTTTGAATACAGTCAGTTCCTGTGAGTCATTTAAAAAAATAAGTGCACATTTAAAAATTCCATAATAACGAAATTTCGATATAACGAACAGATTTCGGGGTCCCGTGAAGTTTGTTCTAACGGGACTCGACTGTACATCTTTTCGACCCAATGTTGGCTCTTCACTGATTGCAGCATCTCGTTTGAGTCAGCTCTTTATACTCAATACAGGGCAGTTCAGAGAGGGCTGCTCCAAAACCTCACGCACATTTTCACTGACATTTTAATTATTTGCATGTCCCAACCTGTTGTACATATCCTGTAATCAGGGACGGATCCAGAAGTTTACTCTAAAGGAGAGGGAGTTCGGGTACATAAAGGGAAACAGAAGCCATTATAAAATGTTTTTTTAATGTAACTTTAGTATATATATATATATATATATGAAACAGCATAATTTTCAAGAGCAATATGCCATTATGTCTTAAAAGAAAAGTGTTTGATCAATGCATCCTTCCAGTGCTTACGTATGGTGCAAAGACGTGGACCTTAACTAAAAGAGACATACAAAGGCTGCAGGCAACTCAAAGCAGCATGGAGAGGTGCATGCTTGTTGTAACCAGGAGAGATAAGAAGAGCAACTCGTGGATCCAAAAAATGACAAGAGTGGAAGACATCATGATCAAAGTTAAATCCCTGAAATGGCAATGGGCTGGACATACTGCCAGAAGGACAGACCATCGATGGACAGCCGAAATTTTAGATTGGATTCCAAGGGACAGGAAAAGACCCAGAAGAAGACCACATGGGAAATGGGTGGATGAAATTCGAAAGTATGCGGGAGTGACATGGAGGAGACTGGCACAAGACAGACCGTTGTGGAGGAAACTTGGGGAGACCTTCGTCCAGCAGTGGATTGATAATGGTTGACAATGAGGATGATGATGATGATATATTTAAAAAATGCAAAACTCAAGGAGCAAAATTTTGAAAAAACGAAAGCAAACTAAAATTCCGAGAATGAGCAGAATAACAACCACCAATCCCAAAGCGTCCGAAGCAAGCAAGCTCCAAACGATGGAAATCAAACAAACAAAAGAACGCAGGTAAGCAGATCAATGACTGATTCTCCGATGGCTCCGTTAAGGGCAAGCATGAAGAAAATCATTCATTTATTTACTGAGACCAGTGAATTGTGGGTTTCTGCCAATTTAGTTTGCTATAAGGACAGATTAAATTTAAGGTTAAACTTGTCAAATTTTTAATATTATGGTTTGATCTTTCTTTTATGCAGCCTCTGGCGCTTTGGAATTTCAAATTTGTACTTGGTTTTTGTCTAATTCTTCTTGTTGTTTTTTTGCTATATATACACTATCTACCAACAAGTAATTGGACACCCCTTCAATCGACGATATCTGCGGTCCTGATACACGTCACGGCCGCCGCCGTTAAATATCGTGTGGGAAACAACAACGCAACCAGTAGCATGCAAGATGACACGCAGTTCGGAGCTCTCTGATTTCGAGAAAGGTGTAATCGTCAGGTATCACAGAAATGACCGATCAATGGGCCACATCCGCGAAGAGTTTCAACAGGCATCCGGGAGTGTTCTTTCGATGAGTATCATCCGTAAGGAAGCCCATCTGCTCGGTTGTCATGGACGTGCTGCCATCCACAAGCCTTTGATCACCAAGTTCAATAGCGCTGCTCGGCTAACGTGGTGCAAAGAACGTCGACAGTGGACCGTTGAACAGGGGAAACAGGTTCTCTGGAGCGACGAATCAAGGTTCACCCTTTACCGTTCGGATGGCAGGGTCTGGGTTTGGCATCTGCCTGGAGAACGCCTCATGCCGGAACGTATTGTGCCAACTGTGAAGTTCGGCGGCGGTGGAATTATGCTATGGGGGTGTTTCTCCTGGTATGGCACGGGACCCTTGGTCGCAATTCCTGGTAGACTCAACGCTGAGACCTACTGCACCATTTTGGATGACCATGCGCTTCCTACGTTGTGGCAGTTTTACGGGGTGGACCCATATTACTTTCAGGATGACAATGCAACCTGTCATGTTGCGAGGTCCACCCTGGCTTGTTTTCAATTGCTTTCCTCACTAGTTCACAGTTGGTTTTACTTTTGGATTTTTTTGTTCCTGCTACATGGTGACTTTCCGTAATTTCAAGCGGCATATCTGTGGTCCGTAATTCTAAACATAAATCCGTGAAAATACAGAAAATCCGTATTAGTTGGCATCTGTGCCAACTAATGCGGATTTTCAATATTAAATTAAAAATACGGATTTTCAATATAGATTAAAATACAGAAAATCCGTAATAGTTGGCATCTGTGGTTTTACTTTTGGAATCGGATGTTTCGTTCCGGAGTTATTGTCGACGGTATCCAAAAGATAAATTTGGTTGTTGCACAAATGCTATTTTTGCCCACACCAATATTTGTGTGTGTGTGTGTGTGTGCGCGCGTGTGTGCGTGTGCGCATGTATGTGTTACTCATTTCCTACGCCAATTCGTATTTTAGCTGCAAGAAATATCATATCGAAAAATGTATCGCGTTTTGCTATGCAAAATCACCTACCTCTTCTAAAGACCTTTAAGATACATCAAATCGATGAGATACATAGACTGGAAAACGGTAAGTTAACCGTGCGGCATTTCAAGTTCCTTGGGTTTGAGGTTCAACGTTCTACGGCAAGAATCTGTCACATCTCGTTGTTTACTAAAGGCTGTAACATATATTCTATTTTAACTTTCTTTTTGAGTTTCCATTTTCTCTGTAAATTTGAGTTTCTTCTCTTAGACATTTTCAAACCTTAACGTTGTCTTTTCCCTCAAACGAGATTAATGTTGGAAACACCTTGAGGTCGGAACAAAAGTGACGTGCTATGTGTGGCCGGATAAGAACGATAGATAAAAAGGCAACACATCGGTTTTTAAGGGGATTGATGTAATGAATAAGAAACGTGCTGTTATATTATGATTGGATATTGATTGATGTGCTATGATGCTGTTGTTTGGATATCAAATCAATGATATTGTATGGAGTAAGCGAGTAAACCATGTGAGAGTGTGGAGTCAAGTCGCTTTTGAAAAGTGAACAAAACGGTGGTTGTGCTTTTTTAATCGGATGTTTCGTTGTGGAGTTATTGTCGACGGTATCCAAAAGATACGATTGCAGTTTTCTCGGTTATAAATTGCGTTAGCACAACGAAACTCGCGCAGTTTATTCGCTTTTGAAAAGTGAACAAAACGGGGGTTTTACTTTTGGAATCGGGTGTTTGGTTGTGCACTTATTGTCGACGGTGTCGAAAAGATACGATTGCAGTTTTATCGGTGAAAATTTGCGTTAGCATAACGAAACTTACACAATTTATTCGCTTTTGCAAAGTGAACAAAACGGTGGTTTTACTTTTGGAATCGGATGTTTCGTTCTGGAGTTATTGTGGATGGTATCCGAAAGATACGATTGTAGTTTTCTCGATGAAAAATTGCGTTAGCACAACGAAACTCGCACAGTTTATTCACTCAGTCAACTCATGCAAGCGAATAAAAGTATTTATAAGTACTACTCTTGACCTCTTTCTTGTAACGAGTATGGGTACTTTCTAATATTATAAAACGTAATTACTACCGTAAGGACTAAATTACAAAGAAAAAAATTACTTTATAAGGCGTTCACACATATACACTGAGGAGCAATTGAATTAGAGATACCTGTCTAGTAACGTGTAGCAACACCTTTTGTCCTGATGACGGTGGCGATTCGTCTCGGCATGGACTCGACAAGACACCGGAAGCGTTGGGAAGCCATACGGATACACGACCCCTGAACAAGATCCCACAGTTCACGAAGATTTGATGGAGGGGTCATAGAATTGAACACCTCTCTCGATGGGATTGAGGTCAGGTGACCTAGCTGGCTAAGGAAGCGAGTTCACGTCGGTGGAGTGTTCATCCAACCATTCGGATACAATTCGGGAGCGATGGCACGGTGCATTGTCTTGTTGCAGGATGAGGTCCCCAGTGGGATGTTGAAGACGCACAAACGGGAGCAAATGGTCTTCCAGGATATCCCGGTAACGTTGGCCTGTGAGTGACGATGTGTCACGTACCAGGGGTCCCATTTCAGTCCACGTAAACAGTCCCCAGACGAGAATGCCACCCCCACCAGCTTGAAGAATACCCTGCTGGCAAGAAGGATCCATCGCTTCATGTGGTTTGCGCCGTACTCGTATCCTGCCATCCGCATGTACCAACGTGAATCTCGACTCATCAGTCCAGGCAACATTTTCCCACATGTCTAGGGTCCAGTGGCGGTGTTCCCGCGCCCATGCTAATCTTTGCACTTTGTGATGTGCGGTCATCAGCGGTACTCTCGTGAGACGATGGCTTCTGTACCCCATAGCGAGGAGATGGTTCTGGATGGTGTCGCTGCATACACGTTTTTGTGCACTAGCGTTAAATTGCCGA
Source organism: Macrothele yani (assembly GCA_039090855.1). Taxonomy (NCBI): domain Eukaryota; kingdom Metazoa; phylum Arthropoda; class Arachnida; order Araneae; family Macrothelidae; genus Macrothele; species Macrothele yani. The sequence continues at coordinate 70,814,593 of CM077016.1, read as the reverse complement.
GTGATTTCTTGCACTGTGGCTCGTCTATCCACTGTTAAAATGCGAACTAGCCGATGATGACCCCGCTCATCCACACGCTGTTGTCCACGGTAGTTGGCCCTTGCAGGGATGGTTTTACCGGATTGGATGTACTCGCGGTGCACCCGTGACACAGTGGCTCGTGAAAATCCCAGTGCTTGCACGCAGTGGTGGACTTACAGATTTGGCGCTCATAGGCACAAATTTTCCAAGCGCCCCCTGCGGAGGAGCTCATCACCCGTACACCGTTCGTGTTCTGAAATCGGGACCGGCAGTGTCGTGTTCGACTTCATGGTCAAACATATTTATTCATATATTGACTGAGCGCATACATGTTTTTGTGCTTACGCCCTTGGAGCTTGGACCCTCCCTGAAATTAAGTTCTGCGTACTTGCCAGGGGCCCGGCCGGTTCTTAGCAGGATGTGGCGGCGCTACATCCCCCACCCCCGCTACTTTCTTGGCAAAAGTTTTTAAAGATTCGTGATCTTAACATGTCCCTGCTCCTAAAAAGTCCCTTTTTTTCAACTTGGTTCATAAAAGTCCATAATTTTAAAAATGTCGCTTGTTTTCCAAGAAATGAATGTCCTCAACATTTTTGTCAGAATGATCAATTTTTAAATTTTAAATAAAAACGCTCAATTATGTTTCAATATCTCAATCAACAATCAACAGAGATATCTACATGCATGTAACTATAATATTGTACTATTAGAAATTCGTAATTTGTAAAGAAACACCGCAAAGAAGTATAATGTTTATTATAATAAATTTATTAAAGAGTATTACTGCATAAACCAAAATTATTTATTTTTTATATAACAGAAGGCACTATCAACTTTAAAAAAAAAAAATATGTCGAATATTTAACTTTATACTGTTGTGAGTCGTATGTTTCTTAAAAATAAACACAGCAACACTATTTACTAATTCCTTTTTTCTCAGTGCTATTGTAATTTGTAATATAATTCAATATATATGTCTTTTCCGTTTTGTGTATTGTATGTTTTTATAACTTAAATACATACATTCGTAAAGTTTAAAATTTCTAAAAATCCCTAAATTTTTCGTGAGGTTCATAAAATGGCACCTATTTTTAAGACAACAGGTCCCTAAGTCCTTCTTTCTTCATTGTAGCTTTGTAGGTTATTAGGAGCCCTGACAGTGTGACAGTTCCGTAAACTTAATGTCTGTTGGAAAGATATGCACGACGTTGGAAAATTTAAAACATAAAATTCACTTACCTACTTTTATGAGAGCAGGGACTTAGTCATCACTCATCAGAAAGTCTTCCGTTTTGATTTCAGTGAGGCGAACTCGTCCATAAGCTCGTGATACTCGTCACTTAAAAGTTCTGCTGCGATATGGAGCAGAGAGAACGAATTTAACTTAGTTTCAGTCATAGTGTTCCGCAGAAAATTTTTAATCCTTTTCAGGGCCGAAAATGAACGTTCCGCAGAACAGTTTGTGACAGCCGTGCACAAAAATATTCTAAAGGCTATGTCAATATTTGGGAACATCTACTGAAGATTTCGATTACAAAGGAGTTTGCTCATTCCTAGAACTGAATAGTCCTTGAGGTGGCAAGCTCTCAAATATCCAATAAAATGTACGCATTCGTTTGAAAAAGATGACTCCAAATCATTTTCATAGAACATTCTCACTTTTTCTGTCCGCTCAACAACATTAGCAATTGATGCATGCCCATTAAACTGATTGTAAAGTGAAAATATGTCTGCTAACAATTTATATGCTGCTATTCTTTTCTGTAATTCTGTATTTAAAAGATCGATTATAGTGAGAAATGTCACAACTTTAAATTTACTTCTTCCACTCAGCTGGACTTCACAATTTGTGTCCTCATCAGCCTGATGTTTGCGTTTTTTGGTTCGTTTATAATTCTATTCATAATCCATTGAGATTTTCTCCATTGCTTTTTCCTCGTAAAATTCAAACATTTCTCTGGCGGAACTTATAAAGTGAATCAATGATTCCTAAAGGCAATCTACCGTTCCGATATCAACATGAACACTTTGTAGCTGCTTGCTTACACTATTAAATTGATTGAGGATGTCTTTCCAGAAGGTTACCATGAAGGCAGTCTCTAGTCTGTTTAATTGTTTCAATAATCCTGAAGCTTCGCAACGTGTCGCTGGTTTTTCACACGTATTGTCGGTGATGGATGTCAGTGCAGAAATCACACTATCCCAGTTTTCATTTAGACATTCGCAGGCTTCATCACGCACAGACCATCGAGTATCTGATATATTTTTTTACCCTGAGGATCCACGAATGAAAGTAACACTTCCCAGCGTTTTGTTGATCCCGTAAAAGAATTGTACAGACTTTACATCAAATTAAAAAATGAACAGGCTTCTTCACAACTACTAGCAGCACTAGTGCCTACCAAATTCAAAGAGTGCGCAGCGCATGGTACGTAGTGAGCTTTAGGATTTTTCCCTTAATGCGGGCTTGCAGACCACTATATGCTGCGGACATGTTACTAGCGTTGTCGTACGATTGTCCGCGACAATCGGTAATGTCTTTCGAATTAGCATTCAGAACATCAATCACTGCATCTGCCAAATTTTCTGACTTGTGTCCGGGATTCGGGATAAATTGTAAAAATCTTTCAACGGGTTGTCCTTTTTCGTTTGTGTACCTCATCACGAAAGAAAGCTGATCCACGTGGGAAATATTGGGAGTTGAATCGACGATAATTGAATCGTATTTTGCTTTTTTAACTTCCTGAACAATCTTTAATTTCAGGTTTGATGCCATTAGATTAATAACTTCGTCACATATTTTGGAAGACAGATATGATGTCTTTCCCGACCCTGGATATCCATATCGGGATATGTGATCCGCCAGGAATGGATCGAATTCAGTAATAAGCTCTAGTGACATCATATAACTCCCGTTATGAATATCCCCAAATTTTCTTCCCGTCAGCGGAATGGAAGTCTGCGGCTCGCCAGCTTTTCGACAACTGCAAAAACTCTAGTCAGAACATTTCGCCAATATTTTTTTTCAGTCTCTACTCGTGACTCATACAGGTTTTCTAGTTTTCCAATATTTCTTCTCCTAGTTAACAGTGCTAATTAATTGTTTTTGTGCTCCAGCGAATTTTCATGCTGCGATAAAATATGTGCGATGTTTTTTCAATCAGATACACCGTTAGTCGTAAGATTAGAGGGAGCAGCATGCTTTGATCTGAACAGCCTGCAGCAAGGTACGCAGTATAACGAACCCGTGTGGCATGAATACACAAGATATTCACGACAGCTCACCTCACCATTCAACAATTTTTGATAAGAATCAGTTTCATTTAAAAAGCGACTTTTACCACCTATCTTTTTTTCCGATTTGGAAAAATCAGCATCTTTATTTTGATTAAATCCTCGGCGTAATAGAATATCAATCGTTTGTTCGTTACTATTCCATTCCGCTGGTTCATCGCTGACGAAATCATTCTTAAATTCTGAGAGGTCTGGTTCGCAAACAGACGGTAAGTTTACGTTCAAATCAGCTGCCGAATCGTCTACAATTAGTTCTAGTATTTCTTTGCTTTCACATGCTTCTGGATGGTTCAAGCCATTAGCATCTCGAATATCCTGGCTAAAGTTTTTGTTGTCTCCATTGAATTCTTTTTTTTTTAACTGTTTATTTGATTAGGCTTTTCAGTAGCTTAGTTTCCTTTCCTTTTTTTTCAATCGCGATTTTCCGATTCTGAGCCCCACTGAGTTTTCCCTTTTTTTCCCTCATCACTGTTGAAGATTTCAGCACAGCATCCCACACACACTAAACAAGCTTGTTCAAACTTCCTAGTAAAAATCTGAAATAGTACAACTCACCGCAGAAACTGCCGCGAAATCTAGGTTAATTACGAGTATGATACTTTGATACACTAATAACTCTGAGCTCTGACCAGTTACAGTTCCCTGAGCTTTGTTTTTATGAAGCGCATTTTCATCTGGTTGGGGGTTGGGGTACACGTACGCCGTGTACGCACACTCAGCCATTCAGATGAAAGGAATTTAAAAACGTTTGTCTTCGACTACATATGGTATGGTAAACGGGTCTCACACGGTCATACCCATGCCACCACTCATGTGACTCCCTGAGATTGAAGTATGCCTTGTTCTTTTCCTTTGCTTTCTTTTCTTTTTCTTTATTTGGTATTTGCTGTGTCGTGGGCACCATCAAGGGAGGGAGGGGACAGGGCAGACGTCGCGTGCCCAGTTCTTCCTACTCCCGAATATCATTTCAGGTCATGGCGTTGCAGCAGTAGTTCCGTCCAGAAATGTGAGCTGGGACTCACTCAGACAAAGACCCCCCCTTCCCAAACAGGAGGTCGTGGTGCGGTAGTGCACCAAAGGCACTGGTAGTGTTGTTGTCTGTCACACACACACACACACACACACACACACACAAAATAAGTTTTAGGGAACGGTGCTATGTCCGAACACGACTCTGCTTAGCATTGTTCCCAGTCCCACCACAATTTTACACCCTCACAGAATTTTTTGCGCCCATAGGCACGTGCCTACCATGCCTAATTGGAAATCCGCTACTGCCTGCACGACTTCCGAGATGGAATGACCCATTCGTCGGGCCCCGACAATTTGCCCACGATCAAACGGGCTTAGATCCTTCGTCTTACCCATACTGCGTCCGACTCTTACTGATTCCCGTCGCATCACTCCTTATATCGTCAGATCGCTGCATACGTCATGTTGTTTCCGTTTACAGGGCCGTCCACAGCGCCACATTTGCATAACGCCAGCTGTCTCTAATTCAACTGCTCTTCAGTGTATATATAACCAGTAAGATTCATTATTTTTTTGTTTATATAAATAGTATGTGTATATTGTAAAGTATTTCAGAAATGAATATAGCTAGATTTAATGAGCTGAACAAATTTTTAAAATGATTATAGCTTGCTAGCGTACGAATGTACCAACAGACAAACAACTGGCCAACAGACACTTTCATTTCATAGGTTTCTTCATAATAATTGTAATACTTTGGGGAAGTGGATAAATGCTGTAAGACGTGCCAACTGGAAACGAAGCCAAGCCAAAATCTGACGATTGCCATTTAGTAAGGGGTATCGCACACTTTTGCGGCCTCACCATATCCCCTGTCTGGAAATAGAAAAAAGAAGTGCAAGGACCAAGTTGTCCCCAAGAAAAAACGGGATGAGGAAAAAGAATTGGAACATTAATATTTTCATCCAGATTTAAGCGCTAGTCACAGCAATGTTGCCATGAATTGCAGTTTCAATCTAAGCTTCTCACCTCCTTTCTAATCTTTTTCTGGATATAATAGAAGCGTTTTAGTATTTTAAGTGCAGGATAGTTAGCTAGTAATCTTTTACACTTATTTCATCTCTAAATATTAAATTGAAGGACTTAGTTTTTACTAAAGCCTTGTGTCATTCACCAGACTACGTATGACTCTAAAGTGAAGGTTTCTAGTTAAACCTGAGATGGTGCATGGTGTTGGGACTTTTTCTAGTGCAGTGTATAAGTAATTACATATTTTGTCTTTCTGCCAGGTGTGACGTACCTGCCAGCAGGACGCACCCGACATAAAAGCAGATTGCAGGCAGAACGAACGTCCGCGTAGCTCAATTGGTAGAGCGACTTATTCCGAATGAGGGGACCCGGGTTCGAACTCCGGCGTGGACAAAAATGACGGAGAAATTTACTTCGTTATAATGGCGCCCGAACTTTCCGGATGACCCGGCCGTTCAAAATCTCGCATTGGTGTGATTTTCTTTCCACACCGCGAGATAGGAAAAATCAGAGAATCCCTTCTTTATTCTCTGAAAAATCAGAGAATCCCTTCTTCGAAAAATAAAAATGTGTGATGTTGCATTCCACACACTAGATTGACTGGGAGTTCTCGAGTGCACGTTCTACAGGGAAAAGATGAACAACTTGATTCACTATAGTTGTGTAAGTGAAAGACTTCTCTGGATTCGTTTGAAAGTGAAACTTCAGAGAACTGTAATTGTTGTAGTGTATGCTCCTTGTGACTCGGAACCTTCTGATATGAAGGAAGATTTCTGGAATGAGCTAAAAGCTGTTTTGAGACAGTTTGGTGCTAAAGAAAAAGTTATAATAGCAGGGGATTTCAATGCCAGAGTAGGTGTGCAGAATGCAATTTCTGACAATGTTCTGGGTAAGTTTAATGATCCTTGTGTGAATGATAATGGTGAAAGGTTAATTGAACTCTGCATTGAGAATGGTTTGTGTGTATCTAATACATTTTTCAACCACAAGTATATACACACATCATCATCATCATCATCATCATCATTGTCAACCATTATCAATCCACTGCTGGACGAAGGTCTCCCCAAGTTTCCTCCACAACGGTCTGTCTTGTGCCAGTCTCCTCCATGTCACCCCTGCATACTTTCGAATTTCATCCACCCATCTCCCATGTGGTCTTCTTCTGGGTCTTTTCCTGTCCCTTGGAATCCAAATCTAAAATTTCGGCTGTCCATCGATGATCTGTCCTTCTGGCAGTATGTCCAGCCCATTGCCATTTCAGGGATTTAACTCTGATCATGATGTCTTCCACTCTTGTCATTTTTCGGATCCACGAGTTCCTCTTCTTATCTCTCCTGGTTACACCAAGTATGCACCTCTCCATGCTGCTTTGAGTTGTCTGCAGCCTTTGTATGTCTCTTTTAGTTAAGGTCCACGTCTCTGCGCCATACGTAAGCACTGGAAGGATGCATTGATCAAACACTTTTCTTTTAAGACATAATGGCATATTGCTCTTGAAAATTATGCTGTTTCTTCCAAAAGCTCTCCAGGCAAGTTTTGTACGCCGATTAATTTCTTCATCAATGTGACCCTCACTTGATATCTGCTGTCCAAGATAAACGTACGTGTCTGTTATCTCCAGCTTTTCTCCATCAATCGATAAATCTTCATTTCTTGTAAAAGCATTGAACATCACTTTTGTCTTCTGAAAGTTCATTTTTAATGAGTATGAAGTATAAAAGATCTTGTGTAAGGCGTGTGATGGATATCAGTGAAGCACGAGTTGTATGTCAAGATCGCTGTAAATGGAGAAGTTTGATACGAGAACAATAAATAAAAATATCTAGAAGTTTGTATTTCTTTTTGGAGCTAACCTCTGAATCTCAGAGAACAGCTTAGTGATATGTATGAATATATGTAAGCCGGACACACCATCACGTTTCATTGCCTTTTTCCGAAATTTGAAGTTTCACTCCCTTTTTCCACTTTTTTTTTTTTTGATTGGAGGTTTAACGACCACCGTGAGCAACTCAAAGGGCTATAAGCAGGCGCCCGTCCCTAATTTAGGGTCACTGGTTCCAGGGAAGGGAGAGAACCAGTGCCGTAAGACACACACAGCATCCATGCCTCACCGGGATTCGAACCCGGACCCCAAGGTGTTTCCAACATGAATCTTGTTTGAGGAAAAAGACAACGTTAAGATTTAAAAATGTCTAAGAGAAGAAACTCAAATTTACAGAGAAAAAGAAAATCAAAAAGAAATTTAAAATAGAATATACGTTACAGCCTTTAGTAAACAACGAGATGTAACAGATTCTTGCCGTAGAACGTTGACGACTGTCGCTCGCATTTATAGGCTTCGCACAAAGTGGTATTGCTTCATTAGCAATACCACTTTGTGCGAAGGCCATCGCATTAGGCCATCGCTTAGACCACTGCGCCACCGGGGCGGGGCGGCTTTTCCACTTTTAAAAAGATATATTGGTGTTGGGTGTTTTTATTTTATAGGCATATGTAACATGATTTAATTCTGCGCAAATACCATATAGTTAGCTTTTTGAACTGCTAGACTTTTATCTGCGGCTGAAGCATACATGGCCGCCCCGGTGGCGCAGTGGTCTAAGGCGCTGATCATTCGTCTGTAAGGGGTCCGGGTTCGAATCCCGGTCAGGCATGGATGTTGTGTTTGTCTTACGGCACTGGCTCTCTCCCTTCCCTGGAACCAGTGACCCTAAATTAGGGACGGGCGACTGCTTATAGCCCATTGAGTTGCTCACGGTGGTCGTTAAACCTCCAATCCAAAAAAAAAAAAAAAAAAAAAAGCATACATGTGCAATAAAATGCAAAACATAGCATAAATTACCGCCCGATAATATGTAAATATTTTTGGTATGTTGGTATGTTTTCATACAGAGATTAAGCTGGTAAATTTATTTGCGTGCAAACAAATTAGGGCCCAAATTCCAGAAAAAATTCGGTGATTTTTTCGGCAAAAAGTACCGAAAAATATAATTTTGCTAAAAATTTATTAAGTCATAGAAATAATTTTTTAGAAACTAGTGATAGATTAAATAATTACTTTTCTACTGACAAGATTCTCTACCATTCATACATGTCATATTTAAATAAAATAAAGAACACACACACACATGCACCATGAGTTGGTCTTTTTTATAAGGCATAATATATACTGTACTGCACATATTCAGCATGGATGTACTATCTATTCAGTTTACGAAGGATTACAATTTATATTATATTGTAAAAAAGTCCAGGAGCTTTTGGAATCTGTGTGCAGAAAGAAATGAGGGTTAAAAATGTGAGTTTATTGAATTACATAATTTTCCTAGTTTTTAATAACATGCTAATAGCTGGAATTACATAATTATATAACGAATGCTTATTTCTGCCCAACGACGAAAATTAAATTAAAAATAAAATAGCACGCCGTTTTATTTGTCATGAGTATGTGTATATATATACATTGTTTATCCTCCTGCCTGCCTTGTTGTTTCTGTTGGAGTACATGGTTTGCTAACTCATGTTTCTTTTCCCAGACTTTTGTTCCCCGAGATTTGAAATTGTCTAAATTCTAAATTATGTGAAGAGGGCATTTCTTTCTGTCATATTTAATTTTTTTTTTTCTGTTGAGTATCTGTTACCATGGCTTTCTGCGATTAATCGTATAATGCTATTACGAACTCATGATACTGAGGGAAAAACTTCCAATTAAAAGTTTTGTTCTTGAAAACTTCTCTTAAGAATAAACAAATGGCCTCATTAAAATTATTTTTGACATTACTTAGAGTCTGAAATACGAATTTCATGCAACTAGATTACGGAGTTTGCAAACAACTGACGCCGAAATATATTTTACACAGAGGACAGGCGGCGTTTCTTTTTCTTTTTGATTGCAGGTTTAACGACCATTGTGAGCAACGCAATGGGCTATAAGCAGTCGCCCTTCCCTAATTTAGGGTCACTGGTTCCAGGGAAGGGAGAGAGCCAGTGCCGTAAGACAAACACAACATCCATGCCTGACCGGGATTCGAACCCGAACCCCTTTCGGACGAATTATCAGAGGCCACCGCTTAGACCACTGCGCCACCGGGGCGGCGACGACGTTTCCCTTCAGTTATTTAATATCTTCCAAAATTACGATAATGATGTTTTCTTTAATCGTAAGTTAAAAGGTGCAATATCTAATTTATACCCCATTGAAAAAAAAAGTAACACGCATTTTTATAACAGCGTACGTAAAATTTTTAGTTTCGAGCAGATAAAAGAGATTAATTAACGTTGTTTACATAGGTAACATGCCGCTTAGCCGACAAGTTCTGCGATCGAACTGTCGCCGCCGTCCCCGTAGCGCAGTGGCCTAAACAATGGATTGTGATCATTCGTGCGAAAGGGGTCCGGGTTTAAATCCCGGTGAGGCATGGATGTTGTGTTTATCTTACGGCACTGGCTCTCTTCCTTCTCTGGAACTAGTGGCTCTAAATCAGGGATGGGCGACTGCTTATAGCCCATTGAGTTGCTCATGGTGGTTGTTAAACCTTCAATAAAAAAAATGTTGCCTGATGCTGCTACTCATTTACCCAAGAACTTCCAGTCTATGTATCTTAAAAGTCTTTACGTAGATTTGAAAATGAAGGAGTTTGCGCAAAAGGCAGTTGATGGTTGATGTACGTTTCTTCACTACTCGTGACGTCCCACTTTTGTAGAAAAAATGTTGTATGGCTTTCATAAATAAAGTTTTTGCCTCATCACTACACAAATGCATATTGTAGTGATCCATCAGCCACTCCTGCAATTCTTCGTGAGATACTGATAAATATAATTTTTTTTGCGTTTCGCACTGATTGGTCGAGATGCCGAGCTTAAGGTGAACGTCAAATAATTTTGCTTCCTATTGGCAATCTCAGCGGTCCGCTCTCCCTCTAGCGGCAAAAGGAAGAATTACTGTAGTACGGGTAACGTTTTTGGCTCAATGCTTGGCTGTTGGTAGATCGCTCATTACGTTCAGTTGTCGTAGTTTGGTGTATTTTTGCATTCATTCTTGAATTAGAGAGTTGTATAATGGAGAATTCCGTGAAGAAGAACAAATCATATTGTTGTGTCCCGCAATGTCGTCCCCAGGTTTCGGCTATGTTTTTCACAAGTTAGTATAAACGTTTGTGCCTTGCGTTTAAAATCCTTCCAGTGAAATGCTACTAACCTAGTAACGTCTTTGAATGAATAATAAACAAGCAGCATGTTTTTATTGCATAATAGTAATAAAAATATCCGCATTTCTACATAATCTTGAAAACAAATAATTGCTGTTATCCATATAAATTTAAACTTCATTATGGAACAAGATTTGCAATGTTCTGTCAACAGTCATTGGTTCAAAAACGCAGAACCCAATGATGATCAACAATTACCAATTCACAAACACTTTTAGGAACAGAATGTTCAAAAATTACAAATGCTGTTGTTGACAGTATTGAAAATGGGTCCTGGGAAACGTCAAGTGAAACGAAATGTCAGCTTTTAATAGTAATCCGGATTAGAACACCCCTGTCGGTATTAGTATATCACTTGCCTGAAAATGTAAAAATAAAAATTACCTGTTACAGTAGAGCATTACTGCTACACAGTGCTTACACGTTCCACTTCTGCCCGCTTTACAAGAGCACTCAAATGACTTTATAGAAATTTCACTGTTACTTGTATCTAAAACACCGTTGATGGAGTGAGGCGACGACGTTATTGCCGTGGACTGAATGCAGTGCGAAACTATGAGAATTTCTCTTCCATCTTCCTTCTTAATTCCACAAGAAATTATATGGCCTACATTAACAATCACTTCCCCTTCTTTCATGCATCTTGAATTTTTGGAAGCGTCCACAAATTTCATTATTTCAAGGATTGAAAGCGACAAACCAGCCATTCTAACAGTCGACTTTATGGAAACACGTGCGACGTTACCCGTACTAGAGAAGTTTGTTTACGTTTGCGCAGCGCCCCCTATAGTTCGTTAAGGTTCCCAATACTTCCAAGGTAAAAATTTCTGTACACATTTTCTTCGAATTCATGCGGTCCCAAGGATGGAAATTTAAACATCGATTAAAATAGCTTTATATTATAACTTGGAATACTTAATATTTTCTAAAACATAACCATAATTATATCAAAAACCAATAACCTTTCCTTTGGTTGTGTTGAAACCAGAAAAATTGCCGCCCCGGTGGCGCAGTGGTCTAAAGCGCTGGCCTCTGATCATTCGTCCGTATGGGGTCCGGGTTCGAATCCCGGTGAGGCATGGATGTTGTGTTTGTCTTACGGCACTGGCTCTCTCCCTTCCCTGGAACCAGTGACCCTAAATTAGGGACAGCCGACTGCTTATAGCCCATTGAGTTGCTCACGGTGGTCGTTAAACCTCCAAAAAAAAAAAACAGAAAAAAGATGAAGCGACCTGTACTTTGATGACGTCAGTAGACAAACAAATGTTGGATTGAATAATTATGGTTATGTTTTAGAAGATATTAAGTATTCCAAGTTATAATATGAAGTTATTTTAATCGATGTTCAAATTTTCATCCTTGGGAACGCATTAATTGTGAAGAAAATGTGTACAGAAGTTTTTCCATTGGAAGTATAGGAAGCAATTAAGCATCACAGGCTAGTTACGAATTTTTATTTCGGTCCCTACAATGATAATGGAAAAATCACGTGCCTTACGCAGCAGGTGTCTAATTCCTGTTACATGACTGAAGTGAAGTATATTTTACTCTTTATGCCAATGTAATTACCTGGTTCCAGAGGGCGCCACTGTGTATAGGAGTTAATACCACGTTACCTGCTGTCAAGGTTTCATTCTTTTATTTTTATTTTCATTTTTTTCTCTAAGAGATATTTCTTCTTAATTTATTAGTTGAACGTACCTGAGTGCCTTAACAATAAGGCAAATAGCTTGTGGAATGTTGGGAAATATGTAGTGGGCGAGTGTGTCATGGATGTTTTTGTGAGCGAAGGGTGTGCTATCCACTGTGTAAGGTGTTTGTTTACAGTCTCAAGGTAAAATATTGTAATTCTATTAAAAATCAAATAATTTTGAAATCTAGTTTTGTTTAGAAATTATTGAGCGACAGTTTCGATGGTTCCAAATGTTGAGCGGTGCGCTTTAGAAGTTACAAAGTTCTTGTTTGACTCGCATTGTAGAAAAACCGTTTACTTCTGTCATCCACATCGCATAGTACTGGTTGTTTGATTATTAGATTTAATGATCTGAATAAATCATGAAAACGATATCAGTGTCTTTCCAAATACTGATTACGTGTGTTCTTGGTACATCTAGAGTTCAGCTATTCCAGAAGTGTTCGAAGTAGTTTGGAAAGATAGTGGTGTCGAAATACGTGTAAAACATTTCTGTTGAGTATTACTGATTCCCTGATTCCATTTTTTCTTTTTTGGGGAAAACTTTTAATTTTATCAGAATTTAATTTTATAAAGCGTGAATTAGTGTGTTTTTTAATACCTCTTAGAGAAGATGCCTGGTTGTTGGTGTGGATCAAGTTACGTGATTGTTGGAAGTAGAAATAGTTGTACCGCTAACTGCAGTTGGGAATTGAAACGATTTCAGTAATAGAGTGTTTGCTGCTTTGTATGATTGATTGTCATCTGAAGTAATTTCTTTGATGGAGATGCCCTTAACGCTGTGAATTTCTGAAAACATCGGTACAGTTCTTTAGGTATGTTAGTTTGAAAGATTGCCATGATTTGTTTCGGAACGTGTCATTCATTTTTTTGTGACATCCTCGTTTTCTGTTTAAATACAGTTCACATTTAAATCATACAGATCGAGATGGTATGGATATATTGGGTATGACAAATTGCCTAAATAGAAACTTAAAGTGAATAACTGTCAAAGCCGTACAAATATAAGAAATTGTGTTTGAAAACAAAATTAGGGAGTTATGAATTTGTTTGTAGCCATAATATTTCCCCCTTGATAAACTATTATGTTATGCATTCATTTGATAATAATGTGAAAGAGTGGCTTTTTGTTATATATATATATATATGAATTTTTGTGAGGAGTTACATTTTCCAGTTCCTTATATCCCTTCATATACCAGTTAGAAAAGCAACTATTTAAGTGAAATTAAAGCTCATGACATGTACTCTCACCCAGTCTCTGCTAGACCTAGTGCCATCTTTTGCTACCAGTAAAATTGCATTCACTACAGCACTGATTCTTGAACTTTTTCAATTTTGCATAAAATTCATGTTTGCCTGTTCCTTACAGTGTGTTCTTGTGTATTAAATGAAGTAGCAAGAGCATGCCTTCCCTCTGAAGGAAAATTGCATGAGTTTGGTATTGTCACTGTTCACTGACAGGAAAGTAACCTTGTCATTGAAAGATTGTTATGAACTGAATGAAGCAAGTACCCATTTTATTTTATTTTTTAATTTTGCTTAAAAGCAAAGGAAAAACCTTTTCCATTGACTGGTACAAGAAGAGAGTGAGAAATGCATATCATTTTGAAAAAGAGACAATTAAGTTAATTTTTTAGAAGTTGAATGCACTTGATTAAAAACATGTTACCAGTGAATTTTGTGGGGATATTTGTAATGTCTTGCATTGTTAACCATGGGTAATTTATTTGTGGAATAATTAAGGAACCTGGCAAGAAAATTTAAATGCTTTCTGTGTAACTAAGGCCTTTGATACAGTTTCTAATCATCAAGAACAGGCTTTGATGAAGATCTAGAGGCCAAAAGCAACTGAAAATACTACTTGGAAGATATGAAGTTACTAGTTTACTTCAGCGGCTTCATATAATTTATCGGAATTACTCAATAAAATGCATATTCTCTGATTTCTTAGGCATAAAGTGCTATTCAGTTGACAAAATACGCAGTTTTGCCTTTAAATATGTCAAAATGAAATTTGAGAATTGGTACCAACCTGCTTCGACGTTTCACCAATTGCCATTGGCAGTAGCAAATAAAGCTGTTTTCACAGTGTTGCTGTTGGCTGCTAAGCAGATTGCAGTTGCCAACTGAAAAAGAAGTCATTAGGTAAATTACTGTAGTATTACAGCCGAGCAGTAAAAACATTCAACTAGAAACTGTCACATAATGCAGGAAAATGACTTCTAATGCTTAAAGTTGTATGTTAAGGCTGTCTTTGAATGAGTGTAAGAGAAATTCTATCCTATATCTGCAATGTAAATTCTTTTGTGCACATTTTCTCGAAGACTATTATTTTGTAGTGTTTGAAATTTTGAGCACAAATAAAAACCACCTATAGCTAATATGTGCCACAGTTTTCCAAAAAAAAAAAATCTTAGCATTTTTTTTAAAATTCAATTTATCTGATTTGAAAGTATTCTAATTTGGGTGTGAGAAGTTAGTTTAGCAGTGTTTCTTTCTGCAAGAAACGAAATCTCTCATTTCTGTTTGATTTTTTTTTAATTATGTAGACCAGATAGAAATAATTAAATGGGGCGAAAAGTGAGAATGGAATCTTGTCTCCCGTAGATATTCTTAAATCCTACTGTATGCTCATATTTTGATGACGAAATGTGTACATTAGCAGAGAACCCCTGAATATGAGCTATAGAAACTCCGCCTACCTACTAAGCTCCACCCCCAAATAACGTCATCGGTTAAAGCGTAACGGGGCGTATTTGTCTTTTCATTGTAGAGCCAACAAGAGACCGCATCCATTCTGAATATGGCAAGGACTGCAGTGATTTGCCGATGCCAACTTCTAGGACAGTCATTCAAGATGTAAAAGCCACGCCCAAAGAGTGATTTTTTTAGCCATCTATCGCAGAAGATGAACCCTAACACTCATTCCAAGACAGCCTTAATCAAATTTGAAAATCGGTACCTATCTGCTGTGATACTTCAGCTGCTGCTATTTGTAAATAGCATGTGAAACTTTCAGTTGCGTGACTGCATTCGACTTTATGAATACATCTTGCAAAGATGTGAACAATGCTTTGTATGTCAGATTCACTTGATTATAAATTATTTTTAAACTGCGTAGCGAGAGTGTGGTATAGAAGAATAATAGTTGAAAACACAAAAATCAGTTCAAAAACACTCATGGCTTTGATTTATCATCAGCAGGTTTAGAAATTTAGTAAAATGTAATGAAATCTTCATTAAGTGGGAAATGTTCCTTAAACTTTGGTAATCCAAATATACTGTCATACAAAACATTTGGTATAATTAGTATAATGAGGGTAAAATTCAGTATTCTCATTATTCGAATCTGTACTTGGACTAAGTTCAGTATTTCTGGTAGTTACAAAAACACACCTATGCCACACACTTTCAGTACATTCTGTTTGAGCCAACCATCCCCTTAGTCGTGAATTCAATATTTACGTCCTAATAGACTTATAAATACAACACTCCAATCCTAACGCACATTAAAAACAAACTCTAGGTTATATTACAAGTAAGCTTATTTACTTGTAATAAGCTCACTTCCTGATTTGCTGTCACTTAGAGAGGATAGATGTTAAGGACTTCCAAAAGAGCTCACAGAGCATTATATTTCCAGGTTTGAGTTCAACCATTCATTCCCTTAGTGAAAAATTCCTTTTTAAGTTAATTTTTTTAGTATGATCATAAATTTTTCATGTGTTTAACCTAGAGTTTGTTTGTAATGTGTGCTAGGATTGCAGTGTTGTGTTTATAAGTCTAATAGGATGTAAATATCGAATTCACGACTGAGGGGGTGGTCGGTTCAAACAGAACATACTGCACGTGTGTAGCATAGATGTGTTTTTTGTAACTACCTAGAAATACTAAAACATTTGGTATGCCTAGCCCCTCTAATCAGCATGTAACAGACTACATCTATAAAACAACTGTACATGCTATTGCAAATGGCGGTTGCTGAAGTGTAGGTACCAATTTTTAAATTTGATTTTGACAAATTTAAACGGCAAAAGTGGACACTCACGTAACTGGTATGGCATCGTAGACCAGAAATAACAGGAAAACATGAGTTTCATGAAGAAACTGGTAAATTATATAAAACACTGAATGGAAACTAGTACCCCCCCCCCCCCCAAATTATAACTCAAATTTTGAATTAAAAAAAAAAAACAATTTTTGTTCCAAGTTTGCCAGTTATAGTCTGTATGTTGTTGTTTTTTTGTGTGTGTGCCTTGAAAAAACCACTTGTGTGCGAACAAAAGCTGGCAGTTATCTCTGTGTTTCGGTTTACACCTATTAAACCAGATTTGCCGCCCCGGTGGTGCAGTGGTCTAAGCGCTGACTTATGATCATTCGTCCGAGAAGGGTAGGGGTTCGAATCCCGGTGAGGCATGGATGTTGCGTTTGTTTTACGGCACCGGCTCTCTCCCTTCCCTGGAATCAGTGGCCCAAAATTAGGGACGGGCGACTGCTTCATAGCCCCATTGAATTGCTTATAGTGGTCATTAAACGTTCAATAAAAAAAAAAAAAACGGTTTTCAGTATGCATCTTCAAGCCTTGTGTTGTTTTATTTAGTCATTAATTTACCGTAATTTCTATTCTAGGAAATGCCAACAAACCATCCCAAAGAATCCAGTGTCTCCAATTCTTATGACATGTGGAGGAGAAATGCTTTTCCATTAAAAACTACTGAAAATTGAGAGAATTGGACACACTGGTTTTCAGTGAATATATATCAAATGCGTGGAGATAATGAAATGGACGATGACATTATTATATAAACAACGCATAGAAACTGAAAAATTGTATTCCGACACCGCTGGGATCGAACCCCAGATCTCTCGATAACTAGTCGAGTATATAAACAACGCATAGCAACTGAAAAATTGTATTCCGACACCGCTGGGATCGAACCCCAGATCTCTCGATAACTAGTCGAGTGTGTTTGCATTTACACTATGGTGCCAACAATTCTCAATGCCATGCGTAGTTTATCAATCAGCATTTGACTACACATGTCCGTATTGATGGTCTCAGCAACTCAGATGTCGTCATCTGCAAGGGTGCAGAAAATTTCCAGGGCCCAATATTTCCCCAGGATGCAATTTTTTTTTCTGTCCGAAATTTCCCCCAAAACTGTAGCGGACTTTCATACAAGTTTAAGCGAGTATTAGATCTATATGTTGATGATTAAGAACTAATCCTTAAAGCCTATTACTTAAAAATTTGAAAAAAAACAAACCAAACCTAATATTTATTTTAGATTCAAAATGTCTGAAACATTTTTGGGTCTAGGTGAAAACAGTGGTGGGGCAGAAAGGCTGAAAAATAAACAGCTAAAAAATTCAATTAACTATAATTTATTTCATTCTAGCATTTCAGGCGTATAATTGTGTCAGATAGTTTTATTGAATGAAATTTAAATTAGACTCAAATCCTTTGAAAAATGCATGGGTCATTCGCTTTAAAATGTGCGGAACCCCTAATAATTTTTCAGATCGGCGCCTACAACACATAAGCTGCCATTAGTTTCGGAAAAAATTTATTAGCATGACTAGTGGTTGCGCCGTACTTATTACTCATGCCACGCTGTCTACGCCTTGGCATTAGTAAAGTCGTTTGGGCTCGGTGAATCATATGCCAGCGGCAGTCTGCAGTATGTCACTGTGCTTATAACCTCTTGTATTTATAACATGACACTTTTCAAAATGATTACCGTGCTGTAAATTACTCTTATCTTTCGCGTTATACTCGTTGTTAATAAGTCAATTTTTCGTTTGATTATTATTACTACTATTATTATTACCTACCCGCGGGCAAAAATTTCCCCCGAACCTTGTTCGCGAGTTTGGACAAATTCTGCACCCCTGGTCATCTGGTGGCATCACAACAGCTATTTAATTATAGCTACTAAATCGAAAGGGCGATAGAAATGGTGAATATATATATCAAATACGTGGAGATAATGTAAATGCGAACGCACTCGACTAGTTATCGAGAGATCTGGGATTCGATCCCAGCGGTGTCAGAACACAATTTTTCAGTTGCTATGTGTTGTTTATTAAATAACGTGGACAGAGCGATGACATCATCCATTTACACTAGAATGGAAGAGGATTTTTTTATATCGTCCTGGGGAATGCATAGCTGCCAAGTGTCCCAGTATACCTGGATTCTCTCCGGTTTTGAAAATATTTTCCTGGAATCTAATTTTTCTTCCAAAAATCTGGTTTTGTGATTTTCTTATTTTTTTCTTATATTTATTTATTATGTATGTTTCTTTTCCCTCATTAATCTTATCAGCCATCATTTTTCTCCAGCGTCAACGCTGGCTGTGGGAATCGGTAACGAATGGAAACAAAAAAATTCTTTTGTTAATCCACGGCACTTCCAGCGCCAAAGTTGTGTGCCCCCGCGATGATAGCAAGACAGTCAAAGGCTTGGAAAGTTGAAGTACTGGTTTATGACGTCACATCCACGGTGCCCACAGCCAGTGTGGAGCTTCGTGGAGAGTGGAATGAAAAGCTGTTTGTTTGCTAACGCTCAAGTTGAATGCCAATAGTGTACTTTGGTTGATCTTTCAAATGAAATAAGTTGTGTTGCAAGTTATTATTTCAGTTCACAACCCCAGAATGGGGCCTTTTTAAATAAATACTTCAAAGAATTTGACTTGTAAAACCATCATGAAAGGGTGAGTTTCATGCATATTGCACTTTGTGTAACACTGATTTCCCTGTTTCTCAGGCTGGTCGTGGAGACATCGAAACGCATGTTGGAACTAACAATCACATAAAAAATCATGATAGCGCAAAAAGTGTGTGCAAAATGGATCGTTTTGTTTCAGTGCCCAATGATTTTCAATTTATTCATGCAGAAGTTCTGTTTACCCTAATTTTTGTTGGAGTGCAACATACCACTAGCGGCAGCTGATTATGTTTCCCAATTGTTGTCAGCTATGTTTTCTAACTACCCAGAAGAGAGTAAAAAAATATGCACGTGGCAGAACAAAAACCTGCATATTGTTCAAGAAATGGTAAGGTATCATTCAAAAAATGTCCTCTGTGCTATTATGTAAAAGTGGACCATTTTTCTGTTGCAACTGATGGCAGTAATGATGCTGAAAATCAACTTTTTCCAATTGTGGTGACATACTTTGATAATCATTGCAAGCAAGTGAGATGCATGCTTCTCTCTTTGCCATGCCTAGAAACCAGTTCAACAGATGAAAACATTGCCAAACTTGTGTCCGAAGAATTTCAGCATCATGGTATTAAGTGGATGAACTGTTTTGCTTTATCGTGGGGTAACACTCCTGTTATGGTGGGGAGAAAAAATGGTGTCTCTCTAGAAAAAATAGTTTCTTACTCTCTAAAAACTAAACTCATTAACAAGGTTTGTTAACATTAGAATAATTCTTGATGTCGACATATCACGCTTAAGTTATGTAAAAATTACAAGTTGAATCACAGAATACATCTACCAGTTTACTGCCTGAATTTTCCACCACTCATCAGTTTGTGGGCATTTTGCCCCCTTAGCCTGGCCTTCACTTACAAAGTCTGCTCCATTTTCAAGTCTTTTGGCTACATGATTGCTGTTAAACCTCCTGCACATTTTCTTAACCTTATCCTTAAAGACAGAGATCCCAATAAACCCGTAGAGTTACAAGAGGTCTACTCTATCCCTGTCAACATTTCCACAGGCATTACCCATTATATTGGTAGTACTTACCAAAGCATCAGCCGGCGATTGGTGGAACATATGTTGATGTTCAGAAAGGCAACCCTTCCACCTCCCTTTCAATTTTAACCATCAGCAATACATCCGCGATTCCCGATTTGCAAAATGTTAAACGTATCCATTCGGCAATCAGAAAGCCCTCAGGTACCGCAAAAGCATTGAAATCTACCTAACACCTGCAATACAGATGCGCCTTTTCACATCCCTATCATTTGGGAAGCTATTTTGAAATCTGGCAACAACTGATTAACCCACGTGTTTCATTCCATGGCTGATGACGGTAGAAGTCGCTACCAAAATGTCCCACCACCTGTAATTTTTACGTAACTTAAGCGTGATATGTCGACATCAAGAATTATTCTAATGTTTTGTGGGTTACGTGTTTCACTGCCAATTTATTCTCACTATGAAGGTTTGTTAATCTTATTTTATACTTAAATACTATTTTTTTTGTAAATATTTCTGTATTTGTATTAAGTAATTAACCGTAATAAAAAATAGAGAAACCTATAATATATAATTTTATTATTTATTAATTGTAAATATGCATGCCGCCGAATGCGCATTGATGTCCCAGTTTTTGAGTTTGAAAAGTTGGCAGCTCTGGGAATGCCTTCCAGGCTGCTTCTATGCGAGCTTATTTGTGGGGACTTGTTTGTTTGAGCTTATTTGTGGTGACTGGTAGAGGTATTTGATGGACCCAGTCACTTAGCTACCATGTCCCAGACTTATTCGATCAGGGACATATCCAGTGAACATTGAGACCAGGAAGAAGTGACACAGTATTTGTCATTTTCTTGTAGGACTTCCGTCCACAGTGAGTAGAGTTTAGGTCCCAGCCACCTACAGCGAGATCGCCTTTGGGGCAGGACACAGAAACGGAAGGAATGAGAGCAAGTCTAGCGACTTTGACAGAACAGTTTGTAGTGAGATTAGAGTACAGTAGATGGCGCCACTGTACAAGTATGATGTTGCACACAGAGGGGTGAGAGAATTTCAGGTAAGGGGGCATAGGAAAGGATACCCATTTAACCAGTGGGTCCAGCCTGGGGGCCGTCACTTAACGTGCTCGTCCGATGCACGGCGGATATTCAGCGATTGTTAGTAAATCACACCATCTCTGAAAGATCAGCCCAGGTTCGATCGAACCTGAGGACCTTGCATTGATAGTCTGACTTGCTAACCACTAAGCCATACGCGGCTCCCAGGAAGAAGTGGTATCTGCTGTGCATTGAAAAGGTCTTGGACATTCTGGGGCAGCCCTTCTTGCGAATATCAGTGGCCAAATGGCGACCAGATATTTTGAAGTAGCCAGGAAATTTTTTGATATAGTAGCCAACGATAGTCAGTAAATTTTCCCCCCTACTGAGCAACTGTTTTGTGGCCCCCCCCCACTTGTGAATGAATATCGAGAGTTCAGTTTTCTCGCCTGTTCTTGCAACTGCTCCGAAAATGAATGGAAGTGAAGGTGGGCTGCTTCGAGAGAAACTTAATCTGCTGACGGATTAGCCTGGAGTGACCAAAGGGTCAAGGTTATTAAAGCAACCTTTGCCATGGTATATTTGCTGATGGATTAATGTATCTTTGCCATGGTATACCTTGCACAAAGTATAATGTCATCTGCAGGTAAAAGAATTGTCTTTGAATCTCTTTTTAGCCGCATATATGCTGAAAAAAAAAACCAACTGTTGTGGCAATGTTTTTAAATGATGCAGCTGCTACATCTAATGCCGTGTGCTCCTTGTGAGCGTGACTTTTCAGCAATGAACCTTATAAAAACGAGTAATTGGGTATGTCTGCATAGTGACACTTTAAATGACATAATGATTAGATGCAGTGGCCTTTCAATTGAAGCCTTTGGTCCTCAAAATGCTATTCAATTGTTGTGGGCATGGGAAGATCAGACACAGAACATATCAGCGGTAAACTGTATCAACATTATTAGTGCCACTTTATGTATATATATCCTACCTTTTGTCCCTTTGTTTTGAATATTATTAAAGAAATTATATATCTAACTTCAATGGCCTCTCAAAAATAAATTATGTATGTGTAAAGTAATGATATTACAGCACTGAAAATAAATTGTCAAAAAATCAATCATTTTGGAACAAAAGCATATGGAATATTTGCAGTCAATCTAATGATCCTATGCAGTAGCTGCTCTACATTTGTTTTTATGAAGTTAATGGGGGAGGGGTCTCTCATTAGAAAGAAAACAAAAATACATTCACCCATTTAATTTCATAAAAACTTGAGTAGAGAAGTTACTGAATTATTATTATTTTTTTTAACTTTGCACGGCCAGTATATTTTGCCATTTGGCTAGGAAAGTTTTTATTCCACTAGCCACATTGGCTAGTAGAAATTTCAGCAGTTTCACAAGGGCTGTTCTGGGTCACGTGCTCGAACATCGTCCTGCTGGAATATAGCGCCAAGACAACTCTGAAGGAAGGGTATCGCCTCTGCCTCATATTTTCTGATATGTTAAGACATCCCTGATATATTGCTGTCTGTTTTTTTCTCAGTTTGTATGAGGCGAGATCTCGTATTGAACCCAATGGCACCCCAAACCATAGTACTTGTTGTTGGACTGGTATGATGCTGAAAGGTGCTTTTGACCACGATGTCTGTGAACATGTATGTAACCATCATAGTGCACCAAGTTGAATCGTCACTCGTCAGAAAACACGACCTGTTGCCAATCAGTATGCCAATATCTGTGTTTGAGACCCCATTGTAGTCTGTGGTGGAGGGTCAATGGAATGTGCAGCAAAGGGTAGTTGGTGACCAGTCCTCTGTTAAGCAGACTATGTCGAACTGTACTGAAGGACAAAGCCTGACCTGTGACAGTGCTGTGCTAACACCGTGGATGTCACTGTGTGATCAGTCACTGCTATGCAGTAGAGGTGTCTGTCATCCCTTGTAGTCGTGCGATTTTGAGGTCCGTTTCCTGGATTTCTGTGCATCTGAACCTCCTCTGCCGCCCCTGTGGCGCAGTGGTCTAAGCGATGGCCTCTGATCATTCGTCCGAAAGGGGTCCGGGTTCGAATCCTGGTGAGGCATGAGTGTTGTGTTTGTCTTATGGGACTAGCTCTCTCTCTCTTCCCTATAACCAGTGACCCTAAATTAGGGACGGGCAACTGCTTATAGCCGATTGAGTTGCTCACACAATGGTCGTTAAACCTCCAATTAAAAAAAAAAAAAAAAAAAAAGAACCTCTGACACCACATTCGCATCACTGTACCGGTTTTTCATCCCGTTTGTGGTAGGAAAAATCTAGCTATTTTTTTTTTTTTTTTTTCATGAGCAACTCAATGGGCTATAAACAGTTGCCCGTCCCTAATTTAGGGTCACTGGTTCCAGGAAAGGGAGAGAGCCAATGTCGTAAGACAAACACAACATCCATGTCTCACCGGGATTCGAACCCAGACCCCTTTCGGATGAATGATCAGAAGCCATCACTTAGACCACTGGGCCACCAGGCGGCAAAAAAAAAAAAAAAAAATCTAGCTTCTCTCATCCCAATAACTTCTGCAACGGGGTATAATCAAAAACACCCTTTCGACTCAGTGTCAGCTCTCCACTGATTGCAACATCTTGTTTGAGCCAGCTCTTTATGCCCAAAACCAAACAGTTCAGAGGGTGCTGCTGTGAAACCACATGCACATTTTCACTGACATTTTAATGATTTGCATGTCCCAACCTGTTGTACATATCCTTTTAAGTTTCAAGCTAATACCAGCTTCATGGTGTTGCAATTTTCACAAACAGAAGTGTAATTGCAGTTGCTCAGAATAAAGGGCCCGTTGAAACAACATATCTTGCAATGGTACCAAAGAAGAGGGTAAAGTTCGTCAAAAACTAAATATTGTAAATTTTTATTATCTGAAAGTTTCATATTGCAGAAGAAAAAAAAAAAAGTCAAAAACTTAATTCCCTCGTAGTGGGTAGCAGGGATAATCTCTCTACCAGGGCCAGAAAAATTTTCAGAATTGTATTTTTATTGGGCATGTTGTCCAAAAAATTCATGCTCTAATGCACATACTGTACTGTCTTTTGCAAACATTTCAGAAATAATATTAGAAAAAAAAAGTACTTTCATTGTATTTCGTATATTTCCCCCAGCAATGAAATTTGAATTTGCCAATATTTCACCTCATTTGATAAATTGCACCCAGATGTGAAACACGAACT
This sequence comes from Macrothele yani, assembly GCA_039090855.1. Lineage (NCBI taxonomy): Eukaryota > Metazoa > Arthropoda > Arachnida > Araneae > Macrothelidae > Macrothele > Macrothele yani. The sequence goes on along the minus strand of CM077016.1, from coordinate 70,790,409 downwards.
CTTGTATGGGTCATTTCATGCCAAATTAGCACAAAAGAGTAACATTTTCATCCTGCACCCTTCTAGTGCAAAATTTCAGCTTCCTACAACATGCAGTACTTCTATAATTAGGACTTCGGAATTTACAAAAAAAAAAAAAAAAAAAAAAAAAAGGCTTTGTGTGTGTCTACCATTCTTATCACAAATTGTAATAAATATACACTTTAATTGGTCAACAGAGCTCATGTTGGGCTGATTTGAAAACTTATTACATGAGCTTCCTTTTGAGATATCGCACAATCATATTATGGGCAATTTAGTGTTTGTTTGCTGCCCCGGTGGTGTAGTGGTCAAAGCGATGGCTTCTGATCATTCGTCCGAAAGGGGTCCGGGTTCGAATCCCGGTGAGGCATAGATGTTGTGTTTGTTTTTCAGCACTGGCTCTCTCCCTTTCCTGGAACCAGTGGCCCTAAATTACGGACAGGCGACTGCTTATTGAGTTGCTCACGGTAGTAGTTAAACCTCCAATCAAAAAAAAAAAAAAAAAAATTAGTGTTTGAGGATCATCCATCTTGACCTTTAATCTCTGAAAACACACCCCATTAATTTTATTAAATAAAGCTGGGCGAGGGGAGCCTCTGAGTAGTAAGAAAATTGACTGGGGGAAAAAAAAACATTACTTTTTTATTTCCTTTGGAGAGCTAGATTTTTTCATGCCTGGTCAGGCAATATAATTTTCAAGCCCTGCTCTATACAGTATTTATTAGTTTGTGAACTCTTGGAGTGCAGGAGGCAGTTAAAATGGCTGCAGAGCACTCATCATACTTCTCAGTAAGCACTGTTCTCATTGTTACTCAGAATAAATGATTCTGAAAATTGTGAGAAATTCCCTCCCAAATATTTTGAGAGTTGTTGGTCACAGGGTCAAACTACTGAAATTGTTGGTGGAAACTTGCTTAAACAGAATAATGTGCTGTGATACAGTTTTCTGACTTGCCAGTCATATCCCAGCTATCTGCAGCTATGGATAATAACTGTGACTTGTGATAGCTGGTCAAAGTAAAATGGATTCATCATTCTTAGAATTTGTAAAAGTGAGGGAGTCTTCTCAGTGGTCAAGCAGTTTTGCACTTTGTGAAATTCATAGCTTATGATTGTATGTACATTTTTCTTTTAAAAATGCATTGTTTTGTCATTTCCTACATAAGTGACTTGAAGGGATGTAAGTTTTCTCTCTTTTGTACATAAGTGACTTGGAGGGATGTAAGTTTTTCTCTCTTTTTGTCCCAATAAAAATATTCCAGAACTATAAAACCTCATAAAATAAAGTTTCTAAGAAAAAATAAATTATTTTTCACTTGTAAAATTTTTTGGTAGTAAATGTGTCTATCTTCAAGACTCAGGTGTTGCCAATCCTACTGATGAAACACAACCCTTCTGATGCCTCCCTGGTAGTGCAGTGGTCTTAAGGGCTGGCTTATGACCATTCGTCTGAGAAGGGTCTAGATTCGAGTCCCAGTGAGGCATGGATGTTGTGTTTGTCTTACAGCACTGGCCCACCCTTCTCTGGAACCAGTGGCCCTAAATTAAGGATTGGTGACTACTTATAGCACACCAAGTTGCTCACTGTGGTCATTAAACCTTCAATTTAAAAACAAAACAAAAAACACCTGATCATTTAATGTAGTTTCTCTTGTATCTATTACTAGACCATATTGCTATTTTTTGTTTTAAAAATGCTTGGTGTTATTGTTTTGCCATTTCTTTCATGAGATATATCATTTCGAAAAGGGACTCTGTATTGTATGTAAACCATTACCACATCTATTTTATGTATGTGCAATCACTGAAACCACTGATTAATATATGCAACAGTTATTGTCCATAACTGCACCAGCAGCTGGATATAACTGGAAAAGAGATCACAAAACTATCACATGGTTTGCGTGACTTGCTAAGCCTAACATGGCTGCCGATGCAATAATAGGCAGTGGAACTAGTATGAGTTAGAATTTACATGCAAAAAATTGCATAAAACAAGTGTCTGACCTGTAAAGATTCATTGAAGTGCTTTTAGAGAAGCATTATTTGCAATTACAGTAGATCCCTGTATCCCATATTTTTCATAACTTTTAGCAATTGTCATGTACATTATGTATTGACAGTGTTCAAAGTACCGTAATTTTTGGGCCGGCTCTTACGTTACTGAAAGTGAAATTTTTCGGGTGTGCGGCCCTTATGCCAAATTTGTTTTCGATAAGACTTTCTTCCCTCCCCTTTTTTTTTTTTCATGCAGATACTTAGTAAATTTTTTCAAACCACGTCTTTTTTTGTTCACGAACTCGACTGTGATCATGCCCCCCCCTTCTACTCATACGTTAGACAATAACTCCGCTGTCCTGATGTTGGTGTTCAGGAGGGAAAGTGGGGAGAACAGGAATGCCTGACTCAAATGCCCTTCGCATGGGGGATGGAATGGGGACTTAAGCACACAGACGAGTAGCGTGACATCCGAGGCTTCTGTGGATAGCGCGCCCAGCGGTAACAGCTCAGTGCGCAGTAAATGAAAGTAGGTCAAACCACTTGAAAGAGATAAGGCGCACCGCCGTTTCGAAGTGTTGACGGCAGATCAGCGAACACGTGCGAAGCAGCTGGTAAAAGGAAACGTCTCTACATGAGAAAAAAAGCATTACATAGAAGGAACATATTATTAAAGAAAACATTAATCGAAAGCATAACAAGCGATAATTTATAAGTTAATTACTTCTAAGACAGATTCTATTGCGGTGAACAGAGAACCATCCTGTAGCAGACATCCACATTGAATGGAATTTAGACAATTGTGCGGTTTTACGAGCAATGCGATATTCTAACCGTAGTCTTAAGATTAACTGTGATTTATATTGATTATATAAATGGTTCTGAGCATTTAATAAAGGCAAACAAATAACATCATTAGCATGGTTAATAAAACATGTATAAATAAAAATGTTTGCCAGTATGAAAAAATAAGTGTATAAAGCAGATCGATACTGAGTTGCAGAATTAGCCTTTGAAGTATACATATAATCACGTTGGGCGTGAGTTAATTCATGAAAATAAGGAAAATAATTTAGCTTTCTGAGCAGCACCACGACTTCACAGGTGCGGCCCTTATGGCAACTTTTGCTTCCAAGATTGCAAAAATTCTCACCTGCGGCCCTTATGCCGATGCGGCTCTTAGTCAGAAAATTACGGTACATCTTTGTTTAAACTTGTACTTATGGTGTAGAAGGTGCCTTGGAAATTGTCATCTATGGGTTAAATACCTCAGGAAACTTTTAAAAGTTGTATGATTTTGGGTTTGGAATTTAGCCTAGATATGATTTTAGGCCAAGGTTGTAAATTGTCACCACCCATTAGCACATCTCATCATCCCAAGTGCAGTAATGACAGCATCCTGTAACAGTCAGCATGCATTCTCATAGGCAGGCTTGGCAGACAGCTTGCTAAACTGCAAATTGGAACAGAAAATCAAGATTACAAGACTTGTATGCAATTTCCCAGGTACATTTAATTTTGGAGCTGAAGACTCGTGTTAAAATGAAACAGGAAATGAACCCAAGTACTGTTATTATTTCAGTGAGATTCTTCTGTACAGTAGGGTGTTCAACCTACATCTTGTTTTCGTCCACTGTACTGCTGAATTTGAGGTCAACTGGCTGGCTGGGATCATGTGTTAAAAAACAGTTTTGATTTGTAGTTCAGGATAGCAATATGGGCTCATTTGAAGGGTTAATGACTGTCAAGAATCTTGTTCTAGGTTTTATTTAACTGGAAAGGAAATAAAGTATCTTTCATAAAAGATGAAAAGGTAAGATTCTAAACAATTGAATTTTTATTATCTGAATACTCTCACATTTGTGGCATCTAATTGCCTTCAAGTTATGTTGTAAAAAATAAATAAGTAAAGTGATAGAAAAAGAAACAACAAAAGTCACTGTAAATATCTTCAACTTAGCATTCAAATGTTGATTTGCAGATGAGTCATGACACAACTCTACCTCGATCACCAATCACGTAATGAGCACAAAGGTTAATTGTTAGATCTCTCAAATTTTTTTGATAAAAAGGTTTCTAAGTCAAAAACTGTTCTAGATTGGACTGTACAAATGTTGATTCATGTGGTTTATAACTGGGCTTCTCCCACCCTTCTCAGCAGCCATAGTGTGTGCTCCCTAATTATTTACCACAATTCCCTAGCAATTTAACCAATTTAGTTATTTCTGCATGAAGCTTCCATTTCAAGTTGGTCGCCATTAAAATATTGTTTTTTGAAGTTGGTTACCTAGGCCACCATTTCTTCCTATAGAGGAAATGGTGTCTTTTTCAGAAAGATTGTTCCATGCATCTGTTAATGAAATGGCGACTTCTTTTACTTAAGAGTGTGGATCACTGTTTTGATAGGCTCTTCTGATGCTATGACATTGTATAGCAATTTTGTATATTACATAATTTATTGTGTGGGTGATACGTCAATTGATTGGCTACAAAGTACACTAACATTTTGTTGGATACATTTGTCCACTATTATGTGTTAATTCTTCAAGATATGAATGTTCTGGAGTATTATTTAACAGCAGCAGTGCTTTTTCTGGTAGGTTTTGCATTTTTAAATGAGATTTTACTTTTGGCACAAATTTCTTATGAAATGAATCTAAAAAGATTTCTGCAGTTATCCATGCACTTTTACCACAATATGTGAATGGTAAAATGAAGTTTCTAAGTTCGTGGAAATTTAAATTTTTTTCCCATTCACACCTATGTGTTTCTTATGAATTGCTACAAGGAAAGCACAGTATCCATTCCTTGTTCATTTTTTTTTCATTTATCTCAGCTGCATGCACTAATGATTTGTCTGGAAAAAGTTTGTAAAAGGGCCCAGACTCATTAATATTTTATACTTGATCACAGGTAAAGGTTATTTTCAATTGCCTCATCTTCAAAACATTTCTTTCGTCCACTAAAGACCATTTCATCATTTTTCTCAGCTGCATGCACTAATGATTTGTCATGAAAAAGTTTGTAAAAGAGCCCAGACTCATTAATATTAAATACTTGATCACAGGTAAAGGTTATTTTAAATTGCCTCATCTTCAAAACATTTCTTTCATTCACTAAAGACCATTTCATCATTTGGAATTTTTTCTGACAGTCAGTTAACAGTGTGATGCCATATTGTTTCTTAAAGTCTACCCAGCCTTTACTAGCATGAAAATCATTTTCATGCAACATTTCTTTGTAAAGAAAGAAAGCTTTTTCAGCAAGTGATGAAATAAAATGTGCTCTTTGTTGTGAAAACCCTGTGTAGAATACTCATTTTATGTTGAAATTTTTTTCTGATTTTAAAGCTTTTTGTTAACCTGGACCACTTTCTGACTGTGAACAAAATGATCAGATTACTGTTGGCTTTCTTATTAATACCATGAACTGCTGTTTTCCCGAATAGAATATTCCAGTGGTATTTTAGTTGCACTTTCTCCCTGCTTTGACTTTGGTAAGATTTCATTTTATTTTTAATGATAAATTGAAATATTTCCATTTTAAAGACATTTCAGAGCCCAAAGTTGAACTAATCTCACTTACTGTACAGTAACATTAAAAGCACGACAAACGATGACCTGGTGTCTGCTGCAGTGAGCTGAAGACAGTAGATTGGGAAATACACTATATTGACAAAAGTCACCGGATACCCGTTCAAAAGCAAATGAACAAATCCGCTGTGTTGTTAAGATGCTCGATACAGCTGCAAACGGTATAAAAACAAGCCTGCAGCTGACCGCGATCATGTCGCTCTGTGAGGTGGAGTGAAAATGTCGCTGCGGGAGAGAACTGACTTTGAGAAAGGAAAGATTGTTGGGTGTTATATTAGTGGGTTGTCCATAAGAGAAACCGAGAGGCGTTTAAACATAACCAAATCAACTGTTATGGATGTACTGAATAAGTGGAAGACACATGGTGTGCTGAAGCAGCAAAATGTACCGGCAGACCAAAGAAAATCGGTGATAGAGGACATCGAAGCCTCAGGAGAGTCGGTACTGTGATTCGACGGAGTACTGCACAAGACCTCAGTGTAGGGGTGAGTAAAAATGGTGGAATCTCGGTATGTACACGTACCATTCGCAGAGAACTTTGTTCCATGGGTTACCGTAGTCGTGCAGCTGCTCGTAAGCCTTTCATCTCCACTCGGAATGCTACTCGTCGTTTAGCATGGTGTAAAGAACATTTATCGTGGACCGTAGATCAATGGAAACAGGTCCTATGGACTGATGAATCCAGATACACAATTCATCAGTCTGATGGCCGCGTGTGGGTATGGCGGCAGCCGGGGAAATGCTATTTACCACAGTGTACTGTTCCTACGGTCAAGTTTGGAGCTGGCAGTGTACTCGTGTGGGGGTGTTTTTCGTGGTGTGGCTCTGGCCCATTGGTCCCTGTAGCAGAATCGCAGCAATGGGCGCCGCCTGTCGCAGATTTTATTTTGGTCCTGCAGTCGAAAATGATACCCCAGCACCGTTTTAAATCTTTCCTTGCAGGCTCCCAATGATGGATGTAAGTTTCCGTTTTGGGATGGAATTCAGTCTTTCAAAACTTTCTGAAAACGGAAGTTAGACGGAGTGAAGATTCCTCCTGTAATCGCATTTTTTTTTTTTTCACTCGCTGTGTTCCCTCTGCCCGGTATTGTTTTTAAATACCCTTTTTTTGCATAAATGTTGGTGTTACAGCTTGAAAATGGAGGCAATAATTTCCAAAAACAGAAGTTGGATGGATACCTGTCATCTTAAATTCTTTTTCTTGCGCTGTTTTCTCTCTGCTCAGTGTGGCTGTTAAATATCATTTTATTCTATAAATATCTGCTTCAGCTTGAAAATTGAGGAAATTCTTCCAAAAACGAAAGCTGGACTGGGGAAAAAAATTTCTCCCGTAAACTTAAAATTAAAGAAAAAATTTTCGACGAAAGAAGCTAAAGTATGCCATTTTCCCCATAATCATATTCTTTTCTCTCTACCCTCCCAACCCTGCAGTGTTTTCCCTGCACTGTATTATTGTTTGAACATAATTTAATTACATGTGATTGCATTTAAGATCTATAGTTGAGAAAAAAATTCCGAAACCGGACGTACGATTTCTCTCTTAATCACAATTTTTTTTTTCCTGGCGATGCGCTCACTTTCTTGCATTGTTATTGCATATAATTTTATTCCATAAATCTTTGTTTCAGCCTGAAAATGGAGGCAGAATTTTAGGTACAGAGGGTAGAGTGTTCTGGATTCTAGTTATCATTGTAATTTCTGTAGTTATTAGGTGAACCTTTTTTTTAGACACAAGAAATATATAAGATGGTCAGTTCTTTCCTCTCTGTCTCTTTTTTTTTTTTTTAAATTTCTACCCGTGGATTTTTTTTTATTCATCTATATTCCCCATTGACCATCCCAGATTATTTCGTGGCACCATGCTATCTGTCGCAGACTGATCAGGAACTTTCTGCAACAGGGTCATTGGTTATTGTGGACAAAACTGTTAACCAGCATGTCTACCTTGATATTCTGGACAATTATGCTCTACCAATTCTGTGGCAATACTATGGAACCGAGCCTTGTTGGTACCAGCAGAATAATGCACCGAGCCATAAAGCATGGACTGTTACGGCGTAGTTTGACGATAATTACGTATCGTGTGTGGACTGGCCAGCACAGAGCCCAGATATTAATCCTATAGAGCACCTATGGGATGAATTAGAGCACCACATAAGAAGTTTAGAACCAAGGCCTACTACTAAGCAACAGTTAGCGGCAGCATTATGTACTGAATGGAAGCGCATACCTATCGCTGTGTTCCAAAACCTTGTCGAAAGCATGTCACGAAGGGTCAGTGCATGCATTAAGGCCAAAGGTGGACTGACACTGTAGTAGTGTATGCCAATAAATGCTATGTTGTGTTTCTCTTCTAAGTGTCCGGTGACTTTTGTCAATGTAGTGTATCTAGTTGTACATACTGTTATGGGGAAGAGGGAAGTTTTTTGTCTGTCAATCTTGTTTGGATTATTGCACAATTTGGATTACCAAGGATTTGGTTTATTGCTACCACACTATACTGTAAAAATTGTTAATTTTTTCTATGTTACAAAGGCAGCTGAAAATTTGACGAAATTACTGTGTGTAACTAGGTTCTTTGATGGGTTCCATTTCAACTCAGGCAGGGTCGTACCATCATGGTCTCAGATTTCTCTAAAAAAATTAAGGGGTGTTCCTTGACTAAAATAAGGAGACCCATATTTTTCTTTCTGCAAGAAAAATTTTCCCTTCGAGAAAGAGGGTTTCAAATCTTGCACCGTCAAACAAGCTCTCTAGAAAACGGTTATTTTTCCTAACTTCAGCGAGTCATTGCAGCAGAGTTAAAAAAGATATCGTGTTCCTGTATTTTTTTTTACATTGTGTGTATAACATATAATAATATATGGTGCTAATATTTGCTACACATCGTATGATTAAAATTTAAAAAAATCGTAAACTTTGTGATTTTTAAAAAAAATTGAATTTTTAAAGTTTTTTTTAAACAGGTTTGGATGGAGTTTTTTCTATATTCGTTTTTTTCGTTAAAGACATACAAATGTGCACTTTATTTGTAATTTTTTGTGTGTCTGTGAAACTGCTAGTTTCCGCGTTTCGGCAGCGTTAAAAACAGCCGATTTTGAAAAATCTCTAACTTTGCCAACGATTTTCTCAAAAAGGCCATTTTTTAAAATTCTGAAAATTAAATCCCTGTTTCATTATCAACAGGAGAATATCTGTGTAAATTTTCACGGACCTAAAAACGCCCGTTTTCGAGTTACACGCGTTTGAATTCGGTTTGAAAGCCTACGATTTCCCGTGTTCTAAAGGCGCCATTTTGCAAAAATCTCAGGCGCAAAGTACGTACGTTATCTCTCCCCCGAATCAAAGCGTTAGATATTCTTTGCTCGAATGATGGAATGAGAGCATTGGGTCAGCTGGCCCTGGTTGGATACATCCACCTCACCCTTCCCCGAGTGATGACATGCCTATAAAACTGTCGGGGGGGGGGGTAACAAATACATAAAGAAAATTTTTGCTGCTCCACTAACAAAGTTGAGTTGCGAAAGACAGCAGCAGTTGTTTGTTTACGTATATACTTAAACATCGCACAAAAAAAGACTATGAAAGAGTAGAAAACTGTTGTGAAATAATTTTAAGAAAAAGAGTGCAGGCACGTGTACCGTAAGTTAATTTTCGATGGCTAAACACCCTTGAGTTTTTCTGGGAGTTGCTAATTGTAGGCTACTGTCAGAAGAGCAGTTGCTGTTTTGTTATAGTTGCTAAAGTTAACCTCAGTTTTTCGTAATAGTAAAATATTCGCTCAGGAGAGTTTTGTCCTCTGCGAACGGGGGAGAAGGTGCGCTCTTGACCTCGCTGCTGTGGGGTTGATAGCGCTTGTCGCTACCGAAACTCTGCTTACGTCCTCTCCAAAACGTAATGGCAATTGTCTAATCTACTAAATAAATAACAATTAACACATACGCGTGCATGCTTATTCATAAAATGTAAATTGAGTATATTTCCTGTTCAATCAACTGATTTTACAAGTAGAATACATATACAACTTATGCACTTATAATGGTGTAAAATTTTTTATCTATTTAAAACATATTCAAAGATTTCAATTTTTTTAAAGAGGGGGGGATTGTGTTCTTAGTGATTTCCACCTGGGCCAGGATAAACCATGCACTGCCCATGGCTTCTGTTCCCTTAGAAGATAATCCTGGATCGATGGGAGACCAGCGGAGTTTTGACCCCCCCACCCCCATCTTCCTCTCACGTGGTGGTGAGGTGTCTCAAAGCTAGGTAGCTTTCAAAAATGTTTCAACTTAGTTGGCTGGTAACAAGAGAGGGATTCCATTTCAACTCTGGCAGGGTCGTACCATCACGGTCTCAGATTTCTCTAAAAAATTAAGGTGTTTCTTGATTAAAATAAGGAGACCCATATCTTTTCTTTCGGCAAGAAAAAATTTTCCCTTTGAGACAGAGGTTTTCAAATCTTCCACCGTCAAACAAGCTCTCTAAAAAACGGTTATTTTTCCTAACTTCAGCGAGTCATTGCAGCAGAATTAAAGATATTTTGCTCTGGTATTTTTTATTACATTGTGTGTATAACGTATAATAATATGTGATGCTAATCTTTTTACACATTGTATGATTAAAATTTTAAAAAATCGTAAACTTCGATTTTTAAAAAAAAAATTGAAATTTTAAGATTTTTTTTAACTGGTTCAAATGGAGTTTTTTTTTCTATACTCGTTTTTTTGTTAAAGACATACAAATGTGCACTTTATTTGCAATTTTTTATGTGTCTGTGAAACTGCTAGTTTCCGCAGCGTTAAAAACAGCCGATTTTGAAAAAAATCTCCAACTTTGCCAACGATTTTCTCAAAAAAGCCCCTTTTTAAAATTCTGAAAATTAAATACCTGTTTTATTATCAACAGGAGAATATCTGTGTAAATTTTCCCGGACCTAAAACCGCCCGTTTCTGAGTTAGACGCGTTTGAATTTGATTTGAAAACCTACGATTTCTCCCGTGCTCTAAAGGCGCCATTTTGGAAAAATCTAAAGCGCAAAGTACGTATTCTCTTACTCGAATGAGAGTGTTGGATCCGTCCATCTGACCCTACCCTGAGCGATAACATGCCTAAAAAAACGGTCTTGGAAAAAAAAAATATCAAATCTATATATAGAGAGAATTGAATGTATGTCAATTTAGAACCATCAAACTTGGTATACTATCTCATGGTACCCTAACTTAGACCGTAGACGGTTTTTGGAAGGGGGGAGCCCGGGTCAAAGGGCCCCACGCAAAATTTCCGTAAAATCTAGTTTTCAATTTAGAACCATCAAATTTGGTATACTTTTTCTTGGCACCCTAACTTTGACTAGACGGTTTTGGGAAGGGGTCGGAACCCGGGGTCAAGCCCTCCACCCCTACAAAATTTTCGTAAAATATTTTACAAAGTTAGGGTGCCAAGAAGTATACCAAATTTGATGGTTCTAAATTGAAAACTAGATTTTACGGAAATTTTGCGTGGGGCCCCTTCGACCACGGGCTCCCACACACGCAGGGCTCTACCCCCCTTCCAAAAACCATCTACGGTCTCAGTTAGGGCACTATAGTTTACAAGTATATTTTACGGAAATTTTGTGTGGGGGCCCTTTGACCCAGGGCTCCGACCCCTTCCAAAAACAGTCTGCGGTCTAAGATTTGTATGTCTTTTCCAAATTTCGTGGTTCTAAATTGAAAACTAGATTTTATGGAAGTTTTGTGTGGAGCCCCTTGACCCCGGGCTCCAACCCCTTCCAAAAACCGTCTACGGTTTAAGTTAGGGTACCATGAGATAGTATACCAAGTTTGGTGGTTCTAAATTGAAAACTGTAAATTTGTTTAGCAGACATACATTCAATTCTATATATATAGATTTTTTTTTTTTCCAAGACCGTTTTTTAGGCATGTTATCGCCCAGGGTAGGGTCAGGTGGACGGATCCAACGCTCTCACATTCGGGTAAAAGAGTGCGTACTTTGCGCCTGAGATTTTTCCAAAATTGCGCCTTTATAACACGGAGATATCGTAGGTTTTCAAATCAAATTCAAACGTGTTTAACTCGGAAACGGACGTTTTTAGGTCCGTGAAAATTTACACAGATATTCTCCTGTTGATAATAAAACAGGGATTTAATTTTCAGAATTTAAAAAAAGGGCTTTTTGAGAAAATCGTTGTCAAAGTTGGAGATTTTTCAAAATCGGCTGTTTTTAACGCTGCAGAAACTAGCAGTTTCGCAGACACATAAAAAATTGCAAATAAAGATGCACATTTGTATGTCTTTAACAAAAAAAACGAGTACAGAAAACAAAAACTCCATTTGAACCAGTTAAAAAAATCTTAAAAATTTCAATTTTTTTAAAAATCAAAGTTTACGATTTTTTAAAAATTTTAATCATACGATGTGTAGCAAATATTAGCACCATATATTATTATATGTTATACACACAATGTAAAAAAAATACAGGAACACGATATCTTTTTTAACTCTGCTGCAATGACTCATGAAGTTAGGAAAAATAACCGTTTTCTAGAGCTTGTTTGACGGTGGAAGATTTGAAAATCTCTGTCTCGAAGGGAAAATTTTCTTGCCGAAAGAAAAGATATGGGTCCCCTTATTTTAATCAAGGAACACCCCTTAATTTTTTTAGAGAAATATGAGACCGTGATGGTACGACCCTGCCAGAATTGAAATGGAATCCCTCTCTTATTACCAGCCAACTAAGTTGAAACATTTTTGAAAGCTACCTAGCTTTGAGACACCTCACCACCACGTGAGAGGAGGGGAGGGTGTCAAAACTCCGCTGGTCTCCATCGATCCAGAATTATCTTCTAAGGGGAGCAGAAGACATGGGCAGTGCATGGTTTATCGTGGCCGAGGTGGAGATCACTACGAACACACTCCCTCCCCCCTCCCTCTTTAAAAAATTGAAATCTTTGAATATGTTTTAAATAGATAAAAATCTTTACACCATTATAAGCGCATTAGTTGTATATGAATTTTACTTGTAAAATCAGCTGATTGAACAGGAAATATACTCAACTTACATTTTATGAATAAGCATGCACGCGTATGCGTTAATTGTTATTTATTTAGTAGATTAGACAATTGCCATTACGTTTTGGAGTGGAGGTAAGCAGAGCTTCAGTAGCGACGAGCGCTATCAACCCAGCAGCGAGGTCAAGAGCATTGCACCTTCTCCCCCCGTTCGCAGAGGACAAAACTCTCCTGAGCGAATATTTTACTATTACGAAAAACTGAGTAGTTAATTTTAGTAACTGCTCTTCTGACAGTAGCCTACAATTAGCAACTCCCAGAAAAGGTGGATGTATCCAACCAGGGCCAGCTGACCCAATGCTCTCATTCCATCATTCGGGCAAAGAATATCTAACGCTTTGATTCGGGTAAGAGATAACATAACGTACGTACTTTGCGCTTGAGATTTTGCAAAATGGCGCCTTTAGAACACGGGAAATCGTAGGCTTTCAAACCGAATTCAAACGCGTCTAACTCGGAAACGAGCGTTTTTAGGTCCGTGAAAATTTACACAGATATTCTCCTGTTGATAATGAAACAGGGATTTAATTTTCAGAATTTTAAAAAATGGCCTTTTTGAGAAAATCGTTGGCAAAGTTAGAGATTTTTCAAAATCGGCTGTTTTTAACGCTGCCGAAACGTGGAAACTAGCAGTTTCACAGACACACAAAAAATTACAAATAAAGTGCACATTTGTATGTCTTTAACGAAAAAAACGAATATAGAAAAAACTCCATCCAAACCTGTTTAAAAAAAAACTTAAAAAATTCAATTTTTTTTAAAAATCACAAAGTTTACGATTTTTTTAAATTTTAATCATACGATGTGTAGCAAATATTAGCACCATATATTATTATATGTTATACACACAATGTAAAAAAAATACAAGAACACGATATCTTTTTTAACTCTGCTGCAATGACTCGCTGAAGTTATGAAAAATAACCGTTTTCTAGAGAGCTTGTTTGACGGTGCAAGATTTGAAACCCTCTATCTCGAAGGGAAAATTTTTTTCTTGCCGAAAGAAAAAATATGGGTCTCCTTATTTTAGTCAAGGAACACCCCTTAATTTTTTTAGAGAAATCTGAGACCATGATGGTACGACCCTGCCTGAGTTGAAATGGAACCCATCCTTTATAAAATTGTAAATTAGAAAGAAGTGATTTATTGGAAATTATGGAGCTGTATAGTTCAAGTTCTGCATTTGTGTTACATTAATTAGCCAAAGAGTATGAAATAGATAAAGATAAAATATGGATTGTGCTGGGCTTTTGTGTGAAATGTGTGTAAATTTGAGCTGAGAAATCTGAGATTTTTCAGTAGTTTTAATTTTAGATGGAGTTTATTGTAAAGCATGAAGTTCATACCAAGTAATGTTTTTGTAAAACTTGATGAAATGTTCTTTTTTAACAGTCATGAAAAATAACCCAGGCGTGGTTTTTCTTTGGAAAATTTTGGATTATTCAATGTAACTGTGATATTACCAGTTTGATTTCATCGAGCCAAGTGTGGTGAGTTTTCTCCTATTTTTGTCCGTGTGAAATATTATTTGTTGTCTTCAATTTCTAAAAGCATTCTTATCTAGAGAAAAAGTTTTCACTTAAATTATATGAGTTATGGTATGCCTGCAAAAGTAGAATAGTGATATAATCATTGTCAGTGTTGAAAGCTAGATATTGCTTGAAGAGTGTTGCTGTATATACTTCCTCTTTTTATTATTGTTTTTAATTCTTTGTAGTGGCATTTGGCAGCGACTGGGGCAGTTAGGTAATTGCATTATAACCAATGATTATCTGTCACAATTAAAACTTGCAGAGGCTATAATGCCACAGAGACCCACAGTGCAGTTACAAGGGAAATTTGTGACACACTGTTGTAGAAGGCCATCATTTTTGACAAGAGAATGCTCTAGGTTCCATTTCAACTCAGGCAGGGTCGTACCATCATGGTCTCAGATTTCTCTGAAAAAATTAAGGGGTGTTCTTTGACTAAAATAAGGAGACCTGTATTTTTTCTTTCGGCAAAAAAAATATTTTCTCTTCGAGATAGAGGGTTTCAAATCTTGCACCGTCAAACAAGCCGTCTAGAAAACGGTTATTTTTCCTAACTTCAGCGAGTCATTGCAGCGGAATTAAAAAAGATATCTTGTTCTGGTATTTTTTTTTTACATTGTGTGTATAATATATAATAATATATGGTGCTAATATTTTTTACACATCGTATGATTAAAATTTTAAAAAATCGTAAACTTCGTGATTTTTTAGAAAAATTGAATTTTTTAAGATATTTTTTTTAACAGTTGTGGATGGAGTTTTTTCTATACTCGTTTTTTTTTTTTTTTTTTTTTTTGTTAAAGACATACAAATGTGCACTTTATTTGCAATTTTTTATGTATCTGTGAAACTGCTAGTTTCCGCGTTTCGGCAGCGTTAAAAACAGCCGATTTTGAAATATCTCTAATTTTGCCAACGATTTTCTCTAAAAAAAAACATTTTTTTAAAATTCTGAAAAATAAATAACTGTTTTATTATCAACAGGAGAATATCTGTAAATTTTCATGGACCTAAAAACGCCTGTTTCCGAGTTAGACGCGTTTGAATTTGGTTTGAAAGCCTACGATTTCCTGTGTTCTAAAGGCGCCATTTTGGAAAAATCTAAGGCGCAAAGTACGTATTATCTTCCCCGACTGAGAAAACCTCCGCTAACAAAGTTGAGTTGCGAAAGACAGTTGTTTGTTTACGTATATACTTAAACATAGCATAAGAAACTATAAAAGACAAAACTATTGTTGTGAAATAATTTTAAGAAAAAAAAGAATGCGGGCACACATACTCTAAGTAATTTTTGAGGGCTAAACACCCTCGAGTTTTTCTGGGAGCTGCTAATTGTAGGCTACTGTCAGAAGAGCAGTTGCTGTTTTGTTATAGTTGCTAAAATTAACTTCTCAGTTTTTCGTAATTAGTAAAATATTCGCTCAGGAGAGTTTTGTCCTCCGCGAAAGGGGGAAGAGGGTGCATTGCTCTTGACCTCGCTGCTCGATTGATAGCGCTGGTCGCTACCCAAACTCTGCATAACTCCTCTCCAAAACGTAATGGCAATTGTCTAATCTACTAAATAATAATATTGTCTAATCACATACACGTGCACGCTTATTCATAAAATGTAAGTTGAGTATATTTCCTGTTCAATCAGCTGATTTTATAAGTAGAATACATATACACTGAAGAGCAATTGAATTAGAGACAGCTGGCATTATGCAAATGTGGTGCTGTAGGCGGCGCTGTAAACAGAAACGACATGACGTATGCAGTGATCTGACAATATAAGGAGTGATGCGACGGGAATCGGTAAGAGTCGGATGCAGTATGAGTAAGACGAAGGATCTAAGTGCATTTGATCATCGACAAATTGTCGGTGCCCGACGAATGGGTCACTCCATCTCGGAAGTCGTGCAGGCACTGGGATTTTCACGAGCCACTGTGTCACAGGTGCACCGTGAGTACATCAAATCCGGTAAAACCATCCCTGCAAGGGCCAACTGAACAACAGCGTGTGGATGAGCGGGGTCATTGTCAGCTAGCTCGCATTGTAGCAGTGGATAGACGGGCCACAGTGCAAGAAATCACTCGGCAATTTATTGCTGGTGCACAAAAACGTGTAAGCCGCCACACCATCCAGAACCATCTCCTCGCTATGGGGTACAAAAGCCATCGTCCCACGAGGGTACCGCTGCTGACCGCACATCACAGGGGGCAAAGATTAGCATGGGCGCAGGAACATCGCCACTGGACCCTAGACATGTGGAAAAATGTTGCCTGGACTGATGAGTCAAGATTCAAGTTGGTACATGCGGATGGCAGGATACGAGTACGATGCAAACTACATGAAGCGATGGATCCTTCTTGCCAGCAGGGTACTCTTCAAGCTGGTGGGGGTAGCATTCTCGTCTGGGGACTGTTTACGTGGACTGAAATGGGACCCCTGGTATGTGTGACATCGTACCTCACATGTCAACGTTACTAAGAATCCTGGACGACTATTTGCTCCCGTTTGTGCATCTTCAACATCCCACTGGGGACCTCATCCTGCAACAAGACAATGCACCGTGCCATCGCTCCCGAATTATATCCGAATGGTTGGATGAACACTCCACCGATGTGACCTCGCTTCCTTGGCCAGCTAGGTCACCTGCCCTCAATTCCATCGAGCACATCTGGGATGCCATCAAGAAAGATGTTCGAGGCTCTGACCCCCTCCATCAAATCTTCGTGAACTATGGGAGCTTGTTCAGGGGTCGTGGATGCGTATGGCTTCCCAACGCTTCCGGTGTCTTGTCGAGTCCATGCCGAGACGAATCGCCGCTGTCATCAGGACGAAAGGTGGTGCTACACGTTACTAGACAGGTATCTGTAATTCAATTGCTCTTCAGTGTACAGCTTACGCACTTATAGGTGTAAAGATTTTTATCTATTAAAAACATATTCAAAGATTAAAAATTTTTATGTTCTTAGTGGTGTTTTCACCTGGGCCACGATAAACCATGTACTACCCATGTCCTCTGTTTTCTTAGATGGTAATGCTGGGTCGATGGGTGACCAGCGGAGTTTTGAACCCCCTCCCCTTCATCATGTGGTGGCGAGGAGTCTTAAAGCTAAGTAGCTTTCAAAAATGTTTCAACTTAGTTGGCTGGTAACAAGAGTCGAACCTGTCGCCACCCACTCCACTGGTCCGTAAGATGCCTGCGGCCACAGCTTACACGCTAACCATGGAATAAATTCTACCGTACATGTATCTGGCAAATCTTTATATTTAATTTCTTTTTGTATTATCAACACAACTGATAATTATGAAGAGCTTTGAAGTTTCCGACTACCCTACTCATATAAATACGGTGATAATTCCTTTCGAGAGAAGTCGGGCCGCTGGTGGCCTAGTGGGCAACGTTCGTGACTGCCGCGGAAAGGACCTCAGGTTCGATTTCGGGAAGGTACGAACGCTCGATCCACTAAATATCCGCCGGGCGTCGGATGGGCACGTTAAGCCGTCAGTAATAAATAAGGGCGTCTTCCTCCCCCTTTCTACTTCGCTTCCATGTCACTTTCCTATCGGGCACTCTAGCCCAAATCTCTTAGCTTCCTCTTTCTAAGGGTTGTTTAAGACCTGAGGTCAAACACTCCCTTCCTAAAATCCTCTTCATATGATCATTTCGAGAGAAGTCAGGTCAGATGTAAACCCCCTCTCCCACTGTGGGTTTCGGCCCTATTTGCTAAAGTACGTAAAACAAATGCACGTACAAATGAACGAAGTCACACATGCATGAAAAAACAAAAACAAAAAACGATCTCCTTAACAAATCTCTCCAATGCAGTTACTTTACGCCTGAGATTTTTCCAAAATGGCGCCTTTAGAACACGGGAAATCGTAGGCTTTCAAACCAAATTCAAACGCGTCTAACTCGGAAACGGTCGTTTTTAGGTCCGTAAAAATTTATGCAGATATTCTCCTGTTGATAATAAAATAGTGATTTAATTTTCAGAATTTAAAAAATGGCTTTTTTGAGAAATTTGTTGGCAAAGTTAAGAGATTTTTCAAAATCGGCTGTTTTTAATGCTGCCGAAACGCGGAAACTAGCAGTTTCACAGATACATAAAAAATTGCAAATAAAGTGCACATTTGTATGTCTTCCATATAAAAAACAAGTATAAAAAAAACTCCATCCACACTTGTTAAAAATTTCTTAAAAAATTCAATTTTTCTAAAAAATCACCAAGTTTACGAGTTTTAAAAATTTTAATCATACGATGTGTAAAAATATTAGCACCATGTATTATTATATATTATACACACAATGTAAAAAAAAATACCAGGACAAGATATCTTTTTTAATTCCGCTGCAATGACTCGCTGAAGTTAGGAAAAATAACCGTTTTCTAGAGAGCTTGTTTGACGATGCAAGATTTGAAACCCTCTATCTCGAAGGGAATTATTTTTTTGCTGAAAGAAAAATTATGGGTCTCCTTATTTTAGTCAAGGAACACCCCTTAATTTTTTCAGAGAAATCTGAGACCATGATGGCACAACCCTGCCTGAGTTGAAATGGAATAAAACACAGCAGACGGGTGTCTGCTGTGTTTTATATAGAGCAGAAAGTGTGAGCTCATTGATTCAACAGATAGTACCAGTAATGATATGCAACAACCTTAGGTCAAAATAGTATAACTATGCTATAGACCGTGTGCATTGATGTCACGAAACCGCGGTTCGCGTCTTCGCGTCACTTTTTCTTCTGCTGCTTTCTTGCAGAACAACTGGTGTACAAGTCAGATCAAAGATGCATTGCATGGGCTACGTAAGTGGTTATCTGGTGATCAAAAACAGCTTTCTGATAAATTAAAGTAATTGGGCAATTGTGGTGACCCATATGATATTCCATATTCAATTTTCCTGAACAATATTGTAGGAAGAGGAATGTGTTTGCTTGAAAGGACTCGAAATTCTGCATTCCAGCACAGCCACCAACTTCTGTGCTAACAGCATATTCACATAGTTAATTAAGATAAAAAAGTCCTGTCATGTTTTTTTTTTCTAATTATTTAATTTAAAAGTTTACCTTTCAATAATTTAGATATTCTTCAACCTGAAACTTAAGCTAAGGTAAAAAATCATTAGCTTTACACAGGTAAGGCTATAATAATAATAATAACAATTCTGGCGAGTAGCGCTAAGTCTCTGTACTTTATATATAATAATGACAATAATAATAAACTGGTGAATATTATCATGATCATTTTTCCAAAATCGGCCTGGGAGCCCAACATATGAAGGTTCCATAAGATATTCATTCCCCTATAGCAGTGGGTACATTCATGATAAAGAACAGCATAATCTTACTCATAAGAAAGGTTAATTCTAGTCTAAAGATCTTCATAGGTTTTTTTAGATAATGCATCAGTAAATTTATGAACATACCTGTTACAAAATGTAAACTACACACTCCAATGTTCCTTCGTTTCCGGTCATCAAATGTAAACATGTGATAACCACAAAATTTGGCGCTTCTGAATTAAATGTTTATAATTCTGATTTCGCTTCGTTCGTTTAGACGGTAATCTATAATAGGATACATGATTATCTCTCCCACTTCGGTTACTTCAGCCGAAAAAAGCACATAACACTATCTTCCTTAACGCTCCACAATGCAAATCCAAGCAGTGCTTGTACACCAGTTGATCACCAAGACGTCTGCTACGATGGTTTACCTCGCTGTGACATCATATGCATATGGTCTATAGTGCAAATTTATTAGTGTAGAATAGAAATCAACATTTCCAAGCAGTTGCACATCAACCAGATAGCTTTTTCAACGAAGGTAGACAGCAAACTTGAAACTTTGATTTCTATTCTATACCAATAAATTTGGATTACTAGTATAGTTGGTGTACAGTTCCTTGTTATTAATTATGTTTTGCAGAACACCTTCAGTTTACTGTCTACCCTCCTTGAAAAAGCCATCTGGTTGATGTGCGAAAGCTTGGAAATTTTTATTTCTTTTCAGTGCCAATAAATTCGGATTACTAGCGTAGTTATACTATTTTGAGTGTAGTTGGTGTACAGTTCCTGGTTATTAACAACCTTTAGGACAACAACTATGCAGAATGTCAAAAAACTGCTTACGGGGGGGGGGAGATGCACCAGCTCTCTGTTCACACTTCAAGCTATTCAAAATTGGGAATTGCCTCAAAATGGATCCAGCTTTAACTGACAGGTGATTAAAGAGATAATTGAAAGGGCAGTCACAAAAGAATTACTTTCCTGTACTGATATTTGTTGAACTGGTCCATTTTATTTTTTGATCCAGATTGCCTTGATTCAACATTTGTCAGCATCATCTCACACCTGGATGACAACATGGTTGTATGTTTAAGCACATTGTGGTGCAGGCCAAGAAAATATTAATTCTGGTTATAACAGATTTTTCTCCCTGCTTGGGTGCAAGGTGCAAAGTCTTATATCATCAATGCATTGCTTCTTTGAGCAATAATAGCAGATTTTATATGCCTTTGAGTTAACTTCTGTTCCATGTTCTATGATCTTGTGTTGCAGAATAAAACATCCTGTCTTAGTAAACTTTTATCTGCCATGCAACATATATGTCCTGACCAAAAGTTCTCATAAACCTTTTCTTCTTGCCCAGTTCAGCTCTTATGTGCGCATCAAAAAACTATTCTGCCAGTGAATCTGCCTATACCCCCCCCCCCCGTTGTTTCTCATATACTAGTCTCATGTTGACTTCCTCTAGCCCCCCTCCCCCAAGAAGTCTTAGGCTTTCACACTCTGCTCTGATTTCATGAAAGGAGGTAGGTAGATCTAGATATTGCAATGTATGCAGCCAGATTAGTTCTTTGTCAAATCTGCACAAGAAATTCTGCGTAGCTGTTGCTGTACTTCACTGCTTTGCTGATTGTTATCCTATATGCCTCTAAGCTTTACAACTCAACTTCACATTTTTAAGAATTTTTTCTAATAAGTGCCTGCTTCATGTCTCTTCTTCAGAACCAATCAATACAGCAACCATTTTGTCCCCCTATCCCATTTCTAAAGCTAAATTAAATCTCAGTATAGGTACTTAATCTGTCTGTGCTAGAATCTGAGCCATTTCCGTGACCTGTAATATTGTTTTCACAGCACAGTAAACAATGCAATACCAATTTTTTACATTTAATTTCGCTAAAGCATGTTTTCCCATGCCTTAGTAACTTTTTTTTTCTTCTTTTCTTTTTCGGTATTAGGGGGTAGAGCAAAAATTCTGCATTTTGTTTAAAGCAAAATTAATGTTCTAAAACGCTACTGTGATCACACTGTGCAGAGGAAACTACTCCATGGGAAACAAAAGACAGCAACAAAAAGTTGAAGTTCTAATTTTGAGCCTCAGTTTTTTTTTTTTTTTTTTATGTAAAAAAAAAAAAAAAAAAAAAGGAAAGATACCTATACATTGTAATTTGTATTCTGTTTTAACTGTCACCTTAACAAAGTGGCTGGCGAGGCATGCTGCCAAAGACATTCAGAGGAGAATTGATGGGCAAAGAGGATGCTATTTCCTGTATACGTAGAAAGCCACCATTGTATGGGAGTAACTTAACTAGTTTGTTGACATGTTTTTGCAAGTATTTCAGTTCTAAATCTTTTAAGATGCCAAATTTTCCTGTTTAGTAGTTTTTTTCTCTGTTCTGTATACGGCTGGCCGCGATGTAGCCTTGTATTTTCCTGCTTAATTGTCCTGTTTGTTTTTTCTCGGATATGAGCATTTGCTAATTACAATTTGATCTAGAAAGTTCTTGGGTCATACAGGAACACATGATCCGAGAACATAATTTCTGCAGTACATTATGAACTGAATCATTCTTGCTCTCCAATAGGTGTCTGTGTACTGGCAACTCCTCCCATTCATAGATGGCACTGCACATTCAGTTGATCTCTGTCGTTTCAGAACCACTAGCATTATGTTTGCCAGTTTATGCTACTCTGTCTTTACATGCTACTTTCGCTACTTCCATTCACACTGACGGTGTGCAGAAAGTTGGTTTGTGACGTCAGAGTTACATCAAGTCTCAGCAGTGGCGGTTCTAGACAAAACAAGGAGGGGCACAAACTCCTGCATGTGCCGGTAATTAATTAAAATTATTATGTAATTCCAAAAAAAAAATTCGGTTATATTGGGGGGAGGGGTCAAGGCAGAGGTTAAGCTACGATCACTATTTTCACAAAATGCGATGAATTAATCTAAAACGCGAGAGAAAATTAGCGTCCCGTCGCAAAATGACGCCAGGCATTTAAATATCACAGAGGTAATTGTGTTCCGAAAATTTTAACTCCCGTAGTCCAGGGGAAAAATTAAAATTCCGCCGCTAATTCATGGATAAAAGTATTCCGTCATACGACAGAAACGTCATCCATTGTTCAGTCGGACGGTGTCGCGCGTCAGTTCGTCGACAACGACAATTTGTCGTGCGTCAGTTCGTCCACTATGACGATTCGTCGTGCGTCAGTTCATCGACAAAAGAGGCTATATTTCTTTAGCATTTTGCTACAACTTTTTCTTTCATTTTAGCATTTTTGCTACAGCATTTTTTGAGCCAGCTCAAACTCTGGGTCAAGGCACCTCCAAATATGGTCTATAACTGCCACTGGGTCTTACTTAGGTGTCAGTCTCTGAGACCCAACTTCAGCAGGGGAGAAAAATACTGTAGGGTCATTCCATGTCAACTCAATCACACTGTTTCAGACTGACCTCCTTATATTTTTATGAAATTTGGGGGCTTAATGGTCCTATGGTGTAGTGCAAAAATGCCAATTTTTAGGAGCCTATGTTCATTATGTGAAATGTTAGAGCTATGCAAAGTTTTTTATTTTCGGTTCAAAACGGGCTTGGAGATTTTTTTTATATTGCTTTAGCAGGCCTCCCAATTGAGATATGGAGCTGGAAGTGGTCTCATTTTAAAGCTCCTTTAATGGGCTTTTATATGATATACAACACAATAGGGTTTATAAAAAATAATAATTCAAAATCCAATTGAAAACTTCAAAATCGATTTTCTCAAAAACAGATTTTTTTAAAAATTTGAAAAAAATCTCAAAATTAGTTTATACTTATCTGTAACTATCCACAAAATATTTTTTGGGATCATGATAGGATCATAAGATATGACAGGTAACACATACACATGATCAAGATAAATAAAACCCAGATTTGCTGTTTTGTACTTCACCCCACCCCCACCCATATACTGTAGCTTTTGGGATTTTTTGTTTGCTATATTATCTCTAGGTAGTGATCCTATGTATCTCCAATGATGTGGGGCCATAAAAATGAAGAAAACAAATCATCATCATCATCATTGTCAACCATTAAAAATCCACTGCTGGACGAAGGTCTCCCCAAGTTTCCTCCACAACGGTCTGTCTTGTGCCAGTCTCCTCCATGTCACCCCTGCATACTTTCGAATTTCATCCACCCATCTCACATGTGGTCTTCTTCTGGGTCTTTTCCTGTCCCTTGGAATCCAATCTAAAATTTCGGCTGTCCATCGATGATCTGTCCTTCTGGCAGTATGTCCAGCCCATTGCCATTTCAGGGATTTAACTCTGATCATGATGTCTTCCACTCTTGTCATTTTTCGGATCCACGAGTTCCTCTTCTTATCTCTCCTGGTTACACCAAGCATGCACCTCTCCATGTTTCTTTGAGTTGTCTGCAGTCTTTGTATATCTCTTTTAGTTAAGGTCCACGTCTCTGCACCATACGTAAGCACTGGAAGAATGCATTGATCAAACACTTTTCTTTTAAGACATAATGGCATATTGCTCTTGAAAGTTATGCTGTTTCTTCCAAAAGCTCTCCAGGCAAGTTTTGTACGCCGATTAATTTCTTCATCAATGTGACCCTCACTTGATATCTGCTGTCCAAGATAAACGTACGTGTCTGTTATCTCCAGCTTTTCTCCATCAATCAATAAATCTTCATTTCTTGTAAAAGCATTGAACATCACTTTTGTCTTCTGAAAGTTCATTTTTAATCCCACTTCTTTACTCTTGTCAGCAAGTTCCTGGATCATACTCTGCAGCTCTGATGGGGTAGTTGCAAAAATGACTACGTCATCAGCAAAACGAAGGTGGGTTAGATAATCTCCATTAATCTTTATCCCTTTGTTTTCCCAGCTCAGCGACTGAAAAACACCCTCCAATGTGGCATTAAAGAGTTTCGGAGATATGGTGTCACCTTGTCTCACTCCCTTTCCAATTTTTATGTGTGTTGTATTTTCAAACAGCCGAATCTTTGCACTTGCATTTTCATAGATGTTATTAATAATATTAATGTATGCATCTTCAATACCGCAGGTTTTCAGAGCCATTGTAACTGCTGATGGTTTCACCGAATCAAAGGCTTTTTCATAATCGATAAAAGCCATGCACAATGGAAGTTCATATTCCCTCGCTCTTTCAATTAGTTCTCTCAGTACGTGGATATGATCTATTGTGCTGTAGCCACTCCTGAATCCAGCTTGTTCTCTCGGTTGAGCCATGTCCAGTGTTACCTTTAAGCGGTGTGAAAGAACTTTAGTGAAGATTTTATAAACTACTGATAGGAGGCTGATAGGTCTGTAGTTTCCGAGATCCTCAATGTCACCTTTCTTATGTAGCAGGATCATTGTAGCGGTGTTCCAATCCTCAGGAATCTTTCCTTCATTAAGGCATCGAGTGAAAATTTGGGCGAGTACTGTTTCAATTTCTCCACTTGCTTCTTGTATGATGTCTACAGTAATTCCATCTTCTCCTGGAGCTTTTCCCCGCTTCATGTTCTTGATTGCATGTGCAACTTCTGCTGGAAGGACTGGAGGAACTCTGGTACTGGTATCTTTCATGATGTCTGGAGTGCATGTATCATCCCTTTCATATAATTTGGAGTAGAAATCTTTCACTCTTGTCAAAATTTCGCCTCTATTTCTTGTTACAGAACCATCTTCTTTTCTCAGTGCCATAATCTGTTTTCTTCCCTTACTGAGATGTCCCTTTGCTATCTTTAGGCTTTGGTTGTTTTCAATTGCTTTCCTCACTAGTTCACAGTTGAATTTTCTTACGTCTTCAGTGATACTTTTTCTTACTGTCTTGCATAGCTGTATATATTCCACTTTGGAAGTCACATCTTTAGTTGTCCTCATCTCTCTTCTTTTTTGCATCAACATTTTCGTTTTTCCTGATAATTTGTTTACATGCAACTTGTTCTTAGACCCAGCTAATTTTGTTGCTGTTTCCATAAGAGCTTTGGTTACTTTTCTGTTAACTTCAGAGATGTCTACTTCTTCCGATGTTAGGCCTTCAAAAGCAGAGAACCTGTTCTTCAGTTCCAACTTGAAGGTATTATGGTGTTTTTTAAGGTTGGTTATGTCAATAGATTTTGTTTGTCTTATGAGCTTGCCACGTTCAAGTTTGGTGTTGAGGTGCATCTTACATCTCACCAATCTATGGTCACTACCTGTGTTGAACTTGTTTAGCACACTGCAGTCTTCTATGACGAATTTTTTGTTACACATAATAAAATCAATTTCACTTGTCGTCCCATTTGGATGTCTCCATGTCCATTTCCTGTGTGGCTTTTTCTTGAAGAAGGAGTTCAAGATGAAAAACCCTTCTGCCTCTGCAAACTCAACGAGAGTATTTCCACGCTGGTTTCTGTTGCCATGACCGAATTTACCTACTGAAGTTTCATTCTGTTGCCGTTGCCCTATTTTTGCATTGAAATCTCCCATAATTATTTTCAAGTGCTGCTTACCTTTATTATTAAGATGACAAATTTCCTCATAAAATTCTTCAATTTCTTCTTCAGGATGACTTGTGGTGGGTGCATAAGTTTGAATAATCTGAGCCTGGTATCTTTTCGAGTTGGATAACAAGTCGTGCAGCTCTGTCAGAGGAACTTTCAACTTCTACAACTTTATCCTTCAGTTTCTTGTTTATTATAAATCCAACACCACTAGTTCTGCCAGTATCTGTCCCACGATAGTAGAAGAGATGTCCACTTTTCAGTTCGATGAGATCTTCTCCTTTTCTCCTTACCTCACTTAGCCCGACGATGTCCCACTTGATCCTTTGTAGTTCCTCTTCCAATTCAAGAAGCCTTGAATCAGAAGATAGGGAGCGTCCGTTGTACGTAGCCAAGGTCAGCATCAGATGGCAGCCTAGTCCGGTCCTCCGGGGATTCTTAGCACCCTCTGCCTTCATGTCGCACAGGCCGCTGCCTTGGCCAGGTACATTCCAGCTGCCGGAGACTGAGGGCCAAGATTTAAGTTGTGGAATCATTTTGGAGGGGTTTGGCCATAACTCACCACGCTGGCCAAGCGGGTTGGTGAGTGTGGGATAGAATTTCCTCTAATCCCGATGGTATAGTTATACCGCTATTGGCGGTCGTCAGAGCCCCTTTAGTGGGAACAGGATGTACCACGAGAAGGCGGGGTTGACATTTGTCAGGGAGAGGCTAATACACCGTGCAATATAATTATAAAATCAATAGGCACATATGCAGTTATATCATTAAAAAGATTAACTCACAAGATTGTTTTAGTTCAATCCATTTTTACACAAGTGGTCATATTTTCAGTATTTTCTTGAGCTAGTGAACTGATGGAAGGCTTGAATAGCTTTGTTGGAGTTCTTGAGCACATAAAGTGTATGTATGGCCAGTTGGTGTTACAGGGTTCACTTTACGCAGGACATATGTCGACAGAATCCACAGAACATCTGAATTTTTAGGATAAGCAAGTGAAGGAGATGGACTTGCTGGGTGAAGAAATGTTAACTTTACTTCATCCTTCTCTTCCTGTTTTGCTAAAGCATAGGCCAACCACCAATTGCCACTGTAGAGTGCAATGCATAACCACATATTTCACTGAAAAGCAGTCTTCCTGTACACATTGTTACAGTATGTTCAACTGATGTTTGAGCAAAAGAGAAAGGTTTGACTGAGATTTTTGTTTCACTTAAAGGTATGAAAGCATGTAGTTTTTGACTTCCTGGTTCAGTTTGTGCCTTGCTGAAACAATCTGTCAAAAATTGCTCTGTTGCAATGTACTCTTCCTGTGTAACAAATGTGAAGTCAATTTTTGAAATGTTTTCTTTCGCCCATTCTTAGAGTTGTCTCGGCATCATTATTTGATCCTGGTATGGTCTTTGGAGACTTGCTCTTGCTACCAGCCTTTTCACCATCCCCCAACACCATCACATGCCCCTTTGCCATGAGCTGTAACAGAAATATGATACTCTGCTGCAATGTTGAAATCTTTTTTATGGTGACATAAATTTAAAAAGTTCTTCTTGTTTTTATATTGTGCAGCACAGCCGTCAGTCTCAAATCTGCTCTTCAAAAAGTCTAAGAGTTTCTGTTGAAATAAATACACAGCTGCAGTATTGTGTTCGAGACAGTCTGAAATCACAACAAAGCTGATATGCTGAATTTTTTCTACTGTTTTAAAATATACAACAAATGGATGCACTGTAGCTTGGTTGCTGGTCCAATGATAGGACTGTGCTTCGTCTTGCACGACAAAAGAATAGTTTTCTGAAAAATCGCACAAAACAGCAATTTCTGAATCGGACATATTTTCTTTGACATGATTCATAAATTAACTTTGTTGTTTAGCTATGAAGTCATGGCGAAGTAAAATGAAAATTTTCTCACAAAATAGATTGACAAATTCAGAGACTGTTTTTTGCAATGTCTCTAAGGTGCATCTGTCTACAGATATCCACTGGCGAAAAGTAAGTCTCGATCAGATTTTCTTTGGAGGCATTTTCTAGCAAACTTTGGATTACTTGAACTCCAGGGCAGGATGCACAATTACCCAAGTGGCAGTCAATTGATACTGGGTTGCATACTATCTTTACAAGGACATCTTTGTAGTTTTTCATTTCACCATTAGTAATTGATGATAACTTGGCATTTTCAGTCATAAGTTTTATGTTCTGATGTATGGTACACACACAAACTGCATGTGTACCACTCTGACCAGCTAGAACACAATTCTTTGGGCACAGCTCTGCAAATTTTGAAAAACCCACATGTACATTTGGAAACTTTTCTTTAAAAAATATGTACACCTCCTTTAAATTATTAAGCATTAGGCATTTGGAGACATGAATTTTTTGGCCAGTGCTGTTCTTCATGGAAACACAGTCTTTCATGCCAGGCATAGGTCTGCTGACCTCATAACTTTCGTAAAATGTTTTTATAGTTTCAGCTGTTTTTGCAAGTAGAGTTTTTCCAGGTTTCTGATCTAGAGTAGATAGAATTCCTTTTTGTTTCAAAAGTTTCTTTGACTTTCTCACCATATAACTTGGTGCATTAAATTCCCGCACAATCTTCTTAATACTCCATGATTCAGGCAAAATAGTCAGCATCATGAGCTTTTCTTTTCTGTTCGTCAAAGTTTGGAATTTTGTTTTCAGATGACTTAAAATAGCTTCATCTTGGGACTCAACTTCACTGTCGGAAGACTGCATTGACAAGAAGTTTGCGCTTTACAGCAGTATTAATTCTTTTAACTTTTTCAGTAGAATATCGTTTATATTCTGCCTTTTTCTGATCAATCGAGGACTCTCCTATGTCTTGGAGGGATGTATTAAATGATTTTAAAGCTTCTGAAGGAAATAATACAACAGGATCACTATCACAATAGGTACTGCAATCACAACCTACATCCTGGCTAGTACTTGGAAAACTTGTAATTTCATCTTTTGTAACCTCAGTTTTCATCTTGCTCAGTTCTTTCCTACAGCTGTCACAAACTTTAGCTATCATTTGTGTTTCAGGAAAAAAGGAACACATCCATGTTGTCACTGGTCTTAATCCCTTCCTTATAAATTGGAGTGGTTTCGTTTTTTAAATGGATTAAAACAATTTAAGACCCACTTCTTATCCATTTTAGAGAGGTTTTGTTGAAAACTTACTAACAAAAAAAAAAAACTGTCTCACACTATCACTTCACATTCAAAATCATTTACACTACATTCACATTTATCAACAATAAATAAAGGCAAGTTATCTTCACAAACTCTGCTGGGAGACTGAGCTAAGTGCAGTAATGTGGAGAGGAGGGGAATGGATATGATCCAACATGTTCATGCCTGTTTCAGCTTGCATTTTTCAAGCTATGAGTTTTAATTACATCACCTAAAATTGAACAAACTGTCAGAACATAACTGAAAAGGAAAAGTAATACACACAGAAAGCAACATCATAAATGTTGTTAAAAAATTATGCTGTGGAAATTTCTTTTTTTGTTAGGTACTTGGCAAATTAGGATCCCATTATTTTCTCTTGATCATGCATATGTGTTACCTCTCATATCTTATGATCCCATCATGATTCCAAAAAAATATTTTGTAGATAGTTATAGATAAGTACGAACTAATTTTGAGATTTTTTTCAAAATAAAAAAAAAACGTTTTTGAGAAAATCGATTTTGAAATTTTCAGTTGGATTTTGAATTTTGTGTTTTTTTTTATAAACCCTATTGTGTTGTATATCATATAAAAGCCCATTAAAGGGGCTTTAAAATGAGACCGACCGCCAATAGCGGTATAACTATACCATCGGGATTAGAGGAAATGCTATCCCACACTCACCAACCCGCTTGGCCAGCGTGGTGAGTTATGGCCAAACCCCTCCAAAATGACTTCACAACTTAAATCTTGGCCCTCAGTCTCCGGCAGCTGGAATGTACCTGGCCAAGGCAGCGGCCAGTGCGACATGAAGGCAGAGGGTGCTAAGAATCCCCGGAGGACCGGACTAGGCTGCCAACTGATGCTGACCTTGGCTACGTATAACGGACGCTCCCTATCTTCTGATTCAAGGCTTCTTGAATTGGAAGAGGAACTACAAAGGATAAAGTGGGACATAGTCGGGCTAAGTGAGGTAAGGAGAAAAGGAGAAGATCTCATTGAACTGAAAAGTGGACATCTCTTCTACTATCGTGGGACAGATACTGGCAGAACTAGTGGTGTTGGATTTATAATAAACAAGAAACTGAAGGATAAAGTTGTAGAAGTTGAAAGTTCCTCTGACAGAGCTGCACGACTCGTTATCCAACTCTCGAGAAGATACCAGGCTCAGATTATTCAAACTTATGCACCCACCACAAGTCATGCTGAAGAAGAAATTGAAGAATTTTATAAGGAAATTCGTGATCTAAATAATAAAGGTAAGCAGCACTTGAAGATAATTATGGGAGATTTCAATGCAAAAATAGGGCAACGACAACAGAATGAAACTTCAGTAGGTAAATTCGGTCACGGCAACAGAAACCAGCGTGGAAATACTCTCGTAGAGTTTGCAGAGGCAGAAGGGTTTTTCATCTTGAACTCCTTTTTCAAGAAAAAGCCACACAGGAGACATCCAAATGGGACGACAAGTGAAATTGATTTTATTATGTGTAACAAAAAATTTGTCATAGAAGACTGCAGTGTGCTAAACAAGTTCAACACAGGCAGTGACCATAGATTGGTGAGATGTAAGATGCACCTCAACACTAAACTCGAACGTAGCAAGCTCATAAGACAAACAAAATGTATTGACATAACCAACCTTAAAAAACACCATAATACCTTCAAATTGGAACTGAAGAACAGATTCTCTGCTTTAGAAGGCCTAACATCGGAAGAAGTGGATATTTCTGAAGTTACAGAAAAGTAACCAAAGCTCTTATGGAAACAGCAACAAAATTAGCTGGGTCTAAGAACAAATTGCATGTGAACAAATTATCAGGAAAAACCAAAATATTGATGCAAAAAAGAAGAGAGATGAGGACAACTAAAGAAGATGTGACTTCCAAAGTGGAATATATAGAGCTATGCAAGACAGTACGAAAAAGTATCACTGAAGACGTAAGGAAATTCAACTGTGAACTAGTAAGGAAAGCAATTGAAAACAACCAAAGCCTAAAGATAGCAAAGGGACATCTCGGTAAGGGAAAAAAACAGAATATGGCACTGAGAAAAGAAGATGGTTCTGTAACAAGAAATAGAGGCGAAATTTTGACAAGAGTGAAAGATTTCTACTCCAAATTATATGAAAGGGATGATACATGTACTCCAGGCATCATGAAAGGTACCAGAGTTCTTCCAGTCCTTCCAGCAGAAGTTGCACATGCAATCAAGAACATGAAGTGGGGAAAAGCTCCAGGAGAAGATGGAATTACTGTAGACATCATACAAGAAGCAAGTGGAGAAATCGAAACAGTACTCGCCCATATTTTCACTCGATGCCTTAATGAAGGGAAAATTCCTGAGGATTGGAACAACGCTACAATGATCTTGCTACATAAAAAGGTGACATTGAGGATCTCAGGAACTACAGACTTATCAGCCTCCTATCAGTGGTTTATAAAATCTTCACTAAAGTTCTTTCACACCGATTGAAGGTAACACTGGACATGGCTCAACCGAGAGCACAAGCTGGATTCAGGAGTGGCTACAGCACAATAGATCATATCCACGTACTGAGAGAACTAATTGAAAGAGCGAGGGAATATGAACTTCCATTGTGCATGGCTTTTATCGATTATGAAAAAGCCTTTGATTCGGTGAAACCATCAGCAGTTGCAATGGCTCTGAAATCCTGCGGTATTGAAGATGCATACATTAATATTATTAATAACATCTATGAAAATGCAAGTGCAAAGATTCTGCTATTTGAAAATACAACACACATAAAAATTGGAAAAGGAGTGAGACAAGGTGACACCATATCTCCGAAGCTCTTTAATGCCACATTGGAAAATGTCTTTCAATCACTGAACTGGGAAAACAGAGGGATAAAGATTAATGGAGATTATCTAACCCACCTTCGTTTTGCTGATGACAGTCATTTTTGCAACTACCCCATCAGAGCTACAGCAGAGTAGGATGCAGGAACTTGCTGACAAGAGTAAAGAAGTGGGATTAAAAATGAACTTTCAGAAAACAAAAGTGATGTTCAATGCTTTTACAAAAAATGAAGATTTATCGATTGATGGAGAAAAGCTGGAGATAACAGACACGTGCGTTTATCTTGGACAGCAGATATCAAGTGAGGGTCACATTCATGAAGAAATTAATCGGCGTACAAAACTTGCCTGGAGAGCTTTTGGAAGAAAGGGCATAATTATCAAGAGCAATATGCCATTATGTCTTAAAAGAAAAGTGTTTGATCAATGCATCCTTCCAGTGCTTACGTATGGGGCAGAGACGTGGACCTTAACTAAAAGAGACATACAAAGGCTGCAGACAACTCAAAGCAGCATGGAGAGGTGCATGCTTGGTGTAACCAGGAGAGATAAGAAGAGGAACACGTGGATCCGAAAAATGACAAGAGTGGAAGACATCGTGATCAGAGTTAAATCCCTGAAATGGCAATGGGCTGGACATACTGCCAGAAGAACAGACCATCGATGGACAGCCGAAATTTTAGATTGGATTCCAAGGGACAGGAAAAGACCCAGAAGAAGACCACATGGAAGATGGGTGGATGAAATTCGAAAGTATGCGGGAGTGACGTGGAGGAGACTGGCACAAGACAGACCATTGTGGAGGAAACTTGGGGAGACCTTCGTCCAGCAGTGGATTGATAATGGTTGACAATGATGATGATGATGATGATCTCAATTGGTGGCTGATTTACAGATAGTTAAAGTATCACTGGTAGGCCATTTTTTAATAAAATTTTGAAAATTTAGGTAGGCTTAAATATTGTTTCTCCTTGTGAGCTTAAAAATAAAAAAAAACATGCATTTTTTTCACAACTACATAGGATCAATTAAGTATGCCAAGTTTCATCAAAATCTAAGTTGGTGAGGTAGAAAAATATAAATTGTATTAATTCAACATTTGTCGAAAACATTACGTGGTTTCAGAAATTATTAACTATATGTCAACAAAATAGTTTCCATATCATCTACTGTTTCGCACGTTATTAGAAATTCGAGCACGGGAAAAACGTCCATATAATAAGAAAATTTTTATTTCAACTTGTCACTAATATTCCTTTTTTCTTTTTGATGTTCTTTATAATAGTTTAGAATTTTATTATGAAGATTACAAATTTATATGAAAAAATGTTTTTATATGTGCAGTCAAATGCATCATAAGTTGTCAAAGTCCTCCAATACGTAGAGACAATATGTATTAAAAGATTAATATTATTCCAGTTTTTTAAGTCATGATTTACGAAATTAATACAATAGAAAAGAACTTTCGAACCTTTTGATTATGATGCGTTGAATCAGTAATAAGCCATCTTGTTATCGAAGAAGGCATGATTTTCCTTTCCTGTGGTATCAGCTTCCAAGTTGAACTTCGATCTTATAATTTCTTATTATAGATGATGGTTGCATGTTTTATTTTCCGTGGCTCGATATCCCAAACTAGTTTCAATTCCTTCTTTTTGGAATCATCTTCAGTGGGTATTATGATCTTCTCATACATGTTGTGTTTCGGCCACTTACATCGATTCTACTGGCAGCGTCCGACTTTTCACGGCAGTTGTACTCTTGCGCATGCTATTTTTGGTATTAATGCACGTTCTTAGTCGTGTTTTGATATAACCGGATGACATGAATTCCGACTCCAAATTAATTGGTGTTGCCATTCGTTTTTGTTGAAAATAATTAATAAGGTCTTTTATTATATTTTTTATCGTTAATTTCTTTTTCGATAAAATATTTCCAAGCGTACGGTAGATTCATTGGATCATTATTATTACAATTTATTTCTTTAGTTTTTTCAATCATTATCGCTTCTGAGGTTAATATTTGGTTTTTAGTTTTATGTGAGGTTATTAATTTTGCATCATACCAAACAGGATAAGCTTCATTTTCAATACAATGATTTATTAATGATGTTTTGTTTTCTTTTTTATTCCAGTTCGATATATGTTCTTTTAATCTGGTCTTAAATCTTCTTTTTGTACTTCCTATGTATACTTTATTTCTTTCATTTCTTTCTATTTCTGTATAATATTTTGTTGGTATAGAATATACTCCGGCTTTATCAAGCATTGATCTTCTTTCATTTCCATTAGTTAATATAGTTTCGTTATCTATGACGGTTTCTGCCAATATCATTTTTTTCTTTAATGCATTCCTTCTTTAAGATATCTGTTATTGGAGGAATGTAGGGAATTTTACCAGCAAATTTTATTTCATTTTTTTGTTTATTTTTATTTTCATTTAAAGATTTCTTTATATTTTCAAGTATATCATCTATGATCTTTTTCTTGTATCCAAATTTCATAGCAGTTCTTTTTATCCAGTTAATCTCAATCTTTTCTTTGTGTTTATTACAGGAATGGGTTAATGCTCTTCTTATGTAAAATTGAAGTGCTGCTCTTTTATATTTCCAAGGATGATTTGAATCAATCGGAATTATCGTTGGAGTATAAGTTGGTTTTCGATATACTTCGTATTCAATCATATTATTTCGCCTGAATAAAGAAATGTCTAAATAGTTTAGTTGTCTCTTAACTTCTTTTTCCATAGTAACTTGTATTGTAGGATAAAAACTATTGTATTTGTTTACAAATGTTTCAAGTTCTTTTTCAGATTGCTTCCAGAAGATAAGGATATCGTCAACGTATCTTACGTATAGTATTAGTTGTTTTTGATTGAATGAATCCAAAAGTTTATTTTCTATGTCTTGTAATATTATTTCAGCAAGAAGTCCCGAAATTGGTGATCCCATTGGTGCACCTTGTTTTTGTCGGTATATTTTTTTATTATATGTGAAGTAGTTATTATCAGCTACTAGTTTCAATGCCTGGATAATACTAATTCTTTGTGCTTCAGGTATTTTTTTTTTTTTTTTCATCTTTTAACTTCTGATTTAACAATTGAATTGCTTCATAAACAGGTGTATTTGGATATAGGGAAACAATATCTAGACTGATCATCAGAAAATCGGTTGTTTTTAGTTCTTTAACTTTTTTAATCACTTCAATGGAGTTGTTAATTGTATAAATATGTTGAAAGTAATACTGTTTTAAATGTTTAAATAGTTCTTTTTCAAGGAGAATTGTTGGAGACGTTGTTTTATTTACTATTGGTCTTAATGGTTCTTCTTTTTTATGCGTTTTGATTTTGCTGAATATGCTTGGAATAGACGCTCCAACGGGCGGAATGGCTTTGTTTTTAATATTATCAGGTAAATGTCCATGGTTTTTTATATAAGCCATTTTCTTAGAATTGTATCTGTTGGGTCAAGTGTAGTTTCTTCGATATCCAATTTTTCTATAGCCGTTTTCATTTTTATATCATAATCATCTTTGTCTAATATAATAATTTGTTTGGCTTTATCAGCGCTTATGCATTTAATTGCTGGGTTGTTCTTGAGGTTCATTAGCTCTTGTCTCTCATATTTTATAGCTGGTATTTGTTCTTCTTTTTCTTTTGTTATTGATTGCTCTTAATATTTTAAATCTTGTAGGGTTTTGTCTTTTATTTGGTAGTTTCTTGATGACGTCTTCTATATATGGGATTATTATCTCGGCTTTCGGAATTTCTTGTTTATATGCATATCTCGTTCCTCTATTGAGTGCTTTAACTTGTAGATATGTCAATTCATTATTAGATTTGTTAATGAACAGTGGTTTGTCTTCTAATGTTGGTAGTTTTTCTTTTCCTTCTTTGTTATTATACTTTTCTCTTATGAGGTTTTCAATTTTATGAAAGTGTCTCCTTCTGTCTTTAAATTGTTGTCTTTCTATAATAGCAAATATTTTAATTAATGCTATTTTTATTTCTTCTTTATCTTTCTCTTGCATGCATTGATTATATAATCTGTAGTTTTTCTTACTCAATCTATCAATGTCTTTTCGTTTTTTCTCTAATAGAGGCTCTTAATCTTTTAATTTCACAAGTTTGTAAAATGGTTTTATCTTTATAATTCATTGGTTTATTTCTAATTTGTAAAAATTTAGGTGTAATTCCATTGTTTTTACAAGTTGTCAAAAAGTTTAAATGTTCGACTTCTTTGCTCAACTGGATTCTATGCTTTTTAAAGTTCGTGATATTCATTTTGTTTAGTTCGTATATATTATGATTTCAGCCGCGAATTTCAGATTCTCTCCAATAAAATCAACATTATGAGCCTTTTAAATCTCCAGTTTCCATAAATTATATTAATTCAACATTTGTCGAAAACATTACGTGGTTTCAGAAATTATTAACTATATGTCAACAAAATAGTTTCCATATCATCTACTGTTTAGCACAAAGAAAAAATGATATTGGCAGAAGCAAACCGTCATAGATAACGAAACTATATTAACTAATGGAAATGAAAGAAGATCAATGCTTGATAAAACCGGAGTATATTCTATACCAACAAAATATTATACAGAAATAGAAAGAAATGAAAGAAATAAAGTATACATAGGAAGTACAAAAAGAAGATTTAAGACCAGATTAAAAGAACATATATCGAACTGGAATAAAAAGAAAACAAAACATCATTAATAAATCATTGTATTGAAAATGAAGCTTATCCTGTTTGGTATGATGCAAAATTAATAACCTCACATAAAACTAAAAACCAAATATTAACCTCAGAAGCGATAATGATTGAAAAAACTAAAGAAATAAATTGTAATAATAATGATCCAATGAATCTACCGTACGCTTGGAAATATTTTATCGAAAAAGAAATTAACGATAAAAAATATAATAAAAGACCTTATTAATTATTTTCAACAAACGAATGGCAACACCAATTAATTTGGAGTCGGAATTCATGTCATCCGGTTATATCAAAACACGACTAAGAACGTGCATTAATACCAAAAATAGCATGCGCAAGAGTACAACTGCCGTGAAAAGTCGGACGCTGCCAGTAGAATCGATGTAAGTGGCAGAAACACAACATGTATGAGAAGATCATAATACCCACTGAAGATGATTCCAAAAAGAAGGAATTGAAACTAGTTTGGGATATCGAGCCACGGAAAATAAAACATGCAACCATCATCTATAATAAGAAATTATAAGATCGAAGTTCAACTTGGAAGCTGATACCACAGGAAAGGAAAATCATGCCTTCTTCGATAACAAGATGGCTTATTACTGATTCAACGCATCATAATCAAAAGGTTCGAAAGTTCTTTTCTATTGTATTAATTTCGTAAATCATGACTTAAAAACTGGAATAATATTAATCTTTTAATACATATTGTCTCTACGTATTGGAGGACTTTGACAACTTATGATGCATTTGACTGCACATATAAAAACATTTTTTCATATAAATTTGTAATCTTCATAATAAAATTCTAAACTATTATAAAGAACATCAAAAAGAAAAAAGGAATATTAGTGACAAGTTGAAATAAAATTTTCTTATTATATGGACGTTTTTCCCGTGCTCGAATTTCTAATAACGTGCGAAACAGTAGATGATATGGAAACTATTTTGTTGACATATAGTTAATAATATAAATTGTGATGATTTGACACGGAATGACCCTACA
Source organism: Macrothele yani (assembly GCA_039090855.1). Taxonomy (NCBI): domain Eukaryota; kingdom Metazoa; phylum Arthropoda; class Arachnida; order Araneae; family Macrothelidae; genus Macrothele; species Macrothele yani. The sequence continues at coordinate 70,752,706 of CM077016.1, read as the reverse complement.
TAGTCTTCCCTTTTCTAGAAGAGGGAATCTATAAATAGATCATTACCACTTATTTACTTTGGAAAGGACTGTTTTTCTCTATGTGTGACATGTGTGATAGAAAATGCATTTGCTAATTAGCAAGAAAGTTTTAAAAAATGCAAGTAAATTCTTAAGCTAGTAATGAAAAAATAATTTTGCCAGAAGTCCATGTGGGAAGGCAATTTTTCGAGCCTGGCGATTGAAACAACTTTTACTCTTGACCACTTTGTTTTATCCAGTCACCTCGTGGCGAGTGGCAATCGCTAATTTATCTTTGCTGAGTAGTTGGGATACTGGCTTTTCATGACCGTGGTTTCATTTCTGGATTAGACATGAGCATTGTGCATATTTCTTTTATTCTGATTTCCTCCCTTCCCAGAAGTAGGTAACTCAGTTAAGATTGTAAATGCCAAATAACTCTTTGTAGTATTTTATTTCATGCTGAGGATTCACAAAACCGATAGGAAAAATGATCATGAAAATAAGCAAATGTGAGAACAGGTATATATGTGTGTGTATAGGAAGCACTCAGATTAATGGTATGTAGCTGTCTCCAAAGTAATTAAGTAGTAGGCAAGTGTTTTGTGGCTGGAGATATGATGATAGTTTAATGAAGAGGTTTTGAGAATCTGTACTATATTTGTAGTGCTGGGGAGTATTTATGCATGAGCAGAATAGTCCCATGCCTGGTATGGCACATGTTTTTTTATAGGAAAGAAAAAGAGCAACAATTAAAAGCATGTCATAAACAAGAAAACTTTCTGTAATATATTGTGGCTAACATGCAACATGAATAATAATAATAAAAGAACTGATAGATCTGAATGCAAAATCATTATCGTCTATGTTATTGCCAAACCAAACGTCACGTGAATGAGGAAGATAGGGTCACACATGTTGTCAATAAGCAGTTAGAAAAAAGCCCTCTTAACGATGCTATTTCAGAGTAATACAGTTTCTGTACAGCAGCACCCATGATGGAAAATTTGCAGCATAAATAAAAATTTAATGTGGCTAAACATTATTTTTCTTTACTTCATCATCATCATTGTCAACCATTATGAATCCACTGCTGGACGAAGGTCTCCCCAAGTTTCCTACGCAACGGTCTGTCTTGTGCCAGTCTCCTCCATGTCACTCCCGCATACTTTCGAATTTCATCCACCCATCTCCCATGTGGTCTTCTTCTGGGTCTTTTCCTGTCCCTTGGAATCCAATCTAAAATTTCGGCTGTCCATCGATGGTCTGTCCTGGCAGTATGCCCAGCCCATTGCCATTTCAGGGATTTAACTCTGATCACGATGTCTTCCACTCTTGTCATTTTTCGGATCCACGAGTTCCTCTTCTTATCTCTCCTGGTTACACCAAGCATGCACCTCTCCATGCTGCTTTGAGTTGTCTGCAGCCTTTGTATGTCTCTTTTAGTTAAGGTCCACGTCTCTGCCCCATACGTAAGCACTGGAAGGATGCATTGATCAAACACTTTTCTTTTAAGACATAATGGCATATTGCTCTTGATAATTATGCCCTTTCTTCCAAAAGCTCTCCAGGCAAGTTTTGTACGCCGATTAATTTCTTCATGAATGTGACCCTCACTTGATATCTGCTGTCCAAGATAAACGCACGTGTCTGTTATTTCCAGCTTTTCTCCATCAATCGATAAATCTTCATTTCTTGTAAAAGCATAGAACATCACTTTTGTCTTCTGAAAGTTCATTTTTAATCCCACTTCTTTACTCTTGTCAGCAAGTTCCTGGATCATACTCTGCAGCTCTGATGGGGTAGTTGCAAAAATGACTATGTCATCAGCAAAACGAAGGTGGGTTAGATAATCTCCATTAATCTTTATCCCTCTGTTTTCCCAGTTCAGTGATTGAAAGACATTTTCCAATGTGGCATTAAAGAGCTTCGGAGATATGGTGTCACCTTGTCTCACTCCCTTTCCAATTTTTATGTGTGCTATATTCTGAAACAGCCGAATCTTTGCACTTGCATTTTCATAGATGTTATTAATAATAATGTATGCATCTTCAATACCGCAGGATTTCAAAGCCATTGTAACTGCTGATAGTTTCACCGAATCAAAGGCCTTTTCATAATCGATAAAAGCCATGCACAATGGAAGTTCATATTCCCTCACTCTTTCAATTAGTTCTCTCAGTACGTGAATATGATCTATAGTGCTGTAGCCACTCCTGGATCCAGCTTATTCTCTCGGTTGAGCCATGTCCAGTGTTACCTTCAAGTAGTGTGAAAGAACTTTAGTGAAGATATTATAAACCACTGATAGGAGGCTGATAGGTCTATAGTTCCTGAGATCCTCAATGTCACCTTTTTTATGTAGCAGGATCATTGTAGCATTGTTCCAATCCTCAGGAATCTTCTCTTCATTTACGTATCGAGTGAAAATTTGGGCGAGTACTGTTTCGATTTCTCCACTCGCTTCTTGTATGATGTCTACAGTAATTCCATCTTCTCCTGGAGCTTTTCCCCGCTTCATGTTCTTGATTGCATGTGCAACTTCTGCTGGGAGGACTGGAATAACTCTGGTACTGGTACCTTTCATGATGTCTGGAGTATATGCTCATCCCTTTCATATAATTTGGAGTAGAAATCTTGCACTCTTGTCAAAATTTCGCCTCTATTTCTTGTTACAGAACCATCTTCTTTTCTCAGTGCCATAATCTGTTTTCTTCCCTTACTGAGATGTCCCTTTGCTATCTTTAGGCTTTGGTTGTTTTCAATTGCTTTCCTCACTAGTTCACAGTTGAATTTCCTTACATCTTCCGTGATACTTTTTCGTACTGTCTTGCATAGCTCTATATATTCCACTTTGGAAGTCACATCTTCTTTAGTTGTCCTCATCTCTCTTCTTTTTTGCATCAACATTTTGGTTTTTCCTGATAATTTGTTCACATGCAACTTGTTCTTAGACCCAGCTAATTTTGTTGCTGTTTCCATAAGAGCTTTGGTTACTTTTCTGTTAACTTCAGAAATATCCACTTCTTCCGATGTTAGGCCTTCTAAAGCAGAGAATCTATTCTTCAGTTCCAACTTGAAGGTATTATGGTGTTTTTTAAGGTTGGTTATGTCAATATATTTTGTTTGTCTTATGAGCTTGCCACGTTCGAGTTTAGTGTTTAGGTGCATCTTACATCTCACCAATCTATGGTCACTACCTGTGTTGAACTTGTTTAGCACACTGCAGTCTTCTATGACGATTTTTTTGTTACACATAATAAAATCAATTTCACTTGTCGTCCCATTTGGATGTCTCCATGTCCATTTCCTGTGTCTTTACTTAGAGAGTATTATTAGGTAAGAAAAGATATTTTCTAGTGTAATTAAAATAGTCTTTGCAAAACACATAGTCAAAAGTGTGTATAATATGAAGCATCTTTAGGAATATGAAATCAGAAAATAATGTGTAATGATTACACAACATCATTTGAGAAATTTCAAAATTCTGGCATTGAGTCCTCAGCAGAAAATATATGAACAATATGAATACTTAAATATGTTATTTTTTAAGGTAATATGAGTTTTTGAAAGTCTCAAGAAACAAAACAGTTTGGTACTTGATGTGTGCTGACAATGATTAATACATCAGCACTTTTTACAAGATACACCAAAAATGAGGTGTCAGTCAGATAAGATAGCTGCATAGCCTCTCTAAGGCTTTTCTTATTTTTCACATGAGGTCAGAAATTTTGTAAATGTGTATGTAGTTTAGCACCTAAATTATTTCGTCGAAAATGTTGAAGGATTTCGAAAAAGTGAGACGTACGTATTTTAAAGAATGCAATTTCATGGCAAATGGTCAAAAAAATGTCATCTTTATAGTGCCTTTTAAAGATTTTTACCATAACATTTACATGTAAGTACGGCGCTGTGAACAGAAGTTGTGGCAGGCGTAACAACGGCGCGGCGGCGACGTCGTCAAGCTTCGCTCCATTGAAATGGTCTCGTTCCGGCAACCATTTTGCTGGCGGAAAAATACAAGAGGAACGGGGAACGTTCTTGCCAGGAAAGTGTTCCAATTTGTACTGCTACGTGACAGAAAATAGTTCTTCATTTCTGTTGCAGTTTTTCAAAACACATGGTGACAATTGCTTCGATCTTACACATATGATTCCCTGCTATGAAATAGAAAGTATGCACACACCTTTCTTTTTTTCTAGAAAAGTGTTAAAGTACATGACGAGTTCTCTGCAACGGAAGTTACATGGCATCGGAAAGTTTACGTTTTGCTCCTCGTATAGATGGCGAGGTACGCAATTAATTCAAATTGAATTAAAAAAACCAAAAACACTTCATACATTACGCATCAAAGAATCATGCGCAAAAAAACCCTAGAAATTGTCACACTGCGATGTGAAATGAGCTATTTTCTGTAGTGTAGCACTACAAAATGGAACCCTTTTTTGGCAAGAATTTTTCCCCTTTCTCTTGTACTCTTCCACCAGCAAAATGGCCACCGGAACAAGACCATCGTTTCAGTGGAGTAAAGCTTAAAGTCGCCGCAGCGTTGTGTTAGGCCTGCCGCAATTTCTGTTCACAGAGTCATACTTACATGTAAATATTATGGTAAAAATCTTCAAAATGCACTATAAAGATGGCATTTTTTCACCATTTGCCATGAAATTGCATACTTTAAAATCTATACATCTCGCTTTTTCCGAATCCTTCAACATTTCCGACGAAATAATTTAGGACACTACACTACACATTTACCAGAAATGTAATTAAAAATTTTTTTTGAGGGAATATTGATGGCATCCGAATCGGCGCCAAGCAGAGTTGTATAAAAATAAAATGTTTCTGCGTACACAACCATTCAAACAGAAAACTTGCTGCAAACCTGTGAATCATGAATAACAATACAATAAGATAATTTAAAGGAAAATTAATAAAACAATAAGTAATTATTAGAACATTACAGATTCCAATTAGGACAAAAATAAGTACATTACAATTGAATGTGCAGCAATGTGTGTAAAATGGACCTTCATGGTAAAATATTGGACCATGAACCTCATAAAAACAAGAGACTAAAGAAAAAAATTTATATCCAGAAAAACAGTTCAACTAATAACTTCAAAAATTATAAGTAGCATTTTCAACAATTTAATTAAAAATAGTAAACTTACAATAATACATAAGGAAAAGATTTTAATTTAATAAGTGGCAACTACAAGAGGAACCTGGCAATTAAATTTAAATTATTTCTGTGTAAACAAAACTTTTTATACAGTTTCTATACATTGAGAACAGGCCTTGGTAAAATCTAGAGGCCAGAAATGTCTGCAAAAACAAAAGAACTCAGAAGATGTGAAAAATAATTGACAGTTCAAGTTAAAATCGAATTAAGTATATCAATTTGAGTAAAGCCTTGAGTGTTTTAATTGCTGAAAATAACATTTCATTTTTTGTTTAATCTACAAGCAAAAAACTATCTGCTAATAATATGAAAACTATCCACATATGGTGTACGCGTGTGTTTCTACATTCTGTTACTCTGCTGCCAAGGTGAGACAAAACACCAGTTTTGTTCCTGATGTAGTGATTCTAGATCACTCCTCTTGTGATCTTATGTGGTTGTAGCCGAGTTCGTTTTTACCTCATGACTGTTTCGGAAGGTTCTGCCATGGAAGAAATGTGCCATCGACCGAAACAAGCGGTAGTCACTTGGGACAAGGTCTGGGCTATAGGCAGGATGTGGGTTGATTCCATCGAGCTCCCGGATCTTATCCCTCGTTGAACGGGTGGTATGGGGTAGTGCGTTATCATGCTGAAGGAGAACCTGCTTTCTGTTGACCAGGGCTGCCGGATACTTACGGACCAGAGCTTCATACATCCTCTGTAGTTGTTGAGAGCAGAGCGTGGCGAAGACGCCTCACCCAGCTGGAAATAATTCAAAGTGTATTTGCCCCTCAAAATTCCACCAAACACACAACATGACTTTGTGTTCGAAGCGTCCCCGCTTAGCGAGGGGTTCTGGAAGCTGGCCCGGGTTAATCCACTGGTTTCGCATGTCAGGATTATAGAAAAAGATCCACTTTTCATCAGACGTAACAATTCGCTCGATGAAACGCTCGTTCATGGAGTGGTTCAGCAGCTCTCTGCACAATTCCATCCTCCTTTGAGCTTGTGCTGTGGTCAATTCGTGAGGTACCACTCGGCAGCTCCTACTGACCTTCCGAAGCTTGTGGAAATGGCAAACCACACTGGATTGTGATACCCCAATCTCGTCCGACAATCTGTGAGTGCTTGTGGTTGGTGTTGCCTCTACGGCTTCACGCAGGGTTTCCGAATCCACTGTTGGGGCCCATCTTGAAGGCTGGTGTCCCTCTTGTTAAAGCGAACAAACCATCTTTTTGCTGTGGCGTAGCTGACTACGCCCGCACCTTCCACTGCACAAATTTCGGCGACTGCAGCATGCGCAGATAGTCCTTTTTTCCAATAATGATGCAAGAGTACTCGAACTGCCGTTTTCTCATCCATGTTCTGAAAGCAAAGAAAACACAATATATTCATGTCCATCACCAAAGCAAATTCTGATAGTCCATGAAATGCTCTTTCTACCTATAAACAAGTTCCAGTCCAAACGATTGTTTATTTCCGAAAAAACGCCATCTCAAACTACCTCTCACATGGCTCATTACTTATGACTCACCCTCTGTATTTGGAATCATATTACCGAACCTGCCATAACCCTGTTTTTCTTGAAGATATTCTGATTCAGAGCTGAGTATATTTCTGTGTTTAATTACAAATTAAATTTAGCATGAATATTTTAATAGAACATATGTGTTTCTCTATCCACAGATTTTTATACCATGTTTGGCAAAAAGAAAAAAAAGCCAATAATTTCAGCCCCAACGAATTTTGAGCATAGGGTCCACACTGGCTATGATAGAAAGGAAGGTAAATTTGTTGGTCTTCCTCCCCAGTGGGCCAGCTTGATTCAGCCTCATCATAATAGACCCAAACCAATAATTGATCCATCACAAATCACACCTATAGAAATGATGGATATAAAGTTGCATGTAAGTTCCATTTCTAATTATTTATTTCATGTTCTATTTTTCTTTGACATGAAATTTTCTGTATATAATGATCCTGGTGTATTTGTACCATATATTTTTTTTTCTTTTAAAATTTTAAATTATCTGTTGTCAGCAGTATGTATTAAAAAGTATTGACACAGTTATCATGGTGTTACAAATATTTATTAAACCTTTATATTCTGCTATGATTGAAATAGTACATACATAAGATTCTTCTGCGGAATTCCGCTTTTTTTTTTTTTTTTTTTTCCTTCATCATTTAGGCATTCTCAAGATTGATGCAAACCCGAAGAGAAATTTTGGAGAGTCATTTTCTGTCTGGGAATGTTATTTCATCCTTCGAGACTTTCAAAAACGGAAGTTTAAACGGAGTGAAGATTTTCCCTGTAATCCTAATTTTTTTTTTCTTTCGATGTTTCATCTGCCCAATATTGTTGTTAAATTATCGTTTTTCATAAATATTTGTGTTTCAGCTTGAAAATGGAGAAAAGTTTTCCGAAAGCGGAAGTTACATGGTGCACAAATTTCCCTGTAATCTTCAGGCATGAGGTTCTTACATTTGTGCGGTTTCCGGGATCATCGATGTATAACTGAACAGATTTGGGGGTGGGGTGGAGGTTGTTTTCTGTCTGAAGACGGAATTTCGACTATCAAAACTTTTGAAAACGGAATTTAGATGGAGTAAAAATTTCTCTCTTAATCGTAATTTTTTCTCTCGCAATGTTCCTTCTGCTCAGTATTTATTTATTTATTTATTTGCTCAGTATTGTTGTTAAATATTTTGTTCCATAGAAATTTGTATTTTAGCTTGAAAATGGAGGGAAAATTTCTCTAAAACTGAAGTCAAAGGGAGCAAAGATTTTGTCCGTGATTGTAGTCTCCCCCACCATGTTCCCTTTTATCCTGTGTTGTTGTTAAATATCAGTAATTTTATATTTTGAATGCAGGAATGTGTTCCAGTGTATTCACACTGTTTCACTGCACGTTCTGGATTTTTTACTTGATTAAAATGTTCAGCTTTTTTTCTTCTTCATCAGTCTTGGATGAATAGTAGCAGTGTTGTTCACTATTTGCTGGGTAGAAAAAGGTTGAAACTCATAACCATAAATTTTATTGCATTTCCTTGGGCTTTTCTATGAATACTGGTGTGAATGTGAATGGTTTCATTGCAGAGTAAACCTGGGTTTAATAAGTTGGATTCCTGATTTCTCCCCAGAAGTTGCACTTCTACTGCAGCTATAGGAAATCTTCTTATATGTTTTATTTTACCCTTGAATTTAGATCCCAAATAGCATTAATGTCTTTTATCATGACAATGGTAAACCTGTGTAGCTGACATCAAATATGTGTACTTGTGAAATATGTATGTTCTCTGTGTGTGTGTGTGTGTGTGAGAGAGAGAGAGAGATAATTTTTAATTTTTTTTTTTTTTTTTTGTATTGTGCTAGTTTTGGAAAACCATTTATGAAGTACTCATCTCATACAGATTTGTTTAAGAGAAGTAAATCATTTATAATGCAACTTCTAAAAAATAATGGCATATGCATGCATGAGATTCTTCCGCGATTCGCGGCATCATTTTAGCCATTCTTGAGGTCATTGCAAAAATGAAGAAAAATGTTTCAGGATTTTTTTTTTGGGGGGGGGGGGGTCGTCGTTCTATAGAAAAATAAAAAAAGCAGAATTCTGCGATTCCGCTTTTTGTGGAGTAAAAGAACTAAGCGCTTTCTAGCTGAAAGCGTTGTTTTTGGAGCAGACGCGGGGGGCAAGAAGAAATGTTGGAGGGTGGAGTCAGGAGCTCAATTCGTTTACTGCTGTCAATAATGGATGGGATGTCAGTCACTTAAGCATCGCAGCGCAAAGGGTGGAAGCTCCGCCTACTTCGTGCTTTAGGGAAACTCCCGCAGCCCTTTCCGTGTCTTGCGGGAAATCACCACTCTGCATTCTATCCGTGATGTCATCACCAGAAACTCTTTTAATTTGCAAATGTACCCGAATGCGTTCCCGCTTTTCTGAGATCGTTCGAGAATCAAAGCTCTCGTGAATCCTCTTCCTACGGAGGATGTCAAAAATTACGGAATCTCCGTAATTATTACGGATTTCCCCCGGGATTACGGGTGACTAACAAAAAAAATTATGGATATTCAGATTTTCGCTGTTATTAAGAAAGTTTTACTGATTTTGTAAATAATCGACGTAAAAGCCTCTGAACAAAGTTCGTAACACAGCCCTTTTTTTTTTTTTTTTTTCTCAGGTGGTGGAATTTGTTTTGCTTGTTTCAAAGTGTGAACAAAAAAAAAAAAAAAATGCCCGTCGTGCTTCTTTCGCCGTGGCCCGGGATTACGTCGACCTGAAGCATCTGAATAAAGTTTGTGATGCAGCTTTCTTATCTTAAATTTGTTCTACCCTCCCCCCCCAAGAGAAGGGATTTGTTTTGCTTGTTTGAAAGCTAAGTGGAAAGGAAGCACAGCGCCACGCTGAGATTGTGTAGGTCTGGCGTGCTTCTTTTGCCGTGATCCGGAATTACGTTTGTTCAGACGTGCTTCTTTTGCCGTGATCCGGAATTACTTTGGTTCGGATGTGCTTTTGCTGTTGCCCGGAATTGCGTCTGCCCGATGCCTCTGAACCATGTTCGTGGCGAACCTCTTTGTTTTTTTCTAAGGAGGAGAATGTGTTCTGCTTGTTTGAAAACTTAGTGGAAAGAAAGCACGGCGTCCGGCTAGGATAACGTCGGCCGGAAGTCGCTGAACAAAGTTCGTGACGCAACTCTGTTTCTTTCCTTTCTTTTTTTTCTAAGGAAGAATGTGTTTTGCATGTTGGAAAGCTAAGTGGGGGAAAAAAGCAAGGCTTCGGGCCAGTATTACGTCGGCCCAAAACCTCTAAAAAGTTTGTGACGCAGCTTTCGGTTTCTTTCTTTTTTTTTTTTTTCTTCATTCTTTCTAAGAAGGAATTTGCTTTGCTTGTTTGAAAGCTAAGTGGAAAGAATGTGTCATGAGAGGCTCAAAAACAGGGTTAAAAACAAGAATTCGGCAGAGAAAATCTCCCCACTTGTTTGACATTGATGGAGATTCATGTCACCATATTCACAATGCAAGCAAAAAATTTTGCTAGCCATTTTATAAGGTTACATTGAGAAATACTTTATTGACTTCTTCAATGACTAAAAACTAATCTGTGGATATATGTTTCTAATTCTTGCAAGTTTCTAATTGCTTGACTAAATTCACAAACTTTCCTAGACAAATACTTTTCACCTCAGGATTTAGCTAGTAAAGATTCACATGTAAGTTTTAAATCTGATTTTTTAAAATATTTCATTTTATTTTGTTCTTAAATCTCTACTTTTCTATTGTGAATATAATAATGTGCTTCACTTTAATATTTACTTACATAAATATTAAAGTGAAGCATTCCATTATTACTAGTGTAATCTTAAATATTGTATATATGCTGTATTGGAATTTGCTCACCGCGCGTTCGTGTGTCCCAATTTTCCACCCAGTTAAAAAGTTCAGTTTTTTTTTGTCATCTGCTGGTCTCGTGTATTTATATGTGAAATGCAGTACATATTTTGATAAATTTAATGCCTCAGTTTCATGCATGTGCAAGTCACTCATGTCACCCATTAGGTAAACACATCAGCACACCACTTACTTGTTTTCCAGGTGGAGGCAGATCATGATTTGATTTTCCACAAGCAGTAACTTGAAAAAATTGAGTGTCTCATTTATGATGTCTTATCTAGTGAGCAGTGCTGTGACGTCATTCTTTCTATCATTTTGAAAACTTACGTACTGTAACTATACCTTATTCTGTGTATCTCCATATTTATCCTGATTTTTACATGCAGGGAAACACTGCCGTATAGTGAAGGGTAAATAGCTTTTCTTAGAAAATGCTGCTTGTTTTTCATTTGAAAAGTGATTGAAAATGTTCATTTATTATCTGTTGGCAATCTGTTTAAGAATGATGAGCTGCCCCGGTGGTGCAGTGGTCTAAGCGATGGCCTCTGATCATTCGTCCGAAAGGGGTCCGGGTTCAAATCCCGGTGAGGCATGGATGTTGTATTTGTCTTACGGCACTGGCTCTCTCCCTTCCCTAGAACCAGTGACCCTAAATCAGAGACGGGCGACTGCTTATAGCCCATTGAGTTGCTCACGGTGGTCGTTAAACCACCAATCAAAAATTAAAAAAAAATAAGAATAATGACATTTTAGCATATTTTCTTTCATTTTAAGAAATGTGAAATTTTCTTAAATTCAAATGATAGTTCTAATTATTTCAAAGGATTTGGTTTGCAAGATTTTTTTTTTTTATCCTGGTCTGTTGAAATAGTCTAATGAATTCAGTTTTAAGTTATTATATCTTTGGATGGGTTTCTACTGGATTTTTGAGTTTTCAATAAGGTTTGAAATGCCTCAGTGTGACAATGTAGCTATTCCTATTCTAATGTAGAGAATCTGGTTCATCATCAACCATTATCAGTCTGCTGATGGATGATGGTTTTGCCAAGTCTTTCCCACAACTTTCTGTCTTCCACTTCACTTTGGCATGCTTTTGAATTTCATTCTCTCATCTTACATGTGGTCTTCTGGGTCTTTCACTTGTGTCTTGGTGTCCAGTCTAATATTTCTCAGTTGCCTTACGGTGGTCAGTTCAATCATTAATGTGCCCAGTCCATTGCAGTTTGAGGGTTTTTACTTGGATCATGATGTCATCCACTTCTGTCATTTTTCTGATCTATGAGTTATTTTTCTATCTTTCTTGGTTATACTATGCATGTATCTCCCAATGTTGTTTTCTGTTGTCCACAGTCTCTGTATGCCTTTTTAAGTTAAGGTCCAAGTCTGTGAACCATAAGTGCCGCCCTAGTGACGCAGTGATCTAAGCGATGGCTTCTGATTATTCACCCGATATGGGTCCGAGTTTGAATCCCGGTGAGGCATGGATGTTGTGTTTGTCTTACGGCCCTGGAACCAGTGGCCCTACATTAGGGACGGGCGACTGCTTATAGCCCACGGAGTTGCTCATCGTGGTCGTTAAACCTCCAATTTAAAAAAAAAAAAAAAAAAAACATAGTAAGAAGTGGAAAAAAATACATGGATTAAACACTTTTCTTTTAAGACATAATGGTGAATTGCTTTTGAAAATTGTACTGTTTCTTCTTAATACTCTCCAGCCAAATTTTATACACCTATTAATTTCTTCTTCAATGTGATCCTTGTGAGATTGAAGAGGCAGTAAAGAGAAAGAAGTAAGCATATTTGGGGGTGTTGCAAGGTAGTTTCTGAGGATGAATATCACTGTAAGAAGTGTGAAGCAGCTAAGCTGGTTCGCCAGAGTAAGGCAAAAGATAGGAAGTAGAAGGTGGAAAGGCATGAATTGGCTTTTTGGAAAGATAGAAGAACTTTCTGGAAGTACACGAGACTCAGGAAAAATAAGGGAAACAAAGTTGAAAGTTGTGTGAAGAATAGGATCAGGGAAATGATATGGGAGCCCAGTGAGTTAAGTGAAAGATGGGGTGAATACTTCAGTGAGTTATTAGATCTAGAGAGCAAAGGTAATTCAGAGGCAGAAGCAGATGATGTCACAGTGAAAGATGGAAGCACAGGATTGATCTCAAGAGAAGAGGTGTGTACCCAGGAACAGAATCTTTTTCAGAAGTCTGCAACACAGAAAGGAAAACCTGAAAACTATCTGCAAGGTAAAGGGATGTCTAATGCTAATTTTGCCATAAAATTTATTGTTCTGCACTGTGACAAAGCTATGTTTTAAAAATGAGTCAATTTTAGATTTTGCTAATAGTGCAAATTAGTATTTAGTTGCAATAGTCAAACTAGCTTTTCCTTGACAAGAAATGCAGAAGAAACTTGAACTGTTTTAATTTGAAATCCATACTTTTTTTATTTTGCATTTAGTTAATTGATTAAACTTTTAACTCCCTCCTTCGAAGAATGTTTTGCCTGATAGACATTCTGCTCTTACTATTTCCTGCAGCAATTACGTTGTCTAGAGGCCTCATCAGATGATTATTTAGGTGGCTGAGTTGAAGGAATGGGGGTAGGGATCATGTCAACTTTGAAAACAACAGTAATTTTGCCACATTTAACTTGATTTGTAAAACAGGAATCCATATGTAAGATCTTTGTTTGAAACCCAATTTGTGAAATGACCACAGTTTTAAGAAAAATTTAGCAAATTTGTAAAAATGTGATTTTAGCATTTTCATTGATATAATTAAACCCAATAAACTTAAAGTGATAAAAACGGCAAGAATTCTTGTGAAGAAAACAATAACTAAGAAAAAATGCGACCGTCAGCTTCCGGAATACCACGTAATCACACGGCTTTGGAAACGAAGCAGGGGGCGTTAAAAAATGCGTAAAAATATGGTTTTAGTAAAAAAAAAATCCAAGATAAAGCCATCTGAAAGTAAGAAAAAAAAACAGCATTAATCTTACTGAAATGAAGCTATCTGGAAGCCAAAAAAGGCAAAATTGTGAGCATCAACTTCCGGAATGCCTCATAATGCGACCGTGGAAGACGGACGATAAAAATGTGTAAAAATATGGTTTTTGAAGAAAGAAAAAGATGAAAACAAAAAAACATCTTATCAATTTAACTAAAGTGAAGTTATCTGGAAGCAAAAAGAAAAAGTTTTGATTGCAGCTTACAGAATGCCGACAGCAGCGGAAATGAAAAGAAACACTTTAAAAAAAATATTGCTCTTGTAAAAAAGAGAAAAGAAAAAGAAACTGCCTTAATTTAACTTTCTGTTAGATTAAAATTTAGGCCTCCATGCAAAAAAATAAAAAAGGAAAAATTGCGACCATTAGCTTCCAAAATGCCACATCAAACGTACGTGGTGTGTTAAAAGTGCATAAGAATATCACTTCCAATATTCAAAGCTCAAGAAAAGCAATTATATCTCATCAAGTTGAAGTTATCTGTTTGGAAAATATGGAAGAATTTAAGCTAAAATAAAATGGGGGGAGAACAGTTGTCTGCGTGATCTATCAATTACAGCTTTACGTCTTAAACGGCAGCCAATGTTAAAAACGTGTGAAAATTCCCCTTCCTTTGTTTCAATATTTAAAGAAATCCTGAAAACAATTGATTTTAAGAAAATAGAAAAACAGTCTGCACACCTTTCTGAGAATCTGTGGCGTTTCTGAGAATCTGAGTCACTCTGTTTCTGCTGCCGGGAGTGTGTAAAGCTCTAAAATCTCTTCAGAATGGTAATGCTCCAGGAGTTGATGGCATAACTGCTGAGATGTTGAAATATGGTGGTGACTCTGTGATTGACTGGTTAACTGACATTTGCCAGTTATGTTGGGAGTTGGGAATGGTCCCTCGGGATTGGAAGGATGCTATCATTGTGCCCTTGTATAAAGGAAAAGATGATCAGACTGACTGCAAAAACTATCGTGGTATTAGCTTACTGAGTGTGGCAAGGAAAATGTTTGGTAAGGTCATTATTGAAAAAGTATGAGGTCTTACATCAGAGGAAGTATAGGATGTTCAGAGTGGTTTTATGCCTGGTAAAGGCTGCACTAACCAAATTTTTGCTTTACGCATGATGATTGAAAAGTATCTGGCTGTTGGTAAGAAAGTTTTTGCTGCCTTCGTAGATTTAGAGAAAGCTTGCAACCGAGTAAATAGGATACTTTTGTGGAAGGCATTGAATAAATATGGTGTTACTGGGAATGTACTTAATAGTGTAAAAGCTATGAATGCTGGCAGTGGAGTTTGTGTACAAGTGAATGGTGTTTTATCAAAATGATTTTCAATTGGTGCAGGAGTCAGACAAGGTTGTGTAATGTCACCATGGCTGTTTAACATGATTTAATAGCAGAATCATGGCTGCCCATAATTTCTGTTCAACTCATTAGAATTTACCTGCGTCTGGCACGCTGGTGTCTACCTGCAAAGTCAGTCTGCTAGCTCTTGGCTGCCTTTATATACGCTGACACAAATAGTATATCTATAATATTGAAATTCTTACCTTTTTTCTCTGTGCACTTATGTCTTTGGCTTTACATTGCCATGTTCCTCGCTTTACCATCAACAATTTGTCCTTTTTACTCTATCAGTCTTAGCCTTGATGATACCTGTATTTTTATTTATACTTTTTCAGCTATTCCATATCAGTGTCATTGATATCAGACGTGGGCCGCCCCGGTGGCGCAGTGGTCTAAGCGATGGCCTCTGATCATTCGTCCGTAAGGGGTCCGGGTTCGAATCCCGATGAGGCATGGATGTTGTGTTTGTCTTACGGCACTGGCTCTCTCCCTTTTCTGGAACCAGTGACCCTAAATTAGGGACGGGCGACTGCTTATAGCCCATTGAGTTGCTCACGGTGGTCGTTAAACCTCCAATAAAAAAAAAAAATATATATATATATATATATCAGACGTGTGTAGATCTCAGAGACATCCAAGCACCATGTGGTACTTGGATGTCTCTGAGTAACTGGGTCTCTGGAGTCCTGGAGCTTCTGTGGTGTCCGAGGTTTTTATGATATTTTATATTCCATTTTAAAATTCTTTAGTCTATCATTGATTTTAATATTTTGAGGACAGGCTTGGGAGCAGAGCTCATACCTCTTTAGATATTTTAATTAAATTATAAAGCCTCACGTCTTCTGGTTTATAAATATCAAGCATAAGATCTACGCACATCTGATATCAACGATACTGTTATGGAATAGCTGAAAAAGTATAAATAAACATACAGGTATCATCAAGACTGAGACTGATAGAGCAAAAAGGACAGTATAAAGTCAGACAAGTGCTAGCAGACTAACTTTGCTGGTAGACACCAGCACGCCGGACACAGGTGAATTCTAATGTGTTGAGCAAAAATTATGGGCAGCGTGATTCTGCTATTAAATCATGAATTAATCTTCCACGTATTAAATGTGTTCATATGTGAAATTACTTTCATTGTGGATGAAAATAACGTATTTATGGATGTGTGCATGCGGGGTGCCAAGATGGACAATACTTGTTTATGTCTTGGTAGTACCTGTGTGTGCAGTTGCAGAATATGTTGTCCCGGATGTACGAAGTTTGGGTGAAATTCGAACTAAGTATAAATAGGGGAAAAACCAAAGTTATAGTTTTTGAGTGAAGAACTGTTAGCACTGAATGTAATATAAGTCTAAATGGCACAGTGATTGACCAGGTGAATGAGTTTGTGTATTTAGGAAGCATGTTTGACAGAGAGAACAAATTAGATGGTGAAATTAGTAGGTGAGTGAATTCTACATTGAAAGTCATTGTTGCTGTGGGAGGTTTCAGAGGAATGATGGGGTTCTCAAGAGAGGCCCACATGGCTGTGCATGAAAATGTAATTGTTCCTACTCCTGATGTATGGCAGTAAAACCTGGGTACTACAGAAGAGACATAGGAGTCGTTATCAACCATCCTTTGTAGTCATTAATTATTTGTAGTTCTGCATGTGTAAAATTTTTGGTCCTTGTAATTCGCCTTTGAAGAATTGTGATTGATTAACTGTGTCTTCTAAGAAGTCACATTTCATTCTGTGTTCAGTATTTTGAAATGCCTGTCCATTCCCATTTTCCTTGAAATATTTTTGAACGAAACCTTGTGTTTTACTGCAAAGTTCTTCAGTTGCCTTGTTTCTCGTATGTTAGAATGTCTGCATGAACACCCCACTTTTGTAGATCGTACCTTCTTGCTGCTTAATATCCATTGGGAATTTTTTGACTACTGTTCAGGTGAGGTACAAGTTGTTCTTGATCTAAGCAAGCAGGTTAAGATTTTTTCTTTTTCAGTTTTCTTTATATTTTCCTTTTTTATTGTTATTTTAGCTTTTTAAATACCTGAGAGGAGTAGTTATTTTCTGACGTGACTGACTATTTTTAGTTCTTTTTTTTTATGCAGTTATTTGTGTGCTTTCAAAGAATCCAGTTTTTCTATTTTTTTTTTTTTGTAAGATTTCTTTTGCAATAATAGCCAAATTTTTATTTGTGATGGTTTAAAAAAATTGTGTTTTTTTTTCTTTGAGATAAAATTGTAGTCAAGAGTTAAATCTATTAAGTAATTTAGTTTATTTAAATGTAGGTGTAGTTCAAGCTTTCAGCAAGTTACTGAGAAAGTGTCTTTTAGCACCTTGTAAGGTATAAAAAAAAAAAAAAAGAAACAGTTTAAACCTAGTTTCTGTTGTTCATACATGGCCATGCATGGTCACTAGAACTGGGGGCATGGGGTCTTGGAACATATATTGGGAAAGGGGAGATTGAATCCCTCCCAAAACTTGAAAGTTACTAAATCTTTGGTTTGTGCCCTCTGCCAAAATTTTTTTTATTTTGCTCCTGAAACCTTTGTGGCAGTGTATTTTGTGAGCCACATTAATATTCATGTTTTTATTCATATTGCAGACAATTGTTCGTGGCAGCTATGGTGGTGGTCATCGCAATGGACCAGTGTCAGTTACACGATCTAATTCTCTTCGCAAGGAAAGTCCTCCTCAAATCCGTCGTGACTACTTGAATCGCCTCCCACCTCCAGTGCCTGAAGACGAAAGTCTACATAATGTTTCTAGCCATCCACCTCATGGAGGACCTCCAATTTATCAAAGTCATTATGCTCATCATCACATGCATCAGCACCTACCTCATCAGCATCCCCAAAATCGTGGACATTTGCATCATGCTAACTTTCATAATGAAATTTCTAAGGATCCTTCTGATAACTTGCACTATCCCCAGGACTATGGTATGAAAGGTGGACCTCCACCCTGGGACTCTGTGGACAATAGTGGTCAGTATGAAAAAGATGCTGACTGGGAAAATGAGCAAAATTACTTATCGAACAGCTCACTAAAAAATGTGGTAATGACGCCTTCGAACCAAGTTACACATCCATCTCATGCTGGCCATCAAGTTGTAAATACTGCTCATCCACGGAATAATGTTTCTAACGGTGATCAACAAGTGCCTCATAAAAACTTCAATGAAACACATCCAAATGTTGCACCAGTCCAGCAGAACAATTCGGCCCAACAAAACATTCAACGAAGTGCTACCCCTGTTGGTACAAAACCATATTTTCCACCACCTCCTCAGCAGCAGCCACAGCAAGCATCTCAGAATCAGCCAGTAAAAGAGCAAATTGACAACCAGAAAGAAATAACTAAGGTATGTGTAATTTGCATGTTTTTAGTGAATGATTCAAAATGTTGACAGACACATAGCTAGATTAATGTATTACAGAAATCTTTGCGTTAACCATAACCATCATGTGTGGTGTAACATGTTTAAATTAAAGGGAGCCATAGTTTTAGTGTGTGGAAGTGTAGATGACATTTATGACAGATTATCAGAGGATTTCATCTTACTTTACTTGCTTTTTACTAATATACAGGGTGATTCAGTTAAGCGTGTTCAAACTTCTGGGAGGGGTAGGTTGCACACAGACAAATCAAAATCACATAGCAATGCAGGGTTGGAAACGCCATTTTCATGTGCTAGTGTGCAGAGATGACGAGAAATGAAAGAACAGCATGTAAGAGAACAAAATGCTTTTTATTACTCACAAGACATTTGCGAAATGCATTGAGGTTACAGAAAGTGTTCAAAGTTGCAACAATGAGCTGTAACACACACTTGACAGCCGGCTAATGGAATCACATACATTTTGGAAAATTCCTGGCGTATCTCAGACTTCCGAAGCAGCTACAGAGATGTGTGCTACAAGGTCCTCATCACTTTCAACGGTGGTGTCGTACACCAGTCCTTTGTTGTAACCCCAGAAGAAGTAATCAAGGCTTATTAAGTCTGGCGATCTTGCAGGCCAATGAACGGGACCACCACGCCCGATCCACTGATGTCCAAATGTCATGTTTAAGTGATGACGGATGTAGGTGCAAATTAGGCGAGTGGCGATTAACTGACAACTCTGGCGACTAAATTTATTTCAGTGGTCACCAATTTGGCCGTTTGTTATTTTTAGTGCCAATTTACAAATTATAATAATTCAGAAGTAAAAGACGTGAAGCCAGTCCTAACTAAGGATGCAGGGAAAAACCTCGATGTTTTTGAACATCGAAGTTCTGCCACCAATAATGATCGGTGCTTAAACCTATGTAGCAGAAGCCGATACATCGGGGTCATTCCGCGTCAAAGCAACACAGTTTGGAATTAAATTCTCCCTTGACCTCTCAGATTTTGATGAAACTTGGTGTACTAAGTGACCTTACATAGTTATGAATGAAAACCCAAAAGAATTTTTTTTTTTTGCATTCCTTTCAAACGTTATCAAGTATTAATTGTTTTAATTTTTATTTAAAAAAGCTGCAACCTGAAATAGTTAAATGCCGTTTTCTCAGGAACCAGATGAGATACAGACCTGGCCAATGTCTCATTTTCAAGCTCTTTTGATGGGCTTTAATTTGATATGCAGGACGACAAAATTAAAAAAAATTCTTGGAACCAAATTTAAATTTTAAATTTAAAATTTTTCAAAAAACGACAATTTTAAAATTTTGGAAAAATTCACAAAATTACTTTATACTATCCTCTTACACCTCCCAAAGTTTCATTTTGGGATCATAATGGGATCAGATTATACAGGGGGTACAAGTTTCACATGTACAGAGAAAATGTAAATTTCATTTTTAAAATACGATGGTAAATTTTTGATGAAAAATACAGTAAAACCTCGAAAATCCGGCATCGCCGGGGCCGGAAGAGTGCCAGATTTATGAAAATTCCGGATTTCTGAAGGTTTCAAAAAATTGCATAACGGGCAACGTAAAGTATGTACTTACACGTAACAGGTCACTTTAAACGAAAATTTGCGCATATACGCCTTATAAATATGCATAAATAAATAAAAGCGCTCTGAAGGAGAAACTAAATATGTACTATTTACTGTATTAATAAAGGTGCAGATTGGAAATTTAGCTAAGTGGCCAGCAAGTCATCAGAACTTAGTGGCCAAAAAAAAAAAAATTCCTCGTAAGTCAATGAAATTTAGAAATACCACACAAAATATGGTATTTCTTTGTTGTTACACGGAATCGCGGTAAATAACCCTCTTGTATTTAAACATTTCAGCACTTTCTTTTAATTCCGCGGACTCTCCTACTAATGTAATCTTTTGATAACCCGCGGTAGGTCGAAAGTAAGAAAAAAGTACCAATTTGTGAGGAGAAGGAAAAACAGAAGGCCCCGCATCGAATATAGAGAAGGAATTCCGTTGGCCGGGGGTTTGTCCAGTAGCCGGCGATATTGGGAAACATAAAAATAAATAAAACAATCTGAGAGTGATTTTTAAAACAGCATGGATGATTTTTTAAGAAGTAAAAATACGTCCCCAATGTTTTTAAAACGTAATTTTTCTTATTCACGCGTGAAATATGCCGGTTCAAAAGGTGTTAACGCTATCTCTGGTTACACGTTTCAATTATGATTCCAATGCCAAGCTACCAATATGACGTGTTAATAAATTTATTTTGCGTAACTTAAAAAGTTTTCGATGGTACAGGAAAAATTTGAATGGATATTTCATCAATAAAAATCATTGCCATAATAAAAATATCAAAATGGCCAAAAAACTGTATACTAGCCGGCCAGAGTGGTACACACTCAGTTTGCGTGTGTACTATCCATCAAAATGTCAAACTGATGATGGAAAACTCCAAAATGAGTTCTATCATGGATGGGCAGATTCAAAACTACAAGGATTGTGTTTTAAAAATGGTGTGTAGTCCAGCGTCCATTGATTGTTACTTTTCAAATTGTGGTTCTTGTCCTGGTGGCGATGAAATAAGGAAAATCATGGAAAATGGATTTGAAAAAACTTAATTGAAACAGTAACTTTTCACCAGTGGATCTCAGTTGACCGGTGCTACTTGGAAACTCTACAAAAACCTGTTTATGAATTTGTTGATCTTTTTGCGACCATCTCAAAGTTCTTCTTCGTCATGATTTCATTGGCAAGCAACAGAGTGCTTTTATGAGTCATACCAAAGAAAATTTGTCCCATTCAGAGGTGGCAGTAGTTTGTGACTTTTCTGAAAACTGCCGTTGTGTTTTACAAGACGAAGCACAATCCTATCATTGGAACAGTGCCCAGGCTACTGTTCACCCTTTTGTGGTTTATTTCAGGAAAGAAGACAAGGTCGAACACTGTAGCTTTGTGGTCATCTCCGAGTGCCTTGAACACAACACCGTGGCTGTCCATTTATTTCAGAAAAAACTTATTCAGTTTTTAAGGTCTAAATTTAACCATGAACTGAAGAAAGTTTTCTATTTTTCGGATGGCTCAGCTGTCCAATATAAAAAAAGAACTTTCTGAAACTTTGTAATCATGAAAATGATTTTGGAATTGAAGCAGAATGGCATTTTTCAGCTACTGCTCATGGTAAAGGCCCGTGTGACGGAGTGGGGGGAACGGTTAAAAGAGAGGCAGCAAGGACGAGTCTACAAAGGTCATACCAAAATCAGATCATGACACCTTTTAAACTCCATGAATGGACAAAACTTGACCTTTCCAGGTCCATGGAATTTACATATGTTACGCAAGAAGAGTACATAGAAAATGAACAGCACCTGGCCCATCGGTTCAGTCAGGCTGTGGCAATCCCAGGAACTCAAAAGCTCCATGCTTTCACTCCCTCGAGGTGTGGAACAAAAGTTTATGCTAAGCCATTTTCATTTGCCTCATTATCAACTAGCTATCCAGTCATCTCTTATGGAGAGAAGATAAACTTTCATGAACTTAATGGGTATGTCATTTCTATATACAACTACAGATGGTGGCTGAGCTAGTTTTGGGAAAAAATGATAAAAATGAAGTGAAAGTTACATTTCTCCATCCATCAGGACCTTCTTCTTTTTCTTACCCCTCAACTCCTGATGTGCTCTGGATTCCTTCTACTGATGTCATTTGCAAAGTGAATCCCATCACGCCAACTGGTCGAGCTTACACTCTACCAGAACGGGAAAGAAGAAGATTACTAATGTCATTAAACACTTCTTGGACTAAAGCAAAGACTGATAAGACTTGAGTTAGCAGCAGCCACCACCTCCAGCATATTGACAAATACTATGTTAATTTTTGGGGGTAAGCTGCTAAAACCAATGTTTTCTTCTTGTAAATCGAATTCAATTTTTTTAGTTGCCATATAGTTAGAAAATGTAGAATAAAATTTGTAATAAGCACTATCATAAATTCTTAAACTACAGGTAATAAGTCAGCCAGATTTGTCTAAAGCCAGACTTTTGTGAAAAGCTAAATCTGATATGTTAGCTATATTTCTCCATACATGTGAAACTCCCTGTATCACCTGATCCCATTATGATCCCAAAATGAAACTTTGGTAGATGTAAGAGCATAGTGCAAAGTAATTTTGTAATTTTTTTCAAAATTTTAAAATTGTCGTTTTTTGAAAAAATTAAATTTAAAAATTAAATTTGGTTTTAAGGAAAAATTTTATATTTTAAACTCTGTCATGTTGCACATCAAATTAAAGCCCATCAAAAGAGCTTGAAAATGAGACATTGACCAGGTCTGTATCTCATCTGGTTCCTGAGAAAATGGCATTTAACTACTGCAGGTTGCAGTTTTTTAAAATAAAAATTAAAATAATTAATACTTAATAACATTTAAAAGGAATGCAAAAAAAAAAAATAATTTGGGGGGGGGGGTCATTCATAGCTATGTAAGGACAGTTGCTACACCAAGTTTCATCAAAATATGAAAGGTCAAGGGAGAATCAGTGTGTTGATTTGACATGGAATGACCCATCGAGGTTTCATGACTGATGCTTGAAACTGGTAAAGAACATTTTCTAAGCAAAGTAAATGAATTTCTTTTTGTTGCATTCTTGTATTGAGGAAGGAAACATAAACTTCTTATGTTGTTAATTGGATGTTTGGTCGGCAAAACCAAGTTCTTTTCCTCGGTACTACAGGAACCGATACATCGAAAAACATCGAGGTTTCCATCGATCCATTGAGCATTTTAATAAATATTATTCGTTACTTGATTTAGATTGGTGAGTAATTACCTTTATATTTAGCAGAGATTTTACCCACCGATACTATAGATATGAGTAATCCGGGGGGGGGGGGGGGGGGGGGGGATAGATTTACAAAATGGTTTTTATTTTGCACAGTGAGTGGCTTCTTTTATGTTCAGATAAAGTCATCCATGTAAATAATAGCAATTACATTAAGATTTCTATACCCCCCCCCCCCCCTCTTTTTCTTATGCTGGTGACCTTTTTGGCCACAAAGATATGCTAACTTACCAACCGGGTTTTTTTTTTTTTTTTTGCCACTAACTTTTTTGGAGTTACTGGCCACTTAGCTAAAATTCCAATCTGCACCTATAATGACGAATGTCATTGCTGAAATGGGCGGGGGGGGGGGGGCATCGTGCTGAAACCAACATTGCGTGGCGCAGCTACTGAGGAACCTGTTATTCGTTCAATAAGTCTGGCAAGACATCCTCCAGAAATATCCGGTAACTCCTTCCGTCCAGATGAGGCATGAGGTATGGGCCAGTTAAATGGTCCCAACAATGCAGGCCCAAACATTAACAGCAAAACAGTGCTGCATGTGGTCGTACAGTATGGAGGTTCTCCACCGCCCATACATGCACTTTATGTGCATTGAAGCAACCTTACCGTGTAAAGCACGCTTCGTCTGTGAACAGCACAGAAGCAGGAAATTGGGGTTCTGCCGCACTCTTCTGCAGGTACCATTGTGCAAATGCAATGTGCTGAGGGTAATCCTCAGGGCTTAGTGTCTGAATGCGCTGCACACGATATGGATGTCATTGGTGTTCGTGCAGAACCCTCCATACGGTGGATTGGGACAGACCAAGCCAGTGGGCAATTGCTTATGTGCTGGCACATGGAGTGTCTGCTGCATGACTTAATACATTCTCTTCGATGGCATGAGTGTGTACCCATCTTTCCTGACACCTGGCAGGCCCCTGGAAAGAACCAGTGTCGCATAATCTCTGATGCAGCCGTGCAAACACTTGGTGGTTTGGAACTCGTCTCATCGGGTACCATTCCTGGTACAGTCGCACGGCGGTTCGTCCATTACAGTCCGCTGCTCCATATGCAAGGTGCATATCAGCCATTTCCGCATTCGTGAACTCAGCCATCCTACTACCTCTGCGGGCGGTTTACAAATGACGGTATCCTGAAAGAACGTATGAGCAGTCTCGCGGCCGAACAACGCCATCTACCACTTGAAGATGGTGTTTCTGACCCGGCATTGCTATGTGATTCGGATTTGTCTTTGTGCAACTGACCCCTCCCAGAAGTTTGTACACACTTAGCTGAATCACCCTGTATATATAGTCAGGAGCCATGGTTTGTGTGCTCCTTGTAAACCTTGAAAAGTCCTTGAATAAAAATTTCATTTTCAAGTCTTTGAAAGTACTTGAAAAAGTTTAAGGCTCTGTAAATAGTACTTAATTTTTTTTGTTTTTTTAGTAATGATAGGAAAGAGCATGTGCTGAAAATATGTATAGTAGATTTCTGTGTAGTTCTGATAAAAACACCAAGCTGATCAAATAGCGCAGAACTTGCATTCAACCCAGGGGAGTGTCTGGACAGCTGGTGCCTTGACTATGACATCACTACACAGTAAAGCATCGGCCATGTGAGTAAAATAAGTGGAATGATGTATTCACAAATTGTGGTGGGCTTCTGTTTACTGATGTTAGGGACGCGTTCTTGCTCGAGGGTGGAACTTGCAGGAACTGCTCGTGCTTCATGCATGGACCCTT
This sequence comes from Macrothele yani, assembly GCA_039090855.1. Taxonomy (NCBI): domain Eukaryota; kingdom Metazoa; phylum Arthropoda; class Arachnida; order Araneae; family Macrothelidae; genus Macrothele; species Macrothele yani. The sequence continues at coordinate 70,727,835 of CM077016.1, read as the reverse complement.
CGTCTTTTGGCTGCATCAAAGTCATGCATCAAAAATAAAAAGTTAAAGCAAACAATAAGTGTCATACCAGAAGATGAATACAAAAATAATGTACCCTTTCAAAATATTCCCCAAAATAAAATTATTTCAAAAAACACCAAAACAGAGGAGCAATTCAAAGTTAATAAAATAAACCAACTGGGGACAAGGGGTAACAGGCAGGTCATTGAAGATGTGCCCCCTCCAGCTAAGATTAATGGTCTGAACTTACTAAAATACCTACCTACTGACCGACCGACAGTACATACATATGATAATTCGGGTTTAAAAAGTGCTTGAATTTATTTTGCTTGAAAGAGTATGAACCTTGGGGGCTTTCTTTTTGTGGAATACACTGGAACAGCATTCTGGTACCTTTTTTAGCACAAGATTTTTGGTTTTGAAATAATTATTTAATTAAAATACCCAGTAATTACCATAACATGTGAGGGAGAGAGTTGGCAGGAGTTAGCCTGTTGCATTTGATTATTTCCAAGTTTTACCCAGAAAATTTCCTTCCCCGTACATAATGTATCGCTGAACAACCTTTTTGTACAATGTTGCATTATACATAAAGGGAAATATATGAACAGGAAGTTATTTAATAGGTTTTAACTTAACGAGGGAGACCTGATTTGTGATTTTAAAGAATACCTACAACTTCAAGGAATAAAAACTGTAAGCAACTTTTACAGCTGATGTGAACTTGACAAACTATTTCTGTATCTTCTGGAGAATGTGAAAAAGGATTTTCTCGGACAAATATTATAATAATCCCAGTTATGTCTTCCCTTTCAACCATAGAAATAACCTCATTGTTATACATAAACAATTGTTGGGGCTTCTGCTAACCCAGTTTGATCCTACAAAATACGTCCGATCATGGCTCCTTTGAGGACACCATTTAGCTGTGGATACAAAAAGCAAGGAGTTAAAGATAATGGTAGAAATATCTCAAGAGTTAAACAAAATTTGGTATAATTTGGAATCAAAATGCAGTTCCCTTTGTTCCTCAGTGTAATGTAGTTCTTAGTGCAAATTTCACTTTCATTTGGGGGTAAACTTGACTGAGATTTTAATTTCAGCATTTGTTATATTATAAAATTGTTATGGAATGTAGTTTTTTTAATATATTAATTTTATAAAATATGATAATGTAAATAATGTTTTTGCATTTATACCTGCAACAGTAATGAGGCTTAAACAACAATGTTCAAGAAATTGATTTGCTTTTTATTAATTTATAATTTCATATATATGAATGTTGTGTAACAGCTGTAATCAAGTTTTACTGCTGCCCTGTATCTTGCAGTTGACTGCTAGCGTAGTCCATTTAAGAATTTAGATATTCACTGTAACATCTTTCATGTTAACTTTTTTAACATAGCTATATAAATTTTGTTAAGTGTGTACATTGTTGATACTTCTGCCCAATATAATTTCTGGAATTTTTGTGGTTTTTAGAGAGCGATATATCTCATTTGAGTACATGTGATTAGCTGTACAAAACACAGAAGTACAGCAAATTTCTTTAATTTGTTATGTTGTACCACTTCTGCAAATGGAAGTGACTTGGAATCTTGGATTGGAGCATATTTATTACCAGTGGTTTCATATGTAAAATGTAATTTCTGGTTTTGGGAGCATACATATTCAACGTTTTCACTAACCCTTTCCCTTATGTAATTTGACAACTTCTTATGATTTTTTTTTTTTTAAGTATATACAATTGAACGTCTTTAAACAGCCAAGATTTGTTTCGTATGTTTTTCTGGCACTAAGCGAGGGTGGGAGTTTAAAGAGGATGAGTGACAATTGCAGGGATTTTTGAAAAATATTTTGTGGATGATTTATATTTCTTAACTAACATTCATCCGTATATCGAGTAGACGAAAAAAAAAAATTTTTACCAAATACAGGAACAATTAAAATATATATATATATAAATAACATATTCTCAAACTCTTCTTAATTAATGTGCTTATTGTATTAAATTCAATTAATAGGAACTCACCTTTTCAGGTTTTTGTTCCTTTTGTTAACATTTACTGCACGTGTATTTCAAGCAGACTTGTCATTAAATGTGAAGGCCTCTCATGGTCGTTGTATTTTTCTTCCCTGTGTCTTCTTATGTTCACTCTGCTAGTCTTGGAGTCATTTCTGTTATTACATCTTTTCTTGGGCCCATTCATATACATATTACATTGCTTACACACATTCACCTTACTCATTCAATTTCCTTATTATCAACTTATCAATAAAGCTTTATATACAAATTTCTTTTTTTCTTTTTCAACTGTCAATATTCTAACCCTAATCTTCTTGGTCACCTTGCTTCCAAAGTCATTACATTCACAACATTTCACTTTCATTCTTATCAAAGAACCCATATATAGACTATTTACATATACAGCAGTTGTCCAAAATAATGGAAACACCTTGAAACAATAGGTGTTACACATATAATATAGTGTAGAAGCACCCTTGGCATTTAAAACTGCTTGAATCCTCCTTGGAATGGACGCATACAAGTCCTGGATGGTGGTAAGTGGTATGTTGTACCATTCTTCCTGCAGAGACTGCTCCAATTCCTTGAGAGACATCGGAGGAAGATAACGGGATCACACTGTGTTTTCCAACACAGACCACAAAGTCTCAATGATGTTTAAGTCCGGTGATTGTGCAGGCCAGGGAAGGTGTGAAACTTCATCCTCATGTTCCTCAAACCATGATTGAACAGTTCGACTTCTGTGAATCGGGGCACTATCATCTTGAAAGGTGCAATCCCCTGACGGAAACAATGTCTGCACAATTGAATGCACATGGTTGTCCAAAAGAGTGACATATTCACTGCTAGTGATCCGTCCGTGTAAGGTGATAATGGGACCTGCTGCAAACCACGAGATCATGGCCCAAACCATTATGGAACCACTCCCATGCTTCACTGTAGGAAGGGGACAGTCTGGGTTGTAGGCTTCTGCGGGGGTTCTCCACACATAAACCCACCCTGTGGTGGGGAATAGTGAGAAACTTGATTCATCGAAACACAAGACATCTTTCCAGTGATCCGCAGTCCACGTTTTATGTTCCTGGCACCACATTAGTCTCCGTTTCACATTCACCTGTGAGACCAGGGGTTTTGCAATCACAGCTCTGCTGTAAATATTGTGCTTATGCAATTCCCTTCGCACAGTATGGGTTGACACTGGGTTTTGAAGATGTGCATTAAGCTCAGCAGTCACTTTCGTCACCGTGGTCTTCCTCCTTGAGGTCACAATCCTCTTTAATGCCCTCCTGTCTCTCGCAGTGAGTTTGGTTTTCCTTCCTTCCACAGTTGTGTCTCGCAGATGATGTTGTGCCGTGAACATTGTATGCTATCATGACCTTTGGCATGGTACCTCTCGATACTCCCAATACATGTGCCACTGCGGTTACTGACGCACCAACCAGAAGGGTTCCTGCAATCTGCCCTCTTTGGAATTCTGACAGGTCACATATTGTGCCTTCACCTGGAACAAAATTATGCAAACACCGATTTACAATGCAATCACACAGACCCTTGAGATTATAAGCAACACTCTAAAAAAAAAAAATTGTAGCTACATATTTGTTTTACTCAAAAAGCAGCACATCCCAAAGTCACTGTTTTCAGCTAGGTATTTCCATTATTTTGGACAACCCCAGTACATGCTTTCACAAATTCAACTCATTCTTATCATGGCTCAATTTTTTACTCCTTAACCCTACATAATCTACCGATGGGAATCCAGATACTCTCAACCACCAACATCGTAACAGCCACCACCATGACCATGCCGACATCTAGTGCTTTCTGCCGAGCTTCGGCCATCTTCAGGAGGCATATTTAACAGCTCATCCCTTCTGCAGCCGCAGAGCAAGTAATGCATTCAACTCCGGCCCTCGTTTCTATGTATCTCCCGGCGTTCGCTTGTGGCGCCCTCTGTTCTTTTTGTGTGTTTGCTGTTGGCCACTTCTTGCTGTAGTAAAAAACTGATTAAGAATTTTGCCTTTTGTTCAAATTGAAATTAAAGTTCAAAAACCATACTGCCTACCTGATGTGTAGCTCATACTATGTTGCAGGCCACAAAAGACTGTAGCAGGAAAGGTAAGTCCACCCTTTCCTCATTGATTGATTTAACAAGAAGGCACATTGATTGATTTAGCAAGAAGGCACTGTGACGAATGGGAGAACATGCATTTCATCATTAATGAAGTTCATTAAAAAAATATGAAGTTACTCTTCTGCACTGTTAACCAATACGTAAGTACTTATTGATCTTTGCTTTATGGCTCGGTGTATTATCCTGCTGGTACTAACAAGGCTCAGTTCCATTGTATTGACACAGTGTAGGTAGGGCATAATTGTCCAAAATTTTGATGCAGACGTGCTGGTTAACAGGTTTGTCCATGATAACCAATGGGCTGGGACCATAGCACGAAAAACACCTCCACACGAGCACGCTGCTTGATCCAAACTTGACCGTAGGAACAGTACACTGTAGTAAATAGCATTTCCCCGGCTGCCGCCATACGCACACACGGCCATCAGACTGATGGGTCGTGTATTTGGAGTCATCAGTCCATAGGACTCATTTACACTGCTGGCCGCCCAAAATGCAGCGCCAAGAAGGAAGCATCCGATTCGCCTGAAATTTGCAGCATGCGTCACCTACGAGAGGACATGCAAACGATTAGCATTGCAGGGCATATGCAAATCATGTGCGCCCGGCATGCTACCGAGAAGCACTATAAGAAGGATGCACAGAAGGCGGGGTGTAAGTAGTGAAAGTGTGTTGTGCTGCCGAACCTGTGCGTGGGAAGCTTCCTGATGACTCGTCGCAGAATATGGCAGTCATTCCAACACATTTCGGAGTTCGACAGAGGACGAATAGTGGCTTATCGCGACAGCGGGTTTATCGTACTGAGAAATTGGCGTCCATGTGGGACGACATCCAGCCACAGTGAGGCGAGTATGGATTTGGTGGGTGCAGAAGGGACGAACGGACCGACGTGAGCAATTGCCGCAGCCGTGGCCCACCACTGAACGTAAAGACCGGCATGTTGTGCGGTGGGCATTGACGGCTCGCACCGCCACATCACGAACGTTAGCGCAGGAATTAGGGTGTGTTGCGCAACAACCTGTGTCAGCACGCACCGTTCGACGTCGTCTGCAAGAGCGGGGACTTGTCGCACGGCACCCATTGCTTCAATTACCATTGACGTTACACCATCGGTGAGTGCTGCGGTAGTGGGCCGTTGAACGCCGCACCTGGACTACGGAATGACACGACATTGTCTTCTCGGATGAATCCCGCTTCTGCCTGCAACACCACGATGGTCGGATCCGCGTGTGGCGGCACCGCGGCGAGAGACTATGACGCCTGCATTATGCATTGCCATAACGGTCCGTTGCCTGGCGTTATGGTTTGGGGCGTAACTGGATATGACACCCGCACCCCTCTGGTACGCATCGCCAGTACACTCAACAGCCACCACTAAATCTCCGACGTTTTGGAGCCTGTAGTCCTCCCTTACCTGCAGGACCTGCCAGCGTACACGTTTCAACAGGACAATGCGCGCCCGCACGTGGCACGCATCGTGCAACAATTCTTCACGGCCCACCAGGTGTCACTGCTGCAACGGCCTGCCTGTTCTTCCGACATGTCGCCCATCGAACACGTCTGGTCGCTGATCGGCAACCGAGTGGCCTGGCAAGCACCACCCACGGCTACGCCTGATGAACTGTGGAAACAGCCTGAATTGTCATACCCCAAGCCCACATCCAAAGCCTCTGTTGTTCGATGCCGCGGCGTGTAGCGGCCGTTATTGCCAGCCATGGGGGCCACACGAACTATTGATGCCTGCGTGTTCCGCAAGTCGCACGGACCTGTAAGCTGAATCGTTTCATCTTTGTATCTGTTGTTATGTGTTCAGTAAATCTGGCTTTCCTATCTCGTGTCCTTGATGTTGCATTTTGTGTGGCCTGCAGTGTATATTGATCTACGGTCCACGATAAATGTTCTTTACGCCATTCTAAACGACGAGTAGCATTTCGAGTAGAGACGAAAGGCTTATGAGCAACTGCATGACCACGATAACCCATAGAATGAAGTAAGTTCTCTGAGAATCATACATGTACATACCGAGGTTCCAGCATTGTTACTGACCTGTACACTGAGGTCTTGTGCAGTACTCCGTTGATTAGCTGTAACAACTCTCCTGAGGTTTCGACGTCCTCTATCACTGATTTTCTTTGGTTTGCCAGTACATTTTGCTGCTTCAGGCAAACCATGTGTCTTCCACTTATTCAGTACATCCAAACCAGTTGACTTGGGTATGTTTAAATGCCTCTCAGTTTCTCTTATAGACAACCCACTAATATAACACCCAACAATCTTTCCTTTCTCAAAGTCAGTTCTCTCCCGCCGCGACATTTTCACTCAATTCAAAATCTTAAGTTATTTTCCATACGGTTTAGGATCTGGGTTTCGGGTCTTTTCATCATACCACCTTAAAAGAACAGGCCTGGGGTCAAACTTGTCTTCGGTTGGACTTTCAACCTCAACACTCGTGAGAGCATTCAATGTTTGTAAGTTTAAACTGCCCCTCCAATCACCCTGGATTCTCTTCATGAAACTGAACCCAACGTCACATGCAGAAGTGGATAAGGGAAATATACTGGATATTTCTACTAGTGCCGAAATGTTTTTATAATGTTTGTACTTTTCAAGAAACATTCGTTTCCAGAAAGCAGTTGTTCCTTTTTGTATGTGTCTAAAATATTCCACATGCACAATGCAGTGGCACTTTACAGTTCACACTAAAAACATTCAAAAATTTTCCACTAGCAACTTTTGCTAGAAGCACTTTTTATCACTAGCAAAATGCATTTGCTTGTTGGCAATTTGCTATACTAACTACCGGTGGAAGTCGAGCCCTGAATGGGATCTCCACAAATTTCAGTTGTTTTATCTTGTAAAAAGGGGAAAAAAAACCAAACAAAAAAAAACAAATCCTATCCAGTGGCTACTGCAAACAAAACTATGCATATTTATCTCTTTTTCATAGCAGTGTGAGCTTGCTGTATGTGAGTGCACAATAAATGCAGTGATTCTATGTTTCCCTGAGTGAACTAGTTTAGAATCATCCCCCATCATATGTACAAGGTCGAATTTGGTAGGCAGGTGTAACTCATAGCTTCGGTGATAACCCATTAGTCAAGGTTGCTGCCCATAGGGCAACTACCATAATCTATTAAAAAAGTTATACCATATTTTCTGATTATAACGCTGCTGTGTTAAACTCGATTTTACGAACATGTAACTCTGAGTGTGATGTTTAACTAGGTGCTGCATTAACAGTTTTCAGTAACATTAATTTCAACCATCGTTTGCCATATTAAAATATGAGTCGTTTAGGGCAGACACTGAGCTATTATAAAGAATTTGGAGTGCCAACTCTTCATGTCATGTAAATGAAGTTTTGAAATCTGTGTGATTATATGTGAATAGGTAATTTGGAGAATGGCAGGGATTCAATCTAGCCTTTCATTTTACATGCAAATGGTTTATGATTTATGATTTGTAAAACTGTTTAGGATTATTGAATTATGCTTTAGTGCCCCTTTTTCTTTTTCCTTATCTCGTGCTAGGTAGGGTGAAGCATGGATTATTTTTTTTCTTACCCTTGCACGTGGTACAGTCGGTGAACCCACAATAGGAAAAACTTCAAGATTTGTAGGTGTTTCCATTAGCACATATGAAATTAGAATGGTGTCTTGCTCTTTCTATACACATAAACCATTGTTGGTGTCATCCACAGGCTAAACGACAATAACTTCCCTCTCCGCGGATTGATAAACTCTCCACTGTGGAACACTTATGGTCTCCTTCACACCCCTCCCTCTTTTGTAAACAGAAGTTCTTTTGCCCATTAGGAGGAAGAGTTGCACAAATACAGCAATGAAGCAGTGGTGATGACCAGCCCTTGCAAAACTGCTGAAATTTCTACTACCCAATGTGGCTAGTGGAATAAAAATTTAGTAGCCAAATGATAAAATCTACTGGCTATAGGAAATTAAAAAATAATAATAATTCAGTAACTTCTCTACTTACATTTCTATGAAATTAAATGGGTGCATGTTTTTGTTTCTTTCTAATGAGACACCTCCCCCATTAAGTTCATAAAAACAGATGCAGAGCAGTTACTGCATAGGATCATTAGATTGACTGCAAATATTGCATCTGCTTTTATTCCAAAATTATTGATTTTTTGATAATTTGTTTTCAGTGCTGTACTATCCATTACTCTTACTATCTTAATTTACACATACATAATTTATTTTTGAGAGGCCATTGAATTTAAATGTATGATTTCTTTTAATAATATTTTAAAAAAAGGGACAAAAGCTAGGATATACAGGGCGCATAGGAAAGTCCCTTTAGCCTGGAATATCTTGCGAACGGGGAGAGGTACAGTTATGCGAGTGAGATAACGGTATAGTAAAGTGACTATGCCCGATCGAATGCAACAGATAGCAGCGCCCCTAGTGTCAAAACGCGGAAGTTAGCCATTGCAAATCGAAAACAAAAAGAGATAGAGCAAAATTTCTAATTACAAAGTTGTAGAGCATCAATTAATTAGTATAAAACGACATTTGTTTCACACGGATAAGATAAATTGTCACCTGAATACCCTAAAATGTCCGAAATCGATGCGTGACAATTCAAATCTGCATATTCACATTTCGCAAATGTAGCCATATGCAAATGCAGATTGTGACGTTCTACCGTACCTACAAAATAAAAACCAGTGGCAGGATGTACCCTGATCAGAAGTTTAGGTCTACGTACGCTGTGTGAGAATGGCGAACTTGGATTTCTGGGTTACGTAAAAAATCAGGTGTATGCAACAGCGCCTGCAAGTCTGCTGGATCTACGTCGTCGTGTTACATTTGCATGCAATAGTGTGACACCTTCCATGCTGAGGAATGTGCATGCAGAGTTACTTTCACTAATACAAATGTGTATTGTGGGCAATGGCGAACTCTTCGAACATACTCGACCTTAACTTTTTATCACTGTGCGCCAGTTTGCCTTTTTTGTTTTTGTTTTGTCTGACGTCATCAAACTGTATTGACATAAGTATGCATTTATGCAATAAATTGTGTGTATTTGCTCATACCTATGCCTGTTCCTTTCAAATGTTCACACAAAAGGTCGCGCATTGATTTCGGACATTGTAGGGTATTCAGGCAACAATTTATCTTATCCGTGTGAAACAAATGTCGTTTTGTACTAATTAATTGATGCTCTACAACTTTGTAATTGGAAATTTTGCCCTATGCCTTTTCATTTTCGATTTGCAATGGCTAACTTCCACATTTCGCCACTAGGGGACGCTGCTATCGGTTGCATTCGATCGGGCGGCGTCGCTTTACTGTACCGTTATCTCACTTGCATAACTGTACCTCTCTTTCCGTTCGCAAGTTATTCCAGGCTAAAGGGACTTTCCTATGCATCCTGTATATACATAAAGTAGCACTAATAATGTTGATACAATTATTATATTTGCACTTTTAAGGTATTAAACCCCTGCAAAGTGCGCATAGTTCACGTGCAATTCACAAATGATATACTATTAAAGAGCACCAATCACTTACCCTAAAGATCATGGTAATTTCCATCCACAACACACTTCCAGCACGTCAATTATCGTAATGTTGTTGGCCTTCAAAGGTTTACAGACATCTTGCTTACGATTCCTTCTTCCGGGGATGAAACATCGTATTTTTATTATTATTTTTTTTTTTTTTTTATTTGCTAGACCAACTACGCTGGGTTTTTTTTAGCCATATGAGATGTAACTATAGCTTGTCAATTCCATAAAAAACCACACAAGCATACTACTCATTCATACATTCAATTAAAAAAAAACTATGTACATATTTACACAACATTACATTCCTAGGTGGTTAAACCCTTGTCAACTGTGAGTAACAAAATGCTCCATCTGTTTCAAAACCCCTGCCACTCCCACTGCAAGTGACTCATTCAGCCCTTCACACACAATCCTCTAGCGCTTTCAACAGACTACTGTCGTCCTCAGGAGGCAGGTGTGTCTCACCCGCCCACCACAGCTCAAGTGAGCAGAGCCATCGAGGCACGGGCTCCAGTCGCAATCTCTGAATCTTTGTGTCTCTGGCGCCATCTATTGTCATCGCTGCTCTTCTTTTTCTTTCTAAGCTGTTGTTCAATTTTTATTAAGGCCTAATGAGCCTAGCAACTTAAACGAACTTACTTTAATGATCCTAGCAACTTAAACGAACAATGGAAGGCCTTAATAAAAATTGAACAACAGCTTAGAAAGAAAAAAAGAAAAGAGAGCAGCAATGACAATAGATGGCGCCAGAGACACAAAGATTCAGAGATTGCGACTGGAGCCCGTGCCTCAATGGCTCTGCTCACTTGAGCTGTGGTGGGTGGATGAGACACACCTGCCTTCTGAGGACGACAGTAGTCTGTTGAAAGCGCTAGAGGATTGTGTGTGAAGAGCTGAATGAGTGTGACACTTGTAGTGGGAGTGGCAGTGGTTTTGAAACAGATGGAGCATTTTGTTACTCACAGTTGACAAGGGTTTAACCACCTAGGAATGTAATGTTGTGTAAATATGTACATAGTTTTTTTAATTGAATGTATGAATGAGTAGTATGCTTGTGTGGTTTTTTATTATGGAATTGATGAGCTATAGTTACATCTCATATGGCTAAAAAAAACCAGCGTAGTTGGTCTAGCAAATTAAAAAAATAAAAAAATACGATGTTTCATCCCCGGAAGAACGAATCGTATGCAAGATGTCCGTAAACCTTTGAAGGCCAACAGCATTACGATAATTGACATGCTGGAAGTGTGTTGTGGATGGAAATTACCATGATCTTTAGGGTAAGTGATTGGTGCTTTTTAATAGTATATCATAATGTTGATACAGTTTACCACTGATACGTACTGTGTCTGATCTTCCCATCAAAGGTATCTGCCCACCACAATTGAATAGCATTTTGAGTATTAAAATATTCAATTGAAGTGCCATTGCATCTAATCATCATTAAGTCGTTTAAAGTGCCACTATTCAGACATGCCCAATTACTGGTTTTTATGAGGTTCATTGCTGATGCTCCACGTCAATGGGCTTGTGCGTCGCTGCCGTCGAAGTGCTAGCGCGCTGTGCCGCAGCAATTTTCTTTCACACCCGATACTTACTCATGCGTTCTGCCACAGACATTGCGGTGTTTCTTGAAAGCTGACGAGTTGCTCTTCCACGTAGACTACGTTCGATATATTTCTGCTTGGCTTTTCGAGAAGTATATGCCGACATTGTGAAATTTTTAAAAATTTTAAATTGCAATCTAAAGTTTCACAACCAACACTGTATTTGATTTTACTTCTAGTGTTTTGAATCGACAGGTCTCGATGTTAGCTTTCGTTTGAGACCAATTTCGATGTCATAGCGCTTTGCAGTGCCGAGTTATACTGATTAGAAGTTTGCGTGGGGCAGCAAACTTCTAATCAGTAACCCCCCCCCCCCCCGCTTATCACTGCGTGGTAACTCAAGGTCACTAATAACAAGTCTTTGTTCCCTTAGCTATCAAATGACACTTGGTTGGTTTGGTTCGCGTTTATAATATAGAAATTATTAGACCAAACTCGAGGCCCATTTTTTCGTAATGCTCAACTTTCTGTACTGGTCGCCTAGTACTGGTCTGATTTTAATGACATATTCACGTCCAAAAAACCCTGCCACATACTTCTTATTGTTCCTAAGCTGTGGTGAATTTCTGCGATCCAACGCGTGGTACATGCGGCCTCTTAATAGCATCACCGATGCACGGAGGCCCGATAAGAAACCTGTTTAAACATCGTGATGGTACCCATACGATGTCCACAATTACTCGTGTGGCAGGCGAATTTCCGATGAGCAATCCCCTGATGTAGCGTCTGGAACGAGACACCACGAGAAACTACATCGGAGAAGCGCGTGCTTGAGGATCAGCCGATATTCACGTGTGTTGGACTGGGAAAACCGGTTTGAACAACAGTGCTTGGTCACGTCTTGGTGGTGCACGATGGCGATTCATCGCGAGCATTTACATCACGGTGGTGATGAATCATAGTTTTGTCAGTTGAAACACTGTAACATCGATGTTAAATTCACACCAGTTTTTCGCGATGTATCGATACATTGCCGAGTCCTAGTGGGGGAAAAGTTGGACAAAATAGTTGCTCACCTAGGGGGAAATCTACTCGCCATCCTTGGCTACTACACAAAAAAATTTACTGGCCACTAAGAAAATCAGGTCGCCATTTGGTGACTGACGACCTACATTCGCGAGGCCTGGTGATGACTGCCATTTAGTGCATAATTTTCTGCACATCTACAGCTAATTTCACTTCCAGTGTTATTAAATGTGGGCTACACAGGTGATTCGAAGAATATTAAAAATTAATAAATAGTTTTCCTAACACCTCCCACCATTGCATCATTTTGTTTTTAATAAAAGTTATACAATGCATTCTGCTATGATGTCGACGGTCATCTAATAAAAATTCCTACGTGGTACATTTCCTGCAGCTCTAAACTAAGTACAGCGTTATTTCTGATAACAAAGCAACAAGATAAATGGCACAAATGTGGTGTTACACATGGTGTGGGGTGTTATTCTCGAAAAATGAGGTAATTTTCTGCTATGTGGATAATACACCACTTAAAAACAAAACCGTTTGCGACACTTTGGTTTTTAAAAAATCCGTGTCATAATTGTCATGTCATATATAATTGGAAAATTACATCAAAAATGCATTAACAACAACAGGAAAACGTAACAATACGAAGATAGAGGTCCACTAACAGTTGGAAAGTTTTTTTTTTCTTTTAAACAAACAAACATTTTGACAGAAAATGAAATTTACTGATGGCAGTATTACAGCACTACACACATTCATGGGTGCTGTTGGGACGGAGCTACAGTAATGCCAAAAAAAAAAAAAAAGGTTGTGATTTTTGCCCTTTGAAAAAGACATTAGTGTTAGAATTAGAAATAAATCTTCTGCTGGCCCAGCGGACCACTGGAATTTGCAAGCCACTGGTCCGTAAAAAAATAATAAAGAAAAATTTAAAGACATTTACATACATTAGTACGGTGTCTGTCCACCTTTGGCCTTAATGCATGCACTGACACTTCGAGACATGCTTTCAACAAGGTTTTGAGACACAGCAATAGGGGTGCGCTTCCATTCAGTACGTAATGCTGCCACTAACTGTTGCTTAGTAGTAGGCCTTGGTTCCAAACTACTTATGCTGCCCTCTAATTCATCCCATAGGTGCTTCTCTATGGGATTAAGATCAGGGCTCTGGGCCGGCCAGTCCACACACGATACGGAATTATCATCAAACCACGCCATAACAGTCCTTGCTTTATGGCTCGGTGCATTATTCTGCTGGTACCAACAAGGCTGGGTTCCGTAGTATTGCCACAGTGTTGGTAGGGCATAATTGTCCAGAATATCGAAGTAGACATGCTGGTTAACAGGTTTGTCTGCGATAACCAATGGGCCGGCACCATACATGAAAAACACCCTACACGAGTACACTGCCAACTCCAAACTTGACCGTAGGAACAGTAACCTGTAGTAAATAGTGTTCCCCGGCTTCTGCCATGCCCACATGGCCATCAGACTGATGAATCGTGTATCTGGATTCATCAGTCCATAGGACCTGTTTCCATTGATCTACGGTCCACAATAAATGTTCTTTACACCATGCTAAACGAAGAGTAGCATTCTGAGTGGAAATGAAAAACTTATGAGCAGCCGCATGACCATGGTAACCCATGGAATGAAGTTTTCTGTGTATGGTATGTGTACATACCGAGGTTCCAGCATTTTTACTCACCTGTACACTGAGGTCTTGTGCAGTACTCTGTCGATTAGCTGTAACGACTCTCCTGAGACTTCGACGTCCTCTGTCACTGATTTTCTTTGGTCTGCTGGTATGTTTTGCTGCTTCAGACACACTGTGTGTCCTCCACTTTTTCAGTACATCCAAAACAGTTGGCTTGGCTATATTTAAACCCCTCTCGGTTTCTCTTATGGACAACCTACTTATATAACACCCAACAATCTTTCCTTTCTCAAAGTCAGTTCTCTCCCGCCGCAACATTTTCACTCAACTTTACAGTGCGTTATGATTGCGTTTAGCTGGAGGCTTGTTTTTATACCGTTTGCAGCTGTACCGCGCATCTTAACAACGCAGCGGATCCGTTCATGTGCTTTTGAAGGGATGTCCGGTGACTTTTGTCAATGTAGTGTATATAGAAAACAGTGTATCGTTTCAATGGAATTATCTCCAATATTTGTTTTTAAACCTATCGTTAGTTTGCAGCCTAAAAAGAAAACCATACAGCAAGGTAAAAGAAACAGAAATTCATTTTTTAACTTGTGACAGATTAGAAAAATAAATTTACTGGCCAGTGGCCAGCAGACTACTGGGTAATTCGAACGCTGGACATTTTGTTTAATATGATAATTGCTATGTTGAACTGCTGGGTCATCCTGAAAATTGCAACTTTTCTGTAGAAAATTACAGTTTGGGATCAACATCACGAGTGTGGATGTTGAAAAAAGAATGTCAATGCTATTTTTCTAAATTTCATGGTCTGTGTATTATTATATATACACTAATGTAGACGAGAAAATGCTGTACTTTTTCTCTTTTGATCAATACAGTCCTGTCATTTATCAGATTAAGAAACCAATAATTAAAAAAAACAGATGGAAATGTTTGAAGGAAAGATATTCACACACATCAATGTCCCACTTTATTTATTTATTTATTTATTGGTGCACAATTTGTGCAAGAAACCTTATAGACGTACTGAAAAAGAAACAAAGCCTGCCAAGTTAAAGTTATTAAATTTGTTTTGAGGTCTTTACTAGCAAATGCCATAGGAATTTTTCTTCAACATTCTCAAAAATTCTTAAAAAGCCTTGATCCCCCCCCCCTCAGATGGTTAAAAAAGATAACAATATATCTTTAAAATTGATATTAATACTTAAAATGTAATATATTTTAAGTCTTAATATCTGTTAATCCTTATTAGATGTCCTTGTCACATCAAGGTTTTTCTTTTGAAACTAAGAGATACTGTTTAGCAGACATCATGGTTTAATTGAGGCATTTATGTTTAAGGCATTTTCTGGCAGATGAACTTTCTTTGAAGAGGTAAATCTGAATCTCAGAGAACATCTTAGTGATATGTGTGTATGTACTTACATTTCACTAGAATTCAAGTTTTGTTTTTGCTTTCCATCCCTAGGAACAGAACAACAAGGAACCTGTAGAAATGAGAGTGACAGGTGCAAAACAACAGACTGGACAGAGCCACTTGGAGCAGCAGAGGCTTTCTCATGAGCAGGTAATTTTTTGTTCTGTCATCACCATCTTTTGACACTTGTGTACCCAGGTAATATTCATGGTGTTTAGGGGGAAGGGGAAGCTAAATTGAAATTAATTTTGCTTTGCTACAAACTTTTTTCAACCCCCAGTTCAGTCCCAAGCTATTTTACCTGTAATGCATTGGCACCAAAGTAGCAGAATGTAGACGTACGCTGTACGCAGATAGTTTCCAAATTATTAACAGGTTTTGCAGATAATTTTTGCTTGTAGATTTAAAAAAAATGTTATTTACAGCAATTAAAACACTTACTCGAGGCTTTAGTCAGATTAATATACTTAATTCTATTTCGACTTGAAGAACTTTCAATTATTTTGCACATTTTCTGAGTTCTTTTGTTTTTACAGACATTTCTGGACTCTAGATTTTATCAAGACCTGTTCTCAGTGTATAGGAACTGTATCAAAAGTTTTGTTTACATAGAAAGAATTAAAATTTTATTGCTAAGTTCCTCTTGCAGTTGCCAGTTATTAAATTAAAATCATTTCCTTGTGTATTTTGTAAGTCTAGTGTTCTTGAATTAATTTGTTGGAAATGCTATTTATAATTTTTGAAGTTTCATTGATGGAACTGTTTTTCTGGATATCAAAACTATCTGTAATTAGTCTTTTGTTTTAATGAGGTTCATAGTTCAGAATTTGAATATTTTGCCATAAAAGTCCATTTCACACACATTGCTAATCATTCAGTTGTAATGTTCTTATTTTGTCCTCATTTGAATCTGTAGTTTTCTAATAATTATTTATTGTTTTATTAATTTTTCTTTAAATTATGTTATTCTATTTTTATCATGGTTCAGGCTTCACGAATTTGCAGCAAGTTTTCTGTTTCAATGGTTGTGTACGCAGATACATTTTATTTTTATACAACTCTGACTACAGATATATCAATTATTCTGATGTACTGCTTTCATCTTCCGGTTATTATGGATCCCAAACGTCCTGCAAGTACTTCTACTGCTGATGGAGCAGTAAATAAACAGAAGAGAACCTCTCTAACTTTTGAAAAGTAGTTAAAACAATTTATGACGCGCTGATGATAGTGAAAGGTCATTAGCACTTGGATGCGTTTTCAGCCTGGTTGTGTCAGCTGGTTGCTTCTGAGTTCAAAGCAGCTAAAGGATAGGGCCGACTCTGTTGCGATGTGGCATCGCAACATGTGACTGTAAAATGAAGCCTCTACTGGTCTACCACTCTCAAAATCCCATCACACTGAAAGGCTTAAAGGAGAACATGCTACCCTTGTACTAGAAAACAAATAAAAGGACTTAAGTAACTGAGAAAGTCTTTCAGGATTTGGTGGACAAGCTTCAAGCATTGTGGAAAGAAATAAAAAAGTCAACATTGAATGCATCATTGAAGACTTTGTGTAAAAGCCATCACTGAAGACTTTAATTAAAGGTTTCCCTAGTTTTTGTGTAACATTGTGGAGATTGGACAAAGGGTGGATAGAAACAGCTTCTCTGATATGGAAGATGAAAATGTGGTGGAGTTGATTGACTCACATGAACTTAATGTTGATTATAGGATTTGCATGACGCAGAAGCAGATGGAAGAGGAGAGTGAAGCTCTCCGAGCGAAAGATTTGAGCATGGAGATTTTAGCATAATCATTTTTGCAGTTGGATAATATTGTGCAACACATTTTAGATGAAGACCAAAGTTTTGGTTGGCTGGTTTGGATTAAAAATAAAAACAGCTGATTTTTCTAGCTGGCCTGTGGATGTCAAAATCTAATGGCCACCTTGCTTATAGCTATTTCATGCTGTATACACATTGACCAATATCTGTGAGACTGGTTAAATATTTAGAACTATTGCTTTTAATGTGAAAATGTATTAAAGTTGTATATTGCTGATTTTCTTAGCACAATTCTTGCATACTTATTGCTCAAGGTAATCAAGTCATGACATAGACTTTCTCCTTGGAATAGTCTGGGCTTCATTTCATGTTTGAGAATTTGGATTTTTTTATACCATGCTGCAGGTTGATGTAATGATGCAGGTTGATGATGTGATTATTTATTATTATTATTTTTTATAATGGCATGTTCTCAATGCATGTATTAATAATTTCAAGACTACCTGTTGCCACATTGTAGTTGAAATATTTGTGAACTATGTTCTTTTATTTACTCATTAGATTTCTCACATCAATATTTCTTTTTAAATGTAACTTTACTAACTTAAAAAATATATATATACCTTTTGTAAAATGTTATATTTTTGCAATGTTGATAGTTTCGTGCTGCCCTGCAAATGGTTGTGAGTCCTGGCGATCCCCGAGAAAATTTGGAAAACTTTATCAAAATAGGAGAAGGCTCTACTGGGATAGTGTGCATTGCAACTGAAAAGTCTACATGTCGCCAGGTGGCTGTGAAGAAAATGGATCTGCATAAGCAACAGAGAAGGGAACTTCTTTTCAATGAGGTAGGTACTGTAATTGCTGGTAGCAGCATTAAAATAATTATTCTAAGCAATATGTTTTATGGTTTAACACAGTGCAACTTCTGTTGAGCCATGGGCAAAGTTTTTCAAAATAATTAGACGGTGGTTTGCATTTTTAAAAATTTATATAAAATGATGTAAATGTAAAGATGCCCTGTTTAATTTATCAAATCTTTGAGCTCTTTTAATTAATATTAGAACAGTTAAAAAAACAGCAACTTACATTTAATAAGACCACTGTGAGCGATTAAACTCCATTAAAAATTGTTGCATGACCTCTTCGATGCTTGTTGTTAGTAATTGTTCAAGAGTAGTCATTCATACTGTTCCTGTGTTTTGACTTCATGTATATCATGTCAGAAAATGCCCTCTTGCATATGTAAGTACTTCCAAATATTGAAATAACTTTTAATCTCAAATTTCTTATGTTTAGGTATTTCCCAGTGGGGGTAAAAAAAAATGTTTCTGCTCTAGTCTCTGATCTAGCTCTAATAAATGCATCCGCTTGAAGTTCACACAATTCCATTCGATCAGATACGTGGGGTTTGTGCTTTCAATGCCACTATCCAGTGGATTACTGAACAGACATGTGCTCCATTTGAGTTCATCAAATTGTACCTTTCATCAGAATTCTTAATATGAGTGTACAGCTGAGGAACAAATTCTACACAAAAAGTTGCTACTGGACAGCCATTGTGTAAAGATAAGCCATGTTCTGCTCTTGGTTGATCTACAGCAAATTACTGCGTGTGCAGACTGTGTAAAAAAAAAATATATATATATATGTAATGCAAAAATAGGGCAACGGCAACAGAATGAAACTTCAGTAGGTAAATTCGGTCATGGCAACAGAAACCAGCGTGGAAATACTCTCGTTGAGTTTGCAGAGGCAGAAGGCTTTTCATCTTGAACTCCTTTTTCAAGAAAAAGCCACACAGGATATGGACATGGAGACATCCAAATGGGACGACAAGTGAAATTGATTTTATTATGTGTAACAAAAAATTCGTCATAGAAGACTGCAGTGTGCTAAACAAGTTCAACACAGGTAGTGACCATAGATTGGTGAGATGTAAGATGCACCTCAACACTAAACTCGAACGTGGCAAGCTCATAAGACAAACGAAAATGTATTGACATAACCAACTTTAAAAAACACCATAATACCTTCAAGTTGGAACTGAAAAACAGATCCTCTGCTTTAGAAGGCCTAACATCGGAAGAAGTGGATATTTCTGAAGTTAACAGAAAAGTAACCAAAGCTCTTATGGAAACAGCAACAAAATTAGCTGGGTCTAAGAACAAATTGCATGTGAACAAATTATCAGGAAAAACCAAAATGTTGATGCAAAAAAGAAGAGAGATGAGGACAACTAAAGAAGATGTGACTTCCAAAGTGGAATATATAGAGCTATGCAAGACAGTACGAAAAAGTATCACTGAAGACGTAAGAAAATTCAACTGTGAACTAGTAAGGAAAGCAATTGAAAACAACCAAAGCCTAAAGATAGCAAAGGAACATCTCAGTAAGGGAAGAAAACAGATTATGGCACTGAGAAAAGAAGATGGTTCTGTAACAAGAAATAGAGGTGAAATTTTGACAAGAGTGAAAGATTTCTACTCCAAATTATATGAAAGGGATGATACATGTACTCCAGACATCATGAAAGGTACCAGTACCAGAGTTTTTCCAGTCCTCCCAGCAGAAGTTGCACATGCAATCAAGAACATGAAGCGGGGAAAAGCTCCAGGAGAAGATGGAATTACTGTAGACATCATACAAGAAGCAAGTGGAGAAATCGAAACAGTACTCGCTCAAATTTTCACTCGATGCCTTAATGAATGGAAGATTCCTGAGGATTGGAACAACGCTACAATGATCCTGCTACATAAAAAAGGTGACATTGAGGATCTCAGGAACTACAGACCTATCAGCCTCCTATCAGTTGTTTATAAAATCTTCACTAAAGTTCTTTCACACCGCTGGAAGGTGACACTGGACATGGCTCAACCGAGAGAACAAGCTGGATTCAATAGTGACTACAGCACAATAGATCATATTCATGTACTGAGAGAACTAATTGAAAGAGCGAGGGAATATGAACTTCCATTGTGCATGGCTTTTATCGATTATGAAAAAGCCTTTGATTCGGTGAAACCATCAGCAGTTACAATGGCTCTGAAATCCTACGGTGTTGAAGATGTGTACATTAATATTATTAATAACATCTATGAAAATGCAAGTGCAAAGATTCGGCTGTTTGAAAATACAACACACATAAAAATTGGAAAAGGAGTGAGACAAGGTGACACCATATCTCCGAAGCTCTTTAATGCCACATTGGAAAATGTCTTTCAATCACTGAACTGGGAAAACAAAGGGATAAAGATTAATGGAGATTATCTAACCCACCTTCGTTTTGCTGATGACGTAGTCATTTTTGCAACTACCCCATCAGAGCTGCAGAGTATGATCCAGGAACTTGCTGACAAGAGTAAAGAAGTGGGATTAAAAATGAACTTTCAGAAGACAAAAGTGATGTACAATGCTTTTACAAGAAATGAAGATTTATTGATTGATGGAGAAAAGCTGGAGATAACAGACACGTACGTTTATCTTGGACAGCAGATATCAAGTGAGGGTCACATTGATGAAGAAATTAATCGGCGTACAAAACTTGCCTGGAGAACTTTTGGAAGAAAGGGCATAATTTTCAAGAGCAATATACCATTATGTCTTAAAAGAAAAGTGTTTGATCAATGCATCCTTCCAGTGCTTACGTATGGGGCAGAGACATGGACCTTAACTAAAAGAGACATACAAAGGCTGCAGACAACTCAAAGCAGCATGGAGAGGTGCATGCTTGGTGTAACCAGGAGAGAAAAGAAGAGGAACTCGTGGATCCGAAAAATGACAAGAGTGGAAGACATCGTGATCAGAGTTAAATCCCTGAAATGGCAATGGGCTGGGCATACTGCCAGAAGGACAGACCATCGGTGGACAGCCGAAATTTTAGATTGGATTCCAAGGGACAGGAAAAAACCCAGAAGAGGACCACATGGAAGATGGGTGGATGAAATTCGAAAGTATGCGGGAGTGACATGGAGAAGTCTGGCACAAGACAGACCGTTGTGGAGGAAACTTTGGGAGACCTTCGTCCAACAGTGGATTGATAATGGTTGACAATGATGATGATGATTATATATATGTAGCCAATAAACCCCACCACTAACAAGGGCTAAATGGACTAGTACTCATGTTTATTCCTACCATAAGAATATATATATGTGAATAGGCCTTAGACTTGCCTCCATAGACCAGACACTTTTTGTACCTTATTGCATATCTAGGACCCACATGTTGAAGTATGGATTTTTTTTGTAGTGATTTTCAGTCAATATATCACACTTTATCATTTGGTGGATTGGATGTCTTGTGTATATCATTATATTGCTCTCTAAAATTCAAAGCCAGCTCCTCAAAGAAAAATGTAATGGATTTAAATTAATACTTACATATATCAAATATTTTTCCTTATTGCATATCTAGGACCCACATGTTGAAGTAGGGATATCTTTTATAATAATGTTCAGTTAATGTATCACACCTTATCATTTGGTGGATTGGATGTCTGTGTATATCATTATATTGCTCTCTAAAATTCAAAGTCAGCTCCTCAAAGAAAAAATGTAATGGATTTAAATTAATACTTATGTATATCAAATATTTCCACCTACAACGTTTAGGTTATACCGAGGTGCAAATGGAAAGTTTTCAGCCGAGCATCACACACATCCATTATATTGTTCAATTGTGATCTTGTGTACTTAAGATGTCATTGCCACCTACTTTCAAAATGTACTGAATTTGATTTTCCACGATTTCCTTTTACCTCCTTTCCTGTTTTTCAGTATGAGAAAATTTTTATTTTGATCTCACCATTCATTTTTTTAACATGTCCAAACCAGTCTAGAATGTTAATTTCCATTCTAATTACAAAACTTTCTGTTGTGAACCAGCTGAGTCTTTTCTCGAAGTTATTTTTGATGCAATCATCTCCAGTGCTCATGCATTTTCCCCCTTCAGTGTCAAAGGTTTTACATCCAAGCATGAAACTAGGAAGAATTTAACTGTTGTACCCAGGCATTTGATTACTTATTGTAAACACTTACCCAAAACTTCTATGATTTATAAATTAAATTTATATATCTACTAATTCAATATCCTAATTGCACGTATTTGTGCACTTGGACAAATTTCATGCCATTCAGACAGATTTTGCACAACAGCAGGTTGCTCTGAAACAATGATCTTAGCCTCTTCCTTCATTATTAATGAGTTTGAATATCACATGAATGTAATTGATTTTGGAAAATGTACCCTGCACTTCACATTTACTTTTATAAACAGATTTACATAATCAGGGTAATTAAAATATCAAAACCACAAGCCAAAGCACTCATTTTTTTTTTTTTCAATCACATGTTATACACACATAAAAATGTTATTCAGGTAGGGTGACAGTGCATGTCCTTGACTCTTCCTTAAGTCTTACCAGCTATATACAGTGAAACATCCATTAACAGACACCTCTGAACAATGAAACCTCTTAACAGTGGTCAACGGACATCACAGTCAGTTCTCAGGATCTAATGAATGGATACCTTGTCCCTTAGGATTTAACATAGTTCCTTCAGAACTTCAGTGAGAGGGGTAAAATAGAAACGAAGTATATTGTTAAAGGAACTGTGTCTTTGGTAGGATAGGCTGGATTACAGCTGATACGTTGGTGTGCTTAAGTGAAATGGAAGGAGTTAAAGTTCAGTTCTACATGAAACAAGCTCCAGCTCCTGTGTATGCTTTGGTTGCCCCCAGGGACTGCGGGGATTGGGGAGGGGCATTGCTGGTGCCTAAAATGTTTCGCATTGGCAGGGATATCTCTTCATTTGGTCTTTGTGGGTTCTGTTCTTGCTTTTTGATGTGTGGCCAGGTAATCGTGCATTTACATTTCCCTGTCTGACACATTTTTCTTTCCTATAGCATACCCTAATCCTAATCTCCTTGCCAAAGGGAAATTCCCACTTACGCTGTAAAAGGGGATCTTGCTTGGCAAGATTTGTTTCCAAGAAAGTTAGCGAGGAGTTTTATTTGAAAAATTCGATATATACAGTAAAGCTGCTTCAACTTGTTCGATATAAGAAAATGTGTTACATGTTATTTTCAGGCTATTTTAACAGTGATTTTGAAAAGTTCGAAATACACAATCATTCAATATAAACGGGCTCGACTGTATTTGCAGGGTTTGTACACCTCCTGGAATTGAAGGACTTTAAATGGGCTTTTTCTCATTATCCCCCCGACCCTTGAAAAGTCCTGAGGTTTGATTTTGATTCCTGGAAATTATTGCACTTTGGACTTTTTTGATGTCAGAATTGCTCATTTAGCATGCAGAAGGTGAATCCCCCCCTTTTTTTTTTCTTTTTGAAATACACAATTTTGGTTTGTTTGCTGGAAGGTATTTTGAGTTTGTTGTTTCCAGCTGACATGCACGTGGTCCTCACCTGATGGGAGGAGCAACAGGCTTAATTGGATCAGCATTACGTAAGAAAGAAAAAAACAACAAAAAAAACGGACACATCCCTACTGCTACAGAATCTTCGTAATCACTGCGAAAATCATTAGTCTGCTACGTAGTATATGAAACTGAATATGCTCCAGAAATGTGAAATAATGTTATTCAACATCTGTGTAAAGTTGTTTTTTTACATGTGCTCAAGATTCTAACATTTATTAAACATCTTTGAGATTGTTGGGTGTTTCTAATATCATGACTTTTTTCTTTTGTTTATTTATTTTTATTTTTTTCTGATATTTTTTGGACATTTTCATGTCATCCGCTGACTGAAAACATTCAGAACTGTGGGAAAGTTTTGTTCTAGTAGGGATGAGAATGTTATGTGATTTTCAGAATTTCAAAATTTTCTGACAAAGCTACATTTTTTTCTTTTCATTTCATTCTTGGTCATATTCTTATTTTTTATATTTCTCAGATCATGTTCCTTGATTTTAATATCTTTGGTAATAGTGAAGAAGGGGCAAATTTGTATTTTTTAAGAATTTTTTTAAGGAAATGCATGTTTTTCAATTTTTAACTACCTCTTCTTCAAAGCAGATCAGTAGCGCAAACATTTCTGTATCTTTTCTTTCCTTTTCTTCTTCTTCTTTTTTTTCTGTATATTAAATATCAAAATTAATACTTAATCCATGCGCTATGCCATTTCCGTGATCTGTAAAATTGTTTTCACAGCATTCCTTTGTCATTTCTTGCTGTATCAAGGGGCAGAGCAAGCCTTTTTTCTGTTGCTTAAAGCAAAATTAATGTTAAAAAACACTACTGTAGGTACACTTTGCATAGAAAATAATTTTACGGGGAACAAAAGATGGTAGCAGACGTTGAAGTTCTGTTTTTGAACTGATTTTTTTTGTAAACTAAATAAAGTAAAAATGCGTCTTGCTTTTTTTTTTTTTTTTTTTTTTTTTTTATATATATTGGGTTGGTGCGAATTAAATTTCGGGCACGAACGAGCAGTGAGACAGGTTCCCACCACAATGGAATGGGACCACCCACAGGTGCTGCGGGTATTACATCACAGAGTTACTATAAATAGCTAGTACGTGTGTGAAGAACAAGGCTCGTGCATGGTTTGTTTGGACATAACGTAGGTTTGCAAAGGAAACATACGGTCGCCGGATTTGAGTCAGTCACCGACCTGATGCTGTTTCTGACAATGTTCTGTTACGTGTGGTTGAAGCGGACCCCCAAGAAACGTGTCGTGAGATAGCGGCAGAGGTAGGTGTTCACCACACAGCAGTTGTTCGGCGTCTGGCTGCTATGCATACATACATACATATCACTAAGCTGTTCTCTGAGATTCAGAGGTTAGCTCCAAAAAGAAATACAAGCTTCCAGATATTTTTACTTATTGTTGTCGTATCAAACTTCGCCATTTACAGCGATCTTGATATACAACTCGTGCTTCACTGATATCCATTACACGCCGTACACAAGATCTTTTATACTTCATACTCATAATCTTTTTCTCATGCAGACACTCCTGAATGTAAGACCCCGTACTTCTTCAATAACAACGGTCGTAGTGAGCGAGGGTTTGCCTCCTAGGGGCATTCCGTGGTTACAATGGGGCATAGAACAGCAACAAGGGCTTCTGTGAATCTTGGAGAAGTGCCAGCTAGTCCTGTGTGACATTGGCGAAAAGACCCCAACTCACTGGGTTTTGTTCCAGAATCCTTAAGTTGAATGACCAACTGGAACCCTCAGCTGTGGGCTAATCCCCCACACTGATGTACTTACCTGATTAAAAAGACAAAAAGAAATATTAAGAATGACTCAAGTGTGGGATATGGTGGACCTACCACACTTGAGAAGGACGGTCCACCATGGAATCGTCTGGCTGCTATGGGTAATGTAAAAGCTGGACCTGTGGCTGCTGCATGACAACTGCCAACAAGACTAGACATTTGGAAGTGCTTTCCAGGAATAAATAGGAACCTCTACTGCATGGAATCGTCACTTGCGACGAGAAGTGGGTCCTTTATGATAATCTGAAATGATCTGCACAATGGTTAAGCAAGCAAGGCACAGTCTGCTGGACGGTATCGTAAGCCACCTCTACACACCAAGAAGTTGGTGCTCCTTGTCTGGTGGTACACAGCTGGGGTAATTCACTGGAGTTTCTTGGCAAGAAGCCAAACCATCACTGCAGAACATTATTGTGCTGAATTACACCTGATGCACCAGAAATTGCTGCAGAAACAACTGGCTTTGGTCAACAGACATGGTGTTCTTCTGTTCCAGGACAATGCCCGCCCTCATGTCGCCCAACGAACCATGCTGACACTAAGTGCCTTGGGCTATACAGCACAGCCTCATCCTGCCTATTACCCGGACTTGTCTCCAACAGACTATCATCTGTTTTGTCGCCTGGATCGCTTCCTGTCCTGGAAACAATTCATGACAGACAACGAGGTTCGATGTGCAGTTGATGACTTCTTCGGGTCCCAGCCACAAGACTTTTTTTGTTGCGGGATCATGGCCTTGCCATACAGATGGCAACTATGTGTTAATACCGAGAGGGATTATTTGGCCTAGGTAAGTTGCCCTACTTTTCCGTTCTCGGCGTCCACGTGTGCTGGTCCTTTGCCGGACATTTCATTCGCACCAACCCGATAGGATTAATTGATTAAGAAATGGCGAAACCATGCATTTTCTGAGAAATTACGAATCCAAAAGTTAGTATGTCGTCAGAAACTCCTGGAAAATTCTTTTAATGGCTTTTCAAAAATCAGTACAAATCATGCATATGTTGTTCTCCTGGCTTCTGCTTAACTTGTGAATGATATGAAGAACTCGTGGGCCCTTCTTTCCCCAAATGTTAAACTTATCCTCAAAATGCTCACACACCGTTTTCACACTTGGTCCCACTCTTTCCCCTTGCCTTTTCTCTAATACTGAAAAATGTTATGAGGTATGACTCTGCTGCTAATAGAAGCATTCTTTTCGGAGTCCAAAACTAAGCTAGATCGTCAAAAGAGCACCTCTTTGCCCACATATGTGATTAAGTGTGATAAGTGTGGCATATGTGATTAAAACTTTGGTATGCTTTATTCTAAGTAATACTCTAATATAAAAAGGATTATACTGGGACCTGAAGGGAAAGAAAAATGACATAGTAATTGCACATACATACTTTCTTATACCCAGAATGAGTGGCAGCTTGCTGGTTTTAGTTAGTGGGATTGAGCTTTTTCTGTGTGAGAGAAATGCATTTAGCGGTGGACACTACTATATTTTTCAGCTTCTGTCATTTTTGGTAGCTATGATGTTGAGAATTTTAGCAGTCAAATTACTGGAATTGCCCTTTGTATGCTTGTATGCTTTGAAAATATTTTAGTTCTGTGGATATATCATGTTAAACCTCAACTAGACAAAACCCGTCAGAATCAAAGGTAAGCATTTTTTTTTTTTTTTGAAAGTAATAAACTCATATGAAAAGTTTATTTACATCTTTACATAATGGAAACGTCTTATGTACGTGAATAAACTGGATTGAGTGAATGTTAAATTGTATGTATACATCACACAGTCCAGTGGCATAACACAATCAGGTCTTCAAGTGTTCGCTGTTCCGATAAGAACTTTCAAACATATTCCTGCTAGCATTGTTTTGCACAACAGTTCGCTGAGAAGAGAGACTTTGGACTATCTGAGTCCCTCCATACTTCCGCCTTCAACAGTGCGCGAGTCAACCGCACGCTTCTCCCTTAGACTTCTCATGGAAACTTTGCCACCCCACAATGCCCGAACCGTTGCCCCAATATCATTTTTCTCTTCGACTGGCACATCTACATGGTAAGACCGTTATTTTGATACCTCAACCATATGTTTACGTTCAGCCGTTCTCTCGCTCACAACTGGTCTTACAGTAAAAAACCTTATAGAATTAATATATAGATATGCTCTGTTGGAAATGTTGCATACATGTGCTTAATCCCAGAAGCCATTTGATTGTACCAATTAATAATGATGCTACCACATATGACTTGCATATATTTGATGAATCAATACTTTTCTTTTTCAGGTGGTTATAATGCGTGACTATCACCATCCCAATATCGTGGAAATGTTTGATAGCTTTCTCGTAGGGAATGAACTATGGGTTGTAATGGAATTCTTAGAAGGAGGAGCTCTTACAGATATTGTCACCCATGCAAGGTACATCTAAAACTGCATAATTCCTGTCTTCATATGTGTTTTTCAGTTAGAAATATATTTATATTAGTTCCATTGGTTTCTAAGCTGAATATTTTTTACAGATCTTCAGTATTTTTAATGTAAATTCAAACTCTAATCCCTGTGTAGTTTGCTGTGGGCTGTAAAAGTTCATGCTATCCAGTTTGAAAACAGGAGGAACCTGGCAAAACCCCATTGCTAACCTGCCTTCCATCCACTTGGGGGATGAATGCATGGGAGCTTTTATTTTTGTTTCCATATATTCACAAATATTGACCAAGTCAACTAAGTAATTTGTAAGCTAATATGTGGCTATGAACTATGTAAATATTTGATGAATATCCAATATTCATACCATATACTTCTGTTGTGTCACATTACTATCGATCAAAAATTAAGCTTCTGCAGGTGGTAATCTTGCGAAATTGTTGACACAAAAGATCGTTATAAACATTTTAATGAGCATTATGAAATGCCTCTTACCTTGCTTTGATGCCTCCAACTTTGGTGTATAGCCTCGATTTAAATCGTTGTGATTACCACCTGCTGAGGTCTAATTTTTTATTGACAATAATGTGACGCAACAGAAGTATATGGTATGAATATTGGATATTTAGATAGTCCATATATTCACTTCTGAGAAATAAAAGTACTTCTAAAATAGCAAATTCTCTTACACAAGAAGCCCCACAAAATTATGTCGTAGGTATGAAGAGATTAGGCTTGGTTTCATAAAATATAAACGGAATAAATGAGAAAGAAGTATAATTAACCAAGGGATTTGAAAAGTTCATTGTAAATGTGGTAGACAGTGATGAGATGAAGAAGCTTATTTCAAAAAAATGTGTTCTTGATTGCAGGTTTAGTGTGATTTTTTGTCAATGTAAGGAAGAGTTTTTGCCAGAAGATTGGACCACCGAAGGACAACCGAAATTTTAGACTGGATTCCAAGGGACAGGAAAAGATCCAGAAGAAAACCACCTGGGGGATGGGTGGATGAAATTCGAAAGCATGCCAGAGTGACATGGAAGAGACTGGCGCAAGACAGACCGTTCTGAAAGAAACTTGGGGAGACCTTCATCCAGCAGTGGATTGATAATGATTGATGATGATAATGATGAAGAAAGGATTTAGCACAGCCTGGGGTATAGCATTATTCTTTGATCGTACAGTGGCTTCCAGGCAGTCTAGGTGGGGAACCTGTACAATAATACCATACATGAGATTCTTCCGCGAATTCGCGGAATTCCGCTTTTTTTCGGCATCATTTTGGTCATTCTCGAGGTCATTGCAAAAATGAAGAGAAATTTTTCAGGATTTTTTAGGGGGTCGTCGTTCTATAGAAAAAAAAAAAGCGGAATTCCGCGATTCCGCTTTTTTGTGGAGTAAAATAACTAAGCGCTTTCTAGCTGAAAGCGTTGCTTTTGGAGCAGACGCGGCGGGGGGCAAGAAGAAATGTTGGAGGGTGGAGTCAGGAGCTCAATTCGTTTAATGCTGTCAACAATGGATGGGTTGTCAGTCACTTGAGCATCGCAGCGCAAAGGGTGGATGGAAGCTCCGCCTACTTCGTGCGTTAGGGAAACTCCCGCAGCCCTTTCCGTGTCTTGCGGGAAATCGCCACTCTGCATTCTATCAGGGCCAAACTATCCGCTTGATTCTATCTGTGACGTCATCGCCAGAAACTCTTGTAATTTGCAAATGTAGCCGAATGCGTTCACGCTTTTCTGAGATCGTTCGAGAATCGAAGCTCTCGTGAATCCTCTTCCTACGGAGGATGCCAAAAAATACGGAATCTCCGTAATTATTACGGATTTCCCCCGGGATTACGGGTGACTAACAAAAAAATTATGGATATTCAGATTTTCGCTGTTATTAAGAAAGTTTTACTGATTTTGTAAATAATCGACGTAAAAGCCTCTGAACAAAGTTCGTAACACAGCCCTTTGTCTTTTTTTTTTTTTTTCTCTTCTCAGGTGGTGGAATTTGTTTTGCTTGTTTCAAAGTGTGAACAAAAAAAAAAAAATGCCCGTCGTGCTTCTTTCGCCGTGGCCCGGGATTACGTCGACCTGAAGCGTCTAAATAAAGTTCGTGACGCAGCTTTCTTTTCTTAAATTCGTTCTACCGCCCCGCCCCCGAAGAGAAGGAATTTGTTTTGCTTGTTTGAAAGCTAAGTGGAAAGGAAGAATGGCGCCACGCCGCGGGATTATGTAGGCCTGGTGGTCTTCTTTTGCCGTGATCCGGAATTACGTTAGTTCGGATGTGCTTCTTTTGCCGTGATCCGGAATTACGTTAGTTCGCATGTACTTCTTTTGCCGTGATCCGGAATTACGTTAGTTCGCATGTGCTTCTTTTGCCGTGATCCGGAATTACGCTAGTTCGGATGTGCTTCTTTTGCCGTGATCCGGAATTACGTTAGTTCGCATGTACTTCTTTTGCCGTGATCCGGAATTACCGATGCCTCTGAACCATGTTCGTGACAAACCTTTTTTTTTTTTTTCTAAGGAGGAGGAATGTGTTCTGCTTGTTTGAAAACTTAGTGGAAAGAAAGCACGGCGCCCGGCTAGGATAACGTCGGCCCGAAGCCGCTGAACAAAGTTCGTGACGCAACTCTGTTTCTTTCCTTTTTTTTTTTTTTTTTCTAAGGAAGAATGTGTTTTGCATGTTTGAAAAGCTAAGTGGGGGGGGGGGGGAGGCACGGCTTTGGGCCAGTATTACGTCGGGCCGAAGCCTCTAAAAAGTTAGTGACGCAGCTTTCCGTTGTTTTTTTTTTGTTGTTTTCTTTCCATTCTTTCTCTCTAAGAAGGAATTTGTTTTGCTTGTTTGAAAGCTAAGTGGAAAGAATGTGTCATGAGAGGCTCAAAAACAGGGTTAAAAACAAGAATTCGGCAGAGAAAATTTCCCCACTTGCTTGACGTTGATGGAGATTCATGTCACCATATTCACAATGCAAGCAAAAAATTTTGCAAGCCATTTTATAAGGTTACATTGAGAAATACTTTATTGACTTCTTCAATGACTAAAAACTAAGCTGTGGATATATGTTTCTAATTCTTGCAAGTTTCTAATTGCTTGACTAAATTCACAAACTTTCCTAGACAAATACTTTTCACCTCAGGATTTAGCTAGTAAAGATTCACATGTAAGTTTTAAATCTGATTTTTTTAAATATTTCATTTTATTTTGTTCTTAAATCCCTACTTGTCTATTGTGAATATAATAATGTGCTTCACTTTAATATTTACTTACATAATTTACAGAAAATAATTCCATATGGCTAGCGTACTTTTAAATATTGTATATATGCTGTATTTGAATTTGCTCACCGCGCGTTCGCGTGTCCCAATTTTCCACCCAGTTAAAAAGTTCAGCTTTTTTTGTCATCGGCCGGTCTCATGTATGTAATACATTGTGTGGATTGTTTTCAAACTGGATGTCATGGATTTAAAAAGTGTGGCAGTCTGTGGAGGAGTAGAAAGTTCTACTCTGAGAAAAGTGGATTTCTTTTTTAAGGTGTAGATGTGGTTATTAAAACAAGACAGGAAAAAAAGTTGGTTGTTCTTAGGGATTTGAGTGGAAGAGTTGGAATTGAAGATGTGTTGGATAAATCTGGAGAGAACTATTTGGCAAATGTGAATGGAAGAGTCTAACTAATGTTTAAGCAATGAACTCTTTAAATGATTAACAGTATCTTTAGACACAAAAGCATCCACAAATATACTTGGTGGGAAGAAGCTAGGAATGGGAATTATGTCATAGTGGAAAGGTTTCTAAGAAATGTAGTTATAATATGAGGTGTTACTCATCTCTATGTGAACAAACTTGGGCCACATTTTAATTTTTCCCAGAGCTGACGAAACAGTCATTAAAATCTGTCCCTTAATTTTTGCTGTGGGTGCTGTATTGTTCTTTTAATTGAGACAAGAAAAATGCAATATTGTAAGTATTTCTCCACCCCCTCTTTCCCAGACATGGTGCCAGTGTACCGAGTATTTGTGTGCTGACTTTCACTGTAGTGAATGAGTGATGGGATGTGGCTGGACTGTAGCTAGGTCCCAGAACCAGGGGAGGGGTTGAAGGGCTATTTGCGGGGGATCTGTGTTCAACTAAAAACTTATTTTTTTTATATACAAATTATTTCTTCTGGTGGATGGAAATGAAATTATTGGGAAACGAATTTCCCTAAAGAAATACTTGGGGAGACCTACATCCGACACTGGATGTGAGAAACGGTCTTGAGATGCTATGATGGGGCAGGAATTGCTTCGACTAGCGCAAATCTGAAGATTCACAGATATTTATGTTCAGTTGCTTGGAATTTCCTTGTCCTGGGAAATGTAATGTCTGCCGCCCCGGTAGCGCAGTGTTCTAAGCGATGGCCTCTGATCATTTGTCTGAACGGGGTCCGGGTTCGAATCCCGGTGAGGCATGGATGTTGTGTTTGTCTTACGGCACTGGCTCTCTCTTTTCCCTGGAACCAGTGACCCTAAATTAGGGACGAGCGACTGCTTATAGCCCATTGAGTTGCTCACGGTGGTCGTTAAACCTTAAAAAAAAAAAAAAATGTAATGTCTGGCATGCTCGACCGGAAATCTGGAGGTGCAGGTTCGATTTCCGCTCCAGGACGATAAAAAATTTAAGTTTTCTGAAGGAAGTGGTTACATGGAATACAGTGAAAATATAATAAATTAATTTTTTTTACTGGTGCTAACACAAGTATTGCTTTGTTTTTAATCTCCTTTTATTAATTTACTTCATTAGCTAATACTTATGCCCCAAAGTAAAATCAATTACATGAAATATGAAATAAAAAGGGGTGAAAAAAAACAGAACTCTCTTGAAATATAAAAAATAAATAACAGTTTTTGAATTTGCTTGATGGTGGTGGATTTGCGTGTTCTTATCTCTGGAGTCAAAATAACTTCCAACTAGCAGATTATTATTATTATTATTATTACTTTTAGTTTACTGTTCTCTTTTTCATGAAACCATGCAATGCCATCGGAGATTTACTGTTGTCATACTTCAACTTTTTCTACTACTCCTTCAGTTCTACTTTTTTCTACATATTTAATTGCATGTTCTCTTTTGGTGGTGGTGCTCAGTGGTAATCAATTCTTGCTGTGGTCAGTAGCCATACCAATACCCTCTTTCCTTTCAAAAGCCAGAACCAGAATCCCCCCCCCCAAACAAGTTTCTCCAGCACAGGCATCATAAAAACAACACTCCTTCTGGATGTAAAACAAAGAACAAGAAGATGTTGAAAGCTTTTTCTCTAACACACATGCTCAAGGATTTCATTTTAGCACTGTTTTTCAACACATAGAGATAGATATATTTATATACTGTAGTTAAAGTATCCCCACAACAGCACTTCTTTGTTGGCAATGAACACCTGGGAGATTTTAAACAGCATCTTAGCATCATCATTTTTTTTACCAGTCTTTTTATCGTTTTTTTTTTTTCTTTTTTCATAATGTTCTTTAAAATTTCGGCTTTCTCCAGGGAAAAAAAAAAAAAACCCCTCCCCTCAGCATTTCTCTCTTTCCTGGCCCAAAACACTGACCTGCCTTTTTATCATGTGGCAGAGAATCATTGGTGCAGCTGCTGATTTCTCCGTAGTTACTCATTGTTTGGGCTGTATAACTTCAATTTTTCTTGTTTTTAAAAAACGTTAATGCATGACAAAATAAAAAAAGCATTTGCAGGGAGACCGAGTCCCCTCTAGCCCACTGCTAGCTAAGGTCCTGGGATATCAGGAATATGTTTTCGGCTATCTGTTATAGATGTCCTATGATCTAATATTAGAAGGAAGCTGTGTAAGAATAATTTTAATGCAACTTATTATTGATGTTTGACTAGATTTGTGCATGTAAGTCATGTCATAACATGGAAAGTTTATGTTGTGGCATTGAAATAATGCCAATACGATGGATATTTAATTATTATGTGGTTGCTTTTGTTATAGGAATAACAATTCAACTTCTCTTAAAGCTGTGATACCTTGTGCATTAATTAGTGTTGTGATGGTTTAGAATTTGATCTGCAAGCGTGTACTCATGTATAAAAGATTTTTTTTCACTCCTGTAGAAACAAGGGTAAAGAATAATGATGTATGAGATCACCCCCCCCCCCCAACTTGTTGAAGTCTCCCTTTGTCTCACATAGTAGTGCATTAGTTTTAAACATCATTTTGAATACAACTTGGTTCCTTTTCAGCTTTTTTTGCCACACCAGGCATGTTAAGTATGAATTTTTTCATGGCTGTTTTTGACCTCTGTTTTTCACTATAGCAAGCTAGTTCTAAGAAAGAGTAATTTTTGGAGACATTCCTAACCAATTTGCTTCAGGAGGGCTTTAATTTTATGAAGTGATTTTTTTTTTCCAAACTTAAAATCTTGGAATAGGCCAAACAATTTCCCCAAGAGACAAGAAGTTAATCTCTTTGTTACTTCATCACAGACATACATGCATTAAAAATGTCTTAATTCCTTTAATTTTTTTTATTTGGCACCCGTCTGTCAGATGATGACAAGGCAAAAAAACATCATTGCAATTCGGTTGGTGGCAGAGATGAATTTTCTGCTGTTCAAGCTGTCCCACTGTGCAAGTGTCTGTACCCTATGTGGATTTGCAGCAGTATTCATAGTGATGAGAATTAGATGAGCTGAAAGAAATCATTCTGGAGTCACTCTGCTGTCTGATGTGAAAGTAAAACAGACTCCTCTCTGGATTAAACCCAATGTTATTCTAGATGAAGAAACTGTTATGAACAGATAATTCCTGACAATGAGGTGAACCACAATCAAAAGTATACTGGCCCCTCTGTTGGCCTAGCACTTCAAAAGGAGTTTTGGGTCATGGCAAAGGGCTGATGATAATTCAAAATGGTGTAACATGGTCTTTCCCCAGCAAAGCAGTCAATGGACAAAGATCATCACATATGATTCATCATTAATGTTACAGCTAATAACAGGTAGGACCTACTGAACCTGAACAGCTATTTTTAACCAGCTGGCATTTTCAATATTTATGGCAGCTATGCATTTTTCAGTAAAAATGTTAACATTTTGGACATAGTAGCAAATTTGTCTCGTTGATGTTCAGATTTTGTTGCTTGTGGATCACATTGCAAGAATTTCTTAATTTTACAAAATCTGTCCCTTAATGTGTAGTCTCAGGAATTAGAGGTGCTTCCCCCCCCCCTATTTGTTTGACCACACAAGTCAGCTTATTCAATTCCTTTTGTGCAGTAGATCACTGGAGCATGTAATATTGTGATAAATGCGTTTAACTCTGACAGGGCGAGAGAGACAAGGTTTAATTACATGTGCACACATTTTTGGGTGTCATAAAAATCATTTCTTCAATAAATATGCTCCATCTACTTGTAAAGCTATCAGGTGCTATGTAATGTTTCACATGTGGTGTTGTCCAATGTCTCCACACAAGATACCTTGCTGGCATCTTCCTTGAGGTGGGACCTGCACCCTGCACTTTAAATTTTCAACAAAGTTTTCTGTGTTTTGCATATTTGTACTTCTCTGGAGCTTGTGAAGCTACAAATGGCAGAGATATTTTATGTCTGATGGCTCTCCAAACCATTGCTTCAGCAAGAGTTTGTGGTGCTTCTTTTTTGTAAACAGTTGTATGTTCTCATGGCTAAACACTACTGAACACCATTCAGCTGCCATTCAACTCGCACAAAGCAACATTGATGATGTTCACTACGACGGGTAGTAATGAAAGTCTGACAGGTCAGTAGGATACAAAATTTCAACCCCACTTCCAGTGAATGGTACGAACTGTGTGATGGATTAATTGGAGTGCAACAACACTCCTTGAGCAGAAATGGCTGGCTTGTTTACCACAGCCATCCAGTGGACACACAAATCATGCTTTTTTTTTTTTTTTTTAGGAACTTGCCTTCTCATTCAGTCATCTTGAACTTGTAAAGGTTGAGCATGTAGGCTTTCTTCTTTCTATTGTGTCTAATGTTGATGTATGATAAGCCAACAATCTATCATCTCTTGAAGTTTGTGCTTTGTACTTAACACTTTGTTTTCTCTTCATTTGTCTGTAAATTCACTAAATTTATTATTATTGTAAATTTATTTATTATTATTGTTATTTGTATAGATTACAATTTTTGGTGTAAAAAGAAGCAGTAATATATACTCTAGGATTTTCTCACAAACATACTGTTTCTAATCAGATTTCTTGAAAATGTAATAATTTATTCCTGTAAAATCTTAAGGGTCAACCCATGATCATTCTCAACTGCTCATATGCAATTTTTAAATAGGTGACAACTGAAATGGTGTTACCAATTAACTAATCTGTTGTACCTATTAACTCAGGAATTGTACATTTTTTTTATCTAATTTAATTTTTGATATTTAGAATGGATGAAGAGCAAATTGCTACAGTTTGCAAACAGTGCCTAAAGGCCTTGGCTTTCCTTCATTCACAAGGAGTTATTCATCGGGACATCAAAAGTGATTCCATATTATTAGCTAGTGATGGAAGGGTAAGTCATTTCTATTTGATAATTTTAATAGTAAAACATATTGCGCGAATTTTAATGACCCCTTAACATTGCATAATCTTTGCATGAAATTTTAAGGACCAGAAACAAATGCTGTGTGTGTGTGTGTGTGTGTGTGTGTGTGTGTGTGTGTGTGTCCTTTGTAATATTGTTTTTTTATGAAGACAAAATATTTGCTTAGAAATAAGTGTTGGTGGTATTTGAAGAGCATTACACCCTTTCCTTCATGAGGAAACAATTTTGTGTACTGAAGTGGTGTGTTGTCCCAAGATTTTCCTTTATGCTTGGGATTTGTGATGCAGGGTGTTTAAAAAAGTATGCTGCTGTGTTATGGACAATATGATGTTTAATTGATTTGCTGTGCAAAGACAAAGCACACAAAAGGGAAACAAATTACACATACTTTTACCTTTACAACAACTATTTGAAATGGTTTCCTCATACCTGGATGCAGGCAGGTTTATGCTCTTTTTGTGACATTTGCAGCTACCTTACATAATGTTTGTTCAGTTATGTTTGCCTTCAATTCTTCAAGTGTATGAGAATTGTTGTGCAACACTTGACCTTTTAAATGTCCCCAAAGGAAAAAAAATCTGGAGGGGTAAGATTTGGAATCCTTGGGGGCCACAAGTTTTTTGAGATCAAGCAACGTCTGAAAAATTCCTGTAACATTGCCATAGTTTCATTTGCTGTATGACAAGTCGCACTATCCTGTTGAAACCAACATTGTCGTTCATTCACTTCCAACAATGCAATAAATTGTTGGATTATGTCACGATAAACTTCATCACCTACAGTTTTGTTTTAAAATATAGGCCCAATAACATGACCACACAAGATGGCACACCAAGCCCCAATTTTCAGCGTATGTAACGATAATTTGTGATATGCACGAGGGTTTTCACCGCTCCACATTCAGCTATTCTAACTGTTTGCATTGCCATCCAAGTGAAATCAGGCCTCATCACTAAAGTAAACACAATCCAACACCTCAGTCCCATTTTCATTAATAAGCAAACAAACCCAATGACAATGTTGTAGACGTTTTTCATGGTCTTCTTTGTAGCCCTGAAAACAGTAGTTGGTACCAGTTCAGTTTGAGAAGATAACTTTCAATGCAATTTTCTTGGTGAGTGAGTTAAATGTTTGTTCAGAACTTCTGCAGTTAGCAGTGATGACTGGCCTGGTCTGTTTGTCTTCCACACTCCCACTCTCATGAAATTTCACCATTAAACATGATATTAATATATATCAAATACGTGGAGATAATGTAAATGGACGATGTCATCGCTCTTTCCACGTTATTTTATAAACAACGCATAGCGACTGAAAATGTCACCGCTCTAGCGATGACATCGTCCATTTACATTATCTCCACGTATTTGATATATATTAACCATTTCTATCGCCCTTTGAATTTATCAGCTACAATTAAATAGCTGTTGCGTTAAATGCCACCAGATGATGCCATCTCAGTTGCTGAGACCATCAATACGTATCCGTATAGTCAGATGCTGACTGATAAACCACGCATGGTGCTGAGAATTGTGGGCGCCGTAGCGTAAATTCGAACGCACTCGACTAGTTATCGAGAGTTCTGGGGTTCGATCCCAGCGGTGCCGGAACACAATTTTTCAGTCGCTATGCGTTGTTTATAAAATAACGTGGAAAGAGCGATAACATTGTCCATTTAAACATGATATTGTTGGCTTATTTGGGGACTAAAGACTGAGGAAATTGCAGCTGAAACTCATCTTGCACACATTTATAAGATTTATACACTAAGAAAGACTCCACAATAAACACAAGTTCTTTCTTGAAAAACAACATGGCCGATGTAACACAGCGGAATGGAAGCCTGAATGAGAGTAGTGCATGTCAAGATTGTTCAACTGATTACCTTGGGTGCCGTGCTGCCACTTACACTGGAAATTTGATGTAACATTTATTGGGAGATGCTAAGTTCACAAGTCTAGGATACCATGCTGACGTCGCAGATTTGGTCAGTTGTGCCTGTGCGATAAAAGATATCGAAAAACGATATACAAGCATTTGATAGGGTTTTAAAGAAGCTTAATTCGTATATGAGTCAATAGAAACAACACTTGCCGTTATCGTGTAAAAACGGCAAGTGTTGTTTATACTTTAAATGATGTTTTCCAGAAATTTTCGAGGGAATGCAATGTTGATAAAGATGGCTTCATTTCTGGTTATTTAGAATCGGAGGAAGGGTGCGGAAAACTGCTGAAAGGCTTAAATCTACTGGGGTATTCGTACTCTCTCCGTTGCAGCAAATATTTCCGTTTTCGGAAATGTTTAGGTAACAAAACGAAACTAGACATCACAAATTAATTTTTACTGTGTTATTACAGATTTTTATAATACAGTAATTACTAACCATCTCAATAATAATGTTAATGACGTCATTTCATGTTAAATCGTGTCAGACAGCTGGGAAAGGTTTTTAGATCATCTCGTGCGGCGACATCTACCAGTCGTTACAACAAGTCGAATTTCAAATAACTAAAATTATTTCATTTGTCAGGAGTTTTACGTTCTCAGAATGCAGTTTCACACCTTTTCAGTTGGCTCCAGTTTCCATCAACTTTGATCAAAATATGAAGAAAAAAATGTTACAATTTTTGATCTTAATAAAATATTATTTGCTATATAGTTTTAGTGAAATTACCAATATCTATGTAATTTACAATGTCGTTAATTTTTTTAATAGTGTTCTGCATACAGTAATGTCAATTATTGGATTACTATTCTTATTAACAAAAGCAACGCAACTCAAAAATTATCCGAAGCTATTTAATTTTCAGTTCACACCCCATTCAAGAAAATGTATGCCACCATCTATGATATGCACTAATCATTAGCAAAAAACAACTGTACTTGTAGCCTTGTCGCGAATGATAATCTCTATAAAATATTATATAAGAAAAATATTCAGTATCAGAAATTTACTGAAATCCTGCAAATTAAAGACTTCAGTTTTTCTTAGGAAGTGGTTTATTTAAAAGATCGCTGCCCAAGCAGTGTTGTCTGGTACCATTAGGTCTGCTCACATATGACTGTTCAGTGAATAATGCTATTAGTAGGAATGTTGGGATAAAGAAATGGAGCAAGATGCAAACTAGTGAATAGTTATTTGTTGCATCTGCTTTATTTCCGCATTTGTCAAAAAAAAGATCACGGAGAAACAAGGTACAAACCAGTCCTTTTTTATGTTTGCATCTGCTTTATTTCCGGATCAGTTACACAAATTTTCTGACTGCTTCAAAAAACACAATGTTTACATCTGCTCTGCCCATAGTGATATTGTATCGGTTTATCAGTAGTAGAGGCATATCATCTGTGACGTCAGCATGGTATCCTGACCTTGTGAACTTAGCATCTCCCAACATTTATTTGCCTGCTTCGTAAGTTCTTCATTTTAGGGTTGTGTCATTTTTGAAGCACCCTGTACTACATGCATAGCATTTCTGTGTATGTGTGTGCATTAGTTATTGTAATTAGAACCTCTGTGAAGAACAGGGAGACATAATGAGAGTGCCCATCAAACCAGCCATTTAGTTTCAGAAATATTTAGTATGTAATTATTGATAAACCTTGAAGTTAGCGGTGCATGCATAATGTGTTATATCAAATCTAAAAGTTGTTTAACTCTTAAAAACATTAAAAAAATAAACATCTTGAGTAGTTTGAAAAGACAACACTTTTACTCACAGTTTTAGATGTGTTTTTCCCTTGTCAGTCCCTGCAGTTGTTCCTGACTTGGAACTTCATGACAAATTAAAAAAAAAATGATCAGTCTTTATATCCTTCCTGCTGTCCAGTGTTCCGTAAGGAAATAATCACTCTCACAAAACATCAAGAAACTAAAATTAGTAGCACTTGAAAATACTTTGATGTTCATCAGAATGACAGAAAAAAAAGTGAGTAAACTAGTGTAAAATATATATAAATATACACTGTGCTATCAAAAGTATTCAGACACCTTCACATGTGCAAATAAATGTGCATTTGCAGAATCAGAAGTGCATATGTGGGGTGTGCTGTATCTAAATAGGAGTGTTGGCACACTTGTCAAACCACATTGGAAGTTACCATGCCATGTTGAGCTAAACTGACTAACTTCAAGCGGGGCATAGTGGTTGGATGCCATCTGAGTAAGCAATCACAATTCTGGGATTCCTCAAATCCTCTGCCTCTGATGCTCTTCATCCGTGGAAAGCAGCTGCTGCCACTACAGTGAAGCCATGCTCTGTGATGACACACACACACACGTCTTCCACCACGGACTTGGTCAGTGATGCTGCACAAGCCACCGAAACAGCTGTTTACACCAGAACAGTTCATTGGGAACCATGCTAATTCAGCTGCACACAAGCCCTTCATCACTCCAGGCAATGCCTTATGGGTCACATAGTGACAAATCATGCTAATCACTCTTATTCTGATGAACATATTAGGGTGTGGCATTTGCCCAGGGAACACTGTTCTATAGTCAAGTTTAGAGGGGGATCTGTGATGGTGCAGCACTCTGTCTAGTTGTAAGGATTTAGTCCTGTGGTTGTGTTGCCTTCCAGGTAATAACCACTAGCAGGAATGAAATAATTCCGCCTTTTTTTATATTCCTAGTCATCTGGAGAGTTCCCGAGATCGTTGCAGAAATGCAATAATTGCAATAAAACAAATTAGATCAGTATAAATATTGGATCGACTTTATTGGTTTGATGTAAGCACATTGACTAAAATGAAATTCTTATTCATTCCTAAAGAAATGTTGACAATTTTATGGCTTTTTATGTATGCATATATGATGCTTAGGGTAGTTAATAAATGCTGAAAGGTTAATTATTTTTGCATATTCCTATGTGGGAAAAAGTTCAGCCTTTTTCTGCCATGACCACTTTCATGCCTGCTCTAGGTACGAGGACATTCTGAACAATTCTGCACTATATGTGCTGTGTCAGTACTTCAGCATAGATCCTTGCCTGTTTCAGCAAGATTGAGCACCTTGCTGCAAGGTCTGTCCAGGCTAGGTTTGAGGAGCAGGGTGCCCAAGTGTTGGATTGACTGGTCCAATATAAACCCAATAGTTGCTATTGAACTTGAAAGGAGGGCTTTGGAGAGATGTGGAAACTGCCAAAAATGTGGAATGTACTCATCCAAAATTTTGTTATAATAAACTATTTTGCTTGTTATTTGAGGTCTGAAATATTCTTGAAGTTGTAGAAATTGCTTTCTTACCTTGAACATTCAAATTTGTGACAAGGTAAATTAATTTGTGCACTTTTTGTTGTATTGACTAGAGCTGGTTTCTTGCCAAAAAAGTTCATAAAGTAACATAACTACAGAATTGAAATTTTATCCTACATTAGTTCATTAAAGAGAAAAAATAAATAAGCTTACCCAGCGAATTTGGAAAAAATGAACTACATACATAAAATTGAATCAAGTAGTTCCAAATCATAATAAAGAAACAATGAAATTTTATTGGATTCAATATTTAAAAAAAATAAGTAACACACACACACACACACACACACACACACACACACACACACACACACACACACACCGAACTAAGTTATATGGTCAAGAACTAAACATCCTCTAAAATAGTCCTGATATTCACATCATTACTGCAGACAAAAACAGATCAAATTATAATTTTACATTCCTGAAATTGAACCAGTAGTTTAAAATCTTGATTAAAAACATAGATGTAAAGAACTGCAACAAATAATGGATAAAGAAATTATCAATATGAGCTAGAAGAATGAAAAGGGCCTTAAAATCAACACTAATAATTATTGAAATCATTATTGCAGGTAGGTCTCAATCATAATTTTACACAAAAGTGACTACAATAGCAAAATGAATCAAGCAATAACAGGTCTTGAACTATTTGACAATGATCATAATGTAAACTGATTCTTATTCTGGCTATTCATTCTATAATCATAATTACCTTTTTACTCAAATGAACCTCTGGATTTATGATGTGTAGAAGACACCGTTGGCAAAAGCATATTTAGATGGTTTATGTGCATCATATGAAAGATGAATTAACTTTAATAGATGTTACATTCTAAAGTAACTAGCTGTGATCTAGAGAAAAACTTAAAATGCAGTGAATTGAAGGCATAAAGCTGGCTGTTAGCAGCGAAGTAACAGGTTCTATAGGCAAACATTCTTATGAATTGTGTGAGGTATGAAAAATTTATTTTGAACCAGTTATAATACTTTATTTGAGCTAATGTTAAATTTAAAAACATGTGTCATATATTGTTTTACTTAAAATTTTGTTGCAATTATAAGTAAAAAGTGTATGTATTCTTCCTTTAATTTGAATATCTAAAGGTCTCCAGAAATTAAATGACTCTAATTGGCCCAAATGTTAAACATGTATATAATGTAAATTAATCAGTGAACATCAAGGGGAACAATTATAATGAGCGTTATATACAGGGTGGTCGAAAAGTCCCCTGGGGGTTTCGATGGACAACTGTACAAAAACAATCAGATCTACAGCAATGCGGTTTGCAGCATTTGAAAGAGTAAATATTTGAGTTTAATAATCTTACCTTAATACATCTCTACATGCGCTCTCCAACATGTCTGGATCGATTCTATCAAATACTGCTGTAATGCTCTGTTTGAGCTCCTGACGGCTGCTTAATCTTTCCCGGTAAACCATGTCCTTGACATAGCCCCAGAGGAAGAAGTCTAAAGGAGTGATATCCTGGGACCAGGGTGGCCAAGGAATGGGATTATCTCTGCCAATTCATCTGTCGGGAAACTCATGATTCAGGTATTCACGAACGTAAAGTCCCCAATGTGGTGGGGGAGCGCCATTTTGTTGCAGTATGATGGTTTTTTTTTTTTTTGCAAATCCTGTAGTTGGGGAACCTCAAAGTTCTGAAGCATGTCCAGGTAATTATTCATTCGCTCTGTAGACTCGGAGAAGAAGACTCCAAACATTCACCTTTGGACTGTGTACGACGTGCTCCCTGACTGAATGTGGGTTTTCACAACCCCATATACTAACGTTCTGAGTGTTGAGTTTTCCGTGCACATAAAAGGTTGCCTCATCTGAGAACATTATACAGCGTAGAAAACTTTCAACTTCCAGCCGCTCCAACATATCCCGAGCGAATGCTAAGCGCTGAGGTCCATCGTTTGGTTTAATTTGGTGTAGGAGTTGCACTTTGTATGCGGTTAGTTTCAGGCGTTCATGAAGCACTCCCATCAATGTAGATCGTGGAACTTTCAGTTGTAAAGAGGCCCTTCTTGTGGACTTGCTAGGACTGCGAGGGAAAACCTTCTGTATGTTCTGCACAGTTTCTTCACTGACAGGGGGGTCTGCCACTTCTTTGCCGGCCCAGGATGGTACCAGTATCCAAGAATTTCTTCTGCCATGTTCTGATACTGAAATCACTCGGTGGATCTTTCCCATATGTCCGACAGTAATTTCTTTGTACTGTAACCACTGACTTTGTCTCAAAAAACCAACGCACACACGTTGCTTTCTCCTGTGGCAATAACATTTTCAGTTGTTTTGCCATTGGTATTTGCAAGCACATAACGCCATCTGTTGGAAAGAGATGGCGGTAAAAACTCGGATATTTACTTTTTCAAATGCTGCATTGCTGTAGATCTGTTAGTTTTTGTGCAGTTGTCAATCGAAACCCCTGGGGGATTTTTCGACCA
The DNA here is from genome assembly GCA_039090855.1 of Macrothele yani. Classification (NCBI taxonomy): domain Eukaryota; kingdom Metazoa; phylum Arthropoda; class Arachnida; order Araneae; family Macrothelidae; genus Macrothele; species Macrothele yani. The sequence goes on along the minus strand of CM077016.1, from coordinate 70,683,761 downwards.
CCCTGTATTTATGTGACTTGTATGTAGTTGCCATTTCTGGTCAAAGCACAAAGGAAATTTTCTTGTTAAAATGGAAGAGTGTGAAGCCCTCCAGATGTAAGCAAACTGTTGCCAGAACCACTATGTATTCATGTGAACATGATAGGCAGACAGTTGAGGAAGAATCACAATGCCAAGTGCCTGATGGTACTTGGCATTGTGAAAGCCATAGTTAAGCTGGATTAATGACAGGAAGTAGCACCAGGGAGTTGGATGTACAAATGTGCAACAGGAAATATATTCAAAAACTGTATTAGTAATTCTGTATGGTATTACCATTGCTGGTTGTTGTTCTGAGAAATCGAGGTGACAAAAACTAGATTTTTGAACAAGCATGTGGCGATGACCATTTTTGAACGATCAATTGTCAGGCATAGCCCCAAGAGGAAAGCCACAGAGTTATGTGCTGATGTTAGAAAAGGGAGAGACACTCTTCACTGGCAGAGATCTAAGTCCCGTAGAGAACACAGAACAAGAGAGAGAGAGAGAGAGAGATGGCCTGGCTCGCAGCAGAGACTTAAGGGCATGTGTAAGAGACTTTCCAGGGTAGGGAAGCCAGTATCTGTAGGCAAGTCAGGAAGTGACCGAGCCGAATATGTGCAGCTTAAGACAAGAGTTTGACGAAATCTTGTTTTTATGTTATTGAGAGCACAGCCAGACGGAAAATCAATTGATGTATAATAAAGTTCATGTTAAGTTTCCAAAATCCTGATAGCTCATTTATGCCTGCTTTATTGATAAATGAAACGCCTTTCGTCCGCCTTGTTTATCAGATTAATTATAGAAAAGACGAGGCAGCGGCTTGCTTATTGAAGTCAGAATAGATCGTTTTTTAAGTAGTTAAAATGGATTAAGGCAAGTATTATCAAACTGCTGTAAGCTTAGCCAGAGATAACAGAACACAGCATACATATATTTTTTGTCTTGTAGATTTAAAGTAGAGGAGGAAATATGTCATTTCAGTGTTTTTGTTTTAAGTTATGCCATTTGTTGTGCTGTACCTCCACTTGTTGTCTTATCTGGTTAGTACTTTTTTAGCACTTATTTTTCTCTTTCAGGTTAAGCTGTCTGATTTTGGATTTTGTGCACAAGTTTCAACAGACTTACCCAAACGAAAATCACTAGTAGGAACTCCTTACTGGATGGCACCTGAGGTTATATCTCGGCTCCCATATGGACCAGAGGTGAGGTTTTACCTGTTAGGTGATGTGAATTCTTTGTTTGCATCTGATTGTAGAAATAAAGCTTACTGTTTGAAAATAAGGTATTTGAACACTCAACTTTTAGAAAGTGAGTAATAAACTTATAAGTAATAACTGACAAAGTTTCCAGTGTGGACTACTTCTGAATAAAGATGTTAATCTGCATTTATGAGGTTAGCTAGTCTGTTTGAGCGCTTGCTAATTGGATCAATACCCTGGGATTTTAAGCACCAAAAGTCTATTTAAGCGAGATATTCAACTTTTAGAATGCTATAGTAATAAGCAGGTGAATAGTATTAAACCCATTATCCATGCTGTTTAGTGAAACATTTGTTCGCTGCATTTGAACATAAATTGGTTTCATAGAATGTGTGTGCGTGTATCAGTGAAAAAGAGAGTACAAGAAGGAGAGGAAGGAGGTTGATTTTGTTTAGAGTTCAGCATATGCATATTTGAATTATATTTTAAAATATTTACAATCATGTTTCAAATGTGCTTGCTTATGAACCCCTTTTTTAGTTTTTTTTTTTTCTTGAGCATTCTATGGTACAATTTATTTTGTAAGGATGGATCTGCAGCAGAGGATTGAATGCTAAGGAGAAAGGAATGCATTATAAATGTGTGTGTGTGTGTGTGTGTGTGTGTGTGTGTGCACGTATACATGCTGGGATTGGAAGCATAACACTGAGCCAGGTGTTAAATACCTAATGTTAAAATGTTGTGAAGTTCGCATTTTTTTTTTTTTTTTTTCAAAATAAAAATGTATCATGCATCATAGTATATGAATATAGAAGCAAAATACTACTCGGCGCAGTGGTCTAAGCACTGGCTTGTGACCATTCGTCCGTGATGGGTCCGGGTTCGAATCCCGGTGAGACATGGATGCTGTGTTTGTCTTACGGCCCTGGCTCTCACCCTTCCCTGGAACCAGTGGCCCTAAATTAGGGACGGGCAACTGCTTATAACCCATTGAGTTGCTCACGGTGGTAGTTAAACCTTCAATTAAAAAACAAAACAAAACAAAAAAAAACTACACAATGCAGTGTTGGTAGATTTACATGTTGTGACACCCTGTCACTTTATTGCGCTGAACCGTATCTTGACATCCGATTTTCCCAAAAATTGGTGAGTTAGTATTCTGTGAATAACAAATCAAAATTCCAAAATTTAGAAGTTCTCTTCTGGATTTTTTTCAAGAATTAAAAATGAAAATTTTGAATTTCTCACAAATTTGCTACAGCTCAACTTTCTTTGCATCTAATTATGCTATCAAGCTTATCTTGGCGTAAACAGAAAGTTTGTTAAACAAGGTTTAACATGATATGTAACTCATCATATATCTTTTAACAAGTTAGTAAAATCATGCAATGCATTGATTATGATACGCTTTCCAACATACCAGAAATTATTACTCAAGTTATGTGGATAATGGCTGTGGAATAAATCTCGCTCCTGTGTCCTGACCTTTGACCCAATTTTGATGATATTCAACAGAACCGGTTCGCTATACCTCCGGAACAACATGATAAAGTTTTGATGCAATAGAAGCAGTTTTACGCAAGTTATGAGAATAATGGCTGTCGAATAAATCTGGCTTTTGTGCAATGACCTTGGACCCCATTTCGTTGATATTCAACAGAACCGGTTCACTATACCTTCGGAACAATGTGATAAAGTTTTGTCGCAATCCAAGCGTTTTAGGTAAGTTATGATGCACAAGGGCAATGGAATGACAGAGATGCCAAGTAGTACGTATTCTCTGCAGTTTCTACGGATATCATGTTCAAACTACGGAGAAGGTGTGAAAAACTACGGATTTTTCCAGAAATCAAGGATATTTCCGGAAAACTTTTTTTTTTAATTATTTGAAAAAAAAAGTCAAGCATAGTCAAATGTAGTGTTTTTTTGCGGTAACGTCACGAAGCCGTTACACAGCAAGCGTGTTTGGCTGGCCGACAAGCAAGCGGAAATGTTGCAGCGGAGATCATTCTGTGTGATCACGTGACTTTGTACCTGGCTTGCCGTGGAAAGGCGTTCGTAATGCACGACGTCTGTTAACTTCGGGAAAACCTTAACCGCGTCCTGAACTAACGTAAGTTGTCGGAAGATGGAGGTAGACTAGAGTCGATTCCATGTTTTCTGTTCTTGTTGTTAAGTTGATTAGTTGTGGTGTGACGTGAGTTGCTGTAGTTATGAAGCGTGCTTCAGTGGCTTCCGGTTCCAGTGGTGTGAAAAAAAATAAAAATTTGCAGCAGTACAAGGAATGTTATTCGTTGGAATTTCCATGTTTGCAGCGGTCGCGTGTCTCCGTAAATATAATTTAAATAGTTAATTGCTATTGCATATTTGTTTCACCAAAGTAAGGGGCGGGCGGGGTATCAGAAAAAAAAAATGCTCTGAGCAAATAGTCATCAGATCAAAGGAAACAATTGTGGATCAAAGAAATCCTGAATGTTTGTTTTTTCCGGCAGAGCACATAACTGAGCTACCTGGATGTGTGGACGCTGTTATTGCCTGTTTTTATGTTACCTCCCCGGGAGTTTGTTCTTCGCGCGCAGTATGTTCTGCCCAGAGCAAGAGAAAGTCTTCCATGTGTCTTTGGCAACCAGCCAAAGAAAACGTCTATCAGCAGTTGCGATGAGACGTTTCTTAGCTGCTGGGTGTGTGCGCACAGTCGTGACCTATTTTCCCAGGCTCCTCGTTGTCGGTAGAGAGCTTAATTGTTTATGTTACTTTGACAGATTTGCGAAGTGCAGTTCTTTTTTTTTTCTTGTAAAAATGTTCTGCTAAACAAAGGGATGTTTTATTTTATCCTTTGTTTTTCCAGAATTGATTGATTTATGCAATTTAAGCTATACCTTTTTTATTAGTTTTTTCGTATCAAAAGCATTTAATGCTAATTTTCTATTTATCCGCATAATAAAGCTATGAAATCTTTCAAAGTTAATTGTTCTTTCTTTGCTCCCATTGTGTTGTCGTGTACGTATTTACTTGCAATAGCGCCGGGTAAAGGGCCACCTGTCTCTACTAATATTTTTGGATCTAAAATGCATAAAAGTTGTCAAAAATTCAAGGAGAGTTAGTTATTTGCAAAAATTTCCATGTCTAAAATAGTCTCGGGTATCCGAAAACCATGGGTTTTGTTCCCCGTGTGCTGTTGATTTTTCAATCGCACACGGCGGAAAAGACGATTGCGGTCGGCATTTTTACTCTAAAAAACAGGAGGAATAACCATAAGTGTGTGGCATCACATACTTATGACATAACATATTTATTAAAAGGTGGAGTTGAAATGGTATGTATTTTTTGTGTATTTACTCAAGTTTTTTTCTCCCCCATTTTAAGGGGACTTAAATATGTTGCAAAATTTATCCAAGTATTGTCCCCGATCGAGATTAATGTATTGCTAAAAATGTAGCAGTATATTCTGGGAAATACGCATGCTACCCTGCAAATTTTAATGTGGGAACTTGACTTGACGTCACTACGGAAGAACTATGGGCGGCGCGCATATGGACTACTGATGACTTCCTTCAGATGTTGGCATCTCTGGAATGGATCCCACTTCAGTGTCCTGACCTTTGACCCCGTTTCACCCATTTTCAGTAGGGTTCGTCCCCATGTGGTTCCTTACCACATACTAAAATTTAATCGAAATTGAACTATTTTTACGCAAGTTATGACACATAAGGGCAATGGAATATATCCCGCTCTTATGCCCTGCCTGACCTTTGACCCCATTTCGCCCATTTTCAATAGGGTTTGTACCCAGGTGGTTCCCTACCACATACTAAAATTTCATCGAAATCGAACCATTTTTAAAACGCAAGTTATGACGCATAAAGGCAATGGAATGGATCCAGCTCCTATGTCCTGACCTTTGACCCTATTTCACCCATTTTCAATAGGGTTTGTCCCCAGGTATCACATGCTAGAATTTCATCGAAATCGAACCATTTTTACGCAAGTTATGACGCATAAAGGCAATGGAATGGATCCAGCTAATATGTCCTGACCTTTGATCCAATTTCACCGATTTTCAATAGGGATCGTCCCCAGGTGGTTCCCTACCACATACTAAAATTTCATTAAAATCGAACCATTTTTACGCAAGTTCTGACGCATAAAGGCAATGGAATGGATCCAGCTAATATGTCCTGACTTTTGACCCAATTTCCCCATTTTCAATAGGGATCGTCCCCAGGTGGTTCCCTACCACATACTAAAATTTCATCGAAATCGAACAATTTTTACGCAAGTTATGACGCATAAGAGCAATGGAATGGATCCCGCTCCATGTCCTGACCTTTGACCCTGCTTCACCCATTTTCAATTGGGTTCATCCCCAGGTGGTCCCCTACCACATATTAAAATTTGGCGAAATTGAACCATTTTCACGTGAGTTATCGTGCGGATGGACGGACGGACGGACAAACCTGGAACATATACGCTTCTTCAACCTACGGTTGGATAGCATAAATAAAATTTCATCGAAATCGAACAATTTTTACGCAAGTTATGACGCATAAGAGCAATGGAATGGATCCCGCTCCTATGTCCTGACCTTTGACCCTGCTTCGCCCATTTTCAATAGGGTTCATCCCCAGGTGGTCCCCTACCACATACTAAAATTTTGTCGAAATCGAATCATTTTCACGTGAGTTATCATGCGGACGGACGGACAGACAGACGGACAAAGCTGGAGCATATACGCTTCCTCAACCTACAGTTGGAAAGCGTAAAAAGGTGACATTTAAAAAAAATTAAAGAATTTGTGTTGAACTTCTTGACTTTCTTAACAGCATGGTAAGAATTTGGGAGTGGCAAATCAAAAACTGTCAGAAGTTATAAAGAATTAATTTTTTGGATCTTGGCTTTTGAAAATGTATCATTACTAAAGGGGGAGAAAGGCATTTATTACAAATTTTATATGACCTGTAGAAATGCCAGAAAACTCAAAACTATAGCATTTTTTCAAATTAACACTTCCAATGGAATGTAAACAGTGGGATTTTTATAAAATCACAGGAAGAAATTTGACCAATTTTTAAAGATTTTTATTTAAGTATTTATCTCAAATTAGTAGTTTTAAAATCTTTAAAAAGGCTTACAGTAGTGGTACGTAAGATAAATTTTATGTGCAACTTGTTTTATATTGTATTTGCACAAACACACACTGCAATCTTAGGAATGTACTGCAAAATAGTGTTGAATTTTCATGAATGGAAATGTTTCAAAATGTATGATTTTCTAATTCTGTATTTCCATCACACAGTCTTTTACCCTGCATAGATTCTCATAAAAAATTCCATTGCATGGATAAAACATCATTATTTAACATCCGGAAGCCATCTGATACCCATTTTTACCAGTGAAATACCTTTTTAATGCTTAATTTCTTAATAAACATAATAAAAGTGCGCTCATTATTATTGCTTTTTTCTGGAGAGAAAGAACTCTCTGCTTTAGTTTATTGCTTGCAGAAAGTATATTTTGATCTCTTCTACCATCTGAAGAATCAGTTTTGGTTTATTTTCCCCCTTAAGCAACCATTGAGCATTCTTCCCTTCTAAAAGCCAATGAGATGTGTCCTCAGTGTTTTTAGTTTCATTTCATGTTTAGAGAATAGGAAATCAGAGCTGCTGGCCTTTGTGCGAGATAGTTGTCGTTACATTTATTTAGGGGTATATCAGTTTATTGTTAAAGTGATTTTTTTTTCTTGATACATGCAAAATTTGTGAACTAGATTAAAAATACTTCTTTGAACTCAACAATAGAAATTAATCTTATTTAAAAAAAATGAATTGTTGCAATCTTTTGCATTTGAAAGAATATAAGAGTGCCAAAAAAATTGAGGAACATGCAGTCATGAATGATAGTAAAAAAAAAGTTCTATTTTTTCTGATTTCCCTGTTATTATATCTGAATCAGAAACTGGAAGTGAAATATTAAAAGATTCAGAGAATGACAATGATCTCAGTTCTGCTCTTGCTACAATTACTTCATTAAATTTAAGTGTTTGGTACCTTGGAGAAACCCCTGTCAAATGAAAAGGTGGAAGAGGGGAAAGAATAAAATATGCAAAGAAAACGTTAGATAAAAATAGAATGTGCCATAAAAATGAGAATTTTTAATGTAGATTAAAAGGACGAATTAACAGATGACTTACAGTGTAAACTGTTGTCACATTTAAAGGAAATTTTTTAATGCGATAGTCCACGATATCGTTCGCTTGAGCCCTTTAAATCCTTTCTTTGAGTCTTAATAAAATTACCTCAGTGTGGGGGATCAGTCCACAGCTGACTGTTCCTATTGGCCATATTCCACCTAAGGGTTCTGGAACAAAATCAAGTGAGATGGTATCTTTTGGTCAATGTCACACAGAACTATCTGATACCTCAGCAGTATATGTACTGAAGCTTAACATTGTGTCAGATTCATGTGTGCCTTCCTGGCATGTAAATTCTTTGATGGCGTGTTACTTTTAATACCCTTCAATTGCCACCTGCAATATATATCATATTATTATGCATTTCTTCATGTTTTTAAATCAAATTTGTTGCTTTTTGAGAAATTCAAGGTAAGTATGAAATTGTGTGAATGTGAATTTTAAATGCTAAAATAATGCATTAAGTAACAAATCATTTTAAAACCTGTAAAAACCAGTTTCAGAAGAATTAAAACACCATCACTGTGGTAAAAAGAACTTGAGTTATAGATACTCTTTTATGATGCACATAACAGTGAAGTTTGGAAAATTTTCTAAATTTTGTGACCTCCTGTCTGTGAAAATTGAGCCAAAACCAGAGTAGGCTATCCCATAAAACTTAAAAACTGAGATATTGTGGAAAACTAACCGTGGTGTTCCTATCAATACTTCCCAAAATCTAATAAACTTGCATATTTTCAGTATATTATAGTAGTGTGAACTACTAAATTTAGGTTCAAGTTGGAAATTTCAGAAAAAGTGGGATGGCCTACTATGGTTCTAAGAGGCTCGATTTAAAAGCTGTTGAACTGAAAGTTGATGCATATTAATTTCTTGAGGTTTTGACAGAGCTAAAGAGAATCAGACTGAAAATGATACTTTTTTGTGTTGATTTGACATGGAATGATGCCTACATCATTTGAGTTTTTGAAAACTTGTCAACCCATTATGATCCCTACTGATTTCTGTATTTGTATATTCATTATTGAACTTTAGCTATTTTTATCATTTGATGTTGTAAGAGAAATTCAGTTAACAGAAAATTTACAAAATTAACAGAATTGTGTTATGTTCATAGAAAGTGACCAAGAAATCTGTGGGTGGAGGACAGTGCGATATGAGCACACCATGAATGTATAAATAAGAAGCATTTATGCAGTATCCACTTAGCAAAAAGGAATCACAAAATGTTAGTCTTGTATAAATTGTCATTCTTATGAGACTCAGTGATAATAGTTTCACATCTGATTGCATCAGTAATGGCCTTGAGGAATTGGATAGTAATCTACATGCATATGAGTTTTGCCCCATAAGTAATGCTTTTTTGCTTGTAACTCCTGTAATTTATAAGGGTCACTCAGAAAGTACAGAACATTTGGTTATACACAGTCAAGTCGCATTATAGTGACACCTCCTAGTTTTGACGTCAATAGCACGTAGCCAATGAAAAAGGCATGTTTCATGAGCTGGCTTGGAGGGTATATAAGGTGTGCTGTAGGCATTCTGAAAGCATATCACTCATTGCTGTCATGGATAAAAGGAGCGATTTATCAGATTTGCAAAAAGGGATGATCATCGGCTTTCGGGCCAAGGGTGGCAGTATTTCTGAAATAGCGCAGTTTGTGAACTGTCCACGTGCTGCTGTGGTTAAAGTGTATTGTGATTGGAGAAATGGCACCATTGCGAATAAGCGACATGAAAACTACGAAGCACCACGTGCCATTGATGTGAGAAGTGAACGTCGGCTTCGAAGGTGCATTGCCAGTGTGTTATGTGATTGCTATCAAGTTGGGTTTTTTTTTTTTTTTTTTTGTTCTTTCATTTAGTGAGCTAGTAAAGCGTAATAAAATAAAAGAAATGGCGCAAAGAGTTGACTGGTCATCCAGAAAGTGATGTAAAATAGTGCTGTTAAGTGAACAAGGCTTCAGTTATGAAGAAATTAGAAGAAAAATTGGTGAAAACTTAACCAAAGGTGGCATTTCTAAGTTTTTGAAGAGGTATAAGGAGACTCGGTCACTACAAAACCAGGCTGGTAAATGCAGGAAAAGGTGCACAACAGCAAGTGATTACAGAAGATTTAAGAGACTGTGCCTAGGTGACAGAAGAAAATCATCTGGGTGTATGCAAGATGAAATGGCGCAATGCAATTTGAATTTAAGTGTAAGGACTGTTCGGCACAGTCTGCAGGAATTTGGTCTAAAAGCTAGAATTCCATGAGAAAAGCCATTTTTATCTCTCAAACAAAGGTTGAATAGATTAAACTGGGCTAAAACCCATGTTAACTGGACAGCGGAACAATGGGACAATGTTATTTGGAGTGATGAGACCAAAATCTCCCTGTTTGGTAGTGATGGCATAAAATATGTAAGGAGAAGGATTGGAAAAGATTTGCATCCTGATTGCATTACATGTACCGTGAAGCACCCAGTTAGTGTTCTGATCTAGGGTTGTATAGCATCAAAAGGTGTGGGCAGAATTTGCGTGATTAATGGGAATATAAATGGCCAAAAATACATTGATGACATACTTGAGCCCAAACTGAAGCCTTCTGCACGTGATCTTCTTCAAGATAATGAAGCATTTATATTTCAACAGGATTCAGCTCCATGTCATGTTGCTGCTGTGTGCAAAAAGTGGTTTCAAGATAATCATATTCCACTGCTGGAATGGCCTGGAAATAGCCCAGACCTTAACCCCATCGAAAATCTGTGGAGCCGACTAAAGAAACTTGTTAGTCAGAAGCAACCTAGCAATAAAATCCAATTAATAGAAGCAATAATTGAGTCTTGGTTTAGTATTATAACAGCTGCAGAACTAAAAAACTTGGTTCATTCCATGGGAAGGTGTTGTAAGGCTGTAATTAACGCTAAAGGTTACCCAACAAAGTATTAACTGACAATGGTGAGAATTTTTGTATATCTCATTTTTTCTATGTGTTTCACTTTTCTTCTTTATAACTGCTGTTCTAGTACAAAATCCTTCATAAAAGTTATTGCATTACATTCTTGATGAAATTATGTTTCCATTGATATATAATTTTATGGTATTACTCCAAAAAAAGGAGGTGTTATGAGCCATCAAACCTCAAAAATACACTATTTCCAAAAGGTTTCTCCAATTTTGGCCGCTACTGTATGTGCGACGTGATAATGAATGCTATTGGGTGCATGTGTGCTGAGAATTTTTAAAAAGTGTTGTCTTTGGAGAAAATGATATCCATTCCAAGTTTGTTTGTTTTTTTATCTTTCTATCATGCAAGATGTTTTGAAGTCCTAACAGCAGATATTAGAATTTTTAATAGGTATTTTGTTGTACACTTTAAGTGTAATAGTACATAGTAATTTAGTACTGTTCTTTTTTTTTAAAAATGTGTAGATGTGCTACATGCTAATTTTTCAGAGCACCCCCCCCCAAGATGTCATTAAGATATCATTTATTCCTCACTGTATTTAAATTAAAAGAGATCTCCTTATTTTTAATGATTTGTTTGTTTATTTTTGCTTCAAATATTAGGTTGACATATGGTCACTTGGAATTATGGTAATTGAGATGGTCGATGGAGAGCCACCATTTTTTAATGAACCACCTTTACAGGCAATGAGAAGAATAAGAGACATGCCTCCTCCCAAACTTAAAAATACTCACAAAGTAAGTCCTGTTTGCAAAAAGTATTTGATGTTCTAGTTGGAATACTGATCTGTGAATAGTACATAGTAATTTACATGCCTGCATGTATGTATGTAAGTAGAATATGTCATAATTTTTGTTAATTATGAATTTTCTTCATTTGTTTCAATTAATTGTAAGATCTTCTGCAACTTCAAAAGACCTGTTTGGGGGGGGGGGGGGTTCTGTCACTATCACCTAATTTCAACCACATGTCTTTTAGCTTATGAATCTGCATTTAGGTCTGTCACCTGCTGCCTCACATCATAACATGTTTTGATGTTGCCATTTATCTCTTGCATGGTGTATATATCTGTCCTCGTCAAACTTTTTCGATTCCACTCTTTCCAAAGTCTTATTTGAAAATTTAAAGGCTCCTCTAGCTAGTAATAATAATAATTTTAGTTACAAGTTGCTAGCAATGCATAACATCAATAAATACTAATTAAAAAAAAAAAAAAAGATTTTCCATCATTTGCCAAAAATGTGAAAAATAAAAGGAAAATGCGTACGCTCCTTGAAAACCTTGAAAAGTTCTTGAAAAAGTAAAAGTTCATTTTCAAGTCCTTGAAAGTACTTGAAAAAGTTTAACTCCATAAATAGTACTTGAAAAAAAATGTGTTTTGGTTTTTTAAGTATTGGTATTTTCAAGAGCAATATGCCATTATGTCTTAAAAGAAAAGTGTTTGATCAATGCATCCTTCCAGTGCTTACGTATGGTGCAGAGACGTGGACCTTAACTAAAAAAGACATACAAAGGCTACAAGACAACTCAAAGAAGCCTGGAGAAGTGCATGCTTGGTGTAACCAGGAGAGATTCTAGAGGAACTCGTGGATCAGAAAAATGACAAGAGTGGAAGACATCATGATCAGAGTAAAATCCCTGCAATGGCAATGGGCTGGACATACTGCCAGAAGGACAGACCATCGATGGACAGTCGAAATTTTATATTGGATTCCAAGGGACAGAAAAAGACCCAGAAGAAGACCACATGGAAGATGGGTGGATGAAATTAGAAAGTATGCGAGAGTAACATGGAGGAGACTGGCACAAGACAGACCGTTGTGGAAGAGGCTTGGAGAGACCTTCGTCCAGCAGTGGATTGATAATGGTTGACAATGATGATGATGATGAAAGAGTATATGTAAAATAAGTGTTTGTGTTAAAAGTTGTATAGGATATTTCTGTGTAGTTCTAATAAAAACACCAAGCTGAACAAATAATGCTGAGCTTGCGTTCAACCCAGGAGAGTGCGTTGAATGCAAGTGCCTTGGCTATGACATCACTACAGAGTAAAACATCAGACTGGGAGTAAATTAAGTGGAAGGATGTATTCATGAATGATGATGGGCTTCTGTTGACTGGAGTTAAGATGTGTTCTTGCGGGAGGGTGGAACTTCTAAGAATTGCTTGTGCTTCATGTGTGGACCTTTCGTCTCCCTACTGCATCAAAAATGAAGTTGTGCATCAAAAGTAAAAAGTTAAGCAAACAATAAATATTATACCGGTAGATGAATACAAAAATAATGTAGCCCTTCAAAATATTCTACAAAATAAAATGATTTCGAAAAACACCAGAACAGAGAAGCAGTTCAAGGTTAATAAAATAAACCAACGGGGGGGGGTGGGGGTGGGGGCAAGGAGTAAGAGGCTGGTCGTGCCCATTCCAGCTAAGTTCAGTGGTCTGAACTTACTAAAATACCTACCTGCTGATCGACTGAGAGCACACACGTGTTAATTTGGTTTTAAAAAGTCCTTGAAAAGTGCTTGAATTTATCTTGCTTGGAAGAGTACGAACCTTGGCATCACAGGAACAATGAAACAAATAAATACTGTCGTGTTTCTGAAATGCAAACTTTCCCTTCGGTGTCGAGCATTAACAGCATTCATTCAGTGAACTTATAAAATCCTAAGTGAAAAGATGGTACAAATATTGGCACACATGCACTGAGACTAAAACAGACTTACCAGATTATCGATAATATAGAATAAAAAAAAACATTGAACCAAATAGGTAGGAAGAGGATTCAACATGTCAGGGACATTACAGTGAAGCCAAAGTGTAAAGACCTGTGGTACCCTAAAGCTTCTCCAAGTTTGTTTACTAACTTGCCTTAGTACTGATTTGATTTGCATAAGAAGTAGTGAAAAAAATGCAACCAAGAATTGTATCCCTGCTTGAGAGAAATGTGCAAAAAAAGATCACTAGATTACAAGAAAGCATAATACCTAAGACTGGAACTGTTCTTGTTTTGTTTTTCTACTGATGTTGGTGGTTGTAATCTCTGACACATACATATGGTTCGTTCATTATTACCTGGTAGTTGAGAAGAATGGACTAGACCAGTTCTAGGGGAGGTTTGCATTAGAAACATGTTGTTTCCCAGCAAAACCTCTTGAGCTCTTGGAGCAAAGCGATAAAAAAATCGGTGTTTGGATAGGGTGGAAAGCAGGAGTGAATAGGATTCCTTCTAGTGTTGATTCCCTGCAGTCCTTAGAAGCTTCTTGTTAAATAACCTTTATGGAAGGGTACACAGACTTTGCATGCTTGATATCTCCTGTGGTTGGGTGGGATATATCATGAGGGCGGGAGGGTGACAGATATTGCATTGTGAGTTTTAACCAAATTCAGTCAAGTAAGAAAAATTTTTTGGCTGGGTTTTAGTAAGAAAGTGCATGCTGTCATGGACAATGAATGCACCACAGTCCATTGTCAAGTGCTGAATACTATCATTGCATTTACAGATAACAAAGTTTTTGTTCTGTGATACATCATGAATGAAAAGTTTTCAGTGTGTGTGATGCTTATTTTGCTGAGACAGTTTTTTAAGGCTTTCCAACCATGGATTTTAAAAGTTTTAAACTCAAGCTTTTTTACATCTGTCTGCCTGCCTGCACAGCAACTAGCATAAGAATGGTTCTATTTTGGCGGAATTTTTCAAATATTGTTGGGGACTGCAGTACATATTTAACTTGTATTTCTGAAATAGAATTATGAAATTCTTACCTTGCAGATACTGTTCTTCTTTCAAAAAATGTTTAAAGCAACTGCAAGGAGAATCAATTTTAATTGGATAAAGGCACTGTTTTCCCTCAATATCAAATTCTTCATCACCTGGTAATCTATATGCCATCAATTTTCATCACTACTGTCTGTATCCTCTTACATGTATTACAAATTTTTCATTTTCTACTTTTTCATCCAGAATGCTATCAGGAATTCTGTATTTTTCTGCCAAAAGTTTGGGCATGATTTGCGCATGCCTCCCATTTTTCGTGGGAATGGTTTGTAGTGCTTTGTTCCATAAAGTTGCTAAGCTTCTACATAGTTTATTGACCTACATAGTTTTCAGCATCTGCCCAAATCAATGGGGTTCAAGTCGCAGCGATAAAGATATGGGCTGCTGTTTTTTGTTTGTTTTTTTCCCCGTGATGACGAATTTTTTTTAAGGTCTGAAACAACAAACAATTGTAAGTAATTCTTTTCTAAGCACATCAGGTGTGAAATCAGTGTTATATTTCTGAAGCCATGTTTGTATTTGAGCCTTCTTCCAGTTCATCATTGTTACTTTTGCAGCAAGTATGCAGTGATGTGGTGCATTCATTGTCCATGACAATTATTAAATTTGGTGGCAAATTCGAAATCAGCTGGCTTTCAAACCATTTACAGAAATTTTCTGCATTCATGTCATCATGGTAGTCACCGCTTTTTGACTTTGAATGGAATAAATTGATAATATAAAAAGATTCTGTGTTCCACCATGGCAGATAATGAACTTGCTTCCTTTTGATGAAGAAACTCTGAGTCCAGTTGACTTTTTGCAGCATATCTTGCCAGCCATTAGGGCAAATGTGAGACATTAGAATCCATGTCTCATCCTGATAAACAAGTCTTTAGAACAGGCGAATTTTCATTACATTTTAACTCCTTTAAAAATATCTTTGCTTTGCTACAATGTTGGGTTTCCCTATTAAAAACTTTTGACCAGTCTATCACTTATATTGAAACCCAAATGATCTAGTATTTTACTCAGTGTAGTTTTACCTCCTTCAAAATTAATACTGCGAGTAGTTTGATTAGTGAAGAGTAAGGAGTTCCCTTTTTTTCCCATACATGTCGTGTATTGTTCTGTGTACAATGCATTTATTGCATTTGTTAGAATAATCTGTTTTGTGCTTCTGTGCCTTCCTGTTTCACTTATCACCTAGAGTTGACAAAACCTCACCTGAAGCAGTCTGTTTCCAAATTCTGTAAACAGTTCTCAATGAAACTCTTGTAGCCTTTGAAGCATGTTCTTTAGATTTTTTGGCATCCACCTTTGGTGTTCTGTTTCGTTTTTCTTTACATTCCCTATAATTTCATGAGCTTGGGATTTTAGGACCCCTAGCTTTCAGTGTGACAAGTGCCATAGTTGTGCACAATAATATTAACAGCACCAAAAAATGAAGATAGCTCGAGAGGAAAGATCTCTTGCCTGCCACAAAGCTAGCTAAGAAATCAGTAGCAGAAGTCAAATTTTCCTGATATTCTCCCTTCCTTAACCACTTCACTCCCTCCCACAATGACTATTTAATGAGAAGCACCATAGGGAATCAACTCTAAAAGGAACCTCATTCACTTACTCTCTGCACCCTGTTCTACCATTCTTTCTTTTATTGGTTTGCTCCAAGAGCTGTGGAAGTCTTTGGCTAAGGGAATGACACGTTTCTCTCTCACAGTGCGAACCTCCCATAAAATTGGTCAAGTCTGTTCTTCCCAACTGCCAAGTAATAATGATTGTATCACTAAGCTGTTCTCTGAGTTTCAGAGGTTAGCTCCTGAAAGCAACATTATCTATCAAATTACCGATAGTGTTAGATTTCACTTGCTGTTAACATATCAAATATCTCCATTTCCAGTGACCTTGACATGCCTTGCGCATGACTATATGCTTCATACTCATGATCGTTTTCTCTTTTAGGCATTCCTGAATCAGACCCTTTCATGATATCCTCAGCCTTCATTTACTGCCTCTAGGGATGAATACATTGTCTTGCCACCTCATTGCCCATTCTTTCCACATGACCGAACTACCTCAAAATATTTGTCTCCACTCTGCTAACAACATTTTGCTTTTCACATTACACATTTTCAACACTCTTCATTTCACATGTGATCAGAACAAGTCTTACCACACACCCTGTAAGTAACACACACACGCACATATGCAAATGACTTCTCTCTTTTGCAGTACCCATGTTTCATAACTGTACATCAGAGTACAAACAATTGCAGTTTTGCACATAGCCATTCAGGAACTTTATGACAACCACTCTTCCGGTAAATCAGCAATTATGACTTTCAAAGCTGAATTCACTCACCTTCTAATTTAACCATGTACTGTAATCTGTTTTATCTGTCAAACATGCATCCTAAATGCACAAACTAATTCACTTTGTCTAACTCTGTACCATTTAGGCTGATCATGAATTCAGTACCAACAGTTTTCCCCTCAAAATACGTAACTTTGGTTTTTCCTTATTTATACAGGGTGTTTCATAAAGAATGTCCCGATTTAAAAAGTGGATATCTCGGCAACCACGAACCACCGATGAATGCAACTGATATCGTGTCTACGGGCGTAACCCAGAGTTTGTTATGACTACCACTAGATGGCAGCACGAGCGTCCAAACCGCCGCTACGCTTAATGAGTGAAAAGATTGCATCGAGGCAACAGAAGGCGTTTTGTGTGCTTGAATTTAGTAATACCATGTCCATGATTATGGTACAACCTTTTCAAGTAAGTGCGAAAGTTTCGCACCACAATGTTCGCATATGGGGACTGGAGAATCCACATAACTCTCCAACATGAACGTGATTCACCAAAACTGAATGTTTTTTGCACGGTTTCTGTTAGAAAGGTTTATGGCCCTTTCTTTTTTGCAAGCAAAGCGGTTACGGGCAACTCATATCTTGCAATGCTGAAGAATTGGCTACTTCCACAGCTGCAGGAGGACTCTGAAGATTACATTTTGCAGAAGGACGGCGCACCGCCACATTGGAACCTCCACGTTCGTCGGTTTCTAAACGACACATTTCCTCAGCGTTGGATTGGACACAGAGGACCCCATGACTTGGCACTACACGCTTGGCCTCCGAGATCTACAGACATCACACCATGTGATTTTTTTATATGGGAATACGTAAAAGATCGTGTTTATGTTCCCCCTTTACCCGCTGACTTGGATGAATCCCCCTTTACCCGCTGACTTGGATGAGCTCCGAACGAGAATCGCGGCAGCGGTAAATTCTGTGACTGAAGACACACTCCGACGCGTTTGGGATGAATTCAGCCATCGGCTTGCTGTTGTCCGTGCATAAGGTGGAGGGCACATTGAGTATTTGTAATAGTGGTGAGTGAAACTTTAGACCTTCCTTCATACTTGGCTCTTTGTTTTGTAACTATCCCACATTTGCCTTATTAAATATACTACGAAATTGGGTCATTCTTTTTGAAACACCCTGTACTAAGTTTTAATTTCAGGTGTACTTTGTTCGTCCTGAATGCCATACTCTGCAGCTCACTTTTGCTATCCGACAGCAGGAATGTAACAACAACATGCTCACACAAAAATTTTCAAAATATTCTCCATACAAAAATAAATTGTGACTGTTTTTGTGAATTTAATCTTTTCTATTCATTCCTTGCATACATACATAGTAATCCAAAAGTTACCAACCCATTAATAAACTATACTTAACAAAGCTGTGTGTTACATTGTAGAGATAACAAAAAGCTAAATATTTACATGGCATGCATTGTAAGAAACAATTGCCTCACAGTAGATGCTGGAAATGTCCTCCTTCTGTAGGTATGCAGGCCTCAAGGCATTTCTTTATGTTTGTTGCAATCTTTCGAATGGTTGTTACACTGATGCTGGAGACATGGTCCTCGATGTTCTGTCTTAGTTTCGCGAGGTTTGTTCTTGTACATATTTTCTTTGAGATGACCCCTGAGATAGAAGTCTGGAGGAAACAGGCTAGGTGATCTAAGTGGCCACGTCCTCGAGAAATCATGCGTTCGCCGAAAAATTCATGTAACACAAGCATAGTGTTATGTGCTGTTGCACCATCTTGCAGTTGCATTTATCAACATCTAACAATGATATGGATTACTGAATGATGTTCTGGTAACCATCAGCTGTCACTGTTTCTGTGGAAAAAATTGGACTCACTATTCTGTTCTGCAAAACAGCACACCAGATTCCAACTTTCTGGGGATGTAATGGGCTCTTATGAAAAAGGTGTGGGTTTTCAGAACTCCAGAACCTGTTATTCTGACTGTTTACATACCCACTTAGATGAAACCATGCTTCATCAGAAAAGAAAACGTAAGTCAGGATATAAAAAGTGTTGTGGACTAAACACAGAAACCATCGGCAGTATTGGAGTCTTCTCTTTATCAGGTTCTTACAGCTTGTGCACAACGTGAATCCAATAGAGACTCAAGTTTAGCTAATTTGTTGCTCTGTGAACACAGATATTTCGGTTTGTTGGGACACTTTTTGAATTGATTTTTGTGGTGAATGCATGAAGGACTGATTAACAGTTTTCAAAGACTCCTCGGTTAAGGCTCTACGAGACCCGCCATCTTGTATTGCTGCCTTCTCTTATTAACCAACGGGCAAGCGTATTTCACAAATTGCTCAGGCAATTTTGCACATTTTGGAACACCGTTTGTGGCTAACGCAAGATACTTATATGATAAATAAAGAGTTCCCTGGTTTCAGAATTTTTATTGACCTTTCCCTTCATTTTTTATCTGCAGCGAAAGTCGTACCAAGGCGTCTTCCATAGTTTTATTAATTAATAAAAAATACTTAAAGGGTCCAAAATGAAAATCTGAAACCAGGGAACTCTTTATTTATCATATAAGTATCTTGCGTTAGCCACAAACGGTGTTCCAAAATGTGCGAAATTGCCCGAGCAATGTGTGAAATACGCTTGATTGTTGATTAATAAGAAAAGGCAGCAATACAAGATGGCGGTCTCGTAGAGCCTTAAGACTGACGGACAACCCAAACATTTATGATAATCTACACGACCAGTTTCTCAAAAACAGGAGACCAAACAACATATTGTGGACTTATTCAGCACTTTAGATTCTGGAAAATTATCTCTAAATTCATCCCGGCATTTAGAGAATGACTGTCATTTGAGATAACTTTCCAAAATGAAATCGCACTGGGCTTGGGTAAAACACATGCTTAATCAGTCATGATCTAAGGGCTAATGGTGGCAGAAGCAAGTCAGTTCACATGATCAGTGCCTGCTGACTTTGACCTTCACAGCTTTCTATTGCCATTACATACATTCATATTATTCGTACAATCGATTTGCCACTCCAGTGCAGTTTCAAATAGCAGGTTGCATAAGTTTTGGATCATCCTGTATTTTACATTGGGAACTTGAATGTAGTAAAAAGTTATTAGTCATGTGATACTGTTAAAGTTGACTTTCGAAATTGATGTCAGTAATCCACTTGAAAATATGTGGTGACCAAATGAAGTAGAACTTGACTGTAACATTTTCAAAAAATCAATTCATGTTCCCCTTGCTAGTAACATTACTCTGAAAAGGTCAACCTCATTTTTAACTTCTTTCATTATTTTTGTTTTCTTTTATTGTTTTTGTTTACTTTTCAGCTACTATGTTTTGTAAAGTAATTTTTGGGAATTTAATGTAAAATACTACATACTGCTCTTTTAAAATGCAAATACTGGAAGTTAGTTTTGATTAAAATTATAAAAATCATAAAAAAAAAAGATAGTTTGCTAGATGCCATTTATTCTGTAAGCAAAGTCTGGAGAGAAGTGACGTGAAAAGTATCTTTCCTTGTGCAGTGTTTGTTTTTCTTAGGAAGAAGTGGCAACAGCTAACACTGACGATCACATGCCACTAAGCAAGTGGTTTAAAAAAGTTTCATTGCGCAACATTTGGACATGTTTGTAAGTTTCGATGAAAGGTTGTTAACTGTGGAGGAGTTTTAAAAAGACTGAATCATCAAAAAAATTTAAAATTGTGAGAAAAACATTTCTAGTAAAGAAGACAGCAGTTGAAACTGAGGAAGGGGATGTAGTTAGTGTAAAGGAAATGCCTCAGAAGCTCCAAAGATAGCATTGAGATTCAATGAAACAAAGTAAAATAATGAGAAAAAAATGTCAGTATCAAAGACAGCCCTCTTAAAATTGTATATTGGTCATAAAAAGGAGAGCACATAAAAATAATAAATTTGGCATCACAGTTATGATTATCTCTGAAAATCAATTCAGCTGTATTTCACATTTGTTTAGCAGAAGTTATTAGTGTAGCTGCTATACAGTTTTGAAATTAAAAACTCGAGTTCCACTTGTCAGCAGCAACTACCTCAATATATCATTTGGATGTGGCAGTTGACGAGGCAGGAAAGTTTGATAGAGTAAATACATCACTCTTTCCACGTTCCAGAAACACAGAACAACCGAAAAATTGTTTTCAGCCGCCGCCGTGGAATTGAACCACGGAACTCTCGATATCTAGTCGAGCATGTAGTGTAAAGTTAATGCGCTCGGCTAGATATCGAGAGTTCCGTGGTTTAATTCCACGGCAGCGGCTGAAAACAATTTTTCGGTTGCTATGTGTTTCTGAAACGTGGAAAGAGCGTTGTATGTATGTATTTATTTATTTATTTATTTATTTACTGATGCCACGTATTGGGAGGATTTTCACGTTTGATAGAGTATTAGAGAATACAACCGATTTCACATGAGTTGAGAAAAAGGTGGGCTAAAGAACAAAAAGTAGACTTCATACAATGCCGTATTTATACCTACTCTTTTCTATGGCAGTGAGAGTTTGGTGCAAAATGTTGTTTGCGGCTGATATGAGGTTGGTGAAAGGAATATCCAGGGGGAAATCAATGGATTCAGTGGTGTGGCAGGATTATTAATGCAGTTATTAGATCTGAATTTTGGGTACTTCAACTGTAAAAAAGTTAATGAAAAGTACTGAGGTGGTTTAGTCAGGTGTACAACTATGTGAGAAGAAAGATTTTCACAACAGGTACTAACATTTGAAAGTAGTTGGTTGCAGACCAGGGAATAGAACTAGATAGGTTGATGGAGTTAAATAGTCTATGAGTGTTAGAAATTGTGGTTTGTCACAGAGTCTGGAAATCTCGCAGTGGAGTGAGAGAGATGGAGAAAGTTTATAGACAATGCAATCAGTATTAATTTATGTTGTTTTTAATTTTTATGCTCTGAGTTGGTATTTATGTGCTGTTAGGCCTAGCCAACCTACGAGGGTTGTACCGAAAGTAATGCAAAAGTGGGCATAACTTCTTTATTAACTGACAGAGGTTGTTCCAATTGCACATGTTGTTAGAGTAACTCTTTCTCTATACAAAGATACTAATCAACATGGTCTTCATCTCAAGTGATGCATTTACGCCATCGTTTAACCCAACTCTCGAATTCTCTTTGAAAAAATTCAGGTGTGGACTGTTGTACCCACTTCTTCACAGCCACTTTCACCTTGTCTGTGTCATCAACTCATTGTCCCCACAGACTATCCTTCAGTGGACCAAACAGGTGGAAGTCGGAGGACACCATATCTGGGCTGTACAGTGGATGGGGAACCACCAACCAGCCTGATTTGTTGCCAAAGATGTGTGTGGTCTCGCATTGTCGTGGTGAATGTGGATCCTTTTCAGATTCTTGTTCGGTCTTTTCCTCCTTATGACTTCTGTAAGCTTCTAGAGTGTCTCAATGTACCACCTTCTTGCTGGTCACGGTACGACCACGTTCCAGAAAATCAAGGAGAATGACACCCCTGTCATCCCAGAAAACAGTCACTGTGACTTTCTGTGCTGATCGCTGGCCCTTGAACTTTTGAGGCCTTAGTGAAGATGTGTGATTCCATTCCATCGATTGATTCTTCATTTCCGGATCGTAAAGATATGCTCACGTTTCGTCTCCTGTCACCAGATCAGAAAAAAAACGTGTCTTCATTGGCTTCAAACACTTCCAGCAGATCAGAGCAGACTCCCACCCTTCTCTCCTTCAAATCAAGTGTCAACTGCCGAGGTACTCACTTTGCACACACTTTCCAATACCCTAAGTCTTCCATCATCTTTTGTATGGCATTGTGACCACAGTCCAGTTGTGCAACAAGCTCATGGATTGTGACTCTTCTCTCTGCGCGAATCAATTCATCCACTTGCTGATGATGGTCTCCCACTGTGTGGTTTGTCTTCAATGCTGGTTTACCCTTCTTTAAACTTCATCCATCTGTGCACATTGCTCTTGTTAGTGGGGTCATCTCTGTAAACATTCTGTAGCCTTCTGTGGATGTCGGACAGCCTGCACCCTTCCTTCGTCAAGAACTCAATGAGGGCATGTTGCTTCTGCTTGGAATCATTATTTACCTGCATTGAAGAAGGGTTTCTATAGAGGAAGAGTTACTTTATCAACATGTGCAATTTGAACTACCTCTGTCAGTTAATAAAAAAGTTATGCCCACTTTTGCATTACTTTCATTGTGGAAATAACTTTTTTACGGGTCTTTAGAGGTACTTATTTACAAAAGTTGGTGGTCAAATTTTTGAACTAAAGCCTAGTTCATTATCAGGACTACGTCACTGGAGTAGTTGCTGCCACTCAGTCGGAAGTGTCCAACCGCAATTATCGTTAATTGTGGTACTTCTTCTTCTTGCTATTTCCATCCCTTCTTCTAGTTTTCTCTTTATTAAGTTTGATTGGTGGGCGATTATTCCTACTGAGTCCCAATTTATGGAGTGTCCACAATTTTGGAGTTTAGTTCAAAAATTTGACCACCAACTTTTGTAAATAATTACCTCTATAAGGCCCGTAAAAAAGTAATTTTCACAGTAAACTCTGAATAGAGGTGCCATAAATTATTTTTCTTTCATTGCAACCCTTGAAAACACTTAAAGATACGTAAGTATACTTTCATAATAAATGAGAGATTACAAATTAACTCAGGACTGTGTCTGAGAGCAACAGCACATGCTTAATAATGAAGCATGATGTGTGGTTTGCTTGACATGAGAACAAACTGTGCTCACGCAGTCAATAACATCAGTTGAATGGAAGTCACCGGGTGGTGTGCATAAGTGTTACGGACATTCGATTGTGTTTGTTGTGTGCTAGAGACGACGAAATGGCCTGCCAAGAACAACTTCATGATTTTACTCGTGGTCGATAAATTGAGAGGCTCAAGGAGGGACGAAATATAATGAGTGTGATCCAGGAGTTTGGTATTGCCCATAGCGTCGTATCGCGTGCATAGTCAGCCTGCAGGATTACAGGTACAACTGTGCAAAAGACCTGGTGGTCATTCTCAAAAAACCATCCCCAGTGTGGCCTGCTATCTGCTCCTACAGGACAAGAGGGATCGAGACCAGACAGAAAGTAACGTTGCAAAACAACTGAATATGAGCACAAATCACATGGGGCAACTACACAAAAGTGAACTGTTTGCCCGATGACCAATACGCTGTGTTCCATTAACAGCTGCTCACCGGAGACACAATTTACAGTGTTCCAGAGAACATACGGACGACTCCCTGGTGGCGCAGTGGTCTAAGCGATGGCTTCTGATCATTTGTCCAAATGAGGTCCGGGTTCAAATCCCAATGACGCATGGATGTTGTGTTTGTCTTATGATTAGGGACGGACGACTGCTTATAGCCCACTAAGTTGCTCACGGTGGTCGTTAAACCTCCAATCAAAAAAAAAAAATTAAAAAAAGAACATATGGACTGAACAACAGAACGGTGGGGTATTGATACTCTTTACTGATGAGAGTAGATTTAGTCTCTAGCAATTCTGAATGTCAGCTAATCTGGCTTGAAGTATACACTCAGTATTGCCCCAAAAACATCAATGAAAAGGATAGATATGATGGGTGCGGTGTTCTCATACGTGTAGGCATGATCGTATGGGTAGGAATAAACTATATGACGTTTTCCTTTTTTAATTTTGTGTTCTCTTGGCATGCACCTGCCTCAGTTGTGGCTCACTGAAGCTGAGATTATGCACCAGTGCCAGAGTTTAGTTTCTCATTTTATTTCCTTTATTCTCCATTTTATGTTTCTCTTTCATTCAGAATCACTAAAAGGGTGTAGTTTTCTCCAGCTACCAACACTCCTCTTTGCCCCCTGCTTCACTGTAATAACCCACTCCTAGTAAATGAAGTCTGTAGCTGAGTGGAGTCCGGGCTTCTAAGGACTTATTATACATACATGTCAACAACTTAGTTGCTGCATTGTTTACTGTTTCTCACATTGTATTATTGTTGAAATGCTCATGGGGAAACATTATCTTTGTTTAACAAAGGGTTTTAATCATAAGATGCGGTAGAATTTACAATATATTGGTATAAATCAATAACAGGAGGTAATGGTCATTACTTACATTTAGTCGTGGAGCATTACGGAATATTGAAGAGTCCATTTGGTTAATTCTTGAATTTCTTCAATTAGTTGACAATCTTATTTTTTGTAGTCACTTTGTGACGAAATTATGTCCATCAAGTTTCTAATGGTGGAAACTTGATGGACATAATTTTGTTATGTCCATCAAGTTCATAATTTCGTCACAAAGTGAAGAATTGATAGTTCTAACGGCTTGTCATTGCGTACGACTGGGTGAGCCTAGGGGATAGTGTAGCCATGTCAGGGGGTGTTACTGAGACATAAGAAAGTCGAGGTATTCGCCAAGTGCATGTCTGCTCTATCAATTGACTATATTGGCTGGTTAACCCCAAGGCCATGTCCTGCGTCTATTTGGGCTTGTGGACTTCAGTTTGGCTCGGTGGTGGGCGTGGAAATTGGCAGATGAACTTTTTATTTTTATTCATGGATTTGGATTCCTGTGGTGTTTCCTAGCCTTATATTAAAAGACAGAATGCAGAAAAGCCTGGCTCTTCTTCCAAGAAACTCATCAGAATCATTATCAGCATGATTTTTCATTATTCATGCAAAAAACTCTGAAACCAAACTCAGCGTGAAATCTTTTTGGAATAATAATGCCCTTAAAGGTTATCTTGGTGCCCCAAAGAATATTAAAAAGTTGCAGTCAGGTGGTCTTCTGTTTGAAACAACTTGTTAGAGACACAGAGAGTTACTCCTTACTATCACTTTTTAGGCAGGAATACCTGTTGAAGTCAAGGCACACCATTTTTTTAATTCTTCTCATGGTATGGTTTCTGACCGTGACCTTGTCGACGTTCCAGAAGATTAGCTTCTTCTTGAGTTGAGCTCTCAAGATGTCATACATGTTAATTGTATAATTTTTCAGCTTAATCAGGAGCTTGTAAATTTGCGTAATATCATCCTGACTTTCAATACTCCACGGCTGCCGTCATCTATCAAAGCAGGATATTTACTTAGTGAGATGCTAATCATCTATCAAAGCTTATATTCCAAATCCACTTAGATGCTTTAACTGCCAGCTCTTTGTGCATTCTCAATAGTCTTGCCATCATGCTCCAGCTTGTGGATGCTGCTTTGTGTCTTGTCATGGTTTATCGGCAGATATATGTTCAGCAGCTCAAAAGCAATGTGTCAACTGCAGGGGGAACCATGCAACAAGCTGAAGGGACTGCCCAAAGTGCGAGAAGGAGAAAAAAATTCAACGAGTTAAAACTTAGGATAACATATCCTACCCAGAAGCACGAAGGAAGTTTGTACCAACAACAAGTACCCGCCACTCTTATGCCTCAGTTGTCATTTCCTGCCAGTCTGTTGCTACACTGACCAGGGATAATATTGTCCAGACTGTGAGTTTTCTTTTCAGAAGATTTATGACGCTGGTATTGCTGCGAGCACGTGCAGCTGCTCAGGCATCTACACTAACTGAATCACCTGAGCATTCTTCCACCAAAAGCACTTGTGTGTCCCCCATCTAATGCAAAACCACTTGAAAATAATAAAAAAATCCGAGATCACAGGCTTCTGGGGTGTTGTCATCTCCCACAAAACCCAAACTAAGACTAGTTAGGTCAAGTCCGAAAATTCCAAACACTTTCCTATCAGACCACCCGACAAAACTCCCCCAAAGAAACTAGACGAATTACCGGACAAACTGATAGGTGCTGACCTTGTTTGAGCAGTCAGTTTCCTCCAATTTTTTTTTTTTTTTTTTAAAGTTCTTTCACTTCTTTTTAACCATCGGTTCAATCATTCAGTGAAATTGTCGAGACTTTTGAACAAGAATTGATGATGTGAAAAACCTACTCTCGTCATTCTCTCCGGTGTGCTTTTGTCTTCAAGAGACAAAATTTAAAAACTATCCGACGTGTTTTCAGTTCGACGCTACAGTGTGTTTCAGAATTAAAATTTGTCAGGTTGCGTTGTAGGGGGGGGGTTGCTATTCTTGTCCCTCGTTATATTGTGGTTTCCCCGTTATGGACTCAACAACTTTACAAGCTGTGGCAGTGCGTATTTCCGTGCCTGTGCTGCTAACTGTTTGCAGTATCTATCTGCTGCCGGATGAGGACGTGAGCAGTTTCGTTCTTGAGAGCTTAGTCGACCAGCTGTTTTCACCCTTTCTTCTTATGGATGATTTCAATTCTCACAATCCTTTGTAGGGAAATATCGATTACAATACAAGAGGCCATAGAACTGAGTACCATCCGTCCTCTACCTTGCCTTGTTAACGCCGATGCTGACACTTAGTTCCACAAGCCAACCCAAAGTTTCAGTGCAATCGATTTGACTTTGGAATCACCATCGGTTTGTGCCGATTGGTGGTGGACAGTGTGTAATGACCTCCATGGCAGTGACCATTTTCCAGTTGTACTTTCTTGTAATGTGAGTGTGCCATCTTCTGTCTCTTGCCCTCCTCGATGAAAGATGGATTGCTCCAGATGGGAGGTCTTCATGTCATCCTCAGTAGTATCTTCTGCTATGGTGACTTAGCAGTCAATCAGCGTGGCTGTTATGGATGTTAGAGCATGTATTGTTCAGGCAGTTGATCTTGCGATTCCAAAAACATCCATGAAGCTCCCAAGAAGTGAGAAGCATTGGTGGACCCGTGAATGCACAGCTGCTAGGAGAGTGCAACATAAGACCTGGTGCAAGTTTAGATGTCATCCTCGTTGCATTCAAGTGAGCAAATCCTGCAATGGTTGGTGCATTGACGAAGCAAGAGGGAATCTAGGATTCAGTGTGTTTCATCCATCTATCCACATGCCAGTTCTAAAACTGTGTGGGAATGATTCGTAAGATCTAGGGTAACTGCAGTTCCCACCAGATTCAATTTTCGAGAGTAATGGCTGTACATTAACATAGGCTAAAGTCGGGGAGATTGCAAATTGCTTAGGTGAAGCTTTTGCCTCTGTTTCGAGCAGTCTGGCATATCCTAGCTCATTTCAGCGAATGCAGTCACAAATGGAATGACAGAAAATCTTTTGTGCCATTTCAAAACAGCGATTTTAACTCCCCCTTCACACACACGCACGCACACACACACACACACAGTATGATTAAAATTGAGGGTGGCTCTGCATTGATTCAGTGCCACACCTGTCAGACCTGATGGCATCCACTATGACATGCTCAGTTATCTGTCGCAGTCATCTCATGAGAATCTTTGTCCTTTTCATTCACATTTGGTTGAAACATAGTGTTCTGGACCCTTAATAAAAAAAATAACTTTTGTTCTGCCTTTTTCCAAGCCTGACAAAGACCCCAAGTGTCCCGCTAGTTATCGTCCAATTGCTCTCACTAGCTGTCTGTGCAAGGTACTTGAATGCCTGTTTAATTACCGTTTAATTCATTTTTTATAAAGCAACCACATTATTTAATCATTGCAAAGTGGTTTACACCAACATTGTTCACCTCACAATCCATTTTTTACGTCTTGAAACATCTGTGCGTGAAGCATTTGTTCGCAGGCAACACCTGGTGTCCTTCTTTTTTAACATTGAAAAAGCATATGATCATACATGGCGATGTGGTATTATTCATGACCTCCATTAATGTGGTTTGTGAGAAATCTCTCAACTTTCATTTCAAGTTTTCTTGGCAGTTGGATGTTTCATGTACGCTTGGGTATGGTGCTCTCTCCACTATTCCATCAAGACCAGGGTGTTCTTCAAGGTTGCATTTTATCCGTTACATTGGTAATCCTTCGTATCAGTTGTCTACTCAAAAATATTCCTCCTGCGGTTTCAGCTACCATTTATGTTGATGTCTTACACTTACACATCTTGTGTTCGTCATCAAGCATGCACTTCATTGAAAGGCAGTTGCAATCAATCAGATCTGTAAAATGGCAAACAGCAATGGTTTCATTCTTTCTCCCAACTAGATAGTGTGTGTCCATTTCTGCTAGAGGAATGACCTCCATCCTGACCCAGAGCTGCATTAGGGACCTACAACCATACCAGTTCTGCTAGAGACCAGGTTTCTTGTTCTTACCATCGATTGTGCGCTCACCTTTCATGCACATGTTTGACAGCTAAAGATTTCCTCTGCATTCTCTGTGCAGACAGGACTTCTTTGTTCCACATCTATTATTCTCTTATATGGTCTAAACTGGATTATGGTTTAATAGTGTACGGCTCTGCGTGTCATTCAGGTCTGCTGCCTTTCGACACCTCTCATCATCAAGCACTGCGTCTTTGTACGGGAGCTTTCCAAACATCACTGATTATCAGCCTATATGCTAACACTAACGAACTGTCACTTGAATTACGCGGTTTGCAGCTATCTTTTCAATATTTTTTTAAACTTCAATCTCTTCCAGAACATTTGTTATATATTGCAATTTTTCATCCCCAACATGCTCGTTTATTTGAAAACTGGCCTTCGTGCATTTCAACATTCGGACTGCATATGTCAGCCGTAGCTCAGGACACAGTGCTTGACTTTGTCACTGATTGGAGAGACCAGGGGCTTTCCCTGGCTTCCTCTAGTTTTCATAACTGATAACAGTTTTACATCTTTTAATAAATCCTCAACTCAACCCTGCTTTCAATAGAAGCACACATCGTCTCCACCTCCAAAGAAGTCCAAGGGAATGCAGACAAGTGCACGAAAGGTCATGTTGACTTTCTTTTTCGACCACAAGGGCTCCCTGTTTATCAAGTTTCTTGCTGCCAGAAACACCGTAAGGACTGCCTGGTATGTGGACACATTCGAATCTCTATGAGCATCACTCAAGTCCAAGCTGCTCACCGTAGGGGTCATTCTTTTTCATGACAATGCCCACCCCCACACTGCCAAAATTGTCCAGGATTACTTTTCCAGATGGGAAACACTCCAGCATCCGGCATAGAGCCCACATTTGTTCTGCTGTGACTTTTACATTTTCTGGGAGCTGAAGAAGCATCTGCAAGGTCACAGATTTCATAAACATAGAAAATGAGCAAAAACACAGTCACGTATGGTAAAAGGTTCGTTTAGCTGTAGCTTTCGGTCATCCTACGACCTTGATCACTCACAATAAACAAACCTTTTACCATATGTAGCTGTGTGTTTTTGCTTGTTTTCTATGTTTATGTCATGTCACAGATTTCGCTTAGACGATGAGGTGCAGGACGCTGTTCAGGAATGGTTTTGCCAGCAACCCCCTGCCTTCTACACACGAGGAATCGAATGGCTAGTGTAACAGTGGGATAAGTATCGTAATAGCCACTGGGATTATTTTTAAGGTATGTCACAATATCTTTTTCATATGACCTTTGTCTAATTTTCATTTGAATGGCCCTTATAGTTTAACTGATACACAGTATTCATTTGTTATGATGTTTGAGTATCAGGATTGGTCTTAATCTTGGTTGGAGTGCATAATCAGATTCTGCCGATTTGTGGTTAGGAATTACTCCTCTGTGTATATGTATTAATCCTTGCCTGATCTCCAAGAAAGGTTTTATTCAGCTAAGTGAGGTGACTCCTGTATTTTTTATTTTTTTTTTTGAAGGGGGGCATTATATATAGTTTGTTCCCTTAACAGTATTTTAGTCTTTCTGTTTGTTTTTATAGTTTAAATGGTTTCTTAAATTTATTTTTAATGTATTTCTAGGTATCTCCAAGACTTCAAGGATTTTTAGAAAAAATGCTAGTGAGAGATCCGTCTCAAAGAGCTACTGCTTATGAGTTACTTCAACACCCATTCCTACGACAAGCTGGAAATCCCAGTTTATTAGTGCCTCTTATGAGAAGTTTTCGACATAGCCCGTGTTGAATCATATCATAGTCAATAGTTCAAGGGAGTGACTCACAGTGAATGGCCTGCAATTTCTCAGCTGTGTAAAACATTTGTTATGATTTTATTGACACTGAAGCCTAGGTGAACTTTTTTTGTATAGTGTTGTAGAAAGATATTTTAGTATGATTCTGTTGTATATAAGCATAACCACTCATTGTCATAACTAGTGATGGGTAAGGCATTTATTATATAACTTACAATCCACTGGTGTAATCAATTCATTCGTTTGTTCTGAAGGAACTTTATCATGAACTGTGGATTTCATTTCAGCATCAACAAAAAAAAGACTTCCAGAAAATCATCTCTGAAAATAAAATGTGTAAGCATTTATTATGCTTATTTTTAAATGAATGACATTCCTCTCGGCAAGATCAACCTTTTTGTGATACATCGAAAAAAGAAAAAAACTATCACTTTATTGGGAAGCAGTCCTGTGTGAAAAAAATCTCTAGCATAACTGACAGCTGAGACATTGTATTTATTTATGTGTTGGAACACCTGTCAGATTCATTTTGCTGTTGTTTCCCTTTCTTCAAACACAGTATGGTGTATACCATTAAGTCTATCACATATTAAATGTGTGTATTATATATATATATATATATATTTGGCATACTTTTATATTATAGAGTTTACTTTGCAAAATACAGTAGAGCTTGCTTTTAACAAGAAGCTGAGGACTGACAAATATGCCCACTAAATCCATTTGGGGCTAAAAAAATTCAGTATGTAAAAAAAATTTGCATTTGTGCTAACAAAATATATACGGTCATCAGTAGCAATTATTTGCACTTTAAAGATTTGATTAAATGATATGGTATTACAAATTAAAATTAAAAAAAGAAACACGTGTGGATAGTAGCAGTGAATCCTGCAGTATGTGTCATGTTGAAATGTTTTAAAAAACGAAAGACTAATATTGTTTGTTTTGTTTTGCATTTCTCTTAATGTTCAATGAATAACACATAGTGCTTTAAATATCTCACAATCACCATTGCCTGTTGGATCAAAAAAGTTAATGTTCAAGATTAATTTCCACACAAT
The DNA here is from genome assembly GCA_039090855.1 of Macrothele yani. Taxonomy (NCBI): domain Eukaryota; kingdom Metazoa; phylum Arthropoda; class Arachnida; order Araneae; family Macrothelidae; genus Macrothele; species Macrothele yani. The sequence continues at coordinate 70,652,343 of CM077016.1, read as the reverse complement.
CAATGGCTGTTGGGTATGACAGTGGCTGAGTGTTCTTTACACTCATCCCAGAAACTTCTGGTGACTTAACTTACTGCCTCTACTATATTATCTATGGAAAGGAAATTAGACATGATTTTCTGCATTAACAAAGTAATTGATATCAGGAACATCATCAAAATGTGTGATGTTCTGATGCTGCAACCATTTGGAGAGTGGAAGGTTATCCACTTCTTCACTAAAAGTAGTTGTTCTGTCCAACCCAGCTTTTCTGAAGCTATTTTGCATTGGCATACACATCCCCAATTGTCTGCCATCAATCAAGTGGCATCAAGAATCAGAATTCTCCCCTTACCCTGTTTCCACCCTGACATAAACTCTAGAAATATCCAATGTCATCCATGATTTCTTATTGGAACTATAAGAAACGGGAAGGTTTTGCACATTTTTAAAATATCTTGGTTTTGCAGATTTTCCTATCACTAATAGTTTTCTCCCATCCATACCAGACATATATTGGTGCATATTATAACAGTTAAATAATTCTTCAGGGGTTTTTCACGTATCTTCATACCCACTCATTTTTCCTGAGCAGATTTGATTTCACTGCTTGAAGTTTCATCATGGGCCCATTTATTGGTAAGCCAGAATTCTGTTGAGCAATGAAATGTTTAAATAAGGCCTGGTCAAAAACAACAGTCTCACATTTTTTCAATATAGTAACATTACATTTAAAAGCCTGTAGCAATGTTTCCTACTTATCCTGGAATTTTATGTTGTTACAGAAATGCCCTAAAATTTAGTTACATGTCCTGGAGTTTTTATCTTTTGCTGTTTTTTTGTTTGCCCTATATGTTTTGTTTTCAGGATTTTTGTAATGTTGGAACATTGATAGCAGTCATGTTCTGATTTAATTGGGTTATGTTTTGGGGGGGGTTGTTTTAACCCTGTGTCTGAGAATGTGTTTTTTTTTTTTTTTTTTTTAGAAAACATTCCATTTTTGCTGTAATATGTTTCCTACCATTGTATAGGGACTCAAAAGTGCTACCGATTCTCTGTAGTCAGTACAAGAATTGCTGGTATGCTGTGGAAAACAGGAAACATTTATTATACTATGGAAATGAAAAATTATTTATCTCTGTAAAATTAATTTTTATCGTTTTCAAGATTCAAAAATTTACTTTAAAAAACGTTTGTATTGTTTATTAAATGTTTTTTATATCATGACCAGTGGTGAGGTCTTAACCTTTTCAGTACTGTTACAGAATTTATTACCAGGTTAGGTTTTTTAGTCATTAAAGCTGAGAGTTTTTTTCCATCTGTATTGTTTTTGTCCTGTTGCTTTTCTCCCATGGTTTATTTTTTGGTAGGGAGAAGGGGGTATTACAAGCACAAATCTCCATATTTTTATTTTCAAAAACTAGATGTAATTCTCCCAATTCAACATTTGCTCGTGCAATTCTCCCAGTGCAACCCTTCAATTTTTGGAGTCTGCAGAGCAGAGGTGTGAGCCTCTTGCAAAGCTATCTTGTTTTATGTGTTCCTTACTCTGATTTAATTCCTCCCCACATTCTTTCTGTTATACACAAAGATTTCACAGCACAGTTGTATCCCACCCATTACATGCTTTTTTTTTTTTTTTTCATTCATGGTAGTGTGCAGCAGATTTTCTCTGCCTCATTAAATATTGTATTTCATTCAATTCTGTTGCTTCGTTGTTAGAAGTGATCATCTTCCCTTTTCCCTCCCTTGTTAAATCTGAAAATTTCATTAAATTTTGTTTTCCAAAAACAAACAAAATTGCTGCCTTGAATTTACATTATACCAAACAAAAGTTCCTGTTTTCCTTGTTAAATCCAGGAGCTCAGTAAATATGGGCTTGTTGTTAGTGGGTTCTACTGTACTACTATTCAAGAGATCTTAATTATTTAATCATAAGCATGCAGTTGGTGTAATAATGCCTGCTGCTTATTGTAATTTATGGGCATTCCATTAGCTCCTGTGGGAAATTTGTATATATATGTATATTGTATGTTTTATTCAAATGCATAAAGTAATTCAATGCAGTTTGTTTTCAAAGTATTGTTTGGTTACTTTTATGCTAACTTTCCTAAAATTTGGTGGCTGTGGGAATAATCATAAACCTTATAAAGTTATAAAGAAATGTGTTTGAAATGATCAGAAATTTATTATTTGAGGTATGACTTCAAATTCATGCGTATTTAATATAATTTTTTTATGAAGAGGGATCCATTTTAAATCACTTTATTATTATTCACTTAACTCAATTCATTTTTAACTCCATATGTGAGCTTTATATCATTATAAAATGTTTAAAAGCATTTTTTTTGTTCTGCTAGGTTTATGCTGTACAGTATTAAAAAAAAAAAAAAAGGTGGTACTGAGGAAGCAGGAAAAAAATGTTGTATAAAAGCCTGCTTGTAAGTTTTGAACTCACTGTGGACTTGTTATTCTATTTTTATCTGTTATGTATTAATATTTCTGTGTACAATACAACCAAGAAGATTAAGCTAATGTTTGTGCTGTGGCATGATGTATAAAATTATTGTAGAATGTATTTCATAACTGCAGGGTGTTTTTTTTTTTATCATGTGGCACTTAAAAAAGTTGAATTTCTTTATTTTCAAACATAACTGCATCAAATTTTGCAATTTATTAAACTCACTTGGGAAATTTATTTGTTACGTGAATGCACATTTTCAGCGTGATGTCTTCATTGACCATAAGCTCTCTGCAAAGGAACCACAAAATTATCGGGGTCTTTTCTCAGAGTTCCTGTGAAAATAGCATCAATCTCTGTTTAACAGCTTTTAGTTCTGGAATTGTGTTCAGATTTTGCTGGAACACTCTATACTTCAAGAATCTCCAGAGGAAATAATCACACAGGTTCAGGCCTGGTGAGATTGGTTGCCATGGAAACCATTTAAAATGTTCTGAGTAATGGTTCAACACAACTCGCTATTCAGAAACGTCCTGAAGAAAGCGAGGACCTCACTGCTGGTTTGGGGTCTGATACCATCATGCTGAAACAATTGTAAACTCACATCAGCACCATACCCCAATCAGAAAAGGGACAACAACTGTAGAATATGGAGGTAAACATCAGAGGTTACTGTGTATTAAATGAGCACAGGACTGGATATTCTGAATAATGCTTACACACTGTAACACTTTGTGGGTGCAGCAGCTTGTCAACACTTATTGTTGGATTCTCAGTTAACCAAAATTGGACTTTCTGTTTGTTTGTTAACATAACCATCCAATTTGAAGTGCACCTTATCAGAGAACTATATTCTATTCAGGACATTTGGGCATTCCTCTAACAGTGTTGCATACTACCGTGCAAAATTGTAACGTCTCATTTTTCCATCATCCGATAAGGGCTTGACACTGTTGTATGGAAACAATGCCAGGTAGGTACAACACATTTTCTGTGAAGCTGGGTGGGGTCCTCCCAATCTGTTGAACTAAACACCCCTCCCACACTTTACCTTGGATTTCATGTTATCACCTGTTGTGCTGCCTGAACAATGTCTTTGGTGCTAATAGATCCATTACGGATGTTCACCTTTGCCTATTATGTAACACACTTCCTGTTTCTGTGAACTGTTTAACAGTCCTATAGGTCAGTGCTTTTCAACCTTTTCACATATTGTACCACTTTTAGGACATGGCAATATTCAAGTACCACCAGTGGCTTAGCAAGGTGTCAAAAACTTGATGACCAAAAAGGGAAAAAGTGGTGAAGTTTGCCCACTTACCACACTTTTAATGGGAAACTTGTCTCTGTTTCTCTGACATTAATCTTTACACTCGTGGCTGGAGAGTGCTTACTGATAGAATTAAGTCAGATTCCAGCTGAAAACAATTCCTTACCTTAGTTTTTATACACATCAATGAAGAAGACGCCTTCTCGCACAAATATGTGGAACCAAATGGAAGTAACGCTGCCATAGCTTTTCCCCCACTTCCTGGTACAGTTTTGCAACTTGGCTCCACAACATATCTGCCCAAAATAGACACTTTGACCTTGAAGTTTCCTGCCTTTTCTTATATGTTCTCCAGCTATTTTGAGGGCAACAGGGAATAATGAGTCATGGGTTGAAAGCCTCAGCTCCTCCATGGAAAATGCAGAAACAAGTTCACTGCAAGTCTTTCCAATCCAATGAATAATACATGATGACCCATGCATTTGACTGTGTTTCACATTCAAAACGATGAGAAAACTGTAATGGTATTATCTTGTCTAGGATGCTGCTGCGTACCACCTGCCAGGTGCCTAAGTACCACCGGTTTTCGACAAGAAACACTTTTTTGTTGTGTATGGCACCATCTTGGAGTGTAGTCCAGTGGGGCCACCTTTTGAGGAAAAAAATCCCCAAGTGACTGTATAATAAAATTATGTTTGGTAATAAAGAAGTTATAACACTTTTAAAGTGTCAGAGGTGATAAAAAGACATACTTTGTTAATAGCCTTTCTTAAAATGTTGAATCCCCCCCCATTTTAGACTTTGTGTGCTCTGAGATACAGAAGTTAAGCATCATTTCATTCAGCTGGAATTAAAAATAATTGAAGTGAAGCTTAGAGATACGTAGGAAGAACATGTTTTCAAAGTATTAATTGTCTAGGGAGCATATAGTGTTTATTAATTGTTAAAAATGAATGATGTTGCCTTTCTTGTTGGCTAACTGTCATGACTTTGTTGGTTAACTAAAGAAGAAACATGAAAGTGTGTGTTTGTGGGTTTCTTTTTTTTTATTATTATTATCTTTTGTATGTTGATATTAACCTTCACAATGGAGCAGAGAAGATTAAATATTATTGATAAAATATATATTTGGATTTCAATGGAGCAGAAACGATTAAATATTATTTTGCTGATGACCTTTCTCAACATTTTGAAGGGTTTTCACACTTTAAGAATTTTTGTGTGCTTTGAGATGCGTAAGAAAAGTAGCATGTCATTCACCAGAAATTGGAAATAGTCTTAATGCTATTGGAAGTTTTGCAGTGCATTGGGAGATAAATTTCAGATTATTAATTGGCTAGGAATAAGTGATGATTAGTAATTATTAAAAATGTCTAACACCATCTTTCTGGTTGACTCATTTTGGTGATTTTATGTAGGCTCGTTTTACGGCCCTTGAGGTCCAACCTTCAGCAAATTGGATAGTTGTGGCCATTCTTAGCTAAAAGTCATGAAATTAAGACTTCTGTATATGGTTGTTTTAATTTAACTGTAAACAAAATCCAGGGATGGGCTAAAAAAGTTAACATTAGTTTTTGTTCTGCAGCTGTAGCTTCACATTGTAAATCCTGATTTTAATCAGCATTTCAGAATAAGGAAATAGTTTTCATGGATAGACTTGTAGTTTACTTGAGGATGTGAGGAATCTCTTTAATTATTCTAAATTTATTAAACAAACTACAGTAATAATCACATAAGTGAATAATGGTCACAGTAGCTTATTATTCATAACTATGTTTACTACAAGTACTTGTCTGAGTCCATAGGTACTTAATTGTTTATGAAGTGTTCTGTGTAAAGAGATGGAACATATGAAGTTATCATTTCTCTCAGTTTTCTGTAGGAACATAAAATCAAAATAATCTTCTGAAATGCTGATGTTCCAGCTTATATGCTTTGTTTCACCTGTTTTCTTTATAGGAAGGTTTTAGAAGAAATCTGTGTATTTATCCAAATACTAGTACTCTTTAATTATGTTATGTCTTAGTATTCTGAATACAGTATTCCTCAATTATGTTTTCATCTTAGTGTGCTAAATGTAGTATTCTTCAGTTCTTTTGGCTCAAATGGGGGGGGTTGTGTAACAATCTCACTATTTGTGTGTCCCAAGTGGGCTTTTTGAAACTTTCTGTAAATGCAGCTTGTGTGCTTTTTATATATGTGAATTTTATGCTGTATTGTTGCCAGTAATTGAGTAATTTGGTAGCTAGCTAGTTTTTCACACCAATGCAAGTGTGGTATACGGGTGATTTTTCTATTTGATCCTGTTCGGCTAAATCCCCTAATTTGGGGTTGGCTAATTCTCTCTAGATTTAGATTCTTAAGAGATTCAGCAAACTTACATAATAAGTAGGTACTAAGAGAGGGAAAAAATATTTAAAGAACTATTCTCTTGAAAAAGATTTGGCAGCTGTGAGGAAAACAAAAGTTTTGCTATAAACAAAAGGGAATGGCAGCTAAGTGTTATTTACAGAAGAATGTTTAATCAATGAGTTTTATGAGCTTAATTGCATTTAGAATTTTGGACTGAATGGAGCAGTGCTGTTTATAATGTGTCACTGAATAGGGGTTTTATTATTAGGCCAGAGAGGAATGAATGGTCACTGCACACTTCAACAACTAATGAAACAAGGCAAGAAGCAGCAGTGTGTTGTAGTATATTTAAGGGCATCGTGCCCATAATTCTAGGGAACTAGTGGGCCTTGTTTGAAGCCTATATGCAGACACACACACACACACACACACACACACACACACACACACACACACACACACACACACACATAAGGAGTGAATATTCAGGGTGTGCTAGGTGTGTGGCACACACACACACGTGTCGACATTACATTTTAGGATTTATTTCTAATCAAACTTGCCAGAGTTTGTCCCAAGACTTCGAGTGGTGGCTAAAATTAATTCCCCCACATGGTGTTTTCGTTAAGAGGAGAAGGTTCGTTCATTAAGCATAATATCATATTTGTGCTAAAATCCTCAGGTTTGCAGTTTCCTGACAGGACATCCGACGGTTTTCAAGCAACTGTGGTACAAGTGCTCCCTAGATGGTGTTGCAGGTCAGGTTTTTATTTCTCTGTGGTTTCAAACATTATAGCTGATCTCTCAGGGTGTGTTAGCCAAAATAAAGCACCACTTGTAATCCCATGGAGCAATACAATTCAACGTTGTGATATAAGTTGCTGCTATATTATGTTTTTGGATAACAAAACTTGTCAAAGTTTGTCCTAAGGCTTCGCGTGGTGGCTAAAATTAATTTCCTTATACAATGTTTTCGTAAAGTGGAAAAGGTTCATTCCTTCATTGAATAAACAAAACATAGTTTTGTAGTATTTGCATCCCTAGGTGTGCTATTTCGCCAGTGAACACCTGAGGCTTGTAAAGCAACTGGTACAAAACTCTCCAGATGGCACTACAGGTCATGTTTTTATTTCCACGGAGGCTAAACTTCCAGAGTGTTCGCACCTAAAAAAGCATTATTGGTCATACATTTGCGTTTGGAATCGCGTGGAGTTATAAATACAATTCAACGTTCTGTGTTTTACTGTCTTTTCGTCGCAGTTGAATTGATGTGTTTAAGAACACAGATTTAAAAACAGTATTTGAAGTTTTGTTATCCATATAGGATGGGATAACAAACATTAATTCATTTTTTAATTCAGCGACTACTAAATAAAAAACAATGCTTTCATATGTTCAAAATCAATGCATGAATTTTTTAGCTCAGGTTACATAGTAAAAGTTTTGTGTGTTTTTCCCCCCATAACAGCGCTCACCCAACCTATATGGACACACGACACCACTGATGTGGGTGTGTGTGTGTATATACAAAGGAGGTTCACAAAGTTCCCGGAAATTCCTTTAAAATAGTTTCCTTGGGCAGCTACATACTTTTGCCAATGTCCATAAAGTAATTTGAAGCATTCTTGGAATCCATTCTATGATACCTCTTTCAACAGCTCTTTTGGTGTGATTTTGATGATGTCCTCAGCACTCATGAATCGTTGTTCTTTTAGGGCAGATTTTAACCACGGAAACGACTAGAAATTGGGTTATGCCAAGTCAGGAGAATGTTTCAGTGACATCACATTGTGCTTTGCAAGGTACTGTTTGACCATTAGGAATCAATGTTCAGGCATTTTTAGTCCCCTTCTGGAATAAATTCATAGTGGACAAGGCCGTTTGAGTCAAAAACTTCAGTATTACTTTTCCTTTACTTTTGTTCAAACATGGTTTCTGTCTTCTAGGTGAAGACAATTCCACTTAGTAGTTCTATTTCTGACTATTATATAGCTCTAATTATTGTACTATTCTCTTTTACGTGCGATATTTCAAAGTAACTTGTACAGAAAACTAGCGGATAATGCTTACCTTGGCATTCCTTTCTAGTGACGGGAACATTTCACGCACGTGTTTTCCGGTCTTTGTTGAGGTTATTGTCCTAAAGTCCGTTGTATGCGATGACTGGCTTTACTTCTCACACTTTTCACTAATGTCTCTGATTGTGATTTTCAAAATTTAGGTGAAGACGTTGATTTCCGTTCACACAAGACTGACGTTCCATCTGTGGATCGTACAAAAAACACCGTGTCTCATTTCCTGTGATTATGTTACTCAGAAAATTGTCATTTTGATTAGCCATAGTGATTAGTTCTCCAGAAAGTGTCATTCATGTTTCTTGTTGTTCACAAGTAAGCATTTTTTGTAAATAAGTGTTGACAAATGTAATGCATGTTCAAATCATTGTGGAGAATGACCACTTCCAATTGATGTTCCTACCTCTGACGCTATACAGTTTTTCTTCACTCGTATCAGACAGTGTTGTGTACACACTCCATCTTTTTGGCTGTTGAAAAGATACACAGGCTCTCATTACATAGATCATCATCACTCATTTGACCATCATGCAAACACTGACTCCATCATAAACTTGTGATTTCTTCATTGCCTTTTCAGCATATGCTTGCTGAAGCATCACTAATGTCTCTGATTGTGATTTTCAAAATTTGATGTTAGCATGTTGCTCGATTGCTGATATTTTCAGCTGTGATGTTTCTATTTAAATGTATGGTAAACAAAGAAATTACTGGTCTTTTACACAAACAAGAAATGTGATGGCACACTTGCCCTCAGACATCATCATGGGTGCTGCCTGCCTAGCTTTGAAACCATTAAACCCACCACTCAATTCTTCATTCCCACAGTTGGAGACAATCCTGGGAAGTTTTTGAACCTACTTTGTATAGTGTCACAGATGGATAAGATAGATATCTTCACATAAGTAGCTTTTAAATGTTATTCAAATGAGGTTCATGAATGACAAGAATTTGGACATAAAAATGATTGCACTCAACATTCAATTAGATTTAGTTTTCATTTCTTTGTGCTCTGCTGCCTTTAATGTTTTGTGTGCTTCACTGTTAAAGAAATGTAATAAACAATCTGCGACTTTATTCTGTGGGTTGTTATGAGATATTGACCCAGATTATGATGCAATGCAAAATTGAAAAAACAGAAAGAGAGAAAAAGAAAAAAAAAGTGAGTGTATGATCAGCCTTTCTTGATCCTCCCTGCTGGGTGGTTTTGTCTACCCCCACCTCCCACCACAGTCTCTTCCACAACTCTGATGTGTAGTTCCTGCCTACACGAAGTTTGATGCAAACCAGAATTATGGTTTGTATGATTTGTTTCATGTTTTTATGTTACATCTACCCCTGTTTATGGTTTTATTATTTTTTTTTTTTTTCAAACTAGTGTCTTGGTATCCAATCTGGTATTACCAATGCACATTTATCTGTGTTGGATGCACATCCATAAGTTTGTGTGAAAGAAAAAATAATTGGACCATATAACCTTAATGCGTCTCACAGCATAATTCTTCATAAAGACGGCTTTTGACATAGCTCATAATCTTTGGACACTAAACTCCAGATTAATAGCAAGTATTTGAAAGAAATAGGAACTGGAATCAAAAAGTTGCAGCTGTGATTCCTCTTCAGTGTGATAAAGAACCTTATGATTCAGCTCCTTATCTGGCTTATCTGAAAAGATGAGATTGTGGTTACAAGTATCTATTTGTTTACAGCATAATCCAATGCACACATGTGCCTTTTAAACTTCCGAAAGTGAGATTTACATGTGCACTTGGTATAAATAACTTTAAAAGTACTTGTATAGTTATTCTACAAACTGTTTGTCATTCCTTTAAAAGTGTGAAATGGAGAACTCAAGTAGGAATTGTTATGAGTGTGAATGAACAAGTTTACTGTAAAGAGTTTTTAGTGAAGATAAATCACTTTAAAATCTTTGAATATGCCACAGTTTGCAACAATGTCATAATGCGTGAAAAATCTCAACTTAGACATTATTGTTGTTAACTGTGGCAGTGTTGGTTACCTATAAATAAAAGCTGTATATGTCCTTTCTTATTAATAAGATAGTTTTCATTTTAAAAATGCTATTAAGTTTGTCAGCTTCACAAATAATTCTAGATTTACATACAGTCATGTTGCAGTAATTCTCAAATAATTTGCTGCATATGGAATATTAAGTAATGAAAAAAAATCCTTTCCAGCTGTGTCTTGTATAAGAGAAGGTAAGTACATTCTAGAGAATAGTTGTGTAATTTGCTTTTATTTCATGTTCAGTTATCCACAATATGGCTTTCTCATGGCAAAATCTGTATTTCTGAAGTGTTCTGTGTGATGTTGGTTTGACTAACATGCACAAAATGTTTCTACATACTACATAGTGAAGATCTTACTAAAAAACGAATGTATCATTAAGAGACAAAGTGACCTTTGCCCACCACTGCCTTTATTTCTGTCATCCTGGTGTGAGTGTGGTGGCACTCATTGACCACCCTGTTCTAATGTGTTTTGTAATAAACTGCAAAGTTCATCTTCTGTGTACTTACTTTACAGCAGCTAACATGCAATCTTGTTAACCTGTGTATTATTTGTATTTATTGTACTCTGTGGTATTGTTTACATTATTCATAACATTAATAGTTCAGTGCCACTCTGACATTAGAGACTAAAAATGCCAATTTTTTTCTCCACTGAAGAGAGAAAACACTGGCATTTTTAGTTTCTGTATGTTAGTGTGGTTTTTGATATTAGTAAATTTATATTCACAAACCCAGATGTGTTTCCAGCTAAAGAAAGAACTAAAAACATTTTGAGCAGTTAACTCATATACTGTACATCTTTGCAAATGCTCTATTTTCCTGAGTAAAATTAATCAGCATTTCGTGAAATGTATTTAGGGTACTTCAAAATTAACACACCTTAGTCATTTAAATATTTAAATATATATATATATACAGTGAAGGCAACTTGCATAGTGTGGTCACCTGCCAAAGCAGGCAGTTTTGTCTGGCATGAATGTTATGACCCATAGAAACAATGCATTCAGGACCTTTAGTTGGCGGCCACCTGCAGGATGCAGCCATGTGTAGCCGTTTCTGTAATGCATAAGAGAATATATCTGTATCTCGTGGTCACCAACATGCAGAACTTGAAAGAAACATTTTATTTTGGAACTCCTGAAAGATAACAAAAAAGCTGTGAGTTTAAACATATGAAACCCTTGTTTCTTTTTCAGTCCTTAACACCGCCTCTCACAAGATTGTAAATGGTGGCTGCAGGTGTGTTCATGGTCCTGATTTTCCAGATTTTTATTGATTGCAAATTTCAAAGTGGTATGAAGATTTCTTATTTCCGCCACTGACTGAAAATATATATATCGTAGCTGCCAATTGTCATGATTTAATTTAATGTTTTCGAACCCAGTGTTTGGAATCCGGTTGTTTTTGACAAAGCATCCGGTTTTGGTGGACTTTTAATAATTTGTGATTTTTGTTTTCTATTGTAACATGTCTCCTGTATACTACCATCTTAGATGCTCATATGGATTCTCTGTAGTCACGATAGGAATCTTTGGTCAGCTACGAAGTACAGGTAGCATTGAATATACTAAGGAAATGGAAATTTCAGTGAAATAATGTTACGCAATATTTGTATAAAGTTTATTTTCATGTTTTCAAGATTCTATCATTTATTGAACATTTTTGTGATCGTTACATGTTTTTAATATTGTGACTTCGACATTTTTTTTACTAGTTTTTGGCGGTTTTCGTGCCATTCATTGGCAAACGGCACATATGGCTGGAAAATATTGTAGCAGTTGCGGGGTTTTGGAATTTAAAATTTTTCTGACAAAGCTGCATTCTCTTCCTCCCCCGTTTTTTCTTGTGTTCTTATTATCTTGATTGTGTTCTTATTATCTATATTTCCTCAATTATGTGTGTTCCTCATTTTTAATATCTTCGGTAATAATGAAAAAGTGGCTTCATATTTTTTTAGAATTTTTTCTAGTGAAGTACACATTTTCGTATTTCTAAGTCTTTTTAAAATTAATCAGTGGATCAAGCACTGCCTCTATTTAAAGCAAAATTAAATTTAAAAATTGGTATTTAATCTGTTCGTGACAGAATCCGATCCATTTCCATCGCCGGTGAAATTGTTTTTAGCAGAGTGAACAAAGCAGTAGTGATTTTTGTTATTTAATTTTGCTTAAAACACATTTTTCCATTCCTTAGTCACTGCTTGCTGCATCAAGGGGCAGAGCAAGCATTTTTTTCTTTGTTTGAAACTAAAGTAATGTTAAAAAATGCTACTGATTTCTTACTATGCAGAGAAAACAACTTTACAAAGAATGGAAGATGCCAACAAAATTCTTATTTTAAATTTTTTGAAAGCAAAAGGAAAAATGCTTGTGCGTTTTGTCTATTGATATAGCAAGAAGTTCAGTAAGCAATGGGAAACCATGCATTTTTATAAAAATTAAACTTTAAGAAGTGAATGCCATTTTGATGATAAAATCATATATGAAAAATCCATGTTTTTCAAAAAAAAAAAATGCAGTGATAACTTTTTGAAAAAGCCAGATCTGCAACTACATTGGCTCTCAACAAAATTATAAAGAAAATCTGTGTTTATAAATATGTCCAAACACCATTCATTGTGACCTCTGCCCCTGACAACCCAGTGTTGTCTGTGGCCTTCTCAATGTTATAGCCTCTCCAGAACTACTGAACTTAACTTTTTCCTCCCCGTCAGTGATCAGCTGGTCTGCCGTAGACAATATAATAGGTCTTGAACATTGCTGTCACTTCTTGGCAGGGCCTGATTAATGCACGAGACAAAAGGCCTGAGCCTCCTTTTTAAAAATATTTTCTGGAAATAACCTAATTGATATTGAACTTCTTTTCATTATTATTATTATTATTGTTGTTGTTGTTTTTGTTGTTGTAAAAGTAATATTTTATGTAGAGTTTTCTTGCACTCTCGTATCGGTCAGTCTCCAGTGCTTTCATTAAAGGAGCAGCTTCAATTTCCATTACTATTGTGACAGCACTATGTTAGGTGGTATTTTGTTGTACCCTCTTATTGGTCGATCTCCAATGCTTTCATTGAAGGAGCTGTTTCAATTTTCACAAAACCCTTTACTTTTCTCTGAAATTGCTGCCTCACTTTAATAATGCAATTAACTTTGCTTTACAATTTAGATATTATTTGATTATTACATTATTAAAGATTATTACAAATTCATAGATAACACTAATCAACAAATTTTAACTTTTTTCCTGCCACATGGGTTCTTTTGGGTGTTTTTATTAAATCGACCCTGTTGATTACGAAAATGTCAGTGAAAATTGCGTAACATGCAACACTTTTGTGGAACAGGGACTATTCATGAATGAGTGATATCCTCTACTTTTCGAAATAAGTCGTTGATGAAGTAAAGTACAAAAATATTGAATTGTACAATTTGGGTACAAAATGCAGTATTATCAAAAAGAAAATCACAGTAGATATCAACAAATGTCATGATGTTAAAGAAATTGTCCTTAGTTCATTACAAGAAAACCCTTTTATCTTATGAAATTTATATTAACATATTTTAAGAACTAAAACATTTATGGATTAAATTGGAAAACTGGACAAATAAAATGACTAACAAACCATATACCAGCAACAAATAATCATATGGAAGGGTGGCATTAAGAATTTTTTACAAACTGGATCACTTCTTACCTTTATTTCTACCTTTTATACTGTGTTTCATCCTTTCTTACCAGCAATAGTCACCCATCATGTTCGGATCCAATCGTCCTTGGCATCGTTCTGTTCTGTGAATGTCTTGATGGAATCTTTCTCCTTTTCGTCACTCACAGCTCCTAAGTTTTCTGGGGAAAAGTCCAAATGGGAATCGAGAAAGTGTATTGTGAGTGACATCCAAGATTTTAGCCACTAGTAACTGTGCAGCAGTCTTTTCACTAACACTTGATAGTTGTTGGATTTTATTGCTCAGAAAACCTTAACCACTGATGCAAATGCTCTGGGGCAGCGAGCTCCAGAGCATTTAATTTGTTCTCGAAATTCTCATTTTTCAAGAGTTTCCTGATTTGGTGTCCAACTAATATTCCCTCTTTCACTTTTAATCATTTACACTTGGGAATTGATTCCAGACATATGTGAAACCTTTTCCACTCTATGTCTGATGCCTTCACAAAGTTTTTCATCAAACCCAACTTGATATGTAAAGGGGAAAACAAAATCTTCTTTCGGTCCAACAAAGAGATGTACTTAGCATAATGTTGCCCTGGGACATAATTCTCTCTGTGAGGCCAGTCTTTAACAGTATAGTGCTTGTCGGTTGCTCTACTGTCCCATAGACAAAGAAAACAACATAAATTTGTAAATCCACCCTAAAGTCCACATAGCAAGGGCATTGATATTTCAATCTCCACACACTTGCCATAAGTACTTATATTGGGTTGCACTAAGCAACAGCAACATACCCTCATTACTTTGAATAAAGCCCATGTTGAAAATTGGCTTCATAGTTTCTTAATTCAATTACTAATCAAAACTTCTATTATGGGAATTTTTACTAGGAATTTTTTATTTTATTGCAAATTTTCGGAGAAACAAAAGACAGCTTGAAGGAGAAGAGTTTTCTCCAAAAATTTGCAATAAAATAAAAATTTCCATAATAGAAGTTTTGATTAGTAATTACTCACATTAGTTTCTTTCGTGTCCACTGAATGTGCTGTTGGTATTGATGGTTTAGTGTTGCGAATATGTAGCAACACTGCCTTCAGACTTGATTTTGAGTAGTCTATGAAAAGCCTCCATTCCTGAGGGATATGCTCGAAACCAAAAAGTTCAGACCCTAATCATTTCACCCCGCCTCTAAAAAAAAGAAAAATAAAAAAAAAAAATTTTAACTGGTAGTTCTATGTCTGGCACTCTTTGGCCAAACCTGGCCCTTGCGCCACTAAAATCAATTAACTAACTAACTAACCATTAATCTGTCAGTATTTTTACACACACAAATGAAATTTTGCATTGTAAAGTACCCTGAAAATTGCTTGTGCCTCTTTCTGTACAGTGAAAATGTAGTGCTTGGGGCCAGTAAGTTCCACTACTGTAACCTAGACCCTAAAGTTTTGTTTTGATGTTTGCTAAGATTAAAGTCTCTGACTAAGTTTAGTTCGTTTTGCTGAATCAGATGTGGTGTTGTGTTATGTCCGGGACTGTAGGATGAATCAAAGGACATTGATGATTCAGTCTCTCCTCCTGTTTCTTCTTCTGGAAGGACGAATTCTTCCAATTGTGAAGGTGGCTCAGGTCTGTGCAGTAGAGGTCATATTATAGATGGAATAGTTGGGTATTCTACTCTACATTTTGTTTTCTTTGAAAATCCCTAGATTTTATTAAGACAGACATAACAGTCCTCTGCCTGACTAGTCTACTTGCACTAGACTATCAGAACTGCAAAAGGCATACACAGTGGTTTGTCTCCATTCATCCACTTAATCAAATTTGAGTAACATGTTACATAGGATATGTGGGGAGCCCATTTTTTATCTTGGTCTCCAATGTGACACTCAAGATAATAATAATAATAATAATAAGCAAGTTTGACCTTGATTGTTAACTCTCTGAGCACGTAATTTTTGTTCTATTTGTACCCTCCTGACCGCATAATTTTTTTTTCTCAAATTTGGTAAAAAAAAAAAATTCTTACGAAAATGGTCAAATATATATTTTTAAATAGAAGCACATTAAAATTAACCCTGTAACACAAGTATTTTAATATCACAAAAAGGTCACAAATAAAGGTAACTTGATCACGCTAGTTATGTTACGAGAAAAGAACTTTTACAAGAAAGTTCTTAAGTTGGGAGCGATACCCTCATTGATACGATATGACCTGCCCGATGAGAACTTGTTCTTGTCCGCTAGGTGTTTCCAGAATTTGCCGCATGGATCGCTGTACAACAGTGGTCGGTGGATGCAACCCCGCGATTTTCGCATATTAATCAGTGCTTTGTTCGTTACCGCCACGTTTGTTCTGGCGGTGTCATTGTTAAGCAAAAACTCGTTAAACTATTTTGTTTTTAATAATGAGTTACTGTAGTATCCCATTTTGCAAATCAGATAAAAAGCGACTGAAAAAAGAAGATGGAATAACATTTCACGAATTCCCTAGCGACTTGGAACTTAGGGCGAAGTGGTTAAAAACTATTTAGCCATTGAATTGCTCGGCAAAAGCGACTGCTTGCAGCTTAAAACTAGCAGCATATGCAGTCCTTTTTAGTTCAGGCATCTTTCAATGTAAGCAAAGTTAAAATTGCGAGAGAAACTGAAGAGCTGAAAATTTTTCTAACTATCATAAAAGCAGAGCAATTTGATAAATAAAAATAATTCTCCTTGGTTCAGAAAGGTTACCACAATTGAATTGAAACTATTGTTTCGTTGGCTCTATTTCCTTAGCCAGAGCCCAGCTGTGGCTCTAAAAAATGTTAGGCGAATTGCGTAAATGCCGCCCTAGCACCCCATTAAAAATTAGATATAAAAAACTTCATGGTTTATGATAATAAAATTTAGAGGTATAGTAATGCCTAAAATTACATATTTATTTTTTAATAAGTAGTTTATCATACCACAGAGATGTAGTATTTGAAAATAGAGTAATTAGAGTATTTATGTAATTTTAAAATTATTCTTTATTCAAAGAGAAAATATATAAAATAAAATGCATTTTTTGAAAAAAAAGTGTAATCAAAACACACAATGACATAATATGGAATGAAATACATATAGAATATGTAATTCAATTTACAGATGAACTCATCGCACCTTCTGTTTTGCAAATTCATCAATAATATAACTGTAATCTATGGTATCTGCAATGTCAGCTTCAATTGAAAGAAGTGCTAAATTTGAAAGTTTTTCATTCCCCAATGTTGGTCGCAAATATGTTTTAACTAACTTCAGTTTTGAAAAACTTCTTTCTGCACTAGCTACCATCACAAGTAAAGTTAATAAAATTCTTAAAACAATAATTGTGTTAGGGTAAATAATATGTAAGCCTGTTGTTTGGATGTGGTTCAACACTTCCAAAGGTATCATTCTTTTCTGTAGGATATTCATCAAATTCTTTAATTCGTCCTTCAATTCTATGGCATCAATATCACAATTTGCACCGTGTGCCAGATAAAGAGAATTGCAATGACTTGTGAGATCAGAGTCTGTCATACTTTTTAAATCGAAAATATATAAAAATTGAAAATTTTTGTTATGTTTCTGCAGTTGAAAAACCTGTTCTTCTATTGAATTTAATGTCACGTTGACAAGGAAATTGAAAAAAGTTGAATTCGAATTTTTTTCTTCCATTATGGGGGGGCTCATCTTGGTGTTCATATGAAAACTGACGTTTCTTACGACGTGGGCTGATGGATTCAACAGATTTTAATTCTGGCTCGATCTCCAACTCTTCTGCCAACTCTCTTGCAGCTACCCTCATTTGTACAAATGCATCCGCTCTATAACTTTCCAAAAATTTGATCACATTCTCCATAACATTAGCGCATTCTGTGAGATCAATTTCTGGTGATTGCATCAATAAAGAAATTTTGTTAACTTGAAAAAGGTGTCGTGCCACAAAATAGTACTGCTAGTAAACTTGTAATCTTTAGATTGTTTTGATAACCCTGTAGCTTTGTTCTTGGTATCAGCATCTCGGTTGGTATCAGCATCTCGGTTGGTATCATCTGCTATTATCACCAACGCATCGTAGACGGCCCCTATTGCATACCGCAGAGGTTTTAGGGCATCTATTGTGCTTTCCCAGCGTGTGGTACTTAAAAGTTTTAAAGTACTTTGCATCGAATGCTCCTTCAGTTCAGCCATCAAAACACTCCACCTTTTTGGGGAACCGGCAAAAAAAACTTATAGTTCTTGAACTATTGAAAAAAAAATCCAATAACTTCTCCAGAACAAGCAGCAGCATCATTCACGACCAAACACAAAGAGTGGCAGGCACATGGCATGAAGAATGCTCTAGGATTCATTGCTAAAATTCTATTTTGTACCCCTTTCTGCACTCCTTTCATGTTCAATCCATTTCCATAACCTTGCCCTCTAATATTAGAAAGATCGAGCTCTAATTCGTTGAGTTTTTTAATGATCAAGTCAATGAGCCCTTGGCCGGTAGTTTCAGTTACCTCCAAAAACCTGAAGAAATATTCTTTAATTTGACATTTTTGGTTGATTTCATTCAATACCACACATCTTAAAATAAGCGATAACTGTTTGTGGTGGCTCAAGTCCGGTGTGCAGTCAACAATTATTGAAAAGTATTTAGACTGATTAACATTGTTGACAATTTTGGCCTGAACTTCATTGCCAAGCAATGCAATCAGTTCATCTTGAATCGTATTACTCAAATAAGTTATAGACCAGTTTTTAAATTGCAGTTTATTTTGAGCACGTCGAAGATGTTCATCCATGATAGGGTCAAATTCTGCAAGTAATTCTGTAATTTTCAAAAAATCCTATTTCTTTGTTGAAATAATTTCCCAGTTGATCCTTGAAATGCCAAACATTGACGTGCCATCATTCTTATTACAGAAATTATTCTTTTCAACACATTTCTCCAATGTTGCATTTCCAAATTTAATAATCTTTGCTGCTCTTTATCGATCGTTTTCCCGAGTTTCAACCTTCGATCAAATTCTGACCACTTTTGAAAATAATTTAGATGGGGCTTGCCAATTTCGTGAAATGTAAGAGTCCTGGACAAAATCTTCCAATCCGAGCACCCAGTTTTACTCAAATTTGTGGACGAATCTTTTCAAAATAACATGCAGCAAAAGCAGAAAACTGCATTGTTCTTGATAGAATAAATTAACCAAGACCTGTGTACTATTTCTCCATTGTTTAAAATCCTGGTGTAACGGAAATTTGAAAAATGGCGATTTGACGCGTTTTTAGGAAAATGTTGATCCTTTACTTGGTGCGGTCCTTTTTCAACAAGAACTTGACGCATACGGTTTGTCATGGAACTAATATTCCAGACAGCTGGATCGGATGAAGGTAATGCATTTTCTTGAAGTTGTGTTGTAGTCGATGTTTCGTCACTGCTATCTGATTGCGACTCTACACTTTTACTAAAGGTTTTGGCATCTACTTTTCTACCTTATTTGAATCATTCACACCTCGATCCGCACATATTATTGCTCATTTGTTTGGTGGCTGCATCACTTTTGAGCTTCTTAAGTCTATACTGATGGCCTGACAGCCTTTTTCTCTTATGGTCCAGTCTTGAAAATATGTAGAAAAAAATATGAACGCAGTTAACTCAGATACATTCTCCAATCTCCAAATGTAAAAACTAAAAACACAGAATTTTTTTTTTTTTTTTATCTATCTTGTAGCTTATACGTTTTTTATATGTGATTGCTGTTCCGAAGTAATCACTAACACCCCGGGAGGAAGAAGTAAGAAGGTACAAAGGTGTGTAACACATTTGTTGAAGTACAAAGATCAGAAGTAATCATTACACTGGAAATAACACACTTTAACACATTATTTACACTCATTACGCATAGGATCACTACTCACGCTCAAGCCATGATTGAAACACAGAAGAGAAGAATGCCAGATCCCTTTTACAATTCATGATAAACGTAAGTCATTGCGTCCTCTGGCGGACTAGAGCAAAACCTAGAGGAGTCACTTACCTGGAAATACATAACACTTAAATCATAACAATTACATTTACAGAATATGAGTTGAGTTCTTAATATGTTGCCCATTGAAGCTGCAGTAGCTGTGCGTCCACCTCAACTTGTTACCTATATGAACCTCTTAGCCAAGTTTCAAACACCTTTATCTAGGAAAGGAACTTTAACAAACATTTTTGAAATAACATTTACATGGTGTTTAATAATAGTGAAAACGTTTATTGTAATGTGTAATACATAACATGCAATAATATTTTGTAATGAGTGTGGTATTAATTTTGCATATAAATATTTAATTGAAAAAACTATTTACGCATAAATTTTAAAATAAAATTTATGTATATCACAAAATGGCAAAAATAAGTAATTATTTATAATGTAGTGTGTGGGGAACAAAGGCACGTGAAATGTGCATTTCATTTATACCCCCTTCCCCCGTTAATAACATTCATATCACCAAGAAAACTTGATTAATAAATATACTGCAATGTCCCTCTCTCGGAAAATTAGAGAAAATATATGAACTTTCGTTTAAAAAAACGGGGGGGGGAACTTACTTGTGGAAGATACGTAAACTCCATTCCATTCCCAACCATTTATGCTAAAAGGGGAGGGGGGCAAATCTACATTAGGTAAACATTGACCAAAGTTCGGTTCTCAGAAATTCATAAAAAAAAAAAAAAACTTTCCGCAACTTTCCTTCGCTTGATTCATGTTCAGGACATCGTTAGGCATCGTTCTAGAAATTTTTCGACGCGATTTGCGATAACAATAAGGGAATAAACTGAACAATTACCAGATTTTGAAACAGTTAAAAGTTATTCAAACATTCCATAAAAGTAAGGCACTATTGCACTAAGCACCCACAAAGATTCAAATACTTAGAAGAGAAATACCCCCCCCTTCAAATTAAATCAAACTTTTAATTAACAAAATAGGAAAATACGTGCTGGTGAGCCTCGACTCGAGCCACTAAGCTTATTATACCCAGAAAGTAAATTTGCTGCAGTTATAAAATATTTAAGGCTGTTTTGCGAAGATACAGATGTCGCTAGTGCACTACAGTAAAAAGTTGGATTACATTAATTTTTTGCACAATTAACATTACATTTTAATTTTTCGCTGAAACTATTCAGACCCTACAAATCAAAACGACATTCTAGTTTAATTCATAATAACTTAGCTATAGCCAAATGCTGCAAAATTCAATTCCATTAACATTCATAATTTAAAAATGAAGATAAAAATAAATGCTTACCTTTGAATTCTGGGGTGCATCGACAACCTGCACATGATGATCAGATGAATAACTATCCATTTTGTAAACGAATAAATAAATACACAGGCACGGACATGCAGACACGTCACACTATTCTCAGTTCAGTTTTCACAAACAATCAAAACAGCACTGTCAGGCGTCAGCACACAAAGAAGTGAAAGAACTGATTATTCACATTCAAGCTAAGGGTAGGACGGTCAATAAGCTGCCCTCGGGACTCTAGCACTCTCAAGAGCAGTGTTGCCAAACCCAAAATGATTTTGGAAATCTTCCGCTAGATATCCGCTAAACGGCTCAAAATTCCTCCAGATTTCAGAGTGTTGTACTGCCGTCTAGTGGATGTTTTGGATATAACTTAATATTTATATGGAATTTTTCCATGTGTATGTAATTAAAAAACAAAAATAAGCAGGGATTTATATAAAAACTGAATTTTTTTATATAATTCGATTTTTCTTTTTTTTGTACACTGAAGTGTCGAAATGCCGCCCCAAAATTTAAGAACGTTAGGCGGTGGGAACAGAGCCTCATGCCACCGCTGGGCTCTGTCCTTAGCAAATCAAGAGCATTACTGTGTGGCTGGGCTTCCACTTTTCTTAGACTGGTTGGTGGGAAGGAACAACAAGCAGATCGTATTTCATGGATACGGGGAGGGGGTGTCATTCAGTTCTTGACACTTTGTCCCATTAAGTGGTGCCCCACCGTTGCCCTCTCTCACTCTTCGTGGAGGGGAGGCCGGAAGTGGAACTGTAATCTTTTGATTCCTCACACCCTCCCCAAAGAAAGAAGGATTTGTTTTGTGTGTGTGTGTGTGTGTGTGTGAGAGGGGGGAGACCCAGCTGGAGTCTTCCCCGTCCCTTGTGCTGGCGCCTGCTTAACATCGGGCAGAGATCACGTTCCCCTCCGTATATAAAAACAACCAAGATTCGCAAATGCTTATAAGTTAAGTTACAATCGGCTTTAAATCCTCAGTCCAATACCTAATAAGATGGATTACCATAGGTTTGTGTTTGCTTCTGTAGTGTGTAGCTGCAACTTAAAGTCCCACACATGTAATATCCTGAGATAAATAATATGAGAAATTTTGTAATTTACACGATACACAAGGTTTCACTTTTCGTCAGATTTATGCAGTGAAAATCGTACTCTCGGCTTATACACGAGTTTTCGATTTTCATCAAATTTATGCAGTGAAAATCATACTTTCGGCTTATACACGAAGATATACATTATGTTGTTGTTTTCTAGCAGAAGGGTAGTAGGACATCTCTTGATCAGAACGATCTACTCCACCCATAGTGCCATTATAGTCACAAACCACTGTCTATTTTACGACTTCTTTTCCACATCTGTTTTTCACCGCTTTTGTTGTAGCATTGTGAACTGTATTCAAAAGGCAAACTGTTTTTTATCCTGCCACTTTAGAGCCATGACCTTACCCGGCTGAAATGCTTGAATTTCTCCCTTTTGTAATTTTCCTTTTGAGAACCCTTGAGGCAGGTCTTTTGTTCTGCTGTTTACAGTCCCATATACTGTTTTTGCTTTATAAGGACATCTGCAAGCTCTGGAGACATGTACCAATTATCGACAGTTACACAGTAACCTTTGTTCAAAAATTGATCCATCAAATGCGGGACACCTTTGGTAGAAATCAGAAATTGCTCATGTTTCACGGTATAAACTGTGCTCTTTCCAGCGTATAAAAGAAAGTCGCAAATGTATCCTGACTCAATCTCACACAGCACAAAAAGAAATTTAGCCCAAATCGAGCTCCTTTTTTTTTTTTTACGTTGAATATTTTTCATCCAAGACTGCCTTCATACAACATCAAGCTCTCGTCTAAGCTCAGAGATTCTGCTGGAGCATAGACTTCACAAAACCTGTTATGCAAGTGTTTCATTATCTCAAAAAAATTCCACAACTTTGGATTAGGATGGTTGACTAGGTCAAAGTTTTTGTTACTAAAATGCATGAATTTCATAAGAAAAAGGAACATATTTCTGGACGTGAGTTCTGGAAAAACTGGTGCATGAAATAATCTTTCGTTTATACCAACACCATTCTTGCCATGGCAACTTCATGGTTCCTTGAAGTATCAAAATTCCTAAAAATAACCTCATCTCATCTTCAGAAGTTGGTGTCCACACTTTATAAATTGATCTCTCTTTTGGGGGATTTTTGCTAATGTACTGAGCAGCGTATCTTTTTATCTCCCGTACAATTATGTCAATCATTACCTGATCAACATAGAGTTCAAAACACTCCAACTGTCTTGCTGTGGAATCTATATCCAGGGTCATTTAAAAAAAAAAAAATTCTTCCTGCGTACACACTTTAGGCACCTAAAATTTTCTGCGAGTTTTCAGTGGGGATCTGAGGTCGCCTCACTCAACAAAAACACTCATTTGCTGCCTATGAAGTTTGCTGAAAACATATATGCATATATTTATAATCAGTATAAAAAGAATGCTTGCTTGTTAAGTAACTCGTGCAAATACAAAAATTTAGAGGAGAAAGGAGAGTCAAAAGGTAAGTAGGACTGTCAAGTGTAAAGTTAGGTCAGAAGTCTTGTACGATTTTTTTTATTGGGGGAGGGGGTTGAAAGTTTAGGGCCTAAACTTTCACCTCTTAAAAAATAATTTTGAAACACTTCTGCAGAAGGTCAAAAATATAAAAAATCACTCCAATTTTGGGGGAAACTAGTTTACATTTTGCAACCTGATTTACCTTTGACTCACCCTTGCCCCTCTATTCTTTTGTATTCACCAGAGTTACTTCATGAGTAAACATGGTTTTTATTCTAGATTCCAAATACATATACATTTTCAGCAAACTTGATAGACAGCAAATAAGTGTCACTATTCAGTGTTCCACAAATCCCATAAAATTACTGATGTTTTTCCATACCTGAATTCTGAATACTTCCTTGACAAATATCAATTTCTCCCAAATTTATATGCTGCAGTTTGTAGAACTAACTTAATATATTCATTGTTTGCTAAAGCATAATAAGCCAATATATTTATATTGATTCAGTGTTTCTATTCCCTGGAAAATGGTTTTAAGATTTCAGTAGACCATACAACTAAGGAATTACTTTTTTAGGAATTGTATTAAAGCATTAATAAAGTGGATTTGTAGTATATTTAAATTTGATAAAGAATCATATTGCAAATAAAGGCACAAATTACAAAGATACACTAACCTCAAAATTTCAGCACACAACTTGAAAGAGATGCATCACAGCTGTTACTGGTCCATAAAATGGATTTTTTATGGACCAGTAACAGCTGTGAGGGGATTTTTTTTTTTAAGAGTTTGTCAACAGTTTTGGATGCCATCCAATCCTTCAATGAATGGCTATGCCTTAAGAAATGATATTCATGGTCATGCTTATTGCCTCAATAATGACAGCATCACACTTGGTAGGTAGATGCATGCCCATTGACTGCAGTAATCATTTCATGGGTTGCTGTCTCCTCTGTTATGGGTCTCTTTTTGTTGTTGTGGTGCTCATATTTTGAAGCTAATGAATCCACAACAGATTCAACAAACAAACAGCAGAGATGCCAACAACTACGGAAAAAACTCTTGTGCTATGGAATACGGAAAACCGTGATTTTTCTACGGAAAATTAACGGAAGTTATAAATTTTTATTTTGCTTGTTCTCCTTCCCAACGCAACGGCGGCCACTTGACGATCCGTCATGCTTGCAATGCTGCCTGCACTTCCAGTTCTGCCTCTCGAAGCTGCTCGGATCTTAGCGCGAGCGGCCGGCACTCGATGAATGTGGCCTTGCCCTGAGCCATTCTAAGTGAAATCCCTCCCTCCCCAGCATGCAACATTCTTGGGACGTTGAGCGTAGCTCGCTTTGGTGGTGGACGTGGGCGGAGTTCGGCCTGAAGCTCTTTCGCAGTGCAGCGGCAAGCTGTTAAAAATCGTTTGGTGCAGAACGTGAGTGTCATTGCCTGGCATCGGAGTTTTTTTTTAAATCGTGCGTCGACCATTCATGTCAGTAATTAATATTTTGAAGTTTTTTTCTTGCGTTGTAGAAAAGTATGCTTGGATTTCGTTGCAGAGTTCGCCAAA
Source organism: Macrothele yani (assembly GCA_039090855.1). NCBI lineage: Eukaryota > Metazoa > Arthropoda > Arachnida > Araneae > Macrothelidae > Macrothele > Macrothele yani. Next base: position 70,627,111 of record CM077016.1, on the reverse strand, counting down.
ATGCGTAATTACGCGTCTAGTACACAACGAAATTTTACCAACGCGTAAAAATATGCATCGGGAATTTTTCGCGACGCGTAGAAAATTTCGTCTTGCAAAACTTTCGGAAACAGTGAAGATTTCTCCCGTAATCGTAATTTTATTTTTCACACGATGTTTCCTCTGCCTAGTATTGTTGTTAAATTTCATTTTATTTGTAAATATTTGTATTTCACTTTGAATATGGAAGGGGAATATCCGAAAACGGAAATCGGACGTAGCAAAGGTTTCTCTCGTAACTGTAATTTTTTTCCCCCAACGATGTTCCGAACGTGTATCCTGTGTTCTTACATATTCCCCCAAAAAAGGTTTGCATTTCAGCTTGATAAAGGGGGAGAGTCCGAAAACGAAAGTAATGAAGCTGAAAAATTTGTAAGAATTGATGCATGATATTCAAAAGCATTCATATTCTCCAAGTTACACTACCTTTTATCTAAAATAGTGAAAGCTATCATGCATTCATGGTCCTCAAACTGAAAGTTCTTTCAGCATGATGGATAAAATTGTCATGGCATCCAAGGGGTTTGTGAAGCCTACTGTCGTAGCTGATGGTGATGTTGAGCTTAATTTTTCAAATAACAGTTTTTCAAAAAAGAAAAATCAGAAAGGACACAACTGGTAATTGGAGTAAAAACAAGAATGTATTAAAGCGAAATCATTTTAAACGAAAATGAACTTTCTAAGTTCTATACATCTGTCGGAAAATTTCCCATTGAAGAATGTTCTTATATTCAAGAAAAGATACTGATCTATGATGAATTCTTAAAACATGCAGAAGTAGTAGATCCTTTACTTAGAGCCAAAACATCATTTACTTCTGCATTACACATAGTCAAACGCTTGCCGCCCCGGTGGCGCAGTGGTCTAAGGCGTTGGCCTCTGATCATTCGTCCGAAGGGGTCCGGGTTCGAATCCCGTGAGGCATGGATGTTGTGTTTGTCTTATGGCACTGGCTCTCTCCCTTCCCTGGAACCAGTGACCCTAAATTAGGGACGGGCGACTGCTTATAGCCCATTGAGTTGCTCACGGTGGTCGTTAAACCTCCAATCAAAAAAAAAAAAAAAATAGTCAAACGCCTTCCATTTATAATAACTGAAAATGAATTTACTGATATTTGATATACTGGAAGCGGAATTCCTTGTTATCAAGCTTGCAAATTAGAGGCCATAGCAGTAACAGATAGAATAGATGTCACTTGGTCAGAAATCTCAAAATTAAGAGGCTGTAATGGAGCAGTTAAGCATACTATTCTCTGGAAAGTAATGTTTGCAATACTTGTAGTTCCACACTCGAATGCTGTGAGTAAGAGAGATTTTAGTTTAGTGCGAAAAAATCAATCCCGTTTCCAACCTAATTTAGGTTTAGAAACTGTAGAAGCACTTCTTATTGCAAAAATGAATATGTTCTCCTCTGGGCAAATGTGTTATGAAAAAAGATTTTCTGCTGAAGAACTCAAATCTGCAAAACACTGTACAGCAAAATCACTAAAGAAAGCTGTTTAATCAATTGTTTGTTATGTAGCATCTCTGAAAAATGTATCAGTCATGGTGTATATTATTTTCCATGTGAAAAATTTGGAATATTTTGACACAGATTTTCATGTATATAAATGAATAAGTAAGTAAAAAAATGCCAACTAAATTAAATGAGTTGTTTTCCTCGGTTAAAATTATTCTTTTTGGTATGACTACTGAAAAATGGCCAAAACTACTGAAAATTTGTACGAGTACTACCGAAAATATCTGAAACAGGTTGGCATCATGATGGAACCAACACAAATGCAATGTATAACTGTTTCTATTGTTTGAAATAGCAAATCCTTGCTTTTCAAAAACCGCTGAATTATTTAAATGCTAGTCAGGCTTCCAAACTCTTTTTCTGGCATATCCTTGACCATCTCATCAAGCTTCTTCATGAAAATTGTATACTGAAACTGTACTTCACTATCTGGGATTTCTGTAAGCTGATGAACAAGTTTTTTTTAAAGACACCAAGAACTCAGGCATTTGAACAGAAGCTGTAAGAGGAATTCCTTTACTTCTGATTTTTATAGCTAAGGATTTTAGGTCTGTAATATTTCGGATGTGATTAAGTGTATCTTTGTCTTCTGATGTAAACACAGTTCCTCGAAAACCCTTCACTATTTCCAGTGAAAGTTCTATGAGTTCTTTTTTGACAATTGCATCTACATCTTGTTTTCCTTCCATTCTTTTTCGTGTTGCCCTTGTAAAATTGCTGCCTTCTTCAGGATGAAAAGTAACAGGGGAACCCTTTGATATTTTTTTTTGATTGGAGGTTTAACGACCGCCGTGAGCAACTCAAATGGGCTATAAGCAGTCGCCCGTCCCTAATTTAGGGTCACTGGTTCCAGGGAAGGGAGAGAGCCAGTGCCGTAAGACAAACACAACATCCCTTCCTGACCGGGATTCGAACCCGGACCCCTTTCGGACGAATGATCAGAGGCCATCGCTTAGACCACTGCGCCACCGGGGCGGCCCTTTGATATTCCCCAACACTTTCAATAGATGTTTGATCATAATAGTACTAAGGCCAAAAACACTTTTTTTTTTTGTCCTTAGTCACCAAGAAAACATCATCAGGACTGGAAGACTCCACACTGCTGCACAAACATATTGCATGATCAATTTTTGTAGTCATAGTATCCAGGTGATCTACTACTTTCATGAAATGGTCATATCGCTCATGTGGAAGAATGTTTACTTTTTGTAAAGTATTAACGAGTTCACCAAATTTCTCGTAGAGGTCGCAAAGGCCTGAGAGTCTCAAACAAAACTTCCTGTTGAATATGGTATTCATGTGTTGGTTGGCATCCTTTGCTTCTTGTCTCTCGCTTGCATTTCCATCAACTACATTGGCTTGCTTTTCTTCAAGAATAGAAATGATAGCTTTATAACTGGTTCTAAAGCTGTCATAAACCTTTCTAACAGAATTTGCAAATCTTGTTTCACTGTAAAATCTAGGATTATTTTTTTTTTGATTGGAGGTTTAACGACCACCGTGAGCAACTCAATGGGCTATAAGCAGTCGCCCGTCCCTAATTTAGGGTCACTGGTTCCAGGGAAGGGAGAGAGCCAGTGCCGTAAGACAAACACAACATCCATGCCTCACCGGGATTCGAACCCGGACCCCGTTCGGACGAATGATCAAAGGCCATCGCTTAGACCACTGCGCCACCGGCGCGGCATCTAGGATTCGCAAAAGATATTTTCTCTTCTGAATGCCCTTCAGTAGCATCTTTCCCCATCTGTGTTACAGTATCTAGCAATTTCTCATACTCTTAACAACAAATTGAACACAGAAAGCCGCCCCGGTGGCGCAGTGGTCTAAGGCGCTGGCCTATGATCATTCGTCCGAAGGGGTCCGGGTTCGAATCCCGGTGAGGCATGGATGTTGTGTTTGTCTTACGGCTCTGGCTCTCTCCCTTCCCTGGAACCAGTGACCCTAAATTAGGGACGGGCGACTGCTTATAGCCCATTGAGTTGCTCACGGTGGTCGTTAAACCTCCAATCAGAAAAAAAAAAAAAAAAAAAGAACACAGAAATATGGAACCAATTATGTGAGTAATGGTACTTACCCAAACAAATTTTGGGTTCTTACGGATGTGTTCATCAACAAGTCCAGCTTTGTGCATTGGATCCCAATCATAATAAAAAATTTTGGGGGTCATTTAGACTTGAACTAGATCTCAAGCTGAAGTGTTCACTGAGAAGCTTTGGCACACCTAAATGAAAGTATTGACCATCAAAAGAACCACTAAGGTACTGGTCACCTGAAATCTCCCATTCATCTACAATACATGATGTAATGCTATCTGCAACTGCTCTTCCTGAGTGTGCTTTTGTCACTGGAAGATCATCAGAATCGGGAACTACAATTACAGCCCTCACAAACTGTCTGGTGCAGTGTTTCTAGGTTGCCTTATCAACAATTATTTTTATGGGTGGTTGGAATCCAGTTTGTGGAAGTTATTGTGAAGGAAGCTTTTCACACTATTGGCTACTACACCTGACACAAATGGAAGGAACTTTTTGGGAAAGGCTTCTGAATGATTAATATCGCCCAGATCACATCCATTACATATACTAAGTTCATTTTCTTCTTCGAAGTCGTGATATGGCCGCCCTTTATAATACAGTTTATAAGCTATTCGACCAATGCACAGTGCTATCTCCTTTTCTCTTTGCTGATGCTGCTCTTTCTCATTTTTTTCTTTTAACTGCACATGTGATAAGTGCACACTGCTCTTGCCATGTGTGTTTTCAAGTGATGTTTAAGGCTGCAAAACTTCTGGGGTAGGTTACAGCCTTCTGAAAGTGATATCCCGTACCCTGGCGCATACACAGATACAGCTGGATGACAATTAATCCCATCTATGTATGGTAAAGGTTGGTCATTGGGTACACATGTTTGACATAGCAAGATGATTCATTATACTCAAGTTCATCAAAAGTTGAGGTTAAATCCTGGATTGAGCAGCAACTATTAAACAAATAATTATCATTTTTTTCACAGAGTAACTCACCCTTTTTCACACTGCATTGTGATACACTGTTTTTTTTTTTTTCCTTTTAAATTAGCTGGTTCTTTCTCGATATCTTTCATAAGATCAAGAATGTAATCCAACTTCTTGTTGACATCACTGCTAGCGTTATCAGAAGAAAAAAGGGTAGCTTCATTAGCAGGCTGTGGTTCCTGATTTCGCCTTGTTTCTTCATAAAGAATTCTGTCATCATTCGAAACTGGGCTGTTAATTTTTGAATGACTTTCACTTGAGTTAGGTTGGCTGTGAGTAGATTGAAGAAAAGTTGAAACTGATACTTGATCCGCACCTCTTTTCTCAGCAGCATTTGTTCCTGGATGTTTACTCTTAATATGCGAATAATAGTTTTGCTCCAGTAATTGAGGAGCGCGCAAGCAAAACCAAACATGTGAATTATCAAGTTAGCATTGGATATCATAAAGGATGAGGGTCTGATTCCGTTTCTGTATCATAAGCCGACCCAAACGAAACAGCTACTCATTTTATAGGCGAAAATGCGTGATTTAAGCAAAAATAAGCATGTCCCAGTTGCCAGGCTCAAGCAAAAACAAACATGTCGAGTGAGCCAATCGGAGCTCCAAAATTAAGTCACGCGACGAAGCCGATAAGAGTGATACAGTAGTATTCACGTTTTCAGAGTGTCAACATGATCTGTTCAAACGTGGTGATTATTTGCGTGCGTTTGTCATAGTTTTAGAGATTGGGAACCTCAACGAACTATAGGGGGCGCTGCGCAAATGTAAACAAACTTCTCTAGTACGGGTAACGTCGCACGTGTTTCCATAAAGTCGAATGTTAGAATGGCTGGTTTCTCGCTTTCAATCCTTGAAATAATGAAATTTGTGGACGCTTCCAAAAATTCAAGATGCATTAAAGAAGGGGAAGTGATTGTTAATGTAGGCCATATAATTTCTTGTGGAATTAAGAAGGAAGATGGAAGAGAAATTCTCATAGTTTCGCACTGCATTCAGTCCACGGCAATAACGTCGTCGCCTCACTCCATCAACGGTGTTTTAGATACAAGTAACAGTGAAATTTCTATAAAGTCATTTGAGTGCTCTTGTAAAGCGGGCAGAAGTGGAACGTGTAAGCACTGTGTAGCAGTAATGCTTTACTGTAACAGGTAATTTTTATTTTTACATTTTCAGGCAAGTGATATAGTAATACCGACAGTGGTATTCTAATCCGGATTACTATTAAAAGCTGACATTTCGTTTCACTTGACGTTTCCCAGGACCCATTTTCAATACTGTCAACAATAGCATTTGTAATTTTTGAACATTCTGTTCCTAAAAGTGTTTGTGAATTGGTAATTGTTGATCATCATTGGGTTCTGCGTTTTTGAACCGATGACTGTTGACAGAACATTGCAAATCTTGTTCCATAATGAAGTTTAAATTTATACAGATAACAGCAATTATTTGTTTTCAAGATTATGTAGAAATGCGGATTTTTTAATTACTACTATACAATAAAAACATGCTGCCTTGTTAATTATTCATTCAAAGACGTTACTAGGTTAGTAGCGTTTCACTGGAAGGATTTCAAACGCAAGGCACAAACGTTTATACTAACTTGTGAAAAACATAGCTGAAACCTTGGGAACGACATTGCGGGACACAACAATATGATTTGTTCTTCTTCACGGAATTCTCCATTATACAACTCTCTAATTCCAGAATGAATGCAAAAATACACCAAACTACGACAACTGAACGTAATGAGCGATCTACCAACAGCCAAGCATTGAGCCGAAAACGTAACCCGTACTACAGTAATTCTTCCTTTTGCCGCTAGAGGGAGAGCGGACCGCTGAGATTGCCAATAGGGAAGAGGTCGGAGATGGTTTAGTAATGGTGAAGGAAGGTTCAAAGGGAAAGAACCAAAAGAGAAAGTGTGAAATAATGCTATGGTGCACCAGATGGTTCCAAAGTTTTCATGGGTTGCAAACATCAGAACACTCGGTTCTTGTGCTATAAAATTCGTCTATGTAATTTTTTTTTTTTTATGATTGGAGGTTTAACGACCACCGTGAGCAACTCAATGGGCTATAAGCAGTCGCCCGTCCCTAATTTAGGGTCACTGGTTCCAGGGAAGGGAGAGAGCCAGTGCCGTAAGACAAACACAATATCCATGCCTGACCGGGATTCGAACCCGGACCCCTTACGGACGAATGATCAGAGGCCAGCGCCTTAGACCACTGCGCCACCGGGGCGGCCGTCTGTGTAATGTATTATTCGCCTATGTGAAAATCAGGAACAATGTGACTGCCTGGAGGACGACTGTGGTCTACATATTTGATTTTTTAAAATGTACTTGTTTTCTAATTTTCATAGAAATCCGTTCTTCTCAGTCAATCATTTTTTATACCACCTATTATTTTTGTTGATTTGTAATAAATTGAGCGAAATAAAGACATACCAACATGTGACAGCAACTTTGGTAAATAATGAACAAAAATTATAAAAAAATAAAATAAAATAAACATTAACTGAATAGTGAAAATGCTTCTCTTTCTCCATCAGCTTTTTCTTTCAAACCTTGAGATTTTTGTTAGAGAACAGGTATTCTATCTATTAAAGGATGGTTGATTATTGAACAAATGGGTAGATTAAATTCAGAATATGTTCAAGCAAAATCCAACAAGTCACTAGGGCATCTGATCAAAAATAAACATGTCACTTGAAGCCCGAACATGCCGCCCCGGTGGCGCAGTGGTCTAAGCGATGGCCTCTGATCATTCGTCCGAACGGGGTCCGGGTTCGAATCCCGGTGAGGCATGGATGTTGTGTTTGTCTTACGGCACTGGCTCTCTCCCTTCCCAGGAGCCAGTGACCCTAAATTAGGGACGGGCGACTGCTCATAGCCCATTGGGTTGCTCACGGTGGTCGTTAAACCTCCAATCAAAAAAAAAAAAAAAAAAGAAGCCCGAACAAATACAAACATGTCAACAACAAAAAGTTTAATATTTTAGAGCATCAAAAGGAAAGTGGCGCCGCCCCGCTGGCGCAGTGGTCTAAGCGATGGCCTCTGATCATTCGTCCGAACGGGGTCCGGGTTCGAAACCCGGTGAGGCATGGATGTTGTGTTTGTCTTACGGCTCTGGCTCTCTCCCTTCCCTGGAACCAGTGACCCTAAATTAGGGACGGGCGACTGCTTATAGCCCATTGAGTTGCTCACGGTGGTCGTTAAACCTCCAACCAAAAAAAAAAAAAAAAAAAAAAAAAAAAGGAAAGTGGCCGATAGTTGAATAGTACGAATATCATTGCGGATAACTTAATGAACGTTTTTTCTGCCTATTGCAAATCTAAATCTGATGTACATGTTTGTTTTTGCTTGCGCGCTCTTCAGTTCTTCGTAGCAAATACGGCATATGACTTTGCGCCGTTTACTTGGAGGGCAATGTTTTTCGTTGCAGTTTGAAAGCTATCACTAAAAATATATGCGAGTGTGAATGCGGTTCAGCTTGTACTGTCGACCAGCGACAAAAATTCTCCGTCAACAGAAACTTGGCCAACTCGAAAGATATCTGATCTGACCCTTGCCCGCAGTTGGAGAAAAAGTGGGGGGGGGGGGGGGGTAATTGGCACATAGGCTCAGAGAGAGAGAGGGGGGGGAGTTTCCTTCCCAGTTTCATTGGTTGTGCCACATAAGAGCAATTTTAAAATGATGTTTGGAAAAGTCAGCATTGCCGCAAAGAGTTCGATTCTTTCGTACGGCGGTATTAGCTCTCATTGGCTTGATAAATTAGGTCAACAGTCGTCGCAATCTGACGCCGCTAAAAATGATCATATGTAGAGGATTTTAGGAAGGGAGTGTCTGACCCCAAGTCTTAAACAACCCTTAGAAATAGGAAGCTATAGGAGATTTGGGCTAGAGTGCCCGATAGGAAAGTGACACGGAAGCGACATAGAAAGGGGGAGGAAGACGCCCTTATTTATTACCGGGGGCCAGTACCCGGGGTCCGACGGCTTAACGTGCCCATCCAACGCACGGCGGATATTTAGTGGATCGAGCGTTCGTACCTGCCTGGGAACGAACCTGAGGTCCTTTCCGTGACAGTCACGGACATTGCCTAGGCCGCTGAAAAGCGGACCCTGTGGCCTTATGGGTTGTGAGGACGGTGGAGTTCCCTCCGTTAGCTCACTCAAGGCGGCAGGGAGGAAGTAAGAATGACTAATTGCTGCCGTTTATTGGGTTCGTCAATGTGTAAACTTATTTATTGTTGATTTTTAAAACTTATTAAATAAAAGACTTTAATGTTTCTTATCGATATTCCTGCTCATTATGAATTAACAAAAATGTGAATATTTCGTCAGGATATATTTTTCAAAGAAGCTAAATGCTTCAAATCCAAATTTTGCTGCATCAGATTTTTTTGCATCAGGTAAGCTCTGATAATGGAAGCAACTGTGATGCTCAGAAACATTATGCATGGCTAATATTACGAAACAATTGTATAGAAAAAATTGAAGAGCTTTACAAAATCTGTGGAAAGCAATTAAATTTATTGTCATTTTTAAACAAATTACGTGAATATGCAAACTAGTGATGAATAGCGTACTATCGTATCACCAGTTTGTCATTGTCGCCTAATAAAAGCAGAACCGACCGCCGATCGTATTATGTGTATGTTTAATTCAAATGGTCTTTTTCATTCAATTTTTTCCATTCCAGTTTTTTCGTAGAACGTTGCTTCAAAAATTTACCTTCAGATTCACCTTCTCAATTTTATACACAAAAATATTCAGTTCAAATTAATTAACAAATAATGTCGCTCGCGAAAGTATAAGCAAGTCTATAAGTGAACTACGACAGTTTGTTTTGGGGCGAGAAATAGGCTCAATGCGCCATCTAACGACGTGAATTAAAAAAAAATTTGGAAATGTCAGAATTCAAGCGGGACCGCCAAAGCAGGAACCGCCCAGACCACGCCTGCGAGATCACAGTGACCAATCACAGAAGGAGCGTGAACCTAGTCTGTGGGCCAAATTCACGCATAGCGTGAATTTAGCCTCAAAAAAAAAAAGCCAACACCAAACGGATGATACAAAGCGTGAGGCAGGGTTTCTCTTTGCAGTGCTTTCACCCTCCGCTCCTCAACTGCACGACCTAGCTTTCCACAATGCGATGCGCTTGCACTGTGTGTAACATTCCCCCATCTGCATCCCCTACCATCTAGAAGGGAGGGTTTCTTCCTTCAAAGAGAAAAAAATGGTTCCCTTTGTAACTGGATCTAATGTCTTCAGTAAGGGGTAGGCTTTTACGAAACTCTCAGCATTCTGACTACCGACGTGGACGCATCAACGTCGGTAGTCAGAATGCTGAGAGTTAGATTAAAGTGGTACCTGCGGCTTTTCAGCATGGCACAGCAGCTAGCTAAAATGAAACAAAATTTATTTTCAGAAAAAATCCTGACCGAGTTCCCCAACTGCTTTCTGTGTTAAGTTAAAAAAAAACTTTTCACAACATATCCAGTAACATTTCTTTAAAAAAACCACATTACAGCCTAAAATTTCCTGCGAACATCCAATACTCACTGCGTGCGCTCATACGTCGACCACACTCTACACTGGTCTGGTTCATCATCACCTTCATCATTTGAATCAGAAATGTTACATAAATTGTCATCACATCACTGTCACTACTACCCAGGTCGACAGATTCCAAGTCTGAATTATTTTCTTCAAACCAAGGCACATAATCACTGACATTATCGGATTCGCCTTCAATTTCATTTCCATCCTTCAAATTTATGTTGCTACTTGAAGCCATCTTACGTCCTAATTATTCTGAAAATAAGTACTGAAATAATAGTTTAGCGAAAAAAATTATGCATTACAGAAAACTGAAATCTATAAGTTACGCAAAACACTTCATTCATAACCCTACATACAGTAGAAAATGAATAAAATATATATACAATATAGCAGAATAGATGTGACATCTAGCAAAAAAATTGAGAAACTCTATCAATATACCAACACGGCTAGCGTTAACGTGAAAATCGCGGGACAGCAATGCAGAGAAACATCAGTCAGTGCAAGCCCGTGGAAATTGCGGGATGCGTAAAATTATACCAGTAGGTGTTGCACGCAGAAATTGCGGGATGCCTAAAATTATACTAGTAGGTGCTGCACGGGTAAATCGTGAGATACCCGATCAGAGAGGGTTCAAGACCGATGCTATTAACTATCAATAGATGTAACAAAAAGTCTACACAGTTCAATGTACCGCTTGAGCTCGAAAACTCATTAAAATACTTCGATAGCAACGTGCTCAATATAGTTATATACATACATACAAACAAAGACACTACTTACAAAGTAACGCAGCCCATTGTTCAATTTCTTACCTAACATTTCAGGCACATATAATACTATATATTATACGTGCCTGAAAATGTTAATATTATATATATATATATATATATATATATATATATGGGATGTAAGGTCAGGTGATGCGTAACGTCACAGCATCTCCTTGACAAATGTCAACCCCGCCTTCTCGTGGTGCATCCTGTTCCCACTAAAGGGGCTCTGACGACCGCCAATAGCGGTATAACTATACCATCGGGATTAGAGGAAATTCTATCCCACACTCACCAACCCGCTTGGCCAGCGTGGTGAGTTATGGCCAAACCCCTCCAAAATGATTCCACAACTTAAATCTTGGCCCTCAGTCTCCGGCAGCTGGAATGTACCTGGCCAAGGCAGCGGCCAGTGCGACATGAAGGCAGAGGGTGCTAAGAATCCCCGGAGGACCGGACTAGGCTGCCATCTGATGCTGACCTTGGCTACGTACAATGGACGCTCCCTATCTTCTGATTCAAGGCTTCTTGAATTGGAAGAGGAACTACAAAGGATCAAGTGGGACATCGTGGGGCTAAGTGAGGTAAGGAAAATAAGGAGAAGATCTCATCGAACTGAAAAGTGGACATCTCTTCTACTATCGTGGGACAGATACTGGCAGAACTAGTGGCGTTGGATTTATAATAAACAAGAAACTGAAGGATAAAGTTGTAGAAGTTGAAAGTTCCTCTGACAGAGCTGCACGACTTGTTATCCAACTCTCGAAAAGATACCAGGCTCAGATTATTCAAACTTATGCACCCACCACAAGTCATCCTGAAGAAGAAATTGAAGAATTTTATGAGGAAATTTGTCATCTAAATAATAAAGGTAAGCAGCACTTGAAAATAATTATGGGAGATTTCAATGCAAAAATAGGGCAACGGCAACAGAATGAAACTTCAGTAGGTAAATTCGGTCACGGCAACAGAAACCAGCGTGGAAATACTCTCGTTGAGTTTGCAGAGGCAGAAGGGTTTTTCATCTTGAACTCCTTCTTCAAGAAAAAGCCACACAGGAAATGGACATGGAGACATCCAAATGGGACGAAAAGTGAAATTGATTTTATTATGTGTAACAAAAAATTCGTCATAGAAGACTGCAGTGTGCTAAACAAGTTCAACACAGGTAGTGACCATAGATTGGTGAGATGTAAGATGCACCTCAACACTAAACTTGAACGTGGCAAGCTCATAAGACAAACAAAATCTATTGACATAACCAACCTTAAAAAACACCATAATACCTTCAAGTTGGAACTGAAGAACAGGTTCTCTGCTTTAGAAGGCCTAACATCGGAAGAAGTGGACATCTCTGAAGTTAACAGAAAAGTAACCAAAGCTCTTATGGAAACAGCAACAAAATTAGCTGGGTCTAAGAACAAGTTGCATGTAAACAAATTATCAGGAAAAACGAAAATGTTGATGCAAAAAAGAAGAGAGATGAGGACAACTAAAGAAGATGTGACTTCCAAAGTGGAATATATAGAGCTATGCAAGACAGTAAGAAAAAGTATCACTGAAGACGTAAGAAAATTCAACTGTGAGCTAGTGAGGAAAGCAATTGAAAACAACCAAAGCCTAAAGATAGCAAAGGGACATCTCAGTAAGGGAAGAAAACAGATTATGGCACTGAGAAAAGAAGATGGTTCTGTAACAAGAAATAGAGGCGAAATTTTGACAAGAGTGAAAGATTTCTACTCCAAATTATATGAAAGGGATGATACATGCACTCCAGACATCATGAAAGATACCAGTACCAGAGTTCCTCCAGTCCTTCCAGCAGAAGTTGCACATGCAATCAAGAACATGAAGCGGGGAAAAGCTCCAGGAGAAGATGGAATTACTGTAGACATCATACAAGAAGCAAGTGGAGAAATCGAAACAGTACTCGCCCAAATTTTCACTCGATGCCTTAATGAAGGAAAGATTCCTGAGGATTGGAACAACGCTACAATGATCCTGCTACATAAGAAAGGTGACATTGAGGATCTCGGAAACTACAGACCTATCAGCCTCCTATCAGTAGTTTATAAAATCTTCACTAAAGTTCTTCCACACCGCTTGAAGGTAACACTGGACATGGCTCAACCGAGAGAACAAGCTGGATTCAGGAGTGGCTACAGCACAATAGATCATATCCACGTACTGAGAGAACTAATTGAAAGAGCGAGGGAATATGAACTTCCATTGTGCATGGCTTTTATCGATTATGAAAAAGCCTTTGATTCGGTGAAACCATCAGCAGTTACAATGGCTCTGAAAACCTGCGGTATTGAAGATGCATACATTAATATTATTAATAACATCTATGAAAATGCAAGTGCAAAGATTCGGCTGTTTGAAAATACAACACACATAAAAATTGGAAAGGGAGTGAGACAAGGTGACACCATATCTCCGAAGCTCTTTAATGCCACATTGGAGGGTGTTTTTCAGTCGCTGAGCTGGGAAAACAAGGGGATAAAGATTAATGGAGATTATCTAACCCACCTTCGTTTTGCTGATGACGTAGTCATTTTTGCAACTACCCCATCAGAGCTGCAGAGTATGATCCAGGAACTTGCTGACAAGAGTAAAGAAGTGGGATTAAAAATGAACTTTCAGAAGACCAAAGTGATGTTCAATGCTTTTACAAGAAATGAAGATTTATCGATTGATGGAGAAAAGCTGGAGATAACAGACACGTACGTTTATCTTGGACAGCAGATATCAAGTGAGGGTCACATTGGTGAAGAAATTAATCGGCGTACAAAACTTGCCTGGAGAGCTTTTGGAAGAAACAGCATAATTTTCAAGAGCAATATGCCATTATGTCTTAAAAGAAAAGTGTTTGATCAATGCATCCTTCCAGTGCTTACGTATGGTGCAGAGACGTGGACCTTAACTAAAAGAGACATACAAAGGCTGCAGACAACTCAAAGTAGCATGGAGAGGTGCATACTTGGTGTAACCAGGAGAGATAAGAAGAGGAACTCGTGGATCCGAAAAATGACAAGAGTGGAAGACATCATGATCAGAGTTAAATCCCTGAAATGGCAATGGGCTGGACATACTGCCAGAAGGACAGATCATCGATGGACAGCCGAAATTTTAGATTGGATTCCAAGGGACAGGAAAAGACTCAGAAGAAGACCACATGGGAGATGGGTGGATGAAATTCGAAAGTATGCAGGGGTGACATGGAGGAGACTGGCACAAGACAGACCGTTGTGGAGGAAACTTGGGGAGACCTTCGTCCAGCAGTGGATTGATAATGGTTGACAATGATGATGATGATGATATATATATATATTATCACGTATATATTATACGTGCCTGAAATATTAGGTAAGAAACTGAACAATGGGGTGCGTTACTTTTGTAAGTAGTGTCTTTGTATGTATGTAACAAAAACTGTTCAATAGATTTACACATTTGCGACAGGTTCTCTATTATGAAAAAAACTAAATGGTTACAGCGGTCACTGCAACCTTTCACAAGCACAAAATCTTCATCTGAATCGGATGGAACACATTTCACCATGAAACAAAACCTTCTCGGCCACCTGGCACTTGCAAATGATAAGTCAATAGACAGAAAATCTTGGACGTAAACAAACGCATGTGCGTGTGTGGCGCACGGAAGAATGACTCGCAACTCCTTCACCACCTACCATAAAAAATTATAATAAAGTGGAAATGAGCCTGGGGAAAGGTTGTCAATACACTGAGAAACATTTCCAGTACAGGCTTTTGGATCGATAAACAAGTTATATAAATTTTGGGCTTTTGTTATGTTATTTTCCATTTTTTTTTTACAAAATGGTGCATGATGGTTCATTTTGAAGGTCATTCGTTATCAGCTCATATAAATTGACTATAGACACATATTACCATCCATGTGGCAAAAACCTTGTTAACTAGTATAATTAATCTAATTGTGCAACTTTTAATTATTATACAAATTTATGTAGGATTAAATATGAAACAGCTCCCTCATTTGATGCTTAAATAAAACGAAATATAAATGTGTCGCATGACATCTCTAGCACTATGCTTTAGTAGAAGATTTTTTTAATTGCGGAGGGGGGCTCACCATTTTCCTAGCACTGGCTCCCTTAGTCCCGCCTGCTTCTTGGTCCATAAGCTGTAACCGAGGAGATAGTAAGAAGTGACATACACTGATCGGCCAAAACATCAAACCCACCTACCTAATATGATGTGTCCCCCTCTCACCACCAAAAGAGCTCTCACTCTAGATGAGACATAGATTCAATGAGATGTTGTTTGGTGTCTCTTTGATATTTAGTACCATGACTGCTATAGAAGATCCCGCAGTTTCTATAAATTACGTGGTTGGGGTGATGCTGCTCGTACCCGTTTCTCCAACTCAAACCACAAATGCTCGATAAGATTCGTGTCCGATGAATTTTGGGGCCATGGCAATACATAGAATTCGTCTCCATGTTCTTGGAACCAGTCCTGCACCTTCTGCGCAGTGTGGCATGGGATATTTGTCTTGTTGAAAGATGCCATCTCTACCAAGGAATAAAGTCATCACAAAGGGATGTACTTGGTCAGCCATAATGTTCATGATCATAACAGCTGTCAGAGTTCACATTACAGGGATAATGGGTCCAGCTGTTCGCCAAGGAAATATCACCCAGACCATCATACTTCCTCCAGCTGCCCCCCGCACGGGGATAGCTGGTTTACCAGTTATTTGGGGAGCGGCGCCCCCACGGCCCGAGCTCACCTTGTGACGGAGTACTTGTCGTTTACTCTTGAACGATAACATCACCGAAGGGACAGCTGTTCATCCAGCTGATGGGGGATGGCGTCCCCACGGCCCGAGCCGTTTTTCTCTTATTGTTTTGCTTTTCTCGTCTTTCGTTCCTATAGTGACATGTACCCGCTTCAGTTGTAGGCTGCTGAGGTTGTGATGAGGCGCCAGTTCCGGGTTTTGTTCATCGTTCTCTTTCCTGTCTTTTCTCTTTTATGTTACATTTTCTGTTTTTCCGGAGCTGGTTAGCTTAGACCTACCTGCATGTTTGCCGTGTGCGGTGACCCGTACAGGTGGAAAAGGGGATGCTGGAGGCTGAGGTGTCTGGGGGCCGGGTTGTAGTTGTCTCCAGATGCCGATACTCCTCTTTGCCCTCTGCTTCACTCTAAACGGGAGGCTGGGAGCTAACCCACTCCTCGTCAGGAAGTCTGTGGCCGAGTGGTGTCCTGACTTCTAGCGGCTTGTCGTTCTGTTCGGCTGGGTGAGTTTGGGGGTAGGGTGGGCATGCCAAAGGGGTGTTCTCTGGGCACGGGAAAGTCTGGGTGCACGCTGAGCGTGTGTCTGCCCTACCAACTTGCTATATCCGCTGACTATCCCTAGAGCCGTGTCCTGCGTCCTCTTGGGCTTGCGGACCTCCGGCTCTCCCTCGTTGGGCTCGGTAGTGGGTGGGGAGGTCGGCGGACGAATCTTTTCCCTCCTTCATGGAAAACCCAAGTGTTTCCCATGCTACCAATTTAAAGCGCCCTGTGGAGGAAAGTGCACCTTCCTCCACAAAGAAACTTGTCACATCAAATTGCAATGCTCTGTTTCTTTTGATCAAATCTGGTGACTCTTCACAGTCACTCAGTTCGAAGAGTCCCTTCTGGATCAACAAGGCTCTGCAAGCCGTTGCTGGCTCTCCAAAGAGTGTGAAGAAACTCCCTTCAGGGGATCTTCTTGTGGAAACATCTAATCCACGCCACAGTGCCACCTTGCTGGCGACGACCGTTTTGCTTGGCATTCCTGTCCAGGTTTCTCCACATGGTTACCTCAATTCCTCTCGCGGTGTTGTCAACTCCCGCGACCTGCTTGAGTGCAGCGATGAGGAATTGCTGGAGGAACTTGGTGAACAGCATGTCATTGGGGTTCGACGGATTCTTTTCAGGCGGGATGGGAAATCTATTCCCTCCCGTAACATCATCCTGACTTTTGACTCCCCAACCCTGCCTACTTCCATCAAGGCAGGTTATTTACGGCTTGATGTTCGGCCGTATATCCCGAACCCCTTGCGTTGTTTCAGGTGCCAGCATTATGGTCACTCCCAGCAGTCTTGCCGTAATGTTGCTAAGTGTGGTCGCTGTGGTTCCACAGAACACTCTTTGGCGGATTGCTCTGCAGAGTCTGATCATTGTGTCAACTGCGAAGGGACTCATCCTGCTTCTTCTAAGCAGTGTCCAAAGTGGATAGAGGAACAGGCAATCCAACGCCTGAAGACAACTGAGCATCTCTCCTATCCCGAGGCTAGACGGCGGATCGCCCCTTTACAACCAGGCCGGCGGTCCTATGCTTCAGTTGTGGTGCAGAAGGCTTCAGTGGCGGTCCAGACTGAGGTGTCCATCCCAACGGGGTGTCCTTATGATTTTGGGGACATCGTCACTGCTGGTATGGAAGCACTGAAGTCTCGCCGTATTGCTTCCAAGGCGACATCAACATCGTCGCCGAAACCTTCCCCTGTGCCGAATACATCTGTCAGCACAGGGACCCAGGGCACTGCTAAGAAGAAGCCAGAGAAGATGAAACCAGGTTCATCCTCCCCGAAACAGAGCAGGAAAAACCACCTCCTAACACAGGGGGCAAGCACAGCCCTGTGTTGCCTCCAGACACTGCGGATGGCTTGGAGGTGATGGACGACACTGAGACCTTCTAGTCGTCTGTCTTCATTCTGTCATTTCATTTTTCATTATGGTCACGCTCATTCAGTGGAATTGCCGAGGTCTGCGATCACACATTGATGATTTGAAAGGTTTACTGTCTTCGCACTCACCTGTGTGCGTTTGTCTCCAGGAGACAAAGCTTCGCACGACGGACACTCCTTCGCTGCGGAGACATTCCCTTTTCCGCAATGATCACCAGGACGGCGTTATCGCCTGCGGAGGAGTGGCCGTCGTTGTTCCTCATGGTGTTCCTGTCACTGCAGTTGCCCTTCGGACGTCTTTGCAGGCAGTGGCAGTGAGACTATCTGTGCGCACACTGTTCACGGTGTGTTCCGTGTACATACCACCAAATGCAGCTGTAAGCCTTTCGGATCTGGAAGATTTAGTTGTCCAGCTGCCGCCTCCTTTCTTCATCTTAGGAGATTTCAATGCACACAATCCGTTGTGGGGTTCTCCCACTCGTGACTCCAGGGGCCGTGTTGTTGAGTCCCTTCTCTCCAACACGTCCCTCTGTCTCCACAACACCGGGGCAGTGACGTATTTTCATGAACCCACCCGCTCGTACTCAGCCATTGATTTGTCTCTGAGTTCACCATCATTATATCCTGCCTGGTCCTGGAGCGTGTCTGGTGATCCCCTTGGCAGCGATCACTTTCCCATCTTCCTCCGTCTAGCGCGTGGCGGGTACCATTACCCTTCTCGCCCTGCTAGATGGAATATTGATCGTGCCAAGTGGGACACATTCACGGCTTCGGCCTTTATTACTCCGGCAATGGTGACCTCGGGAACAGTCAATGACGCTGTTGCGGCGGTAACGGATTGTATTGTGCAAGCGGCAGAACTTACCATCCCCAGGACGTCGACTAAACTTCCACGTTGCCCGAGACCTTGGTGGAATTCCACTTGTATGGCAGCTCGTCGGGCCCAACATCGGGCTTGGGGGGTAGGTTTCTGTCGGTACCCCACCGACGCGAACCTACTTGCTTTCAAGAAAGCCAAGTCCTACGCGCGATTGGTTCGTAGGCGTTGTCAACGGGAGTCCTGGATACAATATGTATCCGGGATTAACACCAATACCAGCCCTAAGATCGTTTGGGACAGGATCCGTAAGATTCGGGGACAGTACCCATCTGGGGAAGTCTCCATTCTTGAGAGTGGTGGAGGGACGGTTGCTGACGCTCAGGGTATTGCTGACTGTCTGGGCGCCGCTTTTTCTTCGGTGTCCAGCAGCAGCAATTACCCTGCTTCGTTCCGGCAGTTACAGCCGCGGCTTGAACGGTCCAAGATTTCTTTTGGACCGTTTTCTGCCACAGATTACAACAGCCCGCTGACTGCCGTGGAGCTGAAGACCGCTCTGAATCGGTCCGGCCGGACATCTGTCGGACCGGACAACATCCATTACGAAATGCTGAAGCACCTTTCTCCGTCCTCTCTTGAATGTCTGCTAATCCTGTTTAACAGGATTTGGCAAGAGCATGTCTTTCCCGAATCTTGGCACACTGCCATTGTCGTTCCTGTTCCCAAACCTGGTAAAGATCCCACCAACCCGTTGAACTACCGGCCAATTGCTATGACGAGCTGCCTTTGCAAAGTACTCGAGCGTATCATTAATTTTCGTCTCATTTTTTATCTGGAGTTTCATCACATTTTTTCACCTCATCAGAGTGGATTTCGCAATTCTCGATCCACCACCGATCATCATCTTCGCCTTGAGACATCTGTCAGGGAGGCGTTTGTCCGACATCAGCACATGGTCTCCGTATTCTTCGACATGGAGAAAGTTTCCCATGACCGTACCTGGAGATACGGCATTCTCCGTGATCTGCGCGAGTGCGGATTGCGGGGAAACTTACCATCTTTCGTCGCCGGATTTCTCCAGGACCGGAGTTTCCGTGTGCGCGTCGGGTCGACCCTCTCTGCGGTGTACCCGCAAGAACAGGGTGTACCTCAAGGCTCCATTCTTTCCGTTACGTTGTTCATCCTTCGTGTCAACCATATTTTCCAACTACTTCCTCCGACGGTTCGTGGAACCATGTACGTGGATGATCTGCAGATCTCTTGCGCCTCCGTAAACATGCGCACCATCGAGAGACAGCTCCAGTCTGCCATTACCAAGATCTCTCACTGGGCTTCCCAAAATGGATTTCGCTTCTCGACGCAGAAGACCGTTTGCGTGCATTTCTGCCGCAAACGGGGTCTTCACCCAGACCCCAGCCTCCGTCTGGGGTGTTCTACCATCCCTGTGGTGTCAGAAGCCAGGTTCCTTGGGCTAACTTTTGACCGAGCGCTCACCTTCCGGCCTCACATTCAGTCTTTGAAGGTGAAGTGCACGAAGTCATTGAGTATCCTGAAGGTCCTCTCCCGAACATCTTGGGGAGCTGACAGGTGCTCAATGCTTCGCATTTACCACTCTCTCATTCGGTCTAAGTTCGACTTCGGATGCATTACGTACGGTTCAGCGCGTCCATCGGTTTTACAGCCTTTGGACCCCGTCCATCACCAGGCATTGCGGCTATGTACTGGTGCTTTCCGCACCTCTCCCGTGCATAGCCTGTATGCGGAGGCTCATGAGCCGCCGTTATGCATCCGTCGTAAGCAGCTGTCTCTTCAGTTTTATACAAAACTGAAATCTTTTCCTGATCATCCACTGTATGGTTCCATCTTCCAACCGGACTGTGTCCGCTTATTTTCCAACCGCCCCTCCTGTGTTCCGACGTTCGGGATTCGGATGTCTGCCATAGTGCGCGATGCTGGTCTAGACTTGTCAAGGATTGGTTTGACCCGGTTCTACAATGAACCGCCTTGGCAGCCGGTTCAAGCAACGGCTGACCTTTCCCTTTGTGTGTGGCCAAAGTCTTCCACTCCTGCTATGGTGTACCAGCAGCTCTTTGCCGAGAAACAGTCTCTCTTCCCGGATTTCGTGCCTGTCTTTACTGACGGGTCGAAATCCGGCGAGGTTGTTGGAGCCGCTTTCGTGTGTGGCGATGCCTCCCATGCTGAGAGGCTTCCGCCTGAATCTACCGTCTTTTCGGCAGAGATGCGTGCGGTACACCTCGCTTTGTGCCACATACAGTCTCGGTCACATCGTCGCGCTATGGTTTGCTCTGATTCCCAGTCCGTCATCCATGTTTTATCTTCTCCAGAGGACACGGACTCACCTGTCATCCGTGATGTCCGTCGTCTTCTTGGAACTTTGGAGGGTGATGGCTTCCTGGTCCGGTTCTGTTGGGTTCCTGGCCATGTTGGGATCCGGGGTAACGAGCTGGCAGATCTCTCTGCTAGGTCTGTTTCCTCCATGTCGCCAGCTCGGCTGCCACTGTCTTTCCGAGATTATCGGCCATTGATCCGGACTTTTGTTATGGATGAGTGGCAGTCCCTGTGGTCTCAGCAGGGCAGCAATAAACTCTATGCCATCAAACCACGGATCGAACTATGGAAGTCTAGTTTGCGGAAGAACCGTCGTGAGGAAGTTGTTCTTGCACGTCTCCGCATTGGGCACTGTCGTTTTACTCACCGCTTTTTGCTGTGTGGCGAGAGTGTCCCGGTGTGTGAGGCGTGCGACTGTCGTCTCACCGTCCTTCATGTTTTGTGCACTTGTGTTCGTGTTTTTGTGCTCATCGTTTTCGTCATTTTCACTCTCATCTGTTGGACGAAGGAGCAGCTACGCTGCAAACTATTATCGGTGAAGCCTGCGATACGAGAGCAGTGTTTTCATTTTTACGGGAAATTGACTTTTATAAACTCGTCTAGATTTTAACTTCTTCATTCTCATGTTTCATTTTTACTACCTCAGCCTGTTTTTAACCTTGTGTACGTTTTTATTGCTTTAGTTTTGTTTTGATGTCTTTTGTTTGGCGCTCTTTGGCCAACCATGGCCCTTGCGCCATTAAACTCAATCAACCAACCAACCAACCAACCAACCTCCAGCTGCCTGGATCCGTCCTGCAATGCATCCAGGTGAGAAAGCTTCTTCGGGTGAACGTCGCAAACAAGCTCTTCTGTTGACATGGTGTAACAGAAAGTGGGATTCGTCTGACCATGAGACCCTCTTCCAGTCTTCTATGGTCCAATGTCAATTATTATGTGCCCTCTGCAAGTGTTGATGACAGTGAATGGCTGTGGGTGTAAGAACATGATGTCTCTCCGGCGACCCCATATCTAAGGGCGTACGATGAACTATATGTTCTGACACATTAGGTCTTTCACCACAATTGAAATTGAGTAATGTTAGCCATAGTAGCCTTCCTGTTGCTGTGGACAAGACAAGATAGCCTGCGCTGACCTCTGGGATCAATGAAGTGTGCCCTGCCCACGCCTCGTCGATGGCTCAAAGTGTCTCCTGTTTTGGACCATCTTTGGTACTAACTACTGCATAGTGTGAGCAGCCTTCCGGCGTCGCTGTTTCGGAGATTCTTTTACCAAAGTATCTTGCTATAACATTCTGGCCTTTGTTGAAAGCAGAGAAATCCTTTGCTTTTCCCATGTGAGCAGCCTACCGGCGTCGCTGTTTCGGAGATTCTTTTACCAAAGTATCTTGCTATAACATTCTGGCCTTTGTTGAAATCAGAGAAATCCTTTGCTTTTCCCGTGTTGAGAAGAAACAAAATATTGACTGAGGTAGCTCTGATCCAGGTATTATATATATCATTCACAACCTTGGCATGTGATACTGATTGGCTGCACATGCACTTATTTGCACAGCACGGAGGTGATTTTAATATTTTGGCTGATCGGTATAAATACAATTTGTGTTTTGTCTGCCTGATTTTCAGTTTCCAGGTGTACTGTGTGAAACAAGCAAATTGTGAAGAATTTATTCCTTGTAATTCTTTTCATCAAAGGGTGGGAACAATGATATAACACAATAATGGAACAAGGACTTTATTCTAGTCTTTCTTGTTAGATTACCAAAGCACAAGGAGATAGGCATGGCTGTATCCATTCATTGCTCTTGGATTTTCTGTATGATCTTTCAAGAGAGGTTTCAATTTGACATCTCCTTCCGCATTGCCTCCAAGTAAAAAAGTGAAGCGAGCTTTGAAGCTTTCAAACCTACAATGATTTTCTTGTCTCTCAAGATGTACATTCAGGATGGCATTTTCTTCCAATATAGCAGTCTCATTAACATTAAGTACTTTTTGGGGAGAATAGTCCCCTTCCTTACCTAGTTTTGTGAGTTCGACTGGGAAAATATCTGCTACAACATTCATTGTCAGCACTGCCTGCCTTCCCAGTCAGGCAAGGATTGTGAAAGTGTTAACTGGATATTAAATACTCCACATACGTCACCTGCCCTAGGTACTTTTATCTTACTTTGTGATATTTAAATATTGTCTACAAAAATCTGTATAGTATTATTTTAAAGTGACATAATAGTGTTTTTTAAATTTCAACAATAGGTTACAAACATAATAGTGATTATTAAACATCAATAATGGGTTACGGATATTGTTTTACATTATAGATTGTTCTCAGTGTGATGAAGGCGTAAGCAGGGTGTTACACATAAGGCCTTTTCTCAGTCAGGATACCAGTATAATGTTTCTTTTCTCTTTCCCTTGGACCAATACACAACACATCTCTGGAGAAGTTTTTTCTTGAAGCTGTGTTGGGAATATCTTCTGGGAAGCAGTGACTGAGGAGACGTGAAGGTCTTAGAGATTTAGAAGGTCAACCTATTGTAGGCTGCATCACTCCCCCAGATGATGACAAAATCTCACCGAGTGTCATTTGAAAATCCAGTCTTTGAAGTTTTCCACCTTGCTTCTTGAAGAGGACAAAGGCATTTAGGCAAACCAAGTCAGTAAAGTACCAGAACATCTTCTGGTAATACTTCTTGAGGTGTTCCCGACTGCTTTTGTAACTGTGGAGTTGACTGTCATTCTTATCCACCCCTCCCATATTCTTATTATAGTCCAGGACTACCGCTGGTTTTTCGACGACTCCCTTTCTTATGTTTATCTTCTCCATGGAATCATCGTGAATAGTACTTACAAGAGTTACATCACGCCTACCTTTCCATTTCAATATCATTATCTTCTTTCTATAGCTTACAATTGTTTTTCCTTTCTGTAATTTTGCTTTCTTCGCAAATTGTGGAAACTCCTTTCGGTTATTCCTCATGGTCCTCACAACATCAGTTCCCCTGTCACAAAGCTTATCCACCAATGTCGGGCTAGTGTACCAATTATCAAGGTACAAACAATATCCCTTGTCTAGTAGATCATTACTAAGTTCAAAAACTATTCTTGCAGTTGTATTCTCTCCTCGATGATTCTGTTCTTGATCTTCACCATCTGTCTCCAAAGACTCCACACTACAGTCACGAATTAAAGCTTCAGGGATTGGAATATCAGTACCACGTTTAAATATTATTTTCAACAAATACTGAAGCACATCAAAAATTAATCGCTGTAATCTAGGTGGAGCTGTATGTAAGGGTTTCTTCGCGATGACTTCTAAAGGTTTGTGATCCGTTTCAATGGTAACAGACTTGCCATAAATATAGTCATGAAATTTTGTGCACCCATGACGAATGGCAAAGGCTTCTTTCTCAATTTGAGGATAACGCTGTTGTGCAGATGTTAATGCCTTGGTAGAATATGCTGCCGGTCTACCATCTTGGAAAAGTACAGCACCAACTGCATGAGAACTGGCATCCACAGAAACAACCACTGGCTTGTTTAGATCATAATAAGCCAACTGTGGAGAATTTTGAAGAGATTCTTTTAACTTACAAAAGGCTTTTTCTTGGTCAGAAGACCACTCCCATGGGACATTTTTCTGCAGAAGTCTGCGCATGGGTTCTTAAATACTTGAATAATTAGGTATGAATTTAGAAACATTATTAGTCATACCCATAAATCTCTGCAACTCAGTAACACAAGTAGGTACTTTTAATTTTCCAATGGCCTCAACCTTGGATGGGTCAATTTCTTAACGAAAGGACTTCTTTGTCTTTATTCATCACTGCGGATTTATTTAATGGGGTCCACAGTTACCCCCAAAGGATTTTCTCTACACTATTCAATGACGTTTTCCCACTCTTTAATCTCCATTTCCTTTGAAGCTACTAACTTCTGTTTTATTTTAATGCAACATTCCAAGTATTCATAATATTTTTCTTGAAGTTTCACCTTAGCTTCCATACTGTCATAGAAGTTTTGCCGACCAAACTTCTCCTCCAATGAGGTCTTTTCATAATGTATGTGGCGACGTTGCTGTATCACTTCAGCCGTTGGCACGTCCATCATCGTTACTGGTCCAGAATTTTGGTGACAACCGACTAACTAAACAGCTCGTATGAATCCTACTACCATACATGACAAGATCTGGTCCACGAATGTGGTCGTGAGTTTGTATCCCACTTCTGACATCATGTAATAACATCTCAGTTATTACTCAGTAAGACAAACAGCCAATACAGATCACAACAACCACCGGGATGATGGGTGTTGCCAATCTCGTTTATTCATCTACAAATTAGCTATATAAGAATACCGGAGAATATCACAAGTTACATCGTCAACTTTCTTCTCATCACTTGCTTCGTCTGGAACCACTCCAGTGCTACTTTCAGCATCACTTTCAGTTTCACAATGCTCCTCGTCAGTATGTATCCACTCATCATCATCTGATAAAGAAAATACCTCATCATCACTATCCACTTCTAAAATTCTCAAAATATTCGCACGATCAAACTGATCTACTTTACGTTTGAAAGCCATGTGGGAGCTTTATGTAGCGCTAAAACAAGTGCAGTTTCCGTGACTGCTGTGTGAGGCTGTATGGAGGCGCGATCTCGTGGAAAACATATCAACTAATACAGTAGACTCATGGCTTTCTGCGAAAAACCGTAGGTCGTGACATTTCGGTGGCTTGATTTTGATTACACGAGAGGAAAGGATGGCCTTTACTCCATCTATTCTAACCTCATTGGGCTTTGTTGTTTGCTAAAAACGACTTTGATTTTTCCAAAATATTAATAGAACGTTTTTTATAATATAGTTTTTGCCCGGGAGTTATTGAAAACAGAGCAAATTTCTAGTTCGCAATGGGAAATTTTAGCTATTTCATCATAAGTTTATAAACTTGGAAGTAGAATATTAGAGAGACGTATAAGACTCACCCGTGAAACGTGATTCCAAGTAGTTACTTTATTTGCCTTACTGGTGCAGCCTACATTCTGCGCGGCGTATTTCACAAGTGAATGTACGGAATTGCGATTAAGGCCATTTCCGGCACGCGATTGGTTCAGAGCCACTTTGCAGATTGGGAGTAGGCGGGGCCTACGAGGAGAGTCATGTGAGTGAGACATGTAAGATTTGCTGCACACGCCATATGCAATTTTAATGTTCGGGTGTTTTCATTGCGACAATGGTTAACCCCAGTTGTTTTACCCGTACATTTGGAATGCGACAGGAGGTAAATAGAGAGTGTACTTTATTGGTAGGGGAACTTTTGAGTTTTAATATCAACATGACTTCATGGACTTGTGACTTATCTTTGATTAATCGCAGAAAGCCATGCTTTAATTAATATAGTTCTCACAGAGCCGATAGATGTCAGCACGTCAGCGCGCACTGCTGTAGAACAGGATTAGTACTGATGTGTTTTGTATTGGAGACCCATGAGCTGTTTAACGTTTTGAGAAGGCGGGTTGAAATGTGTAATTGAAGGCATTTTTGATTAAGTTTGGAGGGACAAAAGTATGAGGAATTTCCTAAATATTAGAAATATATATATATGACAGATCACTTACTATTTTAGCAGACATAATATATGGCAAACAACATTCTGGAGTATTTATTCCAACGGAAGTGTCTTATTTCAACAGAACACTGTCTTAAGGTCGTACTCAGCGTTACATTCAGAGTTTTTTCCGGGGGTTCCATCGCAAATTTTGAGGGGGCTCAAACTTGTTATTATTTGTTATTTATTTATACATTAATACATATTATATTATTTATATATACATTAATACATATAAAAAAATTTCTGAAATCTACACATGCAAGTGATTACAAATGTAAAAAAGTTATATCGTTATTTTAATTCAGTAACGCACACGGATTTCACCATGCTGCGGTGGTGTAAAACATTAAGGATGCTAGTAAGATAACGCTGCTGTGCTGGAGAAAATTCTCCCCCCCTAAACATTAGGAGTGGCAAAAATATTTTAGTCTTACAACAAGCGTTTTTCTGATTATTAAGGAATCATTACAGTGTTACCTGAAAACGTATGGTGCAAACCATTCCACTGCCACTTGGTTTCATTCAGCCCCTTTAGATTATTCAGGTTAGCACATAGTAGTAAAAAAAAAACCAACTAATTAATCGTTTGAAATTCCTGGATTTTCTTTTTGTCACAAAGCGTAAACCACATACCGCCAGAAAAAAAAATAGGGGAATAATTTTTGATAATTTGCTATTGTTAAAAATTAGGTAGCGCAAATATTTTGTTGTATTGGAAGCCCTAACGTCCCGTTACTACACTGAGGCTTACTTAACCATATACATGGGGAGTCGGCATCCAAAAGACTGAAATAAAGCTGAATGCCAGCTTCCAAAATATGATGATGTATTACAGTGCAAGCAGCATGCCGTTGGTGATTACAAATCCACAGTAAACTTAACTATCAAATACAAAGGCTCTAAAAAATTTACCGAATTGTGAAACAATGCTTGTTTTCTTGTTTGCCCTTCTTGCATATGTGATCAAGATGAAATGGTCATCTTCTACCCTCCTGATTTTTATCAGAAGAAAGTATTGAGTAATTATGGTAGGACTTCATAATAGATTTTTAACATGGACAATTGTTACATTTATAAACAAATTTACAAAAGCATTCTCATCTAGAGCGACAAATTTTTTTATAGAGTATATATACTTTCATAACTACTTTGATTTCAGAGCTACATTTTAAAAAAAGTTATTTAAAGTGTTAACACTTTCTGTGAAGTATTTATGCCTCAAATTAACAACGGATATTCCGTTTTTTTCTCTCGAGGTATTGTGTACATTATTGGCTGCATTGACTCGTTGGATTTAGAAAACGTAAATATACATGCCGATGGCAATTTTTGTTTTAGTGTATAAAACAAAGCAATTAATTTAATACTGAAAATAATCTTAATGCTACTGAGATATGAAGTCCATGTATGTGAACGAGTTTTTTATTATATTATTTTCCCCCGTTTTCTTAAATTTTTAAAATTAATTTCTCCAAATTCTCATCTGTAAACCAAAAATTAGACTAAATATAAAGGGTGGTGACTCAAAAACCTACGAGGGGGGGCGTCCATAGATTTTCGGGGAGAGGAGGGGCTAAGACTCCCCGAAAAGATGCCTGAATACATCACTGGTCGTACTTCGTGCCATTAGGTAGTTCTTTGCTAATACAAAATCACTCTATTTGATTTTATTTTCTAGTTAGACCTTGTCACATTCATGAGGTAAAAAACTTGATCGTCAGAATATTTCGTTGTGGAGACATACTTTTCATTGTTAAAGGTCCTTTTAAGGGTAATAGAAAGGACCTTTAAAAGGATACTTTTTAGTATCCTTATGTACGCACTTTCACAACAGCACGTATCGTGGGGACTAGGTTGACGTGCTGCCATCTATTGGCCGACACGGAGTACGCTATTCAACTAGTTAGTTATTAAAGTCGTCCTCAATTTTAATATTAAGATAGATTTCGACTTGTATTCATCTGAAAAACTGCAGATATTCCTTATTATATCGTGCATAAAATTACTTTACCGTATTATTCAATATGATCATTTGTCACATTTGTTAAGTAACCTCACTGAATTTCTTAGGAAGCAGAACTTCCCACGATAAAACTTTTCACGATATAATTCAACATGATCATTTCTCACATATATTAAGTAACCTCACAGTAAACTTCTTAGGAAGCAGAACTTCCCACGATATAATTCAGTATTAATTATTTGTCACATGTGTTAAATAACCTCACAGTGAATTTCTTAGCAAGCAGAACTTCCCCAGATAAAAAGACAATATTCCTGTCACATGACTCTCCTCATAGGCCCCGCCTACTCCCAATTTCCAAAGTAGCTCTGAACCGATCGCGTGCCGGAAATGGCCTTTATCGCAATTCCGTACATTCACTTGTGAAATATGCGCCCCGGTGGCGCAGTGGTCTAAGCGATGGCCTCTGATCATTCGTCCGTAAGGGGTCCGGGTTCGAATCCCGGTCAGGCATGGATGTTGTGTTTGTCTTACGGCACTGGCTCTCTTCCTTCCGTGGAACCAGTGACCCTAAATTAGGGACGGGCGACTGCTTATAGCCCATTGAGTTGCTCACAATCGTCGCTAAATATCATATATAAAAAAAAAAGAGACGTTCGCTGTCCTCTGTGTAAAATATATTTCGGCGTCAGTTGCTTGTAATTTCCGTAATCTAGTTGCATGAAATTCGTATTTCACACTCTAAGTAATGTCAAAAATAATTTTAATGAGGCCATTTGTTTATTCTTAAGAGAAGTTGCCGAGGACAAAACTTTTAATTGGAAGTTTTTCCCGCAGTATCATGAGTTCGTAATAGCATTATACGATTAATCGCAGAAACCCATGGTAACAGCTACTCAACGGGGAAAAAAATAATTAAATATGATAGAAAGAAATGCCCTCTTCACATAATGTAGAGTTTAGACAATTTCAAATCTCGGGGAACAAAAATCTGGGAAAAGAAACACGAGTTAGCAAAGCATTTACTCCAACAGAAACAACAAGGCAATGAGGCCAGCAGGTGGATAAACAATGTATATATTTATATACACATACTCATGACAAATGAAGCGGCCTGGTGTTTTTTTTTAATTTAATTTTTGACGTAGGATAGAAATAAGCATTCGTTATATAATATGTAATTCCAGCTATTTGCATGTTGTTAAAAACTAGGAAAATTATGTAATTCAATAAACTCACATTTTTAGCTCTCATTTCTCCTTGCACACAGATTCTAAAAGCTCCTAGACTTTTTTACAATATACTATAATTTGTAACCCTTTATAAACTGAATAAATAATACATCCATGCTGAATATGTGCAGTACAGTATATATTTCCGTATTAAAAAGACCAATTCTTGGTACATGGGTGTGTTCTTTATTTTAATTAAATATGACATTTATGGGATGGTAGACAATCTTGTTAGCAGAAAAGTAATTTATTAATCTATCACTAGTTTCTAGAAAATGATTGCTATGACTTAATAAATTTTTAGCAAAATTCTATTTTTCGGTACTTTGCCAAAAAAAATCACCGAATTTTTGCTGGAATTTGGGCCCTAATTTGTTTGCACGCAAATAAATTTACCAGCTTAAACTCTGTATGAAACAGACCAACTTACGGAAAATATTTAAATTCAGACGGTAATTTATGCTTTGTTTTGCATTTTATTTCACAAGTATGCTTCAGCCGCAGATAAAAGTCTAGCAGTTTAAGAAGCTAATTATATAGTATTTGGGGAGAGTTAAATCATGTTACATATGCCTATGAAATAAAAACACCCAACACCAATAGTACAACCTGTTTAAAATTGGAAAAAGGGAGTGAAACTTGAAATTTCGGAAAAAAGGCAATGAAACGTTATAGTGTGTCCGGCTTCCTCAAAAAAAAAAAAAAAACAAAAAAAACTAGGGACTATACCAAAACTTTTATTTGGTAGAAAGACAAAATATGTAATTACTTATACACTGCACTAGAAAAAGTCCCAACACCATCTAAGGTTTAACTAGAACCCTTCACTTTAGAGTCATACGTAGTCTTTAATATTTAGAGATGAAATAAGTGTAAAAGGTTACTAGCTAACTATCCTGCACTTAAAATACTAAAACGCTTCTATTATATCCAGGAAAAGATTAGAAAAGGAGGTCTGAAGCCTAGATTGAAACTGCAAGTCATGGCAACATTGCTGTGACTAGCGCCTAAATCTTGATGAAAATATTAATGTTCCAATTCTTTTACCTCATGCTTTTTTCTTGGGGACAACTTGGTCCTCGCATTTTTTTTCCTATTTCCAGACAGAGGATATGGCGAGGAAGCAAATGTGTGCGATATCCCTTACTAAATGGCAATCGTCAGATTTAGGCTTGGCTTGGCTTCGTTTCCAGTTGTCACGTCTTACAGCATTTATCCACTTCCCCAAAGTATCACAATTATCATGAGGAAACCTATGAATTGAAAGTGTCTGCTGGCCAGTTGTTTGTCTGTTGGTACATCCGTATGCTATGCAAGCTATAACCGTTTTAAAAATTTGTTTAGCTCATTAAATCTAGCTATATTATTTTCTGAAATACTTTACAATATACACATACTATTTATATAAACGTAAAAATAATGGATCTTACTGTTTATATATATATATGTGCGAACGCCTTATAACGTAATTTTCTTTTTTTCTTTTTTTTTTTTTTTGATTGGAGGTTTAACGACCACCGTGAGCAACTCAATGGGCTATAAGCAGTCGCCCGTCCCTAATTTAGGGTCACTGGTTCCAGGGAAGGGAGGGAGCTAGTGCCGTAAGACAAACACAACATCCATGCCTGACCGGGATTCGAACCCGGACCCCTCACGGACGAATGATCAGAGGCCAGCGCCTTAGACCACTGCGCCACCGGGGCGGTGTAATTTTCTTTCCTTTGTAACTTAGTCCTTACGGTAGTAATTTTGTTTTGTAATATTAGAAAGTACCCGTACTCGTTACAAAAAAGAGGTCAAGAGTAGTACTTACAAATACTTTTATTCGCTTGCATGGGTTGACTCCACACTCTCGCATGGTTTACTCGTTTATTCCATACAATAACAGTGACTTAATATCCAAACAACAGCATGATAGCACGTCAATCAATATCAAATCATAATATAACAGCACGTTTCTTATTCATTACACCAATCCCCTTAAAAATCAAGGAGGTTAGAATAATACTTCTGGAGATGCCCTGAGTTTCTTAACCGTGAAGCCGCAAACTGTGGGAATTTGACGTTGTTTACATGATGCCTATGTAATTTCAACTGTGTGTATTTTGCAATAGCGTGGTGTTTGGTTGCAGAAATAGTGTTAATATCAAACCGGAATGAATTATACTTCTTATACGAGTGAAGTTTTTAATCTTAACATTATGTTTTGTTCAGAATTCGCACTAACATTCGTATATTTCAGTTTTAAGTAAAAATGGGAAGGAGTCTCAAAATAATTAAAAATTTTATAAATTCAGTATTTTCTCACACATCGGTAGCAATTTAAGATGCGAAATTGGAAATATCTGCGACGAAAGAAAGCGATTCGGCCAACACAAAATGCATTGCAATAGCATTGAAACCTATCAGCTTTCCCACACTTTGACGGCTGTCACTCGCGGTAATAGGCTTCACGCAAAGCGGTGTACTGCTCCATTAACAAGGGCATCTCCAGATATCTTATTCTAACCTCCTTGTTAAAAACCGATGTGTTGCCTTTTTATTTATCGTTCTTATCCGGCCACACGTAGTACGTCACTCTTTTTCCGACCTCAAGGTGTTTCTTTTTTTCTTTTTTTTTTTTTTTTGATTGGAGGTTTAACGACCACCGTGAGCAACTCAATGGGCTATAAGCAGTCGCCAGTCCCTAATTTAGGGTCACTGGTTCCAGGGAAGGGAGAGAGCCAGTGCCGTAAGACAAGCACAACATCCATGCCTGACCGGGATTCGAACCCGGACCCCAAGGTGTTTCCAACATGAATCTTGTTTGAGGAAAAAGACAACGTTAAGATTTAAAAATGTCTAAGAGAAGAAACTCAAATTTACAGAGAAAAAGAAAATCAAAAAGAAATTTAAAATAGAATATACGTTACAGCCTTTAGTAAACAACGAGATGTAACAGATTCTTGCCGTAGAACGTTGACGACTGTCGCTCGCATTTATAGGCTTCGCACAAAGTGGTATTGCTTCATTAGCAAGGAACTACGCTTGCGTTCACTCCCGTAATTTTGAATGCAGAAATGAGCAATTGAGGGTAGTTTAACATGGCCGTCAAGCAACTCAGCTGGCTTCGCCGGTGAGAGCACATGGTTTTTCCAAGGAGGTTAGAAGAAAGGAGTTGGCAACATCCCCTCTCCCTCTTCTTCTGGCGTGACGCCACTTTTTATCAGCTGACTACGCCAATGCGCCCAATCTGAGAATCTCCTGTATATTATCTCTATGGGGAAATCGCGATTTTGAACGGGTTTTTCGAACCCTTACTCTACCCATAAAGGCATGAAAAAAAATTGAGGCTGAAATATTCATTCCCATAATAAAAATTTTCCAGAAAAATACAGGAAAATATGTGTTGGTATTTCTTTAAAAAAATTAACAAAATAATGATTTTTTGAGCGGAAGTGCATAGTGCGCATGGTTACTTGCATACTGCCCATGTGCAAGTAACCATGTTTAAAGTATAACCAAAACCCTAATGTTAAGAAACAAGAAGTCCGAAATATTCCTTCTTTTCATCCTTGGTTTGCACGCGCTAAGCAAAACTGCTTAAGCCACAGGAGCCGCCCCGGTGGCGCAGTGGTCTAAGGCGCTGGCTTCTGATCATTCGTCTGTAAGGGGTGCGGGTTCGAATCCCGGTCAGGCATGGATGTTGTGTTTGTCTTACGGCACTGGCTCTCTCCCTTCCCTGGAACCAGTGACCCTAAATTAGGGACGGGCGACTGCTTATAGCCCATTGAGTTGCTCACGGTGGTCGTTATACCTCCAAACCAAAAAAAAAAAAAAAAAAAAAATTAGTCGCAGGTAGTGACGTCACGTCCGCAAACTCTTGCAGCGCAGACTCCTACCACCTCAGAGATAGGACAGAAACAGATGATTTGTTTTGGCTTCACTCAAAACCAGTCCCTTCACCTCAACCTCCTTGTTTTTCCCCCTTATTCTATTCCTCTTGGTCTGCTAAGAAATTCCATCTGTAACTGTAAACTAGAGTTTTACTGTTAGCCTTTCCAATAATATTGGGCCGCCCCGGTGGCGCAGTGGTCTAAGCGATGGCCTCTGATCATTCGTCCGAACGGGGTCCGGGTTCGAATCCCGGTGAGGCATGGATGTTGTGTTTGTCTTACGGCACTGGCTCTCTCCCTTCCCTGGAACCAGTGACCCTAAATTAGGGACGGGCGACTGCTTATAGCCCATTGAGTTGCTCACGGTGGTCGTTAAACCTCCAATCAAAAAAAAAATAATAATAATATTGGTTGGAAGGTAATGTAGTTGGCCAATTTGAAAATTTTATTGGAGAATTTTGTTCACTATTTTAATCCCTTGATTTCTGTTGATCTGTAAAAATAAAATATTAGAAGATATTTAGAATTTATTTAAAAAAATCAAATTTGGAATAAATCGAATTTGGATAGTTTTCGGAATATCATTTTTATTCGATAGTAGTCATCATAATTTTAATCGCTAATTTGGTATCGCAATTTTATTCGATTGTATTCATCATCATTTTAATCGCTAATTTGGAATCGCAATTTTATTCGATTTCATTTATGACGATCGGGTAGTAACGGCATGGCGTCGTGGAATGGTGTGCTTGTGAGGACTATTAAGATAAGTTCTTATAGAAATGTTTTTCGCAGTTCTAATCGTCAATTATTTCGCCAGATAAATTGCTGTAGCTTAAAGCCAATTAAAGACTCGTTCCTTTTACCCGTGAGAAGTATTACTAGCGTGTCACTGCAAAATATTAAGAACAATTGTGCGGATATCAGCTATCAACAGTCCTGTTCTAAAACTACGTTCAATGCTGAATTTAAAAAGACTTCTAGTGAAGAAACAAAAAATGAATCAGGTGGTACAGATTCAGAAGAGAAGAAAAAAGGGAACAGTTTTCAAAGAAGGCAATGAAATATACCTTCTTAGCTTTTGGTACAGTGTTCACTGCTGTTTCAGGAATCCTTATCTATGAATGGGGTGCGTATTTTTCCTTTTTCTTATCTATATGAATGGGGTGCGTATTTCTTTTCCTTAAATATATATAAATGTGAATTTTATCTATGAATGTATTTCTTTTCCTCATATATATATAAATGTGGTGAATCCTTATTTATGAATAGGGTGCGTATTTTTTTTTCGTATCTATATGAATGGGGTGCGTATTTCTTTTCCTTATGTATATATAAATGTGGTGAATTTTTTTTTTATCCTTGAAAATGGTCATATCCAACAAAGAAAACATCTAATTTAGCTACAATAAAAAGAGGAATGCGCAGAAACATCCACAGGAGGAAAAATAATTTATTATAGATGTTGAACAGTTTTTTTCTTGCAATATATTTCGTTGTATTACACAACCTAGTTGTTTTATTTTTTTCATCCTTTTCTGCAACGTTTTCACTGTAAGGTGATCTCTATCTTACTTTGACTTCATCTCGTTTGTTTCTTTTTCAATCAGCAGATCTTGATGTTTGAACAATGCTCGTCTTACTGCCATTATCATTCCTTTTGTAACTGTTGAATTTTCATTTGCAGCAGGGCTAGTAAAATTTCTAAATTGTAACATGCCCAGTATAGCATGTTGTCCAACAAAGTACATGCTTGAACCAAAATTTTACATACCCAAATGCACACACACACACGTGCATACTGTGCTATTTTTCTAAACATTTTAGAAAATATAATGAACAAAGTACTCTTATTGTGTTTCATAAATTGACTCCCAGCAATGAAATCTGAACTCATGTTTTCACTGTGACAATGACTGTAGACCTAAGTGGTCAACAGAGCTCATATTGGACCCATTTGGAAACTTATTGCATGAAATTTCTTTTGAGATATCATCAGAGATCGTGTTAATTCCTGGACAGGTGTATTTCACACATCAAAAATGAAAATTACTTAAAAAAAACGGGTTGTATTTTTTACTCCTTACTCCAAAAATTATCCATCCTGACTTAAAAACTGACCTCTAGGGGTTTTTTTAATTATTTCTTTTCCTCAACTGTTCAATATAACAGTTGTCTCATCAATAACGTAATTCCTCCCTTGTTTCCCATCCCTGCTGTGTCTTTGTTCTCGGTTTTGCATATCTCAGGCTGTGTGAAAATATGACTCCAAAGGCCCATGGCATGCATGGAAAAAAATACACGTTATCTGAAGTCACAACTTGGGAGGAGAAATTCCAGTGACCTTGAGCTGTGCCACTGTGTCTTGCATATGACAGAGCCACTACAAAAGGGCTGTAGGGTGTGTGTGCATGGAACCCTGTACGAAATTCGGGAGGAAACTTTTTTTTGAGAGTTCCAAAGGCTGTTCTAATTTTTTATGTATTTTTAAAAGAATAAAAAAAAGTTTTCAGAAGTGAGAATTTTATGGCAGTTGTTTGCAAACTGAAGGGGTGTGCGGGAAGCCGGTGTGCTACTTCTAGAAATCACAAAATACTTTGAATATTGTTCCTGTTGTTATCGGGCTTGCTATGAAAATCATGTGAAAAGTATTTTTACTCCCTGTCTAAACACTTACCATGACCACTGGATATCATACAATCATATTATGGACAATTTAATTTTTGACATCGTCCATTTTGACATTTTCGGTAAATGTGTAGTTTTGCGTCCTAAATTATTTCGTCGGAAAAATTTAACTGTGTGGGAAAAGTGCTACGTACAATTTTTTTAAGCATGCAAAATAATGGGGAAAAGTGCAAAAATACAGTATTTTTACATGAAAGGAATTTTTTTTTTCGAAGAACTTACCTTGGAGTATGAAGGTTCGAAAGAGTACGTGCGGTAGGCCTAAGATGACGAAGCGGCTACAGCAAGAAGGTGAATGGAAGCGTCATTGAGAACGGCAAGTTACGCATGGCAAAATACAAAAGGAAGCGGTTCAGCAGTATGTAGTCATCGAAGCGGGTTGTAGGAATACGCTGAAGGAAAGAGGTCTGTTTTATGCTGCATTGTAATATAATTTTTTCAAGGGTAATTTTGCAAAATCGTAAGTAGAAAATTGCCAAAAAGGCTTAAAATTTCATCATCCCCCACTATTCGACAAGAAGCTCTGGGCCTCCCTGCCATAGTACGATTCCTGATTATAAGAAAATCATTTATTTTCAACAATATCCGTTTCACGAGGGAAAAAAAGGGCGAACGATGGACGGAATAACAGCAGAACTACAAATGAGGTGTTTGAACTTCTACTCAAAACTTCTGCGGTACATTATATCATTTACATTCCTTCATTAATTTACATTCCCAGACATTTTTACAATAAAAACAAAAACATTTAGCACATTTCTTTATTAATAACTAATGAAACATTTCTGAACTACTACTTCTTTCACACGATGCATCACACTCCTCCGAGACATACACCCCACTCTTGTTGTATTCTTTCGCGCATTCACTACCAACTGTTACTCCCTTCCGACGCACGGACCCATCACGTCATGGCCGGTAGCATCGCTTTAGCCTCCCGCACCAACTGCTGCAAACCGTCATACTCGCTAATAAGATCTTCGGAAATTTTTTTTCCTTTCATGTAAAAATACTATATTTTTTCACCTTTCTCCATTATTTTGCATGCTTAAAAAATTGTACGTAGCACTTTTCCCACACAGTTAAATTTTTCCGGCGAAGTAATACTTTGAATATGTTCCTGTTGTTATCAGGCTTGCTATGAAAATCATGTGAGAAGTATTTTTATTCCATGTCTAAACAAATTAAATTGTCCATAATATGATATATCCATAATATAATTCCATGTCTAAACAAATTAAATTGTCCATAATATGATTGTATGATATCCATGTCTAAACACCGGATATCATACAATCATATTATGGACAATTTAATTTTTGACGTCCATTTTGACATTTAACAGACCTGTTTGTTAATCCAGGTGTAACCCGAAATTCCGGGTTTTTGTCATATTCTAAATCCGGATTTTAAGGTTTAGAAGAATTTGAGTGTCATTTCATTTCTAAAAATGCTACAGAATTAAAACTAAAAGTTCCTTTTGAGTACCATTTTCTTTGTGAATGATTGAAAACACTGCATTTCTGTGCAGATGGTGAATGTAGACGATTTGTGACACCTTGAGGGTTTCTTTTATCAGACAAGCTTTCAAGATTTGTTAGTTGCATCTATGTACAGTAAAACCTCGAAAATCCGGCATCCAGAAGACCGGCAACTTCAGAAATCCGGCACTTTTCAGATTTCGTTTTCGTCAGGACATCCGATTTACCATTTCAACAACACATCGTGAGATCATCCGATCTCAGTGTGCAAATTGCCGATGGCCGCCTATGTGTAACATCAGGAAGTTTCTCAAATTCGTCATCTCATTGAGCTGCGCTGAAGTGATGCAGACCAATGAGGCGACAAATTGGCGGGTACGTTTGAAATGAGTGTCGAACGTGTGATGATGATCTGTGCTTGGTGGTGGCAGTATGTGGATTCGATCGTGTAATGACATCTGCTTCAGCCTTCGTGATGTATCATAGTTTCGTTAGTCGCAAAAACCGTAACATTGGTGTAAAATTCATATCTGGTTTTCGCAATGTATCGATACATTGCCCGCAGGGCAATGAAAAAAGCGGTTGCTCTGGCTTTTTTCAAGCTTTTGCCTAACCATTTGCCAAATTCACTCTTTTTCGACAGAGTTTTATGATAAACAGAACAAAAAGGTAATCGGACTAATCGCCAATATTTTCGCCATCGCCAAAACTATTTTTTTTCACAAACTGCGAATAATGAGTCGGCAGCGCGACCCCTGTGTATTTATAAGGCGTAGACGCGAAAATTTTCGTTAAAGTCACCTGTTACGTGTAAGTACGTGTTTTACGTAACGCCGTTATGCAATTTTTGGATATCTTCATAAATCCGGCACTCGTCCGGTTCCATCGATGCTGGATTTTCGAGGTTTTACTGTATATCAAATATTCGGTTATATCAGATTCAGTTAATCCAGTGAGCTACATTTAACCATTGTAGGCTTCCAGTAGAACTGATCTGCATAGACTGCTCAATTAATGCATCATATGAAGTGTGGAATTTGATTTCAAAAATGGAGTGTCTGAAGGATTTCTACCACACTGAAAGAAAATTTAGTACAAGAAAAGGTATGAAATTAAACTGCACAGATACTAAATGCCTATTTGTTGCTTAGCTGGTGTAATATATAAATACTCGTGTAATATGCAGTACATATATACAGTATATTGGCACTGAACTAGAGTTTCAGGGTTTTGTATGTCACCTCACAATCACCCCTGATTTAACCTCTCAAAACACACCCTATTAATTTTATTAAATAAAGCAGAGGGAAGGAGCTTCTGAGTAGTAATAACATTGACTGGGAAATAAAGCATTACTTTTTTTTTTTGAACTTTTTATCCTATACAGAGCTAGTTTTTTTACATGCCCCAGGCATGTCGGGCAACATAATTTTTGAGCCCTGATTTGCAGCACTTAATATGCTAATCAAATATACGTGTAATCTGTCCCTGCACATATCCGAGGATTTCAACTTCTCAATGTCTATATGTCTAAAGATTTGCAAATATGTTTATTTGGTCAGCTTATATATTGCCGCCATGTAGTTGATGTAAGTTAACTCAGAGCATTGTTGATCGGAGATGATTGCAATGAATTACTCAATGTCACAGCTGGCAACAAAGATGATGCACTATTCACAATAGATTTGTGCAATGAAGATTTTGGTAGTACCATTAGTTTCAGATATAATGAAAAAAAAAATCCCAGCATTCTCATCTAAATTTAATCATGTCAAATTCCTTTACACAAAAGTGACACAAAGCCCAATATCAACAGGAGCAATATTCGGTAAATGTGTAGATTAGCATCCTAAATTATTTCGCAGGGAAAATGTCAGTATGTGGAAAAAGTGCGACATACAGTTTTTAAAGTATGGAAATTAATGGCAAATGGTGCAGAAATTTCTTATTTGAAATGTCTTTTAAAGATGTTTATCGTAATATGTACGTGTGAGTGCGATGCTGTGAAGAGACGCTGCACTAGGCCTAACTCAATGCTACGTGACCATGTGAAGCTTTGCTTCATTCAAAAGAAGATTTGCTGCATGCTAATCAAATATTTGCTTCGTTCAAAAGAAGATTCGGGACACAGAAGATTAAAAATGCAGGGACAAATGCAGGGACACAGCAAATCAGCTTCCATTCGTAGCTGATTTGCTGTGTCCCTGCATTTTTGGTTCTGTCAATAGCTTGTTTGCAGGTCAGTTTCTATCTTATAATTGTAACAATGGGAGGTGGTGGTGGTGGGGGGGGGGGTACAAGGACCCAGCACCGCGATCTGAGGTCTATTGTGCTTCCCCAGCTCTAATCTCAAAAGGGACCAGATGCACGAGCAAAGGCAAGAATGCCCTTGAGTGGTACTAAAGAGAGATCACTTGGTCTCAAGTTATGAGTACCAAAGTGTTCAAGCCCAAGCCTGAGTGCTGCAAAAAAAGTCAGTCACAAAGAAAATGCAAGGAAGTCTCCTCTTCTAGATGGCATCCTCTACAAAGTGGATCCTCGTTCACCCCAATCAAGTTAAGGTGCCTATTAAGATGACAGTGACCTGTAAGTAGACCAACAATCAGTCCAATAGTCTTTTTTGGCAGTTTAAGGAGCTCCTTAGCTCTATGAGGCAAGGGTTCTTGATTAAGTTCCTTTGCCTGCCTCTGTCCCTTGGTAGCAAGCCAGAAGTCAAGCTGCTTAGTCCTCAGTAGTCTTTTAATAAGTCCTCTAGCTGCACCAAAGGTGAGCCCTAATGCAGGCTCTGGACCATAAAAAGCCTGCTCTGCCCCCTCTTTAGTAGCAAGAAGGTCAGCTTTCTCATTACCTACAAAACCTTTATGTGCTGGGACCCGGAATAGTTGCACTTTGTTCCAGTTTGCCAGTTCAGTTAGGGTCTGGAGGCAGTTCCAAACAATTTTGGATGAAATGCGGCACTGACGAAGTGCCAGTAAAGCTGCCTGACTGTCTGATCTGGATACACACATTGTGATACCCTTTGATCAGACATTCTGTGGCACATGTCAAAATAGCATACACCTCAGCTTGGAACACGGTAGCATGCCTTCCAAGGCTTTGGGATGAACCATAACCTCTGGATAGGCAATACTCCCCTGCTCCAACTCCGACATTTGTCCTGGAGCCGTCAGTAAACCAAACAGTCTCATCGCTGCATCCAGGAATAAAGGATGTTTCCCATTCACTGCGACTAGGAAAGTTCACACTGAATGCTTTATCAAAATGATATTTTATTAGCATGTTGTCGGTTCCCATTTGAAAGATGGGCTCCTTACAAAATACTCCTGAATAGGCTTGGTGTGGCTGCCAACCCTCAACGAGAATCTCCACATGCCATTGTAGCATAATCTATATGCCCCCATAATGGCCTCACCCTCAATATGAAGGTGAAGTGGCAGAATATCAAGAAGCAACTCCAATGCAGCTGTTGGAGTAGTTCTCATTGCTCCTGATATACCTATGCAGGCCAACCTTTGTAACTTGTTAAGTTCAGCCTGCACTGTGCAGAGGTTATCTCTATGCCACCACACCATTGAGCCTTAAGTGACCATAGTATATATCCAGTGCAAGATCCTCGGGTTAAGATCCCAATATTTGTCAATAGCACCTCTACATGACCAGAACACATTCTTGGCTCTGGCAGTGCAGTTAATCTAGGTGCTGTTTCCAGGTTAAGCCTTCATCCAAAATGACTCCCAGGTACTTAACCTGTGTAACGAGAGGAATTATTTTCCCAAAGAGAGTAATACCTCCAAGGTCTCTAAAATTCCTCTTTCTAGTGAAAAGCACCAGGGTGGTTTTGTCAGAGTTTACTGATAGACCAACCTTCCTGCACCAATCCTCAACAAGTTCCGGTGTTCTTTGCAGTACACCCGAGACTGTTTTAGGGAATTTTCCTTTGACAACTATGGCCACGTCATCTGCATAGCCAAAACAGTCGCAACCAGACCTCTCCAGGATCCTCAGCAGTTCATCCACCACCAAGCACCACAACAGGGGAGAGCAAACTCCTCCCCGAGGGCAGCCCCGGCAGGTGGAGACCGACAAACTCCCCGAGTAGCGAGGCCACAACAGTTCTGCTTGTGAGCATGGCCTTAATCCATTGACAACAGGTTCTATCAGGCAAACTGGAATTTTAAGAGGAGTTTAGGGAGTAAAACCACTTTCCTAATTTGCCTGTCCACCATCCTCTCAAGAGCCTTGTGAAAGAAAGATGTTATACTAATAGGTCTAAAGGCCTTTGCCTCTTGGTAATTTAACTTACCTGGCTTGGGTATATATTATCTTAGCCTGTCTCCAAGCACTTGGTATACACTAAGTGGCCACTTTATTGTGACCACCTGACAGTTTTAAGCAAATGAGCTATGGCTGCACGCTGTTGCTGCCAGAGGGCGAGGCTAGTATAAAAAGGGAAAGCTTGGTGCTTGCGACAGTAGTAGAAGTGATTTTTGGGTGACGAGATGGGTAAAAAAATGCGATTTGATGGACTTTCAACGTGGGATGATTGTAGGAGCTTTGAGCCATGGAGCGAGTATCACCGAAACTGCCACATTCATGAAATGTTCCAGAGCAGCTGTTGTTAAAGTGTTTAAAGACTGGACTGTCAGCTAAAAAACTGGGTCTCTACGTGCAACGTGTGGTCATCATCGACTAGTGACTGCTCGGGCGGAATGGAGAGTGTCCAGAATGGTAACCGACAACAGAAGGGCAACAGTGCAGCAAATTACAGACCAATTTTAATCAAGGATCTCCTCAAATGATCTCTGCACACACTGTTCGCCGTACACTGCGTCGGATAGGATATGGCAGCCGAAGGCCTGTTGAACACCTTTGCTGTCTGCCGTTAACAAGAGAAAACGTCTCCACTTCGCACAGGAGCACAAGGATTGGACAGTCGATAACTGGAAACAAATTCTCACTCGCCGATGGTCGAGTGAGAATTTAGCGGAAACAGCACAAAAGCATGGACCCCAAATGCATTGCTACAATCCTTCAAGCTGGTGGAGGCAACGTTATGGTTTGGGGAATGTTTTCCTGGCATGCTTTGGGCCCTTTAATTCATGTTGATCAACATCTGACTGGCACATCATATCTAAACATCGTTGCAAACCAAGTGCATCCTGTCATGTGAATGGTTTATCCCAATGGCGATGGCTACTTTAAACAAGATAATGCATCCTGCCATAGTGCTCGTATTGTACAGGATTGGTTTCAGGAACATGCCGGGGAGTTTACTTTGCTTAGGTGGCCCCCACAATCTCCAGATCTCAACCCCATTGAGAATTTGTGGGATGAAGTTGAACAAGCCATCAGACAGCTGGATCCACAACCCTGCAATCTCACACTCTTGGAAAGTGCTATTCATCAAGCATGGTCTCAGATTCCACAAACCACCTATCAACATCTCGTGGAGTCCATGCCACGAAGAATCGACGCAGTATTAAAGGCAAAAGGTGGCCCAATAAAGTACTGAGGGGTGGTCATAATAAAGTGGCCACTCAGTGTATAACAAAGCGCAAGGCAGGCCCGGTAAATTTTACACAAAAGTGGAGTATTTATCTCTAGTCCTTGTTGCATTAAGATGGGAATAACACCATCACATCCAGGTGATTTATATGGTTCAAAAGAATTAATGGACCACTTAATCCTAGAATAATTAACCACCTCCCTGGCATCCCTCCAGTCCTCCTTTTTTGCATGTCGGTGCTCAAGGTTAGCTGGGCGTATGCCAGTTAGGTCAATTATGCTTGAATCTGAAAAGTGTACGCCTAGCATTTCTGTTATTGTTTCTTTACCAGTTTTTGTGAAGCTCCCATCAAACAGTTTGATGGTGTTCGGGCTATTTGCATTGCCCTTAGCCATGATTTTCATACATTTGGCAGTACTTGGAGTATCTGAAATACTTCCACAGAAATCTCTCCTAGAGGCTCTTTTGCCTCTCTAATTGATTTGTTGTACTGCGTGAGGGTAGTCTTATATGCCGTCCACTCACCAGGGCGTTTGGCTTTATTAAAAGCCTTCTAGACTGCTAAGCTGCTTATTCCACCAAGGAACTTGCCTTGGTAAGCTAGCAGTCTTGGCCTGACAGTTTGGGTGATACGATTCGAGAATAGATCGTTGCAACTGGTCAACAGCTAACTCGAGATCCAACACTGTGCGCATGTTAAATTCCATGCTTTCAATATGTGCCGCCAGATTATTCCTGAAGCCAACCCAATTGGTCCTTCTGGGATTTCTGACTTGAACCAGCTGTTGTCTTACATCGGCAACTGAAAAGCAAATATATCTATGATCAGACAGTGAAGGTTCACTAGATACATGCCATTTAATGATGCAATCAAACATGTTAGCACCACAGAGGGGAGGTCAATGACTTCACTTCTATTAGAAACAATAAAAGTGGACTCATTGCCTCGATTAAGAATATAAAGTTTAGTACTTGCCAAATATTCCAAAAGGCTGTCCTCTCGTCTGTTGCAGTCCCCCCACATGATATGGTGAGCATTGGCATCACAGCAGATGATGAGGCATCTTCCACTTGACTCACAAAAGTGGACAATATCTCTTACCTCCTGAGAAGGAGGTTGTTCAGGTTCATCATATGGTAAGTATGCAGAGACAGCAAACAGCTCTTCTCTGCCACTATCAGATGACATAAAAAGTTTAATCACGGTTGTGTCACCTGTGGTAAACTCAGGAAGTGGCATAGCATGATGTCTCTTGGTCACCAGTATACAGGTCCTTGGTCTCCTACTTGATGTATTATAGAAGACAGCGAAGCCTGCTCCTTGTAAGCCTAGGATCTTTCCATTATGTGTCCATGGCTCTTGAATGAAAGCCAGATCAACATCCTCCGCAGCCAGTCTGCAGCAGATGCAGACCGACTATGGTAGAGATTGATCTGGATACATTTCATACAGTTCTCCATTATGGGATAGGTATGGAGACTAAGTGGTAGAAGGATCAGCCAGGTCAGGATCTCCCCGGTGGGTGCTGGAAGCCAGCTCCACACCTTTGCGGATACCACCCAGGCTAATCACCTCCACAGTTTCCAGACAATGGCCAGGGGGAAACAATGCAGTTGTTTCTGGTTCCACAACTACAGAATGAGGCTCTTCCATTTCTGTGTCCTCCTTTGAAGTGCTAGGGCCCTGAGGGTCATGTA
The DNA here is from genome assembly GCA_039090855.1 of Macrothele yani. NCBI lineage: Eukaryota > Metazoa > Arthropoda > Arachnida > Araneae > Macrothelidae > Macrothele > Macrothele yani. The sequence continues at coordinate 70,582,285 of CM077016.1, read as the reverse complement.
GTACTTTGAATTGACCCTCATCAACCCCAGTGTAGGCAGTGAACTTCACTTCAACAATGGCTTTAGCAGATTCCCTGTCCATATGGAAAATCCACCTAACGACCTTAGGATCTTGTACCCGATCCAACACCCTCCAGTGGTTTGTATGCAAACTGTTGTTGTAAGCACACAACCTCCTGCAGAGGACGTTTGGATTCTTGGTCCAAATATCCCTTGTCCTGAAGGCAACCTTGATCGGTTTTGGAAATTCACTGGCCCTCATCACCTTGAGCCCAGTGCCCTTTAAATCCTTATCATTTTTGCAGGGTGTCCACTCTGGAAAGTCAGGGAAATACCTGAAATGTTGGTAAAAGTCAGGGAAAATCAGTGATATTAAAAAAAAAAAAGTCAGAGAAATTTCAATCACAGTTAGACTACAACTAGTTTTAACCCGGCGTCGGGGAGTGACGCCCTCATCGCCCAACACACTTGCACTTGGTGTTGCAGACAGTCGCTAACTTCCTCTTCCCACTAATGTAACCTTGTATTTCCTACCTATTATTGTAAGTTGTGTTACATTACTTGTTAACATTTCTCTTTTTGTTTTAGGTCAAAGGAGTAGAAGAAAATTTGTGATATAAGTTATACCTTGGTAAAAGGCAATTAAGATTGCAGCAATGTCAAAGCGTTGTGTGTTTAATGAATAATGGTTGGACGAACAATTAAATCCTGCATTTTCTGGTTGGATAGCTGCTGTGAATTGCGACAATGAATCGGCATTTTGTAAAGTGTGCTCTAAAACTTCCGAGCTTAGCAACATGGGGTGTCGGGCAGTCTCCAGCCACGAAAATGGCCCTAATCATTTGAAAAACATCCATGCTAAAATGTCTCAGCCCACTCTTGCTTCTTTCACTTCTTTTGTGAAAAAGAATTCTCTTTGTAATAATGAACTCTTGCCAACAACGAGCTCAGGAAATGTTGAATCAGTACTTCTAGAAAATAATTAAGTCTAATGACTGAAATACTTATGTTGTGAAAAATGTTGTAAAGCCCAGTGACCTTAATGCTTATGTAGTGAAAGATGATGTAGCAAAGTTGGAAATAATATGGGCCATGGAAGTGTTGTCCAAGCAAATGTAAATGTCTCTGAACTCTTGTACACAGATTAACAAAACATTTCAGTTAATGTTTCCTGACAGTGCGACAGCTTCAAAATTTACTTTAGGCAAAAGCAAAGCATCTTATGTGATAAACCATGGATTGGCACCACATTTCAAAGAGTGTTTAATGGACGATCTGAAGCAGTGCACTGACTCTGTAATTTGTTTTGATGAATCACTAAACAAAATTGCTCAGCGTGGGCAAATGGGTCAGTTTGTTCGTTATTGGGACGTCAATCTGCAAAAAGTTTCCACTAGATACTTAAGTAGTGTGTTTGTTTTTAGGACGGGCAACAGCTAATGACCTTTTAGAGAAATTCATTAAAGGTACACCTCTTCCATTAGATAACATGCTACAAGTGTCAATGGATGGACCTAGCATTAATCTCAGCTTTCTTCAAAAGCTGAAAGATAAACTTAAAACTGAAAATCCAGATGGTAAATTATTAGTTGACATTGGAGTATGTGGTCTTCACGTGGTCAATGGAGCTAAGAAAACTGGACTTGAAGCAGTGAAATGGGATATACATCACTTTCTCCGTAAGTTGTACTACCTTTTAAAAGATTAGATAGTTCTGCTCGCCATGCATATTATTCTATGATTACTGGATGTAAAGATTTCCCTTTGAAATTTTGCACAGTAAGGTGATTAAAAAACGTTAATTGTTTGACTAGGGCATTGCTTGTCTATGATCATATCAAAAAATATATTTAAGAATCATCAGTTTCCAGCAAACAGCACATGTTTTTTGCAGAATTCATGGAAAGTCCACTGTTGAAATGCAAATTGGCTGCATTTGGGTCTATAGCTTCAGAGTGTGAATCTTTTTTGAGAAGGTTCCAGAGCCCAAAGCCTTTAATTCCTTTCTTACACACTGATTTGCTGGATTTGATGAAAAATTTGATGGCACGAAGCTTGAAGCCTGACAAATTAAGTGAAGCTGTAGTGTCTCAAAACTGTTAACTTTTAGATGTATCAAAAAGTGAAAATCTTGTCATTTGAGATAGTTGATATTGGATTTAGTGCTAAAGAGCTATTAAAAGAAGTGAAGTGCTCAGAAAGGGAGAAATTAGAGTTTAAGCTTGAATTTAGGAAACTTGTGACCAGTATGATTGAAAAACTTTGTGAGAAAAGCCTACTGAAATTTAAGTTTGTTCGTGAGGTAACTTGTTTGGACCCAAATATTGTAGTGCAGCAGCTGAGTCGAGGCAAGAAGAGGGTGGAAATTGTGCTCAACGTTTTACTTAGTGCAAACAGGATTTCAGATGACTGTGCTGAAAAAGCTAATAAACAGTACGCTTCATTGTGTATAGAAGCTCAATCTGCTTTAAAGTCTCAGTTTGATGATTTTTAGACAGTCATGATGATTCCATTGGATTAGACAAGTTTTACAGTGCTCTACTTAACAACCAAATACAATTCGGTGAACTTTGGGATGTAATAAAAATTTGTCTCATTATGTCTCGTGGAAATTCTTCAGCGCAAGGTGGATTTTCTGTAAATAAGTCTCTTCTTGTGGAAAATCTCCTGGAAGAATCCCTGATTTGTAAGAAAACAGTTTTTGATGCCATTAAAAATGTGGGAGGAGTAGAACACATTGCCATCAATAAAAGGCTTCTTCTTTCTGTAAGAGCCTCCAGACAAAGATATCAGGATTATCTTGAGAAAAAAGTGTTCTTCAAAATGAAGAAGAAAGAAAACTGAAGGAAAAAAGAAAAATTGATCATGAAATAAAGGAATTGAAGGAAAAAAACAAAGAGTACAGAAGGAACTAGAGCTGGAAGAAAAAGCATTGCAGGTGAAGATTTCAGATTGGGAAAAGAAGAAAAGTGGTGTGTAATATAAAAACAGTGACTGTGTTCCTACTGTAATATTTTTATAGTAACTGTTCTGAATATTGTGTATGGGTTTGTTTGAGTGCTTCAATAAATGTAAAACCACGAAAAAAGAGTAAACTTAAAATTAAAAAGGTGTGAGTTGGACGGCTATGGGGAAGATGGAAGCTGATAAAAAAAAAAATAATTAAATGAATCAGTTATTTGGGAAACTTTATACGTCAAACGGAAACACTTTTAAATAATATAAGTTTCTCAATTATTCAATTCAATTTTATTTATTATCATGGCACATATATTGAAAAACTCAAACCTATTTGTGTAAGGTCAGGGATTTCTTATATATTTGGTCAGGGAAATCAAGTTTGATAATTCTGTGGACACCCTGTTTTTGTCAAAGGCTGATGTTAGCCATTGCCCTGTTCCCTCGTTCTCACAAAGATAAACAAGGGATCCAGAGTTCAGGGAAAGCTCTTAATGCGCGGTAGAGGCTTTCCTACTTGAGAACCATCCGTATGCCTCAAAAGCTCCTCTTGAATAGTCCCAACCTGACTGTCATCAAGCCACTCGTTCGGGAAATTCTCCTTCACGATGGCCATCCTGACAGTGGAGACAGCCTCACCATAAGTGCTGGGACGAGACTCGTCCCAACTCCTTTTGGTTGGCTTCCTCACGGCTGGAGAAGGGGTAGAGAGAACAATCTTTGCCTCTTGCTTTTCTTGTCCACCACAGGTGTAAAAGTGTCTACAGATGTGGGTCCCACTGAACTCTACTCCTTGTCAGTTTGACCCTTCATCTGCCTTGCCAGTTTCCTCCTGATGTTGCGCTTAGCAGTCTTTCTAAGTCGCAACCCTTCTTTGCTGTTACCAGCCTCACTAGCAACCGCAGACTTCTGGCAACCTGGTATTACCTGCTACCTCCAGATGTCTTGGTTGCTTGTGTGAATCAACTTCCTCCACCTTAGCCTGAGAGGTGTTCCCAGAGCAACTGGGCCTCACCTCAAGATCAACAGATCCCGGCCTTGGCTGAGAAGATGTTGCTTTTATAGGTTGGGTACTGACTGAGTCAGATTAACCCAAGGTTTGTTGCAGTTAAAAAGGATCCCATAATTGGTCCCATGAAACTGGAGGATAATAAAAGGTCACCTCCCGGTAATTCTTCTATCCTGGGTAGAAGGCTAATTACGACAGGGTTTCGCCTTGTGCCCTGAAGGGATTGTTAATGATACTGATGTTTTACTACCTCAGTACCATTCAGCCCTCAGCACGATACCTTACGCCTTGGCTTAGGCTACGACCAGAGCCTCAGTTAGCCAGCATGTTTCGGACGCTCCAAAAAGAGGAGCTACTGTGAACCACAACATCTAATCCACCTGTTTCCACCATCCCACGACGAGGACATTGAGGTTGGATTTCTGGGGGCCAGTTTCTATCTTACTCATACATATCTTTTGCAAATCGAAGAGGTTTTATCCGTTTTTTCCTGCCAACGACGAACAGGATACAACAAAATAAAGGGTGGATGATGTGGACCTATTTTCTGTAGCGTATGACAACAACACTTATCGCTCTCCTGCCAACAACGTAACCTCTTTCTCTTGTACTCTTCCGCCCGTCATTTTGGCTCAACAACGAACCTTCCTTTTAACGGACCAAAGCTTCACATCTTCGCCGGAGCGATTCGTTAGGCCTACCGCAGCTTCTTTCACAGCGACGGACTCACAGGTCAATATTACGATAAAAAATTTCAAACACGTTTAAAATATGAAATTTCTGAACCATTTGCCATTAATTTTCATACTCTAAAATCTGTACATCACACTTTCCAGGTACTAACATTTTTTTGACGCAATAATTTAGGACGCTAATCTACACATTTACTCAATATTCATGTGATTGTCTTTGCTTTTTTTGCTTCTGTCACAAAAAATGACGTTATTTTTTGCAGAGGCTGTCACCTCTCTTTTCAAAAAATGGCTGGCAATACTATGTATTAAAGAACTATTAGATAAAGTTCAAATTCCATTGCTACTGATTAGAGGAATGTCAATTTAGCAGGAAAGAGCTTATCATTCCCAAACTATATAGAAATCCTTAATTGTGGATATCTGTGATTCAATGTCTATTATGTATCATTTTTGGATTAGGAATCTTTTTCAATGTCCTTTCTGTAATTTTGGAATTCTCAATCTATCTGATCGAGCTTATTTTCCTGGGAACAGGGATGACCCTGCATTATGTTTATAGTTTGTTTTTTTTTTGAGAAAAGGTCATGACCTTTTTGCCAATTCATGGCATTGTAGACATCCTTTTAGGACATCCTAGGTCATGTTAGGATGTTTACTCATGACCTTTTAGCCTCCTGTCAAAGATATCTACAATATCATGGATCTGTGATCCATCCTTTCATAGTCTGAGTAACTAGTTGTAAAAAGTTTAGAATGAGGAAATCCTTTCCACCTTTGTGATGAAAAAATGAGGAAATCCTTCCCACCTTTGTAAATCAATGTAATGTAGATGATTTGTTCGATAGACAGACTTTCTGAATTGTGATGTTAAAAATGTCCTAGATCAGTAGAAATAAAATAAGAGGTACAGTTACTGAAGGACATTTTAGTAGTTTTAATAAGGATATTGTTTTTAGACAGTTGTGTGTTAAGATAAGAAAAAACAAATTGTGTTTCAACAGAGCTGATTTTCTTCATGCTTTTTCTGTGCATTATATTGCCTTTGTCCATTTTTATTGATCTTAGATATATTTCTCATGATGTAACATGCTTTTTGTGTGTGTGTGTGTGTGGGGGGAAGGGATTCAGATTAATTTTAGTTTATAGTATTTTGAAAATTTGTGTACATGTGCTTCAGATTTTATTACAGTAAACTAGCTTCAAATTTTTTAATGATTATCGGATGAAATGCGCATTTTTTCATTATTTAATTTCTACTCGCTAAATCAGAGTACATTTTCTTTTGGTAAAACATGAGGAATGGGAAAGTGTACATTTTAAACAAAATGGAAAATGAAAATATCAGTGTAGCCTCTGTACGCTCTGCCATAAAACCAATTTTGTGGATTACAAGAGGGGCAACTTTTTCTAACAGGAACAGAGTAAGCACCAAATGTGATCCAGGGATTTATTTACATCCGCCCTCCAACATTATCCGAATTTCACCCCCCCCCCCCGCACGGGGATAACTGGTTTTCCAGTTATTTGGGGAGCGGCGCCCCCACGGCCCGAGCTGACCTTGTGACGGATCATTTTGTCATTTCGTCTTGAACGATTACATCACCGAAGGGACAGCTGTTCATTCAGCTGATGGGGGATGGCGTCCCCACGGCCCGAGCCAACATGTACTATATGTGATGATTTTCACATTTTTATATGTTTTTTCACTTTACATGAACCCGCCTCAGTTGTAGGTTGCTGAGGTTGTGATTATGCGCCAGCTCAGGATTTTAGTTTCTCGTTTTCTTTCCTGTCTTCTCCATTTCATGTTTCTTTCTTTGTTTTTCCGAGCTGGTTAGCTAGACCTGCCTGCACGTTTGCCGTGTGCGGTGACCCCGTAAGGTGGAAAAGGGGATGCTGGAGTCTGAGGTTTCTGGAGGCCTGGGTGTTGCTGTCACCAGTTGCCAACACTCCTCTTTGCCCCCTGCTTCACCCTAAACGGGCGGCTGGGAACTAACCCACTCCTAGTCAATGAGGTCTGTGGCCGAGTGGAGCCCAGACCTCTAACGGCTTGTCGTCTCGTACGACAGGGTGAGTCTGGGGATAGGGTGGGCATGCCAAAGGGGTGTTCCCCAGGCATGGGAAAGTCTGGGTGCTCGCCGAGCGCATGTCTGCCCTATCAACTTGCTATATCCGCTTGCTATCCCTAGAGCCGTGTCCTGCATCCACTTGGGCTTGCGGACCTCCGGTTCTCCCTTGTTGTGCTTGATTGTGGGTGGGGAAGTTGGCGGATGAATCCTTTAAATTTTTCATGGCTCTCAATGAAATTTCCCATGAACCCAAAACTAAAAGAAGTATGGAGGAAGGTTCAGGTCCTTCTGCCAAAAAATTTGTCGCAGATGTTTCCAATGCTAGATTCTTTTGTGCACTCACTGGACCCTTCAAAGCCTTTGAGTGCCAAAAGTCCATTTTGGATCCACAAAGCACTGCAATCAATTGCAAGCTCTCCTAAGAGCGTCAAGAAACTCCAGTCTGGAGATCTTCTTGTTGAGATGTCTACTGTGGCCTACAGTTCCACACTTATCAACACCAGCATGCTGCTCGAGACGCCTGTCAAAATAACACCACACGGTTACCTAAATTCATCTCGAGGTGTTGTCTCCTCTCGGGATCTTATTGATTGCTCTGAGGATGAACTTCTCGAAGAACTGAGGAGCCAACATGTTACGGGTGTGCGACACATTTCTTTTAGGAGGAATGGGCAGTTTGTCCCATCCTGGAACATTATCTTGACTTTCAACTGCCCTTCCCTGCCTACATCCATCAAGGCAGGGTATCTCCACCTCGAGGTACGCCCGTACATTCCCAATTGAGATGTTTTAGGTGCCAGTCGTACGGCCACTCTCAGCAGTCATGTAGGAGTTCTCCTAGGTGTGGACGCTGTGGTGCCACAGAGCATCTCCTCTCAGAATGTGTGGCCGAGGCCGAGTTTTGTGTGAACTGCAAGGGTTCACACCCAGCATCAGCCAAAGATTGTCCCAAGTGGAAGGAGGAGAAGGAAATCCAAAGGCTCAAAACGGTGGAAAATATTTCCTATCCTGAGGCCAGAAGAAGAGTGGTTCTCGTTACATCTGATCGGCGATCATACGCTTCAGTGGTGGTTGCCAAATCTACGGTTGCCATTCAGACCGACGTTCAGATCCCCCCTAAATGTCCATTCAATATGGAGGAAATCATCGCAGCCGGACTGGAGGCACTCCAGTCGCGAGCTAGGGGTCTGAAAGGGGCACCCGCCACTTCACCGAAGCAGACTCACTCCAACACCAGCAAGGGAACTCAGGCCACTTCTTCTGGCAAAAACGCCAACACTAACACCAACACCAAGGTCAAGGATAAGAAGAGCATTTCTTCTCCTTCAAAGTCTCAGCCAAACAATCAACTGCGAGCAAATCCCGCTAAGACACTTGGGACAAAGCATTCACCAATCTTGGCCCCTGGTCACACCCCCCCCCAAATCTGGGGGAACGCTCACCAGAGGAAATGGAGGCTGACCAAGTTTAACCATTTCCTTTTTCATTTCATTTTTACCCATGGGTTCAATAATTCAGTGGAACTGCCGAGGTTTTCGCACCAGTTTTGATGACGTGAAACATCTGCTTTATTTGTACTCTCCAGTGTGCCTTTGTCTTCAGGAGACAAAGCTTAAACCATCGGACCTGCTTTCAGTTCGAGGCTACAGTGCATTTCGGACAGACCACTCGTCTGGAAATATAGCCTGTGGGGGTGTCGCTATTCTCGTCCCTCACAGGGTTCCGGTATCTTCCCGTCGCGGTTTCCACAACTGTGCAGGCCGTGGCGGTTCGTATTTCTATGCCTGTGCCTCTTACTGTTTGCAGTGTTTATCTACCACCGGATGAGGATGTTAGCGTCTCTGTTCTGGAGAGCTTGATTGATCAGCTGCCCTCACCCTTCCTTCTTTTGGGTGACTTTAATGCTCATCATCCTTTGTGGGGTAGTGTCAGCGCCAGCGCTAGAGGTCGTCGCATAGAGTCTCTTCTGTGCTCGGCCTCTGTGTGCCTTTTAAACACCGGTGCTGACACTTACTTCCATGAGCCGACAAGATCTTTCAGTGCGATCGATTTGACCTTGGGTTCACCATCGATCATTGCTGACTGGTCGTGGACGGTGTGTAAGGATCTCCACGGGAGCGACCACTTCCCAATCGTCCTCTGGCACCATGCAAACGTGCCATATTCTGCCTCCCGCCCACCTCGATGGAGGATGGATTGTGCCAGATGGGAGGTCTTCACATCGTCCGCGGTGATATCTTCTGAAATGGTGACCCAAGAGTCAATCGACGCAGCTGTACTTAAAGTCACAACTTGTATTCTTCAGGCAGCTGATCTTTCAATTCGTAAAACATCTACGAAGCTCCCCAGAATTCCGAAACCTTGGTGGAACCCTAAATGCGCAGCGGCTAGGAGAGCTCAACACAAGGCCTGGTCTACTTTTCGGCGTTATCCAACCGAGGCTAATCTCGTTGCTTTTAAACGTGCTAAATCCTATGCTCGGTTGGTGCGTCGACATAGCAAGAGGGAGTCTTGGATCCAGTATGTATCATCTCTTACCTCACGTGCCAATTCGAAAACTGTGTGGGAAAGGATTCGTAAGATCCGGGGTACCTACAGTTCACACCAGATTGCCATTCTCGAGAGTAACGGCTGCACATATGCTGACGTCAAGGAGATTGCAGATTGTTTGGGGGAGGCGTTTGCCTCAGTTTCGAGTGATCTGGCGTATCCAGTCTCCTTTCATAGGATTCAATCCTCCGCGGAACGCCAGAGAATCTCTTTTGCGCCGTATACTGACACTGGTTATAACTCCCCCTTCAGCATGTGTGAACTTCGGGTGGCTCTGCATCGGTCCGGGGCTACTTCTGTCGGTCCCGATGACATCCACTACGACATGCTCCGTCATCTCTCCCAGTCGTCTCTCGAGAACCTTTTAATCTTATACAATCGCATCTGGTTAGAACACAGTTTCCCGGAGTCTTGGCGAAAGGCTTTTGTTCTACCTTTTCCGAAGCCTGGCAAGGATCCTAAGTCTCCCTCTAGTTATCGCCCAATTGCTCTCACTAGCTGTCTGTGTAAAGTTCTCGAACGCATGGTTAACTCACGATTAATTCATTTTTTAGAACATCAATTACTTTCACCATCACAAAGCGGTTTTCGGCGTCATCGTTCACCTCACGATCATCTCCTGCACCTTGAGACATCTGTGCGCGAGGCGTTCGTGCGTAGGCATCACCTGGTTTCTGTATTCTTTGACATCGAGAAAGCCTATGATCGTGCGTGGCGGCACGGGATTATCCGTGACCTCCACGCATGCGGATTGCGAGGGAATCTTCCGACCTTTATTGTAAATTTTCTTCGCAATCGGGTGTTCCAGGTGCGCCTGGGTACGACGCTATCTGCAACATTCCATCAAGAACAAGGTGTTCCTCAAGGTTGCATTTTATCTGTCACATTGTTCATCCTTCGCATTAATTGTCTCCTCACAAATCTTCCTCCTGCGGTTTCGGCTACTGTGTATGTCGATGACTTGCACATCTTCTGCTCGTCATCGAGCATGCGTTTCATTGAAAGGCAGTTGCAGTCTAGTATTAATCAGATTTTTAAAGCGGCGAATAGCAATGGTTTCGTTCTTTCTCCCGACAAGACAGCGTGTGTTCATTTCTGCTGGAGGCGTGGCCTCCATCCTGACCCCGAGCTGTATTTGGACCGTGCAGCCATTCCAGTTTTGCCGGAGACCAAGTTCCTTGGACTGACCGTCGACCGTGCGCTTACGTTCCGTGTGCACGTTCGGCGGCTCAAGATTTCCTGTCTGTGTGCTCTTTCTATTCTAAAAATCCTTTCGAGAGTTTCGTGGGGCGCAGACAGGATCTTTTTGTTTCGCATTTACCACTCCTTAATTCGGTCGAAACTGGATTACGGCTGTATCGTGTATGGCTCGGCTCGTCCTTCCGTTCTCCGGCCTTTGGACGCTGTTCATCATCAGGCGCTGCGTCTTTGTATGGGAGCATTTCGAACATCTCCGATTCCCAGCCTTTACGCTGATGCGAACGAACCATCGCTTGAATTACGCCGTCTGCAGCTGTCTGTCCACTTTTACTTAAAACTTCGGTCTCTTCCAGACCATTGTTTGCATGGTGCAGTTTTCCATCCTCAGCATGCTCGTTTATTTGCGAACCGGCCCTCGTGCGTTCCAACCTTCGGTCTTCGTATGGCGGCCGTAGCTCGTGATGCAGGGCTCGACTTGTTGCTTGTTGCAGCGACCAGGGGCTTTGGGGATCCTCCATGGCACCCACTTGGTGTCATGGTTGATACCACCTTTATGTCTTTCGACAAATCCTCAACCCCTGCGTCAGTGTACCAGCAGCTCTTCGCTGAGCACCGTGCCCTCAAAACTGAATACACTCCCATTTTCACTGATGGCTCCAAGATGCATGGAGTCGTTGGATCCGCAGCTGTCTGTGTTGATGACTTGTCAGTAGCGCGGATCCCAGCTGAGGCCACGGTGTTTTCGGCGGAGATGCATGCTGTGTATCTTGCACTTCTTCATGTTCAGTCGAGTTCTCATCATAGTGCTATGGTCTATACGGATTCCTTAAGTGTCCTGCAGTCTTTGTCATCGCTGGACTATTGTAATCATCCTTTTCTTTTGAACGTACGAGGGCTTCTTCGTTCCTTGCTCGAGGCCGGTGTCCAGATTCAATTCGTCTGGATTCCTGGGCATGTTGGAATCTCGGGTAACGAATGTGCTGATGCGGCCGCTAGATCTGCTTCCTCTTTGGTCGTCACACCCTTGCCACTCTTTCATCGCGATTTTCGATTTCTTGTTCGTGATCATATCAAACGAACGTGGCAGGTTCTGTGGGACCAACAGGTGGAAAATAAACTGCATCGTATCAAACCTATTCTCGAAATCTGGAACTCCTCATCTCGTCGGAACCGCAGGGAGGAAGTGGTGCTTGCGCGTCTCAGCATTGGGCATTGTCGTTTCACTCACCGCTTTTTGCTGTGTGGCGACACTGCGCCGATGTGTGAGACGTGCAACTGCCGACTCACTGTCACTCATCTTTTGTGTACCTGTGTTCGTTTTCGTGATGTTCGTTTTCATTTCTTTCATTCTCATTTGTTGAACGAGGACGCCGCTACACTACAGCGGCTCCTCAATGACCACTGCAATACTGTTGTTGTTTTTTCATTTTTTAAACAAATTGACTATTTTAAACGTATCTAGATTTTAGCCCTATCATCATACTCATTTTTCAGTTTTACTGAATCATCTAGATTTTAATCTTTGTATCATGTTTTTAGTACTGTTTGTTTCATTATCTTTTTTAGCCCTTTCATCGTTCTCATTCTTCAGTTTTATTTGATCAGCCATATTTTAAGCTTCATCGCACGTTTTTAATACTGTTTGTTTGTCTGTCTGTCTTGTAGTTTTTACCGTATTCATTTCCATCTTTCACTTTTACCGCTTCATCCTGTTTTTAGCCTTGTGTACGTGTTTTATTGATTTTGTTCTCTTTTGATGTCTTTTGTTTGGCGCTATTTGGCCAACCATGGCCCTTGCGCCAATAAAATCAATGAACCAACCAACCAACGAATTTCACCCCCCCACAAATCTCAACACCGCTGTATTAACATTTACATAAATACCTGAACTTTAATTAAAGTATCTTCTATCATAGTGTAATAATTTTTCTCTATTTTTAATTTGATTTAATATATATAAAACATGTGAATTGTTCCATTCATATGTTTAAAGTCTGTCAGTTACAACCATAAAAACATATGTATGTATGTATTCATTTTAGTCTGTTAAAAATTTTTGCATATATACTTCTGGATCATGTCAGCATGCACAAGATTTGTAAAAATATCAATATCTTCAAAAATAATGAAACACATAGTGTATTAAATCCATTTATTTTTGTGGTATAGTTAGTACAAAGATTCGCCAGGCTTTTGCACTCCACTGGGAGACTTTTTCAAGGTAATGGTAGATATAAAAATGCAGGGAATTGAAACACGTAAATAAAGAAGGTGATTTTTGAAAATAATGGTGTTGACATCATGAGCATATTACATAAATTTTTATCATGCAATTGTACGGTGCACCGTGATATGTTTTCATCTTTTAATAACACATGCCAAATCATTGGTAGTTCAGTAGAGACTGTATAAAATTGCATGCCTATAGAGACTATATCATATCATTGCCTTTTCCCTCACACATAGTGAGGGGAAAAAAGAATCCTGGTAATGAAATTGCATTCCAGAACTTTCAGGCATTAGAGATGGTAGCCACACCCATTTTGTTTACTTCTCCGAAAAGTCAGTGCCCTAATTTCAAGAGAGGAAGAGGTCCTGAACAAGAAGCATCTTAAGAAGCTAGAGATTCTTTGTTAACTCAGATTCGAACTAATAATTACAGAGTGCCCTTCTAAATGAATCGATAGTAAGTATGACGGATGAACAAGTGGAAGTTTTGGAGCATGAACCAAAATATTGCCCTCCATCAAAACCTAAAATCAAGCAGTTAATATCATAGGTAGAAAGTATAATCTCCCTAGTTCCAGCAGAAGATCGTGATATGACCAGATGTTTAGCGGTATCAAAGTTAAAAGAAGTGTAATGAATTTTAACAGGAGGAATATTGAAAAAAGGAACTTTAAGGAAAAGTGACAGGCAGATTAAGAAAGTTTTAGAGAACCTACGCGATGACTAGGATATCGATTACGCTAACCGAAAAATCGAATCCGATTGCCATTATGAACAGGTCTGATTATATTAGAAAACTTGAGGAATTTGCTGATCAGTCGGACTCAATTCTGCAGTCGATGAATCCTCTAAACAGCATAATATAGAAAGTTCATGCTCTGGCCAGGGACAAAGATCTACTGGAAATTATTAAAATGTCAGTGAAGCTTCCACTGGGCCCTACAATTGCACCACTCTTTGGACAACTAAAGAATCATAAACCTGGATCTGCCCTTAGACTTATAGTATGTAAAAATCCCTAGCTAAATTATTCTCTGAACGTTTAAAAAACTCCTATTACGTAATCAAGTCAACAAAAGAATTTGTGGAGCATGCAAAAAGTTTAAATATATTTGATAATGATATAATGGGAAGTTTGGACATAGTGTCTTTATATCCGTCTATACCTATACCAGAAGCTGTTGCAAACCTTGAAGAAATAATAGTCACTTCCTGTGAATTCACATCAACTTAAACAAAGAAAATTATCGGCGCCTTAAATCTGGTTACTAACCACAACTATTTCAAGTTGGATGGAAACATCTACAAACTAAAGGAGCACTGATGGGTTCACCTCTATTTTCAGTCCTTGAGGAAGCAGTACTTAGACCAGAAAATCTCATCCTCCTAAATTGTATTAAGAAACCCCGAATATGGATCCACTACGCTGACGACATATTCTTCATATGGGAACATGGACTAGACAAATTAAACGATTTCATACGCAAGATAAACAACCTACACAATACAATAAAGTTCACCATAGAGCTTGAAAAAGATGGGGCGTTGAATTATCTTGATGTCGCGCTCAGAAGAAATAGAACATCCAGCTTCGATTTTAATGTTTATTATAAACTGACTGCGGTACCGAACCTTGTCCCTCCTAATTCGCACTGCCCAAAAGAGTACAAACTTTCCGCATTTAGAGCATGGTTTTATAGAGCGTACAATGTATGCAAACCAGACCACCTAAATAATAAACAAATTGATAATATTTATAGCAAAGGTCTAAAGGCTGGATATAAGAAGGATGACATAGACAGAATACATAGGACTGTAAGAAATCGTGTGGTCATATTCTGATATGACCGTGTATATATATATATATGGCATATATCCAAGAAAATAGCTGTAAGCCATCAGTTTCCCTTCAGAATTGTCACCAATCATTTTAAAAAAAAGTTTGATGCCAAACAATGTCACTTATCTCCTCTGCAGAAACCGTTCCTATCATTTATTGGTTCAATCCCCCTACCTTCATTCTTTCACTTACAAACTTATCAAAAATTTCGGTTGCAGGCTTACAATCGATCCTCCTCCTACCATCCAATCAATATCTAAAGACAGAGATCCTTTAGACTACCCTGGGGTTATACCTCCTCTCTGTGTCTATTTGGTCAGGCAAAAAATGTTATATTGGTATTACTTTTTGTATAATCATCTGCAGAATTTTTGAACATAAAAAGGATCTCAGAAAAAGCCTTCCTACTTTTGCACTTTCTCTTCTGACAATTGAAGATACCTCTGCATCTCCGAACTGGACCAGCAGCAAAAAGATTGCACCCTTCTCAAACAAATTTTCATTATGCTACAGGAAAATTCTCTTCAGTGAAAACTTGTAATTCGGACGCACCCTTCAATATTCCAATTATTTGGAAATATGTATTGGCAACAGCTACAATGTCAACCATGTAAGTGCAATTCCTAATGTTTAATACATAATAAATCGTGCGTGGGAATTTTTTCTTCGTTATTGGTTTCTTGTTATTGCGTGAAATGGCATTTCTATCGATGGATATAATAAATAACTATTAACATATCTGGGGGTCATTTTAGCTCATTATTGATAAATCTGTCTTCATTTGGGGGCATTTAAGTTAGCAGGTGGATCATAACCTGTGTCATTAAGGTTTACTAGAGCACAACTGTGGAGAGGTTTGGTGAAGTTTAAGTTCAGGCATTTTTCACTTATATGTACAGGGGTTGTCCAAAACAATGGAAACATCTTGAAACAATAGGTGTTACATGTGTAATATGATGTGGGAGCACCCTTGGCATTTAAAACTGCTTGAATCCTCCTCGGAATGGAAGCATACAAGTCCTGGATGGTGGTAAGTAGTATGTTGTACCATTCTTCCTGCAGAAACTGCTCCAATTCCTTGAGAGACGCCAGAGGAGGATAATGGGATCACACTCTGTTTTCCAACATAGACCACAGGGGCTCAATGATGTTTAAGTTCGGTGATTGTGCAGGCCAGGGAAGGTGTGCAACTTCATCCACATGTTCTTCAAACCATGATTGAACAGTTAGACTTCTGTGAATCGGGGCATTATCATCTTGTAAGGTGCAATCTCCTGACGGAAACAATGTCTGCACCATTGAATGCACATGGTCGGCCAAAAGAGTGACGCAGTCACTGCTAGTGATCCGTCCGTGTAAGGTGATAATGGGATCTTCTGCAAACCACGAGCTCGTGACCCAAACCATTACGGAACCACCCCCATGCTTCACTGTTGGAAGGAGACAGTCTGGGTTGTAGGTTACTGTGGGGTCCTCCACACGTAAACCCGTCCTGTGGTGGGAAATAGTGAGAAACTTGATTAATCAGAAAACAAGACATGTTTCCATTGATCCGCAGTTCACGTTTTATGTTCCTGGCATCACTTTAGTCTGTTTACATGTCAAATATAAAACGAGTATATGCATTTGCTCAAAAAGTTCAGTATATGTAGGGTGAGTCAAAAATGATGAGCCATTGGATAGGAAAACTTCAAACACGTGTAAAGTACAAACAAATACAATTCTATCTTCGAAATACAAGCCATTATGTTCTTTGGTGTGAAGCCATCTTTCTGCCAAATTGTGAATTCCCGCTCTGTATCACTCCTTGGGTTTTGAGGTGAAAAACTCCTGGACCCCGGCTTCCACCTCATGATGGTTTTGGAAGGTTCTGCCATGGAAGAAATGTGCCATCGACCGAAATAAGTGGTAGTCACTTTGGGGCAAAATCTGGGCTATGGGCGGCAGGATGTAAAAGAAGTGCGATTCCATCCAGTTCCTGGATCTTATCCCTCGTTGAACAGGCGGTATGGGGTGGTGCGTTAATGTGCTATAAGAGAACCTGTTTTCTGTTGGCCATTGCCGGGTACTTACGGACCAGAGCTTCGTACATCCTCTGTAGTTGTTGAGAGCAGAGTGCAGCAGAGACGCCTTGCCCAGCTGTAACAAATTCAAAGTGTATAGGCCCCTCAAAATTCCACCAAACACACATGACTTTGTGTTCGAATCATCCCCACTTAGCGACGGGTTGTGGAAGCTGGCCCGGGTTAATCCACCGGTTTCGCATGTCAGGATTACGGAAAAAGATCCACTTTTCATCAGACGTAACAATTCGCCTGATGAAATGCTCATTCCTGGAGTGGTTCAGCAGCTCTCTACACAATTCCATCCACCTTTGAGCTTGTGCTGTGGTCAATTCGTGGGGTACCACTCGGCAGCTCCTATTGACCTTCCCAAGCTTGTGGAGATGGCGAACCACACTAGATTGTGATACCCCAATCTCGTCCAACAATCTGCGAGTGCTTGTGGTTGGTGTTGCCTCTACGGCTTCACGCAGGGCTTCTGAATCCACCATTGGGGGTCTGCCAGAGCAAGGCCCATCTTGAAGGCTGGTGTCCCCCTTGTTAAAGCGAACAAACCATATTTTTGCTGTGGCGTAGTTGACTACACCCCACCCACACCTTCCACTGCACAAATTTCGGCGACCGCAGCATGCGCAGGTAGTCCTTTTTCCAATAATGACGCAACAGTACTTGAACTGCCATTTTTTCGTCTATGTTTTGAAAGCAAAAAAAAAAAAAAAAAAAAAAAAAATTCATATTCATGTCCACCATCAAAGCAAATACTGATAGTCCATGAAATGCTCTTTCTACCTATGAACAAGTTCCAGTCCAAACGATTGTTTATTTTCGAAAAAACAATGTCATCTCAAACTACCTCTCACATGGCTCATTACTTAAGATTCACTCTGTATTTGCTCAAAAAGTTTTTTTGTTGTTGTTGAGGCTATTATAGTGATTCTTTTTGGAAGTTTTGGTTATGACGTTTTTTTTTCATTGATATTTTGATGTGTATACTCCCCACTTTTAAAAATTACTCCCTAAATTTCAGGCATTTTTTCTCTTATATTATCACTACTATGTAACAGTAGTGATAGTTTTTAACCAATGACGACGTCGATAAGGGCTAAGAATTTTATTCATACTGTAAATAGTCTTTTTTATCTCTTTAATCTTTTTAAACTTCACCTTCATTTTTTCATAATCTGAACTCTGGTTGTATATTTTCAAATAAACCGGTGAATGTTTTTAGTTCCACGAATCAGCTCCTCATGAACCTGTCAACATGGACGTCGGCGATTTGTACCTGAAGAATAAACCAACCAACAATAACTTTCCAAATTGTGCTACAGTATTGGGTAAGTACAACATTCTCATGACAATTAATAACTGTTGAAATGTTTTAAATTTTAACCCCATGAAAATTTATATAATAGCAAAATTAATGAAGCATAGAGCACTCGACTTGAAAATACTTTATAACGTGTGTAACAGTAGTGATAATAGTTATACAACTATTGACTTATAATATAGCCACATGAAAGGTTAATTTTCACTAACCAAATTATATTATGGTTAATGACACTTAGTTATTAACAGCAACAAGTTTTCTTTTGTGACTACCAACATGTTTTTTACCACCAGTAAAATACCACTTTATTGAATCTGATGGATCAAACTTTTCAAAGGATACTCCATTTACGTAATTAAAAAAATATTTCCTTGTGGTCTGTAACTTTTGACAAAATTTCTCCAACTTTAAAAATTTTGCTGCACATCTTAAAGTCAAACCACAAATCTAGTGTAGCTTTTACTATGTTTTCTTTATTTTCTTTTTGTGAAATCAGTGTTTGAGGAGAATTTTTTAATTTCATCATTGCCAAAATCTCCCAAAGCTTTTCCTGTAGGCCAGGAGAATGGGTCAAATACAGAGGTTAAGTTGATGACAGCATTCTCTTCAACAGGAAATCTTTCATTTAAATATTTTTTTCCTGACTTCATTATTTGAATCTTGTCATGTTCATAACTTTTCTTACCAATTTCAGAATTGGAAAGTTTTGTTTCTTTATGATTCCTCTTTTGTATGGTAAGCACTGAAAAACTGTTCTTCATGCTTTTCTACATGATTTTCTAAATATCAACATTTTTCAAAGTTTTTGAAACTTCATTATGGACTTGGCATAAAAGTAGAACTCTTTTTTTGGAAAATCAAAGATAAATTGTTAAAAACAAAGAAAAAAACTTGAAAAACATTAGTTGTTGCCACAAATCTAAAATCTTTTATCTTTTTTAGTATGCCTTTTGCCTTGTCACTGCCATGTTTCTCATGAGTTTGGTTTTCTAAATGCAAACCCATTGCCTCATAATTCTGAAACACAGCTTTTAAGACATCAACTTGTGATGAAACCCATTTAATTTGATGTAGTTTTTGGACCTTTAAAATTTTTAATGCCGAAGTATCAGCAACCATTTTCAGCTGTTGTAAGTTCTTATTTGAATTGCCATAAAATTTGTATATTTGAATCAAAACTGAGTGAATTGCCATCAGATAAGGTGTCTTTTGCAGCATATAAAGCACACTTAGTTGTAAATGATGTGTCACACAGTGTAGTCACAATATGAAGAAAAATTTATTTAAATTTTGTACACAGTCCAGATACTGTGCCCTGTCAGTTGCTAAACCGACAATCCAGTTCTTAAAATCCAAGCCAAGGTTAAAAAAAGTACTTTTCAATGGCAGAAAAATAACATGCTGATGTACTGTTCTCTAATTGCAGAATTCCTGAAAAACATTCTTCAATTGTGCCGTTATTTGGTGTACTTAACATATGTAATGAGTTCCTCTATGGTTCCTTTGTCTGTTAAGCCATCCACAAGGACACTTATGAACTGTGATTGTTTTATAGGAGTCAGTTTTTTGTTTTTGTTACTGACTCAGAGATGCAAGAAACAAATTCACTGCAAACATTTCTATTTGCTTATTGTGACGACACTTCCACCTGTAATTTTCCAGCTAATGTTACAAGAGATTCAATGTCTGACATTGGCTTAATATTTTTGGCAATGTAATAGCTCATGTTAAATAACACTTTTAATTGACTGAACATTGTCATCCATTTTTTTTTTCATACATTTTACAAAAGGTGTGTGGTCAAAAGGTTTTGCAGCACATGATATCAATATTATTTTTGCCTTGTAAAGATTTATCATTATATTTGAATGTTTCATGCTTAAAAAAAGGCCACAGAATCCACTTGATAAACTTACTCTGAGTTAATTGCTTCCCACGTTGCACTTAGCCACACCATTTTCATATGATATCCAGCTAAATTCTGACTTCCATTTCTCCAAAAACTAACTTTTTCTTGTTTCCTTAAGCAGTTTTCATCATTTTTCACTTCGTCAGTAACAGCATTTAACTGATTAGGAGCACTTGTTACAGATGCGGTATTACTAGTGCAATCCTGAATGTTTTGGAAAAATCCCCATAAAGGTGACTGCTTAGATTTCTTATGCATCTCCCCCCTGAAAACAAAATAAATTAAGAAGCAGAACAAATGTGTTACATACTGATTCCTTGTTTTACATATGAGCTCATATACTATCACTGAAAATCGATACTTCAATGCTTTGACAATGGACAGCAGTTCGAAATGTGTTGGAGATTACTTCAAATTTAGAACCCAGAAAACAAGTGGGTGAAATTATTTAGCTATAACTTTACTGACTTACTGAAAATTCGATAGCAGCAATAATAAGAGTAGACAGTTTGGATCCTAGCTAACCATCCTCTTTCCCCAAAAAACACCAATATAGATAAGTTGCGGCATCACCACTAAATGGGGTAATTCATTACATTTCCTAAAGGGTCAGAAGTACTTCTGTTTCTTAGGATCAAATGTAAACGATGGCCAAACCGATAACACTTACCTCTTTTGGAACAGTAAACATCAAAATTCCTTTGATTCACTCGAAGCGCATTTACTTGTTTTTTATTCTCTCCAAGGAACACCAAAAACAGATAAGTCGTTTTGACTTTCAACTAATGGTCAGTACTGCCGTGGGTTCTGTCATCACCCCCTAATAGCTTAACAGGCCCGCGCACCGAACACCGGAAGCTGCGTGACGTAGGGGAGAGCAGGCTGATGTCCGTGGTGGGTGGTCGAGCGTGCATGAGCTTGCTCACTCTGTGTAAGCATGACTGTCGATGTGCGTGGTTGTTGTTGTCAAATTGTCAACTAAATTTATTTTCATAGAGGAATATTAAAAGTATTCAAGTTCCCTACTAATGGAGAGGTTCTCAGAAAATGGATTACAGCAATAAAGCGTGAAAATTTTCAAGTGACCAAGAACTCTAAGGTAAGTGGAAACCTTTTGTTAACCTTATTTAAACTACTTGTAAAATAAAAATTTTGAACTAGAAAATTTAAATTTGTCTAATTTTATAATCTAATGCATCTCACAGCAGGAAAGTCAAAGCACTGAAAAGATTTTTGAAAATTGAAATTTATGTTTGTAATGGAAAGAATAGATTACTTATGTTGTTATAGTAACCCATAACATGTTTTTGCCAATGTATCAAATAAGTTCAAAGTAAAATATGTATATTTAGGAAGGGATTTTAAACTTTAATATGGACACAGAATAATAAGGGTTGCATGTTTTTGATCCCAAGAGTAATATGTTGATACATTCATACTTAGTTATTTAAGTGTTTAGGCAGCGCCAGATTAACTTTTTTGGGGTCCCTATTTCTGGGCATAAGTGCTTGTAAAATACCTATATCCTATACAAAATATATGTATGTCATGTACACATCTAACATGCCTATGTCCTTTATATAAATGCTAAGGCCTTGTTGCCATGTGAAATACATCTTTTGTGTTTGCAGACATGGAGATTTGCATTGAATTATCATTTTTAATATTTATTACTAAAGGAACACAAACACTGAATCAAGTATTGACAGCAAAAATTAGATATGAATGCACAAAAACAGAAGTTCACACATAGTTCAGGAGTAAGTTTGCCTTTAAAATGTCCGTTTAAAGATTTTGAAGCATTTTTCTACAAACCAACACACTGAAGAACTCTCGTGTGAGCAGTGTGTATGCTTTATCTGTGGTAGGACGGGAATTTATCAGAACCATTCAATTTCTTAAAAATTAGGTGAAATATATCAGTACTACCTGGGCAAGAAATTATTTTCTTGCCCAGTTAGTAAAAACTGGATGCGCAGGAAAATTATCTTTTAAGATAGCAAACCAGAACCCTAATTTTTTTTAAGTTAAAATTATGAACTGTTTTTACATGTTTGCACTTCCATTTTAAGGGTCTGTATAACAAATGTTCAATGCACAAACGTGTGTATATCAATTTTTAAGATGCTAAAATGGGTATGAAATGGTTCGATGATGAAACTGGTGTTTCAGAAATTTAGTGATTCTGCCATGTTCCTTTTGTTAAAGTTTTCTCCCTTTGTCACTAAACATGAGAGACCAGTTACATCAGAGGCATGCATACTGTTGTTGATTATAAACAAAATTTGGAGCAAAACTAGGTTTCCGATTTCTGGGCGTAGAGCATAACATAATTAAAGATGTGATATTGCTCTTTCCTTGGTACTTCGTAACAATAATACAACTTCCATTAATTAACAATGACATGAAACACGACATGTGATGACTGTCTTTTTTCTTGTGTAGTAGGAAATTTTATTACAAACTTTTTTATTTTAAAATTTATTTACCATGCACAGGCAATTAGATGTTTTATTTACCTGCCCAGACGAAGGATTTACATGCTCTGGGCATCTCGGGCATGATATTATTGTTAAGCCTTGGATATTGTTATTTTTAAGAGAAAAAAAAAGTATGTGGATCGACATGAATCCACATATTGTGGAAACTATGTTCTAAACAAACAAGATTTTTAAAATACAAGTAGAAATATATACTCGCTTCTTCTTTTTCTTTTTTTTTTTGAAAACATTTGCTTAAAATGAGAGATCAACTTTTTATTCATTTATCTAGACTTATCTGTTTCCAGACTTCCTGCACTGTGTCTTCACAAGCTACAGCTATAATAACTGGAACTAATATATCTCATATTATCCGATAACTACTGGAAAGTGTGCTTCCAAACGTGGGGGTGGGTGTCAATTTTTGTTTGGGGAAAAACTTCTTCAATCCTTCATAGAATTTATTTTGAAACCAAAATCATAAAAAAAGGAAAAAACAATCTTTTTCAATAGCTTTAGTAATGACAAAACATTTGTGCAAAATTTTATACCATTGCTTTTTATAGTTTCTGAGAAAATGGTACATCAAGTTAGTCAATTTATAATGAAACATGTACATCTTTTAAAATACATCCTATAGTACCAAAACAATTGCTTAGATTTATTCAGTACAATAACTGCATGTGCATTTGTCAGGTTCTCAAAAAATATAATAATTATCTGAAAAAATACTTTAAGAAATTATTGGAACAAATTTCAGATTTTCTTAGAAACGTGTCTTTGAAATTCTTCAAGGAACAGATAACGGACACATAATCAAATTGTGTTTGTGATACACAAAGAACTACACAACCATAATTATTTGTACATTGGCAGTTTTCCTGAATGCTTCTTGAAAATCAAATTTCAGGAAATTTCTGCCAATAAGTTACTTGTATTTTTCCAGATAAAAAGAAATACTTATATTGTGGATCCAAATAGTTTTGCTTATTGCTACTAATATACTTAATACAGATGTGTTGAACTTTGACAAGGTAACTTTTTTGAAATAGTGCTCTGGAAGACAAAAATTATAAACTTTATATTTGCTTATCAAAATGAAGTTGTCCAAACATGTAACTAGATGGTACTAAAATTAAGAAAACTTGTTATGTCATTATTGTACGTTTAATAATGTAGCAATTGCATAATTTTCTTGAAATCTTAATTTATTTGATGCAATCAGTGGATCAAGCAGCAATTTACTGTATGTATGTTAAAACATGTTTTATTGAGCCTTTGGTAATAATTAAAAAACACAGAAAAAATTTGTTTTTCTTGACCTTTTTTATATATTAGTGATCACGGATTGCATATAAAATACATTTTCCCTAAAGGAATTATTTCATTACTAAAATTTTCATAGTCATAAGTTTGCAATGAATGAAAAATCTGATTCCTTAAATTAGTCAATCGACATCTTTTGAAACGACGGCCATACTTCGTAATGGACCCTCAAACTAATCTTTCAAGTACAAGAACGATTTGTTCACAAGTACAGGAATCGTTCGGCTAACTATAAAGACACTATAACTCCAAGTGAAACTACGACAACAGTTTATAATTTCGATTATAGAAATGGTTTATCACTTCCAGTGAAATGACAGTGATGCTTTCATTAAGTTGACGAATCTGTCTTGCTTACCCTTTCAAGTCGAAATTGCTACGCTAAACTTTACGCTGTAATTTCTTTTTCTTCTGTATTTTAAAATATTATTAAACAAACTTGTTAACTCTGCAGTTATTTAAAAACTAACACACAAGTTCTTATTTAAATGCAGTGAAACTCTAAAAGAACGCACGACCTGGTTAGTTGGTGTACGTAAAAACGCGTTCGTTCACACATTGCCGTAATGCTCCTCTCCGCGACTACGGACTACTCTAGTGACGTCACAAATCGGTGCGCGGGCCTGTTAAGCTATTAGGGGGTGATGGTTCTGTACCCTACCCCATCCTTGCAGAAAGCATTGCGAGTCTGAATACTTCTCCAAATCATGAATGCCTTAGGCCTGCAGGCTAACACATATCAATAACCAGCAGGGAAAGGTACCTCAGTGACACAGCAAAATTATCATTTCTGCATACACCTTCAGTTCCTAGTTTTATAACAGCTATGTTTCTTCGTATAAAAATTATACGGCAATATGTATTGTAATTTAAAATAACATGAGCCAAGTATTTTCAAGGCTTTTGCTACATAGGGGAGTAGGGGTTCACAATTTTTGTGACATAGGATGCCAGCGGATTTTCCCTTGTTCCTTCAGCCTAATCACTGACCAGTCCAGTTGTGAGACACTTGTCCCTCCCCTCCCCTCTTAAAGCTGAGTTGATACCTCCCTCCCCAAAGACTTGACTCCCCTCGCAGTTTACTTGCTTGCTATTACTACACAGATAAATGAAGCTTCAGGGATGCTTGTTGCGTGTACCTGATGGGCCCCTGACACATTCTGTCCATGCTCTTAAAAACCAGTTTTTCATGCATTAGTGGTCAAACTTTAGCTGACTTGTCTTTGAAGGGCTGTATTTCTTGCAGAACACCAGTGAAAAAGTTACTCTGTTTACATTATTTTGATAGCATTTACCGGCATTCACATAGTAGAAAACCAGAAATAACTGCAGAATTTTTAGCATTTATTTCAACAAAACTGTTGAGTTACATTGTTGCTGAAAGCCACTATGTTTGAACAATTCAGGTAGAAAATTGTCAGATTATTAAAATGAGATGTAGTTATAGGAGTTCAGGTAAGAAAAAACTGGCCAAACTGTATGCTCGCCAGTTGCGAGCTGGCAAGTTTAATTCACCATCGCTGCTCATAATGTTCCTTCTGTCCATATTATTGTTAATTATAATTTTATTATACTGTACAACAAAGTAGAGAAGAATTGCTAATGGCATTTTATTATGCATAGATCATTTTTGAATCATAAAGATCATATTAAAATGCCAGTAAATTGGAATAACATACATGATATATTGGCTGACGAGAGCCCTAGCTGCTAAAACCATGGTTCTGTTTTAGTTTCCTGTGCAGGCGTTTTAATAAATATAAACTTTATGATTCCAAAACAGAAGTGTGACAGAGCCCTGTAATACGAGGAATGCAATTCACACGTAACAGATAAATGTAAGTTATAAGTACTAAGCACACTTTAGTTACTTAAGGAAAGTTAGAGAAACATAGTAGCAGTTAGTATTTGTCCAGAGAAATGTCGATGAAGTAGCTGAGAGAGTAGTTAGTAAAGCCCCAAAAGGAGGAATTAGGTTTTCTTTGGGTGACATCCTTTTGTGCTCAGCCAAGCATTTGGTAATGCTGCAAAAAGCCCTGTAGCCTTAAATTCTTTTTCTTGCAATGTCCTCTGCCTTGTTTTGTTGTTAAATATCAGTTTATTTTACCACAATATAGGGCAGAGGACATGATATTTGTGTTTCAGTTTGAAAGTAAAGTGAGGGATGAAGATCCATTGCCAACGCATAGATGCCAACTAGTACGGATTTTCCGTAATTTTACGGATTTTTGGTTGCTGTTACGGAAGTACGGAAACACCACTGAAATTACAGAAAATCGCCATTTGATTTAATTTTCTGAGATAGAAAGCAAATTTTCATCAACTTAAAAATTTTTGTTGGTTCTTCAAGTTTTTCTGGGGGAAAAAAATTAAATGCTACATTCTGTGTATTATAGATTTCTG
Organism: Macrothele yani; assembly: GCA_039090855.1. NCBI lineage: Eukaryota > Metazoa > Arthropoda > Arachnida > Araneae > Macrothelidae > Macrothele > Macrothele yani. The sequence goes on along the minus strand of CM077016.1, from coordinate 70,556,227 downwards.
CATCTTAATTGGCAATCCATCTACCGTAGACTGAGCAGCAACCACACTATGCTGGCTCAGCGTTTCATTCCATGACACCGCTCCCATTGGTTATCTCCATGCCAGACGCAACTACGTAGTTTAGCTCTGTGTGGACGCTGCTTAGGCATTTGTTCCGAACTCCCATGATGCACTTTGTGCCTCCTGCGTGCAACTAGGGCAGTTGCTTTCATTCCCCGTAGGCCGTAGCGCTTCTGTTTTATTGTCCTTGATGCTTTTTGGTTTCCTCTGCTGCACGTGCTACCCTACTGTTACATCACGGAAGGGTGAGGCGATTGTGAAGTTTTTTTTTGCTGTTTTCTTTCATTTATTTAAAATGAAGCGTTCTTTAGGCAAACCTTCATCGTTGAAGAAGGAACATTGTTTTCTAGAAACTTACAATAGAGATTGGCCCTGTTTTGAGAAATCAATAGTTTCTGTGAACCACATGTTTTGCAGAATTTGTAGATGCGATTTTAGTATCGCGCATGGTGGGCTGGACGATTGCCGAAGACACGCAGAATTGAAAAAACATAAATCTTTCGGTGAGTTGAAAGTTCAGTCAGTGAGCGATTTGTTTGCATCAAAGGAGAACAGCGTAATAAATGCAGAACTTATGTTCACTTCATTTATTGTGGAACACAATATACCCATAGCAGCTGCTGACCATGCTAAACCGTTATTTCAAGCCATGTTTCCCGATTCAGCGATCACAAAAAATATTCGTGTGGAAGAACCAAGGCTACTGCACTAATTCAGCACATGGCCAGTGTTTCTACAAGTAACATCGTATCTGAAGTAAAAAAAAATCCTTTTTCTCTATCTAGGGACGGAAGTAATGATGCTCAAGCAAATGAACTGTATCCCATTACAATAATATATTTTGATGAAAAAATAGGGAAAAATTCAACTGTTTTGATATCATTGGTTGAATCAAGTAATAATACAGGTGAAGGAATATTCAACGTTTTGAACAATGAGTTTGTTAAAAAAATATCTCTTGGAGCAACTGTGTGTCATTTTCTTGTGACAATGCTAACACTATGATAGGTCAAGTAAAAGGTGTTGTTTCTCACATAAAGAAGGTTCAGCCTGCAATCATAATGCAGCAATCAATGTTCATGCCATTTAGTAAATTTAGCTGCACAGAAATCTGCTACTCAACTGAAAGGATTTAATGTTGAGCAGTTTCTGATACAGTTGTACTTTTTTTGGAGAAAAGTTCAAAGAGGAAACACAATCTAAAACTGAGTCAAGCTGTTTGTGGTACTAAACCACACAAAATTCTGAAGCATGTCAATACTTGCTGGTTATCACTTTTGGAATCCATTGACAGAATTTTAGAACAGTGGGAGGCTCTAGAACATTATTTCAGTGACAATGAAGAAGCTAATTCACAGTATAAGAACCTTGCAAGTGTGATTGGAAATCCTTCATCTAAACTTTGTCTTTTTTATCTGCTACTCTTCCTTTGTTTACATCTGTTAACATGTTCTTGCAGCAGGAAGCTCCGCTTGTGCATGTATTAAAAAGAAAACTTCATTGTCTGTTATCTGAATTGCTTGTACGATTTATCAAGCCATCAGCATTTGATGTGACAGCAACATCTCTTGCAGATGGAAATTTTGAAAGATGGAGAAAACAAAGAAAACTGTGATCTCTTAATTGGGTCAAAAGCGAGATCTTATATAGGCACAACTGCAAATCTGAGTGAAGACACGGTGGCTACTTTTTATTCTGAGGTAAGGGAATTTTACAAGGCAGGCTGCAATTCCATTTTAAGAAAATTTCCACATGATGAATTTCTGAGTCATGCTGAAATTGCAGATGTAGCATTAAGGCAAAGTGTTTCTTTTGCATCAGTCCAATATATGTGTTTCCAGTTTTGAAACCAGAAGAATCTGACAAGGTGGAATCTGAATTTGCTCACTACCAGTTTGAAAATTTTAACTGTGCTGTTACTTCTGGGAGAATGGATGAAGTGTGGCACAGAATTTCTTTAATGAAAAATGAAAGTGGCCAGTTGAAGTATGAATCATTAAGCAAAATTATGAAAATGATTTTAATAGTCCCTCATAGCAATGCAAGTACAGAAAGAATTTTCAGTATTGTGAAGAAAAACATGAATGAATCAGACCTAATTTAAGTACTCGTGTGCTGTCTTCTTTATTAGTAGAAAAAATAAACAGCATTGCACACAGTGAACTATGCTATATCAGAAGAAGTTTTTGCAAATTGAACTAAGGAAGGCCAAAATGGCAACTACAGCCAGTTTATTATAATAGTTTGGCCAACATTCCAAGGAATAATTTTTCTTCATGTGTGGAGGTAATTTATTATATTTTTCTGGTAGACAGTATTTTAAATTTTCCCACTAGCAAATTATTTTTTATTGTATTATTATTATTATTTTGTTAATAGTTCTGACATTAAAATTTGTTGCAGTGTTAAATACCCAAATTTGCCACTGTAGACTGGATTACTGAAAAAAAAAATTGTTACTGAAAATTACTGAAAAATGAACATGTTGGTTACTGAAAACTACTTTTAGAGCATCTATGCCAACGTTCCTTGGCCCACATGAGGCATTGTTTGTGATGACTAGGCGTCATCATGGGTACTCTCATTGGTCTCTAGCTGTGGAATGATGGAATTAGCTATCTCCATGGCCCGTACAAATGTTTTCACAGTAGAATGAACAATGCAGTACCAATTTTTTATATTTCATTTTTCTTAAAACATATTTTCTCATTTCTTAGTAATATTTTGCTGTGCTAAGGGGCAGAACCTGAATTTGTAATTTTGTTTAAAGTAAAATTGATGTTCCAAAACACTACTGTGTGAGCCCTGCAGAGAAAAAGACGATGGCAAACTGAAGTTCAGAATTTGAACTTTAATTTTGTTTTGATGGGTTGTCGTTTTCCCTCGGAAATGGAAATCTGCCTTTGCAAACTTTCGAAAACAGAAGTTAGATGGAATGAGGATTTCACCTGTAATAATAATTCTTTTTTTAATTTGTTTGATAATTCTTTTTTTTTTAATTCATTGCAAAAAAGAATAATTCTTTTTTTTTTAATTCATTGCAAAAAAGAATAATTCTTTTTTGCGATGTTGCCTCTGTTAAATATAATTTTTGCATAAATGTTTGTATTTCAGCTTGAAAATATAAGCAACAATCTCCAAAACCAGAAGTTCTACGGAGCAAAAATGTCCCTATAATTTGTAAATTTTGTTTCTCGTGATGTACCTCTGCCTTCTGTTATTGTTAAACATCATTTTATTCCATTAATATTTGTATTTCACTTGAAAATGGAGAGAATAATTCCGTAAACGGAAATCAGATGAAGCTTGAATTTTGCCCGTAATAGTAATTTTTTTTTCTCGATGTCTCCACTGTCTTGTATTGTTGTTAAATATTATTTTTTCCCATAAAGATAACTTGATAAGGGACGGATGCAACATGTATCTAAAATTGTGGAAGCTTTAAATTATGCTTACATGGATTGGTCCTCAGGCTGTGAAAGTTCTCTCAGCATGATGGATGAAATTATAATGTCGGGAAGAATGAGCATTGAAACCTATTTGGCTATAATGACTCTGAACTGCAAACTTAAAACACAGGGTAAGTCTACAGTTCAGTTCTTAAGTAAAATGGATGGGTAGGAGAAGTGGAATCCAACTCTGCCAAAATCAAAGAGCTTTTAGAAAGACGGAGGGAGGGAGAGAAAAAAAGAAAGAAAGAAAGAAAGAAAGAAAGAAAGAAAGAAAGAGAGAGAGAGAGAGAGAGAGAGAGAGAGAGAGAGAGCAGAAAAATCTAAAAGAGAAGACATATAACTGAAGGTAATCTTTTGGCATTTTCCTATAAATACCATTTTTAATTTTACAACTAGTAAATTATTATTTAATGTATTTATTAATTTCTTCTTTTCTGTAATAATTCTGACACACTGGAATTTGTTGCTATGTTAGATACCCAAATTTGCCTTTGTGTGCTGGATTATTAAAGATTACTAAAAAAAAGAAAAAAAAATGCTTATTACTGAAAACATCCAGAGGTTGGCATTTATGTTTACGTACCTGCCAACTGAAGGATGTTGAAATTAGTACAATTCTTAAGTTAAAATGAGTACAATTCTTAACACTAAAATTAGTACAATATTTACCTACTGAATAGGGAAATTATGTTTAATAATAAAAGCTGTAAAAGGGCATTCTGAATTTTCTGCTATTTTAAGTGCCTACACCAAAAATTTATTTCTATGCACAGTAACTTATCTAGAAGCTTTTTAATAAATGGTGCTGAAATGGTATTTGAAATAAATGCCATTGATATTAACACATTCATAAAATTAAAATATATCCTGTTTTCTAGGCAAATGAAATAATAAACATACAGTAGTTGAAGTATGAAAGCATAAATGAGAATATTCTTTACCTTTTTTGTTCTCTTGTTCAAATGGAATTTACTTTGCATCACACAGAATATTCCTACTATTCATTTGGAACATATGATGAAAAAGTCTTATGTGGAGATTCCAAATTATTGAAGTTATTTAACTATTTTGATTAAAATTGAAAACTGAAATTCAAAATGCTTTTTTTTTTAATAATTCATTTAGATGCCTGACTGGGCACCCCCCCCCCTTTTTTTTTGCGCAAGCCAATAAATTTACATACCTGGGAATTTAGGGCATGATGTTTTTGAAACCTAAGGCACAATTTTATATACAAGTAACTTTTTTTGTTATGAATGCAATCAATGAATTCTGGAATATTAAAATTTTCATGCATTTTTTATATGAACATCTATACACTTTTCATTGCAGCATCATATTGACTTACAGCTACACTTGGCTGCTAGTGCATCAGGAAGTTAGATGCAACAGACTGCTATTTTTAGGAATGTTTTGTCATACTTCTGCTCATAACAGTTTCCTTTTTGCATACTTTTCACAATCGATAAATTCTGCAAGTTGAAGTCTGACAGTGAGCTGCAGAACTGTGTCCTTGTTTTTTTTTTTTTTTTTTTTTTATCTTGACTGAAAATTTGTTCACATTATGCATTTCCATGAAGAATAGTTAGGATAGATAGCATAACTGTTGCTAGTCTCTTATATTTCAAATCTTCATCCAGTGCCTTCAATTCACTGAAAACGGCCCACTTCATATCAATTCTTCCTTTGTTAACAATATTTTCAGGCCAATCATCTATCTGAAGGGCACAAAATTCAGAAGCTTGTCTATTGCTTCTTTTTGGCTCTCCATCCTTAATAGGCAACATTATGGGAAGTTTTTCAATAAAATACCATCTGTGAATACCTGGTTTTCAAAAAAAAAAAAAAGAAAGAAATATTAACAACCTGTGCATGTTTCAGAAAATCATCATTGAAGAGGAATTTGTGCAGAATGTAGTCACAGCAAGTGATAAAATATGTTCTTACAGCAGAGTAAAATGACTATTTTTCTAAAGCCTTTAAACCATTAATTACCTTACATGCAGCATTACCTATCAGCAATTCAGAATCGTCCTTTTGATTACATTTGTCACTATATCTGATTTCCAGCAATGAACAGTTTTTAATAATCTGTGGCTTAATGAATTTAACAAGTAGAACATGCCCATTAACAGTGGTCTTAAGATGTGGATTTTAGGAGTTGTCGACTGCAAAGTTACATTTGTACTTTTAAAAGTGTCACAAAATCCAGAAAAAGTCAATATGCCTTATTAATGTCTGATGAAAAGAACATAAATATCCTGAAACTGAAAAGGATCGGAGCAAAATATAATCTCAGGCTAGCTCCAGATCTTAATAACAAAATAAAGAAATTCCTGCCAGCTTTAAAGCAGAAAGAATTGGACATCCAATTGCAGGAAGGAGTAATTTACTGCATCGACTGTAACTGCGGACTCAGCTATATAGGAGAAACAGGGAGAAGTATTAAGGTCCGAATGAAAGAACACCAAGCAGCTATTAGGAACATTGGGAACAAAACAGGGCTAGACAGACATATACAAGCAAGTGGACACTCCATAAATTGGGACTCAGTGAAAATAATCGCCCAGGAAACTAGAAGAAGGGATCGAAAGAGCAAGAAGAAGAAGTACCACAATTAACGATAATTGCGGATAGACTCTTCCAATTGAGTGGCAGCAACTACTCCAGTGACATAGTCCTGATGATGAACTAGGCTTTAGTTCGAAAATTTGACAACCAACTTTCATTAAAAATAACCTCTATAAGACCCGTAAAAAAGTTATTCCACAATAAATATCCTTTCTGCATGAGTTAAGATAGTTTCAGACTTTGTAGACTTGCCCATACTTCTAGATTCTGCAACTGCTTGTGACACTGGGATATCTTTATTAAGGCCACACTTAAAGTTTTTTACACCTTGGGCATTTTTCTTTTTCTTTGCTGGTTCTTTTTCTATCAGTATCAGATAATGTAGAAATTTCCCTTTTCTTGATTTCAATGATTGATGCAGACATAGATTTTTTATTCATAGGCACACTCTGAGCTAGACTCGTGTTTTCTGCAGTCTTTGGATTTGGACTTTAGAATGGGTATCTGATAACTATCTAGGGATTTATGTTTATTTTCTTTTGCTCTGGCATCTTTCATTTGCTCTTTAAAAAAAGCTAACCAGTGGAACTGCTCTAATAATCTTTTTAGACATTTCCCCAGAGAAAGCCATCAGTACTTTTTTCACTTCAAGCCCATACAATAGCTGAAACTGTTTCAACTCTTGTACTACTTGACTTCAAGTAATAGAAAATGTCAACCAAAATTTCATCAACAGATACTGGAAAGTTAGCAGCCCCCTTTTCAGCAGCCAAGTTAATTAAGTGGCAAGGACAGCCAATTACCACTAGATCCTTATGTGCATTTTTTAAAACTGCAGCAACACCCTTTTTTAAGCCAACCATTTACAGGTGCATTATCTTCACTTAGTGCAATGCAATTTTTAACTGGTATATTTCTTGATTCCAAAGTGTCCAAAAGAAGTTTGCCAATGTTCTTTCTTGTTGAATCACCTGACAAAGCTGGCACAGCAAGCAGAGAGTAGTCAACTTTATATGCATTAGCATTATAAAAACTTACGACTGGGTAAAGTTGCGAATCACTGTCATTACTTTCATCTGTTGCAATTGTAAATGGAGTGTTTCTGAATTAACTCAATAGCGATTCTGAATTTTTAAAAGACATTTATGCAATAACAGCAGAAGTTTTTGTTCTTGCACTGCCATACCTTTTTGCAACTTCACACTTCGGGAACATTGCTCGGAACAAAGGACCTGCATGGTCAGCAACTGCAAATAGGTAAATTATGTTCAATGATAAAAGCAGTAAGAAGGCATTCAACATTTTATAACATTGAATTCACTATTATCATTAGCAATAGTCCTATTGATAAATGCTCCAATATTTGAGTTCTTTTCAATACATGCTGCAAAATCATGATGTTTTTTCAATTTAATACAAGCTTGTTTGTACTTTGTCATTAATCCCTCCACGGGAAATGTTCAAATCACAACTACAGACCGAACAAAAAGCAAAATTCTTCACCTTTCTGTGATTCACAATGAATGGAAATTTATTCGTGTACGAATCTAAAAATATTTGTAAATATTGCTTGTTTGACATTTTAAGGTGATGCGTAACATCACAGCCTCTCCTTGACAAATGTCAACCCCGCCTTCTCGTGGTGCATCCTGTTCCCACTAAAGGGGCTCTGACAACCGCCAATAGCGGTATAACTATACCATCGGGATTAGAGGAAATTCTATCCCACACTCACCAACCCGCTTGGCCAGCGTGGTGAGTTATGGCCAACCCCTCCAAAATGATTCCACAACTTAAATCTTGGCCCTCAGTCTCCGGCAGCTGGAATGTACCTGGCCAAGGCAGCGGCCAGTGCGACATGAAGGCAGAGGGTGCTAAGAATCCCCGGAGGACCGGACTAGGCTGCCATCTGATGCTGACCTTGGCTACTTACAATGGACGCTCCCTATCTTCTGATTCAAGGCTTCTTGAATTGGAAGAGGAACTACAAAGGATCAAGTGGGACATCGTGGGGCTAAGTGAGGTAAGGAGAAAAGGAGAAGATCTCATCGAACTGAAAAGTGGACATCTCTTCTACTATCGTGGGACAGATACTGACAGAACTAGTGGTGTTGGATTTATAATAAACAAGAAACTGAAGGATAAAGTTGTAGAAGTTGAAAGTTCCTCTGACAGAGCTGCACGACTTGTTATCCAACTCTCGAAAAGATACCAGGCTCAGATTATTCAAACTTATGCACCCACCACAAGTCATCCTGAAGAAGAAATTGAAGAATTTTATGAGGAAATTTGTCATCTAAATAATAAAGGTAAGCAGCACTTGAAAATAATTATGGGAGATTTCAATGCAAAAATAGGGCAACGGCAACAGAATGAAACTTCAGTAGGTAAATTCGGTCACTGCAACAGAAACCAGCGTGGAAATACTCTCGTTGAGTTTGCAGAGGCAGAAGGGTTTTTCATCTTGAACTCCTTCAAGAAAAAGCCACACAGGAAATGGACATGGAGACATCCAAATGGGACGACAAGTGAAATTGATTTTATTATGTGTAACAAAAAATTCGTCATAGAAGACTGCAGTGTGCTGAACAAGTTCAACACAGGTAGTGACCATAGATTGGTGAGATGTAAGATGCACCTCAACACTAAACTTGAACGTGGCAAGCTCATAAGACAAACAAAATGTATTGACATAACCAACCTTAAAAAACACCATAATACCTTCAAGTTAGAACTGAAGAACAGGTTCTCTGCTTTAGAAGGCCTAACATCGGAAGAAGTGGACATCTCTGAAGTTAACAGAAAAGTAACCAAAGCTCTTATGGAAACAGCAACAAAATTAGCTGGGTCTAAGAACAAGTTGCATGTGAACAAATTATCAGGAAAAACCAAAATGTTGATGCAAAAAGAAGAGAGATGAGGACAACTAAAGAAGATGTGACTTCCAAAGTGAAATATATAGAGCTATGCAAGACAGTAAGAAAAAGTATCACTGAAGACGTAAGAAAATTCAACTGTGAACTAGTGAGGAAAGCAATTGAAAACAACCAAAGCCTAAAGATAGCAAAGGGACATCTCAGTAAGGGAAGAAAACAGATTATGGCACTGAGAAAAGAAGATGGTTCTGTAACAAGAAATAGAGGCGAAATTTTGACAAGAGTGAAAGATTTCTACTCCAAATTATATGAAAGGGATGATATATGCACTCCAGACATCATGAAAGATACCAGTACCAGAGTTCCTCCAGTCCTTCCAGCAGAAGTTGCACATGCAATCAAGAGCATGAAGCGGGGAAAAGCTCCAGGAGAAGATGGAATTACTGTAGACATCATACAAGAAGCAAGTGGAGAAATCGAAACAGTACTCGCCCAAATTTTCACTTGATGCCTTAATGAAGGAAAGATTCCTGAGGATTGGAACACCGCTACAATGATCCTGCTACATAAGAAAGGTGACATTGAGGATCTCGGAAACTACAGACCTATCAGCCTCCTATCAGTAGTTTATAAAATCTTCACTAAAGTTCTTTCACACCGCTTGAAGGTAACACTGGACATGGCTCAACCGAGAGAACAAGCTGGATTCAGGAGTGGCTACAGCACAATAGATCATATCCACGTGCTGAGAGAACTAATTGAAAGAGCGAGGGAATATGAACTTCCATTGTGCATGGCTTTTATCGATTATGAAAAAGCCTTTGATTCGGTGAAACCATCAGCAGTTACAATGGCTCTGAAAACCTGCGGTATTGAAGATGCATACATTAATATTATTAATAACATCTATGAAAATGCAAGTGCAAAGATTAGGCTGTTTGAAAATACAACACACATAAAAATTGAAAAGGGAGTGAGACAAGGTGACACCATATCTCCGAAGCTCTTTAATGCCACATTGGAGGGTGTTTTTCAGTCGCTGAGCTGGGAAAATAAGGGGATAAAGATTAATGGAGATTATCTAACCCACCTTCGTTTTGCTGATGACGTAGTCATTTTTGCAACTACCTCATCAGAGCTGCAGAGTATGATCCAGGAACTTGCTGACAAGAGTAAAGAAGTGGGATTAAAAATGAACTTTCAGAAGACAAAAGTGATGTTCAATGCTTTTACAAGAAATGAAGATTTATCAATTGATGGAGAAAAGCTGGAGATAACAGACACGTATGTTTATCTTGGACAGCAGATATCAAGTGAGGGTCACATTGATGAAGAAATTAATCGGCGTACAAAACTTGCCTGGAGAGCTTTTGGAAGAAACAGCATAATTTTCAAGAGCAATATGCCATTATGTCTTAAAAGAAAAGTGTTTGATCAATGCATCCTTCCAGTGCTTACGTATGGTGCAGAGACGTGGACCTTAACTAAAAGAGACATACAAAGGCTGCAGACAACTCAAAGAAGCATGGAGAGGTGCATACTTGGTGTAACCAGGAGAGATAAGAAGAGGAACTCGTGGATCCGAAAAATGACAAGAGTGGAAGACATCATGATCAGAGTTAAATCCCTGAAATGGCAATGGGCTGGACATACTGCCAGAAGGACAGATCATCGATGGACAGCCGAAATTTTAGATTGGATTCCAAGGGACAGGAAAAGACCCAGAAGAAGACCACATGGGAGATGGGTGGATGAAATTCGAAAGTATGCAGGGGTGACATGGAGGAGACTGGCACAAGACAGGCCGTTGTGGAGGAAACTTGGGGAGACCTTCGTCCAGCAGTGGATTGATAATGGTTGACAATGATGATGATGATGATGATTTCCAGTATCAATGTCAAGTCACTGCACGTGCTTCATCCAAAAAACATGAAACAAAACAAACTTCACGATTCGCCACATACTGGTGATGAATCACTTCAGACCCTTTCCATCTCAATTCAGGCAGGGGGTGTCAGTTGACCACCTCCAATTTTTTTTTTAATTATGGTAGCTACTCCTAATAGAGATATAAAGTACTGCAAAAGGATTTTTCATAAAAAAAAATTTTGGTCGAGCTACAGCATTTTGAAAATAGGCAAAAAATACACTCGTGACGAAAATCATGTGAAACGCCAAATTTTTAAGTGCAGACTGCTCCTGAAATATAACGGGTAGACTCGATTTTTTTTTTTATTATGTAGCTATTGAATTGGCCTTTCTTCAGATTCACAGAAATTGGTCAAACGAATGTTACCAGATGGCAAAAAAAAATTAAAAAAAAAAAAAATTACAAAATTTTTTAATTTTTCACAAATTTAGGATTTCTTTTTTTTAAGAAAAATACTTATCAGGGGGATAAGTGTGCCAACCTGCACCCCTACTAGGGTTGTCTTAGCAGTAATTTTTTTATCCTGTGATGCTTGTAACTCATAAAATTAATTTTTAAAATATACAAAATTTCAAAAAATCAACATTTTTGAATTGCAATATCTCAAAAACCCCATTTTTTAAAATTCTGAAATTTTGTCCAAACAATGCCCTAATGGTAGGTAGTTAACTGGGGGAGTCAGGTTACGGAATTTTTGCCTTGAAATTTTCCTACAAATTTTTGAAAATGCACTTCTCTCCTGCTCGAACCTCATGGTTGGGTTATTATTAAAAAAAAAAAAAAAGTTGGAAAGATATTTCTGAAAAGTTTACCTGAGTATATATTCCAAATTGCAGTGTCAATCTATATTTTAAAGTCATTTTTATGATTTTCAATAATTGTCACCTATGTGCATGTTTAATTTTTTTTAAATCCATAGTCTTTACACATACAATACTTTATCTCAGTTGCAGTTAAGATTCAATTTCTATTTACATAAGAAAAAAAGCCTCAAAAAATTATGAGCTTACCATCATAACTACAAATTATTAAAACTGAGAAAAGCTGCTGGATTTTATCGATTTTGTTCTCATCAAAGGTATGAAGTTGTGCAGAACATCCACCAGGAGTTGGGGCATTCACCTTTAGAAGTACATTTTTTAAGGGCACTGGACACTTGACCTGTTTTCTTGCCACATTCTTCTGGCCACCAAAAACCTCTGGCTGGTCCATGAAGGATACTGTTATGTCCTCAAATTCTTTAGATATGTTTGTAATCTGTCCCATCCATCCACCAGTTATCGTCATAAATGCATCCTATAAATTCTCCTATTTGAAAATCATTCACAAAAAATGGGTTCTTTTTTTGTTGACTTGAAAATTGCACTGCTTTATGTGGGTGCCAGACTGTTCTGGCCATTGATGGTTTATTTCCTTGTACTAACCAAGAATGCTGTGGCTGTATTTCAACAACAGATTTTACTGTATCCCACTCTTCTACTTTGCTGGTTCGATAGGATTGAACTTCACAAGTTGTGAGGAGTAGAAGTTTAGTCTTCGAGATCAAGGGGGAGACAGTTTCAACAAATGAAGGTGCATCTCTTATAGCTTGTGAAGCTTCTTTCTGTAAGTTGAATTTAGTAGCAAAATGTTTGCACAGGCCACTCGCACCATCACGTGCACTCATGCATTGGCCTGTGGCTGAGAAGATCCACTTCCTTGTTACATTTGGGTCCCCCTTCATAAGTTCATAGAACTGATATTTGTTTTTGAAGTGAAGTGCCCGGCTGCTCCATCTGAGACATAAACAATTGTTTTAAATTCTTCCAAAGGACAAGTCTTAGCAATTTTACTTTTTTAATGGCACACAGAGCATGTGCTGTGTCATGGCTTATATCATTGCATGCTACCACAAAAGACTTAGTCTCATTTGGAAGTATACAATGCATGTAAAGAGTGAGATATGGACATTGTTTGCCAGTAGTAACTTTGCACTTCATCAGGTAGAATTACAGATCAGTTCTGAGCAAAGTCAAAGTGCAACACAAACACTGGACTATGTGCTGCAGACTGTTTAACCTCTGCTATCCCATTTCTCTGGATCCGCTCATTATAAGTTACGGAAAAGTTTCTTTTTTCTCGATATCCCCCACCTTCAGTAGCTCTTATTTTCATTCTCCCCCAATGACTCTCAAGCAGCCTTAATAGGTGTTTCACAGTACTCCATAAAAATTGCACTGGGCAAGTACCATTTTCAGTGCCACAGCTTTGGAAAATCAAACTTTGAAATCACATCAGCTACAGTTTAGCCCAAAAATTACTGCAAATTACAGTTTACCCATGAGTCAAAAATTGTCCAAGTTTTATAAAATCATTCACCATTTTCACTGTTACCAATTTTTTCTTGCCATTTTCGGATTTAGTCACATTTGGCTACTTGGTGAATACTTAGTGCGAGCCCTGCCAGGAATTGTGTTCTCCTGCTATTAAAAATTTACTAAATAATGTTTACAGTTCTCATTTTTTCACTTGATTCAAAAATTTGAAAAAAAAAAGTGCCATTTTTCAAAATTTGGAAAAAAATGTAATTTTCAAAAATATGTAAGAAATTTTCAAGGCAATTAAGTAAACTCCCCAGTAAACTGTCTACCATTAGGACATTGTTTGGACAAAATTTCAGAATTAAAAAAAATGGGATTTTTGAGATATTGCAATTCAAAAATGTTGATTTTTTGAAATTTTGTATATTTTAAAAATTAATCTTGAGTTACAAGCATCGCAGGATAAAAATAAAATTACTCCTAAGACAACCCTAGTAGGTGTGCAGGTTGGCACACTTACCCACCTGATAAGTCATTTTCTTAAAAAAAAATCAATAAAAAAAATCCTGAATTTGTGGTAAATTAAATTTTTTTGTAATAAATATAATTTTTTATTTTTTTTATTTTTTGCCATCTGGTAACATTCATTTGACCAATTTCTGTGAATTTGAAGAAAGGCCAATTCAATAGCTTCAAAATAAAACAAAAATTCGAGTCTCTACCTGTTTATTATAGTTCAGGAGCAGTGTGCACTTAAAAATTTGGCGTTTCACATGATTTTTGTCACATGTATTTTTTGCCTATTTTCAAAATGCTGTAGCTCGACCAAAAATTTTTTTTTATGAAAATCCTTTTGCAGTACTTTATACCTCTATTAGGAGTAGCTACCATATTTTTTTCAAAAAAATGGGAATTGGTCAACTAACACATGTTGGTCATGCCTGCCTGAATTGAGATCGAAGTGGTCTTCACAGTGTTGTTTTGGATAGTTGTCTACCAGCTACAATGGATTTAGTAAGACTTTGGTGTGTTAGGACTACAAAAATTCAAACAATATATGTTGTTTCTGAACAACAATGGGCTGGAAAGGGTTAACCATGGTTGACTAATTCACATCTAACATGTCAACTGGCCTGTTTCTCAGTGGGTAGTTGAACTTTCTGTTCTTGAAAAATATGACAAGTTATGAAAACTTGGAAACTGATGACAGCCAGTTGTGCTCACATGTTGATGAAGCTGATACTGAACCTAGCATAAGCCAAACTAGTAGTAATGGTGAGCTAAGAAAATTTCTAAAAGTGCATTATGAATTTTGAATGTAATGAGTTGATGAAACTTCTGTTAAAAAGAAAAGATGACATGAAAAAAAAATACCTTCATGCAAATTTGGAAAAAATTATATATTCTTTACACAAGAAAGTTACGTTAATCTCATCTGGTATTGAACTCCCCAAATCTGACGTGGATACAGAAATTCTTAAAGAAAAGTTCAATGATGCAAAGTCAAGGGCTCAAAAGCTACTAATTCATTCTGGACTACCAAAAAGTTGGAGTTTGCAAAATTCATGGAATTAGTTCAGTATTTCAAATTACATGACAAGAAAGCCAAAACTAATTGTAAAGGAAAATGGAATTTTATCCACTCCAAACCTAAAGCCAAGCAAGACATCAAAACAGGAGTCAGCTGATCTGGTGTAAGATTTGGATAGGTGGTTAGGCTGTGCAATTGAAAAAAGATGAAGTCAAGAAAAATTTAACTGTTGGCTTTGTGCACCTAAATGGGATATTTTTATATCTTGAAAGAGAGAACATAGAGACTACATAAAACACTGGTGTCAGTAGTAGTCTGCCCACATACAGCAACTGGCCTTATATACACACTATCATAGGAAGAGATAGTAAATGCACCCAGAAACAGTGCACATTAAAAATGAGACATTCATTGTGCCAAGTAATAAAGCTCAAAATTTGTCTTATTAAGCAGCTAAATTATAGTTAATACAACTTGTATATCAAACTTATGATACAGCTGTAGCACCACATTTTTTTTAAACCAAGATTCACTGATATAATTTGCTAATTTCAGAAATGACTCATTTATTCTTAAGGCTTTAAGATTACCATAGATAATTTTCATAGTTTTTAAGGCACACCAATTGCTGAGAAATAATTTTATTTTCCATTTGGTTACACATTCAAAGAATTTTAGCAGTTTACATTCGCATTACATTATAGTAATTTAAATTAGACTAAAAAATGACAGTTATTAAAGTTTTACTGCTTAGTATATGATGGAGATACCTTCTGCATGATGAATCATCCCAATTTAAATTTAATTTGTTGTTCAATCATAAAACACTTTCATGTTTCATTAAGTCATTTTGAAGCCATTTTTGGTGAGGGTGTATTTCATTTCAGTATTTTATAATCAATGATCCCACTGCTGTCCCAGCTTGAAAGTTGGCATACTTGTACTCAAAACTTTTAAGAATGCTATAAAAAAAAAAAATCAAAATTTTTAAAAGTACAGTTTCTAAAAATGTTCAAGGTCTGAAGTTATTTCTGTGACTTTGCAAAGGTCAACATAGTTTGTTTTTTATTTTTCAACACATGATATAAAAGCTCATATAAAATGCTATGAAAATACACTAATTTCAACCTTCTAGTTTTGTTAGGTAGTGAGATAGAACTACTCAAAGATTGTTTGAAGGTCACAATTTTCTAATTTTCAAGATCATGCAATTTGAAATCCCATGGGTAGATAGAGCTAAAATTTGGGATTTATGCATAAGTACATGTGTATGTGGTAAGGTCAGGTGATGCACAACATCACAGCCTCTCCTTGACAAATGTCAACCCCGCCTTCTCGTGGTGCATCCTGTTCCCACTAAAGAGGCTCTGACGACCGCTTTAATGGGAACAGTATAACTATACCATCAGGATTAGAAAAAAAATGCTATCCCACACTTATCAACCCGCTTGGCCAGCGTGGTGAGTTATGGCCAAACCCCTCCAAAATGACTCCCCAACTTAAATCTTGGCCCTCAGTCTCTGGCAGCTGGAATGTACCTGGCCAAGGCAGCAGCCAGTGCGACATGAAGGCAGAGGGTGCTAAATATCCCCGGAGGACCGGACTAGGCTGCCATCTGATGCTGACCTTGGCTACGTATAATGGACGCTCCCTATCTTCTAATTCAAGGCTTCTTGAATTGGAAGAAGAACTACAAAGGATCAAGTGGGACATCGTCGGGCTAAGTGAGGTAAGGAGAAAAGGAGATCTCATTGAACTGAAAAATTGACATCTCTTCTACTATCGTGGGACAGATACTGACAGAACTAGTGGTGTTGGATTTATAATAAACAAGAAACTGAAGGATAAAGTTGTAGAAGTTGAAAGTTCCTCTGACAGAGCTGCACGACTCGTTATCCAACTCTCGAGAAGATACCAGGCTCAGATTATTCAAACTTATGCACCCACCACAAGTCATCCTGAAGAAGAAATTGAAGAATTTTATGAGGAAATTTGCCATCTAAATAATAAAGGCAAGCAGCACTTGAAGATAATTACAAGAGATTTCAATTCAAAAATAGGGCAACAGAAAAGTAGGTAAATCCGGTCACAGCAACAGAAATCAGCATGGAAATACTCTCTTAAAGTTTGCAGAGGCGGAAGGGTTTTTCATCATGAACTCCTTTTTCAAGAAAAAGCCGCAAAGGAAATGGACATGGAGGCATCCCAATGGACTGACAAGTGAAATTGATTTTATTATGTGTAACAAGAAATTTGTCATGGAAGACTGCAGTGTGCTGAACAAGTTCAACACAGGTAGTGACCATAGAATGGTAAGATTCACCTCAATGCGAAACTAAAGCGTGGCAAGCTCATAAAACAAACAAAGTATATTGATGTGACCAACCTTAAAAAGCATCATAATACCTTCAAATTAGAACTGAGGAACAGATTCTTTATTCTAAAAGGCCTAACATCAGAAGAAGTGGACATCTCTGGAGTTAACAGAAAAGTAACCAAAGCTCATATGGAAACAGCAACAAAATCAGCTGGGTCTAAGAACAAGTTGCATGTGAACAAATTATCAGGAAAAACCAAAATGTTGATGCAAAAAGAAGAGAGATGAGAACAACCAAAGAAGATGTGACTTCCGAAGTGGAATATATAGAGCTATGCAAGACAGTACGAAAAAGTATCACTGAAGATGTAAGGAAATTCAACTGTGAACTAGTGAGGAAAGCAATTGAAAACAACCAAAGTCTGAAGATAGAAAAGGGACATCTCAGTAAGGGAAGAAAACATTATGGCACTGAGAAAAGAAGGTGGTTCTGTAATAAAAAATAGAGGCAAAATTTTGACAAGAGTGAAAGATTTCTACTCCAAATTACATGAAAGGGATGATACATGTACTCCAGACATCATGAAAGGTACCAGAGTTCTTCCAGTCCTCCCTGCAGAAGTTGCATACGCAATCAAGAACATGAAGCAGGGGAAAGCTCCAGGAGAAGATGGAATTACTGTAGACATCATACAAGAAGCAAGTGGAGAAATTGAAACAGTACTCGCCCAAGTTTTCACTTGATGCCTTAATAAAGGGAAGATTCCTGAGGATTGGAACAACGCTACAATGATCCTGCTACATAAAAAAGGTGATATTGAGGATCTCAGGAACTATAGACCTATCAGCCTCCTATCAGTGGTTTATAATATCTTCACTAAAGTTCTTTCACACTACTTGAAGGTAACACTGGACATGGCTCAACCGAGAGAATAAGCTGGATCCAGGAGTGGCTACAGCACTATAGATCATATTCACGTACTGAGAGAACTAATTGAAAGAGTGAGGGAATATGAACTTCCATTGTGCATGGCTTTTATCGATTATGAAAAGGCCTTTGATTCGGTGAAACCATCAGCAGTTACAATGGCTCTGAAATCCTGCGGTATTGAAGATGCATACATTATTATTAATAACATCTATGAAAATGCAAGTGCAAAGATTTGGCTGTTTCAGAATATAGCACACATAAAAATTGGAAAGGGAAAGAGACAAGGTGATACCATATCTCCCAAGCTCTTTAATGCCACATTGGAAAATGTCTTTCAATCACTGAACTGGGAAAACAAAGGGATAAAGATTAATGGAGATTATCTAACCCACCTTCGTTTTGCTGATGACAGTCATTTTTGCAACTACCCCATCAGAGCTGCAGAGTATGATCCAAGAACTTGCTGACAAGAGTAAAGAAGTGGGATTAAAAATGAACTTTCAGAAGACAAAAGTGATGTTCAATGCTTTTACAAGAAATGAAGATTTATTGATTGATGGAGAAAAGCTACAGATAACAGATACATATGTTTCTCTTGGACAGCAGATATCAAGTGAAGGTCACATTGATGAAGAAATTCATCGGCATATAAAACTTGCCTGGAGAGCTTTTGGAAGAAACAGCATAATTTTGAAGAGCAATATGCCATTATGTCTTAAAAGAAAAGTGTTTGATCAATGCATCCTTCCAGTGCTTACGTATGGTGCAGAGACGTGGACCTTAACTAAAAGAGATATACAAAGGCTGCAGACAACTCCAAGAAGCATGGAGAAGTGCATGCTTGGTGTAACCAGGAGAGATAAGAAAAGGAACTCATGGATCCGAAAAATGACAAGAGTGGAAGACATCATGATCAGAGTAAAATCCCTGAAATGGCAATGGGTTGGGCATACTGCCAGAAGGATAGACCGTCGATGGACAACCGAGATTGTAGATTGGATTCCAAGGGACAGGAAAAGACCCAGAAGAAGACCACATGTGAGATGGGTGGATGAAATTCGAAAGTATGCTGGTGTAACATGAAGAAGACTGGCACAAGACAGACCGTTGTGGAAGAGGCTTTGAGAGACCTTCGTCCAGCAGTGGATTGATAATGGTTGACGGCGATGATGATGACATGTGTATCAATCATACCAAATTTGAAGGAAATCCAAAGAGGTCAGGTTTTGACTAATTTGACATGGAATTACCCCATGCACACACACTCTCTCTCTCTCTCCAGGAAGAGTTATGAAAATAACTGCAAACACAATTGAAATTGAATATTTTCCTTTGTGTTGTTGGCCAATTTAAATATGGCTGCCAAAATTTTTTTTTAGTTTGGATTTTTACTTCAATATGTACACAACATGCACTGAGTGCACTTACCCTAATACTTTAATTTGCCTGGTGTGACATCACTCCGTGAGGTGTCTGTAGATTTGTATGGGGATTTGCAGTCAAGCTGTTCATATTGCAATCCACAATTCCAGTATAGAGGAGGGTGTTATGTCCTACTGCCTCACCTGGCATTCCACAGCTTTGCACAGATCTTTAATTGGGTTATGATCAGGCAAGTTTGGGTGCCATTCGATATGTCTCGTATAGCACTGTGTCAGTTGAATCATTCCTGCAAGAGTCAGGCCTAGTGATGTGTGGTATTATTGCATTGGAAAATCCCATCCTCCTCTAGGTGAATGTACAACATAGTAGGGTGTACATTAGGATGGAGCGAAAAACTTTTTTTTTTAAATTTGAAATGTCACCATGTGCAATAGTTGAGATTTTATTACTGAAATGACCCTCAGAAATATGGATGACACTATTTGATATCTTAGGCTTCCCCAAGAACCTCGAAGGTTGAAAGTTATGATGAAAAATGCTTTTAAAACACCCGCTTTCTCCATTTTGTAAATATAAAAAAAAAATACTGTGTCACCATGTTATTTAATATCACCTTTGAGTGTATAAACGTGGGTAAAAATTCAGCAGACGTGAGCTCATTTCTTAGCTTCCCCCAAAGAGCTCAGAGTTTGTCATATTTCTCTGAAAATGGCCTGATATGTTATGTAAATATGATAGACATCAGCCATACCTAGTGGCATAACTTGAGGAGTGAGTTTATTTAACTTGGAAATCATACTTTTTTCAATACTTGGCATCAGATTCCTATCCAAAATTTTTGCTCTGAATCCATCTCTTGCAAGAAGGCTGCACACATGAGCAGAAAAATCTGTTGCAATCTTAACCATCCTTTCTACTGCCTGAGAATGGCAGGGTATTTTTGTAAATTTGTGGCAAGAACTTGGATATTTATCCAACTGTAATAATTCCAGAAACTCACCGTCTTTCCATTTACGTCTGATGAGAGGCTCAGTCACAGTACATTCTTGCCAGTCAATTAGGTCGATGTAATCATTACTCTGGAAATTCAGCTTAGGAATCCGAAACTTTCTGATGGTAGTTGTTTGTTCGGAAGATTTCTCGGCCTTCATGATGCGTCGAACATTAAGTTCAGGGACACATCTTCTGTGGTCAAACAACATTGCAGTGAGGAAGTTTTCTGCATGGGCAAAATACGCATTGTCTTGGACAACTCTTTTTACAGTATCATTTAAATTATCTGGAAGATACTGAAACCGAGTTATAAAAAGCTGCAAATTTCTTGGACCATCTTTACAGGTACTGTTACATTTGATCGTGAACCATGATCGTGCATATACTTTCATTACGAAGGTGGCTAATGAGACAAGTTGTGGTGTTGGATCACTAGTTCCAACATACAAACGTAGAATGTGATTTGCGAGGGTCTGCCAACAGGAATGTGCAAGTGTTTCAGGATCCCGATTTGCCAGATCTTGTGGGTAATCACCTGCAGAGACTGTCTTACAAATTTCCCACAAATAAAATTGATCCGAGCTAAGATCTCCAAAGTTAATGTCTGACTCAGTTTTTTTGGAAATGAACAATGGGAAGGTTTGTGCACGTCTTCAGGCACTTTCCAATCAATCCACTAAATTCTCTTGGACCTGATGCTTTCCTGTCGAGTGCTTCAGTGAGGTGGCATAAAGGCAGTTCGTTTAAATGAAGCTGACATATAATCCAATGCACAGGACAGTTGAACTTCTCTTCAAGGTGCCTAATTATACCTGCATTTGTGCCGGTATTAGTCACTTCCAATAAAGACTAACTCCAACAGGTCAAAGTCCTTCTGCTCAAATAAGCTGAAGATACCATCGTAAATGTGCTTTGCACTTTCGCTCTCCAGTGCAAAATGTCCCAGGTAGACCGAACTCGGTTCTTTAACAAGTCACTGAAGTGTAATGTGCTCCTCTCCAAAAAGGTATAACCAATTTCAAATGATAACTTTGGGTACAAAACTAATATCAGCATTCTGTTTGTTGCAGGTGGTAAAGGGTAAAGAATACCTTCAAGTTTTCTAGAAGTGTACCCAATGGATCCTGTGACGAAAGCACAGATTGTGGAGTGGTTTATTGAAACCCGATCCGAAACTCAGGTTCAGCAGAATTTCGGAACAAAATATGGGAACAAAACTGCCCACACGCTACAGCATCCGAAAGTGGTACAAGTCATTCAAGGAAACTGGTAGCATCCTTACAAAGAAAAGCCCTGGATGACCATCGCTGGTTCCAGAAAGGGAGGAGGTTGTGAGACAAACATTCACTCATATCCCTTAAAAGTCAAGCAGCACAACAGCTGGCCATCCCCAAGTCGTCAGTGCACAGAGTGTTACGTCAGAGATTGGAAATGCACCCGTATAAATTGCAGATGGCCCATCACATAGCCCCAGGTGATCATGTGAAACGTAAACAGTTTGCTGAAGAGATGTTGGAGAACATTGAAAATGCTGAATCTTTCCTGAGACAAATCTGTTTCTCGGATGAGTGCACTTTCCATGTTTCTGGAAAGGTTAATAAACAGAATGTGAGAATTTGGGGAACTGAACACCCGCATTGCACAATGGAACATAAACATGCTAGCCCAAAAGTGAATGTTTGGTGTGCCATAATGGTCGACTATGTTATTGGACCCTTTTTCTTTCAGGAAGTGACTGTGAGAGCTGCTAATTACCTGGACATGATTAAGCAGATTGTGTATCCCCAGTTGGATGAACTTGCAACTTTGGTAATTTTCCAACAAAATGGGGTACCATCTCATTGGACTTTGATTGTGAGGAGGTCTGTGGATACCAAATTTCACAATCGATGGATTGGGTGTGATGGTCCCAATGCTTGGCCCCATGTTCTCCGAACTTAACACCCTGTGACTTTTTTATTATTATTATTATTATGGAGGTTCATCAAGGGTGAGGTTTACAGCACCCCTGTTGCAGACATTGCTGACCTGAAGAAGAAGATTACACACGCACTGCAGAACGTTAATACAGATATTCTCGAATGAACGTGGTTGGAACATCGTTTAGACGTTGTTCAGGTGACAAATGGTGCGCATGTGTAATGTCTATAAAACTTCATGATCTGTTCTGTCAATTAACACAAGTTGTGTATTGAGATCATTTATATTAAAACTGTTATGATTATTTGAAATTGGTTACACCTTTATGAGACTCCCTGTACTATACTTTTATGTTTATCAATTGTTAACTTAACTACACGTGTGCTTTTTATGAGACAGGCCTGCTATCGTGCTAGACAGTGCAATTGTGCCATAATAAGTTAATGACATAAACTATTGTTTAAACACATACCTGTTCATGTTGTACATAGCGATCTGAAATGGGCGTAAAAGGAATATTCATAATTCTTTTAAAAAGCAAAGTGTTAGAAAAAGAAGGGAAAGAACTGCACCTCATGATGAAACATCACAACAGGTAAATATAGTATAACTATACTAGTAATCCGAATTTCTTAGCAGCTGTCTACCTTCCTTGAAAAAGCTATCTGATTGATGTGCAAAAGTTTGGAAACTTTGATTCATAATTTACGCCAAGAAATTCGGATTACTAGTATAGTTATGCGGGGCGGCGGAAAGTGAAGTTCGTTGACCGGGCCCGAAATTTGGAATCGTGGTGCACCACCCTCCGTCCTTCTCTCTTGCCGGAACAAACAGAAGAAAAACAATGCCTAAGGAGCTTTGTTAGGGATTAGAACCACCTGACCACTTACCTAGAGGAACTTTCTAAGGCCCATCACAACAAAAAATCGCACATATGCCAAAAAAATTTCTTGGCTAAAATTATTGACCAGGCCCAGGCGGTTCCGCCGCCACTGTAGTTATGCTATTTTAAGTGTAATTGTATGACAGCTTATGATGAAAGATGCAGCCACATCTGACAGTATCACTTCCTTGCTGTTTGCCAGCAATGTGCAGATGTTAGCCTGTTCACTTCTTTGATGCTAGTTTTCATTTTGAGTGGTTCTTTGCTATCTTTAGACTTAAAAAAAAAGCAATTCCCTGTTCCCAAGAAATGTTTGTATGCTACAAAATACCAATAAACTTTGACCAAGGCTATCTTACTTTGACACTTCAGCCATGCTGCGAAGATGGCCAGCCGTACCGATAACGGAAGCATTTGGCTGTATGAAGGTGTGACATCGTGGGAAAATCTTGCAGTGTATGCATGCCATTGCCTGATGAACTGCGTAGAGTTTCTCTAAAATTTTCATCAGCAGTGTATGCATGCCATTGCCTGATGGATTGAGTAGAGTTTCTCTAAGTTATTTTCATCAGCAGTATCGCACATTGCTAATTTTATGAATCACAAAGATTCAATGCTTCATAAGCTGCAGCTTATGAATATCAAAAATAAGGGAGCATCTTATACACTGAGTGGCCACTTTATTATGGCCACCTCAGTACTTCGTTGGGCCACCTTTTGCCTTTAATACTGCGTCGATTCTTCGTGGCATGGACTCCACAAGATGTTGATAGGTGGTTTGTGGAATCTGAGACCATGCTTGATGAATAGCACTTTCCAGGAGTGTGAGATTGCAGGGTTGTGGATCCAGCTGTCTGATGGCTTGTTCAACTTCATCCCACAAATTCTCAATGGGGTTGAGATCTGGAGATTGTGGGGACCACCTAAGCAAAGTAAACTCCCGGCATGTTCCTGAAACCAATCCTGTACAATACAAGCACTATGACAGGAAGCATTATCTTGTTGAAAGTAGCCATTGCCATTGGGATAAACCATCCACATGACAGGATACACTTGGTCCACAACGATGTTTAGATATGATGTGCCAGTCAGACGTTGATCAACACAAATTAAAGGGCCCAAAGCATGCCAGAAAAACATTCCCCAAACCATAACGTTGCCTCCCAGCTTGATGGGTTGTAGCAATGCATTTGGGGTCCATGCTTTCGTGCTGTTTCCGCCAAATTCTCACTTGGCCGTCAGCATGGTGCAACTGAAAACGTGATTCATCGGACCACATAATTTGTTTCCAGTTATCGACTGTCCAATCCTTGTGCTCTGTGCAAAGTGGAGACGCTTTCTCTTGCTTACTGCAGACAGCAAAGGTGTTCGAACAGGCCTTCGGCTGCCATATCCCATCCGATGCAGTGTACGGCAAACAGTGTATGCAGAGATCATTTGAGGGGATCCTTGATTAAGATGGTCTGTAATTTGCTGCACTGTTGCCCTTCTGTTGTCGGTTACCAGTCTGGACACTCTCCGTTCCGCCCGAGCAGTCACTAATCGACGATGACCACACGTTGCACGTAGAGACCCAGTTTTTTGGCTGGCAGTCCAATCTTTAAACACTTTAACAACAGCTGCCCTGGAACATTTCACGAATGCAGTGGTTTCGGTGATACTCGCTCCATGGCTCCGAGCTCCTACAATCGTCCCACGTTGAAAGTCCGTCAAATCGCATTTTTTACCCATCTCGTCACCCAAAAATCACTTCTACTACTGTCGCAAGCACTAAGCTTTCCCTTTTTATACTAGCCTCACCCTCTGGCGGCAACAGCGTTCAGCCAAAGCTCATGTGCTTAAAACTGTCAGGTGGTCATAATAAAGTGGCCACTCAGTGTATAAACAGTTAGTCATAAATTCAGAAAATGATCATGAAAGTCAAGAAAAAGTCACGAATTTTGCTTTGGGGCCCATGAGTTTCTTTATATTTTTAGTAATTGTTCATCTTCTGGTGACAATCTAAGTAATTTGTTACGTGCCAACCACATACAACATAAATGTGGTTTCCATATAATGATCCAAGTATTAAAAAAAAAAAAAAGAGCACTTGTGCTCACCTCCACAAAGAACTGGTAAAGCAAAAAATGTTTTAGCATAAAAATATATGTTCAAAATGTTGTACAGAATTTTGCGGTCAATTTAGCAATTTAAATTATACTGCTTTATATCATGACATTTTCAAATATAAATGTTGAAGAAAGGTGTGCAATGAAATCGTTTAACACAATGTTGAGTATTTCAACTTACTTCAGGTGCAGTCAGAGTATGACAAGTCAGATCTTTGTTACTAGCAGAAAAGCATGGGGGGCCGCCCCGGTGGCGCAGTGGTCTAAGCGATGGCCTCTGATCATTCGTCCGAACGGGGTCCGGGTTCGAATCCCGGTGAGGCATGAATGTTGTGTTTGTCTTACGGCACTGGCTCTCTCCCTTCCCTGGAACCAGTGACCCTAAATTAGGGACGGGCGACTGCTTATAGCCCATTGAGTTGCTCACGGTGGTCGTTAAACCTCCAATCAAAAAAAAAAAAAAAAAAAGCAGGGGGGGTACTTTTTCCACGGAAATGGGGGGGGAGCAGAGTTCGAAATTAACGAGGGCCATGAGCGAAATGCGACTGTATTTGGCGACCAGAGATTTGACATCAGGGGCCAAATTGCGACTACACGTATTTTCTACTGCATTTTATTATGATTCTTTTTAATCTGAATGACTATAATTTATTTTATTGTTGTTTGCGATTCTTAGTGGTTTACAATAATTGCCCCCCTCCCCCTGTTCTGTTTCTTAATTCATCTTCAAGATGCATTTAACAGGTAAAACTGTGTACCAATCAATCGCTCGCGTTGCTGACTTCCCCTTCTCGCCCTCACTATAGTCACACAAGCAAGTTAAAGAAGCGACCTTGAACAATGAGCAGGATCCTTCCACAGTGATCTTTGAACCTTTGCGAGCACCCCCGCCCCTCTCAACCTGAAGCAGAGCGGAGCCCAACGAGAGAATTGTATGATTACTTGTTCATCGCTTTACACATCGGTTGTCCTTTGAATCGATTCATTGTAAATCTAGCGTCAATATAATTTCTTGGCTTATGGCGCATATTTTTTTTGGCTTGTTAGTTCACCAAAATGCGTATTTACACGTCTAGTACGCATCAAAAAGTGTGTTTATGCATCGAAATTTTACCAATGCGTAAAAATCTGCATCTGGAATTTTTCTCGACACGTAAAAATAGGTCTCGAGAAACGCGTAAAATACACTCCGTAGAGTTTTACTAACGTGTAAAGATACGCATTGGGACGGTATTTCGTCATTCAAAAACTGGAAGTAAACGAAATAAAGATTTTTTCCGTAATCATAATTTCGTTTTCTCGCGATGTTGCCTCTGCTTAGTATTGTTGTTATATATAATTTTATTCCATAAATATTTGAATTTCAGTTTGAAACTGGAGGAAAAATGTCTAAAAACAGAAATTTGATGGCACAAAAATTCCCCTGTAATCTTCAGGCATGAGAGTGCCACAGCTTCTAGAATTTCTCCTTTTCCGTCTTAATTTGCGTTATTCTCAAGATTGATGCATAACTGAACAGAAATTTTAGGGCAATTGGTACTGGTGAAGGATGCTTTCCACCTGAAACTTTCAAAAACGGAAATTTTGTCTTTCAAAACTTTCGAAAATGGATGTTAGACGCATTGAAGATTTTTCCTGTAATCATAATTTTATTTTTAACGCGGTGTTTCCTCTGCCTAGAATTGTTGTTAAATATAATTTTATTTCATAAATATTTGTATTTCCCCATGAAAATGGAGGGGGAATTGTTCGAAAACGGAAATCAGACGTAGCAAAGATTTCTCCCTTAACTGTAATTTTTTTTTCCGAACGATGTTCCAAACATGTGTCCTGTGTTCTTAAATATTTCCCCAAAAGGTGTACATTTCATCTTGATAAGGGGGGGGTTCCGAAAACGAAAGTGATGAATCTGAAAAGTTTGTAAGAATTGATGCATGGTGTTCAAAAGTATTAATATCCTCAAAGTTACACTAATCAAAAATAGTGAAAGCTGGTCCTCACAGACTGAAAGTTTTTTAGCATGATGGATAAAATTGTCATCCAAGGGCATAAAAGAAAGAAAAAAAAAGTGACAATAAAGAAATGGGAAGGGTAACAAACATATCAACAAAATGAAAATTTAAGCACTGGATGCTGCTTAGCTGCAGAGTCAACAAAGGACAAATGTGGCTATGGTACTTGCTAAGAAGTTTATGCTGGGCAAAATCGCTGTCCAGAGTTTTAGTTACTCTTCAATTGTGTATGTAAAAAAATAATAATTTTTGGCTCCTAAATATTTAGCTGCACGGACCATTTAGCACATGGCGAATTTTTTTAGTTTTGTACCCTGGATCAGAGTGTCTCCCATCTTTAATAAAATAATGTGTGTACACACACGCATGCCGTACTTGGAGACACACACACACACACACACACACACTACTTTTAAAAATCGTCATGTTAATTGGCATGAAATTGCATTTCCCAAATTTGGTAGACCCTGCTACAACAGTTTCACCATTTTCACACCACTCTTAATACTTTTTAACCATAGATGTCCTTTTTCGAAATGGACACAACAACCCTTTGTGCGCCCACCTATTTTAGCCATTCATAAATTCTGATAAATCCTTGATTTTACCCATCAAGTTCATAACTTAGCTCTCAACTGAACCATGGACCTCTTTCTACACACCCCATGCCCTCATTATGCCAGCATTGGGTGTAACTAACTTTGTTTAGGATTGGTCATAATTCAGTGAGGATTCAGTGTACAGTGTTGAAATTAGAGGAAAGTGGTTTGTTTCCTATGCAAATTGTCTTACACACATGTAACAGAATTTGTGTTGGACACCACTTCTAATTTCAACTTTATTGCTCCATGTATGGTTTACACAATTACAAAGTGCATTATTAGTACTTTTACTTATGTGTATAATTCTAACTCAGTGTATGTCTTTCAAGTGGAAAAATATCATTTAAAAAAATAATAAAAAAATTGAGGAGGAAGCAGTTTTTTTCTTTAATTTAGGTATTTGCTATGGGGTAACTATAATTTATTTCTGCACTTCATAAGGGGATTGCCATCATGCATACCTTGTGTAATATTGTGAAGTTTGGTTCATTATGCAGGACTGGATTTCCCATAACTCTACTGCAAGCTAGTAACTGTAATCCATGTGGAAAACTATAGTAAATTTGAAAATATGCATCATAGTAGAAGAGAGGGTAAGGATAATTATATTTTGCATTGGTCTTGTCATGAGGTTTATAATTGTTAGTCTGCACAGATGCTGCCAAATGCAGATTACTGAAGTGCTAATTGTTGAGCAGCATAAATTTTAAAATTCACTGATGTATTTACAGCATGCAGTACAGGAATTTCAGATGGTGCTGTGAGACATATAGCATTTGTCGTAGAATTTTTGAAAAGTGGGCAATAATAAATTTTAACATTTTTGTTTATATAGTTAGCCTTTCTCACATGTAGTCGATCATTCCTTATCCTTATAGTAATTTTTCTATTGATAATTAAGGTACTAAACATTCTGTTCTAAACATAGCTGCCCTGTATTCCATCTGATCCTTATGTAAGTGGTAACAAGAACTACTTGTACTTTACATGGAAAAAAATACTTGTTGGGCCACACAAGCTATTTGCGAATTATTTGCCACACAACAAATAAAACAAATTTTATTAGTGAAATGTGTCCTTATCTTTACTATAATTTTATATTTCATTAACACTGTGCACATTTTTTCACAAGTTAAAATTTTGTTTACATTCTTACAGAAAATAAGTGTGATTTCTTTCTTGTAGGGTCTCCTGACATTGATGATTTTGGAAATGTAGTAAGTCTTATTCAAATTTTTAGATTTTGTGTATGTTGATAAATTTTAAAATGCTGTACATTTTCTTTTCACACATATACAGATAATCCTCAGCTAACAATTTACCGAATGTGAATTAATTTTAACGCGGTTTTCTTGTGCAGCTCACATGTCAACTAACACACTGAAGTTAGTTTATGTAACATGATTTCTGGAAATGTTCTGGAGCAGGAGCCTACAACCTGCGGCACTCTGTGTGATTTTTAATGGCACGTGGCAAGTTCCAGGCACAGAGCAGAAACCTTCCCAAAAAATAAGTGATAGTAAATAATCAATATTTTGCAACATTTTTTTTCTCTTTCTAAAATGAATCTACTATATACTTATAAAAGAGGTTTAAGCTTTTCACTGCTGAATCTGAGGTTGGAAACAAGCATACAGGAGGTGGGAAAGAAAGTTGCATTGCTTTTGACTTCTCTTATTCCTGTGAGCTAATACCGGGTGCACCATATAAAAGAGGCCCTGTGGCCAGACGTTGTTAGCGGGTTAAAATTCTTTGGCGGGTTTCCAGTTAAAACCGCTTTGTTCCACTTCTAACCGGTTTCTGCATGTACAGCTGCAAAGCAATTCTCCGGGGTGGTTAGTCACAGCCAGAGCAGCATAGGTACGCGGTCATAAGTGTAAGTGAAGAGAGAACAAAGGCAACGGAAATGGTTTTAAGTATGGAAAAGCGGATTTTTTATTGTGGAACAGTATTTCAGAAATAACTCGTACAAGGTTTTAAATGAGTTCTTTACAGAAAAATGTCCACATTGTGCAGCACTGGCAAATTCAGTGGTACAGAAGTTAGTGCGGAAATTTCTTGAAACCGGCATGGTGTGTAACAGGAAAAGAAACAAATCCAAGACAATTCGTACTGAAGACAATATCAAGGATGTGTGCACAATGATGTTACAAAGCCCGTGGAAGTCGATTTGCCTATTATCGTCTGCAACGGGAATATCTGCCACGTCATGCTGATGCATACTTAAGGTGGATTTGCATTTTCGGCTGTACAAAGTTATGGCGCTCCAAGAACTTAAAACTCCTGATTATGCAAAACGGATGCAATATTGTAAGTGGTTTCAGGAGACCATTGCCAGCGGTGAAATGGAGCCAACACTTTATTACACGACAGATGAAGCATGGTTTCATCTGTCCGGGTATGTCAATGCGCAAAACAGCAGGATTTGGACCGACACAAATCCCAGACGGACAATGAAGACTCCTCTGTACAACCAAAAGATAGGCATTTGGTGTGCTGTGTCGGCGAAGAGGATAGTCGGCCTGTTCTTTTTCACTTTGTTGTAAACTCAGGTAAATTACTCCTGTTTTCTGTCATTTCAACTATTCTTTACCATGTATAGTAACATTGCCTGACTGTTGTTCATTATACTTGGGCCTCTTTTATATGGCACACCTTGTAATTTCACACATGAAGATAGTTTTGAATCCTCATCAAAACGGCCTGATTACTGCAGATTCCTGTGTGAGACGTAAAGAAATACACTCCTGATATAGAACTAAGTAAGGACAAGGATCCCACTAAGATTTTTTTACCTATAAAAAGTTGTATTGTTTTTTCTTCATCTCTAAATTATTACTTATTTTATAAATATTTATATATCAAGTGTAAATTTAATTGAAATTCCCCCATTGAAAGGTAAAAACAAATATGGCTACACACACACTTAATTATACTTTTGTATTGCACTAATTATCTTTATAACTGAATTTTCTTCAAAATAGTAACTCCTTTGTATTTTTTATTAATAGAATAAATTTCATTTTCTTAAATATTCTCTATTAATTATTAAATCTGATTCAGAAAAGTGTTAATTTGTCGAACGAATATATAAAATTGTGCGAGTACCTGAATGCATAGTGTTTGTGGTTCTTAAGGTGGACATCAAGTGAAAATGCGGCGCTATACTTGCAATGGGAAAGTTGAGTTACATAAGTTCTCATACAAGAATTGTTTCTTGACTCAAGAAAATTGCCACATGTACGAAGAAAACACTGAACTACAGTTAGTCGCTATCAAATTTTAAAAAAAAAAAATTATAGGGAATATTTTAAAATTAAGTATTTGGTAATTGGAGTAGTGTTGCATATTGTCAATAGGTGGTGCTATGCGTATGTCAAGTACTGAAATTGTGGCATATCTTTACCTTTTTTCTTGAATATTAAGTTTTCATACACACAATAATAATTGAGCTGTCGTTTAGGATGTCAGTAATTATTTAAATCACTTACATTACAGTTTATTGGCATTTCTACCTGCAGACATTTGTAAATTAGAAATCAGATGCTGGTACTCTAAGATGCTGACAGACGCTTTTTCAGAAAATGAATCATTCCTACCTCCCCCACAAAGCAGAGGATGGGGGGGGAGGATAAGATTTCCCCATCAACCAAGGGTTTGGGGATCGACCGGGGGCATCAGGTTTCTGTGTTAGTTGCGGGAATGAGTAATTATGTGTAAAATCCACTGTGCTGACCCTTCATTAATAGCGTTTCAGAGCAGAATAGTGGCCAGCGTTTCTCGGGACGAGGGAGGGATGTTTGGCCCTGATAGAACGCATCCACATTTTTGTTTATTATCTTTTCCATGAAAGAAATGTAATTGTGAAAAATGAAAAAAAAAACAATTATCAAAAAATGATTAATATTGTAAAAGTAAGACACAGTGGCTCACCGAGGATTTCTTTATGGGTGGCCCAAAATATTGATGATGCAAGTAAAAATATCCTGGAGAAAACATCTCCCAAAATATTGGAAAGTGATAAAAATATATCCACCATACTAAAGTGTGCTTCTGATTATTCGTAAAATATATATTTAAAAACATGTACCAATATATTTAAAAATAAGCAGCCAGAGAACAAAGAACCAAGTCGTACCTAATGCAGAGGGCCCGGGAGCCTTGTCCACCCATACTGAGTAGGTCACTGGTAAAACAAATGTATGATATAAAATTTTAGTACTTTATTTTTTTTTAATTAAATTACATTGTGTTGTGCCCAAATAACAATAGCTAGGTATGAGCTCACAAAGAGTAGCAACAGTCTTAGTTTTGGAATTTGTGATTTCAACCTGACACTTTTTGAAATCATTTTTTATCATATTTCAACTCCTGTATAGGATAAATCAATCTTTTTTTTAATTTGAGAAAATAACCCAAAAATAATAATAAAATTATGTATTCGTTGTAAATAAGTGCATGATATTTACACACAAGACACGAAAAAACAAAAGGGTTATCCAGAAATAAGAACTAACTGACCAAAAGTGTAACATATAGTGCAGTTGGTTAAGTCGCTGTGCACTGTGTGGGAGGCAGATGTTTCTGATGGGTGTTTGAATCCTGGTCCTGCGGGCCACCTAGTCTGCGGTTTTTCCGGGGTTTTCCGCAGACTGTGTGTTTGGAGATTCGAATGTGAGATGGTTCTCTGTGAAGTCTGCCCCAGACGCACTTTGTCCCTCGGTTCTCCTGGTTGGTGGTTGGGCGTGGGGCTAACGACCCCACCTCATAAAACATCTCTCTTTATGAGATCTCCTAAAAATACTCTTTGGGAAGGCCAGGGCCCACATCGGGTTGTCAAGTCATTGAAGAAGAAAAGTGTGACAGCGTAAAAGAATACAAAAATCATCCGGAGAGCGTAAATATTGTCTGTAGTAACTTTCCTCGTCTTGTGTCATCAATATTAGGCAAAATGAGAAGACTATTTCAAACTGAAAATTCATTTTCACAGCCACTACTCCCCTCCCCAATATCTGGTGATATGGGATTTGGCAAAATGTTATTACACGAAATAGGAAGTGAATTTGCTACTGAAATTTCATACTTTGTTTTACAGCTGCTAATGATTTCCAATATTTGGCAATAGGAAAAAGGAAGAGCAGTTTTCATATGTGTCCTGTCATACGCAGAAGAAAATGTTGGCTATGGAAGCCAGCTGTGATAACTATTTTTCTTTTTCTTCTGTTTTTTTTTTCACCCGGTGTATTATTACCACATAGACGAAACGTAACCGCATGCAAATAAATAAGTAAATAAATAAAAATCTGGTAATCCCTCGCACCTATGTCCTCGAGCTATGTGAGTTGAACTGACAGGAACGAACTGCAAAAAACCAGACTGTTTAATAAAACTAATCTAGTGCCATTATGCCCACACCACACCACTGTCTCATTCACTCCCAGTCCTACCTCAAGCCATAAAATCCTGGAAACTATAGTCCTAGTCAACTAACCTTCGTGGAAAGGTACGGAACAGCTACCTGCTCTTCGGAAAATAGTGGCAAGTATTTAGGATGAAAAGCAACAGAATCATTGCTTAGAATCCATTTTTGTTTGTGTGAAAAGTGATAAATAAAATTTTCAAAATGGCAGAGCGTTTCAATAATAGATTTGTTACGAGAAGTTACTCAATCAATAGCCTTGCATTTTTGGTAGCTAATTCCATCTAGCAAGTTTGCGCAACTCGGAGAGGGTTGGGGTTGCTTGAGTAAAAGTGCAGCATTATTAACTTGACTTGTTATGTAGATGTTATTAATATTAGAATGGCGCATGAAATATTTCTAAAACGGTCCAGGCCAAGGGCAATAACTTGCTATGAGCACGGTGAGGTGACTGAAATAAAATTTTAATCTTTACAGGTGACTGCTCTGTGCAGAAGTGAAAATGGTGAAATCAAAAATGCCATTTTTGCACAACCTCAGGTTTTCGTGGTCAGCTTGCATAGAAGTGGTAAAATAAATAAAAAAATAAATTTGTTAACGACCGTCTAATGCCTTTGTGGATGTTGCTGATGCTTAGTTGTCCATTTAATAACAAATACTACAGCACTGAAAAATATTAGAAAGCTATTTTTTTTTTTTATGCAGAGCAAATTCATGGCTTTCAAATTTCCTGTGTCCAGTTGTATGTGTGACTGCTTGTCCAGTGGCCAGACGTTCATTGGCCAGTTGATTGAACTCTGCTACAGTTGCTTGAACTTACTCCATTCACACCATCAAATGTATCATCGAACTAAATATATCGCTGTACTCATATGCATTGTGATTGTGTGCTTATTGTGTATTTCTAAATATAGTTTATATTCATGTTTATATCAACTACATGTAGAAATACACATTCAGCACACAATCACAATATTTATGGATGTTCACTACCCAGCAGTAATACCTAAAATAAATATGTATTGTGTCAATACATATGACACAATACATGTTTATTTTAAATGTATCATCAAACTGATAGCATCATGGTATGTCTTGCGGTTGCATACTGCTTGTAGAATTGTAAAGGGATTGCAAATTGCTATTCAAGTAATTAGCATGTGCGTTTGATATTTGCACTATACATCAGAAATGAGAAATTTTCTCAACCTCACTTTCACACCTTTAACGTGTGAGCAGTAATTTCATTATTTCTGTCTGAATGTTAGAATTCATTTTTGGTTTTGCTATTAGCACAAGCTAGCGAGCGCCATAATACTATCATGCCAAAAATTTGTTATGTACGACATCTGATTTGTGAGAAAAACACACAGAACATAATTTCGATATTTGATATATCATCATCATGGTAATAAAACATGTTTAAACCACAGCTGTAGAAAGTGAACCTGATATGCATTTTATATATTTTGTTTTTTTCAGTATGGAAAAAAAAATTGTAAGAAAATAACTGATGCAATGTTCACATTGCATCTTTTTCGACCTCAAAGTTTGAAGTATAATAATACATAAATTTGAGTAAGTCGTAAACTTTTGGCAGATCAACTTGAGATGTACTGAGAAATGTGAAAAAACTAAAAGAAAATCATATTCCTCTCTATAATGAAATGAATGAACTACTAACTAAATTGATTTGTGCCAGATCGATTTAGTTTTCCTAACTAGGGTTGTTCCATTAGTTGATAGTCTAACAATGAAAGAACATCACAAACTCTGAACCCTGATAAATCCACTGGGGAACACTTAGTCACATGTGTTCTCCAGATATTGTACCTGAATAAATTTGCACATACCACCAGAAAGCAATTTTGTCAGTGTGATCAAGTTTCCCACTGGTTGAAGGTTGGAAGTGCAACTTGGGCCAACTGAAAAATCAGATGTGGTACTGAAACCCTCTGCCTATTCTACAAAAATTTGGTGTCGTCTGGTTTTAATGGACGATGGAGATGTCAACATGATTCATACGTGTCCTGGAAATCCTGGAAAATTCCTGAAATTCCATTTTGTCTTGGAAAAGTTGGAAATGTCCAAAAATGCTGTTACATGTCCTGGAATTTTATCCATTTTTGCCTTTTGTCCCTGCATGATGTTTTGTAGTTGAGGATTTTTCTACTGATATAACTTATGTCTAGCAAATTTACCTGCAAAATGCTGGGGGGGCGCTGTTGGTTTTCTTGTCTGTTAGCAGTACTGAAGCTGCGTTATTAGCACTTCTTTTTATAAAAAAGATTGTGCCTATGTTATCACTTTGTCCAGCTGGGGACACCATGTTTCTGTAACTATTGGATCGATTTGTAAAATTCTTTTTGTATTGGAAAGCTTGAAATGTGAGAATGACCCTTTAATTCAGTCCCCCCCCTTCAATGCACAACTTCGTTGCTAAAAGGCATAAATGCAGATCCTATCAAATTCAAAATACATTTTATTTTGTACAATTGCTTCTGTGCATCTGATTGAAAAAATTCTTTTTCCTTTCGATGCCATTTATATCAAAGACTATTTTAGTTACAGTCTCATTTTCAAGTAAGGCATAGATTTTCCGCTAGGTGGCGTAAAGGTAAATCGAGGTTTTCCCCGATATCTCCACTTCTAAAGGTCCGATTCAAAAAATTCATGTGTTTAATACAGCTCCTAATGGGAAATGTTTTGCATATAGTTTCTTTTTTTTTTTTTGGTAAAGAATGGTTTCACCACCAGGGGGTGTAAGTGTTTATTTCGGGGTTTGATGTATTTGCAACAAAACTTCTGTAAACTCGATTGAAAAAATTCTTTTGTGAACTGATACCGCTCACCTAGTGTAACCTTTTGAGAATAACTCGTGCTTAAAATAGTGCATAGTTTTTTCACCAGGGGGCGTAATGCATATCTTAGTTTTGTAGATATCTCTGTTTGCTATGGGTCCGATTTGAAAAATTATTTCTTTGTTGGAGAGCCTTTTCGGTGTGAAATGGTTCTAACAGGGTTTAAGCTGGCTCAAAAAATGCTGTAGCAAAAATGCTAAAATGGGGGAAAAAGTTGTAGCAAAATGCTAAAGAAAGTTAGCGCCTTTTGTCAATCAAAAAATTGTAATATCAAATTAATTGTTCGCTCTAACAATGCCTTGGACAGCAGTGGAAAACTAATTAGCTTGGAACATACTAACATATTTAAAAGAAAACTGTATTGGGCAGTGTAAGTTCTTTTTCTAAAATCATGATTAAATAAGCATAAAATTCAAATCTGAAATTTGATTTTGTGAGTTACCATTGTCTTTGCATGAATGATTTGATTAATGACCAGTATGAATTGAATAAGTAAAATGCCAATACTGTTACTATTAATAAAAATTTTATTTGTGTCAAGAGATGCACCGAAAACCCTGGTTACGACATTATAAGCTGCTTTCGTGATTGAACTTACTGTGTACCACATCTACCCGTATTTTAGGTTAAAATTTATTAAAAAAAGACTTGTATATATAAATATATATATAAAGGTATATCATCATCATCATCATTGTCAACCATTATCAATCCACTGCTGGATGAAGGTCTCCCCAAGTTTCCTCCACAACGGTCTGTCTTGTGCCAGTCTCCTCCATGTGACCCCTGCATACTTTCGAATTTCATCCACCCATCTCCCATGTGGTCTTCTTCTGGGTCTTTTCCTGTCCCTTGGAATCCAATCTAAAATTTCGGCTGTCCATCGATGATCTGTCCTTCTGGCAGTATGTCCAGCCCATTGCCATTTCAGGGATTTAACTCTGATCATGATGTCTTCCACTCGTGTCATTTTTCGGATCCACGAGTTCCTCTTCTTATCTCTCCTGGTTACACCAAGTATGCACCTCTCCATGCTTCTCCAGTGTTATCTTCAAGCGGTGTGAAAGAACTTTAGTGAAGATTTTATAAACTACTGATAGGAGGCTGATAGGTCTGTAGTTTCTGAGATCCTCAATGTCACCTTTCTTATGTAGCAGGATCATTGTAGCGGTGTTCCAATCCTCAGGAATCTTTCCTTCATTAAGGCATCGAGTGAAAATTTGGGCGAGTACTGTTTCGATTTCTCCACTTGCTTCTTGTATGATGTCTACAGTAATTCCATCTTCTCCTGGAGCTTTTCCCTGCTTCATGTTCTTGATCGCATGTGCAACTTCTGCTGGAAGGACTGGAGGAACTCTGGTACTGGTATCTTTCATGATGTCTGGAGTGCATGTATCATCCCTTTCATATAATTTGGAGTAGAAATCTTTCACTCTTGTCAAAATTTCGCCTCTATTTCTTGTTACAGAACCATCTTCTTTTCTCAGTGCCATAATCTGTTTTCTTCCCTTACTGAGATGTCTCTTTGCTATCTTTAGGCTTTGGTTGTTTTCAATTGCTTTCCTCACTAGTTCACAGTTGAATTTTCTTACGTCTTCAGTGATACTTTTTCTTACTGTCTTGCATAGCTCTATATATTCCACTTTGGAAGTCACATCTTCTTTAGTTGTCCTCATCTCTCTTCTTTTTTGCATCAACATTTTCGTTTTTCCTGATAATTTATTTACATGCAACTTGTTCTTAGACCCAGCTAATTTTGTTGCTGTTTCCATAAGAGCTTTGGTTACTTTTCTGTTAACTTCAGAGATGTCCACTTCTTCCGATGTTAGGCCTTCTAAAGCAGAGAACCTGTTCTTCAGTTCCAACTTGAAGGTATTATGGTGTTTTTTAAGGTTGGTTATGTCAATAGATTTTGTTTGTCTTATGAGCTTGCCACGTTCAAGTTTAGTGTTGAGGTGCATCTTACATCTCACCAATCTATGGTCACTACCTGTGTTGAACTTGTTCAGCACACTGCAGTCTTGGATGACGAATTTTTTGTTACACATAATAAAATCAATTTCACTTGTTGTTCCATTTGGATGTCTCCATGTCCATTTCCTGTGTGGCTTTTTCTTGAAGAAGGAGTTCAAGATGAAAAACCCTTTCTGCCTCTGCAAACTCAACGAGAGTATTTCCACGCTGGTTTCTGTTGCCATGACCGAATTTACCTACTGAAGTTTCATTCTGTTGCCGTTGCCCTATTTTTGCATTGAAATCTCCCATAATTATTTTCAAGTGCTGCTTACCTTTATTATTTAGATGACAAATTTCCTCATAAAATTCTTCAATTTCTTCTTCAGGATGACTTGTGGTGGGTGCATAAGTTTGAATAATCTGAGCCTGGTATCTTTTCGAGAGTTGGATAACAAGTCGTGCAGCTCTGTCAGAGGAACTTTCAACTTCTACAACTTTATCCTTCAGTTTCTTGTTTATTATAAATCCAACACCACTAGTTCTGCCAGTATCTGTCCCACGATAGTAGAAGAGATGTCCACTTTTCAGTTCGATGAGATCTTCTCCTTTTCTCCTTACCTCACTTAGCCCCACGATGTCCCACTTGATCCTTTGTAGTTCCTCTTCCAATTCAAGAAGCCTTGAATCAGAAGATAGGGAGCGTCCATTGTACGTAGCCAAGGTCAGCATCAGATGGCAGCCTAGTCCGGTCCTCCGGGGATTCTTAGCACCCTCTGCCTTCATGTCGCACTGGCCGCTGCCTTGGCCAGGTACATTCCAGCTGCCGGAGACTGAGGGCCAAGATTTAAGTTGTGGAATCATTTTGGAGGGGTTTGGCCATAACTCACCACGCTGGCCAAGCGGGTTGGTGAGTGTGGGATAGAATTTCCTCCAATCCCGATGGTATAGTTATACCACTATTGGCGATCGTCAGAGCCCCTTTAGTGGGAACAGGATGCACCACGAGAAGGCGGGGTTGACATTTGTCAAGGAGAGGCTGTGATGTTACGCATCACCTGACCTTACATCCCTAAAGGTATATAAGTGTAAATAAATTTAAAAAAAAAGTCTTTGAGCATCAATAACCCTACTCAATTCAAGTATTTCTAAAACAAGTTAAATTTAAATTTTTATTAATAGTAAGAGTATATTCCTCAAACCAACTATTATAAAAATTACAATATATTCAAATATTACCATTTCAGCCTTCTAAATATTTATTTTTTAATATCAAACAAAGACAAAGTACGCATGGTTCATATCGCGAATCGGTAAAACAAAAAAATGTGCTATGAAAATAATATTAGTCCGACAATTATTGTAGTGTGAGTATATGTGTATTTCACACATTAATTTACAGGTACTTGAAAATGTTAAAAAAAAAAAAAAAAAGCTTGTGGTGAAAACATTTCTCCGCGTTCGCACTTCGTCACTTCTTATAGAAGAGGGGGTGGGCAAAGTACGGAGGGAACGGCTACTTCACCGGATGTGGGATTTTGAAAGTGCTTCCTCGTTGTTTTGCTCTGTGACCTCACTCTCCCCGCAAAATGACATGGAAGAGGTAGGAACCTCTTCCATGTCATTTCTGCCGATCGCGGGCAGGAACTTTATTTCGCAATCGGTCCTTCAGCTTTCATGGAATTCATGCTATTTTTGCAGAAGACAGAACTGTCTGTTTTGAGTCGTTAACATAGCAGTGTTAAATGTTTTACAAATAGGGAATTTCGTAATTGCTAACCCTCAAGATTAATTACAATACATAAAAATAAATATTTTTTAAAAATAGCGTTAACTTTTTCAGTACTGCCGGAAAAGAGAACGAAAAAAAATGACCTCCTACCCCTTGCGATTGTTAATTATACTCGAGAATCGTTTCTGGTACGTCCTCCCCTCGTAATCCATCCCCTTCTAGCTTGTAAAATATGTGATGACAAACCACGTGGTGAAACTTTACTTGCTTGACAGACTGTTGTGTGTGTTTACATTTTCTGGGGATCAAGACCGCCGGGATTCTTTGCTTATTTTTATTTTCTTATTTCGGTCTTGTCTGTGTTTCCGCTTCCAGTATCTTAGCAGTTGTTTACAAGCAACTATTTCCTGAGGTTTTTCTTCAGCTTGGAAGCCGTGGTTTCGGCAACAACTGAAATTAAAAACTTTTTTTTCTGTAGTTACGCATACGCTTTGTCTCTATCATGTGCGATGGAAAGTTGACACATTATTGTTTTGATGTTTCGATCAACCTAAATTGATTGATGTTTTAATCGCTCTAAATGTTTGATGCTTCAATCGAACTCCTTCCGCGTAGGAATTTTTTTGATTAGTTAGCAGCAATATAAGAAAATAATTATAAGAAAAATATAAGAAAAAAAAACAAATATAAGAAAATAATTGGAAATTGGGAATTTTCACTTAATTTATCACTTGCTAGGACGTAGCTTTTTCTTGCTGCAATGCACAGTTCGCAGTTTAAATATGGTATTTTATCCCTCCAGTTAAATTGCACCCATTTGTAAAGGGAGCACCATTTTTCAAGTTGCTCGGAAGGTATATTAGATTCAGTAGCAGTTTTACTTTTTTTTAAATTTCAAACTCACATTCTTTTTCAGTTGTTTTATCGGCACTGCCTTCGCAATCTTTGCGTTTCTTAATAATGAAGTTACCCATTGAAATACGGCACGTTGTATGATGGATGGCAACTTGAGTGGCAAGAGCAACCCCTAGTTTGCACTTATCTTTCCTAATATGTGTTCTTTCTCTGTAGAAGTTTAAAAGGTCACGAAGGCAGAAGTTGTTTATGGCCTTGGGGGTGGGAATGAAGCCGTAGACATCGCAGTTGACTTGAATGGGGGAAGGTGTCTAATCCCTCTAGCCTTTATCTTACCCTGCCAGCCTACCCCACCCTTTATGGAGCGCTCTAGAGTGTATGTATGGGGGTAGGGAGTGATTCAAAAGGTGTTGTAGGGACACAGTTGGAACCTATTATACCTTAAGGATTAAGAAAATAACATTAGCAGAGTACAAATCGCTGCCAGAATTTTGAAAACTTTAGTTTCCACAAAAAAAAAAAGAATTGCCGGAGTAGAATCCGCTGATGGGTTAATATTTAAACGGCGGGCGCAATTTTGCGACAGACACTCATTTTTTTTTCTCGCATTTTAGATTAACTCTTCGCATTTCACGAAAATAGCGACCGCAGCTTAAACACTGGGTTCTAAAATTTCAAAATTTTCTTAACGCACAAGTGTGCCACTAGAGGGCGTAAGTTCATGTTTCTGTTTGAAGAAATATCTGCTGTTGCCACTGGGGAGGCAGCTCTGTAGCATTACAAAATGAACACATGTGCAATGCAACTAAATATAGCTTTAAATATGAACTGATCAAAATGAAGGCATTTGGTAGCATATACAGATTGCTCCAATATTTGCCAACTGCCAGGACTTCTGAAATATTTAAAAATATATTTAGAATTTTTCTTTTGTGATTTTTGACTGTTTTTTCATTCCATAAGTTCTTTTGGAGCCCTAGTTGGAAAGCATTGCCCTGCTGTAAACATATTTAAATTTACTATTTGATGCTGTAAATGGCTACTTGGTGTTAGGAGGTTAAGAACTTTCTAGCCTGACTTTTTTTCTCACAGTGATTAGTGGAAATAATTCAGAACACTACAGTACAAAATTTTAAAATTATGGTTTGCAAATGATATTAAAAAGTTGATCACTAGTCCGCAGAAAGTTTTAAGAATAACTAAGGGAAATTTTATGACTTAAAAAAAATCAAGAATTTTGAATTTGTGGTGAAATGCCAATATAACACTTTCCAAGTGTTAAATATTCTAGACAAAAAGGATGAAGTTTATGCTTGAATAATGAATAGCAAAGAGTTGATTTCCTACTAGTAATATTTTAAGAAAGCTACATAGTGTTTCAGTTAACATTTTGTACAGAAAATGCAAACTCCATGTTTACATTAGAACTAATTCGTTATATCTGCAGATACAGGTAGTCCCCTGGTTATGAATGTCAGACTTACGTACAACCTGTAGTTAAGACACACCCCGTGAAGCCTATTATATTAAAAATTCAAGTTGCATAAAATGGTTCATAATAACAAACGAGCACTAATTTGTGACGCACATCAAAACATTGTGTGTCTACAGCAGTTCGTTGGCTTATGAGTGTGTTGGCCCCGAGGTAGGACAAACACTTAGTTCTTTTCAGTCAGACCACGCTGCTATTAACAGTGTCTTATGCATTATT
The DNA here is from genome assembly GCA_039090855.1 of Macrothele yani. Lineage (NCBI taxonomy): Eukaryota > Metazoa > Arthropoda > Arachnida > Araneae > Macrothelidae > Macrothele > Macrothele yani. The sequence goes on along the minus strand of CM077016.1, from coordinate 70,513,827 downwards.
ATGAGATGTTTTAGTGCATCTGGAAGTGTTTCTTTAATGTCTTTTTATACATAAAAAGGTACACTAGATGTAGACACTATTTTCACTTGATGAACTTTCATTTATTCTTGCCTTCTTCTGAGTTCTTTTTGGGTTTGCAGATGTTTCTGGCCTCTGGATTTTTGTCAAGGCCTGTTCTCAATGTATGGAAGTATTATAAGAATTTAAATTTTATTGCCAGTTTCCACTTGCTGTTACCAGTTATTAAACTGAAATGTTTCATTGTGTATTTTGTAATTGTTATTTAATTAAGTTGTTGAAAACACTTAAGCTTTGAAGGTTCATTGATGAAACTGTTTTTTTTTTTTTACTTGTAAATTTACAGGTCCATCAATGAACCTTCAAAACTTAGTGTTTGTTACATCTGTAATGGTTTGTTAAATCTGTAGTGTTGGTTTCCTCGTGGAGATAACTGTTTGGACTGCTAGAACCTCTTTTAGGCTTTCAAGTAATTTATACATGACATCAGTGCTATTGTACTGCACTGAGATTACACCTTAAATGACAGTGAAGGAACATGTGGTCACAAAATTGCTTTACTGAGAAATTTCAATTTTTGATTTTCAATCTGATCAGACTGAAATCAAGGCAAAATAAAAATAAGGCAATTACTGAAATGAGGTTTAATATGTAAATAGGGGTTGTACAAAGTTCATAAACAGAAATTTATTGTTGTACAGTAAAAAAAAAAAATGATGTTAACGCTCCAGAAAACTGAAGAAAAGCATGTAAATTTTGTGACTAGAAATTTGTATCAGACAAAAGTTTCCTTTTTCGTGGAAGATTTTACCAACAGACGGAAGGCCTTGTAATGGGTAGCCCACTGTCACCTATTTTATGTGAAGTCTACATGCTCCACTTTGAAGACAAACTCTTTCAGCTTGTTACATTTGACATGTGGATTTGATATGTAAATGACACTTTTGTTCTCTGGACTGACATGAATTCGGAAATACCTAAATTAGTTGAACTTATCAATTCAATTGATCCTCATATACAGTTCACCTGTGAGACTGAAAATAATGGCTGCTTACCATTCCTTGTGTCATGCTCTAGTACAACAGTTTATCAAAAACCATTTGCTGTTTCCCTACCCCACATTCAAAATCAAATCACCCATGAAAACAACAGGTCTCTGCCTTCTACACATACATATATTGTGCAATTCATATATTCTCAACTGAGGATTCCTTACAGAAAGAGCTTGATTTTCTTAAACGAATTGCTGTACACAGCTTCCGTTATAGGCAAAGCTGTCTAAAAATTTTGGGAAACCGAAGCCTGTCTGCTCGCTCACGCCAATAAACCTCCCAGTATGAAAGAATTGGACTGTTATCCCATTTGCTCCTCAGATTTGCTTCGGGATTTCAAAAATTCTCAAAAGTTTTAATTTCAAAGTTATTTTCAAACCCATAAACAAAATGAATTTTTACGGATCAAAAGACTACATCAAAGACATAAATTCCTGGGAAATTTATCAGGTACCTTGTGAATGTGGACTTTCATATATAGGACAGACCTGCAGGGCTTTTATGTTTTCGTGTGAAGGAACACAAAACTTACGTATGGAACTATGAACTGAAGAAGTCTTCTATAGCCCAACATTGTCACGAAAATAGCCATAAATTTTTGTTTGGAAACACTACGCTTATTGATAAACCTGATTTGACTATCGAGCTTAATATATTAGCTTTACACATATACTGGAATTCTTCATGGCTTGTCAATGATGTGATGTCGACTCCATATCTTTCAAGTGCGTGGAAACAACTCACTAAAATCCATGACCGTCAGAACTCTGATGATGTCACAATGATTTGAATGTTTACATTTCATTCTTCCTGATGATGTCAAGCCAAACACTGCGAAACTATAGTTGATGTATAACAAACATTTTATTGTGAGAAACGGTGATATTTTTATTATATCTTAAAACCATAAGTTTAGTAGTCATTAAAGATAAAAAACATGTAATGTTAAAATTTTTTCACACATCAGCACTGGAAATGTCCACCATTGCGGATTAACACGAATACACTAAAATTTTACTTACTGATGAGGTAACGTCTCGTAGTTGTACTGTGCTTCGAGTGGCAGAATCTTTTCAGAACCTGCAAGCCATCAAACTTAGCGTGTGAAATCGGCAGATGTCCATGGTAAGCATCTCCGGAAGCTGGAACTCCCCTTCTTTCAAAGTCCTGTTTGCTGTAGTAATAGTTATAGCCTTGGTAGTTTTCTTCTGTTTAATAGACATTTGGTTGCTTAACCCAGCCGGTCAGATCAAAACTTCGAAGTTTGGGTTAATTTCCCGATCTGATTTCGTCATCCTCTCGCACGTGAGTAGGGACATTCCTTGTTCTTTCCTGGTAGCACGTGGACATAATTTGTTTTTAACCAGTAATCCGATTCTATAACATAAACCTAATTTTTGAAGACACTGTTACTTTTGAACCCAATGTGATTATACAGCTGTACAGTACTCATTACAACCAAAATAATGAGCTATCCAGCAAAAAATATCAAAAAATGGACATCTCATGTTCTTTCCCCTTACCCTTCATATTAAATATTTTATATATATATATATATATATATATATATATAGTCAAACTCTGTTAAGACGAGCTCTTCGGGATCGAACAAATTGCTCGTTATATCCGTTATTCGCATAATCCGGGAAAGACCCAAAATATCAAGGAAATCATTCAAAAAATAAATTTCGTTATCAAATATAGTACATACAATGTTTAATGTTAGGAAATACATAGTACTTACTTTTTAGTTGAAATTACGTACAACTTTTCGGTTAGTTGTGGAATTCTTGAAAAATGCGTACGTAGAGTACTACACACACACAGAACTATACGTACCATTATACATACTGTAGTACAGACATGGAAGTATGTACGATGTGATGCAGATTAAGTTGAAATTCTTGAATAACGGACATGTAAACTACATACGAACTTTATGAAATACAATATGTACTCTGCAATATTGTAATTTTTGTACCATACAGTACTATCTGCCCAAAGCACATATCCTTTTTATTTCGTATGAAAAAATTTGGTTAATTTTAGCTGCGTTGTGCTTGACTTCAACCGAAAATCTATCAGATTACGCTTAACAACTGATAAGGCACTGAACACACACTCATTGCCAGAATTAATTTCATAAAATCTAGTCAAAACATCCAAAGCATCTTGTGCTTGATTGTAAGTCACAACTTCTTGTGTTTCTGTAATGTTTTCGCCTTCACTTTCGGTTTCAGTTTCTTCATTCACCGCAATGACTTCTTGCACAATTTGTTCCTCTGTTAAAATTCCAGTTGTTAGGACCGCAGCGTCAATGTCGATACAATCATCAAAAGAATTGCAATTGTTAAAGGTGCTTAAATCACTACTTTTTAACCATTCTGATAAGGGGAGATCATCGTCATCAATCACTTCAGTGCTTTCTACTAAAGTCTCCTTTAGAAGACCAGCCTTCCTATAACAATTTTTAATGGTTGTCGGAGTGACACTATCCCAAGCTTCTCTCATAAGACGAACATCATCCAATACGGAAATTTTAATTTCTAGCTTCTCCATTTTGTGGATTAATTGTACGGTTAGAAATCACCGAAAATTGCACTTAAAGCTCCTAATAATCCCTTGGTCCATAGGCTGTAGAATTGATGTTGTGTTTGGTGGTAGGAACACAAGTTTGATATTTGTCAAGTTTTCTACTTTGGGATGTGCTGGGCAGTTGTCTATTAACAGCAAAATGTTTCTGTTTTTCTTTCGTAGTTCGCAATCCAATTTATGAAGTTCTCCCGTAAAGATATCTGATGTCATCCACGCCTTTCTCTTTGCTTTATAATCAACCGGGAGATGCTGAACATTATTAAAACATCGAGGCTTTAACAATTAGCCAATCGCCAATAATATTATTTTTTCATTTCCGGCCATGTTCGCACAAATTAGAACGGTTAGCCGATCCTTTGCCAATTTACTTCCAATGCATTTCTCGCCTTTAAAAGTTAAAGTCATGTCAGGGGTTACCTTGTAAAAAAATGCCCTTTTCATCAGCATTGAATATGTTCTGCTCACTGCATTCAGAAATGAAGCTGGGACAAACGCTTTTTAGCCATTGACTTACAGATTCCGTATCCTCAGACATTGATTCCCCTGACATTTTTGCGTAAACAATATTGTGTCTGTTCTTGAAGTGATCAAGCCACCCATTACTGCATATAAAATTCTCATGACCGAATTGTACTGCAAATTTTTCCGCTTGCACTTTTAAAATCGGTCCATTGATAGGAAAACCAGCATCACGTTGAACTTTAAACCAACAAAGTAAAGCTTCATCAATATAATTTTTTTCATACTTTTTCATTTTTTTTGCAATCTGTAAGATTGTTTTCAAATGTTGACAAAACTGCATCTTTGTTCTTCCACAATTTAGATACGGAAAATGAGGAAAGCCCGTATTTTTTGCAAACAGCTGAATTTTTCTTGCAGTTCCTGAATAATATCCATTTTCTCCCTGATGGAGAGAGCCTTTCTTTTAACACCAACCATTTTGCTCACAATATCAGTCCTAATAAAAAAGGGGGAGGGAAAGCATAAGTGATGTCGCACGAGTAGGGCTGCGTGCGACTTTCTGATTAAAAAAAGGTTACGATATGTCCCGTGCGAAGTTGAAATACTGAATGCACTAAGAAAACATATGTGGGGTTAGACCATTGCAGCCAATGAGAGAAAGCGAATTCCAGGAGCCCTCTCGTAAACAGTGGCAAAGGAAAGGGTGGGAAGCTTTCCCCCACAAAATGCCGCCCCACTTACCCTTGGGCTGAAATGCAAGACGTCATAAAACACTCCCCGCTTTTCTCTCGAAGCAGGTGACACATAGACGGCCACCTTTCAATGCTGCGCTATCTTTACTGTGTGTAAAAAAAAAATCTGATAGTCTTGCAAATTTGCTCGCTATAACAGAGTTGATACTCGTAACAAGCGGGATAATTTAACACTAATTGCATACGAAACCAAACTTCTTCTGGCATTTACTTGCTATAGCCGGGAACTCGTTATACCCGAGCTCGTCTTAACCAAGTTGGACTGTATATATATATATTTTTTTGCATACATAATACACAAACAGTGACTGAAGTCAACACACGTCATGAAGGACATGACAAGTCAGTTAAGGCAGGAACCAATAGTGAAGTAAGTGTGGAAATGAAGTGTATGTAAAAATTATTGAACTGTGTTGTTAATAAAGGTGTGATGAGTTAAAGGAAAATGCAAGTAACCCACCAAGCAAAAAAGTATAATCTATTTTTTTTTTTATTTTCGACTTGTTACATCACTCGTGACGTACATAGTCACTGTTCATTAAGATTAGTTCTGGGGTTATTCACCCATGCTGGGTGGTCTGTGGTGGTAGTGTGTCTGGTTTTTCCTAACTCATTGTTTTATTCCGTGGTTTAGGGAGCACGGCCAAGGGGACTTTTGGATCTTGTCCGTCCTTTCTTCCGGTCTCTGAAAAGCCACCTGCCAAACAGGTGCTTCCCTGATGGGGACTGTTTGTGCAAAGGTATTATATATATATATATATTTTTTTCAGGTTTTTCCCTTTTGCTTGTATCGTTTTGTTTCTTTTAGTGCATATTTATTAGGTTTGTTGATTTCGTACGTTATTTGTGAAACATCTGCAGTTTCATATTTTGGTTTGTATATATATAAGCCTTAGTCAGTATATATACATGGTTCGTATGCTCCTTAAAAACCTTGAAAAGTCCTAAATAAAAGTTCATTTTCAAGTCCTTGAAAGTACTTGAAAAAGTTTGACTCCTTAAATAGTACTTGAAAAAAAAATTGCTTTGTTTTTTTTAATATTGGTATGAAAGAGTATATGTGAAATAATTGTTTGTGCTAAAAAGTTGTATAGGATATTTTTGTGTAGTTTTGATAAAAACACCAAGCTGATCAAATAACGCTGAACTTGCGTTCCACCCAGGAGAGCTCGTTGAAAGCAAGTACCTTGGCTATGACATCACTACCGAGTGGGAGTAAAATAAGTGGAATGATGTATTTGCGAATTGTGATGGGCTTCTGTTTACTGGGGTTAAGGAGCGTTCTTGCGGGAGGGTGGAACTTATAGGAATTGCTTGTGGTTAATGTGTGGACCCTTCGTCTCCTAGCTGCATCAAAAAATGCATTGAAGTCATACATCAAAATTAAAAAGTTAAAGCTAACAAACAATATCATACCAGTAGATGAATACGAAAATAATGTACCGTTTCAAAATATTCACAAAATAAAATGATTTTGAAAAACACCAAAGCATAGGAGCAATTCAAAGTTAATAAAATAAACCAACAGGGGGTAACAGGTTGGTTATTGAAGGTGTGCCCGTCCCAGCTAAGTTTAATGGTTCGAACTTACTAAAGTGCCTTCCTACTGACCGACCGGCAGCACACACACATATGATAATTTAGTTTTAAAAATTCCTTGAAAAGTGCTTGAATTTATCCTGCTTGGAAGAGTACAAACCTTGATATATATATATATATATATATATTCCCTAAAAAATATACTTACTTTCCTTTATTCCCTAAAAAATTATCTAAATGTTATTTTAAAAATTGCCTCTTGACACACACACACACACACACACACACACACACACACACACACACACACACACACACACACACACACACACACAGTTTTTATTTTGTTTCTGCAGACTGTTTGCTTTGTGTCTTGTAATGGGGAGCAATTAGGCACAATGGCCTGGTACACTCTTGCTTCGATAAACACATCCCAAGAGAATTGACCAAACAACAGATCAGAGCCATTTGTTGGTTGGTTCTCTGAATAGGAGTCTATTCGATCATTAAGCTTAGCTGTATTGTATTATAGAAAATATAAAAACTGAAACTTATGAACCGACAGATTTTTTTTTTTTGCATATGATGAACTGTTTGTATGGAAATGTACTAACACATTCTGTGTGGAAAGTTTACCTCTTAGGTTCAAAAAAGATCCTGGAGTTATGGTACCAAAAATAATGTGTGTTGTGTTGTCATTTACAAAAAAGCAGTTAAATGTATAAAGAACAGTTATTTAAAGAATTTACAAACGTGTACTTTGGTGAGAAAATGCAAGAACTGAAAGTAAAGTAATAATTCATTGTAACATGATTTAGATTGCCCCTTTGGGAAAACTTTCAACACCACCTGGAAAAGTTAGGGATTTTTTTTTCTTACTTTTGAGTGGTAACCATGGACCAAAATTAGTTTCCAATTAAAACAAAACAACAAGAAAAAAAAAAACAGGAACTAATACAGCAGTTAACATGTAAGAAATGATACTGTATTGATAGAATTTTTTTCTTTGACAACACTGTTTATTTGTCACAATCTGAAACAGATGACGCTGGTTCATTTAAGATATCCAAAATAGCAGACTTCACTGCCTTGAACATGCAGCATGTGTTTTGTTGTATAATGAAAGTCATTTTATGAGTGCTGTACAGTAGCTTTTTAAAATACCAGAAGAAGCCTCCTGCACATTTTTCAATCACCAAATGACATTCACAATTCATACCAACAAGATGCATAGCACACTGTGTGTCAAGTCAAGGTCGGCCAGCAATATCCAAAGCTGCAGTGGAACGTGTGTGAAAAGCATGGAACTTCAGATACCAAAAACAACTATGTGGTGCAGACAAGTGACCTTCAAGCCATACGAACCAGAACTACTTCATATATTATCAGTGACCAGAAGCACTGGCATGAATTTTGTCTCAGACGAGTTTTCTTTAGTAAAGAGGCTACTTTTCACATCAATGGCAAAGTAAACGAGCATAATGTGTGCACATGGGGAATGGAAAAACTTTCTGGGCCTTGCAGTGTGAACGTGACATTCCCAAAGTGATTGTGTTTTGTACCGTGAGTGAGAAGATATACAAACCATTTTTCTTTGCAGAAAGAATGGTCTCTGGTATCATTTACGTGGACATGCTGTAACATTTCCTTTTGTGCCTCAGCTGGAAGAGGATGCTGATTTGTATGCCTTGGGTATCTTTTTACAGCAAGACAGCACCATCTCACTTCCTTTTAGGTGTGAGGGATTATATGGACTTAAAGTGCCCCAATACTTCGATGGGTCGACAAGGACTAATTGGGTGGCTTCCAAGGTCCTCAGATTTGATGGCAGCCTATTTTTATTTATTTATTTATTTTAATAGGACTACATTAAGGATCAAGTGTATCTTCCCTCTCTACCAAGTACCATTAAAGAACTCAAAGAATTGTAGCAGCTGCTGCTACTGTAAATGAAGATATTCTTTCCAGGGTATGGGATAAAAATTTTTAAAAGGCAGGACATTTGTTATGTAACATGTGGCAGCCACAGAGCATTTGGAAATCGTGACTTGTAAAAAAAAAAAAAAAAAAAAAGGGAAAGGAAGAAAAGAAATCAGCTATCAGGTTTACTTATATACAATATCATTTGTTTTGTTTTATGTTAATCGCTATCTTTATTCCTGATAATGAGCAGCTGATGATCTCAGCTGTTGCAAACAGAAAAAAGATGACTGGAAATAATGAATTTCATGTTCAGAATTTCACTGCTTTTAAGCTTTCATTCTATTTGATAGTGTCGTGGATAAATTAGCAAATATTTAAGCCATTGATATTGTGTATGGTAAGATAAGTGGTTAATCAGGTGATGTCAACGAAGAAGTAATTAATATCTAGATTGAAAATTTGTGACCAGATATAAGAAAAGGTTTCTGTGAAAGTGAGACATTTTTAATGCTGATGAAGCCCAATGTATTGTACATGACCCACAAGTTTAAAGGTGCACAGGTGAAAAATTATCCAAAGATCAACTGAATGTTCTTATTTGTTCTAATGTGAGTGGGACTGAATAAAGAAAGCAATCAATCGAAAAATCCAAAATATAGTAGCAATCAATCGAAAAATCCAATATGTTTTTAAAAACGTTAAATATCTTCCAGTAATATAGTGAGCTGACGAAAATGCATGGATGACATCATCCACTTTTGAAAAAGTGTGTAACTGGGACAAAGAGCTTGGGAAAAGGTAGAGGAACATTTTGCTGATTGTAGAAAATTGTCCATCCTAACCAGCATGGAACTTGTATTTGTACCACTAAACTCAACTTCTATTCTCTTACCTATTGGTCATGATGACATTTAATATTGGAAACTTAGAGAATCTAGTGAAAGAAAAGGATATATATCATCATTGTCAACCATTATCAATCCACTGCTGGATAAAGGTCCCTCCCAAGTTTCTTCCACAACAGTTGGTCTTGTGCCAGTCTCCTCCATGCATGCTTTCTAATTTCATTCACCCATCTCCCATGTAGTCTTCTTTTGGGTCTTTTCCTGTCTCTTGGAATCCAGTCTAAAATTTCAGTTGCCCATTGGTGGTCTGCTCTTTTGGCAATATGTCCAGCTCAGTGCCATTTCAGGGATTTTACTCTGATCACGATGTCTTCCACTCTTGTAATTTTCCTGATTCATGAGTTCCTCTTCGTATCTCTCCTGGCTGCACCATGCATCCACCTCTCCATGCTTTCAGTTGTCTACAGTCTTTGTGTGTCTCTTTTAGTTAAGGTCCATGTCTCTGCACCATGCATAAGCACTGGAAGGATGCATTGATCAAACACTTTTCTTTTAAGACATAATTGCATATTGCTCTTCAAGCCAAAAGCTCTCCATCAAAATTTTATACACCAATTAATTTCTTCATCAATGTGACCCTTGCTTGATGTCTGCTGTCCAAGGTAATTGCACAATGGATCATAGCCTCTCCTTGACAAATGTCAACCCCACCTTCTCATGGTGCATCCTGTTCCCACTAAAGAGGCTCTGGTGACTGCCAATAGTTGTACAACTATGCCATCGGGATTAGGAGAAATGCTATCCCACACTCGCCAACCAACTAGGCCAGCATGGCGAGTTATGGCTACCCCCACCCCCACAATGATATATACACGATCGAGTCACATTATTGTGACCACCAGCTAATATCCAGAGTAACCGCAGTGTGCAGCACGGACAGCAGCTAGACGGGCTGGGAATGACTCGGTGAGGTGCTGGAAAGTGTTCACAGGTATGTGGAGCCATGCTGACTGCAGTGCATCTGACAGCTGCTGAAGGGTGCATGGTGGAGGATCCATAGAGCAAACAACACGATGAAGGTGTTCCCACAGATGCTCAGTTGGGTAAGTCTAGGGAATTACGGGGCCAGGGAAGTACTGTGAAGTCTTCATCTTGCACTTCAACCACTCTCGAACATTTTTAGCTGTGTGAGATGTCTCATTCGCCCCAGGGAAGGCAATCAGCATGCATGGGTGTATATGGTCTGCAAGGATGGATTCATAATGAATTCGGTCCATAGCACCTTCCACAGGTATGAGTGGACACAGGGAATGCCACGAAAGGATTCTCCAGACCATAACGCTGCCCCCACCAGCTTGTGCTCTTCCAGCAATGGTTGAAGAGTGTTTGTTCTCCAATGTTTCTTACCTTATATGCCAACGTCCATCCGATCAATGAAGCAGAAAACGGGATTCATCGGAGAAGGCAATCCCTTCTCAATCAGCGGAGGTCCAATTCCGATACTGCCATGTAAATGTAAGCCTTTTCTGCCCATGCACCCTCTTTAGCATAGGTGCAGTGGCCATCCGTCTGCATCGGAGGCCCTTATACAGCAGGGTTCGTTGAACTGTCATTTTAGACACTTCTGGTAGCCCCCTGGTTCATTCGGCCAGTGAGTTACTCCACTGTAGTGTGTCGATCTGCCTGCACCCACCTTCACAGCTTACGTTCACCTCTCACGTCAATGATGGCACGTGGTGCTCCATAGTTTCCGCATCACTTATTCGCAATAGTGCCATTTCTCCAATCACAATACACTTTAACCACAGCAGCAGGTGAACAGTTCACAAATTCCGCTGTTTCAGGAATACTGCCACCCTTGGCACTAAGGCCAATGATAATCCCTTTTTGAAAATCTCCTTTTCTCCATGACAGCAATAAGTGATATGTTTTCAGAATGCCTACAGCACACCTTATATACCCTCCAAGCCATCTCACGACACGTGCCTTCTTTCATTGGCTACGCGCTGCTGACATCAAAAATAGGAGGTGGTCACAATAATGTGACTCTACTGTGTATATGTAAGTCACTAAAAACACTGAAAAAAAATGACTATTTTTTATTATCAATATGATAGAAAAAACATATGGACAATTGTGAGATGGTAGGCTCACAATTGTCCATATATGTTTTTTCTATCATATTGATAATAAAAAATGATGACTATTGCGAGATTTTAGATTGTGAGATGGTAGACTTCAATCTTGTGACACAGATATGAGGGCATTGGCTGTTAGAGAAAGAGGCTTTTGGAAAAGATAGCGAGGAAGGAGAGGATGGCGAGTGTCTGGTTAAGTTTTTATTGAGTGCAGAGGCACAAATTGCATTAAAAACTCTATTTTATGAAACTAATGACATCAATCTAAAAATACTTTAAGTGAATAAAAGACATTGCTAACGCATTTCACCTTAAAATGAATTTGAAACAAATGATGTTGCGAGACCTTTAAAAAAAATAAAAATACTACAGGTAATGCATTCTATCAACACTTTTTTCTAATGAAGTTACATATGTAATTTTCTTGTGAATTAGTTAGGAGTGCATAAATGCTCAAATATCAAATACTTGTGTGTAAATTGTTAACTAGGTTAATGTTTTTCCCCCGCTTTAACATAAAACATTTTATATGTATTCATTATGAAAGTAGAGCAAAAGTAACATAGTTATAATAAGGATGTTACTGGCAGTTTTCTTTGATCTTTTGGATCTCATTATAACTGAGTTCCCCCCCCCTCTCTTTTATGTGTATATAGTATAACTAAAATTATTCAACTCAAATTTTTAAAACTCTTATTTGGAAATTAGAAGTTGTACAACGAGGTTTATTCTTTGATAGATCATTCTGTGCATGATTGCCTGCTTGTATACCTTTGTGTAAGGAATACTAATAAATAATATGTAAATGAATGTTACCAAAAAGGATGTAAAAGTTATTTGTAGTATTATCCATATTATGTCATATTTTTTTGCAGAAATCATTCTTGCTATTTATCAACTACTGAGTACAATGATTGGCAGTTCATAAGTAGTATTTCTCAGATTGGAACATTCTTCTTGCAAGTCTGCTTTGGTGTTGTAAATTCCCTCAAAAAATTTCCACTCCAATACTGATTTCATTAAAATGAGAATTTTATATTTTGTCTTTTTTTTTGGTGGAAACATAATTGAGAAAGAGCTTAAAGATTCTTTGTAATTTTAAAAATGCATTATGTAATATTGAAGGCTGTAACTTCAATATTACATAATGCATTAATGCATTTTTTAAATCGCCAAGATTGAAAACAGAAGCAAATTCAAATGTAACTTGATGTGGACTTGTCTATGTACATATTATGGTTAATGCATAGTGCAATTCAGTATGTATGTTATGTTCTTCTGGAATTTTTGTTTTCTTTATTTGATTAGTTTTTCTGCATTGTTAAATTCCAATTTGTAATTTTTTTTTTTTTCAGATACCTGATGAATTCAGTGATAGTAAGTAATTGTGACGTATGTACATATATTTATATAATTTTTTGTTCCAAAAATGTATGCCCAATTTTCATTTTTATGGGTTTGAGGTTTGAAGTATGTGCACACTTTCATTGTTCTGTTCTTCATGTATATTTGCTTGTGTAAGAAATAAACTACCAGATAAACGAGCAGCGATTATGTAATGTTATTGATTCACAATTTCAGTCAGTAAATATAAACATATTAGGTTTACCAGATATAATGAAAGGTTTACCATATATATATATATATATATATATGGTTATTTTGCAACTTTCGTTTTAAATTCTAAAGTTTTTCGTATGTTTTCGGCTTTGCTCTTCAGTATATATATAGGGTTGTCAGAAAAGTCATGGGGTATTTTAGCCATGTTTTGCAAAGGTCATTTATTGATAGGAAGAACAAAGGTCAATCAATGATATAATGCCCGTTTTGTTCGATAACCTTTTGCCATCTTTCAGTGAGCTGCAGAATGCCTCGTTCATAGAAGGACCTGTCTTTCGTGGCGAAAAACTGTACAAGGTGCTGATTTACAGCCCCATCTGAATTGAACGTTATACCACGCAAGGACTGTTGAAGCGAGCGAAACAAGTGTAAGTCTGATGGCGCAAGGTCAGGCGAGTTTGCTGGGTGGGGCAACACATCCCACCCAAGCTAAAATTATTTTTGGCGGGTGATCAAACTTGTGTGTGGTCTCGCGTTGTTGTGATGGAACACAACACCTTTACGATGAACGATCTCTGGACGTTTCTGGATGATGGATTTGTTCAAACTGTCCAATTGCTGCCAGTACACATTCGAATTGATTGTTTGGTTCTGTGGTAGAAGCTCAAAAAACACGACTCCTTTAAAATCCCACCACACTGAGACCAGAACCTTCCGCTGATGAAAGTCTGCTTTGGATGTCGTTTGAGGTGAAGCAGCACGTCGGGACCAAGACTGTTTGCACAGCACATTGTTGTACACAATCCACTTTTTGTCACCAGTTATCAGTCGCTTCAAAAAAGGATCATTTTCCTTATGTTTAATGAGAATATCGCAGATGTTTGTACGCACCATCAATTGAGCTTCTTTGAGTTCATGAGGAACCCACACATCGAGCTTGCTGACGTATCCCAGCTTCTTCAGGTGGTCGTGAACGCTTCAATGATGGATGTGCAACGTGTCTGCAATCTCTTGTGTCGTGTAACGTGGTTTTGACTCGATCAATGCCTTGATTTGGTTGTCATCAACCTCGGTTGGCCTCCCGGACTAAAAAGCATCGTTGAGGTCAAAATCACCATCACGGAATTTTGCGAACCACCGCTGGCACTGACGTTCTGGTAGAGCATTATCACCGTATACTTTACATAACTTTTCACAAGCTTGACGTGCGTTCTTCCCTTTACGGAAGTAAAACAGTAAAATATGGCGAAAATGCACAGTTGGGTCTTCCTTCTTAAACTTGATGTCAAATCTCCGCAAATCTGACTTACCATCCTTGTCGCTCACTATTCCTTTTAGACTGCAGCTAGAACTGGCACCTGTCAAATGCCATAGCGATAACAGAGCTGTGCATGCCTCTAGTACTTCCAAACCCGCCCACCCACCATCGGGTGCCAAAATACGTAATGACTTTTCCGACAACCCAATATATATCTATCTCAAATTTTGAAGATGACAATCCGATTTTTGGCGTAAATGTGACAAGGATGGTAAGTCAGATAATATCCGAAAACTTGAAAATTTTCATCGTATACCCGGGCGTTTTCTGGGAGACGTGGAATCGAGTCCCGCTCCAGGACGATGAAAATTTTCAAGTTTTCGGATATTATCTGACTTACCATCCTTGTCACATTTACGCCAAAAATTGGATTGTCATCTTCAAAATTTGTATTATATGGCGTAATCCCGTATTTCTTTCATGATATATCTATCTCATTAAGCTGTTCTGTGAGGTTCAGAGGTTAATTCCTCAAAGAAAGACCCTGTGCCAAGTACACATTTAACTGATAGAACTAGAATTTACTTACTGTTGGTGTATCAAATGTCTTCATTTACAATGGTTTTTGCACACCGCTCGGGCTTTATTAACATCCATCACACACCGCATGCCAGACCTTTTGTACTTCATAATCTTTTTCTGAAGCAGACATTCCTGAATCTGGTCCTCCCATGATTTCCTTTGCCTTCCTCTACCTTTCTTTCCTGCCACTTTGACTGAAAAAATTCTCTTAGTCAGCACCTCATCACTCATTCTTTCAACATGGCCAAACCACCTAAGAATATTAGTCTCCACGTTACTAACAACATTTTGCCTCACATTACACATCTGCAACACACCTTCATTCCTCAGATGATCAGCGCATGTCTTACCACAAACCCCCTGGAAGTTAATGCATCTCTCCTGTATGCAAATGTCTTTTCTGCAGTATCCAGGTTTCACTGCTGTACATCAGAGTAGGAACAATTACACTTTCATACACAGCCATTCGGGACTTCCTTGAGAACCCATCATTCCTGTGAAATCCTCTTAAAGCAGTTATGAATTTCAATGAAGAATTCACTCGCCTACTAATTTTTCAATCTAATTTGTTCTCTCTGTCAAACATACTTCCTAAACATACAAACTCATTCACCTGGCCAATCTCTGGGCCATTAAGGCTTATCTTGCACTCAGTACGAACAGTTCCTCGCTCAAAAACTATTACTTTGTTTTTTACCTTATTTATACTCTTTTTGAATTTCATGCAAATTTTGTACATCCAGGACAACCTACTCTGCAACTCACTTTTGCTCTCTGCCAACAGGACTGTGTCATCAGCATAGAGCAATATGCACACACACACAGACACACACATACATATTCACACACATATTACATATTACCAAGACAAACCAGTATTATCCACTTTGGCATCACACATCTATGCATTCATAAATGTATTAAACAGCCTCCGACATTACACAACCTTGCCCGACTCCTGCACCAATAGAAAACCATTTCGATAAAACACCGCTTACTCGTACACATTCTCTGCTGCCAGCGTACGTGGCTTTCACACCATTTAGTAGATTCTCAGTAATACCATATTTATTCAGTACCTTCCACAGAAGAGTCCTATTTTTGCTTTGTCATAAGCTTTCTTTAAATCTATGAAGGCTGCAAACACTTTTTTACCAACAGACAGATACTTTTCAGTCATCATGCGTAAAGCAAAATTTTGATTTGTGCTATCCTTACCAGGCATAAAACCACTCTGTACATCCCTCACTTTCTCTGATGTAAGACCTTGTACCTTATGAATAATGACCTTCCCAGTAGAGCTGAGTTCGGGCTCGATTTTGGAGCCCGAGCCCATGGTATATCAGCCAAAGTCCACCCGAGCCCGAAAACTGGCTAACCTGTTCAACCATTAATTAAAAAAAACATCTCCTTTTCTACACTTCCACTCTCTCCTCTCCTGCAATGTGGGGAGTAGAGAAGGGACCTCTATCTATATTTATAGTGTAACTGTAAGATTTTCTTTGACTGTTCGTTTCCACCTGAAGTGCTTTGGGCAGCCGGGCATCTAAAATCATCAGGCGGTGCTGCAATTGTATGTTGCTCAAATAATGCTAATATTATCATGCTATAATATGCTGCAACATGTACATTGCTAAATAGAATTAGCAGGGAGCTACTGCATGGAGATAGGATGTAAATTATCGTCGGCATGCTCTCGACTATCCAATATCTATAGTTCTTGAAAGAGCTTTTTCTTCTCTGCAGAAACACACTAATGCGCTGCCTATGACATTTTCTACCCAAACCCGGAATAAATAGCCATATCAAATGTCCGCTCCTCAACCAGAACCAGTTGCCGAAGAATTTCCTTTTCCAACTATAAAGTGTCTCATTTGCTAAATCATATAAAATCACATTTATATATAAAAAAATTATCTCGTTCAGCCCGAGCCGCAGTAAATATTCTACAGGCTCAGCCCGTCTCAGCTGTGCTTCTCAGCACTTTTCCTGGCACACTCAGCAAACTGATACCATGATAGTTCTTGCATTCAGTCTGATCACCTTTTTCCTTGTACAAGGGGACAATGATAGCATCCCTCCAATCCTGAGGGACCATTCCTAACTCCCAACATAACTGGCAAATTTCAGTTAAGCAGTCAATCACAGTGTCACCACCATATTTTAGTATGTCAGCAGATATGAACTTTTGAAGAGATTTTCAGTGCTTCCATCTCTCACTGTGACATCATCTGCCTCCGCCCCAGAATCGTCCCTGCTTCCATGGCCCAATAAATCACAGAAATACTCACCCCATCTTTTCACTTAGCTCATAGGGCTCCCATATCATTTCTCCAACCCTATTTCTTTACACAACTTATAATTTTATTTCCCCTCTTTTTCTTATGTCTTGTGTACTTCCAGAATGTTTTTCTGTCTTTCCAAAAGCCAAATTGTGCCTTTCCTCCTTTTCCTTCCTATCTTTTGTCTTACTCTGGCGAACCAGCTCTGCTGCCTCATGCTTCTTATAACGATATTCATCCTCAGAAACTCTACCTTGCAACATCCCCAAGTATGCTTCCTTCTTTCACTTTACGGCTTCTTTAACCTCCCTGTTTTACCAAGCATCACCTTTAAAGCTACCCACTGTTGCAGTACCACAAACCGCTTTAGTGGCAGTGACAACACAGTTCTTTAAAACATGTCTCCATCTTTTTTACATCCCTCTCGCATGCCTTCAACTCATTCAGACGTTCACTGAGTAAATCAGAGTAACGCTGATGTTCTTCAGACAACCTTTCAACCTTTATGAAAATGCAGTAAAAGTCTGATATTACAAGAGCTGACAAAAATCGGGAAAATTGTCGTTATAACGCACTTCTGTTATAGATGAATCGCACAAATACTACGTACAAGTATGTACTACTGTACATGCTACATAAAAGTAATAGTACTACATAATAAAAAAGTGATTTGATCAAAACAATACATATTACTACCTGGTGTTTGTTTTTATTTCAGATTGGGATTTTCACAAAAAATAATGATTGAAAATCTTTTGTTTCCTCTTTGACATCGATGATTGTAACATGTAACTCTCGACTTTACGAAAAATTGCCATTTTTTCAATAAGTGCATTTGACGCACTATAAAATTGTCCGATTGTGTCTGGAGCTTTGCAAGAGTTCTGATTGAGATGGTATGCTTTTATTTGTATCCTCTTCATCATCCTGATCTTCTGAGCTTCATTTTTTCTGATACCATGATTTCTGTATCAGACGTCATTCCAGGGTACTATATCTGCATCAGCATTGCTTGAAAGCTAAATGTCAATCCCATCTTTTTGGTAATGATGTCCCATCCATCTGCTTCCTGTTCTGCAGGTTTGTCTGCAGCAATTTCTTATTCAAATCATCTTTGATAATGAAGTCAACAAGTCTAAACCTGCTTCAATGTGCTTTACTGGCAGTTCATTCCATGCTGCGGCAAGAGCTTTAATGGCCTCAAGTACATTCTATTTCAGTGGTTTACCATCTGATGATATCCACCTGATCATGTCATTTACCAGAATGGTCCAATATTGTTGCTTTATTAGTTTCATAACTCCATCAAAATACTGAAGTTCACTAGTGCAGTTAGGTGGCAATAATATCAGTTCAATGTTATCCAATTGAACATCTTTGGGACTAAAGTGTTTAGGACAATTGCCAATGAACAGCATTATTTTTTTCTTCTTGATTCCAACCTGAACGTCAAAAGCCTTCACCCACTTGATAAATAATGGTATTGTTATCCATGCCTTCTTATTAGCATCTTCATATGTGCACGTTAGCAAAGCACCATGAAGGCAGCACGGCCTTTGTTATTTTCCAGTCACTAATGGCTTTAATTTATGACTACCATCTATATGGACGCAACATAGAAAAGTTAAACATTCTTTACTGCGTTTTCCTCCTTTACATAAATCGCGTTTTACCACTAAAGTCCTGTCAGGCAACAAGTCAACACTCTTCATCTGTGCTGAAATGTCTTTTGCGTTGTACCAAGCTATTGGGTTGGTGTGAATGAAATGTCCAGCAAAGGACCAGCACACATGGACAGCGAGAACAGAAAAGTACAACAACTTACCTTGGCCAAATAATCCCCCTTGCCATTTGTCTGGCAAAGAATGCCATGATCCCAGAACAAAAAAAAGTCTTGTGGCTGGGACCTGAAGAAGTCATCAACTGCATGTTGAACCTCGTCTGTTGTGAACTGTTTTCCGGACAGGAAGTGATCCAGGTGACGAAACACATGATAGTTTGTGGGAGACAAGTCTGGGCAGTAGGCATAATGAGGCAGTGCTTCATGGCCCAAGGCACTTAAGTGTCGGCATCGTTCGTTGTGCAACATGAGGGCGGACATTGTCCTGGAGCAAAAGAACACCATGTCCGTTGACCAAAGCCGGTTTTCTCTGCAGAAATTGCAGTGCATCTGGTGTAATTCAGCACAATAACGTTTTGCAGTGATGGTTTGGCCTGTTGCCATAAAACTCTGATGAATTATCTTGGTTGTGGACCACCAGACAAGGAGCATCATCTTGGTGTGTAGGGGTGGCTTAGGATGTCGTCCAGCAGGCTGTGCCGTGCTTAACCATTGTGCATATCGTTTCCGATTATCATAAAGGACCCACTTCCTGCAGGTGACGATTTGATGCAGTAGAGGTTCTTGTTTATTCCTGACAAGCAGCGACATGCAGGCTTCCAAACGCCTAGTCTTGTTGGCAGTTGTCAACTCGTGCGGCAGCCACATGTCCAGCTTTTTTATCTTACCCAGTGCAGCCAGAGGCCGAACAACTGCTGTGTGGTGGACACCTACCTCTGTTGCTATCTCATGACATGTTTTTCAGGGGTCAACTTCAACCACACATAACAGAACATCGTCAGAAACAGCAACAGGTTGGTGACCAAGTGCTTCATTTTGCAGGTCCATATCTTAGCTTCGAAACTTCACAAACCATCGCCAAATGGTTCTGTCCAGCAGGCTGTGTTGTTCACAATGGTTCGTTTGTTGGCTGTATTCTCCCCAAACGCTTTAACATTTCAAGCGTCAATTCCTGTGGAATGGCCCAGTTTAAATTCATATAAGATAATGACTCAAATCTGGTGTCTGCATGTTTCCTTTGTAAGCCACGTTACGTCCAACCAAACCACGCCTGAACCTTGTTCTTCATACACGTGCTAGATATTTATAGTAACTCTGTGACATAATACCCGCAACACCTGTGGGTGGTTCCATACCGCTGTGGTGGGGGCCTGTCTCCACTGCTCGTTCACGTCAGACAT
Source organism: Macrothele yani (assembly GCA_039090855.1). NCBI lineage: Eukaryota > Metazoa > Arthropoda > Arachnida > Araneae > Macrothelidae > Macrothele > Macrothele yani. The sequence goes on along the minus strand of CM077016.1, from coordinate 70,493,800 downwards.
TTCATTCGCACCAACCCAATAGAATTTCTGAAAGAATAGGAGACCAGTTCTGAATCACTTGCGTGTTAACAGAAGCTGATTGTCCAAATATATTTTGCATAGTTTTAAATCTGTTTAGTCAACCATTCGAGCAACTAAAATTCTCGATCTTCATTTCAACGCTTAATTCATTAGCTTTAGCTTTTATCGTCGGTCCACCAAGAGGAATGCTTTTTTTTTACCACATAAATAATGCTTCCTCCAATTCCTTAAGTTCACCATTCCGCAACTTCATGGATTTCTCCTGTGCATTATTATGCAAAGCCACCTTCTTGATCTTTTCTTAGTTCTTTAAAATTGTAAACAGCAGTGATGATGTAAATCAAAATTTTCTCACGCTCTCACTTTTAAACTTCTCACATTCATACAAAACTTTTGTCCACCAAGAGGAATGTTTTTTTTTACCACATAAATAATGCTTCCTCTAATTCCTTATGTTCACCATTCCGTAATTTCATGGATTTCGCCGGTGCGTTATTATGCAAAGCCACCTTTTTTTATCTTTTCTTAGTTCTTTAAAATTGTAAACAGCAGTGATGATGCAAATCAAAATTTTCTTGCGCTCTCACTTTTAAACTTCTCACATTCATACAAAAGTTTTAACTTTGTTTCCAAAGTCAACCTTTCCTTTTATTTTCCGTTTAGAGAAAGAAAACACACAATGTACATGTATGAAAGATGTTTTGACTTCTCACCGTTGTGGAGACTAGTGGCAGAAAGCGGGAGGACAGTATCCAAACAGCCAAGCACACTTACCACTGGTGACTCATCTCTGTGTGCAAGTTGTACATGTTTATCTTTCTACAACTTCCTGGAATTTCAGTAATTAATTATTATTCTGAAGCCGAATCATTCGGCATGAGGATTGGGTCACAGTGAACCCTGAAAGATCTTGCCATCTGTTGTTTTTAACTTAACTGTGTTTTTAGCATGTAAATAAATGTCAGCTTTTATTCCCCAACACTTTCAAAAATTTTTAATCATGCTTAGACAGCTTGGTTTGTGTATATAGTGGAAGCATTATTGCTCTCCATTGGCCCTGGTACCTCTTTTCCATGGCAGAAATGTCTTGGTGGAATCGCTCTCCATGTTCATCACTTACGGCACCCAGATTGTCAGGGAAGAAATCCAGGTGGGAGTCCAAGAAATGCATTTTGAGGGACATGTCTTTGTATGACTGTAAACGTTCACCCACAATCTCACGGTAGTTTGGGGCTTTAAAATTTCCTAAATCATTTTGCACAATGCTTTTAAATGACTTCCATGCTGATTTTTCAACTTGGCTTAACAGATCTTCGAATTTTCTATCTGCAATCAAAGCTTTTATTTGGGGGCCCACAAAAACTCCTTCCTTGATTTTAGCATCACTTACACGAGGAAATTTTTCCTTCAGATAAAGAAACCCATCACCATTTTTGAAATGCCCTAATTTTATATGAAGTGGAGGTAGAAGAATCATGTCAGAGTTGACTAGTGGGAGAAGTACAACATTTTTCTGTCCAGGCATCAGTAATTCATGCTTTGGCCATTCCTTCTTGATGTAATGAATTTTCTTGTCCCTGCTGTCCCATTCGCCCAAGAAACAAAATTTAGTATCTAGCTGAGCTGCAAACCCATTAACAACGCAATGGCTTTTAAATCGTAACATATGGTTCAACAATACTTATACTAAATTTTTTTCCAACAGGATTTGCATATTTTCATATATTTCCTTCATGTTAGTTGCATAAACTAACGTCGCAGGAGGAAATTGTTTCCCATTGTGCAAAAGGACAGCTTTCAAACTGTTTCGAAGAGTCAATGAACAGTCTCCACTTTGTTGTTTTATGTTCATGATCAAGGACATCCACCACAGTGCAAATATTGTTGCAGTACACTAACTAATTTTCTGCAGAATAGAAATCTTGAAAGTCTTCCTGCCTGTTACGATAAAAACACACTTTTGTGTCATTCTGAAGGAGCTTTCAGCCTAGAACCCAAGAGTTTGGCCTGTTTTTTAGACAATTTCAAATCCTGAACAAGGTCGTTTAATTCGCCTTGAGTTAACAGATGAGGTGCACATGAAGAGGTACTTGCTTCAAAAGTAGGGTCATCTTGCTCCTCATTTTCAACTTCGGTAGCTGAATCGTGTTCCGATTCAGCTTCTACTATAACACGTGTAGGAGGATGTGGTACAGGTAAGTCTTCACTGTGCAGAATTGGCATCATAGCAGATAGCAAATTTGGGTACTACACTGTGTGTTTGGATTTGCTACTAATTCCTTTTATTTTTGTAATACAGAAACAACCGTCCGATGAGTGGTCTTGTGGTTCACGCCACACCATGAGTATCACAAAGCTCATGTGCCGAATCCCCTTAGCCCAATTTGCCAGACGTTTCACACAGATCGCATAGCAGATATGAGGGGACCAGTTCTTAATTTGATCACCCACCTTACAGCTAAAACATAGTTCATGATATTTTTTAACTAGTGGAGTAAAACTTCATCGTTGATCTTTAAATGTCAAATTCCCACACACATAATAGAAGTTATCGGGATGATATACACACTTCCTTGGCATATTTACTCACTATATAACATACCACACTTACACAGTAGCTTTAAATTTTTGACACAACAGAATGCAACCTCACTGGGTTCGCACAAAAAGAATGGCTGTGCAATACTGGCTTGTTCACGAAGCGCCACTCTGCATGACTCAGCAGACTGCTGTCTGATGCCATCGCACTACTCGGCGGTGCATGAAACACCTTGCGCATTTGCTTCTGGTTTCTGGAGCACCTACAGCTTGTGCCTTCATAATGTTAAATTGTTTGTGTTAGAAATCAGTGAAAGTATTATTTTACATACATTAGTTATCACCGAAAAAATACCTAAACTTCCGAAAAAGCAATAATAAGAAAATCTCATTGTACAAAAACTGTGGGTGATAGAAAAATTCTGATTGCGTATTTGAATTCAGCATAGAAAGATACATTAGAAACACAATACACCTTTCATGTGCCAAAATCTGTGTTTAGCAGTGATATATGGTCGTATGGCTGGCAAATGATAGTTTTCACTGTGGTTGCATGAGGTAAGAAGTTTGGTTAAGGGGAGCAAAAGCAATAGCAAGAGAACAGGTAAGCCGTAGGCAATGCACCACAGCATCCATCCATCCATAAAAAGGAACTGTGTTCCAACAGTTCCCCTGAAAAGCCATACAGAGGGCTGTAGGATGTTATCCCTGTAGCGTGCAGCAATCAGAGTGCTTCCTGGATACATATGCAGCAGCATGCATCCATTCAACATGATGCCAGCTCAAACTAGTGGTCAGTTTCCCTAATGTTTGAGGTAAGATTTTGGCTTCCTGCCCCTCTCCAAATGTACACACATTGAGAATCCATGTTGAACTATACCATAACTTGTCACTGAAGAGAACGCAGGTCCATGGATTGGGGGTCCACGAGTGATGCTGTAAGACCCAATTTAGTCAGACCCTTCTGTGTGATGCAGTGAGTGGGATACATACCTCTCTCATAGAGTCTTCTGTAAACCGTTTGCCTTGATGTCATGGTTCCTAATAACAGAGATCTCCTGTGAAAGTTGCCTGGCTATTGAATCCCTATGACAACGAGCTTTTAGAGACAAATACTGGTGGTCTTGTTGTGGCTTGTGAGCGTCCTTCTTCTGGTTATTGTTCCGTTTTTTGGAAATGTCCAGAGATTGGAGACTGCTTGCCTCGACACATTCAGCCATCTTGCTACCTCAGCGTGCGATTGCTCTGATCCCAATCTATCAATTGCTCTTCATCATAAAGAATCTTCTAAGCGATGGGGCATAGCTATTCTTCTACTAACTGTCTGACTCAAGCTTCAAGTGACTCCACCCAGAGCAACATTTACCATGGTCGCATATCTGCCAGCTCAGCAATGTACAGTTGTCATTTTTGCATTTCTATAGAAGCTAGCACAATGTTGCACCTGGATATACTTACTGACTTAGTGTTTCCCCTTTGATATGTGTCTGAAAAATCTTTACAAGCGGTTGTCTCATTTTGGACATATTCTTGAATTCATATTTGCCAATTTAATTTTGGCCACCAGTTTAGTTGTTGACATAGAATGCATGTGGAATTAATTATGTCAACTTCTAATATGAAGTGAAGGGAAGCTTTGTAGACAGGTTTTGATAGTCACATGAATGCCAGAAATGTCTTAATAGAAAATAAAATACTCAGGGGGAAGAGCAAGTGAATTCTTGAACTGAAGAAAACTTCATTCAGCAACTTCTTCAAACTTTTTATACGACATGTTCACAGAAATAAAATACTGGGGATAATGTGCATAGAATTTCAGTGTTTGGTTTTTCAGATGTTATAGAGTAAAGAAGGAAGTATAAAGTTTCGATAAAATTTACAAATGGTGAACTAAACAAGTGCATGATAACACATCAATCAGACATTGCTGAATTGACTGTAATTACAGTTTCTCATGTAATATCAATCACTTCAGAAAACTTTAAAATTTCATCGCCCTGAAGTGGGAATCAAACCCGCATCTCCCAATTACTGTTCGAGCATGCTGACAGTTACACCACCCAGGACGACAAAGTCCCAAGTATCTGAGTGTTAAGAGCATCGGAATATTCTCCGACTGCATTCTTTTTTTGTGTAAACAAATGTATATGTGTGTGTCATTTCAAGTTTTCTTTTTGTGCATGTATTCTTGAATTTTCAGTTTCCATTGTGTGCTGATAATGTATGTGTTGTGTTCTGATAATGAAATGCATTAATCATTTCAGATAACATAGTTAATGTGCTGTATATAAAAATGCAATATTTCACATTGCATTTATAATTTCATTTCATATCCTTAGTGCCAAAAGTGAAAGCATATGTGCTGAGAACGTATAAGGAAATGAGATATTATGACAAAGTAAGTAACTTGGTATCTTTTGTATTTTGTATTTATTCTTTAGTGGTGATTTTAATAATATATGATATATTAAATTTAAATTTTACAATGCCTCAATGCTAAATCAATGCTAAAATAAAACATGTTTCAGAAAATCTTGTATGTATTTTGAAGATGCATGAAATAAAATGAGTATATTTTGGTGTATCCCCTGTTTTTTAGGGTTAAATGACCACCATCAGCAACTCATGGATATAAACAGTTATCTGTCCCCTAATTAGGGACCACTATTTCCAGGCAAGGGAGTGTGCCAGTACCACAGAAGAAACACCATCCGTACCTCATTCAGAACTAAAAACTGAGGCCCAGGTATCTTCTGCCTTTCCCATTAGTAACACCTGTGCACTGTTTTGATAAATTCACCACCATGACTAGAATTATTACTAAAATTCAGCCATGTCTCGCAAACGTGAATGGTTTGCTAGCATTTTTCTTTAGATCTGTAACAGAAGAAATGTTTTTATTAAGAAATTATGCTATAACATATTGTAATGCAGGCTATTAGTGCAAAAATTGGCAAATGGGTTTTAGGATGTAAAACATGCTGAGAGAAGAAGAAACATTTTTCAGGCAAGAAAGACGTTTTGGAGGCCTTATTCCCCCCCATTCAGGCCTCCCAGAAGCGACCTTCACCAAAGTAGTGAAAACAAAGCAATTCTTCAGTCTCTCGGACCTAACCAAATTCCCCCATAGTATTTGCTCTGTTAGTAACTTCAGAGAACGCTCTTCTGGGGTGCGAAGCTGCTCAGCACAGATAAGGCAGCGTGCTTCTTAAGGGGCCAGACAAAAATCCGCAGTTTGCTTCAAAGGAATCATCATGAAAAAGACCAGATGCCATTCAGCAGCTTTGTGCGAAGACATCTTTACGAGTCGTAGTCCTGGACTAAGGAAATAAATGCACCTAGCAACAGCGCAGTCTGGGTTAACGCGCTGGAGCAGAGAGACTCTTTTCTGCTCCGATCGTTGTGGCGGAAAAACTGTTGGCACCTGGTTTGTCGTGACAGGCCGAAAAACCAAAAGTGTAATAGAAGCAGGTACAGGCTGCTATAATCTGTGAACGATTTCTCTCTGGAAAGAGAAACTGAACCCAGTTAGTTGTCCTCCACCAGTGTGGAGATAAACGAGTCTAATCAGCAAACTTCTTCAAGCCAAAGCACGTGGACAGTGCGGGGAAGGACCACTCTCGGCAGGTCAGCTGCCTGCCATGGGTCCAGCGATGTCCGTTCCTGTACTCCTCACCCTTGCAATCAGCTGAGAAGAGCAAAGAGGAGGATATCCATGCTATCTCCCGGAAAGAAAGATTCACGGGACTCCAAAAGGAGGGTACTATCACAGGTGTCAAAAGAGAACCCCGTGCCGTCTCGCCACCGGGTCCACTGTGTATGTGCCTCCGTAAAGTGTTAAGTTGTTCTGTGTGCTAAATTCAAGAATGGATTACCACAATATCATGTAAGTACATTTTCTTGACACTGTAAGCATCCAATGAGGGACCTCCGCGAACCATATGAGATGATTGCAATTAATGCCGGACAGATTATGTGTGATTCTAGTGCAGAATAATTCATCTGGTCAAAATGATGGAGATTTACATTTGTTCATTCTAGTTAATTCTGTTTAAATTATTTTCTTTTGATTAAGACGCATTTAAGCTTTAAGCGAATAATTAAATGTTGTGTTCATGTTGAGTCCTGCTATTTATTGTGAGTGTGTGTTGTCTGGGCTTACTCTGAATCTTCCTCCTTTCTGACCCATCGGCTGAATCCAAATTGCATTATTTTGATCCTCGCTGTATCAAAAGAATCCATGCCTAGGGATGCAACCCTGGTATGGGGGTGGGGTGGCAAACATTAGAATATGTATGTTATACACTGCTTGACATAATTGCCCCACCCAGAAGGAGGTGTGCTGCAAACATGCAAATCGCAGGGTGGGTGCACCCACTCGAGATATTCAAATGATGTTAAACCGGAGCTGATGATGTCACACGTTCATGAGATAAAGGTGCCAGCAGCAACAGGGTTGGTAATGTGTGGTCGTAGGTGGAAGTGTCGCGGACATTTCAGATTTGTTATTTGTGCTGAAGAACTGTTCAGCGAAGTGCAAAAATGCTGGATACACGCCGTTGGCAGGTTTATTGCCATTTGGATGGGTTTCAGAGAATAAGAATTGTAGGCCTGTGTGAAGTGGGCTGGTCTACACATCATATTGCTGCACATGTGCAAAGGGATCATGACACTGTTGGCACCAGTGGCTATAGGGAGGTTCTTGCATGTGTCGAAGCGGCAATGGTGAAGTCCGACAGATGTTAGCCTGCCTTATTGTTCGACATGCTTATTCATTAGCAGAAAGCACTGTGGCGCTGATATTCGACGTGGTATGTCATTGGCCGCCGACATCACCGTTACGACCCGAGCTGTAAACCGAAGGTTACATGTGGCAAACTTGCACAGTAGGCAATTGTTACATCAACTGCCATTGACAGCCAGCCATTACAGCGTTCATTTGGTTTGGTGCCGAAGTCATGTGAACTGGGATCACGAATGGACCACTGTGGTCTTCAGTGATAAATCCTGTTTCTGTTTGGGTGCTCATGATCGACGGATCCCCGTCTGGTGACACCCTGGTGAGCAGACGGATCCCGGTTTCTTTCGTGACTACCCGTCAGGCAGGCATCGTGCTATGGAGTACTATTACGCATGACAGCAGATCACCTCTTGTCCATATCATGGGGCACACTGAGAGCTGCACAATATGTGTGCAAGGTTTTGCTGTAGGGTGGAGCGGAAAACACTTTTTTTTTTTTTTTTAATTTGAAAAGTCACCATATGCAATAGTTGCAATTTTATTACTGAAATAACCCCCCAAAATATGGATGACATTATTCATACCTTAAGCTTCCCCAAGAACCTCGAAATTTGAAAGTTATGGGGAAAAATGCTTTAAAAATACCTGCTTCCTCCATTCTGTAAAAATAAAAAATACTGTGTCACCATGTTATTTAATATCTTTGAGTGTATGAACACGGGTAAAAATTCAGCAGATGTGAGTTAATTTCGTAGGCTTCCCCAAAGAGCTCAAAATGTGTCATATTTCTCTGAAAATGACATGGTAAGTTATGTAAATATGATAGACACCAGTCTGACCAAGTATCATAACTTGAGGAATGAGTTCATTTCACTTGGAAATCATACTTTTTTTTCAAAACTTGGCATCAGCTTCCTATCAAAAATTTTTGCTGTGATGAATCCATCTCTTGCAAGATGGCCGCACACATGAGCAGAAGAATCTGTTACAATCTTAACCATCTTCTCTGCTGCCTGAGAATGGCAGGATATTTTTGTAAATTTGTAGCAAGGACTTGAATATTTATCCAACTGTAGTAATTCCAAAAACCCATCATCTTTCCATTTCCGTGTGATAGGAAGCTCAGTCGCAATACACTTTGCCAGTCGATTAGGTCGATGCAATCATTGCTCTGGAAATTCAGCTTAGGTATCCAAAACTTCCTAATGGTAGTTTTCTTGCATGGACAAAATACTTCCTAATAAATTTTCTGCATTGGCAAAATACGCGTTGTCTTGGACAACGGTTTTTACAATATCCTTTAAATTATCTGAAAGATACTGAAACCGAGATATCAAAAGCTGCAAATTCTTTGGATCATCTTTACAGGTACTGTTACATTTCATCATGAATCACGATGGTGCATATACTTTTCATTACGACGGTGGCTAATGAGACAAGTTGTGGTGTTGTATCACTAGTTCAACATACAAACGTAGAATGCGATTTGCGAGGGTCAGCCAACGGGAATGTATAAGTGTTCCAAGACCCCGATTTGCCAGATCTTGCTGGCAATCATCTGCAGAGACTGCCTTACAAATTTTCCACAAATAAAGTTGACCCGAGCTAAGATCTCCAAAGTTAATGTCGGACTGAAACGAAAATTCAATTTTCTGGAAATTAACGATAGGAAGGTTTGCTCACGTCTTCAAGCGCTTTCGAATCAATTCACTAAATCCTTTTGGACCTGATGTTTTCCAGTCGAGTGCTTCAGTGAGGTGGCGTAAAAGCAGTTCATTAAAATGAAGTTGACATATAATCCAGTGCACAGGAGAATTGAGCTCCTCTTCAAGGCGACTAATTATACCTACATTTGTGCCGGTATTAGTCAGTTCCCCGTGACTTCCAATAAAGACTGACTCCAACAAGTCAAAGGCCTTCTGGTTCAATAAGCTGAAGATACCGTCGGAAATGTTTTTTGCACTCTTGCTCTTCGTTATAAAATGTCCCAAATAGACCGAACCCGGTTCTTCAACAAGTGTAATATGCTCCTCCCATTCTTTTCGCTTGTCCCACTTTTCGCTTCTGTCTGTGTATTCGTTAGAGTTTCATCTCTTCTTCCATCCGGAAATAGAGCTGCAATCTTGCGACCAGTCAAGCTTACCTCATCTTGAATTGTTTGACTGGTCTTTTCCCTTTCTCATTGTATTTTATGCCGGTCAATAACAGGTGCATTACATTCTTTCGACTGAACCTGTTCACTTACATCATGAAGAAACGCAAGATCAGCTGCCGCTCGATCGCTGATGCCTCACCTTTCGTTCTTTCTAGAAAATGCAGACAGTGTCATTTGACGCCTAGGTTTTGAAGAGTGATGTCAAATCATAATCTTTATCAGAGGCCAACAAATGACTGGGACCCCACTCGTCTGGTTTTGTCGCAGAATTCGTATTTGTATAATCTTCTGAAGTATCAGCTCTCAGGGCCGATTTCAGTGTTTCCTACAGACGTGCTCTTCCCTATCACTCTTCCGAGCTGATCTTTTCTTCAGTACACTGATAGTTTTTGCGTCGGGCCCACCAATTATCATCCTTCTCTTTGTTCTCTAGTCCATTAGAAAGTCTCGCTCTTTCACGGGTGCCTTTTTTTGCAGAGCTGCATTTGTGGGTCCTAAAACATTTGCACTTGCACGAGCATATGTCAAAGGTAAGATGCGAATCTGAACGAAATTGTTCAACCTACATGCGATAGGTTTCATCCATTCTTGGAGCATGTTTTTCAGCTTCTGGATTTTAGTGTTGTATGCTGTAGTGCGCTTTACAACTGATTTGTGGAGCGATGTCAGAAGAGATGCTTTCTTCCGTATACTCAGCACTTTGTCTGCAACAATACTTGCTATTTCTGCTGCAGCAGGCTCGTAATTTGCACCTTCCTGCCTAAGAGTATTCCTCACAAGGTAGTAATGGCACATTACATCTTCGTACGTAGGCAACACATTTTCATGCATCTTCTTATAACTCCCGAGGATAAAACAATCAGCCTTATTTCTTGTTTCAGCCATCTTAAGTAGTAGAACGACAAAATGAAAATGCCGGTATTCTCCAAACAGCATCACTAGGAGTGAAAGAAACTGTTGCATCATTATGACACAGCACCTGCCAACACTCTCTCCCAAAAGGATCTGTGCTACTGTGATGAAATGACTCGGTGAGTTCGCAAAGAGAGCTGCGTTGTCAGGGAGGAGGTGGGGTGAGGTGAAGAATGTAACAAAAACCAAGGTGACGCAAGGCCACAAGCTATGCGTCTGAAAATCAACACAAGGTTTCCAGAAAGTATGAGAGGGTGATTGTTAATGTTAAGCCCGAATTGGTAACGGTAAGGCTGCTGTCGAACTTTATGCTTACGCAATTTATCGTGTCATTTTTGGCGAAAAATTACATGATTTAAGGGATCTGGGGAAACCTAAGAAATTAACTCGCGTCTGCTGAATTTTTACCCGTGTTTATACACTCAAAGGTGATATTAAATGACACAGTATTTTTTTAAATTTACAAAACGTAAAAAGCAGGTGTTTTTAAATTATTTCCCCCTATAACTTTCGAACTTCGAGGTTCTTGGGGAATCTTAAGATATCGAATAATGTCCTCCATATTTCGGGGGGTTATTTCAGTAATAAAATCGCAACTATTGCACATGGTGATGTTTCAAATTAAAAAAAAAAAAAAGTGTTTTTCGCTCCACCCTATTTTGCAGCCCATTTTGATGCTGTTCCTGAATGGCCTACAGCACCCCATTTTCCAGCAAGCAAATGCCAGTGTACATATTGCTCGGGTCTCTAGACAATATTTGCAATATGTTTAAACACTGCCATGACCAGCAAGATCCCCTGATTTATCCCCAGTCGAAAACCTGTGGAACCACATTGGGTGTCGTCTGCAATCAAATCTGCCTGCTCATGATCTCAATGAATTATGGGAGTAAGTCAACCGTGCTTAGTGTTTTATTCCTCAGGACGATATCTGTCGACTGTATGACTCATTGCCACGCTGTATTGCCATTCGTGTCAGTGCAACTACTTACTGAGGAGTACCCATTGTGCTGCATTATCTCATCTGTTAAACACTGTACATAGCTGAAAATAAAATCAAGGTAAGCCCTTATGTATTTTTTTGCGTGCTCAATTTCACTCCTCTATCCTCAATCGTTCTGGGTGGGGCAATTTCTATGTTGAGCAGTGTATCAACAGAACTTCATGAGAATGCTAAAATAACATCTAAATTAGTTTTTATTGTAGCATAATTCATATAATAAATTATTATAAATCCTTTGAAGTCAAGCTCAAAGTAAATTTTAAACACTCGGCTCAGCATACGACTTCATATGACTGCGTATACAAAACACTTGCTAACAACGATGTTCATCCATGGAACCCTCCCGAGTAAAGCACGAAATATAAGTATCATTAGAAACTTAACAATTTAGTACTTCCAGTCAATACTAGAACGCAAGTGTATTACAAACCTTGTTACGTTCATAACCCGATTCTCCCTTCATCTGCAGCGCCCACCTCGCACAAGTACGCCATGTTTAGAGCCCGAGCAAAGAGAGCTTACAAATCTCTCTTCAGATAAAGAGGATCTGCTAGCAGAAATCCACAACCTAAGAGAGTTTGCCACTGCAGCTGGTTACAACATTGAGCGTTTCGAAAGGATAATACAATAAAGCATCTTTGAAAGGAACAGGGCGAGCACAAAGGTCACCTCCGGAAAGAGAAAGTTTTGTCGGATCCATACCATATATCCCGGGATTTTCTTACCAACTCAAGAATACTCTGTGTTAGCTGAAGCTGGATGTAGGTCTAAGATCCCCGAGGACGATCGGGACCATTCTCACCGCTGATCGTGACCAGCAACCACTGTCCACCCAAGCCGAGGTATACAGCATCCCATTAATACTCCCAGACGCATCCACAAGGTGGTATATCGGAATGACAAAGAGGTCTTTCCACATCAGAGAGGCAGAGCACAAACAGGATATAAAAAATAGAAAACTAACTACCGCGTTAGCACGAGACGTGAATTTTAAGGATGCTCAACCGATATGGAAGGATGTAAGAAGACTTGCACCCTGCAGCGGTCCTAAGTCAACAGCAGTCAGAGAACCAATCGAGATTATATCGGGCAGTGACATATGTAACGCAGACATTACTGAAATTTCACCTGTCTGTCATAAGGTATTAAACATTAAGAGCTCGCTGGATAATTGATGAGCACGAGGCGTAATACGAGTCTCGTGCTATGCTATAATGATTTTAAATTTTACATTTGCCTTTATTCTTTGTCTGTTTCTGTTAAGTGTTTATATTCAGAAGCCTAAAGAAGTTGTCCGTTGGCAGTGAAAGCTTGCGAAACTTTTGTAATTTTACGCCTATTAACGGATTAAAAAACAACAACAATGTGTTATATCGTATTACTAAAAACAACCATTCACAACTAAATTTCACAATACATAAAATGCTGTCCCAAAAAGTTAAAAATTTTCAGTTTCCTTTTTTTTTTTCTTTCTCTTTATTACACTATCAATGTAATACAAATTCACACACATTGCATCCCCCACACTTGAAATGTGAGTAACCTCCTCTTTGTCATCATGGAAGTCAGCAGGAAACTTGGCTGAGGCCAAGTTTCCTGCTTCTTCAGCATATAGAAAATATGCTGAAGAAATTAACTTCTTCAGCATATAAAAAATAAAGTCATACAAGAATTCCCACAAAAACCTAGTCACTATATCCGTTTCGTTGATGACATCTTGGTAATTTGGCCATATACCATAAATCAGTTACATCAGTTTGTCAACGCTATGTCTGCTCAATACCCCTCCATCAAACTCACGATAGAACTTGAAAATAATTTTTTCTTACCTTATCTTGATTTTCAAATTACTCGTAACCCTTCTGATAATTCCCTGTCTTTTGCCGTTTATCAAAAACCTACTTCCACACCCACTCTAATTCCGTACTATTCTTCTCACATTTTTCAGCATAAAATTTCTGCTCTGCACTTCCTATTTAGAAGAGCATATTCACATTCTTCTAGCCATTTTGTCAGAGCTCAAGAACTACAATGGATATCATTCCTCGCTAAAAACCATGGTTACCCGGACAACGTTGTTAAGGGGGTGCACAATAAAGTACGGTTTGCTATGTCAACTGCTTTAATTAGTGAACAAGTGCCTAAAAAGTATGTTGGATCTGTTGATTTTAATCCACGTATTGTAAACCTTCTTACCAACATATGTTCCCGTCATAAAATACAATTTGGAATACGATCGTGCAATCTATATACCATTATCCGCAACGATCGTGACAAAATTAACAAAGGGAAAAAATGGGGTGTGTATGTTATTCCTATGCTCGACACTATCTCTGGTGAACTAAATAATCATTATGTGGGTTCAACCAAAGAAATTTGGATTTGAGATTAAATGAACACAGATATGATTTAAAAATGAATCACCAAAGCACCTCTTTTGCAAGACCTGTAAGTGTTGGAAATTCCATCCCAGACTGGGACAACACTAAGATTATAAACACACCTAACTCTGTTTATTCCTTGTTATTTAGAGAAAGCCTCTATATTTCGGCTTATAATACACGTTGCTGTAATGACTATTATCCTTGTGTTTTACCTGAACCCTGGAGCAATCTGGTTGGGAAGGACAGCACAATAACAATTGTTTCCTAATAAGTAATTTTTCATTGGCTAATTATGCTTTTTTTACTGTCTTGTTATCTGGTATATCATGTGACATTGACATTACCTTTCCCATGATGCATCTACTCCATGTACTCGAGACCAGCATGTTACCCACATGGTGAAATCACATCTGATGAAGGTGTCATTGTGACACCGAAAGTGCTCATGTATTTTTTAAACTGTACATAGATTTCGTTTTTTAGCTGAATAAATATCATCGTGCAACAAGACGGATTTCTTTTAATACTAGTATTTATGCACGAATTATAGTGTCTACCGACATCTACATGGGTAAGACCTTTATTTTGATACCTCAACCATATGTTTATGTTCAGCCGTTCTCTCACAACTGGTCTTACAGTAAAAAACCTTATGGACTTAATATATAGATAATGATAAACTTTCAGATTTCCACTCCTCTTCTCCCTTTCCAATTCACTGGTGTTTTTTTCAACAGGAGAGTGGATAATAGACATTTATCTGTTTCTATAGTGTAGATCAGCGCTGGAAAAATAAGCTTCAAATCTAGGAGCCAGGTGAAACGAAAGCAAATTTCAAAGTATCGTGCACAAACGTAATGCATGGTGATGATGTCGGAACAAAGAGTAATAAGATAAGTGTATTAAGCACTGCCTACTTACTGCTAAATGAATTTCGAATTTGGTCTATAAATCTCAGGGTTCTATAGTTTTGATAAAAATCTAAATATAAAAAAAAAATGTGATATTCCAGGATAATTAATTACAGGATTTTGTTATTGTACTACACAAATTAGAAAATCATAAAACGGCAGTTTAAGGAAGTTACCTTTTAAAATTTCCTGAATTTTATATATACGGAACCTCAAGTTTAGTTGAATTTTTCTTTTATCAAAAACAAAAGTTGTTTTACAGAACCAAAATACTTACAAAAAATATGGAACCATGTGCCATAGTTTCATAACTGATGACTTAGAATTATAAGATAATAAATACCTTCCTCAAAGAATACCCCCCCCGCCCTTTTTTTCTTCTTTGTCTTCAGAGTGTGGAACACATGGTAAAACCTTTGCAAATTCAATGAAATTGGTGGAAAAATCTTCCAATTCTTTCTTCTGCTCAGAACTGATATGAGTTTTTGGAAATAACTATTCAAAATTCAATAAAATACCTGCTCTTTTTATAATTATATCAACACATAAGGGAGTTACGTCAGTTATTCTGAATGGATGAGTGGAGCGCAGTTTTTCGAACCCTTCGCTCAGTTCAATTTTCATTTTCAGAAATTTTCTCTCCATTTTGAAGCTGAAACACAATCATTTATTGAACAAAATCATATTTTACATTAACCCTTTAATGACCATGACCCTAAAATTTTGTATCATTCTAAATACTATAACGCCCAAAACTGTATTGGTTCACTTCTTTGTTTAGTAACGATAATGATGACTGAATGTGCCCCCTGATGATCCCCCATAGGTCGTACAAATTCAAAGAAAAAGTAAAGGTAGGAAATCTGGCTCACTCTAGGCAGGCGTTTCGGGCGGATATGGCTATTTGTATGTACGGGCGTTTAGGTCGGTATGGTCGTTAAAGGGTTAATACTGAACAGAGGGGAATCCTGAGAATTAAAAAAAAAAAAAACGATTACGGGAGAAATAGTCACTCAGTCTAGCTCCCGTTTTCAAATGTTTTGAAAGACAGAATTCCGTTTTCAGCTGGGGACTCCCCCCCCCCCCCCATTCTCATCGCTCTCAAGAATGACGCAAATGATGACAACAAAGGCAAAATTCCCCGAATCCGTGGGAGAAACTCGTGGCCAAAGATTATACAGGCAAATTTTCACTCTGTCGAATTTACGTTTTTGGAAATTTCTTCTTCTTCCGCAGTTGCCTGTGCCCAGTATTGTTGCTAAATATTATTTATTGCATAAATGTTAGTATTTCAGTTTCAAGCTGAAATACAATCATTTATGCAATAGACTGATATTTAGCAACAATACTGGGCACAAGCAACTTGCGGAAGAAGAAGAAATAACGATTACGGGAATTTTTTTAAGTTTTGAAATAAAGGAATGCTGTTCCCAGATGCAAAATGACCTCACCCCACACATACACATTAATTCCCTCCCCCAAACCCCAAACTCTTCAGTTTTGTATTGATCCCAAATAATGAAAAACGAGTAATTCTGCGAAACAATCTCGTGCCTGATTTGTAACAGTCGGTAATATGCAAAATGAATTGTCCAGGCCGCTACGTATGGGTGCCGTGTCCATAAATTGATTATATTTCCAACATGAACAATGTATTTGACTGCAATTTTCAAAGCTCTGTGAAGGATTAGTTTTTAACGCACGTAATTTTATGATGGATACGTTTTTAAAGCTCGAATTTTGTGAGTGGTCAAAATGCGGATCCAGATTATATTTTCCTAAAAATTTTCTAAGGTGGGAGACTCCTTCCTAGCAACTTTACTTCAGCGGGAGTTTAAAACTTTAGGTGAGAATCCTGCGTGTTCTGCTGTTGTTGACTTGAGGTGATTTTTTCCAAGATGGACACCTAACAAACACTCCCCAGCAATATGTGGTTTAACACGGCTTGGCGCCTCCCACTTTGACATCATGCTAGTGGGGAGGGGAAAAGGGTCTTTCAAAAAGCGCAGGGAGAAACAATCTCCTACCATCTCAAATGGTAGGGGTGGATGGATGTGTGGGGGAGGGCAAGGGGTTGTTTGGTGCTCCGGGCAGAAGGGAGGGGAGTGTAGACTAGAGGAGTTACCTGCATATACGCAACCGAGCATTGCGCTCACAAATTTAAGATAAAAAAATTTCTGCAAGTAATTGAAATTTAAGATTTAACAAAATATGTTCTATAAATAAAAATATTCTAAAAAGAAACCGAAATCTAAGATAAAATATTTATATATACATAAAAAAGGTGACATTGAGGATCTCAGGAACTACAGACCTATCAGCCTCCTATCAGTGGTTTATAAAATCTTCACTAAAGTTCTTTCACACCGTTTGAAGGTAACACTGAACATGGCTCAACCGAGAGAACAAGCTGGATTCAGGAGTGGCTACAGCGCAATAGATCATATCCACGTACTGAGAGAACTAATTGAAAGAGCGAGGGAATATGAACTTCCATTGTGCATGGCTTTTATCGATTATGAAAAAGCCTTTGATTCAGTGAAACCATCAGCAGTTACAATGGCTCTGAAATCCTGCGGTATTGAAGATGCATACATTATTATTATTATTAATAAAATCTATGAAAATGCAAGTGCAAAGATTCGGCTGTTTGAAAATACAACACACATAAAAATTGCAAAAGGGAGTGAGACAAGGTGACACCATATCTCCGAAGCTCTTTAATGCCACATTGGAAAATGTCTTTCAATCACTGAACTGGGAAAACAAAGGGATAAAGATTAATGGAGATTATCTAACCCACCTTCGTTTTGCTGATGACAGTCATTTTTGCAACTACCCCATCAGAGCTGCAGAGCATGATCCAAGAACTTGCTGACAAGAGTAAAGAAGTGGGATTAAAAATGAACTTTCAGAAAACAAAAGTGATGTTCAATGCTTTTACACGAAATGAAGATTTATCGATTGATGGAGAAAAGCTGGAGATAACAGACACGTACGTTTATCTTGGACAGCAGATACCGAGTGAGGGTCACATTCATGAAGAAATTAATCGGCATACAAAACTTGCCTGGAGAGCTTTTGGAAGAAACAGCATAATTTTCAAGAGCAATATGTCATTATGTCTTAAAAGAAAAGTGTTTGATCAATGTATCCTTCCGGTGCTTACGTATAATGCAGAGACGTGGACCTTAACTAAAAGAGACATACAAAGGCTGCAGACAACTCAAAGAAGCATGCTGAGGTGCATGCTTGGTGTAACCAGGAGAGATAAGAAGAGGAACTCGTGGATCCGAAAACTGACAATAGTGGAAGACATCATGATCAGAGTTAAATCCCTGAAATGGCAATGGGCTGGGCATACTGCCAGAAGGACAGACCATCGATGGACAGCCAAAATTTTAGATTGGATTCCAAGGGACGGGAAAAGACCCAGAAGAAGACCACATGTGAGATGGGTGGATGAAATTCGAAAGTATGCGGGAGTGACATGGAGGAGACTGGCACAAGACAGACCGTTGTGGAGGAAACTTGGGGAGACCTTCGTCCAGCAGTGGATTGATAATGGTTGACAATGATGATGATGAGATAAATATATGTTCTGCAAGGAGGGATTTTGTTCTGCGACGCACATCGCAGTTTCTGCTCCTGTGGCTTCCGCGATCTGACATCTTTCTCTGCTTGAAACACACGCATCAGGATAAAAGCCGACAGAATTTATAAATGCGATCAAAGCAGAAAATTTTAGAGTTTGATTTTATTAAATTACAATTTGTTGAAGTTACATTTTGCATCTATGAACTCAAAGTAATGACTGCAATTTATGAAATTTGAAGTAAAAAGTTGGGCGCCAGGACCAAATTTCTAGGCACCTGGTTGACCTGGTGCCTGTTAATTTTCCAGCCCTGGTGTAGCTATATGATTTTCTTTGGCTGTTTATTTCCTTCTCTAGTACTTTATGCAGCCAAGTATCTGACATATTCAGGCTGCACTGCAATTTATGTATGTTGCTGTTTAAAACTAGCAAGGAGCTGCCACAGGGAGGGAAGGAGTGAAAATTCGACAGCATGGTGTATCTAGTATTTACAGTTCTTGAAGAAGCTTTTCCTTTTCTGCAAAAATCCACTAATGCTTGGGCTAAGGCATTTGCTTCCCAAAGCTCAAAAGAAATAGCCCTCCTTAGTTCTCAACCTCACCCAGATCCGGTTTTCAGAGAATTCTGTTTACCAATTTAGAAGTGTAATGAAAGTCTCATATGCTAAATTGTATAAAATACAGGCAGAAGAAAATTTGGAGCCCCAATGGTATGCAACCTGAGCCCCGTGTCTGAACCAAGCTTAGGCTCAACCCATCTCAGCACTGGTGTACAGTGTTCGCATGGCCCCTGAAATCCTGGAAAAGACCTGGAATTTGATTTCCCTTTTTTCCAGGCCTTAAAAGTTCTTGTTTTTTGTGAAAGATCCTGGATGTTTTTTCTTGTGATGAAAAATAATAATTTGTTGAAATGTTCATATTGCTTGCGTCACTGTGTTCTAGCTCCCTGCCTGCTTCTGCTCTTGATTACACCAGTTCCTTCCTTGGAGTCTGAAGGTGTGGTGTGGTGTCTTTGACCGCATGTGATGCTGGAGTGCAAGATGTTTGAGTGCCATATATATCCAGCCACTTGGTTTGTGGCATAGTTGTTGTATGCAGTTGGTGTCACAATAGCATGTGGAAGCATTCCCATGAGTCCAATATCGCCGTTCCTTCTATCGTGCGCTTTCCTCACTGAAGGAGATTGATATCTGGCCTCCCTGCCGCCAGTGTGCACGAGAATAGATGACTTTAAAACGAGAAATCTTCAGTGCCATTGCAATTTTATTTTCTTGTATTATCATTGTACTATCTTCCAGATTGCTTCGTATAAGTTTTATACGAAGCAATTTTTATTTAGGAAAATTTTGCTGCTTCATCGAAGATGTAACTCACACTCAAGACCACTCTAATAGTGGAACCCATGGGACTTCACAAGAATTCGAAATGCAGTAAATTTCAACGCAGTTAGCAAATTAAATAACAAAGTGCTATGACTCATGGAAAAGTCCTAGAATTTATTTTTTGTGAATGTGTATGCAGAGATGCCAAGTACTGTGGATCTTCTGTAGTTTTTACGGATATCACGTTCAAACTACGGACTTACGGTAAAGGTGTGGAAAAACTACGGATTTTTCCAAAAGTCTCTGGTATTTCTGGAAAACTTAATTCAAAAATAAAAAATATGGTGTTTCTGAAAAACTATACAGTACATACTCGTGTATAGATCAACCCCTCAATATTTATATGAATATCTGCAGTTTTTGTACTTTTTGTGTATACGTTGACCCCCGTTTTTTATGTGACTGTCTGGGTTTTGTTTTTGTCTTGTGTATAAATCAACCTTCCTACCAAGTTTTTTTTTTCTGCAGGCGTATTTAAAGCATAAAACATTTTTTTTTACTTTGTTTAGGAGCGGGAAGTCACTTGGTGATTATGTTTTGAGAACACCCAATTATACTCCCATCAAACTTGACCCAGTTACGGATAAATTTTATCCCACAGTTAAAAGATATGCTGTAAAAAATAAAATGCTAAGTTCAGAAGTTTTTATTTTGAGCTTAGCATATATATATATATTTTTTTACAAGCATAGTCAAATGTAGTGATTTTTGCGGTAACGTCACGAAGCCATCAAACGGAAAGCATAGTGGGCTGCCCAACAAGCAAGCAGAAATGTTGCCTCGGCGATCATTTTGTATGATCACGTGACTTTTTACCTGACTTGCCGTTGGATGGCATTTGCAATGTACAGCATCTGTTAACTTTCGGGAAAATCTTAACCGAGTCCTGAGCTAACGTAAACTGTCGGAGGTAGACTCAGTTCCACGTGGTTGTTTTATTTTCTTGTTAAGTTGATTAGTTGTGGTGTGATGTGAATTGCTGTAGTTGCGAAGCGTGCTTCTGTGGTTTCCAGTTTCAGTGATGTGAAAAAAAAATTTTTTTTCAGCAGTACAAGGAATGTTATTCATTGGAATTTCCATGTTTAACACGGTCACATGTTACCGTGAATCATGTGTTTTGTAACGTGTGCAATTGCGATTTTTCAGTGGCTCATGGTGACGGGACGATTGCCAGAGGCATGCACTATAATGCAGGTGACCCATTCATTTAATCATGAATATTTCTATTTGCAATAAGTATTAATTTCTGTGTAATGAGTATTGTGAATGGTAGTAATTCACATTGTGAATCCTATTGTATTAAATTTAAGCGTTAGATGATTTGTTTTTATTCCACTACTAGATGCTTGAAGTAAAAGTTGTTCATATTATTAAAAAGAAATCTGTAAATCATCACTGGTAGAACATACTTGTAATTGGAAAAATTGGCATATTTTATTTACTTTATTAAATTATTCAGTTTTTTTCTTTGATTTCTTTCAGATGATCAAAGATCCATCCAGAGAAAAGCTGCTTCCAGATCCACTAACTGAACCTTATTTTCAGCCACCATATACACTAGTTTTAGAAATGACAGGTGTTTTAGTTCATCCAGATTGGACAGTAAGTTTTTTTTTTAAATCAGTATTTAATATATGTATTGAGCTAACCACTATACTTCAGTTTAAGTGATGAGGAAACTGCTGACAACTGCACATATTGCCCTGATTTCTATAGGAGATCATAATTTGTCAAATATGGGATGATAGTAGAAGTGTATATGATTGTAAAATATCCTGCAGAAAATTAGACATTTATGCGATTCACTCAATTGCAGTTTCCAAGTGGATAGTCTGAAAAAAAATATATTGAATTAATTAAAGGAGCTGTCATAAAAACTGCTAATGGCACTTCATGCTTTAGCTTTCATTATTAATTTATGCTAGTTAATAATCAAAATATAAGGTGCAAATTCAGAACTGTAATGTTTTGCATAACCTGGTGTTTCACTACAGTGATTGAAAGGGGAGGAAAAATGCAGCCTACATTATTTTTGTATGCGGTATATATCATGTCATTTTCAGCAATGCCTATAATGGCTTGTATTGTTCTTTAAGCAGTCTACTATTCTTTATCATTTTTATTTTAAAATAAAGATTGTGTAGTTATAAGAAGGAAAAAGCTTATTGTATAATTGCATTTATCATACACCTTTCCTTCAGCTTCAACCATTGATGATGATTATGACGGTGCGTGCAGACTAAAATTCAATGATAAGGTAAAAACGCTGTGTTATGCACGATTAAAACGAAGTCTGAAGATGACAGATGTACTTCATAAAATTACATTTAATGAACTATATACAAGGTTAAAATGACACTCATAAGATCTTTCAGACTCCCCTGGAGTCCTTCATCAGATGAAAGTGACCGCATAAAAAATTGTCATGGCATATAAATAAGGTAGTTGTTGCCACTTAATTCAATTCACAGAAGCAAATAAAAAGTCAAGCAATTTACATACTGGAGGCCTGCACCAAACACAGGTAGGAGGGGACACACACTGTTCCAGACTTCAGGGTGGAATGTAATTTTCTTTAATTTCTACAGGTAAAATGGCTTTCCAAGCCTGGGAAACTTGGGTAGGTGAATCCTCGAGGATTCCCCAAGTTTCCCAGGCTTGGAAAGCCATTGTACCTGTAGAAATTAAAGAAAATTACATTCCACCCTGAAGTCTGGAACAGTGTGTGTCCCCTCCTACCTGTGTTTGGTGCAGGCCTCCAGTATGTAAATTGCTTGACTTTTTATTTGCTTCTGTGAATTGAATTAAGTGGCAACAACTACCTTATTTATATGCCATGACAACTTTTTATGCAGTCATTTTCATCTGATGAAGGGACTCCAGGGGAGTCTGAAAGATCTTATGAGTGTCATTTTAACCTTGTATATAGTTCATTAAATGTAATTTTACAAAGTACATCTGTCATCTTCAGACTTCATTTTAATCGTGCATAACACTGCGTTTTTACCTTATCATTGGATTTTTAGTAGCATGTATTAGGAAATGTGACACAAGTGCAATTAAATTGGTTTGAAATTGGCCACATCTTTTATATACGTTTTCCTTCAGCTTTAAATTATAAAGTGTGAAAAGTAGTTGGAACAAATTTCAGATAAATTGTATCGGTGCTTTCAAGTGGGGTTAAAATTACTGTTGCAACTCTTGTGTGCCAGTAGTATAACCCCACTGTGTATTTTGTGTTTGTTGTCTATTAATTTGCTTTTATCAGTGTACTCACAAAATGTTATTCATATGAATTGGTATGAAGAAAAATTCTGTGCTATATTAACATGAGTGTTTCTTTCAGTATCAGACTGGTTGGAGATTCAAAAAGCGCCCTGGTGTTGATTATTTTCTTCAGCAAGTTGGACCTCCTCTTTTCGAAGTAGTTATCTATACATCTGAGCAAGGCTTCGTAAGTTAGTTTTGATTGTATATATTTTTCTCTCATATGTATACATATTCTTACGCAGTACTATAGTCAATACCAATATGTAAATATGCTATGAGTGTAGGAAGGGCGTTTTTGTAATAGAATTTCTGTAAAACTATTGAACCAGTCATGCAACTAAGTGAATCTACATAAAACACATACTCTTATATTAAATTATACTGCTTCTCAATTTTAGTGCAGTAACATGGCTGATTGGTGTACTGGCTCGTCTGGTGCAAAAACATACCATCAGTTGCTCCATTGAACATTGATTTAGAAATATTTTTTCTGAATCAGATGTCTGGTAATATTCATAATGGCGACATGAACTATCATATTGTTTTTCAGTCATAACAATGTGAAACAATGATATTGACATTATTAAATAACAAACTGTTGTATTATCATGAAGCTCACTTTCCAAGCACTGTTTCTGCTGATTTCTCCATCCAAGGAAAGGAGGTTGTTTTTATCTGAAAATTTTTCAGTATTGTGGTGTTTTTTTATGCATGATTGTGGTTGAGTCATGTAATGATGAAGTGAATCAGCATTGCTTTCTCATGCAAAAAGTTGCAGACTGGATCACCTCTATCCTATCAGTTGCCAAGACAATTCCCATGTTTCTTTTTCATACCAACTTGTGCTGTGCATAGAACAAAATGCAGCATTTTATCTTGAATTTTTCACCCTTCATTCTGCCAAACACTGGCACAGTTTCATAACTATTTCAATTCACAATTTATCTATCCTCTTTTTCTATCATAGAGGTCCCAAGGTGATGTGCATGTGCATTTTTTCTGACCAACTCATTGTAATATTCAGTAGAGCAAAAATGCAATGTTTTATTACCCAAACTTATTCACAGAATGTTTTTCTAGTTTTATGCAATTGCAAAACCCCATGAAAATAATGCACAATTTCCCCACTGGAGGATGTAAATGTATCGTACTTATCGTATATTTCAGAATGTAAGACACCACCTTAGTTTTGAGGAAAATTTAAGAAAAATAAAATAAAATCGCAATTTAAAGGTTTTTCTTAGGGAAAAGAATGAAACTAAGCATAAAAAAGCAGCTTATGAATTATCGAATCCTTTCAACTTGTAAAATTAGCAATGTTTGATATCACTGATGAAACAACGTAGAGAAAGGCTACTCAGTCCATCAGCCAATGATACATGTGCACTGCAGGATTTGTCCCCTATGATGTCACACATTTGCACATCCAATGGCCGTTATTGGTTCAAATGGTCATCCTCTCCGTGACGCTGATGTGTTGAAGTACGACTGCCTTGGTCAAAGTTTATCGGCATTTTGTCCTGGGATCAAGGAATTGTTTTTTTCTTTTTTTTTAAATCTGTAGCTTTGCCAAGAACTATTCAAAATAAATATGGTAAAAAAAGTGAACAGCTAATCTCTGCACGTTGTTGGCAAACAGCAAGGAAGTGAGAGACAAAACCCTGGCAAAAGGTAGAAAAGTGTCGCAACATGATCTGTCAGATGTGGTGGCACCTTTTGTCATAAATTGCAAATGAAGTATGTTCCTGCCAGTTAAAGTTCAAGCAAAATTTACAGGTTTCACGAATGGATTTTACCAAAAATTATTTCAGAATTACAACTCCACCACTGTATTTACATTACTGTGAATGAATAAGATTTTTGCATTTTCTCTGTGAAAGTTCTGCATAAACCAAAGAATTTGCAGCAGCAACAATGCTGCCGGCACTAAAGCATTTGAACCCCCAATTTGCTGGTCGATGTCTTAAATGTCTGTTTTGATGTTTCATTCTGAAATATGGTTCTTTCTCTTCTCTTTCAATCACTTTACTGTTTAAAGCAATTGTAATAGTCCTTTTATACCCATTTAAGATCACCATGTAGAATATTCGAGGTACATGCGTAAGCTGTATTTTACATTACTAACTCACGTAGTTAACAATGGATAAACATGAAAGTATGGTATACAAGCATTCATGATACAATGACATTGTAGAAAAAATGTAGAAAAATATCATTTACTGTACCTGTGATACAGCTACAACATTTTAAACTCATTTAGCAGTCTTCATAGTTGTATACATACATATACATGTATCTTCATTGCAATAATAATTAGCTTTGGTGTATAAGACGCAGGGATAATTTGACACAAATTTTTCGCCAAAAGTGTGTATTACACTGGTGTGCAAAAATTAAGGACGAAGATGGGGGTGTGTGTGTCGAAGGGTATAAAGCACACGGGCGGTGTACGCCCAGCAATTTGGTGAAAGCTATTTCACGGTGTACATCGATTTGAACGACATTGAGTTGCTGCCACTGTGTGATATGGCCAACAGGCAATCCAGTAGACGACATTTGGATGACTTTACCCGAGGTCGCATCATTGAGAAGTTGGAAGAAGGTCGAAGTGTGACTAGTGTGGTCGAGGAGTTTGGGATCGCTCATAGCATCGTTTCACGAGCTTGGAGAGCATTTGAAACAACAGGAACAGCTGTCCGAGAGTTTAGCAGTGGTCGTCCACGAGCAACCACGGCGGCGGACGACCGGTATATTGTCCTACAGGCGAGAAGAGACAGACGGCAGACAGCTGGTGAAATCGCAAGGCACATGCAACAGACAACTAGACATCCGTTATCGCGTTTTACCGTGGCCAGGAGGCTGCACAAAGGTGGTCTATTTACACGACGACCAGTACGGTGTGTGCCATTAACGCCTGCTCGTCGGAGACGGCAGTTTCTGTGGTGCCAGAAACACAAGAACTGGACACATCATCAATGGGGTAGAGTTCTCTTTATGGATGAGAGACGATTTAGTCTGACGAGCGATTCTGGACGTATACACATCTGGAGAGAGCAGGGAACACGCAATCACACCTCCAACATCATCGAAAGGTTCCGGTTTGGAGGTGGCGGAGTTCTCGTTTGGGGCGGTATCATGCTTGGTAGCCGTAGTGACCTCCACATCTTCCAAGGAGGTTCAGTCACTGGTGTCTGCTATTACACCGAGGTTCTCCTGCCTCATGTGCATCTGTTTAGAGGTGCTGTGGGTCCTGAGTTCCTCTTCATGGACGACAACGCTACACCTCATCGTACAGTAGCTGTCACAGAGCTGTTGGAGAGTGAAGAAATTCAACGCATGGATTGGCCAGCAAGGTCTCCGGACCTAAATCCAATCGAACACGTGTGGGACCTTCTCGGGAGATGCTTGGCAGCACGTCACCAGCCGCCAGCAATGATTCCGCAGCTGCGATTGGCGCTACAAGAGGAATGGGCCGCGATGCCTCAACAGCTCCTTGACAACCTCGTCCTCAGCATTGAAAGACGTTGTAAATCCTGCAGCGCAGTCAGGGGCAACATATATCCCCTGCTAAAGACTTGATTTTTCTTGGCAGCCGCCTATCACATGGACGTTTCTGTCTTCTGTCCAGTTGTGCGCGAAGCTACCTTTTCAATAAAGTGTCTTTGTATCCTTTGGATTCCTTGTTTGGACGGTTTTGCTCACTTGTCCCATACTTGGGGATCTTATGGTATGATTTGAATCGATGTGGAGCACTTCTGCACGACGTTACATTAAAAAAAAAAAAAAACGTCTCGTCCTTAATTTTGCACGCCAGTGTATATTCCAAAAAATGCAGTATATTGTATTTTTTCTGTTCTCAGCTTGTAAGTCTGATTTGAAAAATTCTTTTTTCATCAGATATTATTCATAGTAAGTAGTATTTTGCATATAATTCCTAAATTGTTTTATAATGTACAGTTGCATATAAGGGGTGCTTAGTTCTGTTTCCGATATATTTGCAGTCAAGGGAATCTGTGCTCCTATGAAATTATTTTTTGATTAAACACCATAGAAAACTTTGTGCATATTTCCTGCTTAAAATAATGCCCAGTTTGTCTGCTAAGGACCATGAATATATTATTTAATTTTTCTCAATATATATTCTTCTAACAGTCCAATTTTAAACATGTGTTCAAGAGTGTACATAATGAGTATTGTGCATATAATTTCGAATTTTTCCTAACATGTAATTATTTTCCACCAGTGGGCTTAAATGCATATTTCTATTTACAACATATTTGCAGCAGTATCTACATGTCTAAAAGCCTGATTTGAAAAAATATGTTGTGGCTCAGATACTGCTCACCACACAAAAAAAAAAAAAATCTCTTGTATTTTCTGCCAAAAATTATTTTACAATTCACCCAACAAAAGGCACAGATGTATATTGTATTATTCTCAATATCTTTGTTTCTAAAAGTCTGGTTTGAAAAATCCTTTTAGCATCAGATACCATTCACTTTGGAGAACGTTTTGCATATAATTTTAGATTTTTCATAATGAGTGGTTTTGACATTATGTGGTGGTAATTTGTGTTTACAGATGTTTTTCTGCTTGTAAAAATTGTATTAAAAATATTTTTTTTGGACTGTATGCCAATCACTATAGTAAGGATTCCTAACATTAACCTTTTTAAATGATGCATAGTTTCCCCCTCTGGGGATATATAAGTACCCATCTTTCTTTTTCTTAAGCTTCTACAAATCATGTATGAAAAATTATTTCTCCATTGCATAGCTTTTCCTATAAGAAAAATATTTTGCATACTTTTATGAAATGAGTATCTCCAATTCCAAAACTGCCTTGGAGGGAAAATCTTGTCTTGGTAAGATAACCTTCACTGTGAAGACTATTTTGCACCCATTTTCTTCAAATAATGCACAGCTTTCTCGCTAGGAGGCATAAATTTGCTTCATGCTTTCTTCCATATCCCTTCTAATTGTTTGATGTGTACAATTTCTTTCCTGTATTAGATATCATTTGTTATGAGGAACATTTTGTGAACAACTTTTGATTTCTTGTAATGTACATTTCTGCCACTAGTGGGCATAAGCAGCTATTTCTATTTGTGGATGTTTTACTAAAAGCTTTCAGAACTTCTGCTGTGATTATCCTTTTTTTGTAAGTGAAAGTACTGTGCTTGTTTTGTGTATTTTTAATAATACACAGTTTTTCTATTAGGGATGTAAATGCATTCTTTTCATGGTATTAGCTTGCTTCATATAATCTACCCAATTTTCTTGATGGAATGAATATTTTTCTGTTTCATTGTGGTCTCATGCTGCAGTCTCAGAGCAAAGGGCTTTTGACTTTTTTAAAGTGAAATTTCGTGTTTTGAAATCATGGCAAATCCTAGTGTGAGATAAGATATTGTAGAATTTCACTTTAGTTTTCAGATATTACTAGCAATTTTTTTTTTCTTTTTGTAAAATTTTCTTGTTACACACTGACCCAAGAGTTGCCACTCGTGGTAATACCCAACCATTCTGTTCAGAAACAAAGAACAGAAAGGCTGGGTATTACCACATGGGTGGCCACACCTGTTTTCTTGAGCCAGTGTTAACAATGGCTTGGTGTGCAACTCAAAAATTTGACAAGAAAATTCAGGCTAGTAATCCTTGTAAAACTAAAGTGAAATTTCAGTTTGGAAATTGCTACTACCCCTATACACAGATGTACTTGCAATGACACTTAAAGTTGTTTTCATGGCATGGCACAGCTGGAATCTGCTACAGTAAGGAAGATGGCAGAGCTGTTTGTTTTGCTCACAGCATTGGTTTGAGACTAAGGTCGGACATCTCATGAGCCTGAGAATACTTGAGCCAACAAATGAGTGTATCCAGTAGAGGAATGAACTAGCAACTGTTGTGCGACTATGTAGAAACAAATTGTTCTGCATTGAAATGTATGTTATTTTTCATAGGATCTTGTCTTTGTCATTTGGTTGCCTGGCATTAGGAAATAGTTTAATATATGATCTCTGCTTTGTAGGCCATATTTGCATTTTATTGTAGAACAGCATGCTGCATTAATTTAATGTTGCCTTAATAGTAAACCAGTGTTTGTTAATTTACCATTAGGAAGATACTTTAATGCTGTGAAAATCAGCCTAGTGCCCTTTTCTTGTTTGTTCTTTTTAAGTGAAAGAACTTTAGATTTTGTTTAAGACAGTATGACAGATACAGTATCCTTAGAAAGTTCTGATAGCTGCTGGTTCATTCTTTTTCCTCAGGACACTCCCACTTGGTGGCTGTAATGTTTTTGTGCTGGAAGCGAAGATGTGAAAACGCAGCATCAAACTGTTACTGAAAGCGAACCAGGAGATCCACTGTCTTTCTTATTATAGCAGATGAAAGCCATGCTGTGTCATGAAAACAACTATAAGTGTCATTGTAATTAGGGACTGATACGTCTGTTTTGAGGGGGGGGGCAGTAATGAATTTTAAACTGAACTTAAAAAAAGATGAAAGTGCTTGTCGTGTCAACTGTTATAGCATCATGTGACTTACAAGGAATGGAAAAATACGCATTTTATCAAGAAAATCAGGGAAATTATGTCGAGTTGCTAAAGTAAACTAACACTTTTTCCCTTGGATTTTCATCTTTTTTCTGAAAATCTGCTTTGAAAAATTCTTGTGTCAGAAAGGTTTTGAAAGATGTGCTTATTACGCCTGAGAATTTGGTGTATGCCTTGTTTGCTTATGGTGCAGGAATTCCAGTTTCTGTTGAAAATTTAAAATGTTCAGTTTGTCATGACAGTGACAAGTTTATTGATAGACAGTGATGACTTTGAATAATAGAAAAATTGTATTGAGCAAAAATTATCTAGTCAAAACACAAGCCATTGCTGGTCAAATACCTCAGAAAATTGCTTCACTGAAAGGAAAGAAATTTTATGAATGCAGCAAAAAAAAAAAAAAAAAAAAGCAGGCAAGCATAGGGAAGAAAACTGGGAAAGGTCATGCACAGTGCTGTTAACTAGGAAAAATTCTTGCATGGAGTCAGTTTTGCAATGCAGGAACATATTAGGAGAGTAATAATATTAACAAAACCACTTGCGAGAGAAATGCAGAAATATCGTCTCAATTAGTTTTCAAAGTAATACAGCATGTAAACCTAACATCACAAATCTCTTAAAGTAAAGTATGAAGTACAATTTTAAAACAAACCTTCCTCAGCTTGTAACTTCATATAATTACATATACAGTATAATGCTCATACTATCTCCAACGTTCGTCTGCGAGACCCTTCCTGAGTGAAGCACAAAAGACACTTACTACTAAGAATCGTGCAAATAATCCAGAAAAAAATCCAAAAAAAACCCAACTACGTATCAGTATTAAAAACAACCATTCACAAGGTTTGATGGTTGTTTTTAATATTGATTAAAAGCAAGTAATAGTATTGTAGGATTATTTGCATGAATGATTCTTAGTAGCACTTTTCTTTTGTGCATCACTTGGGAAAATCCTGCAGACGAACATCGGAGATCAGAGCTTATTATATAAGTCATATGAAGTCGCAAGCTAAAGTAATTTTGTTTAAAAATTGTACTTCATGCTTGACTTTAAGAGATTTGTTAGGAGAATAATGTTCCAGTTTTGATCTGGGCAGTGTTTCCTAGATACGAAGAGACAAGTGAAACTCGGGTGCACTTTAGACTTCGGCCCTCTGTCTTCTGCTTCAACCAACGCGCCGATGGAATCACGGGAGAAACGTTTCGTGATAGGTGGCGCTGTAGCTGTGTCGGCGTTATTTGATCCCTCACTGCGTGCATTACATAATCGGTGTGTGGCTTGTGCTGGACGAGTGTTAAGGACCCGAAATATGTGGCGTAGGTTATTTTTTAAAGGAATGGGTTTATGCAATGTGAGTAGTTCAGGTGGTGTTAAATATTTATAACGACGGAAAAGAAGAGTTTCCTCCTCATTGAGAACCTGTATCTAGTACGAATATTGAAGTGGAAAACATTACGTACTGGGGAAGAGCTGTTTGATACCAATCACCACCTGATAACAGTGTTCAGGGGAAAGACTGCAATTTCGTCCGAATAAATATTCCAGAATGTGGTCTGCCAAGTGGTCTTTGTGAATTCCATTAGATAATGTGCTTTTGAGGGGCCGCCATTTGCCCTCATCACCTTGAGTATGCGCCCCAGTAGTCGGATCAGCGAAATTGAGTGAGTGGTTGACTGACAGATGTTGGAAAGCACAGGATGGGAGGTTGCGGTACGCAGCCCATTGATCTGTCATTACAGTACTTCTAGGTTGAATATGTTTCTGGATGAGCGGCAGCAATGTCTGAGCAAAGCGGTTATTCTCCGGGCAGATCTCTACCCTGAATCGTTTAGAATCTGGTTCAAAGATGCCAAGGATCCAGGTGCCCTCAATGAGACGAACACGATTATTCCTCCAGCTTCCCAAATTTCACCTCATTCATTTCTACGATTACACCAGGGCCTGCAAGCTGTCCTTCGACTTGTTCGTAGGCTACCATAAACTCTCTCTGCAAGACTGATAATAGTCGCTGACTGTGGAAACCGCACCCCCCTGGGAAGTTTCCTCAATTTCATCATTACAGGAAAAAAATCCTTTGGCGAAACAATATACAAGAGTCGTCACCTTATCAAGAGGAATACAAGCAGCTTCAAACCACGTCCCAAGTAAATGGGAACACTGCTCACTTTTCCCTGTAACTTGATTCTTCCTACACCTGAATTGTCCTAAACGATGACACATATCCACTCACAAACTCATTGGATGACCTGCGGAACATCTTTGTTCGGTTGGAAGCATGGATCACACACTGAGCAAAGAGCGATTACATAACACACACACACAGCACTGGAGCAAACACCGAGTAAAAGCAAGCAGCGGCAGCCCCACCTATCGCTACACGTGTCATTTCCCATTATGCCATCCGCGCTTTGGTTGAAGCAGAAGACAGGGGGCCGAAGTCTAAAGTCTGCCCTGAAACTCTGCCTTTTAATTAATTCAAATTATCAGATTACATTCAGAATTATAATTTTCTTAGAAAAACGAACAATTTTTGGAGATTTTCAAATGTGCAAATATTTATTTCAAAAATGCAGATTTTATGGAAAAGTTTGGTAAATTTGGTCCTTCCAAATACAAAGTATTGAATAAAAATGTTACAAAGGACTTTAAGAACTTCACGAAAAGTTTTCAGCCTAAAATCTTCAAGTATAGGGTGGGTACAGTTTTTTTCTTTGAAGAGCCTGTAATTTCATCAAAAATGACTTGGCAGTATTCATATGTACAGCACTTAATGGATTAAACCTCTTGAAAGCACTATTTTGAAAGTTTTAGTGGAATTGTTCCTATCCATAGCCATGATATGTAGGTAGGAGTTAAAGTTAATTTTGACAATATCTTATCAGCTGTACAAAACTGTTTCTTAAGAAAGAGACCTAAAAAGAAAAAAGTTTATTGTGTAGATTGCAATATTTAGGTCTTCCCTAATTTGCAGAGGCAAGAGTTAGTCTTGTATAGCTCAAGCTTAAATTAAGCTTGCTGCTGCATTACGGGGTAATGTTAATACTATCATCAAATAATATTCTTCTTCTAAATCACCTGTTTCACACGTTATAATTTTAATGTCATGTTCAAGGAAGGCAGTGTGCAATCTATTAATTCTAAGAAGTGGTATTATGCATTTTATAATGGCATCGTAAGTGTTAACTATCATTTATTTTGTTAAATATTTCGCTTGCTGCAGCTTAAGTTAAACATATGGAATGAATATTACATCTTCTAGTAAACCCATAAAAATGATTCTTATTAACAGGAATGATAAAAAATCTTTAAAAAAATTGAATAAAAGCCCCTAAGAACTTGCCAATCGCTAACAAACATAAAAGGCTGTTATTGTTCACACACAAACTTTCCTCTGTCATTCCAAATGCAGTTCAGCTGCATCAGTGACGGGCGCTCCTTTTGCCCTAACTGCCTAGTCATCACTGCCCCGTTGAAGAGCAAGTAATCTTCTTAAACCTTCCTCTGTCATTCCAAATGCATTTTAGCCTTCATCAATGGTGGCCGCTCTGTTTCGCCCTAACTGCCTAATCGTCACTGCCCCGTTGAAGAGAAGTAATGTTCTTAGAAGTAATAGATTTCCAACTTCCTTCTTCAATCACAATGTTAAAATTATAACATGTGAAACAGAAAATTTAGAGATTAATATTCTTCAGTGATAGTATTAGCAAGAGATTTGTAGATATAGTTTTGCTAAACTTGTGGTGGTGTGGCCACATTTCTACCATCACTAACTGTGCTTCAGAAAAGCTAGAATTTCTTTTTTAAGCCAGATGATATACAACAAGTTCATCCAATTCTATAGTGTATTTTCCACATTTAGGGCAAGGTAGCCAAATCAGTCCTGTAACTTGAGGATCCAACAAATGCAAAGATAATTGATGGAAATTTCAATACTCTGATTACTAAATTTATGTGCATTTTTAAAAATTTTAAGTTATTTTCAGGCAAGAAATTATAAATAATTTTTAAGAAACAAAATTCTGCAAGAGTCATATCTAAAAGCATTGAGGAATACGATATGTATAAAGTGTTGTGGGATTTTTGAGCTAGCCTCTCAATTTGAAAACATTTAAGATATTTGAAAACACATCAATTAACAGTAGTTTAGAATTCCTAAGAGATACATGGGAAAATCACTAGATTATTCAAAGCAATCAGAATTGTGTACCCAACTTGCCTTTAGTTTACTGGTCTGCAGAAACTTTTAAACATGCAGTATTTAAAAGTTTCTGTATTAGTGGGAATCTTCCACTCGCAGTTCCTTCTGATTTTGACAGCATTGAGCATATTTTCGGAATTGACAAATTTACTACACTCTATCATTTTGAGATAGAAACATTGATTTGTACTCATCACACTCTAATAGTAAATCATCTTCATCTAGGTTGAAGTATTCAGCCCTATTACTTCAGCAATGGCATAAAGGCTTAAAGTGATTTCTTTCCCTACTTTTTTGAGATCTAAGATATGAGGATTTGTAATAATAGATGGGTATTCTAACCGTGTAGGAATGGTTTCTTGCAAATGATCAATAAATGCATGTGCATCTCTTTCAAATGGACCGATGGGGGTAGCACAGTCATTTTAGGGTTGAGGGCAGGTAGGGTGGGATTCTTTGTAAAGTTGAGGCACTGTTGCTGCTATTAGGTTTTTGTGTTCATATCTTCTGATTTTATGCTTTCTAATCGCTTAAATGTTTGTTGGGTAATAAATTTTCTGAGATTAATGCCATTTTAAATAATTTCTGTTAAATGTTTTATAATTTGTGAACATTTACTAGAAATTATGTAAATTGCAATAATTTTCCATGAGTATTTTTTTAAATAATTTTGCAAAATTATTCTGGATTCCGTTTGAAATTGGATTTGTTTTTTTAAATTTCAGACTGCTTTTCCCATTCTTGACAGCCTTGACCCTAATGGATACATAATGTATCGATTATTTAGGGATGCTACGAGATATCTAAACGGGCACCATGTAAAGGTAGGAAGGTGATTCCATTGTTACTGTTGAAATTTAGATCTGGAATATCTGCAGAAGTTGTTTCTTTTCAGTTGAGTCTTGACTTTTCTATCCTCAAAACATGGAGTGGAGTTATCACAAATGAAGAAGACAACTTTCCATTCTTTTATCTTTGTTTCTTCTGGATTTTGTGGAGGACATCATACATAACTCAAGCCTATACAGTTCTCGCCAAATTTGAGAATCATTTGATAGAAGCATAGTATGTGCTTAGAATGAAGGAATCGGCATTTATATTTAATTCCTAGATGCTGAAATTACTAGAAAATTAGAGGTACTGAAGGAAATGTAATGTACTTTTACTTCTCCTAGCAGAAAGGCTATGAATTATTTTGTGCAAAAAATGTGCATAATTTTTTTAGTTGGATTTGCAGACGTAAAGGTACGAAACTAAACATACGTAATGACACCCCTTAGTGGCAAAACTGTGCATTATGAAAATGTAGGAAACATGAAAAATTATCCTTATTGCAGAAGCTATGTGATGTGAAGAAAAATTTTAAAATTGATCTTCTGGAAGCAAAGGTAGCCAAGAAAATAGTATATTAATTCATGCTTCCTAGTGAGAAAGCTGCTTTATTTCAAGTAAGAAATGAACACTAAATGGTTTTTATGCTAATAAGTATTCAGTGGGAAAACTGTTTTCAATTGAATATTTAGATATAGTGATATGGAATGAAACATAACAAGGTCATTAACATCTGCAATTGTTGCACCATGTGGCAAGATTATGCACTGGAAAAAGACTAAAAGATATGGATAATAATTTTCATAGTTCAGGCTTTCCAATGAAAAAACTAAATTTTCCAGCCAGATTAATGAATAGAAGCATGGGTCCTATGGACAGTTGGATAGATCAAGTGAAACTAGAAGCACATATTGGTTTCCAAGAGATGTAGTAATAATGAACATTTTCTAAATGAAAGGCTTACAAAAGTACTCTCTGTACTGTATCAGAAAAATAAGTCCTGTAAATGAAACCTTGAAAAAAATATATATGTATATAAGCTCTACTTTTAAGTGATCTATTTAAGTAACTGGTATCTGTGAAAAAGGATTTTTCAACATTCACCAACCAATGAAAAATTATTGCATTTTTGAAAGTTGTGTTAGAGAATTGTGCAATGACTTAGAGTGAACTTTCTTGTACAGCTTTCCCTTTTGGAACTGATTTTATGAAGCCTCAAAGACAGCGATTGAACATCAAGAGGTAGAAACATGTTTTCCATTAAAATAGCTCAGAGTGGAGCAAAGAGATGCATTTTCGTACTACTCTTTTAAAGTACACATTTGCAAATGCTCATCTTTGAATTCAAGCCTGAGTAAGTAATTTATTTTCATAAGTATTTTGAATTTAAATGTGAAATATTTTTCAGAAAAAAATATTTTCAGCAATGTGGTTGCAATATATATGTAGGGTGTTTGGTAAGTTTTAAACCTGACACATGAAGAAAAATGTTGTTTTTCAAAAACACATCTTTATTTTTCCACAGTATCCCCTAACTTGGATACAGTTATTGTACCGATCATAGAGTTGGCAAAACCCTGCATGCAAAAAACATTTATCTTTCTTCTTAAACCAACATTTCTTTGCCTTCTGGCAGTTTTAGAATCATCAGTGAAACACCTTCACTCCAAATTATTTCTCATATTTTTGAAAAAGAAGTCACTGGAGATGAGATCTAGTGAGTACAGTGGGTGGGGAATCAGTTGGAAGCCACATTTTGTCACAGCTTACATGGAAACACTGGTGTTGTGGGTTGGAGCAATGTTCTGGAGAAGCAGAACACCCCATTGCGATTTTCCTTGCCATTTACTCTCAATGGCTTCATGCAAATTGTCGCAATAGTGTGGCATAATAGGAAGCATTCATATTCCTTTTATGAGGCATTAATCAATTAAACAGCAACCATTCTGAGTCCCAAAAAATGGTGGCCTGCAGATGGTTGTGTTTTGAAACTTTTTGGTGGTGGTGAGTCATAATGTTTCTCCTGCAAGCTCTCTTGTTTAGTATCAGCATCCCAATGATAAAGCCATGTCTCATCACCAGTCACAATGCAGGAATAGAAGTTACCTGCATTGCAGTTAATGTGGTAAGTTGAATCCTACATGCTTCAAATGATCATTCTTCATCTCAGGTGTCAACGTTTGAGAAACCAATCTGGCCCAGATCTTTGACATCCCTAACCTCTCATGCAAACTTGTCCAAACACTGCTGGCACTTAAACTTCAGTTCCCCAGCAATTTGTATGACACAGATTTGCTGGTTTGACATCACCAGGTCCTCCACTTTCTGGCACATTTCATCTGTGGTCACCTTCACAGAGTGTCCCTTGCAAGGGTCATCTTTCCAATGAGTCGCTTCCCCATTTAAAGAGAGCAGCCCATCTTTTGTCTGTGGCATATGAAGGTGCATCTTTGGCGTACACATGGGCCATCCATTCGTGAATACTGTGTGGAGTTTCACCTTCCTTCGTTAAAAATTCAATCGCCGCTTGGTTCCGCAATTCATCTGTCGCTCATCCGTTGTCACCTTATGGACTTCAGTGCCCTGTAGCATTGTGTCAAATGCTGGCATAGTTATGTGACGTGACTGTTTTATAACTGAAAGATGATGCAATGCTGTGCTGTACTTGTGTCAGCCTTAACCACTACTTTCAAAGTCAGGCATAGAACTTATTGAATGCCTCCTTGTAATTATGTTGTTTCTCTTGTAACAATGCATAGAAATAGACATTACTGCAATAGAGAGAAATAAAGTGATGAATATTCAAGTGGAGTTTACCATATTTTATAATGATTGTGATGTTTATCTGATATAGTGTATAACCCATTTTTTAATGTGCTGACAGAGGAGGGCCATCCAGAAAGTAAATGCCATTTGAAGATAAAAAAAATAAAAAAAATATATTTATTAACTAATTTTTAATGTGTGATGAATTCTATTGGGTTGTCGGAAAAGTCATGACGTATTTTAGGTAAACAACCTTTGTTGCATCCCTCAAGTTTTAAGCGTAACCATTTCTAAGCATGATGAAGGCACCCATAGGTGTCGAAAGCTTGCTACTAATAGTGAGGTTTATTTACGCTAATAAACGGATCTTTCATTGATGTTATTGCTATCATCTGATTGAATTTTTTGGACATAGGCAAGGCCGTGTGTTTCCATTAGAGGGACTGCTGTTTTGATTCAGGTGTGATGTGAGAGACCCAAGTCTCATATCTTGTCACTATAAGGCTTAAAAAATCGCTTTCCTCTGCGTACCGCTCCAAAAATTCCAAAGCAGATCCCATGTGCTTCGTTTTGTGCTCTTTCGTCAACATCTTTTGCACCCATCATGCACACACTTTGTAATGCTGAAGCTTTTCTGTAATGAATTCTTGCAGTAATGATTTCAAAACTTCAAGTAAATGTTCTGAAAGATCAGAAGTAATGAAGTGTGTTCTCCCTAATGTTTTCATTCACTGTCTCCACCAAATCTTTCATGACCAGAGAAGGCCTATCACTACACAATTCGTCATGAATGCTCTGTCGTCTTTCATTAAACATTTGAACCCCTTTCTACACCATTCCTGCACCCCTTGCATTTTGTTTGTAAATTTTGCAAATGTGCTGATAAATCTCACTTGGTCTGACATTTCTTGCATCCAGAAACTTTATCAATTACCAGACTTCGTAGTCGGTGGGTCGTTCTATGAACTTAAATTTTATTAAGACACAGCACAAATCTTTAACATAAGCACAACCTCACAAAATGGTGTCAGAACGTGGGTAATGGATGAGGCAACACAATTGCGCACACCTGACTCTGAAGTAAATACTTGTCTGGAAATGATGCACGAACAGTACTTACTTTCTGGATGGCCCTCATATTGTACGTTGCTCAGATGGCAACTCTTTTAGTGACTCCTGGATTTTTAAACAAATGTTACTGATATGTAGTTAAGCTCCTGAAACTGTGTAGGTAACAGTAGGCTGTTTGGTGGAAGAGGAATTCTTATTAAAAATGTAGATTTTAAATGCATGTAAATAAATTTGGTTAAATATGTGAAAGAAAAAGCTCATAAGTATATATTCTACTATATTGTCCAAAGATTTTTCAATGGAGTAGAGTCACTTTAATAAAAATTTTGTGAATGCAAATTTTTCCATGCTATAGAAATCACGTTTTATTTTAGTTTTGTTAATAGTTGTGTAGGAGTGTGGCATTTTTTTTGTTTTTTTTTTTTAGCTCCACAAAGAAAAAACAATGAAAAGAAAATGCTTAAAAGTTAGCTCCACAAACAAAAAACAATGAAAAGAAAATGCTTAAAAAGTTGAATGCAACACCAAATTGAAAAGGCATTGTTCAGATGAACTGAATGACCATGTGGCATAAAAGTATTGCAAGCCAGCTTTCTCCGATATTATAAAGAGACTATGAAGTGCTATTGATGTCACCAGAATTTTGAAAGTGAATAGAATGTGGTTTGGGTGAATAACAAATACTCGTGAATGTGTTTAGCTCTCATGACAAAGTAGTAAACAAATAGCTTGTAATCCACATCAACAACCAAGGATTATGAATCCTAAACTTAAGATGGCATGAGTGATTCATGCAGATAAGGATGTTTAGAGAGAATTAATTGCACAATGCACAAATAGTAACTTGTTGAGTTAGATTTGTGAAAGTCTACCTAAATTGCACATATTTGATTTAAAAAAATCAAAGGTTGTGGGCAGTCTTCTCAAAATGTTGGTCGCAAATGGGCAATTAGATTTTTAGCAAAGTGGTGTGTACATTTTGCTATGCATACACACATACATACATATCAGTAAGCTGTTCTCTGGGATTCAGAGGTTAGCTCCACAAAGAAAAAACAAACTACCAGATAATTTTTAATTGATTATTTACTTACTGTTGCCGTATCAAACTTCTCCATTTACAGCGATCTTGACATACAACTCGGGCTTCACTGACATCCATCACACAACACACACATGATCTTCTATACTTCATACTCATGATCTTTTTCTCATGCAGACACTCCTGAATCTGATCCTCCAATGACTTTCTTGGCCTTCCTCTGCCTTTCCTTCCTGCCAGTTGGGCTAAAAAAATTTCATAGTAAGCATCTCGTCACTCATTCTTTCAACATGGCCAAACCACCGAAGTATATTCGTCTCTTCAGAATGGTTGCTTGCTAACAACATTTTGCTTCACATTACATAACTGCAACACATCTTCATTCCTCACATTATCAGAATGTGTCTTGCCACAACCCCCCCCCCCCCCCATAAGTAATGCATTTCTCTAGCACACAAACAGAAATTAAAAAACAACAACTGTGATTTAGAAGTAGCATAATGTAATTTCAGGTACAGCAGTGGGCACAATAATTGTGTGAGCTCATGGATGCAGTATTTTTGAAATCTCATTTCAGTTAGCTTAATCTCAAATTGACGTTTTCTTCAAATTTTGGAGCATCGGAATGCGATTTTTTGTACATTTTCAATGTTTATTTCCATATTCATGCTCTTTCTGTCTGTCTGTCTCTTTCACATTCAACGAATTCACCTGAAGCCCTAATTTTCAAAGAATTTGCTTTTCAATGAATTTGTTTTCGATCCATTCACCTGGAGTCATAAAACTATGGTCATGTATCTAAACTGATAAAAACTGAGCTTCATTTCTGCGTTGGGTGACAAGACTGATATTGATGTGCAGGGATTTCATTTTAGTTTTCACTTTAACAAGAGAAATAAAAACACTGTGAGAATCTTTTGACTTTTCACAACTTAAAAGATGTGTTATACTGAAACAGATGTTAATGGCAGAACACTTTCAAATTAGTCATGCAAGTAACATACTCAAACATGAATCGGGAGATGCAGGTTCGATTCCCATTCCAGGACGATGTAATTTTCAGGTTTTGTGAGGCATGTGTACTTGCATGACTAATTTGGCAGTGTTCTGCCAGTAACATCTGTTTCAGTATTGTATATTTCTGAAGAGTTATTTCTTCGGGGGATTTGCGTGCTGCTAAGATGGTCTTCTTTGATTTGTGCTTGGCGGGGCATTTCATCTGAGTCCCAGAAAAAACATACTCGAACGTAAATCAAGAGATGCGGGTTTGGTTCCTGTTCTGGGACGATGTAATAATCAGGTTTTCTGAGTTGTGTCTACTTGCATAAAATGCCCCCCATTTTATCCATAGCTGAAACTGGGCTGATCTGCTACGTGTGGAAACTCGAATGGTTTTCTTGTGGCCATGCTCTTGTTAGTCAAAACTCACTAACCACCACTTCAGAAGATTAGAAAATGACAATTTCTTGCCACCTTCTGTTCCTTGCTAACAGCCATAGAACATTTATTGAAAACCATTTTCCCACACAATAGCACAAAGAAAAGAAAAACAAAAGTTTATGGAAATAAAAATGTGGCTGGTGCATAACCCAAACCAATGACCATTTTTCTCATTCTTCTCTTTGAGACAGCTAAAGCCATTTCCACAAGCATAGCTTTTTTTTTTTTTTTTTTCCAAGTTTGAGTACTTCTGTGGCATGGAAAACAGCTGTGCTCTCCAGTGCTGGAGAAAACCACAGCTCAAGTGTAGTTAAAGCTGAAGTTATGATGTTCAAAAGTAGTGTGGCACAGATACAGTTAAAACTACTGTTCTGTAAAGCAGTGACCTACAAATGAAACTAATTTGTAAAAGTGATTCATAAAATAAAAAAAAAAAAATGTTGCATGTGTTCTTGCAAACCTACACATGCACAATAGAAAGTAACTTATTCCCAATTTAAATAAATCATCGAATCATTTTAAGTTTCAGATACCAGCTATTAATTCTACATGCACAAATCTTTAAGTGCAACAAGGTATATTTGAAGTACATGTGGTTGAAATTGATCTAAATTTGGGTTAAAATTTAGAGGTTTACAACTAAGATTTTGATATTTCAGGAGAGTTGGAACTGCAAATGATTGACTTATTTCCATATGATAAATCATAAGTTAGAGAACTGAAGTCACTAAGCTGTTTTATATACAAGTAATTATGCAGATTTTTATATTAGTAAAACTCTTAAATTCAAAAGGTTTAGTTCGAAAAAATTTGGCCATAACTCACTAAAAAATTTTAGGATCTTCAAAAATCAGTATTATCAAATGTGTGTTTTATTTTTCATTTAAACTTAATAACATCATGTAATTTATAAGATTACAATAAAGTAAAAACTGTTCTTGTTTTTGCTTCTCAAATTCATGTCTATTTGACTGAAAAAAACAAACTATGTGGAGTTTTCATCTAGAAACATTTCTGCAAAATTACATAGAGCTCTTGTGGATGTGTGATAAATCTAGAATTCTTTGGTTTACTAAGGTAAGAATTAATTGTAGACTTCAGGGTCAATAGTGTTTTAAAGAAGGATCAGAATGTTAGCCATGCTTTTACCTAAATTTCCTGACAAAGTCATAAGAAGTTTTGCTTTGTAGCTAAGATATGTCAACAATTGCCATGTCAGTGATTCATATTGCAGGAAGGGACATTGTTATCCAAGTGGTTAAAGGGGGTTGCAGAAAAAGTGGTGCAAAATATTTCCAGTCCCTGATTTACAGTTACTGTTTTCAGAGAAGGAATTAGTGCTTTTACTATTATTATTATGTTATAATACAGCACATACTAATGAAAAATTTCAAGTTCTGATAAGACATGGGTAACTAGTTGTGTGATTTTGGATCTTTCTCTTCATTTCAACCCATAGCTTCAGTAAAATTGGCGTTCATAGCTATGAATACTAATGAAAATTACTCAGTACATTTTCATTGCAGAAAATTAGAAATTCATAAATGTTTTACTTTGCTTTGAAATTTGCCTCTGGTGAAAAGGGTAAAACAGACCTTTGTGAAATGGAAATGCAAGGCATAGCATTTTTGAGGCAGTCACATATTGCTTTCACATGAAATTTCAGGACTATGGGAGGAAGAAGTCCTCAAATGAGGAATTAATTGCATCTTGAATTTTTGTGAGGGTGGGGAAAATTAAGGGTCAAATTGTATATTCAAGAGAGATGAAGCACTAAAAGTCCAGCGTGATAGAATGTAAATTACTCCTTGACACCATAAGCAGGGAACGACAAGGTGTTTCTCATTTTTTTAGCTGATATCATCAGTAGATAAAGCATTTATTCTTTTGCCTGTCTGTTAATATTGTTAGCACTGTCTTTTATCCAAAGAAATTCAAGAACATGCTAAACTATTCTGGAAGCAGAACATTTGTCAAGCTCCGAAAAAGGGGAAGGGGGAGCAAGAAAAGAAAAACTTGATTACTTCCCAGGCCTTAAACCTACAGTGGTTTTTTTTTTTTTTGTTTTTTTTAAATTGTGCCATAACATTTTCTGAAGGTTCAAAAATATTGTAGGCCTTACAATAATGAAAGAAACTTTCATGCATATGATGTATTATGTAATTTACATTAAAATTAAGTTAGATCTTTTGCCTTGTTCACACTAGTTTCACACTAGTAGCAAGTATTCACATGGTGGACATAATTTCTGTAATGGTTGCCAGTAGAGATATCCGCATTATCGGAATGTTGAAAGGTGCATCCAAATTACAAGAGTTTTTGCTTAAGAGAATTTCGATGCTTTCCCTGTAGCATAAGGAAAATTTGTTTGAGAAAGATGCAATCCTTTTGATGATGGTCCAGTTTGGAGAGACAGAGGTATCTTCGATTGTGAGAAGAGGAGCAAAAGGAGGGAAGCTTTTTCTTGCATCCCTTTTATGTTCCATAATTCTGCAGTTGACATAATGAAAAGTGTTGCCAATATAACATTTTTAGCTGAAGGAAGTAGTAACCAAAAATTTTGACAAGTTTGTTAGTGAAAGAATGATGGTAGGTAATTGAACCAATAAATGATAAGGATGGTTTCTGCAGAGAAAAGGTGACACATTGTTTGGCATCAAACTTTTTGAGATATTTGATGACAATTCTGAGGGGAAACTGACAATTTGTAGCTATTTCTTGGATGATCACATATTCTTTTTGTTATGAGTTGGTATTGCAAATGGCATTGGCACGATGAAAGTGATATTAAAGCTGCAAGTTTATAAGGAAGAGATGTATTGGAGTAAAATGGAATGTTTCTGATAGCGGTGTGTTTTTTAGACAGATCTGTAGGGTTGGTTATTGATTCTAGTAATTTGTGCACCCAAGAAATTAATACAGTTATTGTTTTCATGATTGAAAGTGAAATTAAGAGTTGAGTATTTTCTAGAGGTAGAAGAGGTGCGATTGTGCAATCCCTTTGAGTCATGAGGCTCAATTATGAAGATGTCTTCCACGTAATGAATCCAAAGTTTGGGTTGAAAGGGGGAGGGTTTTACAATACTGCTTTCAATATTTTTCATGAATGTTTCTGCAGGCAGAGGGGGGGGTGATCCCATGGGTACACCTTAAATTTGGTGGTAAAATTGTTCGTTTGTGAAACGATTATTTTTTTGCCAGGTGTGAAGGCAATCATAGAAGTCTCTAACGAGTTCTCCAAGTAAGTCCAGGTTTTCCGTTAAGTTTTTTAATAGAAAACCCGATGACTTAAAGGAATTGAACAATCGCACTGCTACTGTCTCTAGAAAATTCCCCACTATTAATTTCACTTTCAATCATGAAAATGATAATTGTATTACTTTCTTGGATGTACAAATTTACTAGAATCAATAACCAACTCTACTATTGATCTGTCTATAGGAAACTCACCGCTATTACAAAAATTATTTCTTTTTTCTCCAATGCATCTCTTTCTTGTAAACTTGTAGCTTTAAAATCACTCATTCACCATGCCATTATCATTTGCAATTATCCCCACTCATTATAAATAGAATATGTAATCATCCAAGAAATAGCTACAAACCATCTGTTTACCCTCAGAATTGTCATCAAACTTTTCAAAAAGTTTGATGCCAAACAGTGTGTGTCACCTCTCTTCTCTGCAGAAACCATCCTTATCTTTTATTGGGTCAATTACCTACCATCATTCTTTCACTTACAAACTCGTCAAAATTAAAAAAAATTGGTTACATGCCTGCAATTAATCCTCCTACTGCTACCATCTAATCAATATCTAAAGACTTTTGGACCCTTTAGACCATCCTGGTGTATACCTATCCCTGTGTCCACTTCTTCAGGCGAGAAATGTTATATTGGCAGCGCTTTTCGTTCAATCAACTGCAGAATTATGGAACATAAAAGAGGTTTCAGAAAAAGCCTTCCTACTTCTGCTCTTTCTCTTCTGACAATTGATGATACTCCAGTCTCTCCAAACTGGACCATCAACAAAAGGATTGCATCTTTCTCAAACAAATTTTCCGTACACTACAGGGTAAACATTGAAATCCTCTTCAGTAATTTGGATGCACCTTTCCACTTTCCGATTATTTGGAAATTTTTACTTGCTACCAGTGAGAACA
The DNA here is from genome assembly GCA_039090855.1 of Macrothele yani. Lineage (NCBI taxonomy): Eukaryota > Metazoa > Arthropoda > Arachnida > Araneae > Macrothelidae > Macrothele > Macrothele yani. The sequence continues at coordinate 70,448,824 of CM077016.1, read as the reverse complement.
AGGCTGATGCTTAGCTGAAAGATTTAACTGAATTTTAGTGCAGATTGCATAATAAATCATAAGCAGGGCTTGAAATATATCTGGAAAGTTACATGCCCAGCCGGGCATTTGCAGAAGTTATTTACCTGCCCATGTAGTAAAAGCTGGATGCCTAGTAAAATTAATCTTTTAAGATAACAAATCAGAACCCACATTTATTTTTAAGTTAAAAAACGATTTTTTTAACACGTTTTGCAGTTCCATTTTAAGGGTCTGTATTGAAAATGTTCAATGTACAAAAGCTTGTATCTCAAGTTTTAAGACGATGATGCTGAAATTGGTATTTGAGAAATTTGGGGATTTTGTTAAGTTCCTTTCATTGAAGTTTTCACCTTTGGCACTAAACAAAGGAGGCTAGTTCCATCAGAGGCATACATCCCATCACTGACTATAAGCAACATTTGGAGCAAAACTACATATGGTTCCAATTTCTGGACCTAGAGCTAACCCTTTCATCAAATTATGTGAACATTTCTGGGCTTGGGTTGTGCCTGTATTAAAGAAAAGCATTTTGACTCACTTAACAAAGAATGACCTGTTATCAGATGGCAAAGATCATTGAAAAAAGTGAAACAAAAGACTTGGAAGTACATCTACCACCAGATGTGCTGATTAATTAACAGCTGAAATTGACAGCCCGGGCTGTACAATAGGAATCTGAAATGGGCTGGTTTATTTCTTTAATGGTTGAAATCAAATTATATTTTCACTTTACTGGCTTTAATTTTCTTTAACACTATGACTGCAGCAGCCGTCAAGTAACTATCCCGTCCAAAAATTTATCACATGTGCGGTTACTTCATGGCTTTTGTGGGAATATTTTTAAAATTCATATTTGGAAAGGAAACTCAGTTATGACCACTTTAGAACTGCGGTAGTTGGCTCAGCTTGGCTGCTATAAAGGCTTTGTGTACAATGCAATCATTGCTGTGGGCTTGACAATAGTCATGGTCTTTCACACAACACCTGATCATATTTTTGAGGGACATTTATATGCGTAAAGTTAGCAACTAAAACATTTGACCTGTTTTCTTTTCTGAGAAATGTTACATAAACAGACTTTTCAGCTTCACGAAACCAGATGACTGAGCTTCTGGTACCACTTGTTGCTAAAGCAGCAATGAAGTGTGATGTATTTGTTTACACATTTTGTGAATCGAGGCTGCCTTTTTTATACTTAAATGTGGAAAAGGAAAACCGTTTGTTTGTAACAGAAGTAGGTTGTCCGGTCTAATATACCTCATTCATGGGATGAATTCCTATGAAAGATGGCACATCTCTCTACATTACATTCTGTTTACTGCTGAAGTAGTTCTGTTCAGAAGAACCCTGCATTATTTGCAATAAGTGATGGAGAATGCTAGGTGAAAGAGTGAACCAGACTGAGCCCCCAAAGTTCAGGCTCGTGCCATGCCAGGCTTTCTAAATTAATATCTGTGCAGGCCTGTAATTTATAGTGAAAGATAGATGTCAGTTAAACCTGTATTTGGGATTTTACCATGTACAAGTTAAAAAAGGGGGCAAATGCTGTGTGGGCTTAGAGACAAATTGAAGGAGCCTGTGTGTCAAAAAAAAAAAAAAAAACTGCTGTTACTTGTTGAAAAATTTCAATCTGGTGATTACAGTCTCTAGGATAGGAAATTTCTTGGTAGGCCATCAGGGCTTAATGAAGACATGCTGAAGTACATGGTGGAATTGAATCTTAGCTTTTCATTGGGAAAATGACAGTTCAGCATGGTTTAATTCATTCAACCATCTGTGTTATCTTGTGGCAATAGGAGAAGTATCCAAGTTTAATTCATGGATTTCACATGAACTGTTGCTGTGAAACTGCATGCAGCAAGTCATCCACCATTTGTTGCGAAGCCATCAGCGGAATTCGTCATTTTTGTACTGTATTGTTAGCACAGATGAAAAGTGATTCCTTCATTCCAACACAGCAATGGATTGGCCTAAGCAGTACAAGGGCAATGCATGATAATGGTGGTGTGCCTGTAGAAGGTCATGCTGTGTAGTTAGTGGAATATCAGAGGAATTGTTCCCTTCGACTTGATGCTGGCAAATGAATATGTAGTGATGTGATCGATTGTCATCAGTTTAACTATTTACAGACTGCTTTAGAATGTAATCAGCTCTTACGGGTCAGTTGTAGTGGAGCCATGCTTCGCTTGAATAACGCTCTCATCTAATTGCAAGAAGTACTGTCCCCTCAAAATTTAAGACTTTGGCTGACAACTAGTGCCATATCTGTAGTATTTTTTTAATATTGGTGAATCGCACAGTCAGCTGGTTCTTCCAGTTGATTCGGGTAACATTCCCAGGTCTGAAGTGACTTGTAGGTATTTGTATTGGATTTCAGTGCTCTTTTGGCCAAATATGGTTGTTTCACCAAGAATCCCTAACAAATCTGAATGTTGCCCTCATGGGACATTCACCTCTTCTCAGTGTCACAGCAACAATGCGATGAAACATGCTAGCAAGTGAAATATCTTCAGGAAGAAATCTCCTTTGCGTTTTTGCCTCCAAACATTCAAACTTTAGTGAATCGGAACTCAAAGCTTGGGGGGGGGGGGTTCATCATCAATTCAAATGTTGCATTCATTGTCAGTTAAGTATCAATTATGTGTTTGTATTTTTCTTATGGTTTAGTAAGTGCAAATGCTTATAAGCTGACTGATATTACAGAATATTTATATGGCACTTTTATTATTTAACACTAAGGTAACACACTGAGTTGACTTTGCATTGAGAACACCTACCTAGGTATGTGTTGGTCCACCTTTCTGTGCAATCACTGCTCACAGATGCCTAGAAACAGATTCTACATGGTGTCAAACAACCTCCATGCGTAACTTGACACGTGTTCACTGCAGCAGCTCCATTAGTTCATGTTCATTCCATGGACAGAGCTGCCAAGTGTCCTGGTTTACACGGATTCTGTCCGATTATAAAAATATTTTCCGAAAATCCGATTTTTCTACAAAAATCTGGGATTGTGGTTTTCTTGTTTTTTTCCCCCTCATTAATGATATCAGCCATTATTTTTGTCCAGCGTCAATGCTGGCTGTAGGAGTCGGTAATGAATGGAGACAATTTTTTTTTTTTTTTTTTTTTTTTTTTTTTTTTTGTTAATCCATGGCACTTCAGTCACCAAAGTCGCGAGCCACGTGATGGTAGCTAGACAGTCAGTGGCTAGGAAAGTTGAAGTACTGGTTTATGACGTCGCATCCATGGTGTTTGTGTGAAGCCATGGAGGGGAAGCTGTGTATTTGTTTGCTAACGCTCAAACTGAACTCCAATTCCCATACTTTGTTCGATCTTTTAAACCAAACAAGTTGTGTTGCAAGTTATTATTTCAGTTCACAGCCCCAGAATGGGTCCTAAATGTCGAGACCAAAGAATTTTAAAGAAATACTAATAAGAATTTGACTTTGTAAAACCATCACGTAAGGGTGAGTTTCATGCATATTGCACTTTGTGCAACACTGGTTTCTCATGCTTGTCGTGCGGACATTGTTGCACATGTTGGAACACATAAAAAATCATGATAGCACAAAAAGTGTGTGCAACTTGGATTGTTTTGTTTCAGTACCGAACGATTTTCAAACGATTTGTGTAGAGGTTCTGTTTACTGTATTTTTTATTGGAGCACAACATATGACTAGCAGCAGCTGATCATGTTTCCCCCATGTTTCCCCGATTGTTGTCAGCCATGTTTCCTAACTCCCCAGAAGTAAAAAGATCTGCATGTGGCAGACCAAAAACTTAGCATATTGTTCAAGAAATGGCAGAATATTCAAAAAATGTCCTCTGTGCTATTAAAAGTGGACCATTTTCTGGCGCAACTGATGGTAGGTAGTAAGCATGATTACAATCAGCTTTATCCAATTGTGGTAACATACTTTGGTAATGATTGCAAGCAAGTGAGATGTATGCTGCTCTCTTCGCCATGCCTGGAAACCAGTTGAAAATATTGCCAAACTTGTGTTCGAATATTTTTTTTAGGCGATATTCCATGGATGAACTGTCTTGCCTTATCCCATGATAATGCTCCTGTTATAGTGGTAAAAAAATGGTGTAGTGGCATTTCTGGGGGAAAAAAACCAAAAAAAAACGTATTTTAATTGTATTTGGTTGTGTTTGCCATCTGCTAAATTTGGCTGCTGAAAAGTGGTCTACAATATTACTTTTTCAAATTGATGAATTTTTAAGTTCATTAGCAGAAATTCGTAGAAGTCCTGTAATTTTTTCTTCTGTTCTTCACGTTTATTCAAGTTCGTTGAAAACCACAATATCCGGTATCGTATTGAGGGTGAATGGCTCATTTGTTTAAAATATGAAATAAACAACACATAACAACTTATTTCTTAATAGAAGATGAATGATAGGGTTAAAATAATACCATTGTTACCTCATTGGTCTGCAGTCTCCTTTTGACTAGTGGGTGCAACTAGTCAAAAGGAGACTGCAGACCAATGAGGTAACAATGGTATTATTTTAACCCTATCATTCATCTTCTATTAAGAAATAAGTTATGTGTTGTTTATTTCATATTTTAAACAAATGAGCTATTCACCCTCAATACGATACCACCTGAACGAATAAGAGATTAGGGAGTCCGGATATTGTGGTTTTCAACGAACTTGAATAAACGTGAAGAGCAGAAGAAAAAATTACAGGACTTCTACGAATTTCTGCTAATGAACTTAATGTAATATGCCACGTAATAACGTTCATTAATTAACGTGGAATTTAACGTTTTTTGAACTGATATTAATATGGTTAATTTTTGATTGACATTTACTATTTTTTGGAGAAAAGTGTGAAGAGAGAAAATGAACTTAAGAAATTCTAAGCTCTTTGTAATGTGGAATCATGAAAAACTTTTAAGCATTGCTGTACTAGATGGTTATCCCTTGGTAAATGCTTAAACAGGGTTTTACAGCAATGGAGATGTTGTATGTTATATTTCCAAGAAGAATGCAACAGCGATAGGAAAGTACCAAAACTTTCCTTTACAATTCCAAAGGTCAAAAATCCTATAGAATTGACATCTCAACAACTTTTAATTTCTGGTGTAAAAGAGGAGTTTCACACAGTCTATATATATTCCCCTTCTCGTGAAAAGAAATCAGCTGTACAACACCTGTGGTCTTGGAAGCTTGGAAGCAAAAAAAAAAAAAAAAAAAAAAGTACTGTCAAAACAGTCCATATGGCTGAATAAAAGCGGAATGCAAATGGAGTTCCTTATACAAGCACTGTTAAAGAAATATTTATAAACACGTCTTTGCATTGACATGAACATATTTTCCTTTCTTTAAGCTCTGCATTATGACATGCATATTCTTTGTTCATTAAAAATGTTATCAGTATCTTTGGTAAGTATAACTTACTGTTGTGGCGGATATCTCTGCCAGGTTATATAAAGTTATTATCATTGATAGCCAAAAGTAAACCTGAAGGGAAATTTTGAATTTAGACTAAAATTTAACTTTGGAAGATGGGTAGATGCATTTCGAAACAAAAATATTTTCTAAGTATTTGAAGGCCATGAACATCCAAAATAAAAATGCATCTAAAAATTTACATTCCAAAAGCAGTTATTGAAAAGTTTGCGTTGTTCGTGTTCACGCAGAGTTGAGTCATCTGAAAGTGCAAAAATAAGTGAATATTGTTGCATGTATATGAAAATGTGTCACTATAAGTCATAGGGTAAAATGTACTCGCTCAATAAAAACTTGTGGAGGCTGTGAAAGTCAATTTAAAAGGACAGGACAAAAATTGCAATTATGAAATACCTTATAATACCAGGATTCGGATCGATAACCTTAGTCAAGCTAAGGTGAATACATGGGACCAAGTCATGGAAGACAACAGCACACTGCACTAATTTTGGATTTTTTTGAAAGGCTACTGCCTATATTTATTTATTTTCTTTAAAAACTTCACAAGGTAATTTAGTGGACAATCAGCTGTGGTATTTCTTTCTTTTTTTTTTGTTTGTTTGCTTACACACCGCAGTATAAAAACAGAATCTTAATTTTTTTTTCTATTTGGCCACTGGCCTTATGAACAGCGCAACTTGACATATTTCAACACAGTTGGTTTGAACACCAGGCATTGATTTATGCATCCAAAATTATACTACGATTCACATAATTTACACACACACAAAAAAAAAATACTGGATTCTTTTTTTTTTAATTCCACAAGGTGGACAAGTTCTGTTCTTTTGAAACATACTCTCTTCTCCCTCACCTAATTAGCTCAATGACAAATTTACAATTGTGCACTTATTGATTTAAATATACAGCACCTGAACAACCTTAGCAAACTCTGCAATCTCCCCAAACCAGCTTCAAAGACTTCAATTAAATTAACAGTTATAATAAGAGCCACAAATTATACATTAACCAAATCTACTATCCGCAAGTAAGCAAACCAAGTAAATTATCCTCAAAACAGAATTTACACTGAGCACAAGCATTAATTAACATTACATAACCTATAGAAACTACACTGAATGAACCTACTTCACTTATAAAGAAACCTCACTAACTAACTTAAAAATTATCACTATTCATAACATCATCAACATAATTCAGAAATTCAAATAATGTTCTTGCACTAGCTTGCTCATAAAAATCACCTCACTCTGTACTTCAAATAATAGCTCAAGATACTTAATAACTCTATACTGTAAACAAAAGCTCAAAATACCAATTAACTAAATTTCCAAACTAAATATCATGTTCACTAACACTAACAACCAGAATTTAGAATTTACATCCCTAGCACTACAGCATATCATAAACAAATTAATTTAGATACTTTAAGTCATACCAAACAAAACTTAAATTTAACACCTGCAGTGAATTACTGAGGTAGCGGTGAGGCAAATCATCTCAGTTCAGATACTACCCTGGGTTTTGAGAACCAACACAGGAAGAAAAATACCAGTCAGGCTGAAGGCGTGAAATTGGGTCGTGAATCCAATTTCAGCCTAGGCAAAGGGAAAGGGAAAAAATCCCCAAGTGCGACACATCATCAGGTACAGAATTTCCTCTAACGTGATCTCGCAACATCCATTGAAGCAACGCCCGACCGACCCTCGCTGGCAGTACATATCTCCGTGGGCAGCGAAACTACTGGGGGTTTGAAGACAAGTTTTCCCCCAAAAATCATGTCCTCAAGGCTCCCCCTTTTCGAACCAATGCACAATCCCACCTTGATCAACCACGCCTGCAAGAGCCTGTCGTACTTCAACCCCAAAATACTCCAGGCACATCCGGCCCAGAACTAACACAACTATATCCCAGGAAAAAAATCTCATCCAACATATACATCCCAGGAAAAAAAAAAACCACAAATCTACATATATCCCAGGAAAAATCACTTATCTCTATATATCCCAAGAAATCCAAAATCACAATATCCACATATATCCCAGGAAATCCAAAATCACAATATCCACATATATCCCAGAAAAATCACAAATCTCTATATATCCCAGGAAATCCAAAATCACAATATCCACATATATCCCAGGAAAAATCACAAATCTCTCACTACATCCAAATTCCAGCAAAAATCACTAAGCAAGGAAATTCTTCTGTACCATGGCAATCAGCAGGTCGCACTGCAGACAATAACACTGACCATTTACATAACCTACTAAATATTTTCACCTTATTGAAAATTAAAATTACATTTAGACTCTTAACCTTTTAGTAAAAACAAGAAAATTTAGGCCAAAGAAAAGAACAATTAATACTGGAACTGGTGAGCAAAAGTGTCTCTTCTCAACCCATGATGTTCATTCTTTTTGTGAAATACTAAACTTGAGAACCCAAACACCTTAACTTCTATTTTGCACATATCACATCCTGGTGAAAATTCCCTACTCAGAGCCCTCTGCCTTAGGACAAGTTCCCAGGCTTGCCCTAAGATCACCCCTTTCAAATGGGAGATTAACACTCATCTGGAGCATGCAAAATACTGGTCCTCAAAATAACACACCCAACAATCTTAATTTCGTCACTCAACACTCCAAGAATGTAAACAGCACTTTAGGTTTCCAATTTCATCACACTATACATATGCTCCCAAAATCCCAATATAAATCATCCCATATATATCTTCACTCAGAAAAAAAAAGCAAAAAAACTAAACGCTGTAAAAGGCTACAGAGAAATGTTTACAGTTATTTTATCACACACTGAATCACAATAACACTGCTTTTCAATTGTCACATGCCCAACTAAACTATAATCGATGCACCAAAATTCACTGTGCTCAAAAATTAAGCCACATTTTTCGGATACATTAAAATTTACTGGCCTGAGAAGTTGCTAAAATACCAGACATGACAACAATATGGGGACATCTGTCCTACACCCAGCTAACCTCAAAAAAGAAATTTTAGCAGAACTATAAATTCCATTGCACAATGCTGACACACTCGTTCAACAATTCCACAGCGGTCACAACATAATACAAAAAAAAAAAATCAAGAAAGAATTTACCTTTTGGACTGGGCAAGAACAACTCTTGACGAGCTAATCGACGATAAAAAAAAAAAATGTTTCACATTAAAAATGAAAAAAAGGAAAATCCTCTCGTCACACTGTCCCTGTTGAGTTTCTCTTCACCTCCAACAATGTCTTTCTCTTTCTTTTTTCTTTTCGGACACAGGGAGAAAAAAAAAAAAGGCACCCTGAAGCTGGTGATGGTGGACCCTCTCCGAGGGAGTAATTCTCTTCTTTTTCTAAGCATATGGCTCTCCCCTGGTAGGAATTTGGTGGGCTGCATTGGAGGGCGGACGGCATCATCCTTGGAAGTTCCATCATATGCCAGGCGGTTTGTAGGCGCGGTCCCCCAGCCAGAGAATATCTAAATTCCTTTCCTTTTCCTTTTTTCCTCCATTAGCTCTCACGAGAATGCTTAGGAGGACATCAGGGGTTCATTCCTTCTCCGCCAACTTTGAGGCTCGCTTGCTGGCTTTCAAAATCCACAAGGCATTTGTCTACTACATTACTTGATGCCCCATTGTTTAATTGTTTTACTGTTTTTTTTTTTTTTTTTTTTTTTTTCTTCTTCTGGCACTGAGATCCTTGAAAATACTATTTTAACTGAGCTTTAAGGTTCCAATCAGAATTTCCATTCTGGCTGTCTCCCTCCCCACCGAAACGGCGAGGAGACAAAGTTTCGTCTTGCTGATACAGCAAGATTCAGAGAGCGAGTGTGTGAGACAAGCGTCTCAAAGTGTAAAATAACTCTGGGGTGTTGGAAAATGCTGACCCCTAATTGGACGAAATTTTCCATAGTAACAGCAGCCCTGCATACCACAGCTCTCTCTCTCTCTCTCTCTCTCTCTCCCACGCCTCGAGTGACCTCTGACCTTCACTCGGGCAGCAGCGTCCAGCACTCTCAACGAAAAAAAAAAAAAATGTTACCAGGCACATGGCATCCTCGGTCAGCCAGGGCAGAGGAACTCTTGACCTTCACACGTAGGGACCAAGTAACTTCCTATGTGCGGCTGTGACCTTGTCCCAGAAATAGAACAATGCCAACCCAAGAAAGCATTACTGCAACATTTTCTGATCGACAACTACAGGACCCTTAAAATGGCCGATCTGAAAGATGATTTCCTTTTCTCACAACTTTTTTTTTTTTTTTTTTTTCAGAAACTCTTTTTCCTCATTCCGTGATGTTAAAGTAAAATTAATTTTGATTCTCTGAGCTGCACACCTACTCGCCTTTTCTTATCGCGGTAAAAGAACAGATAAATTAATTATTTCCAAAACCCCAAAGTCAGTTAAATCAAATATTATTCTCTTTTTCTTAACATGAAATTTTGTTTTCCTGGTTGTGATTAAGACAAGCGAATTTTGCGCACGAATTCCCCTGCCTTTCAACCAGGAATTTTCTTCTAACGTATGTCATGGGAGAAAATTTTGCATTAATTAATCCCTGATAAACCAACAGGAAGATTGATCAAGTCTTTCTGAAATTCACCAGAGGTTAAAATTTTCGCCATGACATTACCATGTGAGCCTAGAATTTGCAAGTTGAAAGCTGATCTTGAAAATTGTTTCCATGAATTGCTAATCAAATTAATCAAAAATATGATGCCAATCTGGCCATAGGGAGCGAAACTACTGAAATAATTCATACGTTGGCACCAAATGAAAAAGAAGAATTTTATGTCTCTGTTCAGAAATACTTTATCAAAGTGTGCGACTGTGCGCTATCTTCATTTCTGCTACGGTCAGAGGTGCTACAGCATGCTGAATTTGCAGATATTTCGAAACGGGAAGAACCTAAGTTTTCTTCAGTCAAATTTTTATTGACATGTAACCATGCATACCATTAAAAGAGGAGAGAAACTACTTTCAGTTTTTGTGGATGAGCTGGAGACTGAGTTTCTGCATTATCAAATGATATCAACAGAGCTGATGAGCAGTAGTGTATTCTTGGTGAGAAAAAAAAGACCATGTGGAAAGCTGTTAATCATCGTCTGGGTAGAGTTATGTTGGGTATGTTAGTTTTGCCACATAGCTATGCACCCTGCGAGTGTGTTTTTAATACAGTGTGGGGGAATAAAACTGACTTTTGTGGTTCAATGAAGCATTGTACCCTACAAGCCATTTCAGTGTCAAAATCTAATATGAGTGGTTCATGTTTTTCCTAGAAGTATGATGATAAATTTCTAAGAAAGACCAAATTTGCAATGACCATAGCACTACTCTCTAAATATGAAACTTCAATTAACAAGGTTTTTAATCTTATTTTATTTTTAAATACTATTTTTTGTAAATATTTCTTTGTGTATTAAGAAATTAACTGTAATAAAAGAATAAAGAAGCCTATAATATATAATTTTATTATTTATAAATTGTAATTACACATGCAGCAGAACACACGTTGATGTCCTGGGTTTTGATTTTGAGAAGTTGGCAGCTCTGCATGGAGGTGGATCATCAGTTCTCACATCCTGTTCTAGCATAACCCACAAATGTTCAATTGGTTTACAGTCAGGGAGTTTGGGAGCCAAGGCAATATGGCGAATTCATTGTCATGTTCCTCCAGCCACTCAGTAGTTATACGAGGCTAATGACATGGTGCATTGTCCTGTTGAAAGATGGTATACTGTTAAACCTCCTGCAGATATGGATGGAGATGGTTGGCTAACAGGTCCCTGTTGTGTCAATCATTCAGTGTTTGTGGGATAACCAATGGACTTTTTATGGCTTGCCAAGGAAAAGCTCCACAGACCAGAACACCACCTCCACCTGCCTTTTGAACCCCAACTGTACAACCAGGGTATAGGGCTTGATGCTGTTTACACCATATGCAAACCCAGCCATCAGGGTGGTGCAGCATGAAACAGCACTCATCACTCCTGACTATCTTCTTCCATCTGTCGAGGGTCCATTGCCAATGTTCCTTTGCCCATGTGAGGCGTTTGTGATTACTGGGCACCGTCATGGGTACCCTCATTGGTATCCAGCTGTGGAGCCCCAGGCGAAGTAAGGTATGGCATGTGGTGCTTGTGGCAATAGATTGAACTGCACTTCTGTTATATTGTTGGGTGAGCAGGGTGACTGTTGCACATCGTTGCTGAGATACTAGTTGTGTCACCCAACACTCACCTCTAGGATCAACCGCACATGGCTAACCAATCTGAGCCCTTCTTCTGGATGTCTGTGCATGGTTAATCCAGTCCTGGTACACCCTTGATACAGTAGTACAGGAGCAGCCAACAAGTGCGGCTGTTTCCGAAATACTGGTACCAGCCCTCTGGGCCCTAACTGTCTGGTAGGGTGGCCCCAAATTTTTTTATTTTTTTATAATTTTTTAGTCTTAACCTCAAATACTTGTACACATGTTAAAAGAAGCCTACATGCAAAAAATCAACTGAATTACGTAATATTTAAAGGTAGCTCAAGATGATTTTATATTTCACACTGTAGTAAATAACAAAAACTTTGTAGTGTATTTATTGTTTGTTTTTAATACCTCTAAAATATATTACAATATGTTTCTAGTTTTTATTTATAACTTAAAAAACAAGAAAACTGAGCAATAGTAGTATAACACACAAGAATAACCATATGCAAACAATTTTTAAAAATCACGTATTTTGATCAAGTGTATTTTTTAGTGCCTCTAAATTTTTTTCTGGTTGCTTCTACAACCTGTAATAAAATTATTTTTGTTTTTCATCTTTAGTAATAAGTTGTTTGTACTCTGAGATAAGAGCCACACCTCTTTCTGCACAATCATTTATTACCCTTAAACATTTCACATTTTTTTCTCCATCAAGATATGATTCAAAGTCTTTCCATTCTAACAGGGATGAACCATTAAAACCTCATCTTCATTGCTTACATTTAAACTGAAAAGGCTGAACATTACTAAATTGCCGTTTAAGTACCACAGGTGCCTTTTCATTGCTGTACTTGCAGCTTCTGCGATTTCTTCAAATTCATTTTTCACTAAACCTAATTGTTTTAGAAATTCTAAGTCCATGAATGGTGCATAAGTTGCATTCGTGCAGGAAAACCAAGCTTTCTGGTGCAACAATACCTGAAATCGTTTCAACCATTTAACTTCTTTTGTTATGAGCTTGAATTTATTGTGAAATACATATACTTTAAACAGTAAATAATTTTAGCCATCCACCTTACTTGATGAAATGTTCCTGGGGCTGCAAAATTTACTCCACGTGGTGGCACTTTTCTCAGATAAATCAAAGTCAATTCCAAGAACTCCCTGTAGTCGTTCCTCGGCAGTTTTTCTTTTTCCAAGATAAGATAATGTGTCACAAATTTAATAGCATTTTCTTTTAATATTTTCCAATTTTTCGAACGTTCTATGGTTTCTTCTTGACATTTGAAAGAACATTTATCTATTAAGTCCCAATGACTTTAAAATCTCTAGAATACGAGCACACAAGGTCCACTAGATGGCCCAAATATTACACTGAACACATCACTAACAATAATTTTATAAATGTGGTGCCAACAAGCCAAACTAAGAAGCTGTCTTCCCATCTTCTGTTCTAAAATTTTACATGCACACTTGTGTTACTTGATGTAGGGTCGAAACACATTCCTTGAATTTCATCTGTAATCTCCCAATCATAAAGTATATCCAATACTGCTTTTGCTGTTGTATGACTTATACCAACAGGAAGTTTTGGTACGCCAAGTAATTTCTCTACATCATTGCCAGTGACAAGAATAGGAAGGCAGTCAACTTCATTCTTTCCTCCAGAACTATCGGATAACAATTTCCCATCCCAACGGACTACAACGAACCATCAGATTTGAAGCTTTGTTGCAATTCTGTTGATGATAACAAAAATCTGCTCTCTGTCTGCAAAATGAACTTCTTGAAAGCCCAATATTACTAATATGTAATCCAAGTGTTTGGGCTGTAGCTGCAATTGAAAATGTAGCATTTTGCTCTGTCAAATGCAGCCATCATATTAGGTAAATGAAGTTTAAGCTTTTTGCGACCCTCTGATGTCTTTGGCAAAGATTTAATAATAAAACTTTGATATGTTTCATCTTCACTTTCTATGGATGAGCTTGAACTTTTTTATCTTCTCAACATTGGCGCTTGACAAGGAAAAAGGCCCAGTTGGGTTCTTGTTCCTGCTATCCAATTGTAATTTTTCATATCGTTTTCTGTTGTGTGAGCGTTTTTTCTTATTCTCAAGATTTCTGTTAATTGACAACATTACAGCCCTGGAGCCCTTCTCTTTGTTAGAGTAGAAATTGCTTGTCTTCTGCAATTTTAATCATCTGAAGAGCATTTTCATGAGAGATATCCCACAACTTTTTGCATTCATCCAGAAATATCTGTTCATTGATTTCTTGAGCATTTGTACGCTGTTTTCTATTTTTTTCAATTTCTGGTACCACTCCACTAACTTTTCTAACCGTTTAACTGCATTTTGCTTTTCAGCTGTTGGAAGTCTAGCCTTGTTACAAAAAGTCAACACACTATCAACTGTATTTCTTGAACTTTCATGGGTTTTTTTTTTTTTTTTTTTTTTTTTTGGTTTCATGGTGGAAGAAGAGGTGTTGTAGCCCTAGTCTATATCATAGAAATTATCTTTCAGCGGATTTCAATGGGAAAACTTCAATGGCTTTGAGCTACCTCTAAATATCCTCCAAAATACACAAACTTTTGAATGCATATACAGTTTTGGGTATGTACAAGAATTATAGATTAAGATTTGCACATTTAAAAAAAAAAAAAATTTGAACCACCCTACTGTCTGGCCATAGTCAAATTGGCTTAAGTTGCGATGTTTCCCCATTACTGGAAAATGTTTACTGATTATATAGAGGATAGATGTGCACAATTTATAGGAGCCACACGTGATGTTGATATCACATGGTACTTCGTTATCACTCCGAATATGTAAAATGGGGGATGTTTGTAATGTAAAGCTAACTCAGTGTACATTACTACTACTTTGTACTGCATGTTGCCCTCATACCTCAAGAAGAAGTATCGCTTTAAACTCCACTGTTGTACATGAAAACAAACCCTAAAAATGCCACAAAAGATGCTACATTTCTGAATGATGCCATGAAGTAACATGTTATACTAAGTGGTATGTCACATTACTTACTATGAAGGAGAAGCATCTTTATTAATAAAGGACAGATTATTGCAAAAGGAGACCGCTGCCTCTGCTCAGCAACGGCGAAGAGAGGTGTGGCAATATACAGAACAGCGGTATCGTGATCAACGCATCCCGAAAACGGAAGTGTTTAAACTTGGCCGATCGCTCAGAATAACACTGCCACTGATAGTAAAAAAGTGCATTAGTTTAACAACCTACTTACGTTTGTTATTAAATTGAGTGTGCCCCGGCTCTAAAAATTAAACAAACAGTAACCTTTTCTGAAGACTAAGAGCGAGCAAAAAAGGATTGCATCTTTACTGAATGGGGCGATGTTTGATTTAGTCACTAAAGCCAATTGTTTGTCACAAACACGGTGGAGAGGGGAGATTAAACTCGGAAGTAGATAAACGACCTCTCAGTCAATCGCACACTCGTACAACTCAGCAGTTGACCGACAGCTGCTACTGCTGCACAGGGTAGTGGGAAAAAATTTTATAGAACAAATTTTCTTCAATTTTTTAAATAGTTGTGTGCAATTTTTACAGTGTCCACAATACATCAAAATAAAGATTAGTTTTGCCGCCCCGGTGGCGCAGTGGTCTAAGGCGCTGGCCTCTGATCATTCATCCGTAAGGGGTCCGGGTTCGAATCCCGGCGAGGCATGGATGTTGTGTTTGTCTTACGGCACTGGCTCTCTCCCTTCCCTGGAACCAGTGACCCTAAATTAGGGACGGGCGACTGCTTATAGCCCATTGAGTTGCTCACGGTGGTCGTTAAACCTCCAATCAAAAAAAAAAAAAAAAAAAGATTAGTTTTAAATTTTGAAGAAATCCATTGAGAACTTCAAAAGTTACACATTTATTTTTTACGGTATGCATATTCTTTATGGGATAAAAAAACCTATCAGGTTGACATCAAGACCTATTTACGCTTTTCAAATATGTTTCAGGAAGTTTTTTTATTTTTTCTCTTTTTAAATAAGGATGTGCCTGCCTTACGACGTTTGGTAAATGCATCACGATTCGTTTGCTGCGGGTATAAATGCTTTACTCTCCATGAATGAAGTAACTGCAGAAAATTCGCTCGCAAAAAGTGGAAGAGGGGGGGCTGCAAAAGGGGGTTCATACATTGCTAAAATGTGTAACTTTTCTCTGAAAACTCTAACCAGTGCGGTGAGCTTTATCATCTTCCCAGAATTGTGCCTCAATTCCACCCACATTTTGTGGGAAACTGCCGCAAGCAACATTGCGAGAGCAAGCTACAACAATAATATTCAGATAAAAATCGGGGGGTCGACCTTATACACAAGTATATACGGTATAAAAGATCAATGTGATTGATTAGCTCTTTTTAATGATTAGCTTTTTGAATTTGTTACTTACTTTCTTTGAGAAAGTGCTGTGGATTGGATCACCAGGATATCGGGACATTTCTCGAAGGTGGACCAAGCGAGAAATGGTACACCTTCTCTCGTACCTTTTATTTGGATTTTTTGGGAACGAATGAATAAGTATTTTAGTACTTGTGAATAATAATCGTTAATCACATTGGAGCTTCATTTTTGTCTGAAAAAATGATTTCCTTAAAAAAAAACCTTTTCCTCCTATTTATGTTGGTCATTGGCTCTGAAATGATATAGCACAATTTTTCTGTACTTATGTAAAAAAAGAACCGCCTGGCTGAGCACGTTGTTATACATTGTCGAGTCACATTACTGTGACCACCAGCTAACATCCAGAGTAACCGCCGTGTGCAACGCAGACAGCAGCTAGACGGGCTGGGAGTGACTCAATAAGGGGCTGGAAGGTGTTAACAGGTATGTGAAGCCATGCTGACTGCAGTGCATCTGACAGCTGCTGGAGGGTGCATGGTGGAGGATCTGTAGAGCGAAAAACATGATCGATGCGGTCACACAGATGGTCGATTGGGTTTAAGTCTGGGGAATTAGGGGGCCGGGGAAGTACTTTGAAGTCTTCATCGTGCTCTTCCAACCACTCTCCGACATTTCTAGCTGTGTGACACGTCGCATTGTCGTGCTGATCCGCCCCAGGAAAGACAATCAGCATGTATGGGTGTACGTGGTCTGCAAGCATGGATTCATAACGAATTTGGTACATAGTGGACCCAGAAAATGCCACGAAAACATTCCCCAGACCATAACACACACCCCACTCCACCAGCTTGTGTTCTTCCAGCAATGGTTGAAGAGTGTTTGTTCTCCGATGTTTCTCACCTTATACGCCAACGTCCGTCTGTTCGGTGAAGCAGAAAACGTGACTCATCGGAGAAGGCAATCCTTTGCCAATCAGCGGAGGTCATATTCCGATTCTGCCGTGCAAATGTAAGCCTTTTCTGCCGATGCACCTTTGTTAGCATAGATGCAGTGACCATCCGTCTGCATCGTAGCTCCATACACAACAGAGTTTGCTGAACTGTCGTTTTAGACACACTTTCGGTAGCCCCTGGTTCATGCGGCCAGTGAGTTGCTCCACTGTAGTGTGTAGATTGGCTCTCGCGCACCTTTGAGCCGATGTTCACCTCTCACATCAATGGCATGTTGTGCTCCGCAGTTTTAGTATCACTTATTCACAATGGTGCCATTTCTCTAATCATGATACACTTTAACCACAGCAGCACACGAACAGTTCACAAGCTGCGCTGTTTCAAAAATACTGCCACTCTTGGCCCGAAAGCCAATACTCATCCCTTTTTGCAAATCTGATAAATCGCTCCTTTTACCCATGACAGCAACGAGTGATATGTTTTCGGAATGCCTACAGCACACCTTATATACCCTCCAAGTCAGCTCAAGGCACGTACCTTCTTTTGTTGGCAACGCTCTGTTGACGTCAAAAGTAGGAGGTGGCCACAATAATGTGGCTCGACTGTGTATATTGATTAAGCTAAAGCTAACTATAGTTAGACGTAGGTCATTGGATTTGGAGCCCAGAATCATCGGAAGGCAACTGCCTTCCTTTTGTAATCTTGAAAAAGGCACTATTCCCATCCCCTTTTTCACACAGTTGCACAGAGCTCAAAGCGATTCTTTTGCAGAGATATTTCGAAATCTGTTACCCATTCACATTTATCTTGAAGTAACGATTTATTAGTGCTGGTTCATGGATCAAATTAATGGGAAACTTTCAAAAGGCATCTACTGTAGGCGAAATTACCAATAACAATACGTAGTAAGTGATCAGTGACAAAATAAATATAAAAAATAATTGTTTGGAAAATTGCTATGTGACGTGCATATTTTAACTTTAAGAATAATCTTCATGGTGATTCCGTTGGAAACGGGATCTTCAAGATTTGTGATTTTTTCAAAACTAAATTTTTCAAAAGAAAATATTTATCTCGTACAACACCCGGTTTTGAGCGTGATTTGATGCTGCATTAAATGAAGATATTTTTTTAGATTTTATTGACTTTAAAGTTTTGTCAAAATTTACTCACGACTAATTTTGTTTTATAATTCATCCAGGATTAAAAGAATTTTTTCATGAGGGAATTCATGAGGTATTTTTCTGTAAGTATGTGGATTTTTTGTGAACCTCAAGATAAAAATTCTCTGCCTGATTTGGCCTTCCCAATCCACCGCCCCTTGTTACAAATTATATATATTGCAATATATAAATGAAATCCTCACAACTAAAAACCGGAGACCAGTGCTTCAATATGCAACACATGAATTAACAGCTTTATTTTCTGCGAATCCTGAGTGCATCCATTTGATACCAGAATGCTGAATATTAATAACGATGTACTGTGCACCAACTATATACATAAGAGTAAAAGTACACTAAAAATCCAACTTATTGGCATAAAAATGTGAATATACGTTTCCAAGCTATCGTATATTAACCAGATGGCTTTCTTGAAAATGTATATTTATGTTTTTATGCCAATAAATCGGATTTCTACTGTACTTTTACTATTATGTTGAACATTGATACATTTAGCATTCAATTCCGATACGCCACAAAACCCTGGAACCACAAAGTTTTGTCTAAGAGATTTACCAATTTTTAAATAGTGCATATGTGTGCGAGTTGTGAAATGCGAAGCCAATTTTTCATCCAAACCGAAAGTAAAAAACGTATACTTCTCTGATGGTATCAAGGTTCAACTTTGGCTGCACCAAGAAGAAACGCAACAACGTTGTCTCAATTATCTCAAAAGTAACATACTGGGTAACGTATAAAAGAATAAAAACACCGTGTATTCTCGATAATTTCAAATTCGAATTTTAAATAATAATTGCAAAAAGGCATACAAATGAATTACGTTCAACCGAGTTAAAAAAAGCTATAAAAACTACAGTAAAATACAGGAACTAATGCAGAATTACGTATAAAACTGAAAAACGTGTATTATCGAGGCTCCACTGGTATGTCTCTCTCTCTCTCTCTCTCTCTCTCTCTCTCTCTCTCTCTCTCTCTCTCTCTCTCTCTCTCTCTCTCTCTCTCTCTCTCTCTCTCTCTCTGTGCGCGTGCATATTCGTATCAGAATAATATGATCACCCCCGGAATCTCAGTGTCCCCGCTCAGGCACATCACAGAGTGCACATGACGAAGTCGACCACACGGGAGATATAAGTGGTCGGCCAAGACATGAGCTATAGTGCGTAAAGTGAGCACAATGGGCAGAGGTAGTGATTTGATGAACGTTAAAAAAGGAATGATCATCGGCTACTGCACTAAGAGTGAAAGCATCTCGGAAACAGCAGACTTCGTGCACTGTTCGCAAGGTGCTGTAATAAGGATGTACCAAGAATGGGCTGCTGGCACACTGAATGCCTCCCGACATCATAACTGTGGAGCCCCAAAGGCCATCAACTCCAGAGGAGAACGTCGCCTCCGTCAACTGGTAAACGGCAATCGACGTGCAAAAGTGCTGCAGTTGATTAGCAAATGAATGCTGGGGCACCCAGGTACGTGTCCCCGATAACAGTAGAACAAACCCTGTTGCGCATGGATCTCCGGAGTCTACGCTGCGTCAAGGCGCTCATGTAGACCCAGGTCCATTGACAACGATTTCGCATGGAACTACCATCTTTGGACAGTGGAGGTGAGGGAAAAGGTTGCCTTCGACGAATCGAGGTTTCTACTTCACAGAAGTGACGGGCGGTGTCGGATACGGAGTCAGACATACGAGAACCAATGCTCTGGCACGCTTGTTGGTCGAGTATTGGCCAGCGTGGCAGTGTGCATATCTAGGGAATATTTTCCTGGTATGACCTGGTACCTCTGATACCACTGGATGGGTCCCTGAATGCCAATAGCTACCTGTCCATCTTCGTTGACCACATGCATCCTTTCATGCTGGGCGTTTACCCTGGTGGTGATGGTGTCTACCAACAGACAATGCCCCCTGCCACGTCGCTGAGGGGGTGCGTGACTGGTTCCAGGAACACGATAGTTATGACGTTTCTCCCTTGGCCGGCGAAATCCCGACCTCAATTCCATAGAGCACTTGTGGGACTATTTGGATCAACAGGTACGACCTGCCGACTCGCAACCATGTCATCTCCAAGACCTCCGTGCTCTGCTGCAGTCCGAATGGGCACGTGTGCCTTGGGCAACCTTCCAGGGCCTCATTGCATCCATGCCATGCCGTCTCGCCGCTGTCATCTGGGCGAAGGGTACCGTATATACTCGCGTATAAGTCGAGAAATTTGGGACAAAATGAGAGCTTCAAAGTAATGGGGTCGACTTATACGCGGGGTCTAAAAAAATCGTAAGTCCAAAAGTTCTTCTCGTGAGGCAAAAGGCAATCCATCCCAAAAAGAAATAAAAATGTCGATGCAGTATTAATTACAAAATCGCAACCCTCCGAAAGAAAGAAAGAAAAAACACCGATGTGGTAGAATTACGAAATCGCGACCCTCCGAATTTCTCCGCGCTTTGAAAAGTCTCCTCTCTTTTGGCTTTGCGTATCCACAGCGCAGTCACAGCCGCGCATAGAAAGCTCCGCCCTTCTGACTACCAGTTGATTGCGCTGACCTTCGACGTAACGTAGCCATGCGACAGCCAGTGTTAGGTATTGCTTGTTCTTAATCGCACGTGTTTTTCTTGTTCTTAATCGCACGTGTTTTTCTTGTTCTTAATCGCACGTGTCTCGCTTCTCCTATTATAGGTGACACGGATTGTGTAAAGAAACGGATGTCCTGTAACGCAGGATTCAAGTTGAAAGAGGTTTCTTTTGCAGAAAATACTAACAACTGTGCTGCTTCACGTCAATTTGGCATTAACGAAAAACTGATTCGAGATTGGCGTAAAAAAAAACCGGACTTGGTGAAAATCCCAAAATCGCAAAAGGCGCTGTGCCGTGGAACGACATCTTTCCCAGAGCTGGAAAGTGTCTTGAATGATTGGATTGTGGGCTGCAGACAAAATGGTTACATTGTAACGCGAACTGGTATACGTTTGCGAGCAATGAAGCTCGCAAAAGTTAAAAAGTTTGCAGCCACAAATAACACATTTCGTACCTCACCAGGTTGGTGCACAAGGTTCATAAACTGCTATGGGTTGTGTCTACGCCAGCGCACCAAAATTGCACAAAAGTTACCTCGTGACCTCGAAGCAAAGATAATGGAATTTCAAAAGTACATAATTCAAAAGATAAAAGGGACTGCTTTTGAACTTTCCCAAATAGGGAACATGGATGAAACCGCCATGTGTTTCGACCTTCCTGGAAATAAGACGGTGAACCAAAAGGGCGAAAAAAATATCTTGATCAAAACGACTGGCCACGAAAAATCCAGTTTCACGGTTGTTCTTTCCTGTTTGGCCGACGGCAGTAAGCTACCTCCGGTAATTATTTTCAAACACAAAACTCTGCCGAAAAGCGTTGTCTTTCCGTCTGGTGTGCTCGTTCGTGCCCATGAAAAAGGATGGATGAACGAATCCGGAACAATTGACTGGTTAAAGAATGTGTGGAACAAAAGGCCAGGTGCACTTATGAGGAAACCTTCTCTTTTGGTGTGGGATATGTTTGTTGCACACCGTTGTGCAGAAGTGAAAAAAACTGCAGAAAATTCAAAAACAACTCTTGCTGTCATCCCAGGTGGGTTGACATCTGTTCTTCAACCACTAGATGTCTGCCTTAATAAGCCCTTCAAGGACAATGTACGGAGGTATTGGGCAGGTTGGATAAGTTCCGATTTGCCGACTGAAACCAAGGGCGGAAATCTAAAGAAGCCGGATATCATTTTGATTGCGCGATGGGTCAAGGATGCTTGGGATGCGATACCTGCAGAAAGGGTCATGAAATCATTCAAGAAATGTTGCATTAGTAACAAACTTGATGGCACAGAGGATGATGAGATTTTTATGAGTGATGATGACAGTGATTCTGATGACACAGTCATAGATGGGAATACTGATGTTTATGATGACGCGCTGATGACGGAGAACGACTTTTTAACTGTTTGGCGAGTCTGACTCGGAATAGGATTTTGAAGGGTTCCGATGAAGTTTTTGGGTATGCAAATTAAATTTAGTATTACACTGCCGGACAATTGCTAAGGACGGATGACAATAGCAACGATAGCAACCATAAAATGGAAGGCAGGAAATTAGCATAAGTGCAAGATACAGTAAGATGTGTTGTGCGTATGCAAATTTTGGATTGCCGAACTTGTTCGTGACGTCATAGCGCTGATAAGAGATATAAAGGATTTGACGCGTATTGACTGTTGTTGTTCAAACGCAAAGTTGAAAGGGAAAGAATCAATTGACGAACTTCCAAGTTTCAGTATGTCTTCCTGACATCACCTAGATGATTTTACGCGTGGCCGTATTATTGGCAAGATTTAAGAAGGGCGAAAAATAACAGATGTTGCCAGGGAGTTCGACGTCAGCCACAGTGTTGTTTCAAGGCTTTGGAAATCATTTCAAACAAATGAAGAGTGCAGCAAACGTCACGGGGGAGGTTGTGTTCGCAGTACGACACCTGCAGAAGATCGGTACATAGTTCTATCAACAAAAAGACACCGGCGCAGCACAGCTAGTGAGGTAGCAAATCAGTTTATGGCTGCTACTGGCAAGCGGATCTCCCGAAAAACTGTCGCCAGACGTTTGCATGAAGAAGGACTATATGCCCGCCATCCTGTTGTGTGCATCCCATTGTCCAGACGTCACTGTACCGCCCGTTTGCAATGGTGCCATCAACATCGCAATTGGACTGATAACGACTGGTCTGCTGTCCTCTTTTCAGATGAGAGTAGATACAGTCTATCGTCTGATTGTCGACGACAACTGATCTGGCGTGATAGTGGTACTGCATATTGTCCAGCAAACATACAGGAAAGGGACCGATATCCGACATGTAGTGTCATGGTATGGGCTGGCATCATGATCAATGGCCGTACGTCCCTCTATGTGCTTCCAACTGGGATTATGACTGGCCAACGATACATTAATGATGTTCTGCTACCTCATGTTCGCATGTTCCGTGGTGTTGTCGGTGATAGATTCATTTTCATGGACGACAACGCAACATGTCATCAAACAGTCGCTGTCCAGGAGTGTCTTGAGAGCGAGGATATTCAACGCCTCGTATGGCCAGCACGTTCTCCAGATCTGAATCCCATTGAAAATGTGTGGGACGCTTTGGGGAGGAGTCTTGCTGGTCGTCAATGCCCTCCAGTAAACAAGAACACCCTCATCCGTGCACTGACAGAGGAATGGGATAAATTACCCCAACAGCTGCTTGATAATGTTGTGCAAAGCATGACACGACGTGTGGAATCTTGCATCGCCCTCCATGGTGGCCATATCCCGTATTGACATCTTACGCCGGAACGCCTGCGGACGGTAATTGCATTTTTTTCACGTTTACGTATTCTGCACAAAATGGTCTGTTTGTCCCTTGAACACGTTCCAAAGCCTTCTGGATTTCAGAGCACAATAAATTGTCTTTCTTGTAATGTCCTGGCATTCTGACATTATTTTATTTCACTTGGCATCCAACCACACTTACTTTTTTATGCGCTATATAGCCGTTTATGATCCGTCCTTAGCAATTGTCCAGCAGTGTATATATATAATTTTTTTTCGTTTTCAAATGTTTTTGAATAAATTCATTGAAATTTTTTTTTCTCGTTCCAGGGTCGACTTATACGCTAGTTTCAGATTTCTTATGATTTTTCCTCTGGAAGTGGGGGTCGACTTATACGCGAGTATATACGGTAGTTATTCCCATTATTATGTAGGTGGTCATATTATTCTGATACGACTGTGTATATATCCTTTCAGGGTTTTTACTTTGATCATGATGAATGTCATCAACTCTCGTCATTTTTCAGGTAGGAAGAGGAAGTCGTAAATTAGGAAAATGGCTTATTTGATGATATCGTGATCAAGGTAGAAACCGATAAATGGCAATTGGATAGAAAAATATTGCTATAAAAACTGGCCGCTGTTGGGCAACTACAAGACAGAATTTCAATGGGCAGCAAAATACCCAGAGAACGACTACACTGGAGATGGGTGGATGAAATTCAAAAGCATGCCAAAGTGATATGGAGGAGACTGGCAAAAGCAAAAAAGTTTTGGAGGAA
The DNA here is from genome assembly GCA_039090855.1 of Macrothele yani. NCBI lineage: Eukaryota > Metazoa > Arthropoda > Arachnida > Araneae > Macrothelidae > Macrothele > Macrothele yani. Next base: position 70,424,570 of record CM077016.1, on the reverse strand, counting down.
GCTTGGGGGAGACCTTCATCCAGCAGCGGACTAATGGTTCATAAAGTTGATAAATATACGCTGATCGACAACACAAAATTAATGTCACTCTACAATGTTACTGTTATCTCTATGAAGGTTTAAATAGTGGTAGGCATGGGTCTCGGGAGCCGTTTAGAGCCTTAAGAGAGAAGGGGGTGTTCCTATCTTCAAAAATTTAGCTCAGGAAAAACATAAAATACATAAAAATTCAAACATGAAGTATATAGTGCCAATCACTCACAGGCAATTTCAATCTCCACATAGAAATTATATTTCTTTTGTGGATGTTCAAATGTGCCCAGACAAGAAAAAGTAAAAAAAAATGCGATTACCTTTTAAAATAATAAATTAACTACTTCAAACAAGTCGGTTATTGTGCTTCTTGCCACGTACATAAATGTAATGTGCAACTGCTTGATTTGAGAGTTATATACTGAAGATGTTTGTACAGAAAGTGAGAAGAGAATGAACCTATTTGGATATTTTCAGTTTCGTGTGTTCTTTTTAACTTCCATTTCCTTAGTTCTTGGAAGAGAAGAGAGCCGAATTTCTTTTGCTTGAATTCCTATTTGTCGAACTCATTTGTCCCTTCCAAGCTTCTACAACAGGGGCATAGCCATTTATTATTAAAATGCATTTGTGAAATAATTTAGAAATTATAAAATATTTTTTTGTAAATTTTCTTCAAAAAATCATATACACAATATTATAATATGTCCTTTCCATCCCCCACCCCCAAAATTCTCCAATTTTTATTTTCATGTGTACTACACTATTAATACTATTCTATTTCCGCCAACCCATGGATCCAATCGAAGCCTGGACTGTTATTTCATAGCTTACCTTTTTTTTTAATTACGTAAATAGAGAAAATCACATAACAGAGTGCGATGTGTGTATTATACATAAATTGTACGTTGAAAATTTTTTAAAGAACTACACTTTCGTAACTTTTGATCATTTTCAAATGAATAAACTTTTGTTCAGTAAAATTTCGTCCTAAATACAGTATTTTGATATTTATTCATCGAAGAAAGGTTGAATGAATTGTCCGAACGCTTTTCAAAGTTTTAAAATTTCATATTATAATTGTCATTTCTTGCATGAACCCCCTCCCCCGTTAGTCTTTGACAGTGCAGAAATAGGTTTGAGAAAGAGCCAAGCCTCTTTTCTTTTATGACTGCACCCGTGTTCCAACCCCCTAATTATCCCACTACAACAAATAATTTAAAAAAATGTCTCCTATTCTCTCAAAAGTATACACTAAATGGTGTCCATGGAACCCCCAAAAGGTGGTAGCCAGAAGACCAGAGCCTCCTGAAATTTTAAGATAGCAATGTTGCACATATTGGATCTAATTCTGTAATACTACTGAGAAATTTATTAACCAAAATTTTTTGGAAATGGCATAGTACTTACATGCCATATTAAAATATTTCTTTCATAAGTTCAGTACAAGGCTTTCTGGTTTTAATTTCAATATTTAATCCTAGTCTTCAAAAAACACTACTCGTATACTGAATACGAATCGCGAACGATGCTAGCTTTAGTTCGGTTTCTTGAAGATGACGAAAAAACATTTGCATTGTGTCATCGCCTGTCCAATGTCCGCACTGATGCTTTTCAGTAAAAGTAGGAATGTTAGAGCAAAATGAAAGCTCTGAGGGAAAGGAGAACAGTACGTACACCGGAAATCTCAGATTGAAACTGAAGCAAGCAAGTCTGTATTCATTCACCGCCCCGGTGGCGCAGTGGTCTAAGCGATGGCCTCTGATCATTCGTCCGAAAGGGGGTCCGGGTTCAAATACCGTGAGGCATGGATGTTGTGTTTGTCTTACGGCACTGGCTCTCTCTTTTCCCTGGAACCAGTGACCCTAAATTAGGGACGGGCGACTGCTTATAGCCCATTGAGTTGCTCACAGTAGTCGTTAAACCTTCAATAAAAAAAAAAAAAAAAAGATATATTCGTTTGTCCTAAATTGACGTTTAATGATTTATAACCATACTGGGAGTGGGAGGTAGAGATCCACGTTACAGCATTACCCATTGTCCCGTCATCTCCACCAGACAAATCAGGAACACTACAACAAAAGTCTGAAAAGAAAGCTAAGCCCAGTCCCTTTATACTAAAAAACCTTCAATATTCTGTAATTGGTATTGGGTCACAGGGAGGAAAGAATCACGAGTTCGATACAGAACTAAGTGTGCATAATTTTTTTCGTTTGGTACATTACTCGTATTAAACTATGATTTATCAGTGCCATATATTTTAATATTGCACTGAATTATCCTTATCAAAAATTTTGTTCAAGCTGAGATTGCTAGGACTGGCTAAAAGAAACGTAGGTCGGGCTCAGCCCAACCTGGCCCCCTCTGGCTACGGCCCTGATTGCTCTCCTGGATGCAATTATTGCTTTTATGTAGCCATTTCTGGCCTCTTCATAGCACACTAATGCAGAAGCGTTGCTTACTAGATGATTACCCTCTCCACAGCCTGCATATGACAATGTAGCTCAGGTATTTCAATATTTGCTGGTTTCTCTGCTATTTGATCATACAGTGAATGTCTCCGTTTGAGATATGTTTCGTGAGTGGGTATTCACTGACCAGTGAGCACGCATGTCTACCAGTCTTTCAATTCGAAGTAATCTGTGAAATCATAATTGATGGAGGAGATCTTGAAGCATCTTATTTCGGTAACCACAACTGCTACTCTTTTCTTCTCTTTCACGAAAAATTCACTGCAGGGCAAGGTGTTGGACACGCATGCAGTGATCTGTGAGCATTGCCAATAGCATTGACTCTGAATGAGTGAAGTAGGCATTCCTCCTAATTACCTTGTCAGTCTAATCATTTGCCATAGGTGTCATGAGCCCTCTTGGCACAAGGGATTGCATTTGATTTGGAACCACATAGCAGCATATACTTTCATAATAAAGGTGACAAGATAGCAAAGATTCTGTGATGGCGTAGGGCTGCCAGCATACAAATGAAGCACTCTGTTCACTGTAGTTAACCAGCGTGCATGTGATAGCTTTCCCGGACTCTGTTCTGCGAGATATGGAGAACAGTAACCCGAAGAAATCACTCTTCAAATTTTTAACAAGTACTTCTGGTTTGCACTGAGGTTGGTGTTATCCATTTTAGGAAGTTGCACCTCTGCTTTTTCGTAAGGAACGACAGGCAGCTTCTCACAGTCCTCTAGTTTCTTCTCAATCGGTCCATTGTAGCTGTAGGGCCCTGTGGTTGATCCATCATCAAGTTCATCCCAGCTCCTCCTCCAGCAGTCGAATCACTCCTCTGTATACTCCTGTATTTACCTTAGTGCCATCACATCCAATAGCTAGTAAAGCATCCGTGCTAAAATTAGTACACTGCAGATATTCAGTCGTGCTCTTCTTTATATTGTCTGCTGTAGGCCTGCTATCTATAGTGCCATGACCAACGTACACAGAACCAAGTTCTTCCAACACTGTAATGTGCTCTTCTGGTTTTGTTTGCCTGCATAACTTACTTCCATGCTTATACTTGCACTACAGTTTTATTTTTCTTTCCATAAAAAAATGCTTTTAAATTACGCATCTCACTGTGACCCTTCTGCCTAAGAGTAGATCTTGTCTTTTTCCTCTTTCTTCTTAACTTTATTCCTGTCTATTACTTTTGATTTGTCTTCTGTCACCAAATGAAGATCTTCCATTACAGCGGAAACTACTGTTGCCACTGCTCCATGAGAAACTCTGGTCTTGTCGCAAGCAATGGCTAGTGAGCTCAGTTTCCTTCTCATTTGGGTGCATGACATCTGCGTGGCCTTATTCTTCTTTAGTGTCAGTCGCTGGTAATTATGAGGTGGCCTATACTCATCCTCTTTTTCTGATGGACTGCTACTTGAGCTTAATTTTGTTAAACCCTGCCCCTGTAAACCACTAGTTGAAGGCATAGAGGGGTCAACCCTCTGCGAGCATTTACGTGCTTTTACATCTACTACATGTCTGAAAACCTTTCTTGCTTCCATTGCCTGTAGTTTTTTTTTTGAAATGTGTAGGTCCACGTTTCCTATCCTCATCCGTCTGTGTGCCCTTTGATCCAAAATGAACTTTCTCTCTTTCTCCAGAACTTTATGGTTTTCTGAACAATAATACTTATTGAAATCCGAACACTTACAGGCAGAAATGTCAAAAAGCGTATTGTTAGCACAAGTCTCGAATTTCTTAACACTATCAAGGAACACTCCACTTTTCCTGGTCTTTATATTTTTAAGGATACTTCTGTATTTATTATGATGGAACTGCGTTATGCTGACAATTCTTTTTCCTGAAACTGCAGGAATTGAAGCTTTCTCCCAAAGAACCATAAGTTTTCCTGCCACTAAATGTGACATCCCTAACAGACATTTCATTGCTGTTCTTTTCCAAATGACTGTGTCTGAGCCACTGGTAGTATTTAAAAACATCTGACTGAAGTGGAAGCATATCCGTCGGCAAGTCCTTAGATGTGCCAAAAATTTAGTACTTTAGAAACTTCTCTCCCCTAATAGGTCTCTTGTCTTGATGAATGTGCAGATTCTCTTCAGAAGAATCAGTCATTTTTAAATTCCTAACATGAAAGAGTCCTGCAGATACAAATCAGATTTTCGTTTGGTACTGTATATCGGGCACATTCCCTTTGCTACAAACTGAGACAACAGTGAACAATGTTAACGGAGTTGCGCTTTCTGCAGCTGTCATACAAATCATGGGCGAGTAGGAGGAGTGTTCTCCATTCTGTGTTCCCATTTCTCAAACGGTTACGTAGCCCCAGGCACAAGTATCTGACCCCAGCCACGTGTCTAACCCGTCCTGTTCAGAACAGCATAATCCTGTGTTGTTAGATCCCCGCACTACCGTCTAGTGGATGGTAATGACTATTGAATAACTTGCTCGCTATGCATTGCACAATATATCCTCCTGGGGGAGGGGGGGGATAACCAATTCTAACAGCCTTGCCAATCCAAAGATGTAAACTTACACTCATGACTGAGACCATTTAAATATGCTTTGCATGCTGTGCTGGCGCGGTATTGGAAAAAGTATGGAATTCGTACACAATTCATCATCACATTCAGGCCCCTGTGTGTTCTTTAAATATCACCGATCACAGTTCTTTTTTTTCTTTTTTTTGGCAATTTATATCTTTTGTATGCCATCTTTCCGGCGCTAGGCCATCTAAGTAAATAAAAATATTAAAAACTGCAGGCTATTTAAAAAAAAAAAAAATTGTTCTGAAACTGAAAAACTTTGCCGCTCCAGTGGGACCTCTAAATATTAACTGACATTTAAGTTTATTTTAGTGGTTACTAATCAGCCGAGATGACATCTTTTCCGTCTAGGCCTTCCCGATTTAAAAAGTTTTTTTTTTTTTTTTTCCCTCCAACCCACCCAAATGCATATGTTAGCTTTTCTAGAGAATTGGGGTCATGTGCAGTGTCAAGTGCCATGTTTTTTTAATACTTAAACAATAACTACAGACCATTGCTGCTATGTATTCAAGTAATTTATGCAATGGTGCCATGGTCCTGATGCTATGGCTAGAATCACTGTTAGAGTGAGAGAATTCCTTCATGTAACTATGGGCACCATGATTATTAGACCTAAAAACTTTGCTTTACTATTTTCTGCTGGGTTATTGAAGGGCATGAGTTTATGCCAGTAAACCCAGTATTTCAGAGGACTTGCTGCTGCATTTTTCAAAGAATGTGGTTTCACATTTGCAAACAGGTAAGCTCCTATAAGCTTGGTGTGAGCACCATAGATTGCAGTATGTTTAATAAAATGACTTACACAACTCTTATTAGCACACCTTTTATTAAAAGGAAAAAAAATCTGTGCTTATAGTATCATCTTGTCTATCTGTTCATCTGTCTGTGACACCATATCTTTGCAACTACACTGCTGACCATTAAAAGTGCAACACCAGGAAGATCATATCCCAGGGGCTCGAAAGTTGGCAGGAGGGCAGAACACGGGCACGCATGTAAATGATTAGCTCGACAGCACATACTGAAATCACGTAAGACAGTAAAGCCCTGTAGAGGTCACATAAGAGTGGTGAATGAGGAGCCAGTGTTAAGCACTCGAAGTGTGTGTGCTCGCCATTCCTGGCTACGGACAGCTGCAGCATGCCTTGTCAAAGACAATGGCATACCTACCAGCAGGTTTTCAACTTCGATTGCGGGAGAATTGTAGTATATCGGGATTGTGGGTTATCACTCCAAGACATCGGTGCTCGTGTGGGATGGCATGCCTCCACGATGGGGAGATTATAGCATCAGTGGGTAGTGGAGGAACGAACACACCAATGTGCGGGATCCCATAGGCCCCATCACACCACTGAACAAGAGTTTGACATGTGGTGCACATGGCTCTGACAGATCGCACAGCCACATCGACCACCGTAGCTCAACAGTTCAAGTGTGTGGCACAACACCACGTTTCCGCACAGACGGTTCCACATCGTCTGCAGCAGCAGGGCAGTTTTGCATGGCGCCAGTTGCCTTTGACTGTACAACACCAACATCAGTGACTGCAATGGTGTCAAGAACGTCGCACGTGGAGGATCGAATGGCAATGCATCGTGCTTTCCGCCGAATTCTGCTTCTGTTTGCAGCTCCATGATGGACGATTCCATGTCAGGTGGTACCGCAGCGACCGGCTGAGTGAATCCTGCATTATGCTGCACCATACTGGCCCGGCACCTGGCTTATGGTATGGGATGCCATGGGATTCTACTCCCACATGTGCCTTATCTGCATTACTGAATACCCAACATTACATCACTGAGGTGTTGGAGCCTGTTGTGCCATATCTTCAGGGACTGTTTGGTGCCATTTACCAACAGGATAATGTGCGACCGCATGTGGCACGCAAAGTCCAAAACTTCCTCGATAGCTACCATGTGCCATGCCTTCCTTGGCCTGAGCGTTCCCCAGATAGGTAACCCATTGAACATGTGTGGTCCATGATCGCCAGATGACTGGCATGCCAGCGACCACCTCGGCTACAGCGGAGGAACTGTGGCATCGTATCAAAGCTGCGTGTATGGACATTCTCCAGACACACGTCCAACGCCTCTTCCTCTCGATGCCAGGCAGTGTAGCAGCTGTAATTGCTGCCCATGGTGTGGCTACACCAGATACTGATTGTTATGTGTTTCCCTCATCTCACCCTGCTGTATTTGTAGTGGATTCGCCCTTGTATCATCTGCTTTCTCTATAGTAAATATGGCTTTGATATCTCTTGTCCTTCTTGGTGTTCCACTTTTAATGGCCAGCAGTGTATTAACATGATCCAAAAAATTATCTTTGCATTGAGAAGCCTAAAATGTGAGAATGATGATCCTTTCTTGCTGATTTTTTTCTGACGCATAACTTTGCCACTAGAGGGTGTAGATGCAGATGCTGTGGGATTTGAAGTACATTTAGTTCCATATCTTTGCTTCTAAATATCCTACTGGGATTTTTTTTTTTGTCTGTTTTGATACCATAGATTACAAACACTGTTTTGGATTACAAACACATTTTAATGTACAGATTTTCTGTAGTGGGTGGGCGTGATAAAGGCAAATTGCAGTTTCTTTAATATCTATTTCTAAAAGTCCAATTAAAAATTATTTTTTTTTTTGTACATTAAGAGTTTCTGGCATGAAACATTCTGCAAATAGTTTCTAATTTTGGTGAAGAACTGTTTGACATTACGAAGCATAAGAGTATACAGTGGCCACCGGGTAATTGAATCACGTTCGTGCCATCGGGGTTTGATTCGAATAGACTGTGATAGTACAATTTCAATTTTTTTTTTTTTTTTTTACTCAGCCAGCCTACACAAAAAAGTTTTGGCATTTTCTCACTTTTTTTAAATCATTCCTTAAATTACGAATTTAAAGAAAGAATCAAAAACAACTTTTGTACAATACAGTACATAAATAAAATGAGTACATAATAAAAAATACAATACAGTTCATAAATAAAATTAGTACATAATAAAAAATACAATACAGTACATAAATAAAATTGCAGAAAACACTTTACATACTTTATTGAAAAAAACATTTGTATTGTTGATTGTAGCAGCACTAATTAATTTTGCCACTCTGTTTCCAAAATCATAAAATGAATTGTAGTCATCACAAGATACTCCTCGTTGTTCTAATGTCGTTCTGAAAATTTGAAGAGCCTGGCAAGATTAATTAGCTTTTGGTGGTACATCCAGTGTAAGAATTAAAAATAAATCTCCTACAGGCCCAGAGGACCACTCGAATTTGAAACTCATTGGTCCGTGAAAGAAAAGCTTTTCACATTTACAGTATATGCAAACAATAACATGTCATTTCATTGGAGCTGTATATCACAAATTAAGAGCAACAGAAGTCATGAAATTCAATACATGTGCATATACATGCCCGTGCACAGCACACGAAGCTGCAAGGGAAAAAAATTAGTAAGGGGAAACCATACAGTATGCTGATTGTGAAGCACTTTGCAACATACCAAAAGCCACCTGCCTGAAATACCTTGCTTCAGTGTGAAAGGCAGAAAGTTACCCCATGTGGACAGAAAGACAAATGGGAAAAGCCAGAGCATAAACGGTTCTTCAACCTCCAGTTGGAAAGCATTATAAAAGACCCATATTCTGGGTTCACTACTTAGGCAAACAAGTGGTGGTGTCTAAATCCAAATATTTTGATTCAGACCACAGCTTCCTACAGTCCAAAATTTTCATAAAGTATGGTTTGAAATTATGTTATTCAGTTTTTGAGTAGTAAATATCTGAATCTCAAAAAATCTGAAAACTGTCATAGCTGAACCTGAATATTTTGAAATTTTGGTTCAGTTCTTTATAAACTTGGCAATTCTGAAATAAACGGGGTTAAAAAAAAAATTACTGGCCACCCGGGCCAATAACATAATAGTTCACTGGCCATGTGGAATATTAACTGGCCAATAGCCAGCGGACCACTGGGTAATTTGAGCGCTGGGTACATCATTTCCCTTTTCTTCCTCATCTGCTTATTTGGATTTTTCAATTGATAAAACAATGTCTTCTTCTGGTTTGTTCAGCTGATGTCTATACATTTGCATCAATGTCGACCCAGTTCAACAAAATTCTTCGTCAAGCTCCTGCGGAATGTTGTTCTCTGTTTCAGCTGTTGACTGGTTCGGTTTGTAAAATCCCAATTTTTTTAAACAATTGAAAATTGATATTGGAGTAACATTTTCCATGCATTTACTAACATGTAAAAGGCGTCAAGGAGGCTGATTGATTTTGCTACATTGCTAGTAGTAGGCTTTGTTGGATCGTCGATTGCCTTAACAGTTTTTATTCTTATGTCCTTGAGATAAAATGCTTTAAAAGTTTTTATGATTTGCTGATCCAGTGGTTGAATAATTGAAGTTGTGTTGGGTGGCAAATAAAACAGTTCTATGTTATTTAGCTCTAACTCCGTATGGGCAGTAATTTTGTCAAGCAAAACTGCAATTTTTTCTGTTCCAAGCTCTTTATCCCATTTCTCCATGTACTCTTTAAGGATTTTGCTCGTCATCCATGCCTTCATATTGTTTGCATATTCTACAGGCCGCCCCGGTGGCGCAGTGGTCTAAGCGATGGCCTCTGATCATTCGTCCGAAAGGGGTCCGGGTTCGAATCCCGGTGTGGCTGGCATGGATGTTGTGTTTGTCTTACGGCACTGGTTCTCTCCCTTCCCTGGAACCAGTGACCCTAAATTAGGGACGGGCGACTGCTTATAGCCCATTGAGTTGCTCACGATGGTCGTTAAACCTTCAATCAAAAAAAAAAAAAAAATATATATATATATATATATATATATTCTACAGGAAGCTGCTTCACACCTTTTAAGCAACGTGGATTCTTGCTCTTTTTTATGATGAACGGTCGTTTCTTTACTGTTCCAGTCATATTGCATGTGAGGAGAACTGTTATTCAAGCCTTTATTTTTTTTACCCCCGGAATGAGAGTCATTCTTGAACGTAAGGGTTATGGTCTGGTAATGCTCGATAATAAAGCACAGTCTCATCCGTATTGTAAATTTGATTTGCAGAGTATCCTGACAATAGTTTTGGCAAAATGTCTTGCACCCATTTGTCTGCAGCACTTGTATTGGCATCTGTCTTTTCACCATATTGTTTTTTGTAAACAATGTTGTTTTGAGATGCTTCCACGTAGTGAGCCACCCGTCAGTAGCAGTAAAGTCCTCAATTCCAAAATTTTCAGCAAATTCTTCAGCTTTCAAGCCCAATACTGCCCATGACAGTGGGGTGTTTATAAGTCATATGGCCTTGAACCATTCCAAGAGAGCTGCTTCGACGACTGCGGCTTTTCCAACCCATTGAGGTTTCAGATTCCTGTTTGCATTTGATGCTTGATCTTCTAAGATTTTACTCTTTTGCTTCAAAAGATGACAAAGTTGGCTGAGTTATTCCCCATTTCAAAGCTGCTTCTCTCTGATGGCATTTTGGCAGAACATCAAATTTTTTAAAAAGTTCATATTTTTCAGGCAAGCTAAAATCCTGACGTTTTACCATCGATTCACGAAGAAGGGCTTACTGCAGCATGAGAGACTGATTAATAAACAAATGATGTGACCACTCCTATCCCTTCCCTGCCTTTTCATTCCAACCTTTCACAGACACCCCGCGGGTTCCCCTTTCCGAGAAATCTGGTTCTGTCTTTGTGGTTCGCCGTTGGTAACTAGTTTGTCAGCCTTGGAGAAATAAGTCCAGGAAAAACTGAAATTGGGAAGGACAAAATGGAGAGTGCAAACAATAAAACGCAAGCATTGAATAGCGAATTTTTGAGAGAAGCAGAAAAATCTGATTTATTAACCCGGCGGTTTTTATTCAAATATACGGCGGATTTTCGATGTAAAAGTGTGATTACATTCCGTTTTCTGTTATTTGACCCGTAAAAGTGGCTGATTCAATTGACCAGTGATTCAAATAACTGGCGGCCACTGTATTTACACTTATGTTTCCAATAAATGTATATTTGCAGTGAAATCTGCGCTTCTGAGAACTCTATCAAAAATCTCCTTTGCAGTCACATACTGCTATGAAAACATTTTATGCAGGTTTCTTTTTTGCCCAAAGTAATACACAGTTTTCCTGCTGGGAAACACAGATGTTTAATTTGTTTTTCTTGATATCTCTGGTATTAAATTCCGGATTAAAAAAAATATTTTTCCATTTACCTTGTGAACCATTTTGCATGTACTCAGAGGTTGTTTGTAGTTCACAGTTCTGGCAATTGGTGGTGTTAGTGTGTATTTTTGTTTGCAGTGGTGTCTCCACTTCTAAGAATCCTATTAATTTTATTTTTTTTAATGTATGGCATTGGCAACCATGAATATTGGGAACATTATTCTTTTGAAATAATGCAGTTTTCCCACTAGGGGGTGTAAATGTCAAAACTTTTTTCTTGCTATGTCTGTTCCGAGAAGACGCATTCGAAAAATTTGTTTTCCTTAGCATAGCTTCTTTCATGAAGAATAATTTTCACGTATTTTCTTCTTCGCCCTTATTTAAAATTCTCCCACCAGGGGATGTTAGTGTGTATTCCTGTGTGAAAGACTATTAGACTCTAAAAGAAAATTCTTTTTTGGTATGATACTGTTCATTATAAAGAGTATTTTGCTCCTGTTTTCTTCTTTAAGTAACAAAGTTTTTTACACTAGGATGCATTAAGTTAAATCACGTTATATTCTATATCTCTTTTTCTAATTGTTCAATTTGAAAATCCTTTTTGTCTCTGGTATCTTCTGATATGAGAATTTTTTTTTTTTTTTTTTTTTTTTTTGCTGATTTTCATAACATGCTCTTCGGGTGTTTAGTGGGAGGAAGTAACTATTTCAATTTGTGTATGTTCTGTTGATTGTAGAAATGCGGGGTTTTTTTAACATTCACTGTAAATAAACCTACTCATATGATGTATTTTAAGGTAAGCAAAATTTTCTCCTAGATGGTGTAAGTGTATTTTTTTTAGCTGAATTTTTTGGTTTTATAAAAACCAGCTTTGAAATAGTTGTTTCGTGTCAGAAAGGATTCAAAATATGTGTTTATTACAACCGAAATTCGGTATCATTTTTTCTTGTTTTAAAGTTGTAAGTAGTTTTGTGGGTTATAGGTTTTTTCTGCTTGCGGTCGTAGTGAGCGATGGGTTTGCCTCCTCGGAGCGCTCCGTGGTAACAATGGCACACACAACAGCAACTAGGCCTCTGTGAATCTTGGAAAGGTGCAAGCTAGTTCTGTGTAACATTCGCAAAAAGACCCCAAATCACTGGGTTTTGTTCCAGAATCCTTAGGTTGAATGACCAACTGGAACCCTCAGCTGTGGGCTAATCCCCCACACTGATGTACTTACCTGATTAAAAAGACAAAAGGAAATATTAAGAATGACTCGAGTGTGGGATATGGTGGACCTACCACACTTGAGAAGGACGGTCCACCACGGAATCGACCTGGACTTTCTAAACGGCGTATGAGAAAAAGATCTCGGCTGAGTGAATTCGTAAGATTGGTGTATGGAATACTAGAGGTATAAATGGCAAGATGAGTGAGGTGATTGAGGAAATGAATAAGTATAGACTGGATGTGCTGTGTGTAAGTGAAACCAAAAAGAAGGAAATTGGGGTAGAAGAAGTGAATGGCACGGTGAGTGTGTGGTCTGGAGTATTGGATAATATGAGAGGACAGGCTGGTTTAGGTGTGATTTTAAGTGAAAAGATGAAGAACAACTTGATTCATTATAGTTGCATAAGTGAGAGAATTCTCTGGATTCGTTTGAAAGTGAAACCAGAGAATTGTAATTGTTGTAGTGTATGCTCCTTGTGACTCGGAACCTTCTGATAAGAAAGAAGATTTCTGGAATGAGCTAAAAGCTGTTTTGAGCCAGTTTGGTGCTAAAGAAAAAGTTATAATGGCAGGGGATTTCAATGCTAGAGTAGGTGTGCAGAATGCAATTTCTGACAATGTTCTGGGGAAGTTTAATGATTCTTGTGTGAATGATAATGGTGAAAGATTAATTGAACTCTGCATTGAGAATGGTTTTTGTGTATCTAATACATTTTTCAACCACAAGTATATAAACACATATACTTGGGAAAATCGTACTCTTGGTCAAAAGAGTGTGATAGATTTTGTTGTTTACGATCAGCGTTTGAAACACTTAGTTGTTGACACCCGTGTGATGAGAGGTGCGGATGTTGGTTCTGATCATTACTTGGTAGTGTCACGAGTGAAACTTAATGTTGGTTGGAGGAAAAGGAATAGGAAGAGACCCAGGATAGAAAGAATAAAGGTTGATAGGCTCCTTGAAGATCATCAGCGGCACTCTGACTTACTCAGAGAATGACTGAAGGATCTGAAATCTTGTGAGAGGGATGTAGAAAAGAAGTGGGAATGTTTTAAGAACTGTGTTGTCACTGCTGCTAAAGAGGTCTGTGGCACCACAATAGTGGGTAACAATAGAGGTGATGCTTGGTGGAATAGTGAGATTGATGAGGCAGTAAAGAAAAAGAAGGAAGCCTATTTGGGGATGTTGCAAGGTAGAGTCTCTGTGGATGAATATCGCTGTAAGAAGCGTAAAGCTGCTAAGCTGGTTCACCACAGTAAGGCAAAAGATAGGAAGGAGAAAGTGGAAAGGCATGAACTGGCTTTTTGGAAAGATAGAAAGTCCTTCTTGGAAGTACATGAGACTAGGAAAAATAGGGGGAAACAAAGTTGTAAGTTGTGTGAAGAATGAGGTTGGGAAAATGATATGGGAGCCCAATGAGTTAAGTGAAAGATGGGGTGAATACTTCTGTGAGTTATTAGATCAGGAGAGCAAAAATGATTCTGAGACAGATGCAGATGATGTCACAATGAGGGATGAAAGCACAGGAGGGATCTCAAGAGAAGAAGTGTGTAAAGCTCTAAAATCTCTTCAGAATGGTAAGGCTCCAGGAGTTGATGGCATAACTGCAGAGATGTTGAAGTATGGTGGTGACTCTATAATTGACTGGTTAACTGAAATTTGCCAGTTGTGCTGGGAGTTAGGAATGGTCCCTCGGGATTGGAAGGATGCTATTATTGTTCCTTTGTATAAGGGAAAAGGTGATCAGACTGAATGCAAGAACTATCGTGGTATTAGCCTACTGAGTGTGCCAGGGAAAGTGTTTGGTAAGGTTGTTATTGAAAAAGTTAGGAGTCTTACATCATTGAAAGTGTGGGATGTTCAGAGTGGTTTTATGCCTGGTAAAGGCTGCACTAACCAGATTTTTGCATTACGCATGATGATTGAAAAGTATCTGGCTGTTGGGAAGAAAGTTTTTACTGCCTTCATAGATTTAGAGAAAGCTTACGACCGAGTGAATAGGACACTTTTGTGGAAGGTATTGAATGAATATGGTGTTACTGGGAATCTACTTAATAGTGTAAAAGCCATGTATGCTGGTAGTAGAGCTTGTGTACAAGTGAATGGTGTTTTATCAAAATGGTTTTCCATTGGTGCAGGAGTTAGACAAGGTTGTGTAATTTCCCCATGGCTGTTTAATATATTTATGGACGCATGCATGCGTGAGGCCAAAATAGATAATAGTGGTTTATGTCTTGGTGATATCCGTGTGTGCAGATTGCTGTATGCTGATGACACTGTCCTGTTGGCAGAGAGCAAAAGTGAGTTGCAGAGTATGTTGTCTCGGATGCACGAAGTTTGCTTGAAATTCAAACTGAGTATAAATAAGGAAAAAACCAAAGTTATGGTGTTTGAGAGAGGAATGGGTAACACTGAATGTAATGTAAGTATAAATGGCACTGTGATTGACCAGGTGAGTGAGTTTGTGTATTTAGGAAGCATGTTTGACAGAGAGAACTAGTTGGATGGTGAAATCAGTAGGCGAGTGAATTCTTCTTTGAAAGTCATAGCTGCTCTGGGAGGTTTTCACAGGAATAATGGGTTCTCTAGAGAGTCCCGTATGGCTGTGTATGAAACAGTAATTGTTCCTACTCTGATGTATGGCAGTGAAACCTGGGTACTGCAGAAGAAACATAGGAGTCGTTTGTGTGCTGGAGAAATGCGTTATTACGTGGGGTTTGTGGCAAGACACGATCTGATTGTGTGAGGAATGAAGATGTATTGCAGTTGTGTGATGTAAAGCAAAATGTTGTTAGCAAGGTGTAGACCAATATGCTTCGATGGTTTGGCCATGTTGAAAGAATGAGTGATGAAATGCTTACTAAGAAAATATTTTCAGCCCAAGTGGCAGGAAGGAAAGGCAGAGGAAGGCCAAGGAAGACATGGGTGGATCAGATTCAGGAGTGTCTGCATGAGAAAAAGATTATGAGTATGAAGTATAAAAGATCTTGTGTACGGCGTGTAATGGATATCAGTGAAGCACGAGTTGTATGTCAAGATCGCTGTAAATGGCGAAGTTTGATATGACAACAATAAGTAAAAATATCTGGAAGTTTGTATTTCTTTTTGGAGCTAACCTCTGAATCTCAGAGAACAGCTTAGTGATATGTATGTATGTATGCTGTTCATTTTAATATTTAGTTTTATTTATTTACTTATTTTCATTTCCAGGATTTGTCGTGTCTAAATCGTGACCTATCGAAGGTGATATTTTTAGATTGGAATGACAAATCATTTGGACTGCAGAAAGATAACGCTTTTAAATTAAAACGTTGGACCGGCAGTGATGACGACAAAACACTTTATGATCTAGCTGGTTTATTACGAAGTAAGTGTGTGAAAGAAAAATTGATAAAAGACATTTTTAGTGCCCTTTCTTGTTGCCATACATCAAATGTGTCATATTAATTCCAGTAAACTAAGCAGCTAATTCTAGAGTGAATGGTTTTGGATCAACTAGCTGAGCATTTGGCTTGATGTGTAATAGGATGTATGCAAGTTGAAATACATAAATATGCTTCCAAGAATATATTTTTTCCTTGGCAGCTTGCTGTGGACTAGGAAAGGTTGCAGCTGCTCATCGTTTGGCATGTACGTAAAGCACAAAGCTAATGTCAAAATCTTGTGTGTCAGAGAATGCATTTGAGTGCAAGTGATACATTAATGATTAATGTTTTATTCTGTTAAAGGGTGTAAAAGTACACATTAAGGTATCAAATTTTTAAGTTTTTTGGCTTTAAAGAACATTTATGTACTTAAATATTGGCAACATTTATACGTACAATGACTGCCACCGTATTTTAAAATACTGGTGCCACTCCAACACCATATAGACAGGTACACAACAATGGCACATACTAGTGCTGAACACTGCAAACTGTATAATGATGATTCCTTTTCCCGTATTTCTTAATACAGTAATCTACACTGCTGGCCACCCAAAATGCAGCACCAAGAAGGAAGCATCCGATTGGCCTGAAATTCGCAGCATGCGTCGCACGCTAGAGTACATGGAAACGATTAACATTGCAGGGCATATGCAAATCATGTGCGCCCGGCACAGCACCGAGAAGCAGTATAAGATGGGTGCACAGAATGCGGGGTGTAAGTAGTGGAAGTGTGTTGTGCTGCCGGACCTGAGCGTGGGAAGCTTCCTGATGCCTCATCACAGAATACGGCAATCATTCCAGCACGTTTCGGAGTTCAACAGAGGACGAATAGTGGCTTATCGCGACATCGGCGCCCGTGTGGGACGACATCCAGCCACAGTGAGGCAAGTATGGATTCGGTGGGTGCAGGAGGGACGGACGGACTGATGTGAGCAATTGCTGCTGCCGCGGCACACCACCAAACTAGAGGACCGGCATGTTGTGTGGCAAGCATTGACGGCTCGCACCGACACATCACGAACGTTAGCGCAGGAATTAGGGTGTGTTGCGCAACAACTTGTGTCAGCACGTACCGTTCGACATCGTCTGCAGGAGCGGGGACTTGTCGCACGGCGCCCATTGCTCCAATTATTACCATTGACGTTACACCACTGGCGAGTGCAGCGACAGTGGGCCGTTGAACGCCGCACCTGGACTACAGAAGGGCACGACATTGTCTTCTGCGACGAATCCCGCTTCTGCCTGCAACACCCCGATGGTCGGATCCGCGTGTGGTGGCACCGCGGTGGGAGACTGTATGACGCCTGCATTATGCATCTCTATACCGGTCCGTCGCCTGGCGTTATGGTTTGGGGCGCAATTGGATATGACACCCGCACACCTCTGGTACGCATCGCCGGTACACTCAAGAGCCACCGCTACATCTTCGACGTTTTGGAGCCTGTAGTCCTCCCTTACCTGCAGGACCTGCCAGCGGCCACGTTTCAACAGGACAACGCGCACCAGCACGTGGCACGCATCGTGCAACAATTCTTCACGCCCCACCAGGTGTCACTGCTGCCGTGGCCAGCCTGTTCTCCCGATATGTCGCCCATCGAACACGTCTGGTCGCTGATCGGCAACCGAGTGGCCCGGCAAGCACCACCCGTGGCTACGCCTGATGAACTGTGGCAACGTGTGGAAGCAGCCTGGATCGACATACCCCAAGCCTACATCCAAAGCCTTTTTCGTTCGATGCCGCAGCGTGTAGCGGCCGTTATTGCCAGCCATGGGGGCCACACGAACTATTGATGTCTGCTTGTTCTGCAAGTCGCACGGGCCTGTAAGCTCAATCGTTTCATATTTGTATCTACTGTTATGTGTCCAGTAAATCTGGCTTTGCTATGTCGTGTCCTTCTTGGTGTTGCATTTTGGGTGGCCAGCAGTGTATATATTAATACTATATGGTTTTTTACTGTAAGACCTATTTTGTGAGAACGGCTGAACATAAAAATATGGTTGCGGTATCAAAATAAAGGTCTTGCCATGTAGATGTGCCAGTCGAAGGGGAAAATGATATTTGTGCAACAGTTCGGGCATTGTGTGGCATCAAAGTTCCCATGTAAAGTCTATGGGAGAAGCATTCGGTTGACTGAAACAAATCTTGCGAAGCACGTGCTGTTAAAGGCAGATGCATGGAGGAACTGAGATAGTCTTAAGTCTTCTCTTTTCTGAGCAAACCATTGCACAAAGCAATGGTCCATTCACCCCCATAACATGATTCATGTCATGGAAACGCTAGTAGTATTTTGAGAGAATGGCTGGCTGTAAAAATATGGTTGAGGTATGAAAATAAAGGTCTTACCATGTAGATATGCTAGTCAAAGAGAACTTAGATTGGAGCAACGGTTCGGGTGTGGCGGAGTGGCAAATTTCCCAAATAAAGTCTATGGGAGAAGCGTACGGCCTTTATCTACATCAGGAGCTCAGTTCAGTGTAAAGACTTGGTGTGTGCATGGTGTTCTATGATCAGTCCTAAAGTAAGTAAATACTTTATTGCATACTTACTCTTAACAGAATGTCTCTCCCGCAGGCATGAGCGATCAATGGGTCGCAACTATATGTCTCAGGCAAGAGAGAATGAAGAGTATTCGCAACGCAAATATCATTCCAACAGCATTTACAAACACAGTTGTGACTGAAGATGAGAGTGAAGGAGTGCGTTATCCAGTTGAATTTTTTGCTCATGATCGAGATGAGTGGACTTCCGCCTCACATTCTAAGACTGAAAAAGGGTGCAGTCTTGATACTCATCATGAACCTCGCTGCCCCGGTGGTGCAGTGGTCTAAGCGCTGGCTTATCATTCATTCGTGAAGGGTCCGGGTTCGAATCCCGGTGAGGCATGGATATTGTGTTTGTCTTACGGCACTGGCTTTCTCCCTTACCTGGAACCAGTTACCCTAAATTAGGGACGGGCGACTGCTTATAGCCCATTGAGTTGCCCATAGTGGTCGTTAAACCTTTAGACAAAAAAAAAAAAAAATCACACGAACCTGGACACGAGAAAATGTTTAGTCGATGGCACACGTATGATCGTAAAGTCGCTTTTCGAAAATACAATTTCTGTGGAAATAAGAGTCAAAAACAGACACTTGCTAAAAGTGGAATATATCTGCCAGAACCAGTCTCCTCACATGGTATGCTC
Organism: Macrothele yani; assembly: GCA_039090855.1. Classification (NCBI taxonomy): domain Eukaryota; kingdom Metazoa; phylum Arthropoda; class Arachnida; order Araneae; family Macrothelidae; genus Macrothele; species Macrothele yani. Next base: position 70,405,538 of record CM077016.1, on the reverse strand, counting down.
TACGTTGCCCTATCTCGAGCAACATCAAAGGATTCTGTTGCAGTAAAGATCACTCACGAAGATGCGCCTGGATTACCTGTCACAAATGGATGGACTCAAAATATTGTCTTTAGTGAAGTATTTAAATGAATTTGTAACATTTTTTTGTCAATCAAATTCAGTTTACATTTGTTGCTTGATATGAGTTTATTCTTTAAAAAAAAACAAAAAAACTAACCATAGATTTCAACAGGTTTTGACTAGTTTTCATAAAAAGAGAAGTCAGTATGTTAATTAAAGTCAAAGAAAATTTTCCTGGAAACATTTTAATTTTGCAAATACTGGTACTTCATAGAAACTTAATGATATGTATTTGATTAAGATATTAAATTATGATGATGTGGAATTGTGCTTCTCTCAATATACACTCACGGACAATGAAACTTGAGCACCAAGAAGGAAGCATCGGATCGAACTGAAATTTTATGGACATAATGATACAGATGAGTGATGGCAAAAACAGAGCTGCAGGACATTTAGAGGGATCTGTGACACGCAATCTGGTCATCTTCAATAGCGCGTCGCACCGCCTTGTGCGGTGATACGTGCTGCAATATGGTCCGGCATGGAGGTGAACAGGCACCTGATGTTGTCCTGCGGCAGACTGGCCCACACATGTTGGGCGGTGTACTCCAAGTCCCGGATAGTGCAGCACGTAGGCAGCTGGCGTTTCAACTGGTCTCACACATGCTCGATAGGGGACATGTCCGGGGAGCAGGTAGGCTATGAAAGTGTCTGGACATTACGTAGGCAGTCCTGTGCAATCCGAGCCATGTGCGGGTTGGCATTATCCTGCTGGTATAGTGCACATGGGGCCGTAGGATGTCATCCACATACCGCTGGCCTGTCAATGATCCACGTACCATTGCTAGAGCTGATCGGCTATCATAGGCAATGGCTCCCCAGACCATAATGACTACAGTGGGAGGGGGGGGGGGCTTGATAGCAAGGTTGGGATTGTGCCGGGGACGTCCACACCCGGATACGATGATCATCTATCTCCAAAACGAAGTGGCACTCATCGCTAAACACCACACACCGTAAGTTTGTGGTGTTCCACGTCACCCTGGCCTGGCACTACTGCAAACGGAGCTGGCGATGTTTCAGTGTTAATGGCAGCACACGTAAGGGGCACTGGGATTGCAGATTCGCTTCCACGAGGTGTCAGGAAATAGTTTGTGGGCACACAGGAGCCGCTACATCTGCCTGTATAGTAGACCAGGTCTCTGTAGAATCTTGTTCATGCCTGGCACACGCTCCGTCAATCCTCTCTACCAGTGGTCCTCCTGGTCCGTACAGAGCTGCTCCGCCGTGTGGCAGTGTCGTCACATGTCCCATTGTTCCCAACACAGTCGGACGATATGGTCAGAATGATCCACATGGTGAGCTATACCATGTGCCGACAACCCTGCGGTTTTCAGCCCAATAATCAGGCCTCTCTCAAAGTCCGTAGTTGCGTAAATCGAAGTCTCTGCATCTACCCGGCATTCTCTTCACTGTGTACTCTTGCTTGCATCGGCCGCTGCTTTTCCCTTTAATGTGGCATTGATTACACGCCGGTTTATAAGGCTACTGGCTTGTGCTTAAAGCGTCGCCGCAGGGTGTGCGGTCCTGTGCAATCGCACCAAATGTTGATCATTTGCATACCAGCACGCACTCTGTCTGCAAAGTTTCACAGTTGTAGCTTGTTTTTCTAGATGCGCAAACTTCATTGCCCATGAGTGTATTACAAATTACTGTATTTTCCATTGTATTAACGGTGTTGGCACATTACAAAATGACGGTTATTATTTTTTAGTTAACTGTCATTTTTGAAGTGCTTTTGTGTTACTGTAAAGTGAAAGAAAAGAAGCAAAAATCAGGAGTTTTTTCAGCATTATTGCAGTCAAATAGTTAGACCTGCTGCACCCATAAACGTTTCTGACACTGAGGTCCTCACTACACAATTGTCCTCAAGGGCAAATAATACTGCCTTCATTGCATCATATCTTTTGTCAAAATGTTTGCAAGTAAGGAAAATATTTCTTTGGGGACTTCTCTGTTTGTATTGCATTAAGTTATTTTTATTATTTTGTTAATGCGTTTTAGTCATTTTCCAAATGTACAACCTCTTGTGGCAATTCTGACATGGATTTTTTTAAAAAAATTAAAGTGTGCCACAAAAAGTTTTTCCTTTTTTTAAGTGGTATATTATTTGCAGAGCTTAAATTTATAACTTTTTTAGCAGATAATCCACCGATCATGCTATGAAAATTACGGTGCATATTCAGATATTGCTTAAAATAATCATGGGTAACTGTAACATAGTACAGTTGTGTTGTAATTACAGAGTAGCATGTGGATGTTTTGTTTTTAATGTATTCGTATTTGTTCTTGCATTATTTTTTATAGCTATTGCTACAAGCGGTGTAGATGATGTTCGGCCTGTACTGCAGCATTATGGACAGTTTGATGATCCTGTTTCAGTTTTTCGAGAGAATCAGAAGAAACTGCAAGTAAGGAATTTTATTTTCTCCTGTTATTGATTTTTATAATTTCTCCAAGTGTAGTTTTTGTTTGCTTATTTGTTCCAGAATTTTAACTACTCAGTTTGTTTTCGTGTTTTCAGGATTCTACCTAACATTTATCATACGTTTTGCAAAGTGTTTCTTGTATGTTGTCAATATCATAACATCTTTCTGATATGTGGGTATCTTAAGCCCATGGAATCCTGGAAAAGTCATGAAAATGTATTTCTGTTTTTTCCAGACTTTGGAAAGTTTTTGATTTTTAGTATTTGTGCAGAAGGTCCTAGAGTGAAAAGGGTAAGAAAATTCGGATGGAATGAGTAGCACCTGGGGAAAGTGCAATTCTAGCAAATATTCGAAACTGCTAGAAATGACTGCTCTAGCAGCTATTTTCTCTTTTTTAATTTTTCTGATACAATTTTTTTTTTTTTTTAGTTCTCTTTGGGGTTATGTTCTTATTTTTTTATAATTTTCTAATGTTCATCATTTTTAATATCATTGGTAGCAGTGGAAAAGAGTGACATCATATAGTATCATGTTCAAAAGTAATCAGAAGAGAGTAAGCATTTTGTCCCTTACCGAATTTTTAAGCAAAGTTAAATTTTAAAATCGATGCTTAATCCATTCATGGTGCAATCTGCATCATTTCCATGACCAATTTTTCACATTTAATTTTGCTTTAAATGCATGTTTTTCCCATTTCTTTAGTCACTGTTCACTACATCAAGGGACAGAGCAAGCATATTTTCGTTCATGTAAAGTGAAATTAAAGTTCAAAAACTTCTCACTCATGGTGCAAAGAAAACGACTTTGTAGAGAACAAAGGACAGCAAAGGAGAGTTGGAGTTCCAATTTTGAACTTTAATTTCTCTATTTTCACTTGATAAAGTTTTTGTAATGTAACATGACTTTTTATTCATATCCTTATAGTACATACATACCATTAAGCTGTTCTCTGAGATTCAGAGATTAGCTCCTCAAAGATAGACCATCTGCCAAGTAAATGTTTAACTGATGGAACTAGAATTTACTTACTGTTGGTGTATCAAATTTCTCCATTTACAACAATCTCAGCACACAGCTTGAGCTTCATTGACATTCATGACATGTCGCACACAAGAGCTTTTGTATATTATACTCGTAATCTTTTTCTCAAGCAGACATTCCTGAATATGGTCCTCCCATGATTTCCTTTGCCTTCCTCTACCTTTCTTTCTGTCACTTGAGCTGAAAATATTCTCTTAGTCAGCCTCTCATCACTCATTCTTTTAAAATGGCCAAACCACCTAAGAATATTAGTCTCCACCTTACTAACAACATTTTGCCTCACATATTACACATCTTCATTCCTCACATGATCAGAGTGTATCTTGCCCCCCCTCCCCCTTAACGCATTCATCTCCCCAGCACACAAACACACAAATGACTCCTATGTGTTTTCTGTAGTACCCAGGTTCCACTGCCATACATCAGAGTATGACACCCGCACCCCTCTGGTGCGCATCGCCGGTACACTCAACAGCCACCGCTACATCTCCAACGTTTTGGAGCCTGTAGTCCTCCCTTACCTGCAGGACCTGCCAGCGGCCACGTTTTAACAGGACAATGCGCGCCTGCACATGGCATGCATCGTGCAACAATTCTTCACGCCCCACCAGGTGTCACTGCTGTCGTGGCCTGCCTGTTCTCCCAATATGTCGCCCATCGAACACGTCTGGTCGCTGATCGGCAACCAAATGGCCCGGCAAGCACCACCTGCGGCTACGCCTGATAAACTGTGGCAACGTGTGGAAGCAGCCTGGTCCGACATACCCCAAGCCCACATCCAAAGCTTCTTTCGTTCGATGCCGCGCCGTGTAGCAGCCGTTATTGCCAGCCATGGGGGCCACACGAACTATTGATGTCTGCGTGTTCCGCAAGTTGCACGGGCCTGTAAGCTCAATCATATCATTTTTTTGTCTGCTATCTCGTGTCCTTCTTGGTGTTGCATTTTGGGTGGCCAGCAGTGTAGTTTGCGTTTGGAATAGCGTGGAGTCATAAACACAATTCAACGTTGTGCTACGAGTTACTGTTTGTCTGTCCTTTCATTGCTGTGTGAATCAGTGGGTTTATGAGCACAGATTTAAATATACAATTTGAATTTTGGCATCCATTTAGGTTGACGATGTGCTAAGTGTCCCATTTTCTGCCAGCGCTTTTGCAGATTGTGTAAAGCTGGTTAAAGAAGGTCTTCAGGAAGTATGGTGTGCATTGCCTACAGCATATTTCCAAAAGCTAGTGGAGTCCATGCCCCGTCGTATTTCTGCAGTCCTGCACTCCTGTGGGGGACCTACCAAGTATTAGACTGGTGTACGAGTTTTTCTGGCACTTCAGTGTATATACAAAAAAAAAATTTTGAAGAGAGAATGATTATCCCAAAGAACTGTGGCTCCTATGTGTTTCTGATTTAACTTCTCATAATTTCATCCAAACCTCTGATCTCATTCAATTTGGAGAGAGATAGCACCAATATTAATTTTACAAAGTTTATTTCTAACTACAAAAAAAAAAAAAAAACAACTTATTTTTTGAAAGGTATTTTAGTATGCTGATACAAAAATTAAAGTTCAAAACCACTTGTAATCTTAAAATTAGTCACTGCGATATTTTATAATTTCGCACTTACAAATGAGTTTTTTTTACGTATATGCAATCTTATGATTGTACATATACTAATGACTTAATTATGTTTCGACTGCAGTTTAATCATTATAAGCGAGAAATAATGCCAAACATTTTATTTTTTACTTGTACAAGATATGAAATCGATATATCATTCGCATAATGAATTGGTTTTTAATTGATATGCTGGATACATTTGATCAGTACGTTCTATGTGTTAGTCAATTCGATTAAACCTTCCCTGAATTTTTTTACCAATTTCATTTCTTGAAATTTGGACGTCTGACAATGGTAAAGTTTACATCTTTTTAATGTTCTTTTATAGGGACTAAAATATTTTTGGCATTTACTTTTTGTGAATTCATAGGAATCACAATGAATGGGGCACAACCAATGCCATTAGTAATGTGTATTTTGTGTCTTATCTGTTTTCTCCACATTCTGTTTTTGCCATTATCATATGTGTCTAGTTGTCCTAATACTGCCCTTTCCCTACAAATGACATGAAACATACTGCATACAGCCAGTTGTGGTTTTACTCTATGATGTTTCTTCATGAACGAAACAGACCTGTTCAGCTTAAAATATACTTCCTGTGGTTATTCTAATGATTTACAAAATTGTACTATTTCATTAATAAATGTAAACCTAACCAGTACCACTGATAATTCAGTCTTTCTTCTGCTGAACCTTATGTTTTTCACAAATTGCTCTTGCTACTGTCATGTAAAGCTGTGTATTAGTACCACTGCTCTGCTACCTTTCTTTCCCATACTTGTGCATAAGAGTAGTTGAAGCTATTGAAACACACACACACACACACACACACACACACACACACACACACACACACACACACACACACACACAGAGCCAGTTGTGTTCTCATTCCATGGTATTTCTTACTGATGAAAGCATGCTTGTGCAACATAATATACATTTCTGATAGTTACTTCAATGATTTACAAAATTATCCTAGTTTCTTTAATAAACATTACTCAAACTTTTTTTGTTACTTTTTATTTTTTAGCTTTTTCGATATACACAGAGTTTATTTCTTCCCAAACCCAGAAGCAAATTGTATGTTCAAATTCACCATGTAACTGTGGGCAACTCTGCCTGTTGATAATTAAAATACAGGAAAAACTCACCTTCATTAATAAGGCTTTAATTAACAAAAAAATACCTGTTATTTTAGCTATATACGTTAACAACTTGCTCATTCTGGTGGAACTAACTTACTCCAGCTGATGTAAAAAATAAGTACTGTTGCCAATTTCAAGTTGATACATTAATGTTAAAACACAACACAATAATACTGCACTGCCTTAACCCGTGTCACTGCGATCGTAGTGTTTCTTATGCTGGCTGTGTCTTGTATCATTTTCCCACTTACTGCATGCACATGTAATGCACCCTAGTCCTGGTGGTACATTAAACATACCAGTGACTAAAGAGTACAACAAGTAAATAAACAAACAAATATTCTGAGTACAGAAGGTTGTGCTCCAGCCCAGCCTATGTTTTACTAGTGAGGACAGGTTTGTGCAGCTATGAATGTATTTTCAGTTGTTGTGTTTAATGCTTTTCATAATTTTTCTTGTTAATTAATCCATGTTTTATCAAATCTGAATTGTATTCTCTGTTAAATATAGAAAGATATACAGAGCTTACTGCTTTATAAAGCTGGAAGTATTTATTGGAGTCTATGTAAACTTGGACATCCCAATCTAACTCATGCCATCTCCAATGTGTGTTTCTTATGCTGTATAATCAACTCTCTTTTCACCACATGTTGAGCTTGGTTCTACAAATATTTTCCCCCTACCAATGTTTTAAAAACGGGGAAAGGGGAACATATCTCATATCGTGAGAGCTGTGCTCTCAGCCTAGCCTATTCCTTACTGATGAAAACACTTGTGCAACAGAGAATATACTTTCCTTGTCATCAAACAAAGATATTCGCTCTCTCCACGTTTATAAGTGGGTCACGGAAAAATTCTCATTGGCCGCCACCGGGAGTCGAACCCAGGGTCTTCCAGTTACGCGCCGGATATGCTTCCGCTACACCACAGCGGCCTCGAATTCCTCCGGACTCGCACAATTTCTTTAAAATTCATTAAAATTCATTCCGTGACCCACTTATAAACGTGGAAAGAGCGAATATCTTTGTTTGATGATCCTGGTCCACGTTAAATTTCTGTATTAATAATTCTTCGCCTTCTAATTATTTCTTCAGTTGCTGCTTACCATCTTTGGTGAATCCCCAGCATTGTGCGGGGCTCCAAGAAGCAACCTGCCAACTTGGCTTGGCAGTTAGCGTGTGCGAGTCCGGAGGAATTCGAGGCCGCTGTGGTGTAGCGGAAGCATATCCGGCGCATAACGGGAAGACCCTGGGTTCGACTCCCGGTGGCGGCCAATGAGAATTTTTCCGTGACCCCACTTATAAACGTGGAAAGAGCAAATATCTTTGTTTGATGATCCTGGTCCACATTAAATTTCTGTATTATTTTCCTTGTTATTCAGATCATTTACAAAATTGCTAAGGCTCAGTAATTATTATTATGGAACCTTTTTTTTTTTTAATGCTTAAGCAATCAATATATATTATGTATATTTCAGAATTGTCTCAGTTCATTAATAATTTTCTTGGAGACATTTTTTTTTTTTCTTAAAATAAGTGAGCAGCTTATTCCTTTTAAATCAAGAAGTGTTTCTCTAAATAAGTGTAATTCTGAGCTAGATGTGTGTATTTTTTCACACATTGCTTTGTACCAAATCAATTGTTTACTGTATTGAGCTGCAATTTTTTTTTTTGTAAACTAATAAAAGTTTAAAACTTTTATATTTGAAAAAAATATTTTCACCTCCAAATATCAATTTTAAATGAATTTTAAAGAAATTGTGTTTTCAGTATCTAACTATTATTTGGCTTCTCTTTCTCTCCCTCCCTCTCTCTTCTTCTTTTTTTTTTTTTTATCTATTAGTTTGTACCCTGGAACGTATGTAAAATCGAGGTTTTCATTTCAAATCATGTCTTCAACGTGGAATTAGTATTTGTTGTATTTTGTAATTGCTTATTTCTTTGCTGTATTAAAAAAAATGAAAAATAAATTAATCTTCTGTCGTGTTATTTACTTTCCCTTATGATGCCACGTAAAACTGAATAAAAAAAATAGTTATAGTATAGCAGGGCTTGAAAAAATACCATACCCGAGATGCCCGGGGCATGTGAATTATTCACTTGGACAGGTAAATAAAAAATCTAATTGCCTGGCTCGAGCAACTGAATTTAAAAATAAAGTTTGGAATAGAATTTCCTACTACAAGAAAAAAGACATTCATTGCATGTCATTTTTCATTTCACTGCTAATAACTGGAAATTGTATTATCATTACAAAGTGCCATGGACAGAAGAATATTACTTCTTTAATTCATATTCCCCTATGTCTAGAAATTAAAACCACTGCTGGACGAAGGTCTCCCCAAGTTTCCTCCACAACGGTCTGTCTTGTGCCAGTCTCCTCCATGTCACCCCTGCATACTTTCGAATTTCATCCACCCATCTCCTATGTGGTCTTCTTCTGGGTCTTTTCCTGTCCCTTGGAATCCAATCTAAAATTTCGGCTGTCCATCGATGATCTGTCCTTCTGGCAGTATGTCCAGCCCATTGCCATTTCAGGGATTTAACTCTGATCATGATGTCTTCCACTCTTGTCATTTTTCGGATCCACGAGTTCCTCTTCTTATCTCTCCTGGTTACACCAAGCATGCACCTCTCCATGCTGCTTTGAGTTGTCTGCAGCCTTTGTATGTCTCTTTTAGTTAAGGTCCACGTCTCTGCACCATACGTAAGCACTGGAAGGATGCATTGATCAAACACTTTTCTTTTAAGACATAATGGCATATTGCTCTTGAAAATTATGCTGTTTCTTCCAAAAGCTCTCCAGGCAAGTTTTGTACGCCGATTAATTTCTTCATCAATGTGACCCTCACTTGATATCTGCTGTCCAAGATAAACGTACGTGTCTGTTATCTCCAGCTTTTCTCCATCAATCGATAAATCTTCATTTCTTGTAAAAGCATTGAACATCACTTTTGTCTTCTGAAAGTTCATTTTTAATCCCACTTCTTTACTCTTGTCAGCAAGTTCCTGGATCATACTCTGCAGCTCTGATGGGGTAGTTGCAAAAATGACTATGTCATCAGCAAAACGAAGGTGGGTTAGATAATCTCCATTAATCTTTATCCCCTTGTTTTCCCAGCTCAGCGACTGAAAAACACCCTCCAATGTGGCATTAAAGAGCTTCGGAGATATGGTGTCACCTTGTCTCACTCCCTTTCAATTTTTACGTGTGTTGTATTTTCAAACAGCCTAATCTTTGCACTTGCATTTTCATAGATGTTATTAATAATATTAATGTATGCATCTTCAATACCGCAGGTTTTCAGAGCCATTGTAACTGCTGATGGTTTCACCGAATCAAAGGCTTTTTCATAATCGATAAAAGCCATGCACAATGGAAGTTCATATTCCCTCGCTCTTTCAATTAGTTCTCTCAGCACGTGGATATGATCTATTGTGCTGTAGCCACTCCTGAATCCAGCTTGTTCTCTCGGTTGAGCCATGTCTAGTGTTACCTTCAAGCGGTGTGAAAGAACTTTAGTGAAGATTTTATAAACTACTAATAGGAGGCTGATAGGTCTGTAGTTTCCGAGATCCTCAATGTCACCTTTCTTATGTAGCAGGATCATTGTAGCGGTGTTCCAATCCTCAGGAATCTTTCCTTCATTAAGGCATCGAGTGAAAATTTGGGCGAGTACTGTTTCGATTTCTCCACTTGCTTCTTGTATGATGTCTACAGTAATTCCATCTTCTCCTGGAGCTTTTCCTCGCTTCATGTTCTTGATTGCATGTGCAACTTCTGCCGGAAGGACTGGGGGAACTCTGGTACTGGTATCTTTCATGATGTCTGGAGTGCATATATCATCCCTTTCATATAATTTGGAGTAGAAATCTTTCACTCTTGTCAAAATTTCGCCTCTATTTCTTGTTACAGAACCATCTTCTTTTCTCAGTGCCATAATCTGTTTTCTTCCCTTACTGAGATGTCCCTTTGCTATCTTTAGGCTTTGGTTGTTTTCAATTGCTTTCCTCACTAGTTCACAGTTGAATTTCCTTACGTCTTCAGTGATACTTTTTCTTACTGTCTTGCATAGCTCTATATATTCCACTTTGGAAGTCACATCTTCTTTAGTTGTCCTCATCTCTCTTCTTTTTTGCATCAACATTTTGGTTTTTCCTGATAATTTGTTCACATGCAACTTGTTCTTAGACCCAGCTAATTTTGTTGCTGTTTCCATAAGAGCTTTGGTTACTTTTCTGTTAACTTCAGAGATGTCCACTTCTTCCGATGTTAGGCCTTCTAAAGCAGAGAACCTGTTCTTCAGTTCCAACTTGAAGGTATTATGGTGTTTTTTAAGGTTGGTTATGTCAATAGATTTTGATTGTCTTATGAGCTTGCCACGTTCAAGTTTAGTGTTGAGGTGCATCTTACATCTCACCAATCTATGGTCACTACCTGTGTTGAACTTGTTTAGCACACTGCAGTCTTCTATGACGAATTTTTTGTTACACATAATAAAATCAATTTCACTTGTCGTCCCATTTGGATGTCTCCATGTCCATTTCCTGTGTGGCTTTTTCTTGAAGAAGGAGTTCAAGATGAAAAACCCTTCTGCCTCTGCAAACTCAACGAGTATTTCCACGCTGGTTTCTGTTGCCATGACCGAATTTACCTACTGAAGTTTCATTCTGTTGCCGTTGCCCTATTTTTGCATTGAAATCTCCCATAATTATTTTCAAGTGCTGCTTACCTTTATTATTTAGATGACAAATTTCCTCATAAAATTCTTCAATTTCTTCTTCAGGATGACTTGTGGTGGGTGCATAAGTTTGAATAATCTGAGCCTGGTATCTTTTCGAGAGTTGGATAACAAGTCGTGCAGCTCTGTCAGAGGAACTTTCAACTCCTACAACTTTATCCTTCAGTTTCTTGTTTATTATAAATCCAACACCACTAGTTCTGCCAGTATCTGTCCCACGATAGTAGAAGAGATGTCCACTTTTCAGTTCGATGAGATCTTCTCCTTTTCTCCTTACCTCACTTAGCCCCACGATGTCCCACTTGATCCTTTGTAGTTCCTCTTCCAATTCAAGAAGCCTTGAATCAGAAGATAGGAGACGTCCATTGTAAGTAGCCAAGGTCAGCATCAGATGGCAGCCTAGTCCGGTCCTCCGGGGATTCTTAGCACCCTCTGCCTTCATGTCGCACTGGCCGCTGCCTTGGCCAGGTACATTCCAACTGCCGGAGACTGAGGGCCAAGATTTAAGTTGTGGAATCATTTTGGAGGGGTTTGGCCATAACTCACCACGCTGGCCAAGCGGGTTGGTGAGTGTGGGATAGAATTTCCTCTGATCCCGATGGTATAGTTATACCGCTATGGGCGGTCGTCAGAGCCCCTTTAGTGGGTTTAGCGACAAAGGATGAAAACCTTAAAGAAAAAAACATGGCAGAATCACTAAATTTCTCAAATACCAATTTCATTATCATACCATTTTATACCAATTGCAGCATCATCCTAAAACTTGAGATAAATGCTTTGTGCATTGAACATTTTGAATACAGATTCTTAAAACGGAAATGCGAAACATGTAAAATAAGTCCACATCATATTTTTTTACTTAAAAAAAATGGAGGCTCTGATTTGTTATCTTAAAAGCTAAATTTTCAGGTATTATTACCTGCACATGCCCAGCTGGGCATTTAACTTTTCAGATATTTTTCAAGCCCTGTATAGTAAAATGCATTTATCTGCTGGCGTAAAAGTATTCTTCAAGGCAATAGGTTGGCATAAATGCATTTATATCAATCGATGCATAAATGCATTTTATGTCAACCTCAAAAATGAGTGGTGGGCAATGCACGTAACTACAAACAGGTTAGTTACGTGCATTGCAAAAACAATTTTAAAAAATAAAATTTTATTTTAAATGCAACTCTGAGCTCCTCATTTACACTCCATACATCAGGAAATCTCTCATTACATCATGTGACCCAGAGTTACTGTTACAAAACTTACCTTTCCAATCTGGTAATGAAACAAATCGTCGCACTGATGAAGGCCATAGTAATGGCTGAAATATCCCCTACGTCACTAAGGCCATAGTAATGGCTGAAATATCCCCTTAAAAACTTTTATACGTAACTTAGCGTGTTTCTCGGCTGCCATCAACTTAACCTGTTGTGTCAACCTATTGCCTTGAAAATGTCTTCCAGTGGAGAGCGAAAGCTTGGTGAACCTATGTACTTTTTATGCCAGTAAATAAACGGATTTTACTACGCTATAAGTGTTTTTTGATTGTGTGCAGTCTGGTGTGCTTTTAACTAGCATTACATAAAACTAAATTCATAATTTTTCAAAAAACTTAAAATTGTCAATTCTCATTTACATTTTCAAATCTGCTGAAATGTAAGACATCTTTTTCTGAACTATTTTTACATGTAATTTTGTAACATTTCGTACATATCAAACTGAGACGACTGAAATAGAGTTTCTAATAATATAAACAACAAAATCTAGACAGATTATGATTTTAAAATAACAATACTTTACTGCTTAATAAGAGGATATGTACATCTACAAGTGTTATCACCAACAGAACAAACCTGAAATTTGAAAACATCGTTATAAGAAACGTAAAGGTGATAAAAATAATTAGCAACTTAAATTTCATATAATTGCAAAACTATGATAACCATAAATACTAAACTGAAGTATGAATGAAAATAGTTTTTTTTTTTTTTTTAATTACTGGACTGTAAAAATGCGCATGAAGCAGATAAACCCTGAAAGACTATTTTGGTGAATACAGGTAATTGAGGCTAAAATGAAAAATGCAGCAATGTTGTTAATAAAAGAATAGGATCTAACAAAGAAACTAAGGTTCTTACCATAACTAAAAAATCCTGGAGTGTTTCCTATTATGAACAAAAGACTACACTGAATTTTTTAGTTGTAATGAGCATGTCTTTTGAATCCTTTCTGATGCAAATTAAATTTATCAAAGTTGTTCAAAGTCAATGCAACCAGTTAGAAAAAAATCAGCCAGATTTCTGCAATCGATAAAACATCCAGGAATAGAAACAGCTACTTAGTTCTACTGGCAACTAAAAAACATGTTACGAAAATTAACAAATGGCACACGAAGTTTCTCATAACAGAAGGAAGGTATGGGAGACAAACAGATTTTCACATTTAATAGCTAAAAAATGGAAATATAGAAGGAAACATGGTATAACTCTACACTTTCTAGTGCAATAATTTTGCATAATGGGAAAGTTTGAAATAAGTGAAAAATATATTCTTTATGGAAAAAACTATGCTAAGGAAAAACAACTTTCCAAATACTGGGTTGATGCATAAGTTCAGGCCGTTTTATTTCACAAGTGTTTCCCAGGTCAGTAGTGATGGTGCAGATGGCCAGTTGTATATCAAAATGTAGCCAGTAATATTGTGTATCTAAATCATATTGCATTGTGTGATTGTAGCTAATGGTTTTTTGGTTTTCAGGTCCGGAAGTATGGAGTGTCAAGTAGAGAGGAATGAACATTTCCGACATCTGCTCCTCTATGAGTTTAACAAGGGATCCACAGCTGCCGAGCTGAGGCTACTTGACAAATTTGTGCTGTGTATGGGGAAGATGCTATTGCTCCGAGGACAGCCCGCAAATGGTTTGAGCGGTTCCGAGGTGTCAATTTTGACCTCAGCAACTCTCCGCACTCAGGTTGTTCATCACACCTTGATTAGGATTGTTCGAATCATCTCATCCACTTGGATCCGCATCAAACCACACGCAAATTGGCCACTAAGATGACTGTATCAAGCCACAGTAGTGTGACACGTGGAACGTAAGGGAAAGATCCAGAAATTGGGGTCTTGGGTGACTTTCGCCGAGGACAACAAGAATCAGCATGTTGCCGTATGTGGTTCCTTGCTCACCTGTTATCGTGAATGTTCTCAGCAATACAAACCCTTTCTGTCACGTATTGTTACTGGAGATGAAAAGTGATGCCTGTATGTGAATTTCAGGCATCAGAGGCAATGGTTAAGCCCAAACAAGACACCCACACCACATCCAAAACATCACCTTCATCCTGCAAAGATCATGTCGTGTGTCTGGTGAGACATGGAAAGCATTATTCACTAGGAAATGCTGCCGAGAAATTGGACCATCAACACTGCACTCTATTGTGAGCAACTTCGCCGTGTGGAGGGAGCAATTCAGCAGAAACAGCCACATTGGTGCCATGGTGTCCTTCTCCAACATAACGCATGCAATCACAGTGCAAACATGACCAAAATGGCTATTCAGGACATGAAATGGGAGATCCTTCCACATCCAGCCTATTCCCCAAATGTCGCCCTTTCAGACTAACACCTGTTCCGATCTCTGTCTAATGCACTCCATGGCAGAACGTTGAACAATGATGTTGATCTCCAGAATTTCATTTATTTCTTCGCAGCAAAACCTGCATGTTTTTTCAAGAATGTCATTGCAGACTTATCCAGACAATGGGACACCATCATGAATAGTGGGTGGGTGGGTGGGGGCATAGTTGATTGATTCAGTTTTCCCTTCTGATGTAAAACATTCCTGTAGTGTGGCTCAAAAAACAGCATGAACTTATGCATCAACCCAATACATCTTCCGGAAGCAGAGATAGCGAGAAAAAGGTATTGACCTTTATGGCGCCCCTAGCGGCAAAATTGTACATTCTTTTGGGAAGAAAATACAGTTTTCATAGTTAATACAGGGTGTCCACATTCTGGAAAGTCAGGGAAATGCCTGAAATGTTGGTAAAAGTCAGGGAAAATCAGTGATATTTAAAAAAAAGTCAGGGAAATTTCAATCCCAGTTAGAGTACATCTAGTTTTAACCCTTCATCGGGGGGTCACGCCCTCATCGCCCAACACACTTACCCTTGGTGTTGCAGACTGTCACTAACTTACCCTTCCTACTAATGTAACCTTGTATTTTCTACCTATTATTGTAAGTTGTGTTACATTACTTGTTAACATTTCTCTTTTCGTTTTAGGTCAAAGGAGTAGGAGAAAATTTGTGATATAAGTTATACCTTGTTATAAGGCAATTAAGACTGCAGCAATGTCAAAGCGTTGTGTGTTTAATGAACAATGGTTGGACGAACAATTAAATCCTGAGTTTTCTGGTTGGATAGCTGCTGTGAACGGCGACAATGAATCAGCATTTTGTAAAGTGTGCTCTAAAACTTTCAAGCTTAGTGTTGTGGTGGAAATCTCAGCCACGTTATATATTTATTAAATAGGTAGCCAAAATTAAATCTGAAGGGAAATTTTGAATTTCGACTAAAATTTAACTTTGGGAGATGGGTAGATGCATTTTGAAACAACCAAAAATTAAACTTATAAGAAGAAACTTTGAGATGTCATATTTGTTATAGCACAACTGAGTTTTCACCTGTGTCAGTGTTTCTGTGAATTTTGTTTCAGCCGAGGAATAACTAAAGCACTGTGTTTTTGGTACATGTGTAACATATGTGTCAACTCAAAGAGACCGTGTTTATGAACTCGTGTTTGTAAGCATGAACAAAAAGAAAATATCACACCGTAATTATTTTACTTATTAGGACATTATCATTATGTAAACAACAACCAAGGGACTTCCTAGCCAACGTCAGAGTGTTAGGCGATGAGTGCCCATTGCTCAGAAATTTAAGAGACAGCCAGAAAACTGAATTGCCAATTCTTATTAAAATTTGGTTTTTGAAAGGCTAATGCCTATATTTATTTGTAAAACAATAACAACATGGTATAAAAAAAAAAAAGAATATTTGAAGAACAAACTGTACTGATAGTGTTGCGAGATCACAACCTTTTTTCTTATGTCATAACAATTCCTGTTGATACATTTTTGCCTGTTTTTGTAGATTTGGCTTCACATGCCTCTACCATTTTCATGGATTTTTGAGGCCATTACAAAACATGAGTGATTTTTAATAAGAATTTTTTTCTTTTCGAACAATAACATTAGTAACGGTCAGCTACAGCCTTCCCCCTTCAATAGTGCTTCGATCAGTAAATTTTTCAGCTCATTTATACCTCCCCTTATCCAAAAAAAACAAAACAAAAAAAAAAACACCTTTAACCATATTATGAGAAAGATAAGCAATAAAAGACAACTTACATAATTAAGCTCGAGGACCTGTTGTTGGTGGGCTCACGTTTCACCTGTTTTTTTTTCTTTTTTTTTCTACTGTCCCGCCGCTCTTAGTTGAATTACTGTACTTCTCTTTTGGGTCCTTATTCTCGGAATGGTACCTTGGGTTGTCCACACTATCTTCTTACTCCTCAATCTTGTGTTGTTTTTTCTTTTCCTTATCGATGATGGCACAGAGTACGGAGGGGGAGACTGTTATGAGGCTATTTGATCACTCCTCGTAGCGAAGTGGATAACCTGGTCTCCATTCATTTTTTTTCACCTTGGCCACATAGGTGGGTCGGCTGCCACTAGTCGCCTAGAGCTCTCCTCACAGCTAGGGATAGCTGTTTTTTAAAAAAACCGGACTTAGCGCTGTTGTTCTCGGAGAGGCATCATAATGCGTGGGGTTTTTTTTTCTTTTCTCACTGGGGCTGCAGGTCCAAGTAGGTAGCCTATGTTAAAAAATTTTTTGAGCTTCCCAGGAGGAGGATAACCTCCTAACCTCACTCTGGGCTTCTCAAAGACAATCTGCCTCATTTTCTTTACACCTACCAGCCCGCAATCAATTTTTTTTTTTTTTTAGTCCTCTCTCTAGCAGTTCATTTTTGCAACTTCTCTCTAAAATCAAAATGGACGTGCAGACCTCTTCCCCCTTTAATACTTCAAGCGACCAATTGCATCAGGCCATGATGATGCCTGCCATCCCATTGGCTGCTTCTAGCCAAGAACACGTGAATGCTTCGCAAGGGTCCACATTTCGAAAACAACCTCATAAATTTTGACGCGAGGGACTGCTGCTTCCCACCTTCAATCGGCCAACCACTTCCCCTTTCATAGTGCCTTACACGGGTATCTATTTCAGTTCGCTAAGCCCCTTCTCAGCTAGGGAGATTTACCAGACCTTGGGGAAAAGAATGTTGGTAACTCCTGGTGGTCTTTTCCCAGGAAAGAAAACCTCTGAAAGGGATCGAAAGAATTTTCTGCCTTCCAGCCCTTTTCTGGGAAACTTGGATCATTAACCGCTATCTGTTAAAGGAGGGAGGCTGTATCTGGCTTACAAAATGTTTTAACATGTTACCTCATACACTGAGCAAAGCAAGAAATACAAAATATATATTTTTTTTCTTATTTTTTTTTTTTTTTATGAGCATACCCCAGGTTTATTCTAATGAATGTTGCGACATCGCACCTTTTGGTACTGTGTCGTATGAATGCTACATTTTGTTCATACACATAGAGAAAAAAATTATTAACACTGCTCTTACTTTAATTCTGCTGAGTAGGTTTTTCCTTTCCTCCTGCTGGGCTGAGTAATCCAAAAACAAAAGGACAGCATTGTGACTGCCAGTCCGCACTATATACATTTCTTTTTTTCTTTCTTTCGTAAAAAAAAAATGAACACCTTTCCTTCAGGCCCCACAGAACAAAGAAGGGTAAAAACAAAACAAATGAGAAATAGAATTTCTGTAACTTTTTCTTGACTTTTCTCTCTGGATCCAAAAATCGAACCCAGGGGAGGTGAAATCTAAATTTACGAAAAGTTTAACAGCAAATCACTCCAGGGAAGAATCGTCACCCTTTCCTGAACTGACCACTATTATCCCTTCGATTTATTTTTCTTTCAAGAAAAACGTGGATAATGTTGATGAAAATCTGAAAACATTGATCAGGTGTCCACAGATTTTCAGCAACATATCATTAGCAACATGGGGCGTCGGGCAGTCTCCAGCCACGGAAATGACCCTAATCATTTGAAAAACATCCGTGCTAAAATGTCTCAGCCCAGTCTTGCTTCTTTCACTTCCTCCATGAAAAAGAACTCTCTTTGTAATAACGAACTCTTGCCATCAACAAGCTCAAGAAATGTGGAATCAGTACTTCTAGAAAATATTAAGTCTAATGACTCAAATACTTAATGTTGTGAAAGATGATGTGAAGCCCAGTGACCTTAATGCTTATGTAGTGAAAGATGATGTAACAAAGTCGGAAATAATATGGGCCATGGAAGTGTTGTCCAAGCAAATGTCTCTGAACTCTTGTACACAGATTAACAAAACATTTCAGTTAATGTTTCCTGACAGTGCGATAGCTTTAAAATTTACTTCAGGCAAAAGCAAATCATATGTGATAAACCATGGATTGGCACCACATTTCAAAGAGTGCTTAATGGACGATCTGAAGCAGTGCACTGACTTTGTAATTTGTTTTGATGAATCACTAAACAAAATTGCCCAGCGTGGGCAAATGGATCAGTTTGTTCGTTATTGGGACGTCAATCTGTAAAAAAGTTTTCACTAGATACTTAAGTAGTGTGTTTGTTTTTAGGACTGGCAACAGCTAATGACCTTTTAGAGAAATTCATTAAAGGTGCACCTCTTCCCTTGGATAACATGCTACAAGTGTCAATGGATGGACCTAACGTTAATCTCGGCTTTCTTCTAAAGCAGAAAAATAAACTTAGAACTGAAAATTCAGATGGTAAATTATTAGTTGACATTGGAGTATGTGGTCTTCATGTGGTCAATAGAGCTATAAAAACTGGACTTGAAGCAGTGAAATGGGATATACATCACTCTGTGTAACTTGTACTACCTTTTAAAAGATAGTCCTGCTCGCCGTTTAAGTTATACTATGATTACTGGATGTAAAGATTTCTCTTTGAAATTTTGCACTGTAAGGTGGTTGGAAAACATTAATTGTTTGACTAGGGCATTGCTTGTCTATGATCATATCAAGAAATATGTTCAAGAATCATCGGTTTCCAGGAAACAGCACATGTTTCCTGCAGAATTCATGGAGAGTCCACTGTTGAAATGCAAATTGGCTGCATTTAGGACTATAGCTTCACAGTGTGAATCTTTTTTGAGAAGGTTCCAGAGCCCAAAGCCTTTATTAATTCCTTTCTTACACACTGATTTGCTGGATCTGATGAAAAATTTGATGGCACGAAGCTTGAAGCCTGACAAATTAAGTGAAGCTGATAGTGTCTCAAAACTGTTAACTTTTTAGATGTACCAAAAAGTGAAAATCTTCTCTCAATTGAGAAAGTTGATATTGGATTTAGTGCTAAAAAGCTATTAAAAGAAGTGAAGTGCTCAGAAAGGGAGAAATTAGAGTTTAAGCATGAATTTAGGAAACTTGTGACCATATGATTGAAAAACTTCGTGAGAAAAGCCCACTAAAATTTAAGTTTGTTCGTGGGGTAACTTGTTTGGACCCAAATAGTGTAGTGCAGCAGCAGAGTCTAGGCAAGAAGAGAGTGGAAATTGTGCTCAAAGTTTTACATAGTGCAAACAGGATTTCAGATGATTGTGCTGAAAAGGCTAATAAACAGTACGCTTCATTATGTGTAGAAGCTCAATCTGCTTTTAAGTCACAGTTTGATGAATTTTTAGACAGTCATGATGATTCCATTGGATTAGACAAATTTTACAGTGCTCTACTTGACAACCAAAAACAATTCGGTGAACTTTGGGATGTAATAAAAATTTGTCTCATTATGTCTCGTGGAAATGCTTCAGTGGAAAGTGGATTTTCTGTCAGTAAGTCTCTTCTTGTGGAAAATCTCCTGGAAGAATCCCTGATTTGTCAGAGAACAGTTTTTAACGCCATTAAAATTGTGGGAGTAGTAGAACACATTGCGATCAGTAGAAGGCTTCTTCTTTCTGTAAGAGCCTCCAGACGAAGATATCAGGATTATCTTGAGAAAAAAGTGTTCTTCAAAATGAAGAAGACAGAAAACTGAAGGAAAAAAGAAAAATTGATCATGAAATAAAGGAATTGAAGGGGAAAAGACAGAGTACGGAAGGAACTAGAGCTGGAAGAAGCAGCATTGCAGGCGAAGATTTCAGATTGGGAAAAGAAGAAAAGTGGTGTGTAATATAAAAACAGTGACTGTGTTCCTACTGTAATATTTTTATAGTAACTGTTCTGAATATTGTGTATGGGTTTGTTTGAGTGTTTCTTCAATAAATGTAAAACCGTGAAAAAAAGAGAACTTAAAATTAAAAAGGTGAGAGTTTGGACGGCTATGGGAAACGTGGAGGCCGATATAAAAAAAAAATTAAAAAAAAATTAAATGAATCAGTTATTTGGGAAACTTTATAGGTCAAACGGAAACACTTTTAAATAATATAAGTTTCTCAATTATCCAATTCAATTTTATTTATTATCATGGCACATATATTGAAAAACTCAAATAAACCTATTTGTGTAAGGTATATTATATTTGGTCAGGGAATAAAATAATAAACCTATTTGTGTAAGGTTTTATATATTTGGTCAGGGAAATCAGGTTTGATAATTCTAAAAATTTTTCGGTCAGGTTTTTAGTTCTGCAGATATTGCTGTAAATGGAAACTTGAACTTACGCCATCTAGTCTCTCACTTGTGAGTTAAGAAAACTGAAATTATATGAGAAATATTTTGCAGTAGAAACACCCTAAAACAAAGAAAGAATTTGTCAAAACTGACTCTTAGAAGCAAAGATATAGACAAAAATAAGATATATGTCTATTGTCTACACCCGTCAGAAAAATTATGCGCTATTTTAAGCAGGAGGTATTCTCAAAAGGTTTTCCAAGGTGAGTGGTATCGATCCACGAAAGAATTTTTTCAGTGTAGTTTTTAGAAGCTTAGATTTTGCTGCAAATACATCAAAAACAGTAATAGACACTTGCGCTCCCTGGTGGCCAAACTATTTATCAAATATTAGAAATTATATGCAAAACGTTTCCCATCGGGACCTGTATCTGGTGCAGAAAGAATTTTTCAAATCGGAGTTTTGGAAGCAGTGATATCAGGGAAAACACAATTTACGTTTACGCCCCGTAGTGGAAAATCTATGCATTACTTGTAGAAAAAAAGAAACTGTGCCGAAAATAGTCTTCATTATAAATGGCGTCAAAATTTTTTCAATCTGATATTATTTAGAAGCAAATATGTGCAATAAAATGTGTTTTAAATTCAATATCGTCTGCATTTACGCACTCTTGTGGTGAATTTGTGGATTGGATAAAATACAGAATGAAAAGATTATCATTCTCTCATTTCAAACTTTCCAATGCAAAAATACTTTTTCAAATCGGACTAATAGTTACATAGGTATGGTGTCCTCAGACTGACAAACCGATAACATAAGCACGATCTTTTTTACAAAAGATGTGCTAAAAATGTGAGTCATCCCAAACGAACTACACTTCCCAAGTATAATGAGCAAAATTAAAATACAAATGAGTTATCATTTTATTGTACTTGAAACACATTCATGTCTGATCAATTTAAAAAACACGTTATAAAATTCTTGGCTCCCATTTGAATTAAAAAAACAACTATGCATTAAAAAGTAATTAGGATTTTATTTTTAAAAAAGTCATTAATGACTGCTTTGAAATTAAAAACCAAATCAAGGGGCAACAATTAAAATATCAAGCAAGCTTCGCTTATAAAGAAATTTACAAGGAAAATAAGATTTGCAAAACTCCAGGTTGTAAAAATTTGCAGTAAACTGCCTTGCACCACAAAATAATTTTTGACTTCAGAAGATGGAGAAAAAAAAAAAAGTATTTTAGAAACCTGCAGTATAAGATGGCATTTAAATGCTAAGTCAAACTTAATCTCTTAATTAACAGACAAAAAGATATTTAAAATATAATAAACATAAGACGGAACAAAAAGACGAAAAACTTCCATGATCATACAAGAGATTCTGCCACAGATTCACGGAATTCCGCTTTATTGTCATCATTTGGATAATTCTCTAGATTGATGCAAAACTGAAGGTAATTTGTGGGGAAGGTTCATTTTCCCCTCTGGGGACAGTAATTTGTGTTTCAAAACTTCTGAAAATGGGAGTTAAATGGAGTGAGAAATTTTCCCGTAATCTTAGCTTTTTCTGGTGAAGTTGCCTCTGTCCAGTTAGATTTCATTTTATTGCATAAATGTTTGTATTTCAGTTTGAAACTGCAGGCAAAATTTGCAAAAACAGAAGTTAAATGGCGAGAAAATTTCCCTGCAATTTTCAGGCATGAGATTCTTTCACGAGTTCGAGGAAGAATCTTGTGCCTGAAAATTGTATCGTTCATGAGATCAATACGTGACTAAACAGAAGGTGTTTTTTTAGGGGGGGGGCTAATTGGAGAGAGCAAAATATTTCTCCCATAATTGCAATCCTTCCTCCCCCATGTTCCCACTCACCTACATTGTTAAATGTTATTTCTCCCGATAAGTGTTTGTGTTTATGCTTGATAAGGGAGCGAAAATTTTGGAAAACAGAAATGACGAAGTTGGAAAATTTGTAAGAATCGATGCATGGTGTTAAAATGTATTCATATTCTCAAAGTTATACCATTTATATAAAATAGTTAAATCTTAGATGTCGTGCACTCATGATCTTCAGGCTAAAGTTGTTCCACTGTGACAACGAAATTGAAAATTGACCACTGGCATAGCGCAGGTGGTTAAGTCGTTGTACGGCCGCCCCGGTGGCGCAGTGGTCTAAGGCGTTGGCCTCTGATCATTCGTCCGTAAGGGGTCCGGGTTCGAATCCCGGTGAGGCATGGATGTTGTGTTTGTCTTACGGCACTGGCTCTCCCTTCTCTGGAACCAGTGACCCTAAATTAGGGACGGGCGACTGCTTATAGCCGATTGAGTTGCTCACGGTGGTCGTTAAACCAAACCTCCAATCAAAAAAAAAAAAAAAAAATGTCCGCCCCAGACGCACTTTGTACCTTATCCGTATGCAGCAGAGGAATGGCAAGCCAGCTGCATTAATTTGTCAGTAACATTCAAGAGCACGTGGTCATCTATTCGGGGCTCAACCCGTCATGGGCGAACGAGATAGATGGAGATGGATGAAATTGTCATTGAAGGGCATAAAATAAAAAAAGCAACAAAGAAATGGGAAGAGAAAGATATCAGCAGAAAGAAAAATTAAGCAATGGATGCTGTGCAGCTGCAGAGTCAACAAAAGACAAACAGAAAGTGTCATATATGTATTGTTGTCATATTCTCCAAATCACTATTATATTCGCTTCTCTCATGAACTTCCTTATTTCGTGGCGATTACGTGCTGCGAACTCCTGACGCTGCACGTAATCGTCAGCTTGCAGTTTGTGATGTCGTTGCAGTTTGTACACGTATCTGTGCAGAATCCGTCATAGTGTTCACCATACAGTCCCGTATGGAATGCCTGTTTGCCGAGACACATGGCAAGTTCTGGAGTTGCCATGTGCAGGTGACATTGCAATCACATCCGTTTCCTGCATAATCGTCTCTGCTGCAGCAGCACATGTTCGTGGTCTACCGCTTCGTGGGCGTGCTGCCAAAGATCCCGTTTCCTCGAATTTTTTCACCATTCACTGCAGCGCAGCACTTTCCATCGGTCCTTTCCCACTGCGATCACCTTTCAGTGACCGGTAGGCTCTCAGCACAGCACTCGCACATTCAGCGTTGTAATAGGACAATTTCACCAAGAGTGCTTTGTCCGGTAATGACAGCATACTGACGCGGACTGCTGTGACTTGTGGTTGCTTCCCAGCTGCTGCTTTTATACCCACTATCCCAGACCTGTTCGCCTATGGCACCATCTGGTGATTAAAAATGTAAGTAAAATGAGTAAAAATTTGTGACTTCATAAAAAAAAACCCAATGTCATTCTAATAATTTCTACGCAAATCGCGTTGCCCTACTCTGTGAGTTATTACGTTTTCAAAATGTGCAAGACTTTTGGATCACTTAAAAAGTTCAGCTCCCCCCCTTCATCAATCTCATATATGATCATATTGCTTCATTAATTACACTGCCCAACACACATTTTGGTGCCTTGAAAGTTAAACCTATTCTTGGATATATTTGGGGCACTGATTCCAAAGATGGCATCAGTTTTGCCCTATCAGCTCTGGTTTTGGAGATAGGGCATACCCACCCTATATGCTGATTCCACCTGTCATCCGTCAAATTTCGGGATCCTACATCGCATGATCAATCCATAAAAGCACGATGTCATGTCACAACCAGTTATTGCATGAGCAAACAGTAGAAGTTTTCTGATTTTGCTGTACTGCTCGATCAAACTTTCGATTCCGTAAAATACTTTTGAAGGGCTTATACCGCCTTTCTGTTTACAGAAATAAATAGATTTATTTTCAGGAGCAAGAGCAACTAACAGCACTTAGTAGATCTGTGTCTGAGCCCACGACAACTTTAGAGTGACTGTTTAGTTTTTCGATTGATACCCTTACTGTGTCTATGTCAGCATCTTCTTCAGCAACAAACGTTGGTAAACCATTTTTTTCTAGTTCTGATACTACTGAAATTACTAGTCGTTTCTTGTTTGTTTTATTAGCTAAAAAAAACGTTCTTTGTTGTCATACATTTTGTGTTTTCTTCAAAAGTGATGTCACATGAGGTTTTTTTGGCTGATCTTCTATTTTGTTCTTGTTTTTTTTTGTAGAATCCTCGGGGTATCCATCAAAAACAATGGTTGTATTTTTATCCATACCTTGTGAGCACAAATGAACAGTAATTCTGAACTATTTCTCCATATGAGCTTTCCTTTGGCCAAGAGACATAGTGAATCAGAAACCTTCCATCTATCACTATTGCTGCATTGCTTAGGTAAAATGTTTCTACAATACCCTCTTCAAAAACTTTCATGAGAAAAGATTTTGTACCCTTGCGAAGAGAAACTTCATCAAACATCGATGGTGGACGAGAGGCTAGTTCATACTCAAGGTATGTTTTTAGCACAGTTGGGCTATCACACACACACAAGATTCAGTTAAAAAGCTGTTGGGGATGTACACTAACCTCTTTCGACCCAAGTTTCACAGATTTGTGCTTTGCCTGTGTTCTGACCATGTCTTTTCTGTGTAGTTTAAGCTCTCCAAAATTTTTTCCATTGCTGCAACTCCTACCTGATAAGCTTGGTCACAGTTTACAGATTCATCAGACACCAAACTGGATGACAAACACACACGTTCTCCAGACAATTTTGTGAATGGGTTGTGGTGTTTAAGCCACAAAGTAAATTTTTCAATGTTGGACTGTTCTCTTAATTTTTGTGACTTGCGTAGTTCAGTATGTTGTTCAGTAAATGTTATTGAAGTTCCCAAGAATTCCTCAATAGCTTCGTGAATTTTCTAGAAAAAAGGTGTCCCGTGGACCCATTTTGACAATGTGCTGTCCGTTATACCTCTTCCATGTGTAAGACCTTCAATTGCTTTCATAGGACGCATAAGGCACTGCTCTATACACGTCTGTCCATGTACCAGACCAAAACTTTACATTCCTTCTCACAGTGAAGAATCCTTTGTTAGTAAACAAATCAAGCTCTTTCTCTGACAGTTTTGAACCTATCTTCATCATTTGCTGAACATATATAGATGGGCCGACTTTGTATAAGGCAAATGTCCTGCAGCATGGATATGCAGAAGCATTTCGGTGGTAGTACTCAAGTGCAAACTCCAGTTCCCTGACCTTTTAGCAAATATAAACTGATGAATTAGATCAATAGCTTTCAAAAGATTTACCCATAACTTTGCAGTTCTGCTTGTCGATTCAATATTTCTCAAGCAGTCATCACTTTTGAATAAAACCTCAGTCACAACAGGATCGGTACACGTTTCTTCAGGTTCCATTTGTTGCAAAACAAGCTGCTCGTACAAGTTCTTCAAACTGCTCACATACTTTTTGATGTCAGGAAAATGTTCTGTGAGAGTGAAGACTCGAATATATCTTGCATATGCATGACCATTCAACATATGGCTAACTGTTGATTTACCATACACAGTTCCCCAAAGACTCTCCAATCCGCTTCCATCCATTATACGACCTATTGAACCCATAAAAGACATCAAAAGGTGGAACCCACCCAGCCTCAGAATTATTTTTGAGATGTCACTGTTGGAGTCAGCAGTAGCTGCTATATGTGAAGCTTTTAAGAAAAGCGGTTGATCGAATGTGACGATCAGTGGCGGCTCGTGATAAGCTGAGATGGGGGCTGCATCTCAATTTTGTAGATATCACTTCAAATAAGCTAAGTTACTGAGCCGGTGCTGATGCTGTCCGTTTAATAATAATAATAATAATAATAATAATATATATATTGATCGAAAGGGTGTTTTTTTACAAGAAGTTAATATTTAGATTTTATATTTAGCGATTGATAGGGAATAGGGAAAATGTTGAGGTACCGATACCTAAATTAGGCAACAGATATTAAGCGATGGCCACATTGCCACATTTATGAAGAAAATAATCGAACTATAAAACTTGGTCAGATGCATTATTTCTTAAAAAGAAACTGATTAATCAGTGCATCCTTCCAGTTTTTACACATGGAGCACAGACATGGACCTGAACTAAAATAGACATACAGATGTTGCAGACAACTGAAAGAGCATGTAGAGATGCATGTTTGATGCTACCAGGAAAGATACAAATACACTGCTGGCCACCCAAAATGCAACACCAAGAAGGAAGCATCCAATTGGTCTGAAATTCGCAGCATGCGTCGCCCGCGAGAGGACATGCAAATGATTAGCATAGCATTGCAGGGCATATGCAAATCATGTGCACCCGGCACGCCACCGAGAAGCACTATAAGAAGGCTGCACAGAAGGCGGGGTGTAAGTAGTGGAAGTGTGTTGTGCTGCCGGACCTGCGCGTGGGAAGCTTCCTGATGCCTCGTCGCAGAATACGGCAGTCATTCCAGCATGTTTCGCAGTTCGACAGAGGACGAATAGTGGCTTATCGCGATAGCGGTTTATTGTACCGAGACATCGCCACCCGTGTGGGACGACATCCAGCCACAGTGAGGTGAGTATGGATTCGGTAGGTGCAGGAGGGACGAAGGGACGGACCGACGTGAGCGATTGCCGCGGCCGCGGCACACCACCGAACGAGAGGACCAGCATGTTGTGCGGTGGGCATTGACGGCTCACACCGCCACATCACGAACGTTAGCGCAAGAATTAGGGTGTGTTGCGCAACAACCTGTGTCAGCACGTACCGTTCGACGTCGTCTGCAGGAGTGGGGACTTATCGCACGGCACCCTTTGCTCCGATTAGCATTGACGTTACACCACCAGTGAGTGCGGTGGCAGTGGGCCGTTGAACGCCACACCTGAACTATGGAATGGTACGACATTGTCTTCTCCGACTAATCCCGCTTCTGCCTTCAACACCACGATGGTCGGATCCACGTGTGGCGGCATCGCGGCAAGAGATTGTATGACGCCTGCATTATGCATCGCCATATCGGTCCGTCGCCTGGCGTTATGGTTTGGGGCGCAATTGGATATGACACCCCTCTGGTACGCATTGCCTGTACACTCAACAGCCACCGCTTCATCTCAGATGTTTTGGAGCCTGTAGTCCTCCCTTACCTGCAAGACCTGCCAGCGGCCACGTTTCAACAGGACAATGCGCGTGCCCGCACGTGGCACGCATCGTGCAATAATTCTTCACGGCCCACCAGGTGTCACTGCTGCCGTGGCCTGCCTGTTCTCCCGATATGTCGCCCATCGAACACATCTGCTCGCTGATCGGCAACCGAGTGGCTCGGCAAGCACCACCCGCGGCGTACATGACCTTGATGAACTGTAGCAACATGGCAGCTTGATGAACTGGGGGAACGTGTGGAAGCAGCCTGGACTGACATACCCCAAGCCCACATCCAAAGCCTCTTTCGTTCGATGCCGCAGCGTGTAGCGGCCGTTATTGCCAGCCGTGGGGGCCACATGAACTATTGATGTCTGCGTGTTCCGCAAGTCGCACGGGCCTGTAAGCTCAATCGTTTCATCTTTGTATCTGTTGTTATGTGTCCAGTAAATCTGGCTTTGCTATCTCGTGTCCTTCTTGGTGTTGCATTTTGGGTGGCCAGCAGTGTAGAAACTCGTGGATCGGGAAAATGACAAGAGTGGAAGAAATTATGATCAGAATTCCTGAAATTGCAATGAGATGGACATATTGCTAGAATAAAGAGCCACTGACGGAGAGTTGAAGTATTGAACAGGATAGCAAGGGAAAAAACAATACCCAGAAGATGACAAGAGGGAGATGGGTGCATGAAATTTGAAAGCATGAAAAATAAAGCTCAAGGCAGACTGTTGTGGAAGAAGAAACTTAGAGACTCTCATCCAGCAAGGGATTGATAGTGGTTGCAAATTTTATATACGTATATATATATATATATCATCATCATCATTCATTATCAATCCACTGCTGGACGAAAGTCTCCCCAAGTTTCCTCCACAACGGTCTGTCTTGTGCCAGTCTCCTCCATGTCACTCTCGCATACTTTCGAATTTCATCCACCCATCTTCCATGTGGTCTTCTTCTGGGTCTTTTCCTGTCCCTTGGAATCCAATCTAAAATTTCGGCTGTCCATCGATGGTCTGTCATTCTGGCAGTATGTCCAGCCCATTGCCATTTCAGGGATTTAACTCTGATCATGATGTCTTCCTCTCTTGTCATTTTTCAGATCCACGAGTTCCTCTTCTTATCTCTCCTGGTTACACCAAGCATGCACCTCTCCATTCTG
Source organism: Macrothele yani (assembly GCA_039090855.1). Classification (NCBI taxonomy): domain Eukaryota; kingdom Metazoa; phylum Arthropoda; class Arachnida; order Araneae; family Macrothelidae; genus Macrothele; species Macrothele yani. The sequence continues at coordinate 70,376,485 of CM077016.1, read as the reverse complement.
CTTTGAGTTGTCTGCAGCTTTTGTATGTCCCCTTTAGTATGTCCCCTTTAGTTAAAGTCCACGTCTCTGCGCCATACGTAAGCACTGGAAGGATGCATTGATCAAACACTTTTCTTTTAAGATATAATGGCATATTGCTCTTGAAAATTATGCTGTTTCTTCCAAAAGCTCTCCAGGCAAGTTTTGTACGCCGATTAATTTCTTCATCAATGTGACCCTCACTTGATATCTGCTGTCCAAGATAAACGTATGTGTCTGTTATCTCCAGCTTTTCTCCATCAATCGATAAATCTTCATTTCTTGTAAAAGCATTGAACATCACTTTTGTCTTCTGAAAGTTAATTTTTAATCCCACTTCTTTACTCTTGTCAGCAAGTTCCTGGATCATACTCTGCAGCTCTGATGGGGTAGTTGCAAAAATGACTATGTCATCAGTAAAACGAAGGTGGGTTAGATAATCTCCATTAATCTTTATCCCTTTTTTTCCCAGTTCAGTGACTGAAAAACATTTTCCAATGTGACACTAAAGAGCTTCGGAAATATGGTGTCACCTTGTCTCATTCCTTTTCCGATTTTTGTGTGTGTTGTATTTTCAAACAGCCAAATCTTTGCACTTGCATTTTCATAGATGTTATTAATAATATTAATGTACGCATCTTCAATACCGCAGGATTTCAGAGCCATTGTAACTGCTGATGGTTTCACCGAATCAAAGGCTTTTTCATAATCGATAAAAGCCATGCACAATGGAAGTTCATATTCCCTCGCTCTTTCAATTAGTTCTCTCAGTACGTGGATATGATCTATTGTGCTGTAGCCACTCCTGAATCCAGCTTGTTCTCTCGGTTGAGCCATGTCCAGTGTCACTTTTAAGCGGTGTGAAAGAACTTTAGTGAAGATTTTATAAACCACTGATAGGAGGCTGATAGGTCTGTAGTTCCTGAGATCCTCAATGTCACCTTTTTTATGTAGCAAGATCATTGTAGCGTTGTTCCAATCCTCAGGAATCTTTCCTTCATTAAGGCATCGAGTGAAAATTTGGGCGAGTACTGTTTCGATTTCTCCACTTGCTTCTTGTATGATGTCTACAGTAATTCCATCTTCTCCTGGAGCTTTTCCCCGCTTCATGTTCTTGATTGCGTGTGCAACTTCTGCTGGGAGGACTGGAAGAACTCTGGTACTGGTACCTTTCCTGATGTCTGGAGTACATGTATCATCCCTTTCATATAATTTGGAGTAGAAATCTTTCACTCTTGTCAAAATTTCGCCTCTATTTCTTGTTACAGAACCATCTTCTTTTCTCAGTGCCATAATCTGTTTTCTTCCCTTACTGAGATGTCCCTTTGCTATCTTTAGGCTTTGGTTGTTTTCAATTGCTTTCCTTACTAGTTCACAGTTGAATTTCCTTACGTCTTCAGTGATACTTTTTCATACTGTCTTGCACAGCTCTATATATTCCACTTTGGAAGTCGCGTCTTCCTTAGTTGTCCTCATCTCTCTTCTTTTTTGCATCAACATTTTGGTTTTTCCTGATAATTTGTTCACATGCAACTTGTTCTTAGACCCAGCTAATTTTGTTGCTGTTTCCATAAGAGCTTTGGTTACTTTTCTGTTAACTTCAGAAATATCCACTTCTTCTGATGTTAGGCCTTCTAAAGCAGAGAATCTGTTCTTCAGTTCCAACTTGAAGGTATTATGGTGTTTTTTAAGGTTGGTTATGTCAATACATTTTGTTTGTCTTATGAGCTTGCTACGTTTGAGTTTAGTGTTGAGGTGCATCTTACATCTCACCAATCTATGGTCACTACCTGTGTTGAACTTGTTTAGCACACTGCAGTCTTCTATGACGAATTTTTTGTTACACATAATAAAATCAATTTCACTTGTCGTCCCATTTGGATGTCTCCATGTCCATTTCCTGTGTGGCTTTTTCTTGAAAAAGGAGTTCAAGATGAAAAACCCTTCTGCCTCTGCAATCTCAACGAGAGTATTTCCACGCTGGTTTCTGTTGCTGTGACCGAATTTACCTACTGAAGTTTCATTCTGTTGCTGCTGTTCTATTTTTGCATTGAAATCTCCCATAATTATCTTTAAGTGCTGCTTACCTTTATTACTTAGATAACGAATTTCCTCATAAAATTCTTCAATTTCTTCTTCAGGATGACTTGTGGTGGGTGCATAAGTTTGAATAATATGAGCCTGGTATCTTCTCGAGAGTTGGATAACGAGTCGTGCAGCTCTGTCAGAGGAACTTTCAACTTCTACAACTTTATCCTTCAGTTTCTTGTTTATTATAAATCCAACACCACTAGTTCTGCCAGTATCAGTCCCACGATAGTAGAAGAGATGTCCACTTTTCAGTTCAATGAGATCTTCTCCTTTTCTCCTTACCTCACTTAGCCCGACGATGTCCCACTTGATCTTTTGTAGTTCCTCTTCCAATTCAAGAAGCCTTGAATCAGAAGATAGGGAGCGTCTGTTATACGTAGCCAAGGTCAGCATCAGATGGCAGCCTAGTCCGGTCCACTGGGGATTCTTAGCACCCTCTGCCTTCATGTCGCACTGGCCGCTGCCTTGGCCAGGTACATTCCAGCTGCCGGAGACTGAGGGCCAATATTTAAGTTGTGGAGTCATTTTGGAGGGGTTTGACCATAACTCACCACGCTGGCCAAGCGGGTTGGTGAGTGTGGGATAGCATTTCCTCTAATCCCGATGGTATAGTTATACCGCTATTGGCGGTCGTGAGAGCCCCTTTAGTGGGAACAGGATGTACCACGAGAAGGCGGGGTTGACATTTGTCGAGGAGAGGCTGTGATGTGTGATGTTACGCATCACCTGACCTTACATCCCATATACATACAAGACAAAAGTGATGTTCAATGCTTTTACAAGAAATGAAGATTTATCGATTGATGGAGAAAAGCTGGAGATAACAGACACGTACGTTTATCTTGGACAGCAGATATCAAGTGAGGGTCACATTGGTGAAGAAATTAATCGGCGTACAAAACTTGCCTGGAGAGCTTTTGGAAGAAACAGCATAATTTTCAAGAGCAATATGCCATTATGTCTTAAAAGAAAAGTGTTTGATCAATGCATCCTTCCAGTGCTTACGTATGGTGCAGAGATGTGGACCTTAGCTAAAAGAGACATACAAAGGCTGCAGACAACTCAAAGAAGCATGGAGAGGTGCATGCTTGGTGTAACCAGGAGAGATAAGAAGAGGAACACGTGGATCCGAAAAATGACAAGAGTGGAAGACATCATGATCAGAGATAAATCCCTGAAATGGCAATGGGCTGGACATACTGCCAGAAGAACAGACCATTGATGGACAGCCGAAATTTTAGATTGGATTCCAAGGGACAGGAAAAGACCCAGAAGAAGACCACATGGAAGATGGGTGGATGAAATTCGAAAGTATGCGGGAGTGACATGGAGGAGACTGGCACAAGACAGACTGTTGTGGAGGAAACTTGGGGAGACCTTCGTCCAGCAGTGGACTGATAATGGTTGACAATGATGATGATGATGATGATGTATAAGTATATAAGGACAAAAAATGTAAAAAATTTAATGCGTGTGGCATTGGCACCGGAGACACACTCAAGGTCATGTACGCATTCTCAAGTGCAAGTGTCTCATTGTGACCCCTAGAAATATGACAATAAATATTTTTCCTTCTGATACACTCCCTTTGAAACTTCGACTTGATACCAACCACTGCAACTTGGACGGTGATGAAAAACGTTTTGTAGAATTTTGAAGTGTCTGCCAGAATTTCGTGATGAGTTGTTATTGCGATACTCACACACCGGCATTCTCTTTAATAAAAACGGATTGGAAACATATTCAGTCCAATTTTAATTTTGAAGCCATGATAACATTGTAGTGTAGAAAAATTTGTTTTCCACGTAAATTTTCTAAACATTGATATCTGATTAAATGTTCTTTTCAAAGTAATTAAGTATAATGCACCACCTCAATTGAAATGCGCAGCTTATTTTGGGGAGGGAGGGATGATGCAGCAGAAAAAAATTATACCCAGTAGAGTGACTCAATGATTTTTGGTGAAGAAAAATTTATGTGAGTTTAGAAGCGAAAATTTCGTTGTGCTTGGTAAGTGAAGAAATCAATTTTGTGCAAGTATTTCGCTGCAGAAATCTCTCTCTCTCTCTCTCTCTCTCTCTCTCTCTCTCTCTCTCTCTCTCTCTCTCTCTCTCTCTCTCTCATACTGAATTCTATTCCTAATATCACAATTTGTTCACGTTCCCATTTTGATCAGAAGAGAGAATATAAGTAAAACATTTTTGGCCACGGAGTATTTGTAATTAGCAAACACAAATATTTTACAGTTCGATGATGTTAGAATTATTACGTTGAATAAAAGCAGGAACAAACCAAAAATTGGAAGGAAACAAAAACAGGTTGAGTAATACATTCAAACATACCTTATTTAATACTTTATTTCAACATTCGTCCTTATTTTAATTCATTACCCTATTTTATTTCTTATTCGGAAGCACAAGAACCGCATTAATTAACAAAGCACACAGGCCCTTCGATGCATTCCCACCCAACGAGAGACTACATTCGCGAGCAACCCATGCTAGCGAGACTGCCATCAATGCAGTCCCCAGGGAAGTTTTATTCAAAGGAAACGAACTGATGTGGTAATAGGCAGAGTTTCCCACATGAGTTGGTTTCAACACCCGTCAGGGCTGCAAGCAGCGCAGTCTGCCAACGTTCCTTGCGCTCCCAGTGGTGTTATGCAGGGAAAACTTCCAGTTGAGTTCAGAAAATTTCTCTCTTTCGGTACGGCATGAAAATAAAACTGCTTTGGGTGGAGGGGGGGGGGCTGCAGCCCCATAGCAGGAGCCGCCCCTGGTGACGATGCATGACTAGTTGTGTTTTCTACTGTGATCTGCTGCAAAGCACAATGCTGTATAAATAGTTGACATATTACTGGGATCCATGTTTATAAATGGTATTGCCATTATGTATGTCGATTCACACTTGCCAGACCTACTCATAATATTGTTCATGAAGCCATTCCACCCAGGTTGGTTCCTTAATCCATCAAGCCACATCAAGTTGAGGGAGAAAATACTTGTTGTGGGCTGCTTTGTAAGGGTTCTGACAGTTTTAAGTTCATTGAAGTCCTCAACAACCACATTACCAAGGCCACTACTTTTTCTCTTTCCGTAAGAATACAGACGGATACTCTCATGATTGAAAGTCCCAGACTGAATTCGTTGAACCTTTACCTGTGTGTCAACGCTAGTACCAGGTGTAACACATTGGATTCCTCCCATTGCATGGAATGTATTTAAGCCATCCAATGTTTTGACATTTGTCTGCATTGTCAAACACATTGAAGAAACTCTACATTACTAATCTGTGGAGATCCTGCATTGATAAGAGAAGTAAGGTAAACAGAAGTTTCATGATATGATGCACACACTCCCATAGATGACAATATGGCTATTAGATGTTTAGACCCATATAATCAATGAAGAGTTAATGCCAGACTTGTTTGAATAGGAGACAGGAATGATCTCGGTTTTACAGTTGATATGATTGCAGGATTTATCACACTGCACTTCCTGTTTACCTTGGGCAATTCAACAGCATTCTTTTTTGTTACCCTTTGGGTAAAAACTTGAAGGCTTTGTGGAATTAAATTTTCACCACCTGATTTGATAGCTTCCAAACGTGGGTAGACACTTGAATCATAAGCCATCTTTTGTATGTCTTCTTTTATGATGTTAGCTGCAGCCAATACTATTCTTAAATGTTCTGAATCACGATTGGTTTCCCTGTTTTTGTACTTTTGATCCATTATTTTGTGAGCTGTGTCTGATAAACAGAGCGCTTTTCCCTTCCTGAAACATTTGAAACAACCAATTCGGTCTTTAAAATGTTCTGGAAGAAGATTTTGCAGATGTTTGTCTGTATATGTATCCTCTTGACCAGATATATTATTCAAAATATCTTGTAATTCTGTCAGAGTGTACTGGCATTCATCACTGTTTTCCATGTATTCGCACAACAAAGAAAATTATATCCCCACTTTTGATTTTGGACGACCTACAAGTCCCTCGTCTGTTGTAGTTCTTGAAAAGTTTTTGTAATAACTTCCATGGTAGCGTGCTTCTGGTGCCACGAGATCACTTACATTAAGAAGTCTGACTCTTACCCTTTCCCCCAACTCATCATTTCGTGCATCACATTTTCTAAATAAAGTTTTCCTTTATTGCTAAAGTTGCTACTATGTGAAAACTTTTCCTATGTTCTGATGCAGTTTTGGAATCAACACTTGCTTCTTCTCCACAAATCAAGCAGTTTGTTTTGAAATCGAACTTTGCTTCTGAGCTCCTTAAACAAGATGAAGTATGAGATGGATTATGTGTCTGTACTGCTGTAAGAGCAGCGTTGATACTAGTTGGTCGTGCACGCACTGTGAACCCGAATAGTAATTTTTCCTTCCAGCTTTTCATACAGTCCATTGCTTCGTTTTAAATTAGCCTCAATAATTGTCTGTAAACCCTTTTTGATGTTCAGTTTCTCCTTCAAGTTCCTTTCCACAAAGAGCACACAGTAAATCGAAATCATCCATTTTCTTCTTTTTTTTTTTTTTACATATAATCAAATACGAAGTTGTAAAGAATAATAAATACTGTTCATGTTAAACATACAATTAATCTGCAATCTAAATTAGTATGCTAAAAACTGCCACCTAACTGAAAATGTTTATTGACAGTACCTGTGTTCTTTCACAATGTGTCTTCTCACTTTAAAACATTGCTGTCTTCTCACTTTAAAACAACGACTAAGAAAGACACTCACACACATGCTGCTGTATACGGTGCCAGCTCAGAACTGGTTTGCAATGCAGTGAAGGTGTGGTTTGATCATTGCTCATTGCGCTGGTGGCGCCCTCCCACTTCATTGTGTGGCAAAGTCATGGGTGCAAACATGTTGATATATATATTGGGTATATAAATAAGTTTTGAGGGATTTCCGTTTGGTGTCGTACTTATTACTGCTCTCATGTTTTTTTAAGGTGGCAACACTGCGATGTCGCAGTACGAGGCGCCAGCTGTCAGTCAGTATACGACGTTCGATTGAGGTGCAAAGACGTATTTGTCTTACTCGTTGGAAAATGGCAACTTTCGTCCCGACAAAACAGCATTTGCGGGAAGTGTTAGTGCATTACTTTATTGTCAAGAAAAGTGCTGCCGACAGCTATCGCTTAATGTCAGAAATCTATGGTGAACATTCCCCATCCATAAAAACATGTGAGTATTGGTTTAGACGATTCAAAAGGAACGATTTCGATGTCAGTGATATAGAACGTTCTGGACCACCCCAAAAAATTGCTGATGCCGAATTGGAAGCTTTACTCGATGAGGATCCATGCCAGACCCAAAAAGAATTAGCAGCAGCATTAAATGTTAGTCAACCGTGCATTTCACAACGTTTAGCTGCCATGGGAATGGTGCAAAAAGAAGGGAATTGGGTTCCACATGCTTTGCAGGAAAGAGACCTTGAACATCGAAAAACCATTTGCGAATTGCTGCTTCAAAGGCAAAAAAGAAAGGTTGTTTTGCATCGTATTATTACTGCTGACAGGAAATGAATATGGTACGATAACCCTAAATGGCAGAAAGCATGGGTGAAGCCAGGTGAACCAGGTCCTTCAACGCCCAAACCCAATATCCATGGTTCAAAGGTAATGCTGTGTATCTGGTGGGACCAGAAGGGTGTGATTCACTATGAACTGCTGAAACAGTCAGAAACTATTACTGGTGATCGGTATCAAACCAAATTAATGCGTTTAAAACGAGCTCTCACGCAAAAACGGCTGGAATGGGAGAATAGACACAACAAAGTCATCTTGCAGCATGACAACGCAAGACCACATGTTTCTCGACGTGTGAAAAAGTACTCGAAGGATCCGACTGGGAAGTTCTACCCCACCCGCCATATTCGCCAGATATTGCGTCATTGGATTGTCATTTGTTCCAGTCGATGCAGTCAGCACTTTCTGGAGAACGGTTTAGTTCTTATGAAGACATCAAAAATTGGCTGGACAACTGGATCCCTTCCAAGGAACCGGAATTCTTCCTTCGGGGCATACGTTCACTGCCCGAAAGATGGGGTAAAGTTGTAGCTTCAGAGGGAGCATACTTCGATTAATATTAAAATATTGTTTCTGTTCTCCAACAACGTGTTTTGTTCACCTCAAATCCCTCAAAACTTATTTATATACCAAATATATCATTTTAAAGCTGTTGAATCAGGCTACAACTTTCATACTAAACACATTTCAAAACAAGCTACAACGCTAAAACTTGGAATATCACAATAAAAATTCCGTTGTTGTTTTTTTTACACTTTTATTAAAATTAAAGAAAAACTATTGGTTTTAGCGCAAAATTGAAGATACCCAATTTTGTGGTGCGTAATTTGAGGATTAAATCTAAAAAAAATTACATCGTTACGGCCATTAGTTATGGAGATATGTCATTTTCTAAAATTCGACGATGGGAAGTTCGGGAGGCCACAGGGGGGAAAGCACAGGCCCAACCCATCAGCATGAATGCAGGACATAAACGGGTATACCTCGTCAGAAAGGATGCGCAATAGCGTTGGCCGGTCACAGATGTTTGTAGGCGTACCAGGGGTCCCAGTGAAGCCCAGCTAAGCACACCCCATACCATTACAGACCCCCACCAGCCGGTACAGTTCCCTGTTGACAGGCGGGATCCATGGCTTCATGAAGTTTGCGCCACACACAAATCCTTCCATCTGCCCGATACAGTTGGAAACACGGCTCGTCAGACCAGGCTACTTGTTTCCAGTCATCAAGTGTCCAGTGGCGGTGTTGCCATGCGCAAGCGATGCCCATAGCTCTGTGTCGTGCACCCATCAAGGGTACTCGAGAGTGTTGCACGCCTGTCGCGTGAAACGATTGACAGCAGACGATGGTCACGTTCACCCAATGTCTTTTTTACGGCCACACAAGTACCGTAGGTTGGAGGTTTTGCCGGAATTCTTGTAGTCACGGTACAACCCTGGCAATGGTCATCCGTGAAAATCCAAACTTCGTTTCTACCTCCAAAATACTATGGCCCATCTCACAAGCGCCACGTTGACACCACGTTGAAAATTGCTTTAATCGTTATTACTTGTCATTCTCATACTGAAAACAGCTCTGACAGCTGGCAAGGATGGCGTCCGCCAGTGCGTATATCACTGGATATACGCACTGGCGGACGCAACCGAGTACGCGCATAGGTGCCGTTGCTTTGTATTTTGCATAAGCTCGTCTGTACCAGGTTTTCTGGCACTTCAGTGTACATGGTTCGTACGCATCCTGGAAATGTCCTAAAATTCTGTTACCTGGAATTTTATCCATTCTTGCCTTTTCCCCCTGTGCGATGTTTTGTAGTTGAGGATTTTTCTACTGACATAACATGTCTGACAAATTTCCCTCCCAGCCCCTGCAAAATGCGGGGGCTAGGGGAACTGTTGGTTTTCTTGTCTGTTAGGAGGACTGAAACTGTGTTATTAGCATCTTTTGCATCGTGCTTGTGTTATCACTTTGTCTGTCCGGCCGGGGAGACCATATCTTTGCAATTATTAGTGTGATTTCTAATATTCTTTTTGTATTGGGAAGCTTAAAATGTGAGAATGATGATCCATGCATTCAGAGTTTTTTTTTCTGATGCACAACTTCGCCACTAGAGGGCGCGGATGGAGATTGTATCAAATTTAAAATGCATTTTCTTTCATATATTTGCTTCTAAATATCCAACTGAAAAAATTACTTTTCTTTCGATGACATATCGAAAACTATTTTAGTTAGTCTCTTTTTTAAATAATGCATAAATTTTCCTCTAGGGGGCGTGAAAGTAAATAGCGGTTTTGCATATAATTTTTCATTTTTGGTAAAGAATGGTTTGGCCACTAGGAAGCGTAAGTGTTTATTTTTGCTTCTGACATATTTGCAACAAAATCTGAGCTGGGAACTCGATTGAAAAATTTCCTCCATGAACTGATACCGCTCAGCTCGGAAGACCTTTTGGGAATACCTCACTGCTTAAAATAGTGCATACTTTTTTCACCAGGAAGTGTACACATATATCTTATTTTTGTCCATATCTCTTGTTTCTAGGGGTCCGATTTGAAAAATTCTTTCTTTGTTGGAAAACATTTTTCAGTGCAAAATGTTTCTCATATAATTTCAAATATTTCTTAACGCACAAGTGCACCACTAGAGGGCATAAGCTCGCCTTTCAGTTTACAGCAATATCTGCGGGACTAAAAACCCCGATTGAAAAATATTCTCTTTCGATCAGATACTACTAACTATGAAAACTCCTTGTGTGTATTTTCTTCCCGAAATAATGCACAATTTCGCCGCTAGGGGGCGCAAATATTTATTCTTTTTTTCTCAATATCTGTACTTATATGTCAGATTTAAAAAAAAATTCTTTTAACACCAGATACCATTTACCTTAATGGACACTTCAGGTTTGTATTTGAGGAGGTTTGTGGTTCAAAATTCTGCCGCTAGGTGGTGTTTGTGTACTTCCGTTTGCACCCTATCTCTGCCTCTAAAAACTGTTAAGGAATTTCTTTTTTTATTTTATGCCATTCGCTATAATAAAGATGGAGAGTGAATAAGATTTTTGCTACAATAAGATCCTCTTCAAATAATGTACAACTTTCCCCCTAGGGGTTGTAAAGATCAAAACGTTTTTCTTGCTATCTCAGCTTCCGGGAGACATATTTGAAAAGTTCTCTTTCCTTAGCATAGCTTTTGCTGTGAAGAATACTTTTTGCCTGTTTTCAACTTTTCCATTATGCAAAATTCTTCCTGTAAAAGGCAGAGTTATATCATGTTTTCTTTTATATCTCTACTTTTAACTGTTCGATTTGAAAATTGTTTTGTCTCTAATACCTTTCTTCAGCTATGGGAAACATTTTTTGCGCCATTTGTTAATTTTCATAACATATTTTTTAGCCAATGGTGAAAGTACCGTAATTTCGGGTAGATAAGCCGCGGCGTATTCAAGTGCAAAATTAAATTTTCGGCCCGCGTGGCTTATACAGCATGGCGGCGTATATGATATTTTTTGGTTGGGGCAGAGCGAAATTATGTAGCAAAAAACGTTTTGGCTTGTTCCATTCTTTTTTCCGCGGGAAGATACTTCAATAGAGAGGGAATGGAATAACAATGTTACAGCCACGTGCAATAAATTCCACCCACCCCTTCTTAAAACAACACATGAAAATAATAGGTTATAGGATTGAGGTGGGACAGGCAAGAGAGAGGTGACTCCGATAAAACTCGGAAAAAAATCCGTGGCCGGGGGAAACTTTGCAGGGAATCGATCTTGTTAGCAAAGATTGCCCTTGTTTCATGCTCCTAGCAACTAACTCTGTTTGAACTCATGATGTCATCAGCTTCGCTCCGAGGCTAACGCTCTCTCTCCCCTCTTGAAACAGTATATCCGACTACCATCCAAGATCGATTGTCATTGGTCAATAACTCAAGGACAGCACGTGCAAATTTTGTCAGTGACGTCTGCATTCGTTGCATTCAGCTCTCCAAATCGCATTTTTCGAGTACGCTACACGTAGTTCTACGTTATCATGGAAAGTAAAATGATGAAACGCAGAAGTTATACTTCTAGTTTTAAGCTAATGGTAAATAAATATGTTTTTCCGAATCCTGGAAAAACATCTAAACTTTCACGATTATTTCGGGCTTCACTGAAGCAAACATTTTCTAAAAACTGCGGTGAAATGCCAGAAGACAGCAAAAGTGATGGGGACGACCCCGAAGTTTTTTTAGATGATGAGTTTCTAAAACTTTTTAATTCGGACAGTGAAGTTTCCGATTTTGATGGATTTGATTAAATAACTATGTGTACCAGATATTTTCAGAATGTTGTGCGTGTATTTTTTAAATTCTTGAGGTGTAAATGTTTTATAATTGGATTAAGTGCCTTATGAATTCTTCCAGTAAATTTTTATAAAATAGGAAGTGGGGTAAGTGTTATCATTAAGATTGAATCTTGTTTAATTGATATTTATTACCGTATATACTTGTGTATAGGTCGACTTTTTTTAATGAAATATTTAGGTCAAAATTAGGGGTCGAACTATACACAGAAAATATTTCTGATAGGTTGAAAACCAAAATTTTCATGCCTTATGGAAATGCGCATACTTAGCCCTTTGCACCATCAGTTCATTTGCAGTTGTATATTTAGTCATTTTCCGGGTGCTTACTGGTACAGAAGAAAATTATTGCTAATTTTCTTCTGTACCAGTAACACCCGACATTGCCTTTTTACTGAATGGGGCGATGTTTGGTTTTGTCACTAAAGCTGATTGTTTGTCACAAACACGGTGGGGAGGGGGGGGGGATGAAACTCGGGAGTAGATAAACGACCTCTCTGTCAATCACACACTCGTACAACTCAGCAGTTGACCGACAGCTGCTACGCTGCACAGGGTAGTGGGAGAAAATTTTATAGAACAAATGTTCTTCAATTTTTAAATAGTTGCGTGCCAATTTTACAGTGTCCGCAATACATCAAAATAAAGATTCATTTTAAATTTTGAAGAAATCCATTGAAAACTTCAAAAGTTACACATTTTTTACGGCATGCATATTCTTTATATGATAAAAAAACTATCTAGTTGACATCAAGACCTATTTACGCTTTCCAAATATGTTTCAGGAAGTTGTTTTTTTCTTTTTAAATAATGATGTGCCCGCCTTAGGACGTTTGGTAAATGCATCACGATTTGTTTTCTGCGGGTACAAATGCTTTACTCTCCATGAATGAAGTAACTGCAGAAAACTCGCTTGCAATAAGTGTGAGAAGGGGGAGTGGACTATGTGCATGCAAAAGTGTGTTCATATATTGTTAAAATGTGTAACCTTCCCCTGAAAACTCTAACCAGGGTAGTGAACGCTATCATCTTCCTAGAATTGTGCCTCGATTTCACCCGCATTTTGCGGGAAACTGCTGCAAGCAACATTGCGAGAGCCAGCTACAACAATAAATAGTAGGTTCACATTTCCGCATGCGGGCGCATCCTCGGAATTTTTTTTTTTATTTTACACTATAGGTAGGTGTACAAAAAATGCAGATATTCACATAAAAATCGGGGGTCGACTTATACACGGGATATACAAAAACTGCAAATATTCAGATAAAAATCAGGGGGTCGACCTATACATGAGTATATATACTGTATTTGAAAGATCAGGTACTATATTTTTATCTACATAATGTTTTCAAGACTCTGCCGTGGTACTACCCCACCTTACTGCGAAAGTGCGGCGTATACAGAGGTGCGGCGTTTCTGGTGATTTTTTCCCCCATTCTGCCCCCTTTTTTTATCGCTGCGCATATACGCCAGTGCGGCTTATTTACCTGAAATTACGGTAAGTAGCTGATATTTTATAAGTAGTTGATTTTTTTTTTATTTTTTTTTTTGTGTGTGTGGGATATTTTGACCTTTACTTAAATTTGCTAATGAATGCTTTATATAAAAATATGCCATAAAATCAGATTGCTTTCTGATATCAGAAACTTAAAAATCTAGTTGTTTCTTAGCATTTTCTGAGCTAAGTAATCATTTTGCATCTTCTATAATTAGTTTTCTAATCATGCCCAGTTAAATTACCTTGGTCACTAATGAATGCAGTTGTACATAGCTCTTGGATTTAAGGTTTTCCCGTTATTCTCTTTCATTTAACGTTGGGAATTTTTGTGCATACTTTGTTTGCTGGCGAGTACAAATTTATAACATAGCTACAGCATCAATATTATGTTGAAAAATATAACTCAAATACTTGCTCCCATGATTATGTGTTTAAGAAATAACAATCCCTTTGGTCCTTTGAAAAAGTTCCAAATGTTTCACCATTCCTTGCCCTTAAATTTCCAGTGTAAGCGTTATTTCAAAATAATTAAATACAAATAGTATTTTATGTATTGATTGTGTGGTATATGAGCATTTCAAGAGTAATGCCACATACCTATGTATTTTTGAGTTTTGTGGGGGGGGGGGGTCGTCTGTCTGTAATTTGCTTCAATAATTGAACTTAAAGCCAAAGTAGAAAAATAAATTTTTCTCAAAATCAATGTAGTTTACTGTAAATAAAAGTTTAGTAGATATTAAACCTGGTCACATTTTCAGTGACAGTTTTGGTATTTCAGTATTTATCCGTGATTCTAAGTTTCTGATTAGCTCCTGCGGACATCCATTTTTAACATTGTGCATTTTGCATTAAGTTTGCCCAAGCACATAGTAAGTAGTTTGTTGTAGGTTATAGGTTGAAGAGAGCTATGGTTTCATTATATTTTAAGTAAGAGCATTTGGATCGTATGTCCTGGGGAAAAAATCCAAAAGTCCTGGAATTTTGTGATTGAAAAAGCATATGAACCATGTATATACATACTATTGAAACAAGCACATATTACTAAATCTGTGTATTTCAACACAAGAGCATATGAAATGAGCAGTCATTCAACATATGAGAAATGTCTTTTATAGGACTTTCTAAAGTGAAATCTACGAGGACAATCCCGCTGAAGGTTCTAGCAGTAATCTGCCATCATGTGGGTATCTCACCTACCCTGGTATCTGTCTTCCATAGTTTTTATGTCCTGGTGAAATCTTTCGCCTTACTCTTCGTTTAAATCACCAAGGTTTTCTGGAAAGCGATCTAGGTGGCTGTGTAGGTAATGGACCTTGATGCTCATATTACAGCCAAGCTTATTAAAATTGGAGAGCATGTCCTCAACTAATTCAGATTAGTTGTTTGCCTTATGTTTGCCAAGAAAGTTTTTCACAACTAGAACAAACTAAGTCTAGGCACAAGACTCAATGTTGTCCATTGTATCTATGAAATATGGATCATTTATAAGCTGCCTTATCTTGGAACCATCGAAAATCCCTACTTTCAGTTTTTCTATGCTCAGTTCAGGAAATGTATGTGATAAATAGCCAAAGCACGAACCTTCTGTGTTCAACACCTTTACAAATTGTTTCATTAGGTCTAGCTTGATATGTAAAGGTGGCAGGATGATTTTGTCTCTGCTTACCAAAGGTTCCTTAATGACATTTTGTTCTCCAACTGCCATATCTTTTTTGAGAGGCCACACTTTTCTTATCCAGTGGTTGTGTTTGGCTCTGCTGTCCCAAAGACACATAAAAGCATGGATATTTTGTGTAGCAACTTTGCTGACCATAGAGAAAGTTCACCATCTTTAGGTCTACACAAATCATCCATTGATGTTCTTGATACTTCAGGTTTTCCAAGATTAGAGAGATTGTCTCGTACATCTCTGTCATACTCACTGAGTGACCAATTGGAATTGAGCCATATCTGTTGCCATTGTGAAAAAGAACACATTTTAAACTCTGCTCGGAGCTATCAATGAAAAGGCGCCATTCATTTGGCATGTATGATGATAGACCCATTTTCCTGAGAAGGCCGCTGACATCATTGCAGAACACTAGGTTGTTGTCCTTAAGGGAAAAGGGCAGCAAATCCTTTTCTCTGCTACGATAAAACATAATGTTGGTTCAAGATTGAAGTAAATTCTTTTAATTCAACCTGGAGGCCAACAATTCTGAAGACTCCTTTGAGAGGTTCAGATCCCTGATAAGGTCACTCAGTTAATGTTGGGTAAAAGGTTGAGCACTTGATGAAGTTCCTATGAAATCACTGTCACTTTTCCCACTGCTGTTATCTTGTATGTGATCAGACATGCTTGATTCTTCATCCTCTGGTAGGTGGATGAAAGATGGAATAGGTACCTCATTTGAGTGTGGATGTGGTGTTCTTGCTAAATCGAGGTCAGGATGTGTCCAATTGTTTCGATTGATGCCCTTGATGTTGACAAGACAAAAATAAGTCATTGTGGTGATTTTTTTAGGTTCCCTCTACACCATTGGTATTCCAAATTTCAGAGAGCTCATTTTTCCATTTGTCCAGTGCCTTAAATGCTCCGTGCAAGTTTTGCATACAATATGGGTAGCCCACGACTTATTTTGCTCTCCAAGCTGAACACCAAAATAACCAAGATATGCCCTCTTCACAAATTCAGAAATAGGTTTCCTACTTTCTTTAAGGGTGTACTCGCCACAAATGTAGCAAAAGACATTTGAATGATTCAAGCAACTTCTTCATGGGGAAGCCAATGCGTCTACTCAATCTGCAAACAAAATTAGATCACATTAGATTATCTGGTTGTATAGTTGTTCACAAACTCCCAATTAGACTAACAGACACTGGCTTTACACTCATAAAATAACAATATACACTGACTTTACATACATAAAATAACAATATTTCTGCACATCTCCAAAACTAGAGCTGATAGGGCAAAACTGACGCCATTTTTTGGAATCAGCGCCCCAGATATTCCCAAGAATAGGTCTAACTTCCGAGGTACCAGACATTTTGTTGTTGTTGTTGGGCTGTGTTATATTTCAGAATTTTTCAAATAAAATTTGCTGCTCAGTACCAGTGCTGAGACATGTCAACCCCGGGCCCAAATCGGGCTCGGGCTGCATAATACTTACTGGAGTTCAGGCTCTGGCTCTGAAAGAAGGAGTGAGAATTTTCTTCCTTTTTTTTTTTTTTTTGTATGATTTAGTACACGAAACTTTTTTTTACAATTTCTAGTTGTTAAATAGAATTCTTCAGTAACTGGGTCTGGATGTGGAGTGGAAACTCGGCAGGGTTATTCATTCCAGACTTGGGTAACAAAACCATAGGCCATGAATTACTGAATAGGAAAAGTTTCTTTTAGAACTATGGATAGTAAATAGCAAGATGAAGAAATTCTGCTCCTTACCTCAATGGGGCAGCTCCTTGTTAATTCTATTGAGCAGCATACAACGTAGATTGTTGTGCTTCCCGATTTTTCCTGATGCCCAGCCTCCCAAAACATTTCAGGAAGAAATGATTGGTCCAAGAAACTAAAAAAATAGATAGACATCCCTTCCTCACTCTGCAGTTAAGAAAACCATCGGTTGATTGCACGGTTAGGAAACGGTGCTGGAAGTCTGGAAGACAAGATTTTTTTTTTTAATGCGTTAATAGGTTAATCCTAGTTTTTGGGCTTAGGCTCTTAAAATTGAGCCCAAACTCAGCTCTGCTCAATACCCAATGAAATAAATAATTGTAATCAAAAATAAATTGAAATGGTAACACTAATGCTCTTGAAATTTCTTATTCTTGGAATTTAGCAATTGAAAATAATTTCACTTTCAGAAGAAAAAAGACTTAGGGGTGTGGGAGGGTGAAACACAAAAAACTGTACTGCTTTTGTGTTTATAGCATGATAAAGGGCACCAGCACTGATGATAGAAAAAAATTACAGTAGAACAAGACACCTTTTCTAGGTGTCTTGTTCTACTGTAATTTTTTTCATTTTCGTGGTTTTTATTTTTGTGGTTTTTATTTTCTATAAAAACCACTCCTAAGAAAGTACCTCCAATGTTACACTGCCACTATGGAAATGGCTGTGTGAGGTAATGTCCGTCACTGAATTTTTCCTGATTATGTGCAAGCTGAGCATCTTTCATGACTAATTGAATGTGTTTTAAGAGTTATCATAACAGCAGTTTTTTTTTTGTTGTGGGTGGGTGTCTTACTCAGGATGTCTGTCTACTGGTCATGAAAGTGAGATGGAAATGTGGTTTCTATCTAACAATCAATGTGTCAAAAAAAGGGCTCTTTTGCCTCCCCACATTATGCTTTTGAAGTCTTGGCATTTGTCAGGTATAAATGGCAAAAAAAGGTGTATAATGTTAAAAGTGTGTGTGGGGGGATTAAATGTGTGTGTGGGGGGTTAAATTGTCTCTTTAATTTGTGTTTTTTTTTATACGTATACAGAGATGCCAAGTACTACGGATCCTCCGTAGTTTCTACTATGGGTATCATGTTCAAACTACAGACTTACGGAGAAGGTGTGAAAAACTACGGATTTTTTCAGAAATCTCTGATATTTCCAGAAAACTTTTTCTTTTTTTTTTTAAGTTATTTAAAAAAAAAAAGTCAAGCATAGTCAAATGTAGTGATTTTTGCAGTAACTTCATGAAGCCGTCACACAGCAAGCATGTTTGGCTGGCCGACAAGCAAGCGGAAATGTTGCAGCAGAGATCGTTCTCTATGATCATGTGACTTTGTACCTGGCTTGCCGTGGGATAGCGTTCGCAACGCACTGCATCTGTTAACTTCAGGAAAACCTTAACTGCGTCTTGAACTAACGTAAGTTTTCGGAGGTAGACTAGAGTCAATTCCACGTTTTCTGTTCTTGTTGAAAGTTGATTAGTTGTGGTGTGACGTGAATTGCTGTAGTTATGAAGCGTGCTTTCAGTGGCTTCCAGTTCCAGTGGTGTGAAAAAAATTTAAAATTCGTAGCAGTACAAGGAATGTTATTTGTTGGAATTTCCATGTTTACAGCGGTCGTGTGTTACTGTGAATCATGTGTTTTGTGGCGTGTGCAACTGCAATTTTTCGGTGGCTCATGGTGGACAGGACGATTGCCGGAGGCATGTAACTTCGAAAAAACATGAACAATGTGGTTTATTGAAAGAAAAGAATAATTCTGTATCCAGTTACTTCATAAAAAGTGATGAGATCGCTGGTATTCAAGCTGAAAGTTATTTTGCTCGATTTTTAATCGAACATAATTTACCAATTTCTGCCACAGATCATGCGAAGCCCCTTTTTCAAGCAATGTTTCCGGATTCGGAGATAGTGAAAAAATACAGTGGTGGGCACACAAAATCTACAGCTATTATTCAGAGTATGGCTAAAATAACATAACAGATTTATTAAAAGGTGGAGTGGAAATGGTATGTATTTTTTGTGTATTTACTCAAGTTTTTTTTTTCGCCCAATTTAAGGGGACTTAGGTATGTTGCAAAATTTATGCAAGTATTGTCCCTGATCGAGATTAACATGTTGCTAAAAATGTAGCAGTGTACTCTAGGAAATACGCATGCTACCCTGCAAATTTTAATGTGGGAACTTGACTTCACTACGGAAAAACTATGGACGCTGCGCATATGGACTACTGATGACTTCCTTCTGTAGTTGGCATCTCTGCATATATAATTTATATATATGTGTGTGTTTTTATACGTATATAATTTATATATGTGTGTGTTTATATATATATATATATATATATTCCGTTATCCTCCAGAATGACAGAGACCCTAAACCTCTGCTTTCTTCTCCTGGAGTGTATAAAATTCCTATCAAGGCTAATGTTGGATTAACAGCGTACATAGGAAGTTCATTCCGAAAAATTCTCTCAAGGATTCAGGAACACAAATCTG
This sequence comes from Macrothele yani, assembly GCA_039090855.1. NCBI lineage: Eukaryota > Metazoa > Arthropoda > Arachnida > Araneae > Macrothelidae > Macrothele > Macrothele yani. The sequence continues at coordinate 70,357,084 of CM077016.1, read as the reverse complement.
ATGTGAAATTTGGAAAACCTTCCTCTTCCTTGTCTCAACTTACCATGGCTGACACTTCTGCTATTCCACTTTGGTTCAATACAAAAAAGTTGGCTTCCTTCCAAAATCGTTTTGCTCTGAGGTTTAGAGAAAGTTTGGAAGTTTTATTTTCCAAAAATTGCAACTCGGAGTTCCCCATGTACGTTCCTTACATCTGGAAATCTCTCATTGCATCATGTCACCCAGAGTTACTGTTACAAAACTTACCTTTCCAATCTGTCAACAAAACAAATCATAGTCGCACTGTGATTTAAGGCCATACTAATGGCTGAAATATATTTGCCTTAACAACTATTATACGTAACTTAGCGTGTTCTCATGGCAGCCATTCTTCCATCCTGGGGACGGATTTCCGTCTTTTGAAGATTTTAAAAACCTGTTATGATTTTGAGAATATTTTAAAATTCTGTTTTCTTTCTTCCTCCGAAAGTTATGTGTATTTCTGTAATTATTGAAATTGTGGAGTTGCACCAAATGTTTTAAAAGCGATCAAAAATGTTCTAAAAAGTTCGACATGATTGCATACCTGCCAAATTTTCCGGATTTTGGCTATTCTCTTCCGGTCGGAAAGTGCGTTTTTCGGGATTCATGACATTTCTGGAAGTTGGGCGTAAATGCCCATTCTAGGGGACATGAGAATATTCAGTGATTTTCCGCGTTTTGAATCTTTCTGAAGCAGTTTATTATTATTATTATTTCTCTTCCTGAATGTATTCCTTATTTTTTATTGTTTCCAATGATGGTTTATTAATTATTTTTCCGTAACCGTGCAAAATAGGACTTCGCATTTTTAAAATAATTTTTTGCTTTTTTACTTCAGAGTCTCTGCTTCAAAATAAATCGGTGGGACACGTATTTTTACACTCCAATTTTTTAAGCGAAATTAAATTTCAAACTCGGTTCTTAATCTTTCCATGAAAGAATCGGTGGCATCTCTGTGACCTGTAAAATCGTTTTCACGGCAGAGTGAGCTGCTGCAGTGCCAATTTTTAGAATTAATTTAACTTAAGATGTATGTTTTGCCATTCCTTAGTCATCTCTTGCTGTATCAAATCACAGAGCAGGCATTTTGCCATTTTCTTAACGAAACACCCCTACCTACTCACTGTGCAGAGAAAACAATTGCGTAGCACGACATACAGCGACGGACAGTTGAAGTTCCGATTTTGAACTTTCATTTTTGGCTAAACAAAAAGAAAAACGCTCTCACATTTTATATCTTGATGTAGCAAACAGTGATTAAAGAAATGGGAAATCATTCATTTTGAAATTTAAGTTTAAAACGCTATATTGCCGGTTTGAACTCTGCCGTGAAAAGAGCTGTACTGGTCACCTAAATGGCAGTATTAATTTTTTTGACTTATCAACCTATAAAGTTGAGGGTGGTAGTTCATTATGTATATATTCTCCCCCCCCTTGTCACATTGATCGATATAGCCCAACTCCTTACATTGTTCTCAATTTTCAGTCTTGGCATAAGCACATTGTGGCACCCATGCATGTTCTCAACTACTATCAACTTAACTTGTTTGTTAGTTACGTGCTTTGCCTGCTACTCATTTAATGTTCATAATGATTTGAAAATATAAGAATTGATAATGTAAAATGTTTTTGAAAATTTTGTAATGTGGTTTTATGTGAAATCATAAGATAATATACAGAATTTTTCAGTAAAAAAAAAATATACAACAAATAAGAATGATAGACATGCCAAATAAGCTACCATACTTATTTTTCTCCCAAGTAGGAGTCGCAAACATATGCTTAGCAAGTATGTTCCTGACTTCTTCCACACTGCATTTCACCTGAAAACGTAAGTTAATTATCAATTTGTTATGAATTTTAAAACATCTAAGTTAGCATTCTTGAACTTATAACTATTTATATAGGATGCATTTGAAAAAATCATGACTACAACCACATTAACGACAATGTGGTTAGTAAGACACACTGCACTCTCAAACATTCAAGTGCACTGATTTTATTTCCAATTAGGAATAACTTAAAATAATCACATTTATCTTAAGTTCGTAATTTTAAACAGAATTAGTGTACTTAGTTCGAGAGTTGATCATAATGTCTTACCAACCGTGTGGTCGTTAGTGTGAATGTGGTAAACACCCTGTGCCATAAATAGTTATAAGTTTAAAAATCTGAGCAAAAAATAACATTCATAGATATTTTTAAATTGATGTTAAGTTAGGACTTTAATGTAAGTGCAGCCTGGAAATAAATGTGCTGAGCAAATGTTTGTGAATCTCGTTCAAGAATACAATAAGTATGATGGCTTATTTGGTAAGTGTATTCTTTTGTTTTCATTTCGTAGTTAAATAAGGGATGTTTCCTAAAGTATTTTAGGTTATTCTTGTAACCTGCATATGATGTTTAATATTTTATATTTTGCAAAACCACAAAGAAATCAACTTTTATCTGGCACTGCATAAATTATTTGTAGCTTTTGTAGTTCTGAATGGAACCAGCTTTTTTTTTTCCTTAGCCTTCCTATGAAATAGTGCATAAGATGTATTGTAGCATGTACAGAAAATGTGAAATAAGTATTAGATATTTAAAGTTTTAATAAGAGCAGTGAGAGTAAACTTACCCCTATCAGTTGGTCCGTTCTCTCAGAAAAAAACACATTTCTTTGCACTTTAACTTCCATTTTAATATCTACGGTTGGTTTGGGCTGCTGGTGCGACGGGTTTATGTTTTCTTCAACATGTTCTTTTATTTGACTGAGTGAGCAATTTATTAATCCATACTGCTGAAATGATACTTGATCCAAGAAACCTCATTTTTTACTTTAAAACCCTATATTTACATTGACTTTGAATAACCCTAACCAGTAATCTAATTGGCTTATAAAACCTATCATTCAGTGAACCAAATTGCTTGAACATTCAGAAAAACCATAAAAAAAAAAAAAAAAGACAAAAAAAACAACAACAACAACAACATATAACTGATAGGGGTAAGTTTACTCTCATTGCTCTTATTAAAGTAATTGTAGGCACGTAAATTTTTGAATAGTTATAGTGATACTGTGACTTGTCAAACAAGGAATGATATTTAAAGTGTTTGCTTTTAGCATATTAAAAATGTTTTTCTTTCTGTACAAGAGATATATGTCTGTATTTTTTAAACTTTAAAAATGCTCTCTTAAAACAAACTGAAGCCCAAAGAATATAGTCAGCAAAGCTTGATATTTATTGGATGTACAGTATATCATGACATATAAGTGATGCTTAGAATTTAGATTGAATTTACCAATGTTCACCATATAAGTTGATTTGGAAAACTTAAAGTGTGTATTGTAATGCTATTATTGGCATATTTTCACTGTATTCCATGTAACCACTTACTTCAGAAAATAAAAATTTTCATCGTCCTGGAGCGGGAATCGAACCTGCATCTCCTGATATCCAGTTGAGCATGCTAGTTCCCGCTCCAGGACCATGAAAATTTTCAAGTTTTCTGAAGGATATGGTTACATGGAGTACAGTGAAAATATGCCAATAATAGCATTACAATGCCTACTATGTATTTATGAAGAATTATTTCTTCAGGGAAATTTGTTTCTCAATTATATATAAAGTGTGTAGTGTGGAAGACAGATGTACAGGCAATAGACATTTACTATTGTGTTCAATACCAGGATATTAAGTTGTGAATAAACCTTTACAGCTAAAGGCAATAAATGTGCTACTTACTCCTCATGTTGTTTTATGTTTTCATTATCAAGTATTTGAACAATGGTGAAATCAAGACTGTGGTAAAATCATTCAAGAAATGTGAAATTTCAAAATCTGATGGATACAGATGTAGATTTTTTGTGAAAATTGGACAATGAAAGTTCAGCACCAAATTCTGAGCTGAAGGAAACATTTTTGATGATATGCTAGTGGAAATGGTATCTCAATTCGAGTTTTTGCCCCCCCCCCTCCTATCTGTATGTCTGTAAACAAATACTTTGAAGGTTATGTTCAAGCAGAATAGAACAACAGGATGTTAATCAGTGAAAAATTCTTACTGTTTCTATTGAAGTAGCCTTTTGTGATTTTCTGCCAACAGAGCCTAGCATCAGTACTTTAACATCTGTAGGTCTGTAAACTTACACTTTAAAAATTGTGTTCAAGCAGTATGGAATAACTGGATATTGAATGGCAAATAAACCTTTACATCTGAGGGCAATATAAATGCTACTCTTCATTGTGTTTTATGTGATACACAGTCAAGTCACATTATTGTGACCACCAGCTAATATCCAGAGTAACCGCCGTGTGTAGCGCGGACAGCTGCTAGACAGGCTGGGAGTGACTCAATAAGGTGCTGGAAGGTGTTCACAGGTATGTGGAGCCATGCTGACAGCAGTGCATCTGGCAGCTGCTGGAGGATGAGTGGAGGAGGATTCATAGAGGGAACAACATGATCAAGGTGGCCCAACAGATGCTCAGTTGGGTGTAAGTCTGGGGAAATAGGGGGCCAGGGAAGTTGAAATCTTTACCGTGCTGTTCCAACCACTTTCGGACATTTCTATTTGTGTGACACATCTCATTGTCTTGCTGGGAGATCCCATCTGCCCCAGGGAAGTCAGTTGGCACGTATGGGTGTACGTGGTCTGCAAGGATGGATTCATAATGAATTCGGTCCTTAGTGTCTTCCACAGGTATGAGTGGACCCAGAGAACGCCACGAAAACGTTCCCCAGACCATAGTGCTGCCTCCACCAGCTTTTGTTCTTCCAGTAATGGTTGAAGAGTGTTTGTTCTCCGATATTTCTCGCCTTATATGCTAACGTCCATCCATTCGATGAAGCAGAAGAAGTGACTCATCGGAGAAGGCAATCCTTTTGCCAATCAGCGGAGGTCCAATTCCGATACTGCCATTCAAATGTAAGCCTTTTCTGCCATTACACCTTCATTAGTATAGGTGCAATGATCATCCATCTGCATCGGAGCCCCATACACAGCAGGGTTTGCTGAACCGTCATTTTAGACACACTTCCGGTAGCCCCCTGGTTCATTCGGCCAGCGAGTTTCTCTACTGTAGCGTGTCGATCGGCTCTCACATACCTTCGAATCCAACATTCACCTCTCAAATCAATGGCACGTGGTGCTCCTCAGTTTCCACATCGCTTATTCACAGTGGTGCCATGTCTCCAATCACAATACACTTTTAACCACAGCAGCATGCAAACAGTTCACAAACTGCGCTGTTTCAGAACTACTGCCACCTTTGGCCCGAAAGCCGATAATCATCCCTTTTTGCAAATCTGATAAATCGCTTCTTTTATCCATGACGGCAACGAGTGATATGTTCTCAGAATGCCTACAGCACACTTTATATACCCTCCAAGCCAGCTGACAACAAGTGTCTTTTTTCATTGGCTATTTGCTGTTGATGTCAAAAGTAGGAGGTGGTCACAATAATGTAACTCGACTGTGTATAATCAAGTGTTGAAACTGGTAAAATTATTCAAGAAACATAAAATTTCAAAATTCGATGGATGGAATTTAGTTTTTATGAAAATCTGATGATGAAAGTGCAGCATTTAATTCTGATACTGAAAGAAACCTTTCTGATGGTATGCTAGTGGAAATGGTGCAAGATGAGAGAATTAAAATGATTCTGGCATTGAAATTCAGGAACAAGTTAACCAGAAGATTATGATGATGAAAAAGTTATGGTTATAAAATTGCCATTTTGAATATTCTTTTGTAGCATTATATTTGAGTGTTTTTGCATATTATTTTAGTTTTGTATAATTTGGTTTTCATCTGGTTTTGTTTAAATCGACCTTGTTTTTTGGATGTTTCTTCTGAATTCAAAAGTAGACGAAAGCATTGTGAATTTATGCCATTTTCTTGTGAATTGCCTATTTCCAAAGCTCACTGCATCTGTTGTCTTCAGTTTCCAGGATGAAATTTCTCTCTTTTCATTAGCTTCTGAAATGCCTATAAATGATGAAGCTCTGAAGAATTCTGTTTTTGTTTTGATTTAGTTGTATTAAAAATGTTAATCCTGCCTGGATTTATATCACTTGTCTTTTCAGTAATGTCCTTTGACCTGTTGTCAACGGCGCACACACACACACACACACACACACACACACACACACACACACACACACACACACACACACACACACACACACACACACACACACACACACACTTCTTTCATTTAGTCTTCTCTGGATTCTCATCTTCACCTATGACACATGGCCAAACAACTTTTATCTCTCTCAGATGATCTTAACCAGTGTAGTTTCAAGTCTCATTTGTGTTTTATTTATTTTGTCCTGTCCTATTGCCCCTGAAATTTCTTTTAGTTAGGGCATTTGTGTCCAATAGCTTCCTTTCATTATCCTCCCCTTTATTTTTGCTGCCATATAAACATTCTGGCCATGATTTGGCTGTGCTGTCATCAATAGGATTATCTTCCAACAAACAGTTTTAGGGGAAGCAGTTGTGAAGTATGTCAATTTACAGTTGAGCTTATTAGTCAAGAAGTAATTCTACCTCAAGAGCTATTCTACATTATGATGATGAAGTAAAGCAGGTAGAGGTCGTACTGGATATTTACTCATGACCTATTAATGCATTGTGAAACTGCTGTTATGACAGATTACTTGCTATTAGGTTGTACTTGTGCTAAGATACTTTCACTCTACTTTGTCATATTAAAAGCTTCACCAGTTTAAAACCAATAATACATTTACATTTTTTAAATTCCCATGTGCCTAAGCACAGAACTGAAGCAATCATTATATTGGGTTGTCCGAAAAGTCATGACGTATTTTAGCCATGTTTTGCAAAGGTCATTTATTGAGAGAAAGAACAAACAGCAATCAATGATATAATGCTCGTTTTGTTCGATAACCTTTTGCCATCTTTCAGTGAGCTGCAGAATGCCTCGTTCATAGAAGAACCTGTCTTTCGTGGTGAAAAACTGTACAAGGTGCTGATTTACAGCCTCATCTGAATTGAACGTTATGCTACGCAAGGACTGTTAAAGAGAGCGAAACAAGTGGAAGTCTGACGGTGCAAGGTCAGGCGAGTATGCTGGGTGTGGCAACACATCCCACCCAAGCTCCAATAATTTTTGGTGGGTGATCAAACTTGTGTGTGGTCTCACGTTGTCGTGATGGAACACAACACCTTTACAATGAACGAGCTGTGGATGATGGATTTGTTCAACCTGTCCAATTGCCAACAGTACACATTCGAATTGATTGTTTGGTTCCGTGGTAGGAGCTCAAAAAACACGACACCTTTAAAATCCCACCACACTGAGACCTGAACCTTCTGCTGATGAATGTCTGCTTTGGATGTCGTTTGAGGTGAAGCAGCATGTCAGGACCAAGACCGTTTGCACAGCACATTGTTGTATACAATCCACTTTTCGTCACCAGTTATGAGTCGCTTGAAAAAAAGGATCGTTTTCCTCACATTTAACGAGCATATTGCAGATGTTTATATGTGCCGTCAATTGAGCTTCTTTGAGTTCATGAAGAACCCACACATCGAGCTTGCTTATGTATCCCAGCTACTTCAGGTGGTCGTGAACGCTTGAATGATGGATGTGCAATGTGTTTGCAATCTCTCGTGTTGTGTAACGTGGGTTTGACTCGATCAATGTCTTGATTTGGTCATCAACCTCGGTGGGCCTCCCGGACCGAGGAGCATCGTTGAGGTCAAAATCACCAGCACGGAATTTTGCGAATCACCGCTGGCACTGACATTCTTGTAGAACATTATCACTGTACACTTTACACAACTTTTCACAAGCTTGACGCGCGTTCTTCCCTTTATGGAAGTAAAACAGTAAAATATGGCGAAAATGCACAGTTTGGTGGTCCATCTTCAACTTGATGTCAAATCTCCGCAAATCAACCAAATTGCTCACTATTCCTTTTAGACTACAGCTAGAACTGGCACCTGTTGAATGCCATAGCGATAACAGAGCTGCGCATGCCTCTAGTATTTCCAAAACCGCCCAACCGCCATCGGGTGCCAAAATATGTCACAACCTCTCTGACAACCCAATATTAGGTGTACAAATAAGTTTTAAAGCGTTTTAAGACAACGCAACATGTAATTTGAGAGAAAACAACAATACCTTTATGAATCAAAATATGCACCATCGTTATCTATCACCTTCCGCTATCTGTCGGGCAGCTGACGAATTCCAGCCACGAAGAATATTTCATCGTGTGACGTAATGAAGTCATCAACCCATTTTTGCACTTCGTCACATGTCCGGAACCGTACAGCACACAAACCATGCTGCATTGATCGGAACAAATGAAGTCTGAAGGGGCTATGTCGGGACTATACGCTGGGTGCTCCAAAACTTCCCAGCCAAGTGTCAATAGTCTCGACATGTGGCCTAGCTTTGGCATGCAGTAATTTCACAGGACACAATCCTTTGCCTGTGAATGGATGTTTCCAACAGATTTCCTGGTTCAATTGCAGCAATTGTTGCTTGTAGTGATCAGCAGTAACAGTTTAATCCTGTTCCAATAGTTCATAATAGAGTACACCCTTCATATCCCACCAGATGCATAGCAGAACTTTCTTGGAGTGAATATTGTGTTTCGGTGTCAAAGTCGTTGCTTCACCGGGGTCTACCCAGCTTTCTTTTGCACTTGGGATTGTTGTACCATATCCGCTTTTCATCACCCAGAACGATTTTCCACAGGAGATACTTGGTGTTGTTTATTCAATTGATTCAAACACTTCATGACACGCTTATCCTTGTTCCTCTGGCTCAGGTCATGTGGCACCCATTTTCCTTTCTTCTGAATCTTTCCCATTGCATGTAAATGATTGGAAATGGTTTGTTGAGATACCCCGAGTTGTTCAGCTAGTTCTTTTTTGCTTTTGAGACAAATCTTCATCCAGCAATGCTTGCAGTTCCTCATGTGCAACCTTCTGCTGGAAGCTGCTACGTTCTCTATCGCTAGCCTCAAAATCACCTGCTTTAAATCGTCTAAACCAAAACTCCTACATGCTTTTCGATACAATATTCTCCCCCAGAACAGAACAGATCGGTGCACATGCTTTTGCAGCCCTTTTTCCTTGAATAAAATCGTAATGAATGCAGTGTCGAATAAATGCAGTATCGCTTACCATCTTTCACCTACCGATATGCAAGTGCGTTTGACTATTGGGCAAACTTCTGTGTCACATTTTATACTCTGGACCAGTACCGGTCACATGACAATGCGGGGGATATGTAAATTAGCTGTATATGTCACACACAAAACACTTTATTTATACACCCAATATTTTAGGTAACCAGAAAAGTTTGTGCGGTTTTCTGTTGAGCACGCTGCAATGACTCATTTTATTTTGTAGTGGTTTGCAGAGTGCAATTTTTTTTTTTTTATGTGCATCATTAGGCACAGATACGCGTCAGTCAATCGGTGTGCTCTAACTTGATATGTACTCTTTTTCAGTGACTTTAATGGCTACCCGATGGTGCAGTGGTCTAAGCGATGGCTTCTGGTCATTCGTCTGAGATGGGTCTGGGTTCAAATCCCCGTGAGGCATGGATATTGTGTTTGTCTTACGGCGCTGGTTCTCCCCCTTCCCTGGAACCAGTGACCCTAATTTAGGGACAGGCGTCTGCTTATAGCCCATCGAGTTGCTCATGGTGGTTGTCAACCCCCCCCCCCTACACACACACAAAAAAAAATCTTTAAAAATGTCTGTTGAACTTAGTGTAATTAAGGCTTTCTTGCTTTATGAATTTAAACTCGGTTTAAAGGCTTCAGAAGCATCCTGTAAGATATGTGCAGCATTTGGAAAAGATGCAGTAGCAGAATGTACTGTGCAGAAATGGTTTAAAAAAATTGTTCCTGGTGATGAATCACTGGAAGATGCACCATGTTCAGAAAAACCCTCCATTATTGATAACAATGAGTTACAGGGCGCTGTTGAAAATAATTCTAGATTGAAACGTGAGTAGTGAAGCAATTCGTTTACACTTGCATCAACTGGGAAAATCATGAAACTAAGCAAATGGGTACCACACGCATTATCATGCATTATAAAACCACATGAACTTTTTTGGTTATTTGACATTTTTCAGTGAAATACTTTTAAGGTACAATTTTGTACTATTAAACCCTCATAAACTTTTTAAGCATTTAAAAAAAATTGGAGTTTGGTTGTATTAGCAGTCTTTATGAAAGCAAGTAGCACAGGAGGTTTTTAGAAGAGTTTTTTTCAGTACAGCCAGTGGCAAATTAAGCATTTGGGGGTGTCAAGCACAACCCAATTTTGTGCCCCCATCACCAATAAGAAATTTCAGTATTTTTTTTTTTTTTTTTTTTTTGAGGATGTTGAACATGAATTGACAAACACATTTATTATTTTTAATTAAACAAAAACACATACATATATAAGAAATCCCTTGCTGATGTAATAGGTAAAAAATATATCATGCATCACATTTGATATTATTAAGTAGTAAATATATTAAAAAAAAAAAAACTTAACCAGACTAGTTTTTCGTTTTGAACACAAAACCCTTCTGACAATTCCCTGGCTTTTGCCGTTTATCGAAAACCCACTTCCACACCCACTCTAATTCCATACAATTCTGCCCACACTTTTCAGCATAAAATTTCTGCTCTGGACTTCCTATTCAGAAGAGCATATTCACATTCTTCTAGCCATTTTGCCAGAGCTCAAGAACTACAATGGATATCATCCTTTGCTAAAAACCATGGTTATCCGGGTGACGTTGTTCAGGAGGTGCACAATAAAGTACGAAACTGCTTTAATTAGTGAACAAGTACCTAAAAAGTATGTTGGATCTGTTGATTTCAATCCACATATTGTAAACCTTCTTACCAACATATACTCCCGTCATAAAACACAATTTGGAATACGATCATGCAATCTATATTCCATTATCCGCAACGATCATTACAAAATTAACAAATGGAAAAATTGGGGTGTGTATGTTATTCCTATGCTCGACACCACCTCTGGTGAACTAAATAATCATTGTGTGGGTTCAACCAAAAGAAATTTGGATTTGAGATTAAATAAACACAGATATAATTTAAAAATGAATTGCCAAAGCACCTCTTTTGCAAGAACTGTAAGTGCTGGAAATTCCATCCCAGACTGGGACAATGCTAAGATCATAAACACACCTAACTCTGTTTATTCCTTGTTATTTATAGAAAGCCTCTATATTTCGGCTTATAATACACGTTGCTGTAATGACTATTATCCTTGTGTTTTACCTGAACCCTGGAGCAATCTGATTAGGGAGGACAGTACAATAACTATTGTTTCTGTTGAGTAATTTTTGTTAGCTAATTATGCTTTTTTGACTGTCTTGTTATCTAGTATATCATGTGACACTGACATTACCTTTCCCATGATGCATCTGCTCCACGTATTTAAGACCAGCATGTAACCACATGATGGAAATCACATCTGATGAAGATGTCACTGTGACAACAAAAGTGCTCATGTTTTTTAACCTGTACATAGATTTCGTTTTTTAGCTGAATAAATATCATCGTGCAACAAGATGGATTTTTTAATTACAAATAAGTGAAATATCTTAGTTATTTGGTATAAATTTACATGTAAAAATCATATTAAAGTAAAACGTTTTTTGCTTTAAGTTTAGCGAGTTTGTCAATAATAGATTCTTAATCTAATGATTGAACATTGTTTTCTGTATAAAAGTGACAGATAGCTTCTTAAATACATACCTGCCAAGTTTTACAGTTTACCCATAATGTTTAATGGAAATTCTGCTTGTTTTGCAGATGAGTTATTTTACAGAATTCTGTTTATTTTTTTCCACAGGCTAGTGCAATTTTGAGGGGACAAGTGTCCCCAAGAACCACCATGCCTGTATATTCTGATTTATATGTGTATGTGATCATAATACCTGTATCAAATTTTATACTCACTTCTGCATCTCTAAACTTCTCTGCTTGCAGCTGATCAGTAAAGACTCATTAAAAGCGCTACGAGATTAGGATTGGCTTTAACTGGTAAAAGAGAGAGAGAAAAAAATGTTAGCCATATTTAAGGCATAAAATTGAGTTTAAAAACATATTAGCAAGGAAATGTAAGGTCAAAATCTCAGTTAAGTTAAAGTAAAAAGTTGCTACAATATTTAATATCGCAATGATTTCGTAGTTCCAAATGGAATTTTTATCTATGTATGTAGCCTAATGACAGTGTACTAATGAGAATTATGTATTGATTGCACTTTGATTGCTGTAAGTGTGAAATAGGGCCAAATATCTTAATTATACAGGGTGATTCAGCTAAGCGTGTACAAACTTCTGGGAGGGGTAGGTTGCACAAAGTCGAATCGGAATCGCATAGCAATGCAGGGTCGGAAACGCCATCTTCATGTGCTAGTTTAAAGAGAGGACGAGAAATGAAAGAGCAGCACGTAAGAGAACAAAATGTTTTTTATTACTCACAAGGCATTTGCAAAATGCATTGAGGTTACAGAAGGTATTCAAAGTTGTGAACATGAGCTGTTACATGCACGTTATGTGAATTGAAGCAACCTTCCTGTGTAAAGCACGCTTCGTCTGTGAACAGCACAGAAGCAGGATATTGAGGTTCTGCCACACTCTTCTACAGGTACCATTGCGCAAATGCAATGCACTGAGGGTAATCCTCGGGTCTTAGTGTCTGAACGCACTGCACACGATATGGATGCAATTGGTCTTCGTGCAGAACCCTCCATACGGTGGATTGGGACAGACCGAGCCGATGGGCAAATTGCTTGTATACTGGCACTTGGAGTGTCTGCTGCATAACTGAACACATTTTCTTCGATGGCAGGAGTGCGTACCCATCATTCCTGACACCTGGCGGGCCCTTGGAAAAAACCAGTGTCGCATAACCTGTGATGCAGTCGTGCAAACACTTGGTGGTTTGGCACTCGTCTCATCGGGTACCATTCCTGGTACAGTCGCATGGCGTCTCGTCCTTTTCAGTCCGCTGCTCCATATGCGAGGTGCACATCAGCCATTTCCGCGTTCATGAGCTTAGCCATCCTACTACCTCTGCGGGCGGTTTACAAATGGCGGTATCCTGAAAGAACGTATGAGCAGCCTCGTGGCCGAACAAAGCCATCTACTGCATGAAGATGGCATTTCCGACCCTGCATTGCTATGTGATTCCGATTTGTCTTTGTGCAACCTACCCCTCCCAGAAGTTTGTACACGCTTAGCTGAAGCACCCTGTATATATAAAGTAGATTAAAATCATTTCATAATGAATCAGCTCATCAATATGTTTAATACATAATGTTACAAATTTTGGGTAGCATAATGGATTCAATTAGTGGGATTTATATGAGATGGGGATAGTGTTAATTATTGGTTAAAATTATCAGTTAGTTGCTTCCCCTTTGTGTAAGAAAAGAGATAAGAACAAAAGGAAAAGGTCGCGACTTTGCCCTTTCTTGAGAGTGACATTTGTCTGAGGAATGCATTATGGCCCCCACATACTTCAGTCTACCAGTATCTTGGAGGTCCACGTAAGTATGTGAGGAATGGCGCTTGGCCCAGGTTCGAGAACTTATTAAGTGTCAACAGAGGAAAAGGGGTGAGTGCTTTATGGAACTGTGGAAATGGCAAAAATGCCAGAACAGAGCCATGGGATGAGTAACAACTATAAGTAATGTGTGTGGGACCCTAAAGGGATCGTTAACCACCATTTATTCCAAGAACAGGGCTGTGTACTCTTGCATTGTGCTCAATTCTTTTAAAACAATTAAAATTGACAACTGAGTGAACGCAGCCTGTGACAATTCTTTGTGCGTAAGCTTCATAACGTCATTCTGCTTTTGTACAAATGCATCGGACTAGTGATGTTAACTTAGTCCTAACCTAACAAAGGTTACTTTCTTCTGGTCCGAGCAGTGGCCATTATTCTGAGGTTTCACTGTATATATCATCTTATCAACCATTATCAATCCACCAGGGGTGAAAGAGTTCTGCCAAAAGGAGGAATTCCTCCTTTTTGGAAGTCATCTGGGGAGTTACTCAGATTGAGAAAAAAAAAAAAAAAAATAGCTCATATGTTGTACATACACTATATTGACAGCAGTCACCGGACACCCCTTCAAAAGCAAATGAGCGGATCCGCTGTGTTGTTAAGATGCGCAGTACAGCTGCAAACGGTATAAAACAAGCCTGCAGTTACCGCAATCATATCGCACTGTGAGGTTGAGTGAAAATGTTGCGGCGGGAGAGAACTGACTTTGAGAAAGGAAAGATTGTTGGGTGCTATATTAGTGGGTTGTCCATAAGTGAAACTGAAAGGCATTTAAACCTACCCAAGTCAACTGTTTTGGATGTACTGAATAAGTGGAAGACACATGGCGTGCCTGAAGCAGCAAAACGTACCGGCAGACCAAAGAAAATTGGTGATAAGGGACGTGGAAGCCTCAAGGATAATCGTTACAGCTAATCGACAGAGTACTTGCACAAGACCTCACTCTACAGGTGAGTAAAAACGCTAGAACCTTGGTATGTACACGTACCATACGCAGAGAACTTCATTCCATGGGTTACTGTGGTTATGCGATTGCTCATAAGCCTTTCATCTCCACTCGGAATGCTACTCGTCGTTTAGCATGATGTAAAAAACATTTATCGTGGACCATAGATAAATGGAAACGGGTCCTATGGACTGATGAATCAAGATACACGATGAATCAAGATACACGATCCATTAGTCTGATGACCGTGTGTGGGTATGGCGGCAGCCGGGAGAATGCTATTTCCTACGGTCAAGTTTGGAGCTGGCATTGTACTTGTGAAAGAGTGTTTTTTCGTGGTATGGTCCCAGCCCATTGGTTATTGTAGACAAACCTTTTAATCAGCATGTCTACCTTAATATTCTGGATAATTATGCCCTATCAAATCTGTGGCAATACTATGGAACCGAGCCTTGTTGGCACCAGCAGGATAATGCACCAAGCCATAAAGCAACGACTGTTACGGCGTGGTTTGACGATAATTCCGTATCGTGTGTGGACTGGCCGGCACAGAGCCCTGATCTTAATCCCATACAGCATCTATGGGATGAATTAGAGCACCACATAAGAAGTTTGGAACCAGGGCCTATTACTAAGCAACAGTTAGCGACAGCAGTATGTACTGAATGGAAGCGCATACCTAACGCTGTGTTCCAAAACCTTGTCGAAAGCATGTCTCGAAGGATCAGTGTATGCATTGAGGCCAAAGGTGGACCTACACCGTACTAATGTATGTCAATAAATGCTATGCTGTTTTTTTTTCTAGATGTCCGGTGAGTTTTGTCAATATAGTGTATGTCCATAGATATTAGGCATCCAGAACTTCTTCTTATATTCCCATACGCAAAAAAAACATATGGTGCGATATTACATGGCCAAAGACTTCAATGTAGAACTGCTATTAAAAGCAGCGACAACACTGTTTGTCACATATATTTTGTTTAAGTATGCAGGGTGGAGTAGTTAGGTCCATAAATGATATGAAAATACAAAACGAACATTAATATTTTTACTTACTCATAATAATTTCGGCATTTTTAGTCACTGGCAAAGCTTCTGCTCGATAGAACGGACATTTGCTTATTTAGATGAGATCCAAGTTCTGCCTGAATGGAAGATTCACGGATTAAAAAACACTATTTTGAGTTAAAATTCTATACCTTTGTATAAGTGTTTGCAAGGAATATGATGATTAAAAACATGAAAGTTAAAAAAACCCAAATGAATAAAAAAGAACACAAAGGAATAAAAGATGGACCCAAACTTAATTCACCACCGCAACACACTTCCAAACATGTTTCGGCAAGAATTTTGCCTTCCTCAGTGGAAACATTAAGGTGTACGTGGGCACCAAGTCCTTGTCGACGATCCTCGAAAGACTGATGTAATGTCTTGTATCGCTCTGCCGTCAGCCTTCGTCGTCGCAGACCATGGACAACTGCGTATCACTGCGCAAGCTGTTAGAGTGGTGGCATCTATGGCATTGTGTTCTTCTTGGTCTACTTTTGCCATTCCGCACCTGTGATCTTTGAACCTGTGTTTATTAGCCTTTTGAAATCGATTGTTTTCCTGTTTGATCAGATATCGCCAGGCATGAGGTAATTCAATTGGTGAAATAGTGTTGCAGCATTTATTTCCTAATTTCTCAATGACCACCGCTTCCGATGTTATGATCTGTCTAGAGTCTTGTGTGATGTCTAATATTCTCGCAGTCGAGCTTCGATTGATTTTCTATGCAGTGTCGAAGCCTGACTGCGAGAATATTAGACATTTGACATCACACAAGACTCTAGACAGATCATAACATCGGAAGCGGTGATCATTGAGAAATTAGGAAATAAATGCTGCAACACTAATTCACCAATTAAATTACCTCATGCCTGGCGATATCTGATCAAACAGGAAAACAATCAATTTCAAAAGGCTAATAAACACAGGTTCAAAAATCACAGGTGCGGAATGGCAAAAGTAGACCAAGAAGAACACAATGCCATAGATGCCACCACTCTAACAGCTTGCACAGTGATACGCAGTTGTCCATGGTCTGCGACGACGAAGGCTGGCGGCAGAGCGATACAAGACATTACATCAGTCTTTCGAGGATCGTCGACGAGGACTTGGTGCCCACGTACACCTTAATGTTTCCACTGAGGAAGGCAAAATTCTTGCCGAAACATGTTTGGAAGTGTTTTGCGGTGGTGAATTAAGTTTGGGTCCATCTTTTATTCATTTGGGTTTTTTAACTTTCATGTTTTTAATCATCATATTCCTTGCAAACACCTATACAAAGGTATAGAATTTTAACTCAAAATAGTGTTTTTTAATCCGTGAATCTTCCGTTCAGGCAGAACTTGGATCTCATCTGAATAAGCAAATGTCTGTTCTATCGAGCAGAAGTTTTGCCACAGTGACTAAACATGCCGAAATTATTATGAGTAAGTAAAAATATTAATGTTCGTTTTGTATTTTCATATCATTATATGGACCTAACTACTCCACCCTGCATACTTAAACAAAATATACGTGACGAACAGTATTGTCGCTGCTTTCAATAGCAGTTCTGCATTGAAATACAGAACTTGTGCCTGCATCATGTAAATTTTTGTGATGGAATTGACATTATTGGTTTGTTGTAAATACATTAACAAAAATAAAATTCTTATTCATTCCTAAAGAAATATTAGACAATTTTAGGCTGTTATACACTGCCATACAATTGCTAAGGACGGATGACAATAGCAACGATAGCAACCATAAAATGGAAGGCAGGAAAATGTGGAAATTAGCATAAGTGTAGGATACAGTGAGACGTGTTGTGCGTATGCAAATTTTGGATTGCCGAACTTGTTCGTGACGTCATAGCGCTGATAAGAGATATAAAGGATTTGACGCTTATTGACTGTTGTTGTTCAAACGCAAAGTTGAAAGGAAAAGAATCAATTGACGAACTAGCAATTTTCAGTATGTCTTCCCGACATCACCTAGATGATTTTACGCATGGCCGTATTATTGGCAAGATTGAAGAAGGGCGAAAAATTACAGATGTTGCCAGGGAGTTCAGCGTCAGCCACAGTGTTGTTTCAAGGCTTTGGAAATCATTTCAAACAAATGGAGAGTGTAGCAAACGTCACGGGGTAGGTCGTGTTCGCAGTACGACACCTGCAGAAGATCGGTACATAGTTCTATCAACAAAAAGACACCAGCGCAGCACAGCTAGTGAAGTAGCAAATCAGTTTATGGCTGCTACTGGCAAGCGGATCTCCCGAAAAACTGTCGCCAGACGTTTGCATGAAGGAGGACTATACGCCCACCGTCCTGTTGTGTGCATCCCATTGTCCAGACGTCACCTTACCGCCCGTTTGCAATGGTGCCATCAACATCGCAATTGGACTGATAACGACTGGTCTGCTGTCCTCTTCTCAGATGAGAGTAGATACAGTCTATCATCGGATTGTCGACGACAACTGATCTGGCATGATAGTGGTACTGCATATTGTCCAGCAAACATAGAGGAAAGGGACCAATATCCGACATGTAGTGTCATGGTATGGGCTGGCATCATGATCAATGGCCGTACGTCCCTCTATGTGCTTCCAGCTGGGACTATGACTGGCCTGCGATACATTAATGATGTTCTGCTACCTCATGTTCGCATGTTCTGTGGTGCTGTCGGTGATAGATTCATTTTCATGGACGACAACGCAACATGTCATCGAACAGTCGCTGTCCAGGAGTGTCTTGAGAGCGAGGATATTCAACGCCTCGTATGGCCAGCACGTTCTCCAGATCTGAATCCCATTGAAAATGTTTTGGATGCTTTGGGGAGGAGTCTTGCTGGTCGCCAATGCCCTCCAATAAACAAGGACACCCTCATCCGTGCACTGACAGAGGAATGGGATAAATTACCCCAACAGCTGCTTGATAATATTGTGCAAAGCATGATACGACGTGTGGAATCTTGCATCGCCCTCCATGGTGTCCATATCCCATATTGACATCTTACGCCGGAACGCCTGCGGACGGTAATTGCATTTTTTTCACGTTTACGTATTCTGCACAAAATGGCCTGTTTGTCCCTTGAACACGTTCCAAAGCCTTCTGGATTTCAGAGCACAATAAATTGTCTTTCTTGTAATGTCCTGGCATTCTGACATTATTTTATTTCACTTGGCATCCAACCACACTTAATTTTTTATGCGCTATATAGCCGTTTATGATCCGTCCTTAGCAATTGTCCAGCAGTGTATATGGTGCTTAGGGTAATTAATAAATGCTCAAAGGTTAATTATTTTTATATAATCCTTTGTGGGAAAAGTTCAGCCTTTTTCTGCCATGACCACTTTCATGTCTGATCCACTGTCTAGATGAAGGTCTCAAATTTCTTCCACAGTGGTTTGTGTTGAGCCACTGTCTTCCATGTCACTTCCGCATGGTTTCGAATTTGATCCACCCATCTGCCGTTTGGTCCGTCCCTTGGAATCTAGTCTGAAATTTTGGTTGTCCATTAGTGGTCCATTCTTCTGGCAATATACACACACACACATACATGCACATTAAGGTTCCGAAAAACCTTGGTAGGGTGCTACTTATTTCCATTACATGCCACCACATCCATGCAGTAAATGGTATCATCCGCAAGCACACGCGCTATCGCCTACGTCACTTCCCTCAGTAGTGGGACACAAACTTTGAGTACATCTACCCAACAGTTCGCAGTTGTGGTCCGTGTCTTCAACTGTTACTGTTTTACAGCATCTAGAAACTGTATACTTCTTTATGAATCACCCCGTATATAGAGGCAGATATCCCCACAAGCTCAGGTAGTAGCATTTGCTGTTCAGATGGCAGCTTATAAGGATGCGATTTCGAACGTGGTATGATAGTCAGCTCTCAGAAGATGGGTCACTTCATCTCGGAAATTACAATGAAATTTGGATTTGTGTGGTCAACAGTTGCAAGGGTGTAACTGGACTACTCAAAAACAGGTGATAAATCCAGAGTGTGAGGCTGGTGTGGCAGTAGAAAAGCCCTGGACGATCGTGGACAGCGGCACCTGGCATTCATCATAACATCTTGCCACAAATATCAGCGCAATTCAATGCTGGGGCCAATAGTAGCATCAGCATTTGGACAGTGCAATATTCCCTATGTTCTATGGGGCTCCAGAGCCAATGTCCTACACGGGTCATTGTTCACCCGACGACTCGGGGCTGTGTGCCTTATCTGGGCTCAGGAACACCACCATTGGACACCAGATGACTGGAAACGTGTAGTCTGGTCCGACAAATTATGGTACCAACTGTTTCGGCAGATGGCTGACTTCGGGTGTGGCTACAATCCCACAAGGCAACGGATTCTGCATGCCAGCAGAAAACACTCCACACCATATCAGATCCGGTGGTGGCTCTGTTATGGTGTGGGGTGTTTTTAGCTGGCACGCATTAGGACCCCTAATTTGTCTGCAGACCGCTGTGACCGGTGGAAGCTACGTAACCATCTGTGGGGAACATTTGCACCCGTTCATGTCATGCAACTACTCCAATGGGTGCGACCACTTTCAACACGACAGTGCGCCACCGCACATGTCCACAGCCGCCCGATTATGGCTGAAGGAACATTCCACAGAGTTTGGCATCCTGACTTGGCTCCCTTGTTCGCTGGATTTAAACGCCATCGAAAAATTTTATTGCACAAGTGTTTGTAATTCAGCTTGAAACTGTAGGCAACAATTTGCGAAAACAGAAGTTAGGCGCAGCGAAAATTACCCTGTAATCTTCAGCCATATAAAGTTCCTCCGCGAATTCGAGAAATTCCGTCTTTTTCGTTATTATTTTGGTCATTCGCGAGATCGATGCACAAGTGAACAGAAACTTTTGAGGGGTTGGTGGGGGATGTTCGTCGGAGGACGAAATTCCATCTTTACGAAACTTTCGAAAACGGAAGGTCGACGGAGTTCAGATTTCTTCCGTGATCGTAATTTCTCTTTTTTTTTCGCGATGTTGCCTCTGTCCTGTATTATTGTTAAATAACAGCTTAATGTATAAATATTTTTATTTCAGCTTGAAAGTAGTAGGGAAATTTCCAAAATTCGCTTTCCCCGCGATGCTCCCACTCTCCTACGTTGTTAAATACCCCCCCCCCGTCCCATAAGTTTTTTCATTTAAGCTTTACAAGGGGGAAGGGGTTCCCGAACACGAAAGTGACAAGTTGGGAAATACGTAAAAATGTATGCATGGTGTTCAAAAGTATTAATATTCTCAAAGTTACACCGTTTATCTAAAATAGTTAAAGCTTTGATATCATGCGCTCATGATCCTCAGACTGGTAGTTCTTTCAGCATGATGGATGATATCATTGTTATCAGAGGGCTTAAAAAAAAGAATTGCGATAGTGAAGAAATAGGAGAGAAGGATATCAGCAGAAAGAAAAATTAAGCAATGGATGCTGTGCGGTTTCTGAGTCAACAAAAGACACACTGACGGTATAGTCCGCATTTTTCCAGTGTTTTGATACTTCACCCAGTTAAAACGTTCAGCCTTTGTTTCCTTCTTTAATCTCATCTTGTCATAAACTGCAATTTTAAAGGCAGTGTGATCATATGGTAAGTGGTGGTTCGCGCACTGCGCGTTCACTTGCTTGGATTTCCCGTCGTGTCAAGCGTTGTGGAATTCTGAATGCATCTGACTGATATTTACTGGTGAGAGTTTAGAACTTAAGGTGGTTCCACCTAAAATCTCTGCCTTATGTTCCCAATGGTAGAACTTCTTTACATATTTTCTTCGCAATTAATCTATTCCCAAGGATGAAAATTTGCACATCGATAAAACTAACTTTAAGTTATAGCATGGGATACTTGCGAAAACATAACCGTAATTATATTAAAAATCAATAATTTTTCTTTGAGTAATGTTCAGACCTGTTAATAATAATTAAGCAATCTAACATTTGTTTGTCAGTACACAAACAAATGTTAGATTGCTTAATTATTGTTATGTTTTAGCAAGTATTAAGTATCCCACGCTATAACTTAGTTAGTTTTATCGATTTGCAAATTTTCATCCTTGGGATTACATTAATTGCGTAGAAAATATGTAAAGTTTTACCATTGGAAACATAAGGAGGCAGAGATTTTAGGTGAAACCACCTTAAATCTCGCAAGGTTACCTATTGTGCCCTCGTCAGCGTAATCAACTTTGTGTTTTGCACGTGTAAGTTTGTTTCATTAGTGTCCATGTTTGTTGTGGCTCGTATTTCTTTTTCACAAAGAGATAGAACGTTTCGTCAAAAAGCGTCTATGTATGCCACGCAATAATACTAGTTGCTACTGACAAGGCTCTTGCCGATGTTGGCAGGTATGTTACGGAATTGTGGGACGGGCGCAGTGGTCTAAGCGATGGCTTGTGATCATTCGTCTGATATTTCTTCGGGTTCGAATCCCGTGAGGCATCGATATTGTGTTTGTCTTACGGCGCTGGCTCTCTGCCTTCCCTGGACCAGTGGCCCTAACTTAAGGACGGGCGTCTGCTCATAGCCCGCTGAGTTGCTCACAGTGGTCGTTAAACCTCCAACCCAAAAAAAAAAATTTGTGGGACGCTCTTCAGGAAGAATGGGCGCTGTCTCCTTAGTACTACGCAGGGGTGTAGGAGAAGTGGCCATAAAAATTTTAAGGGGCTGTATAAAAATTGCGTTTTTGATCGCTTTGTGGCCACGTCCCCAGAAGTTGGTTATCTGAATCACATAGTCTTCGTATTTTCTTAATTGCGATATTTAATGTAATTCTATATAAAAAAAAATGTTTATAATCTGCAACTCAACAAAAGAATTTAAGGGTTTAAAAACTACAGCTCAACAAATTCTCTGCTGGCATGTGCAAATTCAGGAACCTGTTAGAAGAGGGGGATTCGTACCGAAAATATAAATTATTTCTGGTCCGATCCGGAAATTTTCAGCGTTTACAAACTACAACTCTACAAATTCTCTGCGGGCAGGAAACGGGACGGGGACTTCATACCAAAAATATAAAAAATACAGTTTCTGGTCCTATCGGGATATTTTTGGCGTTTGCAAATTACAACTCCACAAATTCTCTGCGGGCATCTTTTACCGCAAGAAACGTGTCTGTTGTAGGCGATACCCCCCTCCCAATCCGGCAGATTTCCTGCGTTCCGAGCGGGGTCCGGGTTCGAATCCCGGTGAGGCATGGATGTTGTGTTTGTCTTACGGCACTGGCTCTCTCCCTTCCCTGGAACCAGTGATCCTAAATTAGGGACGGGCGACTGCTTATAGCCCATTGAGTTGCTCACGGTGGTCGTTAAACCTCCAATAAAAAAAAAAAACCCCGATAATCTCCCGATTGGACCAGAAATTCTTAATATTTTCACCCCCCCCCTCACCGTTTTCTTGGGTTTTCACATGTCCGCAGAAAATTCGTTGAGTTTTAATTTGTAAACGCTGAAAATCTCCCGATTCGACCTGAAATTCTTTATATTTTAGGTATTAAGCCTCATCTACAGGTTTCCTGCATTTGCACATGACTGCAGAGAATTTGTTGAGCTGTAATTTATAAACCCTGAAATTTGCCGCCCCGGTGGCGCAGTGGTCTAAGCGATGGCCTCTGATCATTCGTCCGTAAAGGGTCCGGATTCGAATCCCGGTGAGGCATGGATTTTGTGTTTGTCTTTGTCTTACGGCACTGGCTTTCTCCCTTCCCTGGGCACAATGACCCTAAATTAGAGACAAGCAACTGCTTATAGCCCATTAAGTTGCTCACGGAATTCCTTTGTTGAGTTTTAGATTATAAACATTTTCTATTAGGAATTAAGGAAATTACGGAAACTTTATGCGAGTCAGATAACCAACCACTGGGGACGTGGCCTCGGAGTAGTCAAGAACGCAATTTTTATATGACCCCTTAAAATTTTTTGTGGTCAGCTCTCCGCTTTGTCTTTGGCCCGAAAATCATGGAAATGTCTGAATTTCTTATTGAAAATGAAATATTACAAAAATGTTTTGTGAACAATAGTTGCTTAAGTAGTGGGAAATATAGCCACACGATATTTGTTTATTCAGAAGAATTTTATGGCACTGAAATTGCAATGTGGCCAATTCTCCGTACCGCACTCCACAGAGATCGTGGGTTGCCGCCCCGGTGGCCGAGTGGTCTAAGCGATGGCCTCTGATCATTCGTTCGAAAGGGGGTCCGGGTTCGAATCCCGGTGAGGCATCGATGTTGTGTTTGTCTTACGGCACTGGCTCCCTTCCATGGAACCAGTGACCCTAAATTAGGGACGGGCGACTGCTTATAGCCCATTGAGTTGCTCACGGTGGTCGTTAAACCTCTAATAAATAAAAAAAAAAAAGACCGTGGAATCCATGCCCCATCGCGTTGCCGTTATCCGATCGCGAGGAGATTGCTGGCACAAGTCATATAAAATGTTTGCAATTAAACAAAGCTTAGTTATTATTTACCAGTGCACTATTTCAAGGTGTTTTTTTTTTTTTTTATGATCGGCATGTCAGTTTTGAAAATTGTTCGAAAAGTTTAAGAGGTCAACACAAATCGAAATTATGAACGTATGTAGATTTTTTTATCTTAATGTTTATTTTTGTGCTTTTTAAAATATCATTCGCCGCCCTGGTAACGCAGTGGTCTAAGCGATGGCTTTTGATGATTCGTCCGCGATGGGTCCGGGTTCGAATCGCGGTGAGGCATGGATTTCGTGTTTGTTTTACGGCACTAGCGCTCTCCCTTCCCTGGGGCCAGTTACCCTAATTGACCGGCAACTACTTATAGACCACTGAGTTGCTCACGGTGGTCGTTAAACTTCCAATAAAAAGAAAATATGCATGTATCATTCGCACATATTTGCTGTGAGCTCCTAGTTTCCGTTCTGCGTGGTAAAACAATATACATTCTACTAATGCTCCATCATCTATGAAGTGCCCAAATATCAGTTATTTATATGAAATATTAAATTCACGCGCAACCATGGCCGCTGGCTTTTTGTGTGCATAGGGACTTCACGATACAGTATGCTGAGGCATCGAATGTAAGTAAATTCACCGTGGGAGCAAAATCCTCAATATAAAATTTTATTAAATAAATTGCATTAATATTTTCTTAATGTATCGTTTACCTAATCTGTCGCACAATGTTTTACAAAATGATGTTGCTGTGCGGTACGTTCCCCCAAGTTCCGATCGTCAGGCCCTGACATCTAGCAGTGGTTTCTTGCGTAACCTGTTGCCGCCGAGACAAAGGGTACCCAAGTAAATCGGAAGGCATTTAACTCTATGGGGTCTGCGGCCTGTCTAGAGACGCTGGTATTGACTACGTTCCACACGTGTGACCGTCTCCCACCAATGCCTTAGGCAGATTCTTTACCTGTCTGGAGACTCTGGTCTCCTTCCGTAGGCCTCAACTGCACAGTGACGTTATTAAACTTTCAGTTGTGTGTTTTGCTGTCATAAACCGGGTCCTGTGCTCTTTTAGGATGATTCATCCCCTCCCGTATCTTGAACCAAACGTATTGTGCAAGTTTTCCCTCTGGGAACGAAATGCCGTATTCGGAAACTTTCGCGAAAGTGAGACAGAGTGGAAAAATTTCCGTAATCGAAACTTTTGTTTTCTCGCGATGTTTCTTTGCCTTGTGTTGTTAAATGTATTTCAGCTTGAGAATGTGGGCAGCAATTTCCGAATACAGAACTTGGAAGTAGCGAAGGTTCCTCGTGTACATGACATCTTTGTTTATCGCGATGTTTCTTCTGACGTGGATTGTTGTGAAATAACATTTTACTCCATAAATATTTGTATTTCAGCTTCAGAATTGAGGAAAATTTTCGAAAAACGGAAGTTGGACAACGATTATTTCTGCCGTAATCGTTTTTTTTCTTCGCGATGTTCTCGCTGTTTTATAGTTGTTGCTAAAAGTTATTTTTATCCATAAATATTCGATTTCAGCTTGGTGCGCTAGAGAGAGAGGGGGGGGATTCTAAAAACGGAAGTGACTAATTTTGATAGCTTGTAAGAATTGATGCAGAGTGTTAAAAAGTATTCATCCCCTCTGAGTTGCACCATTTTTCTAAAATAGTAAATGCTTTGATACGTATTTGTGGTCCTTTAGTTGAAAATTCTTTCAGCATGACATGAAATTATAGTAAAGAAGGAAGAACATCGAAACCTGTTTGGCTGGCCCACAGGGTTAAGTCTGTGTTATTTGGGAGAAGCAGTGATATATATATATACATCATATCCTCCAAAATCAGAGGATATGATGTATATTAGAGAACAAGCTACAATGAAGAAGTTGGAAAGAAAACATCAACTGAAAGAAAAATTCAGCAGTGGGTGCATAGAAAAAATCAAGGTTTGCTCACAAGAGGAAACTTGCACTGATGTTCAAGCAAGTGCAACAACAAAACAAGTGAACAAACTGGGTTTGAGGCAGTGTCTTTTAAAACCAGTTTATTTTGTTTTGAATTTGGTTATCTGAACCAGTTTAATATTTATGTAGATAAATTGTAGTGAATAATTCTTTCTTGCCCGTGTTAAAACTTTTTTGAGGCATGTTCCAATTTTTTAACCTGGTTCAAAAGTGTGTGTGTGTTTTTTTTTTTTTTTTTTTTTTTTCCTCTCTCTCCCATTTGTCGTGCTCATATATATTATTCTTGGTGATAAAAACGGATCTGTACAATAGGGTGGGTTCAAAAAACCTGAAATTCTCTGATCAAAACACCCTAGTGCAGAAAAGTTGTGAGTGAGCACCACTAAGAACTGTGTGAAATATTTTTTCGAATTGATTAATATCTCTGTCTCTGACCAGAGGCTCAAAGTTTTGAAATTTCACTAAAAACATAACATTTTCGAGTGTCCTTCGAAAATACCAGAATTACTCGGATAGAAATGCCCTAGTGCAGAAAAGTTGAGTGAGTACCACTAAGAATTGTGTGAAATATTCTTCGAATCTGTTAATATTTTTGGCTCTGACCAGAGGCTCAAAGTTTTAGAAATTTCACAAGAAACCTGATATTTTCGAGTGTCCATCAAAAATACTAGAATTACTCGGATCAGAAAGCCCTAGTGCGGGAAGGGTTTTAATAACCATCATCAACAACAAATATATAAGGTATAATTTCAATCAGTTAATTTATTTAGCTGTGTCCAAAGGCTAGAAGTTTCGAAATTTTACGTAAAAAACGTGAGATGTATTGCAATAATACATCACGCTCCCGCTCAGCCAAACCAGCAATCCTGTCTTGGTATACCCTCCTCAGAATGAACTAGGATTGAGTTGGTTTACTGGTACTGGGGCGATACAAATCATATGTTCCTTCATCAGAAACTAATTCGATTTCAGTTGGATCGTCGTCGTCAGTCCTACTGGAAACACACGCAACCTCCTGTATTCTGGGAAGAGCAGAATCTTGTAATTTTCTCTTGATTTGCTTTTTCGAGCTTCTGTGTTTTGATAAGATCAACGGGACCTCCAGTAGCGAACAAAAGTATTTGGCGAAACACTTTTTCGACCTTAATTTTTTTTCTGCTGGACCAAATTCGGTCATTTTGGGATATGATATAAGTTAGTTCGTGGGTTACATTGTCGCGTAGTTTGTATTTCGCTCAGAGCAAATTTGTCGTTCGAAATGGGCCATATTCAAGAGTTGCCAATTATTTCCCATTTGTTTGCTGCATGTATTAATGTTTTTCTTGTGATTTTTGTGGGTTTTGTGATGTGTAGTGTGATAAGTCAATCTTAGGTTTTCAAAAATGGGTAAAAAGGCTGAGATCCCTGTGGGAGCTCGCCAGGCGGCCGTGAACACGATGGAATCTGGAATGCGCATCACCAACATTGCGTGGGCCCTGAAGATCCGACACCAGTCCATTTCAGCTATCCTGCAACGTTATAAGAAGACTGGGACCGTCAAGAACAGTCCGCGATGTGGTAGGCTTCATTCCACTACGTTGTGTCAGGATAGGCGCATCTTCCGTCGATCTCGTGCTGATCCCACCTTGACTGCTGTGGACATTGCCACCGGATTCCGTGACAGCAATGACCTGAACGTCAGCCGAATGACCATTTCCCGTCGTCTCATTGCTGGTGGATTGAATGGAAGACGCCCCGCCAAGAAACCACTCATTGGAGTCGAGAATCGACGAGCCAGTGTCGTGTTTGCGCGCCGTCATCGACACTGGACCGCGGCAGACTGGAGTAAGGTGCTTTTCACTGACAAGAGCAAGTTCAACTTGTTTGGAAGTGATGGCATCCGATACATACGACGTCCGTGTGGCCAGAGATTCAAACCCCAGTTCATTCAGCAGACTGTCAAGCACGGAGGAGGATCACTCGTGGTTTACGGCGCCTTCTCTCGCAATGGAATGGACCCCATCATCAAGATTGACGGAATAACGACCGGCCAGAGCTACAAGAACATGCTCATCAATGATGTCTTCCCATGGGCAAACCAGAACATGCCACCCGGATGGATCATGCAGCAAGACAACGGCCAAAAGCACACCTCCAGAGTAGCGAAGGCAGCCTTCCAGCAGCAACAGGTCACACTTCTAAACTGGCCATGCCAATCTCCAGACCTCAACCCCATAGAGCACATGTGGGAGGAGCTGGAGAGACGATGTGTGAAGAAAACCTGCCGGAATAGGGCCCAGAAATTTGACCAGCTGTCTGCAGAATGGGCGCGAATTTTGCAGGTCACCGTCGAGTAGCTAGTGGACTCGATGCCGGCCCGTTGTGCAGTTGTTATTAAGTCTCGTGGTTATCCCAGTAAGTATTAGTTATTGTTTTGTCGTTTTCTCGTACTTGTTTTCTGTTATTGTTGCATTAAATGAATGTGATACACACCTACTTTGTTGGTCAATTTGTATGATCTTTGCGATTAAGCTCGGTGCCTGATCTGTGTTAAGGTTTCCAATCCATCTGCATATGGGTCATGTTTACAACTGAATAACACATATCATATCCCAAAATGACCCGATTTGGTCCAGTAGAAACAATATTATGGCCGAAAAAGTGTTTCGCCAAATACTTTTGTTTGCTACTGTATGTAACAGTTCCTGGTTGATCTCGGATCCACAAGGAACAGTCATTCTTTGGCTGGGACTTCATTCACTGAAGGGCAAGTGCATTTATTTTTATCTGAGCACTTGCAAGCAGCTACATCAAAAAGTATATTTATTTCATGCCTAAACTTTTCAACCATTTCTTTCACTGTTTGACTTTTAGTAACACGTCTACTAGAACATTTCATGCTAAAGTACTTTTTGTGATATGAGAGCAACACAGCATGTACACGCTGCTGAGAAACTGTCAGAATAGATGCTCTTTGAAACAACTTTTCAATTTTCCCAGCCAAGCATCTGCAATACATGAGAAACTAGTTTCTTGTTTGCTGTCAGTATCCAAAATAATTTTACGCCTCTTGTTGAAACACCTTATGACATCTTCATATGTCGAAAGCTGGCTGTCACATAGATCTTTCGGGATTCCAAAAATGGAACAAACAAACATTTGTCTCGGAGGCTTTGAACTTGAAGACTTCGGAATTGCCATCACATTCGCCATTACTCCAGCAAAGTTATACTGCAGCGTTTCATTGCAGTCAAACTTACTGAAATGATGTAGCTGTGACGGTGACCTCGAATCCCCCTCCCCACCCACCCCACCCTACGTTGGTAAGAGTAATGGCAGCCAAGTTCATTCTGAAGAGGACAGACCAAGACAGGATGGCTGGATTGGCTGAGAGGGAGCGTGATCGTGAGTGTATTATTGCAATATATTTTGCGTTTTTTGTGTAAAATTTTGAAACTTTGAGCCTTTGGTCAGAGCCAAATAAATTAACTGATTGGAATTATACTTTATACATTTGTTGATGGTTATTAAAACCTTTTCCACAGTAGGGCATTTCAATTCGAGTTATTCTGGTATTTTCGACAGATACTTGAAAATTTCATGTTTCTTGTGAAATTTCAAAACTTTTTAAGCCTCTCGTCAGAGCCAAAGATATTAACCGATTCAAAAAAATACTAGACAAACCCCGTCAAAGTCGACACTTGTTTTTTTTTTAAAGGATAAACTCATATGAAGCAACAAATGTAAACTTTATTTGATTGACAAAAAAATGTTAGAAATTCATTCAAACATTTCAGTAAAGATAATATTTTACTGAAATGTTTGAATGAATTTCTTCTTGTTGAAACACCTTATGACATCTTCATATGTCGAAAGCTGGCTGTCACATAGATCTTTCGGGATTCCAAAAATGGAACAAACAAACATTTGTCTCGGAGGCTTTGAACTTGAAGACTTCGGAATTGCCATCACATTCGCCATTACTCCAGCGAAATTATACTGCAGCGTTTCATTGCAGTCAAACTAACTGAAATGGTGTAGCTGTGGCGGTGACCTTGAATCCCCCACCCCACTCTACGTTGATAAGAGTAATGGCAACCAAGTTCATTCTGAAGAGGACAGACCAAGACATAATGGCTGGATTGGCTGAGAGGGGGCGTGATCGTGAGTGTATTATTGCAATATATTTTGCGTTTTTTGTGTAAAATTTTGAAACTTTGATCCTTTGGTCAGAGCCAAATAAATTAATTGATTGGAATTATACTTTATACATTTGTTGATGGTTATTAAAACCTTTTCCACAGTAGGGCATTTCAATTCGAGTTATTCTGGTATTTTCGACAGATACTTGAAAATTTCATGTTTCTTGTGAAATTTCAAAGCCTCTCGTCAGAGCCAAAGATATTAACCGATTCAAAAAAATAATAGACAAACCCCGTCAAAGTCGACAGTTTTTTTTTTTTTAAAGGATAAACTCATATGAAGCAACAAATGTAAACTTTATTTGATTGACAAAAAATGTTAGAAATTCATTCAAACATTTCAGTAAAGATAATATTTTGAGTCCATCCATTTGCGACAAGTAATCCAGGTGCATCTTCGTGAGTGATCTTTACTACTACAGAATCCTTTGATCTTGCTCGAGATAGGGCAACGAAGAGCATATCATGTGAGAAGACTGGTTCTGACAGGTATATTCCAATTTTAGCAAGTGTCTGTCCTTGAATCTTATTGTCAACGCAAATAACAATATGATAGGAAATTGAATCTGTTTGATCGTAAAAGGGAAAGTGCTGTCGCTTGGAGTCTGTGGAATGCATGGCAAGGTGTGCAACAACCCCTTGTGATTTCCACAGAAATTGTATTTGGAAGAGCGACTTTATGATCATATGTGTGCCATCGACTAAACATTTCCTTGTGTCCAGGTTCGTGATTTTTTTTTTCTTGACTGAAGGTTTAATGACCACAGTGAGCAATTCAATGGGCTATAAGCAGTCGCTCATCCCTAATTTAGGGTCACTGGTTCCAGGGAAGGGAGAGAGCCAGTGCCGTACGACAAACAACATTCATGCTTCACCGGGATTCGAACCTGGACCCTTCACGAACAAATTATCATAAGCCAGTGCTTAGACCACTGGGGCAGCCAGGTTCGTGATAAGCATCATGACTGTACCCTTTTTCAGTTGTAGAATGTGAGGCGAAAGTCCACTTATCTTGATCGTGTGCAAAACTTCAACTGGATAGCGTACTCTTTCACTCTCATCTTCAGTTACAACTGTGTTTGTAAATGTTGTTGGAATGAGATTCTCGTTGCGAATACTCTTCATTCTCTCTTGTCTGAGACATATAGTTGCGACCCATTGATCGCTCACGCCTTCCAGTAAGGCTTTAGGTTTTTTATTTTGAAGGGTAAGTATGCAATAAAGTATTTACTTACTTTAGGACTGATCATAGAACACCATGCACACACCGAGTCTGACACTGAACTGAATACCTGATGTAGATAAAGGCCACACTCTTCTTCCATAGACTTTACGTGGGAACTTTGCCACTCCGCCATGCCCGAACCATTGCTCCAATCTGTTTTCTCTTCGACTGGCACACCTACATAGTAAGACCTTTATTTTGATCCATCAACCATATTTTTACATTCAGCCGTTCTCTCAAAATAGGTCTCAGAGTAAAAAAACTTATAGAATTAATATATAGATTTCACACAATTCTTAGTGGTGCTCACTCACAACTTTTCTGCAGTAGGGCGTTTCGATCAGAGCATTTTGGGTTTTTTCGACCCACCCTACTGTACAACTTGGATTATATTGTATCTGGTTGTTCTGATGATTTAACCAAATGGTTCTTGTTTCTTAAAAATTTTCCTTGTGAACCTTTTTTGTTTTGTGTGTTCTTTCTTTAGGATTAAAACCTATATAGAGTTTTGCAAACCATAGGGAAATTGTAATCTCATGGGAATCGCATACCTGCCAAGTCTTGTGATTTACCTGTAAAATTTACAGAGATTCTACTTGTTTTAGGGTTATTTTACTAATGACTTTTACAGATTGTAGTTTTTTTGTTCTTGTTTTTTCTTCCAGCTTAGTACCGTATCGATGGGAGAATGAGTGGCTCCAAGGATTATCATGCCTACATATTTTGATTTAGCTGATTACAATTTCGCCCGCTTCTGCATGCCCAACCTCTTTGCAGCCAAGCAGGAAAAATGCTGTAGGATTAGGATTGGCGATAACTGCTAAGAGAGAGAGAGAGAGAGAGATAGAAATTATGTAATACTTAAAATTGCTTTATTTAAAGGTATTTTAACATTAGCACAAAAATATGTCAAACCTCATTTAAATTAAAGTAAGGTCAGGTGATGCGTAACATCACAGCCTCTCCTTGACAAATGTCAACCCCACCTTCTCGTGGTGCATCCTGTTCCCACTAAAGGGGCTCTGACGACCGCCCATAG
This sequence comes from Macrothele yani, assembly GCA_039090855.1. Lineage (NCBI taxonomy): Eukaryota > Metazoa > Arthropoda > Arachnida > Araneae > Macrothelidae > Macrothele > Macrothele yani. The sequence continues at coordinate 70,324,667 of CM077016.1, read as the reverse complement.
CGGTATAACTATACCATCGGGATTAGAGGAAATTCTATCCCACACTCACCAACCCGCTTGGCCAGCGTGGTGAGTTATGGCCAAACCCCTCCAAAATGATTCCACAACTTAAATCTTGGCCCTCAGTCTCCGGCAGCTGGAATGTACCTGGCCAAGGCAGCGGCCAGTGCGACATGAAGGCAGAGGGTGCTAAGAATCCCCGGAGGACCGGACTAGGCTGCCATCTGATGCTGACCTTGGCTACTTACAATGGACGCTCCCTATCTTCTGATTCAAGGCTTCTTGAATTGGAAGAGGAACTACAAAGGATCAAGTGGGACATCGTGGGGCTAAGTGAGGTAAGGAGAAAAGGAGAAGATCTCATCGAACTGAAAAGTGGACATCTCTTCTACTATCGTGGGACAGATACTGGCAGAACTAGTGGTGTTGGATTTATAATAAACAAGAAACTGAAGGATAAAGTTGTAGAAGTTGAAAGTTCCTCTGACAGAGCTGCACGACTTGTTATCCAACTCTCGAAAAGATACCAGGCTCAGATTATTCAAACTTATGCACCCACCACAAGTCATCCTGAAGAAGAAATTGAAGAATTTTATGAGGAAATTTGTCATCTAAATAATAAAGGTAAGCAACACTTGAAAATAATTATGGGAGATTTCAATGCAAAAATAGGGCAACGGCAACAGAATGAAACTTCAGTAGGTAAATTCGGTCACGGCAACAGAAACCAGCGTGGAAATACTCTTGTTGAGTTTGCAGAGGCAGAAGGGTTTTTCACCTTGAACTCCTTTTTCAAGAAAAAGTCACACAGGAAATGGACATGGAGACATCCAAATGGGACGACAAGTGAAATTGATTTTATTATGTGTAACAAAAAATTCGTCATAGAAGACTGCAGTGTGCTAAACAAGTTCAACACAGGTAGTGACCATAGATTGGTGAGATGTAAGATGCACCTCAACACTAAACTTGAACGTGGCAAGCTCATAAGACAAACAAAATCTATTGACATAACCAACCTTAAAAAACACCATAATACCTTCAAGTTGGAACTGAAGAACAGGTTCTCTGCTTTAGAAGGCCTAACATCGGAAGAAGTGGACATCTCTGAAGTTAACAGAAAAGTAACCAAAGCTCTTATGGAAACAGCAACAAAATTAGCTGGGTCTAAGAACAAGTTGCATGTGAACAAATTATCAGGAAAAACCAAAATGTTGATGCAAAAAAGAAGAGAGATGAGGACAACTAAAGAAGATGTGACTTCCAAAGTGGAATATATAGAGCTATGCAAGACAGTAAGAAAAAGTATCACTGAAGACGTAAGGAAATTCAAATGTGAACTAGTGAGGAAAGCAATTGAAAACAACCAAAGCCTAAAGATAGCAAAGGGACATCTCAGTAAGGGAAGAAAACAGATTATGGCACTGAGAAAAGAAGATGGTTCTGTAACAAGAAATAGAGGCGAAATTTTGACAAGAGTGAAAGATTTCTACTCCAAATTATATGAAAGGGATGATATATGCACTCCAGACATCATGAAAGATACCAGTACCAGAGTTCTTCCAGTCCTTCCCAGCAGAAGTTGCACATGCAATCAAGAACATGAAGCGAGGAAAAGCTCCAGGAGAAGATGGAATTACTGTAGACATCATACAAGAAGCAAGTGGAGAAATCGAAACAGTACTCGCCCAAATTTTCACTCGATGCCTTAATGAAGGAAAGATGCCTGAGGATTGGAACACCGCTACAACGATCCTGCTACATAAGAAAGGTGACATTGAGGATCTCGGAAACTACAGACCTATCAGCCTCCTATCAGTAGTTTATAAAATCTTCACTAAAGTTCTTTCACACCGATTGAAGGTAACACTGGACATGGCTCAACCGAGAGAACAAGCTGGATTCAGGAGTGGCTACAGCACAATAGATCATATCCACGTGCTGAGAGAACTAATTGAAAGAGCAAGGGAATATGAACTTCCATTGTGCATGGCTTTTATCGATTATGAAAAAGCCTTTGATTCGGTGAAACCATCAGCAGTTACAATGGCTCTGAAAACCTGCGGTATTGAAGATGCATACATTAATATTATTAATAACATCTATGAAAATGCAAGTGCAAAGATTAGGCTGTTTGAAAATACAACACACGTAAAAATTGGAAAGGGAGTGAGACAAGGTGACACCATATCTCCGAAGCTCTTTAATGCCACATTGGAGGGTATTTTTCAATCGCTGAGCTGGGAAAACAAGGGGATAAAGATTAATGGAGATTATCTAACCCACCTTCGTTTTGCTGATGACGTAGTCATTTTTGCAACTACCCCATCAGAGCTGCAGAGTATGATCCAGGAACTTGCTGACAAGAGTAAAGAAGTGGGATTAAAAATGAACTTTGAGAAGACAAAAGTGATGTTCAATGCTTTTACAAGAAATGAAGATTTATCGATTGATGGAGAAAAGCTGGAGATAACAGACACGTACGTTTATCTTGGACAGCAGATATCAAGTGAGGGTCACATTGGTGAAGAAATTAATCGGCGTACAAAACTTGCCTGGAGAGCTTTTGGAAGAAACAGCATAATTTTCAAGAGCAATATGCCATTATGTCTTAAAAGAAAAGTGTTTGATCAATGCATCCTTCCAGTGCTTACGTATGGTGCAGAGACGTGGACCTTAACTAAAAGAGACATGCAAAGGCTGCAGACAACTCAAAGAACCATGGAGAGGTGCATGCTTGGTGTAACCAGGAGAGATAAGAAGAGGAACTCGTGGATCCGAAAAATGACAAGAGTGGAAGACATCATGATCAGAGTTAAATCCCTGAAATGGCAATGGGCTGGACATACTGCCAGAACGACAGATCATCGATGGACAGCCGAAATTTTAGATTGGATTCCAAGGGACAGGAAAAGACCCAGAAGAAGACCACATGGGAGATGGTTGGATGAAATTCGAAAGTATGCAGGGGTGACATGGAGGAGAATGGCACAAGACAGACCGTTGTGGAGGAAACTTGGGGAGACCTTCGTCCAGCAGTGGATTGATAATGGTTGACAATGATGATGATGATGACATATCACAATCTACATATTTAAAACACAAAGCAGTTTCTACAATCTGCCAACACCACCCACTGGAGCGATTTTCACAATTTTTTTTTTTTTCCAAATGAAAGCTACTGACCCTCAGATTTATAATCACTAATTTTTATTTTCATAAGTATTTTTTTTTTTTTTTTTCTTTTTCTTTTTGCTACTGTGGCATTTTCTTTATATAATCCGCCGTTCGGTATTCTGCCGTTTGTTCTCGCTTCAGTACTTGCAATGCCATCTGCCTTTTTGCAGTGGTCAGACTTGGAACTAAGCCCTCCGATATCAACTGCGTAGTTGTAATTATCCAAATCATTTCAGTAGTTTTCAACATTAGTAAAAAAAAAAAAATCTGTACATTATTGTTAACTATTTTCTTTCATGGGTGTGATCAGGCTGTATGTAAACAAAGCTGAACGGTACACAAAAAAAATTAGGAACTACTCGAAAGCCATCTGATTTGGTAGTACAGCTAAAAATAAAAAAAATAATAATAAATAAACGAAATGGCTAATGTCCACCAGAAAGAAATAAGCTTCCCAACAGTGAAAGAATTATCCACATCAGTTCAGTAGTTTTCTAGATTACCTCAAACACACAAAGTTTCTCTCTTTATATGCTATTAGCATTAATATAGATAAACTAAATAGCCTATGTCAACCGGAAAGAAGTAAGCTTCCTAACGGTGAAACAATTGTCCAAATCGGTTCTTTAGTTTTTGAGATTAGTAAACAAAATTCCGTATATTATTGTGAACTACTTTCTTTCGCATTGGGTGTGACCAGGTTGTATGTAAACAAAGCAGAATGATACACAAGAAATCTGGAACTACTTTGAAGCCATCTGATTTGGTAGTACAGCCAAAAAGTAAAAAATAAATGAAATAGCCTTATGTCCACTAGAAAGGAATAAGCTTCCCAATGGTGAAAGAATTAACCAGATCGGTTCATTAGTTTTCGAGATTACCTCAAACACACAAACTTTCTCTCTTTATATACTAGTATAGATTATATAATGATACCAAAAAAAAATTGTTAAAAACCAAACTGGCAAAATAAAACATTTTTAACCCCATTGTGTTATCTAGACACGATATTTTGGGTCACTGAAAGAATACCTCAATACTCCAATGTAAGCCTGTCAACAATGAGTAAGCACATGTTTATACAATAATGAAGAGCATCATTGTTAAATTCATATACAAGTAGTTGGGAAAATTAATGGGAATATTATGCAAATTTTGTTGTTGGTGGGCCATCTTATACACTGCTCATTAATAATCCAACCGTTTATTATAGTTATGCATTTTATTACGAAATGTGTTATGACTAGAAAAAATTTCTGTCACAGCTTTTTCAACTGTGCATGGCACGGGTTATGGTCTATTAATTAATAATTTCGCAGTTGCAAATGAAATTTTTATCTGCATGTGTTGCTTAAAGATAGTGTACTGATGATATGATTATATTTGTATATTGACATACCTGCCAACATTGGCCAGAGCCCTGTCATTAGTATCTAGGATTACTGCCCAGCATATGTAGATACCTTTTTAGGAAATGATCCATTTCTTTGTGAAAAGGAAATGCCACCGCAGCAAAACATTACAGCAAACAACGGCACTAATGAAAAGAACTTAACACGTGTGAAACATGAAGTTGATTCTCCTGGAGAGGGCACTATAGGTAACATTGCCATATTGAAGCTTGAAACTTCCACCAATAAAAATTGGTCGGATACATTCGGAATTCCTCAACGCTTGACGGATGGGAAATCCAAACATGTGAATGCACAATGCATGAGCCTCCACTTACCACATGATCGTGCTGCCTCCAAAGTTAAAGTTTTATGACAATAAACAGCATTTATATGTATCATAAAAATAGCAAAAAAAAAACTAATTTTGTTTTGAAAAACAAGGGAAATTCGTAGAAACTATGGACATTCCATCGTAATTGGCAGATATTTATCAATTGCATTTTAGCTGCTCTAAGTGTGAGATAGTGCCAGGTATCTTATATATGACACATGAAATTTATTAAAATATAAAAAAATGAACTTTCAGAAGACAAAAGTGAAGTTCAATGCTTTTACAAGAAATGAAGATTTATCGATTGATGGAGAAAAGCTGGAGATAACAGACACGTACGTTTGTTTATCTTGGACAGCAGATATCAAGTGAGGGTCACATTGATGAAGAAATTAATCGGCGTACAAAACTTGCCTGGAGAGCTTTTGGAAGAAACAGCATAATTTTCAAGATCAATATGCCATTATGTCTTAAAAGAAAAGTGTTTGATCAATGCATCCTTCCAGTGCTTACGTATGGTGCAGAGACGTGGACCTTAACTAAAAGAGGCATACAAAGGCTGCAGACAACTCAAAGTAGCATGGAGAGGTGCATGCTTGGTGTAACCAGGAGAGATAAGAAGAAGAACTCGTGGTTCCGAAAAATGGCAATAGTGGAAGACATCATGATCAGAGTTAAATCCCTGAAATGGCAATGAGCTAGACATACTGCCAGAAGGACAGGCCATCGATGGACAGCCGAAATTTTAGATTGGATTCCAAGGGACAGGAAAAGACCCAGAAGAAGACCACATGGGAGATGGGTGGATGAAATTCGAAAGTATGCGGGAGTAACGTGGAGGAGACTGGCACAAGACAGACCATTGTGGAAGAAACTTGGGGAGACCTTCGTCCAGCAGTGGATTGATAATGGTTGACAATGATGATAATGCAATCTTCCTAATTATTCTACTTTTAATAGATATGTTTGAAGCATTTAATAGATACGATCGATGTATCAGTCAGTCAAACATAAAACGTTCACTGAAAATGTTTTTATGAGTTTCTATCTGGAATTGTAAAACTGAATATTTCAATGCCTACTCATCAGTGGTAATATGTTGTTTTTAATTGACTCCTATCTGTTTTTTTTTTTTTTTTTTTCATGTATTTCTCTCAACGTTTTCATGTAAAATTTCAAGGTTCGGTACTGCGGTTGGTTTTTGTCGGGGGGGGGGTGGATTTTCAGTGTATCAGCAAAAACCTCAATGTTTGTTCAGTGCATCATTGTGAACCTCTATGTTTTTGCTAATAAGCCAAAAAATTCACACTTTTCCATCTGGAGCAGTAAATGGACACATCGGTGGGTAAAATCTCTGTTCGATATAATAGTGATTACTCACCAATTCAACATCGAGTAACTAATAATATTTTTGTGAATTAATGAATATATTTGTTAAAATGCTCAACGTATCTGTGGAAACTTCAATGTTTTTTTTTATATATCAGCTCCCATAGCATCGAAGAAAAGAAATCAATTTTCGTCAATGAATATCATCGACCAAAACAGCCAATAGAAACACTATATTCCCTTCCTTTTTATAGGAATGCAACAAAAGAACTTTATATAGAAAATATTCTTTACCGGTTTTAAACATCGGTCATGAAACCTCGATGATTTTCTTGTAGCGCCTTGTAAGTTTTGGTGTTTTTCTTATGACTCCATGTAAGTATGTATGTTTGGCTTCCCCTTTAAATTTCATTTACTTTTTTATTATTCTGTAAACTTAACAGTTATATCAAGTTTCTTTGTGAGGTGGGTTATAATTTCAAAGACAAAATATTAACTGTAGTCTAACAACACACTAGTAAAAAGTATAATTGTAGTATTTTTTCTTTAAAATAATAATTTCTTTATGATTATTTGAATAATTAAAGTTTGGGCCCACACATAAGATTTATTATTGCTCATACTTTGTTTTAAATCTTCCAAAAATGTGAGGGAAAACTCAAGGAATTTCATTTGGTAAATTGAATACAAAGCCTGATGTTAGCTTTAATATACATACCTCCCCACTCAATGCGCACCTTCCTGCGCAACCGTTCTTTGCACATACATAGATTTTTTTGTAGTGTCTGAATACTTTTGATAATATAGTGTATATACCTTACACCTTTGTGTAAATCTGGAAGTAAATTGTTAATTCATGGAACCATGAAACTGTTAATAGCTCAGCTTAATGTATACTATTCCTGATGTGATGTTTTTTTATGCTCATCCTTATTTGTTTACAAATTGAAAAGTAAAAGGAAAAAGAAAAAAAAAACTATGTACAGCTAAGTTGTGTGTTCAACCTAGCCTGTTTTGTTTCCATAAAAATGGAAAAAGACATTTTTGGCTAGTAGTGTGTTCAGCCTGTTTTGTTTCCATAAAAATGGGAAAAGACACAAAGGCTAGTAGTGTGTTCAGCCTAGCCTGTTTTGTTTTCATAAAAATTAGCCTGTACAGCTGATAATATATACTTCCCCTGGTTACTGTGAAGACTGAGAAAAATTTCCTGACTTTGTTAATAATAGATCTTATGTAAAAAAATTTCCTTTTTAAGAGACTAAAATATATGAATTATACTTCCTTAAATTTATAGGAATCATAAAACTATGAACATCTAAACCGAATGGTTATCGTGGTGATGTCGTGTTTCTTATGCCGAGTTGTATTTGTTTTCTCCATGTGTTGCTTTAGTCACTCTTTATAAAATACTGCCTATTATCTTGTTGTGTCACCCTTTCTGAAGCAGTGGCAAGAAAGAAAGGAGAAAGCATGTTATGTACAAGAAGTGTTTTTTTTTTTAATTTATTTATTAGAGTCCAGCCTCATCTTAACTATTGAAATCTGGCATGTAATCTTGAAATGTAGTCTGCCGAGATATTCCAATGATTTTCAGAATTATCTGTTCAGTAATAACTGTTTATATATTTTATAAATAAATAACCACACAGTTCACTCTATGTAACTCAAGTTCTGTTTCTGCAAACAAGTATTTCTGAGCTGATAATTTGTGTCAAATTTTTAATTTAGCTACCAAATGTTATGTTTTTAAATAAGCTTTTTAGTTTGATATTTGACTAAATATTTTCCTATAAAAGTATAAACAAACTAAAATGTTTTAAATATCTAACCTTTCTTCTTTTCTTTAATATCTAACCTTTCTTCTTTTCTTGTGTTTTGATGTATTCCACGTTACTCCACGGGAAATGCATGAAATCAAGCTGTGCCATTCAACTCTTCAACTTAACAAATTTTTATTCTATTTTGTCACTGTTCATTTCTTTGCTGCATTAAAAAAAATGGATTACTTAAAAAAAAATCTTCTGTTGTGTTATCAACACTCACTTATGATATTGCACAAGACTGAACTTGAAATTGTCAACTCCTATTTTTTCAAATCACTACTGAAATTTAAGAGATCTCCTTGTTTTTTTTTTTTTTTTTTTTTTTTTTTAACTGTTTAGACATAATTTTATAACATTTCTCACTTATCAAACTGGGAGAACTGAAATCAAATATGAAACAATGTGAAATAGAAAGTTAAGAATACAAAAAAAAAAAAGTATGGTTTTCAAATAATATGCTATTTTTTGAGTAATCACAAATTTTTTTTCCATTATTCCCGAAAAGAAAGGAAAATTTATTTATAAATGGGTAAAATTTACATATATTAAATCATTTGTTCTGCTGTGTAATGTCCGATTGTGAATAACAAAAGAAGTAAAACATAAGAGCTATGATATTTCAAAAACTAAACACCTAATCAATGAAATTTGAATGCTTAGCAACAAAGAAAAAATAATATTGAAACTTTTAAAACCAAAATCATATTAAAAGCTTTACAAAGTACTTAATAAGGCAATATGTACACCTACAAGTATTATCACCAACACAACAATCTAAAAATGATTAGGAACTTAAAATTCTTATAATTGCAAAACTATGATAACTATAAATACTGAACTGAAGCATGAATGAAGATAGTTAATTTTTTGAATTACTGGACCATAAAAATGCATCAAGCAGATAATTCCTATGAGACTATTTTGGTGGATTCTAGTATGAGGTTAAAATGAAAAATGTAGCCGTGGTGTTTGTGAAATAATAAGACCTAACAGAAAAAGTAATGTTCTACCACAACTATCAAGTCCTAGAGTGTTGCCTATTATAAAAAATGTGACTTATCTCACAGGAACTACAATTACAGGTAAAATTGGCAAAATCAAAATTCAAAGGACAAGTATCTCTTATTGTAACAAACCCATTCATGTTTGATTCATTTAGAAAATGTTATTAAACTCTTGGCTCCCATTTCAATAAATAAAAAGAACTATGCATTAAAAGTAATTTGCATTTTATTTCAAAAATTAAAAACAATATTACATTGCAAGTTCAGATGTGAAATTTACATCCTAGCACCCATTTGTCTAAAATAATTAAAATAATCAGTAAATTAAATAAACCCAACAAAATACACATAAACAAAATAAAAAATTTAATGCTTACACACAGGATATTCCTTATTTCTGATAATGTGTTATATGCAGGCAAAGACATAGCCCAGTGGAAGCACCCATGTTGTCATTATGAGAAATAATGAATTGTATAGATAAGTCTTAATCTTACCAAAAAATGCCTCTACTGTGTACAAAATATGTAGCTAAGCAGTAGTTTTCATTGTACCCAGAAACTGAAATTACACATGAAATAAATTAAGCAAAAAGGAAATAAAACGTATCTCTCTTCGATTTAGAGTTTAAGAAAAATTACACACACACACACATTGGTTGTAAATTTTTAAGAAAAGAAATATCTGCCATGATCCCAGCAACATCATTCCATTGTTGAAGCAGTGAAACATAATTTGCACAGTGGGCCATTTTTCCAATAAAAGAAAAACAACCACCACAACAACAAAACAAAGAGAATGAATGGTATGAACTACATCATAGGAAGATGGACATAAAGCAAAAGACATTAATGACTACTTTGAAATTAAAAACCAAATGGAGGGACAACAATTAAGATATCAAGCAAGCTTACCTTATAAAGAAATTTACAATGAAAACAAATAGGATTTTCAGAACTGCCAATTGTATAACTTTATCGTAAACTGCCTAAACCCAGAGCATAAAATTTTGATATCTGAAGATAAGTATTTCAGAAAACTCGGCAGTGTAACAAAATAGCATTAAAGGCAAAGTCGAACTTCGTCTCATAATCAATACAAAAAATATATATTAAAAATAGTCTAATCAGCATGTAAAAGAACAAAACACATAGCCCCCTCAAAATGTTTTTGTCTGCATGCAACACGCTCCTGAGAATGTGCTGTAAGTAGAGATAAATATCCTAATTAAGGCACCCATACTGTCTTTGTTAACAGAAATCATGAATTATATATAGGAAAAGGTCTTAACATTATCAGAAAAAAGAAATATGTAGATAAGCAAGTTTTCCTCATACCCAGAAATTGAATTGATACTTAAAATACCAAGAAAAAAATGTATCCTTAGGTCTAGAATTAGAAAAAAATTACTATACTATACATTTTTGAGAGGGGATGGGGGGGTTGTCCCATTATCCTAGCAACATCACTCCGTTGTTGGAGCAATAAAAAAATATAGTTTGTGCAGTGGGGCATTTCCACGTTCTTTCAATAAAAAAAAATAAAATAAAATGGATGTAAATTATAGCACATGAAGATGGATGTCAAACAGAAGGCATTAATGACTGCTTTGAAATTTAAAACCAAATGAAGGGTCAACAATTAAAATACCCAGGAAGCATTCCTTACAAAGGAATTTATTTTCAAGGAAAATAAGATTTGCAAAACTGCAGATTGCAAAAATTTATAGTAAACTGCTTTAAACCAGAAGAAAATAGTTTTTAGTTCAGATGACAGCATTAAGTATTTTAAAAAAACTTTGCAGTATAATAAAATGGCATTAAAGACAAAGTCAAATTCTATCTCATTAGCACACTGAAAATATAATAACAAACATAAAAGGAAATGCAAGAAAAATTAGTCTTGCATCATTAATCATTTTCCAGATTTTTGGAGATAATTTTTTCTGCTCAATACTGAGTGAAATAAATAATTGCAATAAAAAATAAATTGAAACTGTGACACTTAAGATCTTGAACTTTCTTATTCTTGGAATTGGGCAATAGAAAAGAATTTTGCATTCGGAAGAAAAAAGATGAGGGTAGGAGTACAAAATTGACTTTTGTGAGTTTATAGCATGATAGGGGGCACCACCAACGATGACAGAAAAGTCTCTCTAGAATGGAAGACAGAAACTGAATACCATTCATAAGAAAGTTATCTCCAATTTTACACTGCCATTGTGTGAGGTAATATCCTGTATTGAATTTCTGCTGATCATGTGCAAGCTAAGGAGCTTTCAAAACTAACTGAATGTGTTTAAGAGTTACTGTAGCAGCAGTTTTGCTGTGGATGATTTACTTGTAATTTTTGGGGGATATCTCCCAGATGAGAAAAATAGTACAATAAACTACTGGGGGAAAAAAATCCGAAATGGTAATAAAGATGATAAAGACAGCAAACTCTAAATTTAAAATACTTAAATATCTTTAAAATGTCCATGGTGATTTGAAAACATAAGTGAGAATTGACAATTTCTGAAATTTTTTTTATTTGGTTTTATGTGAAGTCATAAGTAAGAATACGCACAAGATTTCTAAAGTATTTTATTTATAGAACGTAAATAAGGACAATAGACCTATCAAATAAGCTACTCTACTTATTTTTCTTCCAAGTGAGAGTCGCAAACATGTGTTTAGCTCATATATTTCTTCTGACTTCTTCTAAGCTTCATTTACCCTGAAAACCTAACTTAATTAACACAGTTATCAATTTAAAAACACCTAAGAATCTTAATTTGTCTTAAGATGCTTGAACCTATAACTATTTATGTAGAATGTATTTGAAAAAATTATAAAAGTTACCACATTTACCCCAATGCCCACCTGGTTGGTAAGACATTATCAACTCTCAAGCTTTCAAATGCTCTAATTCCATTTGTTAAAATAAATTTAAAATAACTGACATTTTAATTATTTTAAGTTGTTCTTGATTGTAAATAAAATTAGTGTACTTCAAAATCTGAGATTCATTAACATCTTGCCAGCCATGTGGTAGTGTAAATGGTGTTTTCATAATTTTTATTTAATGCATTCTACATAAACATGTATTTATAAGTTCATGAATATTAAGGCAAAATAACATTCTTAGATGTTTCTAAATTGGTTATTAAATAAGTTATGTTTTCAGGGTAAATGCGGCTTGGAAGAAGACAGAAGTGTGCTAAGCAAATGTTTGTGACTCCCATTCAAGAGAAAAATAAATGAGGTAGTTTATTTGGCAAATCTATTGCTCTTATTTTCATTACCCAGTTAAATATTGGATGTTTTCTAAAATATTTTAGGTTATTCTTGTAACCTAGATATGGCATTTAATATTTTATTTGTTACAAAACAGCAAAGCAATAAACTGTTTACTGACACAGTGTAGACAATTCCTAGCTCTTGGAGTTCTGAATGGAACCAGTTTTTTTTTCATAGCCTTTTTCTGAAATAACTCATCAGATGTAGCATGCACAGAAAATGTGAAATAGGTATTAGATATTTAAAATGTTTGCCTTTAGTATTTATATATTTTTTTCATACTATACAACAGATATGTATGCATTTTTTATACTTTGAAATGCAAAATGAGTACCAGACAATGGTCAGGAAAGCTTGGTATTTATTGGTGAAGCTTGTTTTTGTTTTGGCTTGTATTGTAAATTGTAACATATAAGTGATGCTTAGGATTTAGGTTTCTTTCAACAATGTTGGCTGTATAAGTAGATTTGGAAAATATGAAATGTGCATGTAAAAGAAATGTATTTCAAAGGATTTCTGAACAAATAGCTAACTCAAACTACTGTTACTCTTCTTGATTCTTCATACGTTCTGTTGAAGACTTGTTTCCTCTCTTCTAAGAGAGCTAACATTAGTACTTTGGCATTTCTATATATCTGTGAATAAACACTTTCAAGATTATGTTCAAGCAGAGTGGAATAACCGGATGTTAAGCTTTAAAAAATTCTTCCTACTTAGTGTTTTCCATTGAAGTAGACTTATTTGACTTTACCTTAAGTGTGGGCTAGCATCAGCACTTAAACATCTACATGTCTGTGAACTAACACTTTGAAAATTGTGTTCATGCAGAGTGGAATAACTGCATATTAAGTGGTGAATAAACCTTTACAGCTAAAGGCAGTATGTGTGCTACTCCTCGTGGTATGTTATGTGATATCATTATCAAGTATTAAAACAATGATAAAATCATTGAAGAAATGCAAAATTTGATGAATGGAAATGCTAATTTTTTGTAAAACTCAGATGATGAAAGTGCAGAATTTAATTCTGATGCGGAAGGAGGACCTTTTTTGATGGGATACTAGTGGAAGTAGTGCAAAATGAGAGAACTAAACTTTTTTGATTCTGGCATTGAAATTCGGAATAGATGTTAACCTGAAGATTATGATGTTAAAATAGTATGTTTATAAAATCACCATTTTGAATATTCTTTTGCAGCATTGTATTTCAGAGTATTTTTGCACATTATTTTAGTTAAGTATAGTTCATGAGAAAAGCTCTCAAAAAATTCAGTCTTAACTTAGTTTTGACATATAAGTCGATCTTGTTTTTTGGATACTTTCTTGAAACTCAAAAGGTTGACTAAACACTATGATTTTTGGCATTTTCTTGTATAAGTGAATTACCTATTCAAAAGCACTGTCTACTGCCTTTAATACACAGGATAAAAATCCCCTTTCCTTCATTAACTTCTGAAGTGACTATAAATGATGAAACTTTGATGAATTCTTTGTTTTTGTCTTGATTTAGTAGTTCCCACTTTGTGTCTGTGTGTGATGCTATGCATCTGTCCTGACAACAGTAAATTAAATCCCATGCAAAACATTTAAACAGTGTAACGAAAATTGGTAATGGAAGTACTAGTCAGTAGTGTCTTGTAATTCGTATCTAATTGGGCACTCAGCGCTAACCAGTTGTGTGGTCATTGCAAATGTACGGCACTGACGCTTGATCAACACCTGGCTGCAAAAGCATTTTTATGTTTGTGCCTACTGAAAGTAGCAGTCTTTCATACTATGCATCTTTCTCTACAGCTGTAAAGTAAATCCCATGCAAAAAGTTTTTATGTAATGAAAATGGGTAATGGGAAGTAGTCAAAACCATTTTTGAAATCTATTATTGAATGCTGTCCCATGAAGAGATGTACCAATAGTTAATTTTGTTACTCAGCAATAAATTTTACTAAAGTAGCGCTGAAGAGAGCGGAGTTGTAGACAATGCTACAACAGATACGGCTGGCATTACCTCCGGAAACCCTCCAGCATCTGGTAGAGTTGATGCCTCGGTGTGTACTGGCTGTTATTCACGCTGGAGGAGGACCAACACACTATTAAGTAGATATCTCTAATGTTTTGTTCATTGAGTGTATATATGTACTCATTTTGCTACAGTAGACCACTTCAAAAATGGTTGTTCTACTGAATAAAAAAATCTTTCAAGACAATGGCAAAAGTGCATAAAACAAGAAAGACAGAATATAACTTTCAAGTTAAATGAACACTACTTTTTGAACCAAAGAAAGTGTGATAATGTGAAATATAATACAGTGAAACCTCTGAATAATGGTCACCACTCAGACCGGGGAAAAGTGACCATTGTTGAAAGGTGTCTGCCACCCCACTGGCGCAATGGTCTAAGCGATAGTGGCTTATGACCACTCTTCCGAGAAAGGTCCGGGTTTGAATCCCAGTGAGGCATTGATGTTGTTTGTCTTACGGCACTGGCTCTCTCCCTTTCCTGGAGCCAGTGACCCTAAATTAGGGACGGGTGACTGCTTATAGCCCATTGAGTTGCTCACAGTGGTCGTTAAACCTTCAATAAAAGGGGGGGGGGTGTCCATTGCCTTTGTGCAAAAGTAGAATAAGTGCATGAACCTTATGTGCAACCAAAAGGGTTGGAGTGCTTTCTTGAAATATTGAATGCTAAATTAAACTCTATATAATAATTAAATAAATAATTCATTGTGCACAGGATTTTATTAAAACACTGTCCAACATCTGGTCTGATATATCATGTGACATTGACATTACCTTTCCCATGATGCATCTACTCCACGTACTTAAGACCAGCATGTAACCACATGGTGAAATCACATCTGATGAAGGTGTCAATGTGACACCGAAACTGCTCATGTGTTTTTTAAACTATACATAGATTTCGTTTTTTAGCTGAATAAATATCATCGTGCAACAAGACTGATTTCTTTTAATACTGCTATTAATACTGGTCTTAAATAGTCCTAAGGAATGTCAAGCTAGGATATTAGGGCTACAGTATTCTATAGGGCAGAAACAAAGAAAGATGTTAGACAGTGAAGTATAACTGCACAGTTAGCTGACTGCAATCCGGAAAGCAGTAACAGAACCCACAGGGACTAAACCATGAGATATCGCCACCAGTAGGCAACATTCCAGGCATCAACAACTATTGCCACTGGTCCTGAGAGGTGGCTGAAACATACGTGTGAGCTGGAGCTTGTCTCGCATTGAACTGAACTTTTAACCCTTTTATTCACGTAAGCACACCATTGTAATTGCCGTAATCCAACCCACGCTGTCCGAAGCACAGATTTTTTGCCCTTATTTTATCCCTCTTGCTAGAGCGGTGAAGAAACTACATAAAATCCAAAGGGACAAGGTGTCCGTTAGATCTCCATCAGGACTGACAGGGGTGTCCGTTAACCACTGTTAAGAGATTTTGTTGTTCAGAGGTCATCGCTGATGTTGATCCTATTGCAGCTATTCTGTACCAACTAAATCTTGCCATTGCTCGGAGGTTACCGTTATTCGAAGGTGTCCGTTGATGGAGGTTTCACTGTAATATTCAAACCTTTATTGGTGTGTGAAAGCTTACAAGAAAGGGTTTATGATATCTCGAAATGTTTGTCATAAAAATAACTTCCGCTGTAATGCAAGATATGAGCTAATTTTTCATTGCAGCTAATTGTATCTGACTTAAAATGAGATTTTTTTGGTTGATTATAAAATATCAGACTTATTTTCTGAAAGTAATGGAAAAAAGCATGAAAATGTAAACATTCGAAAAATATAATTTTGCAGTTGAATAAGGCTTACTTCTTTTCTAGTGAACTGCAAAAATGGATTTTGCTTCTGTATAACCCAAGAGAAAAAATTACTAAAAAATGTAAATAACCATTAATACATTTGAGAAACCAGATGAATCATAACATTCTCTGGTTTCCTTGTCAACACAGTAAATGACTGTATCTTGTAGCTCAGGAATAAATGCTAAGCGATTCTTTTTTTTTTTTTTTTTTTTTTTTCAGGTCCTCCTTATGCATTCTTTAGATCATTTCTGAAATTTGCACTGCAATGAATATTCAAAAGTTTATTTGCATTATGAGGAAATGGAAAACTAAATCTTAACAATACCAAAACAAGGAGGGCCAATAACAAAACAAGGAGAGAAAGAGAAAGAAATTCCTGCCTTCCAGGATCAGGGCTTAAAAAATATCTGAAAAGTTACATGCCCAGTTGGCCATGTGCAGAAATTATTTACTTGCCGAGGTAGTAAAAGTTGATGCACAAGAAAATTTGCCTTTTGAGATAACAAATCAGAACCCTCTTTTTTTTTTTTTTTTTTTTTTTAAATATGATGTACTGTAATTTTCATCGTATAATCCACGGATTATCTGCTAAAAGAGTTTAAAATATGGGTTCTGCATGTTATATGCCGAAGCGGATAATACGCCAATTTAAAAAGAAAAGAAAAAGTTTTTGCGGTCCTTTGATTTAAAAAAAAAAAATCAGCAAGGTAATTGTGCAGGAGAGGGAGTATAATTGGAAAAAGAACTCCCTCAGAAAAATTTTCCTCAGTTCAGGAGTTTGTACAGAGCGGAGGGGAAGGGTGTCGTAATGAAAGATTGGGAAAGTTTGGGGGAGGGATGGTGGAGGTGTCATTTTGTATTGAGACGGACAACTCTGACTGTTGTGCTGTCTCTGTTTTTGTCAATCAGCCAATGAAAACGTATGCACAGTGCTTGTGCTGCGCAAACCTATGCGTTCCTCCTTTTGCATCTCATGTGCACTGTACCTTGTGTTTAGTTCATCCTTCGCCGTTTTGACCAGCGTCTTTGCTGATGATATTTTCCTTCGTTGATTTTCATGATGTCTTTGAAAGTAAAAGATTTCATTTACACTTCCAAATTTAAACTTAAAGTTGTGAGGATATGATTGTGTCACTGCATGATAGTTTTAAGGTCAGAAAACAATCGTGCAGTAACACAAGAAAAACCGCTGTGCCGTGGTCTAAAACATAAACAAATCCGTCGGTAAATTCTGCTGGAGAATTCATAGAAGTCTGGCCCTATTTTTATTGGCCCACGTATAAACCGGTCTCCCAACTCTGAAAGCAGGATTTCCTCCAAAAAAACTTTTGACTTATATGCGAGTACATACAGTATTTCTATGACTTGTTATATATCAGTGTTTCGTCATTGGCAAGGTGTAATGCAATACTCTGGAGCTGCATCTGCGTGATCTATGGATGCCGTGCCACTGAGCTTTATCTGTCCGGAAATAAAAATATTAAAAAGTAACCTTTGAAAATGAATTTTTTCATTTAATATTTTTTTATTATTATTATCTCTTTGGACTCCTGGGTCATTATATGACAGACTTTTCTGTTGGAAATTCCACTTCTGGTTCAACATCTATGATGTGTGGATTGTACAGCAATTTTTTTCTTTTCTGAATGTCACAGTCTGCAGATTATATAGTGCGTCGCATAGATATAGAGACAGAACAAATTCTCGAATAAAAAAGAAACAACAACAAGCTGAAATGTACACCTCATATTTATAGCAAAAATAGTATAGGACACGCAGCTGCACAATAGTTTGATGGAAACATAACAATTCCAACGCCAAGTACAAAAAAAAAAAAACCAACAGAAATACGCTGTCTCCAAAATATAAAGACTTACAAGTTATGAGCACCTCTGGTACGAATAGTGGAGCCGTTGTTCCTAATAACACTGAAAACCCGATTGGGCATGCTGTCCACCAAGTGATGTAAGTGTTCTGGACGGAGTGCGTACCAGCTTCGTTCAATCTGCTCTTTCAATGCCACCACGCTTGAGAACTGCCGTCCATTCGCATACACATCACGAGCTAGGATACCCCAGAGGTTCTCGATAGGGTTCAGATCTGGACTGAGTGCAGGCCAATCCATTACGGTCACATGATGAGTGTTAAACCAGCTTTTCGTTGATGTAGACCGATAGATAGAAGCATTGTCTTGCTGGAACAGATAATCAACACCCGCTAGAGTTTCGGCAAACGGTAGAAGATGGCTGCTGAATATGTCCTGATATGCTTCAGAGTTTTGCCTGCCTTGCAGAAAAGTGATATCCGTTGTCCCATTGAACGCAAAAAGCTCCCCAGACAATCGCAGATCCCCCTTTTTTCTGTCTGCTGAAGAAAGTGCATGGCTCGCGTCGTAAATCATGCCAATAGCAGTTCCAACCGTCGGGGCCGTCTAGGTTGAACTTTTTCTCATCGGAGAAAATAGTTTTAATCCACTCATCTGTCTAATGCATGTGTCTGCTTGCCCATAACAATGTAGCTTCCTTGTGGCGCCACGTGAGGTGTGGCAGACGGCGCATTTTACGGAGCACAATGTTGCGACTTTCCTTGATTCGTCGATGAACTGTGTCCTTGGACAGTGACGCCAACAGTCCGAGAAACTTGACGTAGTGATAACCTTTAGGATGAAACTAAATGCATGATGGCACTATCATCGTGTTTGGTTGTTATTCGAGGCCTTCCAGGTCGTTTTCTGGCAGTTAATGCACCACGTTTCGATAAAGTCTTATAAATGACTGCCCTACTCCTCCCCATGGCCTCACAAATTTTTGCTACAGGCAATCCATTTGCTCTGTCTCCAAATCTTCTGCACCTCCTCACCAGAAAGTTGACTGTTGCGTGGCATTTCGACAAATGAATGTCTGACGGCAGGTCCGCTGTCTTTTGTAAGCTGTACCGAATTACGACCCATGCACGTGCATACAATATGCTACTTTGTACATCTCATTTGCATTTGGCTACTTTACATAGTTGTCTTTATATTTGTGAGACACCCAGGGCTATAGAAGAGAAGGGCTGGTCCTTAGAGTTAGCTCCCCTGAAGCCGGAAGTAGGAAGTGATGATGTATTCATGCTGCAGCATGTTGGTGAGTTTTCTGTAGCCGCTGCCACACAGGAACTGGGAACTAAAAATCAGTGCAAAAGGCAAGAAAAATTATGTCCTGAAGCCCTGGAGTAAAGGGAACGAAAACGAACTAAACTCTCTTTTATCATCGTAATTTAAAAGAAACGAAATATTCTTTAATCATATGTTTTTAACATTATAGTATTGGGCATATCGAACTGAGTCTTAGTGAAAATGCAGTTGATACATTTCTTTAAAGTTTTTAATTTGCCTTTTTTTTCTTCTAAAGTACTTGTATTTGAATCCTTCTTTTCAATTGCTGAATTTCAGAAGTTAGAGATCTCCTAAAAGTGGCCCATCTTTTCGATCGTTGAACAGAAACTTTGCAATATCTATTTTTTTCCTGCCTTTTGGTTTGGAGATCTTTTTCAAGGTTTGAACTTTTTTGTCATTAAATTATCATTACCGATTTGTAAAAAATTGCAGTTACGGCATTCTGTCATCTGTACATTGCCACTGATTCCACTTTTTGTACTCCAGCGTTCGTTTCACCTTTAGTAACCAGATTAATTTTCTTCGGGCTTAATTGTCCCAAAGCACTTTGAACATATTTTTTTTCCCTGTGTCTTTGGGTCCTCTGCGTTATTTCTTCAGAATTTAAAGAAGGTACATTTATGCTGGACACAGCATCAGATTTGAGTACCTTTCACAAAGGCAATCCAAGTAATCGATTTTTCATATCTTCAAAATCACAACGCTGAAATGTTCACTACAAATTCTGGCGTACTTAACATTAACAGAGTCCAGTCTTCGACACTTGTTTATTTATTCTTTTAGCAGCACTAGTTTATTTCGAAAAAAGCAAGCAATAGAATATTTTGTCTTTTCCGGTACATGTGCTTATTATTCCAACACGTTGTGGCAGAACAGGAAAATATTTGTTAAAAAAACAAAAAAGGTGCACCGATTTACGCAGCTCAACTAACTATTTTATATACATGCATACAGTAGATGCGCTATTAAATATTCACACAATTTTTTTACATGTACACTAATAAATATATCGCAAACGGTGAAATAATCTAGTTTGATAGAATAAAGTGCAAACTAGAAAACTTCTCGCAATGACAGCCCAGCCGCACTGGAGATGTCCAAGCAGCACAGTGACATCACAACTGGCCCTCCAGCCTCTCTCATGAGGACCGTGTCTGCATTTGGTTTCACAAAGAAATGGACCAGCCCTTCTCTCTTATATAGCCCTGTGAGACACCTAAAATTACAGTATTTCACTTTGTGGTGTTCTTTTCACACAATCCGGTCATCTCGACGGATCGAAACATTTGTTGTAGGGTTATGTCTAATTAGGTGCCACTTCAGCTTCCTACCTATATTCACATTGCGTTCACGACGCAAAGTCGACTGTCTCTATATTTACGCGACACACCTTATGCCAGTGCAGATTATACAAAGGGGAAAGAAAATTGTGAATTTCGTGGTCTGCGGATTAAAGTGCTGGTGCGGATAATGCGGTGAAAATTAAGGTCCTTTTTTTTCATGTTCTGCATATCTGTTTTAAGGGTCAGTTTTCAAAATGTTCAATGCACAAAAGCATGCATCGCATGTTTTAAGATAACAATGCCGAAATTGGTATTTGAGAAATTTAGTGATTCTGCCATTTTCATCTTTTTCCTTTGTCACTAAGCATGGGAGGCTAGTTCCATCAGAGGCATGCATCCTATCGCTGACTGTAAACCACATTTGGAGCAAAACTACATATGGTTCCAATTTCTGGACCTAGAGCATAATATTATTAAACAAGTGATATTCTTCTATCCTTGGCCCTCTGTGACAATTATGCAACTTCTGATGATTAGCTGTGAAGTGAAACACAACATGCAATGACTGTCTTTTCTTGTAGCAGGAAACTTGTTTTCCAACTTTTTATTTTCAAATTTAGTTGCCCGAACCGGGCAACTAGATTTGTTATTTATGTGTTCTGGGCATTTCTGACATGGTATTTTTCAAGCCCTGAGAATGAATGAAAAAGTCCATTTTTTGTTGTTTTTTTTACTATGAATCATCCTAACTGAAGAGGCAGCAGCAGATCTTGTTGTCATGGAATCTCCCTCCCCCTTTATTGCTGAGGCCCAAGAATTCAAGATATGAGCATGGAAAACTAAACCTTTCCTCCATTCTTTGCGAAAGTTACAGAAGAAATATTTTCATCAGTTCCAAAGGTACTTACCATGCAAAATTGAAAACTTGCCTTTTCCGTTATTTAATACATAAAATAAACATCAAAATTGGTTGAATGGTTTGTACATCATTACATTTATAAAAGAGTGAGAATATCATAAACATGTTTTTTCTTGAAAAGAAAACAAGCAAACAAAATCCAAAATAAAATCTATAACTGTAATATTATGCATGGAAGGTTACATTATTTTACATTCTTTGGACAACTGATATTTCACACCATTGGATGAATTGACATTAGACAAATTGTACAATTGGACAAATTGTCCCATTTAGATAAATTGGCATTGAACAAGTCATTGTTGGATGAATCATACCAAACCTCTTAAACTGTAGCAGTAATGAAACTCTGAAGCAAAGCAATTGTCTGGTGAGTTGTCCTGCTCTACTATGTCATGCCGTCACATCTTCAGCATCATAAAGAGGAAAACTACTAAATGAGAAAAATCACCGATCAAATTTATAATTTTTATTATACCCATTTGGTATAACATTTGTGCATTTGTATTTAAATATAACTTCTGTGTGCATTTGTGTTCAATTTTTCATTGATAACAGAGTTAATAATTATTTGAATAAAATTCCTTTTTAAAGCTATTGTGCATCTATGCAATAAAAACAGCCCACAATGAAACATTCAAGTACAGTGAAACCTCTGAATAACAGTCACTGCTTGGACCGTAAAAAAGTGACCGTTTTTGGGAGGTGCCATTGTTTGGAGGTTAGGCCTAAGTTAACACTGTTTGTCAGTTGCTTGTATGTGAAAACTGAAGCACATAGAAAACGGTTGCAGTGCTTTTTCCAGATACTGAATAAATTACTGAGCATATTATATTAGAATTGCTGTGATATGTAAATATGTAACTAGTTAATGGGTCATTCCATATACTATTTCAACAAATTTCCTTTAAATTGGTTGCTGACCCATTTTTTTTTTTTTTTTTGCACCATTGTTTATACATATTTAGAGAGTTTAAAACCAATGTTATAAAAAAAAAAAGTTCCTGACCATTTGGCGGGGAGGTGCCTAGGAACACCTCCATTTTTGGAGTTGCAAACATTTATGCAAAATACTGAATAAAATAACTGAAATTCAAAAGCCATATTATAGCTAATTTAGAAATTCAAAAGCCATATTATTCAGAATAAAGTGCTGATTATTTTGATTTACTCTTTTTTATTATTTGAGGTGTTTTGGAATTTTTACTGGTGGTCAAAGTTGACTATTGAAATTTGCATTTTTTCAATTTCTAGGCCAAATTTTCACCAGAAAGGGGTCAAAACACTCAAACCAATTTTATTGTGCAAGAATCATGATAACAGTAGATTGTACCTAGGGTGAGAAAACTGGAGTGTTTTGAGCCCTTCCAAGATTTTTTCACTGATAAAAATGGGAAATTTTGAAATTATTGGTTTTTTTCAGTAGCTATATCTCTAGTGGGGTACACAGTAAAAATCTGAATTTTATACCACACAGACTTCTATTTGGTAACAACATCATACTAAAATTTGATCACTTTGTTTTGCCTAATAACGAAAATATTAAAAATTAAAGTTGTGAAAAAAATCCATGTTTTTCCATTTGTTTTGAAGGACAATTCATTGCCTTTTTATTACAATTTATTAAATAGTCAGATATCTAATTGAATATTGCAGACTGTAAATTGAAAGAAAAATATATTCCAGTGGTAACATTATGGTGTAAAAAGTTTGACTAGTTTGAGGTGCGTGTGTATTGTTTCTTTTAGACTAGTTTTAATTATAATTAAAACCATTTGAAAGTGCTAAAGATGGAGAAAGTATACCAAATACACTACAATTTATAACTGCTAAAGCTGCTGAGATATTGGAACGGAAGTCTTGTCACAACCTGCACGATCTTTGAATGTCAGTGCAAGAACAAACATGTTCCAACTTGCTGTTACAGGCAAGTGTATAAGCCCTCACTGCATTCTCTGTCAGTTGGCTCCAGACTGTGGTATCATGCATTTAAAGGATTTCAGTGAATTTAGCAATGAGGAAAAACTGTTCTGAACTTAAGATTAGGAGACTTTGCAACTATCTGCCAGTATCAAGAGATTAAGTATCTACTCAAATACCATCACCTGTATGGAAAGAACTGTTTGGATCATTTCAGGTGTCATAAAAAAGTTATAACAAAAGGTCTTACTGAAATATCTTTAGATGTTGCTGAAAGCCATCCAAACTTAGGATTAGTTCCAGGTTAAAGTTTATGTATTTCTTGTTTTAAAAGAATCTGCAGTTTTAATGAAAAAGAAACCATTCATGAGACATTTTGCCCAGTGTATGTGGCAGTAAATAACATTAATGGTGCATGTGAGGCAGCTTTCACCTGTTAAGTTTAAGAAGCTCAGCAGTAAAATAAATACCCTTAGCTATAGAAAAAAAGTAGAAGAGGTTACATCAGCAATGAAAAAGAAACTAAGGGCTAATTTTGATGTCAATTCCAATGTATGTGTCTTTTGGAAATAAATAGACTGATCTGAAGGAAGATAAGTACACTATTCTCTTAAATAAACTGAAAGAAAAATTTAAGGAAAGTACAACTGTGTCAGAGAAAGTAAAAATATTAAGTGTAGTGCCTGGGTCATGGTCTGTAGCAAAAACATGTCATGAATTTTATGCTAGCCAGTACCCAGTACTTAGTAAGAAACAGCTCAGTTGAGAGGTATGGTATCCTCCCTAAAGTAGAGCAGAGGAAGTCCAGAAAACTTTCAGACAAAGTGGTTGATAAGGTTGTAGCTTTTTATGAAAGTGATGAGAACAGTAGGATGTGTCCTGGTGCAAAAGACTGTGTTTCTATTAGGAATCGGTATGGGCAAAAGGAATCCAAACAAAAAAGACTAATATTATGCAACCTTAAAAAACTGTATCATGACTTCTGTGCAGAAAACCCTGAAAAAAAAATAGGGTTTACCAAGTTTGCTGAACTGCAACCAAAATGGTGTGTTTTGGCAGGCAGTTGTGGGACCCACTCTGTGTTGTGTATGTGCTGAACACCAAAACATCAAACTTATGCTACATGGTGCAAAGCTTAACATTGACTACAAAGACTTACTGGATTCAATGGTGTGCAACTTACAGAGCGAAAGATGTATGTTAGGGAGTTGTAGTGATTTCCCTAGAACAGATGTTATAAGAGATTTGATTACAAATGGTTTGGATGAGGAAGGTGATATTTTTTTAGACACATGACATACAGATAGTGGGTAACGGCTGATGGGCGGCTCTCATAACTATTACAAAGTCTACTGATGAATTAATTGAAGATTTGTTGGATCGACTAGTTTCTCTGAAGAAACACCATTTCATTTCTAAAGCACCGTCTCTTTCTATGGTTACTTAATAAATTGGAGTAAAAAAATAATAAATTGTCCTTCAAAACAAATGAAAAAATGTGGATTTTTTTCACAACTTTAATCTCCAATATTTTCATTATTAGGCAAAACAAAGTGATGAAATTCTGGTATGATGTTTTTACCAAATAAAAGTCACTATGATATAAAATTCAGATTTTTACTGTGTACCCCACTGGAGATATAGTTACTGAAAAAACTAATAATTTCAAAATTTCCCATTTTCATCAGTGAAAAAATCTTGGAAGGGCTCAAAACACTCACTCCAGTTTTTTCACCCTAGGTACAATCTGCTGTTACCATGGTTCTTGCAAAATAAAATTGGTTTGAGTGTTTTGACTCCTTCTCAGTGAAAAGTTGGCTCGGAAATTGAAAAAAAATGCAAATTTCAATAGTCAACTTTGACCACCAGTAAAATTTCCAAAACACCTCAAATAATAAAAAAGGGTAAATCAAAATAATCAGCACTTTATTCTGAATAAATATGGCTTTTGAATTTCTGAATTAGGGGAAAAGTTATAGCATTTTGCATAAATACTTGCAACTCCTCCAAAAATGGAGATATTCCAAGCTCCATCTAGGGACCTCCCCGCCAAACGTTTAAGCAGGAAAAGGTATGCGTATGACTTGCAGTTTTAAATGCACGATCATTTCTCATTATCTTCCCATATTGCTCACTAGAATTCGATTACCCTAGCAAAGCTTTTACAATCAATCAATCATATTGTAGATGATTTTAGGAAGGCAGTGCCTTACCCCTGGTCTTAAACAGCCATTTGAAAAGTGATTAGCATTACAATATTCTAACAGAAAAAGTAACAGATAGTAGAATGTAACTGCAGAGTTTGCCGTCCACAAGCGGAAATCAGGAACAGAATCCACAGGGACAAAACCAGTTGACACCACTGCCAACGGGCAACATTTAAGGCACCATTCCACCCCTACCTAATGTGGGTGGGGAAAAGGAAACATACACGGAATATGGAGCTCGCCTTAAGTAATTATGTTCATACTTTGAAGTAAACTTTAACTCCTTTATTTTTGCTGAAGCATTCCAATGTACTCTCCATAATGCATGTATAGCAGCATTCTTTGTCCCCTTCATATCCTTTCAGTCGAAAGAGAAAAGGAACTGTGTAAAATCCATATGGGCAAAGTTTCTGTTTCGATTTCCTTCAAGACAGACTTGGGTGACCATTGATCTGAGGTTATCGCTGATGTGAATCCTACTGCAGCTGTTTTGTACTGACCATAACTTGCCGTTGTTAATCAGTGTCCATTATCAGAGGTTTAACTCTATTTTGTCCATCCATAGTATGATATAAATTAAAAAATGTTGCTGAAGTCTATGAGAACTTGAAAATGCTGATGTATATTATTTTTATTATTGTACTCTGCTTTTCATGCAACATGAGGATCTAGCATGGTTTGCAGGTGGAGTCTGTGAAAAAAGGGTAATCCTAGTAAAATTATAGTATTTTATTTGTTGTAGTTAAAGATATTTGCCATACTTTCAGATTTATATCTTGTACCACTAAACAGAGTGCCAAGTAGTACAGAGTTAATTACTTATTTGACAGACAATTTTGTTTGCCTATGTAGTCATCTTTATCCCATGCACGAAGTGTTTGTGTCATTTATTGTGCCTAAATCAGATCATATACCTACACCACAAAAATGAAAAAGTTTTGACTACTCATCCAAGATGGGTCTAGGTTTGAATCCCAGTGAGGCACTGGCTAACTCCCTTCTGTGGAATCAGTGGCCCTAAATTAGGGTTGGGAACTGCTTGTAGCCCATCGTGTTGTTCACTGTGGCCGTTATAACATAAACAAACAAAAAATTACATAACTATGCGCCACTATAATTACATAGCTGTAAATTACATGATACTTCAGTACCTGTAATGTATAATGAGTATCTTGCAAACTTGTTGAAAGCTTCTTGAAATTGATTACACTTATTTGGAGGCATTAGTGTTTTACAAATGATGATTAACAAATTACTATGTAATTAGTAAAGTAACTGATATCTCTTAGGTGTTGGGTCATTCCATAAGTAATGCGGTTTTTCAGAGGTAGTTTTAAAAGGCAACAGACAATATGGCAAGTTACTTTGGATCCAAAATATATTTACCATCATTATTTACAACTTCTTCCCATTGTAATATTAAAGTTCAATTTTTTTATTGCCCTGACAATACTTCCAAATCAAAATGTGCATTATATGAAAGGGTTAACAAATGCATTAAATGGACATCTACACCATTTAATGTTTACTCAAGCACTATGCCAACATCACACTGTCCAGCAGTACATCTACTCCCACAGATCTACTACAATTACTCCATCTAGTGGCATTCATTAGACTACGTCGGAAGTACTGCGTTACTTATGGGATGACCTACAGATTTTGTGATTTTTTGTGCTTTAAACATATTACATTGGAATACTATTAAAAATTGTAGACAAAGAAAGTATTACAGGGTGTCGACTGGTCATGAAAAGGTAATGAAATTGAGCAGGTGGTCACGAAGTAATGAAAAAGTAATGAAATTGAGTGGGTGGTCATGAAATTGCCTTTTTTATGTCAGCACCTGAATGAAGACAAGTGTGTGCACCTAGAAGAAAACATGAACTGGCACCCTTATAAACCGGTGTGTAGTCGATGCCCCATGAAAGCTAAAAGCACCATGACTTTATCAAGTTCTTACAGAAGCTGGTATGCATGTTTCATGGCAATGCTGCAGTTGTTGCAGAAAGAAGTGTTTACAGTGCAATACAATCGTTAGGTGGTTTAGCTAATAGTGAGAAAGAACTGAATGTGGACATCACGAAATCAATGATATCAGTTGTCAAAAATGCTTCGTCAAAAAGGGTAGAAGCCTTTAAAAAAGAAGAAATCTGACGAAGATGAAGTGGCCAATCATAAAAGGAGAGCAGTCCGAGAACTAAAATAACTCAAAGATCAGAAAAGAAAGCTTATAGAAAAGGCAAAAGAAGCTGAAGTTCTAGAATCTGAGATAACAAGTTTAGCTAAGATACTTAAACACTTAGTCTTTCACTGTGAAATTTCAGTCTCCGTAAATTTTGTACATTCATAGTTTTATATTGCCTTAATAAAAACTTGTGTAAGTTTTTACAGCATTACCATGTTAAAAGAATTTGTGTATTAATAGATGTCATCGTCATCATTGTCAACCATTATCAATCCACTGCTGGACGAAGGTCTCCCCAAGTTTCCTCCACAATGGTCCGTCTTGTGCCAGTCTCCTCCATGTCACTCCCGCATACTTTCGAATTTCATCCACCCATCTCCCATGTGGTCTTCTTCTGGGTCTTTTCCTGTCCCTTGGAATCCAATCTAAAATTTCGGCTGTCCATCGATGGTCTGTCCTTCTGGCAGTATGTCCAGCCCATTGCCATTTCAGGGATTTAACTCTGATCATGATGTCTTCCACTATTGTCATTTTTTGGATCCATGAGTTCCTCTTCTTATCTCTCCTGGTTACACCAAGCCTGCACCTCTCCATGCTGCTTTGAGTTGTCTGCAGCCTTTGTATGTCTCTTTTAGTTAAGGTCCACGTCTCTGCACCATACGTAAGCACTGGAAGGATGCATTGATCAAACACTTTTCTTTTAAGATATAATGGCATATTGCTCTTGAAAATTATGCTGTTTCTTCCAAAAGCTCTCCAGGCAAGTTTTGTACGCCGATTAATTTCTTCATCAATGTGACCCTCACTTGATACCTGCTGTCCAAGATAAACGTACATGTCTGTTATCTCCAGCTTTTCTCCATCAATCGATAAATCTTCCTTTCTTGTAAAAGCATTGAACATCACTTTTGTCTTCTGAAAGTTCATTCTTAATCCCACTTCTTTACTCTTGTCAGCAAGTTCCTAGATCATTATCTGCAGCTCTGATGGGGTAGTTGCCAAAATGACTACGTCATCAGAAAAACGAAGGTGGGTTAGATAATCTCCATTAATCTTTATCCCTTTGTCTTCCCAGTTCAGTGATTGAAAGACATTTTCCAATGTGGCATTAAAGAGCTTCGGAGATATGGTGTCACCTTGTCTCACTCCCTTTCCAATTTTTATGTGTGTTGTATTTTCAAACAGCCGAATCTTTGCACTTGCATTTTCATAGATGTTATTAATAATATTAATGTATGCATCTTCAATACCGCAGGATTTCGGAGCCATTGTAACTGCTAATGGTTTCACCGATATCAAAGGCTTTTTCATAATCAATAAAAGCCATGCACAATGGAAGTTCATATTCCCTCGCTCTTTCAATCAGTTCTCTCAGTACGTGGATATGATCTATTGTGCTGTAGCCACTCCTGAATCCAGCTTGTTCTCTCGGTTGAGCCATGTCCAGTGTTACTTTCAAGCGGTGTGAAAGAACTTTAGTGAAGATTTTATAAACCACTGATAGGAGGCTGATAGGTCTGTAGTTCCTGAGATCCTCAATGTCACCTTTTTTATGTAGCAGGATCATTGTAGCGTTGTTCCAATCCTCAGGAATCTTCCCTTCATTAAGGCATCAAGTGAAAACTTGGGCGAGTACTGTTTCAATTTCTCCACTTGCTTCTTGTATGATGTCTACAGTAATTCCATCTTCTCCTGGAGCTTTTCCCCGCTTCATGTTCTTGATTGCATGTGTAACTTCTGCTGGGAGGACTGGAAGAACTCTGGTACTGGTACCTTTCATGATGTCTGGAGTACATGTATCATCCCTTTCATATAATTTTGAGTAGAAATCTTTCACTCTTGTCAAAATTTCACCTCTATTTCTTGTTACAGAACCGTCTTCTTTTCTCAGAGCCATAATCTATTTTCTTCCCTTACTGAGATGTCCCTTTGCTATCTTTAGGCTTTGGTTGTTTTCAATTGCTTTCCTCACTAGTTCACAGTTGAATTTCCTTACATCTTCAGTGATACTTTTTCGTACTGTCTTGCATAGCTCTATATATTCCACTTTGGAAGTCACATCTTCTTTAGTTGTCCTCATCTCTCTTCTTTTTTGCATCAACATTTTGGTTTTTCCTGTTAATTTGCTCACATGCAACTTGTTCTTAGACCCAGCTAATTTTGTTGCTGTTTCCACAAGAGCTTTGGTTACTTTTCTGTTAACTTCAGAAATATCCACTTCTTCCGATGTTAGGCCTTCTAAAGCAGAGAATCTGTTCTTCAGTTCCAACTTGAAGGTATTATGGTGTTTTTTAAGGTTGGTTATGTCAATACATTTTGTTTGTCTTATGAGCTTGCCACGTTCAAGTTTAGTGTTGAGGTGCATCTTACATCTCACCAATCTATGGTCACTACCTGTGTTGAACTTGTTTAGCACACTGCAGTTTTTTTATGATGAATTTTTTGCTACACATAATAAAATCAATTTCACTTGTCGTCCCATTTGGATGTCTCCATGTCCATTTCCTGTGTGACTTTTTCTTGAAAAAGGAGTTCAAGGTGAAAAACCCTTCTGCCTCTGCAAACTCAACGAGAGTATTTCCACGCTGGTTTCTGTTGCCGTGACCGAATTTACCTACTGAAGTTTCATTCTGTTGCTGTTGCCCTATTTTTGCATTGAAATCTCCCATAATTATCTTTAAGTGCTGCTTACCTTTATTATTTAGATGACGAATTTCCTCATAAAATTCTTCAATTTCTTCTTCAGAATGACTTGTGGTGGGTGCATAAGTTTGAATAATCTGAGCCTGGTATCTTCTCGAGAGTTGGATTACGAGTCGTGCAGCTCTGTCAGAGGAACTTTCAACTTCTACAACTTTATCCTTCAGTTTCTTGTTTATTATAAATCCAACACCACTAGTTCTGTCAGTATCTGTCCCACGATAGTAGAAGAGATGTCCACTTTTCAGTTCAATGAGATCTCCTTTTCTCCTTACCTCACTTAGCCCGACGATGTCCCACTTGATCCTTTGTAGTTCCTCTTCCAATTCAAGAAGCCTTGAATCAGAAGATAGGGAGCGTCCATTATACGTAGCTAAGGTCAGCATCAGATGGCAGCCTAGTCCAGTCCTCCGGGGATTCTTAGCACCTTCTGCCTTCATGTAGCACTGGCCGCTGCCTTGGCCAGGTACATTCCAGCTGCCGGAGACTGAGGGCCAAGATTTAAGTTGTAGAGTCATTTTGGAGGGGTTTGGCCATAACTCACCACGCTGGCCAAGCGGGTTGGTGAGTGTGGGATAGCATTTCCTCTAATCCCGATGGTATAGTTATACCGCTATTGGTGGTCTTCAGAGCCCCTTTAGTGGGAACAGGATGCACCACGAGAAGGCAGGGTTGACATTTGTCAAGGAGAGGCTGTGATGTTACGCATCACCTGACCTTACATCCCATTAATAGATGTAATGATGAATATTTCTGAAAATAGCCATACCCCATCCTAGAGGAGAGTTCGGTGTTTTTATTTCTTTAAACACAGAATTTGGTGAATGGCGTAGTGCAAGTCATACATAATTACATTATTCATGTTAGTAAGCAATTTTAGTGACATAAGAATTACATCCAGCTTTCATCTCAACTGGCTTTCAGGTAGGGGTTCACCCCCCCCCAGTATAGCCATTATAGACACTTCAGTTTTGCCTAAACTATTGTCGCATGGAATTAATTTCAGTGTTTGCTGGCATCTCAAGCCAAGGGTACTACTAGATTATGAATCTAGAACGTTTGTCATTGTGCCAAGCATTGTCGAGAAGTCATGAATTTAACTGAAGATGTCATGGAAAAGTCATGAATTTGGTTCATTGTAAATCAGTAGACCTGTACTAACACTCCGCCATATCGTCATCTCAACTCGTGTTGCATAGTCATTTCTGAGTGTGGTACTTTCTGCTAGCAAGAATTTCTCACAGTATAATGGTTTGCCACTGTATATTCAAAAGAGTCATGTGATGGTGCAGATTCTTTCTAAGTAAAGAGGGGTGACTTTCACAGCTTGAGATATCTAACTTGAAAGGAAAAGCGTCAGTTATAAAAGATATGTGATATTTCCTGATATTTGTCCTAAAGAGTTTGAAGAGGAAAATGTAAAAAATGCCCTGCCATTCAAGACTGCAGCCTCATGATTTGTTTAAAGAAATGTTTATGCATGCTAGCAAATCTCTTTGTCTTAGATTTTATTGCATTTGAACTTAGCTGTAATTCCATTCCTGTAAATAATTAAATTCCTTTTAACTGTGCTGTACTATCTTTGCAGTTATTTTGTTTCTATATAAACTTGTGCCACACACATACTTTAATCAGTGTTTGTTTTTAGGAGGAAGAAGAAAAACGACTCAAGGAAGAGCGTGGGAAGAAATTTACATTAGCTGGAGTATGGTCTAATAGTTTATTTGCTAGAAGATAGCTATAATTACTTTAGTAGAGTGAAATCTAGTATAATCATGTAAAGTAAATTCTGTTTTCCTATAATGAATTTTCTGTAAAATCATGAAGTTCAAAATTATCATTAAAGTTCATTCCAGGCATGGCCTTTGTAAGTATGTGACTCATACTTTGTATCTAATATTAGCTATTATATAATATCTGGAAAGTTTGTTACAAAGATAACTACTGGTAATCTTTTAAAAGATGGGTGCACCCATTTTTGCAAATTCTCTAAGTAACCCTGGACATCCATTTTGGCATTTAATTTCATTTTCCTATTTAAATAAACTTTTTTGATAGCAGAAATAACATTTCATTTTTGTTTGTTTTTTTGTTTATATAACTTTCTTAAAAATTTATTGAATGCGATCTGCAGGATAGCCAAAATCCAGTTTGTTGATCGTGTATGAACATTGAAACCACCAGCAATTGTAGGTGACAGTTATTATCCATAACTGCATGTGCCTAATGGAGGAGTGCAGCTGTGATATAACTGAGATTAGGGCAGAAAGCTATCGCATAATTTGCTGAGCAGAATCACGGAACTGCCTGCATTTTCTTCAAAACACATTATCGTGGCTTGGTAAGCCTAACATGGCAACTAATTCAACAGTAAAAGATGGAACTAGTCCAGATCAGTCAAAAAAGCAAATTATGTGGTAGTTTTATGACCTTTTGCCAGTGATTATACTGGCTATGATGAAAGGGGTCACTGATATGGATATTAACTGTTACTGTGATAGTAGGCTGTAAACAACCCAGACGCTGGCTTTTTTGCAGAACATATGGGACATATTTTTGACATATTTATATCAACAGTAAAGCACATGAAATGTTATTTCCACTATTGAAAATGTAGAAAGTGAATTGCCAAAAGTCTACATACTTCGTTACTTAGGATTTGTAAAAATGACTACATTCATCATCTAAAAGATTACTGTAGCTACTTCCCAAAAATAGTGAAATTTTAGGTTTAATATAATGCAAAAACTTGAGGCTGTTGTACAAGTTTGTTTTCCAATAACCATCAGAAAGTTTGAAAACCGAAATGTGTAGACACACACCAGAGAGCCAAATCATTATAGCCAGCACATTACAAATCAAAGTAACTGCACGTAAACGATGGTGCACATGAAGGTTGTGAAATGGTATAACACCTGATACTGAGCTCTGTTAAACAGTTTTATTTTTGTTCTTCAAATCAGAAAGGCAGTAGACTTAGCAAGTTTGACAAAGGCCATTTTGCAATGGCCAGACAACTGGGTCAGAGCATTTCTTAGATGGCAGGGCTTGTGGGGTGCTCACAGTTAGCCGTGGTTAATATCGTCAAAAAGTGGTCCACGGAGGGGAAAACAAGGAACTGCCAACAAGGTGTGGGCTGACCACAGCTCATTGGTGCTGAAGGTGAGTGGAGGCTATCCCACATGATACGAGCCAACAGAAGGGATACTGCAACTTGCTGGTAATTTTAATACTGGTGGCGGGAGTAGTGTGTCACAACACACAGTACATCAAACCCTTCTGAAAATGGGCCACCCCCAATGCCAATGCTAACCTTGATTCACTATCAAAAGTGCCTACAATAATGGGCATACAATCATCAAAACTGGACCTTGAATGATTGGACGAAGGTCGTCCAGTCTGATGAATCTCATTTGCTATTGCACCATGTGGACAGCTGGTACATGTGCATCATTTATCTGATGAAGTGTTTGCACCAGAATGCACTGTGGGATGAAAACAAGTTGGTGGAAGAAGTGTAATGCCTTGGGTAATGTTCTTCTAGGAAACCCTGGGTCCATTCATTCATGTGCAGGAAATAATGATGTCTACCGCCTACCTAAAAGTCATTGCACCGCTCTAGTGGTGCAGTGGTCGAAGTGTTGACTTCTGACCATTTGAATCCCTGTAAGGCATTGATGTTGTGTTTGTCTTATGGCACTTGCTCTCTCCCTTCCCTGGAACCAGCGGCCCTAAATTAGGAATAGATGATTGCATATAGCCCATTGAGTTGCGTACTGTGGTCATTAAACCCCCAAACATCATTACAGACCAGGTACATCCTTTCATGGCAGCAGTATTCCTCTCTAGTAGTGACTTCTTTCAGCAGAATAATGCACACTGCTTGGATTGTTCAAGAATGGCTCAGAACATCAGGAAGACTTCCAGGTATTGCTCTGGCCTCCAAATTCCCCAGACATCAATCCAATCGAGCATTTGTTGTTTGTGTTCCGATCTGCTGAAGCTAGAAATTCCGATCTGCAATAGCTTGACCACGTAACTTACGAGAGTTAAAGGATCTGCTGGTAACGTGTTGGTACCAGATGCCACGAGACATCTTTATAAATGTTGTAGCACTGATGCCTTGCTGGGTAAGAGCTGTTTTGGCAGTACATGGAGGACCAACATCATATTAGCCAGGTGATCTTAATGTTTTGGCTCTTCAGTTTATATTAGTCACTGAGGCAATTGCCCCTCTGTAGCAGGTTTTTCCTGTTTAAAAGGCCAATATCTAAGTAATGCATTTATTTTTGTAAAATTATTAATCCGTAGGTTTTTGTAAAAGTTTTCATAACTAAAATTTGCTGTAAATTTGGAAATAAAATGTTCTGTTCTTGGTCAGCAGGAAAAAACACAAAAAAACTAGGGATTCAGACACAGAGAAAGATGAAAGTAGAAATAGATTTTGACTGATCATGAAAAGCAAGTTTGTTCTGTTTTTGTTATTATTATTATTATTATTATTATTGTTTGGCATTGCAAGTAATTGGTAGCAAGGAAAGTCACCCTGTGTGGTAGACTTCGAAGTGTGTGTGAGATAATGTGCATGACAGAAGTGAAGCACATACCTCGATTGGTTCGTAAACAAAAACTAGTAACAAATTTCCAAGCTAGAATTTTTTCTTTTAAATTAACCTATCTGAATAGAAGGGATCAAGCTTTATTTTGAAAGATTTTATCCTGACTGAAGATTTAAAATGCACCAAGTTGGTTTCCTCAAAAAGCAGGCTATTGAACATCATGAAAATAGTGCTGATTTTTCAGTTCTTGTTCACAGTTTGTGATTTAAAAATTTTGAACAATTTTTTAATGCAACATTTTAAAAAGCCTTGAGATGCCAGAAAGGGGCTGCTCTGTAAGTTTGTGTTTGTAGTGTGTGTGTCCTCCACAAAATTTGTCTCTTGGAGCACCCCTCCCCCCATGAACTTCTAGATCTGCTGCTGGGGTGGTCTCTATTACAAAATTACAAATGGCTCTCTTAATTTCATCTCAAAGATCTTCAGTTCATTTGGGTTAAGATTAGCAAACCGTGGGAGCCATTTTAACCCTTTAAAGTAACTGCTATGCTCCTGCAATCACTGTATGATGATTCGAGCCTTGTAGTATGAGTGCATCATCCTGCTGAAAGTTGCGATCTCCATCAGGAAACACCATGCACATGTATGAATTTGCCTGGTCTGCAGTGCTGTTAAGGTACTATGTGGCATCCAAATTCTGTTCCAGAGAAATTACAGAACCCAGTGTCTTCCATGAAAACAGGTCCCCGACCATTACACCACCTCCACCAGTTTTTACAGTTAATCCTAGGTAGCTGGGATCCATCAATTCATGCTGTTGGTGCTATATTCTGGTCCATTCATCAGTGTGTATCAACTGAAAGCATGGATTATCAAACCAGACTACCTTTTTCTAATGCTCGAGGTTCCAGTTTTGGTGCTCCCATGCCCACTGCAGATGAATTTGTTGGATTTTACCAAAGACAAGTAGTACACCAACAGGATGTCTGCTGCTACAGCCCATTTATGCTAGTGTGTGACACAAGCTGGGAATGCTGAAATTTTCCTCTTGATACCACTACTGTACTGTGTGGTTACTTGATGCAGTGGATTTCGTCTATTACCTTGCTCAATCCTCTCCAGTCGCCCTTGAACATGAACCAGTCATCCCTGCCCACAGGAAGGCCTGACTGGTTGTTTTGTTGTATGTGCACCACGCATTGTACACCCTCGTTACAGTTCTTGCATAGCTGGTAATGTTTATAGTTTCTGAGCTGCATACACCTGCCTGATTAGCATTCACTGTCATGCCTCTTTCAAAGTCACTTAAATCACTAGTTTTTCCCACGTTTCCACTATCTACACTCCGTACACATCTGAATCCTTTGCAGTGAGCTGTTTATAACGCTATCTCAACACTATATAGTTGCATGCACAAATACAGTCGTGGCCAAAAATCCTGCACCAGTAGACCGAAAGTCAATTTTTGATGTTTGAAGTCAACTAATATAGTAATGGTAAAGTCAGGAATACATATTATACATCATTTTAAAGGAAATTTTATGCTGAATTCAAATACTTTTACAGAATGTTATTAGCAGTAATAGAAGTGAAGTTACAAGCAAAATTGTGCAAGTGAGGAAACACAAATTCAGTTCTGAAAAAACGTTTGCGGCCCTCTAATCCACTACAGCTTTCTCCGATTTCCACTAGTGAGATATAAAAGGATGTAGAACCATCTGCCGACTTAGAACGCAGCTGCTTGTAGTCAGTTGATGGAAGGTTATGCAGAGTTCCTGGTGATCTTTCAATTTTGGAATGCCAAAGACCCGAAAATTGGTCCTGCCTCTTCAAACCAGGGCAAAAATTATTATTTTGCATGAACTTAGATTCAGTCATTATGAAATTGCTGTTAAATGTGACTGTGATCGTTCCACTCTCTTGCGCACCATTAAAAGAGTTGCAGAAACTGGATGTATGAGAAACAGAAAAAGAACAGGTCGACCAAGGCTGAGTACTGAACGTGATGATCGCATGATGATTTATCGTTCCTTAAAATCAAGGTTTAAAACAGCCACTGATAAAGAAATGAGTTGGAGAACGAAGTAGGCATTATTGCATCTGCATGTACAGTTTGTCGTAGGCTACAAGAACATAGACTAACTGCACGTAAAGCTGCACGAAAAACTTTCCTTACTGAACAACAATGGCTCAAAAGAATTGCTTGGGCCAAGGCACACAAAAATTGGACTGTTGGTGAATGGAAAAATGTTATTTTCAGTGATGAAAAAACTGTTACTATTTCCACTAATAATGGAAATAATTATGTATGTCGTCAGGCTGGTGAATTATATATATAAGGCATGCTCCACCCAGCCAACAATCAAGCACCCACATTCAGTGATGTTATGGTCCTGTATTTCAGCCAGTGGTGTTGGCCGTCTGCACATTGTTGATGGCACATTGAATGGATCGAAATATGTGGATATTTTGGAGTCCAAACTGTTACCATCTGCACAAGGCATAGGATTGCAGAATTTTATCTTTCAGGACGATAACGCGCCATGTCATAGGTCAAAGTTGGTTGATGAGTGGTTTAATCGTAAAGTTATAAGAAAACTTCTGTGGCCAGCACAGTCACCGGATCTTAATTTAGAGAATCTGTGGGTGAGATTGAACCTAAAAATCCGTCAACAAGGACCCACACCTAAAACAGCATTAATTGAGTATGTAAGGGCTGTATGGCACCTTGTTATATCACCAATGGACAACTAGAGAAGCTCACTAGTTCTATGCCAACAAGGTGCACTTTGTCACTAAAAAACGGTGGTTATCCACTTAAATATTGAAGTGTATTTTGCTTGTTAGTAAGTTATTTCAAGTGTCCTGCAAGTTTCAATAATGTACTTACAGTAATTTTACGTTAAGTGCATTGTACACTAATTTCACAAATTCCACTATTTTTTGCTTTTTATGACTAGACGCTGTACTTTTGGCTTGTAACTTCACTTCTATTACTGGTAATAACATTCTGTAAAAATATTTGCATTCAGCAAAACATTTCCTTTACAATGATGTATAATATGTATTCCTGACTTTACCATTACGCTGTATAAGTTGACTTCAAACATCTAAAATTGGCTTTCAGTCTACTGGTGCAGGACTTTTGGCCACGATTGTAAGTATGGCATGTGTCCGGTTGCTACTGAGTGTTTCTAATAATTTGCTACTTCAGTGTATGATGATACCACATCAGTTGTAGGTTTCTTGGTTATGTTTATACACTATGTCCATTATTTGGTTCTTTATGTATGCATATGCTTTCCTTTTTTAGTCCGTCTTTTGTAAAAAATATCTTGTTTATGTTAGTGGTTTGTCTGTCTGTGGACACCATATCGCTGCAACTAATAGCCTCATTTAAAAAATTCTTTTTGCATTGGAAAGTTTGAAATGTGTGAATGATGATCCTTGCCATCATGTTTTTTTCCAACGCAAAACTTTGCCACTAGAGAATGTAAATGCAGATGATGTTGAATTCAAAATACATTTCATTGCATATATTTGCTTCTAAATATCCGATTGAAAAAAATATTTTTTTCCATTTGATGACATTTATAATGAAAATTATTTTGGACACAGTTCCTTTTTCAAGTAATGCATAGATTTTCCACAAGGGGGCATTAAGGTAAATTGCTTTCCTCCTAATATCTCCGCTTCTAAATGTCTGATTTAAAAAAATTCTTCCTGCATCGGAAACAATTCCTTTTGTAAAATCTTTTGCATATAATTTCTAATTAATTTTTCTTGAAGAATAGTTTGGCCACCAGGGAGCCTAAGAGTTTATTTCTACTTCTGATGTATTTGCAGCAAAAAAAAAAAACATGAGCTTCTGAAAATTTGACTGAAAAAATTATTTCGTGGGCATATACTGCTCACATCGGAAAACCTTTTCAGAATACTTTCTTCTTAAAATAATGCATAGTTTTTCTGCCTGGGGGCATAGATGTATATCATATTTTTGTCAATATCTCTGCTTCTAAGATTCCAATTTGAAAAATTCTTTCTTTATTGGAGAGTGTTTCCGCTGCAAAATGTTTCACATATAATTTAATAGTTTTCTTAGCGCACAAGTTTGCCACTAGAAGGTATAAGTTCACATTTCCATTTACTGCAATATCTGCGGAACAAAAACCTGATTGAAAAATCCTTTTCCGGTCAGGTACTACTAAGAATGAAACTCTTTGTGTATATTTTCTTCCCAAAATAATGCACAATTTCATCATTTGGGGGCATCAATGTTTAATCTGTTTTTCTCAATATCTCTGCTTCTACATGTGTCATTTAAAAATTTCTTCCATCACCAGATGCCATTTACTTTGTGGAGCACTTAAGGTTTGTATTTGAGCAGTTTTGCAGTTCACAGCTCTGTCGCTAGGTGGCATTTGTGTGCTTCAGTTTGCAGCTGTATCTCCGCTTCTAAAAACTCTATTGAGAAATTTCTTTTTTACTGCATGCTGTTCACTACAATAGAGATGTGGAGCATTATCCTCTTTAAATAATGCACATATTTCCTGTTAGGGGGTGTAAAGGTTCATAACCTTTTTCTCGCCATCTCTGCTTCCGGGAGACGTATTTGTAAAATTCTTTTTCCTTGAAGAATATTTTTTGCCTATTTTCAACTTTCCCATTATGCAAAATTTTTCCACTAGAAGGCATAGAATTATATCGTGTTTCCTTTTAACTTTTCGATTTGAAAATCATTGTCTCCTTCTGCTATGAGAAGCTTTTCTACAAATAACTTTGAAAAATTTAATTCGTGTCAGAAGTGATTCAAAAGACCTGCTCATTACAACCCAAAATTTGGTTTCATCTTTCTTGGGGATTTTTTCTTTTTCACTCTTTTTATGACCTAGCACCTACAAAAGTGATTTTGCTTGTTTTAAAGATTTCTATTCATTTTCTCTACATTTATATAAATTTTGCTTGTTTTAAAGATTTCCATTCATTTTCTCTACATTTATATAAATTTTGCTTTTAGGTTTTTACAGGGCGGGTATTTTTACTCAAGTGCTTGATCAAAATGTCGCATTTTGAGGAAATCTGCAATTTTGCCTTCACGAACTTTTCATTATAAAAACCAAAAACTTCCTCCAAAGTATAAATCTGTAGTGTTTGTTACATGTTTCAAACTTAAAATCTCTCATCAAAACACACTATCTCAGAATATATTATCATATGTAGTTACAATACCTCTGCATATACCACATTTTTAGTTTGGTTGCAATTTATTACTTAAGCATATGAATGCTCAAATAATAATAGTGCAGGTACCTACTTAAAATTGAGACCTTGGCAATCAAGGAAGCAATATCAGTGCTTACATCTATACTACATGCCAGTTCACTTGTCTGTGTCAGCGTGACATGGTATTCTACTGATATCGAAATAGGCATCTCTTCTACTCTTTACCCCGCATGGCACCATTGCGAGATGTGTCAGTGTTTTTACTTAAACGTTTGCTGTTCATCTCCAATTTTTCATACCATAATATATAGCCTATGCTTATCAAGAAGAAATAAGCTTTTGAATGCTGAAAGAATTTTCCAAATCTTACAAACATGCAAACTTTTTCCTTTTTCTCTTTATATCCCCCCAGCCTACAGAAATGAGTGCCTGGAGACCAAACGGTGGCACAGAGGAAGTTCACAGAGCAGTATATATATGCAACGAGAGGACCAGCTTTTGGTTAGTAGTGTTTGGAGTCAGAATGGGACAAGCTGCCGATTTATTGGAGTTTGATAAAGGACAAATTGTGATGGCACAGTGCCTCGGAACTACGATCTCGGAGACGGCTTGGCTTGTGGGTTGTTCACGTGCCGCTGTGGTGAGTACGTATCAAAAGTGGTGTACAGAATGCCAAATGACGAACCATCATCCAGCCATGTGTCATCCACAGCTCATTGATGCCAGAGGGGAGCGGAGACTGACATGCATTGTTCACAGTGACTGCAGGGCCACAGCACAACAAATCACCCGCAGCTACAAGACTGGTGATCAGGGCAATGTGTTACAGCACACAGTTCATCGCAGCCTTCTATGCATGGGCCTTTGTTCCCGAAGACCCAGCCGGGACCCCATGCTCACTGCACGTCATCGCCAACAATGCATGAAACGGGCCCAAGATCATCGAGATTGGACCGTGGATGTTTGGAAGAAAGTGGCCTGGTCAGACGAATCAAGATTCCTGGTGCATTACGTAGATGGCGGAGCGCGGATACGCCTGGTTACGTAGATGGCGGAGCGCGGATGGCGGAGCGCGGATACGAAGAGAGGCTTATGGCACCTGGATGCACTGTTGGGTGGAAACAGGCCGGAGGCAGCAGTGTTATGCCGTGGGAGGTGATGGGACACTTTAGGTCCCATTATCCCAATAGTACAATCCCTGACAATTGTCAGGCATCTGAACATCGTTGTAGACCAAGTTCACCCATTCATGGCAACTGTGTTCCCTGGTGATGGCCATTACCAACAGGATAATGAGGCGTGCTGCACTGCCAGAATCGTCAAGGAATGGTTCGAGAAACATGCTGGTGACTTTCTGTTAATGCCCTGGCCTCCAAATTTACCTGGCATGAACCCAATCGAACATTAGTGGTTTGACTTGGAAAAGCGGGTTTGCTCTAAATCGCTACCACCCCAAAATGTATGGGAACGGGAGGACCTGCTATTGACATTATGGTACCAAATACCCCAAGATACATATCGCCACCTCACTGAATTGGTGCCTCGCCAAGTGGTCGCTATTTTGCGTGCTAAAAGGGGTCCAACAGCTTATTAGGTAGGTGGGTCATAATGTAAAGTCTCATTAGTGTACAACATGACTGTTGTTTTTATTCTGTTATTGCCCGATGGTGTAAAAGACAGCCCACTAAATTTGTGAATCAGCAGAATTGTGATAACGATGATAAGCAGTATCATAAACAATATTTACCTAGTTAGCAAGAACTCGTCAAAGGTGTCTGTATGTTATTGCAGTACAGGCTGCACATGTACGTTACTTAAATCAATCGGATTGCGATACTAAATCATTTTTGGTTCCCTCTTCATCGTGTAACATTTCCTCAAGAAACTTGAAAATTGCATCACCCTGCAGCTGGAATCAAACCTGCATATCCTAATTTCCATTCCAGCATGTTTTCATTAAACCATCCAGGACAATGAAGTAACTGAAAGCCGAAGCAATTATAGCTTGGGAGTCTGAACCAACTTCAGATTTTCCCTAGTCAAAGCAATCTTATGCTTCTTTGTAGCACTTTAAAGACAACCCTTTCATCCTAGGAGATCACAATTTACATAGTGCATTAGATATCCTCACAGAAATTAAGGAAAAAATATTATTCACAAACATGAAAAATCCACATATAAGTTAGTTTAGCGATCAATTTGTAATATTGAATTAACATTAGTTCATTGTTTGTCAGGAATATCTGTTCCTGGATTTGAACAGGTCACCTTTAAGACTCTACAAGGAAGCATAAGATTGTTTCGATTAGTGAAAATCTGAAGTTGGCTCACATTTCTGAGCAATGATGGCTTTGCTTCAGTTACTAGGAGCTTGACTGTCTTGGGTGGGGTAACAGTAGCATGCTCAGGTGGAAATTGGGAGATGAGGGACTGATTCTGGCTTAAGGGTGATGTAATTTTCAAGTTTCTTGAAAAAATGTTACATAGTAAACATTGAACAAAATGCAATTCAGTATCACAATCTGATTGCTGAAAATAAGATAGTTGTGAATTCCCCATGTGTTTGTGAAAATATGTTTCTTCCTTAATTTCTGTGAAAATGAACATGGTTGTGTTTATTCTCAAAATAAATCCAGGAAAAACTTGCAGTGCACAGATTTTAGACAAAATGAGTGTTTGAAAGATGAAAGTTTCTGTAGATGTTTTAAAGTAATGCTTTAACTATAGTTTTCAGGAGACTTCTTTTAATTTTAAGTTGCAATCTTTATCTACATGCAATGAAAGACTGCTTTGGAAGTTCTGGACCTGGGCCAAATGAAGCAATTGTGAATTCAAAGTTGTACATCAAGTATCCATGAGTTCTGATGTAACTGAAGAAATGTTTAATAAAGTTGAGCTAATGGAATTTTTTTTAATTTTACAGAAATTAAACAAACTAAGCATGGCTATGAAATTTATGAAACAGCTGAAGCACTAATATATTAATAAATATGTGAGAAGCAAAAGTATATGAACAAAAATGTTCAAATAACTGACAGACTATGAATCACGTAATTCAAGAAATATTTTCAGCATTGCAAAATAGTGCTAATCTACACAATGTATCCAAGTTGTTAGCCCTGATTAGTATGAAATTTGTGCTTAGAACTACTTGGCAAAGTGAAGGCTATTTCAGTAGTTGTCTTCTTTTAGTGGACCTCTTCTCTTAGTTGCCTCAAAGCAAGGGCATCCCTTAGCAAATAACATTGGGGTTGGTGGGGGCTGAACAGGGCTTAATTTTTTAACATTAGGAGGCTGAACAAATGTTTTAATTTTTTCACTACCTTCTTTCTATTCACCCAATCCCCCTTTTTCATAATGAAAAAATAA
Source organism: Macrothele yani (assembly GCA_039090855.1). Classification (NCBI taxonomy): domain Eukaryota; kingdom Metazoa; phylum Arthropoda; class Arachnida; order Araneae; family Macrothelidae; genus Macrothele; species Macrothele yani. The sequence continues at coordinate 70,280,980 of CM077016.1, read as the reverse complement.
ATGAAATGGCAGAATGTTAAAATTGATAGTTGTCATTTTTTATTTAATTGTATTATAAATTTAAAATAAATTAATTAATTTAACTTCTCATACAACCAATGTAACACCGAGATCTTTAATTTTACGATTAATTTTAGTGCAGCATTAATGTTATTTAAATGTTGACTTTTTCTCCATCAATGTTTTTTTTTGGGGGGGGGTAAAATGGAGATAGTCTCCATTTGCTTTGCTTCAGTTAGTCAGTTGGGAGTATTGAGCAGTGCTGTAGTGGGCACGCACACACACACACACACACACACACCATTCTTCTGTTTAGGAGGATTTTTAGCCTTTGTTGGAAGACTGATTCCCTACGAAGAGAGTATGGAATCGAAACCGTTAGTTTTATTTATAGCCCCTGCAATTTAAACAAGGGACAGAGTGAATGGGTGAGTCCATGTTTCCTGTGCATGCTGTCTGGGTGGTCTTGTGTATTGGAATGCTGACGTCACAGAATGCCAGGCTTTGAAGACAGGGCATCCTAAGTTAATGGCTATTAAGAACAATAAAAGGAAAAGGTAAGTGAGACACCTCCAGGAAAGAAATGTACCCCTGTGACACCAAATTCAGCATACAAAACCCAAAATCTCTTGGGTGTCCAATTGATGTCTACGTCCACCAGGCTATTATAGTGTTGTCAACTCTTGAAAAGAACCTATGGCTAAAAAGTGATAAAAAATAATATATGAACACCCGAAGACTTGTGTGTTCTTTAAGCAAGTAACTCGTGCAAGACTGAACTTTTAATTATTAACTGTAAAATTGTGCAAATCACTTGAATTTCAGATTAGCTGAATGAAGAGAAGGCATGTAAATCACAGAATTTTAATTAAATATGATATTATGATGATGATTTTAATTTGTTTGCATATTATTGTTTCATTAATGACTTTGAATTAGTGATAAGCATAAAATATGTTGTAGATACTCAAACTGACAGAAAACACCATGCTGAAAGCTGAGAAAAACTAGTGCTAAGCATTGTAGTAAATAATCTTTAAAAAAGATATGCATGTACACTCAAAAACAGGCTGCCATCTAATTAACCTGTAAGCATTTTATTAAAAGGTAAAGCAGCACTAGCTAGCAGCTGCTTGATTTTCTTTACATCAGATGCTTGATTTTTCCTTGCACCAGAATAAGGAAAAATCGAGCTTGAGCTGGTGTTGCTTTAGCGTTTAATAAAACGCTTCCAGGTTAATTAGATGGCAGCATGATTATGAGTGCATGTGTGGACTATTTTTAAAGTTGATAGTATGGACTTAAAAACTTGTAGTTGCCTGTAGCCTAATGGAAAAGAAGTCTCTAATTCATAAGAGGTAAATTCCCTTTCCAGGGATTTAGATGTGGTGGTTAAAAGTGAACACTAGGGAAATGTTTGCATACATAAGTTAGAAATAACAGGAAAATCAAAGATATGATGGGTAAATTTGGATAAAACTGTTTAGCAATTATGCAGTTTGTACAGTGAACTCATAATTTTTAACATGTTTAAGCACAGAAGCACACACAAATTTATTTGTCGGAATATATTAGAGATGAAAAAATGAAAACCTGTCATATAGAATAGAGAAAACTATTCACTAGTTGTCAGAGGTTTTGAAATAAGCAGTAATCACTTTTTAGTAATATCTGTGCTTAAAGTCATTGAGGGACCAACAAAGTTTTTAAGATGAATCAAGATGTACAAACTGAAAAACAGAACTGATGCTGGATTTTCAGCTGTATTAAATTTGAAACCTCACCCAGATAGATAAAGCATTGAGGCTGACTGTAGCATGTTTAAGAGAGAGTCTTTTGAAAGACTGCAAAGAAAGCAGATGGTCATGCCATACCTGCACTGTTTGTTACATTTATGCAACATAGAGTGATGTGTCAAAGAGAAGAGGTGCACAAAGTTGTCAAGGAAAAGTAAAAACACTCATAGGTGGTGTTTAAACTGTAGGTCACAGACTATTTGAGATTATAAAAGGACAGGTCCGCAGACTGTTGTGTAGCACTCATCGGGTGATGTGGTGAAGATGGCCCATTTAAGAACCGAAGGTGTAAATCTTGGTGTTTTTTTATGTAGAATTTTTGTGGTGTTATCTTTCATTTTTTCTCTTAGGTTCCCTCCTCCCCTTGTCTTTTTTCCTCTGCCCGACATGTTTGTTAAAGCTGTGAAAGGTATGACACCAGTCGCAGTATGGTAAGTATATTGGGCAGTTTCATGTATTTAACAGGAAACCTTATAAACTTATAAAACTCTAATATTTCTTTACTTTTCTGTGGGATCATTCCTATCACGGCACTCTGTTCCTGCTTCTAATCCCCCCCCCCCATCATCATTTAAGAGGCTCTGCAAGTCACAATTAATAGGAACTAACCCTGTTTTAGGGTCTTCGTCAGTCAACTAACTGTTGTGTTGGAGAAACTGGCGTGGCACTAATGGGTTTTTCCGATTATGTAGAAAAAGGAACTTCCATAATGATTGAAAGCTGTATTAGTATGGTTAAACATACACCAAAGATCCAAAACATTATGACCAGTGTGTTTTTATGCAAATTAAAGCAACTGCAGGTAAACAACAGCACGTGTGAATGTCGTGAAACATATAAATAAAACCTGATACTGAGCTCTGCTAATAAGTGTTATTCTTCATGAATGGAATACGGGATTACACCATACAACACAAATTTTGAGGATGACAAGCATACCATCCTCATAGCATACCCGGGTGCTATCTGAGAGATGCGGGTTCGATTCTCACTCCAGGAGGACGAAATCATCAAGTTTTTGGATATTATCTGACTTACCATCCTTGTCATATTTACACCAAAAACGGATTGTCATCTTCAAAATTTGAAGTGTTATTCTTGTTCTTCAGATGGGAAAGGCAGCAGACTTGAGCGAGTTTGACTAAGGCCAAATTGTAATGGCCAGACAACTGGGTCAGTGCACTTCCAAGACGTCAAGGCTTGTAGGATGCTCACTGTCAGCCGTGGTTAGTACCTTCAAAAAGTTATCCGAGGAAAAGGAAAAACTACTAACCATCGGCAAGGTGTGGGCAGACCACAGTTCATTGATGCGAGAGGTGAGTGAAGACTATCCGATATGGTATGAACCAACGGAAGGGACATTGTGGCACAACTTGCCAGTAATTTGAATGCTGGTGACAGGAGTAGCGTGTCACAACACAAAATACATTGAACCCTGTTGAAAATAGGGCTGCATTGCCGCAGGCCTCTCTAAGGGGTCGGGCCCATGCTAACCTAGGTTTACTATCAAAAGTTCCAACAATGGGCACATGAGCATCAAAATTGGACTCTGAATGATTGGGAAAATGTCATCTGGTCAGATGGAAAACAAGCTACACATTTCGGTTCAGGTAGTGAAGTACATTGAACTTCTTAATGAACAACGCATAATCAGAGAAGTAATCATTAATGGACAACTAATGTCTTTTTCATATTATCACATAAAGAACACTGAATATTCATGTTCCATTTAAACTTTTTAATGTAGCTTTTATTGCTTAGAAAATTACGAAGGTTGTAAATTTTTGAAATTTTCTACAGTGAATTGTATTTGTGGCTTCAAAATGAAAATGATGTGTTTCCAATCTATAAAATTAAACAGAATGCCTCTGTAAGTGTATCATATCCATATCTCATCACGAAATCATGGCAGACACTTCGGACACATTGTTTTTCATTGCTGTGTTGCAGTGGCAACTTTCAAGTAGTAGATCCAAAGGAGACATATAAGAAGTAAAAACATTGTTATTTCTACAGACAACTGAAAATGCATGTGTGACTTTGAATGAGTGTGTGCTGTCATTGGCACCAAAGTTAAAATGTTTCTGTCATGTGTGTATGACAAGAAACAAAACAAGCTCAATGATGAACGACAAACCGTCATGGCATGATTATTTAATACAATAAAAGATAATATATACAGGGTGTTTCAGAAAATTTTATATCATTTTGTATCAAGTAACTTGACCAATTCTCATTCAAATGATCTCAAATTTTAACAGCATGTATTGAAACAACTCAAAATTCTATGTGTAATGTTTTTTTCTTTTCAGGTATAGAAATGCTATTCACTGGAAAAGAAAAGGCGTTTTGTGTGTTAGAGTATGCTCGAACACAGTCGGGCAAGACTGCAGCGTGCATTTGTGAGAATTCGCTAAAAATGCACCAACTGCAATGCAGATTTGGACATGGCACAAAAAGTTCATAGAGGAAGGCTGTCTTTGTAGGGCAAAAGGATCTGGATGACCACCAGTAGCGGAAGAGATGGTTGAGCGGGTTCGGGAAACATTTCTGCGAAGTCCCAGGAAGTCCACAAGAAGAGCAAGTCTAGAAACCCAGATTCCTCCAACGACAGTTTGGCGTGTCGTAAGGAAGCGCTTGCAAATAACACTCTACAAGCTGCAGCTCATCCAGGCCTTAAAGACAGGTGACAAGCAAAAGTGTAAGCAATTCTGTGTCGATATGCAAGAGAAACTTGAAGACGAGTTTGAAAATAGTCTTGTTTTCAGTGATAAGGCCACATTTCATACGAATGGCAAAGTCAACAAGCATAATGTTTACATTTGGGGGCGAAGAAAATCACCATGCCACATTTGAGCACATGAGGGACTCGCCAAAAGTGAATGTGTTCTGCGCCATCTCCAAGAATCATCTTCATGGTCCATTTTTCTTTGAAGTAAATGTGACCGATGATGTTTATTTGCAAATGCTTCAGAACTGGCTAATTGATATGCTGATTGCAAATGAACATGAACACTACATTTTTCAACAGGATGGGGCTGCACCTCCTTGGAAGCTCACTGTGCGCACTTATCTCAATGACAATCTGCCAGGGAGATGGATCGGGCGTGCTGGTGATGAAGACAATGTGCTGTTGAAATGGCCGCCACATTCTCCCGACCTGACCCCTTGTGACTTTTTTCTCTGGAGCTATGTGAAGGGACTGGTCTATGTCCCCCTCTTCCTACAAGCGTAGAGGAACTCGAGCAGAGAATCACTGCCACACTGGAGACTGTTACCCAAGACATGCTGCATCATGTTTGGCAGAAGCTGGACTACCGACTTAACGTGTGCCGTGTCACATGCGGTGCACATATTGAAAACTTGTGAAATCGTTCATGAAATCCACATACCTTTGAATTTCTCATTCAAATTTTGATGAATAAATCTTATTTTGCTCAAAGTTAAGCCTGTTTAGTTTCATTTGCCTAGACTATGTAGTTATTCTGATATTTACATCTCAAATGATATCAAATTTTCTGAAACACCCTGTATATACGAGTTAAAAAAAAAAAAAAAACACTCCCCGAGTACTTTCGGAATGATGGTCACTCCATCCTGAGATGTGAATAACAATATGAATGTTGCACATATATATTAGGATCATGTTGCATTATGGGTAAGAAACAGACAATGCTGTTGCCACTGCACCATTACAAATTGTAACACAATTGTGATGTGGGGAAGTTCACAAATAACACACGTGGTTTTGATCTTATCCACAAAATTGTTACTGTCAATGCTATAAATTCAAAATAGGTTAGTTATTATTAAAGTTCAAAGGGGCTAAGTGATTTTTCCAGATATTTGGTAATTCATTTGGGCTATGATCGTTGCAGCATTGGTTACCATATGCTGCGATGTACATGCTGTCAGTCACAGGTAGAGAGTATACAGAGGCGAGGGTTAAAATAAGCCTAATATTAGTTCAATCTGGTTTTAGGTTGCAACTGAAGTTCAGTGTTCTTATGGTCAACTCGAATATCATACTTGTGTTTTTGCACTCTTGAACCTAAGCTTCTTTTTGTTGGACCCAAGTAATTGCTCGTGTGCTCCCCAGTTACAGGATCTAAGACAGGAAGGTTATACCCACCCCATTTCTGCAATGTCTCTGTCTTGTCTCTATCTTTCTTGATACGATAAAACAGATTCTTGGTTCGAGTTCCAAATTGCAAATCATGTCTTGAGCAAATTCTTGACAATATGTTTGTAATACCCAGGTAATATTTCAATGTACCAACAAATTTCTTCTCAGGTTTCCGCTCCGCACTCAAACTAGTAAATCTGGAATTCTGTATTTCACATAAGACATGATGTACTAAGTTAGTAGGGTAACCATACTTGCTTGCCAAATAGAAAATAAACTGGATTTCCGAATTCAATTATTGTACTGTGGAGGAATTTGAATAAGCACTTCTAAACAGAAAGTTAATAACAGATAATTTGTGCTGCACAGGGTGTGACGAGTTAAAAGGAATTAAATAGTTGTTGGCTGTAGGCTTAAAATAAACAGAGTATGACAAACTACAAGTTGCAGGGTCACGTTGAATACAAAAATCTAAAAACTGTAATGAATAGTTTGATTCTAACTCCACCGTGAGCCTGATAGTGGGGAATACCGAAGAAAGTGTCGGCGAACCTAGCTAAATCATCCTGTGTATGAGGCCAAATTACCAGGATGTCGTAGACGTACTTAATATACAATTCGGGAAGAAACGGAAATTCACTGAGAACTTTGTTCTCGATGTGCTGTAGCAGAATTTCTGCAAGAATGGCTAAAAGTGGGGAGCTAGGTTCGCCGATGGACTTTCTTCGGTATTCCCCACTATCAGGCTCAAGGTGGAGTTAAAATCAAACTATTCATTACCATTTTTAGATTTTTGTATTCAACGTGACCCTGCAACTTGTAGTTTGTCATACTCTGTTTATTTTTAAGCCTACAGCCAACAACAATTTAATTCCTTTTAACTCATCACACCCTGTGCAGCACAAATTATCTGCTATCAACTTTCTGTTTAGAAGTGCTTATTCACATTCATCCACAGTACAATAATTAAATTCGGAAATCCAGTTTATTCTCGATTTGGCAAGCAAGTATGGTTACCCTACTCACACTTAGTACATCACGTCTTATGTGAAATACAAAATTCCAGATTTACTACTTTGAGTGCGGAGCGGGAACCTGAGAAGAAATTTGTTGGTACATTGAAATACGACCCGAGTATTACCAACATATTGTCGAGAATTTGTTCACGACATATTTGCAATTTGGAACTTGAACCAAGAATCTGTTTTATCGTATCAAGAAAGATAAGAGACAAGACAGAGACATTGCAGAAATGGGGTGGGTATAGCATTCATGTTTTGGATCCTGTAACTGGGGAGCACATGAGCAAATACGTGGGTTCAACAAAAAGAAGCTTAGGTTCAAGAGTGCAAAAACACAAGTATGTTATTCGAGTTGACCATAAGAACACTGCATTCGCAAGAAATGTTAGCAATGGTAACCTAAAATCAGATTAGACTAGTATTGGGCTTCTTTTAACCTTCGGCTCTACTTGTGACTGCAAGCATGTGCATCACAGCATATGGTAGCCAATGCTGCAACGATCATAGCCCAAGTGAATTACCAAATATCTGGAAAAATCACTTAACCACTTTGAACTTTAATAATTAAATTATTTTGAATTTATAGCATTGATAGTAACAATTTTGTGGATAAGATCAAAACCATGTGTGTTATTTGTGAACCTCCCCGCATCACAATTTGTAATGGTGCAGTGGCAATGGCATTGTCAGTCTTTTACCCATAGTGCAACATGATCCTAATATATGAAGGGTTCGGGCGTAAACCATAGTAACCAACATTTTTGTAAAAAAATTATTTGGGTACGAAAAACAACTGCGGTAGTAATCTGAGCATTTTAGAATATTTATTATACACTTATGTCGTCATATGGTGCCACAATACAACTTTCAATTTATGGTAAGTGCAAACATTTATATTTTTTTACTAGTTGCAGTCTACGTATTTCACAACAACAGAAGATGTTTGTTACCATGTTTTACATCAGAGTCCTTCATATACTGTATATGTGCAACATTCGTATTGTTATTCACATCTGAGGATGGAGTGACCGTCACTCCGAAAATACTCGGAGAGTTTTTTAACTTGTATAAACATATATAATCCTTTGTTGTATTAAATCGTGCCATGACGGTTTGTCTTTCATCATTGAGTTATCTTCAGCACAAATCGCTACTTGGGGAGCAAAACAAGTTCATCTAATTGCGTATTGCTCTTCTATCTGTGGCTGCAGTCATCTGTGGTGGCAAGTGTACATTACTCTCACAAATCATGCAATGTTTCACTGCTGGCTTCGAGTTGGGGTAAATGATTTAAACTAAGATTCATAAAAGATTATGCAGGGTATGTTTGTTAAATTTAATTATCTTTACGCTTGAAATTCTTAAGTCTGATTTCATTTATTCAACACCTTATGCCATAAATCTACTAAAATACTTCACTGTATATAATAGACACTTTCAGCAAACCCAGCTTTGTAAAATATTTCATGAGGTAAATCAGGATTTATAAATGGTGTTTGCTGACTTTGGAAAGGCTTTCTCTCCCAGCTATCGTGCTCACAGGCATGATTTTTTTTTTTTTTTTTTTTTTTTTTTGGTATGGTAGCACATGTTCAGAAGGGGAAATTTATTCTTGGCAATTCCTTTTATGCATTTTTCACACATGATTTTCTTCTCATATCCATGCGTCTTATATTTGGTATTTAAAATCTTCCTGTGGCACACACCGCATTTATAGAGCTTGGAAAATGAATGTATGCTTCTAGTAAAAGCATTTGGTCTTGTAACCAATTTCCCACACTTACAGTTTTGATGTTCCATTTCATCTATTGTCGGGTCTCAAAAAAACTGTTCTGTAAAGAGAAGAAATCTAAGTTACTTTTTGTATAGAACTCTGTATTAACAACTGTCATTTAAGCCTGTCTTCACAATGGAATAACATTTTTTGCTTTGCAGCACACACACATTGCATAAGTAAACAGACACCTGTCGTAATGTCATTTTTGCTATGTAGTGGAGTCTCTATTGCATTGCATGCTCAAATTTCCTTTAATATATTTTGCAGGACAACATCGCTGAGTAGGTGACACTAAACGAATATGCCCCGAGCTAAGGAACTAAGTGACTCTCTGAGAGGATGAATCGTGGGGGTAATCGAATCTTGGAGCCAGCCAGCATCCGACTTCTGTAAGCCTGCAAATTCCTCTTGTCACAGTTAATCGAGTGTTAGTGAAATTCAAGAAGGCAGACAACGAACCACCATCATCACGTACAGGTTGCCCTGGGCCATCACAGAGGTGTCTTTGAGCTGTCAAGCATTCTGTGGAAACCAATCCTGGTAGCAAGGTTGCTGAGACTGCAGAACAGCTCCAAGTGAGTTACAGAACTGCTCAGCAGTATCTTCACCGGCTTGGCTATCATAGAAGAGTGGCTCGATGTAAACCACTTTTGTGAGAAGCAAATATTTGTCACAGATTGGCATAGTCGACAGACAAGATTGAGAGACTCTTAGCACTTGGGCACACTGCCATATTCTCTGAGTCCCAATTTGCAAAATTTTCAGACACTGGCAGGACCTGGGTGTGGCAATTGTCCAGCCAAGAATTCCGCTTGAAGTACCTAGAGCCAACTATGAAACGTGGCGGTTTTCCAGTCATGATATGGGGAGCTATATGGATAACTGGTCGATTCAGTCCTCGGAGAATGTGAATGCAATGTTAATACACAAAAAAAACATAACCATCCTTGAGAGAAGCCTGCTACCAATATTTTCCAATGGGCAGATGTTAAAGGCTACCACCTCCTTGGTCATGGAGGATGGTGCTCCATACAGTAGAGCAAAACATACCCAAACATGACACGAACAAAATGCCATCCAGAAACTGTCATAGCCAAGCCAGAGCCCTGATATGAACCCAGTTGAGCACCTGTGGGCCATATTGGATGGAAAATTATGATGGATGCCACAGAAACCAATCAACAAGGCTTTACACCTGCTGGCCTTGTTATGTGAATCGTGGGCTCAAATTCCACAGAGCACCATTGCTGACCTCATTTCCACATTGCCTGACAGGGTGGTGTACTGCAAAGAGTATGTACTGCAATATGTACTGCAAAGAGTATGGCTATGTACTATGTACTGCAAAGAGTATGGCTACCAGATAAGTCCAGCGAACCACTAAGGTCTTCCATTCCATGTGGACAGAAAATAAATATTAACAAATCAGGTGTCTATTTACTTATGTCATGTCTGTGTGTGTATTTATTTATTTAGGTACTACTCAAAAACTATTTCATAAATGTCATAGTCTTGCCCTCTTAAGTTTGTTCATTTGTAGCTGTAAAGGAACAGCAACAAAAAGAAATTGAAGGTAATATCTCAGTATTTACTGGTTGAACAATGGAGTTGAAATTACAAATATCAGACAAATGGGATTTTTATACAGCTTACAACAAATGATGGTGTTTGTTCTGTTGTTTAGCTAACTAGTGAGATCTGTATTAAACAATTTGATTCAGGCAATTCTGCATTCTACCATATCATTCATAAAATTCAGCTTTTTTAGTTTTTCTTGGGCATATAGGAAATGAATGCCATTTCCCCAGGTACTAGGATCTTTTAATAATGTGTGTCTATCAATTAAAGCTTCAGAGAACTGCACTGTTTTGCATGATACAAAATGCTGAAGTTGCTTTCATGATGTGTACTATTTCCCCAGGTCCACTCGATTTTGAACATTTTCACTTTCATCATTGTCCAAGGATCTCACCATAGCCCTTTTATATTCTATTCAAGACACCAGGGTCAAAACACAATAATGTGATCAATGTTTCACTTAAACACACTGGTGTCCAAAATTAATGTGATAAACACAACATCGTGAATAACACAAAATCTGCACTACAGAGTTTAATGATGGTACAGACATTCATATATTGATGACGCAGTAATAAGCAACACACAGAAAAGGAATGCCATCACCACATGAGAAGGAAGCATGCGCATGACAGCATGTCAGTCCAAAGGTGATGCAGATAGTGGGTTAGATTTTGAAGGGCTAATAATGAGCATGATTACCCCAAACAGCAATACAGCTTTGACATGCTTTATGAGGCTCAGGTCTGGAGATCTTAAATGTCCTCACTCTCCAAGTATTTGGCGACTGGCCGAACCCTATGAGAACAGAAATTATTTTCCATGAAAAGGAACTGGAGGCCAACAACTCCCCTGTAAAGCTGTATATAGGACTCTGGGATGTCAACCCTGTAGTGTGCAGCAGTCAGGATGCCTTTTGGGAACATGTGCAGTGGCCTATGTCCATCCTTCTTGATGCCAGCCCAAACCAGAAGTCCTCCACAATAGTAGTGGTCAATTTCCCTAATGTTGGAGAAAGATTTTGGCCTCCTGTCTATCTTGAAATGTACAAATGTTGAGAATCCATGTTTTAGCTGTACCACCACACTTCACTGAAGAGAACACATTCCTATTGATCAGGGGTCCAAGGGTGGTGATGTCTGACATAATTCAGATGGACCTTTCTGTGAGATGTAGCAAGTGGGATACAGACCATTGGCCTTCTTGTATTGGGTTGGCAAAAAGGAATGTCTGCAAAAGCAAAGCAACAGAAAAGTGCTAATTACTATGTATACAAGTACAAATCAGTCCAAAATGTAGTCGCCATCGTTTGCCATGACCTGCTCCCATCGTGTGTGCAGCTATTGGATGCTGTCCCTGTAGAATTGTGGCAGCTTGGACACAAAAAAGTGAAAAAGCGCATTCCACATCATCCTGGTTGGTGAACCGCTGTTCATCTAGGAAATAGTGCAAAGGCCAGGAAAGGTGACAGTCACTTGGAGCAATGTCCGGAGAATAGGCTGGGTGCAGCAGCAGCTCCCAGCCCAGGTCCCTGATGTTATGACAGGTCACCTGTGCTGTGTGAGGTCTCGCTCCATTCTGCAGTAGGAGAACGTCCTTGCTGTTCAGCAGTGCTGATCATTTCAAAGTGAGCGATGCATGCAGATCTAAAGAGGGAAGAAATATTCTTCTCATAATATGTGGCAAATACGTCATGATAATTAACACAGCAATCAGACATCGCTGAATTGACTGTAATTACTGTTTCACACGTGAATCAAATCACATCAAAAAACTTGAAAATTTCATCGCCGTGCAGCTGGAATTGAACCCGCATCTCCCTATTACCGTTCAAGCATGCTATCCGTTGCACCACATGCAGATCATCGAGCTGACAGCAGAACAAATTGGCGGTGATGGTGGTGCTGTCCAGCAGCTGCTCAAAAAAACTGACACCCCAAGTATCCCACCAAACAGATAGCAGGACCTTACATTGGTGTAATCTGGCTTTAGGAGTCAGCATGGGCTTCTGTTTTGGATCCAGCCATTGTTTTCAGGCACTGACATTGTCATAAAGGACCCATTTCTTGGCACCTGTCACAATGCTGCCCAAGAACTGTTCAACTTGGTCACATGCAAGCAGGGAAATGCATGTAATTTGCTTTCTGCTCAATTGTGAGTTGATGGGAGTACCCAAACTTCCCTCTTGTGCACCTTCCCAAGTTGACACAGGTGTGTGATGGTCTCCATTAAGGTCTTTAGCATGTCCATATTCACTGTTGTGGGTCTTCCAGCTTTGGAACTGTCTGACATGTCAAAATTTCCCTCTTGAAACTGTTTGAACCAACAACAGTCCTGAAGATGTGATATGGTATTGGGGTACACACTAGTAACATTCCTTACAGCACTTGCGTGGGTGCTACTGCTGCGAAACTCGTACAGCATGCAATGGCAGATGTTCTCCCTGTCCACTTCCATGTTGGCTGGCGCTTATACTTTTAGCCTTCTGATGGCTAACTGCCACTGACTTAAGCCACCTACATACCTGCTGATATCATGCCGGTGTGCTGTACAATCTCTGTGGCCAATATGCGCTTTGGCCGGGGCTTCATCTAGGGGTACCTTGCCATCAGACATTACTTTCTTTCCAATGCAATATATAGACCTCTCCCATGGATTCTTCTATAAGCTGTTTGCCTTGGTATCATGGTTCCGGCAAAAGAGGAGATCTTGTGTGAGAGTTGTTTGGCTGTTGACTCCTTATGAGGGTGAGCTATTAAAGACAAATACTGATCATCTTGACATGCTGTGGCTTGTGAGCGGTTGAGTCCCTGCCTTCTGGTTATTGTTCCAGTTTCCTGGAAATGTCTCCAGAGATTGGAGACCACTCACTGTGGCACATTCACCATCTTGCTACCTCAGCTGTGATTTCCAATCTACCAGTCATTCTCCACTGTAAAGAGTCTTCTAAGCAGTGGTGCAGAGACATTCTTCCCCTAACAGTCCCACTCAAGCTTCAATTTCTGTAGCCCACTCAGAATGACGTTTATCAAGATTGGGTGCCTGCCAGCTTCGTGACATGTGATGTCATTTGGGCACATCAACTTAGTCTTGTATGTCTCTGAAATACACTGCTTGCCACCCAAAATGCAACACCAAGAAGGACACGAGATAGCAAAGCCAGATTTACTGGACACATAACGACAGATACAAAGATGAAACGATTGAGCTTACAGGCCCGTGCGACTTGCGGAACACGCAGACATCAATAGCTCGTGTGGCCCCCATGGCTGGCAATAACGGCCGCTACACACTGCGGCATCAAATGAAAGAGGCTTTGGATGTGGGCGTGGGGTATGTCGGTCCAGGCTGCTTCCACATGTTACCACAGTTCATCAGATGTAGCCGCGGGTTGTGCTTGCCGGGACACTCGGTTGCCGATCAGCGACCAGACGTGTTCGATGGGTGACATATCGGGAGAACAGGCTGGCCACAGCAGCAGTGACACCTGGTGGGCCGTGAAGAATTGTTGCACGATGCGGGCGCGCATTGTCCTGTTGAAACGTGGCCGCTGGCAGGTCCTGCAGGTAAGGGAGGACTACAGGCTTCAAAACGTTAGAGATGTAGCGGTGGCTGTTGAGTGTACTGGCGATGCATACCAGAGAGGTGCGGGTGTCATATCCAATTGCGCCCCAAACCATAACGCCAGGCGACGGACCGGTATGACGATGCATAATGCAGGCGTCATACAGTCTCTCACTGCGGTGCCGCCACACGCGGATCTGACCATCGTGGTGTTGCAAGCAGAAGTGGGATTCATCGGAGAAGACAACGTCGTGCCATTCCGTAGTCCAGGTGCGGCGTTCAACGGCCCACTGCCGCCGCACTAGCCGGCGGTGTAACGTCAATGGTAATCAGAGCAATGGCCGCCGTGCAACAAGTCTCCGCTCCTGCAGCCGACATCGAACGGTACGTTCTGACACAGTTTGTTGCGCAACACACCCTAATTCCTGCGCTAACGTTCATGATGTGGCGGTGCGAGCTGTCAATGCCCGCCGCACGACATGCCGGTTCTCTCGTTCGGTGGTGTGCCGCGGCTGCGGCAATCTCTCACGTCGGTCCGTACGTCCCTCCTGCACCCACCGAATCCATACTCGCCTCACTGTGGCTGGATGTCATCCCACACGGGCGCCGATGTCTCGGTACGATAAACCGCTGTCGCGATAAGCCACTGTTCGTCCTCTGTCTAACTCCAAAACGTGCTGGAATGACTACCGTATTCTGCGACAAGGCATCAGAAAGCTTCCCATGCACAGGTCAGGCAGGACAACACAGTTTCCATTACTTACACCCCGCCTTCTGTGCACCCTTCTTATAGTGCTTCTCGGTGGCGTGCCGGGCGCACATGATTTGCATATGCCCTGCAATGCTTAATCGTTTGCATGTCCTCTCGCGGGCGACACATGCTGCGAATTTCAGGCCAATCTGATGCTTTCTTCTTGGTGGTGTAGTTTGGGTGGCCAGCAGTGTATATTTACAGTAGGTCATCTCATTTTGGACATAATCTTAAATTTGAATTTCTCACAATAATTTTGGGCACGGTGTACATTTTCTGTATGCCCTGAGAAACATTTGAACATGGCATCACTAATAAGTTTTTGTGTACCTGTATTTCTGTCTTTCAAAAGCCACAAGTTGTTTCTCGGTACAGCCAACAGACTGAGTTTTTGATGCTAATTAACCAAATAAATTTGTACTAGAAAAATATTCAAGACACAAAGATGTAAACACTGAGTGGCAGTAAGGTGAAAATGAGAGTGAAATAAATAAATTTAAATACAATATGTTAATTTCACCATCCAATGGGCTCTATGATAAGCACCAAGAGCTTGAAAATGAACATTTGATTGTTAAGTAAGACCAAGAAAAGGTAGTTGCAACGATTCCTTGTAATGATCGCAAGGCTGAAAATTGGGCAACTGTCTTTGAAAAAAATTTACACTAATTTTGCTTTCACTGGTTCCAATTGCAAAGCAACACGTTTAATACTCTTTCCTAGGCATTTTAATCTATTGAGCTCCATAAATCTGCAAATCTTTGCTGTGTCTCCACTTGATGCTTCTATCAATGTGTGAAATTCTTTGGCAACAATTAGCTCAAGGATGTGATGTCTGCAAGCTAAACTCAGAAGCTTTCTTTCTTTTTTTTTTTTTTTTTCAAGTAAGCACAGGTTGCATTGTAAATAATATTGTTAGCTGTTGTCAAAACACATGAGTTTTACTTTATCTGTAAGACCCTATTCCTTAACTGTATTAAATTCTGCATCGACCTGTGAACTCCTGTTCAATTTATAATTTTTAGAACACCAAGCAACTTTGTTCTTCCTTCTTCTGATACAAATATGGAAAGGACATCAAATCTGGTAATATTTTCCCATCCCAGTGAACTGTGAGTATAGTGTCAGGAGCAAAGGTGCCAAACACTGTTTTAGTAATTGCTTCTCTATGCTGTACCTGAGATCTTGTCTATTCTTTGTTAGAACAATATCATGAGGATCAAGTCCCATGGACTTCTCTGTGGAAGATAGAATACATGCAGCATTTCTGTGTTCTTTGTTTCATTAAAGTCACTATCCAGAACTCTAGTTTGCAAAGTCCTGGACTCTGCAGCAAGCTTTTAGACTTATTTTCTTTTCCTAATGTTGATTTTCATTTCCCTTTCAGTGTGTTGCCAACTTTGTATCAAGGGAATCAGATGTATCAGAACTATTTTTTGACAATAAAGGTAAGATATCGTGATACACATTTTTTTTTTTTTTTGGTCAGATTGTAAAATCTATCATGGTGTTGTAAAACACAGGACTTGACGATGTGATTTGAACATGCTATAACGATTATTTCAGTAAAGTCTAAATTAAATATTTTACTCGTTATAAACAATGTCAAACGGTATGAATTTGGGCATCTCTACATTAAGATGAATTCCACAAGATCGTAGCTTTTGTGTCATAGATCAAACAACATAATTGTAAAAGTATCTCATTCATTTCTCCCTCTGCCCATTTGTGTTTCCTTTCTTGAAAAACTGGTTTTATCATACTTAAATAAAACAGAAAATGTTCTTGCCCTTATAAAAACAACGCTTTCCAGAATAACTGTTTCTGATAAGGCTTGTACTATGTTAAGAAAAAAAAAATCATACTGGACAAGCCAAGCATACATAGTTCAACCTGTTTCTCAGAAACAGCATTAAAAAAATTCAGAGTACTAGGTAATTGAAACAGAAAATAATATTTAATTTTATTAAAAGGAATTTTTGTGCCATTAAAAAGAACTTATATGCTACATTTATCATGGTCAATGCATCTGCTTATGAAATATCAAATAGGTCATCAAGACTTTCAATAAAACCTTTCTGTATCTCCTTCTGCACATCAGTCCTTCCATTTTACTTTTTCTTTTCTCAAATTTTGCCATCTCAGACGCACTTGTACTTAATCTTATTAATTATATTATGCACCTGCCTTGTAGGTATTCTATCCTGTTCCCAGAAATGTACTATTTCTCTTGTAACATTAGTTATGTACGAGGGTTGTACCGAAAGTAATGCAAAAGTGGGCTTAACTTTTTTATTAACTGGCAGAGGTTGTTCAAATTGCACATATTGGTTGTGTAACTCTTCCTCTATAGTAACCCTTCTTCTTGAATGCAGGTAAATAATGGATTCCAAGTAGAAGCAATGTGCCGTCATTGAGTTCTTGATGAAGGAAGGGTGCAGGCTGTCTGACATCCACAAAAGGCTACAGAATGACGTTTACGGATATGACACCATTAGCAAGAGCAATCTGCACAGATGGATGAAGTTTAAAGAAGGGGAAACTAGAATTGAAGACAAACCACGCAGTGGGAAACCATCATCTGTGACCACTGATACGAATCGTCAGTAAGAATGAATTGATTTGAGTGGAGAGACAAATCACAATCTGTGAGCTTGTTGCACAACTAGACTGTGGTCACAATGCCATACAGAAGATGGTGGAAGACTTAGGATATTGGAAAGTGTTTGCAAAGTGGGCATGTTTGCAGTTGACACCCGATTTGAAAGTGAGAAGGGTAGAAATCTGCTCTGATCTGCTGGAAGCCAATGAAGACATGTTTTTTTCTGATCTGATGAAACGTGGGCATATCTTTATGATCCGGAAACGAAGAATCAATCCATGGAATGGTGTCACACCTCTTCACCGAGGCCTAAGAAGTTCAAGTGCCAGCAATCAGCACACAAAGTCATGGTGACTATTTTTTGGGGTGCTAGGGTTGTCATTCTCCTTGAACTTCTGGAACGTGGCCATGCCGTGACCAGCGAGCGGTACATTGTGACACTCAAGAAGCTTAGAGAAGCCACGAGAAGGAAGAGACCAAACAAGAATCTGAAAAGGATTCACATTCACCATGACAATGCGAGACCATGCTCATCTTTGGCAACGAATCAGGCGATCAGCAAATTAGGCTAGTCTGTGGTCCACTGTACAGCCCAGATCTGGCATCCTCAAACTACCACTTGTTTGCTCCAATGAAGGACAGTCTCCGGGGGCAACAATTTGATGACACAGATGAGGTGAAAGTGGCTGTGAAGAAGTGGGTACAACAGTCCACACCTAAATTTTTTCAAAGAGGATTTGAGACTTGGGTTCAACGATGACACAAATTCATCATTTGTGATGGAGACTATGTTGAGTAGTACCTTTGTATAGAGGAAGAGTTACTCTACCAACATTTGCGATTTGAACAACATCTGTCAGTTAATACAAAAAGCCATGCCCATTTTTGCATTACTTTTGGTACAACCCTCATAGTATTTCTCTTGTAACATTTTCCTCCCCTTATCTCTAATTGAGGATTGCTAGTTCCTAGGAAGGGAGAGAGCCAGCACCATAAGATAAGCACACCAGTCATGCCTTATATAAATCTTGAACCTGAGCCCTGCTCAGATGACAAGACATGCAAAAACAAGTAGGGGTGCTTAAACCTTGGTATTTGGTGTAAAAGACTTTCATAGTGAAAAGTGCTATGTCGATTAATAGTTCAATGTCGAGGAAATCAAACTAAATAAGACAAAGAGATGTCACATCATTTGAACCTATTATAAATGATGGTGGAAAACTACCCCTTGTAATGTGACTTCTGTATACTTTGTTTTTGTCATGTATTATATATATGTTTCCATTTTAGCAGTATTTACTAGGGCAATGCAGATAGTTTTTGCTTTTACAGGCTGCCATAATTCTTCTGCTGTACTTCGTAAAAAAAAAAACACACAAAAAAAAACAGTTTTGCTGAAGCAAAATCAAAAATTTCTCAGTGACCCAGACTTCAGTGTTTTTTTAACAAAAGTGAACTCTTAATGAACTCTTAAACCTCTTATTGTGTTCCAGCAAAAATAACTGGTTTTATGTTACTTAAAATGCAAATTTCGCATCTCCAAAATTAAAAACTAATTTTAATTGTCTAGGCACTGCTAAAATAGAGGTAAAACATAAAATAACTGTTAATGAAATGTTCCATAAATCATGTGCCATAGTATTGTAAAACCAAGGTTACTTATTGATACTATGCACATTCACATATCAGTTTAGATACAAAGAACTACTCTGACATATATTTACTGGCGTTTTACAAAGACATAAATTAAATTGTAGTTAATTTGTTATGTTTGTTCATGCATGACTGTCATATTCTATGTCAAATTAGCAAACACTTTTACTGAACCAGTTTGGAATGTTTCCAGCAGATTAGTTATGCTTATAGGGCATATACAAAAGTGAATTTTTGCTTACTAACAATTAAAGTAGCTTTAACAGTATGTATAACAAGTAGTTTTGATAACAACAGAAGTTCAAGGGTCAGTTAAACATGTTGAATGGTGTTTCTCAAAAACTTACTTTTTTTAATGTTATATTGGTAAAATAAAGTTGTATCTAAAAACTCATTGGACATTTTCTACATTTCAGGTTCAATAAATAATTGTTTCATGTTTCAAATTAAATTTAATCAGAATGGATTTTCCAGCTAATAAATGAAAACCAGCATATCATCAAGATTACAAAAATCCTCACTCCCTGCCAAAATGGCGGGACATAATCTCCCCAAAAAGAGAAAAAGCCGCATAAATTATATGTAGATGGCCATCAATGGAATGAAATATTCTTTTAATGAGAAGTTAAAATATAGCTCATACTGGAAGTGAAAAAGAGATGTTTTGGGCTGTGTATCCCCTATTTGCTATACATATGAACACAGAAGAAAACTCTTTTTAGTAGGGAAATCTAGTGCAAGCTGAGAGCCCCATCTTCAACTGAGCTGCACATATGTAACAGGTAGAAAGTTTATTTCAACTCATCTGTTTTCTTGATCTTCCATTAAGCTGTGTAATTGTCTTTTATGATGAAGTAGACATATTACATAATTAGTTCTGCGTGTGGCAGGCTTAAGCATTTGCAGCGCGTGGTGCAACAATATTTGTTGACATCCCCACAAACTTTGGGTGTTTGTGGGTTAGATTGTATGATTTTTCAGCAACATAGAAAAAATATACAATGCACTCAATGGACAAAACTTTTGAGATACCAACCTATCAGCATATTGATCCTCCTCTAGAACAAATAACAGCCTGTATATGATGAGGCATAGACTCCACCAGATGCTGGAGGGCTTCCGGAGGTAATGCCAGCCATGCCTCTTGCAGCATTGTCCACAACTCCGCCCATGGCGTTGGTCCAGGATCCGTGGATCTCTGATGTTCTGCTCCGTGGCATGCCATAGAACTTCCACAGGGTTTAAATCTGGGTACCTTGGGGGCATCTGGATGGTTCCAAACTCAGATGAATGTTCCTTGAGCCATGCCTAGGTAACGCGGCCTGGTGAAATTGCTCATTGTCCTTCTGAAACAAACCATCGGCCGCCGGATGTGCGAAGCCTATAAGTGATCAGCCAGCATATGCTAGTAGCACGCAGCTGTTAAGGAGCTCTCCAGACACACCAAGGGACCTAATGTGTCCTACGAGAAGGCTCCCTAAACTGTTGCAGAGCCACCACGGCCTTGAACAGAGCCGACCTGGCACAACGAGGCCATGGCATCATTAGTACATCTGAAAACAGAATTAATCTGACTACACGGCATGGTACCACTATGCAGAAGTCGAGTTTTGATGTTCCTATTACCACATGAGGCGTAATTTTCAATGACGAGCAGTCAACAGTAGCACTCTTGTAGAGGGTCAGCTACCATAGCTCAGGGTGTTCAGCATGTGCCGCACCATTTGCTTGCTGATGCTGCTTGGGCCTCCAACATTTACCCTGGATGTGATTTGTGCCCTCATTGCCAAGCGGTCAGTCTGTGTGACTCATATATCTCGCATATCTCTAACAATTGTGCATCCAGTTCTTGTCACTTAGATATGAAACTGCATTTCCCTACATTTTGATAAATACAGCTATTCACATACACTGAAGTGGCAGAAAAACTGGTACACCAATATAATACTTGGTAGGTCCCCCACTGGAGCGCAGGACTGCAGAAATACGATGGGACATGGACTCCACTAGCTGCTGGAAATATGCTGTAGGCAATGCACACCATACTTCCTGCAAAGCATTCTACAACTCGGGTGTATTCCAAGGTCTCACATTCCTGTGTTCGATAGCGCGTTGCATGGCATCCCAAATGTGTTCTATCACGTTCAGATCTGGGGGCTCGGGCGGGAATGGCAACACCCCAAACTCACATGAATGCTCCTCTAACCATAATGTGGTGTTCCGACACTTGTGTGTAGGTGCATTGTCCTGTTGGAACAGGCCCAATCAATTTGCATGAATGCAGGACATAAACGGGTGTACCTCATCAGAAAGGATGCACACATATCGTTGGGCGGTCACAGACGTTCGTAGATGTACCACTGGGTCCCAGTGAAGTCCAGTTAAACACACCCCATAGCATTACCCCACCACCACCACCACCACCACCACCAGCAGTTACAGTTCCCTGTTGACAAGCGGGATCCATGGCTTCTCATGGGGTTTGCGCCACATGCTAATCCTTCCATCTGCCCAATACAGTTGGAAATGCGACTCGTCAGACCAGGCTACTTGTTTCTAGTCATCAAGTGTCCAGTGGCAGTGTTGCTGTGCCCAAGCGAGGCGCATAGCTCTGTGTCGTGCACCCATCAAGGGGACTCAAGTTGGGTGTCGGCTCCCAAAGCCCATATTGTGCAGGGTACGTTGCACAGTCCGAACGCTGATGCTTGTTGAGGCTCTAGCATTGAATTCCAATGATACCTGCGAGAGTGTTGCATGCCTATCACGTGAAATGATTCTTGACAGCCGACGATGGTCACGTTCACCCAATGTCTTTTACGGCCACACTGGTATCGTAGGTTGGAAGTTTTGCCGGAATTCTTGTAGTCACGGTACACCTTTGCAATGGTCGTCCGTGAAAATCCGAGCTTCATTTCTACCTCTGAAATACTATGGCCCATCTCACGAGCGCCAACTATGACACCCCATTGAAAATCGCTTAAATTGTTATTACTTGTCATTCTCATGTCGAAAACAGCTCTGACAGCTGGCAAGGATGTCTTATCGCTTTATATGCAAACTGGTGGACGCAACCGAGTACGCGCATAGGGGACGGTGCTATGTATTTTGTATAAGCTCGTCTGTACCAGTTTTTCTGGCACTTCAGTGTATAATCTAACAATCGCACTGGAATCATGTGATTCATCAGTTACGTATAATTTATTAACTGACAATTTTTTTCTTCAATTGGCAAATGACATTGGCATTGAGGAAAAAAGTTACCATAACATTGGACTGTTCCCTATCACTTTGTGTTCATTTCGTCCACATTCACTTGGTCCATGGTTCGCTTTGTCCACTGTTCACTTTACCCGCTGTTCATTTAGTCCACTGTTCCTTTTGTCCACATTGATTTCGTCCTCAGACTGGATGGAATGCCATGGAAATTTTCTGTTTTGGTGGAATTTTTGTTCCTAGGCAAAAAAAAAAAAAAAAAAAAAAAAAAAGGTCAGCGGACATTGCATTCATGCGAGTTTTTATTTTTATTTTTTTTTATTGTTTTTCAATTACAATGTACCAATTTTAAATGTTATTCAAAATAAAATGAGGAACTGAACTTTGAAGAGCTTTGTAATTCTTTTGTGTGGAATGTCAATCACTATGACATAAATCAAAGTTTATTCCAATGGCCATAAATGTGTTGGATTGAAGAGGAAAATTTTAGACCCCCTTACCTCTTTATGTAGAAACTGCAAATTCACAGTAAATATCAATCTAAACTTTTTTTCACCATTTTACTCGTACTTTTATGGATTTTGTTCAAGTTAAATAGCTATGAAACATATAGAGAGCATTATAGTTCATATAGAAATTAGTAATACAGAAATTATAAACAATTAATAATCAAATTATAAAGTAAATATGCTAAGAACTATATTAAAACAATATACGAGATGTATTTCAAAACATTAAAGTATTTTTTGTAAAACTTTGATTTATGTCTTAGAGATTGATATTGTGCCACTCTTCAAAGTTCGGTTCTTCGTTTCTCTTTAAATAACATTTAAGACTGTTATATTTTAATTAAAAAAACTTGACAAGAAAAAGAATCGCATGTAAGCAATGTCCGCTGACCTTTTTTTTTTTTTTTTTTCTGCCTAGTAACGAAAATTCCGTCAAAATAGAAATTTTCCAATGTATTCCATCCATTCTGAGGACGAAATGAACACGAACGAAGTGATCCATCACCATGTTGGGCACACCCAGTTTATAAGAAACTTACTGATGAATTTTGCTCTTTTGGCAATGTTAGGTATTCCCTGGATTATTGACTCTGGGTAGTTAATTTTGTTGTTATTGCACTGACGCATTCCCAATAACAAGAAGCAGTATTGCTTCCACAAAGACAGGCACTGCTGTTCTATCTTTCACATGCTTCCCTCCAGCCTGATAATTATTTATGTGTTCTGTGAATGATGCTGTTCAATTCTAAAAGTTTATCTAGATGAGTGTCATATAACTGATGTCACATCATATTGAAATAAATCCTAGTGGATACAGAATTTTTCAGAGGCAGCAATGCAAGAAATACCTGAAATCAACAAAAAGGACAAAATTCATATGCAAATTTCTTCAAAATTGAGTGTGTCCAGCATATATGAATGATCCTCCAGCTAAAATGCAGCTCATCCTCATCAGTGAAATATTTGGATTTTAATGCAATTAATCTTAGGGTGATAGTAATTTCTCAATTTTATGTTGGAATATTTCACATAGAGCAAAAAGAAATTTAAATGCATTTACACGTTATATAAAATTAGTAACATTTTTTTTATTAATTTGTTTCAGTTTTAATAAAATGCACTTGTAACTCCTCACAAACTGTTTTTTACTAAATATGAAACAATTGAGTTATATTTTATATTGCAATTCATAATGAAAAGAGTGCACTGATAACTAAGCAAAAGCAACAGCTTGAGATAAATTATTCATCCAATTAAATATTAGGGGCTACAAAAAAAATTGAAAATGTTGAAGAAAAAGTTCAAAGCAGGAAAAAAAAAAAAAAGGGTCCAGAGTGGGGCCTTGTATTGTAGAATTCTAATGGCATTTGCCCCCTTGCTCAAACTGCTAAACTGCATAAGTAAAGGTAAGATATTAATTTTCTGATTTAATGTCTTCTAAAACTCTATGTACCAGAAAAGGATTTATAATGAGAGTGATTCAATAAAATTTATGTAAAAAATATCTGTGCTCAAATACTATAAATATGATTTGCAATCTGGCCAGCTTTCTTGCCTAACACTGCAAGTGCTCCACGTGTGCAAATTCCTCTCGTATTTTTCTTGACACAATGCTGATTTCACCGCCACCTTTTGAAATTCTTGAAGTATGCCTTCTCTTGTTCTGTCTTTCAGAAAGAAAAAGAATGGGATCTCTTCTGTAGCATTGTAAGTTATATGTATACTCCATGCAAAAGTAGATGTGCTGTATTAATAATCAATGCTTACATCCAAAGCTTCTGGAAATGCTTCTCAGTTAGTTGAAAAAATTTACTATGCTAGTTTCAACTGGAACATCATCAACATGCCTTGCAAAAGACCAATATTTCAAGCTTCTTTTTTTTTTCAGTAATAGTAATAAAATGCATGTTTTCATATTCAATGCACTCTTCTTGCTATATCAATCAAAGAAGCAAGCATCTGATTTTTATTTTAAACAAAATTGAATTTCAAAATTTGTACTTACATGTCCATGCTGGAGTCACTGAATTCTGTGACTCAAAGTTGTTTTCATGGCAGTGTGAGCAGTGGCAGTACCGATTTCTGAACTTCACCAAGGAATCGTGTTTTTCCATTCTTTAGTTTCTATGTCAAGGAAAAGAGCAAACATTTTCCCCTTTGTTTAAAACAAAATTAAAGTTCAAAACTGCTATTGCCTTCACGCTGTGCAGAGGAAACCACTTTGCAGGTCACAAAAGTCTGCTACAAAGAGGACAACTTTTGAACTTCAATTTCACTTCATACAAATAGTCTGTTTCTTGGTACTATAGGGAGTGACTAGGGAATGGAAAAATATGCATTTTTACCAAAAGCATAATTTAAAAATAAGTATTGCCATTGCGCAGTTTACTGAAAGTAAGTCCTAGTTTTGAAACGAAACTAAGAAAAAGCAAAAAGGTTTGTTACATTGATTGATTTAGTAAGAAGAAATTAAGAAATATGAAAACATGCATATCAGTATCAAAGATTTAAATCAGAGATCCCACATATGAATAAGCTTTCACTCCATGAAAAAGTTTCTCACTGTAAATGCAAATGGTAAAAGCAATTTTCTCCTCCTTTGTTACTGGAATGTGCAGTGACATCTCAGACTTTGTCTTAGCACAGTTGCCAATGATAACTACCAGTGTGTGAATGTTTAGAAGAATAACATAGAGACTCTAATCCAAAAGTCTACCTTCATTGAAAATTATTATTACTATCAACTTTATGTGATGTGTCCAAGGGCGGGGAAAAAAAAGATAATTTGGACAGCAAAAATTAAAGGTAAACTGTCTCAAGGACCAGATGTGTAGACCTCAACCAATCAGTCAATGCAAAAAAATTGCATGTGCTTTGCTGCGCATTTTTGTCCAATAGAGCACCAGCAGTGGCTATCTGGTAACAACAACATACTCACTGATGCCAACCTTCATAGAAAGAAGACTGAAATACAACTGAAGAAACCAACTTGGAGTTTTATTCATCCAATTAAATATTAGGGCTTGGGATCAGAGCCGCCCTTAGCATCCGCGGGCCCCTTGCTTTAACCCCCTCCCCTCCCCCAACACTAGACTTAAAACATAGTTTATTACATTTATCTGTACAGTTTAGTGAAACGTCAAGACGTTTAAAAATTAACCAATAACGGAAGACAGCATTTAAAATTTTTTGACTACTGTTGGTTTTGTATGCCGTTTAAATGATGTAGATAAAACAAAACATGCACACCAACATACGTCTTTCCCTCACAGTGGCTCCATCTCTACCTATTATGAAACAGCACTTACATTATAGAACTCGCCTTGTAAGAACTGGACTTTTCTTGCTTTTATCCCAGCAGAGCCGTAACTAAGACGGAGGGCGGCTGCCCTGTGCGCAGCTCAAGAGAGGGCGCAGAAATCACTGTTTGAAATGCGATTACAATTGGAACTGAAATTTTTACACAAGTTTTTGGCACAATTAAAATTAGAATTTCCTCAAAATGTTAAGTTGTTAGTTGTTCACATTCAGTACTGAAGGCGTTGTTCTATAGTCCGTCCAACTGAAGAAGAGCCATGGTACTCTTCTACACCAATGGGGCCCCCAGTACTTCTTTAGTTGGATGGACTTATACGTGCGTTGCAAGATAAGGATGTTGCTCACATTTTTTACGATTTTCTGGACGCTATTCAGTCTTTATTGTGGCTGCATGCCACGACTGTTAGCTACATTCGGTCCGCTTGTTGCGGTGCCGAACTACGAAGCAGTTGCGAAAACCTGTAAAAACAGTCGCATTTTGATTGTGCCTTTTTATACGCCTAGTTTCGTGAGAACGTAGAAATGCATTTTTACACCTAGTTTCATTAGAAAGTCTGTAGTACTGTTATATTTTTGAAATTGTATCTGATTTTTGCTGTCTTTAATTTAAAGCTATTTTTCTTGAAAATTCTTCTCTGTAGCTTGTGCTCGCTTAGATCTTAGATTTGAAATGCTGTTTTTTTTTGTTCTTTTGGTACGTGTGTGTGTGAGAGAGAGAGAGAGAGAGAGATAAAGGGAGAGGGAAAAAGAGACAGACAGAGAGGCAGATTGGGGCGTAATATTTTGCAGTTTGTCCCGGGCGCAGAAATGCCTAGTTACGCCCCTGATCCCAGCAAAGTCAGCTATTAAATCATCAAAATTTATTTTGCTTCTTTTATCCTGTTCAATTGACAAAGTTGCCAAAGGCATCAATCTTTCTTGAGATATGACAGATCTTAAATAAGATTAAATCAGCTTCAAGCGTAAAAAGCTTTCTGCGCTTGCCACCGTTACTGGGAAAGTAAGTAATATCCTGTAGGCGATGAAAGCATTAGAGAAAGTATTCTGAATTTTATTCATGTATCTTAAAGCACCGGCTCTGCTGCCCCGGTCGCGCAATGGTCTAAGCGGTGGCTTCTGGTCATTCGTCCGAAAGGGATGCGGGTTCGAATCCCGTGAGGCATGATGTGTTTGTCTTACGGCATTGGCTCTCTCCCTTCCCTGGAGCCAGTGGCCCTAAATTAGAGACGGGCGACTGCTATAGCCCATTGAGTTGCTCGCGGTGGTCGTTAAACCTCCAATTAAAAAAAAACGCCGGCTGCAGTTTTGACATCGGGTAAAAGTAATGTTTCGCTAGACATAATGTACTTTGCTGCCGTTATGTAAGTAAATATAAATTCAGCAATTGATATAAAAAAATAATTAAATGAAACTGAGTTTTAATAATAAAGCTAGAATAATTGTAAATAAGAAATTCGCTCTCTCTCACTTTCTTTATTTTCCTCTTCTTTTTTATTTCTTAAGGTGTGAGCGCGGGGCCCTGTGCGACCGCACCTGTCGCACACCCCTAAGGGCGGCTGTACTTTGGTTTGAAGTGTCTCGGCACTAATAGTATACCACACAATCTCCAAATATAATAGCACACCAAAAAAAATTATAGCACCGTAAGATTTTAAACGGAGAGCAACCTAGCCACTTCTCTCAGCTAACCGAAAAGGTAATCACCACCAGTAGCTAAAGTGTGCTCCACTTGTAGTTAAAAAGCTAGATTTTCTAGATGCAAGATAACTGGAGGAATGGGTCAATATTTTCAGGCTGACAAAACGTGTCACATAAAATTACCAACATCGACAATTATACAGCATAAAAGTACGAAAAACAACTGCGTACTCCTCGCACGGGGATAACTGGTTCTCCAGTTATTTGGGGAGTGGCGACCCCACGGCCCGAGCCGATGTTTTCCCACTTTTGCGTTTCTCGTTCTCTTGACACTTACCCGCCTCAGTTGTATGTTGCTGAGTTTGTGATTATGCGCCAGCGCCGGATTTTAGTTTCTCGTTTTCTTTTCTCTCTTCTCCATTTTATGTTCCCTTTGTTTTTCCGAGATGATTAGCTAGACCTACCTGCACGTTTGCCGTGTGCGGTGACCCGTAAGGTGGAAAAGGGGAGGCCGGAGTGTTGTCGTCGCCAGTTACCGACACTCCTCTTTGCCCACTGCTTCACCCTGAACGGGCGGCTGGGAACTAACCTATTCCTAGTCAATGAAGGCAGTGGCCGAGTGGACCCTTGTCTTCTAACGGCTTGTTACGTACGACAGGGTGAGTCTGGGGATATTGTGGGCATGCCAAAGGGGTGCTACCAAGACACAGGAAAGTCGCGGTTCTCGCTGAGCGCATGCTCGCCCTGTCAACTTACTATATCCACTGCGCCCAGCTGGGCTTGCGGAACTCCGGCTCTCCCTCGGTGGTGGGCAAGTAATTCGGCGGATGAATCTTCTCTCTTTATGGCTTCTAAGGGTGTTTCCCATGGTGCGACACCGAAACGTCCAATGGAGGACGGGACCATCCCTTCCACCAAGAAACTTGTTTCTGACACTTGTAATGCTCTGTTTCTCTTAATATATTCTATCGATCCTTCACAACCTTTGAGTGCCAAGAGCCCCTTCTTGATCAATAAGGCCGTTGCTGGCTCTCCGAGCAATGTAGAGAAGCTTCCTTCAGGGAATCATGTCGAAACCTCTCATTCCAGACATAATGCCACCCTGCATGCCACGACCGCACTGTTGGGTATTCCGGTGCAGGTGACACAGCACTGCTACTTGAATTCTTCTCGTGGCGGGGTCACCTCCCGGGACTTACTTGACTGCAGCGATGAGGAGCTCCTTGAGGAAATATGGAAACAACATGTCACTGGGGTTCGTAGGATTCGTTTTAAGCTAGATGGGAAACTTGTTCCCTCTCGCAATACCATCTTGACGTTTGACACCCCAGCCCTACAGACTTCGATTTTGTTTCAAGTGCCAACGTTACGGACACTCCTAGCAGTCTTGTAGTAACGTGGCAAGGTGTGGTTCTGAAGATCATCTTTTGCTGGAATGCTCGGCGGCTTCTGAACGCTGCATCAACTGTAAAGGTTCCCACTCTGCTGCTTCCAAGCAATGTCCAAAGTGGATGGAGGAGCAGGCTATTCAACGCATGAAGACCCTTGAACATCTCTCATATCCAGAGACCAGACTGCGGATCGCCACCAGGTCGACAATCATATGCCTCAGTTGTGGTCCAGAAGGCTACTCTCAAATCTCGCTGCAAAGGTGACACCCACCTTGTAGCCGAAAAGATCAACCACTTCCACTGGCACTCAGGCTGTGGGCACTGCAAAGAAGAAACCAAAGCAGCAAAAACCAAACTCTTCCTCTCCGAAATCCGCACCTATAAATCAGCGTCGGGAGATTCCTCCCGAGAACCGGGGGACCAAACACCGTCCCATATACCCACCAGGCAAATCACCGCCACGCCGGATCACTGAAGATCTCCCGGAGGAACTTATGGACTGAAACTTTTTAGACGTCCCAGTCTTTGTCACTTTCTTTTTTTTTCCTTTTTTTCATTATTGCTTCCATCATCCAGTGGAATTGCCGAGGCCTCCGCCCAAGAATTGATTATTTGAAGGGCTTGATGTCTTCGCATGCACCGGTGTGCGTGTGTCTCCAAGAAACAAAACTCCGCGCCACTGACTCCTTCGTTGCGCAGGCATTCTTTTTTTTCGCAAAGACCATGATTACGGGGTTATCGCGTGCGGCAGTTTAGCCGTTCTTGTTCCTCGTGGTATTCCTGTCACTGCAGTCCCTTTGCGTGCGCCTCTGCAGGCGGTGGCAGCGAGACTTTCTGTGAACATTCTGATCACAGTCTGTTCCATTTACTTACCACCAGATAAAGCTGTAATCCTTTCCGACTTGGAGGATTTAATTGACCAACTGCCGTCTCCTTTTTTCCTGTTAGGTGACTTTAATTCACACAATCCGTTGTGGGGTGACAACAGTCGAGACTCAAGGGGCCGTGTTGTCGAGACCCTCCTGTCCAACACGTCGCTCTGTTTCCATAACACGGGACAAAAACCTACTTCCCTGAACCTACCCGTTCGTACTCAGCCATTGATCTGTCGCTGAGTTTCACCATCCTTATATCCTGACTGGTCCTGAAGCGTGCCTGGCCGTCTCCTTGGCAGTGGTCACTTTCCAATCTTTCTTCGGTTAGCTGGTGACATACCGCCGTCCCGCTAGATGGGATATAGATCGAGTCAAGTGGGACGTGTTCACTGCTTCGGCGACCATTACTCTTCCAATTGGGACCTCAGGTACGATCAATGATGCGGTTGCAGCCGTAACGGATTGTATTGTGCAAGCATTAGGCTTGGGGTCCCTTTCCCACCGACACTAACCTCCTTGCTTTCAAGAAAACCAAGGCTTATGCGTGCCTGGTCCGTCTTCGTCATAAGCGGGAGTCCTGGATCCAGTGTTTCCGGGATTAACACCTCTACCCAGCGCTAAGATCGTTTGGGACAGGATTCGCAAGGTTCAAGGAAAGTACCCATCTGGGGAGATCTCCATTCTCGAGAGTGATGGACGAACGGTTGCTGACGCTCATGGTATTGCTGACTGTCTTGGCACTGCATTTTCTTCAGTGTCCAGCAGCAGTAATTACCCTTCTTCGTTCCGGCAGCTTGAGAGGAAAACCGTTTTCCTCGGTGGACTATAACAGCCCGCTGACTGCCGTGGAACTGAAGATTGCTTTGAAGCGGTCTGGCCGAACAACTGTCGGACCGGATAACATCCACTCCGACATGCTGAAGCACCTCTCTCCATCATCTCTAGACTGTTTGCTAATTCTGTTTAACATAATTTGGCAAGAGCACGTCTTTCCCGATTCTTGGCGGACAGTTATTGTCATACCTGTTCTCAAACCTGGTAAAGATCCCACAAACCCGTTGAACTACCGCCTCATCGCTATGACGAGCTGCCTTTGCAAAGTGCTAGAATGCATCATCAATTTTCGTTTGATGTTTTATTTGGAATCTCATCACATTTTATCACCTCATCAGGGTGGTTTTCGTCGCTTTCGTTCCTCCACTGATCACCTTCGCCTTGAAACATCTGTGAGAGAGGCGTTTGTCCGGCGTCAGTACATGGTCTCCATGTTCTTCGACATGGAACAAGCTTACGTGGAGATACTGCATTCTCCATGATCTGCACGACTGCGGATTGCGGGGAAACTTACCAACTTTCATTGCTGGCTTTCTCCAGAACCGGATGTTCCATGTGCGCGTCGGGTCGACCCTCTGGGGTGTGAAAATGTATGTGGATGATCTTCAGGTTTCGTCCACGGGAGTAGGGTGTTATTCAGGTCCATTTTGGCAGTCACTCTTTTCATTCTTCGTGTTAATCACATTTTCACATTACTTGCTCCAACGGTTCGTGGATCAATGTATGTGGATGATCTTCAGGTTTCGTGTGCTTCCGACAACATGCGCACAGTTGAGAGACAATTGCAGTCGGCCATTACTAAGATTTCTTCCTGGGCCTTACGAAATGGTTCTGGATTCTCGTCACAGAAGACCGTTTGCGTGCATTTTTGCCGCAAACAGGGTCTTCACACGGACCCTCATCTCCGTCTGGGGAACTCTACCATCCCTGTGGTGTCCGAAGTCGATATTCTAGGTTTGACCGCGCACTCACCTGTTCCCACATTCAGTCATTGAAGGTGAAGTGCACGCAGTCCTTGAGTATCCTTAAGGTCAACTCCCGAACATCTTGGGGTGGCTGACAGGTGCTCAATGCTCCGCATTTACCACTCCTTTGTGCGGTCGAAGTTGGACTATGGATGTGT
This sequence comes from Macrothele yani, assembly GCA_039090855.1. NCBI lineage: Eukaryota > Metazoa > Arthropoda > Arachnida > Araneae > Macrothelidae > Macrothele > Macrothele yani. The sequence continues at coordinate 70,249,210 of CM077016.1, read as the reverse complement.
AGCCTACGGTTCTGCACGGCCTTCTGTTTTAGGTCTTGATCCGGTTCATCACCAGTTCTGCGTCTTTGCACCGGCGCTTTTCGTACTCCCGTGCATAGCTTGCATGCCGAGTCGCAGGAACCGCCGTCAGCAACTGTCTCTCCAGTTTTACACCAAGCTAAATTCACTACCTTATCATCCACTGCACGATTTCGTCTTCAACCCACAATGTGTCCCCTTATTTTCAAACTGCCCTTCTTGTGTTCCAACTTTCGGGATTCGGATGTCAGACATGGTGCGCGTTGCTGGCCTTGACTTATCGACGATTGGTGTGACCAAGGCTTTTCATGAACCTCCATGGCAGTCGGTTCAGGTGATGGCCTATCAATCTAATTCTGTGTGGCCTAATTCCTCCACGCCTGCGCTCGTTTACCAGCAGCTTTTTGCGAAGCACCTCTCGCTCCATCCCGATTTCGTGCCTGTCTTCACCGATGGCTCGAAATCCTGTGATGTTGTGGGATCTGCCTTTGTGTGCATTGACGACCGTATTTACGGTGGAAATGCACGCAGTTCGCCTCGCCTTGCGTCACACCCAGTCCTGTTATCACCGTCGCGCCATGCTTTGCACTGACTCCCAGTCTGTCATCCAAGTTTTATCTTCTTCTGAGGGCATTGATTCTCCAGTCACCAGGGATGTTCGTCGTCTCCTGCGGACTTTGACTGGTGCTGGATTCCTGGTCCGATTCTGTTGGGATTCGGGGTAACTGGCTGGCTGATGCCTCTGCTAGGTCCGTCGCCTCCATGCCTATCACTCGACTGCCGCTGTTTTTCCGAGATTTTCGTCCTGGCATCCGTGCATTCATCATGGCTGAGTGGCAGTCCAGGGCCGTCGAGATCACGTCAGTCACTTCGTTCTTCGACGGCCCCGGGCAGTACCTCTGGTCTCAGCCGTGACCCTCGAAAATAGAAGGTCATCGCACAGGTTTGTAACGTCACTGGCGGTGGATCATTGCAGCCCATGAGAGAGAGAGGGGAGAGCATGGACGCTTCGGAGCATATTTCCGATGGTCACGATCTTTGTTTTAGAATTTCGGTATTACAGTGAAAAATTACATCACAAATGTAACATATCGTTGGAAATGCTGAACATATTTAAGATGCTGTAGCTTCCGTTTTTTAAATCTGAAAATCAATTTGCAGATTCTCTGTTATTTTGGTTGTTGTTGTCCAAGAGTAACTTTAGTAACAGGAATGAACGATCGTGCGAGAGTGGTTTGGAATCGGACCATCCGATGGTCACGATCGTTGCGTTAGGATTTCAGTATTACAGTGAAGAATTGCATCACAGATGTGACATATATCACTGGAAATGCTCAACATAATATTTTTATTAAAAGAATGGACAAAATTATTTCGCGGTTGTAGCTCCCGTTTTTTAAATCTGAAAATCAATTTTCTGATTCCGTATGCTTTTCTTTTTCTTTTTTTTTTTCACTCAATAACTTTAGTAACAGGAATGAACGATTGTAGGAGAATGTTTTCAAAGACTACATCGTTGTTTTTAGCTGTTATAAAAAATATCTGAACTAATTGTAGGCATGTAAAAATTTACTTTACTTTTAAAGTAGACTTCAACAGTATTCGTTGCTAAAATGCTTGTTTTGCAAATGCTTGGCCAAATTAATTAACTACGGTCTTGTGTATATTCTGCAGGAAGATGGTATTGCATGAATTAAAAAGGAGAAAATGTTTGTTGGAGTATAGAAAGTTTTGTATTATCGAGGTATTTTTTAACAATCTTTAAGTAAAAGGTATCACTGCGAAAAAAGTATTCAAGCGATAGTGAAATATAAGTGTTGATTCATTCTGAAGCTATTGAATGCGTACAGTAATGAGTGGAGGCACTTTGCATATACGTGGATTTTATACATATAGCATGTCATTGAATTTTTCACAGTACTAGAGAAATTCGATTACAAAAATGTTCTATGTACATACCCAGTGGTTGGAAGTAGTGCGCTACAAGTAATGAAACTACTGTAGTAGCTACTTTTCCGCGTAGTTTGTAGTGTAACGCGCTACTTTAACAAAAAAGTAGAGTAGCGAGTAGCGCGATGCAAACCTCTATAGTTTGTAGCGAGTTTCGACACTACTTTTAACGTTACTTCAGTAAACAAACAAGGTGCCCTTCTACATATCACTTGATCGTCACGTGTGTTTGCGACCCAACGCTAATACTCGTTTGAACTGCACAGCACCAGCGCTAAGTATCGCCATCTGCCGAGCATTTCTTTCATGATATCGGCTTTGGAGCGGATTAAAATGGACAGGTTATGACGAACGAGGGTCTCGGAATAAGAACGATTGGAGTTTCAAAGCACAGAGTTTTCTAGCATAGGTTGGCAACACCAACACTTGTCTCGTCATCGTTTTCGTCTCGTGTGAACACGAACGTGTTTGCTTTCCTTGCTTCGAAGACTTATTTAACTCATGTTTCCCGGTGATTATAAATTTTTCTGTTTTCCTGAAATATGGCACCTACTGTCCAGCTTGATGAAGAAAGAATTGAACTGCCTTGGTCGGCGTATAATAATTATTTCACAGTGCTCGAGAAGCAAGTAAACGGGAATTTTTCAGTCACGTGCAAACTTTGCCCGTTTAATAAGCTGTCGGGTTCAAAGTCATCCGTCTCTAATTTGAAATTGCACATAGAGGTAAGTCAAATTTTTCAGTACTAATAGCAATGAAATAAATAATTAGTTATGTGTATTTTTCGCTGTCTTTATAACCATTCATTTAAAAATCCCGGACTTTTTTCAATCCCGGACGTCATTACAAATCCAGGACTGTCCGGGCCAATCCCGGACGACTGGTAACCCTAATTATATGTCATAACCAGGTTTCTATATGATATGGTATATTCTACACTGTTGGCCACCCAAAATGCTACACCAAGAACACGAGATAGCAAAGCCAGATTTACTGGACACATAGCAACAGATACAAAGATGAAACGTTTGAGCTTACAAGCCCGTGCGACTTGCAGAACACGCAGACATCAATAATTCGTGTGGCCCCCATGGCTGGCAGTAACGGCAACGGCATCGAACGAAAGACGCTTTGGATGTGGGCTTGGGGTACGTCGGTCCAGGTTGCTTCCACACGTTGCCACAGTTCATCAGGCGTAGCCGCGGGTGGTGCTTGCCGGGTCACTCGGTTGCCGATCAGCAACCAGACGTGTTCGATGGGCGACATATCGGGAGAACAGGCGGGCCACGGCAGCAGTGACACCTGGTGGGCCGTGAAGAATTGTTGCACGATGCGGGCGCGCATTGTCCTGTTGAAACGTGGCCACTGGCAGGTCCTGCAGGTAAGGGAGGACTCCAGGCTCCAAAACGTCGGTGATGTAGCGGTGGCTGTTGAGTGTACCGGCGATGCGTGCCAGAAAGGTGCGGGTGTCATATCCAATTGCTCCCCAAACCATAACGCCAGGCGACGGACCGGTATGGCGATGCATAATGCAGGCGTCATACAGTCTCTCGCCACGGTGCCGCCACACGCGGATCCAACCATCCTGGTGTTGCAGGCAGAAGCGGGATTTGTCGAAGAAGACAATGTCGTGCCATTCCGTAGTCCAGGTGCGGCTTTCAACGGCCCACTGCCGCCGCACTCGCCGGTGGTGTAACGTCAATGGTAATCGGAGCAACGGGGGCCGTGCGAGAAGTCCCCGCTGCTGCAGACGACGTCGAACGGTACGTGCTGCACAGGTTGTTGAAACACACACCCTAATTCCTGCGCTAACGTTCGTGATGTGTCGGTGCGAGTCGTCAATTCTCGGCGGAGTTCCGCGACTGCGGCAATCGCTCACGTCGGTCCGTCCGTCCGTCCCTCCTACACCTACCGAATCCATACCCACACGGGCGCCGATGTCTCGGTACGATAAATCGCTTTTGCGATAAGCCACTATTCGTCCTCTGTCGAACTCCGAAACGTGCTGGAATGATTGCGGTATTTTGTGACGAGGCATCAGCAAGCTTCCCATGCACAGGTCCGGCAGCACAACACACTTCCACTGCTTGCACCCCGCCTTCTGTGCACCCTTCTTATAGTGCTTCTCGGTGGCGTGCCGGGCGCACATGATTTGCATATGCCCTGCAATGCTAATCGTTTGCATGTCCTCCGCTGGCGACGCTTGCTGCGAATTTCAGGCCAATCTGCTTCCTTCTTGGTGTTGCATTTTGGGTGGCCAGCAGTGTATATGCTACATTGTACAGTCTTGTGCAGTTCATTTTATATGATATGCTATATGCTACATTGTAAAGTCTGGTGTATATGGGATATACAATATTTTGTAGTAATATAACATCCTTAACTTTGAGTGTGTATTGAATAATCTCGCAAAATTCGGGTCCTAAAAGTAGTGACTACATTTTCAAAGTAGTTTGTAGTCACTACTTTGTTAAAAATGTAGTTGTAGTTGACTGCATTTATCATAAAGTAGTTGTAGTTGAATAAAAAGTAGTTTTTCCAACCACTGTACATACCTTACTATGTGGTGTAACTGTGAAGTTAACCTTTTTAATGGCACGAATCCACTTAGAACACAAATCTCGGTCTTTTGAAATTCATGCACACGAACTTTGGGTCCTGTTTTATAATTTCTATGGCAGCCAGGAACACAACATGGATGTGGCATAATCAAATGCCTATCTCATTCAATTACTGGTATAGAAAAACTGTAATTGAAATGTTAGTTGAAGCAAACCGCAGGAGAGGAACGCTATTAATTTCACGCAAGCATGGAAAACCATAAAAATCACACGCTTAGGCCTAGCGTGGTAATGCAGACACGGACTGTTTGATGAGTAGATCCACGACGATCCACGAGGCTTGGTACAAACTTCTCTCCGTCAAACCACGGATCGGACTATGGCAATCTAGTTTGCGGAGGAATCGTGAGGAAGTTGCCCTTGCGGAGACGCGCATTGTCGTTTTTTTTTTGTTTTTTTTTATTATTGAAGGTTTAACGACCACCGTGAGCAACTCAATGGGCTATAAGCAGTCGCCCGTCCCTAATTTAGGGTCACTGGTTCCAGGGAAGGGAGAGAGCCAGTGCCGCAAGACAAACACAACATCCATGCCTCACCGGGATGCGAACCCGGACCCCTTTCGGACGAATAATCAGAGGCCATCGCTTAGACCACTGCGCCACCGGGGCGGCCATTGTCGTTTCACCCACCGCTTTTTGCTGTGTGGCGACACTGCCCCAATGTGCGAGACGTGCAACTGTTGTTCATGTCGTGTGTACTTGTGTTCGTTTCTGTGATCATTTTCATTCACATTTGTTGGACGACGAGGAAGCTACGCTGCTGAGGCTATTGGGTGACCGCTGCGATACACACGCTGTCTTTTCGTTTTTTAAACATATCCAGTTTTTTAACCACTTCTAGGTTTTACCACATCATCCTGCTTTTAACTTTTGTACGCTGCTTTTAAGATTTTTCATTTGATGTGTTCGGCGCTCTTTGGCCAAATATGGCCCTTGCGCCGTAAAAATATACCAACCAAGCAACTGCGTACTAATCAAGCAACTGTCCAATGATCCAAATATCTTGTTCTACGAATTAAATTGAATAAAATTGAGAAATATTACCATTTTCCCCTTCACATATACCCAGGATTACCATCATTACGTCATTTTTTCCCTCTCCCAGAGGAAGTTGCAAAATATATAACCCTGGGGAGGCCCCGCGGATCCTTAAACCAGCTCAGACGGGCATTAAAGTGTAGAAAATCTAGTAGTTTTCAAGGCTATTTCGATGCATTTTGTGTTGTCCGAATCTCATCGTTTCGTCGTAAATGCTTCTAATTTTGCATTGTATTATACACTATCTACCAACAAGTAATTGGACACCTGTGATAGCAAAGGAAAACGAAGTTTATTCACCTTCAATAGTTGGTGGAGCCTCCACGAGCGGCGATTACAGCTGCGGCCCTCCGGGGCGTACTCTCAACCAGGCGTTGTACGACGTCTGGCGGTATTTTCTTCCACTCGGCTTGTAGAAGACAGGTCAGTTCCTTCACCGATTTCGGACGGTGGGGGCAACCCTTAAGTCGACGCTCCAACTCGTCCCAAAGGTGCTCGATAGGGTTAAGGTCCGGGCTCTGCGCAGGCCAGTCCATTCGATTAACCCCATTGTTACCAGACCAAGCCATTAGCCGCCCAGGTGGCGCAGTGGTCTAAGCGATGGCCTCTGATCATTCGTCCGAAAGGGGTCCGGGTTCGAATCCCGTGAGGCATGGATGTTGTGTTTGTCTTACGGCACTGGCTCTCTCCCTTCCCTGGAACCGGTGACCCTAAATTAGGGACGGGCGACTGCTTATAGCCCATTGATTGCTCACGGTGGTCGTTAAACCTCCAATAAGAAAAAATACCAAGCCAGGGTGGACTTTGCAACATGACAGGTGGCACTGTCATCTTGAAAGTAACATTGGTCCACCCCGTAAAACTGCCACAACGTAGGGAGCACATGCTCATCCAAAATGGTGCATTAGGTCTCGGCGTTGAGTCTACCAGGAATTGCGACCAAGGGTCCCGTGCCATACCAGGAGAAACACCCCCATAGCATAATTCCACCGCCGCCGAACTTCACAGTTGGCACAATACATTCCGGCAGGAGGCGTTCTCCAGGCAGACGCCAAACCCAGACCCTGCCATCCGAACGGTAGAGGGTGAACCTTGATTCGTCACTCCAGAGAACCTTTTTCCACTGTTCAACGGTCCACTGTCGACGTTCTTTGCACCACGTTAGCCGAGCAGCGCTATTGGACTTGGTGATCAAAGGCTTGTGGGCGACAGCATGCACATGATAACCGAGCCGATGGGCTTCCTTACTGATGGTATTCATCGAAAGAACACTCCCGGATGCCTGTTGAAACTCCTCGCAGATGTGGCCCATCGATTTGGTCGGTTCTTCCGAATTTCTCTGGCCAGCACCCGTAGGTCTCTAACTCCCAGTTTTGTGGGTCTGCCGGGTCGGGGCACATTCCGACAGCCACCTCTCATCTTCCACTTGTCAATCACGTAGGCCACTGTCGATTTTGGGTACTTCAACTCGCTGGATATGTCACGTATGGATCGGCCATTTCTGTGATACCCGACGATTGCACCTTTCTCGAAATCAGAGAGCTCCGAACTGCGTGGCATCTTGCATGCGACTGGTTGCGTTGTTGTTTCCCACACGATATTTAACGGCGGCGGCTGTGACGTGTATCAGAACCGCAGATATCGTCGATTGCAGTGGTGTCCAATTACTTGTTGGTAGATAGTGTAGTTTGCCGCCAATGTGTGAGGAAATGCTGGTCTCAGTGGTTTAAGCGATGGCTTCTAATCATTCGTCCGAGATGGGTCCGGGCTTGAATCGCAGTGAGGCATGTACGTTGTGTTTGTCTTTGTCTTATGGCGCTGGCTTTCTTTCCTGGAACCAGTGGCCCTAAATTAGGGAAGGGTGATTGCTTATACCCCCTGAGTTGCTCACGATGGTCATTAAACTCCCAATAAAAAAAATTGCTGGGTTTATGAAATTCTTAATAATTTTGAGGCACCTTTCCATTTATATTTTAAAATGAATTACATGAAACTTTAGCGCAAGTTCAAAACAAAAAACGTTATATTGGAAAACTTCACTCGTCTGGGAAGTGCAACGCTCTCCGGTTTGGTATTAGCGTGGTTTCTGCAACCCAAAACCACGCAATTCAAAAAATACCGCACTACTGAAACTCCGTAATTATCATGTAAACAACATCGAAATTTTCACACTTAGTGGCTTGACAGTTAAGAAACCTAGGACATCTCCCGAATTATTATGCCACGGCCTGACTCGGTAGAGCGTGAGGCGACGCTCTCCACAGCCTGCGCGATGAAAAGAAAACGACGCTTAAGCCAGAAATCGCCACGTTTTGAGTAGTTCTAGTTTTTCTGCGTCAGTAGGCGCTGTTAACCTACTGTTGTCGTTATTCTGAGCAGGTGATAATAATGTATCTTCTTCATGGATTTCTAAGCTTTTCTTCGACATTCTGAAGTTATCGTCTCTAATCGAGCAACTTTATTGTTGGTATTATTTGTTTAAATTTCGCATTTTATTAGGCTTTCTACTTATTTCGTTCAAGTAGATAATGTTTTTCATTTCGTAATTGTATAGAATAGTAGGCACGAAATTTCTTTCCTGCTTCCAGACCTTTAAGTGGGCTATTTCCATTTTAATTTTGTGGAACAGCAAGTTTAAAGCAGCGGTTAATGGTTCTTTTTTTCACCGTCGATTGTGTTTTTTGTTTTTTAGAAAAAAAAAAAAACTAGATTTTTACCTATGCGTGTTTGCCAATGTTTCCTGCGCGGCACCATTTGCAATTTCGAAACGTAAACATCTTGCACTGCCAAAATTCTTTATAGTGTTCTATACAAAGTGTCAACTTCCTGTGTAGTAAATTATGTAAACAGATTATATTTATGGATAACAGATCACACGTTGCAGTAATATTTTAACTCTGCCAGTGTAAGATGTCTACGTTTCGAAATTACAAATGGCACCGCGCATGTAGCTTCGGTAGAAATATAATATGCATAGGTAAAAGTTTAGTTTATTCTGTTTTGTTTTTGTTTAGAAGCTTTAAAATAGGCTGTGAAAATTATTTTCCCTTTTATCGAATGCAAATTGATTTCCTCATTTCATTGAAACTCATTTGAGGAAATGATTTGTGTTCGTGAATTCTGTATTTCAATTTCCATAGCTACTAGCGTAATCACACAACCATCCTATATTGTTTCAATGACTAATGTAATGCCATACGCTTTATTCAGTAACTCATTCGGATTTTTTTTTTTGATTGGAGGTTTAACGACCACCGTGAGCAACTCAATGGGCTATAAGCAGTCGCCCGTCCCTAATTTAGGGTCACTGGTTCCAGGGAAGGGAGAGAGCCAGTGCCGTAAGACAAACACAACATCCATGCCTGATCGGGATTCGAACCCGGACCCCTTACGGACGAATGATCAGAGGCCAGCGCCTTAGACCACTGCGCCACCGGGGCGGCTCATCCGGATTAGTTCACCAGCTATGACATCATTCCAATCCTTACTCTTCTATTGGGGGGGGTTAGTACAAAAACAAATCGTCGTGGGACAGCTTGAGATTTAATTTGACTCTGTAATTACACGGATTGTTACTAGTTTGTCGCACTTTGTTTCAGTTCTTTGATTGTTCAGTATAACGTTCCAGCCAAATGTTCCAGAAAAATAAAATAGGAATTACTATTAATAATTATGTCTTTTGGCTTGCAACCGAGATAATAATCGTACAGTGGCCCTCCTGACGTTGGTGGAAATATGTAGAACTACCAATGATTCTTACTTTCAGCTGTCACTGCGCAGACAGTAGAGAGCGTCTCCTCACGCTCGATCCCGTTGGGCCATGAATTTTTTTTTGATTGGAGGTTTAACGACAACCGTAAGCAACTCAATGGGCTATAAGCAGTCACCCGTCCCTAATTTAGGGTCACTGGTTCCAGGGAAGTGAGAGAGCCAGTGCCGTAAGACAAACACAACATCCATGCCTCACCGGGAGTCGAACCCGGACCCCGTTCGGACGAATGATCAGAGGCCATCGCTTAGACCACTGCGCCACCGGGGCGGCGCCATGAATATTCAAACCTCTTCGGAGACAAGGCAAGCACACCGCATTTGCCTGGGCAAGACGCTAGCCACAATGGCACTCGCATGTTGATATTTCAATGGTAAAGAAAAACAAACTTGCCCATTAGCCGCCCCGGTGGCGCAAAGATCTAAGCGATGGCCACTGATCATAGGTCCGGGTTCGAATCCCGGTGAGACATGGATGCTTTTGTCTTACGGTGCTGGATCTCTCCCTTCCCTGAAGCCAGTGGGCCTAAATTAGGGACGGGCGACTGCTTATAGCCAACTGAGTTGCTTCCGGTGGTCGTTAAACCTCCAATAAAAAATACTTGCCCATTAAAGTTCGGCATTCAAAGTATAATTTAATTAATGTTTTTTGTTATTCAGCCGAACAAGGACTAAGTCCTATTGCATCGTATGAACTTCCAGTATCGATGTCTCATTTTCAGAGCATAAACGCTTGTCCGTGGAAGTTTCCGCAGTTGCAACTAGATAACTGTCCCATGCAGTATGCCGTAGTGCAATTCAAAATCTTATATTTCACGAAATGAAATAAAACATACATTGGCTTTTTGTTCTACACAGCTAAACACAAGCTTATCTATGCCGCCCCGGTGGCGCAGTGGTCTAAGGCGCTAGCCTCTGATCATTCGTCCGTAAGGGGTCCGGGTTCGAATCCCGGTGAGGCATGGATGTTGTGTTTGTCTTACGGCACTGGCTCTCTCCCTTCCCTGGAACCAGTGACCCTAAATTAGGGACGGGCGACTGCTTATAGCCCATTGAGTTGCTCACGGTGGTCGTTAAACCTCCAATCAAAAAAAAAAAAAAAAAAAAAAAAAAACAAGCTTATCTATTCAAAATACCTAGGGAGCAAATTTTCAAGCATAGGCACATGGAAAAGTATGATGCGGTGTTGCCAATGTATCTGAAAAGAATAAAACGGTAAGTAACCATGAAAAGTTCTTCCGGAGTTGAACAACCTCATGAGCATCCAGGTTTACAAAGGCGTAACTGAGGTGGTTGTAGATGAGACTGCTCGAGAGGCCACAAAACTCACTGTTTTCAATCTGATTAAAACAGGAATTGAAACAACCGTACGAGTTTTTGGTACAGTTCTTTTAGCATCGTACTTTGTGTCACTTGTACAGAATTTGATTGTACACTGCCACACAGAAAATGCCACACCACGAAGACGTGATTGCAGCGCCATGCAAATTGCAGGGTGGGTGCACATGTACAGGTTATGCAGATAATAGCATTTTCAGGCCAATCGCACAAACGGCTCGCGGGATGTAAGCTGACACCCAGCCCGTGAGACCATCAGTCGAGACGTCGTCACGGCCGCGTGAAGCTCGGGTGCAATCTTGCTTGCTTGCTCGCTGCATGATTCTTGCTTTTCCACTGGAAATGTTGCGGACGAATTTTTTGATTCGGATTACTCTCCGTAGACTAGTTTGCGGTCGTCCGTGCTTCTTTACCTGTGAGTTAATATTTCCTTTTCTTTTGTTCTTTGACTTCAAGTGCGAAGTTCTTTTTTTTTTTATTGGAGGTTTAACGACCACCGTGAGCAACTCAATGGGCTATAGGCAGTCGTCCGTCCCTAATTTAGGGCCACTGGTTCCAGGGAAGGGAGAGTGCCAGTGCCGAAAGACAAACACAACATCGGGATTCGAACCCGGACCCTTTTGGGACGAATGACCAGAGGCCATCGCTTAGACCACTGCGCCACCGGGGTGGCTGCGAAGTTCTATTTTTGTTTTCCGGTTCCCGGCCACTCGGGGCACCGTGCCTCCGGCATGGCGAACTTGCTCAATCGGCCTGAGACCATCAAAGTCTCACACAAGGGGAAATACCCCAATGTGAACATTTTGAAGGCGTTGGTCGACAAACTCGACCATCCTGAACTAATGTGGCATCCACACTGTCCAGCGTCTCAACAACGGTCTTTTTCACTGTGAGGTTCCAAACTGGTGCGCTATCTTGAGAACCGCTTGAGGACCTACAAAGACATTCAGGTCAATATTTCACCGGTGGATGACTGCATTCGAACTGTCTACGTAAAACTTGCGCTAATTGACATCCCAAATGAAAAAATCTCAGCGTCACTAGCAGGATATGGGGAAATCACCCCCATCCAGAATGAGCGGCACACGCTCGAAGGCCTTGAGAATGTACACTGAAGTGCCAGAAAAACTGGTACACCAGTCTGATACTTGGTAGGTCCCCCACGAGAGCGCAGGACTGCAGAAATACGACGGGGCATGGACTCCACTAGCTTCTGGAAGTATGCTGTAGACAATGCTCACCATACTTCCTGCAGAGCATTCCACAATTCGGCTGTATTCCGAGGTCTCGGATTCATGCGTTCGATAGCGCGTTGCATGGCATCCCAAATGTGTTCTATCACTTTCAGATCCGGGGACTTTGGTGGGAATGGCAACACCCCAAACTCAGATTAATGCTCCTCTAACCATAATGTGGCATCCAGACACTTGTGTGTAGGTGCATTATCCTGTTGGAACAGGCCCAAACCATCAGCATGAATGCAGGACATGAACGGGTGTACCTCATCAGAAAGGATGCGTACATGGCGTTGGACGGTCACAGATGTTTGTAGGCGTACCAGGGGTCCCAGTGAAACCCAGCTAAACACGCCCCATACCATTACGGACCCCCACCAGCCGGTACAGTTCCCTGTTGACAGGCGGGATCCATGGCTTCATGGAGTTTGCGTCACACACGAATCCTTCCATCTGCCCGATACAGTTGGAAACACGGCTCGTCAGACCATGCTACTTGTTTCGAGTCATCAAGTGTCCAGTGGCGGTGTTGCGATGCGCATAGCTCTGTGTCGTGCACCCATCAAGGGGACTCGAGAGTGTTGCACGCCTGTCGCGTGAAACGATTATTGACAGCCGACGATGGTCACGTTCACCCAATGTCTTTTTTACGGCCACACAGGTACCGTAGGTTGGAGGTTTTGCCGGAATTCTTGTAGTCACGGCACACCCTGGCAATGGTCGTCCGTGAAAATCCGAACTTCGTTTCTACCTCAGAAATACTATGACCCATCTCACGAGCGCCAACTATGACACCGCGTTGAAAATCGCTTTAATCGTTATTACTTGTCATTCTCATGCCGAAAACAGCTCCGACAGCTGGCAAGGATGTCTATTATTTTATATACGCACTGGCGGACGCAACCGAGTACGCGCATAGGTGACGTTGCTATGTATTTTGCATAAGCTCGTCTGTACCAGTTTTTCTGGCACTTCAGTGTATATACAGGCACCAGAGTTGTTCGCCTGCGAATGACGAAGCCAGTCCCAAACTTGCTTCAAGTGGGCCGTTGGAAGGCTATGGTGACATATGCTGGCATGACAAGAACATGCCGACGATATGGCCAGCTTGACCACATTGCTCCTCAGTGCCCATCACTACGTTGGGCATTTAGAGATTTCCTCCGAACTAGCCTTCCAGGTCGGTGCGGATTCCCACACCAAATCGCAGTGCACCCAGTTGTCCTTCGCAGATGTTGCGGCCGGTTCTCCAGCTGCTCCCCTTGTTTCAAATGAGGAGTATCCAGCTTTACCTTCCACCTCTGCTGTCGTTGCTCGCTGGGACTCTTCCGTTCTTCGTTCAACTGTCCCCATGGATACCAAACCGCTGATCCAGTTGACTTGAATGTTCCACCTGTTGTTCTAGTGGACTTGATTGAAAATCACCATGTAGATCCTGAAGTCCCAACAAATGTCTCTAGTGCAAGATCATGAGGCATTTTCTCCAATTCTGGGTGATCAATAACTAACCCCAGAGAAACTTACCGCTGAGGGTACAAATTTGGCTCTTAATACGCCATTTGCGGTGATCATCTCTCGGTCTTTTGCTGTTGAGTCTGTCTCGCACGGACGATGTCGTGAGTACGGAGGACCATGTGCTTCCTCTACCTGCTTCCAATGCCACCCAAGTCGAACCTGCAACAACTGTTGCGATTCCAGAGGACGTTCCTTCTGTTGCTAAGGACGATGACAATCTGTTGGTAGACTCTGTTGATGATGTTGCATTCCCCTTTCCAGTTGGAACTGTTTCCATCCATTCAACCTCCTGGGGCACAGTCTTACGTGTTGTGCATTCAAGCAGGACGCTGGGACGTATTCAAGATGCCAACCACTTTACGTCTCATGCCAGGGAGTCTAGATCTGCCGAACGATCCTTCTGTAGTCCCTAGCAGTCCTCCTCACCATCTGAGGGCCAGCTCCGCAGCAGTCGATCGGCCAGCGTGCGTCCTGGTCGTCGCGACCGGTCTCTCGTCCACCTGGAGGAGGGAGAAACTCCACTACATCACCGCCAAGGGGTAGCCACCGTCCCACCTCGGGAGGTTTGCGTAGTCATATTTAAGTGCCGGTCCCTCGTTCAAAAGGGTGGGTTAAATTGAAATACCTCTTTTCACCTTATTGGCCTTTGTTTATAGTGTGTACTTTGTACTTTAATTTTGTTCTTTACATTCAAGATTAAAATTTCAACTTTGGATATTCAAGGACTTGGGTCCCGGTCAGTAAGGCGTTGGCTCATAAGTTGGATTACGACCCAGGATATTGATATCCTCTGTGTCCAGGAAACCTATTTTCATAGTATTCGGCATGTTTCGGATTTTCGCCATTTCAGAAATGTCACGTGCTGGTTTAGTCTTTCTCCGACTAGTCAGATGGGCGTCGGAATTATTGTCAACCCTAACTTCAAGGGAAGACAACTGAAATTTCAGTACGATGACGAAGGTCGTGTGGCTGCTGTCAGCTTCGCCCTCGCTGAATTTAAAATTTGCGCTATTTCAGTCAGTCGCCAACGGTACCCTCCCAAAGGGGTAGATTCCTTAGAAGGCTTCCTTTATTTTTTGGGGGTGGTGAAGACTTCCTAATATGATTGGGGGGGGTGATTTTAACCTTGTTTCGGAGCATATTCTTGATAAACAGGGGGCCGCCCTGGTGGCGCAGTGGTCTAAGCGATGGCCTCTGATCATTCGTCCGAACGGGGTCCGGGTTCGAATCCCGGTGAGGCATGGATGTTGTGTTTGTCTTACGGCACTGGTTCTCTCCCTTCCCTGGAACCAGTGACCCTAAATTAGGGACGGGCGACTGCTTATAGCCCATTGAGTTGCTCACGGTGGTCGTTAAACCTCCAATCAAAAAAAAAAAAAAAACAGGGGGGTACCTAGCAGAAGGACGCGTCCCAATCTGTCTCCTCCGGGTTCATGTCTGAAGCGGGGCTGGTGATGCCTGGCGTTCTGCTCACCCTGGGGTCTTCGACTGGACTTGGACGGATTCTTGTGGAAGGGGGGGATGGGAATTGTGACTTTGTGTCTTTCGAACATTGTGATGTTCGTTCTGTGTTTCTCCCTGTGAGTGACCATCGTGCCGTTGCTGGTGAGATCGTTCTATAACAGGGGCCCGATCACTAACTCAGGGCCCGTGGATGATGAATCTGAATCTTCTCGAAGATGACAATATCCTTCAGGGCCTTGAGGGGTTGCTTTGATGCGACATTCAGTCTGAGACTCATTACAATGGTGAGTGGTGGGAGGGGGTCAAAATTAAAGTGAAGTCCTTTTTACAACTTCAGGGGAAACTTTTGGCTTGTAGGCGACTTTTAGAACGAACTCGCCTTGTGTGTATGTTTCGTGCATGCAAAGCCGGGTAGCAAATGGCTGCGGAGAATGCTGGTATGATTGCTGAACTTCAAGCTCAGTTGACAGATTTATATTGTGAATCTGGGCAAAGATGCACACAGGACTCTATCAAAAGAATTTAGAAAATGAAATTTCACGGGCCATTTCTGGCTTACAACATGGGTCGCGTTTCGTGACTTCCCAATCAGAAATTCAAAATTTGTTGGGGTTTTTTTTTCACATTTCCGAGACCTGTTTGCATCTGATGACGTGCAGCAGTCGTCCGTCGACTCTTGCGTCGCTGATGCGATCCAACTCGACGCCGCGGCTTCTGAACTTACATCGGGCCCTGTACGTGCTTCCGAGTTTTTGCCGTTCTGAGCAATGGTCGTAGTCCGGGTACTGACGGTATCCGTATTGAGTTTTACAAACGTTTTGTTGATTTGCTTGCCGAACCTCTCTCTCTCTCTCTCTCTCTGATGTTTTTAACCATGTACTCTGAACTGGGCAGTTAGCAGCCCCGGTGGCCCAGTGGTCTAAGCGATGGCTTCTGACCATTCGCACGGAAGGGGTCCGAGTTCGAATCCCGGTGAGGCATGGATGTTGTGTTTGTCTTACGGCACTGGCTCTCTCCCTTCCCTGGAACCAGTGGCCCTAAATTAGGGATGGGTGACTGCTTATAGCCCATTGAGTTGCTCACGGTGGTCGTAAAACCTCCAAACAAAAATAAAAAAAACTGGGCAGTTAATCACGACGATGCGTAATGGGCAAATTGTTCTGGTTAAGAAGCGGCATGATGGTCCCAGTCGTAATTTGGGACAGTGGAGACCCATCACTCTTCTCAACTACGATTACAAAATTTTGGCTAAAGTCCTTTCTGATAGATTGATTAAGGTTATTTCTGGCCTAGTAGGCGCGTGACAGGTTTCTGGAATCCCAGGAGGAGAGTTTTTTAAAATGTAGTCCTCGTGCTGGATAGTATTCACTACCTAGACCGCAAGAGGTTAAGGTGGACGTCAAGTAATTTTGAGTCCTGTACTTCCAATGGAAAAACTTCTGTACACACTTTCTTCACAATTAATGCGTTCCCAAGGATGAAAATTTGAACATCGATTAAAATAGCTTCATATTATAACTTGGAATACTTAATATTTTCTAAAACATAACCATAATTACATTAAAAACCAATAACTTTTCCTTTGGTGGTGTTGCAACCAGAAAAAAGATGGCGCGATTTGTACTTTGATGACGTCAGTAGACAAACAAATGTTGGATTGCATAATTATGGCTGTGTTTTAGAAAATATTAAGTATTCCAAGTTATAAAATGAAGCTATTTTAATCGATGTTCAAATTTTCATCCTTGGGAACGCATTAATTGTGAAGAAAATGTGTACAGACGTTTTTCCGTTGGAAGTATAGGAAGCAAAATTACTTGACGTCCACCTTAAAGTGCTGTATCCTTTCTTTGGATCAGAGTAAAGCCTTTGACAGGGTTTCTCAGAAGTACCTTGTGACACTGTTAGAGGTTTGTAACTTTAGCCCAGATTTTGTTCACATATTAGAGGTCTTGTATAATAACATCTTTAGTTTTATCCGAGTCAACGGTCAGCCTACGGACTGCTTTCCCGTTCGGAGAGGGGTCCACCAGGGCTGCCCGTTGTCTGCTGCACTGTTCGCTCTGAGTAATGAAATTCTCCTCAGGAGGATTCAATCTGCTTCAAATATTTTTGGCATTCCTGTTCCAGGTGCGAGCTGCAGAACAGCCGAACTCAAATATGTTGTTTACGCAGATGACGTCGTTCTCTTCCTTCGATATGAACTTTCCTTTAAGAATTTCTTCAGTGTTTATGCGGACAGTGCAGGTGCTGCGTTAAATGTGCAGGTGCTGCGTTGGGGATTGGTCACCTGATGTTTTGCAGTTCGTAGGCTCCACCGATGCTCCCATAAGGATCCTCGGTCTTTACTTTGATAAAAAAGGGGCTCACCGCGAGACGTGGCATTCTGTTCAACAGAAGCTCATGTCGGAATGTGCTAGGTGGGAGGGTTGCCAAATTTCTTTGTTTAATAGGGCTAAATTGACTAACAGTTTCTTGGTTTCCAAAATTGCTTTTGCGGTACCCTGCAACCCCCAACGTACAGGGTCCTTTTGGCTCTAAATTCTCTTTTATTTCGACTTGTTTGGGGAACTAGAGCTCTCCTTTCTAGGGATTGCCTGGTTCAACCAGTGCATCGGGGAGGCGACTGGGTGTTCGGCATATTCTTGCGTGGTGTCGCGTGTCGATCGTTTCTAATATAGCCTACATCCTGCAGAACGATTTTCATCCTAGCTTTAATTTCGCGTGTTATTTTATTTCTTTTAATCTCGGGTTATTTCCTTTTGCTTGTAGATATTTAGGGCCCAGAGCGCCGAGACTCGGTGGACCGCATGGCACTACCATTTGTGAGGCTAGGTTGTTGGCTAGCCACAATATAAGGTGTCCTTCTTGGCATCGAGCGGATGTCATTTATAATGTTTTCTTGCCATCCTATGCTCCTCGCATTCAGCAGAGGTTTCCCGCCTTGGGGATGAATTGGATGGTCGCATGGGCCAATGTCGCGTTTGCTGGTGTGGAAGGTCGTGTGCGGGACCTGCAATGGCGCTTAGCCCATGGGGGGATTTTCACCCGTGATTCCCTTTTTCGATGGGGAGTCATCGCCTCTCCCGGTTGTCTCCACTGCGGACAACCTGATTCTTTATTCCACAGGTTCGTGGAATGTGCTTTTGTGTGCAAAGTTTGGCGAATTATTTCTAAGTGGATTTGTGTTAATATTTGCAAATTTCGTATTATTGTATTCAGGGTCGTAGCCATAGGGGTGCCCCCATTTCGGTATTTTGATTTCTATTCGGTAAATCAGCTCTGACGAAAATTTGTTTAACATCTACGCAAAATATTATTTTAAATTCCGGTTTGTATAAAAAAAAACTGAACCATTATTTCTCTGCTGCTTCACCACAGACACAGCCGAGGACGATGAAAATTGTTTCTGTGACAAAACCAACTCCCCGCATTTTCCTTTCGAGAATTTGTTACTAATGTCAATATGGCCAGGGTCTCAGAGAATGTCTGAGACAAAGTAAAAACACATGGTTTACTAGAGTCGCTGGCTGCCAAGCTCTACATAAAAAGATGAGTCGGACTTGGTGACCTCCCTAATGGTACTCATCGGATGTATTGTGCTCTGATTGACATCTCATAAACAACATCACTGCGTAGCTTGACAGTCAACAGCAATTCTGCGGGATATGCTTGGACCTCGGACTTCAATATAAGTTCTCTGCCGGGCGAAGTTCTGGCTGAACCTCAGTAGAAACTGCTTTCAGCCATTTGTAGCGTTCAAACAAAGGAGAATGATTCATGTTGTCCTCCTCTCTTCCTCATGTGACCAATGAATGGAAACAAATGAGATGAGAATAGCGGCGTTTTCGACATATGCGTTGGTAGTTGGTTAACTACGTAGGAAAGGTGTAAAATGGAACGAAAAGATATTAAAAGACGTAGCAGGTACAAAGTTGAATGTCTGCAATGTACAAAGCAATTTGATATGGATTACAAGAAAAAGCATGAATAATTTTGCCACGATAAGCAATCAGTGAAAGTGAAATGTGTTGGATCCCCTGCAACCCATTTCGAAGCAGCTGCAAAAAGGAAAAAACAGCATTGTTAAAGATGCTGCTTATTGCTTTGGCATTTTAAAAACAACAACAGTATCCGTAGATATACGGTCGGAAAAAAGGAGAGACCGTAATTTTCAGTCAAACCAACATGGAAGTTTCTGACTGTGACATAAAATCAAATTTGCTGAATGAAAACGTAGCGGAAGATGCTGGTATCAACAGTAAAGAACCTGAAAATCATCCACCGTTTTCGAGCTGTACTGTAGACTGGACAAACTGTATAGGTCAGTTTCCAATTTTTCTAAATTATTACGATGACTGTAAGGAAATAATTGCAAAATGTCAAGATAGGGAAATAATTAACCCTGATTTAGTTTTAGTTGAAATTTTGGAGGTTACAGAAATTATTCAGAAGCAGTGTGGCAAAATATTAACTTCCTGTAAAGATGCACCATCAAATCGATCAAAAAAACGCAGGAACAGTTGATGATAGTTTAAACAACTGTAGCAAAGTCGAACATGATCCTGGTATGAGAAAACAAATTAAAACAGGTGCTGAGAGAAAATATCTAATTTTTATTGGACCTCATCAACCTAACTTAGCTATTTTTCCTTCAAACTCTTCTATTCCTGCTGCCAAGCAGAGCCGTTTTTCTCCTTCATGGTATAAATAATATCCTCTTTTAGAATATAGCATTGTTAAAGATGCTGCTTATTGCTTTGTTTGTTTTCTTTTCCCTGAAGGTCCAGACAGGAAGAAATCCGACTCTACTTGGAATGAAACGGGTGTAGGACAATGGCACAAAATGGAGAGTGTCGGTAAAGATTAATTGGGAAAATTATCCCAGCATTTCTCTTCTAAAGCTCACATAGCTGCGCTAGTTGATATTTGCCATTATTCGTAAAAAGATAAACACGTCGATATTCTTTTAGACAAAAATAAAAGGGCTAGTGTAATTCAAGAAGAACATGATAGAGAATTTAATACTAAAATTTTAAATATTTTATTTGATGTTGCCAGAACATTGGCTAGGCAAGGCATTGCATTTCGCGGAAATAACTCAGATGAAAATAGAACTTTTCGTCAAATCGTATACTTAATTTCTCGTTCTCGCTTGTTAATGAAGAAATGATTAGACGAAAAGATATTAAGGCCGTATCATGTTACGTATCTAAGTGCTGACTCTCAAAATGAATTTATTAATTTGCTGGACAGTGAAGTGAAACAAGTCATAGTTAATGACATTAATTCAACAAAGTTTTTTACCGTAATGGCTGACTCTACGCCTGATGTAAGCCATCGAGACCAAATGAGTGTCTGTGTTAGAATAGTAGATGAGCAGAAAACTCTAAAGTGCATTTGTTGGAGCTTGTGGAAGCTAAAGAAAAAACCGGAGAGGGATTAGCAAAGCAAATCGTAGATTCCTTAATTAAAAATGAATTAAATATTAAACTTTTAGCATCTCAATCATAAGATTTTGCGGGCATCTATGCCAGGCGAATTTAATGGGGGGCACAGCAAAAAGTGTCAGAAATAATTGATCGTGAGATTGTGTATATTCCATGCCAAGCTCATCGCATGAATACGTTTGTGGAACGTAGTTGCAATGCCAGCACAGTCATTTCAGCCTTTTTGATATTTTGCAAGAATTGTTCGTTTTTTTCACCAGCAGCACTAAATGTTGCTTGCCATTATCAGTTAAACTACAAGAGATCGAAAACTCTTTGCATCTAAAAATTTGTCGAAAACTACACCTGGCCCCCCAAAATGCAACACCGAGAAGGACGCGAGATAGCAAAGCCAGATTTACTGGACACATAACAGCAGATACAAAGATGAAACGACTGAGCTTACAGGCCCGTGCGACTTGCGGAACACGTAGACATCAATAGTTCGTGTGGCCCACATGGCTGGCAATAACGGCCGCTACACGCCGCGGCATCGAACGAAAGAGGCTTTGGATATGGGCTTGGGGTATGTCGGTCCAGGCTGCTTCCACGCGTTGCCACAGTTTATCAGGCGTAGCCGCGGGTGGTGCTTGCGGGACCACTCGGTTTCCGATCAGCGACCAGACGTGTTCGATAGACGACATATCGGGAGAACATGCGGGCCACGGCAGCAGTGACACCTGGTGGGCCGTGAAGAATTGTTGCACGATGCGTGCCATGTGCGGGCGCGCCTTGTCCTGTTGAAACGTGGCAGCTGGCAGGTCCTGCAGGTAAGGGAGGACTACAGGCTCCAAAATGTCAGAGATGTAGCGGTAGCTGTTGAGTGTACCGGCGATGCGTACCAGAGGGGTGCGGGTGTCATATCCAATTGCGCCCCAAACCATAACGCCAGGCGACGGACCGGTATGGCGATGCATAATGCAGGCGTCGTACAGTCTCTCGCCGCGTTGCCGCCACACGCGGATCCGACCATCGTGGTGTTGCAGGCAGAAGCGGGATTCGTCGGAGAAGACAATGTCGTGCCATTCCGTAGTCCAGGTGCAACGTTCAACGGCCCACTGCCGCCGCACTCGCCGGTGGTGTAACGTCAATGGTAATCGGAGCAATGGGCGCCGTGCGACAAGTTTCCGCTCCTGCAGACGACGTCGAACGGTACGTACTGACACAGGTTGTTGCGCAATACACCCTAATTCCTGCGCTAACGTCCGTGATGTGTCGGTGCGAGCCGTCAATGCCCGCCGCACAACATGCCGGTCATCTCGTTCGGCGGTGTGCCGCGGCGGCGGCAATCGCTCACGTCGGTCCGTCCGTCCCTCCTGCACCCACCGAATCCATACTCGCCTCACTATGGCTGGATGTCATCCCTAACGGGCGCCGATGTCTCGGTACGATAAACCGCTGTCGCGATAAGCCACTGTTCGTCCTCTGTCGAACTCCGAACGTGCTGGAATCACTGCCGTATTATGCGACGAGGCATCAGGAAGCTTCCCACGCATAGGTCCGGCAACACAACACACTTCCACTACTTACACCCGGCCTTCTCTGCAGCCTTCTTATAATGCTTCTCGGTGGCGTGCCGGGCGCACATGATTTGCATATGCCCTGCAATGCTAATGGTTTGCATGTCCTCTCGCGGGTGACGCATGCTGCGAATTTCAGGCCAATCGGATGCTTCTTTCTTGGTGTTGCATTTTGGGTGGCTAGCAGTGTAGAAGGACTGCTAGAGCAGAGTCAGTTAACCCTCTAGGCGGCGAGGACGCATATATACGTTCACCAAAACTTGCTCAAAAGTGGCGAGGACGTAATATTACGTCCATCAAAAACCTGCTCAAAAGCGGCGGGGACGCAATATTACGTCCATCAAAAACCTGCTCAAAAGCAGCGAGAACGCATATATACGCATCTTCACTCCCCCCATTAGGAACTAAACCACGCCCGCTCGTTAGGATGAATTGGGGATAGATTAGCCGCGGGAAGGAAGGTCTTGCGGGGGATGAAAGGGAACCAAGTCTTCCTACAGAGGCCCATTGTTAGAATGAGGAAGATGCCCAGGGTCAAACAGTAGTAATTTGAAGATCTAAGCAATTCATTCTTGTACGTTTGCTTTATTTATTCCGTACATTCCTTATTTCAGACATGAGCAAAAATCTCTTAAAACTCTGTGTGTGTGTGTGTGTGTGTGTTTTAATGTCTGAGTCTGTAAGTTTTTTTTAAATTAAGTGATTAGAGTAAAATGTTCAGAATTTTAGTGTTTTCAATACATATCGGAAGTAGAAAAAATTTCTGATTGCCGAAAGCTATTGTTTTTTTCTCCCTCCTGGATAACAAGTGCAAACGAAAAGTTTCAAAAATTAAAAAAAAAAAAAAAGATAAATATAATTTAGGGAATTCATTGATTATTTTTTTTTTTTTTTTGTAGTCCAAGGAAAAAAATCTTTTAGTAAATTAGTGAAATACAGTTCTCCGGGTTGTCGCTCTTAAAATAACTCATAATGCAAAACAGAAAGAGATACGTTACATTATTCATACACTTGACTGGGAAGAACATATCATCATCATCATCATTGTCAACCATTATCAATCCACTGCTGGACGAAGGTCTCCCCAAGTTTCCTCCACAACGGTCTGTTTTGTGCCAGTCTCCTCCATGTCACCCCTGCATACTTTCGAATTTCATCCACCCATCTCCCATGTGGTCTTCTTCTGGGTCTTTTCCTGTCCCTTGGAATCCAATCTAAAATTTCGGCTGTCCATCGATGATCTGTCCTTCTGGCAGTATGTCCAGCCCATTGCCATTTCAGGGATTTAACTCTGATCATGATGTCTTCCACTCTTGTCATTTTTCGGATCCACAAGTTCCTCTTCTTATCTCTCCTGGTTACACCAAGTATGCACCTCTCCATGCTGCTTTGAGTTGTCTGCAGCCTTTGCTCTTTTAGTTAAGGTCCACGTCTCTGCACCATACGTAAGCACTGGAAGGATGCATTGATCAAACACTTTTCTTTTAAGACACAATGGCATATTGCTCTTGAAAATTATGCTGTTTCTTCCAAAAGCTCTCCAGGCAAGTTTTGTACGCCGATTAATTTCTTTCATCAATGTGACCCTCACTTGATATCTGCTGTCCAAGATAAACGTACGTGTCTGCTATCTCCAGCTTTTCTCCATCAATCTATAAATCTTCATTTCTTGTAAAAGCATTGAACATCACTTTTGTCTTCTGAAAGTTCATTTTTAATCCCACTTCTTTACTCTTGTCAGCAAGTTCCTGGATCATACTCTGCAGCTCTGATGGGCTAGTTACAAATGTGACTACGTCATCAGCGAAACGAAGGTGGGTTAGATAATCTCCATTAATCTTTATCCCTTTGTTTTCCCAGCTCAGTGATTGAAAGACATTTTCAAATGTGGCATTAAAGAGCTTCGGAGATATGGTGTCATCTTGTCTCACGCCCTTTCCAATTTTTATGTGTGTTTTATTTTCAAACAGCCGAATCTTTGCACTTGCATTTTCATAGATGTTATTAATAATATTAATGTATGCATCTTCAATACCGCAGGATTTCAGAGCCATTGTAACTGCTGATGGTTTCACCGAATCAAAGGCTTATCCATAATCGATAAAAGCCATGCACAATGGAAGTTCATATTCACTAGCTCTTTCAATTAGTTCCCTCAGTACGTGGATATGATCTATTGTGCTGTAGCCACTCCTGAATCCAGCTTGTTCTCTCGGTTGAGCCATGTCCAGTGTTACCTTCAAGCGGTGTGAAAGAACTTTAGTGAAGATTTTATAAACTACTGATAGGTCTGTAGTTTCCGAGATCCTCAATGTCACCTTTCTTATGTAGCAGGATCATTGTAGCGGTGTTCCAATCCTCAGGAATCTTTCCTTCATTAAGGCATCGAGTGAAAATTTGGGCGAGTACTGTTTCGATTTCTCCACTTGCTTCTTGTATGATGTCTACAGTAATTCCATCTTCTCCTGGAGCTTTTCCCCGCTTCATGTTCTTGATTGCATGTGCAACTTCTGCTGGAAGGACTGGAGGAACTCTGGTACTGGTATCTTTCATGATGTCTGGAGTACATGTATCATCCCTTTCATATAATTTGGAGTAGAAATCTTTCACTCTTGTCAAAATTTCGCCTCTATTTCTTGTTACAGAACCATCTTCTTTTCTCAGTGCCATAATCTGTTTTCTTCCCTTACTGAGATGTCCCTTTGCTATCTTTAGGCTTTGGTTGTTTTCAATTGCTTTCCTCACTAGTTCACAGTTGAATTTTCTTACGTCTTCAGTGATACTTTTTCGTACTGTCTTGCATAGCTCTATATATTCCACTTTGGAAGTCACATCTTCTTTAGTTGTCCTCATCTCTCTTCTTTTTTGCATCAACATTTTCGTTTTTCCTGATAATTTATTTACATGCAACTTGTTCTTAGACCCAGCTAATTTTGTTGCTGTTTCCATAAAAGCTTTGGTTACTTTTCTGTTAACTTCAGAGATGTCCACTTCTTCCGATGTTAGGCCTTCTAAAGCAGAGAACCTGTTCTTCAGTTCCAACTTGAAGGTATTATGGTGTTTTTTAAGGTTGGTTATGTCAATAGATTTTGTTTGTCTTATGAGCTTACCACGTTCAAGTTTAGTGTTGAGGTGCATCTTACATCTCACCAATCTATGGTCACTACCTGTGTTGAACTTGTTTAGCACACTGCAGTCTTCTATGACGAATTTTTTGTTACACATAATAAAATCAATTTCACTTGTCGTCCCATTTGGATGTCTCCATGTCCATTTCCTGTGTGGCTTTTTCTTGAAGAAGGAGTTCAAGATGAAAAACCCTTCTGACTCTGCAAACTCAACGAGAGTATTTCCACGCTGGTTTCTGTTGCCGTGACCGAATTTACCTACTGAAGTTTCATTCTGTTGCCGTTGCGCTATTTTTGCATTGAAATCTCCCATAATTATTTTCAAGTGCTGCTTACCTTTATTATTTAGATGACAAATTTCCTCATAAAATTCTTCAATTTCTTCTTCAGGATGACTTGTGGTGGGTGCATAAGTTTGAATAATCTGAGCCTGGTATCTTCTCGATAGTTGGATAACGAGTCTTGCAGCTCTGTCAGAGGAACTTTCAACTTCTACCACTTTATCCTTCAGTTTCTTGTTTATTATAAATCCAACACCACTAGTTCTGCCAGTATCTGTCCCACGATAGTAGAAGAGATGTCCACTCTTCAGTTCGATGAGATCTTCTCCTTTTCTCCTTACCTCACTTAGCCCCACGATGTCCCACTTGATCCTTTGTAGTTCCTCTTCCAATTCAAGAAGCCTTGAATCAGAAGATAGGGAGCGTCCATTGTACGTTGCCAAGGTCAGCATCAGATGGCAGCCTAGTCCGGTCCTCCGGGGATTCTTAGCACCCTCTGCCTTCATGTCGCACTGGCCGCTGCCTTGGCCAGGTACATTCCAGCTGCCGGAGACTGAGGGCCAAGATTTAAGTTGTGGAGTCATTTTGGAGGGGTTTGGCCATAACTCACCACGCTGGCCAAGCGGGTTGGTGAGTGTGGGATAGAATTTCCTCTGATCCCGATGGTATAGTTATACCGCTATTGGCGGACGTCAGAGCACCTTTAGTGGGAACAGGATGCACCACGAGAAGGCGGGGTTGACATTTGTCAAGGAGAGGCTGTGATGTTACGCATCACCTGACCTTACATCCCGGGAAGAACATATATATATATATATATATATATCATCATCATCATCATTGTCAACCATTATCAATCCACTGCTGGACGAAGGTCTCCCCAAGTTTCCTCCACAACGGTCTGTCTTGTGTCAGTCTCCTCCATGTCACCCCTGCATACTTTCGAATTTCATCCACCCATCTCCCATGTGGTCTTCTTCTGGGTCTTTTCCTGTCCCTTGGAATCCAATCTAAAATTTCGGCTGTCCATCGATGATCTGTCCTTCTGGCAGTATGTCCAGCCCATTGCCATTTCAGGGATTTAACTCTGATCATGATGTCTTCCACTCTTGTCATTTTTCGGATCCACGAGTTCCTCTTCTTATCTCTCCTGGTTACACCAAGCATGCACCTCTCCATGCTACTTTGAGTTGTCTGCAGCCTTTGTATGTCTCTTTTAGTTAAGGTCCACGTCTCCGCACCATACGTAAGCACTGGAAGGATGCATTGATCAAACACTTTTCTTTTAAGACATAATGGCATATTGCTCTTGAAAATTATGCTGTTTCTTCCAAAAGCTCTCCAGGCAAGTTTTGTACGCCGATTAATTTCTTCATCAATGTGACCCTCACTTGATATCTGCTGTCCAAGATAAACGTACGTGTCTGTTATCTCCAGCTTTTCTCCATCAATCGATAAATCTTCATTTCTTGTAAAAGCATTGAACATCACTTTTGTCTTCTGAAAGTTCAATTTTAATCCCACTTCTTTACTCTTGTCAGCAAGTTCCTGGATCATACTCTGCAGCTCTGATGGGGTAGTTGCAAAAATGACTACGTCATCAGCAAAACGAAGGTGGGTTAGATAATCTCCATTAATCTTTATCCCCTTGTTTTCCCAGCTCAGTGACTGAAAAACACCCTCCAATGTGGCATTAAAGAGCTTCGGAGATATGGTGTCACCTTGTCTCACTCCCTTTCCAATTTTTACGTGTGTTGTATTTTCAAACAGCCTAATATTTGCACTTGCATTTTCATAGATGTTATTAATAATATTAATGTATGCATCTTCAATACCGCATGTTTTCAGAGCCATTGTAACTGCTGATGGTTTCACCGAATCAAAGGCTTTTTCATAATCGATAAAAGCCATGCACAATGGAAGTTCATATTCCCTCGCTCTTTCAATTAGTTCTCTCAGCACGTGGATATGATCTATTGTGCTGTAGCCACTCCTGAATCCAGCTTGTTCTCTCGGTTGAGCCATGTCCAGTGTTACCTTCAAGCGGTGTGAAAGAACTTTAGTGAAGATTTTATAAACTACTGATAGGAGGCTGATAGGTCTGTAGTTTCCGAGATCCTCAATGTCACCTTTCTTATGTAGCAGGATCATTGTAGCGGTGTTCCAATCCTCAGGAATCTTTCCTTCATTAAGGCATCGAGTGAAAATTTGGGCGAGTACTGTTTCGATTTCTCCACTTGCTTCTTGTATGATGTCTACAGTCATTCCATCTTCTCCTGGAGCTTTTCCTCGCTTCATGTTCTTGATTGCATGTGCAACTTCTGCTGGAAGGACTGGAGGAACTCTGGTACTGGTATCTTTCATGATGTCTGGAGTGCATATATCATCCCTTTCATATAATTTGGAGTAGAAATCTTTCACTCTTGTCAAAATTTCGCCTCTATTTCTTGTTACAGAACCATCTTCTTTTCTCAGTGCCATAATCTGTTTTCTTCCCTTACTGAGATGTCCCTTTGCTATCTTTAGGCTTTGGTTGTTTTCAATTGCTTTCCTCACTAGTTCACAGTTGAATTTCCTTACGTCTTCAGTGATACTTTTTCTTACTGTCTTGCATAGCTCTATATATTCCACTTTGGAAGTCACATCTTCTTTAGTTGTCCTCATCTCTCTTCTTTTTTGCATCAACATTTTGGTTTTTCCTGATAATTTGTTCACATGCAACTTGTTCTTAGACCCAGCTAATTTTGTTGCTGTTTCCATAAGAGCTTTGGTTACTTTTCTGTTAACTTCAGAGATGTCCACTTCTTCCGATGTTAGGCCTTCTAAAGCAGAGAACCTGTTCTTCAGTTCTAACTTGAAGGTATTATGGTGTTTTTTAAGGTTGGTTATGTCAATAGATTTTGTTTGTCCTATGAGCTTGCCACGTTCAAGTTTAGTGTTGAGGTGCATCTTACATCTCACCAATCTATGGTCACTACCTGTGTTGAACTTGTTTAGCACACTGCAGTCTTCTATGACGAATTTTTTGTTACACATAATAAAATCAATTTCACTTGTCGTCCCATTTGGATGTCTCCATGTCCATTTCCTGTGTGGCTTTTTCTTGAAGAAGGAGTTCAAGATGAAAAACCCTTCTGACTCTGCAAACTCAACGAGAGTATTTCCACGCTGGTTTCTGTTGCCGTGACCGAATTTACCTACTGAAGTTTCATTCTGTTGCCGTTGCCATATTTTTGCATTGAAATCTCCCATAATTATTTTCAAGTGCTGCTTACCTTTATTATTTAGATGACAAATTTCCTCATAAAATTCTTCAATTTCTTCTTCAGGATGACTTGTGGTGGGTGCATAAGTTTGAATAATCTGAGCCTGGTATCTTCTCGATAGTTGGATAACGAGTCTTGCAGCTCTGTCAGAGGAACTTTCAACTTCTACCACTTTATCCTTCAGTTTCTTGTTTATTATAAATCCAACACCACTAGTTCTGCCAGTATCTGTCCCACGATAGTAGAAGAGATGTCCACTCTTCAGTTCGATGAGATCTTCTCCTTTTCTCCTTACCTCACTTAGCCCCACGATGTCCCACTTGATCCTTTGTAGTTCCTCTTCCAATTCAAGAAGCCTTGAATCAGAAGATAGGGAGCGTCCATTGTACGTTGCCAAGGTCAGCATCAGATGGCAGCCTAGTCCGGTCCTCCGGGGATTCTTAGCACCCTCTGCCTTCATGTCGCACTGGCCGCTGCCTTGGCCAGGTACATTCCAGCTGCCGGAGACTGAGGGCCAAGATTTAAGTTGTGGAGTCATTTTGGAGGGGTTTGGCCATAACTCACCACGCTGGCCAAGCGGGTTGGTGAGTGTGGGATAGAATTTCCTCTGATCCCGATGGTATAGTTATACCGCTATTGGCGGACGTCAGAGCACCTTTAGTGGGAACAGGATGCACCACGAGAAGGCGGGGTTGACATTTGTCAAGGAGAGGCTGTGATGTTACGCATCACCTGACCTTACATCCCGGGAAGAACATATATATATATATATATATCATCATCATCATCATTGTCAACCATTATCAATCCACTGCTGGACGAAGGTCTCCCCAAGTTTCCTCCACAACGGTCTGTCTTGTGTCAGTCTCCTCCATGTCACCCCTGCATACTTTCGAATTTCATCCACCCATCTCCCATGTGGTCTTCTTCTGGGTCTTTTCCTGTCCCTTGGAATCCAATCTAAAATTTCAGCTGTCCATCGATGATCTGTCCTTCTGGCAGTATGTCCAGCCCATTGCCATTTCAGGGATTTAACTCTGATCATGATGTCTTCCACTCTTGTCATTTTTCGGATCCACGAGTTCCTCTTCTTATCTCTCTTGGTTACACCAAGCATGCACCTCTCCATGCTGCTTTGAGTTGTCTGCAGCCTTTGTATGTCTCTTTTAGTTAAGGTCCACGTCTCCGCACCATACGTAAGCACTGGAAGGATGCATTGATCAAACACTTTTCTTTTAAGACATAATGGCATATTGCTCTTGAAAATTATGCTGTTTCTTCCAAAAGCTCTCCAGGCAAGTTTTGTACGCCGATTAATTTCTTCATCAATGTGACCCTCACTTGATATCTGCTGTCCAAGATAAACGTACGTGTCTGTTATCTCCAGCTTTTCTCCATCAATCGATAAATCTTCATTTCTTGTAAAAGCATTGAACATCACTTTTGTCTTCTGAAAGTTCAATTTTAATCCCACTTCTTTACTCTTGTCAGCAAGTTCCTGGATCATACTCTGCAGCTCTGATGGGGTAGTTGCAAAAATGACTACGTCATCAGCAAAACGAAGGTGGGTTAGATAATCTCCATTAATCTTTATCCCCTTGTTTTCCCAGCTCAGTGACTGAAAAACACCCTCCAATGTGGCATTAAAGAGCTTCGGAGATATGGTGTCACCTTGTCTCACTCCCTTTCCAATTTTTACGTGTGTTGTATTTTCAAACAGCCTAATATTTGCACTTGCATTTTCATAGATGTTATTAATAATATTAATGTATGCATCTTCAATACCGCATGTTTTCAGAGCCATTGTAACTGCTGATGGTTTCACCGAATCAAAGGCTTTTTCATAATCGATAAAAGCCATGCACAATGGAAGTTCATATTCCCTCGCTCTTTCAATTAGTTCTCTCAGCACGTGGATATGATCTATTGTGCTGTAGCCACTCCTGAATCCAGCTTGTTCTCTCGGTTGAGCCATGTCCAGTGTTACCTTCAAGCGGTGTGAAAGAACTTTAGTGAAGATTTTATAAACTACTGATAGGAGGCTGATAGGTCTGTAGTTTCCGAGATCCTCAATGTCACCTTTCTTATGTAGCAGGATCATTGTAGCGGTGTTCCAATCCTCAGGAATCTTTCCTTCATTAAGGCATCGAGTGAAAATTTGGGCGAGTACTGTTTCGATTTCTCCACTTGCTTCTTGTATGATGTCTACAGTCATTCCATCTTCTCCTGGAGCTTTTCCTCGCTTCATGTTCTTGATTGCATGTGCAACTTCTGCTGGAAGGACTGGAGGAACTCTGGTACTGGTATCTTTCATGATGTCTGGAGTGCATATATCATCCCTTTCATATAATTTGGAGTAGAAATCTTTCACTCTTGTCAAAATTTCGCCTCTATTTCTTGTTACAGAACCATCTTCTTTTCTCAGTGCCATAATCTGTTTTCTTCCCTTACTGAGATGTCCCTTTGCTATCTTTAGGCTTTGGTTGTTTTCAATTGCTTTCCTCACTAGTTCACAGTTGAATTTCCTTACGTCTTCAATGATACTTTTTCTTACTGTCTTGCATAGCTCTATATATTCCACTTTGGAAGTCACATCTTCTTTAGTTGTCCTCATCTCTCTTCTTTTTTGCATCAACATTTTGGTTTTTCCTGATA
This sequence comes from Macrothele yani, assembly GCA_039090855.1. NCBI lineage: Eukaryota > Metazoa > Arthropoda > Arachnida > Araneae > Macrothelidae > Macrothele > Macrothele yani. The sequence goes on along the minus strand of CM077016.1, from coordinate 70,217,925 downwards.
ATTTGTTCACATGCAACTTGTTCTTAGACCCAGCTAATTTTGTTGCTGTTTCCATAAGAGCTTTGGTTACTTTTCTGTTAACTTCAGAGATGTCCACTTCTTCCGATGTTAGGCCTTCTAAAGCAGAGAACCTGTTCTTCAGTTCCAACTTGAAGGTATTATGGTGTTTTTTAAGGTTGGTTATGTCAATAGATTTTGTTTGTCTTATGAGCTTACCACGTTCAAGTTTAGTGTTGAGGTGCATCTTACATCTCACCAATCTATGGTCACTACCTGTGTTGAACTTGTTTAGCACACTGCAGTCTTCTATGACGAATTTTTTGTTACACATAATAAAATCAATTTCACTTGTCGTCCCATTTGGATGTCTCCATGTCCATTTCCTGTGTGGCTTTTTCTTGAAGAAGGAGTTCAAGATGAAAAACCCTTCTGACTCTGCAAACTCAACGAGAGTATTTCCACGCTGGTTTCTGTTGCCGTGACCGAATTTACCTACTGAAGTTTCATTCTGTTGCCGTTGCCATATTTTTGCATTGAAATCTCCCATAATTATTTTCAAGTGCTGCTTACCTTTATTATTTAGATGACAAATTTCCTCATAAAATTCTTCAATTTCTTCTTCAGGATGACTTGTGGTGGGTGCATAAGTTTGAATAATCTGAGCCTGGTATCTTCTCGATAGTTGGATAACGAGTCTTGCAGCTCTGTCAGAGGAACTTTCAACTTCTACCACTTTATCCTTCAGTTTCTTGTTTATTATAAATCCAACACCACTAGTTCTGCCAGTATCTGTCCCACGATAGTAGAAGAGATGTCCACTCTTCAGTTCGATGAGATCTTCTCCTTTTCTCCTTACCTCACTTAGCCCCACGATGTCCCACTTGATCCTTTGTAGTTCCTCTTCCAATTCAAGAAGCCTTGAATCAGAAGATAGGGAGCGTCCATTGTACGTTGCCAAGGTCAGCATCAGATGGCAGCCTAGTCCGGTCCTCCGGGGATTCTTAGCACCCTCTGCCTTCATGTCGCACTGGCCGCTGCCTTGGCCAGGTACATTCCAGCTGCCGGAGACTGAGGGCCAAGATTTAAGTTGTGGAGTCATTTTGGAGGGGTTTGGCCATAACTCACCACGCTGGCCAAGCGGGTTGGTGAGTGTGGGATAGAATTTCCTCTGATCCCGATGGTATAGTTATACCGCTATTGGCGGACGTCAGAGCACCTTTAGTGGGAACAGGATGCACCACGAGAAGGCGGGGTTGACATTTGTCAAGGAGAGGCTGTGATGTTACGCATCACCTGACCTTACATCCCGGGAAGAACATATATATATATATATATATATATATCATCATCATCATCATTGTCAACCATTATCAATCCACTGCTGGACGAAGGTCTCCCCAAGTTTCCTCCACAACGGTCTGTCTTGTGTCAGTCTCCTCCATGTCACCCCTGCATACTTTCGAATTTCATCCACCCATCTCCCATGTGGTCTTCTTCTGGGTCTTTTCCTGTCCCTTGGAATCCAATCTAAAATTTCAGGCTGTCCATCGATGATCTGTCCTTCTGGCAGTATGTCCAGCCCATTGCCATTTCAGGGATTTAACTCTGATCATGATGTCTTCCACTCTTGTCATTTTTCGGATCCACGAGTTCCTCTTCTTATCTCTCCTGGTTACACCAAGCATGCACCTCTCCATGCTACTTTGAGTTGTCTGCAGCCTTTGTATGTCTCTTTTAGTTAAGGTCCACGTCTCCGCACCATACGTAAGCACTGGAAGGATGCATTGATCAAACACTTTTCTTTTAAGACATAATGGCATATTGCTCTTGAAAATTATGCTGTTTCTTCCAAAAGCTCTCCAGGCAAGTTTTGTACGCCGATTAATTTCTTCATCAATGTGACCCTCACTTGATATCTGCTGTCCAAGATAAACGTACGTGTCTGTTATCTCCAGCTTTTCTCCATCAATCGATAAATCTTCATTTCTTGTAAAAGCATTGAACATCACTTTTGTCTTCTGAAAGTTCAATTTTAATCCCACTTCTTTACTCTTGTCAGCAAGTTCCTGGATCATACTCTGCAGCTCTGATGGGGTAGTTGCAAAAATGACTACGTCATCAGCAAAACGAAGGTGGGTTAGATAATCTCCATTAATCTTTATCCCCTTGTTTTCCCAGCTCAGTGACTGAAAAACACCCTCCAATGTGGCATTAAAGAGCTTCGGAGATATGGTGTCACCTTGTCTCACTCCCTTTCCAATTTTTACGTGTGTTGTATTTTCAAACAGCCTAATATTTGCACTTGCATTTTCATAGATGTTATTAATAATATTAATGTATGCATCTTCAATACCGCATGTTTTCAGAGCCATTGTAACTGCTGATGGTTTCACCGAATCAAAGGCTTTTTCATAATCGATAAAAGCCATGCACAATGGAAGTTCATATTCCCTCGCTCTTTCAATTAGTTCTCTCAGCACGTGGATATGATCTATTGTGCTGTAGCCACTCCTGAATCCAGCTTGTTCTCTCGGTTGAGCCATGTCCAGTGTTACCTTCAAGCGGTGTGAAAGAACTTTAGTGAAGATTTTATAAACTACTGATAGGAGGCTGATAGGTCTGTAGTTTCCGAGATCCTCAATGTCACCTTTCTTATGTAGCAGGATCATTGTAGCGGTGTTCCAATCCTCAGGAATCTTTCCTTCATTAAGGCATCGAGTGAAAATTTGGGCGAGTACTGTTTCGATTTCTCCACTTGCTTCTTGTATGATGTCTACAGTAATTCCATCTTCTCCTGGAGCTTTTCCTCGCTTCATGTTCTTGATTGCATGTGCAACTTCTGCTGGAAGGACTGGAGGAACTCTGGTACTGGTATCTTTCATGATGTCTGGAGTGCATATATCATCCCTTTCATATAATTTGGAGTAGAAATCTTTCACTCTTGTCAAAATTTCGCCTCTATTTCTTGTTACAGAACCATCTTCTTTTCTCAGTGCCATAATCTGTTTTCTTCCCTTACTGAGATGTCCCTTTGCTATCTTTAGGCTTTGGTTGTTTTCAATTGCTTTCCTCACTAGTTCACAGTTGAATTTCCTTACGTCTTCAGTGATACTTTTTCTTACTGTCTTGCATAGCTCTATATATTCCACTTTGGAAGTCACATCTTCTTTAGTTGTCCTCATCTCTCTTCTTTTTTGCATCAACATTTTGGTTTTTCCTGATAATTTGTTCACATGCAACTTGTTCTTAGACCCAGCTAATTTTGTTGCTGTTTCCATAAGAGCTTTGGTTACTTTTCTGTTAACTTCAGAGATGTCCACTTCTTCCGATGTTAGGCCTTCTAAAGCAGAGAACCTGTTCTTCAGTTCTAACTTGAAGGTATTATGGTGTTTTTTAAGGTTGGTTATGTCAATAGATTTTGTTTGTCTTATGAGCTTGCCACGTTCAAGTTTGTGTTGAGGTGCATCTTACATCTCACCAATCTATGGTCACTACCTGTGTTGAACTTGTTTAGCACACTGCAGTCTTCTATGACGAATTTTTTGTTACACATAATAAAATCAATTTCACTTGTCGTCCCATTTGGATGTCTCCATGTCCATTTCCTGTGTGGCTTTTTCTTGAAGAAGGAGTTCAAGATGAAAAACCCTTCTGCCTCTGCAAACTCAACGAGAGTATTTCCACGCTGGTTTCTGTTGCCATGACCGAATTTACCTACTGAAGTTTCATTCTGTTGCCGTTGCGCTATTTTTGCATTGAAATCTCCCATAATTATTTTCAAGTGCTGCTTACCTTTATTATTTAGATGACAAATTTCCTCATAAAATTCTTCAATTTCTTCTTCAGGATGACTTGTGGTGGGTGCATAAGTTTGAATAATCTGAGCCTGGTATCTTCTCGAGAGTTGGATAACAAGTCTTGCAGCTCTGTCAGAGGAACTTTCAACTTCTACAACTTTATCCTTCAGTTTCTTGTTTATTATAAATCCAACACCACTAGTTCTGCCAGTATCTGTCCCACGATAGTAGAAGAGATGTCCACTCTTCAGTTCGATGAGATCTTCTCCTTTTCTCCTTACCTCACTTAGCCCCACGATGTCCCACTTGATCCTTTGTAGTTCCTCTTCCAATTCAAGAAGCCTTGAATCAGAAGATAGGGAGCGTCCATTGTACGTAGCCAAGGTCAGCATCAGATGGCAGCCTAGTCCGGTCCTCCGGGGATTCTTAGCACCCTCTGCCTTCATGTCGCACTGGCCGCTGCCTTGGCCAGGTACATTCCAGCTGCCGGAGACTGAGGGCCAAGATTTAAGTTGTGGAGTCATTTTGGAGGGGTTTGGCCATAACTCACCACGCTGGCCAAGCGGGTTGGTGAGTGTGGGATAGAATTTCCTCTGATCCCGATGGTATAGTTATACCGCTATTGGCGGACGTCAGAGCACCTTTAGTGGGAACAGGATGCACCACGAGAAGGCGGGGTTGACATTTGTCAAGGAGAGGCTGTGATGTTACGCATCACCTGACCTTACATCCCGGGAAGAACATATATATATATATATATATCATCATCATCATCATTGTCAACCATTATCAATCCACTGCTGGACGAAGGTCTCCCCAAGTTTCCTCCACAACGGTCTGTCTTGTGTCAGTCTCCTCCATGTCACCCCTGCATACTTTCGAATTTCATCCACCCATCTCCCATGTGGTCTTCTTCTGGGTCTTTTCCTGTCCCTTGGAATCCAATCTAAAATTTCAGCTGTCCATCGATGATCTGTCCTTCTGGCAGTATGTCCAGCCCATTGCCATTTCAGGGATTTAACTCTGATCATGATGTCTTCCACTCTTGTCATTTTTCGGATCCACGAGTTCCTCTTCTTATCTCTCTTGGTTACACCAAGCATGCACCTCTCCATGCTGCTTTGAGTTGTCTGCAGCCTTTGTATGTCTCTTTTAGTTAAGGTCCACGTCTCCGCACCATACGTAAGCACTGGAAGGATGCATTGATCAAACACTTTTCTTTTAAGACATAATGGCATATTGCTCTTGAAAATTATGCTGTTTCTTCCAAAAGCTCTCCAGGCAAGTTTTGTACGCCGATTAATTTCTTCATCAATGTGACCCTCACTTGATATCTGCTGTCCAAGATAAACGTACGTGTCTGTTATCTCCAGCTTTTCTCCATCAATCGATAAATCTTCATTTCTTGTAAAAGCATTGAACATCACTTTTGTCTTCTGAAAGTTCAATTTTAATCCCACTTCTTTACTCTTGTCAGCAAGTTCCTGGATCATACTCTGCAGCTCTGATGGGGTAGTTGCAAAAATGACTACGTCATCAGCAAAACGAAGGTGGGTTAGATAATCTCCATTAATCTTTATCCCCTTGTTTTCCCAGCTCAGTGACTGAAAAACACCCTCCAATGTGGCATTAAAGAGCTTCGGAGATATGGTGTCACCTTGTCTCACTCCTTTCCAATTTTTACGTGTGTTGTATTTTCAAACAGCCTAATCTTTGCACTTGCATTTTCATAGATGTTATTAATAATATTAATGTATGCATCTTCAATACCGCATGTTTTCAGAGCCATTGTAACTGCTGATGGTTTCACCGAATCAAAGGCTTTTTCATAATCGATAAAAGCCATGCACAATGGAAGTTCATATTCCCTCGCTCTTTCAATTAGTTCTCTCAGCACGTGGATATGATCTATTGTGCTGTAGCCACTCCTGAATCCAGCTTGTTCTCTCGGTTGAGCCATGTCCAGTGTTACCTTCAAGCGGTGTGAAAGAACTTTAGTGAAGATTTTATAAACTACTGATAGGAGGCTGATAGGTCTGTAGTTTCCGAGATCCTCAATGTCACCTTTCTTATGTAGCAGGATCATTGTAGCGGTGTTCCAATCCTCAGGAATCTTTCCTTCATTAAGGCATCGAGTGAAAATTTGGGCGAGTACTGTTTCGATTTCTCCACTTGCTTCTTGTATGATGTCTACAGTAATTCCATCTTCTCCTGGAGCTTTTCCTCGCTTCATGTTCTTGATTGCATGTGCAACTTCTGCTGGAAGGACTGGAGGAACTCTGGTACTGGTATCTTTCATGATGTCTGGAGTGCATATATCATCCCTTTCATATAATTTGGAGTAGAAATCTTTCACTCTTGTCAAAATTTCGCCTCTATTTCTTGTTACAGAACCATCTTCTTTTCTCAGTGCCATAATCTGTTTTCTTCCCTTACTGAGATGTCCCTTTGCTATCTTTAGGCTTTGGTTGTTTTCAATTGCTTTCCTCACTAGTTCACAGTTGAATTTCCTTACGTCTTCAGTGATACTTTTTCTTACTGTCTTGCATAGCTCTATATATTCCACTTTGGAAGTCACATCTTCTTTAGTTGTCCTCATCTCTCTTCTTTTTTGCATCAACATTTTGGTTTTTCCTGATAATTTGTTCACATGCAACTTGTTCTTAGACCCAGCTAATTTTGTTGCTGTTTCCATAAGAGCTTTGGTTACTTTTCTGTTAACTTCAGAGATGTCCACTTCTTCCGATGTTAGGCCTTCTAAAGCAGAGAACCTGTTCTTCAGTTCTAACTTGAAGGTATTATGGTGTTTTTTAAGGTTGGTTATGTCAATAGATTTTGTTTGTCCTATGAGCTTGCCACGTTCAAGTTTAGTGTTGAGGTGCATCTTACATCTCACCAATCTATGGTCACTACCTGTGTTGAACTTGTTTAGCACACTGCAGTCTTCTATGACGAATTTTTTGTTACACATAATAAAATCAATTTCACTTGTCGTCCCATTTGGATGTCTCCATGTCCATTTCCTGTGTGGCTTTTTCTTGAAGAAGGAGTTCAAGATGAAAAACCCTTCTGACTCTGCAAACTCAACGAGAGTATTTCCACGCTGGTTTCTGTTGCCGTGACCGAATTTACTTACTGAAGTTTCATTCTGTTGCCGTTGCCCTATTTTTGCATTGAAATCTCCCATAATTATTTTCAAGTGCTGCTTACCTTTATTATTTAGATGACAAATTTCCTCATAAAATTCTTCAATTTCTTCTTCAGGATGACTTGTGGTGGGTGCATAAGTTTGAATAATCTGAGCCTGGTATCTTTTCGAGAGTTGGATAACAAGTCGTGCAGCTCTGTCAGAGGAACTTTCAACTTCTACAACTTTATCCTTCAGTTTCTTGTTTATTATAAATCCAACACCACTAGTTCTGCCAGTATCTGTCCCACGATAGTAGAAGAGATGTCCACTTTTCAGTTCGATGAGATCTTCTCCTTTTCTCCTTACCTCACTTAGCCCCACGATGTCCCACTTGATCCTTTGTAGTTCCTCTTCCAATTCAAGAAGCCTTGAATCAGAAGATAGGGAGCGTCCATTGTAAGTAGCCAAGGTCAGCATCAGATGGCAGCCTAGTCCGGTCCTCCGGGGATTCTTAGCACCCTCTGCCTTCATGTCGCACTGGCCGCTGCCTTGGCCAGGTACATTCCAGCTGCCGGAGACTGAGGGCCAAGATTTAAGTTGTGGAGTCATTTTGGAGGGGTTTGGCCATAACTCACCACGCTGGCCAAGCGGGTTGGTGAGTGTGGGATAGAATTTCCTCTGATCCCGATGGTATAGTTATACCGCTATTGGCGGACGTCAGAGCACCTTTAGTGGGAACAGGATGCACCACGAGAAGGCGGGGTTGACATTTGTCAAGGAGAGGCTGTGATGTTACGCATCACCTGACCTTACATCCCATATATATATATATATATATATATATATATATATATATATATACTGAAGAGCAAAACTGAAAACTAGGGAAAAACTTTAGAATTTAAAACGAAAGTTGCAAAATAAATATATATACTCGTGTAAGTATATATATATATATATATATATATCATCATTGTCAACAATTATCATTATCAATCGACTGCTGGATGAAATGACCCAGAACAAGATCACATGGGAGATGGGTGGGTGAAATTCGAAAGCTTGCTTCCCAAGTCGCAAGTTTCCAAGTTTCTTCCATAATTGTCTGTCTTGAGCTAGTTTCCTCCATGCCACTCCGCCAAGCTTTCCGATTTATTCCATCCATCTCCCATTTGATTTTCTGAGTCATTTTCTGTCTTCTGTCTCTTGGTATCGAGTCTAATACACTGACGGAAAAAAATCCCAACAACACGAAAAAATAGTTGTAGAGGAATAAAATGGCGGCAATACATTTGTATAGGTAACATATTTAATCGATTAAGGTTTCAAGATCACAGCTTATTGTAAGCGCGAGAAGAGCCATTTTAAATGTGAAATGCTGGTACATTAATAACCGGTGTAACCGCCAGAATGTTGAATGCAAGCACGCAAACGTTCATGTATTGTGTCGTACAGGTGCTGGATGTCAGTTTGTGGGGTGGAGTTCCATGCCTGTTGCATTTGGTCGGTCAATACAAGGACGGTTAATGCTGGTTGGGGGTGACGCTGGAGTTGTCGTCCAATGATGTCCCATACGTGCTCGATTGGTGATCTAGCAGGCCACGGCAACATGTCGACACTCTGTAGAGCATGTTGGGTTACAACAGCGGTATGCGGCCGAGCGTTATCCTGTTGGAAAACACCCCTGGAATGCTGTTCATGAATGGCAGCACAACAGGTTGAATCACCAGACTGACGTACAACTGTGCCGTCAGGGTGCGTGGGATAACCACAAGAGTGCTCCTGCTGTCATGGGAAATTGCTCCGCAGACCATGACTCCAGGTGTAGGTCCAGTGTGTCTCGGCCGCAGACAGGTTGTTTGCAGGCGCTCACCTGGCCTCCTTCTAACCAACACACGGCCATCACTGGCACCTAGGCAGAACCGGCTTTCATCAGAAAACACAACAGATCTCCACTCCGTCCTCCAATGAGCTCTAGCTTGACACCACTGACGTCGCAAACGGCAGTGGTTTGGAGTAAGTGGAATGCACGCTACAGGGCGTCTGGCTCGGAGCTGTCCTTCAAGTAACCGATTTGTAACAGTTCGTTGTGTCACTGTGGTGGCAACTGCAGCTCGAATTGCTGCCGCAGGCGCGGTACGATGCGCCACGGCCATACGACGTACACGGCGGTCTTCCCTCTCAGTAGTGCCACGTGGCCGGCCGGAACCCGGTCTTCTTGAGGCAGTACCTTCCCTTGACCACCGCTGCCAACAATCATGCACAGTGGCTACATTCCTGCCAAGTCGTTCTGCAATATTGCGGAAAGGAAATCCACCTTCTCGTAGCCCTATTACACGACCTCGTTCAAACTCCGTGAGCTGTTGATAATGGCTTCTTCGTCTTCTTAAAGGCATTCTTGACTAACATCAACACCCTACGTCGAATCTCAACGATAACTAATGCTCACGAACGTTACGGCGCGTATTTACAGCAAACCTGCTTTGCATGTTCCGAGGGGCGCTACTAGTGCCACACGTATGCGCCGAGCGCGAAATTTGCATAGACGTCATCTTACAGATGTACTCTCACCGCCTACCAACTGTCGTTTATCTAACACAACCCCTTCTTGGTGTTGGGATTTTTTTCCGTCAGTGTATTTCAGTTGCCCGTGGGCAGTCCATTATTCTAGCAGTATGCCCAGCCCATTCCTTTATGTCACCCCGGTGGCGCAGGCTTGATCAAATGATCATATGAAGAGGATTTTAGGAAGGGAGTGTCTGACCCCAGGTCTTAAACAACCCTTAGAAAAAGGAAGCTAGGATATTTGGGCTAGAATGCCCGATAGGAAAGTGACACGGAAGCGAAGTAGAAAGGGGGAGGAAGACGCCTTTATTTGTTACCGGGGGGGGGGCAGTACCCGGGGCCCGACGGCTTAACGTGCCCATCCGACGCAGGGCGGATATTTATTGGAACGAGCGTTCGTACCTGCTGGGATCGAACCAGAGGTCCTTTCCGTGGCAGTAACGAGCGTTGCCCACTAGGCTACCCGCGGCCCGGTGGCGCAGGCTTATGACCAATCGTTCAAGTGGGTCCGGATTCGAATCCCAGTGAGTCATGGATGTTGTGTTTGCCTTGAGAGGCAAGGCGAATCTTACCCCTCAATAATTTACTGGAGGGGAAGTGCCCACCCAGTATTTTTCATTCTGTTCAATTAAATAATCGCCTGGGTCTCATAAGGTAGGCCAAGCTCCACCTTATGAGGCTAAAGCTTTTTATTTCCAAAAAAATAATAAATAGCGAAATAAGTAAACCCGTTTTTTTTTACATATTCAGTATTGCTCATTTGATAGGAAACTTGATTTCCATCCCCGTTTTGTGTTTGATATGTTCTCACGATGTGTAGAAGAAACGCTTAAAACAATTATCATAAATAAAATAAATAAAAATACAGAAACGTATGACCTCTAACGTCTTTATTTAGGCGTTAGAGGTCATACGATGTTTTAATTTTTTCCTGTTCTGTGCACCAGATTCAAAACTCCTAAACAATTCAAAGTAAGAAGGGATGCCAAATTTCTAATAAGATTTTAAAATAGCTACTCGATAACAACATCAAAAAAAGTGAACTAAACTCCGAGTCACCCTAAGATGACACTACAGTGAAAGGTACGGAGAGCCTAATCACTGAGCCATTTGGAGACGACCGAGACCAGAGTTGTGTTCATCCGCGTCACTCCCCACTGTGTCCCGCTGTTAATCACTTTCCCCTAAGCATCAAATCATTGGGTAATGAGGGAGGAATTATCACCACCCCGTTGAGCTTCCCCTCCAAGCCATTCCTTCCAGGTGGTCTTGCCCAGGAAAGAAGGGGGGGGGGGTTAGAGCCTTGTCTCCCAAGCGTGTTAGTAATGGTCTAATTTTGAAACTTATTTTCTTAAAATCTATCATTTTCAGATTTACGTCTAAATAACTACATGTAGGATGTACTTATAAGTAAACAACTAAGAATCATATAAAGTATGATTCTGGAATTTCTGGCGAATAATTATATTGGTTTTCACGGGAAATGTGGGGAACTACTTTTAGTCGCGGCGATAGGTTTCACGTACCTTCCACTCCAGTGTCATCTTAGGGTGACTCGGTATAGATAATGACAAGGCTCGTAGCTAGATATTCCTACGTGGATATGAGAGGACGGTTAAAAGTGTGGAGGGGGAGAGGGCAGGGATAGAACCTTTTGTCAAACATCCATCCAATGACGAGTAAGTTCAAAACAAAAAATCTGGTTTCCCCTATACTTTCTTAGGTCAACGAAATCCTATAAAGAGACCACCCGGTCAGAGTTCTTTGTTACTAATGTGTTTTAGTGTCCTTATACAATCACCACCCCACTTCCGATCCGTACTGATAATTACCCAACAAATCATTGGCTTTTACGTGCGTCACGCCACGGCGGCCACCGATTTGTTTTCTGCTTTCTAGGGAAGTGCATCTTCCCCCAACTCAATACAAGTCCACCCTCAGTGCCAGCGGTATGATGAAACATCTATTTTAGGAGCAGTTTCCCCGCAGCTGTGTCAGTAGTTTATAGTCATGTTAAAAAAAAAACAGGAAAAATTTCGCAGATAAGTTTAATTTTTTTTAGTTACTAACTGGTAACAGCTGAATGTTTACAGTTCGGGTCAATCCTGCGATGATTAATTTTTTTTAAATAAACAAGTATTCCATAGATAATTCAAGGAATTTTAGAAGAATTTTGAGGCCCCCTTAGCAACGAGGCCTCGGTGCATTGCACACTCTGCACCCCCCCCCACTTGCACCGCCCCTGGTGATAAAGGACTTCGAAGCATCAGGCGAGCCGTTACAGCTAATCGACGGAGTACTGCACAAGAACTCAGTGTACAGGTGAGTAAAAATGCTGGAACCTCGGTATGTACACGTACCATTCGCAAAGAACTTCATTCCATGGGTTACTGTGGTCGTGCGGCTGCTCATATAAGCCCTTCATCTCCACTCGGAATGCTACTCGTCGTTTAGCTTAGTGTAAAGAACATTTATCGTGGACCGTAGATCAATGGAAACGGGTCCTACGGACTGATGAATCCAGATACGCGATCCATCAGTCTGATGGCCGTGTGTGGGTATGGCGGCAGCCGGTGGAACGCTATTTACCACAGTGTACTGTTCCTACGGTCAAGTTTGGAGCTGGCAGTGTACTCGTGTGGGGGTGTTTTTCATGGTGTGATCCCGGCCCATTGGTTATCGTGAACAATCCTGTTAACCGGCAAGACTACCTCGATATTCTGGACAATTATGCCCTACCAACTCTGTGGCAACCACTGGTACCAGCAGGATAATGCACCGGGACACAAAGCAAGGGCTGTTACGGTGTGGTTTGACGATAATTCCGTATCGTGTGTGGACTGGCCAGCACAGAGCTCTGATCTTAATCCCATAGAGCACCTATGGGATGAATTAGAGAGCCGCATAAGAAGTTTGGAGCCAAGGCCTGCTACTAAGCAACAGTTAGCGGCAGCATTATGTACTGAATGGAAGCGCATACCTATCGCTGTTTTCCAAAACCTTGTCGAAAGCATGTCTCAAAGGGTCAGTACATGCATTAAGGCCAAAGGTGGACCAACTCCGTTCTAATTTATGTCAATAAATGCTGTGTTGTTTTTCTCTTCTAGGTGTCCGGTGACTTTTGTCAATATAGTGTATTTTAAAGTTAAATATATTGAAAAATGGCCCGTTTTGAAGTGGGTGGGCAAGACAAATTTCAGAATGGGCTTGAGCCCACCCTTGCATCCCCTTGGTGAAGTCCATGCTCAAGGGGCGTAATTTCAAGTCTTACCCTCCCAGAACGAAAAGCTTGCTCCGGCCCTGCCCATCATACTCACATACTGCTACGGAGCACAAAGCGATTCTCCTGCAGAGATACTTCGAAATACGTTCCACTCTCATTCATCTTGAGATCAAAATGATTTGCCAGTATTGGTTGATGCGTCAAAATAGTGGGTAGACTTAAAAACACGTATGCTCAAGGAGGAGATGCCAATACCATTGCGCAGTAGGCGATCACTGATCAAATAATATAAAAATAAATTACGTTGGAAAATTGCAATGTGGCATGTGCGCATCTGAACTTTCAGAGTGATCTTCACGGTGATTTAGTGGAAATTGGGTCTTCAAAAGACTTGATTTTTTGTTCTCCATTTCTCTCTCTCTTTTTTTTTTTTTTCAAAACGAAAAAATTGAAAGAAAAAAAGAAAGAGAGTTACAGTATTTGGTTCAGCACTTCGTTTTAAGCGTGTGATTATGTGACTCAATCATGAGCGAGTTTTAAAAATTATTTCGCTGTTAAATGGTTAAAATTTGTTCACGTTCGAATTCCTTTTACAATGCATCAAACTTCAAGAGTTCTCTTTCATCCAGGCTCTGACAGAATGTTTTTTTCCATGGAGGAATTTACGAGGTGCTCCCCTGATCATGATCATATGTAGAGGATTTTAGGAAGGGAGTGTCTGACCCCAGGTCTTAAACAACCCTTAGAAAGAGGAAGCTAGGAGATTTGGGCTAGAGTGCCCGATAGGAAAATGACACGGAAGCCAGGTAGAAGACGCCCGTATTTACTACCGGGTGGCCAGTACCCGGGGTCCGACGGCTTAATGTGCCCATCAGATCAGATCATATGTAGAGGATTTTAGGAAGGGAGTGTCGGACCCCAGGTCTTAAACAACCCTTAGAAATAGGAAGCTAGGAGATTTGGGCTAGAGTGCCCGATAGGAAAGTCACACGGAAGCGAGGTAGAAGACGCCCTTATTTACTACCGGGGTCCGACGGCTTAATGTGCCCATCAGATCAGATCATATGTAGAGGATTTTAGGAAGGGAGTGTCGGACCCCAGGTCTTAAACAACCCTTAGAAATAGGAAGCTAGGAGATTTGGGCTAGAGTGCCCGATAGGAAAGTCACACGGAAGCGAGGTAGAAGACGCCCTTATTTACTACCGGGGGCCAGTACCCGGGGTCCGACGGCTTAATGTGCCCATCAGATCAGATCATATGTAGAGGATTTTCGGAAGGGAGTGTCGGACCTCAGGTCTTAAACAACCCTTAGAAATAGGAAGCTAGGAGATTTGGGCTACAGTGCCCGATAGGAAAGTCACACGGAAGCGAGGTAGAAGACGCCCTTATTTACTACCGGGGGGCCAGTACCCGGGGTCCGACGGCTTAATGTGCCCATCAGATCAGATCATATGTAGAGGATTTTAGGAAGGGAGTGTCTGACCCCAGGTCTTAAACAACCCTTAGAAATAGGAAGCTATGAGATTTGGGCTAGAGTGCCAGATAGGAAAGTCACACGGAAGCGGGGTAGAAGACGCCCTTATTTACTACCGGGGGCCAGTACCCGGGATCCGACGGCTTAAGGTGCCCATCTGACGCACGGCGGATATTTAGTGGATCGAGCGTTCGTACCTGCCTGGGATCGAACCTGAGGTCCTTTACGTGGCAGTCACGAACGTTGCCCACTAGACTACCCGCGGCCTCAATATGTTTTCAAATGTCCATGATCATATGTAGAGGATTTTAGGAAGGGGGTGTCTGACCCCAGGTCTTAAACAACCCTTAGAAAGAGGAAGCTAGGAGATTTGGGCTAGAGTGCCCGATAGGAAAGTCACACGGAAACGAGTTAGAAGACGCCCTTATTTACTACCGGGTGGCCAGTACCCGGGGTCCGACGGCTTAATGTGCCCATCAGATCAGATCAGATCATATGTAGAGGGTTTTAGGAAGGGAGTGTCTGACCCCAGGTCTTAAACAACCCTTAGAAATAGGAAGCTATGAGATTTGGGCTAGAGTGCCCGATAGGAAAGTCACACGGAAGCGAGGTAGAAGACGCCCTTATTTACTACCGGGGGCCAGTACCCGGGGTCCGACGGCTTAAGGTGCCCATCCGACGCACGGCGGATATTTAGTGGATCGAGCGTTCGTACCTGCTGGGATCGAACCTGAGGTCCTTTCCGTGGCAGTCACGAACGTTGCCCACTAGGCTACCCGCGGCCTCAATATGTTTTCAGATGTCCATGATCATATGTAGGGGATTTTAGGAAGGGAGTGTCTGACCCCAGGTCTTAAACAACCCTTAGAAATAGGAAGCTAGGAGATTTGGGCTAGAGGGCCCGATAGGAAAGTGACACGGAAGCGAAGTAGAAAGGAAGACGCCCTTATATATTACCGGGGAGCCAGTACCAGGGGTCCGACGGCTTAACATGCCCATCCGACGCACGGCGGATATTTAGTGGATCGAGCGTTCGTACCTGCTGGGATCGAACCTGAGGTCCTTTCCGTGGCAGTCACGAACGTTGCCCACTTGGCCACCCGCGGCCCATGAGGTGCTCCCCTGTAGGAAGGTGTGCTTTTATAGTGGGCCGTAAGAACAAAATTCCTGGCCTGGTTTGGTCGTCCCAATCCGCCCTTACTTGTAATGACTTCTTGCCTCCCCGGTGACAGTGGCCTAAGCGCTGGCTTCTGACCATACATCCGAGAACCGGGATGGGTTGAGGTTCGAATTCCGAAAAGGCATGGATGTTGTGCTTGTCTTACGGCACTGGCTCATAATCTTCCCTAGAACCAGTGGCCCTAAATTAGGGACCAGCGACTGCTTGTAGCCCATCGAGTTGCTCATGGTGTTCGTTAAACTCCAAATAAAAAAAAATCTTCTGCATCAAAGAGGCTTCACGAACGTGGACTGCGTGCCCCGAAACCTAGGGCCTGTGTTCCTTTTTATGCTTTTCAACCGTAGGTTGAAGATGCGTATATGCTTCAGCTTTGTCCGTCTGTCTGCGTGTCCGCACGATAACTCGCGTAAAAATGGTTCGATTTCGATGAAATTTCAGTATGGGGTAGGGGACAACCTGGGGACGAACCTCTATTGAAAATGGGTGAAATGGAGTCAGAGGTCAGCACATAGGAACGGGACCCATTCCACCGCCCGTATGCGTCATAACTTACGTAAAAATGCTTCGATTGCGACAAAACTTTATCATGTTATTCTGGAGGTATACTGAACCGGTTCTGTTTAATATCGCCGAAATGGGGGTCAAAGGTCCGGGCACAGGAGCGAGATTTATTCCACAGCCATTATCCTCATAACTTGAGTAATTATTTCTGGTATGTTGGAAAGCGTATCATAATCAATGCATTGCATGATTTTACTAACTTGTTATCACAAAAGAGCTTGATTAGCATGGAGTAGCAATATCACAAGTGCACACCTGACCGCCCCGGTGGCGCAGTGGTCTAAGCGATGGCTTCTAATCATTCGTTCGAGATGGGTCTGGGTTCGAATCCCCCTGAGGCATGGATGTTGTGTTTGTCTTACGGCCCTGGCTCTCTCCTTTCCCTGGAACCAGTGGCCCTAAATAAGGGACGGGCGACTACTTATAGTCCACCGAGTTGCTCACGGTGGTTGAACACGTGCTCAACATTTTGTGTTTTCTTACTAAAATGGTGAAATCTTTTTCCTTGAATGCCAAAACGTGTAATTCTGGAAGTCTGATTTCGACTGATTACTATACACTGAGTGATCCCTGAATTATGACCACCTACCTAATACTTCGTAGGTCCTCCATTCGCCCTCAGTACAGCAGCTATCCGACGTGACATCGATTCAACATACACTGATTGATCACTGAATTATGACCACCTACTTAATACTTTGTAGGTGCTCCTTTCGCCCTCAGTACAGCAGCTATCCGACGTGGCCTCAATTCAACATACACTGAGTGATCACTGAATTATGACCACCTACCTAATACTTCGTAGGTCCTCCATTCGCCCTCAGTACAGCAGCTATCCGACGTGACATCGATTCAACATACACTGATTGATCACTGAATTATGACCACCTACTTAATACTTTGTAGGTCCTCCTTTCGCCCTCAGTACAGCAGCTATCCGACGTGGCCTCAATTCAACATACACTGAGTGATCACTGAATTATGACCACCTACCTAATACTTCGTAGGTTCTCCTTTCGCCCTCAGTACAGCAGCCATCCGACGTGGCATCGATTCAACACACTGAGTTGTCATTGAATTATGACCACCTACCTAATGCTTCGTAGGTCCTCCTTTCGCCCTCAGTACAGCAGCTATCCGACGTGGCATCGATTCAACATACACTGAGTGATCACTGAATTATGACCACCTACTTAATACTTTGTAGGTCCTCCTTTCGCCCTCAGTACAGCAGCTATCCGACGTGGCATCAATTCAACATACACTGAGTGATCACTGAATTATGACCACCTACCTAATACTTCGTAGGTTCTCCTTTCGCCCTCAGTACAGCAGCTATCCGACGTGGCATCAATTCAACATACACTGAGTGATCACTGAATTATGACCACCTACTTAATACTTTGTAGGTCCTCCTTTCGCCCTCAGTACAGCAGCTATCCGACGTGGCATCAATTCAACATACACTGAGTGATCACTGAATTATGACCACCTACTTAATACTTCGTAGGTCCTCCTTTCGTCCTCAGTACAGAAGCTATCCGACGTGGCATAGGGAAGTGCAATTCATCTTATAGTGAGTGATCTCAATTCAACTTACACAGAGGACATCTCAGTAAATGAAGAAAACAGATTATGGCACTGAGAAAAGAAGATGGTTCTGTATCAAGAAATAGAGGCGAAATTTTGACAAGAGTGAAAGATTTCTACTCCAAATTATATGAAAGGGATGATACATGTACTCTAGACATCATGAAAGGTACCAGTACCAGAGTTCTTCCAGTCCTCCCAGCAGAAGTTGCACATGCAATCAAGAACATGAAGTGGGGGAAAGCTCCAGGAGATGGAATTACTGTAGAAATCATAAAAGAAGCAAGTGGAGAAATCGAAACAGTACTCGCCCAAGTTTTCACTCGATGCCTTAGTGAAGGGAATATTCCTGAGGATTGGAACAACGCTACAATGATCCTGCTACATAAAAAAGGTGACATTGAGGATCTCAGGAACTACAGACCTATCAGCCTCCTATCAGTTGTTTATAAAATCTTCACTAAAGTTCTTTCACACCGCTTGAAGGTAACACTGGACATGGCTCAACCGAGAGAACAAGCTGGATTCAGGAGTGGCTACAGCACAATAGATCATATCCACGTACTGAGAGAACTAATTGAAAGAGCGAGGGAATATGAACTTCCATTGTGCATGGCTTTTATCGATTATGAAAAGGCCTTTGATTCGGTGAAACCATCTGCAGTTACAATGGCTTTGAAATCCTGCGGTATTGAAGATGCATACATTAATATTATTAATAACATATATGAAAATGCAAGTGCAAAGATTCGGCTATTTGAGAATACAAGACACATGAAAATTGGAAAGGGAGTAAGACAAGGTGACACCATATCTCCCAAGCTCTTTAACGCCACACTGCAAAATGTATTTCAATCATTGAACTGGGAAAACAAAGGGGCCGCCCCGGTGGCGCAGTGGTCTAAGCGATGGCCTCTGATCATTCGTCCGAGAGGGGTTCGGGTTCGAATCCCGGTGAGGCATGGATGTTGTGTTTGTCTTACGGCACTGGCTCTCTCCCTTCCCTGGAACCAGTGACCCTAAATTAGGGACGGGCGACTGCTTATAGCCCATTGCGTTGCTCACGGTGGTCGTTAAACCTCCAATAAAAAAAACAAAAAACAAAAAACAACAACAACAAAGGGATAAAGATTAATGGAGATTATTTAGCTCACCTTCGTTTTGCTGATGACGTAGTCATCTTTGCAACTATCCCTTCCGAGCTGCAGAGTATGATCCAAGAACTTGCTGACAAGAGTAAAGAAGTGGGATTAAAAATGAACTTTCAGAAGACAAAAGTGATGTACAACGCTTTTACAAGAAACGAAGATTTAAAGCTTGAGACAACCGATTCCTACATTTATCTTGGGCAACAGATATCAAGTGAAGGTCACATTGATGAAGAAATTAATCGGCGTATAAAACTTAGATGGAGAGCTTTGGGAAGAAACAGTACAATTTTTAAGAGCAGTATGCCATTATGACTCAAAAGAAAAGTGCTTAATCAATTCATCCTGCCAGTGTTTACGTATGGAGCAGAGCCATGGACCTTAACTAAAAAAGACATACAAAGACTGCAGACAACTCAAAGAAGCATAACTAAAAAAGACATACAAAACTGCAGGCAACTGAAAGAAGCATGGAGAGATGCATACTTGGTGTAACCAGGAAAGATAAGAAGAGGAGCTTGTGGATAAGGAAAATGATAGGAGTGGGCGACATCGTGACCAGAGTGAAATCACTGAATTGGCAATGGGCTGGACATGTTTCCAGAAGAACGGACCACCGATGGATAACCCAAATTTTAGACTGGATTCCGAGGGACAGGAAAAGACCCAGAAGAAGACCCCATGGGAGATGGATGGATGACATTCGAAAGTATGCTGGAGTGACATGGAGGAGACAGGCCCAAGACAGACAATTGTGGAAGAAATTTGGGGAGACCTTCATTCAGCAGTGGATTGATAATGGTTGATGATGATGATGATATATTGCAGTGGATTGATAATGGCTGACAATGACAATGATGATGATGATATATATACACTGACGAGCAATTTAATTAGAGATACCTGTCTAGTAACGTGTAGCACCACCTTTCGACCTGATGACGGCGGCGATTCGTCTCGGCATGGACTCGACAAGACACCTGAAGCGTTGGGAAGCCATACGGATCCACGACCCCTGAACAAGCTTCCACAGTTCACGAAGATTTGATGGAGGGGGGTCAGAGCCTCGAACATCTCTCTCGATGGCATCCCAGATGTGCTCGATGGGATTGAGGTCAGGTGACCTAGCTGGCCAAGGAAGCAAGGTCACGTCGGTAGAGTGTTTATCCAACCATAATTCGGGAGCGATGGAACGGTGCATTGTCTTGTTGCAGGATGAGGTCTCCAGTGGGATGTTGAAGACGCACAAACGGAAGCAAATGGTCGTCCAGGATATCTCGATAACGTTGACCTGTGAGGGACGATGTCACACGTACCAGGGGTCCCATTTCAGTCCACGTAAACAGTCCACAGACGAGAATGCCACCCCCACCAGCTTGAAGAGTACCCTGCTGGCAAGAAGGATCCATTGCTTCATGTGGTTTGCGCCGTACTCGTATCCTGCCATCCGCATGTACCAACGTGAATCTCGACTCATCAGTCCAGGCAACATTTTTCCACATGTCTAGGGTCCAGTGGCGATGTTCCCGCGCCCATTCTAATCTTTTCCCCCTGTGGTGTGCGGTCATTAGCGGTACCCTCGTGGGACGATGGCTTCTGTACCCCATAGCGAGGAGATGGTTCTGGATGGTGTGGCTGCTTAAACGTTTTTGTGCACCAGAGTTAAATTGCCGAGTGATTTCTTGCACTGTGGCCCGTCTATCCGCTGTTACAATGCGAGCTAGCCGACGATAACCCTGCTCATCCACACGCTGTTGTCCACGGCAGTTGGCCCTTGCAGGGATGGTTTTACCGGATTCGATGTACTCACGGTGCACCCGTGACACAGTGGCTCGTGAAAATCCCAATGACTTCCGAGATGGAGTGACCCATTCGTCGGGCCCCGACAATTTGCCCACGATCAAATGCGCTTAGATCCTTCCTATACTGCGTCCGACTCTTACTGATTCCCGTCGCATCACTCCTTATATTGTCGGATCGCTGCATATGTCATGTCGTTTCCGTTTACAGGGCCGCCCACAGCGCCACATTTGCATAACGCCAGCTGTCTCTAATTCAATTGCTCTTCAGTGTATATGCTAACGTTATATTTAAAAAACCCTTTCATAATGGCTTCTGCCCCCTTTTTATACCCGAAAAACCGCCCCGCCCCCCTAGAGTGAACTTCTGGATCCGTTCCTGGTTAGGAGAGGATGTTGCTGGGGTCGTCTGCTGTTATAGCCCATACGTACGATCGTGCGACGCATGGTCATGACAGATACTATTCCGGGTAGACCTCTGCTGTATTGGGTAGTCAACTGTTGAACAGTACTGCGTCTGTTGGTCTGTACGAGTCGTCGAACCCGGCGCTCACCTCTCACATCAAACTTTCGCTGTCCTGTGCTGTTTTGCCTCCGGGTGGTTGTTTGACCATTTTCACGCCAGTCCTGAGAATCTTTAACACTTTAACTACGGCGGCTCGAGAACAACCCACCAGTTACGCCGTTCGGGAAATAGAGACACCCGCTGTCCGAGTTCCCACAATCTGTCCTTTCTCAAAACCCGATAAATCCTTCCCTTTACCCATCACGCTCCGAGTTTTACTACTGACTGCTTCTCCCGCACCTTATACGTATATGCTACGTCGGTCGACTAATCGTGCCCTCTCGGAAATCACGTGGTCAACGGGCTGCATTCACTTTTGATATGGGTGGTTGTAATTCAGTGATCACTCGGTGTACTTTCTTATATTATAAATATAAAAAAATAAAAAGGGGAGAGGCGGAATGGGGAGGGGGGCGAGGTATTTAAGACCTAAAGCACCGCGCGTTTTTGAACTTTTTCAATTAGTACTACATGTATTATACATCACTGCCACTAGGGTGCAACTTCCTAGGGTAGGATGAAGGAATTTTATGATTTTCTGTAACCGGCCATTCGTCACTAAAGTTTGTCCGGTAAAGTTTATGTCTGTGGTCAAGCTTCTAAGTTCATGCCAGCATTTCCCCTTATCTAGAAGTAATTGTGCACTCAACGAAACATACCACCAGCATAATAAAAATAAAACTCAGTCGTTCATTCAGACAGGAGGTACCCCAGACAGAAAATATACATTTCTTCAGTGCATTGTCTTTATTGCATAGTTATGTTTATGAAAAAGTGTACGCTATATTTTCATCTGATTATTTCTAATGGAATTTATATTGTCATCGTTTTATTATAAATTGCTTTTTAATTTCCGCGCTTTAGTTCGCTCAATAATGATACTTAATTTGTTGATACCAATTAAATATCTAGTGTACTAATTGGTGCAAAAATTTCCCAAAATATCAATTACATATTGATATTGCATGGCAAATTATTGGTGTACTGTTGATATATCTTTCATCGATATCATACTCCACCAGAAAAATTTCTAGCTGCGTGCCTGGGTGTTCCTAATAAACTGGCATCTCACCATATACATTTTTATGTATAAAATGGTAAATGTGTCGTACTTATGATGAAAGGTGGTAATACATTCGGTTAATGACCTTATAAAGAATATTTGGCCCACGAAGAGGATATTTTTAAAAATATACAGTACATTTCGTTAATTGAGCCATCGACGTGTCCTAGTGAACCGGAATCTACTGTATGGGCAAAATGTGGGTAATTTAACTGGTAAGTGATGAGGTGAACATATATTTAACATTTATTGAAACAAATGTGATGAACATTTCACAATAACTTAATATACAGCAGTTTATAAATGTCCATGGTCGTTTCGTCTTGTGTAACAGTACGAGAATGATATCACTGGGGTGTTCTACTGTCTTTCTATCCGTACACTTCCTGAGTCGTATAAGTTACATAAAGGAAGCCATCAGTATCTTTGTAGTCCCAATACACTTCGCCAACTGTGCGGGAGAGGCTTGTCATGCACTGGTTCTTGATCAACAGGAAGAAGGTTTGTGTTGGTTTAAGATTCAGTCGATTTCTGTAAAAAGAAATAAAATGTCATAAGTTTGAAGATCTTAAAGAAAAAGTTTTAATAGTTCATTATGTTGCAAATGACCTTATTTCAGGGGTATTAACAGGCGTGTCTTCCCGGAATACTATTTTTTTTTCCCCATTCTGCTTTATTTCCCCTCTCGTTTATATTGGGGTCATTAGTGGCTGTAAAGCGGGTAGAGGAAATTTAAGTCAGAGCAGCTTTTTCCAATCGACCTTTATTCCCATACGGCTTTATATTGCGGCCATAAAACGGCGGAAACTTTACCTGCTAGAAAAGGGAAGAATACATCTCTTCAGGGGAATTCACCTGGTTTCTTTCATAGCAGTTGGCGGCGTGCAGATCTGTGGAAGAATTTATCTTGCTCATGCGCACTGCGTATTAATCCGATTTCAGCCATTTTCAACACATTCCTTCGCTGGACCATTTTCAATACATTCCCTTCGATGTGGACTATTCCCCCCCCCCCCCATCGAGTTTTTAAGTAAAAGTTGGCCTCCTCGGGGTCCCTAAGAACAAACTAAAATTTTGATGGAATTGAAGGCTTTTGTATGCGCATTGTCATGCGGAAGTTTGGAAGAACATGTCTAAAACCAGTTGAAAATTTCCGAAAGACAATGACAAATTTCTGGGAAAAGAGCGTAATCAAAACACATATTTTTAAGCACTCCAAGCATTGTTTTTTTTTTTTTTGTAGTTTTCAAATAGTTAGACACAAAAAGTGCGTTTAAAAAGTTCCTGGATTGGCGAGCGTTTCTTGAGAGCGTTTCTCTCAAGAAACTTATTGGGTAACATTCTATATGCTGAAATATATTATATATATATTTGAATCATCATTGTCAACCATTATCAACCTCTCCAAGTTTCTTCCACAAGGTTCTGCCTTGCGCCAGTCTCCTCCGTGTCATTCCCGCATGCTTTCGAATATCATCCACCCATCTCCTATGTGGTCTTCTTCTGGATCTTTTCCTGTCGCCTGGAATCCAGTCTAGAATTTCAGTTGTCCATCGGTGATCCCTTCTTCTGGCAATAGGTCCAGCCCATTGCCATTGCAGGGGTTTTACTCTGATCATGATGTCTTCCACTCTTGTCATTTTCCTTATCAACGAGTTCCTCATTTTGTTTTTCCTGGTTACACCAAGTATGAATCTCTCCAGACTTCTGTCAGTTGTCTGCAGTTTTTGTATGTCTTTTTTAGGTAAGGTCCACGTCTCTGCTCCGTACGTAAGCATTGGAAGGATGCATTGATTAAATACTTTTCTTTTAAGATATAATGGTATATTAACTCTTAAAAATTGTACTGTTTCTTTCGAAAGCTATCCAACCAAGTTTCATACGTCGATTTATTTCTTCATCAATGTCAGATATGTGCTGCCCAAGGTAAATCTTAGCACCCTCTGCTGCCTTAATGTCGCACTCTGGCCGCTTATATACAGGGGGATTCATAAAGAAGTATACAGTTTCAACGCACTATAAAACAAAAACAATGTAAGATATTTTATGTTACCTGTAACAGAATTGTAGGGGAATGTTTCAAGTTTTTTTAAAGATAGTCACAGATGTTATAAGTGTGCACCCTTTGTCACACGACACACATCGAGCCAGTAATGCATTTCCGCCCAAACGCGAGGTAAGATATCTGAATCAGGTGCAGTGATAGTGGCTGTGATACGCTGTTTCAGCTCCGCTAGGTCAACAGGAAGGGGAGGGGCGAATACATTGTCCTTTACATACCCTCACAGGAAAAAGTCACAAGGTGTTAAGTCAGCACCTCTGGGTGGCCATTGGGTCAGTGGCATGTTGTAGTCCGCGGCTTGCCTAATCCATCGGTGAGGAGATGTTCATCGACTAACTAGTCACGTGACGCGCGCGCTATTGCCTGCGTCACTTCCCTCAGTAGCGGGACACAAACTTTATGAGTATATCTACCTAACGGTTCGCAATTGTGGTCCGTGTCTTCAACTCTTACTGTTTTACAGCATCTGGAAACTGTATACTTCTTTATGAATCACCCTGTATATACAGTATATATATAGCACATTTATTGCACTAAGATTAATAGAGATTATTTAACTCACCTTCGTTTTGCTGATGGCGTAATCATTTTTGCAACTACCGCTTCAGAGCTGCAGAGTATGATCGAGGAACTTACTGACAAGAGTAAGGAAGTGGGATTAAAAATGAACTTGCAGAAGACAAAACTGATGTACAATGTTTTTTTTTAAAAAAAATGAAGATTTATCGATTGATGGAGAAAAGCTTGAGGAAACCGATAGCTACATTTACCTTAGACAACAGATCAAGCAAGGGTCACATTGATGAGGAAATTAATCGGCGTATAAAACTCGGTTGGAGAGCTTTTAAAAGAAACAGTACAATTTTCAGAAGCAATATGACATTAGGTCTTAAAAGAAAAGTGTTCAATCAATGCATCCTTCCAGTTTTTACATATGGAGCAGAGACAGGGACCTTAACTAAAAAAGACATACAAAGGCTGTAGGCAACTGAAAGAAGCATGGAGAGATGCATACTTGGTGTGACCAGGAAAGATAAAAAGCGGAACTCGTGGATAAAGAAAATGACAAGAGTGGAAGATATCATGATCGGAGTAAAATCCCTGAAATGGCAATGGGCTATAGACATGTTGCCAGAAGAACGGACCACCGATGGACAACCGAATTTTTAGACTGGATTCCAAGAAATAGAAAAAAACCCAGAAGCGAGATGGATGGGTGAAATTCGAAAGCATGCCGGAGTAACATGGAGAAGACAGGCTCAAGACAGATCGTTGTAGAAGAAACTTTGGGAGACCTTCATTCAGCAGCGGATGGATAATAATTGTTGATGATGATGATGATGATGATAAAATATATATATTTATATACACATATACACTATATTGACAAAAGTCACCAGACACCTAGAACAAAAACACAACATAGCATTTATTGACATACATTAGTACGGTGTCGGTCCACCTTAGGCCTTAATGCATGCACTGACCCTTCAAGACATGCTTTCGACAAGGTTTTGGAACACAGCGATAGGTATGCGCTTCCATTCTGTACATAATGCTGCCGTTAACTGTTGCTTAGTAGTAGGCCTTGGTTCCAAACTTCTTATGCGGCGCTCTAATTAATCCCATAGGTGCTCTATGGGATTAAGATCAGGGCTCTGTGCTGGCCAGTCCACACACGATAGGGAATTATCGTCAAACCACGCCGTAACAGTCCTTGCTTTATGACTCGGTGCATTATTCTGCTGGTACCAATGGCTCGGTGCATTATCTTGCTGGTACCAATGGCTCGGTGCATTATCCTGCTGCTCCATATGTAAAAAGGCTCGGTTCCATAGTATTGCCACAGAGTTGGTAGGGCATAATTGTCCAGAATATCGAGGTAGACTTGCCGGTTAACAGGTTTGCTCACGATAACTAATGGGCCGGATTCATACCACGAAAAACACCCCCACACGAGTACACTGCCAGCTCCAAACTTCACCGTAGGAACAGTATACTGTGGTAAATAGCGTTCCCCCGGCTGCCTCCATACCCACACACGGCCATCAGACTGATGGATCGCGTATCTGGATTCATCAATCCATAGGACCCGTTTCCATTGATCTACGGTCCACGATAAATGTTCTTTACACCATGCTAAACGATGAGTAGCATTTCGAGCGGAGATGAAAGGCTTATGAGCAGCCGCACGATCACGGTAACCCATGGAATGAAGTTCTCTATGAATGGTACGTACACATACCGAGCTTCCAGCATTATTACTCACCTGTACACTGAGGTCTTGTGCAGTACTCCGTCGATTAGCTGTAACGACTCTTCTGAGGCTTCGACGTCTTCTATCACTGATTTTCTTTGGTC
Organism: Macrothele yani; assembly: GCA_039090855.1. NCBI lineage: Eukaryota > Metazoa > Arthropoda > Arachnida > Araneae > Macrothelidae > Macrothele > Macrothele yani. The sequence goes on along the minus strand of CM077016.1, from coordinate 70,191,407 downwards.
TGCCGGTACGTTTTGCTGCTTCAGGCACGCCATGCGTCTTCAAACCGGTGTGGTAGAGACTCCACGAGGTTGTGGATGTATTGAACATCGATTTGCAACCACTCGTGCGTCAGTTGGTTCCGAAGTTCCGCCAGAGTACGTGGGTGTCTATTCCGGCGTTTCACCTTCTGTTCCAAATGATCTCACAGATTTTCAATAGGATTTAAATCTGGGGATTTGGTGTGCCAGTCGAGGTGAGATAGTGTTGCTGATTGTTCATCGTGCCACTCGGACACAGTTTTAGCCCTGTGTACACTGCAATTGTCGTCTTGGAAGACTGGAGTGGCAATGTGACTCTGCTCCTGGAGTTGTAGGGCTAAGGGCAACACTTCATCATTCAGAATGCGAAGGTACGCATGTTGGTTCAAATTCATCGTCACTGCAACGAGAGGGCCCATTTTGTGGTACACAAAACATCTCCAAAATATCACAGAACCTCCTCCAGCTTGAACAACACCTTCGACACATCAGGATTAAAGGCTTCATTGGGTCTGCGATGCACTCGTCGCCTCCCATCATTGGAGTACAAACAAAAACGAGACTCATCAGACCAAATTACTCGTTTCCAATCCTCCACAGTAAAGTTTTTGTGCCTCTGAGCCCATTGAGAACGTGCGACTTTGTGACTTGCTGATAAGAGAGGCCTCTACCATGGTACTCTGCTCCAGATGTCCATCGCATGCAGTTCTCGTCGCAATGTCCTTTCGGAAATTGGTTGGAATGGACTTTCATTGACTGATTGGAGCAATTGTTGCCTGGTTTGAAACCGATTTGCAGTTATTACACTGTAAAAAATTGACTCTAGATTTTAAGGTTTTAAACCGTTTTCCAGGGTGCCAACACGAAACCGTAAGATCTACAGTTTTATGCAGTGTTGGAGCAAAGCTATAGCTTTGCTCCAACACAATCAACACATTCGTTCCAGCCAATGTTTTGTGTTTTCGTGATTATTTGGACCGCATTTAATGTTTTCTTCATTAAATGCAGTGTTGGAGCAAAGCTATAGCTTTGCTCCAACACTGCATAAAACTGTAGATTTTACGGCTTTGTGTTGGCACCCTGGAAAACGGTTTAAAACCGTAAAATCTACAGTCAATTTTTTACAGTGTAGGCGTGAAACATGGCGGCGGTCCCTGTTGGTGAGAATCGTTTTCCGGCCACCGTTACATCGTCGATTTTCAGTTGACTGCAAACTACACCACTGTTTGTAGACCCGCTGGACAGTACGCTTCGACACACCAACAAATTGGGTGACTTCATTCACTTTGTGTCCGTGGGCACGGCTAAACACAATGACTCCTTTTTGCCACTCAGTAACGTCTGCCATACGACCCATATTGCAGACTAAATTCAATACACACGTTGCTCTTTACCACTGTGCGAGACAGAAATTATCCTGTAGACCAGGTCAGTTCAACTTATCTCCCAACAATGCTATCACGGTGTCCTCTGTGTAACCGGTAACTTCCTACTGTCATTTCTGTTAGGGGTGACTAATGTTTTGTCCTGTGTGCTGACCTTAACTATTGCTATAATAGGCGTCTTCGTAAAATAATTCTCCGTATTCATGCTAGCAACCATGGAAGCTGGAACACAGGAGTTAAACTATAGTACATTTTCAACTAACCATATCGCTGTTGATACCCGGCTTGAGTTTTTCAGTCGAGCCGATGATCAAGATGAACAAAACTGGGCATGAAGGAATGTATGGAACTTAGTTCATCTTATACCACATGTTCAGTTATGACGCAGCAAATGTGATGAAGCTCAAGACTGATGTTCTTTAGTTGTCCTTGTGTTGCGAGGATTGTGTTGTCAATAGTTTTCAGAACTTACAGCTCCTAAAAAATGATAAAACAAAACAAGTATTTTTCAACACTTGGTTTCTTAAGCACACAGCACGTACCTCACAATGGTTGTGAACTGGGACATGGTCATGTCATCTGGTACAAGAAACTTATTCTTGCCAAGGATAGGCAGCTGGAGTTCTTTCCCAAATTTTTCCACAATTACCTGCAAAGGAAAAAGTTAATTTGTTTGTGATATAATTCCAGTTAAATGAAACAGAAATGAGCTTACTAACGTATTTGCGTTACAGGAATCAGCTTATTTGTTAGCTCTTTCCATAACTTGCTAACTCATGCATTACAGGAAACAGTTTACTGGTTAGTTCTTTGCACAACTCATTAACTTAGCTATTTGCACGACACAAACCATATGCGGGTTAGTTCTTTAAATAACTTACTGACTAGCTTTGAAAAGCAGAAACCGGCGTACTCTACGGAACATGCAGCATTTTATTAGTTAGCTTTTTGCATCCAGACACCAGCTTACTTTGTAGGCTCTGTACATAAGAGAAACCAATTTAATGCTCCTTTAGTTAGCCCTTTGTATAACTAAACGAGCAATCAATTGGTTTATGTATTATGCTTATTGGTTATCTCTTTGCATAACAAGAACCGCAACTTACTGATTAGCTCTGCATAACTTATTAACTCTTGCTGTGTAGCAATAAGTTTATTGGTTAGTCCTTAGCTCGAATAACTAATCCTCCTTGTATTACTGGTTAGCACTTTTTATAACGTGCTGACTGGCTCTTTGCGTAAAAAATCCTTAATTACTTGTAAGCTCTACACGCATATACACACCTACAAATTAGCTTATCTTGAATAACAGACATTTTCTTGGTTAGTCCTTTTCATTCCAAAGCCAGCTTGCTTGTTGGCTGTTTACATAATAGAAACCAGTTCACTGGTTAGCTATTTGCATAACAAGAACCATCTCATTGGTTAGCTCTTTGCATAACTACCTAATACTTTGCTCAAGAGAACCTACCTCACTCGTAAGCCGCTTGCATAAGAGAAACCAACCTATTTGTATAACAGAAACCAGTTTACTGGTTAGCTTTTTGCGCAGTTTACGCAGATAGCTTCTACTATGTGTATATTTGCCGCTTTTTCATAACGTTCCTTAGCTAGGAACAAGTATACAGTTGTATCAGAATAATATGACCACCTACCTAATAATGGGAATAACCACCCTTGTCCAGGATCACAGCGGCGAGACGGCGTGGCATGGACGCGATGAGGCACTGGAAGGCTTCTCAAAGCACACCTGCCCATTCGGACTGCAGCAGAGCACGGAAGTTCCGGAGATGACGTGGTTGTGGGTCGGCACGTCGAACCTGTCGATCCAAATAGTCCCACAAGGGCTCTATGGGATTGAGGTCGGGCGATTTCGCCGGCCAAGGGAGAACGGAGACATCGTTGTCGTGTTCCTGGAACCAGTCACGCACCCCTTAGCGACATGACACGACGCATTGTCCTGTTGGCAGAGAGTATCACCACCAGGGTAAACGTCCAACTTGAAGGGATGCATAAGTAGGCTTTGACGTTCAGGGACCCATCCAGTGGTACCAGCGGTCCCAGGTCATACCAGGAAAACATCCCCCAGACATGCACACTGCCACCGCCGGCCTGTACTTGACCGACAAGCGCGTCCGGACGTTGGTTCTCGTCGTGTCCGTATCTGTTACCGCTCGTCACTTCTGTGGAGTAGAAACCCCCTTTCGTCGGAGAAGGCCACCTTTTCCCACTCTTCCACTGTCAAATGACTGAGTTCCATGCGAACTGCAGTCGTCGTTACCGAGGGACCTGAATTAAGATGGGCACCTTGACGCAGCGTCGACTCCGGAGACCCATGCATAACAGGATTCGCTGTACTGTTATCGGAGATACGTACCTGGATGTGCCAGCGTTCATCTGCGTGGTCAATTGCTGCTCTGTTGCTCGTCGATTGCCCTCTTCCAGTCGACGCTCTTCTCTGGGGTCGATGGCCTTTGGGGCTCCACAGTTATGACGTCGGGAGATACTCAATGTGCCAGCAGTCCCTTCTTGGTACACCCTTACTACAGCACCTTGCGAACAGCCCACGGAGCCTGCTGTTTCTGAGATGCTTCTACCCTTGGCGCGCTAGCAGATGGTCATTCCTTTTTGAACGCCCATCAAATCACTAACTCTGCCCATTGTTCTCACGTAACGCACTCCCGGCCGGCCGCTTATATCTCCGTGTGGTTGACCGTGTCACGTGCACTCTGTGACGCGCTTGAGAGGGTACAATGTGATTCCGGGGGTGGTCATATTATTCTGCTACGACCGTGTACATACCTCATTAAAGCGAAACCGCGAATGGCTCATGAAATCAGTTATGGTTCCCTAGATCGCACCTTAATACTTTTTTTTTATTGGAGGTTTAACGACCACCGTGAGCAACTCAATCGGCTATAAGCAGTCGCCCGTCCCTAATTTATGGTCACTGGTTCCAGGGAAGGGAGAGAGCCAGTGCCGTAAGACAAACACAACATTCAAGCCTCACTGGGATTCGAACCCGGACCCCGTTTGGACGAACCTTACTACTTAGATAACTGTGATAATTCTAGAGCTAATACATGCATCAGAGCTGCGACCGTATGTGGATGAGTGCTTTTATTTGACCAAAACCAACCGGACTCGTTCCGTATCCTATGGTGACTCTGTGTAACTTTGGGCTGATCGCAAGGGCTTGTCCCGGCGACTCATCTTTTAAGTGTCTGCTTTATCAACTGTCCATGGTAGGGACATAGCCTACCATGGTGGTAACGGGGAATGCTCTATACTTCGAACCCCGTATATTCGTTTCAGAGGAAAATCGATTGAAGAAATTCTTTTTGCATAGGATACCGATGCAAAAAAGTATTTTAAAGTAGTCCAGATAAAACTAATGAGGACTGAGGGATGATTTATACGACCAGCCGGCAACCCAGCTTCACGATCGAATGCTTCCCAAGGAAAAGAGGGTATGATGACTTTTATCTTACACATTTCTGATTCATGCCTCATAGCTTTGCATGTGCTATGCAGGACTGTTACCCGAAAGTCTCTCACATAGTGCATTAATAATTTTCCTTTAGCGCACCGCGCCGTGTTCTAAACCAGTAACTAAAGTTTAAAGTCAATAATATTTAAGTGCATTATACCTGTTTGAAATAAATAACGAAAATTGTTTAGCTAAAACAAGGAACCTCACCGGTACATTGTACCTAGCTTTAAGACCATTTTCTAAAAGAAATAAACAGTTATATTTAATTCGCGTGTCACTCAGATCATTTCTCCAAATTTAATTAGAGTTCAATTAGTGATTTTCTTATTGTTATTTATGCAACTTTATATTTTAACTTCTTTGCGGCATATGAATAATCATGGAAACCCCAAGCTAATTCATATGAAACACAACGTGATGCATTTGTCGACGCTGAGCTTGGAGACCCTTATTTAGGGAATCCAAATTCATTGTTGACACCACTAAGCGAAATTTTGGGGGTGAATTGTTTAGAATTGAATTTTTGACCTTTTTAACTTTTTTCCCACTACGGCGAATAAGACGTAGTAGTGGTTCGCTGATACCCGACAAGGGAGCGATAATATAAGGGCGAAATGATTTTTTTTTTAAATCTACTCACGATTGAATATAGCATATCAAACCATGCTCAAAACGGGGTGTTGTACCAAATAATTGTATTTATTTGATCGCTAATCCTCTATACTGCGCAACGTTATTCGTACCACCTCCTTGAATAGAGGCCTTTTGTATGTCTACCCATCCAGTGGCATATATTCGAGGCTAGTTATGCGAAGCGCAGAGAATGCACTAATAATTATCAACGGTATTAAGCTATGTCGATGCTTTCGCTGCGAAAAAAAAAAAAAAACACATGTGCGGATTCGCTTCTTTTTGACCAAGAGAATCAGTCGGTGAGCAAGGACCATCGGGCCTCCTGTTGGAGGGATGGTGTCATCGTGACGCAAATAGCTCTAGCAGTCTTCGCTGTGTGAAGCGAAGACTTTGGATACGATCGCCGGCTAGCGTTTCCATGACAATACGAATGAGCGGGTGAAGGGTGAATGGGCCATTGCTTTGGGCAAGAGTTCGCTCGAAAAAGAGGAGACTTAGACTACCTTTGTCACACGCATGCTCCGGCCCGTAACAGCACGTGGGTTTCGCGAGAATTGTTTCAGTTGTGTGAAGGGTCAATGAATTAAAATCAGAGATATTATATCTTAAATTCGTGGCTTTGTTGGATTCGAACTGTTTTGATAAATTTTGTGAAAGCTTCCCTGAACATCTGCTGTCAGAATTTAAAGAACCTTATACTTCAAATTTTGATATAGTTCGACTCAAAAATGAACTGAAGGTAAATACACGGTAAAAGAATCCGCAACTGAAGGTAAAAAATACACAGTTGACCTATTTGATCTGAAGGTGTTTTATTCCCTTCATGAATACAAAAAGAAATTAGTAAGAGACATTATACTTGTTACATGAAATTCAATATTTGGACAGCGTGTTTATTGAGCTGTACAAATTAGCAGGCCTAATATTAAAGTTTTTATCAACTATAACGAAGTAAATTTCTCCGTCATTTCTGGTCTACGCCGGGATTCGAACCCGAGGCCGCTTATTCCGGAACAAGTCGCTCTACCAATTGAGCTACGCAGACGATTATTCTGATTCCTATCTGCCTTTATGTCGTGTGCGTCCTGCTGGCAGGTACGTCACACGACATAAAGGCAGATATAAAGGCAGCAATAAAAAGTTTTTACATAAAGGCAGCAATAAAAAGTTTCAATGATACTCTTACTCAAAAACCTGCAGTTCCTACATTTTACATTTTCAAACCGGATCTTTTGCATTTAATTTGTATGCTTCTGCTTCTGATAACTGCAGTGCAGGTATAAATAAGATACTGGTATTTAAAGTGCCAAACCTAACATCCATTGATTCCCTATTAGCCTCAAAATTCTGTTTACGATAACTGCAGTGCATGAAGTATATGGGATATTAAAAGTGACAAACGTAATATCCATTGATTTCCTATTAGCCGCAAAAATAATTTTTGAAATATCTCTGAAATCAAAAAGATCGATGTGCACGGACAGACAAAATTATTACACTAGCACTGTTTCTTACAGAACGTTTTAATAATAGGAAGCGATGGCATTTTAAAAAAGTGTAAAAACCGTTTTCCTGTCCCCCCCTTTTTTTGTTAATCTGACGGATGAAAATGTCTGAAGGAATAAGAAGGGGAGGGGGCCCCTGAACCTTTTAGCGCCTAGGGCCGCAAAAGATCTAAAGTCCCCTCTGAGTAGTTTATACAATATTTATGTTTCGTCAGTCACTGTACTTGTGGTGACAAAAAAAAAAAAAAGATATTATCGCATGTAACTTAAACATTTGCACAGCTATGTAAAGACTGATGGGGTAAATTATTTAGTTAAATACATTAAATAGCCGAATGAGAGTAATCTCTGTATGAGCTGAAGAAAGTCTTACCGGAACTTTTTTCGGAAATTTTCTTCTTATATCAGAGGCTTCTTGCTGTCTCAATGCTGGAATAAAAAAAAAATACAACGTTGATGTAGAGGTTCATCTTAATCGTATGTAAGCAAAGTTCAAAATGAATCAGCAAAACCAAACTGACATGTTGAAATTGCAATCACGTGATCACACGTTTAATAAACAGTTACACGCTTTTGAAAATCTCAGTTATCACAGTTTGTTTTCGTTCCGTTTAGAAGACACACTATTTGATCAAAAGTATCCGGACACTTGCCTATCCACAAACTCCTTGTAATAGGAAAGGAATTAATATCGAGTCGGTTCACTCTTTGCTGCTTTCACAGCCGCCACTCTGCAGTGAAGTCTTTCCACTAAAGTTTGGTACCCTGTGGCGGGAATTGCCTTTCATTCTGCCTCACGAGTTTTAATCAGGTCGGTCACCAATGTCGGGTGGTTCGGCCCGGCTTGCAGTCGGCGTTCCATTCATCCCAAAGGTGTTCGGTGGGGTTGAGGCCGGGGCCCTGTGCAGTCCAGTCGAGTTCTTCCATACCCATCTCATCAAACTATTCCTCGCTTTCTGGACGAGGGCATTGTGCTATTGGCAAAAGAAAGGACCTTCGCCGAAATATTGCCATAATGTTAGAAGCACAGAATTGTCGAGATCTCATTATAGGCCGTAGCGTTGAGATTCCTGGGGACTGGAACTACGGAGCACAACCTAAACCATGAAAAATTGTCCCAGACCAGGATGCCCCCTCCACCAAACTTCGCAATTCGCACAACACACTTGGCCGGGTAGTGTTCACCTGGCGTCCTCCACACCCAGGCTCGTCCGTCGGACTCCCAGGTGGTGAAGCGTGATTCATCTCTCCGGAGAGCGCGTTTTCACTACTTCAGAGTCCACTGGCGCCGAGCTTTACACCTCCGCAACCGACGCTTGGTGTTGACTTTGCTAATGTTAGGCTTGTGTGCGGCTGCTCGGCCATCAGAGACGTCGCCAAAGAAGTGCGAGGGTGGGCTCGAAATATATCTTGCCCACTCTGCCGGCCATCCAACTCAAAATGTGTCATTTTTTCAGTATACTTAACTTTAAAATACACGGGCGAGTCACATTATTGTGACCACCAGCTTATATCCAGAGTAACCACCATGTGCAGCACGGACAGCAGCTAGACGGGCTGGGAGTGACTCAATAAGGTGCTGGAAGGTGTTCACAGGTATGGGGAGCCATGCTCACTGCAGTGCATCGGACGGGTGCTGGAGGGTGCGTCGTGGAGGATCCATAGAGCTAACAACACGATCGAGGTGGTCCCACAGGTGCTCAATTGGGTTTACGTCTGGGGAATTAGGGGAACAAGGAAGTACTTTGAAGTTTTCATAGTGCTCTTCCAACCACTCACGGACATTTCTAGCTGTGTGACACGTCACATTGTTGTTCTGGAAGATCCCATATGCCCCAGGGAAGACAATCAGCATGTATGGGTGTACATGGTCTGCAAGGATGGATTCATAACGAATTCCGTCCCTAGTGCCTTCAACAGGTATGAGTGTACCCACAGAATGCCAGAAAAACATTCCCCATGCCACCACGCTCCCCCCACCAGCTTGTGTTCTTCCAGCAATGCTTGTTCTACGATGTTTCTCGCCTTATACGCCAACGCCCATCCGTTCGATGAAGCAGAAAACGTGACTTAACTGAGAAGGCAATCCTTTGCCAATCAGCAGAGGTCTAATTCCGATACTGCCGTGCAAATGTAAGCCTTTTCTTGCAATGTACCTTCGTTAGCATAGGTTCAGTGACCATCCGTCTGCATAGGAGCCCTATACGCAGCAGGGTTCGCTGAACTGTCGCTTTAGACACACTTCCGGTAGCCCCCTGGTTCATTCGGCCAGTGAATTGCTCACGGTGATCGTTAAACCCTCAATTAAAAAAATGGTCGCTCCGTTGGCGCAGTGGTTTATGCGATGGCTTCTGATCGTTCGTCCGAACGGGGTCCGGGTTCGAATCCCGTGAGGCATGGGTGTTGTGTTTGTCTTACGGCACTGGCGCTTTCTGAAAAAAAAAACATTTTCTATTTCTTTCCGCTTTTTTAGAAGGACTCAGCAAAAAATATGGTCGCCTCCAAGTCCATCCTCAAATCTTTCGAAAGCATTACAGATGCTTTTTTTATACACATCTGTAATTGGGGGAAATTTTCATACATTAAGAATTCGTTTGAATCACGTATATTTGGATCATATTATTTTGTACACTACTTTGATATAATTTCAACAACCTGAACCCGGGGTGGGCATTAAACCAGAACTGAACTGGTATCCATTTTTCAACCATGCTTTTTTAGATTTTCTTGCTACAATTGATTTGACCATGAATCATGTGATACACACTTCATTACAGCGGGGATATTTTTATGGTTTCCTCATCATATTTTGGGAATGTTTTCTTCTGGGTATTTTTATTCATCCACATAAATCCTAGATGTGCCATTCAAACCTTTGAAATCGAATATACACTATATACTAACAAGTAATTGGACACCTGTGATAGCAAAGGAAAACAAAGTTTATTCACCTTCAATGGTTGATGGAGCCTCCACGAGCGGCGATTACAGCTGCGACCCTCCGGGGCATACTCTCAACCAGGCGTTGAACGACGACTAGCGGTATTTTCTTCCACTCGGCTTGGAGAAGACAGGTCAGTTCCTTCACCGATTTCGGACGGTGGGGACACCCCTTAAGTCGACGCTTCAACTCGTCCCAGAAGTGCTCGATAGTGTTAAGGTCCGGGCTCTGCGCAGGCCAGTCCATTCGATTAACCCCATTGTCACCATAGCAAGCCATGGTGGACCTCGCAACATGACAGGCGGCATTATCATCCTGAAAGTAACATGGGTCCACCTCGTAAAACTGCCACAACGTAGGAAGCGCATGGTCATCCAAATTGGTGCAGTAGGTCTCGGCGTTGAGTCTACCAGGAATTGCGACCAAGGGTCCCGTGCCATACCAGGAGAAACACCCCCATAGCATAATTCCACCGCCGCCGAACTTCACAGTTGGCACAATACATTCCGGCAGGAGGCGTTCTCTAGGCAGACGCCAAACCCAGATCCTGCCACCCGAACGGTAGAGGGTGAACCTTGATTCGTCGCTCCAGAGAACCTGTTTCCACTGTTCAACGATCCACTGTCGACGTTCTTTGCACCACGTTAGCCGAGCATCGCTATTGGACATGGTGATCAAAGGCTTGTGGGCGGCAGCACGTCCATGATAACCGAGCAGATGGGATTCCTTACGGATGGTATTCATCGAAAGAACACTCCCGGATGCCTGTTGAAACTCTTCACGGATGTGGCCCATCGATTTGGTGCAGTTCTTCCGAATTTCTGTGGCCAGCACCCATCGGTCTTTAACTCTCAGTTTTGTGGGTCTGCCGGGTCGGGGCACATTCCGACAGCCACCTCTCATCTTCCACTTGTCAATCACGTAGGCCACTGTCGATTTTGGGTACTTCAACTCGCTGGATATGTCACGTATGGATCGGCCATTTCTGTGATACCCGACGATTGCATCTTTCTCGAAATCAGAGAGCTCCGAACTGCGTGTCATCTTGCATGCTACTGGTTGCGTTGTTGTTTCCCACACGATATTTAACGGCGGCGGCTGTGACGTGTATCAGGACCGCAGATATCGTCGATTGCAGGGGTGTCCAATTACTTGTTGGTAGATAGTGTATATCTCGATTTCAAAGGTTGGAATAAGTACCCCCCCCCCAAAAAAAAAGTAACCTGGCAGTCTCATACATCCGGTCTGTTTCTGCCAGCGGAGGAGGGCATGAGCGCCCATATAGGGGGCATTTGCCCTCCCCTAGAAATCGGACTGTGCCTTTCTGTCCTTGGAAAGTATTACAGAGATTTCGGCGGTAGCACTGCAATTTTGTTCTGTAGAACTTACCGATGCATGTGTAAAAATAAGATAAACGTTAGGAATTTCCAACAGAAGAAGCGAAAATTTAGTAGGAAGCAGGGCCTGATTTACGGGAGGGCATTCGGGGGTAGTGCCCAGGGCCATAGGCGGATTTAATTTAGGGGTTCCGGTTGAGTCGTGGGGAGGGGTGATTGCAGAGGTGAAATTTAAACCCTCGTAAGAAAGTGCAATATTTTGATTGTATTAAGAAGAAAGCACAAACGAAAGTAATTCTTTCCGACCTAATTCTGTCTAATTTAAATAAGTTCACTGGGCACTCAATAAATAAGTTTAAATTTAATAACATTTATTTAGGCCTAACAATGAATTAAGAAAACTACAGTGCATGAAATATCCACGCTTTTATAATTAGGACAACTACATTACAAAAGTGTGGATATTTGTTTTTAGAATTATCCACTTTTTGTACTGTTTATCTTTTTTCCCCACAAATCCTTGGAGGTGCCGGGGACCTCGTAAATCCTCCTGGACAAAAATCTATGAAAATATTTCCCAGAAATATGTCTTAAGGAAATTTTAACATTCTTTGTGACCAGCTGAGTGATACCTGGTCTTCCGTGGCGCAGGGTTTAGTGGCCGAAAGAATAAAAAGAACGACCAAAACATTTTGTTATCGTCCTAACATGCTGACTAATTTCATTCATCCATCTTTTTTATGTAGTTTTTTCGCCTCCTTCTAGTTTCCAATTAAATTTGTGTTGAGAGTATGGTAGAAACAGCTCGGTAAAAAAAAAGGCACAGTCTAAATTTACATATCCTTTCCGTAGTTACAAAATCTGTTTGCCCTCTCCTGAAAACTAAGCTGTGGACTCCTATTGAGGAGGGTGAGTTAGTTGGAGAATTGGGTCAACCGCAATCTGAAATTTCAAAAACTTTGTAAAATTCTCTGTTGTTAGAAACACAGGAAACGACTTTGATTAAGGGGTCCCGTCGAGGGGGACAAGTACCCCTCCCCCACATTCTCTGAATAAAATTTAGCAAAATGCTCTTTTGAAAGTGACACAAGATGCATAGAAATTATGGGCTATTTTTTTTTTTTACCGTACTCTATAGAGCATGGAGAGTGGCGAAATACAACTGACCATAAATAAATTTCCGTCGAAATATAAACAACAGTATTTTTTGCAGTTTGTTAATTTAAAAGTATAATTTTTAAACTATTGTATAAGGCCCAATGCAGTTTTTTTTTTAGATCGTTGAGTTCGCAGAGTGTTTCTCCCGTGACCTCTGAGAGGGTTGCCATGGTGATTGACTCGAGCTTTTCAAGAGTTAAGAATCCGACTAGTCAAACCGGTCCTGGAAATCAACAGAGCTTGTCTTCGCGTGTCCCAACTGAAGGAGATTCTTCGGCGATAAGGATGCAGGAGGGTGTTGCTATGGAGACGGGAAATAGCAGTTGGGCATCGGTGGTTGCCATGGCGAATTCTGATAACACGAGTGATCAGCGCTGCGCTTCAGAGATTGAGTGCCAGGGAAATCTGTTTCGTCTTACTTTCGAAAAGGGTTCCAAGGTATGTCAAGATTTTCATGATCTTTCTGAGAAAACTATTATTTTCCATGCGTTACCACAGACTTCGTTACCTGTATATTTGAAAGCTTTGGAAGAACGAGTGCCGAGAGAGGCAATTAAAGGAATCGGTCGTAGTAAACGTGGTATATCAGTGTTGTTTATCAATAGTGCCGATTGTAAACTTGTTTTAAAGCAAGGGATTTCTGTAAATAGTCAAATTTTGTATCTTGCTTATGCACGTGAACGACCGATCACTGTTACTTTGTTCCCGGTGCCACTTGAGGTACCGGATTCAGCGTTGATAGTTCTTCTTTCTCAGTTTAGCCGGGTGGTGGGACCAGTTCATAGAGTTATAGAAGCTCCGAAATCTTCAAATTATTGTCATGTTGGTGGTTTGAAGCGGACTCTTCGGGTCATCTTCCCGAGTGAATCATCTCTTCAGACTTGCCCCAAGGAAGTTGAAATTGTATTGGATTCTCATAGTTTCATGTTTAATATTTACACTGACATTTTTTGTTATGCTTGCAATGAAAGAGGGCACATTCGTGCTAAATGCACGTATGTACATAGACCTCCCTTGAGGAAGAGTCTCTCTGATTCCCATGAGGAAATAATTGTTGTACCTGAAGATAGATCGGATTTAAAACATGGTATTTCACATGTCGTTGACTTGGTTCCTACCGTGGCTGAGACTTGTGAAACCCGAGTGGTTGATCCAGTCGAGCCGATAGAGAAGACATTGATTGAAATGCCGACTTCTTTGGATCCTGGGACTCAGACAACAGCAAATATTGGTACTTTGGGCATTGTTGACTTACATAAATGTTCAGTAGCATTGCAGAATCTCGCAGAGAACTCAAGTACAGCTTTGACATTTAAACGGCCCCGCATTGATTCAAGTGTTGATCCGTTAAAACGGAGCAAAGCTAAAGACTATCTTCAACCGGAATTTATCCCTCGTGTAGATCTTTCTTTTCTCCTGGATCCTGATTTTGCCGAAGATAGAGATAAGCCATCACGGTATCGTCTTGTCATGGAACTTATTGCACCTTGCCCTGATTATGACGAAACTTTGGATATTTTCGAATTGAAATTTTTTTGTGCCTAATAAAAAGATATGTCCACTCACTCTGGAGTTTTATGAGTTAAATATGTATAAGTTAAATGCTATTGTACATCGTTTGGATGCCGTGTTGAATTGGATAATTACGAAAAATCCTGTTCCTGAACTTTTAGACACTTATTACGAAACATACTATAAACGTATAGAGGATGTTAAAACTTACATAAAGAGACATAATGTGGTTGACGATAGTGTCTTTGATGTGTAGAGATGTTTCGGATGTATTCCTTGATGTTGGTTTCCTTTTTTCTTGCAGTGTTTTTGAAATGTTCTTGGACTTTAATAGATATGGATTTCTGTTTACTTATGTTTTAAATTAGCGTTGTTAATTAATGATTCAGTTTTCCGGGTAGCTTTGTTAGTAAAATAATGTAATGTTGTTGTGTTTTACGGCACTGGCTCTCTCCCTTCCCTGGAGCCAGTGGCCCTAAATTAGGGACGGGCGACTACTTATAGCCCATTGAGTTGCTCACGGTGGTCGTTAAACCTCCAATCAATCAATCAGTCAGTTTTTTTACACTTTCCAATCGTAGGTTGAAGAAGCGTATATACCCCAGCTGCGCATCTGCACGATAACTCGCGTAAATGTACAATTTCGATGAAATTTTAGTATGTTGTTTGGAGCAGCTGGGCACGAACCCTATTGGAAACGGTCCAAATGGCATCCATTCGTTCGAAAGGGGTCCGGGTTCGAATCCGGGTGAGGCATGGATGTTGTGTTTGTCTTACAGCACTAGCTCTTTCCCTTCCCTAGAACCAGTGACCCTAAATTAGGGACGGAAGACTGCTTATAACCCATTGAGTTGCTCACGGTGGTCGTTAAACCTCCAATAAAAATAAATAAATCAAATGGCATCAAATATCAGGACACAGGTGCGGGATTTATTTCTCGACCTTCTGAAGCATTCGCTACATAGAAATACACTATTGACAAAAGTAACCGGACACCCCTGCAAATGCATATGAACGGATCCGCTGCGTTGTTAAGATGCCCGGTACAGCTGCAAACGGTATAAAAACAAGCCTGCAGCTGACCGCGATCATATCGCACTGTGAGGTTGAGTGAAAATATCGCGGTGGGAGAGAACTGACTTTCAGAAAGGAAAGATTGTTGGGTGTAATATTAGTGGGTTGTCCATAATAGTCAACTGTTTTGGATGTGAAAAAGTGGAAGACACATGGCGTGCCTGAAGTAGCAAAACGTACCGGCAGACCAAAGAAAATCAGTGATAGAGGACGTTGAGGCCTCAGGAAAGTCGTTACAGCTAATCGACGGAGTACTGCACAAGACCTCAGTGTACAGGTGAGGGAAAATGCTGGAACCTCGGTATGTACACGTACCATTCGCAGAGAACTTCATTCCATGGGTTACTGTGGTCGTGCGGCTGCTCACAAGCCATTCATCTCCACCCGGAATGCAACTCGTCGTTTAGCATGGTGTAAAGAACATTTATCGTGAACCGTAGATCAATGGAAACGGGTTCTATGGACTGATGAATCCAGATACACGATCCATCAATCTGATGGTCGTGGGTGGGTTGGAGGAACGCTATTTACCACAGTGTACTCTGTTCCTACGGTGAAGTGTGGAGCTGGCAGTGTACTCTGTTCCTACGGTGAAGTGTGGAGCTGGCAGTGTACTCGTGTGGGGGTGTTTTTCGTGGTATGGTCCCGGCCCATTGGTTATCGTGGACTAATCTGTTAACCAGCGCGTCTACCTTGATATCCTGGACAATTATGCCCTACTAACTCTGTGGCAATACTATGGAACCGAGTCTTGGTACCAGCAGGATAATGCACTGAGCCATAACGCAAGGACTGTTACGGCGTGGTTTGACGATAGTTCCGTATCGTGTGTTGACAGACCAGAACAAAGCCCTGATCTTAATCCCATAGAGCACCTATGGGATGAATTAGAGCGCCGCATAAGAAGTTTGGAACCAAGGTCTACTACTAAGCAACAGTTAGATGCAGCATTATGTACTTTGGGTGGCCAGCAGTGTATATAATATTCGAAATGTGCGAAATTAAATCAATTAGACTGCCCTATCGATGGTTAGTTTGAAACTTCATACCGAAGCTTTTTCTACGAAATAATGTGACATCTGGTTTTGCAAATGGGAACTATCTAAATTATCGACAATGTGCTATTGGGGAGACATCTGTTTTTAGATGCTATTTTGCTGACATTGATATCTCAAGATTTCAGTTTTTATTGTATAATAATAGGTCAGAGCGTTCTAAATAGATCGATATTTTGTAAAACGTATAATATAATCAAGACTAAACTCGGAAAGTTCGGTAAAATAAAAAACGTAAAATATAATTAAAGCACACAAATTAATATTCGAAATGTGCGAAATTAAATCAATATACAAACTATCGATAATCTCATGTTTTTAAATTAGCACGCGATCGCTTTGACATCTCAAAGTGATCGAGTGCTATTATATAGCACGCAATCACTTTGACTTCTCGAGAGCGTTTCAGACAGAAAGAGAGAGAGAGAGAGAGAGAGAGAGAGGGAGATCTGAGTGTTTATACACTGTCGAGTCACATTATTGTGACCACCAGCTAATATCCAGAGTAACCGACGTGAGCAGCGGGGACAGCAGCTAGACGGGCTGGGATGTAAGGTGCTGGAAAATGTTCACAGGTATGTGGAGTCATGCTGACTGCAGTTCCTTTGTCAGCTGCTGGAGGGTGCGTGGTGGAGGATCCATAGAGCTAACAACACGATCGAGGTGGTCCCACAGATGCTCAAGTGGGTTTTAATATGGGTAATTAGGGGGACAGGGAAGTACTTTGAAGTCTTCATCGTGCTCTTCCAACCACTCATGGATATTTCTAGCTGTGTGACACGTTGCATTGTCGTGCTGCAATATCCCATCCACCGCAGGGAAGACAATGAGCATGTATGGGTGTACGTGGTCTGCAAGGATGGATTCATAATGAATTCGGTTGATAGCACCTTCCACAGGCATGAGTGGACCCAGGAAATGCCACGAAAACATTCCCTAGACCATTATGCTGCCCCCACCAGCTTGTGGTCTTCCAGTAATGGTTGAAGAGTTCTCCGATGTTTCCCGCCTTATATACGCCTACGTCCATCCGTTCGATGAAGCACAAAACGTGACTCATCGGAGAAGGCAATCCTTTGCCAATCAGCGGAGGTCCGATTCCGATACTGCCGTGCAAATGCCGATGCACCTTCGTTGGCATAGGTGCAGTGACCAACAGCCTGCATCGGAGCCCCATACGCAGCAGATTTCGAACTGTCGTTTTAGACACACTTTCGGTAGCCCCCTACGCAGCAGGCTTCGCAGAACTGTCGTTTTAGACACATTTTCGGTAGCCCCCTGGTTCATTCGGAAAGTTAGTTGCTCCACTATAGCGTGTCGATCGGCCCACATGCATCTTCGAAGCCGACGCTCACCTCTCACATCAATGGCACGTGGTGCTCCGCAGTTTTCACGTCGCTTATTCGCAATGGTGCCATGTCTCCAATCACGATACACTTTAACCACACCAGCACGCGAACAATTCACAAACTGCGCGGTTTCAGAATTATTGCCACCCTTGGCCCGAAAGCCGATAATCGTCCCTTTTTGCAAATCTGATAAATCGCTCCTTTATCCATGACAGCAACGAGTGATATGTTTTCAGATCATGATCATGATCATATGTAGAGGATTTTAGGAAGGGAGTGTCTGACCCCAGGTCTTAAACAACCCTTAGAAATAGGAAGCTTGGAGATTTGGGCTAGAATGCCCGATAGGAAAGTCACACGGAAGCGAGGTAGAAGACGCCCGTATTTACTACCGGGGGACAGTACCCGGGGTCCGACGGCTTAATGTGCCCATCAGATCAGATCATATGTAGAGGATTTTAGGAAGGGAGTGTCTGACCCCAGGTCTTAAACAACCCTTAGAAGTAGGAAGCTAGAAGATTTGGGCTAGAGTGCCCGATAGGAAAGTCACACGGAAGCGAGGTAGAAGACGCCCTTATTTACTACCGGGGGTCAGTACCCGGGGTCCGACGGCTTAATGTGCCCATCAGATCAGATCATATGTAGAGAGTTTTAGGAAGGGAGTGCCTGACCCCAGGTCTTAAACAACCCTTAGAAATAGGAAGCTAGGAGATTTGGGCTAGAGTGCCCGATAGGAAAGTGACACGGAAGAGAGGTAGAAGACGCCCTTATTTACTACCGGGTGGCCAGTACCCGGGGTCCGACGGCTTAACGTGCCCATCCGACGCACGGCGGATATTTAGTGGATCGAGCGTTCGTACCTGCCTGGGATCGAACCTGAGGTCCTTTCCGTGGCAGTCACGAACGTTGTCCACTACGCCACCTGCGGCCCCAATATGTTTTCAGATGTTCATATGTAGAGGATTTTAGGAAGGGAGTGTCTGACCCCAGGTCTTAAACAACCCTTAGAAATAGGAAGCTAGGAGATTTGGGCTAGAGTGCCCGATAGGAAAGTCACACGGAAGCGAGGTAGAAGACGCCCTTATTTACTACCGGGGGGCCAGTACCCGGAGTCCGACGGCTTAACGTGCCCATCAGATCAGATCAAATCATATGTAGAGGATTTTAGGAAGGGAGTGTCTGACCCCAGGTCTTGAACAACCCTTAGAAATAGGAAGCTAGAAGATTTGGGCTAGAGTGCCCGATAGGAAAGTGACACGGAAGAGAGGTAGAAGACGCCCTTATTTACTACCGGGGGGCCAGTACCCGGGGTCCGACGGCTTCACGTGCCCATCCGACGCACGGCGGATATTTAGTGGATCGAGCGTTCGTACCTGCCTGGGATCGAACCTGAGGTCCTTTCCGTGGCAGTCACGAACGTTGTCCACTACGCCACCTGCGGCCCCAATATGTTTTCAGATGTTCATATGTAGAGGATTTTAGGAAGGGAGTGTCTGACCCCAGGTCTTAAACAACCCTTAGAAATAGGAAGCTAGGAGATTTGGGCTAGAGTGCCCGATAGGAAAGTGGCACGGAAGCTAAATAGAAAGGGTGAGGAAGGCGCCCTTATTTATTACCGGGGGGGGGGGCAGTACCCGAGGACTGACGGCTTAACGTGCCCATCTGACGCACGGCGGATATTTTGTGGATCGAACCTGAGGTCCTTTCCGTGGCAGTAACGAGCGTTGCTAATGTTTTCAGAATGCCTACAACACACCTTATATACCCTCCAAGCCAACTCACGACACGTGCCTTCATTCATTGGCTACGCGCTGTTGACGTCAAAAGTAGGAGGTAGTCACAATAATATGACTCGACTGTATGTGTGTGTGTGTATTCAGCGGCCAGTATGCCAATTTTTTTCTTTTATTGGAGGTTTAACGACCACCGTGAGCAACTCAATGGGCTATAAGCAGTCGCCCGTCCCTAATTTAGAGTCACTGGTTCCAGGGAAGGGAGAGAGCCAGTGCCGTAAGACAAACACAACATCCATGCCTCACCGGGATTTGAACCCGGACCCCGTTCAGACGAATGATCAGAGGCCATCGCTTAGACCACTACGCCACCGGGGCGGCTATGCCAATTTGGAATGGAAATCTTATCTAAAGCACACACTTGGCTGAACTTCGTGATAGCAGTAAAGTAAATCGCAAGTACACAATTTCGATGTAACGAAAGTAGTCAAAAGCATTGTTGAAATCTGATTTTTGAATTTTGACGCATGAAGTGACGCAACAGTAGTTAATTTAATTGTTACTCAACAATATATTTTACTCAACCATTGCCGAGAATTATTTCATCACATTTTATATAAACGTAACAATATCTCATTTTAGCCGCCCCGGTGGCGCAGTGGTCTAAGCGCTGTCTTCTGCCTGGTAAGTCGCATTTTTTCGAGCTCCTGCCAGGATTGGAAGTTTCGGGTGAAGTTTGTGGGGTTTTTTTGCGTTTGTTCTTTGAAAGTTCGTGTGTTGTTATTACCTGAGTTCCTTCCTCGCAAGTAGTGAGGCGTACAAGCTGTACGTGCTTATTTTTTCGTTTTTCGCCTGTTTTTGAGTGTTTCAAGCTGCAATGCTCGAGCCGCGAGGGTTAGTAGCCGGGCTGGCTACTACCTCCACCAGCATGAGTGCCATATACCCGTCTATATCTCCTTCCTCTGCGCTTTCTTCGTCGTCTGTATCTTCCGTGACCACCATGAATGGTGTTCAGTCAAATAGTGCTGTGGTTTCGTCAAATAGTGTTGTGGTTTCGTCGCCAACTGTACCGCTGGTTACAAATGCGCCGGACGCTGGGTCTGGCGTACCCAGCTGTTCAATTCCTATGTCTCGTTCGTTCGCCGCGGCTGTGAGTGCGACTTCTACTTTACAAAGTGCTTCTGTGTCTTCGCGACCAGAGTTTACACGTGTTGCTTCCGCTTTAAGGATAACATTACCACTCGACTCTCCTCAAGGTAAGGAACTTTCGTCTGCCTTACTTTTAAGTGTATTTGTTCCTGCTCTGCGCGACACCCCCTCTCCCAGTATTTAAATGCTATTTCTAAAGTTGTACCCGAAGAAAGCATTGTGTCTATTATCCGCTTGGGAGGGGGTGTTGTCGCACTTCACTCATCAACAAGCGGTGGACAAAATCCTGGCTTTTGGCTTGGACATTGGTTCCGTACATCTCCAACCAGTTGCAGCAGCTCAAAGACCAGTGACTGCCACTTTGTCTCCAGCACCCACAGCTGTGCCTGACTCGGTATTAATGGATGCCCTTAACACCATGGGGCGAGTGGTCGGTACCACAAAGTACCTCCCAGCTGCTGCTCGCGACTCCCCCTGAAACATATTCAGGGCGGTCGTCGCCAATACAGAGTCATCTTTCCAACCCCACAAGCAATAGTTAACCGGCCAACTACCCTGGAACTCATAACTGAAACCCGGACCTACATTTTCAATCTGTTTGCTGGCGTCCAGTGCTTCCGATGCAAGGGTGAAGGTCACCTTGCATCGGCATGCCCACATTCCACAGCTGCTACTGTTCCAACTCAATCACTTGATGCTGTTGTTCCAGCGGAGACTCTGCCCACCGTTCCGGATTCTGCCCCACCCTCCCCACTCAATCTGTTCCGGCTGCTGTTCCTGGTTCCACCTCTGCCGTATCACCTCCAGTGGTCCGTGTTGCTTCAGCATCCACTGACCTGCAGGAATTTCCACCGTTGCCAGCGTCTGAAGGGGCCTCCACCCCCAAGGTTCAGCGGACCAAGAGGCAAAACTCCCCTGTCTCGGCGAACCGTCGTGCGAGTTCCTCGGACCGCCAGAAATCCATGAAGACTGCTACATCCTCGTCACCTTCACCTGGAGCGGCTCATGTCACTTCTTCAGTTTCCATCAACAACCGATTTTCTTGTTTGCCGAACGATGATTCCATGGACGTTACCGTTCCCGATTCTGAAGAAACTTTATTTGCTGAATCTGATGACAACTCTCCTGCCCCCTCTCTGGTTGACATCACCTCTATGTTTGCTGACATTGAGGTGCCCTTAACTCATCCCTCATTCACAGATCTGTATGCCTTGATTGCTCGCCCCAGACGGGCGAAATTGATTACTCTCCCTTGTATAGCGAGTAAACTCTCCCACCTTCCGGAGATGCTAACCCAACTGACGTTCATGCATGAGTTCTTATTAAATGTTGATCTGCCTTCCGAGACAGAGCAGTACGCTCGCCGGTTGGCGTATTTACTTAAAGTTTTGAAGGCAGAACTGGAGGGTTGGATGCAACCGCGCCAGTGATGCCTTCCCTAAATGTGCTCTGCTTTAACTGTAGAGGCCTTGCGTCTTCAGCCGTGAATGCTTTGGTCTTCGAGGACGTTCGTTTCCTGAAGACAGATATCCTCCTCTTCCAGGAGACGAACTGTTTCTTGGCGACCGGGTATTCCCGCTGGAGACGCTGGCGCTACGCTTTTTATCACAACTACCGGACGCACATTGGGTCCAGTTCAGCGATTGCGTTCCGTACTCGGTTTCATTCTCTTCTTTCAGATATCGTTGAGTCACAGAGTCTGCTGGGCTCCTTTCAAGGTATCTCCTTTAGTTATCTTTCCCGTCGTTTTCATGTTTTCAATCTGCATATGCAACAATCATCGGTTGATGCGGATGCTCTTCTTTTGCATTTGATTTCCCTTCTTTCCCCAATTCCTTCTTCTGAGATCGTTCTTATTGGTGGTGACTTCAACTGCATTCTCCAACCGGGTCTTGACCGTGATGGTTCCGGGGAGAGTCGCCTTAACCTTTCCTCCCAACTGTCTCAACTAGTTAGTAATTTTTGTCTCATTGACGCATTTCGTACCATCCATCCTCTGTCCCGTGAATTCACATGGTTTCCTACGGCCGCCTTAGCGCATGCTGCGGCTCGTGTCGACCGGTTTTATGTTTCTAGTTTCCTCCACTCCTCCCTTGTTGAAGTCACCCATCATCCTTCTGTTTCCTCCGACCATCGTCCTGTTCTTCTGGAATTTTTTTTGTCCTCTTTCTCTGCCCCCCCCCTCCCTGGTTTGGTCTCTCGATGATTTTCTCTTTTCCGATCCCACTTTTCAGGCCGAAGTTCGTTCGATTATTTCTTCATCCATTTCTGAACTTCCTCTCACGGTTGACCCAGCAGCTCTGTGGCTTTCCACCAAACTTTCTATCCTATCGTTTGCACGTCAGTTCTCTGTTTCGTCCCGTTTTCACCGCTTTCATGATTTAACTACTCTTCACCGTAAACTACAGTTCCTTTCTCCTTCAGATCCTTCGTTTGCAGCTCTTCAATCGCAACTTCATAGTATTCTATCTTCCTTTGCTTCTTCGTCTCTTACCCGGTTAAAGTTTTCCAAGTTACATTTTCATGATGACCCGTTTCAACACCTTCGACATCTTGAATCCCACCGTGCTCTGAGTTCCAACATTTCTCTTCTCTCACTTCCAGATGTCTCAACCGTTTCTGATCCAGTGCAGATCTGTGATCGAACTTTTCAGTACTTCACTGACCGGTTTCGATTGCGGGTCCTGCCGCCTGCAGAGAATTCTCCACTATTATCACATCGTCCTCAGGTCGCGTCTTTTTTCCCCCTCCTTGGTTTCACCGATCTCTCCCTCGGAGGTTTGTTTTGCCATTTCTAGTCTGAATGACCGCTCCCCCCCCCCTGGGGCTGACGGTCTTCCACTTTCCTTTTATAAAACCTTTCTTCCTGCTCTGCTTCCTCTTCTCGTTGCTTGTTTCAACTCGATCTTTTCTTCTTCGACTTTCGTTTCTTAAGACTTTGCTTTTGTTCTTCTCCGCCTAATTCCTAAAACTGGTAATCTTGGTCTTCTATCTAACTGGCGCACCATCTCAATTCTTAACACCGACTATAAGATCTTCGCAAAAATTCTGGCCCTTCGCCTTAACCCTGTTCTACAATTTATTATTCATCCTGACCAAGCTTATACGATCCCTTCCCGCTCGATTGCAACTAACATCACTACCATCCGTGATTTACACTCTCTTGCTTCCCATCTTTCTGAACCTCTCGCTATTTTTAACCTAGATCAGAAACAAGCATTCGATTCTGTCCATCATTCTTATCTTTTCTCTGTTCTTCGTCACTTTGGCTTTCCTTCCCTTTTCTGTCAGGCACTTTCCAATCTATATTCCCATTCTTCCTTTCGTGTTCGGACCTCTTCTTTTATGACGGCTGCTATTCCTTTTGCAAGCGGTATCCGGCAGGGTTGTCCACTGTCGGGTCAACTGCCCTCACGTTTGAACCATTTATTTCCCTTCGCTCTCGTTTGCCCTCACGTTTGAACCACTTCTTATTTCCCTTCGCTCTCCCTTGTCGGGTCAACTGTGTGCTCTCACGTTTGAACCACTTCTTATTTCCCTTCGCTCTCCCTTGTCGGGTCAACTGTTTGCCCTCACGTTTGAACCACTTCTTATTTCCCTTCGCTCTCCCTTGTCGGGTCAACTGTTTGTCCTCACGTTTGAACCACTTCTTATTTCCCTTCGCTCTCGTTTGCTGGCAGGCATTCCGCGTGGTGTGGCCTCCACACTGCACCATCGCGTGGTTTTGTCGGCCTATGCGGACGACCTTACTCTTTTTTTACGTTCCCAACAGGCTTTTGGTGTTGTTTTGTCTACTTATACTGAGTATGCTTCAATTTCAGGTGCGGCCCTTAATACCTCTAAATCTGTTGGCTTGTGGGCTGGCTCGGGTCGTCCCGCTGCGACCGCCCTTGGGGTGCCCGGTGGTCGACCACGGTCATCAAACTTCTTGGAGTGTTCATCGGTTACCCGGTGGCGGTTGCTGCCGCCACTTGGTCCCCTTTGGTGCAGGACATGAATCGACGCCTTGCCCCTTTTCGCCGTTTGAAACCGTTTCTTTCTTTTTTTAGCAGGTCGCATCTTCTTTCCGCTTTTCTTCTTCCGGCCCTTTCTCATACTTGGTTTGCTCATTTCTCTCCTCCCCTCTTTCTTCGTCACGTTCAATGTCTTTTTACAGATTTTATATGGGATGTCGTACATTGGGTTCATCGATCCACGCTTGTTCTTCCGGTTTCTTTTGGTGGTCTCTCCCTTCCGGATTTGTCCCTTAAATCGAACGCTTTCCATCTCCAACATTTTTTGAGGATTTTTTCCCTTCCTTGCGGTTCTTCGATTACTATAATTGACACTTTGCTCTTTCCACGAAGTCCTTTTCTTTCTCTGGCTACTTTTATCCGCATGGACCTCTTTCCACTCATTCCCAATCACTTTCCCGCTACTTACCGTACCGTTTTCTCCCTCTGGCACTCCTTATGTCCAGTCCGCCTCCCCCTCCCCCCCCCGCTTCGACTAACGATCTCCTAGCGGAACCTCTTTTCTTCTCCTCTGCCCTTCTTTCTCCAAATTCTCAGTACCTGAACTTCTCCACTTGGTTTGCAAGTGGCGTCGTTCAGGTTTCTCAACTTTTTTATTCTTCTCTTCACTGGAAATCTTTTGATCGCCTTTCCCCTCTGTTACTTGATACCCCTCAGCATCGTGCACAGTTCTGTCTTATTCAATCCTGTCTTATTCGTCTTTATCCTTCTCTTGTCAATTCTACAGGCCTCATTCCGTCTTCCGCCCCGTCGCTCAGTCTTCTCTTTCTTCTCTATTTAAACGATTCTCCATTTTTACCCCATCAAGTTACAGCCAAGCTCATTTATTCGCATTTTTTTTACCAATTTCACAGCTCCATTAGCAATCCCTTCTGTTTCAGCTACAGATCTTCCAGGTACGTGGAGTGATCCATCGACTTCCCTGGCTTCCCCGAAAGCCAGGGACATTCATTGGCTACACCTACACCGTCGGTTGCTCACTCCGCGTACCCTTCATCGTTTCCGTCATTTGGCTTCCCCGCTTTGCTTCTTTTGTTCTACACTTAGTGATGTGTCACATTCCTATGATTCTTGTCTGGTGTTGCAGCCCTTGTTTTCGATTATGTTTTCCCTTCTTTCCAAAGTTTGCCCTTGTCCTCATACAATGGTCCATTTTTATTTCCTCAGACGCCATTCTCCCCCTGTAGATGTCCACAATTCTGTTTGTGCATTCATCATTCTCCAAGCGAAGTTGACGATTTATTTGTTTTACCACTCAAGCGTGGATCGAGCTCCTCTCCGGCGTTATTATCCGGCCAGGGTGTTTTTGTGCCGGATTTACCGATCATCCATCAGATCGGTCCTCCAACTTGAGTATGACATGGCGCGGGTTCGGCAGGATGTGCCTGCCTTTTCCTCTCTCTGGTCTCCATATTTGTCATGGTTTCATGTTTCTGCAGGCATTATTGCTCTCTTCCCGTAGCCAGAGTTTATTTATATTTATATTTATTTTTTTGATTGGTGTTTGTTTTGTTTAGTGCATAATTTTTGTACATACCGTAGATCTCTGTCAGTGGGTTAGTGTCTCCTTTAGTTTATCTTCTTGTTGCTTTCCGTGCACACACATTCCCGTCAATTTGTTGTCGGTAGCGTTTACTGACTTTTTCTTTTCTTTTATTTTATTTTTCGTCGGCCTCAAGCCGTTGGTCGACAAACATTTTTGTGTGCCGGCTAAGCGTTTTGGTATTTTCTGTTTGTTTACTGTTACCAAGGTGTTTTGTGTTGTTTTGTTAATGTTCATTGCATTTTTGCTGTGGCGTGCACATTGTCTGATGTGTTTTTTTTTTTTTTTTGTTGCTCAAGTGTCGGCTTTTTTTCTAGTTTGCTTTTGGTGTCGTTCACCTATTTTATATTTATTACTCGTCGGTTTCACACAGTTTACTGTCGCACGTTTTTGTGTTTAATGTTGTGGTTGTTTTAATTTTTTCTTGCTGAACGGGTACTACTGGTGTGTGGTACCGAGGGGTTTTTTTTTTTTGTGTTGATTCTGAACCTAACCGACGTGTTTCTTGGTTTTGTCTTGTGCAGTTAGTGTTTATTTTTGTGGTTAGTGCAGTGCATACAGTGCGTTTTCGCTGTTTCAACCCGAATGTATTTGGTGGTGATGCTTGTCTGCAAGTTTAACCCCTGTGTTCTTTTTCACAAAGTTTTCATGGTGTTATTTGTGTATTGTGCATTGTGTGTTGTTTTCTTGGTGTTATTTGAATATTGTGCTTTGTGTTAATGGTACGGGGTGTTAGTTTCTAGTGGTTGCTTTTTTTCTCTGTGTTGCTGTCGGTCTTAGTGACCGAGATACGCTTTAAATGTAAATTTTTGTTGTTCGTCGGCTTACAGCCATTTGTCAACGCATTTCTCCGAACTCCCAGGTGTTTTTTTTTTTTTTTCCAGCTGCAGCTTGTTGTCGGACCGTGTGTTTTTTTTTCCTTTACAGTTGTGACAAACTCGGCTGACTTTTCTTTACCGCCTTGCTTCATTGGTGGTCTGTCCTGTATGTATTGTTTGTTGTGCAACTGTTTTTTTTTTTATCTTGCCGTGTGTTATTCTTCAACTTGCTCTGATGTCGTCTGCTTCTTCCTGTAGAGTACTATCTGTTTATTGCGATATTGATTGTGTGAAGCTATTGTTGTTACCGGTGAGTTATTGTGCAATTTTTTTTCCGGGTGAAAATTTGTGTTTGTATGTTGTCTTTTTTTGTAAATAAATGCTCTTTTGAAGTTCTGATCATTCTTCACGAACGGGGTCCGGGTTTCGAATCCCGGTGAGGCATGGATGTTCTGTTTTTTTTTTTTTTTTTTTGATTGGAGGTTTAACGACCACCGTGAGCAACTCAATGGGCTATGAGCAGTCGCCCGTCCCTAATTTAGGGTCACTGGTTCCAGGTAAGGGACAGAGCCAGTGCCGTAAGACAAACACAACATCCATGCCTCACCGGGATTCGAACCCGGACCCCTTCGGACGAATGATCAGAGGCCAACGCCTTAGACCACTGCGCCACCGGGGCGGCGATGTTCTGTTTGTCTTACGGCACTGGCTCTCTCCCTTCCCTGTATAGTCAGTGGCCCTAAATTAGGGACGGGCGACTGCTTATAGCCCATTGAGTTGCTCACGGTGGTCGTTGAACCTCCAATAAAAAAAAACAAGGAAAAAGAAATCTCATTTCAATCTGTAAATTACGCGAAGCTGATTCTAAATGTGATATAAAGCCATTCCAAAAATTCATTTTTTGATGCTATGAAAACGGTGCGTCGTAGCGAAATATGGCTTCCTCTCGACTCCCCAAGAGGGGCGGTGTTTACCTGCTACTGACGGGAGCTTTAAAATGATGTACAAGAAGATGGGGTGTATGTAACCTGTAGATATCCTAGACAAAGGTTACCTATCTCCTTCAGTAACACACTTGCGATTCAGCATTTCTTACTATCTCGAGGTCAGATTTTAACTTTCGCATTCTCAGATGGACTTTTGTATAGCTACATCGCATTTCATCGGTGTCAGGGTCGTTTCTTACGTTCGTCTAAATATGAATAATACAGGGATGTATAAAAGGGCCTTAACGCGGCTTAGCGACGCCAAGGCACTGTTTTTCTAGGCTTAGCGTCGCTAAGGTACTTTTAATGGTTACAGTGCGACAAAGGTACGTTTAGATGGCCATATTGGCAGAAATGGCAATTACTGTGTTTTATAGGCAAGCATATACGTATATCAAAAGAATGGTCATATTACAGTCGGTTCACGCTCTATGGCGTTTCATGAATCGCTAAGAGCTTTAATGTTAAGAAAGTGATAACTTCTTTGTTAGGACCGCAGTCTTCAAAATTGTGTTACAGGAGGTAGATTCTCCGTATGCTAAAACTTTACTGACAAGAAATAAATACCCACGGAAAAATTAAACAAGTGTATAGCATAACTGACAAGTGTTTTATGGTTGTAGTGGGATTTTTTGCTGAAGTCGTCGCTTAGCACATCTCCTGGTTCTTTACGGGTAACGCGAAAGGAAGCTGCGGTTGACAAGTGGTCAGAAGTGTTGGCTTCTGGCTAATCGCTGGAGTTGGGCCCGAGATCAGGATGAAGCAGGCCCGGGGCTCTCTCCTTCTCGGTATCAGTGCCCCCCAAATCAATGACAGGCGACTGTGTATTGCACTGGCTACCCGTGGTGTTCATTTAACGCCCTCCTCCACACACATACACAAAAGATATCCATTTTTTTTATTGGGGGTTTAATGACCACCGTGAGCAACTCTATGGGCTATAAGCAGTCGTCCTTCCCTAATTTAGGACCATTGGCTCCGGGGAAGGGAGAGAGCCAGTGCCGTAAGACAAACACAACATCCATGCCTCACTGGAATTCGAACCCGGACCCAACTCGGACGAATGGTCAGAAGCCATCACTTAGACTACTGGGTCACTGGTTTCAGGGAAGGGAGAGATCCAGTGCCGTAAGACAAACACAACATCCATGCCTCACCGGAATTCGAACCCGGACCCAACTCGGATGAACGGTCAGAGGCCATCGCTTAGACCACTGCGCCACCGGGGCGGCAGATATCCATTACTGCCTCCCTAATTCATAGGAGAGGCTGATAGGCCAAATCAATGAAAAAACGTTGAATATTTAAAATATTATCAATACTTAATATTTAAAATCGTTTAGAATCACGTTCACCGCGAAAGCACTTTCATACAGAAATTAAAAAAAAATTATATTCTTTGCATGTGACTCACGCGTAACATTCATTCTTTTGTTTTAAATTGCCTAACCTCAGCAATTTTAATAAAAATTAATAAAATCATGTATAAATTTTTAAAAAATCATGTATAAATTAAGGTAATTCCCGAGCGCTTGGTTGACGTAGGCAGACGTGTCGATTGATCACTCGTCTCGGCACAGTGGTGTTGACGGCTGAACAGAGAGTGTTTCTCGTGGAACATGTCTTTCGCCATGACGACAAATACACGGACGAAGTACAAAAAGAGTTCGCTAGGAAATTTTGTGATGCAGACTAGACAGTCCCCAAAAAAAGTGAAAGTTTTAAAATGTAAACTCTCACCCACCCCCCAATTTCTTTTTATTAAAATAATAACTCTTGCAAAATTACAGCTCATTTGCAGAATATTTAAGGGCCCCTTAACGACGTTATTTCCATGCCAGAACTGTTAACGAACGCCCTCAAAACTAGTTATGTTAAGAAACACAAATAAAAATCCAGTAAATAATTTGTTTGAACACAAGAATTAATTTTTCCAATAAATTTACATCTGAAACAAAGACATTTTTGGAGAATCCCCTACTCACTCAGCCTACATACAGTCAAACAAACTGCAAATAATTTGGGGGAAATTCCTAATCTATCAACTGAAAGAAACTGAGTTTGGGCAGCGGAATCCAAGGAGAATCCCCTCTTCAATGAGAGAAGGGGAATCCCCAAAACTTGTTTTCACTTTTTCAGTCATCAGTCTGAAGCAGAGTTGTGAACTTGTAGTGCAACTACTATTGCATTTTAAAGTTTATCAAAAACTGGACACAAGGAGTAAAGACATAGTTTGGTTAGTAGGCCATCCTTCTAATACAATATCTGGTGCACGTCTTCCATCGGGTAGAGAAGTGATGAAAAACTTAATTTTATTTATCACCACTTGTCACAGAAGCTTACTACTGCAGAAAGTTCACAACAAGTGTTCAATCAAATTGTGCCATTTTGGGAGAAGCACGACTACCTGTACGACCAAAACAACATACCATCAAGAAGATCAAGAATTTGTATCGTGAGCGTAAAAAGTTGATGACCCACCACAAAAAGAGTAATGCTAGTGGCCAGGTAAAGCAAAAACAATATAGTGAAACGCTGGAGAAGTTGTTTGAAATCAGTCATGCCAATGCTGATGTACTAATTTGTAACGATGAAGACAGGGCTTTCTCAAATTGCAAAAACAATCACGGACTGGAAGTATTGGTTCTGTGGACATGAAGCTTGCTGCCCGTCAGAAGCGAGCAGCAAAACGTCGGAGTGAGCATGCAAAGAGACAACAGAGATCGTGCACGGAAAGTTTGCAGCAGAATTTGATAGCAGAATTGTCAAATGATGAAGATGAAAGTTCTGCTGATGAGGAACAAAATAAAAAAGACGACCACAACCCTGACTATGACTGCTGCAACACCACCACACCACCTGCTCACTCTTCCAAGAAACGTAAAATCCTCATAAATCCTAAGGTGGGAGCTATGCTGGATAGAACTAACGTCAGTGTTTGCAAGTCTAATGGTTGTAGCATCAGTAGTAAATGAAGCTGGTTGTTCCACATCTTCTGCAGTGCTTTCGAAAAGTACTATCCACAGACAACGCCAGATCCGTCGACAGGAAGCTGCAGAGAAAATTAAGGGAAACTATTGTACCTCCAAATGTGTAGTGCACTGGAATGGTAAGGTTTTACCGGACATTATTGGTGGAGAAACTGCCAATGTTAACCAATTCCCTGTTTTGACTTCGTCTCTTGTTGATCGCACTATTAAGCTACATGGAGTACCTAAGTTGGCATTGGGAACAGGCAAGGCATCGGCTGATGCTATTCTCGAACTGTTGAGATCATGGCAGAGTGACACATTTGCAGTTGGCATGTGTTTTGACACAACAGCCGCGAATACGGGAAAATTCAATGGAGCTTGTTCTCTTTTGGAGAGAGCTGTTGGAAGAAACCTATTGTGGTTAGCTTGCCGACACCATATACACTGGCGGAAAGTGAAAAAAGAACACTAAGAAGGAATTGGCGGACGATCATGAAATTTACATATGTTAATGGGGTCGAGTTTACGTAGGTGTGATGTTAATTCGGGACCAACCGGTGAGCGCTTACGCAACAGCACGGCATAATATGCAAATTATTATCGGTGGTATTTAAGGAGTACGGCGAAGTGAATGTAATCAGTCGTCGGCGTACGGACACGTGCAAAGACCCTGAAGAAGCTGCAATGCCTGGACATGGAAGACGTGTACGATTTCAGCAGTTATCGGACTTTGAGCGAGGTCGTCTAGTCGGACTCCGCGAGGCCGGGTGGTCGTATTGTCGTTTTGCGGAGCGAATTGGACGGGAAGTATCGGTGGTGGTACGATGGTGGCGTAGATGGTCCGAGGAACATTCCCACACGAGAAGACGTGGAACCGGGAGTCACAGACGGACTGATGAGCGGACCGATCGACGCATAAGAAGAGCGGCGTTGTCAAGCAGAACATCCACTGCGACGCAAATCCGAGCTGCCGTTGCACCTGAGGTGACTGTGCGAACAATCCGCAACCGTCTACTGGATGCAGGACTACGTGCACGTGTGCCTCTGGAATGTGTACCTCTGACTCCAGCCCACCGTCAGGAACGGCTGCAGTGGTGTCGTCAACATCTGCACTGGAGAACGCAATGGCGATCTGTCGTGTTCAGCGATGAAAGCAGATTCTGCTTGGTAGCCTCCGATGGCCGTATGCGTGTTCGCAGACGCACAGGGGAGCGTCTCCACCCTTCTTGCATCCGCCAACGACACACAGGACCTACACCTGGTCTCCTGGTGTAGGGAGCGATCAGCTATCACTCCCGTACACAACTAGTGTTTGTACCGGATACGTTAAATAGTACCTCCTACATCAACAACATCATTCAGCCCGTTGTTGTGCCATTTGTAAGGTCGGTCCATCGTGGTGTTTTCCAGCAAGATACCGCACGCCCACACACGGCACGTGCAACGCAACATGCACTTCAGGGTGTCAGACAACTTCCATGGCCTGCACGTTCACGGGATTTGTCCCCCATTGAGCACGTGTGGGATTTTATGGGACAACGACTTATCCGGTCTCCACGGCCAGCCACGACCATCCCCGATTTACGCGTCCAGGTTGAGGATGCTTGGAACTCAATGCCCCAAACTTACATCCAACATCTGTACGACAGACTCCATGCCAGAATTGCACAGTGTGACGCAGTTCATGGCGGTTCAACCTCGTACTAACCATGTTACATGGAAATGTTATTTTTCAGTTTACCAGCAAATACAGCTGTATTTCGCCATAATGTTTTGATCACGTTATCCTCTGTATTCTGTTATTATGCTGTATAAATTTCGTTGGTATCAGACGTCTCCTTCTTGGTGTTCTTTTTTCACTTTCCGCCAGTGTACTTGAAGTACTGTTGGCAGACGTTTTTAATGCTTGCTTTGGGCTATCAAGTGGACCTGATATTGAAATGTTTAGAAGATTTCGGGACAACTGGTCGAAACTAGAACGTCATGAGCCAAAACTTCCACAAGTGCCTCTTGTTCCAGCAATGGGTTACTATGAAATCTTTCATTTTTGAGCAGTTGAAAATAAGACACCTACGTAATGACTATGATGAGTTTCTACATCTTGCCTCTTTTATGGTTTGGCTTGAACTTGGAAAAAAAGGTAAGAATTCGCAAGCCTGGTGCGCTTCATAGAGCACGCTGGATGGCTAAGGCAATATATTCAATGAAAATTGAACTGTTATTTGACGGTAATGTAACAGAAATAATCTGACAGCACACAAACTACAAGGAATTCAACGATTCAACCGTTTTGTTATCACTCTATACATACAATCATGGCTTACATGCCGATCTGCAGCTGATGCACCAATCAATGATATTTTCTTAATTCAAAGGCTGTCAGCCTACGATGATGAAGTTATTAGCAAGATTGGCCTCGAGACGATGGTTCTGCACTCATATTATTTAAATCCTGAGCTGGCATTCATGTC
The DNA here is from genome assembly GCA_039090855.1 of Macrothele yani. NCBI lineage: Eukaryota > Metazoa > Arthropoda > Arachnida > Araneae > Macrothelidae > Macrothele > Macrothele yani. The sequence continues at coordinate 70,158,262 of CM077016.1, read as the reverse complement.
TCTTTTCTCACAGCTCTTGTCTTCAGATGAAAACGAACAACTTATCCTGAACATGAAAGAACAACGAGGACCACACTTGATTAAGTCCCTTCCACAAAGTGTTGTGACCTGTGCATTTCACGAACTTTCTTTCAAACAGCTGTGGCATTGATGATTCTTTTCTACAAGCACAAATTGAAACCAGGACAGAGTTTGAATCATTCCAAGTTGCTGCAGACTGTGAAAAACGTAAATTGTGTCAATGACTGTGCAGAGCGTGATGTTGCCCTAATTCAGCAATTGAATGCAACAACAAAGGATGAAGTGCAAAGGCAATAATACTTGCTGCAGGTTGTGGGTAAACATCGAAAAGAGTTCAAAACGCTGGAGCGCCAAGAGCTTTTTTAAATGTAAAAAGTTTCATTAAACAACTGCAATCACAGTTGTTTAATGAAAGTTTTGTACCCTTAAATTTTCTTTTCTCTTGCTTCCACCATTTGGTCCAGTACATAGTCTCCCAACCATTTGCCAAGGTTTGTATGCCGCGTGCCGTATATGTATAATTTTGATATTAGCCTACAATATACAATACAGTTGGGAGACCTCTTAAATATTGTGCAAATGAACTGAAATTTTCCAAGAGGTATTATTTTAATAAAAGGAAACTTTGAGGGGGGGGGGAGGGTGAGAGTTGACATTTTAAAACTTTCACTTGGGGGGGCAGTCTAATGCAGACGTCCCCCACCGTAATGTAGTACGTCAGCTCATAGCGAAATGGCAGTGTTCTGTATGTCTCCCGCCCCGGTAGACCATCTACGGCAGACAAGACCATACAGGATATCCAGTACAGGATACAGAGGAGTTCACACAAGTCCGCTAGGCTGCTGTCACAACAATCTAATGTGCCAAAAAGTATAGCTCACGATATTCTGAAAAGGAGGTTGCGTTTCCACCCGCACAAAGTGTCTGTCGTGCATCAGCTGAAAGAAACAGACCATGAGGTCTGTGTTTGGTACTGCAGGTGGTTCCAAGAGTTCCTGTCCGAAGAAGGTGGGGACATTTTAGGCATGGTTCCACCTATCCGGGTACATCAACAGCCAAAACTCTCGTCTGTGGGGTACTGAAAATTCCCACAATAACGACTCACATCCAACAAATCACACCACATACCCCGAGAAAGGTCTTCAACATGCAGAAGCTTGTGCAGACATGTCTGGACGTCCGGCGCGTAACTGGAAGGCCTGGGTTCGATTCCCGGTGGCGGCCAATGAGAATTTTTCCGTGACTCGCTTATAAAAAACGTGGAAAGAGCGATGACCTGTGTTTGATGTTTCTGATCCACGTCAAATGTCTGTATTAATTATTCATTCGTCTTCTAATTATTTGTTCAGTTGCTGCTTACCATATTTGGTGAATCCCCAGCATTGTGCCGGGCTCCAAGAAGCAACCTGCCAAATTGGCTTGGCAGTTTGTGTATGTGAGTCTGGAGGAATTCGAGGCCGCTGTGGTGCAGTGGAAGCATATCCGGCGCGTAACTGGAAGACCCTGGGTTCGATTCCCGGTGGCGGTCAATGAAAATTTTTCAGTGACTCACTTATAAAAAACGTGGAAAGAGCGATGACCTCTGTTTGATGTTTGATACTTTCAGTGCACAGTTGTTTTTCGAACACCCTGTATACACATACTTAAAAGCGCATAAATGTAAAAAAAAAGGCATAAAAACATTTTTAAGTGTTAAATATTATTGTTAAATTTTATTGCTTCCAAAATAAGGTAGAAATAATCGTAATTTTAGGTTACGGTTATTTATAATGTAAGTTATCCATACATAATTACTTTGTCTGCTATCTTAGGCCTGTATATTTTAAATTTTGTATTAAATTTTTTATTCTGATTTCATTAAAAAAAATATGTTTAGAAACTGTACGATTTCATGTTTTCAGTACAGTCAACTCCCGATTATCCGCGATAGTGGGCGGCACAAGTTTCGCGGATAATCCAAATTTTTACAGGAAAAATAAATTAATCTTCAAATTACACGCATAACAAGTGCTATGTTTCATTCAGACTAGTAATTATTATTGCAAGCATAATACATACTGAAAAGTTACCTGTTTAAATCTTCTTAAAATAATCAGTTACTTGCTTCTGTTTTTTTTACGGCAAAACATTTTTGTTTGATTCGGGACTGCAATCGGGCTTAACCATCTTATCAGCTAATAGCGCATCGTCTTGTCCTTCAAGGAACTCGAATAGGACGTCGACATGGTGCAAAGCTGATTCATGATTCACCCGAAGCTGTGAAATCTGCTCCTCATCTTCTTCACTTCCTTCGTTTTTGAGCTGCTATTCTTCTAACTTTATTAATTATCTGCTCGTCACTAAATGTTCAAATCCAGGGTCATGATGCCGCAGCCCAGCTATTTGGCGATATTAGTTTCATCAACGTTTTCGCCTCCGGGAACCGATTTCACTAATTTGGTTAGTTCTATGATGTTAACACCATTTTCTTCAGAAGCACAATTCCATCACAGAGAAGTTTCGCCCACGACCTACTGATAGTGATGGGTTCAATTGTATCCCAGATCTATTTTAGCGACTAAAAAAATATATTACGAACCGCATTAAAAAAATATTACCTCGACTAAAAAATTAGCTATATTTTAGCGACTAAAAATTAGCTATATTTTAGCGACTAAAATTACCTATATTTTAGCGACTAAAATTACCTATATTTTAGCGACTAAAATTACCTATATTTTAGCGACTAAAATTACCTATATTTTAGCGACTAAAAATTATTACCTCAAAGTCGCTTCGCGGGTAATCGGGAGTTGACTATATATATAAAAGGAAAAAAAAATACCTTTTTTTTTTAAAAACTTGGTAGTAAATCCAACGAATACTATTGGGTTGATGCATAAGTTCATGCCGTTTTTTTCACCGCACTACTGGTGGGAAAACGGAATCAATCAGCTACAGTATGTATTCCCCTCCATTGTTTACGATGGTGCCCCGACGTCTGGATAGGTCTGCAATGTTATTCTTGAAAAAACGTGCAGGCTTTGCTGCGAAGAAATCATCAAGGAAATTTTGGAGATACACATCATTGTTGAACGTTCTGCCACGGAGTGCATTCGACAAAGATCGGAACAGGTGATAGTCTGAAGGGGCGACATCTGGGCAGGGACGTCGCCAAGGGGGTGCGAGCCCACCCTGCCGCTCACCCAGTTCAAAATGGGCCATTTTTCAATATACTTAACCATAAAATATAATCTGGACTCGTCAGGTAATGATGTCTTGTGTTTTACTTCATGTAGCCCCTACGTATTTTTCCCTTAGGAAGTGCATTGTTTACGTCTCCGTAGAAAGGTTTTCAAAATAGCATCCCTTGAGCCATGAAAATTCAATTGTTCTCCACTCTTCCAATTCCTTAGATTAAGCCTCTTTTTCATGTTTGCACGGGCAGGGAGCGAATGAGGAGAGTGGATAGGAATTCACTGAGGGTGATAATTACTAATTACTCTGCTGTTTGTTTTCTTTACAAAATTGGGGATTCTAACACGGAAAGTGGAGTCTAAAGCTATACTAGCCCTCTTAAGACTGCCCCTGGACAGTGAAAGAACAGAAAATGGCTGACGACTGTTTTGTATGAGAGGAATGCAAAGCAAAGTCGCTGGCTGGAAGGAAGGAAGTTAAAGAGGGGGAGGTATTGTGTCTGCGTGGCACAACGTTAAAATTTGATTTGGATAAACAAAACGGCATTTTCTTTTAAATAAATGTTCAAGTACAGTACTATTTTCGTAAACAAAATGGAAACAATGCATCCAGAGCAAGCAAAAAGTTGAAGGAAACATTCTACCAACACTTTTATCTTACACCAATGGCGTAACTAGTCAGATCCATGTATGTATGTGTGCCCAGGTGGAGAGGGTCGGAATTGCACGAATTCTTTTGAAGCCGGTAGTGAAAAGCATTGAAGCCGATCCGGTGACGCAGTGGTTTAATCGCTGGCTTATGACCATTCGTCAGAGAAGAGTCCGGGTTCGAATCACGTGATGCATGGATGTTGTGTTTGTCTTACGGCACGGGTTTCCTCCCTTCCCTGGAACCAGTGACCTTAAATTAGGGACGGGCGACTGCTTATAGCCCATTGAGTTGCTCACGCCGGTCGTGTAACCTTCAATTAAAAGGAAAAAAAAAAGACATTAAAATTTGTTCTTTCACTGTTTCGTAAAGAACTTTTTTTTTTAAATCCTCAAGCTTGCCCCAGCAAAAATAATCCTCGCCCACCGTCGCCCATCCTCATTTCGAAGTCTAGCGACATCCCTGCATCTGGGGAATAGGCCGGATGTAGAAGGATCTCCCATTTCATGTCCTGAATGGCCATTTTGGTCATGTTTGCACTGTGAGGGGGGCGTGAGTTATCATGTGTGAAGGACACCATGGCGCCGATGTGGCCGTTTCTGCTGAATTGCTCCCTCCACATGGTGGAGTTGCTCACAATAGAGTGCAGTGTTGACGGTCCGATTCCTCGGCAGCATTTCCCAGTGAATAATGCCTTCCATGTCCCACCAGACACACAACATGATCTTCGCAGGATGAAGGTCATGTTTTGGACGTGGTGTGGGCATCTTGTCTGGGACTAGCTATTCCCTCCGATGCCTGAAATTCACGTACAGGCACCACTTTTCATCTCCAGTAATAATACGTGACAGAAAGGGTTTGTGTTGCTGAGAACATTCGCGATAACGAGCGAGCAAGGAACCACATATGGCAACACGCTGATTCTTGCTGTCCTCGGTGAGAGTGTGAGGCACCCAAGACCCCAATTTCTGGACCTTTCCCAAACGTTTCAGGTGTCGCACCAATGTGTCATGATCACAGTCCATCTCAGTGGCCAATGCGCGTGTGGCTTGACGCGGATCCAAGTGGATAAAATGGTTCAAACGATCATCAAAGTGAGATGGACGACCTGAGTGTGGAGAATTTTCGAGGTCAAAATTGCCACCTCGGAACCGCTCAAACCATTTGCGGACTGTCCTCGGAACAATAGCATCCTCCCCATACACAGCACAAATTTGTTGAGTAGCCTCGACGGCTGTGGATCCCTTGTTAAACTCGTAGAGGAACAGATGTAGGAAATATTCATTCCTCTCTACTTGACACTCCATACTTCCGGACCTGAAAACCAAAAACGATTAGCCACAATCGCACAACGCAATATGATTTAGATACACGGTATTACTGGCTACATTTTGATATACAACTGGCCATCTGCACCGTCACTACTGACCTGGTAAACACTCGTGAAGTAAAACGGCATGAACTTATGCATCAACCCAATATTTTGTTTTATATATTTAGTACCGCTATTACACATATGTACAGGTGATCGTAGGATGTCTATGTCTGTGGCGTGCTTAAACAAAAGCTATTACAGCTATCAAGAGTAAATTTTATATTTAGAAGTTTTGTGAAATAATATTAATATTATATAAAACAGTACATTTCAACATTTCTTAAAGATAGTTGAAAGTTATTGTCTATTAAAAAAAAATCTGAAGTTCCAAAGCATTCAGTCGCTTCAAAAAATCACGATTGAAAAAAAAAAAAACTTGATTTGTGATAAGTCCTCCTACAGAAAAAATAAAATTATTACAAAAGAATTAAAAAAAAAAAGCTCCAGCAGAAAATAAAAATTCACCGTCGCGCCATAAGAGTTTAACTTTGAACGAGTGCGTTTTCTCAGTCTTTCTGTCTCAGTGGTTAAGACTGAGACAGAAAGACAGAAAACGAGAAACATATTTCAGAAAGACTGAGAAAACGAGAAATATATTTCAGAAAGACTGAGAAAACGAGAAATATATTTCAGAAAGACTGAGAAAACGAGAAATATATTTCAGAAAGACTGAGAAATATATTTCTGTTGAGCCAATATAAACGACGTCGGTTCGACTCCCACTCGGCGCGAAAGGTTCGTCTGGCGTATGGGCTGAATAATTCAGGATCTTCGATTTTGCGAAATTTCTGTCTAAATACGAAAAAATTTGAAACGGACTTTTCTGAAAAAAAAAAAACGGAATTTCTGACTACGGAAAATTCGTGAAAATAAAACAAAGAAAAATCTTTTTGATAAGCTACAAAAGACGGGCACTTTTAAAAACGGAAATTTCGTTAAAATACGTGTACTTACCGGCAACTTTACATCACGTTATTTTCAGAAATTTTCCGTGAATTCACACCGCTTATTTTTTATAGTGTAGTTAATTTAGCATTAGTGTCAAGTAAAATGTTTACTAATCTTTGTTTGTTTAAAATTTCTCAAATTCAGAGAAAAAAGACAATTGCGAACGTTATGTAGTAAGTTCTTAGTTGTGCTTTCTATTGCATTGCTGAAACAAAAAAAAAAAAAAAAAAAAAAAAAAACGCCCGCACTACATGAAAGGAAGCTACAGCTTTCCTAAAAGTTGTTGACACTTTTTACTCAGAGCGTGGAATGCGAAAACATTTTTTTTTTTTTCGTCTAGACCGAAAATAAACAACATGCCCTTCTCTGATGCGATCACGGATCAACTTTGACTACACCAAATGGAACTATAGAACGCTGTCTCGATTCCCTCAAAGTTGAAACAAACCGGGTTGCGGGTAAACTAGTTAAAGAACTGTGTATTTTCGATAATCTGAAATTCAAAATTTTACGTGCAATCGAAAAAAGTAAATACGTAAATGAATTACGTTTAACAGAGCGGCCTCAGTAGCGCAGTGGTATAAGTGCTGGCTTCTGACCATTCGTCTTAGTCTGGAAATCCCGGGAAGACATGGGTGTTGTGCTTGTTTTACGGCACTGGCTCTCTCCCTTCCCTGGAACCCGTGGACCTAAATTAAGGACGACCGACTGCATATACCCCATAGAGTTGCTCATGGTAGTCCTTAAACACCCCCCCCCAAAAAAAAAAAAAAAACGTTTATCCGAATTGAAAAAGCGAAAATTATCGGAACTAACGCAGATTACACATAAATGTCAAAAACGTATAACTGGAATACGTGTAACCGAGGTTTCATTGTTAATACACTGCTGGCCACCCGAAATGCAACACCAAGAAGGAAGCATCCGATTGGCCTGAAATTCGCAGCATGCGTCACCCGCGAGAGGACATGCAAACGATTAGCATTGCAGGGCATATGCAAATCATGTGCGCCCGGCACGCCACCGAGAAGCACTATAAGAAGGGTGCACAGAAGGCGGGGTTTAAGTAGGGAAGTGTGTCGTGCTGCCGGACCTGTGCGCGGGAAGCTTCCTGATGCCTCGTCGTAGAATACGGCAGTCATTCCAGCACGTTTCTGAGTTCGACAGAGGACGAATAGTAGCTTATCGCGACAGCGGTTTATCGTACCGAGACATCGACGCCCGCGTGGGACGGCATCCAGCCACAGTGAGGCGAGTATGGATTCGGTGGGTGCAGGAGAGTCGGACGGACCGACGTGAGCGATTGCCGCAGACCCGGCACACCACCGAACGAGAGGCTGGCATGTTGTGCGGCGGGCATTGACGGCTCGCACCGCCACATCACGAACGTTAGCGCAGGAGTTAGGGTGTGTTGTGCAGCAACCTGTGTCAGCACGTACCGTTCGACGTCATCTGCAGGAGCGGGGACTTGTCGCACGGCGCCCATTGCTCCGATTACGATTGACTTTACACCGCCACCGGCGAGTGCGGGGCAGTGGGCCGTAGAACGCCGCGCCCGGACTACGGAATGGCACGACATTGTCTTCTCCGACGAATCCCGCTTCTGCCTGCAACACAACGATGGTCGGATCCACGTGTGGCGGCACCGCGGCGAGAGACTGTATGACGCCTGCATTATGCATCACCATACCGGTCCATCGCCTGGCGTTATGGTTTGGGGCGCAATTGGATATTACACCCGCACTCCTCTGGTACGCATCGCCGATACTCTCAACAGCCACCGCACCATCTCCGACGTTTTGGAGCCTGTAGTTCCTCCCTTACCTGCAGAACCTGCCAGCGGCCACGTTTCAACAGGACAATGCGCGCCCGCACGTGGCACGCATCGTGCAATAATTCTTCACGGCCCACCAGGTGTCACTGCTGCTGTGGTCCGCCTGTTCTCCCGACATGTCGCCCATCGAACACGTCTGGTCGCTGATCGGCAACCGAGTGGCCCGGCAAGCACCACCCGCGGCTACGCCTGATGAACTGTGGCAACGTGTGGAAGCAGCCTGGACCGACATACCCCAAGCCCACATCCAAAGCCTCTTTCGTTCGATGCCGCGGCCTGTAGCGGCCGTTATTGCCAGCCATGGGGGCCACACGAACTATTGATGTCTGCGTGTTCCGCAAGTCGCACGGGCCTGTAAGCTCAATCGTTTCATCTTTGTATCTGTTGTTATGTGTCCAGTAAATCTGGCTTTGCTATCTCGTGTCCTTCTTGGTGTTGCATTTTGGGTAGCCAGCAGTGTATATATTTTAAAATTAACTTAAGTTAAAAGTTAAAAATTTTAAAATTAACTTAAGTTAAAATATATATATTATATATATATACACACACATGCATGCACTGAGACCGTGAAAGAGGATCCAGGAACTCCCCCCCACCTTCCTGGCTACGTCACTGTGTGTTTCATAGTAGTGAAGCAATCAGCATTGGGCAATTGATTTGTAATCTTGTAGAGCAAATCCCTGGTCACAAACGAACGTAATCGCTGTATGCAGGAATGATGTGAAAAACATTGATATGAAAAACATCTGTCTTGACGCTCAGCGTCTTTGTTTCGTTGAAACGCTACAGCAATTTCAAGTTCATGGTGAAGTTATTCTTTTATTTATTTTTGCTCTGTTTGCTTACTCGCTTAAGATCTCACTGTTTTTTGTTTTGAAATGAATCGTTCACTTGGAAATGTCTATAGATGAATGCAATTTATCGGAATCCTTATCTCCAGTTAGCCGAGTGCCAGACGAAGTGTGAAATATAGAGAAAGTTCTTGATGATTGATCATCGTACGTCATGAATCTAAGGGAAAATGAAATCGGACTCGGAAGATAAAGTAGACAAAGGAAAAAGCAGCATCACTGTCATCACTCAATTATCAGTCACAGTCGCACGGTGAAAAATAAATGGTGTGAATTCACGGTAATAATTTGCAACAAAATTGCCGGTATTTGTCCGTCTTCTAAGGAAATTTCCGTTTTTAAAAGTTCCCGTTTCTTCTAACTTTTGTATTTTCATAGATTTTCCGTAGTCGGTGGTTCCGTTTATTTCAGAAAAATCCGTTTTGGGGTTTTTTCGTATTTATACAGACATGTCGCAGAATCTTCGATTTTGACAGATCCTTTCCTTTTTCACCTGGTGGAGATTGAACCAGCCTCGTTTGGAGACGCGTGTGCTATGTTGAGCGAGAAAGCCACGTAAAGCGTAATCACGTATCAGGTAGAACTCTCATCGCGCAATGATGAATTTTTGTTGTTGTTATTAATGCGGGTGAATTAGTCATTTTATTTTCTGTTAGAGCTCATTATATTTCTGAATAGTTTTTTTTCTCTGTGGGATTACAAATTACGTACTTTTCTCATCATGATTTTTCGAAGCAACAGAATGCTTCGGAACTTGAGGTCTTTTTAAACTGACAACGACTTTCAACTATCTCTAACAAAAGGTGTGAAATGCACTGTTTTATAGTATTGTTTTACAAAATTCCTAAATATAAAATTTACTCTTGATTGGCAAAACAGCTTTTGTCGTAAGGGGTCCACAGACTGACAGACAGGCATCATACAATCACCTGCACAATAATTTAAATATTAGGTTTCTTACGATAACATTATAAAATAGCTGACCCACAAAGTGGGGGAGCCGCCCCGGTGGCGCAGGGGTCTAAGCTGGCGGATTTGTGGGTCAGCTATTTTAATGCGCAGGGGTCTAACTTCAAATAAGATCCATTCGTCCGAGAAGGGTACGGGTTCGAATCCCGGTGAGGCATGGATGTTGTGCTTTTCTTACTGCACTGTCTCTCTCCCTTCCCTGGAACCAGTGGCCCTAAATTAGATTATATGTAGAGAATTTTTTCCAGGTCTTAAACAACCCTTAGAAATAGGAAGCTAGGAGATTTGGGCTAGAGTGCCCGATAGGAAAGTCACACGGAAGCGAAGTAGAAAGGGGGAGAAAGACGCCCTTATTTATTACCGGGGGCCAGTACCCGGGGTCCGACGGCTTAATGTGCCCATCTGATCAGATCATATGTAGAGGATTTTAGGAAGGGAGTGTCTGACCCCAGGTCTTAAACAACCCTTAGAAATAGGAAGCTAGGAGATTTGGGCTAGACTGCCCGATAGGAAAGTGACACGGAAGCGAGGTAGAAGACGCCCTTATTTACTACCGGGGGACCAGTACCCGGGGTCCGACGGCTTAATGTGCCCATCAGATCAGATCATATGTAGAGGATTTTAGGAAGGGAGTGTCTGACCCCAGGTCTTAAACAACCCTTAGAAATAGGAAGCTAGGAGATTTGGGCTAGAGTGCCCGATAGGAAAGTCACACGGAAGCGAGGTAGAAGACGCCCTTATTTACTACCGGGGGGCCAGTACCCGGGGTCCGACGGCTTAATGTGCCCATCAGATCAGATCATATGTAGAGGATTTTAGGAAGGGAGTGTCTGACCCCAGGTCTTAAACAACCCTTAGAAATAGGAAGCTAGGAGATTTGGGCTAGACTGCCCGATAGGAAAGTGACACGGAAGCGAGGTAGAAGACGCCCTTATTTACTACCGGGGGACCAGTACCCGGGGTCCGACGGCTTAATGTGCCCATCAGATCAGATCATATGTAGAGGATTTTAGGAAGGGAGTGTCTGACCCCAGGTCTTAAACAACCCTTAGAAATAGGAAGCTAGGAGATTTGGGCTAGAGTGCCCGATAGGAAAGTCACACGGAAGCGAGGTAGAAGACGCCCTTATTTACTACCGGGGGCCAGTACCCGGGGTCCGACGGCTTAATGTGCCCATCAGATCAGATCATATGTAGAGGATTTTAGGAAGGGAGTGTCTGACCCCAGGTCTTAAACAACCCTTAGAAATAGGAAGCTAGGAGATTTGGGCTAGACTGCCCGATAGGAAAGTCACACGGAAGCGAGGTAGAAGACGCCCTTATTTACTACCGGGGGACCAGTACCCGGGGTCCGACGGCTTAATGTGCCCATCAGATCAGATCATATGTAGAGGATTTTAGGAAGGGAGTGTCTGACCCCAGGTCTTAAACAACCCTTAGAAATAGGAAGCTAGGAGATTTGGGCTAGAGTGCCCGATAGGAAAGTCACACGGAAGCGAGGTAGAAGACGCCCTTATTTACTACCGGGGTCCGACGGCTTAATGTGCCCATCAGATCAGATCATATGTAGAGGATTTTAGGAAGGGAGTGTCTGACCCCAGGTCTTAAACAACCCTTAGAAATAGGAAGCTAGGAGATTTGGGCTAGAGTGCCCGATAGGAAAGTCACACGGAAGCGAGGTAGAAGACGCCCTTATTTACTACCGGGGGCCAGTACCCGGGGTCCGACGGCTTAATGTGCCCATCAGATCAGATCATATGTAGAGGATTTTAGGAAGGGAGTGTCTGACCCCAGGTCTTAAACAACCCTTAAAAATAGGAAGCTAGGAGATTTGGGCTAGAGTGCCCGATAGGAAAGTCACACGGAAGCGAGGTAGAAGACGCCCTTATTTACTACCGGGGGCCAGTACCCGGGGTCCGACGGCTTAATGTGCCCATCAGATCAGATCAGATCATATGTAGAGGATTTTAGGAAGGGAGTGTCTGACCCCAGGTCTTAAACAACCCTTAGAAATAGGAAGCTAGGAGATTTGGGCTAGAGTGCCCGATAGGAAAGTCACACGGAAGCGAGGTAGAAGACGCCCTTATTTACTACCGGGGGGCCAGTACCCGGGGTCCGACGGCTTAATGTGCCCATCAGATCAGATCATATGTAGAGGATTTTAGGAAGGGAGTGTCTGACCCCAGGTCTTAAACAACCCTTAGAAATAGGAAGCTAGGAGATTTGGGCTAGACTGCCCGATAGGAAAGTGACACGGAAGCGAGGTAGAAGACGCCCTTATTTACTACCGGGGGACCAGTACCCGGGGTCCGACGGCTTAATGTGCCCATCAGATCAGATCATATGTAGAGGATTTTAGGAAGGGAGTGTCTGACCCCAGGTCTTAAACAACCCTTAGAAATAGGAAGCTAGGAGATTTGGGCTAGAGTGCCCGATAGGAAAGTCACACGGAAGCGAGGTAGAAGACGCCCTTATTTACTACCGGGGTCCGACGGCTTAATGTGCCCATCAGATCAGATCATATGTAGAGGATTTTAGGAAGGGAGTGTCTGACCCCAGGTCTTAAACAACCCTTAGAAATAGGAAGCTAGGAGATTTGGGCTAGAGTGCCCGATAGGAAAGTCACACGGAAGCGAGGTAGAAGACGCCCTTATTTACTACCGGGGGCCAGTACCCGGGGTCCGACGGCTTAATGTGCCCATCAGATCAGATCATATGTAGAGGATTTTAGGAAGGGAGTGTCTGACCCCAGGTCTTAAACAACCCTTAAAAATAGGAAGCTAGGAGATTTGGGCTAGAGTGCCCGATAGGAAAGTCACACGGAAGCGAGGTAGAAGACGCCCTTATTTACTACCGGGGGGCCAGTACCCGGGGTCCGACGGCTTAATGTGCCCATCAGATCAGATCAGATCATATGTAGAGGATTTTAGGAAGGGAGTGTCTGACCCCAGGTCTTAAACAACCCTTAGAAATAGGAAGCTAGGAGATTTGGGCTAGAGTGCCCGATAGGAAAGTCAAACGGAAGCGAGGTAGAAGACGCCCTTATTTACTATCGGTGGCCCTAAATTAAGGACAGACAATTGCTTATGGCCCATCAAGTTGCTCACGGTGGTCGTTAAAACTTATATATATAGAAAGAAACGTGGGGAAGAGGACAAGGAATAGATCCGGTGGCACAGTAACAAAAATTTCATGTGCTATGCTATCCACAATATCCGATCTTGGTACAGAATTTCAAAATAAGATTCTCCGACAGACGAGTGCAATTTAATAATTAACCAAACCTCAAGTATTCTCACGAATCACTCCAATTACCGGATTTTTTTCCGTCATATGGATACGGAAAAAGTGAGAACAGAATTTTCCCGTTAATATATAAAAGGAATTGTGGAAAGGTTTCAGAATTTTCTGTTAACACCTCTTCAAAACGACAAGTTACCGTCAATATACTAAAAGAATGGCGGAAAGGTTTCTGAAAATTCAGAATTTTCCTGACGTACGAAAAATTCGAGAAATTCAGGTGGTTTTCTGTCATTTCACGGAAAAGTTCAGAAATATGCTTCGTTAATTTACGAAAGGAATCATGGAAAGTAACTCGTGAATTTCAGAAAAAATTTTACTGTGTGAGATTACCAACTCTTTAGTTTTCAGTTAAAAGTAAACCTTAGATTAGAATTCATCAGAGGATAAAGATCACTTTAATAAATTCAGGTAAAAGTGGTAACAATATAAAAATCTGCCAAAAATGATATCTCAACCCTAAATACAGCATGTCAATTCATTGTTATGATAAATATCGACTCAGCTGAAGAACAGAATAAATTGCACAAATTTAAAATACCGAAAAAATTCTTTCAGAACGATAATTTATCATCCATTCGCTAGTCTTTTCCCCAATTCTCTGTCTTCATCAATTCTCTTCCACATCATGCTTTCGAATTTGATCCTTCCGCTTCCTCCAGTGATCCTCTTCTAGGCCTTTTCATGTGCTTTGGTATCGAGTCTAGTATGTTAGCAGTCCAACGATCTTCTAGCAGTATGTGCAGCCCATTGCCACCTGTGTGTCTTTACTTCGATTCTGATGTCATCCACTTCCTGATCCAAGAGTTCATTTTCCTATCTTCCTTGGTTACTCTAAGCATGCACATCTCCATGTCTTTCTTACTTGTCCATGTCTCTGATCCATTAGTACGAACTGGAAGGATGCATTGATTAAACACTTTTCTTTCGAGACATAATGGTAAATTGCCCTTGAAAATTGTTCTGCTTCTTCCAAATATGTTCCAGTGAAGTTTTACACCGAAGAGCCAAAACATTATGACCACCTGCCTAATATGAAGTTGGTTCTCCACGTGCAACCAAAACTGCTCTTACAAAAGCCTTCTCGAGTACTATATATATACTCCAATTCCCCCTAAAAGTGTACTCATCGTTGTATTCACACAGTTTTTTCCGGGGGGAGGCAATTACAAATAAATTTTAAATAGAGTATACAAATCTTCTTATGCTCGTATATCGCAAATGCAAATTCCAAGCAATCTACAAATACAAGTGATTAAAAATGTAAAAATGTTATACCTTTGCTTTAATTCAGTAATGTACTATGGATTTCACCGTGGGGTGGTGTAAAATATTGAGGATGCTAGTAAGATAAAACTGTGCTGGAGAAAGTCCCCCCCCCAAAAAAAAAAAAATAGGAGTGGTAAAAACGTTCTCGCCTTACTACAAGCGTGTTTCTGATTATTAAGGAATCATGACAGAGTTACCTGAAAACGTATGACGTAGTTTCATTTAGTTTCAGCCCCTTTAGATTAGCACATACTAATAAAAAAAAATAAAAAAAATTAAATAGCCGTAAACGATGCCAGTTTGAGGTGCCTCGATTTTATTTTATTTTTTATTTTTTTCTTCTTGTAACAGAGTGTAAACCACCCACCGCCAGAAAAATAAAATAAAAAAATAACCACTTTTCTATGGGAACATTTTCTAATAACTGGAAGCACTGTACTGGAAGCACTAACGTAACGTCAGCTACACTGAGGCTTAGCCGTATACATGGAAAGTCGGCATCCAGAAGACTGAAATAAAGCTGAATGCCAGCTTCCAAAATATGATGATGTATTGCAGCGCAAACATCTCTACTCTATGGAATTAGGTTTTTATTGCGGAAGTAGTCGGAATTACGTCAGTGCTTGAAAAATTGCCCCTTCAGCGAGGACTGTTTAATGATTTATTGAAGGATGAGAAAAATTTCAAATTGAAGTTCATGTGGATGTTTTTTATTATTATTATTATATTTTCCCTCATTTATTTAGTTTTTTTTAAATTAATTTCTCCAAATATTCAGCTATAAACGAAAACAATTAGACTAAATATAAGGGGAGATCCCCAAAAAACTTACGGGGGATCAAGGATTTTCGGGGGGGGGGGGTAAGCACCCCGAAAAAATGCCTGAATACATACATCACTGAGTGTACTGTTGGTAAAGACAGGAGAGCCTTATCACGACTAGTCGTGGAACGCAATAACGGTATCCATCCGCGTTAATGTGCTCTTCTACTGTTTCCTTTCTGATCCCCCCACCCACCACACATCTCACAAGCAGTGGGGATTGTGAATGGGGGTCTGGTGGATGCCGAACTGCTTCCCCTACCGCCTGTTTAAGTAACGTACCTTTCGAGTTTCCACGATTGTCAATTTACTGTCTCTGTGTTGTTAACGTTGGAGGAGGTCTTCCACCCATTCTCCCTGCCCGAGTTGTATCACAAGTGGGCAGAAACAGCTGAAAGTGCGAAGCTCTTGATTCAGCAACTTTTCATAACAAATTTATTTCCAAAAGTGCACTAACTTCTGGAACTTTTATTTAGATGGCAATTTTGTCTGATAAACTGCTGAGCAAACAAAAATGGATTCTGAGCAATAATTCTACTGGTTTTCGCTCAAAACTCTAGGGACTACATTTCGTAGCGGAGGTAGCTGTTTCGCAACCTGCAGAGTTGTACACTCTTAGGTTGACTCGGAGTGTAGCAGGCCTTAGTCTCTGATCCGAGACGTCATCATCAGGGTCAAAACAAATGCTGCCGTGACTGCCATCTTAGCAGCGAGGTTAGAGCAAGGCGATATCAGGATTCTAATTTTTTGTAACTTCACAACATCGATGGGAAAAATTTATAAATTTCGGTAAATGCAAAACATTTGATAAAAATCAAAACGCAAACATCACTGTGTGAGCCGTGGGAGCGATGAATTCAGTGATTATTTCATATCTACAAACTAATTCAGATATAAAAGAGCTTTAACATTTTCTTTTTACATCAGTGGGTTGTTGTTTTGCACGAATTCACCGGTATTACCGTAGGCACCATGCATTTTTTTTTTAAAACAAACTATATTCTGTTTCATCTAAATAAGTTAAGGAGGGGGAAAAAAGCAAAGCTTAAAAACTTCATCTGATAAGTTAATGAGGAACATTCCATGCATCACAATAAAATTTCCGTTATTGATATGGTAATTCCATATTCTTTCAGCAACACAATGTGCGACTGATTCACATTTTTTTTTAATTTCAGGACGTCGGAAAAGTAAACATCTAAATATTTCATACAAAATAAGGAAACAGCACTGGACAAAAAAGAAAGAAAACAACAATGAATAATGAACACATTAACTGCCATGTGAGTTGTATTTAACTCACGCTAGTTTTGCGCCCGGGGCCATATGAAGCATATATAACTCACACGTCTTCTTACCTTGGGAGCGGCGTGGTGCGTAGGCAAGCTGCCATGCTGTAACATACATGTTACGTAATGGGAGACCCTCTGGGTAAAACCCTGCAGTTGGTTCGTGAAAATCTTGCTTGTTGATGTTCTTATTGTTACAAATAAATTAGACAGGAATAGGATCGTTTTGTTTTCGAAGATTTTATTCTATTTTCGTAATAAAACACGGTGGCTCAAAAGGAAATACTTGTTTTTCTAGTGTGGCAGTCAATGTGTTAATGAAACGTTGCTAAGCCTAATGATTCATGAAACGTTGCTTAACCCTTTAATCGGCTGGAGCGAATTAACTCGGGGTTACCAAAATGGGCTGAAATCAGCACGACGTGTATTCGCTGTTGAAGAAGTGGGACGAATGCGGATTAAACGAATGAACCTCCGCATCAGAAAGCGTTGCTTTCCTCCTTAGCTTTGTTATTCAAAGTGGTGATTTAGGGAGATGACACTAATCCGTTTCGATTGATTACCTGCTAAAAAGGCCATGGCGGCGAACCTAAGAAAGGAGAGAGAAGATATTTGAGCCTCTTGTTTCTGTCCAGTGGCTTGATGTCCGTGTCAAGGGGACTAGCCCTTCGCCATCATGCTTTCAGTCATGGAAGAAAGGATAAACCGCCCCAGTGGCACATTGGTCTAAGCACTGGCTTCTGACTAATCGGCCGACATGGACCCGGGTTCGAACCCAGTGAGGCATGAATTGTGTGCTTATCTTACGGCACTGGATCTCTCCCTGCCCTGGACCCAGTGTCTCTAAATTAGGGACGGGCCACTGCTTATAAGCCATCGAGTTGCCCCCAGTGGTTGATAAACTCCCAACAACAACAACAAAATCATCGGCCGCTTAAAGGGTTAAGCTTAATGTTACATGAAACGTTACTTAAACCTGCTTAGTTTCGCTGGAACTATTACGTTTGCAAAAAAATAGCCTAGTTCATCAATTCATAAGAAATGTGCAATCTAAATTAATGAAAATACTAACTTCTCTTCGAATCCTCATACCGCACGCAAATCTTCGGCTGTCTCAGTATAAGACATACGCCGAGCAAACAGACTGTTTCTAGGTTTCAATCGTACCGGGTTTGGTTTGTTATGACCCAGTTGCTGACGTCAGAAAAGGGGGTCGCGTAGGCTTAAGCCTCTAGTACTCGAGATGCCTTTGCTCTGTCCCGGCGAGGCGTTGACTCTACAAGATGTGTCTTGTCCGATGAATTGCCGCACATCAGATTTACTGTTCCAACAAAAACCACAGATGCTCGATTGGATTTGATGTCTGGGAAACTTTGAGGCCACGGCAATTCTTGGAAGTCTTCCTCATGTTCCTCGAACCATTCTCAAACAATCCGGTAGTGTGGCTGGCACATTATTCTTCTGAAAGGAGGGACAACCAGAGGGCAATACCATTGCCACGAAAGGATGTACCTGGTCTGCAATGATGCTTTGGTAGGTGATAGGCGTCATAGTTTCCTGCACATGAATAACTGGACCCAAGATCTCCCAAAAGAACATTGTTTAAAGCATTATACTTCTTCCACCGGCTTGTTTTTCCGCAACTCCTCTTAAAAACACCTCAGCAACGTAACACCTCAACAATACCTTGTGGAAGGGACTTAATGAAGTGTGGACCTCGTTGTACTTTCAGGATAAGTTGTTCGTTTTCAACTGACGACAGGAGATATGAGAAAAGAGACATGGATGCCAGCTCAGGGTTTAAATACCATGAGTGCAGAACCATCGTCTTGAGGCCAATCTTGCTAATAACTTCATCATCGTAGGCTGACAGCCTTTGAATTAAGAAAATATCATTGATTGGTGCATCAGCTGCAGATCGGCATGTAAGCCATGATTGTATGTATAGAGTGATAACAAAACGGTTGAATCGTTGAATTCCTTGTAGTTTGTGTGCTGTCCGATTATTTCTGTTACATTACCGTCAAATAACAGTTCAATTTTCATTGAATATATTGCCTTAGCCATCCAGCGTGCTCTATGAAGCGCACCAGGCTTGCGAATTCTTACTTTTTTCCAAGTTCAAGCCAAACCATAAAGGTGGCAAGATGCAGAAACTCATCATAGTCATTACGTATGTGTCTTATTTTCAACTGCTCAGAAATGAAAGATTTCATAATAACCGTTGCTGGAACAAGAAGCACTTGTGGAAGTTTTGGCTCATGACGTTCTAGTTTCGACCAGTTGTCCCGAAATCTTCTAAACATTTCAATATCAGGTCCACTTGATAGCCTCCTGGTGCCAACACTCACCCAGGTATACGGCGCTTACATACCTGGCCCTCCACATGATGTAAAAATAAACGAGATTCATCGGATCACACGACCTTCCAATCATACAAGGCCATTTTCTGATGCTCACTAGATCATGTAGGGGTTTTCACGGTAAACCGAGGTTAGTATGGGCACCCGGAGCGGCCTGCGGATACGCAGCCCAATTTTCAACAGGGATCGATGTACTGTGTTTTTGTGACACATTACTTTCGTCACCAGCATTCAAATTAGTGTCAAGTTGCATCACAGTATCCCCTTCTGCTGGCTGGTCCCATGCGCAATAGCCTTTGCTCACCTTTAGCATTGATGGTCAAACCTTGCCGGCGGTTCGTGGTTTCCCTCCTCGGACCACTTTTTGAAGGTACTAACCATGGCTGACCGTGAGCACCTCGCATGGCTTGCCGTCTTGGAAATTCTCTGACCAGTTGTCTGACAATTACAATTTGGCCTTTGTCAGACTTGCTTTAGTTCGCTGCGTTTCCCATCTGAAGAACAAAAATAACAGTGATTAATAGAGCTCAATATCAGGTGTTATTTATACCGTTTCATGACCTTTACATTCGTCGTCGTTTACCTGCTGTTGCTTCGATTTGCATAAAGGCGCGCTGGTCATAATGTTATGGCTCTTCGGTGTATCTTACTTATACAAGGAGTTATTTGTGTAACACAGAATGCAACTGTGAGCTTTCTCACATAGGAATGGCTTGTCGTCAACAGGATAATAGTTTGGCAGATAATAAATCAGCGATTGAAAATATACCTAGATAAACATGTCTCGACCAAGGCCGTCTAGAAAACAGGAGGACATGACATTAGAGAGATGAGTTCCCTCCTTTTGTGATGTCGCTTTCAGATTACGTGACCTGGTACGTCGGTGTCGTGTTTGAAACTGTAGGTGGACTATTTATAGTGAGTGGTAACACACGGAGAGCCGCGGTTTCAAAGCTAAACAAACCGGCCGGCGGCTTCGGCGAAATGATGCACATAACAGTAGAGGTCTGCACGGGCCCTGACCGGTTCGGGCCTTTGCTCATGTCTAAGTTGGGAAACCGGGCCGGGCCCGGGCATGCAATATTTAATGTAAAACAGCAGACACGGGCCGAGCAGGTTTTTTTTTTTTTATGAGCAAAACAATCGCTGTACGGTGCCTTTCTCTTTTGGAAATCTCACAACATACAACAGCATATTAAGATTGAATAATTTCCGCTGTTGGAAAAAATAGAAGTTTTACGATATCCTCCCCTCCTACAAAACAATTGGAGTATGTCAGCTCCTTTAGTTTTTCAATGTGAATGTGGTCCCTTCTCTCTCTAACTTCTACCCTCCTCTCATGCTTCAGGCAGGCTATTAACTGCAGCATTTATAAACCGAGCCACTCGCTTGCAGACGATCTTTTTTATTGTCCTGATAGAATCCAGTTCAGCCTTGTTCTCTCAAGGCTGAACTGGATTCTATCAGGCTGTAACATTAAGCAAAAACAGCGAGGACAGAAAATATGAGTTGGGACACAGCACCATCTATTGACGTTGTTCGCATTAACAAACTGATTCCGTATCATTATTTACATTTGAGATTTTATTTATATTCACTTTCACATTAACAGATGGATATTTGTATTCTGAATTCGTAGTACTTGGGCAAGATAATTTTTCTGTAGAAACTGGTGTAATTCATGTGTAAATCTCATTCCTCCTTTATTCTTCAACGATCTAGGGCCGAGATTTTGGTAAATGTGTAGATTAGCGTCTTAAATTATTTCGTCGAAAAAATGTTAGTACCTGGAAAAAGTGCGACGTACAGATTTTAGAGTATGGGAATTAATGGCAAATGGTGCAGAAATTTCGTATTTTAAATGTCTTTTAAAGATTTTTATCGTAACATTTACCTGTAAGTTCGATGCTGTGAAGAGACGGTAGGCCTAACGTATCAAACGTACAGGTAAATGTTACGATAAAAATCTTTAAAAGACATTTGAAACACAAAATTTCTGCACCATTTGCCATTAATTTTCACAATCTAAAACCTGTACGTCGCACTTTTCCGAAGTACTAATATTTTTCCGACGAAATAATTTAAAACGCAAATCTACACATTTACCTACTATTTTACTTAATATGAGTTTATATAGCTGAGGTTTTTTTTCTAAAATTGAATTAGGAACGTAATTATCAGAATGAAAATGCTTACTACAAACAACAGTTGAAGGTAACTTGTCATTTGGAGTAAAATCCTGACGAGATATTTCTTTCAGCAACAGTTGCTTTAGGTTCTGATTTGAGGGAAACTCATGGAATGAAAATCCCACGTTTTTCTTCTTAGAAGATGTGCACATCGGCACACAGCAGTAAACCATTTTGAAAATGGGTTGGATTTTGTTGTGAAAACAACAGTTTGGTTTTAAAACTAGAAGGTTTTTTTTAAAAGAAACAAGAAAAAACGACGAACATACACAATCCCGCAATTCAAACAAAGCAGAAACTGAGGTGTTTATACCTTGGGACTCAGTGCCATCTAACGGCTGAAATCGTCCCTAACGCCCACTGGCCAATCACCAAAAGTCTATTGTCTTCAACGGTAATGTTACAGCCTGATAGGATCCAGTTCAGCCTTGGTTCTCTAGATGTGTGAAAAGCTTTAAGTTGTCTTAAATGGCACGGGAGAAACGGGCTGGGAGAAACTTATTTCTGTGTATTAATCTGTGCCGTATTTTTCCTATTTGTACTCTCAGGGAGTCAGCAAATGGCAAATGAACCCTTAGGTATCCCTGCCCAGCCGTTTTCAAAACTTCTATGACACTGGTTAGCTGGGCAGTCTGTCGTTGTTTTCCCTTAGCATATGCTCAGTTCAGTGTTGCTGATAAATACTCATCCATACTTATTATGGAGTTTAAGAAAGCGAAAGATTTTCGCGAAAAAATCGCTTCCGGAGAATATGTGCTTGTAGACAATGCAAAGCAGAACGATCGGACTCATAATTCTGGATCTTTCGCACTTTTCGAATGAACCCCCCCCTCCTTACCCCCAAGGATATTCCGGGTCCGGCGGTAAGCAATCATAATTTGAAAGGCGTGGAAATTGTCGTTTACATGCAATATTTTTTAGTATAAAAGCCCCGCCCCCTCCTCAGACGTCGCGTGACTTATACAGAGTCACAGAAATATTCCGAATTAACGTTTATTGTAATAAAATACGTGTGGCAATTAAGAAAACGATAACTCTTCAGGAGTCGAATGACAGAGTGCACCAGGTGTCAAATTCGTGTTTTAGTAATTGTTAAAATTTTACGGGCCGGCCCGGACCTTGGAAACAGGAGAAATATACGGGCCGGGCTTCAATTAAAAAAATTGAAACGGGCCGGGCCTTGGACGTGCGGGCTTGGGCCGGGCTTCCCAAATTAAGGCCCATGCAGACCTCTACATAACACTTCGGACGTGCATCCCAAACATTTTGGCACAACCTATTAATATTATCGCTTCTATTCTCCCGTAGGTGTTCTTCTGTATAGGTTTGTGGTATTAGTCTGCCTCGATAAAGCTACTCGTATGTGTGTGAAAGATTTGCACATTCAAGTTGCTACGCCAGCGCAAGAAAACAGATTTTTGTAATAACTTCCATTACGTTTGGCGTGAGGTTCTTGTAGTTTAGTCACAGTATAAAATTTTGTTGCGTTTATGCAAAGTGTAATTAAGTATTGTTGTACAAGAGTGCAGTGAAATAATATTGCGTATTAGTGAAATGAGCTATTGCTGCATGAGCACAGCGTATCGCAAGATCAAATTTCAACTGTGGTTTAATCAAGAATGCTGGTTGAAAGTTTAAAAAGCTAAATAAATTAATTAAAAGTTTGCAAATTCGAATTTCAAAAAAAAAAAAAAAAAAAAAAGATGGGAGCGGGTGGATGGGTCTCTTAGCTGCATACCACTATGTTCCTCTGCAGGCTTCTGCCAAATTTTAAGTCTCTACGTTCAGTAGTTTCTTCCGTAGGTGACTGACAGCCCGACCGACAGACAGACAAGGTATCATCATCAATTCATGATGATGATATTGATATATCATCATCATTGTCAACCATTATCAATCCACTGCTGGACGAAGGTCTCCCCAAGTGTCCTCCACAACGGTCTGTCTTGTGCCAGTCTCCCTCATATCACTCCAGCATACTTTCGAATTTCATCCATCCATCTCCCATACAGTTTTCTTCTGGGTCTTTTCCTGTTCCTCGGAATCCAGTCTAAAATTTCGGTTGTCCATCGGTGGTCCGTTCTTCTGGCAACATGTCCAGCCCATTGCCATTTCAGTGATTTCACTCTGGTCATGATGTCGTCCACTCCTGTCATTTTCCCTATCCACAAGTTCCTCTTCTTACTTTCCTGGTTACACCAAGCATGTATCTCTCCATGCCTCTTTGAGTTGTCTGCAGCCTCTGTATGTCTTTTTTAGTTAAGGTCCACGTCTCTGCACCATACGTAAGCACTGGAAGGATGCATTGATCAAACACTTTTCTTTTAAGACATAATGGCATATTGCTCTTGAAAATTATGCTGTTTCTTCCAAAAGCTCTCCAGGCAAGTTTTGTACGCTGATTAATTTCTTCATCAATGTGACCCTCACTTGATATCTGCTGTCCAAGATAAACGTACGTGTCTGTTATCTCCAGCTTTTCTTCATCAATCGATAAATCTTCATTTCTTGTAAAAGCATTGAACATCACCTTCGTCTTCTGAAAGTTCATTTTTAATCCCACTTCTTCACTCTTGTCAGCAAGTTCCTGGATCATACTCTGCAGCTCTGTTGGGGTAGTTGCAAATATGACTACGTCATCAGCAAAACGAAGGTGGGTTAGATAATCGCCATTGTTCTTTATCCCTTTGTTTTCCCAGTTCAGTGATTGAAAGACATTTTCAAATGTGGCATTAAAGAGCTTCGGAGATATGGTGTCACCTTGTCTCACGCCCTTTCCAATTTTTATGTGTGTTGTATTTTCAAACAGCCGAATCTTTGCACTTGCATTTTCATAGATGTTATTAATAATATTAATGTATGCATCTTCAATACCGCAGGATTTCAGAGCCATTGTAACTGCTGATGGTTTCACCGAATCAAAGGCTTTTCCATAATCGATAAAAGCCATGCACAATGGAAGTTCATATTCCCTCGCTCTTTCAATTAGTTCTCTCAGTACGTGGATATGATCTATTGTGCTGTAGCCACTCCTGAATCCAGCTTGTTCTCTCGGTTGAGCCATGTCCAGTGTTACCTTCAAACGGTATGAAAGAACTTTAGTGAAGATTTTATAAACCACTGATAGGAGGCTGATAGGTCTGTAGTTCCGGAGATCCTCAATGTCACCTTTTTTATGTAGCAGGAACATTGTAGTGTTATTCCAATCCTCAGGAATCTTCCCTTCATTAAGGCATCGAGTGAAAATTTGGGCGAGTACTGTTTCGATTTCTCCACTTGCTTCTTGTATGATGTCTACAGTAATTCCATCTTCTCCTGGAGCTTTTCCCCGCTTCATGTTCTTGATTGCATGTGCAACTTCTGTTGGGAGGACTGGAAGAACTCTGGTACTGGCACCTTTCATGATGTCTGAAGTACATGTATCCTCCCTTTCATATAATTTGGAGTAGAAATCTTTCACGCTTGTCAAAATTTCGCCTCTATTTCTTGTTACCGAACCATCTTCTTTTCTCAGTTCCATAATCTGTTTTCTTCCCTTACTGAGATGTCCCTTTGCTATCTTTAGGCTTTGGTTGTTTTCAATTGCTTTCCTCACTAGTTCACAGTTGAATTTCCTTACGTCTTCAGTGATACTTTTTCGTACTGTCTTGCATACCTCTATATATTCCACTTTGGAAATCACTTCTTCTTTGGTTGTCCTCATCTCTCTTCTTTTTTGCATCGACATTTTGGTTTTTCCTGATAATTTGCTCACATGCAACTTGTTCTTAGACCCAGCTAGTTTTGTTGCTGTTTACATAAGAGCTTTGGTTGCTTTTCTGTTAACTTCAGAAATATCCACTTCTTCCGATGTTAGGCCTTCTAAAGCAGAGAATCTGTTCTTCAGTTCGAACTTTAAGGTATTATGGTGTTTTTTAAGGTTGGTTATGTCAATACATTTTGTTTGTCTTATGAGCTTGCCACGTTCGAGTTTAGTGTTGAGGTGCATCTTACATCTCACCAATCTATGGTCACTACCTGTGTTGAACTTTTTTAGCACACTACAGTCTTCTATGACGAATTTTTTGTTACACATAATAAAATCAATTTCACTTGTCTCATTTGGATGTCTCCATGTCCATTTCCTGTGTGGCTTTTTCTTGAAAAAGGAGTTCATGATGAAAAACCCTTCTGCCTCTGCAAACTCAACGAGAGTATTTCCACGCTGGTTTCTGTTGCCGTGACCGAATTTACCTACTGAAGTTTCATTCTGTTGCTGCTGCCCTATTTTTGCATTGAAATCTCCCATAATTATCTTCAAGTGCTGCTTACCTTTATTATTTAGATCACGAAATTTCCTCATAAAATTCTTCAATTTCTTCTTCAGCATGACTTGTGGTGGGTGCATAAGTTTGAATAATCTGAGCCTGGTATCTTTTGGAAAGTTGGATAACGAGTCGTGCAGCTCTGTCAGAGGAACTTTCAACTTCTACAACTTTATCCTTCAGTTTCTTGTTTATTATAAATCCAACACCACTAGTTCTGCCAGTATCTGTCCCACGATAGTAGAAGAGATGTCCACTTTTCAGTTCAATGAGATCTTCTCCTTTTCTCCTTACCTCACTTAGCCCGACGATGTCCCACTTGATCCTTTGTAGTTCCTCTTCCAATTCAAGAAGCCTTGAATCAGAAGATAGGGAGCGTCCATTATACGTAGCCAAGGTCAGCATCAGATGGCAGCCTAGTCCGGTCCTCTGGGGATTCTTAGCACCCTCTGCCTTCATGTCGCACCGCCTTGGCCAGGTACATTCCAGCTGCCGGAGACTGAGGGCCAAGATTTAAGTTGTGGAGTCATTTTGGAGGGGTTTGGCCATATATATGTGTGTGCACAGAAATGCCTAGTTACGCCTTTGTCTGTGGCACCTACTTTTCTTGCCGAACACAGAAGTGTCCTTCGCCGTACATTTAAGGGAAACCTCAAGGGAAAATCTATCCTATACGTGCAACGTTAATTGGTTCTATACACATTTTTTCAAAGACTATTGCGTTCTGGTCTTCAAAATTGTCAGAGCAAATAAATAAAGTCCTTAGATGATATATATACTCCAGCTGTGATTTCGAAAAATATGTCAGATTTTTTTTTTTAATTCAATTTACCTCAATCGGGATGTATTCCGATTTGGCACCAGTTGAAATAAATTGAATTTTAAAAACAATTCTGACACATTTTTCGAGATCACAGCTATTGTATATATTATACAAGAACTTTATTTATTTGCCTTCGAAATTCCGAAGGCCAGAAGGCGACAGTCTTGGAGAAAATGTATATAGAACGAACTAACATTGCAGGACAAAATAGGATTCATTGCAGGACACATAGGACGAATTTCCCCTTGAGGTTTTCCCACTTAATGAATTTCTGTAAACAAAAAAAAAAAAATGGCTTGCAGAGGTAATGTTTATGAATGTATATAAACGCTGTACGAATTTATTTTTCTCAGGAATAATAAATAAATAAATAAATATGATGTGAACTTACCCAGAGGACGGCGTTCTTTGAATGGTATATAACCAAATACATTTTTTTCCGCTCTTTTGGGCGCTTTGTAAAGAGAAATGCCGACGAAGTTATTTACCTTCATGTTGCACTTGCATATTAACGGAAGTCAAATCGGCCAGTTGAGAAATTCAAGCATATCACCTGGTATTATTCTCACGCAACCCAGAACAATGCGATATAAACCTGAACAAGGTGTCGGAAAGTGTTTTCCATCGGGTTAGTCGTAAAGCGGTTTGTTTTTAACTGATGATAAGGTAACCAGACTACGCGGGTTCTGACAACACTGAAACAAGATCTGAAAGACAGGCTCAAGAAATAACCACTGAGTTCTGTACTATCTATCTATCACCTAGGGAGCGATCGCGTCCTTATCTCTCTATTTGTGAAATAAAATATAGGTCGATGAGGCGAAGTTTAAATCACATCTGTTGGTGGGGAGTATTTGTTTGAGCAAAACAGCGACGTGTTGCTATTTTGAGTCATCGGTTCAACAGTTCATCAAAGCAAATTTGAGATTTTCGGAATCTGCGCAGATAAATAATCAAAGGTTTTTCAATAAATGTTTTTTTTTTGCGTGCGTTCAAAAGAAATTGCTCAACAAAGCCAACTGATCAGACGTATATGTCTGTTTAGCTAGGACTGCAAAACGTTATATATATCATCATCATCATCATCATCAACCATTATCAATCCACTGCTGGACGAAGGTCTCCCCAAGTTTCCTCCACAACGGTCTGTCTTGTGCCAGTCTCCTCCATGTCACCCCTGCATACTTTCGAATTTCATCCACCCATCTCCCATGTGGTCTTCTTCTGGGTCTTTTCCTGTCCCTTGGAATCCAATCTAAAATTTCGGCTGTCCATCGATGATCTATCCTTCTGGCAGTATGTCCAGCCCATTGCCATTTCAGGGATTTAACTCTGATCATGATGTCTTCCACTCTTGTCATTTTTCGGATCCACGAGTTCCTCTTCTTATCTCTCCTGGTTACACGAAGCATGCACCTCTCCATGCTCTTTGAGTTGTCTGCAGTCTTTGTATATCTCTTTTAGTTAAGGTCCACGTCTCTGCACCATACGTAAGCACTGGAAGGATGCATTGATCAAACACTTTTCTTTTAAGACATAATGGCATATTGCTCTTGAAAATTATGCTGTTTCTTCCAAAAGCTCTCCAGGCAAGTTTTGTACGCCGATTAATTTCTTCATCAATGTGACCCTCACTTGATATCTGCTGTCCAAGATAAACGTACGTGTCTGTTATCTCCAGCTTTTCTCCATCAATCAATAAATCTTCATTTCTTGTAAAAGCATTGAACATCACTTTTGTCTTCTGAAAGTTCATTTTTAATCCCACTTCTTTACTCTTGTCAGCAAGTTCCTGGATCATACTCTGCAGCTCTGATGGGGTAGTTGCAAAAATGACTATGTCATCAGCAAAACGAAGGTGGGTTAGATAATCTCCATTAATCTTTATCCCTTTGTTTTCCCAGCTCAGCGACTGAAAAACACCCTCCAATGTGGCATTAAAGAGCTTCGGAGATATGGTGTCACCTTGTCTCACTCCCTTTCCAATTTTTATGTGTGTTGTATTTTCAAACAGCCAAATCTTTGCACTTGCATTTTCATAGATGTTATTAATAATATTAATGTATGCATCTTCAATACCGCAGGTTTTCAGAGCCATTGTAACTGCTGATGGTTTCACCGAATCAAAGGCTTTTTCATAATCGATAAAAGCCATGCACAATGGAAGTTCATATTCCCTCGCTCTTTCAATTAGTTCTCTCAGTACGTGGATATGATCTATTGTGCTGTAGCCACTCCTGAATCCAGCTTGTTCTCTCGGTTGAGCCATGTCCAGTGTTACCTTCAAGCGGTGTGAAAGAACTTTAGTGAAGATTTTATAAACTACTGATAGGAGGCTGATAGGTCTGTAGTTTCCGAGATCCTCAATGTCACCTTTCTTATGTAGCAGGATCATTGTAGCGGTGTTCCAGTCCTCAGGAATCTTTCCTTCATTAAGGTATCGAGTGAAAATTTGGGCGAGTACTGTTTCAATTTCTCCACTTGCTTCTTGTATGATGTCTACAGTAATTCCATCTTCTCCTGGAGCTTTTCCCCGCTTCATGTTCTTGATTGCATGTGCAACTTCTGCTGGAAGGACTGGAGGAACTCTGGTACTGGTATCTTTCATGATGTCTGGAGTGCATGTATCATCCCTTTCATATAATTTGGAGTAGAAATCTTTCACTCTTGTCAAAATTTCGCCTCTATTTCTTGTTACAGAACCATCTTCTTTTCTCAGTGCCATAATCTGTTTTTTTCCCTTACTGAGATGTCCCTTTGCTATCTTTAGGCTTTGGTTGTTTTCAATTGCTTTCCTCACTAGTTCACAGTTGAATTTTCTTACGTCTTCAGTGATACTTTTTCTTACTGTCTTGCATAGCTCTATATATTCCACTTTGGAAGTCACATCTTCTTTAGTTGTCCTCATCTCTCTTCTTTTTTGCATCAACATTTTCGTTTTTCCTGATAATTTGTTTACATGCAACTTGTTCTTAGACCCAGCTAATTTTGTTGCTGTTTCCATAAGAGCTTTGGTTACTTTTCTGTTAACTTCAGAGATGTCCACTTCTTCCGATGCCTTCTAAAGCAGAGAACCTGTTCTTCAGTTCCAACTTGAAGGTATTATGGTGTTTTTTAAGGTTGGTTATGTCAATAGATTTTGTTTGTCTTATGAGCTTGCCACGTTCGAGTTTGGTGTTGAGGTGCATCTTACATCTCACCAATCTATGGTCACTACCTGTGTTGAACTTGTTTAGCACACTGCAGTCTTCTATGACGAATTTTTTGTTACACATAATAAAATCAATTTCACTTGTCGTCCCATTTGGATGTCTCCATGTCCATTTCCTGTGTGGCTTTTTCGTGAAGAAGGAGTTCAAGATGAAAAACCCTTCTGCCTCTGCAAACTCAACGAGAGTATTTCCACGCTGGTTTCTGTTGCCGTGACCGAATTTACCTACTGAAGTTTCATTCTGTTGCCGTTGCCCTATTTTTGCATTGAAATCTCCCATAATTATTTTCAAGTGCTGCTTACCTTTATTATTTAGATGACAAATTTCCTCATAAAATTCTTCAATTTCTTCTTCAGGATGACTTGTGGTGGGTGCATAAGTTTGAATAATCTGAGCCTGGTATCTTTTGGAAAGTTGGATAACAAGTCGTGCAGCTCTGTCAGAGGAACTTTCAACTTCTACAACTTTATCCTTCAGTTTCTTGTTTATTATAAATCCAACACCACTAGTTCTGCCAGTATCTGTCCCACGATAGTAGAAGAGATATCCACTTTTCAGTTCGATGAGATCTTCTCCTGTTCTCCTTACCTCACTTAGCCCGACGATGTCCCACTTGATCCTTTGTAGTTCCTCTTCCAATTCAAGAAGCCTTGAATCAGAAGATAGGGAGCGTCCGTTGTACGTAGCCAAGGTCAGCATCAGATGGCAGCCTAGTCCGGTCCTCCGGGGATTCTTAGCACCCTCTGCCTTCATGTCGCACTGGCCGCTGCCTTGGCCAGGTACATTCCAGCTGCAGGAGACTGAGGGCCAAGATTTAAGTTGTGGAATCATTTTGGAGGGGTTTGGCCATAACTCACCACGCTGGCCAAGCGGGTTGGTGAGTGTGGGATAGAATTTCCTCTAATCCCGATGGTATAGTTATACCGCTATTGGCGGTCGTCAGAGCCCCTTTAGTGGGAACAGGATGTACCACGAGAAGGCGGGGTTGACATTTGTCAAGGAGAGGCTGTGATGTTACGCATCACCTGACCTTACATCCATATATATATATATATTCGAAGTAAAATAAATGTGAAATAACTTCATATTTTTTTTCGAGCCATCGGAATTTCAGTTGAATCTTGAAACTTTCTTATATTTACTAATGCTAAGAATTTTGATATTCTAGATATTCAATCTTTCAACCAGCACCATTAAAAAATATCGACAATATTCAATCTTTCAACCGGCACTATTAAAAAATATCGACACTTTAGGCTTGCCACACATCTGCTCGAAATCGCAGAAAAAAATTGGTAACCATTATTTTCAGTGGAAGCCCGCACATTACGCCGGAATCGTATCGGAAGCGAAATTTTTGATGTCGGTCGCTGAGAATATTTCTTCCGAAGCATTTACGCATATGTTAAGTCAAAAACATCTGCCTCCACTGTTCATTCTATCGCATCGGCAGACGATGAGATATATCTAAAGACCTTGGGCAGACGTGATGACAAACCCGTGGGAATTTCCTACGGCGGCGTAGGGAATTTCAAGGCTTAATATTGACCATGCGAGGAAAAGGGAAATTTGTAAAACATACCCTGAAATATAAGGAATTTCTTTATCCCAACTTAGAAAGTAAAATAATGAAGGGACGTTGAATAAACGTATTTTAACTGTAATCCTAAGCCCATAGTTTCATAGTCCCTTCTCCCTTGCGTTTGTTTAAACTTCACAGCCTATTTTATGTTGGTAGGAATTTACGAGAGACGTCCTGTGCGCGGATTTCTGAAGTCGATGTCATGCGATATCGTTCCATGCACTTGACGACACTTTTAAAATTCTTAAAAACTTCATCTTTTACTACTTTTCCAGTGCAGAGTCTTACGTGTTTGAAGACGTATTCCACTGCTTTCATATTTAGCTTACGTGAGCTCTCATAGTATCATGGGCGTTCTGATAGCCCCGCAACCTCAGCAGCGCGGGGAGGGGGGGGACTTGCGGCCAAGAAGGCCTCTATAGTCTCAGCAGAAGGATTTTTCATAATTTCTGAGGGAACTTCTTATGAAACTGGTTAAATAGCCAGTAATTTTTTACGGCAGCTTTTAATGAAGTATTAAAAAGAAAAGAAATTGTTGGTTTTTATTTTCTGTAAATATGCAAAATCTTCAAGAAATCATTTTCGCTTTAGTTTATAAAAACTGGGCAACGAGAAAGCAGCTTTTCCAGAGGACTTGAGGCCCCTTTTCACTGCCATATAGGCATGTACGTATATTAACAAGAGAATATAAATGAAATATCAGTTGAATAAATTCACTTTTTATATCAATGAGAAAACGGCGTTATATATTACACTTGTTTGCACATAACTACGCATCCTTCAGAATATATAATGAGCTAAAAGGTGTTCTTCGCGGGAACAAAAAACCGGAGACCTGTGTAATGTTTTTTAAGAGTCAAAAGAAAAGACGTTTACTATGTGCAAAAAATTGTAATGTTACATTAAGTGTGTTTTCTTATATTAAAAAAATCGAGTAATTTTAATCTTTTTGTGCCACAGTTTTTGCTACTTTTTATTTTGCTTACTTATGTTCTGCATTTTCGTATACATCGAAAAAGGTCATTAGACACTGTCACACGGCTGTCTTACGTGATATACAGTATATGTGTGATTATGAGGCATTTCAAAAAAGCTGGCCTTAGTTCTCTAAAAGAATAAAATTTGCACACTATGATTAACTTTGGCATAAGTGTTCTGTGATACTTTGTACTGGTATAAAACTAGGGCAATAATTTTGATTACAACGTGTACAATTGTGTTACACGGCATAAAGTGAAACATTTTGGTTCTACGAAAAATACCTATAGGTTCCAAATAATTTGAATTACAGAACGCCCGTAACACCTAGTGTAATAAGGAATTTGAAAATTTCAATAATTGAAAGCAAATGGACTTTCGCAAAAAAGCCTCGAAGATATTTTTTCGCGGGGGGGGGGGGTTCTCGGGTACGCCACTGCATAGTATCATACATTTGAACGTGCAAATAAAAAATAAGTGCTAGAGATTGCATTCACCGTCCGATGTAAGGCTTATTTTATACCTCAGGTTGAAATTCATACATTGTTACGATTTATTCTTTGTAAATCCTACGTTAGGTACAGTTGTTTGCAGGGTTTTATCTTATTACAGAGCGTTTTGGATTTGCAGCAAAATTATTTAAGAAGGTATTGGCAGCTGTTTAAGCAGTTTGTAGCGAAAAACTGAAGTTTTTTTAAGAAATGCCCAAGTCGTCTGATTTTAAATCTTGATGATTTGCACTCAAGGCTCTGGTACTATTTCTACCGCGGAAGCGTACAAATCCGGCTTCATGCTGTTAGCAATGAAGGAATAAGGAGACAGTGATTCCTTTATAAAGTTCCACCATATGTAGTGTTTAACGGTCCATTCAAATTTTCGAGGGGAAATTTCAGCAAAGTTTGTGGGAATTTTTACTTTGAATAGTTGGCATCACTGAGATGTACAAGCTCTTGCCGCGATCTGAACCGCCTGCGTTTACAGGTTCTGCCATTTTGGAAGTTGTTTTATTACTATTTCATTCTTTCAGAAATATCTTTTGACGAAGAACTAATCAACGCTGTGCAAGGCACGTCATTGGTCATAAACATTATTAAAATATTGTGATGAAACAAAACGTGTGGGACGAAATGTCAGAAAATCTCACTATATCTGCTAAGTATTATTCTTTTCTCATTTAATAAAAAAATATACTTAATTAAAAAAACTCTTTATCGACTAGACTAGGCAGGTATTGCAAAGTGACTCGCTTCCGTTCCGACGTAGTGTATGACAACCTTCAGTTGGAACTGGTGATTGTGAATACGAAATTGTGTAGGGCTCCAATTGCGTTGTAGTGCTATGTACCTGCAGCACTTTTTCGGTTAGGTGTAAATATGAGAGTCGCATGCATGTCTGACATATGAGAGTCGCATGCATGTCTGGCATATAAGAGTCGTATGCATGTCTGACATATGAGAGTCGCATGCATGTCTGGCATACAGGATCAGAGTCGCATGCATGTCTGCAAATGAGATCGCTTGCCAGCATGTTGGGTCAGTTCCAACTGAATACGTCAGTATAATCGCTGCTCAACCTTTACACCGATTTGTGATGTGACTGGCTGAATAGCCTTAAAGTTTAGATACTAGACGCCCGTTCAAGAAAGTCTTGCACGAAAATTTATAAAGATGTATGTACGAACCTGAACTACTGTACATAGTACATATAGCTGTGGTTCTTTTCAAAGTGATCTCCTCCGGAGGCAATGCACTTGTCCAAACGTTGTTGGCCGCCCCGGTGGCGCAGTGGTCTAAGCGATGACTTCTGCTCATTCGTCCGAAAAGGGTCCGGGTTCGAATCCAGTGAGGCATGGATGTTGTGTTTGTCTTACGACACTGGCTCTGTCCCTTCCTTGGAACCTGTGGCCTTAAATTAGGGACGGGAGACTGCTTATAGCCCATTGAGTTGCTCACGGTGGTCGTTAAACCCCCAATAAAAAAAAAACAAGTTAGTAAAATCAATCAATGCATTGATTATGATACGCTGTCCAACATACCAGAAATCATTATTCAAATTATTACTCAAGTTATGAGCATAATGTCTAGAATAAATCTCGCTCCTATATGCCCTGACGACCCCATTTCGATGATATTCAACAGAACCGGTTAAATGTACTTCCCGAACAACATGATAAAGTTTTGTCTCAATCGAAAAATTTTTACTTAAGTTATGACGCATAAGAGAGATGGAATGGATCCCACTCCTATGCCCTGACCTTTGACCACATTTCGCTCATTTTCAATAGGGTTCGTCCCCAGGTGGTCCCCTACCACATACTAAAATTTCATCGAAATCGAACCATTTTTATGCGAGTTATCGTACTGTCGGACGGACAAAGCTGGAGCATATACGCTTCTTCAACCTACGGTTGGAAAGCGTAAAAAACGTTGCTGCCATTCCTCAAAGACGTGCTGGAAGCCATCTTTCTGCATCCCTTTCAGAGCTGCCTATGAAGCTTCGATTACCTTTTCGGTTGACGTAAACCTACGTCATCGCAAGTTCTTTTTGAGAGTTGAGAAAAGAAAAAAAGTCAGAGTGCTAAATCTGGACTGTATGGAGGGTGTGGAACCGTTTCAATATTTTTTTCAGCCAAGAAGGTAGGAACTTTCTGCGCCGAGCGTTATCACGGTGGAGTTTCCAAACGTTTTGGTGAATGTGTGTACCCTTCTTACGGATATATGCGATCAGTTAATCCGCATTAACTGTGGTATTCGGCGGCACGACATTCTGGTACACCATTCCTTGGTAATCAAAAAAAGGAATTACAATTACTTTCCCGGAAGACTTCACATCTTGCCTTTGGAGATGACGGTGTTTTCGATGCAGAGCTCTGTTGTCTGCCTTCTGGATCGTAGTGATAAAGAAAAGTTTCGTCGCCTGTAATCACTGACTTCAGGTAGTCCTCGTTTGGAGCAGTTTCTTGCTTCAAAAATTCACACACCTCAATAGGCACTTGGTTTTGTTCAGGTGTCAGTAACCGAGGAATCCATTTTGCACTGACTCGCGTCATATATAGTTTCTCACTGAGTATAGTGTGGCCACTTCCAACTGAAATCTGTAAATGCTCTGCCATTTGTCTCACTGTGAGCCGACGCACAGTGGTCCGGATAGGAAAAAAGGCGGACAAAAATATTTGTAAGTCTTAAACGAAAGAAACTGTAGTGGGATAACTAAATATTCGCTTATTTAAGCGTTTTAATGAATTATAATTACTCACAGTACTGTAAGAAGGGTCCAGATATCCAGTCGGTCATTCGTCTTCTGAAGCAGATGTTTCACATTCGTCATCTCCTTCTCCCTCCTCCTCTTCATCGGATATTACCAATAGACCTAGTATTTCCGAAGGTAGTTTTATTTGTTTTTTCTTTGGTAGTCCTCCCAAGCTGGAAATGAATGGGTCAGAAGTCAACATTAACCTGCGAAAGAGGTCCAAATTGCTGTCTTGTCGTGAAATGTTTCCGGTAAAGTTTTCTCGACATTTTCTCACATCTTTGTTTCTGCACTCAATGGCTTCTTCTGAAAGCTCTCCAAAAAAAATCTCACGAATATTTCCAAAACGAGAAATCAAATTTTGGTCTACTCCAGTCACTTCGGAACTTATTTCGGGATTTGTAAAGAATCTTCTGGCGGTATTGCCGTCATTCGTGTTTCCATAGCCTGGTTTTGGGACATCTACAATAAGTCCTAGTCTATTCCTGAAGGAATCTTGGACAATTCTTTTCCTTTTTTCCAGAAGCTCACGGGCTCATCTTTCTTACTCGCTTTCCATTTCTTAAAATCTAAGCGGTAAGAGATATGCAGAATACACTCAAAAAAGCGTATATGGGCATGAAGAATAGACAGTCCAAACTCAAAGGAAGAGGTATCCTCTGGCACTTGTGTAACGTAATCTAACTTGTTCAGGTCCGACACTTTCGCGCCACATATGTAACATTTCATGTTTGATGACTGGGTCAGAGCATTACATATTTTCCCATCAATCATTGACAATATGAGAGAATACTGTACTGTAACGTTGTCACTTTTTAATAGCTGTAAATTTTTAATTTGTTCGTTCATGTATTCTCTTTCTGCTTGGGCAACTGCAGGGGTTTCATGAAGCCACTGGAGACGAATAGGCCTACAAAAACGGGTTGATGATGGTCGTTCATTTTTCCATACGGAATCTTCCGTTTCACTGTCAACCATTCGTAAGGGAACGATAGATGTCATAAATAAATATTCATCACTACTGCCGCTTTGAACCCATTTCTGCTTGTATTGGGAATGACCAGCGCTACCGTCGAAACCCCATTTACAATGTAAAATATAAGTTTTTACGTTGTTAGACGGCTCACTTTCAGGTAGAAATGATAAAATTCGGGTAGCAGTATGGTCCAATAAATTCTGAACTTTCACTTCACATGCACTCTCACTAACACTTATATTGTGCGGATAAGTTGCGTCTTTTGCTTTCAGAATTGAACAATAACTTGGATTTAAGTCCTGATTGTGATTAATTGCCATTTTTCTAATAGACATATATTGATGTTTTGATAAATGTGTACTTACTATCATAGATAACGCTTCTTCTTCTGAGAGCTTCGTGGCTTGTTTTCTTTTCTTCAACCATGAGTCACGAATTTGTTTACCTCTGGTAGGTGGTGTTGTGGTCACTTCTTTTAATAATTTTGCTGCATTTTCGTCACCTTCAGCCCTCAAATTCATCACTGTGGCATATGAAAGCTCCGCAGCACCCACATTCTCCCTCAGATTTTGAATTTTTCGCCTCTTACTTCTTTCACTTAATTGCTGAAATACTTTCGAAGAACGTCCACGCTTTTCCGAAGAAGTGGAAGGAAAGTCTGTAATGTTAATTCAATTTCTTGCTGTAACCAGTCTGAATATTTACGAAAAAACATGCTTTCGGTTCGGTGACATTTCTTCCAACACTGATAGTATTTATGAAAAAAGCTCATTCTTATTACGCTGTGTAGAGATTTTGTGCTCTGACTGTACAAATTTAATTCGAATTTGTTCTTCACATATTGCACAACATGTTCTACTTGTAGCACACTGGTCTCATTATTCTTTTCTTTCATTTTCTCGTAAAGTTCTCGGCGACTAATAAGTAAATTCATTTTTCACACACTATATTGTCACACACTATTCACTGACCTGATACAAGCAACAGCCCTCTGGAAACTGAAGAAATCAAGGGTCTGTGGTTTACCACCGACAAGTCACCCCTTGAGTAAACAAACATAAATTTCAGGAAGTGCTCAGCGCCCGCGAGTTGTATAGCGGGAGAACACCTTCCCGATGTCAGCAGCTGGCTGCTCATAAATAACAGGGAAGCTTCACAAACAAAAGGTCATAGTTCACAGCATTGCAAGGTGTTGCAGATGAAACCTTCATTGATAGACTTATAATTATCTACCAATATACATTTGTAAGTTTCGCGGTGGACATGTTTGGCCATTTTTTTTAAAACTCTAAAAACATTTTTGTTTTTTCGCAAAATAAGGGCATTCAAATTTGTATTTTTTATCAGTACTTAGAAACAAAAAACACTAAAAATTGTAATTGTGCCCTATATATAAGACCATAACACATTCACAAAAAATGCACTTAGTGTTTTATTTTGCATTGTTCAGTCAGAAACAATGTAAACAAAATCACCTACAGAATTGCGAAATTAATCAAGAAAGAGTTACAGAACTTTTGAACTTAAGTATTGACCAGAACCATTGGAGTATACTTTCAAAAACACTTAGTCCTATCAGAATGACTACTGAGGATCAGTGGCGGCCCGTCAGATGAGGCAAGTGAGGCGCCGCCTCACCTGAAATTCCGCAGAATGAGAAGTGAAAGAAAAAAAAACCCTTCTGTCAGTAACAAGGATATAAGAACTTTGCAGGATAAATGAAACACTGAAATTCACATTGTGATTCATGAATTAGGTTAAAGAAAGGCTTTCGAGAAGAGGAATGAATCATTATTTTTGCAAAGCAGCTGCATTGTTTAAGCGCTTAGAGGCGACCGGCTGAATCGTCTCGATGAGAAGCCGGTTTTGAGAACTGGGGATCAGAGAAGAGCCCTACAGAGTAAAACCCCCCCCCCCCCCCCCACACACACACACACACGCGCGCGCGCGCGCGCGCGCGCTGTCCGAGGTCTACCTAAAGAGGTGCCGGACTTCCAGTAAGAGAAAGGAAATTTCTGAGGCGACCCACCATTTCGCTTAAACTGGAATCGCATCTCTGCTGTTATTGGAGAACCCAAGGATTGTGTATCCAATGGGCGCGGGAAAATGAGCAGATGACCTTTGTGAAAAGTGGTTTCACAGGCGATGACGCCGTTCGCCTCTATACGCTGTGAAGTACGATGATTTCTACGTAGCTTTAACTATTCGTCAGAATGTATTTGAGTGTAACTTTTTGTAGTGTGTTTTCAATCCTCTCTTCTGCGGGTGTTTGCTAATTCATAATAATGTTGAGTTTTTCTGTTTTTATTTTGTTATTGTTACTAAACAGCATATTTTGATTTTGGTTGGAAAATATGAATGGCCCAACAAACGACGTGATTTGTGTTCTGGAAGAAATTCCTTTTAAACACTGGAAAGATTACGATAAAAGGGATGTTCTCATATCTGGAAGACCGACACCTATAATAAGTTCAATATCTAAAGATAAGAAGTGCGGCAAATCGTTTTTTAGGTCTTTCAATAAATCATGGTACGAGATTTTTCCCTGGCTTTCTGGTAGCTATTACAAGCAAACTCTTTTTTGCTGGCCATGTTTACTTTTGAGCAATAAGAAAAATGTGTGGAATACAACGTGTTATTTTGATCTAAAAAAACTTTTCTCGTAGTGCAAAATTGCACGAAAGCTCTAAAGAGCATAGAACTAATCACGTAGGTCTAAAACGAATGGAAAAAAAAAAACACTATTTCTTATAGACTCAAAGAAAATGCTGCTCTTTATAAAGTCAAGTTTAATGAAAAGGTCAGACTAAATAGGCTTTTTATGGAACATATAATCGATTTAGTTGTCGTTCTAAGCAAGCAAGAACTGCCTTTTCGAGGACATGATGAATCTATTTCCTCATTAAATAAAGGTAATTTCAAGGAAATGTTCCATTTGTTACTTCGTAGGAGCCCCCAGAATTAAAAGCACATTTTGAAGAAATACGAAGCTTATTTTCTGGACGATCTAAAACGATACAGAATGATTTAATGGAGTGTATTCATGAATATATAAACGAATGTGTTAAAAGCGAAATTAATGAGTCAGAATTTTTTTCAGTGCAAGTTGATGATACAACTGATATTACTCAAAAATCACGGTGGTTAATAATTGTCAGATACATATTGGACACAAATTGTGAAGTAGTTGAGCGCTTCCTTGGTTTTTATGATATCAGCACTGACAGGACTGCTGTGGCACTGTATGATCTGCCAGCATCGGTTTTGGAGGAGTTTGATTTTAAATCAAAGTTAGTAGGCCAGTGCAAGCGTTATGGCTGGAGAGTTGAGCGGTCTGCAGAAAAGAGTCAAGCTAGAAGCCCCGCAAGCTTTGTTTACCCACTGTTTCGCCCACCGCCTTAACCTTGTCCTACAACAGGGGTGCTAAAGTATTGTAAAATGTCGCATATATTTCGCAACTGTATCCAGCATGCCCTCATTTTTTCATAAGTCTGCCAAGAGAACCCACGTAGCAGATTCAGTTGTTGGGAAATGGATTCCTCAAATAGCGGAAACACGTTGGGCATCACGTTCGTAAATTTTGCGTTTAATTGTGAGCGAATGGGGCAAACTAAAGAATGTGTTTGAAAACATAATGAATGACCCGGAATCAACGGCAGAATCAATCAACGGAGCCATAGGATATTTGAAAAATTTCACTGATTTTGAATTTGCTTTTTTATCACTGATTTTTGATGACATTTTTGGAATTACGGATGTACTGTTTGATGTTTTACAAAAAAAGACTTTAGATATCAGTTATTGCCAAAGACAAATTAAACAATGTTGCGAACGAATAAATAAGAAAAGGAATGTAACCACTTACTTGAAACATTTCAGTGAATCAATTAGTTTGAGTGGAGGTCCTAAATGTCGCCAAAAGAAACATTTGACTGAAGAAGAAGTGGAAAACTATTACCAAATTTTGTTTTACGAAATCGTTGACAGCATAATAGTCCAAATAAATACCAGATTTGAAGATATGGGAAAGCTCGAGTTTCTGCAGATAGTTGACAGCTCAAAATACCATAATTATTCAGAGTCATTTCCATCCAGTGCCCTTAACACTCTCAAAAAATGTATCCAAACATTATTACAGACACACAACGACCAAAAAACGAATTAGATTTTTTATATAACGATCACAACTTCAGGGAACTCAGTTTTCAGAAAACCTTGAAAACAATGAAAGAAAACGAGCTGAAAGATGTGTTACCAGAAGCCTACAAATTATTTTCTCTTGTATTGACACTGGCGTCAACAAGTTCTTCTGCTGAAAGGAGTTTTTTCTGGTTTGAAGAGAATTAAGACTTACCTCCGTAATACAACGGCACAAGATCGTTTGTCTTCACTCGCTAAAATTTCAATCGAGAAAGAATTGCTGAACCATGTAATGTCCACTCAACCATTTTATGATCTGATCATAGACAAATTTGCAGCTAAAAAGGATCGCAGAATTGAACTTATTTATAAAACATAAACTGAAAGCATTCTGTTCGAGACCAAAGCAAATTAATATCGTATTCCTCTGTTTTTAATTCCAGGTTTAAATTATTTAATACTTTTTTTATATAGAAATGTGCTTCCTTAGCTTGACTTCTCCTGTACATAGTTATCACGAGCCTGAACTTCAGTTGGTGACCCATGATAAATGCACCTTCACTAATATGCCAATCGAACTGTGACTTTTATTCAAGCTCAAAAAACACTTCGTGAGAAAAAATTTGTATTCAAATGATTTACTTTGAATTTTTTAAGAAGTGGATCTCCGACTGGCGTTGGGATGTGAGTGACGCATTGACTAGCTAAAGAAACCGCGCAAATTGCGTATTTTCGCTCAAGTGTATTACATAAAAGAATAGTGGTGAAATATTTCTTTCTTTGTTGTAAAATTATCGAAGAATTGTTTTCATAAAAATATTGTTGCAAAAGTAGCGTATATCACACACACACACACACACACTCTCATAGAGAGGTATATGTACATTTTTCCTCTCAATTTTTTGGATTTTTTCGTGAAGAAAAACTCCCCACGCCGTGTTTCATATATTTCTATAATTTTATTCCATTACTGTTGAATAATATTTGTATATAAGGGCTAAATGGCATGGGATGGGGTTTACAGCTGTTAATAACAAGGCGCCGCCTACCCTGAACCAATGGCTTAACGAGACTTCCGAATCTCAGCGGATTTTAATGATTCAGCCGACTCGAACCCAGGACTTCAAAGATATCCAATGGGTGATACTTCCTTTGACATGAAACTTTTTGAGGGGGGGAGGGGGTTCTGCACTTCTGCTGTATAACTGTGTATAAGTACATATAACCATTTTGGAGGGGAGCGCTTCGACAAATATTTTCCTATTGGTACGTACGCACATCTTGAATATTAATACAAAATGAAGCTAATTTAATAAAATGAAGAAAATGCAATAAATTATAGTTGTTTTAATAAAAATTTAATAAAGCAACTTCTTTGGCCGCTTTGCTTTACGTTCTCTTCTATTATCAAGAAATTACATTGCTTTCCGAGTTATATAAAAATCAATGAATTTAAATAGGGAAATTATCTATAAAACGTACTTAGAAAAAAGCTAACTGTCTCGCCTAATAAGGCGCGGGTGTGCAAACCACGACCCCCTCCAGGCTACGCCACTGATATATATATATATATATATATATATATATATTCGTATAACGTTATATGAATTTATATATTTTTCAATAACATATGTTTTACTGTTTTACATTTACATCAAGACCGTTCGCCTCACCAGCATTTTACACCAGGAGCCGCCACTGCTGAGGATTATTACTAAGCGAATTGTGTGTTTAAAATATGAAGTTCGAAAAATTATTTTTGTCCGGGTTTTTAGCCATTCGGACCCCTGTGCGA
Source organism: Macrothele yani (assembly GCA_039090855.1). Classification (NCBI taxonomy): domain Eukaryota; kingdom Metazoa; phylum Arthropoda; class Arachnida; order Araneae; family Macrothelidae; genus Macrothele; species Macrothele yani. Next base: position 70,116,149 of record CM077016.1, on the reverse strand, counting down.
CGATCCTCACAAATAATCGCGGCTGCAGTATCTACCATCTGATCGGTAATGGTTGTTTGCGATGACACGGGGCCACTTATGTACACGGCACCAGTTATGCTACCGGCACCATTTATGACACCGCTGCCTAATGCCTGCTGGTGTGTGCACTCTCGGTCACTATTAGAATTAAGGGTAATCACTCGAATTTCAAAAACTATGTTTTCCCAGTATTAGAGAAAACACAGGCTCGCTATTCGAGGATGGGCGTTGTGTTTCACCCAGCCGACGTTCCGTGTATCGGGGTCCGCTGAGTGCCGCAATGTTTTAAATTAATCGTCTAGCTTTTCATTTCTCTTTGAATAATTCGTTAACTTACAAATTTTGATTTGTTTACTAGCACTGATGTGTAAGTTACTCAGTATTGCACTGGAGGATTTTTCTGAACATTCATTCCAAATCATTTACTCACACATCCAACTCTCAATTGTGATTAACCTTTTTTTTTTACTTTACAAAATTGTACACTCAAATGAAATTTAGCCGACTCATAATAACGTGAAAATAAAGTATGTTTATTTTGCCTGATGAAGGCTTGAGATCTAGAAAAATACACTCAGTCATATGAATATGTTTGAAGACCCTTTTAGCAAAATTATTTATTTAAAGGTTAACTTTAATTTCTTATTTTCATTTAATATAATTCTGAGATATTTCGAAACATAATTTACTAAAAATGATTCCCTATCCTACACAATTTCCTGCTCTGATCAATGGTATTTACTTTACTCAACCATTTCATTTCTTCTATTTCTGCCCTACTTTTCTCAGCATTAATTTAGAGCTGGTTTTATTTTCAACCTTGACTTAGTCTACTATGCTCTTCTTTAATTTTCGGTTCAACATAATAATTATGTAAACAAGAGGAAACCGTTAAGGTCGGAAATGTCCTACCTTCTATCCCACGATAAGGGCTGGCATTTCACTCTCCTCTTCCTGAAGTTTTCATGCAGATTCCCTTCTGTCCTGGATCTTTTATATCACCGTCATGATTTCAGAGTCCACTTTGTCAAGTACTATTGAAGATTTCTCTTTGTTGTGCACATTCTCGGTCCTCGGCTAAATCCTCAGCAATAGCGAGGCGGTGATACAGCCTTCTCGCATCATTTCGATTTCCTCTATACTCCGATCCTCGTATCAGTAGGTCTTTCTCAACTTTCTTTCACCATGCTATCTCTTCTCTTTCCGAAGTCTTCATGCCATCTCTCTTTCCGAAGTTTTCATGCCGACTCCCATAATTCTTTCATCATTCTCTCATAATTCTCTCGCTCCTCTTCCTGTCCTACGAAAAATTGTTCTTCCCGGATCCTCCTACCAATTTACAGATTGGTCAAACAATTATCATTTCCCGATCTGATTTGCTCTGGGTTTCCCGCCATTTCTCTGACTTGCCATCCTTTGCCCCGTCCAAAATCTGCGTCCGCCCCTAAATTCTAGGAAGTTTTGTTGCCTACGGATCTCTGGGGTCGTAAATCTTCCTATCATAAAACTGCTATGGGTTTTCCTTTGCCTGGCGTCAAGCTATTCTTTTCTTCCAGACTTGGTGCATCAATTCTCAAGACGACTGGCGCCGAGCTCCAATAAAATGTCTACCCGCCATTTCTCTGACTTGAATTACTTCGCCTTACCCAATATTGCTGGCTCGTAGCAGTTAGGGAAAGGATGCCCCGCGGTCCCATGCCACAGCAAGCGGACGGCTGGAAGCCCTTCGACTCGGAGAGAGAGAGAGAGGGTGGGGGAGAAGGGGAAAGAGCGGTACTTTCCTGACCTTCCTAGGCGCGAATCCACGGAAGAAAATCTAAGGGGAAAATTAAATTGTGAAATGCAGAGCGTCTGAAGAGCGTGAAGTTTATAAAATCCTAATTTTATTAATTCTTACACCAGCTCCCCAAAATCTCTCCCATTCATTTGATTAATTTTTTAAATCCCATTTCTTTTCCGCTTTTCCGATTACTTCTCAATTTCCAATACAGGGAAAAGGTGCGCACTCGCTCACGAGTGCTGCAACAGCGACACCCCATGTCCACCGTGTTTCTGAAACGAGCGGCCTTTGCGAAATTCTTTTAACCACCACTGTGCCGTACGATATGGCATCACATTCTCACCATATGCCTGTTCCAACATTTCGTACGTTTCCGAATTCATTTTCCCTAAACGAACCCAGAACTTCAAAGCTGCACGTTGTTCCACCGTGATATCCATGACTCGACTGAGAGGTAGGCGCAAACAGATGCTTCTTCACAGCGTTCTACTCAAGGTCACGTGCAACGCAATAGCTCGGAAATGTTCATTCATACGGAGGGGAGTCGGTGTATGCTGTGATGATGTTTTGGTTCCAATATGTAGCTATACTATTTAAAAAAAAACAACAAGTCTTTATTGAACAGACCTCGTAACTTATATTTAGGTTCTGTAAGATACATTTGGTGCTGTTGGGGCTCAGAAGGTACTGAGATTCGGATAACCTATTTCGCACGTTCGGAGCAGTTGACGTAAAATAAAAGCAACGGAATCGCTACATTAGTGAGAAGGTGAGGCCTCACTGTGCCTTGAGCCTGCATTGACCCCGCGATTACGAAATTCTGAAAGAGATGTGGTAGAATATTTAGGACTTAATGCATTTTCAATGACTGAAAATGCGTCTCAAAGTGATTCAGTGGGAACGGATGTACAGGTGATTCTCATGTAGCACAAATTGGTTGTTTCAACGTTCAGAAATGGTTAACGGGTTGGTTGCAGAAACGTTAAAAAGAATACGTTTAAAAAACATCAGGATTTCTGGTTGATAAACGGTTATATCAACCATTCGAAAAACCCATTTTTAACTTTTATGAAACGTTGAAAAGGTGTTTTCTAACGTATTTAAAGTAACTCCGCAAGGTAGAGATTTGGTTAAAGAGGGGTTGATATTGCGTTTCCATTGTATCTTACGGCTTCTGCATTCATATAGCATTTAACAAAGAAAAATTCCCGTAGTTAAAGGGTCATTGCATGCGCTTGTATATGGCAGATTGCAGGGGCGGTTCCTGCTGGGGGACCGCGGTGCTGCAGCCTCCCAGATATTACGAAGCACATGTTATAATTTCTTTCTCTCCTTCCTGCCGTTCATAGTTTCCTAACGGCCTAACCTTATTTAGTTTCCCTGTACATTGTACAACTGCAATATACGCAATGTGCGGGACTGCAAAATTCGCAGCTCTTTATCTAAAGAGCGTGGCGAGGGGCTGAAATTCCCGTATGTAACATCTGTGTGTTTAAACTTACAAGGTGGGGATACAACTTCACCGGGACTGCTATCGCTGCAGCCCTCGCTTCGAAATCTCTTTTCATTGGCTGCCGTAAAAGCACACTATGTGGCTCGTGATGTCGATCGTCTAGGGGTAGGGATAACTCGGGCTGGGATCAGAAAGTGTAATGAAGGGAAGTGTCCCTCTCTGAACCCCCTCGGCAATTCCCATTCACCAAAAGCTTTGGAAGACTGAAAGGTGAGTGTGTGTGTGTGTGTGTGGGGGGGGGGGTCACTATAATGCATTCCTTGTTTTTCATCGGGGGCTGCAGTTAGTACTACATCCGTTTTCACTTGCTGCCATAAAAATAGTCCTCGTGGTGAGGATCGCCTATTCGTCTTAAGCTTTGGGAACATGAAAGAGAAGGGAAGGGGGGTCACTCCAATATATTTCTTTCCGTGTTTCTCCGCAGAGGAAATGTTGATTGTTTGACATTCGCATTAGCTGTCAGGTTGCTTTTGCTTTTGCTGTTTGAGAGTTCAGTTCGAAACGTTATTGTTCCTTGCGTATCATCAAATTCTGTAGTAAGTATGGCGAAAACTGTGGAATATCTGAAGCGGATTCAGTTTAGCAATTTGACATTTCAAGAAAAATTAGATTTGAAAAACTTTGGTAGACCGATGCCTGATTTGAAAATAACGCAGATAGCACATAGCCGAAATAAAAGCTATCAGCGTAATTTTAACACTAAGATGTACATAGAAAATGACTGGATTTGTGGATGCGAAGTCTCAAACTCTCTGTTTTGCTTTCCATATCTATTGTATGGTGGGGACTCTGTGTGGACCAAAACAAGTGTGGACGACTTAAAAACATTCCGTTAAAAAATGAAAAAGCATGAAAATTTCACGAAGCACATAGAAAGTTCAGTGGATTTCGCGATGTTGGGGAGTGTCAATATTGCTACGCAAATGGATAGCGCGTACAAATTGAGCATTGAACGCAACAATAAGCAAGTCGAGAAAAACAGGTCAGTGTTATCAAAAATTATTGATTGTATCAAATTTTGTGGAAATTACGAGCTTGCAATAAGGGGGCATGATGAAACATCGGAATCCTCTAATTCCGGAATATATTTTGAGGTTTACTTGATTTTGCTGGTCAGTTAGACCCAACTGTTATAACGAAGTAAATTTCTCCGTCATTTCTGTCCACGCCAGGATTCGAACCCGGATCCCCTCGTTCTGGAATAAGTCACTCTACCAATTGAGCTACGCGGACGTTTTATTCTGATTCCTATCTGTCTTTATGTCGTGTGCGTCCTTCGGGCAGGTACGTCACATCTCCTGGTACGTTACACTGTCAGGAAACATTTGGAGAATTCAACATTCTTCAAGGACACATCAAAAACAATCCAAAATGAGCTTTTGGATTGTATGTTAGAAATTGCACACCAACAAATAAAACAGGAAATTGATTCTGCACAGTTTTTGTCCATTATGGCAGATGAAACCACAGCTGTATCGGAAATAACACAAATTAGCACAATAACAGTTTGTTTGATACGGTAACATTTCAAGTAGTTCTTAAGCTCCCTCTAGAAGTCCTGCATACTCGTATCTTTAAACTTACGTTTCTAAACAATCTTCGCTGCTCTAAAAGTTCGTTAACATCTAACATACACTTCGTAAAACATAAATTTACTAATTTAAGCAGTACTGAAGTTTTAATTACGGTGAAATTCTCCCTCTAGGGGTGCTGAAATTCCTTTGTATCATATTTAGTAATCAATTTAAAAAAATGTTATTTTGATCTCCCTATCACTGCAAGTCATTTCTCAATTTTAACACTAGGAAGTAAATTTTTTATTACTTTAATTTAAATTAAGAACCGTTTAAAAATTCTTAAAGCACTTGATGGAAGTCAGAAACTGTTAAATTTGACATTGGCATTTCCCGCTTGCACTGCAAATTTTCCGCGGCTTCCGCTAAATATCAGTAAATTACGCAAACCATGTGTTTTTGTTACAAAATGTATTCTTGATATTCCTTAAGCAGTGGAAAGTTATAAAACTGCCAATCTTCCAATACGGAGTGAGGAGTGCGCTGGGCCGAGGTAGCCCAGTGGCAGCATGCTCGCCTCCCGACTTGAAGGGTTCGACTCTCGTTGCCGCTGAAGACCCGTTGTGGTTCGGAAGTGATGTTAAGCCGGCGGTCCCGAGGTAATGACTCCTCGTTATACACTGAAGAGCAATTGAATTAGAGACAGCTGGCGTTATGCAAATGTGGCGCTGTGGGCGGCCCTGTAAACGGAAACGACATGACGTATGCACCGATCCGACAATATAAGGAGTGGTGGGACGGGAATCAGTAAGAGTCGGACGCAGTATGGGTAAGACGAAGGATCTAAGCGCATTTGATCGTGGGCAAATTGTCGGGGCCCGACGAATGGGTCACTCCATCTCGGAAGTCGTGCAGGCACTGGGACAGACAGACGGACAAAGCTGCAGCATATACTGTACGCTTCTTCAACCTACGGTTGGAAAGCGTAAAAAAGACATACAGAGGTTACGGACAACTCAAAGAGGCATGGAGAGATGCATACTTGGTGTAACCAAGAACGATAGGAGAGGATTTCCACGCGACCATGAGGAAAAGGACAAGAGCGGATGACATCATGATCAAAATAAAGACCTTCAAGTGGTAATGGGCTGGACATATTACTAGAACTGACCATCAATGGACAACTGAAATAGTAGACTGGATACCAAGGAACACGCAAAGACCCAGAAGAAGGCCACGTGGGAGATGGGTGAATGAAATTCGAAAGCATGACATGGAAGGGAATTGCTAAAGACGGGGAATTGTGGAAGAGACTTGGGGAGCCCTTCATGTAGCAGTGGATTGAGAATAGTTGATGGTGATGAAATCACAATTTTGAAGTTTTATGATTTCGTATGGGCCTGTGAATACCAATGCAATAATTTTAAAGCCATTTAGCAACGTGCAAATAACCTTGCAGCGGAGAGTAATGTTCTCACGGAGGATTTTGCTGGAGAATTGACCTAGGGTACTTATACGGAGAAATCAACGGAATAGGCAGTCGGGATTTCCAAGCGACCATGCCACTATTTCCCAAGCACCTTCTGAACTGCGCCGTAGAAGCCTGCAAATACGCCTTTGGTTTAACAGAGGCAGAGGAGAGAAGTAATTGTTTCAGCACTTCGGAGCACATTAAATTATTTTCGTAATGTTATGCTCTTGTGGCATCTTCCATGAAGGAATTTTTTTTTTTTTTAATTTCGAATTTCACCGTGTAGTCAGTGTTTTTCTTCCTTCTAACTACTTTGATTGACTTACTAAATATATCAATAGTGCGGAAACCAAAACATTTTACGAACAACGGAATATGGGTCATTTATTTCTCTTTTGTCTGAAGTTACGGCGGTTGTTATCAAGGGCGAGATATACGACACAGGTAATCTGCGAGAGTAACCCATTTTATTAAGTGAAATAGGTCAGAAAGTAAAAAAAAAAAAAAATCGGAATATAGATCAACTCAGCATAATCCTGTTGTCAGTTATCTTGAATGCTAGTATATTTAGGAATATTAGTATCTCTGTAATCTAGCTCTTTGGAGGAGGAGATGAGCTGGCTAGTCCAGTAAAAGGTTCCTTTATACGAAAATGCCAAAGTTGAATGTCAATAAAGTACAGGGTGTCTACAAATGATTCGAGCGGTTTCACGATTTTATTGTAGGTATATTATTTGACATATGATCACGAAGCTTTACAATTACATATAACAACGCACAAAGTTTTTTTGGGGCATATTACAGGTGTTCGATAAGCGCCCCTTGAGGTGATTCTGCAAACATCAACTCTGTAATCAAGTTCCTCCCACACGCGAGTTAGCATGTCTCTATCAATGTGAGCAAAGGCATTGATGATACGAGCCGCAGTTCTGGTAGATCGGCTGGTAAAGGCAACATAAACGCCGAGTCTTTCACATTAAAGATAAGTTCGGGCTCAATTTTAGGAGCCCAGGCTCAGCCCGCTTTCTTTGAGTAAACGTGTTTGCTAAGCCCGGGCCCGTTTCTCATAAACATTTTCTTAGCAAGGCTAGCATTATGCACAAGCCAAAGCTATGGCCCAATCAAGGATTAGTTTAAAAATCATTAGTTTAAAAAGTTTACTTCAGTTTATCCACTTCATAATATTAATATGTTCTTCGAAACACTATGCATAAAAGCAAATATTCTAAAATGTGGACTAGAAAATAAATAAATAATCGATGAACATGCCGTTTGACTATACCAGGGAATCAGTGATTTTGCCAAAAGCTGAAGATAAGAAAATCTTTTAGAAACACAAAATATTCCATTCGTTATCTATTTTGGATTTCTAAATTAACTTTTATTTTGAATAAATTGCATTACAAAACATATAACTCTTTACAGACAGTCGCACGTGTCGTAAATTTTGACTCTAGAACGCTAAACTTTGCAATATAATTTACATACACTGACGGAAAAAAAAAATCCCAACACCACGAAAAAATAGTTGTAGAGGAATGAAATGGCGGCAATACATTTGTATAGGTAACATATTTAATCGATTAAGGTTTCAAGATCACAGCTTATTGTTAGCGCGAAAAGAGCCATTTTAAATGTGAAATGCTGGTACATTAATAACCGGTGTAACCGCCAGAATGTAGAATGTAAGCACGCAAACGTTCATGCATTGTGTCGTACAGGTCCTGGATGTCAGTTTGTGGGATGGAGTTCCATGCCTGTTGCACTTGGTCGGTCAATACAGTGATGGTTAATGCTGGTTGGGGGTGACGCTGGAGTTGTCGTCCAATGATGTCCCATACGTGAAAGATCTGGTGATCTAGCAGGCCACGGCAACATGTCGACACTCTGTAGAGCATGTTGGGTTACAACAGCGGTGTGCGGCCGAGCGTTATCCTGTTGGAAAACACCCCCTGGAATGCTGTTCATGAATGGCAGCACAACAGGTTGAATCACCAGACCGACGTACAACTGTGCCGTCAGGATGCGTGGGATAACCACGAGAGTGCTCCTGCTATCATAGGAAATCGCTCCCCAGACCATAACTCCAGGTGTAGGTCCAATGTGTCTCGGCCGCAGACAGGTTGGTTGCAGGCGCTCACCTGGCCTCCTTCTAACCAACACACGGCCATCACTGGCACCCAGGCAGAACCGGATTTCATCAGAAAACACAACAGATCTCCACTCCGTCCTCCAATGAGCTCTAGCTTGACACCACTGACGTCGCAAACGGCAGTGGTTTGGAGTAAGTGGAATGCACGCTACAGGGCGTCTGGCTCGGAGCTGTCCTTCAAGTAACCGATTTGTAACAGTTCGTTGTGTCACTGTGGTGGCAACTGCAGCTCGAATTGCTGCCGCAGAAGCGGTACGATGCGCCACGGCCATACGCCGTACACGGCGGTCTTCCCTCTCAGTAGTGCCACGTGGCCGGCCGGAACCTGGTCTTCTTGAGGCAGTACCTTCCGTTGACCACCGCTGCCAACAATCGTGCTCAGTGGCTACATTCCTGCCAAGTCGTTCTGCAATATTGCGGAAAGAAAATCCACCTTCTCGTAGCCCTATTACACGACCTCGTTCAAACTCCGTGAGCTGTTGATAATGGCTTCTTCGTCTTCTTAAAGGCATTCTTGACTAACATCAACACCCTACGTCGAATCTCAACGATAACTAACGCTCACGAACGTTACAGCGCGTATTTACAGCAAACCTGCTTTGCATGTTCCGATGGGCGCTACTAGGGCCACACGTATGCGCCGAGCGCGAAATTTGCATAGACGTCATCTTACAGATGTACTCTCACCGCCTACCAACTGTCGTTTATCTAACACAACCCCTTCTTGGTGTTGGGATTTTTTTCCGTCAGTGTATATTCTAACTGGTAAAGATAATTTACAGTGATGCAGTAGAGTATGAAAGAAAATTTCTAAAAGAAATAAAAAACAAAGGAAAAAACAACGTATGAGCATTCCATACCAGATTATTCTGCATTTTGTAACATTAACGAAGCATTGCACTTAATAGTGTAATAACCATGATATTATTCTATGTGTGTGCAGTTTCCAGCAAGTTCCTCATGAAAACTGTTAACCGTTTAAGCATCTCCAAACTTCTCAAAAAAAAAAAAAAAAAAAAAGAATCGCATCTAATGCTTCAGCGCTTAGCCTTGATCTTCTTTCCTCTAAAACTTGACCTGCTGCACTAAACACTCTCTCGCTTGCAGAACTACTGGCTGGTATACATACATAGTACACGTCTCGCAATGGCAGCTAGCTTAGGAAATTGAGAATTCTTCTACCACGTTAACAAATATACAGCTTCAAAGTGTGTTTCTCCCATGCGCAATTCTACACACTTACAAATTTCATCTGGATCAGGATCATGAATTTTAAACTCATCTTCCAAACCTGTTGATTTTCTTCCGGGAAAAAAACCAGAAAAGTGAAAAAAAATCATTGCTGAAGAAATCAAGCTGCAGATCTAGAAGTGGCACCACCCGTGTATTTAACACTAGAAATTCTTTAATTTTTGGTAGCCAGTTATAACAATAATAACCAGGGAATTATTTTTTAATTACAGTTTTTAGTGAAGGTAACTTATAAACATTGAAATTGGATATATATAAAGAAGTCAGTAATGAAATTCAACAGGTGTAATGCGAAGCCCGGAACGGGCTTGGTTTCCGTAGACGAGCCCGAGCTCATCTCTACTACGATTCCCGGTTGTAACAAACCACAAATTGGCTTTCCTGCACAGCATAGCGAACATAAACAGTCGTATCAGAATAATATGACCACCTACCTAATAATGGGAATAACCACCCTTGGCCCGGATGACAGCGGCGAGACGGCGTGGCATGGACGCAAGGTTGCCCGAGGCACTCGTGCCTATTCGTATTGCAGTAGAGAACGGAGGCCCCGGAAACGACGTGGTTGTGGGTCCTTACGTCGAACCTGTCGATCCAAATAGTCCCACAAGTGCTCTATGGGATTGAGGTCGGGCGATTTCGCCGGCCAAGGGAGACATTGCTGTCGTGTTCCTGGAACCAGTCACGCACCCCCTTAGCGACATGGCAAGGCGTATTGTCCTGTTGGTAGACACCATCACCACCAGGGTGAACGTCCAAAATGAAGGGATGCATGTGGTCAGCGAGGATGGACAGATAGCCATTAGCGTTGAGGGACCCATCCAGTGGTGATGGTGTCTAGAACAGGACAATGCGCCCTGTTGTACCAGCGGTCCCAGGTCATACCAGGAAAACATCCCCCAGATATGCAAACTGCCACTGCCGGCCTGTACTCGACTGACAAGCGTGTCCCGGTGTTGGTTCTCGTGTTGGGTGTGTCTGACGACGTATCCGCCCTCGCCCGTCACTTCTGTGCAGTAGAAACCTCGATTTGTCGGAGAAGGCAAACTTTTCCCACTCTTCCATATTGTCCAATGACGGTAGTCCCATGCAAACTGCAGGAATCGTTGCCGATGGACCTGGGTTAACATGGGTGCCTTGACGTATCGTCGACTGCGGAGACCCATTCGTAACAGGGTTAACTCTGGTGTTATCAGGGACACGTACCTGGGTGCCCTAGCGTTCATATGGGTGGTCAGTTGCTGCATTGCTGCGCGTCGATTGCCCTTTACCAGTCGAAGTTCTCCTCTGGGGTCGGTGGCCTTTGGGGTTCCTCATTTATGACGTCGGGAGGTACTGGGCGGGCCAACGGTCCATTCTTGGTACGTACATCCTTACTACAGCACCTCGCGAACAGCCCACGAAGTCTGGTGTTTCGGGGATGCTTCCACCCTTGGCGCGGTAGCCGATGATCAAATCACCACCTCTGCACATTGTGCTCACGTTACGCACTGTGGCTCATCTGTCCTGTCCGACCGCTTATATCTCTGTGTGGTCGACCTTATCACGAGCTTTATGAATAAAATAACAAGTTTTTAAAATCATGTAATGCATTGATTATAATACGCTTTCCAACATACCAGAAATCATTACTCAAGTTATGAGAATAATGGCTGTGGAATAAATCTGGGTCCTGTGCCCTGACCCTTGATCCCATATCGATGATATTCAACAGAACCGGTTCGGTATACCTCCGAAATAACATGATAAAGTTTTGTCGCAATCGAAGCATTTTTACGTAAGTTATGATGCATAAGGGCTGTGGAATAAATTCCGCTCCTGTGTCCTAACCCTTAACCCCATTTCGCCCATTTTCAAGAGAATTCGTCCCCAGGCAGGCCCCTACAACATACTAACATTTCATCCAAATCGAAGCATTTTTACGTAAGTTATGACGCATAATGGCGATGGAAGTGATTCCGCTCCTATGTCCTGACCTTTGACCCCATTTCGCCCATTTTCAATAGGGTTTGTGGCCAGGTGGTCCCCTACCACATACTAAAATTTCATCGAAATCGAACTTTTTTACGTTAATTATGACGCATAAAAGCAGTGGAATTGATCCCGCTCCTATGTACTGACCTTTCACCCCATTTCGTTCACTTTAAATAAGGTTCCTTCCCAGGTGATACCCTACCAGATACTAAAATTTCATCGAAATCGAACGATTGTAACGCGAGTTATCGTGCGGACGGACATACGCACACAACGCGTGACGTGATGAAGCAGATGGGAATCGCGACCATCTGCTCGCAAGAGTATGATATGACGTTATAAAACTTTAATAGGATCTACACACAACGAGTGACGTAATGAGACAGATGGCGTGACCGCGCGCCAACATTCTCAAACGTGAGATTGTGACGTTATAAGATTTCTAAGCATTGGAAACATTAATGGAACGACGCCATGACACTAAAAACGTTATAATTCGGGGTGGTTATTTAACCCACTAAACGAATTCACCTAAAGTCGAGATCAAGCCAAATCGATTTCTAGTACCAGGAAACGGTAGGTTAACGACTTTCATCAAAATTCTTAGAGCCGTTTTCAAAATCAAATGTGCATACATACATACATACAAACAAGAATTGCTACTCTAAGGTGGACGTCAAGTAATTTTGCTTCCTATACTTCCAATGGAAAAACTTCTGTACACATTTTCTTCACAATTAATGCGTTCCCAAGAATGAAAATTTGAACATCGATTAAAATAGCTTCATTTCATGACTTGGAATACTTAATATTTTCTAAACCATAACCGTAATAATATTTTCTAAACCATAACCGTAATAATATTTTCTAAACCATAACCGTAATTATGCAATCCAACATTTATTTGTCCACTGACGTCATCAAAGTACAGGTCGCGCCATCTTTTTTCTGGTTTCAACATCCCCAAAGGAAACGTTATTGTTTTTTTAATATAATTATGCTTATGTTTTAGAAATTGTTAAGTATTCCAAGTCATAGTATGAAGTTATTTTAATCGATGTTCAAATTTCCATCCTTCGGAACACACTAATTGTGAAGGAAATGTGTACAAAAGATTTTCCATTGGAAATATAGGAAGCAAAATTACTTGACGTCCACCTTAATAGTGTGTGGGATAAGGGCGATGGAATGGATCCCGATCCTATGTCCTGACCTTTGACTCCATTTGTCCCATTTTCAATAGGGTTCCTCTCCAGGTGGTCCCCTACCACATACTAAAATTTCATCGAAATCGAACCATTTTTACGCACGTTATGACGCATAAGGGCAATGGAATGCATCCCGCTCCTATGGTGTGACCTTTGACCCCACTTCACCCATTTTCAATAGGGTTCGTCCCCTGGTAGTCCCCTACCACATACTAAAATTTCATCGAAATCGAACCATTTTTACGTGAGTTATCGTGCCGACAGACGGACAAAGCTGGAGCATATACGCTTCTTCAACCTACGGTTGGAAAGCGTAAACAAGGTTTCCTGTGTAAGTAATTAATGTGTATAAAAACAAAACGTGTTGTTAGTAATGCACGTTACCTCTAGTTTTGTGTGTTTTCATAAAATTTTTAAATTTTTGGAACTCATTCTGATGGCTAAAAACTGAACAAAGTTCTTGCTTGAAGAATAATTTCTTATTAAAATAGAAAAAAAAAAAAAAAAAAAAAAAGAGTGGTGAATTGCATTGTGCATAATTCCTAGAATAAATTGTAGGAGAGTAAGTCCTGAGATTTTCCTGAGATTTAGCCAAAGAGCAGCAGTGTTCTACTGATAGCAGTTTAGACTTTGAGTGCCTTTTATGTTCAATTGAATTCTTTTTTCTACTGTATAGCTGTATAGTGTATAATGCCTCAGAGTGATAAAATAAGTGCGATACTTGTTTTGTTAAGACTGAAATAAATGACATATATTCATTGCTATTTAAGTTCTCATCAGTGTATCTGCTTAGTAGCTTGTGTGAAGACTACTGTATCAGTTAGTACATCAGTTTCCTGTGCAATTTCTTTTTTTTTTGGGGGGGGGGGGGGGGTGTTAACGATCAGCGCGAGTAACTCCGTGTTCTATAAGAACAAAACGTAACTGTATTACAAACAAGTACACTCATTACTATACCAAAACTTTATTACAAAAACGAGTACATTCAAAAACTAAACAAATAGGTTTTCTTAGAAGTTTCCCGTTCCTAATTTGGGGCCACTGACTCCAGGGAAGGGAGAACCAGGGCCATAAGACAAACACACCATCCATGCCTCACACGGGATTCGAACGGTGTGTTAGTCACCTATTCGAACCCAGACACATCTCAGACAAATAGTCAGGGTCCAGCGCTTAGACCACTGCATCACCGGGATGGCCTATGTAATTTTTGTAACAAAGGCATAAAAGTTGCACCAAAATAAAATGAATGTACTTGTTTTTTTTTTGTAATACAGTTACTATCAGCATGTCGTATTATTTTTTCCGGACGAAAATTCTCTTGAATTGTGCGGTCAAATAAGGAAAACGCTGTGTTTTCATAAGCTATAAGGTTGTGAATTTAGATACAAATTAAGTGATCCGTAGAGAGTACCCCAATGATCAGAATGAAATAATAATAGTGGATTGGAAAACAAACTCAAGAACGTTTTTATTTTTGTAAAGTATACAGTCTCACAGAAGTACATACATGTTGAAATGAAAGGAATACTGTTGCTCTGTGCGTGTGTGTTTTTCAAGAAGTATGACGCAGTTTGGTATAAGAAAAATGCAGTATTTGGGATTGAAACTTCAAATAATGCACGAAAACAATATGTCATTATTTTAGCTGTTCTCACTTGAAGGTGTTGTTCTAAGGTAAATTCGTGGTATATATAGTATATTCATGAAGTTAGCGAGGGGCCATGGTAGCCCAGTGGTTAAAGCAGCCGGCTGCTGAACCATGGTAGCCCAGTTATTAAAGCAGCCGGCTGCTGAACTGTTGGCCTTCGGTTCGATCCCAGCCTGCCTGCTCTGAACCACTGAAAACTACCGTGCTTCGCAGGGCACGTTAAGCGAGGTATTGGACCACGCGTTATAAATATCATCTGTTCCTACTCTCTTCCTCTCCTCGTACATTTCGAAACTATCTGTAATCTAACATCTCTTGAACTTCCGTTTCGCCTGACCCGATAACTGCATTCGTAGCTTAGGTGTTTAGGCCCTCAGCTTTGGAAGTTTCCCTACGAAATGGGCGTGCAGCTGTATATCTCTCGAGCCTGGACGATGAAACCTGCGTTCACAATCATGGTTCAATACAGGTGAATTCGTGGATAAATTCCCCTGACCACGAATCCACTTGCGTGGAACCGTGCAAGTAGGTTTCATCATCCGGGCTGTGAGTGAGAAAGAACTACACCAATTATGCTTTTTTTTTTACTGAAAAACATAAATAAAAGCAGGAACTACTATTGAAAAAGGAACATTTTTTTACTGTTTATTCCTTTTCAATAATAATAGTAGGATTTAATTAGGATTAATGATAATTTATTATTGAAAAAGGAATATTTTAAAATATTTATAGTTTTTTTTACAGTATTTTTTACTGTTTATTATTCTTTATATATATTTTATATTAAAATAGTTTTTAAATACATATATGTATGCATTTTTATATACTGGTCGCGGGTTTGATAGATTTTGATCTTATACATATACATACATATACACTGAGTGGCCACTTTATTATGACCACCTGACAGTTTTAAGCAAATGAGCTATGGCTGCATACTGTTGCCTCCAGAGGGCGAGGCTAGTAAAAAAAGGGAAAGCTTAGTGCTTGCGACAGTAGTAGAAGTGATTTTTGGGTGACGAGATGGGTAAAAAATGCGATTTGACTGACTTTCAACGTGGGATGATTGTAGGAGCTCGGAGCCATGGAGCGAGTATCACCGAAACAGCCGCATTCGTGAAATGTTCCAGATCAGCTGTTGTTAAATTATTTAAAGACTGGACTGTCAACCAAAAAACTGGGTCTCTACGTGCAACGTGTGGTCGTCATCGACTAGTGACTGCTCGGGCAGAACGAAGAGTGTCCAGACTGGTAACAGACAACAGAAGGGTAACAGTGCAGCAAATTACAGACCATCTTAATCAAGGATCCCCTCAAATGATCTCTGCGTGCACTGTTTGTCGTACACTGCATCGGATGGGATATGGCAGCCAAAGGCCTGTTCGAACACCTTTGCTGTCTGCAGTTAACAAGAGAAAACGTCTCCAGTTCGCACAGGAGCACAAGGATTGGACAGTCTATAATTGGAAACAAATCATGTGGTCCGATGAATCACGTTTTCAGTTGCACCATGCCGATGGTCGAGTGAGAATTTGGCGGAAACAGCACGAAAGCATGGACCGCAAATGCATTGCTACAACCCTTCAAGCTGGTGGAGGCAACGTTATGGTTTGGGGAATGTTTTCCTGGCCTGCTTTGGGCCCTCTAATTCGTGTTGATCAACGTCTGACTGGCACATCATGTCTAAACATCGTTGCGGACCAAGTGTATCATGTCATGTGGATGGCTTATCCCAATGGCGATGGCAACTTTCAACAAGATAATGCGTCCTGCCATAGTGCTCGTATTGTACAGGATTGGTTTCAGGAACATGCCGGTGAGTTTACTTTGCTTAGGTGGCCCCCACAATCTCCAGATCTCAATCCAATTGAGAATGTGTGGGATGAAGTTGAACGAGCCATCAGACAGCTGGATCCACAACCCTGCAATCTCACACTCCTGGAAAGTGCTATTCATCAAGCATGGTCTCAGATTCCACAAACCACCTATCAACATCTCGTGGAGTCCATGCCACGAAGAATCGACGCAGTATTAAAGGCAAAAGGTGGCCCAACGAAGTACTGAGAGGGTGGTCATAATAAAGTGGCCACTCAGTGTATATTTATTCATTTGTGGAGGAAACTTGGGGAGACCTTCCTCCAGCAGTGGATTGATAATGGTTGACAATGATGATGATGATATATATATATATATATATCATCATCATCATCATTGTCAACCATTATCAATCCACTGCTGGACGAAGGTCTCCCCAAGTTTCCTCCACAACGGTCTGTCTTGTGCCAGTCTCCTCCATGTCACCCCTGCATACTTTCGAATTTCATCCACCCATCTCCCATATATATATATATATATATATATATATGTGTGTGTGTGGTTTTGATCTCATATATGTAGGATTTCTGCTTATTCAGATAGACTGACTTGTAATGACAATTCTGCCTCACAGATGCGGCACAGTACCGTCTAGACGATGTTTTCACGGATGAGAACAACGCGCAGAGCACAAAAGAGTGAGAAGGTCGTTGGCCGTAGTTTTTGTTGTTGTGTGGAATGAATTCGTTTAAATTGTTAATTATTGTCTTGTGTACTTGTGCTGTGTGTCCAATAAAATGTTAAATATATGATGGCTGTAGTAGTCGCGGTAACAAGACTGAATTCCCCTAGACGCCACGAGTTCTACATATATGTATGAGATCAAAACCACATACTTTTAAACAGTATTTCTGCGTTTATTAATTTTATAATTTATATATATATTATTTTTGTTGTCCAATTCCCTATATTATCATTATTTTTATTTTGACAGAAAATCAGGTGATTATGTTTTTAACAAAAATATTATTTGATATAAAAAATGTTTTTTTAACTTGTGGGTTCAATCTTATGTAACTGGTTAATTAACTTGTCACAAGTTAATTAACCAGTTACACGGGATTCAGCAGCGTCGGACTCGCGAGGGCAGAGGGGGCAAAATATCAGATTTGCCCCTTTGTTTTCTTCCTTTTTAAATTACATATGTTTGTGAATGGAAATCTCAAACATTCGTTTTTTTTTTAAATTTCATTTTGATAAAAATTGAGTATTGAACTTCATTTTTTATCATGAACTATCTAGAAATCTGAATATTTTTTTAATGCCACTCCTGAGAGGCCAAGAAATGCTAGCTAGCTCCATTAAACAGTCCAGAGGGCTGATTCTCGTTTGAAGAACAGCAACGTTTTGTGTCTCATTAGGTGTAAAAAATTAGTCTTCCTCTAAAAAAAATGATTGAAAATAAATAGGGAAATAGAAGTAGGGTGAGGAATGAGATATAAGTTCCTTCAATGTTGAATTACAGCGTCTACCGCTACAATCCTCGAGGAATTCGTATCAATCCGGAAGTATCAAAATCTATAGTTTAACGCCGTTTATGTGTGCAGTTAGTTTACATTTAGAAACTACGTATATGGATATGAAAGTTTTTTTATAGATGAATGTTTATCCGAAATTTTTTTTCTGTAAATCTTCGTAATGAAGTCAGCATGTCTTCTTTTACAAGTAGTAGGATAAATTTTATGCCATGATAAAATACTTTGTTCTGCGACATCTCGCCCCCGCTGTCAAAAATGAGTTCCGACGCCACTGTTAAGAAGTTTTGCTTCTTAAATCGTCTACAGTAGTAGGATAAATTTTATGCCATGATAAAATACTTTGTTCTGCGACATCTTGTCCCCGCTGTCAAAAAAAGAGTTCCGCCGCCACTGACGAGATTCGTTCTTTCCCAACAAAATATCACTCCGAAGCAAAACAAGGGACTGCTATTAAAGTCCACCTCCCCATGTGTATTTTCCGGTAGCGACAACTCGATGTGCTAAAATTTCCCTCCAACAGAAAAAGGAGTTTCTGTTGTGGAGCTTTGTTATACAGTATAAGCAAAATTTTGTTCATGGAGTAAGATTTTTTTTTTTTTTTTTTACTTTACTGCAAGTAGCAGTAGGTGTTTCAATTTGAGATTCAAGAAAAGTGATTTTTCTTTTAAACAAACAAGATATACACCGATAAGCTTTTACATCCTACAGAAATGAGCGCGCCTGGAGACCGAACGGTGGCGCAGGTGAAGTTCACAGAGCAGTATATATACAACCCGAGGACCGGCTTTCGGTTAGTGAGCCGCGGATGGCTTAGTGGTTAGCAGTTCAGACTATCGATGCAAGGTCCCCAGGTTCAAGCCTAGGCTGATCTTTCGGAGATGGTGTGATTTACTAACAATCGCTGAATATCCGCCGTGCATCGGACGAGCACGTTAAGTGACGGCCCCCAGGCTGGACCCACTGGTTAAATGGGTATCCTTTCCTATGCCCCCCTGAAATTCTCTCACCCCTCAATGTGCAATATCGTACTTGTACGGTGGCGCCATCTACTGTACTCTAATCTCACTACAAACTGTTCTGTCAAAGTCGCTAGACTTGCTCTCATTCCTTCCGTTTCTGTGTCTTGCTCAAAAGGCGATCTCGCTGTAAGTTGCTGGGACCCAAACTCTACTCACTGTGGACGTAAGTCCTACGAAAAATGACAAATGCAACGCTTTCGGTTAGTAGAAAGTTCCTAGTCAGAATGGGAAAAGCTGTCGATTTATCGGAGTTTGATAAAGGACAAATTGTGATGGCACGGCGCCTCGGAATTACGATCTGTGCAGCTTCCTCACGTGCCGCTGTAGTGAGTACGTATCAAAAGTCGTGCACAGATGGTCGAACCGTCGTCCGCAGCTCAGAAGGGAGCGGAGACTGTCGCTCATTGTTTACAGCTACCGCAGGACCACAGTGCGACAAATCACCCGCAGCTACAACAGTGGTGATCAGGGCAATGTGTCACAGCACCCAGCTTTCTGCACATGGGCCTGCGTAGCCGAAGCATGAAAATGACAATGCATGAAATGGGCCCAAGATCAGCGGCAGCGGTGCTATTCTGTGGGCGATATTTTCTTGGGACACTTTAGGCCCTATTACCACAATACCTAACAGTTGTCAGGTATCTGAACATACCACAATACCTAACAGTTGTCAGGTATCTGAACATCGTTGCAGACCAATTTCACCCATTCATGGCAACTATGTTCCCTGCTGGAGATGGCCATTACCAACAGGATAATGCGTCATGCCACACTACCAGAATCGTAAAGGAGTGGTTCGAGGAACATGCTGGTAACTTTCTGTTAATGCCCTGGCCTCCAAATGCACCCGACATGAACCCAATCGAACATTTGTGGTTCGACTTGGAACAGCAGAATCACCTCCACCCCGAAATGTACGGGAACTGCAGGACCTTCTGTTAACATTATGGTACTAGATAGCTCATCGAATCGACTCCTTGCCGAATGGCCGCTGTTTTGCGGGCTAAAGGGGGTACTACAGCTTATTAGGTAGGTGGTCACAATGTAATCTACTGAATGCAAAAGCATTTGAAAAATGAGTAATCGTAATGAGCAAAATAATATAAATAAGCGGAAATAGGGTACAATTTTTACATTTGATCGTGGAAGTCAGATTGACAAATTGATCTATATGTAAGCCAATACGTCTTTAATGAGCTTTGGAAAAATAGTGAAAAAAATTTAAAAGTACCAATTTCTATACTGATGGCTCGATGGACATTTTTTTTTTTTTTTTAATTGGAGGTTTAACGGCCACCGTGAGCAACTCAATGGACTATAAGCAGTCGCCCTAATTTAGGGTCACTGGTTCCAGGGAAGGGAGAGAGCCAGTGCAGTAAGACAAACACAACATCCATGCCTCACCGGGATTCGAACCCCGGACCCCTTACGGACGAATGATCATAGGCCAGCGCCTTAGACCACTGCGCCACCGGGGCGGCTCGATGGACATGAATCACTTAGCTTATGTGCTTTTCCTCTTGTGATCCTAATGCTTTTAAGTATGATATTGAATTTCCTTCCGTTAATATTTTTTCAAAAATGGTATATGTTAATTGTCACTTTTCTTGGGCATTTCTCAGGGGAAACTTTTTCATGGGCTCCCAAGCTGTGGCCCCACCTCCTGGTGAACTCTCATAAAAGCTGCAAAGATAGGGTACGGTCCCGCCGGGACTCTGAAGCACATCACTGTGGTTTAGAGTATTCTGGCTTAAGGAAATAAGATTTTTGATCTTAGTCTTTGGAAAGCCTGAACACGGAGTCTCTATATATAGTTTAGCAATGACTCCATTTATGAAACACTGAAAGAACGTTCAATGCTTTTTACTACCGGCTACAAAAAGTAATTTGGCACAATCCCTCCACCCCTACCCCCAGATTCACACATGGATCTGACTAGTTACGCCACTGGTAAACCAACAAGATAATATGACAATGGCTCATGGGTTAGTGGTGTAAGATATGTGTTGGTAGAATGTTGCCTTTAACCTTTTTATGTGTGAATGCATTGTCTTAATTGCTTTTCAAAATTTTGCGTTTTTGCTTATAAAAATAGTACTGAAATACTTTTTTGAAGAGAAATATCCTTCTTGCTTAGCTAAATCACATTTGAACGTCATAACACGCAAACACACCACCTTTCCCTTCTTCAATCAAACCAGCAACCTGGCGTTGCAGTCTCCTCAGCTACTTCCGGACCCAACGCTGCCCTTTAACAGGTTTAAGACTGTTGGTATAGCTTTAGGCTGCACTTTACGTATTGGAATTCCCTATTTAGTAGAACAAACAGCAGAGCAATTAGAAATGACCTTCCTCAGTGAATTCCTAGCCCCCCACCCCCACACAGCTCAAACTAAGGATTTGGAAGAGAGGAGAATAATTGAATTTTCATTAGGGGGTGCTATTTTAATAACCTTTCTACAGTGAAGTAAAAAACACACTTCCTAGAGGAAAATACATAGGGATACATGGCAAAAAAACATGCGACTCAAAATTATGTGGAAAGGTCCAGATTATATTTTAAAGTTAAAACATTGAAAAGTGTCACATCTTGAACTGGAGGGGGGGCGACAATTTTCAGGGGGAGGGCTGCACCTGCTTGGTGTGATATCTCTGGTAATCACGAAGTTTTATCCTTGAGCCATGGCCAAAGAAGTGACAAAGATCTCTTGAAAAGCTATTCAGGGTAATGCCCAGCATGGCAGATTAAAACTGGGTTTATGGTCGCCCGATGTCTAGTTTTCATTATGGCAACTTTCTGTTTGTTTTGGGGCTTAATGACCACAACACTCGCCCACCAATGTGGTGCAATTCTTCATTAATGAGTCTATTGTTATGAACATACTTAAAACTGCATAATTTCCATTTCAAATGCACTTCTTGAGAGAGTATTTAGTATGGTGGAAGCCATATGGACTCATTAAAGAATGCCATGTGCAAAATTTGTAAAAACTATTGTGTTTTTCAATATGCCATACACATGGATGCAATTTGAGGATGCTATTTTAAGACATAAAAACTTGTTAAATCTACCGCAGCTAGCAAATGCACAAAATTTTTCATCATTCTTTGGTGGTGGGAGAGGTGTTTTCTAATGGAAATGTAATGAGAGCCAGCGATAAATTGGGGACGATTTTTTTTTCTGGTGTCACTCGGCAACTGTAGTTGGTTGTGTATTATGACACTTGAGTTGTGTATTATGTATGAGAGGTCTATTTACCTAAAATTATATGAAATCAGCATGATTTATTCTTTTGCACTCCAATAAGAATTTCAGATATTTTCATTTATTGCTAGCAGCTGATCATACAGTAACCTTTACCCTCTCTTTTGCAATTCTGTTAAAAAACAAAACGAAAGAGATAAAGAAAAGGAAATATATAATTTGCTTTCCTTCTTGATTTATTTCGTCAGTAACTGAGATTCCACAGAATAAGTTCAGTGCAAACACTAAATTACAAATGAATCTATTTTTGTTGGAAGGGAGAAAAAAGCAACAAAGTTTTTGACAGCAAAGTCCCCAGCAACTGAAATGGTTTCAGTGTAGTAGAGAGGAAAGGTTTCAAGGCTATTATAACCCCATTCACTGGTGGACTTAAAATGCAGTCAGAAACCTATAAAATGCCATCTGAATTACGAATTATATATAGTTCAACAAGTACTAACAGAAAGGGCAGAGATCACTAGCTGGGTGAAGTTTGGGAAAAATAAGATGAGATGTAGTTGTTTAAATGAAAGAAAAAGGTAAAAATGAAGGGAATAAAAAGATTAATGAGATAAATGAAGAGGTAAATGTTAAAAATTGTACTGCATTGTACATAAAACACTTCAGGACTATATAATATTCGTAAAAACTAAATGTGTTAAAACAATAAAAATAATTTTTTCTGGGTTTCTTCTCTGTAAGGGACAGAGCAAAGTACAGACAAGAACACATCATGTGGTATGATGCTCTGACTCAGGTATTTGTTTTTATTTAGTGTTAAAGGACTTAATGACCACTGTGAGCAACTCTAAGAGCTATAAGCAGGCCTTTAGCCCTAAT
The DNA here is from genome assembly GCA_039090855.1 of Macrothele yani. NCBI lineage: Eukaryota > Metazoa > Arthropoda > Arachnida > Araneae > Macrothelidae > Macrothele > Macrothele yani. The sequence continues at coordinate 70,093,158 of CM077016.1, read as the reverse complement.
TTAGGGCCACTAGTTCCAGGGAAAGGGCATAGCCATTGCCAAAAAAATAAAACACATCACCTGTTCCTCAACACATCACCAGTGACTAACTGAGGAACACATCACCTGTTCCTCAGTTAGTCACTGTGCAATTTACAAGAAACAGGAATGATTGCACCTGTGGTACCCCACTCAGGCATCTCCTTACAAAATGTGCTGATGTTCATTTAGAAGCTTAAAAGGGTGATATAAACTCAACTGAGTAACAATGCAGTGTCATATGAGGTGGGAGATGCCAGGATAAGGTATTTGTATTAAGGCAGCATTCTGAAAAGTTTCAGTGAATAAATGAGGATTTAAACAGGTTTGGATGCAAAATCCTCACCTGGTACATTACTTAAGGACAGGTAATCCAAGCTATGTGGAAGTAAGGAAATCACACAGAAAAGTGAGCTTGCACTTCCTGAAAAGTGCAATTGTAGTCCTCTGGTGGTAAAATGTGGAACTTATAAATAATAATTCATCAAATATCATAGAGAGCAGAAAAGTTCCATTTACAAAGTTGTAGATCGGTACCCACAACATATCAAAATGCCATTACAGTATCTGGATTCAGACAACAAGCAGCGGAAAACTGCATTAAAGGAGCAAATGACAAGAGATGAAGACTTACCATGAGATCAAGCATTTTACCTCAACATATACTCATAGTGACCATCTGCTACAATACTGTGCTGCACACATGTAACAATGTTCCAAAGAGTGGCATTCAGTATGGCTCCATCAATAATGCCACAGGCATTGATGGAGCCATACTGAATGCCACTCTTTGGAACATTCAATTTTACACATCCAACGTGCATGACTCAGCCCGTATGCGATTGCCACTTTCGGCATTCTGATGTGAAGATGTGCCAGCACACAGGCAATAGTATTTACATCCTCTTGACACAGTCTTCTCGATCTCGGATACACTGCTGTGCTTTTCATTGCTTAAAACTTTGGCAATGGTGTTGAGGGTAGTCTTATGTGATGGCTGACAACTCTCGGGAAATCTATTGGCAGCAGCACATACATTTGCTTGTATTCACCATACAGGAATACTATTTTGCAATATTCTGTATGGGTTTAACTAGGTATGATGTTTGTTGTGAGCTTCTGGGATGATTTTTTAAAAAGTTACCCCTTATGTATATCAATTTTGATGCTACCAGCAGCACTTTAAAGCATATCACTACTTTGAACACACACAGGACTTTCTGTTGCTGAGTGGTTAACAATGTTATAGAACTGCCTGTCAACTGTGAATACGCCAGGGGTGTCCTGTCACGCTATGTTTTTTTTTTCACTGTTATTTCTTTTCTGTTGTACAGAGTTGTAATACCAATTTAAAACTTTATATGTTCTGCTGTCTGTGAGATTTTGTGATTTCCTTTGTAAGTTCTGAATTTCATCACCAAGGATTCTGTAATTGTACTTATTGAGAAGTGCAACCCACTTTTCTATACAACTGTTTCACTCCCATGTTAGTTGGGTTACATGTTTTGAATAATTGCCCTAGCTAAGTATTTCCAAGCCCTGTGGAAGGTTTTTTTTTTTTTTTAATTTTAACTTGTAGTTTCAGTTTAGATTCCGAAAGAACTTACAGTTAAGACATCTGTTTTCAGCTTAACTTCTTTGAGAAGACTATTTCTGTTGTGAAAGACAATTCATAGTTAATTTTCAAATCACATAAATTACACAGGATTGTTATTTTTAGCATAAGGAATGCCAATTGCAACTCTTATCTTTGTGGTGAATTTCTCTGTAGCAAGAACAACTTCAGTTTTCCACATGGATTTCAAATGAGATGTCATTTCTCTGATGGAGATAAATAGTTCTTTGAAGCTTTTATAAGATTTAGTGATACTGATAATAATTTCTATCTTGTTAAAGACATCATCCACTGCTGATGTTGTTTTACTCTTGTTTCCACAGAAGTCATTCATGCTGAAAATTTGGTACCAATAGCACTCTCAAGGGGATTAAATATACTGTAACATACCTACAGCAACACATTAACTGCGTAGATACCTAGCATGTAATGAGGCAGGACTAATCCCTGTGGTGTTTGAATCCTGAAATAAGATATAGATGTTGTGTTTGCACTTTTAACAGCAATTCTTTTTCATCCCTGGAGCCAGCAGCCCTAAATTAGGAATGGGAGACTGCTTACAGTATGTATATTGGGTTTGAAAGAAAGTAATGTTCGATGAAGAGGTACCCAAAGTCAAATCCCCGACGACAGCGCAGATTGGCCAATGAGATTGCTCAGCCTACCCATTTGATATCAGCAGGTAGGTGACTTAAGCCAGAGGCAGTTAGCCGTCAGAAGGCGAAGAGTGTAAGCGCCAGCCAACATGAAAGTGGGCAAGGAGCACATCCGTCATTGCATGCTGTATGAGTTTCGTAGCGATAGCACCCCCGCAAATGCTGTAAGGAACATGACCAGTGTGTACCCCAATGCCATATCACATTGTCAGTGCTGTCGTTTGTTCGAATGGTTTCGAGAGGGAAAATTTTGACCTGTCAGACCACCCCAAAGCCGGAAGACCAGCAATAGTGGGTATGGGCATGCTGAAGACTGACCCATGCGAGTTGCTCAAACGGCTGGGGACTACCCACATGAGCATTACCACACACCTGCGTCAACTTGGGAAGGTGCACAAGAGGGGAGTTTGGGTACCCCATCAACTCACAGTTGAGCAGAAAGTAATTCGCACAAGTGTACGTGACCAAGTTTAACCGTTCTTGGACTGCATTGTGGCAGGTGATGAGAAATGGGTTCTGTATGACAATGTCAGCTCCTGGAAACAGTGGTTGGATCCAAAACAGAAGCCCATGCCAAACCCCAAAGTTCGCTTACAACCATGCAACGTCCTGCTGTGTGTTTGGTGGGATATGCGGGGTGTCATGTGTTTTGAGCTGCTGCCGGACACCACCACTATCACTGCCAATGTGTGCCGTCAGCCTGAAGAACTGCATGCATCGCTCAAGTTGAAAAGACCAGCACTGCCGAACTGCACAAGGGCCTCAGACCTCGCACAGCATGAGTAACCTGTCACAAGATCAGGAACCTGGGCTAGGAGCTGCTGCTGCACCCAGCCCATTCCCCAGACATTGCCTCAAGAGACTACCACCTTTTGTGGTCACTGCAGCATTCCCTGGACAGACAGCAGTTCACCAACTGGGATGATGTTGAACATGCACTTACTCCCTTTGCGTCCAAGCCAGCACAATTCTATAGGGATGGCATCAACAGCTGCCCAGGTGATGGGAACACATCATGGCAACTACATTTTAGGCTGATTTGTACTTGTATATATGGTAATTAACACTTTTCTGTTGCCTTGCATTGGCAGACATTACTTTCTTTCCAACCCATACATATTAGATGCTCATGAAAGATCATTAATCCCTAATCACAGGCTTCAGCAGTTGCAAAAATCATTGTCACACATTTTGAATATCAGGTGATATAGAAGATGAGCAAGCAAGGTTTATAACAAAAGTGCCACTAAACCCCACGGCTTGCATTTCACACACACAAACCACCATACAGTAGTTCAGGTCTTTTAAAGATTTCTTTTTAAAATGTATTTTTCTCTCTTTAAAATTATTTTGATATACAGTATATTCGTATATCTCAGTAGCATTTTCATGTTAGGCTCTTAGTTACTTGATGTGCTCTTTAATTCTAACTCACTTTAACTGGAAAATTAAGAAACGAAATTTAATAAAATGTTCTTTCATACTAATGAAATTGTTGTCTTGTCCTTGATTTAGGGTTTCCCCATATGTCTTAAGGAAAGACTTTGTGGTCACTTCTCATCGTATATCTGTTGTCTACCATAGTGGCAGCATCTATGGGTGGTAAGTATTTGTTTTTATTTATTATTCATATTTCCTGTGCATTTTCTTCATGAATTTTTTTCCCATCAGCATAGCAGGTTTATATGTGTTAGTACTATCACAGTTGTGATTTTTAGTATTCACAACATATATTATTTCTGAGATTTTAAGTTTTTTTTTTTTTTTGCTGTTGTTAATTCAGCAGTTTTATACCTTCAGAAATCACCCAAGTTGATTTTTAATGCAATTTTGATGAAAGATGATTTTGGCTTTTTATTATTCTAATCATTAATTAATATGTTCAAGTCCAATATTTTTTGTACTGCCTCAAATAAGATTTGAATTTTCTGTTTTAAGTAACTAGCATGAAGTATACTCCTGTATTTTAAAGAATTTTGTCCCCCTAATCATAATTAGCAAGGCTGTTTGGATTGTTACTGTTTGCACTGCACTTATTTTTTGCTTCTTGAAAATGGTTATCCTTTTAGAAGTATTTCTTATGCAAGGTAAACTTCCTCTGCAGATTAGTTCATCTTTTCTATGTATTTGTTCATAGACTAAGTGTGTCAATCATTTTAGTTGAATATCCAAATTGGTTTACTTTTTCCTCTACATTTTATTGAGCTAGAGTGAGTAAAAGCTCTTTAATATGATTTTATAGCTGCTGTTTTATATGTTGTATGATGCTATGAATCTATTGATATGATTGAGTTTGGGGATGTAGGTGTTTTATATAGTTGATATGGCATTTTACTACTCTTTCTGATTATATTCATATCTGAAAATGGACATGTTTTAAGAACTGTGTTGCTACTCCTGCTGAACAGCTCTGTGGCACCACAATAGTGGGTAATGGTAAAGGCAGACCTGCCAACTTTGAAGAACCGAAACCATAAAAAAATTCAGTGAACATTTAATTGATATGTCAGATTGACAAATGTATCGAACGTATTCATAAAATGTACCAAGCATATTGATTAAAAAGTGATTCATTATGAGAGTAATATATTGGTTTCATATGCTATACAAGTAAAAGTAAGAAGTTTGGCATTACTTCTCGCTTATAATGATTAAAATGCAGTCAAAACATAATTAAGTCATTAGTATATAATCATAAGGTTACATATATGGAAAAAATAGATATATATTACATGATCGAGTCACATTATTGTGACCACCAGCTAATATCCAGAGTAACCGCCGTGTGCAGCAGCTACACGGGCTGGGAGAGTGACTTAATAAGGTGTTCACAGCTATGTGGAGCCATGCAGACTGCAGTGCATCTGACAGCTGCTGGAAGGTGCATGGTGGAGGATCCATAGAGCGAACGACATGATCAAGGTGGTCCTAGAGATGCTCAATTGGGTTTAACTCTGGGGAATTAGGGGGTCAGGGAAGTACTTTGAAGTCTTTATCGTGCTCTTCCAACCACTCTCGGACATTTCTAGCTGGAAGATCCCATCCGCCCCATGGAAGACAATCAGCATGTATGGGTATGTGGTCTGCAAGGATGGATTCATAACGAATTCAGTCCATAGTGCCTTCCACAGGTATGAGTACAACCAGAGAATGTCACGAAAACATTCCCCAGACCATAACCCTGTCCCACCAGCTTGTGTTTTCCAGCAATGGTTGAAGAGTGTGCATTCTCCAATGTTTCTCGTATTATACGCCAGCATCCATCCGTTCGATGAAACAGAAAATGTGACTCATCGGATAAGGCAATCCTTTGCCAATCAGCAGAGGTTCAATTCAGATACTGCCATGCAAATGTAAGTTTTCTCTGCCAATGCACCTTCGTTAGCATAGGTGCAGTGACCATCCGTCTACATTGGCATCGAGCCCCATACGCAGCAGGGTTAGCTGAACTGTTGTTTTAGACACACTTTCAGTAGCCCCTGGTTCATTCGGCCAGTGAGTTGTTCCACTGTAGCTTGTCCCTCACGCACCTTCAAAATCGACATTCACCTCTCACATCAATGGCACGCATGCGGTGCTCCGCAGTTTCCACATCGCTTATTTGCAATGGTGCCATTTCTCCAATCACGATACACTTTAACCACAGCAGCATGCGAACAGTTCACAAACTGCGCTGTTTCAGAAATACTACCACCCTTGGCCCGAAAGCCAATAATCATCCCTTTTTGCAAATCTGATAAATCGCTCTTTTTATTTATAACAGCAACGAGTGACATGTTTGCAGATTGCCTACAGCACACCTGATATACCCTCCAACCAGCTCATGACACGTGCCTTCTTTCATTGGCTACGCACTGTTGACGTCAAAAGTAGGTGGTCACATAATGTGACTCGACTGTGTATAAGAGATATACAGTACTACACTGACTTTATTTTAAAGTTACAAGTGGTTTTGAACTTAAATTTTTGTATCAGCACGCTATAATACCTTTAAAAAAGCAATTTCTTCTGTCTTTTTTTCATTTTTTGGTAATTAGTGTCAATTTTAATCTTACATAGTTTATTTCCATCTCTCCCTAAATTGGATGAGATCAGAGAGGTTTGGAGATAAAATTATGATCAGGTAAATCAGAAACATACCATATAGGTGCCATAGACCTTTGGGATGATTATTCTCTCATCAAAAAAATGTTTAGGTAATATATAGATATGCCACTAATCTATTTGCAAAAAAATAAAAATAAAAAAATCCGTAAAATAAGTACAATTTCTGTAAATTTTACTGGTAGTCCATAAAACTTGGCAGGTATGTAAAGGTGATGTTTGGTGGAACAGTGAGATTAAAGAAGCAGACAAGAGAAAGAAGGAAGCCTACTTGGGGATGTTGCAAGGTAAAGTTTCTGTGGATGAATATCGCTGTAGGAAGGGTGAGGCAGTAAAGCTGGTTCACCAGAGTAAAGCAAAAGGTAGGAAGGAAAAGGTGAAAAGGCATGAATTGGTTTTTTGGAAAGATACAAAGACTTTCTGGAGGTGCATGAGACACAGGAAAGATAGGGGAAATAAAATTTTAAGTTGTGTGAAGAATAAGATCGCATAAATGATATGGGAGCCCAATGAGCTAAGTGAAAGATGTGGTGAATACTTCTGGGAGTTATTAGATGATGAAAACAAAGGTGATTCTGAGGCAGAAGCAGATGATATAGTGAGAGATGGAAGCACAGAAGGGATCTCATGAGAAGAGATGTGTAAAACTCTAAAATCTCTTCAGAATGGTAAGGCTCTAGGAGTAGATGACATGACTGCTGAGATGTTAAAATATGGCGACGACTCTAATTGACTGGTTAACTGAAATTTGCCAGTTGTGCTGGGAGTTAGGAATGGTCCTTCAGGATTGGAGGGATACTATCATTGTTTCCTTGTATAATGGACAAAGTGACCAGACTGAATGCAAGAACTATCATGATATCAGTTTGCTGAGTATTCCAGGGAAAGCGTTTGGAAAGGTTGCTATTGATAAGGTACGAGGTCTTATATCAGAGAAAGTGTGGGATGTACAGAGTGGTTTTATGCCTGGTAAGGGATGCACTAACCAAATTTTTGAATTATGTTTGACAATTGAAAAGTACCTGTCTGTTGGTAAGAAAGTTTTTGCTGCCTTCATAGATTTAAAGAAAGCTTATGGCCGAGTAAATAGAATAACTCTGAGGAAGGTATTGAATAAATATGGTGTTACTGGGAATCTTAATAGTGTAAAAGCCATGTATGCTGTCAGTAGAGCTTGTGTACAAGTGAATGGTGTTCTATCAAAATGGTTTTCTATTGGTGCAGGAGTCAGACAAGGTTGTGTAATGTCACCATGGCTGTTTAATATATGTGTGCATGTGTGATGCCAAAATGGACAATACTGGTTTACGTCTTGGTACTACCCGTGTGTGCAGATTGTTCTATGCTGATGACAGTCCTGTTGGCAGAGAGCAAAGGTGAGTTGCAGATATGTTGTCCCAGATGTACGAAGTTTGTATGAAATTTGAACTGAATATAAATAAGGGAAAAACCAAAGTTATAATTTTTGAGCAAGGAACTGTTAGTACTGAATGCAAGATAAGTCTAAGTGGAACAGTGATTGACCAGGTGAATGAGTTTGTGTACTTAGGAAGCATGTTTGTCAAAGAAAAATTTGCTCTCAAGAGAGTCCAGAATAACAGTCCACTTTCATAGTGGTTACTCATGGGTTCTCAAGACAGTTAAATGGTTGTGTATGAAAGTGTAAATTTTCCTACTCTAATGTATGGCAGTGAAACCTGGGTACTACAGAAGAGACATAGGAGCCATTTGTGTGCTAGAGAGATGCAGTACTTATAGGGGGGGGGCAAGACACTCTGATTATATGAGAAATGATGTGTTGCAGTTGTGTAATGGGAGGCAAAATGTTGTTAGTAAGGTGGAGACTAATATTCTTAGGTGGTTTGGCCATGTTGTTGAAAGAATGAGTGATGAGATGCTTACTAAGAAAAAATTCTCAGCCCAAGGAAATCATGGGAGGACCAGATTCAGGAGTGTCTGCATGAGAAAAAGATTATGAGTATGAAGTATAGAAGGTTTTGTGTACAGTGTGTGATGGATGTCAGTGAAGCTTGAGCTGTGTGCCAAGATCGGTGTAAATAGAGACGTTTGTTACAGCAACAGTAAATAAATACTCATTAAAACATTTATCTGGTAGATTAACTTTCTTTGTGGAGCTAACCTCTGAATCTCAGAGAACAGCTTAGTGATATGAATGTATGAAAATGGGAGGTTTCTGCTATTTTCAATATCTGCTTTTACTTTCATTTCTCGACATATCACAGAAAAAAAAATCCATGACATGATGGTTTATGGAAGGAAAATCTGCCAGTTTTGTTAGCTCTCTCTTTGCACATCTTCAGCTGATGCAAGTTGAAGCATACAGCAGCATTCAAATTCTTAGTTTGTCTGCTGGTGCACCACTAAAAATCGAGTCAGACCACCGAAATTGAAATCATGGTGGACCGACAGACCAGTTTCTTTTTCAGATAATTTCAATTATTTCAGGAAAATGCTACTGCATTTTTATTTTCCACATAATAGGAAGTTGCAAAATATTTTTTTATTCAAGGTAGATAGCATATAACCTATTAGTCCTCTCTGTCAAGTCCAGATGATGAAAATTGCATGGTCTATGTAATGGTGAGGAAAAATCTCTACATAAAGTATGTTAAAAGTGAGCAGAGCTCCGGGCAAGCGCAAAAAGATAGAGATTTGGCAGCCAGTCAAATATGTCATTAACAATCTCTGTTGCACAGTGGAAACATTGTGAGGAGAGAATGGTAACTCTCATTTCAGTACAAGGAATCTCGGGAAGGGAGATGCATTGTGAATGTGTTGCAGTGGTAGACAGGGAAGCATCAGTTTAAAAAGTAGCAACCCAGGTTATTTTTGCACTTGTGAATGGTAATCAGTTAGATTCTATAAACTTGTGGTTCCAAGCGTCTACCAAACAAAACAGGAAAGCACATGAAAGCAAAAGTATTCATGATGGAAATTATGATTCTGATCATGTACATTCCAGCAGCAGTGGTTGATGACTCTTAGTTGGCCTCAGTACAATTCTGAAGCAGACATGATGTTTTGATCACTTTGTAAAATTTCTAAACTTGTTGATAAACAGTCAGCATTTATTACCAGAACCGATGACTTCATTAAGACATGTGCATTGAAGGTACCCCATAATCAGGTAATGAATTTCAACACAGCTGAGTGTGAACAGGGTTTCAGAAATATGGGGACTGGTGAAATAAACTGAACACAAATTATTTCCCATTTAATGAGGGTATTACTAGATACCCCAGATATTACAGAATTTGATCAACTTCAGGTGGTATTGCTATAGATCCAATCAGGTGAAAAAACTACAAAAAAAAAAAAAAAAAAAAAAAAAAGCTGCTAATAAACCTTTAAATACTTCAAAATAAAACATAACTTACATGTTCATTAGTTGGAAGACAAATTATAATCAGTGTTAAATATTGGGTAATATTAGTACTAAACAGACCAGCTACTGAATTATAAACTTTTATTCAACCTCCTTCAGCCCAAATTATAGCATGTATGTAATTTAGCATAGATTCCACAAGGTGTTCGAGTACATGTACAGCATACCAGGTGTTCACCAAAGGCCTTCACTAGCTCAGATTTGATGGAAGAGGACTTGGCTCCCAGAGATTTGGTTTTCTAACATGTTCCATACATTCTCAATGGGGTTCAGATCTGAGCTTTGAGGTGGCCATCACTGTTATGCTCACTGAACCACTGCTAAACACAACTTGCACAAGGGACAGTAACATTGTTGTTCATGAAACAGCTATCACCTGCTGGATAAAAAAGTCAACATTGCAGGATAGGCTTGATCGGCAACAATGTTCAAATAATCCTTGGAGGACACCCAACCTTCCAGCAATATCAAGGGACTTGTTCTGTGCAAACAGAATGTGCCCCACACCATGGCACCACCTCCAGAACCTTGAGTTAACTCTCTGCCTAATGTCAATACAGAATAAGGTGTAATGCAACTTGTCGGACCACGACTTTTTCGAGTTGTCCAGTTACAGTGTTCCTGACACCACTGTAGACGAACTTTCTGGTTCTTCACAGAAATCAGTGGCTTCCATATAGGCATGCGACTACCAATACCGATCCTCTTCGTTTCTCTTCACATAGTACCCTGAGATATGGGTCGGGAATAGCCTTCATTGAATACTTCGGTCAACTGCTGCACACAGGAAGTGCTGTTTCTTCGCACAAGTCTTTCTCAGATGACGGCAATCTAATTACTGATGGGTTGTCGTCGTGCCATTGTCACTACACCTCTTAGACAAGCAATATGGATTATTTTTCCAATGATTAAAGACCCGGGATATCTCACCTTTGGAGAAACCAGTCAGCTCTGCTGTTTTCAAAATCGTCGCTCCAGCCATACGGGCACCCACAATAAACCCTTTATCGAACTCCAAAAGATTCTTTTTTTTTCCCATTGTGATCAACACTACTGATGAGCATCAGTCTTAAATTGTTGCCAATATTACATGACCATGTTTTTTTCATTTTGCTCATCTGCATAAAGGGTTTTAATTCACTGGTTGCTGTGTGCAGATGACCTTTCCTAGAGTGAGATGGGCATGACTTTAAAGCCATCAATATCCGTACTCATGATGGCTATTTAGACTGAAAGAGTGCATTTAAAAAAAGTTGAATGACACCTTGGAGAATCTTTAAAATACCTTTGAAAACCCAAAACTGCACTTTTAGATCACTCCGTCTCATTCCTGAATTCTCTCATTAAAATTTAAGAAATGTCAGCACACATTCATTACTGGAAGACGATACAATGAGTTAGCTTTGCACTAGGAACACCTACCTAATAATGGGTTACTCCACCTTTCTGTGTAATCACGGCTCGCAGATGGCAAGGAACAGATTCTACAAGGTGTCGGACATCCGCCATGCGTAACTTCACCGATGTCTGCTACAGCGGCTTCATCAGTTCGCGCTTATTCCGTGGAGGAGGATCAACAGTTCTCACACCCTGTTCTAGCATATCCCACAAAAGTCCAATTGGGCTTCAGTCAGGGGAGTTGGGGGCCAAGGCAATGTAGAAAATTAATTGTCGTGTTCTTCCAACCATGCAGCAGTTATATGATCCCAATGACATGGTGTGTTGTCCAGTTGAAAGATGGCACTGTGGTCTGGGTAAACTTCCTGCAGATATGGATGAAGATGGTCGGCTAATAGGTCCCTATAGCATCCACCATTCAGTGTGTGTGGGATGATAACCAATGGACCCAGGGCTTACCAGTAAAAAGCTCCCCAGATCAGAACATCACCTTCACCAGCCTGTTGAACCCCAACTGTGTAACCAGGTGATGGGCTTTATGCTGTTTACGCTTATGTGAACCTGGCCATCAACATGGTGCAGCAGGAAACGGGGACTCATCACTCCAGATGACCTGGTTTCATCTGTCAAGGGTCCTTTGCTGACATACCTTGGCCCATGTGAAGCATTTGCAATGACTAGGCATCATCATGGGCACCCTCGTTGGTCACCAGCTGTGGAACCCTAGGCAAAACAAGGTATGGTGAATGTAGAAATGGTCAAACTGCACCGCTGATGAACTGGGTGACTATTGTATGTTGTTGCTGAGATACTTGGATTAACCGTGCGTGGCTGACCAATGCGAACCCATCTGTTGGATATCCGTGCATGCTTAATCCAGTCCTGGTACATCCTGGATACAATAGAATGGGAGTAGGCAATGAGTGCGGCTGTTTACGAAATACTGGCACCTGCTCTCCGGGCCCCAACTATCTTGCCACGGTCCAATGGGCTTAAGTCACCACATTTCCCCATTACTGGTAACTGTTTACTGATTATGTACAGAGGATAGGTGTGCACAGTTTATAGTAGCTGCATGTGATGTTGATATCCCATAATAATTCATTATCGCTCCAAATATGTAATGTGTGTGTGTGTTTCTCATGTGCAAAGCTAACTCAGTGTACAGTGCAATACATCAAAAGGTTAAGAATGGAAAAACTAGAGCTGCAAAAACTGCATGGAAGTTTTTAACTGTTTCTTTGGTCTTTTTGAAAAAAGACTTCCAAGCTACAGTTCAAAGCATCCATACTTTTAAAGTGCTTTTAATTCTTTAACACATGATATATTCCAAGTTGTGTGGAGTATATCAATATTTCCTTGATGTTTCTTATTCAGACTGAATCAGATGTCTTCTCAAAGGCACAGAAATAAGTGCATCTAGGAAGTGGCGAATTGTTTTGATCCTGAAAATAGACTGGAGTCCAAAATTAATGTGACAAATAGAAATCCGAGAATGTTTCAAAGTGAGACAACCGACACTATAGATTTTTTTAGAGACGTGTACCCCCAAGCAACATTGTGCTAGTTCCTACAGAAATATGTAAATGACAACTGTATGTCATTGACCTAGTAACAACACAACCTTAATACATGTTCTGTGCAGAGGGCAGCAATTGAAGCTTGAGTTGAACTGTTAGTGGAAGAATGGCTCCAATCTCTGGAGACAGTTCTAGGAAACCGGAAACAAGGACGAGCCACAAGTCAAGATAACCAGTATTTGTCTCTAACAGCTCGCCACTATAGGGAGTCAACAGCCAGCAACTCTCATAGGAGCTTTCCTCTGCTACGGGAATAGTGATATCAAGGCAAACAGTTTATAGAAGACTCCATGAGAGAGGTCTGTATGCAAGAAGGCCAAAGGGTCTGCATTCCACTCGTCACATCGCACAGAAGTGTCCGTCTGAATTCAGGCTGAGAACATCACTCCTGGACCCCTGATGAATTGGCATGTGTTCTCTTCAGTGATGAGTCAATGTACAGCCTAAACATGGATTTTCAATGTCTGTACATTTCCAGAGAGGTGGGAAGCTGAAATCTTTCCCCCAACATTAGGAAAAGTGACCACTACAGTGGTGGAGGGACTAGGAGGCACCCTGACTGTTGTGTGCTACAAGGATGACATCCTACAGCCCTACTTATGACTTTTCAGTGAAGCTGTGGGTCCCCAGTTCCTTTTTATGGATGAGAACGGCCATCCCCATAGGGCTCGGCTAGTCAATGAATGCCCGGAGAGTGAGGATATTCACAAGATGGAGTGGCCCACGATATCTCTGGACCTTAACCCAATACAACATGTCTGGGATCCCCTGGGAAGAGCAATTGCAAGCTGGTGGCACCCCTCCCAGGACTCAAACACACCTTGGTGAAGGAGTAGCGCTTATTGCCCCCCCCCCCAAACTCTCATGCATAGCCTTGTAAACAGCATGAGGGTTTGTTGTGCAAGCTGTATGACTGTTCACGGTAATCACACTCCTTATTGGCCCCCTTGAAATCCGTGCCACTTGCTGCATCACTTTTGGACTACCATGCACATGCTTCCTCTTCATGCAATAATGACATTCTTTTTCTGTTGTGTATAAGCTGTCTTATCGCTATATTTATGTCCACACCAACTGTCATGTGGATTTTGCATTTGTCACATTAATTTTGGACACCAGTGTATTCTCAGCACTGCACAAAGAGTAGAAAACTTGTTACAGCTTTTCAAGCTTAATTAACAGATAAAATCAATTATAGTTATGCTCAGTAAGATCAGTTATACTAGCATTTTTTTTTTTTTTTTAAAATTCTGGTAATTCAGCTGCTGCACAATGGGAGTTGCAGCAAACATCAAACATGCTGTTTGTATATTTTGGCTAATGCCACCTCCCCCTTCCACTCTAGATATGCTGATACTAGGCTTGGATTAGACCTGTCAGCTGCTTCTGTGCTTTTTCATTTATTTCTTCAGCATAGTGAAAAAGTTCTGTGGTAGATACAAACTCTGGCCAGTGGCTTGAAACCAAAAGTTTGTGAACAGTATATATAACTCTTACTTGTATTAGGTATCTGGCTATGTGCAATATTAATTGAAATTTAAATAATATCTGTTAGTTGAGTCACTGAATAATACATGGAGGAGTGTATTACTGCCTATAAGTCAGGGTCAAGCCAGAACCGATTAAATACACTACTAATGAAAAAGGAATATCACATGTATGATACAAAATCCTAAAAGGTAGTAGTGTAAGTAACAAATAATCACATTTTCAGATTGCTTAGTGAGAAGGGTACATAACATCTGTATGAGGTGTGTCCAACATTGATGGGGTACTAGCACAGTTATGAAGGTTCCTAATAATGTACTGGGCTGTATTTGTGGCACTTCTTCCTGAAGTTCCAATGTGCTATGTGTCGGATTCAGTTCTATTTTTAGACTCATTTCACGACTCCCCAGATGTGCTCAATCAGTGACATATCTGGCTACGTGGATGGCTGTGGTAGAGTGAGAACATCTTGCAGACACTGTTGGGTGCATGCAGTATGTAGTCCAACATTAACATCCAGGAATGTGTGAAGCTCTGAAGAAACAGAAAGACCCCAGGTGTGGAGAATGGTCTCCACATATCACTGAGCAATTAACCCTTTAAGCGGCCAATATGCCAGAAACTAACAAAGCCCCAGACTTTCTGTGCTCCCCCAAGAGAGATGCTCACATAGCAGCTGTTTTTTAGGAAAGCTGCGGCAAAACAATTACTTTGCCCCTCTCATCTCAGCAGTACCCACCATAACCCTGGTGCTACGAGCTCCCTTCTGTTCCCTTGTTCTTTGCTTCATGACCCAAGGCATGATGGGGCAGGGCAAGTACTTCTAACACAAACATCATGCCACTGGGTCGAAATAAGCAACTGAAACATCTTCTGTCTTCTTTCTTAGGATCGTAGCCATTATTATAGCCTTTTCAGCAGGTAATCATTCCAAAGGATTAGTGTCTATCAGCCCCATTAATGACCACTTTGAATAAGAAAGCTAAGGAGAAAGCAACGCTTTCTGATGCGCAGGTTCACTCCCAACTGCGCTCGGCCCACTTATTAGACAACGAATATATTCGTTTGAGCTGATTTCAGCCATTTTGCTAACCCCGAGTTAACTCGTTCCAGTCGGTTAAAGGGTTAAATTACAGTCGATCCTTGTTAAACCGCCATATTTGGCTCATCGTGCAAAAATTTAAGTGGCCAATATTTGTATTAATGAATGCAACAAATTTAAACATTTATGTTTGGCTATTAAAAGGGATTTTTATTTAACACAAAACTTTGAATGTAAACTTGTAGTTGATGCTATAATTTTTCACCTAGGCAACTTCTTTTCTCTTAAAATTTCATGGAAGCACACAATTGTAACTTATAATTCAAGTCAAGCCAAATATACACCCAGCTTGTTGATCCTCACACACTGCACCCAAAATTTCATCACCAGTATGAAAACCTCACCATTGCTAATGAAGATTATTTTGTTTGACATTTACAGCTTCAGACATTTATATCCTTAAGAACAGCTGAAATGACTGCTTCAACATAGATCAGAGTCTATGAAGATGATCTTGTCTGTAATAAATTTGAATTGTGAGCTTCAACTTTACATTAAAAAAATACCATTACTCAAATTTTAACACCAGCAAATGAAGAAAATAGTTTACACTACAGTTTTTGCATTCAGTATCAGTCATATTGATATTAGTAGTTTCTGCAGTGTGTCAGATTTATATGTCCTCCTGAACTTCTGAAAACACACACACACACACACACACACCCACACTCAAGATTTTTTTTTGCTCTTCAATAATAAATGAACTCATTTCAGAGTTATTCTGATTTCTGTAGTAAAACCATATTGCTGATCCAGAATTTCAATGCTCTTCCTTTGCTTCAGATGGTAGTTTGAAGACCAGCTGGTGTCAGTTGACCATTGTTGTGTGAGCAGAATTGGTTCTAATCCACATACTATGAAGGACTATGGGAACAATTTAAACGTTCTTTTGGTGCTTCAACTTAGCATACATAATAAAAACAACAACAATGCAGACTTTTGTCTATGTTACATTGCATACACATTAGTTTCCATCTTTTCATCAAACAAAACTTGAACAGTTTTAGATCCACTTAATTTTGTCTAGTAAATGCACAAATGAAGGAATAAAAAAAACCTGGTCTCCATGAATGTATGAAATAAATTTTGAGGATGATGCAAAGAATTTTACCCTCCAAATACCTTAAATGGGCTCTAACTCAGTTGTGTTTAAATGTTTAGGTAACTAAGGAATATTTTTTTCTATGTTTGGAGTTCCTATTATTTCTTTGCAGCTATTTTTGTTGCCTAGATAGAAGTCTCTTGAGCTCACTTTAAAATTTAGTTAAGTTCCAACTAGAATGTTTACAACATAGTACCGCAAGGGCCAGAAATAAAGTTTTGAAATCCATAAAAGTCTTACTTTCATTCACTATTGAAGCAGAACGGCTGTACAAAAACTGGTTACGATACTTTTTATTTTAATAAAATGATTAATTAATTACTAGATATGAGAAGACGCACAAGAATATAAATGCAGTATGTATAAAAAATTTCAAAATTCTCTACATATTCATAATCCCCCTCAATTGTGGAACACATTTTTTGTAAGGTGTGATATATTTGCCACAGAGGTTGAATGTTCAATAGAATTCATATCATTCAAAATTCAACTGCAATCTTTAACATTCTGAAATACATTAAAATTAAAAGGCAAATCACCATACTCGGAGCCCACGCACACAATTTTACCAAATTAAGCAATAAGACAGAATTTCATCTTGGCATGCATTAAAAAGTTATGATATTTACAGCATTTAAACAAAGGCATAGCTAGGATTTCTTTCACCAGGGGCAAAGCAGAATTTGCCCCCCCCCCTACTCCCTTCCTTCATCAACAACATATTAACTAAAATTTATTTTTAAATTTTTGAGATTACAACTGCTAGGCTAGCATTTCATTAAATTTTACAATTGCACCTGATTTGCGGTTTTGTTTTTTCAAGGTTCAAAATGAATAAAACTCCATCGTAACAATCATGGGTTTTTGTGATGTTGAGCACAAGCAACTTATTAAAGAAATTATCAGTTCATTCTTTCTTTTTTTTTTTCTTGGAGGTTTAATGACCACCGTAAGCAACTCAATGGGCTATAAGCAGTCACCCGTTCTTAATTTAGGACAACTGGTTCCACGGAAAAGAGGGAGCTAGTGTTGTAAGACAAGCTCAACATCCATGCCTCACTGGAACTCGAACCCGGACCCACGAGAACAAATGATCATAAGCCAGCGCTTGGACCACTGTGCCAGCGGGGCTGCCAGTTTATTCTTAAACCACTAATTTCTTTGAATGAATCTTAACAGTTAATAAAATCAAGAGTTCTTTTTACAGTAAAAACAATAATTAATTTAATATTTTAGTCTTAACTAATTAATAAGTTTCCCATGTTCAAAAACTGGTCAACTGGTCTTTCACCACACTGTTCTATCACTTAGTTTTTAAAATAAATAACTGTAACATTAAGTTCACTAAAATAACAATTCAATATACAAACCTTTTTGAGTTTTACATTTTAAACATTTGTATGACAAACATTTAAACAACTGAATACAGCTGTGCATTACAATTTAAGATGAAGCCCAGTTTTTTAAACTTCGAGAAAAATTTCCAGGGACACGCAAGAAAAATTTCCAGGATACAGCTTGACTTTTCTGGCAGTAGAAGCCTTTATGATATCATCATAAGAAAGTTTTGATGCAAACTGTAGCCCCCCCCTCCTACCCCGTAATAGTAAATGCCTTCCAATTTACTTGGGAACCCTTTGCCTCGGCGGCAATACGTTACACTAGAAACCACCACCAGATGTCAGACGATCGGATCTTGGGGAACTTACTGCAGAGCAACATCATCTCGTAAAATATTCTGTGACAGATTAGATGAATGATACATTAAGAAAATGTTAAAGCAATTTATTTAGTGAAACTTTATACTGAAAATTTTGCTCCCGGAATGAATTCATTTATATTGGATGCTTCAGCATGCTTCCACACACATATCAACATATTGTATGAAGCCTCTAAGCTCGCGCATAATCGGCGCCTATAGTTGCGAGTGAATTTAATATTTCATGTAAATAACTGATATTTGGACACTTCACAGATGATGGAGCGTTAGTAGAATGTATATTATTACACCATGCAGTAGGAAAACTTGTAGTTGAGAGCAGATATGTGCGAATGATATTTTAAAAAGCATAGACATAAACATTACTTTAATATGTCTAAAAAGAAAAGAATTTCCTTCATACATTCATAATTTCGATTCCTGAAAACCCTTTCAATTTTTCGAACAGTTTTAAAAACTGACATAAACCGATCATAAAAAAAAATACCATTCAAAATAGATAAAAACATTTTGAAATATCAATAACTAGGCTTCGTTTAATTGCAAACATTTTTTATGATTTGTGCCAGCAATCAGATCTATAGGGAGAAAATATGTTAGCTCCTTTAATTGTAATATGAAAGAATTGTTGGACATCGAACATATTAAATTATGCTTTCACATTAGGTATTGCTCAGCAGGTAAAACAACAACAAAAACTCTGGTTTTCAGAAGCATCCTAAACAAACGCGAGTGTTGTTGACACTTTTTTAACAAAAAAAAAAAAAAACAGCACAAAAAAATGCTTAGTGAAATATATATATATATATATTAATAACTCTTTGAATGTAATGATTTTTGCAATGAAGAAACCTTTTTATATCTGCTGCATTTTTATAGTAACAATTAATTGCAATTATAGTAGGCACACTGAAATTGACAAAAGTAATGAAGTGCTTCTCACTATGCAATTGTCATGGCGAAAATTTTAACCTCTGGTGAATTTCGGAAAGACCTGATCAATCTTTCTGTTGGTTTATCGGAGATTAATTAATGCAAAAATTTTCTCCCATGACATATGTTAGAAGAAAATTCCTCGTTGAAAGGCAGGGGAATTCATGCGCAAAATTTGCTTGTCTTAATCACAACCAGGAAAACAAAATTTCATGTTGGTAAAAAAAAAAAAAAAAAGAAAAAAAAGGAAAAAGAATAATATTTGATTTAACTGACTTAGGGCTTTTGAAGATAATTATTTTATATGTTCTTTTATCGCGATAGGAAAAGGCGAGTGGGTGTGCAGCTCAGAGAATCAAAATTAATTTTAGTTTAACATCACGGAATGAAGGGAAAAAAAGAGAGTTGTGAGAAAAGGGAATCTTCTTTCAGATCGGCCATTTTAAGGGTTCGGTCTTAGTTGTCGATCAGAAAATGTTGCAGAAAATGCTCTTAGAGGGGTTGGCGCTGTTCTATTTTTAGAAACTAGGTCGCAGCTGCACATAGGAAGTTACAATGCTTACGTGTGAAGGTCAGAGGTCACTCGAGGCGTGGGAGAGAAATTCCGTTGTGGGAGGAAAACGCTGTTGCCATGCAGAGGTCAGCCAATCAGGGGTTAGCATTTTTTCTAACACCCCAGCTTTTTTTTTTTTTACACTTTGAGACGCTTGTCTCAGTCACTTTTGTTCCTGTCCTCTTGCTGGCCGGGAGAAAGAGGGGACAGCCGAGTCTCTCCTCGCCTTTTGGTGGGGAGAGCATTTGCTGACCACCATGATTTGACATCGAGGTAAAAAGCTTAAAGGAGCCTAGTAGCGACGGTCTTCTAGCGTGGGGACCTGTCCGGTTCATGGTTGGTTACATGGAAAAAAATTAAAAGGAGCTCAGGGCTTGCGATGAATTGCTCACTGATTCCACCAAATGAAAAGAGGTGGAAGAAATTATGAAGAAAGGACAGGACCACCGTAGGACGAGACCTCCTCGGGGCGCCGCGAAAGATGATCACCGATGCACTCCTAAGCATTCTCGTGAGAGCTGATGGATAAAGAGAGAGGAACCTCCGTGGATGATGCCGTCCACCTTCCAATGCAGCCGACCAAATTCCTACCAGGGGAGAGCCATAGGCATCGAAAAGGACGAGGGAGAATTACTCCCTCTGAGAGGGTCCGTCATCATCAGCTTCAGGATGCCTTTGTTTTTCCCTGTGTTCGGGTGAAGTGCTCAGGCACATTGTGTTCAAAGAGGGAAGAAGAAAAAAAAAAAAGAAAGAGAAAGACATTGGTGGATGCGAAGAGAAAATCAACAGGGACGGTGTGACGAGAAGATTTTTTTTTATTTGAAACAAGAGTTGTTCATGCCCAGCCCAGAAGGTAAATTCTTTCTCGATTTTTTGTATTATGTTGTGACCGCTGCGGAATTGTTGAACGAGTGGGTCAGCAGTGTGAAATCAAATTTATAGTTCTGCGAAAAAAAAAAAAAAAAAAAAGAAGAAATTTTCTTTTTTTTTTGAGGTTAGCTGGATGTGGGACAGATGTCCCCATATTGTTGTCGTTCAGTTTTCAAAATTAAAATTTATTAGTTCCTCAGGTATGAGTTCAGAAAAAGGAAGAAAAAAAGAAAGGGGAGTTGAAAATGCTTTCATTTATGTTTTTTTTGTGTTGTCATGTCTGGTAGTTTAGCAACTCTCCAGGCCAGTAAATTTTAATGTATCGGAAAAATTTGGTTTATTGTTTGAGCACAGTGAATTCTGGTGCAATCGTTTGTAGTTTAGTTGGGCATGTGATAATTGAAAAGCAGTGTTATTGTGATGCCGTGGGTGATGAAATAATTGTAAACATTTTTCTCTAGACTTTTACAGCATTGAGTTATTTTTTTTTTTATGAGTGAAGATAAATTATGGGATGATTTATATTGGGATTTTGGGAACATATTATAGTGTGATGAAATTGGAAACCTAAAGTGCTGTTTACATTCTTGGAGTGTTGAGTGTCGAAATTAAGATGGTAGGTGTGTTATTTGAGGACCAGTATTTTACATGCTCCAGATGAGTGTTAATCTCCCATTTGAAAGGGGTGATCTTAGGGCAAGCCTGGGAACTTGTCCTAGGGCAGAGGGCTCTGAGTAGGGAATTTTCACCAGGATGCGATATGTGCAAAATAAAAGTTGAGGTATTTGGGTTCTCAAGTTTAGTATTTTCACAAAAAGAATGAACATCATGGGTTGAGAAGACACACTTTTGCTCACCAGTTCCGGTATTAATTGTTCTTTTCTTTGGCCTAAATTTTCTTGTTTTTACTATAAGGTTAAAAGTCTAAATGTAATTTTAATTTTCAATAAGGTGAAAATATTTAGTGGGTTATGTAAATGGTCAGTGTTATTGTCTGCAGTGGACCTGCGCATTGCCATGGTGCAGAAGAATTTCCTTGCTAGTGATTTTTCCTGGGATATATGTGGATAGATAAGTGATTTTTCCTGGGATATATGTGGATAGAGATAAGTGAATTTTCCTGGGATACATGTGGATATTGTGATTTAGGATTTTTGGGATATATAGAGAGATAAGTGAATTTTCCTGGGATACATGTGGATATTGTGATTTAGGATTTCTTGGGATATATAGAGAGATAAGTGAATTTTCCTGGGATACATGTGGATATTGTGATTTAGGATTTCTTGGGATATAGAGAGATAAGTGAATTTTTCCTGGGATATAGTTGTGTTGGTTCTGGGCCGGATGTGCCTGGAGTATTTAGGGTTGAAGTACGACAGGCTCTTGCAGGCGTGGTTGATCAAGGTGGGATCATGCATTGGTTCGAAAAGGGAGATCCTTGAGGACGTGGTTTTTGGGGGAAAACTTGTCTTCAAAACCCTCCAGTAGTTTCGCTGCTCACGGAGATATGTACTGCCAGCGAGGGTCGGTCGGGCGTTGCTTCAAGAAATGTGGCGAGATCATGTTAGAGGAAATTCTGTGCCTGATGATGATGTGTCGCACTTGAGGATTTTTTCCTTTCCCTTTGCATAGGCTGAAAGTGGATTCACGACCCAATTTCACGCCTTCAGCCTGACTGGTATTTTCTTCCTGTGTTGGTTCTCAAAACCCAGGGTAGTGTCTGAACTGAGAGTATTTGCCTCACCGCTACCTCAATAATTCACTGCAGGTGTTAAATTTAATTTTTGTTTTGTGATTTAGGGTATCTAAATTAATTTGTTTATGATATGCTGTAGTGCTAGGGATGTAAATTCTAAATTCTGGTTGTTAGTGTTAGTGAGCATGATATTTGGTTTGGAAATTTAGTTAATTGGTATTTTGAGCTTTTGTTTACAGTATAGAGTTATTAAGTATCTTGAGCTATTATGTGAAGTGCAGAGTGAGGTGATTTTTATGAGCAAGCTAGTGCAAGAAGATTGTTTGAATTTCTGAATTATGTTGATGTTATGAGTAGTGATAATTTTTAAGTTAGTGAGGTTTCTTTATAGGTGAAGTAGGTTCATTCAGGATAGTTCTATAGGTTATGTAATGTTAATTAATGCTTGTGCTCAGTGTAAATTCTGTTGTGAGGATAATTTACTTGGTTTGTTTACTTTCAGATAGTAGATTTGGTTAATGTATAATTTGTGGCTCTTATTATAACTGTAAATTTAATTGAAGTCTTTGAAGCTGGTCTGGGAGATTGCGGAGTTTGCTAAGATTGTTTAGGTGCTGTAAATTTAAACCAATAAGTGTAAAATTGTAAATTTGTCATTGAGCTAACTAGGTGAGAGAGAAGAGAGTATGTTTCAAAAGAACAGAACTTGTCCACCTTGTGGAATTAAAAATAAAAAAGAATCCAGTATTTTTTTTTGTGTAAACCATGTGAATCATAGTATGATTTTGGATGCATAAATTCAAAGCCTAGTGTTCAAACCAACTGTGTTGAAATATGTCAGGCTGTGCTGTTCATAAGGCCAGTGGCCAAATAGAAATAGAAAGAAAATTGAGATTCTGTTTTTATACTGCTGTGTTTAAGCAAACAAGAAAAAAGGAAATACCATCTGTTTGTCCACTAAATTAACTTGTTAAGTTTTTAAAGAAAAATAATAAATACAGGCAGTAGCCTTTCAAAAAAAGTTCAAAATTAGTGCAGTGTGAAAAATTTTGTGTGCTGTTGTCTTCCATGACTTGGTCCCATGTACCCCACCTTAGCTTGACTAAGGCTATCGATCCGAATCCTGGTATTATAAGGTATTTCATAACTGCAATTTTTGTCCTATCCTTTTAAATTGACTTTCACCGCCTCCACAAGTTGTTATTGAACGAGTACATTATATCGTATGACTTATAGTGACACATTTTCATACACATGCAACAATATCCACTTATTTTTGCACTTTCAGATGACTCAACTCTGCGTGAACACAAACAACGCAAACTTTTCAATAACTTCTTGTGGAATGTAAAATTTAGATGCATTTTTGTTTAGGATGTTCATGGCCTTTTCTAATACTTAGAAAATATTTTTGTTTCAAAATGCATCCACCCATCTCCCAAATTTAAATTTTTCTATCAATTTCAATACCAGCATAAATATAGTAACTTTTAATAAATAACAATCAATCCAATATACACAAAATAAATTATTTTCTCACCAAAACACAATATTAGCAAAAACATATTAAGTCACTAATAGTTGGGAGATTGGCAGCATTTTTTAATATGTAGTTTTTAATATGCAAGATTCATACAGTAGATGAACAGAAAATGTATGTATTTTTGTGATAACCCATTCAAACATTGAGAATATTTGATGTTTGAAGTATGCCTTCACATCCACTAACAACTTCAACTCTAAGCCTCAAACAAAATCTGGGCCTGTAAAGAATGACCTTTTCGTATTATTTCTATATTAAGTGCAGTAGTGCCTGATAATTTGAATTCAGTTTTATTATCAAAATAACCTTTCTTTCATACATACTGGCAGATTTTAGGTAAAAAAAAAATCTATTTACAATTATTGTTAAGCCACTGCATGTCGGTAAGTTGTTGTCACTAGAAAATTCTTAGAGGCAGGCATGAATTCTCATTGTTTAATAAACAACTTGGCACAATGCAGTGTACCATAGTTGCATCCACAGATAAAATCCTTACCTTTGAGTAATATCCATACGCGAATAGGAATTCTGAAGTTAATCACAATGAAATATGCACCTTATAAACTTGCATACCGATTCATAACGGCATCAAACCATACATACCAATCAAGCAAGGCTCAGCTGGCCTCCAACGACCTCTGGTGAGCGTTAAAGGCAAAAGGTGTTGCCCGGTTTTTTTGCAATTACGGAAGGCATTTACTTATCGGGGGCTACGTGCAAACTTATGTTATATGGAGATCACACTTAAATTTGCTAATCTCTGTTGGCCAGCTGTACTCCGCAGATATGTTTTGATAAGCTTCAGCTTACTAAAACTTCTTTCATTGGAACAGCTTCTATGTTTGTGGACATCTTGTCTTTGTTTCACTTCTAATAGTTTCTATCTTTGTGGACCACCTTGTCTTAGATTGGGATTCGAGGGACATTTTAACATGTTTGTGTAATATTTTTCATCTGGCTGTGGAGAACTTTAAAGTAAGTACTTGTGTCTAGATTTACACTAGCAGCTTGAACCCTCACTTGATTAAGAGAGTGAGCTGCACGTGGCAAGAAAAATGCAAGTTTATATTCTTTAAAGATGTGTGTTCTGAACCCTCTTTCTCCTTTCTGCCATGTGAGCTCCATTGTTATACAACTGTCCTCTGCAGTTTGTGAGAACTAAACCATCTTTTTCCAATTTTCTGACTATTGCTTTAGCAAGAGTTTCACCTGTTTTTCCACTGACCGTAAAAAAAAAAAATAAAAAAAATAAATAAATAAAAAAAAAATCAACGAAACTCTTTGTGACCTAAGGATCTTCTTCCCCCATCTTTATATATCTTATTATCTCAGATATTTTATCTTTTTGACTAACGTCGGGTGTGGTATCGAACATCATCGAAAACTATTTTGCTTCTCGGATATCATCTAGAATTTGTTGCCTTATCTTACCAGTAATGATATCTAAGATCTCATCCTGAATTTCATGAGAGAAGTAACTAACTCTTGGCCTCTCTTGTGGTGCTAGAAATGTTCCTTAAGTGGAGGATGATAGTGTGAAACAAGTTCTACGGTGTACAAAAGTTTTCACTCCGAGGATCTCCTAGTGGAAATCTTCCTTCGTCTAATCCACGTATTGCACTTCCTTGCTGTACTAAGCACATGAGGGCATCAACAACATGAGGGCATCAACAACAGCATATAGCACATGAGGGCATCAACAACAGCATACAGGACAGTACCCGTTTCACCTACAGTGGGAGCCAGTAGGTGATAGCCGAGAATTTTTGAGGAAGGCACATGTGACGTCACTGACAGACTAATCGTTTTCGAGCTGTCCCGTCCACAGAGTGGAGTACGAGAATTACAGCATCATAAACTGAGCAGCCTTTACTTTACTGCACGAATAAGCTCAGTAATCTTATTTGTACAGTTGTGAAGGCTGTATATTTTACCAAAGTTTACAACTACTGCGCGCCATTACTCTTTTTTGATTACATTTTTTTTATACATTATGGAATCTGAGATGTAATTCAAAAACACATAAGCGGTTTATGAGCGCCAGCGTCCTGTCTCTTCATCACCAGCACCCGGGGCACGTGCCCCCTTAGCTCCGCCTCTGATTTAAAAACATTTAAAATGTTGACCACCACTCCAAATTTCAGAGTTATTCATGGTTGAAGCCTTTTGCTACAGCCACATACTTGGCAAATGTATATGATGGAATTTGCAAGATGGTACACATGGCTCTCCTCTGTGAAGCAGGCAGATGTTACCCATCATCCACTCGTGTGCAAAAGTTAAGTTACAAAAGGTTTTTTCATCGTAGTAAGAAAAGGAAAGAAACACATGGTCTGGGACTCTTGCAGGAAATATAACAGACTGTGACAGATATGTAAAGTAATGCATGACATGCGTACGACGTTTCAGTGGGTGTTGCACATAGACTCGAGGAGCCAATAGTCATGAAGGGCAGATAGGAACAAGGGTATAAAAGATCTTTGCTGTTGTCAAACTAAGTAAAGGACATGTCTTGAAAATGTCACACAGGCTCTGTTTAGGCGATGATATGTGATGGCAGGCAATTGGGAGACTGGAGGCTGGGGAATCCCAAACAGAGGTAGCAAGTTGGCTTTGTGTGTCTCGAATGGTTGTGAACAGGCTCTGGAGACAGTTCCAAGATACAGCAGTGTTTGCAGATGACCTGTACCAGAGCGTCCAAGGTCAATTTCCATTCCTGATTATTGCAAGGTGCAACAGAAGCATGACATCTCATCAGCTGGCTTCAGATTTGACAGTAGCAACTGGATGATCAGTATCCCACTGGACAGTGACTAGAAGGCTTCAGGAAAGCAGCCTTTATGCCAGAGCACCTGTGGTGTACATGTCAGTAACATCTTCCCACAGGTGAGAACAATGACGTTGCAGGAACATCTGCACTGGACACATGAACAGTGGTCTATCGTTCTCTTCATGGATGAGTCGTGTTTCTCATTACAAATCGATTCCTGATGTGTATTCATTTGGAGAGAACATGGCATGCATTACCATCCATCAAACACTTGAGAGAGAGAGAGAGAGAGAGAGAGAGAGAGAGAGAGAGAGAGAGAGAGAGAGAGAGAGAGAGAGAGAGAGAGAGAGATACATATGGAGGTGGTGGTTGTATTGTGTGGGCAAGTATAATATGTGTAATGGACGAACCAACCTGCACCTGTTTTCCAGGGGTGCTATCCGCTATCAAGATGAGTTTGTAACACCTTATGTTTGCTTGTTTGTAGCTGCTGTCATCCCAGAATTTGTTTTAATGCAGGACAATGCCAGAATTCATACCGCTTGACTGGTGCTGGAATACCTTGAAAGTGAAGATGTTGCAGTCATGGAGTGGCCCGCAAGGTCTCCGGGCCTTAATCCTATAGAACACCTGTGGGACGCTTTAAGGAGAGATGGGCAGATGCTCCGAGACCCCCTCCAAGAAACTAACAGGAGCTGCAAAGTGCTCTTGCTCTTTTGTAGAGCATACATCACCATGAGAGGTGATCACACACCATATTAAGGCCAAAGTATTTCCTTCTGGTATGTTTATGTTTTGTTTGAATAACACAGTTTATTTAAAACACATTCAGTGCTTTGTCTTCATTTTGGAGTATACTATGTGTTGTTGTCCATGTTATTGTTCTGCTGTGTTTTGGTGTAATATCTTAAACCATTTTCTCACAATGTTTGTAACTGAACTTTTGCACATGAGTGTAGGTTTGCGGTAGGGTGTTGTGCTGCGATTTATTTGTATCTAGATGAGAATGAAATAAAGTAGTGTACACCTTACCAAAAATGTGTTCCACGATTATGTAGTATGTAGAGAATTTTGAAATTTTTTATATATACTGCAATCTCACGTCTAGCAATTAAATTGTATTATAAGGTATGAATGTATCATTAAGACTTTGTCTTACAAATGAAAACAAGACTACTTGAATTAAAAAAAATTGCTTTGAGACTTGGCAACATATGCTCATAAATACAAACCATGTTTTGAGGTTTTTCATGTAAAATATAAAAAAAAAGATGTACAGTTGTTACACAAAACCTCCTTACCAAAGTTTTAGCTGGGACTATACCTTAATATTCCCACATGTCTGAAAACCTTACATTTTGTTGGAACTTTGCAATGATTATAGAAGAAATGATTTTATAGAGTTTCTTTATTAATAAAGAGATACGAAGAGAAATTTTAAACATTCTACATTTCTTGAAAATATTTCAATCTTTTATACAAATAGCAAATGAGGATGCATTTTTGAACTCACAAAGATTTCGAAAAAAATGAAATAATACTAATGGTTGTTAGGACATAACTACAAGGAGACAAAAGAACTATGCATATTACTGTTTCAGGTATACCAAATTTTGTTTATAAAATATTTTCTTTCAATGGACTCAAATTTCAACAACTAAGGTATTTAATTGGACCATAGTTCTTATTTGTCATCTTTAATTTGTGACATAAAATTAATAAAAACAGCGAGATGATATCGCCCACATCTGCTAACGTATCACATGTCTACACTATATCTACAGCTTAAAATTAATTTATAAAAACATCAAGGTAATCGCTCCCACATTTCTTGATCAAATATCACTTATCCTGTGGAGAGGCTGAAAATGTCAGTAGCTGCACACAGATCCATCCTACATGGCTGCAATTACCATGCAATATAATACCCCACACTTTTAAATAGCATGTTATGAAGTATAATACATTCAATTAAAATTTACATTTCTAAAATGTACATAAAATATTTTGGACAGGTAAGAGAAATTCAACTTCCAGTTTCAGTCACTATTCACAACTTGAAAGCAAGAGAACATAGCACTCTTCTTTATCAAATGAAAATTATTTTTTTAGAAGTTGAAATAAATAAATGTTTGGCAACAAAATTAGAAGTTTACTCAAAAACTTCTGCACTGGGTATCAACTGATAATGCATAAAAAAAAGTTAATGAAAAAACTACATGTTGTAATTAAAATAAAATATACAAGTGTGTGTATATATATAATATATCACTTTGAACAAAGAAATGTTTCCACTATAGGAATGATGCACTGTTGGCTGATATTCAATGATCTGGTTTTTGTTTAAATGTGAGTTTTTTAAGGACAAAATTACAAGTTTACTTAGTCGTGGTAAAAAGCGTTCTCTGAATCAATCACTGCATGCCATGTTGAGGGAAAGAATGTGAATACACATATATCTGTTTTAGAAAACTTTCAATTAAAACAAATATATTAAAACATTTGATATTTCTAATAAGGAACCAGATGGGTTTTACTAAGCTCGAGAAGATAAAAATTTGAGAACCATCTTCATCACTGACTAGCTTTCCCTATTTTACACACATTTTTAGTTTTCTCCAACAAAGCATATTCCAATTATTCAGTCATTTGCTATGGCTGTGATGCCAAAAATATACAAAAACCCATTGAACATGCATATATTCACATTTACAGAGTCATGTTCCACCAATGCAAGAGCTATGTTGCTATCTGAATGATGGTCCTCAGCAGGCTCCATTTTAAATCACCAATGTGGTGTATAATTGAATCTCAAGCACCAAAGGAATCAAAGACCCTTTGTTTTATCTTCGGGAAGTGGAGTGATGACAGCCTCCTTCAGAAATTCATGGACCATAGCAAAGGCACCTGCAAAATGAGTCAGCACCACATGTACCGTTTTTGCTAAATGTCATGGGAGTCTTTTGATACTTCGTGCACAGTTAAAAGGAGGCAGTTTTTCACACACCTGATGTTTGTAAATGATCCCCATGTGTAGAATGGGAAATTATGGAACAACTGTGAGCATCTTCTAAGCTTCCTGGATTCATACAGTTGTTTCCACCACTCACACTACCACATAATGCAGTATTACTAAGAGAATTGGAAGATACAAGTTCTCCAGAAAATGGACGGAATGCTGTGAGATTGACCAAAGTTGAAGAAGTTGGTTTGGCAACAGCAATGGCAGCAACTGCTACATTACCCGAGCTAGTCCTTGTAAATGAAGCACTATTGCGTCCTAGGCTACTGATGGTACTACCACGGCCAATACTACTGGCCGTACTTGCTCTCCCAGTACTTCGACCAGTATTATCACTACTACCATCACCAGAGTGGCTACCTGAGTGAGATCCACTTTGTCCACTGGAATGACTGCCCCGACCTGTTTGTGAAAATGAAGCATTCATTTGTCAGTAGGCATAATAAATCAACACAAAAATAAACACATACATCAGCAACATTTGTTTTCGTACATTTATGACTTTCTGTAAACAGCATTCTTCGAAATCAATAATTTTTTCTCCTATTTCCCAATTACTAAAATTTAATGCATGGATCATTATTCAATCACAGAATTCCAAGACTTTTGAATGTTTTTCCAGGACAGAGGCGGGGAACCATTTCAAGATGGAAGGCCACATTAAGTTAGCTGTATAATGTGGAAGAAATATTCTTCTCATAGTACTTCGACTAGTATTATCGAACATGGAAAAAAACGTCATGTTAATTAACACAGCAATCAGACATCTCTGAATTGACATTATTTTTACTGTTCTCACATAATATCAATCACTCCAAAAACTTCATCGCCCTGGAGCAGGAATCGAACCAGAATTTCCCGATTATTGTTCTCACATGCTAACCGTTACACCACTCAGGATGAAGAAGTCTCAAGTATCTGAGTATTAAGAGCATCGGAATATTCTCCACAATGATAGATGGCAGCACAGTTGGCTTCAATTAAGAAAGTGGCCAGAGAATATTCCATTGCTCTTAATGCTCTGATACTTGGGACTTCTTTGTCCTGGGTGGTGTAACGGTTAGCATGATCGAACAATAATCGAGAGATAAGGGTTCGATTCCTGCTCCAGGGTGATGAAATTTTCAATTTTTCTGAGTAATTGATATTACGTGAGAACAGCAAAAATACAGTCAATTCAGAGATGTCCGATTGCTGGGTTCAATTAGATATACTTTCAAATGTACATTATTTTGCAAAAATCTTACTATGTACTAACTAAATTCAAAAAATGAAATGTTAATTCTAAAGTTAACCAACCTTTTAATATTTAGTTGCAACATGGAGGTCCGCACTTTTAGCTGATCCTTGGATATCTGTTATTTGTGACCTTGAGGGGTTCTGTTATTTGTGACCTTCATTTGGGTTAGGTCGGAAAATGTAGATTCACAGTAATAAGTGGTTGAAAAGCAAGAAAGTATTTTTCATGCATGTTGCCAAAGGTGTGGGCATTCTATTGCATTTTTCCATATTTCAATTGGATCTTTCATATCGTCAAATAAGGACTTTAAAATGTCATCTTTTGAAAGCTCTATCAATTCCATCTGTAGTTTTTTTAGGAGTCATAAAACGAAATCATGAGTGTAGCAGGGGTCAAATCAGCCCTTATTGACTTACTAATGTTTTAATTGTGGCCATCAGTTGGGGAGCATTATTTCATTGTATCTTTTACTCTTTGGTATTTCAAGATTAAAATAAAAACAAAAGGATTTGTTCTGCAATACTTGGATTCATTCAAAAGGCCACAGGTTCCCCACCCCTCTTCCAGGAGATAAGAACCAAATACTACTACTTAAAACATAGTGAAATCACAAGTTTGTTTCAACCTGTACCCTACAACAAACAACCCCTACAGGCTTCAGCAAACTTAATACAGAATTTTGAAAATGTTTGCTCCAACTACTAAATTCAGAATCACAGATAAACTGAAATATCTAAACTGCCAACGAAAATGTAACCAGGTTTAACTTCTACAATGATGATTTCATAACAAATTTGGTTCAATTATTGAAGAAATTATAAAATAAAAAATCTATAGTTAGACCATAAATATGCCATTGTTCTTGAAATGCAGTTATATATCACAATCAATATATAAACTAAACACTCTTTACATTTACATATTTTGAAATAATACATTGAAAGTTTAAAGAGAAGTGAAATATAGAGTAAGCATTTTTTATAAAAGAAAAATTCAAATTGAAAATCCTTATGTCATTTGTCTTTGTTAGAAACTGCACCATTTCCGTGATCTGTACAGTTGTTTTTGTGGCAGAATTAGGATATCATCGCTTTCTAAAATTTTATTTCTCTGAAAATGCATAGTTTCTTATTGCTTAGTTACTGCTTGCTGTATTAACAGACAAAAAGACAA
The DNA here is from genome assembly GCA_039090855.1 of Macrothele yani. Classification (NCBI taxonomy): domain Eukaryota; kingdom Metazoa; phylum Arthropoda; class Arachnida; order Araneae; family Macrothelidae; genus Macrothele; species Macrothele yani. Next base: position 70,061,166 of record CM077016.1, on the reverse strand, counting down.
CACATTTTTCCTTTTGTTCACAAACAAATTAAAGTTCAAAATCGAAACTTCAACTCTATGCCACTGTGATGAATTTTCTGTAGACGAAAAAGCCTGTAGCATTTCCTGCTGTTTCTCATGTTATTTCTTAAGATAGTCCTAAGGAGCACGGTGTTCAAGTTCTATTACCAAAATATTACAAATTGAATATACTGCGAAATAATGCTTGCTTTAAAAGGAGTAGATAAACGATATTACAACTCACCCTGCTATGTTCACTGCACTGGTTGATTATCCGTAACTTGCCAACCTCGAAGAGTTCTGGTTGATGTCTCCATTTGTCGGGAATCTAACACATTTCAATGTATGTGCAAATAAGGCAGGTAAAACTGAGTAGAATATAGCTAAACACAATTTGATCTCAAAGGAACAAACTAAAATTAAAACAAGAAGTGAAAACTTTGGCAGACCTACATGAAATTTTTCTTGAACATTCTATGGAATGAAGTTTTTAAGATATCATGGTTTTTTAGGGACTTCATTCAATAGAATGCTCAAGAAAATTTTTATTTTCATGTAGGTCTGCCAAAGTTTTCACTTCTCTTGTTCAATTTCAGTTTGTTCCTTTGAGATCAAATTGTGTTTTTTATCTACATCCCACTCAGTTTTACCTGTCTTATTTGCACATACATTGAAAAGTGTAAGATTCCTGACAAATGGAGACATCAACCACAACTCTTCCAGGTCGGCAAATTACGTATACTCAACCAGTGTAGTAAACATAGCAGGGCGAGTTGTAATATCATTTATCTACTCCTTTTAAAACAAGCATTATTTTGCAGTACATTCAATTTGTAATATTTTGACGATAGTATCATTTGAACACTGTGCTCCTTCGGACTATCTTAAGAAATAACGTGAGAAACAGTAGGAAATGCTACAGACTGTTTTGCTTATAGCACATTCATTATATGTAATAAGCCATGTATAACAGAATCAATATTCTTATTGAACAAATACTAAATCTATGCAACTGTTTTTGTTCCTTGTAAAAGTGCTTTCTCTGCACAGTAAGCATGCAGTACCATTTTTGAACATAATATTCTACATTAAACAAAAAGAAAAGATGCTTACCCACATGTTTTACCCAAAATTGAATTTAAAAAATGGGTACTGTATTGTTCACCCTGCCATGAAAACAATTTTACGAGTCAAGGAAATGGCTCGGATTCTACCATGGACAGATTAAGTACTGATTTTAAAATTTAATTTCACTTTAAAAAGAGGGGAGGAGGCAAAAATGCTTGTTCTACTGACTGGTTTTGAAAAAGACTATTTGAAATAGGTGGAAAAATTCGAAACTCCGAAAGTTACAGAACATTGTCATCTCTGCAAGAAAAATAATTTCTAGTGCAGTTTGGCAAATTCTTGGACAGTGGACAGACGTCCAAAAAATATCAAAGAAATGTCATGATATTAAAAACATCCAATAAACAAACCCAGAAGTGTTTAATAAATGTTAGAATCTTGAAAAAGTGTAAAACTTTAGACTGATGTTTAATAACATTACTTCACTGAAATATTGCAGTATATTCAATGTTTCTCATACTCCATAGAGGACCAACAATTCCTGTAGTGGCTGCAGAGAATACATAGTACTTGAAATGTCTGTAATGGTAGTAAATAGGAAACAGATAACAGCAAAATATGAAAAAAAAATGCAACTTATTAAAATTCCACAAAAACCAGTCCTGGACTTTGGGTTCAAAAACAGGACATAATCCGATTAAATTGAAACACTTAGAGAAGCTGTGCACAAGTACACCATTAGAAAAAAATCTGTACTACAAAATAATGTGTAGAGGCAAAAAATGGGAATGGATAAATTTTTGGACATTTTCAGGAAAACAACAATCCATGTTAATGCACCAAAGTGGAGGAATATAAGAAGTAAAAACATGTTTAACAAAAAGACAAATAAAACAACACATGTGACCTAACAACAATGAATAAACAATAGTTTTGCTATGCATAAATGCATTTTAAAATATTTTTTAAATTGAATATGAATATCAATCTGTGTCTTGTCATGAGATTTGAAAAATTGTCTCCTACTTAAGATCTTCAGAATATATATTTCAGTAAATGCAAAAAAGGTTTTACTGAGCAATATACATCATGCTATCCTATAAGGAAAATCTACTTTTTTTACACCTTATTTCAAAATAAAAATACAATTCCATCAGATGAGACTTTAATTGAACACAAATTTACCCTCAGTTTGCATGACTGTTTTCCATTTTTTCACAAAGTTTTCAGTGCTGCATTTATAATTTTTTTTATTTTGTTTTGGAATCAAAGAAGGTGGAGAGTTTGGGTTTAACAGACTACAAGCTGCAACAGCTTTTCCACATAAATAGAGTAACAAACTTTGGAATAAATGGTAGTCTGGAAGTGAAAGTTCTGGAGAATATGACAAAGGGCATTTTTCTGAACTATGTTTCTCAAGTCTGGCAGTTGTGATCCAAATGATGTGAAGAAGAACACAATGCCAATGAAACAAAACTAGCTTTTAACTGACCAAATCAGTCTCTTGTTTCCAGTGTTGAACTTTTGCAGATGGTGTCAGTACACACCAGCTGTAACATTTTGATTTCAAACTTCAAAATACAGCACATCCTTTAAATCTCCACAACTGTGTAGTAAAATCTTTAAGGCTTGATTGGCCACTTCTATTCCATGATAAGTCTATATACTTCAGCTGATGTCCCTTCGTGTTACAACAAAGCACCCACTTCTTGACCAAAGAAACTATGTGATTTAGAAATGGTGTGAAGTTGACAGAAATGTAGTGAAATGCAACTGTCAGGAAATAAGCTTACTGCATTGCACAGAAATGTTACAACATTCAGCTTACTTAACAGCATGGGCAATCTTTTATTTTTTAATATTTTTGAAGTCAGTGCTGGAGAGTGGTGCAACAATGTACTTATTAACAATTAGTATATATACAATGGCGATTTTGTACACATGGAATTGAAAAAGTTATCAATGGCATTTGTATCTGCATAAGACTACAGACACCTAACTTTTCAAAAACTTTACAGGCAACACTTATTCTGTGTAACATTCACCGGCATACACACGACAAGGTGTGTCTGAAAAGTTTTAGGACAACATTAATAAAAAAAAAAAAAAAAATTGAAACTTCAAAGGAAAATCTGGGCCATTTATTTGTGTCTGCCTTTCAATAATTTGTTATTTAAAAACCAACTATTACAAGAACTAACATGGTTGTTTCCAATGAAGAATGATTTGCATACCTCTAGCCAATGTAGGTAAGGGCAACGGTAAGCCTTCCACGTTCTGCCCGGAAATAGTTTGATGAAGCGACGATAGATGGCGACACGTTTTCGCTACATCATGAAGCATTACGTTGTGAAAGTGAATAATATGGATTAACAGGACCTTTTTGAATGTACAGTTTGGCACATGTGAGAAATATTTATTAAGTCGGAAGAATAGTTTTTCCTCATGAATAGGAAACTGTCTAGTTAGCAGAATAAAAGCAAGTAAAGTTTTATCTGCCAGGGAAGAACTGTCTGATTGCATGAATCTGGACTTCAAAGCAATGTTCAGAGGAAAGACAGCAATTCCGTCGGAATAAATATTCCAGAATATGGTCTGCCAAGTACATTTTTTGGTTCCCCTGTGTTAATTTATGTTTCAGGGGATGACAATTGCTCTCTACTCCTTGTGTATGGACCCCTGTGATGGGATCAATGAAGTTGAGGGAGAGGTTGACAGTTAAATGAGTGTAGCCAGAAGCTTGGCAGATTCCGATATGCAGCCCACTGGTCCGTTATAATCGTTGTTCCTGGCTCTACGTGTTTGATGATTAGGGGCATCAATGTATCAGCAGATCTGTTGTTATCAGGGCAGATTTCCACTATGAAATGCTTGGTATCTCGTACAAAGATACCAAGAATCCAGGTGCCCTCAACGAGATGACCGCAGTTGTACTTGTGTTTGCCCACTTTGGCTTCGCCCACTTCGACGATGATTCCATCACCACCAAGCCTTCCTTCCTCACATTACGAGCCTACCATAAACTCTGAGACTAGTTGTCTGCAATACGAATACCAGTCGCTAACTGTCTCAGTGGATGTGGTAACATTGGCATGTGAGGTTTCTTCAATCGCCTCATCGTAAGACAATCCTTTGGCGAAACAATACGTCAGAATCATCACTCTAGCAATCGGAATCTGAGCATAAAAAACCAAGTGTACGGGAAGAGTGCTCATCATTCCCTGAAGTGTGCTTCTTCCAACACCTGAAGTGTCCTAAACGATGAGACGCATCGACACATAGAGTCATGAGATGGCCCTCAGAACATCTTTTAGAGGTGGGAAACAAAGCCTGTTGTTCACACCATGAAATAGAGGTTTCCTCATCCTTCCCAACTTCATTAAAGAACCTTTTCCAATTCCACATATTACAGGAGCACAGATAAAAAAAAAAACTTACGTAACACAGGAGCAGAGATGGAGAATTAAGTTACGTAAGTAGTTATAACGCATTTCATGTGAAAGTGCGAGAAGAGCAGAGAAGCGCTACCGTGGCCCCATCTGTTATTGCTTTCGGAACTAGCTGTGGGCCGAACATGAAAGTTTAGCTAGGGCAACATCTACTCTTTTTTTTTTTGTTGTTTTTTGAAAACAATCACAAATGATGCTTTGAGATTTTTGAATTTTTTTTTTTTTTGAAAATGTGTCAACAATTTTGTTTCCTCCCAAACTGGGTTGTGTTGCATAAAAGGAGCTTTAAAATGAGCTATAGATGAGCTCTCTAGCAACACTGCTTGAAGACTTACTATTTTTCTTTTTTGTAAGTGGCATTTGTGCAAAACAGAAATAAAAAATGCTAACCCCAAAATTCTAAAAATTTGGATGTTTTGTATATTTTGCAGGTACAAACTATGAATAAAAAATCATTTAAATCTGAGACATCAAGGTCCAGACCCTTCTCCTTGATTTGACATAGACAAAACACTGACACGCTATCTGCATTTTACCATTTTTATCACAAAATTTAAAATCCAAGTCTTGTATCTTGTTGTTCTGGAAATAGCTGGAACAGTAGCCATGAATCCTAGGTTATTTGCGGAATTTGTACATAGCTACTGTTATATCTGTGCATGCAATTCAATTGAAAAAAAAAAATTGCCCTTATTTTTCTACCATGGAATAAAGAATTTAATAATAAGAATGATGATGGTAAAGATACATAACTCATGCGACGTGGACATTTTTGAATGAATGAGGGAGTGGGTTGCATTATGAACAAAATTTTGAAACACTAATTTTTACATTTTGAAAAGGACACTTCCTTTTTCTATTAAAATCCTGTATTGGCTTCTGATGTTAGTGAACAAAATACAGATTAGTACATTCATGTAGTTAAAAAGTGAACTTGAGGAGAAAAAACAACACACACACACACACACACACACACACACACACACACACACACACACACACACACACACACACACACACACACACACCTTCAAAATTTTAGAAAGGGCTATCACATCCTCACTACATCTCAGCTGATTTTTTTAAATCTTAATACAGATCTCACTCCTTTTCAGCAGGCACTGAGAGGAGGGGGGGAACAAAAATTGGCAAAAGCATATTAAGGGGATCAATTTGCAAGGAACTGTACACTGTATATTGGCTTTTTCAAGTGCCTGAGCACTGAAACATTGTGCTTTGTTTAATGTATTCAGCATAAGAGGAATAAATTTGAATAGTTCAAATGTAACAGGAGCGATTATGGCCTCAAACAAAGTGCCAACAGAGTTTTCAGTTCATGTAGCAAAGGTTATGCCAATGGGTTTACTTCTTCAAAGATTACCAAACCTGACTGATTTATGACAAAATAAAAATCAACTGATGTGGACAGCATCACAACAGAAATGCTGAAAAGATAATGAGTTTCCACTTGGGTACTTCAGTGACTAAACATGGTGCACATGTTAAAGGAGATGAAAACTTCGACAGTAAGAGCTTGAGGATGACGACGATGATGATTAACCTTAATTTTGCTGTAAGTTTTGTATCTTTACTTTTGAGACTAAAAGTTATTAAGGAATGATTTTACATGATTCTTTTGGATATACTATGAACATTTCATTTGAATTACAAAGAAAATTAATAGTATGAGTCATGCACAGTACCTCTAGGACCACCATCAACAACAGGTGTAGGACCTGTAACTGTACAAGAATCACGACAAAATCCATTATCACTTTGATGTGCTGTGCCACCGCTAGAACATCCTTCACCACATCTAGTTTTTAGCCTGAAATACACATAAACATTAAGAGGAGAGAAAAAAAAAAAAAAAAAAAAGGGACAGCAGATACAAATTTCTGTTAAACACTTTAAAGTGAGATACAAAACATAACAAAAACAACATTTTGATGACTATAACATATACATAAGCACATGACAACTCTCATAATACACTCATCAAAAGCTGTTAACACATACACTATATAAGGATCATTCAAGCAAAACTTATACTAAGAAATGGTGCCGCTGCAGTTGGCATTGCTGTCACTGGCAATGGTGCGCAGACAGATAAGAGCAATGTGCTATGGCAGGTGGTCAGTAGTAACACAGCTGGAGAGCGTAACAGGCCACTACTTGATGCTTACTATGAAATGAATATATTCAAGCAAGCGCAGTGCATCATGATCCAGTTTCTGACTAAGAAGGCACTAGGTCGGTCAAGATTTTTCAGAAGATGCAAGCAGTATACAGAGGAGCCTGCTTAGCATGACAGTGTGCTTAAATGGTGGGAAAATTTTCAAGGATAACAGACTTTCCACGACATAGGCAATATCACTGCAACATCATGAAGGAAACCACTTCAATAACAGATAATGGGGTGAGGAAAACCACAGAAAGACCTTTCAACAACTAGCACTGTGACTACACATTGGAATAGGATCCCTCAGCAATATCATCCATGATCATTCAGTTATCAAAAGGTGTGTGCACAATAGGTTCCAAAACACTTATCAGAGGAATAGCAGGAAGAGCATATGGGTGTCACACCGGAATACCTTACATGCTACCACAAACAAAGCAGAAAACAAGCTTCTGCTGCAAATTATCAGAAGTGACAAAACTAGGTATCACCATTTCAAGCCAACAACAAAACCATATGCATGCAGTGGAAGCATGTTGCATCACTGCCAGAAAAGAAAGCATGATATAACAGGCAAATTCATGGTCACCTTTTTAACTTTGATCAGTAACCTTATCCTTGTACTTTAACTACAGTATATCAGCCTGCTGTGATGCCAAATAAACCAATCTTACAGCACAGCCTCAGAACATGTTTCATTTGAACAACCCTTATATACTGACATAAGACAGAGAACACAAAAAATTATATTGGTTTAAGGAAGTTACAAAAGATCTACAAAACAAAAATGTCAGTTTTAAAAAAAGAAATGTCAATTGGTCAACTTTGAAACATAAACAAACAAGCAAACAAATCTTGAATAAATGACACTTCAAATGAATAAGAAATGCCACAGTTCAATATTTAAAGCTGAACAAAGCATACAAGTTTTAATACCAAAAGATGAAAATTACAGTAACTAGGTAGGTTACTAGGGAAAAAAAAAATCTTACTCAACAACCAATCTAACAGTGCTTCCAGTCAGAACTGGAATGATGCAGTGCTGATAAAATAGAAGACAACACATATGGAGAATTATGCGACATTTCACATTTATATTTCTGAAAGATGACTACGTGATTTTAATCATATCAGATATCCATTTTTACTCATAACAGCAAATTAAGTCAGTGAAAGCATTAATGTTTGGACAGCAATCAGTATACAGTTTTCATTCAGAAGATTGGTGTAGGTAAATGAACATGTAAGTACAGATTTGCAATTGTAATTTGCATCAGATGCTCCACAATTTACTGCTTTCAAACACAGAAGTTGTAAATGCATGGCCAAAAGATGTTTGCTGCTCTATATTACGCAAAGAATGTCTTTGATCAAGTTTATTTCATTTATAACTAAAGCCTTCGATGGTTTCCTGACAGCAAATGTTCTGGTTTATCATCCTCTGATTACTCAAGAGAAGTACACAGTCCTGTTAAACAATCAAATCCACTTGGTGGCTGTAATAAAACAAAATTCTGCCCACCATATTACCCAGGATTTGGAAATGGCACTTTTACCACATAGACATCCACAAATTAACACATTACTAATCAATACATTTACCACACACAAACAATGGCTCATCTTTTGAAACAAAGAACATGCTTACAGTATTAGTACACCTGTCTGTTGACATGATATCAGTCTGATTTGAAAAATTCCTTTAGTGTTGAGAAAACCTGAACTTTGAGAATGGCGATTTTTCCATTTTGGTCTTTTTCTGATGCGTTTTACTTTGCCAATAAAGGATGTATAAGGTCTGATCAAAAAGTATCTGACTGCATATTTTTCTCCTAAACTAGACAGAGTGCAATGCTGAGACTCGGTGGTGTGCAACCTTGGACTTTAGTTTGCATGCATGAATATTTGCCATGCTGTTGGATGGCTCATTTGGTGCCTGGCATCGCCACTGGTAATAATTCTACTACACAGTGTAATGATGGGACCTAAGGAATGTCTTGATATCTCTGCTCAAACAAGTGCTGATTCTGTTTGACAGTTGGTTAGATACATTGTTGGTAAAATATTTCTTAGGATGTTTCTCCAACATTAATCCTTTCAGATGGTGGAAAGAGTATTTTTAAGAGATTTTTTTATCATGTGACATGTTTTCAATCATTTGGTGACCCGCTAATTCTCTTTACACTACCCATTCTTCCACTTTAGCACTGGTGTTTACAACAAGTGGTTTACCAATGGCAGATTAGATGGGGAAATTAGTAAGGAATGTGATTTCTTCTTTGAAAGTTATAGCTGCTTTAGGAGGACTTCACAGGATTGATGGCTGTATATGAAAGTGCAGTTGTTCCTACTATGATGCACAATATTGAAACCTACATACACAGATAATACACACAGAGGCATAACTAGGCTTTTCTGCACCTAGGGCAAAACCACAAAATATTGTGCCCCCATCTGTCTTTCAATCTAATACGTACAAATACACACATAAACATACACTGCTCAACAAAACAAAATTAATGCCACATCTCAATCTGTTCTCTCTGTCCGTGAGGCACAATCAAACTGTGATTATTGTACAGCTTTTCCCAACTGTTTCAGAGTTTGTACTTTCAGCACCACATTAAATGGACTATTAATGCGGACCATTAACGGACCAGGTGCGGCTCATAGCAGAGCAGCAGTAATGATCGAATAGCCCCAGAGAATCTTCAGCAATGCAAATGATATCCTTATTTTGAAATGTACTGCAAAAGAAAAATCCATCAGACTAAAGAAAAAAACCGGCCCCATTGTTGTCAATGAAAGCTGATTGTGCTTTGGTTGGATGGACTACAGAACCCAGTCTTCATTTCTGAATATATGTCATCATCATCATCATTGTCAACCATTATCAATCCACTGCTGGACGAAGGTCTCCCCAAGTTTCCTCCACAACGGTCTGTCTTGTGCCAGTCTCCTCCATGTCACTCCCGCATATTTACGAATTTCATCCACCCATCTCCCATGTGGTCTTTTTCTGGGTCTTTTCCTGTCCCTTGGAATCCAATCTAAAATTTCGGCTGTCCATCTATGGTCTGTCCTTCTGGCAGTATGTCCAGCCCATTGCCATTTCAGGGATTTAACTCTGATCATGATGTCTTCCACTCTCGTCATTTTTCGGATCCACGAGTTCCTCTTCTTATCTCTCCTGGTTATACCAAGCATGCACCTCTCCATGCTTCTTTGAGTTGTCTGCAGCCTTTGTATGTCTCTTTTAGTTAAGGTCCACGTCTCTGCACCATACGTAAGCACTGGAAGGATGCATTGATCAAACACTTTTCTTTTAAGACATAATGGCATATTGCTCTTGAAAATTATGCTGTTTCTTCCAAAAGCTCTCCAGGCAAGTTTTGTACGCCGATTAATTTCTTCATCAATGTGACCCTCACTTGATATCTGCTGTCCAAGATAAACATACGTATCTGTTATCTCCAGTTTTTCTCCATCAATCGATAAATCTTCATTTCTTGTAAAAGCATTGAACATCACTTTTGTCTTCTGAAAGTTCATTTTTAATCCCACTTCTTTACTCTTGTCAGCAAGTTCCTGGATCATACTCTGCAGCTCTGATGGGGTAGTTGCAAAAATGACTACGTCATCAGCAAAACGAAGGTGGGTTAGATAATCTCCATTAATCTTTATCCCTTTGTTTTCCCAGTTCAGTGATTGAAAGACATTTTCCAATGTGGCATTAAAGAGCTTCGGAGATATGGTGTCACCTTGTCTCACTCCCTTTCCAATTTTTATGTGTGTTGTATTTTCAAACAGCCGAATCTTTGCACTTGCATTTTCATAGATGTTATTAATAATATTAATGTATGCATCTTCAATACCGCAGGATTTCAGAGCCGTGGTAACTGCTGATGGTTTCACCGAATCAAAGGCTTTTTCATAATCGATAAAAGCCATGCACAATGGAAGTTCATATTCCCTCGCTCTTTCAATTAGTTCTCTCAGTACGTGGATATGATCTATTGTGCTGTAGCCACTCCTGAATCCAGCTTGTTCTCTCGGTTGAGCCATGTCCAGTGTTACCTTCAAGCGGTGTGAAAGAACTTTAGTGAAGATTTTATAAACCACTGATAGGAGGCTGATAGATAGGTCTGTAGTTCCTGAGATCCTCAATGTCACCTTTTTTATGTAGCAGGATCATTGTAGCATTGTTCCAATCCTCAGGAATCTTCCCTTCATTAAGGCATCGAGTGAAAATTTGGGCGAGTACTGTTTCAATTTCTCCACTTGCTTCTTGTAAGATGTCTATAGTAATTCCATCTTCTCCTGGAGCTTTCCCCCGCTTCATGTTCTTGATTGCATGTGCAACTTCTGCTGGGAGGACTGGAAGAACTCTGGTACCTTTCATGATGTCTGGAGTACATGTATCATCCCTTTCATATAATTTGGAGTAGAAATCTTTCACTCTTGTCAAAATTTCGCCTCTATTTCTTGTTATAGAATCATCTTCTTTTCTCAGAGCCATAATCTGTTTTCTTCCCTTACTGAGATGTCCCTTTGCTATCTTTAGGCTTTGGTTGTTTTCAACTGCTTTCCTCACTAGCTCACAGTTGAATTTCCTTACGTCTTCAGTGATACTTTTTCGTGCTGTCTTGCATAGCTCTATATATTCCACTTTGGAAGTCACATCTTCTTTAGTTGTCCTCATCTCTCTTCTTTTTGCATCAACATTTTGGTTTTTCCTGATAATTTGTTTACATGCAACTTGTTCTTAGACCCAGCTAATTTTGTTGCTGTTTCTATAAGAGCTTTGGTTACTTTTCTGTTAACTTCCGAAATATCCACTTCTTCCGATGTTAGGCCTTCTAAAGCAGAGAATCTGTTCTTCAGTTCCAACTTGAAAGTATTATGGTGTTTTTTAAGGTTGGTTATGTCAATACATTTTGTTTGTCTTATGAGCTTGCCACGTTCCAGTTTAGTGTTGAGGTGCATCTTACATCTCACCAATCTATGGTCACTACCTGTGTTGAACTTGTTTAGCACACTGCAGTCTTCTATGACAAATTTTTTGTTACACATAATAAAATCAATTTCACTTGTCGTCCCAATTGGATGTCTCCATGTCCATTTCCTGTGTGGCTTTTTCTTGAAAAAGGAATTCAAGATGAAAAATCCTTCTGCCTCTGCAAACTCAACGAGAGTATTTCCACGCTGGTTTCTGTTGCCGTGACCGAATTTACCTACTGAAGTTTCATTCTGTTGCTGTTGCCCTATTTTTGCATTGAAATCTCCCATAATTGAATATATGTAGTGTGGAAGAAATATTCTTCTCTTAATATGTGGCCAATACGTCATGATAATTAACACAGCAATCAGACATTGCTAAATTGACTGTAGTTATTGCTCCCCACGTAATATCAATCACATCAGAAAACTTGAAAATTTCTATTTAAGACAGTAATCGAGAGATGCGGGCTTGATTCCCGCACCAGGGTGATGAAATTTTCAAGTATTCTGATGTGATTGATATTGCGTGTGAAACAGTAATTACAGTCAATTCAGCGATGTCCGATTGCTGTGTTAATTATCATTCATTTCTGATTGTCAGCAACTAACATCTGAACATTTTGAAGAAATGTGAATTCACTAAGGCTACCAAAACTGGCAAAACATAAGAAAATTCTGTAAATGGACAAATGACAAAGAATGGTGTGAAAAAACCGTACCAGGAACATGTGTGAAAGTTTCAATCCCAATTTTAATCAGATTGTAAGCAGCGATTTTTGCGGCCTCTCTTGAGCTGCACTCAGGGAATTTGTCCTGCCTGCCCGGCTCTAGTTACAGTTCTGGATACACAGGTGTTGGTATTGTGCTGGAGAGACTGGTGTAAAAGTTTCAATTCCAATTTTAATCAGATTGTAAGCACTGATTTTTGTGCCCTTTCTTGAGCTGTGACTGGGGAATCTGCCCTGACTGGCCAGCTGTAGTTACTTACACCTGTGGATGCACAGGTGTTGGTATTGTGCTGGTGAGATGAGTTACTTGCAGAGGGTTTGTGGCAAGACTTGTTTCGATAATGTGTGGAAAGAAAATGTGTAACAAATGTGTAATGTGAAGCAGAAACGTTCTTAGTCGTGTGGAGATGAACATTCTGAGGTGGTTTCACCATGCTGAAAGAATAAAGCACTAATTAAAAGAATTTATTCAACCAACCAAGTGGCGGGAAAAACAGTTAAAGCAAGCCCGAGGAAGGCCTGAAAGAGAAACAGATATTGAGTGTGAAGTACAAAAGGTCATGTGAAAGATTTGTAATGGATGCCAGTGAAACCCACGTTGTTAGGCAGGTTGCTGTAAATGGAGACATTTGATACATCAAGAGTAACTAAAATCTAACACGATGAGTAACTTTGATTTGTCATGATTTAATGAAGTGATCTCGTGCTTAATCCAATAAAAATGACATCAAAAGGATGACATTAAGACAGCATTAGCCTGTAAAGTTCATGAAGGTGTACATTATCCAGATTGGGAGAATGTCAATATACTCATAACTCCTCATCCTGGTTCTTCACTGCTGTTTAATGAAAGTCTGATTATTTTTAACAAAGGCCCCATATGCTGTAATGACAGCTTACCTGCCTTTGTACCAGGACAATGGAAAGGATTGATTAAAAGCATTGACATTAACTGATATCGGCCACAATGAAACAATTCTACTTTAGTTTTTATTTATTCTTTAAAGAGTTTTCTAAAAAATACTAACATCATATGTTGGTAAATTACCTTTATGGTTTCTTATGTTTTATGTGAAGAAATGATCATTGTGGTTACCCCCCCCCACACACACACCCGGTTTTTTGTCATATTGTATCAATGTGCTTAGTTTAAGTTTTGACATATATGTAAACACACAATAATTGTATTAATGTATCATACTGCTATCCTATTTTACAAATTAATCTTCCACTTATCATTGGCTAACGTTAATCCGTGGAGTGCAATTGTGCGCACCAATGGTCACGAGGTCCTTTATGACATCATTCATCACATGTTCAGTGTATATATTAGCCAACCACATAGTTGTCAAGTTTTTAATCATCTGAAGATGGGCAACTGGGTTGCCCGAAAGGTCTAATGTATGTTTTTAAACTTTTAGTTTTCTCAATAAATATCCTTTGAGCGTAATGGGAAAGTTTTAATTTTTAGGCTTTTATACCATCATTTTCCAGGATTGTATTACCGTGCAAGGTGGTGGCTGCCTCCTTTTGATGTCATTTTTATTTGATTTGTCAGATGATCTTGCCTCGAATAGCTAATCTCTGAAACTTGGAGAACAGTTCAGCGACATGATATGTATGTGTAACTATACCATAAATTGTGGCTTTGCACACAAAGTTCCTGACTGACTGTTTTTCTAGAAGTCGGGTCATTGGGATGTGTACTGAGTTCTGTGGTTACTGCAGCAGAAACATTAATGTTATGTATTTTGCTCACAACTCTTCCTAACACCTTTTGTGTTGCTTGGTGAACTTAGCTTTTCCACCACAATTCATCCATGTAGATTGTAGATGCTATCATACATCTATATTTTGTGAATGCTGTTATGACTTCAGAAACAGTTCCTTCAGAAATTATCATATCATCAGTTTTAGTCACAGTCACGCCTGCTATACGAGGCATCAATAATCTGAACTCTGGAAAATGAGCCCTTTATTCTTCTTTCCACAATTTATCACACATTTGAAATTTTCACTCTGTTAAAACACAAAGCAGTACATTGTAAATAAAACAAAAATGACACTTCACCTGCATATCACTGTCGGCATATAGATGATGTACGTTTTACTGCTTCTCGTGTAGTTATCCTTCAGAAAACTTGAAAATTACATCATCCTGGAATGGAAATTGAATCTGCATCTCTTGATTTATGTTGGAGCATGTAAATCAGGAGACATGGGTTCGATTTCTGTTTCAGGATGATTTTTTCTAGTTTTCTGAAGGATAGCTACACGGAAAACAGTAAAACACATGGCAGCTACATGCCAACAATGTTGTGTGTATGCCTTTCATGTATTTGTGAAGAACTAATTCTACTGGAAATTTGCTTCCCATTCATTTCCATATATACACTGCTAATAATGCATGTCTTGGTGTATGTTAACTTAGCGTTTCCCCTTGCACATGCCTCTGGAAAATCTTAACAATCCATTGTCTTGTTTTGGATACATTGTCGAATTTGTATTTGTCATACTAATTTTGGACATCAGTAATTTACAGCCATTGCATTACATCAACTAAAATTATTGATGCCCAGTTAAAAAACAACATAACTGCAGATAAATATGATGCAGTATCACACTGAAATGTACCAAAATGATAATATATATATGCACACTTACCGATTCCAAAATGAAAGTAAGATTTCCTTAAATAATGAAACGCTAATGGGTCCACCAATAACGCTGCTGAGAAGGTCACTTGTTTCAGCATATGATGTGGTCAAGGGTGACACATATATGGGATAGCCAATAGGTTGATCACAGGAGGAATTTATGATGTTGCGCAATGCTTGCTTAGCGTTCTGAATACTACCTCTTTCTGGATTTCGATTCCGTAGGTAGACAAGCTCTTGCTGCTGACCAGCCCAAAGCCCTCTAACACATTCACGATTTACCTAAATAACATATTTACCTATGATAAACTTTTAATAGGCACAGGCAATGACACAGAAAACACAGTCACATTAAATATGGTCCATTTATAAAAAATGGCCGCTAGTTTATATTTTACTGGAAACAACACTAGGTCATGACATGTCTGTGTGCTGAGCAGATGAATAGGGCTCCTGCTCTCAGCCAATGAGGTTACAGGACACTAAATGAGTGCTGGCCCCATTGCTGGCTGACATGGAATTGGGTCAATAGTCCTGAACCTGGAAATCAGGAACTCAGGTAACAATGTGACGACATAATCAAACTCAGAGATACTGACAGGAGTTCTGGGAAGACATTGTCTTTTTGCTCATTCAAATGTAGGGTTACTGGTCCTATAAAGCACCACAGATTTTGTAGTGTTTGGAGAGCTTCCGTTAACCCCTGAAAATCTGAGGGAGGCAGTGAGATTTTGTTTCTTTCCCACAGCACATCTGCAGCAGGTCTACAAGGTGAACAGCCTTTAGTTGATAGAACAACATAGGTAAGGGAAGTTAGCAAGATTGATCTGTAAAAAGACTGAGGACTGATTATCCTGTATTTGTGAGAAACAAAATGTCACATTTTCTGCTGAACAAGCCCCCCCCCTCCCGATTCTCTCAAGAGTCATTTTGAAAGAAAAAGAGGGCTTTTCAGCCACTTACAGCAGCTTGTGTCAGTGCAAAAATGTGCTATATAGCGTCGTCTCTGCTAAGAAAAAAACTATTGGCTACTTTCTATATTTAAGCATCCCACACAGCAGAAATTTCATGGCACATATTAACATTACATACTACATTGACAGGAACTCAGAACATGCATATAAATCATATTATAATAGTGGGTGTTCCTCTTAGATGTATAATAAAAGAAAGTATCATAAATTCTGAACTTACCACAATTTATTAGTGCAGTGTATTGTTCTAGATACACAAATGAGAATTTTTTTTTTTTGTAATATGTCTAATAAACTTCAGCATGAGCACCACTGGTAGTGTGGCAAACATCCATCTGGTATTCTACCTCAGCCCAGTGTTGAAAAGCATTTGTTGTGTCACCTTGTTGAAAGCAGCACAAATTCTGGTGCGTAAGTCTTCAAGATTATGCACTGCTGTAGTGTACACCTGGTCCTTAATTAACCCCCACATGAGAAAGTCAGTTGGAGTTAGACCTGGTGATCTGGGGGGCCATGCAATGAATGTTGATCCTCTCCTAATCCATCCTGTAGTGCAGTGGTCATCCAACAATGTGCAGATATCATTGGCAAAGTATGGGGAGCCCCATCTTGTTGGAATATTGTACCTTCAGGCAGCCGAGGCACAGCAAATTCCTGCAACATGTCCAGTTATGTTAGTCCAGTTATGTTAGTCCAGTTACTGTGGCCTCTGCAAAATTAAAGGGACCAATGATTTTGTCCTTTATGGTCCCACACTAAATACTGCATTTTAGAGAATCCCATTCATGAACAACATATAAATTTTTGAACTCCTAGATGTGGCAGTTATGTCTGTTTACTTTTCCAGATACATGAAACGTTGACTTGTCTGAAAAGCATACCCTGTGTAGGAATGTATCGTCAGCATCAATTCTGGCCAACATTATCTCTGCAAATTTTTTCTATACTGTCCTGTCATGAGGCTTAACTTGTTGATGCAGTTGAATCTTGTACGCACGTAAACACAACCTTTTATGCAGTATCCGATGCACTGTTGCTGGTGGGATGACTAGCTGCGTACTAGATTCTCAGATGGATTTCCTCGGGCTTCTCTGAAATAACTTTCGAATCTGTTTAACATTTTTCTTGGACACTGTACACTTAGCATGTTTACCAGTCACCGGTAAGAAACTTCCTGTTTCTTTGAGTTGCTTGTCCCATTTCATAATGTAGTGTTCTCCCTAGGTTTTTTTACAGCTGAGTGGTACTTTTAATGACCCCTTCCCCAATAAATAAATAAACAAATAAATAAAAAAAAGGATGTTTTGATTAACATTATTATACTAATTAAACATTTTTATCGGTGTGTTAGGTATTAATATAACATAACATGATAAACAACATTAGAAAATTGTACACAAATGATTAAAAAATGAGTACTTACTAATACATCATATTTGACACATATTTCAGCTAGTTTTCATCAACTTATGTGCATTGTGAAAACGTTCATTAAAGGAAATTTAACTGGGCGGCTGAGAAAATTAGCTGGGTGGGTCGCCCAGTAAATAAGCTCTAGGGAGAACACTAATAATGAACATGTAAGTCGGGAAGTCTGTGATCACTCAAAAGAAAATGGCACTGTACAAGTGTAACAGACTTCAATTCCACAAGCGATAGCACACAAAACACCTTCTGCTGTAGTCCACAAGGTGACTGAAGCAGAAGTAGATAGCTTCTGCGCATGCACTGCACACCTAAATTCGCCTGGTTTATAAATTCCACGATGCTCTTTACAATGTCGCAGACCTTCTATCATTTGAACTAGTACTTTGTATGTTGTGATTTTTTAATATTATTATTATTAGTCTAAGCAGAACCCTCAGTATTAGTAGAACATGGAATTTTAAATTTTCACAGAACACATAGTACATTAAAAAATTCAAGTTAATTCAAAGTTTTTAACAACTCATGTTCTCACCGTTTATGTATTTAAATTATCTACAGAAGATTATCTTCAATCATAACTATCTCAGAAATTCTTAATTCCCTCTCATTTTTATAAAAAGGAATGTAATTTGATATTTTCAAATTTTTTTAAATACAGTACTGAACAGACCCCCCCCCCGTATAAAGGGATACGGATTATTAGGAAAAAAATAGTATAAAGAGAAAGGATTGCTAGAAAAAATAGTATAGAGGAAAATGGAATATAAGAGGGGAAAAAAAAAACAACAACAGTATAAAAGTAAAATGGATGACTTCAGAGACTTTGACATACCATTTATGGAAACCCTACTGTGATCCGGGGTAAGCTTTTTTTATTCCAGGAAACACTATTTAGAACCACACTAAATTTTACAGTGAAGGGTGTAAAATTAAAAAAAGAAAAACTGCTGAAACATCTGATTGATGGAATGATGATGCAATGAAATATTTTCTATTAGAATCCAAGTTCAGTAAATGAGTGCTTTCAGATTCTCAGAGCTAATTTATTCTTGTGCTAAAAGGCTAACAGCAAAGTTAAGTACAGTGACTGCTTCCAGTAGAGGTAGGAATGTTAATTAACATTTTTACATGATTGAGTATTCCAAAAACATTTATTATTTTGGAAAATTTAGGCTGTCTTGTTGTACAGTTAGAATGACTGACACAACAGAGGAAAATTTCAAAGATATTTTTATAATGATTACCATCAAGGGTAGGAAAAATTGTGCCAAAAACTTTTCATCAGCCAAAATGTACACTGTATATCAGAGCCTGTATGTCACGAGTGTTCATAAGAGCTGCGAGGCGGGATGTCAGTACTAAATCACATATTGTAAACTCACGCCAGATAATTACATTTTGATAAAATATAGTTTTTGACCTACAAACACACCTGCAAAAATTTTTCTATAACAAGCTTACTTACAAATTAAAGTCTGCTAAAGAGTTGATGGACAACTTCAGGAAAGATGCTACCAGAACTGGTTAGGTTTAACTCCCATAACCTATTCCATATCCTCAAAGTGTGAAGCAGATCTCTGTTAAGTACAGAGAGATTAAAAGTCTAAAGGGGTGGGTTACTAAACCTGATTACTGACCAGCTTGAGATATACTTGGTCCAGCCCTTCACATGGCACAGAAATCAAGAGCTGAATGACAATGGAACTGAACAGTGTGTGTTGTGAGCATTCTTTCTATAAGGAACCTAGCAAAAACCCCATCATAATCAGTCTTCCATTCACTCAGGAGATTAACGGCTGATGACATTTATTCCCCCGCCCCAGCCATTTACTGCATATAGATAAAAATGACTCTAATGTAACAAACTTTTAGGTAAAGTCATCATAAAATTACTAGGTAAGAAGGAAAAGGCCAAGTTTGTGTGCATATACGCATGGAGGAAATTGGGAAAGGGGTAAATTAGCCAAAGAATCAGAAAAACTAATCCCAAATGTGGTTAATGTCAGTGAGATGTGCACGACAAGGTTATGGGTTCTACATTACAGGTTTAATATACTTTATTATGGTACAAAGAAAGGTCAAGCACAAGCCTGTGTAGCATTAGTGCTTAGAAGGAAAGAGTTTTGACTAGAACACAAAAAGGAAATGAAACTTTGTATTCTGACTAAATGCAGTGGTTGATAGCCATTTTTCTAAAAAAATTGTGGGTTTGACTAGTACAGCCATCTGATGGACCAATCAATGCTATGCTATAATTGGCAGAAAGCCGGCTATGACATTGGAGAACCACCACTGAAATTCCAGAATATGATTGATGAGGCAATAACATGGAATTCGTTGAATGTGAACAAGCACACATGATGGTGACAAATCCTGTAAAATAGCAGCCATTATTTGTTCTCACTGCCGTATTTCTTGCTGCTTTAATCGCTTCACTGAATTTCCTCATTTGAATCTTTAATGGAGGCCTTCTCTGGCTTTCGTTGTCAAACTCCTTATGGCTGATACTGCTTAAATGTCAGTTAATGTTATCACTTTACAACATTAATTCCTATCTTTCTTGTTAATTTTACTGCCTTTCTGAGCAAAAATAACCCAAAACAGGTAGCTTTATTAATGGCCTGTCAGATGGCAGTACTAGTCAACCCATAATTTCCCATAAAAATGGCTATCACCACAGCACTTAGCAGGAACACAAAGTTTCATTCATTTATTCACATTCTAGTTAAAATCCTTCTCTTGTTAGTAACACAAAGGGGCTCAATGCAGGAACCTGTACATGAACATATAGTGCGGACTGTTTTCAAACCAGAGATCATGGGCAAAACAGGTGTGGCAGTCAGTACAGATCTAACTCATAACAGATGAATTTCAATTATTAGGATTCAGATATGGCAATTAAAAACAAAATGAAACAGTTATTATTTTGGGGAATCTGAATAACAGTCAGTAATGACGATCAATGTAATCAGCAAATTTAGAGCAAAACCTGCTTAGTAAAGGTAAATAGGAAAAGACCTGCTCATTTTTTTGCTCAGATAATGTAACTCATAAAATACTAGAAATACCTTTGACCCAAAATCATCCACAAGCATACTTGATAGAAAGAAATTAGATCTTCAATCTCTAAAAAAGTTACTGGGATACTAAAGTTTTCATAGGTTTCAAAATAAGCAGCAATAATTTTTAATAGCAATTAATTGCACTTTTATGTATTTAAGAGAGCAGCAGAGATATTAAGATATGTCAGAGTTGGTAGACAAAATAATACTGAATAGGGATGGGATTTCAAGGAGTAAATCTCACTGAATGTATATTAAAATAAAAAAAAAAAAAACCTCACCCACTGAAAACACTGCAGTTGAATGATGAAGTGTAACCAAAAGTTTAATTAGTTGGAAACTTGGTTTGCAACAGATTTAAGTTTTCTAGCAAGTGTTTAATAAATTTAAACACTTTTGTAGTCATAAGAAAGAATTTATTTTTCAACACTTTTCTAGTCATAAGAAATATGTACCATTCAAATATGTTGTATGAAAACTGAAAGTGGTTTGTAAACAAAAAAATCACCTCATCATCATTCCACTTTTCTTTAACAGATGGTAGTCATCTGTTTCTGGGGCAAAACTATGAAATAAAGTGGGAGTGAGGGATCCTCAACACTTAAAAAACAGCATTTTAGCATTTTTGAACTTCACATTTTAATAACTATTTTCATTCATAAATAAAATGATGAACAAAGTGGCTGGGTATATCCTAACACTTGGGATGAAAAGCAAAAAGTGTAGCACCTATTGTAATATAATTGAATTAGGTTAAAAAAGTACACATGTTCACCTTTTAATTATTTTTCTTTGATTTTCTTTTATTTATTCTTTAATAATTTCCAGATAAGGGCAAATTATGGCATTAGTTATGTTGCAATTATTTTTGCTCGGTGATAACAGCGCCTGGTTTGCACTATGTGGAGGTTGGGTGCGATATTAAATGGGCCAAGCTGGTTTTACACATCATATCCATGTTCAACAAGTGGTATTCTGTCTGAGTACCACCTACCATTTGAATTTGACTATAAAAAATAATGGAGCAATATTTTTAATGAATTTTGCAATATAGATACCTTGGTCTCACCTAGACATTTACAGTTGAGATGACTTCTAACTAGATCAACTATTGATTAAAGTCCATCAACACAAAAACACAGTGCCCTAACAATTCATCCAAAGGGAACAATTAGTCTAATGCCATTTGGTCCAATGCTGATTCACCTAATGGTATCTTCAGAGTCTAAATGTCATTGTTTCTATTTTTATGAGATGAATAAAGTTATTCTCCTCTTTATGGTGTTTTCCAAAATTCATATTTTAACCAGATTTTATGGATTACTGTATATTTAGTACATATATATATATTTAAGATTTGCTAACACCTTATAATTAATTTAATGATTAAACAGTTTAAATTATCAATGCCAGAAAAATATAAATTTTGTAAAATATTAAAAAGTTATTTACAAAACTCTTCTACCAAATGCAAAAGTATATAAAAATAGCAAGATTTTTTTCATTTGAGATACTATTAATGTTTTCCATAATATCAAGGTTTTATAATAAGAAAAATGTGTCTTCACTGGTATTAGGAGCTTTTCCTACTTTCACTTTAACAGTTGTTAATCTCATCTACTGTTTCATAACTCTCAATTTTTCATTTGTTTCTTTCAGTGATCCTTTCGTAGGCATCGGATCTTCCACATCAAATGCCAAAAATGGAGGTGATAAAAACAGGGGTTAAATAATTGTAACACAAGTTATTTCTGCAGCTGAGTTGCCATATTTTGTAATAATACTGTGAAATTGTGAAGACTACAGTGCAAGATGTATGTAAATTTTTTGTTGTAGCTAATTGTATCAAATACAAAATGAAATTTTTTCAATAGATTAAAAACATCAAACCTATTTTCTGTAATTAATGGAAAGAGCACAGAAATGCAAATGCATGGCAAAGAATGTTTTGCAATGGAACTGTTACTACTGTTCCCAATAAAAGTATGGTGATGTAATGCGTACTTCTCTCTAGCGAACTGTAGTTTGCCTCTGTATAAATCAAGAAAAAAATGCAGAGAAACATAAACACATTTGAGAAACCATATTAATCTTAACATTATCTGGTTTCTTTGTGGATACAATAAATGGTAATATCTTGTAGCACATGAATAAATGCTTCTTAAATTTTTGTTGTAGTTTTTGTACCACTATGTGTATTCTTTATTTCATTCATTTCTCATATTGCTACTGCAACAGATATTCAAAAGTTTGCTGCTGCATTATACAGACATGAGACCAATGAAAAAAAGAAAAAAAAACCAACTGAACATTTTAACTGGGTGAAAAATCAGAACACAAGGCGAGAAAGTGTGAATATAACAGTGCATCAGCAAGATGAAATTGTTCCCTGTAATTTATGTAAATACTAAAGTGGAGCACACCACTGTATTCATAGTATAAAATTACTGAATTCAAAACAAAACAAGAGGGTTTTCAAAAGACACTGCTTCAAACAGATTTTTTTTTCTTGTTTGTTGTTATACTTGCAAGAACATCAGCTCAAATTTCCTCTTGCAAGCAAGCCTTGCTTTCTCCTCAGCAAGTTTCGCAGCCACATTTGTCTTACATTGACTCTGCAGCTGCACAGCATTCAATGCTTAAATTTAATTTCTGGTGATATTTTTCCCTTCCTATTTCTTTGTTGCTTTTTTATTCCTTCAGATGACAATAATTTCATCAATCATGCTGAAAGTACTTTTAGCCTGAGAACAATGAATGCTGATATCAAAGTATTCACAGTTTTGAATAAATAGTGTAACTTCGAGAATATGAATACTTCACCATGCATCAATTCTTACGAATTTTCCAAATTCGTCACTTTTGCTTTCGGAACCTCCCCCACCACCCTCCCATATCAAGATGAAATACAAACATTTATGGAGGGGAAATAACATTTAACAACACAGGAAAGTTAAAGCATCGCTGGAAAAAAAAAATTACGATTACAGGAGAAATCTTTGCACCATCTGACTTCCATTTTTGGAAATTTTTTTCGACATTTTCAAACTGAAATACATATATTTATGGAATAAATTGATATCTAACAACAATACTGGGTGGAAGAAACATCGCACGAGAAACAAAGAAAAACTACGGGAGAAATTTTTACTCTGTCTTCCTTCTATTTTCAGAAGTTTTGAAGGATGGAATTCTATCCTCTGATGGAAAGTGACCCCCCCCCTACCACCACCAATCCCCCCAAATTTCCGTTTAGTTGTGCATCGATCTTGTAAATGATCCAAATGATAATGGAAAAGATAGAATTCTTCGAATCAGCTGAAAAATCTCATGCCTAAAGATTACAAGGAAATTTTTGTGCTGTCTAACTTCCATTTTTGTAAATTGTTGCCTATTGTTTCAAGCTGAAATACAAACATTTATGCAATAAAATGATATTTAGTAACAATACCGGCCAGAGGCAACATTGTGAAAAAAGAAAATTATGATTAAGGAAAAGATCTTTGCCCAGTTTAACTTCTGTTTTTGAAAGTCTTAAAAGACAAAATACCCTCCCCAAATGGAAAATGATTCCCACCCCAACTAAACTCCAAAAAAATTTCTCTTCAGTTTGGCATCGACCTCGATTCAAATGATCACAAATAAAAAAAAAGCGGAATTCTGCAAATGAATCTCATGTATGATTACAATCAAATATCCCTATTGTAATAAACTGTGAATATACCTTGTAAGGAAATGGAAAACAAAATATTTACAAAAATACAATGACGAGGGAAGGCAGGGAGGGAGAACAGGATAAAATTTCCATCTTCCAGGGAAAATGAAAAAGCATATTTTTTTAAAGTATTTTACTCTGAATTATCCTAACTGAAGATACAACAGTTTTTTCTTGTAGGACCTCCCTTTGCCCTTATTGCTGGAGCTCAGGATTTCAGGACATGAACATACAAAAACCAAACCCTTTTTTCTCCATTACATGCAAAATTTACATAAGAAACATTTTCAGTAGTTCCAAAGATACTGCATGCACAAACAAATGCAAACACTAAACTTTTCTCTTCTATTTAATGCAAAAAGGAAACATAAATTTTGATTGAATGGTTCATAAAACAGAGAGGACAAAATAAGCATGTTTTCTTTCTTGAAAAAAGAAAAAAAAAAGAAAACATGCTTGTTTAAAGAAAACAAGCAAAAAATGAATCTGAAAATGTCTATAACCATATTACATATGGAATATAACATTATTTTACATTCTTTGGGCTTCTGATATTTTTATATGACAGTGAAGACCGCATCAGAATGGGTGAGCTTTGTTTTGCATGAGTAGCCCATCGGAAATATCATACTGGACTAATCCTACAATTGGGATTGGATGAATTGTACCTCTGCACCAAATGGCATTGGATTAGTCATTGTTGGACGAATTGGTATTGGACTGATTGTACCATTGGACGAATTGTACCAATTGGCATTAGATTTGTCATTGTTGGATGAATCATACAGCACCCCAAAAACATACAGATAGAGAATACCATAGAAAACAACATTTGCAGTGGTTAGATGAACTTAACACATACCTTACAGCCATTCAATTCATCTTCCGTTAAAGCACTGGACTATATTCTGTTTAGAATTCAATGACTAGTGCTTGCTTCCATCAGTTTGATTTTTTGTAAAGCAGGGTTCAATGAGAATCATCAACTCAAGCTCCCACCTTAACTCGGTTTACTCTTTCATAACATGGGTCATACCTGTGCACAACTGACATGCTGATATATTTTTAGACATTGTAGCTCTTTTGCTTACATTGGAAACAGAAACAGAATCAAGAATGAGCAACAGATACTTGAGTTTATGGCTAAAGTTAGATTGTATGTAACAGGATGATGATAAGAATGAAAACAGAAAAAATTTGAGAAAACATCAAATCAACTCCTATTTTTAAACTTCTATGCAGAAAAATATTTTATTAGGCTGACAGTTTTTTTCTTTGCTTAATATATCAGATATGAAATAATTTTTTCAAATGATGTGATCTCATTTCTCATTCAAATATATCTTGCTAAAAACAAACTGGTGATACTAACCTTTATCACACGAAAACTCAAAAAACGTTTATTAAGCATAATTATTTTGTATTCATCTGATCCATCTTCAAAAACATGCCTGGAATGAAAAAGGAAAACAAAAGTAATAAATGACAACTATAACTCTTATGGGAGAACAAATGGAAATTTATCAGAACAGGTTTAATGGCCATAACACTGATTTTATAACAGAAGACTCTTCATCACATTTTATAACACACACACAAACAGAAGGGGAGGGATACACAATGGTGAAGAAGGAATGAAAAACTTTTTTAAGAATGTTAGGGTTAAAAACATTTTGTGAACTGCCATGAGAAAAAAAACATAGGTGAGAAGTTTCTATTAATTTGCCCAATACAATTTTTCTTTGCCCAATTTTGCACTGAACAGCATTCACTTGAAAGGAAATGAAAACCTCAATAATTGGGGGAAAGCACAACTTGAAGGAATATACTCAGAACAGTTAGATGCACAATACTCATTAACACCACAACGCCAGAATGCTTCTGGTGTGATTCTGAGTGAACGTGATCCTGTTTTTGATTTAACATTTTTTGTTAGTTTTTACAAATATTGTCTAAATCTGAACTTAAATGCAACGAATGAATGCTTGCTGAATATTTATGGAGAAGTATAAGCCTCCATGAGGTGCTAAACAAAAAATTATATCTGTCCTTTGGGAAGAAAAATACAGGCCTGTCACATACTCACACCAACCAAAGAATTACAAATCTGTATTTAGTATCAAGTAATGGCTACCTTTGTAGCAAATAGCAGCCAGCATGTGGAGTGGCATGGATTCTATGAGGCACTCCAGTTCATTTTGGACAACTCTGTCAATGTTGACAGAAGAGGACATCGAAACCAAACAGCTCTTTCCAGCATGCCCCATATACTTTCAATAGGATCAAGACCAGGGGAGTGTGGTGGCCAAAGGAGATGAGGGAAGTCTTCTTTGTACTCATCAAACCATTCTTGCATGACTCTGGCACAATGTGCTGTCATTAATAAAGATGACATTAAAAAAAAAAAAAAAAGACTAACACTGCAGGGTGCACTTGGCCCACTACAACACTCAGATATTCCTTGGATGTCGCTGTACCTTCCACTAGTATCAGCAAACCCAGTGGGTACTGAAAGAACATCCTCCATAGCATGATGCCAGCTCTAGATACTTGAATTATGCCCTCAAAGCATGCTGGCTCCATCTCCTGCTTCATAAGGCTATTGCCATACTCTCTGCCAACTACCACTGCAAATCAATGTATATTGTGATTCATTTGACCACATCACATTCTTCCATGGCTCTACTGCCTATTCACAACATTCTTGGCACCACTATTAGCAGATTTTTCTGCTTTTTGCTGAGACAAATGGCTTCCAAATGTGCAAACAACTTCCAGTATCCAATTTCTTTAACTTCCTATGCATGGTTTGAGTCAGAATGGGGGCTCCTAGCCTTGGTTGAATTCAGCAATCAGTTACTGCACACTGAAAGATCTGTTCTTCCATACAATCCTTCTCACAGCATAACAGTCACATTCTTTAAGTCTAGTTTTTGGGAAACATTTTATGGCCTTTACATATGGAAGATCCAATTATCTTATAGTTGCTAAACACCTTTGAAATGATTGCTTTTGAGAAATCAGTAATCCATTTACTTCTTTCTTTTTTTTTTTTTTTTTTTTTTTTTTTAATCATGGCTCCCACTAAATGTGTGCCTACAATTAGACAGTTTTTTAATTTATTTTTCAACTAGAGCCATCAAGAATTAAATAACAATGACTGGTATGGTCTATCCCAGTTATTGTGATCATGGACAATGCTATCATTTACATAACATCATGAAAATTATTACATCCCAACCAAGTTCACAAAAGTACATGGGTAAAACATAGTTCCCTGTAATAAGTGCTACATTCTTTTTTTATCTTTTGCTTCATTTGGTTATATAACTATCCAATTCAAATGTGTACACTTGGCAAGATTTACCACTGCACACTCAAGAGGTGACAAATACTCACAGCATTCACAAATTGCTTTAAGCCCTGTTTGCAAAAATCCATATTAATATACAGTCACCTGGATGGACAATACAAACCAAGATGATCGGGCTTCACTTGTATTCCTTCTGGAGACTTTAACACAATCCTTTTCTCAAAAAATTCCCATTTCCACTTCAGCTGGTACAACTATTCTACATCAGGAGCACATTTTGCAGCATTACTAAACTTTTGGCTGAGCTCCAAAAGGATGTTACCTAAGGTAGACCTAATTTTTCCTTGGCTTTACTGACTCTCTTCTCAGATACTTCAGCAGTGCCCCTCTGGAAAAATACTGAGAAAATCGCCCCTTTTGTCAACAAAAAGGGTTTAAGTTTTTGTGAGGGCATTGAAATATCTACCTCTTCAAATTGCAATACTGACAGTCCTTAGTTTATCCCCATCATTTGGAAATCACTCCTATCGTTTGGGGCAGCTATTGAAATGAAATCAAAATCTGGAAACCAGTCTCACGCCGGTTGTTTACAGGTGATCAAGACCTCAGTCAGGTTAAAAGGGCTTTTGTGTTTTTATTATTTTTTTATGTAACTACTGATTGGTAATGTACAACCTACATTTATTCATTACATATGAATTGCAGTTTTTGTGTTTCTGCAAAATTTAATTTTTACTGAAAAACATAAAATGTGATGCAAAACAGAATTTGAAACAAGCAATGGATGGTGTTTTGGCACTGGCAGAAAAGGGATACCATATGACAGGGGTTCTTAACTTTTTCTGGCCACGACCCAAAATCAACAAGACGTTCAACTTCACGACCCATGGGTCTATTTTCAAATTAAAAATGCTAATGTAATAATATAAATAAATGTAGTAATTATTCATTATTACACAGTGTAACAAAATTTTTGGTTTTTGAAATTACAGTCAAACCAGTGGCGCAACCAAGTGTGTGTGTGTGTGTGTGGGGGGGGGGGTATCTATATAGTGGGAAGGTATAAGTAATAACATATGGTGAGACAAATAATATGAATAATTGGAAATTAAAACCTTTTATAAACCAGATTTTAATTTCTCCAATTTTTTAATAACCCAATGCATTTTTTTACAGTAACCAAGACACGACAAAAGAAACTCCCATTTGAACTTTCGTCAAAATCCGAAGAAAACTT
The DNA here is from genome assembly GCA_039090855.1 of Macrothele yani. Lineage (NCBI taxonomy): Eukaryota > Metazoa > Arthropoda > Arachnida > Araneae > Macrothelidae > Macrothele > Macrothele yani. Next base: position 70,032,352 of record CM077016.1, on the reverse strand, counting down.
TAGAAGTTAGGCATTTTCTTTTTATTAGTTATTAATGAATGTTCGCTGAAAGCCTCCATAGTCCATACTTTCTCTCAATCTGCCATCTCCCTTTCGTGTCGCATTTGTTGATCGTTTGTCATAGGATTCTGTGGGCAGGCCAGTGTTGCCAAGTCGGTGGTTTTCCCATTAAATTTAGGGGGAAATTTTGCAATGCTGTGACATCCTAAAAATTCCCACGATCCCAGTGACCGGAAGAAGTAATGCTGGTGGTCCCCATGATGTCATCTCCAGAAATTCTGGGGTCTTTACATGTGTTAAACACAAAAAAGTTTTAAAATTTAAAATTTTAAAAAAATTAACACTATTTATTTATTTATTTATTTATTTACTTTCTGACAAGCTATGGCAACCCATCTTGGACCCAAGTTTGGGTCACAACCCATAGGTTAAGAAACCCTGCCATACGACATGTACAAATGCAAGGAGAAATGCTATAGAATGTACACTCAATGGGTAAAACATTAGAGATACCTACCTAACAGCATGTTGGTGTGCTCCTGTAGCATGAATCACAACCTGTAGACGCTGAGGCATTAACTTTACCAGATGCTGGAGGGTTTATGGAGGTAATATCAGCCATGCTTGTTGTGGTGTTGTCCTTAACTTCTCCCAAGATGTTGGTCCAGGATCCATGGATCTGATGTTCAGCTCCACAGCATCCCAGACAGCTTCCAAAGGGTTTAAAAATCCGGAGACCTTGGGGGCTACTGAATGGTTCCAAACTCAGCTGAGTGTTCCTTTAGCCATGCCTAAGTGGTTACACATTGTCCTGGTGGAACAGACCATCGGCTGCAGGCTGCTTGAAGGCCATGAAAGAGTTAAGTAAGCAGCCAGCACATGCTGGTAGCGTTCAGCGGTTCAGGACCTCTCAACACGGACCTAATGTGTCCCGTGAGAAGGCTCCCCAAACCATCACAGAGCCACCACCGCCTTGAACCTTGAACAGGACTGATCTGGCACAACGGGGCCATGGCCTCATGCTGTTGATGCCCCGTTGGGTACAACTGAAAATGGGACTCATCTGATCATACGATGTGGTGCCACTCTACAGAGGTCCAGTCTGCATGTTCTCGGCACCAGGCGAGGTGCAATTTCCAAAGATGAGCAGTCAACATTGGCACATGAATAAGGCATCGGCTTCTGTAGTCCAGAGTATGCAGCATGTGCCATAAAATTTGCTTGCTGATGCTGCTTGGGCCTACAACATTTAATCTAGATGTGATTTGCACCGCTCATGTCAAGCAGTCGGTCTGCACAAACCTGGATAGTCTACATCGACCCCAGTCATCAATTACATGTGGTCAGCCACCACTTGCTCTCTGGACGTTGCTACATCCAGCGATGATACACTCGCAGTACACCCTTGATACGGTTGCCCTGGGAACCCTAGGGTTCTTACCACTTGAGCGATAGAATGACTAATCTGTCTTGTTACCGACAATGCGCATATGATCAAAGTTGCTCAGATCACTACTTTTACCAATGTTCATGGATTGTGATACACAGTTGGGAAGCCCTGCTGTCCACCTATTTATCACCTGTGTTCGGTTTGGGTCTGTTTCACTCTGCGAGGAGAATGCCAATGTCATCTGCCCATCACCCTTATCTCTAATGTTTTGTCCACTGAGTGTATAATCGCAATGTATGTCATGTATGTGCATGTACCATTTCTTTGTTTCATAAAAATATGAAACAACATTACAATAATTTAATTATGTGAATGCAACAATTCGGAAAAATTTATGGACAATCATTAAATCAGGGACGGTTCCTATTTTATTTAGTTTCTTGGTTATATACAACGCTCCAGAAATATCGTGCATTTTGCTCATTTCTGGAGAGGTGCTATACACTGAGTGGCCACTTTATTAGTACTTCGTTGGGCCACCTTTTGCCTTTAATACTGCGTCGATCCTTTGTGGCATGGACTCCACGAGATGTTGATAGGTGGTTTGTGGAATCTGAGACCATGCTTGATGAATAGCACTTTCCAGGAGTGTGAGATTGCAGGGTTGTGGATCCAGCTGTCTGATGGCTCGTTCAACTTCATCCCACAAATTCTCAATTGGATTGAGATCTGGAGATTGTGGGGGCCACCTAAGCAAAGTAAACTCACCAGCATGTTCCTGAAACCAATCCTGTACAATACGAGCACTATGGCAGGACGCATTATCTTGTTGAAAGTTGCCATCGCCATTGGGATAAACCATCCACATGACATGATACACTTGGTCCGCAACAATGTTTAGACATGATGTGCCAGTCAGACGTTGATCAACACGAATTAGAGGGCCCAAAGCAGGCCAGGAAAACATTCCCCAAACCATAACGTTGCCTCCACCAGCTTGAAGGGTTGTAGCAATGCATTTGCGGTCCATGCTTTCGTGCTGTTTCCGCCAAATTCTCACTCGGCCATCGGCATGGTGCAACTGAAAACGTGATTCATCGGACCACATAATTTGTTCCCAATTATCGACTGTCCAATCCTTGTGCTCCTGTGCGAACTGACGTTTTCTCTTGTTAACTGCAGACAGCAAAGGTGTTCGAACAGGCCTTCGGCTGCCATACCCCATCCGATGCAGTGTACGGCAAACAGTTCATGCAGAGATCATTTGAGGGGATCCTTGATTAAGATGGTCTGTAATTTGCCGCACTGTTGCTCTTCTGTTGTCTGTTACCAGTCTGGACACTCTTCCGTTCTGCCCGAGCAGTCACTAGTCGATGACGACCACACGTTGCACGTAGAGACCCAGTTTTTTGGCTGACAGTCCAGTCTTTAAACACTTTAACAACAGCTGCTCTAGCACATTTCACAAATGTGGCGGTTTCGGTGATATTCGCTCCATGGCTTTGAGCTCCTATAATCATCCCACGTTGAAAGTTTGTCAAATCGCATTTTTACCCATCTCATCACCCAAAAATCACTTCTACTACTGTTGCAAGCACTAAGCTTTCCCTTTTTATACTAGCCTCGCCCTCTGGCGGCAACAGCGTGTAGCCATAACTCATTTGCTTAAAACTGTCACAAGTGGCCACTCAGTGTTTAACTGTATGCAGACTAAACTGTATTTATAATTTTCATACTTAGGAAGGCTTCTTACTTGATTCTTTGTTTTCATTGTTTTTGTTCATTCCTTTTACAAGCTTATTTGGTCTGCTATCATTATAAGATTTTAAAGATGACTGATCGCCAGCAAAAGAAAAAAAGGGTTACGGTCTGCGAAATGAAAGTGGGGAAAAAAACATGGTACATAAATTTAAAGTCAAAAGTAACAATTAAAATATATATATTGATAAAACTAAATTTGCTCCATTTCCTACTGGAAACATAAAAACTCTTACACATTACCTTAAAGCTAAAAGAGAAGGAACACTAGACAATACAGCATTACGCCAAGCAGGGTCAGCTTCATGTGTTATGACCATTGACTGCTCATAGGTTCTGATGGCTTCATAGAGAGTAGCATGTTCCTCATACTCATCAGCAGACATGAAGTGATCCTTCCAAAGAAAAATAAGTTTATATAGCAGATATGGAAAAAAATAAATAACAAAAACATGCAAATGATTTACATAGCAAACCACACGTAATATCATGCCCTTACAATGTTTCAAACACTTTTACAGAACATCTATCTAAATGAGTGAAACATAACACCCAACAACAGTAAAAAAAGAGAAAGAAAGGAAAAGAACATGAAATATGAGAATTTGTATGCACAGCAGTAATTAAAATAAACTTCCCAAAGATTAACACAAGATGCACAGTTGAAGCTTTAAGCATTTAGGCACAGTAGCTTAAACAACCACCACTACAACAACAATAATAATAATAATAATAATAATAAAAAAATCCATATTATATATGAAATTAAAATAAAAAAATTTCCATTTTTTTTTCATTTTAATTTCATATATAACAAACATTGCTGCAGACGAAGAGAGCATTCCAGTAACTTTAAGTAAACCGGATGCTGAAATAAGAGGATTCATCTACAAAAGACAATAACAAAAACAAAATTCCATGAAAATAATACGCTTAATGTCATATGTGCTGCAGTCAAAGAGAGCACTTTACGGATCTTAAATAAACCGAATGTTGAAATAGAAGATTCATCTACAGAAGACCAAATACAAAAATGGAAGCAAAAGGAATTCCATGGGCTCATGCAAACCAGATAGACAGGCCAAAAGTAGACAAGAAAGCCTGAAACCAGTGGCTGAAGTGAGAAAAATTATAAGGGCATCATTGAATTTTCAATGGCTGCTCAAGATAAAGTGATTCCAACCAAAAATTACAGAAAATACATTTCGAAAGCTGGACTTATAAAATGACAAATGTAAATGATGTGGTATGTGCAGTGAGACCATTGAACCCATTCTTTAAGTGCTTAGAAATTTCATTTACAGTAGCGATGATTTTGGAAATACATATCACGAAGATATCCAGCAAAGATGAATGGGTTTGGAAGGTTAATGCTTGATATTCAAAATAGCAAAGACGTTCGTTTTTAGCAATGTTTCAGCGAAGGTCGCAGATGGCGACTCGAAGCAATTTTTCTTTACATTCTTTGAGTATTTTTGAACAATGACTGGAAAAAATTGGTTCACATAGTTGGAAAACTTGAGGGAAAACAGCTGAACACTTGCAGTTCAACAGAAATTTTAGCTGACAAAGGCGTTTTGCCACATGTACACAGTGATTTAGGAAACATTTACAGAAATTACAGTTTTTGCTCACCAAACAACTTCCCCTCAAAACTTCACCTAACAGAACTGTCACTCCATTGTCATCCTACCTGCTTTGTTAACCTTTTGGATGCATCACTACCTACAAAACTGGAAGCCTTTCTTTCCTTTAACTAGGACTAAAATTCACTCCCAAAACTAATCCAAATCTAAAAGTATGATTTCCATGTTAGAAGTAGCCATTCACTATACAGCTCCAGAAGCTCAACCTATCCTTCATGCAAAAACAGCACTCTATCTTGCACAGGTTGAAAAGAAACCCCTAAAGTAATCTTCCTCCTTTCTCAAGGAAATAAGCAATCGTATGAATAAAAATGATCTCACAATTTGCAAAGCACATAAAACTGGATGTCCTGTCATAATCCCCAAAACCGTTCTTAATGAAAAAGCAGAAATTTTCGTCTCCACTTCAAATTGCAAAGTTCTGATATCTTATACCACCTCAAAACTAAGAACAGCAGTTGACAGACTAAACAAAAAGTCTACACCAAAAGCCTTCCTTGGAGATGATCATGATCATATGTAGAGGGTTTTAGGAAGGGAGCATCTGACCCCAGGTCTTAAACAACCCTTAGTAAATAGGAAGGCCGCCCCGGTGGCGCAGTGGTCTAAGGCGTTGGCCTCTAATCATTCGTCCGTAAGGGGTCCGGGTTCGAATCCCGGTCAGGCATGGATGTTGTGTTTGTCTTACGGCACTGGCTCTCTCCCTTCCCTGGAACCAGTGACCCTAAATTAGGGACGGGCGACTGCTTATAGCCCATTGAGTTGCTCACGGTGGTCGTTAAACCTCCATTCAAAAAAAAAAAAAAAAAAAAGAAATAGGAAGCTAGGAGATTTGGGCTAGAGTGCCCGATAGGAAAGTGACACGGAAGCCAAGTAGAAAGGGAGAGGAAGACACCCTTATTTATTACCGGGGGCCAGTACCCGGGGTCCGACAGCTTAACTAGCCCATCCGACGCATGGCGGATATTTAGATTGAACCTGAGGTCTTTTCCGTGGCAGTCAAGAACGTTGTGCGCTAGGCCACCTGCGGCTCTTCCTTGGAGATTTTGCACCACCAGCATATTTTAAAACTCCACATTTGTTCTTTCAATTTAAACTACTAAAAACTGCTTTCCTCTTCGATCACTCATAGAATATATACTGTACTTTCTCCCCCACCCGCCATCTAGAAAAGAAAACTGTTGAAAAATGCGAAACATCTCACTTCTAGCCAGTCTATGTAATTTACCTCCACTGAAGAGTTCATTAAAAAATTTCCACCCAGCATCGCACCTCCTGAGAAAAAAAAAAAAAAGAAAGAAAAAAAATGTTCATGTTATATGTAGTCTCTCTCTCTCTAAATATTATTGTGAACAAGATGGACTTTCAATGGGTTCACTTCTCTCACCACTTTTAGCAGAAATTTTAGTGCAACACATTGGGAATACCATAGGCATGAAACAAAATCTTCAATTTTTACTTTTGGATTCGATATGTAAATGATATTTTTGTCATTTGGTCCTACAAAAGAACTGACCTAGAATCCCTAATAGAAAAGATTTCCTTGAAGTTTCCATCAATAAAATTTCCCATCAATGAAGAATCCCAGTAACACATTGACTTCCTGTACATCCATTTGACAAGACAGGCGAATCTTCTCAACAGATCTGTTTACACAAAACCCAACTGCAGTAACATAATCTCATTTTCATCCTACTCCCCCACTGTTCACAAATTTGCAGCTTTAAAAACTTATATTAATCATTCCAGGATTATCTGCCACGGAGAATCATCTTTCAAACAAGAAACTACTACAATTAAGAAAATTGCTGAAGCCCATCAGTTCCCACCATCTATTACAATAAACAAAATTCTCCATGATTCCCATACGAAAAATCGGCCAACCCTCACACCAATATTAAAAGAGAAACTCCCATTCATTGCTTTTCCAAGGATCTTTTTCTTATAAGATTTGTAAGCTCTTCAGAACTACAATCTTACTGTCAAACCTAATACCCCTGTAACAAAGTGTCTGCTAAAAGACAGAGATCCTGTCCCACCCCTGGAGTTCATGCCATTCCTATTACAACCTCCTCAGAATTCTTAGCATAAATTTGAAGCACATACTGAAGCATGAACACAAGACTACATGAATACAAATGGGAAGTGTCAAATGGTTTTCCAAAAATGGCAATATCAGCACTAACCCTTGAAGACACTCCTGCAGTTAAAAAAAATCCCTTTGGAAAGAAACCAAACTTGCTTCTTTTTAAACAAAGCATCTCTATATTTTCAAGAAAGTATTGAAATATAGCTAAACAAGAACTGCAATTCAGACATCCCTCATCAAATCAGATTTTTTAGATATCTCTACTAAAATCTAGCAACACCCCAATTCATGTTGTAGTTCTGGCAACCAGCTTTCTGATTCAGTTGATCACAGGTGATCAAGGCCAAAACATAGTCAAAAGCTTCTGCTTATAAGAATTTTATTACTGTACATAACTCTGTATTTTCACTTAATTCTAAGGTGGTTATTGTGTAGCATGAAGCCTTCTGTTTTCAACTCTATATGTATTTGACTTCATGTCTGTACTGACAGGAAGACCATGCTATAATATGGTGCAATTGCAATAGGTGAGAGAAACAATAAGGAAAACAAGCAATGCTTTCAAATTAAGCAGCAGAACTCTGAAAGGGGAAAAACAAAGATTAACTGTGTGTATCACATTCAAATATCATTCAAGAACTCTCAATCAGGGCTTATTTTCAGAGGATTTAATTCAACTCTCTCTGAAAATAAACTTTCTCATCATAAATTTTTCATTCATGAACTTTTCTTTCTTGTGAGCAACAAGGTCTGCTCTAGAGATAAGAGAGGCCAGAGGCTTTTTCAAACTGCTAGCAAGGTAGATTTTGCTAATTTACAGCAAGACCTATGTGGTTTTAAAAATAATCAAAATTTTGTTAAAAATGCTTACAGCCTTCTTAAATCTTTTAAGCACTCTGTCCTGAAAACATTTTAAATTTCTGGAATACACTGACGGAAAAAAATCCCAACACCACGAAAAAATAGTTGTAGAGGAATGAAATGGCGGCAATACATTTGCATAGGTAACATATTTAATTGATTAAGGTTTCAAGATCACAGCTTATTGTAAGAGCGAGAAGAGCCATTTTAAATGTGAAATGTTGGTACATTAATAACCGGTGTAACCGCCAGAATGTTGAATGCAAGCACACAAACGTTCATGCATTGTGTCGTACAGGTGCTGGATGTCAGTTTGTAGGATGGAGTTCCATGCCTGTTGCACTTGGTCGGTCAATACAGGGACGGTTAATGCTGGTTGGGGGTGACGCTGGAGTTGTTGTCCAATGATGTCCCATACGTGTTCGATTGGTGAAAGATCTGGTGATCTAGCAGGCCACGGCAACATGTCGACACTCTGTAGAGCATGTTGGGTTACAACAGCGGTATGCGGGCGAGCGTTATCCTGTTAGAAAACACCCCCTGGAATGCTGTTCATGAATGGCAGCACAACAGGTTGAATCACCAGACCGACGTACAACTGTGTCGTCAGGGTGCGTGAGATAACCACGAGAGTGCTCCTGCTGTCATAGGAAATTGCTCCCCAGACCATAACTCCAGGTGTAGGTCCAGTGTGTCTCGGCCGCAGACAGGTTGGTTGCAGGCGCTCACCTGGCCTCCTTCTAACCAACACATGGCCATCACTGGCACCCAGGCAGAACCGGCTTTCATCAGAAAACACAACAGATCTCCACTCTGTCCTCCAATGAGCTCGAGCTTGACACCACTGACGTCGCAAACGGCAGTGGTTTGGAGTAAGCGGAATGCACGCTACAGGGAGTCTGGCTCGGAGCTGTCCTTCAAGTAACCGATTTGTAACAGTTCGTTGTGTCACTGTGGTGGCAACTGCAGCTCGAATTGCTGCCACAGACACGGTACGATGCGCCACGGCGGTCTTCCCTCTCAGTAGTGCCACATGGCCGGCCGGAACCCGGTCTTCTTGAGGCAGTACCTTCCCTTGACCACCGCTGCCAACAATAATGCACAGTGGCTACATTCCTGCCAAGTCGTTCTGCAATATTGCGGAATGAAAATCCACCTTCTCGTAGCCCTATTACACGACCTCGTTCAAACTCCGTGAGCTGTTGATAATGGCTTCTTCGTCTTCTTAAAGGCATTCTTGACTAACATCAACACCCTACGTCGAATCTCAACGATAACTAACGCTCACCAACGTTACAGCGCGTAGTTACAGCAAACCTGCTTTGCATGTTCCGAGGGGCGCTACTAGTGCCATACGTATACGCCGAGTGCGAAATTTGCATAGATGTCATCTTACAGATGTACTCTCACCGCCTACCAACTGTAGTTTATCTAACACAACCCCTTCTTGGTGTTGGGATTTTTTTTTCTGTCAGTGTAGTACTGCTAATCATGTTGATAAGCATGTTTTGATTTAGTTCTGGATATTATTAAGCATATCCTTAAAGAAAAAAATTCTCTCAAAGGTTTTTCAAACATTTTTGTCACTATCAGGTTTCTCAATAAATGCTATGATCATCTCAATGTAAGGAAATTGTTCTATAAAAATGCTGGTTACTTTCCTATCTCTAGGCACCAGTCTGTTGTTAGTTTCAAGTATGTCAGGACCTTAGGTTCCTTGGTTAAAAACTACAAGTCAGGTTCTTTGAGTTCTTTACCTGCAGATTTTGTGTGTTCTTGTGAAGAATATAAGGATTCAGTTCACTATAATAGTTATTACAAGCACATTATCACCGGTAACTTAAGTTTTGTTGAGGATGTCAGGCTTCGTAAGTTATTAGGGTATAGTACTAAATTTAGGCCTTCTTTCAATGTTTCTAAAAAGAAAATTCTTTAAAACTTTACTCAAAATGTTAATAGGTATATTATTAAGACTAGTTTGGCTTACAATCAGCCAATTGAGGCCTTTGCAGAGTGGAAGTACAATGTGAAAAGTTGGCTGATCTTGGTATATGTTTTGACAGCAATCTGCATTTCTCCGGTGCTTCAAAAAAGTCTCTCTCTAAACTTCAAGAGCAATATATTTTTACAACTGATAAAAATAGCAATAATTTTGCAATTATCTGTAAAGAATTATATTTTGATTTGATTAATCAGGAACTTAATAATAGAGCAACCTACGAACCAGTAAGTTACTGCACCTAACAGCTTAAAAATCGGTTTAAAGCCTTCTTCAGGAAGCTTAAAATTCCCTCAGTTAGGGACTATGAACCCGAATTTCCCTTTCTTTTTGCTACTGAAAAGTTTCATAAAGATCCTGTGAAATTTAGGTTCATAGCCAGGCCCTGATTTACGGGAGGGCACATGGGGCACGTGCCCAGGACCCCCAATTTTGGGTGGCCCCCAAATTTGAATTAAATGTGTACTTAGTTAATGGGAATTTTGTGTGTGTATATTTAAAATTTATTTTTTTACTTTTGCATGCTCATGAGTCACGTGTTTATAAATGTGGTATTTGCATGCAGTGATTTTGAGTTTCGAGTTTCACGTAAACACGTGGCCATTAATGAGTTTCAGTGGTTTAATAACCTTCAAGTGGTCATTGAGAACGAGGATTGCTTCCATTGATTCACATGACCTTTTCTTGCTTCTCCAAAAGCACCTAAACTCAACTGATCCTTCAACTTCCTGCACACGGCTTGTCGTTGTTGTAACTGTAACCGCGAACACGATGGCTTAGTTGTATTTTGCGTTGCGTTTCTTGTAGTCTGATGGAATGTTGGATATATGTTAATTTTGTATAAACTAAAATTTAGTTAGTTGTAACAATATATTTAAGTTGAAATATTTAACAGTTAAATTATGTCAAAACAAACATATTTATCCGGCAGTGCGAAACGGAAAGCCAAACTTTTGAAACTGAAGGATGATGACCTGCAGCATGGTAGCATTGAACATTTTGCTATTAAAAAATTGGATATTTCACTTGGTCCCAAAATTCCTACACATTCCTCTAATTTTACTACTATCGAGTCTCTTGAGTGTAATTTGTCGTCTTTGGAAGCCAGTAATCTGACTTCAGAGTCATCTAACATCACAGATGCTCCTAATTTGGGAAATCTTTTGAATTCATCTAATGAAGAGAGCACAAGTTCCACAATGAATGCAGTGGAACCTGCCTTATGGGGAGAAATTACAGAAGAAATGCGCAAATGCTTTTTGAACAATCCACCAGTCCAAGATTTGAAGTTGCTGGCATTCACAGGGAAGATTATCTGTGGTAAAAAACGTTTCCTAACAGAAGGTAATTTTTTCAGAATAAAAAAAAAATAATGAGAAGGTAAAATGCGACTGGCTTCGTTTATCCCCATCAACTTGTTTACTATTCTGCTGGATATGCAAATTGTATGCTAGGAGCACTACAGCATTAGGATCCACAGGTTTCTCTGACTGGAAGCATACAAGTGAACGTCTTACAGAGCATGAAAATTCACATATACACAGGCAAGCAGTATGTGACTATTCATCACGCATGAATGCTTCTGCATGCATTGTCTGTCATACAGTTATGCAGTATCAGAATGAATCCAAGTACTGGCAAGATGTTTTGCATAGAGTTGTTGCAACAGTTAAGTATCTCTCAGTTCGTGGGTTGCCAATGTATGGTGATGATGAAACAATAGGATCGTTCAGAATGAAAATTTCCTGGGCTGCTTAGAATTAATTGCAGAATTTGATCCATTCTTAGCTCAACACTTGGAACAATTTGGGAATCCAGGAAGTGGGAACACCAGTTACTTATCTTCAACATGTGTGGATGAATTTGTTGAATTAATGGCTGTACGTGTTTTTAATGCCATCACTGATGAAATAAAAATGTCAAAATATTTTTCTGTCATAGTTGGCTCCAGACATTACACATATAGATCAACTGGCTTTTATCATAAGGTATGTCAACAAAGATTGTGAAGCAAAAGAATGGTTTTTGACATTTATTCCATTCCATGGACATACTGCAGAAAACATTACAAATACCATGGTATCTTTTCTACAGGAGGCTGGCCTGGATATTATGAATGTCAGAGGCCAAAGCTACGACAATGCCAGCAACATGTCTGGGAAGTATTCTGGTGTTCAAACACGCATTAGGGAAATCAATCCACTAGCGGAATATGTGCCATGTTCTGCTCACACTTTAAATTTAGTTGGCGTGAATAGCATAGATAGTTGTGGTAAAGTTCTTTCTTTTTTCACATTTTTGCAAAAACTCTATACTTTTTTTTTTTTTTTTTTTTTTTTGCATCAACTCACACTGAGGAGTCGGTCAGTTACCAGAGGGTGTGCAGATGCTGCAGCTACATGATCAGTGAGGAAAAATTATCATGAAATAGAGAAAGTTTTAGTATTTCTGTCAGAAAATGTAGACGATTCTCCACAGACAAGAGATCAAGCAAAATCACTGCTGAAGAAAATGCAAACAATGGAAATAACGATCAGCACAGTAGTTTGGGACACAATACTTCAGAGATTAAACTGTGCAAATCAAACTTGCCAGAATCCAAAAGGAAATATTTCTGAAGTACCTAAAATTTTCCAGTTGTTAACTGAATTCATTCAGTTAGTGAGGGAAAATTTTGAAGTCTATGAAGAGGAAGCTAAAACAGTAGTGTCTGAAAATGTGCAATACCGTGGTCATGATTCCCGAAGAAAGAAAGTGCCCAAGAATAAACACCTAGATGAATGTAACAGTGAACATATAGAACTCAGGTTCATTATGTGCTTTGTGATGCTTTAGTCACTCAGCTTTCAAGCAGAAAAAGTGCTTATGAAAATATAATGAGAAAATTTGAATATTTTACAAAAAAATCAAGATCTGAAATTTTTGAAGGGGCAAAAGCATTGCAGGAATACTATAACAATGACCTTGACGACCAGTTTGCCGATGAGTTTTTGCAATTCTCCTCAATGATGGGGGAGCATGCAAACCATTCCCCAGGTGCTGCAAACTTTGAAGCTAAACAATTTAGAAGCCACATTTCCGAACACTGAGACTGCACTTAGAATGTTCATGACATTACCGATTTCAAATTGTACAAGTGAGAGATCATTTTCTTTGCTGAAAAGACTGAAAAATCCCTTACGATCAACCATGCGACAAACGAAACTGGCATCATTAGCTCTGCTTTCTTTGGAGAGTGATGTGACACAGTCTTTAAATTATGATTCTCTAATACATGACTTTGCATCTAGGAAATGTAGAAGAAAAATATTTAACCCAACTGTTTCGTCCTGATATAGGAGGTAAATTTTCAATTCTGTTTATTCATTCCTAAAAATAAAGAATAGTAAATGAGTCATTACAAATAAAAAGATCTTGTGCCCAAACACAGCACTTTGTCATCATATTGTCAGTTTTGTTTGACACTGGACAATTTATACATTCATGTCATTATGTGCTCATTAGATTTTGGTAAAAATTGGGTAAATGTGTAGTTTAGCGTCCTAAATTATTTAGTCGGAAAAGCTGTAAAATTTCGAAAAAGTGTGACGTACAGATTCTAAAATATGCAATTTAAGGGGAAATGGTGAAAAAATTTCATCGTTAGAATGAATATTAAAGATGTTTACCGAAAAACTTGAACTCCAAGTATGACGAGTCAGCAGACACTGTGGGAGGCCTTAAACAATGCTGCGGCTATTTCGTATCACGGAATTACATGCCAAAGAACGAAGACAATCTCTGCACGTTTCTTTAAAAGGTGAGACAGAAATTACAAACTACATTCTTTAGCGTAGCAGTATATTCTGTTACTCTTTCCTGACAAGAGCGTACCTGATATCTGTCGTGCTCTTCTGCCCATGAATTCTCCGCCGCAGCAAACCTTCCTTTCAATGGAGCAAAGCTTCAGGTCGTCGCCGCGGCATATGTTTACTCATCCTACTTGGACTACTTGGAGGTAAGTTTTTCGGTAAACATCTTTAATATGTAAATAGATGATGTCATCGCTCTTTCCACGTTATTTTTTAAACAACGCATAGCGACTGAAAAATAGTGTTCCGACACCGCTGGGATCGAACCCCAGAACTCTCAATAACTAGTCGAGTGCGTTCGAATTTACGCTACGGCGCCAACAATTCTCAGCGCCATGCGTGGTTTATCAGTCAGCATCTGACTACACGAATACGTATTGATGGTCTCAGCAACTGAGATGGCGTCATCTGGTAGCATTTAACGCAACAGCTATTTAATTATAGCTGATAAATTCAAAGAGGCGATTAGAAATGGTTAATATATATCAAATACGTAGAGATAATGTAAATGGACGATGTCATTGCTCTTTCCACGTTATTTTTTAAACAATGCATAGCGACTGAAAAATTGTGTTCCGACACCGCTGGGATCGAACCCCAGAACTCTCGATAACTAGTCGAGTGCGTTCGAATTTACGCTACGGCGCCCACAATTCTCAGCGCCATTAAAAAATTACGTGGAAAGAGCGATGACATCGTCCATTTACATTAACTTTACGTATTTGATATATATTAACCATTTCTAATCGCCCTTTGAATTTATCAGCTACAATTAAATAGCTGTTGCGTTAAATGCCACCAGATGACGCCATCTCAGCTTGCTGAGACCATCAATATGTATTCGTGTAGTCAGATGCTGACTGATAAACCACGCATGGCGCTGAGAATTGTTGGCGCCGTAGCGTAAATTCGAACGCACTCGACTAGTTATCGAGAGTTCTGGGGTTCGATCCCAGCGGTGTCGGAACACAATTTTTCAGTCGCTATGCATTGTTTAAAAAATAACGTGGAAAGAGCAATGACATCGTCCATTTACATTATCTCTACGTATTTGATATATATTAACCATCTTTAATATGCATTTTTTTAATTTTACAACTTTTCTGACCAAATAATTTAGGACACTGAAGTACACATTTACCAAAAATTGAACTGGTACTAGGTGTTCCCCTCAGCTTTTCAGATTATTATTATTATGTTTCTTTCTTTTTTTTTTTTTTTTTTTTTTGTATAACTCACTCTTCCCCATCAACACAAATTTTTATGTTTTGCAGTTTTCTGATATATTGATCATGATGCGCCAATTTGATCTTGGTAGAAACTGGGACTTTGGAAGTAGGAGTTCCCATAGCACTTTTTCAATTTTTTATGCAGCTTCACATCTCTATTTATGAGAAAGTCCAGGGGAGGTCACCATGGATTTTTTTTTCTTGTTTAAGTTCATATTTTTTGTAGGATGCATTGTTCTCATGTTCTAGACGCAAGAATCAGTACATTGCAAGACCACAATATTCACTAAAATTAAGATGTCCATCCATTTTGTCATAGATATATTGTTATAGTTAGAATTTATTGGGGTCATTAACACCACAAACAACTGATCAACCATATGTCCCCGCACAGCCAGAGCAGAGTTGTATAAAAATAAAATGTGTCTGCGTACACAGCTATTGAAACAGAAAACTCGCTGCAAACCCGCAAAACGGGGTAACAATAGAATAAGATAATTTAAAGAAAAATTAATAAAACAAATAATTATTAGAACATTACATATTCCAATGAGGACAAAATAAGTACATTCCAATTGAATGTGCAGCAATGTGTGTAAAATGGACTTATGGCAAAATATTAAAATATTGGACTACGAACCTCCTAAAAACAAGAGATTAATTAAAGAAAGTTTTTATATCCAGAAAAACAGTTTTATCAATGAACCTTCAAAAATTATAAATATCATTTTCTACAAGTTAATTAAAAAATACTGGACTTACAAAATGCATAAGGAAATTATTTTTATTTAACTGGCAACTGAAAGAGGAACCTGGCGATAAAATTTAAATTCTGTGTAAACAGAACTTTTAATACAGTTCGTATACATTTAGAACAGGCCTTGATAAAATCTAGAGGCCAGAAATGTCTGTAAAAACAAAAGGACTCAAAAGATGTGAAAAATAATTAAGTTCTTCAGTTGAAATAGAATTAAGTATATTAATTTGAGTAAAGTGTTGAGTAAGTGTTTTAATTGCTGTATATTGGCCTAACATTTGTATTTTTTTAATCTACATGCAAAAACTATCTGCAAACCTGCTAATGATTTGGAAACTATCAGCGTATGCACATACGTCTGTCTACATTCTGCTACTCTGCACACAGTGACTATTATTTGGTCAATAGAGAATAAGGAGGGGGCCCCCGGAAATGTTTTGTGCCCTGGGCCTTGCATGTAGTAAATCGGGCCCTGTTCATAGCTAGTGGTGTAAGGAGTCATAAAAAGAAAATAGACCAGGCTTTTGAAGCACTTTTGAAAAAAGTTTTGGAACTTATTAGCAATAAATACTAATCTGCAGAACAGGGATTTTTGGATTATAAATAACAATTCTGAAGTGATTTCCTCTATTCTTAACTTAAAGCCCATAGATATTAAGAACCTATATACCAATCTGCCTCTTTCAGATATTATTTCCACTTTTAAGGATCTGTATGTAGAATTTAAAATCAACCAAATTGTTAATGCTAATGCTTGGAATACTTTTCTTAACTGTTGTATCAATAATAACCATATTTTTTTATAATGAAACTATCTATAAAAAAATTAACGGTATTCCAATGGGATGTTCTCACTCTACTAATGTTTGTAACCTTTTTTTGTTCTATAACGAATATAAAGTTACAAAATATAGGTCCTCGAACTCTGATAACTACTTATACACTTACAGATATATTGATGATTTACTATGTATTAATAACTTTGAAATAATAGAGAATGATTTTACCAATATCTACCCTAGCTGTCTTAAATTAAGTAAAACAAACCAAAATAACCAGAGCTTGAATTCTTAGATTTAAGCATTAAGCTTGACAAAGGTAACCCTACCATTTAGCCTATTTGATAAAAGAGAGAATTTTCCTTTCAAATTAATTAAATATTTGCAATGGGATAATAATATCTCAACCAAAGTAATAGAGAATGTACTTATTTCACAGGTACTTAGAATTTCCAGAATTTGTAGCAATAATTCGGATTTCCACGAACATATCAGTATCCTATTAAATAGTTTTCTAGACAACCAAATTCCAGCTCATTTTATTAAAACAGTAAAAAAAAAAAAAAAAGAAGTTCTCAAAAATAGAGGTAGGTTAGCAGATCTAATTTAATTACACCACAGTTAATAAAATATTTCTGGCCAATGAAAACCTTCTTGGAAGCTGGTCTAGAGGATGTGTATTAACTAACTATTTGGAACCTTTAGTGCTATGGACAGGACAGTTTATTATAAATATAAAAATAATAAAATATTTAAAAATCTCCAAAAAAGTTTATAATAAATAATTAAATAATTCCAAAAAAGTTTAAAACGTAAACTAGATATTCTATCTCAAGAATAACTAACATAAAAATGGTAAAACTTATGTAAAACTAACTAAGAAACTGTTTTTGTCTGTAGATGTACACTAAGGTATTTTAATACAGATGAAAATTATTAAATACACATTAGGTGTATTTGATGATATTTTTCGTGTATTCCGGTGAGTTTTTTGCTCTTTCCAGACAAAGAAGTAATCTTTCTCGCTTTGGAATTTTTGATTGGTGGAATATTGTATGGGGCGTGCTTTTTTGTGTGGGACAGTTTTCATGCTGTCTCTTCCTTGACCGCCGGATTTGAGTCAGCCATTTTGTTCGTGGATCTGCAACATGTTGGTGGCTTTGCAGGTAGGCCCTTTCCTTTGATCCTTATGGAGGGTTCTTATATCTTTTATCGTTTATGTGCTAGCTGAAATTTATTTTTTGGCTTTGCTGTTACTTGTGTTTTTTTGTTGTTGGCCTTATTTTGACTTGTTCTTGTGCAAAGCTGTATTTGGGGAGCATACATCGTTTTTTGGCTACGTGGCTGTGAGTCAACTTCGTTGTTTGGCGGTACTTCAGCATAGTTGTACTCTGTATAAAGCATTCCTATAATACTGTGTACATATTGCAACTTTTATTCTTTAATTTTTAAGTACCTTTCCAATGTTTTATATTATATTACGTGTTTTTGTCTACAGTCATTCTGTGTTTCGTTGGAACCGTCTGTAAAGAGTTCTTTTTCTTTTCTTGTTTCTTGTTTCTTAACATAGGGGTTGTTATATATAATTTTTGTCCTTTTTTACTTGTGGTTCCTGGTTGAGTTTTCCCTTAGGTATGGCCATGTGTTTTGGCCATGTGGTACTGCAGTAAACAACATTTGGAACTTCTGACTTCAAATAAAATCCTTGTGTTTGGCATTTTTTGTTTTCTTACAAGTTGGGCAACAATATTAGCATTGCATTGTTCCACTAAAAAAATTTGTTTGCAGTTAATTTTTACGATGTTTCTTGGGTCAAAATTCTTTGCTTTTCTCACAATATTTGTGAACTCTGTGCAGTAGTTTTTCTGCTTTTGTGGGTGATGATGAGATATGGGTCGGGCCAGTTATGTCTTAGATGTACATACCTGCCAACTAAATTTAATGAATATGCAGAAGATTGTATAAAAATTCAGAAGATTTTTTTTACGTCAATTTGTCACACGATAAAGTGATTTAGAACTCATACTGCTTAAACAAAAAAGGAATACAGGACACTTACCTTTATTTTTTTGTGTTTTTATTGAAGGGAACTTTTATTTATAGTAATTTAACAGTTAGCTAAACTTTTTACAGTGGCATTTTTGGCTTTTTTAAAGAATTCTTTGGAGTACTCTTTGAAACAAAGTAAATTTTCTTTGCATTTAATTAACAGAAGACTCTCAAGCGAATCACCTGACATTAATGATCGAAACACTGTGCGATTTTTTTAACTAAAGAAAAAAAAATCTTTTTCATTAATTAAATTCTTTTGCATTATTAATTAAATGGCAAATACACCCTATAATTATTATTTCACTTTGGTGTTCTTTCAAATGACAAGCCACGCCATTTTTCTCTCCTATCATTACTGGAGCATTGTCTGCTATAAAAGCAAAGCAATTTTTGAAAGGTATCCTGTGCTTACTAAAAACATCAACTGTAGCTGAGAACCATGAATTCTGATATCAGAGCTTTCACTATTTTAGATAAATGGTGTAATTTTCAGAGAATGACCCCCCCCCTTTTTTAACACTAATGCATCAATTCTTACAAATTTCCAAACTTCGTCACTTCTGTTTTTGGAAATTTCCCTAACCCTTATCGAGCTAAAATGCACATACATTTATGAGGGTGATGACATTTAACAACTACATAGGAGTGGGGATCACATTGCGGGAAAAAAAAAACCAAAAAAACATTTACTGAAGAAATCTTTGTTCCGCCTGACTTCCGTTTTTGGAAATTTATCCAACATTTTCCAGCTCAAATACAAATATTTATGGAATTAAATGATATCTAATAATACTGGGTAGAGGAAACATCGTGAGAAAAAAATTACGATTACGAGAATTTTTTTACCTCCGTCTACTTTTCGTTTTCGAAAGATGAAATTCCGTCCTCCGATGGATAACCCCCCCCACCACCACCACCACCCATCCTCCCTAAATTTCAGTTCAGTTGTGCCTTCATCTCGTGAATGGTCCAAATGATATCCAAAAAGACGAAAATCCTCGAATTAGCGTAACAATCTCGTGGCCGAAGATTACGGGGAAATTTTTGGGCGGCCTAACTTCCGTTTTCGGAAATCGTTGCCTACAATTTCAAGCTGAAATTATGCAATGAAATTATACTTAACAAGAATACTGAACAGAAGCAACATCGCTCGAAAAAAAAAAAAAAAAAAAAAACAATTACGGGGAAAATCTGCACTCCGTTTAGCTTTCCTTTCCGAACGTTTAAAAAAGACAAAACAACGTCCCCAGAAGAAATACGACTCCCCACCTTAACTAACGCCCCTGAAAGTTTCTTCATTTTTGCATTGATCTCGAAAACGAAAAAAAAAAAAAAAAAGGTGGGGGACTCCGCGAATCCACGGAAGAATCTCACGTACGAATTAACTGCTGAATCGATTTCGAATGGCGTAAGATTACGCTAAAATATTGACGACCGGTAAATTTTAACTTTTGGCGCAAAATTAGCGCAGATTTCATCAAAATCGCAATTTTTTTTAGCAGAATGGTGCAAGAACAACATTTGGCGTGGGCTGGCGCAATTGGCACAGGTCTGGCAGCCCCGAGATTAAGACTAGTAAGTTATTGCTGCGCTTCTCAACTTTTTTTTTTTTTTTTTGACTTACAAAAATTAATAAAAATTTTCGAACGGCAGAAGAACGCGAGTTTGGTCGCAAGATCGGAAGAATGTATAAAAATCGGAAGACTTCTGCCAAAATCGGAAGAGTTGGCAGGTATGGATGTATGTTAAATTAAAATTTTTTTTGCTTATTTTTAAAGTTTTTCGTTTTTTTTTTTGTGGGTGGTTCTGTTAATTTGGTATTTTTTGGGGACTTATACTTTTTGCATCTACGACATAGCAGAAACCCATTTTCAACCAGGTCTTTGTGGAAGTGAGTAAATGCAGAGTTTTGCTGGTCCTTGATAAAGCCAAGGCTCGGCATTTTCAACACTTTCTGCATCCCTGTTTTTTGTTTTTTTATTCCTGCTTCTTGGCTTTGGAGTCTTATGTTTTTTGTTGTTGTAGTTTCTGCTTTGTCAGTTATATATATATATATATATATATATATATATATATATATATAAGACAACTTTGATTAGTTAAGAACTTGTGAAAAATTTGGAATGAAGATATCTGTTGTGAAATCTAAATCAATGGTTCTAAGTTGAACTCCAAAAATTATTAATCATGTAGTTACAGGCACATGTAAGAGATTTAAATGACCTGTGTATGATTACTGATAAGACAGAAAAGCTTGATAAGTAATCACACAATGAAATCAACAAAGTAGGAAATCTCTTAGTTGTATAGAAGTATTTTCACTAGAAAGAGTCACAGCCACATAGAAGTTACTGAAAAACACAATGAGACAGTCTGGATACATGTTGCATTGGAGATACAAGAGAAGAGAAAATTTAAAACGAAACAAAACAAAAGAACCTTTGGAAATAATAAAACCAAATGCCATTCATTAATAACAACAAAGGAAGAGAAATCTTTACCTGGTGCAGTTTCAAGGCCATGCGAACACTAGGTGCAATAACTTTTCTTAATAAATCCATGTCTTGAAAGACCCATTCATCTCTAACAGAGGTTATACGAAAATCACCCTTGAACAATGCATGGAGGCCAAATAAGAGGAAGTCCACACTAAACACAGAAAATAAATGGGAAACTTTAATAACAGAAGCAAATATTTGCCAGTTCTAACAAAGAAATTCAAACAGATTCAAAACACACACACACACACACACAAGTTTTGACAACAAATAACATACAAATAAAGCAACATATAATCAAATTTAACATAGTTCTTTGTAGTACTGACTTTAAATCGAATGGTTAGAGCGGTATACTATTAAAAATAACCAATCACTTACCCTTAAAGATCATGGTAATTTCCATCCGCAAACACTTCAAAAGCACGTCAATTATTGTAATGTTGTTGGTCTCCGAAGGTTTACTGACTCCTTGCTTATGATTCCTTCTTCCGGGGATGAAACATCGTATTTTTTTTTTTATTATTATTATTATTTTATTATTTGCTAGACAAACAAGGGCGTTTTTTTTTCTGCCATATGAGATGTAACCGCTATAGCTCGTGAATTCCATAAAAACCACACAAGCATACTACTCATTCATACATTCAGTTAAAAAACTATGTACATAATTACACTACATTACATTCCCAGGTAGTAGTGTAGTTATGTAATAGTTTTTAACTGAATGTATGAATGAGTAGTATGCTTGTGTGGTTTTTATGGAATTCACGAGCTATGGTTACATCTCATGTGGCAGAAAAAACCCTGGTGCTGTTTGTCTAGCAAAAAAAAAAAAAAAAAACGATGTTTCATCCCCGGAAGAAGGAATCATAAGCAAGGAGTCTGTAAACCTTTGAAGGCCAACAACATTACGATAATTGACGTGCTTGAAGCGTTTGCGGATGGAAATTACCATGATCTTTAGGGTAAGTGATTGGTTATTTTTAATAGTATATCATTAATGAATTGCACATAAACTATGCGCACTTTGCTGGGGTTTAATACCTTAAAAGTGCAAATATAATAATTAAGGTTAGAGTGGTGTTCACCTTATGAACTTCCAGTATCTATTGTATTCAATTAAACTTCTGGTCTACTGCAATTTCATGAACTATAGAAATGAGCATTCAAACCCCTATTCATTAAAAGGCTTGTCTCGATACTCTATTTCACAGAATTTCGGCAGCTTCTAAATAAATAAGAAACTTTCTAATATAAAGACATCCTGCATCTCAAACCTTAATTTTTACATGAAATGGTTAAAAATTACAGTTATGCTAAAACGGATGAAATTAAAAACACATTCAAGTCTTTAGGCACCATTTTGCAAGTCTAATATACTTGTATAGGCAGAACTCACTCTACATATTTTCGGACTTAAAATAAATTACAATGCTCACCTTCAGGTCAAAGAATTAGACAATGTGTTACTTCAATGGGTGCCAAGTTGCAGAAATGAAAGTTTTTCATACTCAACTCTTCAGTACTGGTCACCGCAGATCTTCGATCATGCATGTGAATTTTTAGCAGCATAACGCAGCAACAACTATAAGGCTAGTGAAACACAACAGCAATAGATTCAAGTTATTCACAAAATTACACGACAGTTATAACATGCTATCAGTTCAGTAATTAAAGGCTGTTCAGAACATACATAAAAATTATCTGAAAGGTAAACTTTGTGCACTATTATAACCGTCATGTAATTTTGTGAACAGCTATGGTACAGTTTTTTCTTATACAATATATGGATTTGTCAATTATTATAAATTGTTTGGTTCCACATACTTTAATGATATTTAGGTTGGAGTTACTTCTGTAAGTCAGAATGGTAAAGCTCCAGGAGTAGATGGCATTAACTGCTGAGATGTTAAAATATGGTGGCGACTTGTAATTGACTGGTTAACTGAAATTTACCAGTTGTGCTGAGAGTTAGGAATGGTCCCTCAGGATTGGAGGGATGCTATCATTGTTTTCTTGTATAAGGGAAAAAGTGATCAGATTAAATGCAAGAACCATTGTAGTATCAGCTTGCTGAGTGTGCCAGGAAAAGTGTTTGGGAAGATCATTGATAAGGTATGAAGTCTTATTATACATCAGAGAATGTGTGGGATGGACGGAATGGATTTATGCCTGGTAAGGGCTGCACTAACCAAATTTTTGCACTACGTATGATGATCGAGAAGTATCTCCCTGTTTGTAAGAAAGTTTTTGCTGCTTTCATAGATTTAGAGAAAGCTTATGACCAAGTAAATAGGATACTTCTGTGGAAGGTACTGAATAAATATGATATTACTGGGAATCTACTTAATAGTGTGAAAGTCACGTATGCTGGAAGTACAGCATGTGTTTGAGTGAATGGTGTTAATTGAAATGGTTTTCTCTTGGTGCAGGAGTCAGACAAAGTTGTGTTATGTCACCATGGCTGTTTAATATACACTATCTATCAACAAGCAATTGGACACCCCTGCAATCGACGATATCTGCGGTCCTGATACACGCCATGGCCGCCGCCATTAAATATCGTGTGGGAAACAACAACGCAACCAATCGCATGCAAGATGCCACACAGTTCGGAGCTCTCTGATTTCGAGAAAGGTGTAATCGTCGGGTATCACAGAAATGGCCGTGACATATCCAGCGAGTTGAAGTACCCAAACTCGACAGTGGCATACGTGACTGGCAAGTGGAAGTTGAGAGGTGACTGTCGGAATGTACCCCGACCCGGTAGACCCACAAAACTGGGAGTTAGAGATCGACGGGTGCTGGCCAGAGAAATTCGGAATAACCGCACTAAATCGATGGGCCCCATCCGCTAGGAGTTTCAACAGGCATCCGGGAGTGTTCTTTTGATAAATACCATCCGTAAGGAAGCCCATCGGCTCGGTTATCATGGACATGCTGTCGCCCACAAGCCTTTGATCACCAAGTCCAATAGCGCTGCTCGGCTAACGTGGTGCAAAGAACGTCGACAGTGGACCGTTGAACAGTGGAAAAAGGTTCGACGAATCAAGGTTCACCCTCTACTGTTCGGATGGCAGGGTCTGGGTTTGGGGTCTGCCTGGAGAACGCCTCCTGCCGGAATGTATTGTGCCAACTGTGAAGTTCGGCGGCAGTGGAATTATGCTATGAGGGTGTTTCTACTGGTATGGCATGGGACCCTTGGTCGCAATTCCTGATAGACTCAACGCCGAGACCTACTGCACCATTTTGGATGACCATGCGCTTCCTACGTTGTGGCAGTTTTACGGGGTGGACCCATGTTGCTTTCAGGATGACAATGCCACCTGTCATGTTGCGAGGTCCACCATGGCTTGGTATGGTGATAATGGGGTTAATAGAATGGACTGGCCTGCGCAGAGCCCGGACCTTAACCCCATCGAGCACCTCTGGGACAAGTTGGAGCGTCAACTTAAGGGGTGCCCCCACCGTCCAAAATCGGTGAAGGAACTGACCTTTCTTCTCCAAGCCGAGTGGAAGAAAATACCGCTAGCCGTCGTACAACGCTTGGTTGAGAGTATGCCCCGGAGGGTCGCAGCTGTAATCGCCGCTCATAGAGGCTCCACCAACTATTGGAGGTGAATAAACTTCGTTTTCCTTTGCTATCACAGGTGTCCAATTACTTGTTGGTAGATAGTGTATGCATTTATGGATGCATGATGCCCAGATGGACAATACTGGTTTATGTCTTAGTAATACCAGTGTGTGCAGATTGCTGTTGCTGATGACACAGTCCTGTTGGGAGCGAGCAAAAGTGAGTTGCAGAGTATGTTGGCCCAGATGTAACGGCATTTGCATGATATTCAAACTGAGTATAAATAAAAGAAAAACCAAAGTCATGGGTTTTGAGTGAGGAACTGCTAGTACTGAATGCAAGATAAATCTAAATGGCACAGTGATTGACCAGGTGAATGAGTTTGTATATTTGCAATGCATGTTTGACATAGAGAACAAATTAGATGGCAAAATTAGTAGGCGAATGAATTCTTCATTGAAAGTCATAACTGCTTTAGAATTTCACAAGAATCATGGGTTCTCAAGAAAGTCCCAAATGGTTGCATATGAAAGTCTACTAAATGTTCCAACTGAGATGTAAGGCAGTGAAACCTGGGTACTGTAGAAGAGACATAGTGACACACTGAAGGAGTATAATCAGCTACTGATGAATAAGAAAAGTAACGTTAGAGGTACAAAATCTTGCAGTCGACAGGAAGAGATGGACACAGTTTAGTTTGGAGAATTGTTTGTTTGTTTGTGTGTACACTCACCGAGTCTCATGAATTACGACCACCCCTACACAAAGTAAGTTACACTCAATGTTAGTATACGAGGTAAAGGGTGTGGCACGTAGGCTAAAGGGATTATATAAGAGATTAATTATTCAATTGAGAGAAAAGTTACAAACATCAGCAACACCAACGATTAATCAGAGTTTACAAAAGGCCAAATAGCGGGCACACAGAGGTTGGTGTGACAATTTTGTGAACAATGGCAATTGTGGGTTGCTTGAGAGCCTCTGTGGTTAAAGTGTACCAGGAGTGGTGCCAGAATGGTGAAACAATCAACTGGTGACACAATTGTAAAGAGCAGTGAAAGGTCAATTCTAGAAACAAATGATGGGTGCATTGCCTTGTACAGGACAATCAGTGCAGCACAGTTAATGGCCCAATACAATATATGGATTCCTTGAAGAAAACCTGAAAATAACATCACCTTGGAACAAGAATCAAAAACACATCTCCTGCCTTACATTTGAGCATACTACCATAACACCATCCAAGACAACATAGTTCCAGGCAACAGAAGCTAAGCAATTATAGATTAGGAATCTGAACAACTTCAGATTTGTGCTAAACAAAACAATCGAATGCTTCGCTGTGAATACAATGCTTTTACTGATAGGAACTTTGTTGTCTTGAGTGGTGCAATGGTAGCATGCTCGAATGGAAATTGGGAGATGTGGGTTCAATTTCTGCTTTGGGATGTAATTTTCAGGTTTTTTTTGAGATGTTACATGGAGAATAGTGAACTAAAAG
This sequence comes from Macrothele yani, assembly GCA_039090855.1. Classification (NCBI taxonomy): domain Eukaryota; kingdom Metazoa; phylum Arthropoda; class Arachnida; order Araneae; family Macrothelidae; genus Macrothele; species Macrothele yani. Next base: position 70,006,365 of record CM077016.1, on the reverse strand, counting down.
CAATTCAATGCTACAATCTGATTCTTGAAAATAATGTGCTAGCAAATTTTCTGTGTATTTTTGAAAAACATTTCTTCCTTAATTTCAGTGATGATATCTGATGTACTAGTGAATTGTGATCTGTATCTGTTCCTAAATTTGAAAGGGTCATCAATGAACTGCTTTGACTGGCACAAATTGGAAGTTGTTCAGATTCCTAAGCTATAATTATTTAGCTTCACTTACTTCAAACTTTATTGCCCTGGGTGGTGTAATGTTAGTGTGCCCGAATGGAAATTGGTAAGTGTGGGTTCAATTTCCACTTAAGGGTGATGCGATTTTCAAGTTTCACTTTGTTTGCTGCTCTTTGACAGGTGGAACACAATTTTCTGATCTCTTGAGAAACCTTTTGCAGAGACTTGTGTGGAGGCTGCAGTAAACGCTGTTTCACAACCTGTACTGTCTCTTCAACCATCTTGGGCTATCTACCTGCATGCAGATCTACAATGGTTCCTGTCCTCTCCAGTTTCTTCACCAATTTGGAAATGGTGGTTCTAGTTGATGGTTTATGGTTATTGAATTTCCTCTAAAATGCCTTCTGACATTTAAGGAATGTCATAAGGCAGAAAGGTGTAGATGTGTTCCAGAACTGAATACATTTCATTCTGATGTTCTAATGCACTAACTTGAATGATAAGCAATTACTGCAAAAGCCTGTCTAGACCGACTTCTCAGAGCCACCTGCTACCTAATGGGGAACCATTGACATTACTGGCAGGAAAATTACTGCACTTCCCTTGACGTGGAACAGAGAATAGTTTTATTTGCATTCCAGAGTCTTACTCGTATGTTCATCATATCCTGAGGTATTCCACATAAGTGTTCTTGAGTGAATCACTAATTATACTATGTATAAAACCATACCATTTATGAAGGCCACTCTGAAAATTCTGAGATGGGGAAGGGGGTTAGGATATGTCATGTGCTTATTTAAATACATTTGTAGTATCCACCTCCAAATGTCAATTGACTTCTGTAAGCAAATTTTACACAATCAAAAGTCATGCAGCCAGATGCTCCTTCAAATGCTCTAAAATTAAAAAAAAAAAAAAAAAGTACATAATGGTAGGTTTGATTTCAATCCTGACGAGAAATGCTATATTTGTGATGCTTGTTTAAGGTTACGGAAATAACCTCAAGTCTGAGAAGAAATTGTGTGCTTGTGTGTTTTGCTTTCAACAAATCAACTTCCAGTTTTGCTGTGCAGAATGTGGTGTTATCCTGGTGCAATAATAAACACTTCATATGGTGCTCTTGCAGAACCACTGGGTAGAAAATTTGCTTTGTGCTAATTGAGGGCAACTGTTCTTGTCTTGCAGCTTAATGGCTTTCACAGTACTTCTTTACACTACACATGCTCATGCATAGTCTGCAATGCACACAAGGCTCTCTTGTTAGGTTAGGGCATCGTAAGAGGGCATGCAAATTTAATCACCTGTAACTCTTCTTGAAATAATGCAGTTGCCACAGCAACATAACATTTGTAAACTTTCTTGGCTGATTGTCACACCCACTGCTTTTTGAAATGATATAAAATTGTGTGGCATCTAATGAGAAAGAATTTATTTTCCAAACCAAATTCATTAGGAAAATTGGCTGACACCAATTGCTGATTGTGTGTGTGTGCGCACGCTAAGCATCTCCTCTATCATTACATGGGATAAAGTGCATTGGCATGTGCCACTCTTTGCACATCAGTTCATTTTAAGGAAATACTGTAGCGAGAAGTTACATGCAACAGAACTTGACTCAGAGCGAGTTATGGCTTCTGGAATTCCTAAAACTACCACAACACAGCCACAAAGGACTGCTATCACAAAAGATCACCTACAAGCATTTATTTTCATGCTACATAACCTCAAAAGTGTAGAAAATCATCACACATTTCAGTTTTTTGACCCAGGTAACTGCTGTTTCCATGAGAGACTTAAAACAATATGGAAAACCCTCGTCTTTTACTCTCACATATTTACTTTCAGCTTACAAATTGACCAAGGTTCATTCTATCATTTTCAAATTGCAGATTTTCCAAAATAAATACTTCAATCTTTTAAACTTCATTTTATTTAAGGTCTTTAATGCCAAATATTGAAATAATCTTTATTCCACTTTAATCAGCACAATCAACAACAGAAAAAAAAAAAAAGCTTGGTCCATTTTTTTTTATCATTTTCTGTCTTTCCCATAATCCTCAAACAGGAAAAAATTTACTTCAAAGGTAGTAAAAAAATGAAGCGCTTATCTTAGATGAATGTGCAATGTTCACAAGACATACTTTTTACTTTCATTTACACAAAGAAACTTTCAATTCATAAAAGATATGATTCAATTAGTCATATTTTTGAAATCTACTAAATGTTGCATAACCATTATTCAAATGTTGCACTTGAAAACACATTACAAGAAGAAAAAGTGAAAACAGAAAAACTGTCACTGTAAACTTAAGATTTGTTACCTGGCAAAAGAATTGTGGGATGCTGTGAATAAAACCCGCCTGGCTAGAAGACTAAGGCCAAAACATAAGGACACCACTGGGGAATCTCTGGAGTTGAGGATTGACTACAGCAAGAAGGGAAAATGTAAAATTAGTATTGGATAATATTTTCATACAAAAACTTACTTAATGTAACACATGAGGCATTTAAAAATAAAATCTGCTTCATTATAAAAAAAATAATGAACTAAATGGAACAAACATTCTGTTCGAGCATACAGAAGTTTTGTTCTTAATCAGTGTTGTTCAGATGGAGCAGATAATTATACTTTTTCCCTTGTGTTGAAAGATCAGTTCACCTGGTAACTCTCTTCCTTTGACACTGATTTTTGCCACAATATGACACACAGTGGAAGTTTTCATCCACCAGCGAGAACACAAAGCGATACAGTGGCTGTGATTTTTTTATTGCTCATACATCTAATTAACCTTTTAAGCAGCCGATGAACCTGAATCAAAAGGTGCCCCCAATTTTTTTGTTCTCCAAACAGAAATGTTCACATAGCGGCTGGGTTTACAAAAGCAAGGGCAAAACAATTCCTTCCCCCTCTTATCTCTGCAGTAATAAATATAAACATGTCGCAGGAGATATGCTCTCTTTTGGTCCTTTATTCTCTTGTCCAGGACCTAACGAATGATGGGGAAGTTTTATTGCCCATGACATGGACACCTTTTCAGGTGTCAAAGATCACTAAGAAATATGTACGACTAAACATCTTCTTTTTCTTAGGTTTGTCACCATTGTTATAGCACTTTCAACAGCTAATCAGTCAAAAAAGATTTGTGCCAACATTCCCCCTAAATGATCTTTTTAAATAACAGAGCTAAGGGGAAAGCAATGCTTTGCGATGCGCAGATTCACTCATTTCAGTCATGCTCGCCCCACTTTTTACACTGCGAATATATTTGTTTGAGCTGATTTCAACCCACTTTGTTTAACCCCAAGTTAATACATTCTAGCCAGTTAAAGGGTTTAAAAAGTTTTCATATCCCTTTCTTCTACAGTTATGTTTGATGACATATCAAAAGACAGGGGTTTCATCAGCATTTTCTATATGCACAAGAATATACATGAGCTCCTTTCTTACTTTTTTATAAATGTCTCCAGAATTAGACTAGCTTTTCAGCATATTCTTCAGAAAGTTTTTGGGTGAGAGCAGTAGCTGTGCTACAATAAATATAGTTTGGACTGTTTCATTATACAAACACACATCCATAACTAGTTTTTGAATTTTATGGCTGTTTGCATTTGCGTAGTAGTTCCAACATTTTGAAGCATGTAACTTCTTGAATTATTGAGTCAAGTTTTTTTACAATTATCATGTGTGCATTCAATAACATGATGTTCTAATTCCTGGATATGTCATTTCTTAGATCCAGTGAGGGCTTTAAGGGATGAATTTGCATTTCTCAACTTGTCTTTCATCTACAAATCTGAAGAATGCAGGGAAGTGCATGTCCCACATTTTTCAACAGAAGCATTATGACCCATGATAAACTCAGAGCATACTTTAAAAAATGCGGTCTCGGTGGCCAGAGGTGCTGGTTTCTATCCAGCTGTCCTAGCTGCGCCTGCATGTGAATCCTGGATGAGGCATGGGTAGTGTGTTTGTCTACAGCACTGACTTCCCCCTCCCCCATTTCCATGGAACTTGTGGCCTCAAATTAGGGACAGGTGACTGCTTATAGCCCTTAAAGAGTTGTTCATGGTTATCATTCAATCCTGAGTAAAAAACAAAAAAAAAAAAAACACTTTCAAATGTCCTGAAACTGCAGTTTGAAAATAAACTACAGTACCTAAATATACTCAAACAAAGATTCAATGTGCGTGATAAAAAATTAGCAATTGCCGATTGAGATGCAAGACCTGTTTCTGAGTGATGAAAATAAGCTTTATTGGAATTTTTGTTATGTGCACATAAACCACACATTTGTGTGTCATGCCATGTTTACACAATAATCACAGACACAATTGTTATGTAAACATGATGGTCAATGCAACACATCGGCCCAGTTAACCATTAACCACACACTAAAAATAAACATTGATACACTGTCTAAGCATGATTTATAGTTGTTAAAATACAAACACTATTTACAATTAAAACATTTAATTGTATATAAAGTACCTATTGCTGGTTCAGTGATAGTGATCAGTTGATATATGCCCTTGAGCTATTCCAAAATGCAGTAAACAAATGGTGTAAAGTTCAAATCACTCTCATCAACAATTGACTTAATATATCTGTAGCATACAAAAGGCATATTTTTATAAATTCAGAGCAATCAACTTATTGAGGCATACAACATCCAGAACCAACAGAAGTATGAAAGTGAAATCATCATCCAGAACCAACAGAAGTATGGAAGTGATATCAGAATTTTCCAAAGTTATAAACTAAAATTACAGGCAGTCCCCAGGGTAACTAATGCCCAACTTATGTACAACCTGTAATTATGAACCAACCCCCATAAAACCTATTATATTAAAAGTTCGAGTTGCATACAATCATTCGTAATAACAAATGGCCTTTGCAATGCGCATCAAAACATTGCATGTCTACTACAGCGATTTGTTGGCTTGTGGTCGTGTGGGCCAGAGGTAGGATGAAGACTTTGTTCTGTTCAGTCAGACCACATTGCTGTTAACAGTGTCTCATGTGTGTTACTGTGTGTGACTTACTATTACCATTATTAAACAAATCCCATATACCATTATTTGAGACGAAATCCCATCAATATACTTCTAACTCATGATGAAGAGTTATGATGATATTACTGTTAGAACATCCAAGTCAGTCTTATATAGTGTTGCAAAGCTCAGTGGAAGCACCATATCAACCTGATGCTGGGAATGCCCATATGCATAAAATAAAATCCCTCTGCACAATGGGGAAAAATTAATTTTCTAGTCATTAATGAAGGAAATAAATAATAACTGCAACAAAAGAAATTCCTCAGCAAATTTCTTGAAAATCAGGTAGGTCAAACATATAATATTACTGTTCTGGGAATACATCTTTGCTGTTAAGTCAGAAAATCTGAATGAAACAAAAAGTCACATTCACTTAGCAAAAAAAAAAAAAAAAAGTTCCCTTATTGCACTTTTGTAATTCAGCACTTCAGTGACAGCCAAGAAGATAACAATTGTTGCCACATAATGTGGTACTACAAACACACACAAAAGCTATGAAGATACCACTAGCTGTAGTCATGTGGGTCCGTGAAGGGCAGTGTACAGATGATGGAAGAACCAGATAAGGCTTGTGAAAGCCAGAAGGGGGACTGCTTCAGTTAAAAGCAATGCTTTCTTCTCTCATCACAATTGGCTTAAACACTAACAACTGCACATAGAAGGTGAAGCTTCAACTTGTCCATCAAAAAATAAGCTGCTTACCAAACAAGGGAAAATTAATATTTTATGAATGCAAAAATACGGTCAAGTGCTGGGAGTAACAGAAATTACGGTTCAATTTGCAAATTGTACCTTTGATCATCTGGTGTGAAAAGTGAACTAGCTGCAGATTTCCCGGGAAGTAATTTTCCATAATTTTTCTAGTATTATCCATAATGCTGTAAAGTTGATTGAAAATCAGGAAGAACTGTGGAAAAGCTGTAACAGTTAGGGATCTGCAAATGTGATTTACCATCTGAATAAATTTACAGCATTCCACATGTCACACACATCACTTGTATTTTCCCAAAAGCTCAAGATTTAACATCTGTGCCTTTTACACTAACATTTTTTAAGTATGAATATTGATACACTTTATTATGAATATGTTACAACTTTCAAAGGTGGAAAAATACTTGAAAAGATGGAACAAAAAATGCAATACCTTTTTCATAAACTTAAAACTACAATTTTGGACAAAATAACATAACAGTTTAGGTTTCCAGTTATGATGATCCTGAATACCAACGATTTTCACACTGAAATTTTAAATAGCGCATCTTAACTTCTACACAGAAAAAGTAGGGGAAATATTTAAGTATTTTACACTTACTAATTCTTTTTAGAAATGCAGAACTGTATCCAATCAAGGTACACATTGCAGAAACTGTTTCTGGAAACACCAGAGGCCCTAAAATCATAGTCTTCATCCACTGTCATATTGAACACAGGATCAAGATCTGCATAGTTTTTATCTAGGGTGGGGCGGAGAGCTTCTAATATATGATCAGAATGGAGCCAATCTTCAAGCCTGGGATTATTAACAGTATAATATACAATGCTCTGAAAAACAAGATTTCCAGATTTTAAGCACAATGTAAATCTGAAGTTTTATAGACACAAAATTTAAAAACAAGAAAACAAACAAACGATAACTAGTAATTAATGACATCATTGCATATCGAAATATCCTATCTTATATTCAAAAAGTTGAATTTACAGGTCTTATGCAGGTAATTTGTTTTATTTTTAAGTCTATTTACGAACTAGAACCTAATTCATCATCAGGACTACATCACTGGAGTAGTTGTTGCCAATTAAAAGGGAGTGCATCACTACAATTATCATTTAGCATGGTACTACTTCTCACTATTTCCTTTCCATCACTTCTTCCAGCTTCCTCTTTATTAAGAGTGAGTGACAGGTGATTATTTTTACTGAGTCCCAATTTATGGAGTATCCAGTTGTCTATATGTTTGTCTAATGCGGTCTTGTTTGCTATGTTTCTAATAGATGCCTTATGTTCTTCCAGATGCATTTTTATATTCTTCTCTCTTTAACCTATATAGATATAGCTTAGTCTGCAGATAGTCCATGCAGACTACCTTTTCTCGTAACCAGATGTCTTCTTCCTGCCATTCTAGGGATGAAAAAATTTTCTTTACTTTGTTATTAAGGTGGGGGGGGGGGGGGAGCAGCCTATGCACCATTAATTCGGAAGAGATTTCAAATACACTGATTCATTATTACTTTTACGTGAACAGATAAAACAATTCCAGGAACTACTGTGAATGAATTATGTATGTATGTTTGTATCATATATGAGACTGATGAAGCAGAAAAAAAAGTTGAACTTTTCAACTGCGTAAAAAAACATAATGCACGGCGAAACAGTGTGAAATAAAATGGAGCCTGAGCAAGACAGAATTGTTCATGTTAATTTATTCATGTAAATATTAAACTGGAGCACATCATTCTATTCAAAATATAAAATTACTGACATTTGACAACACAGGATGGAAAGAATATTGCGCGGGGGGAGGGGGGACTTTTAAAGGCAAAATATTTGCTCTATCTGACTTCCGTTTTCGGAAATTTCCCCTGCATTTTCTAGCTCAAAAATAAATTTTTTTATGCAATAAATGATATTTAACAACAATACTGAACAGAAGCATATCGTGAGAAAAAAAATGGCGATTACAGGAAAAATCTTAACTCCGTCTAACTTCCGATTGGGGGGGGGGGGGGGTCCTCACACGACAGAAAACCACCTTCCCCCATTCTGTTCAGTTATGTATCGATCATTATCACTTCACAAATGGACGAGTCTCAAGCAAGAAGATTACAGGGAAATTTTCGCCCTGTCTGAATTCCCTTTTCGAAAAATTTTCCTCTGTTTTCAAGTTGAAATAAAAATATTCATGGAATAAAATTATATTTAACAACAGTACTGGGCAGAAGGTACATCGCAAGAAAAGGAAATCACAATTACAGGGAAAATCTTCACACTGTTTAACTTTTTAACTTCCGTTTTCAAAAGTTTTGAAAGATGAAATATTGTTCCCTGACAGAAAACGAACCCCTACCCCAACTAATTCCCTCAAAACTTTTCTTCAGTTTTGCATCAATCAAGAATGACCCAAATGATGATGAAAAATGCGAAATTCTGCGAATCTGCGGAAGAATCTTATGTATGATGTAAGTATGTATGTATGTATGTATGTATGCATAAGAAAAATAACCTACTAAATTGCAAAGGATTCCAAATCCATTGACATAAGGAAGGATACACACAAAATTAAATGTCAGCTGGGTTGTGGCCTGATGATCAAGTACACGACAATTTTTTTCACAACCTACATACACTATATTGACAAAAGCCGCCAGACACCCGTTCAAAAGCAAATGAACGGATCTGCTGCATTGTTAAGATGTGCGGTACAGCTGCAAACAGTATAAAAACAAGCCTGCAACTGATCGCTATCATATTGCACTGTGAGCTTGAGTGAAAATGTCACGGCGGAAGTGAATTGACTCTGAGAAAGGAAAGATTGTTGGATGTTATATTAGTGGGTTGTCCACAAGAGAAACCGAGAGGCGTTTAAACATACCCAAGTCAACTGTTTTGGATGTACAGAATAAGTGGAAGACATATGGCGTGCCTGAAGCAGCAAAACGTACCGGGAGACCAAAGAAAATCAGTGATAGAGGACGTTGAAGCCTCAGCAGATTTGTTGCAGCTATTCAATGGAGTACTACTGCACAAGACCTCAGTGTACAGGTGAGTAAATATGCTGGAACCTCGGTATGTACATGTACCATTCACAGAGAACTTTATTCCATGGGTTACCGTGGTCATGCGGCTGCTCATAAGCATTTCATCTCCACTCGGAATGCTACTCGTCATTTAGCATGGTGTAAAGAACATTGATTATGGACCGTAGATCAATGGAAACTGGTCCTATGGACTGATGAATCCAGATACATGATCCATCAGTCTGATGACCGTATGTGGGTATGGCAGCAGCCGGGGGAACACTATTTACCACAGTGTCCTGTTCCTACGGTCAAGTTTGGAGCTGGCAGTGTACTTGTGTGTGGGGTTTTTCATGGTATGGTTCCGGCCCATTGGGTACCGTGGACAAACCTGTTAACTGGCACGTCTACCTCGATATTTTGGACAATTATGCCCTACCAACTATGTGGAAATACTATGGAACCGTGCCTGGTTGGTACCAGCAGGATAATGCACTGAGCCATAAAGCAAGGACTGTTACGGCCTGGTTTGACGATAATTCTGTATTGTGTGTGGACTGGCCAGCACAGAGCCCTGATCTTAATCCCATAGAGCACCTATGGGATGAATTAAAGCACCACATAAGAAGTTTGGAACCAAGGCCTACTACTAAGCAAGAGTTAGCACCAGCATTACGTACTGAATGGAAGAACATACCTATCGCTGTGATCCAAAACCTTGTCAAAAGCATGTCTCGAAGGATCAGTGCATGCATTAAGGCCGAAGGTGGACTGACACCATACTAATGTATGTCAATAAATGCTATGTTGTGTTTCTCTTCTAGGTGTCCAGTGACTTTTGCACATATAGTGTATATACACTATCTACCAACAAGTAATTGGACACCTGTGATAGCAAAGGAAAATGAAGTTTATTCACTTTCAATAGTTGGTGGAGCTTTCACGAGCGGCGATTACAGCTGCGACCCTCCGGGGCATACTCTCAACCAGGCGTTGTACGACGGCTAGCGGTATTTTCATCCACTCGGCTTGGAGAAGAAAGGTCAGTTCCTTCACCGATTTCGGACGGTGGGGGCACCCCTTAAGTCGACGCTCCAACTCGTCCCAGAGGTGCTTGATAGGGTTAAGGTCCGGGCTCTGCGCAGGCCAGTCCATTCGATTAACCCCATTGTCACCATACCAAGCCAGGGTGGACCTCGCAACATGACAGGTGGCATTGTCATCCTGAAAGTAACATGGGTCCACCCCGTAAAACTGCCACAACGTAGGAATCGCATGGTCATCCAAAATGGTGCAGTAGGTCTCGGCGTTGAGTCTACCAGGAATTGCGACCAAGGGTCCCGTGCCATACCAGGAGAAACTCCCCCATAGCATAATTCCACCGCTGCCGAACTTCACAGTTGGCACAATACAGTCTGGCAGGAGGCGTTCTCCAGGCAGACGCCAAACCCAGATCCTGCCATCCGAATGGTATGGGGTGAACCTTGATTCGTCGCTCCAGAGAACCTGTTTTCACTGTTCAATGGTCCACTGTCGACGTTCTTTGCACCACGTTAGCCGAGCAGTGCTATTGGACTTGGTGATCAAAGTCTTGTGGGCGGCAGCACGTCCATGATAACCGAGCAGATGGGCTTCCGTACGGATGGTATTCATCGAAAGAACACTCCCGGATGCCTGTTGAAACTCCTCGCGGATGTGGCCCATCGATTTGGTGCAGTTTTTCCAAATTTCTCTGGCCAGCACCCGTCGGTCTCTAACACTGTGGGTCTGCCGGGTCGGGGCACATTCCGACAGTCACCTCTCATCTTCCACTTGCTAATCACGTAGGCCACTGCCGATTTTGGGTACTTCAACTCGCTGGATATGTCATGTATAGATCGGCCATTTCTGTGATACCCGACGATTACACCTTTCTTGAAATCAGAGAGCTCCGAACTGCGTGGCATCTTTCATGCGACTGGTTGCGTTGTTGTTTCCCACACAATATTTAACGGCGGCGGCCGTGACTTGTATCAGGACAGCAGATATCGTCGATTGCAGGGGTGTCCAATTACTTGTTGGTAGATAGTGTATATACTGGTTTCTATAAATTAAGCAACAAATGGAAAAATCGTGATAACTCAAAAAGTATGTAACTGATTCAGATGAAATTTGGTGGTAAGCTTTATCAGACCAAATGCAACAAAACGAAACAAAACAAAAAATCAACAATGTAAGAACATGTGATACAAAGCATTTACATTTCGTATGAGTGATGCAAATATGAAAATACAGAAATATAGGTATCAAGATGAAAAAGGAAAGGGTACTTCAATACGGAGTGTGGTTACCCCGAACAGCAATACAGGCCCGGCAGCAATGTTCCATACTGTTAATTATGGTGTTGAGCAGTTCCGTGGGTAGCTGCGGCCATTGCTCGAGCAAAGAATTGCAGAGTCCCTGCAGGGTTCGGAGAGGGGGCTGGAGGCCAGCAACACGCTTCTCAAGAGCATCCCAGACATGTTCAATGGGATTCAGATCGGGAGAGCGGCTACTCCATACGGACTATAGTCTTCTGTTCCAGGTACGAGGCGAGCTGTGTGAGGGTGGGCATTATCCGCTTGCGGTACAAATGTATCACCAATTGCGGCCGCATACGGACAAACAATAGGGTCCAGGATGTAGTCTCTATACATCTGAGCATTGAGGTTTGCATGTGGCAACACACAGAGATCGGTACAACCACCTAACAATATGCCTGCCCACACCAGAACACTGCAACCACAATAGGTGTTCTTTTCCTGGATACTAGAAAGAAGATAGCGAGCACCGGCCTCTCTTCAGATCTAAACCCAGTGAGAATTACTCTGTAAACAGTATTGAGACTCATCAGTGAACAGAGCGGACCTCCACTGATTGTGAGTCCAGTTTCACATGCCTTCGTGCTCGACTGAAACGTTCCCTCCAGTGGCAGAGGGTGAGGGGCACGCATAACACAGGTGAAGGGCACGCATATTTCGCTGAGCATACAGTCCTCCTGCATGTAACCTTCTGCATACTGTCAAAGCTGATACCGTCCATCCGGTGGCTGCCGCAAGCACAGATCTAAGATGAGTCGGTGCAGCTGTCCTGTTCCACTGTGCCGAAAGCCATAAATACCGGTCACCCGCGGAGGTCGTCGCCCTTGGCCTACCTTCTCTGTACCTTCGGGAAGCTGCATCCATGGCTTGGAACTGCTGCCACATCCTGCTGACCACAGAATGATCGACACTGAGCCATCTTGTGACATCTGCCTGCCGTTGCCCGGCTTCGAGTTGGCCCATCGCTCTGTAGAGTAACTCCGCTGGTAAATAACGTCTCGAAGCCATGTTAACAAAATCACTATCTCGAAATCTTGTCATTCACCGCTCTCATGAATTGGTGACTCCTTCCAAAACAGCTGGTTTTAAGCTCTTGTGCATTTGCTTAAAGCACTGCTAGTGCCACTCATTTGCCTCATCGATGCTGTATACCTTCGCCTGTAACATATGCAAATTTCGTGCAATTTGAATTATATTTTGCCCAATTATCACAATTTTTCAGTTTGTCGCTTAATTTATGGAAACCAGTGTACTTTATATATATATTTTCGCAATCTACACTGCTGGCCACCCAAAATGCAACACCAAGAAATAAGCATCCGATTGGCCTGAAATTCGCAGCATGCGTCGCCCACGAGAGTACATGCAAATGATTAGCATTGCAGGGCATATGCAAATCATGTGTGCCCGGCATGCCACCAAGAAGCACTATAAGAAGGGTGCACAGAAGGCGGGGTGTAAGTAGTGGAACTGTGTTGTGCTGCTGGACCTGTGCGTGGGAAGCTTCCTGATGCTTCGTCGCAGAATACGGCAGTCATTCCAGCACGTATCGGAGTTCGACAGAGGACAAATAGTGGCCTATCGTGACAGCGGTTTATCATACCGAGACATCGGTGCCCGTGTGGAACGACATCCAGCCACAGTGAGGCGAGTATGGATTCGGTGGGTGCAGGATGGACAGAAGGACCAACGTGAGTGATTGCCGCAGCCACGGGGCATACCACCGAACGAAAAGTCCGGCATGTTGTGCGGTGGGCATTGACGGCTCGCACCGCCACATCATAAACGTCAGCGCAGGAATTAGGGTGTGTTGCGCAACAACCTGTGTCAGCACGAACTGTTCGACATCGTCTGCAGGAGCGAGGACTTGTCGCACGGCGGCCATTGCTCCGATTACCATTGACGTTACACCGCCGGCTAGTGCGGCGGCAGTGGGCCGCTGAACGCCGCACCTGGACTATGGAATGGCACGACGTTGTCTTCTCCGATGAATCCCGCTTCTGCTTGCAACACCACGATGGTCAGATCCGCGTGTTGCAGCACCGCGGCGAGACACTGTATGACGCTTGCATTATACATCGCCATACCAGTCCGTCGCCTGGCGTTATGGTTTGGGCGCAATTGGATATGACACCCGCACCCCTCTGGTACGCATCGCCGGTACACTCAACAGCCACCGCACCATCTCCAACGTTTTGGAGCCTGTAGTCCTCCCTTACCTGCAGGACCTGCCAGCGGCCACGTTTCAACAGGACAATGTGCGGCCGCATGTGGCATGCATCGTGCCACAATTCTTCACGGCCCACCAGGTGTCACTGCTGCCGTGGCCAGCCTGTTCTCTCGATATGTCGCCCATCGAACACGTCTGGTCGCTGATCGGCAACCGAATGGCCCGGCAAGCACCACCCGCAGCTACGCCTGACGAACTGTGGCAACGTGTGGAAGCAGCCTGGACCGACATATCCCAAGCCCACATCCAAAGCCTCTTTCATTCGATGTCGCAGCGTGTAGCGGCCATTATTGCTAGTTATGGGGGCCACACGAACTATCGATGTCTGCGTGTTCCGCAAGTCGCTCGGGCCTGTAAGCTCAATCGTTTCATCTTTGTATCTGTTGTTATGTGTCCAGTAAATCTGGCTTTGCTATCTCGTGTCCTTCTTGGTGTTGCATTTTGGGTGGCCAGCAGTGTATATTTTTGGTATCAGGAAAAAAGTGGATCTCCCAGCAACATGAGTAAAACAGCACTGTGGAACTACAGCAACTATGTATTCAGGACTTCTGATACACAGGTCAAGTAACATGTCTTCCACAAAATCAGCCTATATGCTGATGATGAAAAATCAATGCTGGCATTCCACAGGATGTTTTGAATGAAGGGTGGTTTCTGTTCATGTATGCTGGTTGCATGCCAAATCATGGTCACCCTCCAGACACACACAACATACAAACCACTAACCTCTTCTCTGAGATTCAGAGGTTAGCTCCTTAAAGAAAGATCACCTACTAAATCAAAGCTACTGATGGTAAAATTTAACTTATTTAACTTACTTTGATGTATCAAACATCTCCATTTAAGGAGATCTTGGCACACAGCTCAAGCTTCACTAACATCCAACACATGCCTCGCGCAAGACCTTTTGTAATTCATACTCATTACCTTTTTCTCTTGCAGGCATTCCTGAATCTGGGCTTCCCGTGATTTCCTTGGCCTTCCTCTACCTATCTTTCATGTCACATGGGCTGGATAAATTATCTTATCCACAGTGTCTCACATCACCCATTCTTCCCACATGGCCAAACAACCTCAAAATAATTGTCTCCTACTAACAACATTTTACTCCCCAAAGTGAGAACCAGTTTAACCCTGATCATTTGCATATATACCTGGAAACTGTATGCCCAGATACAATTTTCAGGACACACCACTTGCCTAGGGTCCTATGCTGGATAAAAACGATTTGACTTGTGAGAATTAACTCCATGACAATATATGTTGACACCAATCAGGGTTATATGTAGTTGATTGACATACATAAGTGCTTCATATAGAATTACTTCTAGATGCTTGACATGAATTATAAAGCAATTTTTCTCACTGATATTTTGTCTCTCCAGGAAGTGTCATCTGTGATCTGACTACGGCAAATGAGATATATGCCATGTGAAAATTACTACTACCATTTTAAAAAGTCCTCCCTCCCTTGAAAACAATGTCTGGACCTGTTGTATTTTTGTAGCCCCTCTCCACTCATATTATTTTCTGCTGCACATATGTACTATAAAAGTGGCAATACACTTCAAAGAAAGGGGGCATATGATGAATAGCAAAAATTCTATCAGCTTACCGTTTCAGTTTTCAGGACACACACACACACAAAGTCTTCAATGATCTTTTCAAAAAATCAATCACTATCAATTTTTTTTTTGGCATAGGTATTTTCATGTTTTTAGAAATAATAAATTTTTTATGTAATACAGTGAAACCTCTGAACAACAGTCATTGCTGGGACTACAAAAAAATGAACGTTGTTTATAGGTTGCTGTTGCTTGTTCGTTAAGCCCAAATTACAGTTTGTCAGTTTCTTTTATGTAAGAGAAAAAAAAACTGAGTATGAAACATGCACAGAGAAAATTATTCTAACACCTTTTCAAAATGATGAGTAAGACTCAACTGAAATGATGGACATATTTTTACAAATTGCTGTAATGCATACACATTATACTGTTGCTAGTTTACTTTATGCAGTACAAAAGCAGTATCAACTTTTAAAATGTTGCAGTACACATTACTGATATCAACTTTTCAATGCCTCGTCAGACACAGTGCGCAAAAAAAAAAAAAAAAAACCATTCGTTTCATCACCGCTAAAAATACCCTGATTTTCATTTTCAGGAACAAGGTTTCTCCCATTGTTTCTCTCTCAGTTTTTAAAGTGCAAATAACATCACAAATTGAAACTACAGATGAAATGAGCTTTCTGTGATTGTTGAAAGGTTGTCCTGGGGATTTCTGGAAGTATTCCACCTACATAGGTGTAAATCAGGCTGGAAACAAACTGGAAGTGAAAAGGGCACACAGCTCATGGAAAGATATTGTTGCCACAAATCAGTGGAGTTTATCAAATTATGGAAGTTGACAAAGAATCAGAAGCAAACCTAGTCAGTGCCCACTGATTGTACAGAGATCACACAGTAGACTGCATGCTGTTAGCTTACTGGAAACAGAACTTAGTTCATAATTGAAAATTTCAAGATTTCAAACAGCAAATATGTAGGAATTAAAGTGTTTTGCTGCTGAATATTTAAGGTAGTAAAATCAATAACAAGCAAGATTTTAGCAATTTATATGCACAAATTTTTCTTATTATTGTACCTTAGTGCTTAATAATCTTTGGAGATCTCCAGGTAAGTACTAATGTTTTTCTTTTAGCCTACATGCCACTGAATTCCTCCAGTCCAATCAGACAAGAGAAGTTCTTTTAGCAGCCTCGGTAGGAAGGCCATTTCACATAATATGATGAAACCAATAATGCAGAAAATTTTATATAACATGCGTGAAATGTTCTGCATTATTGGTATCTTTTAGCAAAGTTTTTAGTCCCCCAATTCTTCCTCCCACCAAAGTAATGTGGTAGAAACAGCAGGGAAATGTCTTTTCTTAATTGGGCAAACTATGTAAATCATAAGTTTGCAAACAAGGTGACAGTTGGGCCTCCTGCAGGACTACCTGGAAAGTCCATTGATCATTGTAAAGAGGTTCCATCATTCAGGTTATCAATTAATCATACCACAGCTCTTCTGTACCAAATGGTACTTACCATTGATTCAAGATTACCATTATTGGTAACTGTTCATTATTGGAGGTTGCACTGTATTTATGTTATTTGTATTGTTTAAGCATTTGAATAAACATAAAGGTAATTACTACTGTTAGATCACTTAACAGTATTTTAACATAAATCATGAACAAGAAATTATCTTTCCAAATACAAGCACATGGCAAATATGCCAGTACACTACTTTTTGGCAATCTGATATTGGCAGTAAATTGACTTTTTGGCATAGAACAGCCATTATCTCACTGTTTCCACTGCATGCATCTCATCAGAAAACTTCAAAATTGGGAGCAGTGAAATAATGGCAATATTCTATGCTGAAAAGGTGACTGATTACAGAAATCAGATTGATGAAAAATAATATGCTTGCGTATTTGCTATGTACTAGGGAAGCTTATTTCTTTATTTATTTCTGTGATGATACCAGAAGAACTGGTGATTTAAGACTTGGGTCTGTGTTCCTGGATTAGAATGGTTGTCAACCACAAGGAGGCATATCACATTGCTTCAACCAGTGCAAATGCAAACTTTGTTCAAATTCCTAAGCTATAACTGCTTAGTTTTAATGCTTGGAAATTAGTTACCCTGGATGGTGTAATGCATACTTGCCAACTTTGGAAAGTGTGCATCAGTAAAACTTTTGCAGGAATGCCATTTAACACAAAACAAAACATAATTATATTAATAAATATGCAGTAAAAATCTCTGCATATGCCACAATAACTAAATTAGTATTATCTGTGTTTAAAATAATAATTTAAAAAACCATAAAGTAAAATCTTAATTTTGTTCAATGTTAGCCTCGCAAACCTGTGGTGTTTCAATACTAAACTAAAATTTTCATTTGCTGATATCTTTGTTTCTCTTCTGATTTTTTCATTGTCATTTTTTTTTAAATGCCCTTGGATGACAATTTTATCTAACATGAATGCATGACAGCTTTCACTATTTTAGATAAAAGATGAATAGTGTAGCCTTGAAAATACATATACTTTTGAACACCATGCATCAGTTTTTACAAATTTTTCAGCTTCGTCACTTTTGTTTTCGGATCCCCTTATCAAACTGAAATGCAAAACTTTGGGGGGGGGGGGGTATTTTAGAATACAGGATATATGTTCTGACCATCGTGGGGGGGCGGATTACAGTTACGGGGGAAATCTCTGCTACGACCGATTTCCGTTTTCGGACATTTTCCCTCCATTTTCAAGTTGAAATGCAAATATTTATGAAATAAAATGATATTTAACAACAATACTAGGCAGAGGAAACATCACGTGAAAAATAAAATTATGATTACGGGAGAAATCTTCATTGCGCTTAACTTCCATTTTCGAAAGTTTTGAAAGACGAAAGAAACTTCCTCTTTTGAAAGTTTCAGGCGGAAAACATCCTCCACCACTACTAATTGCCCCAAAATTTCTGTTCAGTTATGCATCGATCTTGAGGATAACCCAAATTATGATGGAAAAGGAGAAATTCCTCGAAGCCGTCGCACTCTCATGCCTAAAGATTACAGCGAAATTTTTCGACGTCGAATGTACGTTAACAGATATTTTCCCTCCATTTTCAAACTGAAATACAAATATTTATGGAATAAAATGATATAAAACAACAATACTGGACAGAGACAACATCACAGGAAAAAGAAATTACAATTACGGAAAAAATCTTTATTTCGTTTACTTCCGTCTCTGAAAGACGAAATACCGTCTCGATGCGTATTTTTACGAACTGGTAAAATTCTTCGATGCGTAGTCTTAAGTGCCGAGAAAAATTCAAGATGCATATTTTTATGCGTTGGTAAAATGTCGATGCGTAAACACTCTCTAATGCGTACTAGACACGTAATTACGCATTTTGGAGAACTCTGGCCGGCACGTCACTTGAGCACTCCCGCGGAGAGAGCTACCACACGACATCACGAAGTCGAGCCATCGTTATACTTGATGGCTCCACACAAAGCCGGCCAGTCAAAGATGACGTCATCACATAACACAGCACTTGTAAGGTCCGGTAGAAAATCCAGGGTTCCCACTCAAAAGTAATAAAAAAATTCCCTGACTTTTCCAGGTGGATTTTAAAGTTTTCCAGAGTTGCATGTTGCAAAGAATTGTTACATTTCCTTCCATTCCATTCATTTTTCTAATCAAAGCACACACTTGTAAATTCTTTACATAATTTGTCTTTATAAAATTACCTGCTTTTCATTATTAACAACTAACTGTGCACATTATTTTCTGAACCAAAGATCCGTGAACTTTTGTGAATACTACCCCATGGAATTTGCAAATAAATTCCCGTAGAAACAGGTCATATGTAAGAAAAAATCTGTCAGCTGAATAGTTTCAGTTTTTCTATAACACAATGCAGCTAAGCTTAATGATGGAATGGCTGTGTTCAAAGAAACATGTTTCAAGAGAACCAACAGACAAAGGACTTTGATCCATCATTTGGTTGGTTCTCTTGTGAAGTGTTTCTTCAAGCAGGAGCCATTGTGCCTAATTGTTCCATGTTATAACAACTGCCTGCAGAAATTGAACAAAAGCTTAATAACTGGCAATTAAAAAAAAATCAATTTTGTATTTTTTTTTTTTTTAGAGAATAAAGGAAATACTTAATATTACTGAAAGTAAGATCTACCAAATTCTAGGCAGGCAGTAATTGCAAGCAAAAGTTTAAAATCTTGAAAAAATAAGTTTTTTTTGGCAAAATAAAGCATCCATTGATTTTTACAAAAAAAAAAAAAAAAAAAGGGTAATTTTCCTTGAGTTTTGGAACCATTTTCAAATTTCCTGAGAATTCCAGGTTTTCCCTGTTTTCCAGGTTGAGTGGGAACCCTGAAAATCTAAATGGATGGTTGCAGGGAATTGAAATATTTCGTTTGAGCAATAGAAATATTAAAATATCTGTAAACAAAAAGACTTCTACATGTAAATCAGTAAAATTAAGTAGAAATCCGTAAAAGTTGGCAATTATGTGTAATGGTAGTACACTTGAACTAAAATAGTGAGATGTGAATTTGATTCTCACTCCAGGATGACATAATTTTCAAGTTTTCCGAGGATATGGATACATGAAAAACCACGAAATAATGGTGATTCCATACCAAAAAGGTGATTTACTGCTGAAATTGAACTGATGAAGAATAATATACAAATTCTAAGATTACCAAAGTCCATCCTGATCTTGTTACCACTGCTTCCAACAGAAAAGGGTTCACTTGCTAAGATAATGTAATGTTCTCTTTCATCAAAATGATCATTAAAAGAAGAAATAAGAAAAAGAAAAAAACTTGTTTTTGCAATATCTTTAACACTTTTCAAAAAGGATAGTTTTTTTTTCTCACCTATTTGCATTATCTCACAAAAATGTTCTTTGAAACTAAGGAAATTTTACAATCTTTATTTTTATCAAAATTTCTTGCATCTTAAAAAGTGCATGCAGTTTACGTGATTGAGCGATGAAGACTGATTTTACAGCATGAGACTGCTTTTTGGGCCCTATTTATGTGGCAGCATACATCAAAATAAACATACCAAAATCATGAGCAATAGTATTTTAGTAGGAGATTGTGAGGTGAAACAAAAGCCCTGAAACTCTGAGCTCAGTGCCATTGCATATACACTATACTGACAAAAGTCACCGGACACCTAGAAGAAAAGCACAACATAGTATTTATTGACATACATTAGTACGGTGTCTGTCCACCTTTGGCCTTAATGCCGGTACTGACCCTTCCAGACATGCTTTTGACAAGGTTTAGGAACACAGCGATAGATATGTGCTGTCATTCAGTACATAATGCTGCCACTAACTGTTGCTTAGTAGTAGGCCTTGGTTTCAAACTTCTTATGCGGTGCTCTAATTAATCCCATAGGTGCTCTATGGGATTAAGATCAGGGCTCTGTACTGGCCAGTCCACACACGATACGGAATTATCCTCAAACCATGTTGTAACAGTCCTTGCTTTATGGCTCGGCGCATTATCTTGCTGGTACCAACATGGCTCGGTTCCATAGTATTGCCACAGAGTTGGTAGGGCATAATTGTCCAGAATATCGAGGTAGACGTGCTGGTTAACAGGTTTGTCCACGACAACCAATGGGCCGGGACCATACCCCGAAAAACACCCCCACACCAGTACACTGCCAGCTCCAAACTTGACCATAGGAACAGTACACTGTGGTAAATAGCGTTCCCTTGGCTGCCGCCACACCCACACACGGTCATCAGACTGATGAATCGTGTATTTGGATTTATCAGTCTATAGGACCAGTTTCCATTGATCTACGGTCCATGATAAATGTTCTTTACACATGCTAAACGATGAGTAGCATTCCGAGTGGAGAGGAAAGGCTTACGAGCAACCGCACGACCACAGTAACCCATGGAATTAAGTTATCTGCGAATAGTATGTGTACATACCGAAGTTTCAGCATTTTTACTCATCTGTACACTGAGGTCGAGTGCAGTACTTCGTTGATTAGCTGTAATGACTCTGTTGAGGCTTCGGTGTCCTCTATCACCGACTTTCTTTGGTGTGCCGGTACATTTTGCTGCTTCAGGCACTCCATGTGTCTTCCACTTATTCAGTACATCCAAAACAGTTTACTTGGGTATGTTTAAACGCCTCTCGGGTTCTCTTATGGACAACCCAACAATCTTTCCTTTCTCAAAGTCAGTTCTCTCCCGCCATGACATTTTCACTCAACCTCACAGTGCAATATGATCGCAGTCAGCTGCAGGCTTGTTTTTATACTGTTTGCAGCTGTACTGCACATCTTAACAATGCAGCGGATCTGTTCATTTGCTTTTGAAGGGGTGCCCGGTGACTTTTGTCAATATAGTGTATATATGCTCTAAATAATCTAAATTTACCTCCCTCGTGGGACTGCAGTGTTTTCACTCAAACACTGTTATTCCCAAGCAAACAGCACTAAAAAGGAACTTCTAATTATCATTCCGTAGCATTTTCAGAAATGAAATGACTGAAGATTCTCAAATTTTTGAAAAACTTAAAAACCCTAATGTGACAAGATGAATTGTAGATTACACCAGGAGGACAAACAGGCCTTATTTACATGGAATAAGCGCATCTGACAAATGCAGTTTCAGCTACCAATTATTTCATCAACTGAATCAACTTGTAAAATAAGTGTGTACAGAAAAGCACTAGTCACTTAGATAATTCTGCTTTTCATGTGCAAAGGACCAAAATAAAATACGTGCATTTTACAGAAGAAAAAAAAAAAAGATTCATACAATTAACAATAGGAAGACAAAATGAAAACACAACCTTTACGTAATATGTGATGAGAGCTTTTCGGAGGTCAAACACTTGAAGCATTGACATTGCATTGTTATCTGATATACTGTAGCCTTCAATCACATACTTTGTGGCGGTTACTTCCCATGCTAACCAGCGCTGATTGAATGCTGCATTCACTGAGAGCATATGAGGTAAATGACCAGGTTCACAGCAACAACAACCTGAAATAAGATTTGATACAAAATTTAAAATAGGATACAATACAATAACATATATACACAACTTAAAAAACTAGAATTTTCCATCATTTCTAGTGTAAAACACAAGCATGTATCAGTGAATTTCTGCGCAGAGTTTAAACAGCTAAGGTAATAAAATAAATAAGTCCGTAAATTACTGTTAGCACTAAAAAAAATTTCCTGCAAATTTTTAAGGTAATGAGACCTTATTATTGTATGGACAGGGAAATATTTTTCTTATTTTGAACTTTACATTTAGTTTTACGTGTTTAACATTTCTATATAGTATGACATTGTAACACCAGCTGAAAATCAACAGGTTTGATTACTGCTGTCACCCACCAGTCCAAATTTCCAAAAAGCAACACACATATAAAAAGCAAGTCCTCTTATGATGATATGAGAATGGGGAAATTCTTTTGAAGCTCTATCATCTAAGAAGATAGCCCTGGGTAATTTTCATTGGTACTAGCTAAGAGGATGACAAAAGACAAGATAAGCCAAAGACAAGACATAACTCATGTTTTACGGTCAACTGTGTTTATAATTTTAATGTCCATTTCATTAAGATACAGTCAACCCTTTCATTAAGATACAGTCAACCCTTGATGTACCGCCACCGTTTGTTACATTACATTGCAGCATTATATTGAATTTGCAATTATTTTTAAGTAAACAGAATTTTGTTAATTGTAAAATCTATTTTCATACCTTAATTTCTTTTAAAAAATGTCTATTTTCATTTGTGTTTTAGATTTCAATCCAATTATTTTTAGAGCCTAATCTGGTTTAACAAATGCATTTGAAATATTGCCATCCTGCGACTTTGCTTCAAAGAATCTTAATGTTAGAATCCATTGATTTACACCTCGATTGAATAAGTGTCTTTAACATTAAGGTTTGCCAAAACTTACGGTCCAAAAAAAAAAAAAGCAGAAAAAGAATTCTCACACAGCTTGCAAGTGGTGGTACATCAAGTAGGTTTTGCATTGGGAAGGCAAGTTGGTACAGTAATATACATTGCCGGTTGGCAGATGCCAAGTGTGTAGCAGTGTATCAAGCGATATTTCATACAGAAAAAATCTGTTCAGACCCAAAGGGTGGCAGTAAATTGAGGGGCGGTAAATTGAGGGTTGACTGTATCTTGCATTTGCTAAACAGAAGAAGGAACGAAACATTTTTTAAATCCATTTATGCACCAACACAATTTTATTGAATCTATTCTGCATAACACGTGTAAAAAAACCTTACACTACAGAAATTAATTTAATATTAAATAACAACTGTACATTTCATAAGAACTACAACATCACTAGATTTTATTAGTAGATACATATTTCTGACTTCAATCTTTAACCTCCTACAAAGCCAAAGAAAAGAGAAACAAAATATTTTACCCCCTTTCCCATTACAACAAAAACTACATTTGTCGGTTATGTACTGCAGCAACACAATTTTCCTATTACACTGGTCTACAAATTTTAAGTTGTTCATTGAATTAAATATGGGATTACACCATTGTACAATACAAATTTTGAAGTTGTGAATCCGTTTATTAGTGTAAACATGACATGAATGGTATGTCAGATAATATCCAAAAACTTGAAAATTTTGTGGTCCTGGAGCGGGAATTAAACCCGCGTCTCCTAGTCTGCCCCTGAGTATGCTAACCACTACACTACCCAGAATGACCAAGTCTCAAGTTTCCGATTAATTTGAATATAACCATCACAGGATTTGCTAGTTGAAGCAACCAGCATTAGCATATAGCGAACCTGGAGGATTAGAATTCATTCCCATGATTGTCCGGAGGAGCAGAATATCTATAACTACCCAGAATGACCAAGTCTCAAGTTTCCGATTAATTTGAATATAACCATCACAGGATTTGCTAGTTGAAGCAACCAGCATTAGCATATAGCGAACCTGGAGGATTAGAATTCATTCCAGTGATTGTCCGGAGGAGCAGAATATCAATGAATGAAATACGGGATTACACCATTGTACAATATAAATTTTGAAGTTGTGAATCCGTTTACTGGTGTAAATATGACATTAATAGTAAGTCAGATAACATATGAAAACTTGAAAATTTTGTCGTCCTGGAGCAGGAATCGAACCCGCGTCTCCTGGTTTGTGCCCAAGTATGCTAACCACAACACCACCATTACACCACTACACCTGACTTACCATTCATATCATATTTACACCAATAAATGGATTCACAACTTCAAAATTTATACTGTACAATGGTGTAATTCCGTATTTCATTCATTGATATTCTGCTACTCCAGGCAATCACGGGAATGAACTCTAATCCTCCAAATTCAATATATATAAATACCAGTTGCTTCGACTAGTGAATCCTGTGATGGTTACATTCAAATTAATCGGAAACTTCAGACTTGGTCGTTCTGGGTGGTGTAGTGGTTAGCATACTTGGGCACAAACTGGGAGACGCAGGTTTCATTCACACTCCAGGATGACAAAATTTTCAAGTTTTCGGATATTATCTGACTTACCATTCACATTATATTTACACCAATAAATAGATTCACAACTTCAAAATTTGTATTTTAAGTTGTTGTTTGGTACGGAGACAAAATGACATTTTTATTATTATTACTGTACTAAATCTGGAAAGAGACATAAAACTCCTTAGTTAGCTATGGAGGTAAAGATAATTTTATCACTATATATGTATATACATAGTGATAAAAATGATAAATAACCATCGCAGTTATCTTCCTAACTAATTGAAACTGGAAAACAATACTTACCCAGTTTATGTAGTTTGTAAAACTGTACAAGACTATCCCCTTACATTCAGAATAGCTGTTTTAGTTTTAGAGCAAATTGCATTGGTATAGTTTTTAGCAACATTTGCACGTTTTTGTCATAAAAACAGCTTCCAAAAAATGCCATCGTAATTATCCCCCTAACTAATAGGAACTGGAAAACAATACTTGGCCAGTTTGTGTAGTTTGTAAAACTACAGAAACTGGGATAGTTGTAGCTGTTTTAAAAACAGCTGTTCATCCCAGGAATAGGATGAACAGCTGTTTTAAAAAATAGCTACAGCTATCTCGGAACAGCTGTTTTAGTTTTGAGAAAATTGTGCTGGTATTGTTTTTAGCAAAATTTTCCAATGTAATAGTTGTGATATAAAAAGAAATTACATTCAGAGGGGAAACTAGAATTAGTCTTTGCCCTCCCTACATTTCATTATTGCAGACCCATTTGGTGGTTGACAAGACTCAGTGGAAACTAAAACTAAATGATACCCCTTGACTGCTAAAAAATAGGGATGCAAATTGTATCATATTTCTTACCATACCCACTAAAAGGGTCGCTACTGGATCTTAAAAATTAAAGCAAACTGAAACTTTTTATTACCACGTTCGGGTTCAAAGTCCATCAAAACATAAAATTCAGTTGCTTTGATTTCCGCACTATTTTGGCTGTTGACCAGTGTTATTTCAAACTTTAAGAGAAATCATTTCTGGAAATTATCCAATAAATATTGCTTCTTATCATGAGATAAATAAATTCACACATTTTTGACTACATGATTTTTCTCATCTTGATAATTAAATATGGTTACCTTCATCTTCATCAACTCCTTCATTAATTGCTTCAACTTCTCTTTGTTGGCAGTAAGTACCTGAAATTGCAATCAACAATCAGGAATGCACTGAAAAGTAAGTACAATGTTAACCAAAATTTAACAAATAGAAATTCTCAATTTCTTATAAAAATAAGAAAAATCAATCAGATATTAAACAAACAACCAATAGAGAACGGAAAATCAGGATAGTGAAGATCAAGAATTCAGCAACTAGGAAATGAATGGGCAAAGAAGTTTTGTGACCCATGAAACAGATATGGTCAAAGTGCAAAACACACAAAATTATCTTGGACAGAAATTAAAGTTAGTAATGTTAGTTACACAGGTCTTTCCAATGTGATGTGCACACCTGCTAACCCTCTGTGTGCAGTATCATACAGATTTTTAAAAACAGGAAAAGCAAGAGCAGGAAACTGTTATACATCGCAGAGTGAAACTTGTTTAAACTAGATCCTGTATGAAATGGAAACCTGTTCAAGACAGAAATTTCCTTGGTCCAGAAAAATATATAGAAAGTTCAGTGTTATGCCCCTATACAAGATGGAAATGGCAATGTAGAAGTGAACTCCATATTTCACATCTTCTTTGCAGGGGTAACTTGTTGTAATGAAAAGTTCTTAGCTTCTGTTTAAGCTTATCAGCCCTTTTTGGGGAAACATTCTTTTCTTCATTATCATCAGGAGTAGTAAGAAAATTATTCTACTATTTGTGATGTGTGTTCACCAAACAACATTTTTACCCATCACAGCATATGCAGATGATGCAGAAATGGTGCACATGGGTGAAAGCTAAGAGGCATTGTGAAAACTGAAAAGATAATTTTTTTCTCTGACCCCCCACCCACCTTTAAACTGCAACAAATTAGGACTGTGCTCACAACTGCTGCCTTATCTTCATTTTTTAATGTAATTCCACCCATTTATGTGTGTGTGTTTGTTTGTATGCATGTATGTAGTCGTGCCACTCTATTTTATGAGGAAAAATAAAGTAAATTTTTCAGATCTTACACCCTGAAAATTTACATATACAGAGAGAAGTCTGAACTGAGTGAAGGTCAGGCAATTTGTCCCACGTCGTGACCGCACACACGCCGGACGGTACATTGGCCCCTGCCTATGCTTCAATCTGACTGACAGCAGCATTTTCAGCAAAGCATAAAACATGCATTCATTGATAACAATCAGAGTATCAATGAACGCAAAGCTCCAAATGCATCGAAAATCTTTTGATTTACGTAACTTCTATATACAAACATTTGGAATAAATTGACATTATACAACGATACATGACAGAGGGAACATCGCGAGGAAATTTTTATTTACTATTATGGGAGAAATTTTCGTTTCGTCTAACTTCCGTTTTCAGAAATTAGTCAAAGATGGGGTTCTGTTCCCACGATGGAAAACTTTCATCCATGATGATGCAAATCACATCATCTTCCACATGGTGAGCACACAAAATTTGCTTTCTGAGCTTCCTTCTTGCTCACTAAGCATATGAAGATATGACAACCCACAAGGCTCACATCTAACTACTGTTTCCTTTTAGTTTTCAGTCACCTAGGCAAAAAGCAGCCTCTTGAAGATCACATTATCAATATGTAAGAAGAGAGCTGACTTTTAACTTTTAACTAACTTTTACACTCATCCAGTTATATACTCAGCTAAGGTTACACAATCACTCTGAAGCTCACTTTTCACCTCTGTAATGTTTATGTACAGCCTGTATATCAGCAGCAGTTTCACTTTTCAAAGCTGTTTGCAGGTAACATTTGTGACATATGCATGAGCATGAACTGCAACTCTATTCAATTTGCAGGACATCTAAAAAAAAACCCCATGGATCACCTCGACAGGCCCAAACTGTGTATCCTATGTTTTTAAACACTGGTTTAAAAACATAGGATACACCCAGTTTAGCATTCTGGCTGGTAGTGTGCTAGAGTACTTTCTTACCGAACTTTAGTTAACTGCACTCCTGTTCTTGATTTAGTTTTGTAGTTTTCTACAATGGCATTGCACAGACATGTAGTGGGCTTGGAAAATTATTCCAACATGAAGAACATTATACAGTTTAAAATTGGAAAAACAAGAAAAAAAAAATAAATAAGAAATAATGGATGCATGGTTGAATGGAAATGGTTTAACTACAAGAAAAAGGGCACCAAGGAACCTGGGAAGGACGATTTTCATGCATCCAACAGATGGTTAGGCAGTTTTAGAAAAAGATATGGAATCAATTTCAAAGGAATTCATGGTGAAGCTCACAGGTTGCCCACTCTTTTTCAGGGAAAAAATTCAAGGACTTTCAAGGACCTTCAGGAAAAAATTCAAGGACGAATATTTCAATGTCCTAAACCGCAATGAATATATTACATATCAAGAATTATGTGTGTTGTATCATGATACTCATTAACAGTATTTGTAATTGGTAGCCAAATATAAAAAAAAAAACTTAGCAACAATGCATCTCCAAATTTTGCAAAAAGAAACTGAATGACAAACTTTCTTCAGGTGAAAATATTTAACAAAGGAAAATACTGTAATCAATTTTTAAATAATTAAAATTTTTTCTACTCAAATGTTAGTACTTTTAACACAACATTAAATTTATCATTGTTAAAATATAATTAACAAGTATATTAAAAGACAACTCAAAGAAGCATGGAGAGGTGCATGCTTGGTGTAACCAGGAGAGATAAGAAGAGGAACTCGTGGATCCGAAAAATGACAAGAGTGGAAGACATCATGATCAGAGTTAAATCCCTGAAATGGCAATGGGCTGGACATACTGCCAGAAGGACAGATCATCGATGGACAGCCGAAATTTTAGATTGGATTCCAAGGGACAGGAAAAGACCCAGAAGAAGACCACATGGGAGATGGGTGGATGAAATTCGAAAGTATGCAGGGGTGACATGGAGGAGACTAGCACAAGACAGACCGTTGTGGAGGAAACTTGGGGAGACCTTCGTCCAGCAGTGGATTGATAATGGTTGACAATGATGATGATGATGATGATTAAAAAATATTAAGCAAATGGGTGAATAATTTATTTACAATTATTCACTAAATCCATTTTTTTCTTGAGTTCAAAATCTATTTCTTTTATCAATGATTGTTTGTCTTGAGCTGTCTTTCTAAAGCTATTTGATTTAACAATGCAGTTAAAATTATGAGTATCTTTTGCTTTTGTTGCCAAGTCATCAGCTGATTTTAATAAATCTAATACTTCATTTTCTACACGTTTTTCTTTTTTTCATACTTTCTATTTCATCCAGTATTTGTTTTCTCTTTTGGGCTACAGCAGAATAAGCCTTGTCCCGAGCTTTTTCTTCTAAATTTATTGCATATCTTTGCCTAGCACATCTGACATTACTCAGAAGCAATTTTGAAAACTCGACCTTTTCCATGCCACCAATGTTACTTAGATGGTCATATATTATTCTTTGTAAAACAATAGAGTTTTCTTTCATATTGTCAATTATTAGTTCCTTATTAATGGAGTTCCTTTACATGGTGTAATCCTCTCTCCACTGATGCCTGTCCATGCGAGAGCAACAGCAGCTTTTTAGTTACTTCCCACAACAGATCATAGTTTTCAGTTAAGGATAAATGTTCATAAAATAACACATCGATTATCAATTCCTCATAATTGTTATCAAAAAGTTTAAAATCTGAAGCTACTGCTGCAACACTACTTATAAAATCCTTTAACTGCAGCATAATAGTGTCAACACCACCAGGTTTCAGATGATTTGCATCCATGAGAATTTCTAGAATAATCTTGATACTTTTTAAGCAAGATTCCTTCTCAGCACTCATTAATTTAGGATCTAAACACTTCATGTGCCGCACAAGAGCATACTGCAGTGGGCATTTTGTGAGCAATTTTTTGACAAGGTTTTGCAAAATTGATCTGCATTTCATACGAAATTTCATTATCTGCTTTTCAGTGGAACAATTTTTATCAGTTGGATCAATTTTTAGAAGTGGTGTAATGGTCTTTGTTTGTTCTAATACATCCATTTTAACAAAGCGACTCATCAGATTCCTTAACATTTTCTCTAAGTCTTTAGCCATGAATGGCAGCATTGGCTTATCTGCCTGATACTTTTTTAAAAAGGGACTCAATTGCTTTGCAATAGAATTAATAAAGTATAATTTGGCAAGTGCCAATGCATCCTTCACCCATTTTTGGACAATATTAAAGGAAACTGTGCAAGGATTATTTACAATTTTGTGGGCTACCAAAGTTTCATACTTCAAAATAAAGGGTCAAATTTCTGTAGCACATTCACACACAGGAGAATTTTCAACCCACCTGTGTGAACAGAATTTTAGTGGCATTTTTATAGCATTATCCACATTTAAATAATCCTCACGCCATGCCGGTGAATCTTTAAATAACCTGTATAGGCTTGAGAGAAATTTTTCAGGTACCAGTGTTTAAGAGAGATGCATTTGAATTGGCCGATAAATCATCTTGAAATAAAGAAAAAAGCTTTAAATTCACATTCGGCCCATCCATAGAAAACTGAACTGTATTTTTTAAGGCAAATCCTTCAAAGATTGCTTAAGTTCGTCTAACAAAATTTCTGCACTTGCGTGGCCTAAAAACACAGAAGTCAGATACTGTGATGTTGCTCTGTTCTAGTCCCAAAATCTTATATGGACGTCCATTTGTTTTTGCTGAGAGTATTTATTTAAACTCTCAAACAAAACAACAAAATATTTGCTTTCATTAATCTGTTGCAACAAAAGTGATTTAAAATGGGGTGCCAAGCCAAAGCAGCAAATATATGAACATTTTGTTTGCCCACAAGAAAAGTTGAGAGCCGTTTCACTGTCTGGAAACATCAATCGAAACAACTTACCAATTCTAGCACATGATCTGTACGAATAATGGCTTTCTACCACTTTTAAAGCCCATAATATTTCGGCTTTTGTAGGATCTTTTCTGGGTAAACAACCTGCTGCTGATGATGAAGATGGCTCTGGTGATGATGGTGTTTGTGATGCTGGTGCCGGTACTTTTTCAAACAATCCATCTAAGGTGGAATTTCGACTTTTGTTTTCAGAACGGGGTCACATGCTTTTTGCTTTTCATGTGGCTTCGCAATACAGACTCTCCCATGGGCGAAATATAGATGTTCTTTAAGCATAACAAACATCTCGCAACATGATTATTGCCGAAATCCTTACCAACCCACGTGGAATACTTGGGATTGTGCAACCAAAGATCACTGAAATTGCACTTACGACTCAGATTTATTAAACACAAAAACAAGAAAATTCCAACATCTAACAATTAGATGACAACTAGAGACATCTCAAAGCAAAACACTAAGCCAACAAAAATCAAAGATTTTTTTTCAGTCGCTACACGCACATTGCAAAGAACTTTCCAGAAAAGCAATGTAAGGAATTCCTACTCAGTAATGCCATGAGCATTGTGTGTAATCCTATGCTATCGCCAGATACATAAGAGTAATATAATACTCTGTGGCCAGAAAAAAAGTGCAACCAAAATATGGAAAATGAACCAACACAAACAAATAATTTCAACTTTTTGTTCTCATGGAACAACAGCAAAGCAATCACCTGTTGGCATGCACAATTTGTCAATCACATCTACCACTTCATTCGCAGTCCCGTGGACCACCTGTTGAACTGCCTCTTTCCCTAACTAACGATAAAAATTCAAAAAAGAAAAATAATTTTCAAAATTTTCATTTAACAGAGCTGAATTTTTGACAGATACTATAACTTGGTCTTATAAGGTTACCCTGCAAATTTCGCTTGGATCCAATGAAAAGTTTTTAAATTACGCACTTTTTTTTATTAACCCTCCGAGCGGTTTGAACATGCTGTGGGTGTTCAAGGTCACTCGTTTCTAAAACTGCTCGACCATGGTGGGGGATGGTGAAATTCACCTATTAACAGCATCGAATGAACCCGCTTTCAAGCAGATAAAGAAGAAACAAAAAGGGGAAATCCCCACCTTGCCGTAAGGAAAGTGAAAGAAACGATACAATAGTTTTTCCCGTCGCAGAACAAGTGCTCTGGGGTAGCAAACACTCAACTCCACTCGTGGTAGATGGGGGGGGGGGGGTCCAATCTTGACCTACTTAACTACCCGTTAGACCGCAGTGCACCCTTTCTCCCAGTGACGCAGCTGCTTTGAAGTTTACTCTTTTTGACTTCCGATGTCAATGGGGGATTGCAGAAAAAAAGCGAAAAATAACAAAAGGAAAAAGTAATTCAGTGTTAGAACATCTATAGCACAAGCCACAACTGTTCTTAATTTATGTGCATACAATTATAGTCATAATAGGTTGCTTACCTTTTGTACACATTTCCTTGCACATTTTATTCCTTTGGTTGTCTTGCATGGTTCAAGCCTCTGGTGCAGTGGTCCTTTTTTGGTTCATTCAACATTCAATGCCTGGTGAATGCATAAAAGTCCATGAAGTGTACTGCTTTAATGACACTAGGTCCCAACAGCATCTTCTTCCCCTCCAACGCTTCTTACCAGCATGGAAAACCCACGCTGGTAAGAAGTGCGTGGAAACGTCACGCTGGTGTAACGCTTCTTACCAGCGTGGAAAACCCACGCTGGTAAGAAGCGTTGGAGGGGAAGAAGACGCTGTTAGGACCTAGTGTCATTAAAGCAGTACACTTCATGGACTTATGCATTCACCAGGCACTGAATGAACCAAAAAGGACCACTGCACCAGAGGCTTGAACCATGCAAGACAACTAAAGGAATAACATGTGCAAGGAAATCTGTACAAAAGGTAAACAACTTATTATGACAGAAAGGAAAAAGGTCGGAAATTTCGATCAAAAATTTTCAGCTGTGGGATTTTAAAATTCAAGGACTTTCCAGGCTAATTAAAGAAATTCAAGGACATTCCAGGCCTTGATTTTTTTTTTTTGAAATTCAAGTACTTTCCAGGTTTTCAAGGACGCGTGGGCACCCTGAGCTCAGTGTGTGTGTCCAACAAAGCAAGGAATAAAAAAAGGACAGAAAATCTTCAAAACCTGATTGACTGATATAAGCCCCAAAACATCACCAAAGACAATGACACTGATTTTTTATGCACTGCTGAACAAAGCTCTTTGTGAAAGGAAAAAAATGCATGGAAGAAAACCAACTGAAAGAAAAGTTGTCTGCTTACGTACTTTTGTTTATGCAACTGATGAGATAGAGAAGACTTAAGTTATCAGAAATTCAGCAAAACTACTTTAAGAAAACAGATTTAATTCTGGATAATGAAACTTGCCACCCACACACTGAGATACCAAAAACTACAAATGTTACTCAGCCAGTTGACCAAGGAATTTGCAGTTCACCTAGGATAAATTGAATTATTAAAAATGCTGAGCATCATGCAACTTTTGACTAAGCATTGTGTCATTAGCAAGTAGTTTGTACAGAAAACTATGTTTGAGAATTTTAAACATGCTGCTCAGTACATAAGAGTAATGCTCATTAAAAGAATTGCTGCATTTTGTGAAATTTAAACTTCACAAAGCAGTCACCTTGATCTATTCAAGGTGACTGCTTGTGAAGGTTCCCTGATTACATTTGATTCAATAACCTGTGAACAATTCTTGTTGCTATGGGTGCACAAAACATCCAGCACTCATGCCTACCTGCTTAACTACAGTGACCTTATACCATTTGATAATAGTCAATCTGTACCTAAACAATGCCTGGGGTAGTTGCATATTCACTGCCATGTAAACTACACCTGTAAGACTGTTCCTTGATTTTTCTGTTTCACGACCTTTACTACGGATGTCCATGCTAGTCAAACTCTGATAACAGAACCTTGTTCAAACCCCGTCACATCTGCCATTTTCTACATATTGCATCAAACATAGCACCTTGTGTGGTTGTAACTGCATTTGTACAATCACACAGTCATGAGGCAGCTATGTCATTATGTCTGTATATCTGTAGTGTTAGTAGCAACATTTGTATTTATTTAGGCATTCATAAATGGACTGGTCAGGCACTATTTCTCTGTGTGTGACTTACTCTGCCACAACAAATATTTTAAAATTGTTTACAAAGGCACATCTGCTGCAATTTTTTTTTTCATTTTTGAAGTCATTTAAACTAATTTTAAGACAACTTAGTAAAAGTTAAAGGTGTTAAAATTATCATATGTACATGAAGAAGGGAGGGATAAAGAACAAACTAAGTTTTAAAAAGAAAGAAGGAAAAACGTTCTTCAGAAAAAAATGTATGCTTCACTTACCTCTAAATTCCAGTCCTCTGACTTGAAAGGTAACGAGGCCATTCCCTAATTCAATTATATGTACTAAACAGTTGAGATTATCAGAAGCCATCACAAAGCAGTCACCTTGATCTATGTTACCCCATCGTCCGAGTGCGATGTCTCCATACAATGAATGCTGTAATGACCGAGTGAGGTGTTCATAAAAGATAGAATTTAGGTTGTTGTCATCTGCACCTGAAAAATAATGTCTTTCTATGACATGATTTACTACTATGGTATTAAAAATTCACCAAGAGTGTAAACATGCAATCCATTCCAACACCTGCTGTTATAAATTTGTTTATATGGAATACAAAATAATTAAATAACATTAAGAAAACACAATGACTACACTAAATCTTACATGGTACATAATTATTACAAAAATTTAAGTTCAATACTTTTGACTGGTTTGCAAATCAGAACAGCTACTTGGAAGAATTCAGAACAATGTAAAAAAAAAAAAAAAAAAAACTGAAGTAAAGAGACAAATGGGATAATTTTATAGCTGCATCTGTTTTATGTGCAATACAGCACACTGAAAACTTTCTGTTTGTGAAGCAAACCTGTGGAATGTGTAGTTTCACATCTGTCATGTTACTTGCACGTGAATGCAAGAAATACAATAAATAGCATAATGTTGGTATGAGGAAAAAAATTCCACAATTGACAAGTATATCACAAGCAATAAGGAATGTAGTGGTTAGCGGAACACAGGCATATTACGAGGCCCCCCCCTAGAAACAGGATCACAAGAAGAATATCTTGCCATGAATCCTCCAGTTGTTGTAAAAGATATCCATCTTTTAATCAGGTGAAATATGTGGAAGATATCCATCTTTTACATATTTCACCTGATTAACAGAAGAAAAATGATTTAAGCTGTAATTTAGGGTTATTGTTTTTTTAATTTTAACAATTCCCAGTAAACACCTCAACTAAAAAACAAACAAACAAAAAAAAGTAGATAGGTTGCTTGCTAATGCTTGCTAAGTGTCAACTCTTATCAGTTCATTCTTTTTGCTACCATACTGATGTAAGGAATCAAATGAAATTTTCTAAACAAACATTAGTCTTTAATGAAAGGAACCCTTTGCTGATTCAGAAATTCATATATATAGTTCATAAGATACAAAACTAAAACCCCATGATTATTAGTGTCAAATCAGAAGAATACACAGATAGGAATACCACAATGGAAAAAAAAACCAATGATCTACTAAAACACTGTCCTCATTCACTGCATGAGTTCTTTCATCACATTACCCCAGTCCCCACCGTGGACAAAATTTCTTCTAATAAAAACACTTTCTGCACAACAGTGAATCTACATTCTACTCATTTTTATTTTTTTTAAACATTTTTTTTTTTTTTCAATTCCTAGAGTTCTTAGTATTTTTTTTATCAGGGATTTTAAAAAGAGGGGAGAGTTTTATAGATTTTGATTTATTTATTTTGCACAATTTGTGATCTCAATTTTGGGTTTTACCTGTACAAGCTGTATTTTTTAGGTTGCTGTTTTCAAAGAATTCCTAGTATTAATTTAATTGAGACACCATTACATATCACAACAACTTCAGTGCTGTGTGCGTGTCTGTGCAGCATTCTTCAGCGAAAATGGGCTTCTAAACTGTGAAACCCAATCATTCCACACTTCACAATGTAATGTGTTCTACCTCAGCACATGAAACAAAAAATATGGCACTTAAATGGAATATATACACTAAGTGATCACTGAATTATGACCACCCATATCAAAAGTGAATGCAGCTGCTGATCATGTGATTTCTGAGAGAGCGTGATTAGTCAACTGACGTAATATATATACGGTGTGAATGGAGCAGTGGGTAGTAAAATTCGGAACATGATAGGTAAACAGAAGGATTTATCAAGTCTTGAGAAAGAACAGATTGTGGGACCTAGGAGAGCTGGTGACTTGACTGCCCAAACGGAAGAGCTGGTGGGTTGTTCGCTAGCCGCTATATTTAAAGTGTATCAAGACTGGCGTGAAAATGGTCAAACAATGACCTGGAGGCAAAATTGGGCAGGACAGCGAAAGGTTGATGTGAGAGGTGAGCGCCGGGTCCGACGACTCACACAGGCCTACAGACACAGCACTGTACAACAGTTGACTACCCAATATGACAAAGATCAACCCAGAACAGTATCTGGTACGACCATACGCTGCACGCTCACTTTGTTGACTGTAACAGCGACGACCCCGATGACATCCTCTCCTAACCACGGTTCTTAGACATGAAAGATTCACCTGGTGCAAAGATCACACAAATTGGAAGTCGGATGACTGGAAAAAAGTGTGCTGGTCTGATGACTTGTGCTTTTTACTACACTCTATGAATTGTCATGTATGTATTTGGTGCAAATGATGTGAGGCACTAAATTCAATTCATCCTGCATAGTCTCCACAGTTAAAGCCAGTGGAGGTGGTTGTATGATGTGGGGCATGTTTACCTGGCAGGAACTTGGACACCTGGTGCATGTGGAACAATGTATGACTGATGCCCACTATCGTGAATTGCTTGCTGACTCTCTACACCCAACAATGTTGCACTTTTTCTCGAATGGTGAGACAGTGTCTTACAAGATGACAATGCGTCGAGCCACAGGTCCAATATTGTGCAGGAATAGTTTGAGGAACACAGTTCAGACTTCCAGCATATCGATTGGCCTCTGCACTCCCCTGATGTCAACCCACAGAGCAATTGTGGGACACTATGGAATGGCATAGCAGGTGTCTGGATACACCACTCACCTCTGTACCTGCATTGAAGGCCGCATTACACACAGCTTGGTTGGCCAAACCTCCCAACTGCTTCCGGCATCTTATTGAATCCAATGCCACGTCAGATAGCTGCTGTATTGAGGGTGAAAGGAGGACCTACGAATTAATTATTAGGTAGGTGGTCTTAATTCAGTGATCACTCAGTATACATAAAAAGCAAGGTTTTGGCACTGGTGCTATCAATCAAATAAACAATATCCACCTCTCATGCTAAAGCAACATCAGTGAGTTAGCTTTCAGTATCAACAAGTTTGCTTGTAAAACCACTGCATCTACCTATTTCCTTCAATCAAATACAGACTTTGACCATGTAATATTAAAACCAGTGTTGATTTATTGGGTTACATGGCACATTTCAAAAAACATTTTGTTCACCATGCAATATACTTGAACCACACCGTACATTATATGATTTCTGGAGCACTTCCTCAGAAAACAGTAGGAAAAACCAAGCACATGATTTTACTTTCAAGCTAAATCTGGCCAACCACACCTGGATTTTGTGGTGTAAAGAAAATCACAGCAAAAGAACTTATTCTTTTACAGTTGCTTTTAAAACCAGAGAGCAACTTGATTAGAACCAAATAATGCTTACTTTGTGGTTCTTTATGACTTTCACATACAGCATGGAAACACTTGAAACATGGCTGCTGCAAAGCAGTAACAACTAATGGGCTGAGTGCCGATAGGTTCTGAAAAAGGGAGCCAAAATTTTGTTTTCAATCAAAATGTCTGTGGACACGGCAATCATGCACATTTTATGACTTTTTTTTTTTTTTTATCCGAAAATAAACACACAGGCTGAGGTTAAATTAAATCCACAAGCAGACCAGTACTATATTGTGACAACATAACAGAGACAGAATTTTAGCAATTCTCATAGTGTTCAATCTTGGTTGGGCAAGTTAATGAACCTGTTGCATTTTGGTAGCAATCTGTACCAATTTATATCATGATTACTGTTAAGATGATATAAATTGGTACAGATTGCTACCAAAATGCAACAGTTCCAATCACCTTTAAATATGCAGAAATAATTATCTTACTTCACAGTATTTGGTGTCAATATGATTTAACTTTTTTTTTAATTAATGTATCACATCAATCTTTCCCAGGGATAAAAGAATTAAACACATACATGAAAAATCAGCACTGGCAACAAAAACAGTGTACTCAGCCAAGTAATGGCCAGTGATACTTAAGAGAGCCACACTAAGGCTAATCAGTAGCTAAAAAAATAGATGATTTATGGGAATTTGTGATAGTGTTTGATATTTAAAGCAAATTAGGTCATACTAAAGTTCATCCTTATTTGTTGTTTGCAGAGCAAGAGTGAAATGATAGTTTAAACACTTTCAGTTAGTAAGAATGGCTCATGGTATAATAACATGGGCTCATGAATTATAAAAAATGATATTTAACTAACTCTCAAAAATATTATATAACTCAGAAAAATCAGCAATGACTTTTGAACAGAAATGAAAGCAACACACTTCCTTCTTGTAACAGTTTAATTTTATCTTTTGAGAAAAAACAATATCCTACAAATACACATTTTAAACTAAAAATTCTACAGAAAAAATTAGGTCAGTTCATAAGCTATGCTGAAAAAACTCAAACATTCCCAGACAGAAAAGAAAAAGTCATTTTTTAACATTTTAAGCTACATCTACCCATTCCTCAAGATTTGATTTTTGTTTTAACGACCAACTTTGAGGGCTATACACAGTTGATTATCCTTAATTTGGGGCCCACTGGTTTCAGGGAAAGGACAGAGCCCCACTGTTATATCTCTCTCTCTCTCTCTCTCTCTCTCTCTCTCTCTCTCTCTCTCTCTCTCTCTCTCTCTCACACACACACACCCACACCCATAACTCGTCCCGTACTCAAACCCGGGCCTATTTCAGACAAATGGTCAGAAGCCACTGCCTCAGACCACTCTGCTGCCTAGGTGGCTAGATTTGATTTCCTGATTTTGGAGATAGTGTGGTGACTCTACATCAAACACCAGTTTCCAGCATCAGACATAAAACTGGCATTTATCAGATAATGATGATGACTGACACAAAAGTGGCAATGTTACACAAAAGCATTGGAATAAAAAAAAAAAAAAAAAAAGAATTCAAACATTTGTACGAGTACATAAGAAATCCTTAAAAATGGTCTTCACATTACATAAAAACTCCATGAAATCACCAGATTTGCAGCCAAATAAAAAGCATACACATAGTATTTTAATACCGAAAAGTGAAGATACATTAGCTGGTAATATAACTTGTGATATTTGCTCACCTGGCCAGAAAAAAAATGTTATTGGTACACATTTTCTATAGTGTGGCAAAACGGAAAGTTCATGACAATCACTTACAGTCTAGAAGCAGATGCAAATGACAGTGAAACACAAACCAAACTTTCATCATATAACTGAATTGAAGAAAATGGTGCCTTGTTGTCATTCACAAAGATTGAATTTTTGGCCTTGAGTTATTTCATTTCTGCTTTAAAATCCTAAGAATTTCACCTGAGGATAACTGAATACTATACA
Source organism: Macrothele yani (assembly GCA_039090855.1). Classification (NCBI taxonomy): domain Eukaryota; kingdom Metazoa; phylum Arthropoda; class Arachnida; order Araneae; family Macrothelidae; genus Macrothele; species Macrothele yani. Next base: position 69,966,947 of record CM077016.1, on the reverse strand, counting down.
AAACCAATTCCTGCTATTTACTTCCATCACACAACCAAACACATGATAAAACTGCATTTTATTTTAGAACAGTTCATTCTTAATACTCACCTAAAAAATGCCTTGGTTGGAATCTTGATGTATCACTGCAGTTCTTTCAAGTATTTTCTTTGTACAGACTGTTATACAATTTCAATAATGAACCAAGTTAACTTCGTTCATTATCAACTTACTTCGCATACATGAGACTGACCAAGGAACAAAAAAGCTGAACTTCTTAATCGGGCAAAAAAAATCAGAACATGCGATAAGAAAGTGTGAATATAAAGCAGCAATCGGGCGAAAAAATGCAAGTGCAAAGATTCGGCTGTTTGAAAATACAACACACATAAAAATTGGAAAAGGAGTGACACAAGGTGACACCATATCTCTGAAGCTCTTTAATGCCACATTGGAAAATGTCTTTCAATCACTGAACTGGGAAAACAAAGGGATAAAGATTAATGGAGATTATCTAACCCACCTTCGTTTTGCTGATGACGTAGTCATTTTTGCAACTACCCCATCAGAGCTGCAGAGTATGATCCAGGAACTTGCTGACAAAAGTAAAGAAGTGGGATTAAAAATGAACTTTCAGAAGACAAAAGTGATGTTCAATACTTTTACAAGAAATGAAGATTTATTGATTGATGGAGAAAAACTGGAGATAACAGACACGTAAGTTTATCTTGGACAGCAAATAACAAGTGAGGGTCACATTGATGAAGAAATTAATCGGCGTACAAAACTTGCCTGGAGAGCTTTTGGAAGAAACAGCATAATTTTCAAGAGCAACATGCCATTATGTCTTAAAAGAAAAGTGTTTGATCAATGCATCCTTCCAGTGCTTACGTATGGTGCAGAGACGTGAACCTTAACTAAAAGAGACATACAAAGGCTGCAGACAACTCAAAGCAGCATGGAGAGGTGCATGCTTGGTGTAACCAGGAGAGATAAGAAGAGGAACTCGTGGATCAGAAAAATGACAAGAGTGGAAGACATCATGATCAGAGTTAAATCCCTAAAATGGCAATGGGCTGGACATACTGCCAGAAGGACAGACCATCGATGTACAGCCGAAATTTCCGATTGGATTCCAAGGGACAGGAAAAGACCCAGAAGAAGACCACATGGATGATGGGTGGATGAAATTCGAAAGTATGCGGGAGTGACATGGAGGAGACTGGTACAAGACAGACCGTTGTGGAGGACACTTGGGGAGACCTTCGTCCAGCAGTGGATTGATAATGGTTGACAATGATGATGATGATGATGATAAAGCAGCATGAGCAAGATGGAATTGTTCACTGCATTCACTACACAAATAAAGTGATTTTAAAAGACACTGCTTTAAACACATCTTTTTTCTTTAGTACTTGCTAGAACATCAGCTCAATTTTCCTCTTGTGTTGCTTTCTTCTCAGCAAGTTCCATGGCCATATTTGCCTTTTGTTGACTCTACAGCTGCACAGCAAGCTTCGCTAAGTTTTTCTTTCTGTTCATATTATTCCCTTCCTATTTCTTCACTACTTTCCTTTCCCCCTCTCCTTTTATTCCCTCAGAGGACAATAATTTATCCATCATGCTGAAAAACTTTTAGCCTGAGGACTATGAACACATGATATCAAAGCTTTCACTACTTTAGATAAATGGCGTGACTTTCAGAATATGAATACTTCTGAACACCATGCATCAATTCTAACAAATTTTCAAACTCTGACACTTACGTTTTTGGAAAATTTCCCCTCCTTGTCAAGCTTAAGTGCAGACATTTATGGGGGAAATAACACTTAACAACAGCACAGGATAGTGAGAACATCGCAGGAAGGGGGGGGGGGAACGGTCTCGGGAGAAATCTTCGCTCAGACCAAATTCCGTTTTCGGAAACTTCTTCTTCCATTTTTAGGTTGAAATGCAGTATTTGGGGAATAAAAGGATATTTAAGAACCATACTAAACAGGAGAAACATTGCGAGAAAAAAAATGAAAAAAAGATTACGGAAGAAATCTTCGCTGCATCTAACTTCTATTTTTTAAAGTTTTGAAAGACGGATATCCGTCTTCAAACGAAAAACGAATCCTCCACCCTCACCATTACCCCCAAAAATTTCTCTTCAGTTGTGCATTGATCGCGAGAATGCCCAAAATGATAACGGAAATGGCGGAATTCTTCGAATCCACGGAAGAATCTCATGCCTAAAGACTACAGTTAAATCTTTGCGCCATCTTAATTCCCGTTTTACGAAATCGTTGCCCACAGTTCCATGCTGTAATACAAACATTATGCAATAAAATGGTATTTAATAACAATACTAGGAACAGGCAACATCGTGAGAAAAAAGAAATTATGATTACGGGAAAAATCGTCACTCCATTTAACTTCAGTTTTTGAAAGTTTTGAAAGATGAAATACCATTCACAGACGGAAAGCGACCCCCCCCCCCCCCAGAAATTTCTCTTCAGTTCTGCATCGATCTCGAGAATGACCCAAAAAAAAAAAAAAAAAAAAAAAACGGAATTTCCTGAATCCGCGGAAGAATCTCATGTATGACTTCAGCAAAATTTGCCCTGCTTATTTTGCTTATTCAGTTTGGCCAAAGTTGACTTAAAATTAAAAACTTATCTGAGTGTGGAATGCAAAATCAAATCGAAAAAGTTATTCACAACCATCTCAGTGATGGTATTGCTGATGCTTGTCCTAAAAATTGTTTTGCTTGCATCCAAGCTTTTACATTCAGTAGGCTCAAATCTCCTCTTGCTTTACAAAATGTGACTCAGAGTTTGAATGCCTTGAAGTTGTAGGTGTCAGTGCATGCAATCAACATCTCTACACTTCAGATTTTGCCAATATCAGACACATTATTCAACATAAAAATGAAAAAGAAATTTCATTACACTGAGGAAATAGTAGTAATAAAACAAAAACAAAAAACACTTCTACAACTAAATGCAATAACAACAGCACCATAGAAATCTATGAGTATAAATTGATAAGGAGAAACAGTTCTTATACGTATAGAAGAAAGAAAAGTTCATACAACTCAGCTGTAAAAGGTAGTGCAATATGAACATTTCACAGATCCAGTGTCAGAACTCCAAATGTGCAAATAAAGAGCAAATGACACCAGCATACATAACACAAATGGAGAAAACAAAAATGAGCCATATACAACAGCAAAGCACAGTTTATGTTTTTTACACTTTCTCCAGTGTATCATTCATATTGTAAGGCCACCTGAATCACAAACACTGTTAACTAAATCACTTATTTTATAATATAAATTGGAAATATTTGAAGCTCTAAAAATTTAATCAAATAACACTTCTATCTTTTGTGAGGAGATTACTGTTCCTTGTAAACCGATGTCTTTGTGCTCTCCTTTAAGGAATGTGGTGGATGTCCATTCCAAAGCTTAACGGTGCTCAGAGTTTCCCCCAAAATACTTGTTCATTTTACAACAAATACATCCCTATTTTTTAAAGTTTTATTTTATATGACATAAGTTTCACATACTGTTGTTTTAAAAAGTGACACTAATGATTTAGTATTTCTAGTGAACACAGAAGGCAATTAGTTTATTTGTTATTAATGAATGAAAAAACAAACAACCTTACCTGGATTGCACTCCAGCTGTGAAGACAAACGAGTATTGGAATGGTCAACACGCTTTGTACTAAAATTTAAAAAAAAAAAAGTTATAGCAATCAAATTCATGCAGAAATGAAAACTGACTACAAATCTACACCGATGAGCTGTTCCATTATGACCACCCCCAGCCTAGAGAAATGAGCGTGCCCGAAGACTGAACGGTGGCACAAGTGAAGTTCACAGAGCAGTATATATACAACCCGACCACCGGCTTTCGGTTAGTAGAGTGTTCGGAGTCAGAAGAATGGAAAAAGCTGCAGATTTATCGGAGTTTGATAAAGGACAAATTTTGATAGTGCGGTGGCTCAGAACTACAACTTCAGAAACTGCGCGGGCTTGTGGGTTGTTGATGTGCCGCTGTAGTGAATATGTATCAAAAGTGGTGCAAAGATGGTCAAACAACAAGCTGTAATCCAGCCGCGTGTTGCCCGCAGCTCATTGATGCCAGAGGGGAGCGAAGATTGTCGTGCATTGTTCACAGTGATAGCAGGACCACAGTGCAACAAATCACCTGCAGCTACAACAGTGGTGATCAGGCCAATGTGTCACAGCACACAGTTCAACGCAGCCTGCTGCGCATGGGCCTGTGCAGCCAAAGACCCAGTCAGGTCCCCATGCTCACTGCACGTCAATGCCAACAACGCATGAAATGGGCCCAAGATCATCAAGATTGGACCATGGATGATTGAAAGAAAGTGGCCTGGTCTGACGAATCAAGATTCCTGGTGCATCACGTAGACGGCGGTGTTATGCTGTGGGTGATGCTTTTTGGAACATTTTAGGCCCCATTATCTCAATAACATAATCCCTGACAGCTGTCAAGTAACTGAACATTGTTGCGGACCAAGTTCACCCATCCATGGCAACTGTGTTCTTTGTTGGTGATGGCCATTACCAACAGGATAATGCGCCATGCCACACTGCCAGAATCGTCAAGGAGTGGTTTGTAGAACATGCTGGTGATTTTTTGTTAATGTCCTGGCCTCCAAATTCACCTGACATGAACTCAATCGAACATTCGTGGTTAGACTTGGAAAAGCAGGTTCGCTCTAAATCACCACCCCCAAAAATATATGGGAACTGGAGGACCTGCTGTTGACATTTTGGTACCAGATGCCCAGGATACCTATCGCCACCTTATCGAATCGATTCCTCACCGAGTGGCTGCTGTTTTGCAGGTTAAATGGGGTCCTACAGTTTATTAAGTAGGTAGTCATAATGTAATGGCTCAACAGTGTATATGAATTCTACAATGTATGCAATGAAAACTGTTTTATACAATAAAATACATGCATTTGCAAATTTAGAATATTTTACTTGTTAATATAAGAAATAAATTTTTAACATTTATTGTATTTTCCACATCCTAAAAGAATTTCCTAGTTTTCAGATATAAAAAGGTAATGTGCATATTACAAACTGGGCAAAATAACTAATCAGCAGAGAAAATTATTCAGTCCAACAAATCAACTCTTAAACATTAAGAAGCAAATAGATTTTAAATCTGGATTATCTGTCAATAAGTACACATTTCAAATGCTTTGCTGTCATTCAGGGTCAGTGTTCTATGCAATTCCATTAGACTGAAATAAATTTTACATGAATCAAACTTCTCATAGATTAAAGGAAAGAATTAAAAGAATGCTCCTTATGCGTTGGTAATTCCGGTGTGTGTAAATTGATGTAGCTGATGACAGTTCTGTTGTGGAGTAGCACAAAAGTGAGCTGCAGAGTATGTTGACTGAATTTATGAAGTTTCTATGAAATTCAAACTGAGTACAAATAACGAAAAAACCAAAGTTATAGTTTTCGAGAAAGGAACTGTTAGTACTAAACACAGGTGAAGGAGTGTGCATATTTTGGGAAAACGTTTGAGAGAGAAAACAGATTAGGTAGCAAAATTAGTAGAAAAGTGAATTCAGCTTTGAAAGTCATAGCTGCCTTAGAACGATTCCACAGGAGCAATAGGTTTTCGAATTGGTCCCACCAAACGGCTGTGCATGAAAATGTAATTGTTCCTACTTTGATGTATGGCAGTAAAACCTGGGTAATGCAGAAGAGACATGCGAGTTGTGTGTGCACTGGAGATATGTGTTATTTAGGCAGGGGCTTTATGGCAAGACATGTTTCTTTCAATCATGTGAGGAACGAAGATGAAGCAATTTGTTGGTACAGTGAAGATATATTTTCTGAGGTGGTTTGTTGGCCATGTTGAAAGAATGAGTGGTGAGATGCTAACTAAAAGAATTTATTTGGCCTACATGAAAGGAAAGAAAGGTACAGGAAGGCCAAGGAAATCGAAATCATGGGAAGACAAAATTCAGGAATGAGCTAGAGTTGTGTGCCAAGATCACCATAAGTGGACATATTTGATACACCAATGGTAAGCAAAATCTAGCGCCATCTGTTTCATACTTTAATTTGGTAGATAAGCTTTCTTTGAGGACCTAGCCTTCAAATCTCAGAACACCTCAGTGATATGTATGTTTGTATGTATTAAAGAATGCTCTCTTGAATGTGCAGAACAAAAATCACAGCAGCATATTACAGCAACATATTGAAAGTTGAAAAAGCAAGTCAAAACTAGAATGAAGTTCAAAAGTTAAACCAGTTTTCAAATGTCATTCAATCAACGAAGTAAAAACAACAGGGTTCCCACTCAAAAGTAGAAAAAAAATTCCCTGACTTTTCCAGGTTTTCCAGGTGGTCCTGAGAGTTTTTCCAGAGCGGCAAATCAAATCACATTGCGACAAATTGTTGCATTTCCTTACATTCTTGCGTTCCTTACGAAAGCATACATTTGTTAATTCTTTAAATAACTGTCCTTTATACAATTACCTGCTTTTTTTTAATAACAATTAAATGCATGAGGCATATTATTTTTGGTACCTTTATTTATTTTTGGTACCGTTGGTTCAAATATTCTTTAAAACATGTAAACCATGTATTTACATGTTTTAAAGAATATTTGAACAAAGACTTAATTTAAATTCTACATATAATTAAATATTTCAGTCGATTAGGTGAAATTATACAACTGATATATCTGTATTTTAAGTGCACACAAGTATATAAATAACAATTTAAACGACTCACAACATTTAGAGTTCCAGTTAGGTTTAAAAATGCAAGCTGGGAGAATTGTGACTGAAGAGAATAAATTGCCCTTAAATGATATAATGCTGAATGAAGCTTTAAATCCTTTAAGTGCTTATTTTACATAAATATTAAACAACACAGAAACGTTTGCTGAAATTGAAGTCTAATGGGAATGATAAAATGGTGAGTGTCTGACAGTCTCTTAACATTTTGTTAGAGCGGTTCTATCAAATCAATCTACCAATTTGTATTTTCTATTGGAATTTACTTAGAATCTTTAAAGACAAAGCAAAGTAAAACAGTTATTAAAAAATAAAAAAAAGAAGAGAGAGAGAACAGAAATCGTGACAGCATTTCTGCGTCTGAGGAAAAACGTGTGCCAGTACCATCCCAACAATTTCTAGCAATTAGGGAAAATACTGCTGACATTTAAAAATCAAAATTGTAATTATTTTAGCTAACGTTAGTTCTTGCACATGGCAATGAGAACACCGAATCTATGCTATTTCAGAGGGGCCAACCTATAGCAGAACGCATCAGTAATCAATAGGGTATTTTACAGTAATGTTTCAGTAATCGAACACAAACTTTCAGTAATGTAACACACCATTTTTTTCAAAGTTAAGGACAATATTATAGTATTACTGTGTAACCTGTAATACTTGTATGAGGTGCCTATCGGTAATCACCATACGAAGCCTCATCGCTAACGCGTGGAATGGGTATTTCATGAGAAATTAATGCGTGAAATGTGTAATAACTTTATATGTTTACACTATCCTCACAAAAAAATATGAAATTAAATTATCAATATTGTACTTACCTCATGTCATTGCTGACATAAAAACTCCCTTGTTGCTTGTTTTGCAGTGGTATATTCTTTTTCAGAAAACTTTTATAACACAGCTCACCTGAGGAAAAGGCTTTACTTTTCTGTACAAGAAGGGCACATAATGTTTTGGTGCTCATTGTTGGGCAGAAGTATGTGAGGTTTTTCCTTACTATACTAAATATTCTCTATGTAAAGGAATTGCTGTGAGGGATAGTCAATATTACCAACATTAGTTTAGACAATGTGGAATACTTGAGAAGGCCAGATGAATCCTTTGTCTTAGATATTTCATTCCATGCCACATCTGCTCAAGGATATCCAGCTTCATCAATATCAGAGTCTGGGAATATAGCATGAAAGAAGCGACCAGCATGATCACAGCTTGCTATAGGTAGGTTATGCTCCACAACGATTGTAGTAAACAGCAATTCAGCGTTTATCACGCTATTTTCATTCTTTTTGCAAAAAAATTATCCAAAGGCTTTGATCGAGTCTTTAATTTTACACAATCCTGGTGTTTGTTTTGACTGGATATGCCTTCGGCGAGTCTTTAATTTTACACAATCCTGGTGTTTGTTTTGACTGGATATGCCTTCGGCAATAATCTCATCTCATCTCGTCCTACATGGGCTACTGATTACTCTCATATTAGGAGGCACGCAAGGAAACCTTTATTTCAGCATTTTCCATTTCCTTGCTCAAGATTTGTGAGAATGATTTGGATGTTCCTGGAAAAACCTCTTTGCATATTTATTTGTTTCAGAAACAATAATTCCAAGGATGAAATTGGTAAAAAACAAGTAAAAATATGCAATAGGTGCCACATCAGTTGCAGGAGCATGTTTGGGCCCCTGCATTTCATGACAATCAAAAGGATGCTGAGGTTGTTCATCACTTCCCTCTATTACATCCTCCCATTCACTTTCAGAACTTTCATGATCTGAAGATTCACTATGAAGATCTTCACCTTCTGAAGATATGGTGTGCATGGCACTGTGGCTAGTTTTCTGGCTTGATGTTGCTTGGCCAATATCACTCTCAGATGATTCAAAATCATCCCCATCACTTGGCAAACTTTCACTCTCACTACAAGCCATTTCAAATAACCTTAGAAAAAAATTTCACGCAGTAGGAAACAGCACGTCTCCTAGTCTGAGGAACAAGCTGTCAATAAAGTCATCCTCTGCTAACACTAGTTTGGAAAAAGAGGGGGATTCGTATTTCACGGAGTTTTGCGATTGTGTCTGTTTGTTTAGGAAAAAGAAATGAATACTGTGAAGAGCTTCTAGTAATAAAACACCGCACTTCCTCCTCCCGCGCGGCGAAAGTCCGCAAGAAATATAAACATCCGTCATCGCGGGACCACGCGTTGCGACGAGTTGATCGTTATTGCACTTCGAACGGGGCTCGAAAAAGTGATTTCCGACAGTACGAAGTCTTATAATACACCAACAATTCCAAGTGAACAGCCCTGCCTCAACTGCAGTAGGAAACGTTTTGGCTAAAGTAACCTTTCTCCTGTCACACGGAGAAATTGCGTGGGGAACCGATAGCAAGCGCAAACTCTTTTACGATGACACTTACGGCATATTACACGTAATTTTCGTCGTATTATCCGCAGAACAGCAAAATTCACATAAAAAAAAAAATCATTCGTATAATCCGCAGACTGTGACATTTAGGAAAAAAAATCGCCGTATAATTCGCACATCATAGATGTTGAATCAGAAGTGGAATTTCCGACAGAAAAGTCGGTCACATAAACACATCGCTCTTTCCACGTTCCAGAAACACATAGCAACGGAAAAATTGTTTTCAGCCGCCGCCGGGGAATTGAGCCACGGATCTCTCGATATCTAACCGAGCGCGTTAGCTTTACACCACGGTGGCCAACAATCCACGGTGCTATGTGTATTTTTAAGTCAGCTTCTGACATCTTAAATCCATAAGATGGGCTCAGCTACTGAGACGTCTCCATCTGGTGGGTATTAAGGGCACTGGCTATATATATTATAGCAGTTAATTCCAAAGGGCGAGATCCAAGGTGAAAATCCTCCAAATACGTGGCGTCAGTAAATAAATAAATACGTCGCTCTTTCCACGTTCCAGAAACACATGAGTCCGAAGAAGTAAGAGGAAAAAAAAAACTATTTTATTAAATGAAGAAATTCATTTTTAAAGGTTACTGTTTTATATTTTTATCTCCGAACAGATAAAGGGCGTGGCATCCATAGATCACGCCGATGTAGCTCCAGAGTATTGCATTACACTGCCAATGACGAAAGGCTGATACAGAACAAGTCGTAGAAATACCGTATGTACTCGCGTATAAGTCGAAAGTTTTTGGAGGAATTCCTGCTTTCAGAGTTGAGAGATCGTCTTATACGTGGGCCAATAAAAAACTTCCGTGAATTCTCCCGCGGAATTTACCAACGGACTTGTTTACGTTTTAGATCGCGATACAGAGGCTTTCCGTATGTTGCTGCACGATTGTGTTCTGACCTCAAAACTATCGCGCAGTGACATGATCATATCCTCAATTCTGTCCACCACTTCAAGTTTAAATTCGGCAGTGTAACTGAAACGTTTCCTTTTCAGAGACATCATGATTAGCAATGAAGGAAAACAGCAGCAGCGACGTTCGCCAAAACAACGAAAGCAAACTAGAGGTCGCGCACATGAAATCCAAACAACGAAAGCAAACTAGAGGTCGCGCACATGAAATCCGAAAGGAGAAACGCATAGGTTCGTGCAGCAAGCGCTGTGCGTACTTCTTTGGCTTTTTGCCAAAAAACAGAGCCGGCACGACAGTCAGAGCTCTCCTCAACGATAACAAAATGACCCCTGCCGTCCCTCCCCACAATTATCCCTATCTTTCATTACGACATTCCTCCCCCTCCTCCCCGCTCCGTACAAACTCCTGAACTGAGGAAAATTCTTCCGAGGGAGTTCCTTTTCCAATTATTACACCTTTCCCTGCACAATCACGCTGCAGATTTTTTAAATCGGAAGGTGTTATATATATATATATATATATTTTAAATCGGCGTGTTAACCGCATCGGTGTATAATCCGCAAAACCTATAATTTTAACTTTTTTAGCAGATAATCCGCGGATTATACGACGAAAATTACGGTACCATTCTTCCGATAATATCGCTGTTTGACGATATGATTCATGGACATTCCATTTCAAAACGATAAGATTGATAAATGATATGATCATTGAGACACCGAAATCCGCAGTCTGATTCGGAAAATATGTGGATCAAAATCGAAGGCCGAGAAATCGGCAGCGTCGCACTAAAAGGGTTTAACAAAAAGGATACAAAATTGAGATTCTCCAAAACACACTGAATTCCGTAATTCTTCCAACCTTTCCGTAATCTGACAGTCGAAACCGTAATAATCACGGACAATTCGTAATAGTTGGCACCTCTGCTATTTGCTTCTACATAACGCAGCATAGGATATTTAGACATTGTGCTGTTAAATTTCATAACCAATAAGCTGGCACACAGAGATCCTAATGCCATAACGGCAAAAAAAAAAAATTAAACCCAGGGATAAAGAAAAAATAATGGAAGCAACAAGTGGGGAAAACTAACAGTTAATACGGAATACCATTTTGCCTGAGAGGCTACAGTTCATATTAGTACTTCCAAAATCCGGAAGTCTTAAAATTGATTGGCTACGTTTGTGACGCAAACATTAGTACTGAACTTTTCTCGCAGGTCACAGTTCATTTCCACGCTACGTCAAATTACTTGTACGGGAAACAATTAGAGGAAGTTTTGTGTGCATAAGTGCTCATAAAATCCTCCTAACACTTTTTTGTGAACATAATTTATCATCCTGCGGCGAGTGGCATGTTTATACTTAACAATATCTTTACGAAGGGCAATACATTTGTGCGATGTTGATCAGGCAAAGTGCGAGAAAGGTCTGGAGCCCACTCAGGTCATTTGCAGTAACTCCCCACAAATAACGTCATCCAAAACGGACAGAGGCTTTTTTTTTTTTTTTTTTTTGAGGTTTAACGACCACCGTGAGCAACTCAATGGGCTATAAGCAGTCGCCCGTCCCTAATTTAGGGTCACTGGTTCCAGGGAAGGGAGAGAGCCAGTGCCGTAAGACAAACACAACATCCATGCCTGACCGGGATTCGAACCCGGACCCCTTACGGACGAATGATCAGAGGCCAACGCCTTAGACCACTGCGCCACCAGGGCGGCAACAGAGGCTTTAGCGCCTGCACTGACAAACCTGAAACCAATAGAGCACGCACGGCAAAGATTTTCATCAGTAGTAACTAGGTAGATTTTTTTTTTTTTTCGGCAATGTGAGGGTAAAGATGTGAAATGAATAATTTAGGCAAATCTTGTGAGGTGCAGCAACGCAAGAAGAAGAATTTACGATTACAAGAAAATTTCTACCCCGTCTAACTTTTGACTCGCATTTTTTTTTTTTTTCCTATGTATAAGCTGAAACCTTGGGAAAAATTACGAGAGAATGATGAATTTTATATTTCTTATTCTAAATAACGGAGATATTTGCATTTTTACGGAAAACGGTTCTACTATGCACAAAAATTCAAAAAATAATATCTTCTAATCTATCAGAAACAAAAAAAAATTGAAACTTTCAGGGTTTTTTTTATAACTTGGAGGCAGCTACCCGTAAAAAAAAAAAAAAAAAAATCGCACGAATCGGAGATGTGTTGGTGGATAATTATTTCAATATCTGACGATTTTGCGTGGAATGACCCAGATGTGAAAATCTATGGTTCCGGGCGTCGGACTACCCCTATTTTTCGCAACCAGCCAGCTCTTGCAGTAATTGGAATATCGTCTTAAAATAGCTATAAATAAATTTCTTCATGCATTATGAAATAGAAATATGATAGAATAAAAAAAAATCTCTTTCCGGCCGTAAAACCGGAAGACAACGAATCTAGAAAACGGCCGTGAAATCTGGGAAATATGGTAGGTATGCAATAGTACCAGCTTCATTGCATGGTATTTTTCATATATTTTTTGTCAAAACACTCGTAAGTACTATGAAAAAAATAAATCTTTCCCCCTCTTTGAAGAATCTTCCTATTTCATAATATTTTCCCTGTTCTAACATTTAAAGAAGGTACATACTTTTCCAAGTATACCAATTCTGCTACAGAATTACGAAAGCGAAGCTTTAGTTCGTAAGTGATACGAACCTTTTTCAAAATAAATTAGGTGCCCTCAATTTGCAACATTCATCCACACTGCTGTTGAAGGGGAAGGGGGATTTATTAGGATGACCAACATCCGGCAAAATAAAATGTTTTTGTACAGTTTGATAAAAGACACGTAGAACATGCAAAAGGGGGAAAGAAAAAAAGCTCAACTTCTAAAGTTTCCAATGAATTTCGGCGAAATTTAAAATGGAACGTTATTTTAATATATCTTGCCCACTGTAAAAATTTCAGTCGGTTATTTAAAAAATTGAGGAAATAGTTTCTTCATAATTTTTTTCCCAGTCTACGCAGAGAACCGGGGCACCTACTCAGGAACAAATGACTGCCTCTCTTCGCGAACGCCAGCAGATAAGAGCCTGCGAAATGGGTGTGTGATTAATGGCTTTCTTTCACGCTTTGACTTGTATGTTTGTTCGGTTGTAGTTTAGATCATCTGGAGACGGGGAAACCGCAAAGAGACGCACTCCCTGCACAGCTGCACGGTGGGTGGGTTACAGAGTTGCCTCGAAGGATAAAACAACTCGGAATTATTTTAAAACTTAGCAATACAGAAATATATTTTACAAAAGTCTGAAACTAAATATTTTTCTGGCAAAATAAAAAATTCCCTGCATTTATAGTTCCCTGATAAAGAATTCCCTGATTTTTACGGAAAAACACAATTTTCCCTGAGTTTTCCCTGATTTTTGGAACAATTTTCAAATTCCCTGAGAATTCCCGGTTTTCCCGCTTTTCCAGGTTGCGTGGGAACCCTGAACAACATATGAAAGCATTTAAAACAGATTATAAATGATGGCAAAGGGTCAAAGATATCAATGGGAAGCAAATTCCCTAAAGAAATAATTCTTCACAAATTACATGAAAAGCATAAACAAATATTATTGGCACAGAGGAGACCTATTTTCTATTGTTTCCCATGTAGCCATCCTTCAAAAATTACATCATCCTGAAATAAGAACCAAATCTACATCTTCTTGATTACCATTACACCAACCAAGACAATAAAGTGTTAAGCAACTGAAGCTAAGAAATTACCTCCATAATTAAGCAAGGTCTACCCAGTTTTCTACAGGACCATGACACACTATGTGTAACATCCAGTACACGGAGGAACAAGTACCCCATAAAATCTTATCACCTAGAGAGGATATCAACTACAGATGGATCAGATACCACTGAGGTCCACTAAGGCCACAAAATTTCAAAACCAAATATTCTGCAAGTTTAATAACTAATGCAAATGAGTCACATTATCAAGCCATTTTTTAAAATTTTCAATTTCCAAAATTTTACACACTTATATACTTTTAATGGAATACTGTTTACAAGTGTGTTGTATCAATGATTCTGGCAACAAATGGTTATCTACTGCCGCATGTTTTGGCAATGCCTTGGAACATTTTTTTTTATGAATATCATAATGGACATTTTATGTAATTTATATATATTGTATTGACACTAGAAAATTTTCAACTACTTTCTTCCTTCACTCCTTCTAGATAAAAACTTCACTACATATCAAGTGTAACCTGAAGATCAGGCTTTCATACATGAGATCGACCAAGAAACAAAAAATGCTGAACTTTTCAACTGGGTGAGAAATCAGAACACACAAGAAAATGTAAATATAATGCAGCACAAGCAAGATGGAATTGTTCACTGCAATTTTTAATGTAAATATTTAACTGGAGTACATCGCTGAATTCACAATATAAAATTATTGAATTCAAAACAAAATATCCTGGTTTTAAAAGACATTGCTTCAAGCACAGTATTTTTTGTTGTTTTGTGTTGTTATACTTACTAGGGTATCAGTTTAAGTTTCCTCTATTGTGTTGCTTTCTTCTCAGCAAGTTCCACAGCCATATTTGTCTTTTGTTGACTCTGCAGCTGCACAATATTCATTGCTCAATTTTTGTTCTTCTATTGATATCATTCCCTTCCCAATTCTTAATTGTCACTCTTTTCTTTCTTTTTTTCTCATTCCCTCAAATGACAATAATTTTTTCCATCACACCGAAAGAACTTTCAGCCTGAAGACCATGAATGCATGACATCAAAGCTTTCACTAATTTAGATAGATTTCAGAATATGAATACTTTCAACGCTGTGCATCAATTCTTACAAATTTTCAAACTTTGGCACTTCCATTTTTGGAAAATTTCCCTTCCCTTATCAAGTTAAATGTAGAAATTTATTTAACAACACACGAAAGTGAGATCCGTGTGTGTGTGTGTGTGTGTGTGTGTGTGTGTGTGTGTGTGTGTGTGTGTGTGTGTGTGTGCGTGCGTGCGTGTGTGTGGTGTGTGTTTGTGTTGGGGGGGGGGGGTCCCCAATTTATGGATTACAAAGATATGTAACAACAATATTTACAGAAGGAACATCATGAGAAAAAAATTATAATTCTGGGAGAAATATTGACTCTGTTTAAATTCCGTTTTTGAAAGTTTTGGAAGACGGAATTCCATCCTGAAATGGAAAACGAATCATCCCAAAATTTTTACTCAGTTGTGCATTGATCTCGAGCATGAACCAAATGATAATGAAAGTGGCGGAATTACTCAAATCCAAAGAAGAATCTCATGCTTGAAGTTTCATGATGAAATACAAACATTTATGCAAGAAAATGATATTTAACAATAATACTGGGCAGAGAGACAACATTGAAAGAAAAGAAAATTACAATTACTGGAAGAAAAATCTTCGCTCTGTTTCACTTCTGTTTTCAAAAGTTTTGGAAGACTCTGAAATGCTGTTTGTTCTCAGATGGAAAATCATCAACCCCCACCCCCTTCCAACAATCCAAAAAAATATCTTCATTTTTGCATTAATCTCAAGAATGACTTAAATGAATACAAAAAAAAAAAAGTGTAAATCTACATATCCACAGAAGAATCTTATGTATGGCCTTAGGATGTTCTCAAACATATGTAGATGGACACATTAAGCATGGATGAATATTTTTTTCAAATACCTACAAGTTTTAAAGTGAAAACTTTGAGTCTGTTGTTTGTCATGGTGACAAGATTTTCGCATATATTCTCTGTGTGTGTTTGAGAAAACAGAACTGAAAATGCAGCTTACTTATAGTCCCTTTCCCAGAACTTGATTGGACGAACATACGATGTAAAGAAAATTGCACTTCCTAATATAGGACTAAGAGGTGTTGACAACAAGGAAGATGCAGCAGCTTGAACAAACAACATGGCAGAATGTGATATGAGTTAAGAGGAGCATAACTAGATTGCAAAATTGAAAATTACTAAAAATAGACTCAATAGCAACAATGAAATTGTGCATTAATATATGCACAATTTCATTGCTATATTTCACAAAAATAAATTAATAAATATAATCATCATACCTTGTGATTACAGAAATCAACATTTTACTATTATTCACAGATGCACTAAATCAATTAAATTACTTTTTATGCTTACGAAATTAGTTTTATATAGTTGTGCAATCATTTAAACTTATCAGTTTACCATTAACATCACTTTATGAGATTATTACATAATTGCAACATTTAGAATTATCACAAAACTATTTTTCACTAATAATCACAACCCCTTAAATGATGTGATTCAATTTTCCACTATAACTTCAAGAAAGCATGAAATCATCACAGTATCTGAACAGAGAAGTCTTTGGTGCAGATGTTAATTGTAAGTAGAATTGCCACAAAAATACTCTGTAAATGCTGGTATGAATTGTACAAACAAAATGCGTGACAAAATTTATAATAAAACTAGAGCAGCAAAATTCATGAATGAGAACACACCACAAATAACCTGTATGCACAAACTACAACAGCTAATGCATTTACCATATTTTTTAATTATAACGTTGTGACGCTAAACTCTGTTTTACAAATGTGTGGCTATGAAATGTGGTGTTTAACTAGGTATGGCTTATAACCGTTTTCAGTAACATCATGAATTTCAACTATTGTTCATAATATTAAAACAGTTTGTTGTGTGAATTGTTTGTGGCCAACACTGAGCTACAAAGAATTTGGAGTGCTGACTCTTTATTGATTATTATTAGCACGGGAGCCCAGTGGTTATACAAATGAAGTCTTGAAAGCTGTCTGATTATATGTGAATATTTAATTTTGGAGAACAGCAAGGATTCAAGCTGGCCTTTTGTTTTGCACGCAAGTGGTTTGCAATTTACTATTTGTAAATCTTTATTAAGGATTAATAAATTATGCTTCAGAGCAGTAGTCCCCAAAAGTACAGCCCGAGGTAACGCCTCTGCGTTGTGGGACCTTGCATTTTAACTGACATTACTGACCATCTCAATCAACTCAATTTGAATTTGCAAGGGAAAGATAAACTCGCAGATGAGTTGTTTTTTGATCTGAAGTCTTTCCAATCGAAGTTGGAACTGTTCACGTGACAGTTAGCAGAGCAAACTGTTTTACACTTTCCATCTTGTAAATATATGTGAGACAACATGTCTGACAAGTTTGTTTTTGATGTCAAGCACTGTGTCACAAATATTAATTTGTTGAAACCTGTTTTGCTGAGTTTTACATTCCAGTTATTGCAGGACCCATTTATTTAATTTTACGATTGGTGATGGCGAGGAGAATTTACAACCTAATAATAATTTGAAGATGTCGAGTTAGATTTAGATTAAAGATTCGAGTTAGATTTGCAACCTAATAATAATTTGAAGTCATTGTTTGAGAGTGAAAGTTAGATAACCTTTTATTCTCTTTTGCCTAGAATTAGTTTTACAAATCTGAAAAGTTTTGCTCGGAAAATGCTTTCAGTGTTTGGTAGTACATATGCTATGTGAACAAGCTTTATCCAAAATCAAGTACATGAAATTGCAGTTCTGTTTATGATTGACTGACAGCCACTTGTAGGACTTTTAAAAAATTTGGTTGTCCAACCTAAAACCAAATATAAAAAATGTCACTAAATAATTCCAGAACAATACCATTCTTCTCACTAATTTGTTTTTCTTCCAGTTTTAGATGTCATAAAGCGAATTTGTTTATGTGATGAAGTCAACTTACTAAAGACTAAACTTTAGTAAGTTTAGTTTTGCATTTATTTTAGATGTGTATAAATATCTTTGTATATTTATTTGAACTTTCATGCTAAATTACAGATCATATAAAATTAGTAAGACTTTAACAAAATTTTAATTCATTGAAAATTTACAATATCTGTATTGATTGATCTTTAGTTTACCAATATTTTTTTTTTTTTTTCAATCCAGCCACCTGAGCTTTAACCAATTTCCCATTTGGCCCTTCTCTCCAAAAGTTTGGTGACCACTGATTTACAGCATCACCCCCCCCCCTTCGCTCAGTCTGTTTTTTCTTATATCCTGCTAAGGAGGGCAAAATGTGGATTTCTTTTCATGCTTGCATGCAGTATGGAAGGTAAGCCAAAAACAGGGGAAACCACAAAACTGTTATGCATTTCCACTATCAAAAGTGAAAACTGTCTCACATGTGAAATTAGAGTGCTGTCTCCCTCTTTCTAAATACACAAACCATTGTAGTTGCCAACCCATGTGCTAAAATGACATTAACTTCCTGCTGCGTGTAATCAACAACAAATGACCCAATGAGAAACACTTACAGTCTCTTTCATA
Organism: Macrothele yani; assembly: GCA_039090855.1. Classification (NCBI taxonomy): domain Eukaryota; kingdom Metazoa; phylum Arthropoda; class Arachnida; order Araneae; family Macrothelidae; genus Macrothele; species Macrothele yani. Next base: position 69,948,495 of record CM077016.1, on the reverse strand, counting down.
CCCTGTCCTTCACCTGTGAATGCAGTGCCCATTCCAGGCTTTTTCTTTTTTTTTTTCATCAGTTAAGTGAAAACTTCTGTGCTTAGACCAGGTTGTAAGGTTTAGCATTTTGCTCCAATTAAAGAAAATACATTTCAACTCACAAAATGAAGAGTGATTTATGAAATAATCAGATGGCAAACATCATTGATTGAAGTGAAAAACAGCAAGGGCATTTGCCAACAGATGCGTTGATTAATTACAGTTAAAATCAACAAGCTGGACTGTAAGATGAGAGCTTCAAAAGAGCCAGTTTACTCCCTTAAAGGTTGAAATCAAATTCCATTTTCACTTTGCTAAAGCACCCATAGTTTTTTCTTTTCAGAGAAATGTTTACATAAATAGGCTTTTCAGTTTCATGAAACCAGAAGACGAGCTTTTAGCACGATTTATTGCTACAATGGAGATAAGGAAGTTCAAAGTATTTGTTTAAATATTTGGGGACTGAGGCTAACTTGTTTATACTTAAATGTGGAAGAGGAAATGCATTTACATTTTAAACAAATAAGTAGGTAGGTAGTCAGGTCTAAACTTAGTCTCTGGGAGGAATTCATAATAAAAATGGCATATTTCTCAGTGTTACATTCTGTTTACTATTAAGGTAGTTCAGCTCAATAGAGAAGCTTTGTTGTTTGTTTTTGGAAGCCTTGCATTATTTGCAATAAAAGGCGGAGAATACCTGACAAAAGCCTAAAGTCCTACCTTGCCTGGACTCCCCTGAAGTTCAGGTACGGGCAAGGTGGGGCTTTCCAAATTAAGGCCCATTCAGACCTCTAAAGTCCATAGATGGAAAGTCATTTACCCATTAGGAGGAAGAGTTACAAAGTACAGCAATGAAACAGTGGTGGCAACTGCCATTTAGTGCAAAACTTTCCACATTATTTTTTTATATTACACTACTGTTTGTGAAAATTGTAACACCAAGAAAGAGAATTGCACTATTTAAATGAAATTTATATTACAGATTCTTCATGTCACAGGAGCCAACTGATCACATTTGTAGAGCTATACAAGATTTTTTCGCTTCCAAACTCAGTATTATCTGAAGCCACCTCGAGCAACAATAACAGCCTAACACAACGTGGAACTGAATGAAAAAAGTTTTTGATATCATCCTAATGAATAGACTGCTTCTACTATGCAAGACCAGAGTTCATTTGTGGTGACTGGCAGAGGCACTTGATGAGCCAGTCACTTAACTACCATGAAGAGGTCTTGGACATTTTGGGCCACATGTGGCCAAGCATTGTCCTGCTGGAATATAGCACTAGGTCAACTCTGAAGGAAAGATATCACCTCTGCCTAGCTAAAACATCCCTTATGTATCGCTGGCTATTGAGGGTTCCCTCAATATATATCAGGTGAGATTGCGAATTGAACCCAATGGTGCTCCAAACCATGACGTTTTGTGTTGGGCCGGTATGACACTGCAAGGTGCTGTTCACCAGGATGCCCTCAAACACGTATGCGACCATCATGGTGCATCAAATTGAATTGGAACTTATCAGAAAACATGACCTGTTGTCCGTCAGTGCACCAGTGCCTGTTTTCGAGACCCCACTGCAGCCTGAGACATCTGTGGTTGAGAGACACAGGTATGTCCAGCAATGGGCTGCTAGCAACCAGTTCACTGTTAAGCAGTGATGTTGCACTGTGCTGGAGGAAAATGCCTGACCTGTGACAGTAATCCACAGCTGCACTCTGCTGTGTGATCGGTCACTGCCATGCAGTAGAGGAGTCTGTCATTTCATGCAGTCATGTGATTTTGCGGTTCATTTTCTGGATTTCTTTGCATCCGAGCTTCACGTGTCCACTGACGCCACATTCACATCACTGTACTGGCATTTCGTTTCATATGAGTGGCAATTTCATGGTAGGAAAATCCAGGCTCTCTCATTCCAACTATCCTTCTTCGCTTAAAGTCTGTTAGGTGTTCATAATGTGACCTTTGTTGACGGGGCATAGTGAGACACAAAAAACACCCTTTTGACTCAATATTGGCTCTTCGCATATTGCAATATCTGACTTGAGCCAGCTTTTTATACCCAAGACCAGAAAGTTCAGAGGGCACTGCTCGGAAACTGCATGTGTATTTTCACTGACATTGAAATCATTTTCATGTCCCAACCTGTTGTACATATCCTGTTAGTTTCAAGTTAATACCAGCAGTCCTTCATGGTGTTCCAATTTTCATAAACAGTAGTGTGTTTCATGGAAGCTGTGCAAGTGTTTCAAATTGTTTTACAAATAAATAAACAGTTTGCACCCTTTATTTTTGATGGTTGTACAATGTACTCAATTATATTGATGGGGGAGGGGGGGGGGTCGAGAGGAATGGTCATCAAAAATTCCTTTGCAATATGTTTATCTGCATGTCTGTTATCCCCATATAAATGAATAAAATAATTTTTTTACTGTGGCCAAGATTCATCACAATACAGTTCTATTTTAAACTTTGCCAAAATGTGTTCAGAACTTTTCAAGCTACATGTTTAAGAAGTTTTCCTTCAAATTTTTTTTTTCCCAATTGTAACCTTTTCTTCAGATACTCCAATAATTTAAGAACAGGTTTGGTTTTTAAAGTTTCACAACTAAATGCTGAGGATCTGAAAACTACCTGAATTCTGTTTTCATTCTGATAAAAAGTGTACAAAGACTTGTACAGATGTAGTCAAAAGATCACTTGCTTTTCGAAACTTTTCATTCTTCCATCTTGGATACTTTCATAGATGATTACGTGTGTGCTTGCCCAAAATTTCAGCAAGCAATGCCCCACCAGATTTTCACCACTTTTTTTTTGTTAAAAAGTGAAATTTATTTCTTTATTGTTTTAACTTTTTTGCAAATGGGGAAAAAATGTTCATAAATAAACAAAATGCATTTTAAAAACACAAAACTGAATGAAAAGGATATGAGGCACGCTGAATGGCTGGGCAAATGCATGAAATGCAGATCCCCATGTGATCTGCCAAGGAGCAATGTAAGTAATGATGAATCTCACTTTTAGAAGGAACTCGTAGAACTGGAAAAGAAACATTACAACGGAATGAGCAAAATTTACATTTAGAAATAAACTTCATGCATTTAATATCCAGACAAAACTAAATACTGTATAAGAGGTATACTGAAAACAGCTAAGTAATATGATGCACTCAGTAGACAAAATATTAAAGATAGAGGTGATGGGCAGTTGACATGGGCATTCCCCCGTACAGAGTGGAACAGATACAACCTGAACACAGACAGACAATAAACAGGCGGACAGCAGGGCTTCCAACAGTGTATCGCAATTGACGAACATGGGTGAACGTGGTTCTTATGAGCGACTTTGATTGTGGACGCGTTGTCAGTGCAAGTCAGATGGGTCATTCTATTGCTCAAGTGGTAAGAATCCAAGGGTTCCTGAGGGCAACCGTACCAATGGTGTACCATTGCCCAGAGAACAAGTGGTGGCTGAGCACATGCCACTGATGACTGGGGGTGACATAGACTATCCAAGCTTATAAAGACCAACTGCTTGGCAATGGCTGCACAAATCACATCTGGCTTAAATGTTGGAGGCCCAAGCAGCATCAGCGAGTGAACAACATTGCACACGCTGCATACCCTGGGATACGGAAGCCGACACCCTACTTGTGTACCACTGTTGACTGCTCGTTGTTAGACATTACACCTCACCTGGTGCCGGAAACATCAAAACTGGACCTCTGCAGAGTTGTGCCACATCGTGTGGTCAGACGAATCCTGTTTTCAGCTGTACCAAGCTCATGGGAGGGTGCGGGGCCAACAGCACGAGACCCTAGCCCTGTTGTGCCATGTCAGCTCTGTTCAAGGTGATAGTGGCTCTATGATGGTTTGGGAAGCATTTTCATGGGATACATTAGGTCCCTTAGTGTGTCTGGAGATGTCCTTAACCACTGTGTACTACCAGCATGTGCTGGCTATTTACCTACAAACTTTTATGGCCTCACTCATCTTGTGGCCGAGGGTCCGTTCCAGCAGGACAATGCGCCATAACACCAGGCCACAACCTACCCAGGCATTGCTCAAGGAACCCTCATAATAGCTGGAACTATCCAGTGGCCCTCAAAGTCCCCAGATTTAAACCCTGGGGAAACTCTCTGAGATGCCATGCAGCGGAACATCAAATCCATGGATTCTGGGCCGACATTTCGGGTAGACTTGTGGACAATGCTGCAGCAGGCATGGCTGGCATTACCTCTGAAAATGCCTCAGCATGTCATCATCATCATTGTCAACCATTATCAATCCACTGCTGGACGAAGGTCTCCCCAAGTTTCCTCCACAACGGTCTGTCTTGTGCCAGTCTCCTCCATGTCACCCCTGCATACTTTCGAATTTCATCCACCCATCTCCCATGTGGTCTTCTTCTGGGTCTTTTCCTGTCCCTTGGAATCCAATCTAAAATTTCGGCTGTCCATCGATGATCTGTCCTTCTGGCAGTATGTCCAGCCCATTGCCATTTCAGGGATTTAACTCTGATCATGATGTCTTCCACTCTTGTCATTTTTCGGATCCACGAGTTCCTCTTCTTATCTCTCCTGGTTACACCAAGTATGCACCTCTCCATGCTTCTTTGAGTTGTCTGTGTCTGCAGCCTTTGTATGTCTCTTTTAGTTAAGGTCCACGTCTCTGCACCATACGTAAGCACTGGAAGGATGCATTGATCAAACACTTTTCTTTTAAGACATAATGGCATATTGCTCTTGAAAATTATGCTGTTTCTTGCAAAAGCTCTCCAGGCAAGTTTTGTACGCCGATTAATTTCTTCATCAATGTGACCCTCACTTGATATCTGCTGTCCAAGATAAACGTACGTGTCTGTTATCTCCAGCTTTTCTCCATCAATCGATAAATCTTCATTTCTCGTAAAAGCATTACAGGCTGTTATTTGCACTAGAGGAGGACTGACACGCTATTAGGTAGGCGCTTCTAATGTTTTGCCCATTGAGTGCACATTACATTTATAATAAGCAACAGATTACTAAGATTCCAACAATGTGAACTTTATTATAAACATCTGAATCAGCCAGGTCTGAAAGTACAGGACAGACACTAAAGTTCAGATATATTACTGCATGTTACTGTACAATGATGAGGTTCCCTAAGGCAGTGTTTTTCAACTGGTGGTACTTCGACACCTGGCAGGTGGTACGCGACATCGTCTGAGACAAGATAATACCATTACACTTTTCTCAGCATTTTGAATGTGAAACACAGTCAAATGCATGGGTCATCATGTATTATTCATTGGATTGGAAAGACTTGCCGTGGACTTGTTTCCGTGGAGGAGCTGAAACGCTTTCAAACCATGACTCATCATTCCCTGTTGCGCTCAAAATAGCCGGAGAACCTATAAGAAAAGGAAGGAAACTTCAAGGTCAAAGTGTCTATTCTGGGCTGATACTTCGGCTCCACCCCTACGCTTCACTAATCACGACATGTCACCGGGTTCCCCTCGCCGTCTGGCTTGTCGTTTTTCTACTTACCAGTTATTCAATTTTGCTACCGCTGTGTGTGACAGTGTGAGACCAAGGTAGTGGTGCATATTAATAAAAAATGGATAAATTCGTCATATGTTCGTCAGTGCAGAGGGAAAGTGATTCAGCAAAGGAACCGCCACTAAAGAAATTAAAACCGGCATCGAATCAAAAATACAGTAATGATTATTTAAAGTTTGGATTTTATTTCACAGAAGAAAATGATCAGCAGCTTCCTGTTTGTGTTACTGCAATGAAGTACTATCTAAGCATTCCATGAAGGCTTCTTTGCTCCAGAGACAGTTAAAAACAAAACATAAAGAGCACACCGAAATGCCAGTAGTATTTTTTTCGTGAAGAAGAGAGATGAATTTATAAAACGCCGTGCTGCTTTTGTGAAGTTCACAACCATCTAAAAAAAAAACGTCTGGACGCATCTTATGAATTGTCCTTGATAGCAGCTACACAAAATAAGCCTCACACAATTGTTGAAGAAGTCGTGGTTCCCTTTGCCATTGCAACTGCTTCAATTCTCTGATGAAAAAATGGCTGATGCTATTCGTGATATTCCATGTTCTGACAACACCGTCTAAAGACGAATACAAGATGTGGCCACAGACGTTACTCAACAAGTGGTGGAAAAGATCACAGCAGCAGAAAATTTGCATTTCAATTGGACGAAACCACTGACATCGCTGGTGAAGCGCAATTAATTGTCTTTGTGCGTGTTCCTGATTCGGACCATATACTAGAACACGTATTATTTTGTCACCCACTACCTGGCAGAACGACTAGGAAAGAAATATTCACAATAATCAATAATTTTTTTCAGTGAACATGGAATATTATGGACTTGGTGTGTAGCAATTTGTTCCGATGCTGCAGCAGCTATTACAGGAAGAGCTTCGGGTTCTGATAGCACGAGCTAAGACAAGAAACAATTGAATTGTTTCAAATCATTGCATCTTGCATAGACATGCACTTGCTTCTAAACGGATGAGCCCATTGTTACATGAGATTTTGGAGGATGCTGCAAAAATAATAAATTTCATCAAAAGCCAGCCATTGAATAGATATTTATTCCGACAATTATGCAAGGATTTGGATTCTGAGCACAGAACTCTCCTCTTTCATACAGAAGAATGTTGGTTGTCGACAGGTGAAACATTATCGAGATTATTTGAGCTACGAGATGAAACGTAACTGTTCTTGATGAATGTTTCATCACCCCTAGCAGAAAAGTTTGAAAATGTCTTCTGGGTGTCCTGCCTTGGCTATTTGGCTGACATATTAAAAATCTAAATGAACTTCATCGGTCGTTGCAGGGCCACGGTCATAACATGTTTATCATGGAAGACAAAGTTTGTGCATTCTACAAGAAAATCTCCCTGTGGCTAAGCCAAGTAAAGAAAGGAAATATTGCATCATTTCCCAATGTGTCAGACTTTATTGAACTAAATTCTGTTGTTGAGACTGGAGATATTGAAACTGCCATCAAAAATCACTTGGAAAAATGGCACACCAAGTTTGCGTTGTATTTTCCATCAGTGTCAAGAGAATGTGATATTGGAATTCGTTGGGTTGCATCGCCCTTCATTATGGACAATGCTGTGAACTCTGACCTGTCCTCTCAAGACCAAGAAGCACTTCTGGAGTTGACATCAGGCCGCAATTTGAAGGAACTTTTAATGAAAAAACACTGACCGAGTTCTGGAGCAAGTGGGGGAAAAAGCTATCATAGCGTTACTGCCATTTGGTTCCACATACTTGTGCGAGAAGGTGTTTTCTTTATTGACGTGTATAAAAACTAAGGAATTGTCTTCAGCTGGAATCTGACTTAATTCTATCAGTAAGCACTCTCCAGCCATGAGTGCAAAGATTAATGTCAGAGAAACAGGCACAAGTTCCCCATTAAAAGTGTGTTAAGTGGGCATACTTTATCCCTTTTTTGGTCATCAAGTTTTTGACACCTTGCTAAGCCACTGGTGATACTCAAATATTGCCATGTCCTAAAAGTGGTACAATCTGTGAAGAGGTTGAAAAGCATTGCCCTAAGGTACCTCATCATTGTACACAGACAGTACTGCACACAGTAATGTATACAGTACAGCACATTAGTGTATGCAGTACTGTATAAGATATGTACAATGATGAGGCTCCCCTATTGCATTATGCACAATATTTCTAATCATCATATGTAAAATTGCCTGTTTTCTATAAGGTAATTATTGTGTTCCCCATTTTGTTTAGTTAATCATAGTTTTCAAAAGAAGTTGATGTCACAAATATGGCTAAGACAGGTGTTATAATAATGCAATAATAAAACAAATAAACACAGACCCAAGAGCAGAAAAAGAAATACTTTTTACAAAGAGTTATTCTGTGTGATAAAGAAGAGGAATTTTTTCCCCTTAATTTAAAAAAAAACCCTGAGTTTTTTTCTGATATTGAGACAATTTGATACTACATGAAAGGGGAGGACCTTCGGTTTATTTCACGGTGGTGCACGATGAGAATTTTTCCGAGACTAACTTATTAACGTGGAAGGAGCGATGATTTCTGTTTGGTATTCCTGATCCACGTCTAGTGCTTGAATTACATACCACTGTATTCACAATATGAAATTACTGAATTCTGAACATAATAAAATGGTTTTAAAAGACATTGCTTCAAACAGTTTTTTTTTCTTGTTCAGTTGTTGTGCTTGCCAGAAAGTCAGCTAAAGTTTCCTCTTTTCCTCATGCAATCAAGCCTTGCTTTCTTCTCAGAAAGTTTCACAGCCATATTTGTTTTTTGTTGACTTTACTACTACATAGTATCCATTACTTAATTTTTCTTTCTGCCGATATCTTTCCCTTCCCTTCACTTTGCTGCTTTTTTTTTGCTTTTTTTATGCCCTCAGATGACAATAATTTCATCTATAATGCTGAGAGAACTTTTAGCCTAAGGACTATGAATGCTGATATCAAAGCTTTCACTATTTCAGATAAATGGTTTAACTTTGACGTGATGACTACTTTTGAACACCATGCATCTATTCTTACAAATTTTCCAACTTCGTCACTTCCGTTTTCGGAAATTTCCCCCTCCCTTATCAAGATTAAATGCACACATTTACGAGAGGAAATAACATTTAACAACAACACAGGAGAGTGGAAACATTGCAGGGGGAAAGGTGATTACGATTACTGGAGAAATCTTCGCTCTGCCCAACTTCCGTTTTCGGAAATTTATCCTATATTTTCTGGTTGAAATACAAATATTTATGGTATAAAATGATACCTAACGCAACAAAAAAGAAACAACACAAGAAAAAAAAAATCCTGACAACAGAGAAATCTTCCCTCCATCTACCTTTTGTTTTTGAAAGTTTTAAAGGCTGGAAATTCCATCCACTGACGGAAAATGACCCCCTTCCCCAGCCCCCCTAAACTTCTGTTCATTTGTGCATCAATCTCCTAAACAACCCAAATGATAATGGAAAAAGGTGGAATTTCTTGAATCCACGGAAGAATCTTATGCCTGAAGATTACAGGGAAATTTTCACGCTGTCTAACTTTCGTTTTTTTTTTTTTTTTTTTTTTTTTGGAAACTGTTGCCTACAAGTTTCAGACTGAAATACAAACATTTATGCACTAACAGTATATTTAACAACAATACTGGACAAAGGCAATATTGTGAGAGAAAAAAATTACAATTACAAGAGAAATCTTCATTCCATTTACCTTACGTTTTTGAAAGCTTTAAAAGACGACCCCCCCTAAAAAAATTTGCTTCAGTTTTGCAGCGATCCAGGGAATGACCCAAATTGATGACAAAAGAAAGTGGAATTCCGCGAATCTGTGGAAGAATATTATGTATGTCAATTTTCATATATATACAGTACATATACCTTCTTCAATACTGGCATGCTTGTTTTTCAAAATATTCTACATTGTGATTATATGTCCTTCATATTTTATTATCTGTGTCTGTTCTTAATTCACCTGTTCTATACAGAACTTTTCCCTCACATTAGGCAATGGCATTTTAGTTTTTGACTTGTAAATGAAAATTGCTAAATGTTATGTGAGTCAAATAAGTGTAGTAATTCCCATCACGAGGGTGTTTGTTCACTGCTGTGAAACGGCCGCTTTGTTTGGAAGTTATCCTTAATATATTGGTCCTACCACAGCTGCTCTATAGCAAACAAAACTTGCTGTTGTTTGAAGGTTACTACTATTGGAAGATAGATGTCTCTTAAAACGTTCGCTGCCGCAGTATTATATCAGCGACAAGCACGCTTTGCCGGTATGACACCCGTGCAAATCTCCCACGACGCCACAAGGCGTCACTCGGCAGCACGATTGAGCTTTTATGTGTTTGGACCAACCAGACGTGTGTTCGCATCTCATAGCTTTGCATGACTTAGCAATTCTAAAATACATGAAAATGTATCCATAATTGATATTCGTAATTATAATTCTACCAGCAATAATATATTATTCTGATACTGAAGTAGACATTTACTGGATACATATTTCGAACATTGGTGCATGTAAAACAAGAGAAATAATACTTACAAATGCCAAAGAATTCCATAAATAGTGCCATGCACACACACAAACATGCAATTCGACTTGGAGCATACTTTTTTTAGCAAAATAGGAAGACAAAATATTTCCTTATCTACGAAGATACAATTCGAAGCATCGCTGAAAGCACAGTGCAGGATTTTCTGGGGACTGGGCCCAGTAATAGAGAGTGTCCCTGCGAATCTCTTTGGCAGAGTACATTTTGCATCGTCTCCTAAAAAAACATCCCTTTTTGATTTTTTTTTTTTTTGACTGGAAGATGGCTACATACTTTTAATGATTTAGATGTCTTCGCTCGGGAAGTTGATGGCTCTTTTGATTCAGAAGTTGACGTACAATGGATAGCCGAAAATCGTAGAGGCTTATCCTTCTTCCCTGAGAATTTATTATACAAGTTGTGGGAAGTGATTATCATCATATGAAATATATGTATTCCTAGCTTCTTGTACCATCTTATGGTATTTCTTTCACAAGGATAGGACGCTAGCATTTGATTTTGACGATCTACCCCTAACATAAATTTATTATAGTTGATAATAGCCTTTGGTTTTTCTTTTATTTGTCCCCTTTTATTTACAGTTTGAACTAAATCGTCCTCAAACTCTGTGGTAATGAAGAAAACATCCCTTTTATCTTTCCATTTGCACACTGCAACAGCATTGGAATATTGGCATTTCCGTTCCCTCTTCAAAAGCTTCAAAAGTTTAGCTTTCATGACACCCTTAGGAAGATCTCGTCGGTCTGCACGAAGAGTTCCAGTGCAATAAGTGTCATTGTTCAACAACTGCAATGCAAGATTGTAACTATTATAAAAATTATCCATATAAATAGCATGACCAACATTTAGCTTCCCTTCCATCAATTTTAAAACTACATTAGCAGCATGACCCCCCCCCCAGGGAGTCCAGTTGCCCTGTGTAAACCAAAGCTTTTAGAATCATACCATTTGGTTTCATTAGCATATAAAGTTTTACCCCATATTTATGACATTTTCCTTTCATGTACTGTTTGAAAATCAAACGACCTCTCCATAAAACCATTGATTGATCAATCATAAGTTTTTTTCCAGGGTAGTATATGCTCTCTATGGTATCATTAAATAAATCCAGTAAAGGCATTATTTTAGCAAGGCGGTTGGTTGTAAACACTTCGGCGGGTTGAGGATTTCTTGAAAAATGAAGGCACCGCATGATCAGAAGGAAACAATTCCTGCTCATATTTGAAGAAAAGCAGTCCATTTTTAATAATGGATCTGTTTTCCAGTAATCTTGGAGATACAGAAGGACCAGAAAAACTTTCATCTCATTTACCGACACATCCTTCCATTCTTTTATTCGTGAACCTTCAGTAACTCCCGAGATAAACATTTCTACAGCATATGCATTACTTTCCCTAACTAATAGATCGCAAAATTCCTCATTTGCTAAAAGATTAAAAAAATCGATTGGCTCAGTTCCTATCATATTAATTTTCAGTCCTGGTACACCAGTGAACGGAATTCTTCTAATGATGTCGGGATCATCACACCAATGTGTAGCCAAAATCTGTTGATGCGGAGTATGAGAAAGACTGCGGCATTCTTCATTCTCACTTTCACTGCTGGTTGTACTACAGCTAGAAAAAGAATACATTTCTGTACTTGATGACAGATTACCGGCATCATCTCTTATTTTCATGGAAGAATGTGCCCACCGAGGAACTTTTGGTTGAGAGGGACCGGCGATAGCGCGTCCAAATATATCCATTGTTTTTGCAGAACTAAGTATTGAAGTGAATATGGATTTTTTTAAATTCCCTTTAGCCTCCTCAATAAGCCTCTCTGTGACATATAAACTATAAGTAGCAAATGCTTTTTATTGCCACTCAAGCATTTATTTATTGATATCTGCCTTCACCACAAAACCAGTGACTTTCAAAGGAAAATAAACATTGCAGTGAAAAGCAGGCGCTGTGTTAGGTCTATGGGAAGTCACCTTACTTTCCCTTCCCTAAACCATGTGGGAAAAATCTGCTATCCCAAAACCGCGGTCACTTTTAGACAGTTGGAGACTCATTTTCAGTGCCAGTAACAAAATAGATAGCTCTCTTCAAGTGGCGAAGGTTTTAGGAAGCGAAATATGAAGACATAATTACCACACCGTTCGGCGGCGGCACCTGGGTTAAGTATTGTATGACGACGTTCGGCGTCGCGCGGCAGTGAAGGAGTTATAGGAGGTTTCACCGCACTAGTTAATATATCCTGTTATTCATAAGGTGTCTTATATTAAGCAAAACTCAATTCCCAGAGCTTTGGAAATACATTACACATTTGCGTGGCGCATATTATTCATTATTATTAGTATTAAACGAAATCCGTCTTGTTGCACGATGATATTTATTCAGCTAAAAAACAAAATCTAAGTACAGGTTAAAAACATGAGCACTTTCGGTGTCACAGTGACACCTTCATCAGATGTGATTTACATCATGTGGTTACATGCTAGTCTTAAATATGTGGAGCAGATGCATCATGGGAAAGGTATTGTCAGTGTCACATGATATACCAGATAACAAGACAGTCGAAAAAGCATAATTAGCCAACGGAAATTACTCAATAGAAACAATAGTTTTTGCGCTGTCCTCCTTAATCAGATTTCTCCAGGGTTCAGGTAAAACACAAGGATAACAGTCATTACAGCAATGTGTATTATAAGCCAAAATATAGAGGCTTTCTGTAAATAACAAGGAATGAACAGAGTTAGGTGTTTATGATCTTAGCATTGTCCCAGTCTGGGATGGAATTTCCAGCACCTACAGTTCTTGCAAAAGAGGTGCTTTGGCGATTCATTTTTAAATTATATCTGTGTTCATTTAATCTCAAATCCAAATTTCTTTTGGTTGAACCCACATAATGATTATTTAGTTGACCAAAAGTATTGTCGAGCATAGGAATAACATACACCCCCCATTTTTTCCCCTTTGTTAATTTTGTAACGATCGTTGCGGATAATGGAATATAAAATGCATGATTGTATTCCAAATTGTATTTTATGACGGAAGCATATGTTGGTAAGAAGGTTTACAATATGTGGATTAAAATCAAAAGATCCAACATACTTTTTAGGCACTTGTTCACTAATTACAGCAGTTTACATAGCAAACCATACTTTATTGTGCACCCCTTAACAACGTCGCCCGGATAACCATGGTTTTTAGCAAAGGATGATATCCATTATAGTTCTTGAGCTCTGGCAAAATGGCTAGAAGAATGTGAATATGCTCTTCTAAATAGGAAGCGTAGAACAGAAATTTTATGCTGAAAAGTGTGGGCAGAATTGTACGGAATTAGAGTGGGTTTTCGATAAACGACAAATGACAGGGAATTGTCAGAAGGGTTACGAGTAATTTGAAAATCTAGAAAAGGTAAAACAAAATTATGTTCAAGTTCTATCGTGAATTTGATGGAGGGGTATTGAGAAGACATAGCGTTGACAAACTGATGTAATTCATCTATGGTATATTGCCAATGTAACAGGTATAGAAACTAGGTTTTTGTGGGAATTCTTGTATTATTATTTTGAACAGCACAGAATCCTTACCTTATTGAATAAAATGGTAACTACAAAAAAATTTATAAAAAAGGTTCTTTTGGCCCATTAAAATCGATGTGGAAAAACAGTATGGTGAAGATGAGCACAAGATAATGATGTGAAGGATTTGCAAAGGCACTGCGCAGGCACTTGAAGCTGCACACTACCGTAACTAAAGAGCCAGCACTGGAAAGAAAACAGAAAAGATAAAAATTATGAAAAATATGAATACTTAAATTACCTATCACATGAAACAAAATGGTATAATAAAAGCATATTTTAAATTAATATATAAGTAAAAACGAATGTTGAAAACTGGCTGAAAAGCAGTCAAACACAAGCTACCATTTCAATGGACAACTGAATTTAAAGCAAACTTTTATATATATTTTTGCACATCATACGCCAGTTATATCAACTGAAATAACATATCTAACATAATGCTTATCAGAAATAACTGTCAAAAGCTTTTCTTATGGCTGCCACCCTAAAAGTATTTTTTTCTAATAATTAAAAAGACTAAAAAGCTTGAGGTCACATTTAGAAGCAGTTTGAGGTTTATGATGTTAGATTTCTATTAATTGCTAAGAAATATTTTAATAAACATAATACAAAAGTTAATATTGCAGAATATTTGCAATGTTATCTGAACAGATTTCTGACCTAGATTCTGCTATCCAGATGGAATGGTCACTGTGTCAACAAGGCATTTTTATGCTCTGACTTGCATAATCTAAATGCTTGTTCAGAACTTATGCTTCAGTTGCTTAGCCATACACAGCAGCCCTGTGAGGTGACACAGCGATATACTGAAAAACTGGGAGAGGCTGCTTTGGTTCCTGCTACAAGATAATGCAATATTCAAATTTTCTTAGTAGTGTGCCAAAATGGATGAAGAGTAACATTTGGTATATCAAAAATATAACTAGATTATAATACTGTAAAATTTTCTGATTTCATTTGGCTTACAAATTATATTACTATCATTGGTTTACACATTATTTTATGATCAAGAATGGCATTGAGACCATCATTGATACATATTTAAGTAGTAAACATATGCCAAATAAATAACAAAGAGAATAAACAGAATTACTTCAGCACTTAAACCATATACAATTAACTGCTTTACTGAAGAGACACATAATCATAAAACACTGATGCACATTTTCATTCCCAGATAATTTTATTTGCTAATTTATTTTACACATTTCAAAACTACATGATTTCAGTTTCTTTTAGGGATAGAAGAATGAATTTCATATCTTTTTTCAAAGTTTTGAACCTACGTTAACAAAAACTGGAGCATTCAAGAGCAAAGGCACATTTTTTTACAAAACATCAAAATGAATTAATAAAGAAGGACACAACCTGAAAATACATACATATTTCCAAAAATTGTTCTTATTTTAGTGTGCAAATTGTACTTAACTTCATTAACGGACACTCACCTAAAAGGTTGTTGTTCCTTTTGCAACATTTACCGCACGTATATTTCCGGCTGGCTTGTCATAATGCGCGATGGACATTTTCGTGGACGTCGTACCTCTTCCCTGTGTCTTCGCATATACTCTTGCAAGTTGTTTTTGAGCCAACACACTATAATTATGTTCACATTTTCATCACATATGCACAACTTTCATTATCTTCAACAAATATTTAAAAAGGGTAAAACGCTATACCCAACTTCCATTCCATTCATCAAGGACTTTAACCCTAATTCTCTTGGTTGTTAATTGATGCCCACGTCCTAATTGATTAATTAATTGCCACCCATGGCAATTAACAACCAAGAAGAATTAGGGTTAAAGTCCTTGATGAATGGAATGGAAGTTGGGTATAGTGTTTTACCCTTTTTAAATATTTGTTGAAGATAATGAAAGTTGTGTGTATGTGATGAAAATGTGAATGTAATTATAGTGTGTTGGCTCAAAAACAACTTGCAAGAGTATATGTGAAGACACAGGGAAGAGATACGACGACCATGAAATGTCCATCACGAATTATGACAAGTCAGCCGGAAATATACGTGTGGTAAATGTTGTGAAAGGAACAACAACCTTTTAGGTGAATGTCCATTAATGAAGTCAAAATAACTTTTTGTTGAAAATTGAAAATTTTCAATGTAAAAAATTAATGATAATGACATTTAGCATGACTACCATCAAAATATCTAGTAAAATCTTCTTTTCTACACCCTTGAGAACTATTTTATTTACATTCCGACTTTTTCCAACATTCTTGATACTTGCTGTTACTATGCTAACCTATTTGTTTTCAATTCTTTTTCTTTGCAGTTTATTTGTGAAATTCAAAACAAAGAAAACAGCTATGGAGAACAAAACCTCAAATTTAATATGAATAAAACACAATATCTTGAATAAACAGTGCTCGAAGGAAAAGTTTATAAATATAGCCCTGGTAACTAAAACACTGATGTTACAAGTACAGAGGTAAAATAACAATAATAATAATAATAATAATAATAATAAAACACCGCACCAGCTTCAATGAATCTTTAAAGAAATAAAAAAAACAATAAATATAATAAAATCATAGATGCCAACTAGTACGTATTTTCCGTAATTTTACGGATTTTTGGTTGCTGTTACGGAAGTACGGAAACACCACTGAAATTACGGAAAATCGCCATTTGTTTTAATTTTCTGAGATAGAAAGCAAATTTTCATCAACTTAAAAATTTTTGTTGGTTCTTCAAGTTTTTCTGGGGAAAAAAAAATTAAATGCTACATTCAGGGCTGCCAGACCTGCGTCAATTGCGCAAGCCCACGCCAAAAGGTTGTTCTTGCACCATTCTGCTAAAAAATCGCCATTTCGACGAAATTTGTGCCAATTTTGCGCCAAAAGTTAAAATTTACCGGTCATCGATATTTTAGCGTTATTTTACGACATTCGAAATAGATTCAGCAGTGAATTCGTATGTGAGATTCTTCCGCGGATTCGCGGAGTCCCCTCCTTTTTTTTTTTTCCTTTTTTTTTCAAGATTTATGCAAAAGTGAAGAAATTTTCGAGATATTAGTTGGGGGGGGTCGTATTCCGTCTGGGGATGTTGTTTTGTTGTTTTGTCTTTTTAAACATTCGGAAATGGAAGTTAAACGAAGTGCAGATTTTTTCATAATCGTATTTTTTTTTCTCTCGCGATGTTGCTTCTGTTCAGTACTGTTAAATATAATTTCATTGCATAATTTCAGCTTGAAATTGTAGGCAACGATTTCCGAAAACGGAAGTTAGGCCGCCCGAAAATTTCCCCGTAATCTTCGGCGACGAGATTCTCGCGCTGATTCGAGGAATTCCGTCTTTTTTTGTTATCATTTGCACCATGTACATTGGTGGCGGTGGCGGCAGCAGCAGAGGTAGGGGGGGGTCCTTTTCTCCGTCGGAGGACGGAATTTCATCCTTCGAAAACGGAAAGTAGACTGAGATAAGATTTCTCTGGTAATCGTAATTTTTTTTTTCTTGCGATGTTTCCTCTACCCAGTATTGTTAGATATCATTTTATTCCATAAATATTTGTATTTCAGCTTGAAAATGTTGGATAAACTTCCGAAAAGTGAAGTCAATTCTGCTTGAAAATGTTGGATAAATTTCCGAAAACTGAAGGCTTGAAAAACCATTATTTCAAGCCATGTTTCCCGATTCAGCGATCGCAAAAAAAAATATTCGTGTGGAAGAACCAAGGCTACTGCACTAATTCAGCACATGGCCAGTGTTTCTACAAGTAACATCGTATCTGAAGTTAAAAAAAAATCCTTTTTCTCTATCTACGGACGGAAGTAATGATGCTCAAGCAAATAGACTGTATCCCATTACAATAACATATTTTGACGAAAAAATAGGGAACAATTCAACTGTTTTGTTATCATTGGTTGAATCAAGTAATAATACAGGTGAAGGAATATTCAACGTTTTGAACAATGAGTTTGTTAAAAAAATATCTCATGGAGCAACTGTGTGTCATTTTTCTGTGACAATGCTAACACTATCATAGGTCAAGTAAAAGGTGTTGTTTCTCACATAAAGAAGGTTCAGCCTGCAATCATAGTGCAGCGATGTTCATGCCATTTAGTAAATTTAGCTGCACAGAAATCTGCTACTCAACTGAAAGGATTTAATGTTGAGCAGTTTCTGATACAGTTTTTTTTTTTTTTTCAGAAAAGTTCAAAGAGGAAACACAATCTAAAACTGAGTCAAGCTGTTTGTGGTACTAAACCACACAAAATTCTAAAGCATGTCAATACTCGCTGGTTATACTTTTGGAATCCATTGACAGAATTTTAGAACAGTGAGAGGCTCTAGAACATTATTTTAGTGACAATGAAGAAGCTAATTCACAGTATAAGAACCTTGAAAGTATGATTGGAAATCCTTCATCTAAACTTAATTGTCTTTTTTTATCTGCTACTCTTCCTTTGTTTACATCTGTTAACGTGTTCTTGCAGCAGGAAGCTCCGCTTGTGCATGTATTAAAAAGAAAACTTCATAGTCTGTTATCTGAATTTCTTGTACGATTTATCAAGCCATCGGCATTTGATGTGACAGCAACATCTCTTGCAGATGGAAATTTTGAAAGAAGGAGAAATCAAAAGAAAACTGTGATCTCGTAATTGGGTCAAAAGCGAGATCTTATATAGGCACAACTGCAGATCTGAGTGAAGACACAGTGGCTACTTTTTATTCTGAGGTAAGGGAATTTTACAAGGCTGTCAACACAATACAGGAGTAAACATTTTTTGTCTTTCCAAGTATAATTAAAAAGTACAAACCCCATAAAAGGCTATTTGAGTGAGCTGTACTTGCCCTGAAAATTTATCACGTCAGCAAAAAAAAATTTTGAAGTAAAAGTGGATAAAAGAAAAATATTGAAATGCAGTATTATATATGGATACCCTAGTACAATTATGTCATAAATAGCACAATTAGGTATTAAGCACACTGGAAAACTTTGACTAGAAATGATGATATTGAAGACACTGATTCCAAAAAATTCCACTTATACTAATAGATATGCCAAGCCAATTTACAATACTATACCAACCATATTTGTCAAGCATTCATTGTGTCACTAAATAAAGCATAAGGAAACACTGAATGTTTTGGGCACAGATTTCCTATATTACTACTTCAGTCCCATCAGCTCTATTTAACCAAATCAACAGTTAACATAAGGAAATTCCCGTGTCAACAAATGTGAGAAAATGAAGAACATTGTTTTTATGTGAGCACTATTGTAATGATCAGTGTGTTCACTGAAATATTTTTCTGATTTCTGCTGGATATATGAGCTAGTTTTAAAACATTTTCTGATGTCTGCAAGTTGTTAACATATAAAAAGATAACACTTACGAAACACCAAATTTGGCTAAGATATGAGGAGAATCTGTAGTCAAGGCACTCAGAAATAGTATAGGATAAATTGCATTTTTCTCCATAAACCACAACCAGACTTGGAGCTTTTCAAACCACATAATTTTAGCAGCTTCTGAAATTCAAAAAAGCAAAAAGAGTAATTTGCAAACTTATATTCTTGATCTTTAGGGAAAATTATAGAGAAAAATAAAGAAAAAATTAGTAGATAAAATGCCACATCACTACTGTGTGAGAATTAACACATGAATAATAATAATAAAAAAAAACTAAAACAAAATGTTTAACACAGCATAATATAAAATCTCTCCAACATGAAAGGGTTTGCCTTGTAAAAAAATTAAAACAATTATAAAGCTTCAGTACTTAAAGCAAGGCAGGGATAAGCAGGATGTTAATAACATTGATATTCACATTGATATTCAAGATGACTGCAAGTGTTCACAAAGAAATGCTGTTTCATCACTAAAAAGTGGCAAAGTTGTGTGTTTTTGGACAAATAAACCCAAATTCAGTTAAGTACAGTGGAATGACAGCCCTCTGGTTACAATGAATAATTCAGTTAGCATGGAAACGTACTTGGTTTTTTATAGATGGCAGAAGTAAACTAATGTGCCAAGTTATAAGAAAGAGAGCATTAGGAATTGAAGAAATGGTATTTTACACAAGCATAATGAATAAGGAACTTTGAAACATGGTGGAAAATTAGCAGCATGACAGACTGAGTGGCTTTAGGTTTAGTAGAAGCCACTCTAAGGTTTATTCTCAGGCAGCTTTCCAACACATTTCATCAGATGGACAAGGATTTGTACAGGGTTCACACATACACATTTACAGAAAATAAATCCCAGGATTTTCCAGGGGTTCATCAAAAAACTCCAGGAGCTAAATTTTTTGCTAGAATCATAGGGCTTTGTTTCATATTTTGAAAATTGGTGTGAAATTTACTATGCATTTAGAATTCTTATGAAATCCTATGGGTTCCACTGTTACAGAGTGTTCTACAATGTGTGTTACGTTTTCAATGAAGTGGCAAAATTTCCCTGCATAAAAATTGTTCAGCATAAAATTTAGAGGAAGCAATTTGGAACATAGCACAATGATAATAATATAAAACAAATTTCCCATGGCACTGAAGATTCCGCATTCCGTAGCCATCTATTCCCATGCACATTGGGAGCAGGTTGGCCAGATATAAATATCATGCAAAAAGGAAAGTGCATGCTAGAAGGAATGGTCATCTTACACTTGTGGCAAGGTTTCTAACACACTGTTGTGACTCCAACTGCACACACAACTGGTATTCTGCAAACCAAGGTTGCTGGAAATATGGCACTCAAATATCTTGCATTGCAGCATCACAAGAGATAAAAGAGATGGCACCACGTCACCACACTACATGGAAGGAAGTGATGGCATCGCAAACTGGTGATACAGGGAGCTAGAACAAGCTGATGCAATTAATCCACATGTTTTGATTATTATTATTATTATTTTTTTCATTACAAGAAAATTTTTTTAGGACTATCTAGGACCAGAAAAAGGGAAATCAAATTCCAGGATCCCAGGGGCTATGCAAACTCTGTTTGTAATACAGTGTTTGTGGGCCTGGAAGAGTCTTTTGAGAGTTTTCACAAACAAGAGTGACCAAGAGCTATGAAGTAGTGGGAAAGCTGTTTTAGTCAAATAAAAATCTTAAGCTCCAGACACCAGACTGTGTGAGAAGACTGTCAGAAATACTGGAAACCGATTTGATATTTTAATTATAGAATATGATGGAGATGCAAATCAACTATTTTTTTTTTTTGCAATTTATATGAATAAATTCATTAAAAAAAGTATCTTTGTAGTTTTTTGTTATTAACACTCTAGGTATATTGACGATTCCAAGTTTAAATTGAATAGTGTTGTATGGCAACTCTCTGTCAATACCTAAGAGTGCTGTACAACGATGATGCAGTGTATTATGCAAGTGTTTTGATGATTAAATTATGACAACATTTTATGTTGATTATTTTGAGTTAATATTTTAACAAGGCATACAAGAGCTCATTAAGATTTTCGCATAATCTTAATTATCTGAATAGGACTTGCAAAGAATTCACAACAAGAATAAATGTTGAGGAGTCTAAAATCACTGGCTCTGAAACCAAACTCAAAAGATTAGCTATGTGGTTCACACAAAAGAGCCACACAGTTAGCTGATTTCATTTACTTGGGCGAGAGATGGGTCTGCGATCTTAGTGAGAGATGGGTTTGCCTCCTCAGGGCGCCCTGTGGTAACAATGGCACACAGAGCAGCAACAAGGGCCTCTGTGAATCTTGGAGAGCTGCCAGCTAGTTCTGTGTGACATTGGCGAAAAGACCCCAACTCACTGGGTTTTGTTCCAGAATCCTTAGGTTGAATGACCAACTGGAACTGTCAGCTGTGGGCTAATCCCCCACACTGATGTACTTACCTGATTAAAAAGACAAAAAGAAATGCAAAAACTGGCTCAAGTGGGGGATATGGTGGACATACCACACTTGAGAAGGACGGTCCACCACAGAATCGACCTGGACTTTCTAAACGGCATATGAGAAAGAGATCTTGGTTGAGTGAGTATAAGATTGGTGTATGGAATACTAGAGCTATAAATGGAAAGATGAATGAGGTGATTGAAGAGATGAATAAGTATAGATTGGATATGCTGTATGTAAGTGAAACCAAAAAGAAGGAAATTGAGATAGAAGAAGCGACTGGAACGTTGAGCGTGTGGTCTGGAGTATTGGATAATGTGAGAGGACAGGCTGGTGTAGGTGTGATTTTAAGTGAAAAGATGAAGAACAACTTGATTCACTATAGTTGCGTAAGTGAAAGAATTATCTGGATTTGTTTGAAAGTGAAACTTCAGAAAATCGTAATTGTTGTAGTGTATGCTCCTTGTGACTCTGAACCTTCTGATAGGAAGGAAGATTTCTGGAATGAGCTGAAAGCTGTTTTGTGCCAGTTTGGTGCTAAAGAGAAAGTTATAATAGCAGGGGATTTCAATGCTAGAGTAGGTCTGCAGAATGCAATTTCTGATAATGTTCTGGGTAAGTTTAATTATCCTAGTGTGAATGATAATGGTGAAAGATTAATTAAACTCTGCATTGAGAATGGTTTGTGTGTATCTAACACGTGTTTCAACCACAAGTATATCGACACATATACTTGGAAAAATCGTACTCTTGATCAAAAGAGTGTGATAGATTTTGATGTCTACGATCAGCGTCTGAAACACTTAGTTGTTGACACTCGTGTGACGAGAGGTGTGGATGTTGGTTCTGAACATCACTTGGTAGTGTCACGAGTGAAACTGAATGTTGGTTGGAGGAAAAGAAATAGGAAGAGGACCAGGATGGAAAGAATAAAGGTTGAAAGGCTCTCTGAAGATCATCAGGGTTATTCTGACGTACTCAGAGAATGACCGAAGGAGCTGGAGTCTTGCGAGAGGGATGTAGAAAACAAGTGATAATGTTTTAAGAACTGTGTTGTCACTGCTGCTGTAGAGGTCTGTGGTACCACAATAGTGGGTAACAATAGAGGTGATGCTTGGTGGAATAGTGAGATTGAAGATGTAGTTAAGAGAAAGAAGGAAGCCTATTTGGGTATGTTGCAAGGTAGAGTCTCTGTGGATGAATATCGCTGTAAGAAGCGGGAAGCTGCTAAGCTGGTTCGCCAGAGTAAGGCAAAAGATAGGAAGGAGAAGGTGGAAAGGCATGAACTGGCTTTTTGGAAAGATAGGAAGTCTTTCTGGAAGAACATGAGACTCAGGAAAAATAGGGGAAACAAAGTTGTAAGTTGTGTGAAGAATGAGATCGGGGAAATTATATGGGAGCCCAATGAGTTAAGTGAAAGATGGGGTGAATATTTCTGTGAGTTATTAGATCAGGAAAACAAAGGTAATTCTGAGGCAGACACAGACGATGTCACAGCGAAGGATGGAAGCACAGGAGGGATCTCAAGAAAAGAGGTGTGTAAAGCTCTGAAATCTCTTCAGAATGGTAAGGGTCTGGGGAGTTGATGGCATAACTGCTGAGATGTTGAAATATGGTGGTGACTCTGTAATTGACTGGTTAACTGAAATTTGCCAGTTGTGCTGGGAGTTAGGAATGGTCCCATGGGATTAGAAGGATGCTATCATTGTTCCCTTGTATAAGGGAAAAGGTGATCAGACTGACTGCAAGAACTATCGTGGTATTAGCCAACTAAGTGTGCCAGGGAAAGTGTTTGGTAAGGTCGTTAATCAAAAAGTACGGGGTTTACATCAAAGAAAGTGTGGGATGTTCAGAGTGGTTTTATGTCTGGTAAAGGCTGCACTAACCAAATTTTTGCATTACACATGATGATTGAAAAGTATCTGGCTGTTGGTAAGAAAGTTTTTGCTGCCTTCATAGATTTAGAGAAAGCTTACAACAAAGTAAATAAAACACTTTTGTGGAAGGTATTGAATGAATATGGTGTTACTGGGAATCTACTTAATAGTGTAAAAGCCATGTATGCTGGCAGTAGAGCTTGTGTACGAGTGAATGGTGTTTTATCAAAATGGTTCTCTATTGGTGCAGGAGTCAGACAATGTTGTGTAATGTCACCATGTCTTCTTCAGGAAGACGCTTTAACGTCTGTAAATTCTGTTTTACACGTTCTGTAAAGTGGATACAGTCTGTGGTGGTGCATTAACTCATTCAATTAAAATATAAATCGGTTAGAAGTCCTAAAGATGTTACTTACGGAAGTGCGTGTTCAGTCCAATGTCAGTAGTTATTGAGTTTCTTCGTCCAAAGTTGTATCTTGCTTCAATATGGCCAGTTGTTAGGGTTAGTTCGAGAGCCATTTCGTTATAAGTTGTACCCTACTTCGGATATGTCCAGATGTCAGGGTTAGCTCCGTTCTGGCTGTGTCGACATCATATTGAATGGGTAAAGGTTTCCAGATAATAATTAAAGATTCTTGAGTTAAGAGTTACTATTTACATACAACTTGAAGTTCCACGTCGTACTTAGCCTTTAGGGCTATCTCGTCAATGCTGCACTCTCTTGGAAATGCTGAGGAAGTCTTCAAAGTTTGGTCAGGTTCATAAAAAATTTAAAAGCTTTAGAAGGTTCCAGTTAAAATCGTTATATACACCACCTCATACCGTCCACAGTCTCAATCACTGGACGCGCGTTTCACCTAGGCTCTATCCTGGCGTTTTCAACGGAGACTTCACACCCTCTGTCGAAGTCTGCTATCTGAAAGTCTCATGTCCACAGTGCGCACGCTCCCCATTTAACCCATTGCCAATGCCATCTAGTGTCAGGTCACATCAACTTTATCTTCATCTACGTCATTCTCACTCTTCCTTTTTCTCTTCCTCTCTCTCCTCTCCCTATTCCATTTCTTCTCAGTTTTGATCAGGTTCCTCCAAGCGTATGAAAGGTAGTATGGACTGTTATTATTGCAGTTAAATGGTTTGGTCTTATTTATTATTACTACTTCTGCTATTTGTATTGTTCTCATATTATTCTGCTGGTTTAATATTGTAATTCCTTCCCAATGGGGTATACATTGACTATCCAAACAGAAGTCAATAAGTGCTGTTTTATTCTCTCTTCTGCTCCAGTTCTTCATGTGTTCGGTCAATCTGATTTTAATATTTCTTTTTGTACTGCCTATATATTGGTTGACGATTTTATTTTGATTATTTATTATTGGTATAGAGTAGACACCCGCTTTTTGTAAGAATGGGGTCTTTCTGTGATAGTTACTAAGAGATTTCGTTATATCTCTCGTTTGTACATCAAAATCTAGGTCATATTTTTTACATGTTTTCTTCATAATAGTTGTGATCTCCGGTATATATGGTAATGATCCACAATTTTTTTTTACCTGTTGAGTCTGTGTACTCCTTTGTTGTTTATTTCTAGGGTCACATCTATTAATAAGGTTATTTATTTTCTTCACATCATAACCAAAGTTTATTGCTGTTCTTTATCCAATTCATATCATTTTTTAGTAGTTGGGCGTTAGATGTATGAGTAAACGCTCTATTGATATATGATCGGAAAGCTGTGTGAAGTCTCCGTTGAAAACGCCAGGGTAGAGCCTAGGTGAAACGCGCGTCCGGTGATTGAGACTGTGGACGGTATGTGGTGGTGTATATAACGATTTTAACTGGAACCTTTTAAAGCTTTTAAATTTTTTATGAGCCTGACCAAACTTTGAAGAATTCCTCAGCATTTCCAAGAGAGTGCAGCATTGACGAGATAGCCCTAAAGGCTAAGTACGACGTGGAACTTCAAGTTGTATGTAAATAGTAACTCTTAACTCAAGAATCTTTAATTATTATCTGGAAACCTTCACTTATTCACTTTGATGTCGACACAGCCAGAACGGAGCTAACCCTAACATCTGGACATATCCGAAGTAGGGTACAACTTATAACGATATGGCTCTCGAACTAACCCTAACAACTGACCATATTGAAGCAATATAATAATTTTTACAAAGAAACTCAATAACTACTGACGTTGGACTGAACATGCACTTCCATAAGTAACATCTTTAGGACTTCTAACCGATTTATATTTTAATTTAATAAGTTAATGCACCACCACAGACTGTATCCACTTTACAGAACGTGTAAAACAGAATTTACAGACGTTAAAGCGTCTTCATGAAGAACCTTGTGGTCACGTAATTGTATGTGAACTTTATGATAGAATCACATGAGATATAATGTCACCATGTCTGTTTAATATAATTATGGATGCATGCATGCGTGATGGCAAAATAGACAATACTGGTTTATGTCTTGATAAAACCCATGTGTGCAGATTGCTGTATGCTGATGACACTGTCCTGTTGGCAGAGAGCAAAAGTGAGTTGTCCCGGATGTACGAAGTTTGCATGAAATTCAAACTGAGTATAAATAAGAGAAAAATCAAAGTTATGGTTTTTGAGAGAGGAACTGGTAGCACTGAATGTAATATATGTCTAAATGGCACAGTGATTGACCAGGTGAATGAGTTTGTGTATTTAGGAAACATGTTTGACAGAGAGAACAAATTGGATGGTGAAATTAGTAGGAGAGTGAATTCTTCATTGAAAGTCATAGCTGCCTTGGGAGGTTTTCACAGGAATGATGGGTTCTCAAGGGAGTCCCGCATGACTGTGTATGAAAGTGTAATTGTTCCTACTCTGATGTATGGCAGTGAAACCTGGGTACTACAGAAGAAACATAGGAGTCGTTTGTGTGCTGGAGAAATGGGTTACTAACGGGAAGAGGAGGGGCAAGACACGTTCTGATTGTGTGAGGAATGAAGATGTGTTGCAGTTGTGTAATGTGAAGCAAAATGTTGTTAGCAAGGTGGAGACTAATATGCTTCGGTGGTTTGGCCACGTTGAAAGAATGAGTGATGAAATGCTTACTAAGAAAATGTTTTTAGCCCAAGTGGCAGGAAGGAAAGGCAGAGCAAGGCCAAGGAATTCATGGGAGGATCAGATTCAGGAGAGTTTGCAGGAGAAAAAGATTATGAGTATGAAGTATAGAAGATCTTGTGTACAGCGTGTGATGGATGTTAGTGAAGCCAGAGTTGTATGTCAAGATCACTGTAAATGCAGAAGCTTGATATGGCAACAGTAAGTAAAAATTATCTGGTAGTTTGTATTTCTTTGTGGAGCTAACCTCTGAATCTCAGAGAACATCTTAGTGATATGTATGTATGTAGGGTGTACTGACTTTTATAACAAAGAAATTTTAACAAGGACACAACCAACAGAATAAGCAATGCAAGAAAAGGCTCTTATTAGGTGTACAAAATTATTCTAATTAAAAAGAGACTACAAAGAACTTGCTATTATTGGGTTGGTGTGAATGAAATGTCCGGCGCGAAAGAGTAGTGGAGACAGGCCCCCACCACAGCGGAATGGAACCACCCACAGGTGTTGTGGGATTTACATCACAGAGTTACTATAAATAGCTAGCACGTGTGTGAAGAACAAGATTCAGGCGTGGTTTGTTTGGATGTAGCGTGGCCTACAAAGTTGGTTGGTGTTTTATGGTGCAAGGGCCTCAAAGGGCCAGAGAGCGGAAACATGCAGACGCCGGATTTGAGAGTCCTCTTCCGGTGTGAATTTGAACTGGGCCATTCTGCAGGAATTGCCACTCGAAATGTTAACAAAGCATATGGGGAGAATACAGCCAAAGAACAAACCATTCGGCGATGATTTGTGAAGTTTCGAAGCGGAGATACGGACCTGCAAAATGAAGCACTTGGTCACCGATCTGTTGCTGTTTCTGACGATGTTCTGTTACATGTGGCTGAAGCGGACCTCCCAAAAAGGTGTCGTGAGATAGCAACAGAGGTAGGTGTCCCCCACACGACAGTTGTTCGGCGTCTGGCTGTGCTGGGTAAGGACAAAAAGCTGGACATGTGGCTGCCGCATGAGTTGACAACTGCCAACAAGACTAGGCGTTTGGAAGTCTGCACATAGCTGCTTGCCAGGAACAAACAGGAACCTCTATTGCATCGAATCATCACCTGCGATGAGAAGTGGGTCCTTTATGATAATCGGAAATGATCTGCACAATGGTTAAGCAAGAAACAGTATGCTGGATGGCATCCTAAGCCACACCTACACACCAAGAAGATGATGCTCCTTCTCTGGTGGTCCACAGCCGGGATAATGCATCGGAGATTCTTGGCAAGAGGCCAAACCATCACTGCAGAACGTTATTGTGCTGAATTACACCAGATGCACCAGAAATTGCTGCAGAAACAACTGGCTTTGTTCAACAGACATGGTGTTCTTCTGCTCCAGGACAATGCCCGCCCTCATGTCGCACAACAAACAATGCTGACACTAAGTGCCTTGGGCTATGAAACACTGTCTCATTCTTCCTATTCCACGGACTTGTCTCCGACAGACTATCATCTGTTTCGTCTCCTGTATCACTTCCTGTCCGGTAAAGAGTTCACGACAGGCAACGAGGTTCAACATGCAGTTGATGACTTCTTCAGGTTCCAGCCACAAGACTTTTTCGTTCCGGGATCATGGCCTTGCCAGACAGATGGCAACTATGTGTCAATGCCGAGATAATTTTGCCTAGGTAATTTGTCCTACTTTTCCATTCTCGCCGTCCATGTGTGTTGGTCCTTTGCCGGACATTTCATTCGCACCAACCCAATATATACAGTGCAGTATTCAGACCCACACTCATTTACAGAAGTTAAAACTGGGTGTGAGGGAAGGGTGCCTGTCATCAGGAAGTAACATGAAGTTGATGTGTGAATTATGAGAGGTATAACATTTATAAATAGTGGATTCAATGGTAACATATGATTAGCAAAGCAGATATTAGTTCTAGTCTAGGTACTTCTTCCACAGAGGATACAACTGATAAAAATATATTCAGATAGTTTGGACATGTATGCAAAGATGGATCAAAAAGGGGGGGGGATTTCCTCCATAAAGAAAAGACAAAAACTAAATTTAAGATACTTATATACACTGAGTGGCCACTTTATTATGACCACCTGACAGTTTTAAGCAAATGAGCTATGGCTGCACGCTGTTGCCGCCAGAGGGCGAGGCTAGTATAAAAAGGGAAAGCTTAGTGCTTGTGGCAGTAGTACAAATGATTTTTGGGTGACAAGATGGGTAAAAAATGTGATTTGACGGACTTTCAACGTGAGATTATTGTAGGAGCTCGGAGCCATGAAGCGAGTATCACCGAAACTGCCGCATTCGTGAAATGTTCCAGAGCAGCTGTTGTTAAAGTATTTAAAGACTGGACTGTCAGTCAAAAAACTGGGTCTCTACGTGCAACGTGTGGTCGTCATCAACTAGTGACTGCTCGGGCGGAACGGAGAGTGTCCAGACTGGTAACAGGCAACAGTGCAGCAAATTACAAACCATCTTAATCAAGGATCCCCTCAAATGATCTCTGCACGCACTGTTCGCCATACACTGCATCAGATGGGATATGGCAGCCGAAGGCATGTTTGAACACCTTTGCTGTCTGCAGTTAACAAGAGAAAACGTCTCCAGTTCGCACAGGAGCACAAGGATTGAACAGTCGAAAATTGGAAACAAATTATGTGGTCCGATGAATTATGTTTTCAGTTGCACCATGCCGATGGCTGAGTGAGAATTTGGCGGAAACGGCACGAAAGCATGGACCCCAAATGCATTGCTACAACCCTTCAAGCTGGTGGAGGCAACGTTATGGTTTGGGGAATGTTTTCCTGGCCTGCTTTGGGCCCTCTAATTCGTGTTGATCAACGTCTGACTGGCACATCATATCTAAACATCGTTGCGGACCAAGTGCATCCTGTCATGTGGATGGTTTTTCCCAATGGCGATGGCTACTTTCAACAAGATAATGCGTCCTGCCATAGTGCTCGTATTGTACAGGATTGGTTTCAGGAACATGCCGGTGAGTTTACTTTGCTTAGGTGGCCCCCACAATCTCCAGATCCCTACCCCATTGAGAATTTGTGGGATAAAGTTGAACGGGCCATCAGACAGCTGGATCCAGAACCCTGCAATCTCACACTCCTGGAAAGTGCTATTCATCAAGCATGGTCTCAGATTCCACAAGGCTAACATTGAACAAAATTAAGAATTTACTTCATGGTTTCTTTAATTATTATTTTAAACACAGATAATACTAATTTAGTTATTGTGGCATATGCAGATATTTTTACTGCATATTTATTAATATAATTATGTTTTGTTTTGTGGCAAATGGCGTTAGCGCTAAAGTTTTATTAATGCACATTTTCCAAAGTTGGCAAGTATGCACATGCATGATAAGCAGATGTGCCCAGTTGCTATGGTTACTACCGTTTTTCGAGACTCATGGCAAAGTCGAACGCAGTTTTGCACATTTTTTGTAAGAACATTCTTAGTTGTTTTGGGACAACTTATGTATATACACTGAGTGGCCACTTTATTATGACCAACCCCTCAGTACTTCGTTGGGCCACCTTTTGCCTTTAATACTGCGTCGATTCTTCGCGGCATGGACTCTATGAGATGTTGATAGGTGGTTTCAAACCTGTGGTGTTTCAATGCTAAAACCAAACATTTCCTGTAAAAAGGAAATATTCACTTTAAGAGTACCTACACATTGCATTCAAAACTGTATGTTACATGCCTTCTAATATTCATCTTGTATATCAGGATTATATAATACTGTAATCACTTTCATGACTTTCATCACATGCTGCAGAAAATGGCCCTTCTTGTAAAAGTTTCACAACAGCGGAAGTTCGATCTAAAGCCATTTAATGGACGATCGCCATTGTTTTGGTCTTTCCACAGCCATAAAATTTGGCAGTTTCATCTTTTGGAAACATCTGCCAAAAAAATGGACCAGAATTGCTGGCAGCACTGAATGGCACGTTGTGTTCTATCAAAAAAGATGTAAACAACAATTCAACACGAGTCACATTTCCTTGACCATCATCCGATGTTTTAAAAACCCAGTTTGGAGTTACTATCAGTACACTTCACATTACCTTTGTGTTTGGGACCATTTACATGACGAAAAATATCGTTTCTGCCTCCGTGGGCAATGTTAAAATCATTTTGGCAAATGTCGCAAAATGCAAATTTTACACCTTTATTAGATTTCCTGATACACTGGAACTTTGCGGAGTATGTTTCCTTAAAAGTTTGAAATAACTTTCAGATGGTATAATCTTAGTTAGTACTCATCTTTATAGATTTGCATAAAAGCCAAACTAACAATTCGCTCCTCCCGGTAATTCAACCCTACAACAACAAAACACCACCACACACTAAAAACAACACACATAAGGTATTCCTTTGCTACTACAAAATTGCTCAACAGATTTCACCCTTCTCTTTTCATTGGATGTGATTTCCAGGGGTAGGAGCGATACGAAAAAAAAAAATTCAGGATGCAATTTTTCTTAAATTTCAGGACAATTTTGGCAGACCTGGCATGTAAATTAAATCAAATATTGGAATAAATGTTGAAATGTTATTCTTTTTTAAAAAGATATCTGAATTATTGCTCAGTTGTTAGCAGGAATTTTTACACTTTTAAGGCTAACAACACCCCTAAAGTTTCAGTGGCTAGGTTTGGCCTAAATTCTGTTTGACTCATACGGACAATGCTAAAAATTCTTTCTGCAGTTGCATTACTGTGTGGCACAACAAGAATAGTATGTACCACATGTGGTAAAACTTCATACTTTTTAGCACCAATTGCACCAGTCATTTTTAAAATGTTTGACCATGCGGTATCAATTGTAGGACTACTCGAAACACCTTCTTCCAATTCATCAATTTGATATAAGGCAAACTCCAATTTCACCTTGTCCAGACCATCTTCATTAACAGCAGCAGCTGGGAAAATATTTGCCAAACATTTTTTTATTTTTTATTTATTTCAGGTTTAATGACCACAGTGCGCAACTCAGTGGGCTATAAGCAATCACTCGTCCCTAATTCCAGGGAAGGGAGAGAACCAGTGTCGTAAGACAAACACAACATCCATGCTTCTCCAGGATTCGAACCGGGACCCATCTTGAACGAATGGTCAGAAGATTGCTAAGTACATTGCTGAAGAAAAGGAAGATTCTTCCATCCTAATTCCAATATTAGCAACTTCTGTGTGCAGCAGAAATTCACTTTTCAGCCAGAATTTCTTCAAAACGTAGTCATATGTAACACTTAACATAAGGTCAGGTGATGCGCAACATACTACAGCCCCTCCTTGACAAATGTCAACCCCGCCTTCTCGTGGTGCATCTTGTTCCCACTAAAGGGGCTCTGACGACCGCCAATAGCAGTATAACTATACCATCGGGATTAGAGGAAATGCTGTCCCACACTCACCAACCTGCTTGGCCAGCATGGTGAGTTATGGCCAAACCCCTCCAAAATGACTCCACAACTTAAATCTTGGCCCTCAGTCTCCGGCAGCTGGAATGTACCTGGCCAAGGCAGCGGCCAGTGCGACATGAAGGCAGAGGGTGCTAAGAATCCCCAGAGGACCGGACTAGGCTGCCATCTGATGCTGACCTTGGCTACGTATAATGGACGCTCCCTATCTTCTGATTCAAGGCTTCTTGAATTGGAAGAGGAACTACAAAGGATCAAGTGGGACATCGTCGGGCTAAGTGAGGTAAGGAGAAAAGGTGAAGATCTCATTGAACTGAAAAGTCGACATCTCTTCTACTATCGTGGGAAAGATACTGGCAGAACTAGTGGTGTTGGATTTATAATAAACAAGAAACTGAAGGATAAAGTTGTAGAAGTTGAAAGTTCCTCTGACAGAGCTGCACGACTCGTTATCCAACTCTCGAGAAGATACCAGGCTCAGATTATTCAAACTTATGCACCCACCACAAGTCATCCTGAAGAAGAGACTAAAGAATTTTATGAAGAAATTCATCATCTAAGTAATAAAGGCAAGCAGCACTTGAAAATCATTATGGGAGATTTCAATGCGAAAATAGGGCAACAGCAATGGAACGAAACTTCAGTAAGTAAATTCGGTCACTGTAACAGAAACCAGCGTGGAAATACTCTTGTAGAGTTTGCAGAGGCAGAAGGGTTTTTCATTCTGAACCCCCTTTTCAAGAAAAAGCCACAAAGGAAATGGACATGAAGGCATCCCAATGGATTGACAAGTGAAATTGATTTTATTATGTGTAACAAGAAATTTGTCATGGAAGACTGCAGTGTGCTCAACAAGTTCAACACAGGTAGTGACCATAGAATGAAGATTTAAGATGCATCTCAATGCTAAACTTGAGCGTGGCAAGCTCATAAAACAAAGTGTATTGACCTGAGTCACCTGATCAACCTTAAAAAACATCATAATACCTTCAAATTGGAACTGAAGAACAAATTCTCTGCTCTAGAAGGTCTAAGGTCTAACGTCGGAAGAAGTGGACATCTCTGAAGTTAACAGAAAACCAACCAAGGCTCTTATGGAAACAGCAACAAAAATAGCTGGTACTAAGAACAAGTTGCATATGAACAAATTATCAGAAAAAAACAAAATTCTGATGCAAAAAAAGAAGAGAGATGAGGACAACTAAAGGAGATATGACTTTCACAGTGGATGATATACTAGAGCTATGCAAGACAGTATGAAAAAGTATCACTGAAGATGTAAGGAAATTCAACTGTGAACTAGTGAGGAAAGCAATTGAAAACAACCAAAGCCTAAAGATAGCAAAGGGACATCTCAGTAAGGGAAGAAAATAGATTATGGCTCTGAGAAAAAAAGATGGGTCTGTAACAAGAAATAGAGGTGAAATTTTGACAAGAGTGAAAGATTTCTACTCAAAACTATATGAAAGGGATGATACATGTACTCCAGACATTACGAAAGGTACCAGTACAAGAGTTCTTCCAGTCCTCCCAGCAGAAGTTACGCATGCAATCAAGAACATGAAACAGGGAAAAGCTAGAGGAGAAGATGGAATTACTAAGGACATCATACAAGAAGCAAGTGGAGAAATTGAAAAAGTACTCGCCCAAGTTTTTACTCGGTGCCTTAACGAAGGGAAGATTTCTGAGGATTTGAACAATGCTACAATGATCCTGCTACATAAAAATGGTGAAATTGAGGATCTCAGGAACTACAGACCTATCACCGGTTTATAAAATCTTCACTAAAGTTCTTTCGCACCGCTTGAAGGTGACACTGGACATGGCTGAACCGAGAGAACAAGCTGGATTCAGGAGTGGCTACAGCACTATAGATCATATCCACGTACTGAGAGAACTAATTGAAAGAGTGAGAGAATATGAACTTGTGTTATGCATGGCTTTCATCGATTATGAAAAGGTCTTTGATTCGGTAAAACCATCAGCAGTTACAATGGCTTTGAAATCCTGCGGTATTGAAGATGCATACATTAATATTATTTATAAAATCTATGAAAATGAAAGTGCAAACATTCGGCTATTTGAGAATACAGCACCCATAAAAATTGGAAAGGGAGTGAGACAAGGTGACACGGTATCTCCCAAACTATTTACTGACACTTTTGAAAATGTCTTTCAATCACTGAACTGGGAAAACAAAGGGATAAAGATTAATGGAGATTATCTAACTCACCTTCGTATTTCTGATGACATAATCATTTTTGAAACTACCCCATCAAAGCTGCAGAATATGATCCAGGAACTTGCTGACAAGAGTAGAGAAGTGGGATTAAAAATGAACTTTCAGAAGACAAAAGTGATGTACAATGCATTTACAAGAAATGAAGATTTATCGATTGATGGGGAAAAGCTGGAGATAACCAATACCTACATTTATCTTGGACAGCAGATATGAAAAGAGGGTAACATTGATGAAGAAATTAATCAGCACACAAAACTTGCCTGGAGAGCTTTTGGAAGAAACAGTATAATTTTCAAGAGCAATATGCCAGTATGTCTTAAAAAAAATGTGTTTGATCAATGCATCCTTCTAGTGCTTACAACTTACATACGGTGCAGAGAAGTGGACCTTAACTAAAAGAGACATACAAAGGCTGCAGACAACTCAAAGCAGCAAGGAGAGGTGCATGCTTGGTGTAACCAGGAGAGATAAGAAAAGGAACTCGTGGATCTGAAAAATGACAAGAGTGGAAGACATCATGATCAGAGTTAAATCCCTGAAATGGCAATGGGCTGGACATACTGCCGAAGGACAAGCCATCGATGAACAGCAGAAATTTTAGATTGGATTCCAAGGGACAGGAAAAGACCCAGAAGAAGATCACATGGGAGATGGGTGGATGAAATTCAAAAGTATGCGGGAGTAACATGGAGGAGACTCGCATAAGACAGACCGTTGTGGAAGAAACTTGGGGAGACCTTCGTTAAGCAGTGAATTGATAATGGTTGATGATGATGAATACGTAAAAACAACACATGATAGTCAGAACATCGCGGGGGGGGGGGGGGGGGGGGGGTTATGATTACAAGAGAAATCTTCACTCCAACTATTTCTGCTTATTTTGTGCATCGATCACGAGAAAGCCCCAAATGATAACGGCTGTCGTAATCCCGGGGCCCTGCGCCGTGCATTCTTTCCACTTAGCTTTCAAACAAGCAAAACAAATTCCTCCTCCTCCTCCTCCTCAGAAAAAAAAAGTAGTGTCACAAACTTTGTTCAGGGGCTTCGGGACGACGTTATCCTGGCCCAGCGCCGTGCTTTCTTTCCATTTAGTTTTCGAACAAGCAAAACACATTCCTCCTTCTCAGATAAAAACAAAAGGAAACAAAGATTAAAAGGTGCGTTATGAACTTCGTTCAGAGGCATGCCGACGCAATCCCGGAAAAGAAGCACGCCAGGCCGACGTAATCCTGGGTCACTGCGAAAGAAGCACGCAGGGCCGACATAATCCTGGGTCACGGCGAAAGAAGCACGCCGGGCCCACGTACCCGGTCTGGCGCCATGCTTTCTTTCTACTTAGCTTTCAAAGAAGCAAAACAAATTCTTTCTCCTCGGAATAAAAAAAAAAAAAAAGAAAGAAAGAAAAGAAACAAAGAGCTGTGTCACGAACTTTATTCAGAGGCTTCGGGCCGACGTAATCCCGGGTCATGGCGAAAAAAGCACGTCGGGTCTACGTAATACGTAATCTCGGCCCGGCACCAAGCTTTTTTTTTTTTTTTTGCACTCTTTTAAACAAGCAAAACAAATTTCTCCTCCTAAGATAAAAAAAAAAAAGAGAGAAACAAACAGCTGTGTTACAAACTTTGTTCAGAGGCTTATACGTTGATTAATTACAAAACCAGTAAAAATTTCTTAACAGCGAAAATCTGAATATCCGTAATTTTTCGTTAGTCATCCGTAATTATGGGGAAATCCGTAATAATTACGGAGATTCCGTTACGGTTGACATCTGCATGTCCTCCGTAAGAAGCGGCTTCACAGCAGCTTCGATTCTTGAACTATCTCACAAACGCGGGAACGCATTCATGTACATCGCAAATTACAAGAGTGAGAGCTCTCGGCGACGATGTCACAACGATAGAGTACGCCCCCCTCTCTCTTTCGCTCGCTCCATTTTTTTTAATTTACGGGGTACTTGTAAACTCTAAGTGATGAATCAGTATACATAGTTTACCATTCATTTTTTTTAATTTCAGGATTACACTCAAATTTTCAGGATTTAGAACAATAATAAGGGCATTTCAGGACAAAAAAAAAAAATCAGGAACTTCAGGAAAACTCCGACCCCTAGATTTCTCTCCCAAGAGGAGACCAATCAACTGCTACGATGAACTAGCGACTACAGGGACTTAAATACCACGGCCGCTCGATCAAGTCAGGCCGTGGAAATACAAAATGCAACAATCACCATCGCAGACTCTGCGCATGCGTCTAGCATCGGCACCAGAGTTTGCCGAGAAAAAATTTAAAGGAGTACTTTTACTCCTTTGAAAAAATTAAGGGAGTAATTTTCAAAAGTCGGGAGTGTTTTAGAAAAATTAACAGATGAAATAAAATACTTACAAAAATGCTAGGCAATTATGAAAAATTAATCCAGATTTTTTCATATAAAAAATATTTCACTACTGCTCGATGTATTAAGAATTTGGATGCGTTTTGTTTCTTGTTTTAGAAATAAATATTATATTCGTATTTTAAAACAGTAACATTAAATTTATCATGTTTTGTAATGACCAAATGGAACAGCAGTGTGTTCAAGAAGTGAAAACATTGCACTTTTGAGGTTCTTATAGGCATCTAAAAATATCTAATAAACATCTCAGCAAGTTCCACAGCCACATTTGCTTTTCTGCAGCTGCACAGCATCCAGTGCTTAAATTTTCATTTTGCTGATATCTTTGTTTACCTTCCCATTTCTTTATTGTCGTTTTTTTTTAATGCCCTTGGATGACAATTTTATCCATCATGAATGCATGATAGCTATTTATCTATTTTAGATAAAAGATGAATAGTGTAACTTTGAAAATATAAATACTTTTGAACACCATGCATCAATTTTTACAAATTTTTCAGCTTCGTCACTTTCATTTTCAGACCCCCCTTTTATCAAGCTAAAATGCAAAACTATTGGGGGGGGGGGGATATTTAAGAATACATGTTCTGATCATCATTGGGGGGGATTACAGTTACGGGGAAATCTTTGCTACGTCCGATTTCCGTTTTCGGACATTTTCCCTCCATTTTCAAGTTGAAATACAAATAATATTTATGAAATAAAATTATATTTAACAACAATACTAGGCAGAGGAAACATCATGTGAAAAATAAAATTATGATTACAGGAGGAATCTTCCCTGCGTTTAACTTCCGTTTTCGAAAGTTTTGAAAGACGAAACTTCCACTTTCGAAAGTTTCAGGCGAAAAACATCCTCCACCACTACAAATAGCCCCAAAATTTCTGTTCAGTTATGCATCGATCTCGAGGATAACCTAAATTATGACGGAAAAGGAAAAATTACTCGAAGCTGTCGCACTCTCATGCCTAAAGATTACAGCAAAATTTTTCCGCCATCGAATTTCTGTATTCGGAAATTTTTCCTCCATTTTCAAACTGAAATGCAAATATGTATGGAATAAAATGATATATAACAACAACACTGGACACAGGCAACATCACAGCAAAAGGAAATTATGATTACGGAAAAAATCTTTATATCGTTTACTTCCGTTTCTGAAAGACGATATACTGTCCCGATGCGTATTTTTACGAACTAGTAAAATTCTTCGATGCGTAGTTTTACGCGCCGAGAAAAATTCCTAACGCATACTTTTACACTTAGAGAAAAATTCCTGATATGTATTTTTATGCGGCGAGAAAATTTTCGATGCGTACTAGACATGCAATTAGGCAACGCATTTTGGCAAACTCTGGTCGGCATGTCACTTGAGCACTCCCGTCATGAAGCGCACAAAGCTGGCGATTCAAAGATGACATCATCGCGTGACACAGTGCTCGTAAGGTCCAGTAGAAAATCTAAGTGGATAGTTGCAGGGGATTGAAATATTTCGATTGAGCAATCGAAATATTAAAAAATCCGCAAAAGTTGGCAAGCATGCATGCATTGTCGGTTATGCGCAGTTTAATAAGCATTGTTTCGTGAATCCCTAACGAGTGTTTTGGCGCTGTGATTTTTCGAAAAAATGGCTGTGAATGAGGAACAAAGATGTGCCATTAAATTTTGCTGTCGACTTACAAAGTCTGTGGGAGAGACTTTCCATCTTACCCAAGAGGCTTATAAAGATTAATGTCTATGAAAATCAGCAATTTACAGGTAGTATAACGAATTTATGGATGGTCGTGAGTCGGTGTCTTTAATCGCGCTTGGAGGAAGACCTTCAACGAGTGCTACAGAGGTAGGCACAAATGCAATACGTGTTGTTATACAGGAAAACAGACACCTATCGATTACAGATATCGAAGATATGGTTCACATTTCAAAATCATCAATTCATAGAATTTTAACTGAGTATCTGAGAAAGAAACAAGTTTGTTCAACTTGGGTTCCCCATTTCTCTTCCTTTTCGGCCAAATGCAAGGCCGCACATGGCCACTTCTGTCGTTTTTATTTGGAGAAAATGAATGTTAAGTTGATGCCCCAACCTGCATATAGTCTAGACTTGTCGCCATGTGACTTCTTATTGCTCCCCATTTTAAAAAAAACATTACGGGGATGACAATTTCAGACTGATCAATAATTTATTACAGCTGCGCAGGGGTGCTTCAAACAGCATTTCACAAGAATCCCAGAAAACATTCAAAACTGGGAGGAATGTCAGGACACCTGTATTCGTTGCAATGAACAGTAATTCGAAAAATGTGACTACTTCCTTGATAATTAAGGTACACATATTTTTTTTTATAAAAACATTGTTGTTTTGGGACAACCCCTGTATGTGTATATATATATATATCATCATTGTCAACCATTATCAATCCACTGCTGGACGAAGGTCTCCCCAAGTTTCCTCCACAACGGTCTGTCTTGTGCCAGTCTCCTCCATGTCACTCCCACATACTTTCGAATTTTATCCACCCATTTTCCATGTGGTCTTCTTCTGGGTCTTTTCCTGTCCCTTGGAATCCAATCTAAAATTTCGGCTGTCCATCGATGGTCTGTCCTTCTGGCAGTATGTCCAGCCCATTGCCATTTTTCTGATCCACGAGTTCCTCTTCTTATCTCTCCTGGTTACACCAAGCATACACCTCTCCATGCTTCTTTGAGTTGTCTGCAGCCTTTGTATGTCTCTTTTAGTTAAGGTCCATGACTCTGCATCATACGTAAGCACTGGAAGGATGCATTGATCAAACACTTTTCTTTTAAGACATAATGGCATATTGCGCTTGAAAATTATGCTGTTTCTTCCGAAAGCTCTCCAGGCAAGTTTTATACACCGATTAATCTCTTCATCAATGTGAACCTCACTTGATATCTGCTGTCCAAGATAAACGTACGTGTCTGTTATCTCCAGCTTTTCTCCATCAATCGATAAATCTTCATTTCGTGTAAAAGCATTGAACATCACTTTTGTCTTCTGAAAGTTCATTTTTAATCCCACTTCTTTACTCTTGTCAGCAAGTTCTTGGATCATACTCTGCAGCTCTGATGGGGAAGTTACAAAAATGACTACGTCATCAGCAAAACGAAGGTGGGTTAGATAATCTCCATTAATCTTTATCCCTTTGTTTTCCCAGTTCAGTGATTGAAAGACATTTTCCAATGTGGCATGAAAGAGCTTCGGAGATATGGTGTCACCTTGTCTCACTCCTTTTCCAATTTTTATGTGTGTTGTATTTTCAAACAGCCAAATCTTTGCACTTGCATTTTCATAGATGTTTTTAATAATATTAATGTACGCATCTTCAACACCGCAGGATTTCAGAGCCATTGTAACTGCTGATGGTTTCACCGAATCAAAGGCTTTTTCATAATCGATAAAAGTCATGCACAATGGAAGTTCATATTCCCTCGCTCTCTCAATTAGTTCTCTCAGTACGTGGATATGATCTATTGTGCTGTAGCCACACCTGAATCCAGCTTGTTCTCTCGGTTGAGCCATGTCCAGTGTCACCTTCAAGCAGTGTGAAAGAACTTTAGTGAAGATTTTATAAACCACTGATAGGAGGCTGATAGGTCTGTAGTTTCCGAGATCCTCAATGTCACCTTTTTTATGCAGCAGGATCATTGTAGCGTTGTTCCAATCCTCAGGAATCTTCCCTTCATTAAGGCATCGAGTGAAAATTTGGGCGAGTACTGTTTCGATTTCTCCACTTGCTTCTTGTATGATGTCTACAGTAATTCCATCTTCTCCTGGAGCTTTTCCCCGCTTCATGTTCTTGATTGCATGTGCAACTTCTGCTGGGAGAACTGGAAGAACTCTGGTACTGGTACCTTTCATGATGTCTGGAGTACATGTATCATCCCTTTCATATAATTTGGAGTAGAAATCTTTCACTCTTGTCAAAATTTAGCCTCTATTTCTTGTTACAGAACCATCTTCTTTTCTCAGTGCCATAATCTGTTTTCTTCCCTTACTGAGATGTCCCTTTGCTATCTTTAGGCTTTGGTTGTTTTCAATTGCTTTCCTTACTAGTTCACAGTTGAATTTCCTTACGTCTTCAGTGATACTTTTTCGTACTGTCTTGCATAGCTCTATATATTCCACTTTGGAAGTCACATCTTCTTTAGTTGTCCTCATCTCTCTTCTTTTTTGGATCAACATTTTGGTTTTTCCTGATAATTTGTTCACATGCAACTTGTTCGTAGACCCAGCTAATTTTGTTGCTGTTTCCATAAGAGCTATGGTTACTTTTCTGTTAACTTCAGAAATATCCAATTCTTCTGATGTTAGGCCTTCTAAAGCAGAGAATCTGTTCTTCAGTTCCAACTTGAAGGTATTATGGTGTTTTTTAAGGTTGGTTATGTCAATACATTTTGTTTGCCTTATGAGCTTGCCACGTTCGAGTTTAGTGTTGAGGTGCATTTTACATCTCACCAATCTATGGTCACTACCTGTGTTGAACTGTTTTAGCACACTGCAGTCTTCTATGACGAATTTTTTGTTACACATAATAAAATCAATTTCACTTGTCGTCCCATTTGGATGTCTCCATGTCCATTTCCTGTGTGGCTTTTTCTTGAAAAAGGAGCTCAAGATGAAAAACCCTTCTGCCTCTGCAAACTCTACAAGAGTATTTCCACACTGATTTCTGTTGCCGTGACCGAATTTACCTACTGAAGTTTCATTCTGTTGCCGTTGCCCTATTTTTGCATTGAAATTTCCCATAATTATTTTCAAGTGCTGCTTACCTTTATTATTTAGATCACGAATTTCCTCATAAAATTCTTCAATTTCTTCTTCAGCATGACTTGTGGTGGGTGCATAAGTTTGAATAATCTGAGCCTGGTATCTTCTCGAGAGTTGGATAACGAGTCGTGCAGCTCTGTCAGAGGAACTTTCAACTTCTACAACTTTATCTTTCAGTTTCTTGTTTATTATAAATCCAACACCACTAGTTCTGCCAGTATCTTTCCCACGATAGTAGAAGAGATGTCCACTTTTCAGTTCAATGAGATCTTCACCTTTTCTCCTTACCTCACTTAGCCCGACGATGTCCCACTTGATCCTTTGTAGTTCCTCTTCCAATTCAAGAAGCCTTGAATCAGAAGATAGGGAGCGTCCATTATACGTAGCCAAGGTCAGCATCAGATGGCAGCCTAGTCCGGTCCTCTGGGGATTCTTAGCACCCTCTGCCTTCATGTCGCACTGGCCGCTGCCTTGGCCAGGTACATTCCAGCTGCTGGAGACTGAGGGCCAAGATTTAAGTTGTGGAGTCATTTTGGAGGGGTTTGGCCATAACTTACCACGCTGGCCAAGCGGGTTGGTGAGTGTGGGATAGCATTTCCTCTAATCCCCGATGGTATAGTTATACCGCTATTGGCGGTCGTCAGAGCCCCTTTAGTGGGAACAGGATGTACCACGAGGCCAAGCGGGTTGGTGAGTGTGGGATAGCATTTCCTCTAATCCTCGATGGTATAGTTATACCGCTATTGGCGGTTGTCAGAGCCCCTTTAGTGAGAACAGGATGTACCACGAGAAGGCGGGGTGGACATTTGTCAAGGAGAGGCTGTGATGTTACGCATCACCTGACCTTACATCCCACACATATATATATATATATATATATATATATATCATCATTGTCAACCATTATCAATCCACTGCTGGACGAAGGTCTCCCCAAGTTTCCTCCACAACGGTCTGTCTTGTGCCAGTCTCCTCCATGTCACTCCTGCATACTTTCGAATTTCATCCACCCATCTCCCATGTGGTCTTCTTCTGGGCCTTTTCCTGTCCCTTGGAATCCAATCTAAAATTCCGGCTGTCCATCGATGGTCTGTCCTTCTGGCAGTATGCCCAGCCCATTGCCATTTTTCTGATCCACGAGTTCCTCTTCTTATCTCTCCTGGTTACACCAAGCATACACCTCTCCATGCTTCTTTGAGTTGTCTGCAGCCTTTGTATGTCTCTTTTAGTTAAGGTCCATGACTCTGCATCATACATAAGCACTGGAAGGATGCATTGATCAAACACTTTTCTTTTAAGACATAATGGCATATTGCGCTTGAAAATTATGCTGTTTCTTCCGAAAGCTCTCCAGGCAAGTTTTATACACCGATTAATCTCTTCATCAATGTGAACCTCACTTGATATCTGCTGTCCAAGATAAACGTATGTGTCTGTTATCTCCAGCTTTTCTCCATCAATCGATAAATCTTCATTTCTTGTAAAAGCATTGAACATCACTTTTGTCTTCTGAAAGTTCATTTTTAATCCCACTTCTTTACTCTTGTCAGCAAGTTCCTGTATCATACTCTGCAGCTCTGATGGGGTAGTTGCAAAAATGACTACATCATCAGCAAAACAAAGGTGGGTTAGATAATCTCCATTAATCTTTATCCCCTTGTTTTCCCAGCTCAGCGACTGAAAAACACCCTCCAATGTGGCATTAAAGAGCTTCGGAGATATGGTGTCACCTTGTCTCACTCCCTTTCCAATTTTTACGTGTGTTGTATTTTCAAACAGCCTAATCTTTGCACTTGCATTTTCATAGATGTTATTAATAATATTAATGTATGCATCTTCAATACCGCAGGTTTTCAGAGCCATTGTAACTGCTGATGGTTTCACCGAATCAACAGCAGATACATACATATATAGTATATATGGCTTTGCAAACCCAGTCACTCGCACCCATTTCAATTAGTTGGTTTTGTATTATAGAACACAATTGTGTTGTTCACTTTTTAAATATTATATTAATAAAGATTTGCTTCTATTGAATTTCATCTGGAAAATCAAATTTTTTATACAAACATTTTTGCAAAGAAAAAAAAATTCCGAGCCATTTCTTTTTAAAGAGGGGGTGGGGCGATTGCACTACATTAGATCCCCCACTGCAGCACGTATGTCATTTAACCAACCTTTTATATAAGACCAGCAAAGAGGCACAAAAAATACATGAACTAGCTTCTGGGCCAGTGTTGACCAAGTTTTCCTGAAATTATGAACAGGATATATTGCATGAAAACTTTAATTAGAATATATTTCAGTGATCAAGGAATTTTTTTAAAAAATCTATTTTTGTAGCAGCACAATTGACTGAAACCAGCAGTCTTTATTGACTGTGAATACAGG
Organism: Macrothele yani; assembly: GCA_039090855.1. Lineage (NCBI taxonomy): Eukaryota > Metazoa > Arthropoda > Arachnida > Araneae > Macrothelidae > Macrothele > Macrothele yani. The sequence goes on along the minus strand of CM077016.1, from coordinate 69,904,726 downwards.
AAATTCAAAATATTTCGAACATTTACATTTTTCTAATATGTTGTGATCAGTGCAAGGTACAGTTCTTTCTGAAGTGCAGGTGAGTTTATCCTGAAAGCACCTCTGGGTAAATGATGTCGAGTGTTCTTCCACGTGGAGCTAAGATGAAGAGGTTTTTATCATTGCCATTTCTGGAGCAACCAACATAAAGTTGACCATGGGAAAAGCATAGGTTTTGCAGGGAGTCCCACAACTTTTAATGACTGACCCATGCCTTTTAGAAACTCATGGCGAAACTGAGACGAACAGGACACCATATGCGTCTAAACTGAAATGGAGAAGGACGGATGGGATGATTGGAATGCGTAAAATAAAAACATGGTCTACTGCAGCAAGGCCAGTCACGATGGTAGCTTCAATGACATTTGATAAGTTTATTGACAGTCAGTCGTGTTCCACTGATGAAAATTGGTGGATCCAGATTCCTGAAAAGCATAATAGCCTACGTGCAACAATCTTGAGCTGCTAAATGTATGAAGGAACACCCAGAACTTCAACTGAATAGTGGTAATGTACTACCAGATTGTTTTTGAAATAGTGTCACATGATGTGTATGTATGAAGAGTGCCAGGAAATTGGGATCTAAGTTTTTTTGTTTGTAACATTCACAGTGTAATTTCTTGGTGCAAGAATGGCACTTTGTGTTTACAAAAGTGTTGTGCAACATTTGGAAACACTGCATCATGTAGCACTTGAAACAGTTTTTCCAACATTTTCCATTGATATAAATCCATCTGAAGTATAAGACATTATGGCTCCATTTCCACATTTCAGGAGATTTTCATCAAAACGTTCAGCAGCAGTATCACTTGTTGCTAGATGAGCTCACATGTTGGCTGTTAGTTATAATGATGAATGTTCCTTCAAATGTAAAACTAATTTATGCAGGCCTGCATTTCATCAGCTTAGGTCCACATGGAATGAAAGACAGTAGAGCTGCAGTTTGAAATGTAAAGGAACCAGCGAAAACCTCTATGTTCAGCAGTTTCTTCTGTAGGTAACTCACTGACAGAAAGATGCAGGTTTTATTATTATATTATTACAGATGAAAGATTTCAATGGGCAGAGTTCACATTTTTAAGTAGAAGGCCATGGACAAAGCAGAAGACCTAGAATATCAGGACTGGTGGTGCAAAACAGACCATTATTGAAAGTGGTAATTTTTTTGAAGCAAAACGTTAGGAGGGTTTTTTAACCTATATTCCCTATATTATTAATTGCTCCCAATTTTTTTTTATGAAGAATGACTGATATTACACAATAAAGAAGAGTTCAGAACAAAATAACACTGTACTAATAGAGAACAGAAGCATTTCTAATAACAATTAGCTTACATATAAAAGGGAATGGTTTGCTTTCAGTAAAACAATTTTTTTCTTTTTATGTTTTTTTTTCACTATCATCATTATTGATGACAACAAATACAGAACAAGAAAAAACAACAGAAACCTGAAAACATGCACCATGTAATTCTGACACATAACTTAAAAGAATGTGGCAGGTAGAGCATTAAGCTAGTAATTAGTTTTTGTGTATACCTTTAACTTCAAACTGGGCATATTCATGAGCTTTAAGAATAGGATGAGCACAACAAAGCCAAGGCAACTGTTTCTTCATCTGTGGTATTACATAATGAAGAATAAATCCCCATCCTGCTGCTGTAAAATGAATACCCATTTGAAGGTAAGGCTGAAAAATAAGTCAAAGCCGATTTTAGACTTTTGAAACAAACAAACAAAATATATATATATATATAACTGAGCAGAATAAAAAGTACATATAACCTACATATAAAAGTGACTCATAAAATGAATGAGGGAACATGTTCAAAATCAATTATGAACTCGTTTCTTCAATAAATTTACCAGTTTCATATTTTTTTTTAAACAGCCTGTAATATTTATAATTAAACTCAATGGTCTCTGAATTATGGCCACCAATGCAAAGTTAGTCCACCTCAAACCATATAACTGCCCAAATATGTAGTGGCATAGAGGTCAGAATTACAGGATACATCTGGTGATACTGCCTGCCATGTGGACTCCAAAATGTACCATAATTAAGTGCATGTTTAAATTTCAGCCTAAGACAACCTATAAAGTTGGACTCAAGATCTTTTGAATTACTTAGAAACCTTAGGAATAATAAAACCATCATCATTACCCTTACTAATAAGTCCAGAGAGTTAGCAACAATGAATAAGGCAGGCTATAATGCCAAACTATTAAGAGTTCATAAATGACTCCAGCTCATTAAAACAGAAGACTGACCTGACAAATGCTCTAGCAACCAAGGTTAGAACCACATCTCAATTGCAGCATTTAACTACTGACGTCAAGCAAGCAGCAAAAATACCACTAGGACCTACCACTCCACTATTATTCAGAAGATTAAAACACCATAAACCAGGGTTGAACGTGGGACCTATTTGTAGGCAAAAGACAATCCCTCACTTATTTACTTGAGAAAGGGATGGCCAAGTTCTTAAAACCTTTCCTACTGGAATCTGAACATGTTCAAAACTCCTCTGCAGACTTCATACACAAGATAGCTAATTTGAAGCTAGACCTGATGGATACCGCGGTTTTTTTTTTTTTTTATGTTGCTTCGCTTTACCCCTCTATCGTAGTACTTAAGTGTGTGATAGCTAATTTGAAGCTAGACCTGATGGATATCCTGGGTTCTTTTGATGTTGCCTCGCTCTACCTCTCTATCGCAGCACATGAAGTGTGTGATAACTTAGAAGACCAAATAGTGAAATCAAACCAACATCCCAGAGAAGTAGTGCAAGAATTAAGGAGAACCTTAAACCTGGTCACCAACAACGAATATTTTAGTTATGATGGAATAATCTATAAGCAGACCAGAGGAGCACTCATGGGTTCACCGATTTCTGGAATCCTAGCAGAAGCCCTATTACGACCAATGGAAGACAAAATATTTTCTGACTGTACCTTAAAACCTAAAGCCTGGTTCAGATATGTGGATGGCATCTTCATTGTGTGGCAACACAGGCAACAAAGCTTGAAGACTTTCCATCAAGAAATAATTCTTTATAACTTTACATATGAACAAAAAAAAGCAATGGAGCCTTACGGTTTTTGGACGCCCTTCTTTTTAAGAAAGAAGATGGCTGGCTTCACACAGAAGTGTTCTACAAACTGTCAGCTGTACCTATTGTAACCCATCCCACGTCCTTCTGTCTGAACTCCTACAAAACAGCTGTTTCCAGAGCATGGTTTAGAAGAGCACTTGCTAATTCCTCCACCAAAGAAGCCAGAGATAAAGAAATAGCAAATACCATCAAGGAACTTTCAGCTGGGTTCACTAGGCAAACGTTAGATTTCATTTTATGAAGGGTTCAAGTGCCTAAACCCAGGACTCCTAATATTCCCAAACAACAGCGGTTTAAGACATTGTGGAGATCCATAACGTATTTCCCCAAATTCTCTTTCAGGTTCAAAAACTTCATTAAAAAATATGGAGTAAATGCTGTCATTAAATTTCCTGTATCTATATCATCATCATCATCATTGTCAACCATTATCAATCCACTGCTGGACGAAGGTCTCCCCAAGTTTCCTCCACAACGGTCTGTCTTGTGCCAGTCTCCTCCATGTCACTCCCGCATATTTACGAATTTCATCCACCCATCTCCCATGTGGTCTTTTTCTGGGTCTTTTCCTGTCCCTTGGAATCCAATCTAAAATTTCGGCTGTCCATCTATGGTCTGTCCTTCTGGCAGTATGTCCAGCCCATTGCCATTTCAGGGATTTAACTCTGATCATGATGTCTTCCACTCTCGTCATTTTTCGGATCCACGAGTTCCTCTTCTTATCTCTCCTGGTTATACCAAGCATGCACCTCTCCATGCTTCTTTGAGTTGTCTGCAGCCTTTGTATGTCTCTTTTAGTTAAGGTCCACGTCTCTGCACCATACGTAAGCACTGGAAGGATGCATTGATCAAACACTTTTCTTTTAAGACATAATGGCATATTGCTCTTGAAAATTATGCTGTTTCTTCCAAAAGCTCTCCAGGCAAGTTTTGTACGCCGATTAATTTCTTCATCAATGTGACCCTCACTTGATATCTATATACACTGACGGAAAAAAATCCCAACACCACGAAAAAATAGTTGTACAGGAATGAAATGGCGGCAATACATTTGTATAGGTAACATATTTAATCGATTAAGGTTTCAAGATCACAGCTTATTGTAAGCGCAAGAAGAGCCATTTTAAATGTGAAATGCTGGTACATTAATAACCGGTGTAACCGCCAGAATGTTGAATGCACGCAGGCAAACGTTCATGCATTGTGTTGTACAGGTGCTGGATGTCAGTTTGTGGGATGGAGTTCCATGCCTGTTGCACTTGGTCGGTCAATACAGGGACGGTTAATGCTGGTTGGGGGTGACGCTAGAGTTGTCGTCCAATGATGTCCCATACGTGCTCGATTGGTGAAAGATCTGGTGATCTAGCAGGCCACGGCAACATGTCGACACTCTGTAGAGCATGTTGGGTTACAACAGCGGTATGCGGGCGAGCATCATCCTGTTGGAAAACACCCCTGGAATGCTGTTCATGAATGGCAGCACAACAGGTTGTATCACCAGACCGACGTACAACTGTGCCGTCAGGGTGCGTGGCATAACCACGAGAGTGCACCAGCTGTCATAGGAAATTGCTCCCCAGACCATAACTCCAGGTGTAGGTCCAGTGTGTCTCGGCTGCAGACAGGTTGGTTGCAGGCGCTCACCTGGCCTCCTTCTAACCAACACACGGCCATCACTGGCACCCAGGCAGAACCGGCTTTCATCAGAAAACACAACAGATCTCCACTCCGTCCTCCAATGAGCTCTAGCTTGACAACACTGACGTCGCAAACGGCAGTGGTTTGGAGTAAGTGGAATGCACGCTACAGGGCGTCTGGCTCGGAGCTGTCCTTCAAGTAACCGATTTGTAACAGTTCGTTGTGTCACTGTGGTGGCAACTGCAGCTTGAATTGCTGCCGCAGAAGCGGTACGATGCGCCACGGCCATACGCCGTACACGGCGGTCTTCCCTCTCAGTAGTGCCACGTGGCCGGCCGGATCCCGGTCTTCTTGAGGTAGTACCTTCCCTTGACCACCGCTGCCAACAATCATGCACAGTGGCTCCATTCCTGGCAAGTCGTTCTGCAATATTGTGGAAAGAAAATCCACCTTCTCGTAGCCCTATTACACGACCTCGTTCAAACTCCGTGAGCTATTGATAATGGCTTCTTCATCTTCTTAAAGGCATTCTTGACTAACATCAACACCCTACATTGAATCTCAACGATAACTAATGCTCACGAACGTTACAGCGCGTATTTACAGCAAACCTGCTTTGCATGTTCCGAGGGGCGCTACTAGCGCCACACGTATGCTCCGAGTGTGAAATTTGCATAGACGTCATCTTACAGATGTACTCTCACCGCCTACCAAATGTCGTTTATCTAACACAACCCCTTCTTGGTGTTGGGATTTTTTTCCCGTCAGTGTATGACACTGTATCAACATGTAAGACACCAGTAAAAAATAAAAAAAAAAAGAAAGAAAGCTCAGTGGGAATTTACGACATCCCCCAAGTATATCCAGATGGCAGCAGAAAATCACACATAGGGTTGATGAAAAGGTCCCTTCTGCTAAAGAGCAAAGAACATAAAACAGACACAAAAAATGTGAAAGCAACAACTGCTCTATGCAGGGAGGTCATCCAAAAAGGAGCAATCCTGCTATTAAACAGGATCAAAGGACTAACACTCTACACAAGCTACATTAGCACAGTTATATGGATAACTGTTGAAATCATAACTCACCTGCACCCAAACAATTAAAGCTTGTCCTTGGAACTGTCAGATGCCTGGAAAAATCTCCTGAACAAACATCGAAGAAACAACCAATAGTGTCCCTCGATACTACGTGAGCATGTCTCAAACACAGAATTCCACATGAATAGAACAACTGTTTGCTTCAAAATGTCAAAATTTTTTTAACTGTTTCAATGTTGTCTGTTACTTTTAGTCTCTGGTAATCTAGTTCAAATGAAGCCTCCCAGTGGAGCATGAAAGTTCAGCAATTATGTATTGAGAGTTTGTATTTACACCATTAAAGAAGATTTTAGATTCATGAATTATGTGTTATGTTATAAAAATGGTGTAGTGTATTCAGTAATTTTAATCTTGATGATCTTTGTTTTCCGGTTTTTAGTTGTATCCACGAGCTCCTGTAATAACTGTGACTACGATGGCTGATACTGAAGTTGCATCAAGCAATTGCAAATCAGCATATTTTTTTCACCTTTTTTTTTTTTTTGTTAGAAAAACCCTGAAAAATCTGATGTACTAACAAAGAAATGCAAACTATTTCATCATAATAGTTTTACTTCAACATGACATCATTCTGGCAGCTAAATATCAAAACATTTCTTTCATAGGCAAAAACTCAACAGATAATTTTCCATAAATTCAGTGACATATCTGTAAGGCCACAGATATGTCCTAAAAATGTGACACTAGAGGAAATCCATAATGATAGGCACCTCTGCCACTTCTTAAAAGAAAATATGCTGAAGTCCCCAAATATGACAACACACACATATATTCATGCTTCTTACAGAAATAGAAAACATACTTGAATTGGATTCTGTATGAACTAATGTTACATGACTTACTTGTAAAACAGTGAATACAGTGCTGACATGAACAGCAAAAACCAGGACAGCAATGAAAATGCATAATATTGCATCAGAACGAAGTCTAGTCAGCTGTAAATAAAACAAGCTACAGTTTGATTGCCAGTTTATTAACTAAAATTTACTGATATGAAGAATAAATAATTACAATGACATAACAAGTAAATGATTTTTATAAAAAATATATATTCTATATTTTTCCACATGCTCAAGGTTACATTTTTAAAAATCTCTACTGTGAACAGAAATTTGAACACAGATGTCCTCCTTTCTTGTGAGTTCTGAACAATATGGTTGTATAGCAGTAGGCATCAAGCCAGTGGTAATACAAATAGTAAAGAAAACAACTAATAAATATGGTCTTGCTCAATATTTACATACTGAACTTCATGCCTACTGCTATACAACCATACTGTTCAGAACTGCACCAGCAGAAAAGCAGAACACTACAGACAAGCAAACATTGCTTTGCTCCTTTACAAACCTAGAAGCATTTTTTCTTTTCTTAGGGAGGAATGTGCCTATGGAGACAGAACTTTTAAGTTGTGATATGTCCTTAACAAGCAGTAATTATTCACAAGGAGACAGACAACCATCATGGCATATATACATACACAACCACAAATTTACCACATCCACAGTCTAATTATATTTAAACATATTGTTTTTTCATTCAACATGAAAGTATTCTTTATTGTTCCAGTCTAATATACATAATTTTTTGAGATCGTGGGACTTTTAAGCCAGGAATCAACTTACTCTGAACGTATGACATGAAACAACTTCACTTGAAAGTTGATCTATAGTTCAGAGGAACAAAAACCAGGGAATATTTATAAATTTCATTTGTAACAGTTTTGCCAAGGAAATGCACTGCAAGACAGTCACAGAAGAAAAAAAAAAAAAAGAAAGAAACAGCTTAAAGCACAGAAATTTAACATGAATTAATTACATACCACATTTAAACATTTAAATATCTACACACAGAATTAATTTCCCAATAAATGGATTTATTTCTTCTGATTACAGGTGTGTTCATTTGAATCAAACCTAAATCAAGACATGTATATATTTGAACATAGCTACATTATGTATCACTCTGTAATGACTCTCATTAATTAAGCTTTATTATACACCTTTATAATTGCAAGGGACATTGAATAAAATGTTACAATTGAAGGGTTCCCACTCAAAAGTAGAAAAGAAATTCCCTGACTTTTCCAGGTGGTTTTGAAAGTTTTCCCAGAGCAGTGACCCAAATCATGTTGCAATTATTTGTTACATTTCCTTCTGTTCTTGCATTTTTCACCAAAGCATACAATTGTAAATTCTTTAAATATCTGATCTTTATACAATTACCTGCTTTTTATTAATAATAACTAAATGCATGAAGCACATTATTTTCAGTACCGTAATTCTATGAACTTTTGCGAACCTGAGAGGTATAATGCCCACATAAAATTTCTTAATACATTCCCATTTTGCAGCATTACTAAACATCTAGCTGAGCATAAAAATGATGTTACCCAAGGAAGTAGACCTAATTCTTCCTTGACATTATTTACTCTCTCAGATACTTTACATGACATTATTTAATCTCTCAGCAATGTCTCTCTGGAAGAATACGGAGAAACCGGCTCCTTTCGTCAGCAAAAGGGCTTTACATATTTGGGAGAGCACTGAAATAGCTACCTTTTCAAACTGCAATACTGATAGTTCTTACTTTATCCCCATCATTTGGAAATACACTCATGTTGATAAAAAACAGAACACCTGAAAGAGGTCTAGCTATGACTTAGATTTTTACAGGATATGTTCATTAGGCAATACAGAACAAATGATTAGCATCTTGGTTGGTTGGTTGGTTGGTTGATTTTAATGGCGCAAGGGCCATGGTTGGCCAAAGAGCGCCAGACAAAAGACAGACAAACAAACAGTATTAAAAAATGTGCGATAAAGTTTAAAATATGGCTGATCAAATAAAACTGAAGAATGAGAACGATGAAAGGGCTAAAAAAAAATAATGAAACAAACAGTATTAAAAACATGATACAATAATTAAAATCTAGCTGATTCAGTAAAACTGAGCAATGAGGATGATGATAGGGCTAAAACCTAGATACGTTTAAAATAGTCAATTTGTTTAAAAAATGAAAAAACAGCAACAGTATTGCAGTGGTCATTTAGCAGCCGCTGCAGTGTAGCGGCGTCCTCGTTCAACAAATGAGAATGAAAGAAATGAAAACGTACATCACGAAAACGAACACAGGTGCACAAAAGATGAGTGACGGTGAGTCGGCAGTTGCACGTCTCACACATCGGCGCAGTGTCGCCACACAGCAAAAAGCGGTGAGTGAATCGGCAATGCCCAATGCGGAGACGAGCAAGCACCACTTCCTCCCTACGGTTCCGACGATATGAGGATTTCCAGACTTCAACATTAGGTTTAATACGATGCAGTTTATTTTCCACCTGTTGGTCCCACAGACCTTGCCACGTTCCCTTGATATGGTCGCGAACCGGAAAGCGGAAATCCCAGCGAAACAGTGGCAAGGGTGTGATGACCAAAGAGGAAGCAGATCTAGCAGCCGCATCAGCACACTCGTTACCCGAGATTCCAACATGCCCGGGAATCCAACAAAATTGTATCTGGACACCGGCCTCGAGCAAAGAACAAAGAAGCCTTTGTACGGTAAAAAGAAAAGGGTGGTCACAGCAGTCCAACGATGACAAAGCCTGCAAAACACTCAAGGAATCAGTGTACACCGCAGCCCGGTGATGAGAACTCGACTGAACATGGAGAAGGGCGAGATACACAGCATGCATCTCCGCTGAAAACACAGTGGCCTCAGCTGGAATCTGCGCTACTGAAACGTCATCAACACAGACAGCCGCGGATCCAACGACTCCATGCATCTTGGAGCCATCAGTAAAAATGGGAGTGTAATCAGAATGTAGGTCACGGTGCTCAGCGAAGAGCTGCTGGTACACTGACGCAGGGGTTGAGGATTTATTGAAAGATGTAAAGGTGGTATCAACCATGACACCAAGTGGGTGCCATGGCGGGTCCCCAAAGCCCCTGGTCTCTCCAACAAGTGACAAGTCGAGCCCTACATCACGGGCTACGGCCGCCATACGAAGACCGAAGGTTGAAGCGCACGAGGGCCGGTTCCCGAATAAACGAGCATGCTGGGGATGAAAAACTGCATCGTATAAAGGATGGTCTGGAAGAGATCTAAGTTTCAGGTAGAATTGAATAGACAGCTGCAGACGGCGTAATTCAAGCGATGGTTCGTTCGCGTCAGCGTAAAGGCTGGGAATCGGAGATGTTCGAAATGCTCCCGAACAAAGACGCAGTGCTTGATGGTGAATAGTGTCCAAAGGCCGGAGAACGGAACGACGAGCAGAGCCATACACGATACAACCATAATCCAGTTTCGACCGTATTAGAGAATGATAAATGCGAATCAACGACACCCTGTCTGCGCCCCATGAGACTCTCGAAAGGATCTTAAGAATAGATAGAGCCCGCAGACAGGAAATCTTGAGCCGCCGAACGTGCGCACGGAATGTAAGCGCACGGTCGACGGTCAGTCCAAGGAACTTGGTCTCCGGCAAAACTGGTATGGCTGCACGGTCTAAAAACAGCTCTGGGTCAGGATGGATGCCGCGCCTCCGGCAGAAATGGACACACGCTGTCTTTTCGGGAGAAAGAACGAAACCATTGCTATTCGCCGCTTTAAAGATCTGGTTAATCGCAGACTGCAACTGCCTTTCAATAAAATTCATGCTGGATGACGAGCAGAAAATGTGTAAATCATCAACATAAACTGTACCCGAAACCGCAGGAGGAAGATTTGTTAAGAGACAATTAATGCGAAGGATGAACAATGTGACAGATAAAATGCAACCTTGAGGAACACCTTGTTCTTGATGGAATGTTGCCGATAGCGTCGTACCCAGGCGCACCTGGAACACCTGATTGCGAAGAAAATTTAAAATAAATGTCGGAAGATTTCCTCGCAATCCGCATGCGTGGAGGTCACAGATAATACCATGCCGCCACGCACGATCATAGGCTTTCTCGATGTCAAAGAATACAGAAACCAGGTGCTGCCTACGCACGAACGCCTCGCGCACAGATGTCTCAAGGTGCAGGAGATGATCGTGAGGTGAACGATGACGACGAAAGCCGCTTTGTGATGGTGAAAGTACTTGATGATATTCTAAAAAATGAATTAACCGGGAATTAACCATGCGTTCAAGAACTTTACACAGACAGCTAGTGAGAGCAATTGGACGATAACTAGAGGGGGACTTAGGATCCTTGCCAGGTTTGGGAAAAGGCAGAACAAAAGCTTTTCGCCAAGATTCCGGGAAACTGTGCTCCGACCAAATACGATTGTATAAGATTAAGAGATTCTCGAGAGACGACTGCGAGAGATGACGGAGCATGTCATAATGGATGCCATCGGGACTGACCGACGTAGCGCCGGACCGATGCAGAGCCACCCTGAGTTCAACCATGCTGAAGGGGAGTTATATCCCGTGTCGAGAAAAGGCGCAAAGGATATTCTCTGGCGTTCCGCAGTGGATTTCACTCTTTGAAAAGAAGTAGGATACGCCAGGTCACTCGACACGGAGGCAAACGCCTCCCCTAAACAATCAGCAATCTCCCCGACTCCAGCATATGTGCAGCCGTTGCTCTCGAGAATGGATATCCGGTGAGAGCTGTAGTTACCGCGGATCTTTCGAATCTTTTCCCACACACTTTTCGAACTGGCACGTGAAGTGAGAGATGACACATATTGGATCCAAGACTCCCTCTTGCTACGTCGACGCACCAACCGAGCATAGGATTTTGCTCGTTTGAATTTAACGAGATTAGCATCGGTCGGATAACGCCGAAACGTAGACCAGGCCTTATGTTGAGCTCTCCTAGCCGCTGCGCATTCAGGGGTCCACCAAGGCTTCGGACTTCTGGAGAGTGTCGTCGATGTTTTTGGGATAGAAAGATCAGCTGCCTGAAGAATACAATTTGTGACCTCAAGAACCGCTGCGTCGATTGACTCTTGGGTCACCATTGCAGAAGAGATCAAAGCTAACGGCGTGAAGACCTCCCATCTCGCACGCTCCATCCTCCAACGAGGAGGGCGGGAGGCAGAAGTTGGCATGTTGGCATGATGCGAGAGCAAAATCGGATAATGGTCGCTCCCGTGGAGGTCGTTACACACCGCCCACGACCAGTCAGCAATAATTGATGGTGATCCCAAGGTCAAATCGATCGCACTGAAGGATCGTGTCGGTTCATGGAAGTACGTGTCAGCACCGGTGTTAAAAAGGCACAAAGAGGCCGAGGACAGAAGAGACTCTATGCGACGACCTCTCGTGCTGATGCTGACACTACCCCACAAATGATGATGGGCATTGAAGTCACCTAGTATTAGAAAGGGTGAAGGCAGCTGATCAACCAATCTCTCCAGTACCGAGACGCTCACGTTCTCGTCCGGCGGCAGATAGACACTGCAGACAGTAAGAGGTACAGGCATAGAAATACGAACCGCCATGGCCTGCACAGTTGTGGAAACCGCGACGGAAGATACCGGAACTCTGTGAGGGACGAGAATAGCGACTCCCCCACAGGCTATATTTCCAGACGAGTTATCAGTCCGAAATGCACTGTAGCCTCGAACTGAAAGCAGGTCCGATGGTTTAAGCTTCGTCTCCTGTAGACAAAGGCACACCGGAGAGTAAAATGAAAGCAGATGTTTCACGTCATCAAAGTTCGTCCGAAAACCTCGACAGTTCCACTGAATGATTGAAGCCATGGTTATTAGTGAAATGAAAATGAAAATGATCAAACAAAGTCCGGCTCCATCGCCTCTGCTGGGGGTTCCCCCAGATCTGGAGGCGTGTGACCAGGGGCTAAGATCGGAGCATGTTTTGTCCCAAGTGTCGTACCGGGAGGCGCACGACGTTGAGTTGTTTCCTGAGATTTTGTAGGAGAAGAAATGCGTTTCTTATCCTGGGCTTTGGTCTTTTTGTTAGAAGAAGTGGCCTGAGTTCCCTTGTTGGGGGTGGGATGAGTCTGCTTCGGCGAAGTGGTGGGTGGCGCTTTCAGACCCCTAGCTCGAGACTGGAGTGCCTCCAGTTCGGCTGCGATGATGTCGTTAACATTGAATGAACATTTAAGGGGGATCTCAATGTCGGTCTGAGTGGCAACCGTAGATTTGGCAACCACCACTGAAGCGTATGATCGCCGATCAGATGTAACAGGAACCACTTTTCTTCTGGCCTCAGGATAGGAAATATTTTCCACCGTTTTGATCCTTTGGATTTCCTTCTCCTCCTTCCACTTGGGACAATCTTTGGCTGATGCCGCGTGTGAACCCTTGTAGTTCACACAAAACTCAGCCTCGGCCACACATTCCTGCAGAAGATGTTCTGTGGCACCACAGCGTGCACACCAGGGATTGCTCCTGCACGACTGCTGAGAATGGCCATAAGACTGGCACCTAAAACATCTCAAAGGGTTAGGGATGTACGGGCGTACCTCTAGGTGAAGATACCCTGCCTTGATGGACGTAGGCAGCGAAGGGCTATCAAACGTTAAAATGATGTTGCGGGATGGGACGGACTGCCCATTCCGCCTAAAGAGTATACGCCGCACACCCGTAACTTGTTGACTCCTCAGTTCTTCTAATAGCTCTTCCTCAGTACACTCAACGAGGTCCTGAGAGGAGACAACGCCTCGAGATGAATTTAGGTATCCATGGGGTGTTATTTTGACAGGAGTCTCCAGCAGCGTGGTGGTGTTAATAAGTGTGGTACTGTAGGCCACAGTGGACATCTCTACAAGAAGATCTCCAGATTGGAGCTTCTTTACGCTCTTGGGAGAACTTGCTATGGATTGCAGTGCTTTGTTAATCCAAAATGGACTTTTGGCACTCAAAGGCTTTGAAAGGTCCAATGAGTGCACAAAAAGAATCTGGCATTCGAGCAATCGGGCACATGCTTTTTAGCGGAAGGAGCTAAGCCTTCCTCAATACCTCTTTTGGTTCGTGGGAAATTTAATTTTGAGCCATAAAAAGTTTTTAGAATTCGTCCGCCGACTTCCCCACCCACAATCGAGCCCAACGAGGGAGAGCCGGAGGTCCGCAAGCCCAAGTGGACGCAGGACACGGCTCTAGGGATAGCAAGCGGATATAGCAAGTTGATAGGGCAGACATACGCTCGGCGTGCACCCAGACTTTCCCATGCCTGGGGAACACCCCTTTGGCATGCCCACCCTATCCCCAGACTCACCCTGTCGTACGAGACGACAAGTCGTTAGAGGTCTGGGCTCCACTCGGCCACAGACCTCATTGACTAGGAGTGGGTTATTTCCCAGCCGCCCGTTTAGGGTGAAGCAGGGGGCAAAGAGGAGTGTTGGCAACTGGCGACAACAACACCCAGGCCTCCAGAAACCTCAGCCTCCAGCATTCCCTTTTCCACCTTACGGGTCACCACACAGGGCAAATGTGCAGGTAGGTCTAGCTAACCAGCTCGGAAAAACAAAGAAAGAAACATGAAATGGAGAAGACAGGAAAGAAAACGAGAAACTATAATCCTGAGCTGGCGCATAATCACAACCTCAGCAACCTACAACTGAGGCGGGAGCGTGTCAAGTGAAAAAAACAAAAAACATAAAAAATGTGAAAATTCACATCTAGTACATGTCGGCTCGGGCCGTGGGGACGCCATCCCCCAGCAGCTGGATGAACAGCTGTCCCTTCGGTGATGTAATCGTTCAAGACGAAATGACAAAATGATCCGTCACAAGGTCAGCTCGGGCCGTGGGGGTGCCGCTCCCCAAATAACTGGTAAACCAGTTATCCCCGTGCGGGCGATTAGCATCTTGGTGTCATACGTACCAGGTGTGTTGATGTAGCTAATAATTGGTGTGGCCACCTCTGACTTGTATCACCTGCTGTACGTGTTGAGGCATCCAACCAAATAATGTGTGAATGGTGTCCTGTGAAATAGCCATCTAGGCTGTATTGACCCACACCCAAAGTTCGTCGAGAGTTGCTGGCTGATGGTTGTACCACTGCACCCGTTGTTTTGAGTGTGTCCTAGAGATTTTTTATGGGTGGTAAATCCAGTGATCTGGCCAGCCATGGCAGAAGTGGAATGTCGTTATTCCTGAAGAACACGCGTGTTGCAGCTGCAACATGCCGTGTGGTATTGTCCTGCTGAAATATGGTCCCAGAGATGTCCTGCAGGTATGAAACGCCGACCAGCTCTAGAATGTCATTGGCGTAATGTAATGCGCACTCGTTATGGTGGTACGGATTCTCACGAGATGAGATCTGCTTTCGTACTCCAGGGATCATAGCATACTTCTGGAAAATTTTAGGTAGGAATTTTAGGAATTTTTAGAAAAATTTTAGGAAAATTTTAGGAGTGTATTTCAATAAAAACTAGATGTATATTTGTATACATCTAGTAAAACAACTTTGTATACATTGTAAAGAGTTTGCTTCACACCCTTCAACCATATATACTGATAGACTGCGCATGACATCAAAATTTCTGGCTCCAACATAAAATCACATGACAACAGTCAAAAAGATGGGTTACACCTGCTGTGCTTATGGTTGCTCTGAGCGATATAGTAAAGAAAGTTCTATGATTTTTCATGGGTAAGAAACGAATTAAATACCTAAGTCAAGAAAGTTCAATTACTTAACCAGAAACTTGCAGCTATTGATATAAAAATATAGTAACTTAAGAAAAAAAAATGGAATGCATGTTCCAAATTCTTCGCAAATGTTCATCACATTATAAATCACAAAATGTAAACAACCCGATCATGCATGTATATAGTTCATAAGTAAACTTACCTGAAGAGTTTTCATTATATATGAGGCGCATTCACATAATACACCGAAAACACTGAAATTCTGCAGCGTAAATTAGTAATCATAACAGCATTTTTACACGAAATTTGGAGTCTGATGATGACGTGCCCAATGTTTGAGCCATGGCGGCTTTGATGCAGCTATTGCCAATGTGCAGTCCATTAGTATATATGGTCGAAGTTAACACCCAAATTTTTTGCATAACGTCTAATGTCTAAAGTTTAAGTATGATTTACTTCTAATGTTCAGTTCTTATCTTTTCACGTGTTATTATCATATTCAAGTATATTTACCACATTCAAGTTTCACTTTGAACATTAATATGCTGTTGAACCAGAAGCAATTCACGATTTTCACAGTAAAGTTTTCAGGTTTCACATTAAATTATAATATCCTAATAAGGTAATTGAAAACCAAGAACTATGTACAATTGTTCACTGAATTACTTTTTCATATTATTGTTTTAACCTTTTCCTGATTAGCCTATCTTTTTCTGCTTCTACCACAACTAATTTACTTTCAGTTTTCTTTATTTCAGCTGAACCTTGTATGATCAAGTTAGAGGCAACTGCTATTTCAACAGTATTTTGTTTTTCTACAGCTTTTCTCATTCTTTCTGTTCCCTCTTGAATTATTGCTAGGGAGGCTTCTTTATCGTTTTTAAGTCTATTTATTTCTGCATCATTTTCTTTTATTTTGTCATCAAACTCAGCTTTTCTTTTTTTCTCTAGCTGCTTTTCCTTATTTTCCCTCTCTTTCTGCTTCCTTTCTTTTACCTTTTTTGATTCTTCTTCCTTCAGCTTATCAACATACTCTTTATAAAATTTATGTGAATCACAAACACTATTTAACAAATTTCTTGTTATGGGAACTTTACTTACACATCCATAGTGTTTAATGGCCCTTTAACTATTCTTAATGATGTTATAGTTGAGTCTTTTAAGTTAGCCTTGTCCTTCCTTAACAGAGCAGTGTTAACCGAAAATCCCCTTTCTGCATCAGCATTACCATGAGGTAAAACTAAAATTGACTTTATGAGTTTAGCAAGATTTGAGTATTTTTCTTTTCCGCTAGAGTCTTTAATACTAAATATATTACTCCAGTAATGATCAATCCGCACTGGAATATGCCCTTCCTCTGAAAATTTCACTAGTTCATCTAGAGTTGGCTTATCGCAATTTAAAAGTTTCCACTCTTCTCTTACTCTATCAATTTGTTCCTCAGAAAGATGCAAAACACTTGAAATTCTGGTTATTTCCGAAAGTCCTTCAGTGACTGAAAGTTGAGTTGACTCTTTCTTTGGTTCTTTTACCTTTAAAACTTCTATGTCTCTTAGCTTTTGATTGCAGAATGGCAAATTTGACTTTAAATATTTTGTGGTTGCAATTAGTGATGATCTTACATCTAAGAGAAATAATTTCTGCCTGGTCTCCTGAACATTCCTGAGGAGATTTTTTATCTTCATACCAACTTCTAACTCCCTAGTTTTTTCCATGAATTTTTGTTTTCAAAATCTACATTCTTTAGGTCTTCTCCAAATTTCCCTGCTATAACATCATCTTGGATAAACTGAGCCATAACATTCCTCATTAAAGTATTTAAATCAGAATATAACTGGTGTATTTTTGGTTCTTCACTCTGATAACATAATGAAAACTTTTCAAAATTTTGGTGTGAAAATGAAATTAATGCTAAATAGCAAGGAGTAAGCTCATTTTTCAGGAAACAGTGAATTCTTTTATACCTTGCCGAATTGCGCAGTTGTTTTTCAAATATTTTTTGAGATGGCAAGAAGTTTAAAAAATATTCTGTAATATTTAGCCATTGATCCAAGAGCCTCTGGGCTACAGAACCAACGGTTAACCATCTGTTGCTGACATGACGCAAAAGAAATTTGGCAGTGACCAATGTTATATCCTCGACAGATTTATAATCCTCTCGTCTTGCAGCACTACTCTTTAAAAAGTAATGCATATCAGTAGCAAATTCGTCAAAATCTATATTTAAGCTTGTCAAAAAAATTTTAAATGCATTACTAACAACATGCAGGTTGCAAAAACCTAGTTCCAAAGATTTCTGGCCTGTTTCTTGTTTTACAACTTCATTGAATTTGCGTAAAAGCACTTATTTACATTTGGGCTGTCCATGGATACACAAATAATTCTGTTCAACGAAATATTGAAGGATGATAACACATCAAGAATTTCTTTTAGAAAAATATCTGCTGTTGCATGACCCAGAAAAACGCTTGTTAGGTATCGGCAAGAAACTGAATTTATTTCTGAAGACCAGTACCTGAGATACACATCCAACTGCCGTTTCACTTGTGTATTTGTAGTTTCATCAAATGCTATAGTAACCTTTCGTGGGCTACTAGATGCAATGTCTTTTTTCAAATCCTCTTCAAAATATTTTGACAATCCATGTGATATCACATAAGCAACTTTTTTCTTTAAGTTGCATTTTGGCTGCAATAGCAGAATCAGGAAACATTTCTTTGAAAAGTTCAACTGTTTCAGTGCATGAAACAAAAGACATATTGTCCTTAGCAACTTTCATGGCCCATAATGCTTCGGCTTTAGCCAACTGTAAATCATGACTCAGTACTTCACTAATATTTGTTTTGGGCTGAAGATCCCGTCCTCCAAAGGCTTTCAGGATGGACTTATTTTGAAATTTACTTTGAAATTTCTGCAAATGTTTTTTCCTTTATGATGCGCTTTTACTTGTGAAAAGCCACTATTAGAAATGTTGAAAATTTCTGAACACAATATACACTTAGCAGAAAATATTGTTTCAGTTGCAGGACACCATTCTTTCAACTTCACTCCGTCCAATTCTTTGGCGAGCCACGCATCTTGAAATTTCGTTTTGGATTTAGGCATCTTAAACACTTGTATTACTAACCAGAAAATGAAAGGGAAGTACAAAAACACGTTCCAATATTGCAAAACCAGACAACTTCCCGAAATTTGGCTGCGAGGATGTCAGAAGATATGAAAAAAAAAAAAAAAAAAAAAAAAGCAGGTCACCACTAGAGAACTGAACCTGCACACAGCACAGAGAACACCATAAAAGACGTAAAACCAGAAACTATCATACGCATCTCACGCAAGTTCAGTCAAAGCGAGTCGGAGTAAAGATATATTGCGCATCGAAGGTCGCTGTCGCCGACGCATGATCGAAGGTCAATGATCACGTGCTCTACTGCCTGCCAAGATAATACTCAGCTACCATCCCATCGTCATTACCGGAGGTTACGGAAGGAGACCACATGTTTCCTCTTTGCTTCCACCCACCTGCGGTTTACAATAACAAAACATCAGCAGAAAGAGGAGGTTCCACAAGGCATGTACAAAAATAAAGTACGATCTTCTGCGTGCCACGGAGTTCGTCTGCAAAGCGCAAACCAGGGGTGAAAATGCCCCCTCCCCTTTTCCCTTAGATCTCTTGTTACTCTCAAAAACTGTTCGAAGGCAAAAAATGGAACGCCCGCCCCGAAGCAAGTGCATCTCGATGGCGTCATTTTTCCCTCCCTTCAGCAGCACAGCATATAGGCTATGTTTCTACAATAACAGGTCTTTTTACCTTACCGTAATGGTAAATTTATTGGCGTTAATAACGGTTGTGTTTTTAATAAAAATAAGCTTACGAAAATTTTAGGATGAATAGCAAATTTTAGGTCTAATTTTAGGAATTTAAGGAGGGTCACAAAATATTAGGAATTTTAGGAATTTTAGGAGGAATGCGATCCCTGGTACTCGATAGAACCCCCACGCGATAATGCCTCATGCTGGTGCGGTATGCCTGGTGCAAACACACTCTTCGTGATGCCTCTCCTCCTATCCTTTGTGGACACAGATGCAGCCACCATTTTTGTCTATACAGAAGCACATTTCGTCTGAGAACACGATATTAATATTATGCCATTTGTCAAGCCACTCCCTCTATTCGATGCGCCATTGTAGCCTGGCAGTCCATTGCTGTGGTGTTGAAGGTCGCCTGAGGGGCTGACGAGCCTGCAGTCTGAACTGTAATAACGGGTGACATACTGTTACAGACAGGGCTCAAAATTTCAGGTCTAACTCTACTAGCCAAAAAAAAATTTCACTCGCCATCACACCACTGCGACACGCAAGAGACAGAGAAAGAGTGAGACAGTGAATTTGCAGCAAGTTTTCTGTTTTAATTATTGTGTATACACATATTTATATTGGGTTGTCGGAAAAGTCATGACGCATTTTAGCTATGTTTTGTAAAGGTCATTTATTGATAGAAAGAACAAAGAGCAATCAATGATATAATGCCCGTTTTGTTCGATAACCTTTTGCCATCTTTCAGTGAGCTGCAGAATGCCTCGTTCATAGAAGGACCCGTCTTTTGTGGCGAAAAACTGTACAAGGTGCTGATTTACAGCCACATCTGAATTGAACGTTATACCACGCAAGGACTGTTGAAGAGAGGGAAACAAGCGGAAGTCTGACGGCACAAGGTCAGGCGAGCATGCTGGGTGTGGCAACACATGAACGAGCTCTGGACATTTCTGGATGACGGATTCGTTCAAACTGTCCTATTGTGGACAGTACACATTCGAATTGATTGTTTGGTTCCATGGTAGGAGCTCGAAAAACACGACACCTTTAAAATCCCACCACACTGAGACCAGAACCTTTCGCTGATAAATGTCTGCTTTGGACGTCCTTTGAGGCGAAGCAGCACGTCGGGACCAAGACCGTTTGCGCAGCACATTGTTGTACACAATACACTTTTTGTCACCAGTTATCAGTCGCTTCAAAAAATTATTGTTTTCCTCACGTTAATGAGCATATCGCAGATCTTTATACGCACCGTCAATTGAGCTTCTTTGAGTTCATGAGGAACCCCCACATCGAGCTTGCTTATGTATCCCAGCTTCTTCGGGTGTATATGAACGCTTGAATGATGGATGTGCAATGTGTCTGCAATCTCTTGTGTCATGTAACGTGGGTTTGACTCGATCAATGCCATGATTTGGTCGTCATCAACCTCGGTGGGCCTCCCCGACCAAGGAGCATCGTTGAGGTCAAAATCCCCAGCACGGAGTTTTGCGAACCACCGCTGGCCCCGACGTTTTTGTAGAGCATTATCGCCGTACACTTTACGTAACTTTTCACAAGCTTGACACGAGTTCTTCCCTTTACGGAAGTAAAGCAGTAAAATACGGCGAAAATGCACAGTTTGGTCTTCCAACTTCAACTTGATGTCAAATCTCTGCAAATCAACCAAATCGCTCACTATTCCTTTTAGACTGCAGCTAGAACTGGCACCTGTCGAATGCCATAGCGACAACAGAGCTGCAAATGCCTCTAGTACTTCCAAAACCGCCCAACCGCCATCGGGTGCCAAAATATGTCATGACTTTTCCGACAACACAATATATATATATATCATCATCATCATTGTCAACCATTATCAATCCACTGCTGGACGAAGGTCTCCCCAAGTTTCCTCCACAACAGTCTGTCTCCAGTCTCCTCCATGTCACTCCTGCATACTTTCGAATTTCATCCACCCATCTCCCATGTGGTCTTCTTCTGGGTCTTGTCCTGTCCCATGGAATCCAATCTAAAATTTCGGCTGTCCATCGATGGTCTGTCCTTCTGGCAGTATGTCCAGCCCATTGCCATTTCAAGGATTTAACTCTGATCATGATGTCTTCCACTCTTGTCATTTTTCGGATCCACGAGTTCCTCTTCTTATCTCTCTTGGTTACACCAAGCATGCAGCTCTCCATGCTTCTTTGAGTTGTCTGCAGCCTTTGTATGTCTCTTTTAGTTAAGGTCCACGTCTCTGCACCATACGTAAGCACTGGAAGGATGCATTGATCAAACACTTTTCTTTTAAGACATAATTGGCATATTGCTCTTGAAAATTATGCTGTTTCTTCCAAAAGCTCTCCAGGCAAGTTTTGTACGCCGATTAATTTCTTCATCAATGTGAACCTCACTTGATATCTGCTGTCCAAGATAAACGTACGCGTCTGTTATCTCCAGCTTTTCTCCATCAATCGATAAATCTTCATTTCTTGTAAAAGCATTGTACATCACTTTTGTCTTCTGAAAGTTCATTTTTAATCCCACTTCTCTACTCTTGTCAGCAAGTTCCTGGATCATACTCTGCAGCTCTGATGGGGGAGTTGCAAAAATGACGTCATCAGCAAAACGAAGGTGGGTT
Organism: Macrothele yani; assembly: GCA_039090855.1. Classification (NCBI taxonomy): domain Eukaryota; kingdom Metazoa; phylum Arthropoda; class Arachnida; order Araneae; family Macrothelidae; genus Macrothele; species Macrothele yani. The sequence goes on along the minus strand of CM077016.1, from coordinate 69,882,855 downwards.
TAATCTCCATTAATCTTTATCCCTTTGTTTTCCCAGTTCAGTGATTGAAAGACATTTTCCAATGTGGCATTAAAGAGCTTCGGAGATATGGTGTCACCTTGTCTCACTCCCTTTCCAATTTTTATGTGTGTTGTATTTTCAAACAGCTGAATCTTTGCACTTGCATTTTAATAGATGTTATTAGTAATATTAATGTATGTATCTTCAATACCGCAGTATTTCAGAGCCATTGTAACTGCTGATGGTTTCACCGAATCAAAGGTTTTTTCATAATCGATAAAAGCCATGCACAATGGAAGTTCATATTCCCTCGTTCTTTCAAGTAGTTCTCTCAATACGTGGATATGATCTATTGTGCTGTAGCCACTCCTGAATCCAGCTTGTTTTCTTGGTTGAGCCATGTCCAGTGATACCTTCAAGCAGTGTGAAAGAACTTTAGTGAAGATTTTATGAACCACTAATAGGAGGCTGATAGGTCTGTAGTTCCTGAGATCCTCAATGTCACCTTTTTTATGTAGCAGGATCATTGTAGCGTTGTTCCAATCCTTAGGAATCTTCCCTTCATTAAGGCATCGAGTGAAAATTCGGGCGAGTACTGTTTCGATTTCTCCACTTGCTTCTTGTATGATGTCTACAGTAATTCCATCTTCTCCTGGAGCTTTTCACCGCTTCACGTTCTTGATTGCATGTGCAACTTCTGCTGGGAGGACTGGAAGAACTCTGGTACTGGTACCTTTCATGATGTCTGGAGTACATGTATCATCCCTTTCACATAATTTGGAGTAGAAATCTTTCACTCTTGTCAAAATTTCGCCTCTATTTCTTGTTACAGAACCATCTTTTCTCAGTGCCATAATCTGTTTTCTTCCCTTACTGAGATGTCCCTTTGCTATCTTTAGGCTTTGGTTGTTTTCAATTGCTTTCCTCACTAGTTCACAGTTGAATTTCCTTAAGTCTTCAGTGATACTTTTTCGTACCGTCTTGCATAGCTCTATATATTCCACTTTGGAAGTCACATCTTCTTTAGTTGTCCTCATCTCTCTTCTTTTTTGCATCAACATTTTGGGTTTTCCTGATAATTTGTTCACATGCAACTTGTTCTTAGACCCAGCTAATTTTGTTGCTGTTTCCATAAGAGCTTTGGTTACTTTTCTGTTAACTTCAGAAATATCCACTTCTTCCGATGTTAGGCCTTCTAAAGCAGAGAATCTGTTCTTCAGTTCCAACTTGAAGGTATTATGGTGTTTTTTAAGGTTGGTTATGTCAATACATTTTGTTTGTCTTATGAGCTTGCCACGTTCGAGTTTAGTGTTGAGGTGCATCTTACATCTCACCAATCTATGGTCACTACCTGTGTTGAACTTGTTTAGCACACTGCAGTCTTCTATGACGAATTTTTTTGTTACACATAATAAAATCAATTTCACTTGTTGTCCCATTTGGATGTCTCCATGTCCATTTCCTGTGTGGCTTTTTCTTGAAAAAGGAGTTCAAGAAGAAAAACCCTTCTGCCTCTGCAAACTCAACGCGAGTATTTTCAAGCTGCTTTCTGTTGCCGTGACCGCATTTACCTACTGAAGTTTCATTCTGCTGCGGTTGCCCTATTTTTGCATTGAAATCTCCCATAATGATATTCAAGTGCTGCTTACCTTTATTATTTAGATGACGAATTTCCTCATAAAATTCTTCAATTTTTTCTTCAGGATGACTTGTGGTGGGTGCATAAGTTTGAATAATCTGAGCATTGTATCTTCTCGAGAGTTGGATAACGAGTCGTGCAGCTCTGTCAGAGGAACTTTCAACTTCTACAACTTTATCCTTCAGTTTCTTGTTTATTATAAATCCAACACCACTAGTTCTGCCAGTATCTGTCCCACGATAGTAGAAGAGATGTCCACTTTTCAGTTCAATGAGATCTTCACCTTACCTCACTTAGCCCGACGATGTCCCACTTGATCCTTTGTAGTTCCTCTTCCAATTCAAGAAGCCTTGAATCAGAAGATAGGGACCGTCCATTATACTTAGCCAAGGTCAGCATCAGATGGCAGCCTAGTCCGGTCCTCCGGGGATTCTTAGCACCCTCTGCCTTCATGTCGCACTGGCCGCTGCCTTGGCCAGGTACATTCCAGCTGCCGGAGACTGAGGGCCAAGATTTAAGTTGTGGAGTCATTTTGCAGGGATTTGGCCATAACTCACCATGCTGGCCAAGCGGGTTGGTGAGTGTGTGATAGCATTTCCTCTAATCCCGATGGTATAGTTATAGCACCAGCCATCGATGAACTGCGAACCCCAGTTGAGAGTGACCCGAGCCAAACTGTATGGGAGATGGCAGAGAAATTAGGCACCCACTATTTGACAGTTTGCCATCACTTGTAAGAGCTTGGTAGTAAAGTCAAGAAGCTCGATAAATGGGTTCCCCATGAAATGACTGAAAGCAACATGAAGCGTCAACTGGAGGTTTGCACTTCTCTGCTCGCCCGGAACAGAAACGCTCCGTTTTTGCACAGAGTGGTGACATGTGACAAAAAATGGATAATGAATGACAATCGTTGCCGATCTGCATAATGGCTAGATGTTGGTGCAGCCCCAAAACACATGCCGAAACCAGAACTTCATCCGAAGAAGATAATGGTGACTGTTTGGTGGTGTGCAACCGGTATTCTGCACTATTCGTTCATGAAATCTGGTAAAACCATTAATGCAGAAAAATACTGCAACCAGCTGGATGCAATGCATCAAAAGTTACGCGTTAAGCGGGTGAGATTGGTCAACAGAGATGGCGTTGTACTGCTTCATGACAACGCTAGACCCCATGTTTCAAGAACAACGGTCCAAAAATTACACAGCCTGGGCTCTGAGGTTCTTCCGCACCCAGCTTACTCTCCCGACCTCTCGCCCACCGACTACCACTTGTTCATGCATTTGGCCCATTTTTTGGCAGCGAAACAATTTATCAATGAAGCAGCCATCAAACACGCCTTTGAACAGTTTCTGTAATCCACAGCAGCCGTCAAACACGCCTTTGAACAGTTTCTGCAATCCACAGCAGCCGTCAAACACGCCTTTGAACAGTTTCTGCAATCCACAGCAGCCGACTACTATGCAACTGGCATCAATGCACTGGTATCGCGATGGGAGAAATGTATTGCAGCTAATGGTGCCTATTTTGATTGATACAGGTCGGTTTCCACAGTGTAACTGTAGATGGAAGTTTCACTCCTAAAACCGACATTTCATGCGCAACAACCTAATACTTTCATCTATTTATTATGCATGTAGAGTACCTACCTACTTCCTATTTCTACATTCCCATAGAAATGGTACATATGTTAAGACAGAACTGTCAATAATTAGTTCTAATTTTTCTTTTATCTATAACACAATGCAGTCATGCTTAATGACAGAATTGGTTCCTGTTCAGAGAAACATGTCACAAGAGAGCCAATCAACAAAGGCTTTGATCCATTGTTTGGCTGGTTCTCTTGTGATGTATTTCTCCGAGCCAGAGTGTATCAAGTCAGTGTGTCTAATTGCTCCATGTTACAAGGCATGAAGTAAAGTGTCTGCAGAAACTCAATAAAAAACTTGATAAGACAATTTTTAACATTCAGTTTTGATAAATTTTATGCAATTAAGAAATACTGTCCTGGAGCTGGAATTAATCATGCATTTCCTGACTTTTGTCCAGGCAAGCAGAATACAGTATTTCTTCACTCACTCACTCACTCTCACTCACACACACACACACACACACACACACACACACACACACACACACACACACACACACACAATATGCTTAACTCATAATATTTTCAGAACCAAATTACATTTTACATGCTTCAATACATCACAAAAAGTAGAAAATTCTTAGTCATATGATTCAGATATTGGTCATGAAATTTAACTATAGACAGAAGAAGGAAGGAATGGTTTAAGTATAAAAAACGTATGATGATATAATAATAAAAAATTAAAATAAAAACTTTGACAGAAACAACTTTTTGACACTAGAACACTGTAGTTCCAAAAAACACTTAAAAAACTAAGATAAAATAATAAGAGGGAGAGAACTAGGAATACATTCACTAATTCACTATAATTGAAAAATGAAGCAGAGGTCACTGACATGAATAAATTTGAAAAAAAAAAAAAAAAAAAGTGTTGCAATTCGCTTAAAACAGATAAGATAATATAAGGCAAGGTTCAGATTATAAGATATACAAAGGCAAGATAGAATACAATAGCAATGTTTATTCACAATTAAATGTTTATTTAACATTGACTAGTTTCGCAGAGCATTTGTCTAAGAAATGGAGTAGGCATCATGTTGGTGACAAGCTGTGAAGAGTTGAGGTATATGTGAAAAGCTTCTAACATATTAAGCTTGATAGTCGAATCAGGTCTGTCAATAAGATAAATGTGATCTGACTGATTTCCACATATACTGCAACTCTTCACGGCTTATCAACGACATGACGTCTACTAATTTCTTTCAAGCGTGTGGAAACAACTCACCAAAATCCGTGACTGTCAGAACTCTGATGATGTCACAATGATTTGAATGTTTACGCATCATTTGTCCTAATGATGCTGAGCCAAACGCTCAGCGAAACTATAGTTAATGTCACAAGTTTTGTAAGTCATAAATTATATATAAAAGCAAGGTCCATATTTTATTGCTTAGACATTAGTCTTACCACTGTGTTTTGAAGCTTAAGTGGCAATGGATCTACTAATTCATTACCATCATCCTCTTTGCTTTTTTTAGGGGCATCTTCTGACCATAAGTGGCATTTTATGAGAGACCTAAAAAAGCAAAAAAGTTTCTGACACAATTTGGTTAAGCAAGCATAATGAAGTCAATGAAGTTTTAATTGCATCCACAACAGTAATAGAAAGGCAAAGAAAAAGCTGACATTTCATTCAAACACTTTTTTTAGTCCATTGAATCAGTTTAACAAGGCATAAAATGAATGCAACAACTATATGATTCCTTAAAAGAAAATCCCACTCAGTTAACTGAAAAGGATACATGAATTATTATTTGTTTTTATAAACATTTGTTCTTTCAGCTTAGAGGGAAATTATAGCATGCAGGGGAGAAGCATTATAACTACAGACAGTTCAAGAACACTTATCATGGAGAAGGGCTGGTCACATGAAACAATACCAGCAGGGTGACTTTTCATATTGATAACGCAAGACTTCATGATTTCTACATAAACACAGGTGTCATCTACACCCATTTCCTTGCACACCAATTAATTTCCTTTCATTACTGCTAAGGTGATCTTTAGGGTCTCAACTAAGTTATAATGTGCACTTACAATTGTTAAACATACATTATAACCTGACACCTCACATTCTGTGAAAAAACTACTGGTGATAGCAGAAGTTTTGTGGTGGTTTTGCCTAACAGTGCACCATATAACAGTCTTGCAGGCATTTCACTTCAGCCAATTAAGTACTTCATTGCACAATTCCTTAAATGTGCAACAACCTTTATCTCCTTTTCTTTTTTCTGTACACTTTGATGTAGTCTGCCTGTGTAAACTTCCGTTTTGTCAAAGATGTAGATTCTGATTCTGTACCTATATTGCTTATCAATGCAAAAGTAAACTTTCTAAATCTTGCTAACAGATTGGTAATTTTGCATATTTTCTGGATAAAAGCTATACTGGTATTACTGGATCTTTTCCAAATAAAAAACAACATAAGATCCCTTTATTTAACATGACTTGATCAACAGCAGCTGAAATGACAAGAGGCTCTTCTTTGAGGTCAACTAAGTGCCTGTGTCAATATGTTCTCAATCCTCTCTAGACTAGCCAGGGCACACTGCAGAAGCTAATTTCTAAAGGAAACTTTTAGGAGAGACCCCACTTTTTACACCATCAATCAACAGTCTGTTTCAGTGAAGTTAACACCCTTTTGTCTCTAAATGCCAGAGCCTAGTTCAGATGCAGTATTTATGTCACTTAACTATAAACATTTCACTTAGAGCAGTAATGGTGAACCTTTTCAAGCCTATGTGCCAAAATTAGTGAAATAACAGATAATTTTCTAGCTTATGTGCCAACCATAAGCATGACCATTTGAGGGGACAAGGGCATCATCAGTATTTTGCTAGCTATATTGGAAAATATGCATTTCTTTTATGTTATTTGTTTCACAATAAAAATATTTATAATCACGTTTCATTTGGTTCAAAATGTTTTAAGTTTTACAGCAATCATATATTATCATATTTATGTCCCAATCATAATCCTTCCTGCCCTTTTTGTGTCTGGCCATGCCTATGGTGCAAACATTACACAAACACATAAAATTTTATCTATACCATTATGATTACTTGTTCATCATACAATACAAAATAGGTAATGTCTTAATACAGACACCTTTGAAAACCACTGACACATGCATGGCAGCTGAGCTTCGCAGCGTAAAGCGCTGACGGGCACGGCATCTCATGTTGCGGACGACTGTCGACTCTGGTAGCCTTAAGGGGACCGTAAACAAATTGTAAATGTAACAGTCATCGAGAAAACGAAGATAGATTCTCTTAAGGGACCATATCTACAAATTGAAATGTGACTTACTACAGCCACATGAAAGCATGTTTCTTAACAAGTAACCGATTTGCACGCAAATGGTCTCTTTCTACTCAGGAACGAATCACCCATGAGATACGATACAGAATTACGTTCCATCTATCAACTGTCTGTCCCAAAGAAAAAAACAAATATCTCCTCCGAGAAACAATCGATTTGCACAGAAATGATTTATTTCTACTCGGGGATACCTCACACCTATCAGATACAACAGAAAATATGTACCATCCGTCCGCCAGGAATTATAAAAGCACGTAACCCCACCGAGAAACAACTGATTTGCACGGAAATGGTTTCTTTCTATTCAGGGACATAGAACCACACCTATCAGATACAACAGAAAATTACGTTCCATCCGTATATTATTCTTCCGAACGGCCGTACAGGCAGACGGCGGACAGATGGAACGTAATTGTCTATCATATATGATAGGTGAGAGGCATCCCTGAGTAGAAAGAAATAATTTCCGTACAAATAGATTGTTTCTTGGAGGAGATATTTGTTTTTATTCTTTGGAACAGACAGCGGACAGATGGAACGTAATTCTGTATTGTATCTCATGTGCGATTCGTTCCTGAGTAGAAAGAGACCATTTGTGTGCAAATCGGTTACTTACTTGTTAAGAAACATGCTTTTGTGTGGCCACAGTAAGTCTTATTTGAATTTGTAGATAGTCCCTTAAGAGAACCCGTCTTCGTTTCCTAGGTGATTGTTACATTTGCAATTCGTTTACGGTACCCTTAAGGCTACGAGAGTTGACGGTCGTCCACGATGTGAGATGCTGTGCTCGCCAGCGCTTTACGCCGCGAAGCTCAGCTGCATGTGTTGGTGGATTTCAAAGATGTCTGTATTAGGACATTACCTACAAATTAAATACAAAGACAAGAAACAATAAGAAAAACTATATACAGTGGAACCTTGTTTATACATTTTCCGAGGGACCAAGTAAAATTAACGTCTGAAAAAAGCATATAAATGAAACAGGGAAAGTTGAACATTAAGGGCAATTCAGAATTTTTGGATTGGGGACGTTTTGCATATAAACGGGAAAACATATAAGTGAGAAAGATGTAAACAAGTTTCTATTGTATATCAATTTTGCCTAATACTTAAGTGTGATATCTGCTGCTGTACTCATATACGAGACTGGCGAAGAAGGTGGGGGGGGGGGGGGGCTGAACTCTTAACTGGGTGAAAAACGCGTGGTAAGAATGTGAGCTACCTTCTGTTTGTCTTTTGTTGACTCTGCAGCTACACAGATCCACTAGTTTTTTTTTTGTTTTTTTTTTCTGCTGATATCTTTCTCTTCCCATTTCTTTCTTGTTGCTTTTCTTTCTTTCTTTTCTTTTATGCCCTCTGATTAAAATAATTCCATCCATCATGCTGAAAGAACTTTCAGCTATAAATGCAGTATATAAAAGCTTTACTATTTTAGATAAATAGTGTGACTTGAGAACACCTGCATCAATTCTTACAAATTTTCAAACTTCTGTTTTAGAAAATTTCCCCCTCCCGTATCAAGTTTTACTGCAAACACTTACGGGGGCAAATAACATTTAATAACAACACAAGTTAGTAAAATCAGGCAATGCATTGATTATGATACGCTTTCCAACATACCAGAATCATTACTCAAGTTATGAGGATAATGGATGTGGAATAAATCTCGCTCCTGTGTCCTTACCTTTGACCTCATTTCAATGATATTAAACACAATTGGTTCAGTATACCTCTGGAACAACATACTAAAGTTTTGTTGCAACAGAAGCATTTTTAGTCAAGTTATGAGGATAATTGCTGTGGAATATATCTCACTCCTGTTTGCTGACCTTTGACCCCATTTCGATGACATTCAACAGAACTAGTTCAGTATACTTCCGGAACAACATGATAAAGTTTTGTCACAATCAAAGTTTATTTTCTTTTTTTGTTTTTGTTTACATAAGTTATGATGCATAAGGGGCAATGGAATGGATCCTGCTCCTATGTCCTCACCTTTGACCCCATTTCGCCCATTTTCAATAGGGTTCGTCCCCAGGTGCCCCTACCATATATTAAAATTTCATCGAAATCAAATCATTTTCACGCAAGTTATGATGCATAAGGGCAATGGAATGGATCTCGCTCCTATGTCCTGACCTTTGAACCCATTTCTCCCATTTTCAATAGGGTTCGTCCCCAGGTGGTCCTCTACCACTACTAAAATTTCATCAAAATCGAACCATTTTTATGTGAGTTATCGCGCGGACGTACAGACAAAGCTAGAGCATATACGCTTCTTCAACCTAGGGTTGGAATGCGTAAACAAGACAATGGAAACAATGACCGGGGGGGGTTATAATTACGGGAGAAATCTTTATTCCGCCTCTGTTTTCGGAAATCTTGCACCCATTTTTAAGTTGAAATACAAATATTTATGGGATAAAATGATACTTAACAATACTGAGCAGACAGAATATCGCAAGGAAAATAAAAATTACGATTGCGGAAGAAATCTTCATTCTGTCGACCGTCGACCTTCTGTTATTGAAAGCTTCGAAAGATAGAACTCTGTCTTTCAATGAAAAACGACCCCCCCCCCCACCACCACAATCCCCAACAGAATTCTGTTGAGTTGCGCACATCGATCTAGTGAATGACCAAAATGAGTACGGAAAAGGCAGAATTCCTCAAATTTGCGGCGGAAAAATATCATGATTGGAATTTTTCGCCTCAACTACACTGCTGGCAACCCAAAATGCAACACCAAGAAGGAAACATCTGATTGGCCTGAAATTCACAGCATGCGTCACACGCGAGAGGACATGCAAACGATTAGCATTGCAGGGCATATGCAAATCATGTGTGCCCGGCATGCCACCGAGAAGCACTATAAGAAGCGTGCACAGAAGGCGGGGTGTAAGTAGTGGAAGTGAGTTGTGCTGCCGGACCTGTGCGTGGGAAGCTTCCTGATGCCACGTCGCAGAATTCGGCAGTCATTCCAGCACGTTTCGGAGTTCCACAGAGGACGAAGTGGCTTATAGCGACATCGGTTTATCGTAGCGAGACATTGGCGCCTGTGTGGGACGACATCTAGCCACAGTGAGGCGAGTATGGATTCGGTGGGTGCAGGAGGGACGGACGGACGGACCGACGTGAGCGATTGCCACAGCCGCAGCACACCACCGAACGAGAGGACCGGTATGTTGTGGGGCGGGCATTGACGGCTCGCAACGCCACATCATGAATGTTAGCGCAGGAATTAGGGTGTGTTGCGCAACAACCTGTGTCAGCACGTACCTTTCGACGTCGTCTGCAGGAGCAGGGACTTGTCGCACGGCGGCCATTGCTCCGAATACCATTGACGTCACACTACCGGCGAGTGCGGTGGCAGTGGGTCGTTGAACGCCGCACCTGGACTACGGAATGGCACGACATTGTCTTCTCCAACGAATCCCGCTTCTGCCTGCAACACCACGATGGTCGGATCCGCGTGTGGCAGCACCGCGGTGAGAGACTGTATGACGCCTGCATTATGCATCGCCATACCGGTCCGTCGCCTGGCGTTATGGTTTGGTGCACAATTGGATATGACACCCGCACCCCTCTGGTACGCATCACCGGTACACTCAACAGCCACCGCTGCATCTCCGACATTTTGGAGCCTGTAGTCCTCCCTTACCTGCAGGACCTGCAAGCGGCCAAGTTTCAACAGGACAATGCGCGCCCACACGTGGCACGCACCGTGCAACAATTCTTCACGGCCCACCTGGTGTCACTGTTGCCGTGGCCTGCCTGTTCTCCCTATATGTCGCCCATCGAACACATCTGGTCGCTGATCAGCAACTGAGCGGCCCTGCAAGCACACCCCGCGGCCACGTCTGATGAACTGTGGCAACATGTGGAAGCAGCCTGGACCGACATACCCCAAGCCCACATCCAAAGCCTCTTTCGTTCGATGCCGGGGCGTGTAGCAGCGGTTATTGCCAGCCATGGGGGCCACACGAACTATTGATGTCTGCGTGTTCCGCAAGTCGCACGGGCCTGTAAGCTCAATCGTTTCATCTTTGTATCTGTTGTTATCTGTCCAGTAAATCTGGCTTTGCTATCTCGTGTCCTTGGTGTTGCATTTTGGGTGGCCAGCAGTGTAACTTCTGCTTTCGCAAATTGTTGCCTACAGTTTGAAGTTGAAATACAAACATTTATGCAATAAAATTATATATATATAAACAGGACTGCACAGAGGCAACATCATGAGAAAAATGTTCACTGCCTTTAACTTCCATTTTCAAAAGTTTTGAAACACGAAATACAGTTCCTTGACAGAAAACAACCTCCTCCACACCATAAAAAAATTATCTTCAGTTTTGCATCGATTTGAAGAATAACCCAAATGATGGTTAAAAAAGTGGAATTCCGAGAATCCGCGGAAGAATCTCGTGTATGTGTACTGTTGAAGATAGTTCTTCTATAGCAAGATGCATAGTTTGTGCATTTCATTAAATAATTCACAACAGAAATAATACAACCATAAAAATCCTAATCTCTGGGCTATTTAAATTATCTGAAGACGTTTTGTGTCCCCTGATGTCCATCAGGTTATATTTCCAATGCTGTACTGATGTTAGTTGTCCCAAAAGGTTCCTCAACTGTGTCCATTTCAATTGCCAGATTCTTACAAACCCTGTCTGTTGCTATTCTTATAAACTCAAGAAACTAAAGGTGTGAAGGGTTTTCCTGAGATTTTTGCCGCCATTCATTAGGGATTGATTTACCTGTTGAAGATGTAGCTGATTGATTTTGTTGGTTGGCTAATAGGCTTCCCTTAAGTCTTTTATTCCATTTTTTTTTTTAATCCAGCACTTTTAACATATTCCCATTTTGGTCTACAACCACGTTTGAATGTGTTGGGATTATGTACTATTTTGATCGCTCTTCTCAATTGCTGCAAGATGTTCACAAAATCTTTGTTTCAAAACCCTTAAAAAGTCTGTCCAATATATTCCTTATTACAGTCTAAGGGAATGCTGTAAATGACATCTTTTCTCTATCTGCCTTTTTTGATGAATGAATCCAATCTGTTAGTCAATTTTGAAATCTTTCATTGCTAACAAGCAGCACTAACATCATTAGTCAACTGGTTTCTTGTTTACCATGTTGATAATGAAACTTAGAAACTAAATGTGAAAAGACTGGCAAGAAATTTCACTAGGTTGCCTGATTGAGTCCTGTTCATTTTTAGCATCCATGCTACATATTCTTTTTGTTCCTCTTTACTTTTCTCTAGAAAGCCACCAGTAATTCCCTTCATAGTGCCCCTTCATTCACTACAAGTTCTACACAAAACACAATGCTTTACTGTTCTTTTTAAGTACACCATATTTTTCAGTCCACTAACCTTGAAAAATCCTCCCACTTCCTGCCTTTGAAAGTTTTTTTATATTATTATTATTTAATTTTAGGTTCCATTATACAAGAGAAGAATTAAAGGAAATGAAAGAATAATCAATCATAACCACTATCATTCAATTAGAAGAGCATTACATTATCTACTCTGATTACTATATGCTTGGACTTGATGCCTAATCAGCCAATCTGTACTGGCACACAAACGTTAAAAAACTCACACACAGCTTAGAGAAGAAAAGGAATATTGGTAATGCATAAATTTTTCTAAATTCATATGGACAAAAACTGGAGTTCTAGTATTTTAAAAGCAATATAGGCAGCTACCCAGCCTGCTGCCCGATCTATATGTTGGATAAATGACACAAGAATTCATAGGCAATGACCAGCATCTGTTCATTGACATAGTTCAAAGGTCAGTGCAGCAGCTCTCTCTCTCTCTCTCTCTCTCTCTCTCTCTCTCTCTCTCTCTCTCTCTCTCTCTCTAGAAATGTGAAGTCAAGTCCCCTGACTTCCCCCCCTCCAACATCAATGACAAGAAACAGAAACAAAACTGAAAAAGAATCTCACTCATCCTTGTCATTGTGAGTGTGATGTCTGCTTTGTTGTGTGGGCAGGAGAGGAAACAAACAAAAGAATTTGCTTGTTGCAATTTGTAACACTATGTATTGAATTGCTGGACATTATTGCTTATGTCTCTAGACTTGCCATATACATTTGCTTCTTCCATTTCAGCAGCATGCCAAAAGAAATTGTCTTGGATTGGAGGTTTAACGACCACCGTGAGCAACTCAATGGGCTATAAGTTGCTCACAGTGGTCGTTAAACCTCCAATCCAAGACAATTTCTTTTGGCATGCTGCTGAAATGGAAGAAGCAAATGTATATGGCAAGTCTAGAGACATAAGCAATAATGTCCAGCAATTCAATACATAGTGTTACAAATTGCAATTGTCTTGCATGCTATAGGTTTGACAGTACTGACCTAGAGCATCTGATAATTAAAGAAGTGATATTCTCCTGATCTTGGCACTCTTCAACATTAATACAACTTCATTGTTGTTTCAGGTTTTAACAACCACCATGAGCAACTCATAGGGCTATAAGCAGTCACTAATCCCTAATTTAGGGCTACTGGTTCCAGGGAACGAACAGAGCTAGCACCACTGGACAAACACATCAGCCATGCCTCATCTAGGACCAACTTGGAGAAATGATCAGAAGCCAGCACCTCAGACCACTCAGCCACTAACGCAACTTCTGAGATTTTCAGTGAAATAAAAAAATATGGCAATGACAACGTTTTATCGCAGTGAAAATTCTCCATTCCATCTCAACTCCTCCTAATCTACTTCCTGAACAGAACTAGAGATTTTTTGTTTGTTCTTTTCCATCTGCTCAAGCATATTATTCGCTCAAGCATATTATTCACATGTCCTGTTCTACAGTATTTTTCAAGCCCTGGATATAATTAGTAAGCCACAAAATCAATCCAAACTAACTGAAAAGCAACAAGTACCACATAACAGTACAGTAAATGACCAAAGAGATAAAAAAGCAGTTTCAAATTTGAGAATGTGTTTTCACATACCATAGAACAGTAGGATCACTAGCATTTCGACTAAAATGATAACAGAGAGACACTAATATCCCACAATATATAGAGAACACAATATTCTGAGATGGATTATGTGGCTCCTGGAATAGGAGAAAGTAAAAGATTAGTGAATGTAAAACAAAATACTACACATACATAACCTGGAAAAAAGATCAATTTAATTATTCATACATACATACAATCACTAAGCTGTTCTAAGATACAGAGATTACCTCCCCAGCAAATTCATCAGTAAAATCAAAATTACTGATGAAGTTAAGATTTTACTTGCTGTTGTGGTATCTAATGCCCCAACTTACAGGAATTTCAGTACACAATTCAAGCTTCGTTTACGTCAATCACATGTCTCACATAAAACCTTTTGTACTTCCATTGCCTTTTTTTCTTTCAGGCATTCCCAAATCTGATCCTTCCCTGATTTCCTTGGCCTTCCTTTCCAGATATTTGTGCTGAATAAATCCTCTTAGTACCTCCTCACTCATTTTTTCAACATGGCCTAACCCACCTCAAAATTTCTGCTTCCACCCTCAACATTTTACTACACATTAGATATCTGCAACACATCTTCATTCCACTCATGATCAGAATGAGTTACGCTGCAAACCTGTTAAATATTACATCTCTCCAGCACACAGCCAATTCTTGTGTCTCATCTGCAGCACCCAGGTTTCACTAAAATCCATCAGATTAGGAACAAATTATCCTCTCATACACAGAGCCCTTCGGACATTTATGACAACCCATCACTTTCGTGAAATCCTGCTAAAGCACCTATAACTTTCAAAGTTAAATTCCTTGAACTCCTAATTTCACCAACTAATATTAATATGTTTTCTCTGTCAAACAAGCTTCTTAAATACACAAACCCATTCACCTGCTCTAACTCAGAATTACATATATACTGATATCACATGCAGTACTCGCAGTTCCTCACTCAAAAACCATAACTTCGGTTTTTCCCTTATTTAAACTCAGTTTCAACTTCACTCAACCTTTATTCATCCTGCACAACATACTCTGCACTCCATGTTTATTCCCAGACAACAGGGTAGTTTCATCAGCAACTGAGAGATTGGTTTGCCTCTGAGGAGTTCTCTGCTGGGCAGCAATAGAACGCATGACAGCAACAGCACACATGACAGCAACAGGGACCTCTATGAATCTGAGAAGCTGACACAAAATTAAACTCCAGTATAAATATTGTTGAAGTACCAGCTAGTTTTGCATGACACTGGCCAAAAGACTTCAACTCAATGCGTCTTTTTCCAGAACCCTTAGGTGGAATGACCAACTGGAACCATCAGCTGCAGGCTTATTCCCCATACTGATCTACTTTTTATGACTTTCAAGACTCAAAGAAAAATTTTATTATTCATACGCACACTATCATCTACAAATCTGCAACCTTTTTTTACTTAATATCACAATTTTCACTCCCAACATAAATAAAAAATTTATAAAGACACAGTGTGTCCCAAAAGAGTCAACATGTAAAATTCATTAAGAAATTTACAATTATCATGACCCTACTGTGTACAAATGCAATATCATGTTATCCTTGTAAAAGTGATAGTATTATGTTTTTTAATCAAACACGAATAAAAAAATTTACGTAATGGAATCAAGCACTGAAATACACTGCTGGACAATTGCTAAGGACGGATGACAATAGCAGCGACAGCAACCATAAAATGGAAGGCACGAAAATGTGGAAATTAGTAGAAATGCGGGATACAGTAAGACGTGTTGTGCGTATGCAAATTTTGGATTGCCGAACTTGTTTGTGACGTCATAGCGCTGATAAGAGATATAAAGGATTTGACGCGTATTGAACGTTGTTGTTCAAACGCAAAGTTGAAAGGGAAAGAATCAATTGACGAACTTGCAATTTTCAGTATGTCTTCCCGACATCACCTAGATGATTTTACGCGCGGCCGTATTATTGGCAAGATTGAAGAAGGGCGAAAAATAACAGATTTTGCCAGGGAGTTCGACGTCAGCCACAGTGTTGTTTCAAGGCTTTGGAAATCATTTAAAACAAATAGAGTGTGTAGCAAACGTCACGGGGGATGTCGTGTTTGCAGTACGACACCTGCAGAACATCGGTACATAGTGCTATCAACAAAAAGACACCGGCGCAGCACAGCTAGTGAGGTAGCAAATCAGTTTATGGCTGCTACTGGCAAGCGGATCTCCCGAAAAGCTGTCGCCAGACGTTTGCATGAAGGAGGACTATACGCGCGACCGTCCTGTTGTGTGCATCCCATTGTCCAGACATCACCGTACTGCCCGTTTGCAATGGTGCCATCAACATCGCAATTGGACTGATAACGACTGGTCTGCTGTCCTCTTCTCAGATGAGAGTAGATACAGTCTATCGTCTGATTGTCGACGACAACTGATCTGGCGTGATAGTGGTACTGCATATTATCCAGCAAACATACAGGAAAGGAACCGATATCCGACATGTAGTGTCATGGTATGGGCTGGCATCATGATCAATGGCCGTACGTCCCTCTATGTGCTTCCAACTGGGACTATGACTGGCCAACGATACATTAATGATGTTCTGCTACCTCATGTTCGCATGTTCCGTGGTGCTGTCAGTGATAGATTCATTTTCATGGACGACAACGCAACATGTCATCGAACAGTCGCTGTCCAGGAGTGTCTTGAGAGAGAGGATATTCAACGCCTCGTATGGCCAGCACGTTCTCCAGATCTGAATCCCATTGAAAATGTGTGGGATGCTTTGGGGAGGAGTCTTGCTGGTCGCCAATGCCCTCCAATAAACAAGGACACCCTCATCCGTGCACTGACAGAGGAATGGGATAAATTACCCCAACAGCTGCTTGATAATGTTGTGCAAAGCATGACACGACGTGTGCAATCTTGCATCGCCCTCCATGGTGGCCATATCCCGTATTGACATCTTACGCCGGAACGCCTGCGGACGGTAATTGCATTCTTTTCACGTTTACGTATTCTGCACAAAATGGCCTGTTTGTCCCTTGAACACGTTCCAAAGCCTTCTGGATTTCAGAGCACAATAAATTGTCTTTCTTGTAATGTCCTGGCATTCTGATATTATTTTATTTCACTTGGCATCCAACCACACTTACATTTTTATGCGCTATATAGCCATTTATGATCCGTCCTTAGCAATTGTCCAGCAGTGTATAATGTTAACTGGTGGCAAAGAATGGAAAATGTGTATCGATATACACAATATTGACAAAAGTCACCAGACACTTAGAAGAGAAACACATCATAGCATTTATTGGCATACATTAGTACGGTGTTGATCCACCTTTGGCCTTAATGCATGCACTGACCCTTCAAGACATGCTTTCCACAAGGTTTTGGAACACAGTGATAGGTATGCGCTTCCATTCAGTACATAATGCTGCAGTTAACTGTTACTTAGTAGTAGGCCTTGGTTCCAAACTTCTTATGCGATGCTCTAATTCATCCCATAGGTGCTCTATGGGATTAAGATCAGGGCTCTATGCTGGCCAGTCCACACACGATGCAGAATTATTGTCAAACCACGCTGTAATAGCCCTTGCTTTATGGCTCAGTGCATTATCTTGCTGGTACCAGCTCGGTTCCATAGTATTGCCACAGAGTTGGTAGGGCATAATTGTCCAGAATATCGAGGTAGACGTGCCAGTTAACAGGTATGTCCACGATAACCAATGGGCCAGGACCATATCACGAAAAACACCCCCACACAAGTACACTGCCAACTCCAAACTTGACCGTAGGAAAAGTACACTGTGATAAATAGCGTTTCCCCGGCTGCCGCCATACCCACACACGGCCATCAGACTGATGGATCGTGTATCTGGATTCATCAGTCCGTAGGACCTGTTTCCATTGATTTACGATAAATATTCTTTACACCATGTTAAACGACGAGTAGCATTCCGAGTGGAGATGAAAGGCTTATGAGCAGCCGCACAACCATGGAATGAAGTTCTCTGTGAATGGTATGTGTACATACCAAGGTTCCAGCATTTTTACTCACCTGTACACTGAAGTCTTGTACAGTACTCCGTCGATTACCGGGAACGACTCTCCTGAGGCTTCGACGTCCTCTATCACCGATTTTATTTGGTCTGCCGGTGCGTTTTGCTGCTTCAGGCACGCTATGTGCCTTCCACTTATTCAGTACATCCAAAACAGTTGACTTGGATAGGTTTAAACACCTCTCGGTTTCTCTTATGGACAACCCACTAATATAACACCCAACAATCTTTCCTTTCTGAAAGTCAGTTCACTCCCACCGCAACATTTTCACTCAACCTCACAGTGCGAAATGATCGTGTACAGCTGCAGGCTTGTTTTTATACTGTTTGCAGCTGTATCGCACATCTTAACAAAGCAGCAGATCCGTTTATTTGCTTTTGAAGTGGTGTCCAGTGAATTTTGTCAATATAGTGTATATAAGCTTTTGTTAAATTTATTTAAGCACACAATAAAACCACAAATATTGTCCTATCAATTCTTCAAACATCTCAAGATGTTGAATTTTTTTACGTGGTTATAATTCATATTATACATAAATGTCAACTTTTCAGTTGTTGCATTATTTACTGTTTCTCACATTGTTGTTGAAGTGCTTTCGGGAAACGTCTTTGTTTGACGAAGAGTTATAATTATATGATATGCCCTAAAGTTTATAATATAGAAATAAATAGATAACAGTTTAAGAATGTACTCACATTTGGTCATGGAGCATTCCAGGATATTGCAGGGTCCTTTGTAGTCCTGTTGTGACGAAATCCTGTTCATCATGTTTCAAATGGTAGACATCTCCTTTTTTGACATGAACATTGATTCAGTCAAATCTTCGTATTGAATGGTTAAGTTCAAGCTTGATATTCAGTCAAATCTTCGTATTAAAGGGTTAAGTTCAGGCTTGATGTTTAATCTTGTTATTATTCTATATTTTGTTTCCAAATGGTAAGGTAAAAGCAGTAAATGAGTATCGCTCTTTTTGAGTCGTCATTTAAAAGATGATATTTAAGAACATTAAAACAACTAAATATTCCGAACCTTATGTTGAAGGGGATCGATCTGGTAAGAAATATCCTGTATTGACGAAAGTTCGATCCTCGTTTCCCGTAGCACCAAATTCCCATACTCGTTTCAACTACCATTTCGTAGTCTTCTTCAGTGGGCAAAAATGATGTATTTCTCACCATTCATGTTGTTCCTTGGCCATCTATCTCAAATCCACTGGCAAATTAAGGAAATTACAGAAATCAACTGGATAACCGTAACAGCTAAGAAGTTTGGATACAGAAAAAAGTCTATCGACATACAGAAGATGGCAACACCGGAGGAATTAGAATCGGGAACAAATTCAGACGCTCCAATTAGAAACGTGCACGACGTGAGATGCACAGTCAAACCAAAAATCCAAATGCGCAGAGGTTCTGCCGACGTAGAACTTTTGACTCTGCCAGTGGATTTGAGATAGATGGCCAAGGAACAACATGAATGATGAGAAATACATCATTTTTGCCCACTGAAGAAGACTACGAAATAGTAGTTGAAACGAGTATGGGAATTTGGTGCTACGGGGAAACGAGGATCGAACTTTCGTCAATACAGGATATTTCTTACCAGATCGACTCCTCTTAAACATAAGGTTCGGAATATTTAGTTGTTTTAATGTTCTTAAATATCATCTTTTAAATGATGACTCAAAAACAACGATACTCATTTACTGCTTTTACCTTACCATTTGGAAACAAAATATAGAATAATAACAAGATTAAACATCAAGCCTGAACTTAACCCTTTAATACGAAGATTTGACTGAATATCAAGCCTGAACTTAACCATTCAATACGAAGATTTGACTGAATCAATGTTCATGCGAAAAAAGGAGATGTCTACCATTTGAAACATGATGAACAGGATTTCGTCACAATAGGACTACAAAGGACCCTGCAATATCCCGGAATGCTCCATGACCAAATGTGAGTAACATTCTTAAACTCTTATTATCTATTTATTTCTATATTATAAACTTTAGGGCATATTATATAATTATAACCCTTCGTCAAACAAAGACGTTTCCCGAAAGCACTTCAACAACAACGTGAGAAACAGTAAATAATGCAACAACTGAATAGTTGACATTTATGTATAATACACAAATATTGTAATTTCCAAAGAAATTAAAACCCTTATTCAAAAAATGCATGTTTATTAGTTGCCCCAATTAAAAAGTACAGACATAAACAAAGGCAATGGATATAATGAAGAAATTCCAACAACAAGTAAAGGTAACTTGATCACGCTAGTTACGTTAAATGAAAACTTTTACAAAAAAGTTCGTAAGTTGGAAGCTTTCGACCTTATCTAAGGTCTTCACATCACGCCAATGGAGGACTAAGATTGTTGCCAGATTCTACATTAGAATTTTTCTTATTTTTGTTGCCAAAACTTAGAATTGATCTCCAGATCATCAGAATGTAGAGAGGAGATTCGGAATTGCAAGTCATTGAGTTGAAAATAATTTCCAGGCTTTCACGGTAACGGAGGGCAAAACGATTGTCAAAAGAAGCAATTTGTTTTGCTTCGTTCCAGTGGGGAACTGCAGATGTGTCTTCCATTGTCAAAATAGACAAGGCCGTATTAGGATTGGCTTTAGAAACATCTTTTTTATTAATAATCTAAAGCAACTTATGGGAATTTACTAGGAAATTTTTTCATTTATAGCAAATTTTCGGAGAAAACTCTTCTCCTTCTTCAGGCTCTCTTGTTGTTGTCACTTTTTGCTTGTCACTATCATGGTTACGGTTTACCTTGACGGTTACGGTTAACCTTGACGGTTTAGGTTATTTTTCAACAAATCCTGCCAGATGTTAGGCAGGGAAAATCCTTTGCAGTCATTGATGATGGAATTTTGATTTTTCTCAATCTCTATTCCTTCTTTCAGTTTTCTTTTGGAAATTGCTTTGGAAACTGATTACTTTAAGGGAATTCCAATCCATGCTGTGCCCAGTTTCTCTAACATGCCTATCTAATCCAGTCTTGTTGGAGCAATTTTTTACAGCTGCTTTATGCTCAGCTATACGAGTTTCTAGTCTGCGACCTGTTTCACCTATGTAAGATAGTCCACAACTACAATTTACTGCATAAACTATTCCTTGCATTTTTAAAATATCTTCTTCTCTTTGAACTATTTTAGGGAAAAAATTTTTAACTTTGTTCTCTAAACTTGGAGCTAGCCTAATATTGTATTTTTTACTAATTCTCTTTAAAGCCTCAAATAAACCATTGTGATAAGAAATTTTTCTAGTGAATTTTACTTCTTGCTTTTGTGGGTTCTTCGTACCATTAAAATTCAGAAGCTTCTCAATTTCTTCTTTAGGATAGTTATTTTCTGCAAGTATGACTTTAAGCTCTTCTTTATGGGCTTCTTTTTTATCTGCAGTAGAAACTATTTTATTAATTTTTTCTAAAAACTGACTTGCTACATTTTTCTTAATAGAAACTGGATGATACGAATTGAAATCCAGTAGTCTTTTAGTATTCATTGGTTTTTTATACCAACTAGTGAGGAATTTTTCATCTTCATAATAGATAGTAATATCTAAGAAGTTTATTCTTCTTTCTTTTTGAAGTTCAATAGTGAACTTAAGGGAATCATCTAATTCATTGAATGAGTCTAAAATTCTTTCTGGAACAATTTCTGAGCTATCTATTATAAATAAGATGTCATCCATGTATCTGCTATATAAGCAGAAGTATGTGGGTTGTACTAGTATCTTTTCTTCTAGTTTTCCCACATAATAGTTAGCTAAGAGTGGGGAGAGTGGGGAGCCCATAGCTAGCCCCGATTTTTGAATGAAAAAAGTTTTCCCAAATTGAAAGTAGTTGTTCTGCAAAGAGAAAGTAAGCATTTCAAAAATTCCTACTAATATGTTTTTTTCCTTGTTGTGAAAAACTATTAGGTCTGCCAAGTCTTCCGCTATAAAGTCTATAAGTTGATCTATATTAATGTGAGTATACATAGACACTATATTTAAACTACCCATAATAGGAGAATCTAATTTAGGAAGAAGTTCTAGTTTTTCTTTAGCTGCATTGAGTTTTTAATCAAGTTAGGTGGCTCTTTTAAAAGATTCTGAAGGTGTGACTTTAAAAAATAGTTTAGATTTGAAAGAATAGAGTTTTTTGAGTCTATTATTGGTCTAATTGGTTGGTGTTCTTTATGCAGTTTGACTATTTCATATATTTGAGGTAATCTGAACTGTAATTTTGAGAATTGTTTATAGTTTTCTGGAAGCTGGTTTTCTTTTTTTGAAGTGAAATAAGCTTAGAGACTTTTTAATCAAATATGGTAGTGGGTTTTCTTTTACTTCTTCATACATAGGTTTTTTTAGTTCTTCTTCCATCTTTTCTAGATAATCTTTCTTATCCATAATAGTAATCAACTTACTTTTGTCTGTTTTCACAGCAACTATACTTTCATTTTTTCTGAAATCTTTAAGAGCTTTTAATGGACTATTATCAAAATTTTTTGAGGTTTCCTTACTTGCTTCTGGAATTTTGTAAGGCTATTGTAGTAATCTTTTCTGAGGAGGTCTGCTTTAATTTGGTCCTCTTTTTCTAAAGTGCTGCAGATGCTTTCCAATTCAATTACCAATTTTTCTGGATTTATTTTTTCTTTGGATAGATTGAAATTACTTCCTTTATTTATCACTTGTAATAATTCTTGGCTAACTCCAGTAGCAGTGTTGTCCTTCACATGACTAAGAACTGCAGTTTTTTTGTTTTTACTTGAATAGTTTTTCTTCAAAAATTTCTCTTCTTTAAGGTTCAGCTTTTTAACAAATTTCTTATTTTTGTTTCTTACTCCAATTTTTAGCCAGTCATCCAATTCTGCTTTTACTGTATCCCTTAAGATTTCAGAAATTTTCTTTTCAAAAGAAAATTTCTGAAATCTTAAGGGATACAGAAAAAGCAGAATTGGATGACTGGCTAAAAATTGGAGTAAGAAACAAAAATAAGAAATTTGTTAAAAAGCTGAACCTTAAAGAAGAGAAATTTTTGAAGAAAAACTATTCAAGTAAAAACAAAAAAACTGCAGTTCTTAGTCATGTGAAGGACAACACTGCTACTGGAGTTAGCCAAGAATTATTACAAGTGATAAATAAAGGAAGTAATTTCAATCTATCCAAAGAAAAATAAATCCAGAAAAATTGGTAATTGAATTGGAAAGCATCTGCAGCACTTTAGAAAAAGAGGACCAATTTAAAGCAGACCTCCTCAGAAAAGATTACTACAATAGCCTTACAAAATTCCAGAAGCAAGTAAGGAAACCTCAAAAAATTTTGATAATAGTCAATTAAAAAGCTCTTAAAGATTTCAGAAAAAATGAAAGTATAGTTGCTGTGAAAACAGACAAAAGTAAGTTGATTACTATTATGGATAAGAAAGATTATCTAGAAAAGATGGAAGAAGAACTAAAAAACCTATGTATGAAGAAGTAAAAGAAAACCCACTACCAGATTTGATTAAAAAGTCTCTAAGCTTATTTCACTTCAAAAAAGAAAAACCAGCTTCCAGAAAACTATAAACAATTCTCAAAATTACAGTTCAGATTACCTCAAATATATGGAATAGTCAAACTGCATAAAGAACACCAACCAATTAGACCAATAATAGACTCAAAAAACTCTATTCTTTCAAATCTAAACTATTTTTTAAAGTCACACCTTCAGAATCTTTTAAAAGAGCCACCTAACTTGATTAAAAACTCAATGCAGCTAAAAGAAAAACTAGAACTTCTTCCTAAATTAGATTCTCCTATTATGGGTAGTTTAGATATAGTGTCTATGTATACTCACATTAATATAGATCAACTTATAGACTTTATAGCGGAAGACTTGGCAGACCTAATAGTTTTTCACAACAAGGAAAAAAACATATTAGTAGGAATTTTTGAAATGCTTACTTTCTCTTTGCAGAACTACTACTTTCAATTTGGGAAAACTTTTTCATTCAAAAATCGGGGCTAGCTATGGGCTCCCCACTCTCCCCACTCTTAGCTAACTATTATGTGGGAAAACTAGAAGAAAAGATACTAGTACAACCCACATACTTCTGCTTATATAGCAGATACATGGATGACATCTTATTTATAATAGATAGCTCAGAAATTGTTCCAGAAAGAATTCTAGACTCATTCAATGAATTAGATGATTCCCTTAAGTTCACTATTGAACTTCAAAAAGAAAGAAGAATAAACTTCTTAGATATTACTATCTATTATGAAGATGAAAAATTCCTCACTAGTTGGTATAAAACCAATGAATACTAAAAGACTACTGGATTTCAATTCGTATCATCCAGTTTCTATTAAGAAAAATGTAGCAAGTCAGTTTTTAGAAAAAATTAATAAAATAGTTTCTACTGCAGATAAAAAAGAAGCCCATAAAGAAGAGCTTAAAGTCATACTTGCAGAAAATAACTATCCTAAAGAAGAAATTGAGAAGCTTCTGAATTTTAATGGTACGAAGAACCCACAAAAGCAAGAAGTAAAATTCACTAGAAAAATTTCTTATCACAAAGGTTTATTTGAGGCTTTAAAGAGAATTAGTAAAAAATACAATATTAGGCTAGCTCCAAGTTTAGAGAACAAAGTTAAATTTTTTTCCCTAAAATAGTTCAAAGAGAAGAAGATATTTTAAAAATGCAAGGAGTAGTTTATGAAGTAAATTGTAGTTGTGGACTATCTTACATAGGTGAAACAGGTCGCAGACTAGAAACTCGTATAGCTGAGCATAAAGCAGCTATAAAAAATTGCTCCAACAAGACTGGATTAGATAGGCATGTTAGAGAAACTGGGCACAGCATGGATTGGAATTCCCTTAAAGTAATCAGTTTCCAAAGCAATTTCCAAAAGAAAACTGAAAGAAGGAATAGAGATTGAGAAAAATCAAAATTCCATCATCAATGACTGCAAAGGATTTTCCTGCCTAACATCTGGCAGGATTTGTTGAAAAATAACCTAAACCGTCAAGGTTAACCGTAACCGTCAAGATAAACCGTAACCATGATAGTGACAAGCAAAAAGTGACAACAACAAGAGAGCCTGAAGAAGGAGAAGAGTTTTCTCCGAAAATTTGCTATAAATGAAAAAATTTCCTAGTAAATTCCCATAAGTTGCTTTAGATTATTAATTCAATTAAACTAGGAAGCCATTTCTCAATATGAGCTTTATTCAAAATCTTTTTTATGTTCTAAAATTCTATGGTTAATGCTCCTGTATGTGCTTCCACTGTATAAGTTATCCCCAGTAGAAGAAGAGATAGGAATGCAGTAAACTCCTGGGAGGTTCAGGCTTTCAACTTTGTCCCTATCCCTTTGTAGAAGTTTCAAGATGTTTGGGGTAGATTTAATGGCAAGATGGTAACCAAAACTTCTAAAAAGAATCTGTAACTTATAAGCATAGGAAGGATGGTAAGGAACAGAACAACACAATTTCAAGTTTTCTTTCTTTTGAGGAAGGAGGCATTCAATTTTCAAATGGTTTTCATATTTCTTTATGAGGGAGTTGACTGTAAGAGCAGGGAAACCATGAGAGAGGGCTATTGTAGAAATTTTGGAGAGTTCTTCTTGAAGAGAAAGTTGGTTGTTGCAAATGATATGAGCCCTGTGGATGTAGGACTTCAATGCTGCAAGCTTGTAGAGATGCAGAGTGAAAGAATTGTAGGGAATGATGTTAGTGGCCGCAGAAGGTTTACACGATAGACGGAACGAGTAATGGAGAGATCAGCGTTTCTGCAGATAGATACATCCAGGAAATCAATTTTGTGGTTTACTTCCTTAGATATAGTGAGATTAATGGAAGGAAATTTTTCCGTAATGGAGTTGATCCTATGGTTAAGATATGTAGACGACTTTTTCATTAGCTGGCCACATACTGAGTCTGAACTACAGACACTAATCAACTCCATTACGGAAAAATTTCCTTCCATTAATCTTACTATATCTAAGGAAGTAAACCACAAAATTGATTTCCTAGATGTATCTATCTGCAGAAACGCTGATCTCTCCATTACTCGTTCCGTCTATCGTAAACCTTCTGCGAAACACTAACATCATTCCCTACAATTCTTTCACTCTGCATCTCTACAAGCTTGCAGCATTGAAGTCCTACATCCACAGGGCTCATATCATTTGCAACAACCAACTTTCTCTTCAAGAAGAACTCTCCAAAATTTCTACAATAGCCCTCTCTCATGATTTCCCTGCTCTTACAGTCAACTCCCTCATAAAGAAATATGAAAACCATTCGAAAATTGAATGCCTCCTTCCTCAAAAGAAAGAAAACCTGAAATTCTGTGGTTCTGTTCCTTACCATCCTTCCTATGCTTATAAGTTACAGATTCTTTTAGAAGTTTTGGTTACCATCTTGCCATTAAATCTACCCCAAACATCTTGAAACTTCTACAAAGGGATAGGGACAAAGTTGAAAGCCTGAACCTCCCAGGAGTTTACTGCATTCCTATCTCTTCTTCTACTGGGGATAACTTATACATTGGAAGCACATAGAGGAGCATTAACCATAGAATTTTAGAACATTAAAAAGATGTTTCAAAAGCCAATCCTAATACGGCCTTGTCTATTATTTTGACAATGGAAGACACATCTGCAGTTCCCCACTGGAACGAAGCAAAACGAATTGCTTCTTTTGACAATCGTTTTGCCCTCCGTTACCGTGAAAGCCTGGAAATTATTTTCAATTCAATGACTTGCAATTCCGAATCTCCTCTCTACATTCCGATGATCTGGAGATCAATTCTAAGTTTTGGCAACAAAAATAAGAAAAATTCTAATGTAGAATCTGGCAACAATCTTAGTCCTCCATTGGCGTGATGTGAAGACCTTAGATAAGGTCGAAAGCTTCCAACTTACAAACTTTTTGTAAAAGTTTTCATTTAACGTAACTAAGCGTGATCAAGTTACCTTTATTTGTTAATATTGTTACGTGTTTTGCCCATCATCGTCAAATTCCAACAACTATAAATGTCAGCAATAAAGTCTGATATTTATTTTAATTTTGCCACATAACTCCATGTACTTAACTACCACCCCCACCCCCATATTTCACTGAAGTCACATACACCAATCTATCAAGACCATACATAACATGAAAGACTGCAAACCAAGAAAGCCACCCTGGTGGCCAAGTGGTCAGAGGTGTAGGTTTTTGGCTAGCTGTCTCACTTGGTCCCAGATGAGACATGGGTGGTGTGTTTGTCCTACAGCACTGGTTTCCTCCATTATCTAGTACCAGTTGCCCTAAATTTGGGATGGGCCACTGCTGATAGCCCCCAGAGTTGCTCATTATGGGTGATTAAACCCTAAAACAAAAAACGACCAAGAAATTTTATATACATCGCCCTGAAATGGCTATATATATATATATATATTAGCTCTTTTTGCCACTAAATAGCAGAATATATAATAAAAAAAAAATTGTAGTATAGAAACCAATGGGAAGGAAATTCCCAGAAGAATTAACTCTTCACAAATACATGAAAGGCAGATACCTATCATTGTCAGCATACAGATGGTGCGCTTTTTCACTGTTTCCCATGTGGCTGCCTTTCAGGAAACTTGAAAATTATATCGTTCCAGGGTGATATAATCTGCAAGTTTTCTGAAGAACAGCTACATGGAAAACAGTAAAAAGTATGTCATCTATATGCAGACGGTATGATATGATACAATTGTAGCATATCTTACACCATCTTTTTGAATACAGAAAGTACTCATTTTCCTTACCCCCTCTAATAGAAAGGAAGAAACCTACAGGTTCATGCATTCAAAAGGCTAGAATACAAAACGTTTGGAGATTTATGGATATACACTGAGGGCAAAACTTATGGGCAAGCCAGGTTTTGACTTGTATGTAGCGTCGCACCGAAGTGGCCTGGTTATGTGAAATTAAAAGCATAGGAACTCAATTACTTACTGAAATGATGACGAAACAACACTGACACAAATGCAGATACTAAAGGATATAATGGAACTTTATTCTTTACTGGTTACATAGCACAGGGTGCCATGATACAGATGCATCACTGCCAAAGATGGTACAAAAGAAACAGGAGGTCCTCAGCAGGGGATATGGTCACCCTTAACATCAATGCACGATAGCACCATCTGTCCATACTTTGCACTAGATTGATTATTGATGAGTTCTTGCAGTAACATCGCCCATTTTTCTGTCAGAGCTGTCTTCAGCTGTTGGACAATTTCCAGTGTGTTTTGATGTGCCGCAAACATGTCTCCCCTGAGTGTCCCACACATGTTCTATGAGATTTAGGTCAGTGGAGCATGCTGGCAAATCCATCCACTGAATGTCTTCACTTTCCAACAACTCATCAACAGCCGCCGTGTGATGGGGTGTGGTGTTATCGTCCACTAATACAAACTCTGGGCCAGTGGCATCATGGAACAGATGAACAAGGGGAAGGATTACCTCATTGCAGTACCATGCACCCATTACAGTACCTCCTTCCAGTATCTGGAGCTCCATACATCCATTGATCGGAATGCCTTCCCATACAAGAACACAGAGGCTGCCATATCTATCCCTGTCATTGATGTTTTTGGGGCAATTCCAAGTGACTACTTCACACTGGATTGGCTGAGGTCCAGAATCACTAGAGAGACTAAATCTGCTCTCATCAATAAAGAGTATCGTACCCCACTGTTCTGCTGTCCGGTACTTATGTTCTCTGGACCACTGTAAATAATGTCTCCGGTGAGCAGTTGTTAATGGAACACAGAGTACTGGTTGTCAGGCAAATGGTCCACCTTTGTGTAACTGCCAGGCCACTGAGAACTGCGCTATTGTGCGTCCTGTGCCCATGTTTAGTTGTTTTGCAAGGTTACTTGCTGTCTGGTGTTGATCCCACTTGGCCTGTAGGAGCAAATAGTGGTCCTCACTGGGGTTGTTTTTAATGGATGACCACCAGTGGTCTTTTGCACAGCTGTACCTGTAATCCTGAAGGCTGACCACGCACGTGATATGATGCCATAGGCGATACAGAACTCTTGGGCCACACTCATCACAGTTCACTCGTCTTTGAGCTTCCCAAACCACAAGTAAAAGCAAGATGTTTTCAATGGGCCATTTCATCATCTCTACCACCCAACAAACACAATCAAATGTCTGTAACACTTATGCACACGATCTGGTAATTTCTGTTCGACTGATGCTATTGGACTGCATTTTCTCATGTCACACAAACCATATGTGAGTTTTGCACACCTCTGTGTGTGTGTGTGTGTGTGTGTGTGTGTGAGTGAATCAAATGCAACCATGCGTATGTCTGCATATGTTTTGTTCTTTTCTTTCCTTCCAACCACGTTTTAAAGAAGCACATATAGCCAGCCATATGAGCAGATACTAAAAAAACAACTCTTCCCCACACCCCATTTTAAAGAAAGAAAATGAAACTGATCATGTTGCTACACACATAGGTTTGTCTTTCATATGACAAATTCATAATAACAATAATAATCTTGAGAGAAAGTTATGTTGAACAAGGGAAGACATTTTTCATGCCAAAGTGTTCGACTACACTGGTGAAAAGAAACAGCACAGTGCACAGCATTTGAACTAAGAATACAATATTGGCTGAGGACCAGACTGTTATTAAAGTCCACAGCAATACTGAATAAATACAGCTGCTTCTACACAACAATGTAGTCGTGTGCACTTATCTGTTTAAATAATCAGAGCATTTAGCATATATACATGAATAAAAATGTGATGGACATAACTCATACATTTCACCAAAATGTTAATTTTCATACTGTGTGTGTCAAAAATGAGAAGCACAAGAATGGCTTTACTATGACGAATTTGAATTCTTTGTGGGAAAGAAAAATACTCAAGAGAAAATTCAAAAAATGAAATGATTTATCTTACTTTTAAAGCTGTATAAGCCAATCCATATAGCAGTGCTACACATAGACAACTTCGCATTAAGCAGTAAAAGGCTGATGTGAGGCTTGTAGTAGCTAAATAAAAAGTAATAAACAAAGTATATACAAACAGCAAAAAAGGATAGGCTTGCAGAGCTGTTGTTCAATTTTCACATATAATTGAATACTGCCAGTATTGTTTAAGAACTGTATACCAAATAAATGAAATTCAATTCAAGATAGCATTAACACTCATACTGAAAGTTATACAGTAAGACCAACAAAATAATAATTGAAGACCATTTATCATGTCTTCCTCCATTACTTGTGGTTCACTATAAAAATTTTAATCTCCTTAAAACACTTAATCATATATTATGCCATGTAATAAATACATCTAATATAGTGTAGTTAATGCACATATATCGATGTTATAAGAATATCCTTAAAACACATAAAATTCTTAATGCTGTCGACACACGAGCAATAATGGAAATAATTGCAACATTTAAAAGATACTTCTATTTACAATTAAAACCAGCTAAAAACAGTAGCAAGATCTTTCAAACCCACTATAGGTTCATCATCGAGTACAGTGAGGGTGAAGCACCATGGCTATATAGCCGAAAGCAATCACCCACGATGCAACAGCATGGCAAGGTGTTGCTCCAACCCTTCACACACGTGCATTTGACATGTATACAAATAATGCAAAAAAGCTACAAAACATGATTAAGAGTTCTGATAGTGTGTGCAATGATTCGATATAAAATATTTCCATGAGGTCGGTAGAATCCATGGCACATCATCATTACAACAGTGGTCAGCAAAGATATTTATGTACAAACTTTCTGTAAACAATAAGTCAGATTTTGTGGTAGCTGGTGCAATTAACGAGGTGTTGTTCCACTCCAGGACATGATTACCTTGATTAACTAACCTAGATAAAGTTGTGGCATTCGAACCAGTTCTAACATTATATTTGTGTTCAGATACATGTGTACCAATTGTCAGAAGTGTGGATCCCACATACTTGGTATCATGTGCATTGGGGTCGGCAGCTTTAAGCGAGATGGAATAAACACTATGTCTCTGAAGCATACAAACTTCGTCACAATCCTTCCTTAATAATAAAAATAACTTTACTGTCTTTATACCAAAATCCATGCCTTGCTTATGACAAGCATTCTTTAAGATGTGAATTAGATCATGGACATAATCCACAGATCCAATGTACCTGTCAACATCCTCGTTACCTCTTAAAGTAGTATACATGGAGCGTTGACCCCGTTGAAGCTGATGTACAACAAAATCGTGTGGGAAGACAAACTGAGAAGCCAGATTAACAATGAATTTAATCTCCTTATTCCGAAGTTTGATAGATGAAGAGGGTGAATACGCTCAACGAAACAAAAAGGATAAGGTGGACGGCTTATGTTGTGTAGGGCTAGCAGATGAGAATGGGATCAACGTGGGTGGTGCAGAAGGTTCCACAGAAAAAGAGATTGAGCGGTTAGGCATGTTACGATGCAGACAAAAGTCGAGGAAAGATAGCGAGCCCCGTATTTTGAGTTTGACCATACATTTTATGGTGGGGGAAAAGGGTGGAGAGCAATTTAGCAAAATCGTAAAGAGAAGAGACAGAGTGAGGCCAAAATATAACATCATCATCAACATACCTAAGAAGAAGTAATGGTTTTAGGGGGCACTCTTCAAGAATTTTTTTCTAACTGTTGTAATACTACCTCGGCTAAAAGAGCCGATAGTGGTGAACCCATGGGTGTACCTGCTTTTTGGCGGTAAATAATATTGTTAAATCTGAAAAATGTACGCCGTACCACAAGCTTTAAGGCATCGATGATTGCGGGGGCTTCTGTAGGTGTTACACCTAAGCTTGGGAGTTTTTCTTCAACAAGAACATAGGCAAGCTCTAGGGCAGTGTTCCGCAACCAGTGTGCTCCCCTCCTCTCCCCTCCCCAAGGTGAAAGATGTGACGCAAACTTTTACCTATTATCCTCTTGTAAGAAATTAATTGTAGAGTTTTATTTTTTATTTTATCCCAGTTACTGTGTTTCATATGCTTGTATTTCATTAACTGCCACTGCACTGATTAAATAAGAGGATGCTTGCTTAATCTTTATTACATGCCACGAATTTTTATGTATTCTAAGAAATTAAATGTAAATTATTTACTCACAGTTGTTATATTGTAGTTTTGCTTATTGATATACGTACTTGTATTTCTCGCCTCAACTGCTGCGCTATGAGGCTGCAAAACTTGCTGCATGTTCTGTGTACGCTTTTCCCTAAAAGTGCGGGGATTAGCAAAACTTTCTCTGTCTTTTATTATTTTATTACGTTGTTTTGGTATTTGTCCCTGTTTGTTAGTGCTTCTTCAACTTTATTACTTTTTTACTGTACCAATGCACTAACCCAGGGGTCGCGCTGCCAATCGCTATCTTCGCAATTTGCGAAAAAGAAATCGTTTTGGCGATGGAAAAAACGCTTTGGCGATTGCCTTTTCATAGTGTTATAACACTTTGTCAAAAACAAATTGAATTTGGCGAATAAATTGGCAAAAACTTTAGAAAAGCCAGCGGAACCCCTGCACCCACCCATTGTTAGAACTTATTTCAAATAAGTTGGTATAGGTGTCCCTTCTTCCCTTTGAAGAATATAGGTCCCGTGTCTTACAATTATTTCAGTTCTATTACAGCTGTGCTCTGAAGTAGTCCGAAAATTGTGATTGCTAGTCAGTCTTGCTATTTTCTATTACTATTAAACTATTTATTTTTTCAAAATGAACAAGTTCCTTGTACGGAGTGTTCCGTCCACGAGTGCAAGTAGTGACAGCATTGAGCCCGAAAAAAAAAAAGAAACAAATATTAGTGCACCGGCAGTATAGGTAATTATTTATCTTGTTTTTTAGTATTTGTAACGACGGAGCCGCTTCTATGACAGACCGAGTGAAAGGATTTGTAGCTAAAGTACGCAAAGTAAATCCTAACATACATACGATGCGATCATTGTTTCATTCACCGCAAACCCATTGTTGCTAAGTCTTTGCCATTTTTCCTGAAAGTTGTGTTCGGCGAAGTAGTAAAAGTTGTGAACCTCATCAAATCGTGGCCTCTAAATTCGCGGCTTTTTTCCGTTTTCTGTCAGGAAATGGGATCAGAACACACTACACTCCTGCTACATACAGAAGTACGGTGGTTATCACAAGGAAAAGTGTTAACGAGAATATTTGAACTTAAAGAGCATTTTTGACTGTTGAGGGGCATGAGTATGTGGATTTATTTGCAGATTATGAATGGGTATGTAAGTTGGCATATCTTTCCGATATTTTCATAAGCTTGAATGAGCTGAACAGAAAAATACAAGGTAGAAACGAAAATGTTCTGACTAGTATAGATAAGATTCAAAGATTTGTGAATAAGCTGAATTTGTGGATACAGGGAATTGAAAATGGGTTGTTTGAGATGTTCCCGACTGTATGGCCACTTGCTGATGGTAACAAAGTGGTGATGGACTTAGAACATTTAGAAATCTTGTAGCAGAAGTTCAAGAAGTATTTTGGAGAGAGTGTTCAAGATTTCAGATGGGTTCGTGATCCATTCTTTGCGAATTCAAAACCTCTTCCGATAACATACAAGAGGAACTCGCAGATTTAAAAGCAGACAGAACATTTAAATTAAAACTTCTCAAAGTGACTTTGGACGCATTTTGGTTGGCAATAAGGAGTGAATACCCGGCTATCTCCGAGATGGCAGTTAATGTGTTATTGCCATTTTCAACTACATATTTGTGTGAACTGGGCTTCTCGACGATGACTGAAATTAAAACATCAAAGAGAGAGAGACTCAAATCCGTCAATGAAGAAATGAGACTTGCATTGTCAATGATTCCTCCACAGATCAGCCGCCTGTGTGCAGCTAAGCAGGCGCAAGTATCACACTGAAGGTATAAGTAGAATTATTTCCTTTGATAATAGAAAAGTGTATTTTCTTGTATTTTCTACAGTGAATTAAATTTCATAAATTGTTAATAAATGCACAAGTTGATTTCTGTTTAATAATATAATATAATATAATATAATAATAATAATAATAGGTTGATTAAATTACGTATTTATATTAATAGTGTCATATCATACGTTTTTGAGGGGACTAACATTTTGGTGTGCCATGCTGAGTCATGAATAATTTATGGTGTGCCGCGAGTAGAAAAAGGTTGCGGAACACTGCTCGCTCTAGGGGGATACTAGGATATAATCAAAACACATTGAAAAAGGTTGCAGAACACTGCTTGCTCTAGGGGGATACTAGGATATAATCTATCTTGGACCACCAGTCTATGCTCTAGATCTGCCCCTAAGGTCACTGGCCAGCTATTACATCCTTTTCCAAAAAAACAAGAAAAAGAGTACCCAGAAGGAGTTTTCCAATTGAGATGAAAATTGGTATGTGCAATGTACATGTATGGGAGAGGAAATGATTTTAATTCTAGAGCAGTTGGGCCATTTATTCGAATAAAACAGCTACACAAGTGGAACAAGTCAGTATGTTGTAGCGTGCGCCACCTCTAACTCGAATACAAGTAGTTACCTGGCGTGGCATAGATGCATACAGTTCACGGATACTGTCCTGAGGTATAGCACGCCAGATGGTGTCCAAATTGCAGGCCAGTTCGCCGACATTTCAGGATAGGCGTCCCATCATGTCCCAAACATGTTCGATCCTGAGAGGTCGGACGACTGGGCTGGCCACCACTACAGAGGCAGATCTGTGACAGCTGTGCCGTGTGTGGCTGGTCATTATCCAATTGAAAAATTGCTCGGTGATGCTGCGACAGGAATGGCAACACAACAGGTCATAAAATATCTCCAACATACCATTGAGCAGTGAGGGTGGTAGAGAGGACTACTAAGGGTGTTTGGCCATTATAGGAAATAGCACCCCAGTCAGTCACTCCTGGTGTGCAAGCCGTGTGCCGTTTCATAGTAAAGGCAGGATCCATGTGCTGGCCGGCTTGTCTCCAGACACGCATGCGCTGGTCATTGGTGCCAAGGGCAAACCGTGACTCATCACTGAAAACAACACGTCGAAGAAACTGGACGCTATCGCATGTTGATTGGGGCCAACACTCTAAAACTGGTGCCAGCGATGCTTGCTGGTCAGTGGTAGACAGTGAAGTGACCTCCTCGAAAGTAGTCCCCGTGCTGCAAGTCGCCTGGCAACAGTTCGGATGGCCACTTCTGCACCTGTAGAAGACGCAATATGGCCACGGATGGTTGAGAGTGACAAATTTATTTCTGTTCGTACAGCTCTCACAATGTCTTGATCCTTGCATTCTGTCATTGCCCTTGGCCATCCACTGCCCCAGTACCACTGGGTTGTGCCCTCCTCGACCCATAGGTGCCAACATTGTCTGTCTGCCGTGTTGCTTCAACCAAAATGCCTGGCGATACGCCAACTTGACCAACTGGCCTCTCTCAGCCTTATTATACATCCTCCCTCAAACTCGCTCAACTGCTTGTATTGTGCACTGACATGATGTCGAGGCATCCTCACAGTCCATGGAGGTTAATGCATCCGCAATCCACTGTCACAATTGCCCCTGAGTGTAAGTTTTGCTCTTGATATACCCTCCTTGATATGTGGTTCTCATGCACTGTGGCAGGCCACTATTTCATCATTGGTCATTATCTTTTAACAATTTCCATATTCAGCCCTGAGGTACTTGCATGCGGAGTTTCATCAGGATCGAACGACTTCCTAAAGGTGGTTCTTTTTTTTTTTTTTTTGCAAAGAGTGTATTTGCAAAATCTGTTCCTTTTCTATTTTTTAATGATAAAGTCAGAGCATCAGAGTGCTACTAAATAACTCATACAAATACAAAGTAATGGCAATACATAATTTACTTGCTTAATCTTAAAAAAAAAAAAAAAAAAAAAAAAAAAAGACTCATTTTTTCTAGTTTTCCATGAAATGCCCCCACCTTATGAATTGGGTGAATGACATTTAATTTTATTACTATCCACATTTAGTTTACAAACTTTATACTTTTTATCTCAGTTTTATTTGTCAGGTGATTTTTTAATTAATCATACACTATGTTGGCACATCTCTCTCTCTCTCTCTCTCTCTCTCTCTCTCTACTTATCTCCTTTTATTAGGATATTTATATGGTTTGGATACCCGTAAACCCACTGTGGCGAGTTTCTAATGAGGTTTTACTAAACTGTACAAAGTTCTACATAACATTTTGTCGAATATTTTGTCAAGAAAATAAAACTATACATGAACTGTGTAGAAAACTATATAAATTCTCTTTTAACAATATCTGTAATTTCTAGAAGTTACTAAGTGAGACAGATAAACTTGAAAAAAAAAATCACTTTTTTCAAAACAAAGGTGTATCTACACAAATATAATTTTATAATATAAAAAAGTACACAAGTAAAAAACTGGAAGGATAAGGACACTCACGGAAAATATTAGTCACAAAAAGGAGGGGAAAATTTATTTTGGACTGCTCTGTACTGGCGTCTTGCTGCAGCATGACAATGCTTGGCCCTATACAGCCCATTTGTCAACTCTTGAAGACACAAACATTTTGCATTCAGGTGCTGGGTGAGGGAGGAGGACTTGGGGGGGGGGTGAAAATAAGGGATGCTGAGGTCATAACATGAAATGTTTTTGTGTGTGGAAGGAGAGAAAATGATTACTTTTTTTTTTACACATTTGTTCTGGGGAGGTGCTTTTCTGCAGTCATCAAGAGCAAGGTTA
The DNA here is from genome assembly GCA_039090855.1 of Macrothele yani. NCBI lineage: Eukaryota > Metazoa > Arthropoda > Arachnida > Araneae > Macrothelidae > Macrothele > Macrothele yani. Next base: position 69,846,473 of record CM077016.1, on the reverse strand, counting down.
GTAAGAAAAGTTAGGTAACAGCACTAATGCCATGCACCACTCACACATCAAGCAAGGGATGGATTTTTCAAAACTGGTACTACAGTTTTTTGAAATACAAATTGTCCCCAATTTCTTTTAGTAATTTTCTGCTTTACATATGTGGAATATGCCTGCTCAGGCATTAACACAATCTCTGACTACAAGGCATAAAAACACTGACTGCATGACAAGAAGACATTGACCTAGCAAAACAGTTCTTCTTAGTACTTGAACATAAGATGACCCCTGCTTTTCAGAATCAATAAACTGGTAAAAACATCTTACATTTGGATAAATGCCATACCATTATTCAAGAATACCTTTAGGGGAGATAGAGGAATGCAACTTGTCCAGCAACTGTGAACTGGGCACAGTAATAAAAAAATCTATAATACAACACAGCATGCTTATTTAAATGCACAGGCAAAAGTAACATACTTTCAAAAGGTTGCAAGTAGTTTCTTCAAAACCAATTACAGCAGTAAACAGTGCTTGTGAATACAAGTGTAGCTGCAAACAATAGCCAATTAACACCTCCACAACATTTGAGCTATCCCTTTATAATATTTTTGCCTGTTTAGTCAACATACTTAAATTTAGTCTTTACTCAACAAATCATTTAACATGAAACTGCTTTAACAACCAAAATGTAACACGCATATCTGCATTTCATACCCTCACCAACTGCTACAATTCTGTGTGTTTTCAACAAACTGGATGTTTCCCAAATGCATAACCCCTTTTTTATCAGGAGCATGAGTACAAAACAACATAACAAAAACAGAAAGAAATATATACATGGCTAAAAATAACACATGCAAATCTTAATAAAACCTTCACATATATATATATATATCTCACATTACAAGTACAAATGTATTAAATACATTTTAATGTTTTAAGAGTGGAACTAACCTGTTCCTCCAAATATGTGAATATCAATTTGTTCCAACAAGTACATGAGGAATGTATTTACTTGGGGCAACAAACCCAGACTGAAGATCAACGGAAAGAATAACACGAAAACTGAAATTCAAAGAATAAATTAATTTCTTGTGTGAATTCAATAATAAAGAAACTGAGAAAACACTGAACATTTAAATAAATTTTGCACAACCACAATTTTAATTAAGTTAGTCTTGCCAAGGTTTCTGGCCAAAACTTTTACAGTTCTACTCTTTCTGCCATGTGTCCAGATGTTTACCTAGTTAATTCCTTTCCAAAATACAAAACCAAACAAGAAGCTTGCCAAGAACTCTATCCTGAATTATACAGAAAAATTCCTACCAAACTTATGCAAGCTTCTGTATCACTATGCCTCCAGTATTGCTCCACCTTCATAATGCACATAGAATACTCTAGAGGTGGAGTGCCAAGAGTAAAAAAAAATCTTGGGAGTGGGGAGGCAGCACAAATCAGATAATTTTGGAGTTTTGAGCTTCAAAATATCTTGCCATATTTCAAGGAAAAACAAATAGTGACCCCCTCCCCCCTCTGGACATTTTGGAAGGGCTATGCACCCTAACACTTTTCTTGGGCTGCCATAAACTTCCAAGCTCCCTGGTTCTAGCACCCATGCTCTTGACTTTTGGAACCAGTGAAGTTTCTAGTACAGATAGCATAACCTTTTTTTTTTTTTTCTAAAATCTACTAGGACTGACACATGTTCACTTTCCAGTCTAGTTGTTGTTTTCAAGAAGAACCTTTCTTACAGGTTGGAAACTTACCTAAGCAGGGTTCCCACTCTTTTTCTCCCACAAAAAATAAGCACTTTTTAAGGACTTTTAAGTACCCCTCTAAATTTTTTTTAAGGACCTAACCAATTGCATACGCAACAATGACGTGCACAAATGGACCTTTACAGAATCACTAGAGAGACAGTTATCGGTGACAGTTTTGGCCAATTTTTACCACCAATTAGTAACTTGTTTAAAAAAAGAATGTGCGGAGCATCCAATATTTTTGGCCGAAACTGTCACCGATAATGGTGCATTATTAACCTCAGGACAATAAGTCAGTCATTATTGATAAATCTGGTGTATATTGTATCCCAACAAAAACTACCACCGATCAGAAAGATTCTATGTACATTGGTAGTACCAAGAGACATCATATTACGAGACTGAAAGAACATTTACATGATTGGGAAAAGAAAAGGCCCAAAACAGCACTTATTCAACATTGTATCGAACATAATGTTGAACCTGATTAGGAAAATGTCCAAATACTTACATCGCATCGATCTCATAGGCAGATTTTTTTTCTTATATTCCCATATGCAAAAAAAAGGCATATGGCGTGATATTACGTGACCAAAGACTTCAATGTAGAACTGCTATTAAAAGCAGCGACAATACTGCTCGTCACGAATATTTTGTTTAAGTATGCAGGGTGGAGTAGTTAGGTCCAAATAATGATATGAAAATACAAAACGAACATTAATATTTTTACTTACTCATAATAATTTCGGCATTTTTCAGTCACTGTGGCAAAGCCTCTGCTTGACAGAACGGACATTTGCTTATTTAGATGAGATCCAAGTTCTGTCTGAACGGAAGATTCACGGATTAAAAAACACTATTTCGAGTTAAAATTCTATACCTTTGTATAGGTGTTTGCAAGGAATGATGATTAAAAATTTGAAAGTTAAAAAACCCAAATGAATAAAAAGACACAAAGGAATAAAAGATGGACCCAAACTTAATTCACCACCGCAGCACACTTCCAAACATGTTTCGGCAAGAATTTTGCCTTCCTCAGTGGAAACAATGTGTACGTGGGCACCAAGTCCTTGTCGACGATCCTCGAAAGACTGATGTAATGTCTTGTATCACTCTGCCTTCAGCCTTCGTCATCACAGACCATGGACAACTGCGTACCACTGCGCAAGCTGTTAGTGGCAGCATCTATGGTATTGTGTTCTTCTTGGTCTACTTTTGCCATTCCGCACCTGTGATCTTCGAACATGTGTTTATTAATTAGCCTTTTGAACTCAATTGTTTCCCTGTTCAATCACATATTGCCATGCATGAGGTAATTCAATTGGTGAATTAGTGTTGCATGTTGCAGCATCTATTTCCAAATTTCCCAATGACCACTGCTTCCGATGTTATGATCTGTCTATGAGTCTTGTGTGATGTCAAATGTCTAATATTCTTCCAGTCGGGCTTCGATTGATTTTCTATGCAGTGTTGTATCAGAGCTGTTCTTGGTCTTTTCTTTTGCCAATCTTGAATATGTTCTTTCAATCTCGTAATCATTCGTCTTTTTGTACTTCCGATATAAATGGAATCTTGTTGATTATTGTCTGTCTTGGTTGGAATGGCATATACTCCTGCTCAATCTAGGATGGATTTTTTATTACCAGAAGTTAGTAATGAGCCATTATCAATGATGGTTTCTGCCAGATTTATTTCATTCGAAACACATTCTTTCTTTAATATGTTACTCATTGGTGGTAAGTATGGAAAGGAGATGTAAGATTTATATATATTCTTTTGTTTCATCTGGTTTTGATTATTCTTAAGATTGTTGTATATTGAATTAATCAAATGTTTATTGTATCCAAATGTTTAGTTATATAGCTGAATTAATCAAACGTTTATTGTATCCAAAATGTTCAGCTATATAGCTGAATTAATCAAACGTTTATTGTATCCAAAATGGTCTGCGACGACAAAGGCTGAAGGCAGAGCCATACAAGACATTACATCAGTCTTTCGAGGATCGTCGACGAGGACTTGGTGCCCACGTACACATTGTTTCCACTGAGGAAGGCAAAATTCTTGCCGAAACATGTTTGGAAGTGTGCTGCGGTGGTGAATTAAGTTTGGGTCCATCTTTTATTTCTTTGTGTCTTTTTATTCATTTGGGTTTTTTAACTTTCACGTTTTTAATCATCATTCCTTGCAAACACCTATACAAAGGTATAGAATTTTAACTCGAAATAGTGTTTTTTAATCTGTGAATCTTCCATTCAGACAGAACTTGGATCTTATCTAAATAAGCAAATGTCCGTTCTGTTGAGCAAAGGCTTTGCCACAGTGACTGAAAAATGCCGAAATTATTATGAGTAAGTAAAATTTTTTACCATTAATGTTCGTTTTGTATTTTCATATCATTATATGGACCTAACTACTCCACCCTGCATACTTAAACAAAATATACGTGACGAACAGTATTGTCACTGCTTTTACTAGCAGTTTTACATTGAAATCATAGACAGATTCTCACTTCACAAGCTCTGATCATTGAAAAATATAAAAGAAAATGTTGTAATAGTAATTCACCTATAGATCTTCCACATGCATGGAGATACCTTTTAAAATCTGAAAACCAACGTAAGATTCAACAAAAGTCAAATAAACCTCGGGTACTTGGCTTGGCCAACCGGCGGGATGAATATGTCAGCAAGGCTCCCACAAATGGAACTATGCATGAACTACACAATGAGGTATAGAGGTTCGTTCCTGATGCGCTGATGTTCAAGTATTGCCTATCATTCAGGCACATCACATTACATCTGTGATCATTACGAAGGACTTGACACCTCTGAACCCTTTGATCCATTGATGAAGGCATAATATATGCCGAAACATGTATGGATACTCGTAGCAAGAGTGGAATTGAGATGGGTCCTGTTGTTTTTATCTTCATTTTTATCTTTGTTGGATTTTACTAGCATTTTTACTCACCTGTACACTGAGATCTAGTGCAGTATTCTGTTGATTAGCTGTAACGATTCTCCCGAGGTTTTGACGTCCTCTATCACTGACTTTCTTTGGTCTGCCGGTACGTTTTGCTGCTTCAGGCACACCATGTGTCTTCCACTTATTCAGTACATCCAAAACAGTTGACTTGGGTATGTTTAAATGCCTCTCGGTTTCTCTTATGGACAACCCACTAATATAACACCCAACAATCTTTCCTTTCTCAAAGTCAGTTCTCTTCGGCCGCGACATTTTCACTCAACCTCACAGTGCAATATAATTGCGGTCAGCTGCAGGCTTGTTTTTATACCATTTGCAGCTGTACCACGCATCTTAACAACACAGCGGGTCCGTTCATTTGCTTTTGAAGGGCAGGCGTGCCAACCTTCAAAATCTAAAAATCAAGAGATTTTTTACAGCTCATAAAATCACATGAGCACTATTTTTTATCGACATTTTTCAGATGCAGGAGCAATTTTCCAGAAGTAGTATTATTGGTACATAACATTTTTAATGTTTGAAAAGTTATTCTAAATACAGACTGTATGCTTATAAACAAAATAAAAAGCATAGTGAAAATAGTTGTCAACCAGATACAATTAATACAAGTTATGTACTTAATTTTTGATACATTATTTAATCCTAATTAATCTTTATCCTTATTTAGTGAATGTACAGTAGCCAATTTAGCTCTCTTTAACAAAGATCTACAAAAGTTTTGTTCAAAGCATTTTTCTTTCATTCTGGACTTAACTGTCAGCAGTTTTTCCAGTGTTGGAATAGAGAGAGAGAGAGAGACAGAGGTATCTGTCAAAACAAATGTGGAAGTATCAAGCTTTCTTCTTGGTTGAAGGTTTAACGACCACAGTAAGCACCTCAGTGGGCTATAAGCAGTCGCCCATCCCTAATTTAGGGCCACTGGTTCCAGGGAAGGGAGAGAGCCAGTGCCGTAAGACAAATACAACAACATACTTGCCAACTTTAGAAAATGTGCATCAGTAAGACTTTTGCGTGAACGCCATTTACCACAAAACAAAACATAACTATATTAATAAATATGCAGTAAAAATCTCTGCATATGCCACAATAACTAAACTAGTATTATCTGTGTTTAAAATAATAATTTAAAAAACCATAAAATAAAATCTTAATTTTGTTCAATGTTAGTCTTGCAAACCTGTGGTGTTTCAATACTGAACTAAAATTTTCATTTGCAGATATCTTTGTTTCCCTTCCCATTTCTTTATTATCGTCTTTTTTTTTTTAATGCCCTTGGATGAAAATTTTATCCATCATGAATGCATGACAGCTTTTTTCACTATTTTAGACAAAAGATGAACAATGTAACTTTGAAAATATAAATACTTTTGAACACCATGCATCAATTTTTAAAAAATTTTCAGCTTCGTCAGTTTCGTTTTCGAACCCCAACCCCTCTTCACCCGTTTATCAAACTGAAATGCAAAACTTTGGGGGGGGGGGATATTTAAGAATACAGGATACATGTTCTGATCCTCGTTGGGGGAAAAAATTACAGTTACAGGGGATATCTTTGCTATGTCCGATTTCCATTTTCGGACATTTTCCCTCCATTTTCAAGTTGAAATACCTATATATAAATGCCTAGTATTGTTTTTAAGTATCATTTATGAAATAAACTGATACTTAAAAACAATACTAGGCAGAAAACATCACGTGAAAAATAAAATTACGATTACGTGAGAAATCTTCACTGCGTCTAACTTCTGTTTCCAAATGTTTTGAAAGACGAAACTTCCTCTTTCGAAAGTTTAGAAAGTTCCAGGCGGAAAGCATCCTCCACCACTACTGATTGCCCCAAAATTTCTATTCAGTTATGCATCGATCTCGTGGATAACCCAAATTATGACGGAAAGGGAGAAATTTCTCGAAGCCTCATGCCTAAAGATTACAGCAAAATTTTTTCGCCCTCGAATTTCCGTTTTTGGAAATTTTCCCTCCAATTTCAAACTGAAATACAAATATTTACAGAATAAAATGATATACAACAATAACACTGGACAGAGGCAGCATCACAGGAAAAAGAAATTACGATTACGGAAAAAATCTTTATTTCGTTTACTTCCGTCTCTGAAAGACGAAATACCGTCCCGATGCGTATTTTTACGAATTGGTAAAATTCATCGATGAGTAGTTTTACGTGCTGAGAAAAATTCACGATGCATATTTTTACACGTTGAGAAAAAGTTCTTGATGCGTATTTTTACGCCCCGAGAAAAATTCCCGACGCGTACTTTTACGCGGTGCGTACTAGACGCGTAATCAGATTACGCATTTTGGAGAGCTCTGATCGGCACGTCACTTGATCACTACAGTGGAGAGAGAGCTAGCTACCCAAGGAGACACCACGAAGCGGAGCCATCGTTATACTTGATGACTCCGCACGAAGCCGCCGAGTCAAAGATGACATAATCGCGTAACATGGCACCCGTAAGGTCCGGTAGAAAATCTGAATGGATGGTTGCAGGGGATTGAAATATTTCAATTGAGCAATCGAAATACTAAAAAATCCGTAAAAAAAGACTTCTATCCGTAAATCAGTAAAATTAAGCAGAAATCCGTAAAAGTTAGCAAGTATGCAACATCCCATGCCCCACTGCAATTCGAACCCGGACCCATCTCGGACAATTTGTCGAAAGCTGGCACTTAGTTTCACAACTTTATTATGCAGCAAAGACAATAACAGCTAATATGCAAAGAAGAAACAAATTGCAAAAGATATGGCATAAAATAAAACATTAAAAACTGCGAAAGTGGCGTAATGCAAAAGGAAAAATCTCCTGCAAAAAGTAAGCGAAAGGAATGAGAAAAAAAAAAAAATTCACAAACTAAGTGTACACAAAATGCTACAATAGAAGATAAAACAAAGCTGACAATAACAGATTCACAATTAGAGATGAACAAAGAAGCATATTAATCTTCTACAAAATGCGACAAAAAAGGGAAAAGAGACAAACATGGTGCAAAACAAGAAATAAAAATCTCCACAGTAAAGCGAAACTGAAAAGCACTCCCCAAAACTCTGAAGAAAATGCAAACAGAGCTCGCAGCTAAGAGCGGGGAAACGTGAAACGATAAGTAGGTCACAGCTAGCGCGTGAGCGTGTTTGTAACCAACATAAAATAGGCCACAGTGCCACCGGTGGTGGCTTTCTTTTTGCAGATATGAGGAGAGGAAAAGTACGATACTGATAACTGTAAATGCCGTCTTGCATGGACGCAGAAAGATTTTTTTTTTTTGATTGGAGGTTTAACGACCACCATGAGCAACTCAATGGGCTATAAGCAGTCGCCCGTCCCTAATTTAGGGTCACTGGTTCCAGGGAAGGGAGAGAACCAGTGCCGTAAGACAAACGCAACATCCATGCCTCACCGGGATTCGAACCCGGGTCCCTTTTGGACGAATGATCAGAGGCCATCGCTTAGACCACTGCGCCAACGGGGCGGCCGACGCAGAAAGAAAAAGATTTCACAAGCGGTTTGTTTGAAATCTTTTTCTTCTGCATCGATCCAAGGTGGTTGGTGGTTGATGGAATTTCAACCATCATAACGGCTAATTATCGGCGAACATCGGGAGAATTTGGCATTTATCTGGAGGGCAGGAGGAATAGCTGAAAATCCGGAGTCTCCCGCCTAAATCCGGAGAGTTAGCACGTCTGAAAGGGGTGTCCGGTGACTTTTGTCAATATAGTGTATACATAAAGTATGACTAAATAAAGCATTAAGCACTCTAAAAGATAGAGAACTGTGGATTAACAATCAACTTACTGTCGAGTCTTCTGGTTAGCTGAATGAAAAGCTATTGGGAGTTCTAAACTATAACATTATGGACTATCAAAATTCAACTGCATTTGTTTGTCTTGTTTGAATAAAGCTGTCACCAATAACACAGTTAAATTCACTTGTATCAGTTTTGTTAAAATGTCATTAAAAAAGATTATATGAAATTAATATCAGCTTCACATACTGAAAATATAGTTCACAGATCTTTGTATCGTATTCAACTTACTAATCAATATATCTTTAGCTTGTAAAAGGCGATTTCTGGAAAAAACTGCAACTCCATATAACGTCACTGGTGGAATATCGTATGTGTACTCAATACATTCTTCAAGTAGAATCAACAAAAGGCAACACAAACAGAAGTACACAGGACGGCTGTACAAAATTACCCGGTTATAACCCTGTTCATAAAAAAAAAAAAAAAAAAAAAAAAAAAGGAAAACATTAGCTGTCTCTTACAAAAACAACTTAAATTATTTACAAATCAAGGTATGCATTTTAATTTTACAGATCTTTTAAGAAGCACACTAGAAGATGGAGGCTTGAAGAAAAGTAATAGCAGGGGCGTAGCCAGGGCGAGGCAAGTGGGGCATCTGCTCCAGGTGCAACCAGTGTTTCTTTCAAGCATACATCCAGGGGCGAAGCCCTCCCGGAAACGACACCCCCCCCAGACATTTTAGGTTACCAAGCCAAATTTTAATAAGTTCAGGCTATGATGAAAAAGAAGTTTCGTTTTTTTTTTTTATGCTACAAATAGTTCTCCAATTATATATTTTTAAATATTTGTTCAAATGGTACTAGTTATAGTTTATTTTATAAAAAAATGTATTACAACGCATGGTATTCTTCAAAATATAATGAGTACATTAATCATACCTAATTGTCTGGGAATCGTGATTCAGGAACAAGAGAAAGAGTGGGCCACACAAAATGCAACACCAAGAAAGAAGCATCCGATTGGCCTGAAATTCGCAGCATGCTTCGCCCACGAGAGGGCATGCAAACAATTAGCATTGCAGGGCATATGCAAATCATGTGCGCCCTGCACGCCTCCGAGAAGCACTATAAGAAGCGTACACAGAAGGCGGGGTGTAAGTAGTGGAAGTGTGTTGTGCTGCCAGACTTGTGCATGGGAAGCTTCCCGATGCCACGTCGCAGAATACGGCAGTCATTCCAGCACGTTTCGGAGTTTGACAGAGGATGAATAGTGGCTTATCGCGACAGCGGTTTATCATACCGAGAAATCGCCGCCCGTGTGGGACGACATCCAGCCACAGTGAGGCGAGTATGGATTTGGTGGGTGCAGGAGGGACGGACGGACAGACCGATGTGAGCAATTGCCGCAGCCGCGGCACACCACCTAACGAGAGGAACGGCATGTTGCGCTGCGGGCACTGACAGCTGGCACCGCCACGTCAAAAACGTTAGCGCAGGAATTAGGGTGTGTTGCGCAACAACCTATGTCAGCACGTACCGTTCGATGTCGTCTGCAGGAGCGGGGACTTGTCGCACGGCGCCCATTGCTCTGATTACCATTGACGTTACACCACTGGCGAGTGCGGCGGCAGTGGGCCGTTGAACACCGCACCTGGACTACGGAATGGCACGACAATGTCTACTCTGACGAATCCCGCTTCTGCCTGCAACACCACGATGGTCGGAACCGCGTGTGGCGGCAACGCGGCGAGAGACTGTATGACGCCTGCATTATGCATCGCCATACCGGTCCGTCGCCTGGCGTTATGGTTTGGGGTGCAATTGGGTATGACACCCGCACCCCTCTGGTACGCATCGCTGGTACAATCAACAGCCACCGCTACATCTCTGACGTTTTGGAGCCTGCAGTCCTCCCTTACCTGCAGGACCTGCCAGCGGCCACGTTTCAACAAGACAATGCGCGCCCACACATGGCACGCATCATGCAACAATTCTTCACGGCCCACCAGGTGTCACTGCTGCCGTGGCCCGCGTGTTCTCCCGATATGTAGCCCATCGAACACGTCTGATCGCTGATCGGCAACCGAGTGGCCCGGCAAGCACCACACGCGGCTACTCCTGATGAACTGTGGCAACGTGTTGAAGCAGCCTGGACCGACATACCCCAAGCCCACATCCAAAGCCTCTTTCGTTCGATGCTGCGGCGTGTAGCAGCCGTTATTACCAGCCATGGGGGCCACACGAACTATTGTTGTCTGCGTGTTCCGCAAGTCGCACGGGCCTGTAAGTTCAATTGTTTCATCTTTGTATCTGTTGTTATGTGTCCAGTAAATCTGGCTTTGCTATCTCGTGTCCTTCTTGGTGTAGCATTTTGGGTGGCCAGCAGTGTAGACAAGTAATTACTATATCGGGGATGTATATAAAAAAATTCTCGAAGGGGGGGGTTGAAATCCACCATCTGGAACAAAATTAAAGTTAATGAAAAATTGAAGAAAAATTAAAGCATTTTTTTCTAATGTAAGTTGATACATTTTTATTAAATTAAGGCATTTTTTTCTAACGTAAGTCGCATTTTAACCAAAAACAAAAAAAATGTAACATTTTCCGGGGTGAAAGGCCCCCTCTAAATGCGCCCCTGTGCTAGATATAAAGTAATTACTTCTATATGTATAAATATAGTAGTTAAAATTATATATATATATATATATATATATATATATAGCAAATGGAAAACTTACCCCCTTGGAAAAAATATTCCAGAATATGGTCTGCCAAATGAATTTTCTAATATCACTGTATTAGCTTGGGTTGAGGGGATGTCAATTGCTCTCCACACCTTTAGTGTGACCTCCTGTACATGGATCAACAAAATTAAGAGAGTGGTTCACATATTTGATGTTGAAATCCTAAGCTTGGCAAGTTTACGGTAGGTAGCCCACTGATTTGTCATGACTGTGCTGCCATGCTGCATGTGCTTCTGGATGAGGGGCAGTAGTGTTTGAGCAGATCAGTCATTCTCTGGGCAGATCTCCACCTTGAATCGTTTGGTATCAGGTTCAAAGACACCAAGGATCTAGGTGTCTTCAACCAGGCAACCGCAGCTGTATTTGCTTTTGCCAACCTATGCTTCATCTACTTCAACGATGACTCCTTCACCACTAAGCCTTCCTTCATCACACTGGAAGGCTACCATGAACTCTGAGACTCATTCTCTGCAATACCAATACCACTTGTTAACTGTCTCGGTGGATGTGGTAACATCACCCTGGGACGACTGCTTGATTGTCTCATCACAGGACAATCCTTTGGTGAAACAATACACCAGAATCGTCATGATATAAAGAAGAATATGAGCATTATGGAGCTACATTCCAAGTATACGGGAACACAGCTCATCCTTCCCTGAAACGTGTTTCTTCCGACTCCTGAATTGTACAAAATGATGAAATATATCCATTCTGAGAGTCATTGGGTGACCCTTTGAACATCTACTATGAGTTGGAAGCAATCCTTGGTGTTCACACCACAAAATACATGTAGCTTCATCCCTACCAATTTGTTCGAAAAATCTCTTCTAATGCTACATCTTACAGAACAGAAAAAAAGGGTGCCTGGAACAACAAAGAAGTTACAGGCTCCCTCTACAAAACACAAGCTCAAGAAACACACTGGAACTAACAGCTACTAAGCGAGAAATCTCTGACATACTGCCATCTATCAGTCAATCTGTAATCACAATAATTTGCAGAGAGCAGGCCAGGGTTGGAAGTATAGCCTTTACATACACCACAAATGCTGTGATCAGAAAAAATATCCCAATTTTACCTGAATTCTGCACATTACAAAAACTTTTGTTTTGATTATAAGCATTAAAAAAAACCCTACAATTCACAAAATATCATTAAAAAAAAAACAGCACAGTAATTGACAAACATTATTTCATACACTCAGAAGGTACATCTATTTGTGTCTTCCAAACGTGTTATAATAAAGTAGTGGATACAAACTGCAAAAAGTTGGGTTGCCTGATTCTCTGGACTAATGTAATATTTTAAACATATCTGTGGGTCAAAGACAAATTATCTGGATACAATACCATAAGGACTACCAAAGTCAGATCACATGCTCCAAAGATATGTATGTTTACTTCTCTTACAGTAACAAGTATGCATACAATCAATGCAACAGATAAAAAATAGATTATTAATAATAATACAATTGATTCAACACAGCTCCATAAATTAAAAAAATATGTAACTGCTTTGATTCAAAGAAACAAAAACTAAAATTTGGACACTTGGGCAAACTTAAATAGTAAGAAAAATACCTAGAAAAAAGAAAACGTAATTAACAAATGAATAAATGACCTTAAAAAAGAAAAAAAAATGAACATGCACTCATGGGCCAGATTATTATAACCCCAAGCCTCCAAGAGTGGATACATCAATGACTAGCATGAAATATACATAGATGGCATGGCCAGGGAGGGTTGGTTCACCAGTATGAAGTCCATTTAACACCATGGGGAAAGGAAAGGACTTGTTATAGTTTGAATGGGGAGTGGTTATCGGTGCGAGGCTAGCACCTCAGCAACTGCAGAAATTGGTGGCTGTTTGAGGGTCACTGTAGCGAAAGTGTAGCAAGAATGGTTTGAAGAAAGAAAACACATCCACCCAACATGATGGAAAGGTAAGACCACCACTGGTTGACAGTCAAGGTGAATGCTAGTCAGCACATGCTGTCTGGGACAACAAATAGCTCACAATAAACAGCAGAATATAAGCAAGGTACACAGAAAAATGTTTCTGAGCTCACAACCCAGTAGACTCTCTTGTGTATGGGCATTCATGTGCCCCTGCTGACGGCCCATCATCAACAGCTCTGCCTGCAGTGGATAGGGAGCACTGTGACTGTATAATGGACGACTGAGAAAAGAGTCACCAGGTCTAATAAATCCATGTTACAGCTCAAATATGATGATGAATAAGTTCATATACGATGTCACATGGGTGAACAGCTGCAGCCAGACTGCATAGCTAGATGGGAACAGACCAGTCGTGGTGGTGTTATGGTATGAAAATTATTCTCGTCGACATCACTGGGTTTCCTCATTCCCATTGAACATAGCCTCATCGCCAGATCCTACAAAGCCATTGTTTCAAACAAACTGTTGCCCTACATGGTGATTTTGTATCTAGATTGCACTGGTCTCTCCACAAGATAATGCCCCACATCACAAGGCCTGTATTGTGCAGAAATAGCTCAAAGACCACGTTCAAACATTTTCTGTTCTACCCTAGCAGCCGAATTCCCCCGACATGAATATCTTCAAACATTTGTGGGAAGCATTGGAACACAACATTCAATGGTCCACACCAGTGCTTTACGAAGTCTCAGAACTCCAGGATGTCATTTTGTCCAGCTAGGATAGAATACCCAAGGACACCTTACACAGTTTATTGGAGTTGCTGCCAAGCTCATTACTAGCGGTTATTGTATCAGCAAAAGGCAGAAAAACATGCTGTTAGTAAGATGATCAAATGTTGTAGCACATTATTTTCAGCATCAGATTTCAATACTGAATTTCCATGATGATTTCCACAATGTTATGGCACATGCAGTCTAGTTCATTATCCTGATGATTACTTCACTGAAGGGTCACTTGACTAAAAATTACTTCACTGAAAAGATTGTTTCACTGAAGGGTCAATTGATCAAAACTTTCATTTCACTGAAGGGTTACTTGATCAAAAGGTGCATTTCACCAAAGGATTGCTTCACCTAAAAGTCTTTGTCATTGAAAGATCATTTCACCAAAGGGTCAGTTTATTGAAAATGTTGCATTTTGTAATAGGATCTGTTAAAGGGTAATGCAGGTATGGAAAACTGGCCATAAAAAAACACATGCGATTTGAGAGACAAAAAGCAGCTTTGAATAAATATAGTGTTACTTACTGTATGTCTCTCAACTTGAAAAATTATTGTACACAAAATATTTTTTAATATCTCATTACATAAAGAAATTAGAACTCTTATGATTTTCTGGTCAAAAGACAAGGCAGACAACTAGCCAGAATAAACATGGTCGTAGGTAAAGTTGCCAAGCTGAAAAGCTGCCTTCAGGAAAATTAGCTACCAAAACTTTTAGGGGTTGTATGAAAGTTGCACTTTTGATTTCTCCATATCAACTTCCCAGATAATCAATCTTTTGACTTTAATTATAAAGCCCTAGGCCTGAGCATTTTAACAATTTGTAATCTGCCATGCTGATATTCATGAGATTTACATAAGAAGTCAAGTTAATATGTTGTGCTTTTTCTCAGGCACAAAACATTAATTAAAAGGGCCTAGGCCTTCTTAGAATTTTTTTATATTCTGTGCTCATATTCATATATTCATAGGGTGTACACAGCAAGTCAAGTTGATAATGCTGCACTGTTACTCACATACAAAAAATTAATTATAAGGACCCAGGCCTTGGGCCTTAAAATTAATGCTTTGTGCCTGAGTAAAAGTTAAACATTATTAACGTGACTTGTTATGTAAACTTTACGAATATGAACGCAGAGGATTACAAACTGCTAAAATGGCTCAGGCCTTGGGCTATGTAATCAACGTTAAAGGTCAAAAGACTCACCAGCAGGGAAGTGGACAGAGAGAAATCAGAAGTTCAATTTTTATACAATCTCCTAACATTTTGGTGGTCTGTTTTCTGAACCTGTGCTACGCTTTAACAAATGCTCTAAAGAAATCCAAAAATTTATCTTATGATCAAGTGGCCCTTCAGTGAAATGAATATTTCACTCAAATGACTCTTCAGTAAATAAATACATATTTAAGTCTACACATTTCTATGAAATGATCTTTTGGTCAAGAGAATGATACTTGGCACATGCAGGTATGTGCATTCAAAGAGAAAATGTTTTCTTTGGAGAGAAAAAATAAATAAATGAAAAACCACTGTTCACCTTCTTCCTTCCATTATAGATTAAACTGAAAAACAAATGGCACACAGCACCTGCATATTTTTATAAAATAATTACAATATACTTTAGTGCATTGTAGAAGCTACTAATCTAAGTGCTGCACTTTGGAAACTTTCAACAGCTTTTCAGAAATTTTCTGGTGATAATAGTAAGCAGTAATCATCATAGTGGTTAATGTGTGTTGGGAAAGGAGTTTTATTCTTTTTACAAACTTATATACTGTAAATATTTAAATTAGCTGTAAATCTGATGGATGGCACTCTTTAGACCATTACACCAATAAATGCAAATCAACCAACTAACCAAATCTGATGGGTCAACAAAGTTCCAATAAAATAACAAATTATTGCAGCTTCTGCTTTTAAAAGTATGCTGAAAATTTTCAGTTGATTACACTTTACTACATGAACTTCTAAACTAAGTTAATTTCAACTTTAATAAATCCTAGAATGATAAAACAATTTTTAGTCACTAAATTACATAAATGTGCACAGGTACATCATTACAACTATTAATAATAAACTCACATGGGTTGGTGATGCTGCATCTGGCTGTACACTCTGCAAGGAAAATTACAATTGTTAAAAATAACAAAAAAAAATTAGTTCAATGTATACACTGTAACATCTAACAAACCAATCCAACAAATAATACTGTACAGCAATTTATAATAAAAGGAAACAGTTACTAAACATGAGGTTATGATAATTTTAATTTGAAAGACCCTTTTCACAGTCACGCACATTCTTTAAAAACAGACAAACATAAAAATTAGCCATTCAGCAAAATTTATGGCCAGTATTAAAATAGTACATGTAGCCTTCAAGAAATAAACAGTGTGGAGTAAGCTACCAGAACTGCCGACTAACTGTAACTGGCAAGGAGGTTTGTTTATGTGAGGCCAGCAAACAGAATTCCTAGCCCTTGCACGACATTTTGTATTACCCAATATGTCCATAATGTATTTGGTTTAAACGCCCTTCTTGGCGGAGAGTGGGGTATGATGATGTGGCATCATCTCATCAGTAGCCCATTTTGTAGTGCACAATATATAGAGGAAAACTGGATACTGCTCTCACCAGAGAGCACTTCAGGCAGTCCAGACTGGTGTGCCTTTTGCTATAGGCAATCATCTCTAAATCTGATGCAATTTATAGTCCAGAGGGAATAAAACCAAGAATCCCAGAAGGATAATCCTGAGCCTAGGTGAACCCAGGCACATTGCTGGAAAGCCACATCTGTGTAATATTTGCCTTATGAGCAAGCACTGTGTCTTGCTAAAATATCCACTTCTGTCCATGAAACAGATTATGGTTGAGAAGCTTCACATGCTTCTCCAAAACATCATTGATGTAAACTTTTGCTGATGTTTTAACTCCTTGTTCACAGAAATGTAGGTCACTAACACCATCAAACCCCACCCACCAAAGCATCACCAAAGAGGGATGATGGCCTCTCTACACAAAATGCGGACATACACCCTGTTGTTTTCAGAAGTTGTAGTTTTCTTCTGTTTTGAATATTTTCTCATCTGTAAAAACAATCATTCTACAGCCACTGTTCATGTTGAACTTTTATTCTTTGGCTCCTGATTTTCATAAGAGCTAAAATAAACATCTGCCCTGTTCCTCTATGGTAGGCTATCATACTGAAAACCATTTTAATAAGGTGTGACATGGATTTGATTGACATGCTCATCTCTTTGCCATGATTTTCTGCTTGCCTGGTGCCCTCCCCCGAGATTCTGTTTTCCACTGATTTGATGGCTTATGGGGTTCTGACATTTTCAGGACAGCCACATAGGACTGTCCTCAATTCTGTTGTGTTGGTCGTACTGCTCAGCTACCAGGTAGATGAGCCTGTGACTGATTCCAAAAAGTTACAGCTGCTCAAAAATGATGGATGGGTCATATCCTGCCTTTAAAAGTGAATATCTATCAACAAAAATTGCACACTTGATACAATTTTGGATATGCTAATTATGGCAGTACCTGTCTTTTTATGGATAGGCTAAATTTATGGCAGTACTGTGTAACTAACTGGTACCATTCTAAATCATGTATGTTGTACTTTTATAATTTGTTAACCAGTTTTCAGCATAATGTTATTGATCAAACACCATTCTTAAGACATGCTACTGTGCATGTGCTAACAGACTACTTAAGGTTTTAGACTTCATACTTCCTCACAATTTAACCTTCACATTTAGCCACCACACTAAAAAGTCCCTTTGCACTGAACACTGCCATAAAATACCTCTTTTTTGACTTAAAGAAATTGGAATTCTGGATATCTGCCACAATCTTTGATTTCAATTGTCATGTGATTGGATGGCTTTTGCTGTTTCACAGTGTAAAACAATTTCATTGCAAAATTTGTATTAAAGATAACTCAGTCCATAATTATAATTTACCATTGGTAAATATACAAGACCTTACGGATGGACATGTAATTAAAAAATACAGTTGTTTACAATGTCATACCTCTGTTTATCTCAAAATAACTTTACTCTATCACATTTCTTACCTTGTTACAACAACCACTTTTAAAGTGAAATAGAAGTTATGAGGGTGGGGGCTGCTTTCTTCTTGATATCACTGATACATCCCATGCAGAAAAATTAATCTTAGATGATTTCTGTAAATAATATGAATAACAAATCTTATAGATATGATTTGCTCGAAATTTGAGTTAATGACACGTGAATGTAAAGATTAACGCATTGTTGAAAATACTCAAAGGAGATAATCAAATATTGAAAACTTTTTGTTCTGATTTTTGGAATATCAATATATTGCAGTGCTGCATGGGCAGAGCTTTTAAAAAGAAGATAACTGCTTAAAAAAAGTTTTTTAAAGAAACCAAACATACATTAAAAATGAAAATACAATTTGACTGATTACTTACAGGTGGGAACTGGAGGCCATATCAGTCCTTCAAAGTACCAGTAAGTAAAGTGCCCCACTGAAATTGTCCATCAGAATTGTGATAAAAAGGTTTTTTTTTTTTAAGAAACCAGTATGTGCTCATTCAAAAATCAGATACATACATTACAGGAAGGCAAATGTAGAAATATTGTGGAAACAATAGTTGTTGCAATTAAAAAGTTGGATTAAAATGGAGTGGAATAAAACTTTGCTTAAAACCAAGGAGGTATTTCATGATGGTAATGGAAACTTTGCTTTAAAAAACCCCCATGAAGGTAACAGTAATGGCATAACATTAACTCAGAAAAAAATGATTCCAAAACTCCAAAATGTTAAAAAAAGGATGGACTGGCATGTTATTTAGGCAATTGAGATCATCAAAGAAAAATTAAACGCTATGGAAAGGTTTTACAAATTATTGGGTTGGTGCAAATGAAATGTCCAGCAAAGGACCAGCACACGCGGATGGCAAGAACGGAAAAGTGGGACAACTTACCTATGCAAAATAACCCCGCTCAGCATCGACACATAGTTGCCATCTGTCCGGCAAGGCCATAATCCCGGAACAAAAAACGTTTTGTGGCTGGGACCCGAAGAAGTCATCAACTGCACGTTGAACCTCATTGTTTGTCGTGAATTGTTTCCCGGATAGGAAGTAATTCAGACGGCGAAACAGATTATAGTCTGTTAGAGACAAGTCCAGGCAATAGGCAGGATAAGGCAGTGCTTCATAGCCCAAGGCGCTTAGTGTCAGCATCATTTGTTATGCGACATGAGGGCGAGTGTTGTCCTGGAGCAGAAGAACAGCATGTCTGTTGATCAAAGCCAGTTGTTTCTGCAGCAATTTCCGGTGCACCTGGTGTAATTCAGCACAATAACATTCTGCAGTGATGGTTTGGCCTCTTGCCAAGAAACTCCGATGAATTATCCCAGCTGTGAACCACGAGACAAGGAGCATCATCTTCTTGGTGAGGTAGGGGTGGCTTAGGATACCATCCAGCAGCCTGTGCCTTGCTTAACCCTTGTGCAGATCATTTCCGATTATCATGAAGGACCCACTTCTCATCACAGGTGCCAATTCGATGCAGTAGAGGTTCCTGTTTATTCCTGGCAAGCAGCGATTGCAGACTTCCAAATACATAGTCTTGTTGGCAGTTGTCAACTCGTGCAGCAGCCACATGTCCAGCTTTTACCTTACCCAGCGCAGCCAGACGCCAAACCACTGTCGTGTGGTGGACACCTACCTCTGCCACTATCTCACGACACATTTTTCGGGGGTTCGCTTCAACCACATGTAACAGAATATCGTCAGAAATAGCAACAGGTTGGTGACACATGCTTCGTTTCGCAGGTCCTTATCTCCGCTTCGAAACTTCACAAACCATCGCCGAATGCTTCGTTGGTTGGTTGGCTGTATTCTCCCCAAATGCTTTGTTAATGTTTCGAGAGGCAATTCCTGCAGAATGGCCTAGTTTAAATTCATACAGGAAGATGACTCTCAAATCCGGTGTCTGCATATTTCCTTTGCAAGCCCTGTTACATCCAAACAAACCCTGTCTGAACCTTGTTCTTCACACACGTGCTAGCTATTTATAGTAACTTTGTGACGTAATACCCAGAACACCTGTGGGTGGTTCCCTTCTGCTATGGTGGGGCCTGTCTCCACTGCTCGTTTGCGCCAGACATTTTATTCGCACCAACCCAATAGAAGTCACGTAAATTGTGAAATACTTACATTTACACACAAAAACAACTACGTTCAGTACAATAACAACATCTACAGGCACAAATCAGGTGCCTTTATGGGTTCCCCATTATTTTCATTGTTTGCTGAAGTGATTTTATAAAAAACTGAAGTTGTTGTTAACAAATTCAGAGACAAAATTCTTTGTTACAGTAGATATATAGATGATACAACTGTCATCTGGAAATCAAATACCAAAGAACCTTTGTACATGGTTCATACGCTTTTTCAATCACAAAATTCCAGGACTTTGGGATTTTTTTCCAGGACATACGATCCAAACGCTCTTACTTAAAATATAATGAAACCATATGTCTGTTCAACCTGTAACCTACAACAAACAACTTCTTACATGCTTGGGCAAACTTAATGCAGAATGTTAAAAATGTTGTCCACTGCAGCTAATCAGAAACTTAGAATCACGGATAAATACTGAAATACCAAAACTGTCACTGAAAATGTGACCAGATTTAATATCTACTAAACTTTTGTATGCTATACTACACTGATTTTGAGAAACTTATATTTTTACTTTGGCTTTAGTTCAATTATTGAAGCAAATTACAGAATAAAAAAACAACAACATAAAGCTCAAAAATACATAGGTAGGCATTACTCTTAAAATGCTTTCATATACCACACAATCAATACATAAAATACTATTTATATTCAATTATTTTGAAATAATGCTTACATTGGAAATTTAAGGGTAAGGAAAGGTGAAATATTTGGAATTTTTTCAAAGGACCAAAGGGATTGTTATTTCTTAAACACATAATCATGGGAGCAAGTATTTGTGTTACATTTTATTTAGGGAAGGAATTTTCAACATAATATTAATGCTGCAGCTATGTTTTAAATTTGTACTCACCAGCAAACAAAGTATGCACAAAATTTTCCAACATGAAATGAAAGAGAATAATGGAAAAACCTTAAATACCAGGGCTGTGTACAACTGCATTTATTAGTGATCAAGGCAATTTAACTGGGCATGATTAGAAAACTAATTATAGAAGATGCAAAGTGATCAGTTTGCTCAGAAAATACTAAGAAACAACTAGATTTAAGTCTCTGATGTTACAAAGCAATCTAATTTTATGGCAAATTTTTATATAAAGCATTCATTAGCAAATTTCAGTAAAGGTCAAAATAACTCAAAAAAAAAATCAGCTACTTACTTCTACCAGTTGTTAAAAAGTATGTTATGAAAATTAACAAATGGTGCAAAAAAGTTTCGCATAGCAGAAGGAAGGTATTAGAGACAAAAAAGATTTTTAAATCAAACAATTAAAAGAAGAGATAAATAAGGAAACATGATATAACTGTATGCCTTTTAGCGGAAGAATTTTTCACAATGGAAAAGTTGAAAATCTTTATTATAGAGAATGGCATACAGTAAAAAAGAAATTTCTCAATAGAGTTTTTAGAGGCAGAGATAGGCTGCAAACGGAAGTGCACAACACGACCCAGCGCCAGAATTGTGAACCACAAATCTCCTCAAATACAAACCTAAAGTGTTCCATAAGGTAAATGGTATCTGTTGTTAAAAGAATTTTTTTTAAATTGTACATTTAAAAGTACGGATATTGAGAAAAAATAGGTTAAATATTTGTGCCTCCTAACGGCGAAATTGTGCATTATTTTGGGAAGAAAATACACACAAGGAGTTTTCATAGTTAGTAGTATCTGGTTGAAAGAGAATATTTGTCAATCAGGTTATTAGTCCTGTAGATATTGCTGCAAACGGAAATGTGAGTTTACGCCCTCTAGTGGTGCACTTGTGCATTAAGAAATACTTGAAATCATACGAGAAACATTTCGCACCGAAAATGTTCTCCAACAAAGAAAAAATTTTGAAATCGTACTCCTAGAAACAGAGATATAGGCAAAAATAAGATATACGTGTAAAAAAATATGCACTATTTAAGCAGGAGGTATTCTTGAAAAGTTTTTGGAGGTGAGCGGCATTGGTCCACGGAGGAATATTTTCCATGGAGTTTTGAGCTCAGATTTTATTGCAAATATATCAGAAGCAAAAATACACTTACACTCCCTAGCAGCCAAAATATTCTTTACCAAAAATGAGAAATTACCTGCAAAACATTTCCCTCAAGAGCTGTATCCAACGCAGGAAGAATTTTTCAAATCGGACTATTGGGAAAATCAAGAATTACTGTTACGCTCCCTAGCAGAAAATTATTAGTCCCGTAGATTTTGCTGTAAACGGAAACATGAACTTACGCCCTCTAGTGGTGCACTTGTGCATTAAGAAATATTTGAAATTATATGAGAAACATTTCGCACCGAAAATGTTCTTCAACAATGAAAGAATTTTTCAAATCGTACTCCTAGAAACAGAGATATGGACAAAAATAAAATATATGTGTACGCCCCTGGTGGAAAAATTGTGCACTATTTAAGCAGGAGGTATTCTCAAAAAAATTTTGGAGGTGAGCGGCATCGGTCCACGGAGGAATTTTTCCATCTAGTTTCGAGTTCAGATTTTATTGCAAATATATCAGAAGCAAAAATAAACTTACACTCCCTGGCGGCCAAACCATTCTTTACCAAAAATGAGAAATTATATGCAAAACATTTCACCTGAAGAGCTGTATCCAACGTAGGAATAATTTTTCAAATCAGACTTTTAGAAGCGGAGATACTGGGAAAATCGTGATTTACCATTACTCCCCCTTAGCGGAAAATTCCTGCATTATTTGAAAAAGGGACTGTAACGAAAATAGTCTTCGATATAAATTTTGTCGAAAAGAAGAATTTTTTCAATTGAATATTTAGAAGCAAATGTACGAAATAAAAATGAATTTTTAATTTGATACGATCTTTATGCGCCCTCTAGCAGCGAGTGAATCGAGGGAAAAAAACCCCGGAACAAATGGATTATCATTCTCACGTTTTAAGCTTCCCAATACAAAAAGAATTTTACAAATCGAACAAATAATTGCAGAGATATGGTTTTCCCGGTCAGACAGACAAAGTGATAACATAAACAAGACGCCGAAAGATGCTAATAACGCAGCTTCAGTCTTCTAACAGACAACCCCCCCCCCCACACACACACACACACACCCGCATTTTGCAGAGGGTGGGGGTGGGAATTTGTCAGACATAAGTTGTCAGTAGAAAAATTCTCAACTACAAACATCGCGCAGGGACAAAAAGACAGGAATGGATAAAATTCCAGGACATGTAGCAGAATTTTAGGACATTTCCAGGACAAAATGGAATTCCAGGACTTTTCCGGGATTTCCAGGACGCGTACGAACCATGTTTGTAGCCTGAAGACATATTTTTCTAATAAATTTCCGGACATCAAATTCACAATGGAAATTGAAAGCAATGATGCACCACCTTGTAGAGATGAAAAATTATTAAACACCAGATACAACTGGATTATTGAGCCCATTGGAAGTCGACACACTTATTTGTTTTCATCCCACCCGAATCAAATCACCCCTGGGAATACAAAATTTTAGCTTTAAGACCCTTTGTCCATCATGTATTTACATAAATAAAGATATTGCTCTTCCCACTTTTAGCAACACATAGCAACCAAAAAATTGTTATTTGGTCACCGCTGGGGATACAAATCCCAGATCTCTCGATATCCAGCCAAGCGCGTTAGCCTTACACCATGGTGGCCAACAATCCACTGCGCTATGTGTGTTTTTCTGTCAGCTTCTAACATCATAAATCCGTAAGATGGGCTCAGCTACTGAGACGTCTCCATCTGATGGGCATTAACAGCACTTTTCACTATGGATCTTGCCCTTTTAATTTAACTGCTATGATTAATATATAGCCAGTGCCGTTAATGCCCAACAGATGGAGACGTCTCAGTAGCTGAGCCTATGTTACAGATTTATGATGTCAGAAGCTGACAGAAAAACACACATAGTGCCGTGGATTGTTGTTCACTGTGGTGTAAAGCTAACGTGCTCGGCTGGATATTGAGAGATCTGGAAATCATATCCCCAGCGGTGACCGAATAACAATTTTCCGGTTGCTATGTGCTGCTAAAAACATGGAAAGAGCGATGTCTTTGTTTATTCACTGACGCCGCATATTTGGAGGATATTCACTATGCATTTACATATTCCAGTAATAATGCATACAAAGAAACTGAAATAAAGTGGATTATCAATGTAGCAAAGACATTTGGTTATGGCACTGCAGAGATTAAAAAACTGATATATGAATACAAACATCAGAGATACCAAAACAATAAATCATATTGCACTGTAAATTTCTGCACATTAAAGATCTAGTTAAAATAAAAAAAAAGAATGTCACAAATAGGATACAGGGGTGTTAGTTAGCACCCGTCACGTGTTTCGGAGGGATTTTTGGAGCGGGGAAATCTGCATTTCGGAGCAGAAAATTTGAGTTTTGGAGCGAGAAAATGTACATTTTGGAGCAGAACTCAGGTTTTGGAGCAGAACTCAGGTTTTGGAGCAGCTAATGATAGCCCGTTTAATTATGTTTTAAGTCCATGCTGTGCTTTTAAGATACAATTATATATTGAATTATCATTATTTTATGTATTTCATAATTCATTAGTACACTCACAAGACAGATGATAATGAAAGGTAATGTGTTTAAACATAATATATATATATATATGATTACTGTGAAGCAGAAAGATATAACTGAAACATGTGATGTAAATATCACCTACCTTGTGGAGTTACATGCTTAATCTGCAGAGTAAAATTTCCTTAACCATCAATGTCTCCTGCATATGCAGTTATAACTCACTCAGTATACTTGGAAATTTGCAATTTGCACTTCACAAAAATGTAGTAGGTAGAAGCTAAGCTTATTTATGCAGTCATGGTGGCATGTGATGTATGCATATCCATATGTTCTATTTACAATGGTGGATCAAAATGCACTTGTGCATTTTATGTTGTATGTACAAATATTTTTCATGACAAAGAATGGCCTAAGTCCATATAACAAGATGACACTACAAAGATTCATGGAGAAGCATTCCTGATATAACATTGAAAATGAAAAATGAAGGCTCTTCTTCAGCCATGGAATACATGGACATTTCATTTTCAATGTCTTATTAGGAATACTTTCCCATGAATCTCTGTAGTACAAGTATTTTATTTACAAGGGTTAAAACTGCATTGTAGATGTAGGTCAGCAAAATGATTTAATTTTTTTCAATGACAATTTTTGCTGTTTACACCTGCTGTTTTCGATTTGCAGAAGAATTGTGGAAATTTTTTCTTTGGATTCCTTTAAAAGAATCTGCCCGCTTTCTATGTCAGCAAAATTTCTCTTTTTCAATCCATCATCTATAATCTTTTCTGCATTATTCAGCACTCTTTGAGAAGCAGAAAGCTGTTTCTTCAATTCACTTTCTTCTTCTCTGAGCTTCAACTGGTCATCTGCTGGCTTTTTTTGTCTTGCTTTCTTCTTCCTTGAATGTTCTTCTCAGCTTCCAAGCGATTTTGATATTGTTTGTATGAACCTTTTACAGCTTAGAGAAGCTCTGGAGTTACATTGAGATTTTCAATGTTCTTGCAATGCTCCTGTACATAAGATTTAATTTTCCTTATGCCATTTATACTTTGTAGACTTAAACTACTCCTCTGATCTAAGATGTGCTTGTTTACACTAAAGCCTCGTTCACAATCAGCATTGCCATGTGCAAGGGACAACAGTGCTTTTATTAGGATTGCAAGCAATGGAAAGTTATCATTTCCATCACAGTCCTTAAGTGAAAAAATTTCAGTCCAATAATAATCGATTATTTTGTACTGTTGCTTACAAAATTGATCTACCTCATGGCTATTATTTTCCATCCCGATTTCGTTACTTTGATAAAACTTTTCATCAATAGTCTCAGTCTGCAGTCTAATCCATTCATCTGTCAATGCTGTGACATCAGCAGCTGCAATAACATTTGGAACACAGCAGCAGCTAGTTGCCTAATGCATGCTAAAGACGAAATTTCGGTACGGAAAAGAGGATGAAGGCACTTCATTCGTTCCAGGACACTGTTGTCAAAAGGCAATACCTTTACCAAGTATTTCACATACTATTAATAAAACAAACGTGCACCTAAATAGAAATTTATTTTCTGTGAACTTGTCCATGTTTCCATTTCACCTTCAGTGTCCAAGCCAATTTCAACCTTTTTCTTCCAGTTTTCACTTTTATCTAATGAAATTTCTTTTAAATTGAAGCCTTTCTTCTCTTGAAAGCAGGTCACAATCAGGAAACGACCCATTATCCTTTTCACCAAAGTTACTAATTCATCATATAAAATATGAACTAGTGGCTCATTTCTTTGAAATAACTTCAGAAATCCAACAAATAAATCAGCAGCATTTTTCAGGAACATTGCTTTTGCCAAGAGTGTTTTGTCCTGAAATGCTCTAGTGATGTGTTGCAGCTGCAGCATTTTCCTTCTGGAATCCTGACTCTTCCTGAAGAAACTCTGTATCACTTGGAAGTGCTCAATGAATCGTATCAATGATGTTTGCAAAGTTAGCCATTGACTGCTAACATGTCTCACGAAAACATGTTCCGGAACTTCCATCAAGCACTGAAGATTATGAAAATCATCACTTCCTGCAGCAGAGCGTTTAAAAAAATAATATATATCAATTAACAAGCTCTCCACATCACCCCCAAAACAATTTAGTGCAGAAGCAAAGCATTGTGTACTTTGTGCAGGGTACATTCCCCAATGTCAATCAAATGAGGGTTTGTATATTTTATTTTCCCTTTAAGGAACTTCATTACATTAGGGCCATCACTATGAAAACTGAGCAGTTTTGTTTGTGAGAGCTCAAATAGGGCAGTCATTACACAACTGTGAATATTTTCTGCTGTGCCATGCATGACCAATGTGGAATGACTCCAAGTGTTCAACAACAACTCTCTTTACTTTTTCACTATAAAAACGAATCAAAACGTCAAGTTGCTGTACACGTTTTTCTGCAACAGGAGTCTCATCCACCTGAATAGTGAAAAATGCATTTGATTTATTAATTTCTTGCATCAGGTTTTCCTTTAAATATGGACCCACCCCATCGGATATCATTTAGGACAGCTTTGTCCTTGCAAATGTAAAGTCAGCTGCAATTTTTGAGTTAGGGAACATACGAGGAAACATTTCTGTAGCAACATCCCCAAATGTGTAAGGAATGTTCTTACTAGCAACAGCAAATGCAAATAGAATTTCTGCTGTAGCTGTGTTGACACCATGAGAGTTGGTTATTTTTAATCCTTGGCAGAAACTGGCACCCAAGCATTGCTGAACATTGCTTTTCTTAAGCTGGCCCTTTTCATTTCTGTTCTTTCGACAATTCTCGATGTGCTTTTTCCCTGTAGCATGTCGCTTGATAGCAGACATTCCATGCTGTTTGCAACTTATTGTTGAATTGTATATGAAGCACAAACCTTCTTCTGGTTTAAATCCTTGCATGCACCAATTAGAAATAACATCTCCATTGCTGTCTACTTGCTTTAGTACACCAGCATTGAATTGGGTACATCTGTCATCTGAAAAAAAAAAGTAGTTTACACACACATTATATTTATAAAAGGTATCAAAATTTGTTTTCACACTTAGTGCGTTGTTTGAAAACATTCGTTATACTAAAGTACAATTCTTGTTCTCATTACTAACTCCACATGTCTTGCTTTCCAGTAAAGTTTTTAGAAGTATTTGAAATAGATTTCTCATCATCTGAATAGCGATAAAACTTCATTAATGTTATTTTCAAATGTTTTTAGGGTGAATCAAAGATTTTTCATTATTCAGGTGTTGAGAATCTTTTTCAAATACTTGTAAAAGTGGAAAGCAAGACTTGCCGCCCAGTGGCGCAGTGGTCTAAGCGATGGCTACTGACCATTCGTCCGCGATGGGTCCGGGTTCGAATTTTGGTGAGACATGGATGTTATGTTTGTTGTATGGCACTCGTTTTCTCCCATCCCTGAAGCCAGTGGCCCTAAATTAGGGACCGGCAACTGCTTATAGCCCACTAAGTTGCTCACACTGGTCGTTAAACCTCCAATCCCCCCCCCCCAAAGAAAAAGCAGGACATGCAGAGAGTAATGAGAACAAGTTGTACTTTAGTATAAAGAATGTGTAAGCACATTAAAAAATCCATTTCATTAGGTAAGGTTTACATTTATTTAGCATGTTTACAAAGGTTAATTCTGATGCCCACCATAAAACATTATAAAGAACATGTCAATGGGTACACTTTTCTTTAGTGCTGTAGGCTTTTTAAGATAAGGTGGATTTCTATTACAGCTCTTCAAGTAATTCTGTAAATTCCATATATTTACAAAAGGCCACCACATACCCACCATCAAGAGGGAAAAGAAGCTTGCTCTACCACAGAAGAAAGAAAATAAAAACCATAGGAGAATAAAATATATTTATAACATGAAAGAGAGTAAAAATCAAAACACAAGGCAGAGAACACAAATTCTCAGCTTAGAAAAGATGAACTGAAATTTTTTTTTGCACAGATGATTAATTACTTAAGCCTGAATGGTTAATTATAAGGTTTCTGAATCATTTCTTCCATTCTGACAACAGTTACTTTGATTAATTTCTGAAATAATAGGAATGCAGATTTCAGCATCCTTCATCAAAGCACATTCCAAAAGCTTGTTCGCCAAAGTTCCAACACAGAGGTATGGATTCTGTCACTTATTGCTTATGCTTCCTTTAATGATAATCTACGTAGCTATAAAATTACCAAATTATATATTTTAAGGGGGAAAATTTTGCAATTGGAATCTATTAGACCTACTACATGTTTATACATTACATATAATTCTGTTCAATCACTTCCCATTAAAAACTATACAAAATTAAAATTTTGAGCTAGCTGTAACAATTCCTCAAGTAAAAAACAGCATTTCTACTATTGTTCTGCATTTGTCTCGAATAAAGAACTCTTTTTCATAAAAAAAAATTTGTATTATTATAGCATCCTAATTATTACTATTTAAATACACCGCAAGCAATACAGCCGTGGAGCTAATTTCTTCGCTCCATGATAGTGGGTGTGTGCAGGACTTGTATAAATAAAGCGCATTGATATGTGGAACTACCTAAAGAGCTGACATTCATAAGTCCACCAGGCTTAGATAGTTTATTTAAACAGGTTGTCACAATATGAACAATTGGAAATGCTGAGTGATAAAAATGGGACTATTATAATTCTATGAGAAAGTTCAATCAAGTTATTAATTTATTAGTGACTACAGTAACATTCAAAAGAATGAACTTAGCATTGCGTACTTTCTCATTTAAAAGCAGAAGACTCACTTCAACAGTCTCTGACTCCAAGCAGTCAGTTCTGTTTTCCTCCATGGTCTGAACTGACAATTTCATACTTGCACTCAAGGAACGAAACTCAATAATAGATGCATTTCCATAAAAATTTAAGTTAATAAACCTATCAAACATCAAAGAGTAAGAACAAAAACCCTAGGCTGTTATTATTACACTAACTCTGTCCACTTTGTAATAACATCAGTTTGCTTTATTTTTGTTATTAAGCTGATCTATTCCCTTATTCTTCTCGAAAAAAAAGTTGACCAGCCTAACAGCGAAAAAAAAAAAAAAAAAATTACAAAAATACCCTCGCCCTTATCTTTGGCAGGTTGGTTGGTGAATTTTTATGGCACAAAGGCAATATGTGGCTAAAGAGTGCCAGACAGAAGACAATCAAACAAACAGTGTTAAAAACGAGGTATAATGCTTAAAAAATCAGGCTGATATGGTAAAAATGAAAAATGAGAATGAGGCAAAGTTTAAAAGCTAGATATGATTAAAAAAGCCAATTTGTTTAAAAAAGCAAAGGACAGCGAAAGTATAGCTGTGGTCATCTAGGAGTCGCTGCATCGTCGTTCCAACAAATGAGAAAGAAAAAAATGAAAACACACATCATGACAATGAACACAACTACAGAGAAGATGAGTGACAGTAAGTCGGAACATGACCAGACTTCTTCCTTTATTCAACTCACGTCTTAATCCAACCAAAGAGCTTTTTTATTTTTAATCTTAGGTTGGGTCAATTAACTTATTTTCTTGAATTTTTCAAAAATATATGAATGAGTGAAAGCAGACCTACAAACCTCTCAGAACCAAAAAACAACACAGGTGGGGCATGAAGAAAAAAAAAAAAAATAATAATAAGATCACAGGAGAAATTTTCCCTAAAGGCTTTCAAAAGCCTCCATTTTCAAGCTAAAATGCAAACATTTCCGGACACCCTTCCCCCCCAAAAAAAACATGGCATTTAACAGCAATTCAAAACAGGTGAAACATCAAGAAAAAAAGAAAAACAAAACGTGATTGCGGGAGAAATTTTTGCGTCATACTTCCGCTTCCGGAAATTTTTGTCTTTCTTCTTCTTTTTTTTTTTTTTTACGCTGAAGTACACAAATTTACGCGAAAAAAAAAAGCATTTAAAAGCAATTCAGCACAGGCGGAGCACGAAAAAAATAAAAAACAATTACAGAAGAAAGTTTGCTCTGTCAAGACTCCCGCTATAGGAAATTTCTGCCTTTTTCAAGCTGAAATGCACACGCACTTACGAATATAGGTATATATAATGGCATTTAAAAATTCAGGTCAGACGGAACATTGGGGGAAAAAATAACGATTGCTAGAGAAATTCTCGTTCCATCAAACTTCCGTTTTCGGAACATTTTGTCTCCTTTTCCAGGCTAAAATACAATATTTATGGAATAAATTATCTTTACAAACAATAATACCAAAAAAAAAAAAAAAAAAAAAAAAAAAAAGACGATTACCGACGATAGTTTTGGAGCTCCGTCTAACTTACGTTTTCGGAGAAAGAAATTTTTGAAAGGAATTAGTCTGTACTCAGCACGCAAAAACTTTCATGCGTGAAAAAGTTAATTGGCCACTCTAACCGCAAAAGTAATGTAATATAAAATCACCACCACAAAAAAAAAAAAAAAAAAAAAAAAAAGGTGTTTTGAAGTGCGCGGCTTTAAGCGAAGACAAAAGAACATCTATCCGATGACACAAAAAAAGACAGTCGCGGAAGACAAAGACAATGGCACAGGTGGTACTTCGTCTCTTTTCGGATAGAAAGAAATTTCCTGAACTACAAAAAATGTTATATTTCGGATTTGCTGACATTTTACTGCTTCTCTTAAGACTGTTAATTAGCATTTCTGCCTGGGATAAATGGGAAGCAACTATACTACCCGCAGTTTATTGAATAGCCATAACGCAGGAATTAGATGCTGCCGCGTCCAAGAGCTGTAGCTATCGCTAATGAACATTTACAAATATACACTCAGCAAAAATAGCAAGAATAAATAAAATTTAATTACTGTTCATCGTTTGGTTGGTTTTTAGCAACATATTTTTCAAGATTAGCGGCATTCAGATGAAAATAGATTATTTCCGAAACCAAACGGCCGCAAGCCCGTTCTGGGTTGCGTGTGCATGGCAAACTCTTAAGCTTTCCCAAAGAAAAGCGTACCTCGGACATAAAAACACATAAAATAAAAATCAATGCAATATTTAATGATCAAATTGTGAACTTACCTTTTAGCAATTGTGTCATGATAGCCTTCGTACAAAGTTTTTCATATAGTCTTCATCAACGGCAAACTTTCGTTACTGCTGCTTACAACTGGAATCAAAACTATAAGAGAACAGAAAAATTCACTAAAGTTGGTTACATAAGCGCTGCTCCCGCACTTAACGCTTGCGCAGAGACATTTTGGAATGGGATTGCTCTTCTTTCCTCCCCGCTCACACCCTTCAGTAGTAGAATCTGTTTAAGACATTTTCTTGTCGTTCCCTGAAAGAGCCACTCCTCTCTTCGTGCGCGAAGTCCGGCATGTACGGACATTGACATAAATCAGACGATCGCTTGTTAGTAAGGTGTTCCACCCCCACGCAAGGCGAAAATGAGCCTGGCTCCCCGCATGCACGGGGCAAAGTTCAGACGTAAAGGAAGGGCCAAAGGAATGGTATTCCCAGGTTACAAGTTACACGATATAAACATAATCCTTTTATTTATTCACAGAACTCGTGAGAAATTTTAATTTATCGCAGAAATGATTTTAAATATCCTAATATTACGCTAAAATATTGATGACCAGAAAAAATTCACTTTCGGCGCAAAATTCACTTTTTATCCAGCAGGTGACGCAATTTTGTAGCAGGATGGCGCAACAACAACGTTTCGGCGCGGGCTGGCGCAGGTCTGGCAGCCCTGTAGGATAAGAACATCACAGTATGGAGTAGTTGATCACAAAATATCATTACTTAAAATAAAGAAAAAAACTTATCTATTGGATAATGGAGGAGTTTACAGCATACTAATAAATACTGAAAATAACTTTAATTCATAAATTTGATATATAGGAAGCACAAAAAATTAGTTAAGGCACAGACTAAAACAGCACATCAACAACTGGAATAAAAAAGAAGAAACAAACATTTCTCATACAGATTTGCATTAAAAATTAATGGAACCCTTATTTTTGAAGACATAGATCTAATTTGTAAACAATCCACTAAAAAAACATCAGGTATGCAGAGTCCATAATAACAGAAAAAACTAAAGGTAATAACTGTAACATCAGCAGCAGAGTCAAGCTTCCACTTCTTTGGTATACCCTAATCAAAGAAGAAAACCTGAAAAAGAAATGCACATACGAAACAACATGTTACACTGATATCAGTAAAATAACACAATTGAGGTCTGCAGAACTGCCCAGACAGTAGATGGCAACTTTCTGCACTAGTGACATGGAAGAATCGGATTGTGATGCTTGATGGGATGTGGGGTCTTTGGGTGTAAGTCGAGGCACAGAAGACTGCACAAAAGACAGTAGATAGCTTTTCGCCCTTGAGGATGACAAACAGGAATTTGCCAAAATGCAAAGGACTAAACAACATGCTAGTCTATCCTTTTAACATTTTGGAATAATTTGTTTCTGAGTTGGTTGTTCCATTTTAATTCTTCATTTTTACCATCACGTCATTACTGTCACCTTCGTGAAATACTTTGTTGGTTTCAAGCAAAGTTTTATCCTACCCCGTTTTATTCAGCCTTTTCAATTGCAAAAATTATGGTTTCCACAATACTTCTCCATTTGCCTTCCTGTAATGTACCAACTATATATAAATGTTTTTGGACAAGAATGTGCTGGTTTCTTAAAAAAAAAAAAATAAATAAATAAATATTTGTTGTGATTCTGATGGACAATTTTAGCATGGCAATTCCTCACTCACCAGTACTTTGAAGGACCGCTATGCCCCCTCTAGTTCCCACATGTAAGTAATCAATCAAGTCCTATTTCCATTTTTAATGTTTGGTTTCTTCAAAAAAACAAAACAGAAAATACTGTTATTTTAAGCAATTATCTTTCTTTCAAAAGGCCTGCCTAGGTGGCACTGAAATATATTTATTCCAAAGATCAGAATGCTCAAAAAGTTTTAAACATTTAATAATCTACTTCAAATATTTTTGACAACCTGTAAAGAAAGCTTTTACTTGCTTTTTAATAAATTTTTAAATTTCCATTGCAAACACTTGAACAGTTTTTTTTTTTTTTCATAGCATTTAATGTACTTCATGCCCACTTCTTAAATATTTTTTTGCTCAAATGCAACTCATAACTATCTTTTTAAAATTAAGATTCTACTTCTAAAATTACACAGTACCTTCTTAGCTAAACTACATGTTTACTTGATAACATACAATTTTTACATAAACAGAAAAAAATGAAACATACCTTGAGCAATGTGTACTGACAACTGGCAATTACAAAACAAAAAATGAAGCTCCACACATCTTGAAAAAATTGTATGACAGACTGACTGCACCAAGTGCTGCAACCAGCACGGCTAACAAAACTGATGTGATATTCTCAGTGCACGTCAGATTCCTGTATAAAGAACGGGAAAAAAAAAAAGCATTTGAGAAAAATGTTAAGTTTCATTAAAATAAGAAAAAATATAATACAGGGTGAATCAAAATGAAGTCAGCAATTTCCAAAACTTTCAACAAAGAAACAATTGTGTGTGTCTTGGTCCTTCGGACTGCAGACTGATTGGCCATAATCATCTGGAACTGTGCGCAGCCATGATGGTAAATCTTGCTGGGGAACAAAGATAACAATGAAGCACTATCATGTTTCCTTCCTGCTCACAATGTTGTAGCTGACAACAGTCTAAGGGGGGTAACTGCCAGAAATGGCTCAATATGTCCATGGCTGATTTTATAGATCTACATCCACATATTAATGAGACATTCATACAAACTGTGGAAATCTACAAACTAGATGATCAGTACAAATTTTGAAGATGGCAATCCGTTTTTTGGTGTAAATACGACGAGGATGGTAAATCAGATAATATCCGAAAACTTGAAAATGTTGTCATCCTGGAGCAGGAATCGAACCAGTGTCTCCCAGATAGCACCCGGGTATGCTAACCACTACACCCCAGAACGACCAAGTCCCAAGTTTCCGATTAATTTGAATATAATCATATATATTTATCTGCTCCTCCGGGCAATTACAGGATAGGATTCTTGACCTCCAGATTCGCTAAACATGAATGCCGGTTGCTTCCACTAGCGAATCCTGCGATAGTTATATTCAAATTAATTGGAAACTTGGGACTTGGTCGTTCTGGGTGGTATAGTGGTTAGCATACCCGGGCACTATCTGGGAGACGCAGATTCAATTCCCGCTCCAGGACGACAAAATTTTCAAGTTTTTGGATATTTTCTGACTTACCATCCTCATCGTATTTAAGCCAAAAAATTTATTGTCATCTTCAAAATTTGTATTGTGTGGTGTAATCCCATATTCCATTCATGATAGATGATCAGTGATGGGATATGAACCTCCAACACACCACCTACCACACAGCGGCTTGTGCTTTAGCTAACTGTAACATGCCGGTGGTAAAGGTTAGTAGTGCAACATGCATAATTTGAAATACATGTACCGCCCACTGAATTAAAACCTTTTATTCAATACCAGGTTGGATCTCCTTTAGCCTGAATTACAGCACGTAAGCAGTTTGGCATAGATTCCACAAGGTGTTGGAGTGCATCTATATCTACAGCATACCAGGTGTTCACCAGACAGTCATTTATCTGGCTCAGATTTAATGAAGAGGACTTTGTTCCCAGATCTGTTTTTTAACATGTCCCATACATTCTCAATGGGATTAAGATCTGGGCTTTGTGTTAGCCAGGGAAGATGGTGGGAATTGCTGTGATACTCTCTGAACCACTGCAGAACACGTCTCGCATGATGGATATTAGCATTATCGCCCATGAAACTGCCGTCACCTGCTGGATAAAAAGTGAACATTTCAGGATAGACCTGATAAGCAACAACATTCAGCTAATACACTCAATCTCCCAGCAATATCAGGGGGCCCATTCTGTACCAACAGAACAAGCCTCATATAATGACACCACCTCTAGAACCTTGAGTTGCGTTTACAAGGCAGTTCCAGTACTTCATGGGTTTCCCACCAAACTCACTGCCTAATTCCGGTACAGAATAAGATGTACCGCAACTCATTGGACCACATGATTTTTTGTAAGTCTACCAGTGTCCAGTCATGGTGTTCCTGACACCACTGTAGATGAACTTTACAATTCTTTGCAGAAATCAGTGGTTTCCATATAGGCATGTGACTGCCAATACCAATCTTCTTCAATTCTCTGTGCATAATTTGCTGAGATATGGGTAGGAAGCAGCCTTCATTGAATGTTTCAGTCAACTGCTACACACAGGAAGTACTATTTTCTGTACATACCTCCTCCCAATGACTGTGATCTTGTTACTGACAGATTGTCATCACGCCACAGTTAGGCCACCCAGACAAGCAATGTGGGTTGTTTTTCCACTGATTAAAGACCCGGGATAACTCATCTTTTGAGAAACTGGTCAGCTCTGCTGTTTTCAAAATCGTCGCTTCAGCCAGACAGACATCCACAATAAGGCCTTTATTGAACTCTGAAAGATCCTTTGTTTTCCCCATTGTGATCAACACTATTGACGAGCGGCAGTCTTAAATATGTAGTTGCCTAGATCATATGGTGACACACGTGACCATGTATTTTGCATATACGCTGTGTGGCATGTACATACATATGCATATAGGTTTCTAATTCAGTAGCCAGCGTGTGTAGGAACTGAAAAAGTTTTAGCATATGCATGTGCAAGAATTAGTTTCCAGTGGTTACCGTAGAGGGTATGATGATGTACTGCACTGTCAATTTAGTGCAGAGAAAGTAGTGAATGGGCACGAGAATGCTTTTTGTGTCTTGGAATTTCATTTCCATAAATTCTGTTGTCTCTGTTCACCCTCTCACACCCATCACGCTGTGATAACCCTTTTGAATGTGCAATTGCCTTACCAATAGGTTGGATGAATGCAAACTACAGCCTGATCTGTATGGTACCAGATCAAACTCTCCCTGATTCTCCCCTCTCCCAGGTGTTAAAGAATTACCATGAGCAATTCTAAGGGTTACAAGCAGTTGCCTGTCTTTAATTTGGGGCCACTAGCTCCAGGAAAGGCAGAGAGCCCTGTCATAAGACAAACACACATCCCATGTCTCATCCAGGACTCGAAACCAGAGCTTGGACTACTAGTCAGAAACCTACACCACTGATCGCTCAGTCACATGGATAGCCTTTGATTTTTCCCACTGCAGTTACACAAAAAACAATGTGTATGCATTGCCACTGCCACAAAATGTGGATTATCTGAGGCATCACATACGCAAGGCTCTTTCAATAACTGAGTGTCAGATGTCTTTACCTGTTTGTCAGGAAATGAAGCATCATTCTGATGAGTGCAGATCCACATATTGTTTGCACATTATACTTTCATAAGCATTATAAAAAAATTGTTTTCGTTGCTGCTCTAAATAGAGTAAGTTATCCATTTCTGTGCTTAATACTTTTTTTCTCAATAAATGTTTCTAATAACTCACTTCTTTTTGACTTACCCTGTACTGTAGAGATATATTACTTGACCAAAATTCTACAATTCATCAAACACAGAATCATTAACAAATACAATCACAATTCAAAAGTAATATGTAACTTCAAAAATAAAAATGAATTTATAACCCTTGACTAAATAGTTTCATTTACTTAGAGGACCTTGTCACTCTCACTTCTACAGACATACAGACAGAAAAACACACTGCACAGTTTTGGTGCAGACTTCCAAACACTGAGTTGTGTGTGTCGCTGGTGAAGTCTTTCTCATATATTCACCAAGGTAAGAAGGACGTTCTGTGCATTAGACATAAGTTTTGTAGTCACCTGAGAGTCAAATGGTTTTAGGTGCGGGCTTCTGGCTTCTTGTATTACCAGGCCTAGGTCTGAATCCTACACTTTGATTCACCCTAAGATGACACTGCAGTTTAAGGTGCAAGAGCCTACACACTTACTGAGCCTTCGGGAATGGCCGAGAGTTATGTTCATCTGCGTCACTCTGCCACTGTGTCATGCTGTTCGGAGCTATCAATCATTTCCCTCATCAACTCATTGGCACAGTCACTCACACTCTCCAGTTTAATTGTTGCTGATGAGGGCGTTTTAAGGAATTTTTTTTTTTTCTCAATAATGCTTCGAATTTGTTGATGTTTTATCGTATGATTCTGGGCAATAAATGCGTTGGTTTTCACTGAAAATGTTGGAAACTACTTTCAGTCGGGGCGATAGGTTTCACGTACCTTCCCCTTCAGTGTCATCTCAAGGTTAAATGAAGCAAAGGCTCAGGCAAAATATGCATGATTTTTTTTAATGCTCTAGTTCTCTCCTTATCCTGGAAATAGCAGTGCAAAATTATGTGCAAAATTTAGTCAGGTTCTTAAAGAAGTTATTGAAAGAAGACAGAAACTTTTCTTTACACCAAAATCAACAAAATACATAGATGCCAAGCTTTCACCTACCAACAGGAGGCTTCCTCAAGCCAGCAACAAACACTGGACAATGCAGAATGTTGTTAAAATGCATCAGGCTTCAAGCATTAGATTTCAAAAAGAAACATTAATGCTCTTGTTCAAGAATTCCGGGCTGCAAACTTAAGATCACTTATACAAGAAACATCAGCAACATCTCAAAATAAGCCCACTTACCATTATCAGGAGAGCAACCAGTAACTGCAATCTAATGACCACATAAGTCATCAAAATGGTCACTGCAACATACTAGCACAAAATACTTGAAGTTGCACAAACAGTATGAGGAATTTGCTTGTCATTAGTGATTTGAATGCCAGCTTGATGCAGACCCAAACATTCTGAATATGATAATAATAGCCAACAAAAAAATATGTGGTGGTAACAGCAAGATGTGCAAGTGGCATATCAAATTTTATGGCAGAAATCACCAATATCTGTTCCTCTGCAACACAAGTCTGGTACTGCTGGCCACAAAACCCAAAATCTTGGAGGCATTTTGATAACTATCATTCATAATGAATTCACACAAGAAAGGAAGATTGCCAAATGCTGTGCAAAGTCTGTTAAACAAAGCAGAATAAACATGCACACACAAATTCAAATCTGATTAAATAATAGCTACTAAACTAGCAACACATACACTTCACATAATTGTTAGCATGGCAAAGAAAAATGCATTACAACTATGGAAATTGCATAAATAATTGATGTGAAGTCATATAAGGAATACTACACAAAAGTACCAATACTTAGAATGCCAATAACATCTAACATGGCAACATCAGCAATACACAATAATTGGTACACATACAAATTATAAATTTACACCCAGAATAGGAAAAATATAGAAATTAATTATTCAGCCACATTTCATATATCCACTCGAACTCTGTTAAGACAAGCTGTTCGGGATCGAACAAATTGCTCGTTATAGCCGTTACTCGTATAATCCAGGAAAGACCCAAAATATCAAGGAAATCATTAAAAAAATAAATTTTGTTATCAAATATAGTACATAAAATGTTTAATGTTGAGAAATACATAGTACTTACATTTATTTGAAATTACCACACAATATTTTGGTTAGTAGTAGAATTCTTGAAAAATGCGTACGTACAGTACTACATACACACAGAACTATATGTACCATTATACATACTGTAGTACATACATATGTAAGTATGTACAATGTGATGCAGATTAAGTTGAAATTCTCTAATAACGGACATGTAACCTACATACGTACTGTATGAAATACAATATGTACTATACAGTATTGTAATTTTTGTACCATACAGTACTTAGATAAAATTAAGCACAGGTACAGTACTATCTGCCCAAAGCACATATCCTTTTTATTTCGTATGAAAAAATTTAGTTAATTTTAGCTGCGTTGTCCTTGACTTCAACCGAAAATCCATCAGATTACACTTAACAACTGATAATGCACTGAACACACACTCATTGCCAGAATTAGTTTCATAAAATCTAGTCAAAACATCCAAGGCATCTTGTGCTTGATTGTAAGTCGCAACTTCTTGTGTTTCTGTAATGTTTTCGCCTTCACTGTCGGTTTCAGTTTCTTCATTCACCGCAATGACTTCTTGCACAATTTGTTCCTCCATTAAAATTCCAGTTGTTAGGACTGCAGCATCAATGTCGATAAAATCATCAAGAGAATTGCAATTGTTAAAGGTGCTTAAATCTGTACTTTTGAACCATTCTGATAAGGGGAGATCATAGTCATCAATCACTTC
This sequence comes from Macrothele yani, assembly GCA_039090855.1. NCBI lineage: Eukaryota > Metazoa > Arthropoda > Arachnida > Araneae > Macrothelidae > Macrothele > Macrothele yani. The sequence continues at coordinate 69,806,558 of CM077016.1, read as the reverse complement.
AGTGCTTTCTACTGAAGTCTCCTTTAGAAGACCAGCCTTCCTATAACAATTTTTAATGGTTGTCGGAGTGACACTATCCAAAGCTTCTCTCATAAGATGAACAGCATCCAATATGGAAATCTTAATTTCTAGCTTCTTCTCCACTTTCTGGATTAATTGTACGGTTAGAAATTTCTGAAAATGGCCCTTAAAGCTCCTAATAATCCCTTGGTCCATAGGCTGTAGAATTGATGTTGTGTTTGGTGGTAGGAACACAAGTTTGATATTTGTCAAGTTTTCTACTTTGCGATGCACTGGGCAGTTGTCTATTAACAGCAAAATGTTTCTGTTTTTCTTTCGTAGTTCACGATCCCATTTATGAAGTCCTCCCGTAAAGATATCCGATGTCATCCACGCCTTTCTGTTTGCTTTATAATCAACTGGGAGATGCTGAACATTATTAAAACATCGAGGCTTTAACGATTTGCCAATCACCAATAATTTTCTTTTTTCATTTCTTGCCATGTTCGCACAAATTACTGTAGAACGGTTAGCCAATCCTTTCCCAATTTACCTCCAATGCATTTCTTGCCTTTAAAAGTTAAAGTCATGTCACGGGTTACCTTGTGAAAAATGCCTGTTTCATCAGCATTGAATATGTTCTGCTCACTGAATTCAGAAATGAAGCTGGGCCAAACGCTTTTAGCCATTGACTTACAGATTCCGTATCCGCCGACATTGATTCCCCTGACATTTTTGCGTAAACAATATTGTGTCTGTTCTTGAAGCGATCAAGCCACCCATTACTGCATAAAAAATTCTCATGACCGAACTGTACTGCAAATGTTTCCGCTTGCACTTTTAAAATCGGTCCATTGATAGGAAAACCAGCATCGCGTTGAACTTTAAACCAACAAAGTAAAGCTTCATCAATATAATTTTTTTCACACTTTTTAATTTTTTTGCAATCTGTAAGATTGTTTTCAAATGCTGACAAAACTGCATCTTTGTTCTTCCACAATGTAGATACGGTAGATGATGAAAGCCCATACTCTTTGCAAACAGCTGAATTTTTCTCGCCGTCTTGCAGTTCCTGAGTAATATCCATTTTTTCCCTGATGGAGAGAGCCTTTCTTTTAACACCAACCATTTTGCTCACAATATCACACTTAATAAAAAAGGGGAGGGAAAGCATAAGTGATGTCGCAAGGTAGGGCTGTGTGCGACTTTCTGATTAAAAAAAGGTTACGATATGCCCCGTGCGAAGTTGAAATACTGAATGCACTAAGAAAACATGCGTGGGGTTAGACCATAGCAGCCAATGAGAGAAAGTGAATTCCAGGAACCCTCTCGTAAACAGTGGCAAAGGAAAGGCTGGGAAGCTTTCCCCAACAAAATGCCCCCCCACACACACACACACACACACACCTACCCTTGGGCTGAAATGCAAGAAGTCATAAAACACTCCCCGCTTTTCTCTCGGAGCAGGTGACACACAGACGGTCTTTTTGGGTAGCAGGTGGTTAATTGACGCCACCTTTCAATGCTGCGCTATTTTTACTGGGTGTAAAAAAAAAAAAATCTGAAAGTCTTGCAAATTTGCTCGCTATAACAGATTTGATACTCGTAACATGCGGGATAATTTAACACTAATTGCATACGAAACCAAACTTCTTCTGGCATTTACTCGCTATAGCTGGGACCTCGTTATACCTGAGCTCGTCTTAACCAAGTTCGACTGTATATATTTTTTGATTGGGGTTTAACGACCACTGTGAGCAACATTTCATATTTATAATCCACATATTAAAATACAGATCCCGATTTTCCAATCTTTGATATATTCATTAGAGAATACACTTTCTGCTGTATTTTTTGCAACAGAATACAACAGTGTCTTCCTTACATGAAGATGCACATGACAAAGGAAGGATAACACTTTGAAAGCAGAATGTAGAACTTATTACAATGGCAACTCTACACTGACATCGATTGCTAAACTTTTTGATTCTAGAACTATAACTGATACATGGAAACCCACAAATAAAACTTTCACATCTATTTATGTACCACAAAAGCTAGCATTTCTATTGAAATACAGATGTCTTTAAATATTTCAGCTAAGAACAATTAATTTATCAATAATTAAAACTATAAACTACAGAATAAATTAAGGGTAGCAAAAGCAGATAACAAAATGAGTTTGTAAACACAATATGTCAAACCATTCATGTTCTGCATAACATTTCAAGAAGGAAATCAGGTGGGTATATAGAGTGCAATTCCTAAGTCATTTACTATCTATTCTGAATAATAAAAACAACAGAGGTATAAAACCCATATGAATGGCAGTAAATAACAATGTATAACACATACACTACAAACAAGATACAAGCGTCAGTAATAATTTCTAATATTTGTTCAAATTCAAGATTCTTCTACTCCACACAACCACTCTGTAACCCCCCCCCCCCCATAGACAACATATACAGGATGATCAAAAAGTTTCTATTCAAGGTCGCTGCAAGACACATATGGTGTAAACGTTGGTGAAAGTAAGGCTATATAAAGGCGGTTAGTAATCTGCAAGGGTTACAGTCAAATTGTGGGACAGTGCTGTGCTTGATGAACATATCGTGCACATATTGATAGCTACTCAGCACGACCGAAGCAGATTAACGAGCTGCTATTCTGTTTCTGTCTGTAGAAAGAAAGAAACCTGCAGAAATTCATTGCAGAATTGTGGTGGTGTATGGTGATGCGTGCTTGTCAAAGACCTTTGTTGTGAAACGGTATTAAAAATTCTGTGATGGCAGCGGTATGACACTCGATTTGCAGCGGTCTAGGCATCAACCCACATCAAACAAACTCCCTGATAACACCAAGAATGTAAAAGATTGCTGAGTAACCATTTGTCAAATGGCCAGTGACTTCAACATGAGCCATGAGCTACGGAAGTGCTCAAAACATCATACAGGCTTTGGGGTACCGTAAAGAGTGCAATCAAATGGATCCCACGAGCCCTCAATGGTGACCAGGAAACACATCGTATGACAGCCTCTCTGTAACACTTGCTGCATTTCAACCTGACACCTGAGTCATTCCTCTCATGAAATCACCAGATATTCCCCAAACTTGTTGTTCTATGATTTTTGATTTCAATTTTTTATTTCACATCATAGTACAACATGGATTAATATCCAAAAAAAAAAAAAAAAAAAATATTTAGGGAGTTGCACCAACAACTCTTTCCTAGGTGTCTCTGCCCCCCCCCACATTCAGCAAAAATTAAGGATTCCCATTAATTAACAGTTCTATGATTTTTGATTTCAATTTTTTATTTCACATCATAGTACAACATGGATTAATATCCAAAAAAAAAAAAAAATATTTAGGGAGTTGCACCAACAACTTTTTCCTAGGTGTCTCTGCCCCCCCCACATTCAGCAAAAATTAAGGATTCCCATTAATTAACACAAGTTTGCATCTTCAAAAGTTCAAAATTAAATGAATTTTAATGTCAAGTATCGGGATATATGTAATGGTCAAGACTTGTGTGTTTGATTTGCACTACTTTCCAATGACATCTTTTACACACATACATACATATCACTAAGCTGTTCTCTGAGATTCAGAGGTTAGCTCCAAAAAGAAATACAAACTTCCAGATATTTTTATTTATTTTTGTCGTATCAAACTTCTCCATTTACAGCGATCTTGACATACAACTCGTGCTTCACTAAAATCCATTACACGCCATACACAAGACCTTTTACATCTTTTAAAATATTTTAAATGCATGTGACTTTGAAGGATGTTTCCCAGAGGCAACCTGTTATGTTAAACCTTGCTAGAACTAACACCCTTACTATAAATTAAAACACTAAAAAATTTAACTTTCTATTTACACAATGTTAAAAAGACTTAATATTACTATATACAGAACATCATACACTTCACAAATCCCTTTCTACTTAGACTAATTACAATGTCACATTTCTTTTGATTTATATTGTTTTTAGTTATCTTCAAATTAAATTAATGTAATTAAAAAGGATTATAAACTTCTAAAAAACAGGTTACCACCCAGAAAACTATGACCCCATTATCCACAACGTTTTTACTTACCTTACGTAAGCATACTCATAGAAGAAAACATGTGTGATGAAAGACGTTGTACACAGCAGTCTGAAAGGTTTGAGACTGCTGTGGCCTCCTTTGCAACATGATTTGAGTTTTAGTGTTCCTGGCATCACCTATTCTACTCAAATTCCATCATGAAAGTTTTACACTGTACTTCTGTTCTAATTTTTTTAATTCCTTCTATGGATTTGCAATGATATCCAGATCATTAGTTTAGGCCAGGCTTGAGGTAATAGGTTGTCTCAAGGAAATGTCATCCTTCAAAGTCGTGCATTTAAAATGTTTTAAAAGATAAAATTGGGAAGTATTGTATAGCAAACATGGTAAGTCTTTACCATTAGGTATATTCCCAATACTTGATACCAAAATATATCATGCACATTGATTATTAGGAAACCTAGGTGAATTAATGTTTTCCGGGTCTCTACATGTTTACAAAAATAATCAGTAAAACAGTAGATGATACACGAGTTGTTTGTCAGCTAATCTTATGGCATCAACTATTACTTGAGGTGGATGATGTAATACACACAGTCATTCTGGATCTATTGTAACGATTTGTGTGAGCGAATGTGTCATAACCAGTATGCGAATCAAACTGTAGGCCTGCAAGAGTGACCATGATGGGAGTCATCATGGTCACTTGTAAGTGTGGAATGCTGTAAACCATTTTAGTCTGACACAGATGATGCTACAAAAATACCTGACTTCCAGGAGGGGTACATCACAGCCCTGTCCAATGCAAAATACAGTATTTACAAAAAAATAAAAGTTTGTAAGGACTCGTCATTTTGAAGAAAGGCATCCAAACTGTATTACACAGCAAAGGAATTTTGTGCAGTGGAAACCTCCCAGTTGGTACAGAACAGCTAAATCCAAGTCCCAGCACAAGTCATTCTGCTGCTGCCATCTTGAAAGTGAAGACATTGGTGTTGGGCCCAAATCCAATGACACAACACGTCACTGCAAAAAAGATGAGAATATCCATTGGAACTGTTACCACTGTAATATGCTCAGAATGAAATCTACAGAAACATCACAAGAGCAGAGTATATAAGCTTCTCTCAAAGCACACTTCGGAGAGAAAGACCACTTGCGGAAAGTTCTATGAAAAACACCAGGGCAGCTAAAGATGGAAGCATTTGGTGACCTCGGACAAAGCCTATCAGATTGCAACAAACCCCATGCAATTTACTATCGACAAGATGGTGCTAAGGCTTTTTCAAAATGGCATCAAGAATACAATAAAACTTTTCTACAAGGTTTATGATTATCACTGGATTCTCATAACAGGGAAGCTGCAAATTCGTCAGATGGCTAAAAATGTTAAAGTTAACACAGCATATTATCAGACAGAGATTCTGACACCAATTTATAAGGAGGAAGCTCCGGCACTGTATAGTAAGGACAAAACTATGGTGCGCATCCACCAAGATAAAGCCTCGAACCACACACTGAAATCAACACAAGATTCCTTACACCACATGGACCAAAATTCAGGTAATAAAATACAGTAACATCCTTGTCAAATCTTCTGACACCACTTTCATCAATTTCTGAGCCTCTGGTTTTTCGAAATGTGCTCTTCAGCAGAGACGACCACGTACAAGAGATGAACGTTACAAAACATGCAAGGAAAGTGAGACAATATCAGCACTACTACGCTTCCAAAACAGACTTCTACAGTGGAAATTGCGGAAATATCAAACACTACTGGTGTGGAGAAAGGGTTTCTCAACTTTCCCTGTCATCTGAAAATTGTTACCATAGATCCTGAATAACCTTCTGTACACATTGTAATTGCATCTTATTTATGTAAATGATTATCAGTGAACGATGCAATATTACTTCTGATTGCATAACTAGGGTATGGCTTTTCATTGCTTATTATATTTAATTTTGATGGAGATTGTCACAACAGCTAATTAAACTTCCGTACATGGCAAAATGGGGATGAAATAATACATTGCATCTGTTCAATGACAGGATGAGTCAGAGCAAGGCCAATTTACACATGTATTAACTTTCACTTTTAAGTCAGTCAACAGTACTGTTTGTGACACAGATGACATCTTATACAATACTTCAGCAACAGACTTCAGAGTAAAGTACTATTTACAAACAAGATAATAAAAGTTAAGAAATTCTACCTCCAGAATTTTGATCTGTCTAGAAATTTTTTATTTGTTAATTTCTGCTTAGAAGTATTTCTCTCATGAAAAGCTATGCTACATATGAATTATTACTGATCTATTCTGAAACTGATATAGCAAAAAAATTGCGTTCCAGTCGTGTCGTAAACATTTTTTCCCAATAAAAAATAAAATTACTAACCTGTCCAGCAGGGCAAGTAATGCAAGTCTATCAAAGCGAATTCTAATAAATCTGAATGGTAAAATCCAGTATTTATAATAATGCTTTGGTTTCGGTGGGTGGATCCTAGTTTCTGTTGTAAATCGTATCCTACAACTTGATGCTAAATCTGTATCAGTTCCAGCCTGTGAACTTGGTGCTTGAGAGAGGTTAGAAATAGTTGCGGGCATGGTCGTTCCTGCTGTCATCCCACGAGAGGCACGGCTACGCAGTAATTCAGCTATTAACTGCACAGGTGTACGAGAACCACCATAGCTTACAGCGTTGCTAAGACCAAACACAGATGTTCCAGTTGGAATGGTAGTTGTACTAGAAGGAAATGGTCCAACAACATCTGAAGTTTGGAAGTCCATTCCTGAAAATACTGGACTTGAAAGCTTGGGTGCATGAAGTACTGCTGCAGGACTGTCCAATATCACTGTAGACCGAGAACTTGAAGAAGAATGTGATCCAGAGTCCCTACATTTCAAAAAGAAAAGAGTTAACAATTCACAAAAACATATACTTTTAAGTATAACAAGTGATTTTTTACAGCACACAGCAAAAAAGGAACCACTAGCATATAAATATTACTAGCAGACCTGCCAACCTCTCGGAACCAAAAAACGTAACACTCAAATAGAAAAATCACAACATGACGTTTGCTGATAATTTTTTAAGCCTATTTCAGCTATATAATTTCTCGATGTCTCTTACTCCGGATTCCCCCTCCCCCAGAAGCTACCATCTGAACTGCGAATGCTACTACTTAAGCTTGCAGAGATATCTGCCTCCACGTATACGCCATTTGCAGACGATACCATTTACCGTATGGGTGTAGTGGCATGTAATGGAATTGGTAGCAACCTTGCAGTTTTTTTGTTTTTTTTTTTTGGTTTTTTTTGTTTTTGTTTTTGGCAGCTGAGTGCAATGTTGCTTATAAGTAAAGCTTGGAAGTTGAGGCAGTAAAAATGCTAAAAATAGACATGCAAATAAGCGAAATAAAGCATCAAAATAGGCATCAAAAATAGGCATTTATAGAAGTGGTGGGAAAATTCTAAATCATACACAGGTGTTAAGCTGAATTGGCAAAATCATTTATCAGATTATCACTTACTTATTTTTGCGGTTACACATAAGTACTAGGTGTTTTTTTTTAATGTTCAAACATGAAACTCTGCCTTCTGTCACTTAGGATATGTTTTAGAAGCGAAAATGATCTTTCAACTTCTACGGAGGTAATGAGAGCGTAGTTGAAACATGAGGCAGTTGTAGGATCCATTTCAATAGAAGTTGAACTTTCACCGTGGAGTATTTCTGCTGTGACTTTGTTTTTCTCCAAGTCATTATTTGCTGAAAGAACTCGTTGACATTTTTCACTCACAATTTGACCCTTTCTCCCGGGAACACATTTAATTGTATTAACTACATCATTTAATATTTTCAAGGCATTCACTAACGTTTCGTTCCTTTTTTCCAGCAAAGTAATCATATCGGGCAACTGTGAAAAGTGTGCTTGAATAAAAGTTAAATCGTTACGAATGGAATCTTTAGCTAGTATCTGTTGAGCATTGCGTATTGTGCAGGATTCATCCTCTTGAAAATTGTTAACAATTTCAGCAATCTTGTTCAAATTATTTGCGTAATATACAGCGGCTGATATCCATGTTCCCCATCTTGTCAAAATCGGTTTAGGCGGTAAAGCAAGATTTGGTTCCATCTCTTTGAATAAGTGAACTCGATGAGGAACTTTAAGGAAAATTTTCTTCACATTACTCACTAACGCATCAATATCCAGAAATAACCCACGTACTTCCTCCGCTACTCTGTGGAGAGCACGAACCAAACAAGTTAAATGAAGCATTTTTGGAAAGAGAACTTTCAGGCTGTGGGCAGCCTTTTTCATATAAGGAACTGCATTTGTTAAAAACAATAGTACATTTTGATACTTTATTCTGCAAGGCCAAAGAAGTGCTAATGAAGAGGCAGAAAGCTGAGAAATTGTGCTACTATTTGTTTTTGGAAGTTGTTCTGATGTAAGTAAGTAAGTAGATAGCTGAGGGCTGAGCAGATTCCATTGTACCTATAACAACATTTGCCACATACCTTCCCGTGGCGTCTGTTGTCTCATCGACACTGATTCAGATATTTTTAACCCTGACATCTCGTATTTCTTTCATTATACCGATGTAGCAGGAATCTAAGTATGTGTTCCGCAAAGTTGCTTCACACGGAATATTTTACTTTGTATATTTCTCAAAAAAATTCAGTGAATTATTTTTCAGCTTCCACAAAGGTATTTCAGCATCTATAAAAGCATGGCACAAATCACTTGCAAACTGTGACTGCTTGCTCGAAGTAGAAGCGAATGACGAAATCAAACATGTCTTTTTTTCACCAATCTTCTGAATAACAGCAGCTTTATGTTTAGCTGTTGCCAAATGTTGTGAAATGAAGAATTTCTTTTCGTAATTCAGTTTCGTATCGCATATTTTACAAAACAACACCATTCCATCAGTGGACAAGATATCACTTCCATACTCTTGAACATACCGACTTAATTTAACACTGGTTGAAGAAGCAGTTTTCGGCATTATTGTTTCACTTCGACGCAAGGCGAGATCTATTAGGGGTAGCGAAATAACAGAATCTTCCTCCCTTGTTTTGCACTTGTTCAAGGTCTTATGTGTGTACATGCATTCTTGGCTTTCACTCTAGCTTGATTGGTCACAATGTTATCTGACTGGATTCGGCTACTTCCGCAATGCGCAGAAACTATCATCTAGGATTTTAGGGAGAGCAAAACATAAAATGAGATGCCGACCATCGCAGACTCTGCGCATGCATCTGCCACCGCTGCTTAAATTGGAGCACCTCGTTTTGAATGCACCGATTGTACCCGTGTTTACTTTCAGATGTCTGCCAACTGTGATTTCATTTTAGAGAAAATGTCACCTACCTTATTGTTTGTACACCTATACCCTAAAAATGAGTTTTTAAAAGAAATGAATAACTTAAAAAAAATTACGTGTTTACCCGGAAACACTACGTACTGCATGCTAGATGGTTATCAAAACTTTGATTTTGTCGTATTCTTAAGAAGAAATCATTTTTTAATAGTGCATTTGTTGAGTATATGCAAAAAAAAAAAAAAAGCATTAAAAACATAAAAAGGCATTTTCTTCAAATATGAGCCGAAAAGGCAAAAAAAGCATTTTAAGGCATTTTCCTCAACTTCCGGGCTTTACTTATAAGAATAAAAATCTGTAAAGAGACTTTCACGAAAATTTGAATAAGGAAACAACTCATTTTTGCAGTGCTACATAGAATAATAATTAAGTTTATTTCACAACCTTATTATTGTCTTTATTATCCAATTTATTCATTTTATGGACATTCTGAAAGACTTCATATACTAGGCCATAAATCTATGACAACTACTTCTCTACATGCTATCCACAGTAAAGTAATGTCATCAAAATGAAATCCATATTTTCCAACACTAATGAAATCCCCTACAAGAATAATGCATAGAACATGTGCATTATACAGCAATTAAAAAACCCATAAAGATGATGATTAAAAGAACTGAGAAAGTTCAGAATGAAGAAGCTGAATATTCAGTCACATTATACTATTAAACTATTCCTGCCTCTTTATTTTTATTTTTTAATGAAAAACAATGGATAGTATTGGGTATATAAATAAGTTTTGAGGGATTCGAGGTGAACAAAACACGTTGTTGGAGAACTGAAACAATATTTTAATATTAAGCGAAGTATGCTTTCTCAGAAGCTACAACTTGACCCCATCTTTCGGGCAGTGAACATATGCCCCGAAGGAAGAATTCCGGTTCCTTGGAAGAAATCCAGTTGTCCAGCCAATTTTCGATGTCTTCATAAGAACTAAACCGTTCTCCAGAAAGTGCTGATTGCATCGACCAGATCATATGGTAATCCGATGGTGCAATATCTGGCGAATATGGCGGGTGGGGTATAACTTCCCAGTCGGATCCTTCTAAGTACTTTTTCACAGGTTGAGAAACATGTGGTTTTGCGTTGTCATGCTGTAAGATGACTTTGTTGTTTCTATTCTCCCATTCCGGCCATTTTTGCATGAGAGCTTGTTTTAAATGCATTAATTGGGTTCGATACCGATCACCAGTAATAGGTTCTGATGGTTTCAGCAGTTCATAGTGGATCACACCCTTCTGGTCCCACCAGATACACAGCATTTACCTTTGAACCATGGATATTGCGTTTTGGCGTTGAAGGACCTGGTTCACCTGGCTTCACCCATGCTTTCTGCCATTTAGGGTTATCATACCATATCCATTTCTCGTCTGCAGTAATAATACGATGCAAAAAAAACTCTCTTTTTTGCTTTTGAAGCAGCAATTCGCAAATGGTTTTTCGACGTTCAAGGTCTCTTTCCCGCAAAGCATGTGGAACCCAATTCCCTTCTTTTTGCACCATTCCCATGACAGCTAAACGTTGTGAAATGCATAGTTGACTAACATTTAATGCTGCTGCTAGTTCTTTTTGGGTCCGGCACGGATCCTCATCGAGTAAAGCTTCCAATTCGGCATCAGCAATTCTTTTGGGTAGTCCAGAATGTTCTTTATCACTGACATCGAAATTGTTCCTTTTGAATCATCTAAACCCAATACTCACATGTTTTTATGGATGGGGGATGTTCACCATGGATTTCTGACATTAAGTGATAGCTGTCGGCAGCACTTTTCTTGACAATAAAGTAATGCACTAACACTTCCCGCAAATGCTGTTTTGTCGGGACGAAAGTTGCCATTTTCCATCGAGTAAAACAAATACGTCTTTGCACCTCAATTGAACGCTGTATACTGACTCTGACAGCTGGCATCTCGTACTGCGATATCAGTGTTGCCACCTTAAAATACATGTGAGCAGTAATAAGTATGACACCGAGCGGAAATCCCTCAAAACTTATTTATATACCCAATACAATTTAGAAATATTTTGCCATTTTTCTGTATGAATATATCTTTTACAACAAACAGTTTTGACAGCAGCCAATTACATAACACACATCACAAAACTGTATTCTGAGACACTGAGGTTCGACCCTTAAAGCCATACCATCTGCCAAATCAAAGTTACTGATGACAGAATTTATTAACAGCTCTACTTTGACAAATTAGTAATCTTTCTTACATTTCTGGGCACCTAAGGATCAAAATATATGCATTTGTACAAGTATTTATCATTTCTGCAGTGTTACATACAATAATAGATATACCATAAAAATGGACATACCATAAAACCTACAATAACTACTTCCCTATATGCTATCCACAGTAAAGTATGTAATCGAAATTAAATTAATATTTTCTAAAATTAATGAAATTGCCCTACTTTAATGGGGAAAAACAACAACAACAACAAAAGTTCTTAAATAGTTCTTTTGGTTCTAAATATATACTACAGGGGAAAAAATGTATTCTTACCATTTTGAATCCATCATGAACTCTAGGAGCTTCACATCAGCAGAAGAGCTTAGTCCCTTTGCAAGACCAGTGCTATTCTCATCAAATGTGTAGGTAAGCCAGTTACCTAACAAATTAAAAACAATGAGCATAATAAGATTCCCATGTTATACTAAAATTACAGTGCCTGAAAATCATGCTTACACATCAAAATGCAAACAAATAGGAAAACATTCCAACATTATAAACACTGAATCTCGTGCTCTAAAAATATAACACCAATTTATTTTTCAGAGCAAATAATAACTTTAAAAAGAGACCTTAAGTAATCACAATTACTTGAATATTAAAAAAAAACTAACTAATGTGTCAAAACAAACCCAAATCACAATTTTCTTCTTTGATTACTTTTTTTTTTCTTCTTCCAAAATGTCCATCTGCTTTCATGTAAAGTGCTGATGGCTTGATAAATCTTACCAAAGAAAGGTGACTTGATCACGCTAGTTACGTTAACTAAAACTTTTACAAAAAGTTCGTAAGTTGGAAGCTTTCGACCTTATCTTAGGTCTTCATCACGCCAATGGAGGACCTAAGATGAAGACCTAAGATAAGGTCGAAAGCTTCCAACTTACGAACTTTTTGTAAAAGTTTTAATTAACGTAACTAGCGTGATCAAGTCACTTTTCTTTGTTAATATTGTTACGTGTTTTGCCCATAATCGTCGTGATAAATCTTACAAGCAATTCAGATAGGCGACCACTTAGTTTTCTTTTAAATACATGTACAAGAGGAACTGCCTGCTGCAAGAATGTGTTAGCAGATGTAAACAATGGAAAAGTGACAGGTAAGCAAAGACAAAGTTTAGATGGGGGATTTCCAATCACACTTGCAAGGTTCTTATACTGTGAATTAGCTTCTTTGTCACTCATGTTCTAGAGCAGGAGTGGGGAACCTTTTCATGGCTGCATTAAGTTAGCTGTAATCTAATAAGGCCACATTCAATAAACTTCGATTAGATATATTTCAAAATGTAAATTATTTTGCAAAAATCTAATTACTATGTACTAACTAACTTCAAAAAATGAAGAACAAATTGTTAGTTCTAAAGTTAACTAATCTTTTAATGACTTTGTTGTGACAGCTTTTTGTTGGAAAGCATTTGAATATTTGGTTGCAACATGGAGGTCTGCAGCTTCAGCTGTTCCTCTAGATGGGTATCCAGACTTGCCAACCTTAAGAGAAAAATCCTGCAATTTTCTATGAAAATCCTACAAGCATACTTTCATATGTTTGAAATATCAATGGACATAATTTGAAGCACTATGTTACATTAATGCATATAAAAAATGTAAAAAATATGTTTAGTTATGCATCGATCTCGAGGATAACTCAAATTATGACGGAAAAGGAGAAATTTTTCAAAGCCATCGCACTCTCGTGCCTAATGATTACAGCAAAAAATTTTCGCCGTCGAATTTCAGTTTTCGGAAATTTTCCCTCCATTTTCAAACTGAAATACAAACATTTATGGAATAAAATGATATATAACAACAATACTGGACAGAGGCTACATCATAGGAAAAAGAAATTACGACTACGGAAAAATCTTTATTTCGTTTACTTCCATTTCTGAAAGACGAAGTACCATCCCGATGTGCATTTTTACGAATTAGTAAAATTATTCGATGATGCGTAGTTTCACACGCGGAGAAAAATTCCTGATGCGTATTTTTACCCATCAAGAAAAATTCTCGATGCGTATTTTTACGTGTTGGTAAAATTTCGATACGTACTAAACGCGTAATTATGCATTTTTGTGAACTCTGGACTAGGCACATCACTTGAGCACTCCCGTGGAAAGAGAGCTATCGCACGACACCAGGAAACCAGCGAGTCAAAGATGACATCATTGCGTGACACAGCGCTCGTAAGGTCCGGTAGAAAATCTAAGTGGATGGTTGCGTCAGTACGTACAGTGCCCACCAAAGCCAAGCCTGTTCCTGCAGCACCAGAGATCATTAGCGGACAGAAGAGTAAACATCGCTGCCAACGGCAGAGCAGAACTGCTGACTCAGAGGGGGAAGGTCGTTTCTCCGCTAATGAACCGATGCCTTGGAGAACTTCAAAATTTTCCCCTCATTACTTTTTAATTTACACTACGGAAATCATGACAGAATCCGGCAATATTAATTTATAATCCGGAATTCCGGGAAATGTAATGAAATCCGGCATTGCCGGCCTTATACCCGGAGGGTTGGCAGGCCTGGGTATCCATCATTTGTGATCTTAAGGGCATCTTGATTTGGGTCAGGTAGGAGAATGTAGATTCACAGCAATAAATGGTTGAAAAGCAAGAAAGCATTTTTTGTGCATGTTGCCAAAGGCATGGGTATTCTATTGCATTTTTTCCATATTTCGGTTTGATTTTTCTTAGCGTCAAATAAAGACTTTAAAATGTCATTTTCTGAGAGCTCAATCAATTTCATCTGTAGCTCTTTAGGACCCATGGAGACATCAACTAGGTGAAGTTAAAATATCAATTTGAGCATGACATCATGATTCTCAAGAAGTCAGTGAACCTTTCATTGTATTCTCCAATTAATAAGTCTGTAACAGCTGCATATTCTTCATATGATTCATATGAATCCTCCAGCTCATCAATGATCTTTGCTAACAGGGGAAAATGTTCATTCAAAATTTCTTTTCAAAGAAGAGTTTTGAAAAAAAGACAGCTTTTTCAAAATTATTAGATTTTGTTCCATATATCATATATACAGGGTGCATAGGAAAGTCCCTTTAGCCTGGAATAACTTGCAAATGGAGAGAGGTACAGTTATGCAAGTGAGATAACGGTATAGTAAAGCAACTACGCCTGATCGAATGCAACCCATAGCAGAGCCCCTAGTCCCCTAGTAGCGAAATGCGGAAGTTAGCCATTGCAAACGAAAAGAGATAGAGCAAAGTTTCCAACTACCAAGTTGTAGAGCATCAATTAATTAGTACAAAACGACATTTGTTTCACACGGATAAGATAAAGTGTCGCCTGAATACCCTAAAATGTCCAAAATCAATGCATGACCTTTTGTGTGAACGTTTGAAGGGAACAGGCATTGGTATGAGCAAATACACATAATTTATTGCATAAATGCGTACTTATGTCAATATAGTTTGATGACATCAGACAAAATAAAAAAAAAAAAGGCAAACTGGCCCACAGTGATAAAAAGTTAATGTCGAGTATGTGCGAAGAGTTCGCCATTGCCCACAATACACATTTGTATTCGTGAAAGTAACTCTGCATGCATATTCCTCAGCATGGAAGGTGTCACACTATTGCAAGTATCTGTAACACGACGATGTAGATCCAGCAGACTTGTAGGCGCTGTTGCATAAACCTGACTCTTTACGTAACCCCAGAAATCCAAGCTCGCTATTCTCGCACAGCGTACGTAGACCTAAACTTCTGATCAGGGTACATCCTGCTACTGGTTTTTATATCGTAGGTATGGTACAATGTCACAATCTGCATTTGCATACGGCTACATTTGCGAAAAGTGAATATGCAGATTCGAATCGTCACACATCGATTTTGGACATTTTAGGGTATTCAAGAGACAATTTATCTTATCCGTGTGAAACAAATGTCGTTCTGTACTAATTAATCGATGCTCCACAACTTTGTAATTGGAAATTTTGCTCTATCTCTTTTCGTTTTCGATTTGCAATGGCTAACTTCCGCATTTCGCCACTAGGGGCACTGCTATCGGTTGCATTCGATCGGGCGTAGTTGCTTTACTATACCGTTATCTCCCTTGCATAACTGTACTTCTCTCCGTTTGCAAGTTATTCCAGGCTAAAGGGACTTTTCTATGCACCCTGTATAGATGACAATAACAGCATGAAGAATTTTATATATATTACGAGACATACATATATCTTCACAACTTGTCAACTACATGGCATCCACACCATTTCTTGATTATCAAGCGCATGGAAGCAACTAACAAAACCCTGTAACCATGAACACAGTTGCTGATGTCACATGCAATTTGAATATTTATGTGCCATTCGTCCCAAAGAAGATAAGCCAGAGCCCAGCAAAACCTTGGTCAACATGAAAAATAAAATATTTGTGAAATAATGCTGTTTTTTCTTAATATTATAATGAACGACAGGATCACCACCATATTTCAACATCTCAGTTGTTATCCCATTTCCTTCAAGGACCCTACTATTTTAAAGACATTTTATAGCTTTACAAACCACTTTCTCTCAAGATCCCTGCTATGTTTGCTTCTCTCTTTGTGGCATCACATGCCCCCACTCCAAAATGACCCCCCTCCCCACTCTCTCACTCTCACTCACACACACCAGAATTGTGATGACATATAAAGCCACATACAAAGATGCTTTGTCACTGATAAAAGATATAAATAGATAAACTAACCATGCTCATCTTGAAAGCAGTGAATAGCACCAGGTGATGTGTCATTGTGAGAACTAGCTAGATGAGTTCCTGGAGTTGACAATAAATTAGCAAGAAGATATGCAGGAGGCCCTTGTATTGACTGCTTCTTGGGAGACATCCAGCTAGTACTGCTACTATCTTCACTATTAGGAGAAACATGAAAAATGGCTTTTTATACAAGACAAAACTTTTACAAAGATTACTGCTTATTTGCAGTTAATACACAAATAAATTACTCTTACTCATTTCAGCTACTTACAAAACTAATGGTAAAATAGCCATATTTAAATAAATGAAACTGGAAATAGGAATAGTTCATTTGATTACTTCAAAACAGAACATATTTTAAAAGAACATCCAACTACCATTTTGAGGGTGGTGGATTTTCAACAGCATCATGAAATTTACAATTCCCAGTTCTACAGCACACTGAAACATAAGTAAGCGCACATCTGTAAAACAAAATCTAAGCCATTTGTATCACTAACATGCAGCTGAAAAGGTTTGTGACTACTCTGTGTTAGTGCAGTAGTAAAAGTGCCAGAAGGAATCGTGAAGTATCGAGTTGATCATTGGGCTGGAGAAGCTAGCTTTGTTTTCTGAGAAAAGATAGATATCAGGACAATACGTGAAGAAGTTGTGCTGTCCTCTGGGTTTTCATTTGGTTCATATGACACTGCAGGAAATTGCAACACAAATTAAATGAAAACCTGGATCTACATGAATAGTTGAACACTTTCAATATGCATGTTTTTACTTCTCCCTGCAGTTTTTCCAATTACTTGATGTCATTAGTAGTCCCATGACTCAATTAAGTTACTGTCATAGATTGAAGCAAACATCTTTTAGCAGCACAAGAGAGATTTGGATGGTATATTCCAACAGTGTGACAGTTCAACAAGCAACAATAAAAAACTTGATCATGAAGCTTTAGAAATATTATATATATAGTGGGAGAAGAAATATTACATGACAAATTAGACACTAAAAATGGTTTTCAACTAACAAAACTACAAATATTATGATTTTCTTATTTTTTTTTATTTTTTGGTTCCCACACAAGGTGCCTCAAGAGTTTGCATACTTTGATGACTGCTAAGTAACACTTTTTTTTCAGGAAAAATTATCAATATAAACATTAAAGGATGTGTACTTGACGTTTGAGCAATGCACATAGTAAAAAAGCGGTGCCGAAGGTTTGAGATGCATATTATATCCAGTGACAGTGGAGGCAAATTCCTAACAGAGCCTCCAATGTGATTGGCCATTTCACACATCTTTATTTAGTTTGAGGCAGACCATACTGTGCGAGATGTTCACATGCATGCAACTGAAAGAACCCAGATATCTAAAAGTTCCAACTCTTCTGCTATGGTATTGCAGTGATTCACATGCTTGTCAAGGAAATTTGTAAGACAATGTGCTCATGAATCAACAGGGAAAGTATTAATCAAATACTAAAGAATGCAAACTGGATATGTTACTATCCAACTCTGCTACATGCCACGACTGAGATGATACATACATACATACATATCACTAAGCTGTTCTCTGAGATTCAGAGGTTAGCTCCACAAAGAAATACAAACTACAAGATAATTTTTACTTGCTGTTGCCGTATCAAACTTCTCCATTTACAGCAATCTTGACATACAACTCGGGCTTCACTGACATTCATCACATGCCGTACACAAGATCTTCTATACTTCATACTCATAAACTTTTTTTCATGCAGACACTCCTGAATCTGATCCTCCCATGACTTCCTTGGCCTTCCTCTGCCTTTCCTTCCTGCCCCTTGGGCTAAAAAGATTTTCTTAGTAAGCATTTCACCACTCATTCTTTCAACATGGCTAAACCACCGAAGAATATTAGTCGCCACCTTGCTAACAACATTTTGCTTCACATTACACAACTGCAACACATCTTCATTCCTCACACAATCAGAACGTGTCTTGCCACACCCACACACCCCCTCGCGAGTAACACATTTCTCCAGCATACAAACGACTCCTATGTTTCTTCTGTAGTACCCAGGTTTCACTGCCATACATCAGAGTAGGAACAATTACACTTTCATACACAGCCATGCGGGATTCTCTTGAGAGCCTATCATTCCTGTGAAAACCTCCCAAAGCAGCCATGACTTTCAATGAAGAATTCACTCACCTACTAATTTCACCATCCAATTTGTTCTCTCTGTCAAACATGCTTCCTAATAACAGAAACTCATTCACTTGGTCAATCACTGTGCCATTTAGACATATATTACATTCAGTACTACCAGTTCCTCTCTCAAAAACCATAACTTTGGGTTTTCCCTTAATTATACTCAGTTTGAATTTCATGCAAACTTCGTACATCCGGGGACAAACATACTCTGCAACTCACATTTGCCCTCTGCCAACAGGACAGTGTCATCAGCATACAGCAATCTGCACACACAGATATCAGCAAGACATAAACCAGTATTATCTATTCTGGCATTATGCATCCATAAATATATTAAACAGCCATGGTGACATTACACAACCTTGTCTGACTCTAGCACCAATAGAAAACCATTTTGATAAAACACCATTCACTCATACACAAGCTCTACTGCCAGCATACATGGCTTTTACACTATTGAGTAGATTCCCAGTAACACCATATTCATTCAATACCTTCCACAAAAGTGTCCTATTTACTCGGTCATAAGCTTTCTGCAAGTCTATGAAGGCAGCAAAAACTTTCTTACCAACAGCCAGATACTTTTCAACCATCATGCGTAATGCAATAATTTGGTTAGTGCAGCCTTTAACCAGGCATAAAACCACTCTGAACATCCCACACTTTCTCTGATGTAAGACCCTGTACTTTTTCAATAATGACCTTACCAAACACTTTCCCTGGCACACTCAGTAGACAAATACCATGATAGTTCTTGCAGTCAGTCTGTTCACCTTTTCCCTTACACAAGAGAACAATGATAGCATCCTTCCAATCCTGAGGGGCCATTCCTGATTCCCAGCACAACTGGCAAATTTTAGTTAACCAGTCAATTACAGATTCACCACCATATTTCAACATCTTGGATGATCCTGATTGCAAAATTAAGTTTTGCAAGTGGTTTCAGGCAAATGTTGCCAAAAATACATAATTTGTCAACAAGATTGTTTTGTTTGGAGATGCTACATTCAAGCTAAATATGGCACAGTCAGTCACCACAATTGTACATACTGGTCTACTGATAATCTGCACATTCATGTGGAAAGGGGAATAAATTTGCTGGGACTTACAGTTTTGGTGTAGTTTATAATCCAAGGGTTTGGTTGAACTCTTCCATTTCTTGATGAGACAGTTACTGGTACTATGTACCTCAATATGCTTCAGACATCAGTTCACTAACAATTCATCAGCTGTATGAGGATATTTACTTTTAATAAGATGGGGCACTGCCACATTTGTTCCGTAAGTTCAGGAACTACCTTGACAAAATCATTCCACAAAGATAAATAGGATGAAGAGAGGGTGTTAAGTACCCTCAGCAAACACCAGACTTCATTCTAGCTGACTTTTACCCCTGTGGGGTTTCCTGAAAGATTGAAAAATTGAGAGTGTGTGGTATAAAACCTGAAAAACTTGCAGAGCTAAGGCAAGCAACTGAAGTGATGTGCCCAACAATCCCAGCAAACACCCTGGTAGATGCTAAACGAACACATTTAGGCCCTAATCTGACATGCTGTAAATACATGGCATAATTAATTTGAGGCTCAAAGTACTTGAATACTTTCATTATTCTGTTTTTCACATACACTTTGCTTTAACAGGTAATAAATGACCAGATAAACGAGCTGACTGAAATTGTTCAGCTGCAATATTACCAAGCACTGCTCGTTTACATGGACATGTATTCCCTGTTAAAGCAAATATACAAGAAGAACAGAATAATTAAAGTACACAAATACACTGCCGGACAATTGCTAAGGACGGATAACAATAGCAACGATAGCAACCATAAAATCGAAGGCAGGAAAATGTGGAAATTAGCATAAGTGCGGGATACAGTAAGACGTGTTGTGCGTATGCAAATTTTGGATTGCCGAACTTGTTCGTGACGTCATAGCGCTGATAAGAGATATAAAGGATTTGACGCGTATTGACCATTGTTGTTCAAACGCAAAATTGAAAGGGAAAGAATCAATTGACGAACTTGCAATTTTCAGTATGTCTTCCCGACATCACCTAGATGATTTTACGCGTGGCCGTATTATTGGCAAGATTGAAGAAAGGAGAAAAATAATAGATGTTGCCAGGGAGTTCGACGTCAGCCCCAGTGTTGTTTCAAGGCTTTGGAAATCATTTCAAACAAATGGAGAGTGTAGCAAACGTCACGGGGAGGTCGTGTTCACAGTACGACCGACACCTGCAGAAGATCGGTACATAGTGCTATCAACAAAAAGACACCGGCGCAGCACAGCTAGCGAGGTAGCAAATCAGTTTATGGCTGCTACTGGCAAGCGGATTTCCCGAAAAACTGTCGCCAGATGTTTGCATGAAGGAGGACTATACGCCCGCCGTCCTGTTGTGTGCATCCCATTGTCCAGACGTCACCGTACCGCCCGTTTGCAATGGTGCCATCAACATCGCAATTGGACTGATAACGACTGGTCTGCTGTCCTCTTCTCAGATGAGAGTAGATACAGTCTATCGTCTGATTGTCGACGACAACTGATCTGGCGTGATAGTGGTACTGCATATTGTCCAGCAAACATACAGGAAAGGGACCGATATCCGACATGTAATGTCATGGTATGGGCTGGCATCATGATCAATGGCCATACGTCCCTCTATGTGCTTCCAACTGGGACTATGACTGGCCAACGATACATTAATGATGTTCTGCTACCTCATGTTTGCATGTTCCGTGGTGCTGTCGGTGATAGATTCATTTTCATGGACGACAACGCAACATGTCATCGAACAGTCGCTGTCCAGGAGTGTCTTGAGAGCGAGGATATTCAACGCCTCGTATGGCCAGCACGTTCTCCAGATCTGAATCCCATTGAAAATGTGTGGGATGCTTTGGGGAGGAGTTTTTCTGGTCGCCAATGCCCTCCAATAAACAAGGACACCCTCATCCGTGCACTGACAGAGGAATGGGATAAATTACCCCAACAGCTGCTTGATAATGTTGTGCAAAGCATGACACGACGTGTGGAATCTTGCATCGCCCTGCACGGTGGCCATATCCCGTATTGACATCTTACGCCGGAACGCCTGCGGACGGTAATTGCATCTTTTTCACGTTTACGTATTCTGCACAAAATGGCCTGTTTCTCCCTTGAACACATTCCAAAGCCTTCTGGATTTCAGAGCACAATAAATTGTCTTTCTTGTAATGTCCTGGCATTCTGACATTATTTTATTTCACTTAGCATCCAACCACACTTACTTTTTTATGCGCTATATAGTCGTTTATGATCCGTCCTTAGCAATTGTCCAGCAGTGTACTTCAAATCTAAAAAAAAAAAAAAAAAAAAAAAAAAAAAAAGCTTGGTGGATGTTTGCAGATCTTTTTATAGGATGAAGAGAGGGTGTCAACTGTGCATGGATGCCAATGGTGAACAATTTGAACACTTGAGAAATTTGTCATGTGTCACATACATTTGCTTCTCTGTACACCAAATTATGATTATAATAATAATAATAATAATAATAATAATAATAATAATAATAATAATAGTGATAACAACCAAACCCAATTTCAGCCACACCCAACTTGACTTGGGCATGGCTGAAATTGGGTTCTATCAAGAAAGAAACAGAAGGTCTGATTTTTGCTGCACAAGAACAGGCATTGCAAACTACAGATGAGCTCGGGCCCGGGCTCGTACAGGCTCAGAATTCATTAACTACTGAAAAACCCGGGCCCAGGCTCGGAATTACACGTCTTGAATTTCATTACTGTAATTAATTCAACACGTGTAATTCCGAGCCTGGTTGAATTACACGTGTTGAATTTCATTGTGGATTTGTTACCATGGTGGAAGGATTTTCAATTTCCTAAGCTAGCTGCCATTGCAAGACAAATTTTGCTTAGCAAGACTTGCATTATACATTGTCCAAAGCTATGGACCAAGCAAGGATTAGTTTAAGGAGTTCTGGTATCGAAAAACTGGAAAAAAAAATCACATTCCCATTTTTTGTATTTTATTAAAAATCAAGAATCTTATCTTTAAAATGATGCATTAATTTCCAAAATTGTGCAGTTAGAAGTATTTTTTTTTTTTTAATTTCCTCACTCCCGCGATTTTTGGGGTGACGTTGGGTTTTAGTGCAGCAGGTAGAGTTTTAGAGAAAAGAAGATCAAGTTGAAGTGCTGAGGCATTAGATGCAATTCTCTCTCTCTCTCTCTCTCTCTCTCTCTCTCTCTCTCTCTCTCTCTCTCTCTCTCTCTCTGTCTCTTTTTCATGATGAACTTGATCTGGAAACTGCACACACATATGATAATATTGTGATTATTATACTATTAAGCACAAAGCTTTGTTAATGTTACAAAATGCAGAATAGGTCTGGAATGCTTTTATGTTCTTTTTTTTTTTTAATTTTGGAAATTTCCCTACATGCTTTTTTTATATTCTACTACATCACTCTAAACTACCTTTACCAATTAGCATACAGTATATGTAAATTATATTGCAAAGATTAGTTTTCTAGAGTGAAAATTTCAAACACTTGCAACTGTCTGTACGGCGTTATACGTTTTATAATGCAATTTATTCAAAATAAAAGTAAATTTAGAAGTCAAAAAGAAATAACGAATGGAATTTTTTGTTTCTAAACGATTTTCTTTTCTTCAGCTTTTACCAAAATTGCTGATTCCCCTGATACGGTTGAAGGGCACGTTGATTATTTATTTATTTTCAAATCCACATTTTAGAACATTTGGCTTTATGCGTAGTATTTCTAAAAACATATTAATATTGTGAAGTGGATTAACTGAACTGAACTTTTTAAACTAATGATTTTTAAACTAATCCTTTGCTTGGGCCATATCTTTGGCCAGTGTATAATGCATAAATGCAAGCCTTGATAAGCAAAATTTTCAAAGAATCCGGGCCCGGGCTCAGCAAACACATGTAATCAAAGAAAGCGGGCCGGGCCTGGGCTCCTAAAATTGAGCCCGAACTCATCTCTATTGCAAACAAATGTTATGAAGAGTAAAATCCAGAAAGTAGGTGAAAATCCAAAGTGCTGACTTCGTCAAGAAAAAGATGAAACTGTGTCTAATCTTATATATGTGAATGTAGCAAAATTGCACAGGCGGATTGCAAAGCTAGACATGACAGAGTTGCAAAATTGATCCACTGGTCATTATGCAGAAAACACAATTTGCCAGCATCGAAAAACTATCAGGCTGAGAAAGTCTTAGAAAATGATTAGGTCAAGATCTTGTGGGATTTTCGAATTCAAACTGATCGACACCTCGAACATAATACACCAGACATAACAGTCATAGAAAATTGCAAAGTCTGGATAATTGATATAGCAATTCCTGGAGACGCCAGAGTCGATGAAAAAGAACTGGAAAAATGACCAAATATAGAGACCTAGGCATAGAAGTTACCCGATTATGGACTAAACACACAGCCGTAATCCCCATTGTCATCGGGGCACTTGGAACAATTGCAAAAATGTTTACGAATAATTTCAAAAAATTGCAGCTTTCTGATATACCACCTACAGAACTGCAAAAAACAGCTTTACCTGGGGGGTCATATGTTTTACATCAATACTTGACTGATACCTAGGTCTCCGGTGGAAACTCATATTCAGTTCAACACTAGTCAATGACAATTTTGTTGTTTATTTTTGTTTGTCACAGGCTGTTTCATATACAGTCGAACTCTGTTAAGACGAGCTCTTCGGGATCAAACAAATTGCTCGTTATATCCGTTACTCGTATAATCCAGGAAAGACCCAAAATATCAAGAAAATCATTCAAAAAAATAAATTTAGTAATCAAATATAGTACATACAATGTTTAATGTTTGGAAATACATAGCACTTACGTTTAGTTGAAATTACTGTACAATTTTTCGGTTAGTTGTGGAATTCTTAAAAAATGCGTACATACAGTACTACACACACAGAGAACTATACATACCATTATACATACTGTAGTACATACATATGGAAGTACGTACGATGTGATGCAGATTAAGTTGAAATTCTTGAATAACGGACATGTACACTACATACGTACTTAATGAAATACAATATGTACTATACAGTATTGTAATTTTTGTACCATACAGTACTATCTGCCCGAAGCACATATCCTTTTTATTTCGTATGAAAAAATTTGTTTAATTTTAGCTGCGTTGTCCTTGACTTCAACCGAAAATCCATCAGATTACGCTTAACAACTGATAATGCACTGAACACACACTCATTGCCAGAATTAATTTCATAAAATCTAGTCAAAACATCCAAAGCATTTTGTGCTTGATTGTAAGTCACAACTTCTTGTGTTTCTGTAATGTTTTCGCCTTCACTTTCGGTTTCAGTTTCTTCATTCACCGCAATGACTTCTTGTACAATTTGTTCCTCTGTTAAAATTCCAGTTGTTAGGACCGCAGCATCAAAGTCGATACAATCATCAAGAGAACTGCAATTGTTAAAGGTGCTTAAATCTGTACTTTTGAACCATTCTGATAAGGGGAGATCATCGTCATCAATCACTTCAGTGCTTTCTACTAAAGTCTCCTTTAGAAGACCAGCCTTCCTCTAACAATTTTTAATGGTTGTCGGAGTGACACTATCCAAAGCTTCTCTCATAAGACGAACAGCATCCAATACGGAAATCTTAATTTTTAGCTTCTCCATTTTGTGGATTAATTGTACGGTTAGAAATCACCAAAAATGGCACTTAAAGCTCCTAATAATCCCTTGGTCCACAGGCTGTAGAATTGATGTTGTGTTTGGTGGTAGGAACACAAGTTTGATATTTGTCAAGTTTTCTACTTTGGGATGTGCTGCACAGTTGTCTATTAACAGCAAAATGTTTCTGTTTTTCTTTCATAGTTCACGATCTAATTTGTGAAGTTCTCCCGTAAATATATCTGAAGTCATCCACGCCTTTCTGTTTGCTTTATAATCAACCGGGAGATGCTGAACATTATTAAAACATCGAGGCTTTTACGATAAATCACCAATAATTTTCTTTTTTTCATTTCCTGCCATGTTCGCACAAATTATAACAGTTAGCCGATCCTTTGCCAATTTACCTCCAATGCATTTCTCGCCTTTAAAGGTTAGTCATGTCAGGGGTTACCTTGTAAAAAATGCCCGTTTCATCAGCATTGAATATGTTCTGCTCACTGAATTCAGAAATGAAGCTGGGCCAAACGCTTTAGCCATTGACTTACAGATTCTGTATCCGCAGACATTGATTCCCCTGACATTTTTGCGTAAACAATATTGTGTCTGTTCTTGAAGCGATCAAGCCACCCATTACTGCATATAAAATTCTCATGACCGAATTGTACTGCAAATTTTTCCGCTTGCACTTTTAAAATCGGTCCATTGATAGGAAAACCAGCATCACGTTGAACTTTAAACCAACAAAGTAAAGCTTCATCAATATCATTTTTTTCACACTTTTTCATTTTTTTTTTTTTTTTTTTGCAATCTGTAAGATTGTTTTCAAATGCTGACAAAACTGCATCTTTGTTCTTCCACAATTTAGATACGGTAGATGAGGAAACCCCATACTTTTTGCAAACAGCTGAATTTTTCTTGCAGTTCCTGAATAATATCCATTTTCTCCCTGATAGAGAGAGCCTTTCTTTTAACACTAACCATTTTGCTCACAATATCAGTCCTAATAAAAAAAAGGGGGAGGAAAAGCATAAGTGATGTCGCAAGAGTAGGGCTGCGTGCGACTTTCTGATTAAAAAAGGTTACGATATGTCCCGTGCGAAGTTGAAATACTGAATGCACTAAGAAAACATGCGTGGGGTTAAACCATTGCAGCCAATGAGAGAAAGCGAATTCCAGGAACCCTCTCATAAACAGTGGCAAAGGAAAGGGTGGGAAGCTTTCCCCCACAAAATGCCGCCCCCACTTACCCTTGGGCTGAAATGCAAGACGTCATAAAACACTCCCCGCTTTTCTCTCGAAGCAGGTGACACACCGACGGCCACCTTTTAATGCTGCGCTATCTTTACTGGATTTAAAAAAAAAAATCTGAAAGTCTTGCAAATTTGCTCGCTATAACAGAACTGATACTCGTAACAAGCGGGATAATTTAACACTAATTGCATACGAAACCAAACTTCTGGCATTTACTCGCTATAGCCGGGACCTCATTATACCCGAGCTCGTCTTAACCAAGTTCGACTGTATTTCGAATGAAGAAGATAATAAAAACAAAAAAACATCTGAATCACAGGTGTAGCCTTGTGGACTTGTCCCAAAAGTGGGGGGACGAGGATGGTTATTATGATTTAACAAAATATTTTAAGCAATCTGTCTACCTATCCATCTAATTACATATATACTCTATATACCAAATTTTTTGGCATATAAGAAACGTTTTTCTTTAAAAGTCCCGGCCTCAACTTATCTATTGATTGGTCATCTAAATTTTATGTACAGGAGTCATGAAATGCAAAACCAATTTTCCATCCAAACCTAGAGTAACAACATACCCTTTTCAGCTCTGGAAAACATGATCCATTATTCTTTGTAAAAAAGGTTAAAAAAAATTGCCAAGAAAGGAACCTAAACAATGTATGCAAAAAGGCACATACAGGGTGGCACATGAATATTTGATACATTTTTAAAACGATAAAAAAAATGCTCATGTTATTTCAATTTTGCTGTAGTCTAGAGCAGTTCCTGGAAATGCCACTAGATGATTTTGCTTTAACATTTCAGCTTATGAGTCGAAATCTATAAGTCAAATGGGTTAAATTTCTTTATCTTCATTCATAGATAAGTAGATCCCCAGTATAAGAGGAGGCCAGAACAAATACAGCTGGTGTGTTCCAAAATTCTGTAACTTTATTTTTAATGTTTCAGTATACATTAAAAGAAAGAGAAAGTGAGGTAACTTCATTATTTTTTTGGAAAAAGTTTGAATTTCATAATTTTATTTTATTTTTCCTTTTGGCCTCTCTTCCCTCCAATGGAACAGTCGGAGAAGTCGCCGCCTTTAGGTTTAAAAAAACCAAGGTCACACAAGTGTGCCAAATCAGAGTGATGCTTGCAGCGCGAGTTATGGTTCACTGCTTTCTCGCAGAATCCAATTGAAATCAGAAACCAAAAGAGCTCTTGATTTCAATTGGAAACATGAAATACACGGCCTGACAGAGAAAATGCCGCACCACGAAGACGTGAATGCAGTGCCATGCAAACTGCAGGATAAGTGCACACGTACAAGTTATGCAAATGATTGCATTTGCAGGCTAATCGCACGAACAGTGCGCAGGATATAAGGGAACAACCAGTCTGTGAGGCTATCAGTTGAGATGTCACAGCCGCGAGAAGCGAGTAGTTCTGCTGTAACAGTGTCTGGAGAATGAACAAGGGGTGCCAATGCTGTTAAGATGCAGTCGTATGCGATTTCATGAAGCGGATGAATTCACCAGAGGTGTCATCTTAGGCTATCGTACCGCCGGATGGCCCTTGCATCGTATTGCGGAAGACACGCTACATGATGCCATAACCGTCAGTTGCATTTGGAGACAGTGGTCCCAGGAAGTATCTGTGCAAAGTCGTAGGGGGACAGGAGCACGGAGACGGACATCCGAGTCCTCCGATCGTCACATCCGACATCATGCCGTAGCGGACCCACAGGCCACAACGGGCAACATTTTACACAATGTACGGGGAGGCTTGGATGCTCCAATATCGATTTGCCGCATCTGGTTTGCTGTCCAGCCGTCCATTGCAAAGGCTACCCTTAACAGCGAGCCATTGTCGTCACCACTTGGCGTGGTGTTGCTTCAGAGCAGCATGGGGTGCCAAATGGAACAGTGTGATGTTCAGCGACGAATTGTGATTCTGTCTCACTCCGGATGATCGCCGTGTGAGATTCTGCAGGCAATGTGGCCAACGAGCGGATTCCTCTGCCATTGTGGAGCACCACACAGCCCAGCAACATGGAATCATGGTGTGGGGTGCTATCAGCGCCAACAGCCGCTCACTGCTGGTATGCGTTACGGGCACATTGATGGCTCGCTGCCATGTTGACTAGGTGCTGCGACCCATGGCACTACCACATCTGCAGAGCATCCCAAACACAGTTTTTCAACAGGATAACGCCCAGCCGCATACCACCCAGATCAGCCTTAATACTTTACACGGTGTGCAGATGCTTCCATAGCCAGCACGATCCCCCGACCTCTCGCCATCAAGCATCTGTGGAATACGATTGGATATCGGTTGAGTACCCTCCCACCTCCGCAAAATGAAGATGAACTGTGGACTCGGATCAACACCACATGGTCCACCATACCCCAGGACTCTATTCGGACTCTCATTGCCTCGATGCCATGACGGATTCAATGCTGTAATGCCCAAAATGAGGGCCACACTCCTTACTGATCATCCTGTATATTTAGCCACTGGAGCCTAGTCTGTGTGTGACAATTAAATCATTTGTTCAGGACCTACTTGGCTATCTGTGTGTGCAGTTTGGACTGTTTTCGACCATTTCTTTATGATGTGGCATTTTCTCTGTCAGGTAGTGTACATTAAAGGTAAGCGAATGGAAGCAATAGTTGATTTTAATTCAGTTGAGAAATGCAACTGAAGGATTAGCAGATCAAAAAAAGACTGCCTTTACTAGCAGCTGATAATTGCTATTCTTAAAACATGTGCCGTCAGCTGTCAACAGCCAAACAGCCGCTTGGCAGCAATGCGTTTCAGAGGTTTAATCATTAAAAGATAAGTGGCATGCACCCATTGTAGTTCTGGTGGCTTTGCAAAACCAGAGGTGAATGCAATCCATGTGGTCTTGAACAGATCACAAGAGGGATGCAATTAACATACGACAACTGCCACTACAAATAGGTCATGGAGATTTTAATTTTTCGCCGAATGGAAATATCCATTTCAGCAGCTTTTAACCAAGTTCTTAGTGAACAGAACATTACATTTCAATGCACTTTTGGAATGGTTACTTAAGAACGTAATATTGCCTTTCAGAGTGCTTGGCTTGGATCACAACCAAATTTAAGGCATAATATTTTTTTTTTTACTCATTGAGAAATTTCAACAGATAAGTTGATGTGGTGTATAAGTAGAGGCCCAGACTTATGAAGACAAAAGGCTTGTCTTATATGCAAAAAAATATGGTAAATCACATGAAACATTGCACCCACTGTGAGACGCAGTTCAGTAAAACAGTGGATCACACACAGTTGGTTACAGTTGAGCAGAGAGCTCAAGTAGTTGCTTTGTTTGCTGAAACAAAGTGCATTACCACCATACAAAGGAGATTTCAGGTTGTTTTTCAAACTCAGTGGGCATCAGCAAGAAATAGTATACTTCACTTGTTCAAAAAATTTGAACAGCAAAGACAAGTGAAGGGAAAGACTTAACCGTGAGTTCTAGCTGTGAGGTCTCTGTAAACTGCAGAAGTATTTTGTAAGGCCACACAGTGCTACACAAGCAAGTCAACAAGAAAGGCAGCTTGTGAGTGTGGAATGACTTAATGCTCAGTTCAAAGGATCCTTCACACACATTTGAAACTGCCACATACAAAATTTCTGCATTACATAAACCTTTTGACTATGACAAAAAAAGGTGCCTTCAGTTTACAACCTGGGCAGATGGAAAAGATTAAACTCTTTTCATCACATGGTTTTTGGATGAGACCTATTTTTGTTTGAAAGGGATTATGAATAAACAGAATGTGTGGTTTTCGGCAACACAGCCTCCTCAGAACGCCCACAAAAAAAAAAAAAAAAGAAGTTACAGGAGGAGAATCACCATTCGGGTTACTGTGTTCAGCCACAGATTAATAGGCCCAATCTTTATCAACAGAAGAATTGACTCTTAATGATACTTGTGAATGATACATAATGACTTCATATGGTAACTGGCCTGCCTTTGCACACAGTCTGGTTTATGCAAGATGATGCCACACTGCATATGGCAAACATCCTGCTGGACTTCCTGAACACTGTTTTCAGCCCTCATGTCATGCCAAACTGCCACGCAGATCACCATAATTGTGAGAACTTTTGGTCACCCCTCAGCCCTGAACTGAATCTTTGTACTTATTTTTGTGGGGGTTCTTTGAGAAGCTGTTCCCATGAAAGCCAGCCAACGAATTTGAGATGAGAAGAATGTTTGTTGAGTTGTGCAGAGGGATTAAGGAAGGTATGTGTTGCTGCATTATTAAGAGTACACATTCTTGACTTCAAGAAGTTATCCGAAGAAATGATAAGTAAATTAAGCATGTGCTAAAATAAAAAAAATTGCGAAAATGTTGCAATGGATATAAGCAAAAGAAACTTTTTTTTTTTTTTGTAAAAGAATTATATGAGTCAACAATTCATACACCACCCTGTATAATCAGTTTTACAGCAGGTAAAAGCAACAGAAATATAAGCCATAGAAACTGATGCAAAATAAAAATGGTTACCCATCATCAGCAGCTGCAGATCCAGGAAGAAGTGACAGCATTTCTGGTGCTCCATTAGGAGTTCTTCTCCTCCTCGCAAGAAGTTTGCGCCGTTTTGTCACAGGGGCCTCTGCAGTAATATTAACATTTTATTAAGTTCACATCCACTGTCATATAAATATTTCAATACCTCATCACGTGACATCAAACTTTGTTAAATTGTGTTAATGTAATTAAAGAAAACCTATGCAATACAAAAATCCTCAAAACATCATATGAAGTGCTGCTGAAGCACAATAGTAATAATAATAATGCACAATAGAACAAATATATAATATTTCATGTCTATGATTTGAAAACAGCACCATACTAACCCAACATAAATATCAGAGCCTTCATTGAATTATTTTAGTTAACTGATGTTGAAAATTAAAAGTTTCTTTTATTTTATAACATTTTGTGCCACAATGAAGTAATTACAGTACATTTAGCATAGTGGTTGTCATTAATATCGCATAACAAATAGTATGTCAGTAGGTTAACTTACTGAAGAACTTACATACTCACAAGTACAATTTAAATAAAAGAACATTCTTGCCTAAACTTACATTACACTAAACAATGAACTGAGACTTTGTGATATAATAAGCTATCTTCTTTTTTAAACAAACAAACAAAGAAAACGATTTGCTGGTTTAAAAAAAGAAGAAAGAAACATCTTCCATGAGAAACTGGGAACTGAATCTTAACACCAACACTTGCTCAAGAAAGGAGTATATTCTCATAAATAAAAAACTTTGTAAGAGAGCTCCCTGCTGCCATAAATCAAGTTACAGACTTGTGCAGTTCAAAAACTTTTCCCCCATTTCTACTTTTTCTTTTCAACTACCATATTCCTAAAGACCAACACTGTATACATATTTTTTTTTTTTTACCAGTGCATTAAACTTACAAGGATATTAGAGGGTATGGCATGCTTCACTGCAGTTCATAAGTGGGAAAATTTCTGTTATGGAGAAGTGAATGGCACAATTTTTTAATAATGATATTTAAGAACTTTTTTAAATGCTCCTGCTGTAAATTCTGCAGCATCAGGCCTGTTGTCTGCTAGTTTTGAATTGTCAACTAGACCTTTCTTGTAATTAATGACTTTATGTCTTCCTCAAATTACTGTCAGTAACAAAAATCTTATTAACGGGAATTGTAGAGGATAAATTTTTAGGTACATTACCTCTTAAGTTTTCAATCTATATACTAGATCATCATCAAGAGTTCCTGTGTCTTACTTCTTCCACAGGTCTGGAAACCATGCCTGGCCCATTTGCCACACAGCATGATTGTTGATGTTGCCACCTTGTGTCCAGTAAATTTTCAGGGATTCTTCTAATTTTCAGATGATTGAGTGGCATTGATGCTTGATAACTTTTAAGGAGTTCCAGTCCATCTTGTGACCAGTTTGTTGCATGTGCCTATTTAATCCTGTGTTTATTGGAAATGTTCCTTATCACTGCTTTGTGTTCATTGATTCTGGTGGTTGTCCTGCTTATCCTATGTATGCTAAAACACATGAACAGTTTATTTTATAAAAGATTCCTTCCTGGAGTAAAGTATTTTCTTCTTTTTATTTTAGGGATGGTAAGTAATTTTTACATTTGTTAAAAATTAATGTTTTTAACCATGGCTTTTGTTATTTAAACCTGGGTTGGTTAGCTCTAAGGTTTAAATAACAAAAGCTATGGTAAGTTTAAATAACAAACATTTATTTAATGTTTTATTTAAAATGTTTATTTAAAGCTCCAGGTTTAAATAACAAAATTAAAAACTACTTACCATCCCTAAAACAAAAAGAAGAAAATACTTTACCCAGGAAGGAATCATTTATAAAATAAACTGTTAATGTGGTTTACTATACATAGGAGAAACAGGACAAAGATTAACCACCAGAATCAATGAACACAAAGCAACAATAAGGAACATTTCCAATAAAACAGGATTAGATAGGCACACACAACAAACTTGCCACAAGATGAACTGGAACTCCTTAAAAGTTATCAAGCATCAATCCCACTCAATCATCTGAAAATTAGAAGAATCCCTGGAAATTTACTCAGACATGCCAACCTTAAAAATTGAGTGATTTTAACAGCTAATAAAATCACACGAGCGCTTTTTTTTTTAAATCTCTAGAGAGAACCCATGAAACTCGTTTTCAGTACGTCGATTCTGCAAGATAATGAAAACGTAAAATGGCCCACATGTCTTCGTTTTTTACGAATAAAATAGCAGCCAATTATTTTTCGTTTCTTTTTTAGGTTGTGCGTGAAGGCGAAGACTACAAAAAGCATCGTACTAACATCGCTTTTCGTTACAAGGAGAGGCCAACTGCAACTACTCCCTTTTGTCGTTAAGTGAATTCGCCACAACTCAACTTTTTATCATCACTTAGAATGCGCGCGGCTTTTTTGAGGCAAAGGGGTTGAAAGAATAAAGTGCAAGGAGAAGGCAGCGCAGCTCCCATCTGTCAATCAGTTACTGACTCTCCCCGGCAATCTAGTGCCACAGCAGGTGAGCTCTTTGCTGAAGGCGTCGTATGACAATCGGACTGGGAGAAATTATTTAAGGCACATTTTTTTCGACCCATCTTTAACGATTGGTCAGAAGCCAGCGCTTAGACCCTTCTTTTTGCAGGGTGGGAGGAAAGGCTAAAACTCCGGAGTCTCCTGCCTAAATCCTGGGAGTTGGCACGCCTGTTTACTGGACACAAGGTGGTAACATCAACGACCATACTGGATGACAAATCCACCAGGCATGATCACCAGATCTGTGGAAAAAGTAAGATGCAGAAATTTCTGAGGATGATCTACAGTATAGATCAAAAATTTGAGAGGTAATGTACCTAAAAATGTATCCTCTATAATTCCCATTAATAAGATTTTTGCTATGGACCTTTCTTGTTACTTTAAATGCCATAATAAAATGAATTATTTACACAATTACAGATTCATGCAATACATAATATTAAGCATTCTAACTATTACAAACATAATTATATTAGAAAAAAATATTTAAAAAGGGGTAACTTGGTTATTTTATCCAGCAATGATCATCACTGAAGACCAACCAAATATCATATATCCACATCCTCGTGATCAAATAACACCACATGAAACTGATTTTTTATTTTTAGATGAACTAATGCCAATAGTCTCATTAAAATAATAAGGTATAAAACCTTTCAGTCACCAGAAATCACCATTTTTTATTAGACATACTAATTCCAAGAGCACTGCATTCAGATAATGCTGCAACCTTTACACAAACACAGTGTGAAACACTTTCAACTGAATAGTATATATCAAAGCCCTTACAAAAGAAAAAAAACTAGTTTCATATGGTAATGTTGCAAAGCTGTGAAAAACAAGCCATTCTGGAGCAGAACGGCACAATTATTGTGGAGCAAGCATCCATGACCGTAACACATAAAAAATTAATTGAAGATAATAGCATAATTGTTTCTGGTGATAACTGTTTGCTTTTTTTCTCTTCCTCAAAGCCCAAAAGATTTTACTGAAACAAGCCAAAAACAACAAACAAACAAAAAAGAAACATTACTGACAAGGAATACTACTCCTCATCCCTCACAACGTTTATCAAAGCTCTGTGGTTGACAATAAGTGTTTTACCAAGGATGCTGAACATGAAAGAGATTAAATAAAACTAAGAAATCACCACACATATTGTTCCACAATTTCTTTAAAAGCAATGCTGAGAATCTCCTGCAACACTCCTAAATTTAAATAACTAATCATTCTCATTTGTATTTTTATTGAGACCACATGAAATTCAATGACATCCAGGCACAGCAATTAAAACTGCTTCTTTCTTGACGATCTGACTATCAGCAATATTATCTGAGCCATCAGCAGCTGAAAACAGCAAAAAAAAATCAGTGGTGATGCATAAATAAGGCACCTACGAGAGACAGAGACAGAGAGAAAGAAAATGGGTGCAATTATTTGACACTCAAAGAATTATTTTATGTTTATAATACCATTTGAGCTACATCTCCGTGAAGAAAGAGACTGATTGCCACCAATTAAGTTTGCGCTTAATGAGCTATGAACATTTGACAGAGGAATTTTGTTGATCTGATACTTTACTGCCTTTTTTTTTTTTAATATAACACCTGCTCATGATGTACTAACTAATATTAACTACAGTTAGTATCTTTCTCATTTATTTGCATGCACAAAGTAGCAAAATTACCTTTAGTGGGGCTGTTTTCATTAGCTGTTGCAACAGAATCGATGGGCATTTTTCCTGATAAAAACAAGTTAAAAATAATTTTATTTTTCATCATCAATAAAAAGAAAAATGGTTGCACAAAATATAAGAAACCTATACAAGAACTACATGTGTGGACATTGACACAAAAATGCAGATGTCTTACTCTTCATGTCCAGCTCTCTTTTAAGCTTACGAAGTTCCAATTCACATTCATGGGAGTCTGCCTTACTTAATATTTCCAGAAGCCTTTGACTCAGCAAGCCACGTTCAGCTGAGGAGTTTTCTTTGGAGGGCTGTGGTCTCCTGCCTAGAATTCAGAAATCATCCAAATTCACACCATAAAATTACCTATTATTTTATTGGTATTTAACATTACGTACAGTGGTGGACAAAAGTATTGGCACACAGCCGATTCCTAAAGTTATTGTATAAAATTATTAGTAATTTAATTGTAGCCCAATATATTTATTTGTAGCCCAATGAACTGGTCGCATAATAATTAAATGTCGCTCATCATGTAATAACGCTGAAGAAATGTATTGTTTGCAAACTTTTAACCTTTGAAAACTTCAAAAGCATTTGCAGATACAAGATTTGCACAGACAAAAGTATTGGCACAGTGACGATACTTGTGCAAATAAACTTCAATTACATCATGTCACGTGCCCAATACGGTAGATATATAGAACCTAAAGTCTCTTCTATCCTTATGAGGTGTGAAAATTGTTGTTATTTCGATCTATTTGATGTTACTACCGAAATGGATAGCAGAGGTGCTGAAACAACAACAGAGGAAAGAAAAATCATCATATGTTTGCATAATCAGGGGTAGAAAAATATTCTGAAATCTGGTGGCCAGCAAACTTTTTAGTGGCCAGAATTAAAACATTGGACCAGCGAGGGATAAGGGGGGATTATATAATATCAAAGTCATGTACATTTATGTTCAAAAAATAATGTTACGGTTTACCCTCAGCCATTAGCTTATCTTTCCCTGGAAAAGAAAAAAAAACAGTACTTACTAATCTTTTTTTCCGGAACTCGCAAATTCTTGAATTACATGTTCTTCAGTGATGTTTTTTGTGGTGGCCCAGGCAATTTTTTTGGTCACC
The DNA here is from genome assembly GCA_039090855.1 of Macrothele yani. Classification (NCBI taxonomy): domain Eukaryota; kingdom Metazoa; phylum Arthropoda; class Arachnida; order Araneae; family Macrothelidae; genus Macrothele; species Macrothele yani. The sequence goes on along the minus strand of CM077016.1, from coordinate 69,770,127 downwards.
CTGGGCAACCAGACAACCACATCTTTTGCTCCCTGTGTATAATCTTAACAAATCATTTTCAGAAATCAGGAAAATAGTTCAAAAGAGTCAATTCAAGGTCAGGAATGTAATTAAGCGTTTTAATTTGACTCGTAGCTTGAAAAATAAACCAAGATGTGGCCACCCGCGGAGGCTGACACCCAAAGAAGAGTGAAAGATAGTCCATTCCGGTGAAAATTCCAAAAATTTCATCAACTGAAGTTGCAACAATGCTAAAGGAAGATTTGAACAAGGTGGTTCATCTCAAAACTGTCTGCAGAGTCCTTCATCATCAGTAAAATTAATCGAAAGAAGAGGCTTGCCTTCGCAAAACAGCATTTAAGTAAAGGTACTTTTTGGTCTAAAGTGTTGTTTTCAGACGAAAGTAAATTCACTTTAATGAGCTGCAATGGAAAGAATTTCGTTTGGAGAAAGCCCAAGACAGAGCTGCATGAGAAGAATGTTCAAACCACAGTAAAGCATGGGGGCCATGGGGTGATGGTGCATGTTGGCTGCTGGTGTGGGGAAACTGGTATTCATAGATGGTACAATGGATAAAATGGTGTATTTGAATATTCTCCAGGAAAATCTGAAGCAAAGTTCGGATTGACCAACTTTGGTTAGTAACTTTTACTTCCAGCAAGACAATGACCCTAGACATACGGCTCATATTGTTTGTCAATTACTACTTTATTGTATGCCTCACACTCTGAAATATCTCCCACAATCCCCTGATTTGAATCTTATCAAACATTTATGGAAAGAACTTGATGACAGAATGAGAAAACATGAGATACTGAACATGGAGCATTTGAAAAGACTTTTCCTTGAAGAATAAGAAAAAAAATTCTTCTGAAACAACGCAAAAATTAGTGCATTCAATGCCAAAGAGACTAAGAGCTGTTATTACGAACCAGAGGTTCACTACAGAATATTAATTGTAATATATTTGTTGTTTTATGTTCCACTGTGCCAATACTTTTGTCCTTTGTTTTGATGCGTAGGAAACTTCAACTTTCTAAGAATATATTCATTTGAAACTTTTGTTTAAATTGTTGAAATATACTTTATATGACTCTTAACTATGTGTACATGGTTTTTGTTTTGAGGAAAATTGCTTTTTTCCAACTATTTTTCACGATTGTTTTCAAACATACCAAGTGTGCCAATACTTTTGTCCACCACTGTATGTGGTTTTCCACTTTCAGAAAAGCATTATATTTTTCTCTTACTCTTATTTAAGAAAAAAGAAAAGAAAAAGGAAAAAAAAATTAGGGAAAGCACACATTTAGGAACTGCAACTTCTAAAATATCCTTCATTTATATAATGTATTATACATTTACTACATCTAAAACTACATTACAAAATACAGCCCCCCCCCCCCCCATAACTTATATAATATTTTATATATATAGGACAACTATTTATGAAAATAAGACCCTTAGCTTGTTTCTCACTCTATTATTATTATTATTACTATTACATAGGTACATCTAATCATCATCACCACTACCTCACACCTGTATACCAATCTGATGCTCATACTTACTGCTCTCATGGACTACTTCAAAATTTCCTGATCTCATTCTTGCAATTAAAGGATTTTCTTCCTCAAACATGTTGCTTCCAATGATTCAACTAATAGCTGATTTTACACCTTAAATATACCTCATCAAAGCTGGCCTCTTTGTAAAAGAATTGCCTACTTTTAGTGATTCAATAGCTGATTTTACACCTTTTACAACTCTTGTGACAGCTGCTTTCAACCTCCTAAAGTCCTTCACTTTGCATCACATTCTCACTATCATTAAAAATGGGTAGGTCTAATACACTGGTTTCCCCAACAACCATCTAAGCTTCTTACATTACTATTCTTGAGCAAACTTTGCAAGAAACACTAGCTCAGGAGATGCCATGGTAGTAATTATAATACTGCTAAAATATTATCAGCACAATAACTAACTTCTACCGTTCCACATGAACCAAACCAGTTACCATGCTATCATACAGATTCTTATGCAACTAAAGGACACTTGTGATTCAACTGTACTTAACTAATTCAGAATTTCATTGGACCTCGTAGCTTTACAAACTTCAGTGTCAAAATCAAAACTTTTACTTTAAGAACACCTCCACCTGAGGTGTTCATGAAATAAGTTTCAAACATCAAAAAGTGTAAAGCAGCAAGGTTATTTATTATAATTGATTTGTAAGTCTACATATACACTGATGTTGAATACATTCATGCAATTTTGTAGCTTTTCAGTTCACAGCACATGAAAAATGGCTGGTTTTTTGGGAGACGTTAATGCAAAAATATGCATACTGGGGTACTGGATGAAATGAATTAATAAACAGAAACCAGTCACTTCCATATGTGATAACATGAAAAAAACAACTTAAGGCTGATTCAATAAATCACGACTTGTGAACTGAATACTGAAGTTGGAAATAACAAAAGTGCTATACCAACAACTGATCACAAGCCTGCTTGCTCAAACTGTCTATGATATAAGCAACAGATGTTAACTACATTCTTCAGATTGAAAGGAAGATCATTTGTGTTGTAGAATGGAAAAGATGCAATCTTCAACAACACAGAAACAAATCATGAAATTCAGGTTAAGCACTTTTACTTTTTTCTTCAAAAATGCTGTCACAAAGTTTTGGAAGCAAAAGAATATCTGACACCCAATAATCTATTTACAGGATGCAAGTAGACATATTGCATCTTGTTAATAGATTTTTCTCATGCATTTCTTGTCTTGCATGACATACAATTTTACTGCTAGCTGACATAAATGTATATTCCTGAAGGGTAATTGCATTTCATCTAAGATCTCTATTTTTAAAAGTCTGATTTATAAAGAAACATTTTTGTATTTGATAGTTGCATTTAACACCAAATTTTTCTGGCATTTTTCAGTCTTTTCTGATAACAAAATGTTCCAGTTAGGTGGTGTAGACTAAGATCATTAGGCTGCCAATATTTGAACTTCAACAAACCTATAATAAGAAATACATAAAAGTATAATTTAACATGCTATCTAATTTTCCAGATATATTTCCTCACTGATGGATATCATTGTACTCGTAGATTTGCATTTGGAGCAATAGTTTGGTTTCTAAAAGTCCATTTGGAAAAGGCATTTTGCTTACAACTGCTGTAGCCATGTCAATAATTTAGTATCTGCTTTGCAGCTTTTCTGGGGCAAAACCTGAGACACTACTACCTCAACTTTTTCAAGTTGAACTGGAAAAATTATTTTAATCTTTCTTTTTTTTTTTTTTTTTTTTTGCTAGTTCTACCCTATCCACACATTTTCTGAATTTTCAGGTGCACTATTTTCTCACTAAGGAGAGGAACAATATATTTGCCTTTGACATTACCTAATTTTTTATCTTTATATTCCAAAAATTATTTTTGCGTCTGACAGCTGTAGCCATCACCACAACTTTTCATGCAATTTCTAGCTGTTCTGGTGCAAAATTTTGGCACACATTTCAATATTTATTACACTTCAAACCATGGAGGGGACAAGAAAATAAAAAAAAACTTTAAAAAAAACGGTTGTAAGCCATAGATTTGAGGCTTTTAGTAAAAGTCATGATCATTACACAAAGAATTTAATGGCTTAATTTCTATTCCCTGAGAAGGAGGGCATTACAATACAGTATTTGGATTATTACAACCTTGTGGATACAGCTGTAAAGAAATTATTACTGCCTGAAATGCATGTGCTTTCACTTATTGCCAAATCTTGCACGCAGAAAAATATGATTATTGACAAAAATCATACGTAACTCAATGCTGCAGAACCCAGAAAATCCATGGATGTGATAGGAAAAGCAAATCTCTAGGCTGAACAACTGGTTCATTCTTTCACCTTCACCGACAGACTGCTGGCACAAATTTCTGCATTATCACATGATAGTCTTCTATTTACCTCGACTATAAAAAAATATTCTGTCAACTGCAAAAATTAAAGCTATACATGAACTTTCTGACCCTAATCCAAGATGCAAGATACTTAAATGAGTGTGCAAAGAAAAAAGAAGAGGCTACCTGTTGGACATTTAATTTAGTATGTATGATTGCAGTGAAAAAATAAACTGTATGTAATCGACTGCAAAAAATGTCAAAATTACTTTTTATTGTCCATTATTTTCTCAGTTATTATCATTCTCATGATACTTTACACACTTGGTTATTACTACTATAAGATACTTCACACTCGTAAAGAAATACACTCATTGTCATCAAAATCTGCCCACAAAGAAAAAATAATGTGATTATCGCGAAACTTGGCGAATAGCTACGGGGAGGGCAGACATGCAAATGGTAAAGTTTCATGCGATTCCACACGCCCACACTTCTAAGACCGGTGCTGCAATCACAATCCTTGGGGCTTATAAGGCATCGCCATAGATGTGTGTACGGCAACTAACAGAGTTTGAACGAGGCCGCATCTTTAGGATGAGAGAGGCAGGGTGCCCGGCGTGGCGAATCGGCTGCCCTTCAAGCCAGTCGGACAGTACAGTGCGATCGTGTTGGGAGCAATGGACACAGGAAGGCACCCACACACAACGGACTGGCTCTGGACGACTCAGACACACCACCAGCAGAGAGGACCATGGGATCTAGAGAGCGGCATGCACAGATGCAACAACATCCTTGTCCAATACCTAGAGACATATGGCGGCTGTACAAGGGACTCCTGTGTCTGCTAGAACCATTTTCAGATGCCTGGCAGAGGCTAATCTGCACTACCGACGGCCCTTACATTTTCTGCCATTAACACCTGACCATCACCAGCATCGATTGCAGTGGTGTCAGCAGCAAGTAACGTGGAATGCTATGGACTGGCGACATATAGTGTTCAGCGCCGAATCCCGCTTCTATAAGGGAACGGACGACCACCATGTCAGAGTGTGGAGGATCGCAGGTGAGCGCTACAATCCCAACCTCATTGTACAGTGGCACACATCCCTAACTGCAGGCGTGATGGTCTGGGGAGCCATCTCGTATGACAGCCGGACTTCCCTCGCAGTGATACGAAGGACATTGGCAACCCAGCGCTATGTACAGGAAATCCTGCAGCCCCATGTGCTGCCTTTCCTGGCGGGGTGGCCCAGAGCCATTTTCCAACAAGATAACGCCCATCCACACACGGCTCGGGTTTCCCAGGACTGTCTACATTGTGCTTTGACACTTCCGTAGCCTACCAGATCGTCTGATCTCTTGCCCATCGAGCACGTATGGGACCAGATGGGATGCCAGCTTTCTTCATGTCCCAGTGTTCATGATTTAGAGAGTCAGTTGCAAGAAGTGTGGGCCAATTTGTCCTACGATAACATAAGGTTCTCTTTGACTCCATGCCAGACTGCATCACCTCATGTATCCAAGCACGAGGAGATAAGACGCAGTACTAACGCTGACCGAAATGTGTACCGTATGTCCATGGGAAATCGTCCTGCTGCTGTGATATTGTAATCACTTCTGTCCTTGGCATGTATCATCTCGCTACTAAAATCTCATTTCAATCCAGTGCCTCCTTCTTGGTGTGCGGATTTTTTGACAATGAGTGTATTTATCTCTTCTATATCTAGGAGGAGAACCTGAAAAAATCAGTACATGTGTTTAACTATGAATCAGCAAAACACAATATGTTACAACACCATTAAAGAAATTCTCTCTCAAAACAAAGGACCCGTTATTTTGAAGCAAACATTTTCCACACATCATATGTGTGTATTGTGTGTGTGCATGTATGTAGAAAAGGAGTGGAAGCAAGCTACTTATAAGTCTACTTGCACTACCTGTCATTTCAGCTAATCAGTCTTCTAAGTAGCTCATTGAGTTTAAAGCCTTGGATTACACATTACAGACCATTCAAAACATATTATGAAAAATTGGAAGTAAGAATTAACAACGTTTATAAACATGGATGCAAATAATTGTTCATTAGAAACTTCAATCACAACACTAACAGCAAGCGATGGCAGAGACTAATGCAAACTGCTGTCTCTAGCTTGAATCTTAACATATCTTTCTCACTTCTTCAGCCACCACAATTTTAATACTACAAGAATAACGATTTTATATATTTTAATTACAGTAAAACCACAGAAATCCTGCACTCTAAAATCCAGATATTTTTCCTCGTAAATTTAAAACTTAAAAATAAAAACCACGATGAAAAAAAAAATTATCGTCATTGATTTAGTTCTGTCTGAAAAAAATAGTAGAAGAAAAGTATCTGTGAATTCTCCTCTTTTCCTGCGACCTCTGCAGCTAGTGAATGTTGCCATTTATTGTTGATGTATCAAGATTTTTAGCTGTGTTATATATATAGATAAAGGTAAGCCCTATCTTTTTTTCCCCCTTGTTTAGTTAGCCATGACAATTAAAATTACGTTTTCGGGAATTCTTTGAAGCAAATGTTCAAGCCCAGATGTGCCGTTTGTTGTTTATGATCTTTAGTTATGTGATAAATGCAGCACATTTTTGTAGTTCTACTCTCTGCAGTTCCAATTTTTAGCACTGAATTTACCTAACACAAGAATTCAAGTTATGATTTTGGAAGTTCAGAAAATCTGGCAATTTCCAAAATGTGGCATCAACACAGTCCTGTCAATGCTGTATTTTCAAGGTTTTACTATATTATTATTAAACAAGTAGCATGCGTGTACACACAGATACTACAAAAGCATGAACAATGAGAAGAAACCAGTGCTTTCACATTACAATGAACAATATATTATGAGGCTGTGCGTTTTGCTAAGACAAAACTGAATCCCCTACAAGAAAAGACCGAACAAAACTTGTATTTTTACGTGCTTTTCTGCAGTTAAAGAAAGGAGGATACAGCTTCAGGTAAAAAAAGCTGCATTCGCCAACACAGAATCAATGCTAGTCAATCAGCCAATTCACTTGTTGTAGCAAAGATGACTGGCTAATCAAACATGGCACATTAATGAACCAACAAAAAATTTATTCATTTTGTAGAACATTACAAAAATCTTTTGGTTAAGGTGATAATAAAATAAAATCTTGCATTTTTTTCTTCAAAAGGTAAAACTCCTAGATGCTACACACGTTATTCTTAAATGTTACAGTGATGTCTGCAGCTTCAGCTCCACAAGAAGAGTTTCTACAACAGCAGATCAATTTCCAATTCATTGCAATAAACTAGGTATGGGCTTTTCTTATTACAGCCACAATTTGTGGGGCATAAGCTGCAGTTACATTTTTTGAGGTTGTGGAAGGTTCCATCATTTTTCAGTAAATGCTGAAACAGTGAGAAAGATCTTAAAAGTATAATTTAGTAATATGGGGATGACTGGGATAACTTTAATTTGCTTTTTGTCAAATTTTCAGGTTGCGCCTCAACCCGCCGTCAAGACTGACTCAAGAATATCAGTCAGTCTTAATCTTTTGTTAGGTTTTCAGGTTGCATGCCAACCAGTCATCAGGACTGACTCAAGAGAGTGTCAGTCTTGAAGACTGGTTGGTGTGTAATCTAAAAATTTGACAAAAAAGTAAATTAAAGTTATACTAGTAATCCCTGTACTACTAAATTATACTTTTTAAAATATCTCATCACTAGGATTTCACAATGACTTCATTAATACACAGTGAGAGATGTTAGTTACAAAACAATTTCAATTTACACCATATATGACTACTACCTGTAAGAATATCATCTCAACTCTGCGATTTGGAAATTGATCTGTAGTTCTGAACACATTTTCCAGCTTACAGTTACAGAAAAGTCAAAGCAGAAGCAATGGAGCTCTGGAACTTAATGTAATATTTATAAAGCAAAGAAGAAAAATCAAGTGCTACTTTTCAGCACTTCATACACAAATATCTACTTCGTGTGTTTAATTTTTTTTTCCAAAATTCTGTGCGGTCAAAATCACAACATGTAACATTTAGTTTACAACATCCCTTCTTTGCAGAATGCTATGTTATAGACATTCACTAACTGTGGTGCAAAGTACTTGGCATTTCTTTTTTCTATGCCTAAATACAATAAGCCACAATACCTTACAGAATCAATGCCTTATGTTAAATACATGTAACCACAGAAGGATAAAAGCACTTCAGAAATAAAAATAATAAGCTTGTTTATCTTTGGAACATACCTCGAGAAACAACATTTTCTGATGCACGATATTTGGGGATGGCACCTTGTTCTCGATGAACAGACGATTCCAAAGGTGTAGTTTCATCAGGTGAAGATAAAGTACTGTCTGAGTGTCCATCTGAACTGCTTTTACTAGGAGGGCTATTGGGATTGGCAAAAAGATTTTCCTCCTCTTTTTCGTTGTCAGTGTTGCAGCACCTGTTTATAAATGTTAATTACACATGACGTAGTGTCAGTTTGATTAAAAAAATTGAGCTCACAACACAAATGCCAATAAATTTAAATTTATAAGCAAGTTAAATGCACTACAAAACTTTTACATGATAGAAACTGCATCAGTTCTGGACAGGTTCCTTCTTTTCCCAGCTTTGTGAGGCATGGGTTATCATGTAAACAATTAAAAAAATTTTGTCAACCTCTCCAATTTGCCTTGCCCTCACATTGAGTTACAGAAGTCATCTCAACATCTGAATAATTATGGTTTACTATGCCAAACAAGTAGGGGACACAATTCTAGTGAACCTTTATTACCTGTGCTTTTTTTCAGCCATTTTGTAGTTGTTGTTGCTCTTTTTCATTGTTTTACACTATTCTATGAACTGAGTAGCAATTTCTGCTACAGTTATTCAAACTGAGCACTTACCCTATTCACAGTCATTGGAGGTTAATTGTGGAGGCTGATGCACAGACAGTTCACTCATGATTAGAGTGTTAAATGTAATTTTTATCATCATTAACACTCTGGGGCTTTGGCTAGACCTAAAGCTATTGATGATTTATATCTGAACACAAAAAATGAACCAGAAAACTTTTCCCCCACAAAAATTTAATGCTTCAATTTGTGAATCCTAAAAAACGGGTGCATAGTCAATTTACAAATTTGAACACTGCATTACAAATATCTCTAAATTATGGGTGTTTTTCTAAGGAATAAAAATAAATAATATGTCAAATTTTCGGGTACCATCCCTACCCTTCCTCAGGACTACAGTTATAGTTGGTGTTGCCATTTGTGAGACAAATTCCAACCCTTCAAATCATTTAATGTTGTACCTCTTCTTCTCTCTATTTTCAGTCATTCTAACAATTTTCTTTTGAAAAAATGCTGTTGATGTGTCAGAACTTTTAGCGTCCCAAAGCACTTTATGTCCTGTATTTTGAACATGTCTGTTCAAACCTGTTTTGTTTGTCATATTTTTAATTGCAGCTTTATGCTCTCTCTCTCTCTCTCTCTCTCTCTCTCTCTCTCTCTATATATATATATATATATATATATATACTGAAGAGCAAAGCTGAAAACCAAGGAAAAACTTTTGAATTTAAAACGAAAGTTGCAAAATAACCTGAAGATCAAAACGTGCAACTCAGCAGTTAAGAAATATATATATATATATATATATATATATATATATATATATATATATATACTTAAGAGCAAAACTGAAGACTAAGGAAAAAATTTTAGAATTTAGAACGAAGGGTGCAAAATAACCTGAAAATCAAAACGCGCAACGCAGCAGTTTTGAAAATTCAGAATTCACATTCTATAAAGATACCTAAGCAAAAAAAATATACAAATATAATTTTGACTCACACCTAGTACAACATAGAAAAGGTTATGTATCTACCTGTGTGAGTAAAAGGAGAAAAGAAAAAAAAAATAAAATAAAATAAAACAACTGAATGTAGAAGGTGTCGAGAATACTGAGCCTTGGCTTTATCAAGGACCAGCAAAAACTCTGCATTTTCTCACTTCCACAAAGACCTAGTTGGAAATGGGTTTCTGCAAGGCCATAGATGCAAGTAACATTCCCACCTAAAATAGTTTAAAATATATATATATAAGTCATGTCCTCCGTAGAGTAGCATGACCTAGCACTAGTTAACAATTTCGCTTGCATCCATTAACCTTCATGGCCCGACCCATGCTCTTCATCTGTTACTATTAAACAGAGAGAAGAAGATTAAAGAGAACTCAAGCTGTGAGAGTGACATAATAAATAGAAATGATTTTCAGCTATAACGAAATTCCAAGTTCGTTTGAGAGAGAATTTAAACCTGAAAAACAAATTTTACATTGCAATTAAAAAGGAAATGTTAATTTATAACGAACAGATTTTTGAAAGAAAACTTGAGTCTAAAACCCCCTACTCTACAACTTATGACAGCACGAAAACGAGAATAAGTTAAAGATAATAATTAACTAAAGAAAACTTTGTGAAAGTTATATACCTTAAACAGTTAGTTGCAATATGTACAAAGTATTTCAGCAGTGCTTTAAGTGCATAATTAATTAGTTATTAAGAACTTAACTACTTTGAAAAAACAGCGCATAGACAGCGCATAGAAAAGGAACAAGCTTAGCCATCTTCTGTTCCTAGGTACCACAAAAGACGCTCAAAGTTACAAAGAAAAGTAAGAGTTAAAACCCGCATAAATGTTAACAGACAAACCAATGCTTAAAAGCTGAAAAGCTAAAAAAATACAGAGAAAAGGTACATGAAGTACTAACATTGAACTTATAAAACCTAGAGCCCAAAAACAAGGAAGAGAGCTTACCTCTTGTGTTACAAAAACTTTTCTCCTCACAAGAGGAGAACATGGCTGACCTCTTCCGCCACTCCTAGACGCTGGGGGGCAGTGAGGGTGGGGCTGATGGCCTCCTCATACAGCAAGAAACCAACGCGCGGAGATTTTAACCAGAGAAAAAAATATAAACTTAAGACTGTGGATCTGTATGATCAGAATGTGCAGAATTAACTCTCCAGAATACATGAGAAATATTATAAAATACACGAGCAGTTTATTTAATAATCTTTGCATGTATTAAATCACCTTAGTGAGCTTCTATAGATTAATCAGAATCTTATTAATTTTAATGTTGGTTTTACTATTTTTAGTATAGCTATCCTAGTGATGAATAACTAGTTTTCTTTTTTATTTGTTTTTATTTTCTTTTATAAACAGATTTTTAAGCTTTTTTTGTGATTTTGTTTATATTATTTAATTTTTTTGTTTTAATAGGACCGTCATATCCATAGCACTAAGGTTCCTTTAGGTAGTTAATAGGCATCCTCTAGCCAACTTCCTTACGGCTTTGATTGGTCAGAATCATATTATTAACTGTGTAGAAAATTAAAGCAGATCTGCCAACCTTACTCTATTATTCAGAATAATTTTTCTTAAAGTTCTTTTGATGAAAGAAGAAGGAATTTCGTTCTCTAGAAAACTTTCTAATAGTATATTAATGTGGTAATTGAAGTCCAAATTGTTGCTGCAAATTCTTGAAATTCTTAGGACCTGAGAAATTAGTACATTCTCAATTACTTTGGTTGAAATGTTATTATTCCAGTGTAGATATTTAATTACTTTGAAAGGAAAATTAGCTCTTTTATCAAAGAGGCTAATAGATGGGTTACCTCTGTTGAGCTTAATGCTTAAGTCTAGGAACTCAAGTTCCTGATTACTGTGGTTGGTTTTACATAAGTTAAGAGAGCTAGGATAGATATTATCAAAATCACTCTCTATAACTTCGGAATTATTGATACACAGCAGATCATCAATATATCTAAAAGTGTAAAGGTAGTTATCTGAGCAGGTGGGGTGATTTTTAATGAATTTATATTCCTTAAAGAACAGGAATAGATTAGCGATATTCGTGGACGTTGATGTTCCCATTGGAATACCGTTCACTTGCTTATAGAGAGTATTATTATATAAGATATGGTTATTTTTTATGCAGCAATTGAGATAAGAGTTCCAAGTTCCTACATCAACAAATTGGTTAAGTTTAAATTCTGCATACAGCTCTTTAAAGGTAGTGATTATATCTGATAGAGGCAGATTAGTATATAGGTTTTCAAAATCATAACTATTAATATCTAGGGGACAAACTTTGAGTATAGTAGAAATTACTTCTGCATTATTATTAATTATCCAAAAATCTCTGTACATCAAGTTAGAACAGTTTCTAATGTGTTTCAAAACCTTCTTTAAGACATCTTCAAAAGCAAGATCTATTTTCTTTTATGACTCCTTACTCCACTAGCTATGAACCTGAACTTCACAGGATCCTTATGAAACTTAACCGTTGCAAAAAGAAATGGAAATTCAGGCCCATAAGTTTCATAAGGATCCTGTGAAGTTCAGGTTCATAGCTAGTGGAGTAAGGAGTCATAAAAAGAAAATAGATCTTGCTTTTGAAGATGTCTTAAAGAAGGTTTTGAAACACATTAGAAACTGTTCTAACTTGATGTACAGAGATTTTTGGATAATTAATAATAATGCAGAAGTAATTTCTACTATACTCAAAGTTTGTCCCCTAGATATTAATAGTTATGATTTTGAAAACCTATATACTAATCTGCCTCTATCAGATATAATCACTACCTTTAAAGAGCTGTATGCAGAATTTAAACTTAACCAATTTGTTGATGTAGGAACTTGGAACTCTTATCTCAATTGCTGCATAAAAAATAACCATATCTTATATAATAATACTCTCTATAAGCAAGTGAACGGTATTCCAATGGGAACATCAACGTCCACGAATATCGCTAATCTATTCCTGTTCTTTAAGGAATATAAATTCATTAAAAATCACCCCACCTGCTCAGATAACTACCTTTACACTTTTAGATATATTGATGATCTGCTGTGTATCAATAATTTCGAAGTTATAGAGAGTGATTTTGATAATATCTATCCTAGCTCTCTTAACTTATGTAAAACCAACCACAGTAATCAGGAACTTGAGTTCCTAGACTTAAGCATTAAGCTCAACAGAGGTAACCCATCTATTAGCCTCTTTGATAAAAGAGCTAATTTTCCTTTCAAAGTAATTAAATATCTACACTGGAATAATAACATTTCAACCAAAGTAATTGAGAATGTACTAATTTCTCAGGTCCTAAGAATTTCAAGAATTTGCAGCAACAATTTGGACTTCAATTACCACATTAATATACTATTAGAAAGTTTTCTAGAGAACGAAATTCCTTCTTCTTTCATCAAAAGAACTTTAAGAAAAATTATTCTGAATAATAGAGTAAGGTTGGCAGATCTGCTTTAATTTTCTACACAGTTAATAATATGATTCTGACCAATCAAAGCCGTAAGGAAGTTGGCTAGAGGATGCCTATTAACTACCTAAAGGAACCTTAGTGCTATGGATATGACGGTCCTATTAAAACAAAAAAATTAAATAATATAAACAAAATCACAAAAAAAGCTTAAAAATCTGTTTATAAAAGAAAATAAAAACAAATAAAAAAGAAAACTAGTTATTCATCACTAGGATAGCTATACTAAAAATAGTAAAACCAACATTAAAATTAATAAGATTCTGATTAATCTATAGAAGCTCACTAAGGTGATTTAATACATGCAAAGATTATTAAATAAACTGCTCGTGTATTTTATAATATTTCTCATGTATTCTGGAGAGTTAATTCTGCACATTCTGATCATACAGATCCACAGTCTTAAGTTTATATTTTTTTCTCTGGTTAAAATCTCCGCGCGTTGGTTTCTTGCTGTATGAGGAGGCCATCAGCCCCACCCTCACTGCCCCCCAGCGTCTAGGGAGTGGCGGAAGAGGTCAGCCATGTTCTCCTCTTGTGAGGAGAAAAGTTTTTGTAACACAAGAGGTAAGCTCTCTTCCTTGTTTTTGGGCTCTAGGTTTTATAAGTTCAATGTTAGTACTTCATGTACCTTTTCTCTGTATTTTTAGCTTTTCAGCTTTTAAGCATTGGTTTGTCTGTTAACATTTATGCGGGTTTTAACTCTTACTTTTCTTTGTAACTTTGAGCGTCTTTTGTGGTACCTAGGAACAGAAGATGGCTAAGCTTGTTCCTTTTCTATGCGCTGTCTATGCGCTGTTTTTTCAAAGTAGTTAAGTTCTTAATAACTAATTAATTATGCACTTAAAGCACTGCTGAAATACTTTGTACATATTGCAACTAACTGTTTAAGGTATATAACTTTCACAAAGTTTTCTTTAGTTAATTATTATCTTTAACTTATTCTCGTTTTCGTGCTGTCATAAGTTGTAGAGTAGGGGTTTTAGACTCAAGTTTTCTTTCAAAAATCTGTTCGTTATAAATTAACATTTCCTTTTTAATTGCAATGTAAAATTTGTTTTTCAGGTTTAAATTCTCTCTCAAACGAACTTGGAATTTCGTTATAGCTGAAAATCATTTCTATTTATTATGTCACTCTCACAGCTTGAGTTCTCTTTAATCTTCTTCTCTCTGTTTAATAGTAACAGATGAAGAGCATGGGTCGGGCCATGAAGGTTAATGGATGCAAGCGAAATTGTTAACTAGTGCTAGGTCATGCTACTCTACGGAGGACATGACTTATATATATATATTTTAAACTATTTTAGGTGGGAATGTTACTTGCATCTATGGCCTTGCAGAAACCCATTTCCAACTAGGTCTTTGTGGAAGTGAGAAAATGCAGAGTTTTTGCTGGTCCTTGATAAAGCCAAGGCTCAGTATTCTCGACACCTTCTACATTCAGTTGTTTTATTTTATTTTTTTTTTTTTCTTTTTCTCCTTTTACTCACACAGGTAGATACATAACCTTTTCTATGTTGTACTAGGTGTGAGTCAAAATTATATTTGTATATTTTTTTTTGCTTAGGTATCTTTATAGAATATATATATATATATATATATACATATATATACTGAAGAGCAAAACTGAAAACTAAGGAAAAACTTTAGAATTTAAAACGAAAGTTGCAAAATAACCTGAAGATCAAAACGCGCAACGCAGCAGTTTTGAAAATTCAGAATTCACATTCTATTAAGAAGAGACCTAAGCAAAAAAAATACATATATATTTTTGACTCATACCAAGTAGTTCATACACTATGGGAAAAGGTGCTAGCCTAACCGTACTTGGTATGAGTCAAAAATATATATGTATTTTTTGCTTAGGTCTCTTCTTAATAGAATATATATATATATATATATCATCATCATCATCATCATCATTGTCAACCATTATCAATCCACTGCTGGACGAAGGTCTCCCCAAGTTTCCTCCACAACGGTCTGTCTTGTGCCAGTCTCCTCCATGTCACCCCTGCATACTTTCGAATTTCATCCACCCATCTCCCATGTGGTCTTCTTCTGGGTCTTTTCCTGTCCCTTGGAATCCAATCTAAAATTTCGGCTGTCCATCGATGATCTGTCCTTCTGGCAGTATGTCCAGCCCATTGCCATTTCAGGGATTTAACTCTGATCATGATGTCTTCCACTCTTGTCATTTTTCGGATCCACGAGTTCCTCTTCTTATCTCTCCTGGTTACACCAAGTATGCACCTCTCCATGCTTCTTTGAGTTGTCTGCAGCCTTTGTATGTCTCTTTTAGTTAAGGTCCACGTCTCTGCACCATATGTAAGCACTGGAAGGATGCATTGATCAAACACTTTTCTTTTAAGACATAATGGCATATTGCTCTTGAAAATTATGCTGTTTCTTCCAAAAGCTCTCCAGGCAAGTTTTGTACGACGATTAATTTCTTCACCAATGTGACCCTCACTTGATATCTGCTGTCCAAGATAAACGTACGTGTCTGTTATCTCCAGCTTTTCTCCATCAATCGATAAATCTTCATTTCTTGTAAAAGCATTGAACATCACTTTTGTCTTCTGAAAGTTCATTTTTAATCCCACTTCTTTACTCTTGTCAGCAAGTTCCTGGATCATACTCTGCAGCTCTGATGGGGTAGTTGCAAAAATGACTACATCATCAGCAAAACGAAGGTGGGTTAGATAATCTCCATTAATCTTTATCCCCTTGTTTTCCCAGCTCAGTGACTGAAAAACACCCTCCAATGTGGCATTAAAGAGCTTCGGAGATATGGTGTCACCTTGTCTCACTCCCTTTCCAATTTTTACGTGTGTTGTATTTTCAAACAGCCGAATCTTTGCACTTGCATTTTCATAGATGTTATTAATAATATTAATGTATGCATCTTCAATACCGCAGGTTTTCAGAGCCATTGTAACTGCTGATGGTTTCACCGAATCAAAGGCTTTTTCATAATCGATAAAAGCCATGCACAATGGAAGTTCATATTCCCTCGCTCTTTCAATTAGTTCTCTCAGCACGTGGATATGATCTATTGTGCTGTAGCCACTCCTGAATCCAGCTTGTTCTCTCGGTTGAGCCATGTCCAGTGTTACCTTCAAGCGGTGTGAAAGAACTTTAGTGAAGATTTTATAAACTACTGATAGGAGGCTGATAGGTCTGTAGTTTCCGAGATCCTCAATGTCACCATATATATATATATATATATATATATATATATATATATATATATATATATATATATATATATATATTTTTTAATGCCACATTGGAGGGTGTTTTTCAGTCACTGAGCTGGGAAAACAAGGGGATAAAGATTAATGGAGATTATCTAACCCACCTTCGTTTTGCTGATGACGTAGTCATTTTTGCAACTAGCCCATCAGAGCTGCAGAGTATGATCCAGGAACTTGCTGACAAGAGTAAAGAAGTGGGATTAAAAATGAACTTTCAGAAGACAAAAGTGATGTTCAATGCTTTTACAAGAAATGAAGATTTATAGATTGATGGAGAAAAGCTGGAGATAGCAGACACGTACGTTTATCTTGGACAGCAGATATCAAGTGAGGGTCACATTGATGAAGAAATTAATCGGCGTACAAAACTTGCCTGGAGAGCTTTTGGAAGAAACAGCATAATTTTCAAGAGCAATATGCCATTATGTCTTAAAAGAAAAGTGTTTGATCAATGCATCCTTCCAGTGCTTACGTATGGTGCAGAGACGTGGACCTTAACTAAAAGAGACATACAAAGGCTGCAGACAACTCAAAGTAGCATGGAGAGGTGCGTGCTTGGTGTAACCAGGAGAGATAAGAAGAGGAACTCGTGGATCCGAAAAATGACAAGAGTGGAAGACATCATGATCAAAGTTAAATCCCTGAAATGGCAATGGGCTGGACATACTGCCAGAAGGACAGATCATCGATGGACAGCCGAAATTTTAGATTGGATTCCAAGGGACAGGAAAAGACCCAGAAGAAGACCACATGGGAGATGGGTGGATGAAATTCGAAAGTATGCAGGGGTGACATGGAGGAGACTGGCACAAGACAGACCGTTGTGGAGGAAACTTGGGGAGACCTTCGTCCAGCAGTGGATTGATAATGGTTGACAATGATGATATATATCTGCCAACCTGGTTTTAAGCTGTCTGCCTGTTTCTCCCACATAGCTGACACCACACTCACATTTTATGTTGTAAACCACACCTTCCTGTAAAAGGATGTTTTCTTCTTTTTACTTTAATTTTGGAAGGTAGTTACTAATTTTATTTTGTAATCCTGGAGCCAGTCAGACTAGAAACTTCTCACTAATCCTCTGTAGTTTTTCAAACAGTCCATTATGGTAAGTAATTTTTCTGGTTAACTGAAACTTAGTTTTTGACTTCTGATTCTTTTCTTTTTTACTAAAAAAATTGTAGACTAGTAGAGAAGGGTAATTATTATCTTCTAATTTTTTTTTCAATTCCTCTCCTTTTGAGCATTTTTCAACAATTCTGAAGAATTCACAAAATTAATTTTATCCAAATATTGAGTGGCCACATTTGTTTTTATGTAATTTAGACAATTTGACTGATAGTCTAACATTTTATTATTGTTGGCAGGTTTCTTGTATAACCATGTTTCAATTTTTCCTTCTTTCACTACTAATGATAAGTCTAAAAAATTATGATAATCTATTTTTAGTTCAAGGGTGAATTGCAAATTTTCATCCAAGGAGTTGAACCAGTCTACTATGTCATGTGGAAGAGAGACATTTTTTTTGTCTACAATGAAAATAATATCGTCCATATATCTTGCATAAAGACTGGAGAAGATTGGGTCATTCCATAAAATATCACGATTTTAATTAAATTTGGTTGCTGCCACATTTTAGAAAAAATTTATAGTTTTACCATGGAATAGCCATTATATGTAGATTTCAGAAATGTGTTCGTGAATTTTTCATAGGCCACCATATTGAAGAAAAAAAATCATGTTCAGATGGCCACCTCCGACAAGTAAAATTGAGTCCTGCAGTCGTGTTTGCTTTTTATATCTCCCAAACTATTAAAGATAACAGTTTCAGATAAAATCCAGTAATGTAAGCATGGTCTGAGCTATAAAATGAAGTATTAACATTGCATTTAATATTTTATTCAGTACCAGAAAATTTGACAGGCATTTTTAGCACAAAATTGAATATTTCACTAACTTTAAGATTTTTTAACTTAAGGAGGAATTACATACACAAAATGAAACTCTGCAATTAAATAAAGTACATGTAGTTAGACAATTAAAAAATGTTAAACTCAATATTAATACCCTCCTTTTTTTAAAAAAACTGTTTAAAAACTATATTTTGCAAATTTTGGCCATATTTGGTAAGCTGTATCTAAAAAGGGAGTGGACGAAAAATGAAATTTTTATAGAATGTACTCCTTGCAGAGGTGTTAGCATTGTAAGTCTCACAAAGAAAGGTGACTTGATCACGCTAGTTACGTTAACTAAAACTTTTACAAAAAGTTCGTAAGTTGGAAGCTTTCGACCTTATCTTAGGTCTTCATCACGCCAATGGAGGACTAAGATTGTTGCCAGATTCTACATTTGAATTTTTCCTATTTTTGTTGCCAAAACTTAGAATTGATCTCCAGATTAACGGAATGTAGAGAGGAGATTCGGAGTTGCAAGTCATTGAGTTGAAAATAATTTCTATGCTTTCACGGTAACGGAGGGCAA
Organism: Macrothele yani; assembly: GCA_039090855.1. Lineage (NCBI taxonomy): Eukaryota > Metazoa > Arthropoda > Arachnida > Araneae > Macrothelidae > Macrothele > Macrothele yani. The sequence goes on along the minus strand of CM077016.1, from coordinate 69,751,133 downwards.
AACGATTGTCAAACGAAGCAATTCGTTTTGCTTCGTTCCAGTGGGGAACTGCAGATGTGTCTTCCATTGTCAAAATAGACAAGGCAGTGTTGGGATTGCCTTTCGAAACATCTTTTCTATGTTCTAAAATTCTATGGCTTATGCTCCTGTATGTGCTTCCAATGTATAAGTTATCCCCAGTAGAAGAAGAGATAGGAATGCAGTAAACTCCTGGGAGGTTCAGGCTTTCAACTTTGTCCCTATCCCTTTGTAGAAGTTTCAAGATGTTTGGGGTAGATTTAATGGCAAGATGGTAACCAAAACTTCTAAAAGAATCTGTAACTTATAAGCATAGGAAGGATGGTAAGGAACAGAACCACAGAATTTCAGGTCTTCTTTCTTGTGAGGAAGGAGGCATTCGATTTTAGAATGGTTTTCATATTTCTTTATGAGGGAGTTGACTGTAACAGCAGGGAAACCATGAGAGAGGGCTATTGTAGAAATTTTGGAGAGTTCTTCTTGAAGAGAGAGTTGGCTGTTGCAAATGATATGAGCCCTGTGGATGTAGGACTTCAATGCTGCAAGCTTGTAGAGATGCAGGGTGCAAGATTTGTAGGGAATGATGTTAGTGGCTGCAGAAGGTTTTCGATAGACGGAACGAGTAATGGAGAGATCAGCGTTTCTGCAGATAGATACATCCAGGAAATCAATTTTGTGATTTACTTCCTTAGATATAGTGAGCTTAATGGAAGGAAATTTTTCTGTAATGGAGTTGATCAGTATCTGTAGCTCAGACTCGGAATGTGGCCAGCTAATGAAAACGTCGTCTACATATCTTAACCATAGGGAAGGTTGAAAAGGGTGTAGAGGAATTATGGAAACTTCAATATGTTGCATGTAGATTTCAGCAAGCAGAGGGGAAAGAGGTGAGCCCATGGGGAGACCAGATTGTTGCCTATACACAATTTTGTTGAAAACAAAACAACTATGTTGATGAATAGTGTGGAAACAATCATAAAGATCTTTGATAAGAGGACCGGGGGTTCAAAATGAAGAATCAATTTCTTCATGAGGAGCATGTAGGAATCAAAATATGGTACAGAGGGAAACAAAGATTCTACATCAAGAGTATACAGATTATCACAAGGAGGAAAGGAATTAGGAAGGTTGTGGATGAAGTTTGAAGTAGAGACAACTGTATGAGGATGGTTGGCTGCCAGGGATTTGCATTTGAGGACCAATCTCTTTTCAAGGTTTACTGCTGGAGAAAAAGAATATTCCACTAAAGGTCTGATGGGGTTACCAGCTTTATGCAGTTTCACTTGCAGGAAGAGCCTGGGAGTTCTAAAGTAAGGAGGGGGTGATATATCACCAAGGAAGGATTGAAGAGTTTCTTTCTTAGCTAATCTGTCAACTGAGTTTTTGAGTGAGTTGGTGGTGTCTGACTGTAAAGGGATGCAGTTGGCAGATGTAAGAAAAGAAAGCACTTTTGGTTTAGAGTTTCTTTACCAATGATGACTGGGCAACCAACTTTATCTGCTTTGCATACGGCTAGGTCATTTTCTTGAATAAATGACCTGAATTCTTTTAAACAAGAAGAAGAGTACTTGATTGGCACAGAATTTTGCTTGGATAAGATAACAGCAGCGTTGGCACGAAGGATAGGCTGCTGAACAGTCTCAGTTCTGTGGATGGCTGATTCTATAACAGAAACAGTTTGTGGAAGATTGATAGGGAAGAGCAGGTGAAAATTTTGGGCCTAATGATAAGAATTCATCCAAGCTAGGAGGAATAGTGACAGAAGAAAGATTTACATACTTTGGCTTGTCAGTAGAGGCTGATGACGGAGATGTTGCTTGACTTTTTTGCTTGGAGAGTAGAAAATTGAATTTCTTTGTATGGCGAGCATATTCATTTACTTCAATTGTTGAGAGGGTTTGGTTGATGCGAACCATGAAAATATCAAGCAAAGCAGGATGAGTGGTAGCAGCCAGTGATTGGTAGCTAATGTAGCAGGAAAGTTCAGTTTTAGCAATGGAGGAACGCAGGTCACGGATAGCGGCAGATAGGAGGTTATGGCTGGTTTGCTGTAGTAACGCACGGCACCGTCCTTTGAAGATGGGTTTGCAGATCTGAAAAGCTTGAGGAAGAATGCCAGAAGTCTTGCAGGAAACAAGAAAACGAAGGCTGCAAAGAGAATTAGTGACTTGAGTCCGAAGTTTCCGGAAGGAAATCCAATCTTTCGTCCAGTCCAAAATAAAATGCCCGGAAGTTGCGTAGCTTTGAAACATGACGATTATGGGCAAAACACGTAACAATATTAACAGAGAAAGGTGACTTGATCACGCTAGTTACGTTAACTAAAACTTTTACAAAAAGTTCGTAAGTTGGAAGCTTTCGACCTTATCTTAGGTCTTCATCACGCCAATGGAGGACTAAGATTGTTGCCAGATTCTACATTTGAATTTTTCCTATTTTTGTTGCCAAAACTTAGAATTGATCTCCAGATTAACGGAATGTAGAGAGGAGATTCGGAGTTGCAAGTCATTGAGTTGAAAATAATTTCTATGCTTTCACGGTAACGGAGGGCAAAACGATTGTCAAACGAAGCAATTCGTTTTGCTTCGTTCCAGTGGGGAACTGCAGATGTGTCTTCCATTGTCAAAATAGACAAGGCAGTGTTGGGATTGCCTTTCGAAACATCTTTTCTATGTTCTAAAATTCTATGGCTTATGCTCCTGTATGTGCTTCCAATGTATAAGTTATCCCCAGTAGAAGAAGAGATAGGAATGCAGTAAACTCCTGGGAGGTTCAGGCTTTCAACTTTGTCCCTATCCTGGAGATCAATTCTAAGTTTTGGCAACAAAAATAGGAAAAATTCAAATGTAGAATCTGGCAACAATCTTAGTCCTCCATTGGCGTGATGAAGACCTAAGATAAGGTCGAAAGCTTCCAACTTACGAACTTTTTATAAAAGTTTCAGTTAACGTAACTAGCGTGATCAAGTCACCTTTCTTTGTTAATATTGTTACGTGTTTTGCCCATAATCGTCATGTTTCAAAGCTACGCAACTTCCGGGCATTTTATTTTGGACTGGACGAAAGATTGGATTTCCTTCCGGAAACTTCGGACTCAAGTCACTAATTCTCTTTGCAGCCTTCGTTTTCTTGTTTCCTGCAAGACTTCTGGCATTCTTCCTCAAGCTTTTCAGATCTGCAAACCCATCTTCAAAGGACGGTGCCGTGCGTTACTACAGCAAACCAGCCATAACCTCCTATCTGCCGCTATCCGTGACCTGCGTTCCTCCATTGCTAAAACTGAACTTTCCTGCTACATTAGCTACCAATCACTGGCTGCTACCACTCATCCTGCTTTGCTTGATATTTTCATGGTTCGCATCAACCAAACCCTCTCAACAATTGAAGTAAATGAATATGCTCGCCATACAAAGAAATTCAATTTTCTACTCTCCAAGCAAAAAGTCAAGCAACATCTCCGTCATCAGCCTCTACTGACAAGCCAAAGTATGTAAATCTTTCTTCTGTCACTATTCCTCCTAGCTTGGATAAATTCTTATCATTAGGCCCAAAATTTTCACCTGCTCTTCCTATCAATCTTCCACAAACTGTTTCTGCTATAGAATCAGCCATCCACAGAACTGAGACTGTTCAGCAGCCTATCCTTCGTGCCAACGCTGCTGTTATCTTATCCAAGCAAAATTCTGTGCCAATCAAGTACTCTTCTTCTTGTTTAAAAGAATTCAGGTCATTTATTCAAGAAAATGACCTAGCCGTATGCAAAGCAGATAAAGTTGGTTGCCCAGTCATCATTGGTAAAGAAACTCTAAACCAAAAAGTGCTTTCTTTTCTTACATCTGCCAACTGCATCCCTTTACAGTCAGACACCACCAACTCACTCAAAAACTCAGTTGACAGATTAGCTAAGAAAGAAACTCTTCAATCCTTCCTTGGTGATATATCACCCCCTCCTTACTTTAGAACTCCCAGGCTCTTCCTGCAAGTGAAACTGCATAAAGCTGGTAACCCCATCAGACCTTTAGTGGAATATTCTTTTTCTCCAGCAGTAAACCTTGAAAAGAGATTGGTCCTCAAATGCAAATCCCTGGCAGCCAACCATCCTCATACAGTTGTCTCTACTTCAAACTTCATCCACAACCTTCCTAATTCCTTTCCTCCTTGTGATAATCTGTATACTCTTGATGTAGAATCTTTGTTTCCCTCTGTACCATATTTTGATTCCTACATGCTCCTCATGAAGAAATTGATTCTTCATTTTGAACCCCCCGGTCCTCTTATCAAAGATCTTTATGATTGTTTCCACACTATTCATCAACATAGTTGTTTTGTTTTCAACAAAATTGTGTATAGGCAACAATCTGGTCTCCCCATGGGCTCACCTCTTTCCCCTCTGCTTGCTGAAATCTACATGCAACATATTGAAGTTTCCATAATTCCTCTACACCCTTTTCAACCTTCCCTATGGTTAAGATATGTAGACGACGTTTTCATTAGCTGGCCACATTCCGAGTCTGAGCTACAGATACTGATCAACTCCATTACAGAAAAATTTCCTTCCATTAAGCTCACTATATCTAAGGAAGTAAATCACAAAATTGATTTCCTGGATGTATCTATCTGCAGAAACGCTGATCTCTCCATTACTCGTTCCGTCTATCGAAAACCTTCTGCAGCCACTAACATCATTCCCTACAAATCTTGCACCCTGCATCTCTACAAGCTTGCAGCATTGAAGTCCTACATCCACAGGGCTCATATCATTTGCAACAGCCAACTCTCTCTTCAAGAAGAACTCTCCAAAATTTCTACAATAGCCCTCTCTCATGGTTTCCCTGCTGTTACAGTCAACTCCCTCATAAAGAAATATGAAAACCATTCGAAAATCGAATGCCTCCTTCCTCACAAGAAAGAAGACCTGAAATTCTGTGGTTCTGTTCCTTACCATCCTTCCTATGCTTATAAGTTACAGATTCTTTTTAGAAGTTTTGGTTACCATCTTGCCATTAAATCTACCCCAAACATCTTGAAACTTCTACAAAGGGATAGGGACAAAGTTGAAAGCCTGAACCTCCCAGGAGTTTACTGCATTCCTATCTCTTCTTCTACTGGGGATAACTTATACATTGGAAGCACATACAGGAGCATAAGCCATAGAATTTTAGAACATAGAAAAGATGTTTCGAAAGGCAATCCCAACACTGCCTTGTCTATTTTGACAATGGAAGACACATCTGCAGTTCCCCACTGGAACGAAGCAAAACGAATTGCTTCGTTTGACAATCGTTTTGCCCTCCGTTACCGTGAAAGCATAGAAATTATTTTCAACTCAATGACTTGCAACTCCGAATCTCCTCTCTACATTCCGTTAATCTGGAGATCAATTCTAAGTTTTGGCAACAAAAATAGGAAAAATTCAAATGTAGAATCTGGCAACAATCTTAGTCCTCCATTGGCGTGATGAAGACCTAAGATAAGGTCGAAAGCTTCCAACTTACGAACTTTTTGTAAAAGTTTTAGTTAACGTAACTAGCATGATCAAGTCACCTTTCTTTGTTAATATTGTTACGTGTTTTGCCCATAATCGTCATTGTAAGTCTCATGTTGTGTTTTTGATCTGTATAGCTGCTGTAAAATATTGAAGATCATAGAACATGGCAAATTACGGATTATCAATTTTGCATGCCGTGATAACTTATTTCACATATTTATACTATTATTTGTAACCTATTAAATTTTAGGGCATTGCCATGTGAAATAATATTATTTATAGGCATATAAGGAAGTAGAAAATATAATAATAATTTCCATAATTTCTATAAAATTATCTGAAAAGAGTTTGAGTTTTCAAAACAAAGCTTGCTGCTTACATTTCATTTATAGTTGATATATATCATTGATTAAGACTGTTTTATTTTTAAAATTTTCCTTGACAATCTTGAAGTTAATCTTGAGAATTGAATGTTCAGCTTTTAAACCACAAACAACCTTTAGGTCACTTTTTCTGTAGCAACAATGACAACTTTGTGTTGAGATCACAACTAATGTTATGAGTCTGTCCTGTTGCTGTACTGAGTTCCAATTATGAGATTTCCCTTAATAGGTTTTCAGCTTTCACAAAAACCTTGTCATTTCTTGATGGTTTAAAACAAGTGCTTGGACCACAAGGATGAAAAAAATGAAAGTCATTTCTGCTGTCAGATACTTTTCAACTACACCATTTATTGTCATAAACACAATACAAAGACATTAATTTTTATATCACATACTAAAAAGTCATTTTTTTTTATATTTACTTCTGTGTATTTTGCTGATCCAGAAATAATGCCCATTTTTAATGTAAATTTATTTTTTGGGATGAAACAGTGATATTCTCTTGTGAGTTTAACTGTAAGAGCTTTATTATACACTGACGTAAAAAAAATCCCAACACCACGAAAAAATAGTTGTACAGGAATGAAATGGCGGCAATACATTTGTACAGGTAACATATTTAATCGATTAAGGTTTCAAGATAACAGCTTATTGTAAGCACGAGAAGAGCCATTTTAAATGTGAAATGCTGGTACATTAATAACCGGTGTAACCGCCAGAATGTTGAATGCAAGCACACAAACGTTCATGCATTGTGTCGTACAGGTGCTGGATGTCAGTCTGTGGAATGGAGTTCCATGCCTGTTGCACTTGGTCGGTCAATACAGGGATGGTTAACGCTGGTTGGGGGTGACGCTGGAGTTGTCGTCCAATGATGTCCCATACGTGCTTGATTGGTGAAAGAGCTGGTGATCTAGCAGGCCACGGCAACATGTCGACACTCTGTAGAGCATGTTGGGTTACAACAGCGGTATGCAGGCGAGCGTTATCCTGTTGGAAAACACCCCCTGGAATGCTGTTCATGAATGGCAGCACAACAGGTTGAATCACCAGACTGACATACAACTGTGCCGTCAGGGTGCGTGGGATAACCACGAGAGTGCTCCTGCTGTCATAGGAAATTGCTCCCCAGACCATAACTCCAGGTGTAGGTCCAGTGTGTCTCGGCCGCAGACAGGTTGGTTGCAGGCACTCACCTGGCCTCCTTCTAACCAACACACGGCCATCACTGGCGCCCAGGCCTAACCGGCTTTCATCAGAAAACACAACAGATCTCCACTCCATCCTCCAATGAGCTCTAGCCTGACGTCGCAAACGGCAGTGGTTTGGAGTAAGTGGAATGCACGCTACGGGGCGTCTGGCTCGGAGCTGTCCTTCAAGTAACCGATTTGTAACAGTTCGTTGTGTCACTGTGGTGGCAACTGCAGCTCGAATTGCTGCCGCAGATGCAGTACGACGCACCACGGCCATACGCCATACACGGCGGTCTTCCCTCTCAGTAGTGCCACGTGGCCAGCCAGAACCCGCTCTTCTTGAGGCAGTACCTTCCCTTGACCACCGCTGCCAACAATCATGCACGGTGGCTACATTCCTGCCAAGTCATTCTGCAATATTGCAGAAAGAAAATCCACCTTCTCGTAGCCCTATTACACGACCTCGTTCAAACTCCTTGAGCTGTTGATAATGGCTTCTTCGTCTTCTTAAAGGCATTCTTGACTAACATCAACACCCTACGTCGAATCTCAATGATAACTAATGCTCACGAACGTTACAGTGCGTATTTACAGCAAACCTGCTTTGCATGTTTCCGAGGGGCGCTACTAGTGCCACACGTATGCGCCGAGCGCGAAATTTGCATAGACGTCATCTTACAGATGTACTCTCACCGCCTACCAACTGTCGTTTTTCTAACACAATCCCTTCTTGGTGTTGGGATTTTTTTTTCCGTCAGTGTATATATCTTCCAAAAGATTCTGTATTTGAAGTTATGTCTGTAGTAGATGAAAATTTAAATGTGATTCCAGTAATATTTTCATTACAAAATTTATACATATCTTCAGCAGTTAAAATTTGATTTTCAAATGGGTTTTGGAGACTTGCTTTTCTGACCAACCATTTAACAGTGCCTCCAATGCCGTCACATGGCTCTTTTCCATGCGCAGTAGAGAAAAAGTGCCACTTAGCAGCAGGGCTCGATTTCGACTGGTAGTTAGTAGCAAATTGATAGATAATAAGCAAATCATTTTGCTAGTGATAAAAAGTAGTTCTAGCAAAAGTTACTAGCTGCAAATTTTTGAATGTTTTGGTGTAACTGTAAAGCGCCACTGCATTGTGTGCATGGAATATTTTAGACACATACAAAAAGGAACAACTGATTTCTGGAAACGAATGTTTCTTGAAAAGTACAAACATTATAAAACCATTTTGGCACTAGTAGAAATATCCAGAATATTTCCCTTATCTGCTTCTGCATGTGAGGTTGGGTAAGAAGCATTCGTTTCCAGAAAGCAGTTGTTCCTTTTTGTATGTGTCTAAAATATTACACGCACGCAATGCAGTGGCGCTTTATAGTTCACACCAAAACATTTCATGAAGAGAATGCAGGGTAATTGGAAGGGCAGTTTAAACTTACAAACATTTAATGCTATCAAGAGTATTGACGTTGAAGGTCCATCCAAAGACAAGCAATTCGAGCTGCAGTTGCCACCACAGTGACACAACGAACTGTTACAAATCGGTTACTTGAAGGACAGCTCTGAGCCAGACGCCCTGTAGCGTGCATTCCACTTACTCTAAAGTGGTTTGATGAAAAGACCCGAAACCCAGATCGTAAACCATACGGAAAGTAACTTAAGATTCTGAATAGTGTTCTTGAATTTTGTGAATAAAGTTAAATAAAAAATGTTTTTAAATATTTGCGTTTGAATTAAATTGTCAGAATTAATCTGTAAGGTCATGAAAAAGTGAGTTATATCTAAATATTTGTAATCAAATCTTTTCAGCATTACAATGTGACAGTTACAGGGGTGAAATCAAAATTTGTCATGATTGACTAATCGAGGGGAACATGTTAAAGTTTCTTTTGTATAATGTTAATACACTTTTGCTAGTAGATAATGCAATTTGCTAGTAAAAAATAAGCAGGGATCATAGCATACTTCTGGAAAATTTTAGGTAAGAATTTTAGGAATTTTAGGAATTTTTAGAAAAATTTTAGGAAAATTTTAGGAGTGTATTTCAATAAAAACTAGATGTATATTTGTATACATCTAGTAAAACAACTTTGTATGCATTGTAAAGAGTTTGCTTCACACCCTTCAACCATATATACTGATAGACTGCGCATGACATCAAAATTTCTGGCTCCAACATAAAATCACATGACAACAGTCAAAAAGATGGGTTACACCTGCTGTGCTTATGGTTGCTCTGACCGATATAGTAAAGAAAGTTCTATGATTTTTCATGGGTAAGAAACGAATTAAATACCTAAGTCAATAAAGTTCAATTACTTAACCAGAAACTTGCAGCTATTGATATAAAAATATAGTAACTTAAGAAAAAAAAATGGAATGCATGTTCCAAATTCTTCGCAAATGTTCATCACATTATAAATCACAAAATGTAAACAACACGATCATGCATGTATATAGCTCATAAGTAAACTTACCTGAAGAGTTTTCATTATATATGAGGTGCATTCACATAATACACCGAAAACACTGAAGTTCTGCAGCGTAAATTAGTAATCATAACAGCATTTGTACACGAAATTTGGAGTCTGATGATGACGTGCCCAATGTTTGAGCCATGGCGGCTTTGATGCAGCTATTGCCAATGCGCAGTCCATTAGTATATATGGTCAAAGTTCACACCCAAATTTTTTGCATAACGTCTAATGTCTAAAGTTTAAGTATGATTTACTTCTAATGTTCAGTTCTTATCTTTTCACGTGTTATTATCATATTCAAGTATATTTACCACATTCAAGTTTCACTTTGAACATTAATATGCTGTTGAACCAGAAGCAATTCACAATTTTCACAGTAAAGTTTTCAGGTTTCACATTAAACTATAATATCCTAAAGGTAATTGAAAACCAAGAACTATGTACAATTGTTCACTGAATTACTTTTTTCATATTATTGTTTTAACCTTTTCCTGATTAGCCTATCTTTTTCTGCTTCCACCACAACTAATTTACTTTCAGTTTTCTTTATTTCAGCTGAAACTTGTATGATCAAGTTAGAGGCAACTGCTATTTCAACAGTATTTTGTTTTTCTACAGCTTTTCTCATTCTTTCTGTTCCCTCTTGAATTACTGCTAGGGAGGCTTCTTTATCTTTTTTAAGCCTATTTATTTCTGCATCATTTTCTTTTATTTTGTCATCAAACTCAGCTTTTCTTTTTTCTCTAGCTGCTTTTCCTTATTTTCCCTCTCTTTCTTCGAAAATAAAAGCATAACAAACAGCGCGAAAACTAGCTCATAAATAGAATATTTGAAACACTCTCAATGTATGCACTCTCAATTATTAGGGATGGTAGAGGGGAAGGGAATAGAACTATCAAAATTAGCATGTTTTCGTTGCGCTAGGGCGCTTAAGCACGGCTGAATTCCTTCAGATACCCCCAATGTTCAAATGATTGAAATGTGCTGATGTTCATGGAATGAAATGGTTGATCAGCTATGATGACCGCATAAAAGTTCGGGGTGGGGGGGGGGGGGCTTTATTTTTTTTATTTTTTAGTTTATGCAACATTTTACATCACTCCAGTATTTATCTTGTCATCATCAACAATCGCAATGCAACTACCGCTTACGATCGCGGATATCAGCAACCGAAAATCTGCCATATCTCTAAGTGATATAACACACAGTATCCTATTACAGTGTATTGTAATTGAAAAAAAAAAAGATGTGGAAAAAAGAAACTTTCAGAAATTAAGATCATCAAGTCATGCGTTTCAAAAATCCGTTTTCCTTTATAACGTTTGAAAACATGTTTTTGCTTTTTTACCTGTAGTGTAAATAAAAAAACTATGTTGATTTTTTTTATGGAATCAGACGTCCGTATGTCTGATTGTCTTCATCTGAGTTCACACTTTAGCTACTGTGTACAAGTAGACCTATTTTTTCAGCTCAAAAATATGTAGTTTTGTATATATTCACAGTATAAGTCATTCCTTATTCCCACAGAACTGAATTCAGCATATGCAAAATGAAGATCATCAAGACCCGCCCAACACTATGTTTCTGATTGTCTGCTGTTTATATTCAAGAAATGCAAACATGGATCAATGGTGAATGCAGCAACTATGATTTTTATTTATTACCAAGAAAAAAAAAAAAAAAAAGAGCCGTGAAAGCTGTAAAGCTGAAACGGATATTTCTCTCGAACCCCCCCCCCCCCCATGCACAAAAACATTCCAATTAAGATCAAGCAGCAGGAGGACGCGTCCACACAACACAACCTTTGGAATTACCTGATGGAATGGCTTCTTTTGATTTGGCACATCGCCATAAATCACCACCTGCAGCTCACTGAACTGTCAAGTTGCATCCTTCCTCCTTCACTTTAACTATAATAGAAACTGTAAAAAAAAAAAAAATGCTCCCCAATTTTCGACAAAATTAAATTACCAAATTTACGTCATGATGTTGCAATTTACTAAAATACGTTTGTTTATCTGCTGAATATTGCTTAAATCCATTGAAAACTTTTTAATTATAGATGATTTTTTTATTAAAACAGTAACTCAGACGTCTGAATAAACGTGTTTGTAATTCAAATAGAGTCCATATCATCACAGAAAAAAAATTTAAGGATCACTCTGTTTAAATAAACCATGGCATCTAAAAAAAATAATTCACTTGCTTTTCCCGTAATTTATAATTACTGTTTCTTTTTTCAATCCGATTATGCAACGTTTTTTTTTTTTTTTTTGCATCTGCTAAAGTTCCTAACGGAATTTGGCGAAATTTGCACTAGAACTTTATTGTGATGTATCTTAACTACTGTAAAAATTTTACTGTGTTATTTTCAAAATTCAGAAAAATGGATTTCTGAAAATATTCTCTTAGTCCTTTAGTGCTGTGGAAGTGATAAACAGGTGTTTGCTTTCTTCCCAACCAAGGGCTTCAGATCAGCGCTCCCAGCTGTCAATCAACCGTTGCTATGGTAACACCCTTTCTGCTGGAGGCTCACTCTGTCCAAAGAGGCACACATACTTGTCCATAATAAAAATTACCAATGCTAACTTTTAAAGTTTTAAACCGATTCAACTGGAATTTTGGAAGTGAGCTTCTGTAATCCAATTACAGTGAATGTAAAAATTTCAGCCACTTTCGTGAAAAATTCGCAAAGATAGTTTTCTTATTTTTTATCATAAGTAGTGGAAGTCTCTTGAAGGGAGGGAGGGTGGCATGCACATAAACAAGAAGATGATGAATGTGTTGTTCAGGCATACTCCTCACTGGTGGATGCCAGCTGACTTGGTACATACACGACCCCCTGCAAATGCTAAATGCCTCTTCTTTCCCCTTCTGTTCTCAATTGTCGGACGGACATCAAGCTCCCCTTCGACCTACTAGTAATCATCCAATTTTATTGCACTGGAAGTAGTGCCTTTTTTTTTTCTTTTTTTTTTTCCCCCAGCCAAATTAGGATTTGGTGCACATCGAAAACCGCTGCCGGTGGTTTCTTTGAGAACAGAGAAAAGGAACTTTAAAAACTGAAGGGGTAACAGTAACACGATTTCCTAAAAGGGCATAAAAGCACTAATTTCAAATTTCAAGGCTTTTCAAGACGGCATTAAAAAAACACCGTTTTTCCAGGATATTCAGGCCTTGAAAACGTAATCATGATTTTCCAGGACTTTCCAGGTTTTCAAGCACGCGTACGCACCCTGCGTAATGGTAAATTTATTGGCGTTAATAACGGTTGTGTTTTTAATAAATAAGCTTACGAAAATTTTAGGATGAATAGCAAATTTTAGGTCTAATTTTAGGAATTTAAGGAGGGTCACAAAATATTAGGAATTTTAGGAATTTTAGGAGGAATGCGATCCCTGAATAAGGCTACTAGCAAGTGTTGCTACTGATAAAATAAAATGAAATCAAGGCCTGCTCAGCAGGTATTTCAAAATCTTCTTCATGGTAGCATAAATTCCAAAATGTTTTTGCGATTTTTATATTATCTGGCACAACCATCTGAAAAGTAATATTTTTTTATAATATGATCAAAGCTTTTTTGTAATTCTAAAACAAGTTCTTTTTGGAAACAGTAAAATGATGTAGTACTATGCTCTAAATAATCACTGATTACACAAAAACTGTAAAATTTTACTTCATTCTTCTCATTTTTGAAATACACAACAAATGGGTGAAGGGTTATCTGGCGATTTACTCAGTGAAATGATTGAACTTCATCCTGCATCACTACAGAATAATTTTCAGAGAAATCACCAATTACAACTGCTTCTGTCTGTAATAATTCGGCTTCTAAATGTCTTAAAAATTCAGACTGAGACTTTGAAATGAAATGATGCTTCCTTAAAATTTCTAATTTTTCTATAAGTTTTGTTTTGAAGTCCGAAAATTTCTCACAAACTGTTACTAAGTCGCATCAGTCAGTTGAAATCCATTGTTTGTATTTCATTTCATATCAACAATCAAGTCGTAGTCTGCTTTCTCATCAAGAAATTCTAAAACTGCTGAAGAACCTGGGCACAGATGACAATCATCCAACATGCATGCTTCTTGTTTTAAGTCACATACCATCATTTTAAGTAATTCTTTATAGTCTAACTTTTGACCAACATTTTTTTTTTTTTTTATTGGAGGTTTAACGACCACCGTGAGCAACTCAATGGGCTATAAGCAGTCGCCCGTCCCTAATTTAGGGTCACTGGTTCCAGGGAAGGGAGAGAGCCAGTGCTGTAAGACAAACACAACATCCATGCCTGACCGGGATTCGAACCCGGACCCCTTACGGACGAATGATCAGAGGCCAGTGCCTTAGACCACTGCGCCACCGGGGCGGCCTTTGACCAACATCACGGACCATCAACTTAACATTTTGATGTATGATACAAACACATATAAAGAATGTATTAAATATCCCCAAGTGATGCACTCTTTTACGAAGTCAGACACTCTGTGAGATTGATTACGTACCGGTTTATGTTTATAGAATAAGTTCATACCATCTAGGCACGTTAGAAATATTTTCTTTTTCGCTAAAACACACTAGCACTTTCGAAACTATATCGTTTCATCATCAGGTGTACAAAATAAGATACAGATCCTTTCAAATACACACTATTCAAAATATTCCTTGAGGTTACAACGGCAAGTAATATATTTATGTGATGGATATTATTAGGAACACTGAGGCGCGTGTTTGATTTAAATACTAAACTGTTGTGGAAAAAACCAACATACCTACCTTCCATCATTCCCAATGACTCACATCATCTGTACTACCAAAAAATGACAGCTGTCCAAGAGTTTAGCAGTGGTCGTCCACGAGCAACCACGGCGGCGGAGGACAGGTATATTGTCCTACAGGCAAGAAGAGACAGACGGCAGACAGCGGGAGAAATCGCAAGGCACATGCAACAGACAACTGGACGCCCGTTATCACATTTTACCATGGCCAGGAGGCTGCACAAAGGTGGTCTATTTGCACGACGACCAGTACGGTGTGTGCGATTAACGCCTGCTCATCGGAGACAGCAGTTTCTGTGGTCCCAGGAACACAAGAACTGGACACATCAGCAATGGGGTGGAGTTCTCTTTACGGATGAGAGCCGATTTAATCCGACAAGCGATTATGGACGTATACACATCTGGAGAGAGCAGGGAACACGCAATCACACCTCCAACATCATTGAAAGGGACCGGTTTGGAGGTGGCGGAGTTCTCGTTTGGGGCGGTATCATGCTTGGTAGCCGTACTGACCTCCACATCTTCCAAGGAGGTTCAGTCACTGAACCTCCTTGGAAGGTGTAGAGGAATTATGGAAACTTCAATATGTTGCATGTAGATTTCAGCAAGCAGAGGGGAAAGAGGTGAGCCCATGGGGAGACCAGATTGTTGCCTATACACAATTTTGTTGAAAACAAAACAATTGTACCGAGGTTCTCCTGCCTCACGTGCATCTGTTTAGAGGTGCTGTAGGTCCTGAGTTCCTCTTCATGGACGACAACGCTACACCTCATCGTACAGTGGCTGTCGCACAGCTGTTGGAGAGTGAAGATATTCAACACATGGATTGGCCCGCAAGGTAAAGATTAAAATTAGCGGTCGCCACTCGCCACGTGGCGACTGGATAAAATAAAATGTCCAGTAGAAAAAGTTATTTTAGTCACCACGCTCGAAAATTTGCCTTTTTTCATTGCTAAAGAATTAATTTGCATTTTTAAAACGCTCCTGTTATATGAAATGTATTTTCAAATCATCCAACTGATGCACAGTGAAAAACAGCCCTTTCCTCCGCAAATAAGTGGGTACGATCTATTTATAGATTCACTCTTGAAGAACTAGGGTGGCTGTTTGTTTTTCCACTTAAGTTGGTGGACAAAGTAACCATATCAGGAATGGACACCTGTGGCTTTAGATGGAACTGTGGCATCACAACTTGTCTTCAGCAGCACGTTTTTTAAAGTTTGGTTGCTCTGAAAATGCACGATTTTCCATTGCTTAGGCACTTCTTGCTTATCATCAAATAAAATGGGCAAGCATTTTCCCTTTTGTTTACAAAAAGAAATCAAAGGTAGAAAATCGGGACTTCACTTTCTGCGCCGCTCGCAGTCTTTCAATCCACGCAGAGTAGCGTTTCCTTTGCACGTGTGAAGTTGGCTTTAAACAAAATAAAAAAAAAAAGACTCTTGTCTGCCCCTTAATACAGTAAAATGTTACTAAGGAATGGGTAAATACAAGTTTTTCAGTGAAATTATATATCAAAAATCAGTACTGTATTGTTCACTTTGCCGTGATAGTCATTTTTACTGGTCACAGAAAAGGCAGATTCCATCACGGGCGGAATAAGTACTGATTTTGAAATTTAATTTAGCTTTAAAAAAGGGGAAAAGAAAAAAACACTTTCCGTATTGATTGGTTTCAAAGAACAGGCGGTTAGAAATAACAAAAACTGCGCTTCACTAGAAAAAACTTTTAAAATATGAAATTGTTCTTTTTCACTATTTACTACAGCTATTAAAAACGAGAAACATAATCAGAAAAAATATAACATAAGAATATAACCAGAAAGTGAAAAGAAAGTGCATCTTGGGGTAAGAAAAATTCGAAATTTAGAAAACTACGGATCATTTTTATCTGAGCTAAAACAATCATTTTCAGGCGACGAACGGCATGAAAGATGCTCAAATTATATCGGACAAATGCTGCGACATTAAAAACATCCAATAAACAGTCCCAAAAATGTTTGATGAATGTCAGAATTTTGAAAACATTAAAATAAACTTGATTGAATAAAATGATTGAATAACATTATTTCATAGATTTTTTTATTTCCGTTGTATATTTGATGTTTCCCGTATTCTGTAGCGATCGACGATTTCCGTAGTGACTATGGTGAATTCATAGCATTTGGAAGATCTGAGGTGGGCAAACAGGAAAAAATGACAAATCATTAAAATTCTACCAAAACAACGTTTTCTGAAGACCCCCCTCCCCCACCAGATTTTTTTATTTCTGTAGTATATTCGATGTTTCCGGTACGCCGCAGCGATCGCCGATTTTCGTGGTGACTATGGGGAATTCGTAGTATTTGGAAGGTCTGTGGTGGGCAAACAGGAAAAATGACAAATCATTAAAAATCTACCAAAACTGAACATTTTCCGGTTTTCCGGGGGGGGAGCTGACACTTTTCAAAACCTGTGAAGGTTTATCAATATTTTTAATACCAGGAAATTACTGAATATTTTCTGTTAGTGGTCAGGAATCATTGCGAGTCTGTAAAATAAAGTGACCAGGTTGGTATCACATTTCTCCCGATCTCAGCTGTACCACAAAATGATTCTGCTATAAGATATGAAATTCATTTTTGAAAGCTATACTGCCAGTTTTTATTTTGACACCAAGAAGAACCTAACCAAAAAAAAATGGAATGAATAGAAAAAATTAGCAGAATGGAAGTAGCTTCGAAACATAATGTCTGAACATTTTGACCATCAATAACAACTCACTAAAAACTGCAAGAGAAACTAAAAAGAGGCAATTTTTAGTACATGAAGGTCATAGCACAAAATGTTAGAATACTCAATATTGCTGACTGTTATGCCCAGCAATGCAGAATTTAAGAGAATGCAAGCATTGTGGGCAATGTTCTTGATAACAAGACGAAGCTCATGCAAAGAATGACTTTAGAAAATACAGCAAATTAAATAAAGTAAGCAAAAGTAAGTACTCCTTGAAAAACTTGACCCATCTCCACTGCTATAAATTTATGATGGAGAGATTGAGAGATTTTTTTTTATTTTATTTTTTTTTTTTTTTTTTGTGAACATAGTGAGAGACCAAATAAAAATGATTAAATTATCTTTCCAATAAAAACTGTCTTGAAAATTTGGCTGATGTGGTTGAAGAAATATATAACTTTTAAGATTATATTTATTCATTTAATTGCACTGGACAGACAGTGTGTCCTTGTAACTACTAAGCTAAAATTTAACTATGTCTAAATAAATGAAAGGTATTCAGTGCCGTGATAAAATGTGTATACAACACGAAATAGCCGTAAGGAAAATGGCCACTAGATTTTGTCCACCCACTGGCCAATGGCCACTCGAAAAAATCACCAATTTTAATCTGTACCGCAAGGTCCCCGGACCTAAATCCAATTGAACACGTGTGGGACCTTCTTGGGAGACGCTTGGCAGCACGTCACTAGTCGCCAACAACGATTCCGCAGCTGCGATTGGCGAAACAAGAGGAATGGGCCGCGATGCCTCAACAGCTCCTTGACAACCTCGTCCTCAGCATGGACAGACATTGTAAATCCTGCAACACAGTCAGGGGTGATCATATCCCCTACTAAATACCGGATTTTTCTTGGAAGCCGCTTGTCACATGGACGTTTCTGTCTTCTGTCCAGTTGTGCTCGAAGCTACCTTTTCAATAAAGTGCCTTTGTATCCTTTGGATTCCTTGTTTGGATGGTTTTGCTCACTTGTCCCATATTCTTACATCTTGGGGATCTTATGGTATGATTTGAGTCGATGTGGAGCACTTCTGCACGACGTTACATTCGAAAAACCGTCTCGTCCTTAATTTTTGCACGCCAGTGTAGAATCATGTTCTAAAGAGACGTAATTTTATTTATTTATTTTTCATTTCAGTTTGTACTTTATTAACTTTGACATTCACAGCTTTATTTCTTTTTTCTGAACTTAAGCGCTTAATTCTTTTTACAGGGGAAATTCCTAAAGATGTACATACCACATCTACAGATTCCAAAATTTCTCCTGGAGGAATATATTCAGCATATTCACTTTCTTCAACACTTTGAAACTTGACAACTTTATTCCAACAGTTAGAACATAATGATTTACCAGGAATTATTTGGAATCTGTGGCCTAACTTTTCATAAAAATCTACAGTTATTTCTCTCAAGCAAGCAGACACACTCTTTTTGTGACTCTGAAAAGGGTCAATAGATGTTTGCTCAAAAATATGATTATATTTTAACAAATACTTCTTTTCATGATGCGTAGAAATAGTTGTAATATCCTTACTTGTCCTTACATTAAGAAGAAATTGTTCCTTTTTATCATAAGAGGAAAAAGATTTAATTTCAGTGAAGTTGCTATAGCATAAGTTATTAGTCTTCACTCAACACTTTTCCCACACTACAACTCACAACACTACTATTGCCACACTCCATTTTTTGTTATGAAAAAAAGTAGACACTAGACATTAAAGTCATTAAATACTGAACACTTAAAATACGATACTTGGCTGTATAACAACTTTACATCACCTCTCGGTGTAAAATATGGACTTCAGGACTCGCTAGTCTCAAGTGTACACTATACAATAGATTGGGAAGTGAATGTTGAATATTCATGTTAAGATTGGTTTTTACAGATGTCCAATGAGGGATGATGGATGAAGGAACGTTGGGAAAGAGAGTGATAAGAAGCGCTTTGTTTGTCCTGGAGGTTATGGACACTGAATCACATAGTACTCAAAGAGTAGCGTGAAAATTTTTCCAATGCTCGGTGCCACGTTCATTAATGTCGTTGCTGTGGTTGCTGGGTTTAGGAGGACCTAAAAGCAGGATTCACAGGTATTTATTTGTCTTTGTTTAACACTTTCCAACCATATAGGTTGAAGAAGCATTTATGCTCTGGCTCTGTTCATCTGTCTGTCTGTCGTCATAATAAGTCACGTAAAAGTGTTTTGATTTTGATGAAATTTTAGTATATTGTTAAGCAACGCCTGGGGCTGCCCTATTGAAAATCGTTAAAATTGGACTGCAATTTATTTAGAAGTTGGACCCCAATGAAATGTTCATTGAACAGGATAACTTGCATAAAATTACTTTGATTTCGATGAAAGTTTTGCATGTTTCTAAGCTACACCTGGGGATCAATCTTACTGAAAATTGTTAAAATTGACCAGATATTTCTTCCGAAATAAGCCAGCAATTATTTACTAACGGAATAGCATTGTAATTCCGCGCTCCATTTGCTGCGGAAGTGGGGAATAGATGCAGGTAACTGAAATATGCCCATAAATAATATTATTTCACATGAAAATACCCTAAAACTTAATAGGATACAAATAATAGTATAAATACCCAAAATAAGTTATTACGATGTACAAAATTGATATTCCGTAATTTGCCATGTTTTATGATCTTCAATATTTTATAGCAGCTATACAGATCAAAAACACAATATAAGACTTACACAATGCAAACATCTCTGCTAGGAGTACATTCTATAAAATTTTCAGATTTTTTCGTCAACCCCCCTTTTTTTGTCAACCCCCCCCTTTTTCGTCAACCCCCCTTTTTTTTCGTCGACTCCCAGCTTGCCAAATATGGCTGAAATTTGCAAAATGTAGTTTTTAAACATTTTTTTTTTAATAAGAAGGAGGGTGTTAATGTCAAGTGTAACATTTTTAAACTGTCTAACTACATGTACCTTATTTAATTGCAGTTTCATTTTGTGTATGTAATTCCTTCTTCAGTTAAAAAATCTTAAATTAGTGAAACATTCAATTTTGCATTGAAAACACATGTCAAATTTTCTGGTACTGAATAAAATATTAAATGCAATGCTAATACTACATTTTATAGCCCAGACTATGCTTAAATTACTGGATTTTATTTGAAACTGTTATCTTTAATAGTTTGGGAAATATTATAAAAAGCAAACTTGACTGGAGGACTCAATTTTGCTTATCAGAGGAGAACATTTTGATTTTTTTCTTCAACATGGTGGCCTATAAAAAATTCACAAACACATTTCTGAAATCTACAAATAACAGCTATTCCATGGTAAAAATATAAAAATTTTCTAAAATTTGTCAGCAACCACCACCATGTGATATTTTATGGACTGACCCGACTGTAATAGTAGCTCTGTGGGAGAAACAGGCAGACAGCTTAAAACCAAATTGGCAGAGAACATAAAACTGCAACTAAAAATATGATAAACAAAACAGGTTGGACAGACATGTTCAAAATACAGGACATGGAGTGCTTTGGGACACTGCAGAAGTTGTGACACATCAACAGCATTTCTTCAAAAGAAAGTTGTCAGAAGGACTGGAAATAGAGAAAAAAAGACACAGCATTAAGTGATTTGAAAGGTTGGAATTTATCTCGCGAATGGTAACACCTACTATAACTGTAGGCCTGAGGAAGGATAGGGGTGCTAACCGAAAATTCGACATATTATTTTATTCCTTTGAAAAAACCCATACTTTGTAGATATTTGCAATGCATTAAGTCTAGGAATAGCCAAGTCGTCAATTATTACAAAATTTGTACACTTTCATCTGGAAGATATTTTTTCAACATGCTCAAACAATGAATACTGTTTCTGTATCAGCAATTAGTTCATCATAATCACTGCTAACAATTTTACTTTCTCAGAATTATGGGTTGCATATTCATTGTTCCACCCTCCATTCTCATGAACATCTTTTCACCCCTGCATAAACAAAATGTTTAAATTAAAATGGCCAATTAAAAAGTCTCAAATTTGGGGAAAGGAGAGAGAAATAAAATATACAGCAAGTCAACTAAAATTAACATTGCTACACAACTCTGCAAACTCTTTTAATCCCTTGCTTTCCACTGAAGGATTTTCTCCCTCTGGCATACAAGGAATGGATAAAATGGCAGAAACATCTTATGTTTCACAAGACCTAAGCAAAAACATGTTTTAATGGCAGTACATACACAGTTGAACTGATGTTTAATTTTCTTTAGTTCTGCTTTTAAACTGCACAATGCTAGTGCATTATATCAGCATTTCCTGTTCACAAGATTTGTCACAGAAATTTTCTTTCAGAGAAATCAATTTGAAGTTCAACTCTGAACCATTCATTTAAGACTTTTCAATATTTACATTATTTTCTGCAGTAAAGCACCTTATTTCATTTCACTGTTCTTTGTGTAGACATCTACTCAGAAAACTTGAAAATTAGGTCACCCTGCAACAGGAATCAAACCCATGTATCCATTTCTTTATTAACTTCTACTGAAGAACTGGTGGTTTATGATGACGGTCTGTACCACGATCAGATGGTCATCAACAGGGCACAACAAATCCCGGGCGCCTAGAAATCTAGGCTCGACGCCAAATTCTTTTTACATCAGATTTCGTAATTTGCAGTAAAAATCGTAATTTCTTTCACATAATCAGAAAATTATCTGTTGAAAAGTTATAGATTCAAGGTTAATAGACAGTAAGGTTTGCTCATCCCGCCTTCCTCGCAGACAAATAATCGTGACGTCACTGAGTGACATCACCGTCCGAACATGTGAATCGTAGATCTGAACTGTAACTATGGAGGAATATGTCTTGTCAACAATATTTATAACTCAAACACAGAACAAAACCTTGTGCAAAAGCACATTTACATTAAATACAGAAGAAATTCACAGTCACATGAATATTTTAGTAACGGAGATTCCAAAAATACCTTATTTCATTTCACTGTGTTATTTCATTGCACATTTTTGTTACGTAAAAGATGAAAAAACGGTTATACTTTTAGATGTTAATTTAGTAACAAGGGGAATTTTTGCTGCTTTTATATGAATTTAGAATGGAAAACATATAACAGAACATATTATTCAGTGATGGAATTGCAAAATCTTTTTTGGAGCACGTAAAATACATTTTTGGAGCAACAGAATACATTTTTGGAGCAGGTAAAATACATTTTTGGTGTAAGAAAACATTTTTCGAAGCAGGTAAAATATTAGTAGATAAAACAAACTCTTAAGCAAAAAAATGTTTTGGAACTAGATGCACCCTACTCGAATTTAAAACATCTTGCACTGAAATACACACACACACATGCAAAAATTTTAGTTTTCCAATAGATCAAAAAATTTATAACCACAGCAGGGTTCTATTATTAATCATTTATTTTACAAAAAATGTTTAATTTTTTGCTGCTGTTCTCAATATTTAATTGCTCACTCCTATTTTTTCTATTTTTTAAAGATAGTTAGCAGTGTTTTGTTTTGCTTCTTTTAATAGTACCTGTCCACTTTCTATTGCACTCAACTCTCTTTTTTTATGACACCTTAAATGTTCATCACAGCATTGTTTAAAATTTTATGAGAGGAATCTAACTGCTGCAAAAGTTCAGCTTTTTCCTGTTTCAAATCACCTTGTGAACATTCAATTTCTTCTTCTCTTTTTCACTTACTTTACTGCATTTTTCCAGCACTAATCTGCTCTTGATATTTTTTTCAGGATTCTTCATAAGCTGTCAGAAGTTTTTTGGTTACATTAATTTTACTCACATCTTATTTAGTCTCCTGACATGATCTTTGTGCTTCTTGCTCTCTGCATGACGCCTATAATCATTGCGGCCGCCATGCGCTAAGCTAAAATTGCAGTCACATGGCTTACAAAATGTGATTTGGCAAAACTTTAGATGCTTCACAAAAAGATCATTCTTTACTATATATATTGCGATACACTTGACGATAAGTTTTATCTGACTTCGTCCATTTTGTTGCTGTAGCTGTTTCACTGTTTAATTTTGTTTTAATCTAAATTAACCCTTTCCACTCGAATAACTTTTCACCCATACTCACCCTGCACTCTTTTTTTTTTTTTTTCTGCAGTAGAGGCCACAACTTAACCGTGAAAGTTCAGCTTTGGTTAGCCAGCCCTGACATACGAGCTATAGAGGCATCATCAGCGTGGCAGGTGACACCCAACCTATTTGGTGAAAAAGAAAAGTCTCGAAAGCATCGACATGCAAGCTATAGAGGTGTCATCGCCATGGAGGGTGACACTGAACATGTGCTATATTCGGCAAAAAAGAAATGTCTTGTAAGCCTCGACACACGAGCTATAGAGGTGCTATGGGCGTGGCGGGTGCTATGGGCGTGGCGGGTGACACCCGACGTATTCGGCGAAAAAGAAATTTCTCACGAGTGCCGACGTGTGATCTATAAGAGGCGTCATCGGCATGGAGGATGACACCTGACATATTCAGCGAAAAAGAAATGTCTCACAAGCCCAGACATACAAGCCATAGAGGTGTCATAGGCGTGGCGGATGACATCCGACCTATTTGGCGAAAAAGAAATTCCTTGTGAGCGCTAACATGTGAGCTATAGAGGCGTCATTAGGGATGGGCGATATTTGCAAAAGTATCGATACCGATATCTTTTGATATTTCTGAGACCGATATATTGAATCGAAAATATCGGTATTGAAAGATCAAAATATCGGATCGATTTTTCGATATTTTTCGATATTTTTCAATACTTCTGATCTCAATACGACTGATATTCCGGTTTATACTGCCTCAGGGTTATCACTGAATCCGATCCGATCTGATGTTGTGCTAAGTATTGGCTTTTGGGAACTTGGAACTAATTTGGCTGTTGGCCAAAGCGAGCTGTTGGCTTGTTCGCACAAATCTCAGCCAGCACTAATTAAATAAAGCTCCTGTGCGGTGCCATTTGCAAATCTGTATTGCTTTATTGAATGCAGTGTCAAAGTGTGTATAAATAAATACACATAAACTATTCCTTACAGAGTTATCCGAAAATGATAGAATTGTATAACTTATGTCACAAGGAATTTTCATAGCAATTTTTTCTTTCTAAAACACGAAATTTATACTCTAGTTCCAGGGTTCTTAAAATGAGAGCTGCTTCCTCCTGCTAAAAGGGAGCAATTTTATTTGTCATTTATTATTACATTTTATAGCTTAAAACTATCTTTATGCAAGATTGCAGCTCTCAAGCTGTATTTTTAGTGGTATGAAAAACACGTAAAATGTTGTTTTTCAGATCCTAAAATAAAAAATATATATACCAGAAAGTTTTGATGCAAAAATAAATAAATAAATCACGCAACAGAAGTGTGCTTGTAATCTGCAGAAATGCTGAATATACTTTCCAAAATCATAAGTGATTTTCTTGTTTCATGTGTGGGCATTGCTCGACGAGCATGGATATGGTTTCTACCAAGAAGTTTCTGAAAATCCCAGTTGCAAAGGAATATTTTCATGAGTTTTTCATAAATGTGAAATTATGAGAAATATGTATTTCCAACATTTCGAGGAAAGGTAAGTTGAAGCTTCAGTACGGCATAAATGACAAAACAAGCGTACTTATTAATCCCAGCAGACTGGAATCTTAACCATCATTTAACATGGGAATAACTGAATTATAGAAAGAATAACTTTTTTTATTGGCATGCAAATGTCAAAGTTAACATTATATCAGCTTGCAAGGAAATGTTATGGAAAAAAATCTTTAAAAAAACTTTGTTATTGTAATTTTTAGAGCATTTTGTATACATTTATATTTTTCAGAAGGTGTGAACAATGGTTTGCTATTTTTTTATCGTTTAAGACAGAACACAATGTTAATGGAGTATACAGATATAATTACTTCCATGGTGTAAGCTAAAATAGTTCCCATGGCATAAGCAAAAAAATTTAAAGTGCTTATAATATGTTCACAAGTGACATTTTTATTAAAAACAGTAATTAGAGTACGAATAATTTGTGATGGCCTTTTCATAGAAAGCAATTATTTTTCCAGAAAGATATTTAAAAAAATGCTAACGATTATTAGTCCTCTGTTAAAAATCGATCATAAAAATAAAATCATAAAAAATATCATAATCCAAATTGATCAAGTATATATTTACTAATTAATGTATGAAAGCCTGTCTCTCCTAGATAACATAAAAACGAATGGACAGTCAGAGGAAATAACATGCTATAAGTGTGGGAAAATCAGCAGATCAAGACGAAAGTTAATTATGCTCATATTTTTACCAGATTATTTAATTACTTCAGGAAGTTTCACTATGTATTAACAAGATAATTATCAAATGATGATAAAAAAAATTACGTCTGATATATACATAGCCTGAATTACAACAAACTTTATACTACATAACTTGTAAGACATCAAGAAAATTCTCGAAAAGCTGTTTTGCATTTTCTTAGCCAGCTGTTAAGATCTACGTACTTTATCAAAAAAAAAAAAAAATGCTTATCTTCAACTTCAAATTGTGTGTCATTGGTATGTATTTAATTTTGGTCAAAGTGCCAGTTTACTTAACTTCAAACATAATACTCATAGGCAAAAGAACAATCTGCTATCGACCGTTCTTTAAATTTCTTTTCTAGGTGCCTACCGTCAACTAATAGTTAAAATTTTCAACCATGGAGGTTTTCAACACAGCAGGCATTTTTCCTTGTAGAGTACTAGAAATCGGAAGGTGACATAATATCATGTGAATCTCGATAATGAGATCGCAGTTTGAAAGTCCTCAAGCAACATAATTTTCGTGACATGCCAGAGGAAAGAACACAGATTTCATTCCACAAGTGAAATCACATCGGCCATACGCTGATATATTGAATATCAAACACCAATACCAATATATTGAATATCGCATCGATATATCAAAAAACGATATATTGATTTTCTGATATATCGAAACTTTGATACCAATACTATATATCGAAATATCGGGCGAAAATATCGATATTTCGATATATTGATAAATATCGCCCATCCCTAGGCGTCATCGGTATGGCGAGTGACATCCAACATGCCGATGACGTTTCATTTTCTTTGTTCGGTGAAAAAGAAATGTCTCACGAGCACTGACATGCGAGCTATAGGAGTGTCATTGACGTGGCGAGTGACACCCGACCTATTCCACGAAAAAGAAATGTCTTGCGAGCGCCAACATGCAAGCTACAGAGGAGTCATTGGCATGGCGGGTGACACCCGCCACGCAAGCTATTCACTGATTTCGTAATGTCGGGGGTCACTCGACAGTCGAGTGGAAAGGGTTAAAACATTTGCACCAAAATTTTCACAAGCACAAAGCCACATGTAATCAATGTAGAGTTCACAAAAGGCGCTGAGCTGAGCTCCCTCTCAGCTTTTACGCACGGCACTCTCAAATGACTGTACGGGGAAACACGTGACAAAACTCCGCCTCTGTTGGCAGGGGAAGTCAGAACATAGAAGGCGTATAGGAATAGGAACTATCTGTAAAGTGTGTTTTTTGACCAAAAGATGGTAAAAAATAAGAAATTGCATGCAGGGATCTTGCGTGGGCTTTTCCATTTGAGTGACTTCTGTAAAACCGTAAGATGGAGTGAAAATCCGTAAAAGTTGGCATCTCTGAATACCCATGAATCCTTTAGAAACAGAATTATCGTATCCTGCCATGGGAGAGCCATTTTCAGTTGTCCTTCGTATCAACGAAATATCTAACAACTGACCTTACACTGTATTTACGTAATACTGACCTTACACTATATTTACGTAATCGCGCACCTAGCCCGGAACGAAATAACTGCGCCATCACAAATAGCACAGAACAACATATAAACAATCTCAATTGCACAACACTCCAAAAGACTACCAAACCATCTGTAAACAATCTTCATCAGGATTTCATGAAGTACATCACTGTTTCTCCTACATACCACGCAGGGTTTGAAAAAACCCAGCCCACTTGGGTTTTTTCGGGTTTTATTGGGCTTGGGGGGGGAGGGGTTATCGGGCTTTTTCGGATTTTATCGGGCTTTCTCGAGTACTGTTGTAAAAAAACGAAGAAGCAACAATCAATGAGTAAATTCTGTGTCTTAAAAGCACAAAAGGGCCTTTAAAAGGAATCTCTTGATAAAACAGAGGCTATTTTTTTTATTTTATGCTGCTAACATACTATTCAATGCAGCAGAATTAGATCAGTTTAAAATTATGATTGAAACACTGACACCTGGACATCAACCACCCTCAGCAAAAGCCATTGGTGGAAAACTGTTTGATACTGCAGCAGAAGAAACTGAATCTCAGCTTTCAGAAAAATAAAATTAGGCAGTTTGACTCTCACCTCTGAATCTCAGAGAACAGCTTAGTGATATGACTCTCACCATAGATGGTTGGTGCAGTGTGAAAAATGAGCCAGTCCAAGCTATTAGTGTCCATACCGGAACAGAAAGTTTTTTGCTGTATGCTGATGATACTGGATCAGAAAATAAAACAGCAAAACATTGTGCTTCTAAATTAGAGGCGGCCATAAAAGAGTGTGAAGAAAAATTTGAAAAACCTGGTTTTGCTGTTGTAACTGAGAGCAAAAACAAAATGATAAAAATGTGGAAAATTTTAAGTGAAAGATATCCAACTCTCATAACATATGGATGTTCAGCACATCTGTTGAATTTGTTAGAAAAAGATGTTTCCCCAAAGACTGTTTTAAAGCAAATTGCAGCAGTGCAAACATATTTTCGTAACGTAGGCCTACATCAACCACATGAATGGTTCAAAGAAAAGCCTGGCTTAATGCCACAACTACCTAATGAAACAAAGTGCAACTTTCATCCTGATTGTGTTAAAACATTTGTGGCCAATTAGCACAAATACAGAGAAATACCTTAACAGCATATTGAGGAATTTGATCAATCTATTTAAAAAATCTTGGATAAAATGGGCATTTACCGTGAAGCTATAAATCTGGAAAGGCAGTTATCCGTTGTTGCTAGCACACTGGACACACTTCAGAGAATAACGCAATGTCTGTTTCAGTTGATGTTGAAATATAGCCGGATATACTACAAGAAGAAATTCTGCAGCCCTACCATCTAGATTTTTAAAAAGGTTTGAACAAGCAATTCTCACACAACATTTGCTAGCAAACCTCATGGATCCAAAATATAGAGGTCGGAAACTTAAGAACAGGAGAATGTTACAGAAGAGTGGATATCCAAATTTTTCCCTGATTACACAGTCGAATAATATGACCACCCCCAGAATCACTGTGTACTCACCCAGGTGTCACAGAGTGCATGTGATAAAGTCATCCACATGGAGATATAAGCGGCTAGCCAGGACAGATGAGCCACAGTGCGTAATGTGAGCACAATGGGCAGATGTAGTGATTTGATGGACGTTCAAAAAAGAATGATCATTGGTTACTGCACCAAGGGTGGAAGCATCTCAGAAACAGCAGACTTTGGAGGCTGTTCGCAAGATGCTGTAGTAAGGGTGTACCAAGATTGGACTGCCAGCGCACCGAATATCTCCCGACATCATAACTGTGGAGCCCCAAAGGCCATCAACTCCAGAGGAGAATGCCAGCTCCGTCAACTTGTAAAGGGCAATCTACATGCAACAGCGCAGTAATTGGCCATGCAAATGAATGCTGGGGTACCCAAGTATGTGTCCCAGATAACATTACAGCGAACCCTGTTATGCATGGGTCTCCGGAACCGACGCTGCGTCAAGACACCCATGTTAACCCAGGGCCATCGGCAATGATGTCTGCAGTTTGCATGGGACTACCGTCACTGGACAGTGGAAAAAAGGTTGCTTTCATCGACAAATCAAGGTTTCTACTTCACAGAAGTGATGGGCGGTGGTGGACACACGAGAACCAACACCTGGACATGCTTGTGGATCAAGTACAGGCCAGCGGTGGCAGTGTGCATGTCTGGGGGATGCTTTCCTTGTATGTCCTTGAATGCCAATGGCTACCTGTCTGTTCTTGCAGACCACATGCATCCCTTCACATTGGACGTTTACCCTGGTGGTGATAGTATCTAAAAGATAATGCACCCTGTCACATCGCTAAGACGGTGCACGACAGGTACCAGGAACACGACAGCGATGTCTCCGTTTTCCCTTGGCCGGCGAAATTGCCTGACCTCAATCCCCTAGAGCACTTATGGTACTATTTAAATCAACAAGTTCGGCACGACGACCCACAACCACGTCATCTCCAGGACCTCCATGCTCTTACTGCAGTCCGAATGGGCACATGTACCTCGTGCAACCTTCCAGGGGCTCAGCGAGTCCATACCACGACATCTCGCTGCTGTCATCCCATTATTAGGTAGGTGGTCATATTATTTTGATACGACCGTGTATTTGCCTGGGCTTTCAAAATTAACGACGCAGACTGTTACCTAACATCAATGACGAAAGAAAGTGTCATCAGCCAGTTTTCTTCCATAAAAGGATGGTAAGTCATGGCAAAAAAAAAAAAAAAAGTCTGAAAAGGGTTCAAATTCAAAATTGCCTGCAGGATTTTCTAACTCTGTGTGCCACATTCAGCAACAGCTTCATCTGCCTCCATTGAGAGAATTTTCTCTATGTTTCAACGAGTTTGGAATAAGTTGCAAAATTGGCTTGAGATAGAGAAAGCCGTAAAACTTGTTCAGTTTATACCTTTCTGGATCAAAATTTCCTGCAGATTAGTAGTGTTTTTTTTTTTCTGACTAAAACCCCTGAGATTACATTAATTATTTAAATGTGGCTGTTTTACAGAAAAACTCGGAGATTTGAAAACTGTGTGGGTCACCAAACAATGATAATTTCAAAATGCTTTCGAGGTTCTAGCAGTGGCGGCTCCTCTTAAGCTGAGATGGGGGGGGGGGCTGCATCTCAATTTTGTAGATATCACGATACCACTTCGAAAGCTAAGTTACTGCGCCTGTGCTGATGCTGTCCGTTTAATAATAATAATAATAATAATAATAATAACAATAACAATAATATATATATATATATATACACTGCTGGACAATTGCTAAGGACGGGTCATAAACGGCTATATAGCGCATAAAAAAGTAATTGTGGTTGGATGCCAAGTGAAATAAAATAATGTCAGAATGCCAGGACATTACAAGAAAGACAATTTAATGTGCTCTGAAATCCAGAAGGCTTTGGAACGTGTTCAAGGGACAAACAGGCCATTTTGTGCAGAATACGTAAACGTGAAAAAAATGCAATTATCGTCCGCAGGCGTTCCAGCGTAAGATGTCAATACGGGATATGGCCACCATGGAGGGCGATGCAAGATTCCACACGTCGTGTCATGCTTTGCACAACATTATCAAGCAACTGTTGGGGTAATTTATCCCATCCCTCTGTCAGTGCACGGATGAGGGTGTTCTTGTTTATTGGAGGGCATTGGCGGTCAGCAAGACTCCTCCCCAAAGCACCCCACACATTTTCAATGGGATTCAGATCTGGAGAACGTGCTGGCCATGCCAGGCGTTGAATATCCTCGCTCTCAAGACACTCCTGGACAGCGACTGTTCGATGACACTTTGCGTTGTCATCCATGAAAATGAATCTATCACCGACAGCACCACGGAACATGCGAACATGAGGTAGCAGAACATCATTAATGTATCGTTGGCCAGTCATAGTCCCAGTTGGAAGCACATAGAGGGACGTAGGCCATTGATCATGATACCAGCCCATACCATGACACTACATGTCGGATATCGGTCCCTTTCCTGTATGTTTGCTGGACAATATGCAGTACCACTATCACGCCAGATCAGTTGTCGTCGACAATCAGATGATAGACTGTATCTACTCTCATCTGAGAAGAGGACAGCAGACCAGTCGTTATCAGTCCAATTGCGATGTTGATGGCACCATTGCAAACGGGCGGTACGGTGACGTCTGGACCATGGGATGCACACAACAGGACGGCGGGCGTATAGTCCTCCTTCATGCAAACGTCTGGCGACAGTTTTTCGGGAGATCCGCTTGCCAGTAGCAGCCATAAACTGATTTGCTACCTCACTAGCTGTGCTGCGCCGGTGTCTTTTTGTTGATAGCACTATGTACCGATCTTCTGCAGGTGCCGTACTGCGAACACGACCTCCCCCGTGACGTTTGCTACACTCTCCATTTGTTTGAAATGATTTCCAAAGCCTTGAAACAACACTGTGGCTGACGTCGAACTCCCTGGCAACATCTGTTATTTTTCGCCCTTCTTCAATCTTGCCAATTATACGGCCACGCGTAAAATCATCTAGGTGATGTCGGGAAGACATACTGAAAACTGCAAGTTCGTCAATTGATTCTTTTTCTTTCAACTTTGCGTTTGAACAACAACGGTCAATACGTGTCAAATCCTTTATATCTCTTATCAGCGTTATGACGTCACGAACAAGTTCGGCAATCCAAAATTTGCATACGCACAACACGTCTTACTGTATCCCACACTTATGCTAATTTCCACATTTTCCTGCCTTCCATTTTATGGTTGCTTTAATATATATCAAATACGTGGAGATAATGTAAATAATCTCAACGATAGCAACCATAAATAGATAATTTATGGTTGCTATCGTTGCTATTGTCATCCGTCCTTAGCAATTGTCCGGCAGTGTATATACTGATCGAAAGTGCATTTTTTTACAAGAAATTAAATATTTAGATTTTATATTTAGCGATTGTTGGGGAAAATGTAAAGGTACCGATACCTAAATTAGGTGACGGATATTAAGCGATGGCCACCTTGTCACATTTATGAAGAAAATAATCGACCTTCGTCGGATACATTATTTCTTAAAAAGAAACTGATTAATCAGTGCATCCTTCCAGTTCTTACGCATGGAGCACAGACATGGACCTCAACTAAAATAGACAGACAGAGACAACTGAAAGAAGCATGTAGAGATGCATGTTTGTTGTTACCTGGAATGATACAAATAGGAACTCGTGGATCGGGAAAATGACAAGAGTGGAAGACATGGTCAAAATTCCTGAAATTGCAATGGGATGGACATATTGCTAGAAGAAAGAACCACCGACGGAGAGTTGAAATATTGAACTGGATAGCAAGGGAAAAAACAATATCCAGAAGATGACAAGAGGGAGATGGGTACATGAAATTCGAAAGCATGAAAAAAACTGTCTCAAGGCAGACTGTTGTGGAAGAAGAAACTTGGAGACTTTTATCCAGCAGTGGATTGATAGTGGTTGCAAATTATATATACATGCATATACTGTACGTATATATATATATATATATCATCATCATTCATCATTGTCAACCATTATCAATCCACTGCTGGACGAAGGTCTCCCCAAGTTTCCTCCACAACAGTCTGTCTTGTGCCAGTCTCCTCCATGTCACCCCTGCATACTTTCGAATTTCATCCACCCATCTCCCATGTGGTCTTCTTCTGGGTCTTTTCCTGTCCTTGGAATCCAATCTAAAATTTCGGCTGTCCATCGATGATCTGTCCTTCTGGCAGTATGTCCAGCCCATTGCCATTTCAGGGATTTAACTCTGATCATGATGTCTTCCACTCTTGTCATTTTCGGATCCACGAGTTCCTCTTCTTATCTCTCCCTGGTTACACCAAGCATGCACCTCTCCATACTTCTTTGAGTTGTCTGCAGCCTTTGTATGTCTCTTTTAGTTAAGGTCCACGTCTCTGCACCATACGTAAGCACTGGAAGGATGCATTGATCAAACACTTTTCTTTTAAGACATAATGGCATATTGCTCTTGAAAATTATGCTGTTTCTTCCAAAAGCTCTCCAGGCAAGTTTTGTACGCCGATTAATTTCTTCATCAATGTGACCCTCACTAGATATCTGCTGTCCAAGATAAACGCACGTGTCTGTTATCTCCAGCTTTTCTCCATCAATCGATAAATCTTCATTTCTTGTAAAAGCATTGAACATCACTTTTGTCTTCTGAAAGTTCATTTTTAATCCCACTTCTTTACTCTTGTCAGCAAGTTCCTGGATCATACTCTGCAGCTCTGATGGGGTAGTTGCAAAAATGACTACGTCATCAGCAAAACGAAGGTGGGTTAGATAATCTCCATTAATCCTTATCCCCTTGTTTTCCCAGCTCAGCGACTGAAAAACACCCTCCAATGTGGCATTAAAGAGCTTCGGAGATATGGTGTCACCTTGTCTCACTCCCTTTCCAATTTTTACGTGTGTTGTATTTTCAAACAGCCTAATCTTTGCACTTGCATTTTCATAGATGTTATTAATGATATTAATGTATGCATCTTCAATACTGCAGGTTTTCAGAGCCATTGTAACTGCTGATGGTTTCACCGAATCAAAGGCTTTTTCATGTCGATAAAAGCCATGCACAATGGAAGTTCATATTCCCTCGCTCTTTCAATTAGTTCTCTCAGTACGTGGATATGATCTATTGTGCTGTAGCCACTCCTGAATCCAGCTTGTTCTCTCGGTTGAGCCATGTCCAGTGTTACCTTCAAGCGGTGTGAAAGAACTTTAGTGAAGATTTTATAAACTACTGATAGGAGGCTGATAGGTCTGTAGTTTCCGAGATCCTCAATGTCACCTTTCTTATGTAGCAGGATCATTGTAGCGGTGTTCCAATCCTCAGGAATCTTTCCTTCATTAAGGCATCGAGTGAAAATTTGGGCGAGTACTGTTTCGATTTCTCCACTTGCTTCTTGTATGATGTCTACAGTAATTCCATCTTCTCCTGGAGCTTTTCCCGCTTCATGTTTCTTGATTGCATGTGCAACTTCTGCTGGAAGGACTGGAGGAACTCTGGTACTGGTATCTTTCATGATGTCTGGAGTGCATGTATCATCCCTTTCATATAATTTGGAGTAGAAATCTTTCACTCTTGTCAAAATTTCGCCTCTATTTCTTGTTACAGAGCCATCTTCTTTTCTCAGTGCCATAATCTGTTTTCTTCCCTTACTGAGATGTCCCTTTGCTATCTTTAGGCTTTGGTTGTTTTCAATTGCTTTCCTCACTAGTTCACAGTTGAATTTTCTTACGTCTTCAGTGATACTTTTTCGTACTGTCTTGCATAGCTCTATATATTCCACTTTGGAAGTCACATCTTCTTTAGTTGTCCTCATCTCTCTTCTTTTTGCATCAACATTTTCGTTTTTCCTGATAATTTATTTACATGCAACTTGTTCTTAGACCCAGCTAATTTTGTTGCTGTTTCCATAAGAGCTTTGGTTACTTTTCTGTTAACTTCAGAAATGTCCACTTCTTCCGATGTTAGGCCTTCTAAAGCAGAGAACCTGTTCTTCAGTTCCAACTTGAAGGTATTATGGTGTTTTTAAGGTTGGTTATGTCAATAGATTTTGTTTGTCTTATGAGCTTGCCACGTTCAAGTTTTGTGTTGAGGTGCATCTTACATCTCACCAATCTATGGTCACTACCTGTGTTGAACTTGTTTAGCACACTGCAGTCTTCTATGACGAATAATTTTTGTTACACATAATAAAATCAATTTCACTTGTTGTCCCATTTGGATGTCTCCATGTCCATTTCCTGTGTGGCTTTTTCTTGAAGAAGGAGTTCAAGATGAAAAACCCTTCTGCCTCTGCAAACTCAACGAGAGTATTTCCACGCTGGTTTCTGTTGCCGTGACCGAATTTACCTACTGAAGTTTCATTCTGTTGCCGTTGCCCTATTTTTGCATTGAAATCTCCCATAATTAGTTTTCAAGTGCTGCTTACCTTTATTATTTAGATGACAAATTTCCTCATAAAATTCTTCAATTTCTTCTTCAGGATGACTTGTGGTGGGTGCATAAGTTTGAATAATCTGAGCCTGGTATCTTTTCGAGAGTTGGATAACAAGTCGTGCAGCTCTGTCAGAGGAACTTTCAACTTCTACAACTTTATCCTTCAGTTTCTTGTTTATTATAAATCCAACACCACTAGTTCTGCCAGTATCTGTCCCACGATAGTAGAAGAGATGTCCACTTTTCAGTTCAATGAGATCTTCTCCTTTTCTCCTTACCTCACTTAGCCCCACGATGTCCCACTTGATCCTTTGTAGTTCCTCTTCCAATTCAAGAAGCCTTGAATCAGAAGATAGGGAGCGTCCATTGTACGTAGCCAAGGTCAGCATCAGATGGCAGCCTAGTCCGGTCCTCCGAGGATTCTTAGCACCCTCTGCCTTCATGTCGCACTGGCCGCTGCCTTGGCCAGGTACATTCCAGCTGCCGGAGACTGAGGGCCAAGATTTAAGTTGTGGAATCATTTTGGAGGGGTTTGGCCATAACTCACCACGCTGGCCAAGCGGGTTGGTGAGTGT
Source organism: Macrothele yani (assembly GCA_039090855.1). Lineage (NCBI taxonomy): Eukaryota > Metazoa > Arthropoda > Arachnida > Araneae > Macrothelidae > Macrothele > Macrothele yani. The sequence goes on along the minus strand of CM077016.1, from coordinate 69,715,661 downwards.
GGGATAGAATTTCCTCTAATCCTGATGGTATAGTTATACCGTGTATTGGCGGTCGTCAGAGCCCCTTTAGTGGGAACAGGATGCACCACGAGAAGGCGGGGTTGACATTTGTCAAGGAGAGGCTGTGATGTTACGCATCACCTGACCTTACATCCCATATATATATATATATATATATATATATATAAGGACAAAAACTTAAAAAAAATTAATTCGTGTGCCGGTGGTAGCAGAGAAACACTCAAGGTCATGTACGCGTTCTCAAGTGTCTCATTGTGACCCCTAGAAATATGACAATAAATATTTTTTCTTCTGATACACTCCCTTTGAAACTTCGACTTGATACCGACCACTGCAACTTGGACGGCGATGAAAAACATTTTGTGGAATTTTGCAGGGTCTGCCAGAATTCCGCGATGAGTTGTTATTGCGATACTCACACACCGGCATTCTCTTTAATAAAAACGGATGGCAAACATATTCAGTCCAGTTTTAATTCTGAAGCCCTCATGATAACAATTTAGTGTAGAAAAATTTGTTTTCCAAAATTTACCAACTTCGTAAATTTTCTAAACAATGATATCTGATTAAATGTTCTTTTCAAAGTAATTAAGTACACTACCTCAATTGAAATGCGCAGCTGATTTTTGTGAGGGAGGGGGATGCAGCAGAAAAATAAAATGTATCCAGTGGAGTGACTTCAATGATTTTTGGTGAATAAAAATTTACGTGAGTTTAAAAGCGAAAATTTCGCTGTGCTTGGTAAGTGAAGAAATCAATTTTGTGCAGTTATTTCGCTGCAAAAATTAGTATCTCTTTTTTTTTTTTTTTTTTTTTTTTTTTTTTTTTTTTAATTTATCTAATACTGAACTCTATTTTTAATCGCAACTTGTTCACATGTCCATTTTGACCAGAAGAGAAAATATAAGTAAAAGTTTTTTTGCAAAAGTCCTGGCAACTGAGTATTTGTTATTAGATAGGAGCAACAATGTTGTTAGAATTATTACGTTGAATAAAAGCAGGAACAAACCAAAAATTGGAAGAAAAAAAACCCCCAGGTTGAGTAATACATTCAAACGTACTTTATTTAATACTTTATTTCAACATTCGTCGTTATTTTTAATTCATTCCCCTATTTTATGTCTTATTCGGAAGCACAAGAACCGTATTAATCAACAAAGCACACAGGCCCGGCGATGCATTCCCACCCCCAACGAGAGACTGCATTCGCGAGCAACCCTGCTAGCGAGAGCTGCCATGAATGCAGTCCCCAGGGAAGTTTTATTCAAAGGAAACGAACTGATGTGGGAATAGGCAGAGTTTCCCACATGAGTTGGTTTCAATAGCCGTCAGGGCTGCGAGAAGCGCAGTCCGTAACATTCTTCCCGCTCCCCCTGGTGTTATGCAGGGAAAACTTCCAGTTGAGTTCAGAAAACTGCAGTCGTGGCATTATGCTGGGAAAACTTACAGCGGTGTTGTTCACAAAACTTTTCTCTCTTGGTACGGCATGAAAAAAAACTGCTTTGGGTAGGGGGCTGCAGCCCCACAGCCCCATAGCAGGAGCCGTCCCTGGGTTCTAGTAAAACACAAAGCAAAAATAAGTTATTATCTGCACCATTGTTTAATTTTTAGGTGATCTTTGGAAATAGCCAAAAACTACTGCAGTTTACATGCCACACACAAATAATAGCTCAGGCAAATTTTATTTTAAAATAATATTTTAGTTAGAAGCTAAGTATGTTATATTCTGTTTCTCTATTATTTTTTTATTATTATTATTTTTCTATAGTATGAATAGATAATGTTGGTCTATTCTACAGTTATTCTTTATAGGTGGAAAGATATTTATATGCAACCATTTATTATTTTCAGGATTGTTGTTTAATTTTCTTATTTCAGATCAGTTGCTTTGTCAGCTAATCTGAAAGGATTGTTTTATGTTGCTATATAATAAAATCAGTTAACCATCACCTTTGAGAAACCACGAAAGAGAATCTAGTCATTATTCTTATTGTTATTAATTGTAAATGAAAATATTTTATTGGATGCTGATTAAATTTGGAATATTGTAGAAGAAAAAATAGAATCTAATTTTGAAAAAACCCAGGTGGGTTTTTTGGTGGGTTTTTCCAACTGTGCCCAGCACGAAAAAACCTGGTGGGTTTTTTCAAACTGGGCCCACCCCACCCTGGCAAACCCTGATACCATGTGATTACAACAAAACTCTTCCTCTATAAGCTCCATCTACATCGCAGACCTATTCGTCACTTATGCCGAAAAAACAGCGAATTAGAAGATAGGTGAAAAACATTCCAAAATATTGGGATTGGCGGTACCTGTTAATTAAGCGTCGTTATACAAAAAATATGTTTAACCAAATTACGCGTAGACCTTAAAAAAGCGCCATTCGATTCGCCGTTTAAAACTACATTTTTTGCCGTGAAAACATTTTTTTTCGCTCCGCAGTTTTTGCTGTAGATTGCTGTTTTGGCAGCAAAGTTGGGCGCAAATATAAAATTTTTTCGTAATTTGTAGCACTTTGGCGCAAGATAATGAAATTGCCGCAGTTTGGCGTCATTGGCGCAAACTTTCTATCACTGTATTATTGTCATATAATAACGAATGGCTGTACTAGTAACTACCGAATCAGAATTCTTTTTTCTTTTTTTACTATTTTCATCGAAATAAATCTTATTGTAATGGAAATAATTATAGGCATTTATTTTATTATGGAAAATAATAATACATTTGTTCTCATATCACAGATTTATGCATCATAATTCCAATAAAAGTAAATGCAGCACCCTTTCCATGAAATTAATGTGTCTAACATTAATTTTTTCCACTCGGCAGAACGAAGTACTGGGTGTTTCAATTAATTTCCGCTGTTGCCCAATAGAGCGCAGCAGTGGTGCGCTGTGACCCGGGCCACACGTGACCTCCCTGCGCACGCACGTACCGTTCGTAGTCTGGGCGAAGCAGTGTGTGACACGCGATCGGAGGGCACAGAACACGAGTTTGTATCGCATTCACTCACAATGTCGAGTTTTGTACCAAAAAAGGAGCATTTGCGGGAAGCATTACTCTTCTACTTTCATCTCAAGAAATCTGCAGCGGAAAGTCATCGTTTGCTAGTGTAGGCCTATGGGGAACATGCCCTATCGGAAACAACATGCAGAAAGTGGTTCCGACACTTCAAAGCCAACGAATATGACATGAAGGACAAAGAGCGCCCTGGGCAGCCGAAAAAGTTCGAAGATGGTGCATTGGAGGCCTTATTGGACGAAGATTCATGTCAGATGCTCCACGAGTTGTCTGAAACACTACGGGCCGGTAAGTCAACGGTTAGCAAATGTTTAAAGGCAATGGGAATGATCCAGAAGCTTGAAAACTGAATCCCACATGCATTGCAGGAAAGCGACATCACCAAGCGTGAAACCATGCGTGAATTGCTTCTGGAACGACACAAACGGAAGTCGTTTTTGCATCGAATAGTGACTGGCGATGAAAAATGGATTCGTTACGACAATCCTAAGAGCAAGAAATCATGGGTTCGTCCCAGCGAACCATCAACCTCCACGCCTAAACCGGACATCCATGGCAGGAAGGTGATACTGTGCATTTGGTGGGATCAAGTCGGTATTGTGTATTCTGAGCTGCTACAACCCGCTGAAACCATCAATGCTGAACGGTACCAACGTCAATTATTCGATGTGAAATGTGCACTCACAGAGAAACGGCCGCAATACGCCAAAAGACATGACAAGGTTATTCTTCTCCACGACAACGCTAGACCTCATGTTGCCAAATCCGTGAAGGAACTCTTGGAAGCACTTGGCTGGGACATCTTACCCCACCTGCCTTATTCCCTGGACATTGCTCCCTCAGACTTCTATTTGTTCCGGTCGCTACAACATGGCCTGTTGGAGCAGCACTTCCTTTCTGTCGCGGATATCCAAAAATGGCTCGATGAATGGTTCGCCTCGAAAGAACCTGCATTTTTCTACCGCGGAATCCTTTTGTTACCCCAACGGTGGGAAAGGGTCGTAGTTACCAACGGACACTACTTTGAACAGACTATCCTGTACCATCCTGTGGCAACACACAGGTGTTTGTGTGGCAAAAAACAGCAGGAATTAATTCAAGCACCTAATACTTCAATGAACTGTTCAAATGAATTTAAATTGTTTTTTACAAAATCGTTGGAACAAATATTCCCTTACGGTATCAACCAGTAGTTCTTCTGATTTGTTAGTATGGCTTCTGAGATTTTTCTTGAGAGCTAGCTCTCCACTTGGATTCGATACTTTCATTATGAGCTCCATTTGCCAGGATCTATAACATTTTTTGTGCAATTATAAAATCCGAATAAATTCTATCAAAAAATGATGCGTCAATCTTAGCTACTTTGACTTCCAGAACAAAAGTTGGAAATAGCTTCACTTAAAAAATACTGTAGCTTCGGGTAAAAAAAAAAAACAAACAAGCATAGTACTGTTATTCCATATATTTCCTTCATAAAATGTATTTACAAATGAAAATAGTCATTAAGGCATCTATTATAACGAAATTCTAAAAAAGAAACGTAAAATTTATCTTGAACTACTTTCTTTCACGTTGGGTGTGATCAGGTTTTACGTAAGCAAAATGGAACGATACATGGGAAATCAGGAACTACTTTAGTGTTTTGATTTGGAAGTACAGCCTTTTTTTTTTTTTCTTATGAGCTTTCTGACAGAAAATATAATGCTATAATGCAACGAAGGCGATATTGTGCTCATGGAAGCCTACGTCTAATCCTATTAGTTACGGATTTTGTTTGCCATTCAGTTGAAAGATATTCAGAAAAGTGACAAATACTACAAATTGTTCGTTATTTCCCCGATTTTTTATCTAACTAGAATGAACTACATTATAATGCAACAAAAGCCACAGATTTTAGTTCTTCATTTACTTAAAAGTTACACAAAAGTACTTAAAAGTGACAGTTTCTTTGTTAATGAGTGAATCATTTCTTTCTTATTTAATTCTTTGGACTTCTAGGTCGGTCATCCTGTGAAGCGCAGAGTTTTTCTTTCAGAAATTACAGTTCAGGATGAACAATGACAAGTGCTGATTGTACAACGATCAAACAAAATCTAAAATTTTAATTCTTTGAGAGCAGCTGGAAGAACGGGAAAAGAAAATTATGAAGCAAACTGGAACTTTATTTTGCAATAAGTGGTTTGGGTAAAAAGAAAAATTTGTGGGACAGCAAATATACTTTAATATCACTTTTCATTCCAGTATTATCACCATATATTACATTCATGCAGTATTCTTTGAAATTTGACTTTGTTTCACCTGGCTCCTAGATATGGAACATACTTGTGACACCCTAGTCATAAACAAAATGAGGAGGTATAGGAATGCTTCAATTAGTGTTACAAATTGTTCGTTATTTCTCCCGATATCCGTCGCCGCGTCTTGCTGTTTCCTGCGACATGTGTCGCCGTGTCTTGCTGTTTCAGGGAGTAGAAACAGCAAGATGCGGCGACGCATGTCGCAGATTCTCGGAAAGGTTTGCAGACTGTTTTTCTATTTTCTTAACATTAATTCTTTTTAAGATTTCTTTAAATTTTAAAACAAAGGAAGGGAAATTTCCACACATTTTTAACATTGGCTCGCGTTTAAGATGTAAAGCTGTAATCGATAGATCATGCAGACAACCACACTGCTGGAAAAAAAAATCCCAACACCACGAAAAAATAGTTGTAGAGGAATGAAATGGCGGCAATACATTTGTATAGGTAACATATTTAATCGATTAAGGTTTCAAGATCACAGCTTAATGTAAATGCGAGAAGAGCCATTTTAAATGTGAAATGCTGGTACATTAATAACCGGTGTAACCGCCAGAATGTTGAATGCAAGCACGCAAACGTTCATGCATTGTGTCGTACAGGTGCTGGATGTCAGTTTGTGGGATGGAGTTCCATGCCTCTTGCACTTGGTCAGTCAATACAGGGACGGTTAATGCTGGTTGGGGGTGACGCTGGAGTTGTCGTCTAATGATGTCCCATACGTGCTCGATTGGTGAAAGATCTGGTGATCTAGCAGGCCACGGCAACATGTCGACACTCTGTAGAGCATGTTGGGTTACAACAGCGGTATGCGGGCGAGTGTTATCCTGTTGGAAAACACCTCCTGGAATGCTGTTCATGAATGGCAGCACAACAGGTTGAATCACCAGACCGACGTACAACTGTGCCGTCAGGGTGCGTGAGATAACCACGAGAGTGATCCTGTTATCATAGGAAATTGCTCCCCAGACCATAACTCCAAGTGTAGGTCCAGTGTGTCTCGGCCGCAGACAGGTTGGTTGCAGGCGCTCACCTGGCCTCCTTCTAACCAACACACGGCCATCACTGGCACCCAGGCAGAACCGGCTTTCATCAGAAAACACAACAGATCTCCACTCCGTCCTCCAATGAGCTCTAGCTTGACAACACTGACGTCGCAAACGGCAGTGGTTTGGAGTAAGTGGAATGCACGCTACGGGGCGTCTGGCTCAGAGCTGTCCTTCACATAACCGATTTGTAACAGTTCGTTGTGTCACTGTGGTGGCAACTGCAGCTCGAATTGCTGCCGCAGACGCAGTACGATGCGCCACGGCCATACGCCGTACACGGCGGTCTTCCCTCTCAGTAGTGCCACGTGGCCGGCCGGAACCCGGTCTTCTTGAGGCAGTACCTTCCCTTGACCACCGCTGCCAACAATCATGCACGGTGGCTACATTCCTGCCAAGTCATTCTGCAATATTGCGGAAAGAAAATCCACCTTCTCGTAGCCCTATTACACGACCTCGTTCAAACTCCGTGAGCTGTTGATAATGGCTTCATCGTCTTCTTAAAGGTATTGTTGAGTAACATCAACACACTACGTCGAATCTCAACGATAACTAACGCTCACGAACGTTACAGCGCGTATTTACAGCAAACCTGCTTTGCATGTTCCGAGGGGCGGTACTAGCGCCACACGTATGCGCTGAGCGCGAAATTTGCATAGACGTCATCTTACAGATGTACTCTCACCGCCTACCAACTGTCGTTTATCTAACACAACTCCTTCTTGGTGTTGGGATTTTTTTCCGTCAGTGTATAATCGATAGATGCCCCTTCCCCGCCTTATTTTAATTTAGCTTTCATTCTTCCACATTTTTCAAACAGATAACTTCAACTTGATGAGATATAATTGCTTTTCTTGAGCTTTGAATCTCGGAAGCGATATGTTTATGCACTTTTGACGCACCATGCACGTTTAATGTGCGTGTTGGTTAAAAGGGCATAAAAACATTTCGGAAGCTAATGGTCGCAATTTTTTTTTTTTTTTTTTTTTTTTTTTTTTGGCGTGGAGGCCTAAATTTTAATCTAACTTAAAGTCAAATTAAGGCGATTTCTTGTTTTTTTTTATTTTTTTACGAGAGCCATATCATATTTTTATAGCATTTTCTCTGTTTCCGCGGCCATCGGCTTCCCGTTAGTTGACGTCACAACTTTTTTCCCCTTTTGCTTCAGGATAGCTTCACTTCAGTATTCAGTTAAATTGATAAGGTGTCTTTTTTTGTTCTTCCTCTTTATTTTTTTTTAAACCATATTTTTACACATTTTTATCGTTCGTCTTCCATTTTTTACGGTTGCATTACGAGGCATTCCGGAAGTTGATTGCAGTATTTGCATGTTTTGGCTTCAGATAGCTTCATTTCAGTTAGATTGTTGCTGGGTTTTTTTTTTTTTTTTTTTACATAATCCATATTTGTTAAGCGTTTGCAGCATTCCCTTTCGTTTCTGCGGCCATGCGGCTTTCGGTAGTTGATGGTCGCATTTTATTTTATTTATCTTTTTTACTTCCAGGTGGCTCTATCGTGGATTTTTTTTTTTTTCTAAAACCACATCTTCACGTATTTTTTAACGTCCCCTGCTTCGTTTCCGAAGCCGTATTATGCAGTACTCCAGAAGCTGACAGTCGCAATTTTTTTCAGCTGTTATTTTCTACCAAATAGTTTCATCTCAGATTGACGAGGTTAAAGGTTTTTTTTTTTTTTTTGTTTTTCACATTCTTTTTTATGTTTAGATTTTTATCAAAACTATAGAACCCTGAGATTTATAGACCAAATTTGAATTTCATTTAGCAGTAAGTAGTTTGGGTAATAGGCAATGCTTAATACACTTATATTATTACTCTTTATTCTGACATCATCACCATGCATTACGTTTGTGCACGATACTTTGAAATTTGCTTTCGTTTCACCTGGCTCCTAAATTTTGGAGCTGGCTCCTAGATCTGGAGCTTATTTTTCCAGCCCTCTGTTAGTGTATCCATGTAAATTGTAAAAGGAATGCAAATTAGAGATACACAGCAGTTACCAAATTATTTTTTGTTTCCTCTCTAGTAAATTAGTGCAGTGACTACCTTCTGACAATCATTACAGATTTTATGCCAACTGAATGTAGGAAGCATATTTGACAGAGAAAATAAGTAGAAAAATACATGGTGAAATTAGTAGGTGAGTAGAAAAATACATGGTGAAATTATAGGTGAATAAATTCATCTTTGAAAGTCATGGCTGTTTTGAGAGGATTTCACAAGAATGACGGGTTTTCAAAAAAAAGTCCTAAATGGCTGTGCATGAAAGTGCAATTTTTCCTACTATGATGCATGGCAGTGACAGCTGGGTACTGCAGAAGAAACATAGGAGCAGTTTGTGTGCTAGAGAGATGGTTTTCTTGCTGGGGGTTGTGGCAAGACACTCTGATTATGTGAAGGATGAAGATGTGTAACATGCAGCAAAATGCTACACTGCCGGACAATTGCTAAGGACGGATGACAATAGCAATGATAGCAACCATAAAATGGAAGGCAGGAAAATGTGGAAATTAGCATAAGTGCAGGATACAGTAAGACGTGTTTGCGTATGCAAAATTTGGATTGCCGAACTTGTTCGTGATGTCATAGCGCTGATAAGAGATATAAAGGATTTGACACGTATTGACCGTTGTTGTTCAAACGCAAAGTTGAAAGGAAAAGAATCAATTGACGAACTTGCAATTTTCAGTATGTCTTCCCGACATCACCTAGATGATTTTACGCGTGGCCGTATAATTGGCAAGATTGAAGAAGGGCGAAAAATAACAGATGTTGCCAGGGAGTTCGACGTCAGCCACAGGGTTCAAGGCTTTTCAAACAAATGGAGAGTGTAGCAAACGTCACGGGGGAGGTCGTGTTCGCAGTACGACACCTGCAGAAGATCAGTACATAGTGCTATCAACAAAAAGACACCGGCGCAGCACAGCTAGTGAGGTAGCAAATCAGTTTATGGCTGCTACTGGCAAGCGGATCTCCCGAAAAACTGTCGCCAGACGTTTGCATGAAGGAGGACTATACGCCCGCCGTCCTGTTGTGTGCATCCCATTGTCCAGACGTCACCGTACCGCCCATTTGCAATGGTGCCATCAACATCGCAATGTGCTTCCAACTGGGACTATGACTGGCCAACGATACATTAATGATCTTCTGCTACCTCATGTTCGCATGTTCCGTAGTGCTGTCGGTGATAGATTCATTTTCATGGACGACAACGCAACATGTCATCGAACAGTCGCTGTCCAGGAGTGTCTTGAGAGCGAGGATATTCAACGCCTCGTATGGCCAGCACGTTCTCCAGATCTGAATCCCATTGAAAATGTGTGGGGTGCTTTGGGGAGGAGTCTTGCTGGTCGCCAATGCCCTCCAATAAACAAGGACACCCTCATCCGTGCACTGACAGAAGAATGGAATAAATTACCCCAACAGCTGCTTGATAATGTTGTGCAAAGCATGACACGGCGTGTGGAATCTTGCATCGCCCTCCATGGTGGCCATATCCCGTATTGACATCTTACGCCGGAACGCCTGCGGACGGTAATTGCATTTTTTTCACGTTTACGTATTCTGCACAAAATGGCCTGTTTGTCAATTGAACACGTTCCAAAGCCTTCTGGATTTCAGAGCAAAATAAATTGTCTTTCTTGTAATGTCCTGGCATTCTGACATTATTTTATTTCACTTGGCATCCAACCACACTTACTTTTTTATGCACTATATAGCCGTTTATGATCCGTCCTTAGCAATTGTCCAGCAGTGTAGTAAGGTGGAGGCAAATATTCTTAAGTAGTGAAATGATTACTAAGAGAATTTATTCAGCCCAAGAGGCAGAAAAGAAGTGAAGAGGAAAGCCAAGGAAATTGTGAAAGGACCACATTCAGAAATGTCTGCAAGAGAAAAAGATAATGAGTTTTAAGTACAAAACATCCTGTGCAAGATATGTGATGGATGTCCACAAAGCTCGAGTTGTGTGCCAAGATCACTGCAAATGGAGATCTTTGATACATCAACAGTACATAAAATCTAGTTTCATGAGTGTTATACTTCAACCTAGAAGATGAGCTCTTTTTGAGGAGATAACCTCTGAATCTCAAGAGAACAGTTTAGGGATATGTATGTATGACAGGGAGAGAAATTTCGAGATCAAATACACTCGCCAAAAAAAAAAACCCCATCGCCACTCTTTAGTGCATACCTGCGAACTTTCAGAAACCGAAATCCATAAACAAATTAATCGATATATTCGATGAAATTACTTGTTGCGCATATTGATTAAATATATTGAACATATCAATTAAAAACGATATGTTAATGATATGATGACTACAAATGTTTGAATTTATCGGCACGTTTATTTCGATTAAAATAGAATCTATACATAATTTATCATTACTATGCTATCATTTTGATCTATAAAGAGATAAAAACTTATTTTTATGGAAGTTCCACCCTTTTACCCCCAAACCCAATAGGATTGTATCCCACGCCATCACGGAACAAACTAAAATGTTTTAAAAAACGAACCATTTTCATACTAGGTTTATCTTACGGAGTGACGGACAATGCGACAGTCAAATGAAATAAATAAGTGCCTGAGGGACACTAATTGGTAAATTATGCTCAACTAAAAACGAAGTGAACATTTTGTATGAATACAGTTCATAATAACTTTTAACAAAGGAAGTTAATTTCGTATTTTTCACCACACAATCGACATTAGATTTATGCTTGGCATTAGAAATAGTAATATCACTCCACCACGCAAAATGCTGAAATTACATCAACACGTAGTGCAAAATGCGTTTTTTTTGGGGTTTTTTTAAGATTTTGCAATACACGGGAATTCCTCAGAATTCGCATCACAAAATGTTTTGATAGTTGATAGTACCCCCCCCCCTCCTTATATTGCTGCTCATAGCAAATCACTAATACAACATTTATTGACACTTGAAAAAAAAATGCAACTAAAACTGCTATAGTAAAACAGCAACAGCTAAAAGAGATGCAGTTTGCAGAGGAAAAAATACCGACTACAGAGTTATCTGATTGAGCAAGTCAGCTAGGAAAGCCTTTGCGTGAAGAAGCTTATTCTTATTCTTCCCGCGAAAGGGCGGAAGAATAAGCCCCGCTCCTATGTCCTAACCTTTGACCATTTTCAATAGGAGTACGGCGAATTAGTATGGACCCCAACATACTAATTTCGTTTAATCCAGCCAAGAGATCATGCAAATTATCGTACGGACAGACAAATCTGGAACATATTACACTTCCTCAATCTACGGTTGGAAAGCGTAGAAAACTTACTGACTAAAGGACCAGCAAAATAAATCATTGCTGGAGAAGCACTGGGTCGAATGAGCATTGAATTTTTTTAACTTCCTATAATACTGCATTCTTTTGTTGGTTATTGCCAGAGAAGTTACGAAACCATGCCCCAAATGGATTTTTAATTTCACAAAACTGGCAGCTTTTGTTTAATTTTGTCATGTTTGGTATCGATCTGGGCTCAAAAATTCCACAGATTTAAAATCTGCTTGAATTATTTTTCTACGATAACTACGTTCAGAGATAGCATTTCGAACTAGGAGTAATAAAGACGTGTTCCAATGGAGGATGCCCGCCCGCCTGTCAACACGTCGAGAGATAAACAAGCCCAGCTGCAGCCGTTTACATACCGTTTACGTGCAGTGTAAGTTCTTTTAACGTTTGAAACAACATATTTGAAACAACATGTGGGAAAACTGCAGACAAATGTTCCCAAGTAACTGAGAAGTTTATTTGTAACTTTTACATGGGTGCTTCAATTTAAATGGATTATGTTAAATAAAAAGTCTTAATGCTGGGTGCAAATCATCAGAAAAAAAAACTGGAAGAATCAAATCTGCAAAATTAACACTCTGTTGGTAAAGCAAGTTTCATTTCCGTAACTTTCACGGGTAAATCATAAAACCTGGCAGGTATTTTAGCATTTCAAACCCTTGTCCACCAAACAACAGATAGCATTGGTTTACGCAATTATACAAGCATAGTTTCATAACAATAATCCAATAATATCCATCACTTTCAATTTTTTTTTAAGGACTCCACCAATTCAGAAAGAACTTTGATAGCTCACAATGCATGAAGGCTTTGCAAAGGTTGTGATCTCCAATCAGAGATCATGACATCACATGAAAGGAGAATGCTGCTAGGAAAAAAACACCATTTTACATACCGTATATCATCATCATCATCATCATTGTCAACCATTATCAATCCACTGCTGGATGAAGGTCTCCCCAAGTTTCCACCACAACGGTCTGTCTTGTGCCAGTCTCCTCCACGTCACCCCCGCATACTTTCGAATTTCATCCACCCATCTTCCATGTGGTCTTCTTCTGGGTCTTTTCCTGTCCCTTGGAATCCAATCTAAAATTTCGGCTGTCCATCGATGGTCTGTCCTTCTGGCAGTATGTCCAGCCCATTGCCATTTCAGGGATTTAACTCTGATCATGATGTCTTCCACTCTTGTCATTTTTCTGGATCCACGTGTTCCTCTTCTTATCTCTCCTGGTAACACCAAGCATGCACCTCTCCATGCTTCTTTGAGTTGTCTGCAGCCTTTGTATGTCTCTTTTAGCTAAGGTCCACGTCTCTGCACCATACGTAAGCACTGGAAGGATGCATTGATCAAACACTTTTCTTTTAAGACATAATGGCATATTGCTCTTGAAAACTATGCTGTTTCTTCCAAAAGCTCTCCAGGCAAGTTTTGTACGCCGATTAATATCTTCATCAATGTGACCCTCACTTGATATCTGCTGTCCAAGATAAACGTACGTGTCTGTTATCTCCAGCTTTTCTCCATCAATCGATAAATCTTCATTTCTTGTAAAAGCATGGTACATCACTTTTGTCTTCTGAAAGTTCATTTTTAATCCCACTTCTTTACTCTTGTCAGCAAGTTCCTGGATCATACTCTGTAGCTCTGATGGGGTAGTTGCAAAAATGACTATGTCATCAGCAAAATGAAGGTGGGTTAGATAATCTCCATTAATCTTTATCCCTTTGTTTTCCCAGTTCAGTGATTGAAAGACATTTTCCAATGTGGCATTAAAGAGCTTCGGAGATATGGTGTCACCTTGTCTCACTCCTTTTCCAATTTTTATGTGTGTTGTATTTTCAAACAGCCGAATCTTTGCACTTGCATTTTCATAGATGTTATTAATAATATTAATGTATGCATCTTCAATACCGCAGGATTTCAGAGCCATTGCAACTGCTGATGGTTTCACCGAATCAAAGGCTTTTTCATAATCGATAAAAGCCATGCACAATGGAAGTTCATATTCCCTCGCTCTTTCAATTAGTTCTCTCAGTACGTGGATATGATCTATTGTGCTGTAGCCACTCCTGAATCCAGCTTGTTCTCTCGGTTGAGCCATGTCCAGTGTCACCTTCAAGCGGTGTGAAAGAACTTTAGTGAAGATTTTATAAACCACTGATAGGAGGCTGATAGGTCTGTAGTTCCTGAGATCCTCAATGTCACCTTTTTTATGTAGCAAGATCATTGTAGCGTTGTTCCAATCCTCAGGAATTTTCCCTTCATTAAGGCATCGAGTGAAAATTTGGGCGAGTACTGTTTCGATTTCTCCACTTGCTTCTTTGTATGATGTCTACAGTAATTCCATCTTCTCCTGGAGCTTTTCCCCGCTTCATGTTCTTGATTGCATGTGCAACTTCTGCTGGAAGGACTGGAAGAACTCTGGTACTGGTACCTTTCATGATGTCTGGAGTACATGTATCATCCCTTTCATATAATTTGGAGTAGAAATCTTTTACTCTTGTCAAAATTTCGCCTCTATTTCTTGTTACAGAACCATCTTCTTTTCTCAGTGTCATAATCTGTTTTTTTCCCTTATTGAGATGTCCCTTTGCTATCTTTAGGCTTTGGTTGTTTTCAATTGCTTTCCTTACTAGTTCACAGTTGAATTTCCTTACGTCTTCAGTGATACTTTTTCGTACTGTCTTGCATAGCTCTATATATTCCACTTTGGAAGTCACATCTTCTTTAGTTGTCCTCATCACACTTCTTTTTTGCATCAACATTTTGGTTTTTCCTGATAATTTGTTCACATGCAATTTGTTCTTAGACCCAGCTAATTTTGTTGCTGTTTCCATAAGAGCTTTGGTTACTTTTCTGTTAACTTCAGAAATATCCACTTCTTCCTATGTTAGGCCTTCTAAAGCAGAGAACCTGTTCTTCAGTTCCAATTTGAAGGTATTATGGTGTTTTTTAAGGTTGGTTATGTCAATACATTTTGTTTGTCTTATGAGCTTGCTACGTTCGAGTTTAGTGTTGAGGTGCATCTTACATCTCACCAATCTATGGTCACTGCCTGTGTTGAACTTGTTTAGCACACTGCAGTCTTCTATGACGAATTTTTTGTTACACATAATAAAATCAATTTCACTTGTCGTCCCATTTGGATGTCTCCATGTCCATTTCCTGTGTGGCTTTTTCTTGAAAAAGGAGTTCAAGATGAAAAACCCTTCTGCCTCTGCAAACTCTACGAGAGTATTTCCACGCTGGTTTCTGTTGCTGTGACCGAATTTACCTACTGAAGTTTCATTCTCTTGCCGTTGCCCTATTTTTGCATTGAAATCTCCCATAATTATCTTCAAGTGCTGCTTACCTTTATTATTTAGATCACGAATTTCCTCATAAAATTCTTCAATTTCTTCTTCAGCATGACTTGTGGTGGGTGCATAAGTTTGAATAATCTGAGCCTGGTATCTTCTCGAGAGTTGGATAACGAGTCGTGCAGCTCTGTCAGAGGAACTTTCAACTTCTACAACTTTATCCTTCAGTTTCTTGTTTATTATAAATCCAACACCACTAGTTCTGCCAGTATCTGTCCCACGATAGTAGAAGAGATGTCCACTTTTCAGTTCAATGAGATCTTCTCCTTTTCTCCTTATCTCACTTAGCCCGACGATGTTCCACTTGATCCTTTGTAGTTTCTCTTCCAATTCAAGAAGCCTTGAATCAGAAGATAGGGAGCGTCCGTTATATGTAGCCAAGGTCAGCATCAGATGGCAGCCTAGTCCGGTCCTCCGGGGATTCTTAGCACCCTCTGCCTTCATGTCGCACTGGCCGCTGCCTTGGCCAGGTACATTCCAGCTGCCGGAGACTGAGGGTCAAGATTTAAGTTGTGGAGTCATTTTGGAGGGGTTTGGCCATAACTCACCACGCTGGCCAAGCGGGTTGGTGAGTGTGGGATAGCATTTCCTCTAATCCAGATGGTATAGTTATACCGCTATTGGCGGTCGTCAGAGCCCCTTTAGTGGGAACAGGATGTACCACGAGATGGCGGGGTTGACATTTGTCAAGGAGAGGCTGTGATGTTACGCATCACCTGACCTTACATCCCGTATAATACCGTATATACTTGCGTATAAACCGAGCCCCTTAGTTTAGCAGCTAGAAATTGGCAAAAAACCGGGACCTGCATATAAGCCGAGACTTTCACTTTAAAAAAAATATTTTTTTCCAAAAACTTTCGGCTTTTATGCGAGTATATATGGTATTTATAATAAAATTTTAAGGTTTTACTGAAGTGTTAATTTAGTCATCTTGGGAGCAAATGTTGCTGTATGTGCCACACACGCATTAACAGCTGTAGCCCTATTAAACTGGGGACGCGCAGAAAACAGTCATTTTATGAGCCAATCCCTAAAGTTAAACCATTCATAGGAGAGACATACTGTGTTTAAATTCATATTTTTATCATACTACAGTAAAATTTATTATTCATTCACGTCTTCCAAATATTTTTTCTATTAGGTAAACATTTCATGAATTTAACGATGACGGTGAAAATCCTCCAATCAACCGTTGACAGTGAGCAGTTTTCTTAGGAAATTAGTATCTACAGTGATTCACACTTTTTTTTAACAGTAAAATACTTACAAAAATTGTTTTCGCAAAGAAAAAAACACTGCCCTTCCCAGTTTCTAAAAATACGATTAAAATAGTGCATATTT
The DNA here is from genome assembly GCA_039090855.1 of Macrothele yani. Taxonomy (NCBI): domain Eukaryota; kingdom Metazoa; phylum Arthropoda; class Arachnida; order Araneae; family Macrothelidae; genus Macrothele; species Macrothele yani. Next base: position 69,699,233 of record CM077016.1, on the reverse strand, counting down.
TTATTTTTTCCCCGTAAACGAAGTTTCTCTGTTATGTCTGTCTTTGCTATCAAAAGTACGGCGGAGGGAGGGGGAATGCAGTGTCGAAAACCCGGTGTTTTGTGTTTTCGTGCACTGCTTAAAAGTTTGTTCTAGTAGCTCAATTGCGGGTGTCATAAATCTGAGGGAAGCTTGTTTATTTTTTTCTTTTTATTTTTTTCTTTGAGGGATTGTCTCTGCTGTGGCCTGCCTGCATCTCTTTATGGGATTCACGCCGCCCCTTGCTGGTCGAAGTTCATTCAAGTGAGTCAGTTCCCAGTAGTGGCACATAAACAAGCCTGAAGAGTGATCTTTACAGACTTCAAATGAGCAATACGAGCACCGAGAACCCAGCAGTTTATGGAAGGGGGAAAACAATGGCTTTGAAAAGGTTTACTCATCAGTGTGGAAATTTCAGAGAGGGAAAAAAGTAATTACAGAAACAAATTCAGCATATCAGCAGCACCACATGTGCCGCATATTTAAAAAAAAAAAAAAAAAATTTTGCCATCATAATAGCCGCGGCTGTTAAACAACGAAACTGCGGTAATTTGATGAGAAAAGTTTTACTCGCCAATGCCGAGCTGGCGACCGGAAATTTCGTGCCTTGTGTATGATACTATGAAACCATATAATACCCAAAATTCAACTACATGAAACAAATTCTATATTAAATCAAAACTATCTGCTTCACCACTATTCAAGGACACAGCAGAATCTGCATCTTCATGAACATAAATAGGATTGTTGTCCTCATCTTAATAACATCCACATCATGGTTGGTTGGCTGTTTTTTTGTCATGCAAGGGCCTCCATGGGCCAAACAGCAACAAGCACCATGGTTCATTCCAGAAGCGGAAAGAAAAATAACATCAATACATAACAAAACAAAAACACATATGTCAAAAGGTACACAAACTTGAAATGCAACGATGGAAAGGACTGACAGAAAAATGACAAACTATGCAACAGAAATGACCAATGGCAACAAAGGCTGCATGAAAAGAGGTGACTACGCGAAATGCTATCCAACGAACATTAAATTGAAAGGTCTTACTTTGCGCTTACAGCTTTGAAAAGCGTACCAAAGTACACACATTCAGAGGGCAAAGAGCTATTGATCTTTGCAATTGCTGTAGTACCTAGTCTTGGCTTTTTTTTTTTTTTTTTTTTTTTGGTAGAAGAAATATAAGGTGATGAAGATGATGAGTTCCTTTTCTCTATTTCTATACATATATTTTTTTCTACCTGTGCAAGTTTTCATTGTTTTTTTGTTTTTGTTTTCTGCACCCAGTACATGTCTTACCCAGTGACTACCCCACAAATTATTCTGTAGCACCATGATATCCATCGCACATTGTTCAGGAACTTTCTATTATGGGGTACTGATGAACACTTCTGGTAGAACTCATAATTATCAATGCCATTAATTATTTACATATTTTATTTTTGATGGTCTGGTTGACTGTTCCAGTCCTTATGGGGAGTATGAAGACTAAAAAATTTTGGGGAAAAAAGCAGACACATTATACAGACTTGCTTAGTTAGGCCAAACCAATTTCTAGTGACCTCCATTATGAATTCTAATGGTGGAGATCTCCAACACACAACAAAAAGCTTAGTCAAAGGCAAGAAATCATACGTATTAAAAATGTTAATATGCATATTTTAGGTCACTCACTTTTCTTGTCATGTCAGGGAATCCCATATTTCAAATGACATTTCATACACGTGTTGATAGTCGTATGCCCGGTTTCTGCATAAACTAATTACATTCACGATAGGTGCAATGTATTCAACCAGAATTTTCAAAACTCTGTGAAGGGTCCATGCATGTAATTTTATGAAGAAGCTGTTTTTAGCACTTGAATTTTGTCAATGGTCCAAAAATGAACTGATATTTTATTTAAACAAATCCCTGATGTGGGTTTTTTAGATTCAGAGGTTGATCCAGGTTTTTAAAGATGATACCCATTTTTGTGAAATTTACCCTACTTTTGCGAAATTTGTCAATTTTTATGTTTAGAGCAATTTCAATCCCCTATAATTATTATTCTGGCAGTAATTATTGTTTTATTAGTTTCCAGTTATTTTTGTATTTGTTATTTCAATTTATTCTTATTCAATCGCTAATTGTGGTTCATGCTTTTGGGGTTTGCACCAAGTTTTCTGTTTTGATTATTGTGTACAAAGATAGTTTTTTTTTTTTTTTTATATATACAGCTGTGATTATGTTTTAGCTGAGATCCCCTAAAATAATAATTACAGTAACAACAATAACACTCCTGATTGTATTAAACCAGGAAAGCCATCAAAAGACAAAATTGTTAAGTGCTGGAGGAAAAGAAATAAGTAAAATAAAAATTTGCTCATATGTCACAACTTGATCCCCCATAAAGTGAACAGTCAGCACCTTTCCATCATGCTCCTCTCCTCATAATTGTAAATACCGTACATTTCCCGGAATCCCAGCTGGTATGGCAAAGATTAATCTACGTAGGGATGGACAAAAACTACCAATTTCTTTGATCAGCGATGTTTCGCTTTCAATGTTTGAAGTTGCAAAAGAATATTTTCTGTGTGAAGTAAACACATTTCTCTCTGTTGCATTATTTTAAAGAGGAAGGGAATACCTTCCTAGGTCATGAATTAGCAATTTTTACACTGTTTTATCGACAAAAATTGAGTTCTTATCTTCAATGTTACAGGAGATGACACATCGCAGAAACATCGAGGTTTCCACTAATACATCACAAGCATTTTAACAAATACTACTAGTTACTCGATGTTGAATTGGTGAGTTATCACCGATATACTGAACAGCAATTTTACCCATCGATTTACCCAAGGGGGCGCCATTTTGATGTGCAGTTGCAATCTCCGTTTTCCAGTGATGTAGTTCTAAATGAAAAAGTGCCTTAGCAGTGAACGGTTAAGTAAAACACAACCCGTAAAAGAATTCCCTAAAATTTTTCAAAAGCCCTGCAAAACCTTGCTTGCTGTTTTTATTTAGCATTTTTATTAAATTTTCATTACTTACTAATTTTATCAATTTATATTTAAATTGCTGAATTTGATCAATTTTTAATGAGTGCAACAATGTTACATGAAAATTATACGCTGAAATATAAAAATTTTATTTTAATACCGCTCACTCGTTCTACACGATTCCTATATCAAGAATAATATATTAGTTACATGGAGCAGATGCAACTAATATAGTCACATCAATATTGCGACTAGTACACAGTTATTACTAAAATTATAAGGTGGATTTAGGGGATTTCTTTTGTGTTACCCAAAAAGGAATTTGAAAGTGAACTCAGCGATGTACTTTTACTAGAGCCGATAGTCGGTGGCGAGCAGTTTAAGAGGAATGTCCTTCACTTCTGTAAATGCTTATATCACTTGGCCGTCACGAATATTTAATTTTTCTCTGTTTTTTGGGGTTTTTTTCTTATTTTTGGTTTGTGGGGGGGGGGGGGGGTATAACAAACACTGTGAGCAACTCGATGGGTTATAAGCAGTCGCCCGTCCCTAATTTAGGGCCACTGGTTCCTAGAAAGAGAGAGAGACAGTACCATAAGCCAAACACAACATCCATGCCTCACCGGGATTCGAACCTGGACCCATCTCGGACGAATGGTCAGAAGCCTGCCCCACCGAGCCGGAATTTGCTTATTTCTACGGTATCCACGGCCTATAACTTTATTCTTACTGGTTTCAAGACAAAGGAGTTCACACGAATAACTTTCAAGACTATAAGCAGCCGCCCATCCCTAGTTTAGGGACACTGTTCCAGGGAAGGGACAGATCCAAGCCGGGCCAAGCTCGGACAAAAGATCAAAATACAGCACCTCAGACCACTCGACCACCGGAGCAGCCATCTCTGCTCTATGAACATTCGATTAAGATACTGGCATACTTCCATACAGAACACAGTTTTCTCTATTTTTACATACATCATCATCTAAACATTTAGCGCTTTTCCTTTCCAGCTAACCATACTGTGAAAAGTAAGTGGTGTGAATTCACAGAAAATTTCTGAAAATAATGTGCAGCAAAGTTGCCATAGGTGTCAGTCTTTTCAGAAATTTCCGTTTTTAAAACAGCCCGTTTATTTTAACTTCCTTATTTTAACAGATTTTTCCATAGTCAGAAAGACCGTAATTATTTAAGAAAAAATCCATTACAGGTTTTTCCGTATTTAAACTGAAATTCCGCAAAATCGACGACCCTGCATTTTTTTAGCCCTTACCCCAGAAAATCTTTTCGCTGCGTCAGGATTGAACCCACGTTGTTCCTTGGGTTGGTTTAACAGATAACCCACGCTTTTAACCACTGAGCTACACATGCTCGGACTGAATCATGACAACGTAAAACAAATTGGGTGAAGGTGTTTGTTTGGTTTTTTTGTCATTAATGTCAGTGATTTAGTCATTTTATTTTCTGTTGGAACTTACTATTTTTTTTAATAGATTTGTAATAACATTGTTTTACTGTAGGAGGACTTTTACAAATTAAGCAGTTTTCATCATGAATTTTTGAAGCAACAAAATGCTTTGCAACTTGATTTTTTAAATTGACAATGACTTTCAGTTATCTTTAACAAAGGGTGAAACATACTCTTTTATAGTACTATTTCACACAAAAAAAAAAAAAAAACCTCCTAAATATAAAATTTACTCTTGATAGCTATAATAGCTTTTGTCTTAAGATGTCCAAAGACTGATACATAGACTTGGTTTAAAACTCAGGCTTCACGCGACAATAACACATAAACATAAAAATTGAGCGAAAACACAAATAGTCACGTATGGTAAAAAGGTTCGCTTAGCGGTAGCTTTCGGTCATCCTACGACCTTGATCACCCACGATTGACTGGATGGGCTGGTTGCCAGAACTACAATTTGGAGTTCCAACACCCCAACTTCAATTAGCCCTCGAAGGTCAGAAAACTATCATGCGGAAAGACGTGGTCTAAAGGTCAGAAAACTATCACTTGGAAAAACATGGTCTAAAGGTCAGAAAACTATCACGCGGAAAGATGTGATCTAACACGTAAACAAATCTGCTGATAAATTCCACAGGAGAATTCACGGGAGCCAAGACCTAATTTTTAGTGACTCACGTATAAGCCGACCCCCAAATTTGAAAACTTTTGGCTTATACATGGGCGGTCGTAGTGAGCGATGGGTTTGCCTCCTCGGGGCGCTCCGTGGTAACAATGGCACACACAACAGCAACTAGGGCCTCTGTGAATCTTGGAGAGGTGCAAGCTAGTTCTGTGTGACATTGGCGAAAAGACCCCAACTCACTGGGTTTTGTTCCAGAATCCTTAGGTTGAATGACCAACTGGAACCCTCAGCTGTGGGCTAATCCTCCACACTGATGTACTTACCTGATTAGAAAGACAAAAAGAAATATTAAGAATGACTCAAGTGTGGGATATGGTGGACCTACCACACTTGAGAAGGACGGTCCACCACGGAATCGACCTGGACTTTCTAAACGGCGTATGAGAAAGCGATCTCGGTTGAGTGAATGTAAGATTGGTGTATGGAATACTAGAGGTATAAATGGCAAGATGAGTGAGGCGATTGAGGAGATAAATAAGTATAGACTGGATGTGCTGTGTGTAAGTGAAACCAAAAAGAAGGAAATTGGGGTAGAAGAAGTGAATGGCACGGCGAGTGTGTGGTCTGGAGTATTGGATAATATGAGAGGACAGGCTGGTGTAGGTGTGATTTTAAGTGAAAAGATGAAGAACAACTTGATTCACTATTGTTGCGTAAGTGAGAGAATTCTCTGGATTCGTTTGAAAGTGAAACTTCAGAGAATTGTAATTGTTGTAGTGTATGCTCCTTGTGACTCGGAACCTTCTGATAAGAAAGAAGATTTCTGGAATGAGCTAAAAGCTGTTTTGAGCCAGTTTGGTGCTAAAGAAAAAGTTATAATAGCAGGGGATTTCAATGCTAGAGTAGGTGTGAAGAATGCAATTTCTGACAATGTTCTGGGTAAGTTTAATGATCCTTGTGTAAATGATAATGGTGAAAGATTAATTGAACTCTGCATTGAGAATGATTTGTGTGTATCTAATACATTTTTCAACCACAAGTATATACACACATATACTTGGGAAAATCGTACTCTTGGTCAAAAGAGTGCGATAGATTTTGTTGTTTACGATCAGCATTTGAAACACTTAGTTGTTGACACCCGTGTGATGAGAGGTGCGGATGTTGGTTCTGATCATTACTTGGTAGTGTCACGAGTGAAACTTAATGTTGGTTGGAGGAAAAGGAATAGGAAGAGACCCAGGATAGAAAAAATAAAGGTTGATAGGCTCCTTGAAGATCATCAGCGGTATTCTGACTTACTCAGAGAACGACTGAAGGATCTGAAATCTTGTGAGAGGGATGTAGAAAAGAAGTGGGAATGTTTTAAGAACTGTGTTGTCACTGCTGCTAAAGAGGTCTGTGGCACCACAATAGTGGGTAACAATAGAGGTGATGCTTGGTGGAATAGTGAGATTGATGAGGCAGTAAAGAAAAAGAAGGAAGCCTATTTGGGGATGTTGCAAGGTAGAGTCTCTGTGGATGAATATCGCTGTAAGAAGCGTGAAGCTGCTAAGCTGGTTCGCCACAGTAAGGCAAAAGATAGGAAAGAGAAAGTGGAAAGGCATGAACTGGCTTTTTGGAAAGATAGAAAGTCCTTCTGGAAGTACATGAGACTCAGGAAAAATAGGGGAAACAAAGTTATAAGTTGTGTGAAAAATGAGATTGGGGAAATGATATGGGAGCCCAATGAGTTAAGTGACAGATGGGGCGAATACTTCTGTGAGTTATTAGATCAGGAGAGCAAAAATGATTCTGAGACAGATGATGTCACAATGAGGGATGAAAGCACAGGAGGGATCTCAAGAGAAGAAGTGTGTAAAGCTCTAAAATCTCTTCAGAATGGTAAGGCTCCAGGAGTTGATGGCATAACTGCAGAGATGTTGAAGTATGGTGGTGACTCTATAATTGACTGGTTAACTGAAATTTGCCAGTTGTGCTGGGAGTTAGGAATGGTCCCTCGGGATTGGAAGGATGCTATCATTGTTCCCTTGTATAAGGGAAAAGGTGATCAGACTGAATGCAAGAACTATCGTGGTATGAATCCAAGAACTATTAGGTATTAGCCTGTGCCAGGGAAAGTGTTCGGTAAGGTTGTTATTGAAAAAGTACAGGGTCTTACATCAGAGAAAGTGTGGGATGTTCAGAGTGGTTTTATGCCTGGTCAAGGCTGCACTAACCAGATTTTTGCATTACGCATGATGATTGAAAAGTATCTGGCTGTTGGGAAGAAAGTTTTTACTGCCTTCATAGATTTAGAGAAAGCTTACGACCGAGTCAATAGGACACTTTTGTGGAAGGTATTGAATAAATATGGTGTTACTGGGAATCTACTTAATAGTGTAAAAGCCACGTATGCTGGTAGTAGAGCTTTTGTACGAGTGAATGGTGTTTTATCAAAATGGTTTTCCATTGGTGCAGGAGTTAGACAAGGTTGTGTAATGTCACCATGGCTGTTTAATGTATTTATGGATACATGCATGCATGAGGCCAAAATAGATAATTGTGGTTTATGTCTTGGTGATATCCATGTGTGCAGATTGCTGTATGCTGATGACACTGTCCTGTTGGCAGAGAGCAAAAGGGAGTTGCAGAGTATGTTGACTCGGATGCACGAAGTTTGCATGAAATTCAAACTGAGTATAAATAAGGGAAAAACCAAAGTTATGGTGTTTGAGAAAGGAATGGGTAGCACTGAATGTAATGTAAGTATAAATGGCACTGTGATTGACCAGGTGAGTGAGTTTGTGTATTTAGGAAGCATGTTTGACAGAGAAAACAAGTTGGATGGTGAAATCTGTAGGAGAGTGAATTCTTCTTTGAAAGTCATAGCTGCTCTGGGAGGTTTTCACAGGAATGATGGGTTCTCTAGAGAGTCCCGCATGGCTGTGTATGAAACAGTAATTGTTCCTACTCTGATGTATGGCAGTGAAACCTGGGTACTGCAGAAGAAACATAGGAGTCGTTTGTGTGCTGGAGAAATGCGTTACTTACGTGGGGTTTGTGGCAAGACACGATCTGATTGTGAGAGGAATGAAGATGTATTGCAATTGTGTGATGTAAAGCAAAATGTTGTTAGCAAGGTGGAGACCAATATGCTTCGGTGGTTTGGCCATGTTGAAAGAATGAGTGATGAAATGCTTACTAAGAAAATATTTTCAGCCCAAGTGGCAGGAAGGAAAGGCAGAGGAAGGCCAAGGAAGACATGGGTGGATCAGAGTCAGGAGTGTCTGCATGAGAAAAAGATTATGAGTATGAAGAATAAAAGATCTTGTGTACGGCGTGTAATGGATATCAGTGAAGCACGAGTTGTACGTCAAGATCGCTGTAAATGGCGAAGGTTGATACGACAACAATAAGTAAAAATATCTGGAAGTTTGTATTTCTTTTTGAAGCTAACCTCTGAATCTCAGAGAACAGCTTAGTGATATGTATGTATGTATATACGATATATTTCCATTTGCTATAGAAGAGAAGTGCAAAATCTGAAGACAGATTATAGCAGGTTAAAACCACCACTCTGAGAAATAAATCATAAAAACATATGCCTACTCACCAGCACACGCAGTTGTATCAATATTGAAAAGCCAATCAAATCCAAATATACTACTGCCGTCAGATGGAACTGGGGATGGCAACTGAATTTTCCTTGGTTCAGTCCAGGCAGCAAATGGAAGAGAATTCTTGTCACGAGATTCTAAAAGATATGGTACAGAAGGCTTGTAGATAAGAGTGAAATGACTGTCATTACTGTCTGGCAAAGAAATTGAAAGTGTCTCACTAGATACTGATGATGTTTCACCACTTGTTTTATGCTGCACTGGAGCAATAGCTGGAAAATCACCAGCATAGGAAGTGTGTTTTTCTTCATGAAGAACATGCATTGGAAATGAAACAGACGATGCAGTATCTGTTTCTACAACTGGCTTTTGTTCATTTGTATCACATGCTGGCAGAGTGGACTCTGGAACACACGAGAATGATGACCCATTATCATTGCCAGCTTCAGATATTGAGTGTGAAGATGGCATGTTTGATAACAGTTCTTCTGATATACCTAAAGAATGACTGCTTCGTGCTGAGAATGTCCTGGTATGCATAGATGAGGCAGCAGTCTCAAGTGACTTATGTCTCACTAAAGAACAATTTGATGATGGAATTTTTCCAACATTTGAAGGATTTGAGTCATAAATCAGATCTTCAGGAGAGTTAGTCCGACCATAGTCTGCATTACAAAACTGAAGTTCATCGCTAAGTTCAACTATGGGTTTGATAGCTTCACTAAAACTAGGGCGTAAAAATTCTACACTTCTAAGAGGTACAGATGGCCTTGGATGGCACACGATTCCACTGCTGCTACTTCTACCGATAATTTCCAAACTTACAGGGTGGGAAGGTGGAACACTTGGAGAAGGCTTTTCTGGGCAAGTTTCAAGTTCACTATGAGCTCGTCTAACAACTCGCTTATCACGCTCGCTCCTTGGTTGACTACGGTTCCTTCCCCGGGCCAGTTCTGCAGCACGAATACTAGGATCCTGAGACATGAATCCCAACTCCACAGAACCAGTGCCTTTAAGAAGTGCTTCTGAACTTGAACTTGATGAGAGGCTGAGGGCACTTGGAAGATAGCTACTGGTATGATGATGGGGATCTACAAAAAAGAAATAAATAAGACTAGAAATCTCACATCAAGTAAACCGTAGCATGAATTACCAATCATGTTTGTACATTAAAGAAAAACTTTGCAAAAACTGCAAGACAGACTTACTGCATTTACATATCAAATCAGGAAGAGCCCTGAAATAAAAGAAGCAATCCTCTCCATCGCATATTTATTTTCTTCGGGCACCAGGAGTTCACTACATTCACACATGGAATGGGCAGTGCAAATAGCATCCATTTATATCACACACACTCCTGCCCACCTCAGCAGAATGGATGTGTCGGACAGTAAGGTTACACATATTAAAGCCCATATCACCAGACATTCAATGTCCCATAAAAAGTTGTGTACATATCATTCTCAGTCACCTTTCCTCCAACACCATTACTGTAACAAATATGGCCTTTCTTTAAACACTGCCTGATTTTACCAGCCACTACCCTACAAATCTACAATCAGCAGAAAGATTCAACATCCTACCTTTTCAGAATAGCACAAAATGGCAGGCCTCTGCCTAAATGACCCACACCTACCAGGATTATGGGTTTCTTCCTGTTTTGCTTTGCTCATGACAAAACTCATAAAACTTCAGATAACAAAAAAAAAAAAAAAAAAAAAAGTTGAGCTACTTATTATTTCCTGTGGTTTAGTAAATGGCTTTTCTCACAAAATATTGCATAAAGTTGTAAAATAAAAACTTACAATTCCCATATTCTTTACAGAATTTTTGGAAAACTCAGGATATTAACACAGTAAAATTAGAAAATCGGAAGGCATGAAATATCTGAAGTCCCAAGGAAGAAACTGCAAAGTTGGCAACTCTGCTGTTTACTTTAATTTTCCCAATACAAGATCAACTAAATGGGAATGCATCACTTTGTATTTTCATCCTTCAGTGGCTAAAGTAGCCACTATAAGTATACAAAAGCACAAAAATTATGTGCAAACAATTACAAGAAAAGAAAATGTGTAGAAGCACAATTAACCAACTGTAAATAGAGCAACCCAACCATTGGTTTTTGAACAATGTCAGCAGAACAACAAAAATGACAATAGGAATAAACCCACACCAGGTCTCTAGTTACAGACAACTGTGTATTGCAGCTTCGTAAATCACTACCTTTTATCATAAGCTTTTGAAGTGCTGTTAAACAAAATCTGAAGTTCAGCTACAGCACACAACACAAAAAATTTGTTCTACCCATGCAAATTTTATCTCATTACAAAGGCAGTGAGAGTCACGATACCGTGATTCAGATTTACAGGAATAAACCACATAGGCAAGAGCATAGATAAAAAGTAAATTCTTACCTATCTGCTCCTTTTGCATTGAGAGATTTCCTAAAGTGTCCATTGCATTCCCAATGTTTTCTTTCAAAACATCAGTACTCCAAGTTCTTACTTCTGAAGCAGCAACTAAAATGTGAATATAGTGTGGTATAACAGAAATGATATGTGAATGCAGAATCAATACATAAAAGTTTTACATATTTTTTTTTTTTTTTTTGTAATCAATGCCACTAAATCAAATAATGAATAAGTTTGGGGATCTTTTGTTTTATTTCTTAGACACAAGTTGGGTTTGGCTTTGCTAAGAACACCGAAAATGCAAAATAAAAGAATATCACAAAAGGAAAAATTTGTAAAAAAACAACATTGTAGCTATTGTAAAGTTGTTTTTTTTTTTGTTTTTTTTTTTTTTTTGGTAGTAATAAAGCAAGAATGGGATTTTTCTATTAGTACTAACAGATGGCGGTGCATGTATCAAATGAATGGTAAAGTGAGGAACAAGCTGATGAACATTCCGTTAGAAATAGTGTTATCCATGCAGCAGAAGGCTACTTATGTGTGTAAAATGGCTCATCAAGATCAAATTAACAACGCAAGTACAGCAGAATTTTACTCAAACGTATGCAGTGTGTTATCCACCATCGAGACACGACATAAGAAACAGATATCATCACTTTATGGAAATGGGTAGTGTTTTGAAGAATTCCTCCTCAGGAAGGCAATGTGTAGCTGACATGACTGTGGAATCCATTAGGCAAGTATTTCAATGTAGTCCAGGCAGATCAACAAGACTAGCATCTCCAGAATTTCAAAAGCCATATTCAACTATGCAGAAAGTGACAGTTGAATGTGGCATTCGATTCTACGAAGTGCAAATTTTAAAGCTCCATATACACAAGAGTAAGAAACCTAAACAGATGGAATTTGTGTTAGAGCTTTTGGATAAAATTGAAAACAATAACTCTGTAAATAATGTTCATCTTGAAAACTGGCTTCCTAGTTTATTAAATTAAACACAAACTTTTAATATGTTTTTTTTTTCAGGAATTATTTATTTTAAATTACATTAAAGAGAATTAGCAAGAAATATAATATGTAGGTCGATCAGTAAAAAGGTTACATGTGCTATAAAATAAATGCAGGATGCCATGCAAGTGGCATAGATGACACGTACGTTCAAGAGATGGCGCTAGTGTTTCAGGCACCTCTGTGAACTCCTGTGTCCAGCAGTGATATTTTGAAATGGCGAAGCGGTTGGAAACATGGTCTTAGGTCAAAGTGAGAGCAGTGATAAGGGTATTATGGGCCAAAAACGTGCCTACAGCCGAGATTCATTGGCAGCTTGTCAAAGTTTATGGTGACAGCATGATGTCTTGACAACACTGGCAAAATGGTGCCATTCGTTTCAATCTGGCAGGGATGATGTAGGGAAATGACACTGCACAAACAGTTGACATCCAGGTTCATCGACAACAGAGATCAACACTGCATGTGTCGACGAAATGATTCAAGACAACCAAAGGGTAACTTTGCACCATATTGCGTCCGAGTTGGGATTGAGCAATGGCATTGTTCAACATCTTGTGGTGGATGTTTTGCAGTACTCCAACGTTTGTGCCAGATCAGTGCCACGTTCATTATCCGTCAATCACACAGCAGCACGAATTATGGCACGTGCAATGTTCCTGCAGAGTTATGCTGAAAACAGACAAAGCTTTCTTGACTGTATTTTGGCTGGGGAAGAGACGTGGCTCCACCAGAGATGCAAATCTCAAGCAGAACTTATCAGTAATCAATAGGGGAATTTTCAGTAATGTGTCAGTAATGGAACACAAACTTCCAGTAATATTTTCAGTAATGTAACATACCACTTTTTTCAAAGTTAATTAAAAGAAGAACAATATTATAGTACTACTGTGTAACCTGTAATACTTGTATATCATAGTAACTTACTTTCACATGAATTACAGGACACTATCATAAAATATTTCATTAAAGTCCTGCTTTAATGAATTTTTCTTTGTTTCTAAATTCAACAATTTGATGGGTACTGTTAAACAGAAATTATGTTTTAAATTAATAAATCTAGGAATATGTATTTTAACAAATCCTTTACTATCATATAAATTTCTTCTTTCAACAGCACAGCCTGAGAATGTATTTTAACAAGTCCTTTACTATCATGTAAATTTCTTATTCAAAATTATGGGTGTGGTTAGAAATTAATGTATACTTATAAAGAGAAAAACCAACTTCATTCTCTTTTCCCTCAGTATTCATATGTGGTGTTATTAGTATGACGGGAAAGAAACTGAAAAATAATAATTAGGTTTACCTGTTAGTTTTGCCTGCAGTTTCAGTTTGTTTTGCCTTACAAATGCTTTCTTTCACTTCAATACTAATCAGAAATTATGTCCCTGTATGCTGACAGTTTATAAATGCAATTTTTTCTATGAGTATAATTACACATTCTATTTCAAAATTCTTTACATATTTACAAGCCTTTAAGCCAAACTTCTCTAAACTAGTTGGCTGCCTTTAAGTGCTGCCACTGTGACATGCTTTGCATCAGCCAATTCTTTTTCTGAAAATGTGACAGAATGGCAAACCTCTGAAAATGATGCCATCTTCACTTTTAAGACTAACAACGCTCCTGAAGTTTCAGTGGCTAGGTTTGGCTTCAACTCTCTTTGACTCTTATGGACAATGCTAAAAAAAATTCTGCAGTTGCATTACTGCGTGGCACAACAAGAACAGCATGCATCAGGAGGGGCAAAACTTTTTTAGCACCAATTGCACCAGTCATTTTCAAAATACTTGACCATGTGGTATTAACTGTAGGACTATTCAAAACACCTTCTTCTAATTCATCAACCTGATACAAGGCAAACTCCAATTCCAACTTGTCCAGATCACTGTAACTAACAACAGCAGCTGGGAAAACATTTGCCAAGTACATTACTGAAGAAAAGGAAGCTTTCTTCCCAATTCCTATATCAGCAACTTCAGCGTGCAGCAGAAATTCATTTTTCAGTGGAAGTGTCTTCAAAATATAATCATGTCACATTTAACAATAACACAGGATAGTGAGAACATTGCGGGAAGAAAAAATTACAATTACGGGAGAAATCTTTGCTTCAACCGTCTTCCATTTTTGGAAACTCTTTCCTCCATTTTTAAGCTGAAATGCAAGCACTTGTGGAATAAAAGGATATTTAAGAACAATACTGGGCAGAAGGAACATTACGAGAAAAAAATTACGATTCTGGGAGAAATCTTCACTCCATCTAACTTTCATTTATGGAAGATGGAATTCCGTCCTCAAACAGAAAACAACCCCCACCACCAACAGTTTGTGACTGATCTTGAAAAAGCCCCAAATGATAACGGACCGACGTAATCCCAGCCCCGCGCCGTGCACACTTTTCACTTAGCTTTCAAACAAGCAAAACACATCCCTCCTCTACCGGGGGGGGGGGGGGGAGAAACAAAGAGCTGCAGAACGAACTTTGTTCAGAGGCTTCAGGCCGATGTAATCCCGGGCCATGGCGAATAAATGTGGGACATGGCGTCAGTACGGGATTCCATGCTTTCTTTTCACTTAGCTTTCAAACAAGCAAAACACATTCCTCCTCCTGAGAAAAAAAGAAACAAAGAGCTGCATCATGAATTTTGTTCAGAGGCTTTTACATTGATTAATTACAAAACCAGTAAAACATTATTAATAACAGCGAAAATCTGAATATTCGTAATTTTTGGTCAGTCATCCATAACTCCATAATCCCGGGGATAAATCCGTAATAATTATGGAGATTCCATAATGATAGGCATCTATGCTCCACCACTTTGCTCCCACCAGCAAGAGAGCTTCCATGCAATGGAAACGTGCTGCTTCACCACCAAGGAGGAAGTTTGAAGTCACACTGTCTGCTGAAAAAATTATGGCATCCATTTTCTGAGATTTCTCAGGTGTGCTTTTGGTGGACTTCTTAGAGCATGGACGCACCATCAACACTGATCGGTACTGCGCCATGTTGAAAAAATTGCATGAGAGCATCTGACAAAAAAGAACAGGTCTGCTGAGCAATAGTTTCATTCTCCTTCATGATAATGTGAGGCTACACATCGCCAACACCACGCAGCACTTGTTCCACAAATTCCAGTGGCAGGTGTGGAAGCACCCAGCCTACAAATCAGACTTGGCTTCAAATGACTTTCACCTCTTTCCTGCCCTGAACAGCACCTGTCTAGTACTCACTTTATGTGTACTGATGACATGAAAACAGAGGCAACAAACTGGCTACATCAGCAGGGACATGAATTTTTTGGTCCGGGATGGACAAGCTGGTCATGCGATCCAACAAATGTCTGATTTGTCACCGTAATTTCGTCAAGAAATAGTGCTTCATATCCTTTGTCACATCACACAAACAATGGTGAGTTTTCCTTTCCCCTACTTGAATGTGTAACCTTTTTTTCTGATCAACCCTCATGTAAGACTAGTGCCAAATTTAGAGAACAAAGTTAAAAAATTCAATAAGATAGTTCAAAGAGAAGAAGATATTTTTAAAATGCAAGTACTAGTCCATGAACTAAAATGCAGTTGTCCTACATAGGAAAGACGGGTTCACAGACTGGAAACTCAAATAGCAGAACATGAAACAGCTATAAAAAATTGCTCCAACAAAACAGGTTTAGACAGGCATGTTAGAGAAACTAGTCATAACGTGGACTGGAATTCCCTTAAATTCATCAGTTTTCAAAGCAGCTTTCAAAAAAAAAAAAAAAAAATTAAAAGAAGGAAAGGAAATTGGAAAGAATCAAAATCCCATCATCAATGACTGCAGAGGTTTGTCACTGCCTAGCATTTGGCAAGATTTTGTGAAAAATAACTGGAACCCTGCCAAGGTTAACCATAACCACAATAGTGACGGTGAAAGAATGACAAGTGACTGCCTGATGAAGGACAAGTGTTTTCTCCAAAAATTAGCAATTTAAAATAAATAATTCCAAGAACAAAACCCATATTAGAAGTTCAATTAAGTGTTTAAAACAATAAAATGTTTCTGCAGCATGTAATGTTTTTGAATAAAGCAACATTTCATGTCTCAGGCCATGTTAACCACCAAAACATTGGAAAATGGAGTTCTGAACCCCTACGTGCTGTATGAAAGTATGAGAGGAGTGCAAAATTCAATGTCTGGTGTGGTGACATGCATGACTGGATATAACAGAGCCTTTTTCATCAAAAAAGACAGTGAGTAGGACTGTTTATCTTGATGTGTTAGAGCAATTCAGCTTACTATATTTGCTCCAATGAGATGGGACTCTACCACACTGGTCTCTTTCACTCTGTGAGAGAGCTATTTGATAAGGAGTTTTTGGGTAGACGAATTGGCTGAGGAGGGCCAATTTTTTGGCTGCTTTGTTCTCTAGATTTAACCCCACTAGATTTTTTTCTTGTGGGGATATGTGAAAGACATGGTGCAATCTACTCTGGTGAAGGATCCTCTGGAACTTTTCAAATCAGAATCACCAATGCCATAGCCATGATTCTGCCTAATATTCTTGAATGCACTTGGAATGAATTGGAATATCATTTAGATGTCATTCAAGCAATAAAGGCATTCACATAGAAATCTATTATGTCAGAAGAAAGAAAAATCTTCCATCTGTCACCTGCATATAGCTGACAATAAAATACAGGTACAGTCAACTCTTTATGTACCACAACCACCTGTGAATCACACTGTGGCATTACATCAAATTTCCAAATTATTTTTAAGTAACCCAAATTTTGTTAATTATGGTACATCATAAATCATAAGTAGAATTAAATTAAAAACATGTCAATCAGAAAAAATACAGTTATATGTGGTGTACTTAGTGCACACTGTAGTTCAAAGTGTCTGTTTTTTCTAGGAAGCTTCTGATTTGCATCAAATGTGGAAATTTACTTTGCATAGTAGGAAGACAAAGTTAATATTTTAATTATAAGAAAATGAATAAAAAATTATGTTACGCTATTAAAACTTTATTAAGTGAAAATTCATAGCATTACACAAAATCGTTTCACATATCTTAAGTTTCTTTTAAAAACCTCGTCTATCATCATTTGTGTTTTAGATTTCAATCCAATTACTTTTAGAGCACAATCTAGTTTCACAAGTGCATTTGAAATATCACCATCCTGCTGGTTGTCTTCAAAGAATCTTCTTAATGTTAAAAGACACTGATTCGCACCTTTGATCTAACTAACTAGTGTCTTCAACATTAAGGTTTGCCACAGATCACGGTCCGAAATATGTTCAGACCAAAGGAATGGCATTCTGCAAGGATGGTGGTAAATCGAGAGGCAGTACATCGAGGGTTGAATGTACATGCATTACTATACAAGATATTAATTTTTTCTTTTGTGACATTCTTTTATGTAGACCCTGTAGTACCTGATAAAACTTCTGTCATGTTTACAAACACAGCAATTTGGTGTTATTGTAGATGTGTTTTGAGTTGCAATTTATGACTCCACCAAAAGGAAAAAACCACTGACTGGTAAATAAAGACTGCTACCTTCAAAATCATGATTCTCTGTCCTCCGCAGATGTCATCCTATTTATGAAAAAAAACAAAAAAACTAGAAGATAATGATTTTGACAAATTCAATTGATTTATGACATAATAAAGACTTCATTTAACCAATAAATTCAGTGTAGCACGATAAGCATGAATTAAATTTGAGGGAAATTAGCATTCTGCACTTCAGAGATTATACTTATATACGTGGAACTTTGTCATATTAATCTATCTCTGTATAAAAAATTCTCTGAGCCAAACGTTGGAAATGGCAGGGCACAAAATTTCCAATTGCCAGCTCGCCAATGGCGAGTGAAAATTTGTCTTTGGCGAGTAAAACTTTTCTCATTGAATTACCGTAATTTCCTTGTTAACAGCCACAACTGTTATGATGTTGGTTTTTTTTTTTTTTTTTTTTCAAATATGCGGCACATAATACGGTGGTGCTACTGATATGCTGAATTTGTTTTCTGTAATTACTTTTTTTCCCTCTGAAACTTTCACACAGATGATAATCCTTTTCAAAGCATTTGTTTTCCTCTTCCATAAACTGCTGGGTTCTTGGTGTTCGTATTGCTTGTTTGGAGGCTCTAAAGATCACTCCACTGGCTTGTTTATCTGCCACTGATATGAAGGGAGCTGACTCGCTTAAATGAACTTTGACCAGCAGGGGTGGGGGGAGGTGAATCCCACCAAGGCAGGCCAGCTGGAGACCACAGCAGAGGCAATCCCTTAAACAAAGAAAGAAAAGCAAAAAATAAACAAGCTTTTCTCAGATTTATGACACCTGTAATTAAGCTACTAGAACGAACAGTGCGCGAAAACACAAAACGTGGGGTCTTTGGAGCTGCATTTTTAGCACGTCTTTTGTAAAAAAAGACCATACTTATGTTATTGGTTTGTCCATCCGTCCATCTGTAGACACGATATCTCTCCAACTATTAGTCCGATTTGAAAAATTCTTTTTGCATTGGGAAGCCTGAAATATGCGAATGATGATCCTTCATTTCATTTTTTTTTTTTTTTATGATATACAATTTTGCCGCTAGAGGGTGTATGCAGATGATATCGAATTCAAAATACATTTTATTCCATATATTTGCTTCTAAGCATCCGATTGAAAAAATTCTTTTACCATTCAATTCCACTTATGTCGAAGTGCTGGGTACAGCCACTTTTTCAAATTACGCATAGATTTTCCGCTAGGGGGCATAAAAGTAAAGTGTGTTTTCCCCGATATCTCTACTTCTAAAACTCCAATTTGAATTTTTTTTTTTTTTTTTCTTGAGCTGATACAGTTCCTGATGGAAAATCTTTTGCATATAATTTTTAATTTATTTATTTATTTATTTTTTTGATTGGAGGTTTAACGACCACCGTGAGCAACTCAATGGGCTATAAGCAGTCGCCCGTCCCTAATTTAGGGTCACTGGTTCCAGGGAAGGGAGAGAGCCAGTGCCGTAAGACAAACACAACATCCATGCCTCACCGGGATTCGAACCCGGACCCCTTCGGACGAATGATCAGAGGCCAACGCCTTAGACCACTGCGCCACCGGCGCGGCTAATTTTCAATTTTTGATAAAGAATAGTATCAAAATCTGCTTCTGATGTATTTGACACAAAATCTGAGCTAAAACCTTGATGGAAAAAATTCATTCGCGCACCGATGCCACTCACATTGATAAACCTTTTCGGAATATTTTCTTCTTAAAATATTGCATAGTTTTTTCATCAGGGGGCATAGATGTATAACATATTTTTGTCAATATCTCTGCTTCTAATGGCCCAATTTAAAAAATTCCTTCTTTATTGGATAGTTTCCGGTGTGACATGTTTTTCATATAATTTTTTATTTTTTTTATTTTTGATTCAGGGTTTAACGATCATTGTGAGCAACTCAGTGGGCTATAAGCAGACGCCCGTCCCTAATTTAGGGCCACTGGTTCCAGGGAAAAGAGAGAGCCAGTGCCATAAGACAAACACAACATCCATGCCTCACCGGGATTCGAACCCAGGTCCATCTCGGATGAATGATCAAAAACCGTCGCTTAGACCGCTGCGCCACAGGGGTGGCTCGTATAATTTCAAAATTTTCAAGTAATTCATAGACCTTCTGCTAGGGGGTGTAAAGGTAAATTATGTTTTCCCTGATATATGTGCTTCTAAAACTCTGATTTTAAAACTTTTTTCTGCACCAGATATAGCTCCTGGTGGGAAATCTTTTGCACATAATCCCTAATTTTTGGTAAAACATGGTTTGGCCACCAGGGGGCATAAGTCTTAATTTCCGTTTCTGATGTATTTACAACAAAATCTGAACTTCTAAAGTGTCGATTGAAAAGGTGTGCCCTACACAAGCTGTTTTTTGAAGAACGGCATTTGCTGCATAAATCATTTTTTTTTTAAAGGAAATTATAACTTCCTTCATTTGATCCGTTTGTGCCAAGTTAAGCTACAAAAGATGGTTGCATTACTGAGTTTGATAAAGGACAATGCCTACTCCAGGTAAATAGCACTGTTAATAACTACACAAATTATATCCTATCTCATGTTTTTTTTGTTTTTTTTTTTTCCTGAAAATGCAATGAAATTATTGCTGTTCTTCCTTTATGCCCACTGTTTCTGCTAAATTACATTGCAGATGGTGACTTAAGTTCAAGTATGAGCATGTTTTTTGAAGAGGAAAGAGAGGTGAACATTACACATGCCTCTTGAGTGTAAATAAAGCAAAAGATAGTCAGTGGAGCTATCAGAGTTCTTTCTGAATTGGTGGAATCCTTGAAAAAAATGGAAGTGATGCATATTATTGGGTTATTCCTGTGAATCCATGCTTGTATAATTGCATAAACCAATGCTATCTGTCGTTTGGTGGACTAGGCTTCAAAACGCTAAAGAGTAGCGAGTGGGTTTTTTTTTTTTTTTTTTGGCTAGTGCATTTGGTCTTGAAATTTCGCCCCCTGGAATTAGACAACGTGGTTAGGGCACTATTATCTTTAGTAAATATTTTTTTTTAATATTTTAGTTATTTGCATTAACAAAACTTCATGAGAATAATAAATAACATCTCAATTAGTTTTTATTGTAGCACAACATGTACAATAAACAATTACAAATCTTTTAAAGTCAAGCTCAAAATAAATTTTAAACACTCACCTCAGCATGTAATTTCATATATAAAACATGTACTAACACTGACGTTTGTCCGTGGGACCCTCCCGAGTGAAGCAAAAAAATACAAATATTATTAAGAAATTTACAGTTAATTATAAACTACCACCAGGTACTTCCAAACAACACTAAAAACAACTATGAACAACTAAACTTCAGAAAACATAAAATACTATCCCAAAAAAGTTAAAAATTCTCTCCTCCTTTTTGTCCTTCCCTCTACGGTGGTGGTAGTTTATAATTAATTGTAAGTTTCCTAAGGATATTTGTATTTTTGTGCTTCACTCAGGAGGGTCCCACGGATGAACGCCGGGGTTAGTATGTGCTTTATATATGTAGTCATATGAAGTTATATGCTGAGGTGAGTATTGTATTTTAGTTATGTAAGGGTTTTTTTTAATTATAACATGCTTTTTAAAATCTTAAATGTTTTTAATTACTATAAGTTAGTGCCTTTATGGGAATAGTGCAGTTGATACAACCTGGAGGATTGTTGGGGTTATATGTCAATTTGGAATAGTTATTACATTGAGGTAAGGAGAGGATACCAATAACTCAGCACTGTCGCCATTAGTAATTAAAAGATTTAGGATCTCTTTTGTGTAAAATCAGAAACAACTTCCTCAACAACATCTAACATTACTCAAAGATACCATACGTTAAGCAGGGGGTTGCCAACCTGTTCCTGGTGGTAGGTTACTTTTGGTATTAATGAAATGGTTATGGGCACCAAAGGAAAATGCATTTATTAAGGGTTTTACATTTAAAGATATAAACTAGAAAATATAATGCCTATATTACATATGCTGTTACACATATCATACGATTTAACTTATTTGAATAATAAAATAAAATTCAATTCAATTTACATAGATATCTGAAAAATGTAACTGTCTTCTCAAGAAAAAAGATGAAGACAAATGCTGTGAAATAGGTCCAGGTAAAATTATGGTGATAAACAGAAGGCTATGAAAAAGTAATAGTGAGTGATCTAAATAAAATCTTTGACAGATGATGTAGGACTAGCAAAGAATTCTCATTTAACAGCCATCAAATTCCAAAGCTTTGATTGATGCGATAAAGTACATGTGGTACAAAGACATTTCAAGTGACTATGCAAATCCCTCACTGAGAGTATGCCACATCGTATTCTGTCTATTATAAAAACAAAGGTGGCCACACAAAGTACTGATTTTGGGTGGTTTTTCAATTTTAAAGAATGTAAATATTCATCTGTGGTGTCATTTTTTCAAATATCTCTGACTAGTAATTAGTTGTTTCTTTGAAAATCTTAATTTTCAATAAATTGCCAGGTGGTCTTAAACATTTGCAAATGATTGTATTTTAAAATATCAGTATTTTTCATGCAAGGCACCTGAAATCCCTTTCCAGTGAGCATATGGTTGGCAACCTATGCCTCGGACAGTATTTCTCCATACAGAATACTTCATAAAGCATTCACTGGCAGAGAGTATTTAATAATTTTATCAGGTAGTTAATGCCAAACATCACAAAATTTTATGACTAAAATTTCAGAAAACCTAGTTCAATAGTCAAACCACAAAACATTCATTTCCCTATAACGAATCTGTACACCTAACAATGTGTTTACCACCATCTTGATAACCTGACATATTTTACCTTCTTTCCCCATGTGGAACTCCTGTCACAGTTCCATTTCTCTTAATTCAACAACAATTCTAACAATATGTGAAATGTTAGTCACAACTTAAATCCTGTTTCTCCTATTATTTTTTGTCTTGTGGTAATTTTCTTACAACACATTTGGTCAAATATAATCATGATGCTCATGTACACATTGCTTTAGAACAGACCCATCACAAGAACAACTGGCCTAACTTGACTGACCTGTGATCGAATATCTAACACATTACAGTAAAAGTCTTACCTTGCTGCATAACCTCAGCTACAAGACTAGAAGATGGACCACTCTTATTATCTTTCTCTTCCTGTGTTAACTCTGATACTTGCTTTATGGATGCAGCTCCAGAACTACCTGAACTTTCACGGTGGTGAACATCAACTTCAAGATCTAGAAAAACAGCTGCACTGAACTTGAAATGAAAAACACTTCACCATTATTTAAAATTTTGTGAGCTGAAGAAGACATATTACAAGGGGGAAAGCAGACATAGATGGTGAAATGAAACTAGTTCTAAACAAAAGTTACATAATAACTAAAAATTTTTAAAAAAGGGTCTTAATTGATGTGAAAAATAAATAAAGACTACCTAGAACCCATGATGATCAGATGAAGTCATTGCTATACACAATATATCAAATCCATCAACATATATTTTGTGAGAGAATAAAGGAGACATTCCTTTCCTATCTTATCCTCTCTCTCTCTCTCTCTCTCTCTCTCTACAAAGTATACAAAGTTCACCCCCTCCCCCCATATACACATAGTCATATGCTACGCATTAATGCCTCGACCATCTGGAACCAATTCCCAATTAATGGTTCCATCATATGCATAGCATAGCTTTGTGCTCAAATTGTCCCCTTTTGGGGACTGTTTATGGTGGCTTTTTGGGATTTAACCACTGTTTTCTCATGTCAGGATTGCAGGAAAATATCCACTTTTCATCACATGTCACAATTTGCCTAGAGAAACTGTTGTCCTAGGGATTTCCCAGCAATTGACGACACACATGTACACATCACTAAGCTTGACCAGCAGTTAGTTCATGGGGTACTTGTCGACAGCTTCTGTGCATCTTCCCGAGCTTGTGCAGTTCACTAACAATTGTGGATTTAAGTATTCCCAGCTCACTCCCAGCTCATCTAGTGCTTGTGCACCAGAGCTGAGATGGGCTGAGCCCGAGCCCAATGGCTCGAAGCAGAGCCCGGGCCCGTTAGAGAGAAAATTTTGTTTATATATAAATGTGATTTTACATGATTTAGCAAATGAGACACTTTATAGTTGGTAAAGGGAATTTTTCGGCAACTGGTTCCGGTTGGGGAGCGGGCATTCGAGATGACTATTTATTCCGGGCTTGCTTGGGTAGAAAATGTCATAGGACACACATTAGTGTGTTTCTGCAGAGAAGAAAAAGCTTTTCCAAGAACTATAGATATTGGACACTTGATAGCATGCCGACGATTATTTACCCCTTATCTCCACGCAGTAGCTTCCTGCTAATTCTATTTAGCAACGTACATATTGCAGTGCATTATGGGGCAATAATATAAGCATTATTGAAATAACATACAATTGCAGCACCACCCTATCATTTTGGATGCCCGACAGCCCGAAGCACTTCAGATGGAAACGAACGGTCAAAGAAAATCGTACGGTTAAACTGTAAAAATAGATAGAGGTCCCTTCCCCACTCCCCATTTGAGAAATACATTGGTTAATTGCAGGAGGAGGAGAGAGTGGAAGTGTGGAAAAGGAGATGTTTTTTTATTAATGGTTGAACAGGTTAGCCAGTCTTTGAGCTTGTTCGGGTTCGGGCTGATATACAACGAACTTGGGCTCCGAAAATTGAGCCCGAACTCAGCTGTATTGTGCACAGATCCGACTCTATGGCTTGGCATACGGCTTCCTTTTAACGACCACCATGAGCAACTCGATGGGCTATAAGCAGTCACCCATCCGTAATTTAGCGCCACTGGTTCCAGGGAAGGGAGAGCTAGTGCCGTAGGACAAGCACAACATTCATGCCTCACCAGGATTCAACCCAGATCCACTCAGACGAACAGTTATAAGCCAGCACTTAGACCACTTTGCCACCGGGGCAGCACAGCTTCAGAATTCACCATTGAAGGTCTTCTAGCACATGCTTTGTCTTCAAAGCTACAGTCACTATTTTTAAATTGCTGAAACCAAAACCTTGCCGTTCTTTCAGACCCTACTCCTTCCTCTTCCACAGAGCAAATTTTTCTTGCAGTGCTGCAGCTGTCAACTTTTTTTTTAAAGAAAAACCATAACAGCACTTGGATTGTGTATTTCTCGTCCATAGCTTTTGACAGCAGAAAATTTTCCAATAAATCATGGCAGCATGTGCTCCTATTTATACCTAGTAGACAATACCAGTTTTCCGTCATGCATTGTTCTTATCTGCATAATGTATGCACACCGAGTAATTGCCTGACACAAGATGACTCTTCATAACAGAAATTACTTTTGAATCGCCCTAATAGTAGCATGCTCAAGTGGAAATTGGAGATTGGAGATGCAGGTCTGACTTCTACTCCAGGGTAATGCAATTTTTAAGTAATGCAATTTTTAACCACTGTTTTCTCATGTCAGGATTCCAGGAAAATATCCACTTTTCATCACATGTCACAATTTGCCTAGAGAAACTGTTGTCCTAGGGATTTCCCAGCAATTGACGACACACATGTACACGTAGATGTCTACATAGGAAACAGTGGAATATACAATACCTACGTGCCAAAAACAGCATTTGTGGAAATCTTAGTTTTTCATACAGGCACTAGGAACATAGTCATATCCCCTCCATGGGTCTAAATCAGATTAAATGTACCTGCTGCTGTGGGTTAGGTACCAATGAGAAGTATTTTTCTTTTCTTAGTTTCAGGTATGCATGGAAAACAGACATCAACATTTCATAATCATGGCAAATACTAACAACACTGTAACAACAATCTGTGCTTTCTTGCTGGGAGAAACAGATAGATTCGGCACCACACCTAACTTATTAATACAAATATCAGATCTTAAATAAGGTACTTCATCCTCAGGCGAAGTTAATGAAATCATATAAAAGTTGTCAGAGCCATACACACAAATGGTTCAGAGCTTTTCTACAGGAACTGGCTGGCTTGATCACAGGCAGACAGGAAATTAATTTGTAAGTCTATCTTCCTGTGAGCTTAATTTGTATAGTGCTATTTGTAATTATTTCTTATGGGTATTGTATTACAATCATCTGTAATTCCACATGTTTAATTAGTTTGTAATTCTATTTGCCTGTGATTAAACTACCCCGTTGTTGCACAGAGGCTCAGGACTAGGTATTCAGTTGTTTTTTACACTAGCACAATTTATCAGATAATTTCTACTTTGTCATGTTTTTATACATGATGATAAAGTTTATGTGCAGGTTACCTCAACTGTTATTACTTAATGAGGCATCAGGATACACACTGTGGAGAATTAGAATGCAGTGGATCAGAAACAGCTGTTAGTAACAACATTGTAGCTTTTTTAGAGACAAAGAATCTCGGTGCAGCACAGCGAAGGAAATACATGAATGAACCTTAATGTGTACATAGTGCAGTAAGAAAGAGAATCTTCTTGCTGCACTACTGAATTTATGGAAGAAAAAATATCTAATGCACAATCACACCGGGGGAAGATTCTAGAAGTAATGAAGTGTGATCATGGTAGACTTAAATCCAAACCAGTTAGCCTTAAAACTTCTTTTTCTGTACGGACACTCTCATGCATTCTGTTTAACATCACTATCAGAAACCAAAGAATGGAACAATGAATCAATATCAAGTTTTGGGTAAAGCTATGGGAAAGTCACCACTGAAACAAACAAAATGTTATGAGCAGTTTATGGGGATGAAGCTCTGTTCCAAGGACAAGCAATTTGATGGTTGAAGCATTTTAGTGAGGGAGTGTAACAGATATTTGAAATGGACAACTGAAAATGACCTTCAGCCCTTAACTGCATGACAAAGTGCATCATTTACTAGCAAACGATAACAGATTTATTGTGAGAATGTTTGCGAGTTAGAGAGAGAGAATTGTGGAACTCTTGGGGGAGACTTTCACCTAATAGTGGAATAATAATGGCTGATAATGATACATTATGAAAATCAAATAAAAGTGAGCTAAAGTAAATAGAGTAAATCAACTTTGTACACATGTCGAGATACTTATCCCACTGTGGTGCAAATCACTGTATTACCATATAAAACTCATATACCTCTACTGATGTAATCAAGACCACACAGTCGTCTGCACATCACTGTCCATCCTAAATCATCACAAAGTCAGAAGTATTTTGAGATCAGCAAAAATGTGATAGTAACAGGATGACATGATCAAACAATAAGCAGCATGTGAGAGCATTTCTTTTCTTGTCCTCAGCGATCACTGATGTTTGGGGACGGGCACTGTCATGGGAAACCACTCCATCAGAAAGCACACTCACTGGTGAAGGGGAAAGGCACTGTTACAGAAAACCACTTCATCAGAAGTAAACTAGCAAGTCATCAATTTGATAGCTGTTCTATGGAATTTAACAACACACACCTGTTCTTCTTTGTATGCTTCCATGACAAAGACATATCATACAACTCGGAAGACTAGCGTTCTTGACTTATGCTCCATGAGACATACTTACATTTGACCAATATACTATGGAATGCTCAACATCCCACTGTTGTTCTCTGCAATCATAAACATATGTATCTGAATGCAAAACTACCCACTGACACAATTTGAAAACTTCTACTCTCTCAGATGTGACAAAACAATTTTGACATGTATGTCAACATCTGCACTGCTGGCAATAATTCATGATGCCCCTGATTATAAAAATTTAAGGGAAAGTAAAAATTAGACACAGAGAAACTGAACTTATGCCCATCACAAGCAACACTCACAAAAAGTTCATCAGGATTAATTTCAACATTTACTACTACAGAACAAAGCACAAACAAAACCCAGAACAGAAGTTGTTTTGAAGTTTGACATCATTGTGTGGTGAGTAATTAGCTTGTGTAAGTATTGTGCAGCAAAAAATGTTATCTTAAGCTCAAAGAAAACAGTTTCTTCTGTAAAGAAAGGAGTTTATGCAGGCTTTGTACAAGTGAGGAAACAATAGACTGTGTCCAGTAATCATTTCAGAAAATACTGCACAAGCCACCATGTCGACGTGGATGAGTTGAAGAGATTACAATAAACTGTGTGGAAAATTCTTTAAATGCAACATGCCCTCTGGTTTTAATGATCACAGTTGTAGTTGATATCAACAAACAACAAATGGTTAACTACAAGTTTTGTAGGAGCCTCCTACAAAGGAAAAGTTGAATAAGGAAACTTTTCTAGCAACAAATCTGCTTCATTGATAAAGCAACATTTTATCTTTCGGGAAATGTAAAATATAACATCCACATGTGCGGTAGTAAAAAAAAGTCCACATGCCATTATGAAAATGATAATACCAAAATGTTTGTGCAATGACCAAGTGTACAGATCATATTTTGAAGAAAAGATGATCAACAAAATTATCTGCCCACATGTCGGTAATGATGATGATACCTGAAACAATCCCAATGTTGTTTTCCAACAAGATTGAGCATTCCCACACATTTATAATTTCATCATATATTTTTAATACTAAAATACCTGAGCACTAGACTTACTGCTGCTGTTCCACTGACTGGCCTATGCAGTCTCCAGATCTCACACATCAATTTTGCTTTGTGGCTTTTTGAAAGATCATGTTTACGTGCCATCTATGTGCTAAACACTAACAGCTGTTGCACATATTTATTCCCATTTTTGCTAAGCATTTAATTGGATGTTGACTATCATTTGAACAAATGCAGAGCAGTGCATGGAACTCGAGCTTTTTTGCAACATGCACAGATTATGCAAAACAATAATGAAAATAACGTCAATGTTCTTCAGCTACATGTTGAAATCTTTACAAGATTCTGTTTAATTCTTAATAATGTAACAATCATTACATTGCAAGAATTAAAAGTGTACTGAAAGGGTTTATTTACAAAATCAAGCAACATTTCCAAGTATTATTCTCGATAAAATCATATACTGCATATAAAATAAATTTGGTCTTAGCTTCAGTTGGACACATATCACTAAGCTGTTCTCTGAGATTCCGAGGTTAGCTACAAAAAGAAATACAAACTTCCAGATTTTTTTTTTTTTTTGGATTGCAGGTTTAACGACCACCGTGAGCAACTCAATGGGCTATAAGCAGTCACCCGTCCCTAATTTAGGGTCACTGGCTCCAGGGAAGGGAGAGAGTCAATGCCGTAAGACAAACACAACATCCATGCCTCACCGGGATTCGAACCCGGACCCCTTTCGGACGAATGATCAGAGGCCATCGCCTTAGACCATTGCGCCACCGGGGCAGCCCAGATATTTTTACTTATTGTTATTGTATCAAACTTCGCCATTTACAGCGATCTTGACATACAACTCGTGCTTCACTGATATCCATTACACGCCGTACACAAGATCTTTTATACTTCATACTCATAATCTTTTTCTCATGCAGACACTCCTGAATCTGATCCACCCATGTCTCCCTTGGCCTTCCTCTGCCTTTCCTTCCTGCCACTTGGGCTGAAAATATTTTCTTAGTAAGCATTTCATCACTCATTCTTTCAACATGGCCAAACCATCGAAGCATATTGGTCTCCACCTTGCTAACAACATTTTGCTTTACATCACACAACTGCAATACATCTTCATTCCTCACACAATCAGATCACGTCTTGCCACAAACCCCACGTAATAACGCATTTCTCCAGCACACAAACGACTCCTATGTTTCTTCTGCAGTACCCAGGTTTCACTGTCGTACATCAGAGTAGGAACAATTACTGTTTCATACACAGCCATGCGGGACTCTCTAGAGAACCAATAATTCCTCTGAAAACCTCCCAGAGCAGCTATGACTTTCAAAGAAGAATTCACTCGCCTACTGATTTCACAATCCAACTTGTTCTCTCTGTCAAACATGCTTCCTAAATACACAAACTCACTCACCTGGTCAATCACAGTGCCATTTATACTTACATTACATTCAGTGCGACCCGTTCCTCTCTCAAACACCATAACTTTGGTTTTTCCCTTATTTATACTCAGTTTGAATTTCATGCAAACTTTGTGCATCCGAGTCAACATACTCTGCAACTCACTTTTGCTCTCTGCCAACAGGACAGTGTCATCAGCATACAGCAATCTGCACACATGGATATCACCAAGACATAAACCCCAATTATCTATTTTGGCCTCATGCATGCATGCATGCATCCATAAATACATTAAACAGCCATGGTGACATTACACAACCTTGTCTAACTCCTGCACCAATGGAAAACCATTTTGATAAAACACCATTCACTCGTACACAGGCTCTACTACCAGCATACATGGTTTTTACACTATTAAGTAGATTCCCAGTAACACCATATTCATTCAATACCTTCCACAAAAGTGTCCTATTGACTCGGTCGTAAACTTTCTCTAAATCTATGAAGGCAGTAAAAACTTTCTTCCCAACAGCTAGATACACTGCCGGACAGTTGCTAAGGACGGATGACAATAGCAACAATAGCAACCATAAAATGGAAGGCAGGAAAATGTGGAAATTAGCATAAGTGCGGGATACAGTAAGACGTGTTGTGCGTATGCAAATTTTGGATTGCCGAACTTTTTCGTGATGTCATAGCGCTGATAAGAGATATAAAGGATTTGACACGTATTGACCGTTGTTGTTCAAACGCAAAGTTGAAAGGGAAAGAATCAATTGACGAACTTGCAAGTTTCAGTATGTCTTCCCGACATCACCTAGATGATTTTACGTGTGGCCGTATTATTGGCAAGATTGAAGAAGGGCGAAAAATAACAGATGTTGCCAGGGAGTTCGACGTCAGCCACAGTGTTGTTTCAAGGTTTTGGAAATCATTTCAAACAAATGGAGAGTGTAGTAAACGTCACGGGGGGAGGTCGTGTTCGCAGTACGACACCTGCAGAAGATCGGTACATAGTGCTATCAACAAAAAGACACCGGCGCAGCACAGCTTGTAAGGTAGCAAATCAGTTTATGGCTGCTACTGGCAAGCGGATCTCCCGAAAAACTGTCGCCAGACGTTTGCATGAAGGAGAACTATACACCCGCCGTCCTGTTGTGTGCATCCCATTGTCTAGACGTCACCGTACCGGCCGTTTGCAATGTGCCATCAACATCACAATTGGACTGATAACGACTGATCTGTTGTCCTCTTCTCAGATGAGAGTAGATACAGTCATCAGTTGTCGTCTGATTATCGACGACAACTGATCTGGCGTGATAGTGGTACTGCATATTGTCCAGCAAACATACAGGAAAGGGACCGATATCCGACATGTAGTGTCATGGTATGGGCTGACATCATGATCAATGGCCGTACATCACTCTATGTGCTTCCAACTGGGACTATGACTGGCCAACGATACATTAATGATGTTCTGCAACCTCTTGTTCGCATGTTCCGTGGTGCTGTCGGTGATAGATTCATTTTCATGGACGACAACGCAACATGTCATCGAACAGTCGCTGTCCAGGAGTGTCTTGAGAGCGAGGATATTCAACGCCTCGTATGGCCAGCACGTTCTCCAGATCTGAATCCCATTGAAAATGTGTGGGATGCTTTGGGGAGGTGTCTTGCTGGTCGCCAATGCCCTCCAATAAACCAGGACACCCTCATCCGTGCACTGACAGAGGAATGGGATAAATTACCCCAACAGCTGCTTCATAATGTTGTGCAAAGCATGACACGACGTGTGGAATCTTGCATTGCCCTCCATGGTGGCCATATCCCGTATTGACATCTTACGCCGGAACGCCTGCGGACGGTAATTGCATTTTTTTCACGTTTACGTATTCTGCACAAAATGGCCTGTTTGTCCCTTGAACACGTTCCAAAGCCTTCTGGATTTCAGAGCACAATAAATTGTCTTTTTTGTAATGTCCTGGCATTCTAACATTATTTTATTTCACTTGGCATTCAACCACACTTACTTTTTTAAGCGCTATATTGTCGTTTATGATCCGCCCTTAGCAATTGTCCAGCAGTGTACTTTTCAACCATCATGCGTAATGCAAAAATCTGGTTAGTGCAGCCTTTACCAGGCATAAAACCACTCTGAACATCCCACACTTTCTCTCTGATGTAAGACCCTGTACTTTTTCAATAACAACCTTACCAAACACTTTCCCTGGCACACTCAGTAGGCTAATACCACAATAGTTCTTGCATTCAGTCTGATCACCTTTTCCCTTATACAAGGGAACAATGATAGCATCCTTCCAATCCCGAGGGACCATTCCTAACTCCCAGCACAACTGGCAAATTTCAGTTAACCAGTCAATTATAGAGTCACCACCATACTTCAACATCTCTGCAGTTATGCCATCAACTCCTGGAGCCTTACCATTCTGAAGAGATTTTAGAGCTTTACTCACTTCTTCTCTTGAGATCCCTCCTGTGCTTTCATCCCTCATTGTGACATCATCTGCATCTGTCTCAGAATCATTTTTGCTCTCCTGATCTAATAACTTACACAAGTATTCGCCCCATCTGTCACTTAACTCATTAGGCTCCCATATCATTTCCCCAATCTCATTCTTCACACAACTTACAACTTTGTTTCCCCTATTTTTCCTGAGTCTCGTGTACTTCCAAAAGGACTTTCTATCTTTCCAAAAAGCCAGTTCATGCCTTTCCACTTTCTCTTTCCTATCTTTTGCCTTACTGTGTCAAACCAGCTTAGCAGCTTCACGCTTCTTACAGCGATATTCATCCACAGAGACTCTACCTTGCAACATCCCCAAATAGGCTTCCTTCTTTTTCTTTACTGACTCATCAATCTCACTATTCCACCAAGCATCACCTCTATTGTTACCCACTATTGTGGTGCCACAGACTTCTTTAGCAGCAGTAACAACACAGTTTTTAAAACATTCCCACTTCTTTTGTACATCCCTCTAACAAGATTTCAGATCCTTCAGTCGTTCTCTGAGTAAGTCAGAATAACGCTGATCTTCAAGGAGCCTATCAACCTTTATTCTTTCTATCCTGGGTCTCTTCCTATTCCTTTTCCTCCAACCAACATTAAGTTTCACTCGTGACACTACCAAGTAATGATCAGAACCAACATCCGCACCTTTCATCACACGGGTGTCAACAACTAAGTGTTTCAAACGCTGATCGTAAACAACAAAATCTATCACACTCTTTTGACCAAGAGTACGATTTTCCCAAGTATATGTGTGTATATACTTGTGGTTGAAAAATGTATTAGATACACACAAATCATTCTCAATGCAGAGTTCAATTAATCTTTCACCATTATCATTCACACAAGGATCATTAAACTTACCCACAACATTGTCAGAAATTGCATTCTGCACACCTACTCTAGCATTGAAATCCCCTGCTATTATAACTTTTTCTTTAGCACCAAACTGGCTCAAAACAGCTTTTAGCTCATTCCAGAAATCTTCTTTCTTATCAGAAGGTTCCGAGTCACAAGGAGCATACACTACAACAATTACAATTCTCTGAAGTTTCACTTTCAAACGAATCCAGAGAATTCTCTCACTTATGCAACTATAGTGAATCAAGTTGTTCTTCATCTTTTCACTTAAAATCACACCTAAACCAGCCTGTCCTCTCATATTACCCAATACTCTAGACCACACACTCACCGTGCCATTCACTTCTTCTACCCCAATTTCCTTCTTTTTGGTTTCACTTACACACAGCACATCCAGTCTATATTTATTCATCTCCTGAATCACCTCACTCATCTTGCCATTTATACCTCTAGTATTCCATACACCAATCTTACATTCACTCAGCCGAGATCGCTTTCTCATACGCCGTTTAGAAAGTCCAGGTCGATTCCGTGGTGGACCGTCCTTCTTAAGTGTGGTAGGTCCACCATATCCCACACTTGAGTCATTCTTAATATTTCTTTTTGTCTTTTTAATCAGGTAAGTACATCAGTGTGGGGGATTAGCTCACAGCTG
Organism: Macrothele yani; assembly: GCA_039090855.1. Classification (NCBI taxonomy): domain Eukaryota; kingdom Metazoa; phylum Arthropoda; class Arachnida; order Araneae; family Macrothelidae; genus Macrothele; species Macrothele yani. The sequence continues at coordinate 69,665,620 of CM077016.1, read as the reverse complement.
AGGGTTCCAGTTGGTCATTCAACCTAAGGATTCTGGAACAAAACCCAGTGAGTTGGGGTCTTTTCGCCAATGTCACACAGAACTAGCTTGCACCTCTCCAAGATTCACAGAGGCCAAGAATGCATAAAAACCATATACAGTAAAACCACCTTAACGGACTCTTCCGGATAGCAACACCTCCATTTAGCCGACAGTCTTATGATCCCCTGTCCCAAAGTATATATATATAAATTATAAATATATATATATATATATATATATATATACTGAAGAGCAAAACTGAAAACTAAGGATAAACTTTAGAATTTTAAACGAAAGTTGCAAAATAACCTGAAGATCAAAACGCGCAACACAGCAGTTTTGAAAATTCAGAATTCACATTCTATTAAGAAGAGACCTAAGCAAAAAAATACATATATAATTTTGACTCACACCAAGTACAACATAGAAAAGGTTATGTATCTACCGGCGTGAGTAAAAGGAGAAAAGATAAAAAAATAAAATAAAACAACTGAATGTAGAAGGTGTCGAGAATACTGAGCCTTGGCTTTATCAAGGACCAGCTAAAACTCTGCATTTTCTCACTTCCACAAAGACCTAGTTGGAAATGGGTTTCTGCAAGGCCATAGATGCAAGTAACATGCCCACCTAAAATTGTTTTAAAAAATATATATATGTCATGTCCTCCGCAGAGTTGTTTTTTTATCTTTTCTCCTTTTACTCACGCCGGTAGATACATAACCTTTTCTATGTTGTACTTGGTGTGAGTCAAAATTATATATGTATTTTTTTGCTTAGGTCTCTTCTTAATAGAATATATATATATATATATGGGATGTAAGGTCAGGTGATGCGTAACATCACAGCCTCTCCTTGACAAATGTCAACCCCGCCTTCTCGTGGTACATCCTGTTCCCACTAAAGGGGCTCTGACGACCGCCAATAGCGGTATAACTATACCATCGGGATTAGAGGAAATTCTATCCCACACTCACCAACCCGCTTGGCCAGCGTGGTGAGTTATGGCCAAACCCCTCCAAAATGATTCCACAACTTAAATCTTGGCCCTCAGTCTCCGGCAGCTGGAATGTACCTGGCCAAGGCAGCGGCCAGTGCGACATGAAGGCAGAGGGTGCTAAGAATCCCCGGAGGACCGGACTAGGCTGCCATCTGATGCTGACCTTGGCGACGTACAACGGACGCTCCCTATCTTCTGATTCAAGGCTTCTTGAATTGGAAGAGGAACTACAAAGGATCAAGTGGGACATTGTGGGGCTAAGTGAGGTAAGGAGAAAAGGAGAAGATCTCATCGAACTGAAAAGTGGACATCTCTTCTACTATCGTGGGACAGATACTGGCAGAACTAGTGGTGTTGGATTTATAATAAACAAGAAACTGAAGGATAAAGTTGTAGAAGTTGAAAGTTCCTCTGACAGAGCTGCACGACTTGTTATCCAACTCTCGAAAAGATACCAGGCTCAGATTATTCAAACTTATGCACCCACCACAAGTCATCCTGAAGAAGAAATTGAAGAATTTTATGAGGAAATTTGTCATCTAAATAATAAAGGTAAGCAGCACTTGAAAATAATTATGGGAGATTTCAATGCAAAAATAGGGCAACGGCAACAGAATGAAACTTCAGTAGGTAAATTCGGTCACGGCAACAGAAACCAGCGTGGAAATACTCTCGTTGAGTTTGCAGAGGCAGAAGGGTTTTCCATCTTGAACTCCTTCTTCAAGAAAAAGCCAAACAGGAAATGGACATGGAGACATCCAAATGGGACGACAAGTGAAATTGATTTTATTATGTGTAACAAAAAATTCGTCATAGAAGACTGCAGTGTGCTAAACAAGTTCAACACAGGTAGTGACCATAGATTGGTGAGATGTAAGATGCACCTCAACACTAAACTTGAACGTGGCAAGCTCATAAGACAAACAAAATCTATTGACATAACCAACCTTAAAAAACACCATAATACCTTCAAGTTGGAACTGAAGAACAGGTTCTCTGCTTTAGAAGGCCTAACATCGGAAGAAGTGGACATCTCTGAAGTTAACAGAAAAGTAACCAAAGCTCTTATGGAAACAGCAACAAAATTAGCTGGGTCTAAGAACAAGTTGCATGTAAACAAATTATCAGGAAAAACGAAAATGTTGATGCAAAAAAGAAGAGAGATGAGGACAACTAAAGAAGATGTGACTTCCAAAGTGGAATATATAGAGCTATGCAAGACAGTAAGAAAAAGTAACACTGAAGACGTAAGAAAATTCAACTGTGAACTAGTGAGGAAAGCAATTGAAAACAACCAAAGCCTAAAGATAGCAAAGGGACATCTCAGTAAGGGAAGAAAACAGATTATGGCACTGAGAAAAGAAGATGGTTCTGTAACAAGAAATAGAGGCGAAATTTTGACAAGAGTGAAAGATTTCTACTCCAAATTATATGAAAGGGATGATACATGCACTCCAGACATCATGAAAGATACCAGTACCAGAGTTCCTCCAGTCCTTCCAGCAGAAGTTGCACATGCAATCAAGAACATGAAGCGGGGAAAAGCTCCAGGAGAAGATGGAATTACTGTAGACATCATACAAGAAGCAAGTGGAGAAATTGAAACAGTACTCGCCCAAATTTTCACTCGATGCCTTAATGAAGGAAAGATTCCTGAGGATTGGAACACCGCTACAATGATCCTGCTACATAAGAAAGGTGACATTGAGGATCTCGGAAACTACAGACCTATCAGCCTCCTATCAGTAGTTTATAAAATCTTCACTAAAGTTCTTTCACACCGCTTGAAGGTAACACTGGACATGGCTCAACCGAGAGAACAAGCTGGATTCAGGAGTGGCTACAGCACAATAGATCATATCCACGTACTGAGAGAACTAATTGAAAGAGCGAGGGAATATGAACTTCCATTGTGCATGGCTTTTATCGATTATGAAAAAGCCTTTGATTCGGTGAAACCATCAGCAGTTACAATGGCTCTGAAAACCTGCGGTATTGAAGATGCATACATTAATATTATTAATAACATCTATGAAAATGCAAGTGCAAAGATTCGGCTGTTTGAAAATACAACACACATAAAAATTGGAAAGGGAGTGAGACAAGGTGACACCATATCTCCGAAGCTCTTTAATGCCACATTGGAGGGTGTTTTTCAGTCACTGAGCTTGGAAAACAAAGGGATAAAGATTAATGGAGATTATCTAACCCACCTTCGTTTTGCTGATGACGTAGTCGTTTTTGCAACTACCCCATCAGAGCTGCAGAGTATGATCCAGGAACTTGCTGACAAGAGTAAAGAAGTGGGATTAAAAATGAACTTTCAGAAGACAAAAGTGATGTTCAGTGCTTTTACAAGAAATGAAGATTTATTGATTGATGGAGAAAAGCTGGAGATAACAGACACGTACGTTTATCTTGGACACCAGATATCAAGTGAGGGTCACATTGATGAAGAAATTAATCGGCGTACAAAACTTGCCTGGAGAGCTTTTGGAAGAAACAGCATAATTTTCAAGAGCAATATGCCATTATGTCTTAAAAGAAAAGTGTTTGATCAATGCATCCTTCCAGTGCTTACGTATGGTGCAGAGACGTGGACCTTAACTAAAAGAGATATACAAAGACTGCAGACAACTCAAAGAAGCATGGAGAGGTGCATGCTTCGTGTAACCAGGAGAGATAAGAAGAGGAACTCGTGGATCCGAAAAATGACAAGAGTGGAAGACATCATGATCAGAGTTAAATCCCTGAAATGGCAATGGGCTGGACATACTGCCAGAAGGACAGATCATCGATGGACAGCCGAAATTTTAGATTGGATTCCAAGGGACAGAAAAAGACCCAGAAGAAGACCACATGGGAGATGGGTGGATGAAATTCGAAAGTATGCAGGGGTGACATGGAGGAGACTGGCACAAGACAGACCGTTGTGGAGGAAACTTGGGGAGACCTTCGTCCAGCAGTGGATTGATAATGGTTGACAATGATGATGATGATGATATATATATATATATGGGATGTAAGAACAGACCATCGATGGACAGCCGAAATTTTAGATTGGATTCCAAGGGACAGGAAAAGACCCAGAAGAAGACCACATGGAAGATAGGTGGATGAAATTCGAAAGTATGCGGGAGTGACATGGAGGACACTGGCACAAGACAGACCGTTGTGGAGGAAACTTGGGGAGACCTTCGTCCAGCAGTGGATTGATAATGATTGACAATGATGATGATGATGATGATATGGGATGTAAGGTTAGGTGATGCGTAACATCACAGCCTCTCCTTGACAAATGTCAACCCCACCTTCTCGTGGTACATCCTGTTCCCACTAAAGGGGCTCTGACGACCGCCAATAGCGGTATAACTATACCATCGGGATTAGAGGAAATGCTATCCCACACTCACTAAACCGTTTGGCCAGCGTGGTGAGTTATGGCCAAACCCCTCCAAAATTACTCCACAACTTAAATCTTGGCCCTCAGTCTCCAGCAGCTGGAATGTACCTGGCCAAGGCAGCGCCCAGTGCGACATGAAGGCAGAGGGTGCTAAGAATCCCCGGAGGACCGGACTAGGCTGCCATCTGATGCTGACCTTGGCTACGTATAACGGACGCTCCCTATCTTCTGATTCAAGGCTTCTTGAATTGGAAGAGGAACTACAAAGGATCAAGTGGGACATCGTCGGGCTAAGTGAGGTAAGGAGAAAAGGAGAAGATCTCATTGAACTGAAAAGCGGACATCTCTTCTACTATCGCGGGACAGATACTGGCAGAACTAGTGGTGTTGGATTTATAATAAACAAGAAACTGAAGGATAAAGTTGTAGAAGTTGAAAGTTCCTCTGACAGAGCTGCATGACTCGTTATCCAACTCTCGAGAAGATACCAGGCTCAGATTATTCAAACTTATGCACCCACCACAAGTCATGCTGAAGAAGAAATTGAAGAATTTTATGAGGAAATTCGTGATCTAAATAATAAAGATAAGCAGCACTTGAAGATAATTATGGGAGATTTCAATGCAAAAATACGGCAACAGAATGAAACTTCAGTAGGTAAATTCGGTCATGGCAACAGAAACCAGCGTGGAAATACTCTCGTAGAGTTTGCAGAGGCAGAAGGGTTTTTCATCTTGAACTCCTTTTTCAAGAAAAAGCCACACAGGAAATGGACATGGAGACATCCAAATGGGACGACAAGTGAAATTGATTTTATTATGTGTAACAAAAAATTCGTCATAGAAGACTGCAGTGTGCTAAACAAGTTCAACACAGGCAGTGACCATAGATTGGTGAGATGTAAGATGCACCTCAACACTAAACTCGAACGTAGCAAGCTCATAAGACAAACAAAATGTATTGACATAACCAACCTTAAAAAACACCATAATACCTTCAAATTGGAACTGAAGAACAGATTCTCTGCTTTAGAAGGCCTAACATCGGAAGAAGTGGATATTTCTGAAGTTAACAGAAAAGTAACCAAAGCTCTTATGGAAACAGCAACAAAATTAGCTGGGTCTAAGAACAAATTGCATGTGAACAAATTATCAGGAAAAACCAAAATGTTGATGCAAAAAAGAAGAGTGATGAGGACAACTAAAGAAGATGTGACTTCCAAAGTGGAATATATAGAGCTGTGCAAGACAGTACGAAAAAGTATCACTGAAGACGTAAGGAAATTCAACTGTGAACTAGTAAGGAAAGCAATTGAAAACAACCAAAGCCTAAAGATAGCAAAGGGACATCTCAGTAAGGGGAAAAAACAGATTATGGCACTGAGAAAAGAAGATGGTTCTGTAACAAGAAATAGAGGCGAAATTTTGACAAGAGTGAAAGATTTCTACTCCAAATTATATGAAAGGGATGATACATGTACTCCAGACATCATGAAAGGTACCAGTACCGGAGTTCTTCCAGTCCTTCCAGCAGAAGTTGCTCATGCAATCAAGAACATGAAGCAGGGAAAAGCTCCAGGAGAAGATGGAATTACTGTAGACATCATACAAGAAGCCAGTGGAGAAATCGAAACAGTACTCGCCCAAATTTTCACTCGATGCCTTAATGAAGGGAAAATTCCTGAGGATTGGAACAAAGCTACAATGATCTTGCTACATAAAAAAGGTGACATTGAGGATCTCAGGAACTACAGACCTATCAGCCTCCTATCAGTGGTTTATAAAATCTTCACTAAAGTTCTTTCACACCGCTTGAAGGTGACACTGGACATGGCTCAACCGAGAGAACAAGCTGGATTCAGGAGTGGCTACAGCACAATAGATCATATCCACGTACTGAGAGAACTAATTGAAAGAGCGAGGGAATATGAACTTCCATTGTGCATGGCTTTTATCGATTATGAAAAAACCTTTGATTCGGTGAAACCATCAGCAGTTGCAATGGCTCTGAAATCCTGCGGTATTGAAGATGCATACATTAATATTATTAATAACATCTATGAAAATGCAAGTGCAAAGATTCGGCTGTTTGAAAATACAACACACATAAAAATTGGAAAAGGAGTGAGACAAGGTGACACCATATCTCCGAAGCTCTTTTAATGCCACATTGGAAAATGTCTTTCAATCACTGAACTGGGAAAACAAAGGGATAAAGATTAATGGAGATTATCTAACCCACCTTCGTTTTGCTGATGACATAGTCATTTTTGCAACTACCCCATCAGAGCTACAGAGTATGATCCAGGAACTTGCTGACAAGAGTAAAGAAGTGGGATTAAAAATGAACTTTCAGAAGACAAAAGTGATGTTCAATGCTTTTACAAGAAATGAAGATTTATCGATTGATGGAGAAAAGCTGGAGATAACAGACACATACGTTTATCTTGGACAGCAGATATCAAGTGATGGTCACATTGGTGAAGAAATTAATCGGCGTACAAAACTTGCCTGGAGAGCTTTTGGAAGAAACAGCATAATTTTCAAGAGCAATATGCCATTATGTCTTAAAAGAAAAGTGTTTGATCAATGCATCCTTCCAGTGCTTACGTATGGTGCAGAGACGTGGACCTTAGCTAAAAGAGACATACAAAGGCTGCAGACAACTCAAAGCAGCATGGAGAGGTGCATACTTGGTATAACCAGGAGAGATAAGAAGAGGAACACGTGGATCCGAAAAATGACAAGAGTGGAAGACATCATGATCAGAGTTAAAGCCCTGAAATGGCAATGGGCTGGACATACTGCCAGAAGAACAGACCATCGATGGACAGCCGAAATTTTAGATTGGATTCCAAGGGACAGGAAAAGACCCAGAAGAAGACCACATCGAAGATGGGTGGATGAAATTCGAAAGTATGCGGGAGTGACATGGAGGAGACTGGCACAAGACAGACCGTTGTGGAGGAAACTTGGGGAGACCTTCGTCCAGCAGTGGATTGATAATGGTTGACAATGATGATGTTGATATATATATATGGTTCTTTATATTTACCTCCAAATGGCGGAAAAGATTTTGTTTATCTTATTTGGATGGAAACAGTATTTTTCATCCTCCAAATCACTGTTACAAAAACTACTGGTCTGTGGTTTCAATATGGCTAATCTTAAAAGCATGCAAAACAGCTTCTTTCAATCCAGAAGAGGATTCAGACACCACTTTCAAAGTAATTACGTGTCAAAACTGTGAAGCAAATGCAAAGATTTAATTTCGGTCAATGAAGATCTGGGTATCGAAGAGGGAACAAACAATGGCCACGAGTTTGTTGCTTTGGAAACATCGTCCAACTGAAGGTATAGCGTCAACTAGTGAAACAGCGCCTACTAGAGGAATACGGTCTTCAAAACGAAAACGGCTCTTCTGATCGGAATCAGAAGATGATTTTGGCCCTGTAGATCATCCTCTGGATGACAGAAGCAAATGATTTGATTGCGAAAGAATCTGATGCAGAGTAGAAGAGGTGTGCAATTTTTTTTAAAGATGTAAAGTGTAGTGAAGTTTTTTTTTTTTTTTTTTTTTTTTTTTTTGTAAACTGGCAATAATGCCCATTCTCTGAACAGTGAATCTATAAAATAATTTTTTTAACATAAAATTAAATAACGGGAAAAGTAATTAAGGGAAAGAAAGGTAATTTAAAATCCTTAACTGTTTTACGATTTAGAACAGTGTCATGACATCAATGCATACGGTTTGACATAAAACGGAGCAGGCTTTGGCACCCCTTAATTTTAAATCAAAATTTGAAATTTTCAAAGCATTTCAGTGATTCTGACAAAATTATCTTTAAACCTATCAGCATTTTGAAACAGTAAAGCTAAGCCACTCTTTTGAATTCTTTGGTTTTCAGACTTTTTTTTCTAGGTGTAGAAGTGGTAGAATATTCAAGCCATGTTTCAAAACGCTATTTTTTTTGTTTGTTTTTTTTTGCGCATTTGCAGATATTCGGACTTTAAGATCTACCAGCATGCCAATTTTTAGATTTCTAGGTTATTTAGAAGTGGTATGAAAATTAACAAAAAGTTCAAGCAGACAATGTTCCAAAGCTGCCATATTTTTTTTTTTTTTTTTTTTTTTTTTGGTTTTTGTACTTTTCTAGGTATCCAGACCTTAAGACCTATCAGCAAGCCAAATTTCAGATCTGTAGGTCATTTAGAAGTGGTCAAACAATTTGGAAAAAATTCAAGCAATGTTCCAAAGCCGAATTTTTTTAAAGGGGGAGGTCCGTACTTTTCTAGGTATACGGACCTTAAGATCTTTATGCATGCCAATTTTCAGATCTCTAGGTCATTTAGAAGTGGTCAAACAATTTGCGAAAAATTTAAGCAGACAATGTTCCAAAGCCGCCATTATAATTTATTTTTTTTCGTACTTTTCTAGGTATACAGACCTTAAGACCTTTATGCATGCCAATTTTCAGATCTCTAGGTCATTTAGAAGTGGTCAAACAATTCATGGATGAACACACTTGCATTTTCCCTCTTTGCTTTTTATATATGAGGCGAAAGCCTATATTTACATAGGTATTCACGTATGCCGGCGGAAAACGCCGAACTTTAAAAATGTCACTACGTCATTACCAGTTTGATTGTAGCCTGTCCTTTCACTCAATGAGAAGAGTGCTAAAAATCACTCCGTCACCATGGCAGCAGGTCACGGGACCAGGAACTTTCTTGTGAGGTTAACGCTGAAGACAGAATAAGCCACTTGTTCTTTTCTTTTGAGTCTTTAAAAAATGCTTAAAAATCAAAAATTGACTTTTTCTCAAAAAAAAAATTTTGTAAAAGAAAAATGATAGTTGTGAGTTTATGCTGTAAAAATTTCAATGCGTTATGATCCATAGTTTGCCATATATCCGTTTTTTAAAATGGATTCCATTGCGAAATAAAAAAATTTGTGAAATTTAAAATTTTAATTTCATGTAAACTAAATCAAAATTAAAAAAAAGGGTGATGAGGTGCAAAAATTCGGCCATGGCCATACATGCCTACAAAGTTTCGTGGTTCTGTTGCTGTTAGTGTGACCGGAACGCAAACTGATAGCACTTTTTTGCTTATCTTAACTTTGAAATATAATAGCTCTTGAAGTATCGGCAGAATCGAAAAATGGTTTATTTCAGCATGTTCTCCGAACAACTCTCTACAAACGATGTAAATTTAACATTTTTGTGTTCAATACTTTTTGTGCTGCGAGCTAGAAAGCGCAAGCATCGCGAAATTTCTAAAAAGCGGCGGCGGTTGGGGCAGTTACTTTTTTTTAGAATAGAGAGACTAAGGAGATTAATACTATTGGAGAATTTAAAAATACATTTTGAAAAACATGCTACAAAATTGCAAGAAAAAAACAATATTTTTACCAAATTTTTCGCAGCCAAAAATTGCTGATGGGCTTTAAACTAAATGATGTGCAACACGCGTGATTTAAAATTCACAGTGTAACATATTTTATTGCTATGTACATATGCTTAAACATGCACAGAAATACGTACATTATATGTAATGTATTTTAAAATGAAAATGCTGTACATATATGTGCAACACATAATATGTATTGCTTCTCACTGTAAAACAGTTGCAAAAAAAAAAAAACATTTAATCAAAAAACATCATTTTGATCATATATTGTATGCACATATTTAATATGGAGTCTTTTGTATTGTGAGTCTATATGAGCTTCTTAGAAGTCAACCTCTTGAATAGCAGACAAATGTTGAAGTCCCATGGTGCTCACTATTCAGAGGTTTTACTGTGTCTGTTTTTGTTATAAAGCATCACATAAATTTACATCATAGAAATTAGGATATATTTTAACTGTTACCATGGGAATTCAAGATTTTTTTAGTATCTTACATGTCAAAAAACACTTGTCTACAAATGTGAAAAGAAAATGATAACATTAGCCCCCTTCCCCTCCCCCACTGCAAAGCTTTTCATAATCAGTGCATGATTAAACTCATTCAAACATGCTACAGTTTCTTTTGGTTGAGTTAGAAATTAAAATCTGGGATTTAAGACTTACCACACACAGGACCAATTCAGTTTACTTGCTAAAAGATTACAGAACTGAGGAAGGATAACAGATAACGCAAGAAACAGTTACAAAAACAATAAGAAGCCACGAAACTTTTTTCTCTGGCACAAAACATTTCATAATTTATGTACAGCATTCAGTTTCTTTCAAACCAATATTACTTCTATTCACATTTGGTTTTTAAATAGATAAGAACAAACTCATACCATCAACAGAAACTGCCATTAGTGTAAATACTCTTTAAAACTAATATTTTTAATTATTTACCAATGGTACTATTAGTAGAAAAACTAATATTTTTAATTATTTACCAATGGTACTACTGCATGGTTTGGAATCTGATTCTGAAACTGTAAGGCGATTAAAGAAATCCATTGAATCAACGTGGGAAATATCATGCTTGCTTGGCCCTTCAGTAAATGAATTTCTCGAACTACACTGGACAGGGGGTGTTGGAGTCTCTTCAGTTCTCCGAGAATTCAAAACAACCATCTCAATGCGCTCACAGTCTCTAAAAAAGCAAGAAAATCCACTTTAAAACACAATATGTGCTTTGAAGGAGCCAACACAGAATACCATCACAAATTTAGTAACATTGAAGCATTTGAAATTTTTCATGAAACAATTTGTAAAGTACTTCATTTTAATTTATAGACAATTTTTCTTCAAGCACTACAAATGTCAAAGTATAACTACCAAGTAGTTCAAGAGAAGAAAGAAAGAGAGATAGACACACACACACAGAATGTAAGAAACAGAAATATTAACCGCATGCAGAAAGGTCATAAGAGGTTTACTGTTATTCCAGTCATGAATTAATTGCACCTAAAGGACAAAATGCAACAAAATCTTCACAGATATATGTCATATCCCCATTACTTCATGATCAGAATTTAACCATTTTCGTATAAATTACAGACTAAAAACTTGTTACGGGGCCATTATATATATATGGCATGCGTTCTTTTATGAACTTCGTGACAAAGTGTTGGGATGTTACTGGTCTAACTGCTGTCAAAATCTAAACATCTTCAAATCTGAAATTCAGCACTTTAAAACTATGAAATTTCATTACACTTTTACAAACTGACATAAAGATTCTCAATTAGTAAGTATAAAAATACCACAATGATGTCACAATTTTATTCTTCAGATTTCAGAAACCATATACAAGGTCCAATCAAAAAGTTCCAAGACTAGGCCGATATACAACAAAGTACTTACGTTTCTTAGGGCTGGCTATGATCTCCCTCAAAGTAGTCTCCTTGCGCAGCGATACACTGCTGCCAGCGTTTTTGCCACTGTTGGAACACTCCTTGGAAGTCCTGTTCACGAATCGTGTCAAGCACCGTCTGCGATTCGTGCTGGATCTCGTCCACAGTTTCAAAACAGCGACCCTTGAGCTTCAGCTTCAGGAACAGAAAGAAGTTGCAGGTGGCCACCAAATCCACCGAGTAAAGCAGGAGAGGAAGGGTAGTCGTGCTGTTGTGGCTGCAAAATTGGCGTGTTCGTAACGCTCTGTAAGCTGCTGCATTGAGGTGATGGAGCAGAAAATTGTCCCTGTGCCACATTTCAGGTCATTTGTGGCGAATGTTCTCCCTTAGACGCCACAGAACATTGCAGTAAATAAGAGAGAACATCGCAGTAAAAAAGGGCGGTGATGGTTTAGCACTGGAGAACGAATTCACGGTACACAACCCCATGAATGCCGAAGAACATGAGGAGCCTGCTTTTGGTTGCGCTCCAGACCTGTCGGGCCTTCTTCATTCGTGGAGATGCCGGGCTCTTCCACTGCGACGACTGTTATTCGGTCTCCGGGTCGTAACTGTAGACCCAAGTCTTGTCCCCAGTGATTACCCATGACAGGAACGTTGGTTCATTCACCACCTGTTGACGAAGATCTTGACAGAGATCGACACGGAATGCCTTCTGATCGGAGTTCAGAATCTTTGGCACTAACTTTGCAGCAATGCAGTGCATGTTCAAAACCAACTTCAGAATTTCTTGCACTGTTCCGTATGACACATTGATGATGGTAGCAATGTCTTGAATGGTTCTCCGATGATCCTCATGCACCGGTTCCCTAATTTTGACCACATTTTCGGGGGTTTTGCTTGTGGACGGTCGCCCTGACCTCTCGTCATCTTCCTCTGCCATTTTGCCGCTCTTGAAGCGCAAGTGCCACGCAAAACACCTCGCACGACTCATTGCTTCATTGGATTTAAGCCTGCCGCAACATTTTATGCTTCTCCATTCCCAATTTGCCGAGTTTGACGCCGAATTTGATGTTCGCTCGCTGCTCTAGTTTGCAGTCCATACTGAAATCGCAGCTGTGTTCTGCACGTGGTCATCAAATATTGTGTACCACAGCTCCCAATGTCCACAGAATGCCACTTGGCACAATGACTCATGAAGGTCACTGCCCTCGACCGCTGCTCGCGCATTCGCGTATTTCCATCTGTTGGTGCACTATGTACCTAGTCTCGGAACTTTTTGATTGCACTACGTACTCAGACATGACAACTCATGAAAAAACAGATATAGGATCCGTATTTTGCATATATGTAATTTTTTACAGATATGTGGTTTTATTTTCTAGTAGCTCCAAGTTTTAAATCACTTTTAAAAAACTGAATTACTCCCTCTGCTCCTAAAAAAAATGAAGTATGATTTTTGGAGAGTGGCTAGTGCTACAGAAACTGCTAGTCTGAAGCAATTTTTACTAGATTATTTTTACCAAATGGTCTTTTTATCTTATAACTACTAAATTAAAAAGATTTGATAAACTATTTAACTAATGAAGAATGGCTGGCAAAGCTCATTTATTAGTTGAATGTATTTTCCCTTATACACTCATTGGCATAAAAACCCGTGCACCAAGAAGGAGGTGTTGGATTGAAATGAGATTTTAGTAGTGAGATGGTACATACCAAGGACAGAAGTGATTACAATATCACAGCAACAGGACGATTTCACGTGGTCAGCATTAGTACCGCGTTGGACCGCCTTGTGCTCGCATACATGCGGTGATATGGTCCGGCATGGAGTCAAAGAGACACCGTATGTTATCCTGGGATAGATTGGCCCACATGTTTTGCAACTGACGCTCTAAACCATGAACACTGGGACATGGAAAAAGCCGGCATCCCATCTGGTCCCACACATGATCGATGAGCGAGAGATCCGGTGATCTGGCAGGCCATGGAAGCATCGAAGCATGATGTAGACAGTCCTTGGAAACTCGAGCCATGTGCGGATGGGCATTATCTTGTTGGAAAATGGCTCCGGGCCGCCCTGCCATGAAAGGCAGCGCATGGGGCCTCAGAATCTCCTGCATGTAGCGCTCGGCTGTCAACTTCTTAGGATCACTGCGAGGGAAGTCCAGCTGTCATACGAGATGGCTCCCCAGACCAGCACTCCTGCAGTTAGGGACGTGTGCCACTGTACAATGAGGTTGGGATTGTAGCACTCACCTGCGGTCTTCCACACTCTGACACGGTGGTCATCCGTTCCCATACAGAAGCGAGATTCGTCGCTGAACACTATACGTCGCCAGTTCGTAGCATTCGACGTTACTTGCTGCTGACACCACTGCAATCGACGCCGATAATTGTCAGGTGTTAATGGCAGAAAACGTAAGGGCCATCCAGAGTGCAGACTTGCCTCTTCCATGTGTCTGAAAGTGGTTCTGGCGGACACAAGAGTCCCTTGTACAGTCGCCACGTCTCTGGATATTGAACAAGGACATCGTTGCATCTGTGTGTGCTGCTGTCACGATCCCATGGTCCTCTCTGCTGGTGGTGTGTCAGGGTCATCCGGAGCCAGTCAACTGAGCCCGGGTGCCTTCCTGTGTCTATTGCTCCCAACACGATCGCACCATACTGTCCGACAGGCCCAAATGGCGGCCGATTCGGCGAGCTGGCCACCCTGCCTTTCTTATCTCGATGATACAGCCTTGTTTAAACTCCATCAGTTGCCTGTACGCATATCTACGGCAGCTCCTCGGCATGTCTATCGCTCAGGGATCTCACCTGACTCTTACCGTGCACTTTGGCACGAATGTGGAGTCCCCTGCACTGCACCTTATAAGCCCCACGGATTGTGATTGCAGCGCCAGTCTTGGACGCGTGGGCATGCAGAATAGCACGAAACTTTAATAATTTGCATGCCTGCCTGCCCCATAGCTATTCGCCGAGTTTTGCGTTAATCACACGTTTTTTTCTTGGTGCATGGATTTTTATGACAAGTGTAAATTAATTTAATTTGAGTTTCCAAGGCACAATATAGATCCTAATTTAATGAAATGGGTTGGAACAAAATAATTTTTGGTCATTTCACTTTCCTCAAATTAGTATACACTAGTACTGCATGCAACAGAAGACAAATGTGAAAAATCATTGTGGTAAATGTATCTGGCACCAAATTGGTGCATCTACAATACTTAATAACACACATGCAGTAAAAGTTACATACGCATATCTTAACAACATACCTTTCCTAAATAACATAAAGCATTACAAAGTTCTTCAATTTTCATTTATTCATCGAACTGCAGTTGTCCTTGCTATAATTCTGTTTTAACCATTCCTACAAAATTTTGCCTACATCAGTGAATGCACAGCTGTAGTTCCTTTCCTTCAGGGCTCACAACAGGGCATGCCCTTAAAAATAGTTGAAATAGTGACCAAAAACTAAAAAAAAAGGACCAATAGAAGATTTCCACAAATTCTGAATTTCACGCAATTCAATTCGCAATTCGTTTCTTTTATGTAGTTAAACTGTGATATATTAATATATGTAATTATTATATATACACACGTTTGAGACAACATGTGTAATATATGAGTAATCTTTCTCTATATTTTTCTTAGTAAAGTTATTATTTGCAACAACATACGTACTTTGTTCTGCAAATTTTCCCCAACCAAATCATGGCCGGTTGAATCAAAGCTGAAGCATGAATTGTAACTGACTATAACTGTCAAAATGGCATTCCTATAATCTGTAATGGCTAATGACATTTGAAAGATCTATTCTATCTCACTACTATGCTTAAAGCTTTGATCTGGATAGGGTCTGGCCTTTATTTATTATTTATTATTATTATTATTATTTTTAGTATGTTCAAACTTGATACAAAAGATTATCAATTACTAATACAAAATTTATGCATACAAAAGCTTTTGACAAAAGGAAAAGAACATGTCTTCTTGTTGTAAATTTTAATTTCACAAACTGATCAAGTTTCTGTTTGCTTCTATTTGTCCTTCCTAAGGAAGTGGGTGATGAGCCTAGTTTTCTGTTTGTCAACTTGAGTTTGAATCTTCTCAGTATCTTTTTTCTCTTCTTTCAAGTCTTTCTGCAACTTTCTTATCCCTTCAAGCATTCCTTGCGCTAAATGTACTTTGGACGTATCATTCTGTCTAATGGCAGTTTTAATATGTTTAGCTGCTTCTGACAAAAGGTCTTCTGGTTTCCTTTTCACATCCTCCTCTCTCTTTTTCTTTTTAAGATCCTTTTCTATTTCCTGAATCCCAGTTTTCTCATCTTCAAGTTTCTTCATTGCTTGTTCTTTGATCAGTTTCTCTTCCTCTTCCAGTTTTTCCTTTTCCTCTTTTTGAGCTTTTTCGTTCTTTTTCTTTTCTAGGTATACCTTAAAATTATGACCAGCACATCTTGCTTGTTTGAGGAGCTCAGTGGTTATGGGTATTCCCATATTTCTTCATATATGACAAGATGGTCAACTTAGCATTTAGTGTTCTCGAACTCATTGCGGCCCGATCTTCTGCCAGCAAACGGCCAGATAAAGAAAACCCTCGCTCAACATCTGCACTGCCATGACTTAAAGACAAACATACCTTCACTACTTTCTCTATGATTTCATACTTTGAGAAAAATTGCCTCCAGTAGTGGTCAATGCGTTGGTTTTTTTACAGTTTTGAGATTTTTTCTTCTACCTGCAACAATTTCCATTCATCAAGCAGTATCTCAGGATCAACATTGATTGGTAAGAGGTTTCCCAAATTGGTGATGTACATGCTACTGTCACTTAACTTAATATTGTCAGGATGAAGGCAAGACAAGTACTTCAAAATATTCTTAGAGATAGAAGCTGTAATTAACAATATGTTTGTAGGCAGCAATGTAATGATTTCTAACACTATTCTTGAAAAAAATGTTTCTGTATCTATCAAATTTTTCAAAATTTCACTAGCCTCCTGGCCACATTCAACTTGTGAAAGTGGTAAGAAATTGCTGTTATCTTCAACAATACTTTTGTGAAGATTTTCCAATGAAGCAACATCCTTCTTAACAAAGTGAAGAAGAGTTCTTGCCAATTTCACTAATTTAGAGTGAATGACATGTACAAGCACTACAAGGGGTTCATTCTTCTGTAGTGTGCCTGTGATATCTGCAAAAACCTATCACAGCTTTTGTTGTAGGATCTTTGAGAAGTTTGGTTATAGACTGATATTTGTGGGATGACATTTCCTTTGACTTTTTTGAGGGATGAACTTCATGAAGTACTCAATGAGAGCATCCCATTGCTCTAGAACTCTCTTGCATGTTTCTGTCATTGTCAGCCACCTTGAAGTTACATGTTTCATAAACATATGTTTGGGCAGTGACAGTTTTGATTGGATTTGGGAAAAGTCCTCACATCTGGAGGGCCAGCCTTTAAAATAATAGTATATGTCAATGACTTAATCGCTGATATCCAGTCCAAATTTTTCTATACCATTCTGGAAGGCGTTATGAACTGTGTGAATCATACACGAGCCTAAGTCCAGGAGTTGCTCACCACGCGTGGATTTCATATCCTCATTCATGAGACGGTGAACTTTTTTATTTACATTTGGCCCATCTGAATCAATCATGAGCAATGACTGTCTGGGTAGCCGAGCATTGTCGATAGTTAAGTTGATATGCTTGACAAGTACTTCACTAGTTGCCTTGCCCAAGAAAAATGTCTCCAGATGACACTACTCTACCTGATTACTGGATTTTGACCAATATCTAACCATTAATTGGAGCTCTTTTTTCCAGCATTATTAGTTGTTTCATCATACAGGATCGTGTAGCAAGGTGACTGCAGTATATCTTCAACAATCTTTTCTTTGAAATATGAAACTCTGTAGTATATCTTCAAAAATCTTTTCTTTGAAATATGAAACTCTGTAGTATATCTTCAACATTCTTTCGTATGAAATATGAAACCCTCAGATGTGCTTCATAGGAACTCGACAGTAAAAGAAAAGTACAATCAAATCTGGGTTTACAAAAATAAATAATGAAATTAGATAAAAAAACAAGGGGAAAACAGTTACCATGATAACGAAATCTATAAAATTTCACAAATAATACCATGGCAGTCAGAGAACATCCATTTCGAAATTCCCTGATAATTCCTTGATATTTCCCTGAGTCATCACAGGTTTCCCTGAAGCCATTTATATTGGCACAAATAAACACTTTATGAGAAAAATGGCATTTACAACCATATCTTTTTTTTATAAACCTATATATACACATATTTTACATACATTATATGCATCCTACATATCAAAACTGTTTTAGATGATGTAGCCACAATGACTTATTTACAACAAAGTCCGAATATTTTGATGACTTGTGTGTGTATATATATATGTTTTCGGCTATGCTCTTAAGTATATATATATATATACAGTGACTCAGAACTCATGGGGAAAACTTTAAGGGGTGGTAGAGCACACAACAACAAACATTTTTTGTATAGGAATGTATGGGCGCAAGTGACACGTTGAGGCACAAACACAAGAAACAGGAAATGAAAGGAAACAAATTGTTTACTTACATGCTTGGCAATGGCAGCGTCGATGGAGTGATTGGTGCACAGTTTCAAATATGCCAGGTATTTCTCGCACACGTGCAGCCGCAACGGATATTCGAGCGACCAGGTCCTCAACAGTCAACTGGAGTCTTGTAAACGAAGGCCTTCAGATGGCCCCATAAGAAGGACATCTCGGTCGATGATGATGATGATGATGATAAATACACTATCTACCAACAAGTAATTGGACACCCCTGCAATCAACGATATCTGCGGTCCTGATACATATCACGGCCGCCGCCATTAAATATAGTGTTGGAAACAACAACGCAACCAGTCGCATGCAAGATGCCACGCAGTTCGGAGCTCTCTGATTTTGAGAAAAGTGTAATTGTCGGGTATCACAGAAATGGCCGATCCATACGCGACATATCCAGCGAGTTGAAGTACCCAAAATCGACAGTGGCCTACGTGATTGGCAAGTGGAAGATGAGAGGTGACTGTCGGAATGTGCCCCGACCTGGCAGACCCACAAAACTGGAAGTTAGAGACCGACGAGTGCTGGCCAGAGAAATTCGGAAGAACCACACCAAATCAATGGGCCACATCCGCAAGGAGTTTCAACAGGCATCCGGGAGTGTTTTTTCGATGAATACCATCCGTAAGGAAGCCCATCTGCTCGGTTATCATGGACATGCTGCCGCCCACAAGAATTTTATCACCAAGTCCAATAGCGCTGCTCAGCTAACGTGGTGTAAAGAACGTCGACAGCGGACCGTTGAACAGTGGAAACAGGTTCTCTGGAGCGATGAATCAAGGTTCACCCTCTACCGTTCGGATGGTAAGGTCTGGGTTTGGCGTCTGTTTGGAGAACGCCTCCTTCCGGAATGTATTGCGCCAACTGTGAAGTTCGACGGCGATGGAATTATGCTACGGGGGTGTTTCTCCTGGTATGGCACAGGACCCTTGGTCGCAATTCATATTGGTAGACTCAACGCTGAGACCTACTGCACCATTTTGGATGACCATGCGCTTCCTACGTTGTGGCAGTTTTACGGAGTGGGCCCATGTTACTTTCAGGATGACAATGCCACCTGTCATGTTGCGAGGTCCACCATGGCTTGGTATGGTGACAATGGGGTTAATCGAATGGACTGGCCTGCGCAGAGCCCGGACCTTAACCCTATCGGGCACCTCTGGGATGAGTTGGAGCGTCGACTTAAGGGGTTCCCCCACCGTCCGAAATCGGTGAAGGAACTGACCTGTCTTCTCCAATCCGAGTGGAAGAAAATACCGCTAGCCATCGTACAACGCCTGGTTGAGAGTATGCCCCGGAGGGTCGCAGCTGTAATTGCCGCTCGTGGAGGCTCCACCAACTATTGAAGGTGAATAAACTTCATTTTCCTTTGCTATCACAGGTGTCCAATTACTCGTTGGTAGATAGTGTACATTACTGTCTTTTATACACACCAAAGTAAAAAATAATTAAAATTTTAATGGCCGATTTTTGCTAAGAAGGTGGGTTCAAAACTATTTACAGAACAATAGAATACCTATGGTTATATCTCTGTTACTCCATTTATATCTATACTGGCTGATGAAGCAATCCAGAGGATTTGAAAGTACTCCATTGTAACTATTATACATCTAACATGCAATTAACAGTTGTATATTCACATTTGGGGGGGGGGTTGGCGAGTTATTGGAAAAAATTGACTTAGTAATTTGTTAATTTTTGAAAAAATAGTGACTTTTAGTTAATTTAAAAAAAATAGTGACTTTTAGTGACTTTTAGTTGCAAAAGTGACCTGTTGTGAGCCCTGTTCCTTTCAAAAATATGTTCTGGAGTAAAACTTCAACATCCAATTTTCCATTACATTTGATAATGGATTGTTGTTGGTTCAACATCACACGCACACGCCTACAATAGCAAACTATCTCAACAAATTTGTGTGCCAATCTGAGAGGAACCAGGTAGCTTCTTTTTTTGGTACATCAGTATCATTCAATTTTATTAGAACATTCACAAAATCATTTCGATCTAAAACAGTCATTTGTGAAGTCATTTCTTACAACAACAACAACAACAAAAAAAAAACAGTTCCTTCAGAGAATTATTCTTTTACAAAAACAGCATTTGGGGAGCTTTTGACATTTTTTTTTATTTCCTGAAATATTATAAATACTACCCAATACCATAAAAGTCATTGAAAATTTGTGATCATTATCTTCAGTTATCAAGTGTAAATAAAACACAGCAGGACTCTAATACAAATTCAAAATCTGCCCCTTAAAACTCAAGAAATGGTAGACTATTGATAATAATCATCCTATAGTTGGATTTGTAGATAACTTAGTCCATCATATAAATACAGCAAAAAAGCCACATCACCTTTTTTAACATCAAATATGATTCTAGCAACAATTTTTACATGAATGATGCCATACACATGCCATGCCTGAAGTCTCAACAATACACTTTTGCTAATATAAGAGCACTTTATAACCACAGTGAAAAACTAACAAAACATCAAAATAAGTAGGCCTACCAGATTTATTTATCCTTTTGTGGGCAAAAAGGATTGGAAAAACACAGATGAACGGTCATATAAACAAAATGAGAGATTTTCTTACTTCGAAAACCATTTTAACATAGCGCAAAAACATGCATTTTAGCTTCAAACACAGCATAAAATACTAATATTTTACTTCAAATAAACAGCTCTTTTTTTGTAATGTCCATAAAAGGGAATTTATGAAAAAAAATTAGTCCTTGTGAAAACTCATTTCATTTTGATCGTTCCAAATAAACAAACTGAGATTAATTTTTTTGTAAAAAAGGGAAAGAGAGAAATATGTAAGAATTTCCAGCTCTGCCCACCAACCCCTCTCATTCATTATGCCTAGTGCATCTCCTGTGCATGAAAGAATTCAGTGATTGTTCCCCGGGAAACATCTAAAGGTCAATGCACATCAATCAAGCCTACAGATTCAAAGTTTTGCGTGGTGTGACTTTTTTTTTTTTTTTGTTAGCAGGGGGGGGGAGGGGTGAAAAGTAGCAACAGAAAGTTTTGGGCTAATTATGGTATTTTGGGTGACAATACTATTTTAGGGTTTTGGCTGTTAAAGAGTTAAATATCTATTTCTACTTTAAATGCAATCATAGTCCATTTTTAAAAATTTATTATAAATTTACTTTTCCCTGTTTTTTAATTGAAGGTTTAACTACCACCGTGAGCAACTCAATGAGCTATAAGCAGTCATCTGTCTCTAATTTAGGGCCACTGGTTCAAGGGAAGGGAGAGAGCAAGTGCCGTAAGACAAACACAACATTCATGTCTCACCGAGATTCAAACCCGGACCCTTCACGGACAAATGGTCATAAGCCAGCACTTAGACCACTGCACCACCGGGCGGCTACTTTTCCTTTACGTGGCCCAAATAATTTTTAAATCCAAGGGAAGAACTACCCCATAAAGTACAAATACCGATGAAAATAATAAAATGGCACCAAAACAACTCGTATGGCAATAGTCCCTAAGCCAAAAACAAAGATATTTTATTTAAGGCAACAATCAATACTTTCTGCTACATTAAATATCTTTAAAAATGTAAACATTCTTAAAGAAAAGTCTGGAAACTTACTGCTTTTGTGACCTATCCTGCAAAGATCTTATTATGACACCATCAGCATCTTCCGATTTTCCTGACTCATCACTAGACTCTTCAAAGTAGTCACCCGTATCAAACATTTTGTGCAGTTGAACATTGACTACTTTCAAAGCTATAAATACTGCTGCTACAATTGTACAATACACTGTCCATATTATGAGTGATGAAAAGCACTGAAAAAGAAATGTACTTCAGTCTAAATATTATCACATCAAACAAACTGTCTACATCATAAATCAACAAAATTCTGAGAATTAGCACAGGAAGACAGCATATTATATAATAATATGACTAGTGAACAAAAATAACACTACGCTACACTGTACAACATTTTAATATGACAAAAAATTTGGAAAAAAATTTCCTGAATTACATTAGCTTCTGCTATTTAGGTGAATTGTTTCAATAAAAACTGCAATACTAGACTTATATGAGGATAAGACTTTCCTTCTTGGTTTTTGGAAATCTGTTCCTATTGTTTTGGTTACTACTTCAGGGATTCAATGAATTGATTGGAGCAGTTTGCAGGGATTTTTTCTCTATCTGTTTTATTTTAAGGGATATAGTGCATAGTCTTTTTTTCCAGTGACTGCTCAGTAACTGCTATAAACTCCAATGCCCTGCCAATCTTGAGTTCATTTATTTTGGTGCAGTCTTTCAGTTTGTCATTTAGGAATTTGCTGTTGATTAGTTGAAACTTTTTAATTATTGGAGAGATATATAAAGATGAATTAAAACTATACCTCCAAAATCAATGAAAATGTGAAAATCCCAGATATATTTTACCATTTTATTTATGGCAAAACCATACCTCCAAAATCAATGAAAATGTGAAAATCCTGGATATATTTTACCATTTTATTTATTGCAATTTCAGAAGTTAGGGTACATACCTATTGTTGAAGTTTGTCCTTTGCTCCTTGGATGTTTGCTTCCTGTAATCTAAGCATTTTGTGTCATTCCACTACATTTTGCCACAGTGACACCATCCGTTGATATTTAGACTTACATTTTTTTTTATACTTGAATTTCGTTCTGAATTGATTAAATGCTTTCAGGGTTGCTATCGATAAGGTCCTCTCTCTTTCTCCCTCTCTCTTTCTCTCTCTCTTAGGCTCAGTTAACATCACTAAGTTGAAAACAAATGCTCCCCTAATTGGCAAAACAATGAGTTTGTGGTAGAGCACAAAATAATAATAAGAAGAAAAAGATGAAACTGTGTCTCTTCTAATATGTGAATGTAGCAAAATTGCACAGACAGATTACAAAGTTAGACATGACAGGGTTACACAATTGATTCATTGGTCATTATGCAGAAAGCACAACCTGCCAGCATTGAAAAACTCATGGGAACACAAGGCTGAGAAAGTCATAGAAAATAATGAAGTCAAGATCTTGTGGGATTTCAGAATTCAAACCGATCAACACATAGAACATAATATACCAGACATAACAGTCATAGAAAATCGGAAAGTCTGGCTAATTGATATAGCGATCCCTGGAGATGCCAGTCAATGAAAAAGAATTGGAAAAAATGACTAAATATAGAGACCTGGACATAGAAGTTACCCGGTTATGGACTAAACACACAACGGTAGTCCTCATTGTCATCGGGGCACTTGGAGCAATGTCAAAAAATTTTATGAATCATTTTGAAAAATTGCAGCTTTCTGATATGCCACCTACAGAACTGCAGAAGACAGCTTTACTTGGGACATCATGTATTTTACGCTGATTCTTGACTGATACCTAGGTCTCCGGTTGAAACTCGTATCAGTTCAACAATACTAGTCAATCATAATTTGCTGTTTATTTTGTTTGTCAGAGGCTGTGATTCGTATATTTCGAATAAAGATAATAATAATAATAATAATAATAATAATAATGGCTCCAACAACTGTCATTGAAATAATGCATGAAAAACCACTGTAACCAAAACATCATGAAGTCTTAATATGGCTGGAAACATTTTATGAACTGAGAGAAATTAAAATAAGAACAAATGAAGTTAAATACCCCAACACATGGCATTACCATAGCAAAACTGCAAAAGAGCATGGTGGAATTCAGAGGGGCAAAAAACAGGAAAGAAAAACATCCATAAAATACACCTACCTATCTTCTAAAGACACTATGAATTAAATGGTGAAATATATGAGAGATTTTTACTTTTTCACAAGATCTTAGAGCTTTGTTACTAAGCTATCTGTAATCCACCCTTTTCCAATAAGCTTCTATCCTTCTCCACTAAGTTATCTCTGTTTTAAAAGTTCCAATTAGTCAACAGCATGTAAGTGAACTTTCAAACACCACACCAAACTTAAATCTGAGACCAGTAGAACATTGGAATATTTATTTATTTTTTTGATTGGAGGTTTAACGATTACCGTGAGCAACTCAATGGGCTATAAGCAGTCGCCCGTCCCTAATTTAGGGTCACTGGTTCCAGGGAAGGGAGAGAGCCAGTGCCGTAAGACAAACACAACATCCATGCCTGACCGGGATTCGAACCCGGGCCCCTTACGGACGAATGATCAGAGGCCACCGGGGCGGCCCATTGGAATTTGCAGTAGTTAAACAGAAATTAAACGGGCAAATTAAAAACACCTAAAAACTTTGGATAATATTTTCCCCACACACAAAACAATGCTGAAAAACAACCCTCGCAAGTCTAAGCAAGCCACTAAAGGGGGACCAAAACTACATGAAGTACAGATTTTCATGAACTAGATATAGGGAAATGAATGTCTCGTCCTCGGCCAAATTTATGCACAGGGCCCCGCATTTTCTTTGACTAATCTTTAGCAGCATTCATCCATTATATACTGACTTGTTAGTTCTTTAGTTGGATATTCAAAAAGCATTGCTGCCAGTTGAAGAATTCACTATATTTTTACTGCTGGCACCTAGTTATCAAAGAGTGGTTATTGGGAGCGTGGTTGAATTCCAGAGTAAGATACTGATGCTGTGGATTGTTTTTTTTTTTTTTTTTTTTTTCAGTTCTGGGTTATCTTCTTTTCCTGGAAAAAGCAACTGTAATTCTTGAATTCTTATCGGAGTTATTAATTACTGCAAGCAGTAGTAGTTAAGCTTTTACCTTGAATTACCTAGTTACAAGCTGCCTTCAGTGAACTCCAAGGCTAACAAACATGTGCTTATATTCTGGAAATACAGAACTAAAGACTTTCCACTGTGCAACAAAAATGACATTTCACATGCTAGTCTAGTTCCACAGGATTGTTTCAGAGCAAAAAAGGGAACCTGGCCAACAGTTTAGTTTCAATCACTCAATCCATTTAACCATTAGTATTTCTGGTAATTACTTACATTAAAACACCTAGCATATGATCCGTTTTATTCCTTGCGCTCAATTTTAAATTCTAGAAGTGTTGGCTGAGGCCTTTTACTTTGCACAATTTGAAGCTTAACCTTAGATAAAAGCTGGGGAAATGATGGCTTTTCCAACAATTCATTAATGATATTAATTTTAATTCACCAACACACTCCTCGAATATTTGGCGAATAAATATTCTTTGTCGAACAGGAACACAGCAGCAACTCCTAAATGGGACTGAAGTTCTTTACTCAGCCAAGCTTTGCCAACACACGTAGGTAACCCTTTAATATACTGACGCAGCAGTGTGATTGGGGTTCAGGATGGTTGGTCTCCATCAGCCATTGTAGACAGCGCATACATAGACAGATTAAGCCAGCAGCGCTGTTGAGAGGCATTGATTGTGAGATTTGATGTTCCTTAATATGTTTTTAACTAATTGAACTCCAAAAGCAAATGAACACATCCGCTGCATTGTTAAGATGAGTGGTACAGCTGCAAACGGTATAAAAACAAGCCTGCAGCTGACCGCGGCGATATCGCACTGTGAGGTCGAGTGAACATGTCTCGGCGGGAGAGAACTGACTTTGAGAAAGGAAAGATTGTTGGGTGTTATATTAGTGGGCTGTCCATAAGAGAAACCGAGAGGCATTTAAACATACCCAAGTCAACTGTTTTGGATGTACTGAATAAGTGGAAAACGCATGACGTGCCTGAAGCAGCAAAACATACCGGCAGACCAAAGAAAATCGGTGATAGAGGACGTCAAAGCCTCAGGAGTATCATTACAGCTAATCAACGGAGTACTGCACAAGACCTCAGTGTGCAAGTGAGTAACAAGTAACAATGCTGGAACCTCGGTATGTACACGTACCATTCGCAGAGAACTTCATACCATGAGTTACCGTGGTCATGTGGCTGCTCATAAGACTTTCATCTCCACTCGGAATACTACTTGTCGTTTAGCATGGTGTAAAGAACATTTATCGTGGATCGTAGATCAATGGAAATGGGTCCTATGGACTGATGAATCCAGATACACGATCCATCGGTCTGATGGCTGTGCGTGGGTATGGCAGCAGCTGGAGGAACACAATTTACCACAGTGTACTGTTCCTTCAGTCAAGTTTTGAGCTGGCAGTGAACTCGGGTGGGGGTATTTTTCGTGGTATGGTCCCGGCCCATTGGTTAGTGTGGACAAACTTGTTAACCAGCATGTCTACCTCGATATTCTAGACAATTATGCCCTACCAACTCTGTGGCAATACTATGGAACTGAGCCTTGTTTGTACCAGCAGGATAATGCACCAAGCCATAAAGCAAGGACTGTTACGGCATGGTTTGACGATAATTCAGTATCGTGTGTCGACTGGCCAGCACAGAGCTCTGATCTTAATCCCATAGAGCACCTATGGGATGAATTAGAGCATCGCCTAAGAAGTTTGGAACCAAGGCCTACTACTAAGCAACAGTTAGCGACAGCATTGTGTACTGAATAGAAGTGCATACCTATCGCTGTGTTCCAAAACCTTGTCGAAAGCATGTCTCGAAGGGTCAGTGCATGCATTAAGGCCAAAAGTGGACCAACACCGTACTAATGTATATCAATAAATGCTATGTTGTATTTCTCTTCTAGGTGTCGGATCACTTTTGCCAATATAGTGCATAGTAAACAGCCATGGGGTCATTCCATGTCAGGTCACAGAGGCCATATCACCCACCGACTTGGATTTTAATTAAACTTGGCAGGATGATATACGTGATAAAAATATGAGAAAATCCTAAGTTTCAGTTTTTTAAACCTCATAGTTTTTAAAATACAGTGCTCCAAAATTTAGCCAAACACCCACTTTTGCAGCTGTGCAGTAAGTAGCATGCCACTTTTTACATAACATGCTGTAGTTTATGTGCTACTGAATTTAGGACAATGAAACTTTGGAATCACGTGGAAAAGGGTCACTAGATATTAAAAACACTTTTCATTTTACTTGAAACACCAGTTAAATGAGTGCCACCTAGTGGTGAAGTGAAAAATTACAGCAAAATTTAGACATTTTATGGGAGGCTCTGTAAAATATTGCGTTGGCATGAGGGAGAATTTTGTTTATATATATATATATTGATGTTAAATACATCCTGTAACATATTTGAAAAAAAAAAGGTGGTTATTGTAATAACAACTCAGTTATCAGTCAGTAAGAATAAACAGCCATTACAGATCACAACAACCACCGGAATGGTGGGTGTTGCCAATCTCATTTATTCATCTACAAACTAGCTATATAAGAATACTGGAGAATATGACAACAATATATGACATTTTTCTCTTTTTTTTTTTTTTTTTTTTTTTTTGATTTACAGATTCAGTTTATCAGGTGGATGAATTTTTCATCCAGAACGAGTGGTCACAGAATTAGACAACTTAGTAGGTGTGCCAATGCACTGAGAAAAAAGAGATGGTAACTGTGATTCAGGTATAGTAACATGACGTTTATTTTTAGTAGGAGAAAAGAGCAACCGATGGTAAGCATAGGTGTATCATAGTTTTGAGAGTTCTCCAGGGGAGATGAAACTGGTGGGCACACAACTACAGGTTTTTTCGGCATGAATATAGCTTTTGTTGGACGAATACACTCTGCATTGTGTCGAAGAGTGGTGCTATCCTGAGTGGTAACTAAATAGGAGCAAGGAGTATCAAGCTTTACAGATACGGTAGCAGGAATCCAGTTGCGATGTGCCGTTTTAAGTTTTATAGATTGACCCTGTACCAAGGATGGCGCTTAGTTATGAGTAGTTTTTAAGTTAGGAACTGTTAGAACTGAATGTAATATAAGTCTAAATGGTACAGTGATTGACCAGGTGAATGAGTTTGTGTATTTAGGAAGCATGTTTGACAGAGAGAACAAATTGGATGGTGAAATGAATAGGCGAGTGAATTCTTCATTGAAAGTCATAGCTACTTTGGGAAGTTTTCACAGGAATGATGGGTTCTCAAGAGAGTTTCGCATGGCTGTGTATGAGAGTGCAATTATCCCTACTCTGATGTATGGCAGTGAAACCTGGGTACCACAGAAAAAACATAGGAGTCGTTTGTGTGCTGGAGAAATACGTTACTTACGGCGGGGGATGGGGCTTGTAGCAAGATGCATTCCGATCGTGTGAGGAATGAAGATGTATTGAAGTCGTGAAATGTGAAGCAAAATATCATTAGCAAGGTGGAGACTAATATGCTTTGGTGGTTTGGCCATGTTGAAAGAATAAGTGATGAGATGTTCACTAAGAAATTTTTTTAGCCCAAGTGGCAGGAAAGGAAGGCCAACAAAGTAATGGGAGGATCAGATTCAGGAGTGTCTGCATGAGAAAAAATTCTGAGTATGAAGTAAAGAAGGTCTTGTGTATGTCGTGTGATGGATGCCAGTGAAGCCTGAGTTGTGGGTCAAGATCGCTGTAAATAAAGAAGTTTGATACGGCAATAGAAGATAAATAATCATTTAAAAATTTATCTGGTAGTTTGTATTTCTTTGTGGAGCTAACCTCTGAATCTCAGAGAACACAGCTTAGTGATATATATGTATGTATGTATGACAAATGTCAACCCCGCCTTCTCGTGGTGCATCCTGTTCCCACTAAAGGGGCTCTGACGACCGCAAATAGCGGTATAACTATACCATCGGGATCAGAGGAAATGCTATCCCACACTCACCAACCCGCTTGGCCAGCGTGGTGAGTTATGGCCAAACACCTCCAAAATGACTCTACAACTTAAATCTTGGCCCTCAGTCTCCGGCAGCTGGAATGTACCTGGCCAAGGCAGCGGCCAGTGCGACATGAAGGCAGAGGGTGCTAAGAATCCCCGGAGGACCGGACTAGGCTGCCATTTGATGCTGACCTTGGCTACCTACAACGGACGCTCCCTATCTTCTGATTCAAGGCTTCTTGAATTGGAAGAGGAACTACAAAGGATCAAGTGGGACATCGTCGGGCTAAGTGAGGTAAGGAGAAAAGGAGAAGATCTCATTGAACTGAAAAGTGGACATCTCTTCTATTATCGTGGGACAGATACTGGCAGAACTAGTGGTGTTGGATTTATAATAAACAAGAAACTGAAGGATAAAGTGGTAGAAGTTGAAAGTTCCTCTGACAGAGCTGCACGACTCGTTATCCAACTATCGAGAAGATACCAGGCTCAGATTATTCAAACTTATGCACCCACCACAAGTCATCCTGAAGAAGAAATTGAAGAATTTTATGAGGAAATTCGCCATCTAAATAATAAAGGTAAGCAGCACTTGAAGATAATTATGGGAGATTTCAATGCAAAAATAGGGCACCGGCAACAGAATGAAACTTCAGTAGGTAAATTCGGTCACGGCAACAGAAACCAGCGTGGAAATACTCTCGTTGAGTTTGCAGAGGCAGAAGGATTTTTCATCTTGAATTCCTTTTTCAAGAAAAAGCCACACAGGAAATGGACATGGAGACATCCAATTGGGACGACAAGTGAAATTGATTTTATTATGTGTAACAAAAAATTCGTCATCGAAGACTGCAGTGTGCTGAACAAGTTCAACACAGGTAGTGACCATAGATTGGTGAGATGTAAGATGCACCTCAACACTAAACTGGAACGTGGCAAGCTCATAAGACAAACAGAATGTATTGACATAACCAACCTTAAAAAACACCATAATACTTTCAAGTTGGAACTGAAGAACAGATTCTCTGCTTTAGAAGGCCTAACATCGGAAGAAGTGGATATTTCGGAAGTTAACAGAAAAGTAACCAAAGCTCTTATGGAAACAGCAACAAAACTAGCTGGGTCTAAGAACAAGTTGCATGTAAACAAATTATCAGGAAAAACCAAAATGTTGATGCAAAAAAGAAGAGAGATGAGGACAACTAAAGAAGATGTGACTTCCAAAGTGGAATATATAGAGCTATGCAAGACAGCACGAAAAAGTATCACTGAAGACGTAAGGAAATTCAACTGTGAGCTAGTGAGGAAAGCAATTGAAAACAACCAAAGCCTAAAGATAGCAAAGGGACATCTCAGTAAGGGAAGAAAACAGATTATGGCTCTGAGAAAAGAAGATGGTTCTATAACAAGAAATAGAGGCGAAATTTTGACAAGAGTGAAAGATTTCTACTCCAAATTATATGAAAGGGATGATACATGTACTCCAGACATCATGAAAGGTACCAGAGTTCTTCCAGTCCTCCCAGCAGAAGTTGCTCATGCAATCAAGAACATGAAGCGGGGGAAAGCTCCAGGAGAAGATGGAATTACTATAGACATCATACAAGAAGCAAGTGGAGAAATTGAAACAGTACTCGCCCAAATTTTCACTCGATGCCTTAATGAAGGGAAGATTCCTGAGGATTGGAACAATGCTACAATGATCCTGCTACATAAAAAAGGTGACATTGAGGATCTCAGGAACTACAGACCTATCAGCCTCCTATCAGTGGTTTATAAAATCTTCACTAAAGTTCTTTCACACCGCTTAAAGGTAACACTGGACATGGCTCAACCGAGAGAACAAGCTGGATTCAGGAGTGGCTACAGCACAATAGATCATATCCACGTACTGAGAGAACTAATTGAAAGAGCGAGGGAATATGAACTTCCATTGTGCATGGCTTTTATCGATTATGAAAAAGCCTTTGATTCGGTGAAACCATCAGCAGTTACCACGACTCTGAAATCCTGCGGTATTGAAGATGCATACATTAATATTATTAATAACATCTATGAAAATGCAAGTGCAAAGATTAGGCTGTTTGAAAATACAACACAGATAAAAATTGGAAAGGGAGTGAGACAAGGTGACACCATATCTCCGAAGCTCTTTAATGCCACATTGGAAAATGTCTTTCAATCACTGAACTGGGAAAACAAAGGGATAAAGAGATTAATGGAGATTATCTAACCCACCTTCGTTTTGCTGATGACGTAGTCATTTTTGCAACTACCCCATCAGAGCTGCAGAGTATGATCCAGGAACTTGCTGACAAGAGTAAAGAAGTGGGATTAAAAATGAACTTTCAGAAGACAAAAGTGATGTTCAATGCTTTTACAAGAAATGAAGATTTATCGATTGATGGAGAACAACTGGAGATAACAGATACGTATCTTTATCTTGGACAGCAGATATCAAGTGAGGGTCACATTGATGAAGAAATTAATCGGCGTACAAAACTTGCCTGGAGAGCTTTTGGAAGAAACAGCATAATTTTCAAGAGCAATATGCCATTATGTCTTAAAAGAAAAGTGTTTGATCAATGCATCCTTCCAGTGCTTACGTATGGTGCAGAGACGTGGACCTTAACTAAAAGAGACATACAAAGGCTGCAGACAACTCAAAGAAGCATGGAGAGGTGCATGCTTGGTATAACCAGGAGAGATAAGAAGAGGAACTCGTGGATCCGAAAAATGACAAGAGTGGAAGACATCATGATCAGAGTTAAATCCCTGAAATGGCAATGGGCTGGACATACTGCCAGAAGGACAGACCATAGATGGACAGCCGAAATTTTAGATTGGATTCCAAGGGACAGGAAAAGACCCAGAAAAAGACCACATGGGAGATGGGTGGATGAAATTCGTAAATATGCGGGAGTGACATGGAGGAGACTGGCACAAGACAGACCGTTGTGGAGGAAACTTGGGGAGACCTTCGTCCAGCAGTGGATTGATAATGGTTGACAATGATGATGATGATGATGATGATGTATGTATGTATGTGTAGCTACATGTCAGTTGCACCACAATGGGGATTAATTGTCCAAAAATTCCTCAAAACCACATTTCCCAACAGATGGACTGGGAGGGACGGTCCAACATCATGGTTGCCACGATCACCCGACATAACACCCCTAGACTTTTCTCTGTGAGGTTATGTCAAGGATAAAGTCTATTCAACACCAGTGTCTGATACTAGAACTTTGCAGATAAGGATAACAGATGCTATTGCCAGCCTCCAAAGATATGCTAAGCAAAACATTGCGAGAAATTGAATATCAACTAGATGTGCTCCAAGCCACAACTTGCACTTGTATAGGTGTACTAACAAAGCAGAAAAAAACTATTAGTTTACATTCATTATGTCACAAACTGCTTGTTTCTAGCTGCCATAATTTTTTAAACAAAAATTTTCTTAACGAGGGAAAGATTTTAATGTCCACCCTGTGTATTAAGTAGCCATTTGTTACCGAAGAATGTTCACGAAAAGAAGTAGTAAATGGTTGAATAAAGCACAAACATGCTGGCAAGATGAAATAGAAATCAATTCGGTTTTTAATTTCAAGTACTTTTACACTGCCTGAATGAAAACCATGAATGCTAATTTTGACAATTGTAACCCTGATATTATTTTAAATACACCAGACAATGAATACTCAAGAAACACATATAGCATATTCAATCCATTTATTTTTGTGGTGTAACGAGTACAAAGATTTACTAAGCTTTCACACTCCACTAGGAGGCTTTTTCAAGGCAATGGTAGACATAAAAATTTAAGGCAATGGTAGACATAAATTTTTATGTCTACCATTGCCTTGAAAAAGCCTCCCAGGGGAGTGCTAAAGCTCGGCGAATCTTTGTGCTTATTACACCACAAAAATAAACGGATTTAATTTTATACACTATATGCACTTCTTGAATAATTTTAACCTTATTTTCTCAGAAGTGCTGTAGATTGTAACATGTCTGAAAAAAGTGTACCCCAACTTTTCCGCGCGTGTGTGTGTGTGTGTGTGTGTGTGTGTGTGTGGTCATTGTCTTTGGTTTAAGCTTGCACTAGAAGAGAATGAGTCATCTAAGGGTCAGCAACGCCATGCGTTAGTGGAT
The DNA here is from genome assembly GCA_039090855.1 of Macrothele yani. Taxonomy (NCBI): domain Eukaryota; kingdom Metazoa; phylum Arthropoda; class Arachnida; order Araneae; family Macrothelidae; genus Macrothele; species Macrothele yani. The sequence goes on along the minus strand of CM077016.1, from coordinate 69,632,441 downwards.
GCAAGAGAAAGCACTGATAAAAACGGAGCAAAAGAGCCAGGTTTAGCCTGACACCACCAAGAGTAAAAGTGGATAAGAGAGAGAAGCCCCAAAAACTATAGTATACCAATATAAGATACACTGAAAAACAATTGAATTAGAAACAGCTGGCGTTATGCAAATGTGGCGCTGCGGGCGGCCCTGTAAACAGAAACGACATGACGTATGCAGCGATCCGAGAATATAAGGAGTGATGCGACGGGAATCAGTAAGAGTCTGACACAGTATGGGTAAGACGAAGGATCTAAGCAGATTTGATCGTGGGCAAATTGTCGGGGCACTGGGATTTTCATGAGCCACTGTGTCACAGGTGCACCGTGAGTACATCGAATCTGGTAAAACCATCCCTGCAAGGGCCAACTGCCGTGGACAACACCGTGTGGATGAGTGGGGTCCTCGTCGGCTAGCTCGCATTGAAACAGCGGATAGACGGGCCACAATGCAAGAAATCACTCGGCAATTTAACGCTGGTGCACAAAAACGTGTAAGCAACCACACCATCCAGAACCGTCGCCTCGCTATGGGGTACAGAAGCCATCGTCTTACAAGGGTACCGCTGCTGACCACATATCACAGGGTGCAAAGATTAGCATGGGCGTGGGAACATCGCCACTGGACCCTAGACGTGGGAAAATGTTACCTGGACTGACGAGTCAAAATTCACGTTGGTACATGCAAACGGCAGGATATGACTACGGCGCAAATCACATGAAGCGATGGATCCTTCTTGCCAGCAGGGTACTCTTCAAGCTGGTGGGGGTGGCATTCTCGTCTAGGGACTGTTTACGTGGACTGAAATGGGACCCCTGGTACGTGTGACATCGTCCCTCACAGGTCAACCTTACCGGGATATCTTGGACGACCATTTACTCCCATTTGTGCGCCTTTAACATCCCACTGGGGACCTCATCCTGCAACAAGACAATGCAGCTCCCGAATTGTATCCGAATGGTTGGATGAACACTCCACCAACGTGACCTCGCTTCCTTAGCCAGCTAGATCACCTGACCTCAATCCCATCGAGCACATTTGGGATGCCATCGAGAGATGTTGCATCAAATCTTCGTGAACTGTGGGAGCTTGTTCAGGAGTCGTGGATCCGTATGGCTTCCCAAACCCAATGCTTCCGGTGTCTTGTCGAGCCCATGCCGAGACAAATCGCCGACGTCATCAGGGCGAAAGGTAGTGCTACACATTACTAGACAGGTATCTCTAATTCAATTGCTCTTCAGTGTATAGTGGTGCTTAGAAAAAATTGGGGAAGCACCGCGTTTGCACATAAGAGCCGCAGAATTGGATAACCAAACCTTTTTTTAACACAAGAGTTGTGGTGCTTAGCTCGAAAGATATGGCAATTAAAATATTTTCACATTTCAAAACCTTTGCATGACTCACCAAAAATCAGCTTATGACCCACAGAGTTTGGGAAATGCCTTATTGTATTACACTGTCTAAGGACCTTTAAACCCAAAAACAGAAATAGGATGCAAAATAAATTTACAGTAAAACAGGGAGGGGAAAAAAATCTGCTAAATGACATTTCTGCCCTAGTTGGGATTCATGGCTTATAGGAGGGGATCTTAACAAGCTGTATTGCAATCAGGTGAACTAGCAAATTCCTTCCATACTCAGAATTATGAACTTTACTAACAGTCACTTATGAGCATGCATTAATAACATTTATGATTCCAAACAAACTCACAGAGGTGCTTGATACCATAACAACAAGTGTCAGTATACTACACACAAATACACTAAAAAAAATTCATAAGTAATTGTTTTAATTGAATGCTTAAATGTATTTTGTTTTAATCTCCAATAATTTCAAATAAAATTACCTCATAAACTCCACACAAGGGTTTATCCAAGAATTTCAAATTGGGGGTGTGCTGAAATAGTTTTGTGAGGATGAAAAGTTGGGAGGTGGGTAGAACAAAACAGATTTTTTGAATGCTAAAAATTTTTAGAGTGAAATATTTAGGCTTTAAACCAATGGTTAAAAATGGGAAGAACTTCACAGAATGGAAAACTGTTGATTTTTTTATGGTCAAGAATGATTAAAATCAAGAATCTCTTTTTTCAAAACTACACATGGTTATTTTCATTTTTGTGCTGGGTTTTTTTTTTGTTGTTGTTTTTTTATTATACCTCTCATGTCTAAGTGTTTCAGTACAGAATACTTAAGCAAAGAAGTATTAACAGACATTACTAAAATAGCAGATGTTAATATTTTCACAAATTTTCTGCGTACTGAAATGATTCAGAAGTATATCAGCAGAATTCGTAACAGCTTAAAATGAAGAGATACATACATAGGCCGTTAAAAAAATAACGAGAGTGACATTAAAGCGCCAAAACAAACCCACGCAGAAAAATGCAGCTGCCAGTGTTGGAACACCTGCAAGGTCAGTCACATAATGACGCATCGTTACAGTGCTAGTTCATTCTTGTAGTACAAGGCGTAGAGTACAGACGTGTTTCTGTAACCCATTATGGATTTAAAACTGTAGCAAAGAGAAAAGCTCTATAAAATGTTGCGTGCATTTGAATAAAACCACTACAGAAGCACATGAAATGATTAAAACAGCCTATAAAGAAGATGCTTTGTCTTGTGCAAAAGTTTTTGAGTGACACAAGATATTTGTGAATGGTGAAGTGTGTCTGCATGATTCGCCACACTCCGGTAGGCCTTCAACACTCACTACGGAGGTTGATGTTGATCAATACCATCAAGACACTGCTGCACGAAGACCACCGAATGACCATTTAGGAGGTTGCTAATGTGATGCAGATGTTCGTTGGTTCCGTTGATAACACTGTGATAAACAGGTTGGGGTACCGAAAAGTTGATGCAAAGTGGATTTCCCACTTGCTCACACATCAACACAAGGCAAATCATGTTATCACTGGTTGCCAATGGAAGTGCCAGCTATGACTTAGGCCACACTTTTTGGATCAAGTGGTCACATGTGATGAAACATTTTATCACCATTCCAATCCAGAAACAAAACAACAGAGCACCCAATGGAAACACCCGCAGTCCCTGATTCAAGAAAGCGAAAGTTCAAACAAGTGCAGGGAAGGTCATGCTCCTGGTTTTCTTCGATAAAAAGGGAATTGTGTATGACCATGTTCCACAAGGGAAAACTGTTACTGGTGCCTATTATTCTGAAGTTCTCAAAGGTCCTCTAAAGAAATGAATTTCCCCAAAATGCCCAGAATATGCACAAACTGGTTGGTTTTGCATCAAGATAATGTCCCTGCATATTATGCTTTGCTTACCCAGCAGGTTATCCGACATCTAGGCATCAAAATGATGGTGCACCCTCCGTATTAACTGGACCTGAAGCCGTCTGACTTCCATCTATTCCCCAAAGTAAAAAAAAACATCTTTTGGGCATTGGTTTGCATCAAATACTGAACTGAACAATGCTGTGATGAGTATCCTGAACTACATGTTGAAAAAGAGCTTCAAACACACCTTCCAGAAGTAGATAGAAAGGTGAGATTGGTGCATTCAGGTAGAGGGAGAATACTTCAAAAGTATGTACAGTAGCGAACAACAAAAGTATTTAGCGAAACACTTTTTCGACCTTAATTTTTTTTTTTTTTTTTTTTTTGCTGGACCAAATCGGGTCATTTTGGGATATGATATGTGTTATTCAGATGTAAACATGAACCATATGCAGATGGATCAGAAACCTTAACACAGATCAGGTACCGAGCTTAATCGCAAAGATCATACAAATTGACCAACGAAGTAGGTGTGTATCACATTCGTTTAATGCAACGATAACAGAAAACAAGTACGAAAAAATGACAAAACAATAATTCTAATACTTAGTGGGATAACCACAAGACTTAATAACAGCTTCGAGTCCACTAGCTTCTCGACGGTGACCTGCGGAATTCGCGCCCATTCTGCAGACAGATGGTTGAACTTCTGGGCTCTATTCCGGCAGGTTTTCTTCGCACATCATCTCTCCAGCTCCTCCTACATGTGCTTGATGGGGTTGAGGTCTGGAGAGTGACTTGGCTTGGCTAGTCTAGAAGTGTGGCCTGTTGCTGCTGGAAGGCTGCCTTCGCTACTCTGGAGGTGTGCTTAGGGTCGTTGTCTTGCTGCATGATCCGTCCGGTTGGCATGTTCTGGTTTGCCCATGAGAAGACATAGTTGATGAGCATGTTTGTGTAGCTCTGGCCGGTCATTGTTCCATCAATCTTAATGATGGGGCCCATTCCATTGCGAGAGAAGGCGCCATAAACCATGAGCGATCTTCCTCCGTGCTTGATAGTCGGCTGAATGAGCTGGGGGTTGAATCTCTGGCCACACAGATATCGTACGTATCGGATGTCATCCCTTCCGAACAAGTTGAACTTGCTCTCATCGGTGAAAAGACCCTGACTCCAGTCCGCCGCGGTCCAGTGTCAATGACGGCGCGCGAACGCGATTCTGGCTCTTCAATTCTTGACTCCGATGAGTGGTTTCTTGGCGGGGCGTCTTCCATTCAAACCACCAGCAATGAGACGATGGGAGATAGTCATTCGGCTGACGTTCTGGTCTTCGCTGTCGCGGAATTCGGTGCCGATGTCCATAGCAGTCAAGGTGGGATCAGCACAAGATCGACGGAGGATGCGTCTATCCTGACGCAAAGTAGTGGAACGAAGCCTACCACATCGTGGACTGTTCTTGACGGTCCCAGTCTTCTTATAACGTGGCAGGATAGCTGAAATGGACTGGTGCCGGATCTTCAGGGCCCTCGCAATGTCGGTGACGCGTATTCCAGATTCCATCATGTTTACGGCAACCTGGCGAGCTCCAACAGGGATCTCCACCTTTTTACCCATTTCTTAAAACCTAAGATTGACTTATTATCACACTACACATCACAAAACCCACAAAAATCACAAGAAAACCATTAATACATGCAGCAAACAAATGGGTAATAATTGGTGACTCTTGAATATGGCACATTTCGAATGACAAATTCGCTCTGAGCGAAATACAAAGTATGCAGCATTGTAACCCACGAATCAACACATATATCCCAAAATGACCCAATTTGATCCAGCAGAAAAAAAATATGGTCGAAAAAGTGTTTCGCCAAATACTTTTGTTCGCTACTGTATGTATGTATGTATGTATGTTTACTGCATTACACTTCTGCCCCATATAAAATCAGTCTCGTTACTTTTTGAACGACCCTCGTACATATTTTGTTGTTGCAATGACCGACTTTATAGAAAAGAAAAAGAAAAACAAAAAAAACAAAAAAAAGGAACATAAACATAGACTTCAAAATATAAAAAAAATATTGCAATATGGTAGGTGATACCAAGGTATGTAGAGAGAGAGGTAGGCCAGAGAACCGGTTTTCAGGATGCAGTGGCAACTTGTGGTGAGGGAGCGCTGTTGTTGTGACGTCAACAGTGCGCTGGGAGCAAAAGATCACCGTTCGTGTTTCATTGTGTTTAGTCATACTCGTTGCTTGTTACTGTGTTGATTATTTGCTAACACACACATATTGCATGTGGTTTTGCTTAAATTTTCTTTGTACATCTTTGTAAATAGTTATCTTAACGTGTAGTTAAAATATATTTAATTACATTGTATCTTACGTATAGTGTAAGTACATGTTTGCTTGGATAACAAAATAAACGTTTTCTAAAAGCCATGCCAGGCTGCGCCGTTGCAAGTTGTAAAAACCACGAAAAAACTGCTTCGGGTGTTACCTATCATCGTTTTCCAAAAGATGTGCTTCAAAGAAAGGCGTGGTTGAACGCGTGTCGTCGTGAAGATGTTTTCAATGTTGAAAATGCAAAAATATGTTCATCACATTTCGCGGATAAAGACTTTATAAGAGATCTGAAAAGTGAGTTATTGGGAGGTAATAGTACAAAACGATTGAAGAAAGGTGTTGTACCTCTTGTAAGTATTTGCAAACGACTTCACCGCTTGTACCCGAATGCAAGAAATGAATGAAGAGGTTTCACAACAGAGAACTAAAACGTTATGTGGTAGAAGTTACTGAGAATATTCCTTCAAAAAGACTAAAGTTATGTTCACTTACAGAAGATGTGCGTCCTGAAGTAGATAATAGCAATCATCTGCCATTTTTATCAATAGAGGATATTGAAATGAAAAACCAGGAAATTGCTGAACTGAATGCCCGAGTAAATGACCTCACTAAATCCAATGGCAGTTTAAGGAAACAGTGTTTATTTTGGCAAAATAGGGCACAACATTTATATATGAAGATTCATACAATGTCTTCTAGAATTTCCAAATTACAAAAGATAAAACCCAAGAAAAATAACACAGCAGAAGAAAAGAAAAAGATTTCAAATGAAGTAAATGCCCTGTTACGGGGAGTTTTTTCTGAAACCGAAGTGCGAGCACTTTTAACGAGAAAAAGAACTAACTGGGCACCAGAAGATATAGTTAGGGCTCTGACTCTGCGCGGCTTATCAAAGCGTTCATATTCTTTCATTCGGAGCCAAATGCATATTCCTTTGCCTGGTATAAGTACTTTAAAAAAATGGGTGTCTCACGTTAAGTTTGCTCCAGGATTTCTCTGGGAGGTCCTCCAAATAATGGCTGAGAATGCCAAAAATGTAACTCGATTTGAAAGATTTTGCGTTTTATTAATGGATGAAATGAGTATTGATGGAAAGATGGTGTACGATCATGCTGAAGATATAGTCATGGGTCCTCATAAATCTGTTCAAGTTGTCATGATAAGGGGCTTGACATATTCATGGAAACAACCTGTTTTTTATGATTTTGATTGCAGAATGACGAAAGATATCTTATTTCACATCATTACAGAAATCGAAAAAATTGGATTCTAGATTGTAGCCATGACACCGGATTTGGGTGGTGGTAACCAGTCACTGTGGAAAACACTTATACAAAACTTATACAAAACTTCTTTTCCGAACCCAGTGGATATTACAAGGCCTATATTTGTATTTGCTGATGTGCCTCATCTTCTAAAGCTGTTAAGAAACCACTTACTGAACAGTGGGGTAAAGCTTAAAACGGGAACTGTCATCAATAAAAATATTTTCCAAACTCTCCTTGAGAAAGAAAAGGGAGAACTGAAACTGTGCCCTAAATTCAGTATTACTCATGTCAATGTTAGAGGTGCTGAACGAATGAACGTTTCACTTGCCGCCCAACTTTTTTCGCATCACATTGCCTCAGCGATTAGGTACATTGTTTTCGTTCAACTTGTGAATGACTTATTTGACGTAGTAAATTCTCGTTGTTCGTCGGACGGTGTTTGTCTAAGGCGACCTTATGGTACTAACATACAGGAACAGAAAAACATTCTGGAAAGCATGAAAGATTCGATAACGTAAATGCGAGTGTGCGGAAAAAAACATCTTTTGCCATTTCAGCAAGGTTTTATTGTTTCCATAACATCTTTAATCAGCCTTTATGAGCATATAACTGAAAGTGGTGTAGGCATTCGTTTCGTCCTCACTACTAGATTAAACCAAGATTGCCTGGAAAATTTATTTTCACAAATCAGAGGTATGGGACATGCATATGATCATCCTTTGCCCAGTTAATTTAAGTATAGATTGCGCCTTTTGCTACTGAGTGGCAAACTCATTGGGCCTTCTCCACACTCAAAAGTAAAAAGAGCGAGGAAACTTTCATGACAACTATTTGTTTAAAAGGTTTGCAACCTGACTTGAAACAAAACGTCGCCACAGAATTTCCCGAAACTACTGACTTGGGATTTGTAAATATGAATGGTCAAACAAGTAACGAATGCATTCAGGATGTGGCACTGGGGAAAAAAGAGGAAGATGCTTTGAAGTAAATAGCAGGATACATATCCTTTCGCGTTAAATTACCCTTACTGGCTAAAGAAGCAACTGAAGAGAAAGATATATCGTCATGGTTACAAGCAGTGAACAGAGGAGGACTTACAGAGCCATCTAATCAGTGGTTTGAACTAATCTAACGTTTTGAGGAGCACTTTACGAGAATTCACGGAGTCAAATTTAAAAAAAAAACGGAATAGTTAAATGCTTATTCGAAGAATTAAAAAAATTGTATCCTCATGCTGACGAGAAAGCTTTAAAGTTGTATTCAAGGCTTCGAATTTTCATCAGAGTGAAGTTCTTAAATCAGACCTTAAAAACGCAAGTGGCAAATAAAACAAAGAAAAAGGCCAAACAGTGGATGAAAAGTGCAGCTTTAGTGGATGAAAAGCAAAGTACATGAGAAAAACCAAGAATTCGTATTCAAGGTACGTTTCCATTTATATTGTTTACTACTCAAACTTTTCGGAAACTTTAAACAAGTTTTATTTTCATTACAATTTTACTTTTATTACACTAGTGTTAGTGTCCAAAAGTTAATTAAGTAAAAATAAGCATTAACTAAAAAAGCGATGAGTAGTTGTTGCCGCCATTTGATTATTTACTAAATAGATGTGGCATCAAATCAAAAACTCTGGCTAGCTATCAACAGAATGAAACTGGTTATTTTTTTTTTTTTTGCGAACGAGTCGCGATTTCTTCTGGACGTTATTTACTACATCCCCTCCCTATTTATTTCATATCTTTATTTTTATTTACTACATTTCCTTTTTATTTCATTTATGCAATTTGCTTTAATCACTCGGAAGAAATGTAAATTTTTAGGGGTAAACACTGGTGGTAGTGGTAAACTGCGTGGTGCTGTGAATACGTTTTTACAGAAACTTCTCTCAGGTCAGTCGGACCAGTCCTGCTCCGAGCCAGCGCACCGTTGACGTCACGGGTGCGCCGTGGAGGTCAGCCAATACCAGTTGACTTGCGGACGGGCCTACCTCTCTCTAATCTATATACCTTGGGTGATACAAGGTACAGCTGAGGAATTTGTGTAAAAATTAACTGCTTTTGATAACTGTGCTATTGAAAATAAAAACGACTAATACTCCAAAAATTACTTACAAAGTACTATTATGTACAATGGCTGTTCCATAAAAACAGAGTAAAATCACACAAAATGAAGAAATATAGGTACAGCAAAACATATGGTATTCTTTCTCATAGTATTATATATTCCCTCAGATGATATGCAATAATGATCCCATTGTTCAGTCCACTTTTCAAAGCATGTAGCAAAGGCATTTTGTGGAAGCTGCTTTAGTGACCCCTGTACAGCTGAGGAATTTGTGTAAAAATTAACTGCTTTTGATAACTGTGCTATAGATAATAAAAAAGACTAATACTCCAAAAATTACAAAGTACTATATATGTATAATGGCCGTTCCATAAAAGCAGAGTAAAATCACACAAAATGAAGAAATATAGGTACAGCAAAATATATGGTATTCTTTCTCATAGTATTATATATTCCCTCAGATGATATGCAATTAATTATCCCATTGTTCAGTCCACTTTTCAAAGCATGTAGCAAAGGCATTTTGTGGAAGCTGCTTTAGCTTGAATAATGTACAGCTTGAATAATGTCAGCATCTGTGTTGAATGTTGCACCACCGAACTTCTCCTCCATTGTTAGAAACAACCAGAAATCGCACGGGACGAGGTCAGGACTGTAGGCAGGCTGTGGCATGATTTCAGTATTATACTGATTTCAATACTGCATTCCGTAAGAAACTGTTGAACACAAGCAGCCACATGTGGACGGGTGTTATCATGGTGTAGGGTCCACTTGCCCACCAGATCCAGTCGCTTAATCGATATGTGTCGTCGCAGATGCTTCAAGACTGAAATGTCATACTCAGCACTGACAGTAATTTGTGGAGGAACGCCATGCTGGTAGACTACACCTATATAATCAAAGAAAATTATCATCACCTTCCCAGCTGATTTGGTTTGGCGGACGCGAGCCTGTGTGTTTCCAGACACTCGTTGCGCGCTTCGTGAGGGGTCAAAATAGTGTACCCATGTTTCATTGGCAATTACTACTGTGTTTATAAAGTGTGGATCCTTTGCAATAATTTGTTTCCACTCATGACACACCTGAAAACTCTGGCTAACAATTGTTCTCAAGTGTGGAACACACAAGATGCAGCAGTAATTTGTCGCATAGAATGCGGAATGCCAATGTTTTTTAAACATTAGTTGACGCTGCTATATCTTCACACGTCATTCGTTGATCTTTTTGCAGGATTGCCCAGTTTTAACAATACACTCCGTAACAACACTTTTAGGTCGACCAGGCCTAGGAGCGAGTTCTGCCAGCCAACAAACGCCTTTTTTTGAAATCATGGTGCCATCTAAAAATTGTTGACTCACCCAAACATTTATCTTTGTAAGCTTTTTCATTAAACTAACTGTTTCTGGAGCCATTTCACCCAAATGATAGCAAAATTTTATCGCACAACGCATTTCACTTCTTAACTCTGAATCACTCACCTCCATAGCTGTATGGTGAAATGCAGACGTACCTTAAACAACTGCACATAACAAAACCAGAATTGTCTGGCACGACTAATAACTGTTGCCCTAGGCACTTCCTTAATTCAGTTAGTCATCTGAGTGGTTATTTTTCCCCTTCGCACTGTGGTGAACTCCAAAAAAAAAAAAAAATTACTCTATTTTTATGGAACAGCCTTTGTACATATCTGTGTGTATATTACACACTCTCAAATGGAGGGGCATTGAGATTTTTATTGGGGTTTGAGAAAATTGGGGGTAGAGGGGTGTATAACTCCTTGACTTAACATGATCTGATCTAAGAGTGGAAATCATGATACCAAATTCAGAGGGAAATGCAAGAGCTTTTGATTACTGATGTTTGCAGGAGCAGATCCAGAAGCTTACCTTAGGAAGGTTGCTCTGGTCTAAAAACAAAAAAGGATTGATAGAGAGAATTTGTGGCAGGGTCACACACTTTGGCAGAACTGTTTCTTTGTGGCACTGCAAGGCAGGTTTTTTGTTGTTTTTTTTTAGAACTTTTTCGATAAAATAATTGTGCTTAAGTTTTAAATCACAAAGTGGAAAAAATTTAAAAATTAGGACTATTTTCCTGGCATTCAATTACCTGCTTTGCGAGCAAACAAGTTCCGTGTTTTTTAAATAGCAAGTTTAGATAGAATCTTTCAAAATAATTTGAGCCCCTCTATTCGGGTGGCTTAATTTTAATAGAAAAAATTCCAGCATGAATCATTTCAAAGCAATATTTCCAGTAATTTCTCTTTAAAAAATTTGCTTATTCTTTCCCAATGCATGATTCTCACTTCCTTTGAAAGGAGTTGTGATTTACTTCACTTCATTAAGTCATTGCTGCACCCCACTCTCTCATTGTCTTTCTTGCAATTTTCTATCAAAAGTTTGTGGAAATATTACATTAAACAAAGCACACCCACTGCTTTTCATGATCAGTCAAAATCTTTTCCCTTTTGCTCTTAGCTTTCTGTTTCTGAACTCCAGTTTTTTTTTTTTTTTTTTTTTCTTTTTGATCTGTTCTCTCTCTCTCTCTCTCTCTCTCTCTCTGAAGCTAGAACATAACATTTAATCTCCTAATTCACAGCAAATTTAAATGGTTATAAAAACTTGGTGCTTCTGAAATGAGTCTTGTATCCCTCCACAGCGTTTGCTGACGCATTAGTTTAAGTTTGAGATAGTGGTAGTGGCGCAACCATGTTTCAAAATCTGGGGGATCCGATCACACACACACATATATATAACCATGCTTAATCGATATCATTGTTTTATTAAGTACACATTATACATGTGTTTACATTATACGAAAAATGATGATCTTACATTATTAAATTTAGTTGGTTCACATCATAAAAAATGTGCATAATATCATTATATTCCTGAAAAATTGGGGGTCCTTTACACTGGGGATCCCCCAACTGAAAAATCTGGGGGTCCTGAACCCCCCACCCCCACCCCACCCCACCCCCAGTGGTTACACCTATGGATAGTGGCTTTTGCAAGTTAAACCAAAAATGGTTTACTTTGAGGATATAACTAGAAAGAAGACAATATAAATACTAAATAGTTGCTTAATAACTCCACCCAATCCAATCAGACAACAAATTTTTGCTACATAACACCATCCAACGCGATTAAACGAAAAGCCACTCAATTCAATGAAAGACGCACTAAACCCAAGCAAGTTTAGGAAGTGAGTTCAACTGCATTTTGAAGACCATCCAAACAAACAAAGTACATCATTTTAATTTTTGGAAGCCTGTCATTATTCTGCATGACACGCTCTTTTGCATTTTGTTGTGGGAAACACAAACAAGCCCAAACACATGTCACAGTTTGGAAGTAGAGCCAAAACCTACTATGAAAATCTGTGCAATAATTTTTCAAAAATAAATGCATTAATTATTAACAATCGTGGCTTTTTAAAAAGGAAAAGTTATTTTGGGCAGGGGGGCAATCGTCGCAGGCTCGCACTCACTGGAACTGCTACTAGATGCTCAATAACACAAAACTGTACACCAAATATAGAAATTAAGGAAGAAATATTCATCATAAATAATACATTAAAAAAAATCACTAGAATATTCACAGCAATCAGAATTGTGTACTGAATTGCCTGTAGTTTATTGGTCACCATGTAAAATTTCTTTTCTGAGACATTCCATGGTGAACAGTAAAACAGGTAATTCAGTATACAAAGAGTTGCAGAACGTAGACGTAAGCTGTACATGTGGATAGTTTCCAAATTATTAACAAATTTTGCAGATAGTTTTTGTTAGTAGATTAAGAAAATTAAAATATTTTACTTACAACAATTAAAACACTTACTCGAGGCTTTACTCAGATTAATATACTTAATTCTATTTTAAGTAGAATTTTCAATTATTTTTCACATCTTCTGAGTTCTTTTGTTTTTACAGACATTTCTGGCCTCTAGAGTTTTATCAAGGCCTGTTTCTCAATGTATAGAAACTGTATCAAAAGTTTTGTTTAAAGAGAAATAATTTAAATTTGGTTGCCAGGTTTCTCCTTTTGCAGGTGGCAGTTATTTAATTAAAACCTTTTCCTTAAGTATTTTTTAAGTCTACTATTTTTGAATGAAGTTGTTGAAAATGCTTTTTATAATTTTTGAAAGTTCACTGATAGAACTGTTTTTCTGGATGTAAAAACTTACTTTAATTAGTCTCTTGTTTTTACAAAGTTCATAGTCCAATATCTTGATATTTTGCCATAAAGGTACATTTCACACACACTACTGGACATTCAATTATAATGTACTTATTTTGTCCGCATTGGAAATCTTTAATGTTCTAATAATTATTCATTGTTTTATTAATTTTTCTTTAAGTTATCTTATTCTATTGTCATCGTGGATAGCACTTCATGGGTTTGCAGCAAGCTTTCTGTTTCAGTGGTTGTGTGTACACATACAGATACATTTGTTTTTATATACAACTCTGTCAGAACACAATTCTGATTGCTGTGAATAATCTAAAAAATTACACACATTCACATGCTTTACATTCTTTGTCAGTATATGAAACTGAACATGGTATAATTATTTGTCTCATGTGTACAAGAATATGTCTATCACTCTCCATTTCCTAGAAATTAAAAATGACATTGATGAAAATTTAAGCACATTTTTTGGCAGACATGAACTTCGACAACATGCATCTTGGACTTCAAGAAACTTTTGACAAGTGTGGTGAAGAAATTATCAGCGAATGTAAATCACCCTAATCTGTAATCATTCGGAAGAAAACACCTTTTGAGCTAACATAACATAAACATTTGATAACTGACAGCTAAGAGAAGATTTAAGAAAAAAGACATCGGCATTTTTGGCAACAATTTTCAGGGAAAAAACATTCTTAAATACAAAAAACTCTTCAATGAAATTAAAAATTTTGAATTGTAGCACAAGGAAGTATTATCGATCATAAATTCTTGAAACCTTTTTGAAAGAGGATGTCTTGAATATTACAATCTTCGTTGTTCCACTTTGTGATAAAGAACTGTGTTAATCAAATTCCACAAGAATATGGAGAAAAAGATCGAAGGCCTTTACCTGTAGTAAACTCAAATTTTAATATATAAATATATCAGGCCCAGGATCCATTTGAAGTAATTTGCATTAAATGTAAATTAAGAATTAATGACTATTATGTAGAATAAAAAAGTCACAGTAGGAATCTCGTAATGGTCGAGAACACAGGAACCATCCATTCTTCTCATGGCAAGTTTACTCAAGAACTGTCCAACAACAACTAACTACGAAAGAAAAAAAGTTATATCGTTGTTGAAGAAAATAAACAAATATGTGACTTGAGTTGAGTAAAAAAAAATAAAGTTGTTTAGGGCAGAACTCGTGACGTCATGTCCAACACTTTCCAAACTACTACTGCAAGCATTTTTTTTTTTAGTTGTTTTTTTTACAGGGTTTACGATTGACATGTAGTGATTTTGCTCCCTATCCTATATGGCATTTTTTGTAAAAAACTTCCCTGAACAATATTAAAAAATGAATAACTTTACTTTGATGTAGTGGTAAGAAAGAGTGGCGCCACCTGTAAGCAAGTATCATAACTATATTGAAGTGTTAATGATTTTTAATATAAGTTTAGGAAAGATTTTTGCAAAAAAACACCAATTGTACAATCTAAGTTAGGATGTTTTTTATCAGTGGGCCAAATACCAATTGTTGTATGGGAAATCTTTCTTCGCTGAGTAAATTGGGAGCAAAATCACTAGACGTTTACCTTAACGACCACCGTGAGCAACTCGATGGGCTATAAGCAGTCTCTCGCCCCTAATTTAGGGCCACTGGTTACAGGGAAAAGAGAGGGCGAGTGCCGTAAGACAAAAACAACATACATGCCTCACCAAAATTCGAACCCGGACCCCTCAAGGAAGAATGGTCAGAAACCAAAGCGTAGACCACTGTGTTACCGGGATGGCCCTGCAAGCATATACCATACACTTAATCACTAACCAAAATTAACATCAGCTTTGTTTTTTGTTTTCAACTTGAATGACCACCATGAGCTTATAGCAATAGCAGTCATCCATCTCTAATTTGTGGCTACCGGTTCCAAAGAAGAGACACAATCAGTGCCATAGACCATTCGGTCATTGGGGTCGTGATGTCAGCTTTGGTCAATTAAATGTTATACTGCTACGACACAATGCCTCACCCTGTTCTAAAAATAATTCATCAAACTAGCTGATATAAGTTTCAATATGTAGATATTTCTTTTTTAAAATCTAACACAAACTATATGTTTAAACCATGGATGCAAATAAGCGGTCGTCCAGTTGACTAAGTTTTTTCAGCTGGCAACCAGTTTTTCTTTTTCTTGAAGGCCAATGAACCAGTTCCGTAATGTTTACTTTTTTTTTTTTTCTGTATTATTTTCTTAGAAAACGCTTACCTATAATTTAATGTTAGGAAGCAAAATAGCTTTGACTGGAGAGATCGAATACTGATTTAGGGCGGCCATCCTACGAACTCTATATACATCTTCAGTGTAAGAGCTGAAACACTAAGAGGTATCAGCAATGAACCCGTGAACTTCCACCTCTGCACGCCCGCAAACATAAGGGGAATGACATCACCAATACGTGAAATGATAGATGCTCATTGATGGAGTTGTATAAAAATAAAATGGATCTGCGTACACAACCATTGAAACAGAAAACTTGCTGCAAACCCACGGATCACAAATAACAATACAATAAGATAATTTTAAAACATTGATAAAACAATACATAATTATTAGAACATTACAGATTCCAATTAGGACAAAATAAGAACATTACAATTGAATTTGCAGCAATGTGTGTAAAATGGACCTTCATGGTAAAATATCAAAATATTGGACCATGAACCTCATAAAAACAAGAGACTAAAGAAAAAAAATTATAACCAGAAAAACAGTTCCATTAATGAACTTCAAAAATTAAAAATAGCATTTTCAACAATTTAATTAAAAATAGTAAACTTACAAAATACATAAGGAAACGATTTTAAATTTAATAACTAGTAATTGCAAGAGGAACCTAGCAATAAAATTTCAATTATTTCTGTGTAAATAAAACTTTAGATACAGTTCCTATACACTGAGAACAGGCCTTGCTAAAATCTTGATGCCAGAAATGTCTGTAAAAACAAATAAACTCAGATGTCAAAAATAATTGAAAGCTCACTTTTGAGTTAAAATAATATTAAACATATAAATTTGAGTAAAGCCTTGAGTGTTTTAATTGCTGTAAATAACATTTCATTTTTGGTTTAATCTACAAGCCAATCTGAAAAATCTGCTAATAATATGGAAACTATCCATACGGGGTTTGCATGTACATCTGCATTCTGCTACTCTGCTCATTGGCTTACCACACATACACAACATTGACGAAGCAAAAAAAAAGCTGAACTTTTTAACCGCACGTGTGAAAAATAAGAATGTGCTGCAAAACAGCGTGAATATAACGCTGCGTGAGCAAGAGAAAATTATTCACTGAAATTTATTATGTAAATATTAAGCTGGGGCACATCACTGCATTCAATATATATACATATTTTACATTTAACAGCAACACAGGATAAATATAACATCGCGGAGAAAAAAAAATTACGACTACCGGCGAAATCTATGCTCTGTCTGACTTCCATTTTAGGAAAGTTTTCCTCCATACTGAAGCTGCAAAACAAGTATTTGTGAAATAAAATTATATTTAACAACACTAGTGGGTAGAAGAAACAACGCAAGAAAAAAGGAATACGATTGTGGGAGAAACCTTCACTACGTCTAACTTCCGTTTCCGAAAGTTTTGAAAGTCGGAATTCAGCCCACAGACAGAAACAACCCCACCACCACCAATCCCTTCCAAATTTCTGTTCAGGTTTGCATCGATCTTGAGAACCATCGAAATGACGATGGAAAAGGCGGAATTCTTCGAATCCATTGAAGAATCTTGTGCCTGAATATCACAGGGAAATTTACGCGCCAACTTCCGTTTGCGGAATTTTTCTTCCATTTTCAAGCTGAAATGCAAATATTTATGGAATAAAATTACATTTAACAATAATACTGCGCAGAAGAAACATCGCGAGAAAAAGAAATCACTATTACGGGGGAAATTTTCACTCCTTTAACTTGTTTTCTTAAGTTTTAAAAAACAAAATGCCATCTTCCAGACCAAAAAACGACCTCCCCTAACTAATTCTCCAAAATTTCTCTTTAGTTTTGCATTGATCTCGAGAATAACCCAAATGATGACAAAAAAAAAAAAAAAAAAAAAAACAGAATTCCGCGAAATCGCGGAAGATCTCATATACGACCACTGCCCTGCCGCTGCTGCCAAAAGGAATACTCATTTACAGAACCTCAGTTGGCAGAACAGGTTTTTTTTAGTATTCCAGTTGCCATGGAAGCTGTAAAAAAAGTGCTGTCCAACAATAGGTCTCAAAAAAAAAAAAAACTGTTTGCGGTGTTTTCAAAGAAAAACATTTCGGAGACTGATGATTTTGTTGTGAGTGAAGTACAAAATTCAAACATCATTACACGTGATCCATCTGCCTCAACTAAGACTATCATTTTACATTCTAAACACAAACAGGATGAATGGGAAATCAGAGATGCAAGCAGCAGCGAAAATTTCAGTCATGCAGTACCTAGTTCCAGTATGAACCAGCAGTCAGAAAGAAAGGAATTTTTTTTTTTTAATTATTATTTAAGGTTTAACGACAACCGTGAGCAACTCAGTGGGCTACAAGCAATTGCCCATCCCTAATTTAGGGCCACTGACTCCAGGGAAGGGTGAGAGCTAGTGCCGAACGGCAAACACAACATCCATGCCTTACCAGGATTCGAACCTGGACTCATTTCGAACGAATAGTCATAAACCATCACCAGGGTGGCGAACGTAATTTGCATGAAAAAAACAACTGGTAAACAAGAGATCCAAAGTTATTGGTTTGAAAAATTTACATGGCTTGAACTTGACACAAGAAACACCTTACTATATTGTTTCCTTTGTAAAAAATTCAAACGCATTAGTGATCAAAATTCTACACTTCTAAGAGCTATGCATTGAAAATCAATTGAGACCCACGGTAAGAAATAAATGCCCATTTTAATTTGGGCCACCAGTTTTGTTAATGGGCCACTAAAAACTTCACACTTATTTTCATGGCTGGTTTAAACTATATGTCCTTAATAAGAAGTGTCCCTATTTCACAAACAAATATTTTCATGTCCCTCTCCCCCTTTCCATTAAAAAGCAAATTAGAATGAAAATAAACTGCCCCTGGTATTTTGTAGTTACAAGGCAGACAAAATGATTGTTTTTCTTTTTTCAAATCTGAGTACTTTTTAAGCAAAACCAAACAATAAAACTGCTCTTGTTTATTCTATGAAAATTTTATTAGCCTACATACTTTTTTTTTCGTGCATTGCAGCATAGCTATTCATTTTTATGCACTATTAATATATTTTTCAAATGACTTAAATTTCCCTTTATGAAACTTCAAAGGTTTGGTGTCTTCGTGTACCTAATCAAAATTATTAGAAATATAATCATTAATGAAACACCTAACTTGCATGGATTTACTTGTTTTGTATTGTTACATAAGTTGCATGTGACAAACAGAAAGTTATTATATTGGTGTAATTCCTAAAAGTTTTGTTGGTTCCTGCTTTTCCTAATTCCAATGCATTCAGTGCATTTCTGCTTAGCATCCTACAGTTATAAGTTTTTCTTACACCTCTAAGCATCAACTATTGAGGTTGAAAAATAGACGTTCTAAATATAAAAACAACAAACCTCCTAACACCTTAAAATAATGCAATTACCGCTGTAAAATGCCTAGTCAGTCATTTAAAATGGTGGACTAACCAATTTTATGCATACATTACAAGCATTAAATATTCTTAATTGGCCTGGATTTATTATGTAAACCTACTGCATAATTATTTATTAAACACACACTGTACATCAATAATGTATTTTAACAGCCGAGAAATGCTGATAAACAGAATCATTTTGTTCCTCTTTATAACGTGGTTTAAAAGGAAACAAAACGTGATCGTAACCGACAATCTCCCCATACCCACGCAAACCACATCCATCCTGTTGCTTTTATGCGATCTTTTATATAAATTATAAGTGTATGAAAACTTCGGTTAAAACTGAGAGTGTAAATTCAGTACCTACCATAAACACAGCGAACGGTAAGCAGAGAAGTAGCAGCCAAATATAAAGATGAGCTATGTTGCAAAAATGATCCTGACGGGGATCATAGAACCATCCACCGGTAAATGATGCCCATATTCCTTGTCTGAGTATTTCTAGAGTTTGATATCCCATCATGGGAAGTTACTATAAAGAATTATTCTACGAAAGCCCCATTGTGAATATTCTTTAAGCGGGTATTGCAGCAGAAACTTCACAATTTTTTAACAACATTGGAACAGGGGTGTACGCCGTTGCCATGATCGTATGTTAAATCACAACAGCGCCCCCAAGATTGAGAAATGCCCTACGGTAATGTTGCCGAAAAATTTGAGCAAATTTTCTATTCGAAAAACCGTTTTGACAGGAAATAGGAAGTTAAACCATTCGCTCTTTATGGGTTGCGACACAGCCGTGTAAATCTGCAGTACTCCTAAGACTGGTAGCAGATTTTGCTAGTGTTTTCACGTTTCATGACGATTAATGTAAAACAATGATAGTGATAAAATACGGTAAGATTATTACGGTTGCCAGGTAACCGGTTTAGTTCTGCCAGTACTGTGTTTGAGACGTCTCTCTGCCTGTCAAATTAGGAACACAAATGCAAATGTCTGATTTCGTCTTTATGAGGTTTTCTTATAAATAAAAATTGAATACTATGACACTCAAAATACGGTCTCCGCTGAGGAATACGACAAAATCCACGTGTTGTTATACAGACATAGTAAATTCCGCGTGCGCTGAAATAAGTAAAAGACCACTTTCTCGGCACTGGGGTTTCCTGCATTGTCAGCATACTCGAAAGAAAATCGTGAGACGCGGTTTGATTCACTGGAGGATCCAAAATTTACTGAAGAGACGTGCGCAGGTTGATAAAGCAAATCCGCAGCTGTTTCTGGCGACTGGCTAACACATATAACTTCCTCCTGTCATCATACATTTTGGCTAAGGTGACCAGATTTTTGAGAACGAAATTGAGGACAAAATGACATGCTGTCGTCAACTTCAATAAAAAAGTGGGGACAATTTCGTTTCAAAAGGAGGACATGATTGACGACAACGTCTGACACATTATATGGTAAAGCCTAATGTTATCATAGAATGTTATAGTTATGAACTGTACCATATTTGTCAGTTTCCTGGGAAATCATCCGATGAATCTGAAAGCTGATTTTCATGTGAAATAAGTATAAAATAGCAGTAAAATGCTATTATGCTGAATATTAGTTATGATAAATTTTAAATGTTACTCATAGGGGGCAGTACATGCAAACAAAGCTACAATTTGATTTTGTGTTGAAATCCTATTGTGATTCTGCACTAGAAAAATTACCTGAAGCCAGGAAATTAATATATCCCGAGCGGACAGAAATCATGGAATACCTGTATGTTATATCCAAAAACTTCACTCAAAGAAGCAGTTTAATGAGGAAATGAGCTGAACAAAAGTTGTAGAACTCTTAATGAAATCTATCGAATGCAACCAAACTTAGCATCAGTTATTTATTCAACTTCAAGAAAGTGGATACTGAAAAAGATAAGATTTATTCCCCATCCTGTAAATGATTTAATTAAATCCAGTTAAAACAAGAGCGAAATAACACCACAATTATCTAGGTTACTTTGTTGGATGCTTGGGCATTTCTCACCATATATTGAGTGATTTCTAACTTAATTCAGCTGCCCGGGTGGCGTATTTCACTAGTGAATGTACGGAATTGCTATTAAAGCCACTTCCGCCACGCGATTGGTCAGAGCTACTTTGGAGATCGCAAATAGGCGGGGCCTGTGAGGAGAGTCATGTGACTCAGACATGTAAGCTTTGCTGCACACGCCATAAGCCATTTTAATGTTCGGGTGTTTTCATTGAGACAATGGTTACCTTCAGTTATTTTACCCATACAGCCGAAATGCGACAGGAGGTAAATACAGAGTGTTTTTTTTTTTTTTTTGATTGAAGGTTTAACGACCACCGTGAGCAACTCAATGGGCTATAAGCAGTCGCCCGTCCCTAATTTAGGGTCACTGGTTCCAGGGAAGGGAGAGAGCCAGTGCCGTAAGACAAACACAACATCCATGCCTCACCGGGATTCGAACCCGGACCCCTTACGGACGAATGATCAGAAGCCATCGCTTAGACCACTGCGCCACCGGAGCGGCAAATACAGAGTGTACTTTATTGGTAGGGGAACTTTTGAGTTTTTATATCAACATGACTTCATGGACTTGTGACTTATCTTCCGAACTACTTTCAATTTACATAGGCCGCCCCGGGGGCGCAGTGGTCTAAGCGATGGCCTCTGATCGTTCGTCCGAAAGGGGTCCGGGTTCAAATCCCGGTGAGGCATGGATGTTGTGTTTGTCTTACGGCACTGGCTCTCTCCCTTCCCTGGAGCCAGTGACCCAAAATTAGGGACGGGCGACTGCTTATGGCACATTGAGTTGCTCACGGTGGTCGTTAAACCTCCAATCCAAAAAAAAATAAAATCTATATAGTTCTCACAGAGCCGACAGATGTCAGCGCTCACTGCTCTAGCACAGGATAAGTACGGATGTGTTTTGTATGGACATCCATGAGCTGTTTAACATTTTATTTTATTTTCAGGGAGAAGGGGGGTTGAAATGTGGAATTGAAGGCATTTTTGATGAAGTTTGCAGGAACATAAAAATGACAAATTTCCTAAATATTACAAAATATATATATGACCGATCACTTACTATTTTATCAGACACAATATATGGCAATAAACATTCTGGAGTATTTATTCCAACAGAAGTGTCTTATTTCAACAGGACACTGTTTTGAGTTCTTACTTCGTGTCATTAAGTAGTTCTTTGCTAATACGAAATCACACTATTTTTTTTTATTTTTTTTTCTAGCTGGACCTCTTCACATTCATGAGGAAAAAAACTGGATTGTCAGAATAAATATTTCAGTGTGGAGACATACTTTTCATTGCTAAAGGTCCTTTTAAGGGTAATAGAAGGGATCTTTCATAGGGTACTTTTTAGTATCCTTGTAAACGCACTTGCACAACAGGACGAATCGTGGGTACTAGTTGAATACCATACGGAGTATGGTATTCAACTAACTACTTATTGAAGTCGTCCTCGCCGCCCCGGTGGCGCAGTGATCTAAGCGCTGGCCTCTGATCATTCGCTCAAAAGGGGTTTGAATCCCGGTGAGGCATGGATGTTGTGTTTGTCTTACGGCACTGGCTCTCTCCCTTCCCTGGGACCAGTGGCCCTAAATTAGGGACGGGCGACTGCTTATAGCCCATTGAGTTGCTCACAGTGGTCGTTAAACCTCCAATCAATAATAAAAAAAAAGTAGTCCTCAATTTTAATATTAAGACATATTTTGACTTGTATTCATTTCAAGTTGAATTTAAAAGGTGTTGGCTTTAGTTTTGCGTAGGTTTTATTGCAACTGACTATTTTCTGATAGAAACCCCTTCAGTTTGTCTCTTAGTCAAAAAAATTCCTAAATCAACGCTTCGGTATCCAATCTGCACTTCTGTGCGCTTGGGTTTTTCACCTTCAGGGATTTCTATTCAGAAGGTTCCTGGCTGATCAAAGAGGTGTTGAAACTTTTTGTAGAGCTGAAAGTTAATTTGTTAGTCAGAATCAAATCTCTTCGGCTGTTCTGGATTTTTTAGGAGAGTTTAACCCACTTTTTTGCAAATTTTCGGCTTTTCACTTAGTATTTTCACTTTTAAGATTATTTGGCTCTCAGTGTTGGGAGATTTTTGTTTTCTACTTTAATATTTCGTTCTATATATTTCCTCCCCAAACCACTGTTGATTTTATTTTTAGTAACCTGGATTTTTAACTGGAGCTGAAGTACACTTTTGTAGAAAAATGCAAATAATGGATAAAATTATTCCCAAATGAATTTTTTTTTTTTGTGTCTAGGTCTGTTTACAGACTGGGATTATGCTGCTAAATTTATTTACGGAAAAATAACGTAGGGCGCAAATCAAAATTATTGTTTGTTTTCACCACAATTTTGCGTGGAAAAACAGATTTTGCTCTAAATTTTTCTAAGTCTTGGAAAACGTCTCCCAGAAGTAAGAGAAACACTTTTTATTGAAGAGTTCCTAATTACTCACTAATTAGTGATCACACTAAATTACCATGTAAAAGAATATCCACGATAATAAAATGCTATTTGCTTCAAGACTTTTATATGGTAAAGGCGGTTCGACCAAAACAAAGTAATAGAAAATATTTACTATTTGTACTTTCGGAAAACTTTTCGCGTCACCTTCGAAGATACTTGCATTCAGCACATACAAATATTTTCCTTCAATCTCTTACTTTTTTTCCAAATACCGCATTTTGTACTCGGAAGTTAAACTTTCAAAGTAGGACGCCATCATTTCAACAGGGACTGGTTGTCCTTAACTTACGTTACTAAGGCTCGTTGCCATGCTAGAGTCACGTGCCTGCTACAACCTCATGGCCTTAGTCACAATTTCTTACATTCACTTGTGAAATACGCGCCCCGGTGGCCCAGTGGTCTAAGCGATGGCCTCTGATCAAGGGCGGATTTACAGGGAAGCCCACGCAGCCCAGGCGCAAGGCTCCGCAATGCTAGGGGCTACCCAAAACAACGATTTTTTGCCTTTCTCCCAAAAAACAAAAGATAAATAAAAGTTACATGACCGCAGAGATTGGTGAGTTGTCTGGTAGATTTACTTAGAATGTAATGAGCATTTTGTTGTTCAGTTCGGTATTTCATGGAACGGGCCATCTTATCCTTAAAAAAAATTCGATTCAGTACAGTTTAAGAGGCAGGCACAAGATTGTTACCGTGTGAGTATAATGGCATGTGGGGGTGGGGGTTGCTTTTACGGAGCACGCTAATGAGGATGTAACAGACACGTGACTCTCAGCATGGCAACGAGCCTTAGTAACGTAAGTGAAGGACAGCCAGCCCCGTTGAAATGATGGCGTCTTACTTTGATACTTTAACTTCCGAGTAAAAAATGCGGTATTTGGAAAAAATTAAAGAGATTGGAGGAAAAGATCCTTATGTGCTGAATGCAAGTATCTTCGAAGGTGATGCGAAAAGTTTTCCGAAAATGCAAATAGTAAGTATTTTCGATTACTTCGGCTTTGGTCGAAGGGATTTTCCCGCAGAACAGTTCGACGCATATAAAAGTTTCGAAGCATATAATAACTTCTCGTCCTCGGTATTCTTTTACAGGGTATTTTAGTACGATCACAAATTTGTGAGTAATCAGTAATTTATGGAGAAAATAGATACGCAGCCACTCCACTTTTCAGTTCAATGAGATCTTCACCTTTTCTCCTTACCTCACTTAGCCCGACGATGTCCCACTTGATCCTTTGTAGTTCTTCTTCTAATTCAAGGAGCCTTGAATCAGAAGATAGGGAGCGTCCATTGTACGTAACCAAGGTTAGCATCAGATGGCAGCCTAGTCCGGTTCTCCCCTGTTCTCCGGTGATTCTTAGCACCCTCTGCCTTCATGTCACACTGGCCGCTGCCTTGGCCAGGTACCTTCCAGCTGCCGGAGACTGAGGGCCAAGATTTAAGTTGTGGGGGGTTTGGCCATAACTCACCACGCTGGGCAAGTGGGTTGGTACATATTTATATATATATATATATATATACAAGGATATACAAAGATTTATATATATATATATATAAAGATATACAAAGATTGCAGACAACTCAAAGAAGCATGGGGAAATGCATGCTTGGTGTAACCAGTAAAGATAAGAACTTGTGGATAACGAAAATGACAAGAGTGGGCGACATCATGACCAGAGTGAAATTACTGAAATAGCAATGGACTGGACATATTGCCAGAAGAACAGCCCAACGATGGACAGCTGAAATTTTAGACGGGATTCCAAGGAACAGAAAAAGACCCTATGGGAGATGGATGGATGACATTCGAAAGCATGCTGGAGTGACGTGGAGGAGACAGGCGCAAATCAGACAATTGTGGAAGAAACTTGGAGAAACCTTCATCCAGCAGTGGATTGATAATGGTTGACAATGATGATGATATATATATATATATATATATATATATATATATATATATATATATATATATATATATATATATATTGTACGCCTGTAGTTTGTATACCGTTGTGCCGCACGTCGTTCTTATCTCTTTGGAACTTTGGGAAGAAGACCATGTAATAGAAGACACTATGTAATTTTTTTAACATGTAAAATAATATTTTTAAATGTTTAATTTGTGGCATACGTCGCTCTTAATTTCCTTGGAGGGGATTAAGCCCCCAAAGCCCCTCCGTGGGTGCACCAATGCCTGCGGCTATGTATAAGCAGCTCCATTTTCAACAGGGTTCTATTTACGAAAGTCGTTCAAAAAGTAACGAGATTGATTCTATTTGGGCAGAAGTGTAATGCAGTAAACATACTTCCACTTACATACTTTCGAAGTATCCTCCCTTACCTGAATGCGTCGGCCCCACCTTTCTATCCGCTTCCAGAAGGTGTGTTCGAAGCCTTTCCTCGGCATGTAGTTTAGGATACATATCTCAGCATTGTTCAGTTCAGTATTCGATGCAAACATATAATCACAATTTTGTTATTTATGTATGCATTAATATATATAAAACATTTCTTATGCTCGTATATATCGCAAATGCAAACTCTAAGAAATCTACACATACAAGTGATTTTAAATGTAAAAATGTCATACCTTTGCTTTAATTCAGTAATGGACTGCGGATTTCACCATGGAGTGGTGTAAAATATTTGGGATGCTAGTAAGATAACGCTGCGCTTGAGACCCCCCCCCTGCAAAAAAAAAAACAAAACAGTGGTAAAATTGTCCTTGCTTTACTACAAGCGTGCTTCTAATTATTACGAAATCATTGCAGTGTTACCTGAAAACGTACGGTGTAAACCATTCCCCTGCCATTTGGTTTCAGTCCTTTTAGATTAGAACACAGTAGTAAAAAAAGAAAAAAACTAACTAACAATTTGTATGTTAGTTTGAGGTGCCTCGATTTTTTTTTTCAGTCACAAAGTGTGAACCACCTGCCACCAGAAAAAAAAAACCTTTATTATGGGAACAATTTCTAATAATTTTCTATTGTTAAAAATTAGGTAGCAAATATTGTGTTGTATTGGAAGCACTAACGTCGCGTTAGCTACATTGGCATAACCGTCATTCTCTGCAAAGTCGGCATCCAGAAGACTGAAATAAAGCTGAATGCCAGCTTCCAAGATGTGATGATGTATTGCAGTGCAAACATCTCTACTCGGTGGAATTAGGTTTTCATTGTGGAAGTATTCCGAGTTGTCAGTGCTTGAAAATTTGTCCTTTCAGCAAGGACTGTTTAATGTTTTATTGCAGGATGATAGAAGTTTTAGATTTAAGTCCATGTGGATGTTTTCTTTTATTGTTATAATATTTTCCCTCATTAGACTAAATATAAGGGGAAATCGCCCAAAAACCTACAAGGGGGGACATTCGTGGATTTTCGGGGGGGGGGGCTAAGCACCCCCGAGAAGATGCCTGATTACATCACTGCATCTGCGATATGCTCATTAAACGTGAGGAAAACGATCCTTTTTTGAAGCGACTGATAACTGGTGACGAAAAGTGGATTGTATACAACAATGTGCTGTGCAAACGGTCTTGGTCCCGACGTGCTGCTTCGCCTCAAACGACATCCAAAGCAGACATTCATAAGCCGAAGGTTCTGGTCTTGGTGTGGTGGGATTTTAAAGGTGTCGTGTTTTTCGAGCTCCTACCACGGAACCAAACAATCAATTCGAATGTGTACTGTCGGCAATTGGAGAGTTTGAACGAATCCATCATCCAGAAACGTCCAGAGCTCGTTCATCGTAAAGGTGTTGTGTTCCATCACGACAACGCGAGACCACACACAAGTTTGATCACCCGCCAAAAATTATTGGAGCTTGGGTGGGATGTGTTGCCCCATACAGCATACTCGCCTGACCTTGCGCCGTCAGACTTCCAGTTGTTTCGCTCTCTTCAACAGTCCTTGCGTGGTATAACGTTCAACTCAGATGAGGCTGTAAATCAGCACCTTGTAGAGTTTTTCGCCACGAAAGACAGGTCCTTTTATGAACGAGGCATTCTGCAGCTCACTGAAAGATGGCAAAAGGTTATCGAACAAAACGGGCATTATATCATTGATTGATCTTTGTTCTTTCTATCAATAAATGACCTTCGCAAAACATGACTAAAATACGTCATGACTTTTCCGACAACCCAATAATTTGTAAAAGAAAAATCAATGTCATTTCACCATTGACAACTCTTACTCGCGTTTAGTATTCAAAGACGAAGTCGTAAGTTACTGTAATGTATATATGCATTGCGCACTGGTATTATTGCTTGCTAATCCTATTAAATCAAGTTTTCATTACATAACATTGGTTCATGTTGAACTTGTTACTTCACATTGCCGTTGTTGTAGTCAAAGTTTTCACAGGTCCGTAGTTACTTCAGGGGGTCTTGGATGGCATACAATGTGCTGTGTATAGTATAAGACATATTTTTTCAGTTAAGTAAAATTTCGAAAGGAGAGTAATAATCAGATCCTGAATTTAATTTCCGAAAGTGTAAAAAGACACCGATATTCTAAACGTAAATAATGAGGAAATGAAACGAAGTTTAAAATAAAAGACTGAGATGGACAAGGTAAAAAGGCAGAAAAAGAAGCAAGAAATAATCTTAGTCTCTTGGCTATGTTCGCCAATGAACTTTTGAAATTGTTAAAAAACGCCGGTATTCTAAAAAACAAGCCCAAGACCCCCCTCAAGTAACTATGGACCTGTGAAAGTTTTGACGACGACAAAGGCAATGTGAAGTGCGAAGTACATCAACCAATGGTACCCAGCAAAAACAGTATTGCTGGGCCAGCAGTGGGCCATTACTGGCAGCCAGCACTGCCAGCAATGGCCCAGCACTATGTTGCCGCTGCCGAACCGTCAATAAAATGTCCGGGCGGCCAACAGAAGGGCCAGCAGTTCAGGCCAACAGCTGGCCAACAGTTGGCACCCCATCAGTTGTCATATGCCACAACAGGGCCATCAGTGGTCCATCACAGGCAGTAGCTGCCACAAGTGGCCCTTCAGTGGCCCTGCAAGTACTTGCCAGAAATGATGGCTAGCCTAATGTGGTCCGCTAGTGGGCCGTTAGTGGCAGCCAGCAACCACGTGACGTAACTAGTGACTTGCCGAATCTTGTCCGCCAATTTCCCAGTAGTAGCAATAATAATAAAAAAAAAAGATGCAAGGATAACCGCAG
This sequence comes from Macrothele yani, assembly GCA_039090855.1. Classification (NCBI taxonomy): domain Eukaryota; kingdom Metazoa; phylum Arthropoda; class Arachnida; order Araneae; family Macrothelidae; genus Macrothele; species Macrothele yani. The sequence continues at coordinate 69,603,957 of CM077016.1, read as the reverse complement.
TTTCCTAAAGCTACATTTTTTTTTGTACCCTTACGAAGCTTGTGAATTAACGCACTGCGCTGGGGAAATTTTCTGGACAGACCAGAAAAACGCCGTTTGTATCTGATTATATTCGATCCTGGGCCATTTACGTGGAAGCCGCGCTCGCTACCGACCGGACTAATTCACGACGCTCGGGTACGTGCTGGAAGCTATCTGTTTGGTATGCAATTTGTAATCGAATGCTTCCCTCTTTCATTTTATAATATTGCGAGGTATTTTTCATAAAAGTCAGTTTCATATAATTGATAAATTAATTTTTTCAACGTAACGATAGTTTTTTTTTTTTTTTTTTTTTTTACGTTAAGGGAACTTTACTCATTTTCAAGGCGTGTACATACTTAGAGTCGCTTTCCAAAGTTTTGTACTGTCCTTGCCGTCTTGAAAAGAGATTGTTGAATAAATATATATTTACCCGGGTTCATGTCACATTCTGTTACATTTTTAACGTTATGTCTTTCCTTTCCGTTGTCCGAAGCTACATTTGTTTTAAAGAGCAAAAGATATTTTATTTTACTTGTTATTTTTAGAAGGGAATTCCTCCCAGTCTTGTGTATTCAACCCATGGATGAGTACACCACATAGCGTTGCTTTTTTTTTCTTTCAAATAATTAATAAATTTTGTACGCGTATAATTCTTTTTTTTTTTCAACAAACGCTATTTTAATGGTTTTCCAGGATATGTGTTTCAAGCGGTTTAAAATTTTTTCTTGTTATTCATCCACTCCATTCCATGAATAGTTATTCATGGGAATGGAGTGGGTGTATTTCATGGCCGTAATCTAGCATTTCACGGCTTAATCTGATATCTTCGTCGACGTAAAATTTCATTAGGAAATTAATTCGCCTCTCCACATATGGATTTTTTTCTTAACATCCACTAAAATAACACGATGGCGATAGCGTCGTCTTCAACTAACTGGTACCATGAGAGACACAGCAAGTGTTGCTTCTGCGCATGCGCAGTCCCGATGCTTCCACCTGCTATTGGGGGTTGCATTGGTTGCCAGCAACGGGCCACTAGTGGCACTTGCTTGGAGGCCCACAATTCACGGCGATGCTGCAGGGCCATCAATGGCTCGCCAACTGATAGCGCTGCCACCAACGGATCACTACCGGGCCGTGAGCGGCAGATTTCAGCCTGCAGTGACCCATCACTTCCAGCTGGTGGCCAGCAGTTTCCCAGCACTTGTGTTTTTGCTGGGTATGTAATGAAAACTTGAATTAACTGGATTAGCAAGCAATAATATCAATGCATATACACAGTCGTATCAGAATAATATGACCACCCCGGAATCACCGTGTACCTGCCCAGGTGGGTCATAGAGTGTACGTGACACAGTCGAACTCACGGAGATATACGCGGCCGGCTAGGACAGATGAGCCATAGTGCGTCACGTGAGTACGATGGGCAGAGGCAGTGATTTGACGGACGTTCGAAAAGGAATGATTATCGGCTACCGCGCCAAGGGTGGAAGCATCTCAGAAACAGAAAACTTCGTGGGATATTCGCGAGGAGCTGTAGTAAGGGTGTACCAAGGATGGACCGCTGGCACACCGAGTACCTCCCGACGTCATAACTGTGGAGCCCCCAAAAAACAAAACTACTACTTGCTGTAGTAGTAGTTTGGTTTACTACTTGATTATACTACAAAATTGTTGATTATTGAGGGAAATATAAAATTTGCACTGTGTAATGTGGTTATTAATATGTATATAATTTTTTATTGAGTTCTTGTATGTCACTGATTACAACTATTGGAAAGTGTCTTGATGTGTACATGGTACTTGAAAGATACTATGTTATGCAGCAATAACTAATTGTTAGGTTATTTTTTATTCTATTTTACTTTTTTATTTTTGCCTAAATAATATATAAATATAAGGAGATAAGGTCAATTATTTTATTAATTGGTGCAGAGGGTGGCCACCATATTGTGGGATTCTCAAATAGTGCTTAGAGGAGGTGACTTAATTTTATAAAACTGTTTGGGGTACATTGATATATGACTAATAATTATTATTCAGTACAGCACTTTAATGATACAATATCTAATAACCCTAAAAATTCTCTAAATATTATTCATCTTAATGCCAGATCATTAGTCAATAAGATATCTGATCTAGAGGCATTGGTTAAACTACTTAATTACCAAATAGATATAATTTGCATTTCGGAAACATGGTTTCTCTCTGAAGACTATTGTCTACATCTCCCATTCTATCAGACTTTTAATAAAAATAGGACTGAGTCTAGAGGAGGAGGAACTGCAATTTTTGTAAAAACAAATAATGTGGACTACACTCAAATTGAAGAATTGACATTTATTAATTCTGATATTGAAATTATTACAATTGAAGATCAATATAATATAATTTCAGCTTGCTATCGACCACCAACAGTGAACCCTTCTTTATTTATTGAAACACTTACGGATATACTTAATTATATAAATTTTACAAAGAAAAAAGGACTGTTACTTGGAGACTTTAATATTGATCTGTCACAAACCCTCCCATATCCACGAGAATTCGTTTCTGCAGTTGCTACTGCAGGATTTTATAACACTATTCTCTCAGCTACAAGAATAACTCAATACACGGCCTCAATTTTGGATCTATGTATAACAAATATACCTTCGGACTCTATTTTATCGGGTATTCTTAATTTTCATTTCAGTGATCATTTACCAATTTTCTTAATTTACACATATAGTGATGTACAAGCCTCTAGACCAACAAATACTTTCACTAGAATTATTAATGAGAATAATACGAATCTATTCGCAAAACTAGTACATGATACGAACTGGGATGAAATAATGGAAATTCCTAATCCTGATGTGGCTTATAATTTATTTGAAATAACTTTGAAGAGATTGTACAATAAGGCTTTTCCATTTAAAAGAACCACGTCTAAATCCAAAGAAGAGCGGAAACCTTGGCTAACAAGGCATTGTCTTAATCAGATAAATAAAAAAAATAAACTGTTCACAAAATTCTTAAATTCAAGGTCACAAATTGATTATAATATTTCTAAAAAATTAGAAATAATCTCAATTTCTACATTAGAAAATTAAAAAGAGATTATTATTTCCATATTTTTTCTAAAAACAGTCCTAAAGTAACCTGGATTCACTTAAACATTTTGTTAAGCAGTGGGAATGTACCAAAAACTTCGATTCACCTCACTCGCGATAACATCGAAATTACTGATCAAACTGAAATCGCTAATCAATTTAACAATCATTTTATTGTATAACCACAGCGTATAATACAACAACTTCCTAAGCTAAATGATCAACAATTACCTGTTTACTCCAACTCATGTACTTTAAATTCAATGCATACTTTGGAAATTACTAGAACGGAATTAATCTACCAACTGCAGAATATTAACATAAATACAGGACCAGGTCCAGATGATATTCTTCCCAAAATTTTAAAATCTATAACTTTTTACATTGTTACTCCCCTTCTATATATTTTTAATGATATTCTAGCTACAGGTATTTTCCCAAATTCGTTAAAAATTGCAAAAATTACCCTTGTCTTTAAAAAGGGTTCTCTGGAAGATATTAATAATTGTCGACCAATAGCTAAATTACCCATATTCGCTAAATTTTTTGAAAAATTACTATTTGTTAGATTATTTGCCTATATTGGAAAGCATAAAATTTTGCACAAAAATCAATTTGGCTTTTTACCAAATTCCTCAACAGAAATCGCCCTTTTACACTTAAAAGATAAAATTCAATCTAATTCTATTAATAATAAATTTACATTGGGACTTTTCATCGATTTATCAAAAGCATTTGATACTTTAAATCATAACATATTATTATCAAAATTGTACGCAATTGGTATTCGGGGTACATTACATAATCTATTTATAAACTACACTGACGGAAAAAAAAATCCCAACACCACGAAAAAATAGTTGTAGAGGAATGAAATGGCGGCAGTACATTTGTATAGGTAGCATATTTAATCGATTAAGGTTTCAATATCACAGCTTATTGTAAGCGCGAGAAGAGCCATTTTAAATGTGAAATGCTGGTACATTAATAACAGGTGTAACCGCCAGAATGTTGAATGCAAGCACGCAAACGTTCACGCATTGTGTCGTACAGGTGCTGGATGTCAGTTTGTGGGATGGAGTTCCATGCCTGTTGCACTTGGTCGGTCAATACAGGGACGGTTAATGCTGGTTGGGGGTGACGCTGGAGTTGTCGTCCAATGATGTCCCATACGTGCTCGATTGGTGAAAGATCTGGTGATCTAGCAGGCCACGGCAACATGTCGACACTCTGTAGAGCATGTTGGGTTACAACAGCGGTATGCAGGCGAGCGTTATCCTGTTAGAAAACACCCCTGGAATGCTGTTCAGGAATGTCAGCACAACAGGTTGAATCACCAGACCGACGTACAACTGTGCCGTGAGGATGCGTGGGATAACCACGAGAGTGCTCCTGCTGTCATAGGAAATTGCTCCCCAGACCATAACTCCAGGTGTAGGTCCGGTGTGTCTCGGCCGCAGACAGGTTGGTTACAGGCGCCCACGTGGCCTCCTTCTAACCAATACACGGCCATCACTGGCACCCAGGCAGAACAGGCTTTCATCAGAAAACACAACAGATCTCCACTCCATCCTCCAATGAGCTCGAGCTTGACACCACTGACGTCGCAAACGGCAGTGGTTTGGAGTAAGTGGAATGCACGCTACAGGGCGTCTGGCTCGGAGCTGTCCTTCAAGTAACCGATTTGTAACAGTTCGTTGTGTCACTGTGGTGGCAACTGCAGCTCGAATTGCTGCCGCAGACGCAGTACGATGCGCCACGGCCATACGCCGTACACGGCAGTCTTCCCTCTCAGTAGTGCTACGCGGCCGGCCGGAACCCGGTCTTCTTGAGGCAGTACCTTCCCTTGACCACCGCTGCCAACAATCATGCAGAGTGGCTACATTTCTGCCAAGTCGTTCTGTAATATTGTGGAAAGAAAATCCACCTTCTCGTAGCCCTATTACACGACCTCGTTCAAACTCCGTGAGCTGTTGATAATGGCTTCATCGTCTTCTTAAAGGTATTGTTGAGTAACATCAACACACTACGTCGAATCTCAACGATAACTAACGCTCACGAACGTTACAGCGCGTATTTACAGCAAACCTGCTTTGCATGTTCCGAGGGGCGCTACTAGCGCCACACGTATGCGCCGAGCGCGAAATTTGCATAGACGTCATCTTACAGATGTACTCTCACCGCCTACCAACTGTCGTTTATCTAACACAACTAATTCTTGGTGTTGGGATTTTTTTTTCCGTCAGTGTATTTCACTGGTCGCCAGAAATATACAGAAATTGAACATACCAGATCTAACTTACAATCAGTCATTTCAGGGGTCCCTCAGGGCTTGGTACTTGCTCCATTATTATTCAATATTTATATTAATGACTTCTGTACCTGTTTACACAATTCGGATATCATTTTATATGCAGCTGATGCAACCATTTTAATGCATGGAAATGATGTTGAGACATTGGTGCGACAACTACAAGTCCATTTTACATCCATCACTAATTGGTTAACTAAAAATGATCTGGCTATTAATATTAACAAAACAAAAGTAATGATTTTTTCAAGTACGTCAACCCCCACCTCCTTAATTCAGAATATTAACTTACTTGGATCATCTATAGAAGTGGTTCAAAGTCATAACTATCTTGGTGTCATTATTCAGCACGATTTAAAATCGAATTCACATGTTGACTACCTTTCTTATAAGATCTCAAGAAATATAGGTGTTATTAGTAGTGCAGTGGCCAATTTAACCCCAAAATTAATGATTTTAGTATACTACACTTTAATTCAATCTCATCTAATCTATTGTATATCTGTTTGGGGATCGACTACTTTATACAATATGAAAAAACTTAGGTCGTTACAAAATAGATTCATAAGACTACTACAATTTAAATTACAAAATCCTCAATTTTTTTTTTTTGAGGTTTAACGACCACCGTGAGCAACTCAATGGGCTATAAGCAGTCGCCCGTCCCTAATTTAGGGTCACTGGATCCAGGGAAGGGACAGAGCCAGTGCCGTAAGACAAACACAACATCCATGCCTCACCGGGACTCGAACCCGGACCCCGTTCGGACGAATGATCAGAGGCCATCGCTTAGACCACTGCGCCACCGGGGCGGCATACTCAATTTTGAAATACAGTCTTTCAGGCTAGACTCAGTCCAACAGATTTTAATATACTAACTATTCAACAATTGCATATCTGTAGTATAGGTAAACTAATGTTTTTGAGAATTAAAAATGGTTATTACCAAGATTTAATTACAATAAGTACTCACAGTCATGATTATTCCACGAGACATAAAACAACATTAATCCCCATGTTTCCACTAACAGAACGATTTAGATCATTTATTAATTATATTGGTCCTGCATTATGGAATACATTTCCTACTGATATTATATCACTTAATAATATTAATATATTTAAAGGAAAACTCAGGCATTTCTTACTGACCAAAAGCTCATAATGTACTATTACTTTTATTTATTGATAGCACCACCCTAGCTGCGTTTGATATTATGTAGACTTGACTTGTTTATGTTTTTTTTTCATGTAAATTTTGATGCTGTGGGAGAAGAGGGCATGTCAGGCTTATCAGGCCTTTTCCCTCCTCATTCCCTGTTGTTACGAAAATATATTATTTGTGTTATATATTTATGATTATATAATACCATGTCTGTAACAACTAAAATGCAATAAATGAAATGAAAATGACTTCGTGGGATATTCGCGAGGAGCTGTAGTAAGGGTGTACCAAGAATTGACCGCTGGCACACCGAGTACCTCCCGACGTCATAACTGACCCCAGAAGAAAACGTCCCTTCCGTCGAGTTCAGCAATTGACCACGCAAATGAACTCTGGGGCATTCAGGTACGGGTCCCCGATAACAGTAGTGCGGAACCTGTTACGAATGGGTTCCCGGAGTCGACGCTGTGTCAAGGCGCCCATGTTAACCCAGGTCCATCGGCAACGACGCCTGCAGTTCGTATGGGACTACCGTCATTGGACAGTAGAAGAGTGGGAAAAGGTTGCCTTCTCCGACGAATCGAGGTTTCTACCCCACAGAAGTGACGAGCGGTAGCGGATACGGCTTCAGACTCACGAGAACCAACACCCGGACACACTTGTCGGTCAAGTATAGGTCGGCGGTGAGAGTGCGCATATCTGGGGGATGATTTCCTGCTATGACCTGGGACAGCTGGTACCACTGGATGGGTCCCTGAACGCCAATGGCTACCTGTCCATCCTTGCTGACCACATGCATCCCTTCAAGTAGGACGTTTAGCCTGGTGGTGATGTTGTCTACCAACAGGACAATTCGCCCTGCCATGTCACTAAAGGGGTGCGTGACTGGTTCTAGGAACACAACAGCGATGTCTCCGTTCTTCCTTGGCCGGCGAAATCGCCCAATCTAAATCCCATAGAGCACTTCTGGGACTATGTGGATCGACAGGTTCGACGAGGCGACCCGCAACCACGTCATATCCGGGGACCTCCGTGCTCTGCTGCAGTCCGAATGGGCACGTGTGTCTCGGGCAACCTTCCAGGGCCTCATTGCGTCCATTCCACGCCGTCTCGTCGCTGTCATCCGGAACACGGGTGGTTATTCCCATTATTATGTAGGTGTTCATATTATTCTGATACGACCGTGTATATCACAGTAATTTATGGCTACGTCTTAGAATACCAAACGTGAGTTGTCAATGGTGAAATAACTGAGTTTTTTTTCACAAATCATGTGTAAGAATAAGAAAGGTGAATATCTCTTTGATATCTCTACCTTTCGTTTTTGACATATGAACCGGCATGAACGACGCCGTGCAAGTTTGGCGTTACGTGCTTGAGATGTCAACACGATAGAAACTGTTTATTCGGTGATCGCAGTTACAAGTGCTGAAGAGCACGTACACCGATGAGTCATTACATTATGACCACCTACCTAATAAGCTGTAAGACGTCCTTTAACCCGCAGAACACCGGCCACTCGGCGAGGCATAGATTTGATGAGGTGGCGATAGGTATCCTGAGGTATCTGGTACCATAATGTCAACAGCGTGTCCTCCAGTTCCCGTACATTCCGGTGAATTAGCGCGAACACGCTTTTCCAAGTCGAACCACAAATGTTCGATTGGGTTCATGTCAGGTGAATTTGGAGTCCAGGGCCTTAACAAAAAGTCAACAACATGTTCCTCGAGCCACTCCTTGACGATTCTGGCATGGCACATTATCCTGTTGGTAATACCCATCACCAGCAGGGAACACAGTTGTCATGAATGGGTGAACTTAGTTCGCAACGATGTGTAGATACCTGACACAGCTGTCAGGAATTGTGCTATTGGGATAATGGGACCTAAAATGTTCCAAGAAAACATCGCCCACAGCATAACACCGCCGCCGTCGGCCTGTTTCCGCCCAACAGTGCATCCAGGTGCCATAGCCTCCGTTGTAGCGCTCTGCCGTCTACGTGATGCACCAGGCATCTTGATTCGTCAGACCAGGCCACTTTCTTCCAATCATGCACGGTCAAATCTCGATGATCTTGGGCCCATTTCATGCGTTGTTGGCGATCACGAGCAGTGAGCATAGGGACCCGGCTGGGTCTTCGGATACGCAGGCCCGTGCTCAGAAGGCTGCAATGAACAGTGTGCTGTGACACATATATAGCCCTGGTCACCGCTGTTGGAGCTGCGGGTGATTTGTCGCACTGTGGCCCTGCGGTCGCTGTGAACAATGCGCGACGGTCTCCGCTCCCCTCTGGCATCAATGAGCTGCGGACGACATACGGCTGGACGACGGTTCGTCGTTTGACCATGTTCACCACTTTTGATACGTACTCACTGCAGCTGCACGTGAACAGCCCACAAGCTGCACCGTTTCCGAGATCGAGGAGCCGTGCCATCACAATTTGTCCTTTATCAAACTCCGATATATAACGAAGTAAATTTCTCCGTCATTTTTATCCGCGCCGGGGTTCGAACCCGGGTCCCCTCATTCCGGAATAAGTTGCTCTACCAATTGAGCTACGCGGACATTTTATTCTGATTCCTATCTGCCTTTATGTCGTGTGCGTCCTTCTGGCAGGTACGTCACATCTCCTGGTACGTTACATCATCTCCCTCTTATTTTATTTTTTTTTTCTTCGAAGTGCTGGAGAAGGGATCCTCTTATTTTTCCTATCTCGCGGTGTGGAAATAACATCACACCAATGCGAGATTTTGAACGGTCGGGTCATCCGGATAGTTCGGGCGCCATTATAACGAAGTAAATTTCTCCGTCATTTTTGGTCTACGCCGGGATTCGAACCCGGATCCCCTCATTCCGGAATAAGTTACTCTTCCAATTGAGCTACGTGGACATTTTATTCTGATTCCTATCTGCCTTTATGTCGTGTGCGTCCTTCTGGCAGGTACGTCACATCTCCTGGTACGTTACAGATAAATCGGCAGCTTTTCCCATTCTGACTCCGAACACTCTACTAACCGAAAGCCGGTCTTCGGATTGTAAATATACTGCTCTGTGAAATTCACCTGCGCCACCGTTCGGTCTCCAGGCGCACTCATTTCTCTAGGCTGGGGGTGGTCGTAATGGAATGGACCATCGGTGTATATTCCAGTATAGATATCACACTCGCAGAACTAACTTTTCCGGTAACCATTTTTGAAGTATAAAGAGATTTGTTATTTCTCAAGGACATTGTCACTCATGAGATCTTGTGAGTTGTGACCACAGATATCATAAACAAGAAGCTAGATTGGACACCCAGCACATGAGGCGTGAGGCGCCATTTTCAGCGGGTCATCACGATCCATTTAAGCAAGGCTACTTTGCATTAAGTCAAAGGAATACGAGTTTTGGTACTGTGATTTTCTATTTATATTGAGATTCAAAGCAGTCAGTACCCATTTAGCGGCGGAAGTTATGAAATTTAAGTAAAAAACAGTAATATTCCTTAGCGCTAACTAGAATGCCAAGGGTCTTGCAAAATATTGAATTATTTCAGATTCGGCCAGGGCTTAAATTCAAGAGAAGACATTCCGGCATCTGCGATATAAAAAAAATATCACGCTGGTTTTAATTTGCTGAGAGATATGATTTTGACTTTTCTTGTTAATGAATGCTTTCATTTTATACGCCATTTCGTTACTATATTGCCCAAATAAATAATTTGAAATGTTAAAAACTGAAATTTCCTTAGTGCATAACGAGACGAAATATTAAAATTTTTGGTGAAATTCAAAACTTTTTGAGCAAACATAATAAATAAATCCGAATGACAGAGGTAATAGCAACAAGGAAAAAGATTAAAATTATTTCAGCTTTTCTATGTAAAGTATGTGGAAGCCTTTTTTTTTTTTCGGGTTTAAATCAATAGTTTGCTGGATTTAATAGCTAATTATTGATTTTAAATAAATTATTTGCTCTTCCATTATTTTAAATCGCTGCCGCATTACGTTCTTAAAAATGTTTTCCAATCATTTTCTATATTTGCATACAATACCAGCTTTAAATATTAATACTTTGATTCGGTGAAACCATCAGCAGTTACAATGGCTCTAAAATCCTGCGGTATTAAAGATGCATACATTAATATTATTAATAACATCTATGAAAATGCAAGTGCAAAGATTCGACTGTTTGTAAATACAACACACATAAAAATTGGAAAGGGAGTGAGACAAGGTGACACCATATCTCCGAAGCTCTTTAATGCCACATTTGAGGGTGTCTTTCAGTCGCTGAGCTGGGGAAACAAGGGGATAAAGAAAGATTAATGGAGATTATCTAACCCACCTTCGTTTTGCTGATGACATAGTCATTTTTGCAACTACCCCATCAGAGCTGCAGAGTATGATCCAGGGACTTGCTGACAAGAGTAAAGACGTGGGATTAAAAATGAACTTTCAGAAGACAAAAGTGATGTTCAATGCTTCTACAAGAAATGAAGATTTATCGATTGATGGAGAAAAGCTGGAGATAACAGACACGTACGTTTATCTTGGACAGCAGATATCAAGTGAAGGTCACGCTGATGAAGAAATTAATCGGCGTATAAAACTTGCCTGGAGAGCTTTTGGAAGAAACAGCATAATTTTCAAGAGCAATATGCCATTATGTCTTAAAAGAAAAGTGTTTGATCAATGCATCCTTCCAGTGCTTACGTATGGTGCAGAGACGTGGACCTTAACTAAAAGAGACATACAAAGGCTGCAGACAACTCAAAGCAGCATGGAGAGGTGCATGCTTGGTGTAACCAGGAGAGATAAGAAGAGGAACTCGTGGATCCGAAAAATGACAGGAGTGGAAGACATCATGATCAGAGTTAAATCCCTGAAATGGCAATGGGCTGGACATACTGCCAGAAGGACAGATCATCGATGGACAGCCGAAATTTTAGATTGGATTCCAAGGGGCAGGAAAAGACCCAGAAGAAGACCACATGGGAGATGGGTGGATGAAATTCGAAAGTATGCAGGGGTGACATGGAGGAGACTGGCACGAGACAGACCGTTGTGGAGGAAACTTGGGGAGACCTTCGTCCAGCAGTGGATTGATAATGGTTGACAATGATGATGATGATGATTATATATATATATATATATATATATATATATATAGGATGTAAGGTCAGGTGATGCGTAACATCACAGCCTCTCCTTGACAAATGTCAACCCCGCCTTCTCGTGGTACATCCTGTTCCCACTAAAGGGGCTCTGACGACCGCCAATAGCGGTATAACTATACCATCGGGACTTAGAGAAAATGCTATCCCACACTCACCAACCCGCTTGGCCTCGTGGTACATCCTGTTCCCACTAAAGGAGCTCTGACGACCGCCAATAGCGGTATAACTATAAAAACCCACCACAAGTCATGCTGAAGAAGAAATTGAAGAATTTTATGAGGAAATTCGTGATCTAAATAATAAAGGTAAGCAGCACTTGAAGATAATTATGGGAGATTTCAATGCAAAAATAGGGTAACGACAACAGAATGAAACTTCAGTAGGTAAATTCGGTCACGGCAACAGAAACCAGCGTGGAAACACTCTCGTAGAGTTTGCAGAGGCAGAAGGGTTTTTCATCTTGAACTCCTTTTTCAAGAAAAAGCCACACAGGAAATGGACATGGAGACATCCAAATGGGACGACAAGTGAAATTGATTTTATTATGTGTAACAAAAAATTCGTCATAGAAGACTGCAGTGTGCTAAACAAGTTCAACACAGGCAGTGACCATAGATTGGTGAGATGTAAGATGCACCTCAACACTAAACTCGAACGTAGCAAGCTCATAAGACAAACAAAATGTATTGACATAACCAACCTTAAAAAACACCATAATACCTTCAAATTGGAACTGAAGAACAGATTCTCTGCTTTAGAAGGCCTAACATCGGAAGAAGTGGATATTTCTGAAGTTAACAGAAAAGTAACCAAAGCTCTTATGGAAACAGCAACAAAATTAGCTGGGTCTAAGAACAAATTGCATGTGAACAAATTATCAGGAAAATCCAAAATGTTGATGCAAAAAAGAAGAGAGATGAGGACAACTAAAGAAGATGTGACTTCCAAAGTGGAATATATAGAGCTATGCAAGACAGTACGAAAAAGTATCACTGAAGACGTAAGGAAATTCAACTGTGAACTAGTAAGGAAAGCAATTGAAAACAACCAAAGCCTAAAGATAGCAAAGGGACATCTCAGTAAGGGAAAAAAAACAGATTATGGCACTGAGAAAAGAAGATGGTTCTGTAACAAGAAATAGAGGCGAAATTTTGACAAGAGTGAAAGATTTCTACTCCAAGTTATATGAAAGGGATGATACATGTACTCCAGGCATCATGAAAGGTACCAGAGTTCTTCCAGTCCTTCCAGCAGAAGTTGCACATGCAATCAAGAACATGAAGCGGGGAAAAGCTCCAGGAGAAGATGGAATTACTGTAGACATCATACAAGAAGCAAGTGGAGAAATCGAAACAGTACTCGCCCATATTTTCACTCGATGCCTTAATGAAGGGAAGATTCTTGAGGATTGGAACAATGCCGTAATGATCCTGCCACATAAAAAAGGTGACATTGAGGATCTCAGGAACTACAGACCTATCAGCCTCCTATCAGTGGTTTATAAAATCTTCACTAAAGTTCTTTCACACCGTTTGAAGGTAACACTGGACATCTCTCAACCGAGAGAACAAGCTGGATTCAGGACTGGCTACAGCACAATAGATCCTATCCACGTACTGAGAGAACTAATTGAAAGAGCGAGGGAATATGAACTTCCATTGTGCATGGCTTTTATCGATTATGAAAAAGCCTTTGATTCGGTGAAACCATCAGCAGTTGCAATGGCTCTGAAATCCTGCGGTATTGAAGATGCATACATTAATATTATTAATAACATCTATAAAATGCAAGTGCAAAGATTCTGCTATTTGAAAATACAACACACATAAAAATTGGAAAAGGAGTGAGACAAGGTGACATAATATCTCCGAAGCTCTTTAATGCCACATTGGAAAATGTCTTTCAATCACTTAACTGGGAAAACAAAGGCATAAAGATTAATGGAGATTATCTAACCCACCTTCGTTTTGCTGATGACATAGTCATTTTTGCAACTACCCCATCAGAGCTACAGAGTATGATGCAGGAACTTGCTGACAAGAGTAAAGAAGTGGGATTAAAAATGAACTTTCAGAAGACAAAAGTGATGTTCAATGCTTTTACAAGAAATGAAGATTTATCGATTGATGGAGAACAGCTGGAGATAACAGACACGTACGTTTATCTTGGACAGCAGATATCAAGTGAGGGTCACATTAGTGAAGAAATTAATCGGCGTACAAAACTTGCCTGGAGAGCTTTTGGAAGAAACAGCATAATTTTCAAGAGCAATATGCTATTATGTCTTAAAAGAAAAGTGTTTGATCAATGCATCCTTCCAGTGCTTACGTATGGTGCAGAGACGTGGACCTTAGCTAAAAGAGACATACAAAGGCTGCAGACAACTTAAACAAGCATAGAGAGGTGCATGCTTGGTGTAACCATGAGAGATAAGAAGAGGAACACGTGGATCCGAAAAATGACAAGAGTGGAAGACATCATGATCAGAGTTAAATCCCTGAAATGGCAATGGGCTGGACATACTGCCAGAAGAACAGACCATCGATGGACAGCCGAAATTTTAGATTGGATTCCAAGGGACAGGAAAAGACCCAGAAGAAGACCACATGGAAGATGGGTGGATGAAATTCGAAAGTATGCGGGAGTGACATGGAGGAGACTGGCACAAGACAGACCGTTGTGGAGGAAACTTGGGGAGACCTTCGTCCAGCAGTGGATTGATAATGGTTGACAATGATGATGATATATATATATATATATATATATATATATATATATATATTATATAAGGTCAGGTGATGCGTAACATCACAGCCTCTCCTTGACAAATGTCAACCCCGCCTTCTCGTGGTGCATCCTGTTCCCACTAAAGGGGCTCTGACGACCGCCCATAGCGGTACAACTATACCATCGGGATTAGAGGAAATTCTATCCCACACTCACCAACCCGCTTGGCCAGCGTGGTGAGTTATGGCCAAACCCCTCCAAAATGATTCCACAACTTAAATCTTGGCCCTCAGTCTCCGGCAGCTGGAATGTACCTGGCCAAGGCAGCGGCCAGTGCGACATGAAGGCAGAGGGTGCTAAGAATCCCCGGAGAACCGGACTAGGCTGCCATCTGATGCTGACCTTGGCTACTTACAATGGACGCTCCCTATCTTCTGATTCAAGGCTTCTTGAATTGGAAGAGGAACTACAAAGGATCAAGTGGGACATTTAGGGGCTAAGTGAGGTAAGGAGAAAAGGAGAAGATCTCATCGAACTGAAAAGTGGACATCTCTTCTACTATCGTGGGACAGATACTGGCAGAACTAGTGGTGTTGGATTTATAATAAACAAGAAACTGAAGGATAAAGTTGTAGAAGTTGAAAGTTCCTCTGACAGAGCTGCACGACTTGTTATCCAACTCTCAAAAAGATACCAGGCTCAGATTATTCAAACTTATGCACCCACCACAAGTCATCCTGAAGAAGAAATTGAAGAATTTTATGAGGAAATTTGTCATCTAAATAATAAAGGTAAGCAGCACTTGAAAATAATTATGGGAGATTTCAATGCAAAAATAGGGCAACGGCAACAGAATGAAACTTCAGTAGGTAAATTCGGTCATGGCAACAGAAACCAGCGTGGAAATACTCTCGTTGAGTTTGCAGAGGCAGAAGGGTTTTTCATCTTGAACTCCTTCTTCAAGAAAAAGCCACACAGGAAATGGACATGGAGACATCCAAATGGGACGACAAGTGAAATTGATTTTATTATGTGTAACAAAAAATTCGTCATAGAAGACTGCAGTGTGCTAAACAAGTTCAACACAGGTAGTGACCATAGATTGGTGAGATGTAAGATGCACCTCAACACTAAACTTGAACGTGGCAAGCTCATAAGACAAACAAAATCTATTGACATAACCAACCTTAAAAAACACCATAATACCTTCAAGTTAGAACTGAAGAACAGGTTCTCTGCTTTAGAAGGCCTAACATCGGAAGAAGTGGACATCTCTGAAGTTAACAGAAAAGTAACCAAAGCTCTTATGGAAACAGCAACAAAATTAGCTGGGTCTAAGAACAAATTGCATGTGAACAAATTATCAGGAAAAACCAAAATGTTGATGCAAAAAAGAAGAGAGATGAGGACAACTAAAGATGTGACTTCCAAAGTGGAATATATAGAGCTATGCAAGACAGTAAGAAAAAGTATCACTGAAGACGTAAGGAAATTCAACTGTGAACTAGTGAGGAAAGCAATTGAAAACAACCAAAGCCTAAAGATAGCAAAGGGACATCTCAGTAAGGGAAGAAAACAGATTATAGCACTGAGAAAAGAAGATGGTTCTGTAACAAGAAATAGAGGCGAAATTTTGACAAGAGTGAAAGATTTCTACTCCAAATTATATGAAAGGGATGATACATGCACTCTAGACATCATGAAAGATACCAGTACCAGAGTTCCTCCAGTCCTTCCAGCAGAAGTTGCACATGCAATCAAGAACATGAAGCGGGGAAAAGCTCCAGGAGAAGATGGAATTACTGTAGACATCATACAAGAAGCAAGTGGAGAAATCGAAACAGTACTCGCCCAAATTTTCACTCGATGCCTTAATGAAGGAAAGATTCCTGAGGATTGGAACACCGCTACAATGATCCTGCTACGTAAGAAAGGTGACATTGAGGATCTCGGAAACTACAGACCTATCAGCCTCCTATCAGTAGTTTATAAAATCTTCACTAAAGTTCTTTCACACCGCTTGAAGGTAACACTGGACATGGCTCAACCGAGAGAACAAGCTGGATTCAGGAGTGGCTACAGCACAATAGATCATATCCACGTGCTGAGAGAACTAATTGAAAGAGCGAGGGAATATGAACTTCCATTGTGCATGGCTTTTATCGATTATGAAAAAGCCTTTGATTCGGTGAAACCATCAGCAGTTACAATGGCTTTGAAAACCTGCGGTATTGAAGATGCATACATTAATATTATTAATAACATCTATGAAAATGCAAGTGCAAAGATTAGGCTGTTTGAAAATACAACACACGTAAAAATTGGAAAGGGAGTGAGACAAGGTGACACCATATCTCCGAAGCTCTTCAATGCCACATTGGAGGGTGTTTTTCAGTCGCTGAGCTGGGAAAACAAGGGGATAAAGATTAATGGAGATTATCTAACCCACCTTCGTTTTGCTGATGACGTAGTCATTTTTGCAACTAGCCCATCAGAGCTGCAGAGTATGATCCAGGAACTTGCTGACAAGAGTAAAGAAGTGGGATTAAAAATGAACTTTCAGAAGACAAAAGTGATGTTCAATGCTTTTACAAGAAATGAAGATTTATCGATTGATGGAGAAAAGCTGGAGATAACAGACACGTACGTTTATCTTGGACAGCAGATATCAAGTGAGGGTCACATTGATGAAGAAATTAATCGGCGTACAAAACTTGCCTGGAGAGCTTTTGGAAGAAACAGCATAATTTTCAAGAGCAATATGCCATTATGTCTTAAAAGAAAAGTGTTTGATCAATGCATCCTTCCAGTGCTTACGTATGGTGCAGAGACGTGGACCTTAACTAAAAGAGACATACAAAGGCTGCAGACAACTCAAAGCAGCATGGAGAGGTGCATGCTTGGTGTAACCAGGAGAGATAAGAAGAGGAACTCGTGGATCCGAAAAATGACAAGAGTGGAAGACATCATGATCAGAGTTAAATCCCTGAAATGGCAATGGGCTGGACATACTGCCAGAAGGACAGATCATCGATGGACAGCCGAAATTTTAGATTGGATTCCAAGGGACAGGAAAAGACCCAGAAGAAGACCACATGGGAGATGGGTGGATGAAATTCGAAAGTATGCAGGGGTGACATGGAGGAGACTGGCACAAGACAGACCGTTGTGGAGGAAACTTGGGGAGACCTTCGTCCAGCAGTGGATTGATAATGGTTGACAATGATGATGATGATGATGATATTTATATATATATTCTATTACGAAGAGACCTAAGCAAAAAAATACATATATGTTTTTGACTCATACCAAGTACAACATAGTAAAGGTTATGCATCTACCGGTGTGAGTAAAAGGAGAAAAGATAAAAAATATAAAACAACTGAATGTAGAAGGTGTCGAGAATACTGAGCCTTGGCTTTATCAAGGACCAGCAAAAACTCTGCATTTTCTCACTTCCACAAAGACCTAGTTGGAAATGGGTTTCTGCAAGGCCATAGATGCAAGTAACATGCCCACCTAAAATTGTTTTAAAAAATATATATATGTCATGTCCTCCGCAGAGTTGTATGACCTAGCACTAGTTAACAATTTCGCTTGCATCCATAACCCTCCTGGCCCGACCCATGCTCTTCATCTGTTACTATTAAACAGAGAGAAGAAGATTAAAGAGAACTCAAGCTGTGAGAGTGACATGATAATTAGAAATAATTTTCAACTATAACGAAATGCCAAGTTCGTCTGAGAGAGAATTTAAACCTGAAAAACAATGCAAAAGAAGTCCAAATTTTTACATTGCAATTGAAAAAGGAAATATTAATTTTTTAAAAATCAGATTTTTGAAAGAAAACTTGATTCTAAAACCCCCTACTCTACAACTTCTGACAACACGAAAACGAGAATAAGTTAAAGACAAAAATTAACTAAAGAAAACTTTGTGAAAGTTATATGACTTAAACAATTAGTTGCAATATGTACAAAATATTTCAGCGGTGCTTTAAGTGCATGATTAAGTAGTTATTAAGAACTTAACTACTTTGAAAATTCAGCGCAAAGAAAAGGAACTATGCTTAGCCATCTGCTGTGCCTATATCATCATCATCATCATTGTCAACCATTATCAATCCACTGCTGGACGAAGGTCTCCCCAAGTTTCCTCCACAACTGTCTGTCTTGTGCCAGTCTCCTCCATGTCACTCCCGCATATTTACGAATTTCATCCACCCATCTCCCATGTGGTCTTTTTCTGGGTCTTTTCCTGTCCCTTGGAATCAATCTAAAATTTCGGCCGTCCATCTATGGTCTGTCCTTCTGGCAGTATGTCCAGCCCATTGCCATTTCAGGGATTTAACTCTGATCATGATGTCTTCCACTCTCGTCATTTTTCGGATCCACGAGTTCCTCTTCTTATCTCTCCTGGTTATACCAAGCATGCACCTCTCCATGCCTCTTTGAGTTGTCTGCAGCCTTTGTATGTCTCTTTTAGTTAAGGTCCACGTCTCTGCACCATACGTAAGCACTGGAAGGATGCATTGATCAAACACTTTTCTTTTAAGACATAATGGCATATTGCTCTTGAAAATTATGCTGTTTCTTCCAAAAGCTCTCCAGGCAAGTTTTGTACGCCGATTAATTTCTTCATCAATGTGACCCTCACTTGATATCTGCTGTCCAAGATAAACATAGTTATCTGTTATCTCCATTTTTTCTCCATCAATCGATAAATCTTCATTTCTTGTAAAAGCATTGAACATCACTTTTGTCTTCTGAAAGTTCATTTTTAATCCCACTTCTTTACTCTTGTCAGCAAGTTCCTGGATCATACTCTGCAGCTCTGGTGGGGTAGTTGCAAAAATGACTACGTCATCAGCAAAACGAAGGTGGGTTAGATAATCTCCATTAATCTTTATCCCTTTGTTTTCCCAGTTCAGTGATTGAAAGACGTTTTCCAATGTGGCATTAAAGAGCTTCCGGAGATATGGTGTCACCTTGTCTCACTCCCTTTCCAATTTTTATGTGTGTTGTATTTTCAAACAGCCGAATCTTTGCACTTGCATTTTCATAGATGTTATTAATAATATTAATGTATGCATCTTCAATACCGCAGGATTTCAGAGCCGTGGTAACTGCTGATGGTTTTACCGAATCAAAGGCTTTTTCATAATCGATAAAAGCCATGCACAATGGAAGTTCATATTCCCTCGCTCTTTCAATTAGTTCTCTCAGTACGTGGATATGATCTATTGTGCTGTAGCCACTCCTGAATCCAGCTTGTTCTCTCGGTTGAGCCATGTCCAGTGTTACCTTCAAGCGGTGTGAAAGAACTTTAGTGAAGATTTTATAAACCACTGATAGGAGGCTGATAGGTCTGTAGTTCCTGAGATCCTCAATGTCACCTTTTTTATGTAGCAGGATCATTGTAGCATTGTTCCAATCCCAGGAATCTTCCCTTCATTAAGGCATCGAGTGAAAATTTGGGCGAGTACTGTTTCAATTTCTCCACTTGCTTCTTGTATGATGTCTATAGTAATTCCATCTTCTCCTGGGGCTTTCCCCCGCTTCATGTTCTTGATTGCATGAGCAACTTCTGCTGGGAGGACTGGAAGAACTCTGGTACCTTTCATGATGTCTGGAGTACATGTATCATCCCTTTCATATAATTTGGAGTAGAAATCTTTCACTCTTGTCAAAATTTCGCCTCTATTTCTTGTTATAGAACCATCTTCTTTTCTCAGAGCCATAATCTGTTTTCTTCCCTTACTGAGATGTCCCTTTGCTATCTTAAGGCTTTGGTTGTTTTCAATTGCTTTCCTCACTAGCTCACAGTTGAATTTCCTTACGTCTTCAGTGATACTTTTTCGTGTTATCTTGCATAGCTCTATATATTCCACTTTGGAAGTCACATCTTCTTTAGTTGTCCTCATCTCTCTTCTTTTTTGCATCAACATTTTGGTTTTCCTGATAATTTGTTCACATGCAACTTGTTCTTAGACCCAGCTAATTTTGTTGCTGTTTCCATTAGAGCTTTGGTTTACTTTTCTGTTAACTTCCGAAATATCCACTTCTTCCGATGTTAGGCCTTCTAAAGCAGAGAATCTGTTCTTCAGTTCCAACTTGAAAGTATTATGGTGTTTTTTAAGGTTGGTTATGTCAATACATTTTGTTTGTCTTATGAGCTTGCCACGTTCCAGTTTAGTGTTGAGGTGCATCTTACATCTCACCAATCTATGGTCACTACCTGTGTTGAACTTGTTCAGCACACTGCAGTCTTCGATGACGAATTTTTTGTTACACATAATAAAATCAATTTCACTTGTCGTCCCAATTGGATGTCTCCATGTCCATTTCCTGTGTGGCTTTTTCTTGAAAAAGGAGTTCAAGATGAAAAATCCTTCTGCCTCTGCAAACTCCAACGAGAGTATTTCCACGCTGGTTTCTGTTGCCGTGACCGAATTTTACCTACTGAAGTTTCATTCTGTTGCCGTTGCCCTATTTTTGCATTGAAATCTCCCATAATTATCTTCAAGTGCTTCTTACCTTTATTATTTAGATGACGAATTTCCTCATAAAATTCTTCAATTTCTTCTTCAGGATGACTTGTGGTGGGTGCATAAGTTTGAATAATCTGAGCTTGGTATCTTCTTGAGAGTTGGATAACAAGTCGTGCAGCTCTGTCAGAGGAACTTTCAACTTCTACCACTTTATCCTTCAGTTCTTGTTTATTATAAATCCAACACCACTAGTTCTGCCAGTATCTGTCCCACGATAATAGAAGAGATGTCCACTTTTCAGTTCAATGAGATCTTCTCCTTTTCTCCTACCTCACTTAGCCCGACGATGTCCCACTTGATCCTTTGTAGTTCCTCTTCCAATTCAAGAAGCCTTGAATCAGAAGATAGGGAGCGTCCGTTATAGATGGCCAAGGTCAGCATCAAATGGCAGTCTAGTCCGGTCCTCCGGGGATTCTTAGCACCCTCTGCTTTCATGTCGCACTGGCCGCTGCCTTGGCCAGGTACATTCCAACTGCCGGAGACTGAGGGCCAAGATTTAAGTTGTAGAGTCATTTTGGAGGTGTTTGGCCATAACTCACCACGCTGGCCAAGCCGGTTGGTGAGTGTGGGATAGCATTTCCTCTGATCCCGATGGTATAGTTATACCGCTATTGGCGGTCGTCAGAGCCCCTTTAGTGGGAACAGGATGCACCACGAGAAGGCGGGGTTGACATTTGTCAAGGAGAGGCTATATATATATATATATATATATATATATATATATATATATATTCTGAATAATAGAGTAAGGTTGGCAGATCTGCTTTAATTTTCTACACAGTTAATAATATGATTCTGAACAATCAAAGCCGTAAGGAAGTTGGCTAGAGGATGCCTATTAACTACTAAAAGGAACCTTAGTGCTATGGATATGAAGGTCCTATTAAAACAAAAAATTAAATAATATAGACAAAATCACAAAAAAGCTTAAAAATCTGTTTATAAAAGAAAATAAAAACAAATAAAAAAGAAAACTAGTTATTCATCACTAGGATAGCTATACTAAAAATAGTAAAACTAACATTACAATTAATAAGATTCTGAATAATCTATAGAAGCTCACTAAGGTGATTTAATACATGCAAAGATTATTAAATACACCACTTGTGTATTTTATAATATTTCTCATGTATTCTGGAGAGTTAATTCTGCTCTTTCTGATCATACAGATCCACAGTCTTAATTATATATACATTTTTTCTCTGGTTAAAATCTCCGCGAGTTGGTTTCTTTCAGTATGAGGAGGCCATCAGCCCCACTCACACTGCCCCCCAGCGACTAGGGAGTGGCAGAAGTGTTAGGACGTTTGGGGAAGAGGTCAGCCATGTTTTTCTCTTGTGTGGAGAAAGTTTAGTTGCATAAGAGGTAAGCTCTCTTCCTTGTCTTTGGGTTTTAGGTTTTATAAGTTCAATGTTTGAACTTCTTGTACTTTTTTCTCTGTTGTTTTTTGCTTTTCAGCTTTTAGGCACTGGCTTGTCTGTTAACATTTTTGCGGGTTTTAACTCTTTCCTTTCTTGGTAACTTTGCGCGTCTTTTAGGAAACTTAGGCCCAGCAGATGGCTAAGCATAGTTCCTTTTCTTTGCGCTGTATTTTCAAAGTAGTTAAGTTCTTAATAACTACTTAATTATGCACTTAAAGCACTGCTGAAATACTTTGTACATATTGCAACGAATTGTTTATGTTATATAACTTTCACAAAGCTTTTCTTTAGTTAATTATTGTCTTTAATTTATTCTCGTTTTTGTGTTGTCAGAAGTTGTAGAGTAGGGGTTTTAGAATCAAGTTTTCTTTCAAAAATCTGATTTTTTAAAAAATTAACATTTCCTTTTTTAATTGCAATGTAAAAATTTGGATTTCTTTTGCATTGCTTTTCAGGTTTAAATTCTCTCTCAGGCGAACTTGGCATTTCGTTATAGCTGAAAATTATTTCTAATTATTATGTCACTCTCACAGCTTGAGTTCTCTTTAATATTCTTCTCTCTGTTTAATAGTAACAGATGAAGAGCATGGGTCAGGCCAGGAAGGTTATGGATGCAAGCGAAATTGTTAACTAGTGCTAGGTCATACAACTCTGCGGAGGTCATGACATATATATATTTTTTAAAACAATTTTTGGTGGGCTTGTTACTTGCATCTATGGCCTTGCAGAAACGCATTTCCAACTAGGTCTTTGTGGAAGTGAGAAAATGCAGAGTTTTTGCTGGTCCTTGATAAAGTCAAGGCTCAGTATTCTCGACACTTTCTACATTCAGTTGTTTTATTTTATTTTTTTATCTTTTCTCCTTTTACTCACACCGGTAGATACATAACCTTTTCTATGTTGTACTTGGTATGAGTCAAAAATAATATATATATTTTTTGCTTAGGTCTCTTCTAAATAGAATGTGAATTCTGAATTTTCATAACTGCTGCGTTGAGCGTTTTGATCTTCAGGTTATTTTGCAACTTTCGTTTTAAATTCTAAAGTTTTTCCTTAGTTTTCAGTTTTGCTCTTCAGTATATATATATATTGGTTTCAGCATTGGGCAAGAGGCAAATAAGTAACAGCAATTATATTTTCGTCTCTCTGCGTAAGATTTTTATCTGAGGAAGCTTTCACAATGATTTATACAATAACCAAGTCGAAACTACCCTGCGTAACGTGCCATGCTCCGACATTTTGACCCGCTCAATGTGGCTCCATGCTTCTCACAGCGCAAGCCCATTCTTAACAGAGCAGATAGCCAATCTAGTCCCTTATACGATATCTGTGGTTGTGACGAACCTACCTCCCAGGTGACGCAATAGGATAAAACGGAAAGTTGCAGCGATAAACCTTAGTCGGTGTAGTTCAAGTGGTAGAATATCCGACTCCGGAGAAGCAAGATGTGGGTTCGAATCTTATCACCAGCAAATCTGGGCTTTTACGCTGTATTGGCACCCGAACGTAAAATGAATCTCCAGGTTCGAAAAACAATGCATGATGCTTCTTCCGCACATCGTCTGGAATTTATCAGAATTCTTCCTTTTACAGAGCGTTCCTTCAATCATGGTCAATCGGTTGACCCGAAATAACCTGTGATTTTGCTCACCCAACATTCTCAGGGGGGGGGATTATGTGCCGTACCCACCACACAGGCGACGCAATGTAAAAACGGCAAGTTTCAGCGATAAGCTTTCGTCGGTGTAGTTCAAGTGGTAGAATATCCGACTCGGGAAAAGAAATGAGAGTTCGAACTTCATCACCGGCAAATTTGGACTTTTACGCAATATTGACGCCCGAACGTAAAATGAATCGCTTGGTTCGGAAAAAAATGTGTGATGCGTCTTTCACACATCGTCCGGACTTGATGCTTCCTTCTTCTGCGCTTTTGCAAATGTGTGATGCTTCTTCCACACATCGTCTGGAATTAATCATAATTTCTCACTCTACGGAGCTCTCCTTTAAGCATGGTTAATCGACTGACCCGAAATAACCTGCGATTTCGTGCACCCACCTTTCTCAAGGGGTAGGGGAAATACTATGACGTGCCTGCGCCGCAGAATGCACTTGAGATAAAGGCAGATAGCAATGAGAGCACATGAGATAAAGGCAGATAGCAATGAGAGCACATGAGATAAAGGCAGATAGCAATGAGAGCACATGTCCGCGTAGCTCAGTTGGGAGAGCGACATACGCCGAAGGGAGGAGACCCGGTTTCGACGCCCGGGGAGGACAAGACTGTGTTTTCACAAGTTGTACATTAACGAGAGAATGTGAAAGAAATGTCAGTTCCGTGAATGAAATTTTTATACCAATAAGAATAAGGTGTTATGTAAATAAATAAATACATCGCTCTTTCCGTGTTCCAGAAACACATAGCAACCGAAAAATTGTTTTCAGCCGCCGCCGGGGAATTGAACTCGCGGATCTCTCGATATCTAGCCGAGCGCGTTATAGCTTTACACCACGGTGGCCAACAATCCACGGTGCTATGTGTATTTTTAAGTCAGCTTCTGACATCATAAATCCGTAAGATGGGCTCAGCTACTGAGACGTCTCCATCTGGTGGGCATTAACGACACTGGCTATATAATATAGCAATTAAATCCAAAGAGCGAGATCCAAGGTGAAAATCCACGTATTTGGAAGATTTTCACCTTGGATCTCGCCCTTTAGATTTAATTGCTGTAATATATAGCCAGTGTCGTTAATGCCCACCAGATGGAGACGTCTCAGTAGCTGAGCCCATCTTACGGATTTATGATGTCAGAAGCTGACTTAAAATCACACATAGCACCGTGGATTGTTGGCCACCGTGGTGTAAAGCTAACGCGCTCGGCTAGATATCGAGAGATCCGTGAGTTCAATTCCCCAGCGGCGGCTGAAAACAATTTTTCGGTTGGTATGTGTTTCTGGAACGTGGAAGCCGTGGAGATGTTATGTATAACAGTTCTATGCACATAACTAGGCATCCTTCAGAATATAATGAAGTGAAAGAATGAAGTTTTAGGATTTACGCGATTCAGTGGTGCCATCTGATAACACTACGAGGAAACAATAATTATGGTTCTGAACTCTCGTTTCCGAGAGGATTTGAGCAATGAGGGTCTGACGGCTATCACTGAAGACAATAACAACGAAGCAACAGAAGTCGAGGAAGTTCAGCCTGATGCAAGAAAGCATGCAAAATAAAAAAAAATAAAAAAAATGGCCGAGGCCTTCCGAATGATTGACGCTGCAATGGCAATTTTTGAAGACTATGGTCATGAGATAGTGAGAAGTGCTAAAGTGAAGAGAGAAGTCGAACATGTTCTGAAATGTTACAAAGAGTTGTACAGTCAGATGGTGAAGAAAACTTCACAGTCGATAATTAAACAGTTTTTTTACAGAACAACTTGACACTTCAAACAAACGTCAAGCGTCCAGCTGGAACACTTCAACTGCAACTGATTTGTCTCTTCAGAAATCTGTCAGCGGAACTGGACTGACTGCAACATCATCAGAATCTTCTGATGTGACGAGTCAGAAGCTTACGATGTATTTTAGATGTGAAATTGGACTTTCTAAAATTACAATGGACTGTTGACGTACCTGCGCCGCTGGACGCACATGAGATAAAGACAGATAGCAATAAGAACTATAACGAAGTAAATTTCTCCGTCATTTCTGGTCTACCGCGGGATTCGAACCCGAGTCCGCTTATTCCGGAACAAGTCGCTCTACCAACTGAGCTACGCAGACGTTCATTCTGACTCCTACCTGCCTTTATGTCGGGTGCGTCCTGCTGGCAGGTACGTCACATCTCCCCCCGAAAGAGGGCCGGGGGCATGGCCCACGGGTCAGCCGTGACGGGGGCATGGCCCACGGTCAGCAGTGGATGTTCTTTCCACACCGCGAGACAGGAAAAATGAGAATCCCTTCTTCAGTGCTTCGAAAAAAATAAATCAGTGTGATGTTACGTTCCACCCACCAAATTGTCTGGGATTTCTCAAATGCACGTTCTTCAGCGGATGACGGCCTACAGCGACACATGGTCCCGGCTGACCCGTGGGCCATGCCTCCGGCCCTCTTTCTGTAGGGGAGGGGTGACGTGCCTGCACCGCAGGACGCACATGAGATAAAGGCAGATAGCAATGAGAGCACATGTCCGCGTAGCTCAGTTGGGAGAGCAACTTACTCCGGAGTGAGAGGACCCGGTTTGAACGCCAAATTGTTGAAGCGTTCGATTATTCAGTTTGCAGTTTGCTGTCTACCTTCCTTGAAAAAGCCATCTGGTTGATGTGCGAAAGCTTGGAAATTTTGATTTCTATTCTACACCAAGAAATTTCGGATATCTAGTATAGTTATACTATTTAAGTACAGTTGGTGTATAGTTCCTTTTTATTTAATTCCTCTCGTGTAGCTGTTTTATCCGAAAAAATGGCTGAATTACTCTGGAATTGCAATCATTTCCTTTACATTACACATACCAACTTTCATCTCCACTGAATGATTCCTTCTGGGCACTTCGTTTTTTCTTTTTCTTTTTCTTGCTAAGAGTGTATGTGACGTACCTACTTCACAGGTGACACACATTTTAAAATAGCAAGTTGCAGCGATAAGCCTTCGTTGGTGTAGTTCAAGCTGTAGAATATCCGACTCTGGAGGAGGAAGATGTGGTTCGAGTACCACACTGGCAGAAATGGGCTCGTTAGCTATTGTCCATTTAAGTGAAGTTTAATAAAGACTGTTTGCCATGTGCTAGGAGAATCACCCGTCAGTTGAAGGAGGGGCTCTTTACAGAACTGTAAATTATAATACTGTTTCACAAATACAGCGAGTAAGTTTTTTATTTCCGTTTAGCTTCTCAAAATATTTCTCTTCTGTAAAATAATACACTACGTGGACAAAAGTGATTGAGCACTGTAAGTAAACAGAAAAATAGTATTGTATTTACATCAGTAGTGGGTAGGTCCTCCTTTTTTAGAGATTACAGCAGCCACCCGTCGAGGTAAACTGTCCACAAGTCCATTGAGTATACGGAGAGCTGGATGTTCCTCCATTCCGCCTTGAGTCCCTCGTAAAAAGGTCATTTTGGTCTAGACCTTATCCGTCGTTCAAGTTCATCCCATAGGTGTTCAATGGGATTGAGATCTGGGCTCTGAGCAGGCCAGTCCATCTGTGAGACCTGATTTTCCTCATGCCACTCCGTTGTATTCCTGGAAACATGATAAGTGGTTTTGTCGTCCTGGAAGAAACAATCGTCGTGTCCGTATAACTACCCAAATGCTGGGAGCATTGAGTTATCCAGGATATCTCTATACAGCACAAAGTTCATGTTGCCATGGATAACAACCAGTGGACCCACACCATGCCAACTGAAACAGCCCCATATCAAAACACCATCGCCTTCGTACTTCACAGTCGGCACTGTACACTCCGGAAGTAGACGTTAAACGGGTAACCGCCAAAGTCAGACACGTCCATCCAATCAGAATAAAGTGAAGCGGGATTCGTCGCTCCATAACACCTGCCACCATTGCTTCAATGCCCAATTCTTGTGCTGTTGACACCACCGTAGCTGCGTCGCTGTAATTGGCCTTTGTGGTGAGAGGTTTATGGGCGGCTACTCGGCCACGATACCCTAGTGCATGGGCCTCTCTTCGAAGTGTCTTGGTGGAGGCCATAGCATCTGTGGCCATCTGGAACTCAGATGCTATAGCGTTCATTGGTCGGGACCTGGTTTTCCGAAACTCCCTCTGCAGCACCCAATGGTCCCAGGGTTGCAGTTTCGTTGGTCTTCCAGGGAGAGGTGAATTTCTGCAATGTCCCGTCTTCTTGCACTTGTTGATGAAAAAGAACACAGTCGATTTAGCAACCTCTCTGACATCAGTAATATTTTTTATGCTCATACCTCCATATGAGCAGTCTATTATAGCGCCCTTTTCAAACTCTCAGAGCTCTCTCCTGCTAGCCATTTTATCAGCGATTGATCTGAGCGTTCTTCCATTGCCGCTCTTATATCTGATCAACCACGTGTCTGCTGTAGGAGCACACCATTGCGCCTGCGTGGGGGTATCCAATCACTTTTGTCCACATAGTGTGGGTTATATACACTCTTTTCCGAAAAAAAAAAAAGAAAAAAAAAGGAAAAGCACCCGAGAAAATCATTCGATACTGTCGAAACTCCGCATGCAAGTACCTCAGGGCCGAATATGCAAATAATTAAAAAATAAATACCAGTGACGAAATAGCGGCCCTCCACAACGCTTCGAAACCGCACATCGAGGGGGTATATTAAGAGCAAATCCTGCACGTAAGGACATTTGCGACAGCGGACTGCGGTTGCATTAAACTCAACGGACTGTGAGGATGCCTCGGCGTCGGATTCATGTATAATACGACCAGCTGAGCGAGTTTGAGAGAGGACGCATAATTGAGCTGAAAGAGGCTGGTTGGTCAAGTCGCAGTATGGCCAGGCATTTGGATCGGAGCGACGCGGCAATCGGACGATGTTGGCGTCAATGGGTTGAGAGGGCACAACACAGCGGCACGCCGGCAGTGGACGACCGAGGGCAACGACAGAACGCTGGGATCGAGCGATTGTAAGATCCGCACGAACAGAATCCAACTCGTCGCTTTCAGCCGTCCGTGGCCATGTTGCGTCCCCTACAGGTGCGGAAGTGGTAATACAGACGGTTGCCAGACGACTTGCGCAACGGGCACTACATTCAAGGAGGCCACTCCGCCACCTACCACTGACCAGCGAACATTGCCCGCACCAGTTGAAGTGGTGTTGGGCCTGATCAACGTGGGGTAGTGTTCAGGGGCGTCGTGTTGTCTTCAGTGATGAGTCACGGTTTGCACTTGGCCCCAATGACCAGCTCACGCATACTGTTCTGAGGTATAGCATGCCAGATGGTGTCCATATTGCCGGTCAGTTCGCCGACATTCCGGGATAGGCGTAGGTGGTGACCCTTCATGTCCCAAACATGTTCAATCGGTGAGAGGTCTGGCGACCGAGCTGGCCATGGAAGGGTGTTAACATTACGGAGGCAGACCTGAAGAGAGCCTTGTCGTGAGTGGCCGGTCATTATGCTATTAAAAATTGCTCGGGGATGCTGCGACAGGAATCGCAACACAACAGGTCGTAGAATGTCGTCGACGTACCTTTGAGTCGTAAGGGTGGTACGAAGGACTACCAATAGTGCCCGGCTGTCGTAGGTAATGGCTCTCCAGACAGTCACTTCCGGAGTGCGAGTCGTGTGACGTTCCACGGTAAAGGCAGGATCCATGCGGTGACCGGCGCGTCTCTAGACGCGAATGCGTTGGTCATCGGAGTTAAGTGGAAACCGTGACTTATCACTGAAGACAACACGACGTCACTGGGCACTATCCCACGTTGATCGGGCCTAACACCACTGCAACCGATGCCAGCTATGCTCGTTGGTCAGTGGTAGGCGGTGGAGTGACCTTCTCGAATGTAGTCTCCGTGCCGCAAGTTGTCTGGAAGCGGTCCGGATCGCCACTTCCGTACCTGTAGACGACGCAAGATGTCCACGGGTGGCTTAGAGCGACGAATTCGGTTCTGTTCGTGTGGTTCTCACAGTCGCTCGATCCTCGCGTTCTGTCGTTGGCATCGGCCGTCCACTACCCGCGTGCCGCTGGATTGTGCCCTCCTTGACCCATTGGCGCCAACATCGTCCGATTGCCTCGTCGGTCGGATCCAAATGTTTGGTGATACGGCAAATTGACCAACCGGCCTCTCTTAGCACAATTATATATCCTCTCTGAAACTCGCGTAAACAGCTCGTATTGTGCACGGATCCGACGTCGAGGCATCCCTACAGTCCGTGGAGGTTAATCAGTCCTCTGTCGCAATTGTCCCTGCATGCGGGATTTGCTCTTGATGTACCCTCCTCGATGAGCGGTTCGCATAGTGGCGGGCCACTCTTTAGTCATTGGTCATTATTTTTTAATCATTTGCATATTCGGCCCTGAGGTACTAGCATGCGGATTTTCACCAGGATCGAACGAGACTTTTTCGGGGTTCTTCGTTTGTTTTGTTTTTTGCAAAAAGTGTGTACGGCATTGCAATAGCTGGTTTTACGACACGCAGGAATAAATTTCTTCCATGTTCGAACTCTTTAGGGTAACTGCCTGTGTGATGTAATCTGATGATATGCGAGAGCCAGGGTTGTGCAATTACGTATAAAAACAAAGGTTTTCTACGTGACACGTAAATTACGCGTAAAAAACGCGTAAAATACGTAGAAAAAGTAAAATAAGTAAAAAACGCGTAAAATAGGTAACAAAATTTAAAAAAACATGGCTTTGTGCTCTTAATTAACTTGCTATCAGTATCGAGAAAAATCTGGAAAGTTTGGAGCGCTTATGAAGAAGGTGTTAAATCACCACGGACATTCTGGTACTTTGCCAGTCGGTACCATAAGGAGTTGTCAGCAGTTGCTTTGAAGTTAATCAACATCCCAGCATCTTCAGCCCAACTTGAAAGACTTTTCTCTAATTATTCTTTTGTCCATAATACTAGAAGAAACCGCCTTAGCTTCGAACGTTCAAAGAAATTGGTTCAAATATATTATACTCTTAAGTTACAAGATCATAACAGTGAGGATTATTAGTGTGATTAAGGGTGTGTGAGAACTGAGAGTGACAATCATAAACATTAAAAGAGTTACATTTAACGCAAGTATAGTTTAATGTTTTGTCAAATCTACAGGTTTTTTTTCCTTTAAGGGTATAAGTATAGCACAATCAATATGAAAAACGTTTAGAGTTTTAAAAGAGTAAAATTATGGTTTTGAAGTGTACAGCTGGAGAACATGTCAAACACAAATATTATTAAATGAAAATGCACAATATTTTGCATTATAGACATTCCATTGACATTCATGTCAAAATATTATCTTTGGTGAACAAATTGAACATAAAATTGTTTATTTTATAGAATTACATAAATATTAAAATACACTCGACGAACTTGAAGCTGTTAATAAAATCTTAAGTTCTATTCAATATTACATTGTGATTTTTATCGATGCTAGTGCAAGAGGTAGATTATTTTCTACATTTTTTAATATACAAGAAAGAACAGATACATTATAATTTCTAAAAAGGAATATGTTAATAGATGGTTGAGCTGTATGAACAATCTTAAGAGAATAATGATTTCGTAGTGAAATATCATCATAATCATCATCATCATTGTCAACCATTATCAATCCACTGCTGGACGAAGATCTCCCCAAGTGTCCTCCACAACGGTCTGTCTTGTGCCAGTCTCCTCCATGTCACTCCCACATACTTTCGAATTTCATCCGCCCATTTCCCATGTGGTCTTCTTCTGGGTCTTTTCCTGTCCCTTGGAATCCAATCTAAAATTTTGGCTGTCCATCGATGGTCTGTCCTTCTGGAAGTATGCCCAGCCCATTGCCATTTTAGGGATTTAACTCTGATCATGATGTCTTCCACTATTGTCATTTTTCTGATCCACGAGTTCCTCTTCTTATCTCTCCTGGTTACCCCAAGCATGCACCTCTCCATGCTGCTTTGAGTTGTCTGCAGCCTTTGTATGTCTCTTTTAGCTAAGGTCCACGTCTCTGCACCATACGTAAGCACTGGAAGGATGCAATGATCAAACACTTTTCTTTTAAGACATAATAGCATATTGCTCTTGAAAATTATGCTGTTTCTTCCAAAAGCTCTCCAGGCAAGTTTTGTACGCCGATTAATTTCTTCATCAATGTGACCCTCACTTGATATCTGCTGTCCAAGATAAACGTACGTGTCTGTTATCTCCAGCTTTTCTCCATCAATCGATAAATCTTCATTTCGTGTAAAAGCATTGAACATCACTTTTGTCTTCTGAAAATTCATTTTTAATCCCACTTCTTTACTCTTGTCAGCAAGTTCTTGGATCATACTCAGCAGCTCTGATGGGGAAGTTGCAAAAATGACTATGTCATCAGCAAAACGAAGGTGGGTTAGATAATTTCCATTAATCTTTATCCCTTTGTTTTCCCAGTTAAGTGATTGAAAGACAGTTTTCCAATGTGGCGTTAAAGAGCTTCGGAGATATGGTGTCACCTTGTCTCACCCCTTTCCAATTTTTATGTGTGTTGTATTTTCAAACAGCCGAATCTTTGCACTTGCATTTTCACAGATGTTATTAATAATATTAATGTATGCATCTTCAATACCGCAGGATTTCAGAGCCATTGTAACTACTGATGGTTTCACTGAATCAAAGGCTTTTTCATAATCGATAAAAGCCATGCACAATGGAAGTTCATATTCCCTCGCTCTTTCAATTAGTTCTCTCAGTACGTGGATAGGATCTATTGTGCTGTAGCCACTCCTGAATCCAGCTTGTTCTCTCGGTTGAGCCATGTCCAGTGTTACCTTCAAACGGTGTGAAAGAACTTTAGTGAAGATTTTATAAACCACTGATAGGAGGCTGATAGGTCTGTAGTTCCTGAGATCCTCAATGTCACCTTTTTTATGTAGCAGGATCATTATGGCATTGTTCCAATCCTCAGGAATCTTCCCTTCATTAAGGCATCGAGTGAAAATTTGGGCGAGTACTGTTTCGATTTCTCCACTTGTTTCTTGTATGATGTCTACAGTAATTCCATCTTCTCCTGGAGCTTTTCCCCGCTTCATGTTCTTGATTGCATGTGCAACTTCTGCTGGGAGGACTGGAAGAACTCTGGTACTGGTACCTTCCATGATGTCTGGAGTACATGCATCATCCCTTTGATATAACTTGGAGTAGAAATATTTCACTCTTGACAAAATTTCGCCTCTATTTCTTGTTACAGAACCATCTTTTTTTCTCAGTGCCATAATCTGTTTTCTTCCCTTACTGAGATGTCCCTTTGCTATCTTTAGGCTTTGGTTGTTTTCAATTGCTTTCCTTACTAGTTCACAGTTGATTTTCCTTACGTCTTCAGTGATAGTTTTTCGTACCGTCTTGCATAGCTCTATATATTCCACTTTGGAAGTCACATCTTCTTTAGTTGTCCTCATCTCTCTTCTTTTTTGCATCAACATTTCGGTTTTTCCTGATAATTTGTTCACATGCAACTTGTTCTTAGACCCAGCTAATTTTGTTGCTGTTTCCATAAGAGCTTTGGTTAATTTTCTGTTAACTTCAGAAATATCCACTTCTTCCGATGTTAGGCCTTCTAAAGCAGAGAATCTGTTCTTCAATTCCAACTTGAAGGTGTTATGGTGTTTTTTAAGGTTGGTTATGTCAATACATTTTGTTTGTCTTATAAGCTTGCCACGTTCGAGTTTAGTGTTGAGGTGCATCTTACATCTCACCAATCTATGGTCACTACCTGTGTTGAACTTGTTTAGCACACTGCAGTCTTCTATGACGAATTTGTTGTTACACATAATAAAATCAATTTCATTTGTCGTCCCATTTGGATGTCTCCATGTCCATTTCCAGTGCGGCTTTTTCTTGAAAAAGGAGTTCAAGATGAAAAGCCCTTCTGCCTCTACAAACTCAACGAGAGTATTTCCACGCTGGTTTCTGTTGCCGTGACCGAATTTACCTACTGAAGTTTCATTCTGTTGCCGTTGTCCTATTTTTGCATTAAAATCTCCCATAATTATTTTCAAGTGCTGCTTACCTTTATTATTTAGATGACGAATTTCCTCATAAAATTCTTCAATTTCTTCTTCAGGATGACTTGTGGTGGGTGCATAAGTTTGAATAATCTGAGCCTGGTATCTTCTCTATAACGAAGTAAATTTCTCCGTCATTTTTAGGTCTACGCCGGGATTCGAACCCGGGGCCGCTTATTCCGGAACAAGTCGCTCTACCAACTGAGCTACGCAGACATTTGTTCTGATTCCTATCTGCTTTTATGTCGTGTGCGTCCTGCTGGCAGGTACGTCACATCTCGAGAGTTGGACAACGAGTCATGCAGCTCTGTCAGAGGAACTTTCAACTTCTACAACTTTATCCTTCAGTTTCTTGTTTATTATAAATCCAACACCACTAGTTCTGCCAGTATCAGTCCCACAATAGTAGAAGAGATGTCCACTTTTCAGTTCAATGAGATCTTCTCCTTTTCTCCTTACCTCACTTAGCCCGACGATGTCCCACTTGATCCTTTGTAGTTCCTCTTCCAATTCAAGAAGCCTTGAATCAGAAGATCGGGAGCGTCCATTATACGTAGCCAAGGTCAGCATCATATGGCAGCCTAGTCCGGTCCTCCGGGGATTCTTAGCACCCTCTGCCTTCATGTCGCACTGGCCGCTGCCTTGTACTAAGCTTAAAATGTAATAAATTTAAAGTGGTTTTTATATTATATTATTTATACACACACATGAAAGAAAATTAGTTTTTTACGTCTGCGTAAAAATAACTGGTTTTCTACGCCAAGTAAATTACCTGTATATTATGCGTAATTTACGTAAAATACGTAACGAGTAGATTACCTTGCCAAACCTGGCGAGAGCAGATCCCAGCATAAATGTCAGTTAAGCGGTACCATAAACTGACCGTACGAAATATGTTAAATTCAAGTACCGTGCTTCATAGACTATTTTTGTAAAAATTCCGACTTCCTTAAAGGGGCTCCCTTGCCTAATGAGGAGAGGGGGTTCAACACATTTCATCTTACCGTGCGTAGCTTAAAATGTCATACACTTAAGAGTTCTAAAGAAAAGAGATAGGGAACTCATCCCGTCGAAATAAATTATCTTGAGACTGATGAACGATTTACGGTTCTTTATTCGCGAAGATAGACATACCTTGAGATAGATAGAGAGAGAGAGAGAGAGAGAGAGAGAGAAAGAAAAATTAAGGCTAACTGGTGACTAGCGTTTATTCCAGAGGTGAGATGCTAAATTGATAACAACCGTTTCGTATTGACCGCAACACAGGGGCGGATTTATGGAAAAGCCTACGAAGCCCAGGTGCGGGGCCCCGGGCTTCGTTTTTGAGCCCCCGCGGGGCCGGAGGACCTCAGAAACAACAAAAACAAAACAAAAACAGTTTTTTATTATTTTGCTTCTCAAAAATAAAATAGGCATGAACAAATTCACTGTTATAGGTTTGAAAGCATGACTCCGCCCGAACTCGAAGTAAGTCATCTAGAAGTATAAATTTACTAGAGTAAATACAGGCTCACAAAAAATTATTTTGAGGGTAATATACACTACTATTTGTGAAAATTGCAACACCATGAGGGATTGCTGGCATTAGCTTGAATTTGAAACTCACAGGATATGTACAACAGGTTGGGACATGCAAATGATAAAATTGTCAGTGAAAATGCGCATGCGGTTTCCGGAGCAGTGCCCTCTGAACTATTCGATCTCGTGTATAAAGAGCTGGCTGGCTCAAACGAGATTTTGCAATCAGTGGAGCCGACATTTAGTCAAAAGGGTGTTTCTTGTGTTTTACTGTGCCCGTCGCCGGAGGAGGTCGTATGATGATCACCTGGCGGACTTCGAGCGAAGAAGGATTGTTGGGATGAGAGAAGCTGGATTCTCGTACCACGAAATTCGCACTCGTACGGGACGAACGCCAGTACAGTGATGCGAACGTGACCTCAATAGACAAATGATGCTCGGACACATAGAAATCCTGGAAATGGACAGCAAATTCACACAACTGCACGGGATGACAGACCCCTCTACCGCATGGCAATGACCAATCGCACAGCGACATCCATGGTGTTAGCGCAGCAATGGAACACTGTCACAGGTCAGGCTTTGTCCTCCAGCACAGTTTGACGACGTCTGCTTAACAGAGGATTGATCGTTAGCAGCCATTGCTGCACAGTCCTTTGACCCTCAACCACAGACGCCTCAGGCTGAAATGGGGTCTCCAACTCAGACACTGGCGTGCTGAATGGCAATAGCTCGTGTTTTCTGACTAGTCACGATTCAACTTGATGTACCATGGTGGTCGCATACGCGTTCGAAGACATCGTGGTGAACGGCACCTTGCAGCGTCAAACCGTCATGGTTTGTGGCCCCACTGGGTTCAATTCGCGATCTGGCCTGATACGATTACGATTTCATGGAACCCTCAACAGCCAGCGATGCATCAGGGATGTTTTAAAGACAGAGGTGATACCCTTCCTTCAAAGTTGTCGGGGCGTTATATTCTAGCAGGATAATACTCCGCCACGTGTGGCTCCGGAATGTCCAAGACCTCTTCCATGCACGGCTGATGCAGCTTCTTCCCTTGCCTGCACGTTCTCCGGATATGTCCCTGATCGAACATGACTGGGAGATGGTAACTCAGTAACTGACCCGTCAAGCGCGTCTACCAGTCACCACAAATAAACTCTGGTCCCTCGTAGAAGAAGCCTGGCAGGCTATTTCCCAACACCATATCGAAAACCTATTCAATTCAATGCCACGCCGTATAGAGGCTGTTATTGTTGCTCGAGGTGGCTTCGCACGATACTGAGTTTCGAAGCGAAATAATCTTGTATAGCTCTACAAATGTAATCAGTTATCTCCTGTAATATGAGGAATCTGTGATATACATGGTCGAATCACATTATTGTGACCACCAGATAATATCTAGAGAAACCACCGTGTGCAGTGCGGACAGCAGCTAGACGGGCTGGGAACGACTCAATAAGGTGCTGGAAGGTGTTCACAGGTATGTGAAGCCATGCTGACTGCAGTGCATCTAACAGCTGCTGGAGGGTACGTGGTGGAGGATCCATAGAGCGAACAACACAATCGAGGTGGTCCCACAGATGCTCAATTGGGTTTAAATCTGGGGAACTAGGGAGCCAGGGAAGTACTTTGAAGTCTTCATCGTGATCTTCCAACCACTACATTTCTAGCTGTGTGACACGTCGCATTGTCGTGCTAGAAGATACCATCCACCCCAGGGAAGACAATCAGCATCTATGGGTGCACGTGGTCTGCAAGGATGGATTCATAACAAATTCGGTTCATAGTTCCTTCCACAGGTATGAGTGGACCCAGAGAATGCCACGAAAACATTCCCCAGACCATAACATTGCCCCAACTAGCTTGTGTTCTTCCAGCAATGGTTGAAGAGTGTTTGTTCTCCAATGTTTCTCGCCTTATACGCCAACGTCCATCTATTCGATGAAGCATAAAACGTGACTCATCGGAGAAAGCAATCCTTTGCCAATCAGCGGAGGACCAATTCCGATACTGCCGTGCAAAGGTAAGCCTTTTCTGTCGATGCACCTTCGTTAGCATATGTGCAGTGACCACCCGTCTGCATCGGAGCTCCATACGCAGCAGGGTTAGCTGAACTGTCGTTTTAGACACCCTTCAGGTAGCTCATTGGTTCATTCGGCCAGTGAATTGCTCCACTGTAGCGTGTCGATCGGCCCTCACGCACCTTCGAAGCCGACGTTCACCTCTCATATCAAATAGCACGTGGTGCTCCGCAGTTTTCACGTCGCTTATTTGCAATGGTGCCATTTCTCCAATCACGATACACTAACCACAGCAACACCCGAACAGTTCACAAACTGTGCTGTTTCAGTAATACTGCCACCCTTGGCCGGAAAGCCGATAATCATCTCTTTTTCCAAATCTGATAAATCGCTCCTTTTATGCATGACAGCAACGAGTGATATGTTTTCAGAATGCCTACAGTACACCTTACATACCCTCTAAGCCTGCTCACGACATGTGCCTTCTTTCATTGGCTACGCGCTGTTGAGGTCAAAAGTAGGAGGTGGTCACAATAATGTTACTCGACTGTGTATATACACTGAGTGACCACTTTATTATGACCACCTGACAGTTTTAAGCAAATGAGCTATGGCTGCACGCTGTTGCCGCCAGAGGGCGAGGCTAGTATAAAAATGGAAAGCTTAGTGCTTGCGACAGTAGTAGAAGTGATTTTTGGGTGACGAGATGGGTAAAAAATGCGATTTGACGGACTTTCAACGTAGGATGATTGTAGGAGCTCGGAGCCATGGAGCGAGTATCACCGAAACCACCGCCTTCGTGAAATGTTCCAGAGCAGCTGTTGTTAAAGTGTTTAAAAACTGGACTGTCAGCCAAAAAACTGGGTCTCTACGTGCAACGTGTGGTCGTCATCGACTAGTGACTTCTCGGGCGGAACGGAGAGTGTCCAGACTGGTAACAGACAACAGAAGGGCAACAGTGCAGAAAATTACAGACAGGGCCGGATGGAGCTCTTGCGGGCCCCTGGGAGAAATTTCATTGCGGGGCCCAGAGCAAAATTTCATTGTGGGCACTAAAAAATAAATCTCATATTTCAATAAAGTCGTTTCTGAAAATTATCGTTCGTGAGGAAGACACACGAACATTACCATAAAGACAAAACGATTATCTCAAAGAAGTATTTGCT
This sequence comes from Macrothele yani, assembly GCA_039090855.1. NCBI lineage: Eukaryota > Metazoa > Arthropoda > Arachnida > Araneae > Macrothelidae > Macrothele > Macrothele yani. Next base: position 69,565,118 of record CM077016.1, on the reverse strand, counting down.
TTAAGCTTAAAGAAAAAGACCATAATACGGACTGAAAGTTCAGAGAGAGAGAGAAAGAGAAATAGAGAGAGGAGAGAGAGAGAGAGAGAGAGAGAGAGAGAGAGAGAGAGAGAGAGAGAGAGAGAGAGAGAGAGAGAGAGAAAGAGAGAGGGAAGAGATAGAGAAAGATAGAAAGAAAGAGAGAGGGAAGAGATAGAGAAAGATAGAAAGAAAGAGAGAGGGAGAAAGAGGAAGAGAGATAAAGAAAGAGAGAAAATGAGAGGGAGAGAGAGAAAGAGAAAGAGAGAAAATGAGAGGGAGACCGAGAGAGAGAGAGAGAGAGAGAAAGTAAAAAGTGTTAAAATCTGCGATTTTCTTTCCCGGGAGAAGAGGTTTAGGTTGCATTGTGACTCTTATGACACCTTATTCACAAAATGATGAAAAGATACCTGCTTAGCGAATATTTTCTAATTGCGAATATTTTTGTATAGGAAATATAATAAGGATCCCTCTAAAATAAATTGGTATAAATAGTTTTTTCCCCTGATACATGTTTAGTGATTGATTTTTAATGCACAGTGGAGTAACTGACAAATTAGTGACATTCTAAACTTTTATACGCGTTCATATATATGAAAGCTGCCTTTTTTTTTTTTTTTCAATTTCTTGTGATGTTGGAAAAGTGGCCTCCATATGTAGTGCGAAAGTAACTTGGATATTTTTCTTTTTATTTCCTTAAATTTAAGTATCAGGTTTTCACATAAATTGTTGGATATATAAAAGTAGGGTACCACAAAATGATGACATTTAATTTGCTATTTCATGAATGCGGAAAAGATTAAGGTGGTTACAAAAATCATTTCGAATCTTATACGACGAACTGGGGGGATAATGTATTAAAAAATGGGGAGATTGGAAACAAACAAAAAACTTCAAAAATATATTTTTAAGGGCCTTGCTCCCCAAAAGTTGCAAAAAAAAAGTAGTTAATTTTTTTTTACCGAAAATTATTTTGTTTTCTAACTGCGGGCCCCCCTAAAGGCGCGGGACCCGGGACGACCGCCCCGGTTGTCCCTATGGTCCAACCGGCCCTGATTACAGACTATCTTAATCAAGGATCCCCTCAAATGATCTCTGCACGCACTGTTCGCCGCACACTGCATCGGATGGGATATGACAGCCGAAGGCCTGTTCGAACACCTTTGCTGTCTGCAGTTAACAAGAGAAAACGTCTCCAGTTCACACAGGAGCACAAGGATCGGACAGTTGATAATTGGAAACAAATTATGTGGTCCGATGAATCACGTTTTCAGTTGCACCATGCCGATGGCCGAGTGAGAATTTGGAGGAAACAGCACGAAAGCATGGACCCCAAATGCAATGCTACAACCCTTCAAGCTGATGGAGGCAACGTTATGGTTTGGGGAATGTTTTCCTGGCATACTTTAGGCTCTTTAATTCGTGTTGATCAACGTCTGACTGGCGCATCATATCTAAACATCGTTGCGGACCAAGTGCATCCTGTCATGTGGATGGTTTATCCCAACGGCGATGGCTACTTTCAACAAGATAATGCGTGCAGCCACAGTGCTCGTATTGTACAGGATTAGTTTCAGAAACATGCTGGTGAGTTTACTTTGCTTAGGTGGCCCCCACAATCTCCAGGTCTCAACCCCATTGAGAATTTGTCGTATGAAGTTGAGCGAGCCATCAGACAGCTGGATCCACAACCCTGCAATCTCACACTCCTGGAAAGTGCTATTCATCAAGCATGGTTTCAGATTCCACAAACCACCTATCGACATCTCGTGGAGTCCATACCACGAAGAATCGACACAGTATTAAAGGCAAAAGGTGGCCCAACGGAGTACTGAGCGGGTGGTCATAATAAAGTGGCCACTCAGTGTATATATATATATATATATATATATATACTGAAGAGCAAAGCCGAAAACAAAAGAAAAACTTTTGAATTTAAAATGTAAGACGCAAAATAACCTGAAGATCAAAACGCGCAACGCAGCAGTTATGAAAATTCAGAATTCACATTCTATTAAGAAGAGACCGCAGCAAAAAAAAATTTTTGACTCATACCAAGTACAACATAGAAAAAGTTATGTATTTACCGGTGTGAGTAAAAAGAGAAAAAATAAAACAAAACAACTGAATGTAGAAAGTGTCGAGAATACTGAGCCTTGGCTTTATCAAGGACCAGCAAAAACTCTGCATTTTCTCACTTCCACAAAGACCTAGTTGGAAATGGGTCTCTGCAAAGTCATAGATGCAAGAAATAAGCCCACCAAAAATTTTTAAAAAAATATGTATATATGTCATGATCTCCGCAGAGTTGTATGACTTAGCTTTAGTTAACAATTTAGCTTGCATCCATAACTTTCCTGGCCCGACCCATGCTCTTCATCTGTTACTATTAAACAGAAAGAAGAAGAATATAGAGAATTCGAGTTGTGAGAGTGACATGATAATTAGAGATAATGTTCAGCAATAGCAAATTGCCAAGTTCGCCTGAGAGAGAATTTAAACCTGAATAGTAATACAAAAGTATTCAAAATTTTTTAACATTGCAATTAAAAAAAGGAAATATTAATTTATATATATATATATGTAGCGGATGGGCTTAGCCCCCCAATCCATCATTCTTAGCGACGCCACTGTATTATATTCAGGCGGTTAGCGTGGCTTGTGTCTTCAGCAAGAACCTCATGGCATATTAAAAATTTCTTCGTACATGTTGTACCTGTCTGTTGCCATTTGCATTGTATTCCCACACCTCTCTCAACAGCAAGCACATTTTTCCATTTGACCAAGGGAAAATTTATTCAGATCTATAGGTACAAAAAAGCCTTGTGTCATTTCCTCGCGAAGTAAACAAACCACTGTAATGAATATAATGGTGGTTCTGCAGCTGTTGCTCGTATTTTGGGATCTAATTATTTATTTAGTGTTTTTATGTTGATGGAGGAAGTGTTGCTGAAGCCATATAAATAAATGAATAACCTCTCCGTAGTCTGTCTGGTTTTATGTTGGTAGCACGTCTTTTGCAGAAAAAAGATCGTGTTTATGCTACCACTGTTCGTCTGTCTGTCCGTCCGACTTCCTGTGGATACCAAATCTCTGTAACTATTAGTCCGATTTGAACATTTCTTTTTGAATTGAGAAGGTTAAAATCTGAGAATGGTGATTTTTGCATATCGGTTCTTACCGATGCATAACTTCGCCGCTAGAGGGAGTAAATGCAGATGATATCGAATTCAAAATGCAGTTTATTCCATATATTTGCTTCTAAATATCCGATTGAAAAAATTATTTTTTCTTTCGATGCCATTTATATCGTAGACTATTGTAGGTATAGCCTCTTTTACAAAATATGCATACATTTCCCGTTAGGGGCGTAGAGGTAAATTGCGTTTCCCCCATACTTCTGCTTCTAAAAGTCTGATTTGAAAAATTCTTATTGCATCGGATACAGCTCTTGATGGGAAATGTTTTGCATATAGTTTCTAATTTTTGATAAAGAATGATTTGGCCACCGGGAAGCGTAAGTGTTTACTTCTGCCTCTGATGTATTCGCAACAAAATCTAAACTTCTGAAAACTCGACTGAAAAAATTCTTTCGCGGACCCATACTGCTCACCTCGAAAAACCTTTTGAGAATACTTTCTTCTTAAAATAATGCATGGTTTTTCCTCTAGGGGCGTAGATGTATATGTTATTTTTGTCGATCTCTCTGCTTCTAAGGGTCCGATTTGAAAAATTCTGTATTTGTTGGAGAGCGCTTCATGTGCAAAATGTTTCTAATATAATTTCAAATTTTTCTTAACGCACAAGTGTGTCACTACAGGGTGCAAGTTCACGTTCACGTCAACAGCAATATCTGCGGCACTAAATACCCGATTGAAAAAATCCTTTTCAGGCAGATACTCTCTGCTTCACTATGATCTCTTTGGCGTATTTCCTTTCCAAAAATAACACACGATTTCGCCGTTGGGGGGGGGGAGCAAATATTTGATCTGTTTTTCTCAATACCACTGCTTCTAAAGTGCGATTTAAAACATTCTTTTAACACCGGATATCATTTAGGCCTACCTTGTGGAACACTTTAGGGCTCTATTTGAGGAGTTTTTTAGTTAACAGTTCTGTCACTAGGTGGTGCTTCAGTATATCTGTTTGCATCTGTATCTCCGCTTCTAAAAATCATATTGAGAAATTTCTTTTTTTATTGTATGCCATTCTCCACAATAAATATGGGGAGCCTTATATTCCTTAAAATAATGCACTGCTTCCCGCTAGGGTGCGTAAATGCCAAAACCTTTTTCTCCTTATTTCTGCTTCAGGGAGACGTAGTTGAAAAGTTCTTTTTCTTTAGCATAGTTTTTGCGATGAAGAATACTTTTCGCCTATTTTCGAATTTTCCGTTATGCAGAATTCATTCGCAAGAAGGCGTTACGTTATACCATGTTTCCTTCTATATTTCTTTTCTTAACTGTTCGATTTAAAAATCTGTTTGTGTCTAATATACAGTACTTCTGCTAAGAAAAACGTTTTGTACGCCATTTGTTAGTCTTCTTAACATACTTTTTATCCGCTATTAGGAGTAAGTAGCGATTTTTCATTTCTGGATGTTTTATTGATTGTAGAAATCCGGTTGATTTTTTTTCTAGCCGGTTCCATTAACTTCAAATAACTTTGATAAATTTTATTCCCGTCGGAAAGGATTTAAAACACGCTCTCATTACAACCGAAAATTCGGTGTCATCTTTCTTGTTGTTGTTGTTTCTTTGCTTGAACCGAAGCAACTCCATTCCCAGGGTAAGTTCTGAGTCCGCCCCTTTGATCGGACGCATTTATCTATACTCGGAGTTAACCTAATAGTTTACCACTATGGAAGGTACGGAGCAGCTGTCTCCACTACGAAAAGTAGACCTGGCGTTTAGATGGAAAAGCAACAGACATTGCTCAGAATTTTTTTTTCTCTCAGCAGTTTATCGGCCAAATTTGGTATCTAACGCAACTTTTCAAAATGCCAAAGCGTTTTTAGAAATAAAATTGATATGAGAATTTAGTCAAGCAAGAATCTCACATTGTCGGCTGCTGACTGTCCAACTGGGAGATGTTCGTAACTTAGAGAGGGGGAAAGTGGTGGAAGACTTCTCCCAATAGTCGCAACGCACACTGTAAAAAAAATTTCTGAAATTCACGAGCCAGTTACCGTGATTCCTTTCGTGAATCAACGAAGCAGATTTCTGATGCAACCTTTTCCCTGAAATAACGGAAAGAAACCGAATTTGCCTGGCTTTTTCGTACGCGAGGAAAATTCTGAACTTTCAGAAACCTTTCCACAATTTCTTACATACACACCGCTCGACATAGAAATTGCCTCACCCAGAAGGAGGTGTGCTACAAACATGCAAATCGCAGGGCGTGTGTACCCACTCGAGATATACAAATGATGTCAAACCAGAGCCGATGATGTCACATGTTCGTTAGATAAAGGTGCCAGCAACAACAGGGATGGTAATGTGTGGTCACAGGCGGAAGTGTCGCGGAAGTTTCAGATTTGTTGTTTGTGCTGGGAAACTACTATTCAGCAAAGGCCGAAAATGCCGGGTACACAGAGGAGACTTAAATCTTTTGGGGCCCTAGGCGCGAAACGATTTTGGGGCCCCTCTTTCCCCTTCTTATCGCCTCAGAAATTTTCATCCGTCAGATTAACAAAAAAAAAGTCAAGTCAAGAAAAATATTTTTGCGCTTTTTGAAATGCGATTCTATCATAAATTATTATGACGTTTTGTCAGAAACAGTGCTAAAGTAATCAGTTTGACTTTTCGCGCACATCGAACTTTTTGTTTTTACAGATATTTCAAAAATTATTTTTGCGGCTAATAGGAAATCAAAGGGCACTAAGTTTGGCACTTTAAATATCCCATATTTTTTTATGAATTTACAACTAAGGGCTGTCAAAGTCGAACATTCAAGAAATTAAACTTCTCTTGTAAAGAAATATTTTTGTGCCTCTCAGATTAGGCTTAACAGTTCTTTCTCAAATACTTAAATTTTCGAATCAGCTCATTAATTTCGTGCTAGAGGTACTGAAGGACACTAAATGTGGTTTTCGCAGATTCTTCAAAAATTATTTTTGCGGATAGGACATAAAATTTCATTAAATTTTGGCCATTTTAAATTTCACTACCAGTTCATAAATTTCCCTCTAGTTCTGGAATTGGAATTTTAATAAATTTCAGCTTTACGCTACGAGAGACCATTTCGGTTACGGCAAAAGTTATTTCTGAGTTTGATGCGTTTGGCAAAACTGGCTACATTAGTACATCTTCAGTTGCTATAGTTACTTGGCAAACTTAACGCTAAAGGCGCTGAAAACGGAGTTTCGCTAAAGTTATCAATACATTTCGTATAAATTGTCATGAAACTGGAATAAGTTTCAATTACAAAACATACCCTCTCCATTACTTCAGCTTTAGAAAATCACCTTCTTTTTACGTTATGAGCAAATTAGTCAAATTAGTAGGCAACGAGTATGGTATTCAGCAAAAATAAAAATACTTGAAGACACTGGCAACCGGAGAAGTCCTCCACGTTGCAAAATACGGGTAAATTTAAATTTGTGCACAGTACTTCGCTTAAAGAGGGTGGATGACTTTTCGTGGAGGAGTTTTCTTATGGCAAACGATTCTCTAAATTGAAGAGATTCAGCCGTCCATGGCATAGACAAATGGAATGGACCAAAAAAGTTGGACAGTAAGAATTTCATGTCAGTGCAAATAAGCGAGAGTGTGAAGAGTTTCGTAAAAACATTTTTCCTTATTACTTTCATCAAAAAATTGAGGTCTGCGTTTTCTTTTATTATGTCAAAAAGATGCGTAAAATTTTCTTTATACCTCCACCGCAGTTATCAGAAACAGAAGCATAAGGATTAAGTGCCAAAAATCCGGCTTGAAAATGGGAAAGTAGGAACCACAGTTTTTCGAGTAAGAGTATCATTGAAACTTTTATTGGCCGCCCGGGTGTCGCAGTGGCCTAAGCGCTGGCTTATGACCATTCGTCCGAGATGGGTCCGGGTTCGGATCCCGATGAGGCATGGGTGTTGTGTTTGTCTTACGGCACTGGCCCTCTCCCTTCCTTGGAACCAGTGAGCCTAAATTAGGGACGGGCGACTGCTTATAGCCCATTGAGTTGCTGACGGTGGTCGTTAAACCTTCAATAAAAAAACAACAACTTTTATTGCTTTTTCAAATGTTAATTTGTTGTCAATTTAAGGAATAGAAAAAGTGAAAATACTTGATAATTATCAGTATTAAACTAGGGGAGGAAAAAGCAATAAGAAAATGCTATTGCAATACAATAAAAATTTATTTTAACACTATTCAGTAAGAAAAAGGTAAACAGTAAAACATTTATGAATTTCTTTATTTTGCAGCCTAAGCACACACACACTTTTTGTGAAAAAAAAAAAAAAAGAGCCAAACACCTTGAGAAAGTTTTTTGATCCTAATGAAACTCTGCATGCAAGTACCTCAGTGCCGAATATGCAAATGATTAATTAAAAAAATGACCAATGACTAAATAGCCACCCACGACAGCGCATGGGAGCCTCGTCAAGAAGGGTATATCAAGAGCAAAGGGCGACACAACAGTTCGTAGAATTCGTCGACGTACCGGACAATTGTGACAGCGAATTGCTGGTACATTAACCTACAGACTGTGAGGATGTCACAACGACGGATCCGTGCACACCACGAGAAGTGGAGCGGGTTTGCGAGAGGATATATAATTGGGCTGAGAGAAGCCGGTTGTTCAAGTCCGCCGTATCGCCAGGCATTTGGATCGGAGCGACGCGGTAATCGTACGATGTTGGCGCCAATGGGTCGAACAGGGCACCACAATCCAGCGGCACACGGGCAGTGGATGGCCGAGGGCAACGACAGAACGCGAACATTGAGCGATTGTGAGAGCCGCACGAACAGAACCGAATTCGTCACTCTCAACAATCCGTGGCCATATTGCGTCGTCCACAGGTACGGAAGTGGCCATTCAGACCGTTGCCAGACGATTGCGGCACAGGGATTACATTCGAAGAGGTCAATCCGCCGCTTACTACTGATCAGAGAACATCGCAGGCACCAGTTGCAGTGGTGTCGGACCTGATCGACGAGGGATAATGTCCAGTGGTGTCATGTTGTCTTCAGTGATGAGTCACGGTTTGCACTTAGCGCCGACGACTAGGCATGCGTGTCTGGAAACTAGCCGACCAGCGCACAGATCCTGTTTTTACCGTGCAACGGCACAGGGCTCGGACACCCGATCTGACTGTCTAGGAAGCTATTTCCTACGATAGCTGGACACTCTTCGAAGTGCTCCGTACTACCCTCACGGCTCACCGGTACGTCGACGCCTTCTACGACCTGTTGGGTTGCCCTTCCTGTAGCATATCACCGAGTAATTTCGCAACAGGGTAATACCCGGCCACACACGACACATATCTCCCGGGCCTGCTTCTGTAATGTCGACACCCTTCTAGGCCAGCCCGATCACCCGATTTCTCACCGATCAAACTTGATGGGACCCCACTTACACCCATCCCGGAATGTCGGCAAATTGGCCCACAATTTGGACACCATCTGGCATTCCATACCTCAGAACAGTATCCGTAAACTGTTTGTGTCTCTGCCACGTTGGGTTTCTGCTTGTATCCGAGCGAGAGGTGGCGCTACAACTTACTAACTTCTTCTACTCATGTAACTGTTTTATCCGGATAATTGGCCCAACTGCTGTGGAATTGCAATCATCTCCTCTTCTAATACGCACATTACACATGCCGATTTTTATCTTGATTATATGATTCCTTCTGTGTGCTTCGTTTTCTTTTTTTGTTCTTCTTTCTTTCTTTTTAGCGAAGATTGTATTAGCTACTTTGGTTTAGTTAGGTGTAGGAAGATTAGGGCTAAGTAAGAACTTGATTATACTACTCCAGAGAGAAAAGGTAGTAAACAGCAAACACCCCGGATCATCAAGACAGTTTCTACAAGCACTCTTCATCGCAGCTCAGGAAAGACAGGTAAAAAGTTGCAACACAGATGTTTTTCCTTGGCTGGAAGTCACATGAAAGTAATTTATATCACAGCCCGCTAAGTATTCGCCTTAAACAATGAAAAGTGTGGGAAGCGTCAATTCTTGTTTCACCTTCCACTAAAAGGAAGGCTAGGTTATTTTAACAGTTTCTTTCAAAACAAGTACGTCGATAACAATTCGAAAATTTAAAATGAGAAAGTAAATTATCAATTGACAATAAAGTGGCCACTTTAAAGATTGATTTATGTATTTCGGTCCGTGAAAAGCAAAACAAAACTGGCAATCCAATTATACGTTTTCGGGGCCCCTCAAGCTCTGGGGCCCTAGGCGCGCGCCTAGGGCGCCTAGTGGGAAACCCGCCAATTGGCAGGTTTATCACCATTTGGATGCGTTTCAGAGAAAAAGAATTGTAGACCTGTCTGAGTCGGGCTGGTCTACAAGCCGTATCTCTGCGCATGTGCAGAGGGATGCATGAACTGTTGGACGCTGCTGCACCAGTGGCTACAGGAGAGTTCGTACGTGCATCGGAGCGGCAGCAGTCTGACAGACCTCAACCGGGGTCACGCTTAAGCACGCCTGGACCGACGGATTGTTCGACACGCTCATTCGTCACCAGAAAGCACTGCAGCCGATATTATACGTGCTGTGTCATCGGTCATGGACGTCGCCATAACGACCCGAACTGTAAACCGAAAATTACACACAGCAAACCTGCGCAGTAGACAACCGTTACATCAACTGCCATTGCAGCGTGCGTCTGGCTTGGTGCCGAAGTCAGGCGAACTGGGATCCCGAATGGACCGCTGTGGTTTTTAGTGATGAATCCCGTTTCTGTCTGGGGGCTTACCACCGACGGATCGGTGTCTGGCGACACCCTGGTGAGCGGACGGATCCCGGTTTCGTTCGCGACCACCACACCGCCCGGTAGGCAAGCATCATGTTGTGCGGTGTTATTGCGCATGACAGCAGGTCACCTCTTGTACGCATCACGGGCACACTGACAGTTGCACGATTCGTGCAGAACCTGATTTACGCAAGGGCACACAGCCCCGTGCCCAGGGCCTCCATGGACTGGGGGTCCAATTTGAGCACTAACATTTAATTTTTATTATTATGGGCAGCAAAAGTGGCGACGGCGGCGTGCAGCAGTTAATTTTCACCGTGCGTAAATATGCATCGATATGTTGCTTCAAAACAATCGATTATAATGATTAATATCCATTTGAAAGATGGAGATAAAACGTTTACTTTTAATTTACAATTTTTGAACATTTATTGTTTCTTGTATTTATTAAAGTAGATAGTACTTGTGTATTAAGGCAGCACTTATTGTCCTTTATGCAATTATACGCCCAATTATAGAATAAATACATGAAGTACCAGGGGTGCTGCCTTAATAAGCAAGTACTATTGTTAATTTATTAAGAGTACGATTCATGCGTGCCCGGGGATGGGGGCTCCCCAAGTTGTTTGTGCCCAGGGCCCCACTTGTCTTAACTCGGTCTCTGGATACGTGAGTCAGGTTCTGCAGCCCATTTTGATACCGTTCCAGAATGGCCTACAGCACAGTGGCGGTTCGTGGTTGGAAAAATAGGTAAAGAGGTACAAGAGCAGTATGAAAAGATATCTACTGTCTACAATGAAAATCCCTTAATGAGGACTTACCTATTTTGCTTACTTTTAAAGCTGCAAATTTGTCGATTATGTCGTCATAAGATGGTTAGACGTTGTTTCTTTGTGAGCATCAATAAAATGTCTTCCTGAATAGAAATATTTGCCAAAGAAGCAAGTCTATCTTGGGAACTAGTGTTTCTTGAGCAAGTTTGTATTCTTTTAAGAAAACTTCTTTCCACTGGCAGACTTGTAGAGGGAATTGTTAAAATGAGGAAAACCAATTTATAATCTTCTGTAAAAATGTCTTTGTCTCCGTGAAACACTCGAAGGAGTTCTTGAGTCAATATATTCCTTAATTTTTCATCGGCATATACAAGACTCAGTTCATTTTTAAGGCGCTGGGGTTTATTAAATATGTTTCCGTAAAAATGTAGATTTTCAAGAGCGCGAGAGGGAAAAGCATGCATTAAATTATTCGAATTTGGTTGTGTCAGCAAGTCAGACAAATTAAAGTTTCTTACAGTCTTGAAATCTCATATCCATTTCCATAAGAATGTGGTCCAAAATTTCAAAAGACAATTGTTTATAATTTTGAAAAATTGTTTCCTGTGTAAGAGCAGCATATTCCCGTGCTTATTTCTGTGATTTTGCTAGCTTTTCCAAACTGTGTTTCAAATACCTCACAGTTCCTTTTATGGCTCAAAATTTCACGAGTTTTTTTTTTTTTTGAGTTACACAGTAGTGTATGTTTAGTTATTTTTTCTTCAAAAGTTCAAATAATAGATCGGTGGAGCCAAAAATGTAAATTCTAAAGTGTTCATATCACTCAAAAACCCCTCGGCAAGATGGATTGATTTTTTGTCTGATTGTTCGCTATTCGTCAGAAATCCGAACACTTGCTTCAATTTATCCCAATCTTCAATAACTACACTTACTAATTTAGAAGTGGAGGACCATCGAGTTTCTGTTATGGTTGGTCCGCGTTTTGCAGTTGTTGATATAAGTGTATAAGACCGCTTCGCAGAATGGTGAACAAACGAAGCAATTCCACTGACGCTTGCAAAAAGTATTCGACACTTAGAAAAACGCTGGTGTAATACAAGATTCAAACGATGAACTAAGCAATGAACAAAAACAGCATGAGAAGCTTTATCGTCAACTTTGTTTTCTTTAGCCCATTTAAGTGTCCAGACATTATACTTGCCCCATCGTAACAATGTCCTATTTATTTCTGTTGGTAATCAGACTGTTTCAAAATTTTGTCTAGCATTTTGTATAAAGCTCCTGACGTTCTATCTTCACTCACATTATGGAAACCCAAAAATCCCTCAACCAATACACCTTCCGAATCAACAATAAAAAATTATTTAATTTTTGACGTGATCGTTTATATATTCAGAAATACATTCAATTAATTCATTTTGAATAGTTTTTTTATCCTTTCGTACTGATTTTCGATTTCTAAAGAACTTCTTCATATCAACAATGAAAGTAATTCAATGAAATTTCCACGATTTATCGAGCCCATGCTTTCGTCATGGCCATGGAATGCTAGTTCTTGTTTGCTCAAATACAGTATAGACTAATACTACATCAATCACTGTCTGCAGGAAAAGTCTATTTAAACGAACGTTTTCGTTAAAATGCGTTTTCAAAAGCCTAGCATTCTTCCTCAGGGCATCGGCAATGGTGTTTTGAATTTTTTCAAAATTCCTTAACATTAATCCGCATTTCAGGTGTTCGTTAGAATCACGATGTCTATGAAATGACCGCGTTACGCTTAATAAATCTGAGAAACCGTTTTTAATCCACGCCGAATGGTCATTACTAAAAAAGTAAGCAGGGCCAAAAAAAAAAAAAAAAAGAAAAAGAAATTAACACAGAAGTGCTGCAAATCCATTTATATTCAGTAAACCAACAATTTTTAAAATTAATATTGTTAGATTTACAGCTCTTCTTGATTTCGTTCTTGGCAACACAATTGTCAGTGAATCCGTCGGTCGTCCTTGAAGCAAAATGTCTCTTTTATCTTCATCTTTCCACAGATTAAATGGAGTTTGCAATAAATTACAAACAATGTCGTCCCCAGGATGCATACTAAAAACTATCACTATCAGTTAAATTGTACATTAACCTAAAATATCAGTTAAAGCTTTCAACAAATAATCACAAAGCACGAAAGAACAATTTCGGAAAATAATGTACCACAGCACCACAAGGAAAAAGCCCTAGTAGATTGCAAGGTACCCTGGTAGTCCGCCCGCTCCAACGTGATCTCTCACGACTTTATGCTCAAAAACTGAGAGATGCAAAGCTAAGGTGCCTGAAACTGAAACACTTCACTTGAGCGAGCAGACTGGGGAGGGTGACGTCACGGTTACCATGACAACTCGACCGAAAACTGCAGATTTCCAAGCACTTTCATTTCGGCTCTTCCCTTGCACTGTTTTACGTATAAGGATTTGTTTTGAGTATTGAGCGCGCCATGTAAATTAATATTTATTCAAAATTTTGAGTATTTTGGAACTGAATAAAGGCAAAAAAGAATATATTATAAAAAAATACTGAATAAAACTTTATTTTGAGTAAAATAGGTAAAGAGGCACTTCACCTACTTCACCTAAAAAGCCGCCACTGCTACAGCACTCAATTTTTCAGCAAGATAACGCCTGTGCACACATCGCTCGGGACTCCAGACAATTTTTGCAGCATGTTCAACTACTGCCATGGCCAGCAAGATAGCTTGATTCATCCCCAATTAAAAGCCTTTGGGACCACATTGGACGTCGTCTGCAATCGAATCGACTCGGGCACGATCTCGATGATGTATGGTAGCAAGTCAATCGTGCTTGGCAGCAACAGGGCGTGTCATAAAGTCGACAGATATCGTTCCTCAGGACGATATCTGTCGACTTTATGACTCACTGCCACGCCCTATTGCTGCCTGTATTGCCGTTCGCGGCGCTGCAACCACTTACTGAGGTCTGCCATTGTGCTGCATTATCTCATCTTATAACGAAGTGAATTTCTCCGTCATTTTTATCCGCGCCGGGGTTCGAACCCGGGTCCACTCATTCCGGAATAAGTTGCTCTACCAATTAAGCTACGCGAACATGTATTCTGATTCCTATCTGCCTTTATGTCGTGTGCGTCCTTCTGGCAGGTACGTCACATCTCCTGGTACGTTACATCATCTCCCCCTTCTTTTTCTTTTTTTTTTTTTTCGAAGTGCTGCTCATATTTTTCCTATCTCGCGGTGTGGAAATAACATCACACCAATGCGAGATTTTGAACGGTCTGGTCATCCGGATAGTTCGGGCGCCATTATAACGAAGTAAATTTCTCCGTCATTTTTATCCGCGCCAGGATTCGAACCCGGATTCCCCTCATTCCGGAATAAAGTGCTCTACCAATTGAGCTACGCGGACATTTTATTCTGATTCCTATCTGTCTTTATGTCGTGTGCGTCCTTCTGGCAGGTACGTCACATCTCCTGGTACGTTACATCATCTCCCCCTTATTTTTTTATTTTTTTCGAAGTGCTGCTCTTATTTTTCCTATCTCGCGGTGTGGAAATAACATCACACCATTGCGAGATTGTGAACGGTCGGGTCATCCGGATAGTTCGGGCGCCATTATAACGAAGTGAATTTCTCCGTCATTTTTATCCGCGCCGGGGTTCGAACCCGGGTCCACTCATTCCGGAATAAGTTGCTCTACCAATTAAGCTACGCGAACATGTATTCTGATTCCTATCTGCCTTTATGTCGTGTGCGTCCTTCTGGCAGGTACGTCACATCTCCTGGTACGTTACAATCTGATAAACAACGTGGCTGAAAATAGCCTCAAGGTAAACCCTTATGTATTCCTATTTGCATGCTCTTGTCCGCATCACGGCGATAGGAGCGATTCGCGGGAATACTTGAAGGTTTATTAACTGTTAAATTTCAATCTTCTGTCGAAGGGACTGATTTTAAAGTTCTGTAGCGAGATGGGATATTCTGGATAGCATATCGCATGAAAGTTTGTTTGTTATGGCACCGGATATTCCTTCCCCTCTCTCCAGGGGCGGGTTTACCATTGAGCCAACCTGGGCCATGGCCCAGGGCGCTGCACATAGAAGGGCGCCAAAATTTTGAGAATACATGTGGCACAAGACGTTTTATCTACTCCCCCCCCCCCCAAAAGTGAATGAAATGGGATTTTTCATTTTTACAAATTATTATTTTTTTTTTTTTTTTTTTTTTTTTTTTTTTGATTGGAGGTTTAACGACCACCGTGAGCAACTCAATGGGCTATAAGCAGTCGCCCGTCCCTAATTTAGGGTCACTGGTTCCAGGGAAGGGAGAGAACCAGTGCCGTAAGACAAACACAACATCCATGCCTGACCGGGATTTGAACCCGGGCCCCTTACGGACGAACGATCAGAGGCCAACGCCTTAGACCACTGCGCCACCGGGGCGGCTTTACAAATTATAAAGTGAGTAGTATAATACCTTTAATGCTTAAGAAAATATTAAATGGTGTTAGTACATTCGATGTGTTTAATTATTAAAAATATTAATTCATTTTGAAAGTGAGTTCAGTAAGACTCAGAAGCCCCCGAGGAAGTTATTTCTTCCTACTTCCGGGCAAGATCAAAACTCAGAAGAGTTCGGAGAGGGGAAGCATTTCTTTTACTGAGCTCGCAGACAACGAGGAACAAGCAAGAATGAGAGGCTAGGGGGAAGCGCACTGCACTGGCGCATAGTTTTTACAAGGCACTGAAAAATCTGAGCGTGAGGACAGCCCTGGGATGTGGATTGTAAGACCGGAATCGGACTCCATGAATTCAAGGCCCCAGGGTATTGTGGGTGACAAGAGCAAGCAAGTATGAGTCATTTTCTTGTAGGACTTCCGTCCACAGTGAGTAGATTTTAGGTCCCAGCCACCTACAGCGAGTTCGCCTTTTGGGCAGGACACAGAAACGGAAGTAATGAGAGGAAGTCTAGCGACTTTGACAGAACAGTTTGTAGGGAGATTGGAGTGCAGTAGATGGCGCCACCGTACAAGTACGATGTTGCACATAGAAGGGGGAGAGAATTTAAGGGGGGCATAGGAAAGGATACCCATTTAACCAGTAGATCCAACCTGGGGGCCGTCGCTTAACGTGCTCGTCCGATGCACGGCGAATATTCAGTGATTGTTAGCAAATCACACCACCTCCGCAAGATCAGCCCAGGAACGAACCTGAGGACCTTGCATTGGTAGTCTGAACTGTTAACCACTCAGCCATTCGCGGCTCGGGTGACAAGAGAGGACAGTGTACTGGTTAAATTGCATTCCAATTCAGCTTATGACACCAGCTGCCTGCTTTGGGATTCCCCCTCCGCCATCCTGTTAGTTTACATGTGTGTTTTCATTCTCGCTTTGCTCTTTTAGGGGAAATCATTACTATTAATCATCACCGTCGACGAAAATGTCGACTACGAAGTTTTCTGGATGCGAAAATAGAAAAAGAAAGCTTAAAAAGATTGAAAAATAAGGGCAACTGTTAAAAAAATACCAGAACTAAAAAACTTTTTTAAACTGGCAGAAGATGACACGGTAAATGAAAAGAAAATGCAGTGTTTGGTTAAGGAGCCAACTGAACAAGAACTAAGGTCTCATGGCGAAGATCAAATTTGTGAGTCTTCCGATGGCGAGGGTGAGGAAGGTAAGTTTAATACAAATCTTGGAGGAAATTTTCAAGCTGTTGAAGGAAATGAACTTTTGTTACATCATATGATATTAAATAGATTCTGTTAAATGGAAAGTAGACAATTCATTTGTTGATTATAATACAAAAAATCCTCCGAATCAAAATTTAAACGAAATAGATTTTATAGTTTCAAAACATCTTATAGTGATCGATTTAGATCTGCCTCAAAAGGATTATTTTATAACAGTCTTCAAAATGGTGAAATTAAAAGAAGAGAATGGCTACTATATTCTGAGTTAACTGGACGCGTTTTTTGTTTACCGTGTAAACTGTTTACAAAGCGAGAGAGTTTTTTCTCAAGTATAGGTTTCAATTATTGGAAACACGAAAACCTTATACGAGCACATAGTGCTTCATTTGAACATGTAGAGTCGGTAAAGTGTTTCATAACACGTGCAGAGAATAGTAGATAAATTGATTCTGCTGTAATTAAGCAACTGATGAATTAGAAAAATTATTGGAAAGCAGTACTTTTACGGATTATCGAAGTCATTAAATTTCTGTCTTCCCGTGGATTAGCATTTCGTGGAAATGGAGCGAACGACAAGTTAGGGAATAATAATAATGGAAATTATCTAGGTATCCTTGAACTGATAGGAAAATTTGACCCTTTTCTGGAGCAACATTTGAAAAATTTTGGAAATAAGGGAAGTGGAAATGTTTTATACCTTTTGAAGGATGTATGTGAAGAATTCATTTCATTAATGGTCTTATCAGTCACTGACGCAATAGTTAAAGAGTTGAAGTCAAGCAAATATTACTCTATTATTATAGACTCCACTCCAAATTCGTCAAAAGTTGATCAGTTGACTGTTATTTTTCGTTATGTTCTGAAAAATGGACAACCAGTGGAACGACTTATTTATTTCTTGCCCAACACTGGTCACAAAGCAGAATACATGGAGAGGGCTTTACTGAAGCTGTTACAAGATTTAAAAATATATGTTAAAGACTGAAGAGGCCAAAGTTATGACAATGCGAGAAATATGTCTGGTGAATATGCAGGTCTCCAAGCTCGATTAAAAAAATCATAACAGTTTAGCCTACTATATTCCATGCGCAGCACACTCTCTTAATTTATTTGGGAAATCCGCAGCGGGATGCTGCCTTGAAGCTACATCTTTTTTATGTTTGTACAGGACATATACAATTTTTGGTCATCTTCATCACATAGGTGGCAAGTCTTGAAGACAAGTCTTCAAGATAGTTATAAGCTCCACAGCTAATCTGGATCGCAATTTCCACTTCTTGTACCCAAAACGTAATGTGAAACCCGATGGTCAGCAAGAGTTGATGCATGCAAGGCCTTACGCTCTAGTTATTCCTGCATTAGAGATGCACTTCAATACTCCGCAGAAAACACCGATGGAAGACTGCAAGCAAGAGTAGAAGCAGAGGGATTATTAAGTAAGATGAATTTGTTAGAAATAGGTATTCTCTTAGAGCTTTGGAGTGATATTTTACAAAGAATTGATAGTTGCAATAAAACACGGCAGAAAGTGAATATTGGCCTTTCAGTTGCTGTAGAACTGTACGATTCACTTATTAAATATTTAAGTGATCTCCGGAATAAATTTGATAAATATGAGGAAGATGGAAGACTTTTGTCTCTGTGCGACGAATATAAGAAGAATTACCAGAACCCGTCGGAGAAAACTACAATTTCAAGAGATGAATGGCAATAAAGAAACTGTTTTCACTGGAAAGGAACATATGCGAATATGCGTTTTCCATACGATCGTTGATAACTTCGTGCAGCAGTTGAAACGTCAAGGATATGCGTATTCCGATGTGGAGAACATGTTTGGGTTTCTAACGCAATTATCAGACGTTGATGAGACAACAGTATCTCAAAAGGCAAAGAATCTACTGACAGTTTACTTTAAAGATTTAGACCCAGAATTTGAACAAGAATGTCTTCATTTCCAGAAATTGGAATAATTTAGATAGACAAGCAGTGACAGATTCAAATGTTAGTGTTCCTGTTGAGGATATGATGAAACTGATTAGGGAAAAAAGAATTGATTCAACTTTTCCGAACATTGATGTTATCCTAAGGATTTACCTATGTATACCCATCACTAATGCCTCTGGAGAAAGAAGTTTTTCTCTTTTGAAAATCATCCACAAGTATTTGAGGACATCTAGTTCTCAAGAAAGAACCGTGCATTGGCAACTTTGTCACTTAATTCGAACATTGTAGAAAAATTAACATTTGACGATATAGTAGAGGATTTTGCCACAAAGAAATCGAGAAAAAAAAATCTTTTAGCGGTGAGTAATTTTACTGTATATAAGTTATGTTCATTAATTTCTTCTATCTCTCAGTCACTTAATCAATACACAATAAACATTAGTATATTTAAAAAAATTCCAAAATTAATATTGCATACGTTGTAAATTTAACTCCAAAATTTTGCAGGCAAATGTTTCGAAAGTGTGTTAAAAAAACAATTTCATTTGTAAATATAAAAATTTTCTGTGAAATGATGTTTTAAAATTATGCGAATTAAACTTATGAGAAAACGACATTTATACATTTTTATTTCAATGCCCAGTTTTAAAAAAATACATGTGCTAAAAATTTACAGGGTTGGGTTGTTCTTGAAAATATGCTGATTCTTTGTGTGATAAAAAAAATCTATATGTAATATGTAATTTAAATATGAAATTCTAATCGGCTTCAAATTTCTTACAATAAGTTTACAAGTTTACTTAGGGGCGTCTGATTTTTCTTGGCCCAGGGCGCTGTAATGCTTAAACCCACCCCTGCCTCTCTCCCATTTTGTGCTCCAGCTATCGTATATTGTGTTACCGTAAGAAACCGGGTAAATTATTGTACACATGATTGTAAGGTGTCTGTTTATTAGTCTGTGGAGTTCTTAAGACTAAAAGTATTATAAGCTATCAAGAGTAAATTTCATGTTTAGGAATTTTGCGAAATAATACTATAGAACAGTACGTTTCCTCTTTTTAAAGATAACTGAAAGTCATTGTCAATTTAAAAAGATCTGAAGTTCCAAATCATTCTGTTGCTTCGAAAAATCAGGATGAAAAAAAATACTTCATTTGTGATAAGCCCCTCGTACAGGAAAAATGAAATCATTATAAATCTATTCAAAAAAATAATGAGCTCCAAACAGAAAATAAAACGACCAACTCACTCGCATTAACGACAAAAAAAAAAAAAAAAGAAAAAAAATTTATCATCCCGTAATTAGAGTTTTGGTTTTACCTTGAACGTGACGCTGTATCTTACTCTGTCTCAGTGGCTAAGACTCGTGGTTTCTGCTGAGCCAAGCTAAACGATCATGGAACGAATCCCAACGGGGCAAAAGGATTTTATTGTGAAAGGGCTGAAATATTCACGTTCTTCGATTTTGCGAAGTTTCTGTATAAATACGGAAAAAACCCTAAACGGACTTTTCTGAAATAAATGAAATTTATACTGACCACGGAAAATCTGTGAAAATATGAAAACTAATAAAATGGGAACTTTGAAAAATGTAAATTTCGTTAAAAGACGGAATTTCCTTAAAGACGAAATTTCGTCTTGGAGTATGACAACGAATTAGTAGAACTACAGGGCAAAGAAGGAAAACTGAACAAACAAAGACATTGCCCTTCCACGTTTTAGAAACACATAGCAACCGAATAATTGTTATTCGGTCACCGCTGGGGATCCAAATCCCAGATCTCTCGTTATCTAGCCGAGCGCGTTAGCCTTACACCATGGTGCCCAACAATCCACGGCGCCCAACAATCCACGGCGCTATGTGTGTTTTTCCGTCAGCTTCTGACATCATAAATCCGTGAGATGGGCTCAGCTACTGAAACGTCTCCATCTGGTGGGCATTAACGGCACTGGCTATATATTAATTATAGCAATTAAATCCAAAGTGAAAATCCTCCAAATACGTGGCGTCAGTAAATAAACAATGTGTTGCTAAAACGTGGTGTAAGGTTAACGTGATCAGCTAGATATCGAGAGATCTGGGATTCGGATCCCCAGCGGCGACCAAATAACAATTTTTTGGTTGCTATGTGTTGCTAAAACGGGAAAAGAGCGATGTTTTTGTTTATTCACTGACTTTGGAGAATTTTCAAGAAAAATTGAAATTTTTAAATGAACAAATAAAATGTGCAAAACTGCAATTTATGCTCAATGTTCATTTTAAGGAGATGCAAAGAACATCCTCATTAGTCATGGTGAAGAGTTTAAGGAAGCATTTCTCATACACAGAAAAGTGAATTTTCCAGTTCTTTTCGTTAGACATGGGCGAAACAACTAGAAAATAAATCTAGGAATTTTTTTTTTTTTTTTTAAGCAAAATATTTAGAAGCCTAGACAACTGCGTAATATGAAAGCAAACTGAGATAAAAAACAAACAATAAAACTTCCTACTTTCGCGCACAAGGCGATCTACTTAAAAATATAATGAATGCGTAACATTATACAAAAGAAATTAGATGTGTTTCGTACCTTAGGGAAAGAACGTTGAACTTAATTTCCAACTTAGGGATCCAAATACGGCATCAGTTTTCTCTTTCGCCCCCCTCCCCGTTTGTTTTTTTAAATTAAATGTTGAAAGAACACTACGAGGCTTTTAACTGCCTTCGATTCCTAGCGCCATGATAATCAAAATCTTCCTTGTTAAAGTGGACAGAATATATTAGGAAATGTACATTGGGGTGGAAATCATCACGTTTCATTTTACGCAACATTCCTGCCTTTTATGTGCTGTAAGCAATCTCCCGTCCGTAATTTAAGGCAGCTTGTTCTAGGGATGGGAAAGAGCCAGTGTTGTAATATAAACACAATATCCATGCCTTCCCAGGATTCGAACCAGGACTTATTTTGGACGAATGGTCAAAAGCCAGCGTTTAGACCACTGCTGTCACTGGGTGGCTTCCGTCCTTTTCAGAGGAAACTTGTGGAAAGTTATCCCTTCCTCTTTGCATTTTAGGTGACAAGATTTGTTAGCACAATTATACAATGAGCGCAGTGGCGGCTTTTTAGGTGAAGTAGGTGAAGTGCCTCTTCACCTATTTTATTTGAAATAAGGTTTTATTGAATAATTGCGTATAATATATTCTTTTTTTGCCTTTATTGCGTGCTAAAATACCCAACATTTTGATTAGATGTCAATTCACAATGCGCGTCCAATACGGAAAATAAGTTCTTATACGCAAAACAGTTCAAGTGAAGAGCTGAAATGAGAATGCTTGGAAGGCTGCAGTTTCCGTCCGAGTTGCCATGGTAACTGTGACGTCACCCTCCCTATCTGCAGGACAAGTGAAGTGTTTCAGCTAGAGACGCCAAGTCTCTGCACCTAAAGTCGTGACCTTCAGAAGAGATCGCAGTGGAACGGGAACTCTTGGCAATCCACTAGGGCTTTTTATTTGCGGTCTTTCGGTACATACTTTCCGAAATAGATTTGCTTTTTTGTGTTTTGTGATTGTTTGTTAAAAACTTCATTAGTTTTGAGCCATAAAAGGAACGATGAGGTATTTGGAACACTGTTTGGAAAAGCAAGCAAAATCACAGAAATAAGCAGATCTAAACGGGAATATGCTGCTCTTACACCAGAAACAATTTTTCAAAATTATAAACAATTGTATTTTGAAATTTTGTACCACATTCTTATGGAAATGGATATAAGATTTCAAGACTGAGAAACTTAAACTTCAGTTTGCCTGGCTTGGTGACACAACCAAATTCGACCAATTTAATTCATGCTTTCCCTCTCACGCTTTTGAAAATCTACAACATTTTTACGGAAATTTTTTTATTAAACACCAGCGCTTTAAAGATGAACCTAGTCTTGTATATATGCTGATGAAAAATTAAGGAATATATCGACTCATGAACTTCTTCGAGCGCTTCATGGAGATAAAGGCATTTTTACAAAAGCTTATAAATTGGTTTCCCTGATTTTAACAATTGCATCTGCAAGTGTTTCAGTGGAAAGAAGTTTTTCTTGCCTTAAAAGTATACAAACTTACTTAAGAAACACTACTTCTCCAGATAAACTTGCTTCTTTGGCAAATATTTCTATTCAGAAAGACATTTTCTTGATGTCACGAAAGCCGCCCCGGTGGCGCAGTGGTCTAAGGCGCTGGCCTCTGATCGTTCGTCCGTAAGGGGTCCGGGTTCGAATCCCGGTCAGGCATGGGTGTTGTGTTTGTCTTACGGCACTGGCGCTCTCCCTTCCCTGGAACCAGTGACCCTAAATTAGGGACGGGCTACTACTTATAGCCCATTGAGTTGCTCACGGTGGTCGTTAAACCTCCAAACAAAAAAAAAAAAAAAATGTCACGAAGAAACACCCATTTTCTGACGACATAATCGACAAATTTCCAGCTTTAAAAGGGAAGAAGAATTGATCTAATATATAAAAAAATAGGCAAGTTCTCATTAACTAATTTTCATTGAAGACAGTAGATATCTTTTCATATTGCTCTTGTAGCTCTTCACCTATTTTTCCTACCACGAGCCGCCACTGGATGAGCGAAAGTTTTTTTTTTTTTTTTTTTTTTTGGAGGTTTAACGACCACCGTGAGCAACTCAATGGGCTATAAGCAGTCGCCCGTCCCTAATTTAGGGTCACTGGTTCCAGGGAAGGGAGAGAACCAGTGCCGTAAGACAAACACAACATCCATGCCTGACCGGGATTCGAACCCGGACCCCTTACGGACGAACGATCAGAGGCCAACGCCTTAGACCACTGCGCCACCGGGGCGGCGAGCGAAAGTTAGGCGTGTCGTTGATAAATACTAGGAAAATCGTGTTTTTCCTGAGATCCTGCAACGTAACTCACTGTTAAGCAATGCAAAAACGTATGTGCCGCCCCGGTGGCGCAGTGGTCTAAGCGATGGCCTCTGATCATTCGTCCGAAAGGGGTCTGGGTTCGAATCCCGGTGAGGCATGGATGTTGTGTTTGTCTTACGGCACTGGCTCTCTCCCTTCCCTGGAACCAGTGACCCTAAATTAGGGACGGGCGACCGCTTATAGCCCATTGAGTTGCTCACGGTGGTCGTTAAACCTACAATCAAAAAAAAAAACAACCAATAAAAAACAACAACAAAAAAAACGTATGTAAACAAACTATTGCTGCTCCGCAACCACCGAACATCTTTCCCATGATCCAATGCGAGGCGAATAAGGTCCACCATAGACTCCCGAGCGAGCGTTGAGCTGACCTTATCATTTTCTATAACTCGTGCTTCTCTCTTCTAGCTTCTAGTAACCGCCTTTTCAAGAACTCGAGTCAAGTCTGTTAGTGTCAATCGGGATTTTGATCGTGCCAGTACTTGGCTTCAGTGTGTGATTGAAAATAAATAACGGAGGTGTTTGATTTATTTCTTCTTCTGCCCTCTCCCTGTGGGCTTCACATGTTGTAATTTTGAGATGTTTTGTCTGCAAGTAAATTATTTGGTTAGGAAAAAATGGTGACACGATTTCGTGCTTTGAATTTTTGTTTTCATTTCAAATTGTCACCCAAGTTGGTGATTTTTCTGTGCTTTTAAATGTTGATATATCGCAGTGCTAATAACAAATGCGGAGCATTTCAAATTCTTTCTGATGGAATCGGGACAGCCTGTCTTACACAGTGAAAATGATGCGGGATGCCCGATCGCATTTTGGACAGCGTTGTACGACTACGAAGCTGCTGGCGAAGATGAGTTGACACTTCATCGCGGGGAGCAGGTGGAAGTACTTTCCAAAGATGCAAAAATATCAGGTGATGAAGGTTGGTGGACGGGGAAAATTAACGATAAAGTGGGCATATTTCCAAGTAACTTTGTTGCTCAGATTAATTCTGCCAGTGTTAAAACTGTTGGAAATGATGGACGTCCGTTTGAAATAAAGTTTAACGAGCTTGAACTAGAAGAAGTAATTGGTGTTGGCGGGTTTGGTAAAGTTTATCGGGGATTATGGAGGAACCTAGAAGTAGCTGTTAAAGCAGCTAGACAAGACCCAGATGAAGATATCAGTGTCACGAAAGAAAATGTGCGACAAGAAGCTAAACTTTTCTGGCTGTTGAATCATCCAAACATTGTGACACTGAAAGGTGTTTGCTTAGAAGAACCAAATTTTTGTTTGGTGATGGAATATGCTAGAGGTGGATCTCTAAATAGGGTTCTGTTCAATGGAAGGAAGATTCCACCTGATGTGCTAGTTGACTGGGCTATTCAGATAGCCCGTGGGATGAATTACTTGCACTCCGAAGCTCCCATCTCTCTGATTCATCGGGATTTAAAATCAAGCAATGGTAAGTTGAACTCCCTTCCTCTGTGCTACATTTTGGATGTTAAGTGTATGAGAAAAAAGAAAGAAAAAATTGATTCAGGCATTTAAAAGGTGATAAAGCCATTCCTCTTAAGCCGCCCCGGTGGCGCAGTGGTCTAAACGATGGCCTCTGATCATTCGTCCGTAAGGGGTCCGGGTTCGAATCCCGGTCAGGCATGGATGTTGTGTTTGTCTTACGGCACTGGCTCTTCCCTGGAACCAGTGACCCAAAATTAGGGACGGGCGACTGCTTATAGCCCATTGAGTTGCTCACGGTGGTCGTTAAACCTCCAATCAAAAAAAAAAAAAAAAAATTCCTCTTAAGGTTCTATACCATTTCTGCTTCTGCAGCATGATAGTCTGACATTGAGAAGTCCTATTTGTCCTGCTTGTCATGTGTCAACTGACTCTTCAGTCTTTCTTCAGGCTTTTGCTGACATAGCCTCCTATCTCATATTAGGTATTCCTCTTGTTTGCAATTCAGAAAGCCACATTTCGATAAATCTAAATGCCATACATTCCAAATGTGTTTTTAAAACTGTACTATACTAGTGCAAACTTTGTTCTTATGCTGTCCTTGAGACCCCTTATCCTATCATTTCTAATTACTCTTTCTGGTGACACAAGTGGTGCACCTCAGCATCTTCATTTCAGCAGCATTGGTTTTTTTCTCAAAATATTTGTCATTGGTCAAATCACAGCATTGTTAGTCTGTAATGTCCTAATACAGAAAACTTTGAAATCCACAGGCAGATGCAACCAAGTCTCCCGATGAAAATCGCCTTCAGATGCGGCAGCTATCTTCGTTGAGGACCTTGACTCTTGGACCTCTAAGGGGCCTGTCTACAAATTGTGTTTATAATGGTAACCTAGGAAACAGCCAAGATTGGATCCACATTTCTCTTTTAAACATAGCAAAAATAGGTATAATACACTAGTAACAAAAGCAGTGTGTAGAAAATGAGTGAGAACCCAAATTAGAAAACCAAGAGGTCAGTGTATGCAAATGAGTTGATACCAAGAGCTATCTATCTCTGAACTAGGGGAGATACAGAAATGTAACCCCACTTGTTTTAAAGCTTAGGAAAAGTGTTATCTGGAATACATTGTTGGAGTGGACTCGGGGCTAATACCAAAAAAGTTATTAAATGTTGTTACCCTAACAGCAGCAAAATAAAAAAGCAACTAGAGAGAATAAAGCTAGCTTTCAGCAAGTTTTCATAATCAGCGTGCATGCATTTTATGGTACACGCTGCCTTTGGTATTACTGTATTATACCTATTTGTGTTATGTTTAAAAGAGAAAAATGGGTCAGATCCTGGTTGTGTTTCCTAGGTTACTGTTAAAAATGCAATTTGCAGATGGGGCCCCTTAGAGGTTCAAGAGTCGATGGTCATCAGCCAAGATAGCCGCCGTGTCTGACCGCAACACTTTTCTGCATCCCCCCGGTGGATTTTAAAGTTGTCTGTGTTAGGACATTACCTGTTGGTCTTGCTAACTAAAGCCTTTGTAAACTAAATTTTTAGCCTCGTCAGCATCATTTTCTCACACAGTAACTCATTGTTTGACTCTGAAACTTGCCAGCCTTCCGATTATCAGCTCTTCGAGTACCATGTGACAGTTCGCTTTGTTTACATGACAGTTCGCTTTGTTTACATGACACTTGTGTACAGAAAGGGTACAGAAACTTGTGCTGTTGCTGCAGTAAAAAAACAAGAAACCTACAATGAATCTGAGTATTTTTTTTATGGAAAATAATAAATTTACAACTTTTATGTTTCTTGAATCATTTGGACTGTGGGCACTTAATGACATTCATTAATAACAAGCAAAGAAAAAAAGTAGGTTAACATAAAAATCCCAATAAAAAGACCCCACGAAAAAATACCCAAATATATTATATTTAGCATTTTATATAATACATTTACACCTTAATTTATGTTTCTTGAACTGTGTGCATTTAATGACAATTAACAAAAAGCGATGAAAAGCACAAAGGGTGCCCCGGTGGCGCAGTGGTCTAAGCGATGGCTTCTGATCATTCGTCTGGAAGGGGTCCGGGTTCGAATCCCGGTGAGGCATGGATGTTGTGTTTGTCTTACGGCACTGGCTCTGTCCCTTTCCTGAAACCAGTGGCCCTAAATTAGGGATGGGTGACTGCTTATAGCCCATTGAGTTGTTCATGGTGGGCATTAAACCTCTAATAAAATAATAATAATAATAGCACAAAGTAGGTTCTCATAAAAACTTCAATAAAAAAAAAAGTAGAAAAAACAAAAACCAGCATTTCTCTTATTTGTTATTTAACATTTCATTTATATAAAACAAATTTTACTTTATGAAATTGCTGAGATTAGAGTAGAAGTTATTCCAATTCAAAAAACAAGTACTTTGCACAAAATGGTAGGTGTCTAAAAGTGTCTTAAACAAAGCAGTGTGACATGCAGAACTACTTAAAAAACTGATAAATGAAAGGCTACCCCAAAAATCTTTTAAATGCACCCTGAAATTGACATTATGCTACTGTACTCTATTTTATGGGAATTAATTATCGCAGATGCAGAGCAGCAACACAAGATCAAGAATACCATAATTGCATTCCAATTAGGCAGTGTTAAAAGTTTTCTGAAGTGTGGGTTGTATGGAGAGCAGTTTATTACAGCATCTCTATGCTAAAAATTAAGAAAGTAATGTTTGTGTAGCATTTGTTTTTATGTCAAAAGGATTTTGGCAGTAATTATGTAGGATACACTTTTCCAGACTTGATGTAGTCAGACAATTCTTATTAGTATTTTTTGGGGAAGAGGGGAGGGGCAATTCTTAAAGTAAAAATCTACAAATAAAATTTGTGGAAATTAAGTAATGATTCCAGAGTTCATATATTAGAGTGCTGGAGTTGGGAAAATTTTCATGTCATTCTTGTTAGTGAACTACTTTAGTTTTAAAGGGAGCAATGCGCTTATTGTTCTTATCTGGTAAATCAGAGGTTCCTTTCAGACCAAGAATAGACAGGAAAGTAGAAGGGGTTGCTTCTTTATTTTCCTTGTGTTTTTCTATCTGCCAATTAAAAGAATGAGTTCTTTTAGTATAGAATATGTCATCCCAGCTGTCATTTAAGAAACAAAGTAAACTTTAGGACATTTTAGAACAGGCTTTTCTGGGAAGGCTTCCTTGATCAGCTCTTCATGTAGTTCCATGTGTCGCTCCACTGTTTACACCCACCATCACAAGGCAATGAAACTAGTGCCTATCACTGAGGACACCCACCATCACAGGGCAAAGAAGTTAGCGGTGCTCCTATTAAAAAAACAAGGAAACATAACAAAAACGAATTGTACATAAATAATATATTTACAACTTACTTTTATGCTTCTTGAATAATTTCTTGAACATTGTGCACTTCATGACTTTCATTAACATCAATCAAACCAGGAAAAGATAACACAGATTCGCATAAAAACTGCAATAAAAAAACAAAACAATCCTTCTGATATTATTTAACATTTCATTTCTATAAAACAAATGTTAATTTCTTTACAGAATTGCTACTTATTAGCATAGAAATTATTCCAATTCAAAAAAACAAACAAAAAACTTTTTAGTGGTGGCAGTAGCCCAGTGATAGTGGATGTCTACAGGTGTGAACAAAGCAGTGACACATGGAACTGCATGAGAGCCGCCCCCGTGGCGCAATCGTTTAAGCCAGTGTTTCCCAATCACCGGTATCGGTTCGCAAGATTTTTTCTGCCGGTCCGTGAGAAATGAGTTAATTTATTATTTTTCTTTTGAATCAAAATAGAGTTAAAGTAAAAGGAATTCTCGATCTAAATTTTTTGAACACCTGTCGCAGAAGATTAAAGGAAGCTTGGATCGTTAATCTCTTCACAGAAGATCTGAACTCCCGCAGGCTAACTCGCCAGGGCCGCCCCTGTGACGCAGTGGGCTAAGCAATGGCTTCTGATCATTAGGCCAAGATGGGTCCTGGTTTGAATTCCGGTAAGGTATGGATGTTTTGTTTGTCTTACGGTGCTGGCTCTTCCTCTTCCCTGGTACCAGTGGCCCTAAATTAGGGATGGGCGACTGCTTATAGCCCACTGAGTTGCTCATGGTGGTCGTTAAACCTCCAATCAAAAAAAAAAAAAAAAAAAAAAACAGGAAAAGGAAAGATCAGTTGAACTTCCTTCTGCTGCCAGTCTGGTATCGGTATTCAAGTTCAAATCCCTAACTCAGTGTCGAAAAGTTAACATGCATGTGCAGAAATTACTTACTTGCCCAGGTAGTAATAAGCTGGATGTCCAGAAAAATTTATCTTTTTAAGATAACAAATCAGAATCCCCATTTTTATAAGTTAAAAAAATGTGATGGACTTTTTACGTGCTTTGCATTTTCGTTTTAAGGGTCTGTACTCAAAATGTTCCATGCACAAAAGCATGTATGTCAAGTGTTAAGATGGTAATGCTGAAATTGGTATGATGATAAAATTGTCATTTGAGAATTTAGCGATTCTCCCATGTTCCTATCGTTGGAAGTTTTCGCCCTTTGTCACCAAACACCGGAGGCTAGTTCCATCATATGCATGTATCTCGTCGCTGACTTTAAACAACATTTGGAGCAAAAATACATATGATTCCAATTTCTGCACCCAGAGCATAATATAATTAAAAAAGTGATATTGTTCTGTCCTTGGAACTCCATAACAATAATACAGTTTCTGGTGATTAGTAGAGAAGTGAAACATGACATGTGATGACTGGCTTTTTTCTTGTAATAAGAAATTCTCTTCCAAACTTTAGTTTTAAATGTAGTTGCTCGAACCGAGCAACTAGATTGTTTTTTTGTTTTTTTTTACATGCCCCGGGCATCCAGTCTTGGCGACAAAGCTCTAAAATTATTGGTAACTTTTTCGACCACGTATTTATTGTGAGGAAACCTTTTCATCTGTTTCAGCAATCAAAACAATGCACGGAAACATAATGGACATTAATGCTGCACTGCGTCATTAAGTTTAAACCTGTTAGATATCTTTCTGATTTCTTGTTCGTGACACAGTATGTTTCCCTTTTTATATGATGTATCGCTGTACAGGAAAGAAACTATTCCGTGTGCAACTTAAAAAAAAAAATCAACATAAGGGTTTAACTCCTGCCATGTCTCTCCCTCACATGTTATGGCTATTACGGTATCTTAATTATTTGAAATCTCAAAACTTTCTCCTTTTCTAACAAACTACTATGTTAGCAAAACAGAAAATCCTTCAACCTTCACATCTTTTGCATATGTTTGCACTACATGGATGACATCCTATTAATAGTTGATAACTACTCTACAGATTTACCATTCAAAATTGTAGAAATCAACTCTCAAGATGAGCCCCTGAAATTTACTTTGAAAGAGCAAAAAGATAATAAACTATATTACTTGGATGTTACTCTTAAGGGGAGTGGGAAGGCCCTATATCCAGCCCATGTGAAGTATATGCTATGTTGAGGTACATTTTTCTAGCAAACTAAATATTAAATTTAGTCTGTCTTATCCTCCATTCTTCGTGAACACCTGGTAGTAGAATTATGAAATTGGGACGCAAAGGAGAATCATGATTTTTTTTTTGGGTTTTTTTTTAGGAAGTCTGCAAAAATAGCATATTGTATAAAATAAACATAACCTAACCTAGTACAACAATAATTCTGCTACCATATGTCTAGTATATTTCAGGTAACATGTAAAGTTTTTATCTTTAATAATTCCAGAGAAAAATGTGCCTTTATCAAAACTAGACTGCTTTTTCGGGAAATGAACTGTAAAGTTTTACTCACAGTTTGACAGAGAGGTTATTTTCAAAACAGCCCGGCGTCATATTCTGGATCATTGGCCTTACTTCCTGCTCTTCCAGTAGTCTGCTAATGCTTCATTTAGCTTGTCTTATCTTGTAGGGATATATTTTTCACTGCTTTTTCAGCGTTTTTTAGTCGCACAATGTTGAGGTTCCAAAGCACATCCACTGAACTCTTGTAGAATTTTTAAAATTTGTAGATTGTGTACATACAGAGCATTTCATCTCTGATCCTAGTTTGAGATTCAGTCAGTACACTTTTCTGTTTAGTGTTCTGGTTAGCCCAAAACATTCTTTTAGTCTCAAGATACCCTTGCCCAACGCATTCTGCTAAGCTAAATATAACTTTGTAAAATAAAACAACACTCAAACAACTTACATAAACATCACAAGTCACCAACAGCATAACACAAACTGAAGTCAAACAGCTGCCTATTTCTATTGATCAGTTCATTGTTGCCAACATGGCAAATGAAACTTCATCAGTTGGACATTCATATTATATAAAGTGATTGGGAACAAACAAGCTTATGCAGCACTCTACAATGTTCATTCCAATCTCTGACATAGTTTTGTTTTTCAATGCCTTACACTTGTCAGATCAAAATGATAACTGGGAGACATATTCTGAAAAAGGACATTTCAAATTACAAAAACCAACAAAAAAATATATATATATGACATTTTTTTTTTTATTCTTCCTGCTTCCCTTAAATGGGAAAACAACAAAATTACAGCTGAACTATACATGAGACGTACCAGTACAAATGAACTACTAAATTACATCCCAAAGCGTCCCTCATACATCAAACAGAATGTAGCATTACAGTTATTGACTAAAATAGAAAAAAAAATGAATTCATAAGTGCTAAAAAGAAACGTAAGAATGCTCTGAGGTCAATCTTGATTGCTAAAAACTGCCCAGTCACAGTGGTTAAAAATTATTGAAATGGAATACCTCTAGGTAAAAATCAAGATCACGAAACTTATCAAATAATAGCAACACTGTATTCACAAGGAAAATTAATTACCGTAGAGGTCATCTTGAAAACCTAAAACATATTAGCAAGAAATATATTAGAATAGCTTGAGGTTTAAACAAAAACAAAAAAATCACCATCTTTAAAACAATCAGAAATATTTTACTAAGTATTAAAACTTTAAAACATGCTTAAGTTACATAAAAAGTTTAATACAAAGAAGCTTTCAGCTCTCATAACTTCAGTCTTCATAAGCCTGACACCAAACAAATGGCAGTGTTCGACAATCATTTTTCGTTATGCTCCGGAAAGTTTGGAAATTTTTCAGTACTAAGAACTGCAAAATTTTTCTGATTCTCTTTTTATCATTACATTAATATGGAAATCAATTTTAGAAAAGAATATTAATGTGTACAACTTTGCATATCGGCCACCACTGCCGTTGTCATTATCTATCTGTCACGAGGCTGATAAAAGCTGAAGTTATCAGTCAAAACCTCCGTACATTAAACTTTTTACGTAACTTGAGCGTGTTTTAAAGTTTTAATACTTATTATTTACAGTTATGTGCTTAAGTCCAAATTTTATCGGGATATTTTACGCCAAGAGGGAGTCATTTATAGTGTAAAATGCTCCCATGATTTACCTTACATAGGTGAAACAGGATAAAGATTATACAACATAATGGGAAAACATAAAGCAGCTATTATTAGCATTTCCCAAAGATAGAACTCGATTGCCATGCTCAACAGACAGGTATCAAAATAGACTGGGACTCTCTTTTAAAAAAATAATAAAGCATCAGCACAGCCCAATTATCCGAAAGCTAAAGAAATCGCTCAAAAACTGGCAACGTCAATGATCATGCAATTTGTAGATCTATCCCACATGGTCACCAGTTCTCTGAAATTACTCCTTTTGACAAATGAGAGTCTCATACAAAAATTTATATATTTTAAAATATTTTTGGCTCTTGAAACCCATAGAAACTTTTTTATTAAATAACTGTATGCTAAAAATGGCAGAGTTATCAGGATCAAAATGTGTCATGGGGTCATTAAAGCCCCATGATTTTAGGAAGGATATAGATGGTGTGTAGGAAAGAGGTAATCAAACTGACAATCATATATGATTGTATAGATATATATAAAAAAAAGCTTAACTGTATGTTGTTAATAATTCACATTTTCTAACTACATTGAAATCAAGCTACCACAAGAGTCAGCTGGTTTCCCAGTTGATTCGGGATTGGTATCACATTGGTTTAAACTGACTTTATATATGTAAGAAATTTGACAATATCCCTCCCTTGCAGAACTTTTTTTTTTCCTATTCCAGAACATTAAAGTCCCCAGGTTCCTCCCCCTATCTCTGCAAAATAGTTCCAACCCTCAAATTTCTCTGCTCTTCCTGGTTTTGGCAAATTCCTGCATTATTGTTTCTTAACTCTGTATATTTTTATACTTTGTTTAGTTACTGTATATCCTTATCTGTAGCAATTTGCACTTTTAACTTTTCCAAATAATACACTCAAGTTCATAAAAAAACAAAATACCTGAAAGGAGTCGACTTATGACTTTGATTTTTATAGGATGTGTTTGTTAGGCAGTGCCAGCCAAACAAATGATTAATACCAGGTGTGTCAATGTAGCTAATAATCGGTGTGGCCACCCTCTGGCTTATATCACCTGCTGTACGTGCTGAGTCATCAAATCAAATAATGTGTGAATGGTGTCCTGTGGAATAGTCATCCTGACTGTATTAGCCCACGTCCAAAGTTCATCAAGAATTGCTGGCAGACGATCATACTGCTGCACCTGTCGTTTGAGCACGTCCTAGAGATTTTTTGTGGGTGATAAATCCGGCAATCTAGCAGGCCATGGCAGAAGTGGAATGTTGTTATCCCTGAAGAAGGTGCGTTCTGTCTCTGCAACATGCAGTGTGGCATTATCCAGCTGAAATATGGCCCCCAAGATGCCCTGCAGGTGTGGAAGGGCAACCAGCCATTTTAAAATGTCATTGACGTAACAGACACTCGTTATGGTGGTATGGACTTTTGCGAGAAGTGATCTGCTTTTGTACCCAATAGCACCCCAGGCCATAATGTGTTGGTGCAGTATGCCCAGTTTGAATACATACTCTTCCCTGCCTTCCGCAGATACAGATGCAGCCATCATTTTCACATAAACAGAAGTGTGTTTCATCTGAGGACACTATATTGTTCCATTTGTCATGCCACTCCCTTTGTTTGATACACTATTGCAGCCTCATTCTATTGCTACAGTGTCAAAGGTTGCCTGAAGAGGGGCATACGAGCATGCAGTCTGAACTGTACTAACCGGTGACATACTCATACAGTTGACATGCGAGAATGCGTCACAGTTTGCCACTGCTGTGCCAACACTTTTGATGATGCAGAACAGTCACTCAAAAACATCCTCAAAAGATGACAGTTGTCCCTCAGTGTTATCTATGTATGACGTCCAGAACCTTCTTTTCACATCCTATGGCCTTTTCATATCATTCCCAGCACACTCTTGCCATGATGGACAATCTGTGCCCCATGCTACCAGCAATCTTCAGGAGGGAAGCATTTGCAGTCTCTGATGTCGATAATGCCACCTCTGTCGAACTCACTGGTGTGACTTGTACGACTGTCTTGCATGACGACACGGCTGGCCAAACCACATGGCGCTTGTAACTGAAAAACAGCCTGTTTCCAGTTTGTGATGTTGCACCATCTGATTTGCCTAGACGCTGTATGCATTCATGCACTTATGATGCCAAAATGCTAATCATTTCAGCAATATTTGCCTGATTAGCATATCCTATAAAAATCAAAGTTGTAACTCGACTCCTTTCAGGTGTTCTGTTTCTTATGAACATGAGTAGTTTACTTAGTATTTCCAAACAAAACTTTAAATTTACTTAATTCTTTTTACTATATAATGTTTCATCTTTCTTGGGCCATCTGTAGCCCTTTCACTAGTAATAAATTTGAATAAATAATTAAAAAGTAGATTGTAGCCAGTTAGCAGATTCATGTGCTATTGAAAGCATCTGTCAGTTTAGACATCCAGCAAATTAAAGAACTTACTCCATTATTCAGGGATAATAATTAGTGTGGATAAAACTTGAGAAAATTAGATTATTTTACTATGTATGAGTTTATTAGTTCCTAATATTTCTTACCCTCTGTCAAAAGTAGTAACTTCCCTAATAAGCTCTACTGTACAGCAAGTGCAGCTGTGCCGCCAGATTACAAAATGAAGTGTTGCCACCAAACCAGTTAAAAAACAAAAAAGTAAAAAAATAGAACAGCCAAGAATGTCATTGGCTGTTGTCTTTGGCCCATTGAAGACATGCTTCAAGTCTTGTGTGCTTACTGATAAGACCTATATATCAGGTGAAGAAATTTTCTTTGATGAACCTTTAATTTCTGGGAACTTCATAATCAGGAATTTGTATCTGATCCCATAAAGACTAGCACATAAATAGTCAGTGTGAAAAGTGCCTTGATCTTCTGCCTAAATTTAGATGTGGTTTGACCAGTCTAGTGGCCATTACATATAAGATACACATTTCTCCCCCTTTGTTGAATGTGGTATTTCAGCATTATTTACTTGTTTTGCAAGTTATTTCGAATTCAGTATCAACAAACTTGTCGTTCATCTTGCAAAGGTGGACCTCTGGTAACAGCAGCACTTGACAGCTATGAAAAGGCAAAAATAGTGAGGGAAGCAAATAACTGGGAATAACAGATGAATACTGTATGCTTTCTTAACTATGGAAATTTAGTTGCCAGAGTTTTGATTGGAGGTGATATAAGCTAATATATGATAATTTTAATATGATGCAGAAAGATTTTGAGAAGTGATGAACTCTTAAAGAAGTGAATATAAAATTTAGCCACCTATTTAGTCATTTTTATGTCAAAGACTTTCTTCAGATATGAACTAGACAAGATTAGAAATATAGGGACATTTATATCCTATATAATTATCATTCCAACAGTCAAGATAGTTTTTAAAGGAAGGTATGCAGTGTGGGTGATACACTGATTTTTTTTTCTTTTTTATTTGAAGGTTTAACAATCACCATGAGCAACTCAATGAGCTATAAGCAGTTGCTCATCCCTAATTTAGACCCATTGGTTCCAGAGAAGGATGAAAGCCAGTGCCCTAAGACAAACACAACATCCATGCCTCACCGGGATTCGAACTTGGACCCATCTAGGACGAATGATCAGAAACCAGAACTTGACCACTATGCTGCCAGGGCAGTACTGAAGTTTTGCAATTTAAGTTATTTCTTTTAAATGTTTCTTTGTGAGCTCTTGAATTGTTTTCTTAATTTAAACAGGATGTAAATTGAGTTGACATTAGCACTTAACTTTTGTATTGTATTTGTTGTTGTTCATTAGCTTACCATATTTGTTCAAAAATGTCAAGAATGGATAAAAGGAAGAAGTGCTGTTCTTTCCTCAGCCCTAAGTGCTTTATGGTTCACTAAAGAGTTGACAGTTGTTTCTTTATGTACCTAAAAAACCACAAAAAAAACCTGTCATTCTTGTGTCCTCAATGCATCACTCTAAAGAAGGTGAAGAAACTGGATTTTTTTTTTATAGATGTCCAATAAATATCCTTTACATCATTACTGAGATAACATTTTTTTATTGAACCTGTATTATGTAGGTAGGAGCTTGTTGGGAGGGTAGTCACCCCCGCACACACAGATCGTAATTAGCATGTTGCATTTTAACATTTTGTTTTTCTAATTTCCTTTTTTTATATGCTGCTTCCTAATTTTTTTCCCTGTTGGACATCAAATAGTGTAGAAAAGTATAATTACTATAACTATTTTGTATATTTGAGCTACTTATGTACATTACACAATGTTTTTTGCATATGTGGACTAGTGCATAAAATTACAATTATTCCTTTAATTTTTTTATTTTATATAAAAAGTAAATTTCTATTTTTTGCTGGTCTTCGAAAATTGTAAGGCAAATTACTCCTTAAACCAACTTTCTAAGTCAGCTCTGCCTGCCATATCTGATATATGCAAATTCCACTTAAATTTGAAATGCAACACATATAAGTACTTAAGGTCAGCTTTCTAAGCTGAAAATCATCACTTCAAAATTAAAATTGTAAGTAATGAACAATATATGATATGGAAGAATATTTCTCAAGAAATTAAATTTATCATGTGACAAACTCCCGTATGTGTTAGCTCCTGCCCAGAGGGGTGAAATATTGCACCATGAGAATGAAAGCACTTCTGAA
This sequence comes from Macrothele yani, assembly GCA_039090855.1. Taxonomy (NCBI): domain Eukaryota; kingdom Metazoa; phylum Arthropoda; class Arachnida; order Araneae; family Macrothelidae; genus Macrothele; species Macrothele yani. Next base: position 69,528,289 of record CM077016.1, on the reverse strand, counting down.
TTATATAATTAATTATATTTACTAAAAATAGACATGTCATGCAGCATTGTGATTTCTCATAGTAAAACTTTTTAATTTCTCTTGCATCTCTAGTATTAATTTATTTATCATACAATTTGACTGGGGCTTTCTACCGCTTGGGTTGTGCATTCCGTGCCTCTCCAGTTTGGCACATCCCTGGTACAAGATCGTACTATCAAAATGCCACCATCTCTATTGCAATTAGTCTCAACTTCAAAGGAATTGCTGTTCACTAAATCTCATTACCTTCTGTGTGGCTAAATGATTTTTACAAAAAACTTGAAAACAATGTCCACAGCACAAATTCTTTATGACGAAGATTGAAGAAGCATATCTACTGAAATGTGTTGGAAATCTAGATTCTTTGCAGTGGCCACAGGATGAAAAAAACAGAAATTTGGCCAAAAGTTTTAGCATAATAGAGGGCATGATTGTAGAAGTTCCCCCAAAAATATCACTTGACTAAACAGCCCAAGCAAATACTTAGTAAAAAACGTGCAACATAAAATTAATACAATATAAGCATTGAGTTTACCTGCCATCAATCATATTGTAGCTCGTGCAATTACATTTCCAGCCTGTAATATTTGGTGTGCTGGAAGTGTAATTGCATGAGCTACAATATGATGGTAGGTAAGCTCAATGCTTATATTGTATTAATGATAATAGAATTTCAAGAATATGATGCAGACAAAAAAAAAATATTGTAAAATCTTGTCATTTAAAAAAAAAAGTTCTGTGAACAGTGTTTTACATCTCATAAGGATATAAGAGAATTATAGCAAATGAATGTATAATAACTCCATCAATAGCTTTATTGCTGGTCACCACTATGTCTACTGTAGCCATTCTGTTGGATCATTGAATGCTCCCGAGACAGTTTAATTATGCGAATTACATCCAATCGTGGTCACTTTGTGGATGATATTCTGCAACAGCTATACACAGTAAACTGAGAGGTCAAGACAGTGAAGGCCTTTTAAACAAAAACATTTGGAATATGTACGATAAACGAGTTCCACATCTTATTTTATTGATTGATTTTTTGTCCTTCAAAGCCAGTGTTATAAATAGTTGTTATACAGTATGTAACAAAAGTCCCCAAAAGCATATTGCAAAAATGTTTGATTTGCATGCAGACATTTGTTTTTAATGCTATTATTGGCATATTTTCACTGTATTCCATGTAGCCACTTCCTTCAGAAAACTTGAAAATTTCCATCGTCCTGGAGCGGGAATCAAACCTGCACCTCCCGATTTCCGGCCGAGCATGGTAGTCATTACACTACCCAGTACAAGGAAATTCTAAGCAACTGAACATAGATATCTGAGAACCTTCAGATTTGCCCTAGTTGAAGCTATTCCTACCCCATCGTAGCGTCTCACGACCTTTTTTCACATCCAGGGTCGGATGTAGCTCACAAATCCCAGTGATGAAAGTACGTCATGTACAACTGGGAAACGGATTTCCCTGAAGAAATAATTCTTCATAAATACATGGTAGGCATTGCAATGCTATGAAGGAAGTGGTTACATGGAGTACAGTAAACATATGCCAATAATTGGCCTATCATTACAATGCTTACCATGTATTTATGAAGAATTATTTCTTCAGGGAAATTCGTTTCCTGATTATATATCACATATTTGTTTTGAATTTTAAACATTTTAGACATTTGATGTTTTTTTAAACAAATGTATTTGAATGAGTATGTCTGAGAAAGGCTCTTTTACCGCAGATGCTGGAAGTGACCTCCGTGTTCTTGAAGGCATAAGTTCACCCGTCGACACGTTTCGGGACAAGAAAAAGTGTTTCAGTGGTGATTTTCATAACTGCTTCTTCAATGTTGCACTTTAAATCATCAAGATCAAGAGTATGAAGATTATTCTTGTAGACTGTCTCTTTTAGGCAACTCCACAAGAAAAAATCGGGGGGTCAAGCCCAGAGAGTGATGAGGCCACAGTCTTTGAGATGCGGTCATCAAAGAACTCTTTCAGTCACGTCATTGTCGTATTTGACATATGGCACGTTGCCCCATCTTGTTGGTACCAGCAGTATTATTCATCTTCATTCAGAAACGCCATAGATTGTTGCACAATATCTGCGCACACAGAAGTCACGGTAATATAAAAGAAAATGGGGGCCAATGATTCTGCTTCGTGAAATTGCGCACCACATGCCTATTTTTTTTCGTGAGGAGTAAAACTTGACCCAATGCATGCAGATATTCTAGTACCCATATTCGTGTTGTTTGAGAGTTTAGGTAACCGTGTAGGTGAAACCATGCTTCGTTGGAAAAAAAAGGCAGTGTCCAAATGATTCTCCTGATAAAGCTCATGACTGACTGACCTTATTTGTTCTCCCCTTCTCAAAGTCAAGTGAGCAGGTAATGTTGCATCATTCCACAGTGTTGCCAAATTACGATGGTATAAAGCTTTCCTGTATAATGCGTACACTTGCTGTCTTCCACCCTTCATAATAAAGTATTTATCTCGGGGTCCGGGAACTTTTGTTACATATTGTACATTTTAGGTTATTTTCACAGGTTAGGTTTGGATGTTGGATGTACAGTTACACTTAATTGCTTTCTATCAAAAGAATATATTAAGATCATTATTTCTAATTTTCATTGAAATTGGACTACCATAAAAAAAAATACCAAAATTCTGTCATTTTTCTTAAAGGAAAACAAAATTACATTTTGCATCCCTATAATGTATTCTGCAAAACAGAAAGAACATGCTTATGTATTTTATAGTGAAAAAGATGTAAATCATTATAGTAAATGCAGATCATTCACACTTAATAAATTCAAATAATTTTTACATTATTGTTTATGTGAGGTATTTGTAGTAAGCCAATCATGCTTAGAAAACATAGAGAAATTGCAACTGAACAATAAATACTGTTGTCAGATGAATTTCTGGTCTGCCTAAAAACTGCTTTACAGTTCCAAGATTGAATACTCTGTTGTTTAAATATTTAAGGAAGGTTTGCATCAAAGATAGGTGGGAAGAATTAAGTACTCCACATCACAAACTTACTGTTAAATAGCAAAAACACTGAAAGTGTTTGGAAAGTTGGATTTTGAATTTGGCACTGATAAGTTATGTTTATAAGCTACTTTATAAAATTTGTTGAGGTAGTTTATTCTTTTAGTAACTGATAATTTTCCTCCTCTTGTCTAGTTCTTATGAATGAGCCAGTGGGACGAGAAGATCTGTATAACAAGACCCTAAAAATTACAGATTTTGGTCTTGCACGAGAGGTTTCTAAGACAACTAGAATGTCAGCTGCTGGAACATATGCTTGGATGGCACCAGAAGTTATTAAATCATCAACCTTCTCAAAATCTAGTGATGTTTGGAGGTATTCATAGTTTGAGTTCTGCTTTATTGCATATTATGCATAAAATAAACATTGCGGTATGTTGTGGATAAAGTTATAATTCATGCTGTTTTACTATAAGAAAATATTTTGTCATGCTGTTTCTTAATTCACATACCATGATCACGAAAATTTATATGAAATAAATACTTTTTGATTTTCTGTTTTGGCAGTTATTCATAAGAAGTGTATTATTCTCTTTCAGTCTAGCTTACAGTCAAATCTATTATGTACTAATATATTTTTTATTCATAAGAAGTGTATTATTCTCTTTCAGTCTAGCTTACAGTCAAATCTATTATGTACTAATATATTTTTCTTTATTTTTGGAAATTTTAATGGCGATGAAATGCATTCAGATACTTTATGTTTGGCTGTTTTTAAATGTAATTGTTTAAAAATGATGCTTGTGTCTGTTAAATTAAATGTTCAATTGAAGAATTCACTTAATTCTTTTCCCAAATTTTTTCCTGTAGACATTTATGGTTATTTGTTGACCATCAAGACATATTCTCAATACATAACTTCACTTCTCAGAGCAAGTTGGCATCAAATTCATTTTAAAATTGGTTACCACACTCCACATTAATATTTTGGCACTGTTTAAAATAAAATATAACTAAAGCATAAATTATTACTGTAAATATAGCTGAAAGCACTTGTCATTAAAAATAGTACCTTTGTTGGGTCATTGACTTTTATTCATGATTTTGCAAGTCTCTAATAATAATTCCGTTGATTTGAGGGCTGTAATTCAAAAGTTTGAATTTTATGATACCTCAGTACTTTGCTTTTGCATGTTTCAGTGTGTTTTACTTTGCACTGTTCTGGTCCTTTTACTTATTTGCTGTTTCATTTTCTTTAAATCTTCTGTTTTATTTTTCCTGCTGTTTGTTCAATATATATTTGTTATTGCAATCCAGGTCATCCTTTACACAGGACGACAAAAGGAAAAATAAAATGCACAACTTTCGATTGCTGCCAATCGCGTTCTTCACAATTTGTGAAAAAATATATATATATTTGTTGAAAATATTGGCGATTACCTTTTTGTACTATAACACTTTGGCAAAAAAAAATTGAATTTGGCAAATGAGTTGGTGAAACTTTAAAAAAGCCAGAGCAACCACTGTATATATATAAACAGCATCAACCATTATCAATCCGCTCCTAGATGAAGGTCTCAAAGTTTCTTCCACAATGGTCTGTCGTGATATATACTTCTTAGTATTTCAAAGGTAAGATTTTTTTCTCATATATTGAAAATATGAAACCATACAGATTTCTTAACCTAGTTTTTTTATAATGAAATTACAATAAAAATTAATGCAAAAGTCAAAATAGATATGGGCTTAAGGTAGCAAGCAAATAGTTCATCTATGTTTGTCTGACATTATAAATTAGCGTAATGTAAAATTATGTGGGGTATTTTTTTCTTTCTTTTTGGAGGCATTCTAAATTTTGCAATAGTATTTAAGATTCTAAAATTTCTTTTATATGTTTTTTTACATTTATGCGCTTTTTAAGGCTATCTCGTAGAAAAATACATAACCGAGGTGATTGATGCGGTATATATTAAGCAATTAGGTTTATTTCATAATTACATGCATTTTAAATTAGTACTACAGAACAAATTGTGAAATATTACTGGTTTTCAAAATTATATAGACCCTACAAAGTCAAAAAAGCTATATAAAATAATTAGTTCCTTAGAAATTAGCCATATATGAAATTAGCCTGAACAGTACACAGCTTTCCAAGTAAATGAGGAAAAGCAACCTTGCCAAGTAAAATGTTATGTTCATGTTCTTGATTGGTATAAATGTAAAATATATTCAAATTTCACTTTTTAACACTTAAAATATGCATACATTTTAGTTTTAAATATACACTGAAGTGCCAGAAAAACTGGTACAGACGAGCTTATGCAAAATACATAGCAACGTCACCTATGCGCGTACTCAGTTGCGTCCGCCAGTGCGTATATAGAGCGATAGACATCCTTGCCAGCTGTCAGAGCTGTTTTCGGCATGAGAATGACTAGTAATGATTTAAGCGATTTTCAACGCAGTGTCATAGTTGGCGCTCTCGAGATGGGCCATAGTATTTCGGAGGTAGAAAGGAAGTTCGGATTTTCACAGACGACCGTTGCAAGGGTGTACTATGACTACAAGAATTCCAGCAAAACCTCCAACCTACGATACCAGTGTGGCTGTAAAAAAACATTGGATGAACGTGACCATCGTCGGCTGTCAAGAATCGTTTCACGCGATAGGCGTGCAACACTCTGGCAGGTATCATCGACATTCAATGCTGGGGCCTCGACAAGCATCAGAGTCTGGACTGTGCAACGTACCCTGCATGGGCTTTGGGAGCCGACGCCCAACCCGAGTTCCCGTGATGGGGCATGGCCCAGAGCTATGAGTTCGCTTGGGCACAGCAAAACCGCCACTGGACACTTGATGACTGGAAACAAGTAGCCTGGTCTGGCAAGTCGCGTTTCCAACCATATCGGGCAGATGGAAGGATTCGTGTGCGGCGTAAACCCCATGAAGCCATGGATCCTGCCTGTCAACAGGAAACTGTACCGGCTGGTGGGGTGTCCGTAATGGTATGGGGTGTGTTTAGCTGGACTTCACTGAGACCCCTGGTACGTCTCTGCGTCTCTGACCGGCCAACGCTACGTGCTCATCCTTTCTGATGAGGTGCACCTGTTCATGTCCTGCATTCATGCTGATGGGTTGGGCCTGTTCCAACAGGACAATGCACCTCCACACAAGTGTCGGGACGCCACATTATGGTTAGAGGAGCATTCATCTGAGTTTGGGGTCTTGCCATTCCCACCCAAGTCCCCAGATCTGTACGTGATGGAACACATTTGAGATGCTGTGCAACGCGCTATCGAACACAGGAATCCGAGACCTCGGAATACACCCGAATTGTGGAACACTCTGCAGGGAGTATGGTGTGCATTGCCTACAACATATTTCCAGAAGCTAGTGGAGTCCATGCCCCGTCGTATTTCTGCAGTCCTACGCTCTCGTGGGGAACCTACCAAGTATTAGACTGGTGTACCAGTTTTTCTGGCACTTCAGTGTATGTACAACATTGTACAATTGTTATTGTCTTTCCTTGAGTTTAAATACAAACCTTAATTTTCGAGTTTTTTTTTTTTTTTTTTTTTTGACATTTTCTTTAGCACTTTTTCAGGATCAACCATAACTTCTCTGTGAATAGATATTGGAGCCAATCCATTAAGTCTTTTCTGTAAAGTGGAGTTTCGTGAGTAACTCTTCTGTTGCCTTAATGAGGAGAAAGACCTATCTGCAGTGGCAATTGTTATTGGTTAATGTCGCCGCTAATATAATAAAGTTGTGTACAGTCAAAAAAAAAAAAAAATTCACATTCACTGAGGGCATTTGTAAAGTCACAGGGGTAGTCAGATATTTTTATCTGTGTTGTTTTCCGCATATGAACTTTTCCAATGGAGAAACGCATCGTTAAAAACTGTCTTGGCATGATTTAAATTAAACACCCTTAACTGAATCAGACTGCAATATTAAAACATAACATTTATTTACAATCCTAAAACAGTAAAAGAGATTTAAAATGGGCTAGATCTTTCATGGCCACACTAGACGCATCTTCAGGCCCAAGCAAGTGACAATACTGGAATGAATGGTAAGAATTTTATAGGTGGTGGTAAGTCGTGGACAAGATGTTTCCAAAGTGGATGTAACTAAATGGGTAGTTCATCATTACAGCATATTTCTTTAAAATATGTTATGCACAAAGTCTCTGCTAAAAGTAAAGATTGTTTGTTATTTGCAGAGGTTACTATATATATAGTCACTTTATCCCAGTCTGGGTAATAATTTCTCGAAAAGACCAATTTAGTTAGGGATGATGACACCGGGGTTGTTTTCATTGAGTATTCGTGCTCAGATATCCGCACCTTCAAGTTACGAAAGGTTAAGCTTATTTACACCCTGTCCTCCAAGTTAGGGTTGGTAGAACAGAGTGGTATGCAATACACTCCAAACCTAGATTGCAGTGGGACCGGGTCCATGTCTCGGTGTATTTCATTAAAGATTTTGGTAGTTCTTATTCCAAAGCCTAAGGATGCTTTTTTTACGATATTTCTTAAGAATATTCACAACATGCGGGATGTAGTTTATAGTACAAACAGTTAAGGGTATTTAATTTAAATCATGCTGAGACAGTTTTTAACGATACGTTTCTTCTGAATTTATCAGCATGAAGAAGAAAGAATCCTTTATGTTCTCCAATGAACTTTCAAGGTATCGATGATGGGTCATTGAGCCATGGATCCAATAGTTTCACAGCATACTTTTATTTTGTTATTCAGTTTTATGCATTTTTCTGGCAGTAAAAAAAGTAAGCTTTTCCAAAACATCTTTGTGGTTTAGAAATCTGTCATTCATTTCTTGAATAAAAAAGTTCAGAAATGGTATATAAAGAAAAACTCTATAATTCTCTTTAGGATTATTCATGCTAGAAGTGTAATTAGCACTAGTAGTTTGCCTTCCACAAAGTTGAGGAATTGTAGCTCCCAAACTGTCAGCAATTTGCTGGACCTCATGGTAAATTGCCTTAAATGAGATTTCAGCATCAGCTCTCATTTGTTGCATTTCTTCCTTCATTCAGTATGATTTTTAGCAGAAGCAAGACCTAACTGCTTTGATTGAAGGTGCATAAACTATGTGTCAAACCAGAGAAACTTTCCTTACCACACAAAGTTACATCAAAAACTGGCTACTATTCAATGCTTCAATTAACGCAAATGATTTAGAGGATGATTCTGCATCATTGAAATTTTGCATTTCGCTCAGAGCTTTAAATATTGGAAGAAAAAGTTCCTTAACCCTTTGAGGAGTGGGTTTTACCACACATTGAGAAAACACTACGGTACCGGTACGTTCATACTCCTCAGAGGGTTAAAGAGAAGAACAGAACCCAGGTCTGTATATACTTAATGACAATTATAGAGGATAAATTTCTTAAGGTACATTACCTCTCAAATTTTCAATCTATACATTAGATCGTCAGGAGTTCTTGCGTCTTACTACTTCCACAGGTCTGGCGACCAAGCCTGGTTGATTTGCCATCCAGCAAGTCAAACCTGGCTTGGTCTCCTTGATGATCTAGTGTATAGATCGAAAATTTGAGAGGTAATGTACCTTAATAAATTTATCCTCTATAATTCTCGTTAAGTATTTACGGTACTGAAAGTAATTAGAGAAAGTCATTAATTATTAGAACCCAGGTGTTCAACCCAACGAGTTTCACAGAGCATGAGGAGGCGTGTTCTCTGTGCTGACCATTCACCACTGTTTTCTTTGAAAATGTCTTTCAACACTGTGGCATGTTTTGTTAAAAAATTTAAAATTTGGGGAATTTCGGGGAGAGTGGGGGATATATCCTAATATCCCTTCCTTGTCTATGCCCCTGGGTTAAGAACAGGTGAATGATGGGTGTTTGTTAGTTTTATAGAATCATTAAAGTAGCATGGGGGAAATTGGTTTGATTCTTGAAGACTGCCATAAAGTGGTCTGTGTGCCAGTTTAAAAGAAAGAGAACAGGAAAAATTGCAGCAAATAAAGCACACACATGCCATTACCTAAATTATCAGTCTTCTGTGCAAAGTTGACTCCCATACGATGTCTGTTCAAAAAGTTCCAGAACGTTTATGATAGTGCACTAATACCATATCACAACGATGTGCGGTAGGTGATGCTGTGTAGCAGTGACCTTGGTGAGTAACTCCTCATTTGCTGTGTCTTTCTATTGTGATTAGTCATCATGCAAGCATCGCTTTGTTTAAGAGCTTGTACGTGTTCTGAGATTTTCAAGATGGATGAGATTCATGTGCAGCGTATTAACATCAAATTTTATGTCAAACTTGGGAAAACGTTTACAGAGACTCGTGAAATAAGTTTAGGGTGATCAGTTTTTAAGCTATACGCAGTGTTATGAATGGTTTAAGCAATTCAAAGATGGTCGACAGTCAACTGATGATGATCCCCATTCAGGTTGGCCTTCGACGTCAACCGATGACACTCGTGAGATCCAAGTTCGCGAAATGGTATGTTCAAATTGTCAATTGACTGTTTGAGAAATCATAGATGATTGCAACATTTCAATTGGATTGTGTCACGACGTTCAGACCACGAAATTCCCCCTGCCCCCTTATGGGCGCCTTTGGGCACACATCTTTGCATCAAAAGCCTTGTAATAGTTAAAATGGAGAGAAGTATTGGTAAGCAATTTGATGGTGAGGTAGTGTGTAGAGTATCTCCATTTTTGTTTTTTTGTCTATGAATAAAGTGATTAAAGAAAGTAACATACTATGAGATGATGAAGTTGGTGGTTGTGGTACCAGCAGTGTTCGGTATTTTGATAACAGCGCTAATCTCAAAGAAAGTAAGCAATTTCCAGTATAACCTCATTGAGCTTAGCATGACATTTTTATATTATTGTGTTGAAAAGTTCAGAATGGCAATAAAAGTTGGGTGAAACCTAAATCAATATTTCTGAATCAAACCCCTGAAATATTTAATCTTGTAGTACAGGAGAAGACCCTAGAAGGGGTAATAGTTTTCAATTTTTTGAATGTGACTTGCTAAATCTGGAAAGCATTTTAAGGAATTAAGCAACAGAATTAGCAAAGTAAGGAACATCTTTTTTTGTGTAAAACTATTTTCACTAAGTGGTTGATTGAACAGCAAAACTGGCTGTATACAGTACAGTGTTTCGACCCACTCACTATATGGCAGTGGCAAAAGCAAACGACTCCTCATTGTTACTTAAAAGGTACACACATGAAAGTGGTACAAGGAATATTAGGGTAACATAGGTGGATTTTGTAGTAACTTGAATTAGTAATGTAAACATTAGAACTGAGCCGGGATACCTCAATAGAAGGAAAAGACAAGAACATATTGAAGTGGTTTGGACACATGCATTGCATGGAAGGGGAAATCTCACCTCTCGACTGATTTTACATTCCATATATTATTGATTTGTAAATCAAGTACTCTAGACGTAGAACAAAGTGTTAAAAGCTGTAGAAATAGACATTAGTTATTGAAGAACTAATATGTTCCAGAATGAGGTTGGGATAATTTGCTTCAAAGTTATGCCCACAATATGCCTAAATGCTAAGTTAGAATACATGTGTGATATAATGATTGCAGTAAAACTTAGATAGGTTCTGGAAAACACAACTGTGTTTTTTAGTATCTCTAGTGTGTACATGTATTGGATTTACCACACCAGTCTCAGGAATTCAAAGGGCTAAATAAAATATTATCAAACTGAAAATATTATTTCTTATCTGCACTTCTCTAGTTGGAAATATTAATTTTATAATCCACACTACTAGCTGGAAATGAGAGAAAGCAGAACAAGTTACCCTTAGAATGAAACTCATGGATCTTATTAGGATTATGCTTTACTTCCTTGAAGCATGCCTTCAAGCTGATTGAGATCTTACTGCATATTAACAGGTGGTGTGAAAGCAGGCTGTGGAGTAGTCCTGATAATGTGTTATGCATCACTATATCAGGACTACTCCACTTGGTTTCTAGTGGGTTACCCGACATGCTAGATAATTAATAGTAACATTTCCTTGGCTCAAACTATCAGATTTTGTAATTTATCTTTCTGTTGGTACCATGTTACCTGTTCGACCTGTCCTTTGTACCTTGAGACACCCCCTAAGCCAATCAGCACAAAGCGAAAAACTGGCTAAAACATTTATTGTATATATAACTAATTCATTTCCGAGACAACCAACTTGTTTAAAGTGTGGCATCTCTACAGCTTTAGCTCATGCATATCACAGAAAATGCTCCCCCCCCTGTCATATCCTGTGAATGACTCATTTATAGCATGTGGCTTTTTAGAACTCCACTGATAAAAACACCATCACGTCAGTTCCTGCAAATGTTGTAGTTCTTGTGTGTGTTTTTCTCAAGTGCAGTACCTGTCATTGAAATATTTGTTTGGTCTTAAAATGTGTGTAGTTTGCTCTGATTTTCTTTCTTTGTTATGTAGGACAAGTTGTAACACATCATAGTGCTGCTTAACTTTTTTCTAATGTGTGTAAAGTGTGATAAATTTGAAATACATTGAAAACATACACAGTCTTTGCACGATAATTTAATTTTAAAAGATGATAGATATTTACATAGGTAAAAAGATTAAAAACCCATAAGCACTTTCGGGCCGACAGTCGCACCTGTCTTCAGATGGAGGAGAGCAGTTGCTGCCAATGTGCTTCCATATATACGTCTGGGTGTGATGACGTGCCAAGTGTAGAGCAGCATCGCAAAGGTATTGTAGTGTTGCCATCACATCATGGCTAAATTACAGATCAGACCAGGTCCATGTGGGAATATGGTAAACAGGGTGCAAAAATGTACAGAATATATATATATATATATATATATTTGTCATAGTTCACATGGTTAACAAGAAATATTATGATGCAAGTTCATAGCTGTAATAAGTCATTTCCAAAACCTGGGTAAGTCAAGTGGGGAGTTGTCGTTACAGCAGCCGTTCCCGAAGGCTGCGATATAAAGCTTTCAGTTATATGCAACGAGTATATTTATGTGGGAGTATGTAACGATTTAATGTTGTTCCAGTCTGGTTGAACAGTTCCTTGTGCTACATTTCTGGCGAGTGCTGTATTACTGTGTAGCACGGATGTCTTATTTATGTTAGTGCACTCGAGTCTCAAGGCTACGTCTTGTAGAGCCCACGTAGTTACTTGCATGTTTACCACTGGAAACATCTATTAAAGGTATAATATACATGCCCCATTTATACAAAATATTAGGTTGTTCTCGGTCTTAAAAAACAAGTAAGAATAGATTTCTGGATCTAATGCCAAAATGAATATCATACTTCATACAAGTGCGTGTCAATACATTAGTAATGTCTGGGTATTGTTTCATTGTACCAACGAAACATTTTACTGATTTTTGGTCTTTGATCAAACATGTAGATCTATCATTTGAAATTCTTCGATAGACTTGGTTAATCATGTATTTAGGATATCCATGTTTGGTAGCTAAATTAAAAATGAAATCTATTTCAGATTTAAGCAAAGTGTCAGCAGATGAATGTGTAAAAGCTCTTCTGATTAAAAAGTTGATGGCTGATAACTTATGTGGTAATGGATGTGAAGAGTTAAATGGGATTAGACTATTGCTAGCAGTAGCTTTTCGATAAACTGAGTAAGATAGATTACATGTTTCTGGATTACAGGAAATTCGGAAGTCCAAGAATGGCAGAGAGTAGTTTAAGTTTCTATCGTGAGCCTGATAGAGGGAAAGACAGATGAAAGCGCGTCGGCAAACTTAGCTAAATCATCCTGTGTATGAGGCCAAAATACAAGGATGTCGTCGATGTACGTGATATACAAACTTGGGGGAAGGGGAAACTCATTGAGAACTTTGTTCTCAATGTGTTGAAGCAGAATTTCTGCGAGTACGGCTGAAAGTGGAGAACCCATGGGTGAGCCCTCCACTTGCTTGTAGATTCGATTATCGAATTTGAAGTATGAATACTGTTTAACTAAATGAAGAGCATTTAAAACAGCTGACATTTCAGATGTAGGGACTTGGGACTCAGCAAGTTTGGCCTCAATAATGAGATGGGTGGCATCCACAGGTACATTAGAGTACAATGAAACAACATCCAGGGAGGCAAGGGTGAAAGGTTTAGAATGTGGCTGAAACATTCTAACTCTTTCAATTGCAACAGTGGAACTTTTTACAGAATAAGGAGAGTTCACAGTAAAATTTGCTAAGTACTGTGCAAGAGCTTTTTCAAGGGGTCGAGTCAGGTTGACATAACCCGCGATTAATGGCCTAATAGGATGGCCCCTCCTTATGTAGTTTTAGACGCCCAAAAATATCAGGTACATGACAGCTGGGTGGAGGGGGTGGGGGCGAAGGCTTTAGAGAAACTGTCAGGGAATGAATGAGCTTTTTTTAATCTGGAAAGTGCTGAACAAGTTGCCTTTGTGGGATCCTGTTCTACCACTGTGTGCGGAATAGATGAAATGGCTTCAAGCATCTTAGCCTGATATGTTGATCTATTCAATAATACTGTTTGGTGTGATTTATCAGCTGCCAGGACGGAAATTTTGTCATTATTTCGAATTAACTTCAGTTGGCGTTTTTCTTCGTGGTATAGTTTACCCAATTTGGATTGTCGTTCCCTATTGCTTTTTAGCAGACATTTGTCAATCCGTACTCTGGCATAGTCCCTTTCATTCTCTGGAAGGCTTTTGATAATTGCCTCAGTTTGCGGGATAACATTAAAGACATTAGGGTTATGCACAGGGTAAGCAAATTTCGGTCCCCTTTCGAGAGCTCTGTTCTGTATGGGGTTCAGCTCGTAGTCACTTAGGTTGACAACATTGGAATTAAGGTTAACCTGACAGGGATTTCTTTGTCTTCGTGTTGGACTGCTGCTAACTTCAAAGTCCACAAGGAACCTTAGTGTTCTTTTTCCCAATTCCCTACATCTGAAATTTGGTACGAACACTCTTCATTTAGTTAAACAGCGTTCATACTTCAAATTCGATAATTGAATCTACAAGCAAGTGGAGGGCTCACCCATGGGTTCTCCACTTTCAGCCGTACTCGCAGAAATTCTGCTTCAACACATTGAGAACTAAGTTCTCAATGAGTTTCCCTTCCCCCAAGTTTGTATATCACGTACATCGACGACATCCTTGTATTTTGGCCTCATACACAGGATGATTTAGCTAAGTTCGCCGACGCGCTTTCATCTGTCTTTCCCTCTATCAGGCTCACGATAGAAACTTAATCAAACTACTCTCTGCCATTCTTGGACTTCCGAATTTCCTGTAATCCAGGAACATGTAATCTATCTTACTCAGTTTATCGAAAAGCTACTGCTAGCAATAGTCTAATTCCATTTAACTCTTCAAATCCATTACCACATAAGTTATCAGCCATCAACTTTTTAATCAAAAGAGCTTTTACGCATTCATCTGCTGACACTTTGCTTAAATCTGAAATAGATTTCATTTTTGATTTAGCTGCCAAACATGGATATCCTAAATACATGATTAACCGAGTCTATCGAAGAATTTCAACTGGTAGATCTACATGTTTGATCAAAGACCAAAAATCAGTAAAATGTTTTGTTGGTACAATGAAACAGTACCCAGACATTACTAATGTATTGACACGCACTTGTATGAAGTATGATATTCATTTTGGCATTAGATTCAGAAATTTATTCTCACTTGTTAAAAAAGACCAAGAACAACCTGATATTTTGTATAAATGGGGCATGTATAATATACCTTTAATAGATGTTTCCAATGGTGAACACGCAAGTAACTACGTGGGCTCTACAAGACGTAGCCTTGAGACTCGAGTGCAGGAACATAAATACGACATCCGTGCTAACCACAGTAATACAGCACTCGCCAGAAATGTAGCACAAGGAACTGTTCAACCAGACTGGAACACTATTAAATTGTTACATACCCCCGCATCAATATACTCATTGCATATAACTGAAAGCTTATACATCGAAGCCTTCGGAGACGACTGCTGTAACAACAACTCCCCAGTTGACTTACCCAGGATTTGGAAATGACTTATTACAGCTATGAACTTGCATCATATTTCTTGTTAACCATGTGAACTATGACACATATATATATTCTGTGTATTTTTGTACCCTGTTTAGCATATTCCCACATGGACCTGGTCTGATTTGTGATTTAGCCATGATGTGATGGCAACACTACGATACCCTTGCGATGCTGCTCCACACTTGGCACGTCATCACACCTAGACGTATATATGGAAGCACACTGGGTGCGACTGTCGGCCCAAAAGTGCTTATGGGTTTTTAATCTTTTTAACTATGTAAATATCTATCATCTATTAAAATTAATTTATCGTGCAAAGACTGTGTATGTTTTCAATGCATTGCATATAGCACGAAAATTTCACTAGTACTAGTGATAAATTTGAGTAATTACAGTACAAGATGTGCATGTACATTTATCTTTAATCAGTGATTTGTATTATTGGTGATTGAAGTATCAGCTGTGTCATTATAAATTTTTATGTCATCTTAGCTATGGAGTGCTTTTATGGGAACTACTGACTGGAGAAATTCCTTATAGAGGAATTGATTCCTTAGCAGTTGCTTATGGCGTTGCAGTGAACAAGCTTACTCTTCCAATACCTACAACATGTCCTGCTCCTTTCTCATCACTCATGAAAGGTGAAATTTGAAAGTTAATTTGTTCAGTATTGTTCATTATTTTACTTATATACCAGATATTATTTACTGAAGAACATGTAACATTAATCTGTGAATGATTATATTGGGTTGGAAAGAAAGGAATGGCTGCAAATGCAAGGCAACAGAAAAGTGCTAATTACTGTATATACAAGTACAAGTCAGTCCAAATTGTAGTTGCCATCATTTACCACGACCTTCTCCCATTGTCTGGGCAGCTGTTGGATATCGCCCCTGTAGAATTGTTGTGGGTTGGATGCAAAGAAGTAAGTGTGCATTCGACATCACTCCCTTTGGTGAACTGCTGTCCATCCAGGAAATGCTGCTACGACCAAAAAAGGTGGTAGTCGCTTGGGGCAGTGTCTTGGGATTAGGGTGGGCTCCCAGCCCAGGTCCCTGATCTTGTGACAGGTAACCTGTGCTGTGTAAGGTCTCGCTCCATCCTGCTGTAGGAGGATGCCCTTGCGGTTCAGCAGTACCGGTCGTTTCAATATGAGTGATGCATACAGATCATCGAGCTAACAGCAGTATACGTCGGCCGTGACAGTGGTGTTGTCCGGAAACAGCTCAAAAAACATGACAAGGGGCATATCCTACCAAACACACAGCAGGACCTTACGTGAGTGTAAGCTGGCTTTGGGGGTCGTCATGGGCTTCTATTTTGGGTCCAACCACTGTTTCTGGGCACTGAACATTGTCATACAGAACCCATTTCTCGTCACCTGTCACAATGCGGTCCAAGAATGGTTCAACTTGGTCATGTGCAAGCAGGGAATTTCATGCACTCGTGCGGTTTGCTTTCTGCTCAACTGTTTGTTGATGGGGTACCCAAAGTCCCCTCTTGTGCACCTTCCCAAGTTGGCGCAGGCACGTGATAATGCTTGTGTGGTAGTCCCCAGTTGTTCAGCCAACTCCCGCATGGTCACATATATGGGTTGGTCTCCACTAAGGTCTTCAGCATGTCCATATCCACTGTTGCAGGTCTTCCGGCTTTGGGACTGTCTGACAGGTCAAAATTTCCCTCTCGAAACCATTCGAACCAATGGCAGCACTGATTATGTGATATGGCATATTCTCACAGATAGTGAACAGCTGTGAGCCATAGGCAGAAGAATGGGTATCCGGCTGCAGAGACCCATATGCAAGAGCGTATGATGAACTTTCTGTTTGAGCACATTGGACCCTTCACAATTGAAATTATGGGTAATGTTAGCCATAGTAGTCCTATTGCTGTGGACAAGACGAGATAGCCTATGCTGACATCTGGCATCAGTGAGGCATGGCCTACCCACACCTTGTCGATATCTCAAAGTGTCACCTGTTTCGGATCATCTTTGAGCAGCCTACCAGCATCGCTGTTTCGGAGATGTTCTTACCAAGGCATCTTGCCATAATGATCTGACCTTTGTCAAAATCAGATAAATCCTTTGCTTTTCCAATGTTATTAGGTGTGCAACTTAATTCTCGGCCACAGGCATGACACGTTGACAGCAATTTATAGCGAATCGAATACGTACCTAATCAGGGAAATAATCCCCGTCGTGTTGGATACATGTGAGCCATCGGTCAGGAAGCTGCCGAATGCCACTGCAGAAAAAAGAGGGCTGTTTCGAGTTGATAAAGTCATCAATACTTGTGTGGACCTCTTCGACAGAAGTGAAGTGCGTATCACTCAGGTGATGTTGCAGGGAGCAAAAGAGGTGATAATCCGACGGGGCGAAGTCGAAAATACACCAGGTGGGACAACATCTCCCATCCCAGGTCGGTGATCATGTTTAAAGTCGTTTTCGTGGAGTTAGGACGCGCATTATCCTGAAGCAACAGGACTGACCTTCTTCCCTTGCCGGTGTATGGCCTTTTTGCCACCATTGCGTGAATGAGTTGCTGACAATAATGCTCAGCATTGACCGTTTCACCAGGTTTGAGCAAATCATAGTGTACGACACCGCGCTGATCCCACCATATGCACTGTAACAACTTCCTGGCATGGATATTCTGTTTCGTGGTACTTGTGGTAGGCTGACCTGGATAAACCCACGATTTGTGCCGCTTAGGATTATCGTAGAGGATCCACTTCTCATCACAGGCGAAAATCTTGTGGAGGAAATCCTTCTTCTTGAATCTGGAGAACAAGGACTCAGCAACATCATAGCGCCTAGACTTGTTCGCAGCTGTGAGTTGGGGCACCCAACGGCCCTCCTTGTGAATCCATCCAAGCTTGTGCAGGCGCTTTGCAATGGTTTGCCGTGTTACTCCGAGTTCCTGGGCGAGCTTTGACTGTGTGCGACAGGGATTCGCGTCCAACAGTTGTTCCAGTTCCTCGTCGTCAACTTTTTGTGGCTGTCCCAGACGTTCTGCATCACGAAGATCAAAATTTCCCTGCTTAAACTGCTGGAACCACTTCTTACACGTACTGTAGGACATAGCAGCCTCACCCAAAGTAGCACAGATCATTTGCTGGGCTTCTGCAGCACTTTTTTTCAGCTGAAACGCGAACAGAAGGCAGTGCCTCAAATGTTGTTTCTCAAACGACATTGCTTTCACCATAAACTTTCGTCCCTTCTGTTACTACAGCTGTGAGCAGTTATGGTTGTCTGGAAAGCTGTTGGAAGGCGCTGCAATCAGCCATTATCACACAGCTATTTGCATTTGCCGACGTTCTATGATCGCTTGCGGTTAGGGGCTGAGAATTAAGTTGCACACCTAATAAGATGAAATGAAATACTGAGAGAGCTCCAACCCATATATGTCATTCGTGGCCTTGGCATGTGGCGCTGATTGGCTGCACTTGTGCTTATTTGTATAATGCAAAGATGGTTTTAATGTTTTGGCTGATTGGTGTATTTAGGGTATCAAGGACTAACTACCTTGCTTATATTTAAGTGCAGAGACAGGTATTGAATCCTAAAATTAAGCTGTTCTCTGAGATTCAGAAGTTAGCACCACAAAGAAAGAAAATCTGCCAGATAAATGCTTAACTGAATATATACTTATTGTTGCTGTATCAAATGTCTCCATTTACAGCAATCTTGGCTCACAGTTTGAGCTTCACTGACATTCATCACACGACGTACACAAGACCTTTTGTACTTCATACTCATAATCTTTTTCTCATGCAGACACTCCTGAATCTGGTCCTCATGATTTCCTTGGCCTTCCACTACCTTTCTTTCCTGCCACTTGGGCTGAAAATTTTTCTTAGTAAGCATCTCATCACTCATTCTTTCAACATGGCCAAACCACCTAAGAACATTAGTCTCCACCTTACTGACAGCATCTTGCTTCACATATTACACATCTGTAACACATTTTCATTCCTCACACGATCACAGAGTGTCTTGCCACAAACCCTCCATCAGTAACACATTTCTCCAGCACACAAATGACTTCTACGTTTCTTCTGTAGTACCCAGGTTTCACTGCTATACCTCAGAGTAGGAACAATTACACTTTCATACACAGCCATTCGGGACTGTCTTGAGAAACCATCATCCTGTGAAATCCTCCTGAAGCAGCTATGTCTTTCAATGAAGGGTTCACTTGCATACTAATTTCACTATCTAATTTGTTCCCTCTGTCAGACATGCTCCCTAAGTACAATCGTGGCCAAAAGTCCTGCATCAGTAGAATGAAAGTCAATTTTTGATGTTTGAAGTCAACTTATACAGCGTAATGGTAAAGTCAGGAATACATATTATACATCATTTTAAAGGAAATTTTATGCTAAATTCAAATATTTGTGCAGAATGTTATTATCAGTAATAGAAGTGAAGTTACAAGCAAAAGTACAGCGTCTAGTCATAAAAAGAAAAAAAGTGGAATTTGTGAAATTAGTGTACAATGCATTTAACGTAAAATTACTGTACAGTACATTATTGAAACTTGCAGGACACTTGAAATAACTTACCAACAATAAAAATACACTTTAATATTTAATTAGATAACCACGGTTTCTTAGTAACGAAGTGCACCTTCTTGGTACGGAACTAATAAGCTTCTCTAGTTGTCCCTTACAGATTCAGTTAATGCTGTTTTAGATGTGTGTCCTTGTTGACAGATCTTTTGCTTCAATCTCACCCACAGATTCTCTATAGGATTAAGATCTGGTGACTGTGCCGGCCACTGAAGTTTTCTTATAATTTTTTTATTAAACCACTCGTCAACCTACTTTGACCAGTGACATGGCGCATTATTGTCCTGAAAGATAAAATTCCGCAAACCCATGTCTTGTGCAGATGGTAGCAGTTTGGACTCCAAAATATCCACATATTTCGATCCATTCAATGTGCTATCAACAATGTGTAGACGGCCAACACCACTGGCTGAAATACAGGACCATAACATCACCGAATGTGGGTGCTTAATTGTTGGCTGGGTGCAGCATGCCTTATATATCTTTCACCAGCCTGACGACATACATAATTATTTCCATTATTAGTGGAAATAGTAACAGTTTTTTCATCACTGAAAATAAAATTATTCCATTCATCAACAGTCAAATTTTTGTGTGCCTTGGCCCAAGCAATTCTTTTGAGCTGCCGTTGTTGTTCAGTAAGGAAAGGTTTTTGTGCAGTAAGTCCATTTTCTTGTAGCTTACAACGAACTGTACGTGCAGATGCAATAATGCCTACTTCATTCTCCCACTCATTTCTTAAATTAGTAGCTGTTTTAAACCTTGATTTTAAGGAACGACGAATCAACATGTGATCATCACGTTCAGTACACAGCCTTGGTCGACCTGTTGTTTTTCTGTTTCCCACACATCCAGTTTCTGCAACTCTTTTAATGGTGTGCAAGACAGTGGAATGATCACAGCCACATTTAACAGCAATTTTACGATTACTGAATCTCAGTTCATGCAACGTAATAATTTTTGCCCTGGTTTGAAGAGGCAGGACCAATTTTCGGGTCTTTGACATTCCGAAATTCAAATATCACCAGGAATTCTGCATAAACTTTCGTCAGTTGACTACAAGCAGCTGCGTTCTAAGTCAGCAGACGACTCTACATCCTTTTATATCTCACTAGCAGACGTCAGAGAAAGCTATAGTGGATTAAAGGGGTGCAAACGCTTTTTCAGAACTGGATTTGTGTTTCTTCACTCGCACATTTTTGCTTGTAACTTCACTTCTATTACTGGTAATAACATTCTGCAAAAATATTTGAATTCAGCATAATGTTTCCTTTAAAATGATGTGTAATATATATCCCTGACTTTACCATAATGCTGTATAAGTTTACTTCAAACATCAAAAATTGACTTTCGGTCTACTGGTGCAGGACTTCGGTCACGACTGTACATAACTCATTTACCTGGTCAATCACTGTACCATTTAGACTTATCTTGCATTCAGTATTAACCCTTTTAGTGTGAGTCGGCCCGCACGTCTTATGCTAAAAGTGCGGCGGGCCGAACGATTGGCCTTCGATTTTGATCCAAGTATTTTCCGAATCAGACGGCAAATATCAGTGTCGATGATCATATCATTTATCAATCATATCGTTTTGAAATGGAATCTCCATGAATCATATCGTCAAACAGCGATATTATCGAAAGAATCATAATATGCCATAAGAGTCGTATTGGGAAATAGTTTGCGCTTGCTATCGGGCTTCCCACACGCTTTCTCCATGTGACGGGAGAAAGGCTACTTTAGCTAAAACTTTTCCTACTGCAGTTGAGGCAGGGTTGTTCACTTGGCATTGTTGGTGAATTATAAAATGTTGTACTGTCAGAAATCACTTTTTCAAGACCCGTTCGAAGTGCAACAACGCACAACTCGTCACAACGCGTGGTCCTGTGATGACGGGTGTTTATTTTATTTATTTATTTATTTTTTTTGGCGGACTTTCGCTGTGCGGGAGAATGAAATGCGGTGTTTTATTACTAGAAGCTCTTCACATTATTCATTTCTTTTTTCCCAAACAAACAGACACAATCGCAAAACTCTGAATTATGAATCCCCCTCTTTTTCCAAACTAGTGTTAGCAGAGGATGACTTTATTGACAGCTTGTTCCTCAGACTAGCAGACATGCTTTTTCCTACTGTATGAAATTTTTTTGTAAGGCTATTTGAAATGGCTTGCTGTAGTGAAAGTTTGCCAAGTGATAGTGATGATTTTGAATCATCTGAGAGTGATATTGGCCAAGCAACATCAAGCCGGAAAACTAGCCACCGTGCCACGCACACAATATCTTCTTCCAAAAGTGAAGATCTTGATAGTGAATCTTCAGATCATGAAAGTTCTGAAAGTGAATGGGAGAATGTAATAGAGGGAAGTGATGAACAACCTCAGCATCCTTTTGATTATCATGAAATGCAGGGGCCCAAACATGCTCCTGCAACTGATGCAGCACCTATTGCATATTTTTACTTGTTTTTTACCAATTTCATCCTTGGAATTATCGTTTGTGAAACAAATAAGTATGCAAAGAGGTTTCTCCAGGAGCATTTAAATCTTTCTCCCAAATGTCGAGCTAGGAAATGGAAGAATGTTACAAATGCTGAAATAAAAGGTTTCCTTACGTGCCTTCTAAATATGGGAGTAAAACGACAACCAACTATTGCTTCCTATTTGTACACAAGTTCCTCACAGAATTTGCCATGGTTTCGACAAATATTTTCAAGAGATCGTTTTCAAATGATTTTGAAATTCTTTCATCTCGTGGATAATAGCAACTTTAGCAGCTCCTGGTGAACCTGGCTATGATCCTTGCGCAAAAATTCAGCCGCTACTTGATCATGCTAACAGGCTTTTTAGGCTCCATTACACTCCACATCAGCAGCTAAGTGTGGATGAAAGCCTAGTAGGAACAAAAAACCATACGCAACTTATGCAGTACTTACTCAACAAACATCACTACCGTTGGGGTATCAAATTTTGGATGCTCTGTGATTCAGTATCCAGCTACTGTCTGTCTTTTATTTTATATACTGAGGAGCTAAAGATACCACTTCGAAACCAGAGATTCAAGAACATGGACTGGCATACTCTGTTGTAATGAGGTTGTTGAAAATGGGAAACTTTCTGTCTAAATGGTACCATGTTTTTATGGATAACTTTTTCACAAGTGTTCCTCTGGCTAAAACACTATATAGTGCAAGGAGATTTGTAACAGGAAGCATCTAGAAAAACAGAAAATTCCTACCAGCACCCTTTCATAGTAAATTTGCTATTGGTGAAGTGAAGTATTTCCGTATGGGTCCTATTCTTGCTGCTGCCTTTAAGGAAAAAATATCACAGAGGTTTCCTGTTCTGCTTTTGTCGACACATTGTACTGCTGGAAACACTACATGCACATGTATACATCAAGGAACGAGTAAAAGTATAACTAAGCCATCAATTGTTCAACAGTACAACTCTTTTATGGGTGGAATTGACACCTCTGATATGATGGTGTATTCATATCTAGATGAGAGGTGTGCAGTGAAATACTGGAAAAAGGTGTGCTTCAACGTTTTCCCCCGTATGATCCTGAATAGTTATATTTTTTACAAAGGAAACATTCCATCTAGCCAGAAACCCATGCCTAGATTAGATTTTATTATTCACATTACAGAATCTCTGGCAGATGAGTAGCTCCAGGAAGAAGATAATCAAGCAGGAACTTCAGGCACTACAGAAACAACAGAACAAGAAAGCGAGAAATGTCTCCGAAAACTTCCTGGAAAAAAGGAAAAAGACTTGTGTATGCAGCAAACGATCTAAATATGACAGAGGAAAGAGGAAGAGGTCCCGCACAATATGTGCAAAGTGTGAAAAGGGCCTTCATGGGGAATGTTTCCCATTGCATAAGTGTAGTGCATAAGTATGCTTCAGTGTTGTCCTGTGCTGTGCTTCCATAATATTAGCAGAACCATGAAACTCTGCCTTAGAATAACATCAAACTGTGAGGGTATATTCAAAATTAAAGGGCTTATTATATTTCATCCTTTTTCCTGCAGAGGAAAGAATAGTTTTTTAAAATTTGTTTTGAATTTGCAATTTCTATTTCAAAAAAATTTATTTCACGTAAAGTGATTTAAAAAAAATTTCAGTTATCTGAAATGTAAATTAATGTACATATAAATATTAAGAAAAATCTTATAAAGTTCAGAAAATTTTTTTTGCCCAAAATATCAAAATTTATGGAAAGTACAGCATTTTTTCTTGAAGCATGCAATTTCTAAGAAAATGGGTTAGCATTTTTCGCATATACACACACATTATGTGTAGCACTAAAAGGGTTAACAGTTCTTCACTCAAAAACCATAACTTTGGTTTTTCCCTTATGTATACTCAGTTTGAATTTCATACACATACATCTAGGATAACATATTCTGCAACTCACTTTTGCTCTCTGCCAACAGGACTATGTCATCAGCATACAGCAATCTGCTCACTCAGATATTACCAAGACGTAAAACAGTATTGTCCATTTTGGCATCGCGCATGCACGTATTCATAAATATATTAAACAGCCATGGTGACATTACACAACCTTGTCTGACTCCTGCACCAATAGGAAACCATTTTGATACAACACCATTCACTTGTACACAAGCTCTACTGCTGGCATACATGGCTTTTACACTATATAACACTATATACTCAATAAACATGGTATTACAGTCTCAGTAATACCATATTTATTGAGTACCTTCCACAGAAGTATCCTATTTACTCTGTCATAAGCTTTTTCTAAATCTATGAAGGCAGCAAACACTTTCTTACCAACTGACAGATACTTTTAAGTCATCATGTGTAATCCAAAAATTTGATTAGTGCAGCCCTTACTAGGCATAAAACAACTCTGAACATCCCAAACTTTGAATGACTCAACTATCAGAAAAAGAAACTAAGTTAAAATGATATCTATGTTACAATGAATTCCAAAATAGGTACCTGATATGCCTACATTATTCAGAACTCTTTAAAAATTTCTCTGTGTGGGGATATTCATTTCTCCATTTTGAAAATGTGTTTTCTCCCATTTTAGACTTTCTTTTGTGGACAACGTCTGGTGGGCCATTGAAAAGTGCTCCGTGAGTTGAAGACCCCTGCTCTAAAGGAAGAATTGCGTTATTTCCAATAAATGTCAGAGAATACTTGACGAAAGTATAAAACATGTCTTGCTGGGAGGTAAACTGGAAATTCTGATCCAGTCTGGGCTTTCCAAATTAAGGCCTGTTCATCTATGAAGGCAGCAAACAATGTTCAGACCTCTTATTGACGATACTATAGTTTTACAACCCGTCATGCAGATATTGCAAAATTCAGACGCTGGAGTTTTTTTTTTTTTTTTTTTTTTTTTTTTTAATGGGGAGATCACATAGTAAAAGGAAAAGTAAGATTTTTAATTTTAAAAGTTTGCTATTCAAAAATATAGCTTGTTCTTTTATCGATCTCAAAATTTTTACTAGATAAGTTTAAAAATGGGAGTACCCCTTCCTCCACAAATGATGAAAAGTTGCAGTTGGTGTCAGCTAGAACATTTTTCGCAACGTTTGCTCATGATGAAAAATAGATCGTGCCTCACAAAATTACTTAGTTGCATGTAAACATGCAAGTTTTGAGACTTCACTTCATCTGCTGGATCCCAAGGCTCCCATGTTAATAATCAATGAAGAGTCAGCACTCCACCTTATTTGTAGCTCAATGTCTATCACAAGCGATTTACAAAGTGGTTTCTTTTACATATTGTGAACAATGGTTATAATTCATGATGTTACTGACACAGTTATAAAATATCACATTTCAGAGCTACATGTTTGTAAAATCAAGTTAAGCACCGGAGCATTTTAATTGCAATATGTGGTATATCTTCCATTGATTTTATGCTGTAGGTGTGTTTTTAGTGTGTTCTTAAAAGATTATCATATTGTTACATGAATTATAAACAAAGGATGAGAAGCCTAGGAGTTTATTGTAGACAGATTTAATCGTACATAATATTTTTTCAGGTTGCTGGAACCCTGATCCTCATAACCGTCCATCATTTGTTGACATTCTGCAAAATTTGGAGGAGATATCTCGCTCATCATTTATGAGCACCCCTCATGAATCATTTCACTCTTGGCAAAAGAAATGGAAATGTGAAATAGAGGAAATGTTTAATGATCTGCGTTGCAAGGAGAAGGTATGGCACATTTTTACTGCTAAATTAGTCTTTGCTCAACCTGATTATGTACTCATGTCTTGTCAACGGTGTGGCTTTAACTTCCCATTTTCCTGTGCCAAAGTAAATTATGTATTGATTTCATGTTAAAACACCAGAATGTTATAATGGCAATTCCTTTGCAAAGCTGAAAATTGAAGTATAAAAGGAGGAATTAACATTTCTTCATCAGACTGTTGCAAAGTGTGCTTTAACTGTAAAATGTGCGTTGTTTAGCTGTGTGTTGCGTAAAATTAGATGCAGTCTTCTTGAAATTTGTATCTTTTCATTTTTTTGTTTTTGTTTTTTTAAATGTAAAGTGTTCTTTTGGTAATTTTCACAAATTCTGCTAATGGTTGAGTTTGTACTAACTGGAATAAATATGGGGGTTATTGTTTCTGGTATGCTTCTTTAATCCATCTTCTCCCATTAGGTGGACTGGATTCATCATGGTGGTGTTCACAGATGATATCCCACAGTTCAGTATGCTGACTCTGTCATAGTTTTAAACTTTTGTTGAGGAACATCGATGCCATATCCTGAGTAGATTTGTATTCTGACCATCCTCCTTAATTATGTGTAATTCTTTGGAATATTGAATCTTCATCAGACAAACATTTTTTTTTCTTTATATATATATTTTTTGTGATCTTGTTTTGGTTGTGGGCTTGTTCAGTGGGTAATGTAATCTGAGGTTGCAAACTAGGTTTCTGTTTTTTTTTTGTTTCCTTTTTTTCATTCTTCAAACCTTGGAATCTGGATCTAACTATGTTTGCTGTATTATGATAATGATTGAGACGGAATAAGGGAATCCTTGAGACCAAGTTTTGTTGTGGCATTGTGAAGATGCCATTCCTAATAGACACACTTCTAACATATCAGCTTTCTTGTAAATCCATTAGCTTGAATTAAGCTTTTCATGACCTTTTACAGCTAATCTGTTTGGCTATCAGCTTATCAGGTATAGCATCATTAGATGAATTAATGGACTATAAATATGATGGTGAATTGCTGGTCTGAAAATTTTGAGGTGCTGGGTGAATGCCATCACAGACGACAGGCTATAAGTGCTCTGCAGCAATGATCAGTGCTTCATGTGCTTCTTTTAGTTCTAGTTCCAGTTGAAGAAATTTTCATTTAATCTTCCTTCCCTCTGAGTTCCTTTGGTTTTTTACAGACGTTTCTAGCCTCTTGATTTTAGTCAAGGCCTGTTCTCAATGTATAGAAGGATTATCAAATGTTTTGTTTACTCCTGAAGAATTTAAATATTGTTGCCAGGTTCCTCATACTGTTGCCAGTTACTAAACTGAAATGACTAAAATCAAGAGGCCAGAAACGTCTGTAAAAACCAAAGGAACTTAAGAGGAAAGGAAGATTAAATGAAAATTTCTTCAACTTGAACTAGAGCCAAATAAATATATCTGGGTAAAGCCTTAAGTAAGTGATTTAATTCATGTGCTTCATTGTCCAATATCAAAAGTATTTATTGATTGTATTTTCAACTGATAAAATGTAACAGAAAAAGTGTAGGGTAGACAAAATTTTGATGTGGGAGTTAGAGCATGCTGAAAATATTCTGTTTATTTATTTATTTATTTTTCTTATGCTTGACTTTATTGAAAGCCGACCATGAGGGATTAATAAAGAATAGGTAAGGTTTTATGAATTTTCTTCCTATTTTACTTTTATACAAAACTTTTTCACTCTTTTATAATATTTACTCATGTTGTAATTTAAATTTTATAGAGACCACTTATCTATTTAGATAAAACTATCATAAGTATTTAAAAATAAAAAGGTTCCAGGTAAAAAAAAAACAACAACAAAGGAACATAAAGTGAAATCCACTTCTCATCCACTACAAAATCTAATTTCTTATGGATCCAATAAAAATTTACACAAAATTTGTAGTAATTATTTCAGATTATTCATTCAAACATATCTTTCACATCAACTTTGTGGGGGAGAGCCTCACCAGGAAGAACCACCCAGAACAGGTTTTGTTTGTACAATTAATTTAGAATAACTCCTTTAGCGAGCACTAAAAAGAGTCCCGTAGTGAAATGATTCTTTAAAAAAGGAAAAAAATAAAAATAAAATAAAATAATAATTTAGAAAGATAGTAAAGATTTGAAAACCAAAGTTGCCACAGGAAAATTAAAGATTTGCTACATAAAAGTTTGTTTTTGGATCCTATTTTAAAATTCAAGTGTTATATTATTTTATTCCAATATTTTATTGAGAACATTATTTCCTTTTCTGTGAACTTGTTTTTAATGATATCCACTTCTTTAAAAGTCTTATTTACTCAATATTTTCTGATTTCAAATTTTAATACTCGTCAAAAATCACTTAGTTGCTAGTTTTATTTGTTCTGAATTTTGATAATTTTGGTTGTAAGACATTAAGTTTCTGTTTTTCCAAAGATTATATTTTGTTATGGCTATTAAATAGGAAATTGCATTATTTTTTAAATTACTATATTTTAATGGTACATGATATAGAATTTGATTATTATTTAAATCTTCAGTTAGATTTAAGTAGTTTTTTAGCCATGCCTAAATATATTTTGCAAAGTTGCATTCTACAAAAATGTGCCCAGTGGTTTCTAAAAGTCCACAATATTTACAGTATGGGTCATTTGATAAATAAATTTTATGTAGCCATTTACAATTCGGAATTGATGCTGTTTCAGATTTGTCGACAGCAGGAGTAATGGAAGTAACACCATGAACCATGTTTGCAGATTATGTGGTGCTATGAGTAAATGAGTAGGGCAGAAGAATAACTGGAGAAGTGTGTTGGAAAGAAAACGGGTTTTTAAAAGTAAATAGAACCAAAACAGGGTACATGTGCTGCTATGAATGAGGAGAAAATTAAATTGAGGGTGACTTCTCAAGCATAGTGGGCAGGAGAGGGGCAGTATGGAGGCTAAAGATGAAGATATTATGGTTGTAAAACAAGGAATCCTTGCTGTCGATCATTGTAATTTTTTTTTTTTTCAATTTCTTTGTCCTTGCCTTTATCTCAGTAAATGATTCCAAAGTTTGGTAAATTGCGCAAATCTTCCAAGCCAATGGCAAAAGTGCACATAAACAAAAGGGATGCTGCCAACTCTGGGTGTGATGACCATGTCTTTTGAACTAAAAAGAAGTGTGATAATGCAAAATATAATAATGATCATACATTTATTTGCTATGAAATCTTTTAAATTACGGGTTCATAATATCTGTTGAATTGTTCATCATGGAGATTGCAGTCTGATGCAATAGAAAATGTGTGCAAATTTATCACTGGTCAGAGGCATCCAGTACAAAAAATACTTTTTTCAGAATTGATCATATGATTGAAAAGAGAACTTTTGTGTCTGTGGAATAGAACTGTGCATTATGAAAATGCAGAAATGTACACACAATATTCCACACAACAGAAGCTGTCTGATGCATAAAAGAATATTTCAAGTCATGATAGCAAGTGAAATGAATTTTAAATCTGTGGCTGCCAGGTGAGAGGATGTGCATCACTTGAAGTACAAAATGTATGCAAAATATTCACCACATTTATAGGAATCCCACAAAAATTTATTTTTTAATTGCATATTTGGTTGCAGTGAATGTGATTGAATAAAATAAATATTGAGGTAAGAAAACATTTTTATTTTCATCACCCAGCAACAAGATTGTATATCAGAAAAATAACAAAAGTTAGGGATAGTTGTTTTCATAGTTAAGGCTACCAAAAGGATTTAAAAAAGGTACTTGTGCAAAACTACTCATTCCTTAATTCAGAGTGAAATTTATAATCGGAAGCGGTTGGTTTGTTCCACACAGATAGTGTGTGCACTGACTGACAGGCATAAAAGTCTGTGCATGCAAAATTATGTCCATTCCTTTATCCAGTGCAGGAAAGAACTACTGCAATTGATTGACTAGTTCTGATATCAGTTTATTTTGTTTCAAAAATTGGTTTTAATATCAGTATATTCAAAGGTTTCACCTATACATCAAATGCACCTTTTCTGCTTCTCATAAAGTCTTAGCTGATGATAAGGCATCAATGTCTGGAAAGATTAAAAGATGTTAAGTGCAAGGCATCTGATTAAAGATGATTTGAAAAAAATACAAAAACCGAGTGAAAAAGGTACCAATAACAAGAAATCTTTTACAGTTAGCATTTAATGCTTCTAGAGCATATAATGACCACTTAGAAAAGCAAAGAAAGAAGTTAATAAATTGAAACATGAAGTTTTAAAGAAGAGTTTGATGATGGCAAAGAAAGGATTGAGAAAATGGAAGACACAGCAAAAAGACTTGCTGTAGAGGTAAAAGCTGTTCAAAAATCATCAGACTGTTCAAAGAAGGCAATGAAAAGCTAAAACAAGTAATAATAAAAAATTACATCACTGCAAAAAGAATTGCATGATGACTTTTGAAGGGGTACAACAGCTCAGGCAAGAAGGACTGTCAGCTGGAAATAAAAGCAACAGAATTGAACAGAATTGTTTAAAAAAGAAAATATTTCTTGATTTGATAAATTTATTGAAAAAAATTCAGAAAAAGGATTAAAATCATTGGGTGGACATTTTAGATGGAGTTTTTTTTTTCCCCTTGTGTGTGTGTGTGTGTGTGTGTGTGTGTGTGTGTGTGTGTGTGTGTGTGTGTGTGTGTGTGTGTGTGTGTGTGTGTGTGTGTGTGTGTCGTAAGTTTGATTGTAAAAATACTAAATTAAAGGCAAAAGTAGATCATGCTTTGTTATGTTAAAAGGCCATAACTTTGAAGAAGCTTTTAACTTGAGAGCTTTTGACCTTAGCTTAGGTCTTCTTCACACCAAATGGAGGACAAGTTATAATCCTTTAACATAACAAAGTGTGATCTACTTTTAACTTTAATTTAGTTATCTCTAGATTTTGCCCATCATCGTCATGCAAAAATATTGTACTTGTATTTAATTGTGTACACAAAGTGCACAGTAGTACTGCAGAAAAATTGTTTTTTCACCTAAGTTCATCTGGGTATGTAATACACATTGAAATTATAGCCATTTTTACTACCAATAAAAGTTCTGTAAGCAACTTTTTTTTTTTTTTTTTTGAGATTTTGGGATACTAAAGCAACTACCGTATTTTATCGGCTTATAACACGCACCTTTTCCCCTAAAATTTAGGGCTGAAATTCTACCTGCGTGTTATACACATATACTACTTTTTAAAAAAATTAAACTTGGGTATGAATACTGCTGCAGAGTGCAATGCATCTCGATGTTGTCCAATGTTATCGGTTTGGTATCACTTTACTCTAACTGCAGACGCTTCTCTAATGCATATATCTCTTCTGTTTTCTGACGGATCTTGTTAAAAGTGGTATCAATACAATCTTCAGTTCCTTAGAAAGATTTGCACAAAAAGTTTGAGATAGACTCCTGATTTACCCTTTTTAAGTGCCTGAAAGTAACCTCACTTCAGTGGCGGCTCGTGGTTGGAAAAATGGGTGAAGAGGTACAAGAGCAGTATGAAAAGATATATACTGTCTACAATTAAAATCCCTTAATGAGGACTTACTTATTTTTTGTATATTAAATCAATTTTTCTTCCTCTTAAAGCTGCAAATTTGTCGATTATGTCGTCATAAGATGGTTACATGATTGTTTCTTCGTGAGCATTAATAAAATGTCTTCCTGAATAGAAATATTTGCCAGAGAAGCAAGTCTATCTTGGGAACTAGTGTTTCTTGAGCAAGTTTGTATTCTTTTAAGAAAACTTCTTTCCACTGGCACACTTGTAGATGTAATTATTAAACTGAGGAAAACCAATTTATAATCTTCTGTAAAAATGTCTTTGTCTCCGTGAAACACTCGAAGGAGTTCTTGAGTCAATATATTCCTTAATTTTTCATCGGCATATACAAGATTCAGTTCATTTTTAAGGCGCTGGTGTTTAGTAAATATGTTTCCGTAAAAATGTAGATTTTCAAGAGCGCGAGTGGAAAAGCATGCATTAAATTATTCGAATTTGGTTGTGTCAGCAAGTCAGACAAATTGAAGTTTCTTACAGTCTTGAAATCTTATATCCATTTCCATAAGAATGTGGTCCAAAATTTCAAAAGACAATTGTTTATAATTTTGAAAAATTGTTTCCTGTGTAAGAGCAGCATATTCCCGTGCTTATTTCTGTGATTTTGCTAGCTTTTCCAAACTGTGTTTCAAATAACTCATTGTTCCTTTTATGGCTCAAAATTTCACGAGGTTTTTTTTTTTTTTTTTTTAATTTGAGTTACACAGTAGTTTATGTTTAGTTATTTTTTCTTCAAAAGTTCGAATAATAGATCGGTGGAGCCAAAAATGTAAATTCAAAAGAGTTCATATCATTCAAAAACCCCTTGGCAAGATGAATTGATTTTTTGTCTGATTATTCGCTATTCGTCAGAAATCCGAGCACTTCCTTCAATTTATCCTAATCTTCAACAACTACACTTTCTAATTTAGAACTGGAGGACCATCAAGTTTCTGTTATGGTTGGTCTGCATCTTGTGGTTGTTGATATAAGTGTATAAGACCGCTTCGCAGAATGGTGAACAAACGAAGCAATTCCACTGAGGCTTGCAAAAAGCATTCGACACTTAGAAATTTTAGAAAAACTCTGGTGTAATACAAGATTCAAACGATGAACTAAGCATTGAACAAAAACAGCTTGAGAAGCTTTATCCTTGATATTTATTTTTTTCTGTAGCCCATTTAAGTGTCCAGGCATTATACTTGCCCCATCGTAGCATTGTCCTATTTATTTGTGTTGGTAATCAAACTGTTCCAAAATTTTGTCTAGCATTTTGTATAAAGCTCCTGACGTTCTATCTTCATTCACATCATGGAAACCCAAAAATCTCTCAACCAATACACCTTCCGAATCAACAATCAAAAATTATTTAATTTTTGACGTGATCGTTTATATATTCAGAAATACATTCAATTAATTCATTTTGAATAGTTTTTTATCCTTTCGTATTGATTTTCAATTTCTAAAGAACTTTTTCATATCAACAATGAGAGTAATTCAATGAAATTTGCACGATTTATCGAGCCCATGCTTTCGTCATGGCCATGGAATGCTAGTTCTTGTTTGCTCAAATACAGTATAGACTAATACTGCATCAATCACTGTCTGCAGGAAAAGTCTATTTAAACGAACGTTTTCGTTAAAATTCGTTTTCAAAAGCCTAGCATTCTTCCTCAAAGCATCGCCAATGGTGTTTTGAACTTTTTCGAAATTCCTTAACATTAATCCGCATTTCAGGTGTTTGCTAGAATCACGATGTTTATGAAGTGACCTTGTTACGCTTAATAAATCTGAGAATCTGTCTTTATTCCACGCCGAATGTTTATTACTAAAAAGTAAGCAGGGCCCAAAAAAAAAAAAAAAAAAAAAAAATTAACACAGAAGTGCTGCAAATCCCTTTATGTTCAGTAAACCAACAATTTTTAAAATTAATATTGTTACATTTACCGCTCTTCTTGATTTCGTTCTTGGCAACAATTGTCAGTGAATCCGTTGGTCGTCCTTGAAGCAAAATGTCTCTTTCATCTTCATCTTTCCACAGAGTAAATGGATTGTGCAATAAATTACAAACAATGTCGTCCACAGGACGCATACTAAAAACTATCACTATGAGTTAAATTGTACACAAACCTAAAATATCAGTTAAAGCTTTCCACAAATAATCACAAAGCACGAAAGAACAAATTCCTTTCGGAAAATAATGTACCACAGCATTACAAGGAAAAAAAGCCCTAGCAGATTGATTGGTAGTCCGTCCACTCCACTGTGATCTCTCACGAATTTACGCTCAAAAACTGAAAGATGCAGAGGTAAGGCGCGTGAAGCTGAAACACTTCACTTGAGCGAGCAGTTGGGGAGGGTGACGTCACGGTTACCATGGCAACTCGGCAGAAAACTGCAGACTTCCAAGCATTCTCATTTCGGCTTTTCACTTGCACTGTTTTGCGTATAAGGATTTGTTTTCCGTATTGAGCGTGCCATGTGAATTAATATCTATTCAAAATTTTGAGTATTTTGGAACTGAATAAAGGCAAAAAGAATATATTATAAAAAAATACTAAATAAAACTTTATTTTGAGTAAAATAGTTGAAGAGGCACTTCACCTACTTCACCTGAAAAGCCGCCACTGCCTCACTTGCTTCAGCAGTGAACGCTAGCTGCCATGTCAAGCCTAAGTGTCAGCTCTCGTAAGTTACTTTCACAACACAACCTGCTTAAGCAACAGCTGCTCAGGGAACGCAGCCACGCTCGGGGAAAATATGACGGAACTTCCGGTGACGTTCAAACTCCATGGCTGATGGTTGCTGATAAAAATTGTTAGTGTATGCATGGTCTTGTCGTGCTGATTCGAGGGTATCATTTCTCACGACGATGACCATGAATTATTGGCAAACGGCGTTGGTTTAAGGAACCCAGACTTCTGGCTGTTTTTAATTTTTTAGTCTGTCTCATCACTTTCCAAGATAGCAGTGATTCTGATTAAATTTTTTGTAACAGGTCTAATATCCAAGTTTTTTTACTGTGGAAATAACTTTTTCACGAGTCTTATTGAGGTTATTGTTCAAAAAAGTTGGTGGTCGAATTTTCGAACTAAAGCCTAGTTCATCATCAGGACTACATCACTAAAGTAGTTGCTGCCACTCAGTCGGAAGTGTCCAACTGCAATTATTGTTAATTGTGGTACTTCTTCTTCTCATTATTTCCATCCCTTCTTCTAGTTTTCTCTTTACTGTTTGATTGGTGGACGATTATTCTTATTGAGTCCTAATTTATGGAGTGCCCACTTGCTTGTATATGTCTGTCTAGCCCTGTTTTGTTACTAATGTTCATAATAGCTGCTTGGTGTTCTTTCATTTGGACTTTAATACTTCTTCCTGTTCCTCCTATATAGCTGAGCCCGCAGTTACAGTTGATGCAATATACTACTCCTTGCAATTGGATGTCTGTTTCTTTCTGTTTTAGAGCAGACAGGAATTTCTTTAATTTGTTATTTAGATCTGGAACAAGTCTGATATTATATTTTGCTCCGATCCTCTTGAGTTTTTCAAAAAGTTTTTTGTTCAAACAGATGCTATTTCTTTCGTATTATTTGCCTTATAAGTGGTATAAATATTAATAAACATGTGTGTTATCTAAAAGAAGTTCAGAGCTCCCCAGTCATTTATTTTAAATTTAAGTCTTTTTTTACTTAAACTTCCTTCTTAAAATTAGGGTGCGTGTTATACCCCAGTTAATATGGTATTTTCACAAGTCGGGTAGACTGGCACCCTGTGCTTTTGATTCACATAATTTTTACTCGTCTTTCATATTTAAAAATCTTGGAGTCTTTCATTTTACAGTTTGGAAAGTAACTGTAATGTGCTTGTATGGTTTCTGGCTTATGAAACTTGCATATCTGGATTCTAAACTAATTAAAAATGTTTTAATGGCTTATTGAAAATCATTGCTATTATTATGTTCATAAACCAACAGAAGTAAGTGCTTTTTATGCCACTTAATTTTAAATATTTTTGCTATGGATAATGATTATGGAAATGAAAGAATGTAACATTTCATTATAATGAATTGTTTTCAGTAATGTCGAGTGTCTCATTGCTTATTTATAGGAGCTACGCTGTAGAGAAGAAGAGTTGCGGAAAGCTTTACTTCAGCAGAAAATCCATGAAGAGCTTTTAAGAAAGCGAGAACAGGCATTGCATGA
This sequence comes from Macrothele yani, assembly GCA_039090855.1. Taxonomy (NCBI): domain Eukaryota; kingdom Metazoa; phylum Arthropoda; class Arachnida; order Araneae; family Macrothelidae; genus Macrothele; species Macrothele yani. Next base: position 69,492,662 of record CM077016.1, on the reverse strand, counting down.
GCGAGCAATAGATTTACTTGAACGAGAGCTGAATATCCTAATTGTACAACAACAGCAAGGCAGGCCTACTCCAAACAAAAGGAAAGGGAAATTCAAAAAGAGTCGGCTTAAACTTTTAAAGTATGGTGGACAGCAAATTAGCATGCCTTCAGGTAGTTAAATGAATTTTTCAGCAATAACAAGAAAATCTGCAAGTTAACATTCCATGAACAATGTTCAGAGTTTTCATTTGAATCAATCTTCACAGTTATTTTTGCTCAGTCTTTATTTTCTGCATGGGTTTTATTATGTATGTGATATGCATTGTTTAAGAAAAGTGTCATTTTGGCTATATTCCAATATATTAGAGCATAAAATTCAAATTGGGCCTCTCCTTCTACTTACGATTTTTGCTGAAAGGAAAAAAATATTTTGTCTTGCAAAAGAACCGAACATAATTAGTTTATATGCCTTAATCCATTTTGAGTTTTTATGGGTCTGATTGAGATATTAGCAGCTAAACAAAAACGGGCATTAATTGTAAGGGCAAAAAGTTCATGTAATTAACTGTTGTGTGTAACAAATTTGTTGTATACTGTTTTGAGAACCCCAACATCGGTAAGAAATTTCTGAAAGCTTTTCATTTTGTGCATTAAAAAAAAAAAATGCTGTATACCCAATTTTTTTTTTTTTTTTTTTGCATAATTTTGTGGTAGGAGAAAAATGGACATTTTTTTTTCATATTTGAAAAACTACAAACACAACACAAAATTTGTATGCTGATTTTTTTTTATAGGATTCTTAATCTTTACCATTTTCTGCTGTATACATACTACATACTTGCCAACTTTTATGGATTATCCGTAAATTTACGGATTTCTGCTTAATTTTACTGATTTACAGATGGAAGTCTTTTTTTACGGATTTTTTAATATTTGGATTGCCCAATCGAAATATTTCAACCCCCTGCAAGCACTTAGATTTTCTACCAGACCTTACAAGTGCTGTGTTATGTGATGATGTCATCTTTGACTTGCCGGCTTCGTGCGGAGCCATCAAGTATAACGATGGCTCCTCTTCGTGACGTTGTGCGGTAGCTCTCTCTTCACGGGAGTGCTCAAGTGACATGCTGACCAGAGTTCTCCAAAATGCGTAATTACGCGTCTCATACGCATCGAAGAGTGTGTTTACGCATTGAAATTTTACCAACGCGTAAAAATGTGCATCATGAATTTTTCTTGACGTGGAAAAATATGCATCTTGAATTTTTCTTGGCGCGTAAAACTACGCATCGAAAAATTTTACCAGTTCGTAAAAATACGCATCAGGACAGTGTTTCGTCTTTCAGACACGGAAGTAAACGAAATAAAGATTTTTTCCGTAATCGTAATTTCTTTTTCCTGTGATGTTGCCTCTGTCCAGTATTGTTGTTATATATCATTTTATTCCATAAATATTTGTATTTCAGTTTGAAAATGGAGGAAAAATTTCTCGAAAATAGAAATTTGACGTCGAAAAAAATTTTGCTGTAATCTTTAGGCATGAGAGTGCGACGGCTTCGAGGAATTTCTCCTTTTCCGTCATAACCTCAAGATCGATGCATAACTGAACAGACATTTTGGGGCAATTAGTAGTGGTGGAGGATGTTTTCCGCCTGAAACTTTCAAAACTTTCGAAAGAGGAAGTTTCGTCTTTCAAAACTTTCGAAAATGGAAGTTAGACGCAGTGAAGATTTCTCCCGTAATCATAATTATAATTTTCACGTGATGTTTTCTCTGCCAAGTATGGTTGTTTAATATCATTTTATTTCATAAATATTTGTATTTCAACTTAAAAATGGAGGGGAAATGTCCAAAAACGGAAATTGGACGTAGCAATAATTTTTTTTTCCAACGATGATCAGAACATGTATCCTATATCTTAATATAAATATCACCCCCCCCCCCCCCCAAAGTTTTGCATTTCAGTTTGATAAACGGGAGGTGGGTTCGAAAACGAAAGTGACGAAGCTAAAAAATTTGTAAAAATGATGCATGGTGTTCAAAAGTATTTATATTTTCAAAGTTAACACTATTCATCTTTTACCTAAAATAGTGAAAGCTGTCATGCATTCATGATGGATAAAATTGTCATCCAAAGGCTTTAAAAAAAAAAAAAAACACAAAGAAATGGGAAGGGAAACAAAGATATCAGCAAATGAAAATTTTAGTTTAGTATTGTAACACCACAGGTTTGCGAGGCTAACATTGAACAAAATTAAGATTTTACTTTATGGTTTTTTAAATTATTATTTTATACACAGATAATACTAGTTTAGTTATCGTGTCATATGCAGAGGTATTTACTGCATATTTATCAACATAATTATGTTTAGTTTTGTGGTAAATGGCATTCCTGCAAAAGTTTTATTGATGCACATTTTCCAAAGTTGGCAAGTATGATACTATACTACCATTACTATATAATGTAGATGTATCTCTGATTTGAAGAGTAAAATTAATCAACAAGCAGCATGAAAAGCACATATGCACCTGTGATTGTCTACTCTTGCTTACAATTGAATTTACATAATATTCATCACAATATAAAAACTCTCACTGGAACATTTTAGCAGTTCAGCTCTAAATATTGTAGCATTTTCAAATGGAACGAGTTGATGTAGCCCATTTGAACTTTGCACAAGGATTTGTGTGCACGCACACACACACACACACACACACACACACACACACACACACACACACACACACACATACACATGATTATTAACTTTGTTTTTCACTGAGACTTCTCAATTCATATTGTAAAATACTAGCAGTACAGTATAATTGCCATTATCAGCATTAGACTATCTCAGTCATTTCGAGTGAAATAAAATGAAAAGTTTTAGCATTGCAGAAGTTTCAGATTTTTTTCATTATCTTGTGAAATTCTGTAAGTTCTTCCAGTTGCTGATTTTATATCCACGTTTTTGCAAATATATGATGCCTTGGCAAGTTTAAAATATATTCTTTGACAGCATATATATGCACCAAAGAGTCAAAAGTCTATGACTACCTGCCTAATATGATGTTGGTCTTCCATGTGCTTCTAAAATTTGCCCATCAAGGCATGGATTCTAAAGGTGTTTTGTGGTATCTGGTACCAACACGTTATCAGCAGATTCTTTAACTTCTTGGAAGTTATGTGGTTGAGCTGCCGCACATTTGATTTGCTGTTCCAACTCAAACCACAGACGCTCAATTGGATTGATGTCTGGGGAATTTAGAGGCTAGGAAGTCGCCCCATGTTCCGCGAATCATTCTCAAACAATCTGGGCAGTGTGTCATGGCACATTATCTTGCTGAAAGAAGGCACTACTTGCGGGGAATACCATTGCCATGAAAGGATGTATCTGGTCTGAAATAACATTTGGGTAGGTGGTAGACGTCATAGTGTCCTGTAAATGAATGACTAGACCCAGGGTTTCCCAGCAAATCATTGCTCAAAGCATTACACTTCCTCCACTGCTTGTTTTCATCCCACAGTGCATCCTGGTACCACTTCCCCAGGTAAACTGCACACCTACCCAGCTGTCCACATGGTGCAACAGGAAATGAGATTCATCAGACCAGATGACCTTTTCCAATCATTGAAGATCCAGTTTTGATGCTCATATGCCCATTGAAGGCAATTTCAATGATGAACTGAAGTTAGCATGGGCACTTGGGGCTGCCTGCGTCTTTGCAGCCCCACTTTCAGCAGGGTTTGACGTACTGTGGTTGTGACTCATTACTTTCGTCCCCAGCTTTCAAACTACCAGTGAGTTGTGCCACAGTATCTCTTCTCTTCATATGGGATAGCCGTCACTCACTTCTAACATTGTTGAGCTGTGGTCAGCCTGCATTTTGTTGGTTGTTCATGTTTTTTTCCTCCTTGAACCACTTTTTGAAGGTACTAACCATAGCACCCCACAAGCCTTTCCATCTCAGAAATGCTCTGACCCATTCGTCTGGCCATTACAATTTGGCCCTTTCAAACTCAGTTAAGTCTGCTGCCTTTCCCATTTGAAGAACAAGAATAACACCACCAATCAACAGAGGTTAGTCTCAGATGTTATTTAATCTGTTTCACGTCGTTTACGTGCAGTTGCATCGATTTGTAGAAAGACACACTAGTCATAAATAATGTTTTGACCCTTTGGTGTATGTATGAAAGATAAAGGTTACTGGATGATGGGAAAATAAGAAGTTAAATAAAAAACAGGTCCATGGTGTGCTTATCTGCAGACCATGAAATTACTGTATATAGAAAAAAAAAAAAAAATTGTAATCTACACCTGTGATGATCTCAAACCGTATTTAAGTGAATATAGAGTAAAATTCAGTAGATGCTTTTAAAAATGTGAATACGGAGAAAAATTACTAGGTTTTTTTTTTTTTTTCAGCATTACCGTAGTTCTATAGTTGGACCTAAAAGTCAGTAGAAACTACAGATAATATGTAGTAACTGGGATCTAATAAAGGTATCAACTCTCTGAAGAGTGAACAATAGTCTTAGCTAATGCTGTTGGTGCAGCAAAAATTGATGAGATATGCAAAGTGATTACTGATGGAAACAGTTGCATTCTGTGGGTTTGTTCAGTGACACGCCCGAAATTCCCATATTATGTGATCTTTCACAAGAGCAAGTCACTGTGCCTTTGTTACATCACATTTTTTGTCAAAATGTTCATAAGTAAAAAAATAAAGAAAAAAAAAAACTTCTGTCCAACTCTTTGCCTACCTCTATTCTCATAGTGTGTTACATTTTTTCTGTTATTAACTCTTTTCTGGTACTTTTCCACTAATACCACCACTCCAGCACAGTTACCTTGCGGATCTTTTAAAAATCAAAGTGCTGCAAAAACATTTTTTTTAAGTGGCATATTATCTGCAGAACCTAAATTCATATCTTTTTTATTTTTTTATCAGATAATCTGCAAATTATATGATGGAAAGTATGGTAGTTATTGCTCGATTCTTCAAGTACAGAGTTCTTCAAAAAGCTTTATTTTTGTCGGATAGGTACCACCAGGCAGCCGTGGTGGCTTAGTGGTCTAAGCATTGGCTTCTGATCGTTTGTCTGAGTGGTCCTGGGTTCAAGTCCCGGACCTTCCAAGTTTTGCAGTTTACCCATAAAATTTACAATTCTACTTGTTTTTTAAGGGCTATCTTATGGATGATATATTTTACAAATTTCCTTTTTTTATATATGCAGTATATACATATATTTCTTCAGGTTAGTGTAATTTTGAGGGGAAAATAAGTGGTCCCAAAGTGAACACTGCTCCTGTATGTTCTGTTTTACCTGACCACAATTTTGCCCACTTTTGCATCCCCAATCCTCGCTGCTTGCACCCTATAGCAGAAGAGGTGCAGTAAAAATGCTGTACAATTAGGATTGGCAATAACTAAATAATAACAAGGAAACTGTACACCAGTTACATTTAAAATAGTATAACCATATTAGTAATCTGAATTTCTTGGCGTAGATTATAAATCCAAGTTTCCAAGCTTTCGCACATCAACCAAATGACTTTTTCAAGGAAGGTAGACAGCAAACTGAATAATAGAATGCTTCAACAATTCAAAACTGAATAATAGTACACTTCAACAATTCAAATTGTTGAAGCACTCTATTATTCAGTTTGCTGTCTACCTTCCTTGAAAAAGCCATCTGGTTGGTGTACAAAAGCTTGGAAACTTTTATTTATAATCTATACCAAGAAATTCGGATTACTAGTATAGTTATGCTATTTAATTGGCAATAACTGCTGGAAAGAGGAGAGAAAAAAATGTCAACCTCACATAGAACGTAACTTCATATTTGAAAGGTATTCTAACATACATGCAGAAAAATTTACGGTTGAAACCTCAGTTAAAGTAAATACTAACTGCAATCACAAATACTTCACAGTTACAAATGGAATTTTTATCTGTGTATGTAGCCTAATGATAGCGTACTAATCAGATAATTATGTATCAATTGCATTTTAATCAATGCTAGTAGTGTGCAATAGTGCCAAATAGCTTCTTAATTATAGCATATGAAATTGATTAAAATGGACAAATCATTCACATAAAAATCGGATTTTAATTGATGTTCGATATATTTAATCAATATGTTCAAATACATTAGTCAGTCGAACATATCACTTTAAAGTTCACTGAATTTTTTTACAGATTTCAATTCTGGAAAGTTGGAAGGTCTGCAAATGAGGCATGCATGTAGTGTGTTTATCTTATGTGGCACTGGCTCTATTCATTCCCTAAAATCAGTGATCCTAAATTAGGGACAGCCAACTGCTTTATAGCCATTAGAGTTGCTCACAGTGGTAATTAAGCACCACCACCTCAAAATAATAATAATAATAAAATACATTCAGCAACTGTTATGCAGAGAGTTTTAAAATAAATTGAGTGTGAATCTTCGAATATCCATCTTTGAATTGTTGCTATTACACCTATTCACACTGCCATGCATTTCAAAGTAACTGAAGTATATCGAACATCAATTAAAAGGATTTTAATTGATGTTCGATATATTTAATCAATGTGTTCAAATACATTAGTCAGTCGAACATATCACTTTAAAGTTCACTGAATTTTTTTACAGATTTCAATTCTGGAAAGTTGGAAGGTCTGCAAATGAGGCATGCATGTAGTGTGTTTATCTTATATGGCACTGGCTCTATTCATTCCCTAAAATCAGTGATCCTAAATTAGGGACAGCCAACTGCTTTATAGCCATTAGAGTTGCTCACAGTGGCAATTAAGCACCACCACCTCAAAATAATAATAATAATAATAAAATACATTCAGGAACTGTTATGCAGAGAGTTTTAAAATAAATTGAGTGTGAATCTTCGAATATCCATCTTTGAATTGTTGCTATTACTCCTATTCACACTGCCATGCATTTCAAAGTAACTGAAGTATTTCAGATTGAATCATCAGTCAGAGAAATTGAAATTACATGAAAATGTATTGTTTTGGGTAGTGTAATGGCTATTATATGTACAGGCAGGAGATTCTTTCGCGTATTAATGGAATTCCACTTTTTTCGAGATCATATGGATCATTCTCGAGACCGATGCAAAACTGAAGAGAAATTTTGGGGGGATTGGTTGTGGTGGTGGTTTAAAGGTGTATCATTTTCCGTCTGAGGACAAAATTCCGTCTTTCAAAAGTTTTGTAAACAGAAGTTAGACATAGTGAAGATTTATCCCACAATCGTAATATTATTTCTCGTGATGCTTCCTTTCTCCTGTATTGTTGTTAAATATCATTTTAATTGCATAAATGTATGTATTTCGGCTTGAAAGTGTAAGCAACATTTTCTGAAAGCAAAAGTTTAGATGCAGCAAATATTTCATTGTAATTTTAAATTATTTCTCTTGCTATTTTCTTTCTGCCTAGTATTGTTGTTAAACATTATTTTATTCCATATATATTTGTATTGAAGCTTTAAAATGGAGGAAAAATTTCCCAAAATGTAAGACGATAATTTCTTTAGCCATCGTAATTTTTCCCCCACTAATCTGTGTTGTTAAATATTATTTTTCCCCATAAGTGTTTATATTTCAGCTTGATAAAAGAGGTAATATTTTCCAAAAACGGAAGTGACATAGTTGGAAAATTTTTAAGAATCGATACATGATGTTAAAAAATATTCACATTTTGGAAGTTTGATATCATGAATCATGGTCCTCAGGCTGAAAATTCGTATTTCCACTATATTGACCAAAGTCACTGGGCACCTAGAAGAGAAACACAACACAGCATTTATTGACATACATTAGTATGGTGTCGGTCCACCTTTGGCCTTAATGCATGCACTAACCCTTCGAGACATGCTTTTGACAAGGTTTTGGAACACAGCTATAGGTATGCACTTCCATTCAGTTCACTTCCATGCTGCTGCTGACTGTTGCTTAGTAGTAGGCCTTGGTTCCAAATGCAGTGCTCCAATTCATTCCAAAGGCATACTTGCCAACTTTTATGGATTTCTGCTTGATTTTACGGATACAGGTATTTTTTTACGGATTTTTTAATATTTCGATTGCTCAATCGAAACATTTCAACCCCTGCAACCGTCCACTTAGATTTTCTACCGGACCTTACGAGCACTGTGTCACGTGATGATGTCATCTTCGACTCGTTGGCTTCGTGATGTCGTATGGGTAGCTCTCTCTCCACGGGAGTGCTCAAGTGACGTGCCGAGTGTTGACACTAGACGCATGTGCAGAGTCTGCAACGGTGGCCGTTCCATTTTGTATTTCCACGGCCTGACTTGATCAAGCGAGTGGCAACGCTGATCGAGCGGCCGCCATGGTATTTCAGTCCTTGTAGATGCTAGTTCACCGTAGCAGTTGATTGGTCTCCTCTTGGGAGCGAAATCACAGCCAATGAAAGAGAAGGGTAAAATTTGCATGCACAGTGTTGAGAAATGTTGTTGTAGCAGCAAAAGAATACTTTCTTATGTGTGTTGTTTTTAGTGTGTGATGTTGTGTCTTTGTTGTAGAGTTGAATTACCGGGAGAAGCGAGTTGTTACTTTAGCTTTTATGCAAATCTATAAAGATGAGTACTAAGATTGTACCATTTCAAAGTTATTTTCAAACTTTTAAGGAAGCATACACAGCAAACTTCCAGTGTATCAGGAAATCTAATAAAGCTGTAAAATTTACATTTTGCGACATTCTCCAAAACGATTTTAACATCGCCCATGGAGGCAGAAATGGTAATTTTCATCATGCAAATGGTCCCAAACACAAAGGTAATGTGAAGTGTACTGGTATTAACTCCAAACTAACTACGTTTTTTAAAACATCGGATAATAGTCAAGGAAATGTAACTCGTGGCAAATTGTTTACGTCTTTTTTTATGCAACACAACATGCCATTCAGTGCTGCCAGCTATGCTGGTCCACCACTTTTTTGGCAGATGTTTCCAGAAGATGAAACTGCCAAATGTTATGGCTGTGGGAAGACCAAAATGATGGTGAATGCCCATGAAATGGCTTTAGATCGAACTTCCGCTGTTGTGAAACTTTTACAAGAAGGGCTGTTTTCTGCAGCATGTGATGGAAGTTATGAAAGTGATTACAATACAGTGAAAGTGATTGTATTATGCAGTGTTAGAATTAGAAATAAATCTTCTACTAGCCCAGCAGACCATTAGAATTTGCAAGCTGTCGGTCCACCAAAATGGCCACTGGTCCATAGAATAAAATAATAATAACAATATATGTAGAAAATAACGTAATTACTTCAATAGAATTATCTCCAATATTTGTTTTCAAACCTATCATTAGTTTGCAGCCTAAAAAAAAACTATACAGCAACAAAAAAAAAAAAAAAAATAGAAATAAATTTTTTGGCATTTGACAAATTAGAAGAAAAACAAACTTACTAGCCATCCGGGCCAGTAAAATCAATAGTTCAGTGGTCCAACAGAAGTTTTACTGGCCAGTGGACCACTGGGTAATTCGAACACTGTTATGTAATCCTGATATACAAGGTGATAATTAGAAGGTATGTAACATACAGCTTTGAATGCAATGTGTAGGTACTCTTAAAGTGAATATTTCCTTTTTTACAGGAAATGTTTAGTTTGGTATTGAAACACCACAGGTTTGCAAGGCTAATTAACATTGAACAAAATTAAGATTTTACTTTATGGTTTTTTAAATTATTATTTTAAACACAGATAATACTAGTTTAGTTATTGTGGTATATGCAGAGATTTTTACTGCATATTTATTAATATAATTATGTTTTGTTTGGTGGTAAATGGCGTTCATGCAGAAGTTTTACTGATGCACATTTTCCAAAGTTGGCAAGTATGCATAGATGCTCTATGGGATTAAGATCCAGGCTCTGTGCTGGCCAGTCCACACACGATACGGAATTATCGTCAAACTACGCCATAACAGTCCTTGCTTTATGGCTCGGTGCATTATCCTGCTGGTACCAACAAGGCTTGGTTCCATAGTATTGCCACATAGTTGGTAGGGAATAATTGTCCAGAATATCAAGGTAGACGTGCTGGTTAGCAGGTTTGTCCACGATAACCAATGGACCGGGACCATACCACGAAAAACACCCCCATACAAGTACACTGCCAGCTCCAAACTTGACCGTAGGAAAAGTACACTATGGTAAATAGCGTTCCCCCTGCTGCCGCCATACCCACACACGGCCATCAGACTGATGGATCATATATCTGGATTCATCAGTCCATAGGACCTGTCTCCATTGATCTACAGTCCACGATAAATGTTCTATCATCATCATTGTCAACCATTATCAATCCACTGCTGGACGAAGGTCTCCCCAAGTTTCCTCCACAACGGTCTGTCTTGTGCCAGTCTCCTCCATGTCACTCTCGCATACTTTCGAATTTCATCCACCCATCTTCCACATGGTCTTCTTCTCGGTCTTTTCCTGTCCCTTGGAATCCAATCAAAAATTTCGGCTGTCCATCAATGGTCTGTCCTTCTGGCAGTATGTCCAGCCCATTGCCATTTCAGGGATTTAACTCTGATCATGATGTCTTCCACTCTTGTCATTTTTTCTGATCCACGAGTTCCTCTTCTTATCTCTCCTGGTTACACCAAGTATGCACCTCTCCATGCTTCCTTTGAGTTGTCTGCAGCCTTTGTATGTCTCTTTTAGTTAAGGTCCACGTCTCTGCACCATACGTAAGCACTGGAAGGATGCATTGATCAAACACTTTTCTTTTAAGACATAATGGCATATTGCTCTTGAAAATTATGCTGTTTCTTCCAAAAGCTCTCCAGGCAAGTTTTGTACGCCGATTAATTTCTTCATCAATGTGACCCTCACTTGATATCTGCTGTCCAAGATAAACGTACGTGTCTGTTATCTCCAGCTTTTCTCCATCAATCGATAAATCTTCATTTCTTGTAAAAGCATTGAACATCACTTTTGTCTTCTGAAAGTTCATTTTTAATCCCACTTCTTTACTCTTGTCAGCAAGTTCCTGGATCATACTCGGCAGCTCTGATGGGGTAGTTGCAAAAATGACTATGTCATCAGGAAAATGAAGGTGGGTTAGATAATATCCATTAATCTTTATCCCTTTGTTTTTCCAGTTCAGTGATTGAAAGACATTTTCCAATGTGGCATTAAAGAGCTTCGGAGATATGGTGTCACCTTGTCTCACTCCTTTTCCAATTTTTATGTGTGTTGTATTTTCAAACAGCCGAATCTTTGCACTTGCATTTTCATAGATGTTATTAATAATATTAATGTACGCATCTTCAGTACCACTGGATTTCAGGGCCATTGTAACTGCTGATGTTTTCACCGAATCAAAGGCTTTTTCATAATCGATAAAAGCCATGCACAATGGAAGTTCATATTCCCTCGCTCTTTCAATTAGTTCTCTCAGTACGTGGATATGATCTATTGTGCTGTAGCCACTCCTGAATCCAGCTTGTTCTCTCGGTTGAGCCATGTCCAGTGTCACCTTTAAGCGGTGTGAAAGAACTTTAGTGAAGATTTCATAAACCACCGATAGGAGGCTGATAGGTCTGTAGTTCCTGAGATCCTCAATGTCACCTTTTTATGTAGCAAGATCATTGTAGCGTTGTTCCAATCCTTAGGAATCTTCCCTTCATTAAGGCATCAAGTGAAAATTTGGGCGAGTACTGTTTCAATTTCTCCACTTGCTTCTTGTATGATGTCTACAGTAATTCCATCTTCTCCTGGAGCTTTTCCCTGCTTCATGTTCTTGATTGCATGTGCAACTTCTGCTGGGAGGACTGGAAGAACTCTGGTACTGGTACCTTTCATGATGTCTGGAGTACATGTATCATCCCTTTCATATAATTTGGAGTAGAAATCTTTCACTCTTGTCAAAATTTCGCCTCTATTTCTTGTTACAGAACCATCTTCTTTTCTCAGTGCCATAATCTGTTTTCTTCCCTTACTGAGATGTCCCTTTGCTATATTTAGGCTTTGGTTGTTTTCAATTGCTTTCCTTACTAGTTCACAGTTGAATTTCCTTACGTCTTCAGTGATACTTTTTCGTACTGTCTTGCATAGCTCTATATATTCCACTTTGGAAGTCACATCTTCTTTAGTTGTCCTCATCACTCTTCTTTTTTGCATCAACATTTTGGTTTTTCCTGATAATTTGTTCACATGCAATTTGTTCTTAGACCCAGCTAATTTTGTTGCTGTTTCCATAAGAGCTTTGGTTACTTTTCTGTTAACTTCAGAAATATCCACTTCTTCCGATGTTAGGCCTTCTAAAGCAGAGAATCTGTTCTTCAGTTCCAATTTGAAGGTATTATGGTGTTTTTTAAGGTTGGTTATGTCAATACATTTTGTTTGTCTTATGAGCTTGCTACGTTCGAGTTTAGTGTTGAGGTGCATCTTACATCTCACCAATCTATGGTCACTGCCTGTGTTGAACTTGTTTAGCACACTGCAGTCTTCTATGACAATTTTTTTTTTTACACATAATAAAATCAATTTCACTTGTCGTCCCATTTGGATGTCTCCATGTCCATTTCCTGTGTGGCTTTTTCTTGAAAAAGGAGTTCAAGATGAAAAACCCTTCTGCCTCTGCAAACTCTACGAGAGTATTTCCACGCTGGTTTCTGTTGCTGTGACCAAATTTACCTACTAAAGTTTTATTCTGTTGCCGTTGCCCTATTTTTGCATTGAAATCTCCCATAATTATCTTTAAGTACAACTTACCTTTATTATTTAGATGACGAATTTCCTCATAAAATTCTTCAATTTCTTCTTCAGGATGACTTGTGGTGGGTGCATAAGTTTGAATAATCTGAGCCTGGTATCTTCTCGAGAGTTGAATAACGAGTCTTGCAGCTCTGTCAGAGGAACTTTCAATTTCTACAACTTTATCCTTCAGTTTCTTGTTTATTCTAAATCCAACACCACTAGTTCTGCCAGTATCAGTCCCACAATAGTAGAAGAGATGTCCACTTTTCAGTTCAATGAGATCTTCTCCTTTTCTCCTTACCTCACTTAGCCCGACGATGTCCCACTTGATCCTTTGTAGTTCCCCTTCCAATTCAAGAAGCCTTGAATCAGAAGATCGGGAGCGTCCATTATACGTAGCCAAGGTCAGCATCATATGGCAGCCTAGTCCGGTCCTCCGGTGATTCTTAGCACCCTCTGCCTTCATGTCACACTGGCCGCTGCCTTGGCCAGGTACATTCCAGCTGCCGGAGACTGAGGGCCAAGATTTAAGTTGTGGAGTCATTTTGGAGGGGTTTGGCCATAACTCACCACGCTGGCCATGCGGGTTGGTGAGTGTGGGATAGCATTTCCTCTAATCCCGATGGTATAGTTATACCGCTATTGGCGGTCGTCAGAGCCCCTTTAGTGGGAACAGGATGTACCACGAGAAGGCGGGGTTGACATTTGTCAAGGAGAGGCTGTGATGTTACGCACCACCTGACCTTACATCCTAAATGTTCTTTACACTATGTTCTTTACAAATGTTCTCTTCCAAAATGTTCTTTACACTATGTTCTTTACAAATGTTCTCTTCCAAAATGTTCTTTACACTATGTTCTTTACAAATGTTCTCTTCCAAAATGTTCTTTACACTATGCTAAATGACGAGTAGCATTCTGAGTGGAGTTGAAAGGCTTATGAGCAGCCGCACGACCATGATAACCCATGGAATGAAGTTTTTTGTGAATGGTACGTGTACATACCGAGGTTTCAGCATTTTTACTCACCTGTATACTGAGGTCTTGTGCAGTACTCCGTCAATTATCTGTAACGACTCTCCTGAGGCTTCGATGTCTTCTACTACTGATTTTCTTTGGTTTGCCATGTTTCGCTGCTTCAGCCATGTGTCTTCCACTTATTTAGTACATCCAGAACAGTTGACTTGGGTATGTTTAAATGCCTCTCGATTTTTCTTATGGACAACCCACTAATATAACACCCAACAATCTTACCTTTCTCAAAGTCAGTTCTCTCCCACCACAACATTTTCACTCGACCTCACAGTGCGATATGATCGCGGTCAGCTGCAGGCTTGTTTTTATACCGTTTGCAGCTGTACAGCGTATCTTAACAACACAACAGATCCATTTATTTGCTTTTGAAAGGGTGTCCGGTGACTTTTGTCAATATAGTGTATGTCCTGAGATGACTATAATTTCATCCAACAGCATGATGGATGTAGTTATAGTTATCTGAGAGAAAAGCGACAAAGTAATTGGTAAGGAAAGATATTAGCAAAAAGAAAAAAATAAGCGATTGATGCTGTGCAGCTGCAGAGTTAACTGAAGACAAATATGGCTGTGGAATTTGCAGAGAAGAAAGCAAGACTTGCTCACAAGAGAAAATATGAACTGATTTTTCAATTACAAAAACAAAACAAGAAAAAACTTTGAAAGCAGTGTCTTTTAAAACCATTTTGTTTTGAATTCAGTAATTTTATATTGTGAATACAGTGATGCGCTCCAGTTTAATATTTACATAAATAAATTACAGTGAACAATTCCATCTTGCTTATGCTGCATTATACCCACACTTTTTCACTGCACAGTCTGAATTTTCACCCAGTTAAAAAGTTCAGCATTTTTTTTCTTCATCTGTATCATGTATGTATAAATTTCCTTGGCTATATATAGCATGCTATACCTAATTGAATAAGATTATATTGCACCCCATGTCTTATGGAAACCATTACCGTATTATTTTCAGAAATCAAGCTGCTGTACTTTAAAAAACATAAATAAATGAGAATTTTAAATGGAACTTCTAATTGTAACATTTTTCTGTAGATTTTCGGCATAACATAACAGTCCAGCAAACTCCAGTTGTTCGTCCAGAATCAAAGGGAATACAATACATGTCTAGTCCGGACAGTCCCCCATCTTCACCAAATTTACTTCGGCTGCGTGTTTATGCATGTAAGTATTGGAAAGTATGGTTCAAGTTCTTTCATGTTAAAATTTTCTGTTATAAAGCGAAATTAGAAAAGAGTAGTCGTCCTACCACTTTTGCTGTTTAATGTAGTTTATTCATAACTAAATTGTTGGTTAGTGTATAGTTTCTGTATTTTTAACACATAATAACATAATAAGTTAACACTTTTGCTACCAGCAGGTGCACTCGCCTTCTGTAGAAATCGTCGGGGAGGGGGGCAGATAAATAAGTAAATATCTGAAGTTCCAGTAACGGGATTCCCAAAATATTTATACCACCTACTAGTTGGCTGACCACAAGTCATTTATAGCAAAACATGCAGAAGTTGCGTGCAACCGACGTGGCCCAAAAGTTAAACGTGATGTTGTATAGGCCATAAAGGTGCAGGCAACTTCATACAAGATTATGTAAAAAAAGGCAATTTTGAGGTATAAGTGGGGCATATCTCAGTTCTTGAAGCAATCATTGCAGGGAGATAGAAAAAAGAAATTGTAGAAAGTCTATAAATAATGAGTGCTCCTCCCTTTTTCCTTCCCTTGTGATAGTGTGTTGTGTCTAGTGGAGGTTGAGCTGTGACACCGCATCAGCCCGAGACCATGGAAACATAATACCCTACTGGGGGAAGGCAATTCCCCCTTAGGTGGTTCCACACACTGATTCCTTAGCACAGAGTGGCTGGTGGAAGCAAACTAAGAGAAAACTGGGTGAACACTTTTCCCTTACTAACAATATTTCTCTGCTCACATGCAGTTTATATAAACAAATGCTGCAGGAAAAGTAGCCTCCTTTCTTCCCATTTGGGCTATAAATTTATTTTTTCCATTAGACAGCCAGACGTGCCAACTCTCCGGATTCAGGCGGGAGACTCCCGATTTTCAGCCATTCCTCCTGCCCTCCGGATAAATGTCAAATTCTCCCGATTTTCGCCGATAATTAGCTGTTACAATGGTCGAAATAACGAAATTCCATCACTCACAGCCTTGGATCGACACAGAAGAAAAAGATTTGGAACTGCTTGTGAAATCTTTTTCTTTCTGCGTCGATGCAAGACGTAATTTACACTCATTAGTATCGTACTTTTCCTCTCCTCATATTTGCTAAAAGAAAGCCACCCCGGTGGCGCAGTGGTCTATTTTATGTTGGTTACAAAAACACTCGCGTGCCAGCTGTGACCTACTTATTGTTTCACGTCTCCCTGCTTTTAGCTGTGAGCTCTGTTTATGTTTTCTTTAGAGTTTTGAGGAGTACTCTTCGGTTTTGCTTTACTGTGGAGATTTTTATTTCTTGTTTTGCACCATGTTTGTCTCTTTTCCCTTCTTCGTCGCATTTAGTAGAAGATTAATGTTCTCCTTTGTTCATCTCTAATTGCGAATATGTTATTGTCAGCTTTGTTTTATCTTCTATTGTAGCATTTTGTGTACACTTAGTTTGTGAATTTTTGTTTTTTTTCTCATTCCTTTCGCTTACTTTTTGCGGGAGATTTTTCCTTTTGTATTACGCCACTTTCGCGGTTTTTAATGTTTTATTTTATGTCATATCTTTGGTAATTTGTTTCTTCTTTAAAACGGAAATTCGAGGGCTGGGAAAAAAAAAACCCTATTGATTGTATCTGGTTGACAACTGTTTTCACTATACTTTTTGTTTTGCATATAAACATACAGTCTGCATTTAGAATAACTTCTTAAGCATTAAAAATGCTATGTACCAATAATACTACTTCTGAAAAATTGCTCCTGCATCCGAAAAATGTCGATAAAAAATAGTGCTCATGTGATTTTATGAGCTGTAAAAAATCTCCTAATTTTTCGATTTTGAAGGTTGGCACATCTGGACAGCACTTACTTCACTTGAGCATGATAGATTTCGGGATGTTAACAGACGTGCACCTTCTTTTTTTTTTTTTTTCTTTGTGTTTTTCTCCCCACCCACACTAATTTGTAGTTCGATAAAAATCCCATAGCTGCTTTTGTAATCAAAGCGTGAGGATGGCCGACCCCATAAATAGCAAAAAGTTTTACTCCAAAAGGCAAAAATTAGAATCCGATGTCAGGTTTCCTTCTCCTTGAATACCTGATCCCACTGCTGGTCCATCTGGATTAATTAACCTCGCTACAAATCTTTCTGCTATAGATGATCCAACTGTTAGTCCTACATCAACCTATTCTGTTGAATCGGTCATAAGTGACCACGAATCAAGTCTTTTCAATTTTGAAATTTCTTCTGCATCCGATTCTGATCCAGATTATGAAATCAGTACTGAAGAGTATGTTGATGATTGTGATTTCTTGCGAACAATGGAAGAACCTCGGTGTTTAGACATGAATCCCGTACCTCACGAACAGCAGCAAATAATTTGGGGGCCAGTTGATTCCTCAAAGCAAAAAGAAATTTCATTGACAGCACCCTCAGGTATATGGCTCAATTTAATGAATTTTGACCCCCTTACAGCTATTGACATTTTCTTCTACCTATCACCACATTCGAGGGTGAAACAATGGCTGCCAACATCTGTAAGTGAAATGAAAAATCTTGGTCTGCTTCTTTGGGTGGGCCTGGTTAGATTTCCAAAGATTACAGATTATTGATCCACTCATGTGCTGTTTCAAAACCGAATTGCGCCTAACACTTTGAGCAGAAATAGATTTCAGCTCCTACTTAAGTTATGGCACTAAGCTGACAACTCTCAAGATCCAGGGAACGATCACACTTATAAGGTCAAAAGGTTTATGAAGATACTGCTGTGCAACATGAATAAATTGAAACAGCCGGGGAAAAGAAGTTTCTGTGGATGAAAGTCTTGGTTTTAGGCAATACTTTACCAGAAAGCCCCACAAATATGGTATAAAAATGTATAAGTTATGCGATGCGGAGGGCTACATAAATTCTGCCTTGTTACATTCAGGCAAAGGAACCACCATTGGCACTGGTGGCCATAGTATGGAAGTTGTGAAGAAGCTTTCAGCAGATTATTTAAATGCTGGTCGCAGTTTATATACAGACATCAGTGAATCTTGCAGAATATTTAGTGAGCAAGACACTCACTATACTGGAACTTTGTCAAAAAAGCCGGCTGGTGTACCAAAAGTGGTAACGGAGAAAAAAGTAGGAAAAGAATCTTTTGCACGCATGAAAAGCAATGGACTCGTGGTGTGCAAATGGAAGGACAAGAGGGAAGTTATCATGATTTTGACTTGCCATTCTGGAAAACTAGTTCATTCTGGGAAAAAAAACTCGAAACGGGGGGTAAAGCTGAAGTCTGATTGCATTGTGGCTTACAACAAAGCCAAAGTGGGGATTGACAAATCAAATCAAATTACATCATATTATTCGTGCTTGAGGAAAACGGTTCGCTGGTACCACAAAGTAGCAATAGAGTTCATCTTAGGAACTGTTATTGCAAACACTAAAATAGTGTACAATGCTATTGCTTCAACGAGGCCCGGGTTGAAAACAAATGAGCCTTGAAGACATACGCCCAGAGTTGGCCATGCTTTTGCAGATGAATGCTGTTCACCAAGTGCAAACGCCATCACCACGAAATGTGATCAACCATGCACTAGTTGAAACTGAAATTCGACAAACTGGAAAAAGAAAAACTCGCAGAAAGAGACTGTATTGTAAGTACTTCTACCAAGAAATGAAAGCACAGTATGGAGTATCAGTTGCAAAGAAAAAAACTAGGCAAGTTACAACACAGTGTAAGGCATATGACGGAGAACCATTTATGTGCAAGGATCTTTTTTTTTTTTTCCGCTCATAAAACGAGCTTGTAAAGTGTAAATACGGTAATGTATTCATTTATATATAAAATTATTTCCACATAATTTGTATACATGTATATACTAATTACAGCTAAATACTGGAAAATAGCTTGTAAAGTATCAGTTTAGTAATGTTCGTTAGTATTCTGTATTGTTGAAATGTGTTTCACAATAATGTTCTTTTCAAATTTCATATATAAATTGCAAATAAATTTAGGTATTTTATAATTATTACGATTTTATAGAAACAGTATTTTTTAATAATGATGTAGCCCCTCCCCCTCCCCCATCAAATTTGTACTCTATATTTTACTTTAACAAAAAAACTACTTGTAATATATTATGAAAATTTCGAAAATATACACAAAAATCTATGGCATCTATGAAAAAAATAATAGTGTACCCATGGGCCATATAGCCATCTAATTTATGATGTATTTCTTCAGTATGTTGCGTAGTAGTCTAATGCTTCAAAACATGGGTAAATCTAGTGGAAGGAATACAAAATAAAAACCAAATTAATTAAAATGTTCAAGGCGTCTGCACTCAGTGTAGCTTTCCTTTTATTAATTTTGCTTATTTTTTCCAAACAGGATAACATTTTATGCCCCATATATATATTTTTTTTTTACCACATGCTACTTGCCATAAAAACAAAATATAATATATATAACCTACAAAGCAGAAACTACAATAAAAATAATAAGAATAAAAAATAAAAAACTTAAAAGCCAACAAGGAAAGAGAATAAAAAATAATAAAACCGAAATGCAGAAAGTGTTGAAAATGCTGAGCCTTGGCTTTATCAAGGACCAGCAAAACTCTGCATTTTCTCACTACCACAAAGACCTAGTTGAAAATGGATTTCTGCAAAGTCATAGATGCAAGTATAAGTCCCCCAAAAAATCCAAAGTACGTAACCACCCTCAAAGGTGTGGAAACTAAATAATTAAGCAACAGATTTTGCATACATCTATAACTTTCTTGGCCCAACCCATACTCATCGGGCTATGACGACCGCCAGTAGTAGTATAACTATACCATCGGGATTAGAGGAAATGCTATCCCACACTCACCAACCTGCTTGGCCAGCATGGTGAGTTATGGCCAAACCCCTCCAAAATGACTCCACAACTTAAATCTTGGCCCTCAGTCTCCGGCAGCTGGAATGTACCTGGCCAAGGCGGCGGCCAGTGCGACATGAAGGCAGAGGGTGCTAAGAATCACCGGAGGACCGGACTAGGTTGCCATTTGATGCTGACCTTGGCTACTTACAATAGACGCTCCCTATCTTCTGATTCAAGGCTTCTTGAATTGGAAAAAGAACTACAAAGGATCAAGTGGGACATCGTTGGACTAAGTGAAGTAAGGAGAAAAGGAGAAGATCTCATTGAACTGAAAAGTGGAAATCTCTTCTACTATCATGGGACATATACTAGCAGAACTAGTGGTGTCGGATTTATAATAAACAAGAAACTGAAAGATAAAGTTGTAGAAGTTGAAAGTTCCTCTGACAGAGCTGCAAGACTCGTTATCCAACTCTCGAGAAGATACCAGGCTCAGATTATTCAAACTTATGCACCCACCACAAGTCATCCTGAAGAAGAAATTGAAGAATTTTATGAGGAAATTTGTCATCTAAATAATAAAGGTAAGCAGCACTTGAAAATAATTATGGGAGATTTCAATGCAAAAATAGGGCAACGGCAACAGAATGAAACTTCAGTAGGTAAATTCGGTCACGGCAACAGAAACCAGCGTGGAAATACTCTCGTTGAGTTTGCAGAGGCAGAAGGGTTTTTCATCTTGAACTCCTTCAAGAAAAAGCCACACAGGAAATGGACATGGAGACATCCAAATGGGACGACAAGTGAAATTGATTTTATTATGTGTAACAAGAAATTTGTCATGGAAGACTGCAGTGTGCTGAACAAGTTCAACACAGGTAGTGACCATAGAATGGTTAGATGTAAGATACACCTCAATGCGAAACTCAAGCGTGGCAAGCTCATAAAACAAACAAAGTGTATTGATGTGACCAACCTTAAAAAGCATTATAATACCTTCAAGTTAGAACTGAAGAACAGATTCTCTATTCTAGAAGGTCTACCATCAGAAGAAGTAGACATCTCTGAAGTTAACAGAAAAGTAACCAAAGCTCTTATGGAAACAGCAACAAGATTAGATGGGTCTAAGAACAAGTTGCATGTGAACAAATTATCAGGAAAAACCAAAATGTTGACGCAAAAAAGAAGAGAGATGAGGACAACTAAAGAAGATGTGACTTCCAGAATGGAATATATAGAGCTATGCAAGACAGTACGAAAAAGTATCACTGAAGATGTAAAGAAATTCTACTGTGAACTAGTGAGGAAAGCAATTGAAAACAACCAAAGCCTGAAGATAGCAAAGGGACATCTTAGTAATGGAAGAAAACAGATTATAGCACTGGGAAAAGAAAATGGTTCTGTTACAAGAAATAGAGGCGAAATTTTGACAAGAGTGAAAGATTTCTACTCCAAATTATATGAAAGGGATGATTCATGTACTTCAGACATCATGAAAGGTACCAGAGTTCTTCCAGTCCTCCCAGCAGAAGTTGCACATGCAATCAAAAACATGAAGCGGGGAAAAGCTAGACATCATACAAGAAGCAAGTGGAGAAATCGAAACAGTACGCGCCCAAGTTTTCACTCGATGCCTTAATGAAGGGAAGATTCCTGAGGATTAGAACAATGCTACAATGATCCTGCTACATAAAAAAGGTGACATTGAGGATCTCAGGAACTACAGACCTATCAGCCTCCTATCAGTGGTTTACAAAATCTTCACTAAAGTTCTTTCATACCGCTTGAAGGTAACACTGGACATGGCTCAACCGAGAGAACAAGCTGGATTCAGGAGTGGCTACAGCACTATAGATCATATCCACGTACCGAGAGAACTAATTGGAAAAGCGAGGGAATACGAACTCCCATTGTGCGTGGCTTTTATCGTTTATGAAAAGGCCTTTGATTCGGTGAAACCATCAGCAGTTACAATGGCTTTGAAATCCTGTGGTATTGAAGATGCATACATTAATATTATTAATAACATCTATGAAAATGCTGGTTTAAAGATTTGGCTGTTTGAGAATACAGAACACATAAAAATTGGAAAAGGAGTGAGACAAGGCGACACCAAATCTCCCAAGCTCTTTAATTGTACATTAGAAAATGTCTTTCAATCACTGAACTGGGAAAACAAAGGGATAAAGATTAATGGAGATTATCTAACTCACCTTCGTTTTGCTGATGACGTAGTCATTTTTGCAACTACTCCATCAGAGCTGCAGAGTATGATCCAGGAACTTGCTGACAAGATATTCTATAAAAACAACCATTCACTTACCCGAAAGATCCCGGTCATTTTTTATCTTGTAACACTTCCAGCACGTCAATTATATTGTTGTTGGCTTTCTGAGGTTGAACTGACTCTTGGTCTATGATTTTTCTTCTTCCGGGGATGAAACGTCGTACTATCTTTTTTTTTTTTTTATTATTATTTACTGAACAACACACGCAGGGTTCTTTCTGCCATATGACACGTAACTATAGCTCGTCATCACTATAAAAAACCTCACACATACACACACTATAACCACTCATTCATACATTCCGTTAAAACCACTATGTACATATTTACACTATATATACATTCACAGGCAGTTAAACCATTTGTCAACTGTGATTAAAAAATGCTCAATCTGTTTCAAACTCCGTTTTAACCCTATTGCATGTGCCAACCTCATTCAGCCCGTCATACACAACCCTCTAGCGCTTTCAACAGGCACTGTGTCTCACCCGCCTACCACAGCTCAAGTGAGCTGATTTATTGAGGTCCGGGTCTCAGTCGCAATCTCTGCATCTCTGGCGCCATCTATTGTCATTATTGCTCTTTTTCCTTTTCTTCTCTCTTAGCTGTTGCTCTATTTTTATTAAAGCCCTCCATTGTTCACTTAAGTTGCTAGGCTCATTATAATGTTGCATAATCTTGATCTGTTTTTTTCGATTAATATTGATTCTGCAATTCGCAACTGCCTTTCGTTTTTACAGCTCTTAATAATTTTAATATCTTTAAACCTTGGATAATGATGATTTTCCAGACAGTATTGGGTTAATGCGGTCTTAGCTTCTTTTTTATTCCAATTATTTATATGCTGGTTCAATCTGTATTTTAATTTGTTCTTGGTGCTGCCTATATATGACACAGGTGGCTGTTGGTTTACAGGAATTTCATAAACTCCTGCTCTATCCAATTGGCTGATTTTTTCATTTTTTATTACTAAATTTTTTATAGTCTGTACCTTATTTCCTACTTGTATATCATATCTGCCACAGATTTTATAAATTTCAGCTGACACGCCTTCAACATATGGTATTGCACCAACATATTTTAATAGTTTTTTATCAGTCTTGCCTTTATTATTAGCCTGAGTTACTTCATAAAATACAGATTGAACCAGCATATAAATAATTAGAATAAAAAGAAGCTAAGACCGCATTAACCCAATACTGTCTGGAAAATCATCATTATCCAAGGTTTGAAGATATTAAAATTATTACGAGCTGTAAAAACGAAAGGCAGTTGCGAATTGCAGAATCAATATTAATCGAAAAAACAGATCAAGATTATGCAACATTATAATGAGCCTAGCAACTTAAGTGAACAATGGAGGGCTTTAATAAAAATAGAGCAACAGCTAAGAGAGAAGAAAAGGAAAAAGAGCAATAATGACAATAGATGGCGCCAGAGACGCAGAGATTGCGACTGAGACCCGGACCTCAATAAATCAGCTCACTTGAGCTGTGGTAGGCGGGTGAGACACAGCTGCCTCCTGATGAAGACAGTGCCTGTTGAAAGCGCTAGAGGGTTGTGTATGACGGGCTGAATGAGGTTGGCACATGCAATAGGGTTAACACGGAGTTTGAAACAGATTGAGCATTTTTTTAATCACAGTTGACAAATGGTTTAACTGCCTGTGAATGTATATAGTGTAAATATGTACATAGTGATTTTAACGGAATGTATGAATGAGTGGTTATAGTGTGTGTATGTGTGAGTTTTTTTATAGTAATTACGAGCTATAGTTACGTGTCATATGGCAGAAAGAAACCTGCGTGTGTTGTTCAGTAAATAATAAAAAAAAAAAAAAAAAAAGATAGTACGACGTTTCATCCCCAGAAGAAGAAAAATCATAGACCAAGAGTCAGTTCAACCTCAGAAAGCCAACAACAATATAATTGACGTGCTGGAAGTGTTACAAAATGAAAAATGACCGGGATCTTTCGGGTAACTGAATGGTTGTTTTTATAGAATATCATTAGTGAATTGCACGTAAATATACGCACTTTGCAGGTGATAGATACCTAAAAAGGGCAAATATTATGATTGCTGACAAGAGTAAAGAAGTGAGATTAAAAATGAACTTTCAGGAGACAAAAGTGATGTACAATTTATCGATTGATGGAGAAAAGCTAGAGATAACAGATACGCACGTTTATGTTGGACAGGAGATATCAATGAGGGTCACATTGATGAAGAAATTAATTAGGATATAAAACTTGCCTGGAGAGCTTTTGGAAGAAACAGCGTAATTTTGAAGAGCAATATGCCATTATGTCTTAAAAGAAAAGTGTTTGATCAATGCATCCTTCCAGTGCTTACGTATGGTACTGAGACGTGGACCTTAACTAAAAGAGACATACAAAAGCTGCAGACAACTCAAAGAAGCATGGAGAGGTGCATGCTTGGTGTAACCAAGAGAGATAAGAAGAGGAACTCGTGGATCAGAAAAATGACAAGAGTGGAAGACATCATGATCAGAGTAAAATCCCTGAAATGGCAGTGGGCTGGACATACTGCCAGAAGGACAGACCATTGATGGACAACTGAAATTTTAGATAGGATTCCAAGAGACAGGAAAAGACCCATAAAAAGACCACATGGGAGATGGGTGGATAAAATTCGAAAGTATGCAGCAGTAACAATGGAGGAGACTGGCACAAGACAGATCGTTGGGAAAGAGGCTTGGAGAGACCTTCGTCCAGCAATAGATTGATAATGATTGACAGTGATGATTATATATATATAAAGGGCTTGAAAAATGCGGTCATCTGCTGGTCCGTGACTGGTGAAAAATTTTAGTTGATGAGTAAAATATTCAATAGAGCAGCTTAAAATCAGTCAGCAATTATTTATACATTAATATGCCTATTGTTGGATGCGTAGAACTGTCAGTTTCTTAACAAAGCTCATTTTAATTCACAGAAGTGATGCGCAATTGTGCACCAGCATGGAAAACCTTTTTCTGCATAAAAGAAATTGGACAGTGAATGCCGTGAGTCAAAACATCCGGGCACAGTGCGCTTAACAAAGAACACGAGGCAAGAAACCGCAAGCCTGATAGAATGATTTCCCCAAATGCTGTGTGAAAAGACAGGCATTGTAAGGGTCATGTGCTTTATGAGCTGCAGCTTAATCAATTGCTGCCGTAGGTCAAAGGGCAGACATGGGAAGCCGTGTTTCCGCGGAACTGTTAGGAAAGTTCTAAAACATTGAAGGATTCTTGCTTCATCTACTCTAGAGGGAGAAAACTGAGTTTGATTATTATACAATGGTTAATCGTTTAAATTGGGTTAGCGATAAAATATTATTCAAGAGATGTGTATAAATTTTTAATAAATCAAACTTTAAAACACGAAACAAAATGACAGCCCTGTGGAGCTGTCGATTTTCAGCTGGTGAGTGAGATATTTGCCTGACTGATGAATCAGCATGAAAAATTTCAAGCCCTGTGTGTGTGTATATATATATATATATATATATATTCTATAAAGAAGATACCTAAGCAAAAAAATACATATATAATTTTGACTCACACCTAGTACAACATAGAAAAGGTTATGTATCTACCTGTGTGAGTAAAAGGAGAAAAGATAAAAAAATAATAAAATAAAACAACTGAATGTAGAAGGTGTCGAGAATACTGAGCCTTGGCTTTATCAAGGACCAGCAAAAACTCTGCATTTTCTCACTTCCACAAAGACCTAGTTGGAAATGGGTTTCTGCAAGGCCATAAATGCAAGTAACATTCCCACCTAAAATAGTTTAAAAAATATATATAAGTCATGTCCTCCGTAGAGTTGCATGACCTAGCACTAGTTAACAATTTCGCTTGCATCCATTAACCTTCCTGGCCCGACCCATGCTCTTCATCTGTTACTATTAAACAGAGAGAAGAAGATTAAAGAGAACTCAAGCTGTGAGAGTGACATAATAATTAGAAATGATTTTCAGCCATAACGAAATTCCAAGTTCGTTTGAGAGAGAATTTAAACCTGAAAATCAATGCAAAAGAAATCCAAATTTTACATTGCAATTAAAAAAGGAAATGTTAATTTATAACGAACAGATTTTTGAAAGAAAACTTGAGTCTAAAACCCCCTACTCTACAACTTATGACAGCACGAAAACGAGAATAAGTTAAAGATAATAATTAACTAAAGAAAACTTTGTGAAAGTTATATACCTTAAACAGTTAGTTGCAATATGTACAAAGTATTTCAGCAGTGCTTTAAGTGCATAATTAATTAGTTATTAAGAACTTAACTACTTTGAAAAAACAGCGCATAGACAGCGCATAGAAAAGGAACAAGCTTAGCCATCTTCTGTTCCTAGGTACCCCAAAAGACGCTCAAAGTTACAAAGAAAAGAAAGAGTTAAAACCCGCAAAAATGTTAACAGACAAACCAATGCCTAAAAGCTGAAGAGCTAAAAAACGACAGAGAAAAAGTACATGAAGTACAAACATTGAACTTATAAAACCTAGAACCCAAAAACAAGGAAGAGAGCTTACCTCTTGTGTGACAAAAACTTTTCTCCTCACAAGAGAAGAACATGGCTGACCTCTTCCGCCACTCCCTAGACGCTGGGGGCAGTGAGGGTGGGGCTGATGGCCTCCTCATACAGCAAGAAACCAACGCGCGGAGATTTTAACCAGAGAAAAAAAAATATATAAACTTAAGACTGTGGATCTGTATGATCAGAAAGAGCAGAATTAACTCTCCAGAATACATGAGAAATATTATAAAATACACGAGCAGTTTATTTAATAATCTTTGCATGTATTAAATCACCTTAGTGAGCTTCTATAGATTAATCAGAATCTTATTAATTTTAATGTTGGTTTTACTATTTTTAGTATAGCTATCCTAGTGATGAATAACTAGTTTTCTTTTTTATTTGTTTTTATTTTCTTTTATAAACAGATTTTTAAGCTTTTTTTGTGATTTTGTTTATATTATTTAATTTTTTGTTTTAATAGGACCGTCATATCCATAGCACTAAGGTTCCTTTAGGTAGTTAATAGGCATCCTCTAGCCAACTTCCTTACGGCTTTGATTGGTCAGAATCATATTATTAACTGTGTAGAAAATTAAAGCAGATCTGCCAACCTTTCTCTATTATTCAGAATAATTTTTCTTAAAGTTCTTTTGATGAAAGAAGAAGGAATTTCGTTCTCTAGAAAACTTTCTAATAGTATATTAATGTGGTAATTGAAGTCCAAATTGTTGCTGCAAATTCTTGAAATTCTTAGGACCTGAGAAATTAGTACATTCTCAATTACTTTGGTTGAAATGTTATTATTCCAGTGTAGATATTTAATTACTTTGAAAGGAAAATTAACTCTTTTATCAAAGAGGCTAATAGATGGGTTACCTCTGTTGAGCTTAATGCTTAAGTCTAGGAACTCAAGTTCCTGATTACTGTGGTTGGTTTTACATAAGTTAAGAGAGCTAGGATAGATATTATCAAAATCACTCTCTATAACTTCTGAATTATTGATACACAGCAGATCATCAATATATCTAAAAGTGTAAAGGTAGTTAGTTATCTGAGCAGGTGGGGTGATTTTTAATGAATTTATATTCCTTAAAGATGTAAAGGTAGTTATCTGAGCAGGTGGGGTGATTTTTAATGAATTTATATATACATATATATATATATATATATATATATATATATATATATATATATATATATATATATATGGAGGAGACTGGCACAAGACAGACCGTTGTGGAGGAAACTTGGGGAGACCTTCGTCCAGCAGTGGATTGATAATGGTTGACAGTGATGATGATGATATACATATATATATATATATAGTGCAAAAATGACTATGTCATCAGCAAAACGAAGGTGGGTTAGATAATCTCCATTAATCTTTATCCCCTTGTTTTCCCAGCTCCGTGACTGAAAAACACCCTCCAATGAGGCATTAAAGAGCTTCGGAGATATGGTGTCACCTTGTCTCACTCCCTTTCCAATTTTTATGTGTGTTGTATTTTCAAACAGCCTAATCTTTGCACTTGCATTTTCATAAATGTTATTAATAATATTAATGTATGCATCTTCAATGCCGCAGGTTTTCAGAGCCATTGTAACTGCTGATGGTTTCACCGAATCAAAGGCTTTTTCATAATCGATAAAAGCCATGCACAATGGAAGTTCATATTCCCTCGCTCTTTCAATTAGTTCTCTCAGCACATGGATATGATCTATTGTGCTGTAGCCACTCCTGAATCCAGCTTGTTCTCTCGGTTGAGCCATGTCCAGTGTTACCTTCAAGCGGTGTGAAAGAACTTTAGTGAAGATTTTATAAACTACTGATAGGAGGCTGATAGGTCTGTAGTTTCCGAGATCCTCAATGTCACCTTTCTTATGTAGCAGGATCATTGTAGCGGTGTTCCAGTCCTCAGGAATCTTTCCTTCATTAAGGCATCGAGTGAAAATTTGGGCGAGTACTGTTTCGATTTCTCCACTTGCTTCTTGTATGATGTCTACAGTAATACCATCTTCTCCTGGAGCTTTTCCCCGCTTCATGTTCTTGATTGCATGTGCAACTTCTGCTGGAAGGACTGGAGGAACTCTGGTACTGGTATCTTTCATGATGTCTGGAGTGCATGTATCATCCCTTTCATATAATTTGGAGTAGAAATCTTTCACTCTTGTCAAAATTTCGCCTCTATTTCTTGTTACAGAACCATCTTCTTTTCTCAGTGCCATAATCTGTTTTCTTCCCTTACTGAGATGTCCCTTTGCTATCTTTAGGCTTTGGTTGTTTTCAATTGCTTTCCTCACTAGTTCACAGTTGAATTTTCTTACGTCTTCAGTGATACTTTTTCGTACTGTCTTGCATAGCTCTATATATTCCACTTTGGAAGTCACATCTTCTTTAGTTGTCCTCATCTCTCTTCTTTTTTGCATCAACATTTTCGTTTTTCCTGATAATTTATTTACATGCAACTTGTTCTTAGACCCAGCTAATCTTGTTGCTGTTTCCATAAGAGCTTCGGTTACTTTTCTGTTAACTTCAGAGATGTCCACTTCTTCCGATGTTAGGCCTTCTAAAGCAGAGAACCTGTTCTTCAGTTCCAACTTGAAGGTATTATGGTGTTTTTTAAGGTTGGTTATGTCAATAGATTTTGTTTGTCTTATGAGCTTGCCACGTTCAAGTTTAGTGTTGAGGTGCATCTTACATCTCACCAATCTATGGTCACTACCTGTGTTGAACTTGTTTAGCACACTGCAGTCTTCTATGACGAATTTTTTGTTACATATAATAAAATCAATTTCACTTGTCGTCCCATTTGGATGTCTCCATGTCCATTTCCTGTGTGGCTTTTTCTTGAAGAAGGAGTTCAAGATGAAAAACCCTTCTGCCTCTGCAAACTCAACGAGAGTATTTCCACGCTGGTTTCTGTTGCCGTGACCGAATTTACCTACTGAAGTTTCATTCTGTTGCCGTTGCCCTATTTTTGCATTGAAATCTCCCATAATTATTTTCAAGTGCTGCTTTCCTTTATTATTTAGATGACAAATTTCCTCATAAAATTCTTCAATTTCTTCTTCAGGATGACTTGTGGTGGGTGCATAAGTTTGAATAATTTGAGCCTGGTATCTTTTCGAGAGTTGGATAACAAGCCGTGCAGCTCTGTCAGAGGAACTTTCAACTTCTACAACTTTATCCTTCAGTTTCTTGTTTATTATAAATCCAACACCACTAGTTCTGCCAGTATCTGTCCCACGATAGTAGAAGAGATGTCCACTTTTCAGTTCGATGAAATCTTCTCCTTTTCTCCTTACCTCACTTAGCCCCACGATGTCCCACTTGATCCTTTTTAGTTCCTCTTCCAATTCAAGAAGCCTTGAATCAGAAGATAGGGAGCGTCCATTGTACGTTGCCAAAGTCAGCATCAGATGGCAGCCTAGTCCGGTCCTCCGGGGATTCTTAGCACCCTCTGCCTTCATGTCGCACTGGCCGCTGCCTTGGCCAGGTACATTCCAGCTGCCGGAGACTGAGGGCCAAGATTTAAGTTGTGGAGTCATTTTGGAGGGGTTTGGCCATAACTCACCACGCTGGCCAAGCGGGTTGGTGAGTGTGGGATAGAATTTCCTCTAATCCCGATGGTATAGTTATACCGCTATTGGCGGTCGTCAGAGCCCCTTTAGTAGGAACAGGATGCACCACGAGAAGGCGGGGTTGACATTTGTCAAGGAGAGGCTGTGATGTTACGCATCACCTGACCTTACATCCCATCAGAGCTGCAGAGTATGATCCAGGAACTTGCTGACAAGAGTAAAGAAGTGGGATTAAAAATCAACTTTCAGAAGACAAAAGTGATGTTCAATGCTTTTACAAGAAATGAAGATTTATCGATTGATGGAGAAAAGCTGGAGATAACAGACACGTACGTTTATCTTGGACAGCAGATATCAAGTGAGGGTCACATTGATGAAGAAATTAATCGGCGTACAAAACTTGCCTGGAGAGCTTTTGGAAGAAACAGCATAATTTTCAAGAGCAATATGCCATTATGTCTTAAAAGAAAAGTGTTTGATCAATGCATCCTTCCAGTGCTTACGTATGGTGCAGAGACGTGGACCTTAACTAAAAGAGACATACAAAGGCTGCAGACAACTCAAAGAAGCATGGAGAGGTGCATACTTGGTGTAACCAGGAGAGATAAGAAGAGGAACTCGTGGATCCGAAAAATGACAAGAGTGGAAGACATCATGATCAGAGTTAAATCCCTGAAATGGCAATGGGCTGGACATACTGCCAGAAGGACAGATCATCGATGGACAGCCGAAATTTTAGATTGGATTCCAAGGGACAGGAAAAGACCCAGAAGAAGACCACATGGGAGATGGGTGGATGAAATTCGAAAGTATGCAGGGGTGACATGGAGGAGACTGGCACAAGACAGACCGTTGTGGAGGAAACTTGGAGAGACCTTCGTCCAGCAGTGGATTGATAATGGTTGACAATGATGATGATGATGATGATATATATAGTGATGCTTTTTTACCAGTTTTTGATATTAAATCCTGACAAAGTTAGCATTGGAAAACTAGTTTGTCTTTGTTATACCTAGTAGTCTGAAGAACAACAGAAGAATGCCAAATAATTACATTGAAGCCTCCATTGGCTGTCACTCGTATTCCGTGGTTGCATGATAAGTGGGTATCTGACACAAATGTTATCACCAATAAGAATAATACATGAGAGATTATTTGGCTGCCGTGGGCAGCCATTTTTGAAGTGCATAAGACTTTATACCTGTATTAGCAGGAAATTACCGAAAAATATTGTTTTGAAAAAAATGAAAAGGCTATGAATTTAAAAATGTGAAAAACATTTCCTTTTCTCTTTTTGTCACCATCCTTTACTTGGTTTAAAATGGTGGTATGTCCTTTGTGTCTGTCAAGTTCTTAGGATTTTGTTTGCAGATGGTATAGTTTTCTGTTAACCAGGGTATGCAGGTTCGATTGCTAATTAACCTAAATGAGAATGTAAAACCAGTGGAGGAGTTTATCCCCATTCACCCCCACTGAACCTAGCTTTTTTGCATAATGGCCATATTTTTTGAGCAGAACTGAATGGTCTGGTCCAAATGGCAAAAGAGAACATTGTTGGCTTGAAGGAAGAGAAAAGAGTGGAAGTGGCTTCATAGCACAATTGCACCATCCATCTTCCCCAGGAGAACGTGTGGTAGGAACACTTGATTTGCTACAATGTTCATGTGTTCCTAACACCTTTCCTATTCTCAGTCTTATTCCTGGCTTTTAGTATGAGAAAGATTTAGTATACTGCTCTGATTATGTTTCTGAATTACAAAATGGTGGGGGACAAAAGACTGAAGTTTTATCATTAGGAAAACAGATAAAAGTTGTAAAAGAACGTTCCGCTGTTTTATCACACAGGCAATAGGCTGCCAAGTTCAGTTGTGGACAAATGCAAATAGCAAACATTTTATTAAAAAAATTATGAATGATTGGAAATAAAATGAAAGTATAGGAATGAAAAGAAAGCAACAAGAAACTCGCAAAGAAGTAAATTCTAGTACAAAATGAATTCCTATAAGCAGGCCACATTCTTCATGAAAAAGCGTGCAAATTTGCAGTGCAGCTGAGAACTGTAACCTTTTTAATGCAAGCAATAAGTTACTGGAAAGTTTTTGAAATTGTAACTACATTGTTTTAGAGCGGTACGTGGTGAAAGGGGAAATGTGGATGTAGAAATAATTGAAGAGTGGAAAATAAGTGTCATCTATCATCAGCAATCATAACTCTTGTGACATTTTCAATGTTGGCAAAACTGGCATTATTATTTTCATTATTACAGATGATTCCATTCCTTCCTGGGGAGATGTTTTTCTCTTCCTTTCGGGATAGATACAGCATACCAAGTCTGGGAAGTGGTATTTCTTTCTTAGTTGTCCAGGAACTTCCTTACTATCCTACAAATGTTCAGGAAAGCTGTCTTCTGTAGTTCCACGTAGGTGTTAGGTTGAAGGTCTAGTGTCTGTATAGAGCTATGAATAATCTTAGGTTCAACTCTTGTGGCTGACATTACTGTAGTGGTGATGTTCTCCATGTGCCACATTTCCTTGACTTTGTATCGTAGGTTGTTATACTTTGACGGCTTCTCTCCGTGGGTCTTCTGGATGTTGCATGTGTTGGGCATGGCTATTGTCAGTGAGGTATGTTGACTTCTTTTCCTTGTCGGGCTGATTGTGGGGCATGATCATATCTGTTCTGATTGATCTGTCCCAGTACATCTTGTAGGTGTTGTTGGCTCATACTTATAGTAGGGGACAGGCTCAGCTGGAATGAGATGGTGCTTTCTTACCAATTTTTGATGGAGGTTCTTGGCTAATTGATTGTGCCTGTTCATGTACTCTGTGTATGTGTGAGGACTCTGCACCCTGCTGTGATATGGTGGATGGTCTCTGGTGCTTGATGGCATTGCCAACATGTGTCGCTTTCCACTGACGTGTCTTCAGGATATGTTTCTGATAGTTTCCGGTGTTTACAACTTGATCTTATCTAGCCATTAGAAACCCTTCGGTCTCGGGAAGAGTGATCCATTTGTTAGCTTATCCACATGGTCGGATTGCAGATCGTTATAGTGCCTTCTGTGTAGCCCTAAGCTTTTTCTTTAGCTCCCTCATTCTAATCTTGATGTTCTGGGTAGAGAAGTCTAGGGCTGTGTATTATTTTTTTTTATTTTATTATTATTATTTAATTTTATTATTATTATTTTTTATTATTATTTATTAGTTGTTTAAAATTTTTTTTAACAATTCCAGAGAAAACATTAGTTGGAAAAGAGAACTCATGCTCAGGAGAGGTTAGCCGAAGAGAAACTGTCTCTCTTTTTTTTTTTTTACATTGCAACTTGTGAAAAAGAAGCAGTAATTATTATGAAGTCATCACGTTGTAGGTGTTTCAAGGGAATGGACACTGTGATGTTGGGTAAAACCTGGCTCATAAACAAAGGCTTGGATGACTGCCAAAATATTTATTGAATGGTTGTTGGGAAAATTAAGTGAAAAAATAAAGGTGCAAAACCAACAATTTTTTTTGTTTTTCTACAATGCATTATGCCACTCTTCTAATGTAGCATTTTCAAACATTTGGCTTGTGTTTTTTCCACCAAGTACAACAAGTTGTGTGCAGCTTTTAGATCAAGGCTAACTTATCCAACAATTTACATTCCTGTGCTACAAGAAGTTGCTGGTGACTCATACTATTTATTACCTGCCAAAATTTGTCTGATCTGACAAAAAATATTTCCATTTTGGATGCTGTTCAATAGATAAAGAGCTCATGGAATGAAATTAATGCAACGAAAGTTCAAAAATGTTTCAAAGGATGTGGTGTTAAAGTGTCTCGGGAAAGTGTTTTAATGTGGTTTGAAAATGAAACAACCCCAGAAGATAATTCTCAATTAGAGGAATGTAGTGGTCTCTGTGAAGTTGTGTATCACAAATGAAGACCTGCAGTACTGCAACAATGAAAATGCAACCAGTTTTGATAATTGTGAAAGTGATGATGATGAAAAAGAATTAAATGAAGCTCCACATCACCTTTTCTGTTGAATGGTGCTTTTAAATGTGATTGCTTGTCCAAGGTCTACATATATTGCCGGAACATGACCCTGAAATGAAACATAACCGTGCTGATGACAGTTTGGACTTAATTGAACATGAAACGTAAAATATCATATTGTTCAAGGAAGTCAAAGTGACTAAACTATTAGTAGATTTTTCAAAAAATATGAACTAGTTACTGAATGTGGATGTATACTTATGTGCATCTGTAATGTGCTTGATTGCATAATTGTTTCATTCAACTTAGTTTATCAAAATTATTTAATTAAAACACCAGGGAATCCAGAATCATCAAATCAAAGAAAACATAAAAATGTAGCAGGTAAGAAAGAAAGAAAGAAAGAAAGAAAGAAAGAAAGAAAGAAATAACAAGTACTTTACAGTAGGTTGCATTAAGAAAAGGTAAGTTATGTTTTTCAGGTGAGAGAGAGATGTTTGGCAACTTGAACCACTTCATGTGGTAGTAACCTGTTGAGATGGTCATTTTTTCGTAGAACCATAGATGACCTTGCTAGACATGTTTCACTGTAATTGGTTGCTGGCCTTCCCATAATTCTAGGATAATTAAAAATTAATTGTGATATAACATGACTCATAGTGCTCTTTGAATTGAATGGAATTTAAACTTTGTGAGTTTCAATGCTTAATAAAACAATTTTATTGAAATGTCTTGTTTGTTTTGATTTTTTCAGTAACCAGTGACGGTGTTAAGGGAAAAACCTGGGGACCTAGTTCAGTTCATCAAAAAGAGCGTTGCTACTCCCAGCAGAGATTACTTTTAGATTACAGTAAACGCCGTTCGAAGAGTGCTCCAAATCTTGAAAAATCTCAGATTCATCTTGCATTAGGTGTTTCAAATGTTGGTGTACTTATGGAAAGTGGTAAGTGTAATAACTAATGAGAATGTTTGTAATAATAATTATTTATAAGCATGACCACAAAATACAGTAGTCATTTTGCCAGCTGCAAATTTGAGTATAAGTGAAAAATCCCATGTATATATACCCCCTTACACGATGCAACTCCAAGATCTTGAGTATACCCATTGTCATCCCAACCCCCACCTTAGCTGTAAAATGCTGGGTTTAATTTTGTGGTATTTAAAAATTAATGTGCTGTGCTTACCAACATAACATATCTTGTGTTTCATGAAATATTTGTGATAAAACATTTAAATAAAAAACATTTCATAATCATTTCTTTAGATAATGACAGGGCCATGCAGTATATAGCAAAACAATGTAATAAAATATGTAGATCTGCTGTAAATTTATAATTTAAATATTGAAATCTAGTTAGTAGTATGTTTTGTTAGTATTTTTAAACCTTGTTCTTCTGCAATAAATTTAAAAATCAATTCTGATTACTACACATGCACATTCAGTTGTGGGCAGTACTACACAAATTCCTTAGTGTTTGTAGAAAATCATTTAAATACTGTATATGTACAGTAATATTTCCAATTGCATTTTTTTCTTCACTCTAATCATGTTTTACTTTGTTATATGGAAAAGAAAAATTTTATATATCTGAAGGTCTGGAATAGGTTAAATTGTCACTTCAGTTCTCCTAAAGATTTTAAATATAGCAACCATAAGATTTTCTGGAATGCAGCTCTCACTGTTGCCAAGGGGCTACTGTATTAAGTTTTGATAGGAAAGATCTAAACATGTGTGCGTACTTTTTGCTGATATGCCGTGTTGTTGATGCAGATTGGTAGAAACGTATTTGACATAGGATATTTTGGATTACCCTGAAAATTTTGTGAAAACTACAGGTTTTATGATTTTGTCCAATTTAAATTGTGTTGATTTATTATGAAAAAGCTCATATGATTTTTTTTTTTTTTTTTGTATTTGTAATGCCCTTGTAATTATAGTCATAGGTCCTGATAATTATCAGGGCATAGGAGGAGTCAACTATTAACTTAGGATTTCTGATTTCAGGAGTTAGAAAGAGCACAGCCAGTATGTCTTACTCAAAATTTGAAACCTGGCCCTCAGCTTGAAAAGCCAGTGTTCTAACCATTCAGTATGTATCCAAATATGTTTTCACTATTTGCATTTCAAACACAGATATAGTTTAGATTAACTCAAGCAAAGTATTAATTGATATATTTCTATAGACTAGAGTACATACATGCATACATATCACTAAGCTGTTCTCTGAGATTCAGAGGTTAGCTCCAAAAAGAAATACAAACTACCAGATATTTTTACTTATTGTTGTTGTATCAAACTTCTCCATTTACAGCGATCTTGACATACAACTCGGGCTTCACTGATATCCGTTACATGCCGTACACAAGATCTTTTATACTCCATACTCATAATCTTTTTCTCATGCAGACATTCCTGAATCTGATCCACCCATGTCTTCCTTGGCCTTCCTCTGCCTTTCCTTCCTGCCACTTGGGCTAAGAAGATTTTCTTAGTAAGCATCTCATCACTCATTCTTTCAACATGGCCAAACCACCAAAGCATATTGGTCTCCACCTTGCTAACAACATTTTACTTCACATCACACACAACTGCAACACATCTTCATTCTTTGCACAATCAGACTGTGTCTTGCCACAAACCCCCCGTAAATAACGCATTTCTCCAGCACACAAACGACTCCTATGTTTCTTCTGCAGTACCCAGGTTTCACTGCCATACATCAGAGTAGGAACAATTACACTTTCATACACAGCCATGCAGGACTCCCTAGAGAACCCATCATTCCTGTGAAAACCTCCCAGAGCACCTATGACTTTCAAAGAAGAATTCACTCGCCTACTAATTTCACCATCCAATTTGTTCTCTCTGTCAAACATGCTTCCTAAATACACAAACTCACTCACCTGGTCAATCACTGTGCCGTTTATACTTACATTACATTCAGTGCTACCAGTTCCTCTCTCAAACACCATAACTTTGGTTTTTTCGTTATTTATACTCAATTTGAATTTCATGCAAACTTCGTACACCCGAGACAACATACTCTGCAAATCACTTTTGCTCTCTGCCAACAGGACAGTGTCATCATCATACAGCAATATGCACACACGGATATCACCAAGACATAAACCACTATCGTCTATTTTGGCATCACGCATGCACGCATCCATAAATATATTAAACAGCCATGGTGACATTACACAACCTTGTCTAACTCCTGCACCAATAGAAAACCATTTTGATAAAACACCATTCACTCGTACACAAGCTCTACTACCAGCATACATGGCTTTTACACTATTAAATAGATTCCCAGTAACACCATATTCATTCAATACCTTCCACAAAAGTGTCCTATTTACTCGGTCGTAAGCTTTCTCTAAATCTATGAAGACAGCAAAAACTTTCTTAACAACAGCGAGATACTTTTCAATCATCGTGCGTAATGCAAAAATCTGGTTAGTGCAGCCTTTACCAGGCATAAAACCACTCCGAACATCCCACACTTTCTCTTATGTAAGACCCCGTACTTTTTCAGTAACAACCTTACCAAACACTTTCCCTGGCACACTTGGTAGGCTAATACCACGATAGTTCTTGCAGTCAGTCTGATCACCTTTTCCCTTATACAAGGGAACAATAATAGGATCCTTCCAATCCTGAGGGGCCATTCCTAACTCCCAGCACAACTGGAAAATTTCAGTTAACCAGTCAATTACAGAGTCACCACCATATTTCAACATCTTGGCAGTTATGCCATCAACTCCCGAAGCCTTACTATTCTGAAGAGATTTTAGAGCTTTACACACTTCTTTTCTTGAGATCCCTCCTGTGCTTCCATCTTTCACCGTGACATCATCTGCGTCTGTCTCAGAATCATCTTTGCTTTCCTGATCTAATAACTCACAGAAATATTCACCCCATCTTTCACTTAACTCATTGGGCTCCCATATCATTTCCTTGATCTCATTCTTCACACAACTTACAACTTTGCTTCCCCTATTTTTCCTGAGTCTCATGTTCTTCCAGAAAGACTTCCTATCTTTCCAAAAAGCCAGTTCATGCCTTTCCACCTTCTCCTTCCTATCTTTTGCCTTACTCTGGCGAACCAGCTTAGCAGCTTCTTGCTTCTTACAGCGATATTCATCCACAGAGACTCTACCTTGCAACATACCCAAATAAGCTTCCTTCTTTCTCTTAACTGCCTCTTCAATCTCACTATTCCACCAAGCATCACCTCTATTGTTACCCACTATTGTGGTGCCACAGACCTCTTTAGCAACAGTGACAACATAGTTCTTAAAACATTCCCACTTCTTTTCTACATCCCTCTCACCAGACTTCAGCTCCTTCAGTCATTCTCTGAGTAAGTCAGAATAAAGCTGATGATCATCAAGGAGCCTATCAACCTTTATTCTTTCTATCCTGG
This sequence comes from Macrothele yani, assembly GCA_039090855.1. Classification (NCBI taxonomy): domain Eukaryota; kingdom Metazoa; phylum Arthropoda; class Arachnida; order Araneae; family Macrothelidae; genus Macrothele; species Macrothele yani. The sequence continues at coordinate 69,454,079 of CM077016.1, read as the reverse complement.
GTCTCTTCCTATTCCTTTTCCTCCAACCAACATTAAGTTTCACTCGTGACACTACCAAGTAATGATCAGAACCAACATCCGCACCTCTCATCACACGGGTGTCAACAACTAAGTGTTTCAGATACTGATCGTAGACAACAAAATCTATCACACTCTTTTGACCAAGAGTACGATTTTCCCAAGTATATGTGTGGATATACTTGTGGTTGAAAAATGTATTAGATACACACAAACCATTCTCAATGCAGAGTTCAATTAATCTTTCACCATTATCATTCACACAAGGATCATTAAACTTACCCACAACATTGTCAGAAATTGCATTCTTCACACCTACTCTAGCATTGAAATCTCTTGCTATTATAACTTTTTCTTTAGCACCAAACTGGCTCAAAACAGCTTTTAGCTCATTCCAGAAATTTTCCTTCTTATCAGAAGGTTCTGAGTCACAAGGAGCATACACTACAACAATTACGATTCTCTGAAGTTTCACTTTCAAACGAATCTAGAGAATTCTCTCACTTACGCAACAATAGTGAATCAAGTTGTTCTTCATCTTTTCACTTAAAATCGCACCTACACCAGCCTGTCCTCTCACATTATCCAATACTCCAGACCACACACTCACTGTGCCATTCACTTCTTTTACCCCAATTTCCTTCTTTTTGGTTTCACTTGCACACAGCACATCCAGTCTATACTTATTCATCTCCTCAATCACCTCATTCATCATACCTCTAGTATTCCGTACACCAATCTTACATTCACTCAGCCGAGATCTCTTTCTCATACGCCGTTTAGGAAGTCCAGGTCGATTCCGTGGTGGATCGTCCTTCTCAAGTGTGGTAGGTCCACCATATCCCACACTTGAGTCCGAATATTGATTTCTTTTTGTCTTTTTAATCAGGTAAGTACATCAGTGTGGGGGATTATCCCACAGCTGAGGGTTCCAGTTTGTCATTCAACCTAAGGATTCTGGAACAAAATCCACTGAGTTGGGGTCTTTTTGCCAATGTTACACAGAACTAGCTGGCATCTCTCCAAGATTCACAGAGGCCCTAGTTGCTGTTGTGTGTGCCATTGTTACCACAGAGCGCCCCGAGGAGGCAAACCCATCGCTCACTACGACCGCCCGCTATAGACTAGAGTAGTACTATAGACTAGAGTAGTTCCACTTATCACATATCTAACATGTAAGGCTTTCACTATGAGCCCATCATTCTTATACATTCAGAAATACTTAAAACACATCTGAAACTTCTGGAAAGTATTATTTATATGTTATTTTTGAAGTTTAATTCAAATTATTAAGATTCAGTAAAAACTTTTAAGCAGGTATCTTGCTTAATTTTGTTCGATCAGCTTTCTTGGAGCTGATCAAACAAAATCGGCATGTTGCTGGCCACTTTTTGCATTTTATTATGCCATTAACATATGAAACTCTCAGTTTACTTCAAAATTACTATTTTTTGAACTATTAAAAAGCAAAGAATGACAAGGCTGAGAATATTTCCTAAAAGGAACTGTTGAATGCTTAAGCATTTTTAGGCAGCCTAATGGTTATCTTTGAACCCTGTATCGGCATCTGTGCTTCCAATCTTGCTGATGATCTCCCATGTGTGGAGTTTTTCTATATTCAAAAGGGTGGGGTTTGTTAAGCAAGAGGCAGAACAATATTCTCTTAAATGTCAGAGAGGAGTCAAGCAAAGCCTGTCTCCCAAAATGGCACCAAAACATGGGGACAAATATGTGGGCAATGCACACATGCCAATATGCAGTTACAGGGGTCAGTTTTCTTGCTGTGGCAACAGTGATACCACTAGAAATTTGTGATTAGGACACCATCAGCAAACCTGTGCAAGTGTGTTGTTACTTTGCTCTCCATGTAGCCAGTGGTGTAGGTTATTGACATTACTGGTTGAGCAGTGGCAAAGGTTGAAATGCACAAGAGTTTGTGTAACCACCCTAAGTGATGTACACCCAACAAGAGCTACGAAGTTTTATCAAAAATCAGGTTGCACGAGGACGAGATGTTCATCAGTGCCACAAAGGACTACAGAAAGCATGTGGCAATCCTGCATTGCCATATCACACTATCACTAAATTCATGGTGAAAAATCATTCGCTGTCACCATTCATGAATAGTCCATCCCTAATGAATGTGCCATGAATTTAGTGCCAAAATCAACCTTTGACCATGTACTTCATTTTTATAAATAAGCTGGGAATGCACAAAATGGGTGCTATGCATCCTCATCTCTCTCTCTCTCTCTCACACACACACACACACACACACACACAAAATCATCTGTCCCTTTATTTTTGCAAAGGCCACAGTATCTGGATTAACACCTGGACATGTTACAGGAATACACTATGCCTAAAGCAACAATTTTCCAGCAAGATGGGGCTGCCTCATACTTTGCCAATGATATCCACACATTCTTGGATGACCACTTCACTGCAGGATGAATTGGAAGAGGATCAACATTCATTGCATGCCTCTCCCCCCCCCCCCCTTCACCCGACCGACTCCACCTGACTTTCCTGTGGGGGTTTGTTATGGACCAGGTGTACACTACACAGGTGCTTAACCTTGGAAGGCTTAGGTGACAGAATTTGTGCTGCAGTCAACAACATTACACCACAAATGCTTCTCAACATGTGGGCTTAGGTAGAATTCCAGTTAGACGCTTGCCACGCCACCTGTGGAGCTTATGTTGAAGTTTATTAGACATGTAAAAAAATTTCTCAGTTTGTGTATCTGAAACAAAATGTATCATTAATAAATTGTGGTAAGTTTAGAATTTATGATAATTCCTTTTATCTAAGCAAAACACCCTGTACATTCAAAAGTATATCCTAAATAGTGTTACAGAAAATAAAACTCACCCCAACAAACACTATGTTTTCACATTTATTATGTGAAGTCACCATTTCCTTTTTATACTTTTTTTTGCTAATACCCCTCCCCCCCCTCCCCTAATGAAAACTTCAGTAATAAAAAAAATTTACAAAATTGTGATACATTTTCATTTGCTTACCAGTAAAATGTTATGTAAAACCACATAGTTACAAATTTATTTACTGTCGTGGTGAATGATTAACAGCTATAAAACTACTTATTTACACTTAAAACATTGAAATTAAAGCTAGGAATGATACCAAGGGAAAGGTGAGCTGCAATTGTTTACATTAAAAAACATCATCACCTTCCTTACTTTCGAGAGAATGGACTTTTACCCTTTCATATCCCATACTTTACCAGACATTTACTGTGAAGCCCTCTCCTATTGGAAAGCTCTTAATCCCGTCTGATTCCCACTCTCTTCTGCAAATAATCTCCTTGATGAACCACTGTTCTTTTTATATGTCATTTGTCCTTGATCCCATCCCTACTTTCACTACCCCTCCTGGGTTGCCAGAAGGGTGGCGAAAGTCTCCCAACTTCTCCGCTCCAACCTTACATGTAAGACCCTGCCCAAAATCTTTCTCATCTTACCCTTCATGACCGAAAGCAGAGTTCATATTTTGCTTGTTCAAACCTTGCTACGTCACCTCATTCCAATGTTGATTCGAACTGGCCTCATTTATTGTTCTTCGGCTCACCTTCCCCAGCATTTTGAAATCTACTTGAATGACCACCTGCTATTTCTGCATATGCTCGTGTCTAAATTGATTTATCACCATTCACTCCTGAATAGACTTGGATACCTGCCCATGCTTCCTTTGCATCTCCAAAAGTGATTGATATCCATTGGCTCCACCTTCACAGTCGTCTCCTCACACCACTTACTCTTCGTCATTTTGGACATACTGTATCTCCTTGCCAAACTGTTAGTACTGTTTGATGCCTGGTGATGTTCATCACTCCTATACCTCCAGCCTGAATCCTTCACCTACTATTTTCACATATGTTTCATCCAGTCAGTAAAGTTTGTCGATCCCATCACTCCATGTTCAATTACCACTTCCTTTGGAGTCAGCTTCCAACACAGGTCACTCACAATTCCGTTTGTGCGTTTTTAGCACGTCTTTTGTAAAAAAGATTGTGCTTATGTTGTCGGCTTTGTCAGTCCGTCCATCTGTGGACACCATATCTCTGAAACTATTAGTCTGATTTAAAAAATCTTTTTTCATTGGAAAGCTTGAAATGTGCAAATGATGATCCTTCATGTCGTTTTTTTATACGGTGCACAATTTCGCCACTAGAGGGCATAAATGCAGATGGTGTCGAATTCAAAATACATTTCATGTCATATATTTGCATCTAAACATCCGTTTGAAAAATTATTTTACCTTTCGATTCCATTTATGTTGAAGACTATTTTAGGTATAGTAACTTTTTCAAGTTACACATGGATTTTCCGCTAGGGGGCGTAAAGGTAAATTGCATTTTTCCCAATATCTCTGCTTCTAAAATTTGGATTTGAAAAATTATTTCTGCAGAGGACACAGCTCCTGATGGGAAATCATTTGGTTATAGTTTCTAATTTTTTGGTAAAAATGGTTTGGCCACTCGAGGGCATAAATGTTAATTTCTGCTTCTGATGCATTTGCAGCAAAATCTGAGCTTCTAAAATCTCGATTGAAAAAATTCTTTCATGGACTGATACCACTCACGTCAATAAACATTTTCGGAATATTTTCATCTTAAAAGAATGCATGGTTTCTCCGCCAGGGGACATAGACGTATATCTTATTTTTGTCAATATATCTGCTTCTAAGAGATCCGAATTAAAAAATTCCTTCTTTGTTTGATAGTTTCCGGTGGGAATTGTTTTCCATATGATTTCAAAATTTTCAAGTAATTCACAGACTTTCTGCTAGGGGGCGTAAAGGTAAATTGCATTTTCCCGATATCTCTGCTTTTAAACCCCGATTTGAAAAATTCTTTCTGTATCGGATACAGCTACTGATGGGAAATATTTTGCATATAATTTCTAATATTTGTTGAAAAATGGTTTGGTCACCAGGGGGCTCAAGTGTTTATTTCTGCTTCTATTGCATTTGGAACAAAATCTGAGCTCCTGAAAACTGGATTGAAAAAATTATTTCTCGGACCGATATTGCTCAATTGAAAAACCTTTCGAGAATACTTTCTTCCTAAAATAATGCGTGTTTTTTCTGCCAGGGGACGTAGATGCGTAGCTTATTTTTGTCCATAGCTCTGCTTCTAAAAGCCTGATTTGAAAAATTCTTTCTTAGTTGGAGAGTGTTTCCACTGAAAAACGTTTTTCATATAACTTCAAATTTTTCTTAGCGCACAAGTCTGCCACCAGAGGGCGTAAGCTCATGGTTTTCATTTACTGCAATATCTCCGGGACTTAAAACCTGATTGAAAAACTTCTCTTTCGGTCAGATACTACTAACTAAGCAAACTCTGTGTATGTATTTTCTTCCCGAAATAATGCAAAATTTCGCCGCTAGCGGTGCAAATGTTTAATCTGTTTTTCTCAATATTTCTGCTTCTACATGCCCGATTAAAAAAATTCTTCCAACACCAGATGCCATTTACCTTGTAGAACACTTTATAGGCTAGTATATGAAGAATTTTGTAGTTCACATTTCTGTTAGTAGGTGATGTTTGTGTACTTTAGTTTGCAGCTGTATCACAGCTTCTAAAAACACTATTGAGATATTTCTTTTTTTTACTGTATGCCATTCGCTACAACAGAGATGTGGAGCATTACCCTCTTTAAATAATGCAAAGATTTCCTGGTAGGTGTATAAAGATCGAAGATTTTTTTTTTTTTCCCCCCTCTATCTCTGTTTCTGGGAGACGTATTTGAAAAGTACTTTTTCCTTAGCATAGCTTTTTCCATTGATAATATTTTTCGCCTATTTTCAACTTTCCATTATGCGAAATTCTTCCGGTAGCATAGATTTATATCATGTTTCTTTTTCTTTATTTCTTCTTTTAACTGTTCGATTTGACAATCCCTTTGTTTCTGATACCTTCCTTGTGCTATGAGAAACTTTTTGTGCTCTATTTGTTAATTTTCGTAACATGCTTTTTAGCCGATGGTGGAACTAAGTAGATGTTTCTATTTGTGGCTGTTTTATCAATTGTAAAAACCGGTTGATCGTTTTTCTAAGCAGTTCCATTGACAGTGAATAGCTCTGATAAATTTAATTCGCATCAGAACGGGTTCAAAAGACGTGCTCATTACAACCAAAAATTCGGTGTCATATTTCTTGTTTATTTGGCATGCAAGATACATTATTTATGCTGTTTATGTGAAATGCTTAGATGCGCTCTCTCCACATTCCTATTCTTCAGCATGTAAACATCTTTATCGAATGGTTTAAAACTCAGGCTTCATGTGACAATAACACAAACATATAAAACGAGCGAAACACACAGAGTCACGTTTAGCAGTAGCTTTCGGTCGTAGGATGACCGAAAGCTACTGCTAAACGAACCTTTTACCGTACGTGACTGTGTGTTTCGCTCGTTTTATATGTTTATCTTTATCGAATGTTTCACACTCATGTTCATACAGTGTTTCAAATTGAATATGCCTTTCACCAGGGCAAGATTCCTCACTTTCTGCTTAAATGAATCCTATATACTCCTTGGTTTGTCATTCGAGGACAAGGTTGTCTTGACATAATTTCTGTCATGTTCTAATTTCCAATCCCAGATCTACAGTTTTATTGGTTTTTGATTATTATCTGCATTGGTATATTCTGCAGCACTAGTTCTACGAAGATTATGGATTTTAGTTCGTTTTTCTTCATTTTATGTTTATAGGTGTTCTTTTATTTGTATATAATTGTGCTAGTGGTGTCTGGTGTATGTTGGGGGTGTTTGCTTACATTAAAGTTCACTTCTGAACTGCATTATCAGAGACCTCATTTTACCTGGCGTGACTTTTCTTTTTAATAGCATGGGAAGAAGTGCAACCTCAAAGGAAACAGTTCACAGTGGTGTTGATCCAGCTATATTCTTTAGGAACTAATTAGAAACACTAACAATGAAATCTCATGGTAGCCAAAAGTAAGAGAGTGGGCTAGTGACAGTGTGCATTGTGTTTGAACTTCAGAGGTAGAATGTAGAGTTGAACAGCAGTGTCTCCAAACCATGTCCTGTACTGAGTGCTTACTTCATGTCATGGTTTTGCCCAAGGTTATTTAACACACAAGGTTGTGCCTGTGAGACCCCTGTAAAGCTTCCCCTTCGCAGGAGTGCTGAGGAGGTCTGATGGTGTCAGCTGCCTTACGAACTAACTGGTTTGGTGCACCAGAAGTCAAAGCAGTCATGAATGTCATTTGACTCTTGTTCAAAGTGCTGTTTTTTGTTTTCTGCTTCTAGAATAGTTTTAGTGTATATGCTCTAAGTTAGTATAATAGCTAAGTCTGTTTGCAAATAGTTTATTCTTTCGAGATGCCTTTCAAGTTTTTGCGCTGTTGCAGATTGCAAGAATAACTATAGAAATACCAAAGGATCGCTGATTACATACCATAGATTTCTGAAAGTGACTGAGTCAGGGTTCCCACTCAACCTGGAAAACAGGGAAAACCTGGAATTCTTAGGGAATTTGAAAATGGTTCCAAAAATCAGGGGAAAATCAGGGAAAATTACCCCCTTTTTTTAAAAAAAATCAATGGATACTTTATTTTGCCAAAAAAACTTATTTTTTCAAGATTTCAAACTTTTGCTTGCAATTACTACCTGCCTAGAATTTGGTAGATCTTACTTTCAGTTATATTAAGTGTTTCCTTTATTCTCTTAAAAAAATGCAAAATTGAATTTTTAAAATTGCCAGTTGTTAAGGTTTTGTTCAATTTCTGTAGGCAGTTGTTATAACATGGAACAATTAGGCACAATAGCTCCTGCTTGAAGAAACACTTCACAAGAGAACCAACCAAATGATGGATCAAAGTCCTTTGTCTGTTGGTTCTCTTGAAACATGTTTCTTTGAACAGAGCCATTCCATCATTAAGCTTAGCTGCATTGTGTTATAGAAAAACTGAAACTTTTCAACTGACAAATTTTTTCGTACATATGGCCTGTTTGTATGGGAATGTATTTACAAATTCCGTGTGAGTAGTATTCACAAAAGTTCATGGAACTTTGGTACAGAAAATAATGTGCACAGTTAGTTGTTATTAATGAAAAGCAGGTAATTTTATAAAGACGAATTACTTAAAGAATTTACAAGTGTGTGCTTTGGTGAGAAAAATGAATGGAATGGAATGGAATGGAATGAAATGTAACAATTCTTTGCAACATGCCACTCTGGAAAACTTTAAAAACCACCTGGAGAACCTGGAAAAGTCAGGGAATTTTTTTATTGCTTTTGAGTGGGAACCCTGTGAGTTCTTTAGGTTATGGAAATCACGCTGTGAACGAGGTGATGCTTTTTTTTTTTTTTTTAATCTAGAATCAGAGGCGTACTGATGGGGAGAAAGGGGGAGTTCACAGCTAAGAAGGCTTCTGGCCTCAGCAAAAACATTTTAAAGAATATAATTTTTTGCAGAAACTTCACATGGATAAAGAAATAGCAAGGAATTTTTTATGGCAGTTTTAAAAGAAGTATTAAAAAGAAAAGTAGTTTTTGGCGGTTGTTATTTCGGAGGTTTTAATTTATAAAAACTGGATGATGGGAAAGCCGTTATTTCAGAGGACCTGGGGCCCCTTTTCATATCCATAGCAATAGTTCCTATGCATGTATATTAACAAGAGAATGTGAAAAAAATATCAGTTCAATAAATGAAAATGTTTTACCAATGAGGATAAGGTGTTATGAATTACAGTTTTTTGCAGGCATGTTTCAGAATATAATGAACTGAAAGGTGTTCTTCACAGGGAAATGCAGAGACCTGTGTTGGTTTTTTTATAACAGTCAAAAGAAATTTTTTTGCAATGTGCAAAACATTGTGGCTTTTTTATATTCAAAAGAAAGTATGTATTTTATATTCAAAAGTAAATAATTTACATAGTTTTTTTTTTTTTTTTGGTGCCACGATTCTTAATTGTTACTTATTTATTTGCTTACTTATATTCTGTATTTTCGTACAAATCGGAAAAGGTCATTAAACACTGTCACAGAAGTTACGTGTTTTCAGACGCAACTGCGAGGCGTTTCAAAGAGGCTGGCCTTAGTTCTCTAAAATGATAAAATTCGCATGACATGCTCAACTTTTGCGTAACTGTTTTGTAGTAGTTTATATTGGTATTAAACTAGGGGAATTATTTCCACTACAACGTGCAGATTTGTGTTACATGCAGTAAAGCGCAATAATTTTGGTCTTACAAAAAATACCTGTAGGTTCCAAAGAATTTTAATTGTTAGAAATGCCTATAACTTAATTAATAATATGAAATTGAAAAAATTAACTGATTGAGTGCTAATAGATTTTTGCAAAGGGGTCTCGAAGAAAGTTTTACGGGGTGCTCCGAGATTTTCAGGCACGCTACTGTCCAAAATGCTACTATTTGCTCCAAACATTTTGCTGAAGGAGACGATGAAAGGGATATGCAAAGTGAATTAGTGGGTTTGCTGCAGAAAGAGCACTGAGCGGATGTTCCTCCCAATCCGTGGTGAACATGAAATTAAAAAAAATTAAAAAATATTACGAGAAACGTATCAGAGGTGATGGGGGGAAAAAATCCTATAAAATTCAGCCGAGGCATTAAACTTTTCATCAGAACATCTACTATGATTCGATTGAGGCACATGAATTTGCAGCTGAAAGAGAGAGAGAGACAAAAAAATAATAGAAAACTCTAGCTTTTGAAGATAACTACATGAAGAAAGAAATTTTTTTTTCGAATTATTATTTCTCACATTTGTTCAATGGCGCCCTCGAGGATTTCTTTATATGGATGGCCAAAAATATTGAAGATGCAAATGAAAATACACTGGAGAAAACATCTCCCAAAATACTGGGAAGCAATAAAAATATCTGTGCCATATTAAAGTATTTCCAATGATTAATAGAATATATGTATATTTAAAATCACATACAAATATATTTAAAAATACGCAGCCAATAACGAAAAACGAAGGTTGAAGTGATACTGGGTCCCTGGGCCAACCCAACTGAGGTATGCCAGTGCATTTGTTTATTTACAGAATTTTGCGTAAGAAATCTTTAGATTTTTCTCTGAGAGCATGTTGTGACTAAGGGATAATCAAATTTGGAGGCAAATAATTAGAAATTCATTTATTACAGAACTAAATATACAAAGTGATTACGTGAACGCTTTGCTTCTATCAACAAACTTCCTGTATGTCAATAGACAGCAGACAACTCTTGTTCACTGCATTCTCTTGTAAGGCAGGTGACGTCAGAGGGAATGCTATGCAGGAAATCTCATCTTGTACTCCCGTATGAGCAAACCTAGTAGTTTATTAACCTTGGTTTTGCCTATCTTTATTAAAAAAGATATAGAGAAGCTATAATTGTAAACTCTTTTTCTGGACAGAAAGACTGACCCCCTAGCACCAAAGAAATGCCATGGCTAGTGCCAAAAGTGTAGTACTGTTACTGCTGCAATTATGTTTATATTATAGCATTCTCAGAGGCATATTGAGCTGGATTATTGCAAAGTCATAACTAGAACAGTATGTTATGTAACCTTTACATGTTGGGTTTTGATAGGATTTATTTGGCATGTTGTGACATCCATAGGTTAGGCATCAGGAGTACATCTTTGAAAACTAGAAAAAGGACTTAAATTTAGAATGTTCCAGAATCACATAGAACATTAAAAAGTATTATTGCTGTAAACAGTATCAGAGAAAGTTTTGGTATCAAGAATTTCTTAGTATGTTTTGATTTTAAAGTAATCATTCAGTGGATTTGTATGTATAAAAAATAAACAAAACAAATTGTTTTCTACATCTGTTAATGTTTAGGATTGCAACAATTTTCTTACAGCTGTGCAAGTGATGAAAATTTTTGTTTATGAAGAAAAAAAAATAAAAGGTGCAAAAGCTGTTAATTTTTGAATAACTTTTTCTTAATAGGTGATGGCTGCTATACAAACAGCTCTGTTCCGCTTGTTCGTCGCAGTGATAAAGCAGAAAATGAAAGTTCACGAAGGCCGTCTCTGCCCAAAAGAATGGTGGAATCTGTATTGGGCAACATTGGTGTTTTGTTGGGTTCTGTAGCTTCAGGGTTTGATATTCGTATGCCAAAATATTCTTTCACGCATCCACGCCTCTCCCTGTCATCTTCTGAGGAAAATATTGAAGTACAGAGGTGCTTTAAAGAAAAAGGTAAATATACAAGCATTTGCTTGTAACTTACGGTAGTGAATCATGTAAAAATATTCTCCAAATACACACTTGTTTTACCACAGTTATTTTTTTCATACATTCTTCTAAAAATACATTTCTATTTAATTTAATTTTATTACTTGTGGACCTGCTTCCAAGGCACACAGTTTTACTTACTGCATTCATACTTACATGAAGAAAGTGTCTTGTCAATGCAATTTTCCTGGGGTGTCTTTTATGTCTGCACATTTGAAGAGGTGTTTGTGCTTGTAACCCTGAACATAGCTTTTTTATATTACAGGGTCTATGCTTGAAATAACCACACATGCACACAGTAATTCCTGAATGAGAATTTTTAGAGGTGATCTTTCTTTAAATTGTTGATAGTGACCACCAAAGAGAAACTTCATCCACACAAATAGATTTCATAGGATGTAATTATTTTTTAATCTTATAATATTATAGCTCTTCCTTTCCTTATATTCACAAATCAAATATCAAAAATTCTGATAATGATGCAAACAGATTTCAAACTTTGTAAAACTAATTTATGTAAGTAGATGTAAAGTAATGATGAAGCTTGTCCATATAATTTCTCAGGGTTCCCAAGCAACATCAGTTCTCAGGGAATTTGAAAATGGTTCCAAAAATCAAAGAAAATTGAATTTTTAAAATAAAAATCAGAGAACTGACAAAGAAAAAAACCTTTCTATTTTCAGATTTTAGACTTATGTTTGCAATTACTGCTTGCCTGGAATTTAATAGATGTTACTTTCAATTCAGTACATTATTTCTTAATTCCCTAAAAAATTATCAAAGCTTAATTTGAAAAATTGCCTGTTATTAAGTTTTTATTTGGTTTCCACAGACAGTTTGTTTCATGTCTTGTAACATGGAGCAGTTAAGCACAGTGGCCTGATACACTCCTTCTTGGAAAACCACATGACAAGAGAATCAACTATCCAATGAATCAAAACTCTTTGTTGGGTGGCTCTGTTGTGACATGTCTCTCAAAATGGTCATTAAGTTTTTCTGCATTGTGTTTTAGAAAAGAATAAAACATAAACTAATCAACTGACAGATTTTTTCTTACATAAGAACCATTTCTATGGAAATATATTAACAGATTCTTTGTGGGCAGAATACCACTGAGGTTCACAAAAGATTATGGTACCGAAAATAATGTGATTTGTGCATTTACTTGTTGATGAAAAGCAGATAATTGCATAAAGAAAAGTTATTTAAAGAATTTCAAATGTGTGTATTGATAAGAAAATGTAAAAATTCGTCACAACATGGTTTGGTTTGCTGCTCTGAGAAAACTTTCAAAACCACCTAGAAAAATCTCGTAATTTTCTTTTCTTTTTTTACTTTTGACTGGGGACCCTATTTCTCATTGTCCATTTAGATGTCCATCTAAGTAGTTTTTGCATTTAATAATTGTCCTTTAGTGTAACTCTGTATTTTATGACATTCTCAAAAAGTATTTGTATTTCTTTTTTCATCTCATAGGCTATCAATGAAAATTTTCCTTTTGACAGCAGACTTCTAAGACTGATTTTATTCAATTTCTGCACATAAAAATAGAAAGAGAAGCAAACAGATTTTAATACAATTGTCATTTTCATATCAGTTAATGTGGAATTTAAATCTGAAGACATAAGTCTATCGAGCATGAGAGTCTCTCTCTTAACAAAGTGATATGTTGTGTGAATGTGAGGGTTTTGGGACTGAAATTCTGGCCCTTCATGTCATAGCAGTTGTGTCGCAAATACATGCACTTCCATAGTTTTCCCATTGCTCAGCATTGCATTCTAAATCTCGTGGACGTCTAGTGATTTTGCTTCCTATACTTCCAATGGGCAAACTTCTGTACACATTTTCTTCACAATTAATGGGTTCCCAAGGATGAAAATTCGAACATCGATTAAATTAACTTCATATTATGACTTGTAATACTTAATGTTTTCTAAAAAATAACCATAATTATATTAAAAATCAATAACTTTTCCTTTGGTGGTGTTGAGACCAGAAAAAAAGATGGCGCTACCTGTACATTGATCATGTCAGTAGACAAACAAATGTTGGATTGCTTAATTATGGTTTTCTTTTAGAAAACATTAAGTATTACAAGTTATAATATGAAGTTATTTTAATTGATGTTCAAATTTTCATCCTTGGGAATGTGTTAATTTTGAAGAAAATGTGTACAGAAGTTTGCCCATTAGAAGTATGGGAAGCAAAATCACTAGATGTCCACCTTAAGGTGATGTGCTTAGGTTGCTCTGAAAAGAAAGAAAGAAAAGGGGGGGGGGAGCTGGTGGAGGAACCCCATTGCAATACTAGAGGGGCTTGTTTGCTTAACCTTGCGTACAAGAAAATAGAGCATATACAAATGCTTCTCGACTTACAATGGAAATCTGTGTTGGAAATCCCCTTATATGAATCATAAGCATATACACCAAAGAGCCAAAACATTATGACCACCTGCTTAATATGATGTTGGTCCTCCACGTGCCACCAAAACAGCTCTTACCCGGTAAGGCATAGACACTACAATATTTCTAAAGGTGTCTTGTGATATCTGGTACCAACACATTACCAGTAGATCCTTTAACTCTTGTAAGTTATGTGGTTGATCCTCCGCAGATCGGATTTGCTGTTCCAACACAAACCACAGATGCTTAATTGGATTGATGTCTTAGAAATTTGGATACCAGGGCACTACAGGGAAGTCTCCCACATGTTCCGTGAGCCATTCTAGAACAATCTGGGCTGTGTGGCATGGTGCATTATCCTGCTGAAAGAAGGCACTACTGGAGGGGAATACCATTGCTATGAAAGGATGTACCTGGTCTGCAATGATGTTAGGGTCGGTGGTAGACATCATACTTTCCTGCACATGAATGACTGAATCCAGGGTGTTCAGCAAGAGCATTTCCCAATGAATTACACTTCATCCACTAGCTTATTTTCATCCCATACACTTCCCTAGGTAATTAACACACACCTGGCTGTCCACATGGTTCAACAGGAAAGGAGATTCATTGGACCAGACAACTTTACTACAATCATTCAGTGTCCAGTTTTGATGCTCATGTGCCGTTGTAGGCACTTTGGATGGTAAACCGAGGCTAGCATGGGCACTTGAGGCTACCTGTGGCTATGCAGCCCTATTTTCAGCAGGGTTTAACGTACTGTGTGTTATAACAGTTTACTTCCATCGCCAGCATTCAAATTACTGGCAAGTTACACCATAGTATCCCTTCCGTTGGCTCATACCATCCAGGATAGCCTTTGCTCACCTCTAGCATTGATGAACTGTGGTTGGCCCACATCATACAGGCAGTTCATGGTTTTTCTGTCCTTGGGCCACATTTTTTGAAGGTACTAACCACAGCTGACCATGAGCACTCCACATGCCTTGCTGTCCTGGAAATGCTGTGACCCTGTTGTCTGGCCATTATAATTTGGCTTTTGTCAGACTTGTTTAGGTCCGCTGCCTTTCTTATCTGGTGAACAAGAATAACTCTGATTAACAGAGTTCAATATCAGGTGTTATTAATACCATTTCATGACTTTGACATGCGCTATTGTTTACATGCAGTTGCTTCAATTTGCATAAAGATGCACTGGTTATAATGTTTTGGCTCTTCGCTGTGTAAATTGATATGCATGACTGCTGCAGCGTATAATAATAGCATAACATTAAAGTAACATGCATGAATGCTACAGTGTATAATAGCATTTAGCTTTTTTTTTTTTCATCAATTTCACGCACTATTCATGTTGAAATAATATATATATAATAATGTAACTTGCTACTGTGCACTTGCCACGAATGTAGATAGCTGCATGCCCACTGGGCCTGAATATTTTTTAAATTAAACTTATGAACTAATGAGATGAAGTAGAGGAGGTGGCAGGTGAGCATGAATCATTAGCTTCTTGTTCTTCCGAGGCAAAATGTAAAGCAGAGATTTGTAGAGTCATGTCCTGCATCCTCTGAGCTTTCAGACCTCTGGCTCTCCATTGTTGGGTGTGATGATATGCAGGAAAGTAGGCAGATAAATTTCTTCTCTATTTTAAAGATTCCGTAAGTGTTTCTCAAAGTGCAAAGCCTAAGCATTAGATGGAGAAACTGGCTATCTCTTCCACCAAGAAACATGTTCCTTCCCGATACTTGCATTGCTCTGTTTTTCTTCATCCATTCATTAGACAACTATCAGCCTTTGAATGCCAAGTCTCCGTTTTCAATTCGCAAAGTTCTTCAAGTACTTACTGGCTCTCTGAAGAATGAAAAAAACCCTTCAGTCTCAAGATCTTCTGGAGATGTGGAATCGGGCTTAGTAGCATTCTTCTAAACAATACCTTGTTGCTGGATATCATAGTCAAAGTGATCCATCAGGGATACCTCAGTTCCTCTCTCACCCTGCTTGAATGTAGTGATGTTAAGCTCCTCAAGGTACTTAGAAACTTAACACAGTACCTGTGTGCACCAAATCTTTAAGCGAGATAGAAAGTCTGTTCCATCTCGCAATGTGATTCTGACTTTCAACACCCCAACCCTTCCCATTTCCATCAAGGCAGTATACTGTGTGAACAAAAGTGATAGGACACTGTAAGTAATCAGAAAAACAGTATTGTATTTGCCTCAGTAGTGGGTAGCTCCTCCATTTGCAGATATTACAGCAGCCACCCGTCGAGGTAAACTGTCCAAAAGTCTGTGGAGTAAGGAGAGTGGGATATTTATCCATTTCTCCTTGAGTATGTCGACCACTTTTGTCAGCGAAGAAGGTCGTGCTGGTCTAGACCTCACCTGTCATTCAAGTTCATCCCATAGGTGTTCAGTGGGATTGAGGTCCGGGCTGTAGGCAGACCAGTCCATCCATGAGACCTGATTTTACTCATACCACTCCATTGCAGCCCTCGAAACATGACAAATGGCAATGTCATCCTGGAAGAAACAATCGTCGTGTCAGTAGAACTGACACAACGTTGGGAGCATTGAGTTATCCAAGGTATCTTTATACAGCATAGAGTTCATGTTGCCATGAATAACAACCAGTGGACCCACACCGCACCAGCTCAAACAGCCCCATGCCATAACTCCACCGCCTCTGTGCTTCACAGTCAGCACTGTACACTCCGGAAGCAGACGTTAAACTGGTAACTGCCGAACTCAGACATGTCCATCCGATCGCAATAATGTGAAGCGGGACTTGTCGCTCCATAACACCTGCCATTACTCCAATGTCCCATTTTTTGTGCTGTTGACACCATCATAGCTGCATGGTTTTATTGGTATTTGTGATGGGACATTAATGGGTGGCTGCTTGGCCGTGATACCTGAGTGCATGGACCTCTCTTCCAAGTGTCCTGGTGGAGACCATAACATCTGTGAAACTTGGGCTATGGCGTTCATTGGTCAGGATCTGGTTTTTGGATCTCCCTCTGCAGCACCCCCAGGTCCCTGGGTTGCAGTTTCGTGGGTCTTCTTGGGCGAGGTGAGTTTCTGCAACGTCCTGTCTTCCGCTTGTTGGTGATAAAGACCACAGTTGATTTAGCAACCTGTCTGACATCAGCAATGCTTCTTATGCGCATACGTACCTTCAATTGAGTAGCCTATTATAATGCCCTTTTCAAACTCTGGGAGCTTTCTCCTGCTAGCCATTTTATTAGCAATTGATCTGAGCATATCCCCGTTGCGTTTTTATACCTTATCGACCATGTGTCTGCTGCAAAAGTACATCATTGCATCTGCATGGGGTGTCCAATCACTTTTGTCCACATTGTGCATATCTTAATCTCGGGATTTGGCCATACATCCCTAATCCTCTGAGATGTTTACTGCTATTTGTACCATCTCTAGGTGTGGGAGCCGAAGCTCTACTGACCATCCTTTGATTGACTGTAACGTAGCCTCAGAGCACTACAACAACTGCAAGGGTGCACATGCCACACCTTCCAAGCAGTGTCTAAAGTAAAGTGAGGAACATTCCATACAATGCCTCAAGACAAATCAAGATATATCTTATCCAGAGGCCAGACAGCAAGTCAGCCCTGGCAATGCAGGTCTTCGATTCCATACATCAGTGGTGGCAGGCAAGGCAACAATTGCTGTCCAAACTGATGTCCATATTCTGGTGAACCATCTGTACCAGTTCCAAAACATTATTGTTGCTGGACTTGAAACACTGAAATCATATCCTATTGATTCTCAAGCAACCCCCACCTCCTTACTGAAATGTACTACTACCTCCACTTTCTGTACTGGGATACAGGCTGTGACTATTGGAAAGAAGTCCAAAGAGAAGCCTAAAATGGCACCTCCTTTGCTACAATCTCCTCCACAAACCCAGGGTCAGACAGGTTCACAGGCTCATCCAATACCTCTGGGACAAAACTGTCTCTCTTCCTGCTACCAGATCGCCCCCCCCCACCCCCAATTGGCAGAAAAATTACCAAAATTGTTAATGAATTCTGAGTGCTTTTAAGTGCTAATTTTTCCTCTGTTTGTTGTTTTTCTCTGCTTCGCCATCAGTTCAGTCATACAGGGAAATTACTGTGGTTATTGTTTTAAGGTTGACGATGTGCAATTACTGCTTTTGTTGTACTGTCTGGTATGCTGTTTTCAAGAGATGAAACTCAGACCATCTGGCCTTGTTTGTTACAGGCTACAGTTGTATGGTAGAGTGGATAAAAGTAGAAAACAAGCACATTCACGAAAAATGGCACAAAACATGCACAGCAGTCATAGGTGCGTTGTCCAATGCAAGGACATTCCAGCACAACTTCTTCCCTTCAATTACTGCAAAAATATGACGTCCAGACTCCAAAAACTGCCTTTATTTGTAGGTTAATCAGAAAGAAAGGTTGCACATGCTGTAAAGTGAATGCAGGATGTTGTACGAGTGGCGTAGATGACATGTGCGTTCGTAAGATGGCATTAGTGCTCCAGGCACCTATGTGAACTCCTGTGCCCAGCGTGAGATGCACAGTGAAATTTCGAAATGGTGGTGCAGTAAGAAATGTGGTCTCAGGTTGAAGTGAGAACAGTGATAAGGTTTTTATGGGCCGAGAACATGCTCACCGCCAAAATTCATCAGCAGCTCATTGAAGTTTATGGTGACAACGTGATGTCTCAACAACATGTGGCGAAATGGTGTTGTTCATTTCAGTCTGGCAGGGATGATGTGGGGAACTGACATCGCACAAACAGTGGACATCCAAATTCGTCCACTACAGAGATCAACACTGCACATGCGGATGAAATGATTCAAGATGCCCGAAGGAAACTTTGCGCCATAGTGCTTCCAAGCTGGGATTGAGCTATGGTGTTCAATATCTTGTGGTGGATGTTTTGCAGTATTCCAAGGTTTGTGCCAGATGGGTGCCATGTTCATTATATGTCAGTCACAAAGCAGCATGACTGATTGCATGTTTGTGACGTTCAGCATTACACTGAAGACAGACGACAGCTTTCTTGAGTGTATTGTGACTGGGGATGAGATGTGGCTCCACCACTTTGCTTTCACCAGCAAGAGAGCTTCCATGCAACAGAAACATGCTGCTTCATCACTGAGGAGTAAGTTTAAAGTCACACCGTCTGCCTAAAAAATCATGGCATCTATTTTCTAGGATCCTCGGGTGTGCTTTTGGTGGACTTCTTAGAGCATGGTCGCACCATCAATGTTGATCAGTGCTGTGCCATGCTGAAAAAGTGCGCAAGAGCATCAAATGAAAACGACCAGGTCTGCTGAGTGATGGTGTTATTCTCTTTCATGATATCACAAGGCCGCACACCACCAATGCCAAGCGGCACTTGCTCCACAAATTCCGGTGGGAGGTGTGCCTACAGCCTGGACTTGGTTCCTAGTGACTTTCACCTCTTTCTTGCCCTGAAACAGCACCTGTCTGGTACTCGCTTCACTTGTGACAATAACATGAAAACAGTGCAACATACTCCCTACATCAGCGGGGACATGAATTTTTTGGTCTGGGATGGACAAGCTGGTCATGTGGCCTGACAAATGTCTGAATTGTCACTGTGATTTCATCGAGAAGTAATGCTCCATATCCTCTATCACATCGCACAAACATTTTTTGATTGGTGAGTTTTCCTTTCTCCTACTGAAATGTGTAACCATTTTTTATGATCAATCCTCATATGATAAATTCTGTACCTGTTTGTCCCACAAAGCCTGCTGTATGCTTCTGTTCATTTGAATGCAAGTCCCTGTGGTACAATGGTAATGCTTGTGGCCTTCAAATAGGAAATGGACCTAGGAGCAGACTCATTACCCTAGATCCCAACAGAATCAGACCTGTAAATCTGCCCTGAACAAGCAATGGAGTAAATATCTCACTTTAGAAAGAGACTACAGAGGAGAGAGACTGCAAAACACATAAGGAATCCAAATACACTATAGAGCAACCAATAAGGAGAGCTTAACTAGCAGTGACTGAGTGCAAAGTAGACATCATTCATCTGTGCTGAAAATACCATGGCCATAGCAGTGGATGCTACTACTCCACCCATCTTTGATCCAAAGGTGAAAATTGGGACGTAATCCGAGTCAAGGAACCAATTGAATAATAGTTGCACACTATATGTACAACTGTTTCACACGTTATATATGTTCTATGTGTCGTGTGCATACTTGCAGCAAAATCATCTTTGCATTCATTAATCATATATGACTAGTAATACTATTATATGTTTAAGTTATTATATTATCCAGCTCTCACCTTGTAGAGGTATTTCATATTAGGATTCTTCATCTAGTATCTTGAAATTGAAGTATGCATATAACGTGCCGTTGGACACGTAGACTATTCCTGTTGCTAATAGGCCTAATTGAAATTGCGACCAGAGTTTAAGTTCAAATAAAATATGACTATGGGATACCATACAAAGAGTGCGTGAAAGAATTATATACAATGCAATTAAAAAACCATTTACCATCAACAAGTGTCGTCAATCTTTAAAAGAAGGAATGGACATAATCAAGGACTATCCAAACAGACATTAAATAAAATCACATCAATTTCTGAACAATGCCAGACAACCTCTGCAACACGCACACGACTCCACACAAACCACCGGACATGTTTCGGCACGACTGACTTTCGGCCATTATCAACGGTATGCATCCTGGATCAATGTTCAAAGTTGTTATATATCAAGGTCACCTCGGTCTTATCCTTGTCATGGTTGCTCCACGTCGACGTCTTCCGTCATAATTACATAGACGTGTATTCACGTGTGAGTCACATCAACGCCATCTATTGGGTTAATTTCAGAATTGCTGCAGCTGTTCTTATTGTTTATGTATATGCTATTTCTTTTATTTTTCTTTTTGTTTTTATACTTCGTATTCTTTTCTTGTTGTATTAAATATTTCCACGGATATGGGATATCTTTCGGAGTAGATGTATTGCAATTAGAGCCTTGGGTTTTTTCAATTGCTATAGCTTCAGACCACAAAATTTGATTATGTTTATTGTGGGAAGTTAAGATTTTACTATTTTCCCAATCGGGTATTAACTCATTTACCATACAATGTTGTATAAGTGATGTTTTTTCTGCTTTTTTAATCCAATTACTATAGTGCTCATTCAACCTGGTTTTAAATCTTCTTTTAGTACTGCCAATATAGTATTTGTCTTGCTTATTTTCCTTTGGGGCTATTGTAGGAATCATGTATACACATGCTTTATTTAATGGATTTTTATTGTGACCATTATTTGTTAGTAATTTAGAATTATCAGTAACTATTTCAGCAATTTCAATATTGTAATCCTGGCATTCTTTTCTTAAAATATTGCTCAGTGGAGGTAAATATGGAATACTTTTGTAAAATAGCGTATTTCTTTTAGTTGTACAATTGTTGTGTTTAGATATATCAGCACTTCTTATTTTGTGATATAATGAATCAATCAAGCTTCCGGGATATCCAACACTTTTAGCAGTGTTTTTAATCCATTTTATTTCTTCTATAAGTGCTGTTTTAGTTGATGAATGTGTTATGGCTCTATTTATGAATGATCTGAAAGCAGAAATCTTGTACTTCCACGGGTGACTGGATTCATTGGGAATTATACCAGGAATGTAGGTAGGTTTCCGGTATACGCTGAATTCAATTTTATTTTGATGCTTAAATAAAGAAATGTCAAGAAAGTTAAGTTTGTTGTCAATTTCTTTTTCATATGTTACTTGAATAGTTGCGTACATACTATTGAAGTTGTTTATGAAGAGCTCCACATCATTTTTCGAGTGCGGCCAGAAGATCAATATATCATCAACATACCGTAAGTATAGTATAGGTACGTTATTAGATCTGCAGGTGAATATTTTCTTTTCTATGTCCTGCATAATAACCTCGGCAAGCAAACCAGAAATTGGTGATCCCATTGGTGCTCTGTATATTTTTTTATAAACGGTATCATTGAAAGTGAAGTAATTATTCTCGGTTATAAGCTTGAGTGCGCATACAATGCTTTCAATTTTCGAAGATTCGATTTTCGCTTCTCCTAATCTTTCTTCAATTAATTTAATAGCTTCCTGTGTGGGAGTGTTTGGGTATAATGAAATTATATCCATACTATATATCAAATATCTAGTACCATCAATAGCTTTAATCTTGTCGATAACTTTGGTTGAATTCTTCACTGTATATTTATGATTATTATAATATACTTTCAAGTGGTTATAAAGGCTTCTTTCTAATCTGATTGTTGGGGCTTTATTTTTATTAACAATGGGTCTAATTGGTTTGTCCAACTTGTGGGTTTTTAGCTTGCCGAAAATGTGAGGTATAGATGCAGTTATGGGAGGGTACGCATTCTTCTTAACATCATCTGGGACCTGGGAGCGACATATGATTCTTTATATGTGCCATTCTACGTAAAATATGATCCGTAGGGTCATTATTTACTGGGGTGGCCTTAAAATCATCAATAGCATCTTTCATTTTTTGATTGTAATTAGCTTGGTCCAAAATTATTAGCTGCTTAGATTTGTCGGCCAACATACACTTAATATCTGGGTTATTTCTTAGTTCCAGCAAAGCTTGCTTTTCGTACTTAAGTCGAGCATCAGGTATATTCTTTTTCATATGGTTGATACATCTTACTATTTTAAAACGTGTAGCATCTTGCTTCTTTTTAGGTATTCGGTATATAATGTCTTCAGTCTGAGGTAAGATATTTTCTAACTTTGGCACAGCTGCAGCATATGCAAATTTGGCACCTTTGTGTAAAGCCTTTTCCTGCCATGTCATAATTTGTTTGCATGAATAGTTGGCAAACAGTATGTTTTGGTCATTATTTCTCTTGTTAGTATATTGATTTTTAGAGCTAATTAAGCTTTATATTTTATAAAAATGTTTAGTCCTACATGTAGTACGTAGTCTATCGACTGTGGCAAAAATCTTTATCATTTCAATTCTGATACTATTTTGCACCAAGTACTTTAAAAGCATTCACAATACTTTTCATAACACTTTCTCCTTAGGTAGTCAATGGATTTCCTTTTATCACGTATTGTGGCTCTTAATCGATTTACTTCGCACATTTTAATGATTTTCTTGTCGTGAAAGACAAGAAAATCATTAAAATGTGATGATAGGCTTGTTGCTAATTATCATTAAAATTGATAGGCTTGTTGCTAATTTGTAGGAAGCCTATCAATTATCACGACACGAAAATCATTAAAATGTGCGAAGTAAAACGATTAAGAGCCACAATACGTGATAAAAGGAAATCCATTGACTACCTAAGCAACTACTCAAGTAACATATGAAAAAGAAATTGACAACAAACTTAACTTTCTTGACATTTCTTTATTTAAGCATCAAAATAAAATTGAATTCAGCGTATACCGGAAACCTACTTACATTCCTGCTATAATTCCCAATGAATCCAGTCACCCGTGGAAGTATAAGATTTCTGCTTTCAGATCATTCATAAATAGAGCCATAACACATTCATCAACTAAAACAGCACTTATAGAAGAAATAAAATGGATTAAAAACACTGCTAAAAGTTTTGGATATCCCGGAAGCTTGATTGATTCATTATATCACAAAATAAGAAGCGCTGATATATCTAAACACAACAATTGCACAACTAAAAGAAATACGCTATTTTACCGAAGTATTCCATATTTACCTCCACTGAGCAATATTATAAGAAAAGAATGCCAGGATTACAATATTGAAATTGCTGAAATAGTTACTGATAATTCTAAATTACTAACAAATAATGGTCACAATAAAAATCCATTAAATAAAGCATGTGTATACATGATTCCTACAATAGCCCCAAAGGAAAATAAGCAAGACAAATACTATATTGGCAGTACTAAAAGAAAATTTAAAACCAGGCTGAGTGAGCACTATAGTAATTGGAAAAAAAAGCAGAAAAAACATCACTTATACAACATTGTATGGTAAATGAGTTAATACCCGATTGGGAAAATAGTAAAATCTTAACTTCCCACAATAAACATAATCAAATTTTGTGGTCTGAAGCTATAGCAATTGAAAAAACCCAAGGCTCTAATTGCAATACATCTACTCCGAAAGATATCCCATATCCGTGGAAATATTTAATACAACAAGAAAAGAATACGAAGTATAAAAACAAAAAGAAAATAAAAGAAATAGCATATACATAAAAAATAAGAACAGCTGCAGCAATTCTGAAATTAACCCAATAGATGGCGTTGATGTGACTCACACGTGAATACACGTCTATGTAATGATGACGGAAGACGTCGACGTGGAGCAACCATGACGAGGATAAGACCGAGGTGACCTTGATATATAACAACTTTGAACATCGATCCAGGATGCATACCATTGATAATGGCCGAAAGTCAGTCGTGCCAAAACATGTCCGGTGGTTTGTGTGGAGTCGTGTGCGTGTTGCAGAGGTTGTCTGGCATTGTTCAGAAATTGATGTGATTTTATTTAATGTCTGTTTGGATAGTCCTTGATTATGTCCATTCCTTCTTTTAAAGATTGACGACACTTGTTGATGGTAAATGTTTTTTTAATTGCATTGTATATAATTCTTTCGCGCACTCTTTGTATGGTATCCCATAGTCATATTTTATTTGAACTTAAACTCTGGTCGCAATTTCAATTAGGCCTATTAGCAACAGGAATAGTCTACGTGTCCAACGGCACGTCATATGCATACTTCAATTTCAAGATACTAGATGAAGAATCCTAATATGAAATACCTCTGCAAGGTGAGTGCTGGATGATATAATAATTTAAACATATGATAGTATTACTAGTCATATATGATTAATGAATGCAAAGATGATTTTGCTGCAAGTATGCACACGACACATAGAATATATATAACGTGTGAAACAGTTGTACATATAGTGTGTAACTATTATTTAATTATATATTACCGCGTAAAATATATTTTTGTTGGTCTTAATAACCAAAATCCATTACAAGGAACCAATGCTCAGCAAAGAGCTGCTGATATACTGACATGTGATTTAGTATAAGTAGTAAAGCAGGTATCAGCTTGAGCACCAAGAGGGTGAGAGGGAGTTTCCTCAAACCCCTGGTTTTTCTGATCAGTGACAGGTCACGTCCTGTAATTTGTGCTCTGGCATCATTTA
Organism: Macrothele yani; assembly: GCA_039090855.1. Lineage (NCBI taxonomy): Eukaryota > Metazoa > Arthropoda > Arachnida > Araneae > Macrothelidae > Macrothele > Macrothele yani. Next base: position 69,429,194 of record CM077016.1, on the reverse strand, counting down.
AAGTCCAACCTTCGGAATATGCGAGGGCCTATAACTGCATCATGTAAGGGATGATGGACGTGTTGACTGGAATATCATAAACACCTAATAAATGAAAGGGTTTAATTGAATCTTTGTTTTTTAGAAGTAGTTTAAGAAGTTGTGGGGCAGGTTTGACAGCCTACTTACTGCCAAAGGATTTAATGATTGTGCTTAGATTATGTAAAAGAATAAGACTGTATGGTATAGAACCTACAAATTAATGGGAAATTAGAGGTTTGGTGAATAAACAAGGGACCTTTTTTGTGATTCATATTTACTGGTTAAACTGTTGTTTACAGGCAGAACATAATGACACTTTTAAGTATTGGAAGAGTGAATAATTTTCCTCCTACTGTAAAGAAGGACTATTACAAATAAGATTAGCTTTTTATGCATGTAGGATTTGAAAGTGGCTAACGTGCACATATTTCTCAGAGGTATGTGAACAGGAAAGGATAATATTAAGTAGATTTCCTATAAACAGAAAGAGCAAGATAGTAGTCAGAATTTATGGTGAAGTTTACATATAGAAAATCTATATTGTTATTTTCTTGTTCAATAGAAGTGAAATTCATATTTAGAAATTTTGGAGGTGATGGCCAACATGAGTGCTAATATTGATTTTTTTGGGGGGGCATTTCCAAATAATGAAAATGTTATCTACCTACCTTAACCAATAAGGTGGGATTTAAATGGGTAGGAGCAGTGCTGAAGAGGTCTGTGGCATCACAAAAGTAGATTACAATAGAGGTGATGCTTGGTGGAATAGTGATATTGAAGAGGCAGTAAAGAGAAAGAAGGAAGCCTATTTGAGGATTCTACAAGGTAGAGTTTCTGTGGATGAATATCGCTGTAAGAAACGTGAACCTGCTAAGCTGGTCGGAAGGAGAAGGTGGAAAGGCATGAATTGGCTTTTTGGAAAGATAGGAAGACTTTCTGGAAGTGCATGAGAATCAAGAAAAATAGGGGAAACAAAGTTGTAAGCTGTGTAAAGAATAGGATCGGGGAAATGATGTGGGAGCCCAATAAGTTAAGTGAAAGATGGGGTGAATACTTTTGTGAGTTATTTGACCAGGAAAGCAAAGGTGATTCAGGGGCAGAAGCAGATGATGCCAAAGTGAAGGATGGAAGCACAGGAGGGATCTCAAGAGAAGAGGCGTGTAAAGCTCTAAAATCTCTTCAGAATGGTAAGGCTCCAGGAGTTGATGGCATAACTGCTGAGATGTTGAAATATAGTGGTGACTCTGTAATTGACTGGTTAACTGAAATTTGCCTGTTGAGTTGGGAATGGTCCCTCGGTATTGGAAGGATGCTATCATTGTTCCCTTGTATAAGGGAAATTGTGAGCAGACTGACTGCAAGAACTATCGTGGTATTAGCCTACTGAGTGTGCCAGGGAAAGTGTTTGGTAAGGTCGTTATTGAAAAAGTACAGGGTCTTACATCAGAGAAAGTGTGGGATGTTCAGAGTGGTTTTATGCCTGGTAAAGGCTGCACTAACCAAATTTTTGCATTAAGCATAATGATTGAAAAGTATCTGGCTGTTGGTAAGGAAGTTTTTGCTGCCTTCATAGACTTACAGAAAGCTTACGACCAAGTAAATAGGACACTTTTGTGGAAGGTATTGAATGAATATGGTGTTACTGGAAATCTACTTAATAGTGTAAAAGCCATGTATGCTGGCAGTAGAGCTTGTGTACGAGTGAATGGTGTTTTATCAAAATGATTTTCTATTGGTGCTGGAGTCAGACAAGGTTGTGTAATGTCACCATGGCTGTTTAATATATTTATGGATGTGTGATGCCAGAATAGATAATACTGGTTTATGTCTTGGTGATATCCATGTGTGCAGATTGCTGTATACTGATGACATTGTCCTGTTGGCAGAGAGCAAATGTGAGTTGCAGAGTATGTTTGTCCCCAGATGTACGAAGTTTGCATGAAATTCAAACTGAGTATAATTAAGGGAAAACCCAAAGTTGTGGTTTTTGAGAGAGGAACTGGTAGTACTGAATGTAATACATGTCTAAATGGCACAGTGATTGGCCAAGTGAATGAGTTTGTGTATTTAGGAAGCATGTCTGACAGAGAGAACAAATTGGATGGTGAAATTAGTAGGCGAGTGAATTCTTCATTGAAAGTCATGGCTGCTTTGGGAGGGTTTCACAAGAATGATAGGTTCTCAAGAGAGTCCCGCATGGCTGTATATGAAAGTGTAATTGTTCCTACTCTGATGTATGGCACTGAAACCTAGGTACTACAAAAGAAACATAGAAGTTATTTGTGTGCTGGAAAAATGTGTTACTTACGGGGGGTGACAAGACATGTTCTGATTGTGTGAGGAATGAAGATGTGTTGCAGTTGTGTAATGTGAAGCAAAATGTTGTTAGCAAGGTGGAGACTAATATGCTTCGGTGGTTTGGCCATGTTATAAAAGAATGAGTGATGAGATGCTTACTAAGAAAATCGTTTTTTTTTTTGTTTTTTTTAATTTGATATTTTACTACAGAATTGTGACTTACCAGTAAATTTAATTCCAATTCAACCCATTGCTGTCTCAGCATGAAATTTTGATACAATGTACAAAATGCTGGAGAAATTCAAATATATTTTTAGGAAAGTTTTACAAAATGGTTTCCGATAGTAGATTATTTGGTTACTAATGAAGTTTAGCCAAAAATATCATAATTTACAAAATGGGGTTTTTTTAGACCTTTTTTTTTTTTTTTCATATGCCATATTTGGTAGCAACTTAAAGCCCCCAAAAATGCTTTAAAACAAGACCAGTTTTACAGCTTTGTTTAATACAAGGTGAGATTGCTATAAAAAGACAAGATAGTGTGTCTAAAATTTTAAATTTTTTGTAACACAGAATTTCAATAAATTGTTCAATATGTCTAAATCTTTGGTAGAATTTTTTTCTTATAAGGAATCTAGCTTTGGTTTGAATTTCATCAAAATCGGAGAATGTTGGGTTGAGTGTTGTGTTGAGTTGGCAATGAAATGACCCTTCTGCTTAAATGTAGATAGGAAATCGTGCTGAAAGTTTTATCCCTTAGTGAAATTTACTAACTTAGAAATAGTTTGGATGATTCATTTTTATCACCAGTATTTCAGTAAGTTTTTAAATATTGCTTTATTTACATGGTTTTATTCATACTTGGCCTGTGCATGTAGTATATTTAATGTTTTGTTTCACTTTATTTACTTTCCCGTCTCTTTTTAGGAGCATACGACTCAACAGGAATAGATTATGAATACATTTCTGTGTCTGGCTCTTCTCATAACACTTATCATGGCCAGCACAGTCGCTCTCGCCCGAGGCTTAATTTAGAGATCTTGCAACCTGTGAAAAGGAATGAGAACTTTGACCGAAATTATAAAGCTGGATTTAGACGCTCTTCTAGTGGAAGCAGCCCGAGTCGTAAACAATCAAGTGCCAGCCTTGAGAGTGATATTACGTATAGTCCATACACATCCCAACGCTCATCTGAAAGAATGTTGCCAAATTTTGGAAATGTCTCATCACATTCCACTTGCCATTTAACAGAACCAAATTCTGCCTCAGACTCTCCTCAATGTACAACAACTGCCCAGGGAGGGGAATCCCTTCTTTTAGATGCGTGCCATAAAGAAAAAGTCTGTTTTAATAGGAACCTGTCTCCTGAAATTTATGCTTATGACAATCCCAGCTCCAGCCCTTCAGCTGATACTGTTAATAGCCATTACAGAACTTCTTCCAGTGTATCTGTTGCTTCTAATACCTCCTCAAATGTAAATCTTTCATTTCATACTGATGATAATGAAAAAACTGACAAAGTCTATGTACAAAATCCGATCAGCCCAGTAATATTCCCTCGATTACAGCCTGAAAATGGTCGAAAGGCATGCCAGGAAGCTCCACCTGAGAGGCCTACCACCTTAGATGTCAAAGTAACTCATCATCTCTCACTGCCCAAAAAGCCAATTTTTGGCCAGGCTGTACGCAAATGTCAAGGCTTTTTTTCCAATTCAGGTACCTCACAGAAAGCAACTCAGAATGATAATTATATTTCTGACACAGAAAACATGAAAAAAGTATCCCCATTGAAGCTATCTACAGATGGTTATGTAAATAAAGCTGCTGGAAGTGAGGAGGAAACCACTTTGCTGGATCTTCCGATGGAGGGTCAATCACAAGATGGAACCGTACCTTTGTCAGTTATAATGAAGCAGAACTTTAAACACGGTTCACTACAGTCACTTCACTGGGAAAAAGACTTTTTTACGTAACGATTTACAATTTTAACTCTCATGTCCTTTGTGTATAACAAATTAAAAGAACAATATATATCTATATACTTTCATATTCTACATCCTTATTCACAATAACCAGTGCCTTATGATAAAAATAAATTTCTAACGGTTTACTTCACTTTAAATAAGCCATGTTTTAACAGTTTACAGTAAAGTTGGTATCAACAGTAGAGTTTAATGACTTTTGTAAACAAAAATTTCAGTCATTTGACTTCAGTGTAATACTTAGATATTTTAATGCAATTTATTACATTATTTTGTATATAATCAGAGCATTGTTGATTTTCCTTGCAGAAATCTGTGTTCTAATGGATGTTTTAGGAAAGGAGTGCTTTTACTCAGCTGAGTTTTGTTATAAAATGACTTTAATCAAGCAATAAGTAAATTAGTATATATTTCATAAAAACATTTTATATCATGGTACATTTTAGTGGTTACAGAAGCCTGTATTTTCAATGAACAAAACAATATTGGTGTTATGGGACTCACTCGGTGACATCTGTAAAAAAATGATTTTTCTATGTAATAGTTACATAAATGTTCTTAATTATGTTTCTGTATATATGTTTGTATATATATATAATGATAAACATTTTCAAAAGATCCAACATTTTTTGCTATTTGTAAATTGTATTATATTTTAATACTATTCACAATAATTCAGACATTATTTTGTTTTTCAAACTAATAGCTGTGAAAGATATTATGGTGCCTTTTTTTTATTGTTATTAAAAATTTGTACATTTTACTAAATAGGTGGCCGTTTTTCTCAGGGTAAGAAAGGACCACATTTAGCTGTTGCAGTTCATAAATATAATATTTTTGCTAAGCGAAATATTTGTGTGTGTTTTTACAGAAGTTTGAATTGTGATTTTGTGCTTCAAAAAAAGCACCAATTGCTATAATAGTTAATGATTTATTGAATCAATTGTAAATTAAAAAAAAAAAAAAAAGATTTGGTCGGTTTCACTTTGCTTTGTGTTTATTTAGTTGGCATTTAATCACTAAACAATTGAATTTTTCACTACTAATAGTGATGTTTAAAACACGCTTTCTGACCAAAAATAGTTTGTGGTTTTAAAATACTTCAAAATGTCTGTTTCGAACTTTATACGTGTTATTCCCTGGAGACAATAAGATCAGGTCAGAATGTGGTGTTACAAATACAATTCTGAAAACATAAGAGCAGAACAGAGTTTGGAAATTTGGTTCTTGTGCAAAACAAGAGTATAGGTGATCTAGCCTCTGTACAACTACTTCAATCATAACATATGCTAAGAAAAAATTTACTTCATTCAAATACCAGTGCCACTGAAATAAGGACTAAGATACCAGTAAAATCTTTGAAAGATAAAAACTTAATGAATTAAAAAATGTTGAATTGTAAAAAATTCGAAAAACGTCATTAGCAAGAGCTCAGGGTCCAAAAATTCAATGAAAGTTAAAAACTTAGTGCTCAGATAAAATGCTGGGAAGTTAAAATGACAGTGAAATACCTTAACTGGGAATGTGAAACGAAAAACCTCAAAATGAAAACCTGAAAAGCATGACTTCTAATATGCTCGATCGTAGACCATGGTTATTCCCGATGCATTTCAGCTCTATGAAAGTGTTGTGTCATCCGCAGGAACAGATAGTTCCAACTGTATTCCTTAGTCTACAATGCCTAACAAATCTGCTTCTGCTGTTGTCCTGCCAAACTCCTTGATCATAGGTACTAGTTGTTGCTATGTCCTGTGTTTGTACTTGTAAATGTATTCATGATGGAATGCTTTAAAGGTCATGTGTGCACTGCAATGTTTTTCTTTGCCTTCCCCTTCTGTTCCAAACATTTTCTTCAGCAATTAGCAATTTCCCAGGCAAAGAAATTTCGGCACCGCAGTTGACGTTGTAACTAGTTTCTTTATAATTTTCAATTAAAACAAGCTCTGTGTATTGAATTGTTTTTCAGTGGTGTGTATGCAAACACCCCACACATTGCAATGGGTAAGATGACTGCCCTGTGCAGAGACACGCAAGCACAACTTCCTAACAACGATTTTTGCCCAAACTACATGTCCGTAGTCCAGTTTGTGGTTTCATAGAAAGAAGCTTATTCCCTGCCTGTTGATTCTACATTTTCTGCCACACGTCCATGATGAACTTGCAGGTGGAAAGACTAAAATCTCTAAAATAGTGTGGTAGACCAGTGATATCAAGGAGGAAATGGACCTAGCAGAAACATCTGCGAGCTTGTTACCCTCAATCCCAACATGGTCAGGAATCCAGCCGATGTCCGCAGGATCTGATGAACATCTCTGCTGAATCACTGCCCTCCAGGGATGGTAAAACTTGGATGACCAATTGTGAATCTACAGGGTTCTTAGGAAAGTCCCCCCCTCTAACTTTTAAAACGCGTATCCAGGGATTGCATTTCTCCTAAAATTCCTAATATTTTTTTGTGACCCTCCTTAAATTCCTAAAATTATAACTAAAATTTGCTATTCTTCCTAAAATTTTCGTAAGCTTATTTTTTAAAAATACAACCGTTATTAACGCCAATAAATTTACCATTACAGTAAGGTAAAAAGACCTGTTATTGTAGAAACACAGCCTATATGCTGTGCTGCTGAAGGAGGGAAAATGACGCCATCGAGATGCACTTGCTTCGGGGCGGGCGCTCCACTTTTGTGCCTTCGGACAGTTTTCGAGAGTAACAAGAGATCTAAGGAAAAAGGGGAGGGGTCATTTTCATCCCTGGTTTGCGCTTTGCAGACAAATTCAGTGGCACGCAGAAGATCGTACTTTATTTTTGGAGATGCCTCGTGGAACCTCCTCTTTCTGCTGATGTTTTGTTATTGTAAACCGCAGGTGGGTGGAAGCAAAGAGGAAACGTGGTCTCCTTCCGTAACCTCCGGTAATGACGATGGGATGGTAGCTGAGTGTTATCGTGGCAGGCAGTAGAGCATGTGATCGCCGCCCCGGTGGCGCAGTGGTCTAAGGCGTTGGCCTCTGATCATTCGTCCGTAAGGGGTCCGGGTTCGAATCCCGGTCAGGCATGGATGTTGTGTTTGTCTTACGGCACTGGCTCTCTCCCTTCCCTGGAACCAGTGACCCTAAATTAGGGACGGGCGACTGCTTATAGCCCATTGAGTTGCTCACGGCGGTCGTTAAACCTCCAATCAAAAAAAAAAAAAAAAAAAAGCATGTGATCATTAACCTTCGATCGTGCGTCGGCGAGAGCGACGTTCGATACGCAATATATCTCGGCTCCGACTCGCTTTGACTGAACTTGCGTGAGATGCGTATGATAGTTTCTGGTTTTGCGTCTTTTATGGTGTTCTCTGTGCTGTGTGCAGGTTCAGTTCTCTAGTGGTGGGTGGCGCAGTGGTCTAAGGCGTTGGCCTCTGATCATTCGTCCGAAGGGGTCCGGGTTCGAATCCCGGTGAGGCATGGATGTTGTGTTGTCTTACGGCACTGGCTCTCTCCCTTCCCTGGAGCCAGTGACCCTAAATTAGGGACGGGCGACTGCTTATAGCCCATTGAGTTGCTCACGGTGGTCGTTAAACCTCCAATCCCAATCCCAATCTCTAGTGGTGACTTGCTTTTTTTTTTTTTCTATCTTCTGACATCCTCGCAGCCAAACTTCGGGAAGTTGTCTGGTTTTGCAATATTGGAACATATTTTGTACTTCCCTTTCATTTTCTGGTTAGTAATACAAGTGTTTAAGATGCCTAAATCCAAAACGAAATTTCAAGATGCGTGGCTCGCCAAAGAATTGGACGGAGTGAAGTTGAAAGAATGGTGTTCTGCAACTGAAACAATATTTTCTGCTAAGTGTATATTGTGTTCAGAAATTTTCAATATTTCTAATAGTGGTTTTTCACAAGTAAAAGCGCATCATAAAGGAAAAAAACATTTGCAGAAATTTCAAAGTAAATTTCAAAATAAGTCCATCCTGAAAGCCTTTGGAAAAGGACGGGATCTTCAGCCCAAAACAAATATTAGTGAAGTACTGAGTCATGATTTACAGTTGGCTAAAGCCGAAGCATTATGGGCCATGAAAGTTGCTAAGGACAATATGTCTTTTGTTTCATGCACTGAAACAGTTGAACTTTTCAAAGAAATGTTTCCTGATTCTGCTATTGCAGCCAAAATGCAACTTAAAGAAAAAAAGTTGCTTATGTGATATCACATGGATTGTCAAAATATTTTGAAGAGGATTTGAAAAAAGACATTGCATCTAGTAGCCCAGGAAAGGTTACTATAGCATTTGATGAAACTACAAATGCACAAGTGAAACGGCAGTTGGATGTGTATCTCAGGTACTGGTCTTCAGAAATAAATTCAGTTTCTTGCCGATACCTAACAAGCGTTTTTCTGGGTCATGCAACAGCAGATATTTTGCTAAAAGAAATTCTTGATGTGTTATCATCCTTCAATATTTCATTGAACAGAATTATTTGTGTATCCATGGACAGCCCAAATGTAAATAAGTGCTTTTTACGCAAATTCAATAAAGTTGTAAAACAAGAAACAGGCCAGAAATCTTTGGAACTAGGTTTTTGCAACCTGCGTGTTGTTAGTAATGCATTTAAAATTTTTTTGACAAGCTTAAATATAGATTTTGACGAATTTGCTACTGATATGCATTCCTTTTTAAAATGTAGTGCTGCAAGATGAGAGGATTATAAATCTGTCTAGGATATAACATTGGTCACAGCCAAATTTCTTTTGCGTCATGTCAGCAACAGATGGTTAACCGTTGGTTCTGTAGCCTAGAGGCTCTTGGATCAATGGCTAAATATTACAGAATATTTTTTAAACTTCTTGCCATCTCAAAAAAATATTTGAAAAACAACTGCGCAATTCAGCAAGATATAAAAGAATTCACTGTTTCCTGAAAAATGAGCTAACTCCTTGCTATTTAGCATTAATTTCATTTTCACACCAAAATTTTGAAAAGTTTTCATTATGTTATCAGAGTGAAGAACCAAAAATACACCACTTATATTCTGATTTAAATATTTTAATGAGGAATGTTATGGCTCAGTTTATCCAAGATGTCGTTATTGCAGGGAAATTTGGAGAAGACCTAAAGAATGTAGATTTTGAAAACAAAAATTCATGGAAAAAACTAGGGGAGTTAGAAGTTGGTATGAAGACAAAAAATCTCCTCAGGAATGTTCAGGAGACCAGGCAGAAATTATTTCTTTTAGATGTAAGATCATCACTAATTGCAACCACAAAATATTTAAAGTCAAATTTGCCATTCTGCAATCAAAAGCTAAGAGACATCGAAGTTTTAAAGGTAAAAGAACCAAAGAAAGAGTCAACTCAACTTTCAGTCACTGAAGGACTTTCGGAAATAACCAGAATTTCAAGTGTTTTGCATCTTTCTGAGGAACAAATTCATAGAGTAAGAGAAGAGTGGAAACTTTTAAATTCTGATAAGCCAACTCTAGATGAACTAGTGAAATTTTCAGAGGAAGGGCATATTCCAGTGCGGATTGATCATTACTGGCGTAATATATTTAGTATTAAAGACTCTAGCGGAAAAGAAAAATACTCAAATCTTGCTAAACTCATCAAGTCAATTTTAGTTTTACCTCATGGTAATGCTGATGCAGAAAGGGGATTTTCGGTTAACACTGCTCTGTTAAGGAAGGACAAGGCTAACTTAAAAGACTCAACTATAACATCATTAAGAATAGTTAAAGGGCCATTAAACACTATGGATGTGTAAGTAAAGTTCCCATAACAAGAAATTTGTTAAATAGTGTTCGTGATTCACATAAATTTTATAAAGAGTATGTTGATAAGCTGAAGGAAGAAGAATCAAAAAAGGTAAAAGAAAGAAAGCAGAAAGAGAGGGAAAATAAGGTAAAGCAGCTAGAGAAAAAAAGAAAAGCTGAGTTTGATGACAAAATAAAAGAAAATGATGCAGAAATAAATAGGCTTAAAAAAGATAAAGAAGCCTCCCTAGCAGTAATTCAAGAGGGAACAGAAAGAATGAGAAAAGCTGTAGAAAAACAAAATACTGTTGAAATAGCAGTTGCCTCTAACTTGATCATACAAGGTTAAGCTGAAATAAAGAAAACTGAAAGTAAATTAGTTGTTGGAAGCAGAAAAAGATAGGCTTATCAGGAAAAGGTTGAAACAATAATATGAAAAAAGTAATTCAGTTAACAATTGTACATAGTTCTTGGTTTTTAATTACCTTTTTAGGATATTATAATTTAATGTGAAACCTGAAAACTTTATTGTGAAAATCGTGAATTGCTTCTGGTTCAACAGCATATTAATGTTCAAAGTGAAACTTGAATGTGGTAAATATACTTGAATATGATAATACATGAAAAGATAAGAACTGAACATTAGAAGTAAATCATACTTAAACTTTAGACATTAGACGTTATGCAAAAAATTTGGGTGTGAACTTCGACCATATATACTAATGGACTACGCATTGGCAATAGCTGCATCAAAGCCGCCATGGCTCCAACATTGGGCACGTCATCATCATCAGACTCCAAATTTCGTGTAAAAATGCTGTTATGATTACTAATTTACGCTGCAGAACTTCAGTGTTTTCGGTGTATTATGTGAATGCGCCTCATATATAATGAAAACTCTTCAGGTAAGTTTACTTATGAGCTATATACATGCATGATCGGGTTGTTTACATTTCGTGATTTATAATGTGATGAACATTTGCGAAGAATTTGGAACATGCATTCCATTTTTTTTTCTTAAGTTATTATATTTTTATATCAATAGCTGCAAGTTTCTGGTTAAGTAATTGAACTTTATTGACTTAGGTGTTTAATTCGTTTCTTACTCATGAAAAATCATAGAACTTCCTTTACTATATCGCTCAGAGCAACCATAAGCACAGCAGGTGTAACCCATCTTTTTTTTTTTTTTTTTTTTTTTTTTTTTTTTAATTGGAGGTTTAACGACCGCCGTGAGCAACTCAATGGGCTATAAGCAGTCGCCCGTCCCTAATTTAGGGTCACTGTTTCCAGGGAAGGGAGAGAGCCAGTGCCGTAAGACAAACACAACATCCATGCCTGACCGGGATTCGAACCCGGACCCCTTACGGACGAATGATCAGAGGCCAACGCCTTAGACCACTGCGCCACCAGGGCGGCTAACCCATCTTTTTGACTGATGTCTTCGGATTTTATGTTGGAGCCAGAAATTTTGATGTCATGCGCAGTCTATCAGTATATATGGTTGAAGGGTGTGAAGCAAACTCTTTGCAATGTATACGAATATACATCTAGTTTTTATTGAAATACACTCCTAAAATTTTCCTAAAATTTTTTCCAAAAATTCCTACCTAAAATTTTCCAGAAGTATGCTATGATCCCTGCGTATCGTACCGTCACAGAAGTAACTTGTACCTATAGGAAAGTGACCTTGCTCAATCGATTGGGTGTGCTTGTAGCGCCCCTAGTGGCAAAATACGGTACTTAGCAAAACTAACTCGGAAACCAAGAGAGATGCGCAAAAAAGTCTAATTACAAAATGAAAGAGCAGTGTTTAATCAGTACAAAACAACACTTGGTTCAACAGAAAAGATAAGACATGTTAAAGTAGTAAACATTTAAATTGCACAAAACAACAGACACAACACAGTTCGTGTAGTACAGTTGCAACTAACCTGGCGAGTAGTCTACTGTACACATTGTTCAAAGTGTGCACCATCAGCGGCAGTGCACATCTGGACTCGAAACAAATGCATCTGGGGGGGGGGGTGTTACAGAATTACAGGCCCTGACGATGCGTGATGCGTTCCTTTAAATCTGCCAAGCTGGAAGGTTCTGTAGAGTACACTTGATCTTTCAGGTATCCCCAAAAAAAGTCCATCAGTGTTAGGTTGGGTGACCGTGGCGGCTATTCCATACAACCACCGTACCCAATAATATTGTTGCCGAATTTGCGAGATAAGAATGAGCGAATTGGAAAGGTTTTGTGGGAAGGACAGCCGTCATGTTGGAACCATACGTGTGGTAACGTATTCAAAGGAAAATCATCCAACCAGTCGCTTACTGGACCACATAACAGCTGCAAGTAACGCTGACCTCTTAAATTTCCCTCAATGAATACAGGTCCAATTACGGATGTTTGCCACATTTCACACCACACATTAAATGACCAGTGTACTTGATGGCGTGCTTGTCTCCTCGTGTGGATTTCTCGCATCCCAGTAGTGGTAGTTCTGGTGATTGATGGTCCCGCCCCTTGTAAATGTTGACTCGTCAGTCCATAGGATGTTTTCCATAAGCCAAGGCTTTTCCTCTAAGGTGTTCAAGACGAAGTTACAAAAGTCATACCGCCTTTGAAGGTCTCCAGGCATCGGGTTTTGCATGACAGCATCACTGTAGGGATGCGCCCATGTTCGCTCAAGATTTGCCACACCCGTGATGCCGATAATCTACACGCATGGCTCACTGCCGTCGTACAAATTCGAGGATTTGCAAGAACACAGCCCAAAACATCAGGATGTACTCGTACACCGACACCAATGGAATGACGTTCGGTAACGCTGCCTGTTTCTCGCAGGCGCCGGACAACTTTGGCAATTGACTGTGCAACTGGATGCTGACGAGTGGGAAACCGTACTCTATACAACCTCCCAACCTTTTTTGCATTCTGCTGACATTCACGGTACTCGTCATTCTTGAAGATAGCCATCTACCTGCCGACCTCGTACTCTGATTGATTCAATTCCCACCCATCATTTATAGCCCTTCGGCTGTCTGACGCCATTGTACGTCAAACTTGAAATTAGCATAACTACGTGTTATATCACGTAACCACCTTTCTGTTGCTGTCGCGTGCTAGCAGCCGTACATCTGACGCTTTGTTCGCGTTTTCTCGTCTTTTCTGTAAGTGTTTCTGTTGAACTAAGTGTCGTTTTGTACTAATTAAACACCGCTTTCATTTCGTAATTGGACTTTTTTTGCGTATCTTGGTTTCTGAGGTAGTTTTACTAAGTTCCGTATTTCGCCACCAGGGGCGCTACAAGCACGTCCAATCGATTGAGCATGGTTACTTTCCTATAGGTACCCGTTATTTCTGTGGCGGTACGATACGCGTTTTAAAAGTTAGAGGGGGTAAACAGACTTTCCTAAGAACCCTGTATATAAATCACAGTGCTGTGTTTGTCTTACGGCACTGGTTCTCTCCCTTCCCTGGAACCAGTGACCCTAAATTAGGGACGGGCGACTGCTTATGTCCATTGAGTTGTTCATGGTCGTTAAACCTCCAATAAAAAAATAAATCACAGTGCTATGATGAGGCCTGGACTGGATCTGGAGCAAAGCGAGGTGCGCCGCATGCATCTCAGCTGAAAAAATTGTCTCTTAGTAGAACACTCAGCACAGATCAAATGCGGATCCCACCAGATTTAGACTCATCAGTGAAATCAGAATGGCCGCCCCGGTGGCGCAGTGGTCTAAGGCGTTGGCCTCTGATCATTCGTCCGAAAGGGGTCCGGGTTCGAATCCCGGTGTGGCATGGATGTTGTGTTTGTCTTACGGCACTGGCTCTCTCCCTTCCCTGGAACCAGTGACCCTAAATTAGGGACGGGCGACTGCTTATAGCCCATTGAGTTGCTCACGGTGGTCGTTAAATTTCCAATCAAAAAAAAAAAAAGAAATCAGAATGGAGGGAACAGTGCTCGGCAAAAAGCTCCCGGTACACCATTCCAGCGGTCGAAGACTTGGGCCACACAGAAAGAGACTGATCAGCTATAGCTTGAACTGGTTGCCAAGGTGGGTCATCAAATCCCCTGGTTACACTAATCATTGCCAAGGTTATTCCAGTAACTTGCACTATGTTTGATAGCCAAAGGTTGATGGGAGGAACACGTGAAGGGTGGTTAGAAAACAAGTGTATACACTGCGGATGAAAGACTGGCTGATGCTGTGGATGAACAGGCAAATGTTTAAGCCTAGTATAGAACTGGAGAGAAAGCTGCTTAGGGCATAGGCATAACGGCTGTTCATGAGACAGCATGTATAGTCTAGACAAGAGATCTATGGAATGTTCCAATGCAAAAAGCCTGGTAATGTACGGGATTGAGAAGTTTTAATACGGAATCCTGTGCATATACGTACATCACACAGCCATAGTCCAACTTTGACCAGACAACAGAGTGGCAAATGCGAATCATTGAGTACCTGTGTGCCCTCCAAGACGTACTGGTAAGGACCTTAAGGGTACTCAATGCCTTCATGCTTCTCACCTTCAAGGACAGAATAGAAGGCGAGTGCTTTGTCAAAGATCAGTCGTAGGAACTTGACCTCTGTCACCACAGAAATTAAATTGCGTCTCAGATGGAGATGAGGGTCCAGGTGAAGACCCTGTTTGCAGCAAACATGCACGCAAACAGTTTGCTGTGACAGGTAGCCAAATCCATTAGGATGAGATCTTAGTGAGGGGTGACTTCAACTAGTTGCCTCTCAATCTTGCGCATGTTAACCAAAGCACAGAAAATCTGAAGATATTCACATACATGGTGTCGCGAACCGACGGAGGAAGTAAGGTAAATGTGAAAAAAAAAGTGATTAGTGAAATGGAGCCTTGAATAACGCCTGACTCTTGTGAGCAGATTGCAGACAGGGTTAAACTCACGCGGCCCTGGAACATCCGGTTCAGGAAAAAACTGGCAATAAAAGTTGGTAAATTTCCTCGCAATCAGCAGTCGTGTAGATTACGGAGAATGCCGTATCTCCATGTGCAGTCGTAGACCTTTTCCATATCAAAGAACACAGAGACCAGGTGCTGACGTCTTACGAACATATATTTTATGTATATCTGAAGCAAGGGCCGCCCCGGGTGGCGCAGTGGTCTAAGCGATGGCCTCTGATCATTCGTCCGAAAGGGGTCCGGGTTCGAATCCCGGTGAGGCATGGATGTTGTGTTTGTCTTATGGCACTGGCTCTCTCCCTTCCCTGGAACCAGTGACCCTAAATTAGGGACGGGCGACTGCTTATAGCCCATTGAGTTGCTCACGGTGGTCGTTAAACCTTCAATAAAAAAAAGAAGCAAGGAGGTTAGAATAATACTTCTGGAGATGGCCTGAGTCTTAACCGGGAAGCCGCAAGGTGTGGGAATTTGGCGTTGTTTACATGATACCTATGTTATTACAACTGTGTGTATTTCTATGGAATGGCATGGTTTCTGGTTGCAGAAATCGTTTAAATAACAAACTGGAATGAATTGTGCTTCTTACACGAGTGAAGTTTTCCATTTGAACGTTATATTTTGTTTAGAATTCGCAGTAACGTTCGCGTATTTCAATTTAAAACAGAAATGGGAGTCTCAAAATAATTAAAATTTTCATAAATTCAACATTCTCTTACACGTCGGCAGCAAGTTACGATGCGAAATTGGAAACATTTGCGACGAAAGCAGACGATTCGGCCAACACAAAATGCAGTGCAGTAGCCTTGAAAGCCATCAGCTTTCCCACACTTTGACGGTCGTCGCTCGCGGTTATAAGCTTCACGCAAAGTGGTACTGCTGCATTAACAAGGGCATCTCCAGATATCTCATTCTAACCTCGATGTCAAGCAGTGCTGCCAACCTGTTCATCAAAAAAATTGCTTTGCGCTCTGTGTCATTCTGTGGATAAGTGGGAATGATGGGCCATCACAATGGGTACTAGTGTCTTTTTCAAGATTACAAAAGGAGGGTAAAGCACAGAAATGACCCTAGGCTCCAAGCAGAGGCGTAACTAGGCATTTCTGCGCTCGGGGCAAACTACAAAATGTTGCCCCCCCCCCCATGTATTTTTCGGTCACACACACACGCGCGTGTGTTCGGAGATTTCGGACCTTCAGTACCACGTCAAACTGGCCAAATGCAGATGGCAGTCGTGACTCGTAGCCACAGTAATGATAAATAGAATAGCCCCCAGAGAATCTTCAACAAAGTGAGCGACATCATTTTCTTATCTATCCAACTAAACAAAAGCGACATGCTTGTATACACCGAACTAAAGAAAAACAACATCCTTATGTTATCCATCCAACTAAAGAGAAACGATATCCTTATCCATCCAACTAAAGAAAAACTGCGGGCTCCATTGTTGTATACAAAGACTGCGGTTCTTCTTTAGTTGGACGGACTATACAACTGCGCCTTCATTGCTGAATGTAAGCAGCCAGCACTCCCTGAACATCCTTTGGAAGAAATTTGAGCGTTAAGCGTGTCAGAAACTGGTATAAAAGTTTAAATTTTAAGAAGACTGCAAGCAGTGATTTTAGCGCCCTCTCTTGGGCAGCACCCGGGGCAGCTGCCCCGCCCTAGTTACGGCTCTGCTCCAAGTCCAATGACCTAGACCTAACCATAGTTAGCTTTAGCTTAATTAATTTATAAGCAGCGTGCTTGGTCCTGTGGTACTTTTCCCACATAAGTATCCTATGTCATTTGACAGCAAAAGCCCAATGTATAGACAGAAGGAAACTTTCTTTTAAGGAAGCAACTTTTCAGACAAAAATAAAGCCCAAATGAAGTTAACGAGTGCTACTCATGCGTACCGAAATAATTATTCTTCCGCTCCAAAAAATCCAGCCAAGAAAGAATACGAGAAAGTGGACCATTTCTCAAGTGGTCCACCAGAAAATGTCCCGGTATCCCTGTGGACGAATCCGCCCTTGCAGTCCACAAACGACAATCACTGTGCTCAACCCTAATTGAATCCGATAGGTGCTTATAAACTTGTTATTCTGCGAATTAGGAGGCATTTACTTCTGTTTTACAGAATAGCAGCTAGATTTTACAACTTTCTTTTTATCATTCTTAGTTTGCCTACGTAAAACAACTATGTGAAGGCACCACAGCATTAAGCAACAATACTCGGGAGCAGGGGCGCCGACTTCTCCAAATTATTGGGGGTTGCAGGTGTGAAAAGATCAGACGTGGGAGGGCCATGTCTCTTCCACTGTCAAGATTTAAAAATTAAGGGGGGGCAAAAGATAAACTACGAGATTCGACCCATATTTTAAAATGCAACTGTAATTGCTCCTCAGCAAATGAACAAGAAAACAGAAATATTCCTTCGCTGAATATTAATATTTTAAAAAATAAAATTCAGTCTGTGATTTTGTAAAAATATCCAAAGAGATTTTATTTCCAAAGTTTAGTAAAAAATATGAGAAATTAGTTTAGTTACTCAAACAAAGAACAAGGGCAAAAAAAAAATAGTTAAGTAAAGGCGCTAGATTATACGTTTCGGTATTTTATTTATGAATGAATTGTTTTAATCATTTACCACATATCACGAGAACATGTTAAACACTATCAATACTGGCCTGGTAATCCAGTTTCTTATCAAATGAGCTATGCTGAAAATGGGAAAAATGTTTTTATTTATTTTGTTACTTATTAATATTTTGAAAATAAATCGCTTTGGCATTGTAAGATGGAGTTCGGTCCACCTTATGACGCTAAATCGTTTATTTAAATTAAACGGAACCAAAAATATTGGGTGGGCACTGCCCCCCCCCCCCATAAAATTGTTGGAGGGGCAAGATTCGCCTTGCCCCCATGCAGTCGGCGCCTATGCTCGGGGGACAAAAAAAGACAAGAAGGCTGTTTAAGAGTACAAACAGTAAATTTGGTATACAATCATGCTCATCATTTTGTTTTCCTTTTTTTTTTTTCAAGATTTGGGTAAATTCTGAGTTGCTCTACTCGACGTTAGATTTAATGCTAGGAACGAAGATGGGCACAAAAGAATGCTCCCAGGAGGGGCTCAAGCCCCCGTGGCTGCGCCCCTGACTAAACTCAGCAAATTGATCAGGAATGAATATAAAAATAATATAGGTCTGGTAAGAAGCAAATTAATTTTTCAAAAACGAAGAAAATGAGCCTTTTCTAATATAACAGCTGAACACAAAACTTAGATTCACGGATCATCCAACAGACATATATTTTATTGAACGAACATGGTAAATTCATACAAATGTTGATAACGTTTTCATCACATTGTTGAAATCTTACTCAATCTGTTTCGGTTTAGAGGAAAATTTAACAAAGTTTCATCGCCTCGATCTGTAATTTTCTTCGAAACATTTTCCAATTTACTTTTTATCAATACACAAATCAGGAACTAAAAATTGTGCTATTTCTTGGCAATAAACCCTTCTTCTGAACTTCCTGTTTCATTAAACATCAAAAGTTCTTCACAAGCTACAACGAATAATTAATAATTTAAACCCAAACTGTCGCATTTAGCGTAATAACGACGTCCTTTTCATAATCACACAAAACTTACTAAAAATGTTAATATCAATATTTATCTACCTCTACGTATTACGTTACTTTACAAAAACCAGAATTACATTAACGAAACACTTGATGCGAAGAATTTGATCAGCTTCGCTGGCTCTAGTGATTTCATAAATAAATATCCACATCATACTAATTAATCAGGTGATTCCTGAACATTTTTCAGCGAACATCGATACATGCCATTCCTTAATCAAAAGGAGATTCGAAACGCACAGCATATGAAATTAATTGATACACACTTCCAGTACCCGCACGGCACAAACGTATAACACACAAACAATCCGACTTAGTGTCATTGCACACATACACAGCAACGTAGTATTTCTTCGAATAATAACACCTAATGTATCACAAGCCAGAAATAGGTTACCATTAATGGAATACCGAAACCAGTAATACCTTAATTGATTTCAGTCAAATGTTCGCCATCAACAACCGAAAAGGTGAAAAGAAAAATATCTGAACATCAAAATTTGTAGACTTCCGAACAAAACACTAACAGGAAGATTAGCTCCACATGAACAAAATTCCAGATCTACGAGTATTGGTCGCGTTTACGTAGGTGAATGAGAAGATGTCGCGACACTGACATTTTTTTCATATAACCGCATAAAATATCTAAGCATTAACCTTAAATTAAGTTGTCGAAATTATTCTTTTGGGTAATATCACGTCCTTAACTTATATCCAGTACTTTAGAAATTAAATCGTGACCACAAAAAATGGGATATCTGGTGTGAAACCTATCAAGTGGCTCCATCATTCACAACAGGAATTAGAAAACCCAGTTTTAAAATAATGATGAGGGTAATGTCCTCTTGCAAGTACTTTATTATACTGAAACATAAACAGCAAAATCTCATTCCTTTTCGCCTGATTCTTGTTTGAAAAAATAACATGGATTTCGCCAGCCAGAACCGACGTTTTGACTGGATAAATCGTATTAAAATTGCAAAAACAAATCCAGTCACTACAAAACTAATCATTCTTGTTGGAATTTACGTAGACTAGATACAACACCAATTCCTTATGCATGCCTGTTCACACAACATACAGACTTTTCCCGAAGAATAGCGATGCAATTGAAACATAAAAATCAAAAGAGCTCTGGGATTCATGATTGTTCCCAACAATTTTGAAATCAGCAAGAATTAGGAAAGTTAACAGGCACAAAAATAAACGATGGGGTAAAATTCCATTCTGCTTTCCGCCGCAGCGCCGAAAATCTTACATTTTGAGACAACACACTGTGTTCAAAAAATCTTCTCTTAACCAAACTCGGGCACACGCTTCTGTAACTTCTCGACCGCCTTATCATAAGCTTCACGCGTAATCTTCCCTATGAATTTAAAACAACTTTATTTAATGTCTCAAAAGAAATCTCTAAAGAACGCGTATAACATTTCAGATTCCTCTCCTTCCACCACAATGAGCCATTAAGTGGGTGAACTGAGGTGGTGTCTGTTTATCTGTTTCAGCTGAGCTGTGAACATCGTATTTCAAACTGGAATGGGAAGGCTATTCATTTTGACGTTCTTAATTTTTTTACAACAAAGATATGTCACCATTCCCAGCTGCAGTGTGATCACTGAATATACGATAATATACATTAGTAACACGAAGCCCATACGGCAGTCTTCGTTCATCATATTAGTTTGTACGGAATACTCTGTAAGCATTGGCACAAAATGATTCCAGAAAATCATCCGCTCGGACTCGTAGAATCTTCTAACGTGAGGCTGAAGATCAAGGACAGCGTACGATTTATCGTTTGTCGTGTATGTATTCCATGTAAAGTTCTCTGAGTTGCCTGTTAGGTCTTCTGGCGTGGGATTTCTGAAAGGAGAACAAGAAAACTTAAAAAAATAAATTAAAAACGTTAAAAACACGAAAAATATGTCAACAAAGGCATATGAAAACTGCGACATCCCGTGGTTGGTTAGCGTTCATTGGCACAAGGAGCTAGATGGGCCAAAGAGCACCATGTACTACGGTTTGAGACAGTAACGAGAATAACATCAAAACATAAAAAGAGACACCATAAAAAAGAAACGCAAGAAGCAATAAAAACCAGCCGACAAAAAAAAAAAAAACAAAGAACTACACAAAACGAAAAACACCAATACAACGTAAAAAACAGAACACAGAAAGCACATCACAATGATCGTTTAAAAGGCGACTCAGGGTCATTGAGTCGTCAGGTAGAGTGGGTAAAACCAAGAAACGAGCACGTTCACGAATAAGAAGACGACACGAACACAGACCATGCACATCAGAAATAGGCGAATTACACGTCTTACACGTAGGGGCAGTGTCGCCAGTAAAAAGACAATACCCAATTCAAACACGTGCTAGGACAACTTCCTCTGTACGGTTCCAGCGACAAGATAGGTCCAGACGCCAGGAACTGCCGTGATACGATTCAGTTTGTTACTCAACTCATAGGCTTTGATTCCAAACTTGTTATGCGGCGCTCTAATTCATCCCATAGGTGCTTTATGGTATTAAGATCAGAGCTCTGTGCTGGCCAGTCTACACATAATGCGGAATTATCGTCAAACCAACCCGTAACAGTCCTTGCGTTATGGCTCGGTTCAGTACCCTACTGGTACCAACAAGGCTCAGTTACATAGTATTGCCACAGAGTTGGTAGGGCATAATTGTCCAGAATATCGAGGTAGACGTGCTGGTTAACAGGTTTGTCCACGATAACCAAATGGGCCGGGACCATTCCACGAAAAACACCCCCACACGAGTACACTGCCAGCTCCAAACTTGACCGTAGGAACATTACACTGTGATAAATAGCGTTCCCCCGACTTCTTTCATACCCACACACGGCCATCAGACTGCTGGATCGTGTATCTGGATTCATCAGTCCATAGGACCCGTTTCCATTGATCTACGGTTCACGATAAATGTTCTTTACACCATGCTAAACGACGAGTAGCATTCCGAGTGGAGATGAAAGGCTTATGAGCAGCCGCACAACCACGGTAACCCAGGGTATGAAGTTCTTTGCGAATGTTACGTGTACATACCGAGGTTCCAGCATTGTTACTCACCTGTACACTGAGGTCTTGTGCAGTACTCCATCGATTAGCTGTAACGACTTTCCTGAGGCTTCGACGTCCCCTATCACTGATTTTCTTTGGTCTACCGGTACGTTTTGCTACTTCAGGCACGCCATGTGTCTTCCACTCATTCAGTACATCCAAAACAGTTGACTTGGGTATGTTTAAACGCCTCTCGGTTTCGGTTTCTGTTATGGACAACCCATTAATATAACACCCAACAATATTTCCTTTCTCAAAGTCAGTTTTTTTCCGCTGAGACATTTTCATTCAACCTCACAGTGCGATATGATCGCGGTCAGCTGCAAGCTTGTTTTTGTACCGTTTGCAGCTGTACCACGCATCTTATCAACGCAGCGGATCCGTTCATTTACTTTTGAAGGGGTGTCGGGTGACTTTTGTCAATACAGTGTATTTCCGAACAAGAAAACGCTCATCCTGTGAAAGAGCGGCAGGGGTGTGACCACCAACGAGGAAGCAGACTCTGGAACCACCTTTATGTAGGAATCAAGCCATCATAATGGTATCTACCATCAAAAAGCAAATTATGAAGAACACCTACCTAATAACGTTGGAGCCCCTTGGCCTTCAAAACAGTCTGGACTCGACGACGGTCGCATGGATTCAACGACATGCTGATGTTGTTCCACAGGTATGTTAAGCCAAGCGGAGGTTATCACGGCCGTCAATTGCTGAATGCTCGCTGGAGGATGATCCCTGTTATTACGAATGGCTTTCTCAATTTCATCCTACAGGTGTACAATTGGGTTACGATGTGGGGACCACTTTAGCACTCTGAAGCAACTGTCGTGCTCCTGGAACCATCACTATGTGACAATCCCAGCTTCGTTGCATGACGCACTAAACTGCTGGAAGTAACCCTCTCCATCAGAAAACATCATGTACATGTATGAACGTGTCTGGTCCGCAATGATGTTGAGATACCCAGTGGCATCTAAATGCTGTTCCAGAGGCATGAAGGAGCTCAATACCCGCCGTGAAAATATACTCTAGACCATTACAACAGCTCGGACAGTCAACGCTATTTCAGCACTCTGAAGCAACTGTCGTGCTCCTGGTACCACTATGCGACAATCCGAGCTTTGTAGCATGACGCACTAAACTGCTGGAAGTCGCCCTCTCTATCAGGAAACGTCATGTACATGCATGTATGAATGTCTCTGGTCCACAATGATGTTGAGATACCCCGTGGCATCCATATGCTGGTCCAGAGGTATGAAGGAGCTCAATACCCGCCATGAAAATATACTCCAGATCATTACACTAGCTCGGACAGTCAACGCTAAATAACTGGTATCTATCGTCGATTCGTGCTGATTACGCCATGTTCTGGCGCGTCCAATGGCATGAATTAAAGGAAAACTTAATTCGTTGGAGCAGGCGACCTTTTTCCAGTCGTCAAGGATGCAGCTTTTGTGCTGCCATGTGCAATGCAAACGACTTTGCCGGTTTTCAGCACAGACGAATGGTACACAAAGGAGGTGTCTGCTGTTTTAGCCCATTCGCACTAGTATGCTGAAATTCTTCTCTCGATACCGCTGTTGTACTGCGCGGTTACTTGACGCAATGGAGCTCTTCTGTTACCTCGTACAATCCTCCACAGCCGCCGTTGCCCTAGATCATCGACCAATTGTACAGGAAGACCTCTTACTGCATGTTTTGTTGTTTGTGCACCACTCACTGTAATCCCTTTACACATTTGTTCTTGCATAGCCGAGGTTTGCCGTTTCTGAGATGCTTGCACCTTCCTGCCTAGCAACTACTACCATGCCGCTTTCAGAGTTGCTTAAATCAAGAGTCTTTCCCATATTACCACTATATACGCTTCGTACACGTCTGCATCATTTGCACACGGTGAGTTGTTTATAAAGCCATCTCAACATCATATCTACACTCTACGTCAAAAAAATAGCTACCCCCAGAAGGAAGTGTCGGATTGCAATGCAATTCGAGACGAAGGTAAAGGTTATCAGGAACAATAAATGATTAAACATTGAGACTGATACGGGCAATATTTATTGAGCTACACGCTAATAAGTAGTGTCTCTCAGTATGGCGCCGGGTCGCCATGTTTGCTCATACAGCATGCCTGACATCTCGGCATGGAGTTGTACAGGTTCTTAATGGTGCCCTGCGATAAGCCATCCCATGCAGCTTGAATCTTCTCACGTCAGTTCCAGAAGATTGTGCGGTATAGGGGTGGAGTGCCGATAGCGCGTCCAATAGCATCACACACATTTTCAATCGGCGATAGGTCTGGCGATGCGGCTGGCCATGGCAGAGTGTCAGTGCCTCGAGACAGCAGCAGTATGCGGACGAGTATTGTCATGTTGGAAAATCGCACCGGAGTGAGCGTTCAGAAAAGATAGGGCCACTGGTTGCAGCACCTCATTAACGTAACGTTGGGCTGTCAGAGTGCCTGTAATGAACACCAAAGATGATCTGGCATCATAGGCAATTGCACCGCACACCATGCGTTCTGAACGTGTGACGCTTGACAACAAACCGTTCATCTTGGCGCTGGCCATGGTGCCTCCACACACGGATTCGTTGGTTGTCTCCTCCAACACAAAAGCCGGACTCGTCACTGAAGATCATCCGCTGTCATTCAGAGTGGCTGCATGACAGTCTGGCACGACACCATTGCAGTCTTTGACGACGATGCAATGGTGTTAAGGGCAGTCGTCGTAACGGTCTGCGTGCGTGTTGTCCTACGTCGTGCAGCCGTCTGCCAATGGTTTTGGCACTAATCGGACGATGCATGGAGCGCCCCATAGCTCGCTGAATATCCGCAGTCGTGGCTGTTGGGTCACTCCGCGCATGTCGGACAACCCGTTGGTTCTCTCTCTCCGTGGTTCGTCTAGGTCTCCCAGACCCTTCCTGTCGCTGCTGCGTGCCTTGTTCTATCCAGTGCCGCCAACAGCGTGCTATATACGAACAGTATGGCGCGCAATACGGCGATAAGACCATCCCGCTTCCAGGAGCCAGACGATGGCCCCTCTCAAACTCCTCCAACTGCTCGTATTTCTTCCGAACTTTTCTCCGAGGCATACTTCACTTGCAAAGGATGCAACCAACACAACAGCACGAGTCGGAATGGCAGGCACGCGCCGCGGGACGACCTTATATAGCCGGTCAGGCCCAGCACTACGACCCCCCTTGCTTGCGTCACATGCGCAGCCGAGCATGATACTTGAATCATTTGCAAGTCTCACGATGTCAAACCTACCCACTAGGTTTCATTCCTGTCTGTTGCTTCCTTCTGGGTGCAACTATTTTTTTGACGTAGAATGTAGTTGCGTACGTAAGTGCGGATGGCATGGCACCTATCTGAATTGCTATTAGCTATTCTTAATAATTTGCTACTTCAGTGTAAATCGTGATGATATGGAAATCATTGTGATTTCTCAGCAATTGTCACATGGAGTAGCGGTTATATCCTGAAATGAATTTGACTTTATTCCTGTCCTAGACATTGCTTGGATAATTTAATTGGATTATGCACATCGGTAATCTCTTTTTAGTGAGTCCTATACATTCGGACTCAGCTATGTCTGTTGTGATGTATCATCATCAAAAACTTTTTCAGTCCACTGCTGGATGAAGGTCTCCCCAAGTCTCTTCCACAACTCTCTGTCTTGAGCAACTCTTCCATGACACTCTTGAATGCTTTCGAATTTCATTCACACATCTCCAACGCGGTCTTCTTCTGGGCCTTTTTCTGTCCCTTGGTCAAACATTTCAGTTGTCAAACGGTGGTCGATTCTCCTAGCAATACGTCAAGCCCATTACGACCTGACGGTCTTCACTTTGATCATGATGTCATCAACTCTTATCATAATCATGATCCATGAGTTATGTAAATTTGGTTGCCTCTCGTTATGTTTCCCATACCGAATAACACGTCTGAACTCTATATAATGTTTTAGTTAAATTAGTGAAAATGATCAGTAAACAATATATGACTTGAACTGTTACTTCAGCTACACGTTAGCTTCACCGTAAACTTGAAATTGTTACTTTAATTAATGTTTTCTTGGCTAGGGCTCAGGGGATAGCAGATATTGTCAGTTGATAGCGTAGGCATCAGTGATGAGTTCGGGCTCAATTGTATGAGCCCAAGCCCGAATTTTATATTGAAAGATAGAGCCCGGGCCCGAACGAGCCCGAAAACTATGACGAACCAGTTTAGGCATTCATAAAAAGAATTTCTTTCTCCTCTTCCAGAATTCCGCTCTCTCCTCCCCTTGCAATGAACTGATGCCTTTCTCAACTGGGGATTCGGAAGGGACATCTCTCTGTTTCTATAGTATGGCTGCACGATTTTCTTTGACCGTTCGTTTTTGCATGAAATATAAGTATTTCCTATGACCAGGCATTCTCAAAAGTCGGGAAGCGCTGCAATCTACGTACTTTGCTCAATAGAATAAGTAGGGAGCTGCTGCGTGGAGTTAGGACGTAAACTTTTGTTCGTTTTTTTTATTGGGGGTTTAACGACCACCGTGAGGAACTCAATGGGCTATAAGCAGTCACCCGTCCCTAATTTACGGCCACTGGTTCTAGGGAAGGGAGGGAAGGGAGAGAGCCAGTGCCGTAAGACAAACCCAACATCCATGCATCACCGGGATTCGAACCCGGACCCCTTTCGGACGAATGATCACAAGCCATCGCTTAGACTACTGCGCAGGGGCGGCGCCAGAAAATTTTAAACGGGGGGGGTGAAGGGGCTTCATACTGTATATAGATATATAATTAATGTCAAGAATTTTCAAAAACCGCCGTCGCTTACCCTAAACAAAGCTTTTTCTTGACTTCCGCAGCACATGCAGCCCTTCGAAAAGTGTGGCAACTGAGGACTCTGCGCTTCTTGATTTCATTTTCTTATAAGAGGTCCGCGACACCAAGTAAGTTTTGTGGGTAAAGCTGCTCTGGTGTTTTTTTAAAGCCGAATCCTTTTCAAGAGCTTTTTTTCAATTGTTGTAACCTGGCTGAGCGAAGGTGACCTCATGTTTTTCGTCGTCCGATGAAAACATTCTACACGGAAAACAAAAGGCGGAATCTCTCTTTATACTATATGCAAGATACGAAAACATGTTATACTAATATGTCTGGAAGCTTCTTTGTTCTTTATCGTATTTTTTGTGGGAACTGTTTTAATATACGCTGTTTGGGTTGATCCGAAAGTGAAGCTCTCCGAGTTCAACATTTTTGTGTCTTGCGACCATGTGGTCCTTCCATTGTTTTATTTTCACAAACATTGCATTCATAAAAAATTTCCATTCAATCACTACAAGCACTTAAAGAATCCTCGTTGATTCCTAATAATTCACCACACGCTGTTGATGAAGTTGTAGCCGTCTGATAATCATTGTCCTCTTTGTAGACATTATCGCTTAATTTACTTTTCTTCTTCTGATTAACACTTGTTCCAAAAAATCATGGATTCGTCGTTTTGCGGGCATGTTATTTCAAAGTTTCGTTTGGGAAGAAATACCCCACTTTCATATATCACGCACAATACGTGCAAAAAATAAATCAAGCAGGGAAAATGAGAATTTTCACCAGAACGAGAAAGAAAACGAGTGTAACTACTAACTAGCCAAGAGAAATTTCGCTCACTGTCTGGTGGTGACTGACGCCGATCACTGTCTGCTGTTTTCGACGCTCGTGATAACGCCCACTACTTCTCATAGACTGAGAGAGCGCTAGGGCGGTGATGGGATTAGCAGAGTGATGCTTATTCAACTTTTCAACCCAGTGGCATGAGCCGCGGCATCGGACTGACGATGTTCTTTGAACTTCCGGCTGGTCTTCGACCTCTGTGTGCCAAAGCGGAAGCGCAACATATAAGTAAGGTTGCCCGTCTGAGTCATGGATCGTGGTTGGAGGAACATAATTGCATAATGCAACTATGTAATGCTACCTTTCTCCCATTGCCAAAGAAGAACATACAGCTCCGATAGTAAAGTGTACTACATTTTCTTCATTTATCCAAACAAATCTGGGGGAAGGGGGTGACGGGGGTCACCAAAATTTTGGGTGGGCTTTAGCCCACCCCAGCCCACGCGGTGGCGCCGTCCCTGCCACTGCGGCACCGGGGCGGAGACGCAAAATTTCGTCGGCGTGTGATGTACTGTTTTGTATGTATAGTTCTTCAAGAAGTGTTTTCCTTCTCCGCAGAAACCCACTAATGCGTGACCTATGACATTTGCTGCCCAAGAACGGAATAAATAGCCTTCCCGAGTCCCCACTCCAGGCCCAGATTCAGTTTGCCGAAGAATTATCTTTATCAACTAGAAAGTGTAATAAAACTTCCGTGTGCAAAATCATAGAAAAGTATGTTTTAAAAAAAAAGGATGAAAATTCCCTTTCTCTCTTTTAGAGCCCGAACCCGAACCGCAGTAAAAATTATGCAGCTAGAGCCCGTCCGAGCTCGGTTCGGGGCCGGCCTCAACTTCAGGCTCGGGCTCAGCCCGTCTCAACACTGGCAGGCATGTGCTCGGCGTGTTCCTCGACTTCCCAGTATTTTAATAGTAGCACCCCTTTGACATGACCACACTATTCCCATGCTTACCCAGTCGTACGTAACGATAAGCGGTTAGAAGCCTGGACTCTACCAGGCCACATACTTCATTGACTAGGAGTCGATTAGTTCCAGAGCACTCGTTTAGGGTGAAGCAAGTAGTAAAGAGGTGTGATAGTAGCTGGGAGTAACTACTAGTGCTGTCAAAAACCGGATATTTTGAAACCCGGATTTCGGATTTCAAAATATCCGAAATATCATAAATCCGAAATCTGGATTGCCGAAGGAATTCCGAAATCTCTTTCCATCTTTTCTTTCTTTACTGCCCCAGTGGCTTAGTGAATTAATCACAAATACTATAAGTGCTAGTGAGTGGGAGATGCCTGGTTTACCCGGTTTATCAAAAATAACCAGCCATCGTTTCTTTTGTTCATTCTTTGTACATTTTTATTTGCGTCTTCTTAACCAGAAAAGTTTTCCCATTTCGAAAGTGAAAAAAAAAAAATGCTTGGCGTATTATTGTGAAATTCAACTTTCTATAGTAATAAATACATTGGATTTCTATTCGTACTTTTTTGTCCTAGGGAAAAGAGTTTTATGATGTCTATGTTTTGCTTTCTTTAGCCTCAGAAGAGAAAATTAACCGTTTGGTAAACTTATTTAGGTGACTTGAGTCGTATATGATGGGGAGGGGGCGTTAAAATTCCAAGTGCTTGTGGCGGCATGAAGCCTAAATTCTGCCCTGCATAAACCACGAAGCTAGGTGTTCATTCTCTGGAATGGTTAACTTTGTACGCGGGGGTTGAGGGAAATGGTGAGAAGCTCTTTCATAGGTTAGACACACGCTTCTCACGTGACATGCATGCTAAATTGTTTTTGTTTCTCCGTGCAAGTGCATTGTTTATCTTTATACTACTTTGCATAGGCACCGACTTGAAAAATTATTGGGGGTTCTAGAAATTTTTAATCGAATTACCCATGCATTTTTCAAAGTATTTAAGTCTAATTTAAATTTCATTCAGTCAGATTATCTGGCACAATAAGACGCTTGAAGTGCTAAAATGAAGCAAATTATAGTTAATTACAGAAAAATATATTTTTTTCTAGATAATTATTTATTTCATTTATTTTGCTTTTGTAGGCGCGACATAATTATATATAATGCACAGATACTGTGAATTTCCAACTCAATTGTCTTTATATAAGTAACAAAAACATGTAATATTTATATTAAGGATTTTTACCAATTTTAAAAATGCCAACCATTTTTTTTTCAAATGAATCCTGAGTTAAAATAGGAGGTTAGAACGAAGAAG
Organism: Macrothele yani; assembly: GCA_039090855.1. Classification (NCBI taxonomy): domain Eukaryota; kingdom Metazoa; phylum Arthropoda; class Arachnida; order Araneae; family Macrothelidae; genus Macrothele; species Macrothele yani. The sequence continues at coordinate 69,399,652 of CM077016.1, read as the reverse complement.
ACATGGCATCAGCCGCACCCCCTGCGTTTTCCGTGGGCTCCACTTTGTATCAGCTGTGAATGCCCAGTATGCTCAACTTGGGCTGCTTCTGTACTTTCTATGGAAAACTCGTCGACTTCGAAGAGGTTTTATAGGCACTTGTGCAGCATGTACAGTCAGGACAAAATGAAACTGAAATATACATGCACATAACTAAAAATTTGCAAAAAATTACAGAAATGCTGTTTAGTATTTTCTAAAAAAATTAAACAAAATTATGCTTCGTAGAGCGGAAGTGCATATTGCGCATTAGCCAATCACGGGCTTGCTAAAGCTGTGGGAGCCTTGTTGACCTTCAGGGTCTGCTGCAGAGAGTGAGAGACGGCCGCTATCAACCTGTGCTGCAGAACAGGTCTTCAGCGGAGCGACGTCACTGAACCCCCTTCCCTTTTCCCCCAGAGTGCGCAAGAAACCAGATGATCATATTTGGCTTCACCAGCGGCTGCTGATGCCATCTTCTCTCTTCTAACCTCCTTGGTCCCCCGACTGTTTAAAGAGAGGGTGGGTCAACTGAGTGTACAACATATTTCCGCCATTATCACTATGATCTCGAATAGGTTCTCGTCTCCGAATGTAAAGCTAGATTTTTGTATTTCGTAGGAATCCAGGCGAACCGAAGAATTTTCTTTTATAAAGGTTTCAGTTTTAAAAGCTCTTAAACAACGGTACTTCAGGTATTGTCTGTCGCGTCAAATTTGATGACAAACACTAATTCTTTTTTTAGGCACAATAAACAGTCTGAGGAGTAAATTTTTATACACACTTTCTATATATATATATATATATATATATATATATATATATAGTAAACGGGGAATGAATAATAAAACACTTGAATTGATAACGAAAAACAAAATGTATACGCATACCCGTACATGTATTTTTGCCACGAAATTCGCGCAAAAATATTAGGGGTTCAAGGAACCCACAACAAAATCATTGGGGGTTCAAAAAGTGCCTCGAACCCACGAAGTCGGCACCTATGCTACTTTGAGTTCTTCGTTACCCAAATATTCGTTCAAAGAGCTGTATCTAGTCAGTGATTGAACTTTAGACTGTTCTTGTTGCACTTTCTAGTCGACCTCGACATAAGTAATATTCTCACTTCTGACGAGTACAACAGAGCTTAAGCGCTGTCGCTCTTCTGCGCGAAAAATGTCTGTAGAACAGTGTAATAACTCAGCGCAATCCAAAAGAAGTTGACTCCTTTTGTTAAAGTTTGTTACAGGATAAAACACTGCAATTTTATTTATTATCCCTTCACTTAGTACAATATCAATGTCACGAAAGATCACTTTGTCTAATCAAACGGATGTCGTGCAGCAAAAAACGGCACGTTCACAAACTGCTGCGTTAAGGTTTCAACAACCTGAGGCATGCGGTTTATCATGGCCAGATAGATCTATGTTGTTCAGATGTCTGAATATTCGGTATTCTAAGTCCGGATATCCGAATATCCGAAGTTCGAAATCCGGATATCTCTTTCCATCTTTTCTTTCTTTCTTTCTTGACTGCCCCAGTGGCATAGTGAATTAATCATAAACACTATAAGTGCTAGTGAGTGAGAGATACCTGGTTTACCCGGTTTAGCAATAATAACCAGCCATCATTTCTTTTGTTCGTTCTTTGTAAAATTTTGTTTGCGTCTTCTTAACCAACAACGAACAACAAGCTTAGGCATGCGGTCTACAGTATCACGCAGTGGCGACCCGTGACCAAAGTTGCTGGGGAGGCAAACTACTTTTCAGCCTGGATTCAAATAAATGTATTCAATTTAATGCCTTTTTTTTCACATACTTTTTTTTATTTACTTTCTCATGTGCGAAGTAAAAAATGAGTAACCTGACCCGTGAAAAGATTTAAAGATTTTAACGGAGACGCACGTTTTACATGACTTTGAGACCAACACAAAACGTATTTATTTTTTTTGATTGAAGGTTTAACGACCACCGTGAGTAACAAATGGGCTATAAGCAGTCGCCCGTCCCTAATTTAGGGTCACTGGTTCCAGGGAAGGGAGAGAGCCAGTGCCGTAAGATAAACACAACATCCATGCATCACCGGGATTCGAACCCGGACCCCTTTCGGACGAATGATCAGAGGCCAACGCTTAGACTTCGCCACCGGGGCGGCCAAAACCTGTTTATGTAAGATTCCAACCCTTCGCCTAAATATATTTTTTTCTCAGTTTGAATTGCCCTCTTTGACTTTTCGGAACTGTTAAGCCAGTTTGAATATGAAATATATTGCATCAAAATAGTTTTTTATTAAAGAGATCAACAGAAGATAAAAAGCAAGACTGAACTATACATCTTTTTCATCTCAAATGAAATTCTATATACACCTCTACCTTCACTGACGCCAAAAGAAAAATGTCTTGAAAATTTCTGCACACATCGTTTACCTATACAGCAAGAGAGAAAGCTTACCTTACGCTTATATTATCTTGTATATCAGGTCTACCTTTCGTTCTTCCTGTTTGGCGAAGTGATTTATTATATGATCATACCATGTCTGTTCTAGTTCCATCCTCTTCACAAGCGCCTTCTCGATGGACAGAACTGATAAACTTAACAACCATTGTTACCCAATGGTGTTTCTCTTGTAGTTGTTTTATCCTCTTCAGGCACGAGAAACTGCGTTCCACAGAGGCCGATGTTGCAGGAATTGTTACTACGAAAGAAAGAAGTCTAAACAACTCTGGCAGTGCCTGTGCTAGATTATTATTGTATATGGCAGATAGAAGTTCTGTTGTACTTTTGGCATTGTTCCACATATCTCCGTCTGAATACAGAACCTGCAGCTCACTATGCAGTTTGGTGCTATCAAAGTATTTTTCATAAGTCTGAAGCAGAGCTTTAAAACAATGTTCAGGAAAAATTCTGGAATGAGCTTCAAAGCAGTGTACATCGACCAGCTGAAGAAATTTTAATTTCTCAATGTCAGAAAGCCGGCATTTTAACTGAGTTGTAACATTGTTTATTACCTCATAATACAGTCTTCTGTATTGCACGGTGGAGTGGAATATCATTGCTTCCTTTAAATCTTTTATTTGGAGAGATCATCAAACTGTCTCTGATCTCGAAAGTACAACAATTTTTCACATAAGCCAGTAATTTGTTTGTTACAGAATGTAACATCGGAACTATTTGATTGCAGTACAAAGAAAGTAACCTCAGTTAAATCAAATATTTTTTATATGAGAAGAGAGGAAAAACGAAATTCAAATCTTGAAGCCACCGTTTTAATCCTGCTGCTTCGTGAATTGTCTCATCGCCATAGTTGGAATCATCCTCAATTTTTTCAAATACTTGAATTAGCAGCAACCTGTGGTCAGCTACGGTTGACACTGAACGAGATTTGAAGTTTCACCTAGTCTGTGATACACGAGGTGGTCTGGGTCCACCAACAGATTCTAGTAAATGAACACGCTTTGTCGATTTGGAAAAGAATGCACAAATTGTATTTAAATTTGAAAAAAAAAAACAAAAAAAAAAAAAAAACGTGATTCCTTCAACACTGACGCTGCTCTGCTCAAAACTAAGTTCAGCCTGTGTGCCTAGCAGTGAACAAATAATGCTTGAGGGGCATCACACTTCACTTTTGCTTGCAATCCATTCAGCTCTGATGCCATCACTGCTGCGCCATCATATGTCTGTGCAACTAGTTTTTCTTTGTAGCTAAATCTTTCCAGCTCACGATCCAGTAATTCTTTAAGCGGAGTAGCACACCGATTAGAACTTACGTCAAAAAATCACAAGAATCTTTCTACTGGTACTCTATCTTTCACGAATCGAACTATAATAATTGATACTTGTGCATGGGAGCTGTCGCTTCATCAATCTGCGAAAAAACCAACAAAAAAACTGGGCATTTTCAAGATCTGCATTGATTTCATTCTTAACTATATGAGCAACTGATTCGATTAAATCATTCTGTATTGTTTTTGAAGTTCCTAAAAATGTTGTACTATTCTCCATAAACACTCAATGTTTCGTCACTCTTGGAGAGTAAATCAATCATCTCGAGGTAATTTCCTTTATTTTCAGAGACTTCGCTCTCATCGTGTCCACGAAATGGGAGCTCTTGCCTCGCCAGTAGTGTTGTAATATCAATCAACTTCTTCATTACATCACGATTCTTTTTACTTTTTCATTATGACGTAAGTCACTTGTTCTCTTCGCTTCGCTGAGAGAGTAGTCTATCCTTGTTTTGCCTAGCAACTCTAATTTAACAACTGCCAGAATGTGATCTTTACACTTTTTGTGCCTGTCCAAAGCACGTGGTAAGTTTTTCAATTCATTGAAGCCTTTCTCTTGCCAGACTTCATTGCCACTCACAGGAAACAGCAAACATGGCCAACAATATAGTTTGTTCGTTAATTCACTACCAGCTAGCCATTGTTCTTTTCTGTACCAGTCAATATTAAAACCTCTGTTTGAAGTTTTTCCCTTTGAAGTCATCTTTTTCATTTCAGGTGTAGGCTTACTGTCATTTTTAATTTGATTCTTTTCTTCAAAATCTCTTCTACTGAAAATCTTTTCCAGTAAGCTATCCACCATATTAGATATGTTTGAAGCAGAGGCCATGGTCTGATAAGCAACTCTTCATAAAACATAAATAAAATTACTTACACAAACATTAGTGTGAAAGAAAAGCAACTAGGAAGAAGGCGCTATGTAATGCCGCTCGAAGCTGTCAGAATGAGTAGTTAACACAGGGGAGCTGCCTACAGGGAGACAGCTGTTCCCGCGAGGCAAGATAACATCTATCTCACAGGAAGTACACGGCGCGCGTGCGCTCTTTGTGTTCGCCGTTCCACCGCGCCTACCCTTCGGATCTACTGATTCAGTAGAAGTAAACAGGTTTGGTGCAAAATCAACGAGAGGCATTTCGCTTATTGCCTCACGGACAGAGATCGCAAGCTGCGGACATTTAGTAACTACGCGCTACCGATTATTTTCCAAAAGCGTCAATTTAAAAAACTGAATGAACGCATGGACGACATTTAATTCAAAAGAGGTAACTAGCATAAACTTTTGCTCTCCTATACCCAAAAGTACTGAATGAACAAAACAAGTAATTCTAACTAAGAGTCTTGAAATTCTGAGGCGGCACTGCCTCCTCCTAAAAGCCGCCACTGATATCATCGTCAGATAGATCTATGTTGTTGAGATGTCTGAATATTCGGTACTCTAAATCCGGATATCCGAAGTTCGAACTATTCGAATGCAAAAATCCGGTTTTCGGATGGTAAAATATCCAGATATCCGAAATCCGTGTCTCGCAGACCTCGCTGTACACAGCGAGACGAAATTTTTGCCCTTAGAGACTCACTGCCTTGAAATATGTTCTTGCGACTTCTTGTGATCGAGTGTTATGCGAGAGAAAAACTATTTTACACTTCTCTCTACATAAGTACATATGTGTAATATTTGCGATGAAGCGGTCTGCCTCCTGGGCCTTTGGTAATAGTGGGCCCCTAGCTACAGCTCTGTTAGACCCCCGTAATTCGGTCCTGGCGTTGCGCCTGGCCCATGGACCTTGCTGCGGATGGCCTAGTGGTCAGCGTTTGTGACTGCAAAGGAGGAACCTCAAATTCGATCCCAGGTATGTGCAAACGTTCGAACCACTAAATATCCACCGTGCGTCGGATGGGCACGTTAAGCAGTCGGACCCCGGGTACTAGCCCCCGGTAATAAATAAGGGCGTCTTCCTCCCCCTTTCTACTTCGCTTCCGTGTCACTTTCCTATGGGACACTCTAGCTCAAATCTCTTAACTCTAAGAGTTGTTTAAGACCTGGGGTCAGACACTCCATTCCTAAAATCCTCTACATCTGATCTGATCTGGTCCATGGACCCCGCCAGAAAGTTGAAATTCATGGGAAGAGTTGTTTATGCTGTGGCACACCAGGAATGTTGCCCAGATTTCGGGTTGGTTTCACAACAGAGCTGGTTCGATCAACCACTGGCACACTAAGCAGCTGCCTAGTGCGCCAAGATTTAGAGTTCAGTGGCGTCGAAACACTTTTTTGGCAGAGGGTCAAGATGTCGTAGAACAAAATATTTTATCATGGCATATTTATCGTTCTACTGTAAAAGAAGACGTGCTGACTTCACTAGGAAAATTTGCTGAACACATTTTTTTTTTCGATTAAACATTCATCTAAAAAAAAAAAAAAAAAAACGCGTTCATATCCATATACATTGCTGGCCACCCAAAATGCAACACCAAGAAGGACACGAGATAGAAAAGCCAGATTTACTGAATACATAACAATAGATACAAAGATGAAACGATTGAGCTTACAGGCTCGTGCGACTTGTGGAACACGCAGACATCTATAGTTCGTGCGGCCCCCATGGCTGGCAATGACGGCCGCTACACGCCGCGGCATCGAACGAAAGAGGCTTTAGATGTGGGCTTGGGGTATGTCGGTCCAGGCTGCTTCCACACCTTGCCACAGTTCATCAGGCGTAGCCGCGGGTGGTGCTTGACGGGCCACTCGGTTGCCGATCAGCGACCAGACGTGTTCGATGGGCGACATATCGTGAGAACAGGCGGGCCACGGCAGCAGTGACACCTGGTGGGCCGTAAAGATTGTTGCACGATGCGTGCCACGTGCGGGCGCGCATTGTCCTGTTGAAACGTGGCCGCTGGCAGGTCCTGCAGGTAAGGGAGGACTACAGGCTCCAAAACGTCGGAGATGTAGCGGTGGCTGTTGAGCGTACCGGCGATGCGTAGCAGATGGGTGCGGGTGTCATATCCAGTTGCGCTCCAAACCATAACGCCAGGAGACGGACAGGTATGGCGTTGCATAATGCAGGCGTCATACAGTCTCTCGCCGCGGTGCCGCCACACGTGTATCCTACCATCGTGGTGTTGCAGGCAGAAGCGGGATTCGTCGGTAAAGACAATGTCGTGCCATTCCGTAGTCCAGGTGCGGCGTTTTTCGTGATGTGGCGGTACGAGCCGTCAATGCCCGCCGCACAACGTTCCGGTCCTCTCGTTCGGTGATGTGCCGCGGCTGCGACAATCGCTCACGTCGGTCCGTCCGTCCCTCCTGCACCCACCGAATTCATACTCGTCTCACTGTGGCTGGATGTCGTCCCACACGGGCGCCGATGTCTCGGTACGATAAACCGCTCTCACAATAAGCCACTATTCGTCCTCTGTCGAACTCCGAAACGTGCTGGAATGACTGCCGTATTCTGCGACGAGGCATCAGGAAGCTTCCCACGCCCAGGTCCGGCAGCACAACACACTTCCACTACTTACACCCCGCCTTCTGTGCACCCTTCTTATAGTGCTTCTCGGTGGCGTGCCGGGCGCACATGATTTGCATATGCCCTGCAATGCTAATGGTTTGCATGTCCTCTCGCGGGCGACGCATGCTGCGAATTTCAGGCCAATCGGATGCTTCCTTCTTGGTGTTGCATTTTGGGGGGCCAGCAGGGTAGTTTCTGAATGCAAACTAACTGTACACATAAACAGCGTTAAACTGTAGATTTTGATACTTCCGGATTGGTACGAATTCCGCAGGAATTGTAGCCGTAGATGCAGTGAATTAAAATTGAAGGAACTTATATCTCATTCCTCAATCTACTTCCATTTCTCTATTTATTTTTACTCATTTTTTTAGAAGACTAAGTTTTTACACATAATGAGATACAAAACATCGCTGGTTTTCAAACGGGAACCAGCCCTCCGGACTATTTAATGGAACCAGCATTTCTTGGCGTCTCAGGAGTAGGTGGCAATAAAATAAATATTCAGATTTCTAGATAGTTCGTAGTGAACAATGAAGAGCAATACTCAATTTTTATCAAATAGAACTTAAAAAAAAGAACAAAAAAGAAACCGAATGTTTGAGATTTCCAATCACTTACATACAAGTATGTAATTTAAAAAGGAAGAAAATTGTAGGGGCAAATGTGATGTTTCGCCCCCACACTCATTTGTGTGTGTGTGTGTGGGGGGCAACTGCCCCCTCTGCCCCCGCGGTTGCCCTTGTTCTTCCCCCTTTTTACCTGACTTCCGTGTGACTTTCCTGTCGTGCACCCTACCCCAAATTTTCCAGCTTCCTACTTCTAAAGTTTGTTGAGGGTCGCACACACCCTCTTCCTAAAATCCTCTACGTAAATCTCTGTAATGGCATGGCCTTGTATTTTCTATACGGCCTTGCCGTACTCAAACACAGGCAGACTTGTCACGTCTGCTTGATCCGTGGGAGGCCCCACTTCCACGTGCTAAAATACATCAAAAATTATTTCCCTTTCCGTACCAGGCTGAACTTCCTTTTATGAGCTAGCTGCAGATCCTAAGGATAACGAAATGGATCTTGGTGAGACACAATGTAAAGTTCGCTTTATCTCTTGTGACTTTGATGTTAATACTCACCCAGATTTTGCAAAGTCTGACCATAACTTGATCATCAGATCAGACATTCTCTTATCCTCATTCATGCGAAGAACGTTGTCCAGAGCCATATGGGGAAATCCAAAAATGTAGTACAATTCGCTTTCGTGATATGATCCTGAAACAAACCATATAAAAATTAATGAGATGTACCAAACAGGGAAGGTACGATAACTTACTTTTACAAACTAAAAAATTGTTTTACTTGAAAAAAAAAATGTTTACTTCCAAATTTTCCTACATTCAGATGAACATTTAGAAATAAAAATCATGCAGCTTCTCGGTAATAACAACCCCACAGCAGAAAGTCCCTGATCGGTCTGCGACAGATATCATGGTGCCACAATGACTTTACGGGAGGTCACTGGGAAAGATAACAACTATATGTGAACAACACTAAAACTGTTTACAGGTAAAATAAAAAAAAAAACGAAAAAAATAACTGATCGCCTTATATTTCTTGTACTTAAAAAAAAAGGGGGGGGGGGGCTAGCCTAGAAACTACAGCAGTTGCAATGATAACTAGGATCAGGAACACTGCTCCCTGTACCTAGAATTGTGCCTCCATTTTCAAGCTGAAACATAAAAAGTTATGGAATAAAATTATATTTAATAATACAGAACAGAGGATGCATAGCTAGAAAAAAAAATTACGAGAGAAATATCGCCCCATCCTACTTCCATTTTCGGAAAATTGTTCTCCATTTTCGATCTTAAATGCAAACAATTATGTAATTAAACGATGTTGAAACAATAATATACAGTGCAGGGAAAACATCGCGAAAAAACAAAACGAAAAACAAAAACGAAAAAATAAAATAAAACATAAAAAACGACAGCGAGAGAAATCTTCGCTGCTTTTTGCCCCCGTTGTCGAAAATTTTTGCGTCCGTTTAAGGATTACCGGTGAAATTTTCGCTCCACCCAACTTCCGTTCTCGGAAAAAAATTCTCCATTTTCAATCATAAATAGAAATATTTATTTAATAAAATAGCATTTAACAACCATACGGCGCAAATACTTGGCTCCGTCTAATTTCTGTTTTTGGAAATTGCTGCCTCCACTTTCAAACTAAAACACAAACATTTATGCGATAAAATGATGTTTAACAATAATGCCGGACAGGCGGAATATCGCGAGGGAAAAAAAAAATTACAGAAGAAATCTTCACTCCGTCTAACTACTGTTTTCGAAAAGTTTTGAAAGACGGAAAACTTGCATCTACAATCAGGAGTCTGCAAGAGAAGATTTAATAGGTGTCTGGGGATATTGTTTTTGTCAAATAAAATCTGTGACGTACGCCGCCAGTCGCTGCGATTCTGCTACTGGAATCACACATAGCAATGAAAAGTCTTGATGCTAAGCATCTCTTCTGACAGCAGTAAAGTAAATCCCATGCATATAATTTCGATGTAACGGAAGTAGTCAAAATGTAACGTATACTCTAGATTCAGTTTCCTTTTGATTTTACTATCTCTTGTTATTTTATTTTCCTATGCAAATTATCTTCTCACTTAACGAGATGTTATTTCTCCCGCTGAATGATATGTGGCAACGAGTGTAAGTCATGACGTGGTGGTATGCAGTATATATAGGCGCGCTCAACTATACCAAGAAGCTTCGTTTTATGTGATAGGTTCTTCTTAATTATTGTTATGCGATTCTACGAAAGTTCGGATATTCAGTAGTCGTGTGATTTGTTGAGTGTGTGTTTGATAATACCAGGAGTTCTCCAATAAAAGGTTTAAAGTGAGTACGTTTTCTCAGTTCATATTATTGTCAGACCTCTGTCTGGCCGTTAAGTCTCTTTCATTAAGTGTCTCCATTAAGTCCAGGGTATATTGTGTTTACCGCTCTAATAAGGAGCCTTCAAGGTACTAATGTACTAAAACCGAAGTTATAGTACTGATAGTCAAGATAATGAGGAACGCTGAGTAAAAAGAAGTTCCATATTCAATGAATTCATTGCACGTGCGAGTCTTACCTAAACAAACTCTAGCACTTTGAAGATTAGGTACACTTTAGCTACGTCAAGTAACCTTCCAATAACCCTAACGTGACTTAACGTAAGCTTCCCTGCACTACACGTCCAGCGGAGGACTTTATTCATTATAAAAACCATTGTTGAAATATGATTTTTGAATGCTTTCCCATGAAGTGACGTAAAAATATCCTAGTTAATTTCATTTTTTTCTCAACAATATATTTTATTTAACTACCGCCGAACATTATTTCATCACGTTTCACATAAACATAAATATCTCATTGCAATCTGCGTAAATCACGGGAAGCTGATGCTAAATGAGATAAAAGCCATTACAAAAATGTATTTTTGATGCTATGAAAACGTTGCGTCGTAGTGAAATGTGGCTTCCTCTCGACCCACTGCTATTGACGAGAGCTATAAAATGATGTACACTATATTGACAAAAGTCACCGGACACCTAGAAGAGAAACACAACATAGCATTTGTTGACATACATTAGTACGGTGTCGGTCCACCTTTGGCCTTAATGCATGCACTGACCCTTCGAGACATGCTTTCGACAAGGTTTTGGAACACAGCGATAGGTATGCTCTTCCATTCAGTACATAATGCTGCTGCTAACTGTTGCTTAGTAGTAGGTCTTGGTTCCAAACTTCTTATGCGGCGCTCTAATTCATCCCATAGGTGCTCTATGTGATTAAGATCAGGGCTCTGTGCTGGCCAGTCCACACGCGATACGGAATTACACGCCGTAACAGTCCTTGCTTTATGGCTCGGTGCATTATCCTGCTGGTACCAAGGCTCGGTTCCATAGTATTGCCACAGACTTGGTAGGGCATAATTGTCCAGAATATCGAGGCAGACATGCTGGTTAACAGGTTTGTCCACGATAAACAATGGGCCGGGACCATACCACGAAAAACACCACCACACGAGTACACAACCAGCTCCAAACTTGACCGTAGGAACAGTACACTGTAGTAAATAGCGTTCTCCCGCCTGCCACCATACCCACACACGGCCATCAGACTGATGGATCGTGTATCTGGATTCATCAGTCCATAGGACCCATTTCCATTGATCTACGGTCCACGATAAATGTTCTTTACACCATCTTAAACGACGAGTGGTATTCCGAGTGGAAATGAAAGGCTTATGAGCAGCCGCACGACCAAGGTAACCAATGGGATGAAGTTCTCTGCGAATGGTACGTGTACATACCGAGGTTCTAGCAGTTTTACTCACCTGCACACTGAAGCCTTGTGCAGTACTCCGTCGATTAGCTGTAACGACTCTCCGGAGGCTTCGATGTCCTCTATCACTGATTTTCTTTGGCCTGCCGGTAAGTTTTGTTGCTTCAGGCACGCCATGTGTCTTCCACTCATTCAATACATCCAAAACAGTTGACTTGGGTATGTTTAAACACCTCTCGGTTTCTCTTATAGACAACCCACTAATATAAAACCCAACAATCTTTCCTTTCTCAAAGTCAGTTCTCTCCTGCCGCGACCTTTTTCACTCAACCTCACAGTGTGATATGATCGCGTTCAACTGCAGGCTTGTTTTTATACCGTTTGCAGTTGTACTGCACATCTTAACAACGCAGCGGATTCGTTCATTTGCTTTTGAAGGGGTGTCCGGTGACTTTTGTCATTATAGTGTATAACACGATGATTTCATCAGTGTCAGGGTCGTTTCTTGCGTTCGTCTAAGTCTGAATAATAATAATAATAAAATACATACATCCGAAATACTTACTATTGCCGCTGCCATAGTTTAGTAAATACATGTATTTACTTTTATGACTCCCATATCTTCTTTCATTGGTTTTATCACAATAAAATTCATTAATCCACCTACCTAAGTACCGCTCATTGTCAGGAATTAGTAAACCTTATTGTTGTCATGATTTAATTCCACTTAGTATGTACCGGACTGGTGCTCGATGTGGTCGTGAATGAGGCGAATGTGTTGTTATTGTTTGTTGTTATGATTTAATTCGACTTATTATGTACCGGACTGTGGCTCGGTGTGGTCGTCGTGAGTGTTGTTGTTGTTGTTTGTTGTTATGATTTAATTCCACTTAGTATGTACCGGACTGTGGCTCGGTGTGGTCGTGAGTGAGGCGAATGTGTTGTTGTTGTTTGTTGTTATGTTTTAATTCAACTTAGTATGCACCTAACTGTGGCTCGGTGTGGTCGTGAGTGACGCGAATGTGTTGTACATAAATAAATGTATACTCTCGAACCACTCGTTTTATTTCACACCCACAAAGATCTTGGCATACGAAAGATGCATAGCATAAATTATCTACAAAGAGTATCAGGATACTCTCTCGATTTTTTTTCTCGCTTGCTAGTAGGTCCCATGAATATGTAACATGCATGAGATCTCCACTTTATTAGATGTTATGCCCATGAAGCGGTTTTGCTTATTACGTCAAATGTACTCTGAGTGATCACTCAATTAGGTACACCCTTCCTGGTATGTTTATGGACACATGTATTTTAAATAGCAGTTTAATGGAAAGCATGCGCTGAAGACAAACAGGGCACGAATTGTCTAAATCACCGAAATACACTGAAGTAACAAATTGTTAAATACGCTCAGTAGCAATCAGACACATGCCATCCATACTTACATTCGCAACTATGACGTAGATACGTCTTTATAAATACCCCACAGCAAATGATTCAGGTGTGTACGAAGCGTAGATAGAGGTAATATGGGAAATACTCGTGATTTAAGCGACTTTGAAGAGACATGATAGAGAGCGCTATGCGAGAGAGCAGGTGCAAGCATCGTAGGAACTGCAAAACCTTTTCGGCTATGCCAGAACAACTGTATCGAAGGTGTACAGTGAGTGATGCACAAACAACAAAACAAGCAGTCAGCGGTCTTCCTGTAGGCAGAAACGACTGGTCGATGTCCGAGTGCAACTTTGGCTGGAAAGGATTACACGAGATAATAGACGAGCTCCATTGCGTCAAGCAACCGCGCAGTACAACAGCGTTATCGAAAGGAGAATTTCAGCATTCACAACCGCCACACATTGGGGCGAACGGGCAAAAACAGTCTACGCCTCTTTCGTGTACCATTCGTCTGTGCTAAAAACCGGCAAATTCATTTGCATTGGGCACGGCATCACAAAAACTGGATCCTTGAGGACTGGAAAAAGGTCGCCCGGTCAGATGAATCACGTTTTTTTTTACGCTCTCCAACCGTAGGTTGAAGAAGCGTATATGCTCCAGTTCTGTCCGTCTGTCTGTCTGTCTGTCTGTCGGCACGATAACTCGCGTAAAAATTTTTCAATTTCGGTGAAATTTTAGTATATGGTAGGGAACAACCTGGGGACAAACTCTATTGAAAATGGACGAAATGGGGTCAAAGATCAGGACATAGGAGCAGGATCCATTCCATCGCCCCTATGCGTCATAACTTACGTAAAAATGCTTCGATTGCGACAAAACTTTATCATGTTGTTCCGGAAGCACACTGAACCGGTTCTGTTGAATATCATCGAAATGGGGTCAAAATTTATTCCACAGCCATTATCCTCATAATTTGACTAAAAATGCTTCTATTGCGACAAAACTTTAGTATGTTGTTCCGGAGGTATACTGAACCGATTCTGTTGAATATCATCGAAATGGGGTCAAAGGTCAGGGCAGAGAGATTTATTCCACAGCCATTAGCCTCATAACTTGAGTAATGATTTCTGATATGTTGGAAAGCGTATCATAATCAATGTATTGCATGATTTTACGAACTTGTTTATACGTGCCTTGTACGCGCCAGGATATGGCGTAATAAGCACGAACCGATGGATCTCAGTTATTTAGCTTTGACTGCACGAGCTAGTGGGGGCGGTGCAATAGTCTGGAGTATATTTTCACGGCGGGTATTGAGATCCTTCAATCCTCTGGACCAGCATTTGGATACCATGTACAATGGGCTTAACATAATTGCAGACCGAGCACACCCGTACTTGGTGTTTCCTGATGGAGATGACCACTTCCAGCAGCATAATTCGCCATGCTACAAGGCTCGAATCGCTTTGTGGCATAGCGAATTATCACGAATAAGCACAGGGGTTCCAGAAGCACGACAGTGACATGGAAGTAGTGCTAAAATGGCCCCCACAGTCACAAGGTATTAACCCAATTGTGCATTTGTGAGACGTGTGACGTATATTCTAAAATAACTTTCATTTTTAGTTCCTTTTCCTATGTAAATTTCAGTTTGTTCTCCTTTACACTTTCAGTTTGTTTTCCTTTAACTTAACGTGATATCTTCTCTGTCACAAGAATGAGGTTGGCAACACAATTGAGGTCAGAGTGAGTGACGTATGAAGGTGATAAGAACGATGGATAAAAAGGACGATACAACAGTTGCTATGTGTATGTATGTGTGTGGAGATGTTCGAAAAGATAAATGTGAAATTTACAACTTGTTGTGCCATATTGTGGAGTTCTTCAAATATTGCAGGACTAATAAAAAGTTATCGTAAGTTTGACTTCTGTATATGTTTCGTCTGGCCGTAAAAGCTTAATTAGGAACTATTGCATCGTATTCTCATTTAGTTTAACATTTCTTTAGACATGGTTTTAGACATAGCGTAACACCAATCTCGCACACGAAAAGGGGTTACGTTATAAATGAGATTGAGAGAGCCATTCGTAACAGAAATCCTCCTACAGTAAACGTTCGGCAATTGACGTAAGCCATCGCCTCCGATTGGCTGAACATGCCTGTAGAACATCATCAGTATTTTGTTGAATCCATGCCACGTTGAATTGAGTTCGTTTTGAAGGCTAAGGGAGGCTCAACATGTTATTACGTTGGTGTTCCTAATGATTTGCTACCAGTGTACACTGTATATCGGGTAACTGGAACCTTTCACATTATGAACGTTGAGTGCTCTCTTTGACATGCTTATTGAATATACGCACCTTAAATTAAAACACGAAAACATGTGGTACAACATCACTTTATCTGCCGTCACCTTACCAGGCTGATACCCGAGGTGGCAGTGGGTCGTATTAGGCTCTTGTGTAACAACCTAATGTACGCTCTAGTGGACCGGCAGAGGCAATCACCTGTCGAGTTGCACGAACGTAGGCATTGATTCTAGTCCGACCACGGCTGGAGACTTTTCAGGGATCTTTTTCGGCGACGCAGCGCACACCCAATGACAGAATGAAACAGAAAATATACTGCGATGGGCGATCTTAACATTCGACCACTTTCGCATTGTTATGCTGCCGCAACAAGGGCTATCTATAACTGCTGGAGGTTAGACTATAGCTCGAAGTGGAATAACTCTCCTGGATTTGGAATCGCTATCAGGAAACTGGTTGTACAGCGGAAAGGCACGCCATGGAAACCCACGATTCCCAACACCCGTTGAGGATCACCAATTCCGGATCCTGTTGTCATTACACCCTCTGGATAATATCACAGAGTCACGAAACGACTTCCTGGTGGATGAACAACGTCAACGCAAACCATCCGGAACCATTTGCGCAGCAACAGCTTTCGTTCGAAGCGCCCATGGAGAGCACCTGTTTACATAGCGTCAGCGTGGTGCCCAGCTAAAGTAGGAAAGTCCCACGCAGAGTTAGACAGTTGGCGCCGTGTCGTTTCCACATAAGAAGTTCAGTAGCGTTGAAAAGTTCATCATACAGGACAACAAGGCCCTAGTCCATTGTGCGAGGTTGGTGAACGGGTACCTCCAGGACGCAGCAACCACACGGATGGAGTGGACCTCACACTCTTCCAATCTGAATCCCATCAAGCATAATTGGGACTAACTCAGACTGCGCGGTGTCGTAAGAATCCGCTGCGCACCCTGAACGACTCTTATTGAAGTGTGGGACGTTTGAGACTAAAACTGCCTCAATTACCTCGCCACAGTGAGTACGTTCTCGCACCTCTTCCACAAATGGTGTGATCTCCTACAGAGGACCGCTCCTGAGCGTTTTACTATGAATAGCCCAGAAACTCCTAGCGCCGTGTGTACGGAAATTACCACCTGATATTACTGGGGATAAGTGTCAGCGCATCTTTCTGCTCAATAAGTGCATCTTTCTGCTCAATAAATGCTTTTGTCATCCAAGTGCCATTTCTGACTTTAAAGGTATATTTTATTTTCATACCGGTAAGCAGTAGGAAAGTCCGTTTTGTTTGTATCAGGAAATAGCTTTTGTCTTTACCGCCAGTTTGTTGACATCTGATGGTTCCCATGATGGCGACTTCCGATATCGTAACAGTCGTGGAACTTTCAGCGGATGTTCCTCATCTGGTTCCTGCGTGCTTTAGATCTCTGATAAGAACGACGCTTCTTTTCCTGTTTTAGCTCTATAGTCCTCGTCTTCTACTGATATCGTGTAATAAGGGGATGTCCAGATACCGATCTCCTCTTCTCATACCTACCAGCATGACGTCATGGATGTCTCTCGTAAGTTACCCTGTCCTGCAATAACAGTGGAAGCTGGATATAACGCGGTATAGCAGCATACCGCGGAATCGGATATAACGTAAGTCCGACCGTGTCTCCCAAACAAAATACATACACAGAAAATAATACTTTTTTATATTTGAGGTTTAACGACCACTGTAAGCAACTCAATGGGATATAAGCAGTCGCCCGTCCCCAATTTAATGCCACTGGTTCCAGGGAAGGGAGAGAGTCAGTTCCGTGAAACAATTACAACATCCACCCTTCACAGGGTTTCGAACCCGGACCCTTCACGGGCGAATGATCAGAAGCCATCGCTTAGACCACTGCGCCACCGTGGCGGTAATTCTACTTTAAATGTACAACTAAGTATTTCATGAGAAGTTAGATAGTAGAGCCAGGCGTAATCACTTCGTGGAACTATTGCCTTTAGTTTTCCGTCAGCTCATTTCCTGCTTACTGCTCCAAAAACCTATAAAAAATAGGAATCGTCTGTAGCTTAGGGCTCAAAGCATTCAGATTCGGATATACATCGGGTATCTCTATAACGCTGTTATTGCCTTGACCCTGTATACCCGCGTTATAGCAGGCTTCCACTGTACTTCCATTGCTCCTTCAACTTTGTCCGTGAATATTCTCAACTATACTAGTGCTGTCAAATCTGCCCAATCTGCAGTGCCTTCACAGACAGTTTCTGCTCTTCTATAGAACCGGTATTACCCGAGAGGATCAAACGTTGAAGATTAGTTTATCTGAGGATTCAGCTATGACCCCGATGAAGAAGTACTCTATATCCCTACTTAAGATGTTTCCTAAACAAGCCATTATTCACATGGTTCGAAAGCCAAGGAGTATTCTATTTTATTTTGCCACAAATAGACATATCAACAAAGCCATTAACCCAAGGTCTTGCAGTTGGAGGTTCTATGAAATATTGGTAGGTTAGTTGATTTGCTTTTATTGACACAAGAGCCTCAGTGGGCCAAAGAGTGCCAACAACAGTAACAAAAACATTAAAACATATAAAAATTAATTGTCACACAGGTGAAACAAAAGAAACTGTGTAAATGGCCGACAAAAGGCAACGGGCTACACAAAATGAAACGCATGATGTTTGAAAGCGACTCAGGATTTCTGAGTCATCTGGTAGAGTGAGCAAAAGAAAAAAATCAAAAACCAGAAGGTTCACGAACAAAATGATGGCACGAACACAAAAATGAACACCACTCAGAGGTGCGTTACACTCGCACCTCTGAGTGTTGTTCAAGTTGGTGCTTTACACTCGCACCTCTGAGTGTTGTTCAAGTTGGTGCGTTACACTCGCACCTCTGAGTTTTGTTCAGAGGTGGCTGCGCGGGACCAGCAAGTAAGGACTAAACTGCATCACATCAAGCCAGTTCTTGAAGAGCATATAAGGGCAGTGCAACAACACAGCAAATAGCGGTGAGTGAGGCGGAAATACCTAATGATGAGATGTGCCAGAACAACTTCCTCTCTTAAATTTGGTCGAAAAAATGAAGTCCAGACTCCAAGAACAGGCTTGATGCGATGCAGTTTAGTCCTTACTTGCTGGTCCTGCGCAGACTGCCCCGTCCATTTAACATGCTTCCGAACATTTGAACCCAAGTCCCAGTAGTACAATGGCACGGCTGTGGCCTTCAACGCCCAAACAGAGCTGGCAGTAACATCAGTAGACTAATTTTCCTGGACGCCAACATGCTATGAACCCAGTAGAAACTGACCAGAAAACCGGTCTCGCGCAAACAGCGGAGTAAATGTCTCATGTTAGAGAGTTAAGGATGATCACCACAATCTGCTGAGGAGAGAGATGGCAAAACACTCGAAGAATCCAAATAGACCGTTGCACGCCGATAAGAACTCGACTGGACATGACGGAATGCAAGATACAGTCACATCGGGAGAGAGAAGTGAGAGTTCACCCTTATCACCCGAACGTGTCGCTAGTATCTATGCATAAGTTCAGGCCAGTGGAGCAGAAATTTTACCTTTCATATCGTGGAATCTGCGAGAGAAGTGCTTAACATCTGACAAAACCGTGTAGGCGGAGTTCAGGAGATGGTTAAGGCAACAGAACACACGTTTCTACTGTTTTATAGATTTAAACCTTTGTTCGACAAATAAGACAAGTACCTAAACACACCTGGAAGTTGTATGGTAAAATAACTTAAATTATTTACCGTATAACTTCTTTTTATTAGCTTCGATGTTCAATGACTGCCACGAACAACTCATAGTGCTATAAGCAGTCACCCGTCCCTAATTGGGTGACACCGGTTTCGGGAAGGGGAAAGAGCCAGCGCTATTAGACAGGCGCTCCACCCATGCATCCTCTGGGGTTCAAACCCGGGACCATCTCGGAAAAATGATCAGAGGCCAGCATCCCAGACCACTCGGACACCGGGCGGTCTTCTCACTTTCCCTCTAACCTACCAGGATCCCTGATATGAAGGTTGTTCAAAATGATGTACCACACTGTCAAAGCCATAAATAAATAAAAAAAACTTATCTTTTGGCTATCTTCAAATAAGAGGAAACAGAATCTGTCTGTGAGGAATATCCATGTGGGAGTTAGAGCTTGCTAAGTGCAGTTTCATGGTTACCAGTCGTTTTGTTTGTTCTGAGGGGGAAGAAAAGTTTAACGACTACCACGAGTAACTCGATGGGCCATAAGCTGTCTCCGGTTCCTAATTTAAGGCCACTGACTCCAGAGAAGAGAGAGAGAGAGAGAGAGAGATACAGTGCCGTAAGACAAACACACTCTCCGGGATTCGAACCCCGACCCATCTCGGACGAATGGTCAGGACCCAACACTTAGACAACTGTGTCACTGGGGCTGCACGAGTCGTCGAAGTAAAATTAGAAAGTTTGTTTTTATTCTGTGTAACGTATGAATCAAATGGACAATGAAATAGCGTAAACCTGCCAACGTAGTTCAGCTGGGAGAACAGCGGGTTAGAACTCCACTATCGGCAAAGAAAGGATAATATTGGCGGCCGAGCGAAAAAAGATTTCCTGGCCGTGAGGATTGAAAAAAATGTGTGAATGTTCTTTCGCGCAACGTATATAAGCAATAAATAGATACTTTTGTAATAAAATGGAGGCCGAGTGTTGTCGGTTGACCCGAAAACTGCTGAAGATCTCGTACCCCGGACTTTCTCAAGCGCGGGGGGGGGGGGTGATGTGACGTATAACTCAAATGGACAAAGAAACAGCGATACGCTAGCTAGCGTAGTTCAATTGAGAGAACAGCCGTTCAGGAGTAGGAAGATGTGAATTCGAATACCACTGTCAGCAAAAGAAAAGTTATGTCTGCTGAAATGAAAGAAGCTACATTCACAGAGTAGAGTAAAATCGCAACTTACCAACCCACGTGCGGGTGACAATGATATCATCAGAACTCACGTAATCAAATTCGTACATGAAAATTGGAGCGTGAGAGTAGCGAGAAAGCAGCTCCACAAATTTTACCGATGGAGCTTTCAGGTCAATATCACTTATAATCTGAAAACAAAGAGCAATTCTATATTTAAAAAACAGCAAAACATCATTAGAATTTATCAGCCAAATATTAATTTCACACTGAAGCTTAATATTTGGTCTATGCATAAGTTTCCAGTGTTTTATAGTCGAATAGATGTTGTATTTACACAAATAGGTCGCATTTAATTTTTGAATCTTTCCCATGGAATGCAACAACTAATCATACCACGATCGATTGATTCACGCCTAACTGGATTGCCAGTTCTGCTGTCGACTGAGCCACATCAGAACTTACTGCAAATCTGCGCTTTGGATCTCCTTCGGGCGTCCGCTATGCTGTTTGTCCTCCACATCGCAATCACCACTTGTGAACTTCACAAACCACTCACGACACGTTCTTGCAGCGACATCTTTCTTTTTTATTGGACTTGGTTGACAGATTTTACAGCATGTCAAATGATCAATTTACACAGAGATATCCAGTGTTGATCAAGTAACATGTTGTGAACGAGGACACATCAAACATGGTTTTTACAGTCTGCTAAATGACCAATGTACACAGATAACCAGTGTTGGACAAGTAACACATTGAGAGCCAGTGCCGAAAGACAAACACAAACATCCATGCCTCACCGGGATTCGAATCCGGACCCAACTAGGGCGAATGGTCATAAGCCAGCGCCTTAGACAATTGCGCCGCCGGAGCTGCCGACATCTTTCTCGCCGAACAAATTCAATCTCATGTTTCTGTAGCGCTTTTCCAGAGATTAAACATGAACAACAGACACTGACGAATATGCGCTTTTTCAGTCGCCATGACATAGCTCACGTGTGGGCTGTCCGCTAACACGTGCAGTGTTGTCATCTCACTCTCACAGTATGAAATTCTGAAAAAAAAAAAAAATTCAAGCGCTTCGCTTTAATAAACTGCTACGTGGAGCGCCGGAAACTTATGCATAGAGCTGATACATAAAGGTCAGAATCTTGTAGAACCAACAAATGATATTTTTTTCAGACAATAAACATTATGCTCGCCGTTTGAAAGCACTAACGTTACAACAGGGCCGTAGCCACAGGGACGCCAGAGCAGGCTGCGCCTGTCCTGCCAACGATTCGTAGAAAATGAAAAACTCCTAATTGCGGTTTCTAGTGCTGAAGACGAAAATATTGATTTAGACAAAGTCAAATATTTGCAAACTTTAGGTATCAAACTTCCATCTCCAGAAGAAATTGCAGTAGTCAACAGATTCATACAAACCCAGAAGAAAGAAAACCCAAATTCAGTCATTTTTTATGAAATTTTTAAGCAGCGAGTAGTCTTCAGAGATACTTATAATTTATTGGACTTTCGGCTGTAGTACGGCTACTTGTGAACCCACCTTTTCTGTTTTAACGAGAATTAACTGCCCACAGAGGCTTTTGATGAGCCACCAACGAATGTCGAATTTGACTCTTCTTACATTCGAACAAAACCGCACATAAACTTTTGACATGGACTTACTTTTGAGAAAATTTAATGGTAAAAAAACCGACGTCTACAACTGTTTTGATTTTCTATTGGTAAGCAACGGTTATAAATGTATTTCTATTTTACAAAATGTTTCTTGTTTTTTTTTTATGTTAATCAAAAATGGTACTTTTGTACCTGATGTACCTAGATAAGGTACTTAGTCTGGGTTGAAATTTGTAAAATTTCAGTAATGCTCAAAAAAAGGTAAAAAGTATATAGCTTTTTTTAACATGCCCTAAGGTTCATTGAACCTGCCCTAAGTATAGAGAGTTTGGCTACGGCCCTGCGTTACAAACTTACTCCAAGTGTTAGTTTACAATACGCATAGGAAGTAAAATTAACATTGCTTCAGTTATAACTAATTGAACACTAAACTGCCTGTATAAAAGAACGTAGTGCTAATGCCACGGACTCATATTTCCTTCAGCGGTATAATATTGCATTCCTTTGTAAAGGTTTTCCTTCTGTTAGCCTATACTCCGAGTCACCCTAAAAGTGTTGTGTTGTCAAAGGCCGGGCAGCCTTATCATGACTCGTCGTTGAACACAAGAAGGTATCCATCCACGTTAATGTGCTCTCCTGCTGTTTCCTTTCTGATATCCCCACCCAACCACACACCACACAACAGTAGGGATTGTGAATGGGGGTCTGGTAGAGTCCGAACTTCTTCCTCTACTGCCTGTTAAAGTAAACTACCCTTCGAGTTTCCCCGATCGTTAATTTATTGCCTCTGTGTTGTGAATGTTGGGAGAGGTCTCCTCTCCCCCCACCCCACTCCCTCTCTGAGTTGTATCATAAATGGACAGAAACAGCCAAGAGTGCGAAGCTCTTGACTGAGGAACTTCTCATAACAAATTTATTTCTAAAAGCGTTCTAACTTCGTTCTGGATTTTTTTAGATAGCTATTTTGTCTGATAAACTGCTGAGCAAACAAAAATAGATTCTAAGCAATAATTCTACTGCTTTTCGCTCTAAATGTTAGGGACTATTTTTCGCAGCGGAGATAGCTGTTTCGTACCCTTCATAGTGGTACACTTACTAAGGTTGACTCGAAGTATAGTTTGTTTAAATATGCTTCCACACTTGTGTGGCGGGCTTTAACGACCCCCAAAAGCAGGGTTCGACTGGATACGACTAATCGACCAGCGCGATCTGATCAAGATACCCCCCCCCCCAAACACACATAATAAAAAAAATCAAACTAAAGCACATAGGCCCTACCTGTTTATCGAAGTCGATTCCGCGATATTTCCTAGGTTTTGTTTGTTTTCTGCTGTTACTCCCACTCTCTTGAGTTCGGATGTCATGAATATTTAGACAGTCACTTTGGACGATATTGGGGACTTTATTTAAACAGGTGAGAGGTGTGTGCCATGTGCGTCGAACGATTTAAAAGCAACAAAAAAAAGTCATCTGCATAGTAGTGCAAATCGTGTTGTGTGGAAGTTACACTAGAAGATTGTGAGGCAGAATAATTTTTCTTTTCCTAAATACTTTACTGCTAATTAGTAAATGAAACAGTTACCGAATTAAATGAATTTTACAGTAATAACGTTTGTTCTAAATCAAAACAAATCACAGTCGTATGGCAGACCATGTAAACAAAATAAAGTTTAACAAAACAGATTATTGCAAAGCCAAAAGATCTGTAAGGTGTTCCTATCTATATTAATAATTATTTAGTTTTATTTTGTTATGCCCCAGCAGATCAGTTCTGCAATATCAGATGGAACTTTATTTTACAGAAACAAAAGCTTTGACAATGTTTTACTTGATTTAGCAAAGCAGTTAATGAATCTATCTGAATTCAATATTTATCAGCCCGACGAACTTGTTCACATATTTTCTCTTTTATTGCATTACTGATAAGAACAATGATCTTGTTTATGGTTGTCTTTGATAGAAGAGATACAAAATTGCAGAGACGAGCCTTTGTTGTACTTTTTCGCACAACTTAATCTTCATGCATTTTTAGTACGGGATCATATTTGCTACTCAAAAGTATGATTTCTAAAATGTCACCATGATCTAATTTAGGATTTTTCAAAGACATTCCGCTTTCATGGGCTGCTCTATAGCTTAAACCTCGCTTATCAATTAATTTTATAATTTTAATTATCCTATTCTAAACATACCGCATTTGTTGTACTTGTTCAGCTCTAATATACATATATAGCGGGTGATCCATTTAAACCAGTACCCTGAAAAAACCTTACATTTTTGCAAGGGATCACGCAAGAGCTTCTTTTTTTCAATAGAAGCAGCAACTCCTGTAGAATGAAAACCGCTACCGTGAAGAAGATTGTTAACTGTAACTCAGCTTGTGATTTGTTTGTTGTTGCGTTGTCATCAACGAGATAGAAGTACGTAGAGCGCTTACGTCGGGGAACGGGTGAAGCCACCGGAAACAAGTGGCAGCCATGTTTGATGAGGTACAGAACGATTTCCGTTCCGTGTTACGAATGGGAGTTTTCGTAATATATGGTTTGATGTTAAATAAGGATATAACTCAGAAATGTTGTTATAAACACCTAGGGGTGAGACTAAAACTTTAACGTATCAAATAACGCTTTTCATTGTTAGTTGGCGGCAATAGTGTTTTAAAAAGAAAATTATATTTTAATGGATGCAGCTTGCTCTCGTTGAATAAAATCTCATGCCGTAATTTTTTGACATTTCACACATTTTTTGGAACAAATTTTCAGTGAAATATAAGTCAGCGGTAATAGAGTAAATGAAAAAAAAATAAATAATAAAAAAAAAAATACAATTGCAGTCAATCCGCAATTTCGGTAAAAATCTTAGATATTCGTGGGTCATCACCATGAGAATGCTGAATCATCCCACAGCTTATCACTCCAAATACATAGACGCCAAATATTTTATGAGAGTTTTAAATGAAAAAAAAAAGTTCGAAGAAAAACGGAAAACAAACAATGAGTTTACACAGCCAAGAGGTACCAATATTAAAATACTTTTACCAACTGCCCCTATCTTATATAATCAGAAGAACTTAACTGGTTTTTATTTAATAAAAATTAAAAGTCCTTAGCACTGGGAATTTAAACCCTGTGGATTGTGAAAGTACTCTGGGATGTCGTGGAGCTGAACATCAGATCTATGGATCTTGGACCGATGTCTGGGGCGGAGTTGTGGACAATGTTGCAAAAAGCATGGCTGGCATTATCTCCGGAAACACTCCGGAATCTGGCGGAGTCAATGCCCAGGCGTGTACAGGCTATTATTTGCTCTAGAGGAGGACCAACACACTATTAGCTAGGTATCTCTAATGGTTTGTCCATTTGTAACGTATACTCTCGATTCACTTTCCTTTTGATTTTTACTATCTCTGGTTATTTTATTTTTCTATGTAAATTATCTTCTTACTGAACGAGATGTTATTTCACCCGCTGAATGAGATCTGGCAATGAGTGTAAGTCATGACGTGGTGGTAGCCAGTATAAATAGGCGCGTTCAACGATACTTAGAGAGAGCTTTTGTTGATGTGTGTAGGGAGAGCGTTTGTTGTTGCACGGAGAGAGCTTTTTGTTGATGTGTGTAGGGAGAGCGTTTGTTGTTGCACGGAGAGAGCGTTGGTTTATGTGAAGGAGAGCGTTGGTTGTTGATAGAGAGAGCGTTTGGTGCTGTATAAAGAGAGTTCGTTTATGTGAGAGCGAGAAGTCAATAATAAAGAATTTGTTGTAAGTACGTTTTTCTCAGTTCATAGTACTGTCAGACCTCTGTCTGGCTGTTAGGTTTATTTCATTTAGTGTTATTAGTAACAACCAGCATAAAACTTTATTCATCTTAATTACTACTACAACATTACTACCAGTTATAAGTTTGTTCATTACTATTACTACACTACTAGCAGGAGACTTTATTCATGATCTTAATTAACTAGTAACAACAACCATTTGAATTCACTATTAGAAGCTTAGTACAAGCATTGAATTCATCATAATATTAGCTGAGTAGAAGCTTAGCTTAGCTGTAGTGGTAGTGAAAGCTATATTCACGATAATTAGCTTAGCAATTAGCTTGGTAGCAAAAGCCTTATTCATTATACATTGAGTCTATAATAACAGCGTTAACTCTCTATCGCTACCAAGAACAAATACAACAAAAGGAAACGCAAAAGATTTGCCTTACCTTTCCTAAAGTTCTTATGTCCGGGAGAGAAGGTTTTTTCGTGTCTGTTGTACTAACTGTTTCCTGTTCACGTGTATACTCTGTATACACGATGTTCAGTAAAACATCGACGGCCACCTTTGACATAGAATCTTTACGAATTATGTGAAGGAGATACTTCCGTAGTAGATCCTTAGTAAAAGGAATTGACGAAGGATCTTTATCGTGGTGAGCTAAAATGAAAGTATCGTTATGTTACAAAATGTGAAACGCCTCGTACTAGTAAAGAAACTTAATATCGAAACACAAGTTAGTAAAATCATGCAATGCATTGATTATGATACGCTTTCCAACATACCAGAAATCATTACTCAAGTTATGAGGGTAATGGCTGTAAAATAAATCTCGCTCTTGTGCCCTGAACTTTGACTCCATTTCGATCATATTCAACAGATCCGGTTAAGTATACTTCCGAAACAACATTATAAAGTTTTGTCGCAATAGAAGCATTTTTACGTAAGTTACTGTATAACGCATAAGGGAGATGGAATGCATCCCGCTCCTATGTTCTGACCTTTGACCCCATTTCACCCATTTTCAATAGGGGTTGTCTCCTGGTAGTCCCCTACTACATACTAAAATTTCATCGAAATCGAACCATTTTCACTCAAGTTATGACACACAAGAGCAATGGAATGGATCCCGCTCCTATGTGGACCTTTGACACCATTTCGCCCATTTACAATAGGGTTCGTCCCCAGGTGGTCCCCTACCATATGCTAAAATTTCACTGAAATCGAATCATTTTTACGCGAGTTATCGTGCGGACGGGCAGACGGACAGACCGACAGACGGACAAAGCTGGAGCATATACGCTTCTTCAACCTACGGTTAGAAAGCGTAAAAGAACAAACATACGAGTATATTATATTTAAAAGAGAGATTACTCTTTCAAAAATAAAAGAGAGATTAAAAAAATTCAAAAATAAAGAGAGATTTTTAAAAGAGAGATTATTTATTTAAAATATTTTCCAAATGTGTGTACTGTTTTAAAATTGTACTTGCCACAATAATTATCACAGTCTCCTTTGAAATATTATTGGTTTATCAGCTCCACCCTGGAGAAGCGATTACAATCGTGTAAAACAGAATTCAGGTTAGTTAGACATTGTGGTTTAATAACAAAAAAACTTAGCGCAACGTAGAGCACTAACCACCATGTTTAATTCGAAAACTAAACAGTGTTAAAAAAGCCGACAGATATTTCATAATGAATCAAATGATGTCTTTTGAAGTTACTTTAGGAACGAAATAAGCCCATAATGATTCTGAAGTCACTTAGCTCTGTCATCTTCTCAAAGAAATCAACGAACTTGCTCCGTGTTCTTCAAAACGGCGATATGGCGTCCTTTACCACATGCAGACCATAGAGATTTGAAAGGACACGAAATAATAAAAATACCAGTGTTCGGAAAACTCTATAACGTTCTGAAAGATGTTCGCGAACAAGACATGGGGCCATCCTCAGAAAGTACTGTTTACGGCACATGCAGCTTGAAACTGAAGCACAGAATAATTAAATCCAAGGAACATCAAAACAGGTGTCTCAGAGATGCAATAGTTTCGAACCCTCAGCTGCAATAAGAAATTCCACGATTCGAAGATACAATGAGATATAATATATGAAAAGATAAAAGATAATCCGTGTTTATTGTCGTATGTAAACAGAAAAATATACATAAATTCCTCCGCGAGCTTTCTGCGTCAACGGACGGCTTCGCCAGGCTGTTATTAGGTTAAGAGCGCAGAATCAAATCTCATTTGGTTGTATGCTCTTAACCTAATAACAGCCAGACGAAGCCGTCCGTTGATAGAGAACATTCGCGGGGGAATTTGTGTGTATCTTTCTGTTTACATACGCCAATAAACACGGATTATCTTTTCATCTATTGTCTTGGTGTACTTCAACAAATCAGCAGAGATATAATATACACTGGCGGAAAGTGAAAAAAGAACACCAAGAGGAAGACGTCTGATACCAACGAAATTTATACAGCATAATAACGGAATACAGAGAATAACGTGATCAAAACATTATGGCAAAATACAGCTGTATTTGCTGGTAAACTGAAAAATAACATTTCCATGTAACATGGTTAGTACGAGGTTGAACCGCCATGAACTGCGTCACACTGTGCAATTCTGGCATGGAGTCTGTCGTACAGATGTTGGATGTAAGTTTGGGGTATTGAGTTCCAAGCATCCTCAACCTGGACGCGTAAATCGGGGATGGTCGTGGCTGGCCGTGGAGACCGGATAAGTCGTTGTCCCATAAAATCCCACACATGCTCAATGGGGGACAAATCCGGTAAACGTGCAGGCGATGGATGTTGTCTCACACCCTGAAGTGCATGTTGCGTTGCACGTGCCGTGTGTGGGCGTGCGTTATCTTGCTGGAAAACACCACGATGGACCGACCTTACAAATGGCACAACAACGGGCTGAATGATGTTGTTGATGTAGGAGGTACTATTTAACGTATCCGGTACAAACACTAGTTGTGTACGGGAGTGATAGCTGATCGCTCCCTACACCAGGAGACCAGGTGTAGGTCCTGTGTGTCGTTGTCGGATGCAAGAAGGGTGGAGACGCTCCCCTGTGCGTCTGCGAACACGCATACGGCCATCGGAGGCTCCCAAGCAGAATCTGCTTTCATCGCTGAACACGACAGATCGCCATTGCGTTCTCCAGTGCAGACGTTGGCGACACCACTGCAGCCATTCCTGACGGTGGGCTGGAGTCAGAGGTACACATTCCAGAGGCACACGTGCACGTAGTCCTGCATCCAGTAGACGGTTGCGGATTGTTTGCACGGTCACCTTAGGTGCAACGGCAGCTCGGATTTGCGTCGCAGTGGATGTTCTGCTTGACAACGCCGCTCTTCTTATGCGTCGATCGGTCCGCTCATCAGTCCGTCTGTGACTCCCGGTTCCACGTCTTCTCGTGTGGGAATGTTCCTCGGACCATCTACGGCACCATCGTACCACCACCGATACTTCCCGTCCAATTCGCTCCGCAAAACGACAATACGACCACCTGGCCTCGCGGAGTCCGACTAGACGACCTCGCTCAAAGTCCGATAACTGCTGAAATCGTACACGTCTTCCATGTCCAGGCATTGCAGCTTTTTCAGGGTCTTTGCACGTGTCCGTACGCCGACGCTTGATTACATTCACTTCGCCGTACTCCTTAAATACCACCGAAGATAATTTGCATATTATGCCGTGCTGTGGCGTAAGCGCTCACCGGTTGGTCCCAAAATTAACATCACACCTACGTAAACTCGACCCTATTAACATATGTAAATTTCATGATCGTCCGCCAATTCCTTCTTGGTGTTCTTTTTTCACTTTCCGCCAGTGTATTTTAAAGATATAATGACACGTGTTGTGCTTCAAGGATTTAATGAGACGTGGCATACCTGAATGGTACAGTGAAACATGTGCGATGTACTACAGAGGTGACGCACATGTCAAGATGTCAAATAGCAACGAAAAGCCCGTGGCGGGGTAGCTTAATTGGGAAAGCATTCAGCTCCAGCGCAGAAGAACGTGGGTTCAAGTCTTGCCACCGA
The DNA here is from genome assembly GCA_039090855.1 of Macrothele yani. Taxonomy (NCBI): domain Eukaryota; kingdom Metazoa; phylum Arthropoda; class Arachnida; order Araneae; family Macrothelidae; genus Macrothele; species Macrothele yani. The sequence goes on along the minus strand of CM077016.1, from coordinate 69,369,971 downwards.
CAGAAAATGGGTTTCAATTTCACTCATAGGTGCAATGAAATACACTGCACCTCGAGGGCACAGTGAAATATATGTGTAGTATACTCTAATATAACTTTCCTTTTCCTGCATCAGGGTACGTTTATGCTCCAGCCTCCTTGCTGGCACATAAACGCTTGCCCAGGCACCTCGCTGTCTTTTTAAAAGAACGTTATTATAATTAGTACTAGTCTTGTGTCGTCTGAAATGAAACTATGCTCTCTCTTATGTCATCTGATGACAGTGATAGCGATTCATTTTCGACAAAGATGTGGTTTTTGACAAGGAGAAAGAAGAGACGGTATGGAGTGCATCTATTGAATCAATAATGCCCAGTGGCGGCCCGTGACCAAAATTGCTGGGGAGGCAAACTACTTTTCAGCCTGGATTCAAATAAATTTATTGAAATTTTGAAGATGACAATCCGATTTTTGGCGTAAATGTGACAAGGATGGTAAGTCAGATAATATCCGAAAACTTTAAAATTTTCATCGTCCTGGGTGGTGTAGTGGTTAGCATACCCGGGCGCTATTTGGGAAACGTGGATTCAAGTCCCGCTCCAGGACGATGAAAATTTTCAAGTTTTCAGATATTATCTGACTTACCATATTTGTCACATTTACGCCAAAAATCGGATTGTCATCTTAAAAATTTGTATTATTTGGTGTAATCCCGTATTTCTTTCTTGATTTATCTGCTATTCCGGGCAATCACGGAATGGGATTCTTAACCTCCAGATTCGCTAAACATGAATGCCGGTTGCTTCGACTAGCGAATCCTGTGATGGTTATATTCAAATTAATCGGAAACTTGAAACTTGGTCGTTCTGGGTGGTGTAGAGGTTAGCATAGCCGGGCCCAATCTGGGAGACGTGGGTTCGAGTCCCGATCCAGGACGATGAACATTTTCAAGTTTTCGGATATTATCAGACTTACCATCCTTGTCACATTTACGCCAAAAATCGGATTGTCATCTTCAAAATTTGTATTATATGGTGTAATCTCGTATTTCTTTCATGATAAATTTATTCAATTTAATGCCATTTTTTTTACAATATATTTTTTTATTTACTTTCTCATGTGCGAAGTATGAAATAAGTAACGTGACCCGTGAAACGATTTGTAAAATTTTACCGGAAACGCACGTTTTACATGACTTAGCAACATAAAACCTGTTTATGTAAGGCTCCGGCCCTTCGCCTAAATATATTATTTTCAGTCTGAATTGCCCTCTTGGACTGTTTGGGAACTGTTAAGCCAGTTTGAATATGAAATATATTGCATGGAAATAGATTTTTATTAAAGAAATCAACAGAAGATAAAAAGCAAGACTGAACTACACATCTTTTTCATCTCAAATGAAATTCTATTGTATGTACGCCTTTGCCTTCACCGACGCCAAATGAAAAAAGACTTCTGCACACAGCGTTTACCTATACAGCAAGAGAGAAAGCTTACCTTACGCTTATATTGTCTTGTATATGAGATCTATCTTTCGTTCTTTCTGTTTGGCGAAGTGATTTATTATATGGTCATACCATGTCTGTTCTAGTTCCATCCTCTTCACAAGCGCCTTCTCGATGGACAGAACTGATAAACTTGACAACCTTTCTTGCTCAATGGAGTTTCTCTTGTAGTTTTTTATCCTCTTCAGGCACGAGAAACTGCGTTTCACAGAGGCCGATGTTGCATGAATTGTTACTACGAGGGAAAGAAGTCTAAACAACTCTGGCAGTGCCTGTGCTAGATTATTATTGTATATGGCAGATAGAAGTTCTGTTGTACTTTTGGCACTGTTCCACAGATATCCGTCTGAATGCAGAACCTGCAGCTCACTATGCAGTTTGGTGCTGTCAAAGTATTTTTCATAAGTTTGAAGCAGAGCTTTAAAACAGTGTTCAGGAAAAATTCTAGAATGAGCTTCAAAGCAGTGTACATCGACCAGCTGAAGAAATTTTAATTTCTCATTGTCAGAAAGCAGGCATTTTAACTGAGTTGTAACGTTGTCTATTACCTCATAATACAGTCTTCTGTATTGTACGGTGGATGGAATATCATTGCTTCCTTTAAATCTTTTATTTGGAGAACCAACCTCACTGCACACGTTATGATAGAGATTATCAAACTGTCTCTGTTCTTGAAAGTACAACAATTTTTCACATAAGCCAGTAATTTGCTTTTTACAAAATGTAACATCGGAACTATTTGATTGCAGTACAGAGAAAGTAACCTCAGTTAAATCAAATATTTTTTTTTATATGAGAAGAGAAGAAAAACGAAATTATAATCTTGGAGCCACCGTTTTAGTCCTGCTGCTTCGTGAATTGTCTAATCATCATAGTTGGAATCATCCTCAATTTTTTCAAATACTTCAATTAGCAGGCACCTGTGGTCAGCTATGGTAGACACTGAAAGAGATTTGAAGTTCCACCTGGTCTGAGATACACGAGGTGGTCTGGGTCCACCAACAGATTCTAGTAAATGAACACGCTTTGTCGATTTGGAAAAGAATGCACAAATTGCATTTAAATTTGCAAAAAAAAAATACGTGATTCGTTCAACACTGACGCTGCTCTGCTCAAAACTAAGTTCAGCCTGTGTGCGTATAGCAATGAACAAATAATGCTTAAGGGCCATCACACTTCACTTTTGCTTGCAATCCATTCAGCTCTGATGCCATCACTGCTGCGCCATCATATGTCTGTGCAACTAGTTTTTCTTGGTAGCTAAATCTTTCCAGCTCACGATCCAGTAATTCTTTAAGCGAAGTAGCACACCGATCAGAACTTACGTCAAAAATCCCAAAAATCTTTCTACTGGTACTCCATCTTTCACGAATCGAACTATAATTGATACTTGTGCATGGGAGCTAATGTCTGTCGCTTCATCAATCTGCCAAGAAAAAAACTGGGCATTTTCAATATCTGCATTGATTTCATTCCTAATTATATGAGCAACTGATTGGATTAAATCATTCTGTATTGTTTTTGAAGTTCCTGAAAATGTTGTACTATTCTCCATAAACACTCTCAATGTTTCGTCACTCTTGGAGAGTAAATCAATCATCTCGAGGCAATTTCCTTTATTTTCAGAGACTTCGCTCTCATCGTGTCCACGAAATGGGAGCTCTTGCCTCGCCAGTAGTGTTGTAATATCAATCAACTTCTTCATTACATCACGATTCTTTTTTACTTTTTCATTATGACGTAAGTCACTTGTTCTCTTCGCTTCGCTGAGAGAGTAGTCTATCCTTGTTTTGCCTAGCAACTCTAATTTAACAACTGCCAGAATGTGACTTTGCACTTTTTGTTATTGTCCAAAGCACGTGGTAAATTTTTCAAATCATTGAAGCCTTTCTCTTGCCAGACTTCATTGCCACTCACAGGAAACAGCAAACATGGCCAACAATATAGTTTGTTCGTTGATTCACTACCAGTCAGCCATTGTTCTTTTCTGTACCAGTCAATATTAAAACCTCTGTTTGAAGTTTTGCCCTTTGAAGTCTTCTTTTTCATTTCAGCTGTAGGCTTACTGTCATTTTTAATTTGATTCTTTTCTTCAAAATCTCTTCTACTGAAAGGCTTTTCCAGTAAGCTATCCACCATATTAGATATGTTTGAAGCAGAGGCCATGGTCTGATAAACAACTCTTCATAAAACATAAATAAAATTACTTACACAAACATTAGTGTGAAAGAAAAGCAACTAGGAAGAAGACGCTATGTAATGACGCTCGAAGCTGTCAGAATGAGGAGTTAACACAGCGGAGCTGCTGTCTACAGGGAAACAGCTGTTCCCATGAGGCAAGATAACATCTGCCTCACAGGAAGTCCACGGTGCGCGTGCGCTCTTTGTGTTGGTAGTTCCACCGCCTACCTTCGTATCTACTGATTCAGTGGGAGTAAACAGGTTTGGCGCAAAATGTACGAGAGGCAGTTTGCTTCCTGCCTCAAGGACCTTTGTTGGCTTTCGAGCTGGGTGGTGTTCTAGCTGGCTTAGGTCAGATGCTTTCTAGTTAATTTCCGTCAGCGTTGTTTCTTGTCGGATGAATTCTGCTGCTTCACGTTAATTGTTTTGAGTCACTGATTTTGAGGCTCGAGTTTATTAGAAAGCAATTGTTATTTTGCTTCGACCTTACAGCATCAAGCTGTTACAAGTCTGTTACATTTGAAGAGTGCTTCACGCTCTGAGTGATATGACTAATTGTTCTAATCCATAATATGACCAGTTTTTGGATGATAATAAAGATGTTGAAGTTTGAGTAAGTACTGACTTTGTACTTACCTGGCTGTTTAGTCAATAAGAGTGTAATTAAGAAGTATTTGTTTTTAGGTATCCGGAACATCAAGAAAACCCTACGGAACGTTTCAGTCAAAGTTATTCACGTAAAATAATGTTCAAGAGAATCTGACATAGTGAGCGTCCAAAATGTAGTTAGACATGATGTATTGCAAGAGTGCAACGATATACTCGTATATGTTGTTGCTCAAAGACAAGTGGGACTTCGGGCCCTTTGAGGTCCTTGCACCTTAAAGGACGCAAAGTCCCACCGTTTAAGAGAGCTACATTAACTTTATCGTGTGAGCATTAAAATGATGAAGTCTCACCTGACAAGACATCACACGACAGTTATAATTCAAGAAACACGAAAAGTTCGTCATAAAGCGGCTAGTATTCTGAAACATCTCGTAAGGTTTCGTGTCTCCTCAATACGCACAACACTCCGAAATCAAACGTAGAGTTGGCTGTTGGATCTACGATACCGTTGTAACTATTGATATCATGCCTTGTCCGAGTGTTATCCTTTGATACAACGATATGTTAAGAGCAGAACGAGATAACGATTTGAGCAGTTCATTTTGAGATAAAGTCCTGTTAATGGTAAGTGCATTTTCGATTGAGCGATTTGATGTTGTGATTTGATCTGAAGCCAACAATTTGTATTCTGGTTAATGTGCTCAACATGAGATAAAGTGACATAGCAACGAATAAACCAGTGGGTTTACAGTAAGTGCATGTTGATGCATTCAGTACCCTTGGCCGTTTGTGAGTTTTTTATTATTAGTATCAATATTACGTTGACATTTAAGCAAGTAAGTCTTACAGCTAAAGCTGAACTCTACTACACTCATGTGCAAAAGTTAGGTTACAAGAGGTTTTTTCATCGTAGTAAGGAAAGGAATGAAACATATGGTCTGATTCTTTTACAAGGATTATAGCAGACTGTGATGGATATGTAAAGTAAAGCACGACCGCATGATGACACGCGTATGACGTTCCAGTGGTCGTTGCACACAAACTCGAGGAGCCAATAGTCGTGAAGGGAGGACAGAAACAAAGGTACAAAAGATCTACACTGTAGCCAAACTGCAAGTAAAGGACATGTCTTGAAAATATCACACAGACACAGTTTAAGCGATGATATGCGATGGCAGGCGATTGGGAGACTGGAGGCAGGGCAATCTCAAACAGAGGTGGCAAGTTGGCTCTGTGCGTCTCGAATGGTTGTCAACAGGCTCTGGAGGCAGTTCCAAAATACAGGAGGTGTTCGTAGATGACCTGTTTCAGGTCGTCCAAGAACACCTTCGTCCCCGACGACAACTTTCTTGGCTTAACTGCAAGACTCAAGAGAAGCATGACAGCTCGTCAGCTGGTTTCAAAGCTGACAGCAGCAACTGGATGATCAGTATCCCGCTGGATAGTGACCAGAAGACTTCGGGAAAACGGCCTTTATTGTCAGAAGACCTGTGGGGTGCGTGCCGCTAACAGCTTTCCACAGCAGAGATCTGCACTGGACACGTGAACAGTGCTCTAACGTTCTCTTCTCTACTTGTATTGATCTGGAAAGAACGTGGCATACGTTACCATCCATCAAACACTCGAGAGAGGGTTACATATGGAAGCGGTGGTTGTATGTTATGGGCAGGTATAATTCGTTCGTAATGTACGAATCGACTTGCGGCTGCTTTCCAGGGAGTACCATCACTGCTATCCGCTATTGAGATGAGATCGCAGCACCTTATGCTCGCTGCTGCTGTCGGCCCAGAATTTGTTTTAATGCAGGACAATGCCAGAATCCATACTGCTCCACTGCTGCTGGAATACCTTGAAGGTGAAGGTGTTGCGGTCATGGAGTGGCTAGCAAGGTTTCCGGGCTTTAGTCCTAAAGAACACCTGTGGGACGCTTTAGGGAGACGGTTAAGTGCTTTGAGACCCCTCCAAGAAACGTACAGGAGCTGCGAAGTGCTCTTGCACAGCAGTTCGACAGACTGCCCTCAGAACTTATTAACTCTCTTTTGTACAGCATGCAGCGACGCTATCATTCACCATGGGAGGCGATCGCACACCATATTAAGGCCAAATAATGTAATTCTGGTATGTTTACTAATTTGTATATTTGTGTTTGTTTCGAACAACACGGTTTATTTGAAACGCATTCAGTGCTTTATCTTCATTTTGGAGTATATTACGTTTTGTTGTTGATGTTATCATTCTGCCGCGTTTCGGTATAATATCTCTAACCGCTTTCTCGCAATAACCTTTTTCTGAACTAAACTTTTGCATATGAGTGTATAACAGGGTAAACAACTACTACCAACATTCCATAAGCAAATCAACTCTTCATAGTTTCAAGGATATATAAAAATGTTTCGTGCAATCAACTGTACTTGGCTGTTCCATACAAGTCGAGATAAGGTACTGATTAATGGGAAAGTTGTATTCATTTAGCTTTGTCAAAATATGAGTACAAATACCAGCCACTGAGTTAGAAACTTTTATTCGATACCGGGTTGGATCTCCTTTACCCCGAATTACAGCACGTATGCGGTTTGGCATAAATTCCACAAGATGTTGGAATGCATTATAACGTACGCCTTTTTCGTGCGCGAGATTGGTGTTACAATGTGTCTAAAACCATGACTAAGGAAATGTTAAACTAAATGAGAGTACGATGCAATACTCCCTAATTAAGATTTTACTACCAGACGGAACATAAACAGAAGTCAACTTACGAAAAACTTTTATTGGTCCCGCAATATTTCAGTAGAACTCCACAATATAGCACTACAAGTTGTAAATTTCACATTTATCTTAACAGCGATCGAACATCTCCACACACACACACATAACCTGAGCAACTGCTATCTCGTCCTTTTTATCTATCGTTCTTATCACATTCATCTCTCTGACTTCAACTGTGTTGCCAACCTCATTCTTGTAAGAGAGAAAATATCACGTTAAGTTTGGAAAGTGTGAGAGAGAACAAACTCAAATTTACATAGGAAAAGGAACTAAAAATGAAAGTTATTTTAGAATATACGTCACAGCGTCTATATATCTACAGCATACCAGGCATTCACGGGACAGTCATTTGACTGGTTCAGATTTGACGGAAGAGGAATTTTTCACGGATCTGTTTTTCCAGCATGTCCCTACATTCTAAATGGGGTTCAGATCCAGGCTTTGTAGTGGAGTGCATCTAGGTCTGCAGCATATCAGACGTTCACCCAACAGCCCTTAAACTGGTTAAGATTTTACCGAAGAGGACTTACGCCCGGATCTGCTTTTTTAACATATCCCGTACATTCTCAATGGGGTTCAGATCCGGACTTTGTGATGTCCGGGGAAGATGGTGGAAGTCGCTGTCATGCTCGCTGAACCACTGCTGAGCACATCTTGCGCAATGGAGGACAGTAGCACTGCCATCACCTGACGGATACAAAGTCAACATTGCAGGATGGACTTTATAGGAAACAAAGTTCAGATAATCCTTAGTCCTTAGAGGGCACTCGACCTTCCAGCAATATCAGGGGATCTGTTCCTTACAAAAAGAACGTGCTCCACACCATGACACTATCTCCAGAAACTTGAGTTGTGTTGATAAGACAAGCTGGGTTCATTGTTTCATGGGGCTCCCGATAAACTCTCTGCATACACAGAACAAGGTGTATCGCGACTCATTGCACCACATGACTTTTTTCCAGTCTTCCAGTTACGGTGTTCCTGACACCACTGTAGACAAACTTTCCGGTTCTTCGCAGAAATCATTGGTTTCATTATAGTCATGAGACTGCCAATACCTATCCTCTTCAATTACCTCAGCATAGTTCGCTGAGATATCGGTTGTTGAACATGTAACGTATACTCTAGATTCAGTTTCTTTTTGATTTTACTATCTCTTGTTATTTTATTTTCCTATGCAAATTATCTTCTCACTTAACGAGATGTTGTTTCTCCCGCTGAATTATATGTGGCAACGAGTGTAAGTCATGACGTGGTGGTATGCAGTATATATAGGCGCGCTTAAGTATACCAAAGAGCTTCGTTTTATATGTGATAGGTTCTTCCTGATTATTGATATGCGATTTACCTACTTTTCTACGATATTACGATAGTACGAAAGTTCGGGCTATCAGTAGTTGTGTTATTTTGGAGTGTGTATTTGAGTAATACCAGGAGATCCCCAATAAAAGGTTAAAAGTGAGTACGTTTTCTTAGTTCATTTTATTGTCAGACCTCTGTCTGGCCGTTAAGTCTATTTCATTGAGTGTTTACGCTAAGTTCAGGGGATATTGTGTTTACCGCTCTAATAAGGAGCCTTCAAGGTACTAAAACCGAAGTTATATTACTGATATTCAAGATAATGAGGAACGCTGAGTAAAAATAAATTCCATATTCTTGGAATTTATTGCACGTGCGTGTCTTACCTAAACAAACTCTAGCACTTTGAAGATTAAACACACTTTAGCTACGTCAAGTAACCTTTCAATAACCCTAACGTGACTTAACGTAAGCTTCCCTGCACTACACGTCCAGCCGGAGAAGTTTATTCATTATAAACAGTCTGCATTGAATGATTCAGTCAATTGCTGAACAAATGAAGTTCTGTTCCTCCTTTAAGCCTTCTCAGACGACGGCGATCTTGTTCTTGACAGATTGCCGTCGCGCCACAGTTAGGATTTTTAGAGAGGCAATGCGGGTTATTTTTTCCGCTGATTAAAAACCCGGAATATCTCACATTTCGGGAAATTAGTCAGCTTCGCTGTTTTCAAAATGGTCGCTCCAGCCATACGGATATCCACAATAAGCCCTTTATCGAATGCCGAAAGATCCTTTGTTTTTCCCGTTGTGATCAACACTGCTGAAGATTACTGAAAAGCAGCAGTCTTAAATAGTTGCCTATATCACGTGGTGACGCACGTGATCACCTATTTTGCATATCCGCCACGTAAGTGCTGTTTACGTGCATGTGCATAAAGGTTTCGAATTCAGTGAACAATGCATGTGGTAATTGCATTTTGATACATTCAGTACCCTTGGCCATTTGCGTCTTTTTTATAATTACAAGTGTCAATACTAAGTTCACATACACCGATGAGCCATTAAATTATGACCACATCCAGCCTAGAGAAGTGAGTGCGTCTGGAGACCGAATGGTGGCGCAGGTGAAGTTCACAGAGCAGTATATATACAATCCGAAGACCGGCTTTCGGTTAGTAGAGTGTTCGGAGTCAGAATGGGAAAAGCTGCCGATTTATCGGAGTTTGATAAAGGGCAAATTGTGATGGTACGGCTCCTCGATCTCGGAAACGGTGCAGCTTCCTCACGTGCAGCTGCAGTGAGTACGTATCAAGAGTGGTGCACAGATGGCCATACGACGAACCGTCGTCCAGCCGTATGCCGTCCGCAGCTCATTGATACCAGAGGGAGACTGTAGCGATGTGTTAACAGCGACTGCAAAGCCACAGTGCGACAAATCACCCGCAGCTACAACAGTGATGATCAGGGCAATGTGTCACAACGCACAGTTCATCGCAGCTTTCTGCGCATGGGCCTGCGTTGCCGAAGACCCAGCCGAGTCCCCATGCTCACTGCGCGTCATCGCCAACAACGCATGAAATAGGCCCACGATCATCGAGATTGGGCCGTGGATGATTGGAAGAAAGTGGCCTGGTCTGACGAATCAAGATTCCTGGTGCATCAAGTAGACGTCCGAGCGCGGATACGCCGATTACCAACGGAGGATATGGCACCTAGCTGCACTGTTGGGCGGAAACAGGCTGGAGGTGGCTGTGTTATGCTACGGGCGATGTTTTCTTTGGACATGTGACGTAAATTCTAAATTAACTTTCCTTTTTAGTTTCTTCTCCTATGTAAATTTGAATTAGTTCTGCTTATACTTCCAAACTTAATGTGACATCTTTTCCCTCGAACGAATACTGTTGGCAACACATTTGAAGTCAGAGTGAACGTGACGCATGAATGTATGAGATAAGAACGATAGATAAAAACAAAGTTACAACAGTTGCTCGGGTGTGTTGGATGTGTGGTGGATATGTGGTATGTGGCTATGTGAATTAAGTTATACCTTGAAGTGCGATATCTGTTCTATTGAGATAACACTGGAATAAAGCGAATTTCCGTAAGTTGACTTCTGTTGTTTATGATTCGTTTGGCCGTAAATATTCATTTAGGAACTATTGCATCGTATGCTTAGCTAATGATTTAGAAATAACGTACGTATGCTTAGCTAATGATTTAGAAATAACGTAAGAACGACAATATTTCAGTACAAAAAGAAATTACTTTATAGACACCTTAAGTCCCATTGTCCCAAATGCGTTGACATTTAAGCAAGGAAATCCCTGACAGCTGTCAGGTATCTGAGCATCGTTGCGGACCAAGTTCACCCTGCTGGTGATCGCCACTACTAACAGAATGATGCGCCATGCCAATCTGTCAGAATCGTCAAGGAGTGGTTCGAGGAACATGCTGGTGACTTTCTGTTAATGCCATGGCCTCCAAATCCACCTGACTTGAGCCCAATCGAACATTTGTGGTTCGACTTGGAAAAACGGGTTCGCGCTAAATCGCCACCACCCCGAAATGTGCGGGAACTGGAGGACCCGCTGTTGATATTATGGTACCAGATAGCCCAGGATACCTATCGCCACCTCATCGAATCGATGCCTCGCCGAGTGGCCGCTGTTTTGCGGGCCAAAGGGGGTCCTACAGCTTATTAGGTAGGTGGTCACAATGCAATAGCTCATCGGTGTAAGTCCACAGCTTAAACAACGTTGACATATAAGCAATAAAATATTACAGCTTACAGTTAAAGCCGAACCCTTAAAACAACTAATAGCAACATTGCATAAGTAATTCAGTTATTCATAGTATAGTATCAAGGGCACATGAAAATGTTTCGTGCAATCAACTGTGCTTGGCTATACCATCCAAGTCGAGATAAGGTACTTATTAAAGGAGTATTATTTATTTAATGCTTTGTCAAAATGTGATGGTTTTCTGGAAATCTAAGTACACACACAGGAATTCTACGAAACAACATACAAGAAAAATTGTACTGCATACTAACACCTAATCATCCATACTTCGAGTTCATCTTTCGTCATTCCAATTAGTACAGGAACTGTTATCGAAGAAGCTTCCAAAAGAGCAGCTAGGGAAGACTGTTTCAGAAACTCTCCATCAACTACAGGAGCAAACTGCAGCATAAGGGAATCATCCAATGTTTTCTAAAAACATACATCAACAGGATTATGGACCAATTGACTTAGGATTCAGAATCATTAAAAATCCAAAGTTACATTACTAACGTTTGAAAAGATTCGATATTAAGTTTACACAAGCAAAGACACAGCTCTCTAAATTCAAATGAAGACATTAATGACTTACGCATAAAAAGGAACGTATAAAAACACAAGTTTGTCCCCTCTGAGCTAACTGAGCTACGCGAACAGAAGTCTCGCTGCAGATTTGTCGTCTTGACACATGTTTTCACCGCTGTAGAACGTCACATCATCTCCCTCTTAATTTTTTATTTCTTTGAAGCAAAGTGGGAATTTTTCATTAATTCCAAACAATGTGTGGAACAAACATCACACACTTTTCGAAGAACTTAACGGTCAGTGGATCCATTTTCCACAATCAGGCGCCGATGTGAAAACACAAGTTTGTCCGTGACAGCCATCGAATCCGTGTCCCCCTCACTCCGGAGTAAGTCGCTCTCTCAACTGAGCTACGCGGACAGAATGCCTCGCTGCAGATTTGTCGTCTTGACAAATGTTTTCACCTCTGTAAAACGACACAAACGTTTAAATTCCTAGTTAAAAAACTAAAAAAATAGTGTAATCCTACATATACTGAGTGACCACTGAATTATGACCACATACTTAATACTTTGTAGGTCCTCCTTTTGCCCCCAGTACAGCATCTATCCGAAATCGCAACGAATCAATAAGGTGCCGGAAGCAGTTGGGAGGTATGGCCAATCAAGCTGTGTGTAATGCGGCCTTCAATTCAAGTATGGAGTTTATTGGTGTATATGGAGGTGACTGATGCAGGCATGGAGGTGATTACGCCTGATATGCCGTTCCATAGTGTACCACAAGTGTTCTATGGAATTGATATCAGGGCTGTTCGGAGGCCAATCGATATGCTGGAAGTCTGAACTCTTTTCCTCAAACCATTCCTGCATAACATTAAACCTGTGGCTCGGTGCATTGTCATCTTGGAAGACACCTTCGCCATTCGGAAAAAAGTGCAACATTGCTGGGTGTACAGAGTCAGCAAGCAATTCACGATAGATAGCTGGACCTGTGGCTCGGCGCATTGTCATCTTGGAAGACACCGTCGGCATTCGGGAAAAACTGCAACATTGCTGGGTGTATACAGAGTCAGCAAGCAATTCACGATAGATAACTGGACCTGTGGCTCGGCGTATTGTCACTTTGGAAGGCACCGTTGCCATTCGGGAAAAAGTACAACATTGCTGGGTGTATACAGAGTCAGCAAGCAATTCACGACAGATAGCTGTACCTGTGGCTCGGTGCATTGTCATCTTGGAAGACACCGTCGCCATTCGGAAAAAAGTGCAACATTGCTGGATGTGCAGTCAGTAAGCAATTCACTATAGTAGACAGCAGACATAAGTTGTTCCACATGCACCAGGGGTCCAAGTTCCGGCCAGGTAAGCATGCCCCACACCATAACCGCCTCCACCAGCTTGCACTGTAGAGACCATGCAGGATGGAACAAGTGCCTCATGTTGTTTGCGCCAAATACGTACACGATCATTCTTGCAGTGAAGTAAAAGACCCGACTCGTCAGACTAGCATACTTTTTTCCAGTCATCCGACGTCCAACTTGCGTGATCTTTACGCCTGGCGAGTCTTTTTTGCCGATGAACTGTGGTTAAGAGAGGATGTCTTCGGAGTCGTCTGCTGTTACAGCACATACGTGCGAGCGTCCGACGTATGGTCATGACAGGCACTGTTCTGGTTTGACCTCTGTTGTATTGGGTAGTCAACTGTTGAACAGTGCTGCTTCTGTTGGCCTGTAAGAGTCGTCGGACCCGGCACTCGCCTCTCACATCAACCTTTTGCTGTCCTATTCAGTTTTGCTTCTGGGTCATTGTTTGACCATTTTCACACCAGTCATGATACACTTTAACTTTGGCGGCTCGCGAACAACCCACCAGTTCAGCCGGTTGGGAAATCGAGTCACCAGCTCTCCAAGCTCCCACAATCTGTCCTTTCTCAAAGTACGATAAATCCTTCCGTTCACAAATCACGCTCCAAATTTTACTACCTACTGCTCGTTTACGCCTTATACATGCTACGTCGGTCGACTAATCGTGCCCTCTTGGAAATCACGTAGTCAACGGGCCGTATCTACTTTTCAAAGGGTTGGTCCCAATTCAATGATCACTCGGTGTATACTGAAGTAGCAAATTATTAGGAACACCCAATCGTAATCAGGCACATGCCATCACCACTTACATGCGCAACTATGACGTTGGCATAGCTTTGTAAACAGCTCACTGCAAATGATTCAGACGTGTACGGAGCAAAGATAGCTGGAATACGGGAAAGACTAGTGATTTAAGCGACTATGAAAAGGCATGATAGTAGCTGCTAGTCGGGCAGGTGCAAGCATCTCAGAAACGGCAAAGTTTCTCGGCTATGCAAAAACAACTGTATCGAAGGTGTGACGTGACTACACCGCAGGACGCACATGAGGTAGGCAGATAGCAGTGATAGCACATGTCCGAGTATCTCAGCTGGGAGAGCGACTTACTCTGGAGTGAGGGGACCCAACTTCGATGCCCGGCGCGGACTAACTTGTTCGTTATATTGGCGCCCGAACTTCCTGTTAAGTTTCTCGTAATGATGTGAAGTTCTTTCCACACGGCGAGACAGGAAAAATGAGAATCCCTTCTTCAGTGCTTCGAAAAAAATAAATCAGTGTGATGTTACGTTCCACAAGCCAAATTGTCTGGGATTTCTCAAATGCACGTTCTTCATGGATGACTGCCTACAGCAACACATGGTCCCGGCTGACCCGTGGACCATGCCCCCGGCACTCTTTCGAGAGGGGAGGGGGAGATGCGACGTGCATGTACCGCAGGACGCACATGAGATAAAGGCAGATGGTAGTGAAAGCACATGTCCGCGTAGCTCAGTTGGGAGAGCGACTTACACCGGAGTGAGAGGACCCGGTTTTGATGTCCGGCGCGGACAAGCTTGTTGGTTATAATGGTGTATAATGAGGGGTGCACAAACAACAAAACAAACAGTCAGCGGTTTTCCTCTATCCCGAAATGACCGGTAGATATTCGAAGAAAACAGCGTCTGGAGATGTTTGTACGAGGTAACAACAGATGAGCTCCACTGCGTCAAATAACCGCTCAGTACAACAGCGGCATCGAGAGGAGAATTTCTACCGCACATTTGTGCGAATGTGCTACAACAGTATACTTCTCCTTCCTGTACCACTTGCATCTGCCAAAAACCGACGAATTCATCTGCAGTTGCCACGGGAACACCAAAACTGGACCCTTGAAGACTGGTAAAAAGGACACGGGTCCGATGAAAATCACGTTTTTTGTTAATGCATGCCGATGGACGGACCAAAATGTGTTATTAATATCCCGAATCGATGCAGCCCAGCTACCTAACATTAACTGTACAAGCTGGTGCAGGCGGTATAAGGGTATGGCTGCTGTTTCCATGGCGGGCATTGAATTCCTTTATGCATCTGGAGCAGCATTTGGATGCCAAGAGATGTCTCAACATCATTGCGGACCAGGAACATCCCCATACATGTGTATAGTGTTTGCTGATGGTGAGGGCTACTTCCAGAATGATAATGGGCAATGCCACAAGAATCGGAATACGTTACACAGTGGTTCCAGGAGCATGACAGTGATTTTAAAGTGCTAAAATGACCCCCACTGTCTCACCCAATTGATCATCTATGGGATGAGATTGAGAAAGCAATTCGTAATAACAGAGATCATCTTTCAGCGAACATTCGACAATTGAAGGAAGCCATCATATCCGCTTGGCTGAACATATCTGTAGAACGATTCAAGAACATCGTTGAATCCTTGCCATATGGAATAAAAGATGTTTTGAAGGCCAAGAGTGTATATACAGCAATTTGTGGACTCGTATATGTATATTATATACACTCATCGTCAAAAAAACAGTTGCACCCAGAACGAAGCAACCGACAAGAATTAAACTTGGTGGGTAGGTTTGGCATCGTGAGACATGCAAATGATTCAAGTACCACGCTCGGCCAAGCATGTGACGCCAGCAAGGAGCGGTCGTAACGCTGTGCATGACCGGCTGTATAAGGTCGTCCCGTTGCGCGTGCGTGCCATTCTGACTCGTGCTGTTTTGTTGGTTGCATCTTTTTCTAGTGAAGTATGCCTCGGAGAAAAGTTCGGAAGCAATTCGAGCATTTGGAGGTGTTCGAGAAGGACCACATCGTCGTGCTCAGATAAGCGGAATGGTCTTATGGCCGTATTGAGCGCCATACCGGTCGTGCGGATATCGCCATAGCACGCTGTTGGCGGCAGTGGATAGGACAAGGCACGCAGCAGCGACAGGAAGGGTCTGGGAGACCTAGACGAACCAAGCAGAGAGAGAACCGACGGGTTGTCCGACATCGGCAGAGTGACCCAACAGCCACGATTGCGGATATTCAGCGAGCTGTGGGGCCCTCCATGCATCGTCTGATTAGTGCGAGCACCATTGGCAGACGGCTGCACAACGTAGGACTGCACGCACGCAGATCGTTACGACGACTGTCCTTAACACTATTGCATCGTCACCAAAGATTGTAATGGTGTCGTGCCAGACTGTCAAGGATCCACTCAGAATGGCAGCGGGTGATCTTCAGTGACGAGTCCCGCTTTTGTGTTGGAGGAGACGACCAACGAATCCGTGTGTGGAGGCACCGTGGTCAGGGCCAAGATGAACGGTTTTTTGTTGAGCGTCACACGTCCAGAAGGCCTGGTATCATGGTGTGGGGTGCAATTTCCTAGGATGCCAGATCACCTTTGGTGTTCATTATAGACACTTTGACAGCCCAACGTTACGTTAATAAGGTCCTGTAACCAGTAGCCCTACCTTTTCTGAACGCTCACTCCGTTACGATTTTCCAACAGGACAACACTCGTCCGCATACTGCTGCTGTCTGGAGAGCTTGCCTTCAAATCACTGACACTCTACCATGGCCAGCCGTATCGCCAGACCTATCGCCAAATGAAAATGTGTGTGGTGCTATTGGATGCGTTATCCACACTTCACCCCTACCGCACAATCTTCAGGAACTGCGTGAGAAGATTCAAGCTGCATGAGATGGCTTATCGCAGGGCACTATTAGGAACCTGTAAAACTCCATGCCGAGACGTCTGGCATGCTGTGTGAGTTCGAATCTCACAACCCAAAAGATTATATGTTATACAACACACCCCACCAATCCAGAAACTGGTCTTACATCGTCTCAATAACACGGCCAGCAGAAACGCCCTGAGGCTACAAATAGATCAGATACATACCTGCTGTACTGCATACCCGCGGCTGAGGTAATGGGTAAAGACGACGACCTGACGTGAGTTCGATTGTGGGCAGATTGGGTCAGAAGAAAATGGGGTGTTCCATTTTCATGAACTCAGAACGTCTGGGATTTTCGCGTGGGGTCGTCGCACGTGTGTATCAGGACTACAAATAAACTGCCAAAACTAGCAGCAGGCGAGGAAAATATGCGGCTGTAGACGCACAGTTAATATTCAAGGCGAGCGCCACCTTTCTCGTATCGCAACGTTGTAACAAAGGGCCACAGTGCTCTATGGGATTGAGGTTGGGCGATTTTGCAGGCCAAGGGAGAACGGAAACATCGCTGTCGTGTTCCTGGAACCAGTCACACGCCCTCTTAGCGACGTGGCACGACGCGTTGTTCTGATGGTAGACACCATCACCGTCAGGGTAAACGTCCAACATGAAGGAACGCATGTGGTCAGCGTGGATGGACAGGTAACCTTTGGCGTTCAGGAACCATCCTGTGGTACCAGCGGTCTCAGGTCATACCAGGAAAACATCCCTCAGACATGCACAATACCACCGTCGGCATGTGCTTGACCGACAAACGTGTCCGAGTGTTGGTTCCCGTGTGTCTGACGCCGTATCCGCCACCGCCCGTCACTTCTATGAAGTAGAAACTTCGATTCGTCGGAGGAGGCAACCTTTTTTACTATTCCACTGTCCAATGGCGGTAGTCCCATGCTAACTACAGGCGTCGTAACCGATGAACCTCCGAAGACCCATGCGTAACAGGGTTCGCTCTACTTTTATTGGGGACACGTATCTGGTTGCCCCAGCGTTCATTTGCGTGGTCAATTGCTGCACTGTTGCGCGTCGATTGCCCTTTACCAGTCAACAGAGGCGACGTTTGGAGATCCACTGTTATGACGTCGGGAGGTACACGGTGTGCTAGCGGTCCATTCTTGGTACACCCTTACTACAGAACCTCGCGAACAGCTAACGAAGTCTGCTGTTTCGGAGATGCTTCTACCCTTGGTGCGGTAGCGGATGATCATTCCTTTTTGAACGTCCGTCAAATTACTACCTCTGCCTATTGTGCTCACGTTACGCACTATGGCTCATCTGTCTTGGCTGATCGCTTGTATCTTCGTGTGGTCGACCTTGTCACGTACTCTCTTTGATGCGCCTGGGCGGGTACACTGTGATTCCGGGAGTGGTCGTATTGTTCTGATACGACCGTGCATATTTGCACTCAAAATTTTGAAGACCAGAACGCAACAGTCATTGCGAAAATGTGTATAGAACGAATTAACATTGCAGGTGTAGGATAGATTTTCTCTTGAGGTTCCCCTTAAGGAAATTGCGTATTACTAAGATGAAACTTCGATTTGTGAGGTAAGGAGAAAAGGAGAAGATCTCATTGAACTTAAAAGTGGACATCTCTTCTACTATCGTGGGACAGATACTAGCAGAACTAATGGTGTTGGATTTATAATAAACAAGAAACTCAAGAATAGAGTTGTAGAAGTTGAAAGTTCCTCTGACAGAGCTGCACGACTCGTTATCCAACTCTCGAGAAGATACCAGGCCCAGATTATTCAAGCTTATGCACCCACCACAAGTCACCCTGAAGAAATTGAAGAGTTTTACGAGGAAATTCGGAATCGAAATAACAAAGGCAAACAACACTTGAAGATCATTATGGGTGATTTCAATGCAAAAGTAGGGCAACAGCAACAGAATGAAACTTCGGTTGGTAAATTCGGTTACGTAAACAGAAATCAACGTTGAAATGTGGAAATACTCTCGTAGAATTTGCAGAAGCAGAAAGGTTTTTCATCATGAACTCCTTTTTCAAGAAAAAGCCACACAGGAAATGGACATGGAGACATCCAAATAGGACGACAAGTGAAATTGATTTTATTATATGTAACAAAAAATTCGTCATCGAAGACTGCAGTGTGCTAAACAAGTTCAACACAAGTATATGCTCTGACCATAGATTGGTGAGATGTAAGATGCACCTCAACACTTAACTCGAATGTGACAAGCTTATAAGACAAACAAAATGTACTGACATAACCAACCTTAAAAAACACCATAATACCTTCAAGTTGGAACTGAGGAACAGATTCTCTGCTTTAGAAGGCCTAACATCGGAAGAAGTTGATATTTCTGAAGTTAACAGAGAACACACCAAGGCTCTTATGGAAACAGCAACAAAAATAGGTGGTACTAAGAACAAGTTACATATCAAGAAAATTTCAGGAAAAACAAAAATGTTGATGCAAAAGAGAAGGAAGATGAGGACAAATAAAGATATAACTTCCAACATGGAATATATAGAGCTATGCAAAACAGTGCGAAAAAGTATCACTGAAGACGTAAGGAAATTCAATTGTGAACTAGTGAGGAAAGCAATTAAAAACAACCAGAGCCTGAAGAGAGCAAAATGACATCTCAGTAAAGGAAGAAAACAGATTATGGCTCTGAGAAAAGAAGATGGTACTGTAACAAGAATAGAAGTGAACTTTTGACAAGGGTGAAAGATTTCTATTCAAAACTATGCGAAAGGGACGATACGTCTATTCCAGACATTACGACAGGTACCAGTGCCAAAGTCTCTCAAATCCTCCCTGCAGAAGTTACATATGCAATTAAGAACATGAAACGGGAAAAAGCTCCAGGAGAAGATGGAATTACTGTAGACATCATACAAGAAGCAAGTGGAGAAATTGAAACAGTACTCGCCCAAATTTTCACTCGATGTCTTAATGAAGGGAAGATTCCTGAGGATTGGAATAATGCTACAATGATCTTGCTCCATAAAAAAGGTGACATTGAGGACCTCAGGAACTACAGGCCCATCAGCCTCCTTTCAGTGGTTTATAAAATATTCACTAAGGTTCTTTCAGATCGCTCGAAGGTAACACTAGACATGGCCCAACCAAGAGAACAAGCTGGATTCAGGAGTGGCTACAGCACTATAGATCATATCCATGTACTGAGAGAACTAATTGAAAGAACAAGAGAATATGAACCCCCATTATGCATGGCTTTTATTGACTATAAAAAGGCCTTCGATTCCGTGAAACCATCAGCAGTAGCAATGGCTTTGAAATCCTGCGGTATTGAAGTGCATACATTAGCATTATTAATAACATCTATGAAAATGCAAGTGCAAAGGTTCGGATATTTGAGGATACAGCACAAATAAGAATTGGAAAGGGAGTGAGACAAGGTGACACCATATCTCCCAAGCTCTTTAACGCCGCATTGCAAAATGTCTTTCAATCATTTAACTGGGAAAACAAAGGGATAAAGATTAATGGAGATTACTTAACTCACCTTCGTTTTGCTGATGACGTAGTCATCTTTGCAACTACCCCTTCAGAGCTGCAGAGTATGATCCAGGAACTTGCTGACAAGAGTAAAGAAGTGGGATCAAAGATGAACTTTTAGAAGACAAAAGTGATGTACAATGCTTTTACAAGAAACGAAGATTTAGCAATTGATGGAATAAAGCTTGAGACAACCGATTCCTGCATTTATCTTGGGCAGCAGATATCGAGAGAGGGTCACATTGATGAAGAAATTAATCGGCGTATAAAACTTGGATGGAGAGCTTTTGGAAGAAACAGTACAATTTTTAAGAGCAGTATGCCAGTATGTCTCAAAAGAAAAGTGTTTAATCAATGCATCCTGCCAGTGCTCACGTATGGAGCCGAGACATGGACCTTAACTAAAAAAGACATACAAAGATTGCAGACAACTCAAGGAAGCATTGAGAGACGCATGCTTGGTGTTACCAGGAAAGATAAGAAGAGGAACTTGTGGATAAGGAAAATGACAGGAGTGGACGACATCATGATCAGAGTAAAATCACTGAAATGACAATGGGCTGGACATGTTGCCAGAAGAACGGACCACCGATGGACAACCGAAATTTTAGACTGGATTCCGAGGGACAAAAAAAGACCCAGAAAGAGACCCTATGGGAGATGGAAGGATGGAATTCGGAAGTATGCTGGAATGACATGGAGGAGACAATCCCAAGACAGACAATTGTGGAAGAAATTTGGGGAGACCTTCGTCCAGCAGTGGATTGATTATGGTTGTTGTGTTGATGATGATGATGATATATATATATATATATATAAACATACGTGGCTTCGTTGCTAATTGCACTTGCTTCCCGAAAAATAAATATATTTCTTGAGGCTCTTTCACAATTTCAAGAACTGAACATTCTCGAAGAAAGCTCTTAATTCATTAAAAATCATGCACAAAGCGGCACATCATAAAAACTGCACAAAACACATGGTAGGTACTTACCGCGTCTTCACTCTTTTCAATGATTTTCTCAACAGACATATTTCTTAGACAGTCCAAAATACGCTGACTGAATTTTAGGTCAGTACACTTCAGTTTGGATGCTAGCTGCTCTGTATATTGACGAGGCTTTTTCTGCACAGCCCATTCTCCCATAGGACTTCCACTCTGGATGATAGCTTTGTGAAAAAAGCCTGAAAAGTTTATAAATTTTATTGGAATTTTCATTTACCGAAAAAAGAAAAAGTTTTGAGGTAACGCGAGAGTATGAACTTCAAAATTTGTTTACAGCTTTAGTCAAAAATTCCTGTGAAACCTATAGTAGCATACATACATTACTATTTGTAATAATACAAATAACATCAAACTCGTATATATATTATGAATAAATAAATATTAAAGCCAAAGTGGTCTAAGTCACATTTTACCTAAAGTTGAGGTAGTAATTAAAATAATGAATAAATGCAATGTAGTACAGGGTTAGTCTTCCGTTGGAAGTCCCAAATTTTCGTCTGTAAAAATCAGTCTTTTTGGCCTAATTGTGTTGAGATATTTTACTTTCACACTTCGGTCTTTTTGAAACTGTCACATACACCCCTTTAATGTTTTTGAAATTAATGTATTCATTTATAAGATTACTTGTCTTAATATCGATGGTTCTTGTAGCACTTTTTTTTTTTTTTTTTTTTTTTTTTGGAGGTTTAACGACCACCGTGAGCAACTCAATGGGCTATAAGCAGTCGCCCGTCCCTAATTTAGGGTCACTGGTTCCAGGGAAGGGAGAGAGCCAGTGCCATAAGACAAACACAACATCCATGCCTGACCGGGATTCGAACCCGGACCCCTTCGGACGAATGATCAGAGGCCAACGCCTTAGACCACTGCGCCACCGGGGCGGCCTTGTAGCACTGGAGCTGCTTAATGTTATGCTCCAGATAACTAGCACAGAATCTTTAATTTTGCAATGAGCAATATCAGGAGACCTAACGGCCAGAAAAGAATCGTTTTCAACTTACGAAAACCACTGTCTTTATTCTGTCTTCAAGGTACTTCAGTTCAATAATTCGTCAATGGTAATCATCAGCAATATCTCAAAGTTAGCAGCACTATGTTTCAACAAATGCAACAAACGAAACCTCTGTATCTTGAGACTCCAAGAATATCAAAACAAATACAACTTCTTCACATATAGTCTTGGAAGAACAACGTGCAACACGAGGCTGCACTAATCTACCCACGCTTTACGCTGCTCGCTCCACACATTATGTACATCGTTCTTCTCTTGTCAAAACATGCACAAGTCATTCAAAATGACCTCAAGACTGTTGCCACATTATATTCAGTGAGTGAGAAAAATATAACGTTAAGGTTGAAAGGCTGAAAGAGAATGAACTCAAAATTTACATAGGGAAAGAAGCTAAAAATGAAAGTTAAATTACACTGAACAGTAATTGAATTAGAGACAGCTGGCGTTATGCAAATGTGGCGCAGTGGGCGGCCCTGTAAACGGAAACGACAGGACGTATGCAGCGATCCGACAATATAAGAAGTGATGCAACGGGAATCAGTAAGAGTCGGACGCAGTATGGGTAAGACGAATGATCTAAGCGCATTTGATCGTGGGCATATTGTCAGGGCCCGACGAATGGGTCACTCCATCTCGGAAGTCGTGCAGGCACTGGGATTTTCACGAGCCACTGTGTCACGGGTGCACCGTGAGTACATCGAATCCGGTAAAACCATCCCTGCAAGGGCCAACTGCCGTGGACAATAGCGTGTGGATGAGCGGGGTCATCGTCGGCTAGCTTGCATTGTAACAGCGGATAGACAGGCCACCGTGCAAGAAATCACTCTGCAATTTAACGCTGGTGCACAAAAACGTGTAAGCAGCCACACCATCCAGAACCATCTCCTCGCTATGGGGTACAGAAGCCATCGTCCCACGAGGGTACCGCTGCTGACCGCACATCACAGGGTGCAAAGATTAGCATGGGCGCGGGAACATCGCCACTGGACCCTAGACATGTGGAAAAATGTTGCCTGGACTGATGAGTCGAGATTCACGTTGGTACATGCGGATGGCAGGATACGAGTACGGCGCAAACCACATGAAGCGATGGATCCTTCTTGCCAGCAGGGTACTCTTCAAGCTGGTGGGGGTGGCATTCTCGTCTGAGGACTATTTACGTGGACTGAAATGGGACTGGTACGTGTGACATCGTCCCTCACAGGTCAACTTACCGGGATATCTTGGACGACCATTTGCTCCCGTTTGTGCGTCTTCAACCTCCCACTGGGGACCTCATCCTGCAACAAGACAATGCACTGTGCCATCGCTTTCGAATTGTATCCGAATGGTTGGATGAACACTCCACCAACGTGACCTCGCTTCCTTGGCCAGCTAGGTCACCTGACCTCAATCCCATCGAGCACATCTGGGATGCCATCGAGAGAGATGTTCGACGTTCTGACCCCCTCCATCAAATCTTCGTGAACTGTAGGAGCATGTTCAGGGGTAGTGGATCCGTATGGCTTACCAACGCTTCCGGTGTCTTGTCGAGTCCATGCCGAGACGAATCGCCGCCGTCATCAGGGCAAAAAGTGGTGCTACACGTTACAAGACAGGTATCTCTAATTCAATTGCTCTTCAGTGTAGAGTATACGTCATACCCTAAATGCGTTGGACTCTTGCTATTTTCCTTGAAATACTTGTAGCTCGCGCGTATGTTTAAGACAGTTTTAGCTTGATTGTTGCTCAGTGAGACGAACACACAGAGTTAATCATGTTTGTTTCTGATCTGCAAATTCACTGCTCTACCTTAAAAATCCGGACACATTTTTATTGAGAGTAAATTAGGTGCCACGCAAGGACCACTGAGAATTCAAGATGCCTCGATTGACAGATACATTTGTATAACTGATTTCCAGCATGTATTGATAATAGGGGTACACATATAAGCAAACTCTTCGTACGTGACTTTTCAGCGGCATTAAATATCCCTAAGTCAACAGTTGGTGATGTGATATGCAAATTAAAGCTGACTGGGGATGAATCCGCCACGAAACGACCAGGTAAGCTCCCGAAACTAACAGACCGTGACAGAAGAGCTCTGCAAACAACTGTCTGCTGAGAACGCAAATCAATATTATCTCAAATCACGCAGACCCTATGGGATACTACTTAGACTGATGTCAGCCCAGGACGCTACATGACACGGGATACCACCATTGATCCGCCATCCAGAAGCCGCTATTCACTTCGACTAATGTCATACGACAATTAGCGTGGTGTAAGGAATGTCGATCTAGGACTGTAGAGGGAAGGCAAACTGTGGTTTGGACTGACGAGTCCCAGTACAGAGTCTATCAGTCTGATGGTCGCTCCTGAGTGTAGCAGTTGCCGTGGAAACATACCTTTCGGACTGTGTCGTCCCTTCAGTAAAGTTTGGTGAAGTCAGCGGGATGGTATCGAGCTGTTTTTCGTTGTTCGGCTCGAGCCCATTTCTCGTTTTGGACAAAACGATGAATGCTGAGTTCGACGCAGACGTCCTGTAAAATTATGCACTACCAACGTTGTGGCAGTACTTTGGGGAAGGGTCATACTTCTAGCAACAAACAACACACCAGGTCCTCGCGACGTTAGAGATTGGCTTGTGGAAATGGGCATCGAGAAGTTGGACTGGCGAACTGATCCTGCTTCCATAACTATGACTTGCTCCCATAATTCATCGAGATCGTGCGCAGGCCGATTCGATTGCAGACGACGTACAATGTGGTCCCACGGGTTTTCGATTGGGGATAAATCGGGAAACCTTGCTCACCATGGCAGTGTTTGAATATGTTGCAAACATTGTCTGGAGACCACAGCGATGTGTACACGGGCGTTTTCTTGCTGGAAAATGGGGTGCTGTAAGCAGGGGCGCGCCAAGGGCATTTGCCGCCCGGGTGCAAGCCCCCTTGTTCGAGAATATTTTTCAATTTTTATTCATTTTTACATGAAATAAATATCTTTTGCAACATTATTTTCTATTTCCGGTAAATTGAGATTTTCCATAAAACACTACTGTCTCATATAAAACTGAAGAAAAAAAAATCTGTAAAACTGTAGTTCAGATGACGCTACGAATAATTCAAGAAGTCAGCTTAATCTCTGTCAATTTACACTAAAGTCTACATTACCGGTAAAAATGTTTTGTCATGTACGATGATAAATATATTACAGCTTCTTGATGGATACATACATACACACACACACACACACACACACACACACACACACACACAATATATATATATAACTAAGCAAGATAAGATGAGGAACCCGTGGGTAAGGGAAAAGATAAGAGTGGAAGACATGATCAGAGTAAAATCCCTGAAATGGTAATGGTATAGGTATTGGTAACTGTGGGTACCATAGTGGTACCCAGTTTATTGCTATAACGAAATACAGACATAGGAGATTTATTAAAAGCTGCAGTACAGAAAACAACAGTGCGGAAAGTAAGTATATCCACGATGCAGCACAACGTTACACAGAAAGGAAATGAATATGCACACGAACAATGAAAGACCGAACGGCATGTCAAACACTATAACACATGTGCACAAATGCATGAAATGTACTATGCTATCATAAATCAACCCAACGGAAGGGAAATGTGGTTAGAGCGCAAAACAACATTGAGTACCTCAGCAACTATATAAAAATAACAAAGGTAACAAACGTACCACTATAATAATCCGCGATAGAGGAAAGCACTAACACAGCAAACACTCACAATTATAGGTAATTTAAAAACAGGCACAAATTCAGGAAACAACAGATAAGATAATGATGAGATAATGAGGAGATCACACAAGTAACGAGACCGATTAGTTGTGAAAACACAGCAAAAACACGCAATTATCGCAAATTTAAAATACATTACTTGTGAAACACAGCCAAACACACAAATAAAGCAAATTTACAATACATGACTCGTGAATCACAGTAAAAACACACATGGAAAACATCAGAATCAACATGCACTAAGTCTGCAAAACCAGGGAATCTGCGAACGGGTTCGCAAATCCTCTAGCATTGAGAGAACAAAAAGTAATCGGTGTGAGGAAGAGAGCTAAAGGTCATCGGTAAAAGGATAGAAGGTATCACATATATGCTTCTCAACGAGCTCCTTCAAGGAGGCGAGACGGCGCGTGTAACGTCTCAGAAAAGGCTGATACCGAGGATCGGTGGCACACAGAGATTTAAAAAGTGACACATAAGCTTCGAATTGCGTTACCGCTGCATACAGGTCCAGATCAGGTGAGTGAAGGAATTCTTCAGAACCAACAATCGTACGTGCAGGTTGAAAAAGACGTAAAATTTGCTGTCTGGACAGTGGGCCAGGAACTGGAGAAAACGTATCAACTGCCTGTAGAACCTCAGCATCAGATAGAGGATTGACAGGACCTGAGCGGAGAAGCATACTGTTTGAAGAAACATCAGGTGGAGAAACACCGGAACCGGAAACCTCGGGAATACTAGATGAATCCTTAGAATGTGGCACAGAAAGTTGTTTTAACTTTTTCTGTTTTACAGCGCCTTTGGAAGTTCCAATCCGCTTCGAAGAAGAAGCTGAGGCGGATGTATCCATTAGTGGATCAGGCTTACCTCCCAAGTCAGGAGACGAGGAAACGAACGTCGCCGAAGAAGCAGTACGTAGCTGAGCTGCCTTAGTGGAGACTGGTACAACAGCAGAGGCTTCAGGAAGATGTTGCAACAAGGGTATGGTAGACAAGGTTGTAAATGGAGATCCGATATCCGAGAGGCTAGGAGAAGAGCCAGACGGCCGATCCGCCAAACCACCACTCAACACACCCGGATCGGAACACTCCGCTGTAGACACATCTGTAGTCGAAGACAACTCTGTCAATCTTGAAGGTGGATGCACAATCGTACGGGTCGGGAGAGGAGGAAAGGCAGCATTGTCCGTGACGGAAATGTTCGTCTGACGGAGAAACGAAGAATTCGCGTCCGGCAAACTACCGGTAGTGGGGATAGTAGAAAGACCAATGTGGTCAGCAGTGGGATGCGAACTTGATGAACGTCCACGTCGAACGCGGTCACAGGAGGCAGTGTTGTGATTTTGTGTTAAACAGTGTGTACAATAGTGAGCAGTGAAAATCTTGAAACTGTACGTTCGTGCGCCAATTTCAACAGTAGCTTCTGTAGGGCAATCCGCCAAGGCTTTCTCGGTGGGAAAGACGACCAATAACTGACGGCGAGGTCCTGTAGCATGTGCAAATCGAGTTCCGCGGGGAGCGTCAGAAAGGCGGCGGATCTTGCCAACAATTTTACAAACATGACTGACAAGGAGAGGAAGTGCAGTATCCGGCACTTCCTGTGGAACAGGATAGAACGTGATGTTCACCGGTCTCTTGGAAAGAGGCGACGGGATGAGATGGTTTGTCCCAATCGAAAGTCCGTTAGCTAGAAAAAAGTCAGCATCCTCCTTGTGATTGAACTGTGCCGAAATACCCCGAGGAGTACGGGAAATTCCTGCAATGGACGCAGACGACACATGTACAGAGAGGGCTTCCATGTAGCGTGGCAATGGAGTATTTGTTAAAGCATGAAAGAGCACACCTCTATCCATTAGGTTATGGAACTCACGGCCAATCTGCGAATTGTCATCAATCGTTACCTTCACCTTGTGGTTGGATACCTGAATAATAGGCGTTGCTTGCAAAAGACCATCTGGTTGAGAGGAATCGGACGTAGAAGTAGCGCCTCGTTGCATTTTAGAAGCAAATGACATCCTCGGAAGAGAAGTCTGTTCGGATCCGGCAGGCACAGAAGGCTGTGAGGGAAGAGAAGCACAGGCCGAAGGCAAGGCAGTAGAATCAGTAGTACCCAGGAGGGCACCGAGACAGATGCAGGAGCTGAAGAAAGCGCAGCCAAGTCCAGTGAAGGCACCGGTGCAGGAGTACTAGAAAGCTGGGAAGGCATCTGAGCAGACACATCTGAGGACGAGAGTATGTTAACTTCCATGGACGTGGGAAGTGTGACGTGACGTGCATCCGCCACGCCCATAGATGATAACGAAATACCGGAAGCCGCCATGTTGGCAGCTTCCAAACGTAAACAAACGAGCAAACGATAAGAAAACGGATGAATATGAACTAATATGAGGATGAGAACGCTGGAAAAGTAGCTCAAAACGTACACAGTACCTTTAGACAGCCGGGCCACGCAACAGGTGAGTGAGGGACAAGGTATTCCACACTAAAACGCATAAAATATTGGAGCCACCAACACTACGTCTATCACGAACGAGCAATGGGCTGTACATATTGCCAAGAAAACTGACCATCGACGGACAACCGAAATTTTAGACTGAATTCCAAGGGACAGGAAAAGACCCAAAGAGAGGACCACGTGGGAGATGGATGGATGAAATTCGAAAGCATGCGGGAGTGAGATGGAGGAGACTGGTCCAAGACAGATCGTTGTGAAAGAAACTTTTGTAGACCTTCATCCAGCAGAAAATTGATAATGGTTGAGAAGGAGGATAATATACTGTATCATCATCATCATCATTGTCAACCATTATCAATCCACTGCTGGACGAAGGTCTCCCCAAGTTTCCTCCACAACGGTCTGTCTTGTGCCACTCTCCTCCATGTCACCCCGCATACTTTCGAATTTCATCCACCCATCTCCCATGTGGTCTTCTTCTGGGTCTTTTCCTGTCCCTTGGAATCCAATCTAAAATTTCGGCTGTCCATCGATGATCTGTCCTTCTGGCAGTATGTCCAGCCCATTGCCATTTCAGGGATTTAACTCTGATCATGATGTCTTCCACTCTTGTCATTTTTCGGATCCACGAGTTCCTCTTCTTATCTCTCCTGGTTACACCAAGTATGCAACTCTCCATGCTTCTTGAGTTGTCTGCAGCCTTTGTATGTCTCTTTTAGTTAAGGTCCACGTCTCTGCACCATACGTAAGCACTGGAAGGATGCATTGATCAAACACTTTTCTTTTAAGACATAATGGCACATTGCTCTTGAAAATTATGCTGTTTCTTCCAAAAGCTCTCCAGGCAAGTTTTGTAGGCCGATTAATTTCTTCATCAATGTGATCCTCACTTGATATCTGCTGTCCAAGATAAACGTACGTGTCTGTTATCTCCAGCTTTTCTCCATCAATCGATAAATCTTCATTTCTTGTAAAAGCATTGAACATCACTTTTGTCTTCTGAAAGTTCATTTTTAATCCCACTTCTTTACTCTTGTCAGCAAGTTCCTGGATCATACTCTGCAGCTCTGATGGGGTAGTTGCACAAATGACTACGTCATCAGCAAAACGAAGGTGGGTTAGATAATCTCCATTAATCTTGCTGACAAGAGTAAGCTTGTTTTCCCAGCTCAGCGACTGAAAAACACCCTCCAATGTGGCATTAAAGAGCTTCGGAGATATGGTGTCACCTTGTCTCACTCCCTTTCCAATTTTTACGTGTGTTGTATTTTCAAACAGCCGAATCTTTGCACTTGCATTTTCATAGATGTTATTAATAATATTAATGTATGCATCTTCAATACCGCAGGTTTTCAGAGCCATTGTAACTGCTGATGGTTTCACCTAATCAAAGGCTTTTTTCATAATCGATAAAAGCCATGCACAATGGAAGTTCATATTCCCTCGCTCTTTCAATTAGTTCTCTCAGTACGTGGATATGATCTATTGTGCTGTAGCCACTCCTGAATCCAGCTTGTTCTCTCGGTTGAGCCATGTCCAGTGTTACCTTCAAGCGGTGTGAAATAACTTTAGTGAAGATTTTATAAACTACTGATAGGAGGCTGATAGGTCTGTAGTTTCCGAGATCCTCAATGTCCCCTTTCTTATGTAGCAGGATCATTGTAGCGGTGTTCCAATCCTTAGGAATCTTTCCTTCATTGAGGCATCGAGTTAAAATTTGGGCGAGTACTGTTTCGATTTCTCCACTTGCTTCTTGTATGATGTCTACAGTAATTCCATCTTCTCCTGGAGCTTTTCCCCGCTTCATGTTCTTGATTGCATGTGCAACTTCTGCTGGAAGGACTGGAGGAACTCTGGTACTGGTATCTTTCATGATGTCAGGAGTGCATGTATCATCCCTTTCATATAATTTGGAGTAGAAATCTTTCACTCTTGTCAAAATTTCGCCTCTATTTCTTGTTACAGAACCATCTTCTTTTCTCAGTGCCATAATCTGTTTTCTTCCCTTACTGAGATGTCCCTTTGCTATCTTTAGGCTTTGGTTATTTTCAATTGCTTTCCTCACTAGTTCACAGTTGAATTTTCTTACGTCTTCAGTGATACTTTTTCTTACTGTCTTGCATAGCTCTATATATTCCCCTTTGGAAGTCACATCTTCTTTAGTTGTCCTCATCTCTCTTCTTTTTTGCATCAACATTTTCGTTTTTCCTGATAATTTGTTTACATGCAACTTGTTCTTAGACCCAGCTAATTTTGTTGCTGTTTCCATAAGAGCTTTGGTTACTTTTCTGGTAACTTCAGAGATGGCCACTTCTTCCGATGTTAGGCCTTCTAAAGCAGAGAACCTGTTCTTCAGTTCCAACTTGAAGGTATTATGGTGTTTTTCAAGGTTGGTTATGTCAATAGATGTTTGTCTTATGAGCTTGCCACGTTCAAGTTTAGTGTTGAGGTGCATCTTACATCTCACCAATCTATGGTCACTACCTGTGTTGAACTTGTTTAGCACACTGCAGTCTTCTATAACGAATTTTTTGTTACACATAATAAAATCAATTTCACTTGTCGTCCCATTTGGATGCCTCCATGTCCATTTCCTGTGTGGCTTTTTCTTGAAGAAGGAGTTCAAGATGAAAAACCCTTCTGCCTCTGCAAACTCAACGAGAGTATTTCCACGCTGGTTTCTGTTGCCGTGACCGAATTTACCTACTGAAGTTTCATTCTGTTGCTGTTGCCCTATTTTTGCATTGAAATCTCCCATAATTATTTTCAAGTGCTGCTTACCTTTATTATTTAGATGACAAATTTCCTCATAAAATTCTTCAATTTCTTCTTCAGGATGACTTGTGGTGGGTGCATAAGTTTGAATAATCTGAGCCTGGTATCTTTTCGAGAGTTGGATAACAAGTCGTGCAGCTCTGTCAGAGGAATTTTCAACTTCTACAACTTTATCCTTCAGTTTCTTGTTTATTATAAATCCAACACCACTAGTTCTGCCAGTATCTGTCCCACGATAGTAGAAGAGATGTCCACTTTTCAATTCGATGAGATCTTCTCCTTTTCTCCTTACTTCACTTAGCCCCACGATGTCCCACTTGATCCTTTGTAGTTCCTCTTCCAATTCAAGAAGCCTTGAATCAGAAGATAGGGAGCGTCCATTATACGTAGCCAAGGTCAGCATCAGATGGCAGCCTAGTCCGGTCCTCCGGGGATTCTTAGCACCCTCTGCCTTCATGTCGCACTGGCCGCTGCCTTGGCCAGGTACATTCCAGCTGCCGGAGACTGAGGGCCAAGATTTAAGTTGTGGAATCATTTTGGAGGGGTTTGGCCATAACTCACCACGCTGGCCAAGCGGGTTGGTGAGTGTGGGATAGAATTTCCTCTAATCCTGATGGTATAGTTATACCGCTATTGGCGGTCGTCAGAGCCCCTTTAGTGGGAACAGGATGCACCACGAGAAGGCGGGGTTGACATTTGTCAAGGAGAGGCTGTGATGTTACGCATCACCTGACCTTACATCCCATATACTGTATATACATCTAATATTAAACAAGAAGTGTAACGTACCAGGAGATGTGACGTACCTGCCAGAAGGACGCACACGACATAACGGCAGATAGGAATCAGAATAAAATGTCCGCGTAGCTTAACTGGTAGAGTGACTTATTCCGGAATGAGGGAATCCGGGTTCGAATCCTGGCGCGGATGAAAATGACGGAGAAATTTACTTCGTTATAATGGCGCCCGAACTATCCGGATGACCCGACCGTTCACAATCTCGCTATGGTGGGATGTTATTTCCACACCGCGAGATAGGAAAAATAAGAGCAGCACTTCGAAAAAAAAAAAAAACAAATAAGGGGGAGATGATGTGACGTACCTGCCAGAAGGACGCACACGACATAAAGGCAGATAGGAATCAGAATAAAATGTCCGCGTAGCTCAACTGGTAGAGTGACTTATTCCGGAATGAGGGGATCCGGGTTCGAATCCTGGCGCGGATGAAAATGACGGAGAAATTCACTTCGTTATAGAAGGGCGTGTCTTTAACTATTCTAACCAAAATATCTAATATCGTGGAATACATCGAAATTGTACCCCAGTGCTCGTTACCCATATTGCATCGATCCTATAATATTTTCCCACCCTGTTTTACGCTCAACGCTGGAAGCTCTTTCTTGAAAATTTGCCAACGATAAGGTAATTCAGAAAAGTAAGCATATATCTCTTGAACAATGCTGAAAATGTTCACAATCTGTAGGGAAATTTTTTCGTCGGCATTTACGACCAGATTTAAAGTATGAGCCGCTCAAAGTACATAAAATGCATAAGGGTCTTAAGTCGACAAATTATGCTTTTTGAAGTCCGTTGTGTTTTTCCTACCTATTGGCCCCATTTGTCATAACGCTGGCCACGCATTCATGAATGCTGAAATCTTCAAGATTTAAAAAAGAAATTAGAAAAAGAATTTTCAATCCTTTGCCCGCGGTATCTGTTACTGAACAAAACAGTAAAAATTATTCTCTGATTTCAAGACGTTTACTGTTGAATTATAAATGAGTTATTTTTACTAAAAAAATAAACGTTCCACTTAGTATTACGATTTCTCACAGTATAACGTTTTCATAACTTCTCCCATGTCACTGATATTAATTTATCAACCAAAAATATTGATTGTGGGTCCTTCCACCCCCGGAATCTGGCACCCGGGTGCTAAGCACCCGTTGAACCTCCGCTTGGCGCGTCCCTGGCTGTAAGCCATTCGGGAACGGTATCAAAATGGACTGCATAACCTCGCTCACGTATCGTGCATCTCTCAGTGTGCCCGTGATGCAGACAAGATGTGATCTGCTGTCATGCGCAATAGCACCCCACACAATAATGCTTGCCTGACGGGCGGTGTGACGGTCGCGAACGAAACCGGGATCCGCCTGCTCACCAGGTTGTCGCCAGACACGGATCGGTCGATCGTCAGCACCCAGACAGAAACGAGATTCATCACCGAAGACTACAGTGGACCATTCGTGACCCCAGTTTGCATGACTTCGGCACCAAGCCGGACGCACGCTGCGATGGCTGTCCGTCAATGGCAGTCAAGGTAACGGTTGCCTACTGCACAAGTTTGCCACATTCAACCTTCAATTTACAGTTCGGGTCGTTATGGTGACGTCCATGGCCGATGACACAACACGTCGTATATAGGCTGCAGTGCTTTCAGGTGACGAACGAGCGTGTCGAACAATCAGCCGGTCCAGGCGTGCTGACGTCTGTCGGACTGCACCACTGCCGCACCGACGCACGTACAAACCTTCCTGTGGCCACTGCTGCCAACAGTGTCCAACAGTTCGTGCATCCCGTTGCACACGCGCAGCGATACGACGTGTAGACCAGACCGCTTCACACAGGCTTACAATTCTTCCTCTCTGAAACACATCCAAATAGCGATAAACCTGCCGACAGCGTATACCCGGCATTTTCGGCCTTCGCTGAACAGTTTCTCAGCACAAACGACAAGTATGAAACGTCCGCGACACTTCCACCAGCGACCACACATTACTATCCCTGTTGCTGCTGGCACCTTTATCTCACGAACGTGTGAGGTCATCGGCTCCGGTTTGACATCATTTACATATCACGAGTGGGTACACCCGCCTTGCGATTTGCATGTTTGTAGCATATATCCTTCTGGGTGGGGTAATTTCTATGTCGAGCAGTGTATATATATGATCTTAAACAAATTTTGAAGATGTCAATCCGATTTTTGGTGTAAATGTGATAAGGATGGTAAGTCAGATAATATTCGAAAACTTGAAATTTTCATCGTCCTGCAGCGGGACTCGATTTTCAAGTTTTCGAATATTATCTGACTTACCATCCTTGTCACATTTACATCAAAAATTGGATTGACATCTTCAAAATTTGTATTATATGGTGTAATCCCGTATTTATTTCATGATCTTCAACTATAAGTACTAAAATGGTGTCTTTCTACTTCTCTTTTAGGCATTCGCTCAAATGACTCTAGTTCCATTTCGCAGAAGTGTCGAACATTAAATCTAACAAAAAAAAATCATTTCATATAAAAAAAAAAATTCTGCGAATTTTAAAGATTCACATACGTTTATCCAAGTTTGCTGAAATCTTAGATGGATACACTCGCCATGAGTTCTAACAGCTTAAATATTGTCGGGGGGGGGGGGGAGGTGGAGCTAAAGGGTTGGCTCTCATTTACTTTTAAAGTAAATGTTTTAAAGTTTTCCTCAGATTTTATGGAACTACATTTAATGTAGTTTTTTTTTCCTTGAAACTTATTTTAGTAGAAACCAAAAAGCACAAGACTAGGAGACAACAATCCAGGTCCTTATAAGTTACAGGTGTATTCATATAATATCTGTCGTGATTCCGTTCGCCAACGGGCGGCTTTTTCAGGGCATTAGAACGGCTTTACACTTAAACTGTAAAAAAAAGACTTAAACTGTAAAACTCCTAGTACCTTGAAAAAGCCGCCCGTTGGCGAGTGAAAGCTCGGCACATATTGCATGAAAACACCTGTATAAAGCCGGATTATTGTCTCATAAAGTCTTGTGCATTTTGGTTTCTATTTATCTACGGTGTATCCACAGTGTTTTGTTCTTATTTTAGTAGTCACTGGATTTTTCCTGCCCATGCAGACAAAATGTCAGTTGTGTAAGTACCGTTTTGCGATGTAGAGTATAAGGCGTGATTAAACGAAATAGCCGCCCCGGTGGCGCAGTGGTCTAAGCGATGGCCTCTGATTATTCGTCCGAAAGGGGCCCGGGTTCGAATCCCGGTCAGGCATGGATGTTGTGTTTGTCTTACGGCACTGGCTCTCTCCCTTCCCTGGAACCAGTGACCCTAAATTAGGGACGGGCGACTGCTTATAGCCCATTGAGTTGCTCACGGTGGTCGTTAAACCTCCAATCAAAAAAAAAAAAAAACGAAACAGCAAATGAAACTGAAAAAAACCTAAGAGTGAAATAACATAATCTAGCTCATGCGTTTGTTTTGGTTTTAGGGTTTAACGACCACCGTAAGCAACTCTGAGGGCTGTCTATAAGTAGTCGACTGTCCCTAATTTAGGGCCACTAGTTCGAGGGAAGGGAGTGTGCCAGTGCCGTAAGACAAGCATAACATCTATGCCTGAATTCGAACCTGGACCCATCTCGGACTAATGGTCAGAAGCCAGCATTTAGACCACTGCGCTGCAGGGGAAGCCAACTCATGCATGCATTGCACTACTTTGAATAAACTAGACCTCCGAATAACTCTTACGCTTTTCCTGCAGCACACGTACCAACTAAAATGGAAACGTTCATGTGATCGAAACCATTTCCATGTTTGCAAATTCTGCTTGCAACCCCCCCCGGCGGCACAGTGGTCTAAACGCTTGCTTCAGAAAATTCGTCCGCGATGGGTCTGGGTTCTAAACACGGTGAGGCATGAATGTTGTTTTTGACTTACCGTACTGGCTTTCTCCCTTCCCTGGAACCAGTCAAAGCCGTCTCGAGTGTTAGCAGGCCTTAGTCCTCGATTCGTGACGTCACCATCAGTGTCGTAACAAATGCTGCCGTGATTGCCATCTTAGCTAGCAGCGAGGTTAAAACAAGGCGATATCAGGATTCAAATTTTTCGTAACTTCACAATGTCGATGGAAAAAAAGTTATAAATTTCGGTAAATGCAAAACATTTGGTAAAAATCAAAACGCAAAAACTTTATTAGCCATGGGGACAATCGATGAATTCAGTGATTATTTTATATCTACAAACTAATTCAGATATAAAGGAGTTTTTTTGTTTTGGTTTTTTACATCAATGGGTTGTTGCTTTGCACAAATTCGCCGATACTACCGTAGGCACCATGCATTTTTTAAACAAATTATATTCTATTTCATCCAAATAAGTCAAGGAGAAAAAAATGCAAAACTTAAAAACTTTATGTGATAAGTCAATAAGGAACATTCCATGCATGACACTAAAAGTGCTGTTACTGATATGGTAATTCCATTTTCTTTCAGCAACACAATGTGCAACTTATTCACATTTTTTTTATTTCAGCATTGGCTTCTCACTAAAAAAAATGCTGATGGGAAACATGGGGCAATTTATTTGAATCAATGAGGCAGAATTTTTAAGAAAAAAGTGTATACCAATTTAAACATATTATGTAAATTACTTGCGAAAATTAGTTTATATATACATACAATTCAAACATTAAACCCTCATTAAAAGTGTTAAAAACCGTGGAATAACTTATAGAATCATTTAAAATAATTTCGGGAAAATAGTACACTTCGAACAAGAACACATTGTGGAAAACACTTGGTTTTCCCTTTTTTTGGAGTTACAATAAATAAGGTACACAGCAGTACACCATGGTAGCTACTGAATTCAATCAAGAAAACTTTTGCAATTTGAGTACGATATGGGCTATAAAATAAATTCTGCACTTTATTTTACGTTCATACAGTTGCTTAACTGAAATGATTAACTTCATTAAAATAGATTAAAACAGACTAGATTTACCTGGCTATAATGCACGTTTAAACAGGACGGCACATGAAAAACTAATTACGATAAGCCAAAAAAAAAAAAAAAAAAAAAATCCCTAACTGGGGTCAGCATGTGCACCCTCTAGCGACGAAAAGTGGAATTTTTCTTGTACGCGAATCCCCGTAGAGATCGCCGAAGTGACAGAGCCTTGAGCAGTAACAGTTGCACTTGATGATCCCAGTTAGCCGTGGTTTTGTTATGACCCGGTTGCTGATGTCACAAACGTGAAAATCGCATAGGCTTACGCCTGTAGTAATCGAGACGGCTATGAACCAGTGGCCCTAAATTAGGGACGCTTATAGCCCATTGAGTTGCTCATGGTGGTCGTTAAACCCCCAATAAAAAAAATTATGTTTTTCTTTCGATCATTCCTGATATTATTCGGAAAAAAAAAGAATAGTACTGAAAACGGTTCATAGTAAATACAAAATTCATTCTTAACAATTTTTACCGGATGATAGAGGTGAAAGTACGTGTAAACCAACGCAAGCTCCTCCAGCACTGTTACCGAAAATTGTGACGTCATTAGGATTACCACCGAAGAAAGGAATGTTCTCTTGAATCCACTGCAAAGCCATTCTCTGATCGTGAAGTCCGTAGTTTCCTTTGGAAACTTCATCATTTGTACTAAGGAAACCTGCAAAAAGCGTTGCTAAGTGTAAGTCTAGTAAAATTTCCACTCAAAAGCAACTAATTGTAAAATAAATCATGTCAAGCAATTCGTGACAATAGCATTTTTATGTGAAAGTTTTAGTTGATTATGATTTTAGAACTTCGGTCATCTTAATTCATGGTTAGAACTTATACTTACGTCAGTGCGGCCTTTATGACATTCGTATGTGAACAAATACCGCATATACTGGTGGAAATGAATAGTTCAACTGAACTGCGTAACAAAATACACTGCTGGCCACCCAAAATGCAACACCAAGAAAGAAGCATCCGATTGGCCTGAAATTCGCAGCATGCGTCGCCCGCGAAAGGAAATGCAAACGATTAGCATTGCAGGGCATATGCAAATCATGTGCGCCTGGCACGCCACTGAGAAGCACTATAAGAAGGGTGCACAGAAGGCGGTGTGTAAGTAGTGAAAGTGTGTTGTGCTGCCGGGCCTGTGCGTGGGAAGCTTCCTGATGCCTCGTCGCAGAATACGGCAGTCATTTCAGCACGTTTCGGAGTTCGACAGAGGACGAATAGTGGCTTCTCGCGACAGCGGTTTATCGTACCGAGATATCGGCGCCCGTGTGGGTCGACATCCAGCCACAGTGAGACGAGTATGGATTCGGTGGGTGCAGGACGGACGGACGGACCGGCGTGAGCGATTGCCGCAGCCGCGGCACACCACCGAACGAGAGGTCCGGCATGTGCGGCGGCCAACCTGTGTCAGCACGTACCATTGGAGGTCGTCTGTAGGAGCGGGGACTTGTTGCACGGCGCCCATTGCTCCGATTGATATTGACGTTGCACCAACGGCGAGTGCGGCGGCAGTGGGCCGTTGAACGCCGCACCTGGACTACGGAATGGCACGACGTTGTCTTCTCCGATGAATCCCGCTTCTGCTTGCAACACCACGATGGTCGGATCCGCGTGTGGCAGCACCGCGGCGAGAGACTGTATGACGCCTGCATTATGCATCGCCATACCGGTCCGTCGCCTGGCGTTATGGTTTGGGGCGCAATTGGATATGACACCCGCACCCCTCTGATACGCATCGCCGGTACACTCAACAGCCACCGCTACATCTTCGACCATTTGGAGCCTGTAGTCCTCCCTTATCTGCAGGACCTGCCAGCGGCCACGTTTCAGCAGGACAATACGCGCTCGTACGTGGTACGCATCGTGCAACAATTCTTCACGGTCCACCAGGTGTCACTGCTGCCGTGGCCCTCCTGTTCGCCCCATATGTCGCCCATCGAACACGTCTGGTCGCTGATCGGTAACCCAGTGGCCCGGCAAGCACCACCCGCGGCTACGCCTGATGAACTGTGGCAAGGTGTGGAAGCAGCCTGGACCGACATACCCCAAGCCCACATCCAAAGCCTCTTTCGTTCGATGCCGCGGCGTGTAGCGGCCGTCATTTCCAGC
Organism: Macrothele yani; assembly: GCA_039090855.1. Classification (NCBI taxonomy): domain Eukaryota; kingdom Metazoa; phylum Arthropoda; class Arachnida; order Araneae; family Macrothelidae; genus Macrothele; species Macrothele yani. Next base: position 69,330,877 of record CM077016.1, on the reverse strand, counting down.
CATGGGGCCACACGAACTATTGATGTCTGCGTGTTCCGCAAGTCGCACGGGCCTGTAAGGTCAATCGTTTCATCTTTGTATCTGTTGTTATGTGTTTAGTAAATGTGGCTTTGTTGTCTCGTGTCCTTTTTGGTGTTGCATTTTGGGTGGCCAGAAGTGTATCTTGGAACAGTCCAACGTGAAAGGATAGGCGCTGTCGTGTCATACAGTGGTGCAGGAGCTGTAGCTTAAACCAAGGTTTGCCGTTGTGCCTTTATGGCTTACGAGTCACGAAATGTTCTTGCTTGGAGGCCTGAGGATTGCCGCGTTAAAAGGGTCACTGACCTTTCTCTGTTCTTGGAACAGAACGTGTTTATTTATATGCCGCAAATCACCTCAACAAGTGATAGTTCTTCAATGCACACGTGTGCCCTTTAAAAGGATTGTCAAATTAACACCACCATCGTCCCGTTAACATCACCATCGCCCCCTTTTCTGCATATTGTGTAAGAACTACGTCGCGTTGGTTATCGAACACAAATAGCATGCAGTCATTTTAAGAGAAAAAGCTAAAAAATAGAAACTGAATCAAACGTAACAGCAAACATATTGCGTAGGTTGACGGAAAGGTAAGCCCACTAGAACTGCATGCATTTCGTAAAAGTACATGCAATGCTTTGAAATAGGTTGTACAAAATAAAACGTCCATCTATACGCTATTTTTTATCACAGCACCAAAGCATTCAGCCACTCGTCGCAGCGTGTTCTGATCTTTTTTGTTCCTTTGGCATAAAACTCTTGTCTCTGTTCCTGGAGCACAGCATTTTTACCTCTTAATCTGCTGTGAAGCAACACAATTTCAGATCTTTCAACAGTAGAAGGGCATAAAATTCTCTGGATTTGAAAACTGGACAGTCTGGAGAACGTTAGTCCAAACTTACAAGTCTCGAGTTCGGTAATATGCGAACGGGCCTTGTCTTCGAGAAAAGCGACTCCCTGGCTAAGACCAGTTCCTTTTCTCCTAATAGCGTCTAGTAAGCGCATCAGCGCTTCAGTTTTTTTTATTGGGGTTTTAACGACCACAGTGAGCAACTTATTGGGCTATAAGCAGTTGCCCGTTCCTAATTTAGGGCCACTGGTTCCAGGGAAGTGAGAGAGCCAGTGCCGAAACACAAACACAACATTCATGCCTTACCGGGATTTGAACCCGGACCCATCTCGGACGAATGGTCAGAAGCCAGCGCTTAGACCACTGCGACACCGGGGCTGCAGCGCCACATAGTAACTGACAGGAGTGATGGTGCACCTGCTGTCCAAAAATTTCACCAAAAGCACACCGAACGAGTCCCAAAAGGTCGTTTCTAGCACTTTTCATGCAGAAGATACCGCTCCAAACTTCTTCGGCATGGGTTCTATGGTGTGTTTTCATCCGAAGGATGCTCGTTTAGTGATGGGAGCGTAAAGTTGGACCATAGTTTTGTCTTCCATAACAACTAGGTGAAGAAACCAATTTCCATTTTGTGCATAACGTTACGGTAATGGGAAACTGGTCATCATTCGTATTACTTCGATATAATCTTTTTATTGCACATGGAACAAGCCTCGCACACACTTAGCTGTACTGTAATGCGGTATGACATGACAAATTCGAGTGCTACATGTCACAAAGTTATACACCTGTCGCCCTGAATCATTTCTTCAGTTTGAGCTGTGTTGATTCCCTTTGAGGAGCTGCTCGAGCGTACATTGCGATTTGTAGTATCCTACCAATCACATAGCATTCAGCTGTATGCTGACGCGATAATACACGTCCCCTTTATACTTTAATGAGCTCTCGATGGAACGAATTATGCTCCTGACCTCCTCGCGAGACAGAAGCTCTAGCCTAATCGCCATTTTGATCTGCCACAATACAGTTGTAATTTGCGCATGCGTCTTCACGATACTCAGTGTTGATATTCGGGTAGAATATTATTTATGCACGTGTTGTTTCACTTTGAACAGGTTTGCTCGTAGAATGATCAGCCTTGTAACCTTTTTTTTTTATGGACTCGTAAAAAGGCAGTATCAACTAGGACAGTTTTATCTGAAATTTTAACCTTTCATTCTATACGGGCACCTCTTTGTTTCACGGCGTCCCTGACCAAATCCCCGAAGTAAGGCTACTTAATCGCTAAGTTTTTACAGTGTTTCTAAAATGTTTGGCCAAATTTTAGGAACTTGCTCTAAAAAGTCATATAAACATTGGGTCGGAAACGCTCTCCTACAGAGAACCGCACGTAGTCGAAGTACTAAATTGCTCGCGAGGTTAATTGCCTTCCGTGTGCATGAAAGACTTTGCGGTACGCACAATGCTATGGAAATGACCATTAATTGCATGTCACTCGGCATTAGGCATAAATGAAAATGTGTGATACAATGGTGCAACTGTAGTGTGCGATGCGGTAAGACAGCTTCGAAGTGAACCGATAGTCGTTTCACTAAAGACTCGCATGAGACGACGTTACGTGCCAGTGAAAGAGATGCATGATTGTTATTGTCGATTTGGTTTGTGCAACCGTGGGCATGCATACTCCGTTTACTAACGCGGAATGGGCTGAAATTCATTTCACGCACAGAAATACAGTAGAAGGGAAGCGCAGTGACTCTACAGACTGGTTTCTCCTCACAGAAGATGGTCCGGCAAAGCTATGTTTGCCGCCTGTCAGCTTTTACGAGAGATGAGATCATCGGCTCCCCGCACTACAGATTGGGGTTGACATAGACATGTGCGTACATATGCGTTAGAAGAAGAAGTGCTAGACATGGTGTTGGAGAAGCCTGGAACTAGAACAATAAGAGTTGCAGCAGAGGTGAGCGCGTCAAACGCTATTGTATCAATGGAGTATGTATTTTCAGGAGAATCTGTATTTTTACTCTGTGCAACTGCTACAGGCGCTCTCACCAGCGGATTTTCCCTTTCGAGTCAGCTTTGCTCATTGGCTTCTGAAAAACTCTACCTAATCTGATTATCTCCATAGTACACTTTTTACGGATGAACTACAGTTCACCAGAGATGGCATTGTGTACTTTCTCAGCGTGCATCACAGGGCGTTGGACAATCCATATGAACTCCAGCAGTCTCGACATCAGCAAAGACTCCACGCGAATGTTTGGATCCGCATCATTGGAGACTAACTCACGAGTCCATTGTTCTTGCGACCGATGCCCAAAAACGATTGGTATACCAGCACTTCTTCGAGTAGGAACCACCGGCATTCTTGGAAAATGTGACATGAGCATCACGCAGCGCATATGGCTTATGCGTGATGGAGCTTCAGCGCATTTTCGTCGAACTCTGAGAATATCTCGATGGTGCCTATTCCGGCAGTTGGATAAGTAGGGATGGGACAATTGCACGGCTAGTATGCTGTTCAGACATGAATCTAACTGTATTTCTTTGTGTTGGGACTACTGAAGGCCGATGTTTATGCTATTCCAATGCTTAATCAACAGACTCCGCCAAAGAATCGTGAATGGTTGTACAGCGATGCGGGATACTCCAGGACGTCTGGAACGCGTATCGCAATCGCCCAGCCGACTCTGTAAGACATGTATTCTTTCTCACTGAGCCCAATTTCGAACATTTCCTGTGAAGTAGCAGCAAGTAGTTGCTCTCCTCGATCATATCCTATGTACGGTACTAACTCGAATGCAACCTTGTTGTCTTCTCAGTGTGTATGACATGCAATTTAATACCTGCTGTAATCTCTGTAGAAAAGCGTTCAGGTCCTATGTTTGTATGACTTTTTCATCAGAATAAAACAAGCTCCAAAAGTTTGGCCAAACATTTTAGTACCACTCTTTATTTATCTGCGCCATAGCAACGTATTGGAATTATTATTCCTAAACCGGAAAGAATAGCAGTCATAAATTCTATCTGACCGTTTAATTCATATTGTTTTCAGCTGTTAATTAAGCAAATTTGTGGAATGTTGCCCGAATATTTTTTTTTGTGAGTCTAAAAAAATCTTTATTAGATGACAATGTTACACTTGTAACTAAATGTACCTTCAAAAGTATAATCTTTTTCCTTGCCTTTACCTCATAAATATGTGCTGCAGGTATTTTTGGAATCTTGGTGTACTCCTACTAAAATATTCCCGAAGGTAATTAAATAACAAGGAACTGTACACCAACTGTACTTAAATAGTATAACTATTAATGTACTAGTAATCCGAAATTTCTTGGTGCAGAATAGAAATCAAAGTTTCCAAGCTTTCGCACATCAACCAGATGGCTTTTTCAAGGAAGGTAGACAGCAAACTGCAAAGGGAATAATAGAACGCTTCAACAATTTGAACGTTGTGACTTGACTTGACAATAAACGAAGAGATGCGAACGTAATCAGGTATTCAAAGACACGGGGCGTTGTGCTCGTTTAGCACGCAGAATCATGGAAGGAAAACAAGAGGCATTCACTATTTAAGGAGCTGGTTCCAAACACGTGGCAACTCCAGCGAGACGCTATCATCGCAAGACTCGCTGTTGGTTATGATCTCCAAAGTTTCGCGAATGGTAGTAGATTTTGGGGTGGAGTAGGAAGCTCATTTCTTTACGTCATCCCACATGGGAGCAGCAGACTTGAACTTTACTTCTCTGGATAGGGCCGTGGTTACTTTGTCGTTCTTTATTTCCCCTTTTATGTTCGTTGACTCTAATTCTAAATGAATGTTTAATCATTCCAATGTAGTATCGCTTTGAGCCGTCTGGATATCGTAGAGGAATGATAAGCACTTGCTTCATTGGAAGGTGGGGTCTTGTCAGTGTTTTCCTTAAGCATGGTATATAAAGACGTCGAAACCCTGATGCCAACACCGAGGATCATCTTCTTGACCGCGTTCTTGAGCTGATAGGAAACATTTGGTATATAGGGAACTGAGCCTAGGTATCGTAGTGCGGCATAGAAAGACTAATATGAGAGGTTCTGGTTTTCTCTATATAGCGATGTACCAGGTTCGGGGCGTATCCTGCCTCGGTGGCCAACTCGACGGATGTGTTACTGCATAAACTTTGCAAGTTTGCAGTTTTATGTCCTGTTTCAGTAAAAAAATGTTGAAAAGGCTTTGTCGCTCCATAGCTTCAGTTTGGATTTACAATTCGCCTGTTAGAACGGGGACGCCACTCGACGACGCTATGACGTCACCGATTCTACACCTGTGAGGGAAGCAAGTTCAGCAAAATTTGTGTTTTACAGTAGAACTCCAATTATCCGGATTAACTCGGATTACAGCCCATCCGGATATTCGGAAAATCCGGATAATTGGGTTGTGTTTTTTCTGTAGGCCAAATACGTATTTATTAATTGAAGTGAGGGAATTTAATTTTTTCGTTTATCGTATTTTATGATAAATTTTCGTTTATCGTATTTTCATGTTTTTCCACCTAGCAGAAAAGTGTAACTCTTCACTTGCTCACAGGATGTGCAACAGAAACGCCCTTAACCGATTTGAGTGCGTTAGACCATGACCTTCGTAAGAGGTGGTCACGGTTAGACGCGTTCAAGGTCCCCCTTTTCTGCAACGAATTGAACGTGATTGACTCGTTTAGACAATACTACTCACAAAGCAGTTTGACCACATCAGACGCGACTCGCTTTTCACCTCCGTAACGCTGTTTGCACGTGTGGAATATCTTGATTGTCGTCGTGCGGATGAACGGCTTGAACGCACCTGTCTTGTTCTCACCCCAGAAGAAAAAAAAAGTGATAGGAAGTAATCAAGCTGTTTCGTGTCCAAAAGTTTGCTTAACTAATCGCCTTAAATTCTCTCAAAAGAAAGTCGCGTTTGTATACGAGTAGGTCAATTTGTGATATATTATTATGTATCTAGAGAGCACTTGTTTTTCCTGTAAATCCAGAATTACTGAAACTACAATCACACCTTTCCGCCTCTTTATGACTATACTTGCGATCCCGCGAGAGTCATCAGTTTCACGTGGCCATCAAGTTGAATAAACTTGAAAGGTTTCATCAATTAACTATAGTACTAATGTAGTTAATTAAATAAATCTTTCAAATACATCCAGCTGTTATGGATATATTAATACAATACAAATGTATACGCATATTTTTACATGGTAGGGATTTTCACCACAAAACGGATTTAGTGAGCACCCGGATTTGACAAGGGTTTCCGCCGGTCCCGAGCTCCTCGTTATAATCTGGCTCTTCTGTATTTTGGAGTATTTTTGAAAGAGTTACGACTAAATGTTTTCTAAATAATTCTGCAATACATTTTCTGCTTTTAGTTACTGCTCGTATTGTGTTAAGTATAAATTTCGTGAATGCTATGCAACTGCTACATCTCGAGACTTTTGCGTATCAGAAAATCCGTAAAAACTACCGAAAGAAAGATAAAAAATTGGTAAAGCATTGGAAATTGCATACCAAAGACTCCTAGTCTGTAGTTTAAGGTGATGACGACCAAACCACCTTTGGAAGCCAGCCATTCTCCGGGATAAAATCTTCCACCGTTTGTTTTGTAAGAGCCTCCATGAAAATAAACCATGACACTTGCTTTCCCAGTTCTAAAAACCTGAAAACATAGTACAGTTAATTCCGTGAAATGATGAAGCATAAAATATACAGTCATGTTATTTTTTTTTGAATAATTTCCTTTTAAGCATGTATTTGGACTTATGAAGTACAACAGGTTGCCACAAATATCAGGACGTCTACCTGTAGTTGCAACTAAGGCTTATTTTTCTGAATATTAGCATACTGAAGGGAACCACGGCAACCCTTCCGGGCATGCTTTTACTAAATACCGTTAAGAGCAACCGGAATATTCCTTCACTGAAGCTGCTGCCAAAGATGATTTGAAGGAAGGTCGCTGAGGTCGAGATCTGATTCGTCGTTTCAGTGCATCCCAAAGTGTTCTCTTGAGTCGAGGCCCGGACTCTCAGTTGGCTAGTACATCATTTCGACGTAGTTCTCCACAAACCAGTCTTGTACACTGTACAGATTAGGTAATGCGGCATGTAGAATAGTCGTACTGAAACAAACAACGATTCGTACCTTAGTACTTACCGCAGTGTAGGGAGCTCGGAATTCTCCAGAAGAATATCAATGTTAGAAGTCGGACGTCATGGAATTCCAGGTACAACAACCAATGGACCAAACGCTATCCAACCGAGAGTGCCCCAAACTATTACACAGCCACCATCAAATTTGAAATTAAGAACGACGCAGTCGCGTGTATTACCTACAATTTGCACTTAACTTTTCGCTTTTGTTTGCTGTATCTCATATAAATTTTGGTTATCCCTCTCGTGATACTTTCCGTACATAACGTCTCGTGTAAACTTTCAAGAATTGATGTAATTCCTGTCAGTTTTTATCTTTCCTTTGTTACTTTTCTGTTCTCCATTCTTGTGGCTTGTTTTAACTCACTCTTGGTCTGTCCTTCAATCCCCTCCGCTTTTACTACTGCTCTTATTCGCTTGCTTCCAAAAGCAAGAAACCTCCTTACCCTGAACAATTGGCGCCCGATTAACCTCCTTAACAATGATTAAAAGCTATGTTTACTAAGCTACTTTCCCGTCATTCGAACCCCCTCCTTCCAGACATTCTTCATTCAGATTAATTTTACATCGTCCCCGGTCGTCGAATCAACAAAAACTTAGCGGTAATTCAAGATCTTATTCTTTTGGCCGATCGTCGACAAGAAAGCCTGGCGGTGCTCCGTCTTTATCAACGCCAGGCTCCCGATCAAGTCATTTACACCAACCTTTCTCAAGCTCTAGTTTCCTATGGTTTCCTTCGTATTTTTGTTACGCTTCTCTTGAACCCAGGGACGTAACTACCGGAGGGGGTAGGGGCAGGGCGTGGCTGCCCTCCTAGAATGGTCATACAAGGGGCGTAAATTCATGCTCTGATGGGCGTAAATAATTGGGAATGTACAACTTGTGAATACATTTTATGAAAATTGTAACAGCCCCGGTGGCGCAGTGGTCTAAGCGATGGCCTCTGATCATTCGTCCGTACGGGGTCCGGGTTCGAATTCCGGTGAGGCATGGATGTTGTGTTTGTCTTACGGCACTGGCTCTCTCCCTTCCCTGGAACCAGTGACCCTAAATTAGGGACGGGCGACTGCTTATAGCCCATTGAGTTGCTCACGGTGGTCGTTAAAACTAAAAAAAAAATTGTAACTGAAAAAAAAAGTTATACACTTCAGAAATTTCCTTTTAAAATGATTTTAGTTTGCCGCACACAGTATTTCGCACATCTGACGAGGGTACAAAATAACCTACCCTGTGATTTGTGGACCTCTCATGTGCACCAAAGGAATTGTATAGAACAGCGGAAGGAGGCATTTAGAACAATATGCAGATTGCCTAACCTCAGTGTCCTTTCCGAATACACTGTAGAGATAAGAGCTAATTAGTCATCTGTGCTCTGTTGCAGAAAGCCCCTCTGAGCGTTTAACTTTCAATGGAATGTTTTGGAGCCCTACTCCGAGAGCGTCTTTCATATTTTTTTGCTCCATATCTTATACTCATTCGCTCTACGCTGGTTTGCTTTTCATTGTGTATTTCTACGGAGTGCTGTGTTCTCATAACTTTTAAGTTTTGCTTAATACTTTCTACAGTTCGCTTTTGTTTATTTTGTGAAAACACAAGTTTATCAGCGACCGGCATCGAATCAGTGTCCCCTCATTCGTGAGTAAGTAGCTCTCCCAACTGAGCTACGCGGACAGAATGTCTCGCTGCAGATTTGTCGTCTTGACACATGATTCACCTCTGTAGTACGTCACAATTTGTTTAGTTTTAATTGATTCAAATGAACAGGAAACGCCCTTTGGGTGCTCAAGAGCGCCAAAAAAGATTAAAAAGAGAAGAGGTAATTACAGTAGTTTTGAATATGCAAAAGTTTCTCTCTCTTGAGCCAAAAACCGAAATGAAAGAAACTGATGTTGAATCGTGTGATCTTCAGTGTTCTACGCCATCCCAAATGAGAGAAGCAGTTTCACCTGGATCACCAGTAAGTAACTCCAAGCTATATAAATCTCTTGACAATGAGGTCGATAAAGGTGCGACTACTTCGGAAGATAATCCACACCAAAAAATGCAATTATTTCTTTTGAATCGTCAGAAACAGTTGAAATTGTTACTCATAACAACAGCACGAGTTCTGAAATATAAAAAAAGCAAAATATCACTGAAATTTTCCCACTGTGTGAAGAGTGGTACACTGATCCAGCATCGTATTCATACAAAACTTTGTTGGAGAATAGACACCTACGCCAGCAAATTGTTGAATTTGGTCACTGCAGGCCAACTCGGAAATTATTTTGTTTTCCAAAAGCAGACGATCGTCATTTTCCTACAGTTTACTATGAAACAAAATTGCAAACTGGTCAAAAGGTCTCTCGACCATGGTTATGCTATTCACCTAAACTTGATGCAGCATTTTGTTTTTTATGCTGGCTTTTTGCTGAAAGAAATAGTCCATGATACGAAAACAACTTTTCCGAAGTGGGTGTCAAACACTGGAAGCATTTTGGACAAAAGCTGAAAAAGCACGAGTCTCCTTCGGTTCACTTAGACTCAATGGGCGCATGGAAAACGTGGAAGAATAATAAGTATAACGAAGTAAATTTCTCCGTCATTTTTGGTCCACGCTGGGGATCGAACCCGATCCATTTATTCCAGAACAAGTCGCTCTACCAACTGAGCTACGCAGACGTTTGTTCTTGCTGCTATCTGCCTTTATGTCGTGGGCTCCCTGTGGGGCAGGCACGTCACATCTCCCCACCCCGAAAGAGGGCCGGGGGCATGGCCCGCGGGTCAGCCGTGACCATGAATTGTCGTAGGCAGTCATCCGCTGAAGAACGTGCACTTGAGAACTCCCAGTCAATCTGGTGTGTGGAATGCAACGTCACACACATTTATTTTTCGAAGCGCTGAAGAAGGGATTCTTTTATTTTTCTTATCTCGTGGTGTGGAAAGAACATAACACCATTGCGAGATCTTTAACGGCCAGGTCATCCGGGAAGTTCGGACGCCCTTATAACGAAGTAAATTTCTCCGTCATTTTTGATCCACGCCGGGAATCGAACTGTCATGGCGAAAATTTTAACCTCTGGTGAATTTCAGAGAGACTTGATCAATCTTTCTGTTGGTTTATCAGGGATTAATTAATGCAAAATTTTCTCCCATGACATACGTTAGAAGAAAATTCCTGGTTGAAAGGCAGGGGAATTCGTGCGCAAAATTCTCTTGTCTTAATCACAACCAGGAAAACAAAATTTCATGTTAAAGAAAAAAAAAGAAAAAGAGAATAATATTTGTTAACTGACTTTGGGTTTTGGAAATAATTATTTTATCTGTTCTTTTATCGCGATAGGAAAAGGCGAGTAGGTGTGCAGCTCAGAGAATCAAAATTAATTTTACTTTCACATCACGGAATGGGAAAAAAACGTTTGGCTGAGATAACCCCACAACAGAACCCGAGTCCACTTATTCCAGAACAAGTCGCTCTACCAACTGAGCTACGCAGACGTTTGTTCTTGCTGCTATCTGCCTTTATGTCGTGTGCGTCCTGCGGGGCAGGCACGTCACATAAGGCAGTAGATGCTGAGTTCCGTAGACAACAGGAAGAAGAAATCAACGAATTGAGGCTGTTTTTTTATCGTTTAATTGACATTGTACTTCATCTTGCTCGTCCAAACATGGCATTTAGAGGAGAAAACGAAAAAAGTTGGAGAAAAACCACGTGGACATTTTTTAGTTACTGTGGAATTACTAGCAAAGTATGATCATGTACTAAAATCTCATTTGGATAACAAATCAGGGATAACTTATCTGCCTTTATCTCATGTGCGCCTGCTATGCAGGCGCACATGAGATAAAGGCAGATAGCAGCGAGAGCATACGTCCGCGTAGCTCAGTTGGGAGAGCGACTTACTCCGGAGTGAGGGGACCCGACTTCGATGCCCGGCGTGGACAAAAAAGGACGAAGAAATTTACTTCGTTATACATCCGAGATGACCCTCTTCGTAAATGTCGTGAAGATAACGTTGGCCGCCCCGGTGGCGCAGTGGTCTAAGCGATGGCCTCTGATCATTCGTCCGAAAGGGGTCCGGGTTCGAACCCCGGTGAGGCATAGATGCTGTGTTTGTCTTACGGCACTGGCTCTATCACTTCCCTGGAACCAGTGACCCTAAATTAGGGACGGGCGACTGCTTATAGCCCATTGAGTTGCTCATGGTGGTCGTTAAACCTCCAATCCAAAAAAAAAAAAAAAAAAAAAAAGATTACGTTGTTGAAATAAACAGCCTCCTGAATTACATCGGAAATTTCACATTTATTTTGCTACTTCTAATTTAGGAAAACGTGCTGTATACTGATGGAGTGGAAAGTAAATTTTTCTAGAATAATGATTGTGACATTAGCATTGCAGGAAATATTTCCTCCGCAACCATTGATGAAACGAAAGACTTCCGGCAGAACGCTTTTTAAAATGCCACAAAGAAGCAATTGCTTTTGCTGAAAAGTATGAGATTTCTCCAACATTTCCTGCTACCAGAACGCGCACCAAGAAAAGAATGCATGGCGAAATTTTTCCAGATGAAATACCATTATACCCTCTAAAAAGATTTGAGTGTTCTGTTTTCAACATGATGATGAAATACCATTAGATCCTCTAAAAAACTGAATGTTCTGTTTTCAAAGTGATGAATATATATTTTCATAAATCAGTTAAAAGTTAGACTGCACAGCGTGAAAGCAGTTTCTGATACATTTGGATTCTTATATCCAAAAAACCTAAAATCCATGTATAGCAACAAAATTAGATCTGCTTGTTCTAAATTATGTTAGAAATACTCTTTTGACATTAACGAAGCAGATTTCGTTGCAGAATTAATATCTTTCTGTCGACTGATGCCAGAAAATTTAAGATCCAGAAATTGTACTGCTGTTTTACGGTACACACTTGAACATGAGCTACACGAAGCCTATCCAAATGTAGTTTTAGCATATAAACCGCTGCTGATTATTTCAGTTTCAGTTGCTTCCTGTGAAAGGACATTCAGCAAATTAAAATCAATAAAAATTTATCTGAGAACATCAATGTCATAAGAACGCCTTTCCTCATAGGCTACTATAGAGAATGAAACGGCCGGGCAGTTGAACTTAGACCGCTTAGTTGACTCCTTTGCTATTCCAAAAGTTCGCAAGGGAAGATTTTAAAATTATTAACAAAGAACTGAAATTCAAAAAATTAACTACCACCTGACGACTGCGGTATAATTTGTAATTTATTTTAAGTGGTTGCAAATTTCGTTGACATAAGCCGCTTATTTATGCAGAGTAAAAACGAGAAAAACAAAACGGCCAAAAAATTTAAATGAAAAGTTCACCTGATGGAACACTGAATAAAAAAAGTAAGTACTTCTCTGAAGTTTCTGATTGCAGTTCAGAAGTGACGACAAAATGTCTTATTTTAATGGTTTTTTTAAGAGCTGTTTTCACATTTTTTTTCTTTTAGCAAAATTATGTCAAAAAGCGAAAATGCGATTTCAGAACGATCATAATATTTTCCCATAACGGAGGTATAAGAAAGTAGAAACTGCGTGCTGTTTGAGTGGAAACATCTTGAACTCGAAGGGGCGAAATTTCAATGTTTGCTCCACCCACCCACACAGAAAGGTTTGCTACGGAGCTTTGTGAACCTGTCTCGAGGCGCTGTGCTCCACGTTCTGACACAATTCTGTCCAAAGAGGCAGTGACGTACCGGAAAAACTCGAGAACCCCCGGGAAAAATGTTTTCAAGGTCCTTTTGCAAAATTCCATTAGCTTTGAGTTACTCAAAATTTTAACTTCCATATTATTAACTAGGTTTTACGGGTATTTTAATAAATCAAATTCTTTGGAACCTGCGAGTATTTTTCGTAAAATCAAAATTATTCCACTTTATTGCGTGAAACACAGAACTATTAAGTGTACAAATAAGTTTTAAAGCGTTTTAAGACAACGCAACATGTAATTCGAAAGAAAGCAACAATTCCTTTACGAATCAAAATATGCGCCGTCATTATCTACTGTATCGCCTTCAGCCATCGGTCGGACAGCTGACGGATTCCAGCCATGAAGAATACTTCGTCGTGTGACGCGATGAAATCGTCAACCCATTTTTGCACTCCGTCACATGTCCGGAACCATACAGCAGACAAACCATGTTGCATCAATCGGAACAAATGATAGTCTGAAGGGGCTATGTCGGGACTATACGCCGGGTGCTCCAAAACTTCCCAGCCAAGCGTCAATAACGTTTCCTTGACCGATTTCGCGACATGCGGCGTAGCGTTGTTATGCAGTAATTTCACGGGACGCAATCCTTTGCCTGTGAATGGGCGCTTCCGACAGATTTCCTGGTTCAAGCGCAGCAATTGTTGCTTGTAGCGATCAGCAGTAACAGTTCGACCCTGTTCCAATAGTTCATAATAAAGCACACCCTTCATATCCCCCAGATGCACAGTAGAACTTTCTTGGAGTGAATATTGCGTTTCGGTGTCAAAGTCGCTGCTTCACCGGGGTCTACCCAGTGTTTTTTGCGTTTGGGATTGTCGTACCATATCCACTTTTCATCACCCGTAACGATTTTCCACAGGAGAGACTTTCTGTGTTGCTTATTCAACAGATTCAAACACTTCATAACACGCTTATCCTTGTTCCTCTGGCTCAGGTCACGTGGCACCCATTTTCCTAGGGGTCAGAGTTCGAATCCAGAGAGGCATGGATGTTGTTTTTCTCTCACGACACTGGCTGGCTCTCTACCTTCCCTGGAACCAGTGGCCCTACATTAGGTACGGGCGACTGCTTACAGCCCACTGAGTTGCTCACGGTGGTCGTTAAACCCCCAATCAAAAAACAAAAAAAAAACAAAAAATTAAATGACCACCCTGTCCAGCGGGAGGGGGAAGAAAAGCACGAGAAGTCAAGGTAAAGGAATTGGAGTGGTAATAGAAAGCAGTTGTGAAAAAAAACACCCGAAAATGTTTGAGGGAAATGACAAAATGGTGAGAAAATCACTTTGAAAAAATGGAGAAAATATTCACTCATATGGGAACGAAAAGGAAGTTTCCGCTTAAAAAGCCTGGAATCATGTTATGGTGAAATAATCCCTTTGAGAGGAAGGGAGTGATGAGTTCCCGATAAAATAAATGATAATTGAGAGAAATGATTGACAAACTAGATTATCATTACTCAACAACCTAAAACAGAATTATTTCCTTTCCCCACGCAGAAAATAATGAAAAAAAAAATGTTAAAAAGAGAACCCCCCCCCCCCAAATTATTAATTGTTTGCACATTTAAAAATGTTAGGTTGTGTGAGTAAGCAGTCGCTCGAGGGGCAGAAAACCCCTGAAAATGCAAGGGCGAAACTCGGGGGGGGATTAAGGGAGAGATGCGTGGATTTAAAGTTGAAAAAGCATGTTGGTCCTGGACAGTTTATGTTGACTTACAAAAGAGAACAGCAATTGAAAATGTTTGAGGATGGAGGAAAATACCAATTAAATTTTGAAGTTCATAAAGATGAATGAAAAACGCATCAACCATTAATCGAGTAGGAACATTAATGTTGCATCTTGGTGGGAGGGCGACAGGTCAAGAGGGTATGGAAAGACAGAGAAATGATAAAAGTCACACCGCACCGCATTGCATGGGATATTTTATCCTTCCATGCATAAGAATAATGACATAATCATATTCCCGACTAGTGTAGTGCGGTTTTCTTCGCTTGCCGTTGGTTATGCAGTTCAAATATTTTACATGTTTTTACGGTGTCCATTTTTTCATTGGAATTGTTATGCGTAACAGTGCTCGTAACAATTGTCACACAGATACATAGATTCAATTGACAAAATGAGCTCACATAAATTTTTTAAATTCCGAGGGAAAACATCACAATGGCACAGTTTCTAAAGCGCATTAATAAAATTTTGCATATTTCCTACCTGTTACCGAAAGATGGAGAACAATAAACTTACCTTTTTACTAAATGCGATGCAAACCAGTGTTGACGGAAATGCATTGTTTCAACACAAAACGAAAACATCAAAATGCACAAATGACACGATTTATCCACACATCAAATAAAACAACACATGCAAAAAAAGTTTCAATATTGTTTTCTCATATATTGCGCTGAAAAAGCGTCAGAGAAGTTGATATGTTTTTAACTGCTGAAGCGCGGCAATTTGGGTAGGAAATTGTTTGATCACCTGCTCCTGCGACCCTGAGGAATGATCAATGCGCATGCGCTAGTGCGTAGTTATTGTACAGCAAGGGAAGCAGTCGACTTGACTTTGAAAGCAGAAGCAGATGACGATCAGAGAAATTAGGAAAAAAAAAAAATCCTCGATACAATAAAAAAAAGAGATTTCCTCGACATATTTTCTTATTTTGGGACATTAAACAAGCACGATTGTACTGTGCTGACGCTATTTTGCGAGCAACAAGACGTTAAAAAATAAAACCAGAAAGATGACACCGAATTTTCCGTTGTAATGAGCACGTCTTTTGAATTCTTTCAACACGTATAAAATATTTCCAAGTTATTCATAGTCAATGAAATCCATTACAAAAAATCAAACAAAAAAAATCAAAAAAAAAAAAAATCAACCGCATTTCTACAAACGATAAAATATCTAGAAATAAAAACAGTTACTTTTTCCCACTAGTGGTTGAAAATTCTGTTACGAAATTTAACAAATTTCGCACAAAAATGTTTCTCTTACCTGAAGAAAGGTATCAGAGACAAAGCGATTTTCAAATCGAACCGTTGGACGAACAGATATAGAGGAAAACGTTATATAAATTTACGCCCTCTAGCAGAAGAATTTTGAAAAATGCAAAAGTAAAAAATACGCGAAAATTATTCTTCATAATAAAAGCTATGCTAAAATGAATTTCAAATACGTCTCTTGGAAGCAGAGATAGCGAAAAAAAGGTTTTGACATTTCTGTTCACTGTGTATTATTTAAAATAGATAATATTACCCATCTTTATTGTAGCGAATGGCACATCCTAAAAAAAATGAATGCCATGGGATTTTTAGAAGCGGATGTACAGCATCAGACAGAAAAAACAGAAATATACACTAACACTACCTATCGCCAGAAGTGTGCACAACAAAACCCCACGAGTACAGGCAAAGTGTTTGTTCCACAAAAGAAATAGCATTCAGGGTTCAAAGAATTTTTAAATCGGACTTTCGGAAGCAGAGATACTGACAAAAACCGATTAGACATTTGCGCCTTTAAAAATCGTGCACTATAATTGGCAGAAAATGCATACAAAATGTTTTTGGAGTTATTAGTATCTCACCGAAAAAAGTTCTTCAATCGGTTTTATAGACGCGCAGATATTGCTGCTAATGGAAACGGGGTTATATAAGCGCAATCGGGTTTATAGACGCGCAGATATTGCTGCTAATGCCCTCTAGTGGCACACTTGTGCGTTAAGAAAAATTATGCACAACATTTTGCACTAGAAACTATCTCCGACAAAGAAAAAGAAATTCAAAGCGGAGTGTTAGAAGCAAAGATGTCGACAAAAATAAGATAAACACTTACGCCCCGTGGTGGAAAAACTATGCACAATTTTAAGCAGAAGGTAAACTCAAAAAGTTTGTCGTGGTGAGTGGTATCTGACCGCGGAAGACTTTCTTAAATCCAGTTTTCAAAAGCGCAGATATTGCTGCAAATACAAAAGAAACAAAAATATAAACTTACGCTCAAAATTATATGCAGAACATTTCCCACTAGCAGCTCTATCAGATGCGATTTTTTTTTCAAATGGTACTTTTGGAAGCAGAGATATCAGGGAAACTGCAATTTAACTTTACGCTCCCTAGCGGAAAAACTATGCATCACTTGAAAAAGAAGCTGTACCCAAAATAGTCTTCGTTATAAATGGCATCGAATGGAAAAAAGAATGTTTTTGATCGAATGTTCAGAAGCACTTATGTGGAATAATATGTATTTTGAATTCGATGGCATCTGCATTTATGACTTTTAGCCAGGACCATAGCAAGCTTTTCTTATCTGGGGAGGGCAGGATTTGAAATTACGCCATTTCGAGTTCAAACTTACGCCCCATTGCGTTCCACTCAAACAATAGGTGGTTTTTACTTTCTCATACACAGCCGTTACAGGAAAATATGAGTATTATAATGTTCAAAAATCACACTTCACGCTTTTGACATATTTTTTAAAAAAATATAAAAAACTAGGTAAATACCCATAAATCACAGGTGGTAAATACCAAGTAAAGTGTGAACGTTATGTGAACGCCGACAGCACAACACTCCACAGAAATGCAGAACGAAAAACAAACTAGCGCAGAACGAATGAGTATCGGATAGTAAACGCAACAAAAGGAAGAAGCTTTAGGGTCAGGGCTCGGAAAAATTCCATTCAAGGTTAAACGCTCAGAGAACTTTCTGCGACAGACCACAAGTGATTATACATTTAAAATTACAACTGTCTCACACGATTAAAAACATCTCCATTATGCACAATTGAGTCATTGGCAGTAAGTTTAATACAGTCAAGTCACAAAGTACAAGTAAAAGATGATAAGTTAAAAAGGCAAGATCTTTCGAGCTCCCACTGGAGCTCATTCTCAAGCCATAATGCCATGTGCACCCTCAGAGGCACGCACTTATATACAAAAGTTCACGTCACGTTGTCCTGACAACATAAAGCTGTGAGGTTATAAACAAGCTACACCACTCTCAGGGAACAACAAGCATTTTAAATTTTAAGATGTTAAACAAGTTTATTCGTAAACTTATAATTGCACACATTATACAATGCAGTGACAGTAATAATGAATACATAGTTATCAATGTAGGTCTAATTTTAAGTCAATCACTTATCATCAAGAGTGTTAGATCGATATATATGTTCATGAATAGGCGTTGGCATAGTACGTATAAACGGTCTCCATGATGAAGGTATTATTGTTGGTAAATCCTCATTACAACAATGGGTACCATATAGAAGAACGTACATTGCCTCTGTGAACCACGTATCACTCTTATTCGTTGTGGTTGATAGATGCCTTATGTCTTCCCATTGGGGACTGTAATCTTCATCTTTTACAAACTTGGCCAAAGCTGTATTCATATTGTTTTTTCTGATATCATATTGGTGCTCCTTATGCCGTACTCCCAATGTTCTTGTAGTTGATCCAATATATACCCTGGGTTCTTGACCCGATATACTTGTCAATAATGGTATCATGTATACACCATGTCTACTTGTATATGGAATGGGGTCGCGGTCGCACTTTATCATTTCGAAAATGTTTGTTGTTTTAACCCCAAAGGCCAACTTATGTTTTTTACATATATTATGTAACTGTTGATTTACCACCGGTTGGAAATCCAGAGATCCTACATAACGTGATTTTGGGTGGTCCAACCGTAATGTAGTGGTGTCAGCCCTATGCCGTGCACTAATAAGGTTCCTTACTACATAGTCAGGGTAATCGTAGTAATGCGCAAGATCTTGAACGAAGTCCAGCTCTGCCTGTCGAAGTTTCTTAGAGGAGGTATGTGTGAATGCTCGATTCACATAAAATTGAAAAACCTGCCAATTTATATCTAAGTGGGTGATATGATTTAAAATGTGTAAGTACGGGATTAGCAGTTGGTTTCTTATATACAGAATAAGTCAATGAATTACTTATAGAATCATGCACGTGTAAGAAAAATATCCAGAAATGGTAATGAATTGCAGTTTTCAAGTTCGATTTATGTTGTCAGGACAACGTGACGTGAACTTTTGTATATAAGTGCGTGTCTCTGAGGGTGCACAAGGCATTATGACCTGAGAATGAGCTCCAGTGGGAGGTCGAAATATCTTGCCTTTTTAACTTATCATCTTTTACTTGTACTTTGTGACTTGACTGTATTAAACTTACTGCCAATGACTCAATTGTGCATAATGGAGATGTTTTTAATCGTGTGAGACAGTTGTAATTTTAAATGTATATCGTTTTAAAGCACGAAAAGAAGAAATCTTTAGCTTGATCATTGACTGCACAAGTGATTAATTAGCTCTTCATCCCAACGACATGTTCGGAAAGGTCATGAAGGTTAGGTATACCAGCATATTGTTTTCTATGCCTCCATTCACTGTTTTGGAAAATTCTCTTCATGAATATAAGATGTTCACAGCTCAGAGTGTATGTTAATCTGTACCCTGGTTTGCTGCATGGAATATGAATGTATCAGACTAACTAAAGTCTTTAAAAAGAAAATACTGAAGAGTGTAACTTTCTTTAACAGTTACAATTTCAATTTTTTACATTCCACAGAGCATTAATTTATGCCCCTGGAATGACCATTCTGGGAGGGCAACCGCCCTCCCGGTAGCTACGTCCCTACCTCTAGCGGTGAGCTCATGCATCGTAGAAAAGCCAGAAAGCAAGGATCATCGTTCTCACATTTCTGGCTTCCCAATGCATAAAGGATTTTTCAAATAGGACTAATAGTTGCAGGGATACAGTGATGTAGAAGGGGCTTAGCGCGCCTTAGCGCGCCTTAGCGGCGATAAGGCACTATTTTTCTAGGCTTAGGGCCCGTAAGGCACTTTTCGTGCTTACCTGGTAATAGAATGTGGGCAAAGGAACTTTTTCAAATGATCATGTATGCAAAAATAGGTAAAACTGTGTTCTGTATGCAAACATACTTGTATCTTAACCGAATGTCCATACTGAATGTCCGCCCCGGTGGTAGAGTGGTCTGAGCACAGGCTTCTGACCATTCTTCCCAGCTAAGACTGAGTCCCAACCCCGGATGAGTCATGGGTGGTGAATCTGTCTCTTCCATGGAACAAGTGACCCGAAATTAAGGACCGGCGACTGCTTATAGCCATACGAGTTGCCCATGGTAGTTGTTAAACACAGAAACAAACAAACAAAAAATACTGTGTAGATTGATCTGCATAGTTGAATAACGCAATACGGCAGGGGTTCTCAACCGGTGGGGAATTCCCCCCCTAGGGGGAATTTCGTAGTTTCAAGGGGGGAATGCGGCGCCAGTCTGGCACATCGTCATCTCAGTCCCCTGACTTCACCGCGGCACTCGCTGCTGCATCCAAAGTGAAGAAAAAAATATGAAGAACCGAGAGAGGAATCTGGCGTGCTGCCAAAGTCACCGCTCGCTCGAAACCGTTTGGAAGCGCTTTTGTTGCACAGAAGGAAAAGCACGTTTTTACGAACTCCTACGTGTTCATATCACCCTGTAACGTCGGAGCTTGTTATTGCGCGTTCATTCTTTGCAAGGAAGTTGTAATTGAGGGAGGGGATTTTTGTCGCTGAAGGGCTTGTGATACTATTTCCTCGTGAACTTTTTATTTATCAATAGTAGAACAGAATGAGTGTCAAATAAAGAGCGTATGATAATTTATATATTCAATATGGATTCACATCCGTTAAAGTCAATGGAGAAGACAGACCTCAATGTGTTATTTGTAGCAAAGTTTTGTCAAATGATTCCCTGAAACCAAGCAAGTTGAATCAACATTTGCAGAATGTTCATCCTCAACACAAGAACGAGGACAAAAGCTTTTGTGAGCGGCATGGGAATACTCTCAAAATGATGAAACTGGATTCAACAGGGGCATTTCAAGAAATAAACCACAAGGTTACCGAAGCTTCTTACGTCGTAGCATTGGAGATAGCAAAGCAGAAAAAACCACATACAATTGGGGAAACTTTGATCAAACCTTGCGCTCTCAAAATGGTGGAAATTGTGTTGGAAAATGAAATGGAGAAAAAACTTGCAACAGTTTCACTATCAAACAGTACTGTTCAAAGGATAATTAGTGACGTGGCCATTGATATCAAGGATCAAGTTATGCAGGAGATTAAGGGTGCAGCATTTGGCTTATTTTCAATTCAACTTGATGAATCGACTGATGTGGCATCATGTTCCCAGTTACTGGTGTTCGCAAGATATCTTCACTTAGGTTCATTTAAAGAAGAGTTTCTTTTTTGTTCTCCTCTAGAAACAACTACCAAGGCCTCAGATATTTTGAAAAAGGTTTCATCTTTCTTTGAGTCAGAAAATCCTTCGTAGGATAATGTACTGTATGTGGTGCTGTACAGCTATGTTGGGGACAAAATCTTGATTTCAAGTTAATGTGAAAAAGTTGTCTCCAAAAGTGAAAGGCATTCATTGCATGATCCATCGTCAAGCACTGGCCTCAAAAACACTTCCAGCTCCACTATTGATGGTTTGGGATCAAGCAATTCAAATTGTGAATTTTGTCAAGGGAGGAGTTCTTAATTCGCGACTTTTCAAGCAGTTATGTATTGACCTGGATGCAGGCCATCATTTGCTTCTTTTCCACGCAAATGTTCGTTGGCTTTCAAGAGGAAATGTAAGTGAGCGAGTATTTGAGCTTAGAGATGAGCTTAAAATATTTTGTGAAATTAAGGGTAAGATGGATTTTTTGCTTAGTTAGACGATGAGGAATGGATCTTGCGCCTTGCTTATTTGGTTGATATTTTTGAGCAGCTGAATAAATTGAATTTTCAGATGCAAGGAAGAAATACCAACATCATAAAATTCATCGATTCTTTGAAAGCTTTTATGAGTAAACTAGAAAATTGGAAGAGAAAGGTCAACATGAAAAATGTTGCAATGTTTGAGAAATTGTCATCAATTCTTGTTACTAGTGATGATGTACTTCCAGAATTTGCAAAAAATGAAACTTTGCAGCATTTGACAACACTAGAAAATGAATTCAGCCGATATTTTCCTGAACTTTGTGATGAGGAGTTGGACTTAGTGCGAAATCCATTCAAATTATCGGTTGAAAAAGTTCCTGATGCTTTCCTAGATGAATTTCTGGAACTAACGACTGATTCGCGAGCAAGAGACATGTTTGATGAGAAACCAGCCACAGAATTTTGGCCTCTGATGTGTGACACTTACCCAAGAGTGGTTCAGAGAGCTATCCGTGCATTGCTTCCATTTGTGTCGACGTATCTTTGCGAATCTGGCTTTTCAACTCTGTTGCAAATGAAAACGAAACAACGAAGTTGATTGGAGGTTGAAAGTGACCTGCGTTGTGCTCTTTCAAGCACTCCTCCGGGTATCCAAGAATTGACAAAGAAAAAACAATCACAGGTTTCTCATTGAATATAAAATGGATTACAATATCCAAAGCATGTTATTGAATTTTTTATTATTTGAGATATGTGTCATTTTATTAAGCCAGATTTAAGTATTTAGTTTACGAATATAAAAAACTAATTTTATTCATGTTCTAAAATTCATTAACATTTTCTATTGCTGTTCATAAAACTCTGCTATAAAAATAATCTAAATAAATGTATATGTACTAATATAGACAAAAAAAGATTTTCAGTGGTGTATTCATTAAATTTGGTAATCCATTTTTCGCAGTTTTGGAAAGGGGGGGATGACCTTTCTGACATATGGTAAAAAGGGTGCATGGGGCAAAAAAGGTTGAGAAGCCTTGCAATAGGGTGTCTCACAAATCATAAGATTCTATCGCAAAGAGAATGTGAACTCCGTTGTCTAGACAGTCAAAATAAATTTGCAGGAGATGGCTGCTCCGTAGGGTTAAGATTGCAGTGCTCAGAGAGAAAGCGGTAGTAATGGACATTTGTATTAAACAACCCGCCATTGGTATCGACTCCAATAAAAGTAATCCCCTGAGCTCACTCTCTGACCCCTTACGGGCAATGCAAAAATTTTCCACATGTACCACATAATCTCAGTAAAAACGGCACATTAGTCATGTTGAATTGATGTTACTCTGTTAGTTCACAAATATACCCAATGCATATTTAAAATCGTATAGATACATATTTAAACAAAAAATTTATAATCTTAGCATATGTCTCTCACGTAACATTCTTCCTGTTATTTAAAATTGCTCAGATTACACAGTTTTAAGCAGTTATTTAATATAAATTGATATTGGTCGTGAAAATTAAAAAATAATAATAAATGATAAATCAGATTTTGAAAATTTTGCGGATATTTTTCTTAGTCCGTTCCCCGCCAAGGCATTTTTTTATTTACAACTACATCACTGCAGGGATATGGTGTCCACAGACTGACAGACGGGCGGTCAGACGGACCTACAGGCGGTAACATAAGCATGTACTTTTTTTATAAAAGACGTGCTAACAATGGCGTGCACTGAGGGTATGCCATGTCACTGTTTCCCATGTTATAACACACAGCACGAAATGGTTATATTTCATAAAATGTCCAAAAGTAAATAACGGGTATGCAAATATTTTCTTTTGTACAACGCGCATCTAGTTTTTGCCTTCGGTTTAACCTTTTGTATAAGCTTTCATGCTTACGTTAGTTTACCTCAGAAGGGACGTAGATGTTGAGGTTCAGACAGTCTTCAGCCTGGGGATACTCGCGCAGGCTGACTTTCCGCAAAATTCGTTTGTTGCCCTTCATATTCACAACATCCAAGTGATATCTGCTTTTGCTCTGAACACACAGAGGCCCGAATTCTGTGGCATTGAAGACCTGTTCCCATGGAGCCAGTTTCACAGGACGCTGAAAAAATAAAAAAAGAAAAAATTATATGTTATTATACAAGGTCAATGTATATAATACTAAAACTAAAATTTAAATTAAACTTCAATTTTTCATATTATCCATCACATGTACAGCTTTGTTGGGTTACAATACGCAGAACAATAGAAAGTAACATCCAGCACCTAGTTACGAAGTTGTAGACATGCGCAGAAGTGAGTACACTTTTTTCACATAATTGCTTCTTAACTTTCTTTTTAACATAATTGCTATAGCGGTTAAGGCATATTAGTACCTGAGATACAGGTGCTACTACAATCTATGCGCAAAGTAAGCAAATGTCCCCACCGGCTACCGGACACCTCTGCTATTCCTTCGGAATCACAAACTGTTTTTGTCCAAGATACTTTTTCTAGCAGTCCGAAAAGATGTCAGTCTCATTTCCTCGTATAGCCTGACTCAGTGGCGCACCCAGGATTTCGTCATGGGGATTGCCCAAAATATTAATGATGCAAATAAAGCTGCTCCGGAGGAGACATCTCCTAAAATATTGGGAAGCGATTAAATATATCCGCGATATTAAAGTGCGTTTTTCAATTATCCGTAAATATGCGTATATTTAAAAGCGTATATAAATATATTTAAAAATAAGCAGCCAATTATGAAGAACGAAGGACCAAATGGTATCTCATGAGGAGGACCCGGATCCCTGGGCCACTCACACTGAGTGCCCCACTAGCCTGCCTACACACACACACAGACACACACAGATGGCGCGCACGAATTGTCTATTATTGTCGAAAATGTGACACTGTACCACTGAATAGCTGAGGTCATCTGTTTTACCAGTTGATTGGGCCCAAGCCAGAGCTTTTTGCATAAACGCACTGTGTTACATCGCTCGTTGCCCAGTTATGGGCTTTGCGCAAACAATTCTCAAGAAACAAACAAACAAACAATAACTGCCGCTCACTAGCAGAAGCTAACCTAGGTATTTGTGCGTCCGGGGCAAACCACAAAATATAGCCCAGGAAATAAAGGGGGAAAAAAGGCAAATGTCGGGAATAATTAGGGGAAAGCTGAATTTTGGCCAGTTGTTAGAACACTATAAGAGATGTATTTCCTCAAAACTCCCCGCATCTCCCCCTTGTGCTTTCCCCCAGGCCCGTAGCCAAACAGAGAAGTTGGTAGAGGTGGCTGCTGATTGGGGTCGGGCAAAATATATAAAAGAGGTGGGCTGCGGATGGCTTCGTGATGGTCAACGTTCGGGACTGCCACGTAAAAGTCTCAAGATCGTTCCCAGACAGGTACGAACGTTCGAACCACTAAATATTCGCCTTGCATCGGATGAGCACGTGAAGCCATCGGACCCCGAGTACTGGCCCCGCGGTTATAAATAACGCCGTCTTTCCCTCCCTTTCTACCTCGCTTTCGTGTGACTTTCCTGTCCGGCACTTTAGCCCAAATCTCCTAGCTTCCTACTTCCAACGGTTGTTTTAAGACCTAGGGTCAGACACTACCTTCCTAAAATCCTCTACATAAATCTCTATAAGAGAGGTCGGGCACTGGACTGTAGTGTGAGTCGCTAGGACGGGCACTGGACTGTTGTGTGAGTCGCTAGGACGGGCACTGGACTGTAGTGTGAGTCGCTATAACGGGCACTGGACTGTTGTGTGAGTCGCTAGGACGGGCACTGGACTGTTGTGTGAGTCGCTAGGACGGGCACTGGACTGTAGTGTGAGTCACTAGGACGGGCACTGGACTGTTGTGTGAGTCGCTAGGACGGGCACAGGACTGTAGTGTGAGTCGCTAGGACGGGCACTGAACTGTTGTGTGAGTCGTTAAGACGGGCACTGGACTGTAGTGTGAGTCGCTAGGACGAGCACTGGACTGTAGTGTGAGTCGCTAGGACGAGCACTGGACTGTAGTGTGAGTCGCTAGGATGGGCAAAAGGAAACGCAGCTCGGGCGCGGCCCGCCCTGGCCCTCCCCTGGCTACGGCCCTGTTTCCCCCTGTGGCCCTCGCGAACTTCCCATCGTTGAATTTTAGAAAATGACTTATATCTCCATAACCAATGGTCGTAACGATGCAATTCTTTTTAGTTTTAATCCTGAAATTACGCACTACAAAATTGTATGTCGTCAATTTTGCGCTAAAACCAATAGTTTTTCCTTAATTTTAATAAAAATGTAAAAAAAACGGAATTTTTATTGTGATATTCCAAGTTTTAACGTTATAGCTTGTTTGGAAATGACAACAGGAGAATGTGTTTAGTATGAAAGTTGTAGCCTGATTCAACAGCTTTAAAATGATATATATATATATATATATATATATATATATATAATAATATACTGAAGAGCAAAGCCGAAAACAAAAGAAAAGCTTTTGAATTTAAAACGAAAGTTGCAAAATAACCTGAAGATCAAAACGCGCAACGCAGCAGTTATGAAAATTCAGAATTTACATTCCATTAAGAAGAGACTGAAGCAAAAAAATTTTTAGCTCAGTATTCTCGACACTTTCTACATTCAGTTGTTTTATTTTTCTCTTTTTACTCACACAGGTAAATACATAACTTTTTCTATGTTGTACTTGGTATGAGTCAAAAATTTTTTTTGCTTCAGTCTCTTCTTAATAGAATATATAATAATATATCAACATGTTTGCACCCATGACTTTGCCACACAATGAAGCGGGAGGGTGCCACCAGCGCGATGAGCAATGCTTAAACCACACCTTCACTGCATTGCAAACCAGTTCTGAGCTGGCGCCATATACGGCAGCGTGTGTGTGAGTGTCTTTGTGAGTCGTTTTTTTTTTTTTTAATTGTAGGTTTAACGACCACCGTGAGCAACTCAATGGGCTATAAGCAGTCGCCCGCCCCTAATTTAGGGTCACTGGTTCCAGGCAAGGGAGAGAGCCAGTGCCGTAAGATAAACACAACATCCATGCCTGACCGGGATTCGAACCCGGACCCCTT
Source organism: Macrothele yani (assembly GCA_039090855.1). Lineage (NCBI taxonomy): Eukaryota > Metazoa > Arthropoda > Arachnida > Araneae > Macrothelidae > Macrothele > Macrothele yani. The sequence goes on along the minus strand of CM077016.1, from coordinate 69,304,319 downwards.
TCGGACGAATGATCAGAGGCCATCGCTTAGACCACTGCGCCACCTGGGTGGCATTTTGTTTTAAAGTGAGAAGACAGCAATGTTTTAAAGTGGTACAAAAACAGGGAAACCAATCGTGATTCAGAACGTTTAAGAATAGCATTGGCTTCAGCTGACATCATAAAAGAAGACATACAAAAGATGGCTTCTAGAACCTTTTAAAGACCGAATCGTTGTTTCAAATGTTTCGGGAAGGAAAAATGTGCTCTGTTTATCAGACACAGCTCACAAAATAATGGATCAATGGTACAAAAACAGGGAAACCAATCGTGATTCAGAACGTTTAAGAATAGCATTGGCTTCAGCTGACATCATAAAAGAAGACATACAAAAGATGGCTTATGGTTCAAGTGTCTACCCACATTTGGAAGCTATCAAATCAGGTGGTGAAAATTTAATTCCACAAAACTTTCAAGTTTTTACCCAAAGGGTAACAAAAAAGAAGAATGCTGCTGAATCGCCCAAGGTAAACAAGAAGTGCACTGTGATAAATCATGCAATCACATCAACTGTAAGACCGAGATCATTCCTGTCTCCTATTCAAACAAGTCTGGCATTAACTCGTCATTGATTATGTGGGTCTAAACATCTAAAGACATATTATCATCTATGGGAGTGTGCGCATCATATCATGAAACTTCTGTTTACCTTACTTCTCTTATCAATGCAGGATCCCCACAGATTAGTGATGTAGGGTTTCTTCAATATGTGTTTGACAATGCAGACGTAAATGTCAACACATTGGATGGCTTAAATACACTGCTGGTCGCCCAAAATGCAACACCAAGAAGGACATGAGATAGCAAAGCCAGATTTACTGGACACATAACAACAGATACAAAGATGAAACGATTGAGCTTACAGGCCCGTACGACTTGCGGAACACGCAGACATCAATAGTTCGTGTGGCCCCCATGGCTGGCAATAACGGCCGCTACACGCCGCGGCATCGAACGAAAGAGGCTTTGGATGTGGGCTTGGGGTATGTCGGTCCAGGCTGCTTCCACACGTTGCCACAGTTCATCAGGTGTAGCCGCGGGTGGTGCTTGCCGGGCCACTCGGTTGCCGATCAGTGACCAGACGTGTTCGATGGGCGACATATCGGAAGAACAGGCGGGCCACGGCAGAAGTGACACCTGGTGGGCCGTGAAGAATTGTTGCACGATGCGTGCCACGTGCGGGCGCGCATTGTCCTGTTGAAACGTGGCCGCTGGTAGGTCCTGCGGGTAACGCCGGAGATGTAGCGGTGGCTGTTGAGTGTACCGGCAATGCGTACCAGAGGGGTGCGGGTGTCATATCCAATTGCGCCCCAAACCATAACGTCAGGTGACGGACCGATATGGCGATGCATAATGCAGGCGTCATACAGTCTCTCGCCGTGGTGCCGCCATACGCGGATCCGATCAACGTGGTGTTGCAGGCAGAAGCGGGATTCGTCGGAGAGGAAAATGTCGTGCCATTCCGTAGTCCAGGTGCGGCGTTCAACGGCCCACTGCCGCCGCACTCGCCGGTGGTGTAACGTCAATGGTAATCGGAACAATGGGCGCCGTGCGAAAAGTCTCCGCTCCTGCAGACGTCTAACGGTACGTGCTGACACAGGTTGTTGCGCAACACACCCTAATTCCTGCGCTAAAGTTCGTGATGTGGCGGTGCGAATCGTCAATGCCCGCCGCACAACATGTCGGTCCTTTCGTTTGGTGGTGGACTGCGGCAATCACTCACGTCGGTCCGTCCGTCCCTCCTGCACTCACCGAATCCATTCTCGCCTCACTGTGGCTGGATGTTGTCCCACACGGGCGCCAATGTCTCGGTAAGATAAACCGCTGTCACGATAAGCCACTATTCGTCCTCTGTCGAATTCCGAAACGTGTTGGAATGACTGCCGTATGCTACGACGAGGCATCAGGAAGTTTCCTATGCACAGGTCCGGCAGCACAACACACTTGCACTACTTACACCCCGCCTTCTGTGCACCCTTCTTATAGTGCTTCTCGGTGGCGTGCCAGGCGCACATGATTTGCATATGCCCTGCAATGCTAATCGTTTGCATGTCCTCTCGCGGACGACGCATGCTGCGAATTTCAGGCCAATCGAATGCTTCCTTCTTGATGTTGCATTTTGGGTGGTCAGCAGTGTACATTCCATGCAATGGGAGGAATCCAATGTGTTACACCTGGTACTAGCGTTGACACACAGGTAAAGGTTCAAGGAATTCAGTCTGGGACTTTCAATCATGAGAGTATCCGTCTGTATTCTTACGGAAAGAGAAAAAGTAGTGGCCTTGGTAATGTGGTTGTTGAGGACTTCAATGAACTTAAAACTGTCAGAACCCTTACAAAGCAGCCCACAACAAGTATTTCCCCCTCAACTTGATGTAGCTTGTTGGATTAAGGAACCAACCTGGGTGGAATGGCTCCATGAACAATACCATGAGTAGGTCTGGCAAGTGTGAATCAACATACATAATGTCATGTCAGTACCATTTATAAACATGGATCCCAGTAATCTGTCAACTACACTGACGGAAAAAAAATCCCAACACCAAGAAGGGATTGTGTTAGATAAACGACAGTTGGTAACCGGTGAGAGTACATCTGTAAGATGACGTCTATGCAAATTTCGCGCTCGGCGCATACGTGTGGCGCTAGTAGCGCCCCTCGGAACATGCAAAGCAGGTTTGCTGTAAATACGCGCTGTAACGTTCGTGAGCGTTAGTTATCGTTGAGATTCGACGTAGGGTGTTGATGTTAGTCAAGAATGCCTTTAAAAATACTGATTTCATTGTCCCGTTCCGCCAATATGTCTTGGCTCCACGGGGAATGATTGAGCACCTTGGATTTTATTTTGACGTGTTGCGACAATTATCCTGCCTTGAGACGCCGGTTCGGACCCTGGCCACCCCCGTGGCCCAGAGACCAGCCCGTGGTGACGTGCTGGCAGGCGACCTAGCATACCTTATCTGGGTTCCCGCTCTGTCTGGCGGGATAGGTCGTTCATTTATTTAGCATTGACTGGGAGATTCCTTGCCCTCGAACGTTTTTTGGGGGAATAATTTCCCTTTATTATTTTTTCAACAAGACTTACAAGCATTTATTACACTGTCCTCATGCTTAGGACTTACAACATTGAGAGATTTAAAGAGTATTTACATGGTATTTACACTGGAGGGATTTTTGTCTGCTTTCCCACAGACTTCTGCCCTCATTCCTCTTCCGAATCGCTTTCGGTGTGCACGTTTACCTCCTGCGTTTCGGTCCCCGTTTGATTGGGGAAGATGGTATGTTGCTGGAGGGTTAGCCTTTCAACCAAGGCTATTATCCCCCTCCTGTTAACGGAGGATTGGATGAGCAGATCCAATCTTCGCGTTCTTTGCACACCTGGGATCAGTGTGTTTCTCCATTCGGCGAAGCCACTGCATTCAAGCACGCAGTGTTCTATGCTTGCCGTCCTATTTCCACAGGGACAAGTGCAGTTCCTGATGGCAAATCTGCCTAGGTATTCAGGGCTGATGCCATGGCCACTGAGTACTTGATTCAGGAACTTATTTGTCTGTGCTCGTTTGGTTGAGACCTTCGGAAACACTCTGTTTGTCTTCCGCCCTGTCTCTCCCGTGTCCCATCTGACCTGCCATTCGGTCATGGTCTGTCGTGCCAATGCTGCGCGAATACTCCTTCGCGGCGTTCTGCATTGCACGTCGACCGTCTCTTTCAGCGTGGCTGCCTTCGCCAGCTGATCTGCCCTTTCATTTCCTAGGGTTCCGACATGGCTTCGTACCCAGTGGAAACTGACTGCCCCATCTCCCTCTGCCCTCAAGAGGGTTTTGATCCTCTGGACGATGGGGTTTCTTCCCCTGAATCTACTCAGAGCCTGCAGTGCTGCCTCACTGTCCGAGTAGAGTTTTATCCTTTCGTCACTACGCCTGGGGAGTGCCCAGGTGAGTGCCTTCTCTATCGCCAGAAGTTCTGCCTGGAAGACAGAAGCATTCTGCGATAATTTCACGCTTCCTGCAGTGGCTTCGTTCCCATCCGAGAACGCACAGAAGCCTGCCCCCACTTGTCCCTTCAACTTTGAGCCGTCCGTGAACAGCTCATGCCCAACTCCCGTGGGTTTCTCCTTGTCCCACGGTGGGCAAATTTCCTCGGCAGGGTGGATCTGCCAGTCCACGCTTTCCATCTCCATGTTGGAGGCTCGATGTGGCGCACCGAGAAGGTAGGCGTCCTCGCCTGACCTTAGGCAGTGCATTGCTGCCTCCCTTTCCACTACTAGGTCTGCCGGCTCGCACCCCGCCAGCACTTGGAGTGCTAGGGTCGACGTTGTGCGAAAACAACCGGTTATCCCTAGTAGGGCCAACCTTTGGATTTGGTTTATCCCCTTCTTCATTCTGACTGTGAGTGTCCACCATGCTCCACTTGCATACGTCAGAATTCTTTCAATTCCTCTCTGATAGATGGCCTTCTTGGTTTTGCCCGTTAACCTCATGCCATTCAATCTATTGAGAATCACCGTGCACCTTGTTCTAAGGTGCCTCAGGTGTGGCAGCCCTGATAGACTCTGATCCAGGACCACACCCAAGTACTTCATTTCCCGCACCGCCTTGATAGTGCACCCTTGGAATTTGCACTTAGGTGGTGTTTTCATTACTCCACTCTTAGCTATTGCTAGCAGAGTGGTCTTCTCAGGAGCGAAGCACAGTTTGCTTTCTCTGCTCCAATTGTCTAGCACATCCAAGGCGCTATGTGCTTCTCTTTCGATCACGTGTCTCCCTGAGGCGGAGACCACGAGAACGAAATCGTCCGCATAGGCTTGAATCTCCACTGCGGGCCCCAGGTCTAGATTCAGTGCTGCATCTGCAACTATGTTCCACCAAAGCGGCCCGGAGTTGGATCCTTCCGGACACCCTCTGTGGTATGAACGCGAGGATTGCCCATTCCCCGCTTCGAACTCGACTCTTCTATCAGACAGGTAGCTGCTGATCAATTTGAACAGGTTCCTTGGACAGCCAAGTTCTTTAAGTCTGGTTAAAACCATTAGCCACCAGACACTGTTGAACGCCCCCCTCACGTCTAGTGAGATGAAGCAAGTATGGAGCCCCTCCGCTTTGTTCCTCTCTGCCCTCGCTCGGAGGCTGCGAATTGCCTGCGTTGCACAACGCCCCGGAAGGAAACCGAATTGGTTCCTGTTTAGCTTTCCCTGCTCCATGAGAAAGCCAAGCGCTCTGTTCGTTATGAGCTTGTCCAGCACCTTGCTCCACGCCGAGAGAAGACAGATGGGCCTATAGGCTGCGGGATCATTTTTGTTCTTTCCGGTCTTGTTGAAAAGAACTAGCACCGCTGTTTTCCACAAGTCTGGGAAGATTCCCCTCCCGAGGCATTCGTTTAGGAGCGCCACAAAATACCCGGGATTTGCATAGTAGATTTCTCTGACTATGCTGAGGTCGAACCCATCCTTGCCTGGTGCTTTGCCCGTATTTAGACTGGAGAGGGCATTCTCCACTTCGTCTCTCGTGAAGAGGGGGAGGTCCTCACCAGTGTCCGGCGGGATCCGACATTTTTCCCTTATTTCTTTTTGTTGTGGGGAGTCCCCTTCTCCCTCGTCTCCTTGGAAGTGGTAATCCAAGAGACTCTCTACGGTACTATCAAGAGTCTTTGATAGGCTACCGTCTGCCCTTTCGACCGCTGCCAGTTTTAGCGGTTCGGTGATGGATCCCCTCGAGATCTTATAGGGGATCCCGAAAGGGTCAGCCGGAGTTTGAAACTCACACAGTTTTCTCCAGTAGGAGATTTTCGAGAGATTCAGTTCTCTCCTGTATGCTGAACGAGCCTTTTTATACACTTCTGTGCACTCCCTGTCTTGCGGTGTAGCTTTTGCTCTTTGCAGAGCTTTCCTACTCCGCCTAGCTCTCGCCCTTAGAGCTTTTAGTTTCTCCGACCACCAGGGGTGGGGGTCCTTGGCTCCCCTTTTATTTCCCCTACTACTCTCGCATAGCGTTGTTATTTGACTGGTAAGTTCTTCAAAGAGGGAGTTGAGGTCCGACACTTGTGCTGCCTCTTCTGCCCTCCTACCCCCCAACAGGGTAGTTAACTTGGCTTTAAAAGCCCACCAGTCTAGATTCTTCATTAAGAACCTTTTGCGCTTGGGTCGGATGGGCTTTTCCGATCCCAAAACGAAAGATAGTGCTAGGTGGTCACTGCAGCTTTCATCGTCCAGTACTTGCCAATCCTGGACAAGGCTGCACTTAGAGACTCTGACGAGAGTCACGTCGATCCAAGAGGAGCCCCTCGCCCCTTGGAAGGTCGGGGTGCTCTCTGGATCGTTCAAAAACTCAGGTCTGCCGCGTTGGCAAAGTCCACTAGTAGCTGGCCGCGTTCGTCCTCGTCTTGATTGCCCCAGAGAGGACTCTTCGCGTTGAAGTCGCCTGCTATTAAAATCTCATGACTGGGAATTCCCCTAATAGAGCCATTAGCTCATTCAGCGTTTCTCTCAGATCGCCTGCTGGAGAACTGTATACGCTCACCATTAAAAATTTCTCATCACCACATTCCACCCCCAGGGCGACCACGTTCTCGGAGCATTTTATCTCGAGAACCGCTAGGGACGGGTCCTTCACGACCGTGGCCGCCCTGGGCTTTGCCACCCTAGGGTGGTAGATCCGGTAGGAGTTAGGGAAGCCCACCACTCTTCTCCCCTGTTCGAATGGTTCCTGCAGTAGCAGAATATGAGCTTTTTGCTCAGTGGCTGTCGCCAGGGCCTGTGCTGTTGCTGCCCGTGCATGGTGCAGATTGATTTGAAGCACCTTAACGCCTCTCTTTGGTTTATTATCCATAATGAGTGCGTTCTTTTAGCAGAGCCAGTTCTCTGACAAGGCTTGGGCATTCCTTGTCTAGACTCGAGTGGCCTATATTCACTCGACGCCTGAATCTCTTATTGTTTGCCAAGCAGTTAGTGCAGACCGGGCTATTGCTGCACTTTTGGCGCTTGTGCCCGGTTTCCCCACACCGGGCACACCTATCCTGCTCTTCGGTGCACCTTGACCTAAAGTGCCCGAACCCGTTACGCCTGTAGCAACGGACCTCCCTCAGATATTCCCTTACTGAGTGGACGGTCCATCCCACTCCGAGCTTGCCTCGCTTCATCACTTTTTTGAAGGTCAGTGGGTCCGCCTCTGCTACCCAGTGGCGTTTCCCACCCTTCACCTTCAACGAGAACTTGAGCTGGAGGCTGCTCTCCTCCAGCTCTGGGTTCTGTTCCGCGAGACATTGCTCGACCTGTTGCTTTGACAGGTTTCCGTCTATCCCGTAGACGATAAACTTCGGATTCCTTTTGGCTGGCAATCTGGACCGAAGGTTCTCCTTCGTCACTACATTGCTTTTTAGCTCGGAATCCAACTTCTCTATTTCCTTGGCGGAGGAGCATTCGACCATTACTCCTCCCCCATTGACTTTTCTAACTCCCTTTACCCCAATTTGGAGTTTGGCGGGGCAAATCTGTGTTTGCAGAACCGCCTTAACGTCCTCTGACGAGGGAGAACCCTTGTCTGTTGCGGGGTAAACGAGAAGCACGTGCCTCTTCTCGACCCTCTTGGCTACCACCTTCTTGGCTATCTCCTTTTTAGCCGTTTTTTGCTTAGGGGCCGTGCTCCCCTTGCCGGGCTTCGCTCGAGCCGCTTCGGCATATGTTTTTGGAGCCGCGCTAGCGTGCTCACTTCTTTCCTGGAGTCTCCCTTGGATGAGACTCATCTCTATCACTTGCTTGGTGCAAGCTGCTTGTAGCGAGTTCGCTACCTATCTTATCTTGGTTCTGGTGTTAACCAGAACCTTGTTTGAAGGATTCTCTAGAATCCTCTCCAACTCTTGAAAGAAGGAGTTGACTGCGCTTGCGAATTCCGACGGAATTTCTAAGCCGCAGTCTGCCTCAACAGGCTCACTTGGACCGGGGGTTGAAGCCCCCGCGTCCTCTGCCATCTCTCTACTCGGGTTGCTAACCGAGTGTAAGCCCTGGGACCTGTGTCCCTGGTCGGTCAGACTTATGTCGTTCGAAAGTCAGGTGCTCAGCGGTACCCTGGGGTTCTTCCGCTGTAACCTGCACCTGACCCTGGTTGAGTGCGGGATTTGGCCTGATCCGTAGATCAGGGGGACCGGCACGACGACGACGTACCCGCTCGTATGTCAGAGTTGCGCACCTTGCTATGACCGTGGTTTGGACTTTGCCCTGACAAGGGCAGTTTTAACTAAGTCCAAACCCACTGCCTCGAAACCCTATTGTATATTCGGGAGTCGAATTAAAAATCAAAAAAAAATTCTGAGGGGAGCGATTCACTCCCCTCGCTCTGCTAGCAGAGTCTATCGGAACAGCAGTCGATTTGATTCGCAATCAATAGCACAGTACTCACTCAACCAGCCTCTGACAAACGGCCGGTGACGAAGAAGCCATTATCAACAGCTCACGGAGTTTGAACGAGGTCGTGTAATAGGGCTACGAGAAGGTGGATTTTCTTTCCGCAATATTGCAGAACGACTTGGCAGGAATGTAGCCACTGTGCATGATTGTTGGCAGCGGTGGTCAAGGGAAGGTACTACCTCAAGAAGACCGGGTTTCGGCCGGCCACGTGGCACTACTGAGAGGGAAGACCGCCATGTACGGCGTATGGCCGTGGCGCATCGTACCGCGTCGGCGGCAGCAATTCGAGCTGCAGTTGCCACCACAGTGACACAATGAACTGTTACAAATCGGTTACTTGAAGGACAGCTCAGAGCCAGACGCCCTGTAGCGTGCATTCCACTTACTCCAAACCACTGCCGTTTGCGACGTCAATGGTGTCAAGCTAGAGCTCATTGGAGGACGGAGTGGAGATCTGTTGTGTTTTCTGATGACAGCCGGTTCTGCCTGGGTGCCAGTGATGGCCGTGTGTTGGTTAGAAGGAGACCATGTGAGCGCCTGCAACCAACCTGTCTACGGCCGAGACACACTGGACCTACACCTGGAGTTATGGTCTGGGGAGCAATTTCCTATGACAGCAGGAGCACTCTCGTTGTTATCCCACGCACCCTGACGGCACAGTTGTACGTCGGTCTGGTGATTCAACCTGTTGTGCTGCCATTCATGAACAGCATTCCAGGGGGTGTTTTCCAACAGGATAACGCTCGCCCGCATACCGCTGTTGTAACCCAACATGCTCTACAGAGTGTCGACATGTTGTCGTGGCCTGCTAGATCACTAGATCTTTCCCCTATCGAGCACGTATGGGACATCATTGGACGACAACTCCAGCGTCACCCCCAACCAGCATTAACCGTCCCTGTATTGACCGACCAAGTGCAACAGTCATGGAACTCCATCCCACAAACTGACATCCGGCACCTGTAACAATGCATGAACGTTTCGTGCTTGCATTCAACATTCTGGCGGTTACACCGGTTATTAATGTACCAGCATTTCACATTTAAAATGGCTCTTCTCGCGCTTACAATAAGCTGTGATCTTGAAACTTTAATCGATTAAATGTGTTACCTATACAAATGTATTGCCGCCATTTCATTCCTCTACAACTATTTTTTCGTGGTGTTGGGATTTTTTTCCCGTCAGTGTATACATCTGAAACAATCGTGGATCGAAGAAAAGCTCTACTGCCGTAGTCATTGACGCAGCCACGGGGAGGAAATCCCTGTAGCGATTGCTGGAATTGTTTTATTACTCGTGAATCCACTGAAATATAATGAAATTTTTGCAAAAAATGGTTTGCTAGACTAGCAAATTGACATTGCTGGAGATCGGCTTCTGTGGCAGAAATATTTGCTGTAGTAGCAAAGTTGGTTTGCTAGACGAGCAAAAAAACTTGCAACGGGAAACGGATATCTTGCTGCTGCAGCAAAGCAGAATTCATTAGTATTGCCAGCAACCCTTTTTGCTGTGCCTATATTCACTGGCGAAATTTGCTGCAGTAGGAAGTTTTTTGCTGTTGCAGCAATTTTTTTTTTCAGTGCAGATCGATGGAAACTATCGTGGATCAACTGCCGTAGTCATTGACGCAGCCACGGGGAGGGGCCAAGGGGACCAGTCCCCTCCCAGAGACCCATTGGTTCTTTTTTTTTTTTTTATCCAGAATTAAAGAGCAACTTCTGGTATGATATTTTTCAATAGAATAGGAAGGGAGAAAAGTGTGAACTAGTGTTTTTCATTTTCAGTATTCTGAGTACTGAATCCAGAACGAATTTTTCTCATTAAGTTTTTTGTTCTTTCTGGCTTCTGTGGGTCACCGAAGGGCACCGGCTGGTCGCTCTTGCCACTCCCCCCACACACAGGAGAGGGGGGGGCGATTATTGCTCCCTTCTTATTAGTCCCGCACAGGACAGGAGCTGTTGTCCAAAAAACAAATTAACGGCTACATGGTTGTGATCACACCACCCTTACCCTACACTATGCAACTCGTAGGCAGTGTTTCTTTCAGGCATACATTCGATGGTCGTTTCCGTGGGGGAAGGAGGCGAAGCCCACACGGAAACGATCCCACCCCGGACACATTTTAGGTTACCGATCAAATGTTAATAAATTCAGGCTATGATGAAAAAGAAAATTTCGTTTCTTTTTTTCTTTTTTATGCTACAAATATTTCTCCAATTATATTATTTTTAATATTTGTTCTAGTATTAAAGTTTATTTTTTTGCTGAAAAGTATTGTACGACGCATGCTATTCTTCAAAAAATAATAAGTAAACTAATCAAACCTAATTGTCTAGGAATCGTGATTCAGGATCAAGAGTGTGTTAAATGTATTTTATTAGATAAAAATTTCAAGCCTGCCCCTCCCCCACCTCCCCGGACATCCTCTCATTTAGCTGAAGAAAGTTTGTTACTCTCGAAATGTTTGAAGAAGTAATTACTATATCAGGGGTGTATACAGAAATTTTCTTCGGGGGGAGGGGGCGAAAAATGGAAGTTTTGGGGAATCCACCAGAACAAAACTAAAGTTAATGAAAAACAGAAGAAAAATTAAAGCATTTTTTTCTAATGTAAATTGATACATTTTTATTAAATTAAGGCATTATTTTCTAATGTAAATCACATTTTAACGGGGGAAAAAATGAAACACTTTCTGGGGGCCAAGCCCCCCTAGCTCCCTTTAAATGCGCCCCTGTATGAGATATATAATAATTACTTCTATATATATAAATATAGTTGTTAAAAATTACATGTATTTACTCGATGCCTTAACGAAGGGAAGATTCCTGAGGATTGGAACAATGCTACAATAATCCTGCTACATAAAAAAGGTGACATTGAGGATCTCAGGAACTACAGACCTATCAGCCTCCTATCAGTGGTTTATATAATCTTCACTAAAGTTCTTTCACACGGCTTGAAGGTCACACTGGATATGGCTCAACCGAGAGAACAAGCTGGATTCAGGAGTGGCTACAGCACGATAGATCATATCCACGTACTGAGAGAACTAATTGAAAGAGCGAGGGAATATGAACTTCCATTGTGCATGGCTTTTATCGATTATGAAAAGGCCTTTGATTCGGTGAAACCATCAGCAGTTACAATGACTTTGAAAACCTGCGGTATTGAAGATGCATACATTAATATTATTAATAACATCTATGAAAATGCTAGTGCAAAGATTCGGCTGTTTGAGAATACAGCACACATAAAAATTGGAAAGGGAGTGAGACAAGGTGACACCACATCTCCCAAGCTCTTTAATGCAACATTGGAAAATGTCTTTCAATTATTGAACTGGGAAAACAAAGGGATAAAGATTAATGGAGATTATCTAACTCACCTTCGTTTTGCTGATGACATAGTCGTTTTTGCAAATACCCCATCAGAGCTGCAGAGTATAATCCAGGAACTTGCTGACAAGAGTAAAGCCGTGGGATTAAAAATGAACTTTCAGAAGACAAAAGTGATGTTCAATGCTTTTACAAGAAATGAAGATTTACCGATTGATGGAGAAAAGCTGGAGATAACAGATACGTACGTTTATCTTGGACAGCAGGTATCAAGTGAGGGTCATATTGATGAAGAAATTAATCGGCGTATAAAACTTGCCTGGAGAGCTTTTGGAAGAAACAGCATAATTTTCAAGAGCAATATGCCATTATGTCTTAAAAGAAAAGTGTTTGATCAATGCATCCTTCCAGTGCTTACGTATGGTGCAGAGACGTGGACCTTAACTACTATACCGTGCAAATTAATTGGGACAAGCTATTTTATTCTCTGAATTGTAATGTGATAGCCAGTTGATGTCGGAAACCCACGTAAACCGGTTTTATCAGCTGTGAGGTGGTGTGACTGTTAGAACTTGATAGTAAAAATGTGGTTTGACCGGTTTTAAACAGGAAATAGGCACTTCAGCTTCAGTTGTGAGCTTTCGTGTGTAACAGGTGGATGTTAGTTTTTGCTCTCTTTGAGTACGTGTTGCTTTCGTGTATTGAAAAATGGATATTTCCCGAAGGAAGCGTGCAAAAATAATTGCTCTGAAGGATCACACTTCTATGACAGTGAGAGATATCGCTACTGAAGTTGGTGTAGGCAAATCAAGTGTATCAAGACTACTTACGCGATACAATGCATCTGGATCATAATCTCCAAAAAGGAGAGGTAAATGTGAAAGAAAACGAAAAGCAGCTCCACGAACCGGTAAATATCTAATCAGAAAGAGTAAAATGAATCAAAAAAAAAAAAAAAAAAAAAAGCACCGACCTTCAAAGAGATTTATTGGCTAGTGGTTGTGATGTTAGTGATTCAACTGTACGCCGTAGGCTTCTGGAAGTTGGCCGGAAGGCAAGAAGACCAACGAAAAAACAATATTTGAATGCGAAAATGATAAAACGTTTAGCATGGGCCAAAAAATGTAAATCATGGACTGCTGACGACTGGAAAAAGGTAATTTTCAGTTATGAAACTCATTTATTTGTGCAGGGTTACCAAGCAAATGTCGTTATACGAAGCAACTGTGAACCCTTAAGACCTGATCATGTCAAACAAACTGTAAAACACCCTCTGAAACATATATTTTGGGGTTTTTCACATCAGATGGCACTGGAAGCTTAGTACCTGTTCAAGGTATGATGAATTCAGCCAAGTACGTAGAAATATTACAACATAGGATTGTTCCATTCTTGCAAACTTTCGACGGGACATTTCAACATGACTTGGCCCCATGTCACAATTCGAAATTGGTCAAGAATTTCCTGCTGGAAAATCAAATTCATTTGCTTGATTGGCCTGGAAATTCACCAGACTTAAATCCCATAGAAAACTTGTGGAATATTTTGTAGAGACGTTTAGGTAAAATGGACTGTAAAACCAAAGAACGCATGATAACGAATGCTATAAAAGTTTGGTTCCACGATTATGAAGTCAAAAAATGTGCACTCAATTAGTGGAGTCAATGCCAAAACGAATTCAAGAGGTAATTCCTGCTAAAGGAGGACATACTTCATACTAATACCAGTATTTATCAATGTATATCAAGGCAAAGAATGATATAAAGGCATAGTTTTGGAAAAAAAGAGTGATTTTTTACTTTGTCCCAATTAATTTGCACAGTATAGTAAAAGAGACACACAAAAGCTGCAGACAACTCAAAGCAGCATGGAGAGGTGCATGCTTGGTGTAACCAGGAGAGGTAAGAAGAGGAACTCGTGGTCAGAAAAATGACAAGAGTGGAAGACATCATGATCAGAGTAAAATCCCTGAAATGGCAAAGGGCTGGACATACTGCCAGAAGGACAGACCATCGATGGACAGCCGAAATTTTAGATTGGATTCCAAGGAACAGGAAAAGACACAGAAGAACACCACATGGGAGATGGGTGGATGAAATTCGAAAGTATGCGGGAGTAACATGGGGGAGACTGGCACAAGACATACCGTTGTGGAAGAGGCTTGGAGAGACCTTCGTCCAGCAGTGGATTGATAATGGTTGATAATGATGATGATAATATAGCGAATAGAAAACTTGCCCCCTGTAAGGTTCCATTTTCGCCCCCGGTCCAAAATTCCTGAAATAAACACTGTTCGTAGGAGGGGCAGCACTGCCTGACCTCTTGACTCCAAGGTCAAATGTCTACATACTTAACGGAGTTTGAGTGTTACCGTTTGTTCAGCTAAATAAAACAACTATCCCTCCATCGTCTGGTTCTGGGGGGAGCCGGGGGCGGTCGAGGAGTCCTTTCAAAACTTGTTTTGTTGGCAGAAAATTGAGACATTTTCAATTTGTCATTACTGTAGGAAGAAGCGTGGTATCAGTTTCTCAGGGCGGCTCGACGCAAAATTGCTACTGTGACAAAAATCACAAAAGGAAAAGGAACCTCATTCAGGAAAAATTAGTGTCATTTTTTAAAAAGCCACGAATTGATGATACCGACAGAAGGGAGAATAGACAGGAGGAGACAAAGGTAGAACAATGTGGAATATCTACTGATAATGACCATAATGATGAGCGTACTAACAATGCAAGGAGCGAAACAGATTCTTTCGTATCTTATCTAGTACATCCCAATGATATTGGATTGTACATCAAGAAACAAGTAAGTACCTAACAAACTTGATCATATGTTTTTTAAACTTATTACGTATTGTATATATTCACTTTGAGTCTTGACGTATCCCATTTCAGTTTATGGATTTTATAACATTAGGAGGAAGAAAGGCAACTTAATAACTTATCTAAGAATTGTACTGTTGACTGCTTCAAGGTCTGAGTAGTTGGGGGGGGGGGGATATATAACAATGAATAAATGTGATGAACTTATGAGAGTGAGTCTGGCGACGAAATTCTTAAGGAACACCTACAAAGCTGTGTCCGAAATGCAGGTTACATTACTTGGAGCATACAAAATGATGTCATCTCTTTATACACTGCTGGCCACCCAAAATGCAACACCAAGAAGGAAGCATCCGATTGGCCTGAAATTCGCAGCATGCGTCGCCCGCGAGAGGACATGCAAACGATTAACATTGCAAGGCATATGCAAGTCATGTGCGCCCGGCACGCCACCGAGAAGCACTATAAGAAGGGTGCACAGAAGACGGGGTGTAAGTAGTGGAAGTGTGTTGTGCTGCCGGACCTGTGCGTGGGAAGCTTCCTGATGCTTCGTCGCAGAATACGGCCGTCATTGCAGCACGTTTCGGAGTTCGACAGAGGACGAACAGTGGCTTATCGCGACAGCGGTTTATCGTACCGAGACATCGGCGCCCGTGTGGGTCAACATCCAGCCACAGTGAGGCGAGTATGGATTCGGTGGGTGCAGGAGGGACAGACGGACGGACCGACGTGAGTGATTGCCGCAGCCGCGCATACCACCGAACGAGAGGACCGGCATGTTGTGCGGCGGCCATTGACGGCTCGCACCGCCACATCACGAACGTTAGCGCAGGAATTGGGGTGGGTTGTGCAACAACCTGTGTCAGCACGTACCGTTCGACGTCGTCTGCAGGAGCGGGGACGTGTCGCACGGCGTCCATTGCTGCGATTACCATTGACGTTACACCACCGGCGAGTGCGGCGGAAGTGGGCCGTTGAACGCCGCACCTGGACTACGGAATGGCACGACATTGTCTTCTCCAATGAATCCCGCTTCTGCCTGCAACACCACGATGGTCGGACCCGCGTGTGGCGGCACCGCGGCGAGAGACTGTATGAAGCCTGCACTATGCATCGCCATACCGGTCCGTCGCCTGGCGTTATGGTTTGGGGCGCAATTGGATATGACACCCGCACCCCTCTGGTACACATCGCCGGTACACTCAACAGACACCGCTACATCTCCGACGTTTTGGAGGCTGTAGTGCTCCCTTACCTGCAGGACCTGCCAGCGGCCACGTTTCAACAGGACAATGCGCGCCCGCACGTGGCACGCATCGTGCAACAATTCTTCACGGCCCACCAGGTGTCACTGCTGCCGTGGCCCTCCTGTTCTCTTGATATGTCGCCCATCCAACACATCTGGTCGCTAATCGGCAACCGAGTGGCCCGGCAAGCACCACCCGCGGCTACGTCTGATGAACTGTGGCAGCAACGTGTGAAAGCAGCCGGGACCGACATACCCCAAGCCCACATCCAAAGCCTCTTTCGTTCGATGCCGCGGCCGTTATTGCAAGCCATGGGGGCCACACGAACTATTGATGTCTGCGTGTTCCGCAAGTCGCACGGGCCTGTAAGCTCAATCGTTTCATCTTTGTATCTGTTGTTATGTGTCCAGTAAATCTGGCTTTGCTATTTCGTGTCCTTCTTGGTGTTGCATTTTGGGTGCCCAGCAGTGTATAATTCGATTATTTTGAAAAAGTTTGTAAACAGGATTAATGAAGCTAAATGTTTTAGTGTATTAGGAGATGAGACGACCGATCTGTCGGGTCGAGAGCAACTGTCGGTGTGTGTCAGGTACGCAGACACCGAAAAAGTGGCAATACGGGGGTATTTCATCCAGTTTGTTCCCATCACAGATATGACTGGAAAGGGCATCAGTGATGTTATTTTGAATACCTTGAACTCAGTTGGTATTGCTATAGAATTGCTTCGTGGCCAAGGATACGACGGAGCTTCTGCCATGAGTGGCCAGCTGAAAGGTGTTCAACTTCAAGCCCACATAAAGAGTACAATTCCGAGTACAATCTATGTGCATTGTAGCTCTCACTCCCTGAATTTTACATTTTCCGATTCATGCGCTATACCCTTTGTACGGAACTGCATGGGGACAACTGGAAAAGTGTATGACTTCTTTAACACACCAGAACGGCAGTCGAAGCTGCAGAAGAATACAGATTCTAAAGCTACACAGCTAAAACAGCTGTGCCCTACAAGATGGGTCCAAAGACACGATGCTGTGATTGTATATTCAGAACTGTATGAACCATTGCTTTTCATCCTCCAAGAGATTTCTGCTACATGGCAAGACAGAGACTCAGCATCCTGTGCTCATGTACTATTTAGTGTCCTGCAAAAATGTGAATTTGTAATTGCTCTGCAAATAATAGCCAAAGTGTTTTCCTGCAGTTTACCAGTCTCTAAATACCTTCAAAGTGAAAACATTGACTGACGTTGAACATGCAGAAGATACTGCTCATATTATTCAAGAGATCAGGGACCATGCTGAAGAGGAATTTAACATTCTGTACTCAGAAGCTGAAAAAATCTGTGATAGAGTAGGAATACCAGTTACAGTTCCTCGAGTATTAAATAGCCAAACACACCGCAGCAATGTTGAACACGATTGTCCTGAAAGCTATTATACGCGGTCGAGTCACATTATTGTGACCACCAGATAATATCCAGAGTAACCGCCGTGTGCATCGCGGACAGCAGCTAGACGGGCTGTGAGTGGCTCAATAAGGTACCGGAAGGTGTTCACAGGTATGTGGAGCCATGCTGACTGCAGTGCATCTGACAGCTGCTGGAGGATGCGTGGTGGAGGATCCATGGAGCGAACAACATGATCGAGGTGGTCCCACAGATGCTCAATTGGGTTTAAGTCTGGGAAATTAGAGGGCCAGGGAAGTACTTTGAAGTCTTCATCGTGATCTTCCAACCACTCTCGGACATTTCTAGCTGTATAACACGGCGTAAAAATAATTGCTTACAAACTGATTCGAATTTGAATTAAAACTTTAGCACCAGTTCTGAAAATAAAACCCTCTTTGCTGGTGGTGGGATTAAAATCCACAGCTGCCTTCTCCGGAATCAACTGTTCTACCTATTGAACTACACTGACGAAGCTTATCGCTGCAACTTTGCTGTCCTGACATGTGCGTCACCTGTCAGGAAGGTACGGCACACAATTTCGGATACAGTTTATTCGCGCCATGCTTTGTCATTTGTCCATTTACACGATTTGTTTGTAATACATGCTTCGCCAGTTTGTGTGTAGCCTTGGTAACAGAAAATTTTAATTTCACCTTCAGAATGTTCCGGAGATATTATTTGCTCACATTAAAAAAGGAACGCGCGGTTTTACGTAAGCTGCAAGATAAGGATGTCGTTCACATTGTTGAAGATTCTCTGGGGACTATTTGATCATTACTGCGTCTGCACGCCACGACTTTCAGCTGCAGTCGGTCCGTTTTATGCGGTACCGAAGCAACTGGAAAAAACTGTACAAACAGTATCAGTTTGTTATCTCTGTGGGGTGTGATTGATTGTTTATCCCCAATGTTATCCCTGTCTCTATGGGGTGTGATGCTAATTTTGTTTTGTCGAGCAATGCATATTTATGTATAATTGTATATCATCATCATCATCATCATCATTGTCAACCATTATCAATCCACTGCTGGACGAAGGTCTCCCCAAGTTTCCTCCACAACGGTCTGTCTTGTGCCAGTCTCCTCCATGTCACCCCTGCATACTTTCGAATTTCATCCACCCATCTCCCATGTGGGCTTCTTCTGGGTCTTTTCCTGTCCCTTGGAATTCAATCTAAAATTTCGGCTGTCCATCGATGATCTGTCCTTCTGGCAGTATGTCCGGCCCATTGCCATTTCAGGGATTTAACTCTGATCATGATGTCTTCCACTCTTGTCATTTTTCTGATCCACGAGTTCCTTTTCTTATCTCTCCTGGTTACACCAAGCATGCACCTCTCCATGCTACTTTGAGTTGTCTGCAGCCTTTGTATGTCTCTTTTAGTTAAGGTCCACGTCCCTGCACCATACGTAAGCACTGGAAGGATGCATTGATCAAACACTTTTCTTTTAAGACATAATGGCGTATTGCTCTTGAAAATTATACTGTTTCTTCCAAAAGCTCTCCAGGCAAGTTTCGTACGCCGATTAATTTCTTCATCAATGTGACCCTCACTTGATATCTGCTGTCCAAGATAAACGTACGTGTCTGTTATCTCCAGCTTTTCTTCATCAATCGATAAATCTTCATTTCTTGTAAAAGCATTGAACATCACTTTTGTCTTCTTAAAGCTCATTTTTAATCCCACTTCTTTACTCTTGTCAGCAAGTTCCTGGATCATACTCTGCAGCTCTGATGGGGTAGTTGCACAAATGACTACGTCATCAGCAAAACGAAGGTGGGTTAGATAATCTTCATTAATCTTTATGCCCTTGTTTTCCCAGCTCAGCGACTGAAAAACACCCTCCAATGTGGCATTAAAGAGCTTCGGAGATATGGTGTCACCTTGTCTCACTCCCTTTCCATTTTTTACGTGTGTTGTATTTTCAAACAGCCGAATCTTTGCACTTGCATTTTCATAGATGTTATTAATAATATTAATGTATGCATCTTCAATACCGCAGGTTTTCAGAGCCATTGTAACAGCTGATGGTTTCACCGAATCAAAGGCTTTTTCATAATCGATAAAAGCCATGCACAATGGAAGTTCATATTCCCTCGCTCTTTCAATTAGTTCTCTCAGTACGTGGATATGATCTATTGTGCTGTAGCCACTCCTGAATCCAGCTTGTTCTCTCGGTTGAGCCATGTCCAGTGTTACCTTCAAGCGGTGTGAAAGAACTTTAGTGAAGATTTTATAAACTATTGATAGGAGGCTGATAGGTCTGTAGTTTCCGAGATCCTCAATGTCACCTTTCTTATGTAGCAGGATCATTGTAGCGGTGTTCCAATCCTCAGGAATCTTTCCTTCATTAAGGCATCGAGTGAAATTTGGGCGAGTACTGTTTCGATTTCTCCACTTGCTTCTTGTATGATATCTACAGTAATTCCATCTTCTCCTGGAGCTTTCCACCGCTTTATGTTCTTGATTGCATGTGCAACTTCTGCTGGGAGGACTGGAAGAACTCTGGTACTGGTACCTTCCATGATGTCTGGAGTACATGCATCATCCCTTTCATATAATTTGGAGTAGAAATCTTTCACTCTTGTCAAAATTTCGCCTCTATTTCTTGTTACAGAACCATCTTCTTTTCTCAGTGCCATAATCTGTTTTTCCCCTTACTGAGATGTCCCTTTGCTATCTTTAGGCTTTGGTTATTTTCAATTGCTTTCCTCACTAGTTCACAGTTGAATTTCTTTACGTCTTCAGTGATACTTTTTCGCACTGTCTTGCACAGCTCTATATATTCCACTTTGGAAGTCACATCTTCTTTAGTTGTCCCCATCTCTCTTCTTTTTTTGCATCAACATTTTGGTTTTTCCTGATAATTTGTTCACATACAATTTGTTCTTAGACCCAGCTAATTTTGTTGCTGTTTCCATAAGAGCTTTGGTTACTTTTCTGTTAACTTCAGAAATATCCACTTCTTCCGATGTTAGGCCTTCTAAAGCAGAGAATCTGTTCTTCAGTTCCAATTTGAAGGTATTATGGTGTATTTTAAGGTTGGTTATGTCAATACATTTTGTTTGTCTTATGAGCTTGCCACGTTCAAGTTTAGTGTTGAGGTGCATCTTACATCTCACCAATCTATGGTCACTGCCTGTGTTGAACTTGTTTAGCACACTGCAGTCTTCTATGACGAATTTTTTGTTACACATAATAAAATCAATTTCACTTGTCGTCCCATTTGGATGTCTCCATGTCCATTTCCTGTGTGGCTTTTTCTTGAAGAAGGAGTTCAAGATGAAAAACCCTTCTGCCTCTGCAAACTCAACGAGAGTATTTCCACGCTGGTTTCTGTTGCCGTGACCGAATTTACCTACTGAAGTTTCATTCTGCGGGTTGTACCTCCTTTAACCCAAATTATAGCACGTATGCGGTTTGGCATAGATTCCACAAGGCATTGGAGTGCATCTATGTCTACAGTATACCAAACGGTCACAGGGCAGTCCTTTTACTGTTCAGATTTGACGGAAGAGGACTTTGCTCCCGGATCTGTTTTCCTAACACATCCTATACATTCTCAATGGGGTTCAGATCTCGACTTTGTGGCGTCCAGGGAAGATGGTAGAAGTCGCTGTCATGCTCGCTAAACCACTGCTGAACACATCATGCGCGATGTACAGTAGAATTGTCGTCCATAAAACAGCTGTCACCTGCTGGATGAAAAGTCAACATTGCAGGATGGAACTGATCAGAGATAATTTTCAAATCCTTGGAGTACTCCCGACCTTTCAGAAATATCAGGGGTCTCATTCTGCAACAACAGAACATGCCCACACCATGACACCACCTCCTGAAACTTGAGTTGTGTTTACAAGGCAAGCTGTATCTATTGCTTCATGTAGGTAGATAGTTTGCGCCTGGCTTTATGTCGTGCGCGTCCTGCTACCATTAACTACCAAACGCCGTAGACGGATGACGACTAGAGACCTCTCTCAGGACCTCGCCGCTGCGACTGGAACAACAATTTCGAGGCAAACTGTATACAGACGCCTAGCAGAGAAGGCCCTTTACGCCCGGCGACTAGTGGTGTGTGTCCCCCTCACCAGATTGCAGAAGAGAACCCGTCTTTCGTAGAGCCAAACACATCTTTCTTGGACACAGTAAGATTGGGGCCGTGTACTTTTCTGTGATGAGTAGAGATTCAATACACAAAGTGATTTTCGACGAGTCTTCATCTGGAGACAGGGTGGGGACAGCTATCATCCCTCCAACATAAGAGAAATCAACCACTTTGGTGGAAGTGGAATCCTTGTGTGGGCAGGCATCATGTTGGATGGCCGTACACCACTGCACGTCTTCTATGGTGGCACTGTGACCGCACAGCGCTATAGGGATGAGGTCCTTGAACCTTATGTGAAGCTTTTCTGGGGAGCTGTCGGACCGAACTTCATTTTTAAGGACGATAACGCGAGGCCACATAGAGCTCAGCCGGTCGACGATTTTCTGGAGGGAGAGAATATTCGCCGTATGGTGTGGCCAGCGAAGTCGCCGGACCTAAATCCTATAGAGTATGTTTGGGATGCTCTAGGAAAAGCCATTGCACGACGTCAACCCTCTCCCAGGACCCTCCAGGCGTTAAAATCCGCGCTTTTAGAAGAATGGGATTTGTTGTCACAAGTTGTTATCAACAACCTCATTTACAGTATCAGGGCTTGTTGTGCGACTTGTAAAGCTGTGCGGGGTGACCACACTCCCTATTAGCTGGACCGTTCTCGAGATATGATGCATCATGTTTGGACCGTTTTTGGTCTAATTTGCATATCGCACGCAATTTACCTCCTGTTCGTTTTGTTATGTTGCTATTGCATGTCTCATAGTAAAAGCCATCTCTGTACCAAATTCCATTGCAATAAACCATTTAGTTTTCAAGATATCACAGAATATGTGTTTGTGACCTTAATTTTGGACATCAGTGCATATTAATTAGACGACCGAGGTTTTCCGGGCATGCGTTGTTCGTATCTGCATAACGCATGCGCATCTAGTAATTGCCTAACATAGGACGACTGTTCAAAACGACAATGACTTTTGAATCACCCTAATATAAATAGCTACTTTCACCCACTAGTAGCAGAAATGTGTGCTGCAAAAAATCACAAATTGTGCATAAAGCATTTCTCAAAACGAAAGATATCCAAGGCAAACGAAATTTTTTTTGCAAATCGGGTTCTTAGAAACGAAAATACGGTTTCAAGAATGGTACAAATGGAAATAAACACTTACACCCTTAGTATCAAAATTGTGTGCTACAAAATTTAGCAAATATATGAAAAATATTCCTCGGCACAACCGCTATCAGTAGCAAAAATAATTTTTTAATTCTTCTACCGAAAAAAGGGCTGTTCTTCACAAAGTCACTGCATTCTTTCAATGTATAACCCAATACATGTCATGGTAAGAGATAAATTCACAATATCATATTAGCCATTGAAATGTTTTGGCTGTTTTGAAGTTTTCCTTGCACATCTGTCGAGTGTAAACGGGGATTCAGAAATCGTGAAGAAGTCAAAGCAAACTCAACACTGGAGATGTTTCAGGCTTAATGAGGGTATTACTTGACATCCCAGATGTTGCACTATTTGATACTTTCGGGGGTGTCATTATGGATTCAATCAGGTGAAAAAACAAAAAGAAAAGTTGTTACTAAATCTTACACTGCAAGGCTGGGTGCAGTGAATGAAGGATGAACTTTAATCTAAAATTAACTAAATAACATAGTACAAATATTACGAAATATTTTCACGCACTGATTACGATTTGTATGCCAACTAATGAACGTGTAAGTTACATTTAAATTTAGTTAATCTTTTCACGTGTTACGTACTATACAGAAAGGAAATAAAACTAATACAGTATGCATGTACTAAATCTAAATGCATTATTGCTGGTGTCGTTTATAGACCAGTAGAAATGGGTGCGGACCACTAACTTCTGGTATACACTGGTCCGCAGGATCAGTTAAGTTTTTCAAAATTCTTCCACTGGATCGAGATCACGGTAGGTGAATCGTGAATGGTTAGGAACGGGTCAAGTGGTTCGACGAATTGCTTTTTCAACTGTACCTTGCCGATGGTTATGAGAGAATTCGTTTGTTTTTAGTTTGGCAGTTGAATACCACTGTGAGCAACTCAATGTGCTGTATGCAGCCTCTTGTCTCAAATTTAGGTCCACTTTGAATTGCAAGATTGATGCCATCTCTTGTCGAAGTGAAAACAAGTCGTAAAACTTAACTCTTGCAAAATCCAGTCTCTTGCTTTAAGCAGTAAAACGAAAGAAAAATGTCCCCCTGCTTCCATGTAACATAATGCTGTGACAAAGAACATTTCTCTGTCTTGCTTGATAAGAAAATTTTCTTCAACCTCTCTTTTAACAGCCACGTTTCTTGAACCGTTAAATTTAGGTCCAGGGAAAGGGAAGAGCCAATGCCGTAAGATAAACACACCATCCTTGCTTCACCATGGATTCGGGCTCGGGAACATCCCAAACGAATATTAGAAGCTAGCACCTTGTACCATTCACGTCAAAATTTGAAGTCGAGAGCATGAATCTATCTTCCATGGTCATGGCTCTTTAGGATGGCTAGAACAATATGTAACGGCATGGGCTATGTTCCCACGGGAGACTTTAGGTCCTTAGATTTTACTGGTCCCACGCCTGAATGCCCAAGCATTGTCGACATCTTTGGCGATCTAGTTCATTGAGTCATGATCCCTCTCTATTCCTATGATGATGGATATTTCCAGCAGGATTAAGTACAATACCACATTGTCTCAGAATGGTTTTGGAACATGGAGACTTTCCACTTGCTTCCCATACCTCTATCCCGGAGCAATTGTGGAATGAAGTCGAATGGGACATCAGAGTCGTCTGGATCCATTTCTGTCCAATCTGCTTGAATTAGAAGCTGCTATCCTACACGCATGTTTGCCCATACATGACTAGATCGTTGCCGAAACTTGCTTGAATCAATGCCGGGGAGTACTGTGGCTTTTCTGAAGATCAAACATGGTCCAACAATTATTAGGTTTGTTCTCCTAATAATAAACTAGGTACTCAGTGTATGTATGAACATTTCTTTACAGCGACACATTGATATTGGGCAAAGGAAAAAAATACAAATTTGACAGGAAATGCTGAATTAGACCTGTTGTAATAAAAATTCACATATACTTTACAACGTACGGACATCATCTAAGAAATTGGTTGAGAGACAGGACGACATAGCAAAAGTCCCACACAATACGTAAACATAACATCTATTTAGAAAATAAATTCCGGTACCAGTTTCAACAATGAAATTCGTAACATTGCATGAGATAAATTTGGTACATTTTTCAGTTACATCACCTTAGTAAAATTCTAAGACGTTGACGATCTTGGAAAAATTGCATCTTCTGTAGATAATTTACACATATGACCAAGCTATATTACGCCAAATGTGCAATGTTACTCTGGAAAGATCGTAATCAAAAGGGGGAAATTCTGCCATTTGGGATTTCTCGGGCCATTGAAAAGAACCCGAACTCATAGGTCAACATGCAGACACCAATGTTCTGAAGAAGTTCCCATGCCTTGGCTATGTGAATATATCAGAAAGACAGGAGGAAATTTTACGAGCAGAATAAACAACCGTTTCCCCTCAGAATTTCCGGTTTTCGGGGTGCAATTTTCTTACTTCAAGAGCTTGTGTTTAGTTTTCAGTAGAGACTTGGGTGCTGTATTTCCTGGCCAAAAATGCTAAATTAAATTATTCCTCTTATCTTTGTTTGCTCCCACTCACCCCGAATAACTGTCAACTAGAATACCATACTCAAAACTATAACATACGCGACGAATTTGACGGACATTAGTGTTCTACGCTCAAAAATTTGTTTTCCCCTAGGAGACCTAAAACTATTTTCGAGAGCTACAGAAATGACACTTCTCACTTCGTTAGGTACAGACTATATTTTTATAGCTTTCCAGTCAGACAACATTAATATCAACGATCGCACTGCAGTATTATCTCCTCTTTGAATTGCAAGATTGATGCCATCTCTTGTCGAAGTGAAAACAAGTCGTAAAACTTAACTCTTGCAAAATCCAGTCTCTTGCTTTAAGCAGTAAAACAAAAGAAAAATGTCCCCCTGCTTCCATGTAACATAATGCTGTGACAAAGAACATTTCTCTGTCTTGCTTGACAAGAACATTTTCTTCAACCTCTCTTTTAACAGCCACGTTTCTTGAACCGTTAAAACTGCTTTGAAAAATGCTAGGATTTTTTTTCTAGGCAAACAACGTTTTTAACCCGAACAACTTCTGGCTATACGAGTCACAAGTTTCCCAAACTCTTAGTTCAGGAGAAATGCACCTATTTCGACCCTAGAACTTCTTGATACTATGCAAAACAGAGTTCGCCTGGTTAACAACCAAGCAGTCTGAGAATCTCTTCAACCACTTTTACGCAAGCGAGCAGTTGAAGCTCTCTGTGTCTTTTATTGTTACTATCATCGACATTCCTACGAAGTGCTACGAGTCATTGTCCCATGAGCGTCAGTTTTTTGTCATACGAAAAAAAAAAAAAAAAAACGGGTGCGCAATACCCGTTTGTTACCCAGATGAACTAATAAGTGTCCCACTATTCTCTTCGTTAACTCACCAACTTCGCAACATCAGCAATTTGATATGTGGTTGCCTTTTTCTGGCAAATTGCAATCTTCAGTAATCTGAATTGAATTGCTCTTAAACACTGGAAAATTGGTCATTCAGCTTATCCTTCGCATTAATGGTCGATTTTTCATTAAAAGAAAGGGCTTGAGCACAGCGATGTGATATTGATAAATCTAGAGCTAGAAAGAAATAATTAGGTAAATAACATGGAGGTGGAGTTGGTAAGTTACGGAAGACTGCAATAACGTCATAATTTCGAGCTATGAATTCTTTTCAAGTGAGCGTTGGATGATTATTGCGCACCAATAAAATATCATTACAATACTTAGCACGGAAAAAGTATGAAGTATCCTTCCACTAACCTTAAATCTTAGTTCTCCAATTGGAGGTTGGGCGTAAGGTACTCCTAAATAGGTAATAACTTCCCTATCCTCCGAAAGCTGCAACACCTTACCGGTGATAGGTCCAGCAGGAGGTGTTAGGTAAGTTGCTGTATAGGCATCAGCATCTCTGGCCTCACGATATTTAATTAATTTCACAGTCTCTATAAAGCCATCAGTTACATATCTGGAATCTCCCTTACTCGAAGATAACAGGGCAACGTGGAGTGAGGTTAAAAAAGCTCACTGATAACATCCACAACATGATGTAAATTCCCACAGTCGGTCACGAAAACATTCCTCTCTCACGCGAAGCAGGTAGTTTTCTCAATTGCTTCCAACAGGAGAAGCTCGTGTGCGTTTTGTTGTTCTCGCCAGTAACCTGCGTTTCGGAGGAGCCTGGATCGTTGCTACGTTACTGTTGCTATGATCAACTAAATCGATTTCTATCTACATCTTCCCTAGAAGATGTAATGTGATTAACGTGCAAGAAATAACGTGCAAGAAATTGGAAACACGGATCTGGTGCCTCATTTACATGCACACACGGATCTTCACCAACGTTTTTCAAAAGAGGAAATTAATTTACCTGTTGTTCTGCTTCTAACCAAGGCTTTCATTTAAGGAGAATAACGAACATAATGAAATTCCCTTAATGAAAGACTGGCTGTTAGCCCAGTTACTTTATGTAATGTAAAGGATTTGTCGTCGTGATTTTTTTTTAATTTTTAGCTATTAGTACCGTGAGTAACAAAAACGTGTGAAGATTCGCGACAGAAAAATGGTTCTCCCAAAAAATTCCGGAATATTCTCAAAATTACCGTCCGCACACATGACAATCGCTCTGGTTTATTTTTATGAAAATTCGAAGGTTTTATTCTGTAATGCTTATATTACGGACACGGGTTATTACCCGAGTAACCAAAAACAGCAAAGCTTTTATTGTCCGTTTGACACAGATAAATTATACCCCGTTGAACATAAGCTGATTCCTATTCAGATGTTATTTTCTGAAACAGAAAATTCGTTATAAACATTCGTATAAAAGACGCTACATTGGGGCGAATTTTGATGAAATTTGTGTATATTTTCCTTCATAATTCTAAGCTTGCTATGTTTAAGACATTAACTCTTATTAGTTGGCTCTTGCTGAAGCCTGAAATCATAGGTGTCAATGAACTCTGGTAACGACGGCCTCGCGTCTCGTTCCTTTCTGCACCTTGAGTGACGTTCATCGGCTGCCCAGAGTATTTGACCTGGTAATCTCTTCCCGCACGAGGACTGATGGTTTGCTGGTTGTTTGAGGTGCCGTGCTCAAACGGTTCGCGCCACTCATTGACTGACTCCCCTATTTCCAGTTCTTTCTCATTCCACATAGTCTTCTGTAAACGTTTTTTTTTTTTTTTTTGGTCTTGTATATTTACCTGTTTGTTATTCTGTGATCTCTCATTTTATTGATAGTTTTTTCCTACCTGCAGTAAAACGGCTAATACACCAATTGTGTATACAAAAATAGCCTGAGCCTAGTTACGTTCTGGTGCATGTGCTGTAATTTTTTTAAAAAAGGAGAATTTTGTGCATGTAGGAAAATTTTCAGAATGAAGAGATACAGAGAGGAGAATGACAGACCATCCTATGCCCTCAGGAGAAGGTCAGCTTGGCCCATGGGAGACATTACTCCCCAAATAACGGGAGAAACAGATATCACCGTGTGGGGAATGGAGCAGAAGACGATTTAACCCTTTAAGCGGCCGATGTACTTGAACCAACCCAGCAAAAACAGTCTTGCTGGGCCAGCAATGGGCCACTGGTGGCTGCCAGCACTGCCAACGGTGGCCCAGAACTATGTTGCCGCCGCCCAACCGTTAATAAAATGCCCCGGCGGCCACCACATGGGCCAACAGTGCCATATGTCCCCATCAGCTGTCATATGTCTGAACAAAGCCATTAGTTAACCATCACATGCAGGCAGTGGCTGCCACAAGTGTGCAAGCACGTGCCATAAATGATGGCTAGGCCTAATGTGGTCCGCTAGTTCCCCGACAGTGGCAGCCGGCAATTACGTGACGTAACTGATGGCTTGCCGAATTTTGTCCGCCAATTTCCCAGTAGTGGCCATAAAAAAATAATAATAAAGGGAAACGCAGTTTCCCAAAGCTACAACTACTTTTTTCGCCTTACGAAACTGCTGCATTACAGCACTGTGCTGGAGAAATTTTCTCAACAGGTCCTGAAAAGCGCTCATTTGGATCTGGGTGGAAACGAACCAAGACCTGTCTGTGTTGGAAGCGGGCGCTCTAATAACGGGACTGATTTGACACGCACGAGCGTTTGCTTGAAGCTTTTTTTTTTTTTTCATTGGAGGTTTAACGACTACCGTGAGCAATTCAAGGGGCTATAAGCAGTCGCCCGTCCCTAATTTAGGGTCACGGGTTCCGAGAAGGGAGAGAACCGTGCCGTGTGACAAACACAACATCCATGCCCGTTTCGGACGAATGGTCAGAAGCCATCGCTTAGACCACTTAAAGCTGAGTCTCTTTCCTGAGGAATGTGTAACGAATGGTTCTCTTTTTAATTTTACAATATTACGAGGTATTTTTCATAAATATCAGTTTCATATAATTCATAAATTAATTTTTTCAACGTAACGATTGTTTTTTTTTTTTACCTTATGGGAACTTCACTCATTTTCAACGACTGTACCAACTTAAAGGCGCTTTCCAAAGTTTCGTGCTGTCCTTGTCGTCTTGAGAGGCGATTGTTGAATTATATTTACTCGTTCATGTCACATTCTGTTACATTTTTAACGTTGTATCTTTCCTTTCCGTTGTCCGAAGCTACATTTGTTTTAAAAAAGGAAAGATATTTTATTTTACTTCTCGTTATTTTTAGAAGTGAATTCCTCTAGTCTTGTGTATTCAACCCATGGATGAGTACATTATCTCAACATAGCTTTTTTATTTATTTTTTCTCACAACGTTTTCTTAATGTTTTCCAGGACTTATGTTTCAAGCGGTTCAGTGTGTGTTAAAACGAAAGATTACACAGAAATGATTTCTTGTTATTCATGGGAATGGAGTGGGTGTATTTGGTTTGGTTTGGCTTTTGTAATTTTAATGGCACAAGGGCCATGGTTGGCCAAAGAGCGCCAAACAAAAGGCACTCAAAACTAGACAAAAAAATTAATTAAAAAACGCACAAAAGTTTAAAAAACAGACTGATTCGGTAAAAGTGAAAGATGAGAGGGAATATGTTAAAAACTAGACGAGTTTAAAAAAGTCAATCTCTTTTAAAAACGAAAACACTGCGAGCATGTCGCATTCGTCACCAAGGATAGTCTGCAGCGTAGCTGCTCCGTCGTCCAACAAATGAGAATGAAAGTAACGAAAACGACGATCACAAAACCGAACACAAGTGCACAAAACATGAATGACTGTGAGACGACAATTGCACGCCTCACACACTGGGACAGTGTCGCCACACAGCAGGAAGCGGTGAGTGAAACGGCAATGCCCAATGCGGAGACGGGCAAGAACAACTTCCTCACGGCGGTTCTTCCGCAAACTAGACTTCTATAGTCCGATCTGTGGTTTGATGGCATGAAGGTTATTGCTGCCCTGTTGAGAATACATGGACTGCCACTCGTCCACGATAAATTTCCGGATCAAAGGGCGAAAATCGCGGAAATACAGTGGTAGCCGCGCAGGTGTCATGGAGGAAACAGACCTGGCAGAGAGGTCTGCCAGCTCGTTACCCCGAATCCCAACATGGCCAGGAACGCAACAGAATCGGACCAAGAATCCAGCACCCGCCAAAGTCCCAAGAAGACGACGAACATCACGGATGACCGGTGAGTCCGTGTCCTCCGGAGAGGATAAGGCTTGGATGACTGACTGGGAATCGATGCAAATCATAGTGCGACGATGGCAAGACCAAATGTGGCGCAAAGCAAGGTATACCGCACGCATCTCTGCCGAAAAGACGGTGGATTCCGGCGGAAGCCTCTCAGCATCAGTGTCATCGATACACACAAAAGCGGACCCAACAACATTCCCGGACTTCGAGCCATCGGTGAAGACAGGCACGAAATCCGGATAGAGAGACTGTTGTTCGGCAAACAGCTTCTTGTACACCAGAGCAGGAGTGGATGACTTTGGCCACACACAGAGAGAAAGGTCAGCCATTGCTTGAACCGGCTGCCAAGGGGGTTCATTAAAAAATCGGGTGACACCAATCGTCGACAAATTTAGACCAGCATCTCGCACTATGTTTGACTTCCGAATCCCGTACGTGGAAACACAGGAAGGGCGGTTGGAAAACAAACGAGCACATTGCGGTTGGAAAACGGAATCATGCAGTGGATGATCAGGAAGAGATTTCAACTTTGTGTAGAACTGAAGAGACAGCTGCGTACGGCGGAGGCATAACGGCGGATCATGAGACTCGGCATACAGGCTATGCACGGTAGAAGTACGAAAAGCACCGGTACACAGCCGCAAAGCTTGGTGATGGACGAGATCCAGGAGCTTCAAAACGGAAGGCCGTGCAGATTCGTACGTTATGCAGCCGAAGTCAATCTTTGACCGCACAAGGCAGTGGTAAATGCTGAGCATTGAGCACCTGTCAGCCCCCAAGATGTTCGATAGAGGACCTTCAGGATACTCAATGACTTCGTGCACTTCACCTTTAAAGATTGAATATGAAGACGGAAGGTGAGTGCGCGGTCAAAGGTGACTCCAAGGAACTTGACTGCAGACACCACAGGAATGGTAATACTCCCCAGACGAAGATTGGGGTCTGGTGAAGATCCCGTTTGCGGCAAAAATGCACGCAAACGGTCTTCTGGGTCGAGAAGCTAAAGCCATTGTGAGAAGCCCAGTTAGGGATCTTGTTAATAGCCGTCTGCAGCTGTCTTTCAATGGTGTGCATGTTAACAGAAGCGCAAGAAATCTGTAGATCATCCACGTACATGGTTCCACGAACCGTTGGAGGAAGCAGTTTGAATATGTGATTCACACGAAGGATGAACAGAGTGAGTGATAAAATGGAGCCTTGAGGGACACCCTGCTCTTGTGAGTACATCGCAGAGAGGGTCGACCCAACGTGCACATGGAACATCCGGTTCTGGAGAAAACCGGCAATGAATGTTGGTAAATTTCCCCGCAATCCGCAGTCGTGCAGATCACGGAGAATGCCGTATCTTCACGTCCGATCGTAGGCTTTTTCCATGTCGAAGAACACGGAGACCATGGCCTGACGCCGAACAAACGCCTCCCAGATAGATGTCTCAAGGCGAAGATGATGATCGGTATTGGATCAAAAACGACGGAATCCACTCTGATGAGGGGGAAAGATGTGATGAGTTTCTAAATAAAATATCAAACGAAAATTGATGATGCTCTCGAGCACTTTACAAAGGCAGCTCGTCATAGCAATTGGCCGGTAGTTCAACGGGTTTGTGGGATCTTTACCAGGTTTGAGAACAGATATAACAAAAGCAGTGTGCCAAGAATCGGGAAAATCGTGCTCATGCCAAATCCTGTTAAACAGGATTAGCAAACATTCAAGAGATGACGGAGAGAGGTGCTTCAGCATGTCGTAATGGATGTTATCCTGTCCGACAGATGTCCGGCGGGACCAATTCAAAGCAATTTTCAGTTCCACGGCAGTCAGCGGGCTCTTATATTCCTCCGAGGAAAACGGTCCGAAAGGAAATCTTTGACTTCTTAAGCCGCGTCTGCAACTGCCGGAATGAAGAAGGGTAATTGCTGCTGCTGGACACCGAAGAAAATGCGGTGCCAAGACAGTCAGCAATACCTTGAGCGTCAGCAACCGTTCGTCCATCACTCTCGAGAATGGAGAGTTCCCCAGATGGGTACTTTCCCCGAATCATACGAATCCTGTCCCAAACGATCTTAGGGCTGGTAGTGCTGTTAATTCCGGCTACATAGTGTATCCACGAGTCCCGTTGACTATGACGACGAACCAATAGCGCGTAGGACTTTGCTTTCTTGAAAGCAAAGAGGTTCGCATCGAGACGACTAAGACGTCTCATAATACGTCTCAGAGTCCATGAGCTCCAGGCCGTCTCCAGTGTCTGGAGGTAAGATAGGGTTGTGCTCACTCCCCGTGTTTATGGATGGTTTTGCCAGACTGAGTGTTAGAGCTGTGTTTCGGTGAGGATGTGCCTGGTTTCACCGGATCGGGTTTCTTCTTCGATTTGCCCTGAACTTGGGTCCCAGTGCTGGCAGAGGAGCTTCTCGGCAACGGTGTGGATGCCGCTTTGGATTCAAGACGGCGAGACTTTAGTGCCTCCAATCCAGCAACAACGATGTCCTCGAAATCGTAGGGACACCGCGCTGGGATGTGAACCTCAGTCTGGACAGCAACAGTAGCCTTCTGGACCACAACTGAGGCATACGAACGTCGACCTGACGGCCCAGGAGCGATCCGCCGTCTGGCCTCTGGATAAGAGAGATGCTCAACGGTCTTCAGTCGTTGAATAGCCTGCTCCTCCACACACTTGGGACATTGCTTAGAAGCGGCAGAGTGGGTACTGTCGCAGTTGGTGCAGTGTTCAGATGCCGCCGAACATTCCAGCAAAAGATGATCCACAGAACCACAGCGACCACACCTAGCCATGACTGCTGGGAGTGTCCGTAACACTGGCACTTGAAGCACCTGAGAGGATTGGGCATATAGGTCCGAACGTCAAGATGTAAGTACCCTGCCTTGATGGAAGTCGGTAGGGTTGGGGAGTCGAAAGTTAAGATGATATTGCGAGATGGAACAAGTTTCCCATCTCGCCGAAAGAGAATCCGTCGAATCCCAGTGACATGTTGTTCCCCTAGTTCGTCAAGTAGCTCCTCATTTCTGCAGTCAATTAAGTCGCTGGAGGTGACCACGCCGCGAGAGGAGTTCAAGTAGCCGTGCGGTGTCACTTGCATCGGAATACCCAACAGTGTGGTCGTGGTAAGCAGAGTGGTACTATGTCTGGAATGAGAGGTTTCGACAAGAAGATATCCTGAAGGAAGGTTCTTGACATTGCGCGGAGAGCCAGCAACGGCTTGAAGAGCCTTATTGATCCAGAAGGGGCTCTTGGTACTCAAAGGTTGTAAAGGATCGATAGAATGTATCAAGAGAAACAGAGCATTGCAAGTGTCAGAGACAAGTTTCTTGGTGAAAGGGATGGTCCCATCCTCCATTGGACGCTTTGGTGTCGTAGCATGGGAGATGTCTTTGGAACCCATACAGAAGAGAGAAGGTTCATCAGCCGACTTCCCCACCCCCTACCGAGCCCAACGAGGGAGAGCCGGAGGTCCACAAGCCCAAGTGGACGCAGGACACGGCTCTAGGGATAGCAAGCGGATATAGGAAGTTGATAGGGCAGACATGCGCTCGGCGAGCACCCTGACTTTCCCATGCCTGGGGAACACCCCTTTGGCATGCCCACCCTACCCCCAAACTCACCCTGCCGAATGTAACGACAAGCCGTTAGAAGTCTGGACTCCACTCGGCCACAGATTTCCTGACTAGAAGAGGGTTAGTTCCTAGCCACCCGTTTAGGATGAAGCAGGGGGCAAAGAGGAGTGTTGGCACCTGGCAACAACAACACCCAGGCCACCAGAAACCTCAGCCTCCAGCATCCCCTTTTCCACCTTACGAGTCACCGCACACGGCAAACGTGCAGGCAGGTATAGCTAACCAGCTCGGAAAACCAAAGAAGGGAACATAAAATGGAGAAGACGGGAAAGAAAAAGAAAAACTAAAATCCAGAGCCGGCGCATAATCACCACCTCAGCAATCTACAACTGAGGCGGGAGCGTGTCAAGTGAAAAAACAAAAAACATAAAAAATGTGAAAATCATTACATACAGTACATGTCGGTTCGGGCCGTGGGGACGCCATCCCCCAGCAGCTGGGTGAACAGCTGTCCCTTCGGTGATGTAATGGTACAAGACGAAAAAGCAAGATGTTCCGTCACGAGGTCAGCTCGGGCCGTGGGGGCGCCGCTCCCCAAATAACCGGAAAACCAGTTATCCCCGTGCGGGGGTGGGTGTATTTCATGCTTGTAATCTAGTATTTCATGGCTTAATCTGATATCTTCGTCAACGTGGCATTTCATTACACTGGTCAACAAAAAAAAAAAAAAAAATTCTGGCCTGGATTTTTCCAGCTGTTTTAGACTAATTTCAGGGTGCTGATTCCAAATCTGATCTCAGATTTGCTCTATCACATCTCATTTTTATGCTATCGGCATACCCAATTTTCATTGATTTTACCCGAAATTAACTCTTTGTCACTTATGATTGCAAGTTGTTGCGAGTCAGTGACTGCTTTAGTATTAAAATATGGTGTTGTAGTTTTCGGATAGTGTGTTTATAATATCATTTTATGTAGATCATCATCATCATCATTGTCAACCATTATCAATCCACTGCTGGACGAAGGTCTCCCCAAGTTTCCTCCACAACGGTCTGTCTTGTGCCAGTCTCCTCCATGTCACTCCCGCATACTTTCGAATTTCATCCACCCATCTTCCATGTGGTCTTCTTCTGGGTCTTTTCCTGTCCCTTGGTCCAATCTAAAATTTCGGCTGTCCATCGATGGTCTGTCCTTCTGGCAGTATGTCCAGCCCATTGCCATTTCAGGGATTTAACTCTGATCATGATGTCTTCCACTCTTGTCATTTTCGGATCCACGTGTTCCTCTTCTTATCTCTCCTGGTTACACCAAGCATGCACCTCTCCATGCTACTTTGAGTTGCCTGCAGCCTTTGTATGTCTCTTTTAGTTAAGGTCCACGTCTCTGCACCATACGTAAGCACTGGAAGGATGCATTGATCAAACACTTTTCTTTTAAGACATAATGGCATATTGCTCTTGAAAATTATGCTGTTTCTTCCAAAAGCTCTCCAGGCAAGTTTTGTACGCCGATTAATTTCTTCACCAATGTGACCCTCACTTGATATGCTATCCCACACTCACCAACCCGCTTGGCCAGCGTGGTGAGTTATGGCCAAACCCCTCCAAAATGACTCCACAACTTAAATCTTGGCCCTCAGTCTCCGGCAGCTGGAATGTACCTGGCCAAGGCAGCGGCCAGTGCGACATGAAGGCAGAGGGTGCTAAGAATCCCCGGAGGACCGGACTAGGCTGCCATCTGATGCTGACCATGGCTACGTACAACGGACGCTCCCTATCTTCTGATTCAAGGCTTCTTGAATTGGAAGAGGAACTACAAAGGATCAAGTGGGACATCGTCGGGCTAAGTGAGGTAAGGAGAAAAGGAGAAGATCTCATTGAACTGAAAAGTGGACATCTCTTCTACTATCGTGGGACAGATACTGGCAGAACTAGTGGTGTTGGATTTATAATAAACAAGAAACTGAAGGATAAAGTTGTAGAAGTTGAAAGTTCCTCTGACAGAGCTGCACGACTCGTTATCCAACTCTCGAGAAGATACCAGGCTCAGATTATTCAAACTTATGCACCCACCACAAGTCATGCTGAAGAAGAAATTGAAGAATTTTATGAGGAAATTCGTGATCTAAATAATAAAGGTAAGCAGCACTTGAAGATAATTATGGGAGATTTCAATGCAAAAATAGGGCAACGGCAACAGAATGAAACTTCAGTAGGTAAATTCGGTCACGGCAACAGAAACCAGCGTGGAAATACTCTCGTAGAGTTTGCAGAGGCAGAAGGGTTTTTCATCTTGAACTCCTTTTTCAAGAAAAAGCCACGCAGGAAATGGACATGGAGACATCCAAATGGGACGACAAGTGAAATTGATTTTATTATGTGTAACAAAAAATTCATCATAGAAGACTGCAGTGTGCTAAACAAGTTCAACACAGGCAGTGACCATAGATTGGTGAGATGTAAGATGCACCTCAACACTAAACTCGAACGTAGCAAGCTCATAAGACAAACAAAATGTATTGACATAACCAACCTTAAAAAACACCATAATACCTTCAAATTGGAACTGAAGAACAAATTCTCTGCTTTAGAAAGCCTAACATCGGAAGAAGTGGATATTTCAGAAGTTAACAGAAAAGTAACCAAAGCTCTTATGGAAACAGCAACAAAATTAGCTGGGTCTAAGAACAAATTGCATGTGAACAAATTATCAGGAAAAACCAAAATGTTGATGCAAAAAAGAAGAGTGATGAGGACAACTAAAGAAGATGTGGCTTCCAAAGTGGAATATATAGAGCTATGCAAGACAGTACGAAAAAGTATCACTGAAGACGTAAGGAAATTCAACTGTGAACTAGTAAGGAAAGCAATTGAAAACAACCAAAGCCTAAAGATAGCAAAGGGACATCTCAGTAAGGGGGAAAACAGATTATGGCACTGAGAAAAGAAGATGGTTCTGTAACAAGAAATAGAGGAGAAATTTTGACAAGAGTGAAAGATTTCTACTCCAAATTATGTGAAAGGGATGATACATGTACTCCAGACATCATGAAAGGTACCAGTACCAGAGTTCTTCCAGTCCTTCCAGCAGAAGTTGCACATGCAATCAAGAACATGAAGCGGGGAAAAGCTCCAGGAGAAGATGGAATTACTATAGACATCATACAAGAAGCAAGTGGAGAAATCGAAACAGTACTCGCCCAAATTTTCACTCGATGCCTTAATGAAGGAAAAATTCCTGAGGATTGGAACAACGCTACAATGATCTTGCTACATAAAAAAGGTGACATTGAGGATCTCAGGAACTACAGACCTATCAGCCTCCTATCAGTGGTTTATAAAATCTTCACTAAAGTTCTTTCACACCGCTTGAAGGTGACACTGGACATGGCTCAACCGAGAGAACAAGCTGGATTCAGGAGTGGCTACAGCACAATATATCATATCCACGTACTGAGAGAACTAATTGAAAGAGCGAGGGAATATGAGCTTCCATTGTGCATGGCTTTTATCGATTATGAAAAAGCCTTTGATTCGGTGAAACCATCAGCAGTTGCAATGGCTCTGAAATCCTGCGGTATTGAAGATGCATACATTAATATTATTAATAACATCTATGAAAATGCAAGTGCAAAGATTCGGCTGTTTGAAAATACAACACACATAAAAATTGGAAAAGGAGTGAGACAAGGTGACACCATATCTCCGAAGCTCTTTAATGCCACATTGGAAAATGTCTTTCAATCACTGAACTGGGAAAACAAAGGGATAAAGATTAATGGAGATTATCTAACCCACCTTCGTTTTGCTGATGACATAGTCATTTTTGCAACTACCCCATCAGAGCTACAGAGTATGATCCAGGAACTTGCTGACAAGAGTAAAGAAGTGGGATTAAAAATGAACTTTCAGAATGCAATGCTTTATGTAGATATCCATATTTATTTAATATTTTGCTTCTGTAGGTCGTGATCTAACAATGGCTACAACATCTGAAAGAAGGAAATGCAGTAATCACCCAGATATCTTCTGCTACATCTGTGGCAGCTTCACTTTGCAGGATCAAAGACGCAACATCAATACCTTTGTCAAGAAGGTTTATCTTGCCTACTTTAAAGTACGACTTGGAGACCAAGACAAAAATTGGGCTCCTCACAAAGTGTGTAAAACCTGTGTTGAAACTTTGCTATCATGGTCTAAAGGAAAGAATGCTAAGCTGAAGTTTGGTGTGCCAATGGTTTGGAGAGAACCTACAAACCATTTGGATAACTGCTACTTCTGCCTTGTCAATGTAAAAGGTTTCAATAAGAAAAACAAACAACGCTTACAATACCCAGATATGCCATCTGCCAGACGACCAGTTGAGCACTGTGAGGAAATACCTGTGCCTGTATTTACTGAGCTACCAGAGATTGATGTTGAATCCCTCAGTTTACCTGCTTCTACAGATGATGATGATGATGCTCAGATCGAATATACGTCATCTGATGCAGATTGTGATAACATTTCTTTGTTTAGTCAGCCTGAATTGTTTTTTGTTTTTTTTGGTTGGAGGTTTAACGACCACCGTGAGCAACTCAATGGGCTATAAGCAGTCGCCCGTCCCTAATTTAGGGTCACTGGTTCCAGGGAAGGGAGAGAGCCAGTGCCGTAAGACAAACACAACATCCATGCCTCACCGGGATTCGAACCCGGACCCCATTCGGACGAATGATCAGAGGCCATCGCTTAGACCACTGCGCCACCGGGGCGGCCAGCCTGAATTGAATGATCTTGTAAGAGATTTGTATTTGCCGAAGCAGCCTGCTGAATTGTTGGCTTCCAGGCTGGAAGAGAAAGGACTACTTAGACCTGACGCTAGTGTCTCCTTTTATCGTAACAGAGAAGCAGCACTGCGAAAGTACTTCCATTCAGATGGTCAACTTGTTTATTGTAATGATGTTGAAGGGCTTCTTCTCAATATGGGACTGCCCGCATATGATTCAAGTGAATGGAGACTTTTTATTGACAGTAGTAAAAGGAGTTTGAAATGTGTGTTACTTCACAACAGAAATATATATGGTTCAATCCCAATAGGACACTCTGTAAAAATGAAAGAAGAGTATGCCAACATCAAGATTGTTCTGGATTGATTGGAATACCATGTTCATGGATGGGTAATTTGTGTTGATTTGAAAATGGTTAATTTTCTGCTGGACCAGCAAGGAGGTCACACCAAATACCCTTGTTTCCTGTGCTACTGGGACAGTAGGGCTACATTAGAACACTGGGTTAAAAAGAACTATCCACCAAGAATCAGTTTGACGCCTGGTGACAAGAACATCAAGAATAAGCCTCTGGTTGATAGGATTAAAATTGTATTCCCCCCACTGCACATAAAACTTGGGTTAATGAAGCAATTCGTCAAAGCTCTTGATCACACTGGAGACTGCTTCAGCTATATATGTTCTACCTTTTCAAGTCTCAGTGCCGAGAAGAAAAAGGCAGAAATATTTGATGGCCTTCAAATAAGAACACTCATCAGGGATCCACACTTTGTTACAACAATGACTGCGGCAGAGGCTAGAGCTTGGAATGCCTTTTCTGATGTGGTCCGGCATTTCCTTGGGAACAGGAAAGAATACACCTTTCGAGAGATTGTGGAGGAGCTGCTCTGCTCTTAAGTTTCCAAGCACTTGGATGTAGAATGAGCATAAGGTTCACTACTTACATAGTCACTTGGCCCAGTTTCCAGAGAACATGGGTCACGTGAGCGAAGAGCAAGGTGAACGTTTTCATCAAGACATTAAAGTTATGGAAGAACGTTACCAAGGCCGATGGGACTCAAACATGATGGCAGATTACTGCTGGTCCTTGATGAGAGACATTCCACAAGCTGTACATCGGAGATCGTCAAAGAAGAGGTCGTTTATGCAGATGTAACATCATTATTGTTAATAACCTTTTTGTACATATTTTTCTTATCTTCACAATTCAATTCTTACATGGTAATATGCATTCACTCACATTGATATGCAGTCACTCTCACAACTTTGTGCTACGACTCATTAAATGTTTGTTTCATTATTATTGTATATTGTATCTTATCTTATTCTTGTATGTATGTCTGTTTAGCTATTCGTATATGAGCATAAATTTGCTGTTTTTATTGAAAATGCAATATTTGATATCTCAAAAACCTGATGTGATAGACAAAAACTGATGCCAGATTTGGAATCAGCACCCCAAAATTACCTTAAAACCGTTGGAATACCTTATGCCAGAAAAAGTGTGTTGACCATTGTTATAGGAAATTAATTCGCCTCTCTACATATGTTTTTTTCCCCTTAACATCCACTGAAATAACACAATGGCGATAGCGTGTCTTCAACTAACTGGTACCATGAAAGACACAGCACGTGTTGCTTTTGCACATGCGCAGTCCCGTTGCTTCCACCTGGTGTTGGGGTTGCATGGTTGTCAGCTACAGGCCACCAGTGGCACTTGCTTGGAGGCCCGCAATTCACGGCGATGCTTCAGGGCCATCAATGGCTGCCGACTGATGACGCTGCCATTAACGAACCGCTACCGGGCCGTGAGCGGCAGATTTCAGCCAGCAGTGACCCATCACTGCTGGCTGAAATCTGCCGTGTTTTTGCTGGGAAATGGTGTCCAAAATTTACTAAGCTTCCCAAACAAAAATGTCCACATAGCGATCGGGTTTAACAAAAGCTACTACAAAACAGTTCCTTTCCCATTCTTATCTCAGTAGTACCGACCATATACCTGTCACGGGTGCTCGTATATAATATATTTTCTAGTCTTCTTTTCTAGCGCTCTCTTCTAGTCTGCTCTATGATCTAAGGAATGAAGGGAAAGGGCTTGCTTCTTTCCAGTATCATGGTGTCAGTGTCTAGTCCCACTAACACGGACATCATGCCACTAAGCAGAGAAACAAGTTACTCAAATATCTTCTCTCTTCTTTCTTTGGTTCGTCGACATTGATATAGCCATTTTAGCAGGCAATCAGTCATAAAGGTTTAGTGTCAATCATTCCCCTAAATGATTACTTTGAACAACAAAGCTAAGGGGAAAGCACCATTTTCTAATTCTCAGGTTCACTCCTTCCAGTTGCGTTCTATCCATTTGTTAAACAGCAAAAATATTCATTCCTTAGACCTGATTTCAGCTCATTATTCTAACCCCGAGTTGATTCGTTACAGCCGGTTAAAGGATTAAGAGTGATAGTTCCGTAGACAAACAGGTAAGCTCAGAGTATATACAGGGTGTCCGAAAAGTCTTTCCCTGATTACAAACGTCATTCATATCGGCTGTATGTACGTTACAGATGTGAAACTGGTGCCAAATGTTGGAAAACTAACCAAGTGTTTTTGTTGCAGGTTCCCGCAACGTGGCTGTAGTGTAGCAGTGCCAGTGCCCACGAAACCGGAAATGTTCACAAATCATGAACAGAACTTTTTGGCATCTGTAATTCACGTGAGGCCCTACGCACTGATTTCTTGGGACTTCGCACAAAAGACTGTATCACTGCTTCCACCCTTTCAGCTGAGGTTGATAGTCGGCCAGTTCTCGGTAAGTCAGCAACAGATCCTGTGGTCTTCAACTTGTCGTACCACGACTTAATGCTCTTGACATCGGGCGGCTTCTTTCCATACGTTGTTTGAAAGTTCCTCTGCACTCTTATTGGTGACCGGGTGTCGTGATACCAGAGGACACACTGAGATTTTTCCTGATTTGTGAACATTTCCAGTTTCCTGGACACGGACACTGCTACACTACAGCCACGTTGCGGAAACCTGCAACAAAAAAACTTGGTTAGTTTTCCAACATTTTGGCACCAGTTTCACATCTGTAACGTACATACAGCCGATATGAATGACGTTTGTAATCAGGGAAAGACTTTTCGGACACCCTGTATAATATGTATCTCGTAGACGAAGAGTATTTATAGTTCCATAGACGAAAAGGTAGGACCATGATGTGGCCGCTTAGCATTAGCACCATGGGAAAGTCTCATGAACATTTTGTTTTTTGAGGGATTTAACGACCACTATGAGCAACTCAATGGCTATAAGTATTCGCCCGTTCCTAATTTAGGACCTTTGCCACCGCGGTAGCGCAGTGGTCTAAGCGATGGCTACTGACCATTCGTCCGCGATGTGTCCGAGTTCGAATCCCGCCAGGTGAGGCATGGATGTTGTGTTTGTCTTATGGCACTAGCTCTCTTCCTTCCCTGGAGACAGTGGCCCTAAATTAGGGACGGGCGACTGCTTATAGCCCACAGAGTTGCTCACGATGTTAGTTAAACCCCCAATAAAAAAAATTGGGACCACTGGTTCCAGACAAGGGAAAGAGCCAGTGCTGTAAGACAATCACACCATCCATGCCTCACCTGGAATTCGAACCCCTTCCCATTTCGGAAGAATGTTTAGAAGCCAGCGTTTCGTACCACTAGGCCACCCATGAAGTAGAAACTGAATTCGTCCGCCAATTTTTCCACTCGCCACCTAACCCGACAAAAGAGGAGGATGATGTCCGCAAGAACCTGTGACGTATTACTCTAGTTTTACCTTCCTTTTGAGTTTCTGTGTTCTTATATAAATTTGGTTTCTCCTCACTACAGATTTTCTCACTTAATGCCACAAAGTTTCTCCCGATGAATTTGAAGTTGGCATTCCTGACAGTGAGTAAAGGGCAAACAACGTTGATTAAGACTTCTGAGATAAGAGTTCGGTGTGCAATGTTAGTACAGCAACTCATGTACGTGCGATGTTAATTGAGCGGTTCATGTACATGATATGTTGTGACGAGCAGACGGCGAGCGAATCCTGTAAGAGCGTTTCGTATGGAAGAGCAGATTGATTTCGATGTGTAATGTTGACATGATCGATTCTTGTATTGAGTGAACAGATTCAAACAGTGCTAAATGTCACGCGTATTGTGAAACATCGTTGATTTAAGTCTATCTAGCGTATTATGAAATCTTGTTGATATTGGACTTTGGGCGTGCTTGACAGCCGAATAAAGAAAGTGGTTTGGATAATTTTAATGTAGACTTTGTTATCATTGAACGCTAGCCGTTATCTTGAAGTGATGTATATGACTCATTAAGATTTTCAGACACAAATCACTGAGAATTATTCCGGAATCAAGTGAAACTACACTGACGGAAAAAAAAAATCCCAACACCAAGAAGGGGTTGTGTTAGATAAACGACAGTTGGTAGGCCGTGAGAGTACATCTGTAAGATGACGTCTATGCAAATTTCGCGCTCGGCGCATACGTGTGGCGCTAGTAGCGCCCTCGGAACATGCAAAGCAGGTTTGCTATAAATACGCGCTGTAACGTTCGTGAGCGTTAGTTATCGTTGAGATTCGACGTAGTGTGTTGATGTTAGTCAAGAATGCCTTTAAGAAGACGAAGAAGCCATTATCAACAGCTCACGGAGAGTGAACGAGGTCGTGTAATAGGGCTACGAGAAGGTGGATTTTCTTTCCGCAATATTGCAGAACGACTTGGCAGGAATGTAGCCACTGTGCATGATTGTTGGCAGCGGTGGTCAAGGGAAGGTACTGCCTCAAGAAGACCGGGTTCCGGCCGGCCACGTGGCACTACTGAGAGGGAAGACCGCCGTGTACGGCGTATGGCAGTGGTACATCGTACCGCGTCTGCGGCAGCAATTCGAGCTGCAGTTGCCACCACATGCAGTGACACAACGAACTGTTACAAATCGGTTACTTGAAGGACAGCTCCGAGCCAGACGCCCTGTAGCGTGCATTCCACTTACTCCAAACCACTGCCGTTTGCGACGTCAGTGGTGTCAAGCTAGAGCTCATTGGAGGACGGAGTGGAGATCTGTTGTGTTTTCTGATGAAAGCCGGTTCTGCCTGGGTGCCAGTGATGGCCGTGTGTTGGTTAGAAGGAGGCCAGGTGAGCGCCTGCAACCAACCTGTCTGCGGCCGAGACACACTGGACCTACACCTGGAGTTATGGTCTGGGGAGCAATTTCCTATGACAGCAGGAGCACTCTCGTGGTTATCCCACGCAACCAGACGGCACAGTTGTACGTCGGTATGGTGATTCAACCTGTTTTGCTGCCATTCATGAACAGCATTCCAGGGGGTGTTTTCCAACAGGATAACGCTCGCCCGCATACCGCTGTTGTAACCCAACATGCTCTACAGAGTGTCGACATGTTGCCGTGGCCTGCTAGATCACCAGATCTTTCACCAATCGAGCACGTATGGGACATCATTGGACGACAACTCCAGCTTCACCCCCAACCAGCATTAACCGTCCCTGTATTGACCGACCGAGTGCAACAGGCATGGAACTCCATTCCACAAACTGACATCCAGCACCTGTACGACACAATGCATGAACGT
Organism: Macrothele yani; assembly: GCA_039090855.1. Classification (NCBI taxonomy): domain Eukaryota; kingdom Metazoa; phylum Arthropoda; class Arachnida; order Araneae; family Macrothelidae; genus Macrothele; species Macrothele yani. Next base: position 69,260,148 of record CM077016.1, on the reverse strand, counting down.
TTGCGTGCTTGCATTCAACATTCTGGCGGTTACACCGGTTATTAATGTACCAGCATTTCACATTTAAAATGGCTCTTCTCGCGCTTACAATAAGCTGTTATCTTGAAACCTTAATCGATTAAATATGTTACCTATACAAATGTATTGCCGCCATTTCATTCCTCTACAACTATTTTTTCGTGGTGTTGGGATTTTTTTCCGTCAGTGTAATTTACTCATTCTACAAGTTAAGCTAAGCGTTAAGTTTAAGTGAAGTTAGAAGTTAACGTAAAAGTGCGATTCAACAAACACATAAAATAACTTTAATTTTATACACCCTAGCACACAGGATACGGCTCTGGGAAGAGCCAGCAGTTATAGTTAGTTCACAGTGCACGATGTATTCGGCGTGTAGAACGACTTTCCCGTGCCTAAGTTGCATCCCCTTCTTGAATGGGGATTAAAGTCGACAGTGAGCAACTCTAATGTCTAGAAGTAGTCTCCCGTCCGTAATTTACAGCCAATGGTTCCCGGTGGGGAAGAGAGCCAGTCCCGTAACAGAATCACACCACCCATGCCTCATCCGCGGCTCGAACTCGGTCCCACTCAGTCAGAATCCAGCGCTTAAACCACTGACCACCAGTGAAGTTGAAAGTCTTTAACTTAACCACTCTATCCCCAGGCTCTCACATTCATTTGTAACTACTAGCCGTTATATACCTGGACTCCATTCTTCAAAGTCTTCATTGACTCGGAGTAGGTCAGTTTCTTGACGCACATTTATTGTGAAACAGGAGGGTAAAGCGGATTGTCCGCGACTGGAGACAATTGCAGCCAGAAACCTCAACCTCCAGCATCCCCTTTTCCTTCTTACGAAACTGCAGGTAGGTCTAGCTAACCAAGTCTGGAAAACAAAACGAAACCTAAAACGGGACAAAGGAAATAGAACGATGAAACTAACTCCGCTACTGGCTTATACACTGGTGTGCAAAAATTAAGGGCGATGAGGAGAAATTAGCATAACAGCGGAACGAACAGGCAGAGCGGACCGCAAGACCACTCAGGAGATAGACTGGGGTCCGGTACGGTAGGGCATGCGCATATATGCAGCATGACGTAGGGAGGGGGAGTGTCGAAAGGGTATAAAGCACACGGGCGGTGTACGCTCAGCAATTCTGTGAAAGCTATTGCACGGTGTACATCGGTTCGAACGACGTCGAGGTGCTGCCACCGCGTGATATGGCCAACAGGCAATCCAGTAGACGACATCTGGATGACTTTACCCGAGGTCGCGTCATTGGGAAGTTGGAAGAAGGTCGAAGTGTGACTAGTGTGGCCGAGGAGTCCGGGATAGCTCACGAGCTTGGAGAGCATTTCAAACGACAGGAACAGCTGTCCGAAAGTTTAGCAGTGGTCGTCCACGAGCAACCACAGTGGCGGACGACCGGTATATTGTCCTACAGGCGAGAAGAGACAGACGGCAGACAGCGGGAGAAATCGCAAGGCACATGCAACAGACAACTGGACGTCCGTTATAGCATTTTACCGTGGCCAGGAGGCTGCACAAAGGTGGTCTATTAACACGACGACCCCAGTACGGTGTGTGCCATTAGCGCCTGCTCATCGGAGACGGCGGTTTCTGTGGTCCCAGGAACACAAGAACTGGACACATCAGCATTGGGGTCTAGTTCTCTTTACGGCTGAGAGCCGATTTAGTCTGACGAGCAATTCTGGACGTATACACATCTGGAAAGAGCAGGGAACACGCAATCACACCTCCAACATCATCGAAAGGGACCGGTGTGGAGGTGGCGGAGTTCTCGTTTGGGGCGGTATCATGCTTGGTAGCCGTACTGACCTCCACATCATCCTAGGAGGTTCAGTCACTGGTGTCCGCTATTGTACCGAATTTCTCCTGTCTCACGTGCATCTGTTTAGAGGTGCTGTGGGTCCTGAGTTCCTCTTCATGGACGACAACGCTACACCTCATCGCACAGTGGCTGTCGCAGAGCTGTTGGAGAGTGAAGATATTCAACGCATGGATTGGCTCGCAAGGTCCCCGGACCTAAATCCAATCGAACACGTGTGGGACCTTCTCGGGAGACGCTTGGCAGCACGTCACCAGCCGCCAGCAACGGTTCCGCAGCTGCGATTGGCGCTACAAGAGGAATGGGCCGCGATGCCTCAACAGCTCCTTGACAACCTCGTCCTCAGCATGGACAGACGTTGTAAATCTTGCAACGCAGTCAGGGGGATACTAAAGACTGGATTTTTCTTGGCAGCCGCCTGTCACATGGACGTTTCTGTCTTCTGTCCAGTTGTGGTCGAAGCTACCTTTTCAATAAAGTGCCTTTGTATCCTTTGGATTCCTTGTTTGGACGGTTTTGTTCACTTGTCCCATATTCTTACATCTTGGGGATCTTATGGTATGACTTGAGTCGATGTGGAGCACTTCTGCACGACGTTACATTCGGAAAACCGTCTCGTTCTTAATTTTTGCACTCCAGCGTATTTGCATCAGTAGCATCCTACAACTGAGGCTGGTGTATGTCAAGTTCACAACAAAGGACTAAAAGAGCAACCTCGCATTGAAGACGTTGGCTAGGGCCGTGCGGACAACACTCACCATCAGCTGCATGAATAGCAGACCCTGCGGAATAAGTACACTACTGTTCGTGAAAATTGCAACACCAAGAAAGAATCGCGCTATTCAAATGAAATTTATATCACAGATTTCTCATGTTACAGGGGATAACTGGTTATATTTGTAGAGCTATACAAGATTTTTCGCTTCAAAACTCAATACCATGTGAAACCACCTTGAGCAACAATAACATCCTCTACACGGTGTGGCATTGAATGGAAGAGGTTTTCGATATTGTCCTGGGGAATGGCCTGCCAGGCTTCTTCTACGAGGGACCAGAGTTCCTTTGTGGTGACTGGTAGACGCGCTTGACGTGTCAGTTACTGAGCTACCATCTCCCAGTCATGTTCGATCAGGGACATATCCGGCGAACGTGCAAGCAAGGGAGGAAGCTGTATCAGTCGTGCATGGAAGAGGTCTTGGACATTCCTGCGCCACACGTGGCGGAGCATTATCCTGCTAGAATATAGCGCCACGACAACTCTGAAGGAAGGGTATAACCTCTGCCTCTAAAACATCCCTGATGTATCGCTGACTGTTGAGGGTTCCATGAAATCATATCAGGCCAGATCGCGAATTGAACCCAGTGGGGCCCCAAACCATTACGGTTTGACGCTGCAAGGTGCCGTTCACCACGATGTCTTCGAACACGTATGCGACCATCATGGTGAATCAAGCTGAATCGTGACTCGTCAGAAAAACACGACTTGTTGCCAATCATCCCGCTAGCGTCTGTGTTTGAGACCCCATTACAGCCTGGGGCGTCTATGGTTGAGGGCCAAAGAAATGAGCAGCAATGGGCTGCTAGCGACCATTCCCCTGTTAAGCAGTCGAACTGTACTGGAGGACGAAGCCTGACCTGTGACAATGCTCCAAGACTGCGCTAACACCGTGGATGTCGCTCTGCGATCGGTCACTGCCATGCGGTAGAGAAGTCTGTCATCTCGTGCAGTCGTGCGATTTCGCGATCCATTTCCCGGAATACTGTGCGTCTGAGCCTCATCTGTCCACAGACGTAACGTTCGCATCACTGTACTGGTGTTTCGTCTCATACGAGTGGCTATTTCGGGGTAGGAAAATCCCGCTTCTCTCATATCAACGATCCTTCCTCGCTCAAGCCCATTAGGTGTTCATAATGCGATCTTCTTTCGGCGGCGGAGCATAGTGAGACACAAGAAACACGCTTTTGACTCAATGTCAGCTCTTCACTGATTGCAACATTTCGTTTTAGCTAGCTCTTTATAGTGAAGACAGGACAGTTCAGAGGGTCCTGCTCCGAAACTGCGTCCTCATTTTCATTGACATTTGAATCGTATGCATCCCCAACCTGTCGTACATAATCTGTAAGTTTCAAGCTAATGCCAGTAGAACCTCATGTTGTTGCAATTTTCATAAACAGTAGTGTATTTGATCCACTAAAAGAGACAAATTGTTCAGCCAAAAGTTCAGCTCCGGCCGGAAGGGTGCTAAGCCCCAAATAACTGGAGGACCAGTTATCCCCGTGCAGGTAATATCGCACAAGACGATTCAGAAGTGAGTTTTTAGACGAACAGCAAGGTTCCTCATAAGGTGGCTTAGTGCCATGGAAAAAGTTATTGGAAACTATGAAGTGGAAACTGAATTAATGCGCACATATCGCCACTCGCCACCGAGCCAACAAAATAGAGCTGGAAGTCTGGTAACCTCCAAAGAAAGTAGGTCACGGCTTCGGGGAGAGGCAGCAGATAGAGCCAGTTGGTAGTGCAGCTATGTGGTCTGCGTGTATCTCGTCTTTTCCGGGCCTCATTTGCACGACTTTAAGTTGACCAGTCTATTTCCAGACTCTCTCAGTCGATCGTAACGACAAGCCATTAGAAGAACGAACTACATTCGGCCAAGGACTTCATTGATTAGGAGAGGGTTAATTTCTAGACGCCCGTTTAAGGTGTAACAGGGGAATAAGAAGAGATTTGAAGACTGGAAGCAATTATACACCCTGGCTCCCAGGAACAGGCTCTAACAACCCCTTTTCCTCTCACGGTTTTCGGAGATACGAGGGTGCAGTTGGTAAGAGTGTTTTGGGAACTATTATCGTCTGGATTTTCTGTTGCTTCTGCTCTGTTAAGGTCTAGGGCTTATTATTTTTACAGGAAAGTCACCGGTAATTATTTAATTGGTTTTTATCAAGGATTGTCATTTTTGGATATTTTGTCGCCGTGCTGAAATCATCGTATCGTCATTGCTGTTTTCACAAAGATTTAGTGAAAACAGCACATGGATATTTCTGACATCCCCAAACCTGCGATTCCGTCCCAGCCCTTTCTCAAGGGGAGAGGGGATATATGTGACGAACCTACCTCAGGGGTGACGCACACGCGAAGACGGCAAAGTCGCAGTGATAAGCTTCGTTGGTGTAGTTCAGCTGGGAAAACAACTGGCTCCGGAGCGAGGAGGGGGAATTCAAATCGCACCACCGGCAAATAGGGCTTTTCTTCGCACATATCAAGACGCTGCGAAGAAATGAAGATGAATATGATACCCAACCTACTCATGATGCACAACTTTAAAATTGCAAACTTCAATTGCAAGGGGTGTAGTTACACTCTAGAAAATGTACTAACCTATGAAGGAAACAAACTGCATATAAAACACCTTGTTCACTATGTAGCCGTAAACTTTTCGTCAGAGTAATGGCCAGACCACTAAATAAGATAGCAATCAACCAACCATTACAATCCCAGATCTCTGCAATTCTAGAGGTCGACAATTTCTGCGGGAAACTTCTGCAATTAAAGCTGACCTTTCCGCCTAAAATCTTTCATATTCTTAGCCCTTACATCCCAACACATAACGATGCAGCCAATCAGCTTTTAAACCGTATAACTCACAACCTACAGCAGATTTTCCGTTCAGTTTGAATGTCATCATGGGCGGAGATTTTAACAGTATTCCAGATTATCGGATCGACGGACATAATGCCACAGAACATAATGTCGTCAATACTCTTTCCGCATGAGTACAAAGTGAAAATCATACGGATAGATTACGACTTCTACACTGTGACGTACCTACCTCATAGGTGACGCACATGTCGAGACGGCAAAGTTGCAGCGATAAGCTTCGTTGGTGCAGTTTAGTTGGAAGAACAACTGCCTCCGGAGCGGGAAGGCGTGACTTTAAATCTAACCACCGGCAAACGTGTTTCGCTATATTGGCGCCCGAACGTAAAAATGAATCTCTTGGCCGTGAGGTTCTGAAAAAATGTGTTTTTTCTTCCCCACATCGATTGGAGTCAGAGGCTGGGCAGGTGGTATGACTGCCCCGGGCGCAGTTCAAGAGGGAGCGCAAAAATCGCTACTTAAAATCTTTTAAATTTTGGAATTGGAACTTTTGCACCGGTTTCCAGTACGTCTTTTTTTTTTTTTTTTTTTTCGTGCTGTACTGTCATTTATTTGCCCATTTACAGAACTTGCTTCTAATATGCTTCGCCAGTTTCAGTAAACTTCGGAAAGTAAAATTTGCATTTCTTTCTCAAAATGTCCCCGGGATATTGGTTGCTCACATTCAAACATGAAGGCGCAGGTTGTACGTACGTTGCAAGAGAAGAATGCCGTTCACATTGCTGAAAGTTCTCTGAGGGCTATTTGATACCTACTGCGGCTGCGAGCTACGACTTCCAGATGCATTCGGTCATTTTTTACGCTTTCCAACCCTAGGTTGAAAAAGCGTCTATGCTCCAGCTTTGTCCGTCTGTCTGTCTGTCTGTCTGTCTGTCTGTCTGTTTGTCCGTCCGCACGATAACTCGCGTAAAAATGTTTCGATTTCAATGAAATTTTAGTATGTGGTACAGGACAACCTGGGGAGGAACCCTATCGAAAATGGGCGAAATGGGGTTAAAGGTCAGGACATAGGAGCGGGAGCCGTTCCATCGCCCTTATGTGTCATAACTTACGCCAAAATGCTTCGATTGCGACAAAACGTTATCATATTATTCTGGAGGTATACTGAACTGGTTCTGTTGAATATCATCGAAATGAGGTCAAAGGTCAGGGCACAGGAGCGAGATTTATTCCACAGCCATTATCCTCATAACTTGACTAAAAATGCTTCGATTGCGACAAAACTTTAGTATGTTATTCCGGAGGTATACTGAACCGGTTCTGTTGAATATCATCGAAATGGAGTCAAAGGTCAGAAGGTCATGGCACAGGAACGAGATTTATTCCACAGTCACTATCCTCATAACTTGACTAAAAATGATTCTATTGCGACAAAACTTTAGTATATTGTTCCGGAGGTGCACTGAACCAATTCTGTTTAATATAATCGAAATGGGGTCAAAGGTCAGGGCACAGCAGCGAGTTTTATTCCTCAGCCATTACCCCCATAACTTGACTAAAAATGATTCTGTTGCGACAAAACTTTAGTATGTTGTTCCGGAGGTATACTGAACCAATTCTGTTTAATATTATCGAAATGAGGCCAAAGGTCACGGCACAGGAGCGAGATTTATTCCACAGCCATTATCCTCATAACTTGAGTAATAAGTTGAGTAATGATTCCGGGTTTGTTGGAAAGCGTATATTAATCAATGCATTGCATGATTTTACTAACTTGTGTTGTTGTACGGAAGGTCCGCAGCAGTTGGCTTTTAAAAGCCGTACAAACAGTCATTCTGGTGCTTCCCCCATAGAGATGATATTACAGTGTAACGTTAATTTTGTTTTGTCGAGCAATATACAGTATATACTGTATATATATTTATATACCGTGAAACTCTGTTACAACATCCTTCACGGGACTTAAAAACAAGTTAATAAAATCATGCAATGCATTGATTATGATACGCTTTCCAACATACCAGAAATCATAAACTATGGTATAACGTTTGAGGCTCACATATATCAAAATTCAATTTCTTTGTGACCGTGTTACCTATTTCTGTTATCAAGAGCTACCACACATAAGCCGTTTTATAATTAAAAATCCCATCTAAATCGGGCAATTTTCACGGAAGTTATCGTTGGAAAATAACAGCTAACGAATCTCACGCATGCGCACTGCCCGCAATTGCTGACAAAAAACATTTTTGGCTGAACTGCTTCCAAAGTCGTTACGGAACAACGTATTGTATTTCGTCGCAATCGAAGCCTTTTTACGCAAGTTATCACGCAGAAGGGCAGTAAGAAAATTCATTAACATCTGTTGCGTAAAACATCTGCGCTGCGTCGTGGAAACATCTGCTGGTCTTAATGCTAGAAAATGTAATGCTTCTCGTATGTTATGGGTAACCTAAGACAGTTTTCAGCCATTTTAAGTAAGAATTGTTACCGAATATACACAAACACCACAAATTGTGAGCGTCAGAATAAAAAAATTGTGAGCGTCAGAATCGAATAGTTTTAAGTAAGTGACAATGCAGAAGGACGGAAGTATATACTCCGTTCCTAAACCTCAAAATATATTGTATTGACTAATGATTCGACTTTGACAGTTTCTTTGCACTTCGTGCCGTATTTCCCCACAAAAGCATACTGAACTGTTTCAAAATCAAGCAATTTTTAGGTGACTTATCCTGCACGCAGACAAATCCTCCTCACTACCCTGACTTGATTCGTTCAGTATATCTCCGGAACAACATTCTAAAGTTTTGTCACAATAGAAGCATTTTTACTCAAGTTATGAGGATAGTGGCTGTGGAATAAATCTCGCTTTTGTGCCATGACCTTTTACCCCATTTCGATCATATTCAACAGAACCGGTTCAGTATACCTCCGGAACTACATACTAAAGTTTTGTCGTAATGGAAGCATTTTTACGTAAGTTATGACACATAAGGGCGATGGAATGGATCCCGCTCCTATGTCCTGACCTTTGACCGAATTTCGCTCATTTTCAATAGGGCTCGTCCCCAGGTTATCCTGTACCACATACTAAAATTTCATTGAAATCGAACCATTTTTACGCGAGTTATCGTGCGGACGGACAGACGGCCAAAGCTGGAGCATATACGCTTATTCAAATTATGGTTGGAAAACGTAAATAATGGCCGTTATAGCCAATGGCTGTTATAAACGATCTGAAATAATACAGAACAACAGATTTATACTTTAATATTTTTTGTATCCAGTAAAAATATTGTACCTTCTTTTTGTAGAGCTGTTAATCCAAATTAATCCCATAATTGTACTGTGTAGATATATAATTTTACTTAAGTACTGTACTCAGTAATTAATACACATACGCACATAATCTGCCAATTTAAGCCGAGAGGCTAAATACAAACACTACATGTTGTGATCACTTAAAGAAATCGCGAATTGTCAGTTGCTTCACACTTTTTGTTATATATTTTTGTGCAGTTCTTTCTGCTGAATGTATACAGTATTATGTGTACATAAACAAATACGTCGCTCTTTCCACGTTTCAGCAACACACAGCAACCCAAACATTGTTAATCGGTCACTGCCGGAGACCAATAACAATATTTCTTTTCCCCGGCGGTAGCCGATAACAATTTTTCGGTTGCTGTGTGTTGCTAAAACGTAGAAAGAGCGATGTATTTGTGTATTTGGATGATTTTCAATTAGGTGTACAATTAAGTTTTAAAGCGTTTTAAGACAACGCACATGTAATTTGAGAGAAAACAACAATACCTTTACGAATCAAAATATACGACGTCATTAACTATCACCTTCCGCCATCGGTCGGGTAGCTGACGGATTCCAGCCATCAAGAATACTTCGTCGTGTGACGCGATGAAATCGTCAACCCATTTTTGCACTTCGTCACATGTCCGGAACCATACAGCAGACAAACCATGTTGCATCGATCGGAACAAATGATAGTCTGAAGGGGCTATGTCGGGACTATACGCCGGGTGCTCCAAATTCCAAAACGTCCCAGCCAAGTGTCAGTAACGTTTCCTTGACCGATTTCGCGACATACGGCCTAGCGTTGTCATGCAGTAATTTCACGGAACGCAATCCTTTTCCTGTGAATGCACGTTTCCGACAGATTTCCTGGTTCAATCGCAGCAACCGTTGCTTGTAGCGATCAGCAGTAACAGTTTGACCCTGTTCCAATAGTTCATAATAGAGCACACCCTTCATACCCCACCAGATGCACAGCAGACCTTCCTTGGAGTGAATATTGGTTTTTCGGTGTCGAAGTCGTTGCTTCACGGGGTCTACCCAGTGTTTTTTGCGTTTGGGATTGTCGTACCATATCCACTTTTCATCACCGATAACGATTTTTCACAGGAAAGACTTTCTGTGTTGTTCATTCAACAGATTCAAACACTTCATGACATGCTCATCCTTGTTTCTCTGGCTCAGGTCATGTGGCACCCATTTTCCTTCCTTCTGAATATTTCCCATTGCGCGTAAACGATTGGAAACGGTTTTTTGAGTTACTCCTTAGTTGTTCAGCTAGTTCTTTTTGCGTTTGAGACGAATCTTCATCCAGCAATGCTTGCAGTTCCTCATGTTCAACCTTCTGCGGGGCGCAGCTACGTTTCTCGATCGCTAATGTCAAAATCATCTGCTTTAAACCGTCTAAACCAAACCTCACACTTGCTTTTCGATTTAGTATTCTCCCCCAGAACAGAACAGATCGATGCACATGCTCTTGTAGCACATTTTCCTTGATGAGATTCGTAACGAATGCAGTGTCGAATAAATGCAGTATCGCTTGCCATCTTTTACGTTCCGATGTGGAAGTGCGTTTGACTTTTGGGTAAACTTCTGTGTCACATTTTATACTCTGGACAGTTACGGTCACATAACAACAACGCGGGGCAATGTCGGATATGTAAATTAGCGGTATACGTCACACAAAAAAACGCTTTAAAACTTATTTGTACACCTAATAGTTTTGTGTGTTTTTTTTTGTTTTTTTTTTTTTTGTGTCCCACTGGGAGTCCATGAAATCGAAAAAAGATAAAATGGTGGACTACACAAGAGAAAATAAAGAATACACATAATAATGATCGTTTAAAAGGCGGTCCGGGATATCTTTATAGGCTTCAGTAGGCAATACAAAACTTGCACGTTCATTACAGGAACATTTTTCTATGCAGTTTCTCTTCGGTTCCACAGTCCACACGTTTCATAACTGTGCACAAGTCTCTCCATTTCATTGGAGGAGGTGTTCGAATGTGTGCCATTTATGAACAGCTTTACAATTTTTAATAACTACCAAACCAACGACTACATAATTCTTTGAGGAAACCGAATACATTAAAATCAGTTGATGAGAAATCCGGGATGAAAGGTGTAGGTGAAAGAACCTCAAACTAGATAGTTTGAATTTTCGCCACGATTTCAAACCTGAGAATTGCACTGTACATCATAAAATTCTACCTGCGCGCTAAGAGTGCCGCAATTGAACTTACTCGCGCAGGGTGCCAAAATCGGACCTCTGCGCGCAGGGTGCAAAAATCGGACCTGCGACAAGCAGGGCGCCAAAATCAGAACTGCGCGCGTAGAGTGCCAAAATTAAACCTGCGTGTGCAGGGTGACAAAATCAGACCTACGTGCGCAGGGTAGCAGAATCAGACCAACGCCCGCAGGGTGCCGAAATCAGACCTGTGCGCTCAGCGTACCGAAATTAGACCTGCGCGCAGAGTTTGCCGAAATTAGACATGCGAGATGCGAGTGCAGGGTGCCAGATCTCGTCCCTCCCGCGCGGAATTCCAAAATAAAAAAAAATCGTGATAAAGACAACTGTGTTTTCTGAAGCCGTTAAAGTGGTAAAACTGTGCAGTTTTAAAAAATCTTGATTTTCTTCTACAAGAATATTGAAGCACAAATATATGTGTACAGTTTTTTCTTTTCGAGTTAGCATGAGGCCTACTGGTCCAGAATATGGCGGCCCATCGGGAATTCTCCCGGGATCCCGGCGGCCCTGTCCGCGCCTGCTCTTTGGCAAGTGAGATGCCGTTTTTTTCAACCCATTTTGATGTTGGAAAACTATCTTCATCAACACGCTCCTCTACTTCAGTTGTTGAAAAGCCGGCATGTCGAAAACAATTTCTAATGGCTTTTTCTGTTATACGACACCAAGTTTTATCCATAATTCTAATTGCCTTTAACACAGAAATAATGTTAGACACATTTTTCTCCATGCTTTCAATTACATCTGATTTCAGAAAATATTTTTTAGACTTGAGATGGCCCTTATAAGCAGGTTCACCTTTATTTCCATCTTCATTTATCATTGGGTTAAAGGTAATTACGCCGGGACCAACACCTTTTCTCTGTTACAGCCACGTGCTCGTTATATTCCAGCACTGTACTTACATGCAGGATTGGGTCGACGAAACCAGGCCGGGAATTATAGTCTTGTTGTTCACTACAGAAACACATGTACCCACAGCGGAACATACAATATCCTAAATTCCCTCATGAAAAAATTCTGTTAATTCCAGGATGAAAGAGAACATTTGAAATATGCATTGTAAAACTAATTAAGTCGTGAACGAATTTTAACAGCAATTTAACAGTGACAGAATTTTAAAAAATCACTCATGATTAAATGTAGCATTAAACCACGCTCAAAACGTAGTGTCGTACCAGATAATTATATGTTTTTGGTTACTGATCGTCTACTGCGCCACGGTATTCGTACTACCTTTTTAAATAGACGCCATTTTTCAAGTACACTCATTATTTTGACTCATGAACTACCATTTTGATCCACGAACCAGTCCCGGTAAGTCGTTCTTTCTTTTAAGAAAATGCGGGTGAAACACGGATTTCGGAACATCTCTGCCGAGGTGCTCTACACTATATTGACAAAAGTCACCGGACACCCCTTCAAAAGCAAATGAACGGATACACTGCTTGTTAAGATGCGCTGTACAGCTGCAAACGGTATAAAAACAAGCCTGCAGCTGACCGCGATCATATGAGCCGCGGATGGCTTAGTGGTTAGTGTTTCAGGCTATCGATGCTGGATCCCCAGGTTCAAGCCTAGGCTGATCTTTCAGAGATGGCGTGATTTACTAACAATCGCTGAATATCCGCCGTGCATCGGACGAGCACGTAAAGTGACGGCCCCCAGGCTGGACCCACTGGTTAAATGGGTATCCTTTCCTATGTCCTCCCTGAAATTCTCTCACCCATCTATGTGCAATATCGTACTTGTACGGTGGCGCCATCTACTGTACTCTAATCTCACTACAAACTGTTCTGTTTAAGTCGCTAGACTTGCTCTCATTGTTTCTGTGTCCTGCCCAAAAGGCGATCTCGCTGTAGGTGGCTGGGACCTAAACGCTACTACCTGTGAACGGAAGTCCTACAAGAAAATGACGTTGACCCCCACCGCGATCATATTGCACTGTGAGGTTGAGTGAAAATGTCGCGGCGGGAGATAACTGACTTTGAGAAAGGAAAGATTTTTGGGTGTTATATTAGTGGGTTGTCCATAAGAGAAACCGAGAGGCGGTTAAACATACCCAAGTCAACTGTTTTGGATGTACTGAATAAGAGTAAGACACATGGCGTGCCAGAAGCAGCAAAACGTACCGGCAGACCAAATAAATCAGTGATAGAGGACGTCAAAGCCTCAGGAGAGTCGTTACAACTAATCGACGGAGTACTGCACAAGACCTCAGTGTATAGGTGAGTAAAAATGCTGGAACCTCGGTATGTACACGTAACATTCGCAAAGAACTTCATACCCTGGGTTACCGTGGTCGTGCGGCTGCTCATAAGCCTTTCATCTCCACTCGGAATGCTACTCGTCGTTTAGCATGGTGTAAAGAACATTTATCGTGGACCGTAAATCAATGGAAACGGGTCCTATGTACAGGTGAATCCAGATACACGATCCATCAGTCTGATGGCCGTGTGTGGGTATGGCGGCAGCCGGGGTAACGCTATTTACCACAGTGTACTGTTCCTACGGTCAAGTTTGGAGCTTGCAGTGTACTCGTGTGGGGGCGTTTTTCGTGGTATGATCCCGGCCAATTAGTTATCGTGGACAAACCTGTTAACCAGCACGTCTACCTCGATATTCTGGACAATTATGCTCTAACAACTCTGTGGCAATACTGTGGAACCGAGCCTTGTTGGTACCAGCAGGATAATGCACCGAGCCGTAAAACACGGTCTGTTACGGCTTGATTTGACAATAATTCCGCATCGTGTGTGGACTGGCCAGCACAGAGCCCTGATCTTAATCCCATAGAGCACCTATGGGATGAATTAGAGAGCCGCATAAGAAATTTGGAACCAAGGCCTAGTACTACGCAACAGTTAGCGGCAGCATTATGAACTGAATGGAAGCGCATACCTATCGCTGTGTTCCAAAACCTTGTCGAAAGCATGTCTCGAAGGGTCAGTGCATGCATTAAGGCCAAAGGTGGACCGACACCGTACTAACGTATGTCAATAAATGCTATGTTGTGTTTCTCTTTTAGGTGCCCGGTGACTTTTGGGAATATAGTGTATATCTGTAAGCGGATAAGGGTGTGAATATGATGGACCATCAAAATTGTTACCAGTGCCTCCTTCAAGATTAAAAAAGGAGAGTAGGGCATACCAAGGATCCTTTGGCTCTAAATCCAAAGATTAACTAGGCTTAAACGTATTTAGCTTAATTTATTTATAACAGCGAGCATGGTTCGGCGGCAAAATTTTCATTGAAGTAGATAGAATTTTGCTCTTTCATTTTAGAGCACACGCCCAACTTAATGATTCTTATTTATAAGTACCAAAATAATTATTCGTTCTTTCCGAAACAATAAAGGCAAAGAAGGTACGAGAAAGTGGGCCATTTCTCGACTAGTCTTCAGGGAAATATCCCGGTGTACCGATGGGCCAATCCACACCTGCTTATATAAATTTTATACGCACTACAAAAATTAGTTGTATAGATATAAGATAGGAAGGTAGGGGGCGCAATATTTTGTAGCAGGGGCACCGACTTCACCAAATTATTGGGGGGGGGAGCAGGCGTGAAGCGATCAGACGTGGGAGGGGCACGTCTCTCCCATTGTCAGGAGGAAAATAAGAAAAAGCGCAAAAGATAAACTACGCTATTCGACATGTATTTTAAAACGCAGTTGTAATTGCTCATCAACAAATGAACAAAGAAACAAATATTCTTTTGCTGAATATTCACATTTTTAAAAATAAAATTCAGCCTGTGATTTCATAAAACTATCCTGAGAGATTTTATTTCCAAATATTTATAAGAAAAATGAGGAATTAGCTGGGTTACTTAAACGAAGGGCAAAAAATAAATAGATAAATAAAGGCGCTAGAAATTATACGTTTCTGTATTTTTGTTTATTTTATTTTTGATAACTGTTTTTAACATTTACCACATATCGCAAGAACATGTCAAACACAACACGGGGCTGGCAATCCAGTTTCTTATCAAATGAGCAATGCTGAATATGTGAAAAAAGTTTTTACTTATTAATTTTTTTTTATTGGAGGCTTAACGACCACCGTGAGCAGCTTAATGGGCTATAAGCAGTCGCCCGTCCCAAATTTAGGGTCACTGGTTCCAGGGAAGGGAGAGAGCCAGTGCCGTAAGACAAACACAACATCCATGCCTGACCGGGATTCGAACCCGGACCCCTTTCGGACGAATGATCAGAGGCCATCGCTTAGACCACTGCGCCACCGGGGCGGCATATTATCAAATTTTTGGAAACAAATCGCTTTGGCCTCACAAGTTGGAGCTTGATCCATCTTGTAAAGAATAATACATTTCTATAAAGGAAAGAAATGCATTTTTCCAATTAGCACACCACATGATAGCTCGAATAGCATGGGAAAATATTTTTTTCTGCTCACACATTTCGAAAACGACTGTAGCGTTTGTGTGTAGCTGGCTTTCTGAACCCTACATAAATCAATTTTTAAAAGTTCATCTATAGTGAATCAGGAGTCACTCAAATAACTTCACGAAGGTTACTTACTAATCTATCATTTATATCAGCCAACACTTCTTAGAGCATGGTACAACATCCGGACAACATTAGTCGTATAACTTGTACTTATAAATAGCACAACATGCAACCTTTAAATAACTCAAACGGTAATTAAACAATCTCGTATCCACAATTTAGCATGAACTTCCAGCATCATCACACCCACACACCTGCTGCGTCTCAAACATATATATATCGTTCCGTTCTTATCGCAATAAGCATACGTCACTCTCACAGACCTCAAGTGTTACCAACCGTATTCGTGTGAGAGAGAAGACATGACGTTAAGATTGAAAGGTGCTAAGCCGCCGGGTCTAAGCGATGGACTCTGATCATTCGTCCGAAACAGGTCCGGGTTCGAATTTCGATGAGGCATGGATGTTGTGTTTGTCTTACGGCACTGGCTCTCTCCCTTCCCTGGAACCAGTGACCCTAAATGGGGTACGGGCGACTGCTTATAGCCCATTGAGTTGATCACGGTGGTCGTTAAACCTACAATAAAAAAAAACGTGCTAAAGAGAACAACTCAAATTTACACAGGAAAAAGAACTAAAAATGAAAGTTAAATTAGAGTATACGTCACAACACACAAAAACAAAAACTTATTTAATTAAAGAGGGCGAAAAATATTGCGTGGGCAGCACTGCCCCCAGTAAAATTATTGAAGGGGCAAGATTCACCTTGCCCCCCCCCACTCTAGTCGGCGGCTATGTTTTGTAGTCTGATCCAGGCGCAGAAAAACCTAGTTATGCCTCTGACAGGAATTAATGAGAATTCCTTCTTCAACGTTTCGAAAGATTTGTGTTGCTTCTTCCACACATCGTCTGTAATTAAACAGAGTTCTTTTTTCTACAGAGTCTTCCTTCAAGCATGGTTTGCCGGCTGCTAAAAATTTGGGTTTTATAGCGAAACAAGCCCAAAAGGGCTTGTTTCGCTATAAAACCCAAATTTATAGCTTTTCATTTGGCGGTCGTCTTCAATCACGTCTTCTGCAACAACTACAGAGAGTGAGTCGAAAGTTTTGCAATATTTGGATCACTGCCTTCATATGTACCTTTACAACGAAAGCTGACTAGCATTCAAAGTATAGGCCATCATGTTGCACCGTCTTTAGCCATCTGTCTGCCAGTTCTTCGATTCCTCGGCGGTACCAGTTCTTGTACTTCGAGGCGAAGAATTCCTTCATCCCAGGTGCCACCTCTTCCTGGTTGCTGAAGTGCCGCCCGCGTAGGAAGTGGGCCATGGACCGAAACAAGTAATAATCCGACGGGACAAGATTCGGACTATATGCTGGGTGTGGCATCAGTTCGATGCCCTCAAGTTCCTGAAGTTTTGCCCGGGTCGTTCGCGCGGTATGAGGCCGAGCATTGTTCTGCTGAAGGAGAGAGCGCTTTCTGTTCGCCAGTGCAGGGTACTTCTCCTCCAAAACGGCATACATCCGCTCCAGCTGTTGAGAGTAGAGGTTGGCGTTGATGGACCGACCGTCTGGAACAAATTCCTAATGGATTATCCTCTCAAAATTCCACCAGACACTGAGCATCACCTTGTGCTCGAAGCACCTATATTTGACAACAAATTCAGGAGCTGGCCCAGACCCAACCACTATTGTTGTGTGTTAGGATTACGGAAATAGACCCACTTTTCATCGCATGTAACAATTCTCTTGATGAATCATACATCGCGCTGGTTTTTTAGGAGTTTCGTGCACACTTCCACTTGGCGTTTGCTTCAGCTGGCGTCAGTTCGTGAAGGACAATGCGGCAGCTCCTGTAGACCTTGCTGAGGTCCTGAAGGTGACTAACCACGGTGGTCTGTGATATGCCCAGCTCGCGTGATAATCTACGAGTGCTGGTTGTCGGATTTGCCTCTACGGCCTCCGAATCCACGGTTTGGAGGCCGTAGAGAGTTTTGTGTTTTATTCCATGTAGCCATAAGTATTTTTTTCTAGGAAGTCCGTTGTTTACGTCTCTAAAAAAGGCTATCAAAACAGAATCCGAAGGTCCATGAAAATTCAATTGTTCTCCACTCTTCCAGTTCCTTAGTTTAAGCTTCTTTTTCATGTTTGTATGGCCAGGGGGCTAATGAGGAGGGTGGATAGGAATTCACTGAGGGGGTCACTACTAATTGCCCTGTTTGTTTTCTTTACAAAATAAGGATTCCAACACGGAAAGTGGAGTTTAAAGCTACACTAGCGTTCTTAAGACTATCCCGGTGGCGCAGAGGTCTAAGCGATGGCCTCTGATCATTCGTCCGAACGGGGTCCGGGTTCGAATCCCGGTGAGGCATGGGTGTTGTGTTTGTCTTACGGCACTGGCTCTCTCCCTTTCCTGGAACCAGTGACCCTAAATTAGGGACGGGCGACTGCTTATAGCCCATTGAGTTGCTCACGGTGGTCGTTAAACCTCCAATAAAAAAAAAACGGCATTTTCTTTTAAATAAGTTGTTCAAGTACAGTACTATTTTCGTAAGCAAAAATGCAAAATTTTAAAAAGCAATTTAAGGCAATATATTCAGACCAAGTAAAAAGTTGAAGGCGACATTCTAGCAACATTTGTATCTTACACCAGTGGCGTAACTTTTCAGATCCATGTATGTGTGTCCAGGTGGAGGGGTCGGGATTGCAGGAATTATTTTGTAGTCGGTAGTCTTATGACCATTCGTCCGAGAAGAGTACAGGTTCGAATCCCGGTGAGACTTGGATGTTGTGTTTGTCTAATGGCACTGGCTCTCTCCCTTCCCTGGAACCAATGGTCTTAAATTAGGGACGGGCGACAGCTTATAGCCTATTGAGCTGCTCAAGGTGGTCGTTAAACCTTCAGTAGAAAGAAAAAAAGCATTAAAAATTATTTTTTCAGTGTTTCGTAAAAAAAAAAAAAGTTGCTATCTAACTTGCCCCACCCAAAATAATGCTCGCTCACCCGTCGCCCATCTTGATTTCGAAGTCTAGCGACGTCCCTGTCGTTCATACCTGTTCTTCTAACGTAAAATGACTTAAAAGTGGGTGAATCTCAGAATTAGATTTTTTAGGTTATCGTGGAAGAATAGCCTGGGCAAAAACGGAAGTCAGACCATGATTTAAGGAAAGAGAAATATGCTCGGCAGAGAGGAGAGGCTACCCTGTGATGTGTGAAAATCACAACTTTCTGTGTGTCACAATCACAAAGCTCCAAAAGCAAACTGCTACACCTTCATCTTCTGCACAAGATGAACAGATGAGTATTGAATGTTTTGAGACTGAGACTTTGGAACGTAACATTGAGCAAGAATAAAATTTTGATGAACAAGAGGAAAAACAAGATGAAATTTTGCAGCAAATGGATGTGGATCTTGCAGGAAGTAAGGACTCAAACTCAAAGGAGCAAGACTTGCAAGGGTTAGACGTGGCTGATTTAAAACAAAAAATTCTGGACAAAACAACTTGGACTTATTTTCTTCATTTCATCCAGTCCAACCAGTACAACAGAAGGATGCACCTACCCTGCCGTCAAAATACTTTACGCCCTCTGAAAATACAAGGTCTGCACCCGTTTGGAGGGACCAGCCCGACCCTATTCACCTACAGCATCTTTCTATCGCACGTGAAATTTCGATTACCCTCTTTTGAACGACCACCAATACTGCAATGAGAGCTATGCCCTAATCGAAACAGCAACTGATAACCTTCCCGTAGTCTTAAATCCATTGCACCCTGGCTCCTCACCGGTGGCGTACCGGAACCCCTCTTCTCAATCAGGCAGGTGTTTATGCCATCCCACTACAAAATCCGGACGGCTCGAGGCGATACTGCATCGGAATAACCAAACGTTCCTTTAGAATTAGAATAGACGAACATAAAAGAGATTCAAAGGACGGAAAAACAACCACTGCCCTATCCAGAGAAGTCAAGTTCAAGTCCGTTTATCCTATGTGGAATGATACAAAGAAATTAGCTTCATACTCCAAACCCAAATCTACTGCCATTCGCGAAACCTTAGAGATCATAACCAACAGCGAGTATTGCAATGATAGCATCTCTCTAGATTTGTCACGCATTTTGAATCAATTCTTCAAGTAATGCTGCGTTTTCTTCCACGGTACCGCGTGCCCAACCAACGTGACTCCTCGTTTCTTCGAATGAGTAATCACATTTGCGTCTATTCATTTATTGTCCAGTCAAGTCACCACGTTCAAATGATTGAAGTGTTCTATTATTCATTTTGCAGTTAGCTGTCTATACTTTACTTGAAAAAGCCATCTGGTTGATGTGCGAAAGCTTGGAAACTTTGATTTCTAATCCAAGAAATTCGGATTACTAGCATAGTTATATTATTTTGACTAATAGCTTTCAGTTACAGAAGTTTCTAAATTCCATATCATTAACTAGCTTTTATGGGTGTTTTAATAGTTCAAATTCTTTGGAACCTACATGCATTTTCCGTAAAACCAAAATTATTGCGTGTACCACACATGTGCACGTTGTAATTAAAATTCTTGCCCCAGTATTTTTTTTCAGTACAAAGTACTGCAAAACTCGTACGCCAAAGTTGATCATATCGGGCAAATTTTGTTCGTACAGATAACTACGGCCAGTGTCCTTGAAATGCCTCACGATCAGAAACACAAAACACGTAACTGCTGTGTGAGAGTGTCTAACGACATTTTCCAATTTATACGAAAATATAGAACATAAGCTAGCAAATAAATAGCAAACAATTACGAAGTATGGCACAAAAGAAAAAATAGTAAAACAACTTAAATTATTTACTACTGAACATAAAAAAAAACGCTTAATATTTACTAATTATTTACTATTGAATATAAAAAAACTTGCTTCCTTATGTCATAATCTTTTGCACATAGTAATATTTTTTCTCCTGATTACAGTATGTTATAAAAAATACGCAGGTGTCAGTTTCTTCGTTCCCGCAAGAATACCTTTTATTTCATTATATTCTGAAGAATGCGTGGTTATATGGTGTACAGTTTTTTTTTTTTGGGGGGGGGTGACTGTACATCTTATTCTCATTGGTATAAACAATTTATTCACTGACCTGACGTTTCTTTCAAATTCTCTTGTTAATATACTGTACATGTACCCAGTCTTAGCATAAATACTGTCACAAACGTTCGACAGATGGCGCGCGAACGGTGTGCAACAACACCGACCAGCCAAGAGGAATGAAGCAGCTATTAAATCATTGCGCGTTCAGTCACAGACAGTGGCGGCTCGTGGTAAGCTGCGGTTGGGGGAGGGGGGAGCTGCTTCTCAATTTTGTAGATATCACGATACCACTTCGAAAGCTAAGTTACTGAGCCTGTGCTGATGATGTCCATTTTATAATAATAATAATAATAATAATAATAATAATAATAATAATAATAATAATAATAATATACACTGGCGGAAAGTGAAAAAAGAACACCAAGAAGGAATTGGCGGACGATCATGAAATTTACATATGTTAATGGGGTCGAGTTTACGTAGGTGTGATGTTAATTTCGGGGCCAACCGGTGAGCACTTACGCTACAGCACGACATAATATGCAAATTATCGTCGGTGGCATTTAAAGGAGTACGGCGAAGTGAATGTAATCAGTCGTCAGCGTACGGACACGTGCGAAGACCCTTAAAAAGCTGCAATGCCTGGACATGGAAGACGTGTACGATTTCAGCAGTTATCAGACTTTGAGCGAGGTCGTCTAGTCGGACTCCGCGAGGCCGGGTGGTCGTATTGTCGTATTGCGGAGCGAATTGGACGGGAAGTATCAGTGGTGGTACGATGGTGGCGTAGATGGTCAGAGGAACATTCCCACACGAGAAGACGTGGAACCGGGAGTCACAGACGGACTGATGAACGGACCGATCGACGCATAAGAAGAGCGGCGTTGTCAAGCAGAACATCCACTGCGACGCAAATCCGAGCTGCCGTTGCACCTGAGATGACTGTGCAAACAATCCGCAACCGTCTACTGGATGCAGGACTACGTGCACGTGTGCCTCTGGAATGTGTACCTCTGACTCCAGCCCACCGTCAGGAATGGCTGCAGTGGTGTCGCAAACGTCTGCACTGGAGAACGCAATGGCGATCTGTCGTGTTCAGCGATGAAAGCAGATTCTGCTTGGGAGCCTCAGATGGCCGTATGCGTGTTCGCAGACGCACAGGGGAGCGTCTCCACCCTTCTTGCATCCGCCAGCGACACACAGGGCCTACATCTGGTCTCCTGGTGTTGGGAGCGATCAGCTATCACTCCCGTACAGAACTAGTGTTTGTACCGGGTACGTTAAACAGCACCTCCTACACCAACAACATCATTCAGCCCGTTGTTGTGCCATCTGTAAGGTCGGTCCATCGTGGTGTTTTCCAGCAAGATAACGCACGCCCACACACGGCACGTGCATCGCAACATGC
Organism: Macrothele yani; assembly: GCA_039090855.1. Taxonomy (NCBI): domain Eukaryota; kingdom Metazoa; phylum Arthropoda; class Arachnida; order Araneae; family Macrothelidae; genus Macrothele; species Macrothele yani. The sequence continues at coordinate 69,238,208 of CM077016.1, read as the reverse complement.
ACTTCAGGGTGTGAGACAACTTCCATGGCCTGCACGTTCACCGGATTTGTCCCCCATTGAGCACGTGTGGGATTTTATGGGACAACGACTTATCCGGTCTCCACGGCCAGCCACGACCATCCCCGATTTACGCGTCCAGGTTGAGGATGCTTGGAACTCAATACCCCAAACTTACATCCAACATCTGTACGACAGACTCCATGCCAGAATTGCACAGTGTGACGCAGTTCATGGCGGTTCAACCTCGTACTAACCATGTTACATGGAAATGTTATTTTTCAGTTTGCCAGCAAATACAGCTGTATTTTGCCATAATGTTTTGATAACGTTATCCACTGTATTCCGTTATTATGCTGTATAAATTTCGTTGGCATCAGACGTCTCCTTCTTGGTGCTCTTTTTTCACTTTCCGGCAGTATATATACAGGGTGCCGTAACTTTCGAATGCCGACAGCTATAGCCATAAAAATGGTGTCTAGGTATAGTAAAGTGGTCATGCGCTATTCGATGAGACACTTTACAGCGCCGCCTAGCGGCAAAGTCAGGAGTTAGCTTGCCGATCTCAAAAACTATACGAGATACGGGAAAATAATTAATTACAAAGTTGTAGAGAAACATCGATTTAGTACAAAAAGACACCTGCGCACATGAATGCTAAGAATAGAACGCGTACAACGCTCGTTTGTTTGTTCGCGATGTCGAACACTGTTACGTCACGAAACGCGTCAGAAAGGAGATAATATCGCCTTCCGCAAAGCACTAGCCCGACTCAACTGCGGAGTGTTTGGTTCGAGCATGACGGCGCCCCTCCGCACCAGCCAGGAAACGTGAGAAGGTACCTGGTCGAGACATTCGAGCAACAAATCATCGGCAATGGTGGTTGCGTATAGAGTGGCCTGACACGCTCACCGGACCTCACCCCGTTGGACTTCTTCCTCTGGGGCTACCTCGAAGAACAGGTGTATCAGACCCCATCCGACAACGTTGCAGGACCTTCGACGCCGTATAACTGATGCTTATTCCAGCGTGTCACCTGGCATAATGTACAGCGTGAGATTCAATCTAGAGTCGAAATGTGTATTGCGTGGCTGACGGAGAGCAGCACATTGAGCACCGACGGTCAATGTGCCCAGTGACAGCTAATTGCTCCTTTCTGACGCGTTTCGTGACCTAACAGTGTTCGACATCGCGAACGAACGAACGAGCGTTGTCCGCGTTCTATTCTTAGCATTCGTGTGCGCAAGGCGTCTTTTCGTACTAAATCGATGCGGCTCCACAACTTTGTACTTGACTATTTTCCCATATCTCGTATAGTTTTCGAGATCGGCACGCTAACTCCTGACTTTGCCGCTAAGAAGCGCTGTAAGAGGTCTCATCAAATAGCCCATAGCCACTTTACTATACCTAGACACCGTTTTTATGGCTATAGCTGTCGGCGTTCGAAAGTTGCGGGGCTGAGAAAGGACTTTTTTCATTGGAGGTTTAACGACCACCGTGAGCAACTCAATGGGCTATGAGCAGTCGCCCGTCCCTAATTTAGGTTCACTGGTTCCAGGGAAGGGAGAGAGCCAGTGCCGTAAGACAAACACAACATCCATGCCTGACCGGTATTCGAACCCGGACCCCTTACGGACGAATGATCAGAGGCCAGCTCCTTAGACCACTGCGCCACCGGGGCGGCAAGAAAGGACTTTACTGGGCACCCTGTATACACACTGACGGAAAAAAAATCCCAACACTACGAAAAAATAGTTGTAGAAAAATAAAATGGCGGCAATACATTTGCATAGTTAACATATTTAATCAATTAAGGTTTCAAGATAACAGCTTATTGTAAGCGCGAGAAGAGCCATTTTAAATGTGAAATGCTGGTACATTAATAACCGGTGTAACCACCAGAATGTTGAATGCAAGCACGCAAACGTTCATGCATTGTGTCGTACAGGTGCTGGATGTCAGTTTGTGTGACGGAGTTCCATGCACTTGGTCGGTCAATACAGGGACGGTTAATGCTGCTTCCGGGTGACGCTGGAGTTGTCGTCCAATGATGTCCCATACGTGCTCGATTGGTGAAAGATCTGTTGATCTAGCAGGCCACGGCAACATGTCGACACTCTGTAGAGCATGTTGGGTTACAACAGCGGTATGCGGGCGAGCGTTATTCCATTGGAAAACACCCCCTGGAATGCTGTTCATGAATGGCAGCAAAACAGGTTGAATCACCAGACCGACGTACAACTGTGCCGTCAGGTTGCGTGGGATAATCACGAGAGTGCTCCTGCTGTCATAGGAAATTGTTCCCCACACCATAACTCCAGGTGTAGGTCCAGTGTGTCTCGGCCGCAGACAGGTTGGTTGCAGGCGCTCACCTGGCCTGCTTCTAACCAACACACGGCCATCACTGGCACCCAGGCAGAACCGACTTTCATCAGAAAACACAACAGATCTCCACTCCGTCCTCCAATGAGCTCTAGCTTGACACCACTGACGTCGCAAGCGGCAGTGGTTTGGAGTAAGTGGAATGCACGCTACAGGGCGCCTGGCTCGGAGCTGTCCTTCAAGTAACCGATTTGTAACAGTTCGTTGTGGCACTGTGGTGGCAACTGCAGCTCGAATTGCTGCCGCAGACGCGGTACGATGCGCCACGGCCATACGCCGTACACGGCGGTCTTCCCTCTCAGTAGTGCCACGTGGTCAGCCGGAACCCGGTCTTCTTGAGGCAGTACCTTCCCTTGACCACCGCTGCCAACAATCATGCACAGTGGCTACATTCCTGCCAAGTCGTTCTGCAATATTGCGGAAAGAAAATCCACCTTCTCGTAGCCCTATTACACGACCTCGTTCAAACTCCGTGAGCTGTTGATAATGGCTTCTTCGTCTTCTTAAAGGCATTCTTGACTAACATCAACACACTACGCTGAATCTCAACGATAACTAACGCTCACGAACGTTACAGCGCGTATTTACAGCAAACCTGCTTTGCATGTTCCGAGGGGCGCTACTAGCGCCACACGTATGCGCCGAGCGCGAAATTTGCATAGACGCCATCTTACAGATGTACTCTCACCGCCTACCAACTGTCGTTTTTCTAACACAACCCCTTCTTGGTGTTGGGTTTTTTTTCCGTCAGTGTATATATACTGATCGAAAGTGCTTTTTTACAAGAAATGAATATTTAGATTTTATATTTAGCGATTGATAGGGAAAATGTAGAGGTACCGATACCTAAATTAGGCAACAGATATTAAGCGATGGCCACATTTCCACATTTATGCAGAAAAAAATCGACCTATAAAACTTCGTCGGATGCATTATTTCTTAAAAAGAAACTAATTAATCAGTGCATCCTTCCAGTTCTTACGCATGGAGCACATACATGGACCTCAACTAAAATAGACATACAGACGTTGCAGACAACTGAAAGCAGCATGTAGAGATGCATGTTTGATGTTACCAGGAAAGATACAAATAGGAACTCGTGGATCGGGAAAATGACACGAGTGGAAGACATTATGGTCAGAATTCCTGAAATTGCAATGGAATGGACATATTGCTAGAAGAAAGAGCCACCGACGGAGAGTTCAGATATTGAACTGGAGAATGCCGGTGCGCGATACTCACACACCGGCATTCTCTTTAATAAAAGCGGATTGCAGACATATTCAGTCCAGTTTTAATTTTGAAGCCATCATGATAACAATTTAGTGACGAAAAATTTGTTTTCCAAAATTTACCAACTTCGTAAATTTTCTAAACAATGATATCTGATTAAATGTTCTTTTCAAAGTAATTAATTACACTACCTCAATTCAAATGCGCAGCTGATTTTTGGAAGGGAGGGGGATGCAGCAAAAAAATAAAATGTATCCAGTGGAGTGACTTCAATGATTTTTGGTGAATAAAAATTTACGTGAGTTTAAAAGCGAAAATTTCGCTGTGCTTGGTAAGTGAAAAAAACAATTTTGTGCAAGTATTTCGGTGTCTCTTTCTCTCTCTCTCTCTCTCTCTCTCTCTCTCTCTCTCTCTTTTTCAGTTTATCCAATATTAAACTCTATTCTTAATCGCAGTTTGTTCACATGCCCATTTTGACCAGAAGTGAAAATATTAGTAAAATGTTTTTTGCAAAAGTCCCGGCCGGCAACTGAGTGTTTGTTATTAGCAAACACGAATAATCTTCAGTTCGATGGGACCACCATTGTTGTTAGAATTATTACGTTGAATAAAAGCAGGAACAAACCAAAAATTGGAAGAAAAAAAACACAGGTTGAGTAATACATTCGAACGTACTTTATTTAATACTTTATTTCAACATTCGTCATTATTTTTAATTCGTTCCCCTATTTGATGTCTTATTCGGAAGCACAAAAACCGTATTAATTAACAAAGCACACAGGCCCGGCGATGCATTCCTACCCAACGAGAGACTGCATTCGCGAGCAACCCTGCAAGCGAGAGGTGCCATCAATGCAGTCCCCAGGGAAGTTTTATTCAAAGGAAACGAACTGATGTGGGAATAGGCAGAGTTTCCCACATGAGTTGGTTTCAATAGCCGACAGGGCTGCAAGGAGCGCAGTCCGCCAACGTTCTTTCCGCTCCCAGTGGTGTTATGCAGGGAAAACTTCCAGTTGAGTTCAGAAAACTGCAGTCGTGGCATTATGCTGGAAAAACTTACAGCGGCGTTCACAAAACTTCTATCTCTTGGTAAGGCATGAAAAAAAGACTGCTTTGGGTAAGGGGGCTGCAGCCCACAGCCCCATAGCAGGAGCCGCCCCTGGTCACAGAGGAGGTAACGTGTTTCTTGAAGTACTTGCCATGGAGTGGGGCGATTATGAGAATCGTGTTGCTGTAATAGCGCTGCACAAAGTTGGAAAATCAGCTTCCAAGATTTTCAACATGCTGAAAATCAGCCAAATATTTGTCTACCGGACCATAAAAAGGTTCCTTGAGCCTGGGACCGTCGCTGACCGCCCCAAAAAGAGTCGGCCGCGTACCGCGAGGACTGCTCGCCTGGTTAAAGCAGTGGCTGCTCGTATTCGACGAACTCCTGTCAGAAAACAATCAGTGATAGCTTGTGAGCTGAACATTTCAAGAATGTCGATGTCACACATGCTGCGTAGTGACCTAAGGGTGAGAGCTTACCGGCGGCGTACAGGACACTTCCTCACCCCACAACTGAAGCAGCAGAGGGTGCTAAAAGCGAAACGTTTGCTGTAGCGTTACGCAGACAATCGCCACAGACAAATCCTTTTCTCTGATGAAAAGATTTTCACTATTGAAGAGGCTTTCAACCGCCAAAATGACAGGGTGTATTCGTCAACCTCACGAGAAGTTCAGGAGAAAGCTTCAAGGATCATGAGGGAGCCATCATCCTGCTTTTGTCATGGTTTGGTGGGAAGTCTCCTACGGAGGCACCACAGAGCTCCATTTCTGTGAGAAAGGAGTGAAAATATCCGCCAAAGTCTTCTAGGACAGGGTTTTGGAGCCTGTGGTCAAAACTGTGAGTCACACCCTCTTCCAAAACCGACAGTGGAGCTTTCAGCAGTATTCTGCACCTGCCCATAAGGCCAAGTCAACACAGGAGTGGCTTCAGGCGAATTTGCCAGACTTCATTTCTGCAGCTGATTGGCCTTCAAGCAGCCCAGACCTCAACCCATTGGACTACAAGTTGTGGGCCACACTGGACGACATGGCCTGCAGAAAGAGACACCCCAGTATTGACAGTCTCAAACACTCTTTGGTGCGGGAAGTAGCAGCTTTCCTTATGGAGACCCTGCTTAAAGCTATTGATGAGTGGCCACAGAGACTGAAGGACTGTGTGAAGGCAAAAGGATGCCATTTTGAAAACTGATTGGTGCCATGTATCCACAAGTGTACTACTTACGTCATGTCACAGGTATTATTAAAATATCTTTAAATTTCTTTTGTTATTTCATTGAATTTTTAATTTGTAACAATGGTATGATTAGGAACAGGAACTACGTAGAGATGCTGATAAGTAAAGCCCGGAAGTTGAGGCAGTAAAAATGCTTAAAATAGGCAGGCAAATAAGCGAAATAAAGCGTCAAAATAGGCATCAAAAATAGGCATTTATAGAAGTGGTCGAAAAATTCTGAATCATACACAGGTGTTAAGCTGAATTGGCAAAAATCATTTATCAGATTATCACTTACTTATTTTTGCGGTTACACATAAGTACTAGGTGTTTTTAATGTTCGAACGTGAAATTCTGCCTTCTGTCACTTAGGATATGTTTTAGAAGCGAAAATAATTTTTTAACTTCTACGGAGGTAATGAGAGCGTATTTGAAACATGAGGCAGTTGTAGAATCAATTTCAATAGAAGTTGAACTTTCACCTTGGAGTATTTCAGCGATGACCTTGATTTTCTCTAAGTCATTATTTGCTGAAAGAACTCGTTGACATTTTTCACTCACGATTTGACCCCTTCTCCCGGGAACACATTTAATTGTACTAACTACATCATTTAATATTTTCAAGGCATTCACTAACGTTTCGTTCCTTTTTTCCAGCAAAGTAATCATATCGGGCAACTGTGAAAAGTGTGCTTGAATAAAAGTGAAATCGTTACGAATGGAATCTTTAGCTATAGTATTTGTTGAGCATTGCGTATTGCGCAGGATTCATCCTCTTGAAAATTGTTAACAATTTTAGCAATCTTGTTCAAATTATTTGCGTAATATACAGCGGCTGATATCCATGTCCCCCATCTTGTCAAAATCGGTTTAGGCGGTAAAGCAAGATTTGGTTCCACCTCTTTGAATAAGTGAACTCGATGAGGAGCTTTAAGGAAAATTTTCTTCACATTACTCACTAACGCATCAATATCCGGAAATAACCCACGTACTTCCTCCGCTACTCTGTGGAGAACATGAACCAAACAAGTTAAATGAAGCATTTTTGGAAAGAGAACTTTCAGGCTGTGGGCAGCCTTTTTCATATAAGGAGCTGCGTCTGTTAAAAACAATAGTACATTTTCATACTTTATTCCGCCAGGCCAAAGAAGAGCTAATGAAGAGGCAAAAAGATGAGAAATCGTGCTACTATTGTTTTTGGAAGTTGTTCTGATGTAAGTAAGTAGATAGTTGAGGGCTGAGCAGGTTCCATTGTACCTATAACAACATTTGCCACATACCTTCCCGTGGCGTCTGTTGTCTCTTCGATACTGATCCAGATATTTTTATCCCCGACATCTTCTCGTATTTCTTTCATTATACCGACGTAGCAGGAATCTAAGTATGTTTTCCGCAAAGTTGCTTCGCACGGAATATATTCCTTTGTATATTTCTCCAAAAAATTATTCAGTGAAATATTTTCCAGCTTCCACAAAGGTATTTCAGCATCTATAAAAGCATGGCACAAATCACTTGCAAACTGTGACTGCTTGCTCGAAGTAGAAGCGAATGACGAAATCAAACATGTCTTTTTTTCACCAATCTTCCGAATAACAGCAGCTTTATGTTTAGCTGTTGCCAAATATTGTGAAATGAAGAATTTCTTTTCGTAATTCAGTTTCGTATCGCATATTTTACAAAACAACACCATTCCATCAGTGGACAAGATATCTTTTTTTTTTTTTTTTTAATTGGAGGTTTAACGACCACCGTGAGCAACTCAATGGGCTAGAAGCAGTCGCCCGTCCCTAATTTAGGGTCACTGGTTCCAGGGAAGGGAGAGAGCCAGTGCCGTAAGACAAACACAACATCCATGCCTCACCGGGATTCGAACCCGGACCCCTTACGGACGAATGATCAGAGGCCAGCGTCTTAGACCACAGCGCCACCGGGGCGGCGGACAAGATATCACTTCCATACTCTTGAACATACCGACTTAATTTAGCACTGGTTGAAGAAGCAGTTTTCGGTATTATTGTTTCACTTGGACGCAAGGCGAGATGGATTAGGAGTAGCGAACTAACAGAATCTTCCTCCCTTGTTTTGCACTTACGTTCAAGGTCTTTACGTGCATTCTTGGCTTTCACTATAGCTTGATTGGTTACAATGTTATCTGACTGGATTCGGCTACTTCCGCCATGCGCAGAAACTATCATCTAGGATTTTAGGGAGAGCAAAACATAAAATGAGATGCCGACCATCGCAGACTCTATGCATGCGTCTGTCACCGCTGCTTAAATTGCAGCACCTCGTTTTGAATGTACCGGTTGTACTCGTATTTACTTTCAGATGTCTGCCGACTGTGATTTCGTTTTAGAGAAAATACCACCTACCTTATGGTTTGTACACCTATACCCTAAAAAAGAGTTTTTAAAAGAAATGAATAACTTAAGAAAAATTACGTGTTTACCCGTACTGCATGCTAGATTGTTATCAAAACTTTGATTTTATTGCATTCTTAAGAAGAAATCATTTTTTAAAAGTGCATTTGTTGAGTATAGGCAAAAAAAGGCATTAAAAACATAAAAAGGCATTTTCTTCAAATATGAGCCGAAAAGGCAAAAAAAGCATTTTAAGGCATTTTGCCTCAACTTCCGGGCTTTACTGATAAGTCTTTGGCTTTTCCCATTTCACATACTCTTAGGCAGATATACTTTTGTCATGTCAAATTTGATTTTTATGTATGTGTCTGACCAAATATCATAACTGTAGCCTGATTATTTCTTTTTTTTCTTTTTGCAGGTCTGAAGTGACAATGATGCAAAACAGCACAGATTTCACCGCAAAAGAGTGCCGAGCAGTGATGAAATATCTTTTCCTAAAAGGGAACTCGGCCAAAAAAATTTATGATGAAATGTCGGTTACATTAGGTGATAAGTGCCCTAGCTATTCCACGGTCAAAAACTGGGTTCACGGCCGGATGGAACTTTCGTGGGGCTCGGAGCAAAATTTCATTATTGGGCTCTAAAAAATAAATCGCATAGTTTAATAAAATCGTTATGTAAAAAATGAAAACACACGAAAGCTATCATAAAGAAAAATGAGTACCTCAAACTGTTGTGAGCTTAAGAAAAACACCACAGTGTGGATTGAACGTTCAGAGAGATTAAAAAGTGTTAAAATCTATGATTTTATTTGCCGGTAAAAGCGGACTTAGGTTGCATTGTGATTTTCAGTAAAACTTTCTCGCAAAATGGTAAAAAGATAACTTTAGCTAATCTGCGTAGCGAATATTTTTCCACAACAAACATTTTTGCGTAGCGAAAAATACCGATCCCTCTTAAATAAATTCGTTTATACATAGTTTTTCGTGGTACATGTTTCAGTGATTAATTTTTGATGCAGGGGGACATAACTGACAAATTAGTGACTTTTTATGCCTTTTGTACGAGCTCATGTATGAAAATCGCTTTTTTTTTTTAATTTTCAGTACTGTTTTTAAAGTCACTAAACAGTTGACCTCCATATATAGACCCCGATTTTTTTTTTTTTAATTTCTGTAACTGGTTTACACACAAATTATTGAGCATATAATAGGGAGTCACAAAATGTGATGAAATTTAATTTGCTACTTCACGAATGTGGAAAAGTTTATGGTTTAGAAAAGGGGTGGGGGATTGCAAACTCTCTAGAAAGAAACATTATAAAAATATATTTTTAAGGGCCTCTCACACTCTAAATCTTAAAAAAAATAGCAATAAATATAGAGAATTCTAGCAAAAGGGATTTTGTTTTTATTTTCTAAACAGCGGGGCTTTATGAAGGCGAGGGGCCCGGGGCGGCCGCCCCGGTTGTTCATACGGTCCAGCCGGCCCTAACTGGTTTGCTAGGTTTAGAACAGAACATTTGAGCACCGAAGACGAAGAACATTCTTGGAGATCAACTCAAGTCACAATTCCAGAAAACGCAGATGGCATTCGTTCCATGATCCTAGATGATCGAAAAATATCGACTGAAGAGATAGCAGATACCCTGGCGATATTCAAAGAACGAATAGGCTGTATTAGTCACGCAATTTTAAACATGAGAAAGCTCTCAACCAAATGGGTTCCCAAATGCCTCAATGCTGCCCAGAAGCGTAATCGAGTGATTGCTTCACAAGCCATTTCGGACCGATTTCTGCGGGATCCTGTGGGATTTTTGAACCATCTCGTTACTATGAATGATGCGTGGATCCATATATATAAGCTGACCAGAAGTCCCCAATTCTTGAGGACAGTCCTCGAATTTAGTTTATTGTCCCCAAAAACGCCTGATGCCTTTGGGGACGCAAATTGTCCTCAAATTTTGATGTTTGTCCTCAAGTGTCTTCGAATTTACACTTCCTCATTAGCTCGTTAGATTTCTAATGAAAAATATTCTTAAAAGTAGTTTTTGTTGTACTAGTTTTCCTACAAGCTTCTTCTAAAAACAAATCTTGCCTAATTTTGTTTTTCTTCTTTCCGAGTTTAACGACCACCGCGAGCAACTCAGAGGACGATAAGCAATCACTGGTCTCTAATTTAGTGACATTCGTTCTAGGGAAGGGAGAGAGCAAGTGCTGTAAGACAAACACACCATCCATGTCTCATTCGGGACTCGAACCCATACCCACTTGTACGAATCATCGTCAGTGACCAGCACTAAGACACTGCACCACTGGCACGGTCAAATTTCGACTGCACTTGTTTTGAGTTCCTCCAAGAACTTTGGCAAAATGAAAAATTCGCCATGCAATTACTTTGGTGTGCAGCTTGATTTTAATTTGGCACATATACCTAAGGTAAAGCATTTACTTTTGCTAATATGTTCTCGTCATCATAGTTCTACTTTGTCAATAAAAATTACCAACATTCTACAAGACATATCCTTTTAAGACACAAATTTTCATATGCAAATCACACTTATTGAAGCAATGCAGTTTACTGACAAAAAGATTTGCATATTTATATTGAATATGTATGTGTTCCCAAATGAACTGCCGATTTGGGGACGCCACGCCCTTTTGTCCTCAAATCAGTGTTCCAATATCTGGTCACCTTATCTAAGAGCCAAAACATTATGACTACATGCCTAATACGTATGATGTTAGTCCCCCACGTGCTGCCAAAACAGCTCTTACCGGCGAGTGCGGACGCTACAAGATTTCTAAAGATGTCATGGTACCTGGTACCAACACGTTACCAGCAGATCCTTTAACCCTTGTAAGTTATGTGATTGGGCTACCGCAGATCGGATTTGCTATTCTAACACAAACCACAGATGCTCGATTGAATTGACGCCTGGGGAATTCTGAAGCCAGGGAAATACCTGGAAATCTTCCTTATGTTCCACGAACAATCCGGGCAGTGTGGCATGGCGCATTATGCTGGTGAAAGAAGGCACTCTTAGAGGGGAATACCGTAGGGGTGAAAGGATGTAGCTAGTCTGCAATCGTATTTAGTTAGGTGGTAGACGTCATAGTTTCCTACATATGAATGACCTTACCCAGGACTTCCCCAGAAGAGCATTTCCTAAAGCATTAGAGTACCTCCACAAGCTTGTTTACGTTTCACAGTGCATTCTGGTGCCAAAACTTCCCCACGTAAAGGATGTACACGTACCCGGCCATCCACATGTTGCAACAGGATGCGAGATTCAATGGACCAGACGACCTCCTAATTATTCAAGGTCTAGCTTTGATGCTCACATGTCCATTGTAGGCACTTTCGACGGTGAACCAAGGTTAGCATGAGCACTCGGAGCGATCGGCGGCTATGCAGCCCCATTCGATATACTGTGTGTTGTGACACATTACTCCCAACACCAGCATTCAAATTACCGGTGAGTTATACCACAGTATCCCTTCTGTTGGCTCGTACCATACGGGATAGCCTTCGCTCACCTCTAGCATCGATGAGCCGTTGTCGACCCACATCTTGCCACAGTATCCCTTCTGTTGGCTCGTACCATACGGGATAGCCTTCGCTCACCTTTAGCATCGATGAGCCGTGGTCCGCCCACACCTTGCCACAGAATCCGTTCTGTTGGCTCGTACCATATACGAGACAGCCTTCGCTCACCTCTAGCATCGATGAGCCGTGGTCGGCCCACACCTTGCCACAGTATCTCTTCTGTTGGCTCGTACCATACGAGACAGCCTGCACTTACCTCTAGCATAGATGAGCCGTGGTCCGCCCACACCTTGCCACAGTTTCCCTTCTATTGGCTCGTACCATACGGGATAGCCTTCGCTCACCTCTAGCATTGATGAGCCGTGGTCCGCCCCCACCTTGCCACAGTATCCCTTCTGTTGGCTCGTACCATACGGAATACCCTTCGCTTACCTCTAGCATCGATGAGCCGTGGTCGGCCTACACCTTTCCGGCGGCTCGTGGTTTCCGTCCTCGGACCACTTTTTGAAGGTACTAAGCCGGCTGACCGTGATCACCTCACAACCCTTGCCGTCTCGGTAATGCTCTGACCCAGTCTTCTGGCCATTACAATTTGGCCTTTGTCAAGCTCGCTTAAGTCCGCGGCATTTCCTGTCTGAAGAACAAGTATAACACTGATTAACAGAGCTCAACATCATGTGTTATTTATACCTTTTCATGACTGGTACACGTGCCGTCGTTTATCTGCAATTGCTTCGATTTGCATAAAGACGCTCTGGTCATAATGTTTTGGCTCTACAGTGTATGTACAAGGAATACACTGAGTGGCCAAATTATTATGACCATCAGACCATTTCATTGAAAGTAGCTATCCCACAGCTGCTGCTGACGCAAGAAGGCTAAAATGGTATAAAAAGGGAATGCTGAAGGCATGAAAGAACAAATGGATGGCCTTGGGAAAGAAATAATGGGTAAAAGACGCGATCTGACGGACTTTGAACATGGAATGATCGTGGGTGCTCGAAGCATTGGTGCAAGCACTAGCAAAACGGCCGCACCTGTGAAATGTTCGAGGGCAGCAGTTGTTAAAGTTTACAGAGAGTGTACCACCAGTTAAAAGAATGGATCTGAGCACAAGGCGCGTGGTCGTTAATGGATATTGGGTACTCGAACTGAGCTGAGAGTAAACAGTCTTATTCAGCCCAACAGACGGAAAACACTTCGTTAGATTACAGATAATCTGAATCAAGGACAAAGTCCAATAGCTTTTCAACGTACAGTTAGCCGCGCGTTACACCGTATGTGCTACAGAAGCAGTTTTGCTAGTGCTTCTAGTCAGAGGCGAAAGGGCGAAGACAGCCCACAGCCTAGTAATACTTGCTGGCGAGCATTTGTGTTAAGGCATTTAGCTACACTGGCGGAAAGTGAAAAGAGAACACCAAGAAGGAGACGTCTGATACCAACGAAATTTATACAGCATAATAACGGAATACAGAGGATAACGTGATCAAAACATTATGGCAAAATACAGCTGAATTTGCTGGTAAACTGAATTTCCATGAAACACGGTTAGTACGAGGTTGAACCGCCATGAACTGCGTCACACTGTGCAATTCTGGCATGGAGATTGTCGTACAGATGTTGGGTGTAAGTTTGGGGTTTTGAGTTCCAACCATCCTCAACCTGGACGCGCCGCCCCGGTGGCGCAGTGGTCTAAGCGATGGCCTCTGATCATTCGTCTAAACGGGGTCCGGGTTCGAATCCCGGTCAGGCATGGATGTTGTGTTTGTCTTACGGCACTGGCTCTCTCCCTTCCCTGGAACCAGTGACCCTAAATTAGGGACGGGCGACTGCTTATAGACCATTGAGTTGCTCACGGCGGTCGTTAAACCTCCAATCAAAAAAAAAAAAAAAACCTGGACGTGTAAATCGGGGATGGTCGTGGCTGGCCGTGGAGACCGGATAAATCGTTGTCCCATAAAATCCCACACGTGCTCAGTAGGGGACAAATCCGGTGAACGTGCAGGCGATGGCAGTAGTCTCACACCCTGAAGTGCATGTTGCGTTGCACGTGCCGTGTGTGGGCGTGCGTTATCTTGCTGGAAAACACCAAGATGGACCGACCTTACAAATGGCACAACAACGGGCTGAATGATGTTGTTGATGTAGGAGGTGCTGTTTAACGTATCCGGTACAAACACTAGTTGTGTATGGGAGTGATAGCTGATCGCTCCCCACACCAGGAGACCAGATGTAGGCCCTGTGTGTCGCTGGCGGATGCAAGAAGGGTGGAGACGCTCCCCTGTGCGTCTGCAAACACGCATACGGCCATCTGAGGCTCCCAAGCAGAATCTGCTTTCATCGCTGAACACGACAGATCGCCATTGCGTTCTCCAGTGCAGACGTTGGCGACACCACTGCAGCCATTCCTGACGGTGGGCTGGAGTCAGAGGTACACATGCCAGAGGCACACGTGAACGTAGTCCTGCATCTAGTAGACGGTTGCGGATTGTTCGCACAGACACCTCAGGTGCAACGGCAGCTCGGATTTGCGTGGCAGTGGATGTTCTGCTTGACAACGCCGCTCTTCTTATGCGTCGATCGGTCCGCTCATCAGTCCGACTGTGACTCCCGGTTCCACGTTTTCTCGTGTGGGAATGTTCCTCGGACCATCTACGCCACCATCGTACCACCACCGATACTTCCCGTCCAATTCGCTCCGCAATACGACGATACGACCACCCGGCCTCGCGGAGTCCGACTAGACGACCTCGCTCAAAGTCCGATAACTGCTGAAATAATACACGTCTTCCATGTCCAGGCATTGCAGCTTCTTCAGGGTCTTCGCACGTGTCCGTACGCCGACGACTGATTACATTCACTTCGCCGTACTCCTTAAATACCACCGACGATAATTTGCATATTGTGCCATGCTGTGGCGTAAGCGCTCACCGGTTGGTGCCGAAATTAACATCACACCTACGTAAACTCGACCCCATTAACATATGTAAATTTCATGATCGTCCGCTAATTCCTTCTTGGTGTTCTTTTTTCACTTTCCGGCAGTGTATTCATGGCTTTATGGGCCCACACATGTTCACTTCTAAAAGTACGATAAATCGGCAAGATTACCGACTTCTTCCTTCTCCATCTGACCACCTTGTCATCAACTTTTTATTTAAGCAACTGCAAAAAAATTATTTGAAAAAAAAATCTGATATTTTCATATTGAAAGAGAAAATGCCTGGTACGGCTTGTCAAACCAGGCTCTATTTCTGGTACAGCTATAGCCGGACCTGCCGTATAGGCTCCGCCGCCTATGGTCATATGAATGCGATACCCAAAACAGTAAGTGTTTGTTTCTTTAGTAGCACTAAAATTTGGGTTGCATGAAACTGTTGCAAGCTTCAATGATAGACATAGCACTAAATGTAGAATTTTTGAAGGTGTTGGTGTGACTCCAGGAGTTCGTTGCGTGAGTGCCATGAGCAAATTGAATCTGCTGCGAATTACTGCAGCAAACCGAAAATTGAGCGATCAGTAAAACAGGGTTAGACAAAAGCAAGAAAAAGACAATTAAAAGCTTATTTCGAAGAAGCAGAAGATGTAGATGGACCTTTTTATAGTGCTGGATTGTATTACCTTAATGTATGATGAACCTTCTTGGGTGCTGGATTATGTAACTGACTTTGAACCAGGTAATGAATGCAAATTTATACGTATTTAAAAGCCGTTTTTCTCAAAATCGTTATTTTAAAACTTGTGTACCTTTTTCTCAGAAACTACACAAGGTACTGTCCTGAAATCTTCAAATGTTATATACCCCATAAAGATACACATTTTAGTGGGAGATTTTAATCCTAAACTTTTTTTTATAGATTTTTAAAATCCAAATTTTCATTTTTTGTAAGGTAAAGTTAAAACAATTTTTTTAATCAAAAATTTAGAAACGCTGCTATTAAAATATGTCAGATGAATTGCTAAATATTTATACAAACTATTATTCAGTTCTGATAAATGGTTTCTGAGAAAACGGTACATAAACATAACAAATTTAACATGGATTTCAATGGGCCCTACAAACTCACTTAACTGACGGAAAAAAAAAAAAAAGCCTGGCCTGCCCAGGTATGTGCAGACCTCTACTGTGTAGCATATATCTACATAGAAGTTTTAAACGTTGTATCGTTTTTCTCTCATGAGTTGCAAACAGCTTTTTTAATTCGGTCTGTCGGATGAGATACTATTTTGTAGCTTGATACAGAACTTTTAAGATGTTTCTTTTTTTTTCCGATTCCCGTAGTTTGAAGGATGCGCTGTGTGAATGAATATATATATATTTTTTATTATAAAAGCGATAAATCTATATTTCGTGAGGAGCAGAAGCGTATTGATAACCCCCGCAAACCCCACTTTGCTCAAGGGCCTCTGTCCTCAGTAAACAGATTTTACAATTTTTTTTAGCGGAAACTTCATATGAAACAGATTAAAGAAATAGCCAGAATGTTTTGGCTGCAGCTTTGAACGATGTAGTATTAAAACGAAAACTGTTTTTGGTTGGGTTTTTTTCTTCAGTAATAAGTAATATCTTTAGAATTTTTTTTCGTGGTTCTTAAGTTTATAAAAACTTGGTAACGGGAAAGCAGCTACTCAGAGGACTTGAGGCCACCTTTCGCAGCCATAGCTATACGAGGAGGTGCTGATAAATCGTTGGCATTGTAAGAAAACAAGAAGCTACAAGATTGAAAAAAATATTTACCCTACATATTCTTCCCGAAGCTCCATACACTTACGACTTCGTTGTTCTAACTTTTTCAACCAATCAAAAAAAAAAAAAAACTTATTTGGGTTGTACTGCAAACCTTACTCCTCCGCAGCTGCTGTGGCCTCCTCAATACTTGGAAAATGTTCCCCCTTGAAGTGCCTTTTTTTTCAGTTTAGAAAAGAGATAGTAGCCCGAAGGGGGCCAAATCAGATGAGTAGACCGCGTATTGCAGAATTTCAAAGTGAAGATCAGCCAGTTTCTGCACCGCAATGGCCGCTTTGTGAGGAGAGGCATTGTCTTGAAACAAGATCCCTTTCGAAAGCTTGTCTCGACGTTTGGAGACCAGTTGCAGCTTCCGTTTGTCGAGAAAAGCAACGTAGTGCTTTGCCGTGATGGTTGCATCCTTTCCCTGATAATTGACAAGCAAAATGCCATCTTTGTCCGAGAAGACACACGCCAACACCTTGCTTGATGACTTCTGTATCTTGAACTTCTTTGGACGCGGGGAACCACTGTCTCTCCATTCTTTGGATTGGTCTTAGGATCATATATATGAAAGGTGACCAGATATTGGAACACTGATTTGAAGACAAAAGGGCGTGGCATCCCCAAATCGGCAGTTCATTTGGGGACACATACATATTCAATATAAATATGCAAATCTTTTTGTCAGTAAACTGCATTGCTTCAATAAATGTGATTTGCATATGAAAATTTGTGTCTTAAAAGGATATGTCTTGTAGAATGTTGGTAATTTTTATTGACAAAGTAGAACTATGATGACGAGAACATATTAGCAAAAGTAAATGCTTTACCTTAGGTATATGTGCCAAATTAAAATCAAGCTGCACACCAAAGTAATTGCATGGCGAATTTTTCATTTTGCCAAAGTTCTTGGAGGAACTCAAAACAAGTGCAGTCGAAATTTGACCGTGCCAGTGGTGCAGTGTCTTAGTGCTGGTCACTGACGATGATTCGTACAAGTGGGTATGGGTTCGAGTCCCGAATGAGACATGGATGGTGTGTTTGTCTTACAGCACTTGCTCTCTGCCTTCCCTAGAACGAATGTCACTAAATTAGAGACCAGTGACTGCTTATCGTCCTCTGAGTTGCTCGCGGTGGTCGTTAAACTCGAAAAGAAGAAAAACAAAAATAGGCAAGATTTGTTTTCAGAAGAGGCATGTAGAAAACTAGTACAACAAAAAGTACTTTTAAGAACACTTTTCATTAGAAATCTAACGAGCTAATGAGGAAGTGTAAATTCGAGGACACTTGAGGAGAAACATCAAAATTTGAGGACAATTTGCGTCCCCAAAGGCATCTAGAAAACTAGTACAACAAAAACTACTTTTAAGAACACTTTTCATTAGAAATCTAACGAGCTAATGAGGAGGTGTAAATTCGAGGACACTTGAGGACAAACATCAAAATTTGAGGACAATTTGCGTCCCCAAAGGCATCAGGCGTTTTTGGGAACAGTAAACTAAATTCGAGGACTGCTCTCAAGAATTGGTGACTTCTGGTCAGCTTACTCTTAGGTGTATCTACCTGGTACATATGTTCTTATTCGCTTTACTAAATAAAGTATACGCCATGTAACATGGAGCGAGCCTAGCTCCATGTCACATTGCGTATACTTTGGCTGAGTACGATGAGCACCCTAGGGAGAAAGTATTTGAAGCCACGAAGTAGAAAATGAATTCGTCCTCCGAAGTCCCCTCTTAACACTGGACACGACAAAGGAGAGCCGGAAGTCAGCATGTCCCAAGGACGCGGCTCTGGAAATAGGTAGACGACATATTCACTTGAAGGAAGTGCAGGTATATGAACAGCGTGTTTTTCGACTTTCGGTGCCTCGGTTGCATGCCTTTGGCTTGACCAATCTATTCCAAGATTCTCCCAATCGTATGTAAGAAGCCGTTACAAGCCTACGAGCCAAAGATTTCACTGACGAGGAGGGGTTAGTTTCTAGATGCTCGTGTAAACTGGGAGAAAGAAGAATGTTGGCGACTGGAGAAAATTACACCCTGGCTCCCAGAAACCTTAGCCTTTGGCATCGCCTGTTCCACCTTACAGGACACCGCACACGGCGAACCTGCAATCAGGTCTAACAAACCAATCTCGGAAAACAAATGAGTATCGTAGAAGAACAAAGGAATTTCGAGGAATTGAACCCCGGTGCTGGCACGTATTCACAGCCTCAGCATCCTACAACTGAGGCGGGTTCATGTCAAGTTCATAACAGAGCACTTAAAAAAGGCAATATCACATTAAAGGCGTCGGCTCGGGCCGAAGGGTCGCCGCTCCCCATCAGCTGGATGAACAGCTCCCTGCAGTGAAAGTATTTGACACAGGAAAAAGAGAAGTTTTTCGGTCACAATGTTAGCTCGGGCCGTAATGGCGCTAAACACCCAAAAAACTGGAGCACCAGTTATCCCGTGCGGGCAATAGAAAACAAGACTGCTGCGGAGT
This sequence comes from Macrothele yani, assembly GCA_039090855.1. Lineage (NCBI taxonomy): Eukaryota > Metazoa > Arthropoda > Arachnida > Araneae > Macrothelidae > Macrothele > Macrothele yani. The sequence goes on along the minus strand of CM077016.1, from coordinate 69,219,208 downwards.
TTCTTAGACGAAGAGTTAAGCTCATCACGTGGGAAACCGTTAGAAGCCATATAGTACAAACTGAAATCGTCCGTAAACCTACCAACTCGCCACTGGGCCCAACAAAGAACATCCGGAAGTCCGCAAGCTCCTGAGGATGCAGGACACGGCTCTGGGATGGGACAGCAGATAAGGGAGGGGATTTAACTACCACCGCGAGCAACTCGATTGCCGCAGCAGTGGTCTAAGCAATGGCTTCTGACCATTCGCCCGAGATGGGATCAGATACCGATGAGGCATGGATGTTGTATTTGCCTCACGGCACTAGATCTCTCTCTTCCCTGGAACCAGTGGCCCTACCTTAGGGATGGACGACTCCGTAAGCCCACTTAGTTGCTCACGGTAGTCGTTAAACCTCCAATCAAAAAACAAAAAAACCTTTTTAAGGCCACTGGTTCTAAGGATGGGAAACAGCCAGTGCCGTAAGACAACCACAACACCCATATCTCATCGGGTTTCGAACCCGGACGTACCACTATGACACCGGAGTAGCGTTTCAGAGTTTAACCACCAACACAAGCAACTGTATGGGCTGTAAGTACTTAAGCCCACTGGCTCCATGGAAAGGACACAGCCAGCACTGAAAGGCAAACACACCACCTACTGTATGTCCTTCTTGTTATTGTTTTGGGGCTTAACGACGACCAGCTGCCGCGGTGGCCTAAGCGCTGTTTTCTAGCCATTCGTCCGCGATGTGTCCGGGTTCGAATCCCGCGAGGCATGGGTGTTTTGTTTCATTTGTCGTACGGCCTCTCTCCCTTCTCTGGAACCAGTGGCCCTAAATTAGGGATAGGCGATTGCATACAGCCCATCGAGTTGCTCATAGTGATCGTTAATCTCCCAAATCAAAAGAAAAGACAAAACAAGAAAGATGACACCGAATTTTCGGTTGTAATGATCATCCTTTCCGACGCGAAAATTTTTATCAAAGTTATTCATAGTCAATGGAACCCGTAAAAAAAAAAAAAAAAAAATCAACCGGATTTCCACAATCGATAGAACATCCAAAAATAGAAACAGCTGCTTAATTCCACCAGGAGCTAAAAAGTGCGTCACGAGAATTAAATGCTGTACAAAAAGTTTTTCACAGCAGAAGGAAGGTACCAGAGACAACGAGATTTTCAAATCAAACAGTTAAAAGAATATAGAAGGAAACATGATTATAATTCTATGCCTCCTAGCGGAAGAATTTTGCATAATGGAAAAGTTGAAAATATGCGAAAAGTAGTATTCATGATAAAAGCTATGCTAAGGAAAAAAACTTTTCAAATACGTCACCCGGAAGCAGAGATAACGAGAAAAAGGTTTGACCTTTACGTCCCCTAGCGGAAAAGCTGTGCATTATTAAAAAAGGATAATATTCCCTGCCTCTATTGTAGTGAATGGCATACAGTAAAAAAAGAAATTTATCAATAGGGTTTTTGGAAGCGGAGATACAGCTGCAAGTACAGGGCACAAACACCACCTAGTGACAGAACTGTGAACTATGAAAAAGTCCTCAAGTACAAAAGTAAAGTGTTCCACATGGTAAATGGTATCTGGTGTTAAAAGATTTTTTTTAAATAGGGCATTTAGAAGCAGAGATGTAAAAAAAAAAACAGATTAAACATTTGCGCCCCTGGCGGAGAAATTGGGCATTATTTTGGGGTAATGTCCTAATACAGACACCTTTGAAATCCACCAGCAGATCGAGCTGACCTTCGCGGCCAGAAGTGCTGGCCAGGACGGCGTCTCACGCAAGGAACGACCGTCGACTCTCGTAGCCTTAAGGGGACCGTAAACAAATTGCAAATGTAAAAATCACCTAAGAAACGAACACTGGTTCTGTTAAGGGACCATCAACAAATTGAAATGTCACTTATTACGGCCACACGAAAAAACACGTATCTTAACAAGTAAGCAACCGATTTGCAAGCAAATGGTCTCTTTCTACTCAGGAACGAATTACCCATGCGATACAATACAGCATTACGTTCCATCCATCCGCCGTCTGTCCGTCCGTCCAAAAGAATAAAAAATATCCGCCGATAAACAACCGATTTGCACGGAAATTATTTCTTTCGACTCAGGGACGCCTCACACCTGTCAGATACAATACAAAATTACGCCCCATCCGTCCGTCCAAAAGAATAAAAAAAATATCTCCGCCGATAAGCAACTGATTTGCACGCGAATTATTTCTTTCGACTCAGGGACGCCTCACACCTATCAGATACATTACAAAATTACGTTCCATCCGTCCCAAGTCTGTCTTTCCGTCCGTCCGGAAGCATAAAACCACATAATCGACCGAGAAACAACAGATTTGCACGCAAACGGCCTCTTTCTACTCAGGAACGAATCACCCATGAGATACGATACAGAATTGCGTTCCACCCGTCCGCCGTCCGTCCAGAAATGACTTATTACGGCCACACGAAAAACCATGTATCTTAACAAGTAAGTAACCGATTTTCAAGCAAATAATCTCTTTCTACTCAGGAACGAATTACCCATGAGATACGATGCAGAATTACGTTCCATCCGTCCGTCCAGAAGAATAAAAAAATATCTCCGCCGATAAACAACCGATTTGCACAGAAATTATTTATTTCGACTCAGGGACGCCTCACGTGAGACCTATCAGATACAATACAAAATTACGTTCCATCCGTCCGCCGGTCCAAAAGAAAAAAAAATATCTCCGCCGATAAACAACCGATTTGCACGGGAATTATTTCTTTTGACTCAGGGACGCCTCACGCCTATCCGATACATTACAAAATTACGTTCCATTCGTCTCAAGTCTGTCTTTCCGTCTGTCCGTCCGGAAGCATAAAAACACATAATCGACCGAGAAACAACAGATTTGCACGCAATGGTCTCTTTCTACTCAGGAACGAATCACCCATGAGATACGATACAGAATTACGTTCCATCCGTTCGCCGTCCAGAAATGACTTGTTACGGCCACACGAAAAACCATGTACTAGGGGTGTTCAAATGAAAAGGTACGAAACGTCATAAGAACGTAACCGTTAACATATTTGCCTATGCCGCTATGGGAGAACGTAGCGACACATCTAGGGATGCGATTGGAGTCGCCGGCGTGGATCGGAGCATGCGCGGGAGCCCGCATGCGCAGGAGAGAGCAGAGGCTCTTATAAAGAGCGCCGTCCAATTGACGCGGCAGTGCGTGTGAGGACAGGATGGCGTTCAGATTGCAAAATTCGACGATTGAGGAGCAGCGAGGCGTTATCCGATTTCTGACAGCGGAAGGTGTTAAACCGGCCGCTATTCATCGCGGAGGGTGTGGTTCTGCTCCATGATAACGCGCGTCCACACGTCTCCAGGGTCACAAACGCGGAACTGGCCAAGTTATGGGATCGTTGTGCTACGGCCTATGGTGTATACTTTGAATAAAGTCTTCATTTATACCCACAGTGTCGTTTCGTACCTTTTCATTTGAACACTCCTTGTACTTATAACAAGTAACCGATTTTCGAGCAAATAGTCTCTTTCTACTCAGGGACGAATTACCCATGAGATACGATGCAGAATTACGTTCCATCCGTCCGTCCAGAAGAATAAAAAAATATCTTCGCCGATAAACAACCGATTTGCACGGAATATTATTTCTTTCGACTCAGGGACGCCTCACACCTATCATATACAATACAAAGTTACGTTCCATCCATCCGCCATCGGTCGGTCCATTCGTCTCGAAGTATAAAAGCACATAACCTCACCAAGAAACAACCGATTTGCACGGAAATGATTTCTTTCTACTGTGGGACGCATCACACCTGTTGAGTGCGATACAAAATTACGTTCCGTTCGTCGGCCGTCTGTCTGTCCGTCCCAAAGAATAATAGCTTCAACCGCAACGAGAAATAACTGATTTGCACGGAAATTATTTTTTCTACTTAAGGACGCCTCACACCTACGATAGAAAATTACGTTCCATCCGTCCGAAGAATGCCCGTCCCGAACAATAAAAGCCCGCAACCACACCGAGTTGCACAGAAATTATTTCCTTCTACTCAGGGACGCCTCACATCTGTCAGATATGAGAGAAATTTTCGTTCCATCCATCCGTCGTCTGTCCGTCCGTCCGGAAGTATATATGCACGTAACCACAACGAGAAACAACCGATTTGCACGGAAATGATTCCTTTCTACTCAGGGACGCCTCAAACCTAACAGATACGGTTGAAAAGTACATTCCGTCCGTCCGAAGTCTGTCTGTCCGTCCGTACGGACAGACAGACTTCGGACGGATGGAACGTACTTAGCATTCGTAATTTTCTCGGTCGTCTTCCGTTAGCTTGCATTTTTAACGCCTTGGTTCTCTCCAATTTTAAAATTTCAATTTCTTTTTTAAGGGATGCAACATTTTCCAGTAGCAATCTATTTTCCTCCGTTATTTTGACAGGAAGAACAACTGATATCCCCTGATGTTTCATCAACTCTATAACAGACATCCTGCGTTTCTTGAATACAAACCTTTTTCAGTCTTAAAATATCCATTCGATCGAAAGCACTTTTTAAAATAACTCGTTTGTGCTTTCTGTTATTTCGTAGAGTGGAACAGTTCGGCAGATTCAAGACAGGCATCGCGTTTTGTTTCAGTATTTTTTTCTCCAGGAGACAAAGTAGAGCGATTTTTTTAAATCATCTTCGTAATCGGAAGAATGAAAATGTTCGCTGCAAACTGTAGCATTCGCAACATCCAGAGTCTGACCTATAGCACTTGTTCAGCATTTCCATCACCAAATCTTGATTTTTTAAAGGAAATGCGTGGTACACAAGACACAAGACACTGGCCGCCCCGGTGGCGCAGTGGTCTAAGCGATGGCCTCTGATCATTCGTCCTAAAGGGGTCCGGGTTCAAATCCCGGTGAGGCATGGATGTTGTGTCTGTCTTACGGCACTGGTTCTCTCCCTTCCCTGGAACCAGTGACCCTAAATCAGGGACGGGCGACTGCTTATAGCCCATTGAGTTGCTCACGGTGGTCGTTAAACCTCCAATCAAAAAAAAAAAAAAAAAAAAACACAAGACACTGACCTCTGTTTTTTTTTTTTTGTAATGGTTCTTACAAGTAAGCACAACTCGGCATTGTTATCTTAAGGTGTACTGAAGGCATTCTGAAAACATATCACTCGTTGCTGTCATGGATAAAAAGAGCAATTTATCAGATTTGCAAAAAGGGGTGACTACCGGCTTTCGGGCCAAGGGTGGCAGTATTTCTGAAACAGCGCAGTTTGTGAACTGTTCGCGTGCTGCTGTGGTTAAAGGGTATCGTGATGGGAGAAATGGCACCATTGCGAATAAACTATGTGGAAACTGCGGAGCACCACGTGGCATTGATGTGAGGTGAACGTCGGCTTCGAAGGGGCGTGAGGGCCGATCGACACGCTACAGTGGAGCAACTCACTGGCCGAATGAACCAAGGGGCTACCGGAAACGTGTCTAAAACGACAGTTCAACGAACCCTGCTGCGTATGAGGCCCTGATGCAGACCGATGGTCACTATGCTAACGAAGGTTCATCGGCAGAAGGGGCTTCCATTTGCACGGCAGTATCAGAATTGGAATTCCACTGATTGCCTTCTCCGATGAATCACGTTTTGCGCAGCATCGAACGGATGGACGTTGGCATATAAGGCGAGAAAATTCGGAGAACAAACACTCTTCAACCATTGCTGGAAGAACACAAACTGTTAGGGGCAGCGTTATGGACTGGGGAATGTTTTCGTAGCATTCCCTGGGTCCACTCATGCCTGTGGAAGGCACTATGGACCGAATTCATTATGAATCCATCCTTGCACACCACGTACATACATGATGATTGCCTTCCCTGGAGCAGATGGGATCTTCCAGAACGACAATGCGACGTGTCACAGTTAGAAATTTCCGAGAGTGGTTGGAAGAGCACGACGAAGACTTCAAAGTACTTCCCTGGCCCCCTAATTCCTCAGACTTAAACCCAATTGAGCATTTGTGGGAACACCTCGATCGTGTTGTTCGCTCTATGGATCCTCCACCACGCACCCTCCAGCAGTTGTCAGATGCACGGCAGTCATCTTGGCTCCACATACCTGTGAACACTTTCCAGTACCTCACTGAGTCACTCCCAGCCCGTCTAGCTACTTCCGTGCTGCACACGGCGCTTACTCTTGATATTAGCTGGAGGTCACAATAATGTGACTCGACCGTGTATAAACTACGGTAAAAGTGGAAAACATGTTTAGGTTGCATTAAAAAAAAGGAAATGCCCTCCCAGGAAATTTCCCCTACATATTTGTACTCATTGTACGGCTGCATCTTGTTTTAAACAGCGTGAAAATGGTGACCACGGGAATCTCCCCCACATTCGATAGTTTGTGTAAAATGCAAATTAATCAGCGGTCCCTGACTGAAACATTTGGGGGACAACAGACTGCAGACGAACTTCGTGTTACAAGTGATATTCGTATGGAAGTAGACATTCGTCATACATAACACGATATGCAATTTGCTCATTAACCACCTTTGACGAAATAATGAAGATCACTTCTACATTTAATCAAATTGAAAACGGTATTTACAAGTTAAAACATATGATAGAATAAAACACTAGATCTTTCGATCACACTAGCGATCTTCATCAGGTCACCCTTCTAATGGCATCAAGGTACGTCGACACGCAATATATAGGGATTTTTGATGACCCAAATAATGGGTAGAGCGCATGCTCACGAAAGTTGTGAACACAGAGAGAGAGAGAGAGAGGTAACAGTACTGCAAACGAAGAGAGTAAAAATGATGCTACACAAGTATTAATAATTCAGCTGTAATTATTAGTTCCGCAATGTTCAAGTAGAGCAGTCCATGTTCGTGGGAGGAAAGAAGGTACGTCGTCATTACAGCAAATACCTCTATAATGGTGAATATATAAGCTTTCTGCAAAGAGGGTCATGCTTTTGGTGCTGTGTGTAATGAGGATTTTATGCATTCATCCCATAATGGTCTATGTGTGCCGCTAGCTACCAATCGGGCTAGGGCTGTCGAATGTGAGCCTGTTCTGACATCGCGTGTGTTTTCGAGCAAACGAGTTTTTAAATTACGTAATGTGGAGCCTATGTACACTTGATCTATTTCATTGTGTTTTAAAGCTCTCAGAGGAATAAGGTAGACGCCGTACCTGTGTTTGGTTTCAACGGGATCCCTGTAACGTTTAATTAGAGTGTACAAATTGCGTGTTTGTAAATCAAAGTTTATATTAAACATGGCACATGCAAGTTTTAGAACGCTGGTGCAGCCGGGAAAATAGCTCATGGATCCTACGTACCTAAGGTGACCAGATATCGAGACACCGATTTGAGGACAAAAGGGCGTGGCGTCCCCAAATCGGTAGTTCATTTGGGGACACATACGTACTCAAAATAAATATGGAAATATTATATTTTTGTCACAAAACTGCATTGCTTCAATAAGTGTGATATTACATATGAAAATGTGTGTCTTAAAAGGATATATCTTGTAGAATGTTGGTAATCTGTATTGACAAAGTAGAATTAGGATGACGAGAACATATTAGCAAAAGTGAAATGCTTTACCTTGAGTACATGCGCTGAATTAAAATAAGGCTGCACACCAAAGTAATTGCATGGCGAATTTTTCATTTTGCCAAAGTTTTTGGAGAAACTCAAAACAAATACAGACTAAATTTTACAGCGACGGTGGCGCATTGACCTAGTGCTGGCTACTGACCATTCGTACAAGTGGGTATGGGTTCGAGTCCCGATGAGGCATGGGTAGTGTGTTTGTTTTACCGCACTTGCTCTCTCTCTCTCTCTCTCTCTCTCTTCCCTAGAACGAATGTATCCAAATTAGAGACAGGTGACTGCTTATAGTCCTTAGAGTTGCTCGCAATGATCGTTAAACCCAGAAAGAAGAAAAAAAAGTCAAAATTTGTTTTTACAAGAAGCATGTTGGAAAATTAGTACAACGGAAACTACTTTTAAGAACATCTTTTATTGGAAATCTATAAAGTTAATGAGGAAGTGTAAATTCGAGGACATTTGGGGACAAACATTGAAATTTGAGGACAATTTGCGTCTCCAAAGGCTTCAGACATTTTTGGGGACGGTTACCTAAATTCGAGGACTGTCCTCAAGAATTGGGGACGTCTGGTCAGCTTATACGTACCTGGTAAGGGTGCGGGTTTTTTTTTTCTAATGCGGTAAACGCAAGTCGTCGATGCCTGCGGAGAATGGTGTATACCAGGTCTTTCGGGTACCCGAATTCACTAGCAATGACAAAAATTCGTTGAAGTTCAATGCGCCGTAGGCGTACAGGTGACGAATGCGTAAATGCCCGTCGTACCAGGTAGCGCAGGGAAGCCAGCTTAACAGATAAAGGCTGCGCTGAGTTGTATGGGGCTATAATAGGGTGGGATGTGGGTTTACGGTACACTGATTATTTTAAAGTGAAATTTTGGGGGTCCCGTTCTATGAGCAAGTCTAAGAACGGGAGTTTTAAGTTATTTTCCAATTCCAAAGTGAGGTTTATGGAGCGATATTTGGAGTTTAACAAACTGAGAAAATGCAGCAGGTCGGAATGCGGATGTGGCCAAAAGACAAGAACGTCATCCACATAGCGGGTGTAGAGGAGGGGTTTGAGCGTACATACGCCAAGTACCTCATTCTCCAGGGTTTGCATGACAACCTCGGCGAGAATCGCTGAGAGGGGTGAGCCCATAGTGGCGCCTTCTTTCTGCTGGAAAATAACATCGTTGAATTTAAAATAAGACCTGGATGCAACGAGCTTTAAAGCTGAAAGGACAGCCTCTATTTCCAAAGGTGGGAGAGGTGGATTATGAGTATATAATTTTTGATAAATGATGTTGTGTGCCTCTTGAAGGGGGATACTGGGGTATAGCGATACAACATCCAAGGATGCCATTATAAACGGCTTGCCTTGCGAACTGAAGGATTTTATAAGATTAATAGCTTGTAGAGGGCTGTTAATTGAAAACTGAGAATGATTTAGGATGGGGGACAGACATTTTACAAGGGCTTTTTCAAGTGGGCGGATAGGAGACGCATACGAAGAAACTAAGGGGCGGAGAGGGTGATTTTGTTTATGGAGCTTGATCTTCCCGAAGATTTCGGGTACTCTGGGGCCCTTAGGAGGGTTCATATTATCGGAAATTTCTTTAGGTAAGCGCCATAATTCTTCAACTTTGCGACGGACGCAACGGTTGTTGCGACAGGATCATATCTTAAAATTTTATGTGGAATTGCTTGTATAGTTGCTTGCATCTTTAAGAGGTATGCATCACGGTCCAAAATTACAATCTTATTCGATTTATCGTCGGATATGATAGCCAAGTTAGTGTTTTTTTTTTGTAATTCACATAGTTGACGCCTTCAAAGTCGTGGTAGCGCCTTGGTGTGAATCTCGTTGACTCAGGGCGGACCCATGCCGAAACGATAATATGAACCCTCCTAAGGGCCCCAGAGTATCCGAAATCTTCGGGAAGATCAAGCTCCATAAACAAAATCACCCTCTCCGCCCCTTAGTTTCTTCGTATGCGTCTCCTATCCGCCCACTTGAAAAAGCCTGCAAAATTTCTGTCCCCCATCCTAAATCATTCTCAGTTTTCAATTAACAGCCCTCTACAAGCTATTAATCTTATAAAATCCTTCAGTTCGCAAGGCAAGCCGTTTATAATGGCATCCTTGGATGTTGTGTCGCTATACCCCAGTATCCCCCTTCAAGAGGCACACATCATTTGTCAAAAATTATATACTCATAATCCACCTCTCCCACCTTTGGAAATAGAGGCTGTCCTTTCAGCTTTAAAGCTCGTTGCATCCAGGTCTTATTTTAAATTCAACGATGTTATTTTCCAACAGAAAGAAGGCGCCACTATGGGCTCACCCCTCTCAGCGATTCTCGCCGAGGTTGTCACGCAAACCCTGGAGAATGAGGTACTTGGCGTATGTACGCTCAAACCCCTCCTCTACACCCGCTATGTCGATGACGTTCTTGTCTTTTGGCCACATCCGCATTCCGACCTGCTGCATTTTCTCCGTTTGTTAAACTCCAAATATCGCTCCATAAACCTCACTTTGGAATTGGAAAATAACTTAAAACTCCCGTTCTTAGACTTGCTCATAGAACGGGACCCCCAAAATTTCACTTTAAAATACTCAGTGTACCGTAAACCCACATCCCACCCTATTATAGCCCCATACAACTCAGCGCAGCCTTTATCTGTTAAGCTGGCTTCCCTGCGCTACCTGGTACGACGGGCATTTACGCATTCGTCATCTGTACGCCTACGGCGCATTGAACTTCAACGAATTTTTGTCATTGCTAGCGAATTCGGGTACCCGAAAGACCTGGTATACACCATTCTCCGCAGGCATCGACGACTTGCGTTTACCGCATTAGAAAAAGAAAACCCGCACCCTTACCAGGTACGTAGGATCCATGAGCTATTTTCCCGGCTGCACCAGCGTTCTAAAACTTGCATGTGCCAAGTTTAATATAAACTTTGGTTTACAAACACGCAATTTGTACACTCTAATTAAACGTGACAGGGATCCCGTTGAAACCAAACACAGGTACGGCGTCTACCTTGTTCCCCTGAGAGCTTTAAAACCCAATGAAATAGATCAAGTGTACATAGGCTCCACCCTACGTAATTTAAAAACCCGTTTGCTCGAACACACACGCGATGTCAGAACAGGCTCACATTCGACAGCCCTAGCCCGATTGGTAGCTAGCGGCACACATAGACCATTATGGGATGAATGCATAAAATCCTCATTACACACAGCAGCAAAAGCATGACCCTCTTTGCAGAAAGCTTATATATTCACCATTATAGAGGTATTTGCTGTAATGACGACGTACCTTCTTTCCTCCCACGAACATGGACTGCTCTACTTGAACATTGCGGAACTAATAATTACAGCTGAATTATTAATACTTGTGTAGCATCATTTTTACTCTCTTCGTTTGCAGTACTGTTACATGTCTCTCTCTCTCTCTGTGTTCACAACTTTCGTGAGCATGCGCTCTACCCATTATTTGGGTCATGAAAAATTCCTATATATTGCGTGTCGACGTACCTTGATGCCATTAGGTGGGTGACCTGATGAAGATCACTAGTGTGATCGAAAGATCTAGTGTTTTATTCTATCATATGTTTTAACTTGTAAATACAGTTTTTAATTTGATTAAATGTAGAACTGATCTTCATTATTTCGTCAAAGGTGGTTAATGAGCAAGTTGCATATCGTGTTAAGTATGACGAATGTCTACTTCCATACGAGCCGCCCCGGTGGCGCAGTGGTCTAAGGCGTTGGCCTCTGATCATTCGCCCGAAGGGGTCCGGGTTCGAATCCCGGTGAGACATGGATGTTGTGTTTGTCTTACGGCACTGGCTCTCTCCCTTCCCTGGAACCAGTGACCCTAAATTAGGGACGGGCGACTGCTTATAGCCCATTGAGTTGCTCACGGTGATCGTTAAACCTCCAATCAACAAAAAAAAAAAAAAAAAAAAAAAAAAAAACTTCCATACGAATATTTGGGGGACTAGACCGATTAACGTAATAAGTATCGTGTTTGCAGCTGATAAACTGTTGCATTCATTAATTTAGTCTCAATTCCTTATATAGCAGAAAGTCAAAAATCTGTTGTTGCCACTACTGGTCATCCTCTTCATACTGCACTGCTCTTGGGTCTACAAGCAGTCGCCCTTCCCAAAATTTGGGCCACTGGCTACAGGGAAGTCTAAGAGCCAGTGCCGTAGCGCAATTGCACCACCCATGTCTCACCCGGGACTAGGAGCAAAACGCAGATCTAATGAGTAGGCAGACTGCGCGTCGGGCAACTCTGCTATCGGGAGAATTTCTCACGCATAAACAGCTAAAAACCTATTACGAATTCTAGTAACAGGAAGTCCAATTTGTGGCTATAAGTTTCAGTTTTAACAGTTTCACTGTTATGGTGTTGTTTCAAGTCATTGTACATAAAATGGTTGTACTACTGCACAGAAAAAAAAAAAAAAAAAGGGAAGAACAAATTAATCAATAAAAATTCTAAGACGATCGTCCTATTAGGGTTCTGCACTTTCAGTTAAAATGTAATCAGTCTCTCCTCTTCAAAAAGCCAAACTATTGAATTTATTGTGAATATGTGTCATAGATCTTGAATTACATGAAAAATTGACGATGAAAGATGCTTTTCTGCTTTGGAACGGATGGAAAGACGGCGGGCGGATGTAACGTAATTTACTATCGCATCTGATAAGTGTGAGGCGTCCCTAAGTAGAGAGATATCATTTCCGGGCAAATCGGTTGTTTTTCGGCAGGGTTACGTGCTTTTATACTTCCGGACGGACGGACTTCGGAAGAATGGAACATAATTTTGTATCTGATAGGTATGACACGTCCCTGAGTAGAAAGCAATAATTTCCGGGCAGATCGGTTGTTTCTCGGTCGGGTTATGTTTTTTATTCTTCCGGACGGATGAAGGGAAAGACAGACAGCGGACTGATGGAACGCAATTTTCTATCACATCTAATAAGAGTGTGGCGTCCCTGAATAGAAAAAAAAATCATTTCCGGGCAAAACGGGCTTTCATAATTTCGGAAGAAGTGACAGAGAGACGGCCGACGGACGGAACGTAAAATTTTGTATCATACCTGACAAGTGTGATGCGTTTTCATTAGAAAGAAATTATTTTCGTGCAAATCTGTTGTTTCTTGTTGGGGTTGGGGCTTTTATTCTTTGGGACGGACCGACAGCGGACGGGTTGAACATAATTTTGTATCGCATCTGATAGGTGTGAGGCGTCCCTGAGTCGAAAGAAATAATTTCCGTGCAAATCGGTTGTTTTTCGGCGGAGATATTTTTTATTCTTGTGGACGGAAGGCGGACGGATGGAACGTAATTTTTGTTATCACATCTGATAAGTGTGAGAGGCGTCCCTGAGTCGAAAGAAAAAATTTCCGTACAAATCGGTTGTCCCTCGGTGCGGTTGTGGGATTTTATTGTTAGGAACGGACGGACAGAGAGACTTCGGACTAAATTTTTTATCATATATGATACTTGTGAGGCCTCCGTGAGTAGAAAGGAGTCATTTCCGTGCTAATCGGTTGTTTCTCGGTGGGGTTACGTGCTTTTATACTTCCGGGCGGACTGATGGAATGAAATTTTCTATATCTGAGAGGTGTGCGGCGTCCGAGTAGAAAGGAATCATTTCCGTGCAAATCGGTTATTTCTCGTTGGAGTTGTGCTTTTATACCGACGGACAGACAGGCGACCGACGAACGGAACGTAATTTTGTATCGTACCTGACAGGTGTGATGTGTCCCCCAGTAGAAAGAAATCACTTCCGTAAAAATCGGTTGTTTCTCGGTGAGGTTATGCGCTTTAATACTTCGGGACAAATGGACAGACAGACGGCGGACGGTTGGAACGTTATTTTTAATATCTGACTAGTGTGTGGCGTACCTGAGTAGAACGAATTAATTTCCGTGCAAATCGGTTGTATCTCAGTCGAGTTGTGTTTTTATACTTCCGGGCGGATGGACCGAAAGACAGACTTGGGACGGATGGAACGTAATTTTGTATTGTATCTAATAGGAGTGAGGCGTCCCTGAGTCGAAAGAAATAATTTCCGTGCAAATCGGTTGTTTCTCGGCGGAGATATTTTTTTTATTCTTCTGGACGGATGGAACGTAATGTTTTTTTTTATCATATCTCATAAGTGTGAGGTGTCCCTGAATAGAAAGAAATCATTTCCGTGCAAATCGGTTGTTTCTCGGCGAATATATTATTTTATTCTTTTGGACGGACGGCGGACGGATTTCGTAATTTTTTTAACATATCTGATAAGTGTGAGGCGTCCTTGAGTAGAAAGAACTCATTTCCGTGCAAATCGGTTGTTTCTCGGCGTAGATATTTTTATATTCTTCTGGACGGACGGACACAACGTAATTTTTCATCATATCTGATAAGAAGTGTGAGACGTCCCTGAGTAGAAAGAAATCATTTCCGTACAAATCGGTTGTTTCTCGGCGGAGATGTTTTTATTCTTCTGGACGGACGGACAGACGGCGGACGGATGGAACGTAATTTTTTTATCATATCTGATAAGTGTGAGGCGTTCCTGAGTAGAAAGAAATAATTTCCGTGCAAATCGGTTTCTCGGCGGAGATATTTTTTTTATTCTTTTGGACGGACGGACGGACAGACGACGGCGGACGGATGGAACGTAATTTTTTTATCATATCTGATAAGTGTGAGGCGTCCCTGAGTAGAAAGAAATCATTCCCGTGCAAATCGGTTGTTTCTCGGCGGAGATATATTTTTTTTATTTTTCTGTACGGACGGAACGTAATTCTGTATCGTATTTCATGGGTAATTCGTTCCTGAGTAGAAAGAGACCATTTGCTTGCAAATCGGTTACTTACTTGTTCAGAAACGTGGTTTTTCGTGTGGCCGTAATAAGTCACATTTCAATTTGTTGATGGTCCCTTAACAGAACCCGTCTTCGTTTCCTAGGCGATTGATACATTTGCAATTTGTTTACGGTCCCCTTAAGGCTATGAGAGTCGACGGTCGATTCTTCCGTGACACGCCGTCCTCGAGGCTGAGCTGCATCTGCCGGTGGATTTCGAAGGTGTCTGTATTAGAGCATTACCCTTTTAGGAGCAGAGATATCGACAAAAATAAGACATACACCTATGCCCCTCGTGGAAAAATTATGCATTCTTTTAAGGAAAGTACTCTGAAAAGGTTATCTGAGGTGAGTGGTTATTGGCTTATGAAAGAATTTTTTTCAATTGAATTTTCAGAAGCACAGATTTTGCTTCGAATACATCAAAAACAGAAACAAGCACTTACAACCCCTGGTGGCCAAACTATTCTTTACCAAAAATTAGACATTACATATAGAACATGGCCCTGCAGGAGCTGTATCTGATGCAGGAAGAATTTTTCAAATAGGACTTTTAGAAGTAGAGATATCAGGGAAATCAAAATTTTCCTTTAAGCCTCTAGTGCAAAATCTATGTATTACTTGAAAACGAAACTGTGCCTTAAACAGTCTTTGTTACACATGGCATTGAAGGAAGGAAAGAAGGGATTGCATAAAAAAAAAAAAAAAAAAAGGAAAGCAAGAATCATCATTCTTACATTTCAAGCTTCCCAATGCAATAAGATTTTTTTTTTCAAATCGGATTAATAGAAATATGGTGTCCACAGACAGATGGACGGACAAAGTATACTATAAGTATGCACTTTTTTTTACAAAAGATTTGTTAAAAAATAAAACTACCACCATGAGCAAACCTAAGGGCTATAAACAGTCACCTGTCACTAATTTAGAGCCACTGATTCTAGGAAAAGAGAGAGAGAGCCAACCAGTGTTTTACAAGCACTGGATCTTGAACCAAGCACCATTCAAATGAACAGTCAGAAGCCAGTGCTTACACCACTGCACTACCAGGGCTGCCCACATGCTGCATTTAGGACTTGAACATATACGCCAGAAACCTAGCTTGGCATCTGACCACTCAACCACTGGGGGGTAGCTGTTACTGGTACCCATGGCCATAAGCAATACAAAATTCATTTATAAAACAAATTACTTGTGAATACTAAATATCCCTCAAAGTTTTAATCAATCAATTTAAAATTTCATATTTTGTTTGCTTTTGAAAAGTTAATTTTTTTTTTTTTAATCATGGGAAAACAAGATTTGCGACAAATTATAGTTGATCATATAATCTGGTATTCCTTGTTACTTTTTTACTGTGTGATGTTTTAATGTAACTATATTTTGTATTTGATGTTATTTATTTGACACTTGCTGATAGATATGAAGAAATTAACTCGTGCACCAAAAGCTATTAAATCGAAAACAAATGCCGTCTCCTGCACGATACACTTTAATGATAAAAACTTATTTAATTGTACGTAGTTTTTTATCATTAAAGTGTATCGTGCAGGAGAAGGCATTTGTTTTCGATTTAATAACTTGCTGATAGTATTATAAAACTTTTTAAAATAACCACCTAGTTCTTAATGAACTATACAATACTGATTTTTTGCTTTTACATGAAATAACACAAAAGCAAAAATGACCCTTTTAAAAATATACCTATGCACTCTGACAGCTAAGTGAAGATATACACCATACCATGTAGATGAAAAAATATAATAGAATTAAAATTTTTTTTAGGAATTTACATGAACATTTATTGAGCTGCTAATCTTTCTCCTTAGAAGTTTATAATACTATGTGTACATTTGAATAACATCAGAGGAAAATGAAACAGGATGAGGGAAAATTGTGAATGCATATTTTAATCCTACTACAAGTGGAATTAGAAGATTTATTTAATTCGTCATCACAGATATTCATTGAATAAAACTTTATTTCATTTCCAAATCAACAAAAAATTATTCATTCTCCACAAACGATTAGAATAACATTATAATTTTAAAGGAATGTAACCAATGAAACACGAAATATTCAATTCATGAGGCAACCTAAAAAGCTGTCTTATGCTATAAACGTGCTTTTGATTAAAAATACATAATGTCTAAAGTATTATTTACCTGATATTGTCAAAGTATTTTGCACGTTGTTGCTCCGTGAGGCACGAAAAGACCACTCGGGCCGGGAACACGTACCTCACAGAGCAACAACGTGCAAAATACTTTGACAATATCAGGTAAATAATACTTTAGATATTATGTATTTTTAACCAATGAAACAGTTGATTTACGTATCTTTCTCAGAATAAAGAAACAAACACAAAGAACCTTAACTTACATGGATGCAGCTAGCATTTTGAGAACATAAAAATCAACATCTATGCATGCTGTGTTGCTTTTATCGAGGATTTTCTCCACATAAAATTAACATACTAATTCATTAAATTAGAAGTAGTCAGATATTTTTAACTTTTTACACACCAACATTACCAAAACAAATATATGGAAATACATGCATGCTTATGATTTCATTTACAACATCAACTTCTACACTAAACATACCCACCCTTTCTGTGGTAATTTTTTCCAAACTATTTATACAGAAAACAAACATCTTACATGAGTTCAGCTAGCATAATGAGCATACAAAAGTAAGACACAACAATGCATACTGTTGCTTAGATCAGTAATTTTAAACTATCACACAAAGGCATAATACTATTGTTTCATTAAACTGGAAAATCATGAGATATTAAAGTATAAAGACATGCATTTTTAATACATGCTTATGATTTCATTACATTTTAAATACATGCTTATGATTTCATTTACAACATCAACTTCTACATTGAACATACCCACCCTTTTCTGTGGTAATTTTTTCCAAACTATTTATACAGAAAACAAACATCTTACATGAGTTCAGCTAGCATAATGAGCTTACAAAAAGTAAGACATAGCAATGTATACTGTTGCTTAGATCAGTAATTTTAAACTATCACACAAAGGCATAATACTATAATTTCATTAAACTGGAAAATCATGAGATATTAAAATATAAAGACATGCATTTTTCATATTTTTATGATTTTATTCATAGCATGAATTTTACTTGAACATATTTTAACTTTCTGGTGGAATTTTTCTTCCATGTGTACATCAGAAACATAAAAAAAAAAGAACCTCTTAACTTCCAAGAGTTCAGCTAGTGTCATTAGCTTACAAAAAAGTAAGACACAGAAATATATATTGCATTGTTAGAACAATAAAAAATTATTACACAAAGGGATCATAGCATTTCATTAAACTAAAAACAATAAGATAGTAAAATACAAGGAAGTATGTTTCATTGAGTTTTTTCACAGCATGTGTGTGTGTTTACTTCATCAGATCACATGCCACTTAAAAGTGGAATTTATTTCACATTTATGTTTAAAATAATAAAACAAACTTGAGTTATATCAGTGTCCTCAGTTTACAAAAAAAAAAAAAAAATACAAAGGCATCATACTATTTCATTATACTGGAAAATCATGAGATATTAAAATTTTTCATATTTTTATAATTTCATTCATAGCACTGTGTATGATAATCTGGTGATACAACTCTCCATACAGTTAACAGTTAGAAAAATGGATCTTTAATGTCACAGTTCGCCAGGGGAAGTGCAGGAGTTGTGGGCCTTTCATTTACCCTAATCATCATAGAAATGCCTAGTGTTCACGATTTCACCAGTGCTAAATCTATATTTATCCCAAGTATTTTTTATTAATTACTTTGTGTAGTTGTGTGATATTGAAGTTCCAGAAACGTCAAAGTTTCTCTACAGGAGTTAAAGCACATCAACTCTTTATAATTTAGGAGACTAAAATTTACAATGCAGCTGTGTGCCGGACTATAGGACCCAGTAAGATACAAAGGACCAGTTCAATTCTTATGCTTTTGATATGGAGTGAAAGTGTTTCGTATCAAACTGTGGGACACATTATTCAACATTTAAAGAACACGTATCAACTTTTAAAGCCCCAACAGATGAAAAATTATTATTAATTTGTCCTTTGATACCAACAGAACTCTGGCAGTGCAAGTTGTTTATGTCACACCATAGCAAATGGTGGTGGGCATCAAACATTAGCAATCACACATAAACATTTTGTTTTGTTATTTTTCTTTCTAATGAAAAAAGCTATTTTACAGTAGGAAAAATACTAATGACAGTGCTTCAAACTTGCTGTTCTATAAATAAAAAATTAATTTATTCAACATAAAGGTATCGAAGCATGAAATACAATGTGCGCCTACTAATCCATACAATTACCAAACATAAATATGAATATACATATCGCTATACAGCTTATTTGATGACATCCCACTTGCAGACCTGCCAATCTCTCAGAACCAAAAAACCTAACACTCAAATAGAAAAATCATAACACGACGCATGCTGCTAATTTTTGAAGCCTATTTCAGCTACATAAATTCCTGATGATGAGAATGTAGGGATTTTTTCCCTACATCAAAATTTTATTGAGAAACTAATTAAATCTAATCAGCAAACACTTTTATGTTGTTAATTATTAGAAAAGAAATTACAATTACGGGAGAAATCCTCACTCCGCCTAACTTCCGTTTTTGGAAATTTTGAGAGGCGGAAAACTTGCACTTAGGAGGTCTGCAAGATGGTTTAATCGGGTTCTGGGGATGTCGTTTTTGTCTGCAGGACCAAAATAAATCTGCAATGTGCATCAGTCGTCGCTGCAATTCTGCTACGAGGATTAGTAAAAAATGAATTTGCGATGTATGCCGGCCATTGCCGCAATTCTGCAATGGGGCCACGATTCTTCTATGGGGATGAGTACAAATAAATCTGCGATGTACATAGTCCATCGCCACTATTCTGCTACGGGGATGAGTACAAAATAAACCTACGGTGTATGTCGCCCATCACTGCGATTCTGCTACAGGGATGAGTACAAAATATACCCCGCAATGTATGTTGGTCGTCGCCGCGATTCTGCTACGGGGATGTGTACAAAATAAACCTGCGATGTACATCGCGGCGATTCTTTTACAGGGACGAGTACAAAATAAATCTGCGATGTACGTCAGCCATCAACGCGATTCTGCTAAGGGGATGAGTACAAAATAATTCTGCGACGTACATCGTCCTTCGAGAGAAAAAAACTTACGATTACGGAAGAAATTCTCACTACGCCTAACTTCCGTTTTGGGAAATTTTGAAAGGCAGATAACTTGCATTTATGATAGGAAGTGTGCAAGATGGTTTAATGGGGTTCTGGGGATGTCGTTTTTGTTTGCAGGACCAAAATAAATCTGCGATGTACGTCGGCCGTCGCCGCGATTCTACTACAAGGCTTCTGTCTGAAAAGGGAAAACATAGGGGAAAACATGACTATCTAAAAAAAATCGTATTTTTGGCTGCAAAATCGTATTAGCATACTGCAGCATGATTTATCGTACTAAATACAATAAAATCATAACAGTTGGCAGGTGTGCACTTGGTAGGCACTAAAGTGCATGTTTGCAAAGCGTTTCGGGTTTTGTTTTTGAAATTCTAAGCAAAACAGCATTTTTAAAAAACAAATACTCCTACCTCTTCCACCCATAAGAAAGCATAGGATGTGTTGAGTCAGCCCACATGTTGGTTGCACCATCTAGTGACAAGTTACATTAATGGACAATTTTTGTTTCCAGAGTTGTACCACCTGACTATGCACTGTGACTCATAGCATGAATTTCACTCGAACATATTCTAACCTTCCGTGGGAACTTTTCTTCCACGTTATGTACATAAAAAAACCAAAAAACAAAACGAAAAAAACAACCCAACCTTCGATGAGTTCAGGTAGTGTCATCATCTTACAAAAAGTAAGACAGAAATATATTTCATTGTTTAGACCAATAAAAAATTATTACATGAAGATATTATAGCATTTCATTAAACTGAAAAGTATAAGATATTTAAATACAAGATAGTATTATGTTTTATCATTTTATTTGCAGCATGTGTGTGTGTGCACTTCATCAGAACACATACCACTTAAGGTGGTTCCACCTAAAATCTGTGCCTTGTTTTCAATGGTAAAACTTCTATACATATTTTCTTTGCAATTAATGTATTCTCAAGGATGAACATTTGCACATCGATAAAACTAACTCTAAGTAATAGCATGGGATACTTAATATTTGCTAAAACATAACCATGATTATATTAAAAATCAATCATTTTTCTTTGAGTAATGTTCAGACTCATTAATAGATGGTGCGACCTGTACATTGATGACGTCAGTAGACAAACAAATGTTGGATTGCTTACTTATGGTTATGTTTTAGCAAGTATTAAATATCCCATGCCATAACTTAAAGTTAGTTTTATCGATGTGCAAATTTTCATCCTTGGGAACACATTAATTGAGAAGAAAATATGTACAGAAGTTTTACCATTGGAAACATAAGGCAGAGATTTTAGGTGGAACCACCTTTTTAAAAGTGGGATTCATTTCACATTTGTGTTTAAAATAATAAAACAAACTTAACTTATATCAGTTAAACTAGTGTCTTCAGTTTCAGTTTACAAATAAATAAATAAATAAATAAATAAATAAATAAATAAATAAATAAATAAAATACAGTATGTGCACTGCATTGCTTTAGACCAATAAGCTGAAATCATCACACAAAGGTATTACGACATTCCATTAATCTGGAAAGTGATAAGATATTTTTCTCTCTTTCAATTTACTAAGATCAACAGCAAAAGCATAAATTAGTACATTCATGATTTTATAAGTGTAAATGAAAATACATTCATGCACAGCATTCACTTCAGTGAATATAAGCAACTTTATGGAATAACTTTTTAAGAACTATTTGTCCACATACAAAAAGTTCCCAAAAAAGTTGAAACATATTATTTCATCTTATTTTTCACAGAAGCAGGGGGTATGTTCAGTGATTCCTCAACTTTTGAGTAGTAGCTCCTCATATTTTGCTCTTTATCAGAAAATGCTTGATTTACTATATCATTTTTATGTTTGATTTCCTGTATGAAAGCAGCCCATTCCTTTTTACGACATTCTCTTTGCTGTTCAAGCAATGATTTCTACAAATTCACCAAAATATATAAAAACATATTAAAATTTACAAAAATAAATAGGAATCAAAATCATGTGGATGAAACTACTTTTAGAAAACAAAAATTACTTCATGCATCTTACTATAAGTTTGAAAGGTATTCTAACTTTCTACTAGTAAAGGAGGAATAAGCATTTTTTAATAAGTGAAATCACAGCAATTTTACTGATATCAATTAATGTGAATATAATTAATTATTGGGATTAATAAGGAATTAACAAATTATGAAATTTTGGGGCTGTACCCTACCTAACTTTGGGACCAATCTAGGGGAGTAAGTGTTGCCAATCATGTGGTAAAGTCCAACTCTCTTGGTAATTAATTATGGTGTCTCTTCTTTCAGTTGATATATAAAAATTAAAAGAATAGGAGCTATAATTAATGACCAAAAAAGGATAGACATTACCACATCAGTGGCAACACCTGCTCCCCTGAGTCAATCTCAAAGAAATGTTGGAATACTATCTTAAAATTAGACAAGTTGTTCTTTATAATTCTCTATAATCCATGTAATTTAATTACATTCTAGTTAATTCAATATTTTCTCTATTTTTGTATGATGTATCCATCATTCTTGTGGCTGTAAAGCTATCACTTCTTCACGATGAAAGATGCATTTTATCTCCCTTTCCTTACTGATGTTGCAGTAACAACAGCAATCTTGTCTTTTATCAAGTGAGACACAAGCTTCAGGGATGGGCTCAACCCACAATAGGTAATATTTCAAGAACTTGCATTGAAAATGGGGATTAATTCCTCCTCAAAGCTTACCGCATGTACCTTGCTTCCTACTGTATTTTATCATAGCCACACGTTGGAAACTTTGAAACCAGTAGCCTCAAATTTGTTAGTTATTCTTAATAAAGTTTGAGACATGCAACAAAATGTATACAAACTTTGCTAAGCATACTTGATACCAATCCACTATCATTCATTTCTCCTTGTATGTCTTAGAACACACATAACCTCCACCCAGGGGTAAATGATGCTTTATTGGGCATTGCAAACTAGTGCAAAACCCTGATGAGCTTTATAGGACATATCAACTGAATATACAGAGCTGAGAAATACACTGATATAGTTACCTACTTGAGCATATTGTGGGATATTACCTTAGTGACATGCTACTTGAAATGTAAAAAAAAAAAAAAAAAAAAACCAGCCACTGGTAATCAACTTTGTTTCTTTGCTTGCTTTTACCTTCAACATAATATATTTAACTTTTGATTACAAATGCCTTACTAAGATACATCCTCTTCTCCTTTTCTTTTGACTGGTTAACATTTTTTAGATCATGATTACTCAGCAGTTAAAACATTTTCATTCTCTACACTTTCTTCAGTTTTTGCATTCAACACTTTGCTGTGCAATCATTGGTCAAAAATTTCTGAACACATTCTTAACCCATATAGCCTGCAAGTGCTAATGAACCAAGTCTTCAACTGCAGTAATGAATGATTAATAACGAGGAGCTGTACACCAACTATACACAAAATAGTAAAACTATACTAGTAGTCCAATTTACTGGTGTAAAAATATAAACATATGTTTCCAAGCTTTTGCCTGCCAATGACTTTTTCATGGAAGGAAGACAGAGAACTGAAAAAAAACAAAGAGGGGTTCAGTATCCTGCCTACCTTCCTTGAAAAAACCATCTGGTTGATGTGTAAAAAGCTTAGAAATGTATATTTATATTTTTACACCAATAAATCGGATTACTAGTATAGTTTTACTATTTTAAGTAATGAATGATACTTACCACTTCATGGTCTTTGTGTATAAAATAAACATTTTCGAACTTACACCACCAACTACAAAATTGGTTCATTAGCACTTGAAGACTATGTGAGAGACTAAAAACAAACATTCATCTACAAATAACTGTAGATGAATGTTGTTTTTCTGATGCATAACAAGAGGGGTTCAGAGTTAGAAAGATAGTCTTGAAAGGCTTCTGTCAATATCTGGAAGATTTTGACCTGCTTTTCAACCCTTTTTTTAACTCCTGCTTCTTTTGGTAAATGAATATGTCATGTTCTCTTAAAAAATTGTTCTCCCCAATCATTCTTCATAAATTTTAGAAGAAAAAATCAGTTTCAATCTTCAAAATATTTCGCATCAAATACGCTTTGCTTGATGCAGTTTTCAATGAGCACTGGAAACTAAAATTTTTCACTGTCAAGAATTGGGGTCAGAACAGGGTGCCAGATGTCACTATAAATGATTTGGTTATTTCTTTATAAGAGAGGCAAAGAAGTATATGTTTCATGTTGATTTAATTAGTAACCATGAATATTTGATGCTATAGCCAAGGTTTCCTTACAACTGAGGTCACCATAACAGATTTCAACTACATTTGGACTTGAAAAATGGAAAGAGTTCTCAAAACTACTATAAAAAGTAAAAACAAGCTTAATAGAGAATTAAATCTAATGCTGTTTCCTTTTCATAACTCTTGCTTTGCTGTAACTTGCTTACTTGGGCAGAAGGTTCTATGTTTTAAGCATGTTTTTAAATAAGTAGTTTGTCCACAGACAAACCACCTACTCTCTCAGCCTTACCAAAATGAAATGCTTAAACATTTCTCTTTCTGTAGACTATTTTCTCAGCACTGAACTCATTGTGACTAAAGTTGCAAATAGGTCATTCTGTGTCAAGTGATCCAATGAAAAAACCTTACCCCTCTCAAATTTTTTTTCAAATTTGGCTTGCTCAATGAACCCCAGAGAGAGTAATGAATCCAAATTTTTAGATTATTATCTGTAGTAGTTTTTAAGTAGACTCTCTGAAATCTCTAAAAAAGAAAACAATTTTTGGCTGACATGCAATTACAAAATAAATAATTACTCCAGCTACAAATGAGATAGAAGGCTGGGGTAAAAACCATTTTGTAGCTTATTTTATGTATATGTAACATGACTACTTTTGGACAGTTTTGAATTTCTCAAAAACCTAATTTTTAAAATTTTTGAAAAAATTCACACATAAACTTATACATTTTAGCATCGTTTGTGGAAAGTTTTATCATGGTATCGCTATGGGATCATGTTTTTGTCAATTTTTTAAAAAATGTATGCAAAGGAGGAAAAACCATGTGGATGCAAAAAGAAAATTGTAATTTTAATTCATAATTTTTGATTCCTTTGGACAGGGACCAGTATTATTTTTTAGTTCAGAATATTGCTATTATCAGGGCTTGAAAAATATCTGAGAAGTTACATGCCCAGTTTGGGCATGTGGAGAATTTTTTTACGTGCCCAGGTAAGTAAAAGCTGGATGCCCAGGAACGTTTATCTTTTAAGATAACAAACCAGAACCATCATTTTTTAAGTTAACACTTTTTTTCACATTTTATGTTTCTGTTTTGAGGAGCTGTATTCAAAATGTTCAATGCACAAAAGCATGTATCCTAAGTTTTAAAAGGACGATGCAGAAATTGGTACAAAATGACATGATGATGAAACTGGTATTTGAGAAATTTAGTGATTTCTGCCATGTTCCTTTCGTCGAAGTTTTCGCCCTTTGTCACTAAACATCAGATGTTAGTTCCATCAGAGGCATGCATCCCTTTCTGACTAAAAACAAACATTTGGAGCAAAAAGTACATATGGTTCCAATTTCTGAACCTACAGCATAATATAATTAAAGAAGTGATATGCTTCTACCCTTGGCACTCCGTAACAATAATAAAACTTCCGGTGACTGGCAGTGAAACAAAATATGACATGCGACAACTGTCTTTTTTCTTGTAGTAGGAAATTCTATTCCAAACTTTATTTTAAAATTTAGTTGCCTGGACCGGGCACTTGCCTAGGCCAATAATTTACATGCCCCGGGCATCTTGGGATATGGTATTTTTAGCCTTGATTACACTGAAAAGCAATTGAATTAGAGACAGCTGGCATTACGCAAATGTAGCGCTGTGGGCGGCCCTGTAAATGGAAACGACATGACGTATGCAGCGATCCGACAATATAAGGAGTGATGCGACGGGAATCGGTAAGAGTCGGACGCAGTATGGGTAAGATGAAGGACCTAAGCGCATTTGATTGTGGGCAAATTGTCGGGGCCCGACGAATGGGTCACTCCATCTCGGAAGTCGTGCAGGCACTGGGATTTACACGAGCCACTGTGTCACGGGTGCACAGTGAGTACATCGAATCCGGTAAAATCATCCCTGCAAGGGCCAACTGCCGTGGACAACAGCGTGTCAATGAGTGGGGTCGTCGTCGGCTAGCTCGCATTGTAACAGCGGATAGACGGGCCACAGTGCAAGAAATCACTCGGCAATTTAACTCTGGTGCACAAAAGCGTGTAAGCAGCCACACCATTCAGAACCATCTCCTCGCTATGGGGTACAGAAGCCATCGTCCCACGAGGGTACCGCTGCTGACCGCACATCACAGGGTGCAAAGATTAGCATGGGCGCGGGAACATCGCCACTGGACCCTAGACATGTGGGAAAATGTTGCCTGGACTGATGAGTCGAGATTCACATTGGTACATGCAGATGGCAGGATACGAGTACGGCGCAAACCACATGAAGCGATGGATACTTCTTGCCAGCAGGGTACTCTTCAATTTGGTGGGGGTGGCATTCTCGTCTGGGGACTGTTTACGTGGATTAGGTTTTGAAATTTAGGTGAAAAATGTTATGGGACGACCTTGAAATTCAAAACTGACCAAAACTAGTCATGCTACATATCATATGAAAGCTTATAAAATAGACTACAAAATGGCTTGTACCTCAGCCTTCTACCTCATCTGTAGCTTCTGTAATCACTTATTTTGTAATTGCATGTCAGCAGAAAATTGAGGGTTTTTTTTAAAGATTTCCGAGGGCCATAACTTAAAAACTGCTGCAAATAAAAATCTGGATTCTTTACTAACTCTGGGGGTTCATTGAGCAAGCCAAATTTGAAATAAGAATTCCAAGGGCATAAGGTTCGAAAGTGTTAAAATATTGGAACACTTGACACAGAATGACCCAGATGATGGATACAAAGGAATGTTCACTATTTTGCGTTTATGTGGAGATATTGACCAGAATTGAACTCATTTCCTTTGTAAAACAATGTGTTCTGTTATAAATGTACAGTAGATACATTATACCACTTATAATTCTATTCATCATACAATAGTGGAATTATGGTTAACATTGGGCACAGCCCCATTAAGGACAGTTCTCTGGTACAGATGCAGTTATCAGAGTGCTATCCTTAGACTTCTGAATTACACTGTACATCATTACCACATGAAAATTTCCCTCCAACAACATTTTTAAGTCTATATTACAGCTATGAAGTGCTATTTTCTTAGGACAATAAAACACCAATAATATTGAAAATTATCATGAACAAACAAGGTATGTCAAGTTTTTAATGTAATTCACTTTTTTTTTAACCGTGTCTGCGCAGTGTCAACCATAACAATTTTTTTCTGAGGCAGAAAACTGACAAGAAGCAGGAGCTTATTCCATCCTGCTAGAATATCCCGACAGAAAGCAGAAATGGTACATAGGAATGATTAAGAGATCAACTGGCACCCAGGTACCAGAACACAAAAGAAACGTAAAAAAATGAAACCCTCAACACAGTCCTTGCAAAAGAAGTTCATCTCAATCATGTGATACCCCAATAGGCAAAATGTAAATGTTTAGCCCCATACACTACGCGAATTGGGACAGCCATCAGAAAGTCAATCAAAATACTTACAACACAATATGTATGCAACAACTCTGCCACACATGACTTGCATCCCCACTGGAGAGATACTGTACAGTATTAAGGTCTTAAGACTGTTTGTTTTTGTTTTTTCACATTCAAATTTCAAATTTATACACAATTTGAAGTTAACACAAGTATTCCTTTTTAAATGTTAACATTTATAGCAAGTCTTGCACATGTTAGTATAAGTCTGCCTTAATAAAGACACCTATTGGTGTGCACATGATTGGTAATACCAGTTGTTTAATTAATACAGTCATTTGACGTGGACTAGGAACATCAAATAGAAGTCATCGCTCTTTCCACGTTTATAAGTTAGTCACGGAAAAATTCTCATTGACTGCCACCGGGAATCGAACCCAGGGTCTTCCAGTTATGCGCCGGACATGCTTCCACTGCACCACAGCGGCCTCGAATTCCTCCAGACTCGCATACACTAACTGCCAAGTCACTTGGCAGGTTGTTTCATTGGAGCCCCACACAATGCTGGAGATTCACCAAAGATGAGAAGCCACAACTGAACAAATAACTAGAAGGCAAATGCATTATTAATACAAACATTTGATGTGGATTAGGAACATCAGACAGAAGTCATCGCTCTTTCCACGTTTATAAGCGAGTCACGGAAAAATTCTCATTGGCCGCCACCGGGAATGCTTCTCATCTTTGGTGAATCCAAAGATGAGAAGCATTGTCCGGGGCTCCTATGAAACACCCTGCCAGGTGGCTTGACAGTTAGTGTATGTGAGTCTGGAGGAATTCGAGGCCGCTGTGATACAGTGGAAGCATGTCCAGCGCATAACTGGAAGACCCTGGGTTCGATTCCCGGTGGCGGCCCATGAGAATTTTTCTGTGACTCACTTATAAACGTGGAAAGAGCGATGACTTCTGTTTGATGTTCCAAGTCCACGTCAAATGTCTGTATTAATTATTCATTCACCTTCTAGTTATTTGTTCAGTTGCTGCTTCTCATCTTTGGTGAATCCCCTGCATTGTGCAGGGCTCCAATGAAGAAACCTGCCAAGTGGCTTGACAGTTAGTGTATGTGAGTCTGGAGAAATTCAAGGGCGCTGTGGTGCAGTGGAAGCATGTTCGGCGCATTTACTGGAAGACCCTGGGTTCGATTCCCGGTGGCGGCCAATGATAATTTTTTTGTTACTAACTTATAAACGTGGAAAGAGCAATGACTCCAGTTGTTTAAGCCAGTAAAAAATGGATTTTTTAACAGCTTGTTTCATATTTACTATTATATGATGAACACAATTATAAGTGGTACATAATAGCTACTTTACTCAGGGTTCGTACACTTTTGGGGGAAAAAAATTCAAGGACTTTCCAGGCCTTTTCCAGGACATATACAAAAAAATTCAAGGACTTTCCAGGCCATATACAAAAAAATTCCAGGATGATTATTATGCTTTAAAAAAATAATTTGAACATGATACTGTAAAGTAATTTCAGTTTTAAGTAATAAAAATGATGAAAGATGCAAATGGATGAATGTGCTTTATGCAAATTGATCAAGTTTATCAAGCACAAGACCATAAAGAATAAATTCTGTTCTTATGCCCTGACCTTTGAATTCAAGTTGGATCATTTTCTACAAGGGTAGGTTTCTCCTCCCTGATAACATACCAAAACTTTGTCGCAATCAAACAGATTTTATGTGAGTTAACATTCCTAAGCTTGGAGAACAAATACTGCTCTTATGTCTTGGCCTTTAAATTTAATTTTGACCTTTTTCAAGAGGGTAGGTTTCCAGGTTGTACCCAACAGCATACTAAAATTTCGCCGAAATTCAACCGCTTTCATGCGAATTATCCTACAGACAAACCCAAAGCATAAACGTTTCTGCAACCATAGTTCAAAAGTGTTAGGAATTTCGAAAATAAAAGCATAACGAACAGCGCGAAAACTAGCTCATAAATAGAATATTTGAAAATACAGTATGCACTCTCAATTATTAGGGATGGTAGAGAGGAAGGGAATAGAACTGTCCAAAATTAGCATGTTTTCGTTGCGCTAGGGCGCTTAAGCACGGCTGAATTCCTTCAGATACCCCCAATGTTCAAATGACTGAAATGTGTTGATGTTCATGGAATGAAATGGTTGATCAGCTATGATGACCAAATAAAAGTTCGGGGGGGGGGGGGGGCTTTTTTTTTTTTTTTTAGTTTATGCAACATTTTACATCACTCCAGTATTTATCTTGTCATCATCAACAATCGCAATGCAACTACCGCTTACGATCGCGGATATCAGCAACCGAAAATCTGCCATATCACTAAGTGATATAACTCATAGTATCCTGGATTCCCAGGGACAGGAAAAGACCCAGAAGAAGACCATATGGGAGATGGGTGGATGAAATTCGAAAGTATGCAGGGGTGACATGGAGGAGACTGGCACAAGACAGACCGTTGTGGAGGAAACTTGGGGAGACCTTCGTCCAGCAGTGGATTGATAATGGTTGACAATGATGATGATGATGATGACAGTATTGTAATTGAAAAAAAAAGGATGTGGAAAAAAGAAACTTTCAGAAATTAAGATCATCAAGTCCTGCGTTTCAAAAATCCGTTTTCCTTTATAACGTTTAAAAACATGTTTTTGCTTTTTTACCTGTAGTGTAAATAAAAAAACTATGTTGATTTTTTTTTATGGAATCAGACGTCCGTATGTCTGATTGTCTTCATCTGAGTTCACACGTTAGCTACTGTGTACAAGTAGACCTATTTTTTCAGCTCAAAAATATGTAGTTTTGTATATATTCACAGTATAAGTCATTTTTTATTCCCACAGAACTGAACTCAGCATATGCAAAATGAAGAACATCAAGACCCGCCCAACACTGTTTCAGATTGTCTGCTGTTTATATTCAAGAAATGCAAACACGGATCAATGGTGAATGCAGCAACTATGATTTTTATTTATTACCAAGAAAAAAAAAAAAAAAAAAAAAAGAGCCGTGAAAGCTGTAAGCTGAAACGGATATTTCTCTCAACCCCCCCCCTGCACAAAAACATTCCGATTAAGATCAAACAGCAGGAGGACGCGTCCACACACACAACCTTTGGAATGACCTGATGGAATGGCTTCTTTTCATTTGGCACATCGCCATAAATCACCACCTGCAGCTCACTGAACTGTCAAGTTGCACATTTCCTCCTTCACTTTAACTATAATAGAAATTGTAAAAAAAAAAAATGTTCCCCAATTTTCGACAAAATTAAATTACCAAATTTACGTCATGATGTTGCAATTTACTGAAATACGTTTGTTTATCTGCTGAATATTGCTTAAATCCATTGAAAACTTTTTAATTATAGACGATTTTTTTATTAAAACAGTAACTCAGACGTCTGAATAAAAACGTATGTTTGTAATTCAAATAGAGTCCATATCATCACAGAAAAAAAATTTAAGGATCACTCTGTTTAAATAAACCATGGCATCTAAAAAAATAATTCACTTGCTTTTCCCGTAATTTATAATTACTGTTTCTTTTTCAATCCGATTATGCAACGGATTTTTTTTTTTTTTGCATCTGCTAATGTTCCTAACGGAATTTGGCGAAATTTGCACTAGAACTTTATTGTGATGTATCTTAACTACTGTAAAAATTTTACTGTGTTATTTTCAAAATTCGGAAAAAATGGATTTCTGAAAATATTCTCCTAGTCCTTTTGAGCTGTGGAAGTGATAAACAGGTGTTTGCTTTCTTCCCAACCCAAGGCTTCAGATCGGCGCTCCCAGCTGTCAATCAACCGTTGCTATGGTAACACCCTTTTTGCTGGAGGCTCACTCTGTCCAAAGAGGCACACATAATAAAAATTACCAATGCTAACTTTTAAAGTTTTAAACCGATTCAATTGGAATTTTGGAAGTGAGCTTCTGTAATCCAATTACAGTGAATGTAAAAATTTCAGCTACTTTCGTGAAAAATTCGCAAAGATAGTTTTCTTATTTTTTATCATAAGTAGCGGAAGTCTCTTGAGGGGAGGAGGGTATCATGCACATAAACAAGAAGAAGATGAATGTGTTGTTCAGGCATACTCCTCACTGGTGGATGCCAGCTGACTTGGTGCATACGCGACCCCCTGCAAATGCTAAATGCCTCTTCTTTCCCCTTCCGTTCTCAGTTGTCGGACGGACATCAAGCTCTCCTTCGACCTACTAGTAATCATCCAATTTTATTGCACTGGAAGTAGTGCCTTTTTTTTTCTTTTTTTTCCCCCAGCCAAATTAGGATTTGGTGCACGTCGGAAACCGCTGCCTGTGGTTTTTGAGAACAGAGAAAAGGAACTTTAAAAAATGAAGGGGTAACAGTAACACGATTTCCTAAAAGGGCATTTTTTTAAGTACTAATTTCAAATTTCAAGGCTTTTCAAGACAGCATTAAAAAAACACCGTTTTTCCAGGATATTCCAGGCCTTGAAAACGTAATCATGATTTTCCAGGACTTTCCAGGTTTTCAAGCACGCGTGCGCACCCTGTTTACTTTTATAGCTATTTACCACGCATTAAGGCTACTATTGCATTTTATGCATTACGATATGTCAAATCCTTATTTAATGTGTTTTGTAACTGGCATCCTGTGGAAATTCATTTTTACTCATTTCTATTCTAAAACCAGAAAATATGATGGCATTCTCTTTTTCCTGTGGGGTGTACTTCTTTACTTAATTCTTAGTTCATGAAAAAGCACATAACAGGTGGATTTTCTCAAGGATCTGTAATTTACTGAATGTCTACTGCAATACCAGTTTAAAAACTGATGATATTTTATCTTGTTACATATTAGGTTATCATGGTAAGTATGGAATGATTTTAAATACTTATATCTTAAAGATTACTCAACCTGGAAAAGTTAAGAAGCCGTCATTTGAAAGCTCAATTTATTATTTTCCTAGGTAAATCATTGATAACATCATTATGAACATCGCTGTCACAGAAGAAATGAAAAGAGCATCCATGCTGTCAGAACCTCAAAGGAGATTGCCGAGTTCCACAAATTCTCTTTGTCCTTAGTCTACGAGATCAATAGCAAGGTTGACAATCCAGAGGACCACGATGACATCCCTACCAAGCATAAGAAACATGACCATTGCTCTGACACCAAGGCACCCAAGTTTATCACTAAAGTGCAAAGGATGGTGGACAACAACTCCAGGAAATCAATGAACACCTTATCCACGGAGTTGGATGTTGCTTATGGTACCATCCACCGTATCAATCATATATGAGCACCTATGCCACAGCTCCTATGTTCTTAAGAGGGGTCAGTTCATGGACCAGATTATACAGGAAATGTGTCTGACAAAGGCAAAAAATAAAACCAAGCACCTGAGAAGAACAACTTTCTGAGACTATATGTGGAGCATAATTGAGAAAAAAATCCCATAACACCCTTGACTGCATCAAGCATGTCATCACAAACGTCATGACCCACACGAACAAGGCCTGTGACGAATTCTGCTCAAGGATTGAGGCCGTCACAGTTGTCAACTGCACGTTCATTGAATAATTACGAAGTGTGTTTGTGCATAAACTATTATACAAGATTTTTCTTCAATAAAATGTTTATTCATGTTTCAATTAATTGTTTCATTGTATAAAACAATCAATGAAACAGTTATATACATAAATTTTCAATGTTTGTTCATGTTTCAATTAATTGTTTCATTATATAAAACAATCAATTTCAACCATATATACATAAATTTTCCACACTTAATATGATAACTCTGAAAAAACAGAGCTTTGATATATCACTTTAGATCAGCAAAACAGCTAACGTTGAATTGCAGTAATTCGTTTTGGACAGAGAATTAAATTCTCAATCCCCAAAATGTTCTGACTCTAGTAACAGAAATTATCGCTGCTTCACATGAAATTCACCATGAATAACAAAAGGCAATTTATCAAATTTAACAGTTACCCTGCTTTGAACATCTTGCTTCTCAACAACATTGTTGCACATTCTTAAAGCAACTTCAACTGAAAAGAAAGAAAGAAAGAAAGAAAACAAATAAAATAAGCATAAATGTGCATTCATGGGCTTACACACATATACATGCATAATATGTTAAAAAATATAATTTCAAGCCTAATTTCAAAATAAAAGAGCTTATCAGTAAAGTAACAATACTGTAACTACATGAAATAGGAATACACATAAAACTGTTTTAGATCGATAAGCTTTCAATATATTAAAAGAAAAACATTACTGAAGAAAAACACTTAACAAGATACTTCACACACACACACACACACACAAATACAAATAGATAGATAACATATTACTAATACACCATACCAACACATTAATGCATAACATGCCTGTACAACTCAGAAAGTTTCTAAGGCAATGTTACTGCAAGGAAAATAGCTGTGGATTGAAAAGGTAGTTTTTTCAGGGATGAATGGGTGGGATGATAATTTATTAAGAAATTTTCAATTAAATCCAACAAATACTTTTTAATTTATTTAATTTTTTTAATAATCATAGAAAAATTAAAAACATCTGTTCGGTCAAAAGAAAACATTAGTACTTTTCCTGATTACCTTGCAAATTTAATGAAAAATCTTATACCTCTTTTTGCCAACAAACTTGTCATATTCAGAGGTCATATTTAAAATAGATATTTTCATTGTGTTCTAAATGGTCATAAGTCCAAGAAAAATGTTGCTTGTATTTATTCATATTCATGATGGAAAATTTGGAAACATACCTGCAAACTTTCAGAAACCGAAATCCGTAAAAAATTAATCGATATGTTCGATGAAAATTTTAATCGATATATTCAATGAAATTACTTGTCGCGCATGTTGATTAAATGTACTGAACATATCGATTAACAATGATATGTTACCTTTGAAACAAGTATCAACTTTTAATTGATATGACTACAGATGTTTGAATTTATCGGCACGTTTCTTACGATTAAAATAGAATCTATACATAATTTCTCATTACTATGCTATCATTATGATATATAAAGAGATAAAATTTTATTTTTATGGAGGTTTGCATCTCAAGGGAAGGATGTTCCACCCTTTGACCTCCAAATCCAATAGGATCGTATCCCACGCCGTCACGGAACAAACTGAAATGTTTTCAAAAACGAACCATTTTCATGCTAGGATTATCTTACAGAGAGACGGACGATGAGACAGTCAAATGAAATAAATGAGTGACACTAATTGGTAAATTATGCTTAACTAAAAACGAAGTGAATAAACACTTTGCACGAATCGCATCCAGTTCATTATAACTTTTAAAAAAGGAAGTTGATTTCGTATTTTTTTTTCACGCAGTCAACATTAAATTTATGCTTGACGCTATATGCTTAGTAATATCATTAATTTCACCACGCGAAATGCTGACATTACATCGACACGTAGAGCAAAATACATATTTTTCATTTTTTGAAGATTTTGCAATACTTTCTGCGGAGTTTCTCCGCAGAATATGCATTTTTATATTGCTGCTCATAGCGAATCACTAGCTCTAAATTTATTCACACTTAAAAAAATGCAAGTAAAACTGCTATAGTAAAACAGTAGCAGTTTAAAGAGATGCAATTTGCACAGGAAAAAATAGTACCGCAACATATTAATTTGGTTGAATCAAGGCAAAATATTTTTACGCACGTTATCGAGAGACGAACAAAGCATTGGTTGGAAAACGTACAACATTAGTAACGGACGAGCAAAATAAATCATTGCTGGAGAAGCACTGGCTCCAATGAACATTGGACTTACTTTTTTTCTTTTAATTTCCTAGTAGCTATCTTCCGTTAGGTTAAATTTATTACCAGAGAAGAAGTTACGAAACCATGACCCAATGCATTTTTAGTTTTACAAAACTGAAAGTTTTTGCTTAATTTCGTCATGTTGGGTATCGACCTGGGCTTAAAAATTACACAGATTTAAAATCCGTTTGAATTTTTTTCTACGATAAGTACGTTCTGAGATCGCCTTTCGAACTAGGGTAGTAAAGACACCTGCTCCCAAGTTTGTGCTGCAATGCAAGTCACACCCACTTTTGCCTCCTTAGAAGTTGCGACCCGGGGGACGAAGAATGCACGGGGACCGCGAGAGAGAACCAAACCCAAGGTTAAACAAGACCAGCTGCTTGTTATACTTATCAGTCTACGCGCGGCGCAAGTTTTAGTGTTTGAAACAACGCAAAACCTAACACGTGGGAAAACTGATGCAAATGTTCCCACAAAATATTACGAATAAGCTTATTTATAATAACTAAAAAGTTGTTCGTAACTTACATCGGCGCTTTGCTTTGAATGGATTAAGTTAAATAAAAAAAGTTTTAATAGCGGGTGCAAAATCATAAAAAAAGGAAAATAAATTTCGGGAAACGATCAAATCCGTAAAATTAACATTTTGCCCGTAAAACCGTAACACTAGTCACGTTTCCGTAAACTTTACGGGATAATCGTAAAACCTGGCAGGTATGTGGAAATATTATAGTTGGATAATGCTTACCTAGGCATTCCGTTTCTAGCGATGATTCACTTTTCTCGCACGTTTTCGGGCCTTCGTTGAAGCTATTGTCCTATTGTCCGTTGTATGTGCAGGAACCATTCACATCAAACACACTGCTTACTTTGGGTAGATTCAGTAGATCTTCACTTTAGGATTCAACAACATCAATTCTTTACCGTTATTAATGCTCTAAATTTTTCTCCCAGTCTTTGGGCATCCTCAGGAACATGACTACTTTTCCAGTGATGTTCGTGGTTTATTTCTTGTCAATGGAGTCCGATACCCCACGCTGCCATTCGTCGGTGGATACGCTGTATTAGATACTTTTCTTGACCAAACCTAGCCCACACCATCTATGTTTCACTAATTCTACCCCCCTCAAATGGCCGTTGATGTTGTCTTTCCGTATTCTTTTTCTTTTCATTTCCTATCCCTGTTCCCTTGTCTTTTTTTTTTTTTTTTTTTGTTGTTGTTGTTCTTTTTCTTGTCTTATTAGCTCTTTCCAAAGGCTAGATAATGTATTAGGGTCATTCTGGTTACACACCCTTGTTTTATTTTTATAAATTAAGATCAATTCCTCCATTCTCATTTGTCTCTCTGATTTTTTATTCCTTTTCAGCATTTTAATTTCTTCGAATTTTGGGAATGCTCGATGATCAATACAGAATTGCACTAATGCAGTTATTGCTCTTTTTTTTTTTTTTTTGCCAGTTAGATATTGTTGTTTTAGCCTTTTTTTAAACCTGTTTTTAGTACTCCCTATGTACGATATTGGGGGTATGTGTACAGTGGGAATTTCATAAGACCCTGATTTCTCTACTATTTTGTTCCGTTTTTTTGTTAATAGTCAGAGTTTTCAAGGTGTTCACTGAACTTCCTAGTTGTAAGTCAAATTTAGCACATTGCCTATTAATTTCTTTACTGACACCTTCCAAGTAAGGGAATGTGCCTATATATTTTAATTTATTTTTTCTCACCTTTCTTTGATTGTAAACTCCTTGGTCTTCATTTCTCTCAGCCATATGTTTTTTTACTGTCATACATCCATTTTTTAATAAGTTTATTAGGGTAACCATAATCTTGTGTTATTTTCACGATAAAATCAAGCTCTTGATTCTTTAGCCTATTATTAGAAGTGTGCATATACGCTCTTCAAATCAAGTTTCCTATGCTATTTTTTTTTATGGATAACAGGATGGTGTGAGGAGTATGGAATGAGTACCAGAATGTATGTTGCTTTCCTGAAAACAGTGTATTCAAACTTACTTTTATTTTTTTAAAGTAGAATGTCTAAAAATGACAGACTATTATTCACTTCAAATTCAAGCGTCAATTCAATGGTGTTGCAGATTACGTTGAATCGATGAGCTAGATCTTGTAGCTCGGTATTGTTGAGTTTTGAAATAATGATGTCATCAACATACCGAGCATATAGTAGCGGTTTTTCAGGTAGAGTTTGAATAATTTTTCTTTCAATGTACGCCATTATCAGTTCTGCGTATAACGCCGATAATGGGGATCCCATAGGGCAGCCTTGAGTTTGTTTAAAAATACTTCCCTCAAATTGGAAGATATTGTTTTCTTTAATGAAGTATAATGCATCTTTTAATTCTTTCAGTTGTGTCATATTTAGCTCTTTATTTATATTTAATTGTTGTATGATCAACTCGAAGGCTAGCTCAACAGGAGTATTAGGGTATAACGCTTTAACGTCCATAGAGGCCATCGTGATGTTCGTAAGGTCTTGATTTATCTTCTTGATCTTTTCTATAAATTCGTAGCTATTCTTTAAGGTAAATTGATTCCTCATAAAAATTGGGGATAGATAGCTGTATATCTTTTTTTCGAGATTGATGAGAGGGGAATTTTTTCGAGAGAATCAGTCTTAATGGTGTGTTTTCTTTATGGGTTTTAATTTTTGAGAAAATTCTTGGCATCCCTGCTCCCATTGGTGGGTTCGCATTTTTTATTTCTGCAGGTAAACTACTATGGTTCCTTACTTTAGCGAGGAAAGTTACTTGTTTGTCTGTGGGATCATTGTTGACACTTTCACACTTTAACTCAGAGATCGTTGTCTGCATTTTATCATTATATTCAACCGTGTCCAAAATAACAATTTGCCCTGTCTTGTCTGCTTCGCAAAATTTAATTGCAGGGTCTTTACATAAACTTAACAGTTGTTGTCTGTCATACTGCAACTATTATTTCCAGAATATTTCCAAGTTTTTGAAATAATGCATGTAAAAATGAATAGTAGCCTTTTCCGATCGATTTCTAAGTCGGGATATGAACTGGTAATATGAAATGAGGGAAAATGTTTTTTCACATCTGCAAAAAGTTTCCAAAAATGCTGACTGTTTTCAGTGGCACAACTCCAATACGATTTCTGAATTTTTCCTTGTCCAGACTTTTATAGTCTCTCTGTGCTTATTTTGGTAAACTGCTAAACACTGAAATTTCAATAACCACCAACTGCAAATGTAGTTGTACTTTTTCTGAAACCAGAGAAAAGGGGTCTTTAGTCAGCTTCAATTGGATGCTGTCTTTTTTAAACAGAGCAAATCTTTTGTTAAATTCTTCAATCAAAAGATTAAAATTTGGTTCCCACATTTTTTTCCTAATTTGCTGTGTTGGTGTTGAGGGATAGGCGTGCACAAGTGGGAAAATGACACATTCCACCTTTTGTCCTTTATACAGCTCACTTCTGAGCAGTTTTAATTTTATTTTGAAAACTTGCACTACTGCACCCATTTAAAATATACAAGGTGTGACAATTTTTAATTCCTGGAAATATCACATAGTGTCACTCTTGTGGCGATGGAGGCAAAATCATGTGCCTATGCGTGTCTGGATATGTTTCAAGTACTGCATGCGTTAACCGCAGACCAATAGAGTCATTCGTGAGTGAGCAGTTGCAAAAGTAATGCAAGTCTGTGTGTGAGTTTTGAGGAAAAATTGAGTGATAAAAATTCAGAGCAGTGCATTAACATCAAATTATGTATGAAGATTGGGAAAAGTGCTACTGAAATGTTAGAGCTATTGAAAATGACGTACGGTGAGCATGCTATGAAAAAGTCAAGTATCTTTGAGCCGCAAAAAGCATGCATATCACACTTGCAGTTCAAGATCCTGCTTGTGTGTTATTTCGATAACAAGGGGATGGTTCATTATGAATTCATTGAACAAGGACAAACGGCCAACCAACAATGCTATTTAGAGGTGTGGAAAATATGTTACAGGATTCTGTTTTTAAAGGAAAAGAGCTGAACTGCGGCCTGCAATGCCCCAAGCCATGATGTGCTTAGTGTTTGCGACTTCCTGACTAAGAAATCAATTAACAAATTGGATCATCCACTCTATTCACCTGACTTAGCTCCCTTGTGATTTCTGGCTCTTCCCGAAAGTAAAAACTGCCATGAAAGGATGAAGATTTTCAGACATGTCTGACATCCAGTGTAACATAACAAAGGAACCCAAGAGTATTCCAAAAACAGAGTTACAAGCATTTTCTAGACATGGCAACAGCATATAACTAAATGCATAGCTGCAGAAGGGGATTACTTTGAAGGTGACAGTAGTGGCTAGTGCATAGGTTTGCACACATTTTTTTCTACAGATGCATTCCAGGAATTAAATTGCCACACCTCATAAGTTGATTTTCCCCCTGAAGTTGAATGTTCATATCATTAAGTGTGCTGTAATATTACAAAATATATATATATATATATATATATATATATATATATATATATATATATATATATATATATATATATATATCTTGATTCCAGGACTCATTTTCAAGCTCTGGGAATTTTACTGGATGATTTTCTAGGAATTTTGCTCTCTCTTCTTTCAAAAAAATTAAACACTGCATCATTCTTTCTCAACTCAACCACTTGACATCTGCATGGTATATAAAATCATTGTATTTGGCATCTAACCCTTCAAGAGAGGCTTGAAATGCCCTATGATTTAGTCTTCTAGAATGGATGTAGTTTACAATGGAAATTACAACTAACATTACAGGCTCAAATTGTAACACTTTGCTCCCCAAAATCTGCTGCTGTTGTTTATTGCAGTGATATTTCATTATTTGTCTCCTCATAAATTTTCAAGAAGAGTAATTGCTCAGACATATTTCCCACACATAGCTAGGGCACCAGCAGCACAACGAGTTTGTAAAATTGAATCCAAACTTATCATTCATGCATTTTATCTCTTCACAGGGAATTTCTTTTCTGGTTGTGTGGCCTTTTATGGAGCTTCATGCCAGCAAAGTCTTCAGCAATTCCAAAGTTTTTATTAATACCTCCAATAGAAAGAAGAAGTTGGGCAGTGTCTCTTGAATTGGTGCTTTTGCCCACAGACAGGCAGTAAATGGCAGAATTCACTGACTCTTTGCTTTAACTGATCACTTAGATTGACAGAAATGTCAGCTATTCTTCTCTGTACAAATACTCCCCTCTTCTGAAGAACATAACTCAAATACAGCAATCAACATGCACTTTTTTAAAAACTTGCTTTCTGTGAAGGATTTTCCAGCAGCAGTAATTTCTTTAGAAATTTTAAAGTCTAGTGACTGCCTTATTCTCAGTGCCCACTTTTTGAAAATTTTCTGTTATGCACTAAAGTTTTTCACTAAACTGGCTACATTATACAGTGTTTCAAAATTATCTTTACAACTTTGACCCTCAATAAAACCTAAATGAAATAAGATAGCAAAGTTCTGTTTTTTGTACATGTAACAGCAACACAAAGTTTTATTGGCATGCAAAATGTTTTTGTTGACTTTCAGGTATGATCCTGAACTTGAATTGTCTACTGTACAGGAAAAGGCCCAGTGTGTGGCATGGTTCATAGAGACAAAGTCAGATACGCAAGTCCAAAGGAATTTCCATACCAAATACCGACGTAATCCACCATTCAGACCCTCAATACAGGAGTGGCACAAGAAGTTTATGGAGACTGGTAGTGAGCTTCATAAAAAGGGGACTGGCGGGCCAAGCACAAGTGAAGAGGATACGGAACGTGCTTCACAGTTTCCTATGAAGCTCAGAGAAGTCCATTCGTATGGCCTCCAGGCAGTTGGAGTTACCTACAATGATACACAGGGTGCTGCACCATCACTTGCACCTGACTGCCTACAAAGTGCATTTGACACAGGCACTGAACCCCAGAGATAAATCAAAACATTTCGATTTTGCTGTTGATATGCTGCACAGGATTGTTAACGAGGAAGGCTTCCTGAAACGGGTCTGTTTCATTTGCCTGACGTTTAATCCACCGAAGGGTCACTTGACCGAAAATCACTTCCCCGAAAAGATTGTTTCACCGAAAGATCACTTGATTGAAAAGTTCATTTCACCGAAGGGTCACTTGATCGAAAGGTACATTTCACCTAAGGATCACTTGATAGAAAATTTCATTTCACCTAAGGATCACTTGATAGAAAATTTCATTTCACCGAAAGGTCTCTTTACCTAAAAGTTCATTTCATCAAAAGGTCATTTCACCGAAGGGTCAGTTTATCGAAAACTTTGGATTTCATTACAGGATCTGTTGAAGCAAGGTGCAAGTTCGGCATACAGACCACCGAAACATTAGGGGATTATACTCAAATTGCACTTTTGATTTCTCCGTGTCACAGAGAACGCAAAGATTTAGTTTTAAGACAAATCTTTTTTTTAAGACAATAGGCCTCGGCTTAGGATTTTTTCGCAAATTTTAATCATGTTCATAAGGTTTACGTAAATTTAATAGTGTTGTACATTTTTTCAGACAAAAAGAATCAATTTTAGGTCCCTAGGCCTTGGCTTAGGCCTTTTTACCCAATTTTAATCGTGCGAACTCATGTTCATAAGGTTTACATAAAAAGTAAAGTTAATAATATTGCACATTTTTTTAGGCAAAAAGAATCAATTTTAGGGCCCTAAGTCTTGACTTAGGCCTTTTTAGCAAATTTTAACCTTGCATGCTCATGTTCATAAGGTTTACTTAAAAAGTTTCATAACATTTTATGTAATGTTTATGAATATGAGATGGGTTAAAATCTGTTAAAATGGCCTGTATCTAGGCCTACAGTCAAAAAATTAATGTTTTGTGGTTGAGTAAAAGTGGAACATTATTTACTTGATTTGCTATGTAACCCTTATGAAATGAGCTCGGAAGATTAAAATTTGACAAAAAGGCACAGATCTAGGCCTTAAAATGAATGTTATATTTTGAAAAACCTACTCATGGGAAGGTGTTTCATAGATATTAAAAGTGTATTTTTTATAAAATCCGATAATGTTTAGATGGCCAGTTTTTCAAAAACCCGCACCACACTCCGACAGATCTCTAACAACAAAATTCTAAGTTTTCGGTAAACTGACCATTCGGTGAAATGATCTTTCGATATAATGAACTTTTAGGTAAAGTAATCCTTCGGTGAAATGAACTTTTCAATGTAATGATCTTTTAGGTGAAGTGACCTTTCGGTGAAATGAACTTTTCGGTCAAGTGACCTTTCGGTGAAATGTACCTTTTGAACAAGTGATTTTCGGTCAAGTGACCTTTCAATCAAGTGAACGTATCAACAGGCATAACTGCACATTTAGGGATCTGAAAACCCACATGCCATCCGTGAGATTGAAAGTGACAGCCCTAAGGTTAACGGCTGCTGTGGTCTCCTGCACAACCGCATCAACGGCCCATTCTTCTACGAAGAAAGCATAGTCACATCCAATGTTTATTTGGACATGCTGAGTGAGTTTGTTACCTCCCAATTGGAGGGCCTGCAACCGGCTATCACCTTCCAGCAGGATGGTGCACCCCCGCACAGGGCACTTTGTGTTCGTGAGTTTCTTGATGAAACCTTTCCAGAGCGATGAATTGGATGGGATGGCCCAATTCCTTGGCATCCACGTTCACCGAATCTTACTCCCCTAGAATTTTTTCTGATGGGCTACATGAAAGATATTGTGTACCACACAAAGGTTACGGATGTGGATGAGCCGAAGCACAAGATTACAGCTGCCATCAAAACAATTCCTGAGGACATGCTTGGGAGAACGTGGCAGGAGGAAATCAATGAAGGAAGAAATATTCTTCATAATACATGGAAAATTGACAGAATATTCAAAGCAAACTGAATTTGCTTATGCCACTTACTGGTCATCCATGTAACACTTCTCAGAAGGAGGTCAAGTACCGTCTTGACGTTATTTGTGCAACCAATGGTGCGCATGTGGAGCTCTACTAGCATCCCAACAAACTTTGGAACATGCTGTTCAATATGCAATAAACCAATTTGTGTTATCTTATTCGGCTTCTGTTTCATTGAAGGTCAAAGTTGTAAATATAATTTTGGAACACTGTATATTTTTCATTAGCATTCAATTTGGCAAAAATGGAATGATCAGATTCAAAATGCCACCAAAGGTTGCATTCTTTCAGAATGGCTAATATTTTGCAATACAAAAGCACAGTATTTTGTCTTTGAAACAGTACATAAATACATTGTGTATATGTTCATCCATTCAATGTTGAAAACTGTGCTTTCTAATTCCATTTTTTTCCACTGATGGTATCTGCTTAAAAGCTCAAAATTTTGTTGAGTAAATTTACACAAAAGGGAAAGACACACAGTCACACACAAAAAGAAAAAGCATCTCATGGTGCTAGTCACACTAACAAGACACTGACATGGAGACAAATAAATGCTGCCATCGTACCTGCATCAGTGTGTGGAAGCCTCTGGATTTGGAAAGAAATGGTGCACATAGCACACAGACAGAGCTAGGTGACTCACTAAGCAACTTCACTGTTACAAAATGTAGTTACAACTACAAAGAGAAAGGATTGACTGAACTCAAATAGAGGAAACAAAATATCTAATAATAGTTTTCATCCGTCCATCACAGAAACTGAGAAGCATCTTGTCGAAAGCAGCTCACCGACAAATCAGCAACCTTGCAGTG
This sequence comes from Macrothele yani, assembly GCA_039090855.1. Lineage (NCBI taxonomy): Eukaryota > Metazoa > Arthropoda > Arachnida > Araneae > Macrothelidae > Macrothele > Macrothele yani. The sequence goes on along the minus strand of CM077016.1, from coordinate 69,175,327 downwards.
TAGGGGTTAACTCCAAACTTTCACACAATAACAATATTATTTCCAAATAATTTTTAACCACAACAGTAGCTCTTATTTGATGCACAGTAGTTATACGTTTATAACCTGAAAATCTTACAAGACATTTTGAAAAAAAAAAAAAGTTTTTAGAAGCTGATGATGATCTATTGGGTTGTCGGAAAAATCATGACATATTTTAGCCATGTTTTGCAAAGGCCATTTATTGATAGAAAGAACAAAGATCAATCAATGATATAATGCCTGTTTTGTTTGATGACCTTTTGCCATCTGTCAGTGAGCTGCAGAATGCCTCGTTCATAGAAGGACCTGTCTTTCGAGGCAAAAATCTGTACAAGGTGCTGATTTACAGCCTCATCTGAATTGAACGTTATAACACGCAAGGACTGTTGAAGAGAGCGAAACAAGTGGAAGTCTGACGGCACAAGGTTAGGCAAGTATGCTGGATGTGGCAACACATCCCACCCAAGCTCCAATAATTTTTGGCAGTTGATCAAACTTGTACGTGGTCTTGCGTTGTCGTGATGGAACACATCACCTTTATGATGAACGAGCTCTGGACGTTTCTGGATGATGGATTCGTTCAAACTGTCCAATTGCCGACAGTACACATTCGAATTGATTGTTTGGTTCCGTGGTAGGAGCTCGAAAAACACGACACCTTTAAAATCCCACCACACTGAGACCAGAACCTTCCGCTGATGAATGTCTGCTTTGCATGTCGTTTGAGGCGAAGCAGCACATCAGGACCATGACCGTTTGCACAACACATTGTTGTACACAATCCACTTTTCATCACCAGTTATCAGTCGCTTCAAAAAAGGATCATTTTCCTCACGTTTAATGAGCATATCGCAGATGTTTATACGCGCCGTCAATTGAGCTTCTTTTGAGTTCATGAGGAACCCACACATCGAGCTTGCTTACGTATCCCAGCTTCTTCAGGTGGTCGTGAATGCTTGAATGATGGATGTGCAATGTGTCTGCAATCTCTCGTGTCGTGTAACGTGGGTTCTCAATCAATGCCTTGATTTAGTCGTCATTAAACTCAGTTGGCCTCCCGGACCGAGGAGCATCGTTGAGGTCAAAATCACCAGCACAGAATTTTGCGAACCACCGCTGGCACCGACGTTCTTGTAGAACATTATCACCGTACACTTTATGCAACTTTTCACAAGCTTGACGCGTATTCTTACCTTTATGGAAGTAAAACAGTAAAATATGGTGAAAATGCACAGTTTGGTCTTCCATCTTCAACGTGATGTCAAATCTCCGCAAATCAACAAAATTGCTCACTATTTCTTTTAGACTGCAGTTAGAGCTGGCACCTGTCGAATGCCATAGCAATAACAGAGCTGTGCATGCCTCTAGTACTTCCAAAACCACCCAATCGTCATTGGGTGCCAAAATACGTCATAAGTTTTCCGACAACCCAATATTTGTTTTCTGGCATATGCACTTACAGGAGTTAGACAAAATAATGCAAACACCATAACTACAGGGGTTAATGTTATTCATGTAGGGTACACTAACAAAATAAAAGTTGGAATTATCTTTTGTGTGTATCTTTTCTTTGTAAATATTATATAGGCTGTATGCCAGTGTAGTACAAGCTGTGTTCAGCAGCAGTTTGTACAAGCGTCTGGTGAAATGGGTGACCTGTCAAACTGCCAAAGAGGGCAAATCGTGGGAGTCCATTTAGCAGGAACATCTGTAATTACAACAGCCAAATTGTTTAGTGCCTCAAAAGCAACAGTCTCCACGGTTATGACTGCATACAAAAAGCATGGCAAGACTTCATCTGCAAAGAATCTGCAGAGAACTTCACAAAGCCAACATCCATGGAACAGCTGCAATTGCTAAACCTTTAATCATAAAAACCAATGCTACAATGCAAAAAAGATGGTGTCATGAGCATAAAACTTGGACAGCTGATAACTGGAAACATGTGATATGGCCCAATGAGTCATCATTTACATTATTCTCATCAGTAGGTTGGGTTTATGTATGGAGAACCCCCAGGAAGCATACAATTTGGAATGTCTGGTTCCAACTGTCAAACATGGGGGTGGACCTGTGATCATTTGGGCACACATATCTTGGTATTTGGCTGGCCCCATTATTACCCTATGTGGTCAAGTTACTGCCAGCGAGTACTTGAACATTCTAAGTGATCAGGTGCAACCTATGGTACAAATGTTGTTTCCCAACAATGATGCCATATTTTAAGATGATAATGTACCCACACACACACACAGCCAGAACAGTTGAGTCTTGGTTTGAGGAGCACCAAGACAAACTTCAACATCTGCCCTGGTCAGCTCAATCACCTGACCATTATGGACAATTTTGGAGAGCAGACTGAGGAGTAGATTCCCTTCTCCAACATCTCTGAAGCAATTGGCTGATGTTCTGATTGATGAATGGTACAACATTGTACTGGGGACTACTCAAAAGCAGTATGAATCTATTCCAAGAAGGTTGGAAGCTGTATTAAAGGCAAATGGTGGTTCAACACATCTTATTAATTAAGAAATATCACCTATTTCCCAGATTATCACATTATTTTGTCCAATCCTTGTATGTGTGAATGCGATAATCTGCATGGGCAGAGATAATACAGCCTAAGATACAGTAATATAAACAACAGAAACCCACTCCAGCACAAGGTGCTCACTACTTTAGTTTGTTTTTCTAGTTGGCTAAATCACAAACATGTACATATTAAATTTTAGCTTTATAATTAAAGAAAAGGCTTAATATTTGGACTCACGAGGATTTCCAAGTTCTAAACGACACAGCTATTCCAGAATTCATAATGCCCTATCTCAGAAGGAGTTAAAATGTTAAATCTCAGGTCTACAGTATTTACAGCAATGGGTTCATAAGTAATTAAGGAACATATACAACATTTGAAAACTAAAAGAGTTCAAATACTTTTTATTTCGTATTGCCTGTTGTGCTAAACTTTGTAAGATACAAAGATTGTTTCAAGATACCCAATTTCTTAATTTTTCCAATTTTGATATCCCTAAATTTTGAATTCTAAAGACCACATGTACTCCAAAAATTAAATGCATGACATAAACTAACTGTTGAGCAGTTAGGAGGTAATCTTTCATGCTAGTACCTGTGTTTGAACAGTAATTTTGTGATAGTGTAGGGTTTGTTCTGCACTGCTGGTTTTTTCTCTCTCATCTGGAACTGCCAACATTAAAACAGGGATAGACAACTCTCATTGGCATTAATTATAGGGGAGATGGTACATTAAAACAAAATGGTACTCTACATAACAATTAACATGCCTCCCTATTAGTCCCTACTTCACTTTATCCCAAAGTACTGACTTAACCTTAACCCAGTAACATTGATTTAAAAGAAAAATTTAGATGATCCCTGACAGCCCAAATATATGTTTGTGGTGTTCATAAAACTCTTAACAAACTCACCAGTGTTAATGGTCCTTTTTTTTTTTTTTTTTTTTTTTCCAAAATGACCTGCCTAGGAATTTATTTAAGTATGAATCACCTAGGAATTATGCATCTATTCTCAAACAACCAACCAGCACCTGAGAGAGAAAGAGAGGAATACTCTGCACGTGTCAATCACTTAGTTCCATCAGTTAAACATTCATAATGTTTTTCTCCACCATACTTTTCCAGAGTGCAGAAGGAATTATCTCTTAGAAACGTATCTGTTTTTGCATTCATCTAGATGTAGAGAACCCCTCCCCCCTCAAAAAAAAAAAAAAAAAGAAAGAAAACCAAAATTTTTCCCTAAACAACTTATTTATTTAATGTTTATGAATCCTTGTATTTTTGTGAAAGTGGTGGCAAAAGCAGTTTTTTTTATTACTGTTTTCATACACATACATACATACATGCATGTCACTAAGCTGTTATCTGAGATTCAGAGGTTATCTCCTCAAAGAAAGACAATCTGTCGGATAAATGTTTAACTGATGGAACTAAAATTAACTTATTGTTGCTGTATCAAACGTTTCCATTTACAGCAATCTCAGAATACAGCTCAAGCTTCACACGTCGAACACAAGACCTTTTGTACTACATATTCATAATCTTTTTCTCCAGCAGACAGACATTTCTGAATCTAGTCCTCCCATGATTTCCTTATCCTTTCTCTACCTTTCTTTTCTGCCACTTACTTGGGCTGAAAAAATTCTCTTAGTAAGCATCTAATCACTCATTCTTTCAACATGGCCAAACCACCTAAAAGTATTAGTCTCCACCTTACTAACAACATCTAGCCTCACATTACACATCTGCAACACATCTTCATTCCTCACATGATCAGAGCATGATTTACCACAAACCCCCAGTAAGTAATGCATCTTGCCAGCACAAAAACGACTCCTATGTCTTTTCTGCAGAACCCAGGTTTCATTGCAATACAGCAGTGTAAGAACAATTACACTTTCATATACAGCCATATGGAAGTTTCTTGAGAACCCACCACTTCTGTGAAATCCTCCTAAAGCAGCTATGACTTTCAATGAAAAATTCACTAGCCTACTAATTTTGCCATCTAATTTGTTCTCTCTGTCAAACATGCTTCCTAAATATACACACTCACTCACCTGGTCAATCTCTGTGCCATTTAGACTTATCTTGCATTCAGTGCTCACAGTTCCTCACTCAAAACCCATAACTTTGTTTTTTCCCTTATTTATACTCAGTTTGAATGTATTTCATATACACATTCTACATTTAAAAAATTACCTTAATGATGTCATTGACATGTACCATTTTTTTATTTTATTTTATTTTTTGCTTGCAGCAGTGCTGTGACAGAGTTTGTACACTTTTACATGTGTTTGCTGTTTCTGTTGTTTTCTTTCACCTTCATGCATTGAAAGTTGATGTTATAATATATCCTCTAACTCTTTAGAACTGTTTGTTCTGGTTGAACTTTATTGCTGATGGTATTTTTAATTCATGTGTACAGTTTTGTTCATCTAAGAAGTGAACCTGTAAATTTTTCATAGTAAATAAACTTCTGCTTGAGCTTTTAAAAGTAATACACATCAATTTGTTTTTTCCTGGTTTTGAACATCATAAGTGAAGCTTTAATGTTGAAGATCTATTCCTTGTTAATGTTGCCAAACCACTTTTTCGTTAATAGTTATTCTTCCACCTACAATGACAACTCACTACTTTACATTAGATCACACATAACTTACAGATGCATTTTTTGTCTAAGGCTTGGCCATCTAACAAATACTTAAAATTAAATCTAAATTTACGCTCTGTTTACCTACTGTGCTAGTTCATCTAACATGCCAAAGCCATGTATAACTGAATTTATTTTCAGTAAAACTATAATGAAAAAAAGCAATTTGGAAAAATCTATCAAATGGCAGCCAAGCTGAAACCTAAAGAGATACTACAAGAAAATAGTATAGAACATGGTCATGATCTTGAAGAAAGTCTGGTGAATTTATACATTTATACAAACAATATGGTAAAAATAACAATTTGGTCTCCTTCCCACCTTTGGTGACAACGCATGAAAACAGATAAATACCAAGTTAACTTGAAAACATACATGGCAGAAAAAAACTATTGTTCAACACAATACACTAAAGTGGATTTCTTTGAACACTTACGATTAGCAGTCAAATTGCACAAATGAGTATCTCCAAAATTCACTGCTTTATCTATTTGCGTTTCTCTGATTTCAGTCACATTTTCCAGAATTTCAAACAGCTCTTGCACTTCTCTCTCACTTCGTTTTTCCTATATACATAAACATAAAAATTAAACGAATTTGTATAACAAATTATGCTACCACTCATTCCATAAAGAATAAGTTTATAAAATAGAATCACTATACTTTAAGTTTCAAGATATTTTCCCATACATACTGCTTGCTCTATTCTGCACTACCACCAAGTGGTACTCAGGAAAAATTTTGGTTCAGTAAAGCCTGCTCCCAAGCAGTGGCTCTTAAAAACAAAGCTTTCATAACTGGATATCTGTGCCAGGGTCCAAATCAATATCAGCAATAAATATAGGCAAGTGATAGATGTAACAAAAGCAAACTTTGATAAAAGAAAATGTGAAAAAGTTCTGAGGACACACACTCATCAGGTTCCTTCAATAGACTAAAGTCAACAGCAGACATTACAAGAACATAATTTCATTGTTAAATGCACAAATAAGAAATCTGAATATTTCTTCCTTCATTGATTTCAGAATCTGAAGACTGACAGCTCTGTCACTTCATTTATGGGTACATTCAGAGGCACTTTGCATTTCTGAAAATGACATGCTCTGAAATTTGTACAAAATGATTGTGAAAGGAAAAGAGAACTCAGCAGAGATGAGATGCATCCTACCTCCAGGAAAAGAACTGGGACAGTATCCTACCTTCAATAAAAGTACCAGGGCAGTGTCCCAACTGCAACCCTGTTTGCAGCTAGTCTAGATAGCCTGTAACACACAGTCGAGTCACATTATTGTGACCACCTCCTACTTTTGACATCAACAGCGTGAAGCCAATGCAAGAAGGCACATGTCGTGAGTTGGCTTGGAGGGTATATAAGGTGTGCTGTAGGCATTCTGAAAACATATCACACATTGCTGTCATGGATAAAAGGAGCGATTTATCAGATTTGCAAAAAGGGATGATTATCAGCTTTCGGGCCAAGGGTGGCAGTATTTCTGAAACAGCGCAGTTTGTTAACTGTTCATGCACTGCTGTGATTAAAGTGTATCGTAATTGGAGAAATGGCACTATTGCAAATAAGCGATGTGGAAACCTGCAGAGCACCACGTGCCATTGATGTGAGAGGTGAACGTTGGCTTCCAAGTTGTGAGGGGGCCGATCGACACGCTACAGTGGAGCAACTCACTGGCTGAATGAACCAGGGAGCTATCGGAAGTGTGTCTAAAATGACAGTTCAGCGAACCCTGCTGCGTATGGGGCTCCGATGCACACGGATGGTCACTGCCCCTATGCTAACGAAGGTGCATCAGCAGAAAAGGCTTACATTTGCACGGCAGAATTGGAATTGGACCTCCACTGCTTGGCAAAGCATTGCCTTCTCCGATGAGTCACGTTTTCTGCTTCATCAAACAGATGGACGTTGGCGTATAAGGTGAGAAACATCGGAGAACAAACACTCTTCAACCATTGCTGGAAGAACACAAGCTGGTGGGGGCAGTGTTATGGTCTGAAGAATGTTTTCGTGGCATTCTCTGGGTCCACTCATGCCTGTGGAAGGCACTATGGACCGAATTCATTATGAATCCATCCTTGCAGACCACGTACACCCATACATGACGATTGTCTTCCCTGGAGCAGATGGGGTCTTCCAGCACGACAATGCGGCATGTCACATAGCTAGAAATGTCCAAGAGTGGTTGGAAGGGCACGATGAAAACTTCAAAGTACTTCCCTGGCTCTCTAACTCCCCAGACTTAAACCCAATTGAGCATCTGTGGGACCCACTCGATTTATGTTGTTCGCTCTATGGATCCTCCACCACGCAGCCTCCAGCAGCTGTCAGATGCACTGCAGTCAGCATGGCTCCACAAACCAGTGAACACCTTCCAGTACCTTATTGAGTCACTCCCAGCCTGTCTAGCTGCTGTCCGTGCTGCAGACGGCGATTACTTTGGATATTAGCTGGTGGTCACAATAATGTGACTCGACCGTGTATATTCCACTGAATATTTTAAAATGTGTTAATATGTTGATCAGAGATGGAGCTAAAAACACAAGGATAAAATTATTTGTGTAATTTCCCTTGGTATTTAGCCCTGAAAGACATGTACATATGCACTTATAAAGATCATCCTCAGAATTTGCACTATTAAACTAAGCTGAAACTAAAAAAAGAGCTAAAATGTAGCAAAAGTAGCTACTTTTCAGAAAAAGTTTAGCTATCTACTTTCAGGAATAAGTAGTTTTAACAGTAGCAAGCTAATTTTTCAAGAATGTGATTGCAGCAGTAGTTAGCTACTTTTAAAAAGTAGCTTTCCAATCACTGGTAAATGAGACATCTCAGATGTTTCTTTTGAAGATTATGTGAACATTAATGAGAAGCTCTTGGTAGAATCACAAACCACAAATGTGGACATAGTGGAACGCATTCAGGGCAAGAATGATGATCAATCAAGAAATGAAGAAAAAATCCCTGTACAAAAGAAAGCAATTTCAAACAGACTTGTTACAGAAAGTTTAGAAAACTTTCAAGTTTATTTTGCATCTAGTAACATCTTCACCAATGTGTTAGAAGATGCTCATAAAAAGTGCTAGAGATAACTAAAAGATATTTAACAGCTGCTATTATAACAAGCACAAAACAAACACCCACTGATTCATATTTCTGACATAACATGCAAACAGCAAACCAAATATAACAGGTGAAATTAAAATTTTTTTGCAGTTACTTTTTTACATTAATTAAATGTTTTCCTTATTGCAGATCTCATTCATAGTTTTATTGTTAACAGTTTTTAATTACCAGGTATTAATTACTTTTGATTAATTCATATAAACAATTATGATAGTCTATTTTTAATTTGACAGGGCAATATGAAAAATATTGCTGGTTTTTAATCTACTGGGTTATAAGAAAGTTCACATATATCGAACAATTTTAATTTTCCCTTTAACTTCATTTATATGGAATTGACAACATACAGAATAGCTGAAGACACAAGATTTTATGCATTTTTCCTTAATGCAGGAGTGCTTCAGAAATCAGTTCTGACATCTACCGACGGAAGATGGAGTAGATGGAAACTTGATTAATCTCCTCAATAAGGGATATAATTACAACCTTTCCTCCACAACACTTGATAAAAAATGAATGCTTATTGATTTAGAAAGCATCTGTAGTAAGGTAGAAAGAGAAGATGAAAATACAGCAGCCACTTTAAAGAAAGAATTCTCAGACTGCGTCTCAAAATTTGTAAAAAAGCCAGTAAAAATTGCTTACAATTTTGATAGAAAAGCCATTACTGATCTTAAAAAATTCAAAGCCAATGATAAAGTAGTAGCACTGAAAGCAGATAAAAGCAAAGTTTTGGTATTGTTGGAAAAAAATAAGTATTACAATAAAATGGAAGCTGAATTGAGCAAGCCTTATTATGAAGAACTCACTGCTAACCCTATTGATCAAACTGTCAAAAATCTTAAGAAATTAACCAGCTCTTTAAAAAGTAAAAATCAGCTAAATGAGCTCTTCAAAAGCTTCTCTGAAATCCAGTCAAGAGTTCCACAGATCTATGGTACAATAAAAATTCACAAAGAAGGCCATCCAATAAGACCTATAATAGACACTAGAACTTCACCACTCTCCACCATTAATTATTATTTACTTACTCACCTCAGAGATATTTTCCCTTCTCCTACCTACCTTCTAAAAAAATTCCATGCAGCTGAAAGAAAAACTAGACAACTTGCCAGAATTAATTCATCCAGTAATGGCAAGCCTGGATATAGTATCTATGTATATAAACATTAGCCTGGACCTCCTGCTGGAATTCATTGCGGATGACCTGACGGAAAAAATAGTCTTCCATAATCACAATAGAGAAATACTACTTGGCATATATGAACTGCTCCTGTTTTCTATCAAGAATAATTTCCTCCAGTTTGGAAAGAAATATTACAGGCAAACTTCAGGACTTGCATTGGGTTCTCCACTAGCACCTCTGCTTGTAAATTATTATGTAAATAAACTAGAGGCAAAAATCCTTGTACAACCTTCAATATTTGCTCTCTATGTAATATACATGGATGATGTCCTATTTATAGTAGATACTGAGGACCAATCTCTACCCTTTCAAATTCTAGCAGAATTTAACTCGTTAGAAAATACCTTGCAGTACACCCTGGAACTGGAAAAAGACCATAGCATCAATTTCCTTGATTTAAACTTGACCTCAAGAGAGGGGAGAATATTCACTCAGCTTTTTAGAAAACCCACTAACACAGGGAAGATGTTAGACTTCTACTCATTCCACCCTGACTATGTTAAATTGAATATGGCGAGATAATTTTTGGAAAAAATTGAAGTCCTGGTCTCTTCAGATGCTCAAAAAGATCTTCACAGAGAAGAATAAAAAGAAATATTGGCAGAAAACAATTATCCCTCCCCTTATGTTGAAAAATTATTCAGACAAGTGCCAAAAAAGAAGCAGGAAATAAACAACTTCAAATTCAACAGCAAAATTACGTACCACAAGGGACTTTTGGAAAAACTGAAGAGGATCGGAGCAAAATATAATATCAGGCTTGCTCCAGATCTAAGTAACAAATTAAAGAAATTCCTGCCAGCTTTAAAGCAGAAATAAGTGGACATCCAATTGCAAGAAGGAGTAATATATTGCATCGACTGTAACTGTGGACTCAGCTATATGGGAGAAACAGGGAGAAGTATTAAACTATGAATGAAAGAACACCAAGCAGCTATTAGGAACATTAGTAACAAAACAGGGCTAGACAGACATATACAAGCAAGTGGACACTCCATAAATTGGGACTCAGTAAGAATAATCGCCCACCAGTCAAACTTAGTAAAGAGGAAACTAAAAGAAGGGATCGAAATAGCAAGAAGAAGTACCACAATTAACGATAATTGCGGTTGGACTCTTCCAACTGAGTGGCAGCAACTACTCCAGTGACGTAGTCCTGATGATGAACTAGGCTTTAGTTCGAAACTTTGACCACCAACTTTTTTGAATAATAACCTCTATAAGACCCGTAAAAAAAGTTAATTCCACAGTATAATATGAATAGAGGTGCCATAAATTCATTTACAACTTTTTCTTTTTATATTGCTTACATCCTGTACACATTTCAGAATTTTTAAACATTCTAGATGTCAAGTATACACAAAGAAATCAATGTTATTTTAATTTAGCAGTAAGAAAAAGAAGTTTTACAAACACAAGGTGCAAACAGAAATTGGTAAAGATTACAACACCTAAATAACTTATGAACTGAAAAACTACATCAAAAATTAGCAGTTTTTTTTAACAAAACATATGCAATACCATTATACTTTTTGTATAACAAAATCACAAATAAAGCAAATTAAACAAGATCATACTTCAAATTCCTTCACAAGGAACTTTATTTCTCCCTTGACAAAAGGACGGTGATCAAAAATACGACCCTGTATTTCTCCAACATCTAAAAAATATGATGTTTAAATGGAACATTGTTATTAGTTATCATTTTTAAATTAGAATCCTAATAATGAGAATCAAAACATCACATATCTGCAATGTAAGTCAACACAGCCAAATCACAGAGGGAGAAGGGATTACATTTTTTAGAGGGAGAAGGGATTACATTTTTAGAGGGAGAAGGGATTACTGCCATCAGAGTTAGAAGGTATAAGGAGTCACCAATCCATAATTTAGGGTGTTGGTTCCTCAAAATGGGAAAGAACCAGAATTAAACAATCACAACACATTTCTTATCTGTGACCTGAATCCAGGTTTTCAATATGAGAAGGTAGCATTTTAATCAATTTAACAGTGAATAACATTGCCCTTTCTAAGTCAACATTTCTTTGATTTGAAATGTGATTTAAATGAGAGGCCCTAAACTGATTTCAAATGTCAGAATCTCGTCACACAAGTTTACCTAACGCAAGAATAACCCAACTTAAAAGTGAGCAAACAAATGATTTTCATATTAAACAAAAGCAGTAAAGACTTCTTGAAATTAGTTTTTAGCCAAATGCTAAAGAAATATAAGACTGAAGAATCAAACCCTTATTTCATTAGGCTGCTATTACCTATCCATCACAGAAGACTGATGAATACATGCAAGGAAATGCAAATGATAATCACAAAGTTGCACATTTATAAACTTCACTGGTCCTGCAGACAAATACACTATCTACCAACAAGTAATTGGACACCCCTGCAATTGATAATATCTGCGGTCCTGATACAAGTCACGGCTGCCGCCGTTAAATATCGTGTGCGAAACAACAACGCAACCAGTCACATGCAAGATGCCACGCAGTTCGGAGCTCTTTGATTTCGAGAAAGGTGTAATTGTCGGGTATCACAAAAATGGCCGATCCATACGCGACATATCCAGCGTGTTGAAGTACCCAAAATCGAAAGTGGCCTACGTGATTGGCAAGTGGAAGATGAGAGGTGACTGTCGGAATGTGCCCCGACCCGGCAGACCCACAAAACTGGGAGTTAGAGACAGACTGGTGCTGGCCAGAGAAATTCGGAAGAACCTCACCAAATCGATGGGCCACATCCGCGAGGAGTTTCAACAGGCATCCAGGAGTGTTCTTTCGATGAATACCATTCGTAAGGAGGCCCATCTGCTCGGTTATCATGGACGTGCTGCCGCCCACAAGCCTTTCATCACCAAGTCCAATAGCGCTGCTCGGCTAACGTGGTGCAAAGAACGTCGACAGTGGACTGTTAAACAGTGGAAACAGGTTCTCTGGAGCGACGAATCAAGGTTCACTCACCCTCTACCATTCGGATGGCAGGGTCAGGGTTTGGCGTCTGCCTGGAGAACGCCTCCTGCCGGAATGTATTGTGCCAACTGTGAAGTTCGGCGGCGGTGGAATTATGCTATGGGGGTGTTTCTCCTGGTATGGCACGGGACTCTTGATCGCAATTCCTGGTAGACTCAACGCCGAGACCTACTGCCCCATTTCGGATGACCATGTGCTTCCTACATTGTGGCAGTTTTACGGGGTGGACCCATGTTACTTTCAGGATGACAATGCCACCTGTCATGTTGCGAGATCCACCATGGCTTGGTATGGTGACAGTGGGGTTAATCGAATGGACTGGCCTGCGCAGAGTCCGGACCTTAACCCTATCGAGCACTTCTGGGACGAGTTGGAGCGTCGACTTAAGGGGTGCCCCGACCGTCCGAAATCGGTGAAGGAACTGACCTGTCTTCTCGAAGCCGAGTGGAAGAAAATACCGCTAGCTGTCATACAACGCCTGGTTGAGACTATGTCTCAGAGGGTCGCAGCTGTAATCGCCGCTCGCGGAGGCTCGACCAACTATTGAAGGTGAATAAACTTTGTTTTCCTTTGCTATCACAGGTGTCCAATTACTTGTTGGTAGATACTGTATATACCACAAGTTTGTTGTCCCTGCTCCCATTTTTACTGGTCCACAAATGACAAATATTAATGCTTTTAATATGCACACTGTGTTAGTTTTATTTTTCTTCATCAAGGCAAGTTACAGTGAAGCATAAACCTGAATTTCAAATTAACTAAATAATATAATATAAATGTTATAAAATATTTTCACATTGATAATAATTTCTATGACAACTAATGAACATTACATTCAACTTTAGTTAGTATTTTGACTGGTGTAAGGTTTTTGATTTAGTAGGAATTTTTTTCCATCTTTTCACCTGATTGGATCAATAGTGTCACTACCTGAAGTGGACCAAAGAGTATCTAGTAATACCCTCATTAAGTCTAAAACAGTTTCAGGGTTGTTTGTTTTTATTTCTCCCATATTTCTGAAACCTCGTTCACACTCGGCTCACGTGTAAGGAATAGAATGTGAAACATCAAGCACAGCCAAAATATTTCCATATCTAATATGATACACTGCGAATTTATATCTTTCTATGACAATTTACTGGACTCTACTTTATAAAAATTTGGTGGCTCTTTGAAGGAAATGTAATTGACTTTTATATTAGCTGTTTGAATTTTCAGTTTTCACATCATTAGAAAGGACTAGGACAAGCTGCCAATGGTAAGCGATAACTTGGGTACAGTTGGCAAATTTTGAGTGAAACTATTGCAAAATCTAAGCTCATTTTGGAGCGTCTATTATAATAAATTCTAAAAAACGAACGCGTAAAATTTATAACTTCCAGAACAAAAGTACGAAACATTCTTAAAAAGAAATGCCTAAAATTTATCATGAACTACTTTCCTTCATGCCTTCACATTGGTTGTGATCAGGTTGCATGTAAACAAATCGGAAAGACACACTCAGTTCGGGAACCACATTTTTCATTTTGTATCACGAAAGACACATACACACACAAACTTCCTTTTATTATTATAGATTAAGCAAATGTTGAGCAGCTTTCCATTTCTTCGTTTTTCAATTCAAACGATTTTTTTAAATTAATGTTAGTGAGCCGACTTTCGGGAAATGGTTCAAGTAAAAGGCCATCTAGTTTTAATTGAAATTCCTCAATGACAAGGAATTTCGGGAATCGGAAGGTGTCAAAACCTGACCATGGACGATGCCCAATCACATGCCAAAAATCAAGGTAATTGGATGTGTCATGTCGTAACAATGCCCGAACAACTAATTGTCCCGAGTCTCGTATAGAGATTGGATTTTTTTCAATTATTTTTTATTATTAAAATTGGTTAGTTTTTTAATGGTCATTATTTTTATACGACACGACCAATCACCATGATACTAACCCCATGTCACTCAGCATGTCCTTCCCTTTCTCTGTGGCAAGTGTCACCGCAATTGGCTGAAGATCTTTGGAAGAGATAGGTAACAAACGATCTGTTCTCAAAACCCGGAAACATCCCCTAAAAATGCAAGTCTTTTGACGATTATTCTTCAATGACAAGGGATTTCGAGAATCGGAAGGCGCCAAACCAAAACCTGACCATGGACGATGCCTAATCGCATGCAAAAAAATCATAGTGATCGGATGTGTCACCTTGTACCTATGCCCGAACAACTAATTGTCTCGAGTTTCATAAAGAGAGCTCCACTCAATAATAATAACTGGTAAGTTATTCGCTTATTTACCATGAATGAAAAATACTTTGCAACTTCTTTTTACCGGGAGGAAAAATGTAGCTTTTTCCTGAAATAAATTACATTACTAGAAAAAAGTAGTTGGTCCACTGGACAATGGTAATTTTGATTTTGGTGGCCCAACTCAATTTTCAGTGGTCTTGGACTAGTGGACCACCAAAGAATTCATATGCTGACATGTATATTTGTGTGTTACAAAGGTGTGTAACTAGATTTTCATTATATTACCCATGGTCATGAAATACTCCTTTGATTCTAAGCCTGAAAAATCTGACTTGGGCCTTGTAACTGAGTTTGAGAGGAAACAGAGTAAGTGAAACTAATCACAGCTGCATGCATTTTATTTTCTCACAATGAAGTATCTTGCCAGGCCTCTACTGATCACAGCATATCGAAAGGTTATGTTTTAAAATGAAAAGAAACTTACACTACTCATAAACAAAAAAAAAAAAAATACATAGTCAAAACTATTTGCATTCAAACATTGTAAGACCATATTTGGCTATAGCAGTGTATACAAAGTAGTAATAAGCAGGGCTTTTTTTTCAGCCGGTATGCGCCGGTAACCTTTTTCAAGGAAGGCACTAAAAATTCTGAAAATTTAGCGAGGCTAGCTCTAAGCAGCAGAATTTTTTTGTTGCCAAATGACGATACACAAATACCCGAATGGACGAAAGTCTTAGATCCTAAATGATGGCCACACAACATCAAGAAAAATGCAACATTCGGCGAGATGGAAGAAGTGAATTTATGTAAGCGACTTGGGCTTCAAGAAAAACAGATCCTAAGAAGTTACCGTGACTACTAGTCAACAAGATATTACTACCTGCCCTGTTGCCTCTTGCAAACATAATAAACAGCATACCAATTTCTACCAGCGAGTCTGAACGTGGTTTCTCGCAAATGAATTTGAGAGGACCCATAATTACAAATTCTGCGTGTCCTTTGGGACCCATATTTCATTTCGGAATTTTTTAACATGACATTTGGCAAAAATCAAATTCATGAGAATTAGGAAAAGGATGAAAACAGCCAGCAATGCACCGTCCCTCAAGATTGTGTAAATATACAATATAAGATTATATAAATTTACAAATATCCTGATTAATTTATTAAACCTTTCAGCCCTTTTGATCGATATTGGAACAGCTGAAATTTAAAATTTGAAAAACAAACTTACATTTAATGAGAGCACTATAGATGATTATATTCTACTAAAATTTGTACGTCTACTTCAATGGTTGTTCGTTATAAGTCTAAAAAACTGTTCAAGAGTAGTTATCACACAGTTCCTGTGTTTTGTAAAATAAAAACCTCGCTGGTGTTCTGGGTTGACTTAAAATGCATTGTCTTTGTGTAGTTCCATTATGATAAAATTTAGTTGAAAATGATGAAATTCAAATGTCAGTACTTTATTATTTTTTTATTTTTTTTAAGATTGCTTTCAAAGAGCATAAAGTGTCGGACAATGTACATTACATTTATTTTTCATTTGCTTATGTAAGTATAAATATTCATTATCTCTTAATTTTTTAAAAGCATGCAGAATATCTTACAAAGTACCCACTTTCTAAAAAACTGTGGGTCCCTAGGATCCAGCTTGATAAGAATGCAACGGCAGCCCTGGTTCATTAAGCTGGTCAGTCCTCCTCTACATGTGTTTCGTCCGTTACCTTATGTAAATTCCTGGTACCTGAAAAGTAGACATCTAGCAACTGACACTAAGAGCAAGGCACAGACACATGAAAATGGCAGTAGCAATGTCTTGATGGCTTTTGGGAATCTGCTTTCATATAAGTACTCATACCTGTAACAAGAAATAGAAGCGAAATTTTGACAAGAGTAAAAGATTTCTACTCCAAAATATATGAAAGGGATGATACATGTACTCTAGACATCATGAAAGGTACCAGTACCAAAGTTCTTCCAGTCCTCCCAGCAGAAGTTGCACATGCAATCAAAAACATGAAGCGAGGAAAAGCTCCAGGAGAAGATGGAATTACTGTAGACATCATACAAGAAGCAAGTGGAGAAATCGAAACAGTACTCGCCCAAATTTTCACTCAATGCCTTAATGAAGGGAAAATTCCTGAGGATTGGAACAACGCTACAATGATCTTGCTGCATAAAAAAGGTGACATTGAGGATCTCAGGAACTACAGACCGATCAGCCTCCTATCAGTGGTTTATAAAATCTTCACTAAAGTTCTTTCACACCACTTGAAGGTGACACTGGACATGACTCAACCGAGAGAACAAGCTGGATTCAGGAGTGGCTACAGCACAACAGATCATATCCACGTACTGAGAGAACTAATTGAAAGAGCAAGGGAATATGAACTTCCATTGTGCATGGCTTTTATCGATTATAAAAAAGCCTTTGATTCGGTGAAACCATCAGCAGTTACAATGGTTTTGAAATCCTGCGGTATTGAAGATGCGTACATTAATATTATTAATAACATCTATGAAAATGCAAGTGCAAAGATTCGGCTGTTTGAAAATACAACACACATAAAAATTGGAAAAAGAGTGAGACAAGGTGACACCATATCTCCGAAGCTCTTTAATGCCACATTGGAAAATGTCTTTCAATCACTGAACTGGGAAAACAAAGGGATAAAGATTAATGGAGATTATCTAACACACCTTCATTTTGCTGATGACATAGTCATTTTTGCAACTACCCCATCAGAGCTGCAGAGTATGATCCAGGAACTTGCTGACAAGAGTAAAGAAGTGCGATTAAAAATGAACTTTCAGAAGACAAAAGTGATGTCAATGCTTTTACAAGAAATGAAGATTTATCGATTGATGGAGAAAAGCTGGAGATAACAGACATGTACGTTTATCTTCGACAGCAGATATCAAGTGAGGGTCACATTGATGAAGAAATTAATCGGCGTACAAAACTTGCCTGGAGAGCTTTTGGAAGAAACAGCATAATTTTCAAGAGCAATATGCCATTATGTCTTAAAAGAAAAGTGTTTGATCAATGCATCTTTCCAGTGCTTACGTATGGTGCAGAGACGTGGACCTTAACTAAAAGAGACATACAAAGGCTGCAGACAACTCAAAGTAGCATGGAGAGGTGCATGCTTGGTGTAACCAGCAGAGATAAGAAGAGGAACACGTGGATCCGAAAAATGACAAGAGTGGAAGACATCATGATCAGAGTTAAATCCCTGAAATGGCAATGGGCTGGACATACTGCCAGAAGAACAGACCATCGATGGACAGCCGAAATTTTAGATTCGATTCCAAGGGACAGGAAAAGACCCAGAAGAAGACCACATGGAAGATGGGTGGATGAAATTCGAAAGTATGCGGGAGTGACATGGAGGAGACTGGCACAAGACAGACCGTTGTGGAGGAGACTTGGGGAGACCTTCGTCCAGCAGTGGATTGATAATGGTTTGCAATGATGATGATGATGATATATATATATATATATTCACACTTTAACTATTCCAACAATAGCAGAGTCTAGACCCCTCTGGTAGATGAACAGTACTGCACAGAATTGGCAAAATGTCTGGCAAACAGGATAAAAATTGCTGTAAGCAAGATACTGTGGCAGACATGCAGTGTCACACGAAAGAAAGGAAGTAAGAATAAGGATATGAGTAACAGTTTATAACAGAGATTGCTAAAAAGCCATAAGGATAGACTTTTTAGCAATCTCTGATGGACCACACTGATATGGACATGTATTGCACGATGGACCACACTGATATGGACATGTATTGCACGATGGACCACACTGATATGGGCATGTACTGTACGATAGACCACACTGATATGGACATGTATTGAGCAAAGATGGCAGGTACTGTGAAAGGGATTATGACCAGGTAAATGGACAACAGGAAGACTTAAGAGTAAGTGTGGGATGAGGGCTGTGAGTAAACAATGACATGGAGAGTAATTTACATATAGATGATGCAAAAGCAAGTCAGAAAAATTTGCAATTCATTTACCCAACCAAATTGTGTAGCCAGTGATGCTGCATGAGAAGGATCACCACTAGCCAAACACACTGAGACACCATAACTGTAAATTTATTTTTCTACTTATCAAGCCTAAAATTTAAAGAGAAATCTAGGCAGGATGGGGGTTCTCAAAATAATAAATACCTAAAATACTTTTAAAATAATTTAGGATTACTGACTGCTTGATGGACTTTCATGAATGGCCAAAATAAGATATACATGAAACAAAACAATGCAGAATGTTACAGGTAAATAAGGATAAATTATATAACAAATGCAAATGGATTACTTGAGTGTTGTCTGCATATACATTTTTACTGCACATTTAATAAACTATAAATATGATGATCAAATGCATTATTTTCTGCAATCACATTGTGGTACTGAATTACATTTAGTTCACTGTTCACCACGTAACATCTCAGAAAACTTGAAAAATATACTGCCATGGAGTGGGAATCAAACTCGGATCTTTCAATTTCTATTCGAGCCTGCTAGTGTTACGCCACCCACATAAATGAAGTTCTAAGTAGAGAAGGGTTGGAAATCACGTCAAAAAATCACTGTCACGGTTACAACCAGTGATTACAAATAACTGCTCGAAAAATCACTGCCGCACCGTTTTGGCGACCATCGTTTTTTAAGGATAAATCTCCCCCTCAGGCAGAGGAGATTTACCCAGAGGGATGTTGACCACTCAAGATGAGCTGAACAAGATAGTTATCACCCTAATCCCACTGGGATAAAGGATGAGGACATGTGGGTGATGAAACAGCTAGTTTACTTCTGTGTAATAAGGGAATGATACTTTTTTATGTATTTCTTCACTTCCATTCAGTGTTCAGCTTATGCCCAATGATTTCATGTTCGTTTCTGCTTCATGTTGTATTCCACACAAGCGGTGCTTTTATCACCATTCCAAGTAATATGGCAACAGTTCCATCATGGCTGTTGTAAACGATGATTCGGTCACAGTTTAAAGTCACTATTACTTCCATGGAACAGTCACTGAGACAAGAAAGTCACTGTTAAGCTCACCTCTAGTTCTAAGTAGCTAAAGCTAAGCAATTATAGCTTAAGAATCTGAACAACTTCAGATTTGTGCCAGTAGCAGCAATCCAAGGTTCCATTTTTTTTATTGTTTCAAAGTTTAATGACCACCATGAAAAACTCATAGGGTTATAAAAGCTGTCACTCATCCCTAACTTTGGGCCATTGGCTTCAGGCAAGGTATAGGGCTACTGCCATTGAATAAGAACACTGCCCATGCCTCACTGGGAACTGAACCCTGGCCTAACTCAGATGAATGGTCAGAAGACAGCACCTAAAACTACTCAGCCACTAGGGTGGCAAGGTTTCCTCATAGAGTCAAAGACCCTTTCAAATCTAGGAACACACGTGGGTCATAAATCCCCAGTGTATCAAATATCAACACAGAAGTTAAAGAAGAAATATTTTTCACAATGGAGGTAGTCAGATATGCATGCTAGTTACATTAAGAAAAAAAAAAAATGACATGGCCTGACCACCTATAAACATTCAGACCAAGACAGGTTGTCAGATTTGAATTTTCAAGAACCTCATTATGGTTGTTGCCAAATAATAGGAGGTTTCCAAATGATGGGGATATAATTAGGACTATTAGCATTGCATTAATATACACTGACGGAAAAAAAAATCCCAACACCACGAAAAAGTAGTTGTAGAGGAATGAAATGGCGGCAATACATTTGTATAGGTAACTTATTTATTCGATTAAGGTTTCAAGAACACAGCATAATGTAAGCACAAGAGGAGCCATTTTAAATGTGAAATGCTGGTACATTAATAACCAGTGTAACCGCCAGAATGTTGAATGCAAGTACGCAAACGTTCATGCAATGTGTCGTACAGGTGCTGGATGTCAGTTTGTGGGATGGAGTTCCATGCCTGTTGCACTTTTTCGGTCAATACAGGGACGGTTAATGCTGGTTGGAGGTGACGCTGGAGTTGTCGTCCAATGATGTCCCATACGTGCTCGATTGGGGAAAGATCTGGTGATCTAGCAGGCCACAGCAACATGTCGACACTCTGTAGAGCATGTTGGGTTACAACAGCGGTATGCGGACGAGCGTTATCCTGTTGGAAAACACCTCTTGGAATGCTGTTCATGAATGGCAGCACAACAGGTTGAATCACCAGACCGACGTACAACTGTGCCGTCAGGGTGCGTGAGATAACCACGAGAGTGCTCCTGCTGTCATAGGAAATTGCTCCCCAGACCATAACTCCAGGTGTAGGTCCAGTGTGTCTCGGCCGCAGACAGGTTGGTTGCAGGCGCTCACCTGGCCTCCTAACCAACACACGGCCATCACTGGCACCCAGGCAGAACCGGCTTTCATCAGAAAACACAACAGATCTCCACTCCGTCCTCCAATGAGCTCTAGCTTGACACCACTGACATCGCAAACGGCAGTGGTTTGGAGTAAGTGGAATGCACGCTACAGGGCGTCTGGCTTGGAGCTGTCCTTCAAGTAACCGACTTGTAACAGTTCGTTGTGTCACTGTGGTGGCAACTGCAGCTCGAATTGCTGCCACAGACGCGGTACGATGCGCCACGGCCATATGCCGTACACGGCGGTCTTCACTCTCAGTAGTGCCACGTGGCCGGCCGGAACCCGGTCTTCTTGAGGCAGTACCTTCCCTTGACCACCGCTGCCAACAATCACGCACAGTGGCTACATTCCTGCCAAGTCGTTCTGCAATATTGCGGAAAGAAAATCCACCTTCTCGTAGCCCTATTACACGACCTCGTTCAAACTCCATGAGCTGTTGATAATGGCTTCTTCGTCTTCTTAAAGGCATTCTTGACTAACATCAACACCCTACGACGAATCTCAATGATAACTTACGCTCACGAACGTTACAGCGCGTATTCACAGCAAACCTGCTCTGCATGTTCCGAGGCGCTACTAGCGCCACACGTATGCGCCGAGCGCGAAATTTGCATAGACGTCATCTTACAGATGTACTCTCACCGCCTACCAACTGTCGTTTATATTTTATGACTACAATACTTGTGATGTTGAATTGTTACAGAATAAATCAGCAATGTTTATTTTATCTTAAAATAAGATATTAAATTGTGAATAAACATTGCTGATTTATTCTATATTGGTATTGGTTTGAAGAGGTACAGATAAGGAAGTACTTGAAATTCCAAATCTGGCAACTAATCTCACTCCAATCGTTTACCGGTAATCAAAACCCAAGCTGAGTTGAAAGTCTTCTCTGCGTTTTCTAATTTTTTCTTAACAGAACTAGCGTTTACTATCATCATTCATTTGTCTTGTGAGTATTACATATTTGTTATTCTTCACAAATATATGGAAAAGTCCTGAGACTCTTTCCCATGAATTAAAACTTGAAAATGACCATGGAACATTTCTGAGATGTTACATAGCAAACAGTGAACTGAAAACAAATCTGTGCTGTAATCTGATTGCTGAAAATAACACATTTGTCAGTTTACCATATATTTGTAAAGAATATTTCTCCCTTAAGTGGTATAACACAAAGGAAAATCATTGGGGTACATGAGACTGACCAAAGAACAAAAAAGCTGAACTTTTTAACAGGGGAAAAAAAAAAAAATATGAACATGCGACAAGAAAGTGTGAATGTAAAGGAGCAAGATGGAATTGTTAACTGTTATTCACAATAAAAAATTACTGAATGCAAAACAAAAGAAAGTGATTTTAAAAGACACTGCTTCAAACACATCTCTCTCTTCTTTTTTTTTTTGTACTTGCTAGAACATCAGCTCGATTTTCCTCTTGTGCTTTGTTTTTTTCTCAGCAAGTTCCATGACTATACTTGTCTTTTGTTGACTTTGCAGCTGCACAGCAATGCTGAAAGAACTACCAGTATATACTCATCTTTGTTGACTCTGGAGCTGCACAGCATGCTGAAAGAACTTCCAGCCTGAGGACCACGAACGCATGATATCAAAGCTTTCGCTACTTTAGATAAATGGTGTGACTTTCAGAATATGAATACGTTTGAACACCATGCATCAATTCTAACAAATTTTTAAACTCAGTCACTTCCGTTTTTGGAAAATTTCTCCTCCCTTATCAAGCTGAAGTGCAGAGATTTATGGGGGAAAGTAACACTTAACAACAACACAGGATAGTGAGAACATCATGGGAAGAAAAAAAATGTGAATTCGGGAGAAATCTTCACTCCGACCGACTTCCGTTTTCGGAAACTTCTTCCTCCATTTTTAGGTTAAAATGCAGTATTTGTGGAATAAAAGGATATTTAAAAACAATATTGGGCAGAAGGAAAATCGTGAGAAAAAAAAAAAGGATTACGGAAGATCTTCGCTGCATCTAACTTCTGTTTTCTAAAGTTTCGTTAAGACGGAATCCTGTCGTCAAACGAAAAACGAATCCCTCTCTCCCCCACCATTATCTCCCAAAATTTCTGTTCAGTTGTGCATTGATCTCAAGAATGCCGAAAGTGATAACGGAAATGGCGGAATTCTTCAAATTCATGCAAGAATCTTTGCCTGAAGACTACACAGAAATCTTCATGCCGTCTTAACTTCAGTTTTTGGAAATCGTTGCCCTCAGTTTCCTGCTGAAATACAAACATTTATGCAATAAAATAACATTTAATAACAATATTGGGAATAGGCAACATCATGAGAAAAACAGAAATTATGATTACGGGAAAAATTGTTATTCCGTTTAACTTAAGTTTTCGAAAGTTTTGAAAGACGAAATACGATCCCCAAACGGAAAACGAACGACCCCCCCCCAAATTTCTCTTCAGTCCTGCATTGATCTCGAGAATGACCCAAATGATGAAAAAAAAAAAAAAACGGAATTCTGCGAATGACTCTCATGTATGATCAACATAGTCACAACACACATCTAAATGTAAAGTTACCAGATGTGTACTCTGGCACAAAAACATTGCTGAAACTTTGCTTTCCCACCTATATAATATTCGACTAACTGGACAACAGAGCTGCATTTTTTTCTTTGCAGAAAAGTTTCTAACCAATAAGATCAGCATTTTCAGTTGATTTTAATTACAAACAGAAAACCTAACACCTTTTTACATTGTTTAAATGCATAGATTTACCCCAATAATATAGCAAAGTTTGTTGTTAACAATAAGTCCATTCAAACAGGTTGCACTTTGTTCAATTGTCATCTGGCCAGAGAGAGGATCGACGTTTCATCCTATTCTTATTCAGTGTTAATACTTGAAATACCAAAACATTGCAATGTTATACTTGAAACACAAAAACATTGCAATGTTATACTTGAAACACAAAAACATTGCAATGTTTTGGTGTTTCAAGTATTAACACCGAGTAAGAATAGGATGAAACGTCGATCCTCTCTCCGGCCAGTTGACAATTGAGCAAACTCTACATGCCGGAAATGTAATAATCGGAACAATGGGCTGCATTGCATATGTAAGTAGGATCATTGGTTGCATTTGTTTGACGTTGCATTTAGTATGTAGAAGAGTGATTCAAGCAGAAGAAATATGTTTATCAGTATTTCACAGAATTTAACGGCAAATTGTGTTGCTAATATACTTGCTCTAATATAACCACAGAAAAACAACACAACTTGTAATTTAGCTCAAAATAGTTATGCATGGTATACAGAAATCTAATTATTACAACCTATGGAAATGAGTTTTGCACACATTCTGATTGTAACATCTTGCAATAATTTTGTTACCCCCTTCACAGAGTTTACTACTACTTTCTTCTTTCTTTCTTTTTTGGAGGTTTAACGACCACCGTGAGCAACTCAATGGGCTATAAGCAGTCGCCCGTCCCTAATTTAGGGTCACTGGTTCCAGGGAAGGGAGAGAGCCAGTGCCGTAAGACAAACACAACATCCATGCCTGACGGGATTCGAACCCGGACCCCTTACGGACGAATGATCAGAAGCCCGCGCCTTAGACCACTGTGCCACCAGGGCAGCCAGTTTACTACTACTCAGCATTACAATACGAACATTGTTGCAATTGTGATAGTGTTTACTGATCTGGTAAATGTGATGTCAACATGGTTAAGCAACAAAGAAAGCAAAATTCATGTGTCAAAATCTAATGCTTTCCATACCAAAAATATAAGTTCTTTGCAATTACACATTTCATATACAAAGTATCTCTTAAAACAGCTATATTTTAATGACTTATGCTCTATACCACTTGATCCCCAATCCACCTCTACAATCAGGCTTTTTGTGCATTTAATTTTTCATTGATAACCATGTAGTTGAATTAAATACATAAGGGCTACCTTCATTTTGAAATTATGTTACTGGTAATCAACAAATGCTGCTGTTCTTTTTGTCAAACTACCCTAATAAAAACTTAAACCCTTCTCCCTTTACAAAAATGAGTAAAAAAAAAGTAAAAAAATTAAAATAAAAAGGAATAATGAATAGCAAATTTGTTAGACATTCTAGTGTGGATAAAAGTGAATTTGCAAATTTTGAAGATGACAATCCGATATTTGGTGTAAATGTGACAAGGATGGAAAGTCAGATAATATCCGAAAATTTCATCGTCCCGCTCCAGGACGATGAAATTTTCCAGTTTTCGGATATTATCTGACTTTCCATCCTTGTCACATTTACACCAAATATCGGATTGTCATCTTCAAAATTTGTATTATATGGTGTAATCCCGTATTTCTTTCGTGAATTTGCAATTTTTACAATTCACATTTGTTTTGATTGTAGCATATTTCCATCACTTTTTTATCATTTATCATAATTACACAAATTAATTACCGATAAAAAGCAATATATTAACTCTGTCTGCTTCTGATTAATGATCCCCCCCCCCCAATCGTCTGCTACTGTTCAATGATGTTTGTTCCAACTCTGCACTATTGCAACTGGGCAGAAGAGAAATCTGAGTACGCAAATATATTCAGAAAGATGGATTTATTTATTTTATTTTTTTCAAGACAAGCATTTGATGTTGAGGAGTAAAACTCATCCTTATTTTAGGCTTCGGCTATGGAAATAATAGAATCGATCCGTTCACCAAAC
Organism: Macrothele yani; assembly: GCA_039090855.1. Taxonomy (NCBI): domain Eukaryota; kingdom Metazoa; phylum Arthropoda; class Arachnida; order Araneae; family Macrothelidae; genus Macrothele; species Macrothele yani. The sequence goes on along the minus strand of CM077016.1, from coordinate 69,149,449 downwards.
ACACCGCCATTAGGAAAAAGACTGACCCTACCTGTTCGTGTGATTTTACATTTGGTTGTCACTAAGTTACTAATGATAACAGCTCAATATAAGATACAAATTGATGTGCGAACATTAATGGCATAAACAAAAGCATAAAAACCTTTTCCAACACGATCTAAGAGGTTCGAATCTGTCATAGTAAGCAATTGGTACAAGTATACGATATGCAAGTTCTTTAGCTTCAGATATATCTCATACGGGTACCGAAATCAGAAATGAACAAGAAGATACTACCAGGTTATAGCGTCTAGAACCAGGTGTCACTATGAGATTCATGACGTCATAACTCCCTGTTCATTCGTGAACATCTGAAACAGTCTGTTCTGTCAAGACCAGTGTTGCCAATTTGGGGGAAAAGTCGCTAAATTTAGGGACTTTTCGCTTGACGTTAGAGACAAAAATTTTGGTTTGGGATTAGAGACTTTTTTAGGGGATTTTCCTCGTGGTTTTGGGGACTTAAGCGCCTTTTTCCGTTTTAGCTGTTTTTTCCATAAACTTTGAGACAAAGTATTTTTCTAGTTTCCAAGGCTTAAATTTTATACAAACATTATAAACCGTAACCGCTAGTACTTAAACTTTCGTAAAAGCAACAAATGCCAATTGGTTCACGACTAATCGCAATCGTTATCAAACTTCGTCGCCCATGTTAACATCTCATCCAACAAGATCGTTCGTAAATACCCGTTGCTGGTTTCTAATGCATTTCCTCTCTTTTTCCCGTACTTTCTGTTTACTTATAATTCTCCCTCAGGTTAGTGCTGGGGGTGAGCATCTGGGTGCATCGTATTCTGACTTGTGTTACCAAATTAGGGGTAAAGTCGCTAAATTCAGGGGAGTTTGGATTGGAGTTTGTCACAAAAATATTATTTTGGGATTACCTACATTTTTAGGAGACTTTAGGTGACTTTTTCTTTAATTATTTCAGGGCCTTTTTTCGTTTATGATTTCAAGTATTTAAAATGCGGTTTTTGAAATTGGAAGAGTCTTTAATTTTCCATAGTTCCAATTTTGATTAGAGGTTTAACGACCACCGTGAGCAACTCAATGGGCTATAAAGCTGTCACCCGTACCTAATTTAGGGCCACTGACTCCAGGGAAGGGAGAGAGTCAATATCGTAAGACAAACACAACATCCATGCCTCACCGGGATTCGAACCCTGACACTTCTCGAACGAATGGCCATAAGTCAGCGCTTAGACCACTGCGCCACCGGGGCGGCCAATTCCCTTTTTCCTCCGTCTTATCAGGCATAGGACGCCTGCCTATTACCGTTGAGTTTTCGTGGGATCTCCTAGGCTGTGAATACGATAGTGGTGGGACTCACTTCTGCGTTTCCATTCGCAGAAATATTGTATCATTAAAACAAAAGTTATGTTTTATTTACATCAAAATAACAGTGACATATAACTGGGAAGAAAATGTTTTTTTTTTTCTTGTGCGAGAAATAAGCTCACCTCCAATGCTATAATTTATTGGTCCACCATACTGCACGTACTAAGTGCGCATAGCTAGTCATCTTGGCTATTTAAAAATTGTTGCCGTATTCTCTCCCTAAGTATATATATATGTGTGTATATATATAAATTGTGTGTTTGTTTGTTTGGGGTATTTACCAAGGAGGTTAGAAGAAGAGGAGGTGAAGGGACCCGTTTTGAGTAAAGTCAAAACAGATCAGCTGTTTCTGTCTCCTCTCTGAGGTGGCGGGAGTCTGCGCTGCGGAGTTCGGGAACGTGACGTCACTTCCTGTGGCTTAAGCAATTTTGCTTAGCGCATGCAAACCAAGGATGGAAAGAAGGAATATTTCGGACTTCTTATTTCTTAACATTAGGTTTTTGGTTATATTTTAAACATAGTTACTTGCACATGGGCAGTATGCATGGTTACTTGCACATGGGCAGTAAGTAAACATGCCAACTATGCACTTCCGCTCAAAAAATCATTATTTTGTTCAATTTTTTAAAGAAATACCAACACATATTTTCCTGTTTTTTCCGGAAATTTTTTTATTATGAGAATGAATATTTCAGCCTCAATTTTTTCATGCCTGTATGGGTAGAGTACGGGTCCGAAAAACCCGTTCAAAATCACGATTTCCCCATAGAGATATACAGGAGATTCTTAGGTTGGGCGCATTGGCGTAGTCAGCTGATAAAAAGTGGAGTCACGCCAGAAGCACAGGGAGAGGGGCTGTTGCCACCTCCTCTTACTTCTAACCTCCTTGGTTTTTACGACCACCGTGAGCAACTCAATGGGCTATAAGCAATCACCCATCCCTAATTTACGGCCACTGGTCCCAGGCAAGGGGGAGAGATTGTACAACAAACATAACATCCATGTTTCACCTAGATTCGAACCCGGACCCATCTCGGACGAATAGTCAGTAGCCAGTCTTTAGACCACTGAGCCAATGGGGGCGTCATACATATACTATTTAGCCATATTAAATAATAATATAAACACATTCAGTTTTTTTCATGTTATTAATTTAAAGTGCCAAATTAATAATAACAATAGCCTAATGAGCCATTAAATTTTAAATGGCGTACAAAAATTCGACATAATTAAAATCGTTCTTTTTAGGGACTTTTTTCACTTTTGGAGACTTTTTATCACTGATTTGGAGACTTTTGGAATGGATGAGTTGGCAACACTGGTCAAGACCTTGGTCCAGTTCAGCCTTGCTTCTGTTTGATGCACGATTCATCACGTGCTTTGCCAACTGCCAAGCAAAAACACAATAAGCTACATTTCCCACTAACAACTTAAGCTGTCTTAAAAAGAAAAATCATCGGGTGAAAATTTACAGAGCAATGGGTGAACATTCAACTTAGACTAACTGGAATTTCATTATACAGCCCAGGTGGCAGAGCGGCACGAAGGGCTGCCATCTAATCATTCGTCTTACATGGGTCCGGGACTCCGGGGTTCAAATTCCGCTGAGGCATGGATGGTGTGCTTGTTTAATGGCATTGTCTCTCTCTCTCTCTCTCTCCACCAAGAACCGTTGGCCCCAAATTAGGGACGGGAGACGATCTATAGCCTATTGAGCTACTCAAGGATGTTGTTAAACAGCCAAGAAAACAACAACAACAAGAAACTTTTATGGTATGAGCAGTGGTTGTTCTTAATTTAGGGTTACTGCTTTCAGGGAATTTTAGAGGCAGTGCAGACACGGCCCCATGTGCGACTGTTCAGAAGTCAGCACCTCAGAACAGTCGGCCACTGTGACAGCTTACCAGGGATGGAAGAGAGCGCGGAGGACGGCAAATGATCTTTTCTGCCCTCTAAAATTTAAATGTTAGTATTTTTTTATTTTATTTTCTAAGGGATACGTGGAAATTCCCAGTGGATATGCATTGTAGATTTTCTGAACATACCCTGGTATCCATGGGAATTTTAACAGTTACGCAAATCCAAACATTCTGAAGGGAATTTTTGCATCGGGCATGGAAGGTCTTTCGTCTGTTTAGTGGACGAGTTGGGTGGATTTTTGTGAAAATTTGTAATCTTTAAATTATATAAGCACTGTTATTTGTGGTAAAAAATTAAAATGTTTCCTACTGTTGGTAGAGCAATTAGTAGTTTTAAAAGTAACTTAAAGACAGTAAATTCTAAATTTAATCGAGCTCAAACTTACCGACGATGTCTGAGCGGACTAACGTAAGTTAATAATTCCATTGGTGCTTCAAGTGCACTTAAAATTTTGATTTTTATAAACTGTGATCATCCGTTCGTTTGCCAACCGTGTAGCAGTAGATTAAGGCCTGCCATTCTATTTTTTTTTTTTTTTCGGTCCGTAATTTAGATGTGTATGGAAATTATCGCATGAAACATTTGATTTTAATATGGCTATATGGAATTTCCATTTTTTTTTTAATCCCGGGGGTTCGTATTTAACGAAGTCACAGGCCACCAGTTTGAGGGACGCTGGTTTAAAGGAAGTGAGAGAAACTGTGCTGTGTGAAAACAATACTCGTGAATTTAGCTGAAATTTGAATTTTACGGGGATAGTAGGAGGAGCCAGGAACTTATGAATTATCTACTATAACACTCCGAATGTTCAAATTTGAGGAATGGAAACTTTGCTTCCATAATGAATCCCCTTATATATATATATATATATATATATATATATATATATCCATAGAATAGCAATGTTTGTAGGAATACTCAGTCATTGTATGATTGTTGTAGTCTTGTGAAGGCAGACCTAAAAACTGTAATGCGTGAAAATTCTTATGAGAAATTTCTTGAAAGAAAAAGGAAAAAGGATCTCGTAATTAAAAGACCAACATGAGTTATAAAATTACCCAGACGACTCCTTGTCTCTTTTGTAATACCCAGGTTTCACTGTCAATACATCAGAGTAGGAATAGTTACACTTTCATGCACAGCCACAAAGGAACCCATCAGTCCTGTGAAATCCTCCTAAGGCAGGTATGACTTTCAAAGATGAATTCATTTACCTACTAATTTGCCTATCCTGTTTTCATGTCAAAAGCATGCTTCCCAAATATACAAATTCATTCATCTGGTCTCTGTCTGTACCATTTAGACTGACCTCGAATTCAATACTAACAGTTCTTCACTCAAAAACCATAATTTGTTTTTCCCTTATTTATACTTGGTGTGAATTTCACACAAGCTTCGTTTATCCGGGACAACATACTTTGCTACTCACTTTCGCTCTTTGCCAACATGGCTGTCATCAGCATACAGCAATCTGCTTACGTGAATATTACCAAGACATAAACCAGTATTGTATATTTTAGCTTTTTGCACCATTCACACGTGCATCCATAAACATATTAAATAGCCATGGTCAGAGGCGCTAACTTTTGAAAAATATTGGGTGGGCTCTAAGACTTGAGTTATGATTTTATGAGAAAAAAATCTCATAAACCCTCCTTTGCATAGATCCTGATATTTACTTTCATACCATCGACATGACTACGGATTGTATACAATATAGAAAGCTAAAAAATAACAAATTGGAGATCTAACACTAAAATTCTGAAATGTTGGTAATAAGAATCACCTAGAATATATACAGTTAGTAATTAACCTTGCAGTTATTTTTCATGTAAATAAAAATAAATAAAATTACTTATTTGTATAAAACATATATTTATACTACTAATAAAAAAATACAATATAAATATCATATACTACTTCGAAAATAAGTTTTTTGAAAATAAAATTCATGCATTGTAGGGTTAAATCGTCACAAAGGTGTTTAGCATAATTAACATAAATTCTTGAAAGTTTTTAATTATGTAAACATTTTTTAAACTTGGGGACTTGACGTCTTTCTAAAATAAAATAGAGCGTGGGCTCGCCAATCACCATTATTTAGCACGGTGTGTTGCAAATATGTTTCTGCTGACTGCTTTTCTCCCTAACAATTCATTGCAAACTTCTAAATCCAACTTTTCAGCACTGTCCTTATGTACACTTAAAGTAGCAATGTGATTAAGTCTTTTCTGGGACATTGCAGAACGCAAAAATGTCTTTAGTCTTTTCAAAGTGGAAAAAGATCTTTCGGCTGTGAAAACTGTCATTTTCAGAGTTCATGAATTCTGGCACAATGTTATGAATAACATTCGACTTTAAAAATTTTACTACATTACCAAAAGTTCTTAATTCTAAACACAACATTGCAGCACTATTACACACCATATTCCTCTGTGACCATAACATATCATAGTCATGAATATCATCATTGAAAACGCATCTGACATCGTCCACTTTTCCGATAAAATTTTCCACTGTGTCTAGAATTTCACTCTCCTGAAAACATTCTTTAAGGGATACATTCACACAATCTATTAATTCGTAGAATCTGCACTCAAAATACTTTCCTACATCAGTAAATTCATGTTGTGTGTGTTTACGGTCGTCTAGGCGTTGAGCCAGTTTCCTTTGCTTGGAGACCCTTGGTTCTGACAGTTCAAGCTCACATGCTCTTCTTGTAGTTTTCGCCCAGAATATTTCAAAATTATCACAATAGGCTTGGAATGCTTGTATCAAATCCTGAATGAGATAATTTGCTTTATAAAAGTCAAGGTTTACACTTTGTAGTTTCACACATGTTGCATCCAGGGAGGTTAAAATATGTGATAGCATATTTAAATAAGCAAAATGTTCAAATGACTCTAGTAGTGATAAGTAATCGGAGATTTTATTTAGTAGCAGCAGCATCACTTTTATAATTTTCAGAAAAATCTGAAAGAAACAAAAGGACATCTTGATAGTTGTCTATCAAGGATTTTAAACTAAGGGCCCCGACAGTGAATCATGTTGGACAAAAGGGTCTTAAATTTTGTTCTGAATCATGTCTGTTGGTGTCTCTTATAGCATTTAACCAGTTCAACCTTTTCAGGAACTCTTATCATGTTGATCAAATCTTTAGTTATATTTAATATATTTCTGCAAGCTGTGATGTACCTCACGCTGTCTTGCGCCACGAAATTTAATGAGTGCATAAAACAATGCAAATACTTTGTTTTTTCATTGACTTGTAAAATCCTGATGCCTGTACCCCCTTGTTTTTCCCTCTTAAATTTGAAGCCACGTCATAGCACTATCCGCAACAATTCTAGATATTTAGTCCTAGTCTTAATAAAACCACTCACAATATTGAAGAGACTGATTGCATCTGTTGCTGACGTTTCGTAGAACCTGATGAAGTGCTCTTGTGTGCCAAGTTCTTTAGAAACAACATGCAAACATATTGATACTTGTTCTTTCTTTGCCACATCAGTAGTTTCTTCTATAAGAAGGCCAAAATAACCCCCTTCTTGGATTCCATTAACCAATGAACGAAGCAGTTTCATTGCCCTGATTTCAAGCATTTCATTTTCCACGTCGTGTGACACCCACTTATAGGATCCTGATTGACAGTTACATTAAGAAAACCACACTACACCAATGCAATATTACCACAAACACGAATTAACTTCAACTGATTCTTTCCATGTGAATATACATAAGTTATGTACCTGGAAAATACAAACCATTACAACCTGCAATCCGCAAACTGTCTGCACCTGCACTCACTAGAACTCAGTGTTTCCAAATGACCCTTGGTTCTCTTCAATTCCCACGTGTGAATCCCGGCATTGGAACTGGAATTTTCTACCCCCAGGCCCCACCCAATTCACTGTCAGACTGCCTGGTGGCTATCTTGCCCAGGGAAACGATTAGAAGGGATTTTGCAAGTATTTTCTCACAACGCTGCAAGAGGATACACAAAAAAAAAAAGCACCACGTGTGAAAATAAGGTATTTTTTTTAGACTTTCAGAACTCAGCAAAAGAAGTTGGATTTCAAACGTGGAGAACGGACAATGGTTCATGTTGCTTCAAATCACCCAAGTGTTGTAAATTATATGTAAATTATTATATTTGGACTCAAAATGGATAAAATAGATATTTGAAACTTGTTTAGCCTTGTTACTTGAAACATACATTCTACACTTATGTTTTCCATAACAAAAGATTAAATATTTTCATAAAGTAACTTCTCTAAAAAATTCTAGTATAGTCATATGTGATATAGTAGTAATTGTAATAAAACAAGGCAAATTATTGGGTGGGCTCATAAGTTGGTGGCCATGGTGACATTACACAACCGTGCCTGATTCCTGCACCAATAGAAAACCATTTCAATAAAGCACCATTCTCTCGTACATGTGCTCTACTGCCAACTTATATTGCTAATGCAAGGCTGAACTGAATGAAGAACATTAACCTTGGAGACAATAGACTTTTTATGATTGGCGATTGGGCATGAAAGACTATTTCTGCCGTGAGATGGCACTGCATCCCAAGGTATAAACAGTGCAGTTTTCGCGTTGTTTGTATGGTTGGATTATGTTTTTAAAAAAAATTGTAATTTTATTACAGTTTTAGAAACGATCAGTTATTTTTGCAGCAAAATATAGTCCATGTTCATTAGGGAATGCTACTGTTAGCTGATATGCATGTCTTCTAAAGAGAAAATTAAAAAAATGTCATTGCACGAGTTCTCATCTGATCAGGACATAAGCAATATCTCGGCAGACTTCTCAATCAAATGATAATTCACCATGAAATGTTGTTTGTAGTAAGCATGTTCAGTCTGATAATTACGTACCTTATGTGAGGAAAGAAGCGACTGAAGGAAGATACTGTACTGTATATATAAAGGGTGTCACACTCACTACCCAACCTGGCATTTCTTTAATAATATTAACACCAATGAAGATATTGCAACAAAATTTAAAGTGGACATACCTCATTTCATGTGACATGTGATGACATCACAACATGTGCTGGAAGTGGCCACAATTTGCGTCCTGACAGCATTGAACCCAGTGCTGTCCGCTAGTCAGCTGGAGTGCTTTTAGTGGCAGACACATTCCTAAGTGTGGCGCCACTGAGGGAGAGTCTGCCAGCCAGTCAGACGCGCCTCTCTGCTGCTTTGTTATGCCATTTTCTTGAGTTTATCTACACAATACGGTTGTTGATAGTGAGTGCTCATGCTCGTGGCTCTTCGTGTATGTGTGAAAATGTACCAGTATACTCTGGAGGAGCGAGTGTTTATTGTTCGCACTTATTGGAAAACAGAATCAAAGTCTTGTCAACAGCAATTCCGGAAAGGTTTGCTGGCAGACATCCGCCGAGCAAGTTCACCATTTGGGCATTGTCGAAGGAATTGGAAACCAAGGGGACTTTATTAGACGACCATGCAGGAGGTCATCCCCAAATGTCCGAGGAAACGATCCATAATGCAAAGGGCTAACTACTTGCGTCTCCCAGGAAGTTGCTTTGTCGACTGTCACAGGAAACAGGGTTGTCCAAAAGCACTTGTCAACGTGTTACGAAAAAGTGAAGCTTCGTGCGTACCGTATCTCCGTGGTCCACGAACTGAACTAGCTTGACCACGTGAAATGAGTGACGTACTGTCGATGGTTTCAGACATTTCTTCAGGAAAATCTGCACATGGTTTCACCTGTCCGGATACGTCAATTCTCAAAATTCCCGTGTTTGGGCCAGTGAAAATCCCACCACGATACATAAAGATCCCCTTCATTCACAGAAAATTGGTGTTTGGTGTGCGATGACCTGGCGGCGCATAATTGGTACCATCTTCGATACAACCATAACAGCAGCTGCATATATGGAAATCTTCAACACCTTTGTAAATCAATTGGATATTACCAGCATGATGGAATGGCATCACACATCAGTATGGCCGAAATTTAGTCCTTTTTCGGCGACCGCGTCATTTCGAATTGTCTGTGGCCACTGCGCTTGCCCAATCTGACGCCACCTGATTACTTTTTATGGGAACATGTAAAAGAGAGAGTTTACCAAAAGAAACTGCAAACCATAGATGCCTTGAAAGCAGACACCACCAAAAAAATTCAGGCAGTGACGGCAGACGTACTGGCAAGGACTTTCCACAATATGGTGCACCAGATTCAATACTGTCTGGACATAAATGATGGCCACTTCCAGCACATGTTGTGATGCCATTACATTTTGCACGAAATGAGGTAAGTCCACTTCGAATTCTGTTGCAATATCTTCACTGGTGTTAATATTATTAAAGAAATGCCGAGTTCGGTAGCGAGTGGGACACCCTGTATTTTCAGGTTATCTACATTATGTAGAAAGTGCCTGCTACAAAAAATAGCAGACGTGTTCTTAAGAAAAGGAATGAGCTGCAGACTAACTGTGCTTGTACAAAAAGGAAAACAACAAATATAACATATTTGGATAATACATAAGTATTAGTTCATTTTCTAAATATTGTCAGGAATACTTTAATAATAGATTTTATAATGTATCATTTCATCAGTAGCCATGTTAGGCTTAGCCTAGCCATGATAGTATGTTTTGTAGAAAACGTAACCAGTTTGTGTATTTTAGTCTGCAAACTAATGTAATAGTTTTATGACCTATTAAACGAGGACTGAAATTTATATATAAACTAAATAATTCCTTATAGAGAAATTCCTTCGCTCAAATGATACGAGTTCAGAATGCAAATATTCTGGTCATTCGTCCGCAATGGGCCCGGGTTCGAATCTCAATGAGACATGATGTTGCATTTGTCTTACGGCACTGGCTCTCTCCTTTCCCTGGAACCAGTGGCCCAAAATTAGGGACGGGCGACTGCTTATAGTTCACTGTATTGCTCACAATGGTCGTTAAACCTCCAATCAAAAAAAAAAAAAAAAAGGATAAATAAAATTCATTGATGTTCAAACGGTGTAAAAATGATACAGAAACAACAATGTGCTTGTTTGAGTCGCACGTCAATAGATGGCGCCGCATCCTCACTCTTTAACTTTTGTCATGGCTGTTTTCGCGTAATGTTACAGGTTGGTATGTGGTTTAGTTCAGCCTTGGCTAATGAAATATTATTTTACTGTATTAAGAAAAACAGTTGTAGCATTTTTCATAACTTTCGTTTTTTGAGGTCAGGTCTTTTTCTGAGTCCACTTACAACCTCTGTATCCTCTGTGAGAAAATAATTCTAGTTTTGCCATAGGTTAGTTGCATTACTGATGGGTCTTAAAAGGTTTTGGGTGTAGAGATGAAGATGGAAAGGTTGAAAAAGCTTAATTTTTAAAGGTAATTCCTGCTACATTGTGACTGTTCTTTCTTTGTTTAGATTATGATACAAGCAAGTGAATGTGAACAACATAAAGAAGCTGCTGCAAAACAAAATTTTGACTGAAGGAAGAGGGCAGTATTTTTCAGGAAAAAGTGAAAAGAGAAAAAAATGGAAGATTTGAGCTTGTTATGAATTCACTTGTAATATTCAGCCATTTGCACATTCTTAAAAAAAACAGACATGGAAAAACATTTTTACCTTTGAAGTTAATGGCATGAAAATCAAATGACTCAAAGGGATGAATAAAATAGATGTCAATAAAAAAGCATTTGTGTATTAAAAAGGCATATATGTGGTTTAAGCAGCTAGAAAGTGTTAATGTCAGTGTCGAGCCCATTCTTCATGTTGATAGTCAAGGAGTTGGCTATATTTGCTTGGTTATGAATCTGAGTTATTGTATCAGTTGTGAGATTATTAAAATTGAGATGTATGTAACATGCCAGGTTATGTGAGTGGTCAAATTCAAGAAGTGAGTTGACAAATAGCAGAAAAATTACAAAATACGATATGACGAGCAATTTTTAATGGGTATAGTGATGACATGATAATTATAGTCACCCATCTTCCCAGAAATGTTTGTAGATAAAACTTTGAATTTCAAAATAAAAAGCAATGTATGAAATTTACAGAACAAATACATTGGTGCTTTCATTTTTTTTAACATGACAGAAGAAAAAAACTGGTGGTAATTGTCAAATCTAAAAATACCAGGTGTTTCAAACGTTCAAGAAATATACTAGCTAAATACAAAAGTGGTGAAGTTTGAATGAGAGCTTTGAAATTGAACTGAGCTACAAATATGGGATGAAGAATAGATGACAAAACTTCAGAATTCTTTTGTTGTCTGTAATTTTCCATCACACAGCGTGAGAAGGGAAAAATTTATGGGACATAGAACCCAGGATTTTTTACTGTAAATTGCATGAATGAGTTGTCTACCATGTGTCAATGAGTGATTAAAGGTTTAAAATGCAACTGTTATTAGTTGGTGTTATTACAAATGATAGAGTGTACCGAGAAAAAACAGGAAGGCCGAATCACCCTTTTGGAGTTTGTAAAATCAACAAAGCATGTCAGTGCAGGGCCAAAAAGCTTTGTATATAAATTGTGAATGCATAAGACCTAGCTATACAATTTAGTTGAGTAATTCTAGAGATTATGGATACACACTTTCTTGATGCAGTTTTTTTTTTTTTTTTGTATGTTTGGTACTTTTTTTATGAAAATCTTTTTCATTTCAGTATGTGTAAATAATACTTATATACTCATATATAAGCCAAAAGTTTTTGGAAGAAATCATGCTTTCAAAGTTGAGGGGGGGGTCAGCTTATATTCGGGTCTCTTAAATAATGAAGAAAAATTATGGAATAGTTTCTCAGAGTAGGATTCCTACAGGAGTCTGTACTGCTAATGTGCCTAATCCTGTTTTAAATTGAGTCCATGGAATTTCTTGCATCCAAACATGAAGGAATCCCGTTATTTTCTTCTCCCAGAGGGACTGCGTGCTGTGTTACCTCACCTGTCGAACCATACAGAGTCAGACATCGGATATATCACTTGGCTGTTGACAAGGAGGAGAACAACCACTTGTGTGGAATGTCTTTAGAGCACATAAAAAACTGAAGATGCTAAAGGCAAAGGAAACCAACAGTACACTGGTAGTAATACCTGGTGGTTTAATATCCCTTTTGCAGCCACTTGATGTTAAGACAAAGACAAGCTTCAAGAGAAATGGACTGAATGGATCTCATCATCGTCAGATGTGGAAACTACAAAAGGTGGGAACTTGGAATATGCCGACATTGGCCTTGTTACTTAGTGGGTGAAACAAGTGTGGGACCCCATTCCACCTGAAATAGTAATAAAATCTTTCAAAAAATGCTGTATAAGTAATGCCATAGATGGAAGAGAAGATGAACTGATTTACGATTCAGGTGAAGGCAACAAGAAAGATTATGAATTTGCTGACAATGTTTATATTGACGACACAAGCAAAGGGAGTGGATTTACAGGAATTCTATGGAAATTCCGATACTGAATCAGACTTTGAAAATTTTTAAAGAAGGTAATTTCAGAAATTTTCATATTTTATGATAAATAAGTTTCCCCAAATTTTGAAATTTAAGTTGGCTTATTTGTGGGTCAAGGATTTTTATCAATTTTTAGCTGCTTAAGTTGGGGGAGTTGGCTTATATGGGAGTATATATGGTATTTTTTTTTATGGAGTTGTTACAAATACAGTTAATCTGTGTAATAGCTGGCTGATTCATATGTGGTAGCAGTGATTGGTGTCTGTACCATATCTATGTCGGCAATAGTGAGTGTTTTCTCTTAATTTCTATGTAAATAGTATGTAACCTGTTTTCTTCTTCTGAACTCATAAGTATGGCATAAGGACATTTCACCAAATATTATTCTTACATGTCTGTGGTGATCAGAGTTTAATCTGTATTTGTGTTAGGCTTAGCCATTCATGCTGATACATTGCAACTGTACAGCAGCTGGTTTATCCTTGGGCTAACCTGGGCCATGGCCCAGGGTGCCAAAATTTTGGGAATACATGTGATCAAAGCTGTTTTGCCTTACTACGAAAAAAAAAACAAAAAAAAAAACTTGCTGTGTAACAAGGGATTTTAACAAATTTGAGGGCTACAATGGGAAACCTGAAATCTAAAAGATTTACTTCATGAAGCAGATTTCTACAAGATAAAGCCCCCCACCAGATAGTGTGGGTGACAGGGAAGGAGAGCATAATGGTTGCACAATACATTCTTCAGAGTGTAGCCCCAGTTGAATTATTAATTTAAATTTGAACAAGAATATGTGCATTTTCAGAAATTCTGGCATAATTTAGATTGGCTAGTAACAGGTTCAAGTATTCCTATTGTGATATGTTTCGATATTATTAGGAACAAAAAGAATCAAACTTTTCCTAACATTGATGTTATTCTAAAGATTTGCCTATGCTGCATACTCATCAGAAACGCCTCTTGTGTAACGAATTTTTTGTTTTTTGAAAATCATTCACAATTATTTGAGGACCCTTAGTTCTCAAGAACAAGCGAGTGCAATTGCAGTTTTGTATGTTAAAATCAAGTAATTTCACTTCTAAATAGAAAAAATTGATGATAAAGTGAAATTTCAAAATCGTGCAACTTTAAACTTACAGGAAAACAATATTTAAAATTTTTCAGTGCCCAGTTTTAGGTCATACATGTGATAAAAATTTTATATAGTTCTTGAGAATATCTTGATTTTTTTTTTTTGATAAAAAATCTATAAGTTTAATTATGAAGCTTAAATTGGATATAAATTTTTAACATTAAAATGTTTATTTGGGGCGTCTGATTTTTTTTTCTTGCCCAGGGCGCTGTAATGTTTAAACCCGCGCCTGTGCAACTTTATCACGATATGGTATGTACATCCATGTTTGCAATATTTTCAGTGTGAACTCCTTAATCTTTAGAATTAACAAAATTCTCAGTATTTTTTTAGAAGACTAACACAATACTTTTATTGAATTCTAAGGAACCTCGTGTGCTGTTTTGGCATTTTACTTCATTTTTCTGCTTAAAGATTTTCAATAGCAGAAATGACATTTCATGTATTTTTTTATTCATATAATTGTGTTAAAAAATATCCAGTGTGCTCAATTTGTTTTCTGTTCATTATAAAGATGAATATTACTAAAAATACAGAATTCCCCACCAAATATTTTTTTTTAATTGCTGCTGTTGTCATTTACCCTATTTGTACTGCCACCCTTGCTTACTACCAGAAAAATGTGTGCGCGTGTGAAACAAATATTCATCCTTAGACAGCCCCCCACCCCCGAGTTAGATTTGTATTAAGAACATCATCTACCTAATAACACGTTGGTCTACTTTTCTGTGCCATCATAGCTCTCAGATTCCTTAGGAACAGATTCCACAAGGTGTTAAACATCCTCCATGTGTAACCTGACCCATGTCCACTGCATCAGCTCCGTCGGTTGATGTTCATTCCATGGAGGAGGATCAGCACCCCATTCTAGCATATCCAGTAGATGTTCAATTGAGTTACAATCAGGGTAGTTGGTGGCCAAGGCAATGTGGTGAATTCGTCGTTGTCATGTTCCTCCAACCCCCCAGTAGTTATGGTTGGAGGAACATAACAAAGTAGTTAGTCAGGGAAGTTTGGGGGCCAAGGCAATGTGGCAAATTTGTTATCATGTTTGTTCAACCACTCAGTTGTTATATGAGCCCAATGGCATGGTTTGTTGTCCTGTTGAAAGATAGCACTGTGTTCCTGCAGATATCAGGCATGTTTCTACACCCAAAGCCAGGAATTCTGGGTTTTTGTAATATTCTAAACCCGGAAATCCGGGTTTTCAAGTTTTGTGTAGGAATTTGGTAATCCTCAATCATGTGATTTCTGGTAATTAATTAAAAATGCCTTTCCAGATTCAAAACTGTTGTGCATGCTGAAAAGAAGGCTACTTTTATCATTTTGGCAGCTTATCTATAGATATCAGATAATTTCGTTACATAAGATTCAATGAATTGAATCCAATGAGTGAATTGCAGAATTGACAAAAATCACTGTAGGATGTCATGGCAGCAGGACTTGTTTAAGCATTCAGAACTAAGCTGACCTCCATAGCTTGCCTAAAGGTTCTAAAGTGCAAAATTTGATTTCAGAAATGCAATTTTTGAAGTCGAATTTCACAATTTTTGAGAAATCACTAATATTACATATAAATTTCAAAAATGCAATTTCCGAAAGATTTTTAACATAATCGAAAAAAAAAATTGGTACAAAAACTGTATGAAAGTAAATTTCACAAGCACTAGTGGTTAGTTGTTGTGCAGCTGGTTAATATAATGTACAATATGTGTAATATGTACACAATGTGTACCTGAATTGTACATTACATTATACAATATATAAATAATATGCATTATTTATATATGTAGCTCTAAGGTCAGGGTTCAGGGGTTTTTGTTTCATCTCACAATCGCCCATGAGGTATGGATGGAGGTGGTCAGCTAAGAGATCTTTGTGACATCCACCATTCAATGTTTGTGAGATGATAACCAACAGACCTAAGGGTACCCAGAAAAAAGCTCCCCAGACCAGAACACTACCTCCCTTGGCCTGTTGAATTCCAACTGTACAACTGGGGATAGAGCTTCATGCAATTTATGCCATATGTGAACCTGGTTATCAGCATGGCGCAGCAGGAAACAAGACTCATTGCTTTAGGTGACCTTCTTCCATCCGTGGCCTATGCGAGGTGTTTGCAATGATTGGATGTCGTCATAGGTACCCTTATTGGTCTCCGGCTATAGAACTCCAGGAGAAGCAAGGTATGGCACATATGGAAGTAAGTCAGACTGTACTGCTGTTGTACTAGTGAGTGAGCTGGGTGATTGTTGCACGTTGTTGCTGATATACCAGTTGTTAAACCCGACGCTCACCTCTAAGATGAACCTCGCTTGGTTGACCAATGTCAGTCCTTATGCTGAATGTCTGTGCATGGTTAATCCAGTCCACAGCCAACAAGTGCGGCTGTTTCCGAAATACTGGCACCTGCCCTCCTGGCTCCAACTATCTCGACACTGTCAAATTGGCTTTAAGTCACAATTTTTCCCCATTACGGGCAAAAGCTAACTACTTACGTGCCAAGGTAGGTGTGCACAATTTATAGTAGCCACATGTAATGTTGACATCACATGGTGCTTCATTATTGCTCTGAATATGTAAAAATGAGGGGGGGTGCAAAGCTAACTCAGTATACATTCTTTCTTTCTGATGTAGCTTTTTATTTCTTTTAAGTCAATTTTTCAGTTCGTTATTTTTATAATACTTGTTTAATAATATTTCAAATTTATTCTATTTAATTTCTTTTCTAGGATAAAAAATGTGAAAGTGACACAAAAGAAATATGCTGGGTCACTGTTCCAAAATAAATTCCAAGTGTATGAAACTTTTTTTCATTGTAAACAGTTTTGTTCTGGTATGTACATTTCTGTTAAACTAAATATTATGTCTGCTTAAATATTATTTTAAAGCATTTCAGCTGTGCATTGGGAAATTTAAACTGTGTGTATCAGCATTTTGACAATTTTTTATTTTATTTCATTTTTTTGTGCGTATGCTCAAAAAAATTTTACTGTATGAATTTATATGTTAAAAATCAAAGAAAGTGTAGAGACCTGGCAGACCATTCTGAATCTGTGACATGCAGTGACTATAGTTTCTTTCTGGCTAGGTATGATTTTTTTTTTTTTTTTTTTTTTTTTTTACATGTTTTTGGGGTTATTTAGGTCTTTCTAAATAAGCCGAAATATGTTCATTTAAGTTGGATACCCCAGAAAGATGGGAACAGGAATTTGTATCAGGAAAATGACAAGAGATGGTAAATTGTGATCAAAATGAAGATCTACAGTTGGCAAATGGGTGCTAGAACTGACAAATGTTAGACAACTGAAGTACTAGACTTGGATTCCAAGAGGCTGAAAAATTCTCCTGAAGATGACCATGTGTTAGATGGCGGATAGAATTCAAAAGCATGCCAGAGTGACATTGAAGACAATTGCAGGGATCGCATTCTCCTAAAATTCCTAAAATTCCTAATATTTTGTGACCCTCCTTAAATTCCTAAAATTAGACCTAAAATTTGCTATTCATCCTAAAATTTTCGTAAGCTTATTTTTATTAAAAACACAACCGTTATTAACGCCAATAAATTTACCATTACGGTAAGGTAAAAAGACCTGTTATTGTAGAAACACAGCCTATATGCTGTGCTGCTGAAGGGAGGTGAAAATGACGCCATCGAGATGCACTTGCTTCGGGGCGGGCGTTCCATTTTTTTGCCTTCGAACAGTTTTCAAGAGTAACAAGAGATCTAAGGGAAAAGGGGAGGGGTCATTTTCACCCCTGGTTTGCGCTTTGCAGACGAACTCCGTGGCACGCAGAAGATCGTACTTTATTTTTGTACATGCCTTGTGGAACCTCCTCTTTCTGCTGATGTTTTGTTATTGTAAACCGCAGGTGGGTGGAAGCAAAGAGGAAACATGTGGTCTCCTTCCGTAACCTCCGGTAATGACGATGGGATGGTAGCTGAGTATTATCTTGGCAGGCAGTAGAGCACGTGATCATTGACCTTCGATCATGCGTCGGCGACAGCGACCTTCGATGCGCAATATATCTCGGCTCCGACCCGCTTTGACTGAACTTGCGTGAGATGCGTATGATAGTTTCTGGTTTTACGTCTTTTATGGTGTTCTCTGTGCTGTGTGCAGGTTCAGTTCTCTAGTGGTGACCTGCTTTTTTTTTTTTTTTTCATATCTTCTGACATCCTCGCAGCCAAATTTCGGGAAGTTGTCTGGTTTTGCAATATTGGAACATGTTTTTGTACTTCCCTTTCATTTTCTGGTTAGTAATACAAGTGTTTAAGATGCCTAAATCCAAAACGAAATTTCAAGATGCGTGGCTCGCCAAAGAATTGGACGGAGTGAAGTTGAAAGAATGGTGTTCTGCAACTGAAACAATATTTTCTGCTTAGTGTATATTGTGTTCAGAAATTTTCAACATTTCTAATAGTGGCTTTTCACAAGTAAAAGCGCATCATAAAGGAAAAAAACATTTGCAGAAATTTCAAAGTAAATTTCAAAATAAGTCCATCCTGTGAAAGCCTTTGGAGGACGGGATCTTCAGCCCAAAACAAATATTAGTGAAGTACTGAGTCATGATTTACAGTTGGCTAAAGCCGAAGCATTATGGGCCATGAAAGTTGCTAAGGACAATATGTCTTTTGTTTCATGCACTGAAATAGTTGAACTTTTCAAAGAAATGTTTCCTGATTCTGCTATTGCAGCCAAAATGCAACTTAAAGAAAAAAAGTTGCTTATGTGATATCACACGGATTGTCAAAATATTTTGAAGAGGATTTGAAAAAAGACATT
Source organism: Macrothele yani (assembly GCA_039090855.1). Taxonomy (NCBI): domain Eukaryota; kingdom Metazoa; phylum Arthropoda; class Arachnida; order Araneae; family Macrothelidae; genus Macrothele; species Macrothele yani. The sequence goes on along the minus strand of CM077016.1, from coordinate 69,130,788 downwards.
GCATCTAGTAGCCCAGGAAAGGTTACTATAGCATTTGATGAAACTACAAATACACAAGTGAAACGGCAGTTGGATGTGTATCTCAGGTACTGGTCTTCAGAAATAAATTCAGTTTCTTGCCGATACCTAACAAGCGTTTTTCTGGGTCATGCAACAGCAGATATTTTGCTAAAAGAAATTCTTGATGTGTTATCATCCTTCAATATTTCGTTGAACAGAATTATTTGTGTATCCATGGACAGCCCAAATGTAAATAAGTGCTTTTTACGCAAATTCAATGAAGTTGTAAAACAAGAAACAGGCCAGAAATCTTTGGAACTAGGTTTTTGCAACCTGCATGTTGTTAGTAATGCATTTAAAATTTTTTTGACAAGCTTAAATATAGATTTTGACGAATTTGCTACTGATATGCATTACTTTTTAAAGAGTAGTGCTGCAAGACGAGAGGATTATAAATCTGTCGAGGATATAACATTGGTCACTGCCAAATTTCTTTTGCGTCATGTCAGCAACAGATGGTTAACCGTTGGTTCTGTAGCCCAGAGGCTCTTGGATCAATGGCTAAATATTACAGAATATTTTTTAAACTTCTTGCCATCTCAAAAAATATTTGAAAAACAACTGCGCAGTTCGGCAAGGTATAAAAGAATTCACTGTTTCCTGAAAAATGAGCTTACTCCTTGCTATTTAGCATTAATTTCATTTTCACACCAAAATTTTAAAAAGTTTTCATTATGTTATCAGAGTGAAGAACCAAAAATACACCAGTTATATTCTGATTTAAATACTTTAATGAGGAATGTTATGGCGCAGTTTATCCAAGATGATGTTATAGCAGGGAAATTTGGAGAAGACCTAAAGAATGTAGATTTTGAAAACAAAAATTCATGGAAAAAAACTAGGGGAGTTAGAAGTTTGTATGAAGACAAAAAATCTCCTCAGGAATGTTCAGGAGACCAGGCAGAAATTATTTCTCTTAGATGTAAGATCATCACTAATTGCAACCACAAAATATTTAAAGTCAAATTTGCCATTCTGCAATCAAAAGCTAAGAGATATCGAAGTTTTAAAGGTAAAAGAACCAAAGAAAGAGTCAACTCAACTTTCAGTCACTGAAGGACTTTCGGAAATAACCAGAATTTCAAGTGTTTTGCATCTTTCTGAGGAACAAATTGATAGAGTAAGAGAAGAGTGGAAACTTTTAAATTGCGATAAGCCAACTCTAGATGAACTAGTGAAATTTTCAGAGGAAGGGCATATTCCAGTGCGAATTGATCATTACTGGCGTAATATATTTAGTATTAAAGACTCTAGCGGAAAAGAAAAATAATCAAATCTTGCTAAACTCATAAAGTCAATTTTAGTTTTACCTCATGGTAATGCTGATGCAGAAAGGGGATTTTCGGTTAACACTGCTCTGTTAAGGAAGGACAAGGCTAACTTAAAAGACTCAACTATAACATCATTAAAAATAGTTAAAGGGGCCATCAAACACTATGGATGTGTAAGTAAAGTTCCCATAACAAGAAATTTGTTAAATAGTGTTTGTGATTCACATAAATTTTATAAAGAGTATGTTGATAAGCTGAAGGAAGAAGAATCAAAAAAGGTAAAAGAAAGGAAGCAGAAAGAGAGGGAAAATAAGGAAAAGCAGCTAGAGAAAAAAAGAAAAGCTGAGTTTGATGACAAAATAAAAGAAAATGATGCAGAAATAAATAGACTTAAAAATGATAAAGAAGCCTCCCTAGCAATAATTCAAGAGGGAACAGAAAGAATGAGAAAAGCTGTAGAAAAACAAAATACTGTTGAAATAGCAGTTGCCTCTAACTTGATCATACAAGGTTCAGCTGAAATAAAGAAAACTGAAAGTAAATTAGTTGTGGTAGAAGCAGAAAAAGATAGGCTAATCAAGAAAAGGTTAAAACAATAATATGAAAAAAGTAATTCAGTGAACAATTGTACATAGTTCTTGGTTTTCAATTACCTTTTTAGGATATTATAATTTAATGTGAAACCTGAAAACTTTACTGTGAAAATCGTGAATTGCTTCTGGTTCAACAGCATATTAATGTTCAAAGTGAAACTTGAATGTGGTAAATATACGTGAATATGATAATAACACGTGAAAAGATAAGAACTGAACATTAGAAGTAAATCATACTTAAACTTTAGACATTAGACGTTATGCAAAAAATTTGGGTGTTAACTTCGACCATATATACTAATGGACTGCGCATTGGCAATAGCTGCATCAAAGCCGCCATGGCTCAAACATTGGGCACGTCATCATCAGACTCCAAATTTCGTGTAAAAATGCTGTTATGATTACTAATTTACGCTGCAGAACTTCAGTGTTTTCGGTGTATTATGTGAATGCACCTCATATATAATGAAAACTCTTCAGGTAAGTTTACTTATGAGCTATATACATGCATGATCGTGTTGTTTACATTTTGTGATTTATAATGTGATGAACATTTGCGAAGAATTTGGAACATGCATTCCATTTTTTTTTCTTAAGTTACTATATTTTTATATCAATAGCTGCAAGTTTCTGGTTAAGTAATTGAACTTTATTGACTTAGGTATTTAATTCGTTTCTTACCCATGAAAAATCATAGAACTTTCTTTACTATATCGCTCAGAGCAACCATAAGCACAGCAGGTGTAACCCATCTTTTTGACTGTTGTCATGTGATTTTATGTTGGAGCCAGAAATTTTGATGTCATGCGCAGTCTATCAGTATATATGGTTGAAGGGTGTGAAGCAAACTCTTTACAATGTATACAAAGTTGTTTTACTAGATGTATACAAATATACATCTAGTTTTTATTGAAATACACTCCTAAAATTTTCCTAAAATTTTTCTAAAAATTCCTAAAATTCCTACCTAAAATTTTCCAGAAGTATGCTATGATCCCTGCAATTGCTGAAGACAAAGAGTTATGGAAGAGACTAGAGGAGACCTTCATCCAACAGTGCATTGAGAATGGTTGTCAATTATTTCTTCTAGAGTGAACAAGAAACCTAGAAATCCACTAGAAATAATTTTTAAATTCATTAGTGAGCTAACTACATAGATGTAGATACATCGAATATAAATTAACATAAGCATGCAGAAAGGGCTCATCATAAGAAGGAATGCTTCAAACTCCTCTACTACTGATGTGTGACAGTCTATGAACAGAGGTTTGCCCAATAACTGTTAAAAATAGGGGGAAAAATTACACCCAAGTTATTAATTTTTTATTGAAAGTTGAATATTTAAAGCAATAGTAAAAGAAACATTGGCCTCTTTTAGACAAATGTCAACCTCACCTTCTCATGGTGCATCTTGTTCTCACTAAAAGGGCTTTAACAATTGATTAACAGTGCTGTAACTATACCACTGTGGTCATTCCTGGTGGTGCAGTAGTCTGGGCCCTGGCTTGTGACCATTCATCTGAAATGGGTCCGGGTTGAAATCCTGGTGAGGCATGGATGTTGTATTTGTCTCGTGGCACTGGCTCTCTGTCTTCCCTTGAACCAGTGGCCCTAAATTAGGGATTAATGACTGCTTACAGCCCATTAAGCTGCTCATGGTGGTTACCCCCCCCCCCCCCCAAAAAAAAAAAAAAAAAAAACAGGAGTGGAGAAAATGCTATATCACACTCACCAACCCCCTTTACTAGTGTGGTGAGTTATGGCCACCTCCACTGACGAAATGACTTCTCAACTTAATCATTGGCCCTCAGTCTCTAACAGCTGGAATGTACCTGGCTAGGGCAGTGTCCAGTACTACATGAAGGCAGATGATGTTAAGAATCTGTATGAATAGACTAAGCTGCCATCTTATGCTGACTATGGGTATATACAATGATTGAACCCTATTTTCTGATTCAAGGCTCCTTGGATTGGAGGAGGAACCCCCAGAGAATCAAGTGGAATGATGTTGGGTTAAGTGAAGTAAGAAGAAAAGGAGGGTATCTCAGAACTAAAAAGTGAACATCTACTACTATGGAACAGATACTGACAAAGCTAATGGTGTTGGATTTATAATTAAAAAGTCTGCAGGACAATGTTCTTGATATTGAAAGTTCTTCAGATAGAACTGCGCGGCTCATTATTCAACTCTCAAAAAGATTCCAAATTAAGATTGTTCAAGCCTGCACGTACACCATGTCATTCTGGTGAAGTTGAAGCGTTATGAAGAAATTGCAAGGGTAAGCAGCATTTGAAGATCTTGTGTTATTTCAATGTTGAAAATACAGCAGTTTCTTTAGCAATATTTGAATGTATTTGTCAGTGGTTATTTTTGATAATCCAGTTATTTCTGTACTTTTGGTTGGTCATGGTGGTTTTTATGTGCTTCTGAATTGATCTTAAAATACTTCCAACTTTTTTCTATACCATACCCTTTGTATGGATTTTATATTACTAACAATAAATCGAGCTTTTGTTGGGCCCATGTTGTAATGTACATGTAGATGTTTGAATACACTTAAGTACGAAAGTTGAGATATGAACTTGAAAATACAATCTTTGAAAAATGGCTGTGTGAATTTTTTTGAAAATTCATGCATAGACAAGGTTGTATGAATACAGTTCTGAGTTAAATACCACTAGGTGAGCAGTTGCTGATTGTCTCATATTTGCACGAAGATATAGTGATTAGTCGAAGAAACTGAGTTAAACCTTAGTTGTAACCATTCCTGACAACAAATAGTATGGAACTTGCATCACCTTCTCAAACAGAAAACAATGTTTTCAATCAATTCTGAAAGCAGTAAAAACTTTCTCTAGCAAAAAAGTTGTTCTAAGGTCATGGAGGCCACTGAGAGAAGGCTGAAGGCGGCAACGTTTATTTGCCCCTGAGTCATTCTGGATGTGCTAAGATTATGGTTGTCTTGCGAATCAGTCCATATATTCAGTCTTTTTAAGTTATTAATCCATTGTGTGAACAACTGTGTATGCTCGTGCAGGATTTTATTATGATAGTTAAGTTCAAATTTTCTTATTTAATCTATGTTGCGTGACTTAAAAACTTGAGGCTTTTTTTGTCTGGTTTTCTCATAAGAGACTTATTGCCTGATTACTTCAAAAGTAAGTGTTGTTATTCTTGAATAGTAAACTGAAGATTCTGTCATGAGCTTTTTTAAAATCAAATCATATTGATTTATTGCTTTAGAGGTTAATACATTCTGTACTCCTTTTTTGGATACCTTAGATCCCATTTTCTTATTAGTATCTCAAAGTTCTCGTGAGTTTATCTCCGATATAAGCTACTTGTTCTTTTACATGTGCATCACTTGACAAGTTCCATTTAAAATTAACATAGACCTTATTCATGAGTCATGCGGATTTTAAAACTTAGCCAGTTTGAAAGTTACCAAGTAATGATGTCTGCTTGACCAAAAATGATTTTAAATTGAATCCTTCTGTGTAGGTTCAGTACAAACTCGTAGGAATTGTTTCGTGGCAGTTAGCTCTAAATGCAACTTTTTAAGTTTCAAGGACTGGCCTTTTGAATGGTATGTGAAATTCCTTGTCTTATAAACTTTATTAGAAATTTTTGCCAGGTTTCAAAACTGAAAGTTGCTGAAAAATTGTATTACTGAAGGCTGTCGATTGCTTGACTAAAAATGAATCATGTGACACATAAATTTTGTAGAAATTTGATTCTAATGAACATGTTTGTGTTTTATACATTGGTGGACTTTATATTTATTATCCCTGTGAGTATTATGAAGTCTGGTATTGGTGTTCTTTTGATTATTCAGGACATGTCTTTTGATTTTGAAGGGGTTATACTTTTGAGGGGGAAATGTAGAGCTTTCTGTTACTACAGGTCATTGTAGTGGTACTTCTAAGAAAAAAACTGACTCTAAAGCCTATAAGCCTTCAACACATTTATTGCCTCTCTGTAATCTTAGGTGTTTGAATAGTTTCTTCTTCAAAGACATATCTTGAATACATTACTTGTACACCTGTAAAAAATGGAAGTGCTTGTCTTCAAGTTTTGTCACCTAGGAATTGTTATTTGCCATTAGAGACTCATACCACCTGCTTTAGAAAATCAGAGGTTTTTGCAAGAAATGAAAATGTGTTTGGAGATTATTTTCAGAAATGCCAAAGGGTAACATATTTTTGAAATATATTAAAATACAAACTTGTGTTGCTTATTGATTTCTTGGGAGTGTTTGCAGATTTGAGCAAATTTGTATGGTTTTAAAATTTTTTCATACCACCTGAAAAGGTCTTTCAGATCTATAGGAAAATATCTGATTTAATCCAGCCTCAAAAGGAAGAGTTTGTGGGGTGTAGTTCGAAGCTTTGTAGTTTAAAACATGTTTAAACCCTGTGACAGTTTGACACTGTATGGCCTTTAAAGGCTCCAGTGGGACAAAATCCTGACAACAAATGTGCACAAACCAAAAATGTATAGCATCTAAGATCTTTAGAAATTTTGAGGACCCTCTAAGATTGCAGTATTGGCTTTTCTTACTTTTGGCTAGAGAATTAACTGAAATCTAGGTTCTAGAGGAAATGCAGATTTCAGATTTTCTTATTAGTTTTTCAGGGTTCAATGACTCCCATGAGCATCAAAGTTCGTCAGTAGCCCCCCCTCCCCATCCCTAAAGTAGAGTGACTTGTTCCAGCAAAGGGGAAGAGCCATCACTAGGAAAACAAGCACAACATCCCTGTCTTGCTCAAAGGTTCCAACCCATACAAAGTGATACAAGAAGTGAGAAGCCCGTACCCAGCACCATATAACCCCTGGGCTATTACAGTTATACTTCTGTGTTTGTGCATATAGATTGAGGCATAAGAAGTAAAGTTTGTGATGCACTAACATGTGGTGATTCTTTGGCTTATCTGCCCCCCCCCCCCGACAATTTTATTTTGGTCCTGCAGACAAAAATAATATACCCAGAACCTTTTTAATCCTTTCTTATGCAGACTCCCAATCATGGGTGCAAGTTTTCATTCTTTCCAGACTTTCCAAAGACAGAAGTTAGATGAAGTAAATATTTCTTCCATAATCGTAATTTTTTTCGTGGGATGTTCTCTCTGCCTTGCATTGTTTTTAAATATTTTATTCCATGAATATTTGTATTTCAGCTGGAAAAATGAAGGAAAAAATTCTCAAAACAGAAGTTGGATGGAATGAAGATTTCACCAGTAATTGTAATTTCTTTTTTTGCTATGTTTCCTCTGCCAAGTGTTATTGTTAAGTATCATTTTGTTGCAGAAATGCTTGTTTGAGCATGTAAATGGGGGCAAAAAAATTTTGATGGTGGAAGGAAGCTAAAGGCAGTGAGCAGTTCTCCAGATTGTAATTTTTTTTCCAATGTGTTTGTTCTCTCTATAATATATCGTTGTTAAAAATCATTTTATTTCATAAATCATTGTGTTTCAGCAAGAAAATGGAAGCAAAGAATTCCTATAGTGATAATTTCTCTCGAAATCGAAAAAAAAAATTTGTGATGTTTCCTCTGTTGCCAAATATTATTTTATTCCATAAATGTTGATACTTTGGCATGGCAGTAAGTTGAAAGAGCTTACTTTGCTCATAGAGCTTTGAAAAGTGCACTGAGGTATGCACATTCAGATAATAGCACACAGTATTCTTAATCCTAGTTATCAGTTAAAGTTGCTGTAGTACTTAATTGTGGCTTTTTTTTTTTTTTTTTGGTAGAAGAAATATAAGGATAAGGTAGTGAGTTTCTTTCCCTTGTTTTATTCCTTTGTTTATACCTGTGCAGTGTTTTTGTTTGTTTTTTGCACCTAGTACTTGTCTTGCCCAGTGACCACCCTGCTGCAGATTATTTTGTGGCACTACGTAATCCGGAAGATGTCAATTTGATATGGCCTGTGGATGGTGCTTTTAAAACTGTTTTGTAATGTTATTTATTACATTTTATTGTTTAATTCTTCCTTTCTTTGCTATTATACCATAGTTACTTGTCTATTTTGTGTGTGTATCTCCATTTTTCATAAGTTTTGTTTATTACACTCAAGGCCTTCCTTCACACCATAAAGTTCCACTCCCAGCTCTTTCCCCTACAATGGAAATGGGAACAATAGTATCTTGGGAAAAGAAGGAAGGAGACAAATTAAATGAAGGGGACCTCCTTGCAGAAATTGAAACAGATAAAGCTACAATGGGTTTTGAAACTCCTGAGGAAGGTTACCTTGCCAAAATTCTGGTTCCTGCTGGGAGTAAAGATGTTCCCCTTGGAAAGGTATGTGCTTTTTGTTTTGTGCTGAGCATCTGTTCCACTTATGTACAATATGAGACCTCAAAAAATTTCATATGGTCCACAAAGTATTCTTTTTAAACTGAAAATATTTATATTTACATATGACACAAATGCAACATTTCAAGAGTGTAAACACTTTTTAAGTGAGTTTTACATGTAGGTAAGCTTTTTCGGCTCAAAAGTTTACATGTATTAAGAAAAAGTCTTTGTCAGAGACTTTACCACTTCATGAGTTTCAGCAATATGCATTGAAGTAATTTCAATGTCCTATCTTTATTGCATTCACACCTGAAGGTCAGATGTAAAAATTTTCAGTTTTGTCCTTTTTTTTTTTTTTTTTTTTTTTTTTTAACTGTGAAACTTATCGTAAAAAGTAAAACCAATAGTACACAACTCCATGATTAATTATAGTTTGCTTAGTGAATATGAGAAACAGTTCATAAGCCCTTGGTTTGTTAAAGGTTTACAATTTTCAGGGTTTTGGGTTCTAGACTTCTTGTTGCTTTGAAGAAAACTCTGGAAGGGATGGAACAAGGTCTGATGATTCCCAGGAGTTGATGTTTGTGTTGACAATAAAAATATATACAGATTGGATAGTGTCTTACTTTGGGAAAGCAATTGAAAAAACATTGAGCACCAGGTTGTGAATTAGGTTAACTGTTCTTTTCTGCAGAGCATCAAAATGGTTTAAGGTTTCCATCATGCACTGCTTCAAATATGGGAACCATGTTTCAGGGTTGAACTAACTTGTGACTTATGTAATGTCAAAAGTTGTTCAGATGGAAAGCATTCTGTAGTAATTTCTATGAGATATAAAGCTTTGGCTGTGTAAGAAATGTGGATGGTTTGAGACAAATTGGAGGAATTGTTCATACCATTAACACAGAATAGACATAACATGGTTCTTTGTCAATGCTTTTCTTGGCTTGGGAGCAGGGGTAAAATTTTTGACTGAATGCCGAGCTGTCCGAGTTGCTGGCTTCTGGGTAATTGTTTGCATTGGGCCTGAGTTTCAAGTCCTGACTGAGGCTTTGGGCATTGTGTTCACAATTCTGGTTTTATCCTTTGCCTGGAACCAGTTATCCTAAATTTAACTATTTCTAATAGATGTAGATGCTTATGGGGTTGTAACCCGCAACACCACCAAAAAAAAAAAAAAACATAATATATATATATGTGTGTGTGTTACTTAAGAGCAAAACTGAAGACTAAGGAAAAAATTTTAGAATTTAAAACGAAGGGTGCAAAATTGTGTGTATATATATATATATATATATATATATATAGATATCCTTTGCTGTTTGTGATTAAGTGGCAATAAAAAAATAAATTCCAAGAGATTGGTCTCATAATACAAAGGCTTCACTTGATATTACAGCTAAAGGGAGAGGCAAACTTGCAGTTGTGTACATTTTTGCATGGGATTAATCCTGGGAAGATGATTCAAGGAGAGTATAAAAACAGTGGGTTAGGGTAGTTGTAATGGAAAGTAGCTCATCATTGTACAAAAGAGAAAGTAGGTGACTATTGAAGTAGTCATCGAAATATGGTTGCCTTCATTAAGAAAAAATTGATTAATTCAGTTGCTGTGTAGTGTTTCCTGTTATTGTTTTTGAAGTTTGCAATCTTGGAAGCAAAAGTTGCCGTAAGGGCCGCACCTGTGAAGTCGTGGTGCTGCTCAGAAAACTAAATTATCTTCCTTATTTTCATGAATTAACTCACACCCAACGTGATTATATGTATCATTTAAATATATGTGTTTAACGTATGAGTAGAAAGGGGAGAAAAATGATCACAGTCGAGTTTGTGAAAAAAAAAGACGTGGTTTTAAAAAATTTACTAAGCATTTGCATGAAAAAAAAATAATAATAAGGAGGAAAGAAACAGTCTTATCGAAAACAAATTCGACATAAGGGCCGCACACCTGAAAAATTTAACTTTTAGTAACGTAAGAGCCGCGTCTCTTAGCCCAAAAATTACGGTAATCAGAACACAGTATTTAAATCTGCACTGAACAAATTAGTACTTAGTTATGTGTACTAAGGGCAAAGTGTATATGGATGCTGTTTACTAAACAAACCCCTTTCCTGAGGGTTAATTGAACATTTGGACTCTAAACATTATTAATAGCCTTAGAGCTGAGTTTCCAGAAACTAACTTGCCTATTTCAGAGATGTTCTGGTTTTGAACAAAAGGTCTCGGCAAGAGTTAAAGTTTTCCGACAAAAGTCCAGGCTGTATGGCTTTTTTAATATTTCCTAATTTTAAGTATTAGAATATTTGTTTTTTGTAAATAGTAGGTAGTTTTAAATTTTCAATGTGCATGTATATAAAAATGTGTTGCTCAGAAAACCATGTGGTTCGGAGAACTATTCTCTTGAGTAAATAAAAATAATAAAGCATTTTAGTTACGTAAGGATGTTTTAATAGGAAACACATTTTAAATATTATAAGTTCAGCAGTTGCTCTGGCTTTTAAAGTTTTCACCAACCCATTTGCCAAATTCAGTTTTTTTTCACCAAATGTAATCTGAAGTTGCCAATTTCTTTTTCACTCTCCATTGGAAATGTAAAAAACAACTTAAAGTGTTATAATAGTACAAAAACATTTGATTATACACTGAAGAGCAATTGAATTAGAGACAGCTGGTATTATACAAATGTGGCGCCATGGGTGGCCCTGTAAACGGAAACGTGACGTATGCAGCGATCCGACAATATAAGGAGGGATACGACGGGAATCCGTAAGAGGCGGACACAGTATGGGTAAGACGAAGGATCTAAGCGCATTTGATCGTGGGAAAATTGTTGGGGCCCGACGAATAGGTCATTCCATCTCGGAAGTCGTTCAGACACTGGGATTTTCACGAGCCACTGTGTCATGGGTGCACGGTGAGTACATCGAATCCGGTAAAACCATCCCTGCAAGGGCCAACTGCCGTGGACAACAGCGTGTCAATGAGCGGGGTCATCGTCGGCTAGCTCACATTGTAACAGCGGATAGACAGGCCACAGTGCAAGAATTCACTCGGCAATTTAACGCTGGTGCACAAAAACATGTAAGCAGCTACACCATCCAAAACCATCTCGCTATGGGGTACAGAAGTCACCGTCTCACGAGGGTACTGCTGTTGACCGCACATCACAGGGTGCAAAGATTATCATGGGCACGGGAACATCGCCACTGGACCCTAAACATGTGGAAAAATGTTGCCTGAACTGATGAGTCGAGATTCACGTTGGTACATGCGGATGGCAAGATACGTGTATGGCGCAAACCACATGAAGTGATGGATCCTTCTTGCCAGCAGCTTCAAGCTGGTGGGGGTGGCATTCTCATCTGAGGACTGTTTACGTGGACTGAAATGGTACCCCTGGTACGTGTGAACATCGTCTCTCACAGGTCAACGTTACCGGGATATCCTGGACGACCATTTGCTCCCATTTGTTTGTCTTCAACATCCCACTGGGGACCTCATCCTGCAACAAGACAATGCACCGTGCCATCGCTCCCAAATTGTATCCGAATGGTTGGATGAACACTCCACCGACGTGACCTCGCTTCCTTGGCCAGCTAGGTCATCTGACCTCAATCCCATCGAGCACATCTGGGATGTCATCGAGAGAGATGTTAGAGGCTCTGACCCCCTCCATCAAATCTTCGTGAACTGTGGGAGCTTGTTCAGGGGTCGTGGACCCGTATGGCTTCCCAACGCTTCCGGTGTCTTGTCGAGCCCATGCCGAGACGAATCGCCGCCGTCATCAGGGCGAAAGGTGGTGCTACACGTTACTAGACAGGTATCTCTAATGCAATTGCTCTTCAGTGTATATTCTTTACAATTAAGCAGCAAAATATTATTAAGAAAGGTAATCAATATTTTTGCCAAACATTTTTTCTCCCAGCAAATTATGAAGAATGCGATCTGCAGTCCGACCCCTGTAAGTTAGTTCATTAAGTGCAGTTGATACAGCCTGGAGGATAATTTGGATATATGTGCATATGTATATCTGTTTGAAACAGTCATGCTGATGGCCAATCTGTGACTTCTCAGAAAGACTTAATAATAAGTTATTAGATAAAGTAAGCATTTATGAGATCCCCATTCCCCTTAATGTACCATAAGTTTCCTACATTGGTAGTACCAAATATAAATAAAACTATCATTTAACCCAATATCAAAAACTGGCAATAATTTTTTTTTTTTTACTTTATCTAATAACCTGGGGTAGAAAAATATTCTGAAATATGGTTGCCAGCTAAATTTTTAGTGGCCAGACACTGGACCAGTGGGGGGTGATATATATAATGTCAAAGTCATGTATGTACACTTCTGTCCAAAAAATGTTCTGTCCTAAGCTTATCTCTCCCTGGCAAAAAAAAAAAAAAAAAAGGTACTCACTCTTTTTTTTTTTTTTTTTTTTTTTTGTCAATTCTTGAATTACCGCAATTCTCGTCGTTTATCCCCAGACTGGAATTCGTACAATTTTTTTTTTTACCTTCGTATAATCTGCATTGGCATATAATAAGCAGATTGTGGCATTCAGAAAAAAAAAAAAAATCACTGTATAATCCGCACATCACAAATGCTGATCCAAAAGCGGAATTTTCGACAGAAAAGTCTGTCACATAAAGACCCCGGAGTCCAAATAAATAAATAAAAAAAAAAAAAACGATCTTATTAAATAAATTCATTTTTTAAAGGAAACTTTTTTTTTAATAAATTTTTATCTTCGAACACAAAAGAAGCTTAGTGGCGTGGCATACATAAAGCACAAAATTTAATCACGCCGATGCAGTAGCTCCAATTGCATTACACATTGCCCATGATGAAACGCCGATACAAAACAATTCATAGAAATACTGTATATACTCGCATGTAAGGCGAAAGTTTTTGGAAGAAATCCTGCTTTCAAAGTATGGGAGTCAGCTTACACACAGATTAAAAAAAAAAAAAAGAGCGCTGGACTTTTCCTGCAAATTCCAGTGTGAATTCTCCTGCGAAGTTTACCAACTGGTTTGTTTACATTTTAGACTGCTGCTTTTCGCGTGTCACTGTGCGCTAGTTTTCTGACCTTTTGAAAACTATCGCATAGTATTGACATGATCATATCTTCAGCTGTTACCCCACTTTAAGTTTAAATCCGGCAGCGTAACTGAAACGTTTCCTTTTCAAAGACATCATAAATAGCAATGAAGTAAAATAGCAGCAGCAAAGACTTTGGTCAAAATGGCTAAGGGCGAACTAAAATACAAGGCACAGTGCACACAAGATCCAGAACATGGAACTTTGAAATTAAGCGTGCATGTGTAGGTTTGTGCAGCGAGCGCTTTGCATAAATTTTTATTGGCTGACTTATGAAGAGAGAGCACCAGCACAGTCAGCGTTTTCTCTTTCCCAACAATACGAAGACAAAATAACTCCCGCTGTCCCTCCCTAAAGTTTTCGTGGTCTTTCATTATGAGCCCCTTTCCCCCTCCTCTCCGCACAAACTCCTGAACTGAGAATTTTTCCGAGGGAGTTCCTTTTATTATACCCCCTCTCCTGCACAATTACTCTGAGAATTTTTTTTTAATCAAACAACCGCAAAAACCTTTTTTTTTTAATCGGTGTTTATTTTCGGATTTACAACAAAAATTACGATACATGTTTTCCAGTGATGTTTTCCGTGATGGCCCGGACAAATTTTTTGGTTGCAATGGGCGACTAGGCGACCACATTTTTTGACCCCTGCTAATAACTATATACACTCACGAACAATGAAATTTGCACACCAGAAAGGAAGCATTGAATTGAACTGAAATTTTATGGGCATAATGATACACATGATGACAAAAATAGAGCTGCAAGACAATTACAGAGGGATCCGTGGCACACAGTCCAGTCATCTTCAGTAGCACATCACACTGCCTCATACGGTGGTACATGCTGCAATACAGTCTGGCATGGAGGCAAAAAGACACCCGATGTTGTCCTGCGGCAGACTGGCCCACACGTGTTGAACGGTGTGCTCCAAATCCCGGATAGTGCGGCAGTCGACGTTTCAACTGGTCTCATACATGCTAGATAGGGGACATGTCCAAGAAGCAGGCAGGCCATGAAAGTGTCTGGACATGACGTAGGCAGTCCTGGATAACCTGAGCCATGTTAAAGGGCGACTCAAATGCCATGTACACGCCATAATTGGTTGAGCTGCAGTTGTTGCTACTCATGTGACAGTGGTCTGTACAACACATTAGGAAGGAGTGAGTTGAGGGTGATTCTGCTTCATGAATTCAAATTGGGTAGTAATGCAGCACAAACCTACTGTAATGTGGTCGAGGAATGGGGCGAGGAGAAACGTCTGAATGTACTGTTTGTCGGTGGTTTGAAAAGTTTCGTTCCGGCAACACGAGCCTACATGATGAGGAGGACTGAGGACGACAATCTGTCATTGATAATGATGCTTTGAAGGCAAATCTTCATGTCACAATCAGAGAACTCACCAAACAGTGCAATGTCTTGGTGTCTACCATTTCCGAACATCTTCACCAAATTGGTAAGGTCAAGAAGCTTGATATGTGGGTCCCACACGAATTGACAGAGTATCAGATACAGCAACAGTTTGAGATGTGCAGTTACTTTCTGCTTTGCTATGAAAAGGAGCCCCTATTTGATTGCATTGTAACCTGTGATGAAAAGTGGGTGCTATACAACAACCATGAGGGATCTGGACAGTGGCTGAACCACTGAAACGAAATCCTAAACCAAGGTTGACACCAAAGAAAATTTTGTTGATAGTGTGGTGGACTGTTCACAGTGTCATACACTACAGATTCTTGAACACTGGTGAAAGTGTTACCTCAGTCGCATACTGTGAAGAAATTGACCATATGCACGAGAATTTGTGTTCCAAACAGCCATCTTTGGTGAACAGGAAGGGTCGTATCCTTCTCCATGATAATGTGGGACCACTCATGTCACAAATGACAAAACAGAAACCACATGAACTGAGGTTCGAAACCCTCAAACATCCAGCCTACTTGCCTGACTTAGCACTTACTGATTTCCACCTGCTCATGCATTTTAGCAATTACCTCAAGGACAGGACCTTCATAAACCAAGAGGAGGCCGTAATTGCATTCCGGCACATTTTTGCATCCAGGAAGCCAGATTTTTTTAGGATCTTGCATTAAAGCACTTGCCACTCGCAGGCAGAGGTGTGTAGCTGCTGAAGGCGCCTAATTCAAATAAAACAAGGTTGTGTACTATGAAGCATGTCTCTTTCATTTTTACCCTTCAAATCAGCCATTATTTTTCGAACAACCTGGTATAGTTATTTATTAAGACTGAACATTTTCAGTTTCTGTTCTTGGCCTCCTTTAGCTTTAAAGTTATTTTTAAATGTTTATGTGTTATGAAATAATAACAATAAGGAAAACCCTTCAGCATTCATAAATCAGTGTTTTCCATGTAATATACATATCATGCTGCAAAGAATAATAAACTATTTTATCCATAGTGGTAGACAAAGAATTGCCAAAAATGTTCAAATTTTATATGTTCCAGTTTTGGTTAACTGAAATACAGTGCTCTTTTGTTTAAAAATATATTGTGATGAGCAGTGCTTTGGATTTTCTTGTGCAGGTAATGTGCCCCTTTTCTCATTTTGCGTAATAATAATATTCAAGTTAGTTTTAATTAACAACAAAGTAAAGATCTGAAATGAATGTGTAAATACATATGAAATGTATGGCACTTTGTTTAGCTAGAATGGTGATTGTTTTACCTTAATTTAATTTTAATGTTTCAGCTTCTCTGCATTATAGTGCCAAATGAAGAAGATATTGGTGCATTTAAAGACTATAAAGATACTGGTGAAACAGTGAAGCCTGTCTCTAAAGATACTTCTGCTCCTGCTGCACCTCCATCTCACACAGAGCAGCTTATGCCTGCACCATCTTTGCCACCTTCACAGCCATTTCATCCCCCATCTA
The DNA here is from genome assembly GCA_039090855.1 of Macrothele yani. Taxonomy (NCBI): domain Eukaryota; kingdom Metazoa; phylum Arthropoda; class Arachnida; order Araneae; family Macrothelidae; genus Macrothele; species Macrothele yani. The sequence continues at coordinate 69,114,571 of CM077016.1, read as the reverse complement.
TTCAGCATGTCTCACCTCCAGCAGGCAGGGTTTTTGCATCACCATTAGCACACAAAATTGCTACTGAGAAAGGAATTGACCTTCATGTAAGTCATTTTGATTTCTGTTTTTGGGGTGAAATAAAAAGAAATATCAGGGATCAAAAATTATTATTTTCCTATTTAGTCCCAGATTAACTACAAGAAGAATTCATTAGTTCTAAGCAAATTAGGATAAAGTAAAGCACTCAAATTTAGGAAATGCCAATTATACAAAATATGATGTGCAGACAAAACACATTTTAACTGCCCTGATAGATCCCACCCACATTTAACCTCAAGGGCTGTTGTTTTTTCACTGCCCCAGTTCACCAACCCCAGAAAGCAGGTAATCTTGATCAATATCTCTGTTTCTCCATTGGTTCCTGAAATAGAAATGTTAGACATCAAAATGTGTAAGGTTCAACAGCTGTATATATATACCTAATAAACAAAAATAATGTACGAGGGTGTATCAAGGAATAAGTTTCACATAGCGGCGACTATTAGAAATGGAAAGACGTGGCCGCGGTGTGACATCATACGTTTCATTGTCTGCTTGTGGAAGGAGTGTCGTCAATTGTGCTGTGTAGTTTATTCATTAATGTTTGTTTGTTAGGGCACAGCAGCTGGAGTGCTCAAAATTTTGAAGTTCGCGAAACGGTGCTTATATGGGCAAAACGTTCAAATCCAACTGAAATCCATCGTGAAGTGTTGGCTGTTTATGGAGAAGAAAGATGCAATATCTCACTAGGCAGTTGAAAAATGGTGTAAGCAGTTCAAAGAAGGACGCACAGATTTGACAGATGAACCAGGCAGAGGCAGGCCTTCAACGACCATTGATCTCATTTCGTGCGTCGAGGAGTTGATTAAGGATAATTGCTGCATTAAAATTCATGAAACTGTCGAAGATTTGAGCATGTGATTTGCTAGTGTACACACTATCATTCATGAGCACTTGCATTTCAGAAAAGTTTGTGAAAAAGGGTTCCACGATCTTTAACAGAACAGCACAAAAAACAGCTATTTGCGTCCAGTCTTGCATCCCTGCAACATTATTCTGAAAAGGGCACAGACAGACGTTCCAACTCTCCGGGTTTAGGCTGGCAATGCCAGATTTTATTACACTTCCCGGAATTCCGGATTAGAAATTAATATTGCCGGATACCATCATGGTTTCCGTAGCGTAAATTAAAAAGTAATGAGAAAAGTTCGAAGTTCTCCAAGGCATTGGAGAACTTCGTTGATTACCATAGCGTAAATTAAAAAGTAACGAGGGCAAAAGTTCGAAGTTCTCCGAGGCATCGGTTCATTAGCGGAGAAGCGACCTTTCCCTTCTGAGTCAGCAGCGAGCAGTTTTGCTCAGCAGTTGGCCGTAGCCTACGGCGTTGGCAGCGATGTTTACTCTTCTGTCCGCTAATGATCTCTGGCGCTGCAGGCACGGAGTAGGAGCGGGCTTGGCCTTGGCGCACACCCACCGTACGTCCTGACTCAGATTTCTATTGGAAGCGCGCAATAGTGTTTTGGTTTGCTTTATGTACTTCGTCTGTCTTCACAGGAATTTCTGAGAACTTTTTGCGCACGTGTTTAATCAAGCGATGACTGGTAGAAAATATCAGTCTGTTTTTAAGAAGTGTTATACAACAGATTATCCGTGTATAATTGAATCAAGGAAGGGCGAACAATTTGCCTTTTGCTCTATTTGTAGGTGTGATTTTTCCATTGTTCACAAGGGCAAAGGCGATATCGTTAATCACATTCGTACGCAAAAACACGTGGACAATTCTAAGTGCGTGGAAAATAACAAAACATTAAATTTTGCTCGAGATAGTTCCTCTTCCGATGCCATTATCCATGCTGAGTGCTTGTTTACTTCATTCCTCGTGTAACATAACTTACCTTTAAGCTGTGCTGACCATGCAAGTGTGCTTTTTAAGAAAATGTTCCCAGATAGTAACATTGCAAAAAAATATGCATGTGACAGGACAAAAACATTGTGCGTTATTGCTGACATGGGGAAATCTTCAAAAATAGACTTGCATACTTGCCAATGTTTACGGATTTCTGCTTAATTTTAGGGATAGAGATCTTTTTTAACAGATTTTTTAATATTTCGATTGCTCAATCGAAATATTTTAACCCCCTGCAACCATCCACTTATTTCTACCAGACCTTACGAGCGCTGTGTCACGCGATGATGTCATCTTTGACTCGCTGGCTTCGTGACATCGTGCGGTAGCTCTCACTCTCCACGGGAGTGCTCAAGTGATGTGCCGACCAGAGTTCGCCAAAATGCGTAATTGCGCGTTTAGTACGCATCGAAATTTTACCAACGCGTAAAAATACGCATCAGGAATTTTTCTCGATGCGTAAAAATATGTGTCAGGAATGTTTTTCTCTCGCGTAAAACTATGCATCGAATAATTTTACCAATTCGTAAAAATGCGCATTGGGACAGTACTTTTCCTAGAAACGGAAGTAAACGAAATAAAGGTTTTCTCCGTAATCATAATTTCTTTTTCCTGTGATGTTACCTCTGTCCAGTATTGTTGTTATATATCATTTTATTCCATAAATATTTGTATTTCAGTTTAAAACTAGAGGAAAAATTTCCGAAATCGGAAACTCGATGGCGAAAAATTTCACTGTAATCTTTAGGCATGAGAGTGCGATGGCTTCGAGGCATTTCTCCTTTTCCGTCATAATTTGGGTTATCCTCCAGATCGATGCATAACTTAACAGAATTTTTTAAAATATTTTTTAACAGAAATTGTTTTACATTTTTTATATGCCTAACGTAACATTAGTGCTTCAAATTATGTCCATTGATATTTCAAACATACGAAAGTAGGCTTGCAGGATTTTCATCGAAAATTGCAGGATTTTTCTCTTCTTAAGGTTGGCAAGTCTGCACAGATTATTTTGCAGCACATCATCACCAGTGATGAGACGTGGGTGCATCACTTTGCACCATAAAGCAAATCGGCATCCACGGTGAGGAGACACCCCAACTCACCAACTGCAAAAATATTTAAAGTCATGCCATCTGCCAGAAAAGTGATGGCAACTGTCTTTTTTGACTACAAATCATTTTGTTGCATGGCAATGCAATGTCCCACCACACAGGAGCTTCTTTGTAATTTCAAGTGGGAAGTATGGTTGCATCCCCCATACAGTCCTGATTTAGCCCTTGTGATTACCTTTTGTTCTCAAAAGTGGAAAAGGACCTTGGGGGCAACCTTTTCACAAATGATGATGAAATCAAGAAAGCTGTGAAAGCATGTCTCCGTGAACTTCGAGTGAACTTTTACTTTCTCGTTATTGAAAAACTGGTTTCTCGTTCCGACAAATGTTTACTAAAACTTGGCTGTTATGTAGAAAAATAAAGGAAAGATATGTTTCAGAAATTATACGTTTTTGGTTTCTCATTTAACAAAAGTTATGTGAAACATATGAATGTTCTTTTTCAATATGCCTACGTAAAATGTCTGAGAAAATACACCAGTGTAAGTGCTATAGCTTTGGAAAAACAGCTATAGTGCAGGACTGATAAAAAATGTTTTGCTCTGGTCCAAACATAAAAACTGATAGTCCTGGGCATCAAACTAGCTGATTTTTCAAACCCTGTGTATATGTATATATATTGTAAGTTGGGAAGATATGTAAAGAATGTTAGATTTGATCAGTACATTTATGTTTTTATGCTGCTTACATGGAAATTTTGTTTGCAATCTAAATTTAAAGAAAAATGACCCAGATTTCTGAAACGTGATGCAGTGTACCTTCAGGCTGTCATGTTTTTTTTTTTTTAAACATGCCTGTGACCAGAATTTTGCTGAACAACAACTCTCTTCCCCGCTATATCAAGTGTAGCTTACATTTTCTCTGACACTTTTTCATGTGGACATTGTTGAAAAACAATAAATCAAGTTACATTAATGTGTTCCTTTTTTGTGTGTTCCAGAAGAAAGTTGTAATTAGAAATGAAGATATCTCTCTTCCTCCCTCCACCCACAGTGCCTAGTGTCTTGATCAGGCAGTATGTATTGAGTCAACAAAAGCTGTTCTTTACTTAAGGGAAAAATACTGTAATATGTTGAAAAAAATTAGACTAAGAAATTTTAGTTTCTGTGTGACACAGTTATGGTATTAGAAGTAAATGAATTATTCTCCAAAGTCCATGGTGATCACATAAAATCATTAGTTTTTGACCTAAAAATGCCATTATTAACTATATGGAAATCAGATAGAAATCATCCAAGGTGTTATAAAAATCACCCTAAATATCATAGGCATCAGTGAGACCAAGAAATATATGCCATTGGAATGTGTTCATGGGTACACAGGGTGCCTACTGGTTATGAGAGTCACGAATTTAGAAAGAGGTCATGAGAGTCATGAAGGAGTCACAAATTTTGCTTTGGGGGTCCTGAATTTCTTTTTCTTTTTTGGCAGTTGTTCATTTTCAGATGACAATCGAAAGTTATTCTACATGCGCCAACTGTATGAGACTTTTAAACGTGGTTTCCATTTAACAATCCAAGTGTCAAAATGAATAAAAAAAAATTCATTTGTTCCCTTCTCTACAAATAAAACTGTTAAAGCAGAAAGCATTTTAGCTTAAAAATATGTCTACAAAATATTGCTTATGAAAAATTTTGAGATCAGTTTAGCAATTTACATTATGCTGCTTCTGAATTCTTGATATTTTTCAGGTATAAATGGTAAAGAAAAGTGTGTAATGAAATCGCATAGCACAGTGTTGAGTGTTTCAACTTACTTTTAGGTGCAGTCAAAGTATGATGAGTCAGATTTTTGTTACTAGCAGAAGGGTGGTGGGCACTTTTTGCGTAGGAAGAGGAGGAGGCAGAGAGAGAAAGCTCCCTCTTACATACACAAACACATGCACGTACGTGCACATATACCACTGCCTTGAATAAGGATATATATACATATTGTCATCCATTATCCACTGCTGGATGAAGGTCTTCCCAAATTTATTCCACAACTTTCTGATATGCACACACACAAAAGTCTTTTAAAATTGGTTATGAAATTGTATTTTCCAAATTTGGTAGACGCTCTGGTATAAGTTTAGTATGATCTGGTGTTTTAAAGGGGCAAATGTGAGCTGCTGTTGCATTAGTGTTTGATAATTCAATTAACTCTAGCCTGGTTATGACAGGGACATATATAAGAGTGCATTACCTGGGCTGTTTGCGAGACGGCTTACATCGACTTTAATATTGTGGCAGTGTATGAACCAGAAAGAGCCTCTAGTTCTGGTGAGGTGAATTCCTTTTATGAGAATTTTAAATGTGGTGGCTAAAACCATACAAAAGGAAAGATTATTGTTCTTGGGGATTTGAATAGCTAAGTTGGAAGTACAAAGGCTGTTCTATAAATTTTGAGGTGGCAACAGTATGAAGGGGGAAAATAACCTTGCAGACGATTCTGGTTTTGTTATGCGCAGTTGTTTAAGGTAGGCTACATCTGCATTTCACCATACAGCTATGGAGGTGAGTGATTCAGAGTTATGAAGTGAAATGCATTGTGTGATAAAATTGTGCTACTGTTTGGGTAAAATGGCTCCAGAAACAGTTGATTTAATGAAAAAGGCTTACAGAGATAAATGTTTCAGTGAGTCAATGAATTTTAGATGGCACCATGATTTCAAAAAAGGGTGTTTGTCGGCAGAACTCGCTCTAAGGCCTGGTCGACCTGAAAGTGTTGTTACGGAGCATATTGTTAACACTGTTTTGGCAAACCTGCAAGAAGATCGACGACTGACGTGTGAAGACATAGCGGCGTCAACTAATATTTCAAAAACGTCCGCATTCTGCGTGACAAATTACTGCTGCATAATGTGTGTTCCAGATAAGTACCTCATCACCTGACGAGAGAACACTTGTTAGCCAGAGTTCAGGTCTGTCATGAGTGGAAACAAATGATTGCGAAGGATCCAAACTTTCTAAACACAGTAATAACTGCCGATGAAACATGGGTTCACTATTTTGACCCACTCACGAAGTGCACAACAAGTGTCTGGAAACGCACAGGCTCCCTCCTCCGAAAAAAAGTCCGCCAAACAAAATCAGCTGGGAAGGTGATGATAATTTTCTTTGATGATAAAGGTGTAGTTTACCAGCATGCCGTTCCTCCACAAATTATTGTCAATGTTGAGTATTGCATTTTAGTCTTGAAGCGTCTGCAATGACACATATTAATTAAGCAACCGGAACTGGTGGGCAAGTGGACCTAACGCCATGATAACGCCTGCCCACATGTGGCTGCTTGTGTTCAACAGTTTCTTATAAAATGCAGTATTGAAATCGTGCCACAGCCTGTCTACAGTCATGACCTCGCCCCGTGCGATTTCTGGTTGTTTCCAACAAAGAAGGAGAAGTTTCGTGGTGCAACATTCAACACAGATGCTGACATTATTCAAGCTGTACAGGAGTTGCTAAAGCAGCTTCCACAAAATGCCTTCACCACATGCTTTGAAAAGGGGACTGAATGATGGGACCATTGCATATCATCCGACGGGAGATACTTTGAAAAAGAATAACATATATTTTGCTGTATCTATATTTCTTCATTTTGTGTGATTTTACTCTGTTTTTATGGAATGACCATTGTAACAGCACACGAGTGCAAGGTAAAATTAATAGATCTGGAGAAAACTGTTTAGCAAATACTAATGGGAAAATATTTACTTGTGCATTTTAGGCAATGAACTCATAACTATTAACATTATATTTAGTCACAAAAGAATCCGCAAATTTAGTGGGAGGAAAGAAACTAGAAATAAGAAAAGTGTAGCACGTAGTTAAAAGGTTTCTAAGGAACATGATTAAGGTTACTTGTGTTTTCAAATTTTTTTAAACATGTAGTGATCTCTTTTTTTTTTTTCGTAGCACATACTCTTAGGGTTAGTTTCAAGTAGGTAAGATACCATGCAGTGTGCAGATATTGTGATACACTACTGTAAGTGGACTGAATAATATAGATGTGTGACAGCAGGATTTCCACACACAATCGCTAAAGGTTATATCAAAATGGAATCATTGTGATTCATTGGAACAAATGCAAAACATGGATTGAGACTATGAGGAAAGCATTCAGTGTGGTAGTACGTAAGGATAGAAGAGTAAGAACCCTCTTACTTTTCTAACCTGCACAGAAAAAATTAATATCATGTGAGACCTAAAATTGCTGTTTCTGAAGTTATTTTAACATGTTGGCACAAAAATTTAAGGGCAAAACCCTCAGTTAAGGTAAAATAAAAAGTTAATGCAATATCGCAATAATTTTGCAGTCGCAAATGAAATTTTTATTTGTGTGTGTGTAGCGTAATGATAGTGTACTAATGAGATGATTATGTTTCAATTGCATTTTAACTGCTGTAAGCGTGAAGTAGTTCCAGATGTCTCAAATATAGCATATGAAATTGATTAAAATTGACAAAGATTTGCATAATAAATCTGCTTTTAATTAATATGTCCGAAACATTTAATCAATGCATTTGCCTCAGTCACTCAAACATATCATTTAAGCACTCACTAGAATTTTTTTTGTGGATTTTAATTCTCAAAATTTGGCAGGTCTGAAAGTACTTGTAAGCAAGTTGTTTGCAGTTGACTCTGGGGTAAGACCAGGATAGGCTGTCATCATCATTTTTGGTTTACATTGTTACAACTGGTTAAAGTAATTTAATACTAGACATTGAAATCCCAAATCAGTAGTTTGCTGTATGCTGATGACTTTGTTCTATCTTTTAAGAATAATGTAAACAATTTCTAGTATAACCTTAATCAACCAAGTTGGGCTTGGAGAAATGTACACTGAAAATAAATGATGGGAAGTCAGTCTATTAAATCATTGGTTCTTGTTGAGTTCCAAAAAATGATTGTGTAGTGCAAAGAAAAAGGCTGAGATAGGTAACACATTTTAATTATTGGGGCATTACTGTTGATAAGACAGGAAACTTTGGTAATAAATTGGACAACATAATCAGAAAAGCAGGAAAGGTCTTTTAAAACTAATATAAAACTACTTTGACAAAAGAAGTTAGCTAGAAATCAAAACTGTCTGTTTACAATACCATGTTCACATAGTCCACTTTTTTAGCACTTGTGTTAGGAATATTTTTTGAAATAAATGTGTAATTTAATCTTTAAACTAAGGAATTTGAGTTGGGGATATTGTTGTAATTTTGGCTTTGCTGTGTATTTTTTTTTTTTTTTTGTCACTTCTGTGATTTTTTCTAGTTTTATTTTGTTCAAATATGATTGAACAAGATTTTTTTTTTTTTTTTTGTATATGGCTGTAGTGTAATTTTCAAAGAATATTGCTCATAGGTAGGTACTGTTTTTGGATATAACAGCTTAGATTTGGGTATTTTTTTTCAAAAATCCACATGCAGCAATTTATGTGTACAGTATCCATCAGTTATTATGCTTGCTTTGTTTGATTATGTAAACAATGTATACATTTTTTAACCTATACATGGTCGTGATTATCAATATGAAATGTATTTCTCGCCATTTCCACAATGAATGAGGAATTCGGAGTTACACACCCACCAAAACTCACCGACTTGAAAGTTCCAAAAAGAGTTTTGAAATTATATGCGTGGTGATCTCAATTTTTTTTAATAAGGAAAGCAATTTTTTTAATGAGGAAAGCAATTGTGATTCATGGGCAGAACTTAGAAAAGTTGAAAATTATATTGTTTTGGACTGTAAAGTGTAGGTTCAATTTTCAAGTTTTTTGAGAGTTCTTCATATGAACGACAGTTTTTCATAGCATTTCCCATCCCAAGAAAATCATTTTCTTTGAATTACTATTGTATTTCAGAAATTCAATGATTGACTTCCACGATGTTTGCCAAACTTAATGTAGAACAAAGTAACTTTTTTTATTAATGTAATTTTTAAAATTTTAAAATTTAAACCAGTGAAGGTGTAATTGGTGCTAGTTGTGTCACAATCTAAGATCATTTAAAAATCCTTATTGTCAGGATCATACATAATCCACTTACATTGATTCAGAAAAAAAAAACAATATTGACTTTATTACTTTTATTTAGAAGTAATACTTGTTTTTTCAGAGTGTTAGCGGTTCAGGCCCTGGTGGACGAATCAGAGCACATGATTTAGAGTCTGTTCAGCCATCAGCATTCTCTCCCACTGTTCAGCTGCCCATGCATGCCATACCATCATCAGCCCAGTATGTGGATATTCCTTTGTCAAACATTCGGCAGGTATGGCATTTTGAAATATCATTGTTTCATTCACAGTGGATGTACAATAATTGTGATTATATAAGCCACTCCAGAACAATTCCACTTTTTTCATGTTTTTGAATGTTAACTGGAGGTGGTCTCTAAAAAAATATTCTTTGTTGGTCAGTGATTGTAAATATGATTGTTGCTGTGAACTTCCATTGGTAATCATTTCATTGATGTTGAAAATAAAGTAGTTGCACCTGAAGATATAAATTTATGTTCTTAATATTTTTGTTTTCGTATGGATGCATATTATTATAAATGCAGTTAATGTACTTATTGTAACTTCACCCGAAGGTTTTCAGCTGAGCATACTTCTTGAGTGAATGGCATGCTAATGTTTTTTGTGTCTTCCTAGCCAAATTTAAAAATCTTATATTTCATTTGGAATAACCATTACAAGCATCTATGGCAACTTGTAAAAAAGATAAACCTGTATTATTGTCTCCAAATGTGACTTACTATTAGTATACCTGGAAAAAAATTATATTCATTTGGGTTTCATGTAAAAATGTGCATATTTGTGCCAAATATATGTTAATTTACAAAAAAATACAAGTATAAAAATTTTAAATATTAACTTCTGACACAAAAGCTTATAAAGTAGTACAAAAAATCAAATGCATGAGTCAAAATTAAAGTGTTCTGCAAAGAAATAAAAAAAGATTTTATGTGTAAGTTAACATAAAGTGAATTTAATGTGTCTGCATTTTTGCATTATAAATTGCTTAATATTAGGTTTAATGTTGAAAAGCAAAATCGTAGTTTCAGATGCAGCATCAAGTCCATTCCTGTATTTAGTTTCTGCTGCTGCATAATAAGAAAATCTTGTCTAACAAAAATAAGATGTAGGAAAAAGATGGAGCACTGAAACTGCATGCTTAGCCTCATTTGGATACTCTTCTATGAGGCTGCCACATTGAGTCAGTACATCAAACAAAAAACTGCAGCAAATTAAATAAATGGATCATTACCATGTTCGCTGCCTTGCTTAACAGATTTTTTTAACAAATTAGGAATTTTCAAACATTCATGCATCCTGACCTGACCTCATACACATTCATGCTTAGATGTGTACAACACTTTGTATTCAATACAAGGTCTGTCAGTAACTGGAAATATTTTATGATAAATTAAAATCATTTGAAAAGAGTTGTTAAAAATGAAGATTGTGTGGTAGAAATTTTCTTGTCATAATATGTGGAAATATGTCAGAATTATTAACACAGCAATAAGACATCTGAACTGCCTGTATTTACTGTTCATCACATAACATCAATCACATCAGAAAACTTGAAAATTACATTGCCTGGAGTGGGAATCGAACCTGCATCTCCCGATTTTCGTTTGAGCATGCTATCCCATACACCACCCAGGACAATGAAGTCCCAAGTATCTGAGTGTTAAGAATCAGAACATTCGCAGATTTTTGCCAGCTGAGGTGCACGATAGACTACATTGCAAGGAAGCAGAATCTGCTTTGGCTGGTGAAAACCTGAGAATGTTTTGGTTCCAAACACTCAGATACTTGGGACTTCATCATCCTGGGTGGTGTAACAAGATAGCAAGCTTGAATGGAAATCGGGAGATGCAGGTTCGATTCTCATTCCAGGTCGATGTAATTTTAAAGTTTTCTTATATGATTGATGTTACATGATGAACAGTAAATACAGGCAGTTCAGAGATGTCTGATTGCTGTGTTAATAATTCTGTTGTAAAGTAGGTTTAAAAAATGCTTTCATTAATTCAAAAAATTAAAGACTCTTCTCTTTTTTTCAATTACAATTTTTTCATGGAACACTTTATTCACATCCTGTGGAACACTGGTGATTTGTGGAACACACTGCCATAAGCAACAGAAAGATGAAAAATTATTTAAACTGATAAGGGTCATTCTATGTGAAATCACCAATGGCTGGTTGCTTGACCATTTGATTATTTTTTTTTTGTTCTCACCATAGTTAGTACCATTAGTAAGTAGACCAAAACAATTTTTAGTTCTAGTTGTAAATTAATTTATGGCACCTCTATTCAAAGTTTACTGTGGAATTAACTTTTTTACAGGTCTTATAGAGGTTATTATTCAAAAAAGTTGGTAGTAAAATTTTCAAACTAGAGCCTAGTTCATCATCAGGACTACGCCACTGGAGTAGTTGCTTTATTCACATCCTGTGGAACAAAACAGGGCTAGACAGACATATACAAGCCAGTGGACACTCCATAAATTGGGACTCAGTAAGAATAATTGCCCACCAGTCGAACTTAGTAGAAAGGAAACTAGAAGAAGGAATGGAAATAGCGTGAAGGAGAAATACCACAATTAATGGTAATTGCGGTTAGACACTTCCGACTGAGTGGCAGCAACTACTCCAGTGACGTAGTCCTGATGATTAACTATGCTTTAGTTCGAAAATTTGACCACCAACTTTTTTGAATAATAACTTCTGTAAGACCTGTGAAAAAGTTAATTCCACAATTTTTAGTTTTTTTTTATCTGATGCCATTTTGGATGTGGAGCTATTTTTACTTGCTGCGACAGGTGAAAATTCGGGTTTTCGAGGGTTCGCAGAAATGGCTGTAACTTTTTAACTACTTAAGATAACTTAACAAACTTTCTTTACTATGAAAGTAGACATTTTGAGCTTTCAGAAAAGATACTTAAATCATGTGTAGCTTTTAGTGTAAATGGACTTAAATTGGGCAAATGTGATTTGCAAAATCATCATTTTCAGGTAGCTGTAACTCGGGTAGGGCTGAAAACCACAAACTGAAAATTTTTTCTACTCAACTATGGAAAGGTAGCTTTTAGCCTATCAGGAAAAAAAAATCGTGTTTTAAGTCTATTCCTAACTTTTTTACCTTAAATTTGCAAAATTTGTAATAATTACATATTTCAAGGTTAAATATTTTAAAAGGGTGACCTGCAAAAAATTTGACAATTTTTCTGTAAATTCATCTATTAATATCCTATCAGCAGTATGAATTTCATTTTGTTGTTCATGGTGGTGTTTCAGAATTCTGAGTACTTTAAACTCTGGTTTAAAAAACAAAACAAAAAAACTCTTATTCTCATACCTGCAAAAATTACATATTTCTAGGTCAAATACCTCAGAAGTGGAACCTACCAAAAATTGGAATTTTTTTCTGTAAATTCACCTATTGATATCCTATCAGAGTATGAATTTCATTTTGTGGTTCAGCGTAGTTTCAGTGGTTCAGCGTAGTTTCAGAATTATGAGTACTTAAACTCTAGTAAAAAAGCACTCTTGCAAAAAATCAATAAAAGATGCTTTTAGGCTGCTATTCATGGGCAAATGTTATACATTAATTAAAAACATTCCTAAAAAAATGTTGCATTTTTTATACTTTAAAATATATTTTGAGCTAACCTTATGTTAAGAGCACACATCAAGTCTTCAAATTTGAAAAATGAAGCATTGCGTTAAGACCAGAAGTAGTCAAAACCTGGGTTAAACTAGCAATCAGATATGCCTGAATTGCTCATTTTTTCAACTTGTAACATCACATGAGAAAACTTGAAAATTACATTGCCCTAGAGTGGGAATCGAACCAGCATCTCTCAATTTCCATTTGAGCATGCTATCTGTTATGCCACCCAGGACAACAAAGTTCCAAGTGTCTGAGTCTGAAGAATCTTCAGATTTTTCTGCCAGTCAAAGCTAATTCTGCTTTCTCATAGTGTGATTAAGTAAATCACCAGTATCTCAGATATGGAATCTGTGGAAGAAATATTCTTCACTAATACATGGAATGACAGGATTATTAACCTAGCAATAATTCAGGCATTTTTGATTGCTAGGTTAATAATCAGATCATTCCATGTATTAGTGAATATTTCTTCCACCGATTCCAGATATAATTTTGACTTTGGTTTGCAGTTTAAACCATTTCAGATCTTGAACTCTTAACTTTTAACACAGTTGTACAATTTACATACTTTTTATTGCATAAGTGATTATTCTTTCAGATAGGAAAACTGATTTGACCAGCAGAACTGTCTTTTAAATTGCATGAATTTTAATGTATTACATCCACAAACTTAAGTTATATGGAGAAAAATATTACAAACTCTAATTGCATAGTTAAGTCATGAGTAAAAGTGCATTTATGCCTGTGTCATTGGTGTGTATGCAATTAGTAAGGTTTTATTAAAAAAATTGAAGAAACATGCTTAAAAGTCCTTAAAAAGTGTTTATTTTTTTGTTGGTGAAAAAGATTGGAAACCCTGTAATAAGTTTATTACCAATAATGTTGATGTTTATTAATTTCTTGCAGGAGAAAAAATTAAAAAAAGTTCGTTCATTTTTATTCAGTAAGTTGTGAACTATGAATTTATTGTATATTTAGTGAAGTAGCACACACGAAACACCCTGACATTTAAATAAAATCAGATACTTCGAAACTTCATCTACAGGGTGGCGACAGATCTGGAAAATATGGAAAATCGGGAAAAGTCAGGGAAATTTGTGGCAAATCGAACAAAGTCTGGAATTTTTATTTCCGTCGTCCTAGCTCATCTTGCCAGCGGTAAAATAATAAAGCACTGGATGTTGTTTTAGCAAATATATTTGCAAGCTTTATGTCTGCATACTATTTCATTAAAACGACATAGTTTTTATCGTCTAAATGGCCATGTTTTCTTTGACTCAGGCTCCAACGCACCCTTTTTCAATCAATCCACAATTCTGCATGTGCCCCTAATGCCAGCACGATGTTTCTGGAATGGCTTCATGTTGTAAATATACATAATTCGGACTGAATTATGTGTGCACACACGATAAAAAAATCAAAAAGAGATACAATAATGTGTTAAAAAAGGGGGGGGAGAAAACAATTTTGGAATCACATTGTTTTTATTCATGTTTATAGGTCTTATTTTCTCTTTTATTTACGAAGTGTAATAGTATAAATTATTTACTTTGTATGCTTTGAAGTACCTTTTGCATCGGACGGATGCCCGCTGTGTGCATTATTTCTTTTTTCATTCTGATTGTTTGGGTACAAAAGTTCGTTACGGAGATCGTGATGTTACGTACGCTTCGCATTTTCTCGGGTTCGGTTTTAGGAGTGACCTTGAGGAGACATCCTTTGCGCAAGACCAGCTGGGTTTTCAGCAAATTTCGCAAGCTTTGTTTTTTTAGCATGTCTTTTGTAAAAAAAGATTGTGTTTCTGTTATCAGTATGTCCGTCCATATGTGGACACCATATCTTTACAACTGTTAGTCCGATTCTTTTTTTTTTTTTTTTTAGGAAGCTTGAAATGTGCGAATGATCATCATTTAATTTTTTTTACGATGCACAATTTCGCCACTAGAGGGCGTAAATGCAGATGATACTGTATTCAAAATACAGTTTATTCCATATATTTGCTTCTAAACATCTGATTAAAAAATTCTTTTACCTTTCGATTCTACTCATGTCAAAGATTATTTTAGGTATAGTCACTTTAAGTTACGCATAGATTCTCCGCTAAAGGGCGTAAAAGTAAATTGTGTTTCCCCTTATATCTCTGCTTCCAAAACTCCGATTTGAAAAATTCTTTCTGCAGAGGATGCAGCTCCTGATAGGAAGTATTTTGCATTTAATTTCTAATTTTTGGTATGAAACGGTTTGGCCACCAGGGAGTATAAGTGTTAATTTCTGCTTCCAATGTATTTGCAACAAAATCTAAGCAAAAATCTCGATTAAAAAATTCTTTAGCGGACCGTTACCTACCACTCACGTTGATAAACCTTTTCGGAATATTTTCTTCTTAAAATAACGCATGGTTTCTCTGCCAGGGGGATAGATGTATATTTTATTTTTGTCAATATCTCTGATTCTAAGAGTCCGATTTGAAAATTTTCTTCTTTGATGGATAGTTTGCCGAGCGACATGTTTTTCATATAATTTCAAAAAAAATTAAGCAGTTCATAGACTTTCCGCTAGGAGGCGTAAAGGTAAATTGCGTTTTCCACGGTATCTCTGCTTCTAAAACTCGGATTTGAAAAATATTTTCTGTACCAGATGCAGCTCCTGATGGTAAATGCTTTGCATATCATTTCTAATTTTTGGTAAAAATGGTTTGGCCACCAGTGGGCGTAAGTCTTAATTTCAGCTTCTGATGTATTTGCAGCAAAATCTGAGGGTCTACAATCTCAATCGGAAAAAAAATCATTTGTGGACCATTACTACTCATGTTATTACTACACCCGAAAATTTGGTGTCGTCTTTCTTGTTCTCTTTCTGTTGGGTCATTTTTACGTGATCCGCTGCAGCTCCACGGCGATCCTGACCCCACCTGCCAATGGCGTGTGCGGCCGACCGAGCCGTTTACCTCCTTTTTCTCTCAGTTCCAACAGCAGAAGAGTAAGAATGTTTTCTCCTGGGAACTCACTGGCCTGACTGCTGACCCCTGACCTCTGCTCATTGGCCAAAATCCTCATAGCAACAAGGTTGCCATCCAACCAGGAGGGTCAGTTACTTTTGTGCCAAAAGGATGAAGCTAAGCAGATGCCATCTCATCCCCCAACTGACTGACCTTTCTTGCCGACCCCAGGAATTCTGAAGGGGCGGAAAACGCAACAACTTCCTGTCCTTTTGCTAAAAATAGCATGCTCGCATTTTGCTTCTCAAAAAGACGATGCTTTTGAGACACTTTCTCAACAACCGAATTCTCAAAATGGCTGGAATGCTGAAGAAAAAAACTACAAGTTCACATACAATAAATTCGCCTTCCATACGAAATAAAATTCCCTTGTTCTGTAATAAAAAATGCCGCTACAAATGAAAAGGAATGAAGTTTGAAAGTCTAGCACAAATCATTTAGTTATTTTTTTTTTTTTCAAATGTAATTTCGTTCTTTTGGGGTCAGATAAAATGAAAGAACTGTACACTCATTCTCCCATTTAATCCTTCCCAGAAGGAAAAGCGTGTTCTGAAACGAGGATTTTTTTCTTTTGTAGAATTTTGAGAAAATTTATCAGATTTCCTTAAATTCACAAGAAAAAAAATCCTGCGACAAAACAAAAGCACAAATATCGAGAACTGTATTCAGTTGTTAAAATTATCTTGTCTCAAGGCAATGCTCATGTTGAAAGGGGTTTCTCTGTTAATTTTGGGAGCCTTATTTGATAACATGAAGGAGACAACATTGGTTGCGTACAGGACTGTGTATGATGCAACAACACAAATTGGTGGTGTTCAAAACACAAGGATAACAAAACCTTTATTACTGGCAGCCTGAAATTCTCGATCTAAATATGCTGAAGTTGTGAAGGCTGCTTAAAGTGAAGATGATAAGAAAAAGAAAGCACAGAATGAAAAAAGGAAGGTTTCAACGATGGTACAGCAGCTACAGGTCAAGAAAGCAAAAATTCTTCAAGATGAAAAAGACAGTTATTGTTGAAAAAAATTAAATTTCTAGCAAAACATAAATTTTTGTAGCTTACATACTTTTTGAAAGTACAGCCGACTTTTCAAAAGTCAAATCCAAAGGGAAGCGAGAAAAAATTCAAGGTGTCAACTGAAAGTTACACGAAATCATTACATATTTAGGTACGTTAAAGACGTACCTAAATATGTAATGATTTCGTGTAACTTTGTGTATTTATATATTATTAATGTGTATTTATTTACATCTTTAACTGCATATTTTTAAAGTGTAAGTATTTTAATGTATTCAAAATGTTGTTTGAGTCATCACAATAAAATAGGATAAACTTAATATACTGAATTACCTGGCTACTGTTTGAAGAGATCTGTTAATAGAGTTTGCTGTTTTTATTGGCCTTTCATGTTCAACAACAATTTCAAGTGTGCAGTTGCATTAAAAATTTCATCACTTGTTTCAAGTGTGGCTTCAAAAAAGTTTTGCAAAATGTTTGTTGCTGCCAGGACTTTTCCCCCTAACAGTAGAGGTTAGGGCGCTCCTCTGACTCATCTTCATTGCTAGGTTGGGGATTTAGTTGGCCTATGTCTTCATCCCCCACTCTTAAATCTTCTCAAACCTCTATTTCAGTGTCGACGTTTTCACGTGCATAAAATGTTTCTTTCTTATCTAACATTAAATTTTGCAGAACTAGGTTTCATTATTCAGCAAGTTTATGTCCCACCAGATCTTCAAGTTTCTTCACTTTTCTAATGGTTGCAATTTCGATGATGTATCGGCTAGCAAAAATTGGATGTTTACGGATTAAATTTCAAAAATGCATTCATGCACAGTACAATTATTAATAATGAGAATATTGTATGCATCTGCAGCACCATTTTTTTATAGAACATTTTCATACAGTTTTGAAAAATTCCATTAGTTATTCAGGTGTCTTTATTTGATTGATTGTCTGTGAGTCAAGATTTTACTCCAGAAAAAAATCTAGGTTTTTTAGATTTGCCTATCATTATTGGCTTAAGTTTCTTAGGTTCACTCATGTTAGCTTCTAAAAGTAACAATACATGATCTTTGCTGTGCTTCCCGCACAATGGGCAGTTTCACCTTTCAAAGATATACAGGGTGTCCGAGAATTATTGGACACATTAAAAAATTATGAGTATTGTCTGTTTTTTGTCACGTATTGCTAACACAGTTTCTATATTTTTGTTTTGCAGAATTGTTATTCCCCGAATCCGATAGATGGTGCTAGGTGTGGCCTGATGAGGAATGTATGAGAAATGCGAAATCAGTAGTCATGTCATGTCCGTACAGCAGAAGGCGATGTGTGTGTTATGGCTTGCGGAATTAAAGTTAAAAGACAGTACCGTTTAGAGTATGGTTGTAATCCTCTGTCAGTGAATTCAATTAAGTGGTGGATGAAACAGTTTAAAGAAACTGCCAATGTGGAGCATCGTGGAGGAGCCGGTAGGCCTAGCATCAGCGGTGAAACGGTTGACCAAGTTAATGAAAGTTTCCGACAAAGCCCCAGGAAATCCCTTCGTAAAGCAAGCAGAGAACTGTGCATTTCAAAATCGACAGTTCACGATATCTTGCATAAGAAATTAAAGTTTCATGCTTATAAAATTCAAATGGTGCGAAAGATGCATGTAAATGATCACACTCTGCGATACGCTGAATTGAGTGGAAAACAACGAAAACTTTCTCAGTACTGTAATTTTTAGTGATGAATCCACATTTCATGTATCAGGTATTGTGAATCGTCACAACTGTAGGATATGGGGCAGTGAACCGCCTCATGCTGCTATTGAACTGGAACGTGATTCTCCAAAAGTTAATGTGTGGTGCACCCTATCAAAAAGAGAAGTGATTGGCCCTTTCTTCTTCTACCAAAAAACTATAAATGATGACATTTACTTGGATATGCTAGAAAATTTCGCTATACCCCAGATCAAAAGATATGACAACGTTGTTTTCCAACGAGACAGTGCCTCCGCATTGATCAACGTATGTACGCAAGTGTCTAAATGAGCATTTCCCCAACAAATGGATTGAGCGTGGTGGTCCCATTCCGTGGCCTCCTCGCTCTCCAGATCTAACTCCATTCGATTATTTCATGTGGGGTTATGTGAAGGATCGTGTCTATCAGACGCCTTGTACTGATTTGCAGGAACTGAAGCAGCATGTCACAGCTGCTATTAATTCCATAACTCTTCAGATGCTTGCCAATACATGGCATGAAATCGAGTATTGCTTGGACATACTACGAGCAACCAAGGGATCTCACATCAAAATTTATTAACTTGTGTAGTTACATTGTAAGTTAGTACAGTCAGTTTCTTTCTATCTGTTTAATGTTTTGTTTTATATAATTTTGTAACGTGTCCAATAATTCTCGGACACCCTGTAGTATTGTCAGGCAGACACTTTAGCACAGTCTCATTTTGTCATCATCGGAAACATGTTTGATCATAATATTTTAAAATGGTTAATGGTAGTCAGTTTCTTCAGCCATTTGGAACAGATCTCTTCATCCGTGATTACTTTTTCACCACAAAGCTTATAATATCTGTTTTTGTGACAATTTCTGAAACCAGAAATCATTTGATCTATATATACACTGGCATGCAAAAATTAAGGACGAGGCTGTTTTTCGAATGTAACGTCATGCAGAAGTGCTCCACATCGACTCAAATCATACCATAAGATCCCCAAGATGTAAGAATATGGGACAAGTGAGCAAAACCGTCCAAACAAGGAATACAAAGGCACTTTATTGAAAAAGTAGCTTCAATCACAACTGGACAGAAGACAAACATCCATGTGACAGGCGACTGCCAAGAAAAATCCAGTCTTTAGTAGGGGATATGATCACCCCTGACTGCGTTGCAGGATTTACAACATCTGTCCATGCTGAGGACGAGGTTGTCCAGGAGCTGTTGAGGCATCACGGCCCATTCCTCTTGTAGCGCCAATCGCAGCTGCGGAATCGTTGCTGACGGCTAGTGATGTGCTGCCAAGCGTCTCCCGAGAAGGTCCCACACGTGTTCGATTGGATTTAAGTCCGGGGACCTTGCGGGTCAATCCATGCATTGAATATCTTCATTCTCCAACAGCTCTGCGACAGCCACTGTATGATGAGGTGTAGCGTTGTCGTCCATGAAGAGGAACTCAGGACCCACAGCACCTCTAAACAGATGCACGTGAGGCAGGAGAACCTCGGTACAATAGCGGACACCAGTGACTGAACCTCCTTGGATGATGTGGAGGTCAGTACGGCTACCAAGCATGATACCGCCCCAAACAAGAACTCCGCCACCTCCAAACCTGTCCCTTTCGATGATGTTGGAGGTGTGATTGCATGTTCCCTGCTCTCTTCAGATGTGTATACGTCCAGAATCGCTCGTCAGACTAAATCGGCTCTCATCCGTAAAGAGAACTCGACCCCATTGCTGATGTGTCTAGTTCTTGTGTTCCTGGCACCACAGAAACTGCCGTCTCCGATGAGCAGGCGTTAATGGCACACAGCGTACTGGTCATCGTGCAAATAGACCACTTTTGTGCAGCCTCCTGGCCACGGTAAAATGCTATAATGGACGTCCAGTTGTCTGTTGCATGTGCCTTGCGATTTCTCCCGCTGTCTGCCGTCTGTCTCTTCTCGCCGTGGTTGCTCATGGACGACCACTGCTAAACTCTCGGACAGCTGTTCCTGTCGTTTGAAATGCTCTCCAAGTTCGTTAACGATCCCGAACTCCTCGGCCACACTTGTCACACTTCGACCTTCTTCCAACTTCCCAATGATGTGACCTCGGGTAAAGTCATCCAGATGTCGTCTACTAGATTGCCTGTTGGCCATATCACACGGTGGCAGCAACTCGACGTCGTTCAAACCGTTGTACACCGTGCAATAGCTTTCACCGAATTGCTGAGCTTACACCGCCCGTGTGCTTTATACCCTTCCAACACTCCCCCTCCTACGTCATGCTGCATATATACGCATGCCCTACCGTACCGGACCCTAGTCTATCTCCTGAGTGGTCTTTCGGTCCGTTCTGCCTGCTCGTTCCGCTGTTATGCTAATTTCTCCTCTTCGTCCTTAATTTTTGCACACCAGTGTAGTTGCTTTCTGATGACTTTAGCTTCCTCTCTCATCATATTTTCTTCCAGTTTCACATTTTTATCTTTACACTGAATACACATTTCACTTCCATTAAGCATCCCTCAAATATTCTAATATCTGCACATTTCTTTTTTTTTTTTTCTTTTTGATGAAGCTTCCTTAAAAAAAATGTTAATCACTTTTTTATTCTTTAGAATTGTTGACATTGTGCTTTCCAGTATTACAAAATGCTGTACAATTTTTTTTTTTTTTTTTTTTTTTTTTTTTTGGCTGCCTTCAACATCTTTAATAACTGATTTTATCAGCAAGGGACAGTGTGTTCAACTTGTGATTTGAAGCCACAAGTTTAGAAAAATAAGTTTTATGAAACAAAGCTTGAATTTGTTCAGAACAAGAATATACAACATAAACTTAACAAAAAGTGCTACTGAACACCATCTGTCTATTAGGTCGAATGGTAAGATGCCAGTCTGAAATTATTTCTTAATGTTAGTTAAAGATGAATGTTTGATCACTTATTGGTGGAAATTGAAGATGTGCTGCAAGGAGTGTAGTTGCACTCTGTCCCTGGCTGAGTGGTGGCATAATTATTTCAGAGGGAGGTCACTTTCCAAGGTTAAAGTGGTCAGTGTGGAATGTTTGCTTTTGTTGTCTATTGTTATTAATGAGCTATGCATCAAAACCTTATGTTGTTTGCATTTTATGGGCTATTTTTTATTTTTATACAAGAATATTTTGAGTTATCACGTTGGCCACTAAAAAACCTTTGATTTATCAAGACCATAACTTCATTATGTGCCTAGGGCACTTGCAAGGAATTTTACTTTTTTTTTTTGGGGGGGGGGGGGGGGGTTATCAGAAATTCAGTGTTATCAAAGTTAGATATATCAAGAGTTGACTTCATCTGTAAAAATAGAAGTAAAAAAGTTTTTTTATTATTTGCCTTTGTATTCATTAACTTTTCTGGTTTGTATGCAGTGGTCAGGGGAAAAAGTACATTTTCACGTGGAAAACCTGGAAAAGTCAGGGAATTTTTGTTCATGATTTTGTAGCCACCCTGATCTAACAAAGATAAGTGCAACATGAATTTGTGTTTATTTTCCACTTGTTAAAGAAAACTGTAATTTGAGAGAGATTTCAAGAAGTCAGTATTGTGCGTTTGGCTTGCCTGATATGAAAAACAAAATCAAAACAGCAAAATGAATTTACCAATATCTTGTAGTTCATTGTACCGATTACTACCAAGTGTGTTTCTTCTTTTATTTTTATTTTTTTGTATAGCATAGATTTAGGTTTTTTATTAGTATGCTTTATAGTAGAGCGTGTTTGTGCATTTGTCATACCTTTAAAATTTCTGTGCCATAAATTGTTTGTTGCATTTTGTAGGTTATTGCACGTCGTCTTTTGCAGTCCAAGCAAACAATACCTCATTATTACTTGTCTGTTGAAGTAAATATGGATAGTCTATTAAAGTATGTGCATTTTTGTAGTTTTCTTTTAGTTAGTGTATGAATAATGTCCCAGTGACTTTCTGAGTTGTATTAATAGTTAAGTGGATTGCTCAAAAACATTAAATTGTGCAAATACCATTAGTTTCAGAAGCAGTTCCAATAACAACAAAAATTTGTAGTTATCACCAGAATCAAATATTTTTCCTATTGAAAAAAGTGCTGAAAAATGTGGGAAATTTCTTGAAAGATAGAAATAAACATTGCCAAGTCATTGAGCACTCACTGCCTTGGTGGTGCAGTGATCTAAGTGCTGGCTACTGACCAGTCATCCAAGATGGGTCTGGGCTCAAATCCCAGTGAGGCATAGATGTTGTGTTTGTCTTGAGGTACTTGCTCTCTCCCTTCCGTAGAACCAGTGACCCTAAATTAGGAACGGGCAACTGCTTATGACCCATCAAGTTGTTCACAGTGGTCATTAAACTTCCAAACGACAACAAGAAAAAAGAAAAAAAAACATTGAGCACTTGTGATCAGAAATATGCTCTTTACCATTTGCAGACGTGCCACCCTTCAAAATCTAAAAATCAGGAGATTTTTTACAGCTCATAAAATCACATGAGCGCTATTTTTTATCGACATTTTTCAGATGCCGGAGCAATTTTCCAGAAGTCGTATTATTGGTACATAGCATTTTTAATGTTTAAAAAGTTATTCTAAATGCAGACTGTATGTTTATATGCAAAATACAAAGCATAGTGAAAATAGTTGTCAACCAGATACAATTAATAGCATTAATAATTAATACAAGATATGTACTTAATTTTTGATACATTATTTAATCATAATTAATCTTTATCCTTATTTAGTGAATGTACAGTAGCCAATTTAGCTCTCTTTAACAAAGATCTACAAAAGTTTTGTTCAAAGCATTTTTCTTTCATTCTGGACTTTAACTGTCAGCAGTTTTTCCAGTGTTGGAATAGAGAGAGAGACAGAGGTATCTGTCAAAACAAATGTGGAAGTGTCGAGCTTTCTTCTTGGTTGGAGGTTTAACGACCACAGTGAGCACCTCAGTGGGCTATAAGCAGTCTTCCATCCCTAATTTAGGGCCACTGGTTCTAGGGAAGGGAGAGAGCCAATGCCGTAAGACAAATACATCATACTTGCCAACTTAGGAAAATGTGCATCAGTAAAACTTTTGCGTGAACGCCATTTACCACAAAACAAAACATAATTATATTAATAAATATGCAGTAAAATCTCTGCATATGCCACAAGAACTAAACTAGTTTTATCTGTGTTTAAAATAATATTAAAAAAAACATAAAATAAAATCTTAATTTTGTTCAATGCTAGCCTTGCAAACCTGTGGTGTTTCAATACTAAACTAAAATTTTTATTTGCTGATATCTTTGTTTCCCTTCCCATTTCTTTATTATCGTCTTTTTTTTAATGCCCTTTGATGACAATTTTATCCATCATGAATGCATGATAGCTTTCACTATTTTAGACAAAAGATGAACAGTGTAACTTTGAAAATATAAATACTTTTGAACACCATGCATCAATTTTTACAAATTTTTCAGCTTCGTCACTTTCGTTTTTGGACCCCCCCCCCCCACCACCACCACCATTTATCAAACGGAAATGCAAATTATTTGGGGGTGAATATTTAAGAATACAGGATACATGTTCTGATCATCATTGGGGGAAAAAAATTACAGTTACAGGGGATATATCTTTGCTACGTCCGATTACCGTTTTCGGACATTTTCCCTCCATTTTCAAGTTGAAATACAAATATTTATGAAATAAAAGGATATTTAGCAACAATACTAGGCAGAGGAAACATCACTTGAAAAGTAAAATTATGATTACGGCAGAAATCTTCACTGCGTCTAACTTCCGTTTCCGAAAGTTTTGAAAGATGAAACTTCCGTTTCTGAAAGTTTTGAAAGATGAAACTTCCTCTTTTGAAAGTTTCAGGCGGAAAACATCCTCCACTGCTACTAATTGCCCCAAAATTTATATTCAGTTATGCATCGATCTCGTGAATAACCCAAATTATGACTGAAAAGGAGAAATTCCTTGAAGCCATCGCACTCTCATGCCTAAAGATTACAGCGAAATTTCTTTGCCCTCGAATTTCCGTTTTCTGACATTTTTCCTCCATTTTCAAACTGAAATACAAATATTTACGGAATAAAATGATATATAACAACAATACTGGACAGAGGCAACATCACGGAAAAAAGAACGGTTACAGAAAAAATCTTTATTTCGTTTACTTCCGTCTCTGAAAGACGAAATACCCTCCCGATGCCTATTTTTACGAATTGGTAAAATTCTTCAATGAGTAGTTTTACGTGCCAAGAAAAATTCACGACGCGTATTTTTACGTGTCGATAAAAATTCTCCATGCGCATTTTTACGCCTCGAGAAAAATTCCCGAAGCATACTTTTACGCGTTGATAAAATTTCGATGCGTACTAGACGCGTAATTAGATTATGCATTTTGGAGAACTCTGGTCGGCACAGCACTTGAGCACTCCATGGGAGAGAAAGCTACCCAAGGAGACGCCACAAAGCGGAGACATCGTTATACTTGTGATGGCTCCGCATGAAGCCGGCAAGTCAAAGATGACATCATTGCATAACACGGCGCTCATAAGGTCCGGTAGAAAATCTAAATGGATGGTTGCAGGGGATTGAAATATTTCGATTGAGCAATCGAAATATTAAAAAATCCGTAAAGAAAGACTTCTATCCGTAAATCAGTAAAATTCAGCGGAAATCCGTAAAAGTTAGCAAGTATGCAACAACCATGCCCCACTGCGATTCAAACCCGGACCCATCTCGGACAATTTGTTGAAAGCCGGCGCTCAGTTTCACAACTTTATTATGCAGCAAAGACAACAACTAATATGTAAAGAAGAAACAAATTGCCAGATATAACATAAAATAAAACATTAAAAACCGCGAAAGTGGCGTAATGCAAAAGGAAAAATCTCCCGCAAAAAGTAAGCGAAAGGAATGAGAAAAAAAAAATTCACAAACCAAGTGTACACAAAATGCTACAATAGAAGATAAAACAAAGTTGACAATAACAGATTCGCAATTAGAGATGAACAAAGGAGCACATTAATCTTCTACAAAATGCGACAAACATAGTGCAAAACAAGAAATTAAAATCTCCACAGTAAAGCAAAACTGAAAAGCACTCCACAAAACTCTGAAGAAAACAGAGCTTGCAGCTAAGAGCGGGGAGACGTGAAACGATAAGTAGGTCACAGCTGGCGCGAGAGTGTGTTTGTAACCAACATAAAATAGACCACTGCGCCACCGGGGGTGGCTTTCTTTTTGCAGATATGAGGAGAGGAAAAGTACGATACTGAGGACTGTAAATGCCGTCTTGCATCGATGCAGAAAGAAAAGATTTCACAAGCGGTTCAAAATCTTTTTCTTCTGCGTCGATCCAAGGCGGTGGTTGATGGAATTTCGACCATCATAACGGCTAATTATCGGCGAGAATCGTGAGAATTTGACATTTATCCGGAGGGCAGGAGGAATGGCTGAAAATCCAGAGTCTCGTCGCCTAAATCTGGAGAGTTGGCACGTCTGCATTTGGTGTCACCTTAATGATTTTGAATATTATAGAAAAAAGGAAATCGGTAGTGTCAAGAAGACATTAGTGTTGGACATCATAACTGCCTTGTGGCTAAAATATTAAGGGTGCACAGCCTTCTAAGCTCCTTATATAATTGGACTTGCATTTAGGTGACATTTAAGGTAACGGATGTGTACTATGTTTGTCATATGGTTCTGGTCCCAAGTATCTCCCATCCCTGAAATCAGTAACAAATTATAGATGAGAGGGGTGTTTTCACTGCTAATGGGGACTTATTGGATTAAGAAAACTGGCCATCATAAAATGCAATAACTATGGTGATAACTCACATTTATAGAATCAGAACTGTCTAGTTTCATCTCAAACTAATAAAGTACTCTAATACTTGATGGCAAACTCCATGTCAGTGGTAGTGGTACTCATTAAAAGAAAAATTGTAAAAATCGAAGATGGTGTGGTGGATATCATGTGATGATTTGACGTGGACTGACCCAGTAGATTTTTAACTCTCTTTTCTACTGCACACTGTAATTTTTAATGGATTTTTTATAGTCTCCATTATATTCTTTGCATATGGGAATATCTCAAAGAAGATATTGCATTTATTAAAATAGTTGCAAAGTCATATGGATATTATACACTCTTTGCCAAAATAAATAAATAAATAAAACACCCGGAAGAAATCATCTAACCCCCCCCCCCCCAAGTAGTGCAGTGGTCTAAGCGATGGCCTCTGATCATTCGTTTGCTGAAAGGGGTCCGGGTTCGAATCCCAGTGAGGCATGGATGTTGTGTTTGTCTTACGGCACTGGCTCTCTCCCTTCCCTGGAACCAGTGACCCTAAATTACATTAGGGATGGGCGACTGCTTATAGCCCATTGAGTTGCTCTCAGTGGTGGTCAAACCTCCAATCAAAAAAAAAAAGAAAAAAAGAATCATCTAATCAAGATGAAAATTGGTATGTGCAATGTATATGACATAGGAAAGCAAATGATTGCAAATCCTGAACAGTTGGGCCATTTATTCAAGTAAAACAGCTACACGAGTGGAACAAGTCAATACATTGCAGCGCTACTTTTGGCTTAGATACAAGTGGTTACCAAGTGTGGCATAGACGCATACAGTTCACGGTTATTGTTCTGAGGTAAAGCATGCCAAATGGTGTCCAAATTTTGGGCCAGTTTGCCGACATTCCGGGATAGACATAGGTGGTGCCCCATTGTGTCCCAAACATATTCCATCGGTGAGAGGTCAGATGATTGAGCTGGCAATTAAAGGGTGTCCACATTACAGAGTCAGGCTTGGGATAGCTGTGCTGTGTGTGGCTGGGCATTATGCTGTTGAAAAATTGCTTGGTGATGTTGTGACAGGAATGACAACACAACAGGTCGTGAAATGTTGTCAATGTACCGTTGAGCAGCGAGGGTGATACAGAAGACTACTAAGGGTGTCCGGTTATCGTAGGAAATGGCTCCTCAGGCAGTCACTCCCGATGTTGCAAGCCGTGTGCTGTTCCATAGTAAAGGCAGGATCCATGCATTAACCGGGTCATCTCCAGGCATGTATAAGCTGATCATCAGTGTCAAGTGGAAACTGTGATTCATCACTGAAAATAACACGCCACTGGACACTATCCCACATTGATCGGGCCCAACATCACTGCAACCGGTGCCGACAATGCTAGCTGGTCAGCGATAGGCGGCAGAGTGGCCTCCTTGAATGTAGTCCCAGTGCCACAAGTCTTCTGGAAATTGTCTGGATGGCCACTTCCATACTTGTAGGCAACAAAACATGGCGACAGGTGGTTGAGAGCGATGAATTCTGTTCGTGCAGTTCTCACAGTCGCTCGATCCTTGAGTTCTGACATTGCCATTGCGTTGTGCCCTCCTCAACTCATTGACACCAACAGCATTCGATTGCCGCATCTCTGTGACCCAAATGCCTAGCGACATGGCCAAATCAGCCTCTCTCAGCCCAATTATATCTCCTCTCTCAAACTTTTGTCAACTGCTCATAGGGTGCATAGATCTGACGTCAAGGCATCATGGAGGTTAATGCAACCCCAATCCACTGTCACAATTGTCCCTGCATGTGAACTTTGCTCTTGATATACCCTCCTCAATGCATGGCTCCCATATGCTGTGACGGGCCACTATTTAGTCATTAGTCCTTATTTTTTAATCATTTACATATTCAGCTGTGTGGTAGTTGCATGCAATGTTTCATCAGGATCGAGCAGCTTTCTCTGGGTGCTTAGTTTTTTTGGGGAGTTTTTTTTTTTGGCAAAGGGTGTATGAATCATCAATACAGTAATGTATAACTTCAAACATAATAAAAATAATAAAGGAAAAATAAACCAAAATATGAATATCATTAGAAAGAGTAACTTTTCCTGTGTTGTGTGAGATACTTATTCTGTTCTTTGTGTGTTGCTAGTTTTCAGATCTGTTTTTGCTGGACTCCCAGCCTTCACAAGATCTAGGGAAATGAGTCAGCTGCTGACTGGTCCGTTTCATCATTTCTGGCCCCAAGCTGGCCACTCTACCACCAAGATTAACATTATATTGTTTGAGAACATTTTAGATGTTAGTGGAAAGTTCCATGGGACCAAGAGATAGGAAACAAAGGGGAAAAACTGCATCTTATTAAGCCAGTTCTTGGACTCAGATCTTCAAATTTTTACAAGAATCGTAGTGAGGAAGTTGTACATCTCCACATTGGGCATTGTTGTTTCACTTCTGTGACAACACTGCCTGCCTCTGTGTGTGAGATGTGCAATTCACTATTGACTGTTACTCATGTTTGTGTGTCATCATTTAAACAATCAGTGTGGTGTGTCTTTGCTTTCTTTTTTAAAATGTATCAATATTTTTCTTTTTTTGTGGTGTGTCATTTTTGTATCAGCCCTTTACTTTGTTTGATGTAATGTTCATGTATTGTGTCTTACACATCCCCCCCCATGATACTTTGATGTTACAGTTTTGTTTCTGTTTATCAGTTGTTTACCAATCAACTTGGTTAAAGATATCGCTTTGTTGTCCAGCAGCAATGTTCATCCTCCTTCTTTGTACTTGTTGAAGGCATTATATTAAATAAGCTGAAATGGTTTAGTTTCACACTAGGTGCTTTTAACAGATTTCTAACAATAGTGCATGTAGTTGTGTGTCTGCTGATATAAAATGCAAACATATTGGTCAAGTTGAATAATCTCCATTGTAAGGTGCATAGAAATCTATACTTTGCATTTTCTTTTCTTTCTTTCCTTTTTTTTTTTTAATCTTCGTCTATTCTTTTTAACAGTAGTCTTCCTGGTTTTGTGAAATACTTCCACTTGGAAAAAAAAAATAATCTGTAATCTTTTCTTCTTTCCCAAAAATTGAAACTACATTAACAAGCAAAATGTATTAAATTACTGTGTATACTTACATGTGTGTGTGTGTTTGTTTGTATGTATTTGTACATCTAAATGCCATGCAAGTGAACTACTTCAAAGGATTTTTTTTTTTTTCAGGTTAAGAACCGAGTTGAACGAAATACTTAGCAAAGAAAACAAAAAGCTATCTGTAAATGATTTTTTAGTCAAAGCATCAGCAGCAGCATGTAAAAAAGTTCCTGCAGTAAATTCATCTTGGCAGGATACCTTCATAAGGCAGTAAGTAATATACTCACTTTTTCTTTTAGTATAATAAGCTTAAATTGTAGTTTTAAAAGATGTCATGTGACAAACTCTGATTAGTTATGGTTCTATGAGTCATTTTTGGGATCCCAGAATAAGGTAGGTGGTCAAAGTGCATTGCATATTAAGTCAGTCATATAAAAGTAGTGGAAAGTTACACGAGTTACATTATACAGCGAATTCCCGTTAGAACAAATTTGACAGGACCACCTAACGCCGTTCGTTATAATGAAATTTCGTAACAACTGGAATTTTTTTTTCTGAAGAAATTTTAATCTAACGAAAAATTCAAAAAGAGTGACATCAAATTTTTGCTTAAAAATTTTCACTTTCAGATATGCTTATAAAAACAAAAAGAAATACCTAAAAAAAAGCTTTGTAACAAACCTTTGCTTATATGTACGTACATACAGTACATATAAGTAATTACACTTTGTGTGTTTACACAAATTCACTCTCTCTATATATGTTTGTACAAATCCTTTTGTTGCTTTAGAAATAAAAGATTTGCAGCGAATGCCCATACTTGAAGAAATATCCTCAGAGACGTTTGCCTCATAGGAAACAGAATGACGTACTTTTTTGAAGCATGAAAGTGCCTCCGATACATTGATGTTTGGCAACGAAGTCATGACATCTTTGTCATCTCTACTTTCCTGATCAGCTCCGTCATTTTGTTTGTCTGTAATGGACTGTATGTGTCGGCATCGATCAGTTCATACGAGGTAAATAAACAATCGTCTACCTGATAGACTCTGCAACCGAGTTCTATGCTGTTTCAAGTTTGATAGATGTTTCAGTGTCCATATCTTTTTCTGCTGAATTCTTTTGATTGGAATCAATCAATGCAGCATGTTTCCAGCAGTTCACAATGGTTTTTGGCTAATTTCGTTCCATTCTCCTGCAATCATATCCATAGCCTCTTTGGTGGTTGTTTGTCTTTGCTCAGTTCTTTCAATCCTGTGGAGAATTTGCTTCATTAACAGGCTTCGATAGCAAGTTTTCACATTTCTTATGATTCCTTGATCTAAAATCTGTAAAACGACAGTACAGTTTGGCAAAAAATAGTCAACACGAATGCAGTCTAAAGTTGGGGACTCTTTATGAGATGTACAATTTTGGGATGAAAAGAATGTTTTTTTTTTTTGTTTTTTTTTCTTTTCTTTTCTTTTCATTTCTTTTCATTTCTGCACTAAACTTGATCAGTCATTAAAAATGTTTCTCGTCATCCAAGATTTTTTGCTTGATGTGTATCCGCATGGCAGTGAGTGAACATTTTTCAAGCAGCAAGGCTTAGCAGATTTGTCAACAATTAAGACTCCCTTTTTCAGTTTGTGATTGATTGCAGCAGAAAAGTGAAGTAAGATGTTGCTTTTATCTTTTCCCTCCAATGCATTTGTCTACTTTAAGAGCCAAAGTTTTATTCTGCTCGAGTTCAAAAAATGTTACTGCTTCATCTGCATTAAACACATCATCTGGAGTGTAAGAGCTCTTAAGTTTTGCCACTCTCCATTCCCTGACACTTTACATGGGTGCATCACTAGCTTCACCGCAAATCACTTTTATTACAACACCATATCTTTCACTGAACCGATCGAGCCAACCAATGCTGGCCTGAAAATTATAATGTCCAAAGAGTTTTGGCAAATTGTAAAGCTTTTTGGGGAATTAGTGCCCCACTGATTGGCATAACCCACGAACGCACATCTTAAAACCACATGAACACAGATGAATTGACATTTTGAAGTGTCCCCTACCAAATTATTTTTCTCTTAGGCCCAATAACTGGCTTTTGCAGTTGAACTTCAGTTACTGCACAATCATTCAGAAACATTGAAAGAGTTGGATTGATGCCATATTTTTTTTTTTGGCAATATCTCCTTTGTTTACTTCCAGATTCTATTTCAGTGACATTATTTTTCTTTTTCTCCAAAGAGAACTGTTTTCACTTTAATGAGCTCATTTTACATACAAGAAGTCAAGGAACCCTGAGTGAAAAAGAAACAATGTGTGAGAACACTTGTTCCTCTCCTCTTCCCAAACTGGTTCAGTAGCATTCCTTTCATCTCTAAACCATAAAGTGAGGATGAGGGGATAGTTGCTGCTTGAAGATGATACTCTGATATTATGAAAATCTACTGTAGCGCACCATCGCCGATACACAGAAGTACCGATTGATTGACTGCAGGCGGGCATGTTGTGGTCATGTCAGCCATTCAACGGACACTGGCAATCAAGGATAGCAGATTCATATGGGGAAAAGGATGGGGAACAGAAAAAGGTGGCTGTAAGGCAGAGAAGCTAGTCGCCAAATCCACTGCTCTGCGTGTTGGTTCCGTAGGCAACGTTTGTCTAAGTCATGGGCTACATCACGTTCAGCTTATGTGTCTATAAGCTGAACGTGATGTGTCAATATTTAGATACGACTTTTAAAAGTCGTACCTAAATTCTTGGCTCTAAATTGTCATCCATGTTCTCATGGGGACGCTACTATTTTGCGAAATACAGAATCCAGACGACTTACCTGTGTAATCAGAATGAAGAGGTATTTCATGGATGGTTTATTCAGACGTATCTACGCTGCCGGACAATTGCTAAGGACGGATGACAATAGCAACGATAGCAACCATAAAATTGAAGGCAGGAAAAGGTGGAAATTAGCATAAGTGCGGGATACAGTAAGACGTGTTGTGCGTATGCAAATTTTGGATTGCCGAACTTGTTCGTGACGTCATAGCGTTGATAAGAGATATAAAGGATTTGACGCGTATTGACCGTTGTTGTTCAAACGCAAAGTTGAAAGGGAAAGAATCAATTGACGAACTTGCAATTTTCAGTATGTCTTCCCGACATCACCTAGATGATTTTACGCGTAGCCGTATTATTGGCAAGATTGAAGAAGGGCGAAAAATAACAGATGTTGCCAGGGAGTTCGACGTCAGCCACAGTGTTGTTTCAAGGCTTTGGAAATCATTTCAAACAAATGGAGAGTGTAGCAAACATCACGGGGGAGGTCATGTTCGCAGTACAACACCTGCAGAAGAACGGTACATAGTGCTATCAACAAAAAGACACCGGCGCAGCACAGCTAGTGAGGTAGCAAATCAGTTTATGGCTGCTACTGGCAAGCGGATCTCCCGAAAAACTGTCGCCAGACATTTGCATGAAGGAGGACTATACGCCCGCTGTCCTGTTGTGTGCATCCCATTGTCCAGACGTCACCGTACCGCCCGTTTGCAATGGTGCCATCAACATCGCAATTGAACTGATAATGACTGGTCTGCTGTCCTCTTCTCAGATGAGAGTAGATACAGTCTATCGTCTGATTGTCAACGACAGTTGATCTGGCGTGATAGTGGTACTGCATATTGTCCAGCAAACATACAGGAAAGGGACCGATATCCGACATGTAGTGTCATGGTATGGGCTGGCATCATGATCAATGGCCGTACGTTCCTCTATGTGCTTCCAACTGGGACTATGACTGGCCAACAATACATTAATGATGTTCTGCTACCTCATGTTCACATGTTCCGTGGTGCTGTCGGTGATAGATTCATTTTCATGGACGACAACGCAACATGTCATCGAACAGTCGCTGTCCAGGAGTGTCTTGAGAGCGAGGATATTCAACGCCTCGTATGGCCAGCACGTTCTCCAGATCTGAATCCCATTGAAAATGTGTGGGATGCTTTGGGGAGGAGTCTTGCTGGTCGCCAATGCCCTCCAATAAACAAGGACACCCACATCCGTGCACTGACAGAGGAATGGGATAAATTACCCCAACAGCTGCTTGATAATGTTGTGCAAAGCATGACACGACGTGTGGAATCTTGCATCGCCCTCCATGGTGGCCATATCCCGTATTGACATCTTACGCCGGAACGCCTGCGGACAGTAGTTGCATTTTTTTCACGTTTATGTATTCTGCACAAAATGGCCTGTTTGTCCCTTGAACACGTTCCAAAGCCTTCTGGATTTCAGAGCACAATAAATTGTCTTTCTTGTAATGTCCTGGCATTCTGACATTATTTTATTTCACTTGGCATCCAACCACACTTACTTTTTTATGCGCTATATAGCCGTTTATGATCCGTCCTTAGCAATTGTCCAGCAGTGTATGATGCTTATTTATTTCTCACTAAAAACAACCATCCCATTGTTATGGACAGGACATTTATTTTGTCCAGTTCGGCTATTGCAACCGAGGTTACTAAGATACAGGAAGGCCATATTCATAAGTTGAGACTACTTGTCACACGGTCTGTATCTTTTAAGAAATCTACTAATCACTATTCTCCTTGAGGTGTATTTCAAGAGCTGCTCGATAAACCACCGTTTCTGAATCTTAGTGCTGTTACGTTGAGTGCCTGCCAAACCAGAGCACTCCAACGTGGTTCTAAGTTTGCCTACCCAGAACTTGCACCGAACCTTTTTTCTGCCGTGTCTCAGATCGAAACCATGATTCATGGGGTTCTTCCTGAAGAACAGGATCCAATGCGTTACAGAATGGCTAATGCTCTTCGCAGTCGGGAACGACATTTCGACCGACAACTTAACATACATACATACATATCACTAAGCTGTTCTCTGAGATTCAGAGGTTAGCTCCAAAAAGAAATACAAACTTCCAGATATTTTTACTTATTGTTGTCGTATCAAACTTCGCCATTTACTGCGATCTTGACATACAACTCGTGCTTCACTGATATCCATTACACGACGTACACAAGATCTTTTATACTTCATACTCATAATCTTTTTCTCATGCAGACACTCCTGAATCTGATCCACCCATGTCTTCCTTGGCCTTCCTCTGCCTTTCCTTCCTGCCACTTGGGCTGAAAATATTTTCTTAGTAAGCATTTCATCACTCATTCTTTCAACATGGCCAAACCACCGAAGCATATTGGTCTCCACCTTGCTAACAACATTTTGCTTTACATCACACAACTGCAATACATCTTCATTCCTCACACAATCAGATCGTGTCTTGCCCCAAACCCCACGTAAGTAACGCATTTCTCCAGCACACAAACGACTCCTATGTTTCTTCTGCAGTACCCAGGCTTCACTGCCATACATCAGAGTAGGAACAATTACTGTTTCATACACAGCCATGCGGGACTCTCTAGAGAACCCATCATTCCTGTGAAAACCTCCCAGAGCAGCTAAGACTTTCAAAGAAGAATTCACTCTCCTACTGATTTCACCATCCAACTTGTTCTCTCTGTCAAACATGCTTCCTAAATACACAAACTCACTCACCTGGTCAATCACAGTGCCATTTATACTTACATTACATTCAGTGCTACCCATTCCTCTCTCAAACACCATAACTTTGGTTTTTCCCTTATTTATACTCAGTTTGAATTTCATGCAAATTTCGTGCATCCGAGTCAACATACTCTACAACTCACTTTTGCTCTCTGCCAACAGAACAGTGTCATCAGCATACAGCAATCTGCACACACGGATATCACCAAGACATAAACCACTATTATCTATTTTGGCCTCACGCATGCATGCGTCCATAAATATATTAAACAGCCATGGTGACGTTACACAACCTTGTCTAACTCCTGCACCAATGGAAAACCATTTTGATAAAACACCATTCACTCGTACACAAGCTCTGCTACCAGCATACATGGCTTTTACACTATTAAGTAGATTCCCAGTAACACCATATTCATTCAATACCTTCCACAAAAGTGTCCTCTTGACTCGGTCGTAAGCTTTTTCTAAATCTATGAAGGCAGTAAAAACTTTCTTCCCAACAGCCAGATACTTTTCAATCATCATGCGTAATGCAAAAATCTGGTTAGTGCAGCCTTTACCAGGCATAAAACCACTCTGAACATCCCACACTTTCTCTGATGTAAGACCCCGTACTTTTTCAATAACAACCTTACCAAACACTTTCCCTAGCACACTCGGTAGGCTAATACCACGATAGTTCTTGCATTCAGTCTAATCACCTTTTCCCTTATACAAGGGAACAATGATAGCATCCTTCCAATCCTGAGGGACCATTCCTAACTCCCAGCACAACTGGCAAATTTCAGTTAACCAGTCAATTATTGAGTCACCACCATACTTCAACATCTCTGCAGTTGTGCCATCAACTCCTGGAGCCTTACCATTCTGAAGAGATTGTAGAGCTTTACACACTTCTTCTCTTGAGATCCCTCCTGTGCTTTCATCCCTCATTGCGACATCATCTGCATCTGTCTCAGAATTATTTTTGCTCTCCTGATCTAATAACTCACAGAAGTATTCGCCCCATCTGTCACTTAACTCATTGGGCTCCCATATCATTTCCCCAATCTCATTCTTCACACAACTTACAACTTTGTTTCCCCTATTTTTCCTTGAGTCTCATGTACTTCCAGAAGGACTTTCTATCTTTCCAAAAAGCCAGTTCATGCCTTTCCACTTTCTCATTCCTATCTTTTGCCTTACTGTGGCGAACCAGCTTAGCAGCTTCACGCTTCTTACAGCGATATTCATCCACAGAGGCTCTACCTTGCAACATCCCCAAATAGGCTTCCTCCTTTTTCTTTACTGCCTCATCAATCTCACTATTCCACCAAGCATCACCTCTATTGTTACCCACTATTGTGGTGCCACAGACCTCTTTAGCAGCAGTAACAACACAGTTCTTAAAATATTCCCACTTCTTTTCTACATCCCTCTCACAAGATTTCAGATCCTTTAGTCGTTCTCTGAGTAAGTCAGAATACTGCTGATGATCTTCAAGGAGCCTATCAACCTTTATTCTTTCTATCCTGGGTCTTTTCCTATTCCTTTTCCTCCAACCAACATTAAGTTTCACTCGTGACACTACCAAGTAATGATCAGTACCAACATTCGCACCTCTCATCACACGGGTGTCAACAACTAAGTATTTCAAACGCTGATCATAAACAACAAAATCTATCACACTCTTTTGACCAAGAGTACGATTTTCCCAAGTATATGTGTGTATATACTTGTGGTTGAAAAATGTATTAGATACACACAAATCATTCTCAATGCAGAGTTCAATTAATCTTTCACCATTATCATTCACACAAGGATCATTAAACTTACCCAGAACATTGTCAGAAATTGCATTCTGCACACCTACTCTAGCATTGAAATCCCCTGCTATTATAACTTTTTCTTTAGCACCAAACTGGCTCAAAACAGCTTTTAGCTCATTCCAGAAATCTTTCTTATCAGAAGGTTCCGAGTCACAAGGAGCATACACTACAACAATTACAATTCTCTGAAGTTTCACTTTCAAACGAATCCAGAGAATTCTCTCACTTATGCAACTATAAGTGAATCAAGTTGTTCTTCATCTTTTCACTTAAAATCACACCTACA
Organism: Macrothele yani; assembly: GCA_039090855.1. Classification (NCBI taxonomy): domain Eukaryota; kingdom Metazoa; phylum Arthropoda; class Arachnida; order Araneae; family Macrothelidae; genus Macrothele; species Macrothele yani. The sequence continues at coordinate 69,077,626 of CM077016.1, read as the reverse complement.
CCAGCCTGTCCTCTCATATTATCCAATACTCCAGACCAGACACTCACTGTGCCATTCACTTCTTCTACCCCAATTTCCTTCTTTTTGGTTTCACTTACACACAGCACATCCAGTCTATACTTATTCATCTCCTCAATCACCTCACTCATCTTGCCATTTATACCTCTAGTATTCCATACACCAATCTTACATTCACTCAGCCGAGATCGCTTTCTCATACGCCGTTTAGAAAGTCCAGGTCGATTCCGTGGTGGACCATCCTTCTCAAGTGTGGTAGGTCCACCATATCTCACACTTGAGTCATTCTTAATATTTCTTTTTGTCTTTTTAATCAGGTAAGTACATCAATGTGGGGGATTAGCCCACAGCTGAGGGTTCCAGTTGGTCATTCAACCTAAGGATTCTGGAACAAAACCCAGTGAGTTGGGGTCTTTTCGCCAATGTCACACAGAACTAGCTTGCACCTCTCCAAGATTCACAGAGGCCCTAGTTGCTGTTGTGTGTGCCATTGTTACCACGGAGCGCCCCGAGGAGGCAAACCCATCGCTCACTACGACCTCCCGCAACTTAACAATACATTCAATTCTGAGCGCAAGGCATTAAAGGAACTTCGTGACAACCCACAGCTAGCTATAATTTCGGTGGACAAGTCGAATCAGATCATTATTTTAGACAAGGTGGAGTATCACCAGAAAATGTGTACAGCAATTTCCAAGATCAATACTGTTGTCGTCCAGACTGATCCCACCTAGGCTACTATATCAGCATTGGCTCGTATGAAAACCCTTGCAAGCCTCCCTTCGTCTTTGATTTCAGCTTTGTCTCCTCCTTGTGGCTCCAGAACCCTTGAATTATTTGGACAACTTAAGTTGCATAAACCAAATCTACCTTTGAGACCTTGTTTCTAGTTCATCTAGTCCTACCTACCCCCCCCCCCCCACTGGAATGAACACTTGCGGCATATTTGAAACCATTAATTTCTAATCCCATGTATTCTGTTTCAAATTCATTTCAGGCCTTGACCAGAATCCTACCATTTCTTCAACCTGAGTCTAAGTTTTTGATGGCCTCGCTCGACGTAGAATCGTTATTTCCCAGCATTCCTGTCACATTTGTTCACGGAATTATTGAGTCCAAGCTGTTAGCAGCTGTAGGAACGTCAGTTCCTACACTGGAAGTTCAGGCTGTGCTTACAACGTTGCGCCTTGTACAGACGAGATCCTATTTTAAGTTTAATGACATTATCTACCATCAGGAGAGTGGGGCTCCTATGGGCTCCCCCTCTCCCATTCTTGCGGAGATATTGATGCAGTCTTTGGAGGAGGACATCTCATCCGTCTACCCTCAAACTCCGTTATTATTTGTAAGATACATGGATGATATTTTGTTGTTTTGCACATATTCTGTTTCAGATGTAGTTTTATTTTCTGAGTATTGTTCCTCAAAAGTTCCGTCTATCAATTTGAAATCAAACAAAACCGGAGTTTACCTTTTTTGGATTTTATTTTGGAATGGACCCCCTCGAATCATTTGCAGTTTTCTGTTTTCAGAAAACCGCCTCTTCCAGTGTTGAAATTATACCCTTCTGGTCTTATCACCAGACTAATTACAAATTTGCGTCTATTCGGTTTTTATTATGTAGAGCATTTTCACACTCGTCCAACCCTAGATTATGACATTTGGAACTAGTCAAGATTAAACAAATTGCCTGTCATTATGGATACGAGCCCTTGGTGGTGGATCTCTTGCTCCTGCAAATTAAGAAGTCTAATGTTTCGACTCTTTCTAGAGACTTTCGTAAACCCCGTTTTGTGTGATCATTTCCGTATGTGCCCAGGATTGTTAATGTACTAAGAAATAATTGTAAACCATATAATATTGACTTTGGCTTCACGACTAGAAATATTTATGCATTAATCAAGAAGGATCGGGACAAGGTGCCTCCACATACTAGACACGGCGTATACACCATTCCTCTACAAGCCATTGTTCCAGACACTAATGATACTGTATATATTGGTTTTACAAAAAGGAACTTTAGTACCAGAGTCAGGGAGCATAAATATGATGTTCATAATGGCAAGTTAACAACTGCCTTGTCTCGTCTGGTTGCGACGGGTTCCTATACTCCAAAGTGGAATGAGGTATCCATTATAAACTCTCCAGGTAAGCTCTGACTGTTATTATTTATGGAGAACCTATATATTGCATCATTCGGATCTCGTTGCTGTAATGATTATGTTCCTAAGATTATATCGGAACCATTGACTATTTTATTTAAACATTTTCATGATTTATTTTAAATGTACTACTGTGTAAATCCTAGATGGTGTTGCGTTATTGCTGGTTTCTGACGATGGTGTTGTATATATATATATCATCATTGTCACCCATTATCAATCCACTGCTGGACGAAGGTCTCCCCAAGTTTCCTCCACAACGGTCTGTCTTGTGCCAGTCTCCTCCATGTCACTCCCGCATATTTACGAATTTCATCCACCCATCTCCCATGTGGTCTTTTTCTGGGTCTTTTCCTGTCCCTTGGAATCCAATCTAAAATTTCGGCTGTCCATCTATGGTCTGTCCTTCTGGCAGTATGTCCAGCCCATTGCCATTTCAGGGATTTAACTCTGATCATGATGTCTTCCACTCTCGTCATTTTTCGGATCCACGAGTTCCTCTTCTTATCTCTCCTGGTTATACCAAGCATGCACCTCTCCATGCTTCTTTGAGTTGTCTGCAGCCTTTGTATGTCTCTTTTAGTTAAGGTCCACGTCTCTGCACCATACGTAAGCACTGGAAGGATGCATTGATCAAACACTTTTCTTTTAAGACATAATGGCATATTGCTCTTGAAAATTATGCTGTTTCTTCCAAAAGCTCTCCAGGCAAGTTTTGTACGCCGATTAATTTCTTCATCAATGTGACCCTCACTTGATATCTGCTGTCCAAGATAAACATACGTGTCTGTTATCTCCAGTTTTTCTCCATCAATCGATAAATCTTCATTTCTTGTAAAAGCATTGAACATCACTTTTGTCTTCTGAAAGTTCATTTTTAATCCCACTTCTTTACTCTTGTCAGCAAGTTCCTGGATCATACTCTGCAGCTCTGATGGGGTAGTTGCAAAAATGACTACGTCATCAGCAAAACGAAGGTGGGTTAGATAATCTCCATTAATCTTTATCCCTTTGTTTTCCCAGTTCAGTGATTGAAAGACATTTTCCAATGTGGCATTAAAGAGCTTCGGAGATATGGTGTCACCTTGTCTCACTCCTTTCCAATTTTTATGTGTGTTGTATTTTCAAACAGCCGAATCTTTGCACTTGCATTTTCATAGATGTTATTAATAATATTAATGTAGGCATCTTCAATACCGCAGGATTTCAGAGCCGTGGTAACTGCTGATGGTTTCACCGAATCAAAGGCTTTTTCATAATCGATAAAAGCCATGCACAATGGAAGTTCATATTCCCTCGCTCTTTCAATTAGTTCTCTCAGTACGTGGATATGATCTATTGTGCTGTAGCCACTCCTGAATCCAGCTTGTTCTCTCGGTTGAGCCATGTCCAGTGTTACCTTCAAGCGGTGTGAAAGAACTTTAGTGAAGATTTTATAAACCACTGATAGGAGGCTGATAGGTCTGTAGTTCCTGAGATCCTCAATGTCACCTTTTTTATGTAGCAGGATCATTGTAGCATTGTTCCAATCCTCAGGAATCTTCCCTTCATTAAGGCATCGAGTGAAAATTTGGGCGAGTACTGTTTCGATTTCTCCACTTGCTTCTTGTATGATGTCTATAGTAATTCCATCTTCTCCTGGAGCTTTCCCCCGCTTCATGTTCTTGATTGCATGAGCAACTTCTGCTGGGAGGACTGGAAGAACTCTGGTACCTTTCATGATGTCTGGAGTACATGTATCATCCCTTTCATATAATTTGGAGTAGAAATCTTTCACTCTTGTCAAAATTTCGCCTCTATTTCTTGTTATAGAACCATCTTCTTTTCTCAGAGCCATAATCTGTTTTCTTCCCTTACTGAGATGTCCCTTTGCTATCTTTAGGCTTTGGTTGTTTTCAATTGCTTTCCTCACTAGCTCACAGTTGAATTTCCTTACGTCTTCAGTGATACTTTTTCGTGCTGTCTTGCATAGCTCTATATATTCCACTTTGGAAGTCACATCTTCTTTAGTTGTCCTCATCTCTCTTCTTTTTTGCATCAACATTTTGGTTTTTTCCTGATAATTTGTTTACATGCAACTTGTTCTTAGACCCAGCTAATTTTGTTGCTGTTTCCATAAGAGCTTTGGTTACTTTTCTGTTAACTTCCGAAATATCCACTTCTTCCGATGTTAGGCCTTCTAAAGCAGAGAATCTGTTCTTCAGTTCCAACTTGAAAGTATTATGGTGTTTTTTTAAGGTTGGTTATGTCAATACGTTTTGTTTGTCTTATGAGCTTGCCACGTTCCAGTTTAGTGTTCAGGTGCATCTTACATCTCACCAATCTATGGTCACTACCTGTGTTGAACTTGTTCAGCACACTGCAGTCTTCGATGACGAATTTTTTGTTACACATAATAAAATCAATTTCACTTGTCGTCCCAATTGGATGTCTCCATGTCCATTTCCTGTGTGGCTTTTTCTTGAAAAAGGAGTTCAAGATGAAAAACCCTTCTGCCTCTGCAAACTCAACGAGAGTATTTCCACGCTGGTTTCTGTTGTCGTGACCGAATTATATATATATATATATATATACAATATATATATATATATATATATTGATGTAAGGTCAGGTGATGCGTAACATCACAGCCTCTCCTTGACAAATGTCAACCCCGCCTTCTCGTGGTACATCCTGTTCCCACTAAAGGGGCTCTGACGACCGCCAATAGCGGTATAACTATACCATCGGGATTAGAGGAAATGCTATCCCACACTCACCAACCCCGCTTGGCCAGCGTGGTGAGTTATGGCCAAACCCCTCCAAAATGACTCCACAACTTAAACCTTGGCCCTCAGTCTCCGGCAGCTGGAATGTACCTGGCCAAGGCAGTGGCCAGTGCGACATGAAGGCAGAGGGTGCTAAGAATCCCCGGAGGACCGGACTAGGCTGCCATCTGATGCTGACCTTGGCTACGTATAACGGACGCTCCCTATCTTCTGATTCAAGGCTTCTTGAATTGGAAGAGGAACTACAAAGGATCAAGTGGGACATCGTCGGGCTAAGTGAGGTAAGGAGAAAAGGAGAAGATCTCATTGAACTGAAAAGTGGACATCTCTTCTACTATCGTGGGACAGATACTGGCAGAACTAGTGGTGTTGGATTTATAATAAACAAGAAACTGAAGGATAAAGTTGTAGAAGTTGAAAGTTCCTCTGACAGAGCTGCACGGCTTGTTATCCAACTCTCGAAAAGATACCAGGCTCAGATTATTCAAACTTATGCACCCACCACAAGTCATCCTGAAGAAGAAATTGAAGAATTTTATGAGGAAATTTGTCATCTAAATAATAAAGGTAAGCAGCACTTGAAGATAATTATGGGAGATTTCAATGCAAAAATAGGGCAACGGCAACAGAATGAAACTTCAGTAGATAAATTCGGTCACGGCAACAGAAACCAGCGTGGAAATACTCTCGTAGAGTTTGCAGAGGCAGAAGGGTTTTTCATCTTGAACTCCTTTTTCAAGAAAAAGCCCCACAGGAAATGGACATGGAGACATCCAAATGGGACGACAAGTGAAATTGATTTTATTATGTGTAACAAAAAATTCGTCATAGAAGACTGCAGTGTGCTAAACAAGTTCAGCACAGGCAGTGACCATAGATTGGTGAGATGTAAGATGCACCTCAACACTAAACTCGAACGTAGCAAGCTCATAAGACAAACAAAATGTATTGACATAACCAACCTTTTTAAAAAACACCATAATACCTTCAAATTGGAACTGAAGAACAGATTCTCTGCTTTAGAAGGCCTAACATCGGAAGAAGTGGATATTTATGAAGTTAACAGAAAAGTAACCAAAGCTCTTATGGAAACAGCAACAAAATTAGCTGGGTCTAAGAACAAATTGCATGTGAACAAATTATCAGGAAAAACCAAAATGTTGATGCAAAAAAGAAGAGATGATGACAACTAAAGAAGATGTGACTTCCAAAGTGGAATATATAGAGCTATGCAAGACAGTACGAAAAAGTATCACTGAAGACGTAAGGAAATTCAACTGTGAACTAGTAAGGAAAGCAATTGAAAACAACCAAAGCCTAAAGATAGCAAAGGGACATCTCAGTAAGGAAAAAAAACAGATTATGGCACTGAGAAAAAAAGATGGTTCTGTAACAAGAAATAGAGGCAGAAATTTGTACAAGAGTGAAAGATTTCTACTCCAAATTATATGAAAGGGATGATACATACTCCAGGCATCATGAAAGGTACCAGAGTTCTTCCAGTCCTTCCAGCAGAAGTTGCACATGCAATCAAGAACATGAAGCGGGGAAAAGCTCCAGGGAGAAGATGGAATTACTGTAGACATCATACAAGAAGCAAGTGCAGAAATCGAAACAGTACTCGCCCAAATTTTCACTCGATGCCTTAATGAAGGGAAAATTCCTGAGGATTGGAACAACGCTGCAATGATCTTGCTACATAAAAAGGTGACATTGAGGATCTCAGGAACTACAGACCTATCAGCCTCCTATCAGTGGTTTATAAAATCTTCACTAAAGTTCTTTCACACCGCTTGAAGGTAACACTGGACATGGCTCAACCGAGAGAACAAGCTGGATTCAGGAGTGGCTACAGCATAATAGATCATATCCACGTACCGAGAGAACTAATTGAAAGAGCGAGGGAACATGAACTTCCATTGTGCATGGCTTTTATCGATTATGAAAAAGCCTTTGATTCGGTGAAACCATCAGCAGTTGCAATGGCTCTGAAATCCTGCGGTATTGAAGATGCATACATTAATATTATTAATAACATCTATGAAAATGCAAGTGCGAAGATTCTGCTATTTTAAAATACAACACACATAAAAATTGGAAAAGGAGTGAGACAAGGTGACACCATATCTCCGAAGCTCTTTAATGCCACATTGGAAAATGTCTTTCAATCACTGAACTGGGAAAACAAAGGCATAAAGATTAATGGAGATTATCTAACCGACCTTCATTTTGCTGATGACATAGTCATTTTTGCAACTACCCCATCAGAGCTACAGAGTATGATGCAGGAACTTGCTGACAAGAGTAAAGAAGTGGGATTAAAAATGAACTTTCAGAAGACAAAAGTGATGTTCAATGCTTTACAAGAAATGAAGATTTATCGATTGATGGAGAAAAGCTGGAGATAACAGACACGTACGTTTATTTTGGACAGCAGATATCAAGTGAGGGTCACATTGGTGAAGAAATTAATCGGCGTACAAAACTTGCCTGGAGAGCTTTTAGAAGAAACAGCATAATTTTCAAGAGCAATATGCCATTATGTCTTAAAAGAAAAGTGTTTGATCAATGCATCCTTCCAGTGCTTACGTATGGTGCAGAGACGTGGACCTTAACTAAAAGAGACATACAAAGGCTGCAGACAACTCAAAGAAGCATGGAGAGGTGCATGCGTGGTGTAACCAGGAGCGATAAGAAGAGGAACACGTGGATCCGAAAAATGACAAGAGTGGAAGACATCATGATCAGAGTTAAATCCCTGAAATGACAATGGGCTGGACATACTGCCAGAAGAACAGACCATCGATGGACAGCCAAAATTGTAGATTGGATTCCAAGGGACAGGAAAAGACCCAGAAGAAGACCACTTGGAAGATGGGTGGATGAAATTCAAAAGTATGCGGGAGTGACATGGAGGAGACTGGCACAAGACAGACCGTTGTGGAGGAAACTTGGGGAGACCTTCGTCCAGCAGTGGATTGATAATGGTTGACAATGATGATGATGATATATATATATATATATATATATATATGGGATAAGGTCAGGTGATGCGTAACATCACAGCCTCTCCTTGACAAATGTCAACCCCGCCTTCTCGTGGTGCATCCAGTTCCCACTAAAGGGGCTCTGACGACCGCCAATAGCGGTATAACTATACCATTGGGATTTGAGGAAATTCTATCCCACACTCACCAACCCGCTTGGCCAGCGTGGTGAGTTATGGCCAAACCCCTCCAAAATGATTCCACAACTTAAATCTTGGCCCTCAGTCTCCGGCAGCTGGAATGTACCTGGCCAAGGCAGCGGCCAGTGCGACATGAAGGCAGAGGGTGCTAAGAATCCCCGGAGGACCGGACTAGGCTGCCATCTGATGCTGACCTTGGCTACTTACAATGGACGCTCCCTATCTTCTGATTCAAGGCTTCTTGAATTGGAAGAGGAACTACAAAGGATCAAGTGGGACATCGTGGGGCTAAGTGAGGTAAGGAGAAAAGGAGAAGATCTCATCGAACTGAAAAGTGGACATCTCTTCTACTATCGTGGGACAGATACTGGCAGAACTAGTGGTGTTGGATTTATAATAAACAAGAAACTGAAGGATAAAGTTGTAGAAGTTGAAAGTTCCTCTGACAGAGCTGCACGACTTGTTATCCAACTCTCGAAAAGATACCAGGCTCAGATTATTCAAACTTATGCACCCACCACAAGTCATCCTGAAGAAGAAATTGAAGAATTTTATGAGGAAATTTGTCATCTAAATAATAAAGGTAAGCAGCACTTGAAAATAATTATGGGAGATTTCAATGCAAAAATAGGGCAACGGCAACAGAATGAAACTTCAGTAGAAGTGGGGTCGGTCACGGCAACAGAAACCAGCGTGGAAATACTCTCGTTGAGTTTGCAGAGGCAGAAGGGTTTTTCATCTTGAACTCCTTCTTCAAGAAAAAGCCACACAGGAAATGGACATGGAGACATCCAAATGGGACGACAAGTGAAATTGATTTTATTATGTGTAACAAAAAATTCGTCATAGAAGACTGCAGTGTGCTGAACAAGTTCAACACAGGTAGTGACCATAGATTGGTGAGATGTAAGATGCACCTCAACACTAAACTTGAACGTGGCAAGCTCATAAGACAAACAAAATCTATTGACATAACCAACCTTAAAAAACACCATAATACCTTCAAGTTAGAACTGAAGAACAGGTTCTCTGCTTTAGAAGGCCTAACATCGGAAGAAGTGGACATCTCTGAAGTTAACAGAAAAGTAACCAAAGCTCTTATGAAAACAGCAACAAAATTAGCTGGGTCTAAGAACAAGTTGCATGTGAACAAATTATCAGGAAAAACCAAAATGTTGATGCAAAAAAGAAGAGAGATGAGGACAACTAAAGAAGATGTGACTTCCAAAGTGGAATATATAGAGCTATGCAAGACAGTAAGAAAAAGTATCACTGAAGACGTAAGAAAATTCAACTGTGAACTAGTGAGGAAAGCAATTGAAAACAACCAAAGCCTAAAGATAGCAAAGGGACATCTCAGTAAGGGAAGAAAACAGATTATGGCACTGAGAAAAGAAGATGGTTCTGTAACAAGAAATAGAGGCGAAATTTTGACAAGAGTGAAAGATTTCTACTCCAAATTATATGAAAGGGATGATATATGCACTCCAGACATCATGAAAGATACCAGTACCAGAGTTCCTCCAGTCCTTCCAGCAGAAGTTGCACATGCAATCAAGAACATGAAGCGAGGAAAAGCTCCAGGAGAAGATGGAATTACTGTAGACATCATACAAGAAGCAAGTGGAGAAATCGAAACAGTACTCGCCCAAATTTTCACTCGATGCCTTAATGAAGGAAAGATTCCTGAGGATTGGAACACTGCTACAATGATCCTGCTACATAAGAAAGGTGACATTGAGGATCTCGGAAACTACAGACCTATCAGCCTCCTATCAGTAGTTTATAAAATCTTCACTAAAGTTCTTTCACACCGCTTGAAGGTAACACTGGACATGGCTCAACCGAGAGAACAAGCTGGATTCAGGAGTGGCTACAGCACAATAGATCATATCCACGTGCTGAGAGAACTAATTGAAAGAGCGAGGGAATATGAGCTTCCATTGTGCATGGCTTTTATCGATTATGAAAAAGCCTTTGATTCGGTGAAACCATCAGCAGTTACAATGGCTCTGAAAACCTGCGGTATTGAAGATGCATACATTAATATTATTAATAACATCTATGAAAATGCAAGTGCAAAAGATTAGGCTGTTTGAAAATACAACACACATAAAAATTGGAAAGGGAGTGAGACAAGGTGACACCATATCTCCGAAGCTCTTTAATGTCACATTGGAGGGTGTTTTTCAGTCGCTGAGCTGGGAAAACAAGGGGATAAAGATTAATGGAGATTATCTAACCCACCTTCGTTTTGCTGATGACGTAGTCATTTTTGCAACTACCCCATCAGAGCTGCAGAGTATGATCCAGGAACTTGCTGACAAGAGTAAAGAAGTGGGATTAAAAATGAACTTTCAGAAGACAAAAGTGATGTTCAATGCTTTTACAAGAAATGAAGATTTATCGATTGATGGAGAAAAGCTGGAGATAACAGACACGTATGTTTATCTTGGACAGCAGATATCAAGTGAGGGTCACATTGATGAAGAAATTAATCGGCGTACAAAACTTGCCTGGAGAGCTTTTGGAAGAAACAGCATAATTTTCAAGAGCAATATGCCATTATGTCTTAAAAGAAAAGTGTTTGATCAATGCATCCTTCCAGTGCTTACGTATGGTGCAGAGACGTGGACCTTAACTAAAAGAGACATACAAAGGCTGCAGACAACTCAAAGAAGCATGGAGAGGTGCATACTTGGTGTAACCAGGAGAGATAAGAAGAGGAACTCGTGGATCCGAAAAATGACAAGAGTGGAAGACATCATGATCAGAGTTAAATCCCTGAAATGGCAATGGGCTGGACGTACTGCCAGAAGGACAGATCATCGATGGACAGCAAATTTTAGATTGGACTCCAAGGGACAGGAAAAGACCCAGAAGAAGACCACATGGGAGATGGGTGGATGAAATTCGAAAGTATGCAGGGGTGACATGGAGGAGACTGGCACAAGACAGACCGTTGTGGAGGAAACTTGGGGAGACCTTCGTCCAGCAGTGGATTGGTAATGGTTGACAATGATGATGATGATGATATATATATCTTGGTCTTACTCGTGAATGTAACATCTGAAGATGGGGACGTTGTGATCCTCGAAAGATCTCATGTGGTGTGTGTTTTCATCACTAAAGCTTAAGTACATGTAGTGTATGTGTGCTACATATGTGTTTTATCGTGTTCAGTCGATATTTTAACTTTCAACAGGCTTTGGGACTGTTTGGAAGGAAAATTGTTTGGGGAATGATGTTATGGAGGGTATGGTTTTTAGTGAAGTCGGGAAATTTCAGTTTGAGCCCAGTTTATAAAGAGGGTTAAACAACATTGCTGCAGAGATATTCATATGATGTATCTTTTGAATTGTGCAACAAGGGGAGGATACCGTAAGCAGACATTTTCTTAAATCGTCTATGGGAACTTACTTGATAAAGAAAAATTGAATGGCATTTTTATTCATTCATTGCTGTTTTAAGAGTGAGTTTATTTCATTTTGCTTAAATACCTGCATTCCAGAGTGGTATTTTAAGTAAAATGAAATTGAACACAGGCAATTTAAGCATAGGTTCTTACGATGGAAGAGGACAGATTGCACTACTAGACTCTTGCTAATCTGGTCATTCCTTTCACAGAAGGGAGCCAGATTAGCGAGAGTGCATAAAATTTTAGTTTAATTCTTCATTAAATTTAATGTTACAAGTTTACTGTATGTAATACATATGGATTTTGAGAAAGAAACATAAGCAAGAGACAAGCGTATTATAATGGTATAAGAACACAATCAGCACATACTATGCTGTCTTATTTATAACAATGAAATGATTTTCATATCAGTACAGTAAAGTACAATATGTATGTGTATCTACTATACATAGTAAAAGAAACGTACAATTGTAATACAGCACAAATGAAATCTTGCATTTTCTACTCACTTCAAAATATGTCGCAGATTTTTGTCTGCTTTACTGAAGGTGCTCCTCAATAAACGCTTTGTCAAGCAATCATTTTATTAGCATTATGTCGGTACTGCACTTGTCTGGTTGTTGCATTATGTGCTGCAGGAAGATTTCTGCAGTGTCCTCTTACTCATCACTTTCACTTTTTTCTTCGTCTACACTTTTGATGATTTCTTCATCCATTAAAGCCTGGTCTACTCCACAGTTTCCCTCATTCAGCCACTTAGTAACATCTTCTTCATCAACTCCTGGAAGCTTGTGGAACATGCCAACAAACACATCATCTGAAATTGATGATTCTGAATTGACTGGCTAATCACTGTCACTCAATGCTGACTCCAACTCAGTATCAATCGATGGCCACACTTTTGTCCAACACTTCAGTATGGTAGTGCTCTCCACGATGCCCCATGCTTCTACTATTTGGAAAACAACATCATGCATATTGATAACTTTCCATGCCTTCACATAGCCTCGGTGGAATCATTTTCACATCCATCCAACAAGGAGGTAAGTGTGTGTGTGTGTGTGTGTGTGTGTGTGTGTGTGTGTGTGTGTGTGTGTGTGTGTGTGTGTGTGTGTGTGCGTGCGGGTAGCAGTGCTTAATTGATTCCGAAATTCCCTGATCCATAGGTTGGATTAGAGCTGTCACATTGGGTGGAAGAAAGACAGCTCATATATCACCTGACTTCACAGACAAGTTAGAGGGGGGACTGGTATCAATTAGGAGGATGGCTTTTAACTGAGATTTCATTTTCTTCAGTTCTTCCTTCACAGCTGGTAGGAATTGATCATGGAACCACAGTGACAAAATTTCTGAGTCCATCCATGCTTTCTTTTGAGCACGATAATCTACTGGTAGTGTACTGATCTCTCTGTGTTGGTTGAAGACATTGTGCTTGTTGGACTTTTCCAGTCACTAGTAGGGGAAGTTTATGACTCCCATCGGCGTTACTACACACTATCAATGTGACATGTTGTTTTTGTTGTTTATACCCAGGAGCTTCCTTTTCGTTCTTGGCAGCAAGGGTTTTTTAAGGGAGCATTCTGAAAAAGAGATTGGTCTCTCTCTCTCATCAGCATTGTACACTGCAGCAGGAGTTAGTTCTTCCTTTTTCATCTTCTCCAACTTTTTTTTCAAACTCTTCCGCATCTTTTTCATTTGCTCAGCGATTTTTCCCGGTGACTGTCAGCTGCCACACGCCATGTCTTTTCTTCCAGTTTGATAACTAGCCCTCGTTTTCTGCAAACCGTTCACTGTCATGAAGTTCTTTGTTCAATGTCACTGCTTTTTCTTTGATTATCGGTGACAGGTGGTTCCTTACTGCATTGCTGTCTAAATCATCTGTAAACAGCTGCATCAAGTTGATCATTCTCAACCTTTCGCATAACCTTTCATTTTCCCAGCTTGCTGTCCATTTGGCTCATGTACTGTCAAAGTTGATTATCTTTCATTTTTATGTCATAAACAGTGGCATGTCCAACATTGTACTCAGCAGCGATGGCTTTTTGGGAACAACCTCACTTTAATTCTCTAAAATTTCCAATTTCTGCACCAGTTCTAACGTGACAGTTGATAATAAAACAAGGTTTTCGTGCCGCAAAGACTACTCAGTGTAAGAAACTTGCTGTTAATGCACGATGTTCAAACTTGCTGAATGGTTCCAGTTATAGGCAAACTTTAATAACTAAAAACACACACAAGTTAAAATATATTTACATGGTTAAAATGACATGAGTACTTTCGTGCTCGCTACGAGCACATCATCAGATGAAAGACCAAGTTGGAGTTCCAGAAACACATTCATATATGCGTGCCATTGCCAAACGTTCTCAATGAGGTAAGAAATTCAAGAACGTTCACTTGCTTAAACGTAATATGAGAAAATAGAGGCCTATAGAGTTCTATTAATGATGGGCAGAGTCTGCGATGTAAGAGGTAGAAACAGAAACTGAGGACAGCAAAGTTTTCCAGGCCTGCGAAATATAGCTGGGTACTTCATCATTGCAACAAGTGTCCACTCGATGCAAAATGTGCAGACTCTCTGTAAAGAGCACTGTTTCCCTTGTTGTAGAGGTAGATAGAATGGAGACGTCTGTCCAAGATGGGTAATGTGTACCAGCTGAAGAAAGCCTGGCTAAAGCAGTCGATGACGAGCCATTTTTTACACTATATTGGTGTTCCCTAATTCTTGTTTGCAGTCTCCGTAGGGTTGAGCCGATATATATAAGGTCCTTGTCTTGAGGATCGGCAGATTCCATAGTAATGGAATAGATGCCACATTTGTCCAACAATTCAACACGGTCCCGATCATTTTTAATCAGGGAATAAATGTCGATGTATTTAACCTAAAACAGACACCATGACTATGACAGATGTTCAATAAATTACCATTCACATGAGGGACGTAAGTCATCGATCCAACATATTTGATATCCCTTCGTTCACGTGTCAGGCTAAAAATTTTGAATATTGGATTTTACAGTAGATTCTATGGACATCTGAATGTGAAAATCCATGCTGATAAGCGTATATCTTTTGAAGTTCCTCCTCACAGAAGGCTACAGAAGAGGAGTGGGTAAATGCTCGACGAATAAAAAAGTATAAGTGTGAAACCTTATATCTGGTCGGGTGGGCGGAAACGCGTGGTATCAAGATAGGTATAAAGGAAGGCTTTCTGTAAACCGAATAACACTCAGGTGCTGGGAGGTGGGGTTCCTACGAAGTTGGAAGTCTAAAAACGGAAGTGAATTGTCACATTCAACCTCCAGGGTGAAGGATATAGAAGGATAAACAGACGACAACGTGGTTGCAAAAGAGAACAAATTTTCAACTGACGAAGGCCAAAAGACCAAAACATCGTCAACATACCGAAGGTATAATAAAGGTGTAACCTGGCAAAAGTCCAAAATGCAGTTTTCTATGTCTTGAAGAAGAAGTTCAGCTAACAGAGGGAAGAGTGGGGACCCCATGGGGGCTCCCTCAAGTTGGTGATATAAAATGCCATTAAACCTGAAAAAAGAACATTTCTGAATGAGGCGTAATGCCTGCGGAATGGCTTGAATTTTCTCAGGGAGTACATACCCCAATTGGGAAAGTTTACTTTCAATGATATTGTGTACAATAGAAATGGGGAAGTTGGGAAACAGAGACACTACGTCTAAAGAAGCCATAAGGAAAGAGGAACCAGGATGGTTGAAAGCCTTTATACGTTGCAAGGCTTTTACGGAGCTAGAAATGGAATATTGTGAGTAAGAGATTACAGGGGTAAGATATTTGACAAGTGCTTTCTCCAAAGGCCTAATGGGGTGATTTTCCTTATGGGTTTTCAGTTTCCCAAACAATTCTGGGACCCTAGGTCCAAAAGGGGGTGCATGAAGTTGGAAATGCAAGGGGGTACGGAGCTATGATTACAGAGTCTGCTTAAAGCAGAAATAGTGGCAGAGGTAGGATCACCTTGAATGATAGAATGGAGGGGGGTATTATCAAAAAAGTGAAAAATAAAATGGAAAATGCGGTTGATAATCCCATCCCCCCCCCCATTCTATCATTCAAGGTGATCCTACCTCTGCCACTGTTCCTGCTTTAAGCAGACTCCGCAATCATGGCTCCGTACCCTTGCATTTCCAACTTCATGCACCCCCCTTTTGGACCTAGGGTCCCAGAATTGTTTGGGAAACTGAAAACCCATAAGGAAAATCACCCCATTAGGCCTTTGGAGAAAGCACTTGTCAAATATCTTACCCCTGTAATCTCTTACTCACAATATTCCATTTCTAGCTCTGTAAAAGCCTTGCAACGTATAAAGGCTTTCAACCATCCTGGTTCCTCTTTCCTAATGGCTTCTTTAGGCGTAGTGTCTCTGTTTCCCAACGTCCCCATTTCTATTGTACACAATATCATTGAAGGTAAACTTTCCCAATTGGGGTCTGTACCCCCTGAGGAAATTCAAGCCGTTCTGCAGGCAATTACGCCTCATTCAGAAACGTTCTTTTTTCAGGTTTAATGGCATTTTATATCGCCAACTTGAGGGAGCCCCCATAGGGTGCCCACTCTTCCCTCTGTTGGCTGAACTTCTTCTTCAAGACATAGAAAACCGCATTTTGGATTTTTGTCAGATTACACCTTTATTATACCTTCGGTATGTTGATGATGTCTTGGTCTTTTGGCCTTCGTCAGTTGAAAATTTGTTCTCTTTTGCAACCACTTTGTCGTCTGTTTATCCTTCTATATCCTTCACCGTGGAGGTTGAATGTGACAATTCACTTCCGTTTTTAGACTTCCAACTTCGTAGGAACCCCACCTCCCAGCACCTGAGTGTTATTCGGTTTACAGAAAGCCTTCCTTTATACCTATCTTGATACCACGCGTTTCCGCCCACCCGACCAGATATAAGGTTTCACACTTATACTTTTTTATTCGTCGAGCATTTACCCACTCCTCTTCTGTAGCCTTCTGTGAGGAGGAACTTCAAAAGATATACGCTTATCAGCACGGTTTTTCACATTCAGATGTCCATAGAATCTACCGTAAAATCCAATATTCAACATTTTTAACCCTGACACGTGAACGAAGGGATATCAAATATGTTGGATCGATGACTTACGTCCCTCGTGTGAATGGGAATTTATTGAACATCTGTCAGTCACAGACACAGTGTCGGTTTTGGGTTAAAAACATCGAACATTTATTCCCTGATTAAAAATGATCGGGACCGTGTTGAATTGTTGGACAAATGTGGCATCTATTCCATTACTATGAAATCAGCCGATCCTCAAGACAAGGACCTTTTGTATATCGGCTCAACCCTACGGAGACTGCAAACAAGAATTAAGGAACACCAATATAGTGTAAAAAATGGCTCGTCATCGACTGCTTTAGCCAAGCTTTCTTCAGCTGGTACACATTACCCATTTTGGACAGATGTCTCCATTCTATCTACCTCTACAACGAGGGAAACAGTGCTCTTTACCGAGAGCCTGCACATTTTGCATCGAGTGGACACTTGTTGCAATGATGAAGTACCCAGCTATATTTCCTAGGCCTGGAAAACTTTACTCTCCTCAATTTCTGTTTCTACCTCTTACATCGCAGACTCTGTCCATCATTAATAGAACTCTACAGGCCTTTATTTT
Source organism: Macrothele yani (assembly GCA_039090855.1). NCBI lineage: Eukaryota > Metazoa > Arthropoda > Arachnida > Araneae > Macrothelidae > Macrothele > Macrothele yani. The sequence goes on along the minus strand of CM077016.1, from coordinate 69,060,404 downwards.
CTCATATTACGTTTAAGCAAGGGAACGTTCTTGAATTTCTTTCCTCATTGAGAACGTTTGGCAACGGCACCCATATATGAATGTGTTTCTGGAACTCCAACTTGGTCTTTCATCTGATGATGTGCTCGTAGCGAGCACGAAAGTACTCATGTCATTTTAACCATGTAAATATATTTTTACTTGTGTGTGTTTTTAGTTATTAAAGTTTGCCTATAACTGGAAATTATTCAGCAAGTTTGAACATCATGCATTAACAGCAAGTTTCTTACCCTGAGTAGTCTAACATGACACGTTTTCTTTTTGAAGCTGCAAACCAATTGAAGGCAACCATGCCGCACCGACCACTTGTCACGTGCTTCTAAATATAAACTACTAAAACTTTTCACATGTGATCGGCCTGCGTGTCGTCACAGCACTGCCTGGGTAGCAACAAATGGTCTAAAAATAACCCATGCTTATGACTTCACAAGGACACGTAACCCTGCATCTTCTATGTCATAGCCAAAGGCCGTATTACTAAGGGCTGGATTAGCAAGAGTCTACTGTATTGAAATTTAGGAGTAACAGAGCCCCACAGAAGGATGATATGTACACAAACTAGAAGGGCAGACACTCGCTGGACTTTCAGGAAGTTGCGTTGATCCAGTGGGACTGTGATTTTGTGGTAAAATATGTTCTCTGTTCAGTTAGATAAAACTAAAAGTAAAGTCTATCAAACCAGCATAATTCCCTTGTTTGATACACCTCAAAGTCAGTTCTACTATGTTGCAGTTTGACATAGAATTGTGTGCCAGCTAGGAGGCTACCATGGTCAGCATTGTTTATTTTATCTTTAAAGAACCTGGTTGGGAGAGGGAAAAATTGAAGAGGAATATAGTTTGTGTCATGTGACACCAACTATAGTGGATTGAAGAAATTACCAGGTAAAATGTGTAGAAATTATCCTTGGACATATCCATTTAAAGGGGAATCATCAGGATATAGGTAGAATAAGCAAAATTCAGCCTCGCTTTCATTGGCATTAGTGAAATCAAATAATGCGAGAGGAGGATGTGACCTTGGTGGTAGATTTTAGCATGATTAAATTCTGCTGTAAGTAAAAGCTAAGCACCAGCAGATATCCTTAGCCTTTGATTATGTAGTGGCTGCTAGATTAGTTCACTGTAAGCCTGTAGGTGAAGGAAATTAGCAGCTTGTTTTAAACTGCATAGCATTAATTCAAGAGTTGTGGTGGTTTGTGGATCAGGTTGAGACCTCAGGTTCTCTGAAAAGGAAGTGGGATATTTCTTTTTACAATCATTTAAATGTGGCTGCTAAAACTAAAGAGAGAGAGAGAGAGAGAGAGAGAGAGAGAGAGAGAGAGAGAGAGAGAGAGAGAATCATTTTTGTTTTTTGGGATTTGCTAATGGGAGGAATACAAATTATTATTATGTGTTTAAAGCCAACAGAACAAAAAAGTTTCTCTCATTTCTGCTTCAAAAATTACAATATATGAGCTAACAGAGTCACATGGTAAATTTGGTAAAGATATTTTAAATGAATTTTTTAATAGACTTCATAAAAAACATTTAGACTAAGTGAATTTTCATATGGACTCATCATGTAATGGATATTGAACAACAATTGATAATAACTTTAGAGAATTTTGAAATTGTTTCTTTAGAAACTGATTAAATAAAGTTTACATGATATTTCTTGACTGTGAAGAAGAAGATATAAGTGTCAGCATGCAAACTAAAATGAAACTATTAGAATAAATGAAATAAAAATAAAAATAATAAGTTATAAACAATTTCATGCTATCCAGTGTTATTTAAAAAAAGAAATTCATGTAATTTTTTTCACTTGAAGTTATTTTTGGTGGTAAATTAAAAGAAAATGCTTATCAAATTGTCAAAAATTGACAAGTTAATGTAAAGCTAGTAAAAAAAGTCCCATAAAACCACAATTTTTTTTTTTTTTTTTTGAAAGTTAATGAATGTTTAAGGAGTTTTTAAGGCATAATTGGAAATAAAAGATACTGGTTTAATAAATTTTTTAAAAGTATACACAAAAATTTATTAAATGTGAGACTTTGTTGGGGGGTGGGGTGTAATTAGTGGGCCATAGAGAAAGAAATGTGAGTAAGAGTGTTTTAAAATGCATTGCATGAATTTTATTTCTTGAAGTATTAACCACAGTTGTTTTCATGTTCCAAAATTTGATTTATTTAAAAAGGTTCTCCAGATTTCTAAATATTAAATATGAGCATTTTTTCTTTAGAAAGGCCATTTCACGTAATATGAAGAAACTATAATAATGAAGCAAAAAATTTCACTCATGATTTATTACGTACTAAACTTTAGGAAGCAAGGCTGATGCTTCAGCTGAAAGATCTTACTATTACTAAAGTTAGTACGTAATAAATCGTGCGTGAAATTTTTTGCTTCATTATTGGTGAGCATTTTTATTTATTTACGTATAACTAAAAAAAAATTATTTTTACCTTTCTGAAGTATTTCTGAACTTGTGGTCTTAAAGGGAAAGAATAATTCCATAAATTTTGGTTTAAGAGTACCATAAAGCCTAGGCTGACTATGGCCATCAGGCATCATTTGTTATGTGTTTATAATATGATTGCTCCTTTATGAGTGAAGCTTTATTCTTAGTTTGATTAGATTTGTAAAATAAAGTGTTATTTTTCAGTACATTTTGTTATTTTCAGGTTCACTTCTGTTGATGTTAGTATTGCAGTTAGTACTGATTCTGGACTTATCACTCCCATAATTTTTGGTGCAGATAAAAAGGTATGATATTTTTATATTATTTATTTTTTTATGCTTGAATCCATTAGGCTGTATCAGTTTATGATCTATGTTTCTTTTGTCCATTGTGGTAAGGGGCATAGAATTGGTAGTAGAGTAGATGGGTGAGATTACCTTAATGCATGTTTTATGGACACCATTCAGTTAAGCATCAACCTCTGTCAGTATGAGATATCATCAAATGAACTTTATCAAGCATGTTAATTATAGTAACAGCCAGCCCTATTTGGTTTTGACAAAAACTCTGTCATGTGAGTCTTAGAAACTGGAAAATGATTTCAAGCAGTCATTATTTGGGAAGCTTGTCTTCTGCAGTTTTGTATTTTGCCTTATTTTCAGTACTCAAAAGAACAAGCAAGTTTGGAATGAGCCTCCATTGTATTACCCCTATCTTAAAATTAAAGTCATGCCAAAGCATTACTTTTATCTCTATTGAAAAGATAAAAAAAGTCTTGATTCTATGATCAATATAATGTCAAAGATTTGTTCAGGAACACGAAGTGGGTATTTTATAAACTGTGAATTATTTTGGAATTGCATAATGCAGGCCTGTTTATCATCCAGGCATAGCCCAGAATTCCTGTTGTTGTTTTTTTCTTTTGTAATGTAAACTCGTAAATTTGGGTTTTCAAGTTTTGTGTAGGAATTTGGAAATCCTTGATTATGTAATATTCTGAAAATGCTGTGAAGTGGTTATTAATTAAAAGTGTCTTTCCAGATTCAAAAGTGTTGTATATGCTGAAAGGGAAAGCTACTTTTATCACTTTGGCAGCTGTATGTATATCAATAATTTCGTTACATAAGATTCAGTCAATCCAATGATTGCAGAATTGACAAAAAACACTGTAGGATATCATGGTAACAGGATTTAAGCATCCAGAGCTGAACTGATCTCCAGAGTTTGCCTAAATGTTCTGAAATGCAAAATTAGACTGCAATTTTTGAAGTCAAATTTAACAATTTTTGAGAGTTTTCTAACTTCACAAATAAAGTTCAAAAATGCAGTTTTGGAAAGATTTCTAACAATTGGAAAAAAAATTGGTACAAAAAAAAAAAAGGTGCGAAGTTAAACTGCATAGGCTGTAGTCATTAATTGTTGCATAGCTAGTTAATATAATGTGTGTGTAATGTATAAACAGTGTGTACCTGTACTGTACATTACATAACATATATTCAGTATAATATATAAGTAATCTGTATTATATATATATATATACACTGCTGGACAATTGCTAAGGACGGATCATAAACGGCTACATAGCGCATAAAAAAGTAAGTGTTGTTGGATGCCAAGTGAAATAAAATGATGTCAGAATGCCAGGACATTACAAGAAAGACAATTTATTGTGCTCTGAAATCCAGAAGGCTTTGGAACGTGTTCAAGGGACAAACAGGCCATTTTGTGCAGAATACGTAAACGTGAAAAATGCAATTACCGTCCGTAGGCGTTCCGGCGTAAGATGTCAATACGGGATATGGCCACCATGGAGGGCGATGCAAGATTCCACACGTCGTGTCATGCTTTGCACAACATTATCAAGCAGCTGTTGGGGTAATTTATCCCATTCCTCTGTCAGTGCACGGATGAGGGTGTCCTTGTTTATTGGAGGGCATTGGCGACCAGCAAGACTCCTCCCCAAAGCATCCCACACATTTTCAATGGGATTCAGATCTGGAGAACGTGCTGGCCATACGAGGCGTTGGATATCTTCGCTCTCAAGACACTCCTGGACAGCGACTGTTCGATAACATGTTGCGTTGTCGTCCATGAAAATGAATCTATCACCGACAGCACCACGGAACATGCGAACATGAGGTAGCAGAACATCATTAATGTATCGTTGGCCAGTCATAGTCCCAGCTGGAAGCACATAGAGGGACGTACGGCCATTGATCATGATGCCAGCCGATACCATGATACTACATGTCGGATATCGGTCCCTTTCCTGTATGTTTGCTGGACAATATGCAGTACCACTATCACACCAGATCAGTTGTCGTCGACAATCAGACGATAGACTGTATCTACTCTCATCTGAGAAGAGGACAGCAGACCAGTCGTTATCAGTCCAATTACCATGTTGATGGCACCATTGCAAACGGGCGGTACGGTGACGTCTGGACAATGGGATGCACACAACAGGACGGCGGGCGTATAGTCCTCCTTCATGCAAACGTCTGGCGACAGTTTTTCGGGAGATCCGCTTGCCAGTAGCAGCCATAAACTGATTTGCTACCTCACTAGCTGTGCTGCGCCGGTCTCTTTTTGTTGATAGCACTATGTACCGATCTTCTGCAGGTGTCGTACTGCGAACACGACCTCCCCCGTGACGTTTGCTACACTCTCCATTTGTTTGAAATGATTTCCAAAGCCTTGAAACAATACTGTGGCTGATGTCGAACTCCCTGGCAACATCTGTTATTTTTCGCCCTTCTTCAATCTTGCCAATAATACGGCCACGCGTAAAATCATCTAGGTGATGCCGGAAAGACATACTGAAACTTGCAAGTTCGTCAATTGATTCTTTCCCTTTCAACTTTGCGTTTGAACAACAACGGTCAATACGCGTCAAATCCTTTATATCTCTTATCAGCGCTATGACGTCACGAACAAGTTCGGCAATCCAAAATTTGCATACGCACTACACGTCTTACTGTATCCCGCACTTATGCTAATTTCCAGATTTCCTTGCCTTCCATTTTATGGTTGCTATCGTTGCTATTGTCATCCGTCCTTAGCAATTGTCCGGCAGTGTATATATATATATCATATATATATATATATGGGATGTAAGGTCAGGTGATGCGTAACATCACAGCCTCTCCTTGACAAATGTCAACCCCGCCTTCTCGTGGTACATCCTGTTCCCACTAAAGGGGCTCTGACGACCGCCAATAGCGGTATAACTATACCATCGGGATTAGAGGAAATGCTATCCCACACTCACCAACCCGCTTGGCCAGCGTGGTGAGTTATGGCCAAACCCCTCCAAAATGACTCCACAACTTAAATCTTGGCCCTCAGTCTCCGGCAGCTGGAATGTACCTGGCCAAGGCAGCGGCCAGTGCGACATGAAGGCAGAGGGTGCTAAGAATCCCCGGAGGACCGGACTAGGCTGCCATCTGATGCTGACCTTGGCTACGTACAACGGACGCTCCCTATCTTCTGATTCAAGGCTTCTTGAATTGGAAGAGGAACTACAAAGGATCAAGTGGGACATCGTCGGGCTAAGTGAGGTAAGGAGAAAAGGAGAAGATCTCATTGAACTGAAAAGTGGACATCTCTTCTACTATCGTGGGACAGATACTGGCAGAACTAGTGGTGTTGGATTTATAATAAACAAGAAACTGAAGGATAAAGTTGTAGAAGTTGAAAGTTCCTCTGACAGAGCTGCACGACTCGTTATCCAACTCTCGAGAAGATACCAGGCTCAGATTATTCAAACTTATGCACCCACCACAAGTCATCCTGAAGAAGAAATTGAAGAATTTTATGAGGAAATTCGTGATCTAAATAATAAAGGTAAGCAGCACTTGAAGATAATTATGGGAGATTTCAATGCAAAAATAGGGCAACGGCAACAGAATGAAACTTCAGTAGGTAAATTCGGTCACGGCAACAGAAACCAGCGTGGAAATACTCTCGTAGAGTTTGCAGAGGCAGAAGGGTTTTTCATCTTGAACTCCTTTTTCAAGAAAAAGCCACACAGGAAATGGACATGGAGACATCCAAATGGGACGACAAGTGAAATTGATTTTATTATGTGTAACAAAAAATTCGTCATAGAAGACTGCAGTGTGCTAAACAAGTTAAACACAGGCAGTGACCATAGATTGGTGAGATGTAAGATGCACCTCAACACTAAACTCGAACGTAGCAAGCTCATAAGACAAACAAAATGTATTGACATAACCAACCTTAAAAAACACCATAATACCTTCAAATTGGAACTGAAGAACAGATTCTCTGCTTTAGAAGGCCTAACATCGGAAGAAGTGGATATTTCTGAAGTTAACAGAAAAGTAACCATAGCTCTTATGGAAACAGCAACAAAATTAGCTGGGTCTAAGAACAAATTGCATGTGAACAAATTATCAGGAAAAACCAAAATGTTGATGCAAAAAAGAAGAGAGATGAGGACAACTAAAGAAGATGTGACTTCCAAAGTGGAATATATAGAGCTATGCAAGACAGTACGAAAAAGTATCACCGAAGACGTAAGGAAATTCAACTGTGAACTAGTAAGGAAAGCAATTGAAAACAACCAAAGCCTAAAGATAGCAAAGGGACATCTCAGTAAGGGAAGAAAACAGATTATGGCACTGAGAAAAGAAGATGGTTCTGTAACAAGAAATAGAGGCGAAATTTTGACAAGAGTGAAAGATTTCTACTCCAAACTATATGAAAGGGATGATACATGTACTCCAGACATCATGAAAGGTACCAGAGTTCTTCCAGTCCTTCCAGCAGAAGTTGCACATGCAATCAAGAACATGAAGCGGGGAAAAGCTCCAGGAGAAGATGGAATTACTGTAGACATCATACAAGAAGCAAGTGGAGAAATCGAAACAGTACTCGCCCAAATTTTCACTCGATGCCTTAACGAAGGGAAAATTCCTGAGGATTGGAACAACGCTACAATGATCTTGCTACATAAAAAAGGTGACATTGAGGATCTCAGAAACTACAGACCTATCAGCCTCCTATCAGTGGTTTTTAAAATCTTCACTAAAGTTCTTTCACACCGCTTTAAGGTGACACTGGACATGGCTCAACCGAGAGAACAAGCTGGATTCAGGAGTGGCTACAGCACAATAGATCATATCCACGTACTGAGAGAACTAATTGAAAGAGCGAGGGAATATGAACTTCCATTGTGCATGGCTTTTATCGATTATGAAAAAGCCTTTGATTCGGTGAAACCATCAGCAGTTGCAATGGCTCTGAAATCCTGCGGTATTGAAGATGCATACATTAATATTATTAATAACATCTATGAAAATGCAAGTGCAAAGATTCGGCTGTTTGAAAATACAACACACATAAAAATTGGAAAAGGAGTGAGACAAGGTGACACCATATCTCCGAAGCTCTTTAATGCCACATTGGAAAATGTCTTTCAATCACTGAACTGGGAAAACAAAGGGATAAAGATTAATGGAGATTATCTAACCCACCTTCGTTTTGCTGATGACATAGTCATTTTTGCAACTACCCCATCAGAGCTACAGAGTATGATCCAGGAACTTGCTGACAAGAGTAAAGAAGTGGGATTAAAAATGAACTTTCAGAAGACAAAAGTGATGTACAATGCTTTTACAAGAAATGAAGATTTATTGATTGATGGAGAAAAGCTGGAGATAACAGACACGTACGTTTATCTTGGACAGCAGATATCAAGTGAGGGTCACATTGGTGAAGAAATTAATCGGCGTACAAAACTTGCCTGGAGAGCTTTTGGAAGAAACAGCATAATTTTCAAGAGCAATATGCCATTATGTCTTAAAAGAAAAGTGTTTGATCAATGCATCCTTCCAGTGCTTACGTATGGTGCAGAGACGTGGACCTTAGCTAAAAGAGACATACAAAGGCTGCAAACAACTCAAAGAAGCATGGAGAGGTGCATGATTGGTGTAACCAGGAGAGATAAGAAGAGGAACACGTGGATCCGAAAAATGACAAGAGTGGAAGACATCGTGATCAGAGTTAAATCCCTGAAATGGCAATGGGCTGGACATACTGCCAGAAGAACAGACCATCGATGGACAGCCGAAATTTTAGATTGGATTCCAAGGGACAGGAAAAGACCCAGAAGAAGACCACATGGAAGATGGGTGGATGAAATTCGAAAGTATGCGGGAGTGACATGGAGGAGACTGGCACAAGACAGACCGTTGTGGAGGAAACTTGGGGAGACCTTCGTCCAGCAGTGGATTGATAATGGTTGACAATGATGATGATGATATATATATATGTGTAGCACTGAGGCCAGAGTCTTTTGTTTCATCTCACAATCACCTTTGATAATGAAACCTTCCAGAATCTCTCTCACACACACACCACATCTGCCTGACCAATTCTTTTTAAGTCAACACCTCTCAGACAAATTGATGTCTTTTCTCATTAGCTGGAAGAACCTAAATACTGACTTGTTTAAGGGATTAATTCAGAAATGATTCAGATATTATACTTGGTCTGGTTGCCCAATTTCACCTGAAAACATCCCTTATTTGACTGATTTAGCCTTAATGCTGAGATTCGTTTAAAAGAAACTGTGGTGGTCTTTCTGTGTGCAGTAGCAAATGCTGAATTCAAAATATTAAAAATTGTAGATAAGACCCATTCTGGAAGTGCATGGATAAGATGTTTTACAAAGATTGTTTAGCTCATTTTGTTCTGAAATATATATATATTTTTTAAGTTGTTTGACTTGTTTATTTTAAATCAACTGCCATTGGACTAATTAGGAAAAATGTTTAATCAATAAACTTACTCTTTGATTTTAAGTCTTAAACACAGATTGTCTTGCACCTACTCTTACAGTGTTATTAGTTCCTGAATGGCTGTTATTAAGCAAGCTATATAATGCAATCCTGCATTTCCCATAGGAGCATTATATAAATTGGGATTCCATTTTCAGAAACACTTCTCACACCACAAGGTGTATTGGGGTGTCCAGAAAAAAATTGTGTTTTGCATCATGTTCTTTTGCGTAGCTAATTTGCATATCTTCAGCAGGATAGGCTGTTAATGTTGTAGTTCATGAAAATATTTCTTGTGTTGGGGAACCGATTCATATATGATAGTGTTTCAACACATGCATTGAACATTTATCACATTGTACAAAACAGCCATGAAGTTTGAAATCCTGTTCTGTTGTGTCAAAAAAAAAATAATAATAATAAATAAATAATGAAGGTTTTGTGGGCCTTTTGAACAGTGCAAATCTGGTTCAAGAAGTTTGTGGTTGGTGACATGAGATGGGAGAGTAAGAAAGGTTTAGGCAGTCCCTTTGTGTTTAATTCAGACTCCCTGCTTACTACTGTGGAAGCAATTACACCATCTCTGACTTGGAAAGATATGCAGACAATGGCATTAATTGACCCCAGCTCAGGCTCATTGGCGAGTCAAATTCTGAAAGGCACTGCTCAAGAATCTATGTGACACCCAGTTCATTAAGAGGATGATAGTTACTGGGGATAAGAAACATGTCTTCCTGTATAATTCAGACACCTCCAACCAGTGACTGAACTCAAATGAACCAGTTTTGTCGATTCACTTTAAGCTTGTTCCCAGATGGCCAGGCCTCAATACTGAACTGTGTATTCTGAGCAGCTGGATCAGATGCATAACAACCAAAACAACAATACACCACTTTAATTAACCAAAAGTGAGCCCTCCTTCAACAGGACGAGGCCAAGCCTTGTACCTCCTTTTGGACCCAGGTAAAGGAAGCTTCATGAACTTGATGGAATTGAGCCACACCTGGCATACAGCCCTAATCTTGTGCTTTTCAATTATCACCTGTTTCAGGCAATGGGACATTGGGATGCTTTGCTGATTTGGACAATGTCGAATGTGCCTGTCAGGTTCTTTGCCTCTAAGTAGAAGACATGGTGCTGCGCCAGGATTGAAAACCTTGCAGAAAGATAGGTAGCTCTTGAACACATTAGTGTGGACTTCGAAATGTACATAGCGATTGCTACAAGATCCTAAAACCATTTTTTTCCAGACACCCAATACCACAACTGACCATTAAAATGCATTTTGATTTCAGCAAATAAAGCACAAATGCATGCATTTGCAAGCATTTATTATATATGTTAAAACAAACAGTAGAATGGGGGAGCAGAAATTCTGAATATTTGTCCATCTTCATTATGCATTTGTGAAGGTTCAATATCTCGTGCTTAACTTCCAATGCTATAGCTTTTCTTGACTTTTTGGATGAGCTAGTATTCCCTGTATTGCTTTTCCTCTTTTTGCACATTTTTGAAAATGAAAAAATATCAAAATTTAAGGGAAAGTGGCTAAGGAGTGAAAGGGCATATCAAAAGATGTGTTCCTGCTCAAGGCACAGTTAGTTGGTACTTTAGTCGTTACCATAGTTGTATAAGTAAGTTTATTCATCAAAGGGGAAGTATTCATGACATGGTATCATAAGCTGTGGATCTGCTGTGTTTTTATTTTAAATTGTTCTAGTATAAAGGTTATTTGTAATTTTTTTGCTCAAAATTTATTGTAATGCACCATTTTAAATTAAGGTCAAGAAGACTCTTATCCCTTAATTGTAAATCTTGAATGCCAGTGTTTTTGGAGTTAAAAATTTAGTCTGCTGAAACAATGAGGCTCACTCACTGTATCAAAAATATTATTACTGTAATTCCATTTGATCAATTCTTATGTCTTACAGTACTCTTGTTATTCATTGGCAGTCCTAAATACTGATTTCCTTGTGTTTAAATAAGCCAGCTGAGATATTGTTGCATGTAAAGTGTATGTTTCTTTACCTGGAAGTTACACTTTACTTTGCTAGTTTTGTCTTAAATTTAAACTTACCGTTTATACTCGCGTATAAGTCGAGAAATTTGGGACAAAAAAGGAGCTTCAAAGTAAAGGGATCGACTTATATATGGAGCCTAAAAAAATCGTCGTAAGTCCAAAAGTTCTTCCCGTGAGGCAAAAGGCAATTCATCCCAAAAGGAAAAAAAAATGCGGATGCAATATTAATTAGGAAATCGCGGCCCTCAGGGGTAGGGGGGGGAGAAAAAAGCAAGCAAGAAAGAAAAAACACTGATGCAGTAGTAATTACGAAATTGCACCCTCCAAATTTCTACGCGCTTTGAAAAGTCTCCTGGCTTTGCGTATCCACAGCGCAGTAGTAGCCGCGCATCGAAAGCTCCGCCCTCCCGACTACCAGTTTATTGCGCTGACGTACAACCTAACACAGCCATGCGACAGCCATTGTTAGGCGTTACTTGTTCTTAATCACACATGTTTTTGTCTCGCTTCTCCTATTATGGATGAAACGGATTGTGTAAAGAAGTGGATGTCCTATAATGCAGGATTTAAGTTGAAAGTGTTTTTTTTTTTTTTGCAGAAAATACTAACAACTGTGCTGCTTCACATCAATTTTGGCCTTAACGAAAAACTGATTCAAGATTGGCGTAAAAAAAAAAAAAACGGACTTGGTGAACATCGCAAAAGGCGCTGCGCCGTGGAACGACATCTTTTCCAGAGCTGGAAAGTGTCTTGAATGATTGGATTGTGGGCTGCAGACAAAATGGTTACATTGTAACGCGAACTGGTATACGTTTGTGAGCAATGAAGCTCACAAAAGATGAAAAGTTTGCAGCCGCAAATAACACTTTTCGTGCCTCGCCAGGTTGGTGCACAAGGTTCATGAACCACTATGGGTTGCGTCTATGCCAGCGCACCAAAATTGCCCAAAAGTTACCTTGTGACCTTGAAGCAAAGATAATGGAATTTCAAAAGTATGTAATTCAAAAGAGACTGCTTTTGGACTTTCCCAAATAGGGAACATGGATGAAACTGCCATGTGTTTCGACCTTCCTGGAAATCAGACGGTGAACCAAAAGGGCGAAAAAAACATCTTGATTAAAACGACTGGCCACGAAAAAACCAGTTTCACGGTTGTTCTTTCCTGTTTGGATGACGGCAGGAAGCTACGCCCAGTAATTATTTTCAAACTCAAAACTCTGCCGAAAAGCGTCGTCTTTCCGTCTGGTGTGCTCGTTCGTGCCCATGAAAAAGGATGGATGAACGAATCCGGAACAATTGACTGGTTAAAGAATGTGTGGAACAAAAGGCCAGGCGCACTTTTGAGGAAACCTTCCCTTTTGGTGTGGGATATGTTTGTTGCACACTGTTGTGCAGAAGTGAAAAAAACTGCAGAAAATTCAAAAACAACTCTTGCTGTCATACCAGGTGGGTTGACATCTGTTCTTCAACCACTAGATGTCTGCCTTAATAAGCCCTTCAAGGACAATGTGCGGAGGTATTGGGCAGATTGGATAAGTTCTGATTTGCCGACTGAAACCAAGGGCGGAAATCTAAAGAAGCCGGATATCGTTTTGATTGCGCGATGGGTCAAGGATGCTTGGGATGCGATACCTGCGAAAATGGTCGTGAAATCATTCAAGAAATGTTGCATTAGCAACGAACTTGATGGCACAGAGGATGATGAGATTTTTATGAGTGACGACGACAGTGAATTCTTATGACACAGGCATAGATGGGAATACTGATGTTTACGATGACGCGCCGATGACAGAGAAAGACTTTTTTGAACTGTTGTCTGACTCGGAATTGGATTTTGAAGGGTTCCAATGAAGTTTTTGGGTATGCAAATTAAATTTAATATTATACACTGCTGGCCAACCAAAATGCAACACCAAGAAGGAAGCATCCGATTGGCCTGAAATTCGCAGCATGTGTCGCCCGCGAGAAGACATGCAAACGATCAAGCATTGCAGGGCATATGCAAATCATGTGCGCCCGGCACGCCACCGAGAAGCACTATAAGAAGGGTGCACAGAAGGCGGGGTGTAAGTAGTGGAAGTGTGTTTTGCTGCTGGACCTGTGCGTGGGAAGCTTCTTGATGCCTCGTCACAGAATACGGCAGTCATTTCAGCACATTTTGGTGTTCAACAGAGGAAGAATAGTGGCTTATTGAGACAGCGGTTTATCGTACTGAGACATCGCCGCCCGTGTGGGACGACATCCAGCCACAGTGAGGTGAGTATGGATTCGGTGGGTGCAGGAGGGACGGACGAACAGACGTGAGTGATTACCGCAGCCACGGCACACCACCGAACGAGAGGACCGGCATGTTGTGCTGCGGACATTGACGGCTCGCACTGCCACATCGCGAACATTAGCGCAGGAATTAGGGTGTGTTGTGCAACAACCTGTTTCAGTACATACCGTTCAACGTCGCCTGCAGGAGCGGGGACTTGTTGCACGACGCCCATTGCTCCGATTACCATTGACGTTACACCACCGGTGAGTGCGGCAGCAGTGGGCCATTGAACGCCACACCTGGACTACGGAATGGCACGACAATGTCTTCTCCGACGAATCCCGCTTCTGCCTGCAACACCACGATGGTCTAATACGCTTGTGGCTGCACCGCGGCGAGAGACTGTATGAAGCCTGCATTATGCATCGCCATACCGGTCCGTCGCCTGGCGTTATGGTTTAGGGCGTAATTGGATATGACACCCGCACCCCTCTGGTATGCATCGCCGGTACACTCAACAGCCACCGCTACATCTCCGACGTTTTGGAGCCTGTAGTCCTCCCTTACCTGCAGGACCTGCCAGCGGCCACATTTCAACAGAACAATACGCGCCTGCACGTGGCACGTATCGTGCAACAATTCTTCACGGCCCACCAGGTGTCACTGCTGCCGTGACCCGCCTGTTCTCCCGATATGTCGCCCATGGAACACGTCTGGTCGCTGATCGGCAAACCAAGTGGCCCGGCAAGCACCACCCACGGCTATGCCTGATGAACTGTGGTAATGTGTGGAAGCAGCCTGAACCGACATACCCCAAGTCCACATCCAAAGCCTCTTTCGTTCGATGCCGTGGCGTGTAGCAGCCGTTATTGACAGCCATGGGGGCCACACGAACTATTGGATGTCTATGTGTTCCGCAAGTCGCACGGGCCTGTAAGCTCAATCGTTTCATCTTTGTATCTGTTGTCATGTGTCCAGTAAATCTGGCTTTGCTATCTCGTGTCCTTATTGGTGTTGCATTTTGGGTGGCCAGCAATGTATATATAATTTTTTTTTCGTTTTCAAATGTTTTTGAATAAATACATTGAAATTTTTTTTTCTCTCATTCCGGGAAGGACTTATACACAAGTTTTTGATTTTTACGATTTCTTTATTCTGAAAGTGTGTGTGTGTGTGGGGGGGGGGGGGGGGGTCGACTTATACGCGAGTATATACGGTATACAAGATTTCATTAAATATTTGCAGCATTGTTACAAACCTGCAAACTACTACGGAATGTCCGTAGTTTCTACAGATTTTGTTGTCTGACTACGGAACTCACTGTCAAAACTATGGATTCTACGAATTTTCATTTTTTTAATTTTTTTTCGTTTTGCTATTATTTTATGATATACATGAGCTTCTTCTTTTTTTTTTTGTCATCATTTAGAACATTCTCAAGATTGATGCAAAACTGAAGAAAATTGGGGGGGGGGTGCATCCGTCTAGCGGCGGCATTTCGTTTTTCAAAACTTTCAAAAATGGTAGTTAAATGGAGTAAAAAATTTTGCCGTAATCGTAATTTTTTTTGCTCTCGGTGTTGCCTTTGTATCCAGTATTCTTGTTAAATATCATTTTATTGCATAAATGTTTATATTTCAGCTTGAAAATGTAGGCAACAATTTGCGAAAACGGAAGTTAGACACTGCGAAAATTTCCCTGTAATCATCAGGTGTAAGATTCTTCTGCGAATTTGAGGAATTCCACCATTTTCCATATTTATTTGGTCATTCACGAAAATGATGCACAAGTGAACAGAAATGGGGGGTGACGGGGGAAGGATGTTTTTCAAAACGCAGGATGGTAGAGGTGTCATTTCTCGCCTCTACCATCCTGCATTTTGAATCACCTTCATAACGCGTATGTAGGGATTGCCGAATTTGTTTACTAGTTTGACAAGCTAAAACTAAAGTAACTTGTGTATCTGACATAGAACATGTTATAATTCCTTTTGCCTGAGAGTCCCTCTATTACCATATAGCCTTTTCAGCTACGTCTTTTGGGGGTTCTCAGTTAAAACACTAAGTCCTTGCTTTCCAGAATGCACAACATTCTGTATTTCCATGATGTAAAAAATGTTCCATCAAATTTTGGAAGTTGTGTGTTTTCCATCATCTTAAAGTGAATTTACTTCTGTAGTGTAAATCAACACCTCTTGTGTTTTCCACTCAGCAAAAAAATTGTAGCACCTTTTTTTTTTTTTTTTTATGGCAGCAAAAATGTTTCTACCTTTTCAGTAAATTATCCTCGGTTGCCTAACACCATTAGCAGCACTAATTTATAAGACTTTTAAGCTGAAAGCAAACATGGCGGAGTTGAGCTTCTCTTCGAAGAATGAAAGTAAAAATGGTGCAGGCTCCTTCAATCTGCTCCACGCACAGCATTCCATTTCCACTTCTGGGCCCCATAACCTTTTGTTGGTTGGCAGTGGTAAGTTGGAGGGATGGTTCGGTTGATTAAATTGTATTATTTTTGATTTCCTGTTTTCATCTTGATTGCTACGATATATCCAAAGCAGTACTCCACCTTAAATGACTTACCACGTTAACATTTTAAAACACAATGTATTGCATAAAAAATGATATGTAGATATGATGAGCTCTTCGCTACAAAACTCATAACAACCTCTCTCTAAGGAGGCGGATCTCGAAGTGACGCTCTTACGTCACACACAGAGTCTCTGCAATGCGATGTGCATCTGGCGCCATCTATTAATCAAAATTGTATGTAAAAAATTGAGAATTACAAAAATGTACAACATTACTGTTTCACATGTTATAAAGTATCTTCAAGTCGAGTGTGCTATGCTTCATTAATTCTGCTATTATATAAATTTGCAAGGAGTTAAAATATAAACATTACAACAGCTATTAATTGTCCTGAGAATGTTGCACTTACTTAATACTGCAGCGTAATTTGGAAGGTTATTGTTGGCTGATTTATTCTTCAGGTACCAACAGCTGGAGTCCTGGTTGACAAGTCCTTGAGGAATTGGTTCGTTAAACTAAAGACATTCACCGGTTTATTTGAGAAAATACAACCAGAGTTCAGATTATGAAAAAATGAAGGTGAATTTTATTAAAGAGATAAAAAAACTATTTACAGTATGTATAAAATCCTTAGCATTTAGCGACATCGTCATTGGTTGAAAGAAAAAACGAAATGAGTATACGAAGTTGCAAAAAGAGATTACAAGGTTTGCATGAAATTTTACTATTGAATAGAAGGCAGATAACTTGACGGCATCGACTTTAGACGATAGTACCACTTAGGATGACCGTGATATAAACGGATTAAAACTAGTATGGTTATGTTTGAGTATTAAGTGCCTATGCATAAAAATTATCTGCCTTCTATTCAGTAGTGAAATTTCATGCAAACCTCGTAATCTACAACCTCACCACAGACGCAGTTCCTGAAACAGACATTCCAAATACCAAAACATGTAAGGCTCAACAGCTGTATGTATACCTTATTGGAAAAATAAAGAGCATGCAGAACATTTAAGGAAATACACTGGCTTAAGTGCTACAGCTTTGGGAACATGAAGTTTTGAACTGTAGTGTAGTGCTAATGAAAAATATCTTGCTGTTGTCCAAACATAAAAACTGATAGTTCTGGTGTTGAACTTGATTTTTCAACCCCTGCATTTTGAAGAGACTTTAGAGCTTTACATACCTCTTCCCGTGAGATCCCACCTGTGCTTCATTCTCTCACTGTGCATCATCCACTTCTACTTCAAAATCACCTTTACTGTCATGTTCTAATAACTCACAGAAGTATTCCCTCCCAACACAATGCAAAATTATTAAGCTTAATGTTGTGAACCATTGGATCAGATCACAAGGTGAAAAAGGGACTTAATCAGCCAGCATTTGAGTTGTTCTTTTGTTGTAGTAATATGTGAAACAGAATTTTTTAAACATTGCATACTGTTCTACAAGTATGAAATGTCTAACCATGGTAAATAAAGTCACACTGAAGGGAAGCCAAATGATTTTATTGAACCCCAGAAATCTCATTTTAATTTTTAGGAATGCATGATAGCAAAAATGACTTCAACTGTGTTCAGTTTGTGTGTTTGATTTAAGAAACTTTTTGCATTTGCTAACCCTGGATTTATGTATAATTTTTCAGACTGATGACCTTTGTATTGCTTGTGTTATGAATGTTTTCATTATTCGCATCATTTTATCATTTAATCATTGCTGCATCCTCTTTTTTTTAATCATTTGAAGAAGTATTGATTAATGTGGTTCATGATAACACAAGTGTTTTAGTTTTGTTTCATTGCATTACTGTATTTGGAACCTTTTTAATGGTGATGTTTTATACAATATGTGTCTATATGTATACTGGTGGCTTAGTGGGAAAAGTGACATAAAGGGTTTCTCGGTATGTAGGAAAAAGAGATTCCTAAAACTTGTGACTTCATATAGACACTTATACTGACATTGATGGTAGATTTCACTGAGGAGTTATAATCCACCACCTTGCTGTACCATTGATGCTAATTTCTGTGAATTCTGAGATAAAATGGTTCTTAATTTATTTTTCCCCTCTAGGGCCTTGCAACAATCTGTGCAGAAACTAAGTCCCTGGCTGAAAGAGCCAGAGTAGGAAAAATTGAAACCTCAAGAATACCAAGTAAATTTTTTTCTGCTAACTGTGGATACTGCCAAGTACTCTTTGGTAGTATCCTTTGAATGATATAGAAGTAAATAATGTGCACAGATGATTATAATGTGGTACAGAAAGCAAGATAACTTGTATCAATACTCATTTTTATCAAAAACATGGTAAACAGTGATTAATTTTAAATAATTTCTCATTTATAAGTGTTAAAGAGGAATTTTGTTTTGGGTTCCAAATGGTGGAAAAAGTACCCATTTAAATGATGTGGAAATAATATATGTTTTCTAGATTCCTTACCACAGAAATATTTGGTTAGCTATTGTTGAAATAATAGCCTCAGAGATTGCAGTGCTACTGGCACTGTCTGCTCTGTGGTTAGAACAAGTCTTTATAAATAGAGCTGGGATTTGAAGCTGATGTGTGCAACATGCAAAATAATATGTATGTTTATGGTACTTGTTTTGCTTTTTTCTTTGGTGCCCATAACTCAAAATCAAAGTATTACTTCTGGCAAGTACGTAGATATCCATGCATGTGAAAAATTGAAATCAGAAATGAAAAAGAGTTTCTGTTAAAGTGTGAGGAGGGAAAAGTATTGATTTGAAAGGCTTCTGATTTTAATGAAATAGCATGCGTTTTTAATGAAATCTTTGCAGTACTGATGAATGCTCTGAACTCTTGATGTCTTTAAGAATGTCTCCTTTCTGTTGTATTGTGAGATGTTAAATGCTTTCTTTGTAAACTGTGTTTATGCTGTAGTGCCGCAGTGGCCGCCTTTTTTTTTTTTTCTCTCACCACAGGTTTGATGAATTTTACCAAAATTAACTACAAAATCATTGGTATTGAAAACACACATGCACACAGGCTTTTAATCATTTATTTAGATTTTCTTTTCTTGTTTTTCCTTTTTAGCTTAGATAAATGTTTGGAAAACTCACCACAAATTAATGCGATTGTTGACCTTCTTTGACTTTGAAAAGTTTCGAAAATTCTGGTTGAATTATTGAAACTGCACAACATAACTGATCTTCCAGATTCTTATCAATGCCACAAGATTAATTTTTTGACTTGCATCTAAATCCGGTTGGCTAAATTCTTGTATTCACAATTTTCAGTTTATTTCAAGAAACTGACAATGGATCAAATTACTTCTACTTCAAATATAATTAACAATTTTGACAGGAATTTGTATCAAAGAATCATTTCCAAACATCTGACCTCAAAAGTTTTCTTGGTGAAAAATATGATAGAATGATGGTAGATCTCCAAATCTTTTACTACTTCCAGAGGTTCCCTAAGTAGAGATGAATTCAGATTTGCTTCCTATCATGACAAATACATCATCAGTTGTCACTGAAGCTGTTATTTTCAAGTTAACCTTCATTGTATTCAAAGTTTTAGCATTTTGCAAAGAATAGTTGGTGACTTAATGGTAGATTCTTCATGTTTGCTATAATTTTGTGTTTCACATTTTCTTAAAAATGTTCATCAAAATTTCCAGAACAGAAACCAGAATTTATTTTGTCATTTCTCTATCAAACAAGGTTTCTTTTTTACGGGCTTAAATCAAGTAATTTTGTAGCTTGCTTACACCACATGTTCATTCACACATCCAAATAAATGTTTCAAATTGTGCTGTTGTTCCAAGATTTGGACTTCAGACATTCAATTTCACTGGCCTGAAAATGTGTACCATGTGGAAATTTCCTATCAGATCGTTTGTATTGACTTCAAAAGTGTTCCTCAAATTGTCAGTGCCACTCTAGTGGTGCAGTGTTCTAACCGCTGGCTTCTGACCATTTGTCTGAGTTCATATCCCGGTGAGGCATGGATGTTGTGTTTGTCTTACGGCACTGGCTCTCTCCCTTTTGTGGAACCAGTGGCCCTAAATTAGGGATGGGCGACTGCATATAGCCCATTGAGTTGTTCACGGTAAATTAAAAATACACTGAACCAACAGCAGGAGTTCCTGTTAGTTCAGTGCATTTTCTGATAACAAATCTGTCCATACTGGTCTAGAAATGAAATATTACATACATACAGAGAGAGAGAGAGAAAGAGAGAATCAGACCATCACAAATAAGTATGTTGAAGCACCTTGATTCTTAAAGCAATGTTTTTGATATTGCATAAGATTCTTAATGCAGTCGAGACACGATTAATAATGGAAATAATTGCAACTTTTAAAAGATGATACTTTAATTTACAATTAAAACCAGCTAAAAACAGTAGCAAGATCTTTCAAACCCACTATGGGTTCGTCATCAGGCTCGGTGAGGGCGAAGCACCATGGTTATATAGCCAAAAGCAATCGCCCACAATTCAACAGCACGGCAAGGTGTTGCTCCAACCCTTCACACACGTGCATTTGACATGAATACAAATAATGCAAATAAACTACAAAACACGGTTATGAGTTCTGATAGTGTGTACAATGATTTGATATAAAATATTTCCATGAGGTCGGTAGAATCCATGGCACATGATCGTTACAACAGTGGTCAGCAAATATATTTATGTACAAACTTTCTGTAAATAATAAGTCAGATTTTGTAGTAGCTGGTGCAATTAACGAAGTGTTATTCCACTCCGGGAAATGATTACCTTGATTAACTAACCTAGATAAAGCTGTGGCATTCGAACCAGTTCTAATGATGTATTTGTGTTCAGATACACGTGTACCATGCTGTTGCATTGTGGGTGATTGCTTTCAGCTATATAACCACGGTGCTTCCCCTCACTGTGCCTGATGACGAACCCATAGTGGGTTTGAAAGATCTTGCTACTGTTTTTAGCTGGTTTTAATTGTAAATAAAAGTATTATCTTTTAAAAGTTGCAATTATTTCCATTATTAATTGTGTCTCAACAGCATTAAGAATCTTATGTATTTCAACTGGCACGACTTGAAAAGGAGCCTTGGTTTTTGATGTTATTTATTATTTTCTATGCTTGGGTTGACATTTGATTATGTGAAATAATTCAGGCAAAAATGTCAATGATCAAGTTCAATCAGAAGTGATGCCACACGGGCCAAGAGAGGGAATGATGAAAGTTGTTCATTAGATTGCATCATCTTGAAAGTGGGAAATGGCTCATGCATCAGATGTGCTGGGCACACTGCTGATCTGCTCACGGCTGTCACAGGACAATGGGCGTGAGTGAGATGTACATGGTGCATTCTGCTTTATCAAACTCTTACATTCATTTGCTCATATCTGAGAAAAAGCAAACAAGACTAGTGAGCAAAAATATGTGAAGCTATATCGCAGCTAGCCATAAACACAGAGCTGAGAGAAAAAAACAAGAACTACTAAACAGGAAAAATTTGCTTAAAATACACTTAAATCTTAAAGATATATCAAATCGTATTGGAACTGAAATACTCGCACAAACACATCAGCACACTAGTTACTCTATAAAATGGCGGCTTTCAGTGTATGCTGGAAGTAGCATGCTCTTTGCTAGTCTATTCTCCTCCAATGTCTTTGATTGTGCCACACTTAATATTTGCTTTTTTCACCTTCCACAGAGCTACCAGGTGCAGGACAAGTTGTTAGTTATACAGAAAGGTTATGACAAAACCAACTGTTGAAAGTTTAAGAACTGATTAGAAAGGAGTAAAGCATATGGTTTTAATAGACTGATATAAGAAGAACTTTTGTTTTTAGGTGCCATCCAGTTCAGATAAAGTGCAGAATTATGGAGGAAATCCACATACCCCTTCATTAATGCCATGTTGAATAGTATTAAACAATTGATATTGTGGCATTATCCTCAGTAGAGTAGTAATCTAATCTTCATCTTGTAACACACTATTTAATTTCTGCATGTGCTGTGCTGTATAATAGTATTGCAACGATCAGAATCTTTATCCATATGGTTATGGTCTCTCAGTAACATTAAGTTGATCTGTTTTGCCATATGTATTAAATATTTTTGTTGTAATTTGAGATTTTGTGTGATGCAGTTTTTTTTTTTTTTTTTCCCTTCCTCAGGGTGGTACATTTACTATATCAAATCTTGGAATGTATGGAATTAAAAGTTTTTCTGCCATTATTAATCCACCTCAGGTGAGATAAGTTTTTTTTTTTTTTTAAGTTCACGTATATAGTATATGTGTGTATCATTTAGCTATTGAATGTTGTTGATTCTACATATCTGGCTTTGGATAAAACAAAAATTGTTTCTGTTTCCCACAGCTGTAGTCACATCATGTTGATTAAAACAGAGTTTCGGGATAGCTAGAATAAGAAATTATGTTCAGAACCATGTTGAACATTTATTAAAAGGATATAGAAAATTCATATTTCACTCTTTAATGTCCAGTCTTTGATTTCTGCTGAGTTTTCTGTAGGTGCACTTGCATGAGGATGGTTCCTTCATGGTAAGTGTGATATTCATCCTTTTGTTTGCTTTATGTAGACAATAACCAAAGTGTAGTGTGCACTTAGGGAAAACATGCACACATACAAAGCTTCCTTTAGTGCACAGCATACCTACTCTGTAGTCGAAAGTTTATAGGCTCTCTCTCTCTCTCTCTCTCTCTCTCTCTCTCTCTCTCTCTCTCTCTCTCTCTCTCTCTCTCTCTCTCTCTCTCTCTCATTATTAAAAAGAAAATGTTTTATTTTAGAAACCACAGTTTTGGACAATAATGATACCACTTTACCTGAAATAAAAAGAAATCTTGTTTTTCATAATTGACTCTTACAAAATTCCTGTCTGTTGCTCTCACTGCAGTTTATATTGACCTCCTGTTGCTGTTCAGTGGTATTTATGAGTAATCCATCATCACCTTGTTTGTTGTGTTTTAATGTTACAATTTTCTTTGTTTTCATGAATAACTATGGTGCTTGATACTGTTTGGCCCACTGAGTCCTTTGCACCACTAAACTCAAGTATTCAATCAACTAACCCTTACCTTGGATTTCCTGCTTTACCTTTACATTTGTTGGTACCACCATGCTTCAAAGTGATTTTGTTTGTTTGGATTTCCCAAAGTCACTGTTATTCCTGAAAAATCATACCAAAGGGTCAGAGTGGACTAAAGCTTGTTTAATATATGTTACAGTGTTTGTTGCCATGTCTCAGAACAATCAGTTTTCAGTTGGTTTCTCATGCCAAGTTAAACATGGCTTGGTACAAAACCACCGAAGAAGCTGTGACCAAACTGGTCAACTGGCATCGGGTATACTTAAGCAAAACCACTCCCATGACACACCGGTTCCAAACTGAGGTGCATAGCACCCTGCAAAGAGCTGAATGTCAATGGTGTCAAACAGTTTTGCACTCTCTTTGGGGAGTAAAAGAAATCCCCATTATACATTTTCCATTCACTTGGAGGATGAATGGATAGTGATAGTTCCTTTTTTCCCTATGCATTCACTGCAGTAGATTATCGGTAGAAAGGCCATTTCACGTAATATGAAGAAACGAATAATGAAGAAAAAAATTTCATGCATGATTTATTATGTATTAAACATTAGGAATAGTAAAATCTTTTGACTGAAACAACAGCTTTGTTCACACTAGCAGCAAGCCCTGTGCGTACTACTAGTGTGAACAAGGCTGATGTTTCAGCCAAAAGATCTTACTGTTCCTAATGTTTAATACATAACAAATCATGCATGAAATTTTTTCTTCATTATTGGCAATAGATTAAGTTAATTTTTTAAAATAAATTCAATTACAAAAAAAAAAAAATGAATGCCCTCAAAATTATCCAATAAGTGAAGGACCAGTAGAAGATTCTATTTAGTTCAGAAGAGATGGATTCCTTTTGCAAAGATTTACTTGTATTAGTTAATGCAAGATAAAAGGAAAAGGTAAGTATTCTTAGAAGTTTGAATGTCTGAATTAGAAATGGTAACAGGGGAACCAAATTTGTACTGCATAAATATTATCAAAAGTATTTGGAAATTACAAGGCCACCCCAGTAGCACAGTGGTCTAAGCGATGGCTTCTGTTCACTCGTCCGAGATGAGTCCGGGTTCGAATCCCGGTGAGGCATGGATGTTGTGTTTGTCTTACGCCGCTGGCTCTCTCCCTTCCCTGGAACCAATGGCCCTAAATTAGGGACGGGCGACTGCTTATAGCCCATTGAGTTGCTCACGATGGTCGTTAAACCTCCAATCCAAAAAAAAAAAAAAAAAAAAAATACAAATCGGAAAAGCGTTTAGGGAATGAACTTATTATAACTAACAATATTTTTTAGCCACAAAGGCAGTGACGAGCTAACTGCATGGGAAGAGGCTAGAAATAAGAAAAAATATAATTGACTCTGTCATAGTGGAAAGAGTTGTAAAGAAATTTGTTAAGGACACTAGTGTTTTCAGAATTTTTGAAATAATCAGTGATCACATTTTAATAGCTTCTTCTTTCAGTCAGTCATCAAATAGTTAAAGACACCAGTGATGGCATTAAGATATTCATGATTTATAGACTGAATAATGTATGAGAGAGGCAGGATTTCCAGAGGTGAATTACTTAAGGCTGCATCAAAATAGAAATGTCACCTACTGAAAACATGTGGTAAATCAATATGAAAGGACAGCAGCTGTCAGAGAAAAATAAAAAGCTTTTTTGGGAAGATTTTAAGTTGCTAGTGTCAAACAAGTGAGATATGTTTTAAAGGTAGTGGTATATTTTGGAAACAAACAGAAAATCATATGGAGATTTAGCAAATAAGGTGGAAAGCCTATAACCCAGGGTTTACCTGATAAGATGGCCAGAAGGCTGTATTGAAAACATGGAGCGAATTTAAAGACTTGTTGAATAATCCATGGACCAGTGGGAAGGTAACTAATGACTAGGGCCCGGACTTTGACGACCGAAAAAATCCTTATAAATGCATTTAAAGGTAGCAGAAAATACCCTTAGAAATTGCAAAACATGCCCATAAAATGAAAAAAAAATGCCCTTTAAAATTTTTAAAAGAAAACTTACCTAGAACAGTTCTTACAGTAAATTTTGCCAAAAAATGTTGTATTGTCTTAAAATAATTGATAAATTATATTTCTTTTCTTTAAAATAAATATTAATCGTAAAAAAAAATTACTAGTAACTGCATAAGAAAAAGAAAGAATGGTACATACCAATCCCATATGAATTTTATTTGCTTGTGCACTGAAAGTCTTTCTTCGTGTAAGTGCATCATAATTGCACTGAATTATAAGGTGCATCTTAATGTTTTTGAAGGTAAATGAATGTCTGTTATCTGTAAGTAGGTTTTTATATCTCGAGAAGCTTCTCTCGACATCAACGGATGTGACAGGGGCATACTTGGAAAAAAACAGCTTCACTTACACTACAGCTAGTTCTTCTATTTCAAAACTGTGTGTTTCTCTAGTTAATATATGTGAGATTTTGTTCAAAGTCTGGAATCCAACATTTTTTTCCACAACATTGTTTAATTTGGCAAAGATAGATTGTCCAATCTTGCCTTTGGCTCCTTTAAGAACTTGGCTTGCTTTTTCATCGTAACTGATTGCATCGATGAATTCCATACCCTGTTTTTCTAAACACGTAATCGTTGAGGCCAAAATGCCGAAGTTTGATTTAATGTATGCTAGATTTCCTTCTGTTTTATCTTCCGAGAACATGTGTTGGGCAATTTGAATTGAAGCGGCATCACCAGTTTGAAAACCATTTACTATAGACTTCATAGAATGGAAATTGTCACTGTAATATATGCATGCATTCAGCCATGTCCCCCAATGTGTTATTACTGGCTGTGGTGGTAAGGCTAGGTGCTTGAGATTTGAAAAATTGTATGCAATATGGTGCTTTTAGGAATATTTTTTTGACATTGGATACGAGTCTATCAATATTAGGATAATTTGCATGGATTTCTTTGGCAGTGTGATGTAAAGCATGGGCAAGGCAAGTGACGTGCACCAACTTGGGATAAAATCTTTTAATTGATTTTCCTGCTTTTTAACCATATACGGGGCAGCAGCAGTCAAAAACAGAAGGATATCGTCATATTGTATGCCACCAGGCCATAAAAGAAATAGAATTTGTCAAATAATTGACAGATCACTGAGTGATTCACTTTCTCTATGATCTCTGTATTCAGCAAAAATACTTTGCCAGGGCAATCTGGCTCAAGTGTCTCTATTATGACGTTGGCAAGAGGACGACCCTGAGCATCATTTGTTTTATCAATAGGCACAAAAATTTTTTCTCTTTTACACTGTCCCTAATTTTGTCCATTGTTTCGGTGTAACACTCGCGTATGTAGTTTTTTGGTAGTGTAGACTCGTCAGGTATGACATGACCAGTGGGTTTTTCATAAAACTGGTGAAATTTAGGATGATTTAACTTTTCCAGTGGAATATTTGCAGAAACGAAAACTTCACACAACTCTTTATAAAATGGTTACTTCTTGGATGGTATCGATGGCCAGCTTTCCATAGGTAAACGTTGAGATGCCTGCGACCTTTTCTTTGCAAGTTCAACAGCTCGAATATGCTTTTCTCGTCCAATATGCTGCATGACGGTAAATCGCTTTTGTGCTGCAACTTTAGTTTCACATAGTTTGCAAAATAGAATTACTCCATCATAGAAAAAACATTTTCTCCGAACTCTGAAACAAACCTGCGTAAATAGCAAGATTGAGAAGGTTTGCATTTAGGCATCTTTGGAAATAAACTTCTACTTTTCTTTTCAGACTGGAAATAATGATTGGAATACATACTAACAGCTTCCATACAATTCCAGATGCTTTAAGTGTAACCCCTCAACCACTCAGAAAAGGTTCTGCCTGGTACCAGAAGGTTTTGGTGGGGGGCAATGGAAAAACATCCTACCTAACCCTTTCACGAACAGTGTCCAAAAATCTTAGGCACAAATATTTCTATTCCATTTCCTTCCTTTCTGAAGACCCAACAAAATGAGGAGTACTCTCAAATGTCCCTGTGGAGAGTGACACCTAATCCTAGGTAATGTTTCCTATAATTTGAGCTACCTGTTTCTTGGGGGAAATCTTTTCACTTCTTGAAGGAGAAGGTTGAGTATGTGTAGGGAGGGGTGCGGGCGTTGCTTCAGGGATGAAAGACCTCCTAAGGTACACAGGCCGAATCGCTCACATCTAAGCGCTGATCGGTTATCTCTCTCTCCTATCTTTGCGACTCGGGGTTGTCGGGGGTGTGTCCAAAGCCAGTAGCTCTTTTGAGGCTGTCAGAGGTCTGTTTTCTTTTGAGGAGGACATGGAGCTTCAGAGTCTTATAAGCACAATCAACTACGTATGACCTTCTCAAAGTCTCAAGGGGTGAAGAAATGCAGCAGCCATTTGATTGAAGGGCCATTTCGGCCGTTTCTGGACTGTACATAAAAAAATAAAGAAAATGCAGAAAAGTTACAAAAAATGCGCTAAATTACAAAAATCCTCCCAAAATGCCAAAAGAATTCTGGAAAAGGCCGCAAAATGCCC
Organism: Macrothele yani; assembly: GCA_039090855.1. Taxonomy (NCBI): domain Eukaryota; kingdom Metazoa; phylum Arthropoda; class Arachnida; order Araneae; family Macrothelidae; genus Macrothele; species Macrothele yani. The sequence goes on along the minus strand of CM077016.1, from coordinate 69,032,732 downwards.
TAAAAATGCATTACAGAGGCAAAAAGCACTAAAAATGCAAAAGTCATTAAAGTCCGGGCCCTACTAATGACATATTCTTGATCTGGACTAAGGGGACCAGCATATCATAGATTTGAAGTTTGTGATGCTGTATTATCTTCAAAATGTGCTAAAGCTGCAGATTATGATGAAATTAATCCAGAATTGGTTTAGGTGAAAGTTGTAAAGACCGATTCTATGTTCTGCATTATCACCTAGAACATAGTAGATTGAAGGTGTGAAATCAACTACTGATGACTGAGAAAGCAGTAGATTAAAGGCAGAATATCTTGCAGTGGATATTAAGATATGAAAAAGGTTCAACTTTTACGGTTTTTTATTAGAAAAACACATAGTTTTATTGTTCTGTTCAACACGTTTCAAAGATTTATTTAATCACAATGCAGTACAATGGTGAATATTCACAGTATGATTCATTCAAAGATGTAGTTTATGCACAATCGAAAATAACTTATCCAAATTCTAATAAATAGCAAATAACTGGAAGGTGTCTTTTGTTAGCTTAACTCATCTGATGTAATCGTTCATATTATATCCTCCCTATGTATCGTCGGTCATAATGCTTGCTACACATTTCACCCACTCAATTAGGCATTCTCAAGCGAAGTGCGTAGAATTCATTTCCACTATGTTAATGTTCTTCATTTTTGCTCTGTCATGCTACTTGTCAAAGCGCAAGTTTTCCTAAGTCGCCCTCTGTTGGGTTGTATGGTAACTTATTACTTGTAATTTTTATTTTTCTTAATTCTTTTTTTCTTTTTCAATTAGATAATTACTTATCACATGCTTGGAAACATCTAATGGAAACAGAAAAAAGAATTAAGAAAAAGAATAAAAATTACAACAAGTAATAAGTTGCTATACAACCCAACACAGGATGACTTAGGAAACTTGTGCTTTGACAAGTAGCATGACAGAGCAGAAACAAAGAACATTAACACAGTGGGAACGAATTCTACACACTTCGCTTGAGAATGCCCAATTGAGTGGGTGAAATGTGTAGCGAGCATTATAATTGACGATACATAGGGAGGACATAACATGAATGGTTACATCAGATGAGTTAAGCTAACAAAAGACTCATTCCAGTTATTTACTATTTGAACTTGGATAAGTTATTTTCGATTGTGTATAAACTACATCTTTGAACGAATCATATTGTGAATATCCACCATTGTACTGCGTCATGATTAAACAAATCTTTGAAGCGTGTTGAACAGAACAATAAAACGACGTGTTTTTCTAATAAAAACGTTAAAAGTCTAATCTATATTCCACATATTAAGACCACAAGCACTGGATCCCACACACCTTTGCTTAAGATATATTTAATGAAAAACGTTTGTTATTTTTTATTTATTTATTTATTTTTTTGTTGAAAATAATTGATATATATGCTAGCAACATGCTTGAAAACCATGTTGGTGCACAGGTGTGAGATGATCATGATTAAGTTTCTTTAATCATCACTGTTTGTTAGGGAATTTAAAAATATGTATATGCCAGTGACATGTTTACATGCCTTGCTTTGTACCGGATCTACTTTATATTGTTTTTCAATATTAGTAATTTTTATTATTCGTTTTGAATGTAAAAGTTTTGCAGATAAACTTTCTCTCCATTATCATTCTTAAAATGTTATTTGTATTTATTTCTGCAGTCTTGTATACTTGCTGTTGGTGGCACTGAAGATAGTGTTGTCCCAGATGTAGATAGTGACAGTGGGTAAGAATATGCATAATTTCTATAGTACAAAAGATTTTCTCACAGCATATCATGTACATATTTCTACAAACTACTTACATTACATTTAGCTCTTATCTGCTCATCTTAGTATATTTTTTAATTGTATACAGCTTAAAATATTTTACTTTTCTTTTTACAGTTGCAATGCATGCATATGACATCTTTTGCTACTAGCACATTTGGTTTTTTTTTATTGAAAAGAACATCTCCTTTTTCTGTGAAAATAAGAAAGGAACCCAGGGTCTTGCTCATATAAATTTGTTTTCACACATAATGATTTACTTAAGACACTTAGAAACGTGCTTTAAAGTCAGCCAAGAGAAAGGTAGTGTGGCTTCTTCAAAACTGGCAGTTTTCTGAAAAGCTTTGAGAGATGAATCAAGATTTATATAATAGTGTTTTTGTTAACTTTGTAAAGAGAGGCTTTCAGTTGGTTACCTAGGAACACACTGTTCAGTGCATTACACAGCTGTGGAATGAAAGGCATGTTACTGAAATCAGTCTGTCAAGCCTTTACACCAAGAGTCTTGTAATGGTCATAATTGAGGGAAGTACAGTAAAACTGTGATTCTCCAGAGCTCAATTATTTGTGGGGTCAGATTAAGATTAAGTGTGGTCCTCTGTAGTATGTACATTTTTTTTAATTATCTATACAAGTGGATTTGTAAAGTAACAGAAGTCATTATTGTGCATTTTAAATAATATTGGCCACCCCGGTGGTGCAGTGGTCTAAGTGCTGGCTTCTAATCATTTGTCCGGGTTCAAATCCCGGTGAGGCATGGATGTTGTGTTTGTCTTATGGCACTGGCTCTCTCCCTTCTTTGGAGTTAGTGTCCCTAAATTAGGAATGAGCGACTGCTTATAGCCCATTGAGTTGCTCACAGTGGTCGTTAAACCTCCAATCAAAATAATAATAACATTGCATCATCCCTCTAGAGAATTTATTTGTCATCACATTTGCAGTTTTCCATTCTTCTGCCAGAGTGCTCAGTCAAGTGTTTACAAATTTAATCTAGTCTCTTTTGTCTGTTAAACATTATGAAAGCATGTTTGTGTCCTCCTGTTGTGTAACCAAATTTATCCAGTATTTCAACCCCTTAAATGCTGGGGAAAAGAAAAAGAGTTGTTTTAGCAGTGGAAAATAAATTGGAGGTTATTAAAAGATATGAAAAAGGTGGAAGTGTGTAATCACTTGCAGCCAAATTTGGTATTGGCCAGCAAACTGTACAGGACATATGTTAGTTCTGCAAATTCCTGGATATATAAGAAAAATAAAACAAAAAATAAAACTTCAAAGAAAACAATAAAAAATCATGGACTTCCTATCTAAATAAGTTTTTAAATGTTCAGTTTTGTATTTACGTACTACAAGAATGTTTATGTTGTGTTTTTATATTTCTTTTAATCCAATTTAAAACATAATTTGAATTAACCTCATGTTTTTCAATTATTCAGGCTCTGGCTTCCCCCAATTATCACAGATAATTGATGCTTTACTGTACTGTTAAGTGATTTTTGATTAGCCTTGGGGTAAGACAGGAATGTACACTGTTCCTATCTTTGTTTTTTGATATAAACTGAGATTGCAAATAATTAGGAACACCTACCAAATAAAGTGTTGGACCACCCTTGGCTTCAAAACAACCTTGATTAGATGTGGCATGGATTCAACAAGGTGCTGATGTAGTTCTACAGCGGTGTTCAGCCCAGCATATGTGATGGTGTCCATCAGTTGCTGAATGTTCATTGGAGGAGGATCTCTGTTACAAATGCCTCTCGCAATGTCATCCCACAGCTGTTTAAACTATGGAGGTCATTTAGCACTTCAAAGTCACTGTTGTGCTCCTGAGACCATTGTGTGATGATCCAAGCCATGTTGCACAGTACATTTTCCCATTGGAAGTAGTCCTCTCCGCCAGAAAATAGCATGCACATTTATAGGTGTGTCTAGTCCATAGTGAACCTCTTGGCATCCAAATGCTGTTCCAGAATTATTATGGAACCCATTGCCCACCATGAAAACAGACCTCAGACCCACTACACTGCCTCCACCAACTTGTGCAATTAACTCCAGGTAGCTGGGATCCTTTGATTCATGCTGTTGGTGCCATGTTCTGAGCCATCTATCTGCATGTATTAACTGAAAACATAACATAATTAATTGGACAAGGCAACTTTTTTCCAGTCTTCAAGGGTCCAGTTTTGGTGCTTCCATGCACACTGCAGGCAAATTCGTCATTTTTACCAAAGATGAGTGCCACATGAAGGGGACATCTTCTGTTATAGCCCATTAACACCAGTATGCAGTAAGCTGTGTATGCTGAAATTCTCCTCTCAATACCACTGTTGTACTTCACAGTTACTTGATGCAATGGAGCTAGTCTGTTACCTCATACAATCCTCTGCCACCACCATTGCCCTCAAACATCCACCAGTTGTTTCTACCCACAGAAAGACTGCTGATTGCTTGTTTTCTTGTTTGTGCACCACTTGTATATCCTCGATGCAGTTGTTCTTGGATTTTCCTGATCACAAGGAAAGTGTGTAGAGACACTGCATGTGTTCTGAAAGACTGGTCAGGATGTAATTGCTACATCAGCTTCACCTTTCATAATCAGTTCTTTAAGAAGAAAAATAGAAAACTAAGTTCTATATTAAACAAATCTTCCCAAAGATTTTGTTTAATATAGAATTCAGGTTGTGGTTAGCATAGTACATAATTATGTTTCAAACACAGGAATGTGATCATTTTTCTTAATACTTTCTGATGTATGCATATAATCACATAATATGTTATGACATTTGGTTATTTCTCATTTTCTAAGTCTGTGTTCTAATTTTACCAAATCTTGTGATACTTCTACAATGGCAAAAGGCCAGAGTTGGAAAAACACTGCAAACATTTATTTGTGGCATTTTCACAAGTTTAAGTCTTAGATATCATTCATTGCACCAACATCTCTTCATAACTCAGCATGTTTGGGTAGAGCTCTAAGAACATATTACATAGCTGCCAATCCTTCCGATTTACCCGGAAAGCTTCCAATTTTGGGGCGTCTTTCCGATCAGAAAGTGATTTCTTCCGATTTTTCATTTGCATACCAAAAATCCCTATTTTTTCCCCATTTCAAGAGCAAAAAAAAATCTTATTCCACTTCAAAAATTCCTTACCACGTGATAATGATTAAAAAGAAAAATTCTCTTTACTTCCGCTCTGATGAGAATGTGCGAGCGGCACGGTTTTCTGCTGCACCGTGGAACTTGGATGGGTCACTATGGCTGAAATGTCCCATGCCCAGCCGCACCTTTACCTGTGCAATGCTGGTCACCACGATTCCCATCAGGATATGCAGCTGGCCTTGCTCTGTGTAACAACGGGTTATGATCACTGTTCTCTTTTTCATTTCATTTGTAGGCAGAGTTATTGACTGTTGTTGCTGCTAGTTGATTTCTTTTTAACTTATGTGGATTTTTTAATGTACTGTTGAAATGTCAAGTTCTTCAAAAAAGTGGTATTATGAATGTTAGAAATTCTAAGTAGGTTCGCGCGTTGATCTCAAATGACGGATTCAACAAACGAAAGAAAATTTTTGAATTCACTGAACGAATGGTTGAAAACATAAAGAGTACTTACCACCTTTAAATAGATAATCCATTATCTTTAATCAAATGAATATATTCACAACACATCACTCTGAACATCTAAGAAAACATCTGTAGAGATTTTAAACACAAGCTATCCAATTTTATATTGGTTTGGAACAACATCACAAATGCAGTACGTTCACACTTAACTCCATCGTTTTTCTTTCACTTTTGGTTCTCATGGGAACAGCTTTTCTCTTCTCAGGTCGAAGGTCAGGCAAGCACTTCACTTCTTTTTGTGTTGGAGTGAGGATGAGAGTTTTTCCTTTATTATTTACAAATAAGTTCGCTTAACACAGCAACGCCATCTATATTGTTCTTTTGTGTGGAACTTTGAACGGACACATCACACTCTTTCCAACAATGAAAGCTATAAAGAAAATTATTCAAGTATTTTCAGCTTCGTCCAGAAATCAAGGCTTGGTGAAAAGTATGCATTTTGCACATGTTGTAGAAGCAATATCAGTATCGCACATGGTGGAAAAAATTGCATTGTTTCGCGTGCAAAAACGGCAAAGCACAAGGATAATTTTAAAGTTGTGAAAACTAATACTTCCATAAAATCTGCATTTTTTGGAAATAAGGATTTGTCTGTAATAAACGCAGAATGTTTATATACTTAGTTTCTCATCGAGCATAATTTGCCTGTAACTTGCAGTGATCACACCTGCTTATTATTTCGGCAAATGTTTCCTGACAGTACTATTATAGCAAAGAATTATGGCTGTGCATAAACTAAAAATTCCACAATCCTTCATGAAATGTCAATAAAACAAAATGAAGTTGTTGCATCCTCAAAATCCATCCTTTTGCAATAGCAACTGATGGGAGCAATGGTGCGGATTCGAAGCTATATCCCATAGTCGTAACTTTTTAGGACCCAGAATGTGGCTTTATTAAGAATTGTCTGCTATATGTACCATCTTTTGAAGGTGATTCAATGGGATTAAACATCAGAAGTCTTCTGATGAGTAGTACCCTTCAGTCAAAAGATATTCCTATGTCGAATTGTATTGCACTTAGTAGTGACAATGCACCTGTTATGATAGGTTGTAAGTCAGGCTCAGCTTCTGTCTTGAAAAAAGTGCATGAAAATATTCAAGTGATTGGATGTAGTTGTCATCTAATAAATTTAGCAGCTGGAAAGAGTTCAGCATGTTTGCCTTTTAAAATTGATGAGGTTTTGGTTGATATTTATTATATTTGCAAAAGTGTTCAAAAAGGAAAGACTGACTTAAAAGTTTTACAGCAGTTTCATGAGACTGGTGTTAAACAGGTGCATAAGCATATTAGATGCTGGCTTTCTGCTGGAAAGTGTGTTTAAAGAGTTATTGACCAGTGGGGAGTCTTTAATAAGTTTTTTAAAGAAACAATGCAAAAAATTTGATTTTTTCATTGTCGTTTTGTTTTATCCTTACCATAAAAAGGTCACAAAATATGCCAGATGAGCTTAGTAGAAAAACTGAGGGACCTGTAACTTCACAGGAAATTTGTACGGAAAAACATAAATGTAAAGAGACTTCGCAGAATCTTAAAAGAAAATTGGACATTATTCAGCACAAAAATGCTAAGAAACAGAATCGGTTCAACAACCCAATTTCTTGGGAAGAAAGATTTTATTTTTTAACAACAAACATTAACAAGGCTTTTTGTATGTTTCTTTCATATAATAGTGCCGGTTTTTGAAAAAAACCAAATGTGATTCTCCAGTCTGTGACACCACATATTCACATTTTAAGGTAACTTCTTCATTTATTTAAAGAAATGCTCGTGAAGTGCATTAAACCTTCTATTATAAAATCATCTGAAACATATCTTAAAGTTAATTATCTTGAACTTAAAAAACTGAAGGATGATTTGGATTTGCTAATTGGACATACAACTTCCCAATTTGTTTCTGACTTGAAGCCAGATGATAAGAGTGCATTTTATTCACATGTGAGGAAATATTATACTGCAGTTTGTGATTATATGTGTAATAAATTTCCTTATAATTCTGAGGTGCTTCTGCATGCTGAGGTTGCACAGATTTCAAAAATTGAAAACTCTTCTTTTTCCAGCTTAAAATTTCATTGCTTGATAAGTTCCCTGGTTTCCTATTTCTGAATGACAATGAAATAATAGATGATGCTATGAATACATTACAGGCAGAATTCAGTGAATTTCAAATTTATGATGTTCCTGAAAACATAATGAAAGAAGATCGCATTGATGTGCAGTGGGTCAAAGTTACCCAGATCAGAAATGAAGTCGGTCAGCCAAAATTTAAGAAACTTACTTTCACAGTTCATGTTGTCAATCCTCACAATTTCCCACAATAATGCAGAGTGTGGATGAGTTTTTAGTCATGTGAGAAAAATAAGGACTGATTTCAGGTCTTCAATACTTAATGAAACTTTGGAAAAACTTTTAATAACAAAATTTAGACAAAGTACAAGATGTTATGAAACTGTATTTGATGAAAAATTTCTTGTAAAAGGAAAATCTTGTTCAACAGCATTTGTAAAAAAAAATAGTTAAAATATGTCCATAAAGTAAAATGTTAAAGTAAAATTTTAATTAGCCTTTTTTTTTTAAAATTATGGTGTAAACTTACTTCATGATTATTGAAAACATCGCAGGTTTTTCCCGTGTCAAAATTCTACAGATTTTCAGCCATTCAGAGTTGGCAGCTCTGATATTAATTTCCAGTGTAATTGTTTTGCCATCATTTTGTAAAAATGCTTGTTTTTCAATATGTGTGGAACTGATCTTAGTAAATGTGGGGGAAGGAAAATAAACTAGCTGTGATGGTTGGAATTTTCCTGGAATGAATGCTTTTTTGTTCTACTCAGTTGATCCTTGTCATCTAGAGTAGCAGTTCCCAAACTTTTTGAGTCGTGGAGCACTTTTCAGGAGAGAAATTGGTCATGGAGCACCATCGTTGCCCTTATGCCAAAGGCACGTATGTGCATTTTTGGCTGTTTTTACCTAACTGCATTTTTCAAGTTGTTAGTATATATTTTATCATATAACAAAACCACAAATTATTTTTTGAATTTTAAGTAGCTTAAATTTTGATTTAAATTTAGTTTTTTCCATTAAAAGTCATTAAAAATTGGAACTTTAAATATAATTTTCTCAAAACATCAATTTTGCACGTACGTATCTTTGACATAAGGGCGACGATATTTTCACCTAGCACCTACATAGGTACTAAACCGAATGGCAGTAGTATTGATTATTGATGATGGAAGGTATTCTTAAGCATTTGGACATGTTAAGCATCAAGTTTTTTTTTCTTTTTTTTTTCTTTTTTTTTTTTTTCAGAAATAAGGAACTTAACTACATAAACAAAAAACAACAACAACAAAAACACAGTAAGGCAACAGATTTGAGAATGAATTTAAAGCAGGTATTGTAAATCCACAATATGTTACTCGCACAGATATGGTACTTAAAACCATTTTTACGGTTGCAAAACCAAAAATGTCACTTGGCATCGAAAAAGAACATAATAAAGTATAGCTTGGAAACTTAAATTGTAATGAGAGGGATGGAACTGTTTTGATTTGCACAATGTGGCTATATCTGGTTGAATTTGGGACAGATGCAACCTAATATTTGGCTCTGCATTGAGGCGGGATCTGTATTTTGTTTTAGTAGCCACATAGGCAGAGAATCCTGATTTACATAAGTAAGTTGTTGCAAAGGGTAGAAGGATGGTTTTCTCTTTATCATACAAAACTTTAAATTTGTCTTTTAGCTGACACCAAAATTCTGATAGTGACTTCTTAGTTGCAAAATTCTCTTTTATCACAGAATCTGATGTCAGATAAATAAAGCTCATACTGCTGCGATGTCTGACTGGCTGGCTTTTCCAACACAGCAGAGTATCGGTTAACAACACAAAAATTTTCTTTATTTTTTCATGGAGTTTTTCCAGAAAATAACAGTTGAAACTGTCAAGTAAACTTAGCAGGTGAACATGAAACTCATTTAAGATATCTCCAGGTATGTCTAAATTCTTTTATCATTGGGAAGCTGTCTAGATTTCAATTTTTCATTGATTCCGCCCAAAACTTGAATTTCTTTTTAAATGCTTGTACTTTATCACTGGTGTCAAAAACAGTTACTGCTTTTCCTTGAAGTGAAAGACTTAAGTCATTAACTTTTTAAAATTTCTGCTAAATATGCCAATTTCATGAGCCCAATGCCCATCACACAACCTATCTCCCAAAGCAAAGTCATTGTCAGTCAGGAAGGTTTTGACTTCAGCCCTCATTTCGAAGAGCCGAGTCAAAGTTTTGCCACAAGGAAAGCCACCTTACTTCTGTGTGGAGAAGTAAAGACATATGTAGACTCCCCACGTCACCACACATTTTGAATAGTTTTGTATTCTTAGGTTGTAATTTGATAAAGTTAATTATTTTCACACTTTCGTCCAATTCTTGTTTTAGGAAGGGCCGCATTTTTTCACAGCAAGAGGATTGCAGTGGAAGACAGAGTGGCCACTGCTGCACTCCTTGACTTTTTGTTTTATTCTTGAAATAACACTGGATGCCTGCCTTCCCAGTCATGGCCTTCTCATCGTTTGTGCATACATCAACACAGTTATCCCGTGGGATGCCACTCACTGTGAAAAATTCATCTGTTAATTTGAAAACTTCAGTGCCGCGTGTGATAGTCGGTAACAGCTTGCAGAGAAGCAGATCCTCTTGAAAAGACTCCAAGTACTGGTTGTGCACAAATACTATTAAAATTGCCAACCCGGCCATATCCGTTGATTCATCTGTTTGGAGCGAAAATTTAGTCTTAGTGCATTTTATTCATGAAAGTAAAGTAGCTTCCACATCCTCTGCTAAGTCCCAGATTCATTGCAAGATTGTGTTATTTGACAGAGGAACTGTACCTACTAGTTTCATGGCTTTTCCATCTAGCATACATTCAACTATGTCCTTTATGCAAGGCTTGATAAGGTTTTCATCGCTGGTATGGACTTCACCTTTGAGCAACTAAGTAGGATGCCGTCAAAGCCTTTTTGTTAACTCTTTTTGAGTGATAGGATATAATTTTCTGGGCTTGTTTAAGTTCACCATATTTCCTTCTGAAGAAATCAGTTGGTTTTCCCTTGCATTCTGGACGAACCCCCACAAAATGACAGCCCATTTTTTCAGGAAACATTGCACCGTTTGTCAGCACTTTGCCGCAAATAATGCGCTGTGGTTTGTTGTCACTGGTCTCAACGAACCCAATATCCAAGTAAGAATCATGATACTTCCTTTTTACTATTATTACCTGTGGCACTGGTCTCTGAAGAAGTAGGCAGTTGGTTCAACACTTCAGGAGGTTCTGGCCCACCCGCTGTCGCTGATTCGTCCAAAAACCCTTCATCCTATCCAGCAGTTCTAGCACTAACAACTGCTCCATCTTCTCCCACACTAGAATTGAAAAATAATGTTCATATCAGCTGGGTAAGTAATAACAATAAGGGTCAGGTAAATAATAAAATAACATAACATAACATAACTTTGGACATGCCTGTTAGCTGTGGATGCTTCTACAGCTACTGGAGGTTCTGTGATGGTTTTGACAGTTTTTTATTTTTTAGGATCCAGACTTCAGTCAACACTGTATATTTGTAAGTTTCTAATAAAAAGAATGTTCCTAAACTTCATGTCTTTCGAACTTGTAGGTAAAATAAAATCGAATGTTAATGTGCACCTTCAAAAATGAGTTTTTGCATTCTATTTTCCATGGCTCTCCCAAAGTTTAAATGTATGGGTATATTTTTTGTTGTTGTTTTGTATTTAAATTTGCTTTATAAAACTTTGGTTCATATTTTTTTACTGTTTTATTAAAAAAAAAAATTACATTAAATAACAATTTAATTGCTAACACAAAGGTTTTCTGGTGTGGTTGCAAGTGAAACTGGCTTTTCTGTAGATTTCATGGGATTGAAATTAATTTCATATATTAAGAAATGTTATGTTGTTTTTCATCAGTGCTTACATTTTTGTAACTTATTGCTTATCATTAAATTTATGTGGTGGATATAATGGTATAAAAATTATGTTGGAAGCTTTTTTTTAATTTTGTGTTTAAATTTTAGGTATCGTGTCACAAAAGTCATGAATGTCACTCTGAGTTGTGATCACCGAGTTGTTGATGGTGCAGTTGGAGCACAATGGTTGTCTGAATTCAAAAAGTATCTAGAAAAACCTCAAACAATGCTTTTATGAAAGTCCATTCAGTTAAGTTTCTTATCATTAAAAAAATGAAAACAAACAAACAACAAAAAAAAAAACTTTTACAGTAATGCGGTATGACTTCTCAATGTGCAAATCAATTATGTAGTGACAGAGTGCTGCATGGTTTGTGCCAGACTGTTTAATTTGTTTTCAAGTGCAATATTATTTTCAAGTTACATCCAGTATGAATTGTATTATAGGCGATTCTGTTGTATCTTTTTATGTAAAGTGTAGTTTACTTAAACATGCAAAAATGTGTAGCTTGTTATAAATAGTACAATAAAATATTGTTTATAAATTCTTTGTGATTACTTGAAATCATAACTAATGTTCTGTCACATCTCCATCTTGTCATATATTTTTTTATATGCATTATATTTTGAATTCTTTTGACATTAGCATTATGTCAAAATCATTGCACATGTGATTAGCCAAGTTGAATTTTCGCATTTGTTATAATCAGTTAACTAACATTGTGACCATATTGTACTTTGGTCAAGTATCAGGAGGGCATTATTATAAATGACTTTGTACAAGATTTTAGCTCTCTTTCTTGTTTAGTTCAGTCAACACCAGCAGCATATTAACTGCATCAGGACAGTTTTCAATTTTCTCAGAATTATCTGCTAAAATGCCTCTTATATGGTTTTCATTTCTGTAAATGAGGGTTACCTGGGGGAAAAAAAGAAAAGTACTGTCCCAAGCTCTTGCAGGACTTCAGGCAAACATTTTGTGGTGTGTCTATTAGTGGTAACTTCTGTTATTCCAGCCTTTAATGCCTTTAGCAAGGCCCGCACTTTTCTGCAGATGGCATACATCACTTTTTTTTAATGCATACTGTTTTATCTGTTTTATCTGTTTTTTCTCTATTGTTTTTTTTACTGTTTTATCTGTTTTTTTTTATCTGTTTTATCTGTTTTTTTTTTAGCATTAGTGAATCTGCACACTGCCCTGTTTTCGTATTTGTCACAAAAAAAGTGTAAGTTTTCAAAAGAGTGCAAATTTCTTCTGTTAAGACTTTTGAAGTCGTGTTGTGGCTGCCACTATGCGACATTTGTTAAGTTTCTTGTTTGACTCTGACAAACTCATTTTGAAATGATGATACCGAATTCTGTCCCACCCGACAAGAAAAAAATGTGTTTTACCAAATTTCGTAGTGCGAGCACGGGAAATGGTTTCATGGTGTTTACTACACCATGAAACCATTTCCTGTGCTCATCACTGACAGCACTACAGTTAGCCTGGAAGAAATCAAGATGAGAGTGTAAAAAGTAATAACTTCAATGACATGTTGCATCCTAGTCTCTCGTAGTGCTGCAAGAAGCTTTCTACAAGCTCCTGGTAATTGTCAACCTTATTGTTTTCTAGAAAGTTTGTGCCACTTGCTGGAAAGCATTCCAAGCTAACTTTCAATCACCTGTGAGGATATCATTAAAACACTTATCTCAGAAGAGCTAACATCTGTGGACTAACAAATACACCTTCCTTGATATTTTGGCCTGAAGTCTTGGAAACTTATCACGAAGGTACAAAAGTCGTGCCCCATTTCAATCCATGGCCTTTACAAAAAATTTTGTTAGTCCAAGTTTGATGTGGAGAGGAGGGAGCAAGATCTTGCTGGATTCTACTAGTGGTTTGTCAAGTACATTATTTTTCTCCTGTTCAATATGATTGTCGTGTGAGCCAATCCGTTTTCTTGTAGTAGGAAGTCCTAGCACAGCTGTCCCAGAGACACAGGTAACAGCAAAACTTGTGTAATCTTCCTGTAGCCCCATCAAGATGGCAGTGACCTTCAGGTCACCACAAATCTGCCACTTTTCTCATCATAGTTGATGGTGTGTAACAGTTGTTTCATGTGGACTGCATACCCAAGTGGGACAGATAGTGAAACATTACCATTATACATTGGTTTCCATAAATTAAGCAACAAATGGAAAAATCGTGATAACTCAGAAAGTATGCAACCGATTCAGATGAAATTTGGTGGTAAGCTTTATCAGAGCAAATGCAACAACAACAACAAAAAAAGCATAAGAACATGTGATACAAAGCATTTACAATTTGTATGAGTGATGCAAATATGAAAATACAGAAATATAGGTATCAAGATGAAATAACAAAAAATGTACTTCAATGGGGAATGTGATTACCTCGAACAGCAATACAGGCCTGACAGCTATGCTCCATGCTGTTGATTCTGGTGTCAATCAGTTCCATGGGTAGCTGTGTCCATTGCTCAAGAAAGGCATTGCAGAGCCCCTGCAGGGTTTGGGAAGGGGGATGAAGGCCAGCAACACACCTCCTGTGAGCATCCCAGACATGCTAGATGGGATTCAGATCGGGAGAACATGCTGGCCACTCCATGCGCTCCTGTTCCAGGTACTGGGGCATGAGGCAAGCTGTGTGAAGGCGGGCATTATCCGTCTGCAGTACAAATGTATCTCCAATTGCGGCCACATACGGACAAACAGTAGGGTTCAGGATGTCTCTATACCTCTGAGCATTGAGGTTTTCATGTGGCAACACATAGAGATCGGTATGGCGACCTAACAATATGACCGCTTACACCAGAACACTACCACCACAATAGGTGTCCCTTTCCTGGATATTAGAGCGAAGATAGCGAGTACCGACCTATCTCCAGATGTAAACTCAGCGAGATTCACTGTAAACAATATTGGAACTCGTCAGTGAACAGAACAGACCTCCACTGATTTTGGGTCCAGTTCACATGCATTCGTGCCCAATTGAAACGTTCCCTCTGGTGGCGGAGGGTGAGGGACACACATAATACTGGTTGCCCAGCATACAGTCCTGCATGTAACCTTCTGTGTACCGTTTGTCCAGTGGCTACCACAAGCACATATCTGATATGAGTCTGTGTAGCAGTCCTGTGCCGAAAGCCGCAAATACCGGTCATCCGCAGAGGTCGTCGCCCTTGGCCTACCTTTGGGAGCCTGCACCCGTGGCTCGGAACTACTGCCACATCCTGCTGACCACACCACGATCGACGTTGAACCATCTTGCGCCGTCCGCCTGCCATTGCCCTGCTTCGAGTCGACCTATCGCTGTGTTGCGTAACTCTGCTGGTAAATGACATCTCGATGCCATTTTAAGAAAATCGCTACCTCGAAATCTTGTCATTGACCGCCTCACATGAATTGGCGACTCCCTCCAAAACAGCTGGGTTTAAGCTCCTGCATATTTGCATAAAGCGTTGCCAGCATCACCAATTTGCCTTCCATAGGTCGATGCTGTATGACTTTGCCTGTAACACATGCAAATTTCGTGCAATTTGAGCTATATTTCACCCAATTATTGTGATATTTCTGTTTGTTGCTTAATTTATGGAAACCAGTATATGTGGAGCAGTACAACTTTTAAGCTCAACTTGGATGAATCAATGAACAGCCTCCAATCGCTGTCTTTGTAGTCTGGCATTAGACCCACTGTATCAACACAAGCAATGAGGTTATCTATCATTTAAAAAAATGGAAGCAGATCTTTTTGGCGAGCACGAAACAAAGATACATTCACTTCCAGAAGATTCCATGGCTGCGGTCTGGACCCCAACAGCACTGCTTTGGTATTTGGCAATTCCAAATATCTCACTAGATCATTTACCCCCCCCTCCCCCTACACACAGCACCCACTTGCAGGATCCGACTTATACTCGGGGTAAACTTAACCTGACTATGGAGTGGAAGCTGAAAAGGCCTTTTCACCGAAAAGATCTCATCTTTTTTTGGTATTTCTCCACACTAGTGGGGTGCAATATGCACTGAGAATCATTTCACAAACCCCTAGGGTGTGCCACCGCAACCAGAGGCTGAACAAGAGGAAACTTTTCGCTCATTCTTCTATGCACAGTTTTACCGAAGGCTTAGTGCCCCGCTAACTTTCCCACCTGTAGTAGATATCCTCCGGGTATGGCTTTAATGCATGTGGCTGACAGAAGTCACAATGACGTCGCTAAAATGCGAATACGTGCGTTTTTTTAGAAATGTGACTAACACTAAGATCTTTCTTATTTTCAGTGTTTGTATGCACATTTAGAACTACTATTTACTGTTTTAGCCCCAGTTGAAGCTAGTGAATGTGACAGAAGTACACACTCAATATCTTCCACTACATAGTCAGGTTAGCCTTGCTGCGAGTTGTTACACCACTGCTAATCCAACAAGATAACTTGACAACGTCCTGCTCCCTCACTGCCCTGGAACAGGCTTAAGAGTGCTAGTATAGCTTTAGATTCCACTTCGTGTTGGAATCTCCTAGTTAGCACAAACAGTAGAGCAATTAATAATCTCCTTCAGTGAATTCCTATCTATCTTCCTCATTCGCATGGCCATACTAACATGAAAAAAAGGTTTTAAACTAAGCATTTGAAAGAACGGGGAGAAATATTGAATTTTCACGGCCCGGTGAAAGCTATTTTGATAACCTTTCTATAGAGAAGTAAACAACACACTTCTAAGAGGAAATTATGTAAGGCTACATGACGAAAAACGCAAGGCTCATCATTACTAGGCAAAATCCAGATTATATTTTAAAGTTTTAAAAAATAATTGAAAAATGGCACATCTTGAACTGAGTGGGTTAGAAAATTTTCAGGGTGGGCTCTAACCCACCCTCACATCCCCTTGGCGACTTCCCTGCTTCCGATGCCGCTGGATCTGAACCCTTGGAAAAGACGTGTATGACCTCTCATCATCGGTTCTCTTCCTTACCTGGAACTAATTACTAAATTTTAGGTATGGGTAACTCAAATTTAATGTTCATGCAGGGGGTTAAACCTAGGAATAAGAAAAACCCATCACAGATCCAATATCTTCACCACTAACCCTGTTACTTCACAGAATCCAATTTCCCCCTTATACACTGGTGTGCAAAACTTACAGATGAGCCAGGTTTTGGCCTGCAGCATCGCACAGAAATGGCCTGGATACGTGAAATTCAAAACAAAGGAACACCATTACTTATTGAAATGATGATTAAAACAAAACCGACACAACTGCAGATACTAAAGGATATAGTGGAACTTTATTTAGAAGTGGCTACATAGCACTGGGTGCCATAATACAGATGCATCTCTGCCAAAGACAGTATGAAGAGAAGAAGAGGTTCTCAGCAGAGGATATGATCACCCGTAACATCGATGCATGATTTGCAATGTCTGTCCATACTTCGCACTAGGTAGATGAGTTATTGCAATAACATTGCCCATTCTTCCATCAGCACTGTCTTCAAGTGTTGAACAGTGTCTGGTGTCGTGTCGCAACACATCTTTCCCGAACATCCCACATGTGTTCTATGGGATTTAGGTCAGGGGAACTTGCTAGTCAATCCATCTGCTGAACATCTTCACTTTCCAACAGCTCGACAACAGCCATTGCACAAAAGGGTGTGGTGTTATCATCCATTAACACGAACTGTGGACCAATGGTACCTTGGAACAGATGAAGGATTGCCTCAATACAGTAGCGTGCACCAGTTACAGTACCTCCTTCCTGTATGTAGAGCTCTGCAAATTCTGAATAATTTGCAACAAAAGCATAAAGTTGCAACAAAATGAAATTAATGTATTTGGATTTTTTATACAGGTTACTATCAGCTTTTCAGTATTTTTCATTACTTAGAAAACTTTAAAACACACTTAAGTTACATAAGAAAATTCAGTTTAAGGAAGCTTTCAACTGATAACTTCAGTCTTCATCAGCCTTGTTGATAGATGGTAACAATTATGATGGTAGTAGTTGCCAGATCTGCAAATTCATATAAGTTATTTTTTTTATTGGAGGTTTAACGACCACCGTGAGCAACTCAGTGGGATATAAGCAGTCGCCTGTCCCTAATTTAGGGCCACTGGTTCCAGGGAAGGGAGAGAGCCAGTGCTGTAAGACAAACACAACATCCATGCTTCACCGGGATTTGAACCCGGGCCCCTTTCGGACGAATGATCAGGATCCATCGTTTAGACCACTGCACCTAATATTGACTTCCATATTAATGGTGAAAGGGGAATCAGAATTGCAGTTCTTGGAGCTGAGAAGAATTTCCAAACTTTCCCAATAGCATAACGAAAAATGATCAATGAAGGCGACAATTCGTTTGACTTCCATTAATATGGGTCAATATTAAAAAAGAAATACCATATATGACTTTACGGATCTAGCAACCACTACCATCGTAATCGTTTTCATCTATCAACAAGGCTGATGAAAACTGAAGTTATCAGTTGAAAGCTTCCTTAAATTAAATTTTCTTGTGTAACTTAATCGTGTTTTAAAGTTTTTTATACTTAGCATTAATGGTTTCGTGCTTATGTCCATTTTTATCGTTATTTTTATTACTGTTTTTTTTCCAGATTAAAGTCTTAGTTTCTTGAATTGTGAGATCATATGTGGAAAATACTGTATGTTTTCACAGATTAAGTTGTGAATTTAGGTACAAATTAAGTGATTTTATGAAGAGGGCCCACCAAATTAATAGAACAAAATAATAACAGTTGATTAGGAAGCAAACACTGTGACATTTTTATGTGAAGCATACTGTGTCACAGAAGCATGTGTTGCAAGGAATACTGCATTGATCCGTGTATGTATTTACCTGCAGTATACAACACCTGTTTTACAATTATTATTTTTTTTTTTCATTTTGAAACCATTTTGTGTGTAAAGTAAAAAAAAAAAAGGGCATTTTGGTTTGCTCTGTGAGCTACAGTTGCATACTTGCCAACTTTGAAAAAAGGGGCATCAGTAAAACTTTTGCGGGAAAGCCATTTACCACAAAAAAAAAAAAAAACATAATAAATATGCAGTAAAATTGGTTAATATACAATGTAAATGTATTTTATAAACAACACATAGCAACTGAAAAATCGTGTTGCGACACCGCTGGGATCGAACCCCAGAACTAGTAGAGTGCATTCGAATTTACGCTACGGCGCCAACAATTCTCGGCGCCATGCGTGGTTTATCAGTCAGCATCTGACTACACAAATCCGTATTGATGGTCTCGGCAACTGAGATATCTGGTGGCATTTTAACGCAACAGCTATTTAATTGTAGCTGATAAATTATCTGACTAATACACCACGCATGGCGCTGAGAATTGTTGGCGCAGTAGCGTAAATTCGAACGCACTCTACTAGTTATCAAGAGTTCTGGGGTTTGATCCCAGCGGTGTCGCAACACAATTTTTCAGTTGCTATGCGTTGTTTATAAAATAACGTGGACAGAGCGATGACATCGTCCATTTTTGCAGTAAAAATCTCTGCATATGCCACAATAACTAAACTAGTATTATCTGTGTTTAAAAAACCATAAAGTAAAAATCTTAATTTTGTTCAATGTTAGCCTCACAAACTTGTGGTGTTTCAATACCAAACTAAACATTTCCTGTAAAAAGGAAATATTCCCTTTAAGAGTGCCTACACATTGCATTCAAAACTGTATGTTACATACCTTCTAATCTTTGATTTGTATATCAGGATTATGTTAATATTGTAATCACTTTCATGACTTCCATCACATGCTGCAGAAAATGCCCTTCTTGTAAAAGTTTCACAATAGCGGAAGTTTGATCTAAAGCCATTTCGTGGACAATCGCAGTTATTTTGGTCTTCCCACAGCCATAATGTTTGGCAGTTTCACCTTTTGGAAACATGACACATTGTGTTCTATCAAAAAAGACGAAAACAACAATTCGGCACGAGTTACATTTCCTTGACTATTATCCGTTGTTTTAAAAAACGTCAGTTTGGAGTTACTATTTTTTTTTTTTTTTTTTTTTTTGATTGGAGGTTTAACGACCGCCGTGAGCAACTCAATGGGCTATAAGCAGTCGCCCGTCCCTAAGTTAGGGTCACTGGTTCCAGGGAAGGGAGAGAGCCAGTGCCGTAAGACAAACACAACATCCATGCCTGACCGGGATTCGAACCCGGACCCCTTACGGACGAATGATCAGAGGCCAACGCCTTAGACCACTGAGCCACCGGGGCGGCTTGGAGTTACTATCAGTACACTTCACATTACCTTTGTGTTTGGGACAATTTACATGATGAAAAATATCGTTTCTGCCTCCATGGACAATGTTAAAATCGTTTTGGCAAATGTCGCAAAATGCAAATTTTACACCTTTATTAGATTTCCTGATACACTGGAACTTTGCTGTGTATGCTTCCTTACAAGTTTGAAAATAACTTTGAGATGGTGTAATCTTAGTACTCATTTTTATAGATTTGCATAAAAGCTGAACTAACAACTCTCTCCTCCCGATGATTCAACTCTACAACAAAGAAATGCCACACACTAAAAACAACACACATAAGAATGTATTCTTTTGCTGCTACAACAACATTGCTCAACACTGGGCATGAAGATTTTACCCTTCTCTTTCGTTGGCTGTGATTTCCCTCCCAAGAAGAGACCAATCAACTGCTACGATGAACTAGTGTCTACAGGGACTGAAATACCACGGCCGCTCGATCAGCATTACCACTCGCTCGATCAAGTCGGGCGATGGAAATACGAAATGCGACAGCCACCATCGCAGACTCTGGGCATGTGTCAGCACGTCACTTGAGCAATCCCGTGGAGAGAGAAGTCACGAAGCCGGCGAGTCAAAGATTACATCATCGGGTGACACAGCGCTCATAAGGTCCGGTAGAAAATCTAAGTGGATGGTTGCAGGGGATTGAAATATTTTGATTGAGCAATCGAAATATTAAACAATCCGTAAAAAAAGACCTATCTGTAAATCAGTAAAATTAAGCAGAAATCCGTAAAAGTTGGCAAGTATGCAGTTGTTTTTTAAGAATTTCATTTTCCCTTTATTAGTTTAACTTTATAGTTGTACAACTTTACTTCTACTGTACTAGCAGTGGTAATTTTTATAGTTCGAAAACAGCCGCAGAGTTGAAAAGACTTCATTTTATGTATGAAGTGTAATATTTATGAAGGTACTGCAAATTTACTAGTTTGGGAATATTTACACATCTGAAATTTAGCTGTTCAACAACTGATGTAACATTGCTACTCTTTATTAGTAAGTAGTAAATGTGTAACACTTAGCATTGTCTTAATTTTGAAAACAGCGTGGAAGAATTGTGATATTGCAAATGAGGAATCAGGAAGAAATGCGTGCATTTGTGTCTATCAGCTAATTTTAATTGGAAGTGGAATAATAATTGTGCATTTTAACTAAGAATTATTTTTTTCCTTTTTTAAAAATAGTCAGTGCTTGACACCAGAGATAGACAAGTTACATATGATTTTTATAACATTTAATTTTCAAAGTAAATAATCTATTCTTATCACAAGCATATGGAAAAACAATTAGGAATGTATCAATATATTTTACATGTTGGAATTTTTTTTCATTATGTCCATCAGCAGCACATTTTCAATTTCAAAGAAAAAGATAATTTATGTACATGTGACACAAGAATAACACATTTGCTACTTGATGCCAGGAAAATGAGTTTTATTTCAAAAGTTAAGCAGCATCATTTGAGTAGCTCAAACAAAATAAATATCCAGATATGAAGTCTGTATTTACATGTTTTTGAAATTGTGAAACACCATCATTTCAATTTTTAATGTACAGAATGACAGTTTAAATGGCAAATGAGTATATTACATAAACTGCTCATGACAGGGTTTTTTAGAAGTTGTAGATTTTTACTCTAATACATATTTTATTTTACAAATTCAGCATCAAAATGCAAACTTACAAGAAGTCAGTAAAATATTAGGTGTATCAAAAATATAGAAAATAGAATTGATATCAAAAATATAAAATTACTTGAAATGACAGGGTTTTTAGAAGTTGTAGTTTACTCTACCACATATTTACATATTTTGATTTACAAAAGTAAAAAACATGAATTCAACATCAAAATGCAAACTTACAAGAGGTCAGTAAATTATTAGTTGTATAAAAATATGAAAAATAGAATTGATATCAAAAATATAAAATTACTAGAACAATTTCCTATTATAAATTTCAAGTAAAATGTTAATTACACTATTTGAATTATGAAACACATTTTAATAGGTAGGTGACAGCTTTAAACTCATTAGGTATGTTTAAAACAAATGCATTTAACAACTTAATCAACTGCTCCAAACTACTGATGAAAGATTATGTAAACATTCTCTTGTACTTAATTCAAAACAGTGTTCATGTATTTTTCATTTTAAACAATATAAAAATAATTATAAGAATCATACAAATGTGCATGTTGGGAAGATTACATCTGATTCACTTTTTTATGAAACAGCTGTCTAAAAAAAAGAGCAAAATGATATTCATTAAAAAATGTGATTTTTTTTTGCAGTTTTTAATCTAACAGATATTGCATTTATATATTTGTTAGCTTGGCTTTAACAACAAAACATATTCAACAAATTAATAAAATAATTTTAAGTGCATTACAGATAAATGATTACTATGCCTGTCATTCATTTTAAAGTTCTCTTGTATTTCATGCAAAATATTTCCTATGAGTTTTTCAGCTTATGTCAATATAAAACCTTTAGTAGTAGCTGCAAATTCAGTTTAATCAACCTTTTTGACAAAAAAAAAAAAAGTTATCTGAAGATATAATTATTTTGATCTAAAAAAAATATTGAAGCTATCATTTTTAATGTTCTAACAATTTTCTGAGATATTATAAAGTATAAACACATTTTAATTACATGACTTAGTACAAAACAATGTATTTCATGTTACACATAAATAAATTTATTGTAGATAAAAGACTGCATATTATTAATTTAAGTTATGTTTTATTTCATTTAAAATATTTCAGTTCATCTTAAATCATTATAAAAACATCAACCTCTAATATACAAATACACTTGATATGGGAAAATTGGATCTCATTAACATGACTACTATTTCATATTTTTCATGTATTTATCAGCTTACATCATTTAGAAACCTGAATTAAGTACTTGGATGCAAATTTAACACAATAAGAACATTTTATATCTAATCCATTTTTTTTATAAAATAGTAGTCATTTTAAAAATATAGCCTAATTACTTAGGTCTAAAACATGTAAAATGATCTCCATTTTTTATAATATAATGATTCTCCAAGATGTAAATTGTGAGCAAATATTATGTAAATGGATGTAATGAAGAAACAATATATTTCAAACAAATAAATGAATTTAATTATTAGATAAAAGGTTGTTTGTGAGTTATACAAAAGCTCTGAGGTATTCCATTTAAAATATTTTTAATTTACATCCAAAGCCATTAAGAAATATTTGAAATCAACATACAAATACATTTATCAGAATATTATATTTCATTGACTTTTTTTCTGATAAAAAAATATCTCAAAAATTTGAGGACTGCATATACTGATCATAAAATTATGTGGCAAAATCTGAAATCATTACAATTTTTTACAGTACTACAATTTGATAAATGTTGTGAATAGTAAATAGTATTCAGCTAACATGGTTTTAGCAACTAAATGTAAATATTTTAAAAATACAGCTGGTGAAAGATTGCCACTCACTTAAATATTCTCTATTTCATGTAAAAATATCTTTCATTTTGCTAACATGGTTTTAACAACTAAATGTAAATATTTTAAAAACACAGCTGATGAAAGATTGCCCATTCAAAAAATGAAATGTAAAAATGACTTTCATTCTGCCAACATGGTTTTAACAACTAAATGTAAATATTTTAAAAATACAGCTGATGAAAGATTGCCACTCACGTAAATATTCTCTATTTCATGTAAAAACTGTTTTAAAACATTTAAAAAAAAGCACTGGAGCTCATCATGGAAATTTATGTGGTATGATATTAACTGTGATTCATTTCCTTGATAAAATAGTTATTAAAAAACACTACAAAATTAGAATAACATAAAAGCACACAATTTCATAGCACAACACTGAATGTCACTGGTTTGAACTGCAACTATGTGACTCTAGTGTTCAAAAAGCATGATCAATCCAAAGAATACGTAAATACACTACTGATGAAAATTCATGTTTCATTCAGATGTTCTCTTGTGTTTCATTTAAATTTTTTTTATTTTTTATTTTGAAGCTATAAAATTCATTTTGCTAAGCATGCAAATTTACATGATACAGAAATAATATATCTGACACCTTGTTTTGGTAAAGTAGCAGTTCTCAAAAACAAAGATTATTTCTGCAGCTTAAAATATTTTTCAACTAGTATTTGAAAGTAAAATGATTTTTTTTCAACAACTTTTGTATTCATGCACACCCACAATAAGGGAATCTGGAAGAATGCTAGTATCTAGTACAATTCACTGTAACAAAGTTTTCATTCATCAGCTGCCTGTAAATTAATGTGTGAAAATATCGTAATTGATATGATAAAAACTCCACATTTGTACACAAAACTATAGCATTATCATTTGCAGTTTCTAGATGGATGTGTTATGTGGTCCTGGTTTATAAATGAAAAACCACTGAGGGAACATGTTTGAGTAAAAATAAATATGAATGTTTAGCCATATAAAATGCCTAACAATGATTACTTAGATAAAAAAAATTACTTGGTAAAAATGCATGCACACACACATATATATATATATATACACATTTACTTAACATTTACAACTATACATATTTAACACCAACTTATATATACTTGCTTCAGCATCAAACTGACAATGTGTATGAAAATACATAAAGACTGCTTCAAACAATAAAAGCAGGCCATTTCCACAAAAATGCTGATATGCAAAAGAAATGCTTTCGTTGGTTGTTCAGATATATACAGAAAAGGATATGTGGAAAAGTGACTTCGTTTCTGTATTAACATTTTTTTTTTTACAAACGCCTTAAATTTCTTCTACTTTTTTTGCTGGAAATCAGAGGTATTGTTGGTGCACTTCCATTTACGAGTGCTGGACATTTTGAGTTTTTATGATATCTGAAAAAACATTTTATACAAAATTCATAATTGCACGATGGTGTACTACATTTTCCTTTTTGCTCAAGCTCAGTGACTCGACATGGAGATCTACAGCAAGGACATTCCTGGATTCTTTCTCCTTTCTTAAGGTCTTTTGTTTCCTAAAGATAGAAACAAAGATAATAAATAAATACACACACACACAAACACACACACAGGGGTTGAACAGAATAATGTGAACACCACGCTCAGAGACGTGTCTTTCAATGCAGCTGCGTACATCACAATACGCAAAGGTATCCACCACTATTTGGTTGTACTAGCTTTGTTTAGAATCTCAAGGTCCTGTTTAAGTGCATTTAAAGTGTGTTGCTGCAAAATTTCTTTCAGGGTGATGACGAAATGAGCCATCTAATGGACTTCGAAAGACAGCTAATTGTTAGTGGCCGGCTAGTTGGTGCCTCTGTGACAACAGTTGCCAGGGTAGTGGGGGTATCGAGACCTACTGTGTTTAGCGTCATAACAGCATACTGTGTACATGGCGAAACCTTGTCTGCTAAACACAAGAGTGGCCAGAAAACGACCCTGACTGATAGAGACAGGTTCCCGTAATAAGAAGACCATGGTGCCGAAAATTAGTACAAATCTCAATCTGCAACTCAAGACCCCAGTATCAACTAAAACAGTGCGCAGGGAACTGCATAAACAAGATATTCATGGCAGAGCTGCTATTGCAAAACCTCTGGTAACGTGGGTGAATGCACAACGGTGATGGAAGTGGTGCCAGGAACATACAACATGGACTGCTGATGCATGTAATGTAGTCGGATGAACCCACATTCACACTATTCCCCTCCGCAGGACCTGTTTACGTGTGGAAAACACTGTCAGAAGTGTTCAACCCAGACTGTCTGCTCCCAACAGTGCAGCATGGGGGTGGTTCTGTTATGTTCTGGGCAGTCATATCGTGGTTTTCAGCAGGTCCCCTGATTGCCTTGAAAGGACAAGTGACTGGCAGGTGTATGAAAACATTTTGGCTAATCAAGTCTACCCAATGGCTCAGGCATTGCTTTCTGCAGGAGATTCCA
Source organism: Macrothele yani (assembly GCA_039090855.1). NCBI lineage: Eukaryota > Metazoa > Arthropoda > Arachnida > Araneae > Macrothelidae > Macrothele > Macrothele yani. The sequence continues at coordinate 69,007,061 of CM077016.1, read as the reverse complement.
TCTATCAAGATGATAATGTCCCAATTCACAGAGCTTGGAATGTCCAATCATGGTTTGAGGAACGTGAGGACAAACTTTTACACCTTCCTTAGCCTCTCCAATCACCAAACTTAAACATCATTGAGCCACTGTGGTCTGTGTTGGAAAACAGTAAGATCCTGTTATCTTCTTCCTGCATCTCTCAAGGACCTGGAGGAGTTTCTGCATGAAGAATGGTGTAACATCCCACTAACCACCATCCAGGATTTGTATGCGTCCATTTCAAGGAGGATTCAGGCGGTTTTGAATGCCAAAAGTAGTCTCCCATCTATTAGGTACATAAAACCTTCTCATCCGCACATCTTATTAGGTACGTAAAACCTTCTTTTCATAGGTGTTCACTCTTAATGTGTTCAACCCCTGTATATACAGGGTGATTCAACTAAAACATACATCAAAGTCAGTTGTACTATGTACTCAATATACATATAAGAAAATGACATTTAATGTACAGTACTTATCTGATGTACTATATCAGCTTCCTACAACAGGTGCTGGAAATGTCCACCTTTAACTTGAATACAGGTGCAAACATGTTTCATCATGCCGGACGACACCTTGCGTAGAAGCTGTACCTTGATGGCAGTCAGAATGTTGTTTTGCAGTTCTTGCAGGGTGTGTAGTTTATTTTTGTACAACGTACCTTTCAAGTGTCCCCATAAAAAGAAATCTTTCGGCAGCAAGTTGGGAGGCCTTGAAGGCCACAGTCCTTGAGAAATCAGACGGTCCCCGAAAAATTCTTGTATGAAGGTCATGTTGACGTGTGGCGCCATCTTGTTGGAACTGGCAGTCACATTCTTCAGCCTCCAGTAGGGCAATAAACTGTGAGATTATGTCCTGGTACCGTTTACTATTTGTTGTTGTGTCGAATAAAATGGGACCGACAATGTGAAATCGCACAGAATACACCAACTTTCTCAGACTGCAGAGGTGTTTCATGAATCACGTGGGTTTTCAGCGGAAAAATACCTGTTTGTTTCACTGTTTATGTATCCACTGATATAAAACCATGCCTCATCACTGAAAAACAGTAGATCTAACACAAATGAACGAAGCCATGCACAGGACTCAGTGTTTTTGAACATCCGGTGGTTTCAGTTCCTGGACACATTGAACACAATATGCATGAAGGGTTAATTTCCTTCGAGCACTGCAAGTTTTTGTAGGGAAACGCTGTAGCCCACTTTCCACCTTGTTCAGTTTTGCTACCGTCAACACACTGCATCTTCTGTTCTTCCTATCCCCCACACTTCCTGTTTCACAAAAACAAACAGTTTATGATTCTTATAATGGTTGAATTATTCAGAATGGCAGCATCTGGGTACTTACGACAAAACTCTCGGCAACGTGTGCGAGATCACATGGCAAAATACTCCTCAACAATAAAAATCCTCTGCTTCTTCCATGAACAACGGTACACTGAAGTTACATTATTTCGGTTGAAGTTATATTCTAACCAAATAAATTTTATGGCTAATTCATTTGAAATATCAATAGATGTACTAGCCGCCCCGGTGGCGCAGTGGTCTAAGCGATGGCCTCTGATCATTCGTCCGAACGGGGTCCGGGTTCGAATCTCGGTGAGGCATGAATGTTGTGTTTGTCTTACGGCACTGGCTCTCTCCCTTCCCTGGAACCAGTGACCCTAAATTAGGGACGGGCGACTGCTTATAGCCCATTGAGTTGCTCACGGTTGTCGTTAAACCTTCAATCAAAAAAAAAAAAAAAAAAAAAAAAAAAAAAATAGATGTACAATTGTCCTTAATACTGTTTCACACATTACACACTTGCGAACAATAAAATTTGTGCACCTAGAAGAAAACATGCTACAACCGCGAAATTATGCAAATAGCTAGAGTGCATCATCATCATCATCATCATCATTGTCAACCATTATCAATCCACTGCTGGATGAAGGTCTCCCCAAGTTTCCTCCACAACGGTCTGTCTTGTGCCAGTCTCCTCCATGTCACCCCTGCATACTTTCGAATTTCATCCACCCATCTCCCATGTGGTCTTCTTCTGGGTCTTTTCCTGTCCCTTGGAATCCAATCTAAAATTTCGGCTGTCCATCGATGATCTGTCCTTCTGGCAGTATGTCCAGCCCATTGCCATTTCAGGGATTTAACTCTGATCATGATGTCTTCCACTCTTGTCATTTTTCGGATCCACGAGTTCCTCTTCTTATCTCTCCTGGTTACACCAAGTATGCACCTCTCCATGCTTCTTTGAGTTGTCTGCAGCCTTTGTATGTCTCTTTTAGTTAAGGTCCACGTCTCTGCACCATACGTAAGCACTGGAAGGATGCATTGATCAAACACTTTTCTTTTAAGACATAATGGCATATTGCTCTTGAAAATTATGCTGTTTCTTCCAAAAGCTCTCCAGGCAAGTTTTGTACGCCGATTAATTTCTTCATCAATGTGACCCTCACTTGATATCTGCTGTCCAAGATAAACGTACGTGTCTGTTATCTCCAGCTTTTCTCCATCAATCGATAAATCTTCATTTCTTGTAAAAGCATTGAACATCACTTTTGTCTTCTGAAAGTTCATTTTTAATCCCACTTCTTTACTCTTGTCAGCAAGTTCCTGGATCATACTCTGCAGCTCTGATGGGCTAGTTGCAAAAATGACTACGTCATCAGCAAAACGAAGGTGGGTTAGATAATCTCCATTAATCTTTATCCCCTTGTTTTCCCAGCTCAGTGACTGAAAAACACCCTCCAATGTGGCATTAAAGAGCTTCGGAGATATGGTGTCACCTTGTCTCACTCCCTTTCCAATTTTTATGTGTGTTGTATTTTCAAACAGCCTAATCTTTGCACTTGCATTTTCATAGATGTTATTAATAATATTAATGTATGCATCTTCAATACCGCAGGTTTTCAGAGCCATTGTAACTGCTGATGGTTTCACCGAATCAAAGGCTTTTTCATAATCGATAAAAGCCATGCACAATGGAAGTTCATATTCCCTCGCTCTTTCAATTAGTTCTCTCAGTACGTGGATATGATCTATTGTGCTGTAGCCACTCCTGAATCCAGCTTGTTCTCTCGGTTGAGCCATGTCCAGTGTTACCTTCAAGCGGTGTGAAAGAACTTTAGTGAAGATTTTATAAACTACTGATAGGAGGCTGATAGGTCTGTAGTTTCCGAGATCCTCAATGTCACCTTTCTTATGTAGCAGGATCATTGTAGCGGTGTTCCAATCCTCAGGAATCTTTCCTTCATTAAGGCATCGAGTGAAAATTTGGGCGAGTACTGTTTCGATTTCTCCACTTGCTTCTTGTATGATGTCTACAGTAATTCCATCTTCTCCTGGAGCTTTTCCCCGCTTCATGTTCTTGATTGCATGTGCAACTTCTGCTAGAAGGACTGGAGGAACTCTGGTACTGGTATCTTTCATGATGTCTGGAGTACATGTATCATCCCTTTCATATAATTTGGAGTAGAAATCTTTCACTCTTGTCAAAATTTCGCCTCTATTTCTTGTTACAGAACCATCTTCTTTTCTCAGTGCCATAATCTGTTTTCTTCCCTTACTGAGATGTTCCTTTGCTATCTTTAGGCTTTGGTTGTTTTCAATTGCTTTCCTCACTAGTTCACAGTTGAATTTTCTTACGTCTTCAGTGATACTTTTTCGTACTGTCTTGCATAGCTCTATATATTCCACTTTGGAAGTCACATCTTCTTTAGTTGTCCTCATCTCTCTTCTTTTTGCATCAACATTTTCGTTTTTCCTGATAATTTATTTACATGCAACTTGTTCTTAGACCCAGCTAATTTTGTTGCTGTTTCCATAAGAGCTTTGGTTACTTTTCTGTTAACTTCAGAGATGTCCACTTCTTCCGATGTTAGGCCTTTTAAAGCAGAGAACCTGTTCTTCAGTTCCAACTTGAAGGTATTATGGTGTTTTTTAAGGTTGGTTATGTCAATAGATTTTGTTTGTCTTATGAGCTTGCCACGTTCAAGTTTAGTGTTAAGGTGCATCTTACATCTCACCAATCTATGGTCACTACCTGTGTTGAACTTGTTTAGCACACTGCAGTCTTCTATGACGAATTTTTTGTTACACATAATAAAATCAATTTCACTTGTCGTCCCATTTGGATGTCTCCATGTCCATTTCCTGTGTGGCTTTTTCTTGAAGAAGGAGTTCAAGATGAAAAACCCTTCTGCCTCTGCAAACTCAACGAGAGTATTTCCACGCTGGTTTCTGTTGCCGTGACCGAATTTACCTACTGAAGTTTCATTCTGTTGCCGTTGCCCAATTTTTGCATTGAAATCTCCCATAATTATTTTCAAGTGCTGCTTACCTTTATTATTTAGATGACAAATTTCCTCATAAAATTCTTCAATTTCTTCTTCAGGATGACTTGTGGTGGGTGCATAAGTTTGAATAATCTGAGCCTGGTATCTTTTCGAGAGTTGGATAACAAGCCGTGCAGCTCTGTCAGAGGAACTTTCAACTTCTACAACTTTATCCTTCAGTTTCTTGTTTATTATAAATCCAACACCACTAGTTCTGCCAGTATCTGTCCCACGATAGTAGAAGAGATGTCCACTTTTCAGTTCGATGAGATCTTCTCCTTTTCTCCTTACCTCACTTAGCCCCACGATGTCCCACTTGATCCTTTGTAGTTCCTCTTCCAATTCAAGAAGCCTTGAATCAGAAGATAGGGAGCGTCCATTGTACGTTGCCAAGGTCAGCATCAGATGGCAGCCTAGTCCGGCAGTGCATACTGGTATGGAAATGATCCACGTTTGGTGCGACCGAGCAAGATTGCACACCCTGTGGTGGCGCTGCAAGCCCTGACGGGCAGCATTATAAACCGGTGTGTAGTCGATGCCCATGAAAGCGAAAAGCACCAGCCGATGCAAGCAAGAGTACAGAGTGACAAGAATGCTGGGTAGATGCCAGAAACGTCGATTTATGCAACTTACGGACTTTGAGAGAGGCCTGATCATTGGGTTGAAAACCGCAGGGTGGTCGGCGCGTCATATAGCCCGCCACATGGATTGTTCTGACCATACCGTCAGACTGTGTTGGGAGTAGTGGACACGTGACCACTGCCACACTGCGGAGCAGCTTCGGATGGACCATCAGTAGAGAGGGACGACGGATCGTGCGGCAGGCACAAATGGATTCCACGGGGACCCAGTCCACTACACAGGCATATGTAGCGTCTCCTCTGTGTCCACGAACTATTTGGCCGACCTGTTCTTCTCTGTTTCCCACACATTCGATCTCACAAATCTGAAGTTTAATACGTAATAAAACATGCGTGAAATTTTCTGCATTATTGGTTTTGTCATATTACGTGAAATGGCCTTTCTACTAACTCTGGGTGTACATCAAAATTAACCTCAGACCACTGAGACTATGTCAAAGGGTGTTTTATCGTTTGTTCTCTTTGTTGCAACATGACTGAAGTCCACATGGTGTGGAGGTAGCATAGTGCACTAGGTAACTGGACTTGACAGCTCCATGCCTTGTTCTCAGGGTTCAGTAACAATGTCTCCAATATAAGCACTCGTCAATGGAGTTAAAATATTTTAAGTTCATTTTTTAAACAGTAATTTTGGTGCAGAGCAAAACAGTACAAATTTTGCTGTAATTACAAAATATGAATAAACAAAATGTTTTAAAGTACTTAACATAAATTTTAACAAACCTCCAAAAAATACTGGAATCTTGATTTGGGGGTGAACAATGAATCTCTTTTTTGATGTTGTGAACTATTCACAGCCTGATTAAAGCTATTTGTTCGTTTGGCTAGTGCTTCTCGATTCAGTCCCAATGGCGGCTCCTCCTTTTTGACAAACTTCAAATTTTCCTGTATAATATGTAAGAAATGTGATTTTGTTATAAAATTATTGATTTTACTTTCTGTTTAAACTATGGGGCCACAGAAAACAATTTCAGGATATCAAAGCTAAATATTTTTAATAAACTGTAACAATCATGCTTGTAATAGAGTACCTAGAAAGTCTTCAAAGTTTTATTTTTCAATATTTAATGCTACAGTTGAATGTGTATACACCGATGAGCCATTACATTATGACCGCCTACCTAATAAGCTGTAGGACCTCCTTTAGCCCACAAAACAGTGGCCACTAGGCGAGGCATCGATTCGATGAGGTGGCAATAGGTATCCTGGGGTATCTGGTACTATATGTCAACAGCAGGTCCTCCAGTTCCTGTACATTTCGGGATGGTGGTGATTTAGCACGAACCTGCTTTTCCAGGTCGAACCACAAATGTTCTATTGGGTTCATGTCAGGTGAATTTGGAGGTCAGGGCTTTAACAGAAAGTTACCAGCATGTTCCTCGAACCACTCTTTGATGATTCTGGAGGTGTAGCATGGCGCATTATCATGTTGGTAATGACCATCACCAGCAGGGAACACAGTTGCCATGAATGGGTGAACTTGGTTTGCAACAATGTTCAGATACCTGACAGCTGTCAGGGATTGTGCTATTGGGATAATGGAGCCTAAAGTGTTCCAAGAAAACATCACCCAGAGCATAACACCGCCGCCACCGCCGCCGAAATGTTTTCGCCCAACAGTGCATCCAGGTGCCACAGCCTCCATTGGTAACCAGTGTATCTGCGCTCGGCCATCTACGTGATGCACCAGGAATCTTGATTCGTCAGACCAGGCCACTTTCTTCCAATTATCCATGGTCCAATCTCGATGATCTTAGGCTCATTTCATGCGTTGTTGACGATGATGTGCAGTGAGCATGGGGTCCCAGCTGGGTCTTCACCACGCAGGCCAATGCGCAGAAGGCTGCGATGAACTGTGTGCTGAGACACATTGCTCTTATCACCACTCTTGTAGCTGCTGGCGATTTGTCACACTGTAGCCCTGCGGTCTCTGAACAATTCGCGACAGTCTCCGCTCCCCTCTGGCATCAATCAGCTGCGGACGACACACGGCTGGAGGACGGTTTGTCGTTCGGCCATCTGTGCATCACTTTTGATATGTACTCACTATAGCAGCACATGAACAACCCACAAGCATCCCCGTTTCTGAGATTGCAGTTCCAAGGCGCAGTGCCATTACAATTTGTTCTTTATCAAACTTCGATAAATCGGCAGCTTTTTCCATTCTGACTCTGAACACTCTACTAACCGAAAGCCGGTCCTTGGGTTGTATATATACTGCTCTGTGAACTTCACCTGCACCACCTTTTGGTCTCCAGGTACACTCATTTCTATAGGTTGGGGGTGGTCATAATGTAATGGCTCTTTGGTGTATAATGAAGTTGAAGGGAGGGTCAAACACATTCAATATATATGAACTTCATTATAACCAGACAGAGAAAAAAAAAAAAGGCAATTTTTGGCAAATTACAGTATGTCAGGTTAAGGCTAGTCAGTCATAAACTATGTATCAATTAATCAAAGGTAAATATACTTGTTAATTGAAAACTATAGCTGGAAAAATAATATTAGTGAGATCTGCAATAAGAAAAACTTTAATGAATGTAAAAATTAAGGTAAATTTTTCTGTCAAAATTTTAAATTTCACCTGTTGCATGTTACAATGGATATACAAGGGTTGTTAAAAAGGTAACAAGACTGATTTTACACAGGGCAGAAGTGTAATGTAGTAAACATAATTATTCTTACATACTTTTGAAGTATTCTCCCTCTACCGGAATGCACCAGTCCCATGTTTTGTATCTACTTCTAGAAGGTGTGTTCAAAGCCCTTCCTTGACATGTAGTTCAGGATACCCACCATAGCATTGCTCAGTTCAGTATTTGATGCAAACCGACGCCTACGAAGTTGTTTTTTCACTTCAGGAAATAGGTGGAAGTCACATGGTGCGAGGTCCGGTGAATACGGAGGGTGCACCACCATTTCACAGCCCAGATCTTGGATAACCTGCTGGGTAAACAAAGCACAGTTTGTATGTGCATTATCTTGATGCAAAATCCAACCAGTTTGTGCATATTCTGGGCATTTGGGAAATATGTTTTTCCTTTTTAGAGGACCTTTGAGAGCTTCAGAATATAGGGGCCAGTAATTGTTTTCCCTTGTGGGACAACATAGACATACACAATTCCCTTTTTATCAAAGAAAATCAAGTGCATGACCTTCCCTGCACTTGCTTGAACCTTTGCTTTCTTTGTCGGGGACTCTGTGGGTGTTTCCATTGGGCATGCTGTTTGTTTTGTTTCTGGATCAAGGTGGTGTAAAAATGTTTCATCACATGTGATGACTCACTCCAAAAAGTGTGGTTCATGTCATAGCCGGCACTTCCATTGGAGACAAGTGATAACATGATTTGCCTTTTGTTTATCTGTGATCAAATAAGGAATCCACTTTGCAGCAACTTTTTGGTACCCTAACCAGTTTCTCACAATGTCATCAATGGAACCAGTGGACATCTGCATCACATTAGCAACCACCTCAATGGTCATTCGGCAGTCTTTGCGCAGGAGTGCCTTGATGGTATTGACATTAATCTCCATAGTCGATGTTGAAGGCCTACCAGAGCATGGCACATCTTTCAGACACTCTTCACCATTTACAAATTTCTTGTGCCACTCAAAAACTCTTGCATGAGACAAAGCATCTTCCTTATAGGCCATTTTAACAGCCTATAAGGAAGATGCTTATAGGCCATTAAGAACTGGACAATTGCTGGGATATATGCCATGTTACTAAGGGAGCACATATTGAACACATGTAAAAAGAAATTTAGTTTGTACTTCAGAATAGTATATGTGTTTCAATTTCAAATTTAAAGAGTTTATAACATGGGCTATGATTTTTTAAAGTTGTTACCAAAGTTTGTAATTACCCTTTATATTCAAGTAAACATTTTCTTCCTATGCACAGAGCATTGCTGAGTGGAAAACCTGGAACACAAATCAATGATAACAAACATGAAAAGTTGTAAAATAGGCTATAAACAAATCAGAATTGTCCTGCAACATGATTGCGTGACATAATTTTAGATGAAGCATTAAGAAACAATCGTGCAAAATTAGATGTCATCCAGCTTTTGAGTGGTCAAAGGCATGGACTTCCAGAATCGAAACAGAGAAAATAAATAACGAAAAGGAGATTCTGATACTGCTGGGTTTGGGTTCTAAGTCTAGGGTAAGATATACACAGGTTTCTCCTTCCAGTGCTGGTTTTCTCCCTTGGAACCAGTGGCTTGGCATAAAGAATAAGAAATTCCTTATAGCCTTAGATTTTTATGGCACTGTTAAAACCCAAAATAGTGGAAAAAAAAAATAAATAAATTTGGTTTAGAGTGACAGATGAAAATGTACCAGGTAATTGCATTTTAATCAGATTAAAGATTTGCTAAGGAATCGAGAGGTTGGCAAATTAAACAGACCTAATGTGAGGTGCTGCACCAGGGTGTCTACTGATTTCCAATGAACCAAATTCATGACTTTTTCATGACCTTTTCATCTTCAGTTAGATTCATGACTTTTTCATGACCTTTTCATCTTCAGTTAGATTCATGACTTCTCGACAATGCGTGGCACAATGACAACCATTCTAGACTCATAATCTAGTTCCCTTGACTTGAGATCACAGGTTATTTTTTATTTTTACAAACACTGAAATTAATTCTATGCAACAATAGTTTAGGCAAAACTGATGTGTCTATAACATCATTACTGCTAAAATGGCAATACGGTGGGGAAGGGGGTATGAACCCCTACCTGAAAGCCAGTTGAGATGAAAGCTGGATGTAATTCTTATGTCACTAAAATTGCTTAACATGAATAATGTAATTATGTATGGCTTGCACTATGCCATTCACCAAATTCTATGTGTTTAAAGAAAAACATTCAACTCTCATCTAGGATGGGGTATGGCTATTTTCAGAAATATTTATCATTACATCTATTAATACACAAATTCTTTTAACATGGTAATGCTGTAAAAACGTACAAGTTCTTATTAAGGCAATATAAAAACTATGAATGTACAAAATTTATAGAGACTGAAATTTCACAGTGAAAGACCCAGTCTTTAAGTATCTTAGCTAAACTTGTTATCTCAGAATCTAGAACTTCAGTTTCTTCTTTTGCTTTTTCTATAAGCTTTCTTTTCTTATCTTTGAGTTCTTTTAGTTCTTGGACTGCTCTCCTTTTATGATTGGACACTTCATCTTCGTCAGATTTCTTCTTCTTTAAGGCTTCTACTCTTTTTGATGAAGCATTTTTGACAGCTAATATCATTGATCTTGTGATGTCCACATTCAGTTATTTCTCACTATTAGCTAAACCACCTAATGATTGTATTGCACTGTAAACACATCTTTCTGCAACAACTGCATCTTGTTCTAAGTTTTCAATTAAAAGTTCTTTGTTAAAGAAAAGCCTCTTTCAACTGCAGCATTGCCATGAAACATGCATAGCAGCTTCTGTAGGAACTTGATAAAGTCATGGTTCGCACTCTGTAGTAAATTCATCAGGAAGTGATCAAGTTTGTCCTCCTTAGGATTGAACTGTTTCAGTTGTTTTTTAGAAAATTAACAAAATTGTAAATATTCTCTCTTCACAACATCAGCTTTTGATGAAGACATATGTTTTTTATATGTATGCCATGGGGCATCGACTACACGCTGGTTTATAAGGGTGCAGGTTCGTGTTTTCTTCTAGGTGTGCAAACTTGTCTTCAGTCAGGGGCTGATACAAAAAAAAAAAAAAAAAAAAAAAATTTTAAATCATGACCACCCACTCAATTTCATGACTTTCATGACCAGTAGACACCCTGTGCACAGGTAGACTGCTCATTTAAGCATGCCCTGGCAGGCCACAGTACTGTGGACTGAGAGCTCCTACTGACACTGTTATACTTAGAATTTCCAAAGGAGGGGTACTACTCCTGGATATTCTCAAAAACAAAGTGCATGTAAAGTGACCCAAAAGTACACATAAAATCAGTTTTGAATTTGATTTTCGAGAGTAAAGATTTTTTTGTCACAATAAAAAATGTTTAGTGAAATGTTTGCACTTTTTTTTCCAATTCTGAACATACAGTAATTTTTATTTAATTGAAATGTGCAATATTTTTGTATAATAAATGTTCAGCTAAATATTTGATTTTGATACTGTGGCATGGAATATACCAATTTCTGAAATAGTTTCCAAAATATGCTCTAGGCCAGTGGTCTCAAACTCGCGGCCCGTCGCCAACTATTTTGCATATTTTGCAGCCCGCATGAATGATTACAAAATAAAAATAAATCACCCTTTTTTCAAGTATATTATACAAACGTTGTAATATACTAAATATAATATTATAAAGGTAGTAATGCTTAGCAAAGCCATCCTCTTTATAAGTACCAAATTTATTTACAAAGAATATAACTGTATTATGCACGCGTATTGTTACGACAAAAGGAATGCAAAAACTGTAAAGCCCCCCCCCCCTCGACGTACTGTACCCATACCTGCTAACTTTCAGAAACCGAAAATCGTAAAAAAAATAATCGCTATATTCGATGAAATTTTTAATCGATATATCCAAAGAAATTACTTGTCGCGCATATTGATTAAATGTACAGAACATATCGATTAAAAAACGATGTTACCTAACTCAAGTATCAACTTTTAATTGATATGACTACAGATGTTTGAATTTATCGCCACATTTATTTCGATTATCCATACAGAATTTCTCATTACTACGCTATATCATTATGATCTATAAAGAGATAAAAATTTATTTTTATGGAAGCTTGCATCTAAAGGGAAGAATGTTCCACACCCTTTGACCCCCAAATCCAATAGGATCGTATCCCACGCCGTCACGGAACAAACTAAAATGTTTTCAAAAACAAACCATTTTCATGCTAGGATTATCTTACAGAGAGATGGACGATGGGACAGTCAAATAAAAAAAAAATGAAATGAATGACACTAATTGGTAAATTATGCTCAACTAAAGACGAAGTGAACAAACATTTTGCACGAATCGCATCCAGTTCATTAAAACTTTTAACAAAGGAAGTTAATTTCGTATTTTTTTTTTCACGCAGTCAACATTAGATTTGTGCTGGGCACTAGAAATATGATTAGTAATATCATTCCTTCCACAACGCGAAACGCTGAAATTACATGACACGCAGTGCAAAATGCATATTTTTCCATTTTTTGAAGATTTTGCAATACACGGGAATTCCGCAGAATATGCATCACAGAATGTTTGATAGTAACCCCCTCCCCCCTTCATATTGCTGCTCATAGCAAATCACTAATACTAAATTTATTGACACTTGAAAAAAAATGCGAGTAAAACTGTTGTAGTAAAACAGTAACGCTTAAAGAGATGCAATTTGCACAGGAAAAAAATAGTACCCCGACATATTAATTTTGTTGAATCAAGCAAAGACATTTTTATGCACGTTATCGAGCGACAAACAAAAAAGCACGGTTGAAAACTTACTGACTAATGGACTAGCAAAATAAATCATTGCTGGAGAAGCAAAGGCTCGAATGAACGTCGAACTTTTTTTTTTTTTTTCAACTTCCTCTTACAGTAGGATTCTTTTGTTAGGTCAAATTTATTGCCACAGAAGCAGTTACGAAACCATGCATAATGCATTTTTAATTTCACAAAACTGGCAGCTTTTGCTTAATTTCGTCATGTTGGGTATTGATCTGGGCTTAAAAATTCCACAGATTTAAAATCCGTTTGAATTTTTTTCTACGATAACTACGTTCTGAAATAACATTTCGAACTGGGAGTGCTGGAATACAAGACACACCCACGCTGGCCTCTGAGAAGCTGCGACCCCGGGGACGAACATTGCGTTATCTGAAAAGGAGAATGGGGGAGGGGGGAAACAGCGAGAGAGAGAGAACGTGATTATAGCCTTACGTTACGCAGCTGGCCGCTTGTGCAGGGGAAGGTACTCGGATCCATCCAAAAGCCCACGTGTAAGCAGAAACTGTGCCGCTCGCACTTTCTCTGCACAGCGGAAATAAGGAGATTTTTTTCTTTTTAATCATCTCGTGTTAAGGATTTTTTGAAGTGGAATAAAGATTTGTTGTTGTTTTTTTTTTTTGCTCTTTAAATGGGGAGAAAAAAATAGGGATTTTTGGTACGAGAAGGAAAAATCGGAAGAAATCACTTTCCGATCGGAATATCAGAAAGACGCCCCAAAATCGGAAGCTTTACGGGTAAATCGGAAGGATTGGCAGCTATGTGTACCTATGAACCTGAGAGCACTGGCTGCCTTGTCGCTGTACGGAAGGGAAGTCGTCTGATAAGGGAATATTATTTGCGCAGAATTGAAATCAAGCACCGGTAACACCGATCAACCTTGAAAAGCTCCCTCCGCTCAGCTAGCGGCTAGTTTCGCCCGGCTGCATAGGTTGCTTCACACGCAAGAAGGAATTAACTTTGGCGAATATTCTATGAAGATAGCTATGTTAAAAGAGAATTAACAGGCGGTTTGAATGTTTCAAAGACATGGAAAATATTTTCTAAATATATTCAAGTCTTCATTTTCCTATAATGCTGAAAATGCACCTGAAGAACTTCACCTTGAATTAATAGACTTTCAGTGTAATTCTTTCCTAGAAGAAAAATTCAACAGCTGCGATCTAACAGAATTTTACGAAGGACATTATTCTAAATATCGACAAGTTAGTGGCAGAAAAGCGAGCCCAAGTTTTTAGTCAGAACGAACATGCAATATTTTCTGTACCGGTACCGTCTTCAGTTGGTAAAATGTGATTGTTTTAAGATCTAAGTGAAAATAATTGTTACATAAAAGTGATTGTTTTCAATGATTGATGAAGCATTTGTTTTTATTATTTACTAATAATTACATATAATATTCCACTCTAGTGCCAAGCTATTGGTGTAGTTTTGTAAAGTTGATATTTATTCATAAGAAATTTATTAATATTCATGTGGCCTGCTAAGTTCCTTCAAAACTGGAAAGTGGCCCTTCCAAGGGTCTGAGTTTGAGACCACTGCTACCCCAAAATCCACCCTTGTACAGCTAACCCCCCTAAATATACACATACATGTAACATTTTATAATAAATACTGTGGTTTGAATAATTACAATATTAAATGAGCTTCAGTTGAATGCCAGAAAACAGTTGCACAGATTTTTTTTTCCCTGAGCAAGAGGGAGAGTGGAGTGTATTAAAACAAAAGGAAGAATGAACAACTATGGCACACTTCTGAACCTTTCGTTCAAAAGGTTGCATTAAGCAATAACGCCATTAGCAAAAGAAAAATTCTAAAATTTTCTGGTTACCTTGTTTGGTCCTGCAAGAGATTTCCTCTTGTGCTTTATGTACATTTCTCTCTTCTGCCTGGCTGTCTGATCAGAAAGAACTGCCATCCTCCACTGTTTGCTTACCCAACTAATTTGGCAAAGATCTTTAGGTTGAAAATATGAAAGCAGCATTTTAAGTATGTAAGTGCAGTTTTTCTTGAGAAGCTCAGAGATAAAGTCAACATAGTTATCACCTACTTTTCCACAAAAGTTAGAGAATGTAAATGAACTGTGTGTGAAAGAACTGAAGCTTAAGTCAAATGATGGTGAAAAAAATGAAGGAACTCTGGCATTTTGTTCAGCTTCCATTTCTGGCCTGTACACACTGCTACTTTGCTCACTATCAAACTTAAAAACACAATTCAAATCCTCTACATCACTTTTACTTGTCCTTGTGTCACTAATATTATGCTGAAGAACTTCACCACAATAGTTTACAGAACTGATTAATTCATTTTTCCCTGTGATGGCTGGTGGAATTTTGCAACAATATGGCGTACTTTCTGTGCTGCTTTTGTAAGTATTAGTGGCAAACATATTTTGATTGTCACTAAAGGAAAGAAAAGGAATAGTAACATTATGTTGCTGGCTAGTATTTACAACCAAATCATTTTTTTTACACTGAGGTCTGTCCTTGATGAAATGAGAGCTATTTAGGAGAGAAAGTTCACACTCTGATATTAAATTTTCAGAATGACTATTATCATAAAACTTTGAATCCTTACTGGAAATGAGTTCATCATCAAATAGTGATTCATTATATTCAGTACTAGATGTAGGGCTTTTACAATTTGTATAAGTAAATGGAAGTAGAGCTGTACTGTCTAAAGATGAAGAACAATGCTTATTAAGTGAATAATTTTGACCACAGGTTTCTTTGGACTCGTCAAGAGAATTAAAAGTGGATCTTTCTGCCGAAGGAAAAATCTTCTTGCATACAGATTGATGACCTTCAAAATAACCACTATCCACTTGATTAACAGTGATGGGTGTGCTAGTAGATGAAAAACGTGCTCTTAGGCTTCTGTCCTGCATCCCCAATAATATCCGCTTCTGCCTTGGACTCATACTTGATTTATTTTGTTATCTACAAGAAAAAAAAAAAGCATGTGAATGTCATTACCAAGGAATGGATTTTTAGGTAAATTAATATTGTATTTTCACGTAAAAACACATATTTTGCATGTAAATACACATTTTCCAAAATTCTTTAACAAAGACATAAATTTGCATGCCTCCTCCATTTTTAAATTTTTAGTGTAAATAAACCCAAAGTAAAAAGGCCAAAAAAAAAAAAAAAAAAAAAAAAAAAAAGAAAGAAGGAATAGTATTGTAACTAGCAGGTGGAATTTATGCCCTTCTTCCCATCCACGAGAACTCGTTTCATCAGCACCAGTATGTTGGCAGATGACGTCTTCTCTTTTCCTGCCCAGAGAATTAAAACCAGAAGCTCTTCCGTACCCCCAAAAGCTTAGGTAAAGCATAGATAGGTCTCAAAGTCTAACATGGGGAGCATATATACCGTGCTTACGTTAGTGTCACTGTTGTTGATGCAGTTCTGTTGAATTGCTGTAGTCAGCACGTTCTTCTTTCTGTGATATTATTCTGCCCCCATATTACGTGCTAAAGTGTGGTTGTAAAGTGCACTTAGTTAATTATTTCTAGGAGATGCATAACTGTGCCAAATAAATTTTGATGTTAAGATTTAACAAGTGCTCTGCCTCATCATTGCATGTTTGTGAGTGAAAAACCATCCTTCAAATCAGAAGCCCAAGAAAAGCAACAAAATGTAACAGCGAAAAAAACTAAGGTGCGTGTGACATCATGTGGCATTTATTGTCTTCGACAAGGAAAATAAGTCACGATCAAATGCAAAACAAACTTCCACTGCAACTCCAAAGGACTTTTTCATCAAATGTATAGCTGTGATTAATAAGTTGAGTACTAACATTATCTTTTTACCACAGAAAATAACTAGTTACATGATCATTGAAGAAAATATATTTTACTTTCAGTAAATATTTTTAGCAAATATTTTTGAAATTATTAGCACATAAAAAATAAATATTTTTCTGTGCTAATTAGCCACTAAAAAACTGTTTCCTAGTATGACAGTAATGTTTGAAATATTTTTTTTTTTCAGTGAAGTATCAAGAATTACATATGCTTTTAAATTTAAACTTTTTTTCTCTCCTTCTAGAAGAATAAAAATCTTTACGTAAAACAGTTCCATAAACTACATTGAGAAGGAAAAAGATATATCAATACTACGTATTAGTAATGAACTCTCACTCACACACTCTCACACACACACACACACACACCTAGGCAAAGTGCAAACATTTACTACCTAGTTTGTGTGAACATATTTTACTATGCACATCATGCTCTACTGCTACAGTTTGATAAATCTATTCTATATTAAAACTCAATATAAAGAAAAATCAAATTGGGTGAGGGGCATGTGGATATTACTATAAAAGTAGTGGAGACTGAAATTTCAAAGATTTAATTCTAAACAACAAGCTGGTGAGTAACATGGCAAGAGAAGAGGAAAGTGATGGTTTGTGGATTCAGTGATATATCTAGGATTTCGTTTTAGGAGGGGTCAAGAGATCCTCTCTTGCTTTCATTTATGCTAATTTCAAAACAAATGCCTTTTTCTCCAAATCTACTTGTTAACAGAACCATATATAGCTGGATTACATATTAATTCATTTTTATTGGAAGATGCCTTATGCCAAATCTAATTTTAACAGTAAACAAAATCTATCAAAATACACTGAGTGAGAAATTATCTTAGCATAAAACGATTTTTTTTTCTTGTTACCAATGGTGATATGCAGCAAGAAATCACTAACTCTTCTTCAGTGGCCAATATGCAATTTTAGAATGAAAACTGTATCTAATGCTTACAGCTAGCTGAACTATTTTTTATTTAAACATCATTTTCAACACAAGTAATGCCCTATTTTCACTGTTTTTCCATGTAGCCATCTCTTCGGAATATTTAAAAATTGTGTCACCCAAGAACAGGAATCGAACTAACGTCTCCCGATTTCTATTGCTGCATCACCCAAGATAACAAACTTCCAAGCAACTGAAGCAAATGTAGCTTAGGAATCTGAACAACTTTCAAATTTCTGCTAGTCGAAGAAATCTAATAGAGCTTCATCATAGTGCCAACGACCTCTTTTCAGCCAAGAAAGGATCCAGGCTTATGGATTGCCTTTCTGAAATGCATTCAGCAGCTTCTGCTCTCAAACTGGCATAGTTCAGATTTTTTCTTTTTTAAACTTCTGCTTTTTGTTTTTAGTGCTGAACTCTTACCAGACTCATACTTTTTCATAATCTGAGCATCAAAACTTTTATACATGTCTATAAATTAAATAGTTCTTACCTTGCAAATAGTATCAAAGATGCTGTCTTAAGAATATTAGGCACCAAGGCAGAGAATCTTTTACTTTTGACATTCACTCCACTAACTGCCTCAAAAATAATGTACCTACAAAATAATAGTGGAAATATATTTTAATAAAACTAGTGAATAAGCAATGCAAACAAATAAAATGTAATATGTTTTGAAGTATTAAGTAACCAAACATGTTCATGCCATTATAGAAGACATGTAGTCAACAAAAAAAAAAGCACAGATTAAAAAAAAAAAAAGTAGCTTTATTCTGCAAAGTAGTCCTTATATGCAGCAACAGCCTTTTCTTAGCTTGGATGGTAAAACGCTATGTTCTTCAATGCAAAAAAAGGAATCCAGTTGACAAATATCTGTTGTTCACTTTGGAATTCCTGTCCTCGGAGGTGGTTGTCCTAAGGAGAGATGTTTGAGTATATGCTGGGTGGCACAACATTTCCCAAACATGATGCTTTATGGTTTCTGGAGTCCTGTTCACTATGTGGGGTCTGTTGCTGTCCTGCAAGAACATCACACCTTTCTGATTAACCAAGGCAGCATCCTTGCAAACCAGAGCATCTTGAACTGGTTGCTACTGTAAAAAGTAGAGGTCCGTTTTGATGGTTTTTCCACGTAGAAGCTCGTAATACAGTTATGCCCTTGACAGTCAACCACACACAGTAAAACGTTACATGGATACAGAGGTGGCTTACTGATATGCTGTATCAGTTCCTATAATGACAACCAGTGGTAAGTACATTTTGGAGTATATTGAAACCACTTCTCATCGCAAGTGAGCACATGGTTGAGAAAGGGCTCCTTGTGCTGCCACGAGAGCAATAACATGCATACAGCTAACCCTGCTGCTTGTTTTCATCTGACAAAGGATGTGGGACCCAGGAGATTAGTCTGTATATCCTTCCTATGGTATGTAAACGTAAGCAAACGGTTTTAGCACTTACACCGCATCTTACGAAAAGCTGGCGACAGATTTGTGCAGTGTCTCCCTCAATGGCGGTGCACAGCTGCCAACATCAGGTGCAGGTGATCATCCACTGCACTTTGCAGGGGTGTTTGCGAAACCAGATAAAATCCCCTGAAAATCTTGTGGGCTTACTAGGGTTTTATGACTTTTAATTCAATGAGTATTTTAAAACCAATTATTTTACCTTATATAATAGGGATGTAAGGTCAGGTGATGCGTAACATCACAGCCTCTCCTTGACAAATGTCAACCCCGCCTTCTCGTGGTGCATCCTGTTCTCACTAAAGGGGCTCTGACGACCACCAATAGCGGTATAACTATACCATCGGGATTAGAGGAAATGCTATCCCACACTAACCAACCCGCTTGGCCAGCGTGGTGAGTTATGGCCAAACACCTCCAAAATGACTCCACAACTTAAATCTTGGCCCTCAGTCTCCGGCAGCTGGAATGTATCTGGCCAAGGCAGCGGCCAGTGCGACATGAAGGCAGAGGGTGCTAAGAATCCCCAGAGGACCGGACTAGGCTGCCATCTGATGCTGACCTTGGCTACGTATAATGGACGCTCCCTATCTTCTGATTCAAGGCTTCTTGAATTGGAAGAGGAACTACAAAGGATCAAGTGGGACATCGTCGGGCTAAGTGAGGTAAGGAGAAAAGGAGATCTCATTGAACTGAAAAGTGGACATCTTTTCTACTATCGTGGGACAGATACTGGCAAAACTAGTGGTATTGGATTTATAATAAATAAGAAACTGAAGGATAAAGTTGTAGAAGTTGAAAGTTCCTCTGACAGAGCTGCACGACTCGTTATCCAACTCTCGAGAAGATACCAGGCCCAGATAATTCCAGCTTATGCACCCACCACAAGTCCTCCTGAAGAAGAAATTGAAGAATTTTATGAGGAAATTCGTCATCTAAATAATAAAGGTAAGCAGCACTTGAAGATAATTATGGGAGATTTCAATGCAAAAATAGGGCAACGGCAACAGAATGAAACTTCAGTAGGTAAATTCGGTCACAGCAACAGAAACCAGCGTGGAAATACTCTCGTTGAGTTTGCAGAGGCAGACGGGTTTTTCATCTTGAACTCCTTTTTCAAGAAAAAGCCACACAGGAAATGGACATGGAGACATCCAAATGGAACGACGAGTGAAATTGATTTTATTATGTGTAACAAAAAATTCGTCATAGAAGACTGCAGTGTGCTAAACAAGTTCAACACAGGTAGTGACCATAGACTGGTGAGATGTAAGATGCATCTCAACACTAAACTTGAATGTGGCAAGCTCATAAGACAAACAAAATGTATTGACATAACCAACCTTAAAAAACACCATAATACCTTCAAGTTGGAACTGAAAAACAGATTCTCTGCTTTAGAAGGCCTAACATCGGAAGAGGATATTTCTGAAATTAACAGAAAAGTAACCAAACCTCTTATGGAAACACCAACAAAATTAGCTGGGTCTAAGAACAAGTTGCATGTGAACAAATTATCAGGAAAAACCAAAATGTTGATGCAAAAAAGAAGAGCGATGAGGACAACTAAAGAAGATGTGACTTCCAAAGTGGAATATATAGAGCTATGCAAGACAGTACGAAAAAGTATCACTGAAGACGTAAGGAAATTCAACTGTGAACTAGTGAGGAAAGCAATTGAAAACAACCAAAGCCTAAAGATAGCAAAGGGACATCTCAGTGAGGGAAGAAAACAGATTATGGCACTGAGAAAAGAAGATGGTTCTGTAACAAGAAATAGAGGCGAAATTTTGACAAGAGTGAAAGATTTCTACTCCAAATTATATGAAAGGGATGATACGTGTACTCCAGACATCATGAAAGGTACCAGTACCAGAGTTCTTCCAGTCCTCCCAGCAGAAGTTGCTCATGCAATCAAGAACATGAAGCGGTGGAAAGCTCCAGGAGAAGATGGAATTACTGTAGACATCATACAAGAAGCAAGTGGAGAAATCAAAACAGTGCTCGCCCAAATTTTCACTAGATGCCTTAATAAAGGGAAGATTCCTGAGGATTGGAACAACGCTACAATGATCCTGCTACATAAAAAAGGTGACATTGAGGATCTCAGGAACTACAGACCTATCAGCCTCCTTTCAGTGGTTTATAAAATCTTCACTAAAGTTCTTTCACACCGCTTGAAGGTAACACTGGACATGGCTCAACCGAGAGAACAAGCTGGATTCAGGAGTGGCTACAGCACGATAGATCATATCCACGTACTGAGAACTAATTGAAAGAGCGAGGGAATATGAACTTCCATTGTGCATGGCTTTTATCGATGATGAAAATCCTTTGATTCGGTGAAACCATCAGCAGTTACAATGGCTCTGAAACCCTGCGATATTGAAGATGCATACATTAATATTATTAATAACATCTATGAAAATGCAAGTGCAAAGATTCGGCTGTTTGAGAATACAACACACATAAAAATTGGAAAGGGAGTGAGACAAGGTGACACCATATCTCCAAAGCTCTTTAATGCCCCATTGGAGGGTGTCTTTCAGTCGCTGAGCTGGGAAAGCAAGGGATAAAGATTAATGGAGATTATCTAACCCACCTTCGTTTTGCTGATGACGTAGTCATTTTTGCAACTACCCCATCAGAGCTGCAGAGTATGATTCAGGAACTTGCTGACAAGAGTAAAGAAGTGGGATTTAAAATGAACTTTCAGAAGACAAAAGTGGTGTTCAATGCTTTTTCAAGAAATGAAGATTTATCGATTGATGGAGAAAAGCTGGAGATAACAGACACGTACGTTTATCTTGGACAGCAGATATCAAGTGAGGGTCACATTGATGAAGAAATTAATCGGCATACAAAACTTGCCTGGAGAGCTTTTGGAAGAAACAGCATAATTTTCAAGAGCAATATGCCATTATGTCTTAAAAAAAAAGTGTTTGATCAATGCATCCTTCCAGTGCTTACGTATGGTGCAGAGACGTGGACCTTAACTAAAAGAGACATACAAAGGCTGCAGGCAACTCAAAGCAGCATGGAGAGGTGCATGCTTGGTGTAACCAGGAGAGATAAGAAGAGGAACTCGTGGATCCGAAAAATGACAAGAGTGGAAGACATCATGATCAGAGTTAAATCCCTGAAATGGCAATGGGCTGGACATACTGCCAGAAGGACAGACCATCGATGGACAGCCGAAATTTTAGATTGGATTCCAAGGGACAGGAAAAGACCCAGAAAAAGACCACATGGGAGATGGGTGAATGAAATTCGAAAGTATGCAGGAGTGACATGGAAGAAACTGGCACAAGACAGACCATTGTGGAGGAAACTTGGGGAGACCTTCGTCCAGCAGTGGATTGATAATGGTTGACAATGATGATGATGATGATGATGATGATAGTATAATAACCCAATTGTATTATAATAATTCAAAAATTTATTTACATTTACCTTCTTTTAGCAATATTTAACAATTTTAAACATTTAAATCACAGAATATATTAAGAAGAAAAATACAGTAAACCACAGTCTTAAAACACCTGAATTATTTTTAAAAAAAAAGCATCCAGTTTCTTTTGTTTCCTTGGAATGAGCTCTGAATCTGCCTTTCTTTTTTATTGAATTTCACAATAACTGTTGGAATGGGAAAGGTTCTTTTTTCTTCTTCACATACAGAACTGGAAGGTTTCTCAATATACTGGGATTTGGAAGATCCCTGTTCACATATGGAACTACAAATTTCTTTTTGACATGAACTGGAAGGGATTTCATGAGTTTCTATATTTGAAATAAGCACATCAGAACTAGATTTTTCAGCATTTAAGTCCTCCTAATATGCTCTCCAACTTCTATTGATATTTACAATAAATCCCTATTAATTGGATCAGTCAATGGATTTTTCGAGCCATATTATTGGCAAGTTGTTTCTTTGGAAGACATTAAGTCATATTTAACAGTTTACACTGCATCCAATGAATCAATTTTAAGAGATGTTCTACTGTCAGTCAGAATATCGTCCATTAAGTTGAAAGCACTTTCAACTAGTAGGCTGTGGAAGCAGGTAAGGCATGCCTTGACTAATTTTCCTAACATAGGATACTTTTTTTCATTTGTAACTTTATCTTTAAAGTAAAAAATTTTAGACCAATATTTGTCTATCGCACATTTAATTTTTTTTTTTATTGGTATCACAACAGTAATATCAATGTCAGTTTGGTATAATCTTAATTCTGCACACAGTAGTGGTTTTTCAGCCTCAGAAAATATATGAGACAGATAAAAAGATAATTTTTCAAATGCTAACATAATACTAGTTTTACCTCTTAGCTCTGGGTCCAATGCTGTAAAACTAATAAGAAATGAATTTCCAACAGGTAATTTTTGTATCATATACTGTGCTGTGTTAGTGTGTAGGCTTTGACCAAAGAGGTTTTGAATTCTTTTGCTATTACATGATCTTTTGATATTTTTTTCATAACGGTGCAAGCATCTGATCCAATATACAGCAACTTGCTGGGTAAGTGGAAATTAGAGCTACTAACATTAAACTTTAACAAATCCTTGTAAGAAACGCACTTTGAAATAACTTCTGGCTTTATAAAAAAAGTAAAAAATTTTAACATCAATTTATAAATGCTGGTATGTAACATATGAAGCATTGATTTTTTGGTTTCAAATAATTTTATGTACACATCAAATTCTGGTAGCACTGCTACCAGAATTGATATGCAATAAAGTTTTTTCTGCAAAACAAATGCTATTTGCAATAAAGTTTTTTTCTGCAAAACAAATAATCCGTTGACTATTCTTTTTTCCGAGCTACAGCATCCTTTGTAAGTTTTTGGGAATGTAAAGAGGAATGTACTCCATCTACAAGCTCTTTTTGAGAAGATGAAATATTTCTATTATCATATACAGCTTCGACATCAGAAAAATAACGCTATCTTTTTTATCCACATAACAAAAATAAAATAATATAAGAGCATCCCACAACTCTTTAATTCTATTTAAGACAGTTAAAATATACACCCACCTGTGATCTGGCCTCTTCAAGGGCTTCAGTTTTTTAATTCCAAGCACTGCACAATAAAATTCTCCCTTTTGCTACAGCTTTTCACATCAAAATAAGTGTCATAAAAAAATCTTCCAATTAACTTTCGAAAAACGATGAAAAATTTTTGGCACAGTTATTTGCTATATGACAAGTGTCACCATCAATATCTAATAAGTGAGGTGCTTCATTTCTTCTTATTTTAGTTTCGACACCACTTTTTTCCCATGCATAGTGTTACACAAATCCATTAAAATGCTAGTTAAATTTTTCCATGGAATCTGATTTTCTTTAATGGTACTGACAATTGCTGTATAAACAGCTTGCGCATTGCAAGATTCCAGTTTTAAAGAAGCAAGATGATGAACTACAACCTCACTGTGATCGTCATCGTAAAACTGCACTAGCATTGCAAGTATGCTCTCTTATGCATTGCTAGTACTTTCTTCCACATTTAAAGAAAACATTGTGGTTCTTAAAGTCCTAATTATATTTTCTTTAACTGTTCTGCCAATTCCGTATTTTAACTTGTAACATACGGTAGTTCTATTCATGGACAGAGATTGCAGAGCAGTTTGGTCCCGGCTTAATTCTTGACACAGCTCAATCAAATTTGGCGCCAAACTAAAAGAAAGAGAATTTTCAGCGATGAATGATGATACTAATACTTCTTGACGAGCTTTTCTTGTTATTATATCAAGTGGTCGATTATCACTCTCCACCAGATCATCCGTATTCTTCGCACTTGCATAATGACTCAGGGTCATTGAACTTTTAATGTGTCATAGTTTTTGCATGGGTCATTAAGGCATATTTCAGTAATAAGTAGCAAAACACACAATAAGCTTGTCCCGCACTATCTATTTTATTGCACCACGGGCTGACGGTATCATCATTAATATCATCCATGCGTTCAAGCCAATCCCATCGAAAAGCATTCCGGACAGATTCTTCTGATTTCGTTATTTCACTGCTAATATCAAGAAATTTCATACTGAAATTCTCTAAGCCGCTACTTGATTATCAGCGCTGAACGGAAAGGAGACAAATTCACTTCTCACACTAGCATCTGAACTCTCAACACCAGGGCCGGATTAAGACTTTTTGAGATACTATTGGCTAAGGATTTTTAGGGGGCCCCTAGCCCCAACCACTTTTTGCTCTACTCATTTATAGGGATTTTTCAAATCTCTTGTTACACAAGGAAATTATTATTACCTCAATCATATATATATATATATATATATATATATATATTTTTAAGTAATTAATTCACACATATGCAATCATATGACACATGAGGCTCAAATGCTGAATGAAGTCATCCTACTCACCATTGTTGTATACTATATGTTCTGTTTTAATGAAATTTCTTTGAATAATTATTAGGATAGGTGGAAGAAATCTTATATGTTTCAGCTACCACTCATTTCCTTGTAATTTAACATGCAATGACTGATATTAAATTTCGGTGCATACTGCATTGGGTTTGTTTTAATTTCATGAGTATAATTTTTGTTCAATGAAATTTTGTTTCATTAAAATGGTAGTGGTTAAACAGTTATTAGACTTCGGATGTTCTTCTCATGGGGATAACATTCTGGTGTTCCTAATATATTGGTCACTCACTGTAGATAAAAATCTTCATAATTACAATAATAAGCTGTAATTTATCCTACTTATCAACTAATTGAGAATATGAAATACAGTATATTCGGTTAACACTTGAATGCGAATTTCCACCGCACCTCCCCTGATGGAGTGAACAAAGGTCAAGGTTTAATTAATTAATCTATGGAAGAAAAAAACTTATCTTACTGTTCATGGTGACATTCACAGTTTCTTTCTGCATTTGGTTTTGGCAAAGTCTTCAACCACATCATCAAAACTCATATTTTTGGAAATGTCTCGTTCTATGGACATCAGACACAGTGCAGATAATCTTGTTTCCGTAATTGTTGATCAAAACTTATTTTTAATGTAAGCGATTTTGGAAAAGGAACGCTCAGCTTCACAGTTTGTTACTGGAATGCATAAATACATTCTGTACGTTATATACAGATTTGGGAAAACGTCCATCAATTCACTATCCACCATTATTTGCAACAGTTTCATGGCGTTTGGTTCAACAACATTTGTGCTGTTTATGTACGCACAGAATAGTTCAATTTCCTCTAATAAGGAATTTTCTATATCACTGGGGTATAATTCCACAATATTTTTCACATTTTGCTCCAGTGAGCTTCTTTCGATACAGGGCAATCACGTTAAGAAACCAAAAATATCAGCCACTTGTGCATACTTTTCACTGTGTCACTTCAATTAAATTAATAATTTGTCCATTATCTAGTAAAATGTTTCCACTCTAAATTTTTCAGCACCTCGGAAAATATAACTTTTTCCATCAGGAAATTTTCTGGACAGATTTTTTTCTTTTTGAAATATCATCAGTAGCATAATCCTTATTCACATAAGTACTGAAACTTAAAGCCTGGTTTTCGAGATCTTCATATTTTTTGCGCAAACTTGCAACAAAATCTACAAGTGAGTTCAACAAACATTTTCCCGTTATCACATCTAATCCTGGGTTTTGCAAGATTTTGCTTGTACTTTCAAATCGTTGTAGAATTTTGTTCCGTAATACAATCATAAAGGAAGTCTCCAGCTTGGTCAACTTCTTTTGCAAAGATTTCGCTTCTATTCTTGTGTCTCTGTTTTCACTATGCGAATTCGCCAGAATTTCGAGCGATTCAAATATAGCATCGTAGTTTATAAGGAGTGCTTTTGTAGCGTCATCACGTGATGACCACCTTGTAGTAGACAAACCTTTCATTTTTAATGTTAAAGTGTTCCATCTGTGTGTGGATGCAGCAAAAAATGCATAAAGTCGCTGCAGAAATCCGAAAAAATTCCTTGCATTTACACATTGATCAACGCTGCACTCACCAACTAAGTTTAGCGAATGACCGACATAGGGAACATAATGAGCCAACGGATTAATTTTTTTTATGTGTGCTTGTAAGCCTTCATACTGACCACACATGTTTGATGCACTGTCATATGTTTGAGCCCTGCAATGATTTATATCGATAGAATTATCTTCCAGAAGTTTTTCAGCATTGTCGCACAGATTTTCCCGTGTGGCTACTTATTGGCAAGAAACATAGGAAACATTCATGTACACGCCCTTGGATGCAGTACCGAAAAATAATGGATAATTGGTCTACATGTGAAATATCCGGCGTTGAATCGACTATAAGAGAAAAATATTTTCCTTGTTTTACTTCCTCCACTATTTTGTTGTAGACTCTGGATCCCATCAGTTGAATAAATTCCTCATAAATTGGCGAAGACAGGTAAGAAACACACCCCCTACCTTTATTACCTTTCTCTGAGTGTTGCTTAAGTAATGGATCAAATTTGGAAATCAGTTCCAAAACCCCTAAAAAATTACTATTTGCAGGAGATCCAATAATTTCGTCTTCCCCACGAAGAGGAAGTCCTCGTTCAACGATAAATTTTATTACTGCCACAACACGGTTCAAAATTTGGATCCAGTATGACAGTTCTGTTTGAAATATTTTTTCCATTTTTTGATCCACATTGTTTTTATTTTTGATTCTGTTTAACCAATCTAGCATTGCTTGGCGATGTTCCTTGCTATTTTCATGGAACTTCGTTCTTTCTTCTCCGTTTTTCCAGTTAGAAAATCCGCTTCCTATAAATTGATTATGTCTATTTCCAGAAAAAAGTTTACAAACAAAACAGTAAACATTCTCATTTGATGGGGAATAAAGTAGCCACTTTCTTTTCTGTGTTTCTCCATTTGCCGAAGTCTTCTGAAAAAGCTTTGAAGAAAAGTATCTCTTTTGTGTGCTGTATTGGCGTACAGATGCGCTGAAATCACCTGTGTTGTTCTGAAAATATTCCGAACTTTTCTTCAAGCACATATCTCGAAAGAGGCAGTCCATGTCAACTGGCCACAAAGCAGGATCTGGGCATATGTTGCTATTTGTAATTATTTCTGCATTATCCGATTTTTGTAGTGGAAATATCACTAATTTCAGTAGTAGTAGTAGAATATGTTGAGTATTCTAAATACTCCTCACTTCGTGATTCAAGTTCAACTAAAGATCCTGATTAAGGGGTGTTATCAGTTGTTTTATGAAATGCAGATTTTTCCTAGATTTGCCGAGCTTCGCTTGATAATCCAAATGAATTAGCATATGGAACTTTGCTATGAAAAAATGAGGTTAATTTCGGAAGCCACTCCTCTGATTTTAATTTTTGTTCCTAATTTTCCGTTTCAATGCGCCACTTTTACATTTTTTAATGGACATGATGAAATAAAGTTCTCAAGTAAGAGAGCACAGAGTAACTGAATGAAATTTAAGTCAGTATCCGCAGGCTTTGGCCCAAAAGCTTTTGGGGGTGGACCGGTTGGTATGCGTACATCTGCTATGTGGAAGTGCCGACGGGGGACCAGCCGACCAGGGTTGACCGGGTGACGGGTGGATGTTCAAACAGCAAACCGCAAAGGCAACTTCACAAGTCCTGTGGCGTTTCCATTTCACTCTCCTAGGGTTTTACTGCTTCTTGGCCATAAGGGGCATGTGGAGAAGATCGGAGGAACCCACATTCACTATACACAGTGCGTCAAAGAATTTTTAAGACTGGGTCTGTAAAATGAAATAGAAACAAGAAATTATAATTTGTTTTGGTTTGTTATTCAAAATAAGTCCCTCCGGCTTCAATACACTTGTTACACCGATTTAATAATGATTCGAATGCCTGTTCCAGTTCACTTTGCGGAATTGCCTCCAAATCATGCGTCGAAGCTGTTTGTATGGTTGAAATATCATCAAAATAACACCCGTTGAACGTCATTTTAAGTTTTAGGAACAAAGAAAAGTCGCAGGGTGCGCTAAATCTGGCAAATATGGTGGATGATTCAACACACAGACGTTATTATTCGCCAAAAATCTACGAACCAAAAGTGAGGTGTGACTGGGTGCATTATCATGCAACAAACACCAACTGTTTTCATCTCGATATTCTGGACGAATGCGACGAATTCTGCCCATCAAATGCCTCAAAACATTTCAATAAAACTCACCAGTAATTGTTTGTCCATTTGGAAAAAATTCTTTGTGGATAATACCCTTACTATCGAAGAATGTAATGAGCATTGTTTTGATTTTCGATGGAACTTTTCTTGTTTTTGTTTTTTTGGCTTCTGGCGATTTTTTTTACTTCCATTCCGCACTTTGTCGCTTTGTTTTAGAATCATATTGAAAACACCATGTTTCATCACCAGTAACAATCGATCTTAAGAAGTTTGGATCATTTTCAGCAGCTGAAATGATGTCTCTGCAATGTGCACTTCTCCTTGATTTTTGTTCATTGGTTAACGTGTGTGGAACAAATTTAGCACAGACTTTTGTTTTGCCCAAGTCTTCATGCAGGATGGTTCGAATCGTTTCTTTGTTGATGTTTAAAGACTCCTCCCTCATTCTTAGTCACGCACATCGATTGTTTGCCACGAAATCACGCGCTTTTTCAATAATCTCAGGTGTCCTAGATGAACTTGGTCTTCCGGTATGCTTATCTTCTAGCGTATCTCTTCCGTCCAAAAAATGTTTGTGCCACAGGAAAACATTTGATCTACTTAAACAAAACTCACCGTAAACTTGTTTCATCATTTGGTATGTTTCCGAGGCACTTTTACCAAGTTTTGCCTTAAATTTTAAAACAGGCCTTTGTTCCATCTTAATAATTCAACATGAAAAAAATTTTACTTCCCTAATGAACGCCCGTTTCGTTTGAGTTACTTTAACAACTGCGCAGTACTTTTGGCAGAAAGCAAGCAGATGGTCACAGTTTATAACGCATTCGCGATTACACTGGTGGCACCACCGTAGGCTGAAATATAGCGCCAGTCTTAAAAATTATTTGACGCACTGTGTATTCTCATTCTCCCTGTAAGCTGTAAATCCATTCAAATGTATTTTGAAAAAGCATATGCCTCACTCGGCTCAGATAGAGTTAACACATGTACACAGTTCTCAAGCTAAACAAATAACGAGGAAATCATTTCTTAGATTGATAAAACCAGCAAAAAAAAAAAAAAAAAAAGAGTAATAATATCATTCACTTCACAATTCAGTTCGGCTCATTTTGAATTATATTACAAAATTCTTCACAATCCGATTTTTATTTAAACACAGCAAAACTTCCACATGAGGGACCCCTAGAACAGTTGGGCCCAAGGGCTATAGCCCTTTTAGACCCCACCTTAATCAGGGGCTGCTCAACACAGGTCCCTATGGGAGGTCTACTGTACATACTTCTCACCCACCACAACCGGAAAACACGTGACACGAAGGCACTAATCTAGCAATTCATGCTGCAGACATATGACTTATAGGTTCTCGCATTCAAAACCCTACTACAGTAGAATTTGGTGATTCGGGATCGCACAAAAAAACCCTCGCTGCTATGACCTTTAGGCCCGCTTATTTCACTTTCAGCGAATGGGAAAATCGTTTAAATCAGAGGAGCAAATGCCGCCGCCAATGACAGAGGAGGGGACGGTACCGGGAGTGTCACACAAAGCGCATTGGATAGACAACCCAGACGGCCGCCGTCAACGGCAAAGGGGTGTCCACGATTCTTAATGGTTGGGGTCCGGTGGTCTTTCTCCCCTTGGCACTGTTTATAATGGCTTTTCCCTCTCATCTGCGGCCGGTTTTTGGAGAAAAGAGGTGCATGTGCTAAGCCGCCAAGCATTCTCTCCCCCGCCCCCTTGCGCCCAAGGAGCCGAACGATGTTCACCTGGTAATGTTTCACTTTCATCCATGAATGGTATGCTTTTTCTAAATCCCTGGAATTTCAGGGGTGCCTTGTTCGAATTCCCTGGAATTCCGGGGTTTCCCCGGAGCACAAACAGGCCTGACTTTGTCCAATTCCTCACTCCCAATGAAATTTCTGGAATCACTTTTTGGTAGTTCTCTCACTTACCATGCCAGCCCAAAATGCTGTGTATATCTTTTTTGTTGTCTGCGCCTAGTATATACTCTTAAATAACACATCCCCTAAAACTGTCTGCAAAAGCTCCATTTTGCTCACCGTTTCCACAGAAATGTACAGCTGCAGCACACACATGCCACCAACCCTATTAATGACCACCACCTAGCCTTACAGCATCATGGAACAGTGGCACTTCCCATTCCTCATTCTGTACATACGCTACCTTTTCTGTTTGCATGTGTAAACTGATATGAATCTTTTTGGTTACTTAACACTTAGAATCAACTTTCTTTTAGTTACTTAATACTTAGAACAACTATGATGAAAAGATCATGTTCTTTGGAGTAATTTGCCAAAAAGAGCTCAGGCATTGAAAATGCAACATGGTGTCCCTGCAATGAATGATTTACTCAGTGAGAGTAGTGACGACCTGCAAATTGGATCATTTGTGAACAACTCTTTGGCACTGAATGCTGAATAAATTCTCGAGAAGGAATGACTTATGCCATCACTAATCTGCTTACGTTTGTTGAACTATCAAAACCGCCAACTGTCACACGCAGCAACAGTTATCACTAACAGCTGTGATATAACTGACCAAAGATAAAAAAACTATTCACATAGTTTGCATAGCAAACCTGATACTCACAAAATGCATCACCACCAGAAAAAGCAAATATAAAGCTTTGCGTGAAGAGCGCCAACTCTCGTAGAGATAACGTAAAACAGGCGACAACAGCGCCAACACAACCTAAGAGATTATGTGCTGTGCCGGAAAGCAAATATTTAGGAGGCAGTGAAGATTTACTTTTTCTTTATGGCAGGGAAGCTTTTCCTTGATCCATAATGGTTTACTTCGGATCAGATGACTATCAGCTTAGAGCAGTTTTTTTGTTGCTGTTTTCTGATATCCCGCCCGTCCCTTATTTTGGTGAGAAAAATATGCAATTACATTAGTATTACTATTTAAATTAAATTTTAGCAAACATATTATAGTTAGGCCAAAGGATCCATAAAAAATGCAGACAATCCCTAGTATTTGCATTACTGAAAATGTTTCTGAAAAACTGAAGAACAAATAAAAGCCTTAACTAACCCGATTGGTGTAACAAAACTAATATGTCCGATTTGTGAAGTGATTATGCTACTGAGAAGGTAACAATCATGTACTGTGAGTAGCTCAGCTGACTGTTCTTTACCAGAATTGAAGAAGTCAAGGGCTGTTCCATCTCAATTCAGGCAGACCATAGGTAAATTTGCCAGGTGACCATCACCAATTTTTTTGAAAAAAAAAACATATGATATCCCTACCTGGGTTATTAATCACCCTAAAAGGATTTTTCCCCAAAAATTTTTTCCCACGGCTACATGAGTTTGAAATTTGCCCTTTTTTTGCCGATTTTATCACTTCTCGGAAAACATGCATTTGCTTAATTTAAAATATCTCTACAACTATAAGTCCTAGAGAGCTGATTCTTTTTTTGTTTTAAAGCTCTTTAAAAGTTCTTTAATTTGGTGTGTATGAAAAGTACCACATGTAGCCATGAGCTATTTTAAAATTGTGTTAAAATTAAAAAAATATTTGTCCATGTGCATACTTCACAAATTTTTTTTCACTAGTATTTTCTGTACTGACCCTTTGCTATTCGGCCTGATCTGAAGTGCCCTCAAAGTGTTTTTAAAGCATTTTTTTTTCTTACCCTGAGTTATACCTAGGGCTAGTTATAAACCCTTAAAATACAAAAAAATTCAAATTTAGCCCTACTTTACAGCAAATTTTCTCAAAAAAGCCAATTTCAAAAAATCTGAAAAACTGTGGGAAAGTAGTCGAACTGATGCTTGATTGAACCCTGAAATCAGACTGAGCAAATTTTTTGTTGTTGATAATTTTTTTAATAGAATTTTTTTTCATTTCAGCTGTGCTACATTAATAATCAGTTTAGGAGCACATTCCTAAAAACAAAAATCTTTTTTCAGTGAAAAAATATGTAATTAAGTAGTCCATTTGGTGGGTGTTTTATCCCTAAAATTTCATGTGACAATTTTTTTGGTAACTAATGGGTTTAAAAATTTCTTAAATTGTTACCTTTTTTGTGAAAATTAATTTCATTCCGCTACAATATACAATA
The DNA here is from genome assembly GCA_039090855.1 of Macrothele yani. Lineage (NCBI taxonomy): Eukaryota > Metazoa > Arthropoda > Arachnida > Araneae > Macrothelidae > Macrothele > Macrothele yani. The sequence continues at coordinate 68,974,151 of CM077016.1, read as the reverse complement.
TCAGAAGTAATCTAGGCCTGTTAGTAAAAAGTTAACATTTTAATGCTTGGTACTATAAGCATATGCAATAAAGGCTGCCACATGATCAAGTAAGTGAACTTACAAATTATAAGAGAGAGAACAATTCTTCAGTTTTTCTCATCTCCTCATCCGCAAACTTATGAAGACGCCCCAGTCGCCCGATAGGAGTTGGTGGCTTCACCTTCAGCAGAACATCTCTTATCTTGATCAGGCAGGTGATAATTTTCACATCTGTGGACCCCTTGAAGCCATTTGCAGGCCCATGAGGCTCCATAAATGCCACAGTGATGTCACTGAGCTCATGAGAAACTTCAGTCACTCTTGCCATCCACCATTGTTGATCATATGTACATGAGATGAAATCTCGAATGTTGAATTCATTGATAGAATAGTTTGACCTTCCTGTGTCTTTGTTTGGCATATCTATACAGTGACTGATTTTTTGAAGTGAATGTTTTACAGTCTGTGATGTATGCATTCCACTTTTGTCAACTGACCATAGATGGGTAGATTGAATACCAACTACCTGTTTGACATTTCTCCACTCTCTCTTCATTATTCTGAATTCCTCAACATATTCCTTTTCAAGAACCATCACTGTTACTGTTTTCAAAAGAACTTGTGCTTTAGATACAAAGTCTTGGGCATTTCTGATGGCTTCAAGAGGTTCTTTTTGCAATTATATATTGTTGCAAAATGTTTGCTCAAGCCACCAATGCCATCACATGCACTCTTTCCATGTCCTGTGGCTGAGAAAATCCACTTCTTAGAATCCAAAAGACCAAGAGATTCAAATAGTTCATGAATTTGAAATCTGTTTTTGCTGTCAAGTATGAGTTGAAGGGCACACAATGTATGAGCAGTGTCATGAGTGAGATCATCGCATACTATGGCAAAACTCTGCTTACTTCGACAGAAGTAAGCTACGCAAGTGAAAATGGAGACTTGTGTGTTCTGCCAGTGATAACTTGGTATTTCATCTGGCAGAACTACAGACCAATTCTCAGCAAAATCAAAGTGCAGAACAAGACTACAGTCTTCATCAATGGAGTTCTTTACAGCAGCTATTCCTTCCCTCTGAATTTTCCTCATATAGCTGTGCGCGATTCCCTTCATAATCCATTTTTGTATGTGCAAGAGAAACCTTCAACAGGAAGGGGTTTTTTAATTAGGTCCCCAGATTCCCAGAGTGCAAAGGTAACTTCATTTTCTTCCAAACCCAGATATTCTAAAGTTATTTCACTTGATCCAGGGCATTCACCACATTCTTGCAGCCAGCACTTATCAGAAGGATTTGCACAAAGACAGTGGGTGAAGAGGTCTTTTTCCTCAATTTTGTTCCCTGTAATACTTTTCAGTGAGCTGCATAACAATTTTACATTGCTACAATATACACAAGTACATACCTCTTTTACTGGCTGCAACTTTACCCACTTTTGTCTCAATGAATAAAATTTAGAGTGTCCAATCTTTTTCTCTGGGTAATCTTCTCTCATCTGTTCATATGCTTCTTTCATTGATCTCGTCATAAAACGTTTAACCTTCTTTACCTTTTCCCCCTTTTCTACAACTGTTATTACATCATTTTTATTGGGACTCTGTCTTGAGCAGTCTCTTCTGTCATCTATGAAATAAGACTCTACTATTTTGATGATTTCAGTATCTAAAGGATGACCAGTATATAGATCAGGTTTTCCCCACACACCCTTTTCTTTTCTTATTTTTCGAGATTTATCTACCAAATATTTTGATAATGCAAGATTAGATTGAATTTGGCTTTTAGATAACGAACTTTGCAAAAGAGTTAGAAGTTGAACTTTCTCCTGAAGAGATACTGATGTTGTTACTGCAACTTCCATGTTCCATAGCCATTCTTTACAGGTTGAGTATTCTGTTTTATCCCTAGATTTTGACTGTACTGCAGATAGACTATTTTGTAAATCTAGTTTTTCCCTCTTACAATCATTTCTTCTTCTTTCATACCCGACATCTTGTTTTTTTAAGTGGGGAAATATCAGCTTGCACTGCAACAATGCTTGTGTTTAAGGCTTCAATCACCTCATTTGTCATAACGTAAGTTGTGTCAACACTACAGGTTGCACTTTCTCCTTGAATGTCATCTTCCTTCAGTTCATCATAACCTAATGACTTTTTATATACAGCATAACAGTTTCTGCACACCTCATCTTTCTCACTCACAGTTTCTTCTGACCCCAAATATTCCTGCAGTAAAGGGGCCAAATTTCCTAAATGAGTGAAATGTTTATCAGAGGTTTTATAAGTGACTTTTTTTATGTCTGTTGAAACAGTCTTTACATTTGACTCTTTTCTCACTGTAGGTCTGAGACATATCTGAATTGAAGTTTACCCTAAAACAACACAGTCCTGAGATGAGGTTAAACTACTGTGTTTTTGCTGATACTCTGGAACACACAGAAAAATAAAAGCATAATTATCTTTTCAATATTAAATACTGAAAACTTGTACAGACAAATATAACTGCTGCACATAGACCTTAATGAACTGTAGAAGGCCACTGATCAGAACTCAACTCAGCTGCTTGGACAAAGGTGACTACTGACTACCCACATGACTCATAGATAGTGATGAGTCATGTAGATGATCCATCATCATGACTCAAAGGTATGTGTGAGTCATGAGAAAGGAAACTGAAGTTCCATGTGTTGACATTCCAACACTTTCATTTACCCTTCACTTCCTGCCTTGAGTTCTTTCAACAGTTATTAAGCTTGCTGAGTAAATAGTGTTTTTACAACATACAATAATACTGTAAACTACTTGCTGTTTGAAAGTAATGACATTATTACTTGCTTTTGTTACTGTACTTCATCTATCCTAACTACAAATTTTCACATGAAAAAATGACTTTGTTTTAGGAATGTGCTCTTAAACTGATTATTAATGTAGCACAGCTGAAATGAAAAAAATAGTATTAAAAAAATTATCAACAACAAAAAAATTGCTCAGTCTGATTTCAGGGTTCAATCAAGCATCAGTTCGACTACTTTCCCACAGTTTTTCAGATTTTTTTGAAATTGTTTTTTTGAGAAAATTTGCTGTAAAGTAGGGCTAAATTTGAATTTTTTTGTATTTTAAGGGTTTATAACTAGCCCTAGGTAAGAAGAAAAAATGCTTTAAAAACACTTTGAGACCACTTCAGATCAGGCCTAATAGCAAAGGGTCAGTACAGAAAATACTAGTGAAAAAAAATTTGTGAAGTATGCACATGGACAAATATTTTTTTTAATTTTAACACAATTTTAAAATAGCTCATGGCTACATGTGGCACTTTTCATACACACCAAATTAAAGAACTTTTAAAGAGCTTTAAAACAAAAAAAAATCAGCTCTCTAGGACTTATAGTTGTAGAGATATTTTAAAAAAGCAAATGCATGTTTTCCGAGAAGTGATAAAATCGGCAAAAAAAGAGCAAATTTCAAACACATGTAGCTGTGGGAAAATTTTTGGGGGAAAAAATCCTTTTAGGGTGATTAATAACCCAGGTAGGAGTATCCCATATATTTTTTTCGAAAAAATTGGTGATGGTCTCCTGACACTTCCTGCCTGAATTGAGATGGAAAGGGCCACCAGAGTACACCGGACATGTCTGGGAAATACACACCTGCAAAATGTTAGCGTCACTCAGACAGACTGGCTAGCACTTTTATCAGATATGCACCCTATTGAGCACGTGTGGGAGTGTGTAAAAGATGCTCTGCGATGAAGCAGACAACAAACAGAGAACTTACCAGAGCTCCAACAAACCGCTGTTCAAGAATGGGACTTACTTGACCAGGAACTACTGGATAACCTTATCAAGGGCATGCATCAGTGGATCCGAGATCGTCACACTGCTCGTGGGTCTCTCACATTACACTGAGAATGTATTAGTTGTGTTTTGCAATGCACGTTCTGTCATCAACAGCCTGTTGTAGACTGTTTTGGCTCTCTCTGTTAAATGTTTTCTGTTTGTTGCAATGAATACCTGCCCGTATCACTGTTCTATGTTCTTTGCATGCTGTGCACTTCACATCTATGTTATACCACCATGTAGGTGGTGCAAAACTTTTTGGGTGTGTGTATATCAGACATTAAGTACCCAAAAATATCCATTAGTAACAGCTGCTTCATTTGGCAGTAATGATAATCGATTTTATGGCTGGGGTTTAAAGAATAAAGGGATGGCACTGCATGACAAAAAATTTTCCTGTGCTACTTTGGGTGTGCCCTATATGTTTGCCATCCCTGGGATAAAGTGTTGACTGAGATAAGCATTAGAAGGGAGAGCCACCCCCTCTGGTTTTTGATCTCAGATTAGTTTGGCAGTGTGAAAAAGCAGCTGGATTAGAGTTGGGAGCAAAGCAAGTCACATTGAGGCTGTTCATTAAATCTAAAGTCCACACAATTAGGTTCCATACAGTTAACATTTCCGTGTGGAGGGAAAGGGGGTGCATGCATGAAGAGATGGGGGAAACTTCCATAACTTCATCCAATATTACACAATTAATGTGGTACCAGAAGTGCAACATGTTAATCGCTCTTGGAAAGTTTTGTTACAACCAAGAAACAGCATAAAATACAAAATTTATATCACGTAGTACTATGTGTACCCAGAAGGATAACACAAACAAGCAGTGTTAGAATTAGAAGTAAATCTTCTACTGGCCCAGCGGACCACTAGAATTTGCAAGCCACTGGTCCACTAAAATGCTTACTGGTCCGTAAAAAAAATAATAAAGAAAATTTTAAAGACATTTACAATATACAGTATGTAGAAAATAACTTATCATTTCAATGGAATTACTTCCAATATTTGTTTTCAAACCTATCATAAGTTTGCAGCCTAAAACTGAAATCGCACAGCATGGTAAAAGAAATAGAAATTCATTTTTTAACTTGCGACAAATTAGAAAAAAAAAAAAAAAAAAAACTTACTGGCCATTTGGGCCAGTAAAATCAATAGTTCAATGGTCCGAAGGAAGTTTTGCTGGCCAATGGCCAGCGGACCACTGGGTATTTCGAACGCTGGACATTTTGTTTAATAGGACGATTGTTTTTCCTATTTTGTTGAACTGCTGGGTCATCCTGAGAATTGCAACTTTTCTGCAGAAAATTACAGTTTGGGATCAAGTAATTCAATGCTATTTTTCTGAATTTCGTGGTCTTTGTATTACACACTACCATAGATTATACAAGAAAATGCTGTACTTTTTCTCCTTTGATCAACACAGTCCTGTCATTTATCAGAATAAGAAACCAATAATTAAAAAAAACAAAGGTTTTAAGGAAAGATATTCACATCAATGTCCCACTTTATTTATTTTAACATGGTACACACTTTGTGCAACAACCCCTGATTATAGATGTACTGAAAAAGAAACAAAGCCTGCCAAGTTAAAGTTATTAAATTTGTTATGAGGTCTTTACTAACAAGTACCATGGGGATTTTTCTTCAACATTCTCAAAAATTCTTGAAAAGCCTTGATTTTTTCCCCTCAGATGGGTAAAAAAGATAATATATCTTTAAAATTGATATTAGTACTTAAAATATAATACATTTTAAGTCTTAATATCTGTTAAGCCTTATTAGACGTCCTTGTCACATCAAGGTTCTTTTTTTAAACTAAGAGGTACTATTTAGCAGATGTGGTTTAATTGAGGCATTTATGTTTCAGGCATTTTCTGGCAGATGAACTTTCTTTGAAAAGGTAAATCTGAATCTCAGAGAATGTCTTAGTGATATGTGTGTATGCACTTACATTTCACTAGAATTCAAGTTTTGTTTTTGCTTTCCTTCCCTTGGAACAGAATAACAAGAAACCCGTAGAAATGAGAGTGACAGGTGCAAAACAACAAACTGCACACTTGGAGCAGCAGAGGCTTTCTCATGAGAGAGTAATTTTTTGTTCTGTCATCACTATCTTTTGACACTTGTGTACCCAGGTAGTATTCAGGTTAAAGTGGTCCAAAATGCAGAAGGGGAGGAGAGGGGGGCTAAATCGAAATTAATTTTGCTTTGCTACAAACTTTTTTCAACCCTCAGTTCAGTCCCAAGATATTTTACCTCTGATGTATTGCCACCAGAGTAGCAGAATGTAGACGTACGCTGTACGCAGATAGTTTCCAAATTATTAACAGCAATTAAAACACTTACGCAAGGCTCTACTCAGATTAATATACTTAATTCTATTTTAACTTGAAGAACTTTTAATTATTTTTCACATTTTTGAGTTCTTTTGTTTTTACAGACATTTCTGGACTCTAGATTTTATCAAGACCTGTTCTCAATGTATAGGAATTGTATCAAAAGATTTGTTTACACAGAAAATTTTTTTAATTTTATTGTCAAGTTCCTCTTGCAGTTGCCAGTTATTAAATTAAAATCATTTCCTCGTGTATTTTCTAAGTCTAGTGTTCTTAAATTAATTTGTTGAAAATGCTATTTATAATGTCTGAAGTTTTATTGATGGAACTGTTTTTCTGGATATCAAAACTTTCTTTAATTAGTCTGTTGTTTTAATGAGGATCATAGTCCAGTATTTTAATTTTTGCCATAAAAGTCCATTTCACACACACTGCTGATCATTCAGTTGAAATGTTCTTATTTTGTCCTTATTGGAATCTGTAATGTTCTAATAATTATTTATTGTTTTATTAATTTTTCTTTAAATTATTTTGTTCTATTGTTATCGTGGTTTACGCTTCGCAGGTTTGCTATTCTAGTGGTTGTGTATGCAGATACATTTTATTTTTATACAACTCTGATTACCACCTCAGTTGCTAATGGCCAATTTTATATTAATACCTTCAACCAATCTCATCATAGGTTTCCACCATGGTCTGCAGCCTGATACATTAACAGATGTGCCAACTCTCTGGATTTAGGTGGAAGACTCCTGATTTTCAGCCCTTCCTCCCACCCTCTGGATGAATGTCAAATTCTCCCGATTTTCACTGAGAATTAGCCGTTAGGATGGTCAAAATTCCATCAACCACCATGATTTCGAACCGCCTGTGAAATCTTTTTCTTTCTGCGTCAATGCAAGGCAGCATTACAGTAATCAGTTTCATACTTTTCCTCTCCTATTTGCAAAATGAAAGCCACCCCGTTGGTGCAGTGGTCTAAGTGCTGGCTTCGGACCAATCGCCTGAGATGGGGCGGAAAAAATTTGCTTTAAAAAAATTTCTCCCAGTCCGATTGTCATAAGATGCCTTCAGCAAAGAGCTCACTCGCTCTGGCACTAGAATGCTGGGGAAGGTCAATAATTGACTGACAGATGGGAGCTGCCCTGCCTTCTTGTTCAAAATGTGCCATGTTCTGGTTCAAATGTGCCTGTCTTGCCCACCTTGTTCAAAATGTGCCATTTTTCAGTATATTTAACTTTAAAATATAATTTGCATTTTGTGAAGTAATAAGTCTTGTGATCATCTCATGACATTCGCAACGGCTGTTTATGATCATTTTTGATCAACTCATGACATTCACAACGGCTGTTTATGATCATTTTTGATCAACTCATGACATTCGCAACGGCTGTTTATGATCATCTCATAAAAAGCAGGGATGTTGCCAAGGGGTGCAAGGGTAGACTTGAGCCTACCCTGAAATTTCTCTTGCTGACCCTGCTGTCCACCCAGTTCAAAATGTGCCATTTTCCCATATACTTAACTTTAAAATACAGGGTGTCCGAAAATTATTGGACACATTACAAAATTATACAAAACAAAACATTAAACAGATAAAAAGAAACTGATGTACCAACTTACAATGTAACTACACAAGTTAATAAATTTCGATGTGAGATCCCTTGGTTGCTCGTAGTACGTCCAAGCAATACTCGATTTCATGCCATGTATTGGCAAGCATCTGAGGAGTTATGGAATTAATAGCAGCTGTGATACACTGCTTCAGTTCCTGCAAATCAGTACAAGGCGTCTGATAGACATGATCCTTCACATAACCCCACATGAAATAATCCAATGAAGTTAGATCTGGAGAGCGAGGAAGCAACGGAATGGGACCACCACGCCCAATTTATCTGTTGGGAAAATGCTCATTTAGGCACTTATGTACACAAGTTGACCAATGCGGAGGCATGCCGTCTTGTTGGAAACGACGTTATATCTTTTGATCTGGGGTATAGCAAAATTTTCTAGCATATCCAAGTAAATGTCACCATTTATGGTTTTTTCGCAGAACAAGAAAGGGCCAATTAATTCTCTTTTTGATAGGGCGCACCACACATTAACTTTTGGAGAATCACGTTCCAGTTCAATAGCAACATGAGGCGGTTCACTGCTCCGTATCCTACAGTTGTGACGATTCACAATACCTGATACATGAAATGTGGATTCATCACTAAAAATTACAGTACTGAGAGTTTTCGTCGTTTTCCACTCGATTCAGCATATCCACAGCGAAATCATATCGCAGAGTGTGATCGTTTACATGCATCTTTTGCACTATTTGAATTTTATAAGCATGAAACTGTAATTTCTTGTGCAAGATATCATAAACTGTTGATTTCGGAATGCACAGTTTTCTGCTTGCTTTATGAATGGATTTCCTGGTGCTTTGTTGGAAACTTTCATTAACTTGGTCAACCGTCTCACCGCTGACGCTAGGCCTACCGGCTCCTGCACGATGTTCCACATTACTAGTTTCTTTAAACTGTTTCATCCACTGCTTAAGGGGGGAACACCATTTAGGAAGGCCGAAAATTAGCTGTTTTGTAAGGTTTTTTTTAAATAAAAAGGATTGTCTGACATTATTACAACTTTGTACACTTTTTATTTCACATTTTGACTATTTAAAAATGTTGTTGTTTTTTTTTATTTAAAATGGAAGACGTACGGCTCGGTCTGCTCGGAAGATCACATCGTGAGTTGCAAAATTGTTGGCATTCTAGCATCGGCTGCAATTGTCTGACACAGATGAACCAAACATTGTATTAAAGTTTACATCCATACGCTGTCGGTGAACCAGAAGAATAAAAATATATGAAAAATTCGCAAGTTGGCAACTTCAGGAAGTCAACGTTGTCATTTTTTATGAAAGTTCCGCTACATTTTGTGAAAAACATTTATGTTCGTATTCGAATTTCACACGTTTTTATGGTTCACCGATAAACTGATAGTATAAGGAAGATGTGTGGCAAATTTCATGAAAATCGGGTGAATAGTTTTTGAGAAATCATGTTAACAGTTTGGAAAAATGCAGTTTTGAAAAAAACGTGTTTAAAGTTTTAACAAGTGGAAATTGAATGATTGTGACGTCTTACCGGCTAATCAGCAATTCCTCCACCATACATTAGTTCTTCAACTTTTTCACAATACTGATTTTCCTGTTGTTGTTCTTTGCGTGCTTTTCGAGCCTCTTTGGACGAAAAAGAGCTGCGGCGCTCCTGCGAGCTATGCGATGCTCATCAACTTTCTCGGCAAATGTCTTGGATTGCTTTTCAACATTGATCTCCATAGCACACATAATTCTCAAAATTGAAGAATTTACCTCAATAAACATACTAGCTGCCACATAAGCTGCAATTTCGATTATACTCGACCCGGAACGCAAATGTTTTGGAGCTAAGCGCCATATGGTGGAGTTTAAACTTTCATTTGCATTCTGCGTGTGGCCACCCAAGCACCTCTGCAATAAGTCATCGTCAGATAAATCTTTATAAATAGGCAAAATATGCTTCTGGACATCAGCATGAAGAGGCTCGGCCGTATACCTGCGGTCCTCCTCGGCTTGAACACTTCTGACGCTCATCCAAAATAACATCGGAACTACTTGGAATTTCGTTCTGGGAATTTAATATCATATTCTTACCATGTTTAGCTATCATTTTAGGAAGAAAAAAAATTTCAATTTTTTGAAGCTAGTAAATGGTGTTCCCCCTTAATTGCATTCGTTGACGGAGGATTACAACCATACTCTAAACAGTACCATCTTTTAACTACAATGACAGACTTTAATTCCGCAAGCCATAACACACACATCACCTTCTGCTGATTGCGCATTTCTCATACATTCCTCATCAGGCCACACCTAGCCCCATCTATCAGATTCTGGGAATAACAATTCTGCTAAACAAAAATATAGAAACCGTGTTAGTAATACGTGACATAGAAAAACAGACAATGCTCAGTTGTTTTTTTACATAATTTTGTAATGTGTCCAATAATTATCGGACACTCTGTACAATATGCATTTTGACAAGTAATAAGTAATGTTTTATTCAATCATGTAGCCCCACATATTTTTCCCCAGGAAGTGAGCTGTTTACTTCGTAGAAAGGTTATCAAAATATCATTCGCAGGGCCACGAAAATTCAATTGTTCTCCACTCTTTTAAATCCTTAGTTTAAGCCTCTTTTTCGTGTTAGTATGGCCAGGGGAGAATGGACAGAAATTCACTGAGAGAGATCATTACTAATTGCTCTGCTGTTTGTTTTAGATACTAAATATGGGTTCCCAACACTGAAAGTGGAGTCTAAAGCTACACTAGCGCTCTTAAGACTGCTCCGAGACAGTGGAAGTGCAGAAAGTGGCTGACGACTGCTTTGTAGGAGAGGAGCACAAGGCAAAGTCTCTGGCTGGAAGCAAGGAAGTTAAGGAGGAGGGAGGTATTGTGTCTGCGTGCCACGTTAAAATTTGATTTAAATAAATAAAAACAACATTTTCTTTTAAATAAATTGTTCAAGTACAGTACTATTTTCATAAGCAAAAATGCAAAATTTTGAAAAGCAGTTTAAGGTGGTTCTACCTAAAATCTCTGCTTTATGTTTCCAATGGTAAAACTTCTTTACATATTTTCTTCGCAATTAATGTATTCCCAAGGATGAAAATTTGCACATTGATAAAACTAACTTTAAGTTATAGCATGGGACACTTGCTAAAACATAACCATAATTAAGCAATCCAACATTTCTTTATCTACTGAAGTCATCAATATAAAGGTCACGCCATCTATTAACAGGTCTGAACATTACTCAAAGAATGGTTGATTTTTAATATAATTATGGTTATTTCTAGTTGTAAATGAATTTATGGCACCTCTATTCATAGTGTATTGTGGAATTATTTTTTTACGGGTCTTATAGAGGTTATTATTCATGAAAATTGGTTGTCAAATTTTCGAACTAAAGCCTAGTTCATCATCAGGACTACGTCACTGGAGTAGTTGCTGCCACTCAGTTGGAAGAGTCCAACCGTAATTATCGTTAATTGTGGTACTTCTTCTTCTTACTATTTCGATCCCTTCTTCTAGTTTCCTATTTACTAAGTTTGACTGGTGGACGATTATTCTTACTGCGTCCCAATTTATGGAGTGTCCACTTGCTTGTATATGTGTGTCTAGCCTTGTTTTGTTACCAATGTTCCTAATATCTGCTTAGTGTTCCTTCATTTGTACCTTAATACTTCTCCCTGTTCAATTACCTCTCCCCATATGTTAAGAAAATATTTAGACAAATGCCAAAAAAGAAGCAGGAAATAAACAACTTCAATTCACTAGCAAAATTACGTACCACAAGGGACTTTTCGAGAAACTGAAAAGGATTGGAGCAAAATATAATATCAGGCTTGCTCCAGATCTTAATAACAAAATAAAGAAATTCATGCCAGCTTTAAAGCAGAAAGAAGAGGACATCCAATTGCAAGAAGGAGTAATATATTACATCGACTGTAACTGCAGATTCAGCTACATAGGAGAAACAGGGAGAAGTATTAAGGTCTGAATGAAAGAACACCAAGCAGCTATTAGGAACATTGGTAACAAAACAGGGCTAGACAGACATATACAAGCAAGTGGACACTCCATAAATTGGGACTCAGTAAGAATAATCGCCCACCAGTCAAACTTAATAAAGAGGAAACTAGAAGACGGGATCGAAATAGCAAGAAGAAGTACCACAATTAACGATAATAGCGGTTGGACTCTTCCAACTGAGTGGCAGCAACTACTCCAGTGACGTAGTCCTGATGACGAACTAGGCTTTAGTTCGAAAATTTGACAACCAACTTTCGTGAATAATAACCTCTATAAGACCCGTAAAAAAATTAATTCCACAATACATTATGGTTATGTTTTTGCAAGTATTAAGAATCTATCCCATGCTATAATTTGAAATTAGTTTTATCGATGTGCAAATTTTCATCAAAAAGCTGAAGGCAACATTCTACCAAAACTTCTCTCTTACACTCGGGGGGGGGGGGGGAGTAACTAGTCAGATCTGTGTATTCAGGTAGAAGAGGCGGAGATTGCACGAATTCCTTTGTAGCCAGTAGTAAAAAGCATTAAAACCGCCACAGTGGTCTAAGTGATGGCATATGACCATTCGACCGAAAAGGGTTCGAATCATGGTGAGGAATGGATACTGTGTCTCTTACAGCACAGGCTCTCTTCCTTCCCTTGGAACCAATTACCTTAAATTAGGGTGAAGTGACTGCTTATAGCCCATTAAGTTGCTTACGGTGGTCATTAAACCTTCAATCAAAAAAGAAAAAAAAAACATTAAAAATTTGTTCTTTGATTTGTAAAAAAAAAAAGTTGCTATCAAGCTTGCTCAGCCACCAATTACCCATCCTGATTTCAAAGTCTAGCAACATCCCTGATGAGAGATTAGGAATAGCACAATCCTCATTTTAAATTATTTGCTCTTATAAATACAGAAAACCCAAACAACATGCACCACTCAAAATCAAATTCAAGCCTTCAGAAAAGATTTGAATTGAGTAAGAATTTATGTTGCAATGTTTTTCAAATTTTAGGTTATCAGCACTACCTAGAGAAAAAAATCCTTACAAAGTTATTCGGCAATCATGCGTCCTGGACCCTAGTTCCGTACCCAAGGCCACTCCCAGACAAACGGTCCTGAAGCCCAGTACTTGGGAGTTCACTTATAATTCTTAAGATGTAGAAAGATAAAATGTACTTTAATTTCAAAGAGTGATATTTTTCGCAATACGGATGTGGACAATCACACAGCTGATTTCTACAATATAAATAAATAAATAAGGAATTCGTTTGACACTCACCTATACAGGCATAAACTTTGCGTGCACATGACAATTTCAAATCTTCCGCGAACAGGAAGATCAGTGGTTTAACGCGTGAGGACTATAGGCAAGGGTGCTTGTTACGCAACGGGTGCATATTAGCAGAACTGAATCACAAGCAATGTTTTAAGTACTCTGTGGTTATATAGGTGTGAAAGAGGAAAACCTTCGTTTAACACATTTGTTTTTTTTTTTTTTTTTTTTTTTTTTTTTTGATTGGAGGTTTAACGACCACCGTGAGCAACTCAAATGGGCTATAAGCAGTCGCCCGTCCCTAATTTAGGGTCACTGGTTCCAGGGAAGGGAGAGAGCCAGTGCCGTAAGACAAACACAACATCCATGCCTGACCGGGATTCGAACCCGGACCCCTTACGGACGAATGATCAGAGGCCAACGCCTTAGACCACTGCGCCACCGGGGCGGCTCACACACATTTGTTTACCTAAGACGTTTGAATTTTTTTCTGATACTAATTTTCCGGGACCAAGATTCAAGTTTCGCACAACCCCGAGGAACTTTATGTTGGCCGCCCCGGTGGCGCAGTGGTCTAAGGCGTTGGCCTCTGATCATTCGTCCGTAATGGGTCGGGTTCGAATCCCGGTCAGGCATGGATGTTGTGTTTGTCTTACGGCACTGGCTCTCTCCCTTCCCTGGAGCCAGTGACCCTAAATTAGGGACGGGCGACTGCTTATAGCCCATTGAGTTGCTCACGGTGGTCGTTAAACCTCCAATCAAAAAAAAAAAAAAAAAAAAAAGAACTTTAGGTTGCCCGTAGTTTTTTTTTTTTTTTTATTGGAGGTTTAACGACCACCGTGAGCAATTCAATGGGCTATAAGCAGTCGCCTGTCCCTAATTTAGGGTCACTGGTTCCAGGGAAGGGAGAGAGCCAGTGCCGTAAGACAAACACAACATTCATGCCTGACCGGGATTCGAACCCGGACCCCTTACGGACGAATGATCAGAGGCCAACGCCTTAGACCACTGCGCCACCGGGGCGGCTGTTGCCCGTAGTCACTAGTCAGTAAGCTAAAATTACAATTAAGTGCCTTGATATGATATGCAATATATTTTTTTTTTGATTGGAGGTTTAACGACCACCGTGAGCAATTCAATGGGCTATAAGCAGTCGCCTGTCCCTAATTTAGGGTCACTGGTTCCAGGGAAGGGAGAGAGCCAGTGCCGTAAGACAAACACAACATTCATGCCTGACCGGGATTCGAACCCGGACCCCTTACGGACGAATGATCAGAGGCCAACGCCTTAGACCACTGCGCCACCGGGGCGGCTGTTGCCCGTAGTCACTAGTCAGTAAGCTAAAATTACAATTAAGTGCCTTGATATGATATGCAATATTTTTTTTATTGGAGGTTTAACGACCACCGTGAGCAATTCAATGGGCTATAAGCAGTCGCCTGTCCCTAATTTAGGGTCACTGGTTCCAGGGAAGGGAGAGAGCCAGTGCCGTAAGACAAACACAACATCCATGCCTGACCGGGATTCGAACCCGGACCCCTTACGGACAAATGATCAGAGGCCAACGCCTTAGACCACTGCGCCACCGGCGCGGCATGCAATATTCATCAGACCAAATTAGAGAAAGATTAATCGGGATGCATAAACTTGTCAATAATTGCGCAATTTTGGAGCCTCAGAACTTGCTGCAACAAACGAGAGTGCCGCCCCGGTGGCGCAGTGGTCTAAGGCGTTGGCCTCTGATCATTCGTCCGTAAGGGGTCCGGGTTCGAATCCTGGTCAGGCATGGATGTTGTGTTTGTCTTACGGCACTGGCTCTCTCCCTTCCCTGGAACCAGTGACCCTAAATTAGGGACGGGCGACTGCTTATAGCCCATTGAGTTGCTCACGGTGGTCGTTAAACCTCAAAAAAAAAAAAAAAAAAAAAACGAGAGTGACAAATTTAAATTTGCAGACAATTTGGAAACAGTATGTCGTAACCACCATAACGATATAAGAAAAATGTTCTTAATTCAACCTTTGAAGGTTGCTTCAAATAGCTTTATATAAAAAAAATTAAACCAGTAAATTCAATAAAATAACTTGCAGAATTGTCAGTAGAAATGTTTAACGATTTGCGATATAGTTACCCAACAGTCTCTACAGAATTTATTTTATGTTTGTTAGATAATCAAAAATTACCTATTCCAGTAGCTACTCCTAAAAAATTATTCAGCACGCTGATTAATTAATTAATGTATTTATTTATTATTATTTTGATTGAATGAACATATGACAACCGTAAGCTACTTGACGGGCTATAAAAAGTCGCCCCGTCTGGAATACTTGATCGAGGCCGGACGAGTAGTAAGAAACCAGCGCTTAAAGCACTGTTTCAATGGGACGGCGATGAAAATTATCAAAACTCATGTGCAAAATACAACATGTCAAGCACAAATGAAATTCATAATGAATATCTTTCACTAGTTACCACTGAATCTCAAGACCCAAATAAATTTAATTCTCAAGATTAAATTTCACTCTTTGCCAATTCAAAAAACAAAAAGGAAGATAAACTATTTTTACCTACGTATAGCAGATTACCGACCCGGCGACATAGTGGTCTTTTTTGTTGTTGTTGATTGGAGGTTTAACGACCACCGTGAGCAACTCAATGGGCTATAAGCAGTCGCCCGTCCCTAATTTAGAGTCACTGGTCCCAGGGAAGGGAGAGAGCCAGTGCCGTAAGACAGACACAACATCCATGCCTGCCCGGGATTCGAACCCGGACCCCTTACGGACGAATGATCAGAGGCCAACGCCTTAGATCACTGCGCCACCGGAGCGGCACATAGTGGTCTAAACGATGGTCTCTGACCATTTGTCCGAGATGGGTCCGGGTTTGAATCCAGATGCGACATAGATGTTCTGTGTGTTTTAAAGAACTGACTTTCTTCCTTCCCTGAAAATGAGATTCATAATATAGCCAATGGCGTATTTTTGAGTAAACCGTTGCCTTTGGAAAATATTGCATTACGGTCTGATAAGTTAAAATTTCGAAACAAATTATTTTTCCACATTAAGCGACAAATGTTTCGTACTCTTCCTCCGATTCAAAATAACCAGAAATGAAGCCATCTTTATTAATATTGTGTTCCCTTTAAAATTTCTGGAAAACGTCATTTAATGAAACCTCCGTAATATTCAGAGAAACTCGGCTAAGAAACCCAGGGCATCTCCAAAAGTTTTATTCTAATTTCTAACCTCCTATGCCTTACATAGCTACTATGCAAATTCACCTCCATGTACGAAATCAATAAAAAATATACAGCGATATACATAATTGTATTACACAGCGACTGTATTTTGCTCGTTTTTCTAAATCTGGCTTAAATCTAGCCACGGCCGTGATCCAGCCATAGGTCCTTGAATCTTGCGGGTTGCCTAGTGGGCAACGTTCGTGACTGCCGTGGAGAAGACCTCAGGTTCAATCCCAGGCACGTACGAACGCTCGATCCACTAAATATCCGCCGGCGTCGGATGGGCACGCTAAGCCGTCGGACCCCGGGTACTGGACCCCCGGTAATAAATAAGGGCGTCTTCCTCCCTCTTTCTACCTCGCTTCCGTGTCACTTTTCTATCGGGCACTCTAGCCCAAATCTCCTAGCTTTCTATTTCTAAGGATTGTTTAAGACCTGGGATCAGACACTCCCTTCCTAAAATCCTCTACATATGATCACATGAATCTTGCGTTAGGTGACCAGATATCGACACACCGATTTGAGGACAAAAGGGCGTGGCGTCCCCAAATCGGTAGTTCATTTGGGGACACATAGGTACTCAAAATAAATATGCAAATCTTTTTGTCACAAAACTGCATTGCTTCAATAAGTGTGATATTACACATTAAAATCTGTGTCTTAAAAAATATAGATCTTGTAGAATGTTGGTAATTTGTATTGACAAAGCAGAACTATGATGGCGAGAATATGCGCTGAATTAAAATCAGGCTGCAGACCATAGTAATTGCATGGCAAATTTTTCATTTTGCCAAAGTTTTTCGAGAAACTCAGAACAAGTACAGTCGAAATTTGACGGCGCCAGTGGTGCATTGACCTAGTGCTGGCTACTGACCATTCGTACGGATTCGAGTCCCGAATGAGGCACGGGTGGTGTGTTTGTCTTGCAGCAGTTGCTTTCTCCCTCCCCTAGAACGAATGTCTCCAAATTAGAGACAGGTGACTGCTTATAGTCCTTAGAGTTTCTCGTAGTGGTCGTTAAACCCAGAAAGAAGAAAAAAAAGTTAAAATTTGTTTTCAAAGAAGCATGTTGGAAAATTAGTACAACGGAAACTACTTTTAAGAACATTTTTCATTGGAAATCTAAAGGGTTAATGAGGAATTGTAAATTCGAGGAGATTTGGGGACAAACATTAAAATTTGAGGACAATTTGCGTCCCCAAAGGCTTCAGACATTTTTGGGGAGAGTAAACTAAAATCGAGGATTGTCCTCAAGATTTAGCGACGTCTGGTCAGCTTAATCTTGCGGGATTTAGATTATCACTCTGGCGAATAGTTGGCAACACTGATCAAAATTGCTATCTGCTTCTCTGTATCTGTGGTCTGCTTGTAAATTTAACATTAATAACTTACCGGGCGAAGAACTTGGATATCGGGCGTTGTTTTGTTAGTAAGCTGGGTAGCAAGCGCAGTGGACACAGTTGAAAAGAAGAAATGGATCGGCCGCTGGACCTAATTGTGTTCGGAGCTTATGGTGTTACGGGCAAGTTTGTTATTGAAGAATTAGCTGTCCATGCCCCAAGAAATATCAAATGGGCCGTTGCAGGACGAGACGACAAGAAATTACGAAGTGCCCTTGCCGATGCATCCCGATATACAGGTGCACCTTTCGACTTTGTAAAGATTAGTTTTCTGTTGGTTGTGATTGACTGCTTTTGAAATGCTTGTTGTTCTGTTTTGTTAATATTTCGCAGCCATTCTTCATTCCGAGGGAACAGATGTTGGAAAAAAATTTTATTCGCTTTTTTACCGGAAAGAAATTCGCTTGTTTTCATCGCTTTTGTATTTTAATTCTGAAATCCCAGTTCGAATTCTTTTCGGGACGGATTGTCGCTTTTGTTGATCGATGTGTTTGTGCCACCCACGCAGAGACTTACTAAATTTTTTGGTGCATTTTGGCCACTTTAGACCTCGCTGTTGTAAATCGTAATAACATATTTACTTCCTCCATCCCTTTAAATTTAGATCGGTTAATATTCATAAAAACCATAAATAAATTGCCAGTTTTTTTTATTGAGGACATTTAACAGTTACTAAGTTTCTAAATGACATATGCAATTATTTTTTACTTTCTGGACGAAATTTAAGCTGTTATGGAAATATTGAATTTTATGGAAAAGCCAATGTGCAGGGATTTAGTGCCTAAATGTTGGTTTTTTAAAATACAAATTAATGTAAAAAGGAGGGTGCTTTCAAACTTTTTTTTTATTGATTTTTTAAATTTCTGCAGATAATATGCCAAGAAATACTGCATTTGCATCATCCGATTCCATAACGCGCATGAAACAGAAAAACACCAAAGTGTTTTTTATAAATCTATAAAGCATGTGTGTTTCATAAACAAGTTAAAAGAATCTACTGATAATTGCAGAGCTTTATCTCTAATAAAACACATGCATGTTAGTGCTACTATCTAGTGTTTCTAGGCACTATAAATCAGATGTTTTGTACTATTTAGTATGTAACTTCTCTAACACTTCAGCCTGACAGTATTGTGGGTGCAAGAAATAAGGATCAGTACTTAAACTTAAACCTGTCACATTGACTTGAACAATCGGTAAGGGGTTAGTTAGCTTTGTAAATGATGTGTTGTGAAGGCTGGCTTTCTGATTACACTGAACAACAATGATTTTGTATGTATTTACGAGTGCTGAAACCAAACGTGAAGTTACAATTGCTCCACTGGGCTCCAGTTTCTTGTAATGGAACTCTATTGGGGTGAATGTTGTGTTACTTAAGGAATTTCCCAATGGAGACATTTGCTTGCAGTCAGGATAGCAGTGTCTCTGAGAGTAGACATACTAGTGCCATTACTTCCTGTTGTGCAATTCCTTCTAGAAAGGAGGAACAAGGTAGAATTTTTGTCATTTGAATGCATTTAATCAGTATTGAAGGATTTGCAAGTAGTGTGGATTGTGCAAAGTGTACGTTAAATAATGCTGCATACTTGTGTGAACCATCCAAACAGTTTCTGCTACGTTTGTGGACAATTTATTTTAAAGTCTCAAAGGCTACATTTCACACTGTTGATTAGTATAAACTTTATTTCTGGTGCAAAACGGGTGATGAAGATAAATCTTGGGTACCTCACATTTGTTGCAATTCATGTGTGACTTTGTTGACTGGCTGGTTGAAGGTATTAAACGTCAAATGCCATTTGCGGTACCAATGGTTTGGAGAGAACCGAAAAACCACTCAACAGACTGTTACTTCTGCATCACTAAGATAACTGGAATTACAGCTAAGACCAAAGATACGATTCAGTATCCCAGTATTCCTTCGGCTATAAGACCTGTTCCTCATGGTCCAGATCTTCCTGTACCTCCACAGTCGTAGAGTTTAGATGATAGTGATACTGATGAAATAAATCCTCACAGCAAAGAAGATATTAAAGTACAAGACTATGATTTCTTGGAAGATTCTGTGCCTCACCTTATAAATCAGGAAGAATTAAATGATCTGGTTTGTGACCTTTATTTAGCAAAAAGTCAGGCCGAAATATTGGCTTCGAGATTGAAGGAATGGAATCTATTACAACTACGTACAAAAGTATGTAGTTTTTGTCGACGACAGCAAGAACTTAAACACTTATTTTCAAAGAGTGGTGATCTTGTGTGCTGCAATGGTATAGACTTATTGTTTGAACCCTTAGAACAGCAACACAAACCTGACAAATGGAGACTTTTTATAGATTCCTCAAAAATAAGCTTAAAAGCTGTCCATAACGGAAACATGTATTCGTCAGTACCTGTTACATATGCTGCATGCATGAAAGAAACATATGCAAATATGAAAGTGTTGCGTCAAAGTATAGTATATGTGATGTTATTATCTATCATCTTCCGCCATTGGTCGGGCAGCTGACAGATTCCAGCCATGAAGAATACTTTGTTGTGTGGTGTCATGAAGTCTTCAACCCATTTTTGCACTTCGTCATGTGTCCAGAACCATAGAGCATGCAAGCCATGTTGCATTGATTGGAACAAATGATAGTCTGAAGGGGCTATGTTGAGACTATAATGCCGGGTGCTCCAAAACTTTCCAGCCAAGCGTCAATAAAGTTTCCTTGACCGATTTCGCGACATGCAGCCCAGCGTTGTCATGCAGTAATTTCACGGGACGCAATCCTTTGCCTGTGAATGGACGTTTCTGACAGATTTCCTGGTTCAATTGCAGCAATTGTTGGTTGTGGCTGTCAGCAGTAACAGTTTGACCCCATTCCAATAGTTCATAATAGAGTACACCCTTCATATCCCACCAGATGCACAACAGAACTTTCTTGGAGTGAATATCCCGCTTTGGTGTTTAAATCGGTGCTTCACTGGGGTCTTTCCAGTGTTTCTTGCGTTTGGGATTGTTGTACCATATCCACTTTTCATCACCTAACGATTTTCCACATGAAAGACTTTGTGTTGTTTATTCAACAGATTCAAACGCTTCATGACGCGCTCATCCTTGTTCTTCTGGCTCAGGTCATGTGGCATCCATTTTCCTTTCTGAATCTTTCTCATTGCACGTAAACGATTGGAAATGGTTTGTTGAGTTACCCCCAGTGTTTAGGTAGTTCATTTTGCATTTGAGATGAATCTTCAAACAACAATGTTTGGAGTTTCTCATGTGCAACCTTCTGCGGGCGCTGCTATGTTCTCGATCGCTAACATCAAAATCATTATTCTCCCACAGAACAGAACAGATCAATGCACATTTTTTCACAGCACTTTTTCCTTGATGAAATTCATTACAAATGCAGTGTTAAATAAATACAGTATTGTTGCCATCTTTCGCGTACCGATGTGCAAGTGTGTTTGACTGTTGGGCAAACTTTTGTGTCACATTTTATACTCTGGACTCGTCATGGTCACATGACAACAACATGGGGCAATGTTGGATATGTAAATTAGTGGTATACGTCTCACAAAAATGCTTTAAAACTTATTTGTACACCTAATACTATATAGAAAACCACTATAAAGGAAAATGGAGCCCTAAAATTCTAGCTGATTACTGTTGGGCTCTAAAAAGGGTTGTAGTACAACCAAAGTACAGAAGAAAATCTAAAATAACTACTTTTTAAGGTTAGTGTAATTAATTGCTTGTAGCAAAATATATATGCCAAAATGAAGGCTTATTGTACACTGAAATAACAGGTTACTCGAGAACTATGCCCGATAGCACAATTTAGCAAGCAGATTTGTAATCAACATGACAAATACTGTATGATTCGATATATGCAGTCTTTGTAACAAACAAAAAGTCAAAATTCAATCATCAATGACTGCAAAGGATTTTCCCTGCCTAACATCTGGCAGGATTTGATGAAAAATAACCGTAACCTTCAAGGTTAACCGTAACCGCAATAGTGACGGGAATAAGTGACAACAAAAAGACAGCTTGAAGAAGAAGAGTTTTCTCCGAAAATTTGCAATTTAAATAAAAAATTTCCTAGTAAAATTCCCATAATAGTTGTTTTCGAATAAAAAAGTTAAATTTCTGTTGTTCATTGTTTTCAGGGCATCAAGTAGTTCTATGAATGGGGTAAAGAAACCAGAAATTTGTATTCAACGTTTCATTTTCACAAAACAAATCTTATTGTTCTTTACAGAATTTTACATGTTAGCATTGTAATTCAAACAAAAATTCACAGGATATGTGTGAATATTATCAGTGTACCAAGTAGTTCTGTTAACGAGGCAAAGAAACTAGAAATTAATAATACGTTATTATCCAACATTTCATTTCTACATTTCAGAGGCATATTTAGAGGGGGGGCAAAGGGGCCTAAGCCTCCCTTCCCCCGAAACCTGTTTTATTTTTTGTTATCTGTCAAAATGAGGTTAAATAATCAAACTGTGCTTTCCAATACAATTTTTATATATGTATGTTAAATCAAAATTTGTGTTATGAGAAAAGTTTCTGAACAGGGCAAGATTTCATCTTTTTTGCTCACTAGCAAATTTTGCTAGTGACCAAATAGTTTGCTAGCAAAACATTTGCATGACTAGCAAGTAAAACTAAATCACATCGTAACTTATTTTCTAATAAAGTTACACAGAAATTTAAATATGTGTATAAATATTTTGACTTACCTTTTTGAATAATGAATAGAATCTTAGATAAGTTTAGTGACTATCTTTATTATTAATTTCTAACAAATTCTCATACCACATGAATATATTTCACTGACATTCTAATTCAGATTTCTTCCCATATGGTTTACGCTCAGGGTGTCTGACTTTGTCATCATACCACTTTATAACTGCTGACCTTGGATTCAAAATCTCTTCTTGTGGCCTTTCTATTTCAATTGTCATCAGAGTATTTAAAGTGTCAACAGACAAATTGTTCCTCCAATCCCCTTGTATTCTTTTTCAAAAACTGAATCCCACCTCACAACATGCAGTACTAAGTGGAAGTATCGCACAAATTTCTGCTAAACTTCTACACACTTCATATCTGCCAACTACCACACAATGCCGTAGTTTCTACAGAATTAGTTGTCTGACTACGGAACTCACTATCAAAACTACGGATTCTACAAATTTTCATTTTGTTTAAAATTTTTCTTTTGCTATTATTTTTATGATATACACAAAAGATTCTTACATGGATTCGCGGAATCCCGCTTTTTTTTTTTTTTTTTTTTTTTTTTTGTCATCAGTTAGATCATTCTGAAGATTTTTTTTTTTTTTAAGTTGATCATTCTGAAGATCGATATTTGGGAGAGGGGAGGGGGTCGTTTTCCATCTGGAGACGAAATTTCGTGCTTCAAAACTTTCGAACACAGTAGTGAAACAGAGTAAGAAAAATTTGCCATAATCGCAAATTTTTCTCCCAATGTTGTCTTTGTGTCCGCTTTCCTTGTTAAATATCATTTTATTGCATAAATGTTTGCATTTTAGCTTGAAACTGTGGAGAACAATTTGCAAAAACCTAAGTTGGTTGCTGCAAAACTTTTCTGTAATCTTCAGGCATGAGATTCTTCCGCGAATTCAAGGAATTCCGGCTTTTAGTTATTATTGGAATTCCGTCTTTACGAAACTAGAAAACGAAAGGTCGACGGAATTTAGATTTTTTCCGCAATCATAATTTTTGTTTTCTCACGATGTTGCCTCTGTCAAGTATTATTGCTCATTAACATTTTACTGGATAAATATTTGTATTTCAGCTTGAAAATACAAGGAAAATTTCCAAAACCAGAAGTCAGACGGGGCAAAAGTTTCTTCCGTAATCGTTTACCCCCTCCATGAACACGTTTCGTAAAAAAGCGTCTATCTATGCCACACAATAAGGCTAGTTACTATGGATAAGACTTTTGCCAGTGTTGGCAGGCTATTTTCCAGTAACATTTTGGTTTGCTTCTTTCGGTTTTGTCTACCATCCGAATAAGTGGAATTATTCTTGCTTATTTATCACTGATCATTAGAGCGCAGTATTTGATGTTTGCACGACTATCAAGACTTGTGGAAGTAGGCGATCGCTTGGCTTAGGGTACAACAGGAGTTGAGGACAAAGTTCGTGGGGCAAAAGAAGGGAGGGTGGCAGAGCAGGTGGTCAAACAACCGATCCATCCCAGAGCTCTGGGTTGCCACAGCAACCATTGCCGACGTCACGTTCAGTTTCTGCAATAGACCAATGAGGGCACGATGGAGAGGAGTTTCAATGCGCTTCTACGACAGTTTCCACTGGAAGGGATGAAAGATATGGGGAGGATGGGTATTAAGTGTCGAAAGGAAATTGGCGAAAGAGAATCGCTGATCGTCGCTGTTTTAACAAGTGATAATAGAAACTGTTATGTAAACTTCGTGGATTAATAATTATTTTTGGTTACTTTAAATAAAGAAATTACCTTACTAGCAATATTTGCTACTGCGATTTTTTTTCACTAGCAAATTTGATTTTTCACTAGCCCTGTTTCTGAATCATGAATATTTACTGCTAAAAAAATCCAACTGCTACGTACGGATTCAGTGAAAGATCATTGCGCGAAGGAGACAGAGGTCAGAGAAAGAAGAATGGCTCGTATCCGTGGTCAGGAAGACTGCTGTAGGTTTTTTAATTGACCAGACCAGAGATGGTGTCACCTGTCACCGCTCCTTTCTGCCTGGCGCCAGTCGTTACTAGGACACGTGCAGTGATATTCGACACCTCACTCCACTGCCCAGCCACCTGTTTTAATACTTTACTGATTCCGAGCTGTGCGTTGGCCATGTGGGTGGATTCTTTCATTTTCAAACAGAGTGAGAAAGTGAAACTTCTGTTTCTGTTTTGTCTGTATCCTTGAAATTCAAAATCAGTATTTATTCGCTCTTTCCCGCTGCTGCTTAAAACAGTTTGTTGTGGTTATTTCAAAAATGAAACTATTCCATCAACAAAGTCTGTTGACTTTCTATAACAAAAAAAAAAAGAGCTGTGGAAACTGAAACGCTAGCTGAACCCACTGATATTGAAGTTCCAAACCAATGCGTTGAAAGCGGGAGTAATCCAGAAAATTATGAGCTTCAACCAATACGCATGACGAATGACGGAGATGCAGATGGTAATGAAAAGTCTGAAAGCATTTCAGATTTGAACGACATAGAATTGTATGCAGGTAACAGTGAGCTTGTTAATTCTTTGAGCGACGAGAAAAAAGTGGATTTGTTACATAGCATATGGAAACGTACTGCGAAATATAGATTCCCTAAAAAAATCGGTTCCAGTCGCAATAAAAATCATATGAGAACATTCCAAATTAAATGGCTAGAAGAGTATAAGTGGCTGTCATATTCATGCCTGAAAGAAGGTTCATTTTGTAAATATTGTGTTTTATTTTACGAAAAAGATGTTGTTGGTAAAGGCAAACATCAGACTTTGGGTAGCCTCGTTACAAAGCCTAGTACCGATTTAAAAGATGCGAGGGAAATATTAAAAAAACATGACAAGAATAAATATCACAAAGACGCTGTATTGGAAGCTGAAAATATTGCATCAATAATTCATAAAAAACAGGATAATATAATTTTACAAATAAATAAACAGAAAAAGCAAGAGATAATTGACAACAGGAAAAGGTTGATTCCTTTTGTGCAAACAATTAGATTATGTGGAAGGCAGCAGATACCTCTTAGGGGGAAAGTTGATTCTGGAAGAATTTCGCTTGAGGAAACAGCAAATAATAATGGTAATTTTTGCACTTTATTAAGATCTCGTGCAAATTCTGGAGATGCCATTTTAAAAGAAAACTTAGAAACTAGTGGAGGTAATAGGTCAGGTGATGCGTAACATCACAGCCTCTCCTTGACAAATGTCAACCCCGCCTTCTCGTGGTGCATCCTGTTCCCACTAAAGGGGCTCTGACGACCGCCAATAGCGGTATAACTATACCATCGGGATCAGAGGAAATGCTATCCCACACTCACCAACCCGCTTGGCCAGCGTGGTGAGTTATGGCCAAACACCTCCAAAATGACTCTACAACTTAAATCTTGGCCCTCAGTCTCCGGCAGCTGGAATGTACCTGGCCAAGGCAGCGGCCAGTGCGACATGAAGGCAGAGGGTGCTAAGAATCCCCGGAGGACCGGACTAGGCTGCCATTTAATGCTGACCTTGGCTACCTATAACGGACGCTCCCTATCTTCTGATTCAAGGCTTCTTGAATTGGAAGAGGAACTACAAAGGATCAAGTGGGACATTGTCGGGCTAAGTGAGGTAAGGAGAAAAGGAGAAGATCTCATTGAACTGAAAAGTGGACATCTCTTCTATTATCGTGGGACAGATACTGGCAGAACTAGTGGTGTTGGATTTATAATAAACAAGAAACTGAAGGATAAAGTGGTAGAAGTTGAAAGTTCCTCTGACAGAGCTGCACGACTCGTTATCCAACTATCGAGAAGATACCAGGCTCAGATTATTCAAACTTATGCACCCACCACAAGTCATCCTGAAGAAGAAATTGAAGAATTTTATGAGGAAATTCGTCATCTAAATAATAAAGGTAAGCAGCACTTGAAGATAATTATGGGAGATTTCAATGCAAAAATAGGGCAACGGCAACAGAATGAAACTTCAGTAGGTAAATTCGGTCACGGCAACAGAAACCAGCGTGGAAATACTCTCGTTGAGTTTGCAGAGGCAGAAGGATTTTTCATCTTGAACTCCTTTTTCAAGAAAAAGCCACACAGGAAATGGACATGGAGACATCCAATTGGGACGACAAGTGAAATCGATTTTATTATGTGTAACAAAAAATTCGTCATCAAAGACTGCAGTGTGCTGAACAAGTTCAACACAGGTAGTGACCATAGATTGGTGAGATGTAAGATGCACCTCAACACTAAACTGGAACGTGGCAAGCTCATAAGACAAACAAAATGTATTGACATAACCAACCTTAAAAAACACCATAATACTTTCAAGTTGGAACTGAAGAACAGATTCTCTGCTTTAGAAGGCCTAACATCGGCAGAAGTGGATATTTCGGAAGTTAACAGAAAAGTAACCAAAGCTCTAATGGAAACAGCAACAAAATTAGCTGGGTCTAAGAACAAGTTGCATGTGAACAAATTATCAGGAAAAACCAAAATGTTGATGCAAAAAAGAAGAGAGATGAGGACAACTAAAGAAGATGTGACTTCCAAAGTGGAATATATAGAGCTATGCAAGACAACACGAAAAAGTATCACTGAAGACGTAAGGAAATTCAACTGTGAGCTAGTGAGGGAAGCAATTGAAAACAACCAAAGCCTTAAGATAGCAAAGGGACATCTCAGTAAGGGAAGAAAACAGATTATGGCTCTGAGAAAAGAAGATGGTTCTATAACAAGAAATAGAGGCGAAATTTTGACAAGAGTGAAAGATTTCTACTCCAAATTATACGAAAGGGATGATACATGTACTCCAGACATCATGAAAGGTACCAGAGTTCTTCCAGTCCTCCCAGCAGAAGTTGCTCATGCAATCAAGAACATGAAGCGGGGGAAAGCTCCAGGAGAAGATGGAATTACTATAGACATCATACAAGAAGCAAGTGGAGAAATTGAAACAGTACTCGCCCAAATTTTCACTCGATGCCTTAATGAAGGGAAGATTCCTGAGGATTGGAACAATGCTACAATGATCCTGCTACATAAAAAAGGTGACATTGAGGATCTCAGGAACTACAGACCTATCAGAATCCTATCAGTGGTTTATAAAATCTTCACTAAAGTTCTTTCACACCGCTTGAAGGTAACACTGGACATGGCTCAACCGAGAGAACAAGCTGGATTCAGGAGTGGCTACAGCACAATAGATCATATCCACGTACTGAGAGAACTAATTGAAAGAGCGAGGGAATATGATCTTCCATTGTGCATGGCTTTTATCGATTATGAAAAAGCCTTTGATTCGGTGAAACCATCAGCAGTTACCACGGCTCTGAAATCCTGCGGTATTGAAGATGCATACATTAATATTATTAATAACATCTATGAAAATGCAAGTGCAAAGATTCGGCTGTTTGAAAATACAACACACATAAAAATTGGAAAGGGAGTGAGACAAGGTGACACCATATGTCCGAAGCTCTTTAATGCCACATTGGAAAATGTCTTTCAATCACTGAACTGGGAAAACAAAGGGATAAAGATTAATGGAGATTATCTAACCCACCTTCGTTTTGCTGATGACGTAGTCATTTTTGCAACTACCCCATCAGAGCTGCAGAGTATGATCCAGGAACTTGCTGACAAGAGTAAAGAAGTGGGATTAAAAATGAACTTTCAGAAGACAAAAGTGATGTTCAATGCTTTTACAAGAAATGAAGATTTATCGATTGATGGAGAAAAACTGGAGATAACAGATACGTATGTTTATCTTGGACAACAGATATCAAGTGAGGGTCACATTGATGAAGAAATTAATCGGCGTACAAAACTTGCCTGGAGAGCTTTTGGAAGAAACAGCATAATTTTCAAGAGCAATATGCCATTATGTCTTAAAAGAAAAGTGTTTGATCAATGCATCCTTCCAGTGCTTACGTATGGTGCAGAGACGTGGACCTTAACTAAAAGAGACATACAAAGGCTGCAGACAACTCAAAGAAGCATGGAGAGGTGCATGCTTGGTATAAACAGGAGAGATAAGAAGAGGAACTCGTGAATCCGAAAAATGACGAGAGTGGAAGACATCATGATTAGAGTTAAATCCCTGAAATGGCAATGGGCTGGACATACTGCCAGAAGGACAGACCATAGATGGACAGCCGAAATTTTAGATTGGATTCCAAGGGACAGGAAAAGACCCAGAAAAAGACCACATGGGAGATGGGTGGATGAAATTCGTAAATATGCGGGAGTGACATGGAGGAGACTGGCACAAGACAGACCGTTGTGGAGGAAACTTGGGGAGACCTTCGTCCAGCAGTGGATTGATAATGGTTGACAATGATGATGATGATACAAGTTCAATAATACAGAATGAAATAATAAACATCTTTGGGGAACTTATTCAACAGAAAATTGTAGCAAAGGTAAAGCATTCAAAATTTTTTTCAGTATTGGCGGATGAAACAACTGACATTAGTCAAATAGAACAGTTTTCACTGTGCGTCAGGTAATTTGATGAAGAACTGAAATTAAGAGAAGATTTTCTGGCTTTTATACCAGTGAAAAATTTAACAGTCTGTTCTCTTGCAACAACAATAATGGAAAATTTAGTGAAATTGGGTTTTGATTTGAACGATATGAGAGGGCAGGGGAATGATGGGGCTGCAGCAATGCGAGGACAGTTTCATGGAGTGCAGGCCTGTATTAGAAAAAAATATCCCAAAGCAATATATACTCATTGCATGTCCCATTCCTTGAACTTATGTTTGTCGGATGCTAGCAAAATGCCTAGCATAAGGAACTGTATGGGAGTTATATCAGAAACATGTTCGTTTTTCCACGCTTCTGCTAAACGTACCAGTGTTTTGAAAGAAAGTATCCAGCGACTGCTACCTGATTGCAAGAAAGTTAAGATGAAAACTCTATGTGAAACTCGATGGATCCAAAGGCATGATATCGTTGTTATGTTTAGAGAAGGTCTGCATCCTATTATATCATCCTTAGAAGCGATTGAGCAAGAAGAGTCAGCAGTATCATCTGTCAAAGCACACACTTTGCTCAACTCTATATGTCAGTTTTCATTTCTAGTGGCAACTTTTGTCCTTAGTAAAATATTGTCCATCACATACATCCTATCTGAAAACTTCCAAAACAAGCAAATCAACTTAGTCGATGCATCAGAAAAAATATCAGAAGCTACAACACTGCTAAACAGCAGAACTGAAGCAGAAAAATCCTTCAGCTTAATTTATGACGCTGTAAAAACATTGGCCGTAGGCCTCAAAGTAGCAGAAGAAGTTCCACGTGGATGCAGTATACAAAAAAATAGATGCAATGTCCCATATTCAACTCCAGAAGAATATTTCCACAGAAGTATATTTATACCCTTTGTGGATGATATAATTGAATCATTAAATGAAAGGTTTCAATCACAAAAAGAAACACTAACTTCATTGCAAAACATTCTACCAGTTTTTGCTGTGAAGAATGATTATTCCCAAATATCTGCAGTGAAAATGTATGAATCTGATTTAGGATATTCTGATGTAACAGAAAGTGAGTATCAGTTATGGTGTCAAAAATGGGAAAGGGAAAAAGCAGACGGACACCCCAAAAATGCAGTTGAAAGTTTGGCATCATGCAATAAGAACTTATTTCCCAACATTTATATTTTGCTTCACATCTTGGCAATTCTTCCTGTAACCACAGCATCAGTGGAAAGAAGCTTTTTCCAGTCTTCGTCGATTGAAATCTTATTTGAGAAACAGTACATCAGAGTCAAGACTGAATGGGCTAGCTTTATTATCTATTCATAGAGACATTCAAGTTGAAGATAAAAAAGTCATTGATAAATTCGGAAATGTGCCTGGAAGAATAAATCTCAGTTTGTAAGAATTAGGTGAGTCCAATCAATTTCATTATTTCTCAAGGAGAAATTTGTTTCTGTCACTCTTTTTTTTTTTTTAATATGTACTCATCAGCTTAATTTAGGTATATATGTATGTTATATACCTAAAGAAACTAAAAAGAAATACCTTTTTTTTTATTATTAACATTTTTTTCTTTTTTTATTAACTTCCATTTTATCGTGGTGGATTTCAGAAACTTCCAATTTTTCGCCCCCCCCCCCGAAAAAAATTCTGCATATGCCCCTGCTACATTTACAAAAGTCTACTTATTAGCATTTCAGTTTAAACAAACATTAGCACGAAACGTGCTAACAATCGGAAGGCTAGTTGTGAGCGTAAAATGCAAAATTGTGAAACCAGTAATGTAAGGAACCTGTTACAGGAGAATTATGTAACCTGCTGCTGTGTTTCATGTGTCTTCATGTCTCATTGCAGTTTGGGTAAAACTATATGAGTATACAACCAATAGAGAGGATCCAGAATTTTTTAAACTGGGACTGCACACCTGTCATGTTTATACAGTGTTAGAATTAGAAGTAAATCTTTTACCGGCCAAGCAGACCACTGGAATTTGCACAGCACTTGTCTACCAAAATGCCCACTGGTCTGTAAAAAAGAAAAGAAAACCGAAACAACCTTAGACATTTACAATTTATATGCACAAAATAATGCATCATTTCAATGGAATTATCTCCAATATTTGTTTTTAAAACATCTAATTTGAAAGTACAAGTGACAGGACAAAGAATGTTTCCAAAATAAGATTCTAATGGATTAGTGCTATAGTAAAGAGTGCATTCCCAATCTGTTTTTAACTAAGAAGGACTGAGGAGATTTAAGGATACGAACATTCATATATATTAATAGCCTTTAGGGTTTAGCCTTAGTCTTACTGCTCATCCCTCCTACTTTCCCATGAAGTTAGTTTCAGTCCCCCATTTGCACACTGTTTCATGTGAATTGCTCTTTTACAAAGATTACCTTCACATATCCAAATGATGTTCTCCGTTAGTGTGTTTTTTTGGGGCAGAAACGAAGTCTGGTGTCAGTATCTGCTGCATTCACTATTGTGGGCGAATCCTAGGAAGATCAGGGTATTTATTGTGCTTATTTCTGTTCATTATGAATGGTGGAGACGAAGGCAACAAAAAGCGGCTGTTGCCATTATAAGACAAGGACCAGGAAACTGCTTTTCTGTATTTGTTGTTTCTTCCACTCTTTACAAATCATAAGGAATAAAAAGAATAGCTGTTATCTAATAGCACTTCATGAACCTATCACTAATTTGCAGCCTATAATGAAAAGCATACTACAAAGTAAAAGAAATAGAAATTCATTTTTTAACTTGTGACAGCTTAGAAAAAAAAAAAAAAAGCCGCCCCGGTGGCGCAGTGGTCTAAGGCGCTGGCCTCTGATCATTCGTCCGTGAGGGGTCCGGGTTCGAATCCCGGTGAGGCATGGATGTTGTGTTTGTCTTACGGCACTGGCTCTCTCCCTTCCCTGGAACCAGTGACCCTAAATTAGGGACGGGCGACTGCTTATAGTCCATTGAGTTGCTCACGGTGGTCGCTAAACCTCCAATCAAAAAAAAAAAAAAAAAAAAAAAAAACTTACTGGCTAATGGCCCGCGGACCACTGAGTAATTCGAATGATGTTATACATGGTTTTATTTAGGCCAAAACAACTGTTCAAAGCAAAGAAAAAATAGGTAAATGTGTAGTTTGGCGTCCTAAATTATTTCGCCACAAATGTTAAAGGATTTTGAAAAAGTGAGACATACAGATTTTAAAGTGTGCAATTCTATGGCAAATGGTGAAAAAAATTCATCTGCAAAATGTATTTTAAAGATTTTTACCTCCAAGTGCGAAGACGTGAACACCGCTGCGGTAGGCCTAACACAACTTTGCGCCGACCATGTCAAGCTCAACTCCGTTATTTCGTTCCGGTGGCCATTTTGCTGGCGTAAGAGTACAAGAAGAACGGGGAACGTTCTTGCCAAGAGAGTGTTCCAAATTGTAGTGCTACCTGACCAAAAATAGTTCATTTCTGTCCCAGTTTATCAAAACACATGCTGACAATTGCTTTGTTCCCACGCATATGTTTCCCTGATACGAAATAGAAAGTATGCAGATGCCTTTCTTTCTACTAGAAAAGTGTTAATGTAGATGTGGCATTCTCTCCAACAGAAGTTACACAGCATCAGAAAATGAAAGTTTTGCTTCTCCTATTGAGCATGTGGTTCACAGTTTTTTTTTCAAATTGGATCCCAAAAAAAATAAAGTAAAAGAAGAAGTGAGTTTATACATTGCACATCAAAGAATCATACACAAAAAACCTAAGATATTGTCACATTGTGATGTATAAAACTGAGACAGAAATAATGAGCTATTTTCTGTAGTGTAGAACTTCAAATTGGAATGCTTTCCTGGCAAGAACATTCCCTGTTCCTCTTGTACTCTTCAGTCAGCAAAGTGGGTGCCGGGACCTTTGTTTCACCAGAGCCAGGCTTGACATGGTCGCAGTGGCGTGTTAAGCCACTGCGACCACGTCTGTCTACCGCAGCGGTGTTTACGTTGTCGTACTTGGAAATCACTTTTACTTTACAAATCTTTAAAATGCATTTTACAGACTACATTTTTTCACCATTATCCATGAAATTGTGTTCTTTAAAATTTGTACATCTCACTTTTTCGAAATCCTTCAATATTTGCGGGGAAATAATTTAGGGCGCTAACCTACACATTTGCCAAACAATGTTCCCCCACAACAGCAAATTAAAAGTAAAAGTTTAATATTTTTCTTGTAATATTTATTCAGTTACAAAATTTGGTCTGAATTGTGCATTCTAGGTGAACTGTCTGAAAGGTTACACAGATATGCACACATATAACAAATAGAACAAATACAAAGTTACACAATGTTGGAAAGTTTACAAGTGTTTCATAAACAATCCCAGGCTCAGCAAAATTTTTATTTTATGTATGCAGTTGAACCTGTATATAACAAAGTTGAAGGGTGACTTAAAAACATTCGTATGCAAACTTACCCAACATATCACAAAAGAACAATTTTTGGCATACATAGCATAAATTTCAAATTTGAAATGGAAGTTTCCCCACCTGTGTTTGTAAATGGAGGGATTGAAAATTTATGGTGGGAAGTTTTGAATATGTGACTATGAATACTATTAAAAGACTGGAAAAACAGTAGTAATTTTTCAAACAATATGAGCTGTACTCAGTTTTTAAAACAAAAGTGAATTAGATCAAAAATTTTTCTATTATTCAGTTTAATACAAATTACATGATTCATTTTACAAAAACAGAATTGTTTGTATTGCATTACACTGATACCATAAAATTGCACTGGAATTATTTGTGTCTGTCTTTCCTTCCTTGCCAAAGCCATCAAGCTTTGATCAGATGGTTTCTTGAGAGTTCATTTGGCTCAATTTAAAAAAATTACATGCAATTTTTTGTTGCTCAGTGGATTTCTAAATTTTGACTTACATTTTATGTGCTAAAGCCACAATCACATGGTACACTTGTTTAAGGTAACACAAGTCCTACTTGTAGAACTTTGACAACAGTCTCCTGGTTACACCAAGCATGCATCTCTCCAGGCTGCTTTCAGTTGTCTGCAGTCTTTGTATGCCTTTTTTAGTTAAGGTCCATGTCTCTGCTCCGTATGTAAGCATTAGAAGGATGCATTGATTAAACACTTTTATTTTAAGACATAATGTCATATTGCTCTTACAAATTGCACTGTTTCTTCCAAAAGTTCTTCAACCAGTTTTATATCCTAGTTGTAAAAGAATTTATGGTACCTCTATTCATAGTGTATTGTGGAATAACTTTTTTACGGGCCAAAGTTTTCCTGACCCGGTTTTATTTCTGTTTTATTTTGGAATAGAAAAGATATTTCAAAGAACCCTTCAGAGGTCTTTGAAATAATACTTCAGATATGCAGAGTGTGATCCAGGAACTTGCTGAGAAGGGTAAAGAAATGGGGATAAAAACAAAACTGATGTACAGTGCTTTTACAGGGAATGAAGATTTATCATTTGGTGGGGAAAAGCTGGAGATAGCCAATTCCTGCATTTACTTTGGGCAGCAGATATCAAGCAAGCGTCACATTGATGAAAATATTAATTGGCGTTTAAAACTTGGATGGAAAGCTTTTGGAAGAAACAGTACAATTTTAAGAGCAATATGCCACTTCTTAAAAGAAAAAAATGTTTAATCAATGCATCTTTCCAGTGCTTACATACAGAGCAGAGATGTAGACCTTAACTACAAAAGACATACAAAGACTGCAGACAACTAAAAGCAGCCTGGAGAGATGCATGCTTGGTGTAACCAAGAAAGATAAAAAGAGGAACTCGTGGATAAAGGACATAATGAGAGTGGAAGACATCACAATCAAAGTAAAATTCCTAAAATGGCAATGTGCTAGACATATATCGCCAAGAGAACGGACCACTGATAAACACTGGATTCCAAG
Source organism: Macrothele yani (assembly GCA_039090855.1). NCBI lineage: Eukaryota > Metazoa > Arthropoda > Arachnida > Araneae > Macrothelidae > Macrothele > Macrothele yani. The sequence goes on along the minus strand of CM077016.1, from coordinate 68,939,323 downwards.
GGACGGGAAAAGACCTAGAAGGAAGACCACGTGGGAGATGGGTGAATGGAGGAGACTGGCCCATGATAGTTTGTTGTGGGAGAAACTTGGAGAGACCTTCAACCAGCAGTGGATTGATAATGCTTGACAATGATGTTGATGATATATTTGAGTTTATAGCTCAAAGCAGATTTGTCCTGGTCGGGTCCGGGTCCAAAATTTTTGACCCGTTTCCAACTCTAATTATAACTGCTGATGGTTTCACAGAATCAAAGGCCTTTTCATAATAATCAACAAAAGCCATACATAACGGGAGTTCATATTCCTTCGTTCTTTCAATTAGTTCTCTCAGCACATGGATGTGATCTATAGTGCTGTAACCACTCCTGAATCCAACTTGTTCTCTTGGTTGAACCATGTCCAGTGTTACCTTCAAGCGATGTGAATGAACCTTAGTGAAGATTTTATAAACCTCTGATAAGAGGTTGATGGGCCTGTAGTTCTTGAGATCTTCAATGCCACCTTTTTTATGTAGCAGGATCATTGTAGCATTATTCCAATCCTCAGGAATCTTCCCTTTATCGAGACATCTAGTGAAGACTTGGGTGAGTCTAGTTTCAATTTCTCCACATGCTTCTTATGTAATGACCACAGTAATTCCATCTTCTGGAGCTTTCCCCCATTTCATGTTCTTAATTGCATGTGTAACTTCTGCTGGGAAGACTGGAAGAATTTTGGTACTGTTGCCTTTCGTAATGTCTAGAGTAGATGTATCATCTCTTTCAAACAGTTTGGAGTAGAAATCTTTCACACTTGTCAAAATTTTGCCTGTATCACCCCTTTCATATAGTTTGGAGTAGAAATCTTTCACGCTTGTCAAAATTTTGCCTATATCTCTTGTTAAAGTGCCATCTTCTTTTCTCTGTGCCATAATCTGTTTTCTTCCCTTATTGAGGTGCCCCTTTGCACTCTTCAGTCTTTGGTTGTTTTCAATTGCTTTTCTCACTAATTCACAGTTTAATTTCCTTACATCTTCAGTGATACTTTTTTTTGTACTGTCTTGCATATGATACAGGCAAATATATTTCACTTTGGAAGTAATGTCTTCTTTATTTGTCCTTATCTCCCTTGTCTTTTGCATCAGCATTTTTGTTTTTCCTGATATTTTTTTCATATGCAACTTGTTCTTAGTACCACATATTTTTGTTGCTGCTTTCATAAGAGCCTTAGTTTTCTGTTAACTTCAGAGATGCCCACTTGTTCTGATGTTAGATCTTCTAGAGCGGAGAACCTGTTCCTCAGTTCCAATTTGAAGGTATTATGATGCATTTTAAGGTTGGTCATGTCAGTACATTTTGCATTTTGTTTGTTTTATGAACTTGGCATGTTCTAGTTTAGTGTTGAGGTGCATCTTACATCTCACCATTCTATTGGGTTGGCCAAAAATTCGTTCTGTTTTAAGTAAAAATAAAAGACATTTTTCATTTTCACCAATAACTGTATTGAACGTGTTCAGTGTTTCGTTCCACTACCTTCTGCCATATTTCAGGTAACTTCATGATGCCATCTTTCCAAAACTTTTTATCTTTTTGAGCAAAGAACTGTTCCAGGTGCCTTTTGCAGTCTTCCAGGGAATTGAATTTTTTTCCATTAAAAGAATTTTGTAAAGACCAAAGTAAATGGAAATCCGAAGGTGCAATGTCTTGTGAATACGGCGGATGAATCAGAACTTTCTAGCCAAGCAGTAGCAGTTTTTGCCTGGTCATAAAAAACATGCAGTCTTGCATTATCCTGATGGAAGATTATGCATTTTCTATTGACTAATGCCGGACACTTTTCATCGAGTGCTGTTTTGAGTTGGTCTAATTGGGAGCAGTACTTGTTGGAATTAATCGTTTGGTTGTCCAGAAGGAGCTCATGGAAGACTCCCAATCCCACCATATACACATCATCACCTTCTTTGGGGGAAGACTGGCCTTTGGTCCCGCACGGGGATAACTGGTTTTCCAGTTATTTGGGGAGCGGCGCCCCCACGGCCCGAGCTGACCTTGTGACGGATCATTTTTTTCATTTTGTCTTGTACGATTATGTAACCGAAGGGACAGCTGTTCATCCAGCTGCTGGGGGATGGCGTCCCCACGGCCCGAGCCGACATGTGCTATATGTGATAATTCTCACATTTTTTTTATGTTTTTTGTTTTTTTTCACTTGACATGCTCCTGCCTCAGTTGTAGGCTGCTGAGGTTGTGATTATGCGCCAGCTCTGGATTTTAGTTTCTCGTTTTTCTATCCTGTCTTCTCCATTTCATGTTCCTTTTGTTTTTCCGAGCTGGTTAGCTAGACCTACCTGCACGTTTGCCATGTGCGGTGACCCGTAAAGTGGAAAAGGGGATGCTGGAGGCTGAGGTTTCTGGTGGCCTGGGTGTTGTTGTCGCCAGTTGCCAACACTCCTCTTTGCCCCCTGCTTCACCCTAAACGGGCGGCTAGGAACTAACCCACTCCTAGTCAATGAGTTCTGTGGCCGAGTGGAGCCCAGACCTCTAACGGCTTGTCGTTTCGCACTACAGGGTGAGTCTGGGGATAGGGTGGGCATGCCAAAGGGGTGTTCTCCTGGCATGGGAAAGTCTGGGTGCACGCCGAGCGCATGTCTGCCCTATCAGCTTGCTATATCCGCTTGCTATCCCTAGAGCCATGTCCTGCGTCCACTTGGGCTTGCGGACCTCTGGCTCTCCCTCGTTGGGCTCGATTGTGGGTGGGGAAGTCGGCGGACGAATTCTAAAAAATTTTCATGGCTCTCAATTCTGTTTCCCACGAACCAACAACCAAGCGAAGTAATGAGGAAGGCTCATCCCCTTCCGCAAAAAAACATATTCCTGATTGCTCGAATGCTCGTTTCTTTTTTGTGCACTCATTGGACCCTTCAAAGCCTTTGAGTGCCAAAAGTCCATTTTGGATAAATAAAGCACTTCAATCTATAGCAAGCTCTCCTAAGAGCGTCAAGAATCTCCAGTCTGGAGATCTTGTTGAGATGTCTACTGTGGCCTACAGTTCCACACTTATCAACACCAGCATGCTGCTTGAGACTCCGGTCAAAATAACACCACACGGTTACCTAAATTCATCTCGAGGTGTTGTCTCCTCTCGGGATCTTATTGAATGTACCAAAGATGAACTTCTCGAAGAACTGAGGAGCCAACGTGTTACAAGTGTGCGGCATATTTCTTTCAGGAGGAATGGGCAGTTTGTCCCATCCTGGAACATCATCTTGACATTCAACAGCCCTTCCCTGCCTACATCCATCAAGGCAGGGTATCTCCACCTCGAGGTACGACCGTACATTCCTAACCCTTTGAGATCTTTTAGGTGCCAGTCGTACGGCCACTTTCAGCAGTCATGTAGGAGTACTCCTAGGTGTGGACGCTGTGGTGCCACAGAGCATCTACTTTCAGAACGTGTGGCCGAGGCCGAGTTTTGTGTGAACTGCAAGGGTTCACACCCAGCATCAGCCAAAGATTGTCCTAAGTGGAAGGAGGAGAAGGAAATCCAAAGGCTCAAAACGGTGGAAAATATTTCCTATCCTGAGGCCAGAAGAAGAGTGGTTCCTGTTACATCTGATCGGCGATCATACACTTCAGTGGTGGTTGCCAAATCTACGGTTGCCATTCAGACTGACATTCAGATCCCCCTTAAATGCCCATACAATGTAGAAGAAAATCATCGCAGCCGGACTGGAGGCACTCCAGTCTCGAGTTAGGGGTCTGAAAGCGCCACCCACCACTTCGCCGAAGCAGACTCATCCCACCACCAACAAGGGAACTCAGACCACTTCTTCTAACAAAAAAAAAAAAACCAAAGCTCAGGATAAGAAAAACATTTCTTCACCTCCAAAACCTCAGCAAACGACTCAACATCGTGCGCCTCCCATTAAGACACTTGGGACAAAGCATGCTCCCATCTTGGCCCCTGGTCACACGCCTCCAGATCTCGGGGAACCCCCAATAGATGTGATGGAGCCTGACTTCGCTTGATCATTTTCATTTTACTTATAACCATGGCTTCAATCATTCAGTGGAACTGTCAAGGTTTTCGGACGAGTTTTGATGAAGTGAAACATCTGCTTTTATTTTACTCTCCGGTGTGCCTTTGTCTACAGGAGACGAAGCTTAAACCATCAGACCTGCTTTCAGTTCGAGGCTACAGTGCGTATCGGACGGATAATGCATCGGGAGACATCGCCTGTGGGGGAGTCGCTATTCTTGTCCCTCACAGTGTTCCGGTGTCTTCCGTTGCAATATCCACAACTTTGCGGGCTGTGGCGGTGCGAATATCTGTCCCTGGGCCTCTTACTGTCTGCAGTGTCTATCTGCCGCCGGACGAGAACGTAAGCGTCTCTGTTCTGGAGAGATTGGTTGATCAGCTGCCTTCATCCTTTCTTCTTTTGGGTGACTTCAATGCCCATCATCATTTGTGGGGTAGTGTCAGCATTAGCACGAGAGGTCGTCGCATAGAGTCTCTTCTGTCCTCGGCCTCTCTGTGCCTTTTTAACACCGGTGCTGACACGTACTTCCATGAGCCGACAAGATCCTTCAGTGCGATTGATTTGACCTTGGGATCACCATCGATTATTGCTGATTGGTCGTGGATGGTGTGTAATGACCTCCACGGGAGCGACCATTTTCCGATTTTGCTCTCGCATCATGCGAACATGCCATCTTCTGCCTCCCGCCCTCCTCGGTGGAGGATGGAGCGTGCGAGATGGGAGGTCTTCTCACCGTCAGCATTGATATCTTCTACAATGGTGACCCAAGAGTCAATCGACGCAGCGGTTCTTGAAGTCACAAATTGTATTCTTCAGGCAGCTGATCTTTCTATACCAAAAACATCTACGACACTCTCCAGAAGTCCGAAGCCTTGGTGGAACCCTGAATGCGCAGCGGCTAGGAGAGCTCAACATAAGGCCTGGTCTACGTTTCGGCGTTATCCAACCGATGCTAATCTCGTTACATTCAAACGAGCAAAATCCTATGCTCGGTTGGTGCGTCGAAGTAGCAAAGAGGGAGTCTTGGATCCAGTATGTGTCATCTCTCACTTCACGTGCCAGTTCGAAAAGTGTGTGAGACAAGATTCGTAAGATCCGGGGTAACTACAGCTCTCACCAGATCTCCATTCTCGAGAGTAACGGCTGCACATATGCTGGAGTCGGGGAAATTGCTGATTGTTTGGGGGAGGCGTTTGCCTCCGTGTCGAGTGACCTGGCGTATCCTTCCTCCTTTCTGAGGATTAAATCCACTGCGGAACGCCAGAGAATCTCCTTTGCGCCTTTTAATGACACGGGATATAACTCCCCCTTCAGCATGGTTGAACTCAGGGTGGCTCTGCATCGGTCCGGCGCTACATCTGTCGGTCCCGATGGCATCCACTATGACATGCTTCGTCGTCTCTCGAGAATCTGTTAATCCTGTACAATCGTATTTGGTCGGAGCACAGTTTCCCGGAATCTTGGCGAAAAGCTTTTGTTCTGCCTTTTCCCAAATCTGGCAAGGATCCCTAGTCTCCCTCTAGTTATCGTCCAATTGCTCTCACTAGCTGTCTGTGTAAAGTTCTTGAACGCATGGTTAATTCCCGGTTAGTTCATTTTTTAGAATATCATCAAGTACTTTCACCATCACAAAGCGGCTTTCGCCGTCATCGTTCACCTCACGATCCTCTCCTGCACCTTGAGACATCTGCGCGTGAGGCGTTCGTGCGTAGGCAGCACCTGGTTTCTGTATTTTTTTATATTGAAAAAGCCTATGATGGAGCGTGGCGGCACGGTATTATCGGTGACCTCCACGCATGCGGATTGTGAAGAAATCTTCCAACCTTCATCGTTAATTTTCTTCGCAATCGGGTGTTCCAGGTGCGCCTGGGTATGACGCTCTCGGCACCGTTCCATTAAGAACAAGGTGTTCCTCAAGGTTGCATTTTATCTGTCACATTGTTCATCCTTCGCATTAATTGTCTCTTCACAAATCTTCCTCCTTCGGTTTCGGCTACTGTTTATGTTGATGACTTACACATTTTCTGCTCGTCGTCAAGTATGAATTTTATTGAAAGGCAGCTGCAGTCTGCGATTAACCAGATCTTTAAAGGGGCGAATAGCAATGGTTTCGTTCTTTCTCCTGACAAGACAGCGTGTGTTCATTTCTGCCGGAGGCGCGGCCTCCATCCTGACCCAGAGCTGTTTTTAGACCGTGCAGCCATACCAGTTTTGTCGGAGACCAAGTTCCTTAGACTGACCGTTGACCGTGCGCTGACGTTCCGTGCGCACGTTCGGCGGCTCAAGATTTCCTGTCTGCGGGCTCTATCTATTCTTAAGATCCTTTCGAGAGTCTCGTGGGGCGCAGACAAGGATGTCTTTAATTCGCATTTACCATTCCTTAATACGGTCGAAACTGGATTATGGTTGTATCGTGTATGGCTCTGCTCGTCGTTCCGTTCTCCGGCCTTTGGACACTATTCACCATCAAGCACTGCGTCTTTGTTCGGGAGCATTTCGAACATCTCCAATTCCCAGCCTTTACGCTGACGCGAACGAACCATCGCTTGAATTACGCCGTCTGCAGCTGTCTATTCAATTCTACCTGAAACTTAGATCTCTTCCAGACCATCCTTTATACGATGCAGTTTTTCATCCCCAGCATGCTCGTTTATTCGGGAACCGGCCCTCGTGCATTTCAACCTTTGGTCTTCGTATGACGGCCGTAGCCCGTGATGTAGGGCTCGACTTGTCACTTGTTGGAGAGACCAGGGGCTTTGGGGATCCTCCATGGCACCCACTTGGTGTCATGGTTGATACCACCTTTACATCTTTCGATAAATCCTCAACCTCTGCGTCAGTGTACCAGCAGCTCTTGGCTGAGCACCGTGACCTCAATTCTAACTTCACTCCTATTTTTACTGATGGCTCCAAGATGCATGGAGTTGTTGGATCCGCGGCTGTCTGTGTTGATGACGTTTCAGTAGCGTGGATCCCAGTTGAGGCCACGGTGTTTTCGGCAGAGATGCATGCTGTGTATCTCGCCCTTTTCCATGTTCAGTCGAGTTCTCATCATTGTGCTATGGTCTATACGGATTCTTTAAGTGTCTTGCAGTCCTTATCATCTGCAGATTGCCGTGACCATCCTTTTCTCTTGGATGTGAGACGGTTGCTTCGTCGTTTGCTCGAGGCCGGTTTTCAGGTTCAGTTTTGCTGGATTCCTGGACATGTTGGAATCTCGGGTAACGAGTGTGCTGATGCGGCTGCTAGATCTGCTTCATCTTTGGTCGTCACACCCTTACCACTGTTTCACCGGGATTTCCGCTTTATCGTTCGCGACTATATCAAGCGAATGCGGCAGGGTCTGTGGGACCAACAGGTGGAAAATAAGCTGCATCGTATTAGACCTAATCTTGAAATCTGGAAATCCTCATATCGTCGGAACCGTAGGGAGGAAGTGGTGCTTGCGCGTTTCCGCATTGGGCATTGTCGTTTCACTCACTGCTTTTTGCTGTGTGGCAACACTGCACCGATGTGTGAGACGTGCGGTTGCCGACTCACTGTCAATCATCTTTTGTGTAGTTGTGTTCGTTTTCGTGATGTACGTTTTCATTTCTTTCATTCTCGTTTGTTGACCGAGGACGCCGCTGCAGTGTAGCGGCTCCTCAATGACCACTGCGATACTGTCGCTGTCTTCTCATTTTTTAAACAAATTGACATTTTTAAACGTATCTAGATTTTAGCCCTATCATCATTCTCATTCCTCAGTTTTACTTAATCAGCTAGTTTTTAACCATTGTATCATGTTTTAATACTTTTTGTTTCATTGTCTTTTTAGCCCTTCCATCATTCTCATTCCTCAGTTTTATTTGATCAGCCAGATTTTAAGTTTTATACCACTCTTTTAATACTGTTTGTTTGTCTTGTGTCTGGCGCTCTTTGGCCAAACATGGCCCTTGCGCCATAAAAATTGAACAACCAACCAACCCAACTGGCCTTTGGTGTATTTGGTGGTGGTTGGTTCATTTTGCTTGCCCCACGATCTCTTCCATTCCACCTTATTGTAGAGTATCAACTTTTCATCACCCTTCACACTTTGTTTTAAAAACGGAACATTTTCATTACGTTTAAGTAGAGAATCACATGCAGAAATACGGTCAAGTAGGTTTTTTTCGCTGAACTTGTGTGGAACCAGGGAACTGGGGGAGGGAGGGGGGATTTGGTGAGCCCCCAGAATTTTTTGGATAAATGAAGAAAATGTAGTACACTTTACTATCAGAGCTGCATGTTCTTCTGTGGTAATGGGAGAAGGGGAGCATTATGCAATTATGTTCCTCCAGCCACGATCCATGACTCAGGCGGGAAACCTTACTTGCATGTTGGGCTTCTGCTTTGGCGCACAGATGTCAAAGACTGGCCGGAAGTTCAAAGAACATCGTCAATCCGATGCCGCGGCTCATGCCACTGGGTTGAAAACTTGAATAAGCATAACTCTGCCAATCCCATCACCATCCTAGCGCCCTCGGAGTCCATGACAAGTAATGGGCGTTATCACAATCGTCGAAAACAGCAGACAGTGATCGGCGTCAGTCACCACCAGACAGTGAGCGAAATTTCTCTTCGCCAGTTAGTAGTTACACTCGTTTTCTTTCTCGTTCTGGTGAAAATTCTCATTTTCCCTGCTTGGTTTATTTTTTGCACGTATTGTGCGTGACATATGAAAGTGGGGTATTTCTTCCCAAACCAAACTTTGAAATAACATGCCCGCGAAACGAGCAATCCATGATTTTTTGGAACAAGTGTTAATCAGAAGAAGAAAAGTAAATTAAGCGATAATGTCTACAAAGAGGACAATGATTATCAGACGACTTCATCAACAGCGTGTGGTGAATTATTAGGAATCAACGAGGATTATTTAAGTGCTTGTAGTGATTGAATGGAAATTTTTTATGAATGCAATGTTTGTGAAAATAAAACAATGGAAGGACCACATGGTCGCAAGAAAAAAATGTTGAACTCGGAGAGCTTCACTTTCGGATCAACCCAAACAGCGTATATTAAAACAGTTCCCACAAAAAATACGATAAAGAACAAAGAAGCTTCCAGACATATTAGTATAACATGTTTTCGTATCTTGCATATAGTATAAAGAGAGATTCCGCCTTTGTTTTCCGTGCAGAATGTTTTCATTGGACGACGAAAAACATGAGGTCACCTTTGCTCAGCCAGGTTACAACAATTGAAAAAAAAGCTCTTGAAAAGGATTAGGCTGTAAAAAAACACCAGAACAGCTTGACCCACAAAACTTACTTGCTGTCGCGGACCTCTTATAAGAAAATGAAATCAAGAATTTAAAAAATACCAGAACAGCTTGACCCACAAAACTTACTTGCTGTCGTGGACCTCTTATAAGAAAATGAAATCAAGAATTTAAAAAATACCAGAGCAGCTTGACCCACAAAACTTACTTGCTGTCGCGGACCTCTTATAAGAAAATGAAATCAAGAATTTAAAAAATACCAGAGCAGCTTGACCTACAAAACTTACTTGCTGTCGCGGACCTCTTATAAGAAAATGAAATCAAGAATTTTAAAAATACCAGAACAGCTTGACCCACAAAACTTACTTGCTGTCGTGGACCTCTTATAAGAAAATGAAATCAAGAATTTAAAAAACACCAGAGCAGCTTGACCCACAAAACTTACTTGCTGTCGCGGACCTCTTATAAGAAAATAAAATCAAGAATTTAAAAAATACCAGAGCAGCTTGATCCACAAAACTTACTTGCTGTCGCGGACCTCTTATAAGAAAATGAAATCAAGAAGCGTAGAGTCATCAGTTGCCACACTTTTCAAAGGGCTGCATGAGCTGCGGAAGTCAAGGAAAAGCTTTGTTTAGGGTAAGTGACGGCGGTTTTTGAAAATTCTTGACTTTAATAATCTATCTATCTATATATATATATCATCATCATCATCATTTTCAACCATTATCAATCCACTGCTGGACGAAGGTCTCCCCAAGTTTCCTCCACAATGGTCTGTCTTGTGCCAGTCTCCTCCATGTCACTCCCGCATACTTTCGAATTTCATCCACCCATCTTCCATGTGGTCTTCTTCTGGGTCTTTTCCTGTCCCTTGGAATCCAATCTAAAATTTCGGCTGTCCATCGATGGTCTGTTCTTCTGGCAGTATGTCCAGCCCATTGCCATTTCAGGGATTTAACTCAGATCATGATGTCTTCCACTCTTGTCATTTTTCGGATCCACGTGTTCCTCTTCTTATCTCTCCTGGTTACACCAAGCATGCACCTCTCCATGCTTTTTTGAGTTGTCTGCAGCCTTTGTATGTCTCTTTTAGCTAAGGTCCACGTCTCTGCACCATACGTAAGCACTGGAAGGATGCATTGATCAAACACTTTTCTTTTAAGACATAATGGCATATTGCTCTTGAAAATTATGCTGTTTCTTCCAAAAGCTCTCCAGGCAAGTTTTGTACGCCGATTAATTTCTTCACCAATGTGACCCTCACTTGATATCTGCTGTCCAAGATAAACGTACGTGTCTGTTATCTCCAGCTTTTCTCCATCAATCGATAAATCTTCATTTCTTGTAAAAGCATTGTACATCACTTTTGTCTTCTGAAAGTTCATTTTTAATCCCACTTCATTACTCTTGTCAGCAAGTTCCTGGATCATACTCTGGAGCTCTGATGGGGTAGTTGCAAAAATGACTATGTCATCAGCAAAACGAAGGTGGGTTAGATAATCTCCATTAATCTTTATGCCTTTGTTTTCCCAGTTCAGTGATTGAAAGACATTTTCCAATGTGGCATTAAAGAGCTTCGGAGATACGGTGTCACCTTGTCTTACTCCTTTTCCAATTTTTATGTGTGTTGTATTTTCAAACAGCCGAATGTTTGCACTTGCATTTTCATAGATGTTATTAATAATATTAATGTATGCATCTTCAATACCGCAGGATTTCAGAGCCATTGCAACTGCTGATGGTTTCACCGAATCAAAGGCTTTTTCATAATCGATAAAAGCCATGCACAATGGAAGTTCATATTCCCTCGCTCTTTCAATTAGTTCTCTCAGTACGTGGATATGATCTATTGTGCTGTAGCCACTCCTGAATGCAGCTTGTTCTCTCGGTTGAGCCATGTCCAGTGTTACCTTCAAGCGGTGTGAAAGAACTTTAGTGAAGATTTTATAAACTACTGATAGGAGGCTGATAGGTCTGTAGTTTCCGAGATCCTCAATGTCACCTTTCTTATGTAGCAGGATCATTGTAGCGGTGTTCCAATCCTCAGGAATTTTCCCTTCATTAAGGCATCGAGTGAAAATTTGGGCGAGTACTGTTTCGATTTCTCTACTTGCTTCTTGTATGATGTCTACAGTAATTCCATCTTCTCCTGGAGCTTTTCCCCGCTTCATGTTCTTGATTGCATGTGCAACTTCTGCTGGAAGGACTGGAAGAACTCTGGTACTGGTACCTTTCATGATGTCTGGAGTACATGTATCATCCCTTTCATATAATTTGGAGTAGAAATCTTTCACTCTTATATATATCATCATCATCATCATTGTCAACCATTATCAATCCACTGCTGGACGAAGGTCTCCCCAAGTTTCCTCCACAACGGTCTGTCTTGTGCCAGTCTCCTCCATGTCACCCCTGCATACTTTCGAATTTCATCCACCCATCTCCCATGTGGTCTTCTTCTGGGTCTTTTCCTGTCCCTTGGAATCCAATCTAAAATTTCGGCTGTCCATCGATGATCTGTCCTTCTGGCAGTATGTCCAGCCCATTGCCATTTCAGGGATTTAACTTTGCTCATGATGTCTTCCACTCTTGTCATTTTTCGGATCCACGAGTTCCTCTTCTTATCTCTCCTGGTTACACCAAGTATGCACCTCTCCATGCTTATTTGAGTTGTCTGCAGCCTTTGTATGTCTCTTTTAGTTAAGGTCCACGTCTCTGCACCATACGTAAGCACTGGAAGGATGCATTGATCAAACACTTTTCTTTTAAGACATAATGGCATATTGCTCTTGAAAATTATGCTGTTTCTTCCAAAAGCTCTCCAGGCAAGTTTTGTACGCCGATTAATTTCTTCACCAATGTGACCCTCACTTGATATCTGCTGTCCAAGATAAACGTACGTGTCTGTTATCTCCAGCTTTTCTCCATCAATCGATAAATCTTCATTTCTTGTAAAAGCATTGAACATCACTTTTGTCTTCTGAAAGTTCATTTTTAATCCCACTTCTTTACTCTTGTCAGCAAGTTCCTGGATCATACTCTGCAGCTCTGATGGGGTAGTTGCAAAAATGACTACGTCATCAGCAAAACGAAGGTGGGTTAGATAATCTCCATTAATCTTTATCCCCTTGTTTTCCCAGCTCAGTGACTGAAAAACACCCAATGTGGCATTAAGGAGCTTCGGAGATATGGTGTCATCTTGTCTCACTCCCTTTCCAATTTTTATGTGTGTTGTATTTTCAAACAGCCTAATCTTTGCACTTGCATTTTCATAGATGTTATTAACAGTATTAATGTATGCATCTTCAATACCGCAGGTTTTCAGAGCCATTGTAACTGCTGATGGTTTCACCGAATCAAAGGCTTTTTCATAATCGATAAAAGCCATGCACAATGGAAGTTCATATTCCCTCGCTCTTTCAATTAGTTCTCTCAGTACGTGGATATGATCTATTGTGCTGTAGCCACTCCTGAATGCAGCTTGTTCTCTCGGTTGAGCCATGTCCAGTGTTACCTTCAAGCGGTGTGAAAGAACTTTAGTGAAGATTTTATAAACTACTGATAGGAGGCTGATAGGTCTGTAGTTTCTGAGATCCTCAATGTCACCTTTCTTATGTAGCAGGATCATTGTAGCGGTGTTCCAATCCTCAGGAATCTTTCCTTCATTAAGGCATCGAGTGAAAATTTGGGCGAGTAGTGTTTTGATTTCTCCACTTGCTTCTTGTATGATGTCTACAGTAATTCCATCTTCTCCAGAAGCTTTTCCCCGCGTCATGTTCTTGATTGCATGTGCAACTTCTGCTGGAAGGACTGGAGGAACTCTGGTACTGGTATCTTTCATGATGTCTGGAGTGCATGTATCATCCCTTTCATATAATTTGGAGTAGAAATCTTTCACTCTTGTCAAAATTTCGCCTCTATTTCTTGTTACAGAACCATCTTCTTTTCTCAGTGCCATAATCTGTTTTCTTCCCTTACTGAGATGTCCCTTTGCTATCTTTAGGCTTTGGTTGTTTTCAATTGCTTTCCTCACTAGTTCACAGTTGAATTTTCTTACGTCTTCAGTGATACTTTTTCGTACTGTCTTGCATAGCTCTATATATTCCACTTTGGAAGTCACATCTTCTTTAGTTGTCCTTATCTCTCTTCTTTTTTGCATCAACATTTTCGTTTTTCCTGATAATTTATTTACATGCAACTTGTTCTTAGACCCAGCTAATTTTGTTGCTGTTTCCATAAGAGCTTTGGTTACTTTTCTGTTAACTTCAGAGATGTCCACTTCTGCCGATGTTAGGCCTTCTAAAGCAGAGAACCTGTTCTTCAGTTCCAACTTGAAGGTATTATGGTGTTTTTTAAGGTTGGTTATGTCAATAGATTTTGTTTGTCTTATGAGCTTGCCACGTTCAAGTTTAGTGTTGAGGTGCATCTTACATCTCACCAATCTATGGTCACTACCTGTGTTGAACTTGTTTAGCACACTGCAGTCTTCTATGACGAATTTTTTGTTACACATAATAAAATCAATTTCACTTGTCGTCCCATTTGGATGTCTCCATGTCCATTTCCTGTGTGGCTTTTTCTTGAAGAAGGAGTTCAAGATGAAAAACCCTTCTGCCTCTGCAAACTCAACGAGAGTATTTCCACGCTGGTTTCTGTTGCCGTGACCGAATTTACCTACTGAAGTTTCATTCTGTTGCCGTTGCCCTATTTTTGCATTGAAATCTCCCATAATTATTTTCAAGTGCTGCTTACCTTTATTATTTAGATGACAAATTTCCTCATCAAATTCTTCAATTTCTTCTTCAGGATGACTTGTGGTGGGTGCATAAGTTTGAATAATCTGAGCCTGGTATCTTTTCGAGAGTTGGATAACAAGCCGTGCAGCTCTGTCAGAGGAACTTTCAACTTCTACAACTTTATCCTTCAGTTTCGTGTTTATTATAAATCCAACACCACTAGTTCTGCCAGTATCTGTCCTATGATAGTAGAAGAGATGTCCACTTTTCAGTTCGATGAGATCTTCTCCTTTTCTCCTTACCTCACTTAGCCCCACGATGTCCCACTTGATCCTTTGTAGTTCCTCTTCCAATTCAAGAAGCCTTGAATCAGAAGATAGGGAGTGTCCATTGTACGTTGCCAAGGTCAGCATCAGATGGCAGCCTAGTCCGGTCCTCCGGGGATTCTTAGCACCCTCTGCCTTCATGTCGCACTGGCCGCTGCCTTGGCCAGGTACATTCCAGCTGCCGGAGACTGAGGGCCAAGATTTAAGTTGTGGAGTCATTTTGGAGGGGTTTGGCCATAACTCACCACGCTGGCCAAGCGGGTTGGTGAGTGTGGGATAGAATTTCCTCTAATCCCGATGGTATAGTTATACCGCTATTGGCGGTCGTCAGAGCCCCTTTAGTGGGAACAGGATGTACCACGAGAAGGCGGGGTTGACATTTGTCAAGGAGAGGCTGTGATGTTACGCATCACCTGACCTTACATCCCATATATATATATATATATATTCTATTAAGAAGAAACTGAAGCTAAAAATTTTTTAACTCATACCAAGTACAACATAGAAAAGGTTATGTATTGACCGGTGTGAGTAAAAAGAAAAAAAAAAGAACAAGTGAATGCAGAAAGTGTCGAGAATACTGAGCCTTGGCTTTATCAAGGACCAGCAAAAACTCTGCATTTTCTCACTTCCACAAAGACCTATTTGGAAATGGGTTTCTGCAAAGTCATGGATGCAAGTAATTAACCCACCTAAAAATATAAATATATATGTCATGTCCTCCGCAGAGTTGTACGAGTATTGCAAATCTATTCCTGTTCTTTAAGGAATATAAATTCATTAAAAATCACTCCACTTGCTCCGATAACTACCTTTACACATTTAGATATATTGATGATCTGCTGTGTATAAATAATTCAGAAGTTATAGAGAGTGATTTTGATAATATCTATCCTAGCTCTCTTAAATTATGTAAAACCAACCACAGTAATCAGGAACTTGAGTTCCTAGACTTAAGCATTAAACTTAACAGAAGTAACCCATCTATTAGCCTCTTTGATAAAAGAGTTAATTTTCCTTTCAAAGTAATTAAATATCTACACTGGAATAATAACATATCCACCAAAGTAATTGAGAATGTACTGATTTCTCAGGTGCTTAGAATTTCAAGAATTTGCAGCAACAATTTAGACTTCAATTACCACATTATTATACTTTTAGACAGTTTTCTAGAGAACAAAATTCCTACTTCTTTCATTAAAAGAACTTTAAGAAAAATTATTCTGAATAATAGAGTAAGGTTGACAGATCTGCTTTAATTTTCTACACAGTTAGTAATATGATTCTGACCAATGAAAGCCTTTTGGAAGTTGGCTAGAGGATGGTATTAACTACTAAAAGGAACCTTAGTGCTATGGATAAGAAGGTCCTATTAAAAATAAAAAATTAAATAATATAGATAAAATCACAAAAAAACTTAAAAATCTGTTTATATAAGAAAATAAAAATAAATATAAAAGAAAACTAGTTATTCACTCACCAGAATAGCTATACTAAAAATAGTAAAACTAACATTAAAATTAATAGGATTCTGAATAGTCTATAGAAGCTCACTAAGGTGATTAAATACATGCAAAGATTATTAAATACACTACATGTGTATTTCATGATATTTCTCATGTATTCTGGAGAGTTTATTCTACTCTTTCTGATCATACAGGTCCACAATCTTAATTATATATATTTTTTCTCTGGTTAAAACTCTCCGCGAGTAGGATTTTTCAGAGTGTGGAGGCCTTCAGCCCCACCCACACTGCCCCCCCAGCCAATTGGGAGGGGCAGGGGTGTTTGGAAGTTTGGGAAGAAAAGTCGGCCATGTTTCCTCTAGTGTGAAAGAAGCAAAGTTGCATAAGAGGTAAGCTCTCTTCTTTGTCTTTTGGTTGTTAGGTATTCCGGGCTCAATATTTGAACTTCTTGAACATTTTTTCTTTCCTTGCTTTAAGTTTTTAGGCACTAGCAAGTCTTTATTTTTTTTTTGCATATTTTAACTCTTACTTTTCTTGGTATTTTTGCGCGTTTTTTAGGGAACTAAGGCTAAGCAGCCGCCCGATTCGTTGTACTTGTAGTCTGCGCTGTATTTTCAATGCAGTTAAGGACTTATTAACTACTTAATTATGCACTTAAAGCACTTCTGAAATACTTTGTACATATTGCAACTAATTGTTTATGTAACATAACCTTCACAAAGCATTTCTTCAGTTTATTATTGTCTTTATTTTATTCTCGTTTTTGTGTAGTCAGAAGTAGTGGAGTAGGGGGGTTTTCTAATCCAGTTTTCTTTCAAGAATCTGTGCTTTAAAAATGTTAAGAACTTGTAATACTTTTGTATTGATATTCAGGTTTGAATTCTCTCTCAGGCGAACTTGACTATTTGTTAATTACTGAACATTATTTCTAGTTCATTATGTCACTCTTACAATTTGAGTTTTCTATAATCATCTTCTTTCTGTTTAATAGTAACAGATGAAGAGCATGGGTCGGGCCAGGAGAGTTATGGATGCAATCTAAATTGTTTACTAAAGCTAGGTCATACAACTCTGCGGAGGACATGACATATATATTTATATTTTTAGGTGGGTTAATTACTTGCATCCATGACTTTGCAGAAACCCATTTCCAAATAGGTCTTTGTGGAAGTGAGAAAATGCAGAGTTTTTGCTGGTCCTTGATAAAGCCAAGGCTCAGTATTCTCGACACTTTCTGCATTCAGTTGTTCTTTTTTTTTTTTTTTTTACTCACGCCGGTCAATACATAACCTTTTCTATGTTGTACTTGGTATGAGTTAAAAATTTTTTTAGCTTCAGTTTCTTCTTAATAGAATGTGAATTCTAAATTTTCATAACTGCTGCGTTGCACGTTTTGATCTTCAGGTTGTTTTGCAACTTTTGTTTTAAATTTTAAAGTTTTTCTTATGTATTCGGCTTTACTCTTTAGTATATATATATATATGAAGCATAATTAACCCCCCCAGATTTTGGAGCCCACCCCCCACCCCGTTGAATCAAAGCGATTAACATAACCAAGCTGGTGCAAATGATTTTCAGTGCTGGATTTGGATATTTTGTGTGTGTCGGCTATCTCCCGTGTGGTATAACATTGATTGTTCTCAATATCTCGATTTGATCACTATCAACTTCAACTGGTCTACCCGGCCGTGGAGCATCGTCCAGGCAGAAATCTCCAGAACGAAACTTCGCTAACCACTTTTGACACATTTGATCAGTCACAGCACCTTCTCCATACACTGCACAAATATTTTTTTTTGCATTTTAGTTGTGTTTTTACCTTTCTTGAAATAATAAAGCATGATATGCCAAAAATGTTGCTTATTTTCTTTGATCTTCCATATTAAAATGGCTACCCAAAAATTTACCAATTTTTATAATTTATTTGTGAAATGCATGCTGATTTGACAGCTGTCACAATACAATCCAACAAAATTGTTTCAAATAAAGGTAAAGACAACTAAGCGCTACTAGAGCGCCAGCCATCTTACAGAAAAACCGAATGAACTTTTTGACCAACCCAATATAATATGATCACTCTCTGTGTTGAACCTGTTCAGCATACTGCAGTCTTCAATGACAAATTTCTTGTTGCGCATAATAAAATCAATTTTACTTGTTATTCCATTGGGATGCCTCCATGTCCATTTCCTTTGTGGTTTTTTTTCCCTGAAGAAGGAGTTCATGATAAAACCTTTCTGCCTCTGCAAACTCTACGAGAGTATTTCGATGCTGGTTTCTGTTCCCATGTCCGAATTTATCTATTAAAGTTTCATTCTGTTGCCCTATTTTCACATTGAAATCATCCATAATGATATTCAAGTGCTGCTTGCATTTATGATTTAGATGCCGAATTTCTTTGTAAAATTCTTTAACTTCTTCTTCAGGATGACTTGTAGTGGGCGTTTAAGCTTGAATATTCTGAGCCTGGTGTCTTTCTGAAAGTTGGATAATGAGTCGCGTAGCTCTGTCTAATAAATGTATTAATTTGACAAATACCATGTGGTATTAAAATTCTTACAGACACTCTTAAATTAATTAAGCAGCTGTATAAAACAGGCTCAAACTACAGCGTGTTATGTAGTAACTTGACAAGTTTCTTAAAAATTTTCTAAGCAAGTCTTGACTTGTGAAGTTTATGTGAACACTAGTCGTATTTTGCATTTACATATGATGGCTTTTGGACCATGGTTTCCAACCAGTCAAAATTTGGCACATCTGACCAATTGTATGGTGTTTTGTTTGGAGGTTTAATGGCAGTGTGCTACTCAGTAAGCTATAAGCAGTGACCCGTCTCTGATTTAAGGTCACTGACTCTAGGGAAGGGAGAGAGCCAGTGCTGTAAGGCAAACACACCATTCATGCCTCACCCAGGATTCAAAATTGGACCTATATCAGAAGCCAGTTCTTAGACCAAAAGCTGCAAATTTGTGTCTTAGTAATTCAGTTTTTAAGAAAATTAAAAATAATCACAAAAATGCAAAAGTGGAAAAAACAAGATGGAAATGGTGCATCAATGTATTCAACAATATCGAGCTTCATATTCAATTTCATCTCAGTTCTAATCACCACAAACATACTCGTTTATGCAAAAGATTAAGTGAGTGCAAGATTTCTTTAATCTGTTACCATAAAAAACCATTCATATATCCCATGATCTTTTAAAACATTCTTGAATATTCATATCAGATTAATAAGTGTATACAAAAGTTCAAAGCAACAGCAGAATGCACAGTGTACATTTTGCCCACACCTGTTGTCCTACAACAGCAGTGAGCAAATGAATAG
The DNA here is from genome assembly GCA_039090855.1 of Macrothele yani. Taxonomy (NCBI): domain Eukaryota; kingdom Metazoa; phylum Arthropoda; class Arachnida; order Araneae; family Macrothelidae; genus Macrothele; species Macrothele yani. Next base: position 68,920,208 of record CM077016.1, on the reverse strand, counting down.
GGTGTCAAGCACATGTGAGATGATTATTCCTGATACAGCTCAGTCATCAGGGTTCGAATGGTATTTGATATATGAATACTTAAAAACTCAAACTCACAATTTTTGAATTGCAAGATAAAACATGTGGATCAGATGTCCTTGAGAAAATCACTAAAACACTAAATTCAATGAAGATTAACATGCAAGAAATAGCTTCAGTGACAACTGATAGTGCACCTGCCATGATAGAAATCAAATCCGGATTCATAACTGCATGGGGGACGTTTGGAAGTAAGTGGAAGAGTTTGATATATACCCTCATTTTACTATATTTTCATCAAGAAAACCTTTGTGGTTATGTGTCTGGGAAGGATTCTTTCAAACAAATGATAGACGTGATTGTCAAAATTGTAATATGGATGTGATTGTCAAAATTGTTAGATCGATGTGGTTGTCAAAATTATTAATTGCCTTGTAAGAGAGGAATCTGTGATCCATCATCAGTTTGTTGAAGCACTGAAACAAGCTAAAAATTGTGAATACCAGGATTTATTGACTTGTCAATATTTGATAGCTAAGTTGTGGCAAAGTGCTGGAATGATTTGTTTCATTGGTCCTAGAAACATGAAAATTTCTGGCAGAAGAGCAACAGCTTGAAAAGATATCTAAAATTAAGAATTTCATACAGCAGTGTGATCTTCTTTTCTTGTGTGACTAAATGAATTGAATGTGAAGTTTCGTGGTAGAGGGAAGTTAATTATTGACCAAATCATTAATTAACTTGTGTGTGGCTAAATCGTACATGTTAATAAATTTACCATAAAACTGTCACTTACCTTGACTCAGAAACAGCAGACTTGACTCATTTTCAGATTCTCTCAATTTTTTTTTAAGAACGAAGTTCATATTCACAATGGAAATCTTTAGCTTTATGTTGAATAGTTGAAAAATCTTTATAAAAAAATATATTCAAATTTGTTTCTCTGATTTTGACAAATTTGAACCAGTATTTATGCTTCTGTGTGATCCATTTCAATTCAGTATTTATCATTTCAGTAAGTATCTTCATTGTTGTCTTTGGATAGCCAAGGGTTTGAAACAGACACGGTTGCACTACAAAGCATGGAGTGCATACAGACCTATAAAATTGCTAAGTTAATCAAATGTGGGAATTAATTCTGACTGAACAGCAGTCTCTGCCAATTTTAAAGTAGGAATTGCCAAATTATTTTCAGTGCTTGGGTCAACATAGTTGTGTGAATCAACTTTATAATTTCCACTACAAAAAAAAAAAAAAAACAAGTAAAAAAATCAATGTTGTGTCATAGATGAGAAACTGGAAGCTGAGTTACATTTTTTCACATATATCGTTGTTCAATTTTCGCTAAGTTGCGATGAACATACTTTTTACGTGGCTACGATATTCAAATTCGGTTGACATTAAATGTCCGTAAATACTGTTTCACACGTTATACAAGTTCCGCTATCGGGAGTTTGCAAAAGGACATTAACGTAGTATTGGCAATTGAAATCAAGTATAATAATAATAAGTATCTATACTTACAATATTTATAGTGGCTGTAGGTGCTTCATATGCGCGTCATCCAAGAATGTGAATTCTTTCAATTGTGAAGTTAAAATTCATGATACTGTAAAATCTGCGCCAGATAAAATTAAACAAGATGAATTTTTTACAATGCAAAAAAATTCTTTAACATCGATGAAATAAGAAACTGAATTAAAACCTTGTTGAATTTTTAAAAACGAACTACAATCCTGAAGAGGAGACTATCTTGACCGCGAAGCATCCTGATACATAATGAAAACCAAAGATGAATTATACTTTTGCCAAAACCTCAAAAATAAACAATCTTGAAAAAGAAAATACAAACATACAAATCTCCCGAATGCGAAGCACCAAACTAGTTTCTGCTACAATTTATAGCCATCATCAGTGGTAGGTGCACGGACAATAGGATCACCGCACTCACTCGCTCAGGTATGCAGCCTAACCCCAATGTATGTTCAGCCCTGTCGTGTAGATATTTGCGCATCATGATTTAGGTTCAACTGCACATATCAATGGTGTCGCCATCTGTAGTCAAACAAAAATATACTAGTAGCTTTTACGTAGAAATATTCAACTGTATTATTTTAAGTAATATTTGATGTCACTTGTTTTTTGTTAATATTTTTCCTCTTGAAATGTTTCCTCTCCTGTTCAATAAGGTACTTCCATGCAAAGTGAAGCTCCACTGGACTATTAACGTTACAGTTGTATCTTTTGGTTTTCTCAATGACTACAGCCTCGGAGGTTAGAATCTGGGCATGTGATCTATGTGATGTTAGAATTTTTGTGTTAGTCCAATCAGGAGTTACATGATTTTTGATACAATGTTGTATTAATGAAGTTTTTTCATCTTTTCTTGTCCAGTTCGTAATATGTTCATTTAATCTAGTCAAAAATCTTCTACGCGTACTTCCGATATATACTTTGTCTTTTTGGTTATCATCCGTAACTGTTGGAATGACATAAACTCCAGATTTATTTAGAATTGATCTATTATTAGTAGTAGTAAGTATGCTTCCATTGTCAATAACTGTTTCTGCGATGTTAATATTGTTGTTGTAACATTCTTTTTTTAAAATAGTACTAATAGAAGGTAAGTATGGAAATTTTCCATAATATTGCTGTATTTCTTTTTTAATGTTATTATCGAAACGATGTATATTGGCCGTAATGTTGTTATATAAAGATTTGACTAATCCTTTACTATATCCAAATTCTTCTGCAGTTTTTTCAATCCATTTTAGCTCTTTGATCTCCAATTCTTTATTGGATGAGTGTGTCATTGCTCTTTTAATATAAAAGCGGAATGCTGCAGTCTTATATTTCCAAGGGTGCGTAGAATCTCTTGGGATAATTGCCTGTACATATGATGGCTTCCGGTATACAGAATATTCTATAATTCCGTTATCCTTTTGTATAGATATATCCAAGAAGTTTAGCTAGCCATTAACCTCAATTTCTTTACTAACCTGTATAGATTGATAACAATTGTTAAATTTAGCAATGAAATTATCCATTTCAAGATTGGAGTGCTGCCAAAACAGTAAAATATCATCTACATATCGGAGATATACATATATATTAGAATGATCTAATATACAGTTTTCAATATCTTGCAGAACTTTATATCCCAATACTCCAACAGATGTCGCTATTGACTTAATTAATTCCAGATTGGATGAAGAAAATCTTACTGATAAAGTCAGAAACAGTATTGTATCTGCATTATCTTTTGTAGCAAATAATAATTATTTCACATTTAATGGGATAATTTATAAACAGCAATATGGCGCCCCTATGGGGTCCCCAATTTCAGGGCTACTGGCCGAAGTTGTTCTGCAAGATATTGAAAACTGTATATTAGATCATTCTAATATATACTTACCATATGTATATCTCCGATATGTAGATGATATTTTACTGTTTTGGCAGCACTCCAATCTTGAAATGGATAATTTCATTGCTAAATTTAACAATTGTTATCAATCTATACAGGTTAGTAAAGAAATTGAGGTTAATGGCCAGCTAAACTTCTTGGATATATCTATACAAAAGGATAACGGAATTATAGAATATTCTGTATACCGGAAGCCATCATATGTACAGGCAATTATCCCAAGAGATTCTACACACCCTTGGAAATATAAGACTGCAGCATTCCGCTTTTATATTAAAAGAGCAATGACACACTCATCCAATAAAGAATTGGAGATCAAAGAGCTAAAATGGATTGAAAAAACTGCAGAAGAATTTGGATATAGTAAAGGATTAGTCAAATCTTTATATAACAACATTACGGCCAATATACATCGTTTCGATAATAACATTAAAAAAGAAATACAGCAATATTATGGAAAATTTCCATACTTACCTCCTATTAGTACTATTTTAAAAAAAGAATGTTACAACAACAATATTAACATCGCAGAAACAGTTATTGACAATGGAAGCATACTTACTACTACTAATAATAGATCAATTCTAAATAAATCTGGAGTTTGTCATTCCAACAGTTACGGATGATAACCAAAAAAGACAAAGTATATATCGGAAGTACGCGTAGAAGATTTTTGACTAGATTAAATGAACATATTATGAACTGGACAAGAAAAGATGAAAAAACTTCATTAATACAACATTGTATCAAAAATCATGTAACTCCTGATTGGACTAACACAAAAATTCTAACATCACATAGATCACATGCCCAGATTCTAACCTCCGAGGCTGTAGTCATTGAGAAAACCAAAAGATACAACTGTAACGTTAATAGTCCAGTGGAGCTTCACTTTGCATGGAGGTACCTTATTGAACAGGAGAGGAAACATTTCAAGAGGAAAAATATTAACAAAAAACAAGTGACATCAAATATTACTTAAAAAAATACAGTTGAATATTTCTACGTAAAAGCTACTAGTATATTTTTGTTTGACTACAGATGGCGACACCATTGATATGTGCAGTTGAACCTAAATCATGATGCGCAAATATCTACACGACAGGGCTGAACATACATTGGGGTTAGGCTGCATACCTGAGCGAGTGAGTGCGGTGATCCTATTGTCCGTGCACCTACCACTGATGATGGCTATAAATTGTAGCAGAAACTAGTTTGGTGCTTCGCATTCGGGAGATTTGTATGTTTGTATTTTCTTTTTCAAGATTGTTTATTTTTGAGGTTTTGGCAAAAGTATAATTCATCTTTGGTTTTCATTATGTATCAGGATGCTTCGCGGTCAAGATAGTCTCCTCTTCAGGATTGTAGTTCATTTTTAAAAATTCAACAAGGTTTTAATTCAGTTTCTTATTTCATCGATGTTAAAGAATTTTTTTGCATTGTAAAAAATTCATCTTGTTTAATTTTATCTGGCGCAGATTTTACAGTATCATGAATTTTAACTTCACAATTGAAAGAATTCACATTCTTGGATGACGCGCATATGAAGCACCTACAGCCACTATAAATATTGTACGTATAGATACTTATTATTATTATACTTGATTTCAATTGCCAATACTACGTTAATGTCCTTTTGCAAACTCCCGATAGCGGAACTTGTATAACGTGTGAAACAGTATTTACGGACATTTAATGTCAACCGAATTTGTACATTTTTTCAGTTTGAAATTATTCAACAAGAATTTCTGGAACTTGTTATAGACAAAGTATGTCAACAATTGCACTAATTTCTGGTCAGTTTTCTACTCATTTTTTAAAGCTAAAGAGGACAAACTTGAAGAAAAGTAAACCTAAATAAATGAATAAAAGTGCATACGTGGCATGTGTTTCCTTGAATACCACAGATTTTGTGCTTAATTTTGGTAGTATGGTGAATGTTATCTTGAATTTGCCACTCTTGTGGCAAAAAACAAAAAAATGTTCACTACTACAGCTTTAAGATATCATAAAAAGAACTTCACTGCTGGGTTTGTCGTCCTTTTGAAACAAATAATTGTACATGCTTCAGTCTTCTATGCTATTTTCTTGTTGGAATCCAAAGTTCACACATTATTAATTTTGTTTTTGCATCATAGTTACCGTTGTGATGTAGTTAATGACAGTGGGAAGGGCGGGCACTGAAGGCTTAAGCAATATATTGTAGACTAAAACAAAAGTATGTAAACTAACTTTGCTATGATAACCATCTCATATCTACTAAAAGAAAACTTACGGAGATAAAAAGGTGTCACCATGGCAGCTGAATTGAAGTATTTTTGTTTTAGGTGCTCAGCAGATTATTACTTTAGCCTTCATTGAACATATTTGCACAATGCTAAATTGAAATATAGTCAATTGCTTGAAAAGTTGTGATGAGGGGAGACAAAAGATGCAAGAAGTAATAGTTTTTAAAAAAATAACACAGGAGGACTGAAGTACTTGAAACAATTTGCTTTGAGTTTTCTAAAGATCGGAAAGTTTTTAGTATGATATGTCGAAGGAATTGCTTTGTAGTGATAAAGTGTGGTTTGTGTGTGGCTAAATCACACGAATACAGATTTTCTTATAAAAGGTATATAAAATCTTTAAATTAGCCTTTGTCTGGTACATTTCATGTTGAGCCTTTTTTTTTTTTTTTTTTTAACTTATTTTTGATTTTTTGTAAAATAGTTGTGTGTCGAGCAGTCACATTAAAAAGCAATATGCATGACAAACAAATGACTATGTGAGGTGTACCCGAGCCTGCAGGCATTTCAGTTAGCAGTGGCAATTCAGCCCTGATGAATTCTTTGAAGATGAAAAAAGTCAGTGCACGATGCATCCCATGAATATTGACAGACAAGCAAAAGGCATACCACAAATGAATGTGCCTCACCAACTTGAACGTGCTTTGTGCAGATCTAATAAAGTTCAGGTCTTAGATTGTTACGATTGATGAAACATGGGTTCATCACTTTGACCCAGAAACTGAAAAACAGTCTAATATAGAAGCATGCATCTTCACCTCCTAAATTTTATTTGCATTTTTGAACTTCACTTTTAGTTGGTAAAGTTCGATGAACACTTACCGCACGTGGGGCTTGGCTTTCAATTCATATTTCCGTTTTTTGGATGCGGCACGGGGGTTTTTCATTTGGCTACGGGTCCGCTTCTTTTTTTCTCCGTTGGAATTTATTTTGTCTCATCACCAAATGAGTTTTTCCCTTGCTGCATCCTCATTTACTTCAATATTTATTCATACCCGAGTACTTTCAGTAAAATTCCTTTACCGTCTTCAAGGGGACGTTTTGCTCCGACTAGCACGGACCGTGTCAGCTGGGCATTTCGGTGGTTCTCGCGGGCTGCTTCTGTCATCGTCTATCGCTTCTTCTTGGGCGTTGTGGCGCCATCTCTTGTTGGTCAGTGATCTCCCTTTTCGAACTTTTTCATTTTTTTGCTCAATTTTTATTAAATTTTTCCAGCTGTTTCTCAAATTATTAGGGTCATTATGGTTGCAAACTTTTGTCCTATTTTTTTCAATCATTACCGACTCTGCTATTATGAGGTGTTTTTCGGATTTACAGCTTTTAATGATTTTTATATTTTCGAATTTAGGATATTTTTGGTTATCCAGACAGTATTGGATAAGTGCTGTTTTTTCTTCTTTTTTCTGCCAGTTTTTTACGTGTTGTTTTAATCTGTGTTTGAGCTTATTTTATGTTGCTTCATCAATTTTATGTTGCTTCATCAGCCAGGAAGGTGATTGCATCAGCTTTTTGGGATTCTGAAGGCATCACCATGATTGCTTGGAAAAAGGCACTGGTCCATAATATTGGAATCTCATTGGCCAGTTTCACACAGTCATCAAGGAAAAGAGGCATGGAAAAATGTGAAGAGCTGTCTGTCTTCCAAAACAATGCACCAAGTCAGGGAGACAGCTGTATGCGACCCTGAATGTGAAGACAACATATACAGATAGCTGGATTTCAATTGTTTCACCATTCATCCTATTCTCCGCGAGAAGTGATGTGCCTCCGAAGCTGAAGTGTTCATAGCTGTGGGTGTGCGGTTGAAAAACCCAGATAAAGCCCCCCCCCAAGTGATCAAGGCACTAAGGCTTCAGTGGGAGAAGTGCTTTGCAGTGGCTGGGGAATAAATATTTCAGAAAATAAAAGAAAAAGATCCTAATGTCACAACTTTCTGATATGAGTTCGAATATGAAATTTTTGAATAACACTCATACATAAAACAATGTTGAACGAAATTTTGGCAAAACATCACAATAGAAAACGTAACTTGCCTTGTACTATTGATGTGCATTTACTGACTTGTTTGTTTGAAGTTTGGGTAAAGCATGTATAAGAACTGTGAGTATTATACTGCATGTATATTTTTTGGCAGGAGAAAACCTGGACCGTATTGAAGTTATTATTGCGGAGACTGGAAAAGATAGTCTTTCAGACATGTGTAAGCAAACAAAGGTTGTTCTGAATTGTGTGGGGCCTGTAAGTACTTTTAACATTTTATTTTAGATTATTAAACAATGCTAAACATTGTAGACCACCATGTGGTTATATTTTCCTTACACATTTAGTTTTCTTTTTTTTTTTTTTTAATTTCGTTAGTGCTTTTTAGCATAATCTGGACTCACCTCTTTTGAAGTACTTTTTTAATCAAAAATTTCCTGACAATGACTGTGCTTTTTTTTTTTCAAAGTGAACAAATAATATTTTACCTGTTTTACTCCTGCAGACTTAATATAGATACAAATCAGGGGCGGCGGAAAGTGAAGTTCGTCGACCGGGCCTGAAATTTCGAATTGTGGTGCACCCTCTTTCAGTGGCGTAAGTAGCACAATGTGCACCCCCCTCCCGCCAGTTTTACTTCAGCGCCCCTAAGCGCATTCCCAGGATTTCAAGCACGAGGGAGGATGCGTGTTTCGCGGGTGTTTTTGGTGGATGGGAGGGAGGGAGGGGGGAGGGAGGGGGGGGTCAGGAACTCAGAGAAAGTATCTGGAAAAATAATGTTGGTACCTAGAGCTCTGTAGTTTTAACTTTTGAAGTAATAGATTTAACAATAAATGTAATTGTTTTGTACAACACTAAAATAAATAACTTGGCAAAATCACCCTCTTGTACATGGCAGATCCGCGTTTGCTGTGAATAAACGTTGGCGCCTGTCGTGCACGTAATCCTAGGTGACTGACTGACTAATTCCCTACATCCTCCATGGGGAATACCCATGTAGCCTCACGTTTTTCCTCAGCAGCGCAGTGAGATGGCGATTGGAGAACAATTGAATAGCTTCAATCTGTAGGACATCCAGTGCTTTAAAAGTGAAACTTGACATTTATTTAGGCAAAGCTAAGTGTATCTTAAAAGAAAATATGAACCTTTGGGTTAATTATTTGTTTGCCTTTGTGCGTGTTCGAAGTTTTTCAAAACTATAACTGGAAGCTGCAGTACGCCCCTTGGTTACCCCCCCCGCGGCTGCGGGGGTGGTAATTATGCCACTGCCCTCCTTCCTTCCTGTTTCCTTGAACAAACAGAAGAAAAGCAATGCCTAAGGAGATTTGTTAGGGATTAGGACCTCCTGACCACTTACCTAGAGCAACTTTCTAAGGCACATCACAACAAAAAATCAGACGTATGCCAAATAAAACCCTTGGCTAAAATTATTGACCGGGCCAGGGCCCTGGTGGCCCGGGCGGTTCCGCCGCCACTGATACAAATAACATCCCTTGTGTTGTAACTGATCAGCACTTTGAAAAACTCCAATCACTCCTTCTGGACAGAAGGAATGTCTAATCTGAATGGAAGGAGTCAAATCTGCATTGATTTTAGGCTTTATATGAACACGACTTGAAAAATACCATGCCCAAGATGTCCAGGGCATGTAAATTATTGGCCTGGGCAAGTAAAAATGAAATCTAGTTGCCCGACAGGGCAACTAGATTTAAAGAAAAAAGAAAGTTTGGAATGTAGAATTTTCTACTCTAGAAAAAAAGACTGTCATCGCATGTTTTTCATTTTACTGCAAATCACCAGAAGTTGTATTATTGTTACGGAATGAGTGCCAAGGCCAGAAAAATAGCGCTTCTTCAATTATATTGTGCCCTACATCCAGAAATTGTGGCCATACATAGTTTTGCCCCAGATGTCGTTTACAGTTGACGACGGGATGCATGCCTCGGATGAAACTAGTCTCCGATGTTTAGTGACAAAATGCGTAAACTGCCATGAAACAGGAGGACACAGACTGATGGGTAAAAAAGCCGTGCTTTATGGGGAGAGGGAGCACCTTTGGGAGGGAGTGACAATGGAATCTTGATTGCACTGCCCTGGGTGGGGTTGGTTTGAAACAAAGGCTAAGTTTCGTTTAAGGACGAGCCTGCACACTTAGCCAGGAGAAGAGCAAAAATTGCTGACGCCGATAACTTAGTTTGTCTGAGAGACCAGTAGTTCGTGTTAGCTGCGGATAGAAGTTGTATTTAGTAATGGATACGCAGTGTTGTTTTTTTTTTGGAAAAAAATCCGGCAATGAGAGTATATCTCACAGTAAGCAATTATGTTGAATTCCCAATCTGTCAGTGGTTGTACAAATTTGTCTTCCACATTATTGAGTGACGTAATTTCGTAATAGGAATCTACATTGTTGGCAAAACTTACGCAAGCAGACTGTGATGGAGTGTAAAAAAAAAAAAAAAAAAAAAAAAAACTCTGTTGCACTGTTCAGGAATCTTGGATAAAAGCATTTAATTGGCTAAAGTCTAATGATGACAAGACTTATGTGGTGCACTGTTTGCACAAACAATCCAAATTTGCCAATACCACCAAAAAAAATTTCAAGGAATGTGGGGTGTCAGGTGATAAAATAGTTTAATAACTATAACTGCACACAACAGTATTGAAGACATAAGGATTGCCTTTGTTTCTAAACAACAATTCTTGAGATATTTTATGATGCAAAATCACTTCTGTTTGCACAAGAGAAAAAGGTAAATAATTTTTTAATTCAAAATTGTTGTTGAAAACTACTTAAGCTGCTGTACAGTTAACTATGATTATTTTTAATTTTTTTGCAAAACACAGGACGTATATTAAAAATTCTTGAACATGGCATCATCACTAATTTTCTCAAATGCCATTGATTATCTTTCTTAAAATTTGAGATATATGCTTTTGTGCACTTTGAATACAGACACTTTAAAATGGCGATGCAAAAGTTGTATAAAAAGTTTATCATAATTTTTAACTTTAAAAAATGAGGCTTCTGTTTTTTGTTATCTTAAAATACATTTTTTTCTGGGCATGTAGATTTTACTTCTGGACAAGTAAATATTTTCTGCACATGCCCAGCTGGGCATGTAACTTTTTAGATAGTTTTCAAGCCTTGTATGGAGCAGTCCACCACTGTAAGTCGCAACGAGCATTTCAGTAATTTAGAGTGTCAAGAATACCATTCTGAAAACATAGAAATGTACTTTCAGTGTCATCCTAAATTGCTGGCACATCATCATTTCTAGTAAATCCTAACATAGATATTGAAGTTCTAATCACTGTTACTGTAATTTTATAGTGAGCACTTGGGTAATTCAGGAAATTAAGAAATTCACTCTGATTAAGCTCATCTTAGATATATTTTGCACCGTTTGATGTAATATTCTTTTCTCTGTCATGTAAGTTTTGACATTTCTGTTTATTAGGCCTACTTGTTAAAAATATTGTTGTCTGTCTATCTTTACATTTTTGTTTTAGAACTGATCTCCCATTCTTCCCCACATGAACACATGATAAATTCATGTCCTACTGCCAGAGTGGCTACAACTTTTCTAAAGTTGGGGCTTCTGAAAGAATTTTGTGTTTACTCTTACATAAGTTCCTCTCCCATGCATGTTCTTGTGTGCAGCCATAACTTGGAGGTGTAACTGGCCCTCCAATGCTTTTTCCTTTTTCAAATAAATATATTTGGAAATTAAACTATTTATATTTGCTATGAATATAAATATATTTATACTTTCAAAGGTACATTAAAAAATAAAGTCTTTACTTCATCAAGTTAAAATTCTGAGAATTCATTGTTCATCTGCCAAAAAATGAAGATTCAAGTTTTTGAAATATGTTAAGATCTGATAGTTTGCTTCCTCACAAGAATAGCCCAAGCTGTACTTGTGTTCCTTGCATTTTTTTTTTTTTTTGAAAGAGAGGGAGATTCCCAAATCATTTCATTGTATAGGTTTGCCTTCATATTTGTTTTGTTTACAGTCTCTTATGTGTGAAAACAGAATTGTTGACTCTCTTCCTCAGGTGCTATGTCTAGACAAGGGTGTAAGCTATTCATTACCATAAGCTGTTCAGTCATGGGGATGAATATTCTGAGGAATGGGGATCGTGATCAAGTGGTTTCCTTGAAATACCATGAAATATGAGATTACACCAGTATACAATACAAATTTGAAGTTGTGATTCTGTCTATTGGTGTAAATTATGACAAGAGTGGTAAGTCAAATAATATCCAAAAACTTGAAAATTTCATAGTCCTGGAGAGGGAATCGAACCCGCTTCTCCTTATTTACACTCGAGTATGCTAACCACTACACCACCCAGAACGACCAGGTCTCAAGTTTTTGAGTAATTTGAATTTAACACATTACAGGAATTGCCAGTCAAAGAAACGGCATTCATTTTTTAATGCTGTTGCTTGTTTATGAATGCTGTTGCATTAAAAAATGAATGCAACAGCATTCATTTTCTGGGAGACACAGGTTCGATTCTCGTTCCAGGACAATGACATTTTCAAGTTTTCGGATATTATTTGACTTGCCACTCTTGTCATAATTTAGACCAATAGACAGAATCACAACTTCAGAAGTGGTTACCTGTGGCTTTCTTCCTTAAATGTCAAAGGGCATGCACCAGAAATGGCTCAACACATCCAGTGTCAATTGTAAAGATCAGTCGATGGAAACTGGAAAACCACTGGTTGGTCGGCGATGGGATTAGAACCTAGAATAGTCACCTACCGTATAGACAGGAAGGCTAGTGATTAGCCAAATGTGTTGTGCTGATGGTGGTTCTAGGCTCAGCCTGTATCAAATTAGGATTGCACTGTGGAAGCTTGTTATTGAACAATTTTTCAGATTCTCATTCAGTAACTGGAATTCATAGTGTAATTAAGTGCAGTTTGGGGTAGGTTCAGGTGCTATGTGAAACCTTAACAAGTTCTTGTGCATTTTAGCATCTTGTCATCCATGGTGTTTCAGATGGACAGTTGCTACTTATGTGTATTATAAAAACAGTAAATGTTCATTTTTCACCTGTAACTTTTATTTTGTAGATATGTATAGTTGTGTTTTCAGGGTAAGAAAATTTTTTAGAAATTCCATTTGCAACTTATTTGAAGCTAAGCAGTATATGATGTATGATTAGAAGAATGCGATGTCCTTTGAAGGAGGATTTTTTTCCCATGTAAGTTTCTCTTGCACTGGTGCACAGATCAGGTCCCAATAAATCATTGAACATATTGCATGTTCTCCTTAATGGCTAACATCTTCAGTATGTAGAACTATCTAGAACAAAACACTTATAAGATCAGTGGCTGTTACAGAAGTTTTAAAAGGGTGAGGGACACCTTATTACCACTCAATTTGATCAAATGAAGAAGATGGCACAAATAATAACTGGGATTATTTTATAAAACAGTAAAAACAAATAGATATCTAGTTTTAGCCAGCATAAAAACCCAGAAAATTGAAATATAAATCTTCTGCAACCACCCTTGGATGAAATCATAGTCAATCAAAAAAAAAAAAAAAAAAAAAAAAAAAAAAAGAGAGAGAAAATTACGAAAAAAAAACTTGCTGCAGCAAATACTAAAAACCATTTTTCTTTTATTAAATCTGGCTCATCAATGATGGCATCATAAAATCATTCTGCTCCTTTTTGTACACCCTGTATAGTTCTTTCATCATTCCATATGACTTCAGCATTAGCTTGATATACTTCTGTATACACCATTTGTTACTTGTATTTTAATAGAATAGTGCCCTTCATTTTGCCAATTTTTTTATAGGAAACGGTTAGTGAAGCAGAGGAAAATGTTTTCTATTTGTTGATAAAAGATAACCAGGTTTAGTTTAAAGAATCCATTGGAGAAATATAACAGTAAGAGAGCCATACGTATGTTGTGAACATATGAGAGCAGCCAGATTCATTAGGCATATGAGGTGTGTTAAAAAATTTACTGAGGCTACAGCATAGTTTTTTTTCTAAGTATGTGATACTAAAGTTCTGTGTGTGTTTATAGATAAGATGGTGGCAGGGTTGCTCAAGGTCATGCACAGTTTCATGTCTGCTCCTGCTTTCATTTTCATTTATTACTGTGTTGAATATTGTGGTGTGGTAAATTTTACAATGGCCCATGTGAATGAACAGTGAGCAAGTATTTTTGTCTGAAACTTGGGTAAATTGCCTCAAAAACATTTGAAATATTGAAAACATTGTTTGGAGAAGCTCTAAGCTGTCCTAAAACTTTTAAATGGGTAGAGATTTGAAGAATGTCGAACATTGAGTAAAGATGACCTGCATGCTTGGATGCCCATCAACTTCAAGAACAAATTATTCCATTGCCCCCATGTGAATGAAATAATCAGATATGAGAATGAGAGACAATTAGCAATAATGTTGTGCAATTTTGATGTAGGATTTAGCGATAAAAAGAGTGACAGCAAAGTTTGTGCCTGGGCTTCTCACACACTTGATAAAAAAAGCATTGTGCTGCAGTTTGCATCGACTTTAAAAAAATTGGTACAGCAATGGAACCCACACTTGATAGAAAATATTATCACGTCACAAATCCTGGGTTTATGACAATGACTCTGAAACAAAATGCTAATCATATGAATGGAAGACAAAAACCTTTCCTCAACCCCAAAAAACCCCACCAAGTAAAATGAAATGTGATTATGTTTACTATTTTCTTTGATGTTAAAGGTGGGGTACATTTTGAGTTTGCTCTGGTTGGCAAACTGTGAGCCAGACTTATTACAAAAAGGTTTCAAAGAGACTGCGGAGGGGATTTGCTGCAAGCAACTACAACAATATGAGCGTCAATCCTAGTTGTTGCATCATGATGACTCAGCAGAGTCATCATGCACATTCAGCACTTTCAATCCATGGAATTCCTGACCAAATGCCAAATCTCAGTGATAACAACACTTGCCGTATTCACCTGATTCAGCACACTGAAACATATTTTTATTTTCTGCACTTAAAACATCTCTTAAGGGATGAAGATTTGAGATGGTTGATAATATCATTAAGAATGCAACACAGGAGCTGAACATGAACATGCCCCCCTAAAAAAGAACAGTTCAAAATGTTATTATTTGCATCTTCATTGGCAATAATCACCAAAAAAGTGCACTATTTACCTGCAAGTCATTAATGACTTCACAATCAGAAAGGCCAAATTTACCTCCAAGGTCTTGGCTTCATTCCTTTAATACACTCGTGCACGTTAATGAGAACATTTTGTTATGCAGCTGACCTTTTTGGGTTGACACTTTCATCGTATCTGCTCGCAGGTTGTTGTTATTATGCCTCAGGTCATAACTTTCATATTTTCATTCACAAGACACTAAAAAATGCTGAATTCTGACTGCTGTTTGACATGCATGATATCTCGTCAAAACTAGACGCATACTCACTAGTATGCGAGTGTTGTCGACCTTCATTAAGCCCTTTTTTTTTTAATTCTATTTCCATCACTCCTCCCTCAGTAACTTGCCTTTAAAAATTCACGTTTCTATAAACAGTACTCCATACTAAAACACATACTTATACACCTAATAAATACTCATATCACACCTATATTCAATTCAATACCAATTTCACAACATACTGTTTACATACCTCATACTAACACAGTTACGTACTATATATACAACACATTCATACACTATTTAAAACTATTATCTACATAATTTATATTACACTATTCACATTTCACGGCAGTCAAACCACTGTCAACTGTGATTTACGTAGTGCTCCATTTGCCTCATACCTCGTAAATACTCTGCTGCAAACCCTAACCCTATTCAGCTAGTCACAACATTCCCCAAGCGCTTTCAACAGCAACACTGTCATCCACAGGAGGTCGATGTATCCCTCTGCTCTGCTAACCGCAGATCAAGTGAGCAAATTCATCAAGGTTCTGACTTCAGTCGTGAACTCCGCATCGTTGTATATCTGGCGCCATCAATTGTCAGTGCTGTTCTCTCTTATTTTTTTCTCTTTAATTGTTGTTCTTTAATTAATTACAAATCAAGGGTATGTAATATTAACCACTCAAACAACTTAAATGGCCATTGGAAAGCCTTAATTAAAGTAGAACAACAATTAAAGAGGAAAAAAAAAAAAAGAAGAGAGAACAGCACTGACAATTGATGGCGCCAGATATACAACGATGCAGAGTTCACAACTGAAGCCGGAACCTTGATGAATTTGCTCACTTGATCTGCGGTTAGCAGAGCAGACGGATACATCGACCTCCTGAGGATGACAGTGTTGCTGTTGAAAGCGCTTGGGGAATGTTGTTACTGGCCGAATAGGGTTAGGGTTTGCAGCAGGGTATTTACGAGGTATGAGGCAAATGGAGCGCTACGTAAATCACAGTTGACAGTGGTTTGTTTGACTGCTGTGAAATGTAAATAGTGTAATATAAATTATGTAGATAGTGGTTTTAAATAGAGTGTATGAATGTGTTGTATATATAGTATGTAACTGTGTTAGTATGAGGTATGTAAATAGTACGTTGTGAAATTGGTATTGAATTTAATATAGGTCTGATATAAGTGAGTATTTATTAGGTGTATAAGTATGTGTTTTAGAATGGAGTACCATTTTTAGAAATGTGAATTTTTAAAGGCAAGTTACTGAGGGAGGAGTGATGGAAATAGAATTTAAAAAAAAAAAAAAAAAAAAAAAGGGCTTAATGAAGGTCGACAACACTCACATACTAGTGAGTATGCGTCAATTTTTGACGAGATATCACACATGTCAAACAGCAGTCAGAATTCAGCGTTTTTTAGTGTCTTGTGAATGATAATATGATAATTTCATGACCTGAAGAATAATAACAACAACCTGCGAGCAGATATGATAAAAACGTCAACCCAAAAAGGTCAGCTGCATAACAAAATGTCCTTGTTAACGTGCACAAAGTGTATTAAAGGAATGAAGCCAAGACCTTGGAGGTAAGTTTGGCCTTTCTGATTGTGAAGTTCTAAATGTGCTTTATGAAGTTGCAGAAATGCTGGGACCACTGCATTAGCTCTTTCACAAAGAGAATATTTTGAAGGAAATAATTCTGTTAGCTTTGTGTTTTGTATTTTGAATTATAAATATAGTCCCAGTACTTTTTAAAGGTACCTCATATGTATCAAACCTTAATGGGGTCAATATGAAAGATTGCTATGCAATGTTTAGGTACTATATTTATAATTCAAAACTACAGTGTTGAACACAAGAGAAATAAAGAACTAACCTAGCATTTGTGTTAACAGTAGACTTGTCAACCAAGTATTAGTGTTTACCTTAGTTAACAATAGACTTGGGTGACTAAGCATAATGTGCAAATTTTTAGTATGAAATCCATCTGATTGGCATTTAAAGAGCTCTGTTACCACTCATTATTCTTCACAAGGTATAGCATAAAAGACATTGCCTTCACACACACATGCCTGTAAGGTAAAAGTTGACAGCAGCTGTGTGGTGATTTTATGCCATAATCAGTAGACATCCATCTGTACTTTTTCAGAGGTTTTGTTAATGGCCTTGTGTACCAAACAGAGGTTCTAAACACTTTGCTGACTTACTAACCAAGCATATACACATAAAAGCTATAGTGGTGGTCAATTCTGATATTCTTGAATTTATATGATAGGAAATTTAGTATTGTTTGTGTTCCAGAGAGTGGTAAAAAATGGCTCACAGATTGAAGTGTATTGATTACATACCATGACTTGATCTCACATTTATACACGGTCAAGTCACATTATTGCGATCACCAGCTAATATCCAGAGTAACCACTGTGTGCTGCGCGGACAGCAGCTAGACGGGCTGGGAGTTACTCAGTAAGGTGCTGGAAAGTGTTCTCAGGTATGTGGAGCCATGCTGACTGTAGTTCATCTGACAGCTGCTGGAGAGTATGTGGTGGAGGATCCATAGAGCAAACAACACGATCGAGGTGGTCCTACAAATGCCCAATTGGGTTAAGTCTGAGGAATTAGGGGGCCAAGAAAGTACTTTGAAGCCTTCTTCGGGCTCTTCCAAACACTCGGACATTTCTAGCTGTGTGACACGTCACATTGGCATGCTGGAAGACCTCATCCACCCCAGGGAAGACAATCAGCATGTATGGGTGTACGTGGTCTGAAAAGATGGATTCATAACGAATTCGGTCCATAGTGCTTTACAGGTATGAGTGGACCCAGAGAATGCCATGAAAACATTCCCCAGACCATAATGCTGCCCCACCAGCTTGTGTTCTTCCAGGAATGGTTGAAGAGTGTTTGTTCTCCGATATTTCTCGCCTTGTATGCCAGTGTTCATCCGTTCGATGAAGCAAAAAATGTGACTCATCAGAGAAAGCAATCCTTTGCCAATCAGCGGAGGTCCAATTCTGATAATGCCGTGCAAATGTAAGTCTTTTCTGCCGATGCACCTTCATTAGCATAGGTGCATGCAGTGACCATCCGTCTGCATTGGAGCCTCATATGCAGCAGGGTTCGCTGAACTGTCATTTTAGATACGCTTCCAGCACCCCCTGGTTCATTCGGTTAGCGAGTTGCTCCACTGTAATGTGCAGATTGGGCCTCGTGCACCTTTGAAGCTGACGTTCACCTCTCACATCAATGGCACGTGGTGCTCCACAGTTTTCACATTGCTTATTTGCATTGGTGCCATTTCTCCAACCATGATTAACCACAGCAGCATGTGAACAGTTCACAAACTGTGATGTTTCAGAAATACTGCCACCCTTGGCCCGAAAGCCAATAATCATCCCTTTTTGCAAATCTGATAAATCACTCCTTTTATCCTTGACGGTTACTGGTGATATGTTTTCAGAATGCCTACAGCACACCTTATATACCCTCCAAGCCAGCTCACGACACATGCCTTCTTTCATTGGCTACACGCTGTTAACGTCAAAAGTAGGATTCGACAATAATGTGATTCGACTGTGTATATTTTGTATGTTGCAGCACCCTTTGTTCAGTTATTCGCCCTACACTTCTAATTCTCAATAAACTAACTGATTATGCAAATAAGCATTTTGGTATTACTGTATAATGTAAATGATGTCTTCCTTTCTATAATTCATAGTTTTTATATTCCAATTTAAATTTGTTCAGTTTTTGTAAATACCATGTGTAATGACTGGACTATAACGTATGGTAGAAGCAAGTTACCAAGAATGTTTGTAGAACTAATTTTTGGTTTTTAAAGATTTCTTCTTAAGAGTCCATGTATGGCCTCTATTTACTGCTGCATCATATTTTGGTTATTTTTTTAGTCCCTTAGATAGAAACATTTTTTTATTATGGAAAGATCATGTGCCAAATGAATAATGGTAATACAAAGGGAGAAAACAGGATGTTGTTTGGAGTTGTTTTGTAGCTGTTTGTGCATGGTGGCTAACTGCTATGCTTATCCTGGTAACTTTTATGATAAAATATTCTGTCATTCAGCTACTTTTACTAAAGGTTCTGATGAGCTTCTGATTTGAAAAATTATTTTTGCATTGGGAAGTTTAAAGTGTGATAATGATGATCCTTGCTTTTGTTTCTTCTTATGTTGCATAACTTTGCTGCTTGAGGGTGTAAATGCAGATGCTATCAAATTCAAAATACATTTTGTTCCATATAATTGCTTCTAAATATCCGATCCAAAAAAATTCTGTCTACTATTCAATACCATTAATAATGCAGACTGTGTGGGGTTCAGTTTCTTTTTCAAGTAATGCATAGTTTTCCCACTAGGTGATGTTAAGTTAAATCATGATTTCCCTAATATCTCTGCTTCTAAAAGTTTAATTTGAAAATTTTTGTTTGCATCGGATAGAGCTTCTGGTGGGAAATGTTCTGCGTATAAGTTCTAATTTTTGGTAAAGAATGGTTTTCCCACAAGGTGGCATAAGGGTATATTTCTGTTTCTGATGTATTGCAGCAATATCTGTGCTTCCGAAAACTTTTTTATGGTCAGATATCGCTCACTACAAAAAAACTTTTGAGAATATCTTCTGTTTGAAATAATGCATAGTTCTCCTACCAGGAGTGTAGATCTTATTATTATTGTTTTTTTTTTAATCTCTGCTTCTAACAGTCTGATTTAAAAAATTCTTTCTTTGTTGGAGAGTGTTTCTGGTGCAAAATGTTTTGCATGTAATTTAAAAAAATTCTTAATGCATACTTTCACGTTTTCATTTACAGCACTATCTGCACGTCAAAGAACCCAAATAAAAAAAAATCCTTTTTCAATCAGGTACTACTAACTCACAAACATTTTATGTACATTTCTTGCCCAAAATAATGCAGAATTTTGCCACTAGGGGCACTGTATATATATATATATATCATCATCATCATCATCATCATTGTCAACCATTATCAATCCACTGCTGGACGAAGGTCTCCCCAAGTTTCCTCCACAACGGTCTGTCTTGTGCCAGTCTCCTCCATGTCACCCCTGCATACTTTCGAATTTCATCCACCCATCTCCCATGTGGTCTTCTTCTGGGTCTTTTCCTGTCCCTTGGAATCCAATCTAAAATTTCGGCTGTCCATCGATGATCTGTCCTTCTGACAGTATGTCCAGCCCATTGCCATTTCAGGGATTTGACTCTGATCATGATGTCTTCCACTCTTGTCATTTTTCGGATCCACGAGTTCCTCTTCTTATCTCTCCTGGTTACACCAAGTATGCACCTCTCCATGCTTCTTTGAGTTGTCTGCAGCCTTTGTATGTCTCTTTTAGTTAAGGTCCACGTCTCTGCACCATACGTAAGCACTGGAAGGATGCATTGATCAAACACTTTTCTTTTAAGACATAATGGCATATTGCTCTTGAAAATTATGCTGTTTCTTCCAAAAGCTCTCCAGGCAAGTTTTGTGCGCCGATTAATTTCTTCATCAATGTGACCCTCACTTGATATCTGCTGTCCAAGATAAATGTACGTGTCTGTTATCTCCAGCTTTTCTCCATCAATCGATAAATCTTCATTTCTTGTAAAAGCATTGAACATCACTTTTGTCTTCTGAAAGTTCATTTTTAATCCCACTTCTTTACTCTTGTCAGCAAGTTCCTGGATCATACTCTGCAGCTCTGATGGGCTAGTTGCAAAAATGACTACGTCATCAGCAAAACGAAGGTGGGTTAGATAATCTCCATTAATCTTTATCCCCTTGTTTTCCCAGCTCAGTGACTGAAAAACACCCTCCAATGTGGCATTAAAGAGCTTCGGAGATATGGTGTCACCTTGTCTCACTCCCTTTCCAATTTTTATGTGTGTTGTATTTTCAAACAGCCTAATCTTTGCACTTGCATTTTCATAGATGTTATTAATAATATTAATGTATGCATCTTCAATACCGCAGGTTTTCAGAGCCATTGTAACTGCTGATGGTTTCACCGAATCAAAGGCTTTTTCATAATCGATAAAAGCCATGCACAATGGAAGTTCATATTCCCTCGCTCTTTCAATTAGTTCTCTCAGCACATGGATATGATCTATTGTGCTGTAGCCACTCCTGAATCCAGCTTGTTCTCTCGGTTGAGCCATGTCCAGTGTTACCTTCAAGCGGTGTGAAAGAACTTTAGTGAAGATTTTATAAACTACTGATAGGAGGCTGATAGGTCTGTAGTTTCCGAGATCCTCAATGTCACCTTTCTTATGTAGCAGGATCATTGTAGCGGTGTTCCAATCCTCAGGAATCTTTCCTTCATTAAGGCATCGAGTGAAAATTTGGGCGAGTACTGTTTCGATTTCTCCACTTGCTTCTTGTATGATGTCTACAGTAATTCCATCTTCTCCTGGAGCTTTTCCCCGCTTCATGTTCTTGATTGCATGTGCAACTTCTGCTGGAAGGACTGGAGGAACTCTGGTATTGGTATCTTTCATGATGTCTGGAGTGCATGTATCATCCCTTTCATATAATTTGGAGTAGAAATCTTTCACTCTTGTCAAAATTTCTGCCTCTATTTCTTGTTACAGAACCATCTTCTTTTCTCAGTGCCATAATCTGTTTTCTTCCCTTACTGAGATGTCCCTTTGCTATCTTTAGGCTTTGGTTGTTTTCAATTGCTTTCCTCACTAGTTCACAGTTGAATTTTCTTACGTCTTCAGTGATACTTTTTCGTACTGTCTTGCATAGCTCTATATATTCCACTTTGGAAGTCACATCTTCTTTAGTTGTCCTCATCTCTCTTCTTTTTGCATCAACATTTTCGTTTTTCCTGATAATTTATTTACATGCAACTTGTTCTTAGACCCAGCTAATTTTGTTGCTGTTTCCATAAGAGCTTTGGTTACTTTTCTGTTAACTTCAGAGATGTCCACTTCTTCCGATGTTAGGCCTTCTAAAGCAGAGAACCTGTTCTTCAGTTCCAACTTGAAGGTATTATGGTGTTTTTTAAGGTTGGTTATGTCAATAGATTTTGTTTGTCTTATGAGCTTGCTAATGCGTTCAAGTTTAGTGTTGAGGTGCATCTTACATCTCACCAATCTATGGTCACTACCTGTGTTGAACTTGTTTAGCACACTGCAGTCTTCTATGACGAATTTTTTGTTACACATAATAAAATCAATTTCACTTGTCGTCCCATTTGGATGTCTCCATGTCCATTTCCTGTGTGGCTTTTTCTTGAAAAAGGAGTTCATGATGAAAAACCCTTCTGCCTCTGCAAACTCTACGAGAGTATTTCCACGCTGGTTTCTGTTGCCGTGACCGAATTTACCTACTGAAGTTTCATTCTGTTGCCGCTGCCCTATTTTTGCATTGAAATCTCCCATAATTATTTTCAAGTGCTGCTTACCTTTATTATTTAGATGACAAATTTCCTCATAAAATTCTTCAATTTCTTCTTCAGGATGACTTGTGGTGGGTGCATAAGTTTGAATAATCTGAGCCTGGTATCTTCTCGATAGTTGGATAACGAGTCGGCAGCTCTGTCAGAGGAACTTTCAACTTCTACCACTTTATCCTTCAGTTTCTTGTTTATTATAAATCCAACACCACTAGTTCTGCCAGTATCTGTCCCACGATAATAGAAGAGATGTCCACTTTTCAGTTCAATGAGATCTTCTCCTTTTCTCCTTACCTCACTTAGCCCCACGATGTCCCACTTGATCCTTTGTAGTTCCTCTTCCAATTCAAGAAGCCTTGAATCAGAAGATAGGGAGCGTCCATTGTACGTTGCCAAGGTCAGCATCAGATGGCAGCCTAGTCCGGTCCTCCGGGGATTCTTAGCACCCTCTGCCTTCATGTCGCACTGGCCGCTGCCTTGGCCAGGTACATTCCAGCTGCCGGAGACTGAGGGCCAAGATTTAAGTTGTGGAGTCATTTTGGAGGGGTTTGGCCATAACTCACCACGCTGGCCAAGCGGGTTGGTGAGTGTGGGATAGAATTTCCTCTAATCCCGATGGTATAGTTATACCGCTATGGGCGGTCGTCAGAGCCCCTTTAGTGGGAACAGGATGCACCACGAGAAGGCGGGGTTGACATTTGTCAAGGAGAGGCTGTGATGTTACGCATCACCTGACCTTACATCCCATATATATATATATATATAAATAATCTGTTTTTCTCAATATCTCTGCTTCTAAACCTGTGATTTAAAAAGTTCTTTTAACACTAGATATTATTTACCTTGTGGAACATTTTGCATTACTTGTGGGTTTTTTGTAAATCACAGTTCTGGCAGTAGATGACATTAGTCTGTATTTCTGTTTGCAACTGTATCTCCATTTCTAAAAATCTTGTTGAAAAAGTTCTTTGTGAACTTTTTGGAGCATTATCTTCTTTAAATAATGCACAGTTTTTCTGCTAGGTGGCGTAAATGTGAAAACGTTTTTCTTGCTATCTCTGCTTCCAGGAGACGTATTTGAAAACTTCTTTTGCCTTAACATAGCTTTTATTATGAAGAATACTTTTTGCATATTTTGTACTTTTCCATTGTTCAAAAATTTCTTCCCGGGGGCATCAGCTTATATTTTAATTTGAAAGAGTTTATTTGATTCTGTAAATCCCTTAGAAGATCCTTTTTAGGTAGGATACTTTTCATTATGAAGAGTATTTTGCACCTATTTTCTTCTTTGAGTAACACTCAGCTTTTTCGCTAGGAGGCATAAAATTATATCTTGTTTTCCTCTGTATCTCATCTAACTGTTTGATTTGAAAATCTCTTTGTGTCTGATATCTTTGTTCTGTTATAAGAAACTGTTTGTGCACATTTGTTAATTTTCCTAACACTTTTCAGCTGCTAGTGGGGAGTAAGTAACTATTTCTGTTTGTGGATGTTTTTTGGATTGTATAAGTCCAGTTTTTTTTTTAAACC
Organism: Macrothele yani; assembly: GCA_039090855.1. Taxonomy (NCBI): domain Eukaryota; kingdom Metazoa; phylum Arthropoda; class Arachnida; order Araneae; family Macrothelidae; genus Macrothele; species Macrothele yani. The sequence continues at coordinate 68,896,125 of CM077016.1, read as the reverse complement.
AGTTCTTTTGATTTTTTAACCCTGCTCTGTTTATTTTAAATTATGTGTGTAAGTTTTCTTTTGGTGGTGTAAGTGTATTTTCTGCTGAATTTTTAGGTTTTCTAGAAATCTGCTTTGTGAATATTTTGATTTACTTGAAATTTGGTGTGATTGTTAGGCATGTAAACATGCATAGATCCCAATTTTTAGCCTGGTTCACCCTCGGGGTTCAAATTAGGTTTACCTTTTCAAGGTCACAGAAATAACCTTTGACCTTGAATAGTTTCAAAAACTGTAATTTTGAAATTCTGAAAAAAATTCTATGGCATTGTTAGACTTTTGTTTACTAGTATTCCAACATTCAAGTTGGGACAGCAATAATGGGATCATTATTTATAAAATATTAAAATGAGGTACACTGTTGCCAAAAATGGCCTCAAAATGACTTAATGAAAGGTTAAAAGTGTTTTAGGGTTAAATAGCCGATTTAAATTGGAAGGATTCATCCATTAGTAGGTGTCTTCATGATATGCTACATAGTAAACCTTTAATAACTATAATTTTTTGAACTAAAATGATATAAAAAAAGAAATAATAATATAGCAATGCCTTTATAGTCTTAAATGACAAAAAAAAAAAAAAAAAAAAACTCTTCTGCTGATTTCGTCACAGTTTCAGGAAATGTTTGGTTAATATATACCCACTGCTTTAATGTCACAGAATCAATATTATTTTTTTCTGCAAGATCAATAATGAAACTTTTCAGTAATCTGATCCTCGGGCAAAATTGGCATTTACTGAAGTATCGTGCCGCAAGTAAAGGATTCCATATTACTCTTGCAATACAGTCTTTATAGCTGTTAATGGGGAGTTTATGTTCAGTAGTTAATTTTGCCATATGACACCCTAAAACATGAAGTTTTGATGAATTGTGATGCACATATGTAAACTACATGTACCACTCCAACAATGAGACAGTTTTTTTTTTATGCAGTTCTGTGAACTTTGAGAAGCCAATTAATTTTTTATCTGGGTATGCAATCTTAAACTGCTTGTGAATATCTTTCAGATTGTTTAACAATTTAACAAGCCTCCCCCCCTTTTTTTGTAAATCTGTTGTTGTTTTTCTAGCTAGTACTGTTGTTACTGCAACAATCTTATTTCTCACAATCATGGCAATAAAATCTTGCACTAGATCAGCTGTCTCCTGTTTTAATATATTTCTTGGCTTAAAGTTTGTGGCCTCTCTTGCCGTGTAATTTGAAATACTGAATTCATCCTGAAAGTTTCGAAAACTCCAATATTTTGGTTGTACAGTATAAATGTGCAGTTTTTAAGCTCTTCACTTTATATCATTTAGCATTTCATTAAGCTGAGCAATAATTTCTGTTTTAGGGTCAGATGTTCGGAGTTCAGCACCAGGAAAAGATTAACATAACTTTCTTTAGTAAAAACCATGTAATTTTTTTCAAATTTGCATAAGGATATTTTTGTTCATGCAGTCTTTTCTTTTTTTCAGGAGTTTAGCCAAGTAACTGTAAAGATACATTCAAATTTTGAATTGCACTTTTAAATGTTTCCTTACTTATATATGCACTGAAGAGCAATTAAATTAGAGACAACTGGCGTTATGCAAATGTGGCGCTGTGGGCGGCCCTGTAAACGGAAACGACATGGCGTATGCAGCGATCCGACAATATAAGGAGTGATGCGACGGGAATCAGTAAGAGTCTGATGCAGTATGGGTAAGACGAAGGATCTAAGCGCATTTGATCGTGGGCAAATTGTCAGGGCCCGACGAATGGGTCGCTCCATCTCGGAAGTCGTGCAAGCACTGGGATTTTCACGAGCCACTGTGTCACGGGTGCACCGTGAGTACATCGAATCCTGTAAAACCATCCCTGCAAGGGCCAACTGCCGTGGACAACAGCGTGTGGATGAGTGAGGTCATCGTTGGCTAGCTAGCATTGTAACAGCGGATAGACGGGCCACAGTGCAAGAAATCACTCTGCAATTTAACGCTGGTGCACAAAAACGTGTAAGCAGCCACACCATCCAGAACCATCTCCTCGCTATGGGGTACAGAAGCCATCATCCCACGAGAGTACCACTGCTGACCGCACATCACAGGGTGCAAAGATTAGCATGAACGCGGGAACATCGCCACTGGACCCTAGACATGTGGAAAAATGTTGCCTGGACTGATGAATTGAGATTCACATTGGTACATGCGGATGGCAGGATACGAGTAGTGCGCAAACCACATGAAGCGATGGATCCTTCTTGCCAGCAGGGTACTCTTCAAGCTGGTGGGGGTGGCATTCTCATCTGGGGACTGCTTACACGGACTGAAATGGGACCCCTGGTACATGTGACATCGTCCCTCACAGGTCAATGTTACCGGGATATCCTGGATGACCATTTGCTCCCGTTTGTGTGTCTTCAACATCCCACTGGGGACCTTATCCTGCAACAAGACAATGCACCATGCCATCGCTCCTGAGTTGTATCCGAATGGTTGGATGAACACTCCACCGATGTGACCTCACTTCCTTGGCCAGCTAGGTCACCTGACCTCAATCCCATCGAGCACACCTGGGATGCCATTGAGAGAGATGTTCGAGGCTCTGACCCCCCTCCATCAAATCTTCGTGAACTGTGGGAGCTTGTTCAGGGGTCATGGATCTGTATGGCTTCCCAACGCCTCCGGTGTCTTGTTGAGTCCATGCCGAGACGAATCGCCGCCGTCGTCAGAGCGAAAGGTGGGCTACACGTTACTAGACAGGTATCTCTAATTCAATTGCTCTTCAGTGTATATATATATATATTACATTTTTTTAAAATTTTATTTTGATCGTGGGTTTAACGACCACAGTGAGCAACTAGAGTGGCTATAAGCAGTCGCCCATCCCTAATTTAGGGACACTGATTCTAGGCAAGGGAGAGAGCCAATGCCGTAAGAATAGATGGCAACTAGTACAGATTTTCGGTTGCTATTACAGAAGTACGGAAACACCACTGAAATTACGGAAAATCGCCATTTGATTTAATTTTCTGAGATAGAAAGCAAATTTTCATCAACTTAAAAATTTTTGTTGGTTCTTCAAGTTTTTCTGGGAGAAAAAAATTAAATGCTACATTCATTCTGTGTATTATAGATTTCTGCATCTTAATTGGCAATCCATCTACCGTAGACTGAGCAGCAACCACACTATGCTGGCTCAGTGTTTCAATCCATGACACCGCTCCCATTGGTTCTCTCTGTGCCGGACGCAACTACGCAGTTTAGCTCTGTGTGGACGCTGTTTAGGCATTCGTTCCGAACTCCCATGATGCACTTCGTGCCTCCTGCGTGCAACCAGGGCAGTTGCTTTCGTTCCCCGTAGACCGTAGCGTTTCTGCTTTATTGTCTTTGATGCTTTTTTTGTTCTCTCTGCTGCACGTGCTACCCTACTGTTACATCACGGAAGGGTGAGGCGATTGTGAAGGTTTTTTTTGCTGTTTTCTTTCATTTATTTAAAATGAAGCGTTCTTTAGACAAACCTTTGTCGTCGAAAAAGAAACAGTGTTTTCTAGAAACTTACAATAGAGATTGGCCCTGTTTTGAGAAATCAAAAGTTTCTGTGAACCACATGTTTTGCAGTATTTATAGATGCAATTTTAGTATCGTGCATGGTGGGCGGGATGATTGCCGAAGACACTCAGAATAGAAAAAGCATAAATCTTTCGGTGAGTTGAAAGTTCAGTCAGTGAGTGATTTGTTTGCATCAAAGGAGAACAGCGTAATAAATGCAGAACTTATGTTCACTTCATTTATTGTAAAACACAATTTACCTAGAGCAGCTGCTGACTACGCTAAACCGTCAATTTCAAGCCATGTTTCCCGATTCAGCGATCGCAAAAAAATATTCGTGTGGAAGAACCAAGACTACTGCACTAATTCAGCACATGGCCAGTGTTTCTACAAGTAACATCGTATCTGAAGTAAAAAAAAAAAAATCCTTTTTCTCTATCTACGGACGGAAGTAATAATGCTCAAGCAAATAAACTGTATCCCATTAAAATAACATATTTTGACGAAAAAATAGGGAAAAATTCAATTGTTTTGTTATCATTGGTTGAATCAAGTAATAATACAGGTGAAGGAATATTCAACGTTTTGAACAATGAGTTTGTTAAAAAAGATATATCTCATGGAGCAACTGTGTGTCATTTTCCTGTGACAATGCTAACACGATGATAGGCCAAGTAAAAGGTGGTGTTTCTCACATAAAGAAGGTTCAGCCTGCAATCATAGTGCAGCGATGTTCATGCCATTTAGTAAATTTAGCTGCACAGAAATCTGCTACTCAACTGAAAGGATTTAATGTTGAGCAGTTTCTGATACAGTTGTACTTTTTTTGGAGAAAAGTTCAAAGAGGAAACACAATCTAAAACTGAGTCAAGCTGTTTGTGGTACTAAACTACACAAAATTCTAAAGCATGTCAATACTCGCTGGTTATCACTTTTGGAATCCATTGACAGAATTTTAGAACAGTGGGAGGCTCTAGAACATTATTTCAGTGACAATGAAGAAACTAATTCACAGTATAAGAATCTTGCAAGTATGATTGGAAATCCTTCATCTAAACTTTGTCTTTTTTTATCTGCTACTCTTCCTTTGTTTACATCTGTTAACGTGTTCTTACAGCAGGAAGCTCCGCTTGTACATGTATTAAAAAGAAAACTTCATAGACTGTTATCTGAATTGCTTGTACGATTTATCAAGCCATCGGCATTTGATGTGACAGCAACATCTCTTGCTGATGGAAATTTTGAAAGAAGGAGAAATCAAAAAGAAAACTGTGATCTCGTAATTGGGTCAAAAGCAAGATCTTATATAGGCACAACTGCAGATCTGAGTGAAGACACAGTGGCTACTTTTTATTCTGAGGTAAGGGAATTTTACAAGGCAGGCTGCAATTACATTTTAAGAAAATTTCCACTTAATGATGAATTTATGAGTCTAGCTGAAATTGCAGATGTAGCATTAAGGCAAAGTGTTTCTTTTGCATCAGTTCAATATATGTGTTTCCTGCTTCCAGTTTTGAAACCAGAAGAATATGACAAGGTGGAATCTGAATTTGCTCACTACCAGTTTGAAAATTTTAACTGTGCTGTTACTTCTGGGAGAATGGATGAAGTGTGGCAAAGAATTTCTTTAATGAAAAATGAAAGTGGCCAGTTGAAGTATGAATCATTAAGCAAAATTATGAAAATGATTTTAATAGTCCCTCATAGCAATGTAGGTACAGAAAGAATTTTCAGTATTGTGAAAAAAAAAAACATGAATGAATTCAGATTTTATTTAAGTACTCATGTGCTGTCTTCATTAGTAGAAAAAATAAACAGCATTGCACACAGTGAACTATGCTATCAGAAGAAGTTTTTGCAAATTGAACTAAGGAAGGCCAAAATGGCAACTACAGCCAGTTTATCATAATAATTTGGCCAACATTCCAAGGAATAATTTTTCTTCATGTCTGGAGGTAATTTATTATATTTTTCTGGTAGACAGTTTTTTAAATTTTCCCACTAGCAAATTATTTTTTATTGTTTTATTATTATTATTTTGTTAATAGTTCTGACAGATTAAAATTTGTTGCAGTGTTAAATACCCAAATTTGCTGCTGTAGACTGGATTACTGAAAATTACTGAAAAATGAACATGTTGGTTACTGAAAACTACTTTTAGAGGTTGGCATCTATGCGTAAGACAAACACAACATCACAACATCCATCCCTCATTTGCATTCGAACCCGGACCCATCCTAGATGAATGGCCATAAGCCAGCACTTGGACCACTGCACCGTCAGGGCGGCTTTTTCACCTTCACTATTACTCTGGCTTACACCACATCACCACCTGTGAACTTTGAACTAATGAGGCTGTCATCAGTTCAAAGTTCACACTTATTTACTCTTTAATAAAAAAATTTTTTGTAACTTGTCACAGATTTTTTTATACATATAGGAAGTTTAACCATCCACCCTGAGGAACAGGGCAATATTCTTTCTTACATTACAGTGTCCCTTTTCTTAAAAAGAGTTATAACAAGGTCTCTATTGAATCTTTGTTATAACAAAGGTCTTAAATCTATGACATTTTAACACTTAAAAAGGGGAATAATTTCAGCAAAAGTTTCCCCAGGAAAAAAAAAACAAAAAAAACTGGCACTATTTTTTTTTTTAAAGAAACTAATTCTTTAATGTAGTATATTTTTGGTGCAATAGCTTTCAAGACCAGAAGAGTAAACAAAATGAAAAAAACATAACAGCTTAGAGCACGACATGTTAAAGACTTTGTGTAACAACTAACAGAATGAAACCAGATGTGTGAGATGGCTGCAGCTGACTTGTATTTAACTAATGAAACAAAGCTGTGATTAGGTAATGAAAGTAAAAAACAAACTGAAAACTAAACTTGCTATTGGTCATTCCTCAAGGTGTTTCTGGTTTATTTAGAAGGGATAGCATGGTTTGTATGCCACCCTGTGAAAACAGTGAGATACACTGGGGAAAACTTGGTACCAAAAAAAAAAAAAAAAAAAAACAATCAGTGAAACCTCAGGAGAGAAATGATTGTTTTCGCTAAAAACTTGGAACATTCGGGGAACTTGTAATCCTATCCTATGCTATTAAAAAAAAAATTCAACTGCAAAAACACATTTTAAGGATCTAGTCATTAAAATGTGCATTGCTTTCATTTTTATTCCTAGTAGTCTTCCCCCTCCCTCCCCTTCACATATACAATACTTGCAATGGGAAGATGTATTTAAAGACGCATTTAGTACATTATATGGTGGCCAAACTTTGCATTTTATAAATATATAAGGTTAACCTTGTTAATTAATTGTCAAATGCTTGATAATGTCATTTCGTCACTTTTGGAGAATTTTTCGTTGAAATTCACTTCAGTCAAATATTTTATAAATAGTGATTCCATTGCGGTCCCAACTCGAAAGTTGGCATAGTAAAAACAAAAGTCCAACAATGCCGTAGAATTTTTTTCAGGATTTTAAATTCGTTTTTTAAAATATTCGAGGTCAAAGGTTATTTCTGTGACCTTGAAATGGTCAACCTATTTTTTTTTCAGCATATGATTAAAAAGCTGATATAAAATGCTATAAAAAGACACTATTTTCAACCTTCTGGCCTAATTAGGTAACAAGATACGACTACTCAAAAATTGTCCAGATGTCACGATTTTCTAATTTTCAAGGTCATGCAGTTTGAAACCCCGAGGGTGAACAGGGCTAAAATTTGGGATTTATTCTTAAGTCTACATGCCTAACAATCACACCAAATTTCAAGGAAATCAAAAGGGGTCAGATTGAACATCGTCATTTTATTAGTTGATTTGACCCTCATTACAACTGAAAATTTGGTGTCATCTTTCTTGTTTTTTTCCTTATGAATTCCTTTTTTTTTTTGTTAGCATACTGTTTTTTGGTGCTGTGGGAAAGGTATGTTTCACAGGTTTCTTGGATTGTGCAAGCTGCCTAGATAACTGTAGATATTCGTTGATGAAAATCTGTGTTCTGATTACATTTCATTTGTGAACAGTACTGTTCTTTTCTTAAAATATGGTCAATTATATTCAACTTTGAAGTCAATCATGTGACTGGAGTTGTAAAAAAAAAGTTATAATGTTTATTCAGGTTATGGAAACTTTTGTGAATTTATATTTTTAATTCTGTATACAAGTTGTTACTGTGGATCATTTTTCTTGGCCATCAAGACATATTTACATGGTCCCATTCAAGACTAGAACTCCATCTGAATTGGAGTGTAGTTGTAGAAGGCAAAGGAATGTGACCAGGTACTATCATAGTCAAAATTTCAAAATTATATGTATATTTGAATTTTTTTTTACTGCATGCTAAAAAGCCTCAAGAAGCCTGCATGCTAGATACTTAGAATAGGTAATCACACAAGCTACTTTGTACTTGTGTTAACTTTGCAACAACATGTGAGTCAGATTGGACACTTCAGTCAAGCAAGGTTGAATGGAGTCTTTAGTCAAGTGCTCCCCCCTCCTTTTTCTGCAAAGTTCAAAAAAAAAAATTCATTTTAGCTTATTTTTATGGCCAGTTTTTTAACATGGTTATTGACAAATCTACTGATATGATAAGTGAACAAAATATTTAAAAGAAATCAGTAAATGTAGTGAAATATTCTGAACAAATACTTCTGTGCTCTTTACTTCTAGGTATAGTATAATTAAAAGTATTTCAAATTAATATACTCTTTTTAAAATATCTCATGTAGTGCCAAATCAGAGAACTGCTATGTTATGATTATTAATTAAGTATTCCTTGTATTTGTTTACTCTACCAGTTAATGAACTTGTTCTGTGATGTTAAATAAATAATAATAATAGACAATGTCCCCAAGAATTGAATAAAGTTGCTTATTAAGAAAAAAAAAAAAATTTTTTTTCAGTCATGGTTACTAGCACAACACGGTTGATGTTGATCATGCATTCAGTTTGATTAGATACCTATGGTAGATGGACAGTGACTGTGTCTGGCATTAGTTCTGATTTCTGATTCAGAGCACTACTTAATAGTTTCTTGGAGATTTTTCTGTTTACAATTATTTATTTATGGATGTAGTTCCCTGCCAAGTCACTCTTGATGCTAATTTCTAATAAAATAATGATAACTTTTTCCCCAGTCTCTCCATCCAGGTAACTTGGGAAATCAGTTAGCATATACACCGATGAGCTATTACATTATGACCATCCCCAGCCAAAAGAAAGGAGCCTGCCTGGAGACTGAGCGGTGGCGCAAGTGAAGTTCACAAAGCAGTATATAAACAACCCGAGCACTGGCTTTCGGTTAGTAGAGTGTTCGGAGTCAGAATGGCAAAAGCTGCCAATCTATTGGAGTTTGATAAAGGACAAATTGTGATGGCACAGCACCTCGGAACTGCGATATCAGAAACAGGCCGGCTTGTGGGTTGTTCACGTGCCACTGTAGTGAGTACGCATCAAAAGTGGTGTACAGATGGCCAAACGACAAACTGTTGTCCAGGCCGTGTGTTGCCCGCAGCTCATTGGTGCCAGAGGGGAGCGGAGACTGTCGCACATTGTTCACAGCAACTGCAGGGCCACAGTGTGACAAATGTGTTAATGCTCTGGCTTCCAAATTCACCTGACGTGAACCCAATCGAACATTTGTGGTTCGACTTGGAAAAGCGGGTTCACGCTAAATTAACCCCCCCCCCCCCGAAATGTATGGGAACTGGAGGACCTGCTGTTGATATTATGGTGCCAGATACCCCAGGATATATTTTGCCACCTCATCGAATCAGTGCCTCTCCAAGTGGCCACTGTTTTGCGGGCTAAAGGGGGACCTACAGCTTATTAGGTAGGTGGTCATAATGTAATGGCTCATCAGTGTATATTATGTTAAATTCCATATAGAAAAATGGCTCACCATGTACATGAGCCATTACATTATAACCACCCCCTGCCTAGAGAAATGAACGCACCTGAAGACCGAACGGTGGCGCAGGTGAAGTTCACAGAGCAGTATATATACAACTCGAGGACCGGTTTTCGGTTATTGGAGTGTTTGGAGTCAGAATGGGAAAAGCTGCTGATTTATTGGAGTTTGATAAAGGAGAAATTATGATGGCACTGTGCCTCGGAACTACGATCTCGGAAATGGTGCTGCTTGTGCGTTGTTCACATGCGACTGTAGTGAGTATGTATCAAAAGTGGTGCACAGATAGTCAAACAATGAACCGTTGTCCAGCCATGTGATGTCCTCAGCTCATTGTTGCCAGAGGGGAGTGTAGACTGTCGTGCATTGTTGACAGTGCCCCAAGGGCCACAGTGTGACAAATCCCTCGCAACTACAACAGTGGTAATCGGGGTAATGTGTCGCAGCACGCAGTTCATCGCTGCCTTCTGTGCATGGTCCTGCATAGCCAAAGACCCAGCTGGTTCCCCATGCTCACTGCACGTCATCGCCAATGATGCACGAAATGGGCCCGAGATCATCGAGATTGGACCGTGGATGATTGGAAGAAAGTTGCCTGGACTGATGAATCAAGATTCCTGGTGCATCACGTAGATGGCCGAACGCAGATACGCCAATTACCAATGGAGGCTATGGCACCTGGATGCATTGTTGGGTGGAAACAGGCCGGCAGCGGAGGTGTTATGCTGTGAGTGATGTTTTCTTGGGGTACTTTAGGCCCCATTATCCCAATAGCAGAATCCCTGACAGCTGTCAGGCATCTGAACAACGTAGCGGACCAAGTTCTCCCATTCATGGCAACTGTGTTCCCTGCTGGTGATGGCCATTACCAACAGGATAATGCGCCATGCCACACTGCCAGAATCGTCAAGGAGTGGTTTGAGGAACATGCTGGTGACTTTCTGTTAATGCCCTGGCCTCCAAATTCACTTGGCATGAACCCAATTGAACATTTGTGGTTCGACTTGTAAAGCGGGTTCACGCTAAATTACCACCGTCCCCAAAAGTACAGAAACTGGAAGACCTGCTGTTGACATTATGGTACCAGATACCCCAGGATACCTATCGCAACCTCATCGAATGGATGCCTCGCCGAGTGGTCGCTGTTTTGCGCACTAAAGGGTGTCCTACAGCTTATTAGGTAGGTGGTCATAATGTAATGGCTCATCGGTGTAGATCATTGCTAATTCTGGGCATTGTGTACATAATGCTAGTATTGTTCATTCTATCCAAAATCTTCCTGCAGTTCAGTGCACAAATACCATTCCATCTCAAATGTAGAAGTGATATTAATTAATTTGGATGAAATGCTTGTATGATGTAAGTTTTAAAAAGCTGAACAAATTTTTACATGAAAGAAAAATATAAAACATTGCTGCTAAACCTCATCCAGTTGCATATAGAGTATGTAGCATTTTGATTAAGATTTTTATGCTTTACTGATCTGACTGTTCTTTTATTACAGTACCGTTTTCATGGGGAAAAGGTAGTTCAAGAGTGTGTTGCTTACAAGACTCATTATGTTGATGTTTCTGGTGAACCAGAGGTTATGTATATGTTTCAAATGTCTTGTATGTCATATTTTTTTGTGAGTGCCATCGTGAATTAGAATATTTGATATTTTTAGTAGTCCATGGGACACACGTACCATAATTTTGGGTAAATAAGCCGCACTGGCATATACACCACAGAGATAAAAGAAAAAGGGAGCGGAATTAAAAAAAAAAAAATTACTAGAAATGCAGCCCCTCCGTACATGCCACACCTTCGCAGTAAGGTGGGGTAGTACCATGGCGGAATCTTGAAAACATTATGTAGATAAAAATATAGTAATTGATCTTTCAAATAATAAATAAAAATATCAAACAAGATTCAGTCTTAAGAATAACACACTCCTACCCATTTTATAAAAATCTACTTGAAGAATTCATAAAGCGTTTAAACCAATTATAAAACATTTATACCTCAAGAATTTAAAAAATACATACACAACATTATTAATTTGGATGAAATGCTTGTATCCATTCATTTCCCGACATGCAACTCCTGCGGCTACACGCGCGAAGAACCCTCTCGTAAAAAATAGATGGTCTGAAGACGGTGCTACAGGAGCACAGAAAGCGCTCGCCGTAATGTCATAGAAGAATAGCTTTTATGTGAGCCGCGTGTCCCCCGACCCAATGAGTATAACTTTTCCTTATGCATGTTTTAATTAATATAAAACATTTTTAAATGTTTGATTGTACTATTGAATGAATGTTTAACTGAAAATATTTAACTAAAATGTTTTATTTATAAAATAAATTTAACTAACAAAAAAACCCGTAAGGCAATTCGACCTCTCTCGGGACGTGAGCATGTGCCTCACAGAGCAACAAACGTGTGAAATACTTTTTTAATAATAGGTAAAGAATACCTTTCGATATTATTTATGTACAACATTATGCATTCTGAAAATATGTGGTACACATAGTTTTCCAATCAAATTAGTCAAAATTGGAGACTTCACTGTCCGAATTAAAGAGTTTTAAAAGCTCGTCATTTAAAATTTCGGGGGTTGTCCACTTCACTTTCACTGTTTTCTTTCTGTGTTTCACCGCAGTTTTTAAAAATAATGTTTGCTTCAGTGAAGCCCGAAATAATCATCTGAAATTTTGATGGTTTTCCAGGATTTGGATACCCATTTTGCATCTTCCTCGTAGGTAGCTTTTCTCATTCTGCCACTATTCATGAATGAATTCCTTCATGCATCCCTTCCTCCCAGTGCTTTCTCATTTCACTTTTAAAAGCTTTGTCTATGACCAAGTCAAGAGGCTGTAAAATCTTAGTCATCCCTCCAGGAAACACTAACAGTGTAGCTGAGACTTTTTTACACTCCAATTTCACCAATTCCATCAAATTGGGTATGCATGGAATCAACATTCCATGTGGCTGCAAAAAAAATGCGTCTTTTCTCTTACGCCACACTTCGTTCAGCTAGTCCAGCAATATTTCTTCACACATCCACCCCTTCTCGTTTGTGCAGATTCCATTGGTTGTGCAGCTAACACGCACGTAAAAGATGTCTTCTCGTTTCCTGTGGTTACCACTGTGATTGTTTTATATCCTTTATTATCCATGGTTCTATTTGGGGGGTAATCAAAGGTTAGGAGGTCATAGTGAGAATAATTGGCAGCGAAATATGTAACACACAAAACATTAGAATAATTTTTTATATTCTCATATCACGATTAAAATACGTTAAAAATTATAAGTAGTGGGACGTTTCAGTAGGGACTTCTACCTTCATCAGCCGTGAATGAAAACACATGGCATCAGTTGTTGCCAGATTTCAAAATAGCCTTCCAAATGGCAGGTATGTGAAAAGATGCGTCTGTTGTACAGACGCACCTTTTCACATCCTAACACCTGCAATACAAACGTGCCTTTTCACATACCAATCATTTGGAAAGCTATTTTGAAATCTGGCAACAACTGATGCTTATACCACGTGTTTCATTCCATGGCTGATGAAGGTAGAAGTCACTACCGAAACGTCCCACCACTTATAATTTTTAGCATAACTTATGCGTGATATGAGGATATCAAGAATTATTCTAAGGTTAGGATACTTCATCCATGTTAATGATGCTACCTTATGTAAATTTCTGCTCTTTAAAAATTTTGTGCACATAATCCAGAAAAGAAGCTTGTTTCTCTTTCCAGTCTGTTGATAGTGCCTGCCCTACGGTAGTCTTCATTCGAACACAGAGCTTCTTTCTCCTCATAAATCTGTAGCACCAGTTAGGGCCACCTTTGAAGTTCTTGAAACCCAACTGTTCAGCAATTAATTTTGCTTGTAGACGAATTTGAACTGTAGAGACTGGCAGACCTTTGCCTCTCTGTTCCTTTATCCACTTTTCTAAGTTCGTCTCTAACACTGGCCAAACTACAGCTCCTCTTCTTTGCACTCTTTTGAGTCTCGGCATTTTCTCCAAAGTTTTTTTTTTCTGATCTCCACCTGTAAACGCAGCACTCATCAATGTCATGCTCTCTGACTTCAGATCTATTACCTATTTTTTCTGCCCTTTCGCATACCATTAGCTTAAAACCAGAAGTATAACTTCTGTGTTTCGTCATTTTACTTTCCATGATAACTGTAGAACTACGCCTACTCGAGAAAATGCGATTTGGCGAACTGAATGCAACGAACACACACGTCACAAAATTTGCACGTGCTGTCCTTGAGTTGTTGACCAATGACCATCGAAGTTGGCTGGTAGTCGAATATCCAGTTTCAAAAGGGTGAGAGAGCGAAGTTGATGCCATCATGAGTTCAAATAGAGTTAGTTGCTCGGAGCATGAAACAAGTGCGATCCTTGCTAACAAGATCAATTCTCTGTGAAGTTTCCCCAGCCACGGATTTTTTCTGAGTTTTATCAGACGTCTAATCTCTCTTACCTGTCCCACCTCAATCACATAACCTATTATTGTCACTTCTTATTTTAAAAAGGGGTGGGGCGCTCCGTGGTAACAATGGCACACACAACAGCAACTAGGGCCTCTGTGAATCTTGGAGAGGTGCAAGCTAGTTCTGTGTGACATTGGCGAAAAGACCCCAACTCACTGGGTTTTGTTCCAGAATCCTTAGGTTGAATGACCAACTGGAACCCTCGGCTGTGGGCTAATCCCCCACACTAATGTACTTACCTGATTAAAAAGACAAAAAGAAATATTAAGAATGACTCAAGTGTGGGATATGGTGGACCTACCACACTTGAGAAGGATGGTCCACCACGGAATCGACGTGGACTTTCTAAACGGCGTATGAGAAAGCGATCTCGGCTGAGTGAATGTAAGATTGGTGTATGGAATACTAGAGGTATAAATGGCAAGATGAGTGAGGTGATTGAGGAGATGAATAAGTATAGACTGGATGGGCTGTGTGTAAGTGAAACCAAAAAGAAGGAAATTGGGGTAGAAGAAGTGAATGGCACGGTGAGTGTGTGGTCTGGAGTATTGGATAATATGAGAGGACAGGCTGGTGTAGGTGAGATTTTAAGTGAAAAGATGAAGAACAACTTGATTCACTATAGTTGCATAAGTGAGAGAATTCTCTGGATTCGTTTGAAAGTGAAACTTCAGAGAATTGTAATTGTTGTAGTGTATGCTCCTTGTGACTCGGAACCTTCTGATAAGAAAGAAGATTTCTGGAATGAGCTAAAAGCTGTTTTGAGCCAGTTTGGTGCTAAAGAAAAAGTTATAATAGCAGGGGATTTCAATGCTAGAGTAGGTGTGCAGAATGCCATTTCTGACTATGTTCTGGGTAAGTTTAATGATCCTTGTGTGAATGATAATGGTGAAAGATTAATTGAACTCTGCATTGAGAATGATTTGTGTGTATCTAATACATTTTTCAACCACAAGTATATACACACATATACTTGAGAAAATCGTACTCTTGGTCAAAAGAGTGTGATAGATTTTGTTGTTTACGATCAGCGTTTGAAACACTTAGTTGTTGACACCCGTGTGATGAGAGGTGCGGATGTTGGTTCTGATCATTACTTGGTAGTGTCATGAGTGAAATTTAATGTTGGTTGGAGGAAAAGGAATAGGAAGAGACCCAGGATAGAAAGAATAAAGGTTGATAGGCTCCTTGAAGATCATGAGCGGTATTCTGACTTACTCAGAGAACGACTGAAGGATCTGAAATCTTGTGAGAGGGATGTAGTAAAGAAGTGGGAATGTTTTAAGAACTGTGTTGTTACTGCTGCTAAAGAGGTCTGTGGCACCACAATAGTGGGTAACAATAGAGGTGATGCTTGGTGGAATAGTGAGATTGATGAGGCAGTAAAGAAAAAGAAGGAAGCCTATTTAGGGATGTTGCAAGGTAGAGTCTCTGTGGATGAATATCGCTGTAAGAAGCGTGAAGCTGCTAAGCTGGTTCGCCACAGTAAGGCAAAAAGATAGGAAAGAGAAAGTGGAAAGGCATGAACTGGCTTTTTGGAAAGATAGAAAGTCCTTCTGGAAGTACATGAGACTCAGGAAAAATAGGGGAAACAAAGTTGTAAGTTGTGTGAAGAATGAGATGGGGGAAATGATATGGGAGCCCAATGAGTTAAGTGACAGATGGGGTGAATACTTCTGTGAGTTATTAGATCAGGAGAGCAAAAATGATTCTGAGACAGATGCAGATGATGTCACAATGAGGGATGAAAGCACAGGAGGGATCTCAAGAGAAGAAGTGTGTAAAGCTCTAAAATCTCTTCAGAATGGTAAGGCTCCAGGAGTTGATGGCATAACTGCAGAGATGTTGAAGTATGGTGGTGACCTCTGTAATTGACTGGTTAACTGAAATTTGCCAGTTGTGCTGGGAGTTAGGAATGGTCCCTAGGGATTGGAAGGATGCTATCATTGTTCCCTTGTATAAGGGAAAAGGTGATCAGACTGAATGCAAGAACTATCGTGGTATTAGCCTACTGGGTGTGCCAGGGAAAGTGTTTGGTAAGGTTGTTATTGAAAAAGTACGGGGTCTTACATCAGAAAAAAGTGTGGGATGTTCAGAGTGGTTTTATGCCTGGTAAAGGCTGCACTAACCAGATTTTTGCATTACGCATGATGATTGAAAAGTATCTGGCTGTTGGGAAGAAAGTTTTTACTGCCTTCATAGATTTAGAGAAAGCTTACGACCGAGTCAATAGGACACTTTTGTGGAAGGTATTGAATGAATATGGTTGTACTGGGAATCTACTTAATAGTGTAAAAGCCATGTATGCTGGTAGTAGAGCTTGTGTACGAGTGAATGGTGTTTTATCAAAATGGTTTTCCATTGGTGCAGGAGTTAGACAAGGTTGTGTAATGTCACCATGGCTGTTTAATATATTTATGGACGCATGCATGCGTGAGGCCAAAATAGATAATAGCGGCTTCTGTCTTGGTGATATCCGTGTGTGCAGATTGCTGTATGCTGATGACACTGTCCTGTTGGCAGAGAGCAAAAGTGAGTTGCAGAGTATGTTGACTCGGATGCACGAAGTTTGCATGAAATTCAAACTGAGTATAAATAAGGGAAAAACCAAAGTTATGGTGTTTGAGAGAGGAATGGGTAGCACTGAATGTAATGTAAGTATAAATGGCACTGTGATTGACCAGGTGAGTGAATTTGTGTATTTAGGAAGCATGTTTGACAGAGAGAACAAGTTGGATGGTGAAATCAGTAGGCGAGTGAATTCTTCTTTGAAAGTCATAGCTGCTCTGGGAGGTTTTCACAGGAATGATGGGTTCTCTAGAGAGTCCCGCATGGCTGTGTATGAAACAGTAATTGTTCCTACTCTGATGTATGGCAGTGAAACCTGGGTACTGCAGAAGAAACATAGGAGTTGTTTGTGTGCTGGAGAAATGCGTTACTTATGTAGGGTTTGTGGCAAGACACGATCTGATTGCGTGAGGAATGAAGATGTATTGCAGTTGTGTGATGTAAAGCAAAATGTTGTTAGCAAGGTGGAGACCAATATGCTTCGGTGGTTTGGCCATGTTGAAAGAATGAGTGATGAAATGCTTACTAAGAAAATATTTTCAGCCCAAGTGGCAG
Source organism: Macrothele yani (assembly GCA_039090855.1). Taxonomy (NCBI): domain Eukaryota; kingdom Metazoa; phylum Arthropoda; class Arachnida; order Araneae; family Macrothelidae; genus Macrothele; species Macrothele yani. Next base: position 68,879,042 of record CM077016.1, on the reverse strand, counting down.
GAAGGAAAGGCAGAGGAAGGCCAAGGAAGACATGTGTGGATCAGATTCAGGAGTGTCTGCATGAGAAAAAGATTGTGAGTATGAAGTATAAAAGATCTTGTGTACGGCTTGTAATGGATATCAGTGAAGCACGAGTTGTATGTCAAGATCGCTGTAAATGGCGAAGTTTGATACGACAACAATAAGTAAAAATATCTGGAAGTTTGTATTTCTTTTTGGAGCTAACCTCTGAATCTCAGAGAACAGCTTAGTGATATGTATGTATGTGAGTGAAATTTATTGCACGTGGCGGTAACATCGTTAATCTATTCCATCTCTATTGAGGTATCTTCCTGTGGGAAAAAGAATGGAACAGGCCCCAACTTTTTTATCTTGCCATATACGACCCCATGCTGTATAAGCCGCCCGGGCCGAAAATTTAATTTTGAACTCGTATACTCTGCAGCTTATCTACCCAAAATTACTGTACATCTTATCAGTAGCATTTGTTTTTAGTCAGAGCTAAACAGTTTATTTTTACATTATATTTAAGCAGCTGAAGCATGTAATACTGTGAGAAAACTTCTCATAGCATTACCTTCAAATAGAGAAAAAGTTTCAAATATGTAAATTGTGCATTGAGTTGGAACGGTGTATGTATGTATATAAAAAAGGCTGAGCAACTTCTCTGTTGTTCAGATAAACATTTCTGTGTAGCTTCATAAAGTTATACTGTTATTTGAGTGTACCTTGCTAGATGCTGGGATCAGTATACTCTAGGGTTGGACAGATTTTAGATTTGTGCATAGTCTTGTGCTGTTCAGAATTAAAATACTGTCTAGCTTCAAAAACTGATCATATTACTTGATGGCTTGAGTAATGAAGATAGAGAGTAAACACTAAAAACTTACTGAAATTATGGTTGAGAAAAATAAAGTGAAAACAGACTTATTTTTCACTGTATAAGTTTCTTTAAAGAATTCATTGCTGTGGTTGCTCTGGTTTTTCTAAAGCTTTTGCCAACCGATTCATCAAATTCAATTTTTTTTATCGCCAGATGTAATCTGAAGGTGCCAATTTGTTTTCACTCTCCATTGGTAATATGAAAACCATAAAAACATAGTGTTATAATAGTACAAAAACAATCGGTTATATATTCTATATTCTTTTCAACAGAGCAGCAAAATATTATTAAAGAAGGTAACATCATTAAAAAAGGTAATTGCCAAAACTTTTCATCCATCGTCAAAACAAATTTTTTTTCGCAAATTGCTAAGAATGCGATTGGCTGCACGGCCCCTGTATTGTATATTCCATCTCTTCTTTAGAAAAAAATGTAGGTGAGCCCAGTTGCAGTGTTTGGTTCCTCTTTGGTTAGAATTTGTCTTTCAGGTACAGTCAGGTTTTGTTGGAAAAGCAAAGGATGCTGCAGAACCAGCAGGATATAAAAATGTTAGTGACATTTCTTCACTTGTGTTATCCACAGGTACAACAGTGGGCTAACCACCACTGTTTGTCATATTCACAAGTCACAAAATCCTTTTATTTAATCCATTCTTAATCGTAATATCATATAGAACAAGACAGTGTTCTATAAATTCTGTTCCTTGCATATCAGTGTATATGAAAGATGGCTACAGGATAGGCAGTCTTGTGTGCATTCATCAGTTTCAAAACACACATATAGAAATTCAACGTGCAAAAATAAATGCATGTTGCATTTTAGTTTTTAACTTTCTTATATGTATGTTTTGAAACTGATGAATGTGCACCAGATTGCCTAGACCCTAGCCTTTGCACATTGATATGCATACATACATATCACTAAGCTGTTCTCTGGGATTCAGAGGTTAGCTCCACAAAGAAAAAGCAAACTACCAGGATTATTTTTTTAACTGATTATTTACTTACTGTTGCCGTATCAAACTTCTCCTCCATTTACAGCGATCTTGACATACAACTCGGGCTTCACTGACGTCCATCACAAGGCGCCCATAAGATCTTCTATACTTCATACTCATGATTTTTTTCTCATGCAGACACTCCTGAATCTGATCTTCACATGACTTCTTTGGCCTTCCTCTGCCTTTCCTTCCTACCACTTGGGCTAAAAAAAAAAATTCTTAGTAAGCATCTTCTCACTCATTCTTTCAACATGCCCAAACCACTGAAGCATATATGCAAGAAACAGGAATTTAAGGAAATATATTATTTATTCTGTACAATATTATTATTTCAATTGCATAACACACAAACACACACACAAACACACACACACACATACATGCACACACACGCGCGCACACACACACACATGTAAGCTGTTCTCTGAGATTCAGAGGTTAGGTTCTGAAAAAAAGACAAACCACCAGATAACATGTTTAACTGTTGGAACTAGAATTTACTTACTGTTGCTGTATCAAATGTCTTCATTTACAGTGATCTTGGCACACAGCTCAGGCTTCACTGACATTCATCGCACAATGCACACAAGACCTTTTGCACTTATACTCAATGTATTTCTCATGCAGACATTCCTGATACTGGTCCTCCCAAGATTACCTAGGCCTTCCTCTACCTTTCTTTTTTTCCCATTTAGACTAAACATTTTTTTTTAGTAAGTATCTCATCATCATTCTTTCAACATGGCCAAACCACCTAAGAATATTAGGGGTCCCCCTTACTAACAACATTTTGCCTCACATTACACAACTGCAACACATCTTTATTCCTCACATGATCAGAGCGTGTCTTGCCACAAACCCCCATATAAGTAACACATTTGTCCAGCACACAAATGACTGCTATGTCTCTTCTGCAGCACCTAGGTTTCACTGCCGTACATTAGAGTAGAAAAAATTATACTTTCATTCACAACCATTCAGGACTTCCTTGAGAATTTATTTCTGTGAACTCCTCTCTCGCTCATGCTCCCTCGCTTGCTCCTAATGCAGCTATGAGTTTCAATGAAGAGTCCACTCGCCTACTAATTTCACCATCTGATTTCTTCTCTCTGTCAAACATGCTTCCGAAATATACAAACTCATTCGCCTGGTCAATCACTGTGCCATTTAGACTTAACTTGCATTCAGTGCTAACAGTTCCTTGCTCAACAGCCATAACTTTGCTTTTCCCTTATTTATACTCAGTTTGAATTTCATACAAACTTCGTACATCCAGGAAATTTCTAATCAGAAAAGTACACCAGTGTGGGGGATTAGCCCACAGCTTATAATTAATTAAAATCAGTAATTGTACCTATCATGGTTAATTGTCAGTATTGATCTATTTGCATTCTTAATGATTTTTCTCAGTTCTTTATCAGATAAAAACTTCTGTGGCACAAGGGCTTAAGGAAACGAAAGAACATATCTGTAGAATGTATATCAGAAAACATAGTGTTTGTGTTAAAGCTACTTTGAAGAAAAGAATCTTAAGACACCTTTTAAAAACTGTAAGATCAATTCTGCAAAGTTCTTTATGTAAAATAACAAGAAAGGAAGAAAGATCTTTCTACAGACCATAGATCATAATGACATTATGTGCTAAGTGTGTTGTAGAGGTACGAGTTTATTGAGATACCACAGTGGAACACCATTGTGGTATATGTCCTTTGAAACTATTAATACTTATGTTTGAATAAAAGATCATCATACCGGAATATTTAGTGTCTAGCAATGTTGTTCTGTTTCATAATTGCAAATATAGTAGTCACTGTGTATTCCATATGACATTTTAGGCCTAGAGGCCTTTTGTCATGTGATTTGGACAACGATAACCAAATACAAAATTTCGTTTTTTACGTTACGTGGAAGCATATATAAATATTGGTTAGATGAACACATAAATCCATCATAATATTCTGTAACTCATGTAAAAAATTTCAGCACATTAACTGGTGGGGCGTAGAATATGTTCATTCTAAGATGTTCAATGGCAAGATTATTGATACTTTTATAAAAATCTCCTTACTTTGCTTTAGGTTCGTTCCATTACATCGTTTGTACAAGTCAGTTCTACTATTCTTGTTACACAGGTTTGTTTTACTTCTTTGGTTATATATGTTCGTTACACTATTTCAGCAGATGGGCTTATCTCACTACTTCAGCGATACTCATGAAAGCCCAGGTAATAATTTGGCAATACTATTCAACATCTGGATTGACTCACGCAAGTGAAGTAGGTCAAAATTTCATGAAAGTCAATGGTAAGAAAGTCATCTAGGTTACATGATCCTAATAATATGCCAAGTATTCCTCAGAGGCAGCAGTCAAATATTATAAAAGCTATGATATTGTAAAAAACTGCAGGATGAATTAAAATACTTAATCAAAATCCGTAAAGAACGCAAGAAGCTAAAACAGGGACGTGATTCCTGTGTGCAAAGGTTATATCCATGGAACTAAACCCTCAAAACATCGTCACACAACCAGTTCAGTGCCAGACATGTTTCTACCATCTATCCATGGCTATCCTCAGTGGCGTGAGAATCTTTTTGACTTTGCAGCCGTTGTGGCCTTGTTCTGGCCCTGCATGACTTTGTTTTGACTCTTCATGGCCTTGCTCTGTTTTGCATGGCATTTTTCTGGCTCACAGCAGAGCCAGAACAAGGCCACAATGGCTGCGAAGTCTAAAGGATTCGCATGTCACTGAGCATAGCCATGGATAGATGGTAGAAACGCGTCTTGCATTGAATTAGTTGTGTGATGATGTTTTGAGGGTTTAGTTCCATGGATGTAACCTTTGTTCACAGGAATCACATTCCTTTTTTAGCTTCTTGCATTTTTTACGGATTTCGATTAAGTATTTTAATTCATCTTGCAGTTTTTTACAATATCATAGCTTTTATAATATTTGACTCCTGCCTTCGAGGAATACTCGGCATATTATTAGGATTGTAACCTGCATGACTTTCTTACCGTTGACTTTCATGAAATTTTGACTTACCCACTCACTTGTGCGAGTCAATCCTGATGTTGAATAGTATTGTCAAATTATTATATTACCTGGGCTTTCATAAGTATTGCTGAAGTAGTGAGATAAGCCTATCCGCTGAAACAGTGTAACGAACATATACACCCGAAGAAGTAAAACAAACCTGTGTAACAAGAATAGTAGATCTGACTTGTACAAACGATGTAAAGGAACGAACCTAAACCAAGGTAAGATTTTTTTATAGAAGTATCAATAACCTTGCCATTGAATATCTTAGTACGAACATATTCTACGTCCCACCAGTTGATGTGCTGCAATTTTTACGTGGGCCTTCTGTCATGTTTGCTGTATTTAAGAACTAATTATATACAGCAAACATGAATACAAATTTGTGTGTGTATAATATATCTGATTTGCCATGCAGATATTAATTTAAGTTCCCCTCCTGGATTTATTTACTTACCATAAAAAGTATACTTATGACAAATATCTAATCTTTTAATGCCAAAAGCCAGAAGTAAATGTTTTTTCTCATTTGTACCATGTTTGATATAGGTTTTGATTTTTTGTATCTCTACTTCAGTTTTTAGAAAACATTCAACTAAAATTCTTCAAAGAAGCTCAAACTCAAGGAGTATATGTTATTGGTGCATGTGGCTTTGACAGCATTCCGTGTGATATGGGTGTTGAATTTGTGAAACAGAACTTCAGTGGTATGTTTTTAAACAAGTGGTATTTATTTCCAATGTACCTGTAATACATAATTTGTTTGCAGTGGTAATATTTTCTAGTTTTTCTGATAATAAATTTTTGACTATCACATATGTTTTTTATGAAGTATATGCAGAAAGAGAAAACATAGACTTAAGAATTTCATAACTGAATTATTTTTACACTAAGTTTTGTGGTTTTCTTCAGCCAGTAGTTTTTTGGATGCCATCATTATGACAATTTAAGCCTTACAAGTTTAAAGTGACTTTCAGTACTCTGAAGTTAGCTTAAATTGTTGTGATTCTATTGTCTAGCACAGTATTTTCAGGTGAATAAGTAGGCTCAGTGAGAACATTATATATTTACTCCCTTTTAATATTTTTAGGTGTTTATTGCCAAAGGTAATATTTTTACACATTTTTTTTTTATGTTTCAGTTCAGTATTTGGCTTCACTGAGTGATTTGTTGTACTTGAGTATCTCATAGTAGAGAATTCTTGTGAACTCCTATCAGATACACAGGACCACCTTTCTTGCTGTGGTTGCTCTGCATTAGGATGATCTTTCTTCTTACTACTGTTGTTATCATAAGGTATTATTCTCCACATTCTACCCCATCTGTTATGTGGTTAGGGCACTGTCTTCAGATATCAGGAATCTGCATTTAAATCTTCAGTTATTGATGGTGTGTTTGTCTTGTGGTTCTGGTATTCCCCCTTACCTGGAGTCAGATGCCCCAAATTAGGTGTGGGTAATTCTTTATCATTACAGAAATGTCAGCAGTGTAAAAAACCAATATTACCAAATAAAGTTTTAATTCTGTAATTTTTCTGTATCAAAAAAAAAAAATGAAATGAAATAAAAGAAGCAAATATTTAAAAAACTTAAGAGAAAATATATTTATAGGTTTTTTAGGGAAGATTCTGAATAAACCAGAAGCTGGGCACAAAAACGTTGCTAGTCTGACACCTGGGATCAAACTAGCACTGTATTGCTTTCATTAGCCTGGACTAATGAAAGCAATACAGTGCTAGTATAGCCACCTTGGTGCAGCAGTGGTCTAAGCGCTGGCTAATGACCATTCATCTGAGATGGGTCTGAGTTCAAACCCTAGTGGGGCATAGATATTGTTATTGTCTTACGGCCCTGGCTCTCTCCCTTTCCTGGAACCAGTGGCCCTAAATTAGGGACGGGTGACTGCTTATAACCCATCGAGTTGCCCATGGTGGTCGTTAAATCCCCAATATAAAAACAAAAAAACAAAAACACTACCATCCATATTTGCATAATTATATTTCCAGGGATGAGTATTTTGTGCCATCTGTTACAAAAGAAATATTTAGCTCCAAAACCACCACAGGCATCTTTATGGTACTTCTGCAGCAGCAGATTCTTCCCTTTGTGCCACTGAGTCAACCCAATGTGGTAGGAGCAAAAGTCAGCTGGAAAAAGAGATGAGCTTTTCTCCCCCCTTCCACAAAAGTTGAGGAAATAAAGATCACTTTACTGGTTAGATAGGGACACGTGATTCTAATTTATCTATGAACTCAGGGTGACTAACTATCATAAAAACTGGGAAATAGGAGGAATTTTTGTTCAGGAAAAAATCAGCGAAGCTCACGAGATATCTGTCAACCAGCTGAATATGTTTGAAATCAGCAGAAAACTCAGTTCTAGCAAGAATGAAAAGGTCCTGTGATTTTTTGCATCTTGAATTTTTGTGACAAAGTATCATTTTTTAAAATTACATTTCCTGATTTATTCCCATTTTTTTTATTGTTTTCTATTAAAGTTCATCTTTTCTTTTCTTTTTTCTTGGTAATGGTGCAAAAGAGCACTGATTTTGTCATATTTCTGGCCTCGGAACTAATCAATTTTTTCACTTTTTGTCTCTAAAATCAAGAAGTGTCAGTTTTATGTACCTTTTGTACATCTTTGTTGTTATTTCTGAATAATTTCGCATTCTTTATGGTCAGTGTACAATTTCAAGTGTAAATAGTGCCTTTGTGCCCCAGCTTTGCATGAGTGCTGTGTCTTGGAGTAACATCATTAAGAGCCACAGGTGCAGCTAACATTTCCTCAAGGTCAGTTTGCCCACGAGCTGGGAGGGAGGGGGGGTCATCTTAGTGAACATATCCATTATTGATGGGAGGTAGGACAAAGTATTGTACTGTCTTGTGGCTATCACTTCATGCAGGTGATTGTGATTATGGGAGGACACCATGAAGTTTTTGATTTCTTCTCAGAATTTGCTTTATTCCAGGTTATATGTGGTATGTTGCTACCTTGTATTAGTCTTTGAGAACATCAAAAACCTTGGCAAAGTTCGTGTAAGAAAAAGCTGAGTTTGAACATCTATGTTTAATAGCTTCTTGTGCTTAATAAGTATTTGTTTGGGAAACATATGCTTAGACATACTCCCCCACCCCCATGTTTTCATTTGTATTGTATTAATTTTTAATGTAATTTGTTGCAAGAATTGCTTCGCTCACATTGTTTTTTCAAGCTTTTGATGTATGTACAGCAGTGGCGCATTTTACGTGGGGGTTACGTTCCGACGATACCGCTTAAAGCTGAAAGCGCATGTGTTCAAAACCAATAATAAAACTACATAGAATAAATCACACGCTTTTCTTCATTATATATGTACAGTATTATTGAGCATAATGTGTATTTTACAAAGAACAATCTATACGTACTTCTATAACAATTACAGTTAAAATATAAGATAGCATGATGCAAATCCTTATGCATACCTACCTAATCGTTGCTTTCACTACATAATACCACTGAGAGGTCGTCAAAGCTGAGGTCCAAAGCTGATTCATTTGGTGCAGAAGTTGGAGACTGGGTGGGACAATGGGGAGCCAGTAAAAGGATTTTTTTTTTTTTCTGGAAAAACATCATTATCGGCAACTGTTGCTGCTGCGTCTTTAGCTGCTGAAAAATCTCATGATACGGCATTAAAGAGTCCGCAATACTTTTATTTTAAGGCTACATTCCATAGAGGGATTATAGTTAAAAATTAAATCTTTCAAGTGCTTTGTTGCTTGGAAAATTTCGGCAAACTTGTGTAGATTACCGCTGGCAGTTTCATCTTGTTAATCGTCGTCGTCGTCGTCATCATCTTCGTCCGAGGAAGTTTTCACAATTTGTTCTTCTAACTCTTCATTAATCAACAGTTCTTGGTGTCCAATCAAATCTGTCATTTCTTCAGAATATCGACAAAGCCTGCACCCCCTCCCCCATCTGCTTGGCCATCTGAGTAATATGTTTTGCTTCCTTGTTGATTTTAGGAAAACCTTTAAAATCATTGACACAGTCACACCACAGGGGCCGCCTGCACACATTGATTGATTCTTTCGTAGCTCCATTTCCCATGTGATATGAATCTAGCTGTGTGGCTGGCCGCATATAATTGCATCTGCATGAAATTAATCAGCGTAAAATGTAGCACCACTGTATCTGTAATGTTTATTTGCCTCATAGTATCAATTTGTTCGTCCTTCCATTGTTAGGTATATTATTCAAGCACCAATTAGTTGGTTTCAAAAACCTTTTGCAGTGGATAGTTGTTTGTGATGTGAATGTAATGTACACTTTAGGCATATATTTAGGTATATAAGCTTCATTTTCATGATATTCACATATAAGCCATAGTTTTTGTGGATGCTTAATTTTTTCCATGCCCTTTACTTTGTCAAAAGTTGTTCCTTGTATTGAAGCATTGGTTTAGCCAGGAATTTCAGGGGATCCAGATTTATAAGGGCTATCCCCTTGGCTATGCCTCTGTATTTAAGGTCTGTTTTGGGGGAATTTGATAACTTCCATTTTGCCTCTAATTAGCATTAATTTAACAATCTGATGAAGGGTGCATACATAATGTATGTGAGTGCCACTTGCACCAGCAAATACACAGATTTTAAGCATTAATTCACAAAACTCAAAAAATCCAATTTTTATATCTAAATATTTTGCCTTACTTATGAAAATGTGTGCTTCCAACACCATAAAATTACTCTTTTTTTTGTAGGTGTGTGTGTGTGTGTGTGTGTGTGTGTGTGTGTGTGTGTGTGTGTGTGTGTGTGTGTGTGTGTGTGTGTGTGTGTGTGTGTGTGTGTGTGTGTGTGAGTGAGTGAGTGAGAGTGTGTGTGTGTTTTCACTTGTAACAGAGTCAAAAAATTTTATTATCATTTAAGCATTTGTGTACATTTTTAAGGTTTAGGTATTCCTACAAACTCTAGAACACAGTGTTTTCACTGGCTATATTTTTGGCAGGTTTCATTAGTTCCTCCTCCACCCATATCTTAGAGATTTCAGAAATAGTGTGAAAGCAGTTTGTTACCTAGTCACATGCAAACCTTATCCTGTATGAAACATCATTATTAAAATCCAATCTACTTAGTGTTGTAGCACATAGTTTAATGCACACTGAGAGCATAGAAATTATGCATTTCTCTTTGGCCTTCATATTGAGTTGTACAATCAATTGTGGATTTTTGGTTAAACGATTGAACTGCTGCATTTTATATAATACAAAGCTTATTCAAAGTACTCGCCTCAAGATTCGCCACATTTTAACCAATGACTGATAAGACTATCAATTCCAGATTTGAAATAAATTACTGTTCTTGATATAATATACCTTAGTCAGAATGCATAGCTAGCAGACTACTGACAGTTGTTAGAATGTACTAATACATTGAGGCTGTAGTCATTGAGAAAACCAAGAGATACAACTGTAACGTTAATAGTCCAGTAGAGCTTCAGTTTGCATGGAGATACCTTATTGAACAGGAGAGAAAACATTTCAAGAGGAAAAACATTAACAAAAAACATGTGACATCAAATATTACGTAAAAATACAGGTGAATATTTCTACATAAAAGCTACTAGTGTATTTTTGTTTGACTACAGATGGCGACACCATTGATATGTGCAGTGGAACCCAAATCATGATGCACAAATATCTACACGACAGGGCTGAACATACATTGGGGTTAAGCTGCATACCTGAGCGAGTGAGTGCGGTAATCCTAATGTCCGTGCACCTACCACTGATGATGGCTACGAATGTTAGCAGAAACTAGTTTGGTACTTCGCATTCGGGAGATTTGTATTTTTTTATTTTCTTTTTCAAGATTGTTCGTTTTTGAGGTTTCGGCAAAAGTATAATTCATCTTCAGTTTCATTATATATCAGGGTGCTTTGCGGTCAAGATTGTTTCCTCTTCAGGATTATAGTTCGTTTTTTAAAAAAATTCAACAAGGTTTTAATTCAGTTTCTTATTTCATCGATGTTAAAGGATTTATTTGCATTGTAAAAATTCATCTTGTTTAATTTTATCTGGTGTAGATTTTACAATATCATGAATTTTAACTTCACAATTGAAAAAATTCACGTTCTTTGATGACGCACATATGAAGCCCCGACAGCCACTATGAATATTGTAAGTACAGATACTTATTATTATTATACTTGACTTCAATTGCCAATACTTTGTTAATGTCCTTTGCAATCTCCCGATAGCTGAACTTGCATAACGTGTGAAACAGTATTTACAGACATTTAATGTCAACCAAATTAAAATACATTGAGTTTTACTTCATACTTTCTTGATTTTTGAAATTTCTTTGGGATCTTTTTAAACAGTTTTTATTTTGTATTTTTGTTGATATTGGTTGATAGGTATGTAAATCCAATAATATGGAGTGGGTGAGAAGACTATTCTGCTGATTATTTCTGCAGGACAATTGTCTGAGGTATTGCAGGAGGTTTGATGGTACTGTACAATAACTAGAGTTGTCATTAGCAATGTTGCCTTTATTTTTTTTTTTTTTTTTTTTTTGTTGTGAAAAGTTACTGGTACCAAAATGGCCGAAAACTTGTTCAAACGAAAACAATGGAAATGACAATTTGGAGTGTAATGACATAGCTTAAAATTATAGCTACAAATACCTTAAAACTATAGGTGCAAACTGGAATTTTAGCCAAGTGGCCAGTGGCCGGCAAGTCCAAAAAACTTAGTGGCCACGAAAAAAGAAAACTGGCGCTGGTAAGTTAACAAATCTTAATGACCAAAAAGAAGCCTCCAGCCTAATCAAATAAAAGAGGTGGGGGGGGGCATTAATAGAAATTTTAATGTAACTGCTATTATTTATGTGGATGGCTTTATCTGAACATAAAAGCCACTCACTGCACAAAATAAAAACTATTTTCTAAATCTTTTTTCGCCTCTGGGTTTACTCATTCCCAGAACATCGATAGTATCGGTGGAAATTTACCACGTGTTAGTGAAAACCTCGATGTTATTGCTAATAAGCCCATGAATTCGTACTTTTCGATCTGCAGCAGTAAATGGGCACATCGGTGGGTAAAATCTCTGCTCAATATAATGGCGATTACTCACCAAATCAAATCGAGTAACCAATAATATCTGTTAAAACGCTTGATGTATCGGTGGAAACCTCGATGTTTTTTGATATATTGGTTCCTGTAGCATTGAGGAAAAGAACTTAATTTCGTATATGAAACATCGAACCAAACAGCCAATTCACGACATAAAAATATGGTATTCCCTTCCTCTTTACAAGAATGTAACGAAAAGAAATTCATTTACATTATGCAGAAAATATTCTTTACTAGTTTCAAACATCGGTAATGAAAACCTCAATGTTTTTCTTATGTATCGGCTTCTGAAACATCGAGGTTTAAGCCCTTTTAGTGCTACATGAAATGTGTGTGTATATGCCAGAAATACTAAGCCATTTTCTTAGAAATTGCAAGCTTCAAGAAAAAAGGCTGTACTTTCCAAAAATGTAATATTTTGGGCCAAACTTTTCCTCTAAACTTTACAAAATTTTTCTTAACATTTCTATAAATGTAACATATATATATATATATAATGATAACTCCCTTAATTTTGAATATACTCTTACAGATTGATATTATTCTAAAGTGATTCAAAATCATCACTATCACTTGGCAAACTCTCACTACAACTAACCATTTCAAGATTTCCTTACAGGCTGATGTTGTTCTAAGGTGATTCAAAACACATATCTGCAAATTCTGAGGAACAAGCTGTCAATACAGTTTGTCCTCAGCTAACACACGAATTTGGAAAAAGATGTGGGGGATTCGTGATTTACTGAGTTTTGTGATTGTGTCGGTTTGTTTGGGAAAAAAGAAATGAATAATGTAAAGAGTTTCTAGTAATAAAACACATTTCATTCTCCTGTGCAGCAAAGTCCGTACGAAAAAATAAACACGCCGTTGTCATTGGACCACGAGTTGCTCGTTATTGCACTTTGAACGGGGTTCGAAAAAGTGATTTCCAACAGTGTAACGTTCTATTATTCGCCCACAATATCATGTGAACAGCCCTGCCTCAACTGTAGTAGGAAAAGTTTTGGCTAAAATTCGCCTTCCTCCCGTCACGTGGCGAAAGTGGTAAGTGCGTGGAAAGACTATTATAGTGAATGCAAACTTATGGTATGATTCTTACAGACTGTATATTCTCATGATTTTTTCAATAATATTGCTATTTGGCGGTATGATTTGTGGAGATTTCATTTCAAAACAATATGATTAATAAATGATATGATCATTCATGCAGATATCTGCTGTTTGATTCGGGAACTACTCTCGTCAAAATTGAGGGCTGATCATTAAGCCCACCGCACTTTTAACATAAAACACGCGCCGGCCGATAAATCGATCGCTGTCACACTAAAAGGGTTCTGCAATATTGAAATTTAAACATCGATTATCGGAGGCAAAACCTCGATGTTAAAAAACATCGAGGTTTTTTGCCATTCCCAGTTTGGACTGGTTTCACTTTCTTTTACCTTTACTTCTGAATTATTATACTTTTGTAAATTGGCACCAAAAATAACAAATGGCCAAACTGGTGACCACTAAAATAAATTTAATCGCCAAAGTTGCCAGTTAATCGCCATCTGGCGAGTGGCAAGTGCTAATTTGCACGTATACCTAAAACATATGTAGGTTTTAGATATTTTATCACATCTCCCATTGGACCATTATGCAATTTCAAGAATAACTTCTTAAGCTACACAAAAACATTCTATCAGGTTGTTTCACTTCCTTTCACCTAGTGTATCCGTGTTCAGTCCCACCTCCTGTAACTTTGTGTTGTTAAAGTTACAGAAGAAGACACCATTTGGCATGGGGGAAGTTGTGAACTTCTACAAATTCAAAAATATTTACATTATTTCCAGAAATCAGATTGCAATACTGAATTGCTTTTTTAGTCCACTGTTTACCATATAATGTCTCCTCAGGAAACTTGAAAATTACATTGCCTTAGAGCAAGAATTAAACATGCATCTTTCTAGATTTCTGTTCCAGCATGTTATTGTTAAACCACGCGGGCAATGAAGTTCCAAGTAACTGAAGCGAAGCTAATACAGCTTAGGAATATTTGAACCAACTTCAGAGTTGTGCTAGCCAAAGCAATCCTTAGCCTTTTTGTAGCATTGGTTGACCTGGTGCTACAAGAAAGCATAGCATCAGTCACTTGGAACTTTGTTGTCCCTTTTGGTGTAGTAGTAGCTTAAACAGAATTTGGGAGGTGTGGGTTCCATTACCTTTCCAGAGCAACATACTTTTAATTTGTTCTGAGGAGATGTTACATGGTTAACAGTGAACTAAAAAAAGTAATTTAGTACCACAATCTGATTGCTGAAAATAATGTACTTGTGAAGAATATTTCTTCCTTAATTTGTGTTTTCATAAATTTTGTTAAAATCTGTTACATTAAAAAAGTATTAACAAAATTTCATTGCTCAATAGTTCTGATTTGATGAAATTGCTAAAAATTCCTGCTGTCTCATTTCCTAAAATATCTTTATCTCCCTTTCTTTTGCAAGATATCCATGGCCTTGTCTTTGTAATTCATATGGTTTCTAGGTAAAACCTTATTTCTCAAGTACTTTACAAAATATGAGAAAAATAAAAAAATTCAAGAATTATAGTCTGTACAATGAGAATATAATTCAATATTCTCATTATTAGAATACGTACTTAGTTTAATATTTCAAGGTACTATCTGAAACACACGTATGCTACATATGTTCTGCTGTTCAAACCGACCACTCCCCAGTCGCAAATTCAATATTTGCAGCCTAATAGTAATGTAAGTAAAGCATTGTAATCCTAACGCACATTAAAAAACAAACTCTTGGTTGAAACACATTAAATATGAGAGCATGCTAAATATTTAATTTAAAATAGGTATTCTCTAAGGGAATGCCCGAACTCAAACCTTGGAATATCGTGCTGCTGCGAGCGCTTTCAAAAGTCCAAACTTTCTTCCTTAGGCAGCCATCCTCACCAAGTGACCAGCACATCTAGAAGGGAGCTTATTATGAGTGCAGAATTCTACCAAAAAAAAAAAGGGGGTTAGTGTGTGGTCAGCAAATTTCCACGTGCATGCGTAATGATTGAATCTTCCTCAGCACTGATTGAATATTCCAATCTTCATCTATTGGTCAAAATCATAACACTTTATACCCTTAAAGGTGGATTTGTAAATTTTTGTATATATTAATTATATCACCATATAGCAGTTTATTTTGTTCATTTCTTATTTATTCATTTTTTTCTCCATATCTAATAATATTTTACATAAGCCTTTGATGCTAGCGGGATCTTGAATATTGCATACAGTATTTTTTATATTTTTCAGTCAAAATGCTTTCTGAAAGTCTGAGTTCTTTTTCATTATTATGAGTAGTTAGTAATTTTATAACTTCGAGTTCAGGAAATGTCTGATTTTCAACACAATATTGAATTAATGCAGTTTTTTCTTCTCTTTTGTTCCAATTTTTAATGTGCTATTGTCGTTTTTTTAGTTGATTTTTAGTACTACCTATATATGATACATTAGATCTCGGAGCCATTGGGATTTGATATACACCTGCTGATTCTAATAGTTTTGGTTGGGATTTTTGATTATTTTTTAACGAGTTTCCAGTATTAGTTATAGAATGTCCAAACGTGAAATCGAACATTTTCCCTAAATTTGTCAAATTTGTCAATCTCCTTGTATTATTTCAAGAACTGTGCATGTCCCTTTTTTTTTATTCTTTTTTTATTGAAGAGGTTATATTAACTTGATGCTTGGTACAAAGAGTGCTCAAAAAGTTCTTGATATATGTTTGTAGATTTGCACTAATTCCTCCAAAATTAACAAGCTATGAATTGTCTGAAAGATCGCCTAAACTTGTCTTTATGTATCAAAAACAAACGCCATATCATCATTTCTGTCTTTTCTGGCCGCACATAAAGTGCGGTCTGTGAAATCTGTGCATTGTCACTATAAAGCAGGCTCAAGGCAGGGATATATTTTACATTTTCACAAGGATGCAGCTTGGGAATGACATAAAAAAAAAAAATCCATACCAATTTTCACAAATATATGGGGATCATGCTTGTTCTTATGTCACTGTTATGGGATGGATGTACACATTCAAAAAATGATGGCAGAGCTTCGAAGACCTCCTTTGTACAGGAAGACAGAAGGAGGCTGTGAACGAGAGAACCAAATGAGAAATGAGAGAACTATTGTTGCTGTTTGTGAACTCATTTAGGCAAACCTTCACATCTCTGTTCAGGTAGTAGATTTAGATTTCAGTATATCAACTGACATTGTAGAAACAATAGTTCATCAACATTTAAAGTTCCACAAGATCTGTGCCAAATGGGTACCACACAAACTGGCAGAACAGCAAAGAAAAAAAAAACCCCACTAAAAGTCTTCTTTTGCAAGGAGATGCTGACAATGTTTGAAGCTAGTGGCCTCCAAGTAATTCACAGACATTGTCACAAGTCAGGAGATGTGGTTTCATTACTATACAACTCCCAGAAAGGTAAACAACTATGAGTTGCAGAAGGTGAACCACATCCCTAAATCATCCAACAAGCCCAAGAGGATGTTCACAATTATCTTTAATTCCCAAGGAGTGGTTTCCGTGGACACTTTACATGAAAAACTGACTATAAATGGCCAATGTTACACTTACATTGTTATGCCCAATTAAGAAGATGAAGGAGCTGTATCCAACAACAGGCATATTGAGGGTTCTCCTTCATGACAGTGACAGTGTGCACAAAACCTGGCAAGTTACAGCCTATCTGGAACAGGAAACAATTAAACAGTTCCCCATCTTGATATTTGCCTGATCTTGCACTGTGCAATTTTTGATTCTTTCCGAAAGTGAAAAAGGAACTTGGAAGACAGCCTGTTTCAAGGCTGCACTGCCTTTCAAAATGGGTTCATTCAGAGTTGTGGAGTATTCTCTATCTTGGGGGTACCACCAAGTGTTCCAGAATTAGCATAGACATCTGGAACTTTGCATGAATGTGGGAGGGGGAGTACTTTGAAGAGCTTTAGAGTTTTTGTTGAAATAATTGTAATGATATTCATGCTGCAGATGCATATCTAGATTTTTTCAAATACCCTACATATATATATATGCAGTGGTGTAGTGCTAATTGATAAAGTACAGGAACATGCAGTGCCTTTACGTCTTAATACCTTTCCCTTCTTTGCCCCCCGCCCCCATTACGTCTCTAACCTTTTTATTTTCTTATATTTATAGTTTAAGAAAGTATACTGATCGGTCGAAATTAGACTTCTGGATTTACACATTTTAGCATTTAAGGAACAAGATTTCACCATTTTGGTAAGAAAACGCCGAAATGTTGGAGCCCAAATTGGGGCCGTTTTGAGGTGTGAAAACTAAAATCAGCCCCATATTATCAAGTAAGATGTCTGAAGTAGAAACTAATTTAGCATGCAATGGTGAAAGCCATTTATTACTGGGAGTCTTAGTTCTTTAGATATTTGGATATGGGCGCTTTGGGTACAGCACGGACAATTCTACAGTCCGCCGGAAAACAAGCGGTAGAACTGCCTGGAGATATGTTCCTTCGTCAGATTTTTTCTACCTGTGTGAAACGGTACCCAGAGAGAAAAATAATCTCTGCTTCCAGCGTAATTAGTAACTGGACTAACTTCACTAATTTCACTGAGACTCACAACTAGACTTCTTAATAATGACTAGATTTATTCAATTCCCAATTACAATAATTTCCCCACTGCATTATCCCCCCCCCCTCAACGTTCTTAACAACAGTAGGTGTTTCAAGGGACTGCCAAGTGAGAATGGATTTAGAGACTAACTGTACCTTCAAACAAACCTGGGATGTTAATTCCACTAACTCTGCTCTTTTTGTGTTGCATTTTTTTAATTGGAAAATAATTATAAGACATTCACATTTTAAAAAGAAAACACATTATGTTGTGTAGAGTTTACTGGAACACGTGCCAGCTAGAAAAAAAGTATCGGAACACCGTTCCAGCACCACTACACCACTGTATATACGTAATTTGTTTCATTGCTGCTGGAGACATTGAAAATGATTTGGATTATAATGATAGTGCATAAGTGGTAAATTATTCTTTACAAAAATGTCTCCATGTCACATAAAACATGGGGCAAACCTGAGCTCCACAGGGTTTGCACAGTCCCTGGAATCCTGGGAAAGTGCTGGAATTTTATTTCTCTTTTTTTCCAGACCTGGAAAGTCCTTGATTTTTCATATTTTTATGAAAGATCCTGAAATAGCCCTGGAATTTTTTTGTTCAATGAAAAAAAGAAAAAAAAAACGGTCGAAGTGTTTGGATTGATTATGTCACTTCGTTGTTGCTCCCCGAGTTGTTTGCTCATGATAACTTCACTTCTTCCATTTAGTGTGGAGATGTGATGTCATCTCATTGATGCTACAGTCCAAGACGTTTGAGTGCCTTATTTCCAGCGACCTTGGTTTGTGATATAGCAGTTGTGTGCAGTTAGAGTCACAACAGTGTGTGGAAATCTTCCTGCAAGTCCAAGATGACCTTTCCTAACTAAAGGAGATTGATATCTGGCCTGGATCCATGCTGCCAGTGTGAGTAGGCAGATTGCTGCAGAATAAGGAATCTTCAGTGCCATGGAAAAATTGTTTTGCATTATTATTATTATTATTATTATTATTATTATTATTATTATGCTAAGTTCCAGATTCCTTCATGTAAGTTTTATACAGAGCAATTTTTATACAGGGAAATTTTGCCACTTCATTGAAGAAGTAACACACACTGAAGAACACTCAAACAGCAAAACCCATAGGTCTTCATAAGAATTTTAATGCATAGTAAATTTCACCCCAATTTGCAAAATAGAAAACAAAGAAGTACTAGTGTGTATGAACTCTTGCTCCAGCTCACTGAAAACATCAGGTCATATTTTAGGCATTCTTTCTGTGTTAAGCTGTTCCCATAATCCATAACAATAAAGATAGTTTTGTTACTGTGTTATGTCTCTGCTGTTTCTGTTGAAAAGGACTTATGAAAATCTTTTTGTCTTTTATTGGATGCAACAAGGCTATACCCCAGAAGCATGGTGTCTTTGGATTATGCTTTGTCTTTTAAAATGTTTTGTTTAGTAATGATTTAAGGTTTGTACTTCTAATTATGAAACTATTTTGTAAATGGACGATGTCATCACTCTTTCCACGTTATTTTTTAAACAACGCATAGCGACTGAAAAATTGTATTCTGGCACTGCTGGGATCGAACCCCAGAACTCTCGATAACTAGTCGAGTGCGTTCGAATTTACGCTACAGCGTCAACAATTCTCAGCGCCATGCGTGGTTTATCAGTCAGCATCTGACTACACGAATACGTATTGATGGTCTCAGCAACTGAGATGCTATACTTAAGAATAATTATACTAAGTATTCTTGCAGTAGTTCTCTATTGAGGACCCCTCAACTCACTGTCTTCTTGGATCTTAATATGCATATTTACTTTTACTTTCCTTTGAATCCGTGGAACCCTATCTGGTGGCATTTAACGCAACAGCTATTTTAATTGTAGCTGATAAATTCAAAGGGCGATAGAAATGGTTAATATATATCAAATACGTGGAGATAATGTAAATGGACAATGTCATCACTCTTTCCACGTTATTTTTTAAACAACGCATAGTGACTGAAAAATTGTATCCCAGCAGTGCCAGAATACAATTTTTCAGTCGCTATGCGTTGTTTAAAAAATAACGTGGAAAAACCACGCATGGCGCTGTAGCGTAAATTTGAACGCACTCGACTAGTTATCGAGAGTTCTGGGGTTCGATCCCAGCAGTGCCAGAATACAATTTTTCAGTCGCTATGCGTTGTTTAAAAAATAACGTGGAAAGAGTGATGACATCGTCCATTTACATTATCTCCACGTATTTGATATATATTAACCATTTCTATCGCCTTTTGAATTTATCAGCTACAATTAAAATAGCTGTTGCGTTAAATGCCACCAGATGACGGCATCTCAGTTCCTGAGACCATCAATATGTATTCGTGTAGTCAGATGCTGACTGATAAACCACGCATGGCGCTGAGAATTGTTGGTGCTGTAGCGTAAATTCGAACGCACTCTACTAGTTATCGAGAGTTCTGGGGTTCGATCCCAGCAGTGCCAGAATACAATTTTTTCAGTCGCTATGCATTGTTTAAAAAATAACGTGGAAAGAGTGATGACATCGTCCATTTACATTATCTCCACGTATTTGATATATATTAAACTATTTTGTGCTGTTTGATATTACATACCCAGTAGTCAGTTATTTGGATGGGAACACTTCTGTGCAGCCATATGTTTATCTCTATTTTCTGTGATTGTGGTGTAATTCAATTTCTTACCATGTTTTGATTGGTAAAAATACTATTGCCACTATCATCACAGTTGCAGAAATCATTGTGACTCCCCATTGTGCTTTATCTCACCATATGTTACTGTGCTGATGTCTCATCTTTTTGGGTATATTAGTCCTATTTTTGCCTGTACTTTATAATATATTTTCTTTCTCAAGTGGAATGAATAATTTCCATGTTAGGAGTTGCTATATCATAGTTATACTTTGGCGTACTTAGGATGATATGCATTCTATTTATCTGTTGTAGAATTTAGCTTTATTTTCACAACAGCAGAAATTATCAGCTCAGTCGGTGTGAATTTATTGCACTTATGAAGCATAGAAAATGAAGAATTTCTTGGTTTACATATATTATTGAAGTGTTGCATTATGTCAGTAGGACATAATATAAAAAATGATTTCTTGTGCTTTGTGTGTTGTAAGTAAGTGTATTTATTTATTAACATTTTGTCAGTAGGACATAATATATTAAAGGATTTCTTGTGCTTTGTGTGTTGTAAGTGTATTTATTTATTAACATTTTAATGTGGAACAAGTGATTCAAATTTCAGGTTTAAGTTCTGATTTTATTGTGGTTTTAATGGTCATGCTGCAGAATTAAATTTCCATAGCTTTAATACTACAGAATATTATTCAGGAGCAAGCAATTACTCAGGCATGTATTTTATTATTATTTTCATTGAGCAGGCGTGAATTTAAAAGCTCATACATGTTTTCACTTTTTGCAGTTATGTTTGCTTTTTGAATATTAATGTTTTTCAATTGTATTCATTATGGTAAATATGTGATGAAATATTTTCAGGGGATGTTAATGGCATTGAGTCATTTTTAGAATTCCACATGACTGAGGTTAGTTAGCATTTTGTCCTGTGCATCTTTATTTTATATGCCATGCATTTTAAATTTATTATTTTGTTTCTTTGATACATCAATATTAGCGTTGTAAATTCTAGCATTCAAATTTGTTGAACTACGCCTTTGATGATTGCAACTGTGGTGTTGATGTTATTGGATTTAACTGATCCTTGATATAGTCATGTGTGTTAAGGAAAGTAAAAGCTATGATCCCTTTTCTGTGACATTCTTACGGATCATTGATTGTAATCAGTACTCACTGAGTATATGGGTAATGCTTAGATAATACAAACCCTAACTAGGATGTCTCATACCAGCACTGTGTTTGTCAAGCCATTCCTGCTCAAAGCGGGCCTGATGAAATGAGCCATTATGTCCTGGAAGAACCCATCCCCCTCTGGGTGGAGGTACAGTATTGTGGGGTGTACATGGCCCACAAGCAGCTCCCGATAATAGCAGGTGTTCATACGTTGATCCACGCACACTAGGAATCCCAGATCATGCCAACTAAAGATGCCCCATATCATACAACTGGCCTGGACGGTCAGTGTCATGCACATATTATCCATAGCCATGAGCTGCTGATGCCAAATGCAGACTCTAGCATTGGCAGAATGGAGTATACATCATGATTCATTGGACCAGCATGCCTTATACCAATCTTCTATTGTCCAATCCACATGCTGAGGGCACCAGGAGAGTTGTTTAAATCGATGAACTGTTGATAGGAGAGGGTGGCTTAAAGGTCATCTGTGCCAGCATGCAATGCATAGTCACAAGGGATATTGTTTCTTGTTGACCTATATTGTATTGGGCCATCAACTGTGAAACTGTGCTGCACTGCACCAATTACCCGTCATTTGCCTCTGGAACAGTTGTGTTGCTGTTTCGTCACCACTGCTGGTATGCTTTCACCACAAGCCCTTCAACAATTCACAAGTGTTACTGTTTCCAAATGGGCTCACCAACATTTTGTGCACTGTCAGTTTTGCTTTGTGGACTCTGATAAATCCCTGGTTTTACATATGAAGTCCATAACTTTTGTCTGAACTGAACCATCAACCTGTTATATTTACTCCTTTAGCATGCAAGTAATGCCTTGCTTCTCGTTACTCCAGTATTGGATGTAACTGACTTTGCATAGGAGTGGTTGTAATTCAATGAGCACTCAGTGTACGTCTTCGCCTTCATAGGTGCAAATAGGAGGATGGAGGCCACTTTAAAACATTTGTTACAAGCTTGGTGTGAACATGGAATGATGTACTTTCATCACTAAAAATAAGATGTGGCATATACTGACTTTGCTCAGTAGTTATCTCCAATTCTGTATTAGGATTACGTACTGTATTTTTAACAGGGTAAAGCAAGATATGAGAAAACCTCAGAAGCCTAAACCTAAGTATAAGTCAGCAGCTTCAGCTTAGCTGGAACTTATGAAATTTGTAATCTTTTGCTCATCAAGTAAACAGACACTATAATTGCTTTTTTAATTGGTTAGAACCATGCAACTCAAAATGAGGTTGTTTTCTAATGATGTGTAGAAAAGATGTGCAATGGAGACAAATGTTTGACAAAGGGAACTATGTGTGTTGGGAAAATGATATCCAGTTTGTGTTCTTAAGCTTGTTGGTGAAAGATTTTAATTTAATATTGATATTTAATAATGGCATTGTAAAGTTTATGTGGAAGTATAATTGTGTTTTTGTACCATGATTGCAGGGCTTGGAATAGGTTTTGTAACTCATTCTGACCCCCCCCCCTTTTTTTTTTCTTTTTCCAGTGTTGTTTTATTTTCTGTTTTTTGGATAGGGATTGGATATCTATTAGGTACCACATTATATAAATTCTGGTTGTAGATCTTAGATTGTTATTGCAGACAACTTTTACTTTTGTTCCTACAAAATTGAATGATGTTTTGTGAGACATAAAACATTGCATTAGCAATACTTTGTCTCATATTAGTCATGTGCAGATGATCTGAAGATGGACTGGGTGTGTCAACACATTGTTCCATGCATGTTAACTTGGAGATCAGTTGGCCATATGGATGGAAATAGCAGTCAATCTCGCAACCTCCGATGACCAAGACTCACAATTTCGTAGAAGAATCATAATGGGGGATGAAAAATGCTTCCTCTTTGATCCACAGACTAAGCAGGCGTCAGTTATGTGGAAATCGCCATCAGAGCACAGAAGAAGTGAAAAATGCATCCCTGATTGCACTGAAAAACATTTTTTTTTTTTATTGGAGGTTTAACGACCACCGTGAGCAACTCAATGGGCTATAAGCAGTCGCCTGTCCCTAATTTAGGGTCACTGGTTCCAGGGAAGGGAGAGAGCCAGTGCCGTAAGACAAACACAACATCCATGCCTCACCGGGATTCGAACCCGGACCCCGTTCGGACGAATGATCAGAGGCCATCGCTTAGACCACTGCGCCACCGGGGCGGCACTGAAGAACATTGCAAAGAATGGGTTCCAGAAGTGCTTTGACAAACTCTGCACCACTGGCAGAAGTGTGTTGTTGCAAGAGGATGTTGTTCAACTTTGTAACTTGAACTGTTTCTGAGATTCAGAGATTAGCTCCTC
This sequence comes from Macrothele yani, assembly GCA_039090855.1. Lineage (NCBI taxonomy): Eukaryota > Metazoa > Arthropoda > Arachnida > Araneae > Macrothelidae > Macrothele > Macrothele yani. The sequence goes on along the minus strand of CM077016.1, from coordinate 68,855,190 downwards.
AGATGAAGATATCCTACTAAATTTTAATTGGTACTAATGTTAGATTTTGATTAATACTGATGTAATCGATCTTGGCATACAACTTCATACACATCTGTGACATGCCACGTACATGATTTTATGTAATTCACGAGAATCTTTTTCTATTTTAGACATTACTGCATCTAATCTTCCCATAATTTCCGTGGCCTTCCTTTAGTTTTCTTTCCAATTACTTTGGCTGAATGAATTCATTTAGTTTGTATCTTATTATTCATTCTCGAAATGTGTCCAAACCACCTCAGAATATTTGTCTCCACTCAACTAACACTTTGTATATGGATAGTTTTTCTTTCAGAAACGTGGTAAACATCCAGAAGTATGGTATGAATTTAAATAATTTATTTTTGAATTATTTGCAAAATTGTTTTATAAGTCAAATTGTTCTTATCATCATTATACATTTTATTTCACCTCATGCACTGCATTTTTGTGATTTAGGTACACAGGATTGCAGTGAACTTTAAAGCACACATATTAAATTGGTGCAAAGATATTTAGTGTAGTATTTTAAAATCTTCTCTAATAAATAAAAAAAAACATTCTTTTTCAAATGCTTTTTAGGCAAGCTAATGGTTTTAAGACAGTAAATGATGAAATATATGTATTTCCATTTTCACATTTGTCCTTGATGTTTCTCAATTACATAATTAATAAAACAGTGTTTTAAATCTCTTTTGCTTAATGAGCTTGTGCTTTGTTATATTACTGTTTTGTAATCTGTGTTTCGGTTTTAGTCTTCACGAGCAAATTATGGAACATGGTTGTCAGCAATACACAGTCTTGCTAATGTTGCCCAATTAAGGCCACTTAGAAGTGCTTTGAGAAAGGAGCTGTTTCCAAGGAAACCTGCAGTTTCACCTCTTCCACTGAAAAAAAGGTAAAGTTTTTTTTTCTTTTCTTAAATGCTAACTTACGTTTAAATAATTGAATTTATGAGTTTTATAGAAGTAATTTGCTTTATTTTTAATAGTCTAAAAAATTTGTGAACTAGAACCTAGTTTAGGACTACGTCACTGGAGCAGTTGTTCTTGTTTAGTGTATTTTTAATAGTTGTTACCAATCAGTCGAGAGTACCTAACGTAATTCTTGTTTAGTGTGATTCTTCTTTCTATTTACATTCCTTTTTGGGGCTTCCTCTTTATTAGTGTGATTGGCAGGTAATTATTTTTTCTGAGTCCCAATTTATGGAGTGCCCAGTTGCCTATATATGTCTGTCCAACCCAGTCTAAATAAGACTGGGTTGTGCTATGTTTCTAATAGCTTTTTTTGTTCTTTCGTATGGATTTCTATACTTCTCCCTGTTTCACCCGTATAGTTTATTTAACCCACAAATATAGTCTACACTGTAGACTACTTCTTGTAACTGGATGTCTTTTTCCTGTTGCTTTTAGGGATGGAAGGAATGTCTATTTTTTCATTCAGATTTGGGGTAAGCTTGATTTTATATTTTTCACTAATATTTTTTAGTTTTTCAAAAAATCCTTTGTGGTAAGCAATCTTGCTGGTGAATTTGAAGTGTGTTTTCCTGTTTTTGTCCCCTTTTTTCTTATTCCCAAAATATTGTTTATAAGTGAGATGGGGAAGTTGTTTTCTGATCTTTTCAATTCTTCTCTGTGGATGTCTTTGTGGTCTTTTGTTAGAATCTAGGAAATTGATTTTTGCCAAAAACTGTCTTGCAGTATTATATTAGTTTATGTAGTCTGGATAATATGAATTGCAGTCTAATATCTTGTCTGTGGTAGTGGGTCATTTGTAGATTTGTGTTAATATCTTTCCTTCTTTTGAGGTCTGAGTTAAGTCCCAGTAGTTGAGGCTGTTTCCTTTTTCTAGGTTTAAGGTGAATTTTAGGTAATCTTCCAGTGAGTTAGACTGCGACAGAATGTGAGAAGGGAGAGACTTGCACTATCCACTATAAACAATATTTCATTCATGTATTGGACATATAAATGAATATTTAGGGTTGTATCAGAATCTTTGCTTCTAATTTATTCACAAAGTAGTTTGCCAGTAGGTGTGCTAATCTGGATCCCATTATGAGTCCTGATGTCTGTTTATATATACATATTTTTTTTTCCAAATTGGAATTAATCGTTTATTATGATAATGATAAGCTATTTTCTCTGCAAAGTCATCTGCCAGAAATTCTATTGGGAGATTTAGATTGATATTAGTATATATTGGCACAATATCAAGGCTTGCTAATACTGGATGATGTAACCTTAGTAGGATATCTATTTTATCTTTTAGTTTTATGACATTTTAAGATGGGAAGATTTCTTTGAAGTGAAAAATAAGGTAATCATTTAGGTTAGTGAGGGAAGTTTTTTTTTTTTTTTTGTGTGTGTGTGTGTGTGTGTGTCAGTGAATAGGTCTCAATGTTTTGCTTTCATTGCACAGTTTTATGGTACCATAGGTTTGTGGAACTCTAGAATGAGGTTTAGAGAACTCTTTGAAGTTTTCAGTGAGTTGGTTCTTTCTTTTTAAAGAATTGATAAAATTCTTCATATCGTTTGAGCCCTAGAGTTTTTAGTGAGTTCTTCATATTGGTGTCTGTAATTCTTCCAATTTTCTATAGTACTTTATATTTTTTATTAGTACCAAAGCTTTAGTTTTATCTGCTTTAAGTGTCACAATTTTATCGTTGAACTTGAATTCTTTAAGGGCTCTCCGATCAAAATTATTATATGTTTTCTTTCGTTTTATTAGGAATTTAGAAATGCATTCTGAGTATTCTTTCCTCAAATTGTTAGCAGCTGTTTTGTCTTATTTTTCTACTTAGTTACATATGCTTTCTAAATCAGTAATTATTTGTTTTTTAGTTACTTTGTTTATTGAGTACAGTAAGTCCCTGACTTGGGCAGTTTCAAGTTACATGGTTGCATTTTGTAGTGCATCTTCTGCTTACAACTACGACTATGAGATGGCACTGGTAAGCTCGGCAGTGGGAAAAAACCGGATTATTATTATTATTTTTTTTTTTTATTGGGGGTTTAATACCCTCATGAGCAACTCATTGGGCTATGCACATAAGCAGTCACCCATCCCTAATTTAGGGTCACTGGTTCCAGCGAGGGTAGAGAGCCAGTGCTGTAAGACAAACACAACATCCATGCCTCAGAGGGGTTCAAACCCAGACCCATCTCGACAAATGGTCAGAAACCAACACTTAGACCACTGTGCACTTGAAATGGCGAAAACGCTGAATAGGTTGCCTGCGGGATGTGAAATCAGTGACCATCTGGGATCACTTATTGACTGTGTGCATCAGCACATAGTTAAGCCTTTTTTTGTTTGGAGGTTTAACGACCACTGCGAGCAACTCAATGGGTTATAAGCAGTCACCCGTCCCTAATTTAGGGCCACTGGTTCCAGGGAAGGGAGAGAGCCAGTGCTGTAAGACAATCACAACATCCATGCCGCACCGGGATTTGAACCCGGACCCCTTGTGGACGAATGATCAGAAGCCATCGCTTAGGCAACTGCGCCAGCATTTTTTTTTTCATTTCTTCAGGAGATGTGTGTTGCACAGAGTAGGACATCCAGAGGTAAATCTTTCGTAGAGTCACATGGCAACAATTTGACCCAACATTAACCCTGAAGATTTCAGTAGAACAGTGCTGCAGTGGATGGACATGGAACTGAATCATCAAATAAACACTGGTACATTATCACGTGACGGACATGTACATAGTTTCATGTCTGACCACTGGGGTATTGTTAAAAAGTGAGAGTTAAACCTCGGTATCTTCTCCTCTGTGGTCTGTTGGTTGTCCATTTGGATAGTCGCCGAATGTCATCAACAAACATGTCAGAGAAACGTGGAAAGAAAAGACAGATTATAACTATAGAAACAAAAGTAGATATCATTAAACTGCATGAAAGTGGTTCCAAATTTGTAGACATTGCGTGTGCTTAAGAACTGAATGAGTCTACTGTTGATACAATTTTTTTCTCAGTTACATGTGCTCTTATATTTCACAATTAATCTGCGCTTTTTCGCTGATGTTTCAATATACTATAATAATAGTTTAGCTTTAATTGTCTCTTGAAACAAACATGCATGTCGGCAATTCACTGTAATTAAGCACCTTTCGACCTTAGCGGAAATCTTCGGAATGAATTAACTGCATAAGTCGGAAACCTACTGTATTTTTAACAATTTTCCTTTTACTCCTCCTCCTGTCACAATAGTTCTGCCATTGAGTACCTTGAATTTACTGTGTTGCCATATCCTTGGTATAGCCCAGATCTTGCTCCTTGCTATTGTCACTTGTTTCCTAAACTAAAGAAATATTTCAGGAGCCATCAGTAGTTTCAGAAAAAAAAGTCTTAAATTTTTATGGATGGACTTTGAAAACTATTGTTACGTTGGAGGAAGTGTACTGAAGTGGGTGGTGATCAGGTACAGAAGGAATTATGCAGCGTTTTAAAATAAAAGACAAAGGTAAATTTTTGTTTTTGTTTCATACAAAAAAAATTCCCTACTTTAACTTTTCAAGTCGAGGCAAAACTTTTTTTAGCCCACCTGCATAGTATAAAAATGCTCTCACACTTGTTTGTGTACCTTACTCTTTGTGCTCATCTTGACTAGGAAGGAACATAAACAATTCTTACGCCATTTCCTAAATTTGTATGTGTTATTTTTTTTTCGTAGTTTCATTTTCTTTAGTTTGCCATTAGCATTCAGTAGTGACCAAGGCAGTGGCTTTTATTTCTGGTATTCATCCTGCCCCCTGGGCATGAGTTTTAGTTCTTGTTACACTATGTCAGAGGTGCACAACCTTTTTTAGGTAGTGGGCCAAAAAAATGAAAACAATACCTTACCAGGGGCCAATGTAGTTAATGTGATGGCTGAGCTTGAATTTTTGATATTATCTTCCTGATATTTGGTTCGATTGTTGACGTAGCAATGCTTGACTTTGATTTGTTCAGATTCATCAATGAAAAAGTTTTTTCACAGATATAGGCGCTTGCAAACATTCCCATACCTGCCAACTACTACGGATTTAGTTGTCCGACTACGGAACAACGGAACTCACTGCCGAAACTATGGATTCTGCGAATTTCCATTTTTGTTATTTTTCTATTATTTTATGATATATACAATTGTATATACTGTATATGGGATGTAAGGTTAGGTGATGCACACCATAATACAGCCTCTCCTTGACAAATGTCAACCCTGCCTTCTCGTGGTGCATCCTGTTCCCACTAAAGGGCTCTGACGACTGCAAATAGCAGTATAACTATACCATCGGGATTAGAGGAAATGCTATCCCACACTCACCAACCCACTTAGCCAACGTGGTGAGCTGTGGCCAAACCTCTCCAAAATGACTCCACAACTTAAATCTTGGTCCTCAGTCTCCGGCAGCTGGAATGTACCTGACCAAGGCAGCGGCCAGTGCGACATGAAGGCAGAGGGTGCTAAGAATCACAGGTGGACCGGACTAGGCTGCCATCTAATGCTGACTTTGGCTACGTATAATGGACGCTCCCTATCTTCTGATTCAAGGCTCCTTGAATTGGAAGAAGAACTTCAAAGGATCAAGTGGGACATCGTTGGGCTAAGTGAGGTAAGGAGAAAAGGAGAAGATCTCATTGAACTGAAAAGTGGACATCTCTACTATTATTGTGGGACAGATACTGGCAGAACTAGTGGTGTTGGATTTATAATTAACAAGAAACTAAAGGATAAAGTTGTAGAAGTTGAAAGTTCCTCTGACAGAGCTGCACAACTTGTTATCCAACTCTCGAGAAGATACCAGGCCCAGATTATTCAAGCTTATGCACCCACCACAAGTCATCCTGAAGAAGAGATTGAAGAATTTTATGAGGAAATTCGTCATCTAAATAATAAAGGCAAGCAGCACTTGAAGATCATTATGGGAGATTTCAATGCAAAAATAGGGCAACGGCAACAGAACGAAACTTCAGTAGGTAAATTCAGTCACGGCAACAGAACGAAACTTCAGTAGGTAAATTCGGTCACGGCAACAGAAACCAGCGGGGAAATACTCTCGTTGAGTTAGCAGAAGGGTTTTTCATCATGAACTCCTTTTTCAAGAAAAACCGCAAAGGAAATGGACATGGAGGCATCCCAATGGATTGACAAGCGAAATTGTATAATAAGAAATTTGTCATGGAAGACTGCAATGTGCTAAACAAGTTCAACACAGGTAGTGACCATAGGATGGTACGATGTAAGATGCACTTCAACGCTAAACTCGAGCGTGGCAAGCTGATAAAACAAACAAAGTGTATTGACATGACAAACCTTAAAAAACATCATAATACTTTCAAATTGGAACTGAGGAACAGATTCTCTTCTTTAGAGGGTCTAACGTCAGAAGAAGTGGACATCTCTGAAGTTAACAGAAAACTGATTAAGGCTCTTATGGAAACAGCAACAAAAATAGCTGGTACTAAGAACAAATTGCATACAAACAAATTATCAGAAAAAAACAAAATTCTGATGCAAAAAAGAAGAAAGATAAGGACAACTAAAGGAGATGTGACTTCCAAAGTAGAATATATAGAGCTATGCAAGACTGTACGAAAAAGTATCACTGAAGATGTAAGGAAATTCAACTGTGAACTAGTGAAGAAAGCAATTGAAAACAGCCAAAGCCTGAAGAGTGCAAAGGGACATCTGAGGGCAGTATTTGTGTTCAAAACTTTCGAAAACGGTATTTAAACGGAGTACAAATTTTGCAGTAATCGTAATTTTCTCTCTCCCATTGTTGCCTTTGTATCCAGTATTCTTGTTAAATATCGTTTTATTGTATAAATGTTCATATTTCAGCTTTAAACTGTCGGCAGCAATTTGTGAAAACAGAAGTTAGATGCCTCAAAAACTTTCCCATAATCTTCAGGCATAAGATTCTTCTGTGAACTTGAGGAATTTGGCTTTTTTCATTATTATTTTGGTCATTCGCACGATCGATGCGCCCAAGTGAACAGAAATTGGGGGGGGTGATGGTGACAGGGGGAGGGTTGGAGTACGGAATTCCATCTTTACGAAACTTTAAAAAACGGAAGGTCAACGGAGTTCAAATTTTTTCCGTAATCATAATTTCTTTTTTCTCGCGATGTTACCTCTGTCCATTATTATTGTTAAATAACGTTTTACTGCATAAGTATTTGTATTTCAGCTTGGAAATAGGGTAAAAATTCCAAAACCGGAAGTCGGATGGATTAAAGACTTCTCCCGTAATCGCCCTCCCCCATCTCCCGCGATGCTTACACACTCCTGCGTCTATGTATGCCATGCAATAATACTAGTTTTATTGCTACTGACGAGGCTCTGGCTAATGTTGACAGGTATGCATTCCTTTCAACTGAGTTTTGTAAAAATCCGAGCTCTGGAAGTCAATTAAACTTAGCTGCATATTTTCTAGTACTGATATATACATGTCATGAAAGTTATCAAAATTAACAACTTCATGTTTCAACGTGCATTTAAGACAATTACAAGTAATAGAGGTAACAACTTACCTCCAGTTGAACATAAATGCCATGTTATGAGCTTAGCAGACATGTGCTCCCAACCTGAGAGAGGCCTAACATACATAACTATTTGTTAGTCAAAATGAAATATTTACAAGCTAAAACACTATTAATAATATTAATTTACAATACTTAATTAAATTATATTTTCATAGCTCAAACATTTAAACTTCTAAAACATCCTAAAATTAAAACGGTACAAACATCAAACCTAGTTATCTCAACGGGGTGGGAGACACCATCTGCCCAAACACACTGTCATCGATTTGCGAGTGCTTTCGCCAGTACTTTACTGACATCCTCAGGCATTCAGCATTCACACGAGGATTCCCTCACATGTCTTTGGCATTTGAAATTGCACGCCGGAAAGAGGAAGGGGTGTGATCATCTTACAAAATGCTCTTGAAAATCTGTCTGTTTAGAACCTGCCCAGTCAGCTGATGCCTGCTCCATCATCATTCTGCTCCAGTGGTAGTGACATGCACTCATTCTTGTTTAATGTCTTGGTGTAGATTCACTGGAATTTGCAGCAGTGCTGTTTGGCTACATTTTGTGCTGCCTGTTGGCCAACATCAACAACTCACTCAGAAACATTAACAGCCATACTGTACTGTAGATGTTCATATTTCTCAAAATACTTCTGTTCAGTTAGTAATCAGTATAGGGTTATGATTGTACCTGTAGTACAGTGTCTTGTACCTCTTAGTTGTGTTATTCCTCTGGGCTAAAATGCATGCGTGTCATGTGATGGGATCTTTACAAGTGTACCTGATGTTTAAGTGCTTCATCATGTTGATATAGGTACTCAGTGTATCCTCTCTCTGCTGTACGTATCAAGATTACCATTTCTAGTATACCACCATAACTAGTTTACACATGTATTCATGCACAACTTCTTTACTATATAGGGGTCTTTGGGAACTTATAGGTGCTCTTCAAGGTACAGTTTCACTACTGATCTTATATGTTTGCGGGAAAACCTGCCAACCTTCATTGCCAACTTTCTTCGTAACCGTGAGTTCCAGGTGCGCCTGGGTACAACGCTCTCTGCCTTTTTCCATCAAGAACAAGGTGTTCCTCAAGGCAGCATTCTTTCGATGACTCTGTGTTCATCTTCCGCATTAATTGTTTGCTTAAAAATCTTCCTCCTACGGTTTCGACTACCATTTATGTTGACGACCTTCACATCTTCTGCTCGTCATCAAGCATGCATTTCATTGAAAGGCAGCTGCAGTCTGCAATTAACCAGATAGTTAAAGCGGCTAACAACAATGGTTTCGTTCTTTCTGCTGAAAAGACAGCGTGTGTCCATTTCTGCCGGAGGCGTGGCCTCCATCCCGATCCAGAACTCTATTTGGACCATGCAGCCATTCCAGTTTTGCCGGAAACCAAGTTCCTTGGTTTGACCGTCGACCGTGCGCTCACCTTTCGCTCGCACGTTCGACGACTCCGGACTTCCTGTCTGAGAGCTTTGTCAATCCTTAAGATCCTTGCCTCAGTCTCATGGGGTGCAGACAGGACTTCCTTGTTCCGTATTTACCATTCTCTCATTCGGTCTAAACTGGATTATGTCTGTATGGTGTATGGCTCTGCGCGTCCTTCCGTTCTCCGGTCGTTGGATACCATTCACCATCAAGCGCTGCGTCTTTGTACTGGAGCATTTCGCATGTCACCCATTCCCAGCCTTTATGCCAACGCGAACGAACCGTCACTTCATTCACGCCGTCTGCAGCTGTCTCTTCAATTTTACCTGAAACTTAGATCTCTCTCAGAACATCCTTTACACGATGCAGTTTTTCATCCCCAGCATGCTCGTTTGTTCGAGATCCGTCCCTCGTGCATTCGAACCTTCGGTCTTCGTTTGGCGGCCGTAGCTCGTGATGCAGGGCTCGACTTGTCACTCGTTGGAGAGACCAGGGGCTTTGAGGATCCCCCATGGCACCCTCTTGGTCTCATGGTTGATACCAGCTTTACATCTTTTGACAAGTCCTCAACCCCTGCATCAGTGTACCAGCAGCTCTTCGCCGAACACCGTTACGTCAATGCAGACTTTATTCCTGTTTTCACCGATGGATCTAAGGCGGCTGGTGTCGTTGGATGCGCCGCCGTCTGCATTGAGGAAGTTTCTGTTGCCCGCATTCCTGCCGAGGCCACGGTGTTTTTGGCGGAGATGCATGCTGTGTATCTTGCACTTGTTCACGTGCAGTCGAGCTCTCATCAGCGTGCTATTGTGTACACTGATTCGTTGAGTGTTGTGCAGTCATTGTCATCTTTGGATTTCACTGGCCACCCACTTCTTTTTACCGTACGGAGACTTCTTCGTTCTTTGCTCGAGGCTGATGTCCAGATTCGGTTCTGCTGGATTCCTGGGCATGTTGGGATCCCAGGGAACGAGTCTGCCGATGCTGCTGCTAGATCTGCCTCCTCTTTGGTCGTCACACCCTTGCCACTGTTCCACCGTGATTTTCGCTTTCTTGTTCACGATCATATCAGACTAACGCGACGGGGTCTGTGGGACCAACAGGTGGAGAATAAACTGCACCGTGTTAAACCTATCCTTGGAGTCTGGAAATCATCGTGTCGCCGGAACCGTGGGGAAGAAGTTGTTCTTGCGCGTCTCCGCATTGGGCATTGTCGCTTCACGCATAGCTATTTGCTCTGTGGCGACACTGGCCCGGTGTGTGAGACATGCGACTGTTTACTCACCGTCTCTCATGTTTTGTGCAGTTGTGTTCGTTTTCGTAATCATCGGTTTCACTATTTTCAGTCTCATCTGCTGGACGAAGGTGCAGCTACGCTTCAAAAGCTTTTGGGCGACCACTGCGACAATTTCGCAGTATTTTCCTTTTGAAACAGATTAACGTTTTAAAACTTATTTAAAAAAAAAAAAAAAGAAAAAGAAAAAAAAAAAGAAATAAAAGTTATATAATAATTATAATAGTAAATTAATAAATTTATATATAAACATAATTAACTAACTAGTCTTCACAGCTTTCATCATCCTCTTTTCTAACTTTTACCAAGCCTGTCTGCTCTTAATCATTTTCCACGCTTTTAAAAATCTTTAACTGATAGTTCTGTGCCTGGCCCTTGCGCCACTAAAATCAATTAACTAACTAACTAACTAACTAACTAACTGTCTCTTTGCTTTCAGAGAGATGTCTGCAGTTTTTGCTCATTTGGAAATTTCTGTGGTGTGATCTGCCTGATTTTTCATCTTGCGTAATGCCTGTGAGGCCTGCCACTGGGTTTTCTGCCAGTTCGTTGCTCAGACTACTGCTAAGTTTTTCCCTATGTTACGTGATATGTAGCTTGATGTTGCAGCATCTGGAATTCCCATAACCTCCAAACAATCCATCAGTGCTGATACCACAGACAAGTCCAAATCCAACATATCTCTGCAGTGTTGTAACCTTTTGTATTACTTGGACTGCATCTTTGATAATGAATTTGATGAATGCTCCAACTCACCCAATTTTAGCCAACCTCCTGCTATGAGTTTTCTAAAGTATTCATTTGTGCTATGGTGATACTGATGACCTGCTAGGGATGAAGGGACCCCCCTGCTGTTAGGGGCCACCTTAAGTAATTTCTTTATGCATGCAGAAAGGTTTTCAATTGCAACTCAAAGTATCAAAGTAATAACATTTGTGAAATATTTAAACAGCTGCTCTAAAACTTAAAAAAACAAGTTAGTAAAATCATGCAGTGCATTGATTATGATGTGTTTTCCAACATGCTAGAAATCATAGTATATAACGTTTGAGGTTCACATATCTAAAAATTAAATCTCTTTGTGCCCGTGTTTCCTATTTCTGTTATCAAGAGTTACTACACATAAGCTGTTTTATAATTAAAAATCCCATTTAAATTGGGTAATTTTTACGGAAGTTACTGTGCAAAAATAATGGCTAATGAGTCTCATGCATGCACACTGCCTGCAATTGCTGACAAAAAACATTTTTGGCAGAACCGCTTCCAAAGTCGTTACGGAACAACTTATTGTATTCGTTGCAATCGAAGCATTTTTTTTTTTTTTTTGTCAAGTTATGAGGTTAATAGCTGTATAGTAAATCTCGCTCCTGTGCCCTGACTTGTGACCCCATTTCGATGATATTCAACAAAACTGGTTCAGAATACTTCCGAAACAACATGATAAAATTTTGTTGCAATCGAAGCATTTTTACGTAAGTTATGATGCACAAGTGCGGTGGAATGGATCCCGCTCCTATGTCTTGACCTTTGACCCCATTTTGCCCATTTTCAGTAGGGTTTGTCCCCCAGGTTGTCACCTACCACATACTAAAATTTAATTGAAATCGAACCATTTTTAGGTGAGTTATCATGCGGACAGATGGACAAAGCTGGAGCATATACTCTTCTTCAACCTACGGTTGGAAAGTGTAAAAAAAGGATGGTGCAGTTTGCATATGACTTTTGATTCTGTTGCAGTACAAACTCGTATAGTTTATATATTAAACAAACTTCAAAACCAGTTTCATTCTGATTTCAGATTATAGATTATAATAATAATGTTACCAAATATTGGTGTGCAAAAATTAAGGACGAAGAGGAGAAATTAGCATAACAGCGGAACGAGCAGGCAGGACAGACCGAAAGACCACTCAGGAGATAGACTAGGGTCCGGTATGGTAGGGCATGCGCATAACACGCAGCATGACGCGCGTGTGTGTGCGTGCATGTGTGTGTTTGTGCGTGCGTGTGTGTGTGTGTTGGAAGGGTATAAAGCACACGGGCGGTGTACGCTTAGCAATTCGGTGAAAGCCATTGCACGGTGTACATCGGTTTGAACAACGTTGAGTTGCTCCCACCATGTGATATGGCCAACAGGCAATCCAGTAGACGACATCTGGATGACTTTACCAGAGGTCGCGTCATTGGGAAGTTGGAAGAAGGTCGAAGTGTGACTAGTGTGGCCGAGGAGTTCGGGATCGCTCACAGCATCGTTTCACGAGCTTGGAGAGCATTTCAAATGACAGGAACAGCTGTCCGAGAGTTTAGCAGTGGTAGTCCATGAGCAACCACAGCGGCGGACAACCGGTCCTACAGGCGAGAAGAGACAGACGACAGACAGCGGGAGAAATTGCAAGGCACATGCAACAGACAACTGGATGTCCGTTATCGCGTTTTACCGTGACCAGGAGGCTGCACAAAGGTGGTCTATTTGCACGACGACCAGTACGATGTGTGTCATTAACGCCTGCTCATCGGAGACGGCAGTTTCTGTGGTGCCAGGAACACAAGAACTGGACACATCAGCAATGGGGTCAAGTTCTCTTTACAGATGAGAGCCGATTTAATCTGACGAGCGATTCTGGACGTATACTCATCTGGAGAGAGCAGGGAACACTCAATCACACCTTCAACATTATCGAAAGGGACCGGTTTGGAGGTGGCGGAGTTCTCGTTTGGGGCGGTATCATGCTCGGTAGCCGTACTGACCTCCACATCTTCCAAGGAGGTTCAGTCACTGGTGTCCGCTATTGCACCGAGGTTCTCCTGCCTCACGTGCGTCTGTTTAGAAGTGCTGTGGGTCCTGAGTTCCTCTTCATGGACGACAACGCTACACCTCATCATACAGTGGCTGTCGCAGAGCTGTTGGAGAGTGAAGATATTCAATACATGGATTGGCCTACAAGGTCCCTGGACCTAAATCCAATCGAACATGTGTGGGACCTTCTCGGGAGACACTTGGCAGCACATCACCAGCCGCCAGCAACAATTCTGCAGCTGCGATTGGCGCTGCAAGAGGAATGGGCTGCGATGCCTCAACAGCTCCTTGACAACCTCGTCCTCAGCATGGACAGACGTTGTAAATCCTGCAACGCAGTCAGGGGTGATCATATCCCCTACTAAAGATTGGATTTTTCTTGGCAGCCACCTGTCACATGGACGTTTGTCTTCTGTCCAGTTGTGCTCGAAGCTACCTTTTCAATAAAGTGTCTTTGTATCCTTTGGATTCCTTGTTTGGACGGTTTTGCTCACTTGTCCCATAATCTTACATCTTGGGGATCTTATGGTATGATTTGAGTCGATGCGGAGTACTTCTGCACGACATTACATTCGAAAAACCGTCTCGTCCTTAATTTTTGCACGCCAGTGTATAATTCAACTCAGGAAATGTTATATATGAATTATAGTTCAAGTTCACAAAAAGTGGAAAACAATTCAGCTGCTTTAAATCCCATGAAAAACACACACTTGATGAGTTCATTCATGATAACATAGTAGCATGTACACTGAAAAGCCAAAACATTGTGACCACATCTTTATGCAAATTGAAGCAACTGCAGGTAATAAATGGCACATGTAAAGGTTATGAAATGATATAAATAACACCTAAAACTGAGCTCTGTTAATCAGTGTTATTCTTGTTCATCAGATGGGAAAGGCAGCAGACTTAAGCGACTTTGACAAAGGCCAAACTATAATGGCCAGATGACTGGGTCAGAGCATTTCCAAGCTGGTAAAGCTTGTGGAGGTGCTCACTATCAGCCATGGCTAATACCTTCAAAATGTGGTCTGAGGAGGAAAAACCATGATTGCCAGCAAGGTGTGGGTTGACCACAGCTCGTCGATGCTAGAGGTGAGCGAAGGCTATCCTGTATGGTACAAGCCAACAGTATTGTGGTGCAACTCACTGGTAATTTGAATGCTGATGACTGGAGTGATGTGGTCACAATCCCGAGAACATCAAACCCTACTGAAAATGGGGCTGTGTAGCTGCAGGCCACACTAAGTGCATACACTAACCTTGGTTCACTGTCAAAAGTGTGTACAATAGGTGCACAAGCATAAAAACTGGACCTTGAATGATTGGAAGAAGGTCGTTTGGTATGATGAACTTGTGTCCTGTTGCATCATGTGGATGGCCAGGTGTGTGTGCATTGTTTACCTGGGGAAGTTTTGAAACTAGGATGCACTGTGGGACAAAAACAAGCCAGTGAGGGAAATGTAATGCTTTGGGTAATGTTCTTCTGAGAAACCCTGGTTCCAGTCAGTAATGTGCAGAAAACTATGTCTTGTACCATTTACCTACACCTGATTGCAGACCAGGTACATCCTTTCATGGCAATGGTATTCCCCTATAGTAGTGTCCTCTTTCAGCGGAATAATGCACCATGCCACACTGCCCAAATTGTTCAAGAATGGTTCGCAGAACATGAGAAAAACTTGTGGAATAACTTTTTTACGGGTCTTATAAGAGGTTATTTTTCATGAAAGTTGGTTGTCAAATTTTCGAACTAAAGCCTAGTTCGTCATCAGGACTATGTCACTGGAGTAGTTGCTGCCACTCAATTGGAAGAGTCCATCCGCAATTATCGTTAATTGTGGTACTTCTTCTTCTTGCTATTTCGATCCCTTCTTCTAGTTTCCTCTTTACTAAGTTTGACTGGTGGGCGATTATTTTCACTGAGTCCCAATTTATGGAGTGTCCACTTGCTTGTACATGTCTGTCTAGCCCTGTTTTGTTCCCAATGTTCCTAATAGCTGCTTGGTGTTCTTTCATTCGGACCTTAATACTTCTCCCTGTTTCTCCTATATAGCTGAGTCCGCAGTTACAGTCGATGCAGTAAATTACTCCTTCCTGCAATTGGATGTCCAATTCTTTCTGCTTTAAAGCTGGCAGGAATTTCTTTATTTTGTTATTAAGATCTGGAGCTAGCCTGATATTATATTTTGCTCCGATCCTTTTCAGTTTCTCGAAAAGTCCCTTGTGGTACGTAATTTTGCTGGTGAATTTGAAGTTGGTTTTTTCCTGCTTCTTTTTTGGCACTTGTTTAAATATTTTCTCAACATATGGGGAGGGGACCTTGCGGAAAAAATAGTATTCCATAATCACAATAGAGAAATACTACTTGGCATATATGAACTGCTCCTATTTTCCTTCAAGAATAATTTCTTCTAGTTTGGAAAGAAATATTACAGGCAAACTTCAGGACTTGCAATGGGTTCTCCACTAGCACCTCTGCTAGCAAATTATTATATAAGTAAACTAGAGGCAAAAATCCTTATACAACCCTCCTTGTTTGCTCTCTATGTAAGGTACATGGATGATGTCCTAATTATAGTAGATACTGTGAACCAATCTCTACCCTCTCAGATTCTGGAAGAATTTAACTTACTAGAGAATACCTTGCAGTACACCCTGGAACAGGAAAAAGACCATAGCATCAATTACCTAGATTTAACCTTGACCTCAAGAGAGGGGGAAATATTCACTCAGCTTTTTAGAAAACCCACCAACACAGGGAAGATGTTAGACTTCTGCTCATTCCACCCTGATTATATTAAATTGAATACGGCGAGACAATTTTTGGAAAAAATTGAAATCCTGGTCTCTTCAGCTACTCAAAAAGATCTTCACAAAGAAGAATTAAAGGAAATATTAGCAGAAAACAATTACCCCTCCCCATATGTTGAGAAAATATTTAAACAAGTGCCAAAAAAGAAGCAGGAAAAACCAACTTCAAATTCACCAGCAAAATTACGTACCACAAGGGACTTTTCGAGAAACTGAAAAGGATCGGAGCAAAATATAATCTCAGGCTAGCTCCAGATCTTAATAACAAAATAAAGAAATTCCTGCCAGCTTTAAAGCAGAAAGAATTGGACATCCAATTGCAGGAAGGAGTAATTTACTGCATCGACTGTAACTGCGGACTCAGCTATATAGGAGAAACAGGGAGAAGTATTAAGGTCCGAATGAAAGAACACCAAGCAGCTATTAGGAACATTGGGAACAAAACAGGGCTAGACAGACATATACAAGCAAGTGGACACTCCATAAATTGGGACTCAGTGAAAATAATCGCCCACCAGTCAAACTTAGTAAAGAGGAAACTAGAAGAAGGGATCGAAATAGCAAGAAGAAGAAGTACCACAATTAACGATAATTGCGGATGGACTCTTCCAATTGAGTAGCAGCAACTACTCCGGTGACATAGTCCTGATGACGAACTAGGCTTTAGTTCGAAAATTTGACAACCAACTTTCATGAAAAATAACCTCTATAAGACCCGTAAAAAAGTTATTCCACAATCACTATGAATAGAGGTGCCATAAATGCATTTACAACTATGAGAAAAACTTCGAAGTGTTGCTCTGGCCCCCAAATTCTTCAATAAAATCGAGCATCTGTGGTTTGTGTTGGAACAGTAAATTTGATCTGTGGCAGCTCAACCATGGAACTTAAATAATTAAAAGATCTGCTGGTAATGTGTTGGTACCAGATACCACAAAAAAACCTTTAGAAATCTTGTAGTGTGTCCATGCCTCACTGAGTAAGAGCCATTTTGGTGGCATGTGGAGGACCAACGTCATATTAGGCAGGTGGTCGTATTGTTTTGGTTCTGCGGTATATCTCATGAACATAGATAAAATGCAAATAATATAGTGAACAGCAAATGTTTTCAGGATATGTTTTCTCTTTTGTGCTAGGTTGTTATTTGTTTTGCTAAGAGTCTGAAGGAATTGTAATTTATACACAGGATAATAACAAAGGCTGGAATACTGTGCTTAGGTGTAGCACTCAGTTTAACTGTAAACATATCTGATTTTGCAGAAAAGAGCAGGCCATTTGATTAACAGTCTTGCACTCTGATTCTCATTGGACTTCTCCACATAAATTTGCATCTCTTATTGGTGCTATAGCGGGCATTACGTTTGTGGGTTGTCAGCTCTTGTTCTACTGTACTGTGAGATACTGTATACCTAACACCAATATTGTGTCCAGCTGAGTAAGGCAGTGTGGATTGCATTGCATTTATTTGAACTTTGGAATTCTATTCCAGATAAGGTTTTTCAAAACATTGCAACTTTTAGCTGTATGCAAAAAGGTACTAGTGAATAGTCCATGCTTTGGAAAATATATCATGGTGCTATATATCGTTGTTCAATTTTCGCTAAGTTGCGATGAACATACTTTTTACGTGGCTACGATATTCAAATTCGGTTGACATTAAATGTCTGTAAATACTGTTTCACACGTTATACAAGTTCCGCTATCGGGAGTTTGCAAAAGGACATTAACGTAGTGTTGGCAATTGAAATCAAGTATAATAATAATAAGTATCTATACTTACAATATTTATAGTGGCTGTAGGTGCTTCATATGTGCGTCATCCAAGAATGTGAATTCTTTCAATTGTGAAGTTAAAATTCATGATACTGTAAAATCAGCGCCAGATAAAATTAAACAAGATGAATTTTCTACAATGCAAAAAAATTCTTTAACATCGATGAAATAAGAAACTGAATTAAAACCTTGTTGAATTTTTAAAAATGAACTACAATCCTGAAGAGGAGACTATCTTGACCGCGAAGCATCCTGATACATAATGAAAACCAAAGATGAATTATACTTTTGCCAAAACCTCAAAAAATAAACCATCTTGAAAAAGAAAAATACAAACATACAAATCTCCCGAATGCGAAGCACCAAACTAGTTTCTGCTACAATTTATAGCCATCATCAGTGGTAGGTGCACGGACAATAGGATCGCCGCACTCACTCGCTCAGGTATGCAGCCTAACCCCAATGTATGTTCAGCCCTGTCGTGTAGATATTTGCGCATCATGATTTAGGTTCAACTGCACATATCAATGGTGTCGCCATCTGTTGTCAAACAAAAATATACTAGTAGCTTTTACGTAGAAATATTCAACTGTATTTTTTTAAGTAATATTTGATGTCACATGTTTTTTGTTAATATTTTTCCTCTTGAAATGTTTCATCTCCTGTTCAATAAGGTACCTCCATGCAAAGTGAAGCTCCACTGGACTATTAACGTTACAGTTGTATCTTTTGGTTTTCTCAATGACTACAGCCTCGGAGGTTAGAATCTGGGCATGTGATCTATGTGATGTTAGAATTTTTGTGTTAGTCCAATCAGGAGTTACATGATTTTTGATACAATGTTGTATTAATGAAGTTTTTTCATCTTTTCTTGTCCAGTTCGTAATATGTTCATTTAATCTAGTCAAAAATCTCCTACGCGTACTTCCGATATATACTTTGTCTTTTTGGTTATCATCCGTAACTGTTGGAATGACATAAACTCCAGATTTATTTAGAATTGATCTATTATTAGTAGTAGTAAGTATGCTTCCATTGTCAATAACTGTTTCTGCGATGTTAATATTGTTGTTGTAACATTCTTTTTTTAAAATAGTACTAATAGGAGGTAAGTATGGAAATTTTCCATAATATTGCTGTATTTCTTTTTTAATGTTATTATCGAAACGATGTATATTGGCCGTAATGTTGTTATATAAAGATTTGACTAATCCTTTACTATATCCAAATTCTTCTGCAGTTTTTTCAATCCATTTTAGCTCTTTGATCTCCAATTCTTTATTGGATGAGTGTGTTATTGCTCTTTTAATATAAAAGCGGAATGCTGCAGTCTTATATTTCCAAGGGTGTGTAGAATCTCTTGGGATAATTGCCTGTACATATGATGGCTTCCGGTATACAGAATATTCTATAATTCCGTTATCCTTTTGTATAGATATATCCAAGAAGTTTAGCTGGCCATTAACCTCAATTTCTTTACTAACCTGTATAGATTGATAACAATTGTTAAATTTAGCAATGAAATTATCCATTTCAAGATTGGAGTGCTGCCAAAACAGTAAAATATCATCTACATATCGGAGATATACATATGGTAAGTATATATTAGAATGATCTAATATACAGTTTTCAATATCTTGCAGAACGACTTCGGCCAGTAGCCCTGAAATTGGGGACCCCATAGGGGCGCCATACTGCTGTTTATAAATTATCCCATTAAATGTGAAATAATTATTATTTGCTACAAAAGATAATGCAGATACAATACTGTTTCTGACTTTATCAGTAAGATTTTCTTCATCCAATCTGGAATTAATTAAGTCAATAGCGACATCTGTTGGAGTATTGGGATATAAAGAGATGACATCTAAACTGGCCATTGTGAAATTGGAGGTTTTAATTGTTTTTAACTTGTTGGTAACTTCTGTAGCATTAGTAATACTGGCTTCATGGCTATTGTAGAATGGTTTGATGTAGTTAAATAGTGCTCTCTCTAAGTTAATAGTAGGAGATAAATTCTTATTAACAATAGGCCTAATAGGTTCGCCAGTCTTATGTGTTTTTATTTTACCAAAAATATTTGGTGTACAAGCACCTACTGGTGGAATACATTTGCTTTTAATAATTGTAGGTAAGTCACTGTGATTTTTTATATTAGCTAAGTTCCTAATTATACTGTCAACTGGGTCCTTATTGACTATGATGGCATTCAACTTATTGATTGCTTCTGTCATCTTGTTATTATATTCATCTGTATTTAAGATGACAATCTGCTTAGATTTGTCCGCCATAATACACTTTATAGCAGGGTTATTTCTCAACTCCATTAGGGCTTCGCGCTCATATGTGATTCTTGTATTTTCATTGGTGTTATACATGTTGTTGATAGCACGGACCATTTTAAATCTTGTAGGATTTTTATTTACCTTAGGCAATCTTTGGATGACGTTCTCAATTTGCGGAATGAGGTATTCCGTTTTTGGCACTTTTTGTCGATACGCAAATCTTATACCTCTTTCTAGTGCTTTCATTTGCAGATTTGATAGTTCTAAACTAGATTCATTAATATAAAGATTTTGATTATTAATCTCTATTCTATGGTTTTTCTGGTGCTTGTCATTTATTAGATTTTCAATTTTTCGAAAGTGTTTTAGTTTACACTTTTCTTGCTGTCTGTCCAAAATTGCATATAGTTTTATAAACTCAATCTTGATCTTGTTGTCCTTGTCTTCATACTGTATACACTGATTGTACAGTTCGTAGTTTTTCACACTTAGTTTATCGATATCTTTGCGTTTACTCCGTGGTCTCCGTGCACCTACCACTGATGATGGCTATAAATTGTAGCAGAAACTAGTTTGGTGCTTCGCATTCGGGAGATTTGTATGTTTGTATTTTTCTTTTTCAAGATGGTTTATTTTTTGAGGTTTTGGCAAAAGTATAATTCATCTTTGGTTTTCATTATGTATCAGGATGCTTCGCGGTCAAGATAGTCTCCTCTTCAGGATTGTAGTTCGTTTTTAAAAATTCAACAAGGTTTTAATTCATTTTCTTATTTCATCGATGTTAAAGAATTTTTTTGCATTGTAGAAAATTCATCTTGTTTAATTTTATCTGGCGCTGATTTTACAGTATCATGAATTTTAACTTCACAATTGAAAGAATTCACATTCTTGGATGACGCACATATGAAGCACCTACAGCCACTATAAATATTGTAAGTATAGATACTTATTATTATTATACTTGATTTCAATTGCCAATACTACGTTAATGTCCTTTTGCAAACTCCCGATAGCGGAACTTGTATAACGTGTGAAACAGTATTTACAGACATTTAATGTCAACCGAATTTGAATATCATGGTGCTGTTTGTTTTTCATGATTATTACTTTTGTTATTTATATTTTTTTGTATTTAAAATGCATAAATGAAAATTAAATACAAATGCATAGTAAATAGTTATTCTAGTTTGTATGTCCTTACCTGTTATAAATTAATTGATGGATTTCTCTCAAAGAATTCATTTTTCCCTTGTGGGAAACAATTATAAGCATTTCACTATATAATACAGTGGTCTCCATATTACGAACTTCCATTTAACGAAGTTTTCTATTAAAAATTTTATTTTGTGGAACCTTGTCTTTTAACTGCGCTTACATGCAAATTATTCTCCATATTAATCATATTACGAAAAACAATTTCTATATAACAAAGTTTTTTCCGACTAAAATATAATTTTTTTTTTACGATTTTTCCTTTTGTGGTGATATGTGCATGCACAACCATAAAAGTAAAGAGGGGAAAACTAAATTTATTCCGACCCACAACAAATGGAAAGACATCGCTGCATTAAATCCTTATCTTTGCAGGGCTGGAAGGTCGTCTTTGGAAGAGGGAGTCAAAACATCATTGAATCATGAGTGTTGCTGATGCACGCGCATGCAGTTTTTTTCTCTGATATTTGGAACCCGTGTTAAAGTCCTCACTTTTTCTCTCTCTTCTCACCACGAGTTTCTTGCCACTTTGCTGTCTTCCGCAAACGCCGACATTTGCAGCGACCGCCAAGTATGTGGGTGTGGTGGTGGTGGTGGTGGTGGGGGGGGTCATGCGGGGAATCATGCATACAGCACGAGGCTTTTATTCAAAGGTGGAAGCACCGGTTGTATCCAGTGTGGGCCTGATTCGGTAGAAGACACATTCTTATTCAATCAGTACGCGTATCTCTCGCCTGTGTGTTAACTCGCTCAAAATGTCGAAAAAAAAGTGTTTGTGTCTTTCGGATAAAGTGAAACTCTTAGATGATATTGATAAAGGAATGTAGAAGAAAGATGTGGCTATAAAGTATGGTATCGCAACAAGCAGTGTGTCAACAATTTAAGAAATCATTCTGCAATCATTCAACATGAAAGCAGTATGAATGTGAAGAGGAAAAGATTTAAACAATGTTCATATGAAGACAGTGATGCCGGTGTTTTAAAATGGGTAAGGATAATTAGAGATAAAAATGGGCCTCTCTCTGGTCCAATGATCCAACAAAAAGCCATCAAAATTCAAAAAGTAGGAACTGTACACCAAATTATACTCAAAATAGTATAACTATACTAAAAATCCGAAAATTCTTGGCGTAGAATAGAAATAAAAGTTTCCAAGCTTTCGCACATCAACCAGATGGCTTTCTCAAGCAAGGTAGACAGCTAACTGCAAACTGGATAATAGAATGTTTCAACATTTTGAACGCGGTGACTTGACTAGACAATAAATGATTAGAAGCAAACGTGATACTTTGAAGAAACGAGGTCACGTTGGTTGGGCACGCGGTACAGTGATAGAGAACTCAGCATTATTTGAAGAGCTGATTCCAAATATGTGGCAACTCCAGAGAAACGCCATCATTGCAAGCCTCGCAGCTGGTCAAAATTTCCAAGGTTTTGCGAATGGCGGTAGATTTGGGTGTGGAGTATGAAGCTAATTTCTTTACATCACTCCATATAGGATCGGCGGACTTGAACTTGACTTCTCTTGATAGGGCAGTAGTTATTTTCCCGTCTCTTGTATCCCTTTTATGTTTGCTGATTCTAATTCCAAACGAACGTTTGGTCATTCCGATGTAGTATCGCCTGGAGCCGTCCGGGTATTTTAGTGGGATGGCATAAACACCTGCTTCATTGAGAAGAGGGGGCTTGTCAATATTTCCCGCACCGACGTACGACTTAGAGAAAGCGTTAACCAAATTCTTAAATAATCATCTACCGGAGTCGGACTTTATAATAACTTCCACTCTAGATTTTATCATGAAAATCAAGCAGCTCACCGTTCAACAACGCGACATTATCGGCAGTTTCGATGTAGTTTCTTCTTTATCCATCGACCCCCGTACCGAAAGCCATCAGAACATTGAAAGAGGCTATATCTAATTCATCCGCTTATTCTCAGGAGTCTTGCCTCAGCATCTTCAAAATAATGGACTTGGTCTCAAATTCCAGCTACGTCAGTTTCCGAGGGCAAATTTATAAGCAAGTAAATGGCGCTCCGATGGGATCTTCGCTTTCAGCCCTTTTGCGGAAGCAATACTTCGCCCCATTGAGCAGCATATATTCACCAACATCACCCCAAGACCTACCACCTGGCTACGATATGCAGACGACGTATTTTTCATATGGCCACACGGAAAGGAGACTCTCCCGTTTTTCCTCGATAAAATAAATTATATACACCCTACAATCAATTTCACCATGGAGCTTGAACACAATGGTACCTTACCTTATCTCGACGTCTCAGTGAGCAAATTGCATTACAACCGCCTTCATACGGAAGTCTATTATAAACCCACCTCCGTTCCCAACCTGATGCTCCGCAGTTCATTCTGCCCTGGTGTTTACAAGACCGCCTTATTCCGTTCTCGAATTAGAAGAGCCTTCGCTGTCTCATCCGATGCTCGTTCTAAACAATCCGAACTAAGAAACATCGTCGAATTGGCCACTGAGGCAGGATATACTTCGAACCAGATGCATAACTTTATTGAGAAAGCCAGAACCAGCAGTGCTAATAACATTTCTATGCCGCAACGTCGCTACCTGGGCTCTATTCCCTACATACCACATGTTTCCTATCAACTCAAAAACGCGCTCAGGAGGATGAACTTCGATGTCGGCATAAGGTCTCCGGCATCTTTATACACGATGCTTAAGAGAAATATTGACACTTCTCAATGAGGCAGGTGTTTATGCCATCTCACTAAAATATCCGGACGGCTCCAGGCGATACTACATCGGAATGACCAAATGTTCGTTTAGAATTAGAATCAGTGAACATATAAGAGATACACGAGAAGGGAAAATAACCACTTTCCTATCAAGAGAAGTCAAGTTCAAGTCCGCCGATGCTATATGGAGTGATGTAAAGAAATTAGCTTCACACACCACACCCAAATCTACCACCATTCGCGAAACCTTGGAAATCTTGACCAACTGCGAGGCTTGCAATGATAGCGTTTCTCTGGAGTTGCCACGTATTTGGAATCAGTTCTTCAAATAATGCTGATTTCTCTATCATTGTACCGCGTGCCCAACCAACGTGACCTCGTTTCTTCGAAGTATCACATTTGCTTCTAATCATTTATTGTCTAGTCAAGTCACCGCGTTCAAAATGTTGAAATGTTCTATTATCCAGTTTGCAGTTAGCTGTCTACCTTCCTTGAGAAAGCCATCTGGTTGATGTGCGAAAGCTTGGAAACTTTTATTTCTATTCTACGCCAAGAATTTTTGGATTTTTAGTATAGTTATACTATTTTGAGTAAAAAGCCATCAATTTTGCTCAGGATTTAGGACACTCAAATTTTCAAGCCAGTGTTGGATGGTTAGATAAATTTAAAAAGAGACACAGGATTTCGTATAAAACCATATCAGGAGAAAGTGCAGATGTTTCAGAAGAGGTGTGTGAAAAATGGAAAAAAGAAGCTGCAAAACTTTTGGAAGAATATTATGGTGCAAAACCATCTTTAATGCAGATGAAACAGAATTATTTTTTAAGTGTCTACCGAATAAAACCTTAACATGATATTATCATGACATATTTGCCACGTATTATGAGAAGAATGTTTCTTCCACTCTTTAAAACCTTAACATTTCAAGACGACAAGTGCTTTGGAGGGAAACATAGCAAGCAAAGAATAACTGTTTTGTTATGTGCGAATATGACTGGCGATGAAAAATTAAAACCGTTAGTAATCAGGAAAAGTCAAAACCCAAGATGCTTCAAAGGTACGAAATCTTTAGAAGTGGAATATGAATTCAATAAAAAGTCATGGATGACTTCAGATATTTTTAAAAAGTGGCTATTAAAATGGGATAAACAATTGAGAAAATAACATTGCAAAATTGCGTTGCTTATATGCATCCACCAGACTGTGCTTCAAATTGCAGATTGATGAACATAAAAGTTATTTTTCTTCCTGCCAATGCAACTTCGAAACTTCAGCCATTAGACCAAGGCATAATTAAAAATCTTAAACGTGCATTATCGAAAAAGAATCCTGCAAAAAAGTTATTCTTGCCTTAGAGAGCAGCCAGTATATAGATAATGTTATTAATTTGAGAATCTTTGTATCAGAGATGATGAAAGCTTGGTAGTATGATGTGACTTCATCCACTATGCACAACTGTTCTGTTAAAGTTGGCTTCAAAAGTGATGCTGAATCCAATACAATGAGCCTGGAAGATTTGAAGGGAAAATAGCAGTATCTGAAAGACATAGGAGCTGTTGAAGAAGGTACAGAGCTCTCTAATTTTTTCAGCATTGATGAAGACATTGTGATCGCTGAATATCCTATGAAGCATGATATCTTTCAAAATGTTAGGAAATGTAGTGAAGAAACTACAGTGAGTGATGAAGATGATAATGAAGAGGCTATTAAAAAACCTTCACAAGAAGAAATGCTAAAAGCATTTGATTCAATACAAAGGGATTACAGTTTCAAGAAAGTGTTACAGATGAAGTGTTCTGATCTTTCCAAAAATGTGAAAATTTTTATGAACAATGTGTTTTTTTATAATAAACCTGTACAAAGCAGTATTACAGACTGTTTTACAATTCAGGATATGTGTTAAAGACCATAAAGAGGAGACATAAGTTTCAGTCTTTGTTTGCTTCTCGTTTTTTCAATTTCAGTTACTAATTTCTATTTAACAAATTTTCTTTATAACAAAGTTTTTATGTGGAACAATGGGACTTCGTTAAATAGAGACTTGACTGTAGTTCATAAAAGGCAATTATGATAGCTTTCAAATAGATTGACAGAATCGGGAAGCTGACCTTTATTATATTAGCCTGGAGTGTCCTCCTTTTTCTTTTGTTTTTAATGTGATTAAAAAATAGTCACTGAAGGCTAAAAACAAAACCCATTTGTTTTATGCAAAACACTGCATCTCTTTTGAATAAAATAAATGCTACACGTGCACTCCATTTAAAAATATATGTAGTTGATGTAAGTGGAGATGCTGAATGATTAGTGAAATAAAGTTATAAAACAAATCAGATAAAATATTTTTCAATTATTGATTGCTGGTCTTTTTTTTTTTTTTTTTTTCTTAGAGGCACTTTATTCAAAAGCAAGGAAGTTAATAAGTGGTGCCTTCCTTTCCTTGGCAGTGACAAAAGTGTTGTCTCAAGATCACAGTTGTTTAATTATCAGTTTAAAAATGAAAGGCCAGTAAGTAATGCACAGATTTCTATTGTTTTGTGTCACATTATATTTTGTGAACTTTGAAAAACATATTAATATTGAGAAAGAAATAACATATTCCAAGCTTCATCATACAAACTATTCACATAGACATAGATGAACGATTTATATCTACTAAATCTTTTGAATTTTTATTTTATTTTTATTTTTACTGTAAGATCATGCAATTTCCAGTGAGTTAGACCTTCAAACAACCCTATATTGTTTTGACTTCTATATTATTTTGTGTATTTTTGATTAGCAATTTCATACCCGCTGATTCTAATATGTACCTCTTGCATAAATGAACAGATGTGTGTGTGTGTTTTCTTTTTATTGTATATTGTCATGTGTAATTAATCTAGAAAGCTGTTAGCACTGTTCCAACTTGACCTGCAATTTCATGTTGCTTTGAAAAAATTGTCACCCTGTACCACTTGTATGTGGAGCTGAGTTAGTATCCTACAGTTGCTGATTAATTACTTCTATATAAAACATTCCCATTCTAGTAATTTTCCATTAAGGACTGTAGTTTGTTTTCAACTATTTATAAAGTTGGAACGGTTAGATCAGAGTTCTGCACATACCTGGCCGAACTTTATGTTTTTTACTAAATAAAGGAATAAAGAATGACTGCCACTAGAAGATTTAGAATTTTGGTGTTTAATTAAAGATAAAAGTTGTCAGCTGGCAAAATGGGCACTGGCTTGTTTACTTAATCAGTTGTTCTTTATATTACCTCCCCATACCACTGATTCAAATTAGCAAATAAAATAAAAAAAAATTTGATGTCCGAGAAATTCTTGACTTTAATGGACATTTATTTATATCTTTTAATAGAAATGTAGGCTAACCTTCCAAAAGTGGCTCGCTCCGATAGATGGCACCACGTAACACTTCACCTCTCCTCCTCTCTTTTCACGCTTACATGTTTTTTTTTGTGCTCACATTCCTATGGATATAGTGCTGATTCTGACGTATTGTTTCGCCAAAGGATTGTCTTGCGATGAGGGGATTGAAGAAACCTCCCATGGTAATGTTACCACATCCACTAAGACAGTCAGCGACTGGTATTTGTATTGCAGACAACTAGTCTCAGAGTTTATGGTAGCCTCGCAATGTGAGGAAGGAAGGCTTGATGGAACCATTATGACGGACCAGTGGGCTGCATATCGCAATCTCCAAACCTGTGGCTACGCTCATTTAACGGTCAACCACTCCCTCAACTTAATTGATTCCCATCACAGGGGCACATACACAAGGAGTAGAGAGCAATTGGCGTCCCCTAAAACATAAATTAACACAGGGAAACCACAAAATGTACTTGGTAGACCATATTATGGAATATTTTTTCCGACGGAATTGCTGTCTTTCCTTAAGAACATTGCTTTGAAGTTCTGATTTGTGCGATCAGGCAGTTCTTCCCTGACAGATAAAACTTTTCTAGCTTTTATTCTGCTAGGTAGACAGTTTCATATTCATGAGGAAACCTTATTCTTCCAGCATAATAAATATTTCACACATATGCCACAATGTGCATTCATAAAGGTTCTTTTAAGGGCAACCTTTAATCCATATTATTTACTTCCTTTGCCACTTTCACAACGTAACGCAACGCTTTACGATGTAGCGATAATGTGTCGCCATCTATTGTTGCTTCAGAAAACTATTTTTGGGCCACATTTGGAAGGTTTACCGAAATGTGATTGTCTGTTGCTCTCTTTCCTTTCACTACCACCCGTATCTCTGTTCCCATTAATTTGAAAAATTCAATTCTTAAATGGAGTATTGTTTTAACTATGTGATCTGTTCTGTTGCTATTAATTACCCTGTAGAAGGTATAGGGGCAACAAAAATCACAAGCTGAAATGGGAGACATGCAAGGGCAACACAAACTAAGTTTGTTCATTAATTATAGCTGAAATCAGCAGGCCAGACTATACACTAATGAGCCTTTACATTATGACCACCTACCTAATAAGTTGCAGGACTCCCTTTAGCCTGCAAAACAGCGATCACTCGGCGAGGCATCTATTCGATGAAGTGGCAATATAGGTATGCTGGGATATCTGGTACCATAATGTCAACAGCAGGTCCTGCTGTTCCCGTACATTTTGGAGTGGTGGTGATTTAGTGCGAACCCGCTTTTCCAAGTCTAACCACAAATCTTCAATTGGGTTCATGTCAGGTGAATTTAGAGGCCAGGGCATTAACAGAAAGTCACCATCATGTTCCTTGAACCACTCCTTGACGATTCTGGCAGCGTGGCATGGCACATTATCCTGTTGGTAATGGCCATCACCAGCAGGGAACACAGTTGCCATGAATGGGTGACTTGGTCCGCAACAATGTTCAGTACCTGACAGCTGTCAGGGATTGTGCTATTGGGATAATGGGGCCTAAAGTGTTCCAAGAAAACATTGCTCATAGCATAACACCGCTGCCGGCCTGTTTCTTCCCAACAGTGCATCCAGGTGCCATGGCCTCCGTTGGTAATCAGTCTACGTGATGCACCAGGAATCTTGATTTCTCGGACCAGGATACTTTCTTCTAGTAATCCACGGTCTAATCTTGATGATCTTGGGCCCATTTTGGGCATCATTGGTGATGATGTGCAGTGAGTATGAGGAACCAGCTGGGTCTTTGGCTACGCAGGCCCATGCGCAGAAAGCTGCGATGAACTGCGTGCTATGACACATTACCCTGGTCACCACTGTTGTAGTTGCGGGTGATTTGTCGCACTGTGGCCCTTGGGGCGCTGTGAACAACGCACGCCGGTCTTCGCTCCCCTCTGGCGCCACTGAGCTCTGTGGACGACGGCTCATCATTTGGCCATCTGTGCACCACTTTTGATATGTACTCACTACAGTGGCACATGAACGACCCACAAGTCACTCCATTTCTGAGATCGTAGTTCTGAGGCACTGTGCCATCAAAATTTGTCCTTTATCAAACTCTAATAAATCAGCAGCTTTTTGCATTCTGACTACAAACACTCTACTAACTGAAAGCTGGTCCCCAGGTTGTATATATACTGCTCTGCAAACTTCACCTGCACCACCATTCAGTCATCAGGTGCTCTCATTTCTCTAGGCTTGGGGTGGTCATAATGTAATGGCTCATCGGTATAAGTTGGTAAATCTGACGTAAATCAGATTACATGGAAATAGCTTACACCTTGCAAAAGTTGTATACTGTATATTATAAGTTGCGACTTCTATTATCAGTTTTCTTAAAAAAAAGTTGTTTTTCTAAGAATTTGTGTGTATGCATATCTATCTGTTCCTATTTATTCATTATCTTTTCATGCCTGTGATCCTGTATGGTGTTCAAGCATGTATTTAAAGCATATGCAACATGACCACAATCTAGAGAGAGAAAGAAATTCTTGTTTGCAATAAACTTTCCCCATCTCCTTCTGTCTAGTTCAAGTTTTTTTTTTTTTTTTTTTTTTTTTTGCCTTCAAGATATTGCTTCTTTAATCGCTAATGGCTGATTCCATACCTTCAGTCTACCTTGTTGTTGGTCTGCCTCTTGGTACCATGAAATTTAACACCTGTTTGGGAATTTTTTAATTATCCATTCGATAGATTGTTTGTACCATCTCAATATGGCTGCCCTGGTGGTGCAGTGGTCTAAGCACTGGGCTATGACCATTCTTCCGAGATGGGCCAGGGTTCAAATCCTGGGTTAGGCATGGATGTTGTGTTTGTCTTACAGCACTGGCTCTCTCCCTTTCCTGGATCTAGTGACCCTAAATTAGATTAGGGACAGGTGACTGCTTATAGCCGACTGAATTTCTCACAGTGGTCGTTAAACCTCCAAACAAAAATAAAATAAATCTCAATATGATTTTATTAAATTTTTCTTCTACCATAGAAATACCTAGCACAGTTCTACTCTGCACACTGTACAGGTAAATGTAGCTCAGGAGGGTTGGACATTTAATGCACAAAAAGTAAACTGAGGTGCACAAAGGAAAACTGGAGTCTAGGCATTTCCAGTCCTACATGTTGTGTGAAGTTCATCTCACAGTGAAATGTACTAAAAGAATTTAAGAACAAGAAAGATAATACCGAATTTTTGGGTGTAATGAGCACGTCTTTTGAATCTGTTCTGATGCGAATTAAATTTACCAAAGCTATTTAAAATCAATGGAACCGGTATGAAAAACAGTAGTATCTGACCGAAGCAAAAAAATATTTTCAATTGGGTTTTTAATTCCACAGATATTGCTGTAAACGGAAACATCAACTTACGCCCACTGGTGGCAGACTTGTGCGATAAGCAAAATTTGAATTTACATGAGAAACATTCCGCAGTGGAAACGCTCTCCAACAAAGAAAGAATTTTTCAAATCAGGCTCTTAGAAGCAGAAATATTGACAAATATAAGATATGCATCTACCCTCCCCCTCTCTCGCAGAAAAAACATGCATTATTTAAAAAAAAAAGTATTTTCAAAAGGTTTTTCAATGTGAGCGGTGTCGGTCCATGAAAGAATTTTTTCAGTCTAGTTTTCAGGAGCTCAGATTTTACTGCGAATATATCAGACGCAGAAATTAACACTTACGCCTCTGGGTGGCCAAACCATTCTTTATCAAATATTAGGAATTATATGCTGAGAATTTCCTATCAGGAGCTGTATCCGGTGCCGAAAGAATTTTTCAAATCAGAGTTTTACAAGCAGAGATATTGAGCAAAACGCAATTTACCTTTACGCCCCTAGCGGAATATCTATGCATTACTTGAAAATTTTGAACTTATATGAGAAACATTAACCTGATACGCTATCTAACAAAGAAAAAATAATTCAAATCCGACTTTTAGAGGCAGAGATATTGACAGAAATAAGATAGGCATCTATGCCCTCTGGTGGAGAAACCATGCCTTATTTTAAGATGAAAATATTATAAAATGTTTATCGACAGGTGCGGTATTGGTCCACGAAAGAATTTCTTCTATCGGGCTTTTAGCAGCTAAGATTTTTCTGCAAATACCTACGAAGCAGAAATTTAACTCTTACGCCCCCTGGTGCCTAAACCATATTTTATTAAAAATTAGAAATTACAATAAAAAAATTTCCCACCAGGAGCTGTATCCGGTGCTGGAAGAATTTTTCAAATCAGAGTTTTAGAAGCAGAGATATCGGGGAAAGCGCAATTTACCTTTACTCACCCTAGTTGAAAGTCAATGATTTATTTGAAAATTTTGAAATTATATTAGAAACATGTTGCATCAGAAACTCTGCCCAACAAAGAAGGAATTTCTCATATCAGATCATTAGAAGCAGAGATATTGACAAAAACAAGATATACACCTACGCCTGCTGGCGGAGAAACCATACATTATTTTAAGAACAAAATATTCCATTAAGGTTTGTCTACATGTGTAGTATCGGTCTGCAAAAGAATTTTTTCAATCGATATTTCAGAAGCTCAGATTTTGCTGCAAATACATGAGAAGCAAAAATCAACACTTACGCCCTCTGGTGGCCAAACCATTTTATATCAAAAATTAGAAATTATATGCAAAATATTTCCCATCATGAGCTGTATCCACTGAAAGAAACATTTTTCAAATCGGAGTTTTAGAAGCTGAGATATCTGGGGAAAAGCAATTTACTTTTACGCCCCTAGTGGAAAATATAGGCGTAACTTGGAAAAGTGACTATGCCTAAAATAATCTTCTACTTGAATGGAATCGAAAAGTAAAAGAATTTTTTCAATTGGATGTTTAGAAGCAAATATATGGATTAGAATGTGTTTTGAATTCGATATCATCTGCGTTTACACCCTCTAGCGGCAAAATTTTGCAAATAAAGAATCATCATTCGCACATTTCAAGCTTCCTAATGCAAAAAGAATTTTTCAAATCGGACTATTAGTTGTATAGATATCATGTCTATAGATGGATGGACAAACTGACAACATAAGCACGAACTTTTTTTACAAAAGACATGCTAAAAACATTGTGAATTGATATGAGTTATATTAGAAGTTAGAGTTCAGAAACTAGTAGTACTTGCTTGACCAGCATTTTATAAAACTTTTTCAGTAAATGTTTTCAATTCTTCCATGAAAACTTAAAATGAAAGCAAACTGTTCTGTGTCAAATTTGTTAGCAAGGGGCTCATATTAATTAATATTTGAAAAAAGCTGTCGTTTTGAAATACACACAAATTTGTGCCATAAATATAGTTGCTGGCACAGTAAGTTTTGAGGAATCGGAAGCTTTACACCAGATGCCCAACCCAGTGCTTAAAATTAATTTTAACTGTTGGTGTATGGAATACTAGAGGTATAAATGGCAAGATGAGTGAGGCAATTGAGGAGATAAATAAGTATAGACTGGATGTGCTGTGTGTAAGTGAAACCAAAAATGAAGGAAATTGGGGTAGAAGAAGGGAATGGCACAGTGAGTGTGTGGTCTGGAGTATTGGATAATATGAGAGGACAGGCTGGTGTAGGTGTGATTTTAAGTGAAAAGATGAAGAACAACTTGATTCACTATAGTTGCATAAGTGAGAGAATTCTCTGGATTCGTTTGAAAGTGAAACTTCAGAGAATTGTAATTGTTGTGTGTATGCTCCTTGTGACTCGGAACCTTTTGATAAGAAAGAAGATTTCTAGAATGAGCTAAAAGCTGTTTTGAGCCAGTTTGGTGCTAAAGAAAAAGTTATAATAGCAGGGGATTTCAATGCTAGAGTAGGTGTGCATGCTAGAGTAGGTGTGCAGAATGCAATTTCTGACAATGTTCTGGGTAAGTTTAATGATCCTTGTGTGAATGATAATGGTGAAAGATTAATTGAACTCTGCATTGAGAATGATTTGTATGTATCTAATACGTTTTTCAACCACAAGTATATACACACATATACTTGGGAAAATCATACTCTTAGTCAAAAGAGTGTGATAGATTTTGTTGTTTACGATCAGCGTTTGAAACACTTAGTTGTTAACACCCGTGTGATGAGAGGTGCGGATGTTGGTTCTGATCATTATTTGGTAGTGTCACGAGTGAAACTTAATGTTGGTTGGAGGAAAAGGAATAGGAAGAGACCCAGGATAGAAAGAATAAAGGATTGATAGCCTCCTTGAAGATCATCAGCGGTATTCTGACTTACTCAGAGAACGACTGAAGGATCTGAAATCTTGTGAGAGGGATGTAGAAAAGAAGTGGGAATGTTTTAAGAACTGTGTTGTTACTGCTGCTAAAGAGGTCTGTGGCACCACAATAGTGGGTAACAATAGAGGTGATGCTTGGTGGAATAGTGAGATTGATGAGGCAGTAAATAAAAAGAAGGAAGCCTATTTGGGGATGTTGCTAGGTAGAGTCTCTGTGGATGAATATCGCTGTAAGAAGCGTGAAGCTGCTAAGCTGGTTCGCCACAGTAAGGCAAAAGATAGGAAAGAGAAAGTGGAAAGGCATGAACTGGCTTTTTGGAAAGATAGAAAGTCCTTCTGGAAGTACATGAGACTCAGGAAAAATAGGGGAAACAAAGTTGTAAGTTGTGTGAAGAATGAGATTGGGGAAATGATATGGGAGCCCAATGAGTTAAGTGACAGGTGAGGCGAATACTTCTGTGAGTTATTAGATCAGGAGAACAAAAATGATTCTGAGACAGATGCAGATGATGTCACAATGAGGGATGAAAGCACAGGAGGGATCTCAAGAGAAGAAGTGTGTAAAGCTCTAAAATCTCTTCAGAATGGTAAGGCTCCAGGAGTTGATGGCATAACTGCAGAGATGTTGAAGTATGGTGGTGACTCTATAATTGACTGGTTAACTGAAATTTGCCAGTGTGCTGGGAGTGAGGAATGGTCCCTAGGGATTGGAAGGATGCTATTTGTTCCCTTGTATAAGGGAAAAGGTGATCAGACTGAATGCAAGAACTCTCGTGGTATTAGCCTACTGAGTGTGCCTGGGAAAGTGTTTGGTAAGGTTGTTATTGAAAAAGTATGAGGTACATCAGAGAAAGTGTGGGATGTTCAGAGTGGTTTTATGTCTGGTAAAGGCTGCACTAACCAGACTTTTGCATTACGCATGATGATTGAAAAGTATGTGGCTGTTGGGAAGAAAGTTTTTACTGCCTTCATAGATTTAGAGAAAGCTTACGACCAAGTCAATAGGACACTTTTGTGGAAGGTATTGAATGAATATGGTTGTATTGGGAATCTACTTAATAGTGTAAAAGCCATGTATGCTGGTAGTAGAGCTTGTGTACGAGTGAATGGTGTTTTATCAAAATGGTTTTCCATTGGTGCAGGAGTTAGACAAGGTTGTGTAATGTCACCATGGCTGTTTAATATATTTATGGACGCATGCATGCGTGAGGCCAAAATAGATAATAGCGGCTTCTGTCTTGGTGATATCCGTGTGTGCAGATTGCTGTATTCTGATGACACTGTCCTATTGGCAGAGAGCAAAAGTGAATTGCAGAGTATGTTGACTCGGATGCACGAAGTTTGCGTGAAATTCAAACTGAGTATAAATAAGGGAAAAACCAAAGTTATGGTGTTTGAGAGAGAAATGGGTAGCACTGAATGTAATGTAAGTATAAATGGCACTGTGATTGACCAGTTGAGTGAGTTTGTGTATTTAGGAAGCATGTTTGACAGAGAGAACAAGTTGGATGGTGAAATCAGTAGGCGAGTGAATTCTTCTCTGAAAGTCATAGCTGCTCTGGGAGGTTTTCACAGGAATGATGGGTTCTCTAGAGAGTCCCGCATGGCTATGTATGAAACAGTAATTGTTCCTACTCTGATGTATGGCAGTGAAACCTGGGTACAGCAGAAGAAACATAGGAGTCGTTTATGTTCTGGAGAAATGCGTTACTTACATGGGGTTTGTTGCAAGACACGATCTGATTGTGTGAGGAATGAAGATGTATTGCAGTTGTGTGATGTAAAGCAAAATGTTGTTAGCAAGGTGGAGACCAATATGCTTCGGTGATTTGGCCATGTTGAAAGAATGAGTGATGAAATGCTTACTAAGAAAATATTTTCAGCCCAAGTGGCAGGAAGGAAAGGCAGAGAAAGGCCAAAGAAGACATGGGTGGGTCAGATTCAGGAGTGTCGGCATGAGAAAAAGATTATGAGTATGAAGTATAAAAGATCTTGTGTACGGCGTGTAATGGATATCAGTGAAGCAGGAATTGTATGTCAAGATCGCTGTAAATGGCGAAGTTTGATACGACAACAATAAGTAAAAATATCTGGAAGTTTGTATTTCTTTTTGGAGCTAACCTCTGAATCTCAGAGAACAGCTTAGTGATATGTAACCTGTTAGGCATAATTTCTTCAGACATGATTTTTTTGCTGTCACAGTTGTGAGTTGGTAAAACATTTGTGCCCATTGTAAATATTTTTTCCATTGCATTTTGCTGTGTAATTGTCATACAAGATTTTCAGATTTGTTCAGAGATATTGCAATAAACTATACAGGCCAGGAAAGCTAACCTTTTGTTTCTGAATATTCGTCCATATAACTTTTTTTATGCTTCTATTATTACCCGTCTTAAGTAATATTATAAGCACAGTTTGAATTTTCTCATTTAATTATTAAAAATGCTTTTAATGTTACTAAACTTTAATGAAAAAGATTCTGATCTTTGACTTTAATTCATGATCACATGTATGATTTTAAGTTGATAAAACATTAAAATTAGGTTATTGTTTTTCGCACATCTTTTGTAAAAAATGACCATGCTTATAGTATCACTTTGTCTGTCCATCCATCTGTAGACACCATATCTCTGCAACTATTAGTCTGATTTGAAAAATTCTTTTTCCATTGGTATGCTTGAAATATGAGAATGATGATACTTGCTTCCTGTTGTTGTTTTTTTACGATGCGCACTACGGGGCGTAAACACAAATGCTATTGAATTCAAAATTTTCTACAATTCAATACTACACTGCCGGACAATTGCTAAGGACGTATGACAATAGCAACGATAGCAACCATAAAATGGAAGGCAGGAAAATGTGGAAATTAGCATAAGTGCGGGATACAGTAAGACGTGTTGTGCGTATGCAAATTTTGGATTGCCGAACTTGTTCGTGACGTCATAGCTCTGATAAGAGATATAAAGGATTTGACGCGTATTGACCGTTGTTGTTCAAACGCAAAGTTGAAAGGGAAAGAATCAATTGACGAACTTGCAATTTTCAGTATGTCTTCCCGACATCACCTAGATGATTTTACACATGGCCGTATTATTGGCAAGATTGAAGAAAGGCGAAAAATAACAGATGTTGCCAGGGAGTTCGACGTCAGACACAGTGTTGTTTCAAGGCTTTGGAAATCATTTCAAACAAATGGAGAGTGTAGCAAACGTCACGGGGAGGTCGTGTTCGCAGTACGACACCTGCAGAAGATCGGTTCATAGTGCTATCAACAAAAAGACACCGGCGCAGCACAGCTAGTGAGGTAGCAAATCAGTTTATGGTTGCTACTGGCAAGCGGATCTCCCGAAAAACTGTCGCCAGACGTTTGCACGAAGGAGGACTATACGCCCGCCGTCCTGTTGTGTGCATCCCATTGTCCAGACGTCACCGTACCGCCCGTTTTTGCAATGGTGCCATCAACATCGCAATTGGACTGATAACGACTGGTCTGCTGTCCTCTTCTCAGATGAGAGTAGATACAGTCTATCGTCTGATTGTCGACGACTACTGATCTGGCGTGATAGTGGTACTGCATATTGTCCAGCAAACATACAGGAAAGGGACCGATATCCGACATGTAGTGTCATGGTATGGGCTGTCATCATGATCATTGGCCGTACGTTCCTCTATGTGCTTCCAACTGGGACTATGACTGGCCAACGATACATTAATGATGTTCTGCTACCTCATGTTCGCATGTTCCGTGGTGCTGTCGGTGATAGATTCATTTTCATGGATGACAACGCAACATGTCATCGAACAGTCGCTGTCCAGGAGTGTCTTGAGAGCGAGGATATTCAACGCCTCGTATGGCCAGCACGTTCTCCAGATCTGAATCCCATTGAAAATGTGTGGGATGCTTTGGGGAGGAGTCTTGCTGGTCGCTAATGCCCTCCAATAAACAAGTACACCCTCATCCGTGCACTGACAGAGGAATGGGATAAATTACGCCAACAGCTGCTTGATAATGTTGTGCAAAGCATGACACGACGTGTGGAATCTTGCATCGCCCTCCATGGTGGCCATATCCCATATTGACATCTTACGCCAGAACGCCTGCGGACGGTAATTGCATTTTTTTCACGTTTACGTATTCTACACAAAATGGCCTGCTTGTCCCTTGAACACGTTCCAAAGCCTTCTGGATACAGAGCACAATAAATTGTCTTTCTTGTAATGTCCTGGCATTCTGACATTATTTTATTTCTCTTGGCTTCCAACCACACTTATTTTTTTATACGCTATATAGCCGTTTATGATCCGTCCTTAGCAATTGTCCAGCAGTGTATTTATAATTAAGACTATTTTGTGTAGAGTTTCTTTTTCAAGTAATGCATAGTTTTTGTGCCAGAGGGTGTAAAGTTAAATTACTATTTCCTCGTTATCTCTGCTTCTAAAAGGCCAATTCGAAAATTACTTTTTGCATTAGATAGAGCTTCTGGTGGGAAATGTTCTACATGTAATTTCTAATTTTTGGTAAAGAACGGTTTTGCCATTAGGTGAGATAATTGTATATTTCTGTTTCTAATGTATTTGCAGCAATTTCTGTGCTTTTTGAAACTCGGTTTAAGAAATTCCTATGTAGTCAGATGTTGCTCACCATGGAAAACCTTTTGATAATATCTTCTGCTTAATAGAGTGCATATTTTTTCTGCCAAGGGGCAATAATGTACTGCAGTGTTCGAATTACCCAGTGGTCCGCTGGCCATTGGCCAGTAAAACTTCCGTCGGACCACTGAACTACTGATTTTACTGGCCCAGATAACTAGTTAGTTGTTCTTTCTTTTTTTTTTTTTTCTAATTTGTCACAAGTTAAAAAATGAATTTCCATTTCTTTTACCTTGCTGTATGGTTTTCTTTTTAGGCTGCAGACTAATGATAGGTTTAAAAACAAATATTTGAGATAATTCCATTGAAATGATATGTTATTTTCTACATGTATTGTAAATGTCTTTAAGGGTTTTTTTTATTATTTTTTTTTTTTACGGACCAGTGGTTTGCAAATTCTAGTGGTCCGCTGGGCCAGTAGAAGATTTATTTCCAATTCTAACATTGTACTGTATACATGCTGTATTTCTGTCAATATCTCTGTTTCTAAGAGTCCAATTTCAAAAATTTTTTCTTTGTTGAAGAGCGTTTTTGGTGCGAAATATTTTGCATATTTATTTGAAATTTTTCTTAACTCACAAGTGTGCCACTATAGGGTGTAAGCTCTTACTGCTGTTTACAGCAGTATTTAAAGCAATATCTGTGTAAGTAAAAACCCGATTGAAAAAAAATAGTTTTCAGTTCAAATACTGCTAACTACAAGAACATGTGTGTGTTTCATGTACAAATTCCCTACTAGGGAGCGCAAATGTTTAATCTGTTTTTCTTGATATCTCTGCTTCTAAATGTCAGATTTAAAAAACTCTTTTAACACCAGATACCATTTACCATAAGGAATACTTTGCTTGTACTTGTGGAGTTTTTGTAGTTCACAGTTCTATCGCTGGGTGTTGTTTGTGTACTTCAGTTTGCAGATGTATCTCCACTTCTAAGAATGATATTGAATTTTTTTTTTTTTTTTACTGTATGCCATTTGCTGTAATAAAGATGCAGAACATTATCCACTTTAAATAATGCACAGCTTTCCCATAAGGGGACATAAATATCAAAACCTTTTCTTCACTATGTGTGCTTCTAGGAGACATTTTTTTTTTAAATAACTTTTCCTTAGCATAGCTTTTGTCATGAAGAATACTTTTCACATATTTTCAACTTTTCCATTATGCAAGATTCTTCTGCTAGGGGGCGTAGAGATCTGTTTCTGTCTATATTTTTTCTGTTTCATTTGAAAATCTCTTTGTCTCTGATATCTTCCTTCCACTGTGAAAAAATGTTTGTGCCTAATTTGTTAATTTTTGTATCATACTTTTCAGCCACTAGTGAGAGTAAATAGCTGTTTCTATTTCTGGATGTTTTATCAATTATAGGAATCCAGTTGATTTTTTCCCCCTAACTGGTTCCATTGACTACAACTTTGAAATTTTTTTATTCATGTTGGAAAGGATTCAAAAAATGCCCTTATTAAACAAAAATTCAATTTACAATTCAATTACAATTTTTGTTTTACAAACAAAAGTTTGGTGTCATCTTTCATGTTTATTAAATTATGAATGGGATCAGCATTATTGGCCATAAAGAAATATTTTCAAACTTTCATGCCATCATCATAGGACTGTGTATTTAACAAAAGGAGCAATGTTTGTAGCATTGCCTTCAAGAAAGAGGGTTGAAGTGGGTAGAATTAAATAGCTGCCACTGAAAAAGTATCACCTGAAGTTGTAGATGCAAACAGAGTTCACTCCTTGACAATTCAAAGGATTAATATAGTCTGTTAAGCATGACCTTGATTATGGAATTGGAGGGTTGATAATGATTATGGTAGTTAAACATTTTAAGGACTGTACTTCATTCTTTCTTCAAAGAACTGTTTTGCATGTGCCAACAATATTAGAAAAATGTGAAATTGCTTTGGTTATCTCTCTATCTCTGTAAACTGATATGCAAAGTAAGTCATTCCAGATATTTTAATATGTATCAAATTATTTCTGTTATGGACATTTTTGCTAAAAAAAAAAAAGAAGATAATTAGCAGTTTTGTAGGTGTGAATAAAGTATGAACAATGAAGCCTTTGATGTTGTTTCTCTATATCTTTGAATAAAATGAATTATTCTTTTATTCAAAGATATAGAGAATTCTTTGATATAGAGAAACGACAAAGAATAAATGAATTATTCATTGTCGTTTCTCTATATCAAAGAATAATTCATTTTTTTATTCCTACAGCCATTTTGGATTTGTATACTTCATTCTGACAACCACAATACCAGGTTGGCATTTCCCACTGTGAACATGAGTTCTGATATGAAGTGAACATGCTTAGTATGATGCTAATGTTTTGTTTCTGTTGGCATAAAATTTTACTAAATATTTCAGGTTCAGCTTGAACCATACTTCTGCGTCTCATCGTATTGGTACGGTTTGATGTTCATTCTCTTTGGTGGTTTGTTTGTTTTCCTCTCTCGATATGCATTTGGAAGGCGTTTGCTTGAAAAGGTGAGTGTTTAAATTCCAGTCAATAGGGATAAATTTGTGCCACTGACCATGCATGATTCAGAAAAAAAAAGTTTTTTTTCTTAGTTTGATGTATAACTATAGAAAAACTATAAAGGGTATTGTTGCTGTAATCTGTAAAATATATGGAAGTTCATAGATACTAAAATTATTTTGGATAATTTGCTGTGAGTAAGTGTGAAACTTTGTGACAACACATTCCAGAATGCTGAAATTTTAAACTTTTTGTCTAAATTGTACCTACAAAGAAATTTCTCCGCACAAAGATTGGCTGTCTTCCAGGAAAGATTTCCTTTCTGACATATGATTGCAGCTGTACACCATGAACTTGTCTGTTTGTAAATTAAAGTGAACTTTGTTCTTTTCTGGAGAAGCCGCATTTGAGAGTCAGGTCAGTCAATATGCTAAACTGAGAAAGAATTTTTACCATTTTTCCTGTGCAGTCACATCAAGGGAGTTTAAATAAGTGAAACTTGTTTAGTAGGGTGAAGATAATGACAGTAAAATGATAAAATGTGAAAAAAAAAAGAGTTCCAGTTTGACTTTTTTTTTTTTTTTCACTTCACATGTGTGTTAATAAGTTTAAAGTATGCTGTTCAATGTATAGAAATAAATGATAAGCAAATTCCAGTATCAGTACTTTCATTCTGTTGGAAGAAGATGAGTTTATTGACCAGATAGGTGCCCCCAATCTCCCAAGGTACTTAAAATATTTATGTGCAATTTGCATTGTGTATATATTTATTACAGACAAAAATATTTTTAGACAAATTTTTTTAGCTTCAAGCAAAACCTTTTTTTTTTTTTTTTTTGCCTTTTTACATCTTGCTGCTCTTGCACTTTTTAAATTAAATTCATGAGGAAGAAATTATTATAAGTGTTTCATATGTTCATAGTAAAAGTTAATAGCAATTTAATTAATGAGTGAATTTTTTAAAATATTTTAAGTTTATTGCTGACTTAACTAAATAGAGCATTTAATGGTAGCAAAATTAATATTTAAAATTTAACCAGATATATAAAACTGTGGAAGCAGTTTTTGAAAGCTTTCTGCTTTTTTAAACTTGCTGCATGAATTATTATTTTAATTAGAAAAGCCTTCTCAGCACGATAAAGTATTTATTAATACTGTCTGTACTTAAAATAGACATTTTTAAGGTATAGCAACTTTATAAGATCTTTCAAAGCACTGGGTGCTCCATCGTCAGGTATTTTCAATAAACATAAACAAAACAACGGATAAAAGCAAGAAGCACTTTCAAATTACGTGAGCATGTGATAACAATAACAAGGTTTACAATAAACATAGTGGAAGCTTGGTCATGCGCTAAAAAGGATTCAACAAATAATAATACTATGAATTGCTATTGCATAAGCGAAGAAATATATACACAGAGGATAATTAATAAGTTCACATTAATCGTAAAACTGTAAGTGAATTATTAGGAGTTAAGTGTTGTTGGAGAGGAACATGGTTTTTTGGCTGCATTAACTGCTGAAACAAAAGTGTGGCGTTTCTTCATTACAGCAGTCAGAGCCGTGCAATAAAATACATAAACTTTCAGCGAATCGGAGGGATCGCCTTGTACGATTTGAGCTCAGCACACTAGCATTGGTCCAGTCTTGTTGATAGGTACCTCTATTAGTTTTGTTTATATTTATTGAAATACCTGACGATGGAGCACCCGGTGCTTTGAAAGATCTTGTAAGTTGCTGTACCTTAAAAATGTCTATTTTAAGTACAGCCAAAAGCTGTGGAAGCAGATTTCCTGGATGTATCTATCTGCAGAAACGCTGATCTCTCCATTACTCGTTCCGTCTATCGTAAACCTTCTGCGGCCACTAACATCATTCCCTACAAATCTTTCACCCTGCATCTCTACAAGCTTGCAGCATTGAAGTCCTACATTCACAGGGCTCATATCATTTGCAATAACCAACTCTCTCTTCAAGAAGAACTCTCCAAAATTTCTACAATAGCCCTCTCTCATGGTTTCCCTGCACTTACTGTCAACTTCCTCATAAAGAAATATGAAAACCATTCGAAAATTGAATGCCTTCTTCATCAAAAGAAAGAAGACCTAAAATTCTGTGGTTCTGTTCCTTACCATCCTTCCTATGCTTATAAGTTACATATTCTGTTCAGAAGTTTTGGTTACCATCTTGCCATTAAATCTACCCCAAACATCTTGAAACTTCTACAAAGGGATAGGGACAAAGTTGAAAGCCTGAACCTCCCAGGAGTTTACTGCATTCCTATCTCTTCTTCTACTGGGGATAACTTAAACATTGGAAGCACATACAAGAGCATTAACCATAGAATTTTAGAACATAAAAAAGATGTTTTGAAAGCCAATCCTAATACAGCCTTGTCTATTTTGACAATGGAAGACACATCTGCAGTTCCCCGCTAGAACGAAGCAAAACAAATTGCTTCTTTTGACAATCGTTTTGCCCTCCGTTACCGTGAAAGCCTGGAAATTATTTTCAACTCAATGACTTGCAATTCCGAATCTCCTCTCTACATTCCGATGATCTGGAGATCAATTCTAAGTTTTGGCAACAAAAATAGGAAAAATTCAAATGTAGAATCTGGCAATCTTAGTCCTCCATTGGCGGGATGAAGACCTAAGATAAGGTCGAAAGCTTCCAACTTACAAACTTTTTGTAAAAGTTTTCATTTAACGTAGCTAGCGTGATCAAGTTACCTTTATTTGTTAATATTGTTACGTGTTTTGCCCATCATCGTCACGTCATCAAGTACAGCCAGTATTAATAAATACTTTATCATGCTGAGAAGGCTTTTCTAATTAAAATAATGTTTAACGCACGAAGAATTCTTATTAAAATGCATGAATTATCTTGAAGACGGTACGTCATTAAACTGCAGTAGATATTGAAATGTAATTTTTGTATTGAAATAGCATTTTTAGTGTTCTTCCTGGAAAATTGTTTTAGGTGCATTATAAGAAATGTTAGCTGGGAAGTGCTTGCACCCCTCCCCCTTCCATTCCCAGCTAGCCTAAACTAGGACTGAGAGGTAGAACAGCTTTTTACTTTATTTCTAAAAGTATTGGGGGTTGTTCGTTCTAAGTACATAGAAAAATGTACAAAAATAGCAATGAATAATTAGAAAAAAAGAGCATAAAATGAGTGGTTACAATTTTTAATGTCAGAAACTTTAAAAGGATTTTTATGTAAACAAAAAATGCATTTAAAAGTAACAGTAGAGATGTGTACATAACATTTTCGTGCCTTCACTTAGCCACTCCAGTGGCCAAGTTGTTAGAGGCCGTGGTTTCTGGGTAGTAGTCCAAGCTTCCAGGGGACTGCTTATAGCCCTGAGTTGTTTAGGGTAGTCATTGAACCCTGATACAAAACAAATAATACCTTTGCTTTCAAAGTAAGTGTGGCTGATGGATCATATCTCTCCCTCTTCAGAGCCACACAACCAGTTAAAAACTTTAATTTAATCTTTGCTGCTGCTAAAGCTACATTTTCAGATGGACCAAAGATTCTTTCAGGCAGACCTAAAAGAAAA
Source organism: Macrothele yani (assembly GCA_039090855.1). NCBI lineage: Eukaryota > Metazoa > Arthropoda > Arachnida > Araneae > Macrothelidae > Macrothele > Macrothele yani. The sequence continues at coordinate 68,810,986 of CM077016.1, read as the reverse complement.
GTATTTTTTGAAATCACTAAAACTGCATGGCAGCATTAAAAAGAATCTTGGAATAATAGAATTGATGAGATCAATTATATAAGCTCTATCCATATTTACTTTACCTGTGTAGCTGAGTGGCCCATCTGGCCTAAAGACTCTGGGTCACTATATTTATTTCAGTTTTATCACAGCATTATAGTTAGACAACTAGGTATTAGTGAGGTGTTTTTTTTTTTCCGATTTCCATGACTCAGAATAAAAATGTTAAAGTGTTGGGCATGTCGGGCGTACCATCAAAATGGCTGATCCACCAAAGAATCAGCCTGAAAATAAGAAATAGTAAGTGAAACAAACTGAATAGTTGATGCATGGAATGCTAGAAGAATAAATGGTAAAATCAATAAGCTGATTTAAGAGGTGTATACATATGAATTATATATGCCACATTTGAGAAGAAAGTCAGATGTGGCATGGAGTAATGAATACAGAAACAATGCTGCTCGTGGGTGTAATTTTGAGCTAAAAGATGAGAATAGTTTGATAAAGTACAGGAGTGTAAGTCAGAGAATTTTGAAGTTACATTTGAAAGTGAAGCTTCAGGAAGGATAGATATTGTAGTAGCATTGCTGCTTTTTTTTTTATTCAGGGCTTTCTCAAAAGAATGGTGATTTAGGGAGAGGTATAAAAATTGTTTTGAGCCAGTTTGGTTCTGAGGGAAATTTATCTAGTAGGAATTTTCAGTTGCTGAAGTTAGTGTTCAGAATGAGAATCTTCTGAGTTAGCTTTGTGTTCCCCGAGTGAGAAAAATAAAGTTTGCTTTGATTATAAGATGCATTTATTCTGATGCATTTTTCCAAACCACAAGTATACAAGGTCTGTCCAAAAAGTATCCAGCCATCAAATATAAAAATACAGTAGCTGACCTAGGAAAATGGCAATTTAGTCCCCTTCAAAGTACTCTCTTTGGGACCTCACACACTTATCCCAGTATCCCTTCCACTTTTCAAAACAGTCTGCAAAGTCTTCTTTTGGGGTCGCTATCAGCTGCTTTGTCACATTCTCCTTAATCTCGTCCATAGTCAGAAATCTTCCTTTCAATGGTGATTTTAGCTTTGGGAAAAGCCAGAAGTCACAGGGAGCCAAATCTGGGCTCCAGACTTAGCTTCCTTGGGGGCTGACAGACATGGGTGATGCAATGTTTAAAAAAACCAAAAACAAACCAACCTTTCAAGAGACATGAAAAATAGGTAGGCCAATTATCCTGATGAAGCTGCCAGCCACCACTTGCCCACAGTTATGGCCATTTTCTTTTTACTGCATCCCTCAGCCAGCAAAGAACTTTGATGTAGTTCTCCTTATTTATTGTCTGACCTCGAGGAGCATACTCGTGGTGACAACACCTTCATGATGAAAAAAACCCTGTCAACTTGACAGTGCTTGTACTCTGCAGTGCCTTCTTTGGATGTGAGACTAAGGCGACTTCCATTGGGAAGACTGGGCTTTTGTTTCAGAGTCATAGTCTTAGACCCGTGACTCGTCATCTCCTGTAAAGAGTTTTTTGACGAAATTTGGTTCATTTATATAGTGTGGAAGAAATATTCTCATAATACGTGGAAAATATGTCATGATAATTAACACAGCAATCGGACATCTCTGAATTGACTGTATTTATTGTTCTTCATGTATAATATCAATCGCATCAGAAAACTTGAAAATTTCATCACCCAAGTACCATTTGAGTATGCTAACCGTTACACCACCCAGAACAATAAAGACAAGTATCTGAGTGTTAAGAGCATCGGAATATAGTCCGACCGCATTCTTAATCGAAGCCACTGTGCTGCCATCAGTTGCTTCAATTAAGAATGCGGCCGAACTATATTCCGATGCTCTTTAACACTCAGATACTTGTGACTTTATCACCCTGTGTGGTGTAACGGTTACCATACTCGTACGGTAATCGGGAGATGCGGGTTAGATTCCCACTCCAGGGTGATGAAATTTTCAAGTTTTCTGTTGTGATTGATATTACGTGAAGAACAGTAAATGCAGTCAATTCAAAGATGTCTGATTGCTGTGTTAATTATCATGATCTGGTTCATTGTTAGCAGTTTCAAGCAAGTACTGTGCAACTTCAACACAAAATTCCTGTGACAGGAGCCATGGAACAAATGCCAAGATCCTCTGTCAAAATCTCTGAAATAATAGTCAGGGTATTAATGTGTGCAGAGTGTATATCTTAGACTGAAGGTGAGCTTGCAGAATATGCTGGCCAGAATGATTGAGGTATGTAAAATTTTAAACTGATAAATGAGAGGGAAAGCTAAGTTATGGTTTGTGTGAGGTGCTGTTATCTGTACAAGGTTAGACCAGTGAATAAGTTTGTGTATTTGGGAATTCTTTTTGACAGAGACAATAGGTTGTAGAATGAAATTTATTGGTGAGTGCATTGAATTTTGAAAGTTGCATCGATCTAAGTGCATTTTGCTGGAACAGTGGGTTGATACATAGGTCTCAGGTGGCTGTGTATGTAAGAGTAATCATACCTACTGTAATATGTTAATGAAACCTGGGTGCTGTAAAAGAAATACAAGAATTAATTGTGTGCTGGAGAGGTACGTTACTCTCTGTGGTTCTGTGACAAGACATTTTGGATCATGGACTGACTAATAATAATTTGCAAATTTGTAAAAAAAAATTGATTAGAAGCAAACATGCTGAGGTGATTTAGAAATTATTTAGCACAAATTTCTGAGAAGAAAATTTAGGGAGTCATAGGAGATTGTTGGAGGGTGAAATTCAGGATCATCTGAAAGGTAAGAATAACTGAGTATGAAGTACAAAAGTCAGATGTGATGTGTGCCAAGACTGCTGTAAATAGAGTTGTTTTTAATGTATTGGTGTGAAGTGAAATTTGGATATCTTTTTTTTTTTTTTTTGAAGATATTAACCTATGAATTTCGGAGAACAGTTTGAAAAAAACAAAACAAAAAAACATGTGCAACTAAAACTAAGTTTGGCTAAAATTATGCATCAGAGATTGAATTCATACAATGCTTTTACATTGAATAAAGACATAAAATAATGTTATCTTGCCTTTTTAGAGGGAAACAGGGGCATAGAAATGTCATCATCAATTGCCAGTCATGTGGTAAGTTCTTCAGATAACTTGAAAATTGCATTGTTGCAAAGTGAAAATCAAACTTCCATCCTCTAGTCTCTCTGGTTTCTGCTCCAAATTGGAAAACAAGAGTGAGCTTTACTTGGTGCCATTTTTGATTGGTGCCCCTTTCACCAGGGGCAGAGTCTTCTACGAGGGTTGAATGAAAATGTAATTCCCCATCTCGATTGGGTTTGTCTTAACATGGATATTTTAATAAAAGAAACACAAAAATAATTCCTAAAATGAGCTATTTTATTACCTTTATTTACTTCTACACATAATCACCACCCTTCTCCATATGCTTCTGTCAATGATGGACAAGTTTCTCAAAGCCATCATGAAAGAACTCTGCACTTTGTTTCTTTATCCAGGTTCTGACTGTCCTTTTCATTTGAGTCTTACAGATGTTCATGAAGGGTCTCCCTTCAGTCTTAAAGAAAGTTGGAAGTTGCATTTTGCCAAGTCTAGACTGTTTGACTGGTGTGGTTAGATGGTGAGATCCAACTTCTCAATTGCCTCTATGGTGGTTCATGAAGTGTGAAGCCCAGCATTCTTGTGTTGCAGCAAAATGTTCTTCTTGTGCTTCCGAACTCTTCTTAATTGCTGTTTCAAAGTTTTGAATGTTGAAATGTAGTGCTCTGAGTTGATGGTAGCCTCAGGATTAAAAAATCCATGTGAGGCCCAGCATTGTTATGTAGCAGCAAAATGTTTTCCTTGTGCTTCTGAACTATTTCCAATGATTGTTTCAAAGTTTTGAGTTAAAATGTTGTGCTCCAAGTTGGTGGTCCCAGGTTCAAGAAAAATCCATGTAAATAATGCCACAATCTGTATCCCTGTTCTTCTTTGCATTCTCAATCATGTGATGATCAGTTTGTATAACAAAAACATGTTATTGCAGAAGTGAATGTACAAAAACTGAGTTTGAAATATAATATAATCTAACCAACATGCTGACAGAACTCTTCCATGTATTAATATAATGTGAAGAATTCACTTCTGGTATAATATATTTATTGGCATGCTCTTACCTGTCATGTAATTTTCTCTCCTCGGATTTTGAAAAGGAAGATGAGCTAGAGAATAAACAAGAAAAATTCTGCCTAATTTTCATGCCTTGAATCGGGAAAAAAATGTCATATATAAACCTACCTTCTTGAAAAGTGTGGGTGTATGATTAGCTTTGGGATGTTGTGCTGTGAGACCTTCAGACTACCATTGCTGCCTATGGGCAGCAGTAAGCACCAGTCCATGAAAAATATTCATGACAAAGCAATCCCAGCTACATGTTTTGAATCCCATGGTTTGGTGAAAATTGTTATGCCTGATTGCAGGTTTGAAAAATTGGATGTGAACATGCTATATATTCTATGTACTATGAAAAATTAGATTCTAATTTAAAATTTTCTTCAGTTTCAGTAGTATGTAACTTTTTTTAATGAACACAAGTAGTAAATGAGATTTTTTATGTGGTAATGAGAAGGCTTATAATTTTATTATAGATACAATTAACAATCTATCTCCCATATTTGGAGGTTCAGAAATACAGGTGGGGAATTGTGATGAGTAAACATTATTATGTTTACTCATCACAATTTAGATTTGGTTCTGGGAAAGTAAGATACCAGAGAAGAAATGAACACAATTAGATTCTGCACATTCACACATCTGTTTAAGGACTTTCAGTGAAATTTTATTAATTGTAAAAAGTGAATGCTGTAGAAATGATGTTTTTGGTATCACAGACCTGCGAACTGTTACGATTTTATCTTATTTAGTACGATAAATCATGCTGCAGTAAGATAATGATTTTGCTGCCAAAAATATGATTTAAAAAAAAAAAGTCCCTCATTTCCCCCTCTCTTCAGACAGAAGTAGGGAAAATTTTACATATAATCTGTTTTTTCCCCTTTTGAAAGTTTTTTTCTCATAGAGGTTTTCGATTTCTGGATGCTTAACTTTAATTTTTAAAGAAGAGTGTTCTAATGAAAATGAAAAAAAGATTGGTTTCTCTTCAAGTACTGGTTTTTATACCATTCCAAAATTAGATCATTCAAAATCAGAAAGTTGTAAACCCAATGAAACGTTAAAGAGGAAAAATGTAAATTTGACTTCTGTTAATAAGAAATTTAAAATGACTGCAGTTAACATTGAACATGATAAAAAATCTCAAACACATGTAATTAAAAAGCGACAAGAACTGCATGAAAAAAATCTTGTAAAAAATGTGTTAAATAAGCAAGAGAAGATTTTTTTACCTTGAGTTCAACTGTGAATCAAGCTTATGCACTATTTCTTTGCCGTGTTACAAATGTTTTTGAAAAATGCAATATAATGTTTCAGCAGAAGAAACCTTGTGTGCATACACTTAAATCCGAAAGTCTTTTTACTGAACTAATTAGATTTGTAAAAGTAAGTGTTATTAAGCAAGCAAAATCAACATTTCATGTTAAATATAATGAAATAGAGAACCAAAAAGACAACGCAGAGTTATCAGTCGGTTTTGAAACCGAAGAATTGATTAAACCAGTAAGCACTGAAAAGCAGAAAGACTTTTTATTCTAAAGTTAGAAATTATTTTAGTCACAGCCCTTATTTTATTAAGGGCTGTCTGGGACTATTTCTAAATTTCCATGGAATTTGGAAATGTCAAATCATGTCCAAGTTGCTGACATTTGTAGAAGAGAACAGTCTAATTTTTCAGTATGTTCCCATGTCATCTTTCAAGGTGTGAGAATGAAACAATTTCTGAAGCTGTTAATGCCATAGAAAATTAATTTTTGAAATTTCAAGTAGCATCATTACAAGATAACGTTTTAAATAGCAAAGGTATTGGTGAACAATGGTATTTATTATCAAAAGAAAAGAACTCTTGTTGCAAATTACTTTATAGCGGACTTTGTAAAGTCATGTTAGGGAATTTAACCTTGCCTCATAGTAATGCCTCATGTGAAAGAGTTTTTAGTTTAGTAAGCAGAAATAAGATTGATCTAAGAGGCTGTTTGAGTACTTCAACACTTGAATCACTTTTAATTGCGAAAACCAGTATGTCTAGACCTTGCTTCCAGCAAAAATATTCTGTTGAATTAAAAAAAAAAAACCCAAGTCAGCCACCCGTTGGTTTAAATAAAAGTTAAAATTCTTAATGGTTGTCATGTGTGAAATTTAATGTTTCTTTGCTTTTAATGGAAAGCAAAAATCCACAAGCTTACATTATAGTTTTTTAATGGTTTCATATTAATACATTTTCCTGAACAATTAAGATTTTTGTTTAAATTTAATAAATGTTTGGAATGTTAAATATTGAATTTAATAGTTAACAACATAAAAGCTTTTCCTGATTACATTTAATTAGTTTCTCAATAAAGTTTTGATGTAGCAGTAGGGAAAAAAAAATCCCTGCATTCTGATCATCAAGAATTTATATAGCTGAAATAGGCTTCAAAAATGATCAGCATGCGTTGTGTTACGATTTTTCTATGTGAGTGTTATGATTTTTGGTTCCAAGAGGTTGGCAGGTCTGGTATCAGTTTTCTGCAGAACAGCAATTGTATTAGAAAATGTTCTTCTCCAAGAATTGAATGAAATACAGAATGCTTAAAGTGGTTTAAATAAAATTTGATATGTGAATTCCTAACTACATGTTGTACATCTCTAATTGTATACATGACGTAATGCCAGATGTGGATATAAAAGTAATCCCACATTAATTTATGATACCAAAAATGTGTGGAATGATTTTATATAACTTTTTATGTGTGACATGCAGAACCATAGTTGGGCTTCTGCTGTTTTGATCAAGATCAGGTTTGGGAATTTAAAAAAGTAAGGCTTAGCAAATAGTCAAGCACACTATAATTGAAGAAAACAAGATATTATTTTGATATAATTATATTCCTATGAGGCAAAATCACGTCAATAATGACAGGGGAAAAATAAGATATGTAGAATAATTTTTAAATCATCTATTTATTGAGTATTTCTTTCATCACATTTTTTATAAACGTTCTCATCATCGCGGATCTTACCTTGATATGGAGTGTCATATTTATAGTTAATTAAATTAAATATAAATTATATTAATTATTGTGATACAAAATTGCAAATGTTTCATCAAAGTGAAACAGATGTGTTCCAAGTGTGAAAGTATGTTTCCTGAAAATTACATATATATATATATATACTATATTGACAAAAGTCACTGGACACCCCTTCAAAAGAAAATGAATGGATCCACTGCATTGTTAAGATGTGCGGTACAGCTACAAACGGTATAAAAACAAGCCTGCAGCTGACAGCGATCACGTCACACTGTGAGGTTGAGTGAAAATGTTGCGGCGGGAGAGAACTGACTTTGAGAAAGGAAAGATTGTTGGGTGTTATATTAGAGGGTTGTCCATAAGAAAAACAGAGAGGCGTATAAACATACCCAAGTCAACTGTTTTGGATGTACTGAATAAGTGGAAGACACATAGCGTTCCTGAAGCAGCAAAACGTACCGGCAGACCAAAGAAAATCAGTGATAGAGGACGTCGAAGCCTCAGGAGAGTCGTTACAGCTAATCGACGGAGTACTGCACAAGACCTCAGTGTACAGGGGAGTAACAATGCTGGAACCTCGGTATGTACATGTACCATTCGCAGAGAATTTCATTCCATGGGTTACCGTGGTCGTGCGGCTGCTCATAAGCCTTTTATCTCCACTCGGAATGCTACTCGTCATTTAGCATGGTGTAAAGAACATTTATTGTGGACTGTAGATCAATGAAAACGGGTCCTATGGACTGATGAATCCAGATATGCGATCCATCAGTCTGATGGCCACGTGTGGGTATAGCGGCAGCCGGGGGAACACTATTTACCACAGTGTACTGTTCCTACGGTCAAGTTTGGAGGTGGCAGTGTACTCGTGTGGGGGTGTTTTTGTGGTATGGCCCCGGCCCATTGGTTATCGTGGACAAACTTGTTAACCAGCACGTCTACCTCAATATTCTGGACAATTATGCCCTACCAACTCTGTGGCAATACTATGAAACTGAGCCTTGTTGGTACCAGCAGGATAATGCACCGAGTCATAAAGCAAGGACTGTTACGGCGTGGCTTGACGATAATTCCGTACCGTGTGTGGACTGGCCAGCACAGAGCCCTGATCTTAATCCCATAGAGCACCTATGGAATGAATTAGAGTGCCACATAAGAAGTTTGGAACCAAGGCCTACTACTGAGCAACAGTTAAAGATAACTGTTACTTTTAGAAGGGTTGTTCTTAATAAACTGAAATTCTATGAAGAACAGGAAAAGATTGCAAACGCTAGTAGAATGTGAGCAGCCCATGGGGATGCCTTTCACTTGCTTATAGAACTTGTTACATAAAAAGATGTAATGATTTTTGATACAGCAATTTAATAAAATGTTCCATTGTCTTTCCGAAATAATGTCAGAGACTTTAAATTCCTTAAAAAGTAATTTGAGAGTTTGAATAATATTATCTAAATGGAGGCTGGTATATAAATTTTCAAAATCATAGCTATCAACACTTGTAGGCTTGAGAGAAAGGATATCAGAGATCACTTCTGTATTGCTATTAATAATCCAAAATTCTCTACTACAAAAATTAGTACAAGACTTAACTCAACTTAGAACCTGCTTTAAAACTGATTCAAAAAATTTATCTATTGCTTTTTGTGACTTTTGGTTCCACTAGCTATGAACCTAAATTTCACCGGTTCCTTATGAAATTTTGCAGTGGCAAAAAGATAAGGAAATTCAGGTTCATAACTCCTATCCACTTTAAGCTGAAGCTGCTTGTGAAATGCTTTGAACTTATTAGTAAGCTCCTTACCAGAGACAGGAGAAAGGTGGTAGGTGGTTTTATTATGAAGCTCACTATTAATAAGGTCATAATAAAATTTCTTACAGATTATTGCAAAATTATTACTTGCTTTATCAGCTGTTGTAAAAATGTAATTTTGTTGTAAATTAAAAAGTGACTGTTTTAATTCCTTAGTAAAGAACAAGCTATTGTCTTGTGAAATATTTCTCCATTTTCTGTGATCTTGGCACACAGCTCGAGCTTCACTGACATCCATCACATGATGCACACAAGACCTTTTCTACTTCATACTCGTTATCTTTTTCTCCCTCTACCTTTCTTTCCTGCCACTTGGGCTGAAAAAATTCTCTTAGTAAGCATTTCATCACTCATTCTTTCAGCATGGGCAAACCACCTAAGAATATTAGTCTCCGTCTTACTAACAACATTTTGCCTCGCATCACACAGCTGCAACACATCTTCATTCCTCACATGATCAGAGCAAGTCTTGCTCCCCCCCCCGTAAGTAACACATCTGTCCAGCACACAAACGACCCCTATGCATCTTCTGTAGTACCCAGATTTCGCTGCCATACATTACAGTAGGAACAATTACACTTTCATACACAGTCATTTGGGATTTCCTTGAAAATCCATCATTCCTGTGAAATCCTCTTAAAACAGCTATGACTTTCAAAGAAGAGTTCACTCTCCTACTAATTTCACCATCTAATTTGTTTTCTCTGTCAAATATACTTCCCAAATATACAAGCTTGTTGACCTGGTCAATCACTGTTCCATTTAGCCTTATCTTGCATTCAGTGGTAACAGTTCCTCACTCAAAGAACCATAACTTTGGCTTTTCCCGTATTTATACTCAGTTTGAATTTCATACAAATTTCATACATCTGGGACAACATACCTTGCAACTCACTTTTGCTCTCTGCCAACAGGACTGTGTCCTCAGCATATGACAATCTGCACACACAGATATAAACCAGTATTGTCCATTTTGGCATCGTGCATACATGCATCCATAAATACAGGGTGTCTGAGAATGATTGGACACATTACAAAATTATGTACAAAAAAACCAAAAAACTGAGCATTGTCTGCTTTTCTATGTCACTTATTACTAACACGGTTTCTATATTTTTGTTTTCAGGGGTCGGAGTTATCCTGAATTTCCTGATTTTTATTTTTTTGTCCTGAAATGTCCTTATTTTTGTTCTATATCCTGAAAATTTGAATGTAATCCTGAAATTTTAATAAGAATAAACTGTAAACCTTTGTATAGTGATTCATCATCCAGTGTTTACAAGTACCACATAAATAAAAAAAACTGGAAAGAGAGTGCGTTGAGTTGCTCATGGTGGTTGTTAAACCTTAAATAAACAAAAAAAAACCCAACAAAAACCGAGAGCAAGGGAGCTCTTGAGTGAAGTCATCTCCAAGAACTGTCAGCTGTGGCGCGCCATGCGAAAGCATTTCCAATTTTGTGAGATTGCCCGAGGATCTGCCGTGAACTGGGTGAATAAGGGGGTGACGACTGGTCTCGGCACAACAAGGTTCCCGAGGATCAAACGGAAGTCACATGATTCTTATCCTGGCATTGAAACCTTGCTTTGCTGTTGTCTTTACGCCGCGGTAGCTCGAGCAATACGGCACTGCTTATCTGATGGCTTATCCCGCCACTCAGCAACCTCGCTTTGCTGTCTTTGAGTGACCCTTTGGAGGTCCTCTGCCCTTCTGATTCTTCAAAATAGTAACACCATTAGTAGAGATGCCAAGTACTATGTACTATGGATCCTCCAAAATATCTAATATATGTACTATGAAACATCTAGATGCACTATAGATTTCTACCGATATCTCAAACTACTAACTTATGGAGGTGTGATAAACTACAGATTTTTCCGGAAAATTTAATTAAAAAAAACAAACTCTAGCATAGTCAAGTGTAGTGATTTTTGTTGTAACATCGCAAAGCTGTCACACAGCAAGCAAGCATGCTTGCTCAATGGGAGTTGATGTTCTTCTTTCACAAACAGCCAAAGAAAACATCTCACCACAACAGCAGCAGCAGCTGTATGCATTCCCTTCTTTATCGTTATCATATTAGTCTTCAAAATTAAATATTGTAATTAATTAATATGGATTCTTTCTAGATTATATTTTATTTAACATTGTAAAAGTGTTGTGTATTCCTTCAACTTTTATGTCATGAACCTTTAAAAAATGTGTTTCATGTTTACGCCTTAATCATGCAATTGTTCTAAACAAACTTATCTTGCTTTTGATGTATATATTTCTATTTGTCAAATGTTTAACGTAATGGTTTTTCTGGCGCTTCGAAGCGAAGCTTGTTGCGAAACATCTGCTTGTTTTTCCCCTTTCTTTTTCCTGACCAAGGTGTTTAGATATGCACAACCGTGCGTGCATTCCTGCCTGCCTGCCTGCCTGATGTGACATATTTTTGCATTTCTCTCCTTTGCTGTCAGCAGCGAGCTTTTGTTTGTTACTCCCACAGATTTGCGAAGAGTACTTTTTTTTTCTCTCTCGTAAAAATGTTCTGCTGAACAAAGGGGCGTTTTATTTTATCTTGTCTGATTCACAAGAACTTTCTTCCTTATAATAGCTTGTTTTAAAGATTGTTTTCCCCAGATCATTCTTTGTTGGGAATCTTTTAATTTCAGTTTTAATCCTTTTGTTTTTTATTTGATGATTTTATTTTCATTACTCACTTGCGTATTAAGTTGTGACATTTTATTTCCCCGCTTCTTAGCAGAAAACTTCTATTGTGTTAATCAAACGTTATGGATTTTTATTGTAATTTATTCTATTTGCATTGCTTTTTTATTTTATTCTTTTTTCAGAATTAATTTATTTATGCAATTTAAAATACCTTTTTGATTAGTTTTTTCATATCATAAGCATTTAACGCTAATTTTCTATTTATCCGCATAATAAAGCTATGAAACCTTTCAAAGTTGATTGTTCTGTGCGTCGTCAGTCTTTGCTCCTATCATGTTTGTTGTATGCGAATTTATTTGCGATAGCGTCGGGTAAGTGGCCACTTGCTTCTACTGATATTCTCGGATCTGAAAAGCAAAAAAAGTTGTCAAAAATTCAAGGAGAGTTATTCGCAAGAATTTCTGCGTCTAAAATAGCCTCTGGTATCCAAAAACAATGGGTTTTGTTCCCTGTGTGCATTTGATTTTTCAATTACACACGGAAGAAAAGACTATTGCGGTCTTCATTTTCACTCTAAAAAATGGGAGGAATAACCATAAGTGTGCGGCATCAGGCACTTATGGCATAACATGTTAAAAGGCAGAGTTGAAATGGTATTTATTTTTTGTGTATTTACTAAGTTTTTTTTTCTATTTTAACGGTACTTAGGTATGTTGCAAAATTTATCTATGTATTGTCCTCCATCCAGATTAAAATGTAGCAGTGCACTCTGGGAAATACGTATGCTACCCTGCAAATTTTAATGTGGAAACTTGACTTGACTTCACTACAGAAAAACTACCCGCGTCACACATATGGACTACTGATAACTACCTTCAGATGTTGGCATCTCTGCATTAGCAAAATTCGATTGTTCTCGGCATTTTGCTGTAAAAAATCCGTAATTTTGCTTGGATTTTTGCCCTAATTTGTTGCGCCGAAACACCTGTTGACCATCGCTCTCCTTAGGAAGAGGCGGGGTTTAAAGCACTGATGACTTTGATTTATGTGTATCTGTGGCGTTTGCTTGTTCCTGTGCCCTGAAACCAAAACCATAACTGAAACAACAGAGTTTTAAACAGAGGACGTACCACAAGGATGTTTTTCTTGCTTGATGTATACGAGTGTCGTCTTTTTTGTACCAAAGTTTATCAGCTATTTTTGCGGTACCATGTCAGATTTGATAAACAGCATATTCCATTATCCATCTTGTTTAAGTTCTTATTGAAATGCCGCAGAAAACAAAGTTTTCTTCAGCTTGGTTTGAAAATAACAAGAAAGACCGAAATAGGCTTAGTGAAAAAATTTGGTGCCGTGCTAATGACGATATCTTTTCGGCCACGTGCGTTCTGTGCAACAAGGACTTTAGCATTGCCAATATGGGATTTTTGCAAGTGCTTTCACATGCAGATGAGAAAAAAACAAAGCAGCTGCCAGAAGTATGTCTAGACAGCTCGTTTTTGAAACATCAAATAATGTTTCGCAGTTAACCAGTAAAAGTGTCCAATCATCAAATAATGTTTTACAGGTAATCAGTAAAAGTGTCCAACACTGGCAACCAACTGCAATAAGTGATAAAGTTTTGAAAGCAGAAGCTCTACTAATACTACTAGCTGTTAAGATCAATTATTCATTTCAGTCGTTCGGTGACTTAGCCGAAGTATATTCTTTTATTTTTGATGAGTCTGCCATTGCAAAATGTCTGAAGTTGTCCGATAAAATAAATTTGTTATGTGGTGAACTTTGGCTTAGCTCCATACTTCACAGCCGATCTTTTTCGTGATATTGGGACTTTCTTTTATACCATTTATTTTGATGATACAACTACAGTACAAGTAAAGAAGCAATTTGACATTCACATGTCATATTGGTCAGGAAGTCGTACAAAAATTGTATCTTCATACTGTGACTCTAAATTCTTGGGACATGCAGAAGCAGATAAAATTGTAAAATTAATTCTAGATTTCATATCTTCACATGGACTGAGTTTAGAAAAGATGTTGCAATGCTCTATGGATGGTCCGAATGTAAACCTGTCTGTTCTCAAGAAATTGAATGCTGAATTGAACTTGCAGTCAGTTCCTGACTTGATTGATTTTGGGACCTGCTGTTTGCATGGTGTTCTATGATTCACATGTTATACAGCAAACTAAATGAACTGGTGCGCAGTGTAATGTTAAAATTTTTAAAACCGGATGCAGTTGGCACAAAAGAAGGATCTAAACTTTTAAAAGTTAACTTTCAGAAAAGTGACTATTGGTTGCCTTTGGATAAAATTGATGTTGGCAGTAGTGCCAGCCATATTCTGGCACAGAACAAAAACATAAATGAGAAGAAAGTGTTACTGGGGATAAAAAGCTATTTCATTGCTGCAACAGAATATATGTTAAAAAAAAATACCACTGAATAACTTTCTTCTACGAAACATCCAATCTATTCATCCTTTGTTTCAGAAGAAGGAAAGCGCAAAAGATGCTGTGAAATGCCTGAGTCATCATATGTTTAAAGTCACCAAAACTGACAGTGTGTGTGATAAGATAAAAACAGAGTGGTTACTGTACATGTATAAGGACATGGCAGTTAATCGTAAAATTTACGAGGAAGATAATGATATTTGTAAGTATTGGTCAGCAGTGGCTAGCATTAAAGATTCTGCAGGTTTACTAAAATACAGTTCATTATCAGCCCTGGTGAAGACATGTTTGACATTGTTACATGGAAATGCACCTGCTGAAAGGGGCTTTTCCCAGAACAACAGCATTGTCACAAAAGAAAGAGTGTCACTTTCAGAGATATCTATCAGATCATTATGTATCTGCAAAGAAGCGATTCGATTGCACAATAACTCCATACTTTCAATACTCATAACTAAAGGCCTCGTAAATAGTGTAAAGCAGGCTTACGCTCAATATGCCTCCTACTTGGAACAGCAGAAAGAAGAGGAAAGGATGCAAAGAAATACTAAAAGAAAGGCTGAAGAACAAACTATGCAGACTTTGGAAAAGCAAAATAAGCGTGTGAGGCTTGATCAGCTGTCCAAACTTAAGACAAGAAAATTTCTTAAGAACGACCAGAAAACTGCTCATAGGCTCTTGGCTGAAGCTTAAAAAAAAATTTGGCAGTGCAATAAAAGAAAATGGCATGAGCAACATAAAAGTTGCCCAAATGATGTTATCAACAGGAAATATAGAACTAGAAAAAACAACCAACAAATTGAAAAAAATACATAAATCAGTAGCAGAACTTGAAGGCAAAATTTCCAAATGTTAAAGTTTTTTAAGTTGTAAGTATCAAAAAATTTTATTTTATTGAAGCACTCTTACTATGATTTTATAGAAATAAGGCTGATTGTTAGGACGGAGTTTCAATGACAGCGGGAGCCGTTTCCCATGCTGAATAAAAGGAAGCTGTCGTGAAAACAATTTCCTGCTAACAATCGGACCATAATTTAGGTAGTTTTTTGGTGAAAGAAGAACAATTTCTGCATTATTACCAATATTTTATTTAATTTACCTTCCAGCTCCGACAAAATATGTCCTGAAATTGTTCTTAAATTTTAAGAAAAACTGTGTCCTGAGATTTTTTTCCCACTCCTACCCCTGTGTTTTACAGAATTGTTATTCCCAGAATTTGATAGATGGCGCTAGGTGTGGCCTGATGAGGAATGTATGAGAAATGCACAATCAGTAGTAATGTCATCCGTGCAGCAGAAGGCAATGTGTGTGTTATGGCTTGCGGAATTAAAGTCTGTCATTAAAGTTAAAAGACAGTACCGTTTAGAGTATGGCTGTAATCCTCTATCAATGAATTCAATTAAGTGGTGGATGAAACAGTTTAAAGAAACTGGCTATGTGGAACATCGTGGAAGAGCCGGTAGGCCTAGCGTCAGCGGTGAGACGGTTGACCAAGTTAATGAAAGTTTCCGACGCGGCCTCAGGAAATCCGTTCGTAAAGCAAGCGGAGAACTGTGCATTCCGAAATCGACAGTTCACGCTATCTTGCACAAGAAATTAAAGTTTCGTGCTTATAAAATTCAAATAGTGCAAAAGATGCATGTAAATGATTCCACTCTTCGATACGCTGAATCGAGTGGAAAACGACGAAAACTTTCTCGGTACTGTAATTTTTAGTGATGAATCCACATTTCATGTATTGGGTATTGTGAATCATCACAACTAAAGGATACGCGGCAGTGAACCGCCTCATGCTGCTATTGAACTGGAATGTGATTCTCCAAAAGTTAATGTGTGGTGCACCCTATCAAAAAGAGAAGTGATTGGCCCTTGCTTCTTCTGCGAAAAAACCATAAATGGCGACATTTACTTGGATATGCTAGAAAATTTTGCTATACCCCAGATCAAAAGATATGACGTCGTTTTCCAACAAGACGGCACTCCTTCGCATTGGTCAACGTGTGTACGTAAATGCCTAAATGAGCATTTCCCCAACAGATGGATTGAGTGTGGTGGTCCCATTACGTGGCCTCCTTGCTCTCCAGATCTAACTCCATTGCATTATTTCATGTGGGGTTATGTGAAGGATCATGTCTATCAGGCGCCTTGTACTGATTTGCAGGAACTGAAACAGTGTATCACAGCTGCTATTAATTCCATAACTCCTCAGATGCTTGCCAATACATGGCATGAAATTGAGTATTGCTTGGACATACTACGAGCAACCAAGGGATCTCGCATTGAAATTTATTAACTTATGTAGTTACATTGTAAGTTAGTACAGTCAGTTTCTTTCTATCTGTTTAATGTTTTGTTTTATATAATTTTGTAATGTGTCCAATAATTCTCGGACACCGTGTATATTAAACAGCTGTGGTGATGTTACACACACTTATCTGACTCCTGCATCAATAGGAAATCATTTTGATACACCACCATTCACCCGTGCACATGCTCTACTACCAGCATACATGGCTTTCACACTATTAAGTAGATTCCCAGTAATACCATATTTATTCAGTACCTTCCACCGAAGCATCCTATTTATTCTCCCTGTCATAAGCTTTCTCTAAATTATGAAGCCAGCAAAAACCTTCTTACCAACAGACATATACTTTTCAACCATTATGTGTAATGCAAAAATTTTGTTAGGGCAGCCCTTACCAGGCACAAAGCCACCCTGTACATCCCACACTTTCTGTGATGTAAGATCTTGTACTTTATCAATAATGACCACCTTTCCAAACACTTTCTGTGGCACACTAAACAAGCTAATACCACAATAGTTTTTGCATTCCGTCTGATAACCTTTTTCCTTATACAAGGGAACAATGATAGCATCCCTCCAATCTTGAGGGACCATTCGTAACTCTCAACACAGCTGGCAAATTTCAGTTAACCAGTCAATTATATACTGAAGAGCAATTGAATTAGAGACAGCTGGCGTTATGCAAATGTGGCGCTGTGGGCGGCCCTGTAAACGGAAATGACATGACGTATGCAGCGATCAAGACAATATAAGGAGTGATGTGACGGGAATCAGTAAGAGTCGGACACCGTATGGGTAAGACGAAGGATCCAAGCGCATTTGATCGTGGGCAAATTGTTGGGGCCCAACGAATGGGTCACTCCATCTCGAAAGTCATGCAGGCACTGGTGCACCATGAGTACATCGAATTCGGTAAAACCATCCCTGCAAGGGCCCACTGCCGTGGACAACAGCGTGTGGATGAGCGGGGTCATCGTCGGCTAGCTCGCATTGTAACAGCGGATAGACTGGCCACAGTGCAAGAAATCACTCGGCAATTTAACGCTGGTGCACAAAAACGTGTAAGCAGCCACACCATCCAGAACCATCTCCTCACTAGGGGGTACAGAAGCCATCGTCCCACGAGAGTACCACTGCTGACCGCACATCACAGAGCGCAAAGATGAGCATGGGCGCGGGAACATCACCAATGGACCCTAGACATGTGGGAAAATGTTGCCTGGACTGATGAGTCGAGATTCACGTTGGTAAATGCGGATGGCAGGATACGAGTACAGCGCAAACTACATGAAGCGATGGATCCTTCTTGCCAGCAGGGTACTCTTCAAGCTGGTGGGGGTAGCATTCTTGTCTGGGGACTGTTTACGTGGACTGAAATGGGACCCCTGGTACGTGTGACATCGTCCCTCACAGGTCAACGTTATCGGGATATCCTGGACGACCATTTGCTCCTGTTTGTGCATCTTCAACATCCCACTGGAGACCTCATCCTGCAACAAGACAATGCACCATGCCATCGCTCCCAAATTGTATCCGAATGGTTGGATGAACACTGCGCCGACGTGACCTCGCTTCCTTGGCCAGCTAGGTCACCTGACCTCAATCCCATCAAGCACATCTGGGATGCCATCGAGAGAGATGTTCGAGGCTCTGACCCTCCTCCATCAAATCTTCGTGAACTGTGGGAGCTTGTTCAGGGGTCTTGGATCCGTATAGCTTCCCAACGCTTCCGGTGTCTTGTCAAGTCCATGCTGAGATGAATCGCCACCGTCATCAGGGCAAAAGGTGGTGCAACACGTTACTAGACAGGTATCTAATTCAATTGCTCTTCAGTGTAGAGTTACCACCATATTTTAACATCTTAGAAGTTATGCCATCTACTCCTGGAGCCTTACTATTCTGAATAGATTTTAGAGCTTTGCACACCTTTTGAGATCCCTATTATGCTTCCATCTCTCACTGTGACATCATCTGCTTGTCTCTGTATCGCATTCGCTTTCATCATCTAATAAATCACAGAAATATTCACCCCATCTTCCACTTAACTCATTGAGCTCCCATATCATGTCTCTGATCCTATTCTTCACACAACTTAGAACTTTATTTCCCCTATTTTTCGTATGTCTTATGTACTTCCAGAAAGTTTTTCTGTCTTTCCAAAACTGCCAATTCGTGCCTTTCTATTTTCCCCTTCCTATCTTGTTTTACTCTGGTAAACCAGGTTTAATGCCTCACACTTCTTACAGGATACTCATCCTCAGAAACTCTACCTTGCAACATCCCCAAGATTATAACAACAATAATAATAATTCTTTGAATAAAGCTCATGTTGAGAAATGGCTTCCTAGTTTAATTGAATTAATAATCTAAAGCAACTTATGGGAATTTTACTAGGAAATTTTTTCATTAATAGCAAATTTTCGGAGAAAACTCTTCTCCTTCTTCAGGCTGTCTTGTTGTTGTCACTTTTTACTTGTCACTATCACGGTTACGGTTAACCTTGACAGTTTAGGTTATTTTTCAACAAATCCTGCCAGATGTTAGGCAGGAAAATCCTTTGCAGTCATTGGTGATGGAATTTTGATTTTTCTCAATCTCTGTTCCTTCTTTCAGTTTTCTTTTTTGGAAATTGCTTTGGAAACTGATTACTTTAAGGGAATTCCAATCCATGCTGTGCCCAGTTTTTCTAACATGCCTATCTAATCCAGTCTTGTTGGAGCAATTTTTTATAGCTGCTTTATGCTCAGCTATACGAGTTTCTAGTCTGCGACCTGTTTCACCTATGTAAGATAGTCCACAACTACAATTTACTTCATAAACTACTCCTTGCATTTTTAAAATATCTTCTTCTCTTTGAACTATTTTAGGGAAAAAATTTTTAACTTTGTTCTCTAAACTTGGAGCTAGCCTAATATTGTATTTTTTACTAATTCTCTTTAAAGCCTCAAATAAACCTTTGTGATAAGAAATTTTTCTAGTGAATTTTACTTGTTGCTTTTGTGGGTTCTTCGTACCATTAAAATTCAGAAGCTTCTCAATTTCTTCTTTAGGATAGTTATTCTCTGCAAGTATGACTTTAAGCTCTTCTTTATGGGCTTCTTTTTTATCTGCAGTAGAAACTATTTTATTAATTTTTCTAAAAACTGACTTGCTACATTTTTCTTAATAGAAACTGGATGATACAAATTGAAATCCAGTAGTCTTTTAGTATTCATTGGTTTTTTATACCAACTAGCGAGGAATTTTTCATCTTCATAATAGATAGTAATATCTAAGAAGTTTATTCTTCTTTCGTTTTGAAGTTCAATAGTGAACTTAAGGGAATCATCTAATTCATTGAATGAGTCTAGAATTCTTTCTGGAACAATTTCTGAGCTATCTATTATAAATAAGATGTCATCCATGTATCTGCTATATAAGCAGAAGTATGTGGGTTGTACTAGTATCTTTTCTTCTAGTTTTCCCACATAATAGTTAGCTAAGAGTGGGGAGAGTGGGGAGCCCATAGCTAGCCCCGATTTTTGAATGAAAAAGTTTTCCCAAATTGAAAGTAGTTGTTCTGCAAAGAGAAAGTAAGCATTTCAAAAATTCCTACTAATATGTTTTTTTCCTTGTTGTAAAAAACTATTAGGTCTGCCAAGTCTTCCGCTATAAAGTCTATAAGTTGATTTATATTAATGTGAGTATACATAGACACTATATCTAAACTACCCATAATAGGAGAATCTAACTTAGGAAGAAGTTCTAGTTTTTCTTTTAGCTGCATTGAGTTTTTAATCAAGTTAGGTGGCTCTTTTAAAAGATTCTGAAGGTGTGACTTTAAAAAATAGTTTAGATTTGAAAGAATAGAGTTTTTTTATTCTATTATTGGTCTAATTGGTTGGTGTTCTTTATGCAGTTTGACTACTATTATGGATAAGAAAGATTATCTAGAAAAGATGGAAGAAGAACTAAAAAACCTATGTATGAAGAAGTAAAAGAAAACCCACTACCAGATTTGATTAAAAAGTCTCTAAGCTTATTTCACTTCAAAAAAAGAAAAACCAGCTTCCAGAAAACTATAAACAATTCTCAAAATTACAGTTCAGATTACCTCAAATATATGGAATAGTCAAACTGCATAAAGAACACCAACCAATTAGACCAATAATAGACTCAAAAAACTCTATTCTTTCAAATCTAAACTATTTTTTAAAGTCACACCTTCAGAATCTTTTAAAAGAGCCACCTAACTTGATTAAAAACTCAATGCAGCTAAAAGAAAAACTAGAACTTCTTCCTAAATTAGATTCTTCTATTATGGGTAGTTTAAATATAGTGTCTATGTATACTCACATTAATATAGATCAACTTATAGACTTTATAGCGGAAGACTTGGCAGACCTAATAGTTTTTCACAGCAAGGAAAAAAACATATTAGTAGGAATTTTTGAAATGCTTACTTTCTCTTTGCAGAACAACTACTTTCAATTTGGGAAAACTTTTTCATTCAAAAATCGGGGCTAGCTATGGGCTCCCCACTCTCCCCACTCTTAGCTAACTATTATGTGGGAAAACTAGAAGAAAAGATACTAGTACAACCCACATACTTCTGCTTATATAGCAGATACATGGATGACATCTTATTTATAATAGATAGCTCAGAAATTGTTCCAGAAAGAATTCTAGACTCATTCAATGAATTAGATGATTCCCTTAAGTTCACTATTGAACTTCAAAACGAAAGAAGAATAAACTTCTTAGATATTACTATCTATTATGAAGATGAAAAATTCCTCACTAGTTGGTATAAAAAACCAATGAATACTAAAAGACTACTGGATTTCAATTCGTATCATCCAGTTTCTATTAAGAAAAATGTAGCAAGTCAGTTTTTAGAAAAAAATTAATAAAATAGTTTCTACTGCAGATAAAAAAGAAGCCCATAAAGAAGAGCTTAAAGTCATACTTGCAGAGAATAACTATCCTAAAGAAGAAATTGAGAAGCTTCTGAATTTTAATGGTACAAAGAACCCACAAAAGCAACAAGTAAAATTCACTAGAAAAATTTCTTATCACAAAGGTTTATTTGAGGCTTTAAAGAGAATTAGTAAAAAATACAATATTAGGCTAGCTCCAAGTTTAGAGAACAAAGTTAAAAAATTTTCCCTAAAATAGTTCAAAGAGAAGAAGATATTTTAAAAATGCAAGGAGTAGTTTATGAAGTAAATTGTAGTTGTGGACTATCTTACATAGGTGAAACAGGTCACAGACTAGAAACTCGTATAGCTGAGCATAAAGCAGCTATAAAAAATTGCTCCAACAAGACTGGATTAGATAGGCATGTTAGAAAAACTGGGCACAGCATGGATTGGAATTCCCTTAAAGTAATCAGTTTCCAAAGCAATTTCCAAAAAAGAAAACTGAAAGAAGGAATAGAGATTGAGAAAAATCAAAATTCCATCATCAATGACTGCAAAGGATTTTCCCTGCCTAACATCTGGCAGGATTTGTTGAAAAATAACCTAAACCGTCAAGGTAAACCGTAACCGTGATAGTGACAAGTAAAAAGTGACAACAACAAGACAGCCTGAAGAAGGAGAAGAGTTTTCTCCGAAAATTTGCTATTAATGAAAAAATTTCCTAGTAAAATTCCCAAAAGTTGCTTTAGATTATAAAATAATAATAATAATAAAAAAAGTATATTGGTTGAGGCAGGGATTTGACAATTAAGACAGGCAGGTGCTCTTTCCACTGCACCACCAAAATGGGACAAATGTTCAGACAAAGGAAATTATATTGTTTGTGATTGTTGCAAGTGTTCATAGGATCCTCATTTAACTTAAATATCAGTTTTCCATTATTTATTGCTTCACTTGTGCTTGAATTTGTTTAAATTAATAAGGACTATGCACAATATAAAACTATAAGAAATATGAAAATGTATCCTTCTTCTTGTAACATGGGTTTTTGTTGAACTTTGTAAAAGCAATGAATATCAATAAGTTGTATTCGAAATGTATTATTGTAAACATAAGACTTGTATGATTGCTATGTTAATTATTATAATTTATATATCTCTGAATTGACTGTATTTACTGTTCTTCATGTAATATCAATCACATCAGAAAACTTGAAAATTTCATCGCCCTGGAGCGGTAATCGAACCCGCATCTCCCGATTACTGTTTGAGTATGCTAACCGTTACACCACCCAGGATGAGAAAGTCACAAGTATCTTGAGTTTTAAGAGCATCAGAAAGTAGTCTGACCGCATTCTTAATTGAAGCAACTGTGCTGCCATCTAGTGTTAAGCATATCACCAATCGTCCAAGTATATTATGTGGGAGAAATATTAATACAGTCAATTCAGAGATGTATGATTGCTGTGTTAATTATCATGACGTATTTCCATGTATTATGAAAGGAATATTTTTTCCACATTTTATATAAATTAGTTTGTTGCCCTCTGTGATGTATTTCTGCCATGTAAATTAATTTATGTTGAATGCTTCACTTGAGATTCAAAATTCCAGTTGTTCTTCAGAAAGTAATTTCAAATTATGCATGGACATGAGTTTCACAATAAAAGTATGAACAGTAGAACCTTTGATTACAATTATTTAGGTATTGTTTCTTTTTAGTTGTTAGCTGTTCTACATAACATTGCATAATTTGCTATTTTTAGGATATTTATTCAATGCTTTTTATTGCAGTTTCCTAAATTTTTCTCTTTTGGTATTTTCACCAAAGATCCTCCAAAAAGAGAAGAGGTACATACACATTTTTCAAAGTGCATTCTTACTTACTTTTATATTTCTTTGTTTTGTGCAAAAATCACTATGAAGACTATTTATTTCTATGATATGCAAAAATGTTATAATTGGTGAACACTTTCTGCCTGCTGTTTTTTTTTTATTATTCCTTTGTTAATCATTTAAAAAAGTGTCATAAACTTTGCCACGTGAAGTTATAAAGAAAAGTAACTCTACAACCTAAAACATGGTTTTTAGAGACTATGGTCTTTTATCAGTTTTTTTCTTTTTTGTGTGTGTGTTTTTGTGGTCTTCTCCAAAGAACAATATGCAGATTTACTTATTTTTGTTTCTCACATTTTGCACAGCGTACAAAAGCACTGTGTTTTTGTGGTATTGAACAAACAGAATCTTGTGTGTTTCCATCAAATTCAGGAGAATTCTGTTAGTGCCTATTTTGAAATGAGAAATGTAGATATTTTGCAAGAAATTACCTAATTGGTACTGAAAGGGAAAGGCAGTAAAAGAGCAACAGCAAACAAAATCTTCATTTTCTAATTGCATAAACTCATCAAATATTACAACTGTTACCCCAGGAGACAGCTAAATGAAAGGTACCTTTCACAAATGGAGAATGCATAGCAATGTTCAATCTTTTAATCCTTTTTGCCTTGATAGTACTTTTTAGGCGGTTCGATTCAGCTGACATATATAATGCAGTTTTTTTACATGCGTCTCTTTCATAGCCAATTATAATTGTATATTATAGTGACCTACACAATTTCATTTGCTCAAGAAAAGAAGCAAATAAAAGCCTGAGTTACAAGGGTTTATCAAAATAATCGAAGCACTTACGTTTGCAGAGAACTTTTTGTTAATAACCTGTAGACCCATCTCAAGTGTTCAACAGAAGCAATTCGACTTGAAATAGATTTACACAAATCGTGCACATACAATAATGGAATTTGGACCACTCTTCCTCTAAAATATGTCCCAACTGTGCCAGTGATGTTGGAGGTGGAAAATGTGATCTGACTTTTTGCTCCAGATATTCCCACAAATGTTCAGGATTGAGGTCTGGAGATTGAGGTGCCCAGGGAAGTTGCTGTACCTCATGCTCGGCAAACCATAACTTCACATTTTTCGTACAATGCATGGGTGTATTATCTGCTTGAAACCAGGGAAGGTCATTAGGGAGCAATGCCTTCAACATTGGGTGCAGGTGGTCCCCAAGTATGGATTTGTACATTGCAGATGTGACATGACCCTGCAGAATAACCAATGGCCCTAAGGAATGCCACGATATGGCATCCCCACAGCCTCAGGGCTAGCACCTCCATGCTTCACAGTCAGGGTGGTACACTTCTGCAGGTTTTTACCAGATGTACATTCTACCTGTGGTGGGGAAAATATGAAGCACAATACCACAGCACTGTAAATAGCAGCAGAGCTAACACCAATCTGAATGATTCCACTTACATTGTACTGCATCCCTTTATATACCTCACATTGCAGGTGACATTGTCCCTGTGATTTGCATTCAGCATATTGCATGTACTCCAGTTACAGTCAGTGTTTGTATTATTTTGATAAACCCCTGTTGGCTGGCTCTTTCATAAACATCAGGTAGAAATGTTTTATGTGGTTTACTGGGTTTCTGTAAAGAAGCAGGCAAAAAGAGACTTATTTTTAGGCATGACTCATGCTACCTACCATTGGAATGTAAGGTCCAATACAATTCACCTGACTTAGCAAATGAAGATAAGACTGACATGAGACTTCAGGTGGTGAAAAGCAGCAGATGAAGAAGTGTAGAAAAACTGTAGTGTAAGGGATAACTTTATGCATCTGAAAATGTTTTAGTGTTGAAGTAATAAAAACAAAATTGTTTGAAATATTAAAGATATGTGACTGCAAAAATGGCTGCATTAAACATGGTAACTGTTTTGTCTCTCCAAAAATTCAAAATATTTTCACCAAGGTTTTGCTCTGTTTTAAAATAGTTGGAGAGGATGATATATTGTATTTCATGCCACTATATAATCCCCCTTATAAAGGATGAACTTCAGTACTTCTGGAAAACACAAACATTTCCAGATGAGATATAGAAAGCATTGAAGTTAGGTATGTAGACCATCAATGTAATAATGACAGAAAAATTCTTCACAGTCATCACCCAGCATTCTAATCTTTTATTAATTTTAACAAATTATCATATTTTTCTATAGGTAGTGTCCTGAAGGGATTTTTTTCTTGGCGTTTTGAAGGGTTAAGATGTTTTCTGGCGGACAGTGGTATTTAATATATGGAACAGCAGTGCTTATAGAAATTATGTTTCATGGTAAATGTAACTTCTCATTTAAACATTCTGAATCCCAAGTTACATGTAAACATTTTTGGAAGAAGCATCTTCATGTGAGCAAAATCTTTCTCTGTTTTAGAGGGAGACAAAAGCATTGGCTTTATTATAATCTTGGACGCAGCATAAGTGATTAAATAACTGTATAAATCAACTTCAAGTTTTGTGGAGAAAGATTTAAAGAGCAGAAAGCAGAATATCACTAACATTTATGAATTAAATTTTTACCATGTGATGAAATTGATTAAGTACAATTTCAGGTTTCTTCACTTAATAGATTTGAAGGCCAAAGATTTGTGGGGTTCAAAATCTTATCACTGGACTTAAAATTGCAACATATTCTCAAGGACAGGTTTAGCATATTTTCAAGTAATTGCACATTCTGTTATTTTTTTCTTTCATATTTGATTTTTAGTTCTCATCCTCTATTATTTAGGTACTCAAAAATCTTGTTTCTTTTCTTGGCTGGGCTAAGGATCTTTGTTGTTTTGGTTATTTTTTATGTTTTATGCCATTTTATCTACTTTGTTCCTGGACATTGTTCAGTTCTACATATTTAGATAATTTGGTAGCTTTTGTTAGTGGCTTCATTATCCTTTTCATCTCAGGTTTTTCAGTTTACTGTATCATTCAAAGTAATTTTTATTTCCATTTGTTGTTTTTAAAACTCCATGCCTGCTTTTCTGAAAAAGAAAAGACAAGGGGGGGGGTTCAAATTCAAATTTCTCTTGCCAAGCCAGTAGTTAAAAAAAAAAAAAAGGTAAAAATTCCTTTATGAAAGGTTTGGCAAATGAAATTTGATGCAAAGTCAAAGCAACCACAATTTTTAAACATGCCTTTTTACCATTTCAAATAAATTTATGTTGAAATAGAATGCTGTGGTGTGTTTACTAAATTGACTGGGGTAAAAATTAGATAATTCTTCCACAGTTGGCTGGTTCTTCTAGATATAGATGTCAGCGCTCCATCCTGTATCTCTCTAGCGAGAACGAGTAAGTACAACTGCGTTTGGCTTACTGAGGGCATCTGGATCCTCCTTGGCATTTCAAATGTGAATATTCAGGCATGTGACACTTAATTACTCCTTGAATTTTGTGAATTCTCTTGCAGGGGCTCACTCCCAAGGTGCGTAGAGTGATGGGAATCCCCTGAAATTAAATCTCACAGAAGGAAATCAGAAAAAAACATGGCAGACCACATTTGAAATACTTATTCTGATGGAACTGTTGTATTTCCTCAGAACACTGCTTTTAAGCATTACTGTGCATTATTTGACAGTTCTTCCCTGCAATTTAGTTGATTTGTGTCTGCTAGATAGACAGCTTCACATTCATGAGGAAACAAAACTTTCCTGTCTCAGTAAATGTTTCAGTGTAGGGAGGCAATTTACATTGCATAAGACACTTTTAAGGGCCAGCTAAATTCCTATAGTTTCTTTAAAGGCATGTCTGTAATGATTCCTTTTGAGGCTCTTCCATAATGGAACAAATTATGCTCAATAGAGAGTTGATGGGCTTAAAAACTGCTTCCAAATCTGCATGTTAAGAAGCCAAAAGAACACATGGAAACAGCAAAAAAGAAAAAAAAACATGTTGAAACAACTTAGTAGTTCTTGCTACAAAGCACAGCAGAGCTAACAGGTACCACACAAGATGAGGAGTGAGCATTGATGTGCTGTTATCTGTCAGCTCTGTGAGAACTATTTCCAGGCTGAATATGGAAGAAGATCCAAAACTTATAATTAAATAACAATTACTTAAATTGTTAATTACTTACTGTGAGCAATTATTAAAATTATAACTTATGGGCAAGTTAACTTTAATGCGGATTACTTAAAATGATAAGGTTGTTTAAATTTTTAAATGCTGTTATTGTGCTATACATTTCAATAT
Source organism: Macrothele yani (assembly GCA_039090855.1). Taxonomy (NCBI): domain Eukaryota; kingdom Metazoa; phylum Arthropoda; class Arachnida; order Araneae; family Macrothelidae; genus Macrothele; species Macrothele yani. Next base: position 68,783,594 of record CM077016.1, on the reverse strand, counting down.
TATAAAAACATTACTTAACATGAATGCAGTTACATGTGAGGAGACATATTTATCGTGACTAAGAAAGCAAATTTGTACATGAAAAGATAATGCATTTACTTATCACAGTCAACATGATTGGATTTACATACTCTTTAATTTGTGTATTCTCCTCCTACTTGCCTTTTTAGAATTTTTTCATAAATGCAGTTAATTCATTTGTGTGAACTGTGTAGCAACTTCCTGTGGAAATACAAAACTACCATTATGTTTTGGGGCTTTACAGAGTATGAAGATTTAAATGTAACCCTCACATAATTTTATTTGTAAATTATTTGGCATTCATATACTTTGTGAATGTATTAATTGTAGGTTTTCCACAAGGTGTTGAAATAACTAGATTGTATTTTATTCTTTGATGTGTACCTGCAAGTAAAAAAAAAAAACCTTTATGCATGCTTAGATTTGGACTTTTTTTTTCCTACTAGGTTTAAATATGGTAATGGTATAAATTCTTATAGACATGAAATTTCATAGTACTGTAGTGTAGGTAACCAAAGGAGAAGTTACATGATCACAAGAATCTAGTTTGAAATACTTTTGGAATTTGCTTGGTATAATGTTCATCATGCAGATACACACTTTTTCAAGAACATAAAAAAGCAATAAAATGTAAAGAGTACATTTATGCATAGTAATTTTTTTATGAATGATAAAGCTGGTTAAAATGTATTATCTTTTGATAAATTTTTGCTGCAATCCAATTTGAAATTCATGTGACACATTTTTCTTCATTGGTTTTTGAAGCCAAAGCTGTCAAAAAAGAGTTAAATAGATGTGCTGATTATATACAACCTTAATTCCACAAAATGTGTAAAGTTTGTGAATCAGGTTAAGAAAATATGTTTCTAAATTTAATTCAAACCAAAGTTACTGTAACTGGTCTGATTTATAGGTTCTTCAGTGAAATAAAGCATCAAAGAATAACAAATCCAAGATATCATATATTTCAAGCTCAGAATCAAGAATGATAGTTGCTTGAGTGGCATGAAAATAATGCAAGTTTTTAAAACTGCACTTATCAAATTGATTGCATGTTCCAGCATAATTTTGTAAAGGTTCTTAAGATGTAGGCAATATAGGGTATGTAGAATGCATTCCAAAGAAAAAAAAAAAAGGCATCGATATTGAGTGCAGACCTTAGCTAAATTGAAGCACAGTTAATCCCTAAGTTATGTGGAAGGCTATATATGTTATTATTATTATTCCTGTTTGGGAGTATGGGTATAAAGCATACTACACTCTGGAGAAAACTGACCAACAAATTTTATGAAATGCATTGTGGTTTTTACATTTGGAAGAAAAGAAAACAGTATTGCTAAAAATTTGTAATGCTAAAATTTTATTTTTAGTGTATTAAGATAAAAAAAAATATATTTTTTGGACACAGAATAAGGAAAAAAGTATTGTTGAACACAAGCTATACTGGAAAAGAAAGAGAATCGTGGAGGATCGGTGCTATCCAGAAGAGTGGAACTCGAGATCTGAATATAAATTTCTGATGCTTTATTTTGAACACAAAACTGCATCAGCCGAGACATTTTATTATGGCCGCAAAATTTGTTTCTCTAATGCAATTATTCAGCACTTAGATTTATTGTATTCTGTGCAGTTCAGTTTCATTTTCACTTTTGAATTAGTTAAGGACCTGGGTAGCTATTCATAATTTTATTTATTTTGTGTGAGTTTCATGCTGTTCCTTACTGTATCAACTTCCTCAGTATCTGAAAAGTTGGACTGTCTCCCAGTTAAAATTTTTTTAAGCCTATCCTGTTGTTCAATGGTGTATTTTTTGTTCTTTCATGATAATGGAGCTCTGTGTACTTCACCACCTATATTTGAGATAATCTGTCGTATGGATTGCCATCTCTTCATATGTTTACATACTTTCTGTTATGTGAAATTAAATAATACTGCCTAAAAATGATTATATCATATTGAAATCAGTATGAACCCATTATCTCTGTTAGGAAAGTGCTTTCATTGAATAATTATTTACAGATGATTGGTGGATCTTTTTGCATGACTATGTATGCTACTGGATGGTCTAAAAAAATTAATGCAGATGCTCCTCATGAAACATTACCTGATAAGAAAATGAAAGTAGTCATCAGAGGACCTGGTAAGTACTGTGATATGATTAAGGTTTTTAACTGGGTAGTTTTGGTTTTTAAATGTAATACATTTTGAATATTTTATTTCATTATTTAGGTTTATATGACAGGCTTTTCAGAAGTATTAAAAATATTAGGTACTATTTATGGCCACTCCTTCACAGTTCTTATGCATAATTTCCCAGGAAATTGTGAAAATGTTCAAAGCTCTTCAATTAACACACTTTTTTTTTTTTTTTTTAAATTCTGTAGGATGGAGATTTTTTTTTTTTTTCACGGTGGTATCTGTTACTTAGATCACCACTCCAGCAGAGTAGTGGTTGAAGGTGTGGGTAACTGGCTAATCTTCCAAGTTAGTCCTAGGTTCCAGTCCCTGATGAGGCATGGAGATTCTATCCATTGGTACTGGTTCTGTCCATGCTTTGGAGCTAATGACCCTACATTAGGGATGGGCAATTCCATATAGCTTTATTTATATAACAGCCCCCCCCCCCCCACACACACATGTTTAGAAAATGGAGGCTGTTAAAATTTGAAGAAAAAAGTATTTAGATTGTCTGGAAAAATGTTTCCAAAAAGTTTATAATAAATGTCAAAAATACAGGATTTCATTTAATATATCAAAATCACTATGTAAGCTATTGCAAGATATGTATGGAAGTTGTGCTATTATTTTTTCAACATACAGTAGGTCCAGGTGACTTTGGTACTAAGATTGTTGAAGAGTAATGGTACAATATTGTCAGAATACAGGGCACTAGTTTGCTAGACTTATAACTTACTGAATGCCCCTTGTACAGCATATATGAGAAGTAAGGCAAGTATGGTCATTTTGTAGAGGCTTCAGAATACATTGTCAGCAATCTTCACTGCACTGGGCAGGGTAGGATTCTTTTATTGCAAGGTTTTAATTTTGGCAAAATAGTACTAGTTATACACAAATACGTAATCTAGGTTAATTTTGACCTCCACTTTGAGGTGCAATTGTGTGGAATAAAAGATTCAACCTATGGAATAATAAAATATACATTCTTCAGTCAATGTATCTGGCTTTCAGATTTTTCTAAACTGAAAATGATTGCATCATCCTTCCACTCATGCAAGTGCTTTGGGCAGAATATTTGGAATCAGTCTTGCCTGTTACTTTGCATAAGTTTCTGTGAAATACTGTGTAGTCATAAGCATGATTCATGTTTTTGGATTACAGAAACCATCCAACTAAATTTTATTTGCAGACAATGGAGTTATGTTTCATTGTTAGTAATAACAATCCAGGCAAAGTGCTTTTAGTGTAATATAAAAGAAGGCTTTGTCATTGTTGTGTTGATACATGTTCCTCTTCTCCACATCATGTTAATGAACTTCTGTGCCATTTAAATCTTCTTACAATATATTATACCAGTACGTTCAAAAAGTTACGGAACTTTTTATTTTAAAAAAGAACGAGTACAGATAATACCTGTTTATGCGGTGTTTCCTTTGAAGTAGTTACTCTGTGCAACTATGCAATTTTGGCAGCGCTCATAATACAAAGATTTAAACGCAGATTACAAGCCTTCTTTTGCCACATCCTCCAGTGCCTCGCAGCTCGTTGCACCTTCGGAACTTGAGAAGTGTTGCCCCTTAAACAAATTTTTCATAAAAAGGGAAAAGTCACATGGGGCGAGATCAAGGGAATAAGCTGGTTGTGGAAGAACAGGAATGTGATGTTTGGACAGGTAATCGGACACCAGGAGGGATCTGCGAGGCAGCACATTATCATTATTGAGCACTCACGAGTTGGTCTTCCAAAGATCGGGTCGCTTGCATCTCACTGATTCTCAGAGATGTTTCAGGACGTTGACATACTCTTTAGTGACTGTACGACCATGTTGAAGGAATTCCTTGTTTACGACCCCCTTGCAATCGAAGAAAACTGTTAACAAGACCTTTCCTTTGGAGCGCTCAGCCAAGAACTTTTTTGGTCGTGGTGACAACAGTGATTTCCACACTTTTGACTGTCTGTTGGATTGGGGGTCGTACAGAAAGCACCAAGTCTCATCGCCAGTGATCAATCAATTCAAGAGATCAGGATCTGAATCCACTGCATCTATGTTATCCCCACAAACTTGCATGCACTCATCCATTTTTTCTTGTGTCAGGGTTTTGGGAAGAATTTGTTGGCACACGTGATGGATGCCCAGTTTCTCTGTTAAAATGTCATGGTAACTTCCAACTGAGATGCCGGCAACTTCTGCAATCGCTGCAACAGTTTTTCGATGGTCATTTTTCACAATTTCTTTGACAATGGCGATTTGTTCATCCGTTAATTATTTGAAAAATCTCAGCGAAAGATTTTCCGAGCAGAACACAAAATTTTACACTTGAATGCTGTTCAAAATTTGACATTGTTGTCCTTGCGACGGAGAGCCTGTAATCACGAACTATGCACATATGCTGTACGTATTGGATCTGGATCAAACTGGTTCTGGCTGGACGGTCATATGATGGTCTTCGCTTGCTCAGCAGGGAATGACGTAATTCACTGACATTTGGCAAATATTCAAAAAGTTCCGGATTTTTTTTAACGTACTAGTATATTTATGTAGCAGGCAATGGAACTTTTGTGAACTTTATAATAGCATGCCCCTGGAATGTTTAGAGCTCTTCTTTTGTGAGAATAGGTCAAGGACATAAGAGCTGTTGGGTCAGTGGAAATACAACTCTGAAAATCTCTAGAAAGAGCACTAATGGCACATCACATCCCAATCCTCCCTAGCATGAAATTGCATCATATAGAAAAAATCCTGTTCTGCTGGTGGGGCATGTATATGGGCGAGCATTCGTTCATGTAGTAGTAAATAAATGGTGGAGATGATGTATCAAATTATCTTGATCTACTGAATTTTTCCACAAATCTGGAAAATAGTTTTGATATGGCAGTGATTAAGAGAAAGAAGTATGATGAAAACTACATTAAGTATAGCTTCACTGTAATTGAAAGAATGGAACTGATCAGCCTCACTGCATAGTATGTTGTGCAGGTATAAGTGATGTCTTGATACCACGTAGTCTTCAGTGACATTTGATGAAAAACCACAGTACTTACAAAGGAAAGCCAAAAGCAAAATTGTGTGCTGCTAAAGCAAACTTTGAATTGCATGTGACTGGACACTACTGGAGCTTTTCACCAAGTCAGCCAAATTAGTAGAACTGTTGTATGAACAGTCATTTCTTATCACTAAAGCCAAGAAAGTTCACATTAAGGTGGTTCTACCTAAAATCTCTGCCTTATGTTTTCAATGGTAAAACATCTTTACATATTTTCTTCACAAATAATGTATTCCCACGAATGAAAACTTGCACATCGATAAAACTGACTTCAAGTTATGGCATGGGATACTTAATACTTGCTAAACCATAATTCAGCAATCCAACATTTGTCTACTGATGTCATCAACGTACAGGCCGCACCATCTATTAACAGGTCTGAACATCACTCAAAGAAAAATGATTGATTTTTAATGTAATTATGGTTACAACGTACAGGTCGCACCACCTATTAACAGGTCTGAACATCACTCAAAGAAAAATGATTGATTTTTAATGTAATTATGGTTATGTTTTAGCAAGTATTAAGTATCCCATGCTATAACTTAAAGTTAGTTTTATCGATGCACAAATTTTCATTCTTGGGAATGCGTTAATAGCGAAGAAAATATGTATTAAAGGAGTTTTACCATTGGAAACATAAGGCAGAGATTTTAGGTGGAACCACCTTAAAGGAGAAATTCTTGTGGGGCCTTGCTGATCAAAAGTAACTCATATTGTACTTCATGGTAAAAGTAACAAAAAAAATTTCACTTTTCAACAATTCTGTGAAACATCACATCGAGAACCAGGATCTTAAACTTCAAGTTGTGAAGGCAGTGAAAGTTTTTTTTTTGTTATTATTATTTCATAATTCAATGCCATTATACCACTGATGTTGCTTGTCTTTGAGGTCTGTCAGGAAAGTGTCCAGCCATTAAATATTAAAAAAAAAGTAGCTGACCTAGGCAAATGGCGATTTAGTTCACCTTCAGAGTACTCTCTTTGGGACCTCGCACACTTATCCCAGTGCCCCTTCCACTTTTCAAAACAGTCTGCAAAGTCCACTTTTGGGATCACCATTAGCTGCCTCCTCATGCTCTCCTTAATCTCGTCCATGGTCTGAAATCTCTTTTTCAACAGTGATTTTAGCTTTGGGAAAAACCAGAAGTCACAGGGAGCCAAATCTGGGCTGTAGGAGAGCTGACAGACCTGGACAATTCAATGTTTTGCCAAAAAACCCTGCATGAGACAAGAAGAATGGTCATGCGCATTATTCTGCCGAAGCTGCCAGTCACTACCAGCCCACAGCTGCGGCTTTGTTTCTTTCTTACTGCATGCCCTCAGCTGGCGAAGAACTTTGATGTAGTACTCCTTATTTATTGTCTGGCCTCAAAGAGGAGTGTTCTTGTGGTGGACAACACCTTCATGATTAAAAAACAAAACAAAAAAACATGTCAAAATGGCCTTGACTTTGTTCCGACTTCCATTGGGAAGACTAAGCTTCTGTTTCAGGGTCATAGCCGGAGACCCATAACTCATCTCCGGCTATGACCCTTTTGAGGAAATCTGGTTCATTGTTAGTGATTTCAAACGAGTCCTGTGCCACTTCAGCACGAAACTCCTTTGCTCTTGTGACAGGAGCTGCAGAATGAATTTTGCTGACACACATTTCATGCCAAGATCCTCTGCAAAAGATATATCTGTTGCTTTGTTAAGTTAGTTAGTATTGAGATGGAATTATTTGAATCAGTTTAGGCACAGTTACTTCCAGTAGAGAAAATGTTAATAATTATGTGGAAGTGGTAATATAGGGGAAGGGCTTTCTGAATATTTTCTCAACAGTGATGCTCTGCATTGCAACTGTGTAAGGTAGTTAATCATAAATTTCTGATCAATAAGCTGTGTTCACGATAGTGCTAAGTTTGGCAGATAAACTTAATGATGTTTCAGCAACTGTATTAAGGAGGCCTTTCAAGTAAACTGAGTGGGTATTGTAGTATATTGATGTCTAGCATAGCTCTGTACACTAAGCTCAAGGAAAGGTCTATGCCTGTGTTCTACACAGTGACTGCCATGCAGAAGCTCAAGAAATTGGATAAAAACAGGCATACTGTGGTAGATTGCATTACATGATACTGATTTGATATAAAATTGTATCTCAAAGACATGCAATCCACAGCAAATAAATCGTGTTGGGCATATGTGTGTTTGAATATTTAGACATGTATGTCATCATCATCATCAACCATTATCAGTCCACTGCTGGACGAAGGTCTCCCCAAGTTTCCTCCACAACGGTCTGTCTTGTGCCAGTCTCCTCCATGTCACTCCCGCATACTTTCGAATTTCATCCACCCATCTCCCATGTGGTCTTCTTCTGGGTCTTTTCCTGTCCCTTGGAATCCAATCTAAAATTTTGGCTGTCCATCGATGGTCTGTCCTTCTGGCAGTATGCCCAGCCCATTGCCATTTCAGGGATTTAACTCTGATCATGATATCTTCCACTCTTGTCATTTTTCGGATCCACGAGTTCCTCTTCTTATCTCTCCTGGTTACACCAAGCATGCACCTCTCCATGCTTTTTTGAGTTGTCTGCAGCCTTTGTATGTCTCTTTTAGTTAAGGTCCACGTCTCTGCACCATACGTAAGCACTGGAAGGATGCATTGATCAAACATTTTTCTTTTAAGACATAATGGCATATTGCTCTTGAAAATTATGCTGTTTCTCCCAAAAGCTCTCCAGGCAAGTTTTGTACGCTGATTAATTTCTTCATCAATGCGACCCTCACTTGATATCTGCTGTCCAAGATAAACGTACGTGTCTGTTATCTCCAGCTTTTCTCCATCAATCGATAAATCTTCATTTCATGTAAAAGCATTGAACATCACTTTTGTCTTCTGAAAGTTCATTTTTAATCCCACTTCTTTACTCTTGTCAGCAAGTTCTTGGATCATACTCTGCAGCTCTGACGGGGTAGTTGCAAAAATGACTATGTCATCAGCAAAACGAAGGTGGGTTAGATAATCTCCATTAATCTTTATCCCTTTGTTTTCCCAGTTCAGTGATTGAAAGACATTTTCCAATGTGGCGTTAAAGAGCTTCGGAGATATGGTGTCACCTTGTTTCACTCCCTTTCCAATTTTTATGTGTGCTGTATTTTCAAACAGCCGAATCTTTGCACTTGCATTTTCATAGATGTTATTAATAATAATAATGTATGCATCTTCAATACCTCAGGATTTCAGAGCTATTGTAACTGCTGATGGTTTCACCGAATCAAAGGCTTTTTCATAATCGATAAAAGCCATGCACAATGGAAGTTCATATTCCCTTGCTCTTTCAATTAGTTCTCTCAGTACGTGGATATGATCTATTGTGCTGTAGCCACTCCTGAATCCAGCTTGTTCTCTCGGTTGAGCTATGTCCAGTGTTACCTTCAAACGGTGTGAAAGAACTTTAGTGAAGATTTTATAAACCACTGATAGGAGGCTGATAGGTCTGTAGTTCCCGAGATCCTCAATGTCACCTTTTTTATGTAGCAGGATCATTGTAGCATTGTTCCAATCCTCAGGAATCTTCCCTTCATTAAGGCATCGAGTGAAAATTTGGGCGAGTACTGTTTCGATTTCTCTACTTGCTTCTTGTATGATGTCTACAGTAATTCCATCTTCTCCTGCAGCTTTTCCTCGCTTCATGTTCTTGATTGCACGAGCAACTTCTGCTGGGAGGACTGGAGGAACTCTGGTATTGGTACCTTTCATGATGTCTGGAGTACATGCATCATCCCTTTCCTATAATTTGGAGTAGAAATCTTTCACTCTTGTCAAAATTTCGCCTCTATTTCTTGTTACAGAACCATCTTCTTTTCTTAGTGCCATAATCTGTTTTCTTCCTTTACTGAGATGTCCCTTTGCTATCTTTAGGCTTTGGTTGTTTTCAATTGCTTTCCTCACTAGTTCACAGGTGAATTTCCTTACGTCTTCAGTGATACTTTTTCGCACTGTCTTGCATAGCTCTATGTATTCCACTTTGGAAGTCACATCTTTTTTAGTTGTCCTCATCTCTCTTCTTTTTTGCATCAACATTTTGGTTTTTCCTGATAATTTGTTCACATGCAACTTGTTCTTAGACCCAGCTAATTTTGTTGCTGTTTCCATAAGAGCTTTGGTTACTTTTCTGTTAACTTCAGAAATATCCACTTCTTCCGATGTTAGGCCTTCTAAAGCAGATAATCTGTTCTTCAGTTCCAACTTGAAGGTATTATGGCGTTTTTTAAGGTTGGTTATGTCAATACATCTTGTTTGTCTTATAAGCTTGCCACATTCAAGTTTAGTGTTGAGGTGCATCTTACATCTCACCAATCTATGGTCACTACCTGTGTTGAACTTGTTTAGCACACTGCAGTCTTCTATGACGAATTTTTTGTTACACATAATAAAATCAATTTCACTTGTCATCCCATTTGGATGTCTCCATGTCCATTTCCTGTGTGGCTTTTTTTTGAAAAAGGAGTTCAAGATGAAAAACCCTTTTGCCTCTGCAAACTCAACGAGAGTATTTCCACGCTGGTTTCTGTTGCCGTGACCGAATTTACCTACTGAAGTTTCATTCTGTTGCCCTATTTTTGCATTGAAATCTCCCATAATTATCTTCAAGTGCTGCTTACCTTTATTATTTAGATGACGAATTTCCTCATAAAATTCTTCAATTTCTTCTTCAGGATGACTTTTGGTGGGTGCATAAGTTTGAATAATCTGAGCCTGGTATCTTCTCGAGAGTTGGATAACGAGTCGTGAAGCTCTGTCAGAGGAACTTTCAACTTCTACAACCTTATCCTTGATGGGTTCCATTTCAACTCAGGCAGGGTCGTACCATCATGGTCTCAGATTTCTCTAAAAAATTAAGGGGTGTTCCTTGACTAAAATAAGGAGACCCATATTTTCTTTTGGCAAGAAAAAAATTTTCCCTTCGAGATAGAGGGTTTCAAATCTTGCACCGTCAAACAAGCTCTCTAGAAAACGGTTATTTTTCCTAAGTTCAGCGAGTCATTGCAGCAGAGTTAAAAAAGATATTGTGTTCTTGTATTTTTTTTACATTGTGTGTATAACATATAATAATACATAGTGCTAATATTTGCTACACATCGTATGATTAAAATTTTAAAAAATCGTAAACTTTGTGATTTAAAAAAAAATTGAATTTTTTAAGTTTTTTTAAACAGGTTTGGATGGAGTTTTTTCTATATTCGTTTTTTCCGTTAAAGACATACAAATGTGCACTTTATTTGTAATTTTTTGTGTGTCTGTGAAACTGCTAGTTTCCGCGTTTCGGCAGCGTTAAAAACAGCCGATTTTGAAAAATCTCCAACTTTGCCAACGATTTTCTCAAAAAAGCCATTTTTAAAATTCTGAAAATTAAATCCCTGTTTTATTATCAACAGGAGAATATCTGTGTAAATTTTCACAGACCTAAAAACGCCCGTTTCCGAGTTAGGCGTTTGAATTCGGTTTGAAAGCCTACGATTTTCCGCGTTCTAAAGGCGCCATTTTGGAAAAATCTCAGGCGCAAAGTACGTATTCTCTTACCCGAATCAAAGCGTTAGATATTCTTTGCCCGAATGATGGAATGAGAGCATTGGGTCAGCTGGCCCTGGTTGGATACGTCCACCTCACCCTTCTCCGAGTGATGACCTGCCTATAAAACTGTCGGGGGGGGGGGGGGGGGTAACAAATACATAAAGAAAATTCTTGCTGCTCCACTAACAAAGTTGAGTTGCGAAAGACAGCAGCAGTTGCTTGTTTGTTTGTTTACGTATATACTTACACATCGCATAAGAAAAGACTATGAAAGAGTAGAAAACTGTTGTGAAATAATTTTAAGAAAAAGAGTGCAGGTACGTGTACTGTAAGTTAATTTTCGATGGCTAAACACCCTCGAGTTTTTCTGGGAGTTGCTAATTGTAGGCTACTGTCAGAAGAGCAGTTGCTGTTTTGTTATAGTTGCTAAAATTAACTTCTCAGTTTTTCGTAATAGTAAAATATTCGCTCAGGAGAGTTTTGTCCTCTGCGAACGGGGGAGAAGGTGCAATGCTCCTGACCTCACTGCTGGGTTGATAGCACTGGTCGCTACCCAAACTCTGCATACCTCCTCTCCGAAACGTAGTGGCAATTGTCTAATCTACTAAATAAATAACAATTAACACATACGCGTGCATGCTTATTCATAAAATGTAAGTTGAGTATATTTCCTGTTCAATCAAGCTGATTTTACAAGTAGAATACATATACAACTTATGCGCTTACAATGGTGTAAATATTTTTATCTATTTAAAACATATTCAAAGATTTCAATTTTTTTTAAACGGGGGGGGGTATTGTGTTCGTAGTGATTTCCACCTGGGCCACGATAAACCATGCACTGCCCATGTCTTCTGCTGTTCCCTTAGAAGATAATCCTGGATCGATAGGGAGACCAACCTGCGGAGTTTTGACACCCCCCCCTCACGTGGTGGTGAGGTGTCTCAAAGCTAGGTAGCTTTCAAAAATGTTTCAACTTAGTTGGCTGGTAACAAGAGAGGGATTCCATTTTAACTCTGACAGGGTTCGTACCTTCACGGTCTCAGATTTCTCTAAAAAAATTAATTAAGGGGTGTTCCTTGATTAAAATAAGGAGACCTATATTTTTCTTTCGGCAAGAAAAAATTTTCCCTTCGAGATAGAGGGCTTCAAATCTTCCACCGTCAAACAAGCTCTCTAAAAAACGGTTATTTTTCCTAACTTCAGCGAGTCATTGCAGCAGAATTAATAAAGATCTTTTGTTCTGGTATTTTTTATTACATTGTGTATGTAACGTATAATAATATTTGATGCTAATATTTTTTACACATCGTATGATTAAAATTTAAAAAAATCGTAAACTTTGATTTTTTTTAAAATTGAAAATTTTGAGATTTTTTTTAACTGGTTCAAATGGAGTTTTTTTTTCTATACTCGTTTTTTTGTTAAAGACATACAATTGTGCACTTTATTTGCAATTTTTTATGTGTCTGCGAAACTGCTAGTTTGAGCAGCGTTAAAAACAGCCGATTTTGAAAAATCTCCAACTTTGCCAACGATTTTCTCAAAAAAGCCCTTTTTTAAAAATCTGAAAATTAAATCCCTGTTTTATTATCAACAGGAGAACATCTGTGTAAATTTTCACGGACCTAAAAACGCCCGTTTCCGAGTTAGACACGTTCGAATTTGGTTTGAAAACCTACGATTTCTCAGTGTTCTAAACGCAATTTTGGAAAAATCTCAGGCGCAAAGTACGTATTCTCTGACCCGAATGAGAGCGTTGGATCCGTCCACCTTACCCTACCCTGAGCGATAACATGCCTAAAAAACGGTCTTGGAAAAAAAAATAACAAATCTATATATATAGAATTGAATGTATGTCTGCCAAACAAATTTACAGTTTTCAATTTAGGACCACCAAACGTGGTATGCTATCTCATGGTACCTAACTTAGACCGTTTTTGGAAGGGATCGGAGCCTGGAGTCAAGGGGCCCCACACAAAACTTCCATAAAATCTACAGTTTTCAATTTAGAACCGCCAAATTTGGAATACTATAGCATGGTACCCTAACTTAGACCGCAGACTGTTTTGGAAGGGGTCGGAGCCCTGAGTCAAAGGGCCCCCACACAAAATTTCCGCAAAAATATACTTGTATACTATAGTGCCCTAACTGAGACAGTAGATGGTTTTTGGAGGGGGGGGGCAGAGCCCTGGGTGGGTGGGAGCCCGGGGGTCAAAGGGCCACACGCAAAATTTCCGGAAAATCTAGTTTTCAATTTAGAACCATCAAATTTGGTATACTTTTTCTTGGCACCCTAACTTTGTAAAATATTTTACGAAAATTTTGTAGGGGGGGGGCTTGACCCGGGCTCCGACCCCTTCCCAAAACCGTCTAGTCAAAGTTAGGGTGCCAAGAAAAAGTATACCAAATTTGATGGTTCTAAATTGAAAACTAGATTTTACGAGTTTGCGTGGAGCCCTTTCACCCGGGCTCCCACCCACCCAGGGCTCTGCCCCCTTTCCAAAACCATCTACGATCTCAGTTAGAGCACTATAATATACAAGTATATTTTACGGAAATTTTGTGTGGGGGCCCCTTTGACCCAGGGCTCCGACCTTCCAAAAACAGTCTGCGGTCTAAACCAGGGTACCATGCTATAGTATTCCAAATTTGGTGGTTCTAAATTGACATACATTCAATTCTTTTATATATATAGATTTGTTATTTTTTTCCAAGACCGTTTTTTAGGCATGTTATCGCTCAGGGTAGGGTGAGGTGGACGGATCCAAGACTCATTCGAGTAAGAGAATACATACTTTAAACCTGAGATTTTTCCAAAATAGCGCCTTTAGAACACGGAGAAATCGTAGGATTTCAAACCAAATTCAAACGCGTCTAACTCAGAAACGGGCGTTTTTAGGTCTGTGAAAATTTACACAGATATTCTCCTGTTGATAATAAAACAGGGATTTAATTTTCAGAATTTTAAAAAAGGGCTTTTTGAGAAAATCGTTGGCAAAGTTGGAGATTTTTCAAAATCGGCTGTTTTTAACGCTGCTCAAACTAGCAGTTTCACAGACACATAAAAAATTGCAAATAAAGTGCACATTTGTATGTCTTTAACAAAAAAACCAGTATAGAAAAAAAAAAACTTCATTTGAACCAGTTAAAAAAAATCTCAAAAATTTCAATTTAAAAAAAAAATCAAAGTTTACGATTTTTTAAATTTTAATCATACGATGTGTAAAAAATATTAGCATCAAATATTATTATACGTTACACACACAATGTAAAAAAATACCAGAACAAAATATCTTTTTTAATTCTGCTGCAATGACTCGCTGAAGTTAGGAAAAATAACCGTTTTAGAGAGCTTGTTTGACGGTGGAAGATTTGAAACCCTCTGTCTCGAAGGGAAAATTTTTTCTTGCCAAAAGAAAAATATGTGTCTCCTTATTTTAATCAAGGAACACCCCCTTAATTAATTTTTTAGAGAAATCTGAGACCGTGATGGTACGACCCTGCCAGAGTTGAAATGGAATCCCTCTCTTGTTACCAGCCAACTAAGTTGAAACATTTTTGAAAGCTACCTAACTTTGAGACACCTCACCGCCATGTGAGGGGGGGGGGGGTTAAAACTCCGCAGGTTGGTCTCCTATCGATCCAGGATTATCTTCTAAGGGAACAGAAGACATGGGCAGTGCATGGTTTATCGTGGCCCAGGTGGAAATCACTACGAACACAATACCCCCCCCCCCCGTTTAAAAAAATTGAAATCTTTGAATATGTTTTAAATAGATAAAAATATTTACACCATTGTAAGCGCATAAGTTGTATATGTATTCTACTTGTAAAATCAGCTTGATTGAACAGGAAATATACTCAACTTACATTTTATGAATAAGCATGCACGCGTATGTGTTAATTGTTATTTATTTAGTAGATTAGACAATTGTCATTACGTTTCGGGAGAGGAGGTATGCAGAGTTTGGGTAGCGACCAGTGCTATCAACCCAGGCAGCGAGGTCAAGAGCATTGCACCTTCTCCCCGTTCGCAGAGGACAAAACTCTCCTGAGCGAATATTTTACTATTACGAAAAGCTGAGAAGTTAATTTTAGCAACTATAACAAAACAGCAACTGCTCTTCTGACAGTAGCCTACAATTAGCAACTCCCAGAAAAACTCGAGGGTGTTTAGCCATCGAAAATTAACTTACAGTACACGTACCTGCACTCTTTTTCTTAAAATTATTTCACAACAGTTTTGTACTCTTTCATAGTCTTTTCTTATGCGATGTGTAAGTATATACGTAAACAAACAAACAAACAACTGCTGCTGTCTTTCGCAACTCAACTTTGTTAGTGGAGCAGCAAGAATTTTCTTTATGTATTTGTTACCCCCCCCCGACAGTTTTATAGGCAGGTCATCACTCGGGAAAGGTGAGGTGGACGTATCCAACCAGGGCCAGCTGACCCAATGCTCTCATTCCATCATTCGGGCAAAGAATATCTAACGCTTTGATTCGGGTAAGAGAATGCGTACTTTGCGCCTGAGATTTTCCAAAATGGCGCCTTTAGAACGCGGAAAATCGTAGGCTTTCAAACCGAATTCAAACGCGTCTAACTCAGAAACGGGCGTTTTAGGTCCGTGAAAATTTGCACAGATATTCTCCTATTGATAATAAAACAGGGATTTAATTTTCAGAATTTTTAAAAAATGGCTTTTTTGAGAAAATCGTTGGCAAAGTTGGAGATTTTTCAAAATCGGCTGTTTTTAACGCTGCCGAAACGCGAAACTAGCAGTTTCACAGACACACACAAAATTACAAATAAAGTGCACATTTGTATGTCTTTAACAAAAAAAACGAATATGGGAAAAACTCCATCCAAACCTGTTTAAAAAAAACTTTAAAAATTGAATTTTTTTTTAAATCACAAAGTTTACGATTTTTTTAAAATTTTAATCATACGATGTGTAGCAAATATTAGCACTATATGTTATTATATGTTATACACACAATGTAAAAAAAATACAAGAACACGATATCTTTTTTAACTCTGCTGCAATGACTCGCTTGAACTTAGGAAAAATAACCGTTTTCTAGAGAGCTTGTTTGACGGTGCAAGATTTGAAACCCTCTATCTCGAAGGAAAATTTTTTCTTGCTGAAAGAAAAAATATGGGTCTCCTTATTTTAGTCAAGGAACACCCCTTAATTTTTTTAGAGAAATCTGAGACCATGATGGTACGACCCTGCCTGAGTTGAAATGGAACCCATCCCTTCAGTTTCTTGTTTATTATAAATCCAACACCACTAGTTCTGCCAGTATCTGTTTCACGATAGTAGAAGAGATGTCCACTTTTCAGTTCAACTAGATCTTCTCCTTTTCTCCTTACCTCACTTAGCCCGACGATGTCCCACTTGATCCTTTGTAGTTCCTCTTCCAATTCAAGAAGCCTTGAATCAGAAGATAGGGAGCGTCCATTATACGTAGCCAAGGTCAGCATCAGATGGCAGCCTAGTCCGATCCTCCGGGGATTCTTAGCACCCTTTGCCTTCATGTCGCACTGTCCACTGCCTTGGCCAGGTACATTCCAGCTGCCGGAGACTGAGGGCCAAGATTTAAGTTGTGGAGTCATTTTGGAGGGGTTTGGCCATAACTCACCACGCTGGCCAAGCGGGTTGGTGAGTGTGGGATAGCATTTCCTCTAATCCCGATAGTATAGTTATACCGCTATTGGCGGTCATCAGAGCCCCTTTAGTGGGAACAGTATGTACTGTGTAGTATATCTCTGATAATTGACAGATTTTGATTAAAGCACATCATTGCTTTCTCTAATGCCCAGTATTTCAAATCCCAAATTATAAGGATGTGCAAAGCCAGATATGATGCAGCATTTTTTCCAAAGAGTAGCAGTGTGATCAAGCAGTGTATAGGAGAGGAACCACTTGACAATGGTTAGAGCAGCACAGAGCACCCAGCCAAACACCAGGCATTTTCAAAGAAGGTCCTGACAGTGGTCGGTGGATAAAACCATGCAACCAAGCGAACAATCTTTAAAGTCATGAAGACATCCCAGTCAGCTCTCCGCAATATCATCAAAGACAGTCTTTCTTTACAGCACACAAGTTGCAACGTTGCATTGTAGTGGAACATTGAACCAATTATGTGAGCAGTACCTGGCAGGTGAGCCAGTGATCTCAGTCTACCATGTGTAGCCAACATCAGAACAAATTACCTGTTTGCTACATCTATGCACATATATCTTCAAAGGATTGCAGAGAAATCCATGTTATTAGGTGTGCAACTTAATTCTCGGCCACAGGTACGACGTGTTAACAGCAAATTATAGCAAATCAAATACGTACCTAATCAGGGAGCTGCTGAATGGCCACTGCTAAAAAAAGAGTGCTGCTTCGAGTTGATAAAGTCATCAATACTTGTATGGACCTCCTGGACAGAAGTGAAGTGCATATCACTCAGGTGATGTTGCAGGGAGCGAAAGAGGTGATAATCCGTCGGGGCAAAGTCTGGAGAATACGCCTGGTAGGACAAAATCTCCCATCCCAGGTCGGTGATCATGCTGAAAGTCATTTTCGAGGTGTGAGGACGTGCTTTATCCTGAAGCAACAGGACTGACCTTCTGGCCTTGCCGGTGTATGACCTTTTTGCCTCCATTGCATCACTCACACGAATGAGTTGCTGACAGTAACGCTCAGCATTGACTGTTTCACCAGGTTTGAGCAACTCATAGTGTACAACACCACACTGATCCCACCATATGCACAGCAACAACTTCCTGGAATGGATATTCGGTTTTGCGCCACTTAGGATTATCGTAGAGGATCCACTTCTCATCACAGGTCAAAATCTTGTGGAGGAAATCCTTCTTCTTCAATCTGGAGAGCAAGAACACAGCAACATCGTAGCGCCTAGACTTATTCGCAGCTGTGAGTCGATGGGGCACCCAACGGCCCTCCTTGTGAATCCGTCCAAGCTTGTGCAGGCGCTTTGCAATGGCTTGCCATGTTACTCCGAGTTCCTGGGTGAGCTCTGACTGTGTGCGACAGAGATCTGCGTCCAACAGTTGTTCCAGTTCCTCATCGTCAACTTTCTGTGGCTGTCCCGGACATTCTGCATCACGGAGATCGAAATTTCCCTGCTTAAACCGTGGGAGCCACTTCTTACACATACTGCAGGACACAACAGCCTCACCCAAAGCAGCACAGATCATTTGCTGGGCTTCCGCGGCACTTTTTTTCCAGCTGAAACGCGAACAGGAGGCAGTGCCTCAAATGTTGCTTCTCCAGAGATGCCAAGTACTACAGATTCTCCGTAGTTTCTACGGATATCATGTTCAAACTACGGACTACAGAGAAGGTGTGAAAAACTACGGATTTTTCCAGAAATCTCGGATATTTCCGGAAAACTTTTTTTTTTTTTTAATTATTTGAATAAAAAAAGTCAAGCATAGTCAAATATAGTGTTTTTTGTGGTAACGTCACGAAGCCCTTACACAGCAAGCATGTTTGGCTGGCCGACAAGCACGCAGAGATCGTTCTGTATGATCACGTGACTTTGTACCTGGCTTGCTGTGGAAAGGCGTTTGTAATGCACGATGTCTGTTAACTTCAGGAAAACCTTAACCACGTCCTGAACTAACGCAAGTTGTTGGAGGATGGAGGTAGACTCGAGTCGATTCGACGTTTTCTGTTCTTGTTGTTAAGTTGATTAGTTGTGGTGTGACGTGAATTGCTGTAGTTATGAAGCGTGCTTCAGTGGCTTCCAGTTCCAGTGGTGTGAAAAAAAATAAAAATTCGAAGCAGTACAAGGAATGTTATTCGTTGAAATTTCCATGTTTGCAGCGGTCGCATGTTTCCGTGAATTATGTTTTTTTTTTTTTTTTTTTGCTAAAATGTAATTTAAATAGTTAATTGCTATTGCATATTTGTTTCACCAAAGTAAGGGGCGGGCAGGGTATCAGAAAAAAAATGCTCTGAGTAAATAGTCATCAAATTGAAGGAAACAATTGTGGATCAAAGAAATCTTGAATGTTTGTTTTTTCTGGCAGAGCTCATAACTAAGCTACCTGGATGTGTGAACGCTGTTATTGCCTGTTTTTATGTTACCTCCCCGTGAGTTTGTTTTTCGCGCGCAGTATGTTCTGCCCAGAGCAAGTCTCTCCATGTGTCTTTGGCAACCAGCCAAAGAAAATGTCTAGCAGCAGTTGCGATGAGACGTTTCTTAGCTGCTGGGTGTGTGCGCACAGTCGTGACCTATTTTCCCACGCTCCTCGCTGTCGGCAAAGAGCTTAATTGTTTGTTGCTTTGACAGATTTGCGAAGTGCAGTTCTTTTTTTCTCTTGTAAAAATGTTCTGCTAAACAAAGGGATGTTTTATTTTATCCTTTTTTTTTTCCAGAATTGATTGATTTATGCAATTTAAAATACCTTTTTAATTAGTTTTTTCGTATCATAAGCATTTAATGCTAATTTTCTATTTATCCGCATAATAAAGCTGTGAAATCTTTCAAAGTTAATTGTTCTTTCTTTGCTCCCATTGTGTTTGTCGTGTACGAATTTACTTGCAATAGCGTCGGGTAAAGGGCCACCTGTCTGTACTAATATTCTTGGATCTAAAACGCGAAAAAGTTGTCAAAAATTCAAGGAGAGTTATTTGCAAAAATTTCCGTGTCTAAAATTGTCTCGGGTATCCGAAAACCATGGGTTTTGTTCCCCGTGTGCTGTTGATTTTTCAGTCGCACACGGCGGAAAAGACGATTGTAGTCGGCATTTTCACTCTAAAAAACAGGAGGAATAACCATAAGTGTGTGGAATCACACACTTATGACATAACATATTTATTAAAAGGTGGAGTTGAAATGGTATGTATTTTTTGTGTATTTACTCAAGTTTTTTTCCCCCATTTTAAGGGGACTTAAATATGTTGCAAAATTTATCCAAGTATTGTCCCCGATCGAGATTAATATATTGCTAAAAATGTAGCAGTATATTCTGGGAAATACGCATGCTACCCTGCAAATTTTAATGTGGGAACTTGACTTGACTTGATGTCACTACGGAAGAACTACGGGCACAGCGCATATGGACTACTGATGACTTCCTTCAGATGTTGGCATCTCTGCTTCTCGAACGACATTGCTTTCACCGTCAACTTTCGTCCCTTCTGTCACTACAGCTGTGAGCGGTTACAGTTGCCTGGAAAGCTGTTGGATGGCACTGCAATCGGCCATTATCGCACACAGCTATTTGCATTTGCCGACGCTCTATGATTGTTTGCGATTAGGTGCCAAGAATTAAGTTGCACACCTAATATATCATTCAGAAGCATTACTGTGAAGTTACTGCATGCCTCCTACCTGGACTTTTGCATATTTAAACTGTTGAAATTTTGGCCACGGGCTGTTGATGTGTTATGGTAAGCATGTAGAGAGGGAAAAGTCTCCTTGTGGTCTAGGATGCAGAGTTTTGATACTGCTGGAACTGGATTTGAATCTTGGAACAAAGCACATGTGTTAGACCTTTTGGGACTGTTCCTATACCTTCCCTGGAACCAGAGGCTCGACATTAGAAAAGGCAACTTCTAATAGCCTTAGGTGCTTGTGGGGAATATTAAGTATTGGAAAAAAAAAATTGGTACAGTATGGGTTTAACAGTGCTTTACAAAAGCCTACTGTAAGTGGAAAGTACATTGTAGGAGGAGCAATTGTTTCACACCAGGCTGAGCATGTTTGACAGTGGTGTGAAGGTATGTAATATTCTACAGGTATCTGAAAAGGCACCTGCTAGTGGTTTCAGCACTTTATTAATGATCATGGATAAGATATTTTTAGTGCTACCTTTTCAGCAACAAAGGATAGTTTTTTTTATTTGGTGTGTTGGTACCGTAAATAGCATGCAGAAAATCTGCACTAATCTGTAGAGACACCACTGTATGGTCTGAAAATTAGTATACAGTGCACAATTTCACATAGATTGGATACTGGGGGAAACATAACTTTCAATTTTAGGAGCAAAACTGCTCTTCAAACTGAGAAGCAATTAAATGACTATGTGGAGTTGATTTGCAACTTTTTCCTTCACTTTTTAATATTTATAATCTATTGCTATTATTGTACAATTTCTTCAGTTCATACTATAATTCTAATTTGAATCTCAATACATCTGGAAGATGAGTTTTATTGAGGAGATAATCTCAGAGAACAGCTTAGTGATATGTATGTATGGAGAACGAATGCAAAAAAGTTTGATGCTTCATTTTCGCTATTTATTGATCAAATCTTTTTTGAACAAGGTGAACCGCTTTAGGTTTTTTTTTTTTTTTTTTTGTTATCAGGCTGTACCATTTCCAGATTATAGTGAAATTCATAGAGTTGGATCCTTTTTATTGTAAGGTTTTATATCATATGCTGTGGGTTCTTTTAGAAGAATGCATCAGTTGCTGTGTCTGGTTGGAAGTCAAAGTTGAGTTCCTTCTATCATTATTCACAAAAGATAAGTGTTTCTGAAATCAGTTTTAATCCTACCACCAGCATAGCACAGTTGGTTAAGTCGCTATGCAGTGGGTGGGAGCCGGACATTTCTGATGGGTGTTCAAATCCTGGTCCTGCAAGCCATCTAGTCTGTGGTTTTCTGCAGACTCCGTGTTTGGGGGATACAAATGCGTAGATGGCTCCCTCTGATGTTGGCCCCAGATGCGCTTTGCCCTTGGACTCCCCTTCCTCAGGCCGCCTGGGTTTACCAGATTAATGTCAATGCACAGCTAATGAAATCTGATGCCCCATGGCATCTGGCCCCTACGGGAATTTGTTCCCATGGTTGTTGTTGATAGTTGAAAAGCTGCTTTCAGCTGTGTCTTGTGAGATAGGTAGTAATTGTTTCATATGGTTTTTATAAAAATTTGGTAGAGTATGTTTTTTCCAAGTGTCACCACATTTGTTGCCTTGGCAAATGTTAAAGGTGTCTTAAATCAATCTCAGTCATCTTGAATTTTTGCTTTTTCTACATTAACTGCCAACAACTCACCAAAATCTTTAGTTAAAACTATGATTTTCTCATCATTAAAGCTTGCAAGAGCAATTTTGTCTGTGGGTCATATTTTAGGCTCTAGCAATTTAGCAGCAGTAAAAACAGGTTTTTTTATTTTCCCATGCAAGTCCCCAATCATACAAGTGATTCACAATTTTTATAGAATGTAACTACTGACATATTAGCTTGAAGCTGAATGCTGTGAAATTCTACAGTTTCTGAATTTCAGTCATTTATTCACAAGCTTCTATATCTTGCAAAATTTTGAAAAGGCTAACAGGAAACTTCTCATTATTTCTGCTGAATCAGAAAATCTTTGCATGACATTCAAAACACAAAGTACATAATCTTACTTGAAGAGATATGATTTTGACAAAGATCAGCTTTCCTGTGGGAGAAACTGTGGTCCAGTATTTGCATTGATAATGAAGATAGTTTAATGATGGAAAGTCAGCTTTTGGCTTGTCAATATTCCCGACACTAATGCAAATTGTTAGCATTTTATTAGCACGACGAAAGTGCAATTATTTTTCTCTTTAATTAGTTTTGCAACTCAGTTTCTTACATGTATCACAATTCGTAATTTTTGTGATCTGATGCAGGATATTTTTTTTTTCCTAATTAGGTAACTGGCTTGGTGTTTTTAAGAGGCAAATTCCAGATGCTACTCTGAGTCCATTCATCAGACAATTGAATGAAGTTGGCAGTGCCTATTTCCAAGAAGACAATGTTTTGATGTTGACCCTTCATTTTTTTTAATTTTCTCATTCCTAGGTTTTTCAATCTTGTTACCATTTTTGGTATTCTTTCCTTACTTGTTTTAACTTTGGCTACCATTTTTATCTTGATCTTTGTTTGTAATCTAAATATTTTAACTTGAGCGATAGGTTTTAAGTGCAAGACTTTTTAGTCCTTTTTGGTTTTTATGCTATTTATTTGCAACTAGGACATTTATTGGACCTTGCAAATCACTTTTGGCAGCACAATTTACCTTCAGTGAATGCTGTTGAGGCTGGATCCACCTGTTTTTTTGTTCATATAATTTTTAAGTACAGAATTGCTTTTATGTTTCATTTCTTTGCCAGAATGTTTTAGTAGAAGTTCAATCTGTACATACCTATAGCCTACATTTGACCAACAAAATGCATGGGAGATTGTTCTAATATACATTGCCTAAGTCCTCTATAGTACTGTTACACATGTTATAGTACATGAGCCCAAAGATGACAAGTTGACTTCGATGACAATGGAATATTTATATCTGAACGTAAGAATATCTCTACGTACTTGTATACAATATATTTACATTAAATTTTGAAAGCTTATGTAAGTTACAGCCAGTGAGACATAAAATCAGCAATGTGGTATATGGAGCAACACATATTCCGCTCACCTTATTTCGGCTTCAGTCCTCCTGGTTTGCAAAAGTCTGGCATAAACATACCTATTACATTTCAGTTCAATCATGCTACTTCTCCGGTGTCCACTGTTGCACCACACCATTAAAAGATGTTCACAGTTCAACACAAATGACTACACAATTCTGAAAGAAAGGGGGTGACGAGTTAAAATCATTCAAAGACTGTAGTTAAGACTAGACTACATCGATGCAGCCAGAATTTCAGCAGTTGAAGTATTTCACTGTTCGATTGTGAAGTATCAAAATGAAAAAGTCAACAAGTCGTTCCCCGCTCGCCCGGACATGTTTCAGGCTACTCTGTGCCCATCTTCAGCAGTCGGATGCAATAGATGCCCATCTGCTTTTATTGCACTGACTACCTCCTTGTCACCAGTCGACTCATCACCCATTGGTCCTGTGTCAGTATGTAGGTTGGTCTCGTGATTTTTGACATTTCCTATTGTTGCACCATCTGCTGTTCATTTTATGTAATTTCATTAGTCATCATTATTGGAAGAGACATTTTCAATAAATTTAGTTTTTATGTTCTTTTCTTCAGTTTCTTTTTCTTTTGTTATTATGTACTGCCAGGCAAACTTCAATTCAAGTGGTGTCTGTTCATTACAATTAAATCCCCTGGTTTTTTCTATCACAATAGACTCAGAATACTAAATCTTATGTGTATTATGCGTAGTATATATTTTTGCATTTTCCCACACGGGAATAGAATTATTATTAATTCAATAGGTAATAAGAGATGTTCGTTGTTCACCCTTTTTCCAATTTCTCTTGTGCTCTTCCATTCTTGTCTGTAGTCGTCTTTTAGTACTACCTATGTAGATGCTATCAATATTACCTGTATCATTATTCCTCATGGGTATGCCGTATACACCTGCTCTATGCATAATTGCATTATTATTGTAATTGGCAGTAAGGAATTTGTTGTTATTGATTACAATATCGGCAAATCTTTTATTCACTTTATTACATTCCTTTTTTAAAATGCTGCTTAACTGTGGTATATAAGGTAAACGCCCACAAAACTGTGTGATATCCTCAACGTTAATTTCACTCTTAGGTCTGTTAATATTGATTTTATAGTTTCTATATGTTTTCCAAATATATCTTTTATCATATCTAAATGCTGTGGCTGTTTCCACAATCCACTTTATTTCTGAATGTCCCAAAAACTTCTATTCGACGTATGGGAAACAGTCTTCTAATATATGAATGAAAGGCAGCCTCTTTATAATGTTTAGGGTGGACTGAATCATTTGGTATAATTACTAGTATGTAAGATTCTTTTATGTATACTGAATAGTTAATTCGTTCTTGGTGTTTATGAAGCAGAATTTCAAGGAAGGGCAATCGCCCACCATTTTCCTTCTCGATAGTAACCTGTATTGTTGGGTAGTATTCATTATATTTTTCAATAAACTTCATTAAACTATCTTCTAAATATTGCCAGATGACAAAAATGTCATCCACATATCAAAGGAATATCATCGGCAAGTGCTCCTGTCTTTGTTTAAGTACTTCGTTTTCAATGTGCTGTAACACGATTTCTGACAACAGACTCGAAATTGGAGAGCCCATAGGAGATCCAAATATTTGTCTGTATATTACTTGATTATATCTGAAATAATTGTTTTCTGTAATTAGGTTGAGTGCAGATATAATACGGTTAACTTCATTCTCTGGAACTCCAACTGCAATCAATTTCTTACTTACAAGATTAATAGCTTCATGTGTGGGAGTGTTCGGGTATAATTCAACATCAAGGCCAACCGTTATACAGTCACCAATTTTTATATTTTTAATTTTCTCTATGACTTCTACAGAATAATTCACTGTATATTCGTGAGTTTTAAAGAAGGGTTTAAGATATTCAAACAAAGCTTTTTCAAAATTAATGGTAGGTGCAATAATTTTGTTAACTATAATCCAAATAAGGTGATCAACTTTATGTGTTTTAAGTTTTCCAAATATACTGGGTATGAGTCCTATCTTCCATACCCAGTATATTTGGAAAACTTAAAAACACATAAAGTTGATCACCTTATTCGGATTATAGTTAACAAAAGTATTACACCTACCATTAATTTTGAGAAAAGCTTTGTTTGGATATCTTAAACCCTTCTTTAAAACTCACGAATATACAGTGAGTAATTCTATAGAAGTCATAGAGAAAATTAAAACTATAGAAATTGGTGAGTGTATAATGGTTAGCCTTGATGTTGTTGCATTATACCCGAACACTCCCACACAGGAAGCTATTAATCTTGTAAGTAAGAAATTGATTGCAGTTGGAGTTCCAGAGAATGAAGTTAGTAGTATTATATCTGCACTCAACTAATTACAGAAAACAATTATTTCAGATATAATTAAGTAATATACAGACAAAAATTTGGATCCTGTATGGGCTCTCCTGTCAGAAATCGAATTACAGCACATTGAAAACAAAGTACTTAAACAAGGACAAGAGCACTTGCCGATGATATTCCTTCGATATGTGGATGACATTCTTGTCATCTAGCAATATTCAGAAGATAGTTTAATGAAGTTTATTGAAAAATATAACAAATACTACCCAACAATACAGGTTTACTGTTGAGAAGGAAAATGGTGGGCGATTGCCCTTCCTAGACATTCTGCTTCGTAAATGCCAAGGACATATTAACTATTCAGTATACAGAAAAGACTCTTGCATACCAATAATTATACCAAATGATTCAGTCCACCCTAAACATTATAAAGAGGCTGCCTTTCATTCATGTATTAGAAGAGCCGTTTCCCCATACGTCGAATAGAAGTTTGGAACATTCAGAAATAAAGTGGATTGTGGAAACAGCCACAGTATTTGGATATGATAAAAGTATTTGGATATGATATATTTGGAAAATGTATTTGGATATGATATATTTGGAAAATGTATAGAAACTATAAAAACCAATATTAATAGACCTAAGAATGAAAATAACGTTGAGAATATCACACAGTTTTCTTTTAAAATGCTGCATTTAAGCAGCATTTAAAAAAAGGAATGTAATAAAGCGAATAAAAGATTTGCCGATATTGTAATCAATAACAACAAATTTCTTACTGCTCATTACAGTAATAACGCTATTTTGCATACAGCAGGTGTATACAGTATACCCACGAGGAATAATGATACAGGTAATATTGATAGCATTTACATAGGTAGTACTAAAAGACTACTACAGACAAGAAAGGAGGAGCACAAGAGAAATTGGAAAAAGGGGTGAACAACAAACATCTCTTATTATCTATTGCATTAATAATAATTCTATCCCCGTGTGGGAAAATGCAAACATATATACTACACATAAGATTTTGTATTCTGAGTCTATTGTGATAGAAAAAACCAGGGGATTTAATTGTAATTAACAGACACCACTTGAATTGCCGTTTGCCTGGCAGTACATAATAACAAAAGAAAAAGAAACAGAAGAAAAGAACATAAACTAAATTTATTGAAAATGTCTCATCCAATAATGATGACTAATGAAATTACATAAAATGAACAGCAGATGGTGCAACAATAGGAAATGTCAAAAATCACGAGACCAATGGGCGATGAGTCGACTGGTGACAAGGAGGTAGTCAGTGCAATAAAAGCAGATGGGTATCTATTGCAACCAACCGCTTGAAGATGTGCACAGAGTAGCCTGAAACATGCCAGGGTGAGCGGGGAACGACTTTGTTGACTTTTTTTAATTTTGATACTTCACAATAATTGGCATCGAATAGTGAAATACTTCAATTGCTGAAATTCTGGCTGCATCGATGTAGTCTAGTCTTAGAATGATGTTAACTCATCACCCCCCCCCCCTTTTTTTTTAGAATTGTGAACATTGAATATCTTTTAATGGTGTAGTGCAACAGTGGACACCAGAGAAGTAGCATGATTGAACTGAAATGTAATAGGTATGTTTACGCCAGACTTTTGCAAACCAGGAGGACTGAAGCCGAAATAAGGTGAGCGCAATGTGTTGCTCCATATACCACATTGCTGATTTTATGTCTCACTGGC
Source organism: Macrothele yani (assembly GCA_039090855.1). NCBI lineage: Eukaryota > Metazoa > Arthropoda > Arachnida > Araneae > Macrothelidae > Macrothele > Macrothele yani. Next base: position 68,756,308 of record CM077016.1, on the reverse strand, counting down.
TGTAACTTACATAAGCTTTCAAAATTTAATGTAAATATGTAGAGATATTCTTAGGTTCAAATATAAATATTCCATTGTCATCGAAGTGCGTACTATAACGTGTGCAACAGTACTATAGAAGACTTTGTCCTAATATACATTGCCAGAATGTGTTTCACATTTTATTTTTAAACAGGCCTTCAGTAAAAACCAGTTTTTGATTCCATGGTGTAAAATGCAAAAAGTTGTAATAGTTGGAACATTCTAGTATAAAATTTCAAACAACATGTAATTTTAATGCTTAGCTTTGTTTTTAATTACGTGGTTCAGAAATGCTCCTTCTCGGGGTTTTTTTGCAACATTTGCAATGTTGGTACCGCAGTACATACCTTTATGTTATGGATAAGAAATTATCACATTTATGTTGTTTATTCAAACTGATAGCGATAGTGCTGCTAATTTGTTTTAATTAAAAAAAAATGTTTTGCTTTTCAGATGCTGGCTATATTTGTACCTCAATTTGTTGTGTTAATTCGTGTTTAGTTCTTCTGGACCCTGATGAAAGGAAAAAGATGCCTCAAAAGTAAGTAGCCTGTAGGATTTAATTTCTGCAAATAATAGAAAAGTGAAATTAATTTTGAAGGTGCTTTGTGTTTTAGTGTTTCTGTATGCTGATTTAATGATTTTATTCATTCCCCCTTTTCTTTCTTAGAATTAGTTGTGTTTAGTTAACATATGGTGAACAGGTTCTTCATAGGTTATCTTAAACGTTTTTAGGATGATAATAAAAGAGAATGTGTCGGCCGGCACAACTCATCAAGAAATCATGGCAGGTTGTTTTTCATTGTTGTTCCAGTTGCAATACCAAAAGGGGCACTTTTTAGCAACAAAAATATTTTCCACTCCATTTCCATGGGAGCCAGGAAGTTTCAATGAAACAACTGGTGTTGTGCATGCATCACGAGAAGAAAAACAAATACAGGATTATTAACATGGCAATCAGAATTGCCTAGTTGATTGTTCACCATGTAATATCATATCAGAAAACTTGAAAATTATTTTGCCCTAGAGTGGGCAATCAAACCCTCCACTCCAGGGTGATGCTATTTTGAAAGCCTGTAGTAAAACTATGCTAGTAATCCAAACTTATTGGCATAAAATAGAAATTAAAGTTTTCTATTTTGTGCAATTTGCCGTCTACCTTCCTTGAAAAAGCCATGTGGTTGATGCGCAAAAGCTTGGATTTCTATTTTGTGCCAATAAATTTGGATTATTAGTATAGTTTAGTAGGTGTACAGCTCATTATTAATAATCCTGTATTTGTGAAGAATATTTCTTCTATAATTTCCACAGCAAAACAAGTTCTTTAATATCATTATTACCAAGTCCCATGTGGGAAATGGAATAGGTGTCCAATTAATCTAAATCAACGATGACCCAGTCTCTTGGATGGGATTTGTATGCATTGTGTGGCATACAAGCCTGTACAAGGTCTCATTGGAACTCGTATGCCAAATTGAAGCATGTTCATTTTTAGTTTTATACCTCTAGAAACATTAAATAAATTGGTACTGATTTGCAGAGCTGCAAGGGAAAGAAAGACAAACAGACTAGTTAGTTAAGAATAACTTTATTGCAAGTTTATTCCAATACAGATTCCTTTACTCTAATTGCGTGGTAATGGCTTGACTTCACAATACTATATTGTTCCTAGCTGAAGAAAACATGCTAACATAAACAATTCATTTTCTGTGAATTTGATCGTACCGAATCCAACTTGTGCAAAACTGGGTGAGCAGCATTACTGTAACAACAATGTATTTCAATCAGGCAAGGGATGCGATGGAATAACTGGGAAAATGCCCTACCCTTAAGATGTCTTCTTCATTTGCTGTGATGGAAGATCCTCCTCTGTTCCATACTTACTCTGTGTCAGAACCCATAATGTCTTACAAGACTTCAAATTTTGTGACCTCCAAGATTTCTGGGTGGGTCATCACCTCATGAGAGTATTTACTGAGGCCTTATTGGCTCTTGCCACTGCCTTCGCTGTTATCAGTTTTCCCCTTCACCAACAAATGCCGAATGGTCAATTGATGGTAGCTGGTCTCTGCTTTGTTAAAGCAACCTTTAAAATTTATTCCATCGTAACTGTCAGCTTGGATCAGGGTTCTATTATAGGAAGTCGATTTATCGTGCTGAAGGATATTAAAAACACAGTTTTTGCTGTCTTAACACGATTTAAAAAATTACGGTTAAAATGATATATACACGAGCACTTTCAAGTCCACTGTGGACCAGTCATCAGATGCTGTGGTTGCACTATGCCCTGGGAGGGTATATATTATGTAGTATGCGCACTGACGAAATAGTATGTTTTGGCATGCGCATGCTCACTTCCCAATCATGTCGTTTCATTAGAGCAGCCGGTATTGTCTCTTTCGTTGTAATAGTTACAGAGTAGTTTCCATGGCAACGGTATAATGATAGGGGTATCGTCGTTACAGCATTCAGCCCTATGTTTATGTATCAATAGGCTTTCTAACAGGAGGATAGATGAACATGTAGTTGGCGTATGTAACATAGTAACATCGTCCCAGATAGGTTGGTGTTGACCCTTCAGGCATAGTCTTGAAGTGGAGGTGGAGCATGTTTTAACATTATATCTATGTTCAGAGGCACGTAAATTAATATTGCGACGGGTCGAACCTATGTACATCTTGTCGGTTACGTCAGCATTCATAGCTTTTAGTGGGATTGCGTATACACCGAATTTGGAATCATGGGGCATCCGATCCCTGTCATTTTTAATATGGGCGAGAATGTTGCACGTTTTTATGCCAAAATCAAGTGGACGACATACATTTTTTAGGATATTTGTGACAGCAGGGATGTATGGTAGCTTGCCGACATATGAAGTGCTTGGTATCGTTCTTGATAATGTTGAGTATGATGCATTAAAGACACGGCGCATTATGGAATTAACTGTGGTAGATGGATAATTATATAATGCTGCAATATCCATAATTTGTGCAACTTCTAGGTCTCTTTGATCGGTTGAGGATGAATGCGTAACTGCTCGGTGAAACAAAGTGAAGGGCTGAAAGTTTTTGCCTGAGTGGGTGGTAGGAGTTATAGGGAATCATAGATATTGTTGCAGTTGGTTTTCTATAAACAGAGTGAGTTATTTCGTTCGTATGAGAATTTCTTTCCAACAAGATGTCCAGATAAGGTAATGCATAATTGGTCTCGAATTCTGTGGAAAATTTTATGGAACAGTATTTTGTAGACAACAAGCTGGTGAATTCGGTAAGGCTTTCAAGGGTGGACTGCCAAAACAAAAGCACATCATCCACGTATCTTAGGTGTAAAATAGGTTTCACATGAAAGTTTGCGAGGACTTCGTTTTCCAGGTCTTGTAACAACTCAGAACTGCTGAGAGGGGTGACCCCATAGGGGCCCCTTCCCGTTGACGGTAAATAGTTTCATTAAATCGAAAAAATGTTCTGTTGTACACAAGTCTTAAGGCATTAACAATGCCTTGAATTTCATTATGGGTATAAGTTCCGTGGGCTGACAACATTTCTTCAATGATACGGTGGACAGCAGGTACAGGTACGTTAGGGTATAAGGAAATGATATCGAGTGAGACCATTATAAACTGCGAGCTAGATGGTGTAACAGAATGTATTTTATTTAATGCCTGGGCGGAACTGGTCACCGAGAATATGGATGAAGTGGTTAATGGAACTAGACATTTTGCCAATGCTCCCTCGAGGGGTCTAGTTGGACTTGCATAGGCCGAAACGAGGGGGCGTACGGGATTACCTGTTTTATGTTTTCCAAATAATTCGGGAACACGGGGTCCAGGTGGTGGGTGCATAGCTTTAGTGATATTTGTAGGAAGTAGACCTGAAGATTTTAACCTGGAGAGGGCCGAAATGGTAGCATTAGTGGGATCACGGGTGCAGATGGTATGTGGAATGTTTGCAATTGCCTGGTTCATTTTATCAATGTAGTCAGTTCTATTCATTATAATAACTTGGGAGGTCTTGTCCGCACTGATTATGGAAATATCGGGGTTCTGACGCAGCTGTCTAAGTAGGTTCAGTTCATATTTGAGTTTCTTATATACAGGATTATTGCTAGATTGGTTATGAATAGTCTTGATGGCTCCAGCTACTTGATGTCTAGTGGAGTCTTGAATAGAATAAGGGAGCACTTTAACAATCTGTGGAATAAGCTGAATATCATTGACAACATTGATAGGGTAGGCATACTTAAGTCCTCTATCGAGCATACTTTGCAGAACTGGGTGCAGTTGTATACCACTGAGGTTGATGTAGGATGTTGAGTTCAGGCACTGCAGATTAGGTAGTGTTCCACGTTTCACAACTCTATTGTCAACTTCTTGTGCGACCAGTTGTCGGAGCTTTTTAATATGTGTTTCCCGTGTTTTAGCGTCCTCAGATAGGCTAATGGCATTGGTAACAGTCAGGATTCTGTCCAGGACAACTGGGTGTGTCCATTTAGCTAAGTTCAAGTGGGCATCATATGCTCGTCATTGTAAATAGTCCAAATATCCTCTTTTTTGCCGAATAGTACTGGCGAGTCTTTGTTTCGGCCATACGAAGGATAGCCGCATCACGGGGGAGATTGGCTTTTGCCGAAGTATTAGGAACTTTGGCATGATCCTCAGATCCCGACAATTACGTAGGAAGTCCAAATGCGTCTTCTGAAGAGTCAATGTGTGCTTCCATTTTCTATACACTCACACCAGGTTGTTCATAATGCAAGAATAAAATGACAAGAAATGACTCTACATACCAAAAAGCGGCTAGGTACCATAGGAAGTCGATTTATCGTGCTGAAGGATATTAAAAACACAGTTTTGCAGTCTGTACACGATTTAAAAAATTACGGTTAAAATGATATATACATGAGCACTTTCAAGTCCACCGTGGACCCGTCATCAGATGCTGTGGTTGCACTATGCCCTGGGAGGGTCTATATTATGTAGTATGCGCACTGACGAAATAGTATGTTTTGGCATGCGCATGCTCACTTTCCAATCATGTCGTTTCATTAGAGCAGCCGGTATTGTCTCTTTCGTTGTAATAGTTAGAGTAGTTTCCATGGCAACGGTACAATGATAGGGGTATCGTCGTTACAGCATTCAGCCCTATGTTTATGTATCAATAGGCTTTCTAACAGGAGGATAGATGAACATGTAGTTGGCGTATGTAACATAGTCCTAGATAGGTTGGTGTTGACCTTTCAGGCATAGTCTTGAAGTGGAGGTGGAGCATGTTTTAACATTATATCTATGTTCAGAGACACTTAAATTAATATTGCGATGGGTCGAACCTATGTACATCTTGTCGGTTACGTCAGCATTCATAGCTTTTAGTGGGATTGCGTATACACCGAATTTGGAGTCATGGGGAATCCGATCCCTGTCATTTTTAATATGGGCGAGAATGTTGCTCGTTTTTATGCCAAAATCAAGTGGACGACATACATTTTTTAGGATATTTGTGACAGCAGGGATGTATGGTAGCTTGCCGACATATGAAGTGCTTGGTATCGTTCTTGATAATGTTGAGTATGATGCATTAAAGACACGGCGCATTATGGAATTAACTGTGGTAGATGGATAATTATATAATGCTGCAATATCCATAATTTGTGCAACTTCTAGGTCTCTTTGATCGGTTGAGGATGAATGCGTAACTGCTCGGTGAAACAAAGTGAAGGGCTGAAAGTTTTTGCCTGAGTGGGTGGTAGGAGTTATAGGGAATCATAGATATTGTTGCAGTTGGTTTTCTATAAACAGAGTGAGTTATTTCGTTCGTATTAGAGTTTCTTTCCAACAAGATGTCCAGATAAGGTAATGCATAATTGGTCTCGAATTCTGTGGAAAATTTTATGGAACAGTATTTTGTAGACAACAAGCTGGTGAATTCGGTAAGGCTTTCAAGGGTGGACTGCCAAAACAAAAGCACATCATCCACGTATCTTAGGTGTAAAATAGGTTTCACATGAAAGTTTGCGAGGACTTCGTTTTCCAGGTCTTGTAACAACTCAGATAGAACCTGCTGAGAGGGGTGACCCCATAGGGGGCCCTTCCCGTTGACGGTAAATAGTTTCATTAAATCGAAAAAATGTTCTGTTGTACACAAGTCTTAAGGCATTAACAATGCCTTGAATTTCATTATGGGTATAAGTTCCGTGGGCTGACAACATTTCTTCAATGATACGGTGGACAGCAGGTACAGGTACGTTAGGGTATAAGGAAATGATATCGAGTAAGACCATTATAAACTGCGAGCTAGATGGTGTAACAGAATGTATTTTATTTAATGCCTGGGCGGAACTGGTCACCGAGAATATGGATGAAGTGGTTAATGGAACTAGACATTTTGCCAATGCTCCCTCGAGGGGTCTAGTTGGACTTGCATAGGCCGAAACGAGGGGGCGTACGGGATTACCTGTTTTATGTTTTCCAAATAATTCAGGAACACGGGGTCCAGGTGGTGGGTGCATAGCTTTAGTGATATTTGTAGGAAGTAGACCTGAAGATTTTAACCTGGAGAGGGCCGAAATGGTAGCATTAGTGGGATCACGGGTGCAGATGGTATGTGGAATGTTTGCAATTGCCTGGTTCATTTTATCAATGTAGTCAGTTCTATTCATTATAATAACTTGGGAGGTCTTGTCCGCACTGATTATGGAAATATCGGGGTGCTGACGCAGCTGTCTAAGTAGGTTCAGTTCATATTTGAGTTTCTTATATACAGGATTATTGCTAGATTGGTTATGAATAGTCTTGATGGCTCCAGCTACTTGATGTCTAGTGGAGTCTTGAATAGAATAAGGGAGAACTTTAACAATCTGTGGAATAAGCTGAATATCATTGACAACATTGATAGGGTAGGCATACTTAAGTCCTCTATCGAGCGCACTTTGCAGAACTAGGTGCAGTTGTATACCACTGAGGTTGATGTAGGATGTTGAGTTCAGGCACTGCAGATTAGGTAGTGTTCTACGTTTCACAACTCTATTGTCAACTTCTTGTGCGACCAGTTGTCGGAGCTTTTTAATATGTGTTTCCCGTGTTTTAGCGTCCTCAGATAGGCTAATGGCATTGGTAACTGTCAGGATTCTGTCCAGGACAACTGGGTGTGTCCATTTAGCTAAGTTCAAGTGGGCATCATATGCTAGTCATTGTAAATAGTCCAAATATCCTCTTTTTTGCCGAATAGTACTGGAGAGTCTTTTTGTTTCGGCCATACGAAGGATAGCCGCATCACGGGGGGAGATTGGCTTTTGCCGAAGTATTAGGAACTTTGGCATGATCCTCAGATCCCGACAATTACGTAGGAAGTCCAAATGCGTCTTCTGAAGAGTCAATGTGTGCTTCCATTTTCTATACACTCTCACCAGGTTGTCCATAATGCAAGAATAAAATGACAAGAAATGATTCTACATACCAAAAAGCGGCTAGGTACCATAGGAAGTCTATTTATCGTGCTGAAGGATATTAAAAACACAGTTTTGCCGTCTTTACAAGATTTAAAAAATTACATATACATGAGCACTTTCAAGTCCACTGTGGACCAGTCATCAGATGCTGTGGTTGCACTATGCCCTGGGAGGGTATATATTATGTAGTATGCGCACTGACGAAATAGTATGTTTTGGCATGCGCACTTCCCAATCATGTAGTTTCATTAGAGCAGCCAGTATTGTCTCTTTCGTTGTAATAGTTAGAGTAGTTTCCATGGCAACGGTATAATGATAGGGGTATCGTCGTTACAGCATTCAGCCCTATGTTTATGTATCAATAGGCTTTCTAACAGGAGGATAGATGAACATGTAGTTGGCGTATGTAACATAGTAACATCGTCCCAGATAGGTTGGTGTTGACCCTTCAGGCATAGTCTTGAAGTGGAGGTGGAGCATGTTTTAACATTATATCCATGTTCAGAGACACGTAAATTAATATTGCGACGGGTCGAACCTATGTACATCTTGTCGGTTACGTCAGCATTCATAGCTTTTAGTGGGATTGCGTATACACCGAATTTGGAATCATGGGGCATCCGATCCCTATCATTTTTAATATGGGCGAGAATGTTGCATGTTTTTATGCCAAAATTAAGTGGACGACTTACGTTTTTTAGGATATTTGTGACAGCAGGGATGTATGGTAGCTTGCCGACATATGAAGTGCTTGGTATCGTTCTTGATAATGTTGAGTATGATGCATTAAAGATACGGCGCATTATGGAATTAACTGTGGTAGATGGATAATTATATAATGCTGCAATATCCATAATTTTTGCGACTTCTAGGTCTCTTTGATCGGTTGAGGATGAATGTGTAACTGCTCGGTGAAACATAAAGTGAAGGGCTGAAAGTTTTTGCCTGAGTGGGTGGTAGGAGTTATAGGGAATTGTAGATATTGTTGCAGTTGGTTTTCTATAAACAGAGTGAGTTATTTCGTTCGTATTAGGGTTTCTTTCCAACAAGATGTCCAGATAGGGTAATGCATAATTGGTCTCGAATTCTGTGGAAAATTTTATGGAACAGTATTTTGTAGACAACAAGCTGGTGAATTCGGTAAGGCTTTCAAGGGTGGACTGCGAAAACAAAAACACATCATCCACGTATCTCAGGTATAAAATAGGTTTCGCATGAAAGTTTGCGAGGACTTCGTTTTCCAGGTCTTGTAACAACAACTCAGATAGAACTGCTGAGAGGGGTGACCCCATAGGGGGCCCCTTCCCGTTGACGGTAAATAGTTTCATTAAATCAAAAAATGTTCTGTTGTACACAAGTCTTAAGGCATTAACAATGCCTTGAATTTCATTATGGGTATAAGTTCCGTGGGCTGACAACATTTCTTCAATGATACGGTGGACAGCAGGTACAGGTATGTTAGGGTATAAGGAAATGATATCGAGTGAGACCATTATAAACTGCGAGCTAGATGGTGTAACAGAATGTATTTTATTTAATGCCTGAGCGGATCTGGTCACCGAGAATATGGATGAAGTGGTTAATGGAACTAGACATTTTGCCAATGCTCCCTCAAGGGGTCTAGTTGGACTTTTTTAACCTGGAGAGGGCCGAAATGGTAGCATTAGTGGGATCACGGGTGCAGATGGTATGTGGAATGTTTGCAATTGCCTGGTTCATTTTATCAATGTAGTCAGTTCTATTCATTATAATAACTTGGGAGGTCTTGTCCGCACTGATTATGGAAATATCGGGGTTCTGACGCAGCTGTCTAAGTAGGTTCAGTTCATATTTGAGTTTCTTATATACAGGATTATTGCTAGATTGGTTATGAAGAGTCTTGATGGCTCCAGCTACTTGATGTCTAGTGGAGTCTTGAATAGAATAAGGGAGCGCTTTAACAATTTGTTCAATCTGTGGAATATCATTGACAACATTGATAGGGTAGGCATACTTAAGTCCTCTATCGAGCATACTTTGCAGAACTGGGTGCAGTTGTATACCACTGAGGTTGATGTAGGATGTTGAGTTCAGGCACTGCAGATTAGGTAGTGTTCCACAACTCTATTGTCAACTTCTTGTGCGACCAGTTGTCGGAGCTTTTTAATATGCGTTTCCCGTGTTTTAGCGTCCTCAGATAGGCTAATGGCATTGGTAACTGTCAGGATTCTGTCCAGGACAACTGGGTGTGTCCATTTAGCTAAGTTCAAGTGGGCATCATATGCTCGTCATTGTAAATAGTCCAAATATCCTCTTTTTTGCCGAATAGTACTGGAGAGTCTTTGTTTCGGCCATACGAAGGATAGCCGCATCACTGGGGGAGATTGGCTTTTGCCGAAGTATTAGGAACTTTGGCATGATCCTCAGATCCCGACAATTACGTAGGAAGTCCAAATGAGTCTTCTGAAGAGTCAATGTGTGCTTCCATTTTCTATACGCTCTCACCAGGTTGTCCATAATGCAAGAATAAAATGACAAGAAATGATTCTACATACCAAAAAGCGGCTAGGTACCATAGGAAGTCGATTTATCGTGCTGAAGGATATTAAAAACACAGTTTTGCAGTCTGTACACGATTTAAAAAATTACGGTTAAAATGATATATACATGAGCACTTTCAAGTCCACTGTGGACCCGTCATCAGATGCTGTGGTTGCACTATGCCCTGGGAGGGTATATATTATGTAGTATGCGCACTGACGAAATAGTATGTTTTGGCATGCGCATGCTCACTTCCCAATCATGTCGTTTCATTAGAGCAGCCGGTATTGTCTCTTTCGTTGTAATAGTTAGAGTAGTTTCCATGGCAACGGTATAATGATAGGGGTATCGTCGTTACAGCATTCAGCCCTATGTTTATGTATCAATAGGCTTTCTAACAGGAGGATAGATGAACATGTAGTTGGGCATATGTGTAACATCGTCCCAGATAGGTTGGTGTTGACCCTTCAGGCATAGTCTTGAAAGGGAGGTGGAGCATGTTTTAACATTACATCTATGTTCAGAGACAAGTTAATATTGCGACGGGTCGAACCTATGTACATCTTGTCGGTTAAGTCAGCATTCATAGCTTTTAGTGGGATTGCGTATACACCGAATTTGGAATCATGGGGAATCCCATCCCTGTCATCAGATGCTGTGGTTACATATACCCTCCCAAGGGCATAGTGCAACCACAGCATCTGATGACAGGTTCACAGTGGACTTGAAAGTGCTCATGTATATATCATTTTAACCATAATTTTTAAAATCGTGTAAAGACGGCAAAACTGTTTTTAATAAGGGTTCTATTATTTGGGTTTTAACCCTACTAGCTGTGGTACTATAGAACATTGCTTCAGTCTCAGATTTTACTGATTCTCATGAGGACAGTATTTGTTGGAAAAAGCATACACATTAGGTAAATATTAAAACTTTAAAATATACTTAAGGTAAGGAAGCTTACAAGTGGTAACTTTAATTTTCATCAGCGATATGACAAATGGATGATGACTAAGTGGTTGCCAGATCAGTAAAATAGTATTAGTTACTTTTTTTAAAACTAATTTCCATATTAATTGAGTGATAAAAAATTTCAAACTTCCCAGTAACATAAATCAACTAATGAATGAGGCAATTAGTTTGTTGTCAGTCCAAAGATGCTAATGAAGTGTCAAAGTTTCCTTTATGGATCTCATTTTTGTGCACCAATAAATGACTGATGCTGCTGTAAGTGCTTCCAGTGTAGTAAGTTACATCAGATGTTGAGATCAGGATATGGTGAACTCCAAGAAGATTGAGGTGGGGGAGGGTGTTACTTTATCTCTATCACCATTATTAATTTGATGATAGAAAGTTTGGAACTGATGGCCAAATGATATCCAAACTTCAAAATTTGTTTGAGCTTATAAAGGCAAGAGAAGGATGGTAAGGGATAGATTCACAGAAATGCAGATTTTTAGTGAGGTTTTGTTGGAGGCTCCTGATTTTTAATCTTGATTCATAAAGAGTGATGAAGTTATTTTGTTATGGAAGGAGGTCTAATATTACTCAAAGAATATTTGAGTTATAGAAAAACATGCTTAGACTTTTAGATTTTGTCGAAATGTTTAAACCTTTTGTATGTTGTCTTCGTAGTAAGCGCTGTTCGATATGTTACACAGGAAGGAAGACAACGTAACTGCCTAGTTCCTATATGAAAGGTATGTGAAATATACAAATTTTTGAAAAGGAACTTATAATAATTTAATAACATTTAAAAAAATTGTTTTTGAGAAGTCTGCGATCTTTCCACAGCGTGTCAAACAGCACTTATTAGGAAGACAACATACAAAAAGTTGAAATATTTCAACAAAATATGGAAGGAGGGTACCCATGCAAAGTGGCAGTTTCCAAAAAATTTCCGTATTCCTTTTCAAGAGGTAAAGGATTATTGCAGATGTTATTGGCTCTATGAATCAAAGGTGGATGAGTCGAAAGGAATAATATTGGTGGTGGCAGTAGGTTTATGAAAGACCATGAGATGGTATGGTTACCATTCCTTTGGAGGAAAAAAAAAACCCAAAACTAGATGCTCTGATTCTCTTCACTGTTCATAGTAGGAAACTTACTGGTGAGTTAACTGTAGTAACTACTCTTTGGAATGGGGGTCAGATCACAAAAATATCAACATACTTACACCAAGTAGTTTGGTTGGGTAGCAGTTTTAAAAAAAAAAAATTGGTTGTTCAGTGTTGCAAATATATTTCAGCAAAAAGGGGATCTCAATATTGGGCCCCATTTCATGCATTGTTGGCGATGACACGCAGTGAACATGGAGGTCCAGCTGGGTCTACTGCTACACAGGCCCGCACTCCGAAGATTTGGAAGCCCACTTTTTTTTTTTTTTTAATAAATAAAACAGTTTTGCTCTTAAAGTGTGTGAACGCAGTCATGCAGATCTTTAATAAAGTTTCGTGGAAGTTTTAATTTTTGAATTAACTTTTTCACTAGTGTGGAAAAAGTGATTCAACATCTAGGGTAAAAAGCTGTGCAGTACATGAGGTAGTGGAGTGAAGTTTCCTGATGAAATCTTTAGAGGAATTTATAGTATGAGGATTATTTCAAATCAGGATTATGTATTTCTGAACAATTTTCTTTTCCAGTTTTACATCTGGTGAAAAGGTATATTTTACTAGTGGTTTGACTAAGTGCTCTTTTTTGTGAATCTTTAATTTGCAGAAAAAGTTGGGAGTCCTGTAGACTTTTCCTCAAATAAAAATTCACAAAAAAAAGACCACCCTATCAGACCATTCGTAGAATATACCTTTTCACCAGATTTAAACCTGGAAAAGTAAATTGTTCAGAAATCCTGATTTGAAATCACTCATACTGTGTACATTCCTCTAAAGATTTCATCAGGAAACTTCCATTCACCACTTCATGTACTGAACAGCTTTTTACCCTAGACGTTAAAACTTCCGGGCAACTTAAAGCCCTTATATGACTGCTTTCATACACTTCAAGAGCAAAACTGTTTTTATTTATAATAAAACATATTGCAGCCACAAAATACTCATATTTACAACACACAGAATAAAGCATTCTTTTAAAGACTGCTACCCAACCAAATTGCTTGATGTAAGTATGTTGGTATTTTTGTGATTTGACCTCATTCCAAAGAGTATATAGTTGCTACATTTATAACTCACCAGTAAGTTTCCTACTATTAAATTTACTATCAACAGTGCAGAGAACCAGTTCATCCAGTTTTTGGTTCTTTCACTCCGAAGGACGGTAACAATGCCATCTCAAGGTCTGTCTTTCATAAACCTACTGCAACCACCAATATTATTCCTTTCGGCTCATCCACCTTTTGATGTCATCAAATCTTTTATTCATAGAGCCAATATCATCTGCAATAATCCTTTACCTCTTGAAAAGGAATATGGGAAAATTTTGAAAACTGCCACTTTGCATGGACATCCTTCTGTAATAAAATAATTTAATCACTCTTTATGAATCAAAATTAAAAGCCTCCAACAAAACCTCACTGAAAATCTGCATCTATCCCTTACCATCCTTCTCTTGCCTACAAGCTCAAACAAACCATTAATGAAGAAAATTGCACATATGATTTATTACTTCAATGATAGTATCCTGGTAATATGCTACCATAACTATCGTTAATTTACGTGCATAAATATCAGAATGATAAATTTTAGCTTACCTTTTTAAGGCCAGCACCTATAAACATTTCCTTGCATCTCAGGTTTCGGCCGGGTGTGGTGATCTCATTTTGCCATTGTTGTATTTCTCACGTGCAGATGATTAAATTAAGCGACATGAAGCATTTTGCAATAATACTGTAGTTCTCAATGACTTTAAAAACTCTTCTAAATCAAACATACACATGAATTCACACTAACATCTAATACCCAAACCTCACTCCTAAAAATCTATTTACAATGAACCTGCCATTCTATCTTATTTGCAGTGATGGAAAGTTTGCACCGAAACGGCGAATGGAATGACGCTTTTTTAAGGTAGACGCCTAATTTGGTTAAACGTATAACGATGCTTAATCAACACGCACCGCCAATTCCAACATTTCTGAATGTTTTTCACCTACCTTCTAATTCTTTGTTTTTTCGGCATAAGTGACAAATAGATTTTGGGATGGAGGAGGAGTTTGTTGTAATCACGTGGCATGTAGGATAAACGATGCTGTACATTATGAAATTCTGATAAAGATTGTTTGGTGATCTTTGGGAGTGTTGTGCAATTGAGATTGTTTATATGTCGTTCCCTGCTTTTTGGGATGGCACAGTTATTTCGTTCCGGACGAGGTGTGCGATTACATAAATACAGCGTAAGATCAGTCGTTAGCTTTTTTCTTGACGTGGAGGAAAACTGAAAATGGCTCTCCCGTGCAAGGATATGATGGTTCTGTTTCTGAAGGATCCATAGGTATTCAGATATTTTATGGATTTTCACTCTGTTTTACGGAAGTCAACCAAAAAAAAAACTACGGAAAAGCCCACACAAAATCCCTGCACACATTTTTCTATTTTTTATCAATTTTTTGGTCGAAAAACGCACTACAGATAACCCCGATACGCCTTCGATGTTCTGACATCCCCCGCCAACGTAGGCCGAGTTTTATCACGTGATTCCCAGTACTGCCATTTGAGAGTGCCAAGAGGGAACTCTGCTCAGTGCCTTTTTGCGAAAATTTCGGTGCAAACCCTTTTCCTCTACTGTTGAGTGACATCTGACATTACGAAATCGCCGAGTAGCTCACGTGGCAGGTGTTATCCGTAATGCGAGCTATTCCACGCCGATGACGCCTGAAGCTCGCATGCCGGCGCTTGCGAGACATCTTTTCATTGAATAGGTCAGGTGTCACTCTCCACGCCAATGACGCCCCTATAGCTCACATGTTGGGGCTCACGAGACATTTCTTTTTTTCACCGACCGCCATGCCGATAACGCCTCTATAGCTCGCGGTCATCCGCCACGCCTATGATGCCCCTATAGCTCGTATGTCACCCTCCATGCCGATGGCACCTCTATAGCTCGCATGTCGGCGCTCGCGAGACATTTCTTTTTTTGCCGAATAGGTCGGGTGTCACCCGCCACGCAGATGATGCCTCTATAGCTCGTATGTCGGGGCTGGCGAGCCAAAGCCAAGCTTTCACTGCTAAGTTGTGGCCTCTACTGCAGGAAAAAAAATTAGTGCTTGGTGAGTATAAAAATTAATGTAACCAAAAAGCTTCTGACAGCTTATAAAGAATCCTGGAAAAAATATCAAGAACAGATTAGTGCTGGAAAAATGCAGCAAAATAAGAAGAAATTGAATGTTCACACGGCAATTTGAAACAGGAAGAAGCTAAACTTTTGCAGCAGTTGGATTCCTCTCATAAAATGTTAAACAATGCTGAGATGAACATTGAATGTGATGTAAAAAAAAAAGACATGAGTGCAATAAAAAGTGGACAGATACTATTTAAAGAAGTAAAACAAAACATTGCAAACTATCTAAAAAAAAATTAGAAATGAGCAATTAAATATTGAGAAAAGCAGCAAAAAAATTAAACATTGTGTAAAATAAATGATTAATAATATAATTCTGCTATGGTTACAAGTTTTTTTGTTCTATTTGAAAACTAAAAGTTGTGTGTGTGTGTTTTTCAATGCAAGATGTTTTAAATTTGAGTATGGCGCATCTAGTTCCAAAACATTTTTTTTGCTTAAGAGTTTGTTCTATCAACTAATATTTTACCTGCTCCAAAAACACATTTTGCAACTTTCCATCACCGCATTCGGGCCCTTCGCTTCAACGAGTTGAAACGTAGGGCACGTATGAAACAGCAATAATTACTGGTTCATTGTAAATAGGTTTTTAGGAGCTTGGCTAGAATATTTTAGTGCAGTTTGGTTTTTGGGTATTAGATGTTAGTGTGAATTCACGTGTATGTTAGGGGTTTGATAAGTTTCCTGTGTTGCACAAGTTTGATTTATATGTTGGTAGAAGAGTTTTTAAAGGAATATAAAAGGTTTTTCGAAGTCATGGAGAACTACAGTATTATTGCAAAATGCTTCATGTCGTTTACTTTTACTAGTCTGCATGTGAGAAATACAAGAATGGCGAAATGAGATCACCACACCGGGCCGGAACCAACAGGAAACCCCAAACCTGACGTGCAAGGAAATGTTTAAAGGTGCTGGCCTTAAGAAGGCAAGTTAATATTTATCATTATGATTTATTACGTTCGGAACTTTAGGAATAGGCAGATTTGTAAGATCTTTTGGCTGCAGCATCAGCCTTGTTCACACTGAAAGCAAGCCCTCACGTGATTGACATAGTTTCTTTAGCTGTTGCCAGTAGAGATTTCCAAATTATTGGAATATTGAAGGGTGCGTCCGAATTGCAAGAGTTTTTATTGAAGAGAATTTCAATGCTTTCGCTGTAGTGTAATGAAAATTTGTTTGAGAAGGGTACAATTCCAGTTTGGAGAGGCAGAGGTATCTTCAATAGTCAGAAGAGAAAGTGCAGAAGTCGGAAGACTTTCTGACATCTCTTATGTTCCAAAATTCTGCAGTTTATTGTACGAAAGATACTACCAATATACAATTTTTATATTGGTAGTACGGTACTACCAATATAAATTTTTATATTTTATACAGTATTACCTCAGGATGGCCTAAAGGATCAGGAAGGTCTCTATCATTAGATATTTATTGGATGGGAGGAGGATTGATTGCAAAGCCTGTAACCAAAACTTTTGACAAGTTTATAAGTACAAGAATGATGGTAGGGGGATTGAAACCAATAAAGAAAAGGGACTGCTTCTGCAGAGGAGAAAGGTGACAAATTGATTAGCATCAAACTTTCTGAAAAGTTTTTTTGACAATTATGATGGGAAACTGATGGTTTGTGGCAATTTCTTGGATTGCATATTCTTTTTGTAATGAGTGGGTTTATTGCAAATGACACTGACACCATGAATGAGTGATTTTAGATCAAGTTTATAGGAAAGAGCAGTATTAGAGTAAAATGGGATGATGTTTGTAGAAGAGGTGGGTTTTCTATAGACTGATGTATGGAGTTTGATATTGATTCTAGTTATTTGTACATCCAAGAAATTAATACACACATCGAGGACCTACAACTGGGAGGTAGTGCCTCATGGTATGATGACCAAATCTGTGTTCCTATCTGAAACTGCTGACGTTACATTTAGGTATAGGTACCCCTTAAATGCATCTAAAGATAGGGGACCTTGTATTTTTGGTAATGTACCTAGTAGCCTGTTCCACACTAACTTCAGCCATTTTCATTGCATCTAAAGATTGACCCTGACTGAAAATATAAGATGACCCATGGTTTATGGGCAGAGAAAAATGTGAAAAACAAACTTTGTCTTATATTGAGGTAAATACAGTATATCATTCTGCATCGAGTTGTAGTGACAGTTACGCCGAAGCTCTATTGCTAGAAATTTTAAGAAAGGAAAGTATTCAGTGTCAACCTTTAGCTGGTGCAAACATCAGCTGTACACTACTGTTTTGTAACACTTTTTTTTTTTTTTTTTTTTATATATATATATATTCATCAAGAATAATCATGATGTAGGAGTTTTTTTTTTTTAATATCTGGCAACATAGAATTTTCTTAAAGCCATGGTTCCAGATATTTACCTGGCCTGTTCTGATTAACAAAGGGAAGTAACATAATAGATGGTGTTGAAATTATGGTTTTAACATGAGTAGGAACTGGGTGGTGTCTAGGGAAAACAGATCGTGAATCAAAAATTGGGTCATTTTCGATGCTCGAAATTCGAAGAATTTTCACTGCAACAAAGTATGATCAGCAGTAGTTACATACAGTCTTGTGGTGATGAATCTGCAGTGCTTTAATTGGTTACATTGATTTACTCTTGGTCCACAAAGGATTAATCAGGATGTGTTTGTCTAACTCATCTTCTGTACTTTCCTTCATGGCTGCAGCTAGAGCTATCTAGCAAGAAGAAGCAAAAAGTCGGAGTAAAACATTTAATCATCTGATGGAAGAGACAATTTACAGTTTATTTTAATTCATAAAGTGAGGTTCTTTCCAAATATATTATAGTGCACTGCTAACAAGATTTACAGGCAGAGTGCGTAGAAAAAATAAAAATTTTCATAGTTATAGGGTTCAGGAGCTGGTACTCACAACACAATCAGAATATACAAACTACATCTGAAACATTATTTCTGGGCAGGGAAAGATAAAATTCAGCCAGTCGTCGTAATGTGACAAAAGAATCATTTGTTACAAATTAATTACTTTTATTTATGTTACTACTGTGCTTAAAAGAGAGTTGACTGCAGAATATAGTGTCAAATGATAAATAACATGTTGCTTTATGGGAAGATCTAAACTTTTCCTAGGCATTTCCTGAACAATAAAGCACATTCAGAAAATATCTTCTGACCAACAGTCAAAGAGCCTCACCACTGGAATCAGTAATAACTATGTGAGCAGACCTGAATGTGACAAGCCCAGCCGAGCAGTGGTTATTTAAACTTACAAGGCCCGGAAAGTAGAAAGTGGAGCTGTGTGACATTTTAAAGCCCATTATTTCAGTGAAGACCACAAGTTTTGCAGCTAGTGGTCGCCACAAACCCGAGCATAGAATTCTAGACTCTTGTATCAAGTGTCTAGGAATAGTGATAAATGAAGTGCCAGATGCCACCCTTAGGTGAACTTGCCCTGCCCCCTATGACACTATTAGCAGTAGTGTCATAGGAGCAATAAAAGACAGAATAGACTATCCTTATAAATGAGAAGCAAATAGACACGGAAGGGACTCCATCATACAAATGAGAAGGAACAATAAAAATACACAGAAGAGCCCAGACATTGTGGTCACTTTCTTAATATGATGTGGATCCTCCACGCCCCACCAAAATAGCTCTTATCTAGTGAGGCATGGATGCTACAAGATTTCTAAAAGTATCTGGTACCAACATGTTACCAGCAGATCCATTAACTCTTGTAAGTTATGTGGTTGAGCTGTTGCAGATCGAATTTGCTTGATAGCGGGGGAATTTGGACGCCAGGACAATACCTGGAAGTCTTCCTCGTGTTCTGCGAACCATTCTTGAACAATCCGGTCAATGTGGAATGGCGCATTATCCAGCTAAAAGAAGGCACTACTAGATGGGAATACCGTGGCCATAAAAGGATGCACCTAGTCTGCAATGACATGTAGGTTGGTGATAGACGTCATAGTTACCTGCTAATGAATGAATGGACCCAGGGTTTCTCAGCAGAACGTTGCCCAAAGCATTACACTTCATCCTGGGTGTGCATTGTTCCCCAGGTAAATGATGCACACATACCCTGCCACCCACATGGTGCAACAGGAAACAAAGTTTATTTAACTAGACCTTCCAATCAGTCAGAGTTCAGGTTTGATGCTCACGTGCCCATTGTAGGTGAACTGAGGTTAGCATGGGCACTTGGAGCGGCCTGCGCTATAGAAACAGCCCATTTTCAGCAGGGTTCAATGTAGTGTGTGTTGCGACACATTACTTCCATCACCAACAAGTTGCGCAACAGTAGCCCTTCTGTTGGCTTGTAAAATACGAGATAGCCTTTGCTTGCCTCTA
Organism: Macrothele yani; assembly: GCA_039090855.1. Lineage (NCBI taxonomy): Eukaryota > Metazoa > Arthropoda > Arachnida > Araneae > Macrothelidae > Macrothele > Macrothele yani. The sequence continues at coordinate 68,736,688 of CM077016.1, read as the reverse complement.
GCATCGCTGTTTTTTTCTCCCTGGACCATTGTTTGAAACACTCTGACCCAGTTATCTAACCATTACAATTTGGCCTTTGTCAAACTCGCTTAAGTTTGCTGCCTTTCCAATCTGAAGAACAAGAATAACACTGATCAACAAAACTTGGTGTCAGATGTTATTTATACTGTTTCATGATCTTCACACATTCCGTTGTTTACCTGTAGTTGCTTTGATTTGCATAAAAACATGCAGGTCATAATGTTTGTGTTCTTCAGTGTATACAATGTTATTTATTGCAGGCATACATACATACACATACATACATACATACATACATCAGCATAAATTCTGACTACTGTCTTGCCCCCACTATTTATAAGAAACCTACTGCCAGTCTTATCATCCCCATACCTTTCAGAAGTATAAGCTCTGGCTTCTTTCAAGTCCTACATACACAAAGCTAATCTTGTTTGTAATAGTCCTTTACAGGCAGAATAGAACTACATAAGTTTTGTAAGAACACAATTTCCCACCTACCTTAATACACAGTACCTGTTGTAGTAAAGATTAAAATTAGCGGTTGCCACTCGCCATGTGGCGACTGGATAAAATAAAATGTCCAGTAGAAAAAGTAACTTTAGTCGCCATGCTCGAAAATTTGTCTTTTTTCATTGCTAAAGAATAAATTTGCATTTTTAAAACTCACCTGTTATAGGAAATGCATTTTCAAATCATCCAACTTACACGGAAAAACAGCCCTTTCCTCCGCAAATAAATGGGTACAATCTATTTATAGATTGTCTTCAAGAACGGGGGTGGCTGTTTTCCCACGTAAGTTGGTGCACAAGGTAACCGTATCGGGAATGGACACCTGTGGCATCACAACTAGTCTTCAGCAGCTCATTTTTTAAAGTTTGGTTTCTCTGAAAATGCACGATTTTCCATTGCTTATCGTTCAAACAAAATGGGCAAGAATTTTCCCTTTTGTTTACAAAAAGAAATCAAAGGTAGAAAATCGGGACGCCGCTGCGCACAGTCTTTCATTCCACGCTGAGTAGCGTTTCCTTCGCACATGTGAAGTTGGCTTTCAGCAGAATAAAAAAAAACTTGTCAGCCCCTTAATACAGTAAAATGTTACTAAGGAATGAGTAAACACAAGTTTTTCAGCAAAATTATAAAAAATCAGCACTGTATTGTTCCCTCTGCCGTGATAGTCATTTTACGGGTCATGGAAAAGGCCGATTCCATCACGGGCTGAATAAGTACGGATTTTGAAATTTAATTTAGCTTTAAAAAAGCGGAAAAGAAAAAAAAAAGCACTTTCTGTATTGATTGGTTTTGAGGAACAGGCTGTTAGAAATAAAAACTGCGCTTTGCTAGAAAATACTTTTAAAATGCGAAGTTGTTTTTTTCACTATTACTGAAGCTATTAAAAACGAGAAACATAATCAGAAAGTAAAAAGAAAATGCATCTTTAAGTAAGAAAAATTCGAAATTTAGAAAACTACAAAATTTTGACCAATCCACTGCTATCAATTTATGGTGGCGAGATTTTATTTGTGAACATAGCGAGAGACCAAATAAAAGTGATTAAATTATCTTTCCAATAAAAACTGTCTAGAAAATTTGGTTGATGTGGTTGAAGAAAAATATAACTTTTAAGATTATATTTATTCTTTTAATTGCACTGAACAATAGACAACGGGCCCTTGTAACTACTAAGCTTAAATTTAACTATGTCTAAATAAATGAAAAGGTATACAGTGCAGTGGTAAAATGTGTATACAACACGAAATAGCCGTAAGAAAAGTGGCCACTAGATTTTGTCCACCCACTGGCCATTCGAAAAAATCACCAATTTTAATCTTTATGTTGTAGTCTTCATTAATGTATAGCTAAATATATTTCTGGTGTAAAGACAGAGGATCCATTTATACTAGCTTATGTGTTGGTAATATCCATGTATGCAGATGACATGGATATTATGACATTGGCAGAGAGCAAAAGTGAGTTGCAGAGTATGTTTTCCCGGATGTATGAAATTCAAACTGAGTATACATATCATTTCAGAGGTTAGACCCCCCCCCCAAAAAAAAAGGACCATCTGCCAGGTAAAAATTTACTTAAAGTTGGTGTATGAAATGTTTTCATTTACAACTATTTTGGCACACAGCTTGAGCTTCATTAACATCCATCACACACCAGATACAAGACTTTCTGTACTTCATACTTATAACAGGGTTCCCACTCAACCTGGAAAACAGGGAAAACCTGGAATTCTCAGGGAATTTGAAAATGGTTCCAAAACTCAAGGAAAGTTACCCATTTTGGAAAACTCAGGGAAAATTACCATTTTTTTTTTGTAAAAATCAATGGATACTTTATTTTGCCAAAAAAAAATTTCAAGATTTCAAACTTTTGCTTGCAATTACTGCCTGCCTAGAATTTGGTAGATCTTACTTTCAGTTATATTAAGTATTTCCTTTATTCTCTAAAAAAAGGATGCAATATTGAATTTTTAAATTGCCAGTTATTAAGCTTTTGTTCAATTTCTGCAGGCAGTTGTTGTAACATGGAACAATTAGGCACAATGGTTCCTGCTTGAAGAAACTTCACAAGAAAACCAACCAAATGATGGATCAAAGTCCTTTGTCTGTTGGTTCTCTTGAAACAATGTTTCTTTGAACAGAGCCATTCCATCATTAAGCTTAGCTGCATTGTGTTATAGAAAAACAAACTATTCAACTGACAGATTTTTTTCTTACATATGACCTGTTTCTATGGGAATGTATTTACAAATTCCGTGTGGGTAATATTCACAGTTATAACATGGAACAATTAGGCACAATGGCTCCTGCTTGAAGAAACACTTCACAAGAGAAACAACCAAATGATGGATCACAGTCCTTTGTTGGTTCTCTTGAAACAAGTTTCTTTGAACAGAGCCATTCCATCATTAAGCTTAGCTGCATTGTATTATAGAAAAACAAACTATTCAACTGACAGATTTTTTCTTACATGTGACCTGTTTCTATGGGAATGTATTTACAAATTCCGTGTGGGTAGTATTCACAAAAGTTCACGGAACTTTGGTACAGAAAATAATGTGCACAGTTAGTGGTTATTAATGAAAAGCAGGTAATTTTATAAAGACAAATTTTGTAAAGAATTTGCAAGTGTGTGCTTTGGTGAGAAAAATGAATGGAATGAAATGTAACAATTCTTTGCAACATGCCACTCTGGAAAACTTTAAAAACCACCTGGAGAACCTGGAAAAGTCAGGGAATTTTTTTATTACTTTTGAGTGGGAACCCTGTATAATCTTTTTCTCACGCAGACATTCCTGAATCTTGTCCTCCATGATTTCCTTGGTCTTCCTTAACCTTTCTTTTCTGCCACTTGGGCTGAATAAATTCTGTTAGTAAGCACCTTATCACTCATTCTTTCAACATTTCCAAACCACCCAAGAATATTAGTCTTTAATTCACATTATACAGCTGCAACACATCTTCATTCCTCACATGATCAGAGCATGTCTTACCACCCCACCCCCTAAGCAACAACTCTCCAGCACACAAACTCCTATGTCTTTTCTGAAGTACCCAGGTTTCACTGCTGTACATCAGAGTTAAGAACAATTACACTTTCATACACAGCCATTCGGAACTTCCTTGAGAACCCATTGTTCCTGTGAAATCCTCGTAAGGCAGCTATGACTTTCAATGAAAAATGCACTCGCCATCTAATTTGTTCTCACTGTCAAACATACTTCCTAAATATACAAACTCATTTCACCTGGTCAATCTCTGTTCCATTAAGACTTACCTTATTGTTCAGGACTAACAGTTCCTCGCTTAAGAAACCAAAACTTTGGTTTTTCCCTTATTTAAACTCAATTTGAATTTCATACAAACTTTGTACATCCAGGACAACATACTATACAAATCACTTTTGCTCTGTCACCAGCATAGAGCAATCTCCACACACTGATATTAGCAAGGGAAAAACTAAAGTTATGGTTTTTTGAGAAAGGAACTGTTGTACTGAATAGAAACAAGATCAGTTTAGATCTGGAATTTTTCTTTTGTAGTAATTTGGCTATTTTGTCAGTAAAAGTTGTAACAAAATACTATGCAGATAAGCCAAATTTACGGTTCTATTTTTTACATCTGGCCACACAATGTGGCCCCACTCTGCAGAGGTCCAGTTTTGATGTTCCTGGCACCAGGTGAGGCTTAAAGTTTGATGACTAGCAGTCAACAGTGGCGCGTGAGTAGGGTGTCTGCTCCCATAGCCCACAGGGCTATAGAAGAGAAGGTCTGGTCCTTAGAGCCGGCTCCCCTGAAGATGCGAGCTGGAGATTATGACGTAGTCATGTGCAGCAGCGGGTTGGTAGTGGGGTTCTCAGAAGCCACTGCTCCACGGGAAATCTGAAATAATCAGTTTAAAAGTCAAGGAAAAACTACATAACTGTAAAGCACTACAGTAAAGGGAATGAACTAAACTATTATCACTGTAGTTTAAAAAAAAACAAAAAAAAAACATTTAAACATATGTTTTTAACATTACAGTTTTGGCCATATAAACACATCATTGTGTATTACCGAAAAGGCTCAGCGACTAACAGTCGATTTATAAAACACAGCATTGGAAAAATTTTCCGAACACTGTGTTTTGCCGGTAGCAAAAATCAAAATGCAGTTGTACAAATGATACTTGTTTTCTGTGTATCACCTATTAAATACATATATAAAGGGAAAGTTTCTGCCATTCTAAAGTGCTGATCATAGAATTTAAGTTTTCTACAATCACATTGTAGAAGATATATCTTATTTCTCCAAAAACGTTTCTAATTGTATTCTTTAATATATTTTTTTTCGTTCTAAGACCACAATTTTTGAATTAAGTTAATATTTTAGGAGCTTCGAACTAACAAAACTCAGCTTGCATTAAAGTTAATTAAGCAGATCGGGACACATTGTGCCATTTTACAAATCGTAAATATTTTACATGTAAATTCCTTCTGAACCAAAAGTGAAAAACTTTTACTTACATTTGCAGCTTGATTTGGGAAGCTTCCTTTGTTCGTTAAACATCAGGTATCTGTTTTCTTTCCAGTATTTGAACGCCATTTCTGTGTTTTCTGCTGGGCCTTGCTTTGTGATACTAGTTCTGCATTTCTGTTTAAAGAGCAAATTCTGATAAACTTCCGCAATCTACAAAATAAGCGAATTGTATCTTTGTTTACTTGAGGGTAATGGTTTTCCAGTTTACATCTTTTCCTTTTCAAAAAGGGATGCCATGAAATGAATAAAAATGTTTTTCAATTTTTTGTATCTTATTCATCCATGAGCAGGACAGTACAGTAAGTCCACCTGAAGACAGTAATTTTATCCAATCTGATTGAATAGGAAATTCTGGGCAATTTTTTGATATCCCTAAAAAAATTCTTTATCTCGAACGCGATATGCAATGTAGCCACCTACATAGCTCATAGCTTCCTGCTCATGAACAGAAAGATCCCTTGATGTGGTTTGCTCTTCGACTTCCCAGGGCATAAGAAATACATCGTTAACATAATCAAAGTTCACTTCGTCACAGTTGTTTTCATAAAGAGAAATTTTGGAAACCTCCTGTATTTTATCACGTCCAGATGTTAGGTAAACATCTAACTGTTTGTCTTCTTCTGAAGTGGATGTATTTACTTTTGCTGAGAGTTTGGGCAGTTTGTTTGCAAATAACTGCTTCAAACAGCTAATGACTTCTGTTGGAAAAGGGTGATCGTTAAATCTACCAAGCCCTCAAATTTGACTAAAAAGGCTTTTTAGGGTGTAGGGGCGAACGTAAATGCTCCACCTGCCTTACGAAATCCAAAGTCCTGCAACGCTCTATAATCAAAGCTCGTTCACCGGAGCACGCACCCCACAGACAATAGGTCAAGGTTCCTGTTACTTAGATAACCAATAATTTATAATAATTGTTCAAACAGGCACTCTGCTACCTCAGCTTTGTTATACACTGGCGTGCAAAAATTAAGGACGAGACTGTTTTTCGAATGTAACGTTGTGCAGAAGTGCTCCACATCAACTCAAATCATACCATAAGATCCCCAAGATTTAAGAATATGGGACAAGTGAGCAAAACCGTCCAAATAAGGAATCCAAAGGATACAAAAGCACTTTATTGAAAAGGTAGCTTTGAACACAACTGGACAGAAGACAGAAACGTCCATGTGACCGGCGGCTGCCAAGAAAAATCCAGTCTTTAGTAGGGGATATGATCACCCCTGACTGCGTTGCAAGATTTACAACGTCTGTCCATGCTGAGGACGAGGTTGTCAAAGAGCTGTTGAGGAATCGCGGCCCATTGCTCTTGTAGCGCCAATCGCATCTGCGGAATCGTTGCTGGCGGCTGGTGACGTGCTGCCAAGCATCTCCCGAGAAGGTCCCACACGTGTTCGATTGGATTTAGGTCAGGGGACCTTGCGGGCCAATCCATGCGTTGAATATCTTCACTCTCCAACAGCTCTGCGACAGCCACTGTACGATGACGTGTAGCGTTGTCGCCCATGAAGAGGAACTCGGGACTCACAGCACCTCTAAACAGACGCACGTGAGGCAGGAGAACCTTGGTACAATAGCTGACACCAGTGACTTAACCTCCTTGGAAGATGTGGAGGTCAGTATGGCTACCAAGCATGATACCGCCCCAAACTAGAACTCCGCCACCTGCAAACCGGTCCCTTTCGATGATGTTGGAGGTGTGATTGCGTGTTCCCTGCTCTCTTCAGATGTGTATACGTCCAGAATCGCTCGTCAGACTAAGTCGGCTCTCATCTGTAAAGAGAACTCTACCCCATTGCTGATGTGTCCAGTTCTTGTGTTCCTGGCACCACAGAAACCGCTGTCTCTGATGAGCAAGTGTTAATGGCACACACCAGGCTGGTAGTCGTGCAAATAGACCACCTTTGTGCATCCTCCTGGCCATGGTAAAACACGATAACGGACGTCCAGTTGTCTGTTGCATGTGCCTTGCGATTTCTCCCGCTGTCTGCCGTCTGTCTCTTCTCGCCTGTAGGACAATATACCGGTCATCTGCCGCTGTGGTTGCTCGTGGATGACCACTGCTAAACTCTCGGACAGCTGTTCCTGTAGTATGAAATGCTCTCCAAGCTAGTGAAACGAAGCTGTGAGGGATCTCAAACTCCTCAGCCACACTTCGACCTTCTTCCAACTTCTCAATGACACGACTTCGAGTAAAGTAATCCAGATGTCGTCTACTGGATTGCCTGTTAGCCATATCACACGGTGGTAGCAACTCGACGTCGTTCAAACCAATGTACACCGTGCAGTAGCTTTAACCGAATTGTTGAGCGTACACCGCCCGTGTGCTTTATACCCCCCTCCTCACATCATGCTGCATATATGCGCATGCCCTACCGTACCGAACCCTAGTCTATCTCCTGAGTGGTCTTTCGGTCCGTTCTGCCTGCTCGTTCCACTGTTATGCTAATTTCTCCTCTTCATCCTTAATTTTTGCACACCAGTGTATTAAGATCTTCTAATCAAGGGAGGGGAGGTGAATGAATAACAAAGAGACAGGCCTTGAAAGGAATACATCAAAGTTTTCCATACTTAATCAAATTTAATCATCATTCAAAGAAATGCTGTCCGAGCCTAGGCTGTATATCGGAGACTTTGTTTGTGGTGAAAAATCACTCGCGCCTTGTTTCACACGTGCATTTTTGTTGTCGTGCAGCTCTCCTTGCTAACACTTTATTGTCCTTCCTAATAATACCTCCCGGAGTCTGTCCGTTCTGCGGTACAGAATCTCCACGTGCTTGCGAGAGCCTGCAATGGCCTGTATCACAAAAACGCTCAATTCCCGTCCATCCACGAGGACCTACTAGCTTCCTACCAAGCAACACACACCTGCTCCTTCACCAAGCTGTGACCCTCCACTAACTGAATATCAAGCTTCGTGGGTCACACTTCTCTCCCCCCCCGGTCACGTGCTAATATCTGCCCTATCGCCCGAGACTAACTATCTAGCGAGAGGTAGACAACGAGCCTCCGCTGTTGCCCCCCCCTTCTTTTCCTACCCGTTTGCTCCCTGACCCCCAGCCTTCGCTGCGGATTACGAAGGTCACCTAATGGCCCCTATCGCGACCTTGACCTTTTCCATGAACTAATCTCCAACGGACAGCATTGTATACGCTATTGTGTTCGTACATTCCGAACCGCCTTGGTTACAATAAACATGCACACCCTCTCAGACGGTCGGGCGCCATGTTGGAGTCTTACAATACATCCAAAAATCATTAGCCTCAAGGGCTTTTAGTTATCCAACAAATTTAACTTGCAGAAATGTTCCTTTTCTGGAAATGAGAAAAAAAAATAGAAGAGTTCTTTTCCTGGAAACGGGAAAACACTTGCTGCTTTTGTCACTTGACTTCTAATTCCAGTCCTTGTATCGTAATCGCATAAAATATGAAAATGATGTCGAATGTCCGACATTACATTAATAATGTATTTCGCCCTTACAGGCCCCTGCACGCGAGACAAAACATGCGGGGTTCTTATCTTGCATGGTGAGTCAGTGTCATCTGCGTTTCCCCCCCCCCCCCCCCATCCCAAACACTTTCACTTGGCACTTCTTTTTACGTATGTATATCGTAGTACCACTCCTGAGACTCGCCGAGTCTTCTACCTGTGTTTGTGGTATTCTCACATCATCAGGGCACGGAGCCTTCTCCTTAAAAGATAATTTTGAAAATGCGTCGGCATGTGGAATAACTTCGCCGGCGACATGGGTTATCAAGAAATTAAACTAGGCGATGTACACATACCAAAAAAACTGTAAACAAATATTTACACGATTGCTCTCACTTAGACCAGGCTCATAATCTTAAACTCATAACTATTTCTGTCCAATCAAAACCAAAAACGTTCTACTCTGAATAAAAAAAAACAACCTCTGTTGGTCATCAAATTTTCCTTATCAAAAATAGGCTTTATATCGCACCCTTTTTATGTTCCACAGTAAAAATTGCTGGAACCTTAGATTTGTCACGTCTAAACTTATCTTTCCCACACACACTTGTCCCATTTCTGCTGCAATGTGTAGAATTCTATGGCTTCCTCCAACTCCATTTCTCTCATCACCTGAAGCCTTTCTTGTTCTAAGTGTTCTAACCCTTCTCTCTCATTTTTCAAGCCTTTCTTTTTCTGATTGTTCAACTCTTTCTCTTACTACTTAATTGTCTCTAACTGTTCTACCTTAACTACTTGAAAGGGCAGGACGGGTCTTCTCACGGCTGTTATCGGCACCCGGTTCCCCCTTGTGATGTAACGTTGCAACTGGCACGCCTCACAAGCATCACAATACTCTCACCTTTTCTGGAAAAAAACTTCCTGAGCTACCTACTAGCTTCTACAGCTCTCGAAGCTGTCCCGGAGTTATATTGTCAATCTCCACCGTAAGCTCTTTAGATTCTCTCCCTTCCTCTATCACTGGAGTTTCCTTAATATCGCCAAACTCTCTGGCCTGGGCCAGTTCTAACACCAGCGTCCTCCGATGCTCCGGTTCTTCGACCCAATATCCGTTTCTTAGGGTATAACATTCCATCAATGTATGAGTTACCATTCTTTCCTTTCTCGGCATTCTTCTGCGCCTCCTCCAACATTGCATCCTTTTGCTGCTGTTCCCGAAACATGCTATGGCCAGATCTATCAGCTTCCCCGCCAATCTTCTCTTCCTCTCGACTTGGTTCCGGCTCTATCTCCGTCGTTTGCTCCTGCCCTACCTCGCTCGGAAAGCCCTCTTCTGATTGACTGACCTGATCCTCTGCTCCTGGTGCCACACCCCCTTCAACTGACTGTGACATGTCTGCTGCGTGCTCTCCTGTAACCCGGCTAGCACGTACTTCAAATTTAACTTCCTGGGCTTCTCCTAACTTGGTAACCGCGCCCTCCGAGTTCCTTTTTTCCACCTTGGGCCCGCTTCAACTATTTTTAGTGCTTTTTCAGTGCTGGTTGCCCACTCGGGACTGGAATTCTCCAACCTCTCCATAATATTCAGAGGTAATAATTGCTTCGTCAATAAGATTTGGCACAATTGCATACAGAATCTCACTCCGCCCAATTGATCCATTGCCCGCCTTTTCGAGTCCTGCCTCCACTAATTTTACTTGGAGCTGCTTGATGGGAGAAATTCCTTTCCTCCCCCCCCATCGAATCCTGTCAGAGTCACCTTCCCTATCTCTTCTCGTAGCTCTTTCCCTAGCATACATTGGCGAATACAATTAAACTCCGCCCCACTGTCCACCAAAATCTTTGCTTGGTGCCCTTGTTCGGTGCCCACTATCATCCTTTCTCCTACCGGGATCTCTATTACTTTTACTTCACTTCCTGCAGGGCCTAACACCATACCAATCTTTGCACTCACTCTTCTTACACTCTTTCCTTCCCCTAATTCGACCTTTTCCCCTACTCCACCTACGTCTTTCCTCTCCTCGACAGAAACTAGACTCACTTTTTTGGTGGGTCGTTCCTCCAATAGTAGGAATGATTTCTACTGTCCTGACCCTAGGGTATTTTCTGGGTACAACGAAAACACACTATCGCTCTAAGCTTGAGCTTCCCCGATTGTTCTGCGGTCGAACATTTCCCCCTCTATTTCCAAAACTTTGATTTTCCTGGTGAAATTTTCCCTTTTGGAATGAAGCATTTCCTCCATAATCTCTTATTCGACCCACTTTCTGTGGTGGCCACCCGGTTTCCTTTACAATTAGCAGCCCCTGAATAGCTTATCTTAGGCATAGTTTCCTTCAACTCAAAAGCTTCCACATGACTTTCACGCAAGTCACAGAGTTCTCCTAGCTCTTTGGCGAGAACCAACTTACCAATGGGACCCCCTTTGTAAAAGTCTTCAAATTATGTGATAGAAGGCTCTTGAACTTACAGATTAGCAAATTCAGCAGCTGATCAAACTTCTCTACCCCGCTGTTTCCCACATAACATTGGAGCGTCCTGCTAGCTGTTGGAAACTCTCCCCTTTATTTCGACAAATGGCCTCAAACTGCCTTAAGTAAATGTCGGGAGTCAGGTGACTTTCACTCAAGATTGCTTCCTTAACGGTGTCATAACAATCTTACTGCTCCACCGTGAGGCGTCTAAATAAATGATTCACGCATTCTGCGTTAAACAAAGCTATCACTAGTTGCCCCTTCATGTTCTCAGGAACCGCATGTAGAAGAAAAGCTTTCTTTCTCCAGCGTATCAAAAAATCCAGAATCTCTTCTGGCTTACTGGGACTTTTTGACAAGGTTTTTTCAAGAACTCTTGTAGTCAGCAAATTTAACTTGTTTTTCCTTGTGCCGACGCATCTGTCTTTTCTTGAGGTAATTCTAATTTTCTAATCTCTTATCTAAGAGATATCCTTCTAATTTTCTATTCTCCAATTATAGCTTTTTTGTTCTATTTCCCTTTCAGCTTTTCTAGCTTCCAGTTCTAATGCTCTTAATCTGTATTCACATTCCCTTCTATCAGTATTAAACTTTTCTTTATCTAAGTTAATAGCTACCTCTTTGCTAGAATTTAGTTCATTTTCCCCGTTATTATTATCTTCCTCCTCTTTTCCCTCTGACTCTGGTAATCATCTAATTCTTTCCCATCCAAAAGCTGCATCATGGTTATGCACTAATAATATACACAATACATATACACACAGTAATTCAATGCTCTTCGATCAACGGTAATCTTTGTTCTCAACTTAATCTGTCATACCTATTCTTAACGCAAAACTTTTTTTTTTTAAATCTTTGAACTTATAAGCCTATCGCTTCTTCCTACTTCTGCCTACATTATTCATTTTTCTGAACACACACACACATACACACACACACACACACACACACACACACACACACACTATTGTCACAATTCCTACTCTATTCTAATTAAAATTTTAATAAACGCTTTAATACACTCCTGTTCGCTACAAACATTTTTAGCTTCTATGCCTTAGTTTTTTAGTACCCTGATGAAGCTTTCCTACCTAACCCTAACTGTTACACAGGTAAGAAATTTTAGTCTCAAAAGTGGTACTTACCGGAGCTACTCGGGCTCCCCTCTGTTGCGGCTTGTACTACAGGCCGCGAAGGAGAGTCCTAAACAGGACCGCCCGGTCTTGAATCGGCTCTGGAAATCCTTGTGCCACGTGGCCTCTCCTTTGTTCCCAGCTCTGTCTGGACCCTGGTTACGAGTTTCTCCGTCCGTTCGAACCCTGGTTACGGGCTCCTCTGTTCGTCCACGTGTACGATTGGTCACAGTCCTCAAAAAAACTAAGCCTACCAACTTATTTTATGCCTTCCCTAACCTTGCCTACAAATATCCTGTCGACTGCACCAAATTAACCTTCTTGCTGTAGGGGCGAACGTAAATGCTCCACCTGCCTTACGTAATTCAAAGTCCTGCAAGTCTCTATAATCAAAGCTCGTTCGCTGGAGCACACACCCCACAGACAATAGGTCAAGGTTCCTGTTACTTAGATAACCAATAATTTATAATAATTGGTCAAACAGGCACTCTGCTCCCTCAACTTTGTTATATTAAGATCTGCTAATCAAGGGAGGGGAGGTGAATGAATAACAAAGAGACAGGCCTTGAAAGGAATCCATCAAAGTTTTCCATACTTAATCAAATTTAATCATCATTCAAAGAAATGCTGTCCGAGCCTAGGCTGTATATCGAGACTTTGTTCGTGGCGAGAAATCACTCTTGCAGTGTTTCACACATTCTTTGTCGTGCAGCTCTCCTTGCTAACACTTTGTTCTTTCTAATAATACCTGTCGGAGTCTGTCTGCTCTGCGGTACAGGATCTCCACGCACTTGTGAGAGCCTGCAACGGTCTGCATTACAAGAACGCTCAATTCCCGTCCATCCACGAGGACCTACTAAGTTTCTAGCTTCCTACCGAGCAACACACATGCTCCTTCACCAAGCTGTGACCCTCCACTAACTGAATATCAAGCTTTGCCGATCATTTTCTCACGGAAACTTAAACTTTCGCAACTTTTTTTTTTATAACCAGAAGAACATTCTGTATCCCAGGACTGCATGTAAATTTTGCACACCAACGTTTCAGGGTGCTAGCACTTGGAAGTGGAACGCCCATCTTTTCTTTCCAGAAATCATATGATTTTGAAGAAAGAGTTCGAATTACTATGCATCTAGATATATCCTCTGTCGTCCATTTTATCCTTTTCATTTTCGAAGTAAGAGCATTGACTTGGGTCTTCGTGAAAACACAGTTGACACATTTCTCCGACGTTTCTAATTTCAGTTTTCTTTTCTGAAGTATTTTCATTTGGCTTCTTAATTGCTGAATTTGAGATCTCCTAGAAATGGCCCATCTTTTCGATCGCTGAACAGAAACTTTGTGATTTCTACTTTTTTCCTGGATTGTAGTTTGGAGATCTTTCTCCAGTGTTGAAACTTTTTTCATTAAATTATCATTACAAATTTTCAGATACTTGCAGTTAAGGCATTCTGTTGTCTCTACTGGTTTCACAGTCTGTTTCACCGTCAGCATCCAGATTAATTTTCTTCGGGCTCAGTTCACTCAATCGTTCCAAAGCACTTTGAACAATTTTTCTTTTCCGGCGTCTCTGGGTCCTTGGTGTTGTTTCTTTAGAAATTAAAGCAGGTCAATTTATACTGGGAACAGCATCAGATTTGAGTATCTTTTGCAAAGGCAATCCAAGTAATCGATTTTTCATATCATCTTCGTAATCACAACTCTGGAAATGTTCGCTACAAATTCTGGTGTACTTAACGTTAATAGAGTCCAATCTGCAGCACTTGTTCATCCATTCTTTTACGAGCACTGGAGTGGTCAGAGGAAAAGCATGAAACATAATATCTTGTCCTTTTCGGTTTCTGTGTGTATTTGGACACGTTGCGACAGCACACGAAGACATTTTAACAAAAGAAAAAGGCTCACCAACTTACGTAGGTAAACTATTTATGTACATGCATACAATAGATGCATACACTCTTAAACATTCACGCTATATATATACACACACTGGCGGAAAGTGAAAAAAGAACAAGAAGGAATTGGTGGACGATCATGAAATTTACATATGTTAATGGGGTTGAGTTTACGTAGGTGTGATGTTAATTTCGGGACCAACCGGTGAGCGCTTACGCCACAGCAGGCATAATATGCAAATTATCGTCGGTGGTATTTAAGGAGTACGGTGAAGTGAATGTAATCAGTCGTCGGCGTACGGACACGTGTGAAGACCCTGAAGAAGCTGCAATGCCTGGACATGGAAGACGTACGATTTCAGCAGTTATCAGGCTTTGAGCGAGATAGTCTAGTCGGACTCCGGGTGGTCGTATTGTGGAGCGAATTGAACGGGAAGTATCAGTGGTGGTACGATGGTGGCGTAGATGGGCCGAGGAACATTTCCACACGAGAAGATGTGGAACCGGGAGTCGCAGACGGACTGATGAGCGGACCGATCGACGCACAAGAAGAGCGGCGTTGTCGAGCAGAACATCCACTGCGACGCAAATCCGAGCTGCAGTTGCACCCGAGGTGACTGTGCGAACAATCCGCAACCGTCTACTGGATGCAGGACTACGTGCACGTGTGCCTCTGACTCCAGCCCACCGTCAGGAACAGTTGCAGTGGTGTCGCCAACGTCTGCACTGGAGAACGCAATGGCGATCTGTCGTGTTCAGCAATGAAAGCAGGTTCTGCTTGGGAGCCTCCGATGGCCGTATGCGTGTTCGCAGACACGCAGGGGAGCGTCTCCACCCTTCTTGCACCCGCCAGCGACACACAAGGCCTACACCTGGTCTCCTGGTGTGGGGAGCGATCAGCTATCACTCCCGTACACAACTAGTGTCTGTACCGGGTGCGTTAAACAGCACCTCCTACATCATCATTCAGCCAGTTGTTGTGCCATTTGTAAGGTCGGTCCATCGTGGTGTTTTCCAGCAACATAACGCACGCCCACACACGGCACGTGCAACGCAACATGCACTTCAGGGTGCGAGATAACTTCCATTGCCTGCACATTCACCGGATTTGTCCCCCATTGAGCACGTGTGGGATTTTATGGGACAACGACTTATCCGGTCTCCACGGCCAGCCACGGCCATCCCTGATTTACGCGTCCAGGTTGAGGATGCTTGGAACTCAATACCCCAAACTTACATCCAACATCTGTACAACAGACTCCATGCCAGAATTGCACAGTGTGACGCAGTTCATAGCGGTTGAACCTTGTACTTACCATGTTACATGGAAATGTTATTTTTCAGTTTACCAGCAAATACAGCTGTATTTTGCTATAATGTTTTGATCACCCTATCCTCTGTATTCCGTTATTATGCTGTATAAATTTCGTTGGTATCAGACTTCTTCTTGGTGTTCTTTTTTCACTTTCCGCCAGTGTATATATCTAGTATATACACAAATAAATACTCTTATAATGCAAACGATAAAACAACCTAGTACGATGAAACATAACACGCTAGAAAACTGCTCGCAACGACAGCCCAGCAGCACGGAAGGGAGCACTTCAAGCAGCACGGTGACATCACAAATGGTCCCCCGAGGACCATGTCAGCATTTGGTTTCTCAAAGCGATGAACCAGCCCTTCTCTCTTTTATAGCCCTGCACAGCCCAAGGTATGCACCATTCACTGATGCTGACTGGGCCTTCAACATTTAACCTGGATGTGATTTGCACTGCTGTTGGTCTATACGAGCCTGGACAGTCTACATTGACCCCAGTCATCAGTGGTATGTTGTTGGCCACCGCTTGCTCTCAGAGCTCTGGTATGTCCATCGATGGTATACTTGTGGTACACCCTTGATACAGTTGTCGTCAGGAGCCCTAGGGTTGTTACCATTTGGGCAATAGAATGACCCATCTGTCTTGTGCCGACAATAAATCATCCATGATCAAAGTCTCTCAGATCACCACGTTTACCCATGTTTATTAATTGCAATACACTGTTGGGAAGCCCTGCTGTCCACCTATTTATCACCATTTGGTTTAAGTCTGTTCTACTCTGTGTGGGGGGATGCCCATGCCAACACTGCCCATCACCTCTATCTCAAATGTTTTGTCTACTGTGAGTGTATTATTTTTCAATTTCACTCTGATATTATAACCGCCATTTTACACTTCCTCATCCACATAAATTTCTGATATTCATATATAATAATTTTAACTGAGCAACCAAGGCAAAGGCACTGTACTGTTTGATTCACACTTGCATGTGTAAAATGCTTCTCTTCCAAGGTTTGTGTGTTTAACATTTATAGAATTTTGATTGAGAAAGGTGACTTGTTTGTGGAAATAAGATATTAATTGTTTACAATATTAGTTAATTTATTACTTTTTTTCTTTTTCTTTTTAGTGGCGGTGTGTTTTCCCCTGGTGCTGCCTTTGCCAAAACAAGATTAATAGAAATGTTATGTGATCGTGGTTTCATCATAAAGGTTGTACAATGAAAGAAAACTGTGTGATGCAAGGTTGCCATTTGGAGTGTGACTGTTTGCAGTAGTGTTTTAAATGCACTTATATTTTTGGAAGGCATAATACCAACTGTTTTGCTATATTGTGTATGCTTTCAAGAGACATCAGTAGTTTCTCATGTTATTGCCAAAGAAGTAAAGTACTTTATAAACTAGCTGTGTCAATCACATTCCATTTACAGTATGTGAAAGGAAACTATATATTTTTTTACAGTATGAAAAACATTGTTATTGAAATATCATTATCTAATAAACTTTGTTTCAAATTTGAATTGATTATTATTGTATGCACTTTAATTAAATAATGGATATTTTTAATATAACATTCTTTTTATTTTTTGATGCTGATATTCACCAGTTGAGAAAAAGTGCCAACTTACAGTTGTTGTATTGTTGATCACCAAACTTATCTGTTGCAATAAAAATTTTTATCATTTAATCCTGTGCACTTAATGTATTTAACCTATACTGTTATTTTTCATTCTACAGTTATCCTTTTATATCCATTAACTTTTACATTGCTCTGAATTTGCACCATGGCATTTGTGTATTGTTTCCTTTTGAGATACTCTGCTTTGCACTTTTTTCAAAGAAGTTAGTGCTATATCTTAAAATACCCCTTCATTGAGCTTCTTAAAGTTATGTTTTTCAGTGTTCTCTTGGAATTTTTCTTACATAACTATGTAACTCATTATTAGGATGTCATCTCTCAGGTGTGTTAGGAAATTTGGTTGTTTTTAAGTAAAAGATTGATTTACCATGCAAGAGCCATTTATTAAGCATTTAATGCCCATTACTTTTCATGTGGTTTCCTCAGCACAAAACTTGTGGAGCTCGAGTTGAAATATTTTAGTTCTGGGGCAAACTACTTCATTAGAAATGTTTTTCCAGTGAATTTTTGCAAAGAATGAAACAGATAATATCAGATTGTGCAGTGTGATAAAACTTCCCATCCTAATGCATTGAGCTTTTGCTGTGCCCTTAAGGACACATGCGGCCTGACATTATCGTGTAGTATTCTTTCTGTTGGCCAACACAGAACACTCTAATTGCTGCCTCCAGATCAGAGAACTGTTGTTGGTACCTTACTGCAGTGATGGTTTCCCCAGGCAACAAGACCTCATAATGTGCAAGGGCCTTTCCTATCCCACCAGATGCACAACATGCACTTGTGTTGTTGAATATTCAATCTTGAGGTGATTGGAACAGATAGTCTGGGATTGCAGTAGTCTCTTTTCCCCACAGTTTTCTTGTAGAATATAAGGTATGTCAAAATAGGGTTAAAAACAACTTTTTTGAATTCCAGTTTTCAGTATTATGGAGAAGTTGCCATTGGTGCTCATTAGTATGTGTGCAAAATTTTATTGAGATTATCGTATATCTTCAGCCTTTTATTTCACAATTTTCTTCTAAAAGATACATTTTTATTGGGTTGATGCGAATGAGATGTCTGGCAAAGGACCAGCCCAGGTAGGTGGTGAGAACGGAAAAGTAGGACCACTTACATAGGCAAAATAATCCCCCTCTGCATTGACACATAGTTGTCATCTAGCTGGCAAGGCTATGATCCCGGAACGAAAAAGTCTTGTGGCTGGGACCCAAAGAAGTCATCAACTGTATGTTGAACCTCGTCTGTCGTGAACTGTTTCCTGGACAGGAAGTGATCCAGGTAACGAAACATGACAGTCTGTTGGAGACAAGTCCGGGTAATAGGCAGAATGAGGCAGTGCTCCATAGCCCAAGGAACTTAGTGTCAGCATCATTCGTTGTGCGACATGAGGGTGGGAGTTGTCCTGGAGCAGAAGAACACCCTGCCCAAAGCCAGTTGTTTCTGTTGCAATTTCTGGTGCATCTGTTATAATTCAGCACAATAACGTTCTGCAGTGATGATTTGGCTTCTTGCCAAGAAACTCCGATGAATTATCCCGGCTGTGGACCACCAGACAAGGAGCATCATCATCTTGGTGTGTAGGGGTAGTAAGATGCTGTCCAGCAGGCTGTGCCTTGCTTAGCCATTGTGCAGATTGTTTCCAATGATCATAAAGGACCCACTTCTCGTTGCAGGTGATGATGCGATGCAGTAGAGGTTGCTGGTTATTCCTGGCAAGCAGCAATGTGCAGACTTCCAGATGCTTAGTCTTGTTGGCAGTTGTCAACTCATACAGCAGCCACATGTCCAGCTTTTTGACCTTACCCAGTGCAGCTAGACGCCGAACAACTGTCGTGTGGTAGACACCTACCTCTGCCGCTATCTCACAACAAGTTTTTTGGGGGTCCGCTTCAACCACACATAACAGATCATTAAAAAAAAATCAGCAACAGGTCTGTGACCACGTGCTTAGTTTTGGAGGTCTGCATCTCCGCCTCGAAACTTCACAAACCATCACCGAATGGTTCGTTCGTTGGCTGTATTCTCCCCAAATGTTTTGTTAATGTTTCAAGTGGCAATTTCCGCAGAATAACCCAGTTTAAATTCATTCAGGAAGATGACTCAAATCCGGCGTCTGCACGTTTCCTTTGCCACGTTACATCCAAACAAACCACGCCTGAACCTTGTTCTTCACACACGTGCTAGCTATTTATAGTAACTGTGACGTAATACCCGCAACACCTGTGGGTGGTTCCATTCCGCCGTGGTGGGGGCCCGTCTTCACTTCTTGTTCGCACCAGACATTTCATTCGCACCAACCCAATATCAAAAAAACAAAACAAGGTTTTTATTGACTTGGGAAATTGCCAATAGCTTGAAAAAGTAGAAGTGTGATTAATTCGGTACATATTAAGTAGTTCCATCATCATCTGGAGATATCTATAGTTTCCCCCTGCAACCATTTAGTTTCAAACGGGGATTTTTGTGGAGTTTATACTGAGTGTAGTTCTCTTTTCAATTGAAAATATTAGTCGCAATATCATAGTGTGCTCGCTCTGTTAAATTGGGAATCTCATAAAACCTACTCTGACAATATCTAGGTATCCAGAATTTGTAGTGGTTACTCACAGTTCCCACCAAGAGGATGGTAACCTTCGAGGTAGTGTTGCTGGTTCATGTTATTTTCACGTCAATGAAGGACAGGAGGAGACATTTTTACTGCCGTTTGTTACAACTTAATACAGTCACCTGTCACAGTAGTCTAAGATGAGTAATTTTGTGTCTTCTGTTTGTTCTGAAGAAAAAAAAATTAAACTTGAAAGGAAAATGGGGAAATCAGTTGCAGTGAGACCCAGACAACAGATTACTTGTCCTGTTTTCAGAGCCCCCAAAGGACCTTGATGGCAGTGTAATGAAGTATTAATTTCTCCACTTGCAAGAGTTGAGGGAAATGGCAAACAGCCTTCAATAAAAGAGATTTCTCTAATAATAGATCTTTGGAGCATGGCATCCACTCCCAGTATATCTCCAGTGAGAGAATCTTGAAGTTGTTTTATGATTACCACAGTAAATATTGGAATT
Organism: Macrothele yani; assembly: GCA_039090855.1. Lineage (NCBI taxonomy): Eukaryota > Metazoa > Arthropoda > Arachnida > Araneae > Macrothelidae > Macrothele > Macrothele yani. The sequence goes on along the minus strand of CM077016.1, from coordinate 68,716,692 downwards.
TTCAAAGTCTGCAAATAAATAAAAAATGACTAATGTTTCCTTAAGGTCAAACTTAACTCTTTTCAGGGACAGACAGTGAAGGTGCTGTTTGATATTACAAGTTGTAAGTGCTCTAGTTTCTTTAAATGCAATTATCCCAAAGATAGAAAAGTGCTACAAAAGGAGGAGGCTTTTCTCAGACCAAAAAACTGACAGATGTATAATGGTGGAATTGACATTGAAAATACTTTAAAGCTTTGAAATAATAAAAAAAGTACAGTGCAACTACTCATGTGGATGGTATAAAATTTTGCAATGTGTTATCTACAGTTACAAAATCAGTTCTTCAGATTTTGAAGTACATATTGACAGAGATTGACTTCTCAGTAGCTAAAGGTAAAAGCAAACAAAATGAAATTTTGTGCACAGGCTTGTGACAGAGATGCTGCAATAATATAGTTCAGCAGTTTTGGAGGATGTAAGACTTCACACTGGTTCACACATCAAATATAATAGACAAAAGCAAAATACACAGAGGAAAAAAAGAATTAACAGACTCGCTATGTACAAAAAAAAAAAAAGAAATTGAGGAACCTTAAGTGCTAGAAGGTCCATATTTCAGTAGTCAGAGGGATATGTCAATAGATAAAAAACAGGGTAAGAATAGCAGAAGCAAAGTAAAAGAGGAGCAATGTGGTTCTCTTGCAGGAACCTGTATCTAAATATCTTGGCTTCATCACACTAGCAACAAGATAGGCTGAGAGTGTAAAATCTAGCATACTCTGTTGTTTGACTAAACAACATTGACATTTCTGAAATTGTAGCCATAGGTTGTGATGGGACAAATGTCAATATGGGGGAAAAGGAATGGGGTTATAACCCTCCTTGAGAGAAACATTGAAAGGCCTATAAGACTTGTTTGTGTGTCAAATTCACAGAAATGAACTTCTTTACCATTCTATGCAGATGCTCTATATAGACCTACTTCAGGTCCCAACAGATTGCGGGCCCCCGTTGGAAAACAAATACATAACTCCGGAAGTTGCAAAGTTTGATCCAGGGGATGTTGAACTACCTGAAATGAATCCCACAAGGCTAAGCTCAGACCAAAAATACTTGCTCGTAATGGTGGCGACTCCATCGTAGCATGTGAACTCCCAATTAAAATTCAATAGCCAAATACTATAAAATTGTTATACTAACACCCTAATATAAAAATAAATACTTATTATTTACTTGTGTGTTGAAAAGACTAATGCAAAACAATTTTTGCAGAGAGCTATCGTCGTGTACTCGCTTAAACTAGGTTTCCGGAGAAACTGTGCACCGACTCAACGTAGGCTTTAGGCAAGCTGGTGGGAGTTCATTTACAATAAGCTACTGTGTGTGCACAGATCAGATGTGCACATCCAAAACTGAAAGTCGTTTGTGGTGTATCTTTTCATTTTTTCACTGGCTCTTTGTTGTGGTGTCTTGGGTTTTGTTAAGTTGCGATGTTGTAAGATTTTATTTATGTGAAAAGGATTAATTTAATTACATTTCAGTACAAAAGAAATACACAAGTTTAACAGTTTCAGAACTAAAGGAACTGATATTTTCTAGCATGTCACTGGAGAGAAAAATTGAAATAAAAAAAAAAAAGAGGCAAACCAACACCTTAGCTTAACATAGTTCAAATAATAGTGATTTTAAAAAGAGTTTAAACAGGATATTTATGAAAAAAAAAACTTGTGGATGTGATGGAACCAACCGACTATATTGCTTTCCCTGCCTGCTATTTGCAAACCAGAGTGATGAATCCAGTTGGATGAATTTTGGTGTATCTGATACGTCTTACATAACTCAAAAAATAGAGAAGCATGAATGTGCACATAATCATATTTAAACTGTACTCTAGAATTTAACTTTTTAGGAAAGATAGACATTTGCCTACAACTTGACAGCGTCCATCGTCTGATTATTAAAAAGGCATAATGAGCAAGTTACAAAAAATCATTATGTCCTTTCAAAAACTATTAATTGTATAAACTTTTGTGGTACATTCAAACTAGCACTTCGGGGTCAGTGAGGAGTCCTTAAATCATGGTGTTTTTAGAGGTCTTGTTAATTTTTCAGCAGAACTTGATGCATCTTTTATTTTTATTTAAGGTTTAATGAAATGACCACCATGAGCAACTCAATAAGCTATAAGCAGCCACCCATCCTTTATTTAGGGTCACTGGTTCCAGGGAAGGGAGAGAGCCAGTGCTGTAAGACAAATAGCATCTGTGCTTCACCGGGATTCGCAAACCCGGACCTGTCTTGGACAAATGTTCATAAGTCAGTGCTGCTGGGGCAGCATGCATCTTTATAAAACCACCCTACTAACACATCACTTTTTAAAGGAACATCTAAAGAAATTCTGAATGATTTGCTAGATTGTATGCTTACTATCTGTCAAGAAAGAAAAAAAAAGAATCACAAATGCAAGTTTTGTTTCAGTGATGGCAGATGAAACTGATATTTCATCTGGTTATTGTTTTCCACTGTACATTAAGTAATAGGCAGCCAGTTGAAAGATGCTGGCAATTGTTATTTTCCCCAGACATGAAGCAATGTGAATTGCTGGATGTATTTGTGCTGCCTCTGAAAATGTTAGTGACAATCTTGACAAAGTAATATCCTAGAGCTATGATGGTGCCAGGGTGATGAGTGGGCACCATGGGGATGTTCAGACTATTATTCAGGAACATTATAAATACGCATATTTTGTACATTGATTGCACACCAATTAAATTTGATTGTGGCACTGTCTACAAATCAAAACCAACAAATTTGAGTGTTTTTTTTCAAATTTAACTGCTGTAACTAATTTTTTTAGCAACCCCACAGGGGATTGCTGTTCTGGATGAGGTTATTGGCAAAGAATCCTTTATGATTCTGCTACAAGATGGAATATCAAGAAACTTGCAAACCAGAAAACTTATCCATAGTTTTCAAAAGTCAGCTGAGAGAGAAAGGAAGATGTAATGCAGACAAAGTAAGAATGCAAGTCGGAAAAGCAGTGCCAGAGCCACCTTCGAAACAAAAGAAAAGTAGAAAATGTTCAGTTAAATAGAACAGTGGCAGCCAAAGAAGTGTGCGAGTGATGATTATTAATCAAACAAAGACAATTTCTTTTATGAAGTACTACTCTGCTGTAACTCGTTTTGATGCCGAAAAATTCCAGGAATATGAGAAGCAATTCCCTGTTCAACTGCTTGAACAAATAGAAGTGCATCCATTTTACAAAAAGATCTAAAAACTGAACTGGGAGTTATCTACAGATGACAAGACTTCCAGAATGTGACTAGAACAGTAAGTAAGCCTTCTGCAATTTGTCATAGAAAATATCTTGCAGATCACATTTTCAGAGGCATACAAACACTGCTGATGAATGTTTCTACAATCCCAGTGACTAATGCCGAGGCTGAAAGATGCTTCTCAACTTGGAAGAGGATAAAAACATTTAAGAAGCACCATGAATAAGGATAGACTGAGTGCATTAGCCATGCTTTCAATAGATAGGAGGATGGATTTTGTGTACAAGAATTGCATGTCATTATTTTTATCCCATACTGATAGTACTTTCACTTCATAGATTTCACCTTTTTGAACACTGAACAACCCCCACTGCTTACTCTATATTTGTAAAGCAGTGGCCAGCAGTAACTGTCTATCCAATTTGGTGTGAATGAATCCTGGGAATTTGTCTTGTGCATGCTGGCTGACCACTGGCAAATAGAATATTATGTGGGATGTTCCGAATCTTCAGACAATTTGTGGGCCCTTGTTGAGTTTTTAGCGATTCTTCAGTAAGATATGGTTCACCATTTGAGGCAATAAACTCACTCTAAAAGAGCTTGACACTTCTGGCAGACAAATCAATTTGCTACCTTGGAAAGGAATTAAAAGAAATGGCTTTAATAGTCATCCAGGAAACAATATCCTTGCTGTGATTACCAACTCGTGTCTGCACACAAGAAAACTGGGGTTGCTTCTCATGTTGAAGGCAAGGAAAATGAAGCTCTCTGGAGTACAATAGTTGGGTATTCCAAAGTTCAATTTTGAGGTTTACAACAGATTACATGGATCTCAATTAATGGCAAAAATGTGAACTTACGGAGCCCACCAATAACAGCCAAAACTTTGGACGAGATTCTGTAACACATGGTGAATGTTGGAGAGGTCCCAGCTGTGAAAAATTTTCCTTGTCACATGCAAGCAGTAAAAAGGAGCAATCTAGCTTATTACTGAAGCAGTTGTGGAGTTGGCAGCAGGGATGGGTACATCTGCACAAAACTTACATGTTGAACCAGAAGGAATTTAATGTGTTACATAAGTCCTGGGTTACTTTTTTAACTTCAAATCAAAGCAAGATAAGAACTTCATTCAGTATAAATTCAACAAAACCCCATAAACTTTGCAAAATAGATGGTTTCAGGGATAACTAAAGATATCTCCGTATGACAAAATTATCCAATATATGCTGAAAGTATACTACTACTTTTGTACCCCCCCCCCTCCAATCCTTTTTCATAAAATATATGTTTCAAAAGAAAATTGAATCAGGAGCAACCATTGCATAATTTCCTTCTTGGTAGTCATAAAGAGCATAATGTGTTAAATGCATCTTATCACTTCACTTACAGACCAACAAATAACTGCTGCACCTGTGTTGTGCAGTTTTTATACTTTAGGAGTTGGTGACTCAGCTGTGATAGCACAATGGTTTGCTCTCATAGAACAACCACAAATAGGTGTCATTAAGATGTTCCACCCACCCACACACACAGTTCTCCAATACAACCACTAATTTGTGAACTTGTGAGAGCTCTCACAGTAGGTAGGTGGGTGGGTCCCATGTTCCTGTTTGCAATCTGTTATTTTTTCCCCATTCAAATGTTATGTAATTTTTAAATGTTATTTTTTCCCCCAACAATAATTTTTCATTTTATTATTTCTGCTGTTACAGGTTATTGAATAATGATAACAATTATTGACAGTTATAAAACAGCAAGGAAGCTCCAGGAAAAGGATTCGTTGAGTCCTGTCTAAGCCCGGAGCTCCCTGAAGGAAATTTACAAGTCAAGTACAGCAATGTACACCACCAGCCATTAGTATAACTCTTTCTCCCCACCACCCTGTTATTACCTTAAATAGTTAGCTTAATAGGTATGCTTTTAATTTTTTTCTTAGAGGTTAAAGTTATTAATCAATGTCAGTTCTCTGGGCAATGAATTCCAAAACGCAGGCCCACAATAATTTAAACTTTTTCATAGTTAAACTTTTAGGGAGCACTGGTATAAGTGCCTGTTGATTTCTTGTATTATATTGATGCGTATATGTAGATATTTTAATTAATTCCTGCTCCATGTTATTTTTTTACCCTTTTGTACATGACTTTACCCAAGTTAAAATTATATAGTTGTTTAATAGTCATTATGTTATATTTGTTAGGGTCAACTCTTGTATATGTATGTATACACGATTGAGAAAAAATAACATTACAACTATATTTTAAATCTAATATAATATACTTGTTTTGAAGTATTTGTAATTTTTAAATATTAGATTGAGTTGTTTGACCCCATGTTAATATACAGTAGTTAACGTGTGTATGAACTAAAGTAAAATATATTAATTTTAATGTTTTAACAGTAAGATTTTTCCTATATTTTTTGATAATTTATTCAAGAGATTATCAATGTGTTTATTCCACTTTAAATCATTATTAAGTTTAATACCTAAGTAAGTAAACTAATTTGCTATTTCAATTGATTTCTTGATTATCAATGTGTTTATTCCACTTTAAATCATTATTAAGTTTAATACCTAAGTAAGTAAACTAATTTGCTATTTCAATTGATTTCTTGTTGAGAAGTAATGGTATATTGATAAGTTGACTTTTTTGTCTTGGAAAAAAAAACTGCTTTAGTTTTATCTGTATTTAATACAAGTTCATTAGCAGCCAACCAATTTGTGTATTTTTGCAATTCAATATTACTTAGTAAAATTATTTCTTATGGATTAGTACCCTTAAATAACAATGTAGTGTCATCTGCATAGAGGATAATGCTAGATTCAGATTCGATGTTAAAAATGTCATTAATGTAGATATTAAATAATAATGGTCCAAGTATTGAACCTTGGGGTACACCCAGTTTAATATTTTCCATTGCTGAGTAATAATCCCCAGTTGAGTAAACTGAATTCTGTTTGATAAGTAATTTGTAAAGAGTGCATGAGCAGTACCCCTTATTCCTATATTATGTAGTTTTGATAGTAATATGTTATGGTTTAATGTGTCAAAAGCCTTTGTTAAATCCAAAAAAATAGCAACAGTTAATTTTTTTTCCTCAAAATTTTTCTGAATTATATCTTGAATATGGAGAAGAGCAAGATCTGTTGATTTATTTGATTGAAATCCAAATTGGTTTTTGCCAATAACTTTGTATTTCTGTAAGTAGGATAACAATTTATTATAAATTAGTTTTTCAAGTAATTTTGCAAAGATTGATGTCTTAGATATTGGGCGATAATTGTTTTCATTGTGTGATCCTGCTTTATATTTAGGGGTAATTTTTGTAATTTTCAGCTTATCAGGAAAAATTCCTGTATCAAGAATTAAAAATTTGAAGTAAAGGTTCAGATCTCATCTGCAATATATTTAATTACCCGTGAATTTCATCAGATCCTGAACCTGATATTCTGAAATTCCACTAACAATTCAGTTTTTGTAATATCTAAAATGAAAATTATTAGGGAGATATGATTTTTGTAAATAACTAGAGTAATGTATATTAACCCTTTTTAACTTTTGTTTTATTGTCACTGGGGTAGTTGTAAAATGATGATTCAGTTGTGTAGCAATGTCCTGTTGATTGCTTATTTTCATATTATTTATAGTTAGGTGAGATGGTAATATCGTTTTAGGTGTCCTACCAAGTAATTGATTAAGATGCTTCCATGTTAGTTTAGATGAATTTTGTAAGAATATATTAGCATAATAATTCCTTTTAGTTCTTAATTCAGAGTTCAGCCTATTTCTATATTGTTCAAAATAATAAAAATCTGATTGTCTAATTTTAAGGAATTTAGAATATAACTTATTCCTTTTTTTTTTTAATGCACTTAAGTAATGTATCTGTAATCCATGGTTTTCAAAAATTTTCTAGATTTATTGCTTAGTACTGAAATAGGAAAACATATGTCATAGATATCTTTTAGTTTTGTAAAAATCTCATTTTAAATTAGGTGATGAATATGTGTCCAATTCGCTCCAGTTTAAATTCTTTAATTTATTTTTAAAGATTTCTAGATTTTTTTGTTTATAAGTCTCATTTTAGAAACTTCATGTATTTGAGCCTTTTTAAAAAAGTTTATGAATAATAAAAATAGGTAAATGATCACTAAAATTAAACTCCAATATTCCCACAATAATTGGATCTTGTTGAATGTTAGTAATACACAAATCCAAAATTGTTTTAGAATAGGTAGTTATTCTGGTTGGCAATGTGATGGTATTTACAAATCCTGATGAATTTAAAATATAAATTAATTGATTAGTTATGGAATTATCCTGGGAAATATCAATATTTAAATATCCCATGATAATAGTTTTTTCTTAACAAGGTTAGCATAGTTTAGAAATTCACTTAATATATTTAGACATATATTATAATCTGGTTTAGGTTATCTATAACACACCATGATTATGTAAAATTCATTTTGAATAGTTAATATTTCTATGTTAGAGTTTGTTATAGTAAAGATGTTAACAGTTGAAAAGTCCCTATATTGATTATTAACATATATTGCAATGTCCCTCCTCTTGAGTAATTTCTATTTAGGTTAAATATGGTATAATTAGTTAACTGTGTTGAATAATCCCCACTTGGAAACCACGTTTCAGTTATACAGACAATATTTATCGCTGCCTTAAGTGTAAATAAAGACTCCAGAAATGTAATTTTGTTTGTTAGTGATCCTGCATTAATATGTATAATTTTTAATGAATTATTTAGATTAGTTGTTATTAAGTGGTTCAACGGAATAATAACCATCCATCCTGTACCCCACATCCCCCATTTTAGCCCTTATAATTTATTCAAGTCATTAAGAGGAGTTCATGAATTCATGTAGTTCCTCAATAGTCAGTATTTTCCTTTTTTGAGCTTCATTTTTTTTTTTTATGAATAAGTTTCACTATCTCATCACCTAATTTATTTATTTTTTTATTTATTTTTTTTATCAAAATTTTAATATATTTTTGTTTCAGTTGTCACCCCTTTTTTTCTTTTCTTTTACTCAATAACCCAGTCATGTGGTATTTAGGTTCACAGTCAACAAAAGTCCATAGAAAATCAATCAATAATTTCAAAATTGAAGTAGTAAAAATTTACCTTTAACTCTCGAAACACTAATATCCATTAGTTTGCAGACAAAAACACAAAATGCAGACAGCAATAGCAAACACTTGAAGACAAGACGGCATAGAACAATTTTTTGGCTCCCCTAATTTCATCTGATAGCCACGAATCCACAGCCTTATCTACCTGAGTGACCTGCCGCCAGTAATTACCGCAATTTCCGGAGCTCTTATCTTGCATATGGATGCACAGAACACTCGTGAATCCGCAATGAACTTCAAAAACACCCAAATACTACATCGAAAAACACTTCAACCAACAAAATATCATTAGCTTGAGCATAGTTGTATGTCAACTCAGGTCAAGTCACGATGATTTTCACCCAAATTCCTTTACTTTTTTCTTAATCATTAAACTGTTCTCAGTGTTATTGCCTTTCTCTTCATGAGATTCTTTAAAAATTCTACTTAAAGTCAGTATTCCAAAAAAAAAAAAAAAAAAATTGAGATAAAATTGTTTATCATATTAACATTTAAATGTGAGCAAAAGCACTTTCACACTATAATTCATTCACCATTAGCCATTGTGGCAGAGTATTTCCGTGCTTTCATGTTAGATTCATTAATTAAAAAGGGACTGCAATAAAATTTGAAACAAAAAGCCATGAATTTATGCTATGACAGCAATAGACGACACCACTAATAACTACACATATTGTATTAGAAGTTTAGTTAAGGAGTCATTTGAAACTTACACAATGAAATATCAAAAATTCTAAATACAGAAAAAAAAAAAAGGTGATGTGGAAAATACTGTAAGCATAATGGAGTTTACATACATTTCTAGCAATACTAACATTAACAACATCCTGGAAGCTGCTAATGCAATATGAAAAGTACAATACAGTGGTAAAAATGGGAAGCAGATTTCATGATTAAATTGGGCAAAAGGAATTCATTATGCAACAAGTTTCTCTGTTCATCACTAACTTGACCTCACAACTGGGGGACAGAAATATTTTACATCATTTTCCATTATGCTGTTCAGAACAATGACTTCAGCTTTTTTACTTTTCAATTGCCATGATCGTAAGAGTGGTTCGAGTTTCTATTTTTTTGCCAAAAACAAATGATTAATTACCATCATTAAACAAAAATCAATCAGTATACTATACAATGGCATGACGTATTTTATGAGCAATTCAATGATCAGCACTCTATCAGTAATTTTTGCTGTTTCAATTGACTTAGAGTTAACTAGTACAACAGAAAAGAATCCCAACCAACTTCCTATTTTTTTCCCCCATATTTTGAGTAGAACTAACTGCAATAGATAAAGCTATTTCTTCTCAAGCAATATGTAATTTTACAGACAACAAAAGTTCTGATTTACTCCATTCTAGAAACCATAAACTAGATCAGATTGTATGTTCAATTTTTAAATAACAGATTATCTCAATAATTAACTTTCAGTTGATCCCTCCCTCATATACTGTAAATATTGTGGACAATGAAGCAGCTGACAAACTTGTCAGAGAGATGCTTGTGACTTAATCCTCCTCCAGTTGAGCCAGTTAACTTGTTCTGAATTACATTGACTTGTAAAAAAACAAGCCAAGGATAATTGGAATTAGCCTTTCTCAGTGCATAGCTGGTATGAGGCTGATGAACATGGGCAGCAACTTTGCAGAACCTCATCCTGACATGAACAAACCATCACCATCAGGCTTACACAAGTAGATTCCCCAGATCCATCAAACTTTAAGACTACACCAACCCCTGCAAAATGCCATTCAGAGAGAACAGGGTTCATTACAACATATCCTCGATTACATCCTCTCTAAGACCTTTTCCAGAATCGTTCTGTTGTCAAAAAGCTGGAAGAATTTGGTATTATCTAATGGATATGATACACAGCAACAAAAGCAATACTTAGAGTAAAATGTTAATTTTTTTTCTAGAATTCAGTCAGAGATCAGGCCAGTTATCGATAAAATGAATATAATAAAATTCACTCACCCACTTGATTCTCCAAACTTACTCATCTTGTCATCCATCACTAAACTTTAACTCAGCTGTCATCTGTTAATAGGGATTAATTTGTTTGTCCTAAATAGTTGCTCTTTAAAAGTCTAGTGATTAAATCTCCACTGTTGAAAATATCAAATTTTCTCCAAAACATCAAGATGATTGCAGATACTGTCATATATTGTTGTCATATTCTCTGGTATTCTTATATAGCTAATTTGCAGATGAATAAACATGATTGGCAACACCCATCATCCCAGTGGTTGTTGTGATCTGTAATGGCTGTTTGTCTTACTGAGTGATAACTAAGATGTTATTACATGGTGTCAGAATTGTGGGATTGTAAATTTTGTAGTGTTATGACTAATTTGAGGCAACTGTGTTGAGTTTATAGTTAAAGTAACTTGGATTCTGCTAACGTTCGTTTTCCTCGAGAGTTGGAAGTAACTGCTGACAACATGGCCGCAAAATGGAAGTTGTGGAAACAATCATTCTAATTTTATGCAGTTGCTACGCAACTTTTTGAGAAACCACCACAGGTGCAAGCCGCTACTTTCATGTCAACAATAGGAACTTCAGCAACTATGATTTTTAATACTTCTAATTTGTCTGAGGCAAAACAGAGCGATAAAGAGATTTGATGATTGATTTGCCGCAAAACCAAATAAGACGTATGTACGCTACTTATTTTTTACTTGTGTGCAGGGTGAGCAAGAGAATTTCGATTCTTACTTAACTAAACTTCGAACGAAGATTATTGATTGTGCTTTTGGTAATTTACAACATTGTTGCGTAACCAGATTGTGCATGGTGTTCTTTCAGATAAAGTTCGTGAATTATTATTAGCTGAGGGAGAGCTGGCATTGAGTAAAGCGATTGATATATGCAGAGCTAGTGAACGGGCTTCGAATCAACTTCAGGAAATGAGGGCAGTGATGAATAAAGATGAAGTCCTTTCGTTAAGAATAAACAAAAAAAAAAGGGTTCCTACAGAATTCAATTGCTCATAAATACGCGTAGGATTGAAGTCCACAGTGGACATCAAAGCGAAGGGACTGTGTTGGCGATGTGGTTTTGTGCACCAATTTCGGAAGTGTCCTGCTTTCAGTGTGACGTGTAATTACTGTTCCAAGAAGGGACACTATGCGCGCCAATGCAAAGCTAATATGAAAACCCTTAAGTCACGAAATAAGGAAGTTCCTGAGATTAGCGAATCTGATAGTGATTTGGAGGACATTACTACATATACCTGTGATACTTTACATATCAGTGAAGTGATTAATTTCTCAAATAATTACCATGGTAAATGGTATACAAAGGTGCTATTTGATAAAGGAATTTGCACTAATTTTAAGATTGACACTGGTGCAGAAGGGAATGCCATAACTGCAGAATTGGCAAGACAACTATCGGTGAAAATTTCAAACTCACAAGTTAAACGACTGAGGTCTTTTAATAATACACTGCTAGACAATTGCTAAGGACGGATCATAAACGGCTATATAGCGCATAAAAAAAGTGTGGTTGGATGCCAAGTGAAATAAAATAATGTCAGAATGCCAGGACATTACAAGAAAGGCAATTTATTGTGCTCTGAAATCCAGAAGGCTTTGGAACGTGTTCAAGGGACAAACAGGCCATTTTGTGCAGAATACGTAAACGTGAAAAAAATGCAATTACCGTCCGCAGGCGTTCCGGCGTAAGATGTCAATACGGGATATGGCCACCATGGAGGGCGATGCAAGATTCCACACGTCGTGTCATGCCTTGCACAACATTATCAAGCAGCTGTTGGGGTAATTTATCCCATTCCTCTGTCAGTGCACGGATGAGGGTGTCCTTGTTTATTGGAGGGCACTGGCGACCAGCAAGACTCCTCCCAAAGCATCCCACAAATTTTCAATGGGATTCAGATCTGGAGAACGTGCTGGCCATACGAGGCGTTGAATATTCTCGCTCTCAAGACACTCCTGGACAGCAACTGTTCGATGACATGTTGCGTTGTCTTCCATGAAAATGAATCTATCACCGACAGCACCACGGAACATGCGAACATGAGGTAGCAGAACATCCTTAATGTATCGTTGGCCAGTCATAGTCCCAGTTGGAAGCACATAGAGGGACGTACGGCCATTGATCATGATGCCAGCCCATTCCATGACACGACATGTCGGATATCTGTCCCTTTCCTGTATGTTTGCTGGACAATATGCAGTACCACTATCACGCCAGATCAGTTGTCGTCGACAATCAGACGATAGACTGTATCTACTCTCATCTGAGAAGAGGACAGCAGACCAGTCGTTATCAGTCCAATTGCGATGTTGATGGCACCATTGCAAACGGGCGGTACGGTGACGTCTGGACAATGGGATGCACACAACAGGACGGCGGGCGTATAGTCCTCCTTCATGCAAACGTCTGGCGACAGTTTTTCGGGAGATCCGCTTGCCAGTAGCAGCCATAAACTGATTTGCTACCTCACTAGCTGTGCCGGTGTCTTTTTGTTGATAGCACTATGTACCGATCTTCTGCAGGTGTCGTACTGCGAACACGACCTCCCCCGTGACGTTTGCTACACTCTCCATTAGTTTGAAATGATTTCCAAAGCCTTGAAACAACACTGTGGCTGACGTCGAACTCCCTGGCAACAGCTGTCATTTTTCGCCCTTCTTCAATCTTGCCAATAATACGGCCACGCGTAAAATCATCTAGGTGATATCTGGAAGACATACTGAAAATTGCAAGTTCGTCAATTGATTCTTTCCCTTTCAACTTTGCGTTTGAACAACAACGGTGAATATGCGTCAAAACCTTTATATCTCTTATCAGCGCTATGACGTCACGAACAAGTTCGGCAATCCAAAATTTGCATACGCACAACACGTCTTACTGTATCCTGCACTTATGCTAATTTCCACATTTTCCTGCCTTCCATTTTATGGTTGCTATCGTTCCTATCGTTATCCGTCCTTGGCAATTGTCCGGCAGTGTATGTATACACCAGTTATGGGAGAGATAAGCACTAAGTGTATTATAAAAAACAAACCTGTTACCCTTAATTTTCTAGTGGTTGAGGGTAGATTCAACTGCATTTTAGGATGCTATGCTTGTGAGAACTTGGGTTTAATAGTAAGAAATAAGGATTTCATTCAAGTTCATGAAGTTGTAAGTCCTATTCCAAGGTATTGGTTGTATAAAGAATTTTAAATATGATATGGAGCTGCAAGAAGGTGCTTCTTTAACTATACATCCACCACGGCGAATACCTTATGCAATTTGTGAGAAGGTAAAGGAGATTGACATGATGGTGAAGATGAAAATTCTCTTACCTGTTGCTAAGTAAGCCCATTGGTAATCGTTAAGAAACAAGACAAAATTCGTTTGCGTTTAGACCCTACTGATCTAAATAAGGCTATTACAAGATGTCACTTTCCACTCAAAACTGTGGAAGATATAGCTGCTAGAGTAAAAACAGCAAAATATTTTACCCTACTTGATGTAAAAAAGGGTTTTTGGCAATTACGTGTAACAAAACGTACTTTGGATTATTTGACAGTTAATACACCCTGGGGTCGATGCTCATTTTTGAGGGTGTCTTTTGGACTTGCTTCGGCGCCCGAAGTTTTCCAACAGGTTATGGAGTCAATATTGAAAGTCATTGACAATACTGAATGCTCAATGGATGATATTCTGATCTGGGCAAACACGCTCAAGGAGTTACGTAGTTTAACGTCGAAGGTCATTGATTGACTTTTAGAGAGTGAAATTCGGTTGAATAAAGACAAGTGTGAATTTGAGAAAACAAGAGTTAAGTTCTTGTCACATTTTTACACCAAGTGGAATAGAAATTGACCGATCCAAGGTTGAGGCCATTGGAAAATTAAAAGTACCTACTTGTGTTACTGAGTTGCGGAGATTTATGGGTATGGCTAATTATGTTTCTAAATTCATACCTAATTATTCAAGTATTTCAGAACTCATGCACAGACTTCTACGGTAAAATGCCATATGGGAGTGGTCTTCTGACCAAGAAAAAGCCTTTTGTAAGTTAAAAGAATCTCTTCAAAATACTCCACAGTTGGCTTATTATGATGTAAACAAGCCAGTGGTTGTTTCTGTGGATGCCAGTTCTCATGCAGTTGGTGCTGTACTTCTCCAAGATGGTAGACCGGTAGCATGTTCTACCAAAGCATTAACATCTGCACAACAGCGTTATCCTCAAATTGAAAAAGAAGCCTTTGCCATTCGTCATGGGTGCAAAAAATTTCAAGACTATATTTATGGCAAGTCTGTTACCATTGAAACGGATCACAAACCTTTAGAAGTCATATCGAAGAAACCCTTGCATACAGCTCCACCTAGATTACAGCGATTAATTTTTGATGTGCTTCAGTATTCGCCAAAAATAATATTTAAACATGGTACTGATATTCCAATCCCTGACGCTCTAAGTCGTGACTGTAGTGTGGAGTCTGGAGACAGCTGGTGAAGATCAAGAACTTTTTGAAACATTACTTGATATACCGCTTCCCTCATTAACATTTCACGAGCTGATTGCAGCAACTAATTGAGATGAAGAACTACAACAACTCAAGAGTTATCCTTGAAGGTTGGCCACCAACAATAAAGGAAGTGCCCGTTTCTTTACACAAGTATTAGAATTATCGAGAAGAATTATCTGTATACAAAAATCTGTTGTTCAAGGCTGAACGACTGATTATTCCTAGAGCACTTCAACCTAAATATCTCAAACTTATCCATCTGGGTACTAGCCTTTCATTACATCGTGCAAGAGAAATAATATTTTGGCATGGAATGTCTAAAGAGATTGAACTATTTGTTCAAAAATGTCCAATGTGTCAACAAACTTCTCGCGCTCCTAACACAGAACCATTGCTTGTTTTCTATGGCAACGAATAGCATCGGATTTATTTGACTTCAAGGGTGACCATTATTGCCTTGTAGTTACTCCGGATATTTTGATTTAAAAAACTTAAATCACCAAACGTCTCAACCTGTGGTTAAGTATTTAAAAGTTACTTTTGCCACTCATGGTATTCCTGATATCTTAGAAACTGACAATGGTCCACAGTATAACTCAGGCATTTCATAATTTCACAAAAGACTGGAAGATACAACATCTCGCATCCAGTCCTCATTATCCCAAGTCAAATGGTTTGGCAGAACGGTATGTGCAAATCGCTAAGTTAATGTTAAAGCATACTGATCTAGAACAATCTGACTTGCATCTGGCACTATTGAATTGGAGGAATACTCCTCACTGTGACTTACCTTCTCCAGCTCAACGTCTATTTGGACGTCCTACACAAGGATCCCGTTACATCCTCTGGTACGTTTGCCTCGGGCGTCAACTTCTGCTCGCCTCCAGTTCTCCAGAGAGAACCAACGTATAAATGCCACAACTGGTACTCATAACCAAGCACCATCATTGGTACAGGGTCAATCTATAAAACTTAAAACGGCACATTGCAACTGGATTCCTGCTATTGTATCTGCGAAGCTTGATACTCCTCGATCCTATTTAGTTACCACTCAGGATGGCACCACTCTTCGACGCAATGCAGAGTGTATTCGTCCAACAAAAGCTCTATTCACGTTGAAAAAGCCTGTAGTTGAGTGCCCACCAGTTTTGTCTCCCCTGGAGAACTCTCAAAACTGTGATATACCTATGATTACTATACCAGATTCTAATTGGTTGCTCCTTCCTCAGAACTCTCCAACTAAAGATAATCATGTTACTATACCTGAATCACAATTACCATCTCGTTTTTCTCAGTGCATTGGCACACCTACTAAGTTGTCTAATTATGTGACCACTCGTTCAGAACGAAAAACTCATCCGCCTGATAAACTAAATCTTTAAAAAAAGAAAGAAAGATATCATATATTGTCATATTCTCCGGTATTCTTATATAGCTAATTTGTAGATGAATAAACGTGATTGGCAACACCCATCATCCCGGAGGAGGTTGTGATCTGTAATGGCTGTCTTACTGAGTGATAACTAAGATGTTATTACAGATACCATGTCAATGTTTGTGCTCTCAACCAACTGAAATAAAAATAATGCTTGTTTTAAATACAAGTGCCAAGAATTATTTAAAAAATGCAGAAGGCTTTCAATATATGCATTTCATGTAATTTGATTTTTGCAGCAAACACAACAGGCCTACATATCTCAGATTAAGATCCTCGTTTGTTGTGAGAACACTGATTCGGTATTTAAAAGGGTATTCCTGTCTTTTTGATACTGGCTCAGTGCTCTGCTAAAAATTCCTGGAGTTATATTAAAATTATGACGAATTTCAAATTTTAAGCCATTGCTGGGTTGCAAAACAAATTGAAAATCAACCACACCTTGTGTGGAAAAAAGTCTCCAGATGCACCTTCTGCAACAAAAATGGAACATTCTAATAGAAGTGTGCCAGATTTCCTTTAAAACTGTGGGTAAGCTCCTCCGACACTGTGCGTCGTCTACTTGGGAGACATGGTCACGCGTGTTGAGCTTACTAACTTCCATAGAGGTGTTATTATAGGGTGCCATATCAGCAACCTGTCTGTGTGTGCGATTGCACAATAATTGCAACACTCATGGTCAACTGTTCAAGACATGAGGAACTTATGACTGCCAAGAAATGTTCAGGAAGGCCAAGTAAATTGGCAGAAAGGGATGAGAAGTTTGAAATGTGTCATCCGTGAGTACCATCATTCCTCTGCACAAATCACCAAAGAATTTCAGGATTCAAAAGGGGCGAGTGTGTGCATTAAGGTTGTAAGAAACTGCACAATTTGAATTTCCACGGCTGAGCTGCTGCATACAAGCTGTTGATAACTCATACAAATGAGACTAAGTGACTTGCTTGGTGCAAAGCACATTGTCCATGTACCCTAGACCAGTGGAAACTAATGTTATGGAATGACGTATCATGCAACAGTTTTTTAAATCCGATGGTCGTTGCTGGGTACAGTGTATGCCAGGTGAACAATGTCTTCCAGGATGTGTCATCCCAGTTGTTAAATTTAGTGGTGGCAGTGTTATGGTCTGGGGATGTTTCTCCTGGACTGACCATTGGTTATTGTGGATGGAAACATGAACGCCACAAAGTACCGGGATATTCTAAACGCCACACTGTCTACACTTTACCAGTTTTACAGAGACTGGCCATTCTTGTCTCAGCAAGACAATGTGACATGCCATAAAGCATGCTCCAGTTTGACACGATTTGAAGATATTTGGGTGCACAGGATTTGGAGTGGCCAGCTCTAAGACCAGTCGTCAATCCTATAGAGACCATTTGGGATAAACTTGAATGTCAGATTTGGGGTTGAACGACATGCCGGACTTCCGTGTCTGAACTGACCACTGCTTTGTGGGAGGAATGGGACAATATACCTGCGACTACTTACCAGAATGTCATTGAAAGTGGTCGAACTCCTTATTGATTTTGCCATAAATGTAGTATTGTATAAAAAGCACTTTTGTCCGGAGACTTTTTTCCACATAGTGTTATTTCAAATTAACAAAAATTTGCATACTTTAAACATGGAAATTTTACTTACTTTGAGTTTATAAGTACTTTGAATTATATGATGTTGTATTACAAAGGTCTTATTTTACTGTATAGGTTCTTTTGCTTTCTATTTTGTTGCATGTCTGTGTGTGGGGATATGTGCTGATCCATTTATAAACTCTACACAAGGACTAGTCTTTAATTTGTGTTACAATGAACATGGAACATCAATGCTTGTTAATATGCTGGAGTAATTTCATTTGTGTTAGATATTAGGTCTTTGGTTGCAAAGGCTTCCGAAGAATATTAAAAATAAATGAAATTATTCCAGCATATTAACAAGCATTAAAGTGAACATGAAGCATAAATGCTGGAATACTTTCATTTATTTTAAATATTAGATCTTTGGATGCAAGGGCTTTCTTTTCATATAATGTGAGAAAATTTTGACTATTTTGAGAACCTATAACTATTAAAATTAGTATGGGGTTTACTTAGAAATTAAATGCTTTTACTTACTAGTCAAATTTTTTGGGTAGTACCTAAGGAGTACAGTAGGGGTTTCCATTCATGAGACAAATTCCAGCCTTTTAAATTATTAATTGTACTCTATTATTTCCAGTCCTGATTTTTTTTAAAGTGCTCTTGGTGTGTCAGAACTTTTACAGTGTCCGTCTGTCCAAACTTTTTTTTTTTTTTAATTTGCAGCTTTATGTTCTGCCAATCTAGTTTTGAGCCGTCTGTCTGCCAACACAAGAGTTCGTGGTTGCATTGGCCTATGGTCAGAGACAACTTTCTGACTAGCCTAAGAGTTGGACCCAGGCACAAATCCTGGATGAGGCATGGGTGGTGAGTTTGTTTCCTTGGAACTAATGGCTCGAAATTCGGGACACGCGAGGCACTCGGCAGCATATGCACTGTATACGGGAAGGGCACTGTATGTTGAGATTGGTTCACTACACTTCGTTTCGGGTGAAATGACGTTTGAATACAAGCCCCGTTCAGGAAGCCCTCCTGAGCCAATGTTTATTGGCAATAACTGAGTCCGACCATCAAACCTACGAGGTCATCCAACAGCTGCCATGAGAAGAATTCAGGCTATCGGAATGGTCCGAAAACTGGATCAATGGGTACCGCAACAATCATCATCTAAGGACAGAATGGATAGTGACAATAAGTGTATCTCTGCATGCTCGGTACAAAATCGATCCCTTCTTGAATCGAATGGTGACGAGACGAAAAATGGGTGCTATACAAGAAGATAAAGGCAACAAATCTTTTTCTAAAAAAGGGGAAAGCTTCAGGAACTACTCCAAAAGCTGATCTCCATCCAAAGAAAAGTCGTGCACTGCGTTTGGTGGGATTGCAAGGGAATTATCAATCATGAACTGTTGACACTTAACCAAACGATCAATGAAAGTCATTTCTCTCAGTAACTTAGAATAAACAAGGCCTTGAAGTCTAAGCGTCCCACTCTGACGAATCAGAAATGTGTCTTCCATCACAATAACGCTAGATCGCATGCGGCTGTGGTAACACACATTGCAAGAACTTATCTGGGAAATTTTGCCTCACCGGACTTAGCACCAGCAGATTTTCCCTTGTACCACTCGCTGAAGAATCATGGCTGGTAAAACCATGAAAGATCATATAGAGGTCGCAACGGTGATTCAAAGGACTACTTTCTATGTTTGGGGAGATAAACAGCTAGCTATACAAACGAAGGAAACAGGTCTTTGCTAATAATGCAGACCATGCAATAGATTGAAATAAAACATTGTATAAGTAAACAACAGTTTTATTTTATTTTGTATGTATGTGCAAACTGCAAGAACTTTTGCACATAGCCAATACTTATGTGAATATGGATGAACGGATGGTTAAATGCTCCGGTTTCAGACCTACGCTTCAAAAAAAGAAAAACTCGTACTACGAACCATAAAAAATATCACCCCCTCGATAATAACAAAGCGCCTTTATTCGGAGGTGGTTTTACACAGGGAAGCCAACAAAGCACATGTGGGGGGGGGGGATGCTGGAGAGCCACAAAAATAATGATTTATAAATTTTTTTCTAAATTTTGCTTCAAAAAAGTTTTAGAGCGAGGGATAAATTCACTGTTCTGGGTTTGGTATAATGAGTCCGCCCGAAATGAATTGCACCGTCTACAAATTTGAATTTGCTAGCTTAAATAAGCAGGCTCACTAAACAAGTGGACCTCGAATTCACATCATCGTGCTCTGGAGTCGAATGCTTTCCCAATTAAGCTACATCGGCCAGGGGCGTCACCGCTGTAGTACGTCGCATCTCCTCCTCCCCCCCCCAGAAGGGTTGGGACAGAATCCCAGGTTAGTCAGCAAACTACCCTTGAAGTAACTCTGTAGAAGAAATTCTCACTAATGCCAGACGATGTGTGGAAGGAACACACATTTTTCGAAGAACCTAACGGCCAGTAGATCCATTTTTACATTCAAGCACCAATGTGAAACCCAAATTTGACAGTGATGGGATTCGAACTCACATCTTCTCACTCTGGAGTCAGTTATCCCAACTGAACTACACCGACGAAGCTTAACGCTGCAACTTTGCTGTCTTACACGTGCGTCACTTCTGTAATAAGTCACAAACTAAGCTTAAAAATTGGGGTGTTATTTCTGGTCAGTTTTTGAAAATGTAATGAGCCTTTAGTTGGGTGTTTTATATGACTCCCCATCATTCTCTTAAAATTCCTACTTTTCCCCATTAATAACCATTAAACTGTTACCGTACGAGAAAAATGCATTTGGAAAACGTGTTTTACGAGACGAATAGATTTCATTCGTGATCGTACTCTAAGGGAACTATCAGTGGAGTAGAATCTGATGAATATGCAACAACGGATACCATATTACATGTAGCATAAATGTCAAAGCAGTACCATAAACTAACCTTATGTAACATGTTAAAATACTATGGTTCAGCGGTCATCTTTTATTTATAAAAGTTCCTACTTTTCTTCCTTACCAAAAAGGCTTTCCACTTTTAACATCAGCCATAAAAAAGCCCTCGGTATTATATTTAGTCTTGATAGATATAATAGTTTTGGAGTTGTGGCGGCCACACACACCACAATGTAAATATTCAAATCATGTTCGTGGAAGCTCAAAATGGGTATTTCTGTTGCACTCTGGAAGTCAGTTTGCTTTTACGATTACAATTCTTTTATATATATATTAGTGGGAGAGAGTAAAAATGCGCGGGTTATATTTTTAGGGTACCCTGCAAAGCGATCGAGGGACCCTTAAAACCGATGCTGTACGCAGGGCCGCCACTACCTTTAGAATCATCATCCTTAAATCATGGGGAAATTATGAAATAAAATAAGTGATAACTGAAGTTGAAAGACATAAGTGTAGAGCAGCTGAGACATAGTTCAAATACACCACCAAACCTTCGGACGTTCATATACGGTGAAATTATGAAATAAAAGCAGTGATAACTGAAGTTGAAAGACATAAGTGTAGAGCAGCTGAGACATAGTTCAAATACACCACCAAACCTTCGGACGTTCATATACGGTGAAATTATGAAATAAAATCAGTGATAACTGAAGTTGAAAGACATAAGTGTAGAGCAGCTGAGACATAGTTCAAATACACCACCAAACCTTCGGACGTTCATATACGGTGAAATTATGAAATAAAAGCAGTGATAACTGAAGTTGAAAGACATAAGTGTAGATCAGCTGAGACATAGTTCAAATGCACCACCAAACCTTCATATACGAGTATATTTCTGTTAGGGAACCCTTTCACAATTTGCCTAGCGAAATTTTGTTAGACGGTTTCACATTAAGTATATTGCATCCAGTGGTGCAGTCCTGAAAAAAGAAGTGGCCTGGCGCTGACGCTCCAAAGACCGGTCCCATCAGGTATGTAGAGTTGTTTTTTTTTTTTTTTTGGTTGGAGGTTTAACGACCACCTTGAGCAACTCAATGGGCTATAAGCAGCCGCCCGTCCCTAATTTAGGGTCACTGGTTCCAGGGAAGGGACAGAGATAGTGCCGTAAGACAAACACAACATCCATGCCTCACCGGGATTCGAACCCGGACCCCTTCTGGACGAATGATCAGAGGCCATCGCTTAGACCACTGCGCCACCGGGGCGGCGTCGAGTTTAGGGCGCGCGCGCATATATATATATATATATATATATATATATATACTGAAGAGCAAAACTGAAGACTAAGGAAAAACTTTAGAATTTAAACTCTTTCTTTTCTTGGTATCTTAGCGCGTCTTTTGGGGTACCTAGGAACAGCAGATGGCTAAGCTTGTTCCTTTTCTTTGCGCTGTATTTTCAAAGTAGTTAAGTTCTTAATAACTAATTAATTATGCACTTAAAAAGCACTGCTGAAATACTTTGTACATATTGCAACTAACTGTTTAAGTCATAACTTTCACAAAGTTTTCTTTAGTTAATTATTGTCTTTAACTTATTCTCGTTTTCGTGCTGTCATAAGTTGTAGAGTAGGGGGTTTTAGACTCAAGTTTTCTTTCAAAAAACTTTTTTAAAAATTAATATTTCCTTTTTTAATTGCAATATAAAAATTTGGATTTCTTTTGCATTGTTTTTCAGGTTTAAATTCTCTCTCAAACGAACTTCGCATTTCGTTATAGCTGAAAATTATTTCTAATTATTATGTCACTCTCACAGCTTGAGTTCTCTTTAATCTTCTCTCTGTTTAATAGTAACAGATGAAGAGCATGGGTCGGGCCAGGAAGGTTAATGGATGCAAGCGAAATTGTTAACTAGTGCTAGGTCATACGACTCTGCGGAGGACAAGACATATATATATTTTTTAAAACAATTTTAGGTGGGAATGTTACTTGCATCTATGGCCTTGCAGAAACCCATTTCCAACTAGGTCTTTGTGGAAGTGAGAAAATGCAGAGTTTTTGCTGGTCCTTGATAAAGCCAAGGCTCAGTATTCTCGACACCTTCTACATTCAGTTGTTTTATTTTATTTTTTTATCTTTTCTCCTTTTACTCACACCGGTAGATACATAACCTTTTCTATGTTGTACTTGGTGTGAGTCAAAATTATATATGTATTTTTTTGCTTAGGTATCTTCTTAATAGAATATATATATATTCTATTAAGACCTAAGCAAAAATATTTTTGACTCATACCTAGTACAACATAGAAAAAGTTATGTATCTACCGGTGTGAGTAAAAAGAAAAATAAAATAAAACAACTGAATGTGGAAAGTGTCGAGAATACTGAGCCCTGGCTTTATCAAGGACCAGCAAAAACTCTGCATTTTCTCACTTCCACAAAGACCTAGTTGGAAATGGGTTTCTGCGAAGCCATAAATGAAAGTAATTAGCCCACCAAAAATTTTTTAAAAATATATATATATATAAGTCATGCCCTCCTCAGAGTTGTATGACCTAGCTCTAGTTTACAATTTAGCTTGCATCCATAACTTTTCTGGCCCGACCCATGCTCTTCATCTGTTACGATTAAACAGAAAGAAGATTAAAGAAAACTCAAGTTGTGAGAGTGACATAATAATTAGAAATAATGTTAAGCAATAACGAAATGCCAAGTTCGCCTGAGAGAGAATTTAAACCTGAATAGCAATGCAAAAGTTTTCCAAATTCTTACATTGCAATTAAAAAAGGAAATATTAATTATTTAAAACTCAGTCAGATTCTTGAAAGAAAACTTTATTCTAAAACCCCCTACTCCACAACTTCTGACAACACTGCATCCTGTTCCCACTAAAGGGGCTCTGACGACCACCAATAGCGGTATAACTATACCATCGGGATTAGAGGAAATTCTATCCCACACTCACCAACCCGCTTGGCCAGCGTGGTGAGTTATGGCCAAACCCCTCCAAAATGATTCCACAACTTAAATCTTGGCCCTCAGTCTCCGGCAGCTGGAATGTACCTGGCCAAGGCAGCGGCCAGTGCGACAAGAAGGCAGAGGGTGCTAAGAATCACAGGAGGACCGGACTAGGCTGCCATCTGATGCTGACCTTGGCTACGTATAATGGACGCTCCCTATCTTCTGATTAAAGGCTTCTTGAATTGGAAGAGGAACTGCAAAGGATCAAGTGGGACATCGTGGGGCTAAGTGAGGTAAGGAGATCTCATCGAACTGAAAAGTGGACATCTCTTCTACTATCGTGGAACAGATACTGGCAGAACTAGTGGTGTTGGATTTATAATAAACAAGAAACTGAAGGATAAAGTTGTAGAAGTTGAAAGTTCCTCTGACAGAGCTGCACGACTTGTTATCCAACTCTCGAAAAGATACCAGGCTCAGATTATTCAAACTTATGCACCCACCACAAGTCATCCTGAAGAAGAAATTGAAGAATTTTATGAGGAAATTCGTCATCTAAATAATAAAGGTAAGCAGCACTTTAAGATAATTATGGGAGATTTCAATGCAAAAATAGGGCAACGGCAACAGAATGAAACTTCAGTAGGTAAATTCGGTCACGGCAACAGAAACCATCGTGGAAATACTCTCGTTGAGTTTGCAGAGGCAGAAGGGTTTTTCATCTTGAACTCCTTCAAGAAAAAGCCACACAGGAAATGGACATGGAGACATCCAAATGGGACGACAAGTGAAATTGATTTTATTATGTGTAACAAAAAATTAGTCATAGAAGACTGCAGTGTGCTAAACAAGTTCAACACAGGTAGTGACCATAGATTGGTGAGATGTAAGATGCACCTCAACACTAAACTTGAACGTGGCAAGCTCATAAGACAAACAAAATCTATTGACATAACCAACCTTAAAAAACTCCACAATACCTTCAAGTTGGAACTGAAGAACAGGTTCTCTGCTTTAGAAGGCCTAACATCAGAAGAAGTGGACATCTCTGAAGTTAACAGAAAAGTAACCAAAGCTCTTATGGAAACAGCAACAAAATTAGCTGGGTCTAAGAACAAGTTGCATGTAAACAAATTATCAGGAAAAACGAAAATGTTGATGAAAAAAAGAAGAGAGATGAGGACAACTAAAGAAGGTGTAACTTCCAAAGTGGAATATATAGAGCTATGCAAGACAGTAAGAAAAAGTATCACTGAAGGCGTAAGAAAATTCAACTGTGAACTAGTGAGGAAAGCAATTTAAAACAACCAAAGCCTAAAGATAGCAAAGGGACATCTCAGTAAGGGAAGAAAACAGATTATGGCACTGAGAAAAGAAGATGGTTCTGTAACAAGAAATAGAGGCGAAATTTTGACAAGAGTGAAAGATTTCTACTCCAAATTATATGAAAGGGATGATACATGCACTCCAGACATCATGAAAGATACCAGTACCAGAGTTCCTCCAGTCCTTCCAGCAGAAGTTGCACGTGCAATCAAGAACATGAAGCGGGGAAAAGCTCCAGGAGAAGATGGAATTACTGTAGACATCATACAAGAAGCAAGTGGAGAAATCGAAACAGTACTCGCCCAAATTTTCACTCGATGCCTTAATGAAGGGAAGATTCCTGAAGATTGGAACACCGCTACAATGATCCTGCTACATAAGAAAGGTGACATTGAGGATCTCGGAAACTACAGACCTATCAGCCTCCTATCAGTAGTTTATAAAATCTTCACTAAAGTTCTTTCACACCGCTTGAAGGTAACACTGGACATGGCTCAAACGAGAGAACAAGCTGGATTCAGGAGTGGCTACAGCACAATAGATCATATCCACGTACTGAGAGAACTAATTGAAAGAGCGAGGGAATATGAACTTCCATTGTGCATGGCTTTTATCGATTATGAAAGAGCCTTTGATTCGGTGAAACCATCAGCAGTTACAATGGCTCTGAAAACCTGCGGTATTGAAGATGCATACATTGTTATTAATAACATCTATGAAAATGCAAAGATTCGGCTGTTTGAAAATACAACACGTAAAAATTGGAAAGGGAGTGAGACAAGGTGACACCATATCTCCGAAGCTCTTTAATGCCACATTGGAGGGTGTTTTTCAGTCGCTGAGCTGGGAAAACAAGGGGATAAAGATTAATGGAGATTATCTAACCCACCTTCGTTTTGCTGATGACATAGTCATTTTTGCAACTACCCCATCAGAGCTGCAGAGTATGATCCAGCAACTTGCTGACACGAGTAAAGAAGTGGGATTAAAAATGAACTTTCAGAAGACAAAAGTGATGTTCAATGCTTTTACAAGAAATGAAGATTTATCGATTGATGGAGAAAAGCTGGAGATCACAGACACGTACGTTTATCTTGGACAGCAGATATCAAGTGAGGGTCACATTGATGAAGAAATTAATCGGCGTACAAAACTTGCCTGGAGAGCTTTTGGAAGAAACAGCATAATTTTCAAGAGCAATATGCCATTATGTCTTAAAAGGAAAGTGTTTGATCAATGCATCCTTCCAGTGCTTACGTATGATGCAGAGACGTGGACCTTAACTAAAAGAGACATACAAAGGCTGCAGACAACTCAAAAACGCATGGAGAGGTGCATGCTTGGTGTAACCAGGAGAGATAAGAAGAGGAACTAGTGGATCCGAAAAATGACAAGAGTGGAAGACATCATGATCAGAGTTAAATTCCTGAAATGGCAATGGGCTGGACATACTGCCAGAAAGACAGATCATCGATGGACAGCCGAAATTTTAGATTGGATTCCAAGGGACAGGAAAAGACCCAGAAGACCACATGGGAGATGGGTGGATGAAATTCGAAAGTATGCAGGGGTGACATGGAGACTGGCACAAGACAGACCGTTGTGGAGGAAACTTGGGGAGACCTTCGTCCAGCAGTGGATTGATAATGGTTGATGATGATATACACCCACTGGTGCCAGAAAAACTGGTACAGACGAGCTTATGCAAAATACATAGAAACTTCACTTATGCACGTACTCTGTTGCATCAAAGGAGGTTAGAATAAATGGAGTAAGGATGACGTCACAAACTTGAAGCAGACGAATTTAATGTTCAAACGTCTCGCCAACATGGCAGCAGAGACTGATTATCCGCGACTTATCTCAAACGTCTCACCAACATGGCGGCAGAGGCTGTGACGTTTCGGTGGCTTCACTTTGATTACACGAGGGGAATGGCTGGCCTTTACTCCATCTATTCTAACCTCCTTAGTTGCATCCGCCAGTGCGTATATAAAGCGATAGACATCGTTGCCAGCTGTCAGAGCTGTTTTCGGCATGAGAATGACAAGTAATAACGATTTAAGCGATTTTGAACGCGGTGTCATATTTGGCCAGGGTTCCCACCTCACCTGGAAAACGGAAAACCTGGAATTCTCAGGGAATTTGAAAATGGTTCCAAAACTCAGAAAATCCCCCACCCCTTTTTTTTGTAAAAAGCAATGGATACTTTATTTTGCCAAAATAACTTATTTTTTCAAGATTTCAAACTTTTGCTTGCAATTACTGCCTGCCTAGAATTTGGTAGATCTTATTTTCAGTTATACACTGCTGGACAATTGCTAAGGACGGATCATAAACGGCTATATAGCGCGTAAAAAAGTAAGTGTGGTTGGATGCCAAGTGAAATAAAATAATGTCAGAATGCCAGGACATTACAAGAAAGACAATTTATTGTGCTCTGAAATCCAGAAGTCTTTGGAACGTGTTCAAGGGACCAACAGGCCATTTTGTGCAGAATACGTAAACGCGAAAAAAATGCAATTACCGTCCGCAGGCGTTCCGGCGTAAGATGTCAATACGGGATATGGCCACCATGGAGGGTGATGCACGATTCCACACGTCGTGTCATGCTTTGCACAACATTATCAAGCAGCTGTTGGGGTAATTTATCCCATTCCTCTGTCAGTGCACGGATGAGGGTGTCCTTGTTTATTGGAGTGCATTGGCGACCAGCAAGACTCCTCCCCAAAGCATCCGACACATTTTTAATGGGATTCAGATCTGGAGAACGTGCTGACCATACGAGGCGTTGAATATCCTCACTCTCAAGACACTCCTGGACAGCGACTGTTCGATGACATGTTGCGTTGTCGTCCATGAAAATGAATCTATCACCGACAGCACCACGGAACATGCGAACATGAGGTAGCAGAACATCATTACTGTATCATTGGCCAGTCATAGTCCCAGTTGGAAGCACATAGAGGGACGTACGGCCATTGATCATGATGCCAGCCCATACCATGACACTACATGTCGGATATCGGTCCCTTTCCTGTATGTTTGCTGGACAATATGCAGTACCACTATCACGCCGGATCAGTTGTCGTCGACAATCAGACGATAGACTGTATCTACTCTCATCTGAGAAGAGGACAGCAGACCAGTCGTTATCAGTCCAATTGCGATGTTGATACCACCATTGCAAACGGGCGGTACGGTGACGTCTGGACAATGGGATGCACACAACAGGACGGCGGCGATATAGTCCTCCTTCATGCAAACGTCTGGCGACAGTTTTTCGGGAGATCCGCTTGCCAGTAGCAGCCATAAACTGATTTGCTACCTCACTAGCTGTGCTGCGCCGGTGTCTTTTTGTTGATAGCACTATGTACCGATCTTCTGCAGGTGTCGTACTGCGAACACAACCTCCCCCGTGACGTTTGCTACACTCTCCATTTGTTTGAAATGATTTCCAAAGCCTTGAAACAACACTGTGGCTGACGTCGAACTCCCTGGCAACATCTGTTATTTTTCGCTCTTCTTCAATCTTGCCAATAATACGGATACGCGTAAAATCATCTAGGTGATGTCGGGTAGACATACTGAAAATTGCAAGTTCGTCAATTGATTCTTTCCCTTTCAACTTTGCATTTGAACAACAACGGTCAATACGCGTCAAATCCTTTATATCTCTTATCAGCGCTATGACGTCACGAACAAGTTCGGCAATCCAAAATTTGCATACGCACAACACGTCTTACTGTATCCCGCACTTATGCTAATTTCCACATTTTCCTGCCTTCCATTTTATGGTTGCTATCGTTGCTATTGTCATCCGTCCTTAGCAATTGTCCGGCAGTGTATTAAGTATTTCCTTTATTCTCTAAAAAAAAAGATGCAAAATTGAATTTTTAAAATTGTCAGTTATTAAGCTTTTGTTCAATTTCTGCAGGCAGTTGTTATAACATGGAACGGCACAAGAGAACCAACCAAATGATGGATCAAAGTCCTTTGTTTGTTCTCTTGAAACATGTTTCTTTGAACAGAGCCATTCCATCATTAAGCTTGGCTACATTGTGCTGTAGAAAAACAAACTATTCAACTGACAGATTTTTTCTTACATATGACTTGTTTCTATGGGAATATATTTACAAATTCCGTGTGGGTAGTATTCACAAAAAGTTCACGGAACTTTGTTACAGAACATATGTGCACAGTTAGTTGTCATTAATGAAAAGCAGGTAATTTTATAAAGACAAATTACGTAAAGAATTTACAAGTGTGTGCTTTGGTGAGAAAAATGAATGGAACGAAATGAAATGTAACAATTCTTTGAGACATGCCACTCTGGAAAACTTTAAAAACCACCTGGAGAACCTGGAAAAGTCAGGGATTTTTTTATTACTTTTGAGTGGGAACCATGTTGGCGCTCGTGAGATGGGCCATAGTATTTCGGAGGTAGAAACGAAGTTCGGATTTTCACGGACGACCATTGCAAGGGTGTACACCGTGACTACAAGAATTCCGGGAAAAACTTCAACCTACAATACCAGTGTGGCCGTAAAAAGACATTGGGTGAACATGACCATCGTCGGCTGTCAAGAATAGTTTCATGCGATAGGCATTCAACACTCTCGCAGGTATCGTCGGAATTCAATGCTTGAGCCTCATCAAACATCAGCGTCCGGGCTGTGCAACGTACCCTGCACGATATAGGCTTTGGGAGCCGACGCCCAACGCGAGTCCCCTTGATGGGTGCACCACACAGAGCTATGCGCCTCGCTTGGGCACGGCAACATCGCCACTGGACACTTTATGACTGGTAACAAGTAGCCTGGTCTGACGAGTCACGTTTCCAACTGTATCGGGCAGATGGAAGGATTCGTGTGTGGCGCAAACCCCATGAAGCCATGGATCCCGCCTGTCAACAGGGAACTGTACCGGCTGGTTGGGGTCCGTAATGGTATGGGGTCTGTTTAGCTGGACTTCACTGGGACCCCTGGTACGTCTACAAACGTCTGTGACCGGCCAACGCTATGTGCGCATCCTTTCTGACGAAGTACACCCGTTCATGCCCTGCATTCATGCTGATGGGTTGGACCTTAGAGGTCGGGTCCGGTCTTTGCTCATTTCTAAGTTGGGAAAACGGGCCGAGCCTTCAATATTTAATGTAAAACAGACACAGGCCGAGCAGATTTTTTTTTATGAGCAAAACTAACCCTGTACGGCGCCTTCCTCGTTTGAAAAATTCACAACATAATAGCAGCAGGATAAGATTGAATAATTTCCACTGATGGAAAAAAATAGGAGTTTTACGACATCCTCCCCTCCTACAAAACAATTGTAGTGGGGTGACCTCCCTTAGTTTTTCTATGTGAATGTGCCCCCCCCCCCACCCTTCCCTCTCTCTCAGAATTCTACCCTCCTCTCATGCTTCGGGGCAGGCTATTAACTGCAGCATTTCTAAACCGAGCCACTCCTCTCGCAGATGTTCTCTAGATGTGTGAAAAGCTTTTAAGTTGTCTTAAATGGCACTGGAGAAATAGGCTGGGAGAAACTTATTTCGGTGTATAATCTGTTACGTATTTTCCCCATTTGTACTCTCAGGGAGCCGTTTTCAAAATTTCTGTGACTCTGGTTAGTTGGGCAGTCTGTCTTTGTTTTCCCTTAGCATAAATACTCTTCCATACTTATTATGGAGTTTAAGAAAGCGAAAGATTTTCGCGAAAAAATCGAAAAATCGCTTCCGGAGAATATGTGCTTGTAGACAATGTAAAGGGGAAAAGCGATATTTTTAAATATTTTAAATTACTGTCCCGTTCTGAAACTAGTTGGCCGGAAAGTCGTTGTGCTGTGCACTAAATGCAAAAACTTTTTAGAGTTACGATAGCACGAAATCTGGAACATCGTATCTTAAGCGACACAAATGTGTCTCCGCTACTGTGCAGAACAGTTCTAAAGTTTTGACATCCTATTTTCAACTTGATGCTTCATCTGTTCCTAAAAAGAAAAAGAGGAAATCCTTCGTAGTTGTGCGAATATGTGCAGCAAGGATTTAAGACCTTTTGATATTATTGGTGGCCAAGGATTCATTCAGGTAGCTCAGGCACTAATAAAGATTGGCTCCGTTCATGGCAATGTCCTACCTCACCCAACTACCATATCTAGGCAAATAACAATCAGCAGATGAGCTTCGAAAAACACTCGTGCTGAAATAAAAGCGGCTATAAACAGAGGATGTTGTGCAGCGACAACCGATATGTGGACCGACGATTTTAAAAACGATTTTTTTTAAAATCGTTATACCACAGTAACAATTCATTATTTTGAATGAAGTTTGTTTAGCCGATTGCTATTCACGTGCAATTTCCCCGATGAGCGGAAAACTGGCGATAACATCAGAAACGAACTTAGATTTCTGCAAATTGGTTTGGATTGCGATGCAGTGGCTAAACTGACATTTGTTACTGATCAATGAGCTAATAAAATCAGTGCTCTGCAACCTTTTGAACTGCATAGCGCATGTGATAAACACTGTTAATATGGAACATTTAAAAAATCAAAGTAATATTTAAAACTTTAATTGCCGCAAATCAGTAGTCACATATTTGAAGCAGAGTGGACTGGTAAATCGTTTAGTTAAGACAGTTCACCAGGATGTGGAAACGAGGTGGAACTCTGAGCTTAGAAATCCTTGAACAGTTCATAGCCAGCGAGACGAAATATTTGAAATTTTTGCAGAAAGAAATGAAGAATACAGACTTTGTGATTTAAAGTCGGATGTTCTCAAACATTTGATAGGTTTTCTGCAACCATTTCAGAATGCAACAACAGCGTTAGAGCGTGAAAAATGGTACCGAAAGTTAAAATTAAACAGTTGTAAAATTGAGAATGAAGATCCTCCATTTCTGAAATACCTAAAAATAAAGGGCCACCAAGTTTATTGCAAGCAAATTTTCGATAAAAATTCAACATAAAATTGCCACGTTTTTATGTCACTCTTTTCGCCAATTAAGATGTTGAATGAAGTAGAAAAGCAGAAGTTTTAAAGGTCGTACGACATCAACTTCTCAAAATCGATGCCGAAATGAACCCTTCCTTCTGGGCCAACTGCTATTGATGGTGAAGTGTTTCAAAGAGAAGAAAATGAAATCTGATTTCAGTGACTGTGGGAAGATGAGTGTGAGATATTTAGAGCTCAGATCTACTTTGCCATCTGACGACAATATTAATCTGTGGTGGAAAGACCATGAAGAAGAACTGCCTAAACTTTCCAATATTGCCAAGAAATATTTGTGTATTCCAGCTTCCAGCACCAGTAGTGAGCGAAATTTTAGTGAAGCAAGTTTACTTGGACAACAGCGTAGAACAAGACCGAAACCTGAAGCTATTGATGCAATGTTGTTTTTGCACAACAATTTGTAATGTTGCAGTCAAAATGAAGCGCTGTAATAACTTCTACGCAAAAATGATAATTTCCTATTTTTGTAAACATTTTATAAGTATAAGCAGGTATGTAAAATTATTCAATGTTTTTTTCATGAAATCAATTATTTATTAGCAAATTACTTCAGTCTTGTGAAGGATAGAGTGGGTTGGTTATTAACCAACTTTAATTTAATAACTGGTTAATTTGCAAAACAGCCCAAGGCCAACTTAGGAAATAAACTGTATCCACTCCCCCTTGTCATAACTTACAAAGAGACTTGAAACTATGGTTCATTTTAAAATACAAAAGAAAACTGTATTAGCTGCTTTAATTCCTAAAAAAGTAAAATAAATGACAAAAAAGGAAAGTACCAAAACAATAAATCGTGACAAGCAATTCCTTGTCAACAGTAGAAAAAACATACTTCTGATAAATTTCCTTTCTTTGCAGAAAAGGACAGTGAAGATTGAAATTTCTTGGAGAAATAAAAGTACTAAGCAATTTAGAAAACAATGTAAAGTTACTTTAAAAATGGTAAAATTTCAGAATGAAGCTATAAGAGGAAAATCGAACAAACTATTTTGATATCCCATATTTGTAGTACTCTACCAAAGAAAAAAAAAAGATAAATCGGTGAAGTGGGGGAGGGATGGATGTTTTTTTCATTTTTATTAGACGATTCTCGTAAAAAAACTCAAAATTTACCCCGTAGAGATCTCACTAAAAGACTGACAAGCCTAATGATTTGTTATTTAAATTGACTCCTCCTACTAAATTAAGCAATAAAAAAAAAAAAAAAAAAAAAATTATTTAGTCAAAGATAATTCTATCAGATTCTCAATATTTTAAGGGACATTTCATATTTAATATTTCACACTTCCATTAAATATCTAAATGAAATGTCTCATTTAGATATTTAATGGAAGTGTGAAATGAGATGGTGGCCAGTCCTCCTGTGGCCATTTATCTCAACCTATTGACTCCCATACAAATGAAAACCTGAAATCTAAAACTGAAATTAAAAGTATTTCTCATAACGCCTTATAGGCTATTGTTATTCTTACATTTCCCTTTCTGTTTTAAAGACTGGCCAGGATATAACTGGCCTTTTTCTTTTTTTAGTCTCAAAGTAAATACATAAGATTTGTGTGCCTATCAGACGGATACACTTTATTTAATTCTTTAGTCCTCTCCTCAGTACAAATAAACATGGTATTATGGGTGCAGGATAAAACGATAAATGGCCACAGGAGGACTGGCCACTAACCGGAGAAATCACACAAAGATATTAGGGAGTCTTGTAATATGAATTGTACTTTTGACTACTCCGTCTTCACATCCGCAGTTATAATCCACAAGAAATTCCATAATTTTGTGTTTCCTAAATTGTGGTATTTAGTCTTAGTGAGACTTCTCTCATACAGTTAATTCCACAACACTGTAAATATTCGATTAAATAACTACAATTCTGTGTGATCTAGGGACCATATTTTCATGTTTTTTAAAATTCAACTAATGAAATGCTCTATGACCACGCCTTTCGCTGGTATTCATGGCCTTAGGAGGGGGTTGCTTAATGAAAAAATGTGAAATATAAAGAAACATCAGTCTGATTGGGTGCAGATTTTACGGATTTATAAATTACGCACAACTAAAGAATTTATCTTCCGGCATCGGCTATTGCTGGTATCCTGGTATGTGCGAGTTCGGGCTTCGTGGGATTATTCCTAAAAATATAACGTTTTCATGCTATAGGTACAACTAAAAAATTCTCGGCAGCCGTTTGCTACAACTGGTTGCTTGGAAGGGGGCTTTAATCTTAAAAATATAATGAATATCTAGTCGAATCAAGCCGAAGTCAGCAGTTTAGGATTAAGCCCCCCCTCCCCCAAAGTTCCAGATGCAGCAGATGGCTACCGATAATTTGTATTTTTTTTTATAACTAAATATGTGTTCCCTATTGTACTAGAAATAATTTTATGTTTTTGGGATTAAAACGCCCCCCCACACACACACAAACAAGAGACATTGGGTTCCAGCGATATGCTATGCCAGCAGAGATAGGTGCAGTTTATAAAGCCATAAAATCTTCTCCCAGTAGAACGATCGGACGCATAATTCTGGATATTTCCGGGTCCTGCGGTAGGAAATGATAATTTGAAAGGCATGGAAATTGTCTTTTACATGCAATATTTTTGAGTATACAAGCCCCCCCTCCTCAGACGTCACGTGACTTATACAGAGTCTCAGAAATATTCCGAATTAATGTTTATTGTAATAGAATACGTGCAGCAATTAAGTAAACGAAAACCCTTCAGGAGTCAAATGGCCGAGTGCACCAGGTGTCAAATTCGTGTTTAGTAATTGTTGAAATTTCACAGGACCTTGGAAACGGGAGAAATATACGGGCCGGGCCGGGCCGGGCCGGGCTTTCCAAATTAAGGTCCGTGCAGATCTCTATTGGGCCTGTTCCAACAGAACAATGCACCTCCACACAAGTGTCGGCACGCCACATTATGGTTAAAGGAGCATTCATCTGAGTTTGGGGTGTTGCCATCCCACCCAGGTCTGAACGTGATAGAACACATTTGGGATGCCATGCAACGCGCTATCGAACACAGGAATCCAATACCTAGGAATACACCCGAATTGTGGAACGCTCTGCAGGAAGTTTGGTGTGCATTGCCTACAGCATATTTCCAGAAGCTATAGTGGAGTCCATGCCCCGTCGTATTTCTGCAGTCCTGCGCTCCCGTGGGGGACCTACCTAGTATTAGACTGGTGTACCAGTTTTTCTGGCACTTCAGTGCGAGTGTGTGTACACTGAGTGGCCACTTTATTATGACCACCCCCTCAGTACTTCGTTGGGCCACCTTTTGCCTTTAATACTGCGTCGATTCTTCGTGGCATGGACTCTTCGAGATTTTGATACGTGGTTTGTGGAATCTGAGACCATGCTTGATGAATAGCACTTACCAGGAGTGTGAGATTGCAGGGTTGTGGATCCAGCTGTCTGATGGCTCGTTCAACTTCATCCCACAAATTCTCAATGGGGTTGAGATCTGGACATTGTGGGGGCCACCTAAGCAAAGTAAACTCATCGGCATGTTCCTGAAACCAA
Organism: Macrothele yani; assembly: GCA_039090855.1. NCBI lineage: Eukaryota > Metazoa > Arthropoda > Arachnida > Araneae > Macrothelidae > Macrothele > Macrothele yani. The sequence goes on along the minus strand of CM077016.1, from coordinate 68,681,061 downwards.
TCCTGTACATACGAGCACTATGGCAGGACGCATTATCTTGTTGAAAGTAGCCATTGGGATAAACCATCCACATGACAGGATGCACTTGGTCTGCAACGATGTTTAGATATGATGTGCCAGTCAGACGTTGATCAACACGAATTAAAGGGCCCAAATCATAACGTTGCCTGCACCAGCCTGAAGGGTTGTGGCAATGCATTTGGGGTCCATGTTTTCGAGCTGTTTCCGCCAAATTCTCACTCGGCCATCGTCATGGTGCAACTAAAAACGCGATTCATCGGACCACATAATTTGTTTCCAATTATCGACTGTCCAATCCTTGTGCTCCTGTGCGAACTGGAGACGTTTTCTCTTGTTAACTGCAGACAGCAAGGGTGTTCGAACAGGCCTTCGGCTGCCATACCCCATCCGATGCAGTGTACGGCGAACAGTGCGTGCAGAGATCATTTGAGGGGATCCTTGATTAAGATAGTCTGTAATTTGCTGCACTGTTGCCCTTCTGTTGTCTGTTACCAGTCTGGACACACTCCGTTCCGCCCGAGCCGTCACTAGTCGATGACGACCACACGTTGCACGCAGATACCCAGTTTTTTGGCTGACAGTCCAGTTTTTAAACACTTTGACAACAGCTACTGTGGAACATTTCACGAATGCGGCGGTTTCGGTGATACTCGCTCCATGGCTCCGAGCTACAATCACCCCACGTTGAAAGTCCGTCAAATCGCATTTTTTACCCATCTCGTCACCAAGAAGTCACTTCTACTACTGTCGCAAGCACTAAGCTTTCCCCTTTTTATACTAGCCTCGCCCTCTGGCGGCAACAGCGTGCAGCCATAGCTCATTTGCTTAAAACTGCCAGGTGGTCATAATAAAGTGGCCACTCAGTGTATATACACTGAAGAGGAATTGAATTAGAGATACCTGTCTAGTTACGTGTAGCACCACCTTTCGCCCTGATGACGGCGGCGATTCGTCTCGGCATGGACTCAACAAGACACCGGAAGCGTTGGGAAGATATACGGATCCATGACCCCTGAACCAGCTCCCACAGTTCACGAAGATTTGATGGAGGGGGGTCAGAGCCTCTAACACCTCTCTCGATGGCATCCCAGATGTGCTCGATGGGATTGAGGTCAGGTGACCTAGCTGGCCAAGGAAGCGATGTCACGTCGGTGGAGTGTTCATCCAACCATTCGGATACAATTCGGGAGCGATGGCACGGTGCATTGTCTTGTTGCAGGATGAGGTCCCCAGTGGGATGTTGAAAACGCACAAACGGGAGCAAATGGTCGTCCAGGATATCCCGGTAACGTTGACCTGTGAGGAACGATGTCACATGTACCAGGGTTCCCATTTCAGTCCACGTAAACAGTCCCCAGACGAGAATGCCACCCCTACCATCTTTAAGAGTACCCTGCTGGCAAGAAGGATCCATCGCTTCATGCGCCGTACTCGTACCCTGCCATCCGCATGTACCAACGTGAATCTCGACTCATCAGTCCAGGCAACATTTTTCCACATGTCTAGGGTCCAGTGGCGATGTTCCCGCGCCCATGCTAATCTTTGCACCCTGTGATGTGCGGTCAGCAGCGGTACCCTCGTGGGTAGATTGCTTCTGTACCCCATAGCGAGGAGATGGTTCTGGATGGTGTGGATAATACGCTTTCCAACATACCAGAAATCATTACTCAAGTTATGAGAATAATGGTTGTGGAATAAATCTCGGTCCTTTTTTTTTTTTTTTTTTTTTTTTTGATTGGAGGTTTAACGACCACCGTGAGCAACTCAATGGGCTATAAGCAGTCACCCGTCCCTAATTTAGGGTCACTGGTTCCAGGGAAGGGAGAGAGCCAGTGCCGTAAGACAAACACAACATCCATGCCTCACCGGGATTCGAACCCGGATCCCTTACAGACGAACGATCAGAGGCCAGCCCCTTAGACCACTGCGCCACCGGGGCGGCAATCTCGGTCCTGTGCCTTGACCTTTGATCCCATTTCGATGATATTCAACAGAACCGGTTCGGTATACCTCCGAAATAACAAAGTTTTGTCGCAATAGAAGCATTTTTACGTAAGTTATGATGCACAAGGGCTATGGAATAGACCCCTAACCTTTGACCCCATTTCGCCCATTTTCAATAGAATTCGTCCCCAGGCAGGCCCCTACAACATACTAACATTTCATCCAAATCGAAGCATTTTTACGTAAGTTATGACGCATAATGGCGATGGAAGTGATTTCGCTCCTATGTCCTGACCTTTGACGCCATTTCGCCCATTTTAAATAGGTTTTGTCGCCAGGTAGTCCCCTACCATATACTAAAATTTCATCGAAATCGAACCTTTTTTACGTTAGTTATGACGCATAACAGCAGTGGAATGGATCCCGCTCCTATGTACTGACCTTTGACCCCATTTCGTTCACTTTAAATGGGGTTCCTTCCCAGGTGATCCCCTACCAGATACTAAAATTTCATCGAAATCGAAAGATTTACGCGAGTTATCGTGCGGACGGACATACGCACACAACGCGTGACGTAATGAGGCAGATGGGAATCGCGACCATCTGCTCGCAAGAGTGTGACGTCATAAAACTTTAATAGGATCCACACACAACGCGTGACGTAATGAGACAGATGGCGTGACCGCGCACCAACATTCTCAAACGCGAGATTGTGAAGTCATAAGATTTCTAAGCATTGGGTAACATTAATGGAACGACGCCATGACACTAAAACGTTATAATTTGGGGTGGTTATTTAACCCACTAAACGAATTCTCCTAAAGTCGAGATCAAGCTAAATCGATTTCTAGTACCAGAAAATGGTAGGTTAACGACTTTCAAAATTCTTAGCCGTTTTCAAAATAAAATGTACATACATACATACAAGAATTGCTACTTTAAGGTGGACGTCAAGTAATTTTGCTTCCTATACTTCCAATGGAAAAACTTCTGTACACATTTTCTTCACAATTAATGCGTTCCCAAGGATGAAAATTTGAACATCGATTAAAATAGCTTCATTTCATAACTTGGAATACTTAATATTTTCTAAACCATAACCGTAATTATGCAATCCAACATTTATTTGTCCACTGACGTCATCAAAGTACAGGTCGCGCCATCTTTTTTCTGGTTTCAACACCACCAAAGGAAACGTTTTTTAATAAAATTATGGTTATGTTTTAGAAAATGTTAAGTATTCCAAGTTATAGTCTGAAGTTATTTTAATCAATGTTCAAATTTTCATCCTTGGGAACACACTAATTGTGAAGGAAATATGTACAAAAGGTTTTCCATTGGAAATATAGGAAGCAAAATTACTTTACGTCCACCTTAATAGTGTGGGATAAGGGCGATGGAATGAATCCCGATCCTATGTCCTGACCTTTGACTCCATTTGTCCCATTTTCAATAGGGTTCGTCCCCAGGTAGTCCCCTACCACATACTAAAATTTCATTGAAATCGAACCATATTTACGCAAGTTATGACGCATAAGGGCAATTGAATGGATCCCGCTCTTATGTCGTGACCTTTGATCCCACTTCACCCATTTTCAATAGAGTTCGTCCCCAGGTTGTCCTCTACCACATACTAAAATTTCATCGAAATCGAACCATTTTTACGTGAGTTATCGTGCCGACAGACGGTTGGAAAAAGCTGGAGCATATACGCTTCTTCAACCTATGGTTGGAAAGCGTAAAAAAGACATTGCTCATAATGAAACGGTTAACTTTCCCTCAACTTCCTCTCCCCCAGCGAAGCTTTTAACTCTGGTTGTGCTTTTGGAAACACCAACGTATTAATACAATAGAGTTAAAAAGGGGGCACTATGTACAATAGAAATTAAATCAGTATTCACTTTTCTCTTTTGATAGATTACAATATACCTGCACCGCAACACGAAAGTCTTTGTGCTCTGGAGATTTAGGTTTAATAAATTTGGTCGTGGACATTGTGGGTTAGCAATTAGCATTAGTAGTTTGATGGCAGTTTAGATAGTCAACATTTATTTGACATTTCAGTAGCCATCCCCTTAATAATGAAAAAAAGCATGACTTGAATTGGAAATTAAAAGAAAATGTGGACATAAATAAAAAAGTTTGAAAAGTATGAAGCAGTAACAAAATTATTCGGCGATTTCTTTAAAAATAAAAGTTCATACCTTTCCTTCAGAAAAGCTTCCACAGCTCCTTTTTTTCCATTTATTTGATTTCTTCATGATCCACATGTCTTGAATTTTGTTTCCTGAGCTGAGGAATGTTTTAAAAGCCAAGTTTTCACGTAAGGTAAAGGATCCCAGAGAGACACTGGTGGGCCATTTAGCTTAATAAACATTAATGACGAAACATGTTTAATCAGAAGTCTGCTGCGCGTAGGGCTGATTATGTTATTCATTGCACTGAATCCTCGTTCACACTCGGAAGAACTGCATGGCAAAGAACTTACACAATTTAAGAGAGGGCGCAAACCTTATGGGATCCTCTTACCCCCATTTTCAAGATAATCCCTGAAGCAGATTAGAATTTTGATTTTATCCAATCGGAACATTTCACACACTCGTTTTACAGTCCCGTCCGTAGATCACAGTGAGATCCGTTAGTAACAAGTTTGAATCAAGAACATTTATGTCGCTCATTAATTGATCGTAATTTTCTTTGTTTGTAACTTTTCCTGTTTGCTTTACATTGGAACATTGAGTAGTATGGCATCGGTTCTCTAAGCTGTTGATTATGCTGGTTAAAAATTGCCCTTTTTCAGTTTCTTTTAACTTTCTGTTGGGGTAAAAGTGGACTCCCTTGAAGTTGCCCTTTTTGAAGAGCTTCCTCGCATTCTTCTGAATCATCGCCTGGGTTGTCCTTCATTGACTTCAGCACAAAGACTGATCTTCGAATAAGCTTATCAGCTCGTGATATGTTGCAGTTTCTTTCCTGTAACTCTGCAGACAAGCATCCAATTTCTTCTAAAACATCCTGAAAAAGGGGCTAAATCAATAAAAAAACTCCACTGATTGTAGTCTATTTAGTAGGCCACAGTACTTTGACTTTTCACTTCCTGTTCTAGATGAATCAGTTGATGCCTGCTTAAAAGTGTGCTGCTAGAGCAGGGTTCGATTTCCATACCGCTTGAACAGTTCTGAAGCTACTTGAAATCCACCTAGCATAGAAAATGCGACCAATCTTCTTTAGACGAATGCCTAGCTCATAACCGAGAGCTTCCAATTCCCGGCAGTTATTTGGTGATTAAGACTGCATATCTCCTCAATGAAGACTTGGAAGTGATGGGAAGAATTTTGGTCATACTGACAGGAAGTTCAACCGATGGTTCAAACAGTGCCAAATCAGGATGTTTCAGAATTTTTCTTTTAATAACTTAGCAACTCCAGATTTCACACCCAGCATAACACTAGCTCCATCACTTGCAAAGCATAATAAATTGTTTTGGAGGTAGTGTTCATCCAGTCTATACGATTTTAAACACTGGAGTAGTGATGCTGCTATTGTGGAGGCTTTTTGATCTTCAAGTTCAACCAGATCAAGAAAAACTGTTGTATCTTCATCGTTGAGGTGTTCTGATATAAACTATTAAGGTGGATTTTTTACTGAGAAGTTGATTCATCGATTAGTAAATAAATTTTGGCATTTTTCCTGACAAGTTTATTTCCTAGTTTCTTCTTAAATTCACTGGCGATGTGCTCAACAATTTCTGAACAGGTGGTTCGAGAATGCAAGGTCCCACCAACGTTCACACCATTTTTTTCTGAAGCTAAATCAGCTCCGTGTGATCGGTCAAAGGCCGAGAATATTTTGCTATGTAGTAGGCAGTATTAAATATTTTCGAAGTTGTTTCGTGATACTTATTAAGCTGATGCTGCGTAATGTTTTCCAATTGAGTTTTATTAGCTGATTTTATAATTTCTTCAGCTTTTCTGTGCGAATCTGACCCACCATGGAGGCTAATTTTGTTTCTTAGCGATTTCAATTTCTTCTCCGTGTCTCCACTATGATATTTTGAAGTTACTCCACTCGGAATTAATATATAGGCCCTGAGATTTATTTGGCCTTAGGGACTTAACCTTAGAACAAAAAATGCATCCCAAGCATCCGTCCTTACTATCTAGCCAAGGATGTTTCAGCTTTCTTTCAACCCACTGCTGATGAGACCACACATCAGGAAAGGTTTCCATACGCCCAGCTTCAGCACCAACATCATCTAAATCATTATGGACAGTTGCTGAATTACCAGATAGCTTGGGTTTCCTCGGCTACTCTCCTTGGCATACTCTCCAAAACTGCATTCGATTTTGACGAGGCTTCACTTTTTTGTAATAAAAAATACTATTTTACTTTGCTTGTGTTTTAAGCTATTTGGAGGATAAACGCCTGTTCTCTTCATTGCTGGTTATCACAAGCTGAAGAACAAAAATACTCAGATTAACTTCTTAGGTTGCGTAAATTTTGAAGTAGAAAAATAAATGAAAGAATGAAGGGAAAAAGAACTCCGCTGCGAGCAAAATAAAAACAGCTACTGCGAATCACAAGCTGCCTGTCAACAGACTTTACTCATCCCACCCCAAATTCAAGGAGGACAGAATTCAGAAAATACAAGTCCTCCCCTTTTCCACCCATTGAGAGGAGACATTTAAAACTTCAAATGTCACCGCAAATGGAATGGTACCCAGCTGGATGAATTTGCAGTTAGTCTCAATAGGGAAAGTTTTTGCCTATGGCCATTTGGCATAGGAAAAGCGGCTCCTCTCCCTCGACCGCTTATCTTAGGTGATGGAAGTTGTACAGCATTAACTACCACTTAAGAAATTCCAGATGGGATAACATCTGATTATATACAGTGGGGTGGGCAGCAGATGAGATCACACCACATGCAAAGTAAAAGGGCATTTAACGCCCTGCCATAAACTGTAAGAGCGGTAGTGTTACACGGCATTAGCAGTGTTCCTGCCGAGTCGGCCGGTAACGATGCTTGGGAACTGAAGTACAATTTAGTTGGCCGCGGCACCAGGTGAGAATCTCAGGTGCACTGCTGCACTCAAAGATTCACACCAGAACATAAAAAATGAAAAGTTGAATGACCCGAAGCACAAGGCTTGTGTGAATCCACCGTGTGAACAAAATAACAAATAAAAAATAAAATAATCTAAAAAAAAATGATACTTTGGGATCAGAGTTGTGCTGAGGTTCACCCGCAATCACCAATTCGTGACTGAGTGTAGTGGTCCGGATCTTACTCCGGTACATTCAATCCCCAACCAGAAAGTACAACACTCACTTTCGCAAATAACACACGATTCTCAAATACACAACATTTAATAACGTTTTGCGAGATTTAAACAGATACGGCGCTCTCTAGGCGCATAGACAATTGCCCCTCATATGTGGGCAGCATACGGTGTCACACTTTACTGTCGGAAGACGCAGCCGACTGAGTCTCCACCGGACTATCTGAACAAGAGATACTACTAGTTTACACACTAAATAGAGCTGCAGGTGATATTCATATAAAATTGCTTAGAGAATGAAAAAAAAATTATATGCAAACGATCACATTAAAAATACTCGCGACACAAAATACACAAGCACGTTAATTTGCGGTATAAGATTATAGGTGCGAAATACTGCCAAAGTTAATTAACTAAATCTAATAAGCATGCACATGCAGATCCCTTCCCCGCTCGCTTTGGCCCTGAACCAAAGTTAAAAGAAACTGTCCCGCCCCAGCGGAATTTGTGGCCACACCCTCTCCCTTATTCATGTAAAAAAAATAATCAGGAAATGGGCCCTGTAAGAAATTGAAATCTGTATGTGCAGGTATTTCCTCTGAGGTTCAGTCACTCAGCATTACTGCATCTATGTCCATGCAGCTTTGGGTGTCGGGATGGCACAAGTTCGCAGATGTGCGAAGAAAGAAAAAGGAAATATTCATCTACTTACAGTTTCGTGACTTTGCTGTGCAAATCCAGTGTGCATCACATAATATCACACGACAAAAAAAACACGCACACACACACAGACACTTGCACCATGTGGCAGCACCGATGATTCAACACTTCACTTTGACGCTTGATGTAAATGAAGCACACAATTGAAATGGTGATATCACGCCGCACTTTGTTGCGCTGATGCGAGTATACACGGATCCACTCTTGTGAAGATTTAAAGGTGGCCGTTAAACAAAATAGCCCCTCTCACATCTGCTGTTGCAGTTTCCGAGACTGATTTTCTGTGTTCCTGGGAAATGATTTCTGTTGTCGTGAAGAAATAATTCTGACAATCAACTGTTTGGAGAGTGGGACACATTCAATTCCGCTGCTGCTATAGTAGATTCAGTCAGTCGCTACCTTCCGTCCTTTTTGACCGTTCATTCCCAATTCAGTCAGTTCCTTTCAGTTAGCATAACATCTACCCTGCCTGAGTACGCAGTTCAAATATGCCCCTCGCAGGTTTTGTTTCCATTTTTTTATCGAGTTGCGACCGCCAGCCCAGAGATTAATTTTCTCGGCCGAGCGAAATCAGACGTGCTTTTACTTTAAGCGTATATCAGCAACTCAACATTTCACCTGTATATTTGTTAGGTATCGAAGCCACCGCTCTTACGCTCATATTTTTCTTTCGCCATGTTTTTATCCCGTCGCACTTACACGCAGTGGCTTCGCTGCTTACGTGACCACACACACGCACACATGGGGCCTCGCTTCGCCCCGTAAGACAAGCGCGTCTCTTCACTTCCTCCACAGTAGGGGATGAATGGGGGTGACGATTCCACACTGCAGTGGTTGGCATCCGAACCCGACTTTGCTTGGCTTCGCTTCTCATTGGAATCACCACTGTCCACTCGCAGACTTCTTAATTCCTCTGTAACTTGGCTTTCATTAGGCCAAACAGTCGCTGATTTCCATTACGCTCCAGCCTAGAAATTGCAGCTTTATCACGCGGATTTAGGCATTCCGCTGTCTTTATGGCAAACTGGCATCTCCAACAGCCGCCTCGAGTTGTCTCCATTTCTTACCAAATGCGGGGAGGTTTGCTGCTTCATTTTTCGCAATTCATTTTTTGCAGATCCAAGGCATCCAGCCTTTCACATCGGAGAGCGTACAGACAACTGAACTTTCTTCCTTATGTTCATGCCAAGTGCGAACTCTTATTTTTCTGCACGGACCACACAGAGAGCAATTGTTCTCGAAAATGCCCCAAACAATCGACGAATTTACGATTATTCGCTAAACTTTTTGTCCCCATCTTCATTCATTTACTCAAGTGGACCCCTCTTCGAAATGTACCTCTTTCCCTTTCCATGTTGCTTAGGCTTCCTGTCAGCTGCGCCCTGATATTTATGACCTAACAGAGCTATTCTGAGACCACCCAGCCAAAGAGAATTATTCGCCTCTTTTCTTTCCAAACCCCCAGATAAAACTTTATCTGCTGTTTACACTTTTAAACTCCAATCAAGCCTCGAACATAATTAATACTTAATTAATTTCACACATCAACCACGCCCATTAATTACTAAATTAATGGCGGGGTGGGTCGTAACATCGGTCCCTCCTCAAGAAATCCAGAAGTCCTCTTCTGGGCCTATCGCTTTGCTCTTATCAATTTCCAGAGCAACCATTGAGTGCTACCTTTTCCCACAGGTAGAAACAATTCAAAATGGCAAAAATATTGAGTTTCTTGCCTTCAAGAGCATTGGAGCGACTTCCTAATTATCCCGCAATTTTGTTAATTAATTTTAGAGAACATCCGAAAGAAAAAACAACGTAAATGAGAAATAAATAAAAAAACTGAACTGTAAAAGAACATGTGAGCCTGCCGAACTGTGATTCCAAGCTGCCTCATACCATACGCGACATGGCGGACAAATTTTAGAGTTTTCTTCAGGTTTTAGGATTTGGGGGGGGGGGGGTGTCCACTGTAACAGTAGTATCACCATTTCAAAGCAAATGCTTGCTTTCAGATCAGATAGTATGTAGATGATTTTAGGAAGGGAGTGTCTGACCCCAGGTCTTAAACAACCCCTAGAGATAAGAAGCTAGGAGATTTGGGCTACAGTGTCAGATAGGAAAGTGACACGGAAGTGAAGTAGAAAGGGGGAGGAAGACGCCCTTATTTATTCCGGGGGCAGTACCCGGGGTCCGACGGCTTAACGTGCCCATCCGACGCACGGCGGATATTTAGGGGATCGAGCGTTCGTACCTGTCTGGGATCGAACCTGAGGTCCTCTCCGTGGCAGTCACGAACGTTGCCCACTAGGCCACCCGCGGCCCGTCCTGATGCTTGCTTTCTTTCGTTCCCTATAGCCTTTACTCAAAACGACAAGGCGATCTCTTTAGGGATTTAACCCCCATCTGACATCCCCTGTTCTGCGTGTGATGTTCTACGTGACTGCAAGATGTGGGGTGGTGCGTCGCCTAATCCCTTGTCTGACTGATTCCTTTCTTTGTGCGGACTGTTTGGTATCCACTTCACTGGCTATTTCCGAGGTGCTTTCGGTAAACGAAAGATCTACGGAATTGTGCATAGCCACCATGAAAGAAAAATAATAAAGAGAGAAAGATACCAAAAATCTCTGTTAAGATTATTTGTGTGAAAAAAAAAATGTCTATTCCGATGGGCGACGATTGAATGAATAAATTTCAAGACCGATTCAGTTAGGTAAAAAAAAGTAGCCAGGCCTCGACTGCACCTCTGATTGCATCTTGAACACAGAAAGGGCAAATTATTACGTACGCCCACCTAATAGCGTGTGGCACCACCTTTTGCACGCAGGACAGCATCCAAGCGTCGTGGTATGGACGCAATGAGGTTCCGAAACACAAACTCAGGTAACGCTGATCAACAATCAAAGAGTGCTTGGCGTAGAGCAGGCAGAGATGCTGTTCATGATCAACCGTCCCCAACTACTTGTTCCAATATGTCCCATAAATTCTGTATGGAGTTTATGTCCGGTGAGCGAGTGAGCCATGCGATTGTGGTAAGCTCACTGCTATGCTTCTGAAGGCCAGTCGGTCGCTAGCATGGACCGTTGGGGTAGAGCGTTTTACTGTTGAAAGATCGAAACTTGGTTCGGACAAAGGCACGTAATGAAAGGGTAGAAATGGTCGGCCAGGAGCTGCACATAGCTGGAACCAGTGACTGAAGGCTCAAGAGGTACCAAGAGACCCAGGCCGAACCACGTGAAAGCTGCCACTCCATCAACCTGTAGTACCCCAACTTGGCATGCGGGGTCCATAGCTTCGTGTGGTTTGCCCCCACACACGCTACCTGCCATCGGCGCGATACAGTGTGAAACGGATTCGTCCGACCATGTGACGCGTTTCCAAACTCCAGTTTCGATGGGCTTTCGTAAACTACAGCCGAATCATGAGATGCTGTGCCGTTAACATCGAGACACGTTGTGGTCGTCGATTGCTCCAGCCGAGTTGCGCCATGTGTAGACTGTCTTTGAGCATAGGCTTGTGGATGCTCCTTCATTAAATTGTGAAGTGATTTGCTGAAAACAGGCCTTCCGATTAGTCTGTACGATGCAGGCCAATCGTCGGCACCCTCGATCATCCAATACACTTTTACTGCCACATTCACTGTTAGCGGTTTTGCCGGATTTCACGCATTTCTGGTACACACCTGCTACGGTTTGTCGCGGAATTCCAAACAGTTTCGCCGTTGCTCTGATTGAACATCCGGCCTTCCTGGCTCCCACAACTTCACCTCTATCAAACTAACTTAAGTCTCGTCCTCGACCCATGCTGGCACTTGACGGAATGTATTCCTGTGCGTACCGACTCACTCTATAGCCCCAACCGGTATACCTGCACACCGCGATTTGCTCCTGTCCTGCTGCTTTGCGTATTTTCACTGGGGAGTACGTAATAATTTGTCCTTTCAGTGTATATAACGATAAGCCACATGTCTCGAAAATGGCAACGTAACCAGATAAAGGCGTGCCAGTCACGATTTTATAGAAAATATCACAGCTGAACATAGAAAATGCCACACCATGAAGGAGTGCACAAAATGAGACTAAACTTACTAACATATAGACAAAACGCGATTTAATTTCTCAGGGATTACATGAATGTGATAGGCGAGGCGACAGTATAATGTAGACTGAGTCTTTAGGTTGAATGACTGAAGTGCTGGGCTATATACATTTGGAAACATGCGTGGAGTGGACTTGAGATATCGCTGGCCATGCGTCGGTAGCCTGTGTCCACAAACCTTCGCCATTGCGAGGAGGTGTGCAGAGGCATTAAGTCGTCTGCCAACGACGTCGCATACGTTCTCTATCGGGGATTGCAGTGGCCAGGATGGCACCTGTACACACTGCAAGAACTGTCTGCTGATGTTGGCACTATGCAGGCTGGAGTTTGTTGTTGAAACTGGGCATCAAAGATACTATGGAGATACGGCAACAAAACAAGCTGCAGCACCTTATCGATGTATCGCAGTGCTGTAATTGTGCCCACTATGTGTACGAGCAGGCAACGACTGTTAAACTGATAGCGTCCAGAACCATGACACCAGGCTGAGGTGCCTTATGACGCTCACGGCTGTTCATTAAGATAATCCAGGTGACCTCGTCGTCTCCAGACTCAAGAAGCGATCGTTGGAGCTGATATCGAAACGAGACTCATCGCTCCATACGGCATAGTTTCATTCTTCCTGCCACGTGTGTCTGGTACAGAGCACAGCAACGTTGCACGACGATGTACTGCGGTGTGTGGCAATCGTCGCAATAGCTGAGGAGAGCGCAAACCTGCCCAGCCAATCTACGATTCATAGTCTGTGTCGCTACGGGGATGGATGTCCATAGCTGCCTGTACACCTCGTCCGCTATGGATTGAGGGGCTGCTACGGCTTGCTGTCGAATGTGGCGATTGAGGCTTTCAGACGTCTATGTGCTCCAGTCGCACAACGGCGAAGCACGTTAATTGCCTGCAACAATTTTCTTCACATTCGCCCGCATTCCGATGAGTTTTCGCGGCAATGCGACGCAGGGATCAACCAGCCGCACGTATATAGGCATACGATGAAGCCTCTGGTCAATGTTTTTTTCTGCCCAGACATCACCATTCCTTATACCTGCTTTCGCCACCGAGAGCCGAAATGTTTTGCTCTTTTATCTCCCTCGCCTGTCACGTGGTTTGTTTTCAACTGCAAGCATTTTCATAACCCAGCTGTCGACACATACCCATCAATTTGTATGGATTGCTGATGATGCGTGAAGAAAAAGGCAGTGAATTGCGACAGTAAGTTTATCCTTGAAGATGGTAAACAGCCTCACTAAACAGCACTACCGCATATCTTGTGAGGAAGTTGCCTCAAAGTCAGCCAAGCAGCAACTGGCGGAAGAGTACATCAGAAATTCGGAAGATAATCGAAGGAGGACTACTCGATGAAAGCAGCTTGCTGCAAATGAAACTCGGATACGGAACTTCGAATCAGAACTTAGAAATATATCCGTAGGTTTTTATTGGTGTAGGAAACAAATTGGTATAGCCGAGCTTTCGCGCAGAAATGTGTGACTTTGTCGAGGCTGATTAAAATCTAACTGAAACATTTTAATCAGCCTTGACAAAGCCACACGTTTGTGCGCGAAACCTCAGCTATACCAATTTGTTTCCTACATTAATAAAATCCTACGTATGTAGTTTCTAAGTTCATTAACTTGGTATAAATTAGTGCTCACCTCTTATTGTTTATCTTTCGAATCGGAAGTTAAAGGCAGTCCTTGCGGTAGAAACGTCCAACCTCCACTTGTCCGAGAAAAGTTCATGTGGTCACTAGTTGAAAATCAATGATTATTATAGAGTGGAACTGTGACGAGCAGAATGCTTAGAAAAGTACAACTGCGAGAGCTGCGTACTACAGATAAGACCTGCAACTGAAATTCGCACCAGCAGACCCGACATGTTTGCGTTTGTTGTTCTCATCTTGCAACGCATAAGTACGCGTGAAGTTGCTGATCCTTTTGGACAATACAGGTAGAAGCAACTTTTACCCTCCTGGTTCAGACGTGAGTCATCGTTTCCCCAAAATTAAGAGATCGGTAAACGATTTGGTTTTGGAACAGTGAAGTGTACATAACTTTTTAAAATGAGATACGTAACACATGCAACCCACATTTTCTGCACTATTTCCCCTACGCAAAACTGTGGATTTCACCTTTAACCGGCTGGAACGAATTAACTCGTAGTTAGCAAAATGGGCCGAAATAAGCTCGGACGAATACATTTGTTGCCTAATAAGTGGGACGAATGCAGCTGAAACGCATGGCCCTGCGCATCAGAAAGCGTTGCTTCTCCCTTAGCTTTATTATTCAAAGTGGTCATTTCGGGGAATGACTGACACCAATCCTTTGATTACGTGCTAAAAGGGATGTAACGATGTCAGTGAACGTAGAAAAGAGAGAAGATATGAGTCACTTGCTTCTGCCTAGTGGCATGATGTCTGTGTCAGGAAGACTAGCCCTTTCCCATCTTGCCGTCGGTCATGAAGAGAATAGAGGACTAGATTCTAATTCCCGGCCGCTATGAGAACATTTCCGTTGGGGGGGGGCGCAGAAAATTCTGGGCACCATTTTGTTCAAATGATAACCGGAAGCCACCTTATTAAAGTTAAGATTGTTTTCTGTTATCATTTCAAACGTATGTCTTCATTCTTATGTGCATGTATTTGGTGATTTATAACAGAGTTCATTCTTGTAACAGTAACCCAGATAAAAAATAGTACAATTTTGACAAATTTGTTTAAATTTTTGCCGATGCGTTTTCTCCTGTAAGCGTACGCAGTTTAATTTCTTGAAAAGTTTCTTTACGCTACTGCCTTTTTATGCGCTGCACGCTTAACAGCTTGTGTTCCTTTAAATTTCCAACACTGCCCACCCCCCGACCCCTCTCTTGCAGCTGCAATGGAAGCAAAAAAACTGGAGTGTTTATATGTAATATAGGCAGTTGTCCTCGTAAACTGGAATGTCTACACGCGTAGCTTCAATATCTGCTCTGCGAGAAGTAACTGCAAAGTATGCAGGAAATTGGAGTTTATCGCTCAAATATTCAGCGAAACGGAACTCGAATTACTTACTTTCGGAATAGAGATGCTCTGAGTGTTTCGGCTGCGGAATGCACTTTCTGAAACCCAAGAGCCGAAGGTGGGACCGAAGAAATGTTTATATCTCTTTCTGATCGGAGGACAGGACATCCGTAAACTTAATGAAAAAGGGTACACACACAAAAGAAAAAACAAAAACACATCATGAATTGCAAAGATTAACAAAAATGCATTAAATAATTATATATATATATATATATATAAACCTGAACGAATCTTGCTGCAAGCCCAGCACCCAACTTCTCCCATTTGAAATATTTACTTAATTCAGAAAATCCTTGATTTGACTAGAATAAAATATACAGGGTGATCATAATTAAAGCATCCCTAGTCAACACTCCGTGGAGGAATATCTAGCAGTCCAAACGCCACCAGATTTGGCATGCTGACAATTCAGGACATTGCGAAGAGATTTCCGAAAAAAATTTCCAAAAGTCACCACTAGGGGACTTCTGGCGCTGCAAGCTGCGATAATATAGACAATTTTCGGCTCTACGAGGGAAACGACACAAAAATCGAAGTAGAAACCAACACGCGTGTTGCGTTCAAGACGTTTTATTGTCTCCGGTATTTAATTGCACAAGGGAGAAATAACGACCTTAGCGGTGCAGCCGGTATTGCTCAATGTGGGCGCCATTGTTAAATTGCAAAATCTGAAGCCGATGAGCAGTGTGTTCAACTGCCGAACGTAACTGATCTTCCGTGATGCTTCTCGCATGCAATGTAATGTGATGTGATACTGTCTTTCATTTCAACAGTGGAACCTGTTGAAATGCATAAGGATTTTGCAGTGCCCAAAAGCAACAGTTATGCGTGTTGACTATTTCATTGAGTTGAAAATCTGCCTCGTCACTCCACAAGATCTCCCATGGCCACGCATTGTCCACTTCTATTCTAACAAGGAAGGTCAGTGCATAGGTCAATCGGGTGTCCTTGTCACCGTCAATCAACTGTTGGGTGTGGCTGATCTTGTATGGAAAAAATGCAAACCTTTCTCAGTACCTTCCACACGGTGGTGTAGGGCACATCCAACTTCCGTGACACGGCGCGTGCACCAGTTGAGCCTGGTACATTATCCATGGAGTAATCCACAAGCGCCGTGGCGATATCTTCTACACTTCTGGAGCTATTGGTTTGCGCCCTCGCCCTAGTTGAACACTTAGACATGCACAGTTTCCTCGAAACTAGCAATCATTCTTCTGAGAGCACATGGAGTCAATGGACCTCGGCGCAAATTCTTACGACGTCGGAATTCTCGAAGCGTAGCTGCAGCATTGCTCGCGTTTTCATAAAACAGCTTCACAAGGAGAGCGCGTTCTGGTAAGGTGATATCCATTGCGGTTGATGGAATACGAATGGCATTCATGATCATATGTAGAGGATTTTAGGAAGGGAGTGTCTGACCCCAGGTCTTAAACAACCCTTAGAAATAGGAAGCTAGGAGATTTGGGCTAGAGTGCCCGATAGGAAAGTCACACGGAAGCGAGGTAGAAGACGCCCTTATTTACTACCGGGGCGCCAGTACCCGGGGTCCGACGGCTTAATGTGCCCATCCGACGCACGGCGGGTATTTAGTGGATCGAGCGTTCGTACCTACCTGGGATCGAACCAGAGGCCCTTTCCGTGGCAGTCACAAACGTTGCCCACTAGGCCACCCGCTGCCCACGAATGGCATTCACCATGCCTAGGACAGTTTTATACCCAGAAGTCACCCGTAGCGAGTGTGCATTATGCAAATTATGCGCTTTCTCGTCGTTCGTAGCGTCGCAAAGACTCATTTCTTTCGTAGAGCCCAAAATTGTCTGTTATCGCAGCTTGCAGCGCCTGAAGTCCCCTGGTGGTGACTTTTGGAACATTTTTTTTTCGGAAATCTCTTCCGCATGTCCTGATTTGTCAGCATACCTAATTTGGTTGCGTTTGGACTGCTAGATATCTCTCCAGAGAGCGTTAAATAGGGATACTTTAATTATGATCACCCGGTATATATATATACATATATAATATACAGTATAAGGCATAATAAAGGTTACACGTAAATTTACAAAACAGCTTTTGAAATTCTAAAGCGCCAAAGGCTTCATAAAAGAAAAATCAAAAGGCAAATACAGAAATCACCTTAAAACTGAAAGCTGTAGAAACTGATTCGGAGAAATCAAAAGAAGAGATCTAACAACCACAGGGAGAAAAAAAAAAGAGGTATAATGAAGTAAATTTCTCCGTCATTTCTGTCCACGCCAGGATTCGAACCCGGATCCCCTCATTCCGGAATAAGTCACTCTACCAATTGAGCTACGCGGACATTTTATTCTGATTCCTATCTGCCTTTATGTCGTGTGCGTCCTTCGGGCAGGTACGTCACATCGCCTGGTACGTTACAGAGGAATATAGAATTATGGCAAGCTGTTATCTATGGCTTCATATAACGCCTCTCATACCTCTATAAAGACCAAAAAAAAGTGTGGGTTACTGCATCATCCAGTCTGCTACGAAACAGCAAAATGCTAACCGGAAAACCACGTAAATAAAATAAAAAAATAAAAAATGTAGTTAAAAAATACTTGTATAAGTCTATTCCAAGCCGAATTGCTTCTGTTCTGAAAGCCCAAGATTGGCCTACAGCTTATTAATAAAAAGTTCTCCGCAAACAGTAAGTGCTGCCATTATTTTGATAAACTGTATATTTGGAAGCATATGCCCTGCACAAAAAATTGGAGTTATGCGCTACTGATGAAGCATATAGCTTAATTTTATTTGTCCATAAAACTTTATATACTTCGTACAAAGTTGAGTAAGCTCGTAATGCAAGTTTCAGAAATTCAGTTCAGTAGTTTACGGCATCCTTTCATATTTTTTTTTTTTTTTTTTTAGAAGACGTTAAAATTATCTTACTTTCAGTGGCTTCACAATTTTCAATCAGCTGTGTTTCTCTGTGTATTTAAATTCTGTGCTGTCATTCATAAAATCCTGTAAACATAATAGCAACTTCGAATAAAGCTACTAAAATGTTCTCGTTTGCTATGGCTTTTAATCTACAGTTGTCCCCAAATTGCGTGAAATGTTTCTTGCGTACAAAGTAACGATAGTGTTGACTTGTGGATGATTAATGCCTCGGGATGGCATAGCACTTGGCGTGAAGTCCGGTTCGTGACTGGTGGCTATTTGTCATCACTTGGAGAAATTGACAACTAGCCAAGACTCCTTGTTGCTTGATAGGCCCATCTGTTCATTGCAAAGCTGAAATAAAATCTTTTGTAACTTCAGTGACTTACCCCGCCTTTCCGCTCTCAGGGTTTCCTTTTGCAATGAATAAAATTTGCAACAAACGCAATTCGTTTATGACGCGAGGAAAATTACATTAACTATGGGTCAATAAAAAACATTTATCCAAAGGCATGTGTTTTTATTGACCCATAGTAACAGACAATGTTATTTGTCTCACAAGACAGGGTTGGCATTGAAAGATGGATTTCAGCAAGGAAGTCGAAAGAAATATGTCTACAAGTAAATAGAGTTGCACAACCTATATTCCAAGTCAATAAACACCTATATAACACTGTTTGGAATCTGCTTGAGAGAGGACTGACGTTTAAAATTCGGGTCGATCCTACGATTGGCTTGCTATTGTGCTCCAGGTTTCGCTGGGAGTTTCTGTGGGTTACGAGGCCAATATTTATTGGGATGTCCGGAAAAAACTGGCGTTTTTGCATAGGACAGTTCCACGACGTAAATATGCGGATTTTATGTGGGGAAATTTTCTTGTGTTGCTAACGACTGAAAGCGCGTACTGTGGGGAATCAAACGAGGCGTGAAACACATGTCGCGACCCATGAGTTGAATTTGTACCACGGCCAACTGCAGAGGTTACAAAAATTTAAAATTTTGATTCTATTGCGACATTACTGGAAACAGGGGTCTAAAGCTGCTGAAGCAGTCTGAAAAATTAACAAAGTTGAAGGTGAAGGCCTGGCGGTCACTCTGACAGCGCAAACATTGTTCAAAAAATTTGCGGACTGGTGGCTCGAGCTTGAAAAGAAAGGGAGGTTCGGGTTGGCCCTGTGCTTTTGATTCGGACGCCCTGCAAGCAGCTGTGGAAGACAAACCACGAACAAGCACTCGCAAATTAGAACTGGGAGTTTCTAAATCTACCATCTCTGAGCACCTTCACAAGATCGGAAAAGTTTACAGACGATGCCGTGAGGTGTCTCACGAGCTCACCCCAGCTCAAGCTCAACGACGTGACGAAGTATGCGAGGAACTTCTCAAAAATAAACGCGATACTAGATTTATCAAACGAATAGTTACTGGGGATGAGTGGATATACCTGCGTAATCCAGATTCTTCACAACAGTGGTTAAATAGAAGTGAACACCAAACGCGGACGTTTTGAGAAAAAGTTCATGCTGTGTGTCTGGTGGAATTATGAAGATGTAATCAACTTTGAGCTCATTTCGAATGGTTGGTCTATCAATGTTGAACTGTATTCTCAGCAATTAGACAGGATGTATGACAAACTTCAGGGGAAGTATCCTGCCTTAGTCAACCGAATGCGAGCACTGCTGCAACAGATCAATACAAAACCTTATACCGCTAATTAGATCAGAGTTAAACTTCAAGAACTGCATGGAATAGAGCTGCTGCCTCAATATTGCTTCCTTCAGACTACAATTCGTTTCTCCTTGGTTAGCAGTTCACTATTTTGGACGAATTCGACCGCAAGTACCAAGCGTTCTCTGCCTCTAAACCTTGGTAACGTGCAGGGATTGAAGAACTGGCAAACAGATGGGTTCAAACCATTGAACATGATGACATGTACTTTGAAATCTAGCTTGGATTCCATCAAAAACACAGTTTTATCTTGACATTCCAATAGTTTGCTATCAAGATATACCTGTACGCACGTACTCCTGTCCGCGTTTCCTTTTGTTTAAGCCTCTGAACCTATGGAGAGGTGCGTAGTTAAAAAAACACAACTTTAAGTAATTTGGCCACATGGTCAGGTCAGATGCAATGGCTAACCAAGCTCTTCAGGATCCTAAATCTATTCAAAGACGAGCAGATAGATCACGAATCTTATGGACCAAAAACGCTAGGAAGTGGACGGAACAGCGATCTCAGAGGCTTGAAGAAAATTCTGCGCTGAGGTTGCTTCGCGTTGTTTAACACGATATCACACGGTTCCATACCCGTATTTTCGATATTCTGCAAAACTAGATCGTAAAGTCTTCTTCCACTATTTCTTCATGCGCATTAACACAAATACTAGGATACTCTGATTTCGAAGGCTATCCTGGACGTACCCTTTTTCTTGCTTAGGGTGAGACTGGGAACCACGGATATCTGAAGTTTAGATAGAGTAAGAACCTAAACGTCACTAAATTTACAGTCTCAATATGGTTGTTCGAAATATAGTTACGAGGGGGGTATCAATAACTTCATGGCTTAATTTAGAAAAACTGGTGTGCTGTATAAAAAAGTCACTATAATTTTATTCAACATAATATCCATTTAACCGTACACACTAAATACCAACTGCTTCGAGCCCCTATGATAGGATTTTCTGTCGCAGCATGCAAGCCGCGTATTCACTGCGCACTTAACATTCTCATTTGTCTAAAAATGATATTCCTTCAGATATTTATGCAGTTGTTGGAACAGATAATGGTCAGAGGGGGCTAAACGTGAAGAACATGGGGCAACAATTTGAAGTGCAGATCTCGGAGGAGATCCATTGATTTGTGGGCTTTGTGTCCTGGAGCATTGTTCTACAAACAAAAAGATGACTTCTCTGGGGAGTTTTCCTCTTCTTTAAGGGTGTTGTGTAGTTGGATTAGTAAGTCACAATATTAGCCACTGTTGCTGGTTTTCTCGGATTCCATGTAATCAGTGAGAATCACACTTTCACTATCCCAAAAGACTGATGCTAACAGCTTGCTATAGCAGATGGCTATCGCAGCGTTGCATTCAGAGTTTTTCTCAAGGTGTTGGGGGAGGGGGGGGGCAATTGCAATTTTTTTGGGAGATGAAACGTATTTACTGATTCATTACATATAATTACAATTTTGTTATTCATATCATCAACCATTATCAATCCACTGCTGAATGAAGGTCTCCCTAAATTTCTTCCACAATTGTCTGTCTTGGGCCTGTCTCCTTTATGTCACTCCAGCATACTTTCGAATTTCATCCTTCCATCTCTCATGGGGTCTCCTGGGTCTTTTCTTGTCCCTCGGAATTCAGTCTAAAATTTCGGTTGTCCATCGGTGGTCCGTTCTTCTGGCAACATGTCCAGCCCATTGTCATTTCAGTGATTTTACTCTGATCATTATGTCGTCCACTCCTGTCATTTTCCTTATCCACAAGTTCCTCTTCTTATCTTTCCTGGTTACACCAAGCATGCATCTCTCCATGCTTTTTTGAGTTGTCTGCAGTCTTTGTAAAAGACACTTTCGAATTTCATCCTTCCATACATGTCTGCAGTCTTTGTAAAAGACATACAAAGACTGCAGACAACTCAAAAAGCATGGAGAGATGCATGCTTGGTGTAACCAGGAGAGATAAGAAGAGGAACTTGTGAGTAAGGAAAATGACAGGAGTGAACGACATGACCAGAGTGAAATCACTGAAATGGCAGTGGGCTGGACATGTTGCCAGAAGAACGGACCACCGATGGACAACCGAAAT
Organism: Macrothele yani; assembly: GCA_039090855.1. Lineage (NCBI taxonomy): Eukaryota > Metazoa > Arthropoda > Arachnida > Araneae > Macrothelidae > Macrothele > Macrothele yani. Next base: position 68,659,254 of record CM077016.1, on the reverse strand, counting down.
TTTAGACTGGATTCCGAAAGACAGGAAAAGACCCAGAAGAAGACCCTATGGGAGATGAAAAGATGAAATTCGAAAGTATGCTGGAGTGACGTGGAGGAGACACGCCCAAGACAGACAATTGTGGAAGAAATTTGGGGAGACCCTCATCCAGCAGTGGATTGATAATGGTTGATTATGATGATATGAATAACAAAATTGTAATTATATGTAAATAATAAGTCAATTACAATTTTGTTATTCATATATATATTTATGTGTATAAAAATTTTAAATAGATTATAAACATTTTCTTTTGCTCGCATATCGCAAATGCTAATTTCAGGAAATCTACACATACAAGTGATTAAAAATGTTATACCTTTGCTTTATTTCAGTAATACACCACGGATTTCCCCATGGGGTGGTGTATAATATTGAGGATGCTAGTAAGATAAGGCTGTACTGGAGGGAAATCCCCCCCCCCCCAAAAAAAACCCATTAGTAGTAGTAAATATGTTCTCCCCTTAGCCTTACTACAAGCGTTTTTCTGGTTAAGGAATCATTACAATGTTACCTCCTGAAAACGTATGGTGTAAACCATTCCCCTGCCATTTGGGGTTCCAGCCCCTTTATATTATTTAGATTAACACATAGTAGCAAAAAAAAAACCTAACTAACCATTTGGATGCCTGTTGGAGGTGCTTCGATTTTTTTTTTTTTTTTTTTTTTGTGTGTGTGTCCCAGAGTGTAAACCACCCACCGCCAGGAAAAAACTTTTCGTGGGAACAATTTCTAATTTGGTATTGTTAAAAATTAGGTAGCAAATGTGTTGTATTGGAAGCACTAACGTCACGTTAGCTACACTGAGGCTTTAACCGTAATCATGGAACGTCAGCATCCAGAAGATTGAAATAAAGTTGAATGCCAGCTTCCAAAATATGATGTACTACAGTATAAACATCTCTACTCTGCGGAATTAGGTTTTTATTGCGGGAAGTAGTTCTAGTTGTCACTGCTTGAAAAATTGCCCCTCCAGCGAGAACTGTTTAATGTTTTATTGAAGGATGATAGAGATTTCAGATTTTGAAGTCCATGCGAATGTTTTCTTATTATAATACTAGCAGGGGTTTTATTGAAGGATGATAGAGATTTCAGATTTTGAAGTCCATGCGATTCTTTTTCTTATTATAACACTAGCAGGGGTACCCAGTATTCCCCGGGTAAATATATTCGTGGAATCACCAAGTTCCGCGGGTGAAATTTTATGAATGAAAAAATATATTCCTGTAATTTTCCTGTTAATACCAAATTTGGTTATTCTAAATTGAAAACTAGATTTCTTTTTTATACCAAATTTGGTGGTTCTAAATTGAAAACTGTAGAACTTTTTCGAAAATTTTGTATGGGGGGCCCCTTGACCCCTTCCAAAAACCGTGTACGGTCTAAGTTAGAGTACCACGAGATAAATACCAAATTTGGTTGTTCTAAATTGAAAACTAGAAATTTTAACTAAAATAACTAACATTTTGTATGGGGCACCCTTCACCCCCTCCCCCAAAGCTCAGATCCCTTCCAAAACCCTGCTACGGTCTAAGTTAGAGTACCATGAGATAGTATACCAAAAATGGTGGTTCTAAGTTGAAAACTGTAGATTTGTATAGCGGACAAACATACAAACTTTCACTTTTATATACTGTATATAGATTACCAGATTTTTCTCTCAATTTTCCTAAGTCTTGAAAATCGCTTCCCAGAGCATAGAAAAGCACTTTTTATTGAAGAGTTACTAATTGCTCACTAATTAGTGATCTCACTAAATTGCCATGTGACAGAATATCCACGATGAGAAATTGTTATATGCTTCGAGAATTTTATATGATTCTAATGGTAATGGCGCTTCGACCAAAGACGAAGTAATAGAAAATATTTACTATTTGCACTTCTGGAAAACTTTTCGCGTCACCTTCAAAGATACTTACATTCAGCACTTAGGGTTCTTTTCCTTCAATCTCCTTAATTTTTTTCCAAATATCGCATTTTGTACTCGAAAGTTAAACTTCCAAAGTAAGACACCATCATTTCAACGGGGACTGGTTGTCTTTCACTTACGTAATACGTTACTAAGGCTCGTTGCCTTGAAAAAGTCACGTGTCTGCTGCATCCTCAATCCTCATAGGCAGTGGAAGCCACGAAAGAATGCGAACGGCAGTTTTTTTTCCTTTGACTTGTCACTAAAATCGTTACTGCTCGGCTCCCTTTTGCCGTAGATTACTGTTTCATACACCTAAACCTTCCTCAACAAATGCTCTATGGAAGCGATTCTCGAGATTAGCCCGAACAAACTGACGCCTACCGGGGACTATTTTATACTATGTATAGATTTTCCCTCATTTTCTTAAGTGTTTTTAAATTAATTTCTCCAAATTTCAGCTATAAACTAACACAATTAGACTAAACGATCGCCCAAAAACCTACGGGGGGGCATTCATGGATTTTGTGGGGGGGGGCATTCATGGATTTTGTGGGGGCTAAGCACCCCCGAGAAGATGCCCGAATACATCATTGGGCTATCGTTGAAATATTTAGGGCTTGGATGATCCAGAATGCTGCCACTCCATGGATTTAAGTTTGGTCTCTGGATCATAGCGATGAATCCAGGTTTCATGCAGCCACAAGTTGGCCCACAAAATTGGAAGAATCCTATGCAAAATGATCAACAACTGCTTTTGCACAATTAACTATCTTCCGCATCTGTGTTGTCACACAGTTTGCAGACAGCTTTCTCATGAATAATATGATGAATAATATGATGTACACATCCGTAGGGAAAGTTCAGATCTTCAGCGATAATATGAATACCAATACGCTGATTTTCCATCAAGTTGTGTACAGTATCAATGTTTTCTCGAGTTGACTGTGACAATGGTCTACTACGGGGTGTTTCTTGTGTGGACACCCGATTTCTTTTAAAGACACTCTTTGCAAAAATAAGAAAGCCGTTCGATCCTGATGAAACTCCGCATGCAAGTACCGCAGGGCCGAATATGCAAATGCTTAAAAAGTAAGACCAAGGACTAAACAGTGGCCCGCCACAGCACATGAGAATCGCGCATCGAGGAGGGAATGTCAAGAGAAAAGCTCGCACGCAGGGAACCTTAATCAGCTGTCACAAATCTTCATTGACTAAAAATGCTTCTATGTCAGATCACTGGACATTACGAGCAGTTGAGCTAGTTTGAGGACGTATACACGGTCGTATCAGAATAATATTACCACCTGGAATCACAGCGCACCCGCCCAGGCGGGCCACAGAGTGCACGTGACAAGGTCAACCACACCGAGATATAAGCGGCCGGCCAGGGCAGATGAGTCATAATGCGTTACGTGAGCACAATGAGCAGAGGTAGTGATTTGACGGACGTTCAGATAGGAGTGATCATCGGTTACCGCGCCAAGGGTGGAAGCATCTCAGAAATAAACTTCGTGGGCTGTTCGTGAGGTGCTGTATAAGGGTATACCAAGAATGGACCGCTGGCACACCGAGAAACTCCCGATCTCATAACTGTGGAATCACAATGCCTATCGACCACAGAGGAGAACGTTGCTTCAGTCGAATGGCAAAGCGCAATCTACGCGCAACAGTGCAGCAATTGACCACGCGAATGAACGCTGGGGCACCCACCCAGGTACGTGTCCTTGATAACACTAGAGCGAACCCTGTCACGCGTGGGTCTCCGGAGACTCGGCGTCCAGGCGCTCATGTTAACCCACGTCCATCGGCAATGACGCCTGCAGTTCGCACGGAACTAGTCACTGTGCAGTGGAAGAGTGGAAAAAGGTTTCCTCCTTCGACGAATCGAGGTTTCTACTCCACAGAAGTGACGGGCAGTGGCGGATACGGCGTCAGACACACGAGAACCAACACCCGGATACGCCTGTCGGTCAAGTACAGGCCGACGGTGGCAGTGTGCATGTCTAGGGGATGTTTTCCTGGTATAACCCTTGTACCATTGGATGGGTTCCTGAACACCAATGGCCACCTATCCATCCTCGCTGACCACCGTATCCCTTCATGTTGGATGTGTAAACGTCCAACAAGAAGGGATGCATACAGTGTTGTAGACACCATCACCAACTTTACACTGGTAGTGACAGGACAATGCGCCCTGCCATGTCGCTTAGGTGGTGCGTGACTTGTTCCAGGAACACGACAGCGATGTCTCCGTTCTCCGTTGGCTGGCGAAATCGCCCGACCTCAATCCCATAGAGCTCTTGGACTATTTGGATCGACAGATCCGACGTACAACCACGTCATCTCCATGACCTCCGTGCTCTGCTGCAATCAAATTGGACACTTGTGATTCAGGCAACCTTCCAGGGCCTCATTGCGTCCATGCCACGCTTTCTCGCCGCTGTCATCCGGGCCAAGTGTGGCTATTCCCATTATTAGGTAGGTGGTCATATTATTCTGATACGACCATGTATGTTCTTGTTTTGGCTCGTTGAGTCCAGGATCTCGATAAATACGGGATCGTTATAAACGGGTACTTCTGTATATAAAATTATTTGTTTACATCATAAATCTATAATTATTTTTCATTAAAAAGTGAAAATCTTCACTGCGGCCATTCTCAATGTATTTAACAGCTTCAAAATCATCGTCGAACGGGGGGAAGGGGGGGGGTATTGTATGGCATGCCATGAAATAGTAAAATAGGAGGATCACTCTGGTTCTGCTGATTGCATAAGACATCCGGAGCAAACAAGGAGGATTAGGAAGGGTACAATGCCGTAGGCTCAGAGTATGGATCATGTCCTGCCCAACCACGTCGTCGTGAAAATTCCGTTCTTATGGAATTACATTTTACACATCGGTATGAAGACAAAAAATAACCCTACAATGATACGTTTGGGGTTAGAAAAATGTAATACACAATTATTCTGAATTTTAATTGAAATTCTAGAAATAACCAGCGTTTTAAATTGAAAAATTTAGAAAACTGAAGCCAAAGTTGAGGGGGGACAATCCCGTCCCCATGAGTTTGTGAGCACTTAAGGAATACCAGGATGTTTTCTTTTTGTGTGAGCGTATTTAAGCCAAGTTTTCCAGCACAAAAATATGGACTAATTGGGAGAGAGAAAGAATGAAATATAATGGGAATTTTTCTGTCGTATTCAACAAATGGTGTGACGTACATGTCACGACGGTAAGTAGCAGTGATATGCCCTTACCAGCGTAGCTTAAACGGGAAAGCATTCGGCTGCGGAGCAGAAGGATGCGGTTTCGAGTTTCGTGACAGCCAAAGGAGTTGTTTCGCTATATTGGCGCCCAAATGTAAAAGTTGTTCTACTGGCCGTTAGGTTCTTCGAAAAATGTGAGATGCTCCTTCCACACATCGTCTGGAATTAGTGAGAATTCCTTCTACAGAGTTACTTCAAGCATAGTTTCCCAGCTGACCTGCGATTCCGTCCCAGCCCCTTCTCAAGGGGGTAGGGGCTATATAGAATGTGTGATCGAAAAGTATCTAGACTGGATTTATTGAAAAAAGTATAGGATTTAACGGATTTAAAAATTAATCGCTTTCGCAGTAGTCCCCTTCCGAAGCCACACACCAGGTCCAGCGCTTTTTCCACTGCTCGAAGAATTTTTTGAAGTAATCTTCTTAACCCTTTAACCGATCATGACCCAAAAATCTTATCACTCCAAATACCATAACGCCCTAAACTGTCTGTTGGTTCACTTTGTTCAACAACAATAGTGATTCCTGCTGATCCCTCATTGCTTAAGGAAATTTGCAGAACAGGGAGGAGTAGGAAATCTGACTCACCCTAGACAGGCGTTTCGGGTGGCTATGGCAGTTTGTATGCACGGGCGTTTTGGGCGTTATGGTCGTTAAAGGGTTAAACAGCGAACAGCTGCTTCGTCGCATTCTGTTGTATCTCCTCAATGTCTTGAAATTGTTCCTTTCAAGTGATATTTGATTTCTGGGAAGAGAAAAAATCGCACGGAGTGAGCTCTGGTGAATAGGGTGGCTGTCAGACCTGTGCAATGTGGTGCTTAGCAAAACACTGTTGCACAAGTCGCAATGAATGGGCAGGCGCGTTGTCATGGTAGAGTTGCCACTCCATTCAATGTCGGTCTTTTGCGACGAACTGCGTCCCTCAAACGACGCAAAACTTGACAGTAGTACTCTTTGTTGATTGTCTGGCCTTATGGAACGTGTTCATGATGAACAATTCCCTTATCATTGAAAAAACAAACATTCAGCATCGTCCTGACATTGCTGCGTCTCTACCGTGCTATTTTGGGTATGGGAGAGTTTGGGGTCTTCCACTACAAAGACCGCCTTTGTTTCAAGGTCTTACTCAAAACCACAATTCAGCACCAGTTACGATAATTTTGAAAAAGTTTTCATCACACTCAAGCAGGCTACTAGCATTGGCCTATTTTTGCTCAGCTGTGAGCAATTTTGGCACACATTTGACTGAGACGAGCCTCATACCCAAATCGTCCGTAAAAATAGACTGAACCGAAACTAATGCTGTAGTCTTCAGATAATTCACGAATAGTGATTTTCACCCACAGTTGTGCGTACAAGTTCGACACTGTTTTCCCTCTTGCTCGGTGCTGGCTTCTCAGACCGTTCACGACTCTCAACACTTTCACGGCCACCTTTAAAACGTTTATACCACTCAAACTTGTGCGCGACTCATACAATCCTTCCCATAGACTTTCTGTAACTTTAAGTATGTGTCTTTGCAAGTTTCGCCAAGTTTTTGAAAAAGTCTAATGCAAATTCGTTCATCAGTTGTTTTCTGACGTGGCAAATGCTACGAACAGCTTCACACACGTAAGAACAAAACACAACTGTAAAAAAAAAAACCGGATGAGTAGGGGTGAAGTGACTCACGGCACATGCGTAGTAGTTTCCAAGGTCAACCTGTGCCAAACCGCTTTCTGCCGTGTCGCGCGATTCCGAACTTATGCAACCAGTCTTGATACTTTTTGATCACACGTGATGAACTACAGGGGGTGGCGCATATGTCCAGACGGCAAGTAGTATTGACAAGCCCTTGCCGGTGTAGTTTAAATGGGAAAGCATTCGGCTCCGGAGCAGAAGAATGTGAGTTAGAGTATGGCCACCGGCAAATTTGGGTTTTCACAATGGCGTGATCAGAGGCGCTGGCTTCAGACTAACAGTCTGGTTGGGCCCAGGTTTGACTCCCTTGTGAGGCATGGTTGGTGTGATTGTTGGAGCCAGTGATCCCAAATTTGGGACAACCGCCCCAGTGGTCTAAGCGCTGGCTTTTGACCATTCGTCCGAGACGGGTCCGGATCCCGGTAAGGCATGGATGTCGTGTGTCTTACGGCACTGGCTCTCTTCCCTGGAACCAATGGCCCAAGATTAGAGACGGGCGACAGTTTATAGCCCACTGAGTTGCACATTGTTATCGTTAACCCTCACCCACCCCCAATGCAGGTAGGCTTAGTTCTGTTGAGCAGTCAGTTTGGAACGTTGGACTACGACTTGCAGATCGGAGAGTTGAAATGAGCTAGTAGAGTATGGTTTCAAAGCGTTTGCTTAATTTGTTATAGCCAACACAGGTCTATGATATGAAAAGTAGCTAACATTTTTACAAATAATGCTGGATACATTGCGAACACAAAGCAGATTGATACACGAATTTCCCAACGTGGGTCTTCTTGGGCTTCTTACATTCCTCGTCACTTGCTCTTGCCTCGAGTTTTGATTTTCTCCACTTTTGCTTGCGTTCATTCTGCGACATTGTCGAAAATGTTAACCCGTTCACACGAAAACATTTTTTTCAATTTTAGTTTAAACCACGGTGATATGTTCTTTATATATTTGAATAGATCTCGTAGAGAGCTTTAAAACGATACCACGCACAGTCGTGTTGCGCTCACGGTTGCAGAGATAGAATGAGTCAAACGCAGCGGCATACCCGGAAATATTGCATCATCTCCCCCGTGCACAGCGAGCGAGGTGGCGTCGCGCGCACGATGTATTGCGCAGTACGCGAATTGAACTCCATGCTGTTTACGAATATGCTAACACGGTTAGTGTGCGACACGTATTTTTAAAGCTATTAATGATTTCAATGGGGATCTAGTTTTGTCGCAGGAAGCCAGCCGTAAGCAGGGCCTGATTTCTGCACGTGCCTCACAATTGAGGGGGGGGGGGATCCTCCAAGCTACCGTGAAAATATATAAATTTTCAGAACCAAAATATATTTTCCATTATAGCACGAAATTATTATACGATTTGGTTTCAAAATGAGATTTTGGAAACTAAATTATCATTGTTTCGTATAATAAAGCTCGAGCGTTGCGCTGAGGTGTGGTCGGCCAGTGTAACATCTTAATCTCACCCTTATTTGTAATAACGATTCAGTCAGAAATGTTAAGCAGCGGGATGTCCTAACAGAATCAGACAGATGAATTTAAACCTGGAAATAATAATGCTTCTAATATTGAACCCAGAAGTGAATAATACACTATGCGTCAGCTTCTGGGGACATTAACAGGCATTTGCCAGATACCGAATCACAATCTACTTCAGATCAGTGTGAAAACTGCAGTAAGTACCGTTCAGATTCCTGATGATCCATCATTGCGACCTGAAAAGCGAGTGAATAAATTTGAGTATTTTGTGTTTAATAAACCAGATCGAAATATTAATAAGTAATTCCAAACAGAAATTTGGAGAAAAAATTGAAGTGTGACTAAAGAAATGTTTTATTGTAAAATGGGGAATGAGTTCTAAGAGAATGGCTATATTCTCCATTAAGCAAGTCACTATTCTGTTTCGTATGCAAACTTTTCAGTTCAGGTGAACAAGCTGTCTGTAAATATGTCCTTTCAGACTGGACACATGCTTCACGGAGATTAAAAGAACATGAAAACTCACTGGTTCACAGAAATGCTGTTTGTACGTACTCTAATCGATCTAAGATTAATAACTTAGAGTTCTTCCGTGAGGTCACATATTGGCGAGAAATTTCGAAGAGAATTATAGCTATACCATTAAATTTCTTAGTCAACGAAGTCGTGCTTTTTTGGGGGAAAATGAGACTTTGCACTCCCAGCAAAATGGTAATTTTCTGGGTGTTATGGAGCTAACAAAGCTCCTTTGATTCCTTTCTAGCTACAAATTTAGCAAAATCACGATCTGGGAAGTGGTCATGCAAACTCTCTTTAACTTATGTATGTGAAGTCATTAAAATAATGGCAGAAAGAGTTCTAAAGCACATAGTGGATGAAGCAAAAAGGTATAGTGGATTAGACACCTGACGTCACACATGGGTATCAGTGGTCTAATCATCAGATATGTGAATGAAGTAAATAAATCCATTGCTCTTTCCACGTTAAGCAACGCACAGCAACCGAAAATTTGTTATTCGGCCGTCGTTGGGGAATCGAATCCCGAATCTCTCGATATCTAGCCGAGCGCGTTAGCCTTACAGCACAGCGGCCAACAATTCATGGTGCTATGTGTGTTTCTTTTTCAGTCAGCATCTGACATAAATCCGTAAGATGGTCTCAGCTATTGAGACGTGTCCATCTGGTGGGCATTAACGGCACTGTCTATATATAATTATAGCGATAATCCAAAGGGCGAGATCCAAGGTGAAAATCATCAAATACGTGGAGTCAGTTGAGTAAATAAACCATCGCTCTTTCCACGTTAAGCAACGCACAGCAACCGAAAAATTGTTATTCGGCCGCCGTCGGGGAATCGAATCCCGAATCTCTCGATATCTAGCCGAGCGCGTTAGCCTTACATCTTACGGATTTATGATGTCAGATGCATACTGAAAAAGAAAAATATGCATAGCGCCGTGAATTGTTGGCCGTTGTGGTGTAAGGCTAACGCGCTCGGCTAGATATCGAGAGATTCGGGATTCGATTCCCCGACGGCGGCGGAATAATTTTTCGGCTGCTGTGCGTTGATTAACGTGGAAAGAGCGATGGTTTATTTACTCAACTGACGCCACGTATTTGATGATTTTCACCTTGGATCTCGCCCTTTGGATTATTGCTATAATTATATTATAGCCAGTGCCGTTAATGCCCACCAGATGGAGAAGTCTCAGTAGCTGAGCCCATCTTACGGATTTATGATGTCAGATGCTGACTGAAAAAGAAAAACACACATAGCACCGTGAATTGTTTGCCGCGGTGGTGTAAGGTTAACGCGCTCGGTTAGATATCTAGAGATTTGGGATTAGATTCCCCGACCGGCGGCCGAATAACAATTTTTCGGTTGCTGTGCGTTGATTAACGTGGAAAGAGCGATGGATTTATTTACTCAACTGACGCCACGCATTTGATGATTTTCACCTATGTGAATGAAGTTGGTGTGCCTGTAGAACGTTTTGCCAAATATACAGACATACAAAGTCAAAGCTGAATATTAGACTTCAACAATAGTTTGCGTTCTACAGAATATTGGTCTCGATATGTAGACCTGTGTTGGTCAATCCTATGACAATGTAAGCAATATGTCTGGCAATTATTCTGGAGTTCAAACAAGAATTAGAGAAATCAGCAGTTTTGCAGAATTTGTCCCATGTGCTGCCCACATTTTGAATCTAGTTTGCGTCCATACAACCGAGTGCTGCTAGAAAGCTACCCTATTCTTTTGCACCATGGAATCAGTGCATGATTTTTTTCATCTTCTCCAAGAAGATTGAAAATACTTAACACAGCATTACAAGATTCTACTAGCAAAACTCTTTCTGTTAAACTGTCAAAAACACGGTCAGCCTGAGCGAATGCAACAAAGGCACTAAGGTTGGGCTACCCTGCCATTGCAGAAACACTTTGTATGATGTCCGAAGACGAAAATGCAGCTGTACGAGTCAATTCATGAAAAATTAATGAAAAGAAAGACTGATTTGTTAACGATTATCTGGGTCACAATATTGCAACAAAGTGAGCACTTTCCTGTAGTCTTCCACAGCAGTTTGTCATTAGTTCTGCCATTATGAGTCAATTACTGACTTCATCTTGAATTTTGCGAGAAAAAATTTCGAACTGTTCGAAAAAGAATCCAATCAGGGCAGAGAAATAAATTATGAATCCTCAAGAAGGAAGAAAATACCCAACAGCCGACTTCTAGATTATTCGTATGATTCTACAAGAATGACCTTAGTGATTGATGTCATGAAAGCAGCTGTGAATTATTGCAAAAGCAGCATTCAAATGAACTTTAAGAAGTCTTCGCTGAAGAGTTACTTCAGTTTCAAATGCTAACGAAAGAATTCATTGAGAGCACATATCCCCCTTCATTTGCCTTGGGAAGTTACGGAAGTTTAATTTAGTTCATACTTTTTCCAATGTTGATACATGCCTCAGAATCTTTTAACAATACCAATTTCCAACTGTTCAAGCGAACGCTCGTTTTCGGATCTGAAAAGATCTATGTTTTTACTACTAGAAAAACTGCAAGTTTAAAAGAAGAGTCAATTGATGCTCTTGGTATATTGTCCATTGAAAGTGATGTAACAGCAGATTTAAATTTTGACGATATAATTGATGATTTTGCAGCCACAAAAGTGGAAAAAAAAAAAAAAAAGCTGTTTTTGTATTGTCCCGCTGCCAATACAACAATTAAAAATTATCAGGTATTTTTTAAATAGTTTTTTTCATACATTTCTAATGGTTTGTTTTAAAATGGGTTGTGACTTACAATCACACTCTTATAATAACATGTAGGTATGATTTGTTTTTTCTTGAGATCTCATATCATGGGCGAAGCTTTTATTCGGAGTAATATGGTATATTATTCATGAAGAGCATTTCAGCATATAGAATTTACTAAAAAATATTTATTATTAATATTAGTTTTGTGAGAACAAAATTTGTGAATCAATATTCATAATTATGTAGGGTTTATTTTTACATAAATCAAAATACCAAAAAAGTTCAATTGACACTACTTTTATTTAGACTGTTGTAGTAATTTCCATGGACTATTGCAATAATTTATCCTACTATGAGTGGTCAGCTGTAACACTTTGTGAAAGATTACTTTTTACAGCTTAAACTACCATTGGCTCATCACTTCAATTAAATTTATGGCAAACTACAGGTTTTAAACTCTGTGAGAATAGTTATTGGTTCCGTACATGATACAGTAAAACAAAAACTTCCAGAGTAATTAATGTTACAGCTGTAAGGTCTGCGGGTGCTGGGAAGCACAAGAGCTGCGAATGATAGTCTATTACAAGCCACATTGGATATAAAGTTGACTAGCATGTGGGATGTGTTTTAATGATTTTACTACTAGAAAAACTGCTTGCAAAACAAAAAAATATTTACCAGCAAATATTGACTGAAAATTTTAATCGAGGGGGCCCCAGACATAGGATGTCCACAGGGCCTCCACTCACCTAAATCGGGCCCTGGCCGTAAGTCGTCCCATACTATCCTCGGAGTTAGACATAGTCCTACGAAAAAATTGGGGACAGGACACTTGTGTAGCCTTAAATAAGTTCAGGTGTTTCTGAACTTCGAAAATAAGAACTGATTCTGAAATGAATGTTGATAGTAAAATAAAACAATCGAGTGTCAAAATCGAACATAGTTCGGTCACAAATTGTAACACGCCTTCTTAAGGGACCTACCACTCACGTAAACTTCCTTTGAATGTAATCTATCGTTGTAAAAATAACTGCAACTCGTTGTTTTCGCAACAAATGAAATTATGAATAGGATTGGCAAATAATCCAACGGATGCCATGAAAAAGATCATGGCTTCGGTTTCATCTTACCAATAAAAAGGAAAGGGAAGAATGTAGAAATCAATTTCCTGGCGGGCAGAAAATATCTCTCCTAATAGGCTACAGATTGAACTGACCCCCAGACCAGCGTCGAATTTCTGCAATCTGACCTGGCCATCTCCTTTTTGCTATTCAGGAAGATAGGGGTGATGATGTCTGGAGGATAGCGGTGCTTGCATTGTCAAGTGGAAAGGGGGTTAAGAGCCGGGAGAAGATGGAGGAATGATGTTTTTCTAGCAGAAGTAGAGGGAGGCGATCGTTATGCTTGGCATTTCACTGCTCCGGACAGCATACCTAGAGCGCATTCCGTGGATTATTAAGAGAGCACATGCCATCAAATCTCACCAGTATGGATCTAATTACAGCGGAACGGTTTGCGAAAGATTTCCTCTTTGCAAAAACAAGCTAACTCCAACATGTTGATGACTGCAGGACAAAAACGTGGTATCTCAGATTTGTTCAAATGCGTCATCCACTTGGCTTCGAACTCTTCGGAAAATTTCCATTCGCACAAAAAAGAACGTATTTCAGCTAAAGAATACTTCCTACCAGACATAATGGATAACTTCTCGCTCTTAAAGACGTCTACCAGTCTCAAACAAATTTTTAAAAATGTTTCAAAATGTTAGTCTTTAAAAATTAAAAACAATGTCAGCTCTGAAAATGTTTGAAGTTTTTATTGACGTAGTGTCACGTTAATGATATAAAATGAATCATGCCCCCTTTTCCGGGTTTAACGGCGCCATCACAGCAACTGAGGTTTCCCATTTCCGCAAGAACACCGATTTTACCCCCCCCCAACTGATGGCCTAATTCCGCATGAGTTTTACGGAGCATGGTTTTTATAGCCCAATACCGCATAGGATTTGTAGCCAGAAGTTTCTGTGGAAGTGCGTACTGTATATCTTCGATCCATAGCCTTCTGAATATTGGGGGGGGCTCACAGGTATATCTCCCTTTACCTTCCCAACTCTCTTGTTCTTCTCACTATAAAACAATGTATTATTTTTTCTTGAGAGCTCCCCTTTCCCCCACCCTGTCAATTTATCCATCTTTACATATGTACTCCATGATGCAATAACCAGAATTTGTGTCAGCTGTATGTATTGTACGAGTAATTAGGGGTAAAATCATTGCATTGAACTCTTTCAAAGGTGAGTGTCAACAATGTATTTATTCAGCTAAAGTAAATTTGTTCACCTATACTTTAATGACATTTCATATGTAGGCCTAGTTTATAGAAAAAAGTTTTTCTACACAACCTTGATTTAGAAGCAGGAATATAATAAGTCCATAGTTTCCATTTAATCACAAACTGATCCAAAAACGCTTCTCCTCCCGTCCCTGTTTGATATGAAAATCTTTGCCACTTTGTCCAGGTCAACAGTATAGACTATGCTCTGGTGGACATAGCACAACGCTACGTGGTTAAGCCGTATTTTTTTATTTTCCGTTTGATTGGTGGTTTAACGACCACCGTGAGCAACTCAATGGGATATAAGCAGTCGCCCGTCCCAAATTTAGGGTCACTGACTCCAAGGAAGGGAGAGAACCAGTGCCGTAAGACAAACAACATCCATGCCACACGGGACTAACCCGGACCCTTCTCACACGAATGGTCAGAAGCCCCAACGCTTAGACCACTGCGCCACCGGGGCGACGAGCAGTATCAGTGCATTTATAGTACAATAATAATAAATTCTCAAGGTTTTAATTGATTCGTAAAAAAAAATTTTCCCACGTCAATGTAGCTTGTCCCTCGGTTCCCCATTTGGCAAAATATTGGGGGGGGGCTCGAATCCCTATAGGCCGTGACGCCCGTTTTCAGTCAATGAGCAAGGACTTGCGAAAGCAAAGGATTTAATCGTGTGCAAATCTTGAGATTATAATTTTACATAAATTCTGACCGTTGTTGTCGAAGTTGGAATCCCTGAATTTTTACGTACATTCGCTTCTGTGGAAGTGCGTACTGTGCATGTTGTCAACGGGAAAACTCAGATCAAACCGACCCTTTTCGGCGACAGCGGCCTTGGTGTCGACAAAAGCCACGGGATAAATAAAAATAAAATAAAATGCGGAATTGAGCTATCAGATTGATGGGGAGGGGGGGGGTAAATATCGGCATTCTTGCGGAAATGGGCGACCTCCACAGCAACACTGAGGGCAGTCTCCCATCCCTATTCTGGGGGACTCCACCATTCAAAGTGGTCTGAGGTTCTGGCTTCTTCTGACAATTCGTCCGAAATAGATTTTCCGGGTTAGAGTGCCGGATGAGGCAGGTACAGCACACGGAAAAATAACATATATATTAATATTTCTATACAATGTAAAAAGTAAGTGGTGTGAATTCACGGAAAATTCCTGAAAATAACGAGCCGCAAAGTTGCCGGTGAGTGTCGTTTTTTAAAGAAATTTTCATTTTTAAAAGTACCCGCTTTTTCTTATCTTCCATAATTTCACAATATTTTCCTTAGTAATTTCGTTTATTTCAGAAAAGTCGGTTTCAGAGTTTTCCGTATTTATTAATATATGGAAATTTTCACAAAATCGGAAACCCTGAATTTGAGTTCTTACACCGGACAATCCTTTCCCTTTTTCCCTGGTTAGATTAATCAGAGGTAGTTTGCGTTGACTCAACAGAAACCACGCTTCTTAATATCTGAGCCAGAAATCACAGTCACGTTCAGGGTGGAACTCTCATTGCGCGCTGATGAAGGTGCTTTCTGTTACCAAGACGAGTAAACTAGTCATTTTATTTTCTGTTGGATCTTATTTTTTTTAATAAGCTTGTAATAATTTTATCCTTTCTGTAAGAAAGGATAAAATGTTTACTCAAACAGTTCCCGAGAATATGAAACATCAGACTGAGATTGCAAATACAAATATTTAAGAAGCACCCAGACATATCCTGGGATTCAAATGGGTAATTTATTTTCAAAGGAAGGGTTATGGAGAATTCCAATACTGTCGACTTGGTAGATTTCTTAATGAGAAGTAAATCTGATAATGCCAGTATTTTCGCCTTACCACAATTTTCTAGCCTCGAGGTATGTAAAAAATAAACGTGTATTTCATCACCCAACTGAAATTGTTCCACAACACCCCGTAACTAAAAGGGGTGGAAAAGATTGTCATCTCCCTTCAGGTGGGAACCCTATGAAAAGAATAAACCTTGATTTTTTTTCCCATTAATCTATGTGTTTTTCCCTTGTGTATGTTTCATCTACAAAATATTTACCTTTCATGAAAATGAGAATATTAAACCTCAGAAAAGGCTGGTTTTGTTCGCATCGAAAAATGGTTTCGAGCGAAATTCGTTCGTTTCATTTTTCAACCGGGTCGAATTCAGACAGTGATTTCAGCCGGAGAGTTTTTAATTTGGTG
The DNA here is from genome assembly GCA_039090855.1 of Macrothele yani. NCBI lineage: Eukaryota > Metazoa > Arthropoda > Arachnida > Araneae > Macrothelidae > Macrothele > Macrothele yani. Next base: position 68,643,084 of record CM077016.1, on the reverse strand, counting down.
AAAGGGTTGTTTTTGATTCGCTAAATATTTAAAACGCGTATATTTTCCATTGACTAGCATGCGGAATTAATGAAAGACAAAAGATCGTTTTTGAATTAATGAAAAAATGCAAATGGTCAAATTTAATTCACTCATTTATGACATGGGAAGATTTTTACACAGGCATTTTCATAGCGAAGTGTGCTTCGAATTATAGGGAAATTGCTATTTATCTTCGCAGATCGTTCATCAGTGAATGACATCAATTCATTAAAGAAAATATTAATGAATTGACGCTGCCTCATTCTCTTAGTAGAGAATGCCGTATTGCGAACTAATTCTGTGTTTCGGGCTTTTACATTCAGACACAATGCGCTTCCTACCTACACAGAGATAATAATCACATCTCTGCATAGGTAGGACTGTAGTTCTTTATAGTCTTCACAACATAATTCACGAGCTCTTTCAAAGATTTTAGGCTCATGCAAGGAGGTGAGAAATTTCGGTGGTACTGGAAGATTACCAACTACATCTACAAACTGACTTGCTAAGTCCATGGTTTGCAATCTCACAACGGCTCTCTCAAGAAATCGTGATGTACGTTTTTCCCGTGTTATGGAAAGACAAGCGTACACCTTCTGGTTGTCATAGACAATATCCTTATATCCTTAGCCGAGCACGCGTGGCAGTAGATTAACTCACCCACCCCACATTGGATAACATTGTGAAGCATGACCAAAAGCGCTGTAGTTAGCTCCATTTCATCTTCCTCCTCAGAAAGCTGCGTCGTTGAGCGATTCTTTACAAAATGTTTCACGGAATTCCGAAAACATTTACCAAGCAATGTAGCGCATATAACATTCCATAGCTTATTTTCTCCATGAATATTTTCGACATTAAAAGTGAAGGCATCGGATGCTGTCTGGAAGAATTTTGCTTTCCTACAATACATTCTTTGTAATCTCCTTTTTCTAACACCTTCATCAAATGTGGAGATACACAGTTCATTACCAAACAAAAGTTTGTGGTTGATTACCAATATTCTCCAAATTTTTCATGAAGTCACAAACAGTCGACAGTTTGAAGAAGAGACTATTTCTCATCCACATACCTCATCATGAGGTATGTGGGGGTTTCCGATGCCTAGACCGATCCACATACCTCATGAGGTACATCAGACGTCTGGATACGCCAATCACATCCATACCTGCATTGAAGGCCGCATAACGCACAACTTGGTTGGCCATATTTTCCAACTGCTTCCGCATCTTATTGACTCGATGCCACGTCAGATAGCTGCTGTACTGGGGGCTAAAGAAGGACCTAAGTATTACGTAGGTGGTCATAATTCACCGCCCACTCAATGTAAAATACAGTTCACACATTGACGAAAGAGCTGTGTGGGTAATACATTAGAAAGACTTTCTCGCACTGTGCTGAGGCGAAGTGTATAGCCGCCTCACATATATACTTTGCCAAGAGCATCAGCTCTGGTCTACCCACTCCCATTGGACAAAATGAAAGGTCCTACCTTCGTCCAATAGAAACACAGATACCAGCCAATTTTAAGTGGCGTTGAGTTTCGCCTCAAAATCCTTACAGAAAGTCGATATCGGGAACCGGTTTTTTCACACCTCTGCGAGGTCTCCTGTATGTTGTATTGGGTTGGAAAGAAAGTAATATCCGATGAGGAGTTACCCGAAGTCGAAGCACCGGCAACGGGAGCACACTGGCCACAGAGACACCGGCACGACATCAGCAGGTACGTGGCTCAAGTCCGTGGCAGTTAGCCGTCAGAAGGCGAAGAGTGTCAGCGACAGCCAACATGGAAGTGGACAAGGAGCACATCCGCCATTGCATGCTGTACGAGTTTTGTCGTGGTAGAACCCCCGCAAGTGCTGTAAGGCACATTACCAGTGTGTACTCCAATGCCATATCACATCATCAGTGCTGTCGTTGGTTCGAGAACGGTTTCGAGAGAGAAATTTTGACCTTTCAGACCGTCCCAAAGCCGGAAGACCCACAACAATGTATATGGACATGCTGAATACCGATCCACGTGTGGCCACTTGTGAGTTAGCAGAACTGCTGGGGATTACCCACACGAGCATCATCACGCACCTATGTCAACTTGGGAAGGTTCACAAAAGGGGAGTTTGGGTACCCTATCAACTCACAGTTTAGCAAAAAGCAAATCGCACTAGTTTCTTGCTTGTACGTGACCAAGTGGAGCCGTTCTTGGACCGCATTGTGACAGGTGACTAGAAATGAGTCCTGACAATATAAGATCCCGGAAACAGTGGTTGAACCCAAAACAGAAGCCCATGCCGACCCTCAAAGCCGGCGTATACCCGCGTAAAGTCCTGCTCTTTGTTTGGAGGGATATGCGGACTGTCGTGTTTTTCGAGCTGCTGCCGGGCAACACCACTATCACCGCCGATGTGCACTTCCGTCAGCCCAACAATCTGCACGCATAGCTCACGCCGAAATGACCAGCACTGCTGAACCGCAAGGGCGTTCTCCTACAGCAGGGAGACCTCACACAGCACGGGTGACCTGTCACAAGATCAGGGATCTTCCTGGACGTTGTTCCAAGCAAGCGACTACCCAACAAAAACACAAGTGTTGGGAAACGGCTGGCCATCATCTGGCAGTGATAAGCCACTGCTGGCTGAAATCTGCCGCTCAAGGTACAGTAGCGATCCGTTGGTGGCAGCCATTGATGGCTCTGCAGCATCGCCGTGAATCACGGGCCTCCAAGCAATCGTCACTCGTAGCTGGCAATGGAAGCAGCGGGACAGTGCATGCGCAGAAGCAACACGTGCAATCTCTCGTGGTACCAGTTAGTTGCAGACGACGCCATCCGTGTTATTTTAGTGGATGTTAAGAAAAAAAAAAAGCCGTATGTAGAGAGACAAATTAATTTCCTAATGAAATGCCGCGTCGACGAATATTACCGTCGGAGGGAAATTGCATAAATAATGAATGAACTATAAGAAATAGTCAACTACTCATTTATTTATAGAAACTCATTTCGTAGCAAAATTCCTGCACTAGCACACGAAGAATCGAGAATATAAACAGCCATGAAACACACACCCACTCCATTCCCATGAATAACAAGAAATTCCGGACTTCAAAGAGAAGTCCCGAAAAGACATTGAAAAATCGTTATGTTAGGAAAAAAAAAAAGAATTACACGCGTACAAAATGGGTATTTTCAATTACGAAATGATCAAGTATTTGAGGGGAAAAAAGCAACGCTATGTTAATATCCATGGATTGAATATACGTACAACATTGGAGAAATTCGCTGCTAAAATGTAAAAACTATTAAAAAGGACATGGCCTAGGGCCTGTGAAATAATATTTAGTGCTTAAGTAAAAGCAGAATATTTATTATTAACTTCACTTGATACGTAATAGTTGTGAATATGACATTAGTTGAATAAAAACTATTAAAAAAGGCCTAGGGCCCCGTGAGAAAATTTTTAGTGAAAAAGTAAAGGCGGGATATTATTAACTTTAGTTGATATGTAATTGTTATGAATGTGACATTGATAGAGTAAAAACTTAAAAAGGCCTAGGGCCTGTGCAACAATATTTAGTGCTTAAGTAAAATCGCAATATTACCTTGAGGTTTTTTTCTTTATTGGAGGTTTAACGACCACCGTGAGCAACTCAATGGGCTATAAGCAGTCACCCGGCCCTAATTTAGGGTCACTGGTTCCAGGGAAGGGAGAGCCAGTGCCGTAAGACAAACAACATCAATGCCTGACCGGGATTCGAACCCGGACCCCTTACGGACGAATGATCAGAGTCCAACGCCTTAGACCGCTGCGGCTTCCTTGAGTTGATACGTAAGCGTTAATATGGTATCGCTAGAAAAAAAAAGACTGTCAAAAGGGCCTACGAATGAGGCATAGTAATTTAGTGCCTAATAAGTAAAAGAAATACTAATAACTTGACATGTGTAAATATTTAGTGCCTAAGTAAAAGTGCAGCGTTATTAAAAATCCCTCGTCATTTTCCAAACATAGTATGAATTCTGCTGTGATTGCTTTGTTTCGTTGAAGGTTTAAGAAACGTTACGTATTTTTTTAAATTCACGACTTTTGTTTCCCCAAATTAAAGTATAATTGTCACTGCCTTACGGTGAACATTTTCTCGATCAAACTCTTACTATAGGGCCAAGAAACGGCAATTGTTATACGGCCCCTTAAACATTTGTGCCCAAATGTCCGGTCGTAAATATGTCTTGATTATGAGATATGAATGAAAAAAAATTTGCGCACACCACTTGCTCAAGCAGGGAGAAATAGAGGAACACTTTTTTTTTTTTTATGCAGCGCAATTTCATTGTTCTAAAAGGGAAGGTGCCCAAATGTCCGAATCGCACTCAAACAAAGACGTTAAAGGGCGCGAGTCAAACAAACCACTTGACTTCACCGCGGGCGTGATTCGTTGCGGTTAAAGTAGACTTAAACCTTTTTGACATAAAAGTTACTAGTGACTTAATGCCAGATGGAAAAAAACCTTAATTTCTTCGCCCATTTTCGATAAGACTGAATTCCGTTTGACACTTCTGCTTGTTGGAAATATATTCCCGTACATGTGCTGACAACTCTCGCTCCGAAAAGTAAATTTTGCTAATTTTTGTACTTAATGCCTTTTGGAAATAAGCTCTTCATATATAATCACGCAAAATACTATTGAAAGTTTTCACCTTTAGCTTCGGAGCAAACATGAATTAAAATTGATAGACATGTGCTAATCAAATAAAAAACATTCTGGCTCATTTATCAACGGAAATTACCATGACTTTCCCTTAAAATGTCGGCTGACTCACTTGGATGAATGGGTTATTAGTATTTGCAAATGGATTGAAGGGAGAGTAAAATGGATTTGTCGCTGGAATAAAAGGGATGGTACTCGTAAGAAATGGATTTGTGGCGCTTCTATTTGTGTGATGAGGGACTATTTTCATAGCAGCAATTCATAGGCTGCGACTATGTTCACACTGTTGATCTGATGCGTAGGATTTAGAATTTTTGCTCTTAAGCGTAATTCATAACTGTGCGTAGGGTTTTCCTAGTGCCTGTCATTAGTTTGCTTATTATTGCTGGGGAATTCTTTATTGCTTCCTGGCTGAGCCCACAATTGCTCCAAGTCGTACACTATAGTGTCGTCGCTTTCTTCACCGGCGGATTGGTGTTCTCTAATCCGCTTAGGGCTGGTGTGCACTAATGGAGTACTCGTGAGTGGCGTGCTTTTGTTTCGTTGATAATCACTATGTGCACCAATAGTTTGTGGAGCCCAGAAAGTAGTCGGATTAAATTCATTATCAGAATTGTTCGTACTATCGCTGAATGTTGGAGGAGAGGATTCTTCGTCCGAACGCCGGTTCTCTTTGGTTTCCTGGTGAAATTCTAACGATGGTTTCCTTAGCGGGAAGTCTTAAAATTCGGTCTATGTGTACCGTTTGTTCCACGATTTTCCCTGTAGTTGATCGGATTTTTACAATAAATGGGGTGGGGAATGATTATATCTCACACGGTCCTGAATTGAATTTTGTCAATTTTCTGGATCTTCCGATTCTGGTTTTGGGCGTGTACAGATACACCAGTTGTCCTTGTTGCAGATTTTTTGTTCTTACAATGCTTCAATCTATATGCTTCTTGCTTTTCCGCTGCCGTATATAAATTCTGTTTTTTTAAGTTATATGCATGTCTTAACCTTGCAACTAGGTTTTCAGAATAGTCGTCATAGGAGAAATACTGTTGTCTTGGAGTTTGGTTAACTAAATCTGTTGGGATGGAGATATCCCTTACCCTAGAGCAAAAATGAAGGAGCAAATTTCGTCGCACTATGAATTGATGTCCGATATGCAAGTAAGGCCGGGGTGTGGACATCCCAATCTCGTTGATTCTGGGCGACGAACGGTGATAAATAATTTTCAATGCTGAAATTTAATTTCTCGTCGATTCCGTTGGCATGCGCGCAATATGGCGTTACCGAAACAGACTTCACTCCCAATCTCTGCATTAATGATTTAAATATATTCGATTTAAAATTTTGCGCTCTATCGTGAAGTCGGATGTTGCAAATTCCGTGACGTGCAAACACGTGCTCGAATATTGCGTCGGCTACTGTATTACCCTTAGAGTCTTTTAAAGGAGCTATCTCCGCATAGCGGGTATAGTGATGTACAGCTACCATCAAGTACTGGAATACATTCTCCGTAATTGGCAAATGACCGATAAGATCCACACTGACTTTGTCGAAAGGATGTTTTGGCAACTCCGGCCGCATTAACGGTGCTTTATGCTTTGGCTTGTAAGCACGTATTTCTATGCATGACTTACAAGAATCAACGTAGTTGCGTACCTCGCTAAATATATTTTTCCAAAAATATTTTTCCCGCACTCGTGCAAATGTTTTTATGAATCCAAAATGACCAGAGAAAGGAGCATCATGGCAAAGAAATAAAACTGCTTTTAATGCTTCGGGAACTACTAGTTGTTCAAAATATTGCTCTCTCGAGGAATTTTTATCTGGTGCCTGAAAATGGTATAACAGTCCTTCTTCGGATAAGTAAAAATTTTCCTTTATCTTAGTTTTGTCTATGGGATAGTTTCTTCCGTAAATCCTCTATAAATTTGGATCTGCCCACTGGCTTTAAATTTGGATCTGCCCACTGTAATTCCTTGATGCGCTGTACTTGAGATGCATCTGGGGTGAAGGCTAATGCGTTGATACCTCTTTCATTATCACTATGACTTTGCGCTCCTGATGAGAAATTTTCTGGAATCCTGCTCAAATAATCAGCTACATAGTTGGTTTTGCCAGCTTCATAATTTATATCGATGTCGTATTCTAATAAAGCCACGGCCCATTTTACTAACCTGGCAGTCTTATCACTAAATTTATGCAAATACAGCAGAGGTTTATGGTCACTTTTGATGAAGATCTTATTTCCTAACAGATAATACTTCCAATATCGGACAGCATTTACTACAGCCAATAACTTTCGCTCTATTGTAGGATAATTCTGTTCTGCTGGGTTTAATTTCCTCGACATAAACGATATCGGCATTAAATCGCCTTTGTCATTCTCTTGGCTAAGAACCGCTTCCTAAACCATGTTGACTTGCATCGGAATGAATCACAAATGGTTTGTCGAATGAAAGATAAAATAAAGTGGGAAGCTTCAGAAGTTTCTCTAATTTCTTGGAATGATTTCTCTGCGTCCTGATTCCACTTAAGCCTCGTATTTTTCTGTTTCAGAAGATCTGTTAATGGTTTTGCCAGGTCCGAATAATTTTCTAAAAATTTCCTGTAATAACCCAAGAACTGGCGTACATTTTTAAAAGAAAAATCTAACTTTATTTTCGTCCGGCTGAATGCCGTTTTTATCAATCACATATCCCAAATATGTTAAACTCTGTCGCATAAACTTACATTTCTTGGGAGAAAATTTCACATTATGTTCTCTGAATCTCTTAAATAATGCTCCTAATTTTTGGAGATGAGACTCGGGATCCTTCGATGCCACTACGATGTCATCAACATAACATAGGATTGAAAACTGATTTAATCCAATTAATAAGGCATCCATTAACCTTTGGAACGACGCTGGCGAATTTTTCAATCCCACTGGGGACCTTTTATATTGCAATAGTCCACGATGTGACGTAATAAATGTCTTATGGCGATCTTGGGGGAGGGGGCAATCTCCTGCTGATGAAATCCCTTGGCTAAATCCAATGTAGAAAATATGCTATTTCCCTTAATTGATCTATTACTTCGTCGATTCTGGGCAGCGGATATGAACATGGAATGGTAACTTTATTAATACCTCATGTCAATACACATCCTATAACTATTATCTTTCTTCCTAACGAGAATAAACGGGCTAACGTATGGAGATGAACTCTCTTCGATAATGACTCTTCAAGTTGCTGATCCAATTCCGCTTTTAATTTCTCGGCACGCGGTACGAACGAGATCTTATGGGAACATCCGACGTGAGGTGTATTTAATGATAGATTAAATGTGTGTCCCATTTCTTTTGTGGCTCAGGCTAAAACGTCGCTGTAGCTTAATAACAGTGCAACTTAAGACTTCGGCAACAACCCAGGTTCGAATCCTGGTCAGGGCACCAATGTTATTATAAAAAAATAGAGTGCCAATGTCATATTTATAAAAAATATATAATTTTTCATTTCACTAGTGTTATAATTAATTTTTTGATGTGCAATTATTAAAATTATATTGGAATTTTCTACAATGATAGTCTAGATAAAAATGTGCCCCTTGTGTATACAGATATACAAGAAAACACGGCGTTGTGATTCACATTTATCCCTTCACTGGAATGGTGGGAGAAATAAAGCTGCCGCTCGTGAAATAGAAGCATGAACATGTAAGCATAGGTAAAATGCGGGTATCTTTAGTACTGTAGAAGTAACAAATTTCAATAATCCTGAATCAGTGAACTGTACAGGAACACAAAATTACTACTTGTGTGGTTGGAGCAGTTAACAAAGTTATTGTCATAAATTTTCTTATTATAATTTCTCTACTACGCTACTATTCATCCCTATATACATATATAAAAACCCTGTACTATTTTTAGTGTCCACTTTTTTTTACTTTTATTCAATCCTAAATGATCCACCTAACTAAATGGGGTTGCCAATGTTTAAGCATGACAAAACACTCCACGTGTCCCATTCAGGGCATCAAGAATTATTAAGCAGGCACAGGCATTACAACAGAGGGAAGAAAAATGACTTATCTGGATTTACCTGGACCGGTGATCCTTAGATGCGTCCGTCTTGGCGTGGAGTCAGTCACGACTTTTACCATCCGTCGGGAACCTCGAGAGCTCTTGGATGTTGCGAACGTTCTCAACAGCGTCTCACAGTAGACAGTTCATCCTTCTGTCCCTGCCTTACTCAACTTAAGGGGTAGTCTTAAAATTTCCCTTTTTTTTTTTCTTCTGGATTAGCGCCTGGAGGCTAAAACAAGACTCGTTCCTGGGATTGCTCTTCGCTTCTCGGGAAACAGGCGCAATGTGCTCTTCCACGAATCTGCAGAGGCATGACCTGCAGATTCGTACATTTCAAAATTGCCTTTATTCTTCAGTAAAACTATGATATGCAGATCATAGCGTTCAAAGGGGGTAAGGCAACAACCACGCTAGACGACTTGATGATAATATGTAGAGGATTTTAGGAAGGGAGTGTCTGACCCCAGGTCTTAAACCCTTAGAAATAGGAAACTAGGAGATTTGGGCTAGAGTGCCAGATAGGAAAGTGACACGGAAGCGAAGTAGAAAGGTGGAGGAAGACGCCCTTATTTATTACCAGGGGGCCAGTACCCGGGACGCTAGACGGCTTCTAGTCCCCCCCCCCCGAGAATAAGTAGCCTGACTATGGCCCTCCAAAGGATTAACTCCTTAATGGGGGAGATGCGGGCGTTACCATGTCCTCATCTGGGACCGAGTCTTTTATAATGCCTTTCATTTTTCTAAAAGCTTATTATATGTGGCTTCTTACCAACGGGCAAGAATTATGCCTGACCTTGAATCGGTGTGAATGGACTTTGGGAACAATACATGCCATTTCAGCGAAGGAATTTCCCTTTGTTACAGGGTTCCAAAAATAGACCACTTGTAATATACCTCGACGAATAAATTTCCTTTGTTACCGGGTTCCAAGAACAATACATGCATGTTTTGCAAAATGTATATAATTTTTGCATACAACAGTATCTTTCCTATTTAGAACAAATGCAGCTTCGAACCGTGGAAAAAGAAAAGATATATAGTTAAAAATGTAACAATGTGACATGAACGGGTAGATATATTAATTAAACAATCTCCTTTCAAGACCACAAGGACATCACAAAACTTTGGAAACCATGTTTAAGTTTGTACACTCGTTGAAAATGAGTAAAGTTCCTTTAAGGTAAATAAAAACAATCGTTACGTTGAAAAAATAAATTTATGAATTATATGAAACGGACATTTATGAAAACTAACTCGCAATACCGTAAAATTAACCCTTCGTTTTAGATCGCGCTGGAAAGAGGCTCACCTTCAATCAAACATGCGCACGCACGTGGCAAATTAGTGAAGTGGCTGAAACGTTAGCTTCGCAAACAAGGTGTCGCTGGTTTTATGCCAGCCGGATTCACCGGGAGTTTTCCCGGACTTGTTGAGTTATATATATATATATATCATCATCATTGTCAACCATTATCAATCCACTGCTGGACGAAGGTCTCCCCAAGTTTCCTCCACAACGGTCTGTCTTGTGCCAGTCTCCTCCATGTCACCCCTGCATACTTTCGAATTTCATCCACCCATCTCCCATGTGGTCGTCTTCTGGGTCTTTTCCTGTCCCTTGGAATCCAATCTAAAATTTCGGCTGTCCATCGATGATCTGTCCTTCTGGCAGTATGTCCAGCCCATTGCCATTTCAGGGATTTAACTCTGATCATGATGTCTCCCACTCTTGTCATTTTTCGGATCCACGAGTTCCTCTTCTTATCTCTCCTGGTTACACCAAGCATGCACCTCTCCATGCTTTTTTGAGTTGTCTGCAGTCTTTGTATATCTCTTTTAGTTAAGGTCAACGTCTCTGCACCATACGTAAGCACTGGAAGGATGCATTGATCAAACACTTTTCTTTTAAGACATAATGGCATATTGCTCTTGAAAATTATGCTGTTTCTTCCAAAAGCTCTCCAGGCAAGTTTTGTACGCCGATTAATTTCTTCATCAATGTGACCCTCACTTGATATCTGGTGTCCAAGATAAACGTACGTGTCTGTTATCTCCAGCTTTTCTCCATCAATCAATAAATCTTCATTTCTTGTAAAAGCATTGAACATCACTTTTGTCTTCTGAAAGTTCATTTTTAATCCCACTTCTTTACTCTTGTCAGCAAGTTCCTGGATCATACTCTGCAGCTCTGATGGGGTAGTTGCAAAAATGACTACGTCATCAGCAAAACGAAGATGGGTTAGATAATCTCCATTAATCTTTATCCCTTTGTTTTCCCAGCTCAGCGACTGAAAAACACTCTCCAATGTGGCATTAAAGAGCTTCGGAGATATGGTGTCACCTTGTCTCACTCCCTTTCCAATTTTTATGTGTGTTGTATTTTCAAACAGCCGAATCTTTGCACTTGCATTTTCATAGATGTTATTAATAATATTAATGTACGCATCTTCAATACCGCAGGTTTTCAGAGCCATTGTAACTGCTGATGGTTTCACCGAATCAAAGGCTTTTTCATAATGGATAAAAGCCATGCACAATGGAAGTTCATATTCCCTCGCTCTTTCAATTAGTTCTCTCAGTACGTAGATATGATCTATTGTGCTGTAGCCACTCCTGAATCCAGCTTGTTCTCTCGGTTGAGCCAGGTTCAGTGTTACCTTCAAGCGGTGTGAAAGAACTTTAGTGAAGATTTTATAAACTACTGATAGGAGGCTGATAGGTCTGTAGTTTCCGAGATCCTCAATGTCACCTTTTTTATGTAGCAGGATCATTGTAGCGGCGTTCCAATCCTCAGGAATCTTTCCTTCATTATGGCATCAGTGAAAATTTGGGCGAGTACTGTTTCAATTTCTCCACTTGCTTCTTGTATGATGTCTACAGTAATTCCATCTTCTCCTGGAGCTTTTCCCCGCTTCATGTTCTTGATTGCATGTGCAACTTCTGCTAGGAAGGACTGGAGGAACTCTGGTACTGGTATCTTTCATGATGTCTGGAGTGCATGTATCATCCCTTTCATATAATTTGGAGTAGAAATCTTTCACTCTTGTCAAAATTTCGCCTCTATTTCTTGTTACAGAACCATTTTCTTTTCTCAGTGCCATAATCTGTTTTCTTCCCTTACTGAGATGTCCCTTTGCTATCTTTAGGCTTTGGTTGTTTTCAATTGCTTTCCTCACTAGTTCGCAGTTGAATTTTCTTACACGTCTTCAGATATATATATAATTTTTTTTCATGGCTACTACTGGGAAATTGGCGGACAAGATTCAGCAAGCCATCAGTTACACGTCACGTGATTGCCGGCTGCCACTGCCGGGAAACTTGTGCACCACATTAGACTAGCTATCATTTATGTCTCGTGCTTGCAGAACCGCTTAACGCCCGCTTGTGGCAGCCAGTGCCTGTAATGGATAACTGATGGCCTTGCTCTGGCATATGCCAACTAATGGGAGTGCTGGCCTGAACTGCTGGGCCATTTAGTGGCCACCGGAACATTTTATTGACTGTTGAGCAGCGGCAACATAGTGCTGTTCCACTGCTGGCATGAGTGCTGGCCCAGCAAGACTGTTTTTGCTGGATACCACCTTTTCCGGTCGTTACAGTATTTCCTGAACAGACAGCGGTTCATCAACCGGGACGATGTCGAACGCACACCTACTCACTTCTTTGCGCCCAAGCTGCCGCAATTCTACAGGGACGGTATCAAACAGCTGCCCAGACAATAGGACCAGGTCGTAACAAACGATGGCGACTACATTTTAGATTGATTTATACTTGTATATATGCGTAACATCACAGCCTCTCCTTGACAAATGTCAACCCCGCCTTCTCGTGGTGCATCCTGTTCCCACTAAAGGGGCTCTGACGACCGCCCATAGCGGTATAACTATACCATCGGGATTAGAGGAAATTCTATCCCACACTCACCAACCCGCTTGGCCAGCGTGGTGAGTTATGGCCAAACCCCTCCAAAATGATTCCACAACTTAAATCTTGGCCCTCAGTCTCCGGCAGCTGGAATGTACCTGGCCAAGGCAGCGGCCAGTGCGACATGAAGGCAGAGGGTGCTAAGAATCCCCGGAGGACCGGACTAGGCTGCCATCTGATGCTGACCTTGGCTACTTACAATGGACGCTCCCTATCTTCTGAATCAAGGCTTCTTGAATTGGAAGAGGAACTACAAAGGATCAAGTGGGACATCGTGGGGCTAAGTGAGGTAAGGAGAAAAGGAGAAGATCTCATCGAACTGAAAAGTGGACATCTCTTCTACTATCGTGGGACAGATACTGGCAGAACTAGTGGTGTTGGATTTATAATAAACAAGAAACTGAAGGATAAAGTTGTAGAAGTTGAAAGTTCCTCTGACAGAGCTGCAAGACTTGTTATCCAACTCTCGAAAAGATACCAGGCTCAGATTATTCAAACTTATGCACCCACCACAAGTCATCCTGAAGAAGAAATTGAAGAATTTTATGAGGAAATTTGTCATCTAAATAATAAAGGTAAGCAGCACTTGAAAATAATTATGGGAGATTTCAATGCAAAAATAGGGCAACGACAACAGAATGAAACTTCAGTAGGTAAATTCGGTCATGGCAACAGAAACCAGCGTGGAAATACTCTCGTTGAGTTTGCAGAGGCAGAAGGGTTTTTCATCTTGAACTCCTTCTTCAAGAAAAAGCCACACAGGAAATGGACATGGAGACATCCAAATGGGACGACAAGTGAAATTGATTTTATTATGTGTAACAAAAAATTCGTCATAGAAGACTGCAGTGTGCTAAACAAGTTCAACACAGGTAGTGACCATAGATTGGTGAGATGTAAGATGCACCTCAACACTAAACTTGAACGTGGCAAGCTCATAAGACAAACAAAATCTATTGACATAACCAACCTTAAAAAACACCATAATACCTTCAAGTTAGAACTGAAGAACAGGTTCTCTGCTTTAGAAGGCCTAACATCGGAAGAAGTGGACATCTCTGAAGTTAACAGAAAAGTAACCAAAGCTCTTATGGAAACAGCAACAAAATTAGCTGGGTCTAAGAACAAGTTGCATGTGAACAAATTATCAGGAAAAACGAAAATGTTGATGCAAAAAGGAGAGAGATGAGGACAACTAAAGAAGATGTGACTTCCAAAGTGGAATATATAGAGCTATGCAAGACAGTAAGAAAAAGTATCACTGAAGACGTAAGGAAATTCAACTGTGAACTAGTGAGGAAAGCAATTGAAAACAACCAAAGCCTAAAGATAGCAAAGGGACATCTCAGTAAGGGAAGAAAACAGATTATGGCACTGAGAAAAGAAGATGGTTCTGTAACAAGAAATAGAGGCGAAATTTTGACAAGAGTGAAAGATTTCTACTCCAAATTATATGAAAGGGATGATATATGCACTCCAGACATCATGAAAGATACCAGTACCAGAGTTCCTCCAGTCCTTCCAGCAGAAGTTGCACATGCAATCAAGAACATGAAGCGAGGAAAAGCTCCAGGAGAAGATGGAATTACTGTAGACATCATACAAGAAGCAAGTGGAGAAATCGAAACAGTACTCGCCCAAATTTTCACTCGATGCCTTAATGAAGGAAAGATTCCTGAGGATTGGAACACCACTACAATGATCCTGCTACATAAGAAAGGTGACATTGAGGATCTCGGAAACTACAGACCTATCCAGCCTATCAGTAGTTTATAAAATCTTCACTAAAGTTCTTTCACACCGCTTGAAGGTAACACTGGACATGGCTCAACCGAGAGAACAAGCTGGATTCAGGAGTGGCTACAGCACAATAGATCATATCCACGTGCTGAGAGAACTAATTGAAAGAGCGAGGGAATATGAACTTCCATTGTGCATGGCTTTTATCGATTATGAAAAAGCCTTTGATTCGGTGAAACCATCAGCAGTTACAATGGCTCTGAAAACCTGCGGTATTGAAGATGCATACATTAATATTATTAATAACATCTATGAAAATGCAAGTGCAAAGATTAGACTGTTTGAAAATACAACACACGTAAAAATTGGAAAGGGAGTGAGACAAGGTGACACCATATCTCCGAAGCTCTTTAATGCCACATTGGAGGGTGTTTTTCAGTCGCTGAGCTGGGAAAACAAGGGGATAAAGATTAATGGAGATTATCTGACCCACCTTAGTTTTGCTGATGACGTAGTCATTTTTGCAACTACCCCATCAGAGCTGCAGAGTATGATCCAGGAACTTGCTGACAAGAGTAAAGAAGTGGGATTAAAAATGAACTTTCAGAAGACAAAAGTGATGTTCAATGCTTTTACAAGAAATGAAGATTTATCGATTGATGGAGAAAAGCTGGAGATAACAGACACGTACGTTTATCTTGGACAGCAGATATCAAGTGAGGGTCACATTGATGAAGAAATTAATCGGCGTACAAAACTTGCCTGGAGAGCTTTTGGAAGAAACAGCATAATTTTCAAGAGCAATATGCCATTATGTCTTAAAAGAAAAGTGTTTGATCAATGCATCCTTCCAGTGCTTACGTATGGTGCAGAGACGTGGACCTTAACTAAAAGAGACATAAAAAGGCTGCAGACAACTCAAAGCAGCATGGAGAGGTGCATGCTTGGTGTAACCAGGAGAGATAAGAGGAACTCGTGGATCCGAAAAATGACAAGAGTGGAAGACATCATGATCAGAGTTAAATCCCTGAAATGGCAATGGGCTGGACATACTGCCAGAAGGACAGATCATCGATGGACAGCCGAAATTTTAGATTGGATTCCAAGGGACAGGAAAAGACCCAGAAGAAGACCACATGGGAGATGGGTGGATGAAATTCGAAAGTATGCAGGGGTGACATGGAGGAGACTGGCACAAGACAGACCGTTGTGGAGGAAACTTGGGGAGACCTTCGTCCAGCAGTGGATTGATAATGGTTGACAATGATGATGATGATACGGTAATTAGCACTTTTCTGTTGTCTTGCCTTTTCTGACATTACTTTCTTTCCAACCCAATAACAAAGAAGATTCAGAATACCTCAGATTATGCTCGTTTCAACCTCTTAGCAAAAAATAATATTTAAACTTTATAAATTTAATGCTCGTGAATTCAGGTTTCATTCTCTGGTTGAAGCTTTCTTTAAACAAAATTTATGAATCACAATGTGAATTTCAGACTTTCATTTATTAGGTGTGCAACTTAATTCTCGGCCCCTAACCGCAAGCGATCATAGAACGTCGGCAAATGCAAATAGCTGAGTGCGATAATGGCTGATTGCAGCGCCATCCAACAGCTTTCCAGGCAACCGTAACCGCTCGCAGCTGTAGTGACAGAAGGGACGAAAGTTGACGGTGAAAGCAATGTCGTTCGAGAAGCAACATTCTGAGGCACTGCCTCCTGTTCGCGTTTCAGCTGAAAAAAGTGCCGCGGAAGCCCAGCAAATGATCTGTGCTGCTTTGGGTGAGGCTGCTGTGTCCTACAGTCAGTAGCGCACCCAGAAATTTCCCAAGGGAACGGCCCGTGCACCGTGGCACACAGAATTTTCCTAAGGTGGGGGTGACCCCCCTAAATTTACTGAGAAAAATAGTCAGGTGCTATAACAATTAAAGAGGTTGACTTTTCTACATTTATTCTTATCCAGTTACTAGTAATGTTACAGTACAAGAAAGTTAAATGAGTAGAAGAAGCAGTAGATGAAATTCGTTTCCTGGTTAGATTTTTCTAAATTTATTTAACAGAACTACTCCCTTGTAATTATTCTATTTTATAATTATACGATACATGATTAAGAAGTATACGTAGATCGCGTATCGTGACTTTTTGTTTCAAACTTCGACATAATTTTTCGCTCTATTAGCCTAATGGGGTGGCCCGGGCCCCATCGTCTACCCCTGTGTGTGCGCGCCACTGCCTATAGTACGTGTGAGAAGTAGTCCCAGCGGTTTAAGCAGGGAAATTTCGATCTCCGTGATGCAGAACGTCCGGGACAGCCACAGAAAGTTGACGATGAGGAACTGGAACAACTGTTGGACGCGGATCCTTATCGCACACAGTCAGAGCTCGCCCAGGAACTCGGAGTAACACGGCAAGTTATTGCAAAGCGCCTGCACAAGCTTGGACAGATTCACAAGGAGGGACCGTTGGGTGCCTCACCAACTCACAGCTGCGAAAAAGTCTAGGCGCTACGATGTTGCTTCGTACTTGCTCTACAGATTCACGAAGAAGGATTTCCTCCACAAGATTTTGACCTGTGATGAGAAGCGCATCCTCTACGATAATCCTAAGCGGCGCAAATCGTGGGTTTATCCAGGTCAGCCTACCACCAGTACCGCCAAACCAAATATCCATGCCAGGAAGTTGTTACTGTGCATATGGTGGGATCAGTGCGGTGTCGTACACTACCAGTTGCTCAAACCTGGTGAAACTGTCAATGCTGAGCGTTATTGTCAGCAACTCATTCGTGTGAGTGACACAATGGAGGCGAAAAGGCCATACACCGGCAAGGGCAGAAGGTCGGTCCTGTTGCTTCAGAATAACGCGTGTCTCACACCTCGAAAACGACTTTAAACACGATCACCGACCTGGGTTGAAAGATTTTGTCCCACCCGGCGTATTCTCCAGACTTCGCCCCTTCGGATTATCACCTCTTTCGCTCCCTGCAACATCACCTGAGTGATACGCACTTCACTTCTATCGAGGAGGTCCACACAAGTATTGATGACTATCAACTCGAAACAGCACTTTTTTCCCCGCAGTGGTATTCGACAACTCCCAGACAGATGGCTCAAATGTATCCAACACGACGGGGATTATTTCTCTGATTAGGTACGTATTCGATTTGCTATAATTTGCTGTCAACGAGAATTAAGTTGCACACCTATGTACAATTAAAGGCGTATTACAATTAAAGGGGGTATGATATCTTACATATGTAAAAACTTTCTTCATGGGCGAAAAATTTCTGGTGAGGCAGCGCCCTACTTACTTCATCGACCCCCCCCCCGTCATGTTACATAATAACATTCTACAGAGTGCAGGCCTAGTCGGATTATTCACTTGAATTCGAACAAGATATTCGCATTTTCATAAATTGTAACATAATTTAGTTAGGCCAATGACAGACGTGTTCCTGTCACCAATATGTTTCACTATTTTTTGGAACAAAAAGAATTGATTAAACTTTTCCTAACCTTGATACTATCCAAAAGATTTACTTATGCATACCCATCAGTAACGCACAAAGTTTTTCTCTTTTGAAATCCATTCAGAATTACATGAGGACATTTAGTTCTCGGGAAAGAACGAGTGCATTTGCAGCTTTGTCACTTAAAACAAATCTCGAAGATTGACATTTGATGATAAAGTAGATTTCGTCACAAAGTAATCGAGAAAACAAAAAATCTTTTTTTTTTTTTTTTTAGTTGTAAGTAATTTCACTAATTTATATTCATTTCTTCTTTCGCTCAGTCTTTCAATCGATTTAAAATGAACATTGCTAGCAGCAATATTTAAAAAAACTAATCCTAAAAATACTACTACTCGCGTTGATAATTTAAATGCAGAACTTGCAAGGAAATGTTCTATTAGTATGTTAAAATAAAGGAATTTTACTTCTAAATATAAAAATTGACGGTGAAATGATATGTCGATATCGTCCAAACTAAACTAGAGAAAACGATATTTAAAAATCTTATTTCGCTACCCAGTTTTAGATAATGCATGCGCTAAAAATTCTACAGTTCTCCTTGAGAATATGATCATTCTTTGAGATTAAAAAATCTGTAATTTAATTATGAAATTTAAATTGGAAGTAGATTTTGTACGTTAAAATACGTTTACTTGGGGCGTCCGATTTTTTTGAGGGGCCAGGGGCGCTGTAATGTTTAAACCCACTTCTACTACGCGTCATTTAACAGGAAAGTGCCACCCCCGGTGGCGATGTGGTTTAAGCGCTGGCTGCTGATTGTTCGTCCGGGATGGGGCTGGGTTCGAATCTCCACTGAGGCGTGGCTGTTTGTTTTACGGCATTGGCTCTCTCCCTTCCCTAGAACCAGTGACTAAATTAGGGACGGCAGACTGCTTATGAGGTGCTCAGTGGGGTCGTCAAACTGAACCCCCCCCCCCCCAAACAAAAACAGGAAAGTCGAAAATGTGACCCTTTGTTTCGTTACCACACGAATATGGCCGTCAGGATTTGTTGCGTTGTTGAAAAACTTCATTGAGCCACCTGTAGAAAAATTCAAAGCTGCCTTACAATCCAGAGCTAGTGAGATGAAAAATCCTCCCGACACAACAGATATCGATCCCCCTCATATATTCTCTTTTCCATTCATTTATAATCAGAGACAGCTCGGCCCAGTGGGCTGCCTAGAGTAGCAGCATGTGGACATACGTCACAGGGGCCTGGGGCGCACGCAAATGCCACGTGTCGCCCCAGCACAGGGAGGAGGACATAATCATCCCCAGGTCACAAAGTGCTGTTCGGTACGTGAAAAGAGAATTTTGCAGAGCAGACAAAGAATGGCCTGGGCGACCATCGAGTTGATGATGTCTGCTGCCACCTGCCTGATTCGGGCAGCAGATGGCAAGTCTGGGGGAACATCAGACGGGGCTGTGTGAGTGGGTAGATGGGAGCGAGCAAGCTAATTGCACTCCACGAGGGCAGTTATCTTCTTTCATCGTACATTATTATCACAGCTTAGATAGTAGATACTCTTCGGCATCTGTGTAATGGCTAGTTATTAGTTTTGGCGCACTGGTCTCGCACCTAATATGAATATTAGGGTGGGCTCTCGAGTGCAGCAGAAGTGCTGATCTTCATTATTCTGTTTATGGGGCTTTCAGTTACTATGGAATATCCGATCCTCAGCGGAATACCATTAACGCGTAGTGGGGTCGACCCTAGGCTAACGGAATTCTTTCACTCATTAAGAATTCGACGGTCCCTTAACCTTTGCCGTGTTCCTCCCAACAGCTTAATGTACAGACATTCCATATTGTTCAAGCAACTCATTCGTCTCCCCCTCCCTTTTCATTTCTTCCGGACCAACGAAACATTTGGTAGAGAAACCAGGTAGAAACAATAAAACAAGAAAATTCCAAATAAAATTATTAATGTTGAATTTAAACAGGAAAGGAACCGAATCTTAAGTTTCACTATAAACCGCCCCACAAGAGAACTGCCACACAGGAAAAGAGCTCCCTGTTTTTTTACTAAGGGGCCGTGCACAAATTGCTTTTCCTACGAGGAACACTTGTATATGTGGCAGTTTTCCAAGTTTCCGTATTATGTGTGGCAGTTTTCCAAGGTTCCTATAGACGGGAAGGAGTTCTTTCGTTTGTCTTTATCTAAATCAAATTTTAAGTCTTGCCACGCAGACACAATGCCTCGCCGCCTCCCTTCTTAACACTCCTTTCAAGCCAGCAGCTTTGCCTTGCACTCCTCTCCTACAAAGCAGTAGTCAGTCACTTCTTGCACTTTCATTGTTCCGGGACAGTCTTAATAGCGCTAGTGTAGCTTTAGACTCCACTTTCTGTGTTGGAATTCCCTATTTTGCAAAGAAAACAGCAGAGCAATTAGTAGTGACCCCTTCAGTTAATTCCTATGCAACCTCTTCATTAGCCCCCTGGCCATACAAATATGAAAAAGAGGCTTAACTTAAGGAATTGGAAGAGTGGAGGGCAATTGAATTTTCATGGCCCTACGGATGCTATTTTGATAACCTTTCTAGTGAGAAAGTAAACAACGCACTTCCTATGGGAAAAATACGTAGGGCTACATGAAATAAAACAAGACATTACTTTGCGAAGTTTAGATTATATTTTAAAGTTAAATATACTGAGAAATGGCTCATTTTAAACTGGGTGGGCGAGCTCACCCTCGCACCCCTTGGCGACGTAGCCGCCTGCGTTTTTAGTAATATTTCGGCCCCTTTTAGTATTATTATGTACTTTCGTCTCATCGATGACATACGCATGAAAATATTAATCTTAT
Source organism: Macrothele yani (assembly GCA_039090855.1). NCBI lineage: Eukaryota > Metazoa > Arthropoda > Arachnida > Araneae > Macrothelidae > Macrothele > Macrothele yani. The sequence goes on along the minus strand of CM077016.1, from coordinate 68,622,330 downwards.
AACATGAAAACTACTAAAAAAAAGGCCTGCGGCCTAGGTGCTTCGAAAGCACTTCCAGACCAGTGTGTTAATTGCATACTCTTTTTTTTTTTTTGGTACTTTTGTCATCTATGACACAGACGCGTAAAAAAAAAAAAATAAACTTTCAACTTAAAACCAACTAAAATAGGCCAGATGCTTATGTACTTCTTAAAGCTTGTTAAGACCGATAGGTTGCGTGCCGATTATATTACCCTTCGTTTTCTATGGGATACGCATATATTCTTTTAAACAAATCTACTGAAGAAAGCCTGCTGCCTAGGTGCTATATAAGCCCCTCCAGACTAACGGTTTCCTGTGGGCTCTGGTTCCCCCTACTTCCTAGTCTATCATGGAAGATGAGTTCGTGTCCAGACCCCCCCCCCCCTCCTTGCATATTAAATATTAAAACTGCAGCATAAAATCTGTCAAAGTAGCTGCCTGTCTAAGTGCCTTTCAAATACTGAAGGATTAAAGTATTGTATTATTAGTTTTTGATATACACCAAATATTAAGATCATAACCTGAAGTTTATTAAAAAGGCCAGCGTGGCCTAGGTGCTGAGGATGGATCTGTCGCGTTCCTTTTATTATATTTTATTACATATATGCACATAGGAAATATTAAAACTGTACCATAAAATCAACCGAAAAGACCCCGAGACCTTGATGAACCAGCCTGAAAATTCAGGTAAACAAAATAACTTCGCGTCGTTGGGGACTTTGGAAAACTCTGGCACACATATAATTCAGAAAATTGGTACACTGCCCCACATTCAAGTGTCCCTCTGAGGAAAAACAATTTGTGCACTTTCCCTTAGTGAAAAACAGGGGGCAGTTTTTCTGTGTGGCATTTTACAGGCTACCGAACCTTAACTCTTTTCAGCTTCTATGAAACATATCTCCTTCGCCGGGCTAGTAGTCCAGATTTATAGGCATAGGTGATTTGTATTTTTCTTCGATCCCAGGATGAAGTGGCCCGAAGTTAGGGTCCCAGCTAAATTTGTGACGTACTAAAGAGGTGAGAACATGTGTCAAGACGACAAATCTGCAGCGAGACATTCTGTCCACGTAGCTCAGTTGAGAGAGCGACTTACTCCGGAGTGAGGGGACTTTAGTTCAGTGTAGTCTCGGACAAACTATTGTTTCACAACTTATAGCATTAAATGCTCATGCCGCCCCGTTGGCGCAGTGGTCTATGTGCTGGCTTATGATCATTCGTCCATGAAGAGGTCTAGGTTCGAATCCCGGTGAGGCATGGTTGTGTCTGTCTTACGGCACTGGCTCTCTCCCTGCCCTGGAACCAGTGGCCCTAAATTAGGGACGGGAGACTCCTTATAGTCCATTGAGTTGCTCACGGTGGTCGTTAAACCTTCAATCAAAATAACTGATGGGGTTTGTTGAATTCAATTTTTATTTTCTTCCGATTGTTTTTTTTTTTTTGATTGGAGGTTTAACGACCACCGTGAGCAACTCAATGGGGTATAAGGAGTCGCCTGTCCCTAATTTAGGGTCACTGGTTCCAAGGAAGGGATAGAACCAGTGCCGTAAGACAAACAACATCCATGCCTCACCGGGATTCGAACCCGGACCCATCTCGGACGAATGACCAGAAGCCATCGCTTAGACCACTGCGCCACCCGCCTTCATTACAAAGAAAAAAAAAAGTTGATATTTATTTCATTAACACAGTTTCGTTTATTTCTTTTTCCCTCGCGAATTACCTCTTTACACTACGCCGTAAAAGTAGCGAGGTATTCTTAACTTATATGCGCACAACACAAACAGAAAGTTCGCAGAAACACCGTCGCCTTTTTATTTTTTTTTTTCGGGGCTTCAACGACCATTATGTCACCCCTGTGGCGTAGTGGTCTAAGCGCCGGCTTTTGACCGTTCGTTCGAGATGGTTCCGGGTTCGAATTTCGACTGGGACGTGGACGTTGTGTTTGTCGTACAGCACTGTAGGGACGTTACTAGACATCTATATCAGGGTGGGTGAGTAATTATTTTTTTGCTGGACTGGGGCAAGTTTCATAGCAACTAAGTTTACGAGACAATGAAATAAATAATTTTAATACTTTTTATTGCCGACCACAAAAAGGGATTCGGGCCAACGTCCCCCCCCCCCCTTCCGGGATATATACACAAAACACACCTACTATGTGTAGTTACGCCACTCGTAAACCAACAAGATGCAATGACTGGTGCGTTACTGGTGTAACAAATAAGTGTTGTTAGAACGTCGCCTTCAACTTTCTTTCTTGCTGTTAGTGCATTGTCTTAATTGCTTTTCAAAATTTTGCATTTTTGCTCATGTAAAATTACTTGAACAATTTCTTTAAAGAAAAATGGTCTTTTTGTTTGCCTAAACCAAATTTTAACGTCGGGACAAGCAGACACACACTTACCCTTCCTTAACTCCCTTCCTTCAAGCCAGCGACCTTGCCTTGCACTACTCTCATCCAAAGCAGTCGTCAGCCACGTCCATCTCTCTCAATGCACCAGGGCAGGCTTTTTCTTCTTTATTGCGGGTTTAAAAGCCACCGTGAGTAATTCAATGGGCTATAAGCAGTCGCCCATCCCTAATTTAGGGTCACTGGTTCCAGGGAAAGTAGAGAGACAGTGCCGTAAGACAAACACAACATCCATGCCTCATCAGGTTTGGAACCCAGACCCATCTCGGAAGAATGGTCAACTGCGCTACCAGGTTAGCCCAACGCAGGCTTAAGAGCACTGGTGTATGTGTGTGTGTATATATATATATATATATATATATATGGGATGTAAGGTCAGGTGATGCGTAACATCACAGCCTCTCCTTGACAAATGATAACTCCGCCTTTCCGTGGTGCATCCTGTTCCCACTAAAGGGGCTCTGACGACCGCAAATAGCGGTATAACTATACCACCGGGATTAGAGGAAATGCTATCCCACACTCACCAACCACTTGGCCAGCGTGGTGAGTTATAGCCAAACCCCTCCAAAATGACTCCACAACTTAAATCTTGGCCCTCAGTCTCTGGCAGCTGGAATGTAATTGGCCAAGGCAGCGGCCAGTGAAACATGAAGGCAGAGGGTGCTAAGAATCCCCGGAGTACCGGACTAGGCTGCCATGTGATGCTGACCTTGGCTACGTATAATGGACGCTCCCGATCTTCTGATTCAAGGCTTCTTGAATTGGAAGAGGAACTACAAAGGATCAAGTGGGACATCGTCGGGCTAAGTGAGGTAAGGAGAAAATCTCATTGAACTGAAAAGTGGACATCTCTTCTACTATCGTGGGACAGATACTGGCAGAACTAGTGGCGTTGAATTTATAATAAACAAGAAACTGAAGGATAAAGTTGTAGAAGTTGAAAGTTCCTCTGACAGAGCTGCACGACTCGTTATCCAAACTCTCGAGAAGATACAAGGCTCAGATTATTCAAACATATGCACCAACCACAAGTCATCCTGAAGAAAAAATTGAATTTTATGAGGAAATTCGTCATCTAAATAATAAAGGTAAGCAGCACTTGAAGATAATTATGGGAGATTTCAATGCAAAAATAGGGCAACAGAATGAAACTTCAGTAGGTAAATTCGGTCAAGGAAACCAGCGTGGAAATATTCTCGTAGAGTTTGCAGAGGCAGAAGGGTTTTTCATCTTGAACTCCTTTTTCAAGAAAAAGCCACACAGGAAATGGACATGGAGACATCCAAATGGGACGACAAGTGAAATTGATTTTAATATGTGTAACAAAAAATTCGTCATGGAAGACTGCAGTGTGCTAAACAAGTTCAACACAGGTAGTGACCATAGATTGGTGAGATGTAAGATGCACCTCAACACTAAACTTGAACGTGGCAAGCTCATAAGACAAACAAAATGTATTGACATAATCAACCTTAAAAAACACCATAATACCTTCAAGTTGGAACTGAATAACAGATTCTCTGCTTTAGAAGGCCTAACATCGGAAGAAGTGGATATTTCTGAAGTTAACAGAAAAGTAACCAAAGCTCTTATGGAAACAGCAACAAAATTAGTTGGGTCTAAGAACAAGTTGCATGTGAGCAAATTATCAGGAAAAACGAAAATGTTGATGCAAAAAAGAAGAGAGATGAGGACAACTAAAGAAGATGTGACTTCCAAAGTGAATATATAGAGCTATGCAAGACAGTAGGAAAAAGCATCACTGAAGACGTTAGGAAAATTCAACTGTGAACTAGTGAGGAAAGCAATTGAAAACAACCAAAGCCTAAAGATAGCAAAGGGACATCTCAGTAAATGAAGAAAACAGATTATGGCACTGAGAAAAGACGATTGTTCTGTAACAAGGAATAGAGGCGAAATTTTGACAAGAGTGAAAGATTTCTACTCCAAATTATATGAAAGGGATGATACATGTACTCCAGACATCATGAAAGGTACCAGTACGAGAGTTCTTCCAGTCATCCCAGCAGAAGTTAAACATGCAATCAAGAACATGAAGCGGGGTAAAAGCTACAGGAGAAGATGGAATTACTGTAGACATCATACAAGAAGCAAATGGAGAAATCGAAACCGTACTCGCCCAAATTTTCACTAGATGCCTTAATGAAGGGAAGATTCCTCAGGACTGGAACAACGCTACAATGATCCTGCTACATAAAAAGGGTAGCATTGAGGATCTCAGGAACTACAGACCTATCAGCCTCCTATCAGTGGTTTGTAAAATCTTCACTAAAGTTCTTTCACACCGCTTGAAGGTAACACTGGACATGGCTCAACCGAGAGAACAAGCTGGATTCAAGAGTGGCTACAGCACAATAGATCATACCCACGTACTGAGAGAACTAATTGAAAGAGCGAGGGAATATGAACTTCCATTATGCATGGTTTTCATCGATTATGAAAAAGCCTTTGATTCGGTGAAACAACCATCAGCAGTCACAATGGCTCTGAAATCCTGCAGTATTGAAGATGCGTACATTAATATTATTAATAACATCTATGAAAATGCAAAGATTCGGCTGTTTGAAAATACAACAGACATAAAAATTGGAGTGAAAGTCTCTAAAGGGAATGAGACTCATCTTTCACTCTTGTCACACCATATCTCCGAAGCTCTTTAATGCCACATTGGAAAATGTCTTTCAATCACTGAACTGGGAAAACAAAGGGATAAAGATTAATGGAGATTATCTAACCCACCTTCGTTTTGCTGATGACGTAGTCATTTTTGCAACTACCCCATCAGAGCTGCAGAGTATCACCCAGGAACTTGCTGACAAGAGTAAAGAAGTGGGATTAAAAATGAACTTTCAGAAGACAAAAGTGATGTTCAATGCTTTTACAAGAAATGACGATTTATCGTTTGATGGAGAAAAGCTGGAGATAACAGACACATACGTTTATCTTGGACAGCAGATATCAAGTGAGGGTTACATTGATGAAGAAATTAATCGGCGTACAAAACTTGCCAGCTTTTGGAAGAAACAGCATAATTTTCAAGAGCAATATGCCATTATGTCTTAAAAGAAAAGTGTGATCAATGCATCCTTTCAGTGCTTACGTATGGTGCAGAGACGTGGACCTTAACTAAAAGAGACATACAAAGGCTGCAGGCAACTCAAAGAACCATGGAGAGGTGCATGCTTGGTGTAACCAGGAGAGATAAGAGGAACTCGTGGATCCGAAAAATGACAAGAGTGGAAGACATCATGATCAGAGTTAAATCTCTGGAATGGCAATAGGCTGGACATACTGCCAAAAGGACAGACCATCGATGAACAGCTGAAATTTTAGATTGGATTCCAAGGGACAGGAAAAGACGCAGAAGAAGACCACATGGGAGATGGGTGGATGAAATTCGAAAGTATGCGGGAGTGACATGGAGGAGACTGGCACAAGACAGACCGTTGTGGAGGAAACTTGGGGAATCCTTCATCCAGCAGTGGATTGATAATGGTTGACAATGATGATATATATATATATAAAGAAATCCTTGAACCAAGGATTTGGAAGAGTGGAGAACAATTAAAGGTTCATGTCCCTGAGGATGCTCTTTTGATAACCTTTCTACGGAGAAGTAAACAACCTCCTAGAGGAGGGCGGGAGACACGTATGGCTGCATGACGAAAAACACCAGACCATTGTTACTTGGCAAAGTTTAGATTATATTTTAAAGTTAAAAACATTGAAAAAAAAAAGGCAAATCTTGAACTGGGTGGGCAACCGCTGGCATCCCTTTGGCGACGTCACTGCGGCACTGGCTCTCACCCTTCCCTGGAAGCAGTGGCCCCAAATTAGGTATGGGCGACTGCTTATAACCCATTGTGTTGCTGACGGGTGGTAGTTAACCCCTCACCCTTCCTTCGAAAAAAAAAACTACCACTGTGAGCAACTCAATGGACTATAAGCAGTCGTCCGTACCTAATTTAGGGCCACTGGTTCCAGGAGACTAATGGAGCCAGTGGCGTAAGACAAACACAGCATCCATGCCTCACCTGGGATTCGAACCCAGACCCATCTCGGAAAAATGGTTATAAAGCAGCACCTCGTACCACACAGGCACGGAGCCGTTCTTTCTAACTTGGTATTATCATACCGAACCTGTGATTAATTTGTGCATTCCCGAGAGTAAAAATCATCTCCGATGTCCATCAACTAAGTTAAAAGCCCTTCTTTGAAGTCTTCATCTGACAAAAACTTTTGTCCTGCCCAATGATGTAGAAAGGCTTTAGCCTAGCAAAGGCACTTTTTATTTCTAGGCTTAGCGTCACTAAGGCACTTTTCATGGTTAGATGGTAAGAGAAGCAGGACAAAGGAATTATTTTTTTTTTTGATTGGAGGTTTAACGACCACCGTGAGCAACTCAATGGGCTATAAGCAGTCGCCCGTCCCTAATTTAGGGTCACTGGTTCCAGGGAAGGGAGAGAGCCAGTGCCGTAAGACAAACACACCATCCATGCCTCACGGGATTCGAACCCGGACCCCTTACGGACGAATGATCAGAGGCCAACGCCTTAGACCACTGCGCCACCGGGGCGGCAAGGAATTCTTTTAGATGAACATGCAGGCAAAATTAGCGATTGCTGTGAACGAGTGTTTGCATGACAGAATGAGGCTAAACAGTCTGTTCACGCAGGAGGTCATTTCATGAATCACAAACACTAATGTAAGGAGAATGATAATTCCTTTGTCAAGATAGCAAGTTTTGGAATTTATTCCCTTCACGATTTGTTTAAAGATACGGAAATAAAGTACGTCTTAGACAATATATATATATATATATTTTATTGGAGGTTTAACGTCCACCGTGAGCAACTCAATGGGCTATAAAGCAGTCGCCCGTCCCTAATTTAGGGCCACTGGCTCCAGGGAAGGGAGAGAGCCAGCGCCGTAAGACAAACAACATCCATGCCTCACCGGGATTCGAACCCGGACCCATCTCGGACGTATTGGTTTTTTTTTTTTTTTTGATTGGAGGTTTAACGACTATCGTGAGCAACTCAATGGGCTATAAGCAGGTGCCCATCCTTAATTTAGGGTCCCTGGTTCCAGGGAAGGGAGAAAGCCAGTGTCGTAGGACAAACACAACATCCATGCCTCACCGGGATTCGAACCCGGACCCCTTTTAGACGAATTTTTTTTGATTGGAGGTTTAACCACCACCGTGAGCAACTCAATGGGCTATAAGCAGTCGCCCGTCCCTAATTTAGGGTCACTGGTTCCAGGGAAGGGAGAGAGCCAGTGCCATAAGACAAACACAACATCCATACCTGACCGGGATTCGAACCCGGACACCTTACGGACGAATGATCAGAGGCCAGCGTCTTAGACCACTGCGCCACCGGGGCGGCTTTTAGACGAATGATCAGAGGCCATCGCTTAGACCATTGCGCCACCGAGGCGGCTCAGACAATATCCATCCATTATTGTAAAGAGTGAAATGAAAATGAGAAGCTGTTCTCTGCAAATTGCAACCAGCTTCAGTGTCAGAAATCTCTTAATATCCAAAGAAATGAAAATACATTGCTTTACGGTTATCACCCCAAAGCAAAACAGCTGTCATAAAAAAATCCTTTACTCGCGCTGACAAAAATTAACATTTAAAAAAAGAACAATGAACGTTTTCTTCAATTATGAAAGTGTGCGTCAGTAATGTTCATGATCAGATTTGAAACAATTAAAGAAAAACAGCAACAAAAGTAGAATTCCGATGAATCGCAGATTCACCACGACAGTGTACTAGTTCACTAGAGCTGGTTTATGGTTCATTGGCTTTGGAGAAGTTTTATGGCTAAAGAGGGGAAGGTTTAGCCATGGCCGGATTGAACTTTTGTGGGGCCCATGGAGAAATTTCATATATAGAGGGCCCTAGGAAATGAATCTCATAGTTTAATGAAATCATTGTATGAAAAATGAAAATAGACAAAAATTATCATAAAGGAAAATGATTATCTCAAATTATTGTGAGCTTAAGAAAAAGACCATCATATGGATTGAAAATTCAGAGAGAAAGTGTAAACAGTTTCTTTATGATAATTTTCGTGTATTTTCATTTTTCAGAGACAGAAGACAGACAGGTAGAGTGTGAGACAGACTGACGGAGAGAGAGACAAACAGAGTGAGACAGACATATTGAATGAGAGAGACATTGAGTGAGACAGGCAGATAGACAAAGAGAGAAAGATAATAAAAAGTGCTGAAATCTAAGACTTTCTTTCTGGAGAGGAAGAAGTTTAGGTTGCTTTATTATCTTAATAAAAACTTTCCGACAAAATGACAAAAAAGATAGTTTTAACTAATCTGCGTAGCGAATATTTTTCCATAACAAACATTTTTGCGTATTGGATAATAATGATCCCTCTTAAAAATTCGTGTATATATATATATATATATATATATATATTTATTTTTTTCTTTTCCTGGTACATGTTTTAGTGATTGATTTTTGACGGAAAGTGGAATAACTGGTAAATTAATGACTTTATTCACCTCTTATACGCGCTCATATATAAAAATTTCTTTATTTCCAACACTGTTTTTAAAGTCACTGAACGATTGGCCTCACTATAAGCCCAGATGCAACTTTGATATTGTTCTTTTTATTTTTTTATATTTCAATACCAGGTTTACACACAAATTGTTGAGTATATAATAGAGTCACAAAATGTGATGAAATTTAATTTCTTATTTCATGAATCTGGAAAAGTTTGAGGTTTAAATAAGTTGGGGGGGGGCTGTAAACTGAAAATAAAACATTACAAGTTAGTAAAATCATGCAATGCATTGATTATGATACGCTTTCCAACATATCAGAAATCGCGCGCAGACAAACTCTCCTCCCAACCCTGACTGTTGATTCGTTCAGTATACCTCCGGAACAACATACTACAGTTTTGTCGCAATAGAAGCATTTTTACTCAAGTTATGATAATGGCTGTGAAATAAATCTCGCTCCTGTGCCCTGATCTTTGATCCCATTTCGATGATATTCAGCATAACCTGTTCAGTTTACTTCCGGAACAACACGATAAAGTTTTGTCGCAATCGAAGCATTTTTACGTAAGTTATGACGCATAAGGGCGATGGAATGGATTCCGCTCCTATGTCCTGACCTTTGACCCCATTTCGCTTATTTTCAATAGGGTTCGTCCGCAGGTTATCCCCTACCACATATTAAAATTTAATTGAAATTGGATAATTTTTACGCGAGTTATCGAGTGGACAGACAGACGGGCAAAGCTGGAGCATATACGCTTCTTCAACCTACGGTTGGAAAACGTAAAATTATATTTTCGAGGGCCTTGCGCCCCAAAACTTTAAAAAAAATATAGAGAATTCTAGCAAAAACAATTTTGTTTTTGTTTTGTAAAGTGCGGGGCCCCGTGAAGACGCAGGGCCCGGGGCGACCGCCCCGGCTGCCCATATGGTCCAGCCGGCCCTGGGTTTAACACCAAAAACATGACGAATAAAGAAAAACTGGTAGAGTGGTCCGAGACAATAGCACAGCCCAAATCAAGCAGCAGACGTCGTGCAGAAAGTAACAACCATAATAGGCCTATCTACAGGAGAATTATCTACCTCTCTGCACACCACATATGCAGTGATGTAGAAGAGCCTTAGCGCGGCTTTGCAACGTTAAGGCACTTTTCGTGTTTAGTTGGGAGGTAAAGCAGGGCAAAGAATTTTTTCAGATGATCATGTAAAAGGAACACTGATTTATATGAAAGCATACTCGTACCTTAACAGAACGTTCATACTACAAGGACGATACTAAAGTGTAGTAAAGCGTGATCCTCCATGTAGACAGAGAAAGTGGCCGCTACGGTGGCGTTGCCTACTCACAGTTCGTTTGGGTGGTCTTGAGTTCGAGTCCCAGTCGCGGCATGGGTCGTGTGCTTGTCTTACAGCACTTCTTTGTACACTTCCCTGGAGACAGTGACCCTAAATTAGGGACGAACCAGAGTTTGAAACGGGTCAAACATTTTGGACCCGGACCCAACCCGACAGTCACATAATTGGACCCGACCCGGACAAACCTGCTGTGAGCTATAAACTCGAATATATCATCACCATTGTCAATCATTATCAATCCACCGATGAATAAAGGTCTCTCCACGTTTTTTCCACAACAGGCCAGTCTCCTCCATCCAGGCATCCACTCATCTCCCACGTGGTCTTCTGGGTCTTTTCTTGTCCCTTGGAATCCAGTCTAAAATGTCGGTTGTTCATCGGTGGTCCGTTCTCCTGGCAATATGTCCATCCCATTGCAGTTTCAAGGATTTTACTCTGATAGTCATGTCTCCCACTCTTGTTATTTTCCTTATCCACGAGTTACTCTTTTTATCTTTCTTGGTTACACCAAGCATGCATCTCTCCACGCCTCTTTCAGCTGTCTGAAGCATTTGTATGTCTTTTGTAGTTAAGGTTCAAGTCTCTGCTCCGTAAGTAAGAACTGGAAGACTGAAAATTGTACTGTTTCTTCGAAATGCTCTCCAACCAAGTATAAATCGATAAATTTCTTCATCAATGTGACCCTCGCTTGATATCTGCTGCCCAAGGTAAATGTAGGAATTGGTTATCTTCAGCTCCCCCCCCCCATCAATTGCTAAATCTTCATTCCTTGTAAAAGCATTGTACTTCAGTTTTGTCTTCTGAAAGTTCATTTTTAATCCCCATTTTTTTACCCTTATCAGCAACTTCCTGGATCATGCTGTGAAGTATTATTTCATAGACCTCTGAAGTGTTCTTTGAAATACTTTTCTATTCAAAAATAAAACTGAAATAGAACGGGATCGAAATTTGGTCAGGAACACCTTGAACCGACCCGTTTGCCCTGCAAGAAATTGTAGACCCGGTGACCCGTTTCAATCTCTGGGACGAACGGCTGTTTATATCCCCTTGGAGTCCCTAAGCTCCCTTTCCCCAAAGGTGGTAATATTTTACGGTTGAGGACATTTCAGCTAAACTCTCCACCGCCTCCAACAAAATTAATCCCCTGAGCCCCATTGTGCGATTCCATATGATAACGCAAAAGGACGCTCCGGGACGCCGAGTGGTCAGAGGGCGCTGGATTTTGACCAATCGCTCGAGATGGGCTCCAGCTCCGGGCGAGGCATGGACAATGCTCCCGCCCCATGGCGCTGGCCACTCCCAGAACCAAAGGCCCCAAATCAGGGTTGGGCGATTATTGCCCTAGATGATCGCAGTCATTATACCCAGAAAGAAACAAAAAGCAACACAAAAGATATACCCCACTCCTACCCCATAATCTTAACAAGAGCGGCATATAAATTACATGCAGTGTGATTGACACATTGTTCACACTCAATATGTGGAACCGTACAGAGTGACAGAACAGTAATCTAAAGGCTCATCCTTAGAATCTGACTACTTCGTAACTTTAATTTTTTATTTAAAATTGCTCCAATAAGCAATTTTAAAAAAAACCTGACTAAAATAATTAGCCATAAAATTTTAATAAAAATACTACCTGATGAAAACAAATAGAGTTCTAAATTGCTTTTAAAAGTTTTAAGGCCCTTTGTGGGTTTGTTTCACCTGACTAGTTTACCGCTAAGGCACTTTACTCATAGAAATACATCACTGCTTATATGGCTTCTTGTGGTCTTCTGCATTGTTGTGTGAGAAAAAAGAAATCCTTATAAAATAAAACATATTATGCTGAAACAGTTAAGCCAAATGCGACAGCCGTCCGGTGGCGCAGTGGTCTAAGCGATGGATTATGATCGTTCGTCCGAAAGGGGTCCGGGTTCGAATCCCGGTGAGGAATGGATGTTGTGTTTGTCTAAACCACTGGTTCTTTCCCTTCCCTGGAACTAGTGACCCTAAATTAAGGACGGGAGACTGCTTATAGCCCATTGAGTTGCAAACGGTGGTAGTGTTAAAATTCCAATTAAAAAAAAAAACAAAAACGCGACAAAGCAGCTGTTGGTGATTCTTAAAACATAGATTTAAAGATCTTTCTAGTAAGAAGTGAAAGCGATTGTGAAATAAGCGTTTCCAATGCTGAAGAAACCTGCATAGACTAGTTTAGTCTAATTCCATCATTACATGCAAAATATCCTCAAGTTTTATAGATTTATTCTTTTAGATTTTTCCAATGTGTTGCGACGCTTAACTTACACACTCCCTACCCGCAATGAGCTCCAAATGAAAACATCGTCGAACCAAACTGAGGCAATCAGCCAGAAGCACCCGCATCTGACCACTCAGTGCCCAATATTTTTGAATAGCCCTTTTGTGTGTTTAACATTTACGTCTAAGCGACACAGACGACCTGCAGCTAAAATACTTTTTTCGGGTTTAGTGACCACTGCAACAAACTCTTAGAAATACAAAGAATAGTCCGTCCCTAATTTAGGGTCACTAGTTCCAGAGAAGGGACGGAGCCATCTGATAAACACGCCACTCATGCCTCTCCAGGGACCCGAGCCAAGCTCGGTCGACTAGTCAGAATCCAGTGTATATTCCACCGGGATACAAAATGCCAGAATTTTTTGGGGGGGGGGGTAACTACCACAGTTAACGTGTTTAGAGATAATAGGTTCTTTTTTGAGAGGTAGGGGGTTTAAGGACCACCGTGAGCAACTCAGTGGGCTATATGCAGTCGCCCGTCCCTAATTTAGGGCCACTGGTTCCAGGGAAGAGAGAGAGCCAATACTTTAAGATAAATACAACGTACTTGCCTCAACGGGATTCGAACTCTGACACATTTCGAACGAATGATTTTTTTTTTTTTTTTTTTTTTTTTTTTTTGGATTGGAGGTTTAACGACCACCGTGAGCAACTCAATGGGCTATAAGCAGTCGCCCGTCCCTAATTTAGGGTCACTGGTTCCAGGGAAGGGAGAGAGCCAGTGCCGTAAGACAAAACACAACATCCATGCCTGACCGGGATTCGAACCCGGACCCCTTACGACGAATGATCAGAGGCCAACGCCTTAGACCACTGCGCCACCGGGGCGGCAACGAACGATTAGAAGCCATCGCGTAGACCACTGCTCCACCGGGGAGTCTTAGTAAGTTCTGACGTTCTTGAAATTATGTCGCAATGAAATGGTAGTCCGTACCAGATACAGAACAAATCTTGAAGATACAAGCTAACGTCACGTGAAACATAACATTGAGTGTCCATTTTACATTTGACACCTTCTCTCATAATGTCTGTGGGAAGAAACATTTATAGTCAATGCAACATTTTTATTAGTTTCGAAATGCACTGAAGGCAATGTATACCTGTGGTATTAATTATTTAAATTATCGAGACAAGGCACTATGTATTTATTAAATTACAAGGTGTTAAGGGGGCTTTTATTTCCCGTTTATTATAGTTATTGTTTGATTGAGGGTTTAACGACCACCTTGAGAAACTCTACAGGCTACAAACAGTCGCCCGTCCCTAATTTAGAGCCACTGGTTCCAGGAAAGGGCTACTGGCTCCTGAGAGCCAGTGCTATAAGACAAACAGAACATCCATGCCTTAGCGTCAATTAAAATTGCCTTCAATTTAATGTACGCAGCATTTTTACTTAATTTTAGTGTTTTTGCAACTGTCGTATGAGACACTTTTTTTAGGCAAAGATCGAGCAATTTGTCTTGTACACGGTTTGCTCGAATCTACAATTGCTAAATAAAAAACAAGTCGTTTACCTTTGGCACTCAGTGATGGTTTCCGTCCTGTCTTTGTTTTCCTGGGTTTATCCTTATTTCTTGAACATTTTACACGGCTCCTAAAGATCTTTCGATGAACTTCACAATTTTTCTGTTGGGTTTGTTTTGGGTAAGACAAAATAACGCTTTTCTCACCTCTTTACCCACATAACTCTGTACCCCTCGTGATGTTAACGCAGAATGTAGTAGAAGGCTGTTTGTTTACTTGCAACAAAAGGAATGAGAAATATTTGCGTAGTATCAGTTGCCTAAGCAAAATTTGCATATGCCGTTCTTTAACGCTGTTTTTTTTTTTTTTTTTTTTTTTTTGATTGGAGGATTAACGACCACCGTGAGCAACTCAATGGGCTATAAGCAGTCGCCCGTCCCTAATTTAGTGTCACTGGTTCCAGGGAAGGGAGAGAGACAGTGCGGTAAGACAAACACAACATCCATGCCTGACCGGGATTCGAACCCGGACCCCTTACGGACGAATGATCAGAGGCCATCGCTTAGACCACTGCGCCACCGGGGCGGCAAACGCTAACGCTGTTTTCTTTTTTTTTTTTTTTGATTGGAGGTTTAACGACCACCGTGAGAAACTCAATGGGCTATAAGCAGTCGCCCGTCCCTAATTTAGGGTCACTGGTTCCAGGGAAGGGAGAGAGCCAGTGCCGTAAGACAAACACAACATCCATGCCTGACCGGGATTCGAACCCGGACCCCTTACGGACGAATGATCAGAGGCCATCGCCTTAGACCACTGCGCCACCGGGGCGGCAAACGCTAACGCTGTTTTCTTTTTTTTTTTTTTTTTTGGATTGGAGGTTTAACGACCACCGTGACCAACTCAATGGGCTATAAGCAGTCGCCCGTCCCTAATTTAGGGTCACTGTTTCCAGGGAAGGGAGAGAGCCAGTGCCGTAAGACAAACACAACATCCATGCCTGACCGGGATTCGAACCCGGACCCCTTACGGACGAATGATCAGAGGCCATCGCCTTAGACCACTGCGCCACCGGGGCGGCAAACGCTAACGCTGTTTTCTTTTTTTTTTTTTTTTTTTGGATTGGAGGTTTAACGACCACCGTGACCAACTCAATGGGCTATAAGCAGTCGCCCGTCCCTAATTTAGGGTCAATGGTTCCAGGGAAGGGAGAGAACCAGTGCCGTAAGACAAACACAACATCCATGCCTCACCGGGTTTCGAACCCGGACCCCGTTCGGACGAATGATCAGAGGCCAGCGCCTTAGACCACTGCGCCACCGGGGCGGCAACGCTATTTTCCGCACTGCTTTTATAATTGTTTTACAGCGACTCTGGACTAAATTTTCTAATTATAAAATTAAGTAGATTTTTTTTCAGCCTTATTTGCTTTCAGTTATTGAACACTTGTTTTCTAATTAAAATAAAGGAAGCCGACAATGTTTTATTCTACTAAAGACTCTTTTATTCGCCTATCGGAAAACGTCATTGTATTTTTAATTTCTTTACATAGTGTACAGCAATCGGGCCTTACGACTGCAAACAAAAAACGGTCCGACTTTAATCCTGAAAAATAACACATCACCCCTAACTTGAAGTATAAAATTTATACAGCGTTGTAGAGATCTAGCTCAAGAACTAATACTTTCGATAAGTTTCAAAGTCATCAACTTAGTATCAGGTTGAGTCGTCCGAGCTTTCCGATGAAGTTGCTGCTTCTGCATTCCCATCTTTTAAAGTAATTAAGACCGTATCCTTATTCTCGGCGATGAACTGAATTATTTTACAGATACCGTTCATGATTCTTAATGATCCCAGGATTTTTTCTGTATCCTAAGAAATATTCTATGGTAAATGTTCTCTCCTTTTTGCGGTCAATCCCGGACACTCGAAGACCAGATGATAGATTCTTGATTGGTCTAGTCCGCATTTGCAAGTTTTGAATTTAAGGCTGAATCTAGCAAAGTAGGCAGGGCATAACCCATGTTCTGAAATTGATTGATTTAAGTATTCATCGGTCAAGCATCTCCTCGGATACGCCCTAGGAAAACATTGGTACGTCCATCGACCGGTGTCACCATCGTTCTATCTCTGTTGACAAACCCCAAGCATGACGTCTCGAAGCTTGGTTTTGACTCACAGAAGTACAAATACACATTTGTGTGTGTGTGTGTGTGTGTGTGTTTTAATTTCGATAGGAGGTTTAACGAACACCGTGAGCAATCCAGTGAGCTATAAGATGTCGCCCGTCCCTAATTTAGGGCCACTGGTTCCAGGAAGGGAGAGAGCCAGCACCTTGCCTCAACGGGATTCGAACCCGGACCCATCTCAGACGAATGATCAGAAGCCATCGCTTAAACCACTGTGCCACCGGGGTGGCACCCATATACATGTCGACACCTGTCTTATTTTTAGCACGTCTTTTGTAAAAAAAGATCGTGCTTATGTTATCACTTTGTGTTGCCGCCCCGGTGGCGCAGTGGTCTAAGCGATGGCCTCTGATCATTCGTCCGAAAGGGGTCCGGGTGAGGCATGGATGTTGTGTTTGTCTTACGGCACTGGCTCTCTCCCTTCCCTGGAACCAGTGACCCTAAATTAGGGACGGGCGACTGCTTATAGCCCATTGAGTTGCTCACGGTGGTCGTTAAACCTCTAATGAAAAAAAAAATATATCACTTTGTCAGTCTGTGGACATCATATCTCTGCAACTATCAGTCTAATTTGAAAAATTCTATTTGCACTGGGAAGCTTGAAATGTGAAAGATCACGGCATTCCAATTTTTTCCGATGCACAACTTCGCCGCTAGAGGGCGAATTCAAAATACATTTATTCCATATATTCGCTTCTAAATATCCGATTGAAAAAAAATTTGTCGACGACATAATCGACAAATTTCCAGCTTTAAAGGGAAAAAGAATTGATCTAATATATAAAAAAAATAGGTAAGTTCTCATTAACTGATTTTCATTGAAGACAGTAGATATATTTTCATATTGCTCTAGTAGCTCTTCACCTATTTTTCTTACCACGAGCCGCCACTGCCGGTTAGACATACCGGGTGGTCCAAAACTCGCGCAAGAATTTAAAATTCAACAATTCGCTGAATTTTAGTAAGTAGCGAACTGAAGTTTATAACGAAATGCACAGAACAACATGAGAGTTTTTCTGAAATCAAAATATTTATCGTACATTTTAGTTTTATTCAGATGGCGCTACGGCCGAATGGTTAATTGTGGTTTCATACAAGGTAAATTGACGTAACGTCCACACAAGGTTACTTACGGTAATAAGTGCTCACTGCCTTCAGACGAGAGAAGACACCACGGGCAGCATTAAACAGCATATCCGTTGGTATGGCTGACATAAGATGTCGGAAAAAGTCTTTTTTTTTTTTTTTTTTTTTTGATTGGATTTTTATCGACCACCGTGAGCAACTCAATGGGCTATAAGCAGTCGCCTGTCCCTAATTTAGGGTCACTGGTTCCAGGGAAGGGATAGAACTAGTGCCGTAAGACAAACACAACATCCATGACTCATGGGATTCGAACCCGGACGTCTTTCGAACGAATGATCAAAGGCCATCGCTTAGACCACTGCGCCACCGGGACAGCAAAAAGTCTTTCAACATGGCCAATGAAGCGAGATCTCCATACACCCGTGACCTCAAGTAGCCCCATAACCAAAAATCACATGATGTAAGTTGTGGAGACGTGGGTGGCCATTCGTTTCTAAAATGACGGCTGATGACACGATTTTGCCGCCCCGGTGGCGCAGTGGTCTAAGCGATGGCCTCTGATCATTCGTCCGAAAGGGGTCCGGGTTCGAATCCCGGTGAGGCATGGATGTTGTGTTTGTCTTACGGCACTGGCTCTCTCCCTTCCCTGGAACCAGTGACCCTAAATTAGGGACGGGCGACTGCTTATAGCCCATTGAGTTGCTCACGGTGGTCGTTAAACCGCCAATCAAAAAAAAAAAAAAAAATGACACGATTTTCTCCAAACGTTGACTTCAGGAGTTGCTTGGCAGGAGACGCGATGTGCGGTGGCGTTCCATTCTGCATGAATGCTACAGCATTCAGTACATGCCTCTCTTGCAAGCTCGGTTTTATGCTGTTTCGTAAAAGTTCTGGGTAACGCGAACCTGTAACACATGTGATGCAGACTGTTTCAAAAGCAGTATCAAGGATTTCTTCGAAAGGGCCAATAATGAAGAACGACCTTAGCCAAATTGTGACTTTTGCCTGATGAAGTGGAGTGTTTGTAACAGCCAAGTATTTTCCGTTGCCCAAATGCGGCAATTTTTGTGTTTTTTTTTTTTTTTTTTTTTTTTGATTGGAGGTTTAACGACCACCGTGAGCAACTCAATGGGCTATAAGCAGTCGCCCGTCCCTAATTTAGGGTCACTGGTTCCAGGGAAGGGAGAGAGCCAGTGCCGTAAGACAAACACAACATCCATGCCTGATCGGGATTCGAACCCGGACCCCTTACGGACGAATGATCAGAGGCCAGCGCCTTAGACCACTGCGCCACCGGGGCGGCATTTTTGTGTTTAGTGCTCCGTTGAGAGCGAAGTGAGCTTCATGTGTCCGTAAAACATTAAGCAGCCGGCTCTCGCTTTTATCCATTCGCCGAAAAAGCCATGTTGCAAAATCTCTCCGCTTCGGAAATCGGAAGCTTTCAGTTCCTGAGAGCGTTGAATTTTGTATGGATAGCTGCGGAGGACTAGTCTTAGTGCTGTCCAAACAATCCCATATGAAATGCCAGTTCGACGCGTAACTTCACGAGTACTTGATTCCCCGTGTGTGTGGATGTAATTTCGATTTCGTGTGAAACTGTAGCAGCAGCTGAGACAGACGGTGCTGGTCTCCACGTCATAGACTTGCTACTAAAGTTTCGGTCTCCTCAAATCTCTTAATCATCCGCTGCAGTGTCGGACAAGACATCGGCCCTTTCCCACTTCGAACACCTCAAAGTGAACGAAAACACTGCAAAGCTGTACTTGCAGATTCCGAGTTACGATAAACAGTTTCACGGGTATTTACTACATGATGACTGGTTACGGTTTCAAATCAGATCATATGTATATAGAGTATTTTAGGAAGGGGTATCAGACCCCAGGTCTTAAACAACCCTTAGAAATAGGAAGCTAGGAGATTTGGGCTAGAGTGCCTTATTGGAAAGTCACACGGAAGCGAGGTACAATCACAGTATTGTCATTTTCTTGTAGGACTTCCGTCCACACTGAGTAGAGTTTAGGTCTCAGCCACCTACAGCGAGATCGCCTTTTGGGCAGGACACAGAAACGGAAGGAATGAGAGCAAGTCTAGCGACTTTGACAGAACAGTTTGTAGTGATATTAGAGTACAGTAGATGGCGCCACCGTACACAGAGGTGTGAGAGAATTTCAGGGCGGACATACGAAAGGATACCCATTTAACCAGTGGGTCTGGGGGCCGTCACTTAACGTGCTCGTCCAATGTACGGCGGATATTCAGCGATTGTTAGTAAATTACACCAGCTCTGAAAGATCCGCCCAGGTTCGAACCTGGGGACCTTGCATCGATAGTCTGACTCGCTAACTACTAGGCCATCCGCGGCTCTAGGTAGAAAAGGGGAGGAAGACGCCCTTATTTATTACCGGGGGGCCAGTACCCGAGGTTCGACGGTATAACGTGCCCATCCGACGCGCGATAGATATTTAGTGGTTCGAGCGTTCGCACCTGCCTGGAATCGAACCTGGGATTCCACCGTGATGTGTTACAGTTTCAACCAACTGCAGCTGCTTTTATGTCTGTCTTTTCTCCGATATCAGCTCCGGTAAAGCGCCATCTGGTGGCCACGAATAAAACTAAAATGTCCGTTAAATATTTTAATTTCATAAAAAAACCCATGTCATTCTGTGCATTTCTGTTCAAACTTCATTGCGCTACTATCAAAACTCAGCGAATTATGGATATGGAAAGTTTTGCGCGACTTTTGGATCACCCGGTATTTGTCCGGTCTGAGACAAAGACTCATCGGTGGGTTACGATCATGAGATATATTTACTGACGGCTCTAAAATAAATGAGAAAATGGGTGCAGGATTCTGCGCGCTTGCAAATGGTAATATTGTTTTTATCGAGAAGCACTTTGGCTATCAGGGACAGGGATTTTCAAATCGTACAGTTAAAAGAAAAAATATAGAAAGAAGCGTGATATAACTCTACGCCTTCCAGCGGAAGAATTTTGCGTAATGGAACAGTTGAAAATAAGCGAAAAATATTCTTCACGGCAGTGGCGGCTCGTGGTAAGAAAAATAGGTGAAGAGCTACAAGAGCAATATGAAAAGATATCTACTGTCTTAAATGAAAATCAGTTAATGAGAACTTACCTATTTTTTTTATATATTAGATCAATTCTTCTTCCCTTTAAAGCTGGAAATTTGTCGATTATGTCGTCCGAAAATGGCTGTTTCTTCGTGATATCAAGAAAATGTTTTTCTGAATAGAAATCTTTGCCAAAGAAGCAAGTTTATCTGGAGAAATAGTGTTTCTTGAGTAAGTTTGTATGTAATCTTTTAAGGCAAGAAAAACTTCTTTCCACTGAAACACTTGCAGATGCAATTTTTAAAATCCGGGAAACCAACATATAAGCTTCTGTAAAAATGTCTTTATCTTCATGAAGCACTCGAAGAAGTTCATGAGTCGATATATTCCTGAATTTCTCATCAGCATATACAAGATTCAGTTCATTTTTAAGGCGCTGGTATTTAGTAAATATTTTTGCGTAAAAATGTTGTAGATTTTCAAATGCGTGAGAGGGAAAGCAAGAATTAAATTGGTCGAATTTGGTTGTGTCAGCAAGACAGGCAAATTGAAGTTTAAGTTTCTCACAGTCTTGAAATCTTATATCCATTTCTATAAGAATGTGGTACAAAATTTCCAAATACAATTGTTTATAATTTTGAAAACTTGTTTCTTGTGTAAGAGCAGCACATTCCCGTTTAGATCTGCTTATTTCTGTGATTTTGCTAGCTTTTCCAAACAGTGTTCCAAATACCTCATCGTTCCTTTTATGGCTCAAAATTTCATAAGTTTTTTTCAATTTGAGTAACACAGTAGTTTATGTCTAGTGATTTTTTTCTGCAAAATTTCGAATAATAGATCGGTGAAGCCAAATATTTCATTAAATACTATTGCCAAAAATGTAAATTCAAAAGTGTTCATATAATTTAAAATCCCTTGGGCAAGTTGAGTTGATTTTTTGTCTGTTTGGTCACTATTTGTGAGAAATTCGAATACTTCCTTCAATTTATCTCAATCTTCAACTATTACACTTACTAACTTCGAAATGGAGGACTATAGAGTTTCTGTTATGGTTGGCATGCATCTTGCGGTTGTTGATGGGAATGTATTGTTTTTTCATCACTCAGAGAAGCGATCGCTTCGCTGAGTGGTGAAAAAACAAAGGAATTACACTGAGGCTTGCAAAAAATATTTGACACTTAGAAATTTTAGAAAAACTCTGCTGTAATACAAGGTTCAAACGATGTACTAAGCAATAACAAAAACAGCTTGAGAAGCTTTATGCTTCATTTTTTTCTGGAGCCCAGTCAAGTGTCCCGACATTACGCTTGCCCTATCGTAACATTGTCCTATTGACTTGCGTTGATAATCAAACTGCTCCAAAATTTTGTCTAGCATTTTGTATAAAGCTTCTGACGTTCTATCTTCACTTACATCATGGAAACCCAAAAATCGCTCAACCAATACGCCTTCCAAATCAACAGATCTTATTATTAAAGAGCACTCGGAACTCTGGTTATGTCTTCGCATCTACTTGAATAGAAAAGCATTGAACTTCATTTATTTCATTTTTGACGTGATCGTTTATATATTCAGAAATACATTCAATTAATTCGTTTTGAATAGTGTTTGAGTCACCTGTGAAGACATTTTTATCGTTTCGTATTGATTTTGAATTTTTAAAGAACTTCTTGATATCAACAGTGAAAGCACTTCCTTGAATTTGTTCGATTTATCGAGTCAGTGCCTTCGTCATGGTCACGGAATGCTAGTTCTTGTTTACTCAAAAGGCTCTGCACCTGCAGTCATGACCTTCTCTTCGGAAGGTCACGACTGCAGGTGCAGAGCCTTGGCGTCTCAAGCTAAAACACTTCACTTGCCTGGCACTGCATCAATCATTGTCTGCAGGAAAAAGTCTATTTCAACGAACGCTTTTGTTGAAATGCATTTTCAAAAGCCTAGGCCGCCCGGTGGCGCAGTGGTCTAAGCGATGGCTTCTGATCATTCGTCCGAAAGGGGTCCGGGTTCGAATCCCGGTGAGGCATGGATGTTGTGTTTGTATTACGGCACTGGCTCTCTCCCTTCCCTGGAACCAGTGACCCTAAATCAGGGACGGGCGACTGCTTATAGCCCATTGAGTTGCTCACGGTGGTCGTTAAACCTCTAACCAAAAAAAAAAAAAAAAGCCTAGCATTCTCCCTCAGGGCATCGGCAATGGTATTCTGATTCTTTTCAAAATTATTTAGCATTGATTCGCAGTTCAGGTGTTCGCTAGAATCACCACGTTTGTGAAGTGACCGTTTTATTTTTAAGAAATCTGAAAATTGTCTTTATTCCACGCCGAATTTTATTACTAAAATATAAGCAGGGCCAACAAAATACTTTTTGTAACACAGAAGGGCTACAAAGCCATTTATATTCAGTAAACCTACAATTTTTAAAATTAATATTGTAAGATTTACCGCTCTTCTTGATTTCTTTCTTGGTGACAATTGTCAGTGAATCCGTCGATCGTCCTTGAAGTAAAATGTCTCTTTTATTTTCATCTTTCCACCGATTGAACGGAGTTTGCAATAAATTACAGACAATGTAGTTTTTTTTTTTTTTTTTTTATTGGAGGTTTAACGACCACCGTGAGCAACTCAATGGGCTATAAGCAGTCGCCCGTCCCTAATTTAGGGTCACTGGTTCCAGGGAAGGGAGAGAGCCAGTGCCGGAAGACAAACACAACATCCATGCCTGACCGGGATTCGAACCCGGACCCCTTACGGACGAATGATCAGAGGCCAACGCCTTAGACCACTGCGCCACCGGGGCGGCGCAGAATGTAGTTCACAGGATACATACTGAAAACTAAAACTATCACTATCAGTTAAACTGTACACGAAACTAAAGTAACTAATAAAGTTTTTAAAAAACAATCACAAAACACGAAAAAACAAATCTCTTTCGGAAAGTATGTACCAAAATTACCACAAGGAAAAAGCCCAAGTGAATTGTAAAGACCTTTGGCGATCCGTGCCGTTCCACTGCGATCTATTCGGAAGGTCACGACTGGAGGTGCATGACCAAATGTAGAGGATTTTAGGAAGGGAGTGTCTGACCCCAGGTCTTAAACAACCCTTAGAAAGAGGAAGCTAGGAGATTTGGGCTAGAGTGCCCGATAGGAAAGTGACACGGAAGCGATGTAGAAAGGGGGAGGAAGACGCCCTTATTTATTACCGGGGGCCAGTACCCGAGTGCAGGTGCAGAGCCTTGGCGTCTCAAGCTAAAACACTTCACTTGCCCGGCAGATAGGGGAGGGTGACGTCACAGTTACCATGGCAACTCGGACGAAAACTGCAGACTTCCTAGCATTCTCATTTCAGCTCTTCACTTGAACTGTTTTGCGTATAAGGACTTGTTTTCCGTATTGAACGCGCATTGCGAATTGATATCTAATCAAAATTTTGGGTATTTTGGCACTCAATGAAGGCAAAAAAAAGAATATATTATACGAAATTATTAAATGAAACCTTATTTCAAATGAAAGAGGTGAAGAGGCACTTCACCTGAAAAGCCGCCACTGCTCGCCGGGTGTTGACAAGGAACTCTAATTTCCTGTTCATTTGAGTTACAATTAAAGGTCATCCCCAAAGCAGAAACATTCTCACGGGGCCGTCCCGGTGGCGCAGTGGTCTAAGGCGTTGGCCTCTGATCATTCGTCCGTGAGGGGTCCGGGTTCGAATCCCGGCGAGGCATGGATGTTGTGTTTGTCTTACGCCACTGGCTCTCTCCTTTCCCTGGAGTCAGTGGCCCTAAAATTGGGGACGGGCGACAGCTTATAGCCCATTGAGTTGCTCACGGTGGGTTAGTCATGTTTTTCTGTGCTCCTCAAGTTTTCGTCGGTGTGTGTTATTTTTCTTCGTTGTCAGTGTTCTATTTCGTGTGTGTGTTGTGTGTGAAGGTCCCGCGTTTCTTTTTATATGCCTGCCGAGCTGGTAAGTGCTTATTTTGATTAGTTATCCTTATTTTTCTGCCTTGGCCAAGCTGGCTAAGGGCTAAGCTTCTCCTCGCCATTGCAAATGGCGGCTTCGGGGAGAATGACGTCCTAACCCTTGCTACCGGAAATGATGATCTCCCGATAACAGCTTCTCTAAATACTACTACCAATGACGTGTCTATCTCGATAAACCACTCCTCCTTGCAGCCTTCTGTTGCTGCCTTACCATCGGATATCGCCTCTTCTTCCAAGTCTCCCAGCGGTGATACGATGTCCTCTCTGAAAGCTAATGATGACGCCATGGATGTTTCGCACTCCATGCCGGAATCATCTCCAAAGCAACGTACATCTACCCTCTCATATGCTGACGTAACCGCATCTAAGTCGGGACCTTCCCAGTCTTCTTTTCCTCCTGGACAATATGTGATGACGCATAATGCCGAAGTCATTGAGGTTGTCCTTAAAGAAGATACCCCTTCTGGGCTGAAATTCCTTCAAACTATGGAGAATGGTGTTGTGTTTCCGAGCCTGAAAAATACAAAACTCACTGCATATACTGCTGCTCTTCGAGAGATTGTTCCTGCATCAGCCATAACTCATGTGGGCAGGAAGCCTTACAAAGTAGTTGTTTACTTCTCTACTCCTGCCCATTCCCTACATGTACTGACCAAGGGCATCTCAATTGGTGATCGTCACATCCATGCCGAACCTGTTTCACAGAGTTCCGTTGTTGTAAGTTTCTCACCAGTTCCACCTGAAGTTTCAGATGATCTCTTGATTGCCGCTCTTCTTCCTTATGGCCGGATCATTGGAGGTGTAACTACCTACTCTTCGTTTCCAGAGGTGCCAGAAGACAGATACCTACTCGGGTTTCGCCGCAATGTTCGTGTGGTCTTCCCTTCAGAGGAGCACATGCTGCGTATTCCACCCACTTTACGTGTACGCTGCTACACGCACATTAGAGAGATATTCATCACAGTAGGCTCCGTCTGTCAGAATTGTAAAGGCACGGGACATCCCCGCGCTCTATGCCCTCATAATGCGAACACTCTTTCTAAGTCAACAGCACGACCTTCTTCCTCTTTGTCACGTCAATCGGCTTCCTCTTCTGGTGCTAAAGACCAGCAACAGCAGACTTCCTCAAAAAGTAGTGATGCAGCAGTTGGTCAACCGACGTCTACAAAAAGTAGTGAGACAACCGTTGGTCGACCAACGTCTACCAGAAGTAGTGAGACAGCCGTTGGTCGGCCGACGTCTACCAGATGTAGTGAGACAGCCGTTGGTCGGCCAACATCTACCAGAAGTAGTGAGACAGCCGTTGGTCAACCGACGTCTACGGGTAAACCCTCGACCTCGGGTGATGCATTGGCGCCCCCATCATCTCTTCAGTCGAAAGAGGCATCAATTGTTAATCCCAAGTCTCCTATAGAGATGGTTGATGACGATTCTGGTCATACTGCTACACCGACCGTTGAGGTTGTTTCTTCAGCTCATTTTAAATTGCCGGAAATTCCAATTCCGGTTACAGCACAAAGTCGTGGACGGGCAAAGCGACGTAGAACTTCACGCGCCCAGAATAAGAAGTTTAGAATGACAACCACCCTTAGGGCAGGACGTGATCCTTCTAGTAGTCAGATGCTCACGTCTGAAGGCTCTATGGAATCTGATACAGATGATGGAACAATTATTCCGATCTCCTGTGAAAAAACTTTTTACACATTCTAGAGGCATCCTCTCTTCCACAGACACCTGTGTCGGGAGAGAAGGTGTATGCGTTTCTAATAAGTCCCCGTAGAGACAAGCTGTCTCGCAATTTTTTGGAAGGTTACTCCACTGTCTGTCTGACACCATGAATCAAATGTTGGCGATACATTCTCATTTACGCACCGTTCCGGGCAGAGATCTGGGTGGTCCCTACTGGGCAAAGAAGTTCCGTAGCCGTCTGGCCAAGTTACAGAACGCAGCCGACAACATCCTCCAACTATCATCAGACTATTCTGTTTAAGACAGTCTCACTGAATAGTAGGGGTATGTGTACCCCTTTGGCTAATGCTTTAGCGTATGAAGACGTCCACCACCTCAAAGCAGATCTCCTACTTTTGCAAGAGACAAATTGTCTCTCCACTTCACCCTTCCATCGCTGGAGGAGATGGGACTATCAATTTCATCACGCATATAGGCTCTCTCTTCGTGGAGGTTTAGCGATTGGTGTACATAATAGATTTCGTCAAGCACTCTCCTCTGTTAAAGTTCATAACCTGTGCCGAGATTTATTGCAGCGACTCACTTTCGTCCTAGATGGACAACGATATTTAGTTTTCAACATATATATTCCATGTTCATCTACACATCTAACGTTGTTATTTTCGTCGCTCCGCACTGCACTTCAGTCAGCATTACCATCAGATCATGTGCTCATTGGAGGAGACTTTAACTGTACACTTCAACCAGAGCTCGATCGCGCTCCTTCGAGGATTGAACATCGTTCACGTCTTGTGGAGCAATTGCGATCATTAGTGTCTGATTTTGATTTACATGACGTGTTCCGACGATTGCATCCGACATCCATTTCACATACCTGGAGAGCTGCATCTGCATCCTCCTCTCTTTCTGCCAGGCTGGATCGATTTTACGCTTCTGCTCCGTTATTGCCCATTACAACGGATTGTATGCACTCTCCTACAGCTTCATCGGATCATTGTGCCATCACTATCTCCTGTAACTCTTCATCTCGTCTGCATGTTAGGTCTCGGTCATGGACACTAGACACTTCTCTCTAGCTGATGAGAATATATGCACCGAGATCAGAGATCTTCTTGATCATATGCGAGAGGGCTTGTCCACTGCACCTTGTGCCATCAATTACTGGCTCGAGGTAAAATCTTACCTAATTTATCTTCTTAGACGTCATTCCTTCTCCGAAGGCACGAAGCGCTCCATGGAAGAGCAAAATCTCCGAAACATCCTGTTACAGCTTGGTGCGAGTCATCCCATGTATACAGCTTACCAAGCGGATCTTAGAGCACTTCTTGAGCCTCGTGCACGTCAGGTAATTCTTCGTCTCCGTCTACAACATCTATCATCAGAGGACTGCTCCTTTGAGTTTCTATCCGCGTTAGAAGAAAAAACGCCGCTCGTCGCATCAGCTTCGACTACTTCGGCGGCCTGATGGTGAAATCACCTCTGATCCGGATGCAGTTTGCTCTCAGGTTCGTCGATATTTTACTATCAAATACAGTGAAACCCCTCAGCCTTCTGTTTCTGCTTCTGCTACTTTACTCTCTGCTCTTGCCCAAGTTCCTTCCAATCTCTCTGATTCCCTTTTACAACCTATTTCGCAGACTGAACTTCGGACCATTCTAGTCTCTCTAAATTCCCGTGCTGTCCCAGGTCCAGATGGCCTTCCGCTCCTTTTCTACCGTACTTTTCTCCTTCGTTGCTTCCATTTCTTCTCGCCGCTTTCAATGCTGCTCTTTCTTCCTCTTTTCTTCCGAGGGGTTTCACAGAGGCTCATATGGTGTTATTTCCCAAGAAAGGCGATCTGCTTGACTTGGGAAACTGGCGTCCTATCTCGCTACTAAACATTGACTATAAACTCTTCACTAAACTCCTTTCCAGTCGACTCAACCAAGTTCTTCCATTTCTTCTTTCTCCCGACCAGACCTACACGGTTCCTGGTCGGTCCATCACTTCTAATCTCAATCTCCTTCGAGATCTCCTACATCTGGCTCGTACTAACTCTGAACCACTTGCCCTCTTTAATCTTGACCAAAGAGCAGCTTTCGACAATATCTCACATTCGTATCTTTCTGCTGTTCTTATTGCTTTCGGCTTTCCTTTGCTTTTGTTACCTCTATTCTTGCCCTTTATCAGGACGCTGCTTTCCATGTCAAGACGGCCGCCTTCTTGACAGCACCTATTCCTTTTCGGCGAGGCATTCGGCAGGGTTGCCCACTTTCTGGGCAGCTCTTTGCCATTGCTTTTGAGCCGTTTCTTCGGTCTGTCCATCGAGCCTTTATAGATGCACTGCCACCGCATACTGCAAGTACTAGGCACTTTTCTGTGACATACTCTGCATATGCCGATGACGCGACCTTTTGTGTAAGGACAGACGCTCAATTCGACATCTTGCTCCAGATTTACGATCAATATTCTTCATGTTCAGCGGCATCACTTAATACATCCAAGAGTGCAGGCCTATGGAGCGGAGCGTGGGCCTCTAGGACTGACACCCCATGGGGCGCCTCATGGACTGCTTCATCCCAAAAATTCCTTGGGGTCCATCTCGGAGTCCGTCTTTCTGCTCTAAATGAAACATGGAATGCTCTCAGAACACGCCTTACTCGAACTGCTGCATTCTGGCGAGGTTCCCAGTTTTGTACTTCTTACTTCTCAAGAGCTAGAATAGCTCAGACTTATATTCTTTCACCATGCCTATATGCATGGTCAGCAGAACGTATGCCCATTTATCACCTCAATGAAGTCACTCGAATCATCTCAACGATAATATGGAACAGGTACCATTGGATCCAGGTCTCCACTCTCTGTCGTCGAGTCACTGACGGAGGTATTTCACTGCTGGAAGTTCGCACCTACTATAAAGCACATAAAGTGGTTTCTTTCCTGCGGCTACTAAGTGCACCAGAGTCGCCAGTTACGCTCGTTAGAGATGTCATGATATCGCCTAGGAATCCCCGAATCACTTTCATCACGTATCTTCTAATGGATCAATCTCCTTTTTTTCATTCTAAACTTTCCCCTTTCTACAAAAGAGGTCCTTTCCTTTCTCCGTTCTCTACCCCTCTTCCGTGCTCCACCGGCTTCCACCACTGAACTATTAGCTGAGCCCCTGTTCATTTCTTCCATCCTTCATCCCCCTAATGCTCCCTACTTTACTGACCTTTCCTGGCTCCCCGCCGGAATAGTATCTGTTCAGGATCTAATTTCTCCAGATCTTTCTTGGAAACCCTTCTCTGATCTGTCCCCCCACATCTCCCCTACCTCTTCCTCTCTTTCGCTGTATGATTCCTTCCGTTCTTCAATCATTACCCTCTTCCCTAACCTTGCCTCTCAAGCTGGGTTAACTCTTGTTCCCTCTGCCTCTCTTCTTCTTCCCTTTTTCCTGTCCGTTCAGGGGCTCATCACTTCCTCTCTCCAGTTTTTCTGTCTCGTCTCTTTACCGTTGTCTCATTGATCCACTGTATGCTACACCATTGATGATTCCAGATGTTCCGAGTGTCGCCCTTTCACAAGTGTGGTCCATGTCTAATTCGCCACTATCTATTCCAGCAGAAAGAAACATCCAATGGTTGTTTCTTCATCGGCGGTTACCAGTTCCTACCAAATTATTCAGGATGACGCTTGTTGATTCGCCTAACTGCATGTTTTGCTCTACGATTGCGGATGTAGATCATGTGTATCAACATTGCACAGTGCTTCTTCCTTGCTACATCTGACCTTCACTACTGCACAGTGCCTTAGTACTAATGATCTCTCCTTCTCAGCCTATAGCACGCTACTCAGTTCAAGTACTCCGCCTATTCCTATATCAGAGTCATGTGCTTATGTATTCATATTAGCAAAACATGTGATTTTTTGCTACTATCAACAGCTACGTTCTACCCCTATACAGCCTACCATCTTTCAGGCGGGAGCTGCGATGTGCAGTCGGTTCCGGAACAGAATGATTTCACGCTTGAGGCTTGCTTTCACTGTTGCTAAGGCTGCGAATCGAATCCCACACTTTATGTCAGTGTGGTCACCTTTTCGTCAATGGTTTTCTGGTCCATCAGAAGACCTTAGACTTTGTTCTGACGTCTGTGAAATTGTTTGGACTAATTGAAGTAAAGTTTTGTGATTATCGTGTTCTTAGGTGCCCTTGTCATAATCGCTTCTTAATGTTACTGCACGTTTGCATGTTTCTCACCAACAAGGTCCTGTAGGTGAGTTTCTTGTTATACCACAGGCACTTAGAATAAGTTTAAAGTTTTTTTTTTTTTTTTTTTCGGCACTTTCCTTATGTCTGCCGGGCTTTATAATATATGGTTTTTGCTCACGGTGCTAAGCAACTGTTTGATAGTGTTTAAATTGTCTTATTGATTTTGCACAGTGTGGTTTCTGATCATGTTACATGTACATAAAGGGATATGATCAGTCGATTACACCATGTTCTGCAAGGTTTAGCACTTTTGTAGTGCAGGGTAATTGTTCATCATTCGGTTATTTGTACTGTACCTGAAGTATAGTTGCTATGCCAAAAGCTCAGTTTTGTATATACTAATGTACTTT
Source organism: Macrothele yani (assembly GCA_039090855.1). NCBI lineage: Eukaryota > Metazoa > Arthropoda > Arachnida > Araneae > Macrothelidae > Macrothele > Macrothele yani. The sequence goes on along the minus strand of CM077016.1, from coordinate 68,591,625 downwards.
CCTAATTGCACTGTAAAATTTATGTTTGGCACATTTCGCATGTTGGGTCACGATTACATGTCTTAAGTTTTATGCTCATGGTGGAGCAAACGCTTTGATAGTATTTCAATTATATGTTAATGTTACACAGTGTGGTTTTTCTCATGTCACATGTGCCTAATAGGAAATAATCAGTCTATTAGATAATGTTCTGCGCTGTATTGCATATTTGCTGTATAAAGAGTCAGTTTCATATTTTCATTATTTGTATTGTACTCGAAGTATAAATTTTCTGTAAAACGCAAGTTCTGTTTGTACTAATATACTTTACTCTTTGCACTGTGAAATTTACAGTTGCACCATGGAATTGTAATTCCTTATTAGTGTCTTCCCTATGCCGTTGCATCTTGTGTACATATGTTGTTGTTCATTACAAGTTAATCTATAGCACTGTGATTGAGGCACTTGTTTAAGCCTAAGTAATAGTTCTTTTTGTAATTTGACAGCGTTTCACAAGAGAGATATTGCATTCAATTTGTATAGAGTTCACACCATCATTGTGGATAGATCATTTATTCGCTTATCTTTCAGATACTGAAAAGTATAAACCTTCTGCTCTTTTCTTCTTTTTTTCAAGATTGCTCAAAATATACAGGTTTGTTTTTGCACTGTAAAATTTATAGTTATACCTTGTACTGGTATTCACCTATTAGAGATGGCACTCTGCTGATGCACATTGCGAACATATGTTGTACATAGAGTAAGTCAACCCATCAGTCCAGTATTGTCAGTGTTATGAATTTGCTTACATTGTATATAGTGCATCCACATAATGTAAATATCTCATTGTCATTGTAAATAGGTCATCCACTTGTTTATCTTTTGGTAACTGTTAAGCACAGGCCATCTGTATCTTCCTGTCCATGTTTGCTCCAAATAAAAATTGTTGAAGCTCACGGTGGTCGTTAAACCTCCAATCAAAAAAAAAAAAAAAAAAAAAATTCTCACGGGAGTTCCATAGCTGCTTCCCTTTCTACTATTAGATAACTTATAATACACCGAGAGATGACTAGCAATGTAATGTAGCCGTTGACACTGTGCGGAAATATCCAGTAATACTAAGCAGTGCCGATCTTCGTCTTTGCTAAAGTTTATTTCGCATTCGAACAGTGTCTCTCCACCAAGCTCCGCTAGCGATTCCATCTCTGCTGTTTAAAGCTATGGAGAGTCTGCGGTTTCTAATTTAAGGTCACTGGCACCACGGAAGGTTCAGAAACAGCGCTGTAAGGACGAAAACATCTCACACGAGATTCGAGCTCAGCGTAAACCTGAAGTGTTTACGAGCTATGATCATCTCCGCCTATGCTGTTTAATGCACTCAGATGAAGTTGCATTAGCATTTTGTTCTCGACAATATAACGAAGTAAATTTCTCTTCTCCGTCATTTCTGTCCACGCCAGGATTCGAACCCGGATCCCCTCATTCCGGAATAAGTCACGCTACCAATTGAGCTACGCGGACGTTTTATTCTGATTCCTATCTGCCTTTATGTCGTGTGCGTCCTTCTGGCAGGTACGTCACATCTCCTGGTACGTTACATCATCTCCCCCTTATTATTATTTTTTTTTTTTTCGAAGTGCTGGAGAAGGGATTCTCTGATTTTTCCTATCTCGCGGTGTGGAAATAACATCACACCATTGCGAGATTTTGAACGGTCGGGTCATCCGGATAGTTCGGGCGCCATTATAACGAAGTAAATTTCTCCGTCATTTCTGTCCACGCCAGGATTCGAACCCGGATCCCCTCATTCCGGAATAAGTCACTCTACCAATTGAGCTACGCGGACATTTTATTCTGATTGCAATCTGCCTTTATGTCGTGTGCGTCCTTCTGGCAGGTACGTCACATCTCCTGGTACGTTACAACAAGTAAAAGCATTATGCACTTACCTACATTGTAAAAACAATTCTGAAATTCACGAGCCACTTTTCGCAAAATGACGGAAAGAAACCTGAATTTCACAGATATTTCTCTCGCCAGGAAAATTCTGAATTTTCAAAAACCTTTCCGCCATTCCATTCTTATATTGACGGTAAATTTCCGTTTTTAAGCTGTGTTAACGGAAAATTCTGAATTTTCAGAAACTTTCCTTTCGTATATTAACGGGAAAACTTCGTTCTCACTCTTTCCGTATTTACACGACGAAAAAATTCCGGTAATAGATGAGATTCGCGGAAATACTTGAGGTTTGATTAATTGTTAAATTTCCGTAGTCTTCCGAAAAATCCGATTTTGAAGTTCTGTAGCGAGATCGGATATTGTGGATAGCATAACGCATGAATTTTGGTTATTGTGGCACAGGATATTTCTCCTCTCCCCCATTTTGTGCACCAGCAGTTACATATTGTGTTACCGTAAAAGACCTGGTACTTAAATTATCGCAGAGGTGACTTGTATGATGTCTATGTATCAGTCTGCATTCCTTCAGGCAAAAGCTATTATAGCCATCAAGAGTAAATTTTATATTTAGAAGTTTTGTGAAGTAATACCATAAAACAGTACATCATTTCACGTTTCCTTCAAGTTAATCGAGAGTTATTGTCAGTTGGAAAAAAAAAAAAAAGGTCTCAAGTTCCAAAGCATTCTGTTGCTTTCAAAGATCACGATGAAAAACGTAATTACACTGCCGGAAAGTGAAAAAAGAACACCAAGAAGGAGACTTCTGATACCAACGAAATTTATACAGCATAATAACGGAATACAGAGGATAACGTGATCAAAACATTATGGCAAAATACAGCTGTATTTGCTGGTAAACTGAAAAATAACATTTCCATGTAACATGGTTAGTACGAGGTTGAGCCGCCATGAACTGCGTCACACTGTGCAATTCTGGCATGGAGTCTGTCGTACAGATGTTGGATGTAAGTTTGGGGTATTGAGTTCCAAGCATCCTCAACCTGGACGCGTAAATCGGGGATGGTCGTGGCTGGCCGTGGAGACCGGATAAGTCGTTGTCCCATAAAATCCCACACGTGCTCAATGGGGAACAAATCCGGTGAACGTGCAGGCAAGGGAAGTTGTCTCACACCCTGAAGTGCATATTGCGTTGCACGTGCCGTGTGTGGGCGTGCGTTATCTTGTTGGAAAACACCACGATGGGCCGACCTTACAAATGGCACAACAACGGGCTGAATGATGTTGTTGATGTAGGAGGTGTTGTTTAACGTACCCGGTACAAACACTATAGTTGTGTACAGGAGTGATAGCTGATCGCTCCTCACACCAGGAGACCAGGTGTAGGCCCTGTGTGTCGCTGGCGGATGCAAGAAGGGTGGAGACGCTCCTCTGTGCGTCTGCGAACACGCATGCGGCCATCGGAGGCTTCCAAGCAGAATCTACTTTCATCGCTGAACACGACAGATCGCCATTGAGTTTCCCAGTGCAGACGTTGGCGACACCACTGCAGTCGTTTCTGACGGTGGGCTGGAGTCAGAGGAACACATGCCAAAGGCACACGTGCACGTAGTCCTGCATTCAGTAGACGGTTGCGGATTGTTCGCACAGTCACCTCAGGTGTAACGGCAGCTCGGATTTGCGTCGCAGTTGACAACGCCGCTCTTCTTATGCGTCGATCGGTCCGCTCATCAGTCCGTCTGTGACTCCCGGTTCCAAGTCTTCTCGTGTGGGAATGTTTCTCGGACCATCTACGCCACCATCGTACCACCACCGATACTTCCCGTCCAATTCGCTCTGCAATACGACGATACGACCGCCCGGCCTCGCGGAGTCCGACTAGACGACCTCGCTCAAAGTCCGATAACTGCTGAAATCGTACACGTCTTCCATGTCCAGGCATTGCAGCTTCTTCAGGGTCTTCGCACGTGTCCGTACGCCGACGACTGATTACATTCCCTTCGCCGTACTCCTTAAATACCACCGACGATAATTTGCATATTATGCCGTGCTGTGGCGTAAGCGCTCACCGGTTGGTCCCGAAATTAACATCACACCAACGTAAACTCGACCCCATTAACATATGTAAATTTCATGATCGTCCGCCAATTCCTTCTTGGTGTTCTTTTTTCACTTTCCGCCAGTGTAATTTGTGATAAGTCCTCCTACAGAAAAATAAAATTATTACTGAAAAAAATAATCTGCTCCAACAGAAAGTAAAATGACTGCATCACTCGCATTAATAGAAAAAAATCATCACATAATTAGTTTTACCTTGAACGTAAGTGCGGTTCCGAAGACCTTCTGGCTCAGTGGTTCCGACGTGCGGTTCCTAACGCAAACGACCTCAGTTCGGTCCCAACCCGTGTCTTCCCATTCTCCCTTTTCCCTTTCTGCTTTATTCCCGCTCTCGTTTATATTGGGGTCATTAGCGATCATTAGTGGCTGTAAAGCAGGGAGGGGAAGTTTAAGTCAGCAGCTATTCCCAATCTCCTTTATTATCATACGGCTTTATATTACGCCAATAAAACGGGGAAACTTTACCTGCTAGAAAAAGAAGTATATACCTTTTAAGGGGAATTCACCTGGTTTCATAGCAGTTTGCGGCGTGCAAATCTGTGAAAGAATTGATCAAGCTCATGCGCATTGCGTATTAATCAAATTTCAGCCATTTCCAACACATTCCTTCGATATGCACCATTTTTCCCCATCGCGTTTTTAAGTAAAAGATCGCCTCCTCGGAGTCCCTATGAACAAACTAAAATTTCGACGGAATTGAAGGTTTCGAAGGACATAACTGAAAGCAGATGAAAATTTCCGGGGAAAGCGCGTAATCAAAAAACATATTTTTAGGCCCTCCGAGCATTGCTTTTTCTTAGCTTTCAAAATAGTTAGACATATACAAAGTGCGTTCAAAAAGTTGTTTCTGGATTGCGGCAACATGACGCTACAGCCGTTACTGCAGAATTAAATTTTTGATAAATTTAATTCGCGTCAGAACGGATTCATAAGACGTGCTCATTACAACTGAAAACTTGGTGTCATCTTTCTTGTTTACAGTGTAGGTGACTAATGTGTCTGAGTTTATAATGTAATCTGGCATTATCGCAATGTCATAATTTTAGGAATTCTTTTCCTTGACCACCAGGCTTGCAAATCGAGAGAATTTATCTGATGTGTTGTGATAACTAAACATAAAAATTCATACTACCCTGTAATCTCACGAACCTAAGAGGCATATAAATAAAACTATTACTTGGCAAATGCATTAACTGATTCCGCCTATAGGTTCCAAAATGTCTAAGCATGAGTTCATGTAAAAACAGTCAGAAATGCTGAGAAATATTAGTGAGTCCCATAATCTTTTATCGTTGCTGTATCAGGTAAATATCTGAGCAAAATGCCCTGTTAGCTCCTTGCATTACAAGGAATTCGAGAGAGCAATCTTTGATTTTGCTGTTCCGACTGCTATACCCGAAGCGTACACGCCGCACAAAAGTTACTGTCGAATAAAGCATTGGTACGAAGTAAAGAAATCAATATATGTGATCCGGCAGACCCCGGTAAACACTGCAATAGAAGTAATAAATAATTCATCTCCACTGCCATATTAACGCACGCAGTAGATTTGTTCTTTATTACCTAATTTCCGCCAAGCATCGCACTGAAACAAATATGTTTTTCGATTTCTTTGTTTGGCCTGTAAAGGAAACGGGGGAAGTTTTAGTTTAATATTTACTGAACTGGATGCATTGCGTGCTGATAGACATAACGAAAGCGCTTATCTAACTTTCTTTTCTTTGCCATCTGGAAAAAACTTGTTGCCAGATCTACTAAAGTTTAAAATACATTTACCTGAAGTGAGACGCACTAGGCACGGCGCCGAGAGACTGACACGAGCACTTCTTTCCTAATGCCACAACCGATTAAACTAAGGATTTCATTTCCTATTTTATTGTTATGTTCAACGGGGATTTATTTTTACTTATAAAAATGTGCAGTACCAAGGATGTACCAGTCATAAATAAATTTTAACGATGTCGCTTTCTAAAAGCAACAATTACATTGCTGAGAAAAGATCTGATTTGCATATAATTATAACTAGTGCGATATTACTTTAACATTACTTTTAAAATCTCAACAGCTGCTAATGAAAACTTAGTATTTTTAAAATCAAACGCTTTTATACTCTTGGGAATGAGGGTGGGATTGTTTTTCGTACCAGACTCACTGAGAAAAAAAGTTTGTTTGAAACAACGAAATAGTTTTGTTGAGCTGTTTTGTCGATTTATTTTGTTGCTTTAGCCAAACTCCATCGGAATTGTTTTGTTGGCAACACAAAATTATTTCGTTGGCTACATTTTGTTAATTCAACTATATGGAGGTGGCATCGACCTTACGCCAAAGGGCACGTGATTACTAGCTACTCCATACGGGTACTACCAGACTACCACTGACCAGAAGAATCTCGTTTTGGCCGCCCCGGTGGCGCAGCGGTGGCCTCTGATCGTTCGTCCGAAAGGGGTCTGGGTTCGAATCCCGGTGAGGCATGGATGTTGTGTTTGTCTTACGGCACTGGCTCTTTCCCTTCCCTGGAGCCAGTGGCCCAAAATTAGGGACGGGCGACTGCTTATAGCTCATTGAGTTGCTCACGGTGGTCGTTAAACCTGCAATTAAAAAAAAAAACAAAAAATCTCGTTTTGCGCTTAAGATTTAGTTTTGAATTATGGCTGACTGCGAATTTTTATTTGTGATCAGTTTCAGATCGCAAATAAAAATTTCCACATGATAATGATAAGAGTTGTGATTTATGTATAGAGCTTGATTTCACGTATAGGCTATATATACAGGGTGTTCCAAAATTCGTGCGGTAACCAAAGATTGCACGGTGATAGTCTGGAACATATAGAACGTTCTATATGTTCCATATATATCTGGAACATATAGAACGTTAGGAAAAATACTACGATTTTTTTTTTTTTGTCTAACCAAAAATGTCAATAATTTGTTTAATCAAAAAGCTAAGGAAAACATTTAAAAATAAATCTGATTTAGAAACATGTTGCACAAGCACCAAAATAGTGTCAATACATCGACATGTCAAGTATAAATCGTTCGTGAACATTCCAGAAGGTAATATACCGAACTTCAAATACTGAATTCGCAGATAAGAACTTTCTCGTAAGAAGAGGTACAGCCGAGTGATTAGTACGCCTAATTCCTAAACTGAAGGTCTCCGGTTCGAATCCACTCGATGACAGATCTTCCGCTGACTCTGAAAAAAAAAATTCGTGACGTAACACTGTCCAAATTAATTAAACACCACAAGAAAATAAATATGGCGGGGGAAAAATGGCGGAAGGTCAAAGGGCACCGGCAAAGTGTTGCCATCGGGGAAAAAAGTTTAGGCACAAAGTGGCCCAGCTACATAACTCTGAATTTTGTTGGAGCAAGAAATTACTGTGTCATGATAACAATGTTCGGTTGCAGCAACAAAACGTTTTGTCACGATAACAATAAATTCTGTTGAATCAACAATAATTTTCAGCAAAGTAATTTTGTAAATTCAACAAACATTTTCGTTGACTGCATGTCGACAAAATGTTTTGGTTGATTCAACAATTTTTTTGTTGAATTAACAAAACGTTTTTCTCGGTGCTGTTAGGCAAAAAAAAAAAAATTATTCGTGACTCATTGTTTACGAATAAGAGATCGGCTACATCTTTTTATTAATGCAGGGTAAGTGCAGTAATGTAGCGCAAAACTGCGGAACCCCACCGCGAAAAACTATTAAGGATTTGCGTGCCCCCCTCACCTCAACAAAAATTTGATTTACACACTTTCAATTACTTCGAATAGATCCCAACAACTTTTAATCACACGTGGAGAAGTTTGATACGACAACAGTAAGTAAAAATATCTGGTAGTTAGTATTTCTTTTTGGAGCTAACCTCTGAATCTCAGAGAAACGCTTAGTGATATGTAATGTATGTATATACGCAATGCGTGTTAGTACCGAATTGTTCTTTATACAATTACAACATGCAGACCGTGAAATTCAGGAAAAAAAAAGAAAAATAAATCATTTGTGTAATCCTCGGCGGCACATACTCCGCAAGTCGTGAAATCCAGGAAAAAAAATTGCCGTGTAACCCGTACCTGCGACGTTGATTCCGAACCGTAATTTCGTACAGAAAAGTCGTGATTCACGGGATCACCCAGCAGTCCATAGAAACAGGACAAAAAAAAAAAAAAAAAAAAAAAAACGATCTTATTAAATAAAATAACAACTGTCATTTTTAAATGCTTTTCTGTTGCACTGTAAAAAATAAGTGGTGTGAATTCACGGAAAATTTCTGAAAATGGTGTGCAGCAAAGTTGCCGGTAAGTGTCAGTCTTTTAACGAAATTTCCGTCTAATTTTTTTTTTGATCGGAGGTTTTTTTTTTTTTGATTGGAGGTTTAACGACCACCGTGAGCAACTCAATGGGCTATAAGCAGTCGCCCGTCCCTAATTTAGGGTCACTGGTTCCAGGGAAGGGAGAGAGCCAGTGCCGTAAGACAAACACAACATCCATGCCTGACCGGGATTCGAACCCGGACCCCTTACGGACGAATGATCAGAGGCCAGCGCCTTAGACCACAGCGCCACCGGGGGCGGCTAGAACTCTAATTGCGCGAAGATGAAGTGTTTTCTGCCATTAATGCGAGTGAATTAGTCAATTTATTTTTGTTAGAGCTTATTTTTTTTGAATAAATTTGTAATGGTTTTATTTTTTCTGTAGGAGGACTTATCACAAATTAAGTACTTTTTTCATCGTGATTTTTCGAAGCAACAGAATGCTTTGGAACTTGAGATCCTATTAAACTGACAAGGACTTTCAATTATCTCTAAGAAAAAGATAAAATGTACCGTTTTGTAGTATTATTACACAAAACTCCTAAATATAAAATTTACTCTTGATAGCTATAATAGCTTCAGTCTTAAGGACTCCATAGACTGATACATAAACATTCTACAATCACCTGTAAGATAATTTAAGCACCCGGTTTCTTACGGTGACCCAATATAAAATAGCTAGTACACAAAATGGGTGTGTGGGGACAGGGCCGACCCTAGCCAAAGTTCCGCCCTGTGGAATTTCCCTTTGCAGCCCCTTCCCCTCTCTAATTGTCGCAACACTGTCACGAATTCATTGTTCTTATTCTTCCTTATAGTAAATATTCCTTAGCTGCTCATAATCAATTATGGGTTTCACCCTTTTTCCTTCCCTTTCTACTTCACGTTTCAATAGAAAAATTTTAAATAGTTTTCCATCATAAAATAAAGTATGCATTTCCCCAAAATTTTATAATGATTACACCAAGAACACGAAGTTCAAATATTGGAGAAAAACATTGCCACAGCCCAAAACGATTATGTACATAAAGTTACTCTCCGATTAATAAGGAAGCCGATTAAACTTTTTTATTTCCATATTTATTCCTTTAGCTGCAAAAAGCCTACTTGCTGTCGAGTACTAAGTATTCTAAAGGAGACAAGACAAAAGTTGGAATAAAATAGAAATATATCAGCCCGCTGGTTAATAAACGGATTTATTGAACTTTTAATACATTACAAATTAAACGTACCAATAAAATTCTGTGATATAATGAAAAAAACAACTACATTTTCATTACATCACAGAATTTCGTAATCAATAAATTACGCCAAAATAATTGATAATTTTGTTTAAACAGAAAAAGAAGAAAATAATATAAAGACAGTTCAAATACAAGGAACTTTTCTGGCTTTAGATCTTGCAAATTCTTTGACTGCTTCTGTGTAGTCTAATTTTTTAGCCAATTGACGTTCAATTGAAATCATTGCCAGTCCACTCAAATTGCTCTGTGACATAGTTGACCGCAAGTATACGTTGATAAGCTGGGAGAAACTTCTCTCCCCACTAGCTACAGTTACAGGTAGTCAGTAGGATACGGAGTGCCACACTTACATTAGGGGCAAAATTGTGTTGGTTAATGAATTTTAAAGTTTCTACTGGAACAATACCAGTCTCCACTAAAGTCGAGAGCACTTTCAGTTCATTTTTAACTCATCAGAATTTATGTCTTTCGAATCTTTGTCCTGTAAAACATTGGAAAAGTTACAACATATTTTCATTGAGCAGATTTATTAATGGCCATGTCTTGGCGCTTGCTTACATGATAAAGAAAATCAAATGCATCGTAGTGAGATTTCAATTGTATGAATCTTTCTTCCAAAGATGTAATTATAACGTCTAAAAGGTGGAAGTGAAATTCCAACTTTATAACGCCTCATTAGATCTTCAATAGGCTCATCATCTCCTTCATAAGTGAACTGCTTGCTCCACCCCCCTTTCTTCACGCCCGCACCTGCGTCCGCTGTGAACAAGCGCATGATCCTATCTCTTCTTTTCATGTACTATAAGCAAAACTAAGAGGATAAACAACCCAACTCTTTTCTTTCTGAATATTTTTTATATTGAATGAAAGAAGTCCTTTACAATTAGGTTAGGTTAGTTCTCCTATTTACGCTTCTCATCTGCTAAGAAAAAAGGAAAAGGGTAATTTTTCCGCCTTCCTCAGAGCGCCGCCCTGTGCGGTGGCACACTTCGCACATGCCTTACGCCGGCCCTGTGTGGGGAACAGGGAAGCTTTAAGAACATCTGAGACCCCCGGCGCATCGTAGCATGAGCCGCCCTTACCTCCTTCCGTCCCGTGCGTGCACACGCACATATTTAGTATAATTCCATTTTGTCATCTAAAACCTAAAAATATTTTCAGGTATATATTTTCCTTTTCATCTCAAGAAAATACAATAAAAATTTCTTACAGTACACAATTGAGAAACGAATTTCCCCGTAGAAATAATTTTTCATAAGTACATGGTAGGCATTGTAATGCTATCTTCCAGAATAGAGGCTGGGCTTCATTAACCCAGAATTCTGTAGTTATAGGCATATTTTCACTGTATTCCATGTAATTACTTCCTTCAGAAAACTTTAAAATTTTCATCGCCCTGGAGCGGGAATCGAACTCGCACCTCAGTTGCTTGGAATTTCCGGTCGAGCATGCTAGTCATTACCCTACTCAGGACAAGGAAATTCCAAGCAACTGAACGTAGATATCTGAGAACCTTCAGATTTGCGCTAGTCGAAGCTATTCCTGCCCCATCGTAGAGTCTCACGACCTTTTCTCACATCCAGGGTAGTATGTAGGTCACAAATTCCAGTGATGAAAGTATACAATTCGGAAACGAATTTCCTCGATTCTTCGGGGAAATTGGGATTTCAATTTGTATGACGCCCTTTGACAATACTGGCTGTGCTTCCGAGGTTACTGTTACAAACGCAATTTGCAGACGGGCCCCTTAATGGTCCCAGAATCGACGCTCATCAACGAAGAAAGCTGCCGACTCAGCTCGTAATCTACGCCGGAAGACTTAGCTGCATCTACCGGTGGATTGAAATGTTGCTTGTATTAAGACATTACCGAAAATTGTACTGTTTCTTCCAAATGCTCTCCAACAAAGTTTTATACGCCGATTAATTTCTTCCGCAATATGGTCCTCGCTTGTAAATTTAGGTATCGGTTACCTCCAGATTTTCTCTATCAACGCTAAATCTTCATTTCGTGTAAAAGCATTGTACATCAGTTTTGTTTTATGAAAGTTCATTTCGAATCCCACTTCTTTATTCTTGTCAGCAAGTTCCTGGATCACACTCAGCAGCTTCGAAGGTGTAGTTGCAAACATTACTACGTCATCAGCAAAACGAAGGTGAGTTGAATAACCTCCATTAATCTTTATTCCCTTGTTTTCCCAGCTCAATGATTAAAAGACATTTTGCAATGTGGCATTGAAGAGTTTGGGAGATATGGAGTCACCTTGTTTCACTCCCTTTCCAATTTTTATTGGTGCTGTTATTATTCTATAAATATCTCGTATACTCCTTATTTTCTCATATTTACTTTGTATAAAAACAATCCGTTTTGCTAGACAGCTATTTCGTTTTGGAAGAAAGATATGTACAACAATAACAAAACTCTGCATAGTTTATGCTAAGATACTTGCTTTGCCCCTTCATGATGGGAGTGAGTAGGCTTTACGTAAATACAGCGGAGAGTAAGGGTACTATTGGGTTGTCGGAAAAGTCATGACGTATTTTGGCACCCGATGGCGGTTGGGCGGTTTTGGAAGTACTAGAGGCGTTGCAGCTCCGTTATCGATATGTCATTCGACAGGTACCAGTTCTAGCTGCAGTTTAAAAGGAATAGTGAGCGATTTGGTTGATTTGCGGAGATTTGACATCAAGTTGAAAATGGAAGACCAAACTGTGCATTTTCGCCATATTTTAGTGTTTTACTTTCGTAAAGGGAAGAACGCACGTCAAGCTTGTGAAAAGTTGTGTCAAATGAACGATGATAATGCTCTACAAGAACGTCAGTGCCAGCGGTGGTTCGAAAAATTCCATGCTGGTGATTTCGACCTCAGCGATGCTCCTCGGTCCGGGAGGCCCACCGAGGTTGATGACAACCAAATCAAGACATTGATCGAGTCAAACCCACTTTACACGACACGAGATATTGCAGACACATTGCACATTTATCATTCAAGCGTCCACGACCACCTGAAGAAGCTGGGATACGTAAGCAAGCTCGATGTGTGGGTTCCTCATGAACTCAAAGAAGCTCAATTGACGGCGCGTATAAACATCTGCGATATGCTCATTAAACGTGAGGAAAACTATCCTTTTTTGAAGTGACTGATAACTGGTGACGAAAAGTGGATTGTGTGCAACAATGTGCTGCGCAAACGGTCTTAGTCCCGACGTGCTGCTTCGCCTCAAACGACATCAAAAGCAGACATTCATCAGCGGAAGGTTCTGGTCTCAGTGTGATGGAATATTAAAGGTGTCGTGTTTTTCGAGCTCCTACCACGGAACCAAACAATCAATTCGATTGTGTCCTGTCGGAAATTGGACAGTTTGAACGAATCCATCATCCAGAAACGTCCAGAGTCCGTTCATCGTAAAGGTGTTGTGTTTCATCACGACAACGCGAGACCACACACAAGTTTGATCACCCTCCAAAAATTATTGGAGCTTGGGTGGGCCATGTTGCCCCACCCAGCATACTCGCCTGACTTTGCGCCGTCAGACTTCCACTTGTTTTGCTTTCTTCAACAATCCTTGCGTGGTATAACGTTCAATTCAGATGAGGCTGTAAATCAGCACCTTGTACAGATTTTCGCCACGAAAGAAAGGTCCTTCTATTAACGAGGCATTCTGCAGCTCACTGAAAGATGGCAAAAGGTTATCAAATAAAACGGGCATTTATCATTGATTGCTCTTTGTTCTTTCTATCAATAAATGACCTTTGCAAAACATGGCTAAAATACGTCATGACTTTTCCGACAACCTAATAGTTAGCCTTGAGCGGAGAGGCACTCGCTAAGATGAGAACAACTTGGAAGCGCATAGACGCCGAAGTCCACCCCAGGGGTGGTGGAAGGGGATCAGAGGGGAGTATTTCATCTAATTTATCTATGAATTTTTTTTTATACGGAACAAAATTAGGGAGGAACACACACAGCTGGATTTTTACTCAAATTGTAAAAAGTCAGTTGCCACAAGTTAGTACCTAAACGAAATTCGACGGGAGCAATTTTGCTGGACTTCGCTTTTGAATTCTGTTCTTCCGTCTTCTATAAATACAATATTTGCTCGGTTTGATAGCAAATTTCAGTTGTTTAAATCAGTGCACAGTAGATATGCATTTCTTACCGAAGGTGTGCTCCTATTGAAGCTACACTAACATGAACTACAGAATTCATTAAATTTAGTGCCGACGTATCGGATGATATTGTAGATGAGTTGCAAATTATAAAAAAATCTTCAGGCGGACAACAAAAACATTCAAGGTCCTAAAGAGCTCCTTCAACTCATATTCAATTGCAGAGGAGTATTTAGAGGGAGAGGAGAAGCCTTTCCCACCCCTAAATACGCCTCTACAAACACTTTCAGGAGGGGGAAGGGGAGGTTCTGAAAATGTTTCTTTTTTTTTTTTGCCTTTGGTTAAAAATGCGACTTACATTAGAAAAAAAAATGCTTTAATTTAATAAAAATGCATCAACTTACATTAAGAAAACTTTAATTTTTTCTTCTACTTTTTCATTAACTTATATTTTGTTCTGGTGGGTTTCAAAAATTTCCATTTTTCGCCCCCCCCCCTTTAGGATTACTTTTGACTGTACCAGTAACCGTTAGGATGTTCTGGAAGATCATTTAGCCATCAAAAAATTATCAAAACATATTTAAGATCAAACATGACCGAAGATCGTTTGTCATCTTGAGCGATATTAAACACAGAAAGTGAGAAAACAAAGTGTGATTTTTATTTCGCAATAAAGAAATGGATCCGGAATAAAGAAAATTGTTGAGATGTGAATTTATGGAAAAAAAATCATTTCAATAATAGGTACAAAAATCGATCGTCAGTTTTTTTCGGCAACAATGATTGTTGTATTTATCTATTTCTATTTTCGGACAAGTACTTGATTTTTAGTGCAAACAAACTACAATTTGCTTACTGTGGTATTTCGACGAAGTTGAAATACCCGTAACTCATGAGTGCCTAATGGGCAACATACTGTATTAACAAATATATATACGATCGATGAAGAAGTAAATATTAGAAGGGCTGCCAAGATCCCTCCGGGACCTAAGGTTCCTCTCCTTTTTGCTCGACTTAAACATCACAAGCGCGGCAACCCAATCAGACCTATTGTTAGCAGGAAATGCGCCCCTTCAGCTAATTTGAAAAAAGCATTCTCGTCCTTCTTGCGGCCGTTCCTACCGATAGCCGAAGGTGTCCTGCTCTCCTCAGCTGACTTCGTTTCCAGAGTGAGATCCACGACAGTGTCTCCAGACGACATAATTGGAAGCTTTGACATCGAATCTTTATACCCCTCAGTGCCGGTGCATGAAGCCACCACAAACCTGAAGCGCTCTATCGCTGACTCGAACTTGTACCCTTCGGAAACTGTGGAAGCTATTTCCAAACTACTGGATGCAGTCACGGACTCAAATTTTTTCAGCTTCCGGTCCAGAATTTACAAACAAAACAAAGGGGTGCCTATGGGGTCCTCGATGTCGGCGGTTCTTGCTGAAGCGGTCCTCCGACCTCTCGAAAATGAACTCTTGCAATCGTCGGCCACAGTTCCTAAAATATGGTTAAGGTACGCTGACGACATTTTCTTTGTTTGGCAGCATGGACAAGCCAGTTTAAGTGATTTTCTCGCCAGAATGAATGATGCGCACCCAGATATTAAATTCACAGCAGATTATGAGTCCGAAGGTGCATTACCTTTTCTGGATGTACTAGTAAGAAGATTACCCTCTGGTGCTCTTAGCACAGAGGTCTACTACAAACCTACCCACGTGGACAACCTCATACTCCCTGACTCAGCAGGCCCGGCCGCACGCAAATATGCCATTTTTAAGTACAGAGCAAAGCGAGCTTTCGAACTCTCATCTAACAAAGCCAAATGCGAGGAGGAGATCCGTAGCATTAGAAACCTAGCGGCTGCAGCGGGATACGACATGATCGCAATCGACCAAATAGTCAGAAAGGCTGCAAAAACTGCTCTCCCACAGCCTCGTGCCAACTCCACGGCACAGCCAGCCCGGTTCGTGGGTTCGGTTCCCTACGTTCCTAGGCTAACGTATTTCCTGAAGAATGCTCTCCGAAGGCTAGGTTATGATATCGGCGTGACAGCTCCTAGACCTTTGTCAGATATCCTCTCAGCAGACCAACGCGCATCACCTTCTACGCTCACTGAAGCCGGAGTCTATGCTATTCCTTTGGATTATCCTGACGCATCCGTTAAGTCCTACATCGGGATGACAAAAAGATCCTTCCAGATCCGTTTTTCTGAACACCAAAGGGACGTTAAGGCCGGAAAGCTTACGACGGCACTAGCCCGTGATGTTGCATCTGAAAGGGCAGTTCCCAGATGGGGAGATTTTAAGAAACTAGCACCGTACGTCAGCGCAAGAGCTACTGCGCTTCGCGAAACCATCGAGATCATCACGCGACGGAATGTGTGTAACAAAGATGTAACCACGAGCCTTCCTTTCATATGGCACCGGCTCCTAGAAGTTACGCGTGACCACCCGGCCCTGGGATCAAACAACCCGTGACATCGTGCAAGTGTTTTACTTATTTTGAATTTAATTATATTCTCAGAAATACATTTGTTCCAGTTGCTTCTGCGATCTTTAACTACTAAATGCCTGATGAAGCTACCCGGAGGTAGTGAAAGCTAGCATCTTTTGTTTCCCTTATTTTCTACGCCTAATAAACGGAGTTCACTTTTTATTTTTATTGTCTTTTAACATACTGTATTACTGTCATTTGAAAGACTTCAAAAATTTAAATGTTATGATTGATGAGCAACCAACACATACTTAGGTAAGAGAGTGTTTTATTAATTTTTGGCCC
Organism: Macrothele yani; assembly: GCA_039090855.1. NCBI lineage: Eukaryota > Metazoa > Arthropoda > Arachnida > Araneae > Macrothelidae > Macrothele > Macrothele yani. The sequence goes on along the minus strand of CM077016.1, from coordinate 68,575,168 downwards.
ACAATAACAGTTATGCAAACTACCAAACAAAAAGTACGTATTCATAAAATATTAGTTGCGTATATTGACGATTCAGTTAGCTTGATAAGCAGAATAAATGCAGAATTTACGATCGTAGGTGTAAAGATTTTTATCAGTATAAACCCTGTTCAAATATTTCAACATTTTTTGTATCGTAATTTTGTCGGAGTCACATTAATAGTTCTGCATCCAGGCCACGTATCTCCCCTGGTCCACCCAAAAGACGTTGAAAAGGTATGTGGCGTACTTTTTTTCTTTAAGGTGGACCGTCAAGTAATTTTGCTTCTAATACTTCCAATGGAAAAACTTCTGTACACATTTTCTTCACAATTAATGCGTTCCCAAGGATGAACATTTGAACATCGATTAAAATAGCTTCATTTTATAATTTGGAATACTTCATATTTTCTAAAACATAACCATAATTATGCAATCCAACATTTGTTTGTCTACTGACGTCATCAAAGTACAGGTCGCGCCATCTTTTTTCTGGTTTCAACACCACCAAAGGAAAAGTTATTGATTTTTAATATAATATGGTTATGTTTTAGAAAATATTAAGTCTTCCAAGTTATAATATGAAGTTATTTTAATCGATGTTCAAATTTTCATCCTTGGGAACACACTAATTGTGAAGGAAATGTGTACAAAAGTTTTTCCATTGGAAGCAAAATTACTTGACGTCCACGATGAGCAACTCGCTGGGCTATAAGCAGTCGTCCATCCCTAATTTAGGGCCACTGGTTCCAGGAAAGGTAGAGAACCATGGCCGTAAGGCAAACACAACATCCATGCTCCACCGGGATTCGAACCCGGTTACTTCTCGGAAGAAAAAGTCATGAGCCAGCGCTTAGACCACTACGCCACCGGTAGATCTCTTAATCATTCTATACTTCATAATGAACGGAAACGCAAAACCAGTAAAAACAAATCACAACTTGTGAGGAGATACTGAACTGATCCTTTCGGATAGAGGCACCGTTGCGCGGCGAGGACAATACAAACATACAGCCTCCTGTGAATGATTGAAGCGCGCTGGTTACACGCTAAACGAAAATGCAATTTCAATGGAAATTTGACCCCAAGATTAATGGCTTCAGGTAGCTTAGGCACTGACTTTCCAGAAATCCAAAGCGTCGATGCTGCTCAAATCACGTGAAATCCGATTCGGAGCAAAGACGTCAGTCATTCCGTTATTAGATTAAGGGAAGAGGGGTCAAAAGAGAAGCTTAGGCATATGCACGTTTCAAGTTTGTTAGTACCTATCTGTAACTGTAGATACCATAACATCCAGTCATACTGCAATAAATAAATTAATCAAGAGTGCTATAAAGTATTCTTTTACGTAATTCCTGTGGGAGACATTTTCTCATAATACGTGGAACACGTCAGAATTATTAACACAGCAATCAGTATTTACTGTTCACATAACATCAATCATATCAGAGAACTAGAAAATTACATCGCCCTGAAGCGGGAATTTACCTGAGAGACAATGAATTCCGTAAAAAACTACGCCACGAGAAAGCAGAATTTGCTTTGACTGGCGAAAATATGCGAATGTTCTTATTCTTGACACTCAGATACTTGGAACTTCGTCGTAGGTGGTGTAACGGATACGATGCTCGAACGGAAATAGGGAGTTGCATGTTCGATTCCCGCTCCAGAGCGATGTTATTCAGGTCCGTAACTAGACCTTAGTTTCAGGGGGTTGTGCTGGTTAAAAAAAAACTATTCCACGGCAAAACTTCAATCAAGCTATCTAATCACTTAAAAAATAAACTCTTTAGGTTTCAGTATATTAGTATTAGTTAGCGAGTAACGACAGACGAACTTACTCAGTATACAGAAAAACAAACTGAACAATATGCGACAGAGATCACATGAAAACAATAAGGTTACACAGGAGATAGGATGAAAGCAAGTACAGTCTGAAAAATGAAAATTATAAAAAAAAAAAATTGAAATCTCCGTCCTCAAGTGGATTTTAAAAATCCCGATAACGATTTTGTAATTCGTTATCGGATTTTTTAAAATCCACTTCCTGACGGAGATTTCAAATTATTTCATAATTACAGATAGACAGATAAATAGATAGATATCTATTAAAAATGGTTTAAGGAGGAAAATTATAAAAACGTTTGAAATCTCCGTCAGGAAATGTATAAAAAAATATTAGGTGTGCAACTTAATTCTCGGCCACAGGCACGACACGTTGACAGCAAATTATTGCAAATCGAATACGTACCTAACCAGGGAAATTATCCCCGTCGTGTTGGATACATTTGAGCCATCGGTCAGGGAGCTGCCGAATGCCAATGCAAAAAAACGAGGGCTGTTTCGAGTTGATTAAGTCATCAATACTGGTGTGGACATCCCTCGACAGAAGTGAAGTGCGTATCACTCAGGTGATGTTGCAGGGAGGGAAAGAGGTGATAATCCGATGGGGCGAAGTCTGGAGAATACGACGGGTGGAACAAAATCTCCCATCCCAGGTGATCGTGTTTAAAGTCGTTTTCGCGGTTTGAGGACGCGCGTTATCCTGAAGCAACAGGGCCGATCTTCTGCCCTTGCCGGTGTATTGCCTTTTCGCCTCCATTGCGTCACTCATACGAATGAGTTGCTGACAATAACGCTCAGCATTAACCGTTTCACCAGGTTTGAGCGACTCATAGTGTACGACACTGCGCTGATCCCACCATATGCACAGCAACAACTTCCTGGCATGGGTATTAGGTTTGGCGGTAGGCTGATGACCTGGATAAACCCACGATTTGTGTCGCTTAGGATTATCGTAGAGGATCCACTTCTCAGCACAGGTCAAAATCTTGTGGAGGAAATCTTTCTTGAATATGAAGAGCAAGGACACAGCAACATCGTAGCGCCTAGACTTGTTCGCAGCTGTGAGTTGGCGGGGCACCCAACGGCCCTCCTTCTGAATCCGTCCAAGCTTGTGCAGGCACTTTGCAATGGCTTGCGGTGTTACTCCGAGTTCCTGGGCGAGCTCTCACTGTGTGCGTCAGGGATCCGAGTCCAACAGTTGTTCCAGTTCCTCATCGTCAACTTTCTGTGGCTGTCCCGGACGTTCTGCATCACGGAGATCGAAATTTCCCTGCTTAAACCGCTGGAACCACTTCTTACACGTACTGTAGGACACAGCAACCTCACCCAAAGCAGCACAGCTCATTTACTGGGCTTCCGCGGCACTTTTTTCAACTGAAACGCGAACAGGAGGCAGTGCCTCAAATGTTGCTTCTCGAACGGTATTGCTTTCACCGTCAACTTTCGTCTCTTCTGTCACTACAGCTGTGAGCGGTTACGGTTGCTTGGAAAGCTGTTGAATGGCGCTGCAATCAGCCATTATCGCACACAGCTATTTGCATTTGCCGATGTTCTATGATCGCTTGCGGTTAGGGGCCGAGAATTAAGTTGCGCACCTAATACCTGATAATAGAACAATTCCGATTAATAAAATGCCAGACACAAAGTTTCCTGTTCTTCTATAAATTTTTTACTGCTGAGTAATGGGTACAGTGAGAAAACAAAATGTCCTTCTGAAGTAAGATTTATCAAAGGAAATAACAAACAATTTGTAAAAATAAAAAAAAATGGAGATGATAATGGAGACTCCTGTTGTTTAATAACTTACGATAAACAAGCAAAAGAAATTTTATTCCCAAAAAAATTGAGGGAGGGGGAGGGTTGGACCCCAAAAACCCCTTCCCTGGATACGGCCATGATGTCATTCATTGATGTTACGTGATGAACAGTAAATACAGGGAATTCAGAGATTTCTGATTGCTGTGTTAATAAATCTGATGTTTATAGCATTAGTGAAAGAAACAGTAGAATTACTTTTTTTTTTTTTTACTTTGTACTCTTAAACATCCATACAACTGTTAACTAAAACCTACAAAGCACTTCCGAAGTGTTATGAAAATCTTTTTCGAGGTAGTTGCCAGCGGGTTTGCTTACGTTTGAGACAGCGGCTCTCTATGTATCACTACGCGATACAAATAGCTTCAAAGTGAAATGCAAAACGGGGTCGGAATTTTTTTTTAAGAATGAATAGATTATTTCAACAAACATAAGTAAAATGCTTAGAATGGAATGTGAAAAATCTCTGAAATCGTAATTTTTTTACTTCTTCAGTGTGTACCAGTGTCTCGTTCTACGGCGCCCGTACTCCATTCGGTGATGTAGGAGCAGCATTTCTACATGATGTCTTCAGAGCAAAATAATCATGCGTGTCACTTATCCGCAGCTGTGGCCTCCCAAAGGAGAAGGAGGAGACAGTAGCTGAGGATATAATTGATAGTTCAAAAAACTATAGCGTAGTGACAGACAGCCGCGGTCTGAAACGCAAACCCGCCATGAAAGGATTCATGAAACACTTCGGAAATCCACCTAAAATTTAAATGTGAAAAAAAAAGCACAGTTAAATTTATGTATTGTTCCCGACCTGTTAACTACTTACGTGCATATAACTGAGCTCTTCGCTGAGTTCCAAAAGTTAACTCCTCAAGAAAAGCAAAAACGTCTGCTAAAACTCAGTGACTGATGGTATTACAATTTGAATGAAAATATAAAAAAAATTCAGATTTTCACCTTTTAAATTTTTATTTTTACAAGACGTAAATTCTTCCGGTGGCTGAAACGAAGAAATAGAGTTCTTGCTAAAAACACATACATATGTATAAATGGATTTTTTTCTAGTAATTTGAATTAGTTTCTGCCATAAATAGTATGGCCTACAACGAAGTGAATTTCTCCGTCATTTTTATCCGCGCCAGGATTCGAACCCGAGTCCACTCATTCCGGAATAAGTTGCTCTACCAATTGAGCTACGCGGACATTTTATTCTGATTCCTATTTGCCTTTATGTCGTGTGCGTCCTTCTGGCAGGTACGTCACATCTCCTGGTACGTTACATCATCTCCCCCTTATTTTTTTTTTTTTTTTTCGAAGTGCTGCTCTTATTTTTCCTATCTCGCGGTGTGGAAATAACATCACACCATTGCGAGATTGTGAACGGTCGGATCATCCGGATAGTTCGGGCGCCATTATAACGAAGTGAATTTCTCCGTCATTTTTATCCGCGCCAGGATTCGAACCCGGGTCCACTCATTCCGGAATAAGTTGCTACGCGGACATTTTATTCTGATTCCTATTTGCCTTTATGTCGTGTGCGTCCTTCTGGCAGGTACGTCACATCTCCTGGTACGTTACAGGCCCCATGCGTAATTCAAAGTGAAATAGCTTAATGAATCCTGTAAAAAACAGAAACATTACAAACGAAGGTCCCAACATAACAGTAGATACACTTATTTTTATTTTGTTTTTCATCTCTTACGCAAAATTTTGTAACCTCAATAATTGCGTTCATTTTTTTTTTTTTTTTTGCTCTGAACACTGAACACTTGCATCCAATAAGGTTTTGTCAAATCACATGTTGAGATAACTTGCATTTTATTTAACACTATCCATAGAAATAGTAGGCCTGACACGCTACTCGAAATTTTTTTTTTTTTTTTTTTTTTTGTATTTTACAAAATGTGACAAATGCTCATTTGATTAAAAACAGTTTAAAATGTACCTATTCAAATTCTTATTGTGTAACAGAAAAATATCGAAGCTATACAGATGAAGAAATCCTATGTCTTCAAAAGGAAAGTTCACATTTCTTTCGTCCAGTTTCCATGTAAACTTCAAGTTCTTTATCCAGCTTACATTTTATGGCATTGTAAGTAGCTTCGGATATACGCTGACCTCGATATTTGTACTTGTAGTAATTTGTATTAGCCTTCTTCGAATAAAAGAAAGTAGACCTGTTGGCATACGTGAGAAACCCGCCATGTCGTTGATTGAATCGCCATCCACGCAAGCTCAGCCTGTGAAATGGCTGGCAGCTTTTTGCCCAAGTACTGTAACCTCCATCATGATAATAGGAACAAACAATTCTGTCTGTCTCCACGACACTTGAGTAAGGAACATTAGTTTGATTATTCATCATTAGTATACAATGATAAAATAAAATGCAGTTTCGTTACGACCCAGTTTAATAAACAAACTCAGTGAGTGGAAACAATCGTACCTGCTCTTACTCGCGGATGCACAAAATTAAAACTACTGTCAGGTTTATCTTCCTCCAGCCGGTGCACGAACTTTCACACTCACTTACCAACAATGGTATCACAACATAAGTTTCTGTGCAATTGGTGCAAACGAAAGAACTTCTTGGGCCGCCCCGGTGGCGCAGTGGTCTAAGGCGCTGGCCTATGATCATTCGTCCGTAAAGGGGCCGGGTTTGAATCCCGATCAGGTATGGATGTTGTGTTTGTCTTACGCCACTGGCTCTCTCTCTTCCCTGGAACCAGTGACCCTAAATTAGGGACGGGCGACTGCTTATAGCCCATTGAGTTGCTCACGGTGGTCGTTAAACCTCCAATCAAAAAAAAAAAAAACTTCTTGGCTCGACCGATTTTCATTTCTATTTTGACGGTATGATTTCAAACGCGCCGCCCCGGTGGCGCAGTGGTCTAAGCGATGGCCTCTGATCATTCGTCCGAACGGGGTCCGGGTTCGAATCCCGGTGAGGCATGGATGTTGTGTTTGTCTTACGGCACAGGCTCTCTCCCTTCCCTGGAACCAGTGACCCTAAATTAGGGACGGGCGACTGCTTATAGCCCATTGAGTTGCTCACGGTGGTCGTTAAACCTCCAATCAAAGAAATAAAAAATAAATAAAAATTTCAAACGCGATTCTGCCGCCCCGGTGGCGCAGTGGTCTAAGGCGTTGGCCTCTGATCATTCGTCCGTAAGGGGTCCGGGTTCGAATCCCGGTCAGGCATGGATGTTGTGTTTGTCTTACGGCACTGGCTCTCTCCCTTCCCTGGAACCAGTGACACTAAAATAGGGACGGGCGACTGCTTATAGCCCATTGAGTTGCTCACGGTGGTCGTTAAACCTCCAATCAGAAAAAAAAAAAAAAAGCGATTCTTCGAAGGGTGCGTTCGGAAATACTGTTCTGACTTCCTGTATGCGTAGTAACTGAGTACGGCGAAAAAGAAAACAAATAACTCATTTCCGAATGGAAATGGTCAAATGCCGTTCCGTTGGGAAACAGGCAGGGCCTGATTTACAGCCTGGGACTATGGCCCCAGAATCGCAATGAAAAAAAAACAGTGATTTATATCGAGTCAAATTAATTTCAATGTGAGTAACGGATAAGGCAGGAAAATCCCAGTGTTTTTTATGTGAAACTTGCAGATATAATATAAATGTGCTATATCCTTATATATACTGTTGCGCCCAGGCCGAGCAGGGTTATAACTTCTACCGCTGGCCACCAATGTTGCGACTTTCGCCGAGTTACTAAGTAATTTTAATTCCGCAATCACAAAACTTAGCGCGAAAACTGTAATATATGGGCAAACACTTAAACGATTAAACCCACTCGTACACCAAAAATAATGTGTCATGAATCCGATCTGATGCACTTAACATAAACATTTAATAGGCTATTGATTAAAATGGCACAAATACCCTGCCTGACAGAGAAAATGCCACAACATGAAGGAATGCTCGAAAACAGATCAAACTGCACACACAGATAGCCAAGTGCGTCTTGAACAAATGATTTAATCGTCACATACAAACTACGCTTCAGTGGCCGAATATACAGGATGATCAATAAGGAGTGTGGCCTCCATTTTGGGCGATACAGCGTTGAATCCGACGTGACATCGAGAAAATGAGAGTCCGAATTGAGTCGTGGGATATAGTGGACCATGTGGTGTTGATCCGAGTCCACAGTTCATCTTCATTTTTGCGGGGCTGGGAGGGTACTCAGTCGTATCCCATAGATGCTCGATGGGCTAGAGGTCGGGGGATCGGGCTGGCCACGGAAGCATCCGCACACCGTGTAAAGCATTCAGGCTGATCCCAACGGTATGTGGCCGGCCGTTACCTTGTTGAAAAACGGCGTTTGGAATGCTCTGCAGATACGGTAGGGCCACGGACCGCAGCACCTCGTCAACATGCGGCGTGCCGTCAATGTGCCCGTGATGCGTACCAGCGATGAGCGGCTGTTGGCGCTCATAGTACCCCACACCGTGATTTCACGTTGTCGGGCCGTGCTCATACCACCCCACACCGTGATTCCACGTTGTCGGGCCGTGTGGCGCTCCACAATGGTGGAGGAATCCGCCCGTTGGCCACGTCGTTTCCAGACTCGCACACGGCGTTCATCCGTGGTGAGACAGAACCGCGATTAAGCGTGCAATCGTGTAAAAGATTGCTGCATTTACACGATTGCACGCTGTTAAAGGCAGCATTCACAACGGACAGCTAGACAGCAAACCATACGAACCAAATCGGCGCGACACTGTCCGCGTCGATACCGGAGCATCCAAGCCTCCCCGTACACTCCGCAAGATGTGTGCGGGGAGACGTCGGATGCGACGATCGGTGTCCTCGGAAGTCCGTCTCCATGCTCCGATCCCCCTACGACGTTGCACAGATCCTTTCTGGGACCACTGTCTCCAAATGCGACCAACAGTTGTGGCACCACGTTGCGTTTCTTCCGCAATACGACGCAAGGACCATCCGGCAGTACGAAGGCCTGCAATGCCACCTCTCGTGAACTCATCCGTTTGACGAAATCGCGTACGACGGCGTCTTAACGGCATTGGCACCCCTTTTTCGTTCTCCAGACTCGGTTACAATAGAACCACTCACTTCTCGCGGCCATGACGACGTCTCGACTGATGGCCTCACCCATTTGCCCATTTGTCATTTTCTTGTAGGACTTCCGTCCACAGTGAGTAGAGTTTAGGTCCCAGCCACCTACAGCGAGATCGCCTTTTGGGCAGGACACAGAAACGGAAGGAATGAGTGCAAGTCTAGCAACTTTGACAGAACAGTTTGTAGTAAGATTAGAGTACAGTAGATGGCGCCACCGTACAAGTACGATGTTGCACATAGAAGGGTGAGAGAATTTCAAGGGGGGGGGGACATAGGAAAGGATACCCATTTAACCAGTGGGTCCAGCCTGGGGGCCGTCACTTAACGTGCTCGTCCGATGCACGGCTGATATTCAGCGATTGTTAGCAAACCACACCATCTTTGAAAGATCAGCCCAGGTTCGAACCTGAGGACCTTGCATCGATAGTCTGAATCGCTAACCACTAAGCCATCCGCGGCTCCTGATGGCCTCACGGGCTGGTTGTCTCCTTATATCACGCGCGTCGTTCCTGCGATTGGCCTGAAAATGCAATTGCATAACTTGTACGTGCGCACTCACCCTGCAATTTGCATGGCGCTGCGTTCACGTCTTCGCGGTGTGGCATTTTCTCTTTCAGGCAGTGCATGTATAATAATCAGTTGACTGTGATTATCAAGTTCTGGGTCATATTTGACCGAAATTTGCAACCGTTGTAGATTTTATGTGGTCTTAAATTCACAGTTCAGTTCTTAAAAATAGACCAGCTCAGTTTCCTATAAAATGCAAACTTGTTCTGCTCATACGTGCCTAACAGTTCCTCAACTATTAGTTAGCGTGCCAGATGTACAAACAATAAAACGTTTCTGCTTACATTGGGTTGAAAACGTGTGTAAATCCAACGAATAGTTGCACTTGTAATTGGTTGGGCAACACTACCGTATTACTTTTTTGAGCAACTAGGGGCTGCCTGGGTCTCTAGGTTCGCTACGCTCGTTTCCAGAGTAGCGCTCCGGCCCTGCACCCCGATCTCCAAGTATATCACATGAGATAAAAACTGGAAAATTCGCATAAATTTCAATTTTTATTGCATGTCTAAGCAATTAAGGCTTGTTATTCCAAATTTCAGAGTTTTTTTTTACTGTCGTTAATTTTTGGAAGGTCGAACATTTGTCGTTTTAATTTATAGCACTTACTAAATTTACCACTAAGGAAAACAAAAGCAGTCTAAAAAGCATTTCCGTAAACCGTAAACCGTAAACCGTTACGCTAAACCGTTAAGGTGGACGTGAAGTAATTTTTTTTTTTTGCTTCCTATACTTCCAATGGAAAAACCTTTGTACACATTTCCTTCACAATTAGTGTGTTCCCAAGGATGAAAATTTGAGCATAGTTAAAATAACTGCATATTATAACTTGGAATACTTAATATTTTCTAAAACATAACCATAACTATATAAAAAATCAATAAGTATTCCTTTGGTGATGTTGGAACCAGAAAAAAGATGGCGTGACCTGTTCTTTGATGACGTCAGTAGACAAACAAATGTTGGATTGCATAATTATGGTTATGTTTCAGAAAATATTAAGTATTCCAAATTATAAAATGAAGCTATTTTAATCGATGTTCAAACTTTCATCCTTGGGAACGTATTAATTGTCCAGAAAAAGATGGCGCGACCTGTACTTTGATGACGTCAGTAGATAAACAAATGTTGGATTGCATAATTATGGTTATGTTTTAGAAAATGTTAAGTATTCCAAGTTATAAAATGAAGCTATTTTAATCGATGTTCAAATTTTCATCCTTGGGAACGCATTAATTGTCCAGAAAAAAGATGGCGCGACCTGTACTTTGATGACGTCAGTAGATAAACAAATGTTGGATTGCATATAATTATGGTTATGTTTTAGAAAATATTAAGTATTCCAAGTTATAAAATGAAGCTATTTTAATCGATGTTCAAATTTTCATCCTTGGAAATGCGTTAATTGTGAAGAAAATGTGTATGGATCATATCTCAGTTGTTTAAGGTGGACGCCAAGTTATTTTGCTTCCTATACTTCCGTTGGAAGTATAGGAAGCAGAATTACTTGACGTCCACCTTAAACAACTGAGATAGCTTTACCAACAAAACATATGTATAGCAAATTCTCTACGTCATCATGGCAGCAGGTCGCGGGAACACAACGTTCCTCTGTGGTATTCGTCGACTCTACCCTCTATTCGCAGATCAACATGGACTTATCTCGCAACCTTCAGCGCCTCATAGCCTTCCTTTTCTAGTGTGTCTCAATGATATTCCTTTCCTTCCTCATCAGGTTACTGTCAAGCTTCTTTATCAGCATTTTAAACACATTTTCTTGAACCAATGTCTATTTCCAATGTGCCATCTTCAGATTTGCCAGCCACCTGGACAGACTCTCATACTACTCTCGCCTCTCCAAAAGCTCGTGACATTCATTGGTTACATCTTCATCGCCGCCTACTTGACTCCTCGAACTCTTCACCGTTTCCGTCATCTGACTTCACCTCTTTGTTATTTTTGTTCAACCCTCGGAGACATTCATCATGCATACTTCTTGTGTCTGATGTTACAGCCCTTGTTCTCACTGATGTTCTCTCTCCTTCAAAAAGTTTGTGCTCACCTTCACACCATGTCACATTATCTTGTGCTACGTCACCACTATCCGTCGGCTCCCACGCATAATCATGTATGCTCCTTCCTAATTCTACAAGCGAAGTATACAATCTATTTGTACTATCATCGCAGCGTCGACCAACCTTCCCTCCGCCGTTATCACACAGCTCGCCGTTTCCTCTGCCGCAGATATCGTCACTCCGTTACAGCCAGACTACAACTCGAATTTGACATTGCACAAGCAAATAACACTGTTCCAAACTTCATGTCTATATGGTCACCACAACAGCCTTGGTTCCAAGTCGTCGAATATCTCCTGGAACTGCTGGCTTAACCTTCTGCTCTCCACAACAGTGTTTTATTCCATCATAAGTGTTCTTCATTAGTGTTCTGTGTCTACTTTTCTGCCCAAGTGCGAGACTTACTTTTACTACTGAATTCGCGTTTTGTTTTTAAATTGTATACCTTTGAACTCTTACTGCTTTACCGTCTGTTTTTTTTTTTTTTTTTCGTTTTCGTTGAACTCACAGACTCATTTTATTACTATTGTCATCAATGGACTCATTGACTTATATTTTTTACTACTGTTAAACTGGGCAGCCTGCGAGCGCCCGCTTTTTCACACCTTTTACTTTGTACTTATTTGTTTTTTTAAATGCCGGCGATCACGTTGTTCTCTCCCATTTCTTGTTACTATATTTATTTTGTACTTGTTTATACTTTGTTCGGTTTTTTTCCCCAACATTTTGAGCAATAAAGACCTTATGAAGACGTTCGTTTCTTTCCTTTGCGTCTTTAAAAAATGCTTAAAAATCAGAAAATGACTTTTTCTTAAATTTTTTTTGTAAAAAAAAGGGACGATAGTTGTAAGTTTATGCTGTAAAAATTACAATGCGTTATGATTTATAGTTTACCATATATCCGTTTTTTTAAATGGATCCCATCGCAAAATAGAGGATTTTATGAAATTTAGAAATTTAATTTCTCGTAAACTAAATCGAAAGTCAAAACAAGAAAGGCCGCCCAGGTGGCGCAGTGGTCTAAGCGATGGCCTCTGATCATTCGTCCGAACGGGGTCCGGGTTCGAATCCCGGTGAGGCATGGATGTTGTGTTTGTCTTACGGCACTGGCTCTCTCCCTTCCCTGGAACCAGTGACCCTAAATTAGGGACGGGCGACTGCTTATAGCCCATTGAGTTGCTCACGGCGGTCGTTAAACTTCCAATCAAAAAAAAAAAAAAAAAAACAAGAAAGATGACACCGAATTTTCGGGTGTAATAAGCACGTCTTTTGAATCGGTTCTGACGCAAATTAAATTTATCAAAGCTATTCAAAGTCAATGGAACCGGTATGGAAAACAATAGTATCTGACGGAAGAAAAAAGTTTTTCAATCGGGGTTTTAATCCCTCATATATTGCTGTAAACGGAGTCGTGAGCTTACGCCCTCTGGTTGCAGACTTGTGCGTTAAGAAAAACATGAATTTATATGAGAAACATTTCGCACCGGAAACGCTCTCGAACACAGAATTTTTTTCAAATCGGACCCTTAGAAACAGAGATATCGACAAAAATAAGATGTGACTTTACGTGCCCTGGTGGAAAAACCATGCATTATTTTAGGAAGAAAGTATTCTCAAAAGGTTTTTCCATATGAGTGGTATCGGTTCAAGAAAAAAACAAAATTTTGTCGAGTTTTCAGGAGCCTAGATTTTGCTACAAATACATCAGAAGCAGAAATGAAAACTTATGCCCCCTGGTGGCCAAACCATTCTTTACCAAATATTAGACATTATGCGAAAAATATTTTCCATTAGGTCTTGTATGCGATACGTAAAGAATTTTTCAAATCGGCGTTTTAGGAGCAGAAATAACGCAGAAAACGCAATTTACCTTTGTGCCTCCTAATGGAAAGTCTATGATTTACTTGAAATTTTGAATTTATAAGAAAAACAGTTCGCATCGGAAACACTATCCAACAAAGAAGGAATTTTTCAAATCGGACTCTTAGAAGCAGAGATATTGACAAAAATAAGATATACGTCTACGCCCCCTGGCGTAGAAACCATGCATTATTTCAAAAAGAAAATGTTCCTGAAAGGTTTCTCGACATGAGCAGTATCGGTCAACAAACGACTTTTTTTTCAATCAAGATTTTAGAAGCTCATATTTTGCTGCAAGTACATCAGAAGCGGAAATTAAGACTTACGCCACCTGGCGGCCAAACCATTTTTTACAAAAATTAGAAATTATGTACAAAGGATTTTCCATCAAGAGCTGTATCCGGCGCAGAAAGAATTTTTCAAATTGGAGATTTAGAAGCATAGATATAGGGGGAAAGCAATTTATTTTTACGCCCCCTAGCGGAAAGTCTATGAATTGCTGGAAAATTTTGAAATTATATGAAAAACATGTCACACTGAAAACACTATCCAACAAAGAAGGAATTTTTCAAATAGGACTCCTAGAAGCAGAGATATTGGCAAAAATAAGATATGCATCTACGTCCCTGGCGGAGAAATTGTGGAATATTTTAAGAAGAAAATATTCCGAAAAGGTTTATCGATGTGAGTGGCATCACTCCACGAAAGAGTTTTTTCCATCGATATTTTAGAAGCTCCGATTTTTTGGCAAATACATCAGAAGCAAAAATTAACACTAACGCCCCCTGGTGGCCAAAGTATTCTTTACCAAAAATTTAAAATTATATGCAAAAGATTTTACATCAGGAGGTGTATCCGCTGAAGAAATTTTTTTCAACTTTTACGCCCCTAGCGGAAAATCTATGCGTAATTGGAAAAAGTAACTATATCTAAAATACCCTTCGACATAAATGGAATCGAAAGATAAAATAATTTTTTCAATCGGTTGTTTAGAAGCAAATATGTGGAATAAAACGTATTTTTGAATTCGACATCATCTGCATTTACGCCCTCTAGCAGCGAAATTGTACATCGTTAAAAAAAAAAAAAAAACCAAATGAAGGATCATCATTCGCATATTTCAAGCTTCCCAATGCAAAAAGAATTTTTCAAATCGGACTAATAGTTGCAGAGATATCGTGGGTACAGATGGACAAACCGGTAACATAAGCACGATCTTTTTTTCACAAAAGACGTGCTAAAAAGGGCGACGAGGTGCAAAAATTCTGCCATGGCACTATATGCCTACAAAGTTTCGTAGTTCTGTTGCTGTTAGTGTGTCCGGAACGCGACCTGATAGCACTTTTTTGATTACCTTAACTTTGAAATACAATAGTTCTTGAAGTATCGCTAGAATCGAGAAACGGTTTATTTCAGCGTGTTCTCCAAACAATTCTCTACAAACGATGTAAGCCGGGTGGCGCAGTGGTCTAAGGCGCTGGCCTCTGATCATTCGTCCGTAAGGGGTCCGGGTTCGAATCCCGGTTAGGCATGGATGTTGTGTTTGTCTTACGGCACTGGCTCTCTCCCTTCCCTGGAACCAGTGACCCTAAATTAGGGACGGGCGACTGCTTATAGCCCATTGAGTTGCTCACGGTGGTCGTTAAACCTAAAAAAAAAAAAAAAAACGATGTAAATTTCATATTTTTGTGTTCAATACGTTTTGCGCTGCGAGCTAGGAAAGCAAGAGTGTCGCGAAATTTCTGAAACAGCGGCAGCAGCAACGGCGGAGTTACTTTTTTTTAGAATAGAGAGATTCCCTTGATCGGGCTTTGTTCCACTGTTATCACGCCACATGAACGACATTGTCATCCGTTGACACACGCACGCACACCTTTTTGTTGAGAGAGCTTCGTTTTGCGTTACCTGCAGGATTTTTTTTTTTTTATTATTCGGGTTCGTGCCTTCCTGGTGCTCGAGGACTTAAAAATATATCAGCTCTCCGACTTCTTAATTCTCCGCTGCTTCAAACTTCGTTTCTGAGCCAATCAGCTGTAACGAGTTGCATATTTCCATTCGGCTAATAGCAGGTGAACCGCCGATTCCTTACAACATTTATGGAGGCTCCTTTTTCAGATTGTTTCTCTCCGAGATTATAGCCAATGATGTGCTCTCCCTTCGCCAATGCCGTGCGTAACGCGGTGACACACACAAAGAAAACAATTGGTACTTAAAAAACGTACCTAAACAATAGACGAATTTACAATTATTCGCAACCTCCGTCCGCCTTATCCATTGACCCCTTTTAGCGGCCCGATTCGCTTCACAATGAAACTCCTAAAATTGTTTAGTC
This sequence comes from Macrothele yani, assembly GCA_039090855.1. NCBI lineage: Eukaryota > Metazoa > Arthropoda > Arachnida > Araneae > Macrothelidae > Macrothele > Macrothele yani. The sequence continues at coordinate 68,559,572 of CM077016.1, read as the reverse complement.
TCCGAAAAGCATCCTCGCCTCTTTATGATCGAAACGCGTTAACGAAATTGCCTAAAAGCGCAGTGGTCTAAGCGATCCCGGTGAGGCATGGATGTTGTGTTTGTCTTACGGCACTGGCTCTCTTTCTTCCCTGGAACCAGTAACCCGAAATTAGGGACGGGAGACTGCTTATAGCCCATTGAGTTGCTCACGGTGGTCGTTAAACCTCCAACCCCCCCCCCAAAAAAATTGCCTAAAAACGCACGTGCGTAGGACGTCTGACTTCCCTCACGACACGGCTAACGCCTGTTCATCTTTTCCATTCCTTTTTTTTTTATTTTATTTTTGAAAGGTCCTAACCAAGCCCCCGCAAAACCGAAAAATTAATTAATTCCTTCTTAATTTACTACTCCCAACACACCCATTAATTCCAAAATTAACGGGGGGGGGGGGGTCGTAACGATACTAGACACCTTTTGAGAAAGAATTTGCATTGCTAAGACACTTTAAAGAAGCTTTGAGTATTTCATATTGTAAAGTATCATTTTTAAAAATTGCTTGGTTCTAAATTAAAATGAAATAATGAGCTGAATAATTTGCTTTTATGAGCGTGAAAATTATCCAGTTATGCACGTTTGCTCAAATCTAAGCATCATTCCTCTGGTAACAGAATTATTCTACTATAATATTAACACATCACAGGTGAGTAATCAGTTACATGGAAGTTCGCCTTGACTATCAAAAATCAGTCGGTACGAATTATGTTCATTGGTTAAAAATAAAATTATCAGTCGGTACGAATAATGTTCATTGGTTAAAAATAAAATTAAAAGGGGCTGAATAAATTAACATCTGTGGATATTTGAATTATTACATAATTAAATGCGAAAATAGCAATACTAAACTATTAAATAGTGTTTTACTTACCCATCTATATTTTTAAGTGCTATTAATAATTTCCTTGCTAACATTAAGATTTAATAAAAGAAGACTGTCTTCCCCCGCACAATGTCCCTTTTATTAAATCAACTTCTAAATAAATTGATAATATTTAGTGGCGACAAATGTACCTACTCTTTCAAGAATGTGAATGGGTGGGGGGCTTCACCTTGTGCTGTGCCTAAACAGGGGATAGTCAAGCTTTAACGCAAAAAGGTTTGAGCTATCTTCGACTGCAGTTGCCCAGCTGTCGAGTGGTCTAAGTATTCAATTCTAACCCGGATCTGGGTTCAAATATTCGTCAAAACCGTGAAAGTTATGTTCATTCTCATGGCACACGGATTGTCTCTCTGTTACTGAAGCACAGTTACTAACAAAAGCAAAAAAGGACTCCATCCTCCTCTTTTTAGCACACCTTTTGCAAAAAAAAAAAAAAAAAAAAAAAAAAGTACCTGTTTATAGTCATCATGTCCGCCCTGGTAGCGCAGTGGTCTCAGCGATGGCTTCTGATCATTCGTCCGAGTTGGGTCCGGGTTTGAATCCCGGTGAGGTATGGAAGCTGTGTTTGCCGCCCCGGTGGCGCAGTGGTCTAAGCGATGGCCTCTGATCATTCGTCCAAACGGGGTCCGGGTTCGAATCCCGGTGTGGCATGGATGTTGTGTTTGTCTTACGGCACTGGCTCTCTCCCTTCCCTGGAACCAGTGACCCTAAATTAGGGACGGGCGACTGCTTATAGCCCATTGAGTTGCTCACGGTGGTCGTTAAACCTCCAATCCCCCCAAAAAAAAAAAAAAAAAAAAAGAAAAAGAAGCTGTGTTTGCACTGGCCCTCTCCCTTCTCTGAAAACAGTGGCTTTAAATAAGGGATGAGAGCCTGCTTATACCTCTTGGGTAGTCCTTAGAGTTGATCACGGTGTTCGTTAAAGCTCCAAACAAAAACAAAAGTACGTATTTACACAGCCCAGTCGTATCAGCATAATATGACCACCCCTGGAATCAAAGGTTACCCGCCCAGAAGCGTCACAGAGTGCACGTGACAAAATCACCCACACGGAGATATAAGCGGCCGGCAAGACAATGTGAGCCGTAGTGCGTTACGTGAGACAATGGGCGGAGGTAGTGATTTGACGGACTTTCAAAAAGGAATGATCATCGGCTACCTCGCCAAGGGTGGAAGCACCTCTGAAAGAGTAGACTTCGTGGGCTCTTCGCGAGGTACTGTAGTAAGGGTGTACCAAGAATGGACCGCTAGCACGCCGTGTACCTCCCGACGACATAACTGTGGAGGCGCAACGGCCATCGACCCCAGAGGGAACGTAACCTCCGTAGACTGGCAAAGGGCAATCGACGCGTAACACTGCAGCAATTGACCACGCAAATGAACGCTGGGGCAGCCAGGTACGTGTCCCCGATAACAGTAGAGCAAATCCTGTTACGTATGGGTCTCCGGAGTCGACGCTGCGTCAAGGCGCCCATGTTAACCCAGGCTAATGGGCAACGACGCCAGCAGTTCCCATGGGACTACAGTCATTGGTCAGTGGAAGAGTGGGAAAAGGTTGCCTTCTCCGACGAATCGAGGTTTCTACTTCACAGAAGTGATGGGTGGTGGCGGATACGGCGTCAGACACACGAGAACCAGCACCCGGACACACTTGTCGGTCAAGTACAGGCCGGCGGTGGCAGTGTGCATGTCTGGGGGATGTTTTCCTGGTATGACCTGAGACCGCTGGTACCAATGGATGGGTCCCTGAACGCCAATGGCTACCTGTCCAACCTCGCTGACCACATGCATCCCTTCATGCTGGACGTTTACCCTGGTGGTGATGGTGTCTACCAACAGGACAATGCGCCCTTCCATGTCGCTAAGGAGTGCGTGACTGGTTCCAGCAACACAACAGCGATGTCTCCGTTCTCCCTTGGCCGGCAAAATCACTCGACCTCAATTCCATAGAGCACTTGTGGGACTATTCGAATCGACAAATTCGACGTGCCAACCTACAACCACGTCGTCTCCGGGACCTCCGTGCTCTGTTGCAGTCCGAATGGGCACGTGGGCCTCGAGCAACCTTCCAGGGCCTCATTGCGTTCATGCCACGCCTTCTCGCCGCTCTCATCCGGACCAAGGGTGGTTATTCCCACTATTAGGTAAGTGGTCATATTACTCTGATACGACTATAGCGTAAAAGTCTTTTCTACTTCTACGTCTTTTAACACATCAACATACTAAGAAATAGTTCCTAAATGAAAGAAACCCTAACGGCCAGACGAAACATGTAAATAACAGAAGTCAACTTACGGAAAGATGCTTTATTCAGGCTGTAGCACACACATCGTAACATGGCATATTGTAGAGAACGCTCCACACACCACACATTATCACAACACTCTTATCAATAATCAGTTTACAACCCAACGCTCTCTTACAATAATGCTCTCAAGCAATAGATCAGTCGTCGTTTTTATCTCTTGCTCTTATCAAGATCAGGCATACGTCACGTGCATTCAACCTCAATTGTGTTGCCAAACGTATTCGTTTGAGGGAAAAGATAGTTCGTTAAGCGTGAAGAATACTGAGAATAAACTCAAGATTTACATAGGGAAAGAAACTAAAAAAGGAAAGTTAATCTAGAATATACGTCACACGACCGTGTATAGTCACCTGGGCCGCCTCGGTGGACGGTGGTCTGAAACGAAGGCTTCACACCATTCGTCCGAACTGGGGTCCGATTTCGAATCACGGTGACTCATGGATGTTGTGTTTGTCTTACGGCACTGACTCTCTCCCTTCCTTGGAAGCAGTGGCAAGACACTGTTTATCGCCCATCGAGTTGCTCACGGTGGTCGTCCCCCCCATCGTCCTCCTCCAAACAGTCACCATGTCTGCCCCCTTCCGGGCGTCTCTCTGCGAATAACATATCTCTGCACCTGTTACTCCGATTTAGAACATTGTTTTGGAATTGGGAAGCTCGAAATGTGAGAACGATGATCCTTGCGTAGTTTTTGTTTTGTTTTTAATGCATAACTTCATCGCTAGTGGACGTAAATGCAGATGCAATCGAATCTAAAATACATTTTATCCCATATCATTGTTTCAAATATCCGATTTTCAAATTTCTATGACACTTCAGCACAGTTTCCTTTCCAAATAATGCACTGCTTTCGTTTGTAAATTGTGTTTTCCTTCATATCTCTTCTAAAAGTCCAATTTGGAAAATTCTTTTTGCGTCGTATAGAATTCTTTTTTTTTTTTTTTTTTTTTTTTTGATTGAAGGTTTAATGACCACCGTGAGCAACTCAGCGGGCTATAAGCAGTCGCCCGTCCTTAATTTAGGGCCACTGGTTCCAGGGAAGAGAGCGAGCCAGTACCGTAAGACAAACACAACATCCATGTCTCAACGAGATTCGAACGCAGACCCAACTCGGGCGAATGATCATAAGCCATCTCTTAGACCACTGGGCCACTGGGGCGGCTGTATAGAATTCGTGTGGGGAGGAATGCTTTGCAAATAATTGCTAATTTTTCTTATTGAACACTTTTGTCATGGGGCGTAAGTGTAAAATTCTATTTCCGATGTATTTACAACAATATCGACGCTGCTGGAAAAATGCATTGAAATTATTCTTTTCCTGTCAGATACCATACACTAAAGAAAACCTTATGCGTATATTTTCTGCTCATAAAAATGAACAGTTTTTCGCGTGAGAGCGTAGAGGTATCACATATTTTTTTTTCTATATCTCTGCCTGTAACAATCAGATTTCAAAAATTCTTACTTTATCGGACAGCGTATCTGGTGTGAGGAATGTTTTATATTCAGAGTAGTTCAAAATGATTCATCCCATTTTAACCCATAAGTGTCATCGTGCATATTTAGTACGTAAAGAGTGTCGTGCCGTCCAGGGGACTGCTGTACTTACTGTAACCCTAGATGTAAACCTGTTGCAAAAAGAATGATATCAACTACTGTTTCACGTTGTAGTAACACTCTGACACACACATGTGACAAAACATTTAATATTTTAGTTACTGGAAATCACGAAAATTTTGTTGGAAAATTTTGTATGTCAATAAATGCTATGCTGTGTTTCTCCTTTAAGTGTTCGGTGACTGTTGTCAATATAGTATATATTGGTATGTTGCAAGAAGAACAAAATAAGGCAGTTTTTTGCGCTTCTTTACCGCTGGAAATAGAAAGCATGTTTTTCTATTTTGTCTTGCTAACTCCCCCCCCTCGCCCCTCCTCCTCCTCCTCATCTGTTCCTTCCTGATTCCAAGAATGAGTTTCATGGACAAACGTAATTTTCCCTTGACGGTCTCGTGTTATTCAAACTCTCTCTTAGATTTGGATTTATAAATTGCTTAGCTTAGCTAAAGATTTCATGAATTCCAAGTGTGATTAAGGACCCTGGTTGCTATGAGACTGATACAGAATACAAGCTTTCACTGTACTCATACCTAATATTCGAAAAAATACAGCCATCGACCAACGTCTGGTGCGACGACTAGAGCTATAAATACTACATTTTTCATCTAATGCTTCGGTGTCTCCTTTGTGCAGTTAAAAAAAAAATTAATTATTTCCGGTTTGTCTACACTCTGTTTAAAAGAAATTTTTATTCTTTTTGAATCTATTTATATCTGTTTCTGCCATAGAAATTTATTTTATTATAATGGTGGACACTATTGTTCGTGATGTGTTTCTCTGGTTTCTTCTGACTGTTCTGAAATGCTGCTATGAGTACTCTCCATGATTTCATCAAATTCTTCCTCAGAATTAATTGTCTTCGTTTGCCAAATCCGATAAATCACTTTCCAGTGAACATAAAATGCTAATATGTCATCCTCAAAGTGAGGTCGTGACAGACCGGTATTCGCGAGCGAACAACCCGAGCTAGTTACTGACCATAAAACATTCCGGAGATCAAAACCGAGTGAGATGTATTCCATGCTCAATGAAAAATCTCAATTATTCAGCTTTCACGAAAGCAATGAGAAAAATGATGGCACGGTGAATAACAGTTTTGCCATAGAAATTTACTACAGAGATCTGAAACTAAGATAAACAATAACAGATGAGCACTAAAATACACCAAGTTAAGGTGTTTCCACCTAAAATCTCTGTCTTATGTTTCCAATGGTAAAACTTCTTCACATATTTTCTTTGCAATTAATGGATTCCCAGGGATGAAAATTTGCACATCGATAAAACTGACTTTAAGTTATGGCATGGGATACTTAACACTTGCTAAAACATAACCATACAAAGGTTTGTCTGGAAAGTAACAAGACCACTTTTCCTAGGCCAATCAGAAGGGCCGGAGGGTGGAGTCTCCGGGCGTGACGGGTGGCTGGGTATGTTGGGTAAACGATCGATGTACCGTCAGTTGGCTCTGAGCTTTTACAGAGTGAGGATCGCTTGCGAATTGGACAGCTGTCTGAGCGTCGCGTAACGGTCAAATTGCAGAAGAGTGTCGAACAGCGATGCGCGGTAAAGTTTTGTGTTAAACTTGGAAAATCCGCGACCGAGACGCGTGCTATGATACAGAAAGCCTACGGGAAGGATGCTTTATCGAAAGCACAAGTGTTTCGGTGACACAAAACGTTCACAGAGGGAAGATAGAGCGTCGAGGATGAGCCACGCCCAGGGCGCCCTTCAACGTCTCACACTTCGGACAATGTAGAAAAGGTGAAAGCGATTTTGGACTCTGACCGACGTCTGAGTGTTAGATTGGTAGCAGAACGCGTGGGACTCGCGAAATCCATTGTGCATGAAATCATCACGCAAGAATTGAGATGCGGAAAGTTTGCGCCAAATTGGTTCCTAAGGTTTCGACCGATGAAGAGAGGAACAACCGTGTGTCGATTTCTCGTGAGCTTGTCGACCGTGTGAGGAGTGAACCTGTATTTTTGGAGAAAGTGATAACAGGTGATGAAACGTGGGTCTTTGAGCACGATCCAGAGACGAAAAGACAGAGCTCAGAGTGGCACACTCCTGAGTCTCCTCGACCAAAGAAGGCTCGAATGTGCAAATCGAAGATGAAATCGATGCTCATTGTCTTCTTTGACTGTAAAGGTTTTGTCCATAAGGAGTTCGTATCACCCGGACAAACTGTCAATGCTGCATTTTACGTGGAAGTGCTTGAATGGCTGAAGAACAGAGTTGCGCGCGTCCGCCCGGCGATCACCAACACTTGGGGTTTTCACCACGATAATGCGCCGAGCCATGCGTCGCTGAGAGTAAGAGAGTTTCTGTTGAAACACAACGTGGCAACGCTGCCCCAACCTCCCTACAGCCCGGACTTGGCCCCGGCTGACTTCTTTTTGTTTTTCCGGCTCAAATTCAGCCTGAAAGGACACCATTGGGGGGGGGGGGGCTGTTACAAACGTGCAAACTGCCGCGACGAGCGCTTTGAAAGCGATCCCTGTTATCGACTTACAGGCAAGCTATGCGGCGTGGCAGCGGTGTATTGATGTTCAAGGATGTCATTTCGAGGAATTTTAATGTTATGTAAGTATAACTTTAATTAAACGTCTGTTATTGAATGAGTCTCATTACTTTCCGAACAGACCTTGTAATTCAGCAATCCAACATTTGTTTGTCTACTGATGTCATCAACGTACAGGTCGCGCCATCTATTAACAGGTCTGAACGTCACTCAAAAAAATTATTGATTTTTAATGTAATTATGGTTATGGTTTAGCAAGTATTAATTATCCCATGCTATAACTTAAAGTTAGTTTTATCGATATGAAAATTTTCATCCTTGAGAATACATTAATAGTGAAGAAAATATGTAAAGAAGTTTTACTATGGAAACATAAGGCAGAGATTTTAGGTAGAAACTATATCCGTAGGTTTTATTGGTGTAGGAAGCACATTGGTATAGCCGAGCTTCCGCGCACAAACTTGTGCACGAAAGCTCGGCTATACGAATTTGTTTCCTACACCAATAAAACCTAAGGATATAGTTTCTAAGTTCAATGATCTGAAACGTCAGACGATTTTTTCCCAAACCCAACCACTAAAACTTGGAAGAACGCCAATATTTTTTTCTACGCATCAGTGACATCGTATCCTTTATTATTTATTGGACCACACGACGCAACTTACGGGACAGCTTTGAACGAAACGTTTTGCGGTACGTAAGTTGCGTCGTGCGGTCTATGAGACCGCTGCACCAATAAAAAACATACTGCCCATGTTGATTCCAACAAAGCATGCATGCAGATTGCTTACTTAATATGATATTGGAAGGTACTAGAAGGCACAAGTCATTAGGTCTATTGCATATGTGAATAAAACATACATTAACAACTGATGCGCACGACACCACTTAAGGATTAAATTACTATATTTTCGAAGTTTCCAAATACAGAGTAAGTAATGATACATCGACCGAAAGAAAAAAGTGCCCGAGTTTTGTCTCTCACCTTATAAATACTGTATGTGACTACCCTTAATTGCACAAGCAACATGAGACGATAGCCTATTTCCTCCCATACTCGCTCCAGCATGTCCGTTGTCAGACTCCGCTGCAGTAACAATTCGTTCTTTGAGCTCATCCAGAGTAGATAATGGTGGCATGTACACAGTATCATTAAAGTACCCCTAAAGAAGCTGCACAGCATAAGGTCCAGTCACCTAGGCTGCCAGCAGCCTAGGTGACTGGACAGCCTAGGTGATGGGATCCACTACGACCAATCCAACTGGTGTAGGAGAACCAGCCACAAAAATTTTAAGGGGCCGTATAAAAATTGCGTTTTTGACTGCTTTGTGGCACCGTATCCACAGGTTGGCTATCTGAGTCACAAAGTTTCCGTAATTTCGTATTTTCTTAATTGCGATATTTAATGTAATTCTTTATAAAAACGTTTATAATCTACAACTCAGCAAAATAATTTCAGGGTTTATAAACTACAGCTCCACAAATACTCCGCGGGCATGTACAAATGCAGGAAACTTGTCAGGGTGGGGGGGGGGGCTTAATACCAAAAATTTAAAATACGAAGAATTTCTGGTCCGATCGGGAGATTTTCTGCGTTTACAAATATCTGTCACTCAACAAATTCACTACACGGACATGTGCTAACGCAGGAAACCCGTGTGTGTGTGTGGGGGGGGGGGGGGGTGTTAATACCAAAAATATAAAATATAAAGAATTTCTGGACCGATCGGGAGGTTCTTCAGCGTTTACAAATACAGCTCAACAAATTTTCTACGGGCATGTGCTAACGCAGGAATTTTTGTGGCCAGTTCTCCGGGTGCTAGTTCTCCACTTTGTCTTTGGCTCGAAAATCATGGTGATATCTAAATTCCATACTGAAAATGAAATATTAAAAAAAAAAAAAAAGTTTTGTGAACAATAGCTGCTCAAGTAGTGGGAAATATGGCCACACGATATTTGATTATTCAGAACAATTTCATGGCCCTGAAATTGCAATGTGGTCAGTTCTCCGGTGGGCCACCTCTCCGTACCCGCAATCCAACAGTGAGGGAGCACTTCATTGAGAAAATGGCTAATAGCGCAATGCCAATAAGGCAGCGCTATAGCAACAATGGAGACCTCTCGCCTTGACCAAATAAAACTTGGAAACTTCCTCTTTCATTTGGTGTATGCCAAGGTCATACACGGTTGATAGGTATGGAATTATGCTGTTTTGAAATCAGATGAATCGTTTTGAATTACCACGCATGATTACCAATATTTCGTTTAGCACAATGTTGCCATAAGAGGGCGTAAGTTTCTGTTTCAGAAGTGTATGCAGCAGTATATGCATATCTGAAAACCCAACTGCAAAAAATTGTTTTTCGGTCAGATTCAGCTAACTATGAAATCAAATTTAATCAAATTTAGGCAAATCTATAATTTTGATCGATACGAGGTCCGTTCAAAAAGTTCCGAGACTAGGCCGATATACAACAAAGTACTTACGTTACTTAAGTCTCCCTCAAAGTAGTCTCCTTGGGCAGCGATACACCGCTGCCAGCGTTTTTGCCACTGTTGGAACGCTCCCTGGAAGTCCTGTTCGCGAATCGCGTCAAGCACCGTCTGCGATTCGCGCTGGATCTCGTCCACGGTTTCAAAAAGGCAACCCTTGGGCTTCAGCTTCATCTTCGGAAACAGAAAGAAGTCGCAGGGGGCCAAATCCGGCGAGTAAGGCGGGTGAGGAAGGGTAGTCATGCTGTTGCGGCTGCAAAACTGGCGTGATGCTAACGCTTTGTACTGTAAAAAATAAGTGGTGAGAATTAACGGAAAATTTCTGAACATAACGTGCAACAAAGTTGCCGGTAGGTATCCGTGTTTTTCAGGATTTGCCGTTTTTAAAAGTGCCTGTTTATTTTAACTTCCGTATTTTCACAGATTTTCCGGTCAGAAATTCCGTTTGTTTCAGAAAAATCCGTTTCAGGTCTTTCCATATTTAAATTGAAATTCCGCAAAACAGACGACCCTACCTATCCCTCCCTAGATAAACTTTCCGCTCCAGTCAGGCTTGAGCCAGGGCCGTTTGAACAAGTAACGCACGTCTTTGACCACTCGGCCACGGTACCCTCGTAGGGGTACCGTGCCTTTTAACAGTTATGACTATGAGGTCACTTACCGATATGAATAAAGTATCTTCTCCTCTCTCCTGTCAATTATGACATGTTGAAGAGCATGCACAAGATTTTAATTTTTATTGAAATATATCCCATAAAGCCTGCGCCGTGGTCTAAGCGATGGACGCTGATCATTTGCCCGAAAGGGGTCCGGGTTCGAATTCTGGTGAGGCATGGATGTTGTGTTGACAGTTGTCTTACGGCACCGGCTATCTCCCTTCCCTGGAACCAGTGACCCTAAATTAGGGACGGGCAACTGCTTATAGTCCATTGAGTTGCTCACGCTGGTCGTTAAACCTCCAATGAAAAAAAAAAAAAATCCTGACGAGATAAGTCCTTACAGCACTGTTCTTCTCTAGGAGAGACTCTCGATCTACTATCAGTTGCTGAACGATGATTCATCACAAAGATCTTGCATATTTTTTTCGATTAAATCGTTCAGTGGGTAGTCCATTTGAATTTATGAACATCAGGTTAGATTCATTGGAGATTAACAAAGATGCTCTGAGATCGGTTATAATGTTGTTCATTAAACTGAATCCTCGTTCGCATTCAGCTGTCGAACAAGGCAGAGTTGAAATCGTTCTTAAGAGGGGTTTTAAGTTTTCTGGTACAACTTGGACGTTTTCAGTATATTCTCTCAGTCTCTGAATAGCTTGCATTTCATCAACGTTAAAACGTCTACAGATTCGCCTTGTTTCTAATTCTCCATAGCGCACGTCGTCTGTTTTAATATTTATTCGCTCTAATGAAAAAATATCTTTAAGAAGTTGTACATTTTCACTGTTTGAATCTGAACATAGTCTTGATTTCATCCTGTCAACCGTGCTTTGAATGAACTGGTTTGGTTAATAGGTACAATTTTGAATGACCCCCCCCCCCAGGATTTTCTCCGAAGCTCTCTATAATTCTTATGGTTCTTTTTATCAGATGTTCAGCTCTTGGCATCGACGTTGTTCGAGATTGAAGTTCTGTTGATAATATGGACATTGAAGGTATACGCTATTCTGTCAAAAAAACGAAGAGGGTATACGGCGTTTGCCGCCGCATACCCTCTATATAGCCTCCACTACAGCCTTGAATATAAGAAAGAAAATGTCGAAAGTTTTCTGAAAATTCAGAATTTTCCCGTGGTACGAAAAATCCGTGAAATTCAGGTTTCTTTCCGTCATTTCACGGAAAGAGTTGTAGCAGAAAATATGCTTCGTTAATTCAGGAAAGAAATGACGGAAAGTGGCTCGTGAATTTCAGAATTTTGTTTACAGTGTGTGAGCTGCTGCATTGTAGTGATGAAGCAAGAAATCGCCCCTGCGCTACATTTCAGGTCGTTTGCGGCAAATGTCTTCCCCAAGACGCCGCAGGACATAACAGTAAAACAGGGCGATGACGGTATGGCCCTGAGGGACGAATTCACGGTGCACAACCCCAGGAATGTCGAAGAACACGATGAGCATGCTTTTGGTTGCGCTCCGGACCTGTCGGGCCTTCATCGGTCGTGGAGACGACGGGCTTTTCCACTGCGACGACTGTTGTTTGGTCTGCCGGTCGTAACCGTAGACCCAAGTCTCGTTCCCAGTGATGACCCGCGACAGGAACGTTGGTTCATTCACCACCTGCTGACGAAGATCTTGCCAGAGTTCGACACGGAGCGCCTTCTGTTCGGGGTTCAGAATCTTTGGCACAAACTTTTCAACAATGCGGTGCATGTTCAAAACCGATGTCAGAATTTCTCGCACTGTTCCGTATGACACATTGACGATGGTAGCAATGTCTTGAATGGTTCTCCGACGATCCTCATGCACCAATTCCCTAAATTTGTCCACATTTTCGAGGGTTTTGCTCGTGGACGGTCGTCTTCCAGTATCGTTCTGCCGCTCTTGAAGCGCGAGTGCCACTCAAAACACCTCGCACGACTCATTGCTTCATTGCCATAAGCCTGCCGCAACATTTCATGCGTCTCCGTTCCCGATTTGCCGAGTTTCACGCAGAATTTGATGTTCGCTCGCTGCTCTAGTTTGCAGTCCGTACCGAAATCGCAGCTGTGTTCTGTATGTGGCCACCAAATATCGTGTAGCACAGTTTCCGATGTTCACAGAACTACACCACTCCGCACAATGAATCGTGAAGGTCACTGCCCTCGACCGCTGCTCGCGCATGCGCGTACTGCCATCTGTTGGCGCGCTACGTACCTAGTCTCGAAACTTTTTGATCGCACTATGTATTGCACAACTTTCGACTCACCCTCCGTATTAGTCCGATTTGAAAAACTATTTTTGCATTCGGTAGCCTGAAATGTGGGAACGTTGATCCTGACATTACAGTTCTTTTTCTTCGATACACAACTTCGCCACTAGAATGACTGTATTCAAATGATATAGAATTAGCTCCTAAACATACGATTGAATTTTTACCCCATTTCAATGCCATTCATAATGTCAGTGACATTCTACGACAGGTCGCCCTTCTGTAACTGCAAGACGTCCCCGTTGACGTATTTCAGCAGGACTATGCCACACCGCATGTCGCAGCGACAACACGTGTTTTCTTCAAGGATAACAATTTTCCACTTCTGCCGTGGGAGGATAGATCGCCGGATTTATCACCCATAGAAAATCGTTAGGGCATGCTCAAGCTACAGGTGCAGCGGTACAACCGTCCGCCAGCAACTCTTGCTGAACTTTAGACGCGGATCAACACAGCCTGGATGACTATTCCACAGGACACCATTCACACATTATTTGATTCAATACCTCAGAGCCTACGACCGTCCGCCAGCAACTCTTGATGAACTTTGGACGCGAGTCAATACAGCCTGGATGGTTATTCCACAGAACACCATTCACACATTATTTGGTTCAATACCTCAGAGCGTACGACCGTCCGTCAGCAACTTTTGATGAACTTTGGACGCGGGTCAATACAGCCTGGATGACTATTCCACAGGACACCATTCACACATTATTTTATTCAATACCTCAGATCGTACGACAGTCCGCCAGCGACTCTTGATGAACTTTGGACGCGGGTCAATATAGCCTGGATGACTATTCCACAGGACACCATTCACACATTATTTGATTCAATACCTCAGAGCCTACGACCGTCCGCCAGCAACTCTTGATGAACTTTGGACGCGGGTCAATACAGCCTGTATGACTATTCCACAGGACACCATTCACACATTATTTGATTCAATATCTCAGAGCGTACGACCGTCTGCCAGCAACTCTAAATGAACTTTGAACGCGGGTCAATACAGCCTGGATGACTATTCCACAGGACACCATTCACACATTATTTGATTCAATATCTCAGAGCCTACGACCGTCCGCCAGCAACTCTTGATGAACTTTGGACGCGGGTCAATACAGCCTGGATGACTATTAAACAGGACATCATTCACACATTATTTGATTCAATATCTCAGAGCGTACGACCGTCTGCCAGCAACTCTAAATGAACTTTGAACGCGGGTCAATACAGCCTGGATGACTATTCCACAGGACACCATTCACACATTATTTGATTCAATACATCAGAGCCTACGACCGTCCGCCAGCAACTCTTGATGAACTTTGGACGCGGGTCAATACAGCCTGTATGACTATTCCACAGGACACCATTCACACATTATTTGATTCAATACCTCAGAGCGTACGACCGTCCGTCAGCAACTTTTGATGAACTTTGGACGCGGGTCAATACAGCCTGGATGACTATTCCACAGGACACCATTCACACATTATTTTATTCAATACCTCAGATCGTACGACAGTCCGCCAGCGACTCTTGATGAACTTTGGACGCGGGTCAATATAGCCTGGATGACTATTCCACAGGACACCATTCACACATTATTTGATTCAATACCTCAGAGCCTACGACCGTCCGCCAGCAACTCTTGATGAACTTTGGACGCGGGTCAATACAGCCTGTATGACTATTCCACAGGACACCATTCACACATTATTTGATTCAATATCTCAGAGCGTACGACCGTCTGCCAGCAACTCTAAATGAACTTTGAACGCGGGTCAATACAGCCTGGATGACTATTCCACAGGACACCATTCACACATTATTTGATTCAATATCTCAGAGCCTACGACCGTCCGCCAGCAACTCTTGATGAACTTTGGACGCGGGTCAATACAGCCTGGATGACTATTCCACAGGACATCATTCACACATTATTTGATTCAATATCTCAGAGCGTACGACCGTCTGCCAGCAACTCTAAATGAACTTTGAACGCGGGTCAATACAGCCTGGATGACTATTCCACAGGACACCATTCACACATTATTTGATTCAATACATCAGAGCCTACGACCGTCCGCCAGCAACTCTTGATGAACTTTGGACGCGGGTCAATACAGCCTGGATGGCCATTCCACAGGACATCATTCACACATTATTTGATTCAATATCTCAGAGCGTACGACCGTCTGCCAGCAACTCTAAATGAACTTTGAACGCGGGTCAATACAGCCTGGATGACTATTCCACAGGACGCCATTCACACATTATTTGATTCAATACATCAGAGCCTACGACCGTCCGCCAGCAACTCTTGATGAACTTTGGACGCGGGTCAATACAGCCTGGATGGCCATTCCACAGGACACCAATCACACATTATTTGATTCAATACCTCAGAGCCTACGACCGTCCGCCAGCAACTCTTGATGAACTTTGGACGCGGGTCAACACAGTCTGGATGACAGTTCCACAGGACATCATTCACACATTATTTGATTCAATATCTCAGAGCGTACGACCGTCTGCCAGCAACTCTAAATGAACTTTGAACGCGGGTCAATACAGCCTGGATGACTATTCCACAGGACACCATTCACACATTATTTGATTCAATACATCAGAGCCTACGACCGTCCGCCAGCAACTCTTGATGAACTTTGGACGCGGGTCAATACAGCCTGGATGGCCATTCCACAGGACACCATTCACACATTATTTGATTCAATACCTCAGAGCCTACGACCGTCCGCCAGCAACTCTTGATGAACTTTGGACGCGGGTCAATACAGCCTGGATGACTATTCCACAGGACATCATTCACACATTATTTGATTCAATATCTCAGAGCGTACGACCGTCTGCCAGCAACTCTAAATGAACTTTGAACGCGGGTCAATACAGCCTGGATGACTATTCCACAGGACACCATTCACACATTATTTGATTCAATACATCAGAGCCTACGACCGTCCGCCAGCAACTCTTGATGAACTTTGGACGCGGGTCAATACAGCCTGGATGGCCATTCCACAGGACACCATTCACACATTATTTGATTCAATACCTCAGAGCCTACGACCGTCCGCCAGCAACTCTTCATGAACTTTGGACGCGGGTCAATACAGCCTGGATGACTATTCCACAGGACACCATTCACACATTATTTGATTCAATACCTCAGAGCCTACGACCGTCCGCCAGCAACTCTTGATGAACTTTGGACGCGGATCAATACAGCCTGGATGACTATTCCACAGGACATCATTGACACATTATTTGATTCAATAATTCAGCGCGTATAGCAGGTACTACATGCCAGAAGTGGCCACACAGATTATTAGCTACACCGACGCATCTGGTACGTATGAGACCGAGATGCTAATCATTTGTTTTGTATTGCCTAATAAACGTATCCTATAAAAATCAAAGTTGTAGATCGGCTCCTTTTCAGGTGTTCATTTTTTTTTATCAATATGCGTGTGTGTCGCTACATGTGTTACGGTTATTACCTTATTTTAATTAAATAATTATTCCAAAACTCAAAACCAAAAATTTTGTGTAAAAAAAGGTGCCGGAAAACCGTTCCTTTAAAAAAAAATGTCCTGTTTATAGAGATTTGTTAAATGGAACTGAAGATAATAATTTAGACCCCTAATTACCGGCACTGTCAGCAAATTTGAAAAATTATCAATTATCTGCTGTACTATAACTAAAGGCTTGACCTAACGCGGTGAATAACAGCTCGACTTCTTCGGCGCTGTCTCATTTTCCAAAACAACATTAAAAAAATATATATATGGACTGAAATGTATATCCATGACTATAATTTAAGGCAGAATGCGGGGATTACGTGCGGGAAGCGACCCTGAGGAAAATCGTCCGCGAAGCGACCTTGTTATACAGGGTGTCCGAGAATTATTGGACACAATACAAAATTATGTACAAAAAAACTAGGAGCATTGTCTCTTTTTCTATGTCACGTATTACTAATACGGTTTCTATAATTTTGTTTTGCAGAATTGCTATTCCCGGAATCCGATAGATGGCGCTAGGTGTGGCCTGATGAGGAATGTATGTTAAATGCGCAATCAATAGTCATGTCATCCGTACAGCAGAAGGCGATGTGTGTGTTATGGCTTGCGGAATTAAAGTCTGTCATTAAAGTTAAAAGACGGTACCGTTTAGAGTATGGTTGTAATCCTCCGTCAACGAATTCTATTAAGCGGTGGATGAAACAGTTTAAAGAAACTGGCAATGTGGAACATCGTGGAGGAGCCGGTAGGCCTAGCGTCAGCGGTGAGACGGTTGACCAAGTTAATGAAAGTTTCTGCCGAAGACTCAGGAAATCCGTTCGTAAAGCAAGCAGAGAACTGTGCATTCCGAAATCTACAGTTCACGATATCTTGCACAAGAAATTAAAGTTTCATGCTTATAAAATTCAAACAGTGCAAAAGATGCATGTAAATTATCACACTCTGCGATACGATTTCGCTGTGGATATGCTGAATCGAGTGGAAAACGACGAAAACTTTCTCAGTACTGTAATTTTTAGTGATGAATCCACATTTCATGTATCAGGTATTGTGAATCGTCACAACTGTAGGATATGGGGCAGTGAACCGCCTGCCTCATGCTGCTATTGAACTGGAACGTGATTCTCCAAAAGTTAATGTGTGGTGCGCCCTATCGAAAAGAGAAGTGATGGGCCCTTTCTTCTTCTGCGAAAACCCCATAAATGGTGACATTTACTTGGATATACTACAAAATTTCACTATACCTCAGATAAAAAGATATGACAACGTCGTTTTTCAACAAGACGGCACCTCCGCATTGGTCAACGTGTGTACGTAAGTGCCTAAATGAGCATTTCCCCAACAGATGGATTGGGCGTGGTGGTCCCATTCCGTGGCCTCCTCGCTCTCCAGATCTAACTCCATTTGATTATTTCATGTGGGGTTATGCGAAGGATCGTGTCTATCAGACGCCTTGTACATAAAGAAGTCATCGATGGCTAAACACTGTTACGAAAAGGACCACATTTCTCTTAGAAGAAGCAAAACTAATGACAAGCCAGATTCAACCACCAAACTTGATATTTTGGAAGCTTCCATGTATATCAGAAGTCTTCGCAACTTGTTAATGACATGGCATCCACGCCATTTATATCAAGCGCGTGGAAGCATCTAACCAAAACACGTGACTGTAAACACCATTTATGATGTGGCATTCGTCCTGATGAAGCTAGGTCAACAGCCAGCAAAACCATGGTCGGCTTGAAAAAATAAATAATTGTGACAAACTACGTTATATTACCTTAATATATATATAAGTGTCACAAGACTAGTTTTTGAGATCAAGAAAAAAAGCCTTGTACTGATTTGCAAGAACTGAAGCAGCGTATCACAGCTTCTATTAATTCCATATCTCCTCAGATGCTTGCCAATACATGGCATGAAATCGAGTATCGCTTGGACGTACTACGAGCAACCAAGGGATCTTACATCGAAATTTATTAACTTGTGTAGTTACATTGTAAGTTAGTACAGTCAGTTTCTTTCTATCTGTTTAATGTTTTGTTTTAAATAATTTTATAATGTGTCGAATAATTCTCGGACACCCTGTATTTGTTTAAGGAACTAAAATCTTAATATATTAATTTCCAACCCTAATCAAACTAAAAATCAGTCTTCAAACCTCCCTTTTCTTCTACTATCTCTCTATTTCCACCCAATATTCTAGAATACACCACACGTAGATTAATATAAAATATAACTAAAGAAATTTCATCGTGGACGAAGCGACCCTGCTAAACGTTGTGGACGAAGCGACCCTGCTAAACGTTGTGGACGAAGCGACCCTGCTGTCCACATTGGGTTCCAAAGTTGATAAAGACCGACTTCGAAGCAGCCCTTATAAAAGCAACTAAAGAAGTATTTCCTAATGCAAATGTCTCCGGTTGGAATTTTCACTTCAGTCAAAGTCTATGGCGGAATATTCAAGATCTGGAACTTACACAACTGTATAAAACCAACGAAGAAATATGAAGAATATGTAAAATGTGCGCTGCTTTGTGGCCCACCTACCTGCAGAAACTGTTAAAGACGCGTGGCTGCTTATTAGGAAGGACGCTTCACAGAATGAAATGTTAAATTTATTTCTTGACTAATTTTGTTAACCGATGGATGAATAATCCTAATGTTCCAATTCAAATGTGGAATCTACATGGTCAGCGCCATAGAACCAACAACGCCGTCGAAGGATGAACTCAAAATGAAATTGTATGCTAGGAAAAAAAAAAACCCAGCCAAATATATATGAACTCATTAAATGCCTAAAGAAAAAATCAAAACGTGTGATGCACAAACAACAATTAAAAGAATTAGGAGAACTTGGTCCAAAAAGGAAGAAAATGTGTATACAAGTAGACGAACGTATTCGCAACATCATGCCGGAATTTGGAAATTCTAAATATATAAGTAAAATGATTCAATTAACAGGGTCGCTTCGTCCACGGTGAAGGGTCGCTTCGCGCACGACACCGAATGCGGGAAAAATAAATTTATTTTTTTCTTTTTCTCAAGGCTCCTTTAAGGTGTATCTAAAAGGAATGAAGCAAATTTATACGCATGCAAATTCCATAAAGGAGTCAGCGAAGAATAATTTCGTCTTCTACAATTGAAATGATAAGAATACATAGGGGATAAAGTATTTGAATATCGCAACAAGTACCTGCCACTTAAAGAAGAGGGTTTTTGTTAGGAAGAATTTTGGGATATATTTATTACATTTAATCAAGTATCAAATGTAAGAAATCTATTCCGAACTCGTGGACAGCGCTCATAGCAACCTCAAGAAATAAAATATCACCCTTTTCTCGCAAGAAATCCGTTAGGTAGCCACTAAGATCAGAATTCTAAGTTACCAAGGTGACACAGGCAAATATTTAATATTACTTTTCTCAACAGAGTGTCATGTCATTTGGTTCTTCATCTCTTTTGCCACAAGGATGTCAGTTTTTTTTTAAATGTTCAATCAGATTTGTATATTACTTTTAAAATGCATTTTTTTCAATGTTTTATGGATGTTTTGCTTGAGTTTTGGCCTATTAGCATTTCCGTGAGAGTTATTTCCTAAGAACCTCAATAGAGAAAATAACTGAATGGTGTGCGAACGACGTAGCTGAAGGCGGATCCGGGCACTTAGGAGGTTTCCCGGCAGATAGCTATTGCGAGCAGATAAAAAAGAGGAAATGAGGTCTAACCCTCATTCACCGAAGTCGCGTGGGAAACGGAAAACACAGAAACAAAAGCGACTAGTCGGTGGATTTCTGAGGCGGTATTTCCTTTACTAACGCACATTACTGTACCGCTTTGAATTTTATTTCAGATCCCGTCAGGGGCTGTGATCACTTCTCAAAGGCGGAGCTATTATTACAACTATAATGGACCCTTGAAATTTTCAAAGCACGGAACACGAGTAAGGTTTCTATTCCGCTCCTGGAACTCATTACTTCCAGGATCAACTGAGATCCCCACTGCCGTTCACGTGAATCTTTTCTGGGATTCGTGCGAAAATGCCCAAGAAACGGATGTGCTAAATTCATTTCAGTCCTAAATAGGGGGGCCAACGTCCCTCCTCTGAAAAATGGAAGCTGTTGTAAACTCAAATTTTCTTTATGGTGGCTAATGAAAATTACTTTAGTATTTCATTTTAAGTATAAAATACTTTACCTTAATTATTCCTGTACTGCACTTTAAAAACAAAACAAAAGGGAAATGATACAGCATGAACGATGGATAACTGAAAAGGAAATTATTTCTGGGGGTGAATCAGTAGGAACACTTGCGCCTATGATTCTCTCACATGGGTACAGGCAGGGCCTGCTGATATTAAAGGTCTGAAAGGAGCTAATTATTTTTTCTTAAATTTAGGAGAACGTTAAAGCGTGAGGTGGAAGTGGAAACGTAGTTGTGCACAAGGCTGAAACACGGTTCGTGCTTTTTTGAGTGACCATGGGATGCCAAGCTGCTGTTGAAATTCTTCCAGGTAGTCATTGCCTCTGAAGAAATGTCATGAGGAGGTTTTAGCTAAATGTATCTCTCTAGACATTGAAAAGTAGTGCTGAAGGGAAGTCCTTGCTCGAGAGAGAGAGAGAGAGAGAGAGAGAGAGAGAGAGAGAGAGAGAGCTTTCAGCTTCTTTCTGCTCATCGCCTTTGGGGTCAGTAGGAATAGTTTTACAATGCTCGTGTGGAAAAAAAGGAGTTTGTTGGCCAAAATATGATGTTTCTTGGTTTCTGATTGGAAAAGAGAGGATGTTTGACTGTTGACCACGGTAAGAAGAGCCTACTTCCGACAGCCAGCAGAGGAGAGATAAAAATGGAGAAAAAAAGTGGAACCGAAGAAAACATTAGTGGAAAAAGGCGAAGTCTAACATCAATAACTTCTCGATGCCATTGCCACAGAAAGGTACCAGAATAGCAAACTAAAAAAATAAATAGTTTTTCCATTTTAGTTGGAAGTTATTTTGCCTCAAGCGACGCGGAACCGACATCTCACCCACCATCGAACAAATTTGAATAATGTGATTTATATGTTATATTTCAAGAGATTTCAGTACTCTTTCTCACTCTTTTTTCATGTTTTGTATTTTATTTTATTTTTTACTTTTTGGCATGGAGAAATTATTCACTGGTGATGTAAATTGACAAAAGAATCGAAAAGGCTAAATAAAACCAGCATCTGTATTCGTGGAAAAATTATAATTAGTGGTGGACTACAGGGGCCCCCACCCCAGAAGACTCACTGTTCAGCTTTCCCTGGTTCTGGGAACTAGCTACGGGCCTGACAATAACAGATAAATTATGCATGTTGAATTTGTGTCAATTGGTAAGAGGACTTTCCCTTCTTTGTTTTTTCGGAATTTATACCTTCCGGGAATTTTGACAAAACGTAGAAAATATCACCCTTTTCGTATGAATGCAAGTTGTGTTCAAACTGGTATTCAGTACAAATTCTAGCTACGGTAGGGGGGGGTATTGACCTTCCAGAATGATCATACATACTAAGGGTGTTAAAAATAGAAATGCACAACGTGTGTATAAATTTACTGAAAATTGTAATTGAAAAAGAAAGTTGCACACACCAGTATTTCGTTTTTTAGAAACTTTAGTTCGCAGCGTATAAAGGGTGATTCACATAAAACTAACATTTTTCATTATCAATTTATGTGAACAAGAATAAAGCTAACAGCAAATTATTCCATCTGAAATGTAACATATCTATGGGAGTTTACATTATATAACATTTACCATTATATCAAATACTGAAAATGTCCGCCCCCCTCTTGAAGGCACACAGGACACGTTGTTCCATGTTCCTGGCTGTTTGTTGGACCATCGTCTTGTCAATACCGTTGATTTAGTTTGTAATGTTCTCCTTCAATTCGTCTAATGTCCAAGAGCGTGTAGAGTGCATTCTTTCCTTAAGAAACCCCCACAGAAAGAAATCTGGTGTTGTCAAATCTGGTGATCTCGGCGGCCTTAAGTTACGGGAAATTATCCGGTCCTCAAAGAAACTGTGGACCAGAGCCATGGACTCATTTGATGGATGGCACGTGGCGCCATCCTGTTGAAAACAACTTGACGTAGCTTTATGTCATCCAATTGCTCAACAAAGTCCATGCGTTCGTACTCTGCAGTGTTGACAGTCCCGCTGAAAAAAATGGGACCCACTATTCTTTCAGCGGATATTACGCACCAAACTCCGACATTTTGTGGGTGCATAGGCGCTTCCTGAAGGGCGTGCGGATGTTCTGCGGCCCAAATGCGTGTGTTTTGTGAATTGACATAGCCACATAAGTAGAACCACGCCTCGTCCGTGAACCACGTGATTGATAATATGCCAGGATTTTGAGAAATGAAGTCCTGAAACCAGCAACAATAGTGCGCTCGTTTTCCCTTATCTGGCTCCAGCAACTCATGAACAGCAATCAACCTATACGGCTTTGGCCTCGCTTTCTCAGCAGCTCTCTGACACATGGAGTACGAGTACCCGCTCTCCTGCGACAGACGCCGTAATGACTTCCGGTGTGACCGCTACAGTCGTGCCTCAACGTCCGCAGCAACCGTCGGCAGTGCAGATGAACGATGCTTGCCGGTTTCACTCACAAGAGATCCTGTTGTTTCCAACTTGCGTATAAGCGCCAGTATAGAGTTCCTTTGGGGAGATTTGCTAACATCAAATTCCCTCGCGTATGCCCTTTGCGTAGCTGTGATCGAGTTTGTAATCCAGTTCGTTTTAACAAGGAATACCCATTGCTGTAGCATGCACTGCATCTTTACGGTGACTGAGGTAATCTGGCGGCGACAGCTACCAGCAGCGCCCTCTCGTGAGAATAGAGGTATCTCACAGATGCCCCGCGTCGTTTGACTCTGACACGGGCCATTACGATTTATTCCTGACGAAATAAAACGAACATGAAATGTGTTAGTTTTCTGTGAATCACCCTGTACTATACACGCAGCTAACCAGGGTATAGCGTAACCTACTTTGGTGTGGACCATATTCATGAAAGGAGGAATTGAACAATTCGAATTGAACCGGGCACAGAAATGCGTAACTAGGCATTTCTGCGCTCGGTGCAAACCATAAGAAATTGTGCACCCCATTTGCCTTTTCATATACACACGTATTACTAATTTAATAGTTATGTATAATATATACGCAAGTATATACACTGTGCGACAAAACGAAATTAATGTCATATAAACTGTGACGGTACAGCTTTTATCAACTGCTTCGGAGTTCAGACTTACGATATCCTATCAAACGGCCCGAATGCAGCGGGCAGTCATGTCTTGCAGGCACAGTAATGATCGAAAAGCCCCATAGAACCTTTAACAAGGAGAACGACATCCTTATCTTGCAACGTACGTATACACCATCCAACTAAAGAAAAACAGCAGGCTCCATTGCTGTTGACGAAACCCGTGGTCCTTTGGTTAGACAGACCATTTCGGAATGTGAGAAACTTACACCCCCTGAACGTTTTGAGGAAGAAATGCGAATTTTAAGCAGCCAAGGTTACAGAAACTGGCGAAACATACGGGGGCTATCCATAAAGTAAGTACCGTTTAAAGAAAAATAAAACAAAACAAAAAAACATTCATAACTAATTTTTAAGGTGCGATGAATACACATACCTGGAATAAACAAAGACATCGCCCTTTCCGCGTTTTAGCAACACATAGCAACCGAAAAATTGTTATTCGGTCACCGCTGGGGATCCGAATCCCAGATCTCTCGCTATCTAGCCGAGCGCGTTAGCCTTACACCACGGTGGCCAACAATCCACGGCGCTATGTGTGTTTTTCTGTCAGCTTTGGACATCATGAATCCGTAAGATGGGCTCAGCGACTGAGAGGTCTCCATCTGATGGGCATTAACGGCACTGGCTATATATTAATTATAGCTATGTGTTTTTTTTTTTTGTCAGAAGCTGACAGAAAAACACACATAGTGCCGTGGGTTGTTGGCCACAGTGGTGTAAGGCTACCACGCTCGGCTAGATATCGAGAGATCTGGGATTGTGATCCCCAGCGGTGACCGAATAACAATTTTCAGGTTGCTATGTGTTGTT
This sequence comes from Macrothele yani, assembly GCA_039090855.1. Lineage (NCBI taxonomy): Eukaryota > Metazoa > Arthropoda > Arachnida > Araneae > Macrothelidae > Macrothele > Macrothele yani. Next base: position 68,535,156 of record CM077016.1, on the reverse strand, counting down.
AAAACGTGGAAAAAGCGATGTCTTTGTTTATTCACTGAAGCCACGTATTTGGAGGATTTTCACTCATACATACCTCAATCTACTTTCAAACATATTAACGTGGGCGTTTAGGCATTTTGCGGTATCGTCAGGAGCGGATTGGATCGATCAAACCAGGCCTGGAATTTTAGTCTTGCAGTCCACTCTAAAAACACACATACATACAGGGGAATGCGTCGTAAATTTCCTCATGAAAAGAACTCTGTTAGATCCTGGATGAAGTAGAATTGTTGAAATATGCATCGAAAAACGAATTCAATTGTGAACAAATTTTAACAACAATTTAACGGTGAAACAATTTTACAAATCTTTTCGTGATTGAATGTAGCATCAAACCACGCTTGAAATAGGGTGTTGTACCAGATTATAATTTTCCTTTAAAAAATTTGATTAAAAAAAAAACAAAAACCGAAGAAAATCAAAGACCTTATTTCCAACTAAATCACTATGAAGATCATTCCGAAAGTTAAAATGTGCACATGCAACATAGAAATTTCTCTACGCAATTAATTTTTATATTTATTTGCTCACTGATAGCCTACTGCGCAATGGTATTGGTATGTTTTTGAGTAGAGGACTTTTCTAAGTCTACCCATTATTTTGAACCATGAGTTAGTACTGGTAAACCTTTATTTCTTATAAGATGCATGTGCGTGGGGCACAAATTTCGAAATATCTCTGCCGGAGAACATATCTCTCTGTCAGTTATAGTGGATAAGTGCGTGGGGATCAATGACTATCACATGAAGGTAGGGCACGCCAATGACTATCACATGAGGGTAGGGCACGCCAATGACACTGGTTCCGAAATCCAGCAATCTAAGCTTGGTCAGGTGGCTTTTTCTTTCACAAACGTTCAGAGAACTTTGCTATTTTATTTTTGAGCCACCGTACAAAATAAAAAGAAGGAAACGTTAATTAATAACAAGGAACTGTACACAAATTGCACTTAAAACAATATAACTATACTATTTACTATTTAGTAATCGTATAACTACACAGCAGTAATCTTCCGGAAGCCGTAAAATAGTATACCTATACTATTTTAAAAGGAAAAGTTGCTGTTTCTTATGTAAATAACCTTTCAGATAGAAATGAAACTCCAATGAAGTTTATCATTATATTATTCATAAGAACCAAAATAATTAAGCGTTCTTTCCAAATAATCCAGAGAAAAACATAAGAGAAACTGGGGCATTTCTCGAATGGTCCACCGGGAAATGTCCCGGCATCCCGGTGGGCCAATCCGCCCCTGCGAATCATAGCACAAGTTTCTGGACACCCTCCTCATAGAAGTTTGCAGCCTGGATTTTAAACCACCGCTCAACCGTCGTCTTCAGGTCATCGTCGCCATCGAACCGCTGGCCAGCAAGAAATCGTTTCAAGTGAAGAAACAAATGACAATCACTGAGCGCCAAGTCTGAACTGTAGGGAGGGTGGACCAGCTGCTCCCATCCAAATTTGGTGACCAGGTTTTACGTCACCAAATCTGGATGGTAGCAGCTGGTCCACCGGTGTCACGGTTGGCGCTCGTGAGATGGGCCATAGTATTTCGGAGGTACAAACGAAGTTCGGATTTTCACGGACGACCATTGCAAGGGTGTACCGTGACTACAAGAATTCTGGCAAAACCTCCAACCTACGATACCAGTGTGGCCGTAAAAAGACACTGGGTGAACGTGACCATCGTCAGCTGTCAAGAATCGTTTCACGCGACACTCTCGCAATTAGCATCGGAATTCAATGCGGGAGCCTCAACAAGCATGAGCGTCCGGACTGTGCAACGTACCCTGTACGATATGGGCTTTGGGAGTCGACGTCCAACTCGAGTCCCCTTGATGGGTGCACGACACAGAGCAATTCACATCGCTTGGGCACGGCAACACCGCCACTGAACACTTGATGACTGGAAAAAAGTAGCCTGGTCTGACGAGTCGCGTTTCCAACTGCATCGGGCAGATGGAAGGATTCGTGTGTGGCGCAAACCCCGATGAAGCCATAGATCCCGCCTGTCGACAAGGAACTGTACCGGCTGGTGGGTGGGTGGTGGGTCCGTAATGGTATGGGGTGTGTTTATCTGGACTTCACTGGGACCCCTGGTACGTCTACGAACGTCTGTGACCGGCCAACGCTATGTGCGCATCCTTTCTGACGAGGTACATCCGTTCATGTCCTGCATTCATGCTGATGGGTTGGGCCTGTTCCAAGAGGACAATGCACCTCCACACAAGTGTCGAGACGCCACATTATGGTTAGAGAGGCATTCATCTGAGTTTGGGGTGTTGCCATCCCAGCCAAGTCCCCAGATCTGAACATGATAGAACACATTTGGGATGCCATGCAACGCGCTATCGAGACCTCGGAATACACCCGAATTGTGGACCGCTCTGCAGGAAGTATGGTGTGCATTGCCTACAGCATATTTCCAGAAGCTAGTGGAGTCAATGCCCCGTCGTATTTCTGCAGTCCTGCGCTCCCGTGGGGACCTACCAAGTATTAGACTGGTGTACCAGTTTTTCAGGCACTTCAGTGTACTTGTAACATATACGAAATATTCTGTGCTATGTGGGATGGGTCATTCTATCGCCCAAGTAAAAATCCTAGAGTTTCCGAGGGCAACCGTATCAAGAGTGCACCGCGAGTATACCATCGACGGACGTACCAGCGCCCAGAGAGCAAATGGTGCACACGCCCTTGATGACCGGGGTCGACGTAGACTATCCAGGCTCGTACAGACCGACCTCTTGACAACGGCGACGCAAGTCACATCCAGGTTAAATGTCGGAGGCCCAAGCAGCGTCAGCAAGTGAACGGTATGGCGCACAATGCATACGATGAGCTACGGGAGCCGACGCCCTACTCGTGTGTCACTGTTGACTGCTCGTCATCAGAAATTACACTTCTTCTGGTGCCGGGAGCATCAAAACTGGACCTCTGCAAAGTGACACCGCGTCGTGTGGTCAGATGAATCCCGTTTCCAGCTGTACTGAGCTGACGGGAGGGTGCGGGTGTGGCGTCGACACCATGAGACGGTGGCCTCGTCGTGCTTGATCTGCTCTGTTTAAGGCGGTGGTGGCGCTGTGATGGTTTGGAGAGCCTTCTCATGGGGCACGTTAGGTTCCTTAATGGGTCTGGAGAGGCCCTTAACCGCTGCGTGCTACCAGCATGTGCGGGCTGATCACTTATACGCTTTCATGGCCTTCGCGCATCCTGTGGCCGATGGTCTGTTAAAGCAACACAATGCGCCGCTCCACAGAGCCGTAACAACACAGGCATGGCTCAAGGAACACTCAGTTGGGATTTGGTGAGCGGAACAAGCAGTCTGGGATGTGGGGAAACGTCTCGGGCGGAGTTTTGGACAATTCTGCAACCACACAGGAATTGCTGGCATTTCTTTAAGAAAGCCTCCGGTACCTGGTGGACTCGATGCCTCGGCGTGTGCAGGCTGTTATTCGCGCTATTAGGTAGGTATCTCTAATGTTTTGTCCATTGAGTGTATATCTTAGTCCTTTTTCAACTACCTCTTCAGAGGTGCAGATTATGTACTATCCAGGAACTTGCTAACAAGAGTAAAGAAGTGGGATTAAAAATGAACTTTCAGAAAACAAAATTGATGTACAATGTTTTTTCAAGATTTTGCGATTGGTGGGGGAAAGCTGGCGATAACCGATACTTACATCTACCTTGGACAACAGATAGCAAGCAAGGATCACATTAATGAAGAAATTAATCTGCGTATAAAAATTTGGAAGAAACAGTACAATTTCCAAGAGCAATATGAAATTACATCTTAAAACAAATGTGCTAAATCGATGCATCCTTCCAGTGCTTACGTACGAACCAAACACATGGACCTTAACTAAACGACATACCAGAGCTGCAGACAACTGAAAGAAGCAGGGAGAGATGCATGCTTGGTGCGACCAGGAGAGATAAGATGAGGAACTCGTGGAACACGAAAATGAGACGGGTGGAAGACATCACGATCGCAGTAAAATCCCTGAAATGGCAATTGGCTGGACATTTTGCCAGAAGAACGGACCACCAATGGGCAATCGAAATTTTAGACTGAATAACAAGGGACAGGAGAAGACCCAGAAGAAGACCACGTGGAAGATGGGTGGATAAAATTCGAAAGCACGCCGGAGTGACGTGGAGGAGACTGGCCCAAGACAGACCGTAGTGGAAGAGACTCTGGGAGGCCTTCATCTACACTGTCTACCAACAAGTAATTGGACACCTGTGATAGCAAAGGAAAACGAAGTTTATTCACCTTCAATAGTTGGTGGAGCCTCCACGAGCGGCGATTACAGCTGCGACCCTCCGGGGCATACTCTCAACCAGGCGTTGTACGACGGCTAGCGGTATTTTCTTCCACTCGGCTTGGAGAAGACAGGTCAGTTCCTTCGCCGATTTCGGACGGTGGGTGCACCCCTTAATTCGACGCTCCAACTCGTCCTAGAGGTGCTCGATAGGTTTAAGGTCCGAGCTCTGCGCAGGCCAGTCCATTCGATTAACCTCATTGTCACCATACCAAGCCATGGTGGACCTCGCAACATGACAGGTGGCATTGTCATCCTGAAAGTAACATGGGTCCACCCCGTAAAACTGCCACAACGTAGGAAGCCCATGGTCATCGAAAATGGTGCAGTAGGTCTTGGCGTTGAGTCTACCAGGAATTGTGACCAAGGGTCCCGTGCCATACGAGGAGAAACACCCCCATAGCATAATTCCACCGCCGCCGAACTTCACAGTTGGCACAATACATTCCGGCAGGAAGCGTACTCCAGGCAGAAGCCAAACCCAGACCCTGCCATCCGAACGGTAGAGGGTGAACCTTGATTCGTCACTCCAGAGAACCTGTTTCCACTGTTCAACGGTCCACTGTCGACGTTCTTTGCACCACGTTAGCCGAGCAGCGCTATTGGACTTGGTGATCAAAGGCTTGTGGGTGGCAGCACGTATATGATAATCTAGCAGATGGATTTCCTAACTGATGGTATTCATCGAAAGAACACTCCCGGATGCCTGTTGAAACTCCTCGCGGATGTGGCCCATCGATTTGGTGCGGTTCTTCCGAATGTCTCTGGCCAACACCCGTCGGTCTCTAACTCCCAGTTTTGTGGGTCTGTCGGGTCGGGGCACATTCCGACAGTCACCTCTCATCTTCCACTTGCCAATCACGTAGGCCACTGTCGATTTTGGGTACTTCAACTCGCTGGATATGTCACGTATGGATCGGCCATTTCTGTGATACCCGACGATTACACCTTTCTCGAAATCAGAGAGCTCCGAACTGCGTGGCATCTTGCATGCGACTGTTTGCTTTGTTGTTTCCCACACGATATTTAACAGCGGCGGCCGTGACGTGTATCAGGACCGCAGATATCGTCGATTGCAGGGGTGTCCAATTACTTGTTGGTAGATAGTGTAGTAATGGATTGCTAATGGCTGCTGATAAGGATGATATATATCCGTAGTTTGAGGCCACTGGCTCTCGGGAAGGGAATGAGCCAGCGCTGTAAGACAACCACGCCTCCCATTGTGTTTAGAATGACCAGAAGTCAGCGCCTAAGAGACCACTTGGCAACGAGGCAGCGTTTCGAGCATCTAGGTGAAATAAATAGCAGAATGTAGATGTAACATGGCTAGTTAAAGTACCATTACGACAGTGCCTGTAATTTGTAAAAAATTACACCAAATTGCTGTTTGTTTGATACTAATCAAACACGAATTACCCAGGTATACAAGCAGTGTTTAAGCTGGGATTTTTTCTCTTGAAGTAAGTTGGCAATTTTGCCAGCAAAGTTAACCGCAAAGATTCGAATAGAAATTAAAAATATATATTGTGACGTACTACAGAGGTAAAGCACGTATCAGGACGACAAATCTGAAGCGATACATTCCGTCGGTGTGGGTTAGAGCAACTCACTCCGTAGCGAGGAGACGCGAATTCGATCTCTGTCACCGACAAATTCCTGTTTTCACACTGGCGCCCGAACGTAAAAATGGATCTACTGGCCGCTAGGTTCAACGAAAAATGTGTGATGTTCGTTTCGCACGTCTTTTGATATTAATGAAAGGTTCTTTCTTCGCTCAAAAAAAAAAAAAATAAATAAATAAAAAAATAAGAGGGAGATGATATGAAATGAAGCACGTGTCAAGACGACAGATCTGCAGCGATATATTCCGTCGGTGTAGCTTAGTCGGTAAGAGCAACTCACTCCGTAGCGAGGAGACGCGGTTTCGATCCCCGTCACCGACAAATTCCTGTTTTCACAATATTTGTTTTGATATGCCTGAATAAATTTATGTGCATAGCATTTTTTGTACATTTATTTGGTGCAACAATAAAATTGCCTAGATTTTAAATTCAAAATCCTTCATTTCTTTTTTTTTTTTTTTTTGATTGAAGCTTTAACGACTACCGTGAGCAACTCAATGGGCTATAAGCAGACACTCGTCCCTAATCTAGGGTCACTGGTTCCAGGGAAGGGAGAGAGCCAGTGACGGAAGACAAACACAAGATCCATGTCTCACAGGATTCGAACCCGGACCCCTGCCGGACGAATGGACATTGTAGAGAATTCAAGCGACAATTTATCTTATCCATGCGAAACAAATGTCGTTTTTCACTAATTAATTGATGCTCTACAACTTCGTAATTGGAAATTTTGCTCTATTTCTTTTCGTTTTCGATTTGCAATGGCTAACTTCCGCATTTCGACACTAGGTGCGCTGCTATTGGTTGCATTCGATCGGGCGTAGTCACTTTACTATACCGTTATCTCATTTGTATAACTGTACCTGTCTCCGTTCGCAAGTTATTCCAGGCTAAAAGAACTTTCCTATGCACCATGTATAAGGTACCGATTCCTACATTTATCTTAGGCAGCAGATATCAAGTGAGGGTCACATTGATGAAGAAATTAATCGGCGTATAAAACTTGGATGGAAAGTTTTTGGAAGAAACAGTACATTTTTAAGAACAGTATGACATTATGTCTCAAAAGAAAAGTGTTTAATCAATGCATCCTGCCAGTGCTTACGTATGGAGCAGAGACACGGACCTTAACTAAAAAAAACATATAAAGACTGCAGACAACTCAAAAAAGCATGGAGAGATGTATGCTTGGTGTAACCAAGAAAGATAAGAAGAGGAACTTGTGGATAAGGAAAACGACAGGAGTGGACGACATCATCACCAGAGTTAAATCACTGAAATGGCAAGGGCTGGACATATTGCCAGAAGGACGGACCACCGACGGACAACCGAAATTTTTGACTGGATTCCGAGGGACAGGAAAAGACCCAAAAGAAGACCCCATGGGAGATGGATGGATGAAATTCGAAAGTATGCTGGAGTGACATGGAGGAGACAGGCTCAAGACAGACAATTGTGGAAGAAATTTGGGGAGACCTTCATCCAGCAGTGGATTGATGATGATGATATAACATTGAACATGACGGGCGTCTGTTTAACTAATCTAACCAACTAACTAAAAAATCTCCTTTATGGGTACATACACAGTGTGGCAAAGAATTTTTAAGACTGGGTCTGTAAAATGAAATAGAAACAAGAAATTATCATTTGTTTTGGTTTGTTATTCAAAATAAGTCCCTCCGGCTTCAATTACACTTGTTACAGCGATTTAATAATGATTCGAATGCTAGTTCCAGTTCACTTTGCGGAATTGCCTCCAAAGTACGCGTCGAAGCTGTTTGTATGGTCGAAATATCATCAAAATAACACCCTTTTAACGTCATTTTAAGTTTTGGGAATAAAGAAAAGTCGCATGGTGCTAAATCAGGCAAATACGGTGGATGATTCAACACAGAGACGTTATTTTTCGCCAAAAATCTACGAACAAGAAGTAAGGTGTGACTGGGTGCATTATCGTACAACAAACACCAACTATTTTCATCCCGATATTTTGGACGAATGCGACGAATTCTGCCCATCAAACGCCTCAAAACATTTAAATAAAACTCACCAGTAATTGTTTATCCACTTCTAGGCAATTATCCACAAAGAACAAATTCTTTGTGGATAATACCTTTACTATCGAAGAATGTAATGAGCATTGTTTTGATTTTCGATGGAACTTTTCTTGTTTTTTTGGCTTGTGGTGAGTTTTTTGACTTCCATTCCGCACTTTGTCACTTTGTTTTAGGATCATATTGAAAACACCATGTTTCATCACCTGTAACAATCGATTTTAAGAAGTTTGGATCATTTTAATGTTGTCTCTGCAATGTGCACTTCTCCTTGATTTTTGTTCATTGGTTAACGTGTGTGGAACAAATTTAGCACAGACTTTTGTTTTGTCCAAATCTTCATTCAGGATGGTTCGAATCATTTCTTAGTTGATGTTTAAAGACTCTTCCATCATTCTTAGTGACGCACATAGATTGTTTGCCACGAAATCACGCACTTTTTCAATAATCTCAGGTGTCCTAGATGAACTTGGTCTTCCGGTATGCTTATCATCTTCTGGCGTATCTCTTCTGTCCAAAAAACGTTTGAGCCACAGGAAAACATTTGATCTACTTAAACAAAACTCACCGTAAACTTGTTTCATCAATTGGTACGTTTCCGAGGCACTTTTACCAAGTTTTGCGTTAAATTCAATAACAGCCCTTTGTTCCATCTTAATAATTCAACATGAAAAAAATTTTACTTCTCTAATGAACGCCCGTTTCGTTTGAGTTACTTTAACAACTGCGCAGTACTTTTGGCAGAAAGCAAGCAAATAGTCACGGTTTATAACGCATTCGCGATTACACTGGTGGCGCCACCGTAGGCTGAAATCTAGCGCCAGTCTTAAACATTCTTTGACGCACTGTGTATACAAATAAGTTGTTTAAAACTAAAAACAGAATTCAAAATAACTGGTTTTTATATTAAAAATATTTGTTTCTCCTACAAATCTCGATACCTATCGATTTCCCACCTTGTTTCAGAGCACGGTTTTACCGTCAACGCTGGAAGCTCTTTGTTTAAAATTTGCCAAAGTTAAGGTAATGCAGAAAAGAAAGCATATATTTCTTGAATAATGCTGAAAATTTCCCGAGAAAGTTTTTCGTAATTATTTACGACCAGATTTAAAGTATGAGCCACTCAAAGTACATAAAATAATCAGGGTTTTGGATCGAAAAATTATGTTTTTTGAAGTCCACTGTGTTTTTCTTTCATATTGACCCCATTGTTCATAGTGCTGGCCCGCATATCATGATACTAAAATCTTCAAGATTTAAAAAAAAATTTGAACAAAAATTAGTTCTTTGCCTGCGGTATCCTGAACACAGCAATAAAAATTATTCTCTAATTTCAAGTCGTTTTCTATTGAATTATAAAATTAATATTTTTACTAGAAAAATAAAGATGCCACGCAGCATTACGATTTCTCACTCTAAAACGTTTTCTTAACTTCTACCACGTCACTGACAACATAATCAACCGTAAAATTTGATTGAGGCGTCCTGCCGCCCCCGGAAGCTGGCGCCCGGGTGCTTTGCACCCTTTGAACCCCCACTAGCCGTGTCCCTGCCTACCTAGTCCTACTTACTTGATCTGGATGTCTTACAGAATATGCAGACCCCGAGTGACTCTTATTTTACGGCATGCAATTCATTTAGCCCCTCTGTGTAATGATCTCACAGTTAATCGCAATGTAAATTACCGCAGAATTAAGTTTTCAATTTTTACCCTGCAATCCAGGCATTTATGCTCTTTAGTTGTATGAAAGAAGCAAAATATTGCACTGATTTCTAATAAAAACTATAGCAATTACAGTAATTCTTTAATTAATATATGGGTTCGACTATTCGCAGCACTTATAAAAATTGGTGAAGCAGTAAAACAAGCTGTCCCCATCCTATATTTCCCAGATTTTCAATGCCACATTGCAGAAAGGTTTTCAATCACTGAACTGGGAAGGGAGACCAGGAGATAAAAACTAATGGAGATTATTTAATCCACCGATGACGCAGTCTGATGAAACAGTCATTTTTGCAAGAAACCCCTCAGACCTGTGGAGCATGATCCAGGAACTTGCTAACAAAAGTAAAGAAGTGGGCTTAAAAATGAAATTACAAAAATCAAAATTGATGTGCAATGCTTTTTTAAGAATTGAAGATTTAGCGGTTGATGGAGCGATATAAGCAAATTTAGCGATTGATGGAGCGATATTTAGCAATTGATGGAGAGGTATAAATGTAGGCATTCGTTACTTCTAGAACCTTTTTTGTTACTTCTAGAACTGAAGATTTAGTGATTGATGGAGCGATATTTAGCAATTGATGAAGAGGTATAAATGTAGCATTCGTTACTTCTAGAACCGTTACTGTACCAGTAACGGTTCTAGAAGTAACGAATGCCTACATTTGTACCTTGGACAACAGATATCAAGCAAGGGCCGCATTCGAAGAAGAAATTAATAAGAGTATAAATCAGAGCCGCCCTTACGGGTGTGCAACAGGTGCAGTCGCACAGGACCCCGCGCTCACATCCTAAGAAAAAAAGAGGAAAAGAAAGAGAGAGAAAGAGAGAGGGGGAAAGAGAGAGAGAGAGAGAGAGAGGAAGCGGTTTCTTATTTTCAATTATACTAATTTTTTTTTAAACTCGGTCTCGTTTAATTATTCTTTTTTCTTTAATATCGATTACTGAATTTATATTTGATTAAATATCGGCAGCAAACTACAATATTATGTCTAGCGAAACATTAGTATTGAAGCCATATCTTTCAACGTGCACTGATAGTTATCGATAAAGTTGTGCTGCGTGGCGTCGGTGTCTTCCAAAGAGACAATGCGCCGAGCCACAGGTCCAGCTATCTGTCGTGAATTGCTTGCTGACTCTGTACACCCAGCAATGTTGCACTTTTTCCCGAATGGCGACGGTGTCTTCCAAAGGTGACAATGCGCAGAGCCACAGGTCCAGCTATCTATCGTGAATTGCTTGCTGACTCTGTACACCCAGCAATGTTGCATTTTTTACCGAATGGCGACGGTGTCTTCCAAAGTGACAATGCGCAGAGCCACAGGTCCAGCTATCTATCGTGAATTGCTTGCTGACTCTGTACACCCAGCAATGTTGCATTTTTTACCGAATGGCGACGGTGTCTTCCAAAGTGACAATGCGCCGAGCCACAGGTCCAGGTATCTATTGTGAATTGCTTGCTGACTCTGTACACCCAGCAATGTTGCACTTTTTCCCGAATGGCGACGGTGTCTTCCAAGATGACAATGCGTCGAGCCGCAAGTCCAATGTTGTACGGGAATGATTTGAGGAACACAGTTCAGACTTCCAGCATATCGATTGGCCTCTGAACTCCCCCGATATCAATCCCATAGAGCAGGGATGGCCAATTTCATTGGGAATGAAATCTACTTTTTTCATCTCGACTCAAAGTGATCTACTCTACTTCACAAATTCAGATTTTTTTCCTCCAAAATTTGTCGCTTCCCGCTATACCTATATCGTTGTTGCCCTGTAGTTATAGAACCTATCGATTTTATGCATGTATTTGAGGTAAATAAAACAATTTGAATTATTTTATGATTTTTATTCGATATTTATACATAGGCCTTAATACAAATTTAAATGTGATGAACAAATGTTTATTTTTTATGGTGAATAAAAAAATAATGTGAAGTTTGCGCCTTTATTTCTTCCTCCAAGGCTAAAAATTCTGGAGTATAATCCGACAACACCAATCACAAGCAATCTTCTGTGTGTTGATCCATCAAATTTGAGCGATGTTTATTTTTTGTTTGTTGTAAGTAAGAAAATGCTGATTCGTATAAATATGTTGATCCGAAGCAGGAATGTAAATGTTCACTACATTTTCTCACATTGGGGTACTTTTCTTTGGAAACAAAATTCCAGAAATTATCTTCTGAAGATCTGGCTTTCAGAAATATGTCACACGACAGTGTTATTATTTCCTTTTCCAGTGAAATTTTGTCCAGTTGAAACAGCTCTGCAAATTTACTTGCAATCGGTTGTGGGTCAGTGTCCTCCTTGAATGGGTAAATGGGAAATTGAAAAAGTTCATCAATTTTTGTAAACTCACTGAATCGGGTTTCGCAGTCGTCAAGTACAGTTTGGATTTCGGTTACATGTTTTCCTGAATTTAATACATACATGGAATTTTTTTTTTAAATGATCCTTGATGTTTTGAAACCGATCAAAACGTTTATTTTTAACATCAAACAGAAGTCATCGCTCTTTATACGTTTTTAAGTGAGTCACGGAAAAATTCTCATATTAATGGTTTATTTTTAAGATCCTTAATCATAGCCATTGCTTGGTTCTTGAAAGAAAAAACGCTGCTCATCATATCGTCGATTGTTTTATTTTTTCCTTGTAATTCCAGGTTCAATATACTAAGTTTTCCCGTAAAATCTGCCAAAAATGCCAGATCACATAGCCAGTCCAGATCACGTAATTGATGATAATTATCACACCTCTCTTCACGAAAACATATATAATATTGTCCAACAAGTCACGAAATCTTTGCAAGGAATTGTTTCGGCTTAGCCACCTGACGTCCGTGTGCAAAATCAAATCTGGCTGTATATCATCCAGTTTCATTTTAAAAAGTCGCCTTTGAAGAGATTTACCTCTGATGGAGTTGACGATTTTAAAAGCAATATCCATGACGCATTTTGTATTAAACCTCTTTCTGGCGAAAACTTGCTGATGGATGATACAATGATAGCTTAAGAAATCTGGGAAGTCCTCATTTTTCTGAAACAAGGCTATGAATCCATTGGATTTACCCGTCATCGCTGATGCTTCCTCGGCGGTTATTGATACGAGCTTAAATAAAGGCAACTTAACCTTTTCAATATGTTTCTTGAATCCGTTGAAAATATCGAGACTTCGAGTTTTCCCTTTCAGTGAAATCATGCCGAATAATTCTTCTTTAGCAGAAAAGTCCGGGAAAACCATTCTGAAAAAAAACCAGCAGTTCAGCAATGTCACCGACATCCGTTTATTCGTCCAGTTGCAGGGGAAATGAAACACATTGATCAATATCTTTTAGCAGTTGTCCATTACGTTTTGGCTTAACTTTTCAATACGTCTCATGACTGTATTCCGAGATAATTGCAGATCTTGAAGGGCTGTTTTTATTTCACCCTTATTCTTGGAATTTGCAAATAGAGAATCTGCTATGTCCACAAAAAATATCTTTGATGAATTCGCCATCAGAAAAAGGCTTACATGTTGCCATTTTATGGTTTACTTGAAAGCAGGCGATGGTTGCAGCCTTCGATTGATCGTTTGGTTTTGAGTACATGTTTCGCTGGGCAGTCAGTCTAGATTTCAGTTCCTGTAATTTTTTCTTCCTTATTTCACTGTTGAGTGGGAAATCGGGTTGATATTTACCATGCAATGCGTTGAAGTGCCGCTCTAAGTCCACCTTCTTTGGTATCGCTACGGAAGTACTGCAAATTAAGCAGCAACACTTGTCTTTAACCATAGCGAAAAAGTAGTCCAGTTCCCATTCTTGATGAAAATAAGCTTTGGGTCTTTTCGGGGCACTCATTTCACCAAAACAATAATATGAACAAAATATTTCAAAGTAGAAAACCACAGCTCCGATGCGAACGATAAACAATATGCACTTAACCTGCACGCCAAACTTCCCCCAAGCTGACTGTCACCTCCCGTGACGCTATCTCCCGCATCTAACTCTGCGGTCAATGCTCTTATTACGTAGGCAAGCAGAGCTGTGGCAGATTGCTATCGGGAGTGGGGAGGGCCACGTGATCTTGACACCTGGTGGATGCAGTCGCAAATCAGCAGTTGTAAGGGCGCAATCATGGCCGCTCCTTTTCTGAATGCTCCATCGTCGATTTTCGTAGTATAGTGCGTCGCATAAATATAGAGACAGAACAAATTCTCGAATAAAAAAGAAACAACAACGAGATGAAATGTACACCTCATATTTACAGCAAAAATAGCATAGGGCACGCAGCTGCACAATAGTTTGACGGAAACATAACAATTCCAACGCAAAGTACAAGAAAAAAACGAAAAAAACGGAAATACGCTGTCTCAAAAATATAAAGACTTACTAGTTATGAGCACCTCCGGTTCAAATAGTGGAGCCGTTGTTCCGAATACTGAAAACCTGATTGGGCATGATGTCCACCAAGTCATGTAAGTGTTCTGGACGGAGTGCGTACCAACTTCGTTCAATCTGCTCTTTCAATGCAACCACACTTGAGAACTGCCGTCCATTCGCATACACATCACGAGCTAGGATACCCCAGAGGTTCTCGATAGGGTTCAGATCTGGACTGAGTGCTGGCCAATCCATTACGGTTACATGATGAGTGTTAAACCAGCTTTTCGTTGATGCAGACCTATGGATAGAGGCATTGTCTTGCTGGAACAGATAAACAACACCCGCTAGAGTTTCGGCAAACGGTAGAAGGTAGATGATGAGTATGTTCTGATACGCTTCGGAGTTTTGCCTGCCTTGCAGAAAAGCGATATCCGTTTTCCCATTGAACGCAAAAGCTCCCCAGACCATCACAGATCCCCCTCCATTCTGTCTGCTGAAGAAGGTGTGTGGCTCGCGTTTTAAATCATGCCAATAGCCGTTTTAAATCATGCCAATAGCCGTTCTAACCATCAGGGCCATCCAGGTTGAACTTTTTCTCATCAGAGAAAATAGTTGTGATCTATTCGTCCGTCCAGTGCATGTAGCTGCTTGCCCATAACAATCTAGCTTCCTTGTGGCGCCGCGTGGGATGTGACAGATGGCGCATTTTACGGAGCACACTTTTATTGATTCGTCGATGAACTGTTTCCTTTGAGACGGTGACACCAACAGTCCAAGAAACTTGACGTAGTGATAACCTTTGGGATGAAACCAAACGCATGATGGCACGACCATCTCGTTTGGTTGTTATTCGAGGCCTTCCAAGCCGTTTTCTGGCAGTTAACGCACCGCGTTTCGATTAAGTCTTATAAATGACTGCTCTTCTCCTCCCCATGGCTTTAAAAATTTTCGCTACAGGCAATTCATTTGCTCTCAGACTCCAAATCTTCTGCAACTCCTCACCAGAAAGTTGACTGTTGCGTGGCATTTCGGCAAATGAATGTCTGACGGCAGGTCCGCTGTCTTTTGTAGGCTAGACCGAATTATGGCCCATGCGCGGGCGTACAACATGCTAATTTGTACATCTAATTTGCATGTGACTACTTTACATAGTTGTCTTTATATTTATGAGACACCTAAAATTACACTATTTCACTTTGTGGTGTTCTTTTCGCACAATCCGGTCATCTCGATAGATCGAAACGTTTGTTGTAGGGTTATGTCTAATTAGGTACCATTTCAGCTTCCTACCTATATTCGTATTGCGTTCACGGCGCAAAGTCGACTGTCTCTATATTTATGCGACGCACCTTAACTTGAAAAAAATATGGGCGGCGGGTGGCCTAGTGGTCAGGGTTCGTGACTGCCATGGAAATAACCTCAGGTTCGATCCTGCGCAGGTACGAACGTTCGAACCACTAAATACCCGCCGTGCGTCGGGTGGGCACGTTAAGCCGTCGGACCCCGGGTACTGGCCCCCGGTAATAAATAAGGGCGTCTTCCTCCCCCTTTCTACCTCGCTTCCGTGTGGCTTTCCTATTGGGCACTCTAGCCCAAATCTCCTAGCTTCCTATCTCTAAGGATTGTTTAAGACCTGGTGTCAGACACTCCCTTCCTAAAATCCTCTACAGATGATCTGATCTGATCTGATCTGACTTGAAAAAATGTTTTTAATTTTTTTCCACAAAACGTTAGCGATCGATCAAAATTGATTCGGCGATCGACGTATTGGCCGTCCCTGCCATGGATCACTTGTAGGACACTATGGAATGGCATATCAGGCGTCTGAATACACCAATCACTTCCGTACCTGCATTGAAGACCGCATAACACACAGCTTGGTTTGTCATACCTCCCAACTGCTTACTGCTTCCGGCATCTTATTGAATCGATGTCACGTTGGATAGCTGCTGTACTGAGGGCGAAAGGTAAACCTACGAAGTTTTAGGTAGGTGGTCATAATTCAGTGGTCACTCAGTGCGTGTGTGTGTGTGTGCAAAGTCAGTTGACCCTAAAAACACTACCTTACATGAAGCTTTTCCTTTATATTCTAACTAATCCACTTTAGGTGAAAACCCTAGATAGCTTACTTACTATTTACTGTCTTTAATTACACCAAAAATCTCATTTCAAAAAACGTCAAGAGATTTTACTTACTTAACTTTTATTCATCCAAACAGTAGTCACTCCAGTTAGCATATTAGTAGCAGAATGGCTCTTGTAACACACTATTTTCACGTTATTCCACGAACAATGAAGTACCTTCAAACAATAACAGCCGCCCCGGTGGCGCAGTGGTCTGAGCGATGGCCGCTGATCATTCGTCCGAACGGGGTCCGGGTTCGAATCCCGGTGAGGCTTGGATGTTGTGTTTGTCTTACGGCACTGGCTCTCTCCCTTCCCTGGAACCAGTGACCCTAAATTAGGGACGGGCGACTGCTTATAGCCCATTGAGTTGCTCACGGTGGTCGTTAAACCTCCAATAAAAAAAAAACAAAAAAAACCAATAACACAACTATCTCTTAACAATAGCAACAATAACTTGATCTAACGCGAAGTAGTAAATACAATATTAGATTAACGGAACTCCTAAATGAAATACGTGTATGCTAACACAAATCAATTTAACGCAAGTAAGATTCACAGAAGACAGTTCACTGTGTGACGTACCTGCTAGCAGGACGCACACGACATAAAGGCAGATAGGAATCAGAATAAGCGTCTGCGTAGCTCAGTTGGTAGAGCGACTTGTTCCGGAATAAGCGGCCTCGGGTTCGAATCCCGGCGTAGACCAAAAATGACAGAGAAATTTACTTCGTTATAATGGCGCCCGAACTATCCGGATGACCCGACCGTTCAAAATCTCGCATTGGTGTGATGTTCTTTCCACACCGTGATATAGGAAAAATCAGAGAATTCCTTCTCCAGCGCTTCGAAAAATAAAAATGTGTGATGTTGCATTCCACACAGCAGATTGACTGGGAGTTCTCAAGTGCACGTTCTACAGTGGATGGCTGCCTGCAACGATTCATGGTCACGGCTGACCCGTGGGCCATGCCCCCGGCCCTCTTTCGGCGGGGGGGGAATGTGACGTACCTGCCAGCAGGACGCACACGACATAAAGGCAGATAGGAATCAGAATAAGCGTCTGCGTAGCTCAGTTGGTAGAGCGACTTGTTCCGGAATAAGCGGCCTCGGGTTCGAATCCCGGCGTAGACCAAAAATGACGGAGAAATTTACTTCGTTATAACTGAAGCGACAGAGTAAACGTAAGAGAGTTTTCACGACCACCATACACATCTTTACACATCGTTCTTATCTTAGATTCTCAAATGCGTTATACCACCTCTGACCTCAGTAGTTGTTGCCAAAACGATTCGAGCGAGGGAGAAAATGTAAACGTTAAGTTTGGAAATTGCATAAGGAGAACAAACCAAATTTACATAGAGATATGAACTGAAAAGGAAAGTAACATTAGACTACACAGTCGTATCAGAATAATATGACCACTTATCTAATAATGGGAATAACAACCCTTGGCCCTGATGACAGCGGCGAGACGGCGCGGCATGGAGGCAATGAGGCACTGGAAGGTTGCCCAAGGCGCACGTGCCCATTCGGACTGCAGCAGAGCACGGAGGTCCCGGAGATGACGTCGTTGTGGGTCGGCACTTCGAACCTGTCGATCCAAATAGTCCCACAAGTGCTCTATGGGATTGAGGTCGGGCGATTTCGCCGGCCAAGGGAGAACGGAGGCATCGCTGTCGTGTTCCTGGAACCAGTCACACACCCCTTTAGCTACGTGGCAAAGCACATTGTCCTGTTGGTAGGCGCCATCACCACCAGGGTAAACGTCCAACATACAGGGATGCATGTGGTCAGCGAGAATGGACAGGTAGCCAGCCATTGGCGTTCAGGGACCCATCCAGTGGTACCAGCGGTCCCAGGTCATACCAGGAAAACATTCCTCACACATGTACACTGCCACCGCTGGCCTGTACTTGACCGACAAGCGTGTTTGGGTGTTTGTTCTCGTGTGTCTGACGCAGCATCCGCCACCGCCATAAATTCTGTGGATTAGAAACCTCGATTTGTCGTATAAGGCAATTTTTTTCCGCTGTCCAATGACGGTAGTCCCATGCGAACTGCAGGGGGTCGTTGCTGATGAACCTGGGTTAACACGGGCGCTTTGACGCAACGTCGACTCCGGAGACCTATGCGTAACAGGATTCGCTCTACTGTCATCAGGGACACGTATCTCGGTGCCCCAGCGTTCATTTGCATTGTCAATTGCTGCACTGTTGCGCATCGATTACACTTTACCAGTCTACGGAGGTGACGTTTTCCTCTGGGGTCAGTGGCCTTTGGTGCTCCGCAGTTATGATGTCGGAAGGTACTCGGTATTTTTTTGTTTTTGTTTTTTTGTTTGGAGGTTTAACGACCACCTGTCGCCCGTCCCAAATTTAGGGCAACTGGTTCCAGGGAAGAGAGAGAGCAACTGGTTCCGCCGAAGACAAACACAACATTTATGCCTCACCGGGATTCGAACTTTGACCGATCTCAGACGAATGATCAGAAGCCATCGCTTAGATTACCGCGAATGATCAGAAGCCATCGCTTAGATTACTGCGAATGATCAGAAACCATCGCTTAGATTACGGCGAATGATCAGAAGCCATCGCTTAGATTACTCCAAAACCTTATCGTAAGCATGTCTCGAAGGGTTGGCCAAAGGTGGACCGACACCGTACTAATGTATGTCAATAATGCTATGATGTGTTTCTCTTCTAGGTGTCCGGTGACTTTTGTCAATATAGTGTATTTTCATAGTGGCTTTTATCCCATTTAGTATTTTTCTCGTAATTTACGCAGATTGCAATGAATTATTGTTGCGTCTATGTAAAACGTGATGAAATAATGTTCGGCGATGGTTTTTTTTTTTTTTTTGATTGGAGGTTTAACGACCACCGTGAGCAACTCAATGGGCTATAAGCAGTCGCCCGTACCTAATTTAGGGTCACTGGTTCCAGGAAAGGGAGAGAGCCAGTGCCGTAAGACAAACACAACATCCATGCCTGACCGGGATTCAAACCCGAACCCCGTTCGGACGAATGATCAGAGGCCATCGCTTAGACCACTGCGCCACCGGGGCGGCCTCGGCGATGGTTTACTAAACTATAAACTAAGTTTGCTTTGCATTAGGAACACCTAGGTTGACTGATGGTAGTACCCTCGGAGGTACGTAGCTCTCGATATTGAGCTTTTTGGTCTATTGACCAAGGTGTTTCTGATGACCCTGGCCCGGGGTCATCACCACAGCACTGGCCCTAGCGCTGTGGACCATGTTAATTTTTGCGACGTGTGTTTAATGTGTTTTAGTGTTAGAATATTTGTGAGAGGAGTGCATGGGACCCTCATACTTTTCGTGCATGTATTTTGTTTGATACCAAATAAAGGACATTAGTCCCAAAAAACTCGCGTTGGCGGGCGATCTCCCGGCCACGAGATGAGGTAATTTATTGAAAAGTTGCTTGAACCAACTGCCCATGGCACGTCACACACACGGGTTATGAGAGAAGGGTGTATCGGTCCCGTGGGGGAGGCAGATTCCCACAGTTCTCTAGACCGAATCTGTCCGAGTGAAAGACTGTGGTTTCCGGTGACTGACGGGCTAGTTATCGCAGCGCCGTCAGGGATCCTATTAATCCCAAACTTTCGAGAGAGTTCAAAATTTCCCTGCGAAGTCTACACTTAGACGGTGCAGGTAAAGTCATCAGCTAGTATTAGGAACACCTACCTAATAACGCTTTGGTCCAGCTTTCTGTGCAGTCACGGCTCACAGTCACCTAGGAGCAGATTCTGCAAGGTGTCGAACAGTGGCAGAATGGCGCTCCATAAACGGCTGAGGACTTTTGGGAGAAATTATAAAGCTACAACCCGGGGGGGGGGGGGTTGTAGCTTTATAATTTTTTTGAAGAGGAAGGGGCCCTCCTCAAAAAAAAAACCCGTTATGTCAACATTACCGTTTACTGTTTTAACATCTTTTCAACACAAGTGTATGAATCACTGAGATTTTTTGTATTGAGACAATAACATTTAACATTTCACCCATTTTCCTGGACACACAGCAAGCAGCCCTATTGAAATTTAAAGTAAGAAAAGAATAATTTCCCTTGCTGAGAAGCAGCAGACGTCCTCTGAGAGAGAGACTGAAGGAGATTTTATTCTATTCATATGTGAATTTTATTACACATATCTTTGCTTAGTGAGGACAGAAATCCAAATGTGCAAAAATTAATTTCTTTTTCGTACTTACCCACCATTAATAAAATAATTACAAAAAAAAAATATCCTGAGAAAATTGAAAATGTCCAGAATTTCAGTGCAAATTTATCAGGTGAGCGAAATTAAAGAAGATGCAGATCTCGTACAAAAAAAGAAAAAGCATATACATATATAACAAGTTAGTAAAATCATGCAATGTATTGATTATGATACGCTTTACAACATACCAGGAATCATACCAGGAATGGTTATGGAATAAATCTCGCTCCTGTGCCCTGACCCCATTTCTATGTTATTCAACAGAACCCGTTCAGCATACCTCCGGAACAACATGATCAAGTTTTGTCGCAATCGAAGCATTTTTAGTCAAGTTTTGAGGATAATAGCTGTGGAATAAATCATGCCCTGTGGCCCCCGACCTTTGACCCCATTTCGATGATATTCAACAGAACCGTTTCAGTATACCGCCGGAACAACATACTAAAGTTTTGTTGCAATCGAAGCATTTTTAGTCAAGTTATGAGGATAATGGCTGTGGTATAAATCTCGCGCCTGTGCCCTGACCTTTGACCCCATTTCGATGACATTCAACAGAACCAGTTCAGTATACTTCCAGAATAACATGATAAAGTTTTGTCGCAATCGAAGCATTTTTACGTAAGTTATGACCCATTTCGTCCATTTCAATGGGGTTCGTCCCCAGTTGTCCCCTACCACATACTATTGGGTTGTCGGAAAAGTCATGACGTATTTGAAACATGTTTTGCAAAGGTCATTTATTGATAGAAAGAACAAAGATCAGTCAATGATATAATGCCCGTTTTGTTCGATAACATTTTGCCATTTTTCAGTGAGCTGCAGAATGCTTCGTTCATAGAAGGGCCTGTCTTTCGTGGCGAAAAACTGTACAAGGTGCTGATTTACAGCCTCATCTAAATTGAACGTTATACCACGCAAGGACTGTTGAAGAGAGCGAAACAAGTGGAAGTCTGACGGCGCAAGGTCAGGCGAGTATGTTGGGTGTGGCAACACATCCCACCCAAGCTCCAATCATTTTTGGTGGGTGATCAAACTTGTGTGTGGTCTCGCGTTGTCGTGATGGAACACAACATCTTTACGATGAACGAGCTCTGGACGTTTCTGGATGATGGATTCGTTCAAACTGTCCAATTGCCGACAGTATACATTCGAATTGATTGTTTGGTTCCGTGGTAGGAGCTCGAAAAATACGACACCTTTAAAATCCCACCACACTGAGACCAGAACCTTCCGCTGATCAATGTCTGCTTTGAATGTCGTTTGAGGCGAAGCAGCACATCGGGAACATGACTGTTTGCGCAACACATTGTTGTACACAATCCACTTTTCGTCACCAGTTATCAGTCGCTTCAAAAACGGATCGTTTTCCTCACGTTTAATGAGCATATCGCAGATGTTTATACGCGCCGTCAATTGAGCTTCTTTGAGTTCATGAGGAACCCACACATCGAGCTTGCTTACGTATCCCAGCTTCTTCAGGTGGTCGTGGACGCTTGAATGATAAATGTGCAATGTGTCTGCAATATCTCGTGTCGTGTAACGTGGGTTTGACTCGATCAATGTCTTGATTTGGTTGTCATCAACCTCGGTGGGCCTCCCGGACCGAGGAGCATCGCTGAGGTCGAAATCACCAGCATGGAATTTTTCGAACCACCGCTGGCACTGGCGTTCTTGTAGAGCATTATCATCGTACATTTTACCAACTTTTCACAAGCTTGACGTGCGTTCTTCCCTTTACGGAAGTAAAACAGCAAAATATGGCGAAAATGCACAGTTTGGTCTTCCATCTTCAACTTGATGTCAAATCTTCGCAAATCAACCAAATCGCTCACTATTCCTTTTAGACTGCAGCTAGAACCAGCACCTGTCGAATGCCATAGCGATAACAGAGCTGCGCATGCCTCTAGTACCTCCAAAACTGCTCAACCGCCATCGGGTGCCAAAATACGTCATGACTTTTCCGACAACCCAATAAAATGTCATCGAAATCGAACCATTTTTTACGCGAGTTATCGTGCTGACGGACGGACAGACAGACAGGCAAACGGACAAAGCTGGAGCATATACGCTTCTTCAATCTACGGTTGGAAAGCGTAAAAAAGCACCAACCCAATAAA
Organism: Macrothele yani; assembly: GCA_039090855.1. Lineage (NCBI taxonomy): Eukaryota > Metazoa > Arthropoda > Arachnida > Araneae > Macrothelidae > Macrothele > Macrothele yani. Next base: position 68,512,556 of record CM077016.1, on the reverse strand, counting down.
ATTACCGTAGTCACCTCAATACATTACCGTACACAATGAATTTCTAGTCTCTATCAGATTATTGATAGCATATTTACTTAGATTGTGTTGATTATTCAGCTGCAATTTGCAATAGCGGACTGAGGTAGAGGATATCAGACCAAAGAGACGGGGCTTAAATTAGGAATTCGAAAAGGGGGTGTACCAAAACAGGGTTTGGCTCAACAGAATATTTGTTATGTACGCTTTTTCTTTCTTTTTCGAAGACATCACAATTGTAGACAAACTTTGTTTGTTAGCATTACCTGCTTTTCTTTTGCAAGAAAATTGAAGTGCAAGTACATGTTTACTTATTTTTTCTTGAGTTAGCATAACTCCTACCGGCCCAGAACATAGCGGTCCACCGGGAATTCTCCCGGCGGCCCAGTCCGCGCTTGGTGCCGAACATCCTCCATGCGTAACTTGACAAATGTCCGTTGTATAACGAAGTAAATTTCTCCGTTATTTCTGTCCACGCCAGGATTCGAACCCGGGTCCCCTCATTCCGGAATAAGTTGCTCTACCAATTGAGCTACGCGGACGTTTTATTCTGATTCCTATCTGCCTTTATGTCGTGTGCGTCCTTCTGGCAGGTACGTCACATCTCCTGGTACGTTACATCATCTCCCCCTTATTATTTTTTTTTTTTTCGAAGTGCTGGAGAAGGGATTCTCTTATTTTTCCTATCTCGCGGTGTGGAAATAACATCACACCAATGCGAGATTTTGAACGGTCGGGTCATCCGGATAGTTCGGGCGCCATTATAACGAAGTAAATTTCTCCCTCATTTTTATCCGCGCCGGGGCTCGAACCCGGATCCCCTCATTTCGGAATAAGTCACTCTACCAATTGAGCTACGCGGACGTTTTATTCTGATTCCTATCTGCCTTTATGTCGTGTGCGTCCTTCTGGCAGGTACGTCACATCTCCTGGTACGTTACAGTTGCAGCAGCTCCGTCAGTTCACGCTCATTCCGTGGAGGAATATCAGCAGTTCTCACACGCCTCTCTTGCATATCCCACAAATGTTCAATTGGGTTACAGTCAGGGGATTTGGAAGCCAAGGCAATGTGCGAATTCGTTGCCGTGTTCCTTCAACCACTAAGTAGTTATACGAGCTCGATGACACGGTGCGTTGTCCTTTTGAAAGATGGCACTGTGCTCCAGGTAAACCTCCTGCAGATATGGATGGAGATAGTCGACTGTAGCGTCCGCCATTCAGTGTTTGTGGGGTGATAACCAACGAACCAGAAAAAGCTTCCCAGACAAGAACACCACCTCCACCGGCCTGCTGAACCTTAACTGTGCAACCAGGGAATAGGGTTTCATGCTGTTTACGTCATATACGAAACCGGCCATCAGCATGGTGTAGCAGAAAACGAGACTCATTACTCCAGATGACCTTCTTCCATCTGTTGAGGGTACATTGCCGACGTTCCTTGTCCCCATGCGAGGCGTTGTTTACGATGACTGGACGTCATCATGAGCACCTTCGTTGGTCTCCTGCTCTGGAACCCACGCGAAGCTAAGGTACGAAGCAGGGTGCACGTGGAAATATGTTGAACTGCACCGCTGTTGTACTGGTGGGTCAGGTGGGTAACTGTTGCACGTCATTGCTGAGATACCAGTCAAGACACCCGACGCTCACCTCTAGGATCAACAGCGCGTGGCTGACCAATGTGAGCCCTCCCGCTGGATGTCTGTGGGTGGTTAATCCAGCCCTGGTACAACTTTGATATAGTAGTACGGGAACAGCCAACAAAAGCGTCTGTTTCCGAAATACTAACACCTGCATTGCGGGCCCACATTATCTGGCCGCCACGTTTCCCCATTACTGGCAAACTTTTTCTGATTACATACAGATACAGATCAAGGATCAAAGATTCAAAATTCTGAAGTGAATTAAGCTGCAGTAACCTTGAAAGCCGTCTTCGATTACTGGTCCCTCAAAAGATTTAGTCGTCCGTATGCAATTCAACAGAATCTTGACATACGGGACAGACGTGACGCCGTAGGTCCAACAGTCTTAGATGTTCAGATAAGAAAGCTTTAAAGTAAAAGTAATGAAACATTAAAGTTAGATTGTATGCATTGCCTTTGGCTAAATACTAAGTCGGCGAAAAGCTAAAAATCAACTTGCCTGAATAAATGCTCTCCACAGCCCACATTAAAATACATCACGGACAATGAAATTTGAGCACCTAGAAGAAGACACGCTACAACCGCGAAACTTTGCAAATAGGTAGAGTGCGTTTGGTGCGAGGGCGCATGACCGCACACCCTGTGGTGGCACTGCAAGCACGAACTGGCATACTTATAAACCTCGGTGTAGTCGATGACCCATTAAAGCGAAAAGCACCGGTCGACGCAAGCAAGAGTACAGAGTGGCAAGAACGCCGGGTGGACATCAGAGACGTCGATTTATGCAACTTACGGACTTTGAGAGAGGCCTGATCATCGGGCTGAAAACCGCAGGGTGGTCGGCACGCCGTATAGCCCGCCACATGGATCGCTATGTCCATACCGTCAGACTGTGTTGGGAGCAGTGGACACGTGACGGCACTACCACACGGTGGAGCGGCTCCGGATGGAACAGGAGGACCACCAGTAGAGAGGGTCGACGGATCGTGCGCCAGGCACGAACGGATCCCACGAGGACCTGGTCCACTATACAGGCAGATGTAGCTGCTCCTGTGTGCCCAAAAACCATTTCACGACGCCTTGCGGAAGCGCATCTGCAATCCCAGAGCCCCTTACGTGTGCTGCTATTAACACCGGAACATCGCCGGCTCAGTGTGCAGTGGTGCCAAGCCAGAGCGACGTGGAACGCCACAAACTGGCGACATGTGGTGCTTAACGATGAGTGCCGCTTCGTTTTGGGGACAGATGATAATCGTGTTCGGGTGTGGAAGTCCCAGTGTCAACGGCACAATCCCAACCTCGCTATCGAGCGGCACACCTCCCCCACTGCAGGCGTTATGGTGTGGGGAGCCATTGCCTACGATAGCCGATCAGCTCTAGTAGTGGTACGTGGATCATTGACGAGCCAGCGGTATGTGGATGAGATCCTACAGCTCCATGTGCTCCCATTCCTGGCCGGTATTCCTGGTGTGCTATTCCAGCAGGATAATGCCCGCCCGCACATGGCTCGGGTTGCCCAGGACTGCCTACGTTATGTCCAGACACTTCCACGGCCTGCCCGCTCTCCGGACATGTCCCCTATCGAGCATGTGTGGGACCAGTTTAAACGCCAGCTGCCGCCGTGCCGCACTATCCGGGATTTGGAGCACACCGTCCAACACGTGTGGGCCAGTCTGCCGCAGGACATCAGGCGTCTGTTCGCCTCCATGCCGGACCGTACTGCAGCATGCATCTCCGCACGATGCGGCGCGACACGCTATTGGAGTAGACCGGACTGCGTGCTACAGATCCCTCTGTAATTGTCCTTCAGCTCTGTTTTTGCCATCCTGTGTATCATTCATCTGTGCCATTACGTCCATAAAATTTCAGTTCAATCCGATGCTTCCTTCTTGGTGCGAAAATTTCATTGTCCGTGAGTGTAGTATTGATGTCAACAGCAGCCTATGTTTAAGTATTATTGTTTTGTATCGTATTTTACTGTATATTTTATGTTTTGATCAGGTATCACTTATAACTGCATGATTTCGTCTTACTTATATAGCCTGAATTGATTTTTCTTTCTACCTTTCTTATATGTAACTCTTACTTGTTTTTACTTGGGTCTGTTAGAGCTTAAAATCTGCCCTTTGCAAAGCATGATGAAATCCCAGAAGACGCTGAAGAATAGCTTTTGCTTGGGTCTGTTAGAGCTCAAGAGCTGCCCTTTTCAAAGCATGATGAAGAACCAGAAAACGTCGAAGGGTTGCATTTCATTGTTGCATTATGATTACGTACAAAGGATGGGCGTGACAATTTATAGCAACCGCACGTGACGTTAATATCACGTAGTACTGCGTCATCGCTCCGAATATGTAAAGAGATAGTGTTCTTATTGCGAAGCTAACTCATTGTATTTGTTGAGTAGCAATGAAATTAACTATTGTTGCATCACGTTATGGGACAGCACTCAAAACTCAGATTTCAGCAATGGTTTTGACTACTTCCGTTATCCATTTTCGTTACATCGAAATCTTTTACTTGGGATTTTTTTTTTTTTTTTGATTGGAGGTTTAACGACCACCGTGAGCAACTCAATGGGCTATAAGCAGTCGCCCGTTCCTAATTTATTGTCACTAGTTCCAGGGAAGGGAGAAAGCCAGTGCCGTAAGACAAACACAACATCCATGCCTCGCCGGGATTCGAACCCGGACCCCGTTCGGACGAATGATCAGAGGCCATCGCCTAGACCACTGCGCCACCGGGGCGGCTACTTGGGATTTACTTTACTTCTGTCGGGAAAGACGCATAGCATTAAAAGGGAAAAAGCCGAGAAACTCAGTAATGAGATGACAAATATTTGCCTAGTTCCCATCCGAAAAATTTAATTTAACAAACGGTTCCAAAGAACCGTTCAGATTCCGTTTCACATATAGATTTAACCCAACTTCTGTTCGCGCGAACCGGCTATATATCACCCCTGACCGTAAGACGAACACACCAGCCATGCCTTACCTGGGATTCGAACCCAGACCCATCTCGGATGAATGATTGGAAGCCAATGCCTCTTGGCTGAAGTAAGAGTTTGCAATGTTTCTCCAAGGAAATGCAGAAAAAATGACAATGTATCAGCATTACATGGAAATATTTATCAATGAAGAGAGGTGATAGAAGAGATTCTCCACCAATTTCAACGTCAGTTCTTTATCCTAGTATACTTACTGTACATTCTTCGAGGGCGACAGCCGAAGTGCTAGTTTTATTTTATTTTTTATATATCAAAATTGTAATAATGACGATCACTAAAAACAATTGCGGCATGTGTGGGCCCTGCGATACCCGTAGGTAACCCCCATATGAAACTCAACGGCCGTCTTCAGATGTCAGGCCGACGCTGGGAAAACGTAGCTTCATAATCTGTTAAGACACTCACCGGAATTATAGTGGGACCTCTAGATTCCATACAACGGGGTTAGGTCCGCATCCGGACCCTTACTATGTAACTTATATTCGATTTTAACTTTCCCTTTGAGTTTCCTTTTCTCTGTAAATTTGAGTTTGTTCTCTTACACATTTTCAAAATTTAACGTTATGTCTTGTTGGCAACACACTGAGGTCGAAACAAGTGTGACCGGTTAAGAACGATAGATAAAAAGGCAATGCAGCGGCTGGATAAGGGGATTGATGTTATTGATGATAGACGTGCTGTTGTACCGTGTTTGTATGTTAAATCACTGATACTGTATCGAGTAAGCCAGTGAACCGGATGTGGGTGTGGAGTACAACCCATGCAAGCAGGGGCGGATTGGGACCACCAAACCAAGCCGGGAAGTTTTGTATTGCCGCCCATTATAAAAAAAAAATAAAAAAAATGCATGTATACCATATCTCCCAAGCTCTTTAATGCCACATTGGAAAATGTCTTTCAATCACTGAACTGGGAAAACAAATGGATAAAGATTAATGGAGATTATCTAACTCACCTTCGTTTTGCTGATGACGTAGTCATTTTTGCAACTACCCCATCAGAGCTGTAAGAGTATGATCCAGGAACCTGCTGACAAGAGTAAAGAAGTGGGATTAAAAATGAACTTTCAGAAGACAAAAGTGATGTACAATGCTTTTACAAGAAATGAAGATTTATCGATTAATGGAGAAAAGCTGGAGATAACAGATGCGTACGTTTATCTTGGACAGCAGATATCAAGTGAGGGTCACATTGATGAAGATATTAATCGGCGTATAAAACTTGCCTGGAGAGCTTTTAGAAGAAGCAGCATAATTTTCAAGAGCAATATGCCATTATGTCTTAAAAGAGAAGTGTTTGATCAATGCATCCTTCCAGTACTTTCGTATGGTGCAGAGACGTGGACCTTAACTAAAATAGACGTACAAAGGCTACAGACAACTCAAAAAAGCATGGAGAGGTGCATGCTTGGTGTAACCAGGAGAGATAAGAAGAGGAACTCGTGGATCCGAAAAATGACAAGAGTGGAAGACATCATGATCAGAGTTAAATCCCTGAAATGGCAATGGGCTGGACATACTGCCAGAAGGACAGACCATCGATGGACAGCTAAAATTTTAGATTGGATTTCAAGGAACAGGAAAAGACCCAGAAGAAGACCACATCGGAGATGGGTGGATGAAATTCAAAAGTATGCGGGAGTGACATGGAGGAGACTGGCACAAGACAGACCGTTGTGGAAGAGGCTTGGAGAGACCTTCGTCCAGCAGTGGATTGATAATGGTTGACAATGATGATGATACAGGGGAATACATCACAAATTCCTCCACGGTAAAAAAATGTTAGATCCTGGATGAAGAACTGTTGAAATATGCATCGTAAAACGAATTGAATCGTTAACAAATATTTTAAGAGCGATTTAACGGTGAAAGAATTTTAAAAATCCTTTTGTGATTAGATCAAAGCACGCTCAAAACTGGGTGTTACGCCAAATTTTCCTTTAAAAAATTTGGTTTTGCCAAAAAAAAAAAAAAAAAAAAAATCACAGGTCTTTTGAAGATCCCATTTCCAACTAAATCATTATGAAGGTCATTCAGAAAGTTAAACTGTGCACACGCAATACAGCAATTTTCCTACAAAATTATTTTTTATATTTATTTGGTTACTGATACTGCGCAACATTATTGATATTTTCTTCTTAAGTAGAGGTCTTTTCTAAGTGTGCCCATAATTTTGACCCATGAGCTAGTACTGGTAAATCGTTGTTTCTTTTAATATACATGTGTGTGTGTGTGTGTGTGTGTGTGTGTGTACCGGGGAAGCACTTTGTACACTGTGTCAGTGGATAAGTGTGTGTGGCGCGTTGGACTATCACAGTGGGTACTAGTGCCTGCTAAATTACAAAATGAAGGTAGGGCATACCAATAACCCTGGGGTCGCGAGGTCATCTACCTATGTCTAACTGCAGTTAGCCTTAGCTTAATTTATAACAGCTTGCTTGATCAGGAAGCACTTTCCCCCAGAAGTGCAGAGAACATATTTCTTATTTTTTTCGAAGCCAAAGCACAACATAAATGGAAGGAAAAGGGTTTTTTTAAATGAAAATAACCTTTCAGATAGAAATAAAGCTCCAAATGAAGTGAACCATCATATTACTCATAAAGTACTAAAATAATTATTCGCTCTTTACAAAAATTCCACTCAAAAAGAATACGAGAAAGTGGGCCATTTCTCGAATGGCCCATCGGGAAATGTCCCGGTATCCCGGTGGGCCAATCCGCCCCTGCATGCAAGCAAAAGAAAAGTATTTGTAAGTACTACTTGACCTTTTTCGTGTAAGGTGTATGGGCACTTTCTAATATTGCACTGACTTAACACACATAACGTAATTACTGACGTAAGGATTAAGTTTACAGCGGAAAGAATATTACTTTATAACTTAGTGAGTTGGGTAGTGCAAAAGCTAGGTAAGGGGGACAACATCAGTGTTACCATATAATAGAAAAAAAAAAAAAAAAGCAAATAATCAGTCGATAATTACAAGCGAGTTATATTCATTAAGTACCCGTGTCCACTTTATATATAAAAGACGTTGGAAATGCCCAAACGATCTTTCCGGTAAAAAACGGAATGGAGCTCACAAATACTCTTAAATCCTGTTTCGGGGTTCGGGCATTTGGGCACCGGACATTTGGGTACATTCCCTTTTAAAGCAATGAAATTGCGCTGCGTTGAAAATTATAGTGTTCCTATATTTCTCCCTACTTGAGCAAGTGGTGTGCACAAAAAAATTTCACTTATATCTCATGATCATTAAGAAATTGAGACATATTTACGAATTTCTGTCTGAAAGACTGGGCGGACATTTGGGCACAAATGTTTAAGGGGCCGTATAACAATTGCCGTTTCTTGGCCCAATAGTAAGAGATTGACCGAGAAAATGTTCGCCGTAAGTTACTTAGGCACTAATTAAATATTTACGGGCACGAGCCTACTCAGCAAACCTGTCGGGGGGGGATATATCAAAAGTGTAAAATATGAACAATTTCTCGTCCGATCGGGAGATTTTCAGCATTTACAAACTACAACTGGAGACATTATCTCAGGGCGTAAACCTACTGAGCACACCTGTCGGGTGGGGGGGGGGGGGTAATCCTAAAAGTGTGAAATATAAAAAATTTCTCGTCCGATCGGGCGATTTTCAGCATTTACAAGCTACAACTCGTAACATTGTCTGAGCGCACGTGCCTGCTCTGAAAACTTGTGGTGGGGGGTTATACCAAAATAACCCCCCACCACTATCGGGCGAGGGGGTTTGTAAATTTTCGGCATTTACAACCCCCCCCCCCTCGCCCGATAGGTTTCCTGAGTAGGCACATGCCCTCAAATAATGTGTCCAGTTGTAAATGCCGAAAATCTGCCGATCGGACGAGAAATACTTCATATTTTACACTTTTGAAATTACCCACCCCCGCCCCCGGACGGGTTTGCTGCGTAGGCACATACGCTCAGAACAGAAAATTTGTCGAGCTGCAGCTTGTAAATACTGAAAATCTCCCGATCGGATGAGAAAGTCTTCATATTTTACACTTTTGGTATCCCCCCTCACATACACAGGATTGCTGAGTAGGCACATGCCTTCAAATAATGTGTCGAGTTGTAGCTTGTAAATGCCAAAAATCTCCCGAAGGGAGGAGGAATTTTTCATATTTTACACTTTTGGTATTAACCCCCTCCCCCTCGCCGACAGGTTTCCAGAGAGTGCACATGCGCTGAGAAAATTTGTCGAGTTGCAGCTTGTAAATGCTGAAGATCTCCCTATCGGAAGAGTAATGAGAAATCTTGATATTTTACGCTTTTGGTATCCCCCCCCCTAGTTTCCTGAGGCAGCAGATGCCCTCAGACAATTCGATGACTTGTAGCTTGTAATGGCTGAAAATCTCCCGATCGGACCAGAATTTTTTTATATTTAAAATTTTAGATTTTAAGCCCTCCCCCCCCCTCCACACACACACTCGACAAGAGTCCTGGGTTTCCTCATACTCGCAGAGAATTTGTTTAGTTATAGTTTATAGAAAAATATCGCTGAAAATCTCCCGATCGGACCAGAAATTTTTTATATTTCATATTTTAGGTTTTAAGCCCCCCCCTCCACACACACACTCGACAAGAGTCCTGGGTTTCCTCATACTAGCAGAGAATTTGTTTAGTTATATTTTATATTTTATAGAAAAATATCGTAAATAAGAAAATACGAAATTACGGACATTTTATGTGTGCTGGGGGGGCTAAGAAAAATTCTTACCTCCTTCAAGGCTGTCAAACATTTAAAAAAAGGTTTCGTCTATTTTAGTGTTTTAAATTTATCAAAAATTTGGCTATATTAACGGCGGGGGGGGGCTCTCCCCTTGGACACCCAATTGTCGTTTGTCTTACTGGAAACGTTTTCTCCATTCAATTGCCCTCACAGCGAAAAAAAACGGCAATTTTTGTACGGCCCCTCAAGATTTTTAGCCGAAATGTCCGGGTGCCCAAATGTCCGGTGCCCAAAAGTCCGGTGCCCAAATGTCCGAAACTCCCTGTTTCAGTGTAAATCACTCCTACCCGATTTTACCGGTAGAAGACAAACGACCGGTAATAAAAGCCCAAAAACTGCATCGAGGTGATCGTTGTGTAATAAATCCCCGGACTGTACGAAGTCCCCCGCACCTGAAAATAATTTACTTCAGAAATTTAAACATATGAAACGAAAGTTATGCGTTATCTGTGGAAAAAAGCGATCAGGTCAGTGACCGTATTTACTGACTTTCTCATGACCTTTGAATTCTGTCGAACATTCGACCGACAAACAGACCGAAGGATCATCCTGCTCCGTTTTTGATCTCCGGTTCAATGGTTTGAGTAGGTGGGTGGCTGTTGACGAAAACGAAAGTGAACGGTAGGGGTTTGAAAGAGAAAGAAAGTGCGCCATCACACAGGAATAGGTCAGAAGAGAGAGTGTGCAGGGAAAATAGAAAGAAAAAAATACAAAGACTGTGAGCTGGCGATCGGAGGGCAAAAAGGAGAATGCTCTCAATAGAGGTCGCGTGGCAAGGGATTATCTGAGGGGCCCTGCTAGTGCCGCCATCTGTCCCTCCGTTTCGAACGGCTCGTTAAAGAGGGGGTGGCTAAGAGGAGGGCATAGGGATGTCATGTTGCCATCCAATCAGAAGTTCATGTCACGAGAAGCGTGCAGCTGGCAAGAGTGGAGTTGGGGATGGGGGAGGAGGTCATGTTCTGTTCACATCTGCCAACGGGACGCTAGGAGGGGATCTGTCTCCATCACAACTCTGAACAGTAGTTGGTATTTCTTTGTCATGCGCAAAACGTTCATTGGCAGATGATTTCGCAAACCTTAATTGCACTCACAGATAATTAAATGGGCTCTGTGTCAATAAAAGTATCGGATCGTAAAGGAAGGCAACCAAGGAATTTTTATCACAGTTCGTCTGTAGACATTTTTATTTGCACTGATTTAATTGACAAGAGGGTTTAAAGAACGGGTTAATTTTATTGCTCTTTTGAAACAATGAACTGAGGAACCTTTTAGCTAAAGAAATTATGCACAAATTATGAAACGATTTCCTTTTTTTTTTTCTTTTTTTAATTCATGTTAGGAACATAGCTCACGGAAGGGAAAACAGAAGTATTTATTTAGATAATCGAAATCATTTGAATAGCACGCCGTTTATCAACGTCAATTACTAAAGGATAGGAGTGGCCCAGGGACCCGGGCCCTTCCCCTGAGTTATCCCTTCGTTCTTTGTTTATGGTTGCTTATTTTTAAATATATTTGCATATGCCTTTAAATACATATTTTACGAATCATTAGAAACGCATTTTAATATGGCGGAGATATATTTATCGCTTCCCAATATCTCAGATGCTTTCTCCGGTGTATTTTTAATTGCATCTTTAATATTTTTGGACATTCCCATAAAGAAATCCTGGGTGCGCCACTGAAGGATGTTATTTACAAACATATTTTATTCGCTTTGTAAATCGCGATTGTTAACGTATAATTTCACCGTCATCAGGCCCGTTGCCCTGTTTCAGCGGCCCTTTTCCAACTATACCCGCGGGGCCGCCTATGGGGATGGATGGATATCAATGAAGCTTATATGGAAAGGCAAGAGAAAATCTAGGAAATTTAAACATCTAAACAAGACATAAAACCAAGGCCGTAGCAGCAGGGTGGCTAGAAGGGGCTCATCCCCCCTGCGACGTAAACACCCTTTACCCCTGGAAAATGGATATTGCTGTAGTCTCCGAAATTTTCTACTTTAAAATTTTCTTTTCGGTGGTTAATGTAAATTACTTTTGTATTTCATTACAAGTATAAAATACTTTACCTTATTTATTCGTGTAATGCACTTTTAAAAAAACTTGAGAGAACTTTGTAGAAAATTTATTATATGCATCATTCGCATGCCAAGATCTTTGTGGGTGTAAAACGAATGATTCGTGAGCATATATCTATATAATTACGTACAACACATTGTTTTTATTCGCGTCACTCACGACCACACCGAGCCACAGTCCGGAACATACTAAGTGCAATTAAATCATAACAACAAAAAAAAAACAGCACATTCGCCTCACTCACGACCACACCGAGCCATAGTCCGGTACATACTAAGTGCAAATAAATCATAACAACAAACAATAACAACGCATTCGCCTCACTCACGACCACACCGAGCCACAGTCCGGTACATACTTAGTGCAATTAAATCATAACAACAAACAATAACAACATATTCGCCCCACTCACGACCACATCCCCCCCCCCCAACCAAAATTACCTCGGATCCTCGGTAATTTATTTCTTCAAATTAAAGTACAATTCTCGCTTGGCTTACATGGAACGTTTTCGCGAAATTCGTTTGGAGTTCCCAATTCAGTTCTCAATATATAGGCCGAGAAACGGCAATCTTTATAGAGAAACGGCAATCCCTTGAACTTTTGAGGCCAAGTTGCTGAAAGATGTGTGGCAGGGTTGCCGGTAAATTGCCACACCGGAACACTGCCACACATCAGTGTTCCTGTGTGGCAGTTTACAGTGAACAGTTTGTTCTTGGGAGTATTTCTTCCGGGGTGTTTTTTCCGGGGGCATTTTTTCCGCTTTGCAGTTTTCAGGGGTATGTTTACCAGTTTATAATCGTTTTTTTTTTTATTGGAGGTTTAACGACCACCGTGAGCAACACAATGGGCTATAAGCAGTCGCCCGTCCCTAATTTTGGGTCACTGGTTCCAGGGAAGGGAGAGAGCCAGTGCCGTAAGACAAACACAACAAACATCCATGCCTCACGGGATTCGAACCCGGGCCCCTTACGGACGAATGATCAGAGGCCATGGCTTAGACCACTGCGCCACCTTATATATTGTTGAGTAACAATGAAATTAACTATTGTTGCGTCACTTCATGGGACAGCATGCATGCGGCACGATTAGATTTCAACAATGGCTTTGACAATGACTCGTCGTTACCTATTTTCGTTATATCGGAATTTTTTACTTGGGATTTACTCAGGGATGTAGAAGAGCTTTAGCGCGGCTTAGCGGTGCTAAGGTAATATTTCTCTACCCAGCAAAAACAGTCTTCCTGTCCCAGCACTGGGCCACTGCTGCTGGCAGCCAGCACTGCGCGCAATGGCTCAGCACTATGTTGCCGCTGCCGAACCGTCAATAAAATGTCTGGGCGACCAACAGAAGGGCCAGCAGTTCAGGCCAACAGTTAGCACCCCATCAGTTGTCATATATCACAACAGGGCCATCAGTTATCCATCACAGGCAGTAGCTGCCACAAGTGGCCCTTCAGCGGCACTGCAAGGACGTGCCAGAAATGATGGCTCCGGCAACCACGTGACGTAACTGATGGCTTGCCGAATCTTGTCCACCAATTTCCCAGTAGTAGCCATTAAAAAAAAAAAAAATTAAAGATAACCGCAGTTTCCCAAAGCTACAACTTTTTTTTTTTCTCCCCTTACGAAACTTGTGAATTATAGCACTGCTCTGGGGAAATTTTCTCAACAGACCGGAAAAACGCCCATTTCGATCTGTGTGGATACGAACCAGGACTCTGCCGACCGGACTAATTTGCCACGCACGAGCGTGTGCTTGAAGCTGTCTGTTTCGTGCGGAATGTGTAATCGAATGGTTCTCTCTTTCATTTTACAATATTGCGAGGTATTTTTCATAAAGGTCAGTTTCATATAATTCATAAATTTATTTTTTCAACGTAACGATAGTTTTTTTTTACCTTAAGAATATATATTAATTCAACAATCGCCTTTCAGCACGACAAGGACAGTACAAAACTTTGGAAAGCGACTTTAAGTTGGTACACTCCTTGGAAATCAGTTACCCGGGTTCATGTCACATTCTGTTAATTTTGAACGTTGTATCTTTCCTTTTCGCTGTCCGAAGCTACATTCGTTTTTAAGAGGAAATATATTTTATTTTATTTCTCGTTATTTTTAGAAGCGAATTCCTCTCAGTCTTGTGTATTCAACCCATGGATGAGTACATTATATCCACATAGCGTTGCTTTTTTTTTTTTCAAATAATTAATAAATTTTGTACGCGTATAACTTTTTTCTCTCCTAACAAACTTTTTTTAATGTTTTTCCAGGACATTTGTTTCAAGCGGTTTCAAATTTTTTTCTTGTTATTCACCCACTCCATTCCATGAATTGTTATTAATCGGAATGGAGTGGGTGTATTTCATGGCTGTAATCTGGTATTTCATGGCTTAATCTGATATCTTCGTCAACGTGGAATTTCATTAGAAAATTAATTCGCCTCTCTACATATGGATTTTTTACTTAACATCCACTAAAATAACACGATGGCAATAGCGTCGTCTTCAGCTAACTGGTACCATGAGAGACACAGCAAGTGTTGCTTCTGCAGTCCCGTTGCTTCCACCTGCTGTTGGGGTTGCATTCGTTGCCAGCAACGGTCCACTAGTGGCACCTGCATCGAGGCCCACAATTCACGGCGATGCTGCCGTCTAGTCAATAGATTTTATATTCTCTTTACGCCGTCCCGGTGGCCGAGTGGTCAGAGGTGTAGGTTTCTGATTAGTAGTCTTATTTCATTGCTCTGTCCTGAGATTCGCCGTGAATTGTGGGCCCCCATCAATGGCTCGCCAACTGATAGCGCTGCCACCAACGGACCGCTACCGGGCCGTGAGCGGCAGATTTTAGCCAGCGGTGATCCATCACTGCCAGCTGGTGGCCAGCAGTTTCCCAGCACTTGTGTTTTTGCTGGGTAGGATTAGCGGCCATAAGGTACTTTTTATAGTTAGGTGGCTGCAGAAGATGGGTAAAGAAATATTTCAAATGATCATATATTTAAAAATAGCGAATAATGTGCTTTATATGATCATAACCGAAATATTCGTATTGCAAGGACGAAATTATACCTTTGAACGTCTCACAGATCATAAGGGTAGAGACAATACTGTTTATATCTGAGTATAACTTTCAACATGAGCTACTATCAGGGCTATATGCCATTGGCAGTCCCTGATTTGGGGCGTGGGAGGCGCACCATCCATGCTTCATGCGGAATGCAGATTACTAATCAGAAACCTACACCTCTGACCACTCGGCCACCGGGACGGCGTAAAGAGAATATAAAATCTATTGACTAGAGGGCAGTCCTCAAGATTATTTCCTTGCTCAGTCCTGGAAACACATAAATCTGGCCAATTTATGTGAATTTTCATTCAGGACTGACAACAGTCCAACGCATTTTCTATAAGAGAAAATGAGAATAATTGTGTGATAATTTTTCTTCTTAGTGGTCTCTCATTTCTCTTGACCCCATGCAGGAGGGGGATATACAGTATTACGTCATCTTAGAAAAAGTTGAGAAAAAGTCAGAAATCTTTTCTCGGAAATATCTCTTTCAAAATGAATCTTTATCTTCCTGTGAGTGTTGTTCCGTGTGCTTCCTTTGGGCACCTTTAGTTTTTTTTCCTTTCCTCTATGTTGTCAGCAGGTCGGCGTGAGGACATTTTACCTTAGTTGTACATGTAACTTCACTTCTTCATAAAATTTATATATATATATATATATAAGAGCAAAACTGAAGACTAAGGAAAAAATTTTAGAATTTAAAACGAAGGGTGCAAAATAACCTGAAAATCAAAACGCGCAACGCAGCAGTTTTGAAAATTCAGAATACACATTCTATAAAGAAGATACCTAAGCAAAAAAATACATATATAATTTTGACTCACACCTAGTACAACATAGAAAAGGTTATGTATCTACCTGTGTGAGTAAAAGGAGATAAGATAAAAAAATAAAATAAAACAACTGAATGTAGAAGGTGTCGAGAATACTGAGCCTTGGCTTTATCAAGGACCAGCAAAAACTCTGCATTTTCTCACTTCCACAAAGACCTAGTTGGAAATGGGTTTCTGCAAGGCCATAGATGCAAGTAACATTCCCACCTAAAATAGTTTAAAAAATATATATATAAGTCATGTCCTCCGTAGAGTAGCATGACCTAGCACTAGTTAACAATTTCGCTTGCATCCATTAACCTTCATGGCCCGACCCATGCTCTTCATCTGTTACTATTAAACAGAGAGAAGAAGATTAAAGAGAACTCAAGCTGTGAGAGTGACATAATAAATAGAAATGATTTTCAGCTATAACGAAATTCCAAGTTCGTTTGAGAGAGAATTTAAACCTGAAAAACAATGCAAAAGAAATCCAAATTTTACATTGCAATTAAAAAAGGAAATGTTAATTTATAACGAACAGATTTTTGAAAGAAAACTTGAGTCTAAAACCCCCTACTCTACAACTTATGACAGCACGAAAACGAGAATAAGTTAAAGATAATAATTAACTAAAGAAAACTTTGTGAAAGTTATATACCTTAAACAGTTAGTTGCAATATGTACAAAGTATTTCAGCAGTGCTTTAAGTGCATAATTAATTAGTTATTAAGAACTTAACTACTTTGAAAAAACAGCGCATAGACAGCGCATAGAAAAGGAACGAGCTTAGCCATCTTCTGTTCCTAGGTACCCCAAAAGACGCTCAAAGTTACAAAGAAAAGTAAGAGTTAAAACCCGCATAAATGTTAACAGACAAACCAATGCTTAAAAGCTGAAAAGCTAAAAAACGACAGAGAAAAGGTACATAAAGTACAAACATTGAACTTATAAAACCTAGAACCCAAAAACAAGGAAGAGAGCTTACCTCTTGTGTGACAAAAACTTTTCTCCTCACAAGAGGAGAACATGGCTGACCTCTTCCGCCACTCCCTAGACGCTGGGGGGCAGTGAGGGTGGGGCTGATGGCCTCCTCATACAGCAAGAAACCAACGCGCGGAGATTTTAACCAGAGAAAAAAATATATAAACTTAAGACTGTGGATCTGTATGATCAGAATGAGCAGAATTAACTCTCCAGAATACATGAGAAATATTATAAAATACACGAGCAGTTTATTTAATAATCTTTGCATGTATTAAATCACCTTAGTGAGCTTCTATAGATTAATCAGAATCTTATTAATTTTAATGTTGGTTTTACTATTTTTAGTATAGCTATCCTAGTGATGAATAACTAGTTTTCTTTTTTATTTGTTTTTATTTTCTTTTATAAACAGAGAGTATTATTAAATAAGATATTTGTTTTTATTTTCTTTTATAAATAGAGAGTATTATTAAATAAGATATGGTTATTTTTTATGCAGCAATTGAGATAAGAGTTCCAAGTTCCTACATCAACAAATTCTTTCATCAAAAGAACTTTAAGAAAAATTATTCTGAATAATAGAGTAAGGTTGGCAGATCTGCTTTAATTTTCTACACAGTTAATAATATGATTCTGACCAATCAAAGCCGTAAGGAAGTTGGCTAGAGGATGCCTATTAACTACCTAAAGGAACCTTAGTGCTATGGATATGACGGTCCTATTAAAACAAAAAATTAAATAATATAAACAAAATCACAAAAAAAGCTTAAAAATCTGTTTATAAAAGAAAATAAAAACAAATAAAAAAGAAAACTAGTTATTCATCACTAGGATAGCTATACTAAAAATAGTAAAACCAACATTAAAATTAATAAGATTCTGATTAATCTATAGAAGCTCACTAAGGTGATTTAATACATGCAAAGATTATTAAATAAACTGCTCGTGTATTTTATAATATTTCTCATGTATTCTGGAGAGTTAATTCTGCTCATTCTGATCATACAGATCCACAGTCTTAAGTTTATATATTTTTTCTCTGGTTAAAATCTCCGCGCGTTGGTTTCTTGCTGTATGAGGAGGCCATCAGCCCCACCCTCACTGCCCCCCAGCGTCTAGGGAGTGGCGGAAGAGGTCAGCCATGTTCTCCTCTTGTGAGGAGAAAAGTTTTTGTCACACAAGAGGTAAGCTCTCTTCCTTGTTTTTGGGTTCTAGGTTTTATAAGTTCAATGTTTGTACTTTATGTACCTTTTCTCTGTCGTTTTTTAGCTTTTCAGCTTTTAAGCATTGGTTTGTCTGTTAACATTTATGCGGGTTTTAACTCTTACTTTTCTTTGTAACTTTGAGCGTCTTTTGGGGTACCTAGGAACAGAAGATGGCTAAGCTCGTTCCTTTTCTATGCGCTGTCTATGCGCTGTTTTTTCAAAGTAGTTAAGTTCTTAATAACTAATTAATTATGCACTTAAAGCACTGCTGAAATACTTTGTACATATTGCAACTAACTGTTTAAGGTATATAACTTTCATAAAGTTTTCTTTAGTTAATTATTACCTTTAACTTATTCTCGTTTTCGTGCTGTCATAAGTTGTAGAGTAGGGGGTTTTAGACTCAAGTTTTCTTTCAAAAATCTGTTCGTTATAAATTAACATTTCCTTTTTTAATTGCAATGTAAAATTTGGATTTCTTTTGCATTGTTTTTCAGGTTTAAATTCTCTCTCAAACGAACTTGGAATTTCGTTATAGCTGAAAATCATTTCTATTTATTATGTCACTCTCACAGCTTGAGTTCTCTTTAATCTTCTTCTCTCTGTTTAATAGTAACAGATGAAGAGCATGGGTCGGGCCATGAAGGTTAATGGATGCAAGCGAAATTGTTAACTAGTGCTAGGTCATGCTACTCTACGGAGGACATGACTTATATATATATTTTTTAAACTATTTTAGGTGGGAATGTTACTTGCATCTATGGCCTTGCAGAAACCCATTTCCAACTAGGTCTTTGTGGAAGTGAGAAAATGCAGAGTTTTTGCTGGTCCTTGATAAAGCCAAGGCTCAGTATTCTCGACACCTTCTACATTCAGTTGTTTTATTTTATTTTTTTATCTTATCTCCTTTTACTCACACAGGTAGATACATAACCTTTTCTATGTTGTACTAGGTGTGAGTCAAAATTATATATGTATTTTTTTGCTTAGGTATCTTCTTTATAGAATATATATAAGATATATATATATATATATAAATTTTATGAAGAAGTGAAGTTACATGTACAACTAAGGTAAAATGTCCTCACGCCGACCTGCTGACAACATAGAGGAAAGGAAAAAAAACTAAAGGTGCCCATATATATATATATATATATATATATATATATATATATATATATATATATATATATCATCATCATCATCATTGTCAACCATTATCAATCCACTGCTGGACGAAGGTCTCCCCAAGTTTCCTCCACAACGGTCTGTCTTGTGCCAGTCTCCTCCATGTCACTCCCGCATATTTACGAATTTCATCCACCCATCTCCCATGTGGTCTTTTTCTGGGTCTTTTCCTGTCCCTTGGAATCCAATCTAAAATTTCGGCTGTCCATCTATGGTCTGTCCTTCTGGCAGTATGTCCAGCCCATTGCCATTTCAGGGATTTAACTCTGATCATGATGTCTTCCACTCTCGTCATTTTTCGGATCCACGAGTTCCTCTTCTTATCTCTCCTGGTTATACCAAGCATGCACCTCTCCATGCTTCTTTGAGTTGTCTGCAGCTTTTGTATGTCTCTTTTAGTTAAGGTCCACGTCTCTGCACCATACGTAAGCACTGGAAGGATGCATTGATCAAACACTTTTCTTTTAAGACATAATGGCATATTGCTCTTGAAAATTATGCTGTTTCTTCCAAAAGCTCTCCAGGCAAGTTTTGTACGCCGATTAATTTCTTCATCAATGTGACCCTCACTTGATATCTGCTGTCCAAGATAAACATACGTATCTGTTATCTCCAGTTTTTCTCCATCAATCGATAAATCTTCATTTCTTGTAAAAGCATTGAACATCACTTTTGTCTTCTGAAAGTTCATTTTTAATCCCACTTCTTTACTCTTGTCAGCAAGTTCCTGGATCATACTCTGCAGCTCTGATGGGGTAGTTGCAAAAATGACTACGTCATCAGCAAAACGAAGGTGGGTTAGATAATCTCCATTAATCTTTATCCCTTTGTTTTCCCAGTTCAGTGATTGAAAGACATTTTCCAATGTGGCATTAAAGAGCTTCGGAGATATGGTGTCACCTTGTCTCACTCCCTTTCCAATAAAAAAAAAATTGGAAAATATATATATATATATATATATATATATATATATATATAAGAGGGATGTAAGGTCAGGTGATGCGTAACATCACAGCCTCTCCTTGACAAATGTCAACCCCGCCTTCTCGTGGTGCATCCTGTTCCCACTAAAGGGGCTCTGACGACCGCAAATAGCGGTATAACTATACCATCGGGATCAGAGGAAATGCTATCCCACACTCACCAACCCGCTTGGCCAGCGTGGTGAGTTATGGCCAAACACCTCCAAAATGCCTCTACAACTTAAATCTTGGCCCTCAGTCTCCGGCAGCTGGAATGTACCTGGCCAAGGCAGCGGCCAGTGCGACATGAAGGCAGAGGGTGCTAAGAATCCCCGGAGGACCGGACTAGGCTGCCATTTGATGCTGACCTTGGCTACCTACAACGGATGATCCCTATCTTCTGATTCAAGGCTTCTTGAATTGGAAGAGGAACTACAAAGGATCAAGTGGGACATCGTCGGGCTGAGTGAGGTAAGGAGAAAAGGAGAAGATCTCATTGAACTGAAAAGTGGACATCTCTTCTATTATCGTGGGACAGATACTGGCAGAACTAGTGGTGTTGGATTTATAATAAACAAGAAACTGAAGGATAAAGTGGTAGAAGTTGAAAGTTCCTCTGACAGAGCTGCACGACTCGTTATCCAACTATCGAGAAGATACCAGGCTCAGATTATTCAAACTTATGCACCCACCACAAGTCATCCTGAAGAAGAAATTGAAGAATTTTATGAGGAAATTCGTCATCTAAATAATAAAGGTAAGCAGCACTTAAAGATAATTATGGGAGATTTCAATGCAAAAATAGGGCACCGGCAACAGAATGAAACTTCAGTAGGTAAATTCGGTCACGGCAACAGAAACCAGCGTGGAAATACTCTCGTTGAGTTTGCAGAGGCAGAAGGATTTTTCATCTTGAATTCCTTTTTCAAGAAAAAGCCACACAGGAAATGGACATGGAGACATCCAATTGGGACGACAAGTGAAATTGATTTTATTATGTGTAACAAAAAATTCGTCATCGAAGACTGCAGTGTGCTAAACAAGTTCAACACAGGTAGTGACCATAGATTGGTGAGATGTAAGATGCACCTCAACACTAAACTGGAACGTGGCAAGCTCATAAGACAAACAAAATGTATTGACATAACCAACCTTAAAAAGCACCATAATACTTTCAAGTTGGAACTGAAGAACAGATTCTCTGCTTTAGAAGGCCTAACATCGGAAGAAGTGGATATTTCTGGAAGTTAACAGAAAAGTAACCAAAGCTCTTATGGAAACAGCAACAAAATTAGCTGGGTCTAAGAACAAGTTGCATGTAAACAAATTATCAGGAAAAACCAAAATGTTGATGCAAAAAAGAAGAGAGATGAGGACAACTAAAGAAGATGTGACTTCCAAAGTGGAATATATAGAGCTATGCAAGACAGTAAGAAAAAGTATCACTGAAGACGTAAGAAAATTCAACTGTGAACTAGTAAGGAAAGCAATTGAAAACAACCAAAGCCTAAAGATAGCAAAGGGACATCTCAGTAAGGGAAGAAAACAGATTATGGCTCTGAGAAAAGAAGATGGTTCTATAACAAGAAATAGAGGCAGAAATTTTGACAAGAGTGAAAGATTTCTACTCCAAACTATATGAAAGGGATGATACATGTACTCCAGACATCATGAAAGGTACCAGAGTTCTTCCAGTCCTCCCAGCAGAAGTTGCTCATGCAATCAAGAACATGAAGCGGGGGAAAGCTCCAGGAGAAGATGGAATTACTATAGACATCATACAAGAAGCAAGTGGAGAAATTGAAACAGTACTCGCCCAAATTTTCACTCGATGCCTTAATGAAGGGAAGATTCCTGAGGATTGGAACAATGCTACAATGATCCTGCTACATAAAAAAGGTGACATTGAGGATCTCAGGAACTACAGACCATCAGCCTCCTATCAGTGGTTTATAAAATCTTCACTAAAGTTCTTTCACACCGCTTGAAGGTAACACTGGACATGGCTCAACCGAGAGAACAAGCTGGATTCAGGAGTGGCTACAGCACAATAGATCATATCCACGTACTGAGAGAACTAATTGAAAGAGCGAGGGAATATGAGCTTCCATTGTGCATGGCTTTTATCGATTATGAAAAAGCCTTTGATTCGGTGAAACCATCAGCAGTTACCACGGCTCTGAAATCCTGCGGTATTGAAGATGCATACATTAATATTATTAATAACATCTATGAAAATGCAAGTGCAAAGATTCGGCTGTTTGAAAATACAACACACATAAAAATTGGAAAGGGAGTGAGACAAGGTGACACCATATCTCCGAAGCTCTTTAATGCCACATTGGAAAATGTCTTTCAATCACTGAACTGGGAAAATAAAGGGATAAAGATTAATGGAGATTATCTAACCCACCTTCGTTTTGCTGATGACGTAGTCATTTTTGCAACTACCCCATCAGAGCTGCAGAGTATGATCCAGGAACTTGCTGACAAGAGTAAAGAAGTGGGATTAAAAATGAACTTTCAGAAGACAAAAGTGATGTTCAATGCTTTTACAAGAAATGAAGATTTATCGATTGATGGAGAAAAGCTGGAGATAACAGATACGTATGTTTATCTTGGACAGCAGATATCAAGTGAGGGTCACATTGATGAAGAAATTAATCGGCGTACAAAACTTGCCTGGAGAGCTTTTGGAAGAAACAGCATAATTTTCAAGAGCAATATGCCATTATGTCTTAAAAGAAAAGTGTTTGATCAATGCATCCTTCCAGTGCTTACGTATGGTGCAGAGACGTGGACCTTAACTAAAAGAGACATACAAAGGCTGCAGACAACTCAAAGAAGGCATGGAGAGGTGCATGCTTGGTATAACCAGGAGAGATAAGAAGAGGAACTCGTGGATCCGAAAAATGACGAGAGTGGAAGACATCATGATCAGAGTTAAATCCCTGAAATGGCAATGGGCTGGACATACTGCCAGAAGGACAGACCATAGATGGACAGCCGAAATTTTAGATTGGATTCCAAGGGACAGGAAAAGACCCAGAAAAAGACCACATGGGAGATGGGTGGATGAAATTCGTAAATATGCGGGAGTGACATGGAGGAGACTGGCACAAGACAGACCGTTGTGGAGGAAACTTGGGGAGACCTTCGTCCAGCAGTGGATTGATAATGGTTGACAATGATGATGATGATGATGATATATAAGAAGTGGATATTTCTGAAGTTAACAGAAAAGTAACCAAAGCTCTTATGGAAACAGCAACAAAATTAGCTGGGTCTAAGAACAAAGTGCATGTGAACAAATTATCAGGAAAAACCAAAATGTTGATGCAAAAAAGAAGAGTGATGAGGACAACTAAAGAAGATGTGACTTCCAAAGTGGAATATATAGAGCTATGCAAGACAGTACGAAAAAGTATCACTGAAGACGTAAGGAAATTCAACTGTGAACTAGTAAGGAAAGCAATTGAAAACAACCAAAGCCTAAAGATAGCAAAGGGACATCTCAGTAAGGGGAAAAAACAGATTATGGCACTGAGAAAAGAAGATGGTTCTGTAACAAGAAATAGAGGCGAAATTTTGACAAGAGTGAAAGATTTCTACTCCAAATTATATGAAAGGGATGATACATGTACTCCAGACATCATGAAAGGTACCAGTACCAGAGTTCTTCCAGTCCTTCCAGCAGAAGTTGCACATGCAATCAAGAACATGAAGCGGGGAAAAGCTCCAGGAGAAGATGGAATTACTGTAGACATAATACAAGAAGCAAATGGAGAAATCGAAACAGTACTCGCCCAAATTTTCACTCGATGCCTTAATGAAGGGAAGATTCCTGAGGATTGGAACAACGCTACAATGATCTTGCTACATAAAAAACGTGACATTGAGGATCTCAGGAACTACAGACCTATCAGCCTCCTATCAGTGGTTTATAAAATCTTCACTAAAGTTCTTTCACACCGCTTGAAGGTGACACTGGACATGGCTCAACCGAGAGAACAAGCTGGATTCAGGAGTGGCTACAGCACAATAGATCATATCCACGTACTGAGAGAACTAATTGAAAGAGCGAGGGAATATGAACTTCCATTGTGCATGGCTTTTATTGATTATGAAAAAGCCTTTGATTCGGTGAAACCATCAGCAGTTGCAATGGCTCTGAAATCCTGCGGTATTGAAGATGCATACATTAATATTATTAATAACATCTATGAAAATGCAAGTGCAAAGATTTGGCTGTTTGAAAATACAACACACATAAAAATTGGAAAAGGAGTGAGACAAGGTGACACCATATCTCCGAAGCTCTTTAATGCCACATTGGAAAATGTCTTTCAATCACTGAACTGGGAAAACAAAGGGATAAAGATTAATGGAGATTATCTAACCCACCTTCGTTTTGCTGATGACATAGTCATTTTTGCAACTACCCCATCAGAGCTACAGAGTATGATCCAGGAACTTGCTGACAAGAGTAAAGAAGTGGGATTAAAAATGAACTTTCAGAAGACAAAAGTGATGTACAATGCTTTTACAAGAAATGAAGATTTATCGATTGATGGAGAAGAGCTGGAGATAACAGACACGTACGTTTATCTTGGACAGCAGATATCAAGTGAGGGTCACATTGGTGAAGAAATTAATCGGCGTACAAAACTTGCCTGGAGAGCTTTTGGAAGAAACAGCATAATTTTCAAGAGCAATATGCCATTATGTCTTAAAAGAGAAGTGTTTGATCAATGCATCCTTCCAGTGCTTACGTATGGTTGCAGAGACGTGGACCTTAGCTAAAAGAGACATACAAAGGCTGCAGACAGCTCAAACAGGCATGGAGAGGTGCATGCTTGGTGTAACCAGGAGAGATAAGAAGAGGAACACGTGGATCCGAAAAATGACAAGAGTGGAAGACATCATGATCAGAGTTAAATCCCTGAAATGGCAATTGGCTGGACATACTGCCAGAAGAACAGACCATCGATGGACAGCCGAAATTTTAGATTGGATTCCAAGGGACAGGAAAAGACCCAGAAGAAGACCACATGGAAGATGGGTGGATGAAATTCGAAAGTATGCGGGAGTGACATGGAGGAGACTGGCACAAGACAGACCGTTGTGGAGGAAACTTGGGGAGAACTTCGTCCAGCAGTGGATTGATAATGGTTGACAATGATGATGATGATGATGATGATGATATATAATGAAAATATTACAGAACAAAAATTTCCAAAACAAGTGAAAACTGGAACAGGTTGCCGTCATCAGGAGAGCATCAACCTGTGGGAGTGGCTTGTCTAGTACCAACAAAACGACAAGGCAAGCCAAAATTGTCGGTTGGTCATGCTCCCTAGGCCACAAAACCAAATTCTAATAAGCACAAAAATTCCAAAAATCAAATTTATAAAACTAAAAAAAGAATTAAAAGCTTACCGGCAGAACAAAACCCGCCATGACAAAAAGTCAAACAAGACTGAACAGAGCACCCACAAGAACCCAAATATATACACTGATAAAAAAGGTGGTCACGGTTAATCAACTACCTGGTAAGCCAAAAAATGTGTGAATTGACAAGATGCAAAACTGTGTGTGTAGATACGATCTTCAGCTATAAGAGACCCACCAAATATCACTTTATGTTACCTATATACTTAAAATTGTTAGGTCCTAGGTTATAAAGCATGTCAATGTGTAATTTGAAACTCTTGGACACCGAATTATAGTTCAAAATTAAATAGTTAAAATGATGTCTTACGAAATTTTTAGGAAAATTGTTAGATTTTATATATATAAATACTTAAGAGCAGAGCCGAAAACATAAGAAAAACACTCAAGAATTTAAAACGAAAGTTGCATAAAAACCCGAAGAACAAAACGCGCCACGCAGCAGTTATGAAAATTCAGAATTCACATTCTATTAAAAATAGACTGAAGCAAAAAAAAAAAAAAATTTTTGACTCACACCAAGTACAACATAGAAAAGGTTATATATTGACCTGTGTGAGTAAAAAGAGAAAAAAATAATAATAGAAAAGCAGAATGTAGAAAGTGTCGAGAATACCGAGCCTTGGCTTTATCATGGACCAGCAAAACTCTGCATTTTCTCACTTCCACAAAGACCTATTTGGAAATGGGTTTCTGCAAAGCCATAGATGCAAGTAATAAGCCCACCAAAAAATTTAAAATATATATATAGATGTCATAACCTCCACAGAGTTGTATGACGAAGCTTTAGTTAACATTTTAGCATGCATCTATAACTTTCTTGGCAGAACCCAAGCTCTTCATCTGTTACTAATAAACAGAAAGAAGATAATTATAGAAAACCTAAGTTGTAAGAGTGACTTAATGAATCAGAATTAATGTTCAGCAATAACACATTGCCATTTGCAGCAACAATTTGGACTTCAATCACCACATTAATATACTATTAGACAGTTTTCTAGAAAACAAAATTCCTACTTCTTTCATCAAAAGAACTTTAAGAGAAATTATTCTGAATAATAGAGTAAGGTTGGCAGATCTGTTTTATTTTTCTACACAGTTAATAATATGATTCTGACCAATGAAAGCCTTTTTGGAAGTTGGTCTAGAGGATGCATATTAACTACAAAAATGAACCTTAGTGCTATGGATAAGAAGGTCCTATTAAAAATAAAAAATTAAATAATATAGACAAAATCACAAAAAATCTTAAAAATCTGTTTATAAAAGAAAATAAAAATAAATATAAAAGAAAACTAGTTATTTACTCACTAGAATAGCTATACTAAAAGTAGTAAAACTAACATTAAAATTAATAGGATTCTGAATAGTCTATAGAAGCTCACCAAGGTGATTAAATACATACAAAGGTTATTAAATACACTACTTGTGTATTTCATAATATTTCTCATGTATTCTGGAGAGTTAATTCTGCTCTTTCTGATCAAACAGGTCCACATTCTTAATTATATTTTTCTCTAGTTAAATCTCCGCGAGTAGGATTTTTTTCAGGGTGTGGAGGCCTTCAGCCCTACCCACACTGCACCCCCCCCCCCTCGCGACTAGGGAGTGGCAGGGGTGAATGAAAGTTTGGGGTAAAAGGTCGGCCATGTTTCTTCAAGAGTGGAAGAAGTAAAGTTGCATAAGAGGTAAGCTCCCTTCTTTGTCTTTAGGTTTTGGGTTTTCCAAGTTCAATGTTTGAACTTTTTAAACATTTTTTCTAATTTTTGCTTTAAGCATTTAGGCACTAGCAAGTACATTAACTTTTTTGCGGATTTTAACTCTCTCTTTTCTTTGTAACTTTGCGCGTTTTTAGGGGCTCTTAGGCTAAGCAGCTGGCCGTTTTTTTGTTCTTGTAGTCAACGATGTGTTTTCAATGTCGTTAAGATCCTAATAACTACTTAATTATGCACTTAAAGCACTTCTGAAATACTTTGTACATATTGCAACTAACTGTTTATGTCATATAACCTTCACAAAGCGTTTCTTTAGTTTATTATTGTCTTTATTTTATTCTCGTTTTTGAGTTGTCAGAAGTTGTGGAGTAGGGGTTTTGTAATCCAGTTTTCTTTCAGGAATCTGTGCTTTAAAAAAATGTATATTTCCTTTTTTTATTGCAAAGTTTAAGAATTTGTAGCACTTTAGTATTGCTATTCAGGTTTAAATTCTCTCTTAGGCGACTAGGTAACTTGGCAATATGTTATTGCTGAACATTAATTCTGATTCATTAAGTCACTCTTACAACTTGAGTTTTCTATATTTATCTTCTTTCTGTTTATTAGTAACAGATGAAGAGCTTAGGTTGGGCCAGGAAAGTTATAGATGCATGCTAAAATGTTAACTAAAGCTTCGTCATACAACTCTGTGGAGGTTATGACATATATACATATATTTTAAATTTTTTGGTGGGCTTATTACTTGCATCTATGGCTTTGCAGAAACCCATTTCCAAATAGGTCTTTGTGGAAGTGAGAAAATGCAGAGTTTTGCTGGTCCTTGATAAAGCCAAGGCTCGGTATTCTCGACACTTTCTACATTCTGCTTTTCTATTATTTTTTTCTCTTTTTACTCACACCGGTCAATATATAACCTTTTCTATGTTTGTACTTGGTATGAGTCAAATTTTTTTTTCTTTTTTGCTTCAGTCTATTCTTAATAGAATATATATATATATATTAGGAAAATTGTTAGATTATATATATATATATACTTAAGAGCAGAGCCGAAAACATAAGAAAAACTTAAGAATTTAAAACGAAAGTTGCAAAATAACCTGAAGATCAAAACGCGCAACGCAGCAGTTATGAAAATTCAGAATTCACATTCTATTAAGGAGAGACTGAAGCAAAAAAATTTTTGACTCATACCAAGTACAACATAGAAAAGGTTATGTATTGACCGGTGTGAGTAAAAAGAAAAAGATAGAAAAACTGAATGTAGAAAGTGTCGAGAATACTGAGCCTTGGCTTTATCAAGGACCAGCAAAAACTCTGCATTTTCTCACTTCCACAAAGACCTATTTGGAAATGGGTTTCTGCAAAGTCATAGATGCAGGTAATAAGCCCACCAAAAAAATTTTAAAAGTTTAAAAAATATATATATATGTCATAACCTCCACAGAGTTGTATGACCAAGCTTTAGTTAACAATTTAGCTTGCATCCATAACTTTCCTGGCCCGACCCATGCTCTTCATCTGTTACTAATAAACAGAAAGAAGATGATTATAGAAAACTCAAGTTGTAAGAGTGACATAGTGAATCAGAAA
Organism: Macrothele yani; assembly: GCA_039090855.1. NCBI lineage: Eukaryota > Metazoa > Arthropoda > Arachnida > Araneae > Macrothelidae > Macrothele > Macrothele yani. The sequence goes on along the minus strand of CM077016.1, from coordinate 68,484,079 downwards.
TAATGTTCAGCAATAACAAATTGCCAAGTTACCTAGTCGCCTAAGAGAGAATTTAAACCTGAATAGCAATACTAAAGTACTACAAATTCTTAAACATTGCAATAAAAAAGGAAATATTATTTGTTTAACCACCACCATAAGGAAAAGTATTTGTAAATTATAAAAAAAAATAAAAAATTATGAAATAATTATTTGTTGTGCGCAACAGTCTGCCCCATTCAGAATTTGTGAATATGCCAGTGTAAAGATGCAGTGTATATGATGACTCTGAGATCTTCCTTTCCTTTAATTTCCTTCCCACCCCCACAGCAGCTCGGAGAAAAAAACTGTAGTGAGAAGTTATGTAGCAATTAAGGCTAAGTGATAAGAGTTTTATGAGTGCGAAAAATATTTTTACTAAGCTCTTCTTTCTTCGATTCCTCGACTGTAACACCACAGATATCTCATTCATTTACCTCAGAATCTTAGGAACAAGGCTTATTAGTCACACTGTATAAATGTGATTTAATATTAGTTACATTTATTCAGTGTGACTATATTACTTGGTTACATCTGTTCAGTGTGACTATATTACTTGGTTACACATGTTCAGTGTGACTCAAATAATAATCCACAATGAACATTTGAAATCGTTTGAAATGACAGAGCGTGTCTTTAAAAACACTGCATATCTTTAGGATGTGACTAACAAGCAACAGTTCTTTTCTTTATTAAAAAAAATGCTCAAATTAAGCGCTTTAAATAAAAGTAATTAGTAATAAGTTTTAAAAACATACTGGACGATAAAAATAGCAAATTTGAATTCGCAATGTTTTTAAAACCTTTGAGTCTTTCCAAATCTTTTTCACCTAATCAGTTTACCGCTAAGGCACTTTTTTAATTAGAACTACATCACTGGATTTACTTTACTACTGTTGGGAAAGATGCATAGCATCAAAAATGCAAAATTGAAATGATACAGCACGAACGATGGATAACTCAAAAGAAATTACTTCTCGGGGTGAATCAATAGGAACACCTGCGCCAATGCTTCTCAAACACATGGGCACATCGCATGTTTGTTCAAAGGGACAGTGAAGAGGGATTTTTTTTTTCTTGTTTTCGTAGGAAAGTAGAGGTGGACGCGTAGTTATGCAGAAGTCTGAAATACGTCCGTTACTTTCTAAATGATTATGAGATGCTAAGCTGCTTTTAAAAAACTTTCAGGTACTTAATTGCCTATAAAGAAGTGTTGTGATGGGGAAGTTTTAGCTAAATGGAGCCCTCCAGGCATTGAGAAATAGTGCTAAAGAGAAATCTTTGTGTGTGTGTGTGTGTGAGAGAGAGAGAGAGAGAGTGCTCTAAACTTCTTCCTGTTCATTGCTTTGAGGTCAGTAGGAATAGTTTTACGATGCTTGTCCGGAAGAAAAGGGGTTGTCTGAATTTCTGGTTTTTGCAGTAGAACCCGCTTGTAACGAACACGTATTTAAGCGAGATCCCCGAATTAACGACAAGAAAAGAAACTTTCGTTTCGTATATTGTTAATTCAAAGCTAATTTGATCGTTTTTAAAGAACAAAATTTGATGAAATTCTATATTTAACGAGGCAGAGAACCTGCTGTGCATTGTAGAAATGGTGGCATACAGGACAAAATTGCAGCTTCACAGTGAACTTTTTTGTGCTAGTGTAACAATGCTGATAGAAAAGCAATGGAAAGGTAGTACATCGAGTGTTCAACAAGAAAGTTGTTCAAGAGAATATCCGCTACCTACTCCGAGGAGGGTGTATCGCGTCAGCAGAGTTGAAAACAGGCGACCTACTCTTAGGTAAAAAGAAAATGGGTGAGGTTCACGAATACGTACCAAGTGGATTTCTGGAATATGATTGCAGAGATAGATAGATAGGGGCGTTATGGAATACGATGTATCTAGAAAGGAAACAGGAGACAGCGCAATTCCTGAAATTGTGTTTTGTCCCTTTCACCCTCCAGGTGAGTGTTGCATTGGAAAATCAGTGCTGCTTTTGCTTCACGTGTGTCGTTAAACAGCGGTCGATCTCACATACCTGTCAAGTAGGAAACTTCTATAATTGACAAAATGTCTAAGACAAAAGTGTTTTCTCTAAGCTACTAAGTAGCCATCATTAGAGAGCTATAAAATGGAGAAAAAATGTTGCCATATGTTATGACACATACATGGATATACACTATATTGACAAAAGTCACCGGACACTTAGAAGAGAAACACAACATAGCATTTGTTGACGTACATTGGTACGGTGTCGGTCCACCTTTGGCCTTAATGCATGCACTGACTCTTCGAGACATGCTTTCGACAAGGTTTTGGAACACAGCGATAGGTATGCGCTTCCATTCAGTACTGTAACGAAGTAAATTTCTCCGTCATTTTTGTCCACGCCGGGGCTCGAACCCGGGTCCCCTCATTCCGGAATAAGTTTGTGACGTATATTCTAAATTAACTTTCCTTTTTAGTTTCTTTCCTTATGTAAATCTTGAGTTTATTCTCAGTTATACTTCACTCTTAACGTAATATCTTTTCTCTCAAACGAATACTGTTGGCAACATAATTGAGGTTGAATGAACGTGACATATGCCTGATATAAGATAAAAACGAGAGATAAAAGTGACGACTAAACTGTTGCTAAAAGAGCGTTGCTTGGAGAAGTGTTGCAAGTTGAGCGTTGTGTTAAGAGCTGTGTGGTGTGTGGAGAGTTTAATGCGAAGTACTATGTGATGTTATGATTTGTTATGGAAGCGCCACATTGATAACAACAGAAGTCAAACTTACGGAAAAGATGCATAAAGCATCTTTTCCGTAAGTTTGACTTCTGTTGTTTACATGTTTCGTCTGGCCGTTAAGGATAAATTTAGGAACTATTTCCTCTTATGGTTATGTTTTTTTAAATAACGTAGAAGTACGAAAAGACTTCTACCTCATAAGTTGCTCTACCAATTGAGCTACGCGGACGTTCATTATCGCTGCTATCTGCCTTTATGTCGTATGCGTCCTGCTGGGAAGGCACGACACATCTCCCCCGCCCCGAAAGAGGGCCGGGGGCATGGCCCACGGGTCAGACGTGACCATGAATTGTCACAGGCAGCCATCCGCTGTAGAACGTGCACTTCAGAACTCCCACTCAATCTAGTGTGTGGAATGCAACATCACACACTTTTATTTTTCGAAGCGCTGGAGAAGGGATTCTCTTATTTTTCCTCTCTCGCGGTGTGGAAAGAACATCACACCATTGCGAGATCTTGAACGGCCGGGTCATCTGGAAAGTTCGGGCGCCATTATAACGAAGTAAATTTCTCCGTCATTTTTGTCAAGGAGCTGAATCCTGTTGAAATACACTGGTGTGCAAAAATTAAGGATGAAGAGGAGAAATTAGCATAACAGCGGAAAGAGCAGGCAGAACGGACCGAAAGACCACTCAGGAGATAGACTAGGGTCCGATAGGTAGGGCATGCGCATATATGCAGCATGACGTAGGAGGAATGTCGGAAGGGTATAAAGCACACGGGCGGTGTACGCTCAGCAATTCGGTGAAAGCTATTGCACGGTGTACATCGGTTTGAACGACTTCGAGTTGCTGCCACCGTGTGATATGACCAACAGGCAATCCAGTAGACGACATATGGATGACTTTACCCGAGGTCGCGTCATTGGGAAGTTGGAAGAAGGTCGAAGTGTGACTAGTGTGGCCGAGGAGTTCGGAATTGCTCACAGCATCGTTTCACGAGCTTGGAGAGCATTTCAAACGACAGGAATAGCTGTCCGAGAGTTTAGCAGTGGTCGTCCACGAGCAACCACGGCTGCGGACGACCTGTATATTGCCCTACAGGCAAGAAGAGACAGACGGCAGACAGCGCGAGAAATCGCAAGGCACATGCAACAGACAACTGGACGTCCGTTATCGCGTTTTACCGTGGCCAGGAGGCTGCACAAAGGTGGTCTATTTGCACGACGACCAATACGGTGTGTGCCATTAACGCCTGCTCATCGGAGACGGTGGTTTCTGTGGTGCCAGGAGCACAAGAACTGGACACATTAGCAATGGGGTCGAGTTCTCTTTACGGATGAGAGCCGATTTAGTCTGACGAGCGATTCTGGATGTATACACATCTGGAGAGAGCAGGGAACACGCAATCACACCTCCAGCATCATCGAAAGGGACCGGTTTGGAGGTGGCGGAGTTCTCGTTTGGGGCGGTATCATGCTTGGTAGCCGTACTGACCTCCACATCTTCCAAGGAAGTTCAGTCACTGGTGTCCGCTATTGTACCGAGGTTCTCCTGCCTCACGAGCGTCTGTTTAGAGGTGCTGTGGGTTCTGAGTTCCGCTTCATGGACGACAACGCTACACCTCATCGTACAGTGGCTGTCGCAGAGCTGTTGGAGAGTAAAGATATTCAACGCATGGATTGGCCCGCAAGGTCCCCGGACCTAAATCCAATCGAACACTTGTGGGACCTTCTCGGGAGATGCTTGGCAGCACGTCACCAGCCGCCAGCAACGATTCCGCAGATGTGATTGGCGCTACAAGAGCAATGGGCCGCGATTCCTCAACAGCTCTTTGACAACCTCGTCCTCAGCCTGGACAGACGTTGTAAATCCTGCAACGCAGTCAGGGGTGATCATATCCCCTACTAAAGACTGGATTTTTCTTGGCAGCCGCCTGTCACATGGACGTTTCTGTCTTCTGTCTAGCTGTGCTCGAAGCTACCTTTTCAATAAAGTGCCTTTGTATTCTTTGGATTCCTTGTTTTGTCTGTTTTGCTCACTTGTCCCATATTCTTACATCTTGGGGATCTTATGGTATGATTTGAGTCGATGTGGAGCACTTCTGCACGATGTTACATTCGAAAAACCGTCTCGTGCTTAATCTTTGCATGCCAGTGTATATAGGCTTCATATCCTGAAAAAGATCACGTTCCAAAGGCTTTAGTTTTGGTTCAAGTGTGATGTATTTTTTGCCATTTAAATTATCATTAATAACACAAATTCTGCCCATAACTTTTGCTGTCGTACAACCCCAGGTAACACTGACTGGATGTCTCATGGTAGCGCAATGCATTCAGGCAGCAAATCTTCTCCATTTCTTCTTCTTAGATACTTTATTCCATCACTACCAAATATAGATATTCTGGTCTCATCACTCCAGACGACAGTCTCATTGTTCCTCAGACCAATTGTTATGGTTTCTAGCCCATTCTAATATCTTCCTTATTTGTCTGGGAGAAATGGCTTTTCCCTTGGAATTCTAGAATTTAAACCACAGTATTTTATCCTCAGTGATGGGGCTTAAATTTAGAACTCGAGAAAGGGGAAGGGAGTGTACCAAAACAGTGTTTGGCTCGACAGAACATTTGCTACGTGAGTTTTTAGTTTTTGAAGCCGTCAAAGTGGCAAACAAACTTTGCCATTTTAGTGTAATTTGGTTTTCTTCTACAAGAATGTTGAAATGCAAGCATATATTTACTTCTTTTTTCTTGGTTAGCATAAGGCCTACCGACCCAGAATATGGCGGCCCACCGGCTCAGAATACCGCGGCCCACCCGGAATTCTCCCGGTATCTCGGCGGTCCAGTCCGCTCCTGGTAGCTTCTTTCCATACTTTGTCCTAAACTGTTGCTGAACACTGACAGGATTTTTTGCTTCTGTCTGCCACACAACATATTGTGCCTTCTCAATTACAGACGCTATTTTAACTGAACAGCTGCTACAACGATCCTAGTGGCAGATGCCATAGACAAAACACAAAACACACCAGCACAGAAATTCTATGCGTGCATGAAATCAACTGCAAAATGAAAACGGATCTAAGTCACGTCATTAAAACACCGTAGCTCATTGTAATCAAGGTAATCATCTGTACAAAGGCAGTTCCATAAAAACTGAGAGTAATTTTTTTTGAGTTGGAAACAGTGCGAAGGGGTAAAATAACCACGCAGACGACTAACTGAATTAAGAAAGTATGTATGGCAACAGTTAGCAGCCGTGGCAGACGATTCCGATTTTGTTATTGCGCAGTTGTTTAAAGTACGTCTGCATTTCGCCATACACCTATGGAGATGAGTGATTCAGAGTTAACAAGTGAAATGCGTTCTGCGATAAAATTTTGCTACCGGTTGGGTAAAACGGCTCTAGAAACAGTTGATTTAATGAAAAAAAAGCTTACAAAGATAAATGTTTGGGTAAGTCAACGGTTTTTAGATGGCACCATGATTTCCTTAAAGGGCATTTGTCGGCAGAACTCGCTCCTACGCCTGGTCGACCTGAAAGTGTTGTCACAGAGCATATTATTAACACTGAGCAATCCTACAAGAAGATCGACGAATGACGTGTGAAAACATAGCGGCGTCAACTAATATTTCAAAAACGTCGACATTCCTCATTCTACGCGACAAATTACTGCTGCATCGTGTGTGTTCCAGATGGGTACCTCATCACCTGTGACGAGAGAACAATTGTTAGCCAGAGTTCAGGTGTGTCATGAGTGGAAACAAATGATTGCAAAGGATCCAAACTTAACTTTCTAAACACAGTAATAACTGCTGATGAAACATGGGTCTACTATTTCCACTCCCTCACGAAACGCGCAACGAGTGTCTGGAAAAAAGTCCGTCGAACCAAATCAACTGGGAAGGTGATGATGATAATTTTCTTTGATCATAAAGGTGTAGTCTATCAGCATGGCGTTCTGTAACGTACCTAGGAGATGTGACGTACCTGCCAGAAGGACGCACACGACATAAAGGCAGATAGGAATCAGAATAAAACGTCCGCGTAGCTCAATTGGTAGAGCAACTTATTCCGGAATGAGGGGACCAGGGTTCGAATCCTGGCGCGGATAAAAATGACGGAGAAATTCACTTCGTTGTAATGGCGCCCGAACTATCCGGATGACCCGACCGTTCAAAATCTCGCAATATTGTGATGTTCTTTCCACACCGCGAGATAGAAAAAATCAGAGAATCCCTTCTCCAGCGCTTCGAAAAATAAATGTGTGTGACGTTGCATTCCACACACCAGATTGACTGGGAGTTCTCAAGTGCACGTTCTACAGTGGATGGCTGCCTGCAACGATTCATGGTCACGGCTGACCCGTGGGCCATGCCCCCGGCCCTCTTTGGGGGGGGAGATGTGACGTGCCTGCCAGCAGGACGCACACGACATAAAGGCAGATAGTAGTCAGAACAAACGTCCGCGTAGCTTAATTGGTAGAATGACTTATTCCGGAATGAGGGGATCCGGGTTCGAATCCTGGCGTGGACAGAAATGACGGAGAAATTTACTTCGTTATAGTTCCTCCACAAATTACTGTCAATGCTGAGTATTACATACATTTGAGTCTCGAAGCGTCTGCGACGACACATGTCGATTAACCGACCGGAACTGGTGGGCAAGTGGACCCTACACCAATGTAACGCCCGCCCACATGTAGCTGCCTGTGTTCAACAGTTTCTTACGAAATTCAGTATTGAAATCATGTCACAGCCGGCCTACAGTCTTGACCTCGCCCCGTACGATTTCTGGTTATTTCCAACGATGAAGGGGAAGTTCCGTGCCGCAACAGTCTGCACAGATGCTGACGTTATTCAAGCTGTACAGGGGTGGGTAAAGCAGCTTCCATAAAATGCCTTCGCCACATGCTTTGAAAAGTGGACTGCACGATGGGACCGTTGCATATCATCCGAGGGAAGTTGCTTTGAGAAAGAATAACATATTTTGCTGTACCTATATTTCTTCATTTTGTGTGATTTTACTCTCAGTTTTGATGGAACAGCTGTCGCAGGTACTCTGTATATATTCTGCAGGGGGAAATTCATCTTGACAACGATTGTGATGCTTCTGTAAAGCAAAATGCATTTTGACGATGATTGTGCTGCTTCGTTTGGAACTTTTTCTTAAGCAGGGTCGGATTAGGTCGACGAAACCAGACCGGGGCCTTGTGGTCCACAACAGAAACACAGGAACCCACAGGGGAAAACCTCATAAATTCCCTCATGAAAAAAATTCTGTTAACTCCTGGATCAAACAGAACTGTTGAAACATGCCTTGCAAAACTAATTCAGCTGTGAACAAATTTCAGCAGCAATTTAAGGGTGAAAGAATTTTAAAAATCCACTCATGATTAAATGTAGCATATCAAACTATGCTCAAAACGGGGTGTTGTACCAAATAATTATATTTATTTGATCACTGAGCATGTACTGCGCAACGGTATTCGTACCACGTTGAATATAGAAGCCTTTTTTACGCTTTCCAACCGTAGGTTGAAGCATTTTCCATAGCTCAACGTTCAGCCACAACTGATCTTCCTTTCGATGCCTATAAGACACTCCTCCTGCAGGTCTCTCTGCCAGTCAAGCTCCCACCCATCTGCTCATATACACTGGCGGAAAGTGAAAAAAGAACACCAAGAAGGAGACTTCTGATACCAACGAAATTTATACAGCATAATAACGGAATACAGAGGATAACGTGATCAAAACATCATGGTAAAATACAGCTGTATTTTCTGGTAAACTGAAAAATAACATTTCCATGTAACATGGTTAGTACGAAATTGAACCGCCATGAACTGCGTCACACTGTGCAATTCTGGCATGGAGTCTGTCGTACAGATGTTGGATGTAAGTTTGGGGTATTGAGTTCCAAGCATCCTCAACCTGGACGCGTAAATCGGGGATGGTCGTGGCTGGCCGTGGAGACCGGATAAGTCGTTGTCCCATGAAATCCCACACGTGCTCAATGGGGGACGAATCCGGTAAACGTGCAGGCCATGGAAGCTGTCTCACTCCCCGAAGTGCATGTTGCGTTGCACGTGACGTATGTGGGCGTGCGTTATCTTGCTGGAAAACACCACGACGGACCGACCTTACAAATGGCACAACAACGGGCTGAATGATGTTGTTGATGTAGGAGGTGCTGTTTAACGTACCCGGTACAAACACTAGTTGTGTACGGGAGTGATAGCTGATCGCTCCCCACACCAGGAGACCAGGTGTAGGCCCTATGTGTCTCTGGAGGATGCAAGAAGGGTAGAGACGCCCCCCCTGTGCGTATGCGAACACGCATTCGGCCGTCGGAGACTCCCAAGCAGAATCTGCTTTCCTCGCTGAACACGACAGATCGCCATTGCGTTCTCCAGTGCAGACGCTGGCGACACCACTGTAGCCGTTCCTGACGGTGGGCTGGAGTCAGAGGTACACATGCCAGAGGCATACGTGCACGTAGTCCTGCATCCAGTAGACGGTTGCGGATTGTTCACACAGTCACCTCAGGTGCAATGGCAACTCGGATTTACGTCGCAGTGGATGTTCTGCTTGACAACGCCGCTCTTCTTATGCGTCGATCGGTCCGCCCATCAGTCCGTCTGTGACTCCCGGTTCCACGTCTTCTCGTGTGGGAATGTTCCTCGGACCATCTACGCCACCATCGTACCACCACCAATACGTCCCGTCCAATTCGCTCTGCAATACGACCATACGACCACCCGGCCTCGCGGAGTCCGATTAGACGACCTCGCTCAAAGTCCGATAACTGCTGAAATCGTACACGTCTTCCATGTCCAGGCATTGCAGCTTCTTAAGGGTCGTCGCACGTGTCCGTACGCCGACGACTGATTCCATTCACTTCGCAGTACTCCTTAAATACCACCGACGATAATTTGCATATTATGCCGTGCTGTGGCGTAAGCGCTCACCGGTTGGTCCCGAAATTAACATCACACCAACGTAAACTCGACCCCATTAACATACGTAAATTTCATGATCGTCCGCCAATTCCTTCTTGGTGTTCTTTTTTCACTTTCCGCCAGTGTATTTTCATCCTGGTGAAACACGTCAGCTACGTATTTCATCAGTGCTGCCGAGATATCTCATCTCCTTATACCATCCACCAAGCTTCTGTGGTGTCGGCAGTTCATAACCTCGATTCTGCTAGCTCTGTTGAACTTCAGTTCAACGTGCATGCTCACCATTGGTTTTTGGAATCAAACCTCAACATAAAGCTTATATCTTCTAACAAATGTGTATATAATGTGCACCACGCTGTACAAATGGATATAGTCTTACTTGTCTTCCCCATCTGTTTCATCCACGAGTTTCGGGACATCTCTGCAGAAAAGTTATCATAATTTCTCCCAGTACTAAGACATCCTAATTCTGTTTTCCTTAGGTTTCACATTGTCTACTTTGTCATCTACAGTTCTCCTTTTGCACAGTGCTTCATAATTATATTCTCGTTCTGTTATTTGTCAGCACTATAATGTACTTATGCTCCGAGACGAAATGTCCCGACAGTCTCTTTTATAGTTCTTAAGCAAAATGTCTGCACCCTTTACCACGAGGCTCCTTTGGGTATCAACACATCGCGCTGTATATAATGTACATAGATTTTAGAGTTTGTATATTTTACCGTACAATATATGTAACAGGACGCCCATGTTCGCCTCCTGAACCCAACCTTCTTAATAAAATTGTGTTGAACTGAAGAGGCGTATATGCTCCAGCTTTGTCCGTCTATCTGTCCGCACGATAACTCGCGTAAAAATGGTTCGATTTCGATGAAATTTTAGTTCGTGGTAGGGGACAACCTGGGGACGAATCCTATTGAAAATGGGCGCAATGGGGTCAAAGGTCAGGACATAGGAGCGGGATCCATTGTATCGCCCTTATGCGTCATAACGTACGTAAAAATGCTTCGATTGCGACAAAACGTTATCATGTTGTTCCGGAAATATACTGAACCGGTTCTGTTGAATATCATCGAAATGGGGTCAAAGATCAGGGCACAGGAGCAAGATTTATTCCACAGCCATTAGCCTCATAACTTGACTAAAAATGCTTTTATTGCGACAAAACTTTAGTATGTTGTTCCGAAGGTATACTGAGCCAATTCTGTTTAATATGAGCGAAATGGGGTCAAAGGTCAGGGCACAGGAGCCAGATTTATGCCACAGCCATTATCCTCATAACTTGAGTAATAACTTGGGTAATGATTTCTGGTATGTTGGAAAGCTTATCATAATCAATGCATTGCATGATTTTACTAACTTGTTTAAGTCTACCCATTATTTCGACACATGAACTACCACTTTGATCCGTGAACCTGTACCAGTAAATCGTTTTTTCTTCTAAGGTAAATGTGAGCGGGACACGAATTTCGGGACATCTCTGCAGAAAAATCGCTAGGTGCTCTGTCTGTACGTGGATAAGGGTGAGGGGATGATGATCCATCAAAATTGTTTTTAGTGCCTCCTTCAAAATTACAAAAGGAGGGTACCAATGTCCCTTTAGCTCCAAGTCCAACGACCTACGCTTTAGATTAATTTTTTTATAACAACGTGGTTAGTCTAGCGGCAAATTTTTCACTGAAGTAGAGAGAATTTTGCTTTGTCATTTTTTTTAGAGTAAACGCTCAACATATATCGAATGAAACGCCATTTTTTTAAAGACAATAACGTTTTAGACAGATTATATAGAACTCAAATGAAGTTAACGATTTTTATTCATAAGTACCAAAATAATTATTCGTCCTTTCCAAACAATCCAGACAAAGTGGATACGAGAAATAGTGGGCCATTTTTCGAGTAGTCCACTGGGAAATAATCCGGGTAGGCCAATCCATCCCTTTTCATATGGTGGAAATGGCTGCGTAATTATGTTTTTAAAATCTTCGTCTGCATCGTGCGATTCATTCAGCGTACAAGAAACAAGACTGTCGCGTACAGTCATTTGCAAAAGTTTTATACCACCTGTTGGTATTAGAAGATTTCTGCTGATTGCGTCAGCTACTGTCTGTATTACTCAACTTCCTGTCGGTGTTGCATTATCCTACAGAGACAGCTGTTGATAGAATTGGAGGAAGCGTGCGAGCGTCAGTTTGCTTCTGGTTTTCATGCAGAGAGGTTTTGTACGTATTTTCTATATAGCGAAAACTGGGCAAAAAAGCGCCATTATGTGTTACTAGAGGGCACAAATATAGTGACTTTATATCATGAAGGATACTCCGAACGTGACATAAGCAGAAAGGTGAATGTGAACAAGACTGCTATTCATAATACGATCATAAAATATCGAGATACAGGGGAATTTAGCGACCGAAAGAGAAGTGGACGTCCAAGGAAAACAACCCCATGTGATGATAATACTATAAGGCGAATAGTTACGCGCTCTCGGAGGAGTTCGTGTAAGGAAATCAAGACCTTTCTACATCAATATTACACTATCCACCAACAAGTAATTGGACACCCCTGCAATTGACGATATCTGCGGTCCTGATACACGTCACGGCCGCCGCCATTAAATATCGTGTGGGAAACAACAACGCAACCAGTTACATGCAAGATGCCACGCAGTTCGGAGCTCTCTGATTTCGAGAAAGGTGTAATCGTCGGGCATCACAGAAATGGCCGATCCATACGTGACATATCCCGCGAGTTGAAGTACCCAAATTCGACAGTGGCCTACGTGATGGGCAAGTGGAAGATGAGAGTTGACTGTCGGAATGTGCCCCGACCCGGCAGACCCACAAAACTGGGAGTTAGAGACCGACGGGTGCTGGCCAGAGAAATTCGGAAGAACCGCACCAAATCGATGGGCCACATCCGCGAGGAGTTTCAACAGGCATCCGGGAGTGTTCTTTCGATGAATACCATCAGTAAGGAAGCCCATCTGCTCGGTTATCATGGACGTGTTGCCGCCCACAAGCCTTTGATCACCAAGTCCAATAGCGCTGCTCGGCTAACGTGGTGCAAAGAACGTCGGCAGTGGACCGTTGAACAGTGGAAACAGATTCACTGGAGCGACGAATCAAGGTTCATCCTCTACCGTTCGGATGGCAGGGTGTGGGTTTGGCGTCTGCCTGGAGAACGCCTCCTGCCGGAATGTACTGTGCCAACTGTGAAGTTCGACGGCGGTGGAATTATGCTACGGGGGTGCTTCTCCTGGTATGGCACGGGACCCTTGGTCGCAATTCCTGGTAGACTCAACGCCGAGACCTACTGCACCATTTTGGATGACCATGCGCTTCCTACGTTGTGGCAGTTTTACGGGGTGGACCCATGTAACTTTCAGGATGACAATGTCACCTGTCATGTTGCGTGGTCCCCCATGTCTTGGTATGGTGACAATGGGGTCAATCGAATGGACTGGCCTGCGCAGATCCCGGACCTTAACCCTATCGAGCACCTCTGGGACGAGTTGGAACTTCGACTTAAGGGGTGCCCCCACCGTCTGAAATCGGTGAAGGAACTGACCTGTGTTCTTCAAGCCGAGTGGAAGAAAATACCGCTAGCCGTCGTACAACGCCTGGTTGAGAGTATGCCCCGGAGGGTCGCAGCTGTAATCGCCGCTCGTGGAGGCTCCACCAACTATTGAAGGTGAATAAACTTCGTTTTCCTTTGCTATCACAGGTGTCCAATTACTTGTTGGTAGATAGTGTAGTATCAGCACTTAGTTTAGCTTAAGAATAAAAGTATTCATAATGCTGTATTACGTACTTATCCGTACTTGTAGCTGTGACGACTTAATAAGCGTCAAATGTCTGTTTCACACGTTTATTTTAAAGCATTTAAACACCATGGAATGTCCCTGTATAATATGCATCTGCGAGATACATCATCTAACTACATACTGTAATTTGAAAAAAATTATTGATTGAAAAAATTCCATGAAAAAACTTCTGCGATAAGGTGATCAATGGTCACTCGATATTCAGTAGATGACAAATATACCAATATTTACTCATGAAAACTGAACGTTACATTTAATATATTTACATACACATTTGAAAATAATAAGCATGGTTCTGACGTAGAATATCATACATTCATTCCCAATGTTATTGGAGGAAGACCAAAGTCGACCGTCTGAGCTTGTTAAAAGTCACCACAACTAGACGAAGATGTATTTTTATACCTATAATCATCTCTCATGTGTCAAAACTTTAATATAATTAACTGAATGTGTCCTTAACACTCACCCTTCAGACGGCTGTCCAACTCGGTTGTAGAAAAACACAATTCATGCCCAGATCAGGAAAGCTCATTGCAAACACCTCACATAACATGTCAATTTGGTGCACGCTGAAGTATCCAAAATATGACTGATGAGCTTTAAAATCCATGAAAGTTAAAAGATCCACTTGACACCAAGCTATGACATATAAAATGCACATGCAGCTTTCACTGATTACTACATCCCAAGAAATCATGAAACATGGCGATAATGCTGTTTTGTAGATTTACTCAAATGTATATGGATGGCTCCCGCGGACTCGAATATCACACAGATACGTACTCAGACATAATGCTTGTTGCCAGACGCGTTTCGCCCTCATCTTCGAGGACATCCTCTGTGGCTCCAGATCGTAATACGTCTGCACATATGTAATACGTAATAGTACATCTGCCCATATGTAATACGTAATAGTACATCTGCACATATGTAATACGTAATAGTACATCTGCACATATGTATTACGTAATAGTACATCTGCACATATCGTAATACATGCGTGCACTAAATTGACATGTTATGTGAGGTGTTTGCAATGAACTTTCCTGTTTCCCATCCGGGCATGAATTGTGTTTTTCTACAACCGATTTGGACAGCCGTCTGAAGGGTGAGTGTTAAGGACACATTCAGTTAATTATATTAAGGTTTTGGCACATGTGAGATGATTATAGGTATAAAAATACATCTTCGTGTAGTTGTGGTGACTTTTAACAAGCTCAGACGGTCGACTTTGGTCTTCCTCCAATAACATTGGGAATGAATGTATGATATTCTACGTCAGAACCATACTTATTATTTTCAAATGTGTATGTAAATATATTAAATGTAACGTTCAGTTTTCATGAGTAAATATTGGTATATTTGTCATCTACTGAATATCGAGTGACCATTGATCACTTTATCGCAGAAGTTTTTTCATGGGATTTTTTCAATCAATAATTTTTTTCAAATTACAGTATGTAGTTAGATGATGTATCTCGCAGATGCATATTATACAGGGACATTCCATGGTGTTTAAATACTTTAAAATAAACGTGTGAAACAGATATTTGACGCTTATTAAGTCGTCACACTACAAGTATCAGCACTGTTTTCCGACATCTTAGCAAAGATTTTGGATTAAAGTTTTATAAACCTGCGCATGAACCTAGACTGTCATCAGAAAGAAGAGACTCCAGCTTGCGAAGCGTCATCAATCGTGAACTGCTGAAAATTGGAGCCAAGTTCTTTTTTCAGCGAATCAATTGTGCCTCAGTTTGAATCACGTGAAGCACATGTTCGACGACCAACAGTCAAAAGGTTTGATGTCTCTGACTAGTAGATGAAAAATACATGGTTAGCACCGTGAGACATCTGCCTGGTTAGATCATATGGGGTGCTATGTCAGTATCCGGTACTGTTTCATTATCCTTTTTGCTGACAGGCACTACCACGACTGGTCCTTTTTATGTGGAAAGGTTATGTGAGAAGTTGTTAACTCATATGCAAGTGCACAGTTGCACAATCTTTATGAATGATGGTGCTTCATGCCACAGTTCAAAGACAGTAAAGGACTACCTGTAGAGGAAAACCATAACTGTGCTTGACTGGCCCGGTAATAGTCCCGACCTTAATCCCATCGAAAATTTGTGGGCCATTTTAAAAGACTAGGTAGCAGAAAAACAGCCATCAAATTCCCAAGCTTTGATTAACGCGATAAAGTACATGTGGTGCAAAGGCATTTCAAGTGACTACTGCAAATCCCTCATTGAAAGTATCATACGTCGCATTCTGTCCATTATAAAACACAAAGGTGGCCACACAAAATACTGATTTCGGCCTTTTTGTGTTCTAAAGAATGTAAGATTCACCCGTGGTGTCATTTTTTCAGATATCTCTGACTAGTAATTAGTTGTTTCTTTGAAAATCTTAATTTTCAATAAATTGACAGGTGGTCTTAAACTTTTGCAAATGACTGTAGTTTGAGATCTTTTCGTTCTTTCTGCCGCTTTTGCAACAATATCTCCTTCAGTTGCATGAATGCAACTATTATTCTGGAAAGAAACTTCCTTTAAATAGAGAGCATTACCGCAGTTATTAGTGTGGGAAGGAAATCCAGCAATGTGCATTAAATGCCGTGAATGTGGCTGAACATCGCTTGTGAATTCCGCACTCACACACACAAAAAATTGTTGCGCGTGCTGCTAGATAGTTCTCCCTCCAAAACTTTTTGTACGGAAGGAAGCCCTTCTACAGTCCTGATCCCCATCATGGGAAGGAGAGTGCGAAATTTGCATGTGGGCCATTGTTAAAGAGGCAGAGGTTTTCCTGTCTCCCGCCCAGTCTGCGTGCTCTGTAAGCGTCGTCCTTTTCCCTTGAATATGCACCCTGCTGCAAGGCCCACAATTGTAGCAGGGACTAAGCTTGCTTGCCACGTGCCCAGAGTTCGCCTCTTCGTAAGACCCGCACTCCCTCAAACTCTTTTGGGTTACTTGCACCACAAACCCCTGAATGCCTCTCTCTCCCACACTTCCTCGTGAATAGGAAACAATAAAAAAACGACAAAATTAAAAAGGAACCACGCTGCACGAGGATCCTAAAGCTCAGAGCAAACATTTTTTTGCTATATGCAATTTTGCTTCCAATTCTACTGAGTAGAAACTGATTTTCGAGATTGATATAGGCAATCTGAAGCCAATAATAGCTAAAAATATTCAATATATATGGCTGTCATTTCCAAAAAATTGGGTGTTAGACAGTAAGATAATCCCAATTCAATAAAACTAGACGAAACCCGTAGGAATCGACGGTAAGTTTTTTTTTTTTTTTAAATAAAAAACTCATATGAAACAACAAATGTAAACTTTATTTGATTGCCAATTTTTTTTTGTGTGACTGAAGATTTAACGACCACCGTGAGCAACTCAATGGGCTATAAGCAGTCGCCCGTCCCTAATTTAGGGTCACTGGTTCCCGGGAAGGGAGAGAGCCAGTGGCGTAAGACAAACACAAAATCCATGCTTCACCGGGATTCGAACCTGGACCCTTCACGAACGAATCATCATAAGCCAACGCTTGGGCTATAAGCAGTCGCCCGTCCCTAATTTAGGGTCACTGGTTTCAGGGAAGGGAGAGAGCCAGTGCCGTAAGACAAACACAACATCCATACCTCACCGGGCCGCCCCGGTGGCGCAGTGGTCTAAGGCGCTGGCTTCTGATCATTCGTCCGTAAGGGGTCCGGGTTCGAATCCCGGTCAGGCATGGATGTTGTGTTTGTCTTACGGCACTGGCTCTCTCCCTTCCCTAGAACCAGTGACCCTAAATTAGGGACGGGCGACTGCTTATAGCCCATTGAGTTGTTCACGGTGGTCGTTAAACCTCCAATCAAAAAAAAAAAAAATACCTCACCGGGATTCGAACCCGGTAGACGAAACCCGTCGTAATCGATGAACAGGTTTTTTTTTTTTTTATAGATTAAACTCATGTGAAACGTTTATTTACATCTTTAGATAATGTGAAACGTCTTACCTACGTGAATAAACTGGATCGAATGAACGTTAAATTCTATATATACATCACACAGTCCAAAGGCACAACTCAATCAGGTCTTCGAGTGTTCGCTGTTCCGATAAGAACTTTCAAACAATTTCCTGCTAGCGTTGTTTTGCACAACGGTTCGCTGAGAAAAGAGACTTCGGACTATCTGAGTTCCTCAACAGCGCGTGAGTCAACTGCAGGCGATCGGATGTCAAACGCACGCTACTCCCATTGACTTTACATGGGAACTTTGCCTCCCCGCAACGTCCGAACCATTGCCCCAATTTCATTTTTCTCCTCGACTGGCTCATCTACATGTAAGACCTTTATTTTGATACCTCAACCATATGTTTACGTTCAGCCGTTCTCTCACTACTGGTCTTACAGTAAAAAACCTTATAGAATTAATATATAGATGTAAAATATGTAAAGAAAGCTCTTGCTAGAAAACCATCATTCAGAGATTTCTAAAACTTAGGCCTACTCATATTTAAGAATTAACTCATGCGAGAAATCTTACGGGTGAATGCTTTGAACGTGATCTGTTTACAGTACTTTTTGTGCTCATGTTTTGATTCGTGTTGTCTTTTAATTGTCTCAAGTAGTGTAAGACCCACACATTTCTCTCCCCCCCCCCCGTCCTCAAACTCTTTTGGGCAACTTGTCCGAACAAGATTTGCAAATGTTGTGTATACAGTGAAATCTCCATTTACGTACATCTCCGAACAACTGTAACCAGGGCCGGCCCGTGATATTGTTCATGCTTGGGCAAGGTGAAGGTCTGGCCGCCTTTAGATGAAATTAAGATATTTTGTTATACACATCCCCCCCCAGCCTCCTACACACTTTTGTTGAGGCACGCAGTCCACATAGTGATAGCATTATTTCTGGAATTATCTTCCAAAAAGTCAATGAAAACCTGCACAAATTGCCAGTTTGTATTTCGAGGCAGAATCCTGTAAGAATACACATCAGGGAAAAATACTTCCAAAAGCTTTCAGAACAGGCAACAGAAAAATGAATGATTGAAAACCGATTGTGGGATGTATATCAGAAATAACGACGGGGTATGTATCCTTCATACAGCCGGGGGGGGGTCAAACTAACTTACATGGAAAATTCCCAAATGGTGATTTTACGCTTTAAAGTTCTCAGGGAATTTCTTTTTCCCTTTCGATTAAAACATTAAGTTGGAGTCCCTTGATTAATGGAAGGCTCGAGCCCGACCCATTAAGATAGCACTGTATGTACGAAGGTATCTAAAGAAAACTAGGGATTGAGGAGTTACCTGAATTTTGTAGTGTACGTATTTTTATTTAGTTTCTCTTTTTATTATATTAGCAATCTGGATTTCATTAGCAATCTACACTGAAGAGCAATTGAATTAGAGATACCTGTCTAGTAACGTGTAGCACCACCTTTCGCCCTGATGACGGCGGCGATTCGTCTCGGCTTGGACTCGACAAGACACCGGAAGCGTTGGGAAGCCATACGGATCCACGACCCCTGAACAAGCTCCCACAGTTCACGAAGATTTGACGGAGGGGGTCAGAGCCTCGAACATCTCTCTCGGTGGCATCCCAGATGTGCTCGATGGGATTGAGGTCAGGTGACCTAGCTGGCCAAGGAAGCGAGGTCACATCGGTGGAGTGTTCATCCAACCATTCGGATACAATTCGGGAGCGATGGCACGGTGCTTTGTTTTGTTGCAGGATGAGGTCCCCAGTGGGATGTTGAAGACGCACAAACGGGAGCAAATGGTCGTCCAGGATATCCCGGTAACGTTGACCTGTGAGGGACGATGTCACACGTACCAGGGGTCCCATTTCAGTTCACGTAAACAGTCCCCAGACGAGAATGCCACCCCTACCAGCTTGAAGAGTACCCTGCTGGCAAGAAGGATCCATCGCTTCATGTGGTTTGCGCTGTACTCGTATCCTGCCATCCTCATGTATCAACGTGAATCTCGACTCATCAGACCAGGCAACATTTTTTCACATGTCTAGGGTCCAGTGGCGATGTTCCCGCGCCCATGCTAAACTATGTACCCTGTGATGTGCGGTCAGCAGCGGTACCCTCGTGGGACGATGGCTTCTGTACCCCATAGCGAGGAGATGGTTCTGGATGGTGTGGCTGCTTACACGTTTTTGCGAACAAGCGTTAAATTGCCGAGTGATTTCTTGCACTGTGGCCCGTCTATCCGCTGTTACAATGCGAGCTAGCCGACGATGACCCTGCTCATCCACACGCTGTTATCCACGGCAGTTGGCCCTTACAGGGATGGTTTTACCGGATTCGATGTACTCACGGTGCACCCGTGACACAGTGGCTCGTGAAAATACCAGTGTCTGCACGACTTTCGAGATGGAGTGACCCATTCGTCGGGCCCCGACAATTTTCACACGATCAAATGCGCTTAGATCCTTCGTCTTACCCATACTGCGTCCGACTCTTACTCATTCCCGTCGCATCACTCCTTATATTGTCGGATCGATGCATACGTCATGTCGTTTCCGTTTACAGGGCCGCCCACAGCGTCACATTTGCATAACGCCAGCTGTCTCTAATTTAATTGCTCTTCAGTGTATATATTAATTCTATAAGGTTTTTTCACTGTGAGTCCTATTTTGGCAGAACGGCTGAACGTAAAGATATGGTTGAGGTATCAAAATAATGGTCTTACCATGTAGATATGCCAGTCGATAGACGTTTCCCATTTTGTAAAGATGTAAATAAACAGTCCGTTGATCATTGTTACTGAAAATATTTAGAATGTACTTATTGAATTTCGCAATCTACATCTTCATTCTATAAGATTTTTTACTCTGAGACCTAATTTGAAAGAACGGCTGAACGTAAAAATATGGTTCAGGTATCAAAATAAAGGTCTTACCATGTAGATGTGCCAGTCGAAGAGAAAACTGAGATTGGGGCAACGCTTCGGGCGTGGCGGGCAGCTAAGTTCCCAAGTAAAGTCTATGGGAGAAGCGTGCGGCCCTTATCTACATCAGGCGCTCAGTTCAGTGTCAGACTTGGTGTGTGCATGGTGTTCTGTGATCAGTCCTAAAGTAAGTAAATACTTCATTGCATACTTACCCTTAATAGAATGTCTCTCCCGCAGAAAAAAAAAAAAAAAAAAAAATTCAAACAACATTTACAAACCCTGCTGTGACTGAAGATGAGAGTGAAAGAGTGCGCTATCGAGTTGAATTTTTGCACACGATCGAGATGAGTGGAACTCCGCCTCACATTTTACGACTGAAAAAGGGTGCAGTCGTGATGCTCATCAGAAACCTAGCCGCCCCGGTGGCGCAGTGGTCTAAGTGCTGGCTTATGATGATACGTTCGTGAAGGGTCCAGGTTCGAATCCCGTGAGGCATGGATGTTGGGTTTGTCTTACGGCACTGTCTCTCTCCCTTCCCTAGAACCAGTGACCCTAAATTAGGGACGGGCGACTGTAAACCTTCAGTCAAAAAAAAAAAGAAAATCACGAACCTGGTGTTACAGAGATTTTATACGGGGTTTTAGGATTTCATATAAAATCTCAAAATGCAACTTTTATTCCATCTCGTGCTCCACTTCCTTTGTCTCCACAAAGCGTGAGAGAAATTTCTCAGAGTCAGTTCCCCATTACACAACGGATGCACGGTTATTTACTAAGACGACATTTTGTCTATGCGTAGTATTTGCACTTTGTATGTTGAATGGAGATTAACTCTATCACGCCTCTTTTGACGCTTTTCAGGTTTCAATTTCGGTGGTGCCGACAAATGCACTAGCCCTCACATTTTACTTTGAGGCTTAAGATTTACCGAGAGCAGTGTGGTTCCTTCCCACGGGGAATTTTAGGATATGCTTAAGGGCATTTTTTGGAGACAAGGGAGGGAGGCGAGAGGACAGTTGTCTCTAGGTTTAGGAAACGAGCGGTCACGAAAAGTACGACGAGGTAATTGCCCCAGGCGAGGCCGGGAAGGTCTTAGGTGGACCGGGAGGTCAGGAGATTTCACGACAGCAGGAGAGATGATCAAAAGCGGGACTTAAGAAAAAAGGAATTGGAGTTTTAAGCGGGAGAGTTAGGAAATATAGCACAGCTAGCGGACAACCTTTGCAGGGAATTAAATGAGGAAAAGAATAAAAGTTTCTTAGACATATTTACGGATCGCAAGAATTATTTGCACACAATTATTATCACTTGTTTATTACTTGTTAAATACTATCATCATCAACCACTACGGAGTTATTAGCAATTACAAGTTAACAACTAGAACAAAAATACTAAAGAACTTGTTAACACTGGACTGTTGTCTTTACTGAAGTGGTTGAATGAATTTGTCAAACAAATAAAGTTTACATTTGTTGTTTCACATGGGTTTATTCTTTTCAAAAAACAAAAAAAAAACTAACCGTCGATTCCGACCCGGTTTCGTCTAGTTAAGTTAAAACAAATAATTCAAAATACTTCGAAAATGAAAAAAACAAAAAAAAAACGCATTTTTTTCACTACTGAAATCCCAGTTTTCTTTTTTCCTCTAAATGATTAGAGTGTTTTTCCTGTATTCAGTCTCTTCACCTCATACGGGTGAAATGAGAATTGCTAAATCACATGTTGTACCAACCAAACATGCCGATTTCCTACTCGGTCCTAGGAAGAAAAATATTCACTCTGAAAACAAATATTCCCATCGGAGCGGTCATACCGTCCTCCCTTTTATGGTGTAATTAGTTTAAATTGCGGAGGCGGTCACTTTGAAAATGATACCGTGCTATAGTGGTAGGGTAACGGGGAGAGCGCCTATGGTTGTTTCCTCCTGCATTGCAAAACAAGGGGTTGGTCAAGAAGGGAGTGACAATCGTATATACTTTGGAGACATTTTCATGACGGTATTCTCAAGGCGAGTAATGTCTCAGGTCCAGGAAGAGACGCAAAGATGCAGACTTCAAAAATGGAAAAGCTAAATATACTGGATTAGAAGAACGGCAGAGAATGAGAACTGCTATAAAATATTGCAATTAGGAATTCACTTTTATGTAACAATATGTATGAAACAAACGCGATTAATTCACAAAGAAAAATGGGCGAATAATATGTATTTTATGAAACAGTATATTATCATATAAACATAATATATAGATTTATATGAAAAAGCTAAAGCAAAATATGGGCAGTCTACCAGCCAGCCGCCCTCCATATGACCGCCGACGTAGGCGCAAGCCCACGTCGCCCACGCCTAGGGCCGGCCCTGACTACAACCTCCGAGCAACGGCAAGATTTGATTGGTACACTGTAAAAAAATTCCTGCAATTCACGAGCCACTTTCCGTCATTTCTGTCGTGAATTAACGAAGCATATTTCAAATGCAACCTTTTCCGTGGAATGATGGAAAGAAACCTGAATTTCACCGAATTTTCGTACCACGGGAAAATTCTGAATTTTCAGAAACCTTTCCGCAATTCCTTTTGTATATTAACGGAAAAAACTCCGTTCTCACTTTTTCCGTATCCGTATGACGACAAATTACCGGTAATAGGAGCGATTGGTGAGAATATTTAAGGTTTGATTAACTTTTGAATTTCAATCGTCTCCGTAGCGAGATCGGATATTGTGGATAGCATATCGCATGAATTTTGTTTATGGTGGCACAAGATATTTCTTCTCCTCTTCCCTATTTTGTGCACCAGCTATTTAATATACGAATATATTGCATCACTGTATGAAACTGGGTATTTTACTTATTGTACAGATGGTTATACGATGTCTATGTATCTAAGACAAAAGCTGTTATATAGCTATCAAGAGTAAATTTTAAATTTAAGAGTTGCTTTTTTTTGTGTGAAATAATGCCATAAAAAAGTACATTTCACCTTTTTTAATGATAACTAAAGCATTTTGTTGCTTCGAAAAAGCAGGATGAAAAGTCCTCCTGGAGAGAAAAAAGATATTACAAACCTATTCAGAAAAATAATAAGCTCCAACAGAAAATAAAATCACTAAATCACTCGCATTATTGACAAAAAAAAAAAAAAAAAAAAACATCGTCCCCCCAATTGGTTTTACGATGTACGTGATTCACATTTCCGGGCGTTTGTAGCTCAGTGGATAAAGGCGTGGGCTACTTCTTGAACCAACCCAAACGACAGGGGGTTCGATCCTGACGCAACGGAGAAAGATTTTCTATGATAAGGGCTGAAAAATGCAAAGTCGTCGATTTTCAGTTTGAATACGGAAAAACCTGAAATGATTTTTTTCTGAAATAAACGGAATATCTGACTACGGAAAATCTGTGAAAATACGGAAGTTAGAATAAAAACGGAAATTTCTGCAAAAGACGGACACCTACCGGCAACTTTGCTGCACGTTATTTTCAGAAATTTTACGTGAATTCACACCACTTATTTTTTACAATATACCGAACAGCTTCCGTAGGATTAACATTAACGATAACCTCCGAACAACGAAACCTTTTAAGAGCGGACAGCGGGCACCACAGTCAGTCCTGAAAGAAATCCAACGGACACCTTATCTTTCATGATTTTACCTAGTTTTTTCGGTACTTTGGCGAAAGGGATAATATATAGGGGAAAAGAATATTATTGCTAAAGGAAGTATTTCTTGGGCAGGTTAGGTTGGGCTACGGCAGATACAATAGTGTGCTTAAGTGAAAGGAAGGATATAAGTTTAGTTCTACGTGAGGCGAGCTCCAGCTCTCGTGTCAGTTTCAGTCAACCTCGGGAGTGGTTGATGGAATGTTGTCCATTGGCGGTGGTATCTCTTGGTCCTATGGGTTCTGTTCCTGCTTTCCGGCGCGCGTCCAGCTAATAGCGCAGTTCCACTTCACTGTCTAACATTTTCCCTTAGCAAACTATAACCCTAATCCCCTAGCTTGCTATTTCTAAGGGTAGTTTAATACATGTGGTCAAACACGCTTTCCCAAAGTCCTTTATTTACTTATTCAATTATTATGTTGAATTTTATTCAGCATTCTGTATTTTGAGAAAGCTCTGAAACAGTTTTCTTTATTCATAATCCTCCTGCACTTATTCCGCTTTTGTACAAAAGTAACGGACTAGAAATGTTAACTTAGGCCTAACCTCTGAACAACGAGGCCTAACGTCCGAACAACGGCCTCCTCCCAATAGCGTTCATTTTTTCCCGGTTCGAGCAGTGACCGTTATTGGAAGGTTTCACTGTACAAAAATTTATATTACACTATATTGACAAAAGTCACCGGACACCTAGAAGAGAAACACAACGTAGCATTTATTGATATACATTAGTACGGTGTCGGTCCACCTTTGGCCTTAATGCATGCACTGACCCTTCGACACATGCTTTCGACAAGGTTTTGGAACACAGCGATAGGTATGCACTTCCATTCAGTACATAATGCTAACTGTTGCTTAGTAGTAGGCCTTGGTCTCAAACTTCTTATGCGGCGCTCTAATTCATCCCATAAGTGCTCTATGGGATTAAGATCAGGGCTCTGTGCTGGCCAGTCCACACACGAAACGGAATTATCGTCAAAACACGCCATAACAGTCCTTTCTTTACGGCTCGGTGCATTATCCTGCTGGTGCCAACAAGGCTCGGTTCCATAGCATTGCCACAGAGTTGGTAGGTCATGATTGTCCAGAATATTGAGGTAGACGTGCTGGTTAACAGGTTTGTCCACGATAACCAATGGGCCGGGACCATAGCACGAAAAACGCCCCCACACGAGTACACTGCCAGCTCCAAACTTGACCGTAGAAACAGTACACTGTGGTTAATAGCGTTCACCCAGCTGCCGCCATACCCACACACGGCCATCAGACTGATGGATCGTGTGTCTGGATTCATCAGTCCATAGGACTGGTTTCCATTGATCTACGATCCACGATAAATGTTCTTTACACCATGCTAAACGACGAGTAGCATTCCAAGTGGAGATGAAAGGATTATGAGCAGCCGCACGACCACGGTAACCCATGGAATGAAGTTCTCTGCGAATGGTACATGTACATACCGAGGTTCCAGCATTTTGACTCACCTGTACACTAAGGTCTTGTGCAGTACTCCGTCAGTTAGCTGAAACGATTCTCCTGAGGCTTCGGCGTCCTCTATCACCGATTTTCTTTGGTCTGCCGGTACGTTTTGCTACTTCAGGCACGCCATGTGTCTTCCACTTATTCAGTACATCCAAAACAGTTGACTTGGGTATGTTTAAACGCCTCTCGGTTTTTCTTATGGACAACCCACTAATATAAGACCCAACAATCTTTCCTTTCTCAAAGTCCGTTCAGCGACATTTTCACTCAACCTCACAGTGCGATATGATCGCGGTCAGCTGCAGGCTTGTTTTTATACCGTTTGCAGCTGTACCGCTCATCTTAACAACGCAGCGGATCCTTTCATTTGCTTTTGAAGTGGTGTCCGTTGACTTTGGTCAATATAGTGAATATATATACTGTATATGCACACATTATATATATACAGCGTATATACTGCACTACACACACACAGCTTGATTGGCCGTTTTACGATTTAATTAAATTTTGAATTTTGGAATATGAAAACACATGGATGTTTTTAATACGTAACCCGGTACGTTACAACTTAAGAGAATTGAGACAACGAAACGATGATGCAACTGAAATTCATTTTATTTATTAAAAATTAAATGTACTAACTTACGTTCACAATTCTCTTTTTTCTCTGCATTTAAGAAATTTGAAACGAAGATTAGTGAATATTTTACGCGGTGCTAATGCTAAATCAACTAGTGGACGAACTGCTTTGAAAAGAGCGATGCTTATAAATAAAGAATGTGTAATGGGGCATTGAATATAAAACAAAATTGAATTTACTACCTAGTATTTCAAAGGTAAGTTTTCATTTCGTATATTGAAAATATGAAATCGTTCAAAATTTATTAACCTAGTTTTTAAAATGAAATTACAATATAAAAATTAATACAAAAGCCACAATAGACATAGGCTTAAGGTTAGTAAACAAAGTATTCATATAAGTACACGAATGTATGCCTTACATTATAATTAAATAATTTGCGGGCCTTCCCCACCCCTTCTTTTTTCCTTTTCTTTTTTTTTGAGGTATTCAAAATTTCAATAGTATTTAACATTTTGAAATCTCTCTTATATGGTGTGTGTACACTCCTCGAAATGGAAGGTTTTTCAGATTTTTTATGGGGGGGGGGTCTGAGGAAATTTTGGAGTGTGTTGGAGGGGTGTTAAGGGTGTGTATAAATCCCTTATCCGAACTAATTTTAAGAAGTTCTTGAAACTTAAGTTTTGTCTTATTGGAAGAGTTTTTGAGGCAGACTTGCAGCTTAACTTTTCTCTTATAATTTAAACATTCACATTTGATTTGATAGCACGACTCGATGTACAGTGCAGTGCCACACACCCGTTTTCTTAGATTTCCAAAGGTCAACATTTCGATAAAAAGATATCCTGATCAATGAATGGCACCTAAAGATAGCTTGGTTTCATCCTTCAGGTACTGAGTAAATTTGAGGTCGTTTGGCTTAATGGGAGAGACAAATGGTGGACGTTGTGTATCGTCAATTGATCTGGTCGTCAAGAGCTCTTCGCAGCGCTATTTGACCGCCGCCCATTCCATTTTCTCATCAGCCGAACAAATATTGACACAAGAGTGGTGGGCTCTAAGCGATTGCCTTCGGAATTCAGATGGCTCATTTCGTCCTCAAATTTCCACATGTACAAAGAATACCTGCTGACAATAGCTTTGGATACGTTCTACATAATTCTACTGCTTTTATAGGCTGTCTTCATAACTCGGCGGAACTTTCCTCAGTTGACAAAGTGTCACTGACAGGAAGAGAAAGTACTAACACAAATTTTATTTCTACCCCGTGCAATAGCTCTTGAGAACTTATCTTGACAGCTAGTTATCATCAAGATCTTTGTGTGCCAAAGAAGCTTACTATGTAGCAATTCATCTAAGTAAAATATTCGGTAAATTTTCTATCAGGGCATGTGATCGAAACTGGGTTGAAATAAGGAACGCATTCATACGTCCTGAATTTCTGGCAGGGTGGTCAGAGTATAATGAATTAGCTTTGTAACTTTTTGCTAAGCTAATTATTATGAATGAATAATGCTCTAAGCTTCAAAATAATGAATTCCCAAAAGGGTGTCGTTACTCGTTAATTATGAACTTAAACAAAGTCTCAACGCTGGTTATTTATATTAAGTAATCAAAGTCATAAACCTAACAGCCAGACAGAGGTCTGACAAAACTAAGAATTGAGAAAGACTGAACTTACTGAACAACTGTTTATTTCCGAGACACTTGGTCAACTAAGGCACTCATACACTGCTGGACAATTGCTAAGGACGGATCATAAACGGCTATATAGCGCATAAAAACGTAAGTGTGGTTGGATGCCAAGTGAAATAAAATAATGTCAGAATGCCAGGACATTACAAGAAAGACAATTTATTGTGCTCTGAAATCCAGAAGGCTTTGGAACGTGTTCAAGGGACAAACAGGCCATTTTGTGCAGAATACGTAAACGTGAAAAAAAATGCAATTACCGTCCGCAGGCGTTCCGGCGTAAGATGTCAATACGGGATATGGCCACCATGGAGGGCGATGCAAGATTCCACACGTCGGGTCATGCTTTGCACAACATTATCAAGCAGCTGTTGGGGTAATTTATCCCATTCCTCTGTCAGTGCACGGATGAGGGTGTCGTTGTTTATTGAAGGGCATTGGCGACCAGCAAGACTCCTCCCCAAAGCATCCCACACATTTTCAATGGGATTCAGATCTGGAGAACGTGCTGGCCATACGAGGCGTTGAATATCCTCGCTCTCAAGACACTCCTGGACAGCGACTGTTCGATGACATGTTGCGTTGTCGTCCATGAAAATGAATCTATCACCGACAGCACCATGGAACATGCGAATATGAGGTAGCAGAACACCATTAATGTATCGTTGGCCAGTCATAGTCCCAGTTGGAAGCACATAGAGGGACGTACGGCCAATGATCATGATGCCAGCCCATACCATGACACTACATGTCGGATATCGGTCTCTTTCCTGTATGTTTGCTGGACAATATGCAGTACCACTATCACGCCAGATCAGTTTTCGTCGACAATCAGACGACTGTATCTACTCTCATCTGAGAAGAGGACAGCAGACCAGTCGTTAACAGTCCAATTGCGATGTTGTTGGCACCATTGCAAACGGGCGGTACGGTGACGTCTGGACAATGGGATGCACACAACAGGACGGCGGGCGTATAGTCCTCCTTCATGCAAACGTCTGGCGACAGTTTTTCGGGAGATCCGCTTGCCAGTAGCAGCCATAAACTGATTTGCTACCTCACTAGCTGTGCTGCGCCGGTGTCTTTTTGTTGATAGCACTATGTACCGATCTTCTGCAGGTGTCATACTGCGAACACGACCTGCCCCGTGACGTTTGCTACACTCTCCATTTATTTGAAATGATTTCCAAAGCCTTGAAACAACACTGTGGCTGACGTCGAACTACCTGGCAACATCTGTTATTTTTCGCCCTTCTTCAATCTTGCCAATAATACGGCCACGCGTAAAATCATCTAGGTGATGTCGGGAAGACATACTGAAAATTGCAAGTTCGTCAATTGATTCTTTCCTTTTCAACTTTGCGTTTGAACAACAACGGTCAATACGCGTCAAATACTTTATATCTCTTATCAGCGCTATGACGTCAGGAACAAGTTCGGCAATCCAAAATTTGCATATGCACAACACGTCTTACTGTATCCCGCACTTATGTTAATTTCCACATTTTCCTGCCTTCCATTTTATGGTTGCTATCGTTGCTATTGTCATCCGTCCTTAGCAATTGTCCGGCAGTGTATATCTTGTACATAATAATGAATAAACTTTCCTCTTATAGTACACACACTCTCATAACAACACCTCGCAACGCCAACACATCAACCAACGCAACAACCACAACGCAACACAACCTCCACCTCAACACCACACAACCTCGATGAACGCGCCTATATACGAGCTACCACCATGTCATGACTTACACTCATTGCCAGATCTCATTCAGCGGGTGAAATAATATTTCGTTCAGTAGGAAGATAATTTACATAGTAAAATAAAATAACTAGAGATAGTAAAATCAAAAGGAAAGTAAATATAGAGTATACGTTACATCATCTCCCCCTTAATTTTTTCTTTTTTTTTTTTTTTTTTTTTTTTCATTTTTTTATGTCCGAAAAACCTATCAATTTTGGAGTGTAAGTCTTACATTTCGATGATTGACGTTTCTCGATCTCTTTTTTGATTTGTTTGGTGGTAGCCGTATTTACATTATCAACTTGGCATGACAATTTACGAATCTGTATTCGACTGTGAAATTTGTAGTGTAGAACAAACCAAACCTGCATCGGCATACTTTCCTTTTATTCTGCCTAGCAGGAATCACTTTTTTAATTTCAAATTACGTGCGCCTCATTCGTTGAAATACATAACAACTGTATCAGCAGCGAAGATTGCCTGAAGCTGCCTAACAGTAACAATTTTATTATTTTCATTTCACATTACGTTCGCCTCATTCGTTGAAATACATAACAACTGTATCAGCAGCGAAGATTGCCTGAAGCTGCCTAACAGTAACAATTTTACTATTTTCATTTCAAATTACGTTCGCCTCATTCGTTGAAATACAGAACAACTGTATCAGCAGCGAAATTTACCTGGAGCTGCCTAACAGTAACAATTTTATTATTTTACCCCTAAGCACATAGATATATACAAAAAAAGTGGATTAGTAGATGGACATAGAAGAAATATATAAAAAAAACACACACACATATACACAAAAAAGAATGCATAGGCCCACACGAAAAAAAGAAATTCTGACACGCCAACTGGTCGTGCAGGAAAAACAACAAACTGAGAAAAGAACCTGTCCACGAGAACTTACTTATCTCGAGGACGCATAAAAAATTCTAGTGCGGTAACGTTTTCCAGGCCTAATGGGACTGGTGAAATCAGGTGGCTTGGATCTCTTCCGGGACGGTAATGGAACTTCGGTCTGTTGTCGGTCAGGAATCTGGCGGTCTGGAAATCCTTGCGGCTGAGAAGAACGGTCAGGAACATCAGAAGTCTGGCGGTCCGGAAATCCCTGCTGCGGCTGAGAAGAACGGTCAGGAACGTCAGAAGTCTGGCGGTCTGGAAATCCCTGCTGCGGCTGATAGGAACGGGCTCCCCCAGGCTTTGGATATGAAGTCCCTTGGTGCTGGGGCCCGTTGTGTCCTTCCAGTATCTTTTTGGACGGACGTGTCTCCGGCCACATCGCTTGCTTTCGTTTACGCCCACGGGGCATGATAGTAGTAGCAGGCATCGGCCCTGTTTGCCCTGAACGGAGGTTCCAGGGGCGAAACCCGGGTGGATGCAAAGATTTCTGCCTTCGTCGCTGTTGCGGCGAAGCAGATTGGGGAGACAAGTCACGTTTGCGCCCAGCTTTTGGTGGTGCTGGACGGTGTGGAATATTAAAAGTAGGATTCATAACTGACAAATCAGAAATGTCCGACGCCTCCGAGTCGCTGCTGTAATTCAGCGGTCGTGCAGGTCGATGTTTATATTTGCCCACAGGAATACTTTCCGATGAGTTATTCAAAGAAGAAGTATCCCGCGTTGATGCAGGGTGAGCCGGAAACGGCGCAGCAATAGTCTTGGCAATGGTTGGAGGGAAAGGAACGATACTAGCATTCGACGAACTCGAATCGAGCCTTTGTCTCACGGGAGAATCAGGTTGCGGTTGTAGAAACTCGTCTGGAGGAGGAGGGTGCAGGAAAAATCACTGGTGATTCGTCAAAAATGTTCGGTGGTTCGTCCACAATTTCTGGTGGTTGAACATGAGATATAGATTCTTGAGTCTGTGGAACAGAAGGTTGAGTAGGATTGATAATGAAATCGATATTCCGTTCGTGATATTTGCGACATTGATCAACATGTACATATTGAAAATGGTTGTTCGGTTTCTCCAGAACAATATTATTGTCAAAGACATTTGCCACCCGATATGGACCTTCGTAGCTGGGTGCAAATTTCTTCACTAAAGTATGCGAAACAGAAGACTGGAAGTGCGTTTCCACGAGAGTGAGATCTCCAACGACAAGATCTGGTTCCCTACGCCTAGAATTATAATATCGTGCTTGAGCCGCTTGTGCTCCTAGCATTGCAACACGAGCTTTTTCTGCCATAATGTGTACTGATTGCGGAGTTGGTCGCTGATTTAGTTCGTCAATAATCCCCGTTAAATTTTCAAAAGGGGTTTTAATTTTGCGACCCAGAAAAAGTTCTGCAGGAGTAATTTTAGTAGACTCGTGGACAGACGAGCGGAGGGCGAACGCAAAAAGTTCTAAATGGTCATCCCATCTTTCATGGTGATCCATTACAAAAGTCGCAATCATTTTCACTAGCGTTCGGTTAACACGTTCCGCCGGATTACTCTGGGGATGATATGGGGAAATGAATTTATGTTTAATGTGTAGTCTCGCACACATTCTCTCAAAAATGTCAGAAATAAATTGAGGACCATTATCCGAAACTACTTTATTAGGTGCACCATATCTAGAAAATACTTCATTAACTAAGACATTACAAATAATCTCAGCCGTAGCGGCTTTAATGGGAAAAACTTCAACCCATTTAGAAAAATTATCAGTTAGTACTAAAACATAACGAGCTTTATTTTTAACAGATAATGGATAAGGTCCCAATAAATCTATGGAAATAATATCAAATACATGAGAACTTGAACTAGATTTCAAGTGACCGGCCGGTCTTACATTACGATAATTATTAATCTGACACAAGTGACATGATTGAACGTATGCGAGCACACTTTGGTACATTCCAGGCCAATAGGCAACATCCCGCAATTTACAACGGGTCTTGCGAATACCTAAATGGCCTGCAAGAGGTTTGTCATGAAATTCATTTAAAAGAGCCATTCTAAGGGTTCGCGGAATACATGGGCGAAACTCTGCCCTAGTAGTCCGAGATTTTGTATAATAAAGAAGACCCTCTATTACTTCAAAATGTTGTGACCTTCCAGCCAGAGAAGGATCACTTGGTAGGGGCGAACCCGCAAGCAAAAAATTGTAAATATCCCCAAAATCTGGATCATTTATTAATTCTGCCATTATCTGCTCTCTGGATGTGATATCAGCTATCAGAAGTAAAGGCTGACATCCAGGAGTAGTTTCGGTGGGGACCCCACTAATCGGAACGCGAGATAATGCGTCCGGTAATTGATTCTTATGACCTGGCTGATACGAAATTTTGATATTGCTCTCTTGTAACTTCAGAGCCCACTTCATAAGTCTTTGAGATAGGTGCTTAGCAGAATTTAAATACTGAAGGGCAGAATGATCCGTAATTATGTTAACTGTCAATTCGTTAAGATAACATTGAAATTTATTCAGTGCATACACAACAGCAAGACATTCACGTTCCGTAGCTGAATAATTGCGTTCAGCTTTGGCTAAAGTACGAGACGCAAAAGCTATTGGATGCCCAGCTTGTGACAAAACGCAACCAAGACCAACTCCGGATGCATCAGTATAAATATCAAATTCCTTAGAATGATCCGGGAAAGCCAACACCGGAGGCTGAATCAATGCAGACTTCAGTGTTTCGAATGCAGCGTTAGCTTCAGGTGTCCAAATAAACTTCTTGTATTTACGCTTTAAGGCATACAACGGCTCACATATTGTAGCATAAGCGGGGACGAACTGCTGATACCAACCGGTCATTCCCAGAAAACGGGATAGTTCTTTTGCTGTTTTAGGCCGAGGAAAGTCAACAATAGGCCTAATTTTTTCATTATCAGTGAATAAACCGTGGGGAGTGATTTTCAACCCCAGATATACAATCTCGTCCCTCGCTATCTGGCATTTACTAGGTTTTAACGTCAAGCCAGCATTGTATATAAGTTGGAACACCTGTTTGAGCAGAAAAAGGTGCTCGTCAAAAGTCTCTGATGTTATAATAATATCATCCAAATAGACATGCACATGGGGACCCAGGACAGGTCTGAGAACCGTGTCCATAAGCTTTTGGAAAGTAGCAGGTGCAGAAGCTAAACCAAAAGGCATACGTAAATATTCATAGGCCCCAAAAGGAGTCACAAAGCCTGTTTTATCGACAGAGTCCGGATGTACTGCCACCTGCCAATATCCACTCGCCAAATCCAAAGTTGACATCCATTTGGTTGACGACAAGTCATTTAGAATATGTGACATGACAGGTAGGGGATAATTGATAGCTTTTGTGACTTGGTTGAGCTTGCGAAAATCTGTCACGAAACGAAATTCGTTTGGTTGTTTCTTTGGAACCAAGAAGGCAGGGGCCGCCCAGGCGCTTGTTGATTCCCTGATTATGCCTTGCTTAATCATTTCCGCAATTTGACGTTGCATTTCCTGTTTTTTATGTGGAGCACAAGGGTAATATTTCGTCGCAATGGGTTTCGAACCATCAGTGTCAATAACATGATAAACCACCTGTGTGAAACCAGGTTGATCCGAAAATAAACCAGGGCTTTCCTGTAAAAGGAGAGAAAGCTGGTCTCGTTGCCCCTCATTCAATTGGTCACTCAACAATAAACTCGTAATATGTACAGGAACCGTCGGAATCATTTCGACAGGTTCCGGAAAGGAAATCACATGTTGTACAAAATTCAAAGTTATTTGAAACTTGTTAATAAAGTCCATACCCATGAGACATTTCACGGGTAGCTCGTCTATAAGCAGGAAAGAATGTGTAAAACGAGCTTTTCCCAGCCCTAAAGATAATGTGACAGTTCCTGCGATACTGAAGATTTCATTATTGGCACCTCGCAAATACTGCGTTGCAGGCTGAACGTGTATTGCAGAAAAAACGTCATTACAAAACTTTGTATTTAGGGCTGATATCTCAGACCCAGTGTCGAACTTTGTCTCGACAATAACGTCTTCAAGTGTCAAAAATACATCAGGCAACTGAGGAGTTTGAACAGTCACTAATACAGTTTTAGGGTCAGAATGTTTGGTATCAGGAAGCAGGACCGACCCTTCGTCTACTTCCTGTGGAAGTTTAAAAGGAATTCTGGTGGTGTTATCATGTGGTCGGAAACCTCGACCCTGCCGGGTATCGGGAAAATTTTCACGATAAGGAAAATTGCGTGAACCCTGCGTCGGGAACTCCGCGTGTCTGGTGACATTTTCATATTCGTTACGTCTGCACTCAGCACGGGCAGAAAAATTATTATTGCCCTGGGCATGAGAACGTTCCGAATGCTGCTGAGTGAAACGGGGTCGAGCATACTGTGCATTATGACGATATCCCGAAGCTTGCTCAGAAACTCGCTGTTGGTTCGCCACTCTTCTGTGTGGTGGAACGTATGAAGCTTGGGTGGGCACTTGTGTATGCTCGCGCTGAAAGTTTTGTCTATTATGCCGCTGAGGGTTTTCGGAATAAGCCTCGCGGGGTGCCCGAGCATGGTGAGTCGAAGCATGTTTGCCATGTCGCTCTTCATACGTGCGTATGAGGCGAAGGCATTCATGAATAGTGGTAGGGTGTCGAACCTCAAGAAAATCTTGTAAGAATGGGTCGAGCTGCTGTACGAGGGTATCCAACATGTCAACATGACTGGCATGTGGATCCCATAGATTATATAGGCGTGTAGTTTCCAACGCAAATGCAACAGGGCTATCATTGGGACCTTGTTGACGCGAAAAAAGCTGTTGAGCAAGGATAGCTCGACTGAGGCCGAAAGGAAAGACCTCCAAGAATTCTGCACGGAAATTCTCATAATGAGAATCCGGGTTCGACCCTCGCCACTGCCGATACCAGGTCTTGGCGGTATCCCTCAAGCAAGTCCCGGCAATTTGGACCTTGCAGTCTTCCGGAATATTATAGAGATCAAAATGATCTTCCAGATCTTCGAGGAACTTTAAAGACCCCTCCAAACCATTGAAATAAATTGTTCCTGCATGCGGCACGAAATGAGCAAGCATTCTGCTTCGCTGAGAGGATTGAACTCCCTCAGGTACGACCCGCGACTCAGAGTGATAAGCTGGTGCATTACGAAATGGTGAAGAACGCTTGGGTATGTGCAGATCATTCATATCGAAGTCAGAGCCACAGGCTTCGCGCAAATTGTCCAAACAAACACCATCACAATCGAGACTTGCCGGACGGTGGAAATTTGCAGTTGTCTCAGGTAAGGAAGCCATGGGTAATAATAGTCAGGATCTCGTGTTCGAGAAAAGTTCGGGCGCCAATTATAATGAATTAGCTTTGTAACTTTTTGCTAAGCTAATTATTATGAATGAATAATGCTCTAAGCTTCAAAATAATGAATTCCCAAAAGGGTGTCGTTACTCGTTAATTATGAACTTAAACAAAGTCTCAACGCTGGTTATTTATATTAAGTAATCAAAGTCATAAACCTAACAGCCAGACAGAGGTCTGACAAAACTAAGAATTGAGAAAGACTGAACTTACTGAACAACTGTTTATTTCCGAGACACTTGGTCAACTAAGGCACTCATATATCTTGTACATAATAATGAATAAACTTTCCTCTTATAGTACACACACTCTCATAACAACACCTCGCAACGCCAACACATCAACCAACGCAACAACCACAACGCAACACAACCTCCACCTCAACACCACACAACCTCGATGAACGCGCCTATATACGAGCTACCACCATGTCATGACTTACACTCATTGCCAGATCTCATTCAGCGGGTGAAATAATATTTCGTTCAGTAGGAAGATAATTTACATAGTAAAATAAAATAACTAGAGATAGTAAAATCAAAAGGAAAGTAAATATAGAGTATACGTTACAAGAGGAGCAGGCTTATGGCTGTCCCTCTGACCACTCAGTTGCCTCCTGCCACGCAGGAAGCAACTGAACTACGGGCACATGTCCACGTAGCTCAGTTGGGAGAGCGACTTACTCCGGAATGAGGGGACCCGAAATCGATGGCCGGCGCGGACAAACTTATGACGAGCCTTCCACGCAGGACGCAACTGAGCTACGGGCACATGTCCACGTAGCTCAGTTGGGATAGCGACTTACTCCGGAGTGAGGGGACCTGGAATCGATGGCCGGCGCGGACAAACTAATGACGAGCCTTCCACGCAGGACGCAACTGAGCTGCGAGCACATGTCCACGTACCTCCGTTGGGAGAGCGACTTACTCCGGAGTGAGGGGACCTGGAATCGATGGCCGGCGCGGACAAACTTATGACGTGCCTGCCACGCAGGAAGCAACTGAACTACGGGCACATGTCCACGTAGCTCAGTTGGGAGAGCGACTTACTCCGGAATGAGGGGACCCGAAATCGATGGCCGGCGCGGACAAACTTATGACGAGCCTTCCACGCAGGACGCAACTGAGCTACGGGCACATGTCCACGTAGCTCAGTTGGGATAGCGACTTACTCCGGAGTGAGGGGACCTGGAATCGATGGCCGGCGCGGACAAACTAATGACGAGCCTTCCACGCAGGACGCAACTGAGCTGCGAGCACATGTCCACGTAGCTCAGTTGGGAGAGCGACTTACTCCGGAGTGAGGGGACCCGGTATCGATGGCCGGCACGGACAAACTTATGACGTGCCTGCCACGCAGGACGCAACTGAGCTACGGGCGCATGTCCACGTAGCTCAGTTGGGAGAGCGACTTACTCCGGAGTGAGGGGACCTGGAATCGATGGCCGGCACGGACAAACTTATGACGAGCCTTCCACGCAGGACGCAACTGAGCTACAGGCACATGTCCACGTAGCTCAGTTGGGAGAGCGACTTACTCCGGAGTGAGGGGACCCGGTATCGATGGCCGGCACGGACAAACTTATGACGTGCCTGCCACGCAGGACGCAACTGAGCTACGGGCGCATGTCCACGTAGCTCAGTTGGGAGAGCGACTTACTCCGGAGTGAGGGGACCTGGAAT
The DNA here is from genome assembly GCA_039090855.1 of Macrothele yani. Taxonomy (NCBI): domain Eukaryota; kingdom Metazoa; phylum Arthropoda; class Arachnida; order Araneae; family Macrothelidae; genus Macrothele; species Macrothele yani. The sequence goes on along the minus strand of CM077016.1, from coordinate 68,446,546 downwards.
CGATGGCCGGCGCGGACAAACTTATGACGTGCCTGCCACGCAGGACGCAACTGAGCTACGGGCACATGTCCACGTAGCTCAGTTGGGAGAGCGACTTACTCCGGAGTGAGGGGACCCGAAATCGATGGCCGGCGCGGACAAACTTATGACGTGCCTGCCACGCAGGACGCAACTGAGCTACGGGTACATGTCCACGTAGCTCAGTTGGGAGAGCGACTTACTCCGGAGTGAGGGGACCCGGTATCGATGGCCGGCACGGACAAACTTATGACGTGCCTGCCACGCAGGACGCAACTGAGCTACGGGCGCATGTCCACGTAGCTCAGTTGGGAGAGCGACTTACTCCGGAGTGAGGGGACCTGGAATCGATGGCCGGCGCGGACAAACTTATGACGTGCCTGCCACGCAGGACGCAACTGAGCTACGGGCACATGTCCACGTAGCTCAGTTGGGAGAGCGACTTACTCCGGAGTGAGGGGACCCGAAATCGATGGCCGGCGCGGACAAACTTATGACGTGCCTGCCACGCAGGACGCAACTGAGCTACGGGTACATGTCCACGTAGCTCAGTTGGGAGAGCGGCTTACTCCGGAGTGAGGGGACCCGGAATCGATGGCCGGCGCAGACAAACTTATACGTTATAAACTGATCACACAGTAGGTGATGAGTGACCAAATAAATCCAAAAATTAATTGCATAGGAAAATTGTTACGCGGCATGTGCACATTTCAGCTCTCAGAATAACGTTCATGGTGATTAAGTTGGAACTGGGGCTTCGAGAGACTTCTGATTTTGTCAAAATAAGATTTTTCAAAGAAAAAAGTTGTCCAGTAGAAGGCCCCATATTGAGCGTTGTTTGATTCAACATTCAATCATGAGGGGATTTAGGAAATTCTTTTACCGTTAAATTGTTGTTAAAATTTGTTCACCACTGAATTCGATTTAAAATGCAAGTTTCGAGAGTTCTCTTTCATCCAGGAACTAATAGAATTTTTTTACATGACGGAATTTATGAGGTGTTTATCTGCAGGTACGTGCGTTCTGTAATGAACCACAAGACTAAAATTCCCGGCGTGGTATGGTCGTCCCAATCCTCCCCTTGTTATATGTTTACGAGGGTCGTTAAATCTCGGAACTATAATAAGAAAAAAATACTGGCACGCGTACTTTCCTCATCATTTGTGCCTAATTTTTGATCATGCGACGACCTTTCCCGAGCTATATATACACTATATTGACAAAAGTCCCCGACACCCCTTCAAAAGCAAATGAACGGATCCCCTGCGTTGATAAGATGCGCGGTACAGCTGCAAATGGTATAAAAACAAGCCTGTAGCTGACCGCAAGGTTGAGTGAAAATGTTGCGGCGGATGAGAACTGACTTTGAGAAAGGAAAGACTGTTGGGTGTTATATTAGTGGGTTGCCCATAAGAGAAACCGAGAGGCGTTTAAACTTACCCAAGGCAACTGTTTCGGATGTACAGAATAAGTGGAAGACACATGGAGTGCATGAAGCAGCAAAACGTACCGACAGACCAAAGAAAATCAGTGATAGAGTACGTCGAAGCCTCAGGAGAGTTGTTACAGCTAATCAACGGAGTACTGCACAAGGCCTCAGTGTACAGGTGAGTAAAAATGCTGGAACATCGGTATGTACATTAACCATTAGCAGAAAACTTCATTCTATGGGTGACCATGGTCGTGCAGCTGCTCATAAGCCTTTCATCTCCACTCGGAATGCTACTCGTCGTTTAGCATGGTGTACAGAACATTTATCGTGGACCGTAGATCAACGGAAACGGGTCCTATTGACTGATGAATCCAGATACACGATCCGTCAGCCTGATGGCCATGTGTGAGTATGGCGGCAGCCGAGGGAACGCTATTTACCACAGTGTATTGTTCCTACGGTCAAGTTTGGAGCTGGCAGTGTACTCGTGTGGGGGTGTTTTTCGTGGTATGGTCCCGCCCATTGGTTATCGTGGACGAATCTGTTTACCAGCACAACTATCTTGATATTCTGGACAATTATGCCCTACTAGCTCCTAGGCAACGTTTTGGAACCGAACCTTGTTGGTACCAGCAGTACAATGCACCGAGCCATAAAACAAGGACTGTTAAGGCGTAGCTTGATGATAATTCCGTATCGTGTGTGGACTGGCCAGCACAGAGCCCCGATCTTAATCGCATACTGTACCTATGGGATGAATTAGAGCGCCGCATAAGAAGTTTGGAACGAAGGCCTACCACTAAGCAACAGTTAGCGGCAGCAATATGTACTGAATGGAAGCGCATACCTATCGCTGTGTTCCGAAACCTTGTCGAAAGCATGTCTCGAAGGGTTAGTGCATGCATTAAGGCCAAAGTTGGACCGACACCGTAGTAATGTATGTCAATAAATGCTATGTTGTGTTTCTCTTCTAGATGTCCGGTGACTTTCGTCAATATAGTGTATAATGTAGAAATATCCACTCTTTGTCACCTGTGATGGCACGACACCAAAACCCATCATACTGTGGATTTGACAGCAATCTTCAACAGAGAGTGACACATTGTTCTGTCTGCTGGAGTGTCAATTCATAGGGAACCATTGAATGGTACTTAGAGGAGAAACTAAGCTTGCACAGGTGACAAACAATGATGGATTGGGAAGATCCCACCTATAACGAAGTAAATTTTTCCGTCATTTCTGTCCACGCCGGGGCTCGAACCCGGGTCCCCTCATTCCGGAATAAGCCGCTCTACCAAGTGAGCTACGCGGACGTTTGTTCTGACTGCTATCTGCCTTTATGTCGTGTGCGTCCTGCTGGGCAGGCACGTCACACACCTCAGCTGACAATTGTCATGTACTGGTACCAATGTTCACTGCGATAGCTTTGACCAAAGTGTCAGTGTTAGTAGTAATTGTATATCCTGACCTCTTGTCTTCGAGACTGGTGTCCTCGACATTGAAATGTTGGGATGATTTTCATGCAGTGCTGCTGTCAACTGTTCCCTCTCCTTCAACGCACACATTTCTCTCGCTTATGCTGCCACGTGTAAGCCCTTTTTTTTTTTCAATAATGGTGTAGAAGCACCCTAATAGCACGTTAATCGGCCTTAATCCTCTACTCGCGTGATAATGCAATGTGGCTTTGTGCCAAATGCACGCCATCAGCCTCGTGTGTTCCATGTCATCGCGGTGCACAGTCGACGTGGGCGCACGTTGCACACAGGAATGGGGGACCAACATTAAATGCGGTTCAAAACCGGTCAAACTGTTTTTTGATTCACCCTTGTAAGCAAAATCGTATTTATTTTGACGTAGAATTACGTCTAATGTCTCATTAAGCGTGGTGTCATGCTAGCGGTAGGAGCGTTACCAAATTCTGTAAAGCCGGTTCGCGCTCGGTATGCCGCAATCGTTCAACCGATTTACATCGGATCAAAAGTGTTTAACAGCTAAAGGACTTCGGAACCTAAAAATGCTTCATTCGTTAAAATCCGTTAATTAGATTAAAAGTTTATAACCTTGAAAATCGATTTTCACGTTGTGCCAGCATTAAAAGGTGAATATCTCAAAAATGTAAGGTCAGGTGGGGATGTAAGGTCAGGTGATGCGTAACATCACAGCCTCTCCTTGACAAATGTCAACCCCGCCTTCTCGTGGTGCATCCTGTTCCTACTAAAGGGGCTCTGACGACCGCCAATAGCGGTATAACTATACCATCGGGATTAGAGGAAATTCTATCCCACACTCACCAACCCGCTTGGCCAGCGTGGTGAGTTATGGCCAAACCCCTCCAAAATGACTCCACAACTTAAATCTTGGCCCTCAGTCTCCGGCAGCTGGAATGTACCTGGCCAAGGCAGCGGCCAGTGCGACATGAAGGCAGAGGGTGCTAAGAATCCCCGGAGGACCGGACTAGGCTGCCATCTGATGCTGACCTTGGCAACGTACAATGGACGCTCCCTATCTTCTGATTCAAGGCTTGTTGAATTGGAAGAGGAACTACAAAGGATCAAGTGGGACATCGTGGGGCTAAGTGAGGTAAGGAGAAAAGGAGAAGATCTCATCGAACTGAAAAGTGGACATCTCTTCTACTATCGTGGGACAGATACTGGCAGAACTAGTGGTGTTGGATTTATAATAAACAAGAAACTGAAGGATAAAGTTGTAGAAGTTGAAAGTTCCTCTGACAGAGCTGCACGGCTTGTTATCCAACTCTCGAAAAGATACCAGGCTCAGATTATTCAAACTTATGCACCCACCACAAGTCATCCTGAAGAAGAAATTGAAGAATTTTATGAGGAAATTTGTCATCTAAATAATAAAGGTAAGCAGCACTTGAAAATAATTATGGGAGATTTCAATGCAAAAATAGAGCAACGGCAACAGAATGAAACTTCAGTAGGTAAATTCGGTCACGGCAACAGAAACCAGCGTGGAAATACTCTCGTTGAGTTTGCAGAGGCAGAAGGGTTTTTCATCTTGAACTCCTTCTTCAAGAAAAAGCCACCCAGGAAATGGACATGGAGACATCCAAATGGGACGACAAGTGAAATTGACTTTATTATGTGTAACAAAAAATTCATCATAGAAGACTGCAGTGTGCTAAACAAGTTCAACACAGTTAGTGACCATAGATTGGTGAGATGTAAGATGCACCTCAACACTAAACTTGAACGTGGCAAGCTCATAAGACAAACAAAATCTATTGACATAACCAACCTTAAAAAACACCATAATACCTTCAAGTTGGAATTGAAGAACAGGTTCTCTGCTTTAGAAGGCCTAACATCGGAAGAAGTGGACATCTCTGAAGTTAACAGAAAAGTAACCGAAGCTCTTATGGAAACAGCAACAAAATTAGCTGGGTCTAAGAACAAGTTGCATGTAAATAAATTATCAGGAAAAACGAAAATGTTGATGCAAAAAAGAAGAGAGATGAAGACAACTAAAGAAGATGTGACTTCCAAAGTGGAATATATAGAGCTATGCAAGACAGTAAGAAAAAGTATCACTGAAGACGTAAGAAAATTCAACTGTGAACTAGTGAGGAAAGCAATTGAAAACAACCAAAGCCTAAAGATAGCAAAGGGACATCTCAGTAAGGAAAGAAAACAGATTATGGCACTGAGAAAAGAAGATGGTTCTGTAACAAGAAATAGAGGCGAAATTTTGACAAGAGTGAAAGATTTCTACTCCGAATTATATGAAAGGGATGATACATGCACTCCAGACATCATGAAAGATACCAGTACCAGAGTTCCCCCAGTCCTTCCAGCAGAAGTTGCACATGCAATCAAGAACATGAAGCGGGGAAAAGCTCCAGGAGAAGATGGAATTACTGTAGACATCATACAAGAAGCAAGTGGAGAAATCGAAACAGTACTCGCCCAAATTTTCACTCGATGCCTTAATGAAGGAAAGATTCCTGAGGATTGGAACACCGCTACAATGATCCTGCTACATAAGAAAGGTGACATTGAGGATCTCGGAAACTACAGACCTATCAGCCTCCTATCAGTAGTTTATAAAATCTTCACTAAAGTTCTTTCACACCGCTTGAAGGTAACACTGGACATGGCTCAACCGAGAGAACAAGCTGGATTCAGGAGTGGCTACAGCACAATAGATCATATCCACGTGCTGAGAGAACTAATTGAAAGAGCGAGGGAATATGAACTTCCATTGTGCATGGCTTTTATCGATTATGAAAAAGCCTTTGATTCGGTGAAACCATCAGCAGTTACAATGGCTCTGAAAACCTGCGGTATTGAAGATGCATACATTAATATTATTAATAACATCTATGAAAATGCAAGTGCAAAGATTAGGCTGTTTGAAAATACAACACACATAAAAATTGGAAAGGGAGTGAGACAAGGTGACACCATATCTCCGAAGCTCTTTAATGCCACATTGGAGGGTGTTTTTCAGTCACTGAGCTGGGAAAACAAGGGGATAAAGATTAATGGAGATTATCTAACCCACCTTCGTTTTGCTGATGACATAGTCATTTTTGCAACTACCCCATCAGAGCTGCAGAGTATGATCCAGGAACTTGCTGACAAGAGTGAAGAAGTGGGATTAAAAATGAACTTTCAGAAGACAAAAGTGATGTTCAATGCTTTTACAAGAAAGGAAGATTTATCGATTGATGGAGAAAAGCTGGATATAACAGACACGTACGTTTATCTTGGACAGCAGATATCAAGTGAGGGTCACATTGGTGAAGAAATTAATCGGCGTACAAAACTTGCCTGGAGAGCTTTTGGAAGAAACAGCATAATTTTCAAGAGCAATATGCCATTATGTCTTAAAAGAAAAGTGTTTGATCAATGCATCCTTCCAGTGCTTACGTATGGTGCTGAGACGTGGACCTTAACTAAAAGAGACATACAAAGGCTGCAGACAACTCAAAGGGGCATGGAGAGGTGCATGCTTGGTGTAACCAGGAGAGATAAGAAGAGGAACTCGTGGATCCGAAAAATGACAAGAGTAGAAGACATCATGATCAGAGTTAAATCCCTGAAATGGCAATGGGCTGGACATACTGCCAGAAGGACAGATCATCGATGGACAGCCGAAATTTTAGATTGGATTCCAAGGGACAGGAAAAGACCCAGAAGAAGACCACATGGGAGATGGGTGGATGAAATTCGAAAGTATGCAGGGGGGACATGGAGGAAACTGGCACAAGACAGACCGTTGTGGAGGAAACTTGGGGAGACCTTCGTCCAGCAGTGGATTGATAATGGTTGACAATGATGATGATGATGATGATCTCAAAAACTCTTTATCGTACAATCAAAACTAGAATATCTGCGGATAGAGCTTTCAAAACTCTGTAAGAAGAGCCACAATTTTAGATACATAGGCTGACAATTTATGTAAAAAGCACATTGGTCTAGTGCAAAGCTAAATGATGGTGGAGATATCGAGGAATTGGAGTTCTATATGAGTGGTATGTGAAATCCGTAATGCACTTGTTGTATTGCTACAGATCTTAAGACAGAAAACAATTTTAGATCCATAGAGCCCACACTCATGTTTTGATTTTTAAAAATTTTCAGAAATTAATTTTTAATTTTTAAAAATTATCAGAAACAAATTTTTAATTTTTAAAAATTTTCAGAAATTAAAAGATGCCCAGAAAAACTTGCGGAACGTGTAAGAAACCACAGAATACGTAAAGCGGAGGAAGAGCGAAGGCCAGAGAGTTCGAAAAAAATTGCTTTGACTCCATCTGAAAAGATGAAATTGTACAGACAGCGGAAAAAGGAGCGTGCGCAAGAGGAGGGGCAACATACTCATCCGTCCATCTCCACTGCTACGGAGCTCCAACTGTCTACAAGCATAGAACATTTTCAAAATAAGAGGAAAACAACTACTCAAACGCGTACAACACGAAAAAAGAAGAATATTTGTGTCAGAGAAAATATAAGTTTGACGAAATTGTCTTTCACTACGGCAAATCACAAGATCAACAGCTCGTTTATGTGGCAATATCCAGAGTTACCAGTTTACAAGGTTTATATCAGAGTTGGGTAGGAATGCATTACAAAGTAATGGAAGTACAGATTACAATTAACGTGTAATGCATTACAAGGTAATCCCAAGTATGGTTTGCACAAGGTAATGGAATTAATCTGTAATGCATTACAATTAGGAGGATATAATTCAATTATTTAATAATGCCATTCAAACGCAATGGAATTATTTGGTAATGAAATTACACAGTTTGCAAATAATAATTACATACTGATAGTTTATAGAAATGTATGTGTGCCAAAAGCTATGTCAGTGGCGCAGTGGTCGAAGTGATGGCTTCTGATCATTCGTCTGAGATGGGTCCGGGTTCGAATCCCGGTGAGGCATGGATGTTGTGTTTGTCTTACGGCACTAGCTCTCTCCCTTCTCTGGAGTCAGTAGCCCTAAATCATGAACGGGCGGCTGCTTATAGCCCATTGAATTGCTCACGGTGGTCATTAAACCTCCAATCAACGAAAAAAAAAGGTTCAGGTCCTGTCGTGAAGTATACATAAAGGAGTCAGTCGCTCGCTAGTCCAGTGTTCGTATCGGACAAGAAATGGACAACAACGCTTGAGAAGTACGGCAAAAATGTCAAGACTTCGCAAATTTCTGTAATATTCAGCAGTGCACCCCGAGTTGCTGAAGTGTGAGTGTAGTGCTAATATGTGCTTGTGGCTATAGTGGAGTAATTATTTTGGACAGTGAAACGTATGTAATGGACGAGAATACTGTACTGGAGATGGACGAAATGAGTATCTCTAACCGAAATAAACATCCCATTCGTACTTACTTCATATGTATTATTTCGTTCAAATCGCTTTACTTGCGGCAAAGATGGGGCAACTACTCATGCCATACTTGTACAATCTCCAATACCTACATACACGCATTTGAGGTCCGAGGGGTGGAACAATTGCCAAATAACATACACAACGTGTAAGGGTGCACTGGTTGCTGGTTTATTCGCGTTGTATTGTTACCCATAAGTTAATTGTTAATTACCATATAATTTATTATAATGGGTGGCTGTTACATGTCATTACAATTACCATGTAATTCTAATGACCAGTTCACCATTACCATGTAATGGTAACGCTAAGTTCTTGTTCCCATTACCATTACGCTGTAATGCATTACCGATTAATTCAATTACAATTTTGCCCAACTCTGGTTTATACGTATATGACAAATGCTAAAAATGATTTCAAATTTTATCACGCAAAAGGTAGTGGAGCACGTGGCGTAAAAGAATTGCGTATAGAATTGCAAAGACTAGAAAATCATCGTTTACCCACCATTGCAGATGATATACACTACTGGCCACCCAAAATGCAACACCAAGAACGACACGAGATGGCAAAGCCAGATTTACTGGACACAACAACAGATACAAAGATGAAACGATTGAGCTTACAGGCCCGTGCGACTTGCGGAATACGCAGACATCAATAGTTCGTGTGGCCCACATGGCTGGCAATAACGGCCTCTACACGCCACGGCATCGAACAAAAGAGGCTTTGGATGTGGGCTTCGGGTATGTCGGCCCAGACTGCTTCCACACGTTGCCACAGTTCATCACGGGTGGTGCTTGCCGGGCCACTCGGTTGCCGACCAGACGTGTTCGATGGGCGACATTTCAGGAGAAGAGGCGGGCCACGGCAGCAGTGACAGCTGGTGGGCCGTAAAGAATTGTTGCACGATGCGTGCCACGTGTGGGCGCGCATTGTCCTGTTGAAACGTGGCCGCTGGCAGGTCCTGCAGTTAAGGGAGGACTACAGGCTCCAAAACGTGGGAGATGCAGCGGTGGCTGTTAAGTGTACCGGCGATGCGTACCAGAGGGGTGCGGGTGTCATATCCAATTGCGCCCCAAACCATAACGCCAGGAGACGGACCGGTATGGCGATGCATAATGCAGGCGTCATACAGTCTCTCGCCGCGGTGCCGCCACACGCGGATCCGACCATCGTGGTGTTGCAGGCAGAAGCGGGATTCGTCGGAGAAAACAATGTCGTGCCATTCCGTAGTCCAGGTGCGGCGTTCAACGGCCCACTGCCTCCGCACTCACCGATGGTGTAACGTCAACGGTAATCGGAGCAATGGGCGCCGTGCTACAAGTCCCCGCTCCTGCAGACGACGTCGAACGGTACGTGCTGGCACAGGTTGTTGCGCAACACACCCTAATTCCTGCGCTAACGTTCGTGATGTGGCGGTGCGAGCCGTCAATGCCCGCCGCACAACATGCCGGTCCTCTCGTTTGGTGGTGTGCCGCGGTAGCGGCAATCGCTCACGTCGGTCCGTCCGTCCCTCCTGCACCCACCGAATCTACACTCGCCTCACTGTGGCTGGATGTCGTCCCACACGGGCGCCGATGTCTCGGTATGATAAACCGCTGTCGCGATAAGCCACTATTCGTCCTCTGTCGAACTCCGAAACGTGCTGGAATGGCTGCCGTATTCTACGACGAGGCATCAGGAAGCTTCCCACGCACAGGTCCGCCAGCACAACACACTTCCACTACTTACACCCCGCCTTCTGTGCACTCTTCTTATAGTGCTTCTCGGTGGCGTGCCGGGCGCACATGATTTGCATATGTCCAGCAATGCTAATCGTTTGCATGTCCTATCGCGGGCGACGCATGCTGCGAATTTCAGGCCAATCGGATGCTTCCTTCTTGGTGTTGCATTTTGCGTGGCCAGCAGTGTAAGAAAAATTTTAGATTTTTCTCCATTAACAACTGTACGTGTTTTATCATTAAACGTACAAAGCTTACTTGCTCATTATGGAGATTTACTAGTCGACGATGTTATAAACCAATCCGATGTTATGGCTCTCAGTGAAATTTGGATGCATGACGACAATACCATTCCGATCGAGGGATACAGTTGTATTTCGCAGTATATGCGGCCATCTCAGCGAGCAGGTGGTGTTGCTATATACAAGAAGAACGATTCTCCAGTTTCCATCGTACGACATATACTTGAAACATGTTACGCTGATGAAATTGATTACCTTGCCAGTGTTAAAGGCAAGTTCGGTGATATTTGTGCAGCTGACTTATTTACTGGTGATAACGAACCCATAAAGTGTTGTTAGTGTCACACGCTATTACCCCAGGAACTGTTAGATGATGCCAAACGTTTTATATTACGACAACTGTTAGCTTATACACCTAAAGTATCTGAATCTTTCAGTTCACTCCGTTGCTTGAATTTAGATAAGTTATTGATCTTGTTAGTTGGCGATTCAAATACTGATTTGTCTACAGCCGAAAACGAATCATTCATCACCTTCATGCAAGAACAATTTGGACTTACACTTTTAAACGAATGCTTAACAGAAACCTCCATGCTCTGCTCTAATAGCCGAAATAACGTTGTCTTTCATAGATACTTACCAACAAATGTTTTAACACGCAATTATGCTACTTACTTTTCCAATCATAAAGCGAAGTTTATAATTTTACAAAAAAAAAAAAAAAAAAGCGATGAAAACGATTCTTCTTAAATATATCTTTATTCAAATATTATAATTATAATATATTACACTCATCGTCAAAAAATAGTTGCACCCAGAAGGGCGTATCGGATTGCAAAGCTATTCGGGGGGAAGGTAAAGGTCACCAGGAACAATAAACGATTAAACATTGAGGCTGATATGGGCAATATTTATTGAGCTGCACGCCAATAAGTAGTAACTCTCAGTATGGCGTCGGGGCGCCATGTTTGCTCACCCAGCATGTCAGACGTCTCGGCATGGAGTTGTACAGATTCCTAATGGTGTCCTGCGATAAGCCATCCCATGCAGCTTGAATCTTCTCACGCAGTTCCTGCAGACTGAGCGGTAGGCGTGGAGTGTGGATAGCGCGTCGAATAGCATCCCATACATTTTCAATCGGCGATAGGTCGGGCGGTGCGGCTGGCCATGGCAGAGTATCAATGCCTTGAAGGCAAGCTCTCGAGACAGTAGCAGTATGCGGACGAGCGTTGTCCTGTTGGAAAATCTCACCGGAGCGAGCGTTCAGAAAAGTTAGGGCCACTGGTTGCAGGACCACATTAACGTAACGTTGGGCTGCCAAAGTCCTTGTAATGAGCACAAAGGTGATCTGGCATCGTAAGAAATTGCACCCCACACAATGACAGCAGGCCCTCTGGACGTGTGACGCTCGACAACAAACCGTTCATCTTGGCGCTGGCCACGGTGCCTCCACAGACGGATTCGGTGGTCGTCTCCTCCAAGACAAAAGCGGGACTCGTCACTGAAGACCACCCGTTGTCATTCTTAGTGGCTCCGTGATAGTCTGGCACGACACCATTGCAGTCTTTGGCAACGATGCAACGGTGTTAAGGGCAGTCGTCGTAACGGTCTGCGTGCGTGTTGTCCTACGTCGTGCAGCCGTCTGCCAATGGTGCTGGCACTAATCGAACGATGCATGTAGGGCGCCACTGCTCGCTGAATATTCGCAATCGTAGTTGTTGGGTCACTCTGCGCATGTCGGAGAACCCATCGGTCCTCTCTCTCCGTGGTTCGTCTAGGCCTCCCAGACCATTCCTGTCGCTGCTGCGTGGCTTGTTCTATCGACTGCCGCTAACAGCATGCTATGGTGATATCCGCACGACCGGTATGGCGCGCAATACGGTGATAACACCAGCCCGCTTCCCGGAGCCCGACGATGCGGCCTCTCTCAAACTCCTCCAACTGCTCGAATTGCTTCCGAACTTTTCTCCGAGGCAAACATCACTTGCAAAGGATGCAACCAACACAACAGCACGAGTCAGAATGGCAAGCACGCTCAACGGGACGACTTTATGTAGCAGGTCAGGCACAGCGCTACGACCCTTCCTTGCTTTAGTCACATGCACGGCCGAGAGGGATACTTAAATCATTTGCATGCCTCACGATGTCAAACCTACCCACCAAGATTCATTCCTGTCGGTTGCTTCCTTCTGGGTGCAACTATTTTTTTAACGATGAGTGTACATTGTAAAATTTTTGTAAACCTATTATACACTTAATAGATGTTTCGTTTTTTTAAACAACTTAAAACATTTTACTTCTCTAACCAGACGTAATTCTACGTAAAGACCTGCGGTTGTGTAAATATACCCCCCCCCCCCCGTTTTTGTTTTCCTTGAAATAAGCTCGTTGGATATATTCACTTTAGAAAGGTTATCTCATCGTTGTGATCTTTTAATGTTTCTGTCTAGCGGAAACATCATCACATGGGGTTGTTTTCCCTGGACGTCCACTTCTCTTTCGATCACTAAATTCCCCTGTATCTCGATATTTCATGATCGTATTATGAATAGCAGTCTTGCTGACATTAACCTTTCTGCTTATGTCACGTTCGGAGTATCCTTCATGATATAAAGTCACTATTTGTGCCCTCTGAGTAACACTTCATGACGCTTTTTTTGTCCAATTTTCGTTTTATAAAAAATACGTACAAAACTTCTCAGCATGAAAACCAGAAGCAAACTGACGCTCTCACGCTTCCCCCAATTCCATCAACAGCTGTCGCTGTAGGATGATGTAACACCGACAGGAAGTTCAGTAATACAGACAGTAGCTGACGCAGTCGGCAGAAATCTAATACCAACAGGCTGTATAAAACTTTTGCAAATGACTGTAATTGAATACAAAACGTCGCACGATAGTGTAACGATGAATTCAAATGGAACAAATTTACTTGAGGTTGAAGATAACATAATTAAACAGAGATTAATACTTTGGGGATGTTTAAACTAACACACACTGCAGTCAATTCACTATTTGGCCTCTACTTAAGCACGTAGCGTGACTCAGGTTTAGGTCATATGACCAAAATCCCCTTGCTGGATGCAAAACCTAAAGTCTTCGCAGCCGGCTGTATCGTACAGACTTCAGCGAGACGCTCCGATTTAATTCTCTAACACTTATTTATTGAGATGATCATTGACAGTTTTTGCTTGTTGTGAGTTGCGTTCGCTCGTTTGCTTCTTGCCACGGTGCCAGAAAAGTACGTTCTCGATTTGAATATTTGGATACAAAAGTTAAAGTTATTGAAATGCACGAAAACGAAAGTGTGAGCGTCGTGTATGGCAAAAAAATTAGCATGGCAAAAATCCAAATGTTCACATTTTCGATGGTTCCCATGGAACCTGTATGAAACAGAAAATACACTGCTGGCCACCCAAAATGCAACACCAAGAAGGACACGAGATGGCAAAGCCAGATTTACTGGACACATAACAACAGATACAAAGATGAAACGATTGAGCTTACAGGCCCGTGCGACTTGCGGAACACGCAGACATCAATAGTTCGTGTGGCCCCCATGGCTGGCAATAACGGCCGCTACACACCGCGGCATCGAACGAAAGAGGCTTTGGATGTGGGCTTGGGGTATGTCGGCCCAGGCTGCTTCCACACGTTGCCACAGTTCATCAGGCGTAGCCGCGGGTGGTGCTTGTCGGGCCACTCGGATGCTGATCAGCGACCAGACGTGTTCGATGGGCGACATATCGGGAGAACAGGCTGGCCACGACAGCAGTGACACCTGGTGGGCGGTAAAAAATTGTTGCACGATGTGTACCACTTGCGGGCGCGCATTGTCCTGTTAAAACGTGGCCGCTGGCAGGTCCTGCAGGTAAGAATACAGAAGTTAAAGGCTCCAATACGTCGGAGATGTAGCGGTGGCTGTTGAGTGTACCAGTGTACCAGCGATGTGTACCAGAGGGGTGCGTGTGTCATATCAAAATGCGCCCCAAACCATAACGCCAGGCTATAACGAAGTGAATTTCTCCGTCATTTTTATCCGCGCCGGGGTTCGAACCCGGGTCCACTCATTCCGGAATAAGTTGCTCTACCAATTAAGCTACGCGGACATTGATTCTAATTGCTATCTGCCTTTACGTCGTGTGCGTCCTTCTGGCAGGTACGTCACATCTCCTGGTACGTTACATCATCTCCCCCTTATTTTTCTTTTTTTTTTTCTTTCGAAGTGCTGCTCATATTTTTCCTATCTCGCGGTGTGGAAATAACATCACACCAATGCGAGATTTTGAACGGTCGGGTCATCCGTATAGTTCGGGCGCCATTATAACGAAGTTAATTTCTCCGTCATTTTTATCCGCGCCGGGATTCGAACCCGGGTCCACTCATTCCGGAATAAGTTGCTCTACCAATTAAGCTACGCGGACATTGATTCTAATTGCTATCTGCCTTTACGTCGTGTGCGTCCTTCTGGCAGGTACGTCACATCTCCTGGTACGTTACAAGGCGACGGACCGGTATGGCGATGCATAATGCAGGCGTCATACAGTCTCTCGCCGCAGTGCCGCCACACGCGGGTCCGACCATCGTGGTGTTGCAGGCAGAAACGGGATTCGTCGGAGAAGACAATGTCGTGCCATTCCGTAGTTCAGTTGTGGCGTTCAACGGCCCACTGCCGCCGCACTCGCCGGTGGTGTAACGTCAATGGTAATCGGAGCAATGAGCGCCGATTACCATTGACGTTACACCACCCCGCTCCTGCAGACGACATCGAACGGTACGTGCTGACACAGGTTGTTGCACAATACACCCTAATTCCTGCGCTAACGTTCGTGATGCGGCGGTGCGAACAGTCAATGCCCGCCGCACAAAATAACGGTCCTCTCGTTCAGTGGTGTGCCGCGGTAGCGGCAATCGCTCACGTCGGTCCGTCCGTCCCTCTTGCACCCACCGAATCCATACTCGCCTTGCTGTGGCTGGATGTCGTCTCACACGGGCGCCGATGTCTCGGTACGATAAACCGCTGTCACGATAAGCCACTAATCGTCCTGTGTCGAACTCCGAAACGTGCTGGAATGACTGCCGTATTCTGCGACGAAGCATCAGGAAGCTTCCCACACACAGGTCCGCAGCACAACACATTTCCTCTACTTACACCCCCCCCCCCGCCTTTTGTGCACCCTGCTTACAGTGCTTCTCGCTCGGTGGGGTGCCGGGCGCACATGATTTACATATGCCCTGCAATGCTAATCGTTTGCATGTCCTCTCCTGGGCGACGCATGCTGCGAATTTCAGGCCAATCGGATGCTTCCTTCTTGGTGTTGCATTTTGGGTGGCCAGCAGTGTAGTTCTAGTCCTTTGGATTCCGTATTAGACAGGTTTCACTGTATAAGATCTACGCGTAAAATTTCCAGCATTTTGTGGTTGAATAGATATCGTATTTTCATAGACAGGTGGTCATGTTCTTTGGTTAATTATGTGCAATTATGGATAAAAAGTCAGTTTACCTAGAACACCAGCATTACGTGAAGCTTGAGTAATTATCGTAACTGATTGGTTTCAGATGAAACCCAGACAGCTTAACTTAATGGCTGGAAATGTCCTGAATTTAAAACAGAAATGCCACTTCAAGAATCCATCAAGAGATGTACTTACAGTTTTAACTTTTTATTCGGGTCAACATAAACAGTAGTCACTTCAGCAGTGGAATAATCGACAGCTACAGGAACTAAAAAGGAAAGTTGTATAAGAGTATTATCGTTACTAGGTCTCATTTAATCATCCTCGAAGTACGTCTGCGCTCTGGACGGCCGAAGGTGAGGTAAACCTGCACTACGCATCTCCTTTGGCCGTCCGCGGCGCTTTTTGTCCTCCACGCTGAAATCATCCCTTCTGAATTTCGCAAACCACTCACGACACGTGCTTGCACCTACGGCTTTCTCGCCATATGCCGAACAAAAATCCATTCTCGTGCTTCTGCAGAGGTATTCCTGAGATTAAACATGAAAAAAAGATACTGACGAATACGCGCATTGTTGGTCTCCATGTCCTTGTTCAACTAACCGCACGTGTAGATGGTTCACCAATACGTGTCATTTGACGCAGTGTTGGCACCTTACCCTCCATAGCACGAAATTCTGACAAAAAATCAGCCGTTTTGCTTTTACAGCACGCCACGTGGAGGGCCGGTAGCTTATGCATAGACCTAACACATTCATAACATTACGACGGCCTACCTAATAGCATGTTGGACCGCCTTTCCCCACGATTACTACTTGCACCCATGTGGAATGTACTCCACTAAGCCGTGGAACGTGTCCTTAGGTATTCTGTACAAGCTAGATAGAATGACGTCCCGCAGTTCACCGAGAGACACTGGCGTGGGACGGAGAATGCTACATTCCACTTCATCCCACAAATGTTCGATGGGATTCAAGTCAAGAGAATTTAGCGGCCAGGTGAGCACACGAAATGCTTGGACATGATCCTGGAACTATTCATCAACAATGCGGGCCTTGTGAAACGGGACGTCGCCCTTCTGAAAGCGTGCAGTGCCGTCCAGATATACGGTCCCCATGTAGGCCAAAACAACGCCTACATAGGATCTGCAGATGAGGCTGTGTTAAATGGAATCTGGACTCATCGATGTGCAAGACTTTTCCTGTCCGATTTCCAATCTGAGGGCCCCACTGCAAGCGGAGCTATTGATGACTGTCCGTCAACATCGGCACATAAACGGTTTGCACTTCTTAAGACCGCCAGAAAGAGGTACAATTCTGTATCTGGGGTGCCATGGAATGGAATTTATCATAATCTTTAGGGGTGAGTGAATTTTCGTGAAATTAAAACATAGATTTTTTTCTTCTTCTCGATTTCAGGCGTAAAAAATGAACATGTGTGATTACTGCAACACACCCGGAAGTCAACGGAATCTCACCGATATGTCCGGTAAAGCAGGGGCGGCGGAAAATGAAATTGGTTGGCAGTGTCCGAAATTTTGAATCGTAAAGCACTGAATGAACAAATTATTATATACACCCAGATAACAGTATGCAAAGCAAAAGTATCGCGTCCAGTCACGAAATGCCTATACACAGAGCAGGTTTCCATGCATTGGAAACCAGTGACGGAAAGGTAATCACGGGTAAAGAAAGCGATGTGAGTTTGACCATGGTAAGATAGTAGCTCCGAGGAAGGATGCTGTTCAATCACCCCAACTTCTTAACTGTTGCAATTACCACGTCAGACGTCGCACGTGTATACCAAGATTACGTGAAATAAGTCGAAACTTCTAACCAAAGGGGAAAATTTGGTCGTAAACGTGCAGTTGACTCTCGAGGTGAGCGCAGACTGTCTCGCATCGTGACAAGGAATCGCATGGCTACCGCGGATAACATCGGAATTTAATGAGGGTGAATCCACATGCTTATGCACAAAGATTAGCCGTCGTACCATGTAAAAATAGACTACGGCAGTTGACGTCCACATTGTATTCCCAGACACCGAAAGATTAGGCAGCAGTAAGCAAAGGCTTATTACAGCTGAAGTGCGAAAGATTGGAAACACTTCATCTGGTCTGACGAATCATGGTTTCCACTCTGTCCCGCCGATGCGTGTGTGGTGTAAATCACACGAAGCGATGGGCCCAGCTTGCCAAGTTGGGGTCATAGAGAAAGGTGGAGGCGGTTGTTTACATGGGCTTCCTTAAGGCCCCTCGTAACCTTCGTCAACAGCACAAGGTATGTGAACATCCTCGCCGACCATCTACACTATCTACCAACAAGTAATTGGACACCCCTGCAATCGGCGATATCTCCGGTCCTGATACACGTCACGGCCACCACCGTTAAATATCGTGTGGGAAACGACAACGCAACCAGTCGCAGGCAAGATGCCACGCAGTTCGGAGCTCTTTGATTTTGAGAAAGGTGTAATCGTTAGGTATCACAGAAATGGCCGATCCATACGTGACATATCCAGCGAGTTGAAATACCCAAAATCGACAGTCGCCTACGTGATTGGCAAGTGGAAGATGAGAGGTGACTGTCGGAATGTACCCCGACCCGGCAGACCCACAAAACTGGGAGTTAGAGACCGACGGGTGCTGGCCAGAGAAATTCGGAAGAACCGCACCAAATCGATGGGCCATATCCGCGAGGAGTTTCAACAGGCATCTGGCAGTGTTCTTTCGATGAATACCATCCGTAAGGAAGCCCATCTGCTCGGTTATCATGGACGTGCTGCCGTCCACAAGCCTTTGATCACCAAGTCCAATAGCGCTGCTCGGCTAACGTGGTGCAAAGAACGTCGACAGTGGACCGTTGAACAGTGGAAACAGGTTCTCTGGAGCGACGAATCAAGGTTTACCCTCTACCGTTCGAATGGCAGGGTCTGGGTTTGGCGTCTGCCTGGAGAACGCCTCCTGCCGGAATGTATAGTGCCAACTGTGAAGTTCGGCGGCGGTGGAATTATGCTATGGAGGTGTTTTTCCTGGTATGGCACGGGACCCTTGGTCGCAATTCCTGGTAGACTCAACGCCGAGACCTATTGCACCATTTTGGATGATCATGCGCTTCCTACGTTGTGGCAGTTTTACGGGGTGGACCCATGTTACTTTTAGGATGACAATGCCACCTGTGATGTTGCGAGGTCCACCATGGCTTGGTATGGTGACAATTGGGTTAATCGAATGGACTGGCCTGCGCAGAGCCGGACCTTAACCCTATCGAGCACCTCTGGGACGAGTTGGAGCGTCGACTTAAGGGGTGCCCCCACCATCCGAAATCGCTGAAGGAACTGGCCTGTCTTCTCCAAGCCGAGTGGAAGAAAATACCGCTAGCCGTCGTACAACGCCTGGTTGAGAGTATGCCCCAGAGGGTCGCAGCTGTAATCGCCGCTCGTGGAGGCTTCACCAACTATTGAAGGTGAATAAACTTCGTTTTCCTTTGCTATCACAGGTGTCCAGTTACTTGTTGGTAGATAGTGTATATCCGTTCGTAACGATTCTCTTTCCGCGCCATGACGCCATCTTTCAACAGCATGACGCCACACCGCATACTTCCCAAGTGGCGACCAACATGGCACCAGGAGCATGCAAATGAATTTTCCACACGCAAATGGCCCCCACGAATGCCGGACCTCAACCCTATTTAGAATTTATGGGACGAATTGGGAAGATCTGTTCGAGCCCGCCAACAACTATGGGTGCTTTTTGACAGGCGATCCTCGCTCAATGGGCGGCACTACCTCCTTCGTGTTTTCAACACCTCATTGAGTCCTGCAATGCTCGTGTATATATGGCTTACTTACTGAACACTACCTACAACTAATTCTTCAGAAATACTTCACTTAAAGTGAAACAGGAGTCACCCAAGAAACGTCAAGTAAAAGTTACTTACAGTTAGACTTTATTCAGCCAAAAGTCCTTTAGTACTTCAACAACGCAGAACTACAACTACTCACTTTTTAACAGTATTAGTAACTTAATCCAATTAAGGTGAGTTAATAAACAGAGAAACTTGGTTAAGGGAAACACCAACACTAAAGATATAACACACAGCCTTCAAACAGATCAAACTTCAATTAAAACAGCGCCGCTTCCAAGATTAAAACATCCACTGTCTCTACACTTTTGGCTGCTGCCAAACCTTATACAGGGTTTGTTTTTTTTTGTTTTTCGATTGGAGGTCTAACGACCACCGTGAGCAACTCAATGGGCTATAAGCAGTCGCCCGTCCCTAATTTAGGGTCACTGGTTCCAGGTAAGGGAGAGAGCCAGTGCCGTAAGACAAACACAACATCCATGCCTCGCCGGGATTCGAACCCGGACCCCGTTCGGACGAATGATCAGAGGCCATCGCTTAGACCACTGCGCCACCGGGGCGGCTTATACAGGGTTACAAGGATTACAAGGAAAGTCTTTGATCAGGCCAATATCTCACGAAGTATGTCAGTTAGCGATTTACTTCTTGTGCAGTTGTATAGGAAACCCCCTATGGCGCACACAATAACACCACGAAGGATCCCCTCTCCCCCAGGGGTGGGGGTACGGGGCTATCGCGCCCTCCTTTGCAGATAGGGCAAAAAAGTTAATTACAAACTTGTTCATTGAGGAAAAAATAGTACATAAATGTTTTTGTCCCATAACAAAAGAATGAAGGGAACTCTCCAAATGTGAAAAAAGCGGAAAGCTACGTGAGTCGCTGTGTTCGAAGCATATTTGCATGGATTTCAAACGTGCTTCCTGCTCAGTCGTCAGAATACAAAAATGATATGCGTGGTGGATATGCCAACATTTCTTGAACCAGTGACGGGAAGTCGAAAGCTTTGCCACGTACGCAAGTCCATTAGATGTGCATACAGTTTTCCTAATGGACGAGTGTTTCACCAATTTATGCTATTTTTCCTTGTCTCAGTGTATTTTTTAATGTATTGGATATCAAAGACTGATATTGAATACGTAAGGAAATGTGTTTTATTTCAGAACAAGAACTGTTGATAAGGTTTGTAAGAAAAATTTTCCTTTGTGCTTTCATTTGCTTAGAACTTACCAGTTTAGATAAGTTTTAAGTAATACGTTCATGTCTAAATACTCTGTCGTTGCTCCGGATGTTGTGTTTTTCTTGGGGCCACATTCCTGGTCCCCTTCCATCTTTTGTTATGGGACAAAAACATTTATGTACTATTTTTGCCTCGCTGAACAAGTTTGTAATTAACTTTTTTGCCTTATTTGCAAAGGGGGCAAGATAGCCCCCTCAACCCCCCAAAAAAAGGGGGGGGGGAGAGGAGATCCCTCGTGGTGTTATTGTGTGCGCCATAGGGAGTTTCCTATACAACTGCACAAGAAGTAAATCACTAACTGCCATACTTCGTGAGATATTGACCTGATCGAGGACTTTCCTTGTAACCCTGTATATCTTCCAGTTCTTTTTGGTGACACACATACGTCATAATCTCTGACCTCTTAGGTGTTGTCAACCTGATCTCGCGAGAGAGAAGATATAACGTTAAGGTTGAAAACCGCTAAAAGAGAATGAACTCAACTTTATATAGAGGAAGCAACTAAAAATGAAAGTTAATTTAGAGTATACGTCACGGTACTTATCAAGACGTCTGGCTGCTGTTGTAAGGGCAAAAGGTGGAACAACACGTTATAAGGTACATATTAAAAGTATGTTGTCCACTCTGTTTATCAGACGAAGTAGCAGCGCAGTTATAACGTAACCCTTTTACGTTATGCGAGATTTGTTGTTACTCTAAGTTCCAAATGCCCGGTTGTTGAACTAAGGGTAACTGGATAGCTGCACTGGATAGCTCACTTTAAATTAAGGGTTTTAGGGCCAGACTAAACGTATACAGAAAGCAGAATCACTTACGTAAACTTTCTTTTATTGGTCTAGCTCTGCAGTTTTCGTTCAAGCAACTTTATAAAAATATAAATAGACAAAGTAATCGCTCTTTCCTCGTTTTTCTTTAATTAACACACAGCAACCGAAAAATTGTATTTCGACACCGCTGCTTTTTTCGGTTGCCGTGTGTTAATTTAAGAAAAACGTATAAAGAGCAATGCCTTTGTCTATTTACATCGTCTCCACGTACTTGGAAGATTTTCACCAACCAACTTTAGACGAAATCACATTACGTTGTCTATTCACGAAATCAAAAACATATCACAGCGAGTTTCACCCGCATACCACACACACTGTATGCACATTTAATGGACTTGCTGCGTAGTCATATTATATCTCTCTCGTTTTGTTCTTATCACTACAAGCATACGACACTCTCACAGACCTCTTCAACCGTATTCATCTGAGAGAGAACATATCACGTTAAGTTTGTAAAATGGTAAAGAGAACGAGCTCAAATTTACATAGAAACAGGAACTAAAAATGAAAGTTAAATTAAAGTATACGTCACACAGCAACGACGCCAAAATCTACTGCTACTTCCTATATTACTTGTCTGGGCAATTGACGAGTTTAATCACCAATCTCCCCACCCCTTTCTTGCTCCGTGCTCTTTTCTTGACTTGAGAAAGTCTAGCGCAGTGGTCGGACGCGGATGGCCTAGTGGTCAACGTTCGTAACTGCCACGGAGAATACCTCGGGTTTGATCCCAGGCAGGTACGAACACTCGATCCACTAAATATCCGCCGTGCGTTGGATGGGCACGTTAAGCCGTCGGATCCCGGGTACTGGCGCCCTGGTAGTAAATAAGGGCGTCTTCTACCTCGCTTCCGTGTCACTTTCCTATCGGGCACTCTAGCCCAAATCTCCTAGCTTCATATTTCTAAGGGTTGTTTAAGACCTGGGGACAGACACGCACTTCCTAAAATCTTCTACATATGATATGATATGATATGATAGGGCAGTGGTCGCCAACCTGGTCCCTACCGGAAGACGCCCTTATTTATTGCCGGGGGCCAGTACCCGGGGTCCGACGGCTTAACGTGTCTATCCGACGCACGGCGGATATTTAGCGGTTCGAGCGTTCGTACCTGCCTGGGATCAAACCTGAGGTCTTCTCCGTGGAAGACACGAACGTTGACCACTAGGCCATCCGCGTCCGACCACTGCCCTAGACTTTCCCAAGTCAAGATACGAGCACGGAGCAAGAAAGGGGATTGGGGAGATTGGTGATTAAACTCGTCAATTGCCCAGACAAGTAATATAGGAAGTAGCAGTAGATTTTGGCGTCCTTGCTGGGTGACGTATACTTTAATTTAACTTTCATTTTTAGTTCCCTTTTCTATGTAAATTTGAGCTCGTTCTCTTTACCATTTTACAAACTTAACGTGATATGTTCTCTCTCAGATGAAATCGAATAATACATTGCTAACAACTTCACGAGTTTGAATTTTGAAAATATGCTTTTGCAATTAACTTTTGAATTCCCTCTCTAAACTTTGAATATAGATAATAATTAAAACAAGGTAATCTGTAAATACAGAGTGCTGACGATAACACAAAACACGTTTTATTAATGATGTAGATCAGCAGCCTTTCATTAAACTGAAATTATCTATGTATCATCATCATCATCATTGTCAACCATTATCAATCCACTGCTGAATGAAGGTCTCCCCAAGTTTCCTCTACAACGTTCTGTCTTGTGCCAGTCGCCTCCATGTCACTCCCGCATACTTTCGAATTTCATCCACCCATCTTCCATGTGGTCTTCTTCTGGGTCTTTTCCTGTCCCTTGGAATCCAATCTAAAATTTCGGCTGTCCATCGATGGTCTGTTCTTCTGGCAGTATGTCCAGCCCATTGCCATTTCAGGGATTTAACTCTGATCATGATGTCTTCCACTCTTGTCATTTTTCGGATCCACGAGTTCCTCTTCTTATCTCTCCTGGTTACACCAAGCATGCACCTCTCCATGCTATTTTGAGTTGTCTGCAGCCTTTGTATGTCTCTTTTATTTAAGGTTCACGTCTCTGCACCATACGTAAGCACTGGAAGGATGCATTGATCAAACACTTTTCTTTTAAGACATACTGGCATATTGCTCTTGAAAATTATGCTGTTTCTTCCAAAAGCTCTCCAGGCAAGTTTTGTACGCCGATTAATTTCTTCATCAATGTGACCCACACTTGACATCTGCTGTCCAAGATAAAAGTACGTGTCTGTTTTCTCCAGCTTTTTTCCATCAATCGATAAATCTTCATTTCTTGTAAAACCATTGAACATCACTTTTGTCTGCTGAAAGTTCATTTTTAATCCCACTTCTTTACTCTTGTCAGCAAGTTCCTGGATTATACTCTGCAGCTCTGATGGGGTAGTTGCAAAAATGACTACGTCATCAGCAAAACGAA
This sequence comes from Macrothele yani, assembly GCA_039090855.1. Classification (NCBI taxonomy): domain Eukaryota; kingdom Metazoa; phylum Arthropoda; class Arachnida; order Araneae; family Macrothelidae; genus Macrothele; species Macrothele yani. The sequence continues at coordinate 68,422,458 of CM077016.1, read as the reverse complement.
GGTGTGTTAGATAATCTCCATTAATCTTTATCCCTTTGTTTTCCCAGTTCAGTGATTGAAAGACATTTTCCAATGTGGCATTAAAGAGCTTCGGAGATATGGTGTCACCTTGTCTCACCCCCTTTCCAATTTTTATGTGTGTTGTATTTTCAAACAGCCGAATCTTTGCACTTGCATTTTCATAGATGTTATTAATAATATTAATGTATGCATCTTCAATACTGCAGGATTTCAGAGCCATTGTAACTGTTGATGGTTTCACCGAATCAAAGGCTTTTTCATAATCGATAAAAGCCATGCACAATGGAAGTTCATATTCCCTCGCTCTTTCAATTAGTTCTCTCAGTACGTGTATATGATCTATTGTGCTGTAGCCACTCCTGAATCCAGCTTGTTCTCTCGGTTGAGCCATGTCCAGTGTTACCTTCAAGCGGTGTGAAAGAACTTTAGTGAAGATTTTATAAACCACTGATAGGAGGCTGATAGGTCTGTAGTTCCTGAGATCCTCAATGTCGCCTTTTTTATGTAGCAGGATCATTGTAGCATTGTTCCAATCCTCAGGAATCTTCCCTTCATTAAGGCATCGAGTAAAAATTTGGGCGAGTACTGTTTCGATTTCTCCACTTGCTTCTTGTATGATGTCTACAGTAATTCCATTTTCTCCTGGAACTTTTCCCCGCTTCATATTCTTGATTGCATGTGCAACTTCTGCTGGGAGGACTGGAAGAACTCTGGTACTGGTACCTTTCATGATGTCTGGAGTACATGTATCATCCCTTTCATATAATTTGGAGTAGAAATCTTTCACTCTTGTCAAGATTTCGCCTCTATTTCTTGTTACAGAACCATCTTCTTTTCTCAGTGCCATAATCTGTTTTCTTCCCTTAATGAGATGTCCCTTTGCTATCTTTAGGCTTTGGTTGTTTTCAATTGCTTTCCTCACTAGTTCACAGTTGAATTTCCTTACGTCTTCAGTGATACTTTTTCGTACTGCTTTGCATAGCTCTATGTATTCCACTTTGGAAGTCACATCTTCTTTAGTTGTCCTCATCTCTCTTCTTTTTTGCATCAACATTTTGGTTTTTCCTGATAATTTGTTCACATGCAACTTGTTCTTAGACCCAGCTAATTTTGTTGCTGTTTTCATAAGAGCTTTGGTTACTTTTCTATTAACTTCAGAAATATCCACTTCTTCCGATGTTAGGCCTTCTAAAGCAGAGAATCTGTTCTTCAGTTCCAACTTGAAGGTATTATGGTGTTTTTTAAGGTTGGTTATGTCAATACATTTTGTTTGTCTTATGAGCTTGCCACGTTCGAGTTTAGTGTTGAGGTGCATCTTACATCTCACCAATCTATGATCACTACCTGTGTTGAACTTGTTTAGTACACTGCAGTCTTCTATGACGAATTTTTTGTTACACATAATAAAATCAATTTCACTTGTCATCCCATTTGGATGTCTCCATGTCCATTTCCTGTGCGGCTTTTTCTTGAAAAAGGAGTTCAAGATAAAAAACCCTTCTGCCTCTGCAAACTCAACGAGAGTATTTCCACGCTGGTTTCTGTTGCCGTGACCGAATTTACCTACTGAAGTTTCATTATGTTGCCGTTGCCATATTTTTGCATTGAAATCTCCCATAAGTATCTTTAAGTGCTGCTTACCTTTATTATTTAGATGACGAATTTCCTCATAAAATTCTTCAATTTCTTCTTCAGGATGACTTGTGATTGGTGCATAAGTTTGAATAATCTGAGCCTTGTATCTTCTCGAGAGTTGGATAACGAGTTGTGCAGCTCTGTCAGAGGAACTTTCAACTTCTACAACTTTATCCTTCAGTTTCTTGTTTATTATAAATCCAACACCACTAGTTCTGCCAGTATCAGTCCCACGATAGTAGAAGAGATGTCCACTTTTCAGTTCAATGAGATCTTCTCCTTTTTTCCTTACCTCACTTAGCCCCACGATGTCCCACTTGATCCTTTGTAGTTCCTCTTCCAATTCAAGAAGCCTTGAATCAGAAGATAGGGAGCGTCCATTATACGTAGCCAAGGTCAGCATCAGATGGCAGCCTAGTCCGGTCCTCCGGGGATTCTTAGCACCCTCTGCCTTCATGTCGCACTGGCCGCTGCCTTGGCCAGGTACATTCCAGCTGCTGGAGACTGAGGGCCAAGATTTAAGTTGTGGAGTCATTTTGGAGGGGTTTGGCTATAACTCACCACGCTGGCCAAGCGGGTTGGTGAGTGTGGGATAGCATTTCCTCTAATCCCGATGGTATAGTTATACCGCTATTGGCGGTCGTCAGAGCCCCTTTAGTGGGAACACGATGCACCACGAGAAGGCGGGGTTGACATTTGTCAAGGAGAGGCTGTGATGTTACGCATCACCTGACCTTACATCCCTATCTATGTATAAACATAATTAAAGTATAAAAAAAAAAAGACAAATTTAAGCACATATTTTTTACAAACCCTCCCCTCTAAAAATTACTTCGCACTTGCGGTAAATTGAGTTACTGCGGCATCAGTGGGCGGTAAGGAAATTTCACCGTCAACAAAGATACAAAAGTGGCCAGTAGATATTAAAAGGTTGACGACCCCTGGTTTATGGCATTGGTACATCAAGACATCAGAGAAGCTTTAGTCACTCCCGAAGAAATGTATTCCAGCTTTTAAGCCACACAATCTGCTTAGGAAATATGCACAAACAAAAAGAGTAAAATGCGCATAACAACCATGTACACATTTATGTAAAAAAATGAGAGAGTATCTTGGTACTCTTTGTAAATAATTTATGCTATGCATCTTTCGCATGTCAAGATCTTTGTGGGGTGGGAAATTAAACGAGTGACTCCAGATGTGACGTACCTGCCAGCAGGACGCACACGACATAAAGGCAGATAGGAATCAGAATAAACGTCTGCGTAGCTCAGTTGGTAGAGCGTCTTGTTCCGGAATAAGCGGCCTCGGGTTCGAATCCCGGCGTAGACCAAAAATGACGGAGAAATTTACTTCGTTATAATGGCGCCCGAACTATCCGGATGACCTGGCCGTTCAAAATCTCGCATTGGTGTGATGTTATTTCCACACCGCGAGACAGGAAAAATCAAGAGAATTCCTTCTCCAGCGCTTCGAAAAATAAAAATGTGTGATGTTGCATTCCACACAGCAGATTGACTGGGAGTTCTCAAGTGCACGTTCTACAGTGGATGGCTGCCTGCAACGATTCATGGTCACGGCTGACCCGTGGGCCATGCCCCCGGCCCTCTTTCGGGGAGGGGAGATGTGACGTACCTGCCAGCAGGACGCACACGACATAAAGGCAGATAGGAATCAGAATAAACGTCTGCGTAGCTCAGTTGGTAGAGCGTCTTGTTCCGGAATAAGCGGCCTCGGGTTCGAATCCCAGCGTAGACCAAAAATGACGGAGAAATTTACTTCGTTATACAGAGTATACGTTTATTTACGTACATCCAGTGGCGTACTGAAAAACTCGGTGCACCCCCGTCAAAAATATATCTTCGAGGCCCTTTTCCAAAAATCTGTTAGCTTTCAACTACTGAAATTTTTAAATTCCATATTATGAACTAGGATTCATGGGCGTTTAAATAATCCTAATTCTTTGGAGCAAACAGGTATTTTTCGTAAAACTGAAACTATTGCACTTTATTGTGTGTCACCCAAATGTGCACGTCGTAATTGAAATGACTGTCCTAGTTTTATACCAATAAAAAGTACTACAAAACTTTCACACGAAAGTTAATAACGTTCCGCAAATTTTATTCTTTTGGAGAACTAAGACCAGCGTCTTCGAAATGCCTCACGATCACACATGTAAAACACGTAACTGCCGTGAGACAGGGTCTCTTGACCTTTTCCGGTTTATAGAAAAACACAGAACATAAGTAAATAAATAAGTAACAATTAAAAATTGTGACACGCAAAAAAAGCGCTACTTAAATTATTACCTCTTGAATATAAAAACCACATTTAACATAATACCACAATGTTTTGCACATAGTAACATTTTTTCGCTTGACTGTTATAAAAAAAAATGACTTCTCCATTTTTTAAGGTGTTCATTTAGGTGTTCTCCGTCCCAGCGAAGAGCATCTTCTTAGTTATATTCTGAAAGATGGGTAGTTATGTGTAAACAACTTTAATGCGTAGCACCTTATCATCATTGGTATAAAATTTTAATTCATTGTACTGATAATCCTTTCACATTCTCTTGTTAATATACATGTAAATGGCTGTGAAAAGGGACCTCAAGATCTCTGGAATAGCTGCCTTCCCGTCATACAGTGTTTGTAAATTAAAACCGCGGAAATGATTTCTAAATACGTATTTATTTACTGAGAAACTTCATATACTTCATTCAAAGCTGCTGTCAAAAATTTCTGGCTATTCAACGTCATATCAAGTTTCCGCAAAAAAAAAAAAAAAAAAAAAAATAATAATAATAATAAAACAAAAATTAAAACATTTTGCTGAGGCTAAACGTCTTACCTAGCCGTAAGACCCCCCCTCCGCCGCAATGCCGGGGTTGCGGTGGTTGCCGGAGCCATCAGTATGCCCCTGCGTACGACACATTGCATTTCTTCGTGTCACTCACGATCACACTGAACTATGGTCCGGTACATACTAAATGGAATTAAATCATAACAACAAACAATAAGATTTACTGATCCGTGATACTGAGCGGTACTTAGTTAGGGGGATTAATAAATGTCATTGTTGTAAAACCAATGAAAGACGATTTGGGAGGCATAACAGTAAATATTTACTAAACTATGGCGGCGGCAGTAGTAAATACTGTATTTCGACTGTTTAATTTTTCAAAAACAATACTTAGTTGTATTATTATTACTATTATCCACGTATTATTTAGATTTAAACGAACGTAAAAATCAACCCTGACACCAATGAGATGTGATGTAGCGACGAAAGTCCGATTATTACGTGCAGGAAGCGACCCTGTTACATTCCATCGTAGACAAAGCGACCCTGCTAATGGAATCATTTCACTTATATATATATACATACAAATCGTAGTCAAATTATTTACATCTAATTAATTAAGTACTTACATCTGAATTTTGTAGCTTTTGTCCTTAGTCCAACTTGGTAACATAGCTTAATGCTTTCAGGCATTTTTTAAGGTCTTTAGAATTTCCAAATTCCGCCATGATATTGCGAATGCGTTCGTCTACTTGTATATACATTTTCTTCCTTTTTGGACCAAGTTTTCCTAATTCTTTTAATTGTTGTTTGTGCATCACACGTCGAATTTGGAAATTCTAAAGACCTTATAAAATGCCTGAAAGCATTAAACTATGTTACCAAGTTGGACTAAGGATAAAAGCTACAAAATTCAGAAGATGTAAGTACTTAATTAATTAGATGTAAATAATTTGACTACGATTTGTGTATATATATATATAATGATATTAAAAACTTGTATTTAGTATATAAAACTTGATGTAAGCAATTAATTAATTAGATGTAAATAATTTGACTACGATTTGTATATATATACACTGCTGGCCACCCAAAATGCAACACCAAGAAGGACACGAGATAGCAAAGCCAGATTTACTGGACACATCACAACAGGTACAAAGATGAAACGATTGAGCTTACAGGCCCGTGCGACTTGCGGAACACGCAGACATCAATAGTTCGTGTGGCCCACATGGCTGGCAATAACGGCCGCTACACGCCGCGGCATCGAACGAAAGAGGCTTTGGATGTGGGCTTGTGTTATGTCGGTCCAGACTGCTTCCACACGTTGCCACAGTTCATCAGGCGTAGCCGCGGGTGGTGCTTGCCGGGTCACTCGGTTGCCGATCAGCTACCAGACGTGTTCGATGGGGACATATCGGGAGAACAGGCGGGCCACGGCAGCAGTGACACCTGGTGGGCCGTGAAGAATTGTTGCACGATGCGTGCCACGTGCAGGCGCGCATTGTTCTGTTGAAACGTGGCCGCTGGCAGGTCCTGCACGTGAGGCAGGACTACAGCCTCCAAAACGTCGGAGATGCAGCGGTGGTTGTTGAATGTACCGGCGATGCGTACCAGAAGGGTGCAGGTGTCATATCCAATTGCGCCCCAAACCATAACGCCAGGCGACGGACCGGTATGGCGATGCATAGTGTAGGCGTCATACAGTCTCTCGCCGCGGTGCCGCCACACGCGGATCCGACCATCGTGGTGTTGTACGTAGAAGCTGGGATTCGTCGGAGAAGACAATGTCGTGCCGCTACGTAGTCCAGGTGCGGCGTTCAACGGCCCACTGCCGCCGCACTAGCCAGTGGTGTAACGTCAATGGTAATCGGTGCAATGGGCGCCGAGTGACAAGTTTCCGCTCCTGCAGACGACGTCGAACGGTACGTGCTGACACAGGTTGTTGCGCAACAACACACCCTAATTCCTGCGCTAACGTTCGTGATGTGGCGGTGCGAGCCGTCAATGCCCGCTGCACAGCATGCCGGTCCTCTCGTTCGATGGTGTGACGCGGCTGCTGCAATCGCTCACGTCGGTCCGTCCGTCCCTCCTGCACCCACCGAATCCACACTCGCTGCCCCACTGTGGCTGGATGTCGTCCCACACGGGCGCTGATGTCTCGGTACGATAAACCGCTGTCGCGATAAGCCACTATTCGTCCTCTGTCGAACTCCGAAACGTGCTGGAATGACTGCCGTATTCTGCGACGAGGCATCAGGAAGCTTCCCACGCACAGGTCCCGCAGCACAACACACTTCCACTACTTACACCCCGCCTTCTGTGCACTCTTCTTATAGTGCTTCTCGGTGGCGTGCCGGGCGCACATGATTTGCATATGTCCTGCAATGCTAATCGTTTGCATGTCCTCTCGCAGGCGACGCATGCTGCGAATTTCAAGACAATCGGATGCTTCCTTCTTGGTGTTGCATTTTGGGTGGCCAGCAATGTATAAGTAAAATGATTCGATTAGCAGGGTCGCTTCGTCCACAATAAAATATAACAGGGTCGCTTCGCGCACGATTTCCAGAGGGTCACCTGGAGCACGGTCGCTTCGCGCACGATACCGAAAGTCCATCAGCGCATGCGGAAGTTAAAATCGGACCTCAAGATAGAAACAAAAACTGAATTGCAAGTGTTTTAGTGAGAGGAGATTGGTAGCTTTTGGTATAGGATATCAACAGGTTACACCGTATCGTGTTATACATCATTCTAAAGCTCTCGTCAACAACAGGCAATCTCTCCGGGATGGGGGGAGATCAAGAGGAAGCCAAATTTTGCTATGACGCACCGTTTTCATTGCATCAAAAATGTATTTTTGTAATGGCTTTTATCACATATTTTGCATCGGGTTCTCGTAATTTAAGCAGATCGCAATGAGATACGTTTATGTAAAACATGATGAAATAATGTTCGGTGATAGTTTAGTAAAATACATTGTTGAGCTACAATGAAATTAACTATTGTTGCGTTTCGTCATGGGACAGCATTCTAAAACCAGATTTCAACAATTTTTTTGACTACTTCCGTTACCCATTTCCGTTACATATGAAAATGCATGCTTACTTTACTGCTGTCGGGAAAAATGCATAGCATCAGAACTGCTACTTTCCGTAGTCACAGAAATCAAACGCTACGTAGCAACAGATATCAAACGCAACAGGGTGGCTGGTGATCAAGTACCAGCGCCGTGTATTTGAGACAACCACGCAATTGGTCAGCGCCGGGCGCCCAATTAGATGCGAATTAGGCAGATCCTCTGCCTGTCTCAAGACTCTAGTACTTCCGTTACCCATTTCATTTCGTCGAAATTTTTTGCATGGGATTCACTTTATTGCTGTAGGGAAAGATACATCGCAGTAAAAAAAAAAAAAAAACGTAGGACAATGACGTTCAAAATTATTGACCGAAACCGCCTAGCCCGTACGGTTTCACCCCCTTTGACTGGTAAAGATATAGTCTTGCTGTATGGAATATAATGTATTAGTTCCTTTGTCGATTTTTCTTGCTGTCGGTTTCCTGTCCTGCAAAACCACAAGTCAGTCCGTAACCGAGATCGAATACGCCCCCCCCCCTCTCACTCCGGAGTAAGTTGATCTTCTAATTAAGCTTCACGAACAGAATGTATTTGAATTTGACGAAAATTTTTGCTATACAACACAGTACATCAATGTTTAACAAATCACAAACATTGTAAATATTGTCATATGTGTTAAACTAGTCTATGTAATTAACACGGTGGAGTGGAAACATGAACATCATGACAATATCACACAGATCAATTCAAATTAAATAACCTATAGAACTGCATAATTGCTCTGAGGGAAAACAAGATCACAACCACCTCAAATACACAGTGCGTCAAAGAATTTTTAAGACCGGCGCTAGATTTCAGCCTGCAGTGGCGCCATCAGTGTAATCACGAATGCGTTATAAACCGTGACCATCTGCTTGCTTTCTGCCAGAAGTGCTGCGCAGTTGTTAAAGTAACTCAAACGAAACAGGCGTTCATTAGAGAAGTCAATTTTTTTTTTCATGTTGAATTATTAAGACGGAACAAAGGGCTGTTATTAAATTTAACGTAAAACTTGGTTTTAAAGGTGCCTCGGAAACGTACCAAATGATGAAACAAGTTTACGGTGAGTTTTGTTTAAGTAGATCAAATGTTTTCCTGTGGCACAAACGTTTTTTGGACAGAAGAGATACGCTAGAAGATGATAAGCATACCGGAAGACCAAGTTCATCTAGGACACCTGAGATTATTGAAAAAGTGCGTGATTTCATGACAAACAATCGATGTGCGTCACTAAGAATGATGGAAGAGTCTTTAAATATCAACAAAGAAACGATTCGAACCATCCTGCATGAAGATTTGGGCAAAACAAAAGTCTGTGCTAAATTTGTTCCACACACGTTTACCAATGAACAAAAATCAAGGAGAAGTGCACATTGCAGAGACATCATTTCAGCCGCTGAAAATGATCCAAACTTCTTAAAATCGATTGTTACTTGTGATGAAACATGGTGTTTTCAATATGATCCTAAAACAAAGCGACAAAGTGCGGAATGGAAGTCAAAAAACTCGCCACAAGCCAAAAAAACAAGAAAAGTTCCATCGAAAATCAAAACAATGCTCATTATATTCTTCAATAGTAAGGGTATTATCCACAAAGAATTTGTTCCAAGTGGACAAACAATTACTGGTGAGTTTTATTTAAATGTTTTGAGTCGTTTGATGGGCGGAATTCGTCGCATTCGTCCAGAATATCGAGATGAAAACAGTTGGTGTTTGTTGCACAATAATGCACCCAGTTACACCTCACTTCTTGTTCGTAGATTTTTGGCGAAAAATAACGTCTCTGTGTTGAATCATCCACCGTATTCGCCTGATTTAGCGCACCCTGCGACTTTTCTTTGTTCCCAAAACTTAAAATGACGTTAAACGGGTGTTATTTTGATGATATTTCGACCATACAAACAGCTTCGACGCGTGCTTTGGAGGCAATTCCGCAAAGTGAACTGGAACAGGCATTCGAATCATTATTAAATCGCTGTAACAAGTGTATTGAAGCCGGAGGGACTTATTTTGAATAAGAAACCAAAACAAATTATAATTTCTTGTTTCTATCTCATTTTACAGACCCAGTCTTAAAAATTCTTTGACGCACTGTGTATATCATATTATAATAAGTTATAAACATGCAAGCAACAACTTAATACTAATGACCAAAAAAATCTATCCAGAGTAATTCATAGAAGTAAATAACATAATGTACAATAGAAGCATAGCATGGAGTCAGGGAAAAATGCTTAAATAGTAAGCGCCGCCCCGGTGGCGCAGTGGTCTAAGGCGTTGGCCTCTGATCATTCGTCCGAAAGGGGTCCGGGTTCGAATCCCGGTGAGGCATGGATGTTGTGTTTGTCTTACGGCACTGGCTCTCTCCCTTCCCTGGAACCAGTGACCCTAAATTAGGGACGGGCGACTGCTTATAGCCCATTGAGTTGCTCACGGTGGTCGTTAAACCTCCAATCAAAAAAAAAAAAAAAAAAAAAAAAAAATAGTAAGCCTGACGAGCCCATGATCTCCATAAATCAATGTGTCATATCAAAACGTCAACAGTAACAACATTAAATTACGAACAATGTTTAGTATACAATGAAAAAATAAATAAGAGAAGAACTTAACCAAACGACAGTAATTCTCGTAGCAATTTCTTAAATGCTTTAAAAATAACAATTTCCCTGATGTACTGTTTGTTTGTTTGACACAATTCTTTAAAATTAACAATCTCGCTCTAGCAGGCAATCTATTTCACATACGGGCTCCAGCTGCAGCAATACTATTTTACAGCAATCCGGAGCGCGCCCTGGGGACCACAAAACCCGCATGACCTCGAGTATCATATGAATGAGGGAACCGCTGTAATTCCAATAAATCAAGATACCTATCCGCATGAACTCCGTCGTGCATAAGTAATAATAACCTAAAAGTATATATTTTATCAAAGGGAAGTACATTGCAAAAACAATAAATATTATCAGCACTTAATGCTGAATTTAGTAATCGAATACATAGGCGCCGACTTCTGAAAATTTCGAGGGGTGCTGAAATTCAAGAGGCAGGTACAGTTTCCAGGGTTGAAATTTTAGATGTTTAAATGGACCTTGTCTTCAGTGTAAACGCAAACAAACCGATACATGATTTCATGATAAAGATATGAAATTGTTTTAATAGCAACCAAATTCTTGAACCCCGTTTTAATTCTTCCGATTTAATTTTCTGAAATGTGCGCACAAGAGCTCCCACAATTTTTTTACTTTTGGACAAAATTTGTGAGCATTTTGTTGGGGACTACTACCAGAAAACCAAACCTGTTGAAAAAGGCTGAGATTGGCAGTATACACTGAGTGGCCACTTTATTATGACCACCCCTTCAGTACTTCGTTGGGCCACCTTTTGCCTTTAATACTGCGTCGAGATGTTGATAGGTGGTTTGTGGAATTTGAGACCATGCTTGATGAATAGCACTTTCCAGGAGTATGAGATTGCAGGGTCGTGGATCCAGCTGTCTGATGGCTTGTTCAACTTCATCCGACATATTCTCAATGGGGTTGAGATCTGGAGATTGTGGGGGCCACCTAAGCAAAGTAGACTCTCCGGCATGTTCCTGAAATAAATCCTGTACAGTACGAGCACTATGGCAGGACGCATTATCTTGTTGAAAGTAGCCATCGCCATTGGGATAAACCATCCACATGACAGGATGCACTTGGTCCGCAACGATGTTTAGATATGATGTGCCAGTCAGACGTTGATCAACACGAATTAAAGGGTCCAAAGCATGCCAGGAAAACATTCCCCAAACCATAACGTTCCCTCCACCAGCTTGAAGGGTTGTAGCAATGCATTTGGTTTCCATGCTTTCGTGCTGTTTCCGCCAAATTCTCACTCGGCCATCGTCATGGTGCAACTGAAAATGTGATTCATCGGACCACATAATTTGTTTCCAATTATCGACTGTCCAATCCTTGTGCTCCTGTGCGAACTAGAAACGTTTTCTCTTGTTAACTGCAGACAGCAAAGGTGTTCGAACAGGCCTTCGGCTGCCATATCCCATTCGCTGCAGTGTACGGCGAACAGTGCGTGCAAAGATCATTTGAGGGGATCCTTGATTAAGATGGTCTGTAGTTTGCTGCACTGTTGCCCTTCTGTTGTCTGTTACCAGTCTGGACACTCTCAGTTCCGCCCGAGCAGTCCCTAGTCGATGACGACCACACGTTACACGTAGAGACCCAGTTTTTTGGCTGACAGTCCAATCTTTAATAAACACTTTAACAACAGTTGCTCTGGAACATTTCACGAATGCGGCAGTTTCGGTGATACACGCTCCATGGCTCCGAGCTCCTAAAATCATCCCACGTTGAAAGTCCGTCAAATCGCATGCTTTACCCATCTGGTCACCCAAAAATCACTTCTACTACTGTCGCAAGCACTAAGCTTTCCCTTTTTATACTAGCCTCGCCCTCTGGCGGCAACAGCGTGCAGCCATAGCTCATTTGCTTAAAACTGTCAGGTGGTCATAATAAAGTGGCCACTCAGTGTATATCATTAGTCACAACAGACAGTAAGCTAATAGCGATACCTTTGAGGAGCTCGCTCTATATAGCAGTAGCAAACAAACTGACGTGTTCAGTGTTGAAATGGAACGCGCTTCATAATCATTGCACTGTATCATTTTCCTTACTTGTTATTGTTTGCATTTAGCGTATAACGCAGCGTATATCACAGCGGAATTTTTGCTTTGATCAACAAGTGTATATCTTGGAAATCTCCACCCTACCCCGCCATCATTCATCTTGCAGTCCATGGGAACCGGTTGTTATCGATTTGGCATACCTCTGCATGGATTGATTGGTGTTACTATTAGTGACTGCTTATATGTTTTATAAAGCTAGAGAGAAACAAAGGCCTCAACAGAATTATGTCAAACAAACAATAACTTCAAGAACAGCAGCAAAAGAAAAAAAAATTGAAAATTATCTTTTGAGCGAGAAAAGATCATTCGCAGCCTCGCTGTGTGTCTTCTGTTCTCGGGCGGTCATTCTTTACTCCCGCTCTGACATTTATGGCTTTATGACCCTACCGAAGCTCAATGCGTGCATAATGAGCTGCTGACAACTTACTGATGTGCAAGGAACGTGATTGCGAAAAAAAAAAAAAAATCGGTAGCTTTAAACAATTAGGAAGGTAGAGTACAAACCACATCCCACACCCCTGATTTCTTGCTTGCTTATCTGTCTTATTTCTTAAGTGTTTATTCGATATCGGTAGTTAAAACACGATTTTTTGTTATAGAAACCAAATATATGCACTATATTCCGATTATCTTATTTAATTTTATGTAAAGTGGAACTAAATATTTAAGTATGAATCCAGTACACAACAAAAATTCGGAGGGGTGCTGAGCACCCCAGTAGTTGGCGCCAGTGGTCGAATATATTTTTTCTGAAAAACAAAAATTCTGTTTACGTTACTGCCCGTTGTTTGGCCAATCGCTGAAGATTTGTCGTCTTGACACGTGCTTTACCTATGTAGTACGTCACATTATCTCCTTCTTAATTTTTTTTTTATTTGAAGCGAAGTAGGATTTTTTTGTTCAATAATTCCAGACGATGTGTGGAACAAAAGCATCACACATTTTTCGAAGAACTCAACGGCCAGTAAATCCATTTTTACGTTCGGGCGCCAATGGGAAAACACAGGTTTCTCCGTGATGAAGATCGAAGCAGCGCCCCCTCACTCCGGAGTAAGTTACTCTCCCAACTAAGCTACACGGACAGAGTGTATCGCTGCAGATTTGTCGTCTTGGCACGTGCTTTACCTCTGTAGTACGGAACAGTCCATATTTTATTTTATTTGATTCGTTGCAGCAATTTTCGTTTAGTGCATTGTAGAGCTATGTGGACGGAAAACAAAAAACAAACAAACAAAAAAAAAAAAGAAAAAAAAACATACGTCGTTTTGACATGACGAAAAAATGAACAATGTAGCACGAAGTGAGTCATTATAGCTTACTCCCAAGAGGCTTTTTTACCTTGAACTACGTTTGTGATGTATTCTTGAATAGTTACTAAAAGATGAGCGAACCCTAATTATGCTTTAAAAGCTTTTTTAAAAATTCAGGCTGGCATAACACTACGACACAAGGTCGCACCGAAGCGTCAAAAAAACTAGTACTCTGACGGTGTTTGCGTCGTCATCTTAATTTGCTTTGCCGCCCCGGTGGCGCAGTGGTCTAAGGCGTTGGCCTCTGATCATTCGTCCGAAAGGGGTCCGGGTTCGAATCCCGGTGAGGCATGGATGTTGTGTTTGTCTTACGGCACTGGCTCTCTCCCTTCCCTGGAACCAGTGACCCTAAATTAGGGACGGGCGACTGCTTATAGCCCATTGAGTTGCTCACGGTGGTCGTTAAACCTCCAAAAAAAAAAAAAAAAAAAAAAAAAATTTGCTTTTTTCCGATGTTTGTTTTCATAAAATTTACACACATACGTCTTAATGTTTTTAAGGAGACATGTAATTTCTGAGCACTTTACCAAAGCCATTTGTTTACGTATCCCATTTGATGAACATTATGTATTGAACTAGGTGAAAGCCTCTCAACAATGGCAGGGAGAAATAAGATATGTTGAGCATTTTTTTAATAATCAGGTGTTTTCTCTTTGTTTGTGAACTTAGAATTGCGCATCCGCCCCCGGTGGCGCAGTGGTCTAAGCGATGGCTTATAAACATTGGTCCGAGATGGGTCCGGGTTCGAATCCCGATAAGGCATGGATGTTGTGTTTGTCTAACGGCGCTGGTTATCTCCCTTCCCTGAAACCAGTGGCCCTAAATTTGGGACGGGCGACCGCTTACAGCCCATTGAGTTGCTCACGGTGGTCGTTAAGCCTTCATTCAAAAAAATAAAAGTTGCGCATTTGCAAATGTTATGGCAGTTCATGCGCAGAAGCACAAATAGTAATTTTTGTTTTCTTTTCTCTTGCTTTTCATTTCTTCTACAGATATAAATAAAATAATACCTGGTTACATTCCTCGAAAAAAAATTATATTCTGCGAATTTCGTGGTTTAACGAAAAAGAAAGTTCTCAAATCATATTTCTTCAGCATGCGCATGAAATAATAATAAACACACTGTTAGCTACTGTACTGGAATTCTCAATATTTAGACTTAAATGGCAAAAGAAACTGGTTTGACAATCTAAAATAATCATTTTAGGTTCGCAAGGGGAATCTTAAAATCAAGTTTAATTCAATAGGATTATAAATGAAAAATTCTGTGTGTCGTTCATGAACGACAAAGTGGAACGAAAATTCCTGACGTAACGTTTTCCTGTTTCTAAAAAAATGCTGAAACGATCTTAACCATGTGACGTAACGCATCTCTGACGTCATGCCAGAATGATTTGGATGAGATGACGTCCCAGCAGCAGCTGTGAAAAATCGAATTTTAATGCTATGACAACAAAACCAAGTAGTACACGCGTGCGCTGTGTTGATTGGTTATATTGTTGTAAGAATCTAACGTTGATATGGAATCTCACAAAATACACGAATGTTTAGTCAAAGTGAAACACATGTGTTCCAAATGCAAAACAATGAACATGAACATTAGGACAACGAAAAAAAGAATATTGTTTAAGGCACAGATTCAACAATTAAAAACAGGTAAGCACCGGGAGACGTCAGCAAAATGGGACAAACGTTCAGACAAAGCAAATCATACATGTTTAAATAATGACTTGCTTGTTAACTGTCTCTTGCGAGTTCCATAATCAAGGAACGCAAATAATTTGTTATTTTAGACTTTCGATCGGTATGTATCATATATAAGCAAATAAGACATGTGCGCGAAAACGATAGGAATTCATAGCTCGACAGAAAATCGTGTTTTATAAATACCACCTCACCAAAATGATTATTCCACCGGAAAGGAGTACAGCTGCGTTTATCTACGTCGGTGGTCGAGTGGTCTGAGGCGCGGGCTTCGGATCAACCGTCAGGGATAAGCTCTGGTTCCAGTCTCGGATGAGGCATGGCTGGGTGTTCTTGCCGATGGCGCTGGCTCTGTTCCACCCCTGAAAAAACCGGTCGTAAATCTGGGACGGGCGACAGCTTACAAGCCATACCCAGGCCGGGTCAGGCACGCACAAGACCTCTAAATATAACATCCGTTTCTTATTACATTCCAAGAGCACGTGAACTCAAGCGTTTGAGATTTTTGATGCTATGCATCTTTCCCGATAACAGTAACGCAAATTCCGAGTAAAAAAAGTCGATGTAACGAAAATGGGTAACGGAAGAAGTCAAAACCATTGTTGAAATCTGATTTTTGACTGCTGTCTCATAAAGTGACACAGCAATAGTTAATTTCACTGTTACTTAACAATACATTTTAGTACTAAACTATCGCCGAACATTATTTCATTACGTTACCACGTGATGAAATAATATTATTTATTATTTATTTCATCACGTTATAATATTATTTATTTCATCACGTCACCACGTTGTACGTTGATGGTACAACAGTGAGCAACGAACATCTCTTATTACATTAATAATAATTCTATCCCCGTGTGGGAAAATGCAAAAATATATACTACGCATAACACACATAAAAAGATTTTGTATTCTGAGTCTGTTGTGATAGAAAAACCAGAGGATTTAATTGCAATGAACAAGCACCACTTGAATTGCCGTTTGCCTGGCGATACATAATAACAAAAGAAAAAGAAACAGAAGAAAAGTACCTAAAAACTAAATTTATTGAAAATGTCTCATCCAACAACGATGAATAATGAAATTACATAAAATGAACACCAGATGGTGCAAAAATAGCAAATGTCGTAAATCACGTGATCAACCTACGCACGAATACAGGACCAATGAGGGATGAGTCGACTAGTGACAAGGAGGTACTCAGTAAAATAAAAGCAGATGGATGTCTTTTACAACCGACCGCTCAAGATGGGCAGAGTGTAGCTTGAAACATGTATACTACAACGTGGTAACAGTACTATAGAGGACTTTGTCCTAATATACATTGCATATCTCCCACGTATTTTATTGTTCAAATATATGTATATAGACTGAATTTTTCTACTAAAATTCTTTCATCACGTTTTACATAAACGTAACAACCTGCGTAAATTACGAGAACCTGATGCTAAATGTGATAAAAACCATTATAAAAAATAATTTTTGATGCAATGAAAACATAACGTTGTGTAGCGAAATTTGGCTTCCTCTCGACCTCCAGTGTAGGTCGAGAGGAAGCCAAATACTTGCTACCGACGAGAGCTTTTAAAATGATGTGTAACACGATGGGGCGTAAGCTATAGATATCCTACAACAAAAGTTACTAATCCCCCTCACTAACCAAAGCTGTCTGGAAATACAAGGCCATGAGTTAGACATATGAGGCCCCTCCGTTTGTGACGTCGCTCGTGTTTCATGGCCTGATACGCCGATGGCGTGTTTGACGTCATACACGACATCGTTGGAAGCCAATCGGAAGTCTTGGTTTCTGTGTGACGTCACTAAAAGACGAAACTCATCTCTCTACTGACATGGCGCTGCATTTTCTAGACGGCCTTGCAATAACATACCTGCGATTCAGCTTTTATTTCTATCTTGAGGTCAGATTTTAGCTTGCGCATGAACTGTCGTAGTTGCATCACATTTCACCGGTGTCAGGGTCGTTTCTTACCTTCGTCGAAATCTGAATAATATCCCAGCAAAAACCGTTGCTGAGCAGCACTCAAGACAGCAGCGGCCCAGCACTATGTTGCCACTGGCCAACCGTGAATAAGATGTCCCGGCGGACACCATATGGACCAGCAGTTCAGGCTTGCAGCTGACCAACAGTTGGCACCCTATCAGTTGTCATATGCCAGAACAGGGCCATCAGTTATCCATCACAGGCAGTGGCTGCCATAAGCAGCCCTGCAAGCACGTGCCAAAAATTATGACTAGCCTAATGTGGTCCGCTAGTTTCCTGGCAGCGCTAGCCGGCAATCATGTAACGTAACTGATGACTTGCCGAATCTTGTCCGCCAATTTCCCAGTAGTAGCCATAAATAAAAAAGATAACCGTAGTACCCCGAAACTTCTGCATGATGGCACGGTGCTTGGGAAATTTTCTCAACATGTCCTGAAAAGCTCTCGTTTGAATCTGGCTGGAAACGAGCCAACGACAGTCTGCTTCAGAAGTGGGCGCTCTAGCCGCTACACTGGTGTGCCACGCACAGGCCTTTGTTTGAAGCTGCGCCTCTTTCCTGCGTGATGTAAAACGAATTGTACTCTTTTTGATTTTACAATAGTGCGAGGTATTTTTCATAAATGACCGTTTCATATAATTCACAAATTTATTTTTTCAACGTAACGATTGTTTTTATTTACCTTAAGGGAAATTCACTCATTTTCAACGAGTGTACCAACTTAAAGGCGCTTTCCAAAGATTTGTGCTGTCCTTGTGGTTTTGAAAGTCGATTGTTTAATTAATATATTTACCCGTTCATATCACATTCTGTTACATTTTTAACGCTGTATCTTTCTTTTCAGCGGTCCTAAATTATATTTGTTTTAAAGAGGAAAGATAGTTTACTTTACTTGTTGTTATTTTTAGCAGCGAATTTCTCCAATCTTGTGTATTCAACCCTCGGATGAGTATCCATATAGCGTTGCTTTTTTCTTCGAATAATTGATAAATTTTTGTACGTGTATAATTATTTTTTTCCAACATAACAATTTTTTAATGTTTCTTCGGGACCTTTTTTATTTTTAAGCGGTTTAGTGTATCTTTCAACGAAATATTACACAGAAATTATTTCTTGTTATTCATGGGAATGGAGTGGGTGCATTTCATGGCTGTCTGTATTTTCGATTCTTTGTGTGTTAGTGCAGGAATTTTGCTTCGAAATGAGTTTCTATAAATACATGAGAGTAATGGACTATTTCTTACAGTTCATTAATAATTATTTATATATTTTTCTTCAGACGGTAATCTTCGTCGAAGTGACATTTCATTAGGAAATTAATTCGCCTCTCTACATATGGCTTTTTTTCTTAACATCCACTAAAATAACAGAAGGCGATGGCGTCGTCTTCAACTAACTGGTACCACGAGAGACACAAGCACGTGTTGTTTCTGCGCATGCGCAGTCCCGTTGCTTCCACCTCGTGTTGGGGTTGCTTCGTTTGCCAGCTCGGGCTATTAGTGGCCCTTGCTTGAAGGCCCGCAATTAACGGCGATGCTGCAGAGCCATCAATGACTGCCAACTTATCCATGCCTCGAGCCCACGCTCAGCTGGGTCCAGCTCGGACTCGACCACCTGAGCGGCCATCTCTGCAGTATGAACATTCGGTTAAAATACAGTGTCCCAAGTAGCAGTGAATATCGGCTAGATATCGGGCCGACATTGGTTGTCGGCTGAATGTCGTTAGTATCAGTCGACATTGTCTTGCCGTTCTTCAGCCGATATCGGCTTTGTCGACATATCCGACATTGTCTTGCCGTTCTTCAGCCGATATCGGCATTGTCGACATATCCGACATTGTCTTGCCGTTCTTCAGCCGATATCGGCATTGTCGACATATCCGACATTGTCCTGCCGTTCTTCAGCCGATATCGGCATTGTCGACATATCCGACATTGTCTTGCAGTTCTTCAGCCGATATCCTCTTTGCTGTTGTTCGCCCGATAATGGCATTGCCGAAATCATGATGTCGGCAATGCCCATCTTTCCGTTATTCACCTTTTATGCAGATGGTAAATTAAATAATCTAAAGTACACCGCTACCAATTTTTATATCATGTAAAATAAAAATAGTATTATACACTCGTGGAAAGTGAAAAAAGAACACCAAGAAGGAGACGTCTGATACCAACGAAATTTATGCAGCAAAATAACGGAATACAGAGGATAACGTGATCAAAACACTATGGCAAAATACAGCTGTATTTGCTGGTAAACTGAAAAATAACATTTCCATGTAACATGGTTAGTACGAGGTTAAACCGCCATGAACTGCGTCACACTGTGCAATTCTGGCATGGAGTCTGTCGTACAGATGTTGGATGAAAGTTTGGGGTATTGAGTTCCAAGCATCCTCAACCTGGACGCGTAAATCGGGGATGGTCGTAACTGGCCGTGGAGACCGGATAAGTTGTTGTCCCATAAAATCCCACACGTGCTCAATGGGGGACAGGCCATGGAAGTTGTCTCACACCCTGAAGTGCATGTTGCGTTGCACGTGCCGTGTGTGGGCGTGCGTTATCTTGCTGGAAAACACCACGATGGACCGACCTTACAAATGGCACAACAACGGGCTGAATGATGATGTTGATGTAGGAGGTGCTGTTTAACGTACCCGGTACAAACACTAGTTGTGTACGGGAGTGATAGCTGATCGCTCCCCACACCAGGAGACCAGGTGTAGGCCCTGTGTGTCGCTGGCGGATGCAAGAAGGGTAGAGACGCTCCCCTGTGCGTATGCGAACACGCATTCGGCCATCGGAGGCTTCCACGCAGAATATGCTTTCATCGCTGAACACGACAGATCGCCATTGCGTTCTCCAGTACAGACGTTGGCGACACCACTGCAGCCGTTTCTGATGGTGGGCTGGAGTCAGAGGTACACATGCCAGAGGCACACGTGCACGTAGTCCTGCATCCAGTAGACGGTTGCGGATTGTTCGCACAGTCACCTCAAGTGCAACGGCAACTCGGATTTTCGTCGCAGTGGATGTTCTGCTTGACAACGCCGCTCTTTTTATGCGTCGATCGGTCCGCTCATCAGTCCGTCTGGAGACAGCCAGCGCCGTAAGACAAACACAACATCCATGCCTCACCGGGATTCGAATCCGGACCCCTCTCGAACGAATGATCAGAAGCCATCGCTTAGGTGGTTGCGGTGAAGAATAAGGCGGTCGCGTGTAACACCAATTTAGCGTACGATACTCAAAATCTTTGAGCATCTTATTGAACTCCACATTGGTATGTGCAATGCACGTGTATAGGAGGGGAACTGATTAAAATTCCAGAACATTTGGGCCATTTAACCGGATAAAACAGCTACAAGAGTGGAACAAGTCTGCACGTGGTAGCACGGATACAAGCTGTTACCCAGCGTAGCATAGACGCATGCAGTTCACGGATACTGTCCTGAGGTACATGATGCCAGATAGTGTACATATTGTGGGCCAGTTCGCCGACATTCCGGGATGGCCGTACGTGGCGTCGCAGTGTGCCCCAAACATGTTCGATCGGTGAGAGGTCGGGCGATCGGGCTGGCCATGGAAGGGTGTCGACATTACGGAGGCAGGCCTGTGAGAGCCGTGCCGTGTGTAGCCGGGCATTAACCTGTTGAAAAATTGTGAGTCACTCCCGGTGTGCGAACCGTGTGCCGCTAAACGGTAAAGGCCGGTTCCGTGCGATGGCCGGCTCGTCTCCAAACACGTATTCGTCGGTCATCGGCAACCAGTGCAAACCGTGACTCATCCCTGAAGACAACACGACGCCACTAGACACTATCCCACGTTGGTCGGACCCGACACCGCTGCAACTGGTGCCGGCGATGCTCACTGGTCAGTGGTAGACGGCGGATTGGCCTCCTCAAATGTAGTTCCCTTGCCGTAAGTCGTCTGGCAACGGTCCAGGTGGTCACTTCCGTATCTGTACATGACCAAACATGGCCACGGATGGTTGAGTGCGACAAATTCAATCCTGTTCGTGCGGCTCTCACAATCGCTCGATCCTCGCATTCTGTCGTCGCCCTCGGCCGTCCACTCCCGGCGTGCCGTTGGTTTGTGCCCTGTTCAACCCATGGGCGCCAACATCGTCCGATTGCCGCGTTGCTCCGACCCAAATGCCTAGCGATATGGCTGCTTGACCAAGCGGCCTCTCTCAGCCCAATTATAAACTGCCTGGCAGAGAAAATGCCACACCACGAAAACGTAAACGCAGCGCCATTCAAATTGCAGGGTGGGTGCACCCGTTCAAGTTATGCAAATGATTGCATTTGCAGGCCAATCGCACGAATGGCGCGCGGGATATGAGCGGACAACCAGCCCATGAGGCCATCAATCGAGACGTCGTCTCTGCCGCGAGGAGTGAGTGGTTCTGCTGTAACCGTGTCTGGAGAACGAACAAAGGGTGCCAATGCCGTTAAGACGCCGTCATACACTATATCGTCAAACGGATGAGTTCACGAGAGGTGTGATTGTAGGCCTTCGTACCGCCGGATGGTCTTTGCGTCGTATTGCGGAATAAACGCAACTTGATGCCATAACCGTCGGTCGCATTTGGATACAGTGGTCCCAGAATGGATATGGGCAATGTCGTAGGGGGACCGGTGCACGGAGACGGACGACCGAGCACATCGATTGTCGCATCCGACGTCATGCCGTAGCGAACCCACAGGCCACAACGGGCGACATTTTGCGGAGTGTACGGGGAGGCTTGGATTCTCCGATATCGACGTGGACAGTGTCGCCCCGATTGGCTGTGTCTGGTTTGCTGTCCAGCCGTTCGTTGCGAAGGCTACCCTTAACAGCGAGTTATCGTCGTCACCGCTTGGCGTAGTGTCGCTCCAGAGCTCCGTGGGGTGCCGAATGGAATAGTGTGGTGATCAGCGACAAGTCGCGGTTCTGTCTTACCACGTATGATCGCCGTGTGATAGTCTGGAGACGACGTGGCCAACGGGCGGATTCCTCCACCATTGTGAAGCGCCACACGGGCCCGGCAACGTGGAATCATGGTGTGGGGTGCTATCAGCGCCAACAGCCGCTCACCGCTGGAACGCATTATGGGCACATTGACGGCACGCTGCTATGTTGACGAGGTGCTGCGGCCCGTAGCACTACCGTATCTGCATGGCATCCCAAACGCCGTTTTTCAACAGGATAACGCACAGCCGCATACCGCTCGAATCAGCCTGAATACTCACGGTGTGCGGATGCTTCCGTGGCCAGCATGATCCCCCGACCTTTCGCCCATCGAGCATCTATGGGACACGATTGAACGTCGGTTGAGTACCCTCCCATCCCCGCAAACTGAAGATGAACTGTGGACTCGGATCAACACAACACCACATGATCCACGATACCCCAGAACTCTATTCGGACTCACATTGCCGCATGGAGTCCTGGGGGCCACATTCCTTATTGATCATCCTGTATATTGGGCCACTGGCCGCGAGGATCGAGCGATTGTGAGAGCACACTCCTTATTAATCATCCTGTATATTGGGCCACTGGTCTGGTCTGTATGTGACAATTAAATAATTTGTTCAGGATCTACTTAGCTATCTGTGTGTGCAGTTTGGTCTGTTTTCGAGCATTCCTTCATGGTGTGGCATTTTCTCTGTCAGGTAGTGTACTTTCGCTCTCAAACTCGCTCAACTGCACGTATTGTACACGGATACGACGTCAAGGCATTCTCACAGTCCGTGGAGGTTTATGCAACTGCAATCCGCTACCCACTACCACATTTGTCACTGTGTGCGAGCTTTGCTCTTGATAAACCCTCCTCAACACGCTGTTCCTATGAGCTGTGGCGGGTCATTATTTTTCAACCATTTGCATATTCGGCCCTAAGGTACTTTGCATGCCGAGTTTCATCAGGTTTCGGTATCATATAATGGTTAAATGTAAATTTTCCATTGAATTTTTTGCCCTATATTTTTTTATGATTGAACGTTGATTTAAAATAGTAATACTTAAATGAAAAACTTATTTGGAGAATATTGCAAGATTATTGAGAGGGGCTTCGGATACGATTTGTGGAGCTTCACCCCCCCCTCCCCCGAAATGGTCTAGTGGCGCCCCTGCTTTCGGCTGCAGGAAATCGTTTCATACATTCAATAACTTATATGGATTTTTTTAAATTTTTGTTTCCTGTCATCGAAGAAAATATGCTACTCAAATCTGATTAAAAATTGATATTTTAACGCTGCACAGTTTTCAGTCAAAAATATGATTAGGGGCTGCCAAGTCAATCTTTGCTCAGGACAACAAAAAGTGGGGACTTACTCCAGTCATAAGGACCTGTAGCGATTTAAAACACAACCACCTCAGATATGCTATAAAATACACTGAATTTAAGCTAAAAAAAGAAACGATCATTTAAAGCTAAGAAAAAAAAACAAAAAAAAACGTTTCGATACTTTATTATCAAGCTTCCGAATCATTTGACACTTTGGAAAACCCGAAATCCGTGCGTTCACCCATTTAGGGAAAATAAAATTCAGAAGCTTGTTTAAAACTGTGAGATAAACTCAAAAGCATGAGTTAATTTATCTAAAGAGAAAGTACCTGCAGTCTCGAGCCCTGCCCTTAAAAAGAAAACGCATTTATTGGAAAAGAGCAGATGTGTTGCTGAGAGAGTTAAGTAGCGATTTAAAACACAACCACTTCAGATATGCTATAAAATTCGCTGAATAACAGATCATTTAAAGCTAGGGAAAAAAATCGTTTTTATACTTTATTTCAAGCTTCTGAATCATTTGACACCCTGGAAAACTCGAAATCCATGCTTTCACCCATTAAGGAAAAATGGAATTCAGATGCTTGTTTAAAACTGTGCCATAAACTCAAAAGCATGAGTTAATTTGTCTAAAGAGAAAGTGCCTACAGTCTTCAGCCCTGCCCTTAATAAAAGGAAAACGCATTTATTGGAAAAGAGCAGATGTGTTGCTGAGAGAGTTAAGTAGCGATTTAAAACACAACCACTTCAGATATGCTATAAAATACGCTGAATAACAGATCATTTAAAGCTAGGGAAAAAAATCGTTTTTATACTTTATTTCAAGCTTCCGAATCATTTGACACCCTGGAAAACTCGAAATCCATGCTTTCACCCATTAAGGAAAAATGGAATTCAGATGCTTGTTTAAAACTGTGCCATAAACTCAAAAGCATGAGTTAATTTGTCTGAAGAGAAAGTGCCTACAGTCTTCAGCCCTGCCCTTAATAAAAAGAAAACGCATTTATTGGAAAAGAGCAGATGTGTGGCTCAGAGAGTTAAGTACTTGCTGTGGATAGCGTTTGTGCCATTGACCGCGGGTTCTGGCGAGAGACAGGTGGTAACTCTCCACACAGCCCGTATGTTTGCTTTTATAATTGACACGTGCTGTTCAACTGTTGCCGGCATTGCAGCCATATCACAGGCACTCATTCTGGACTGAATGTGTCTCCTCACTTTTTCCTACGAATAGTTTCACAGCTTTCGAATAACCAGCTGATGATGCCAGCAGATGGGCGTCGTGAAAGAACGCTATTCATTTTGCTGGAATCTGCAGATTGATCCTAATCAAGGTCAAAATATTTCATTTCTCTTTTGCTTTAGGAGAAGGGGGAATAAAAAAAAATATAAATTAGGAAACCGGGCATATAATTCGAAACAAATGCCAGAAAATGTAAAAGAAAATGTTTTGAATTGGTTTAGTTTAACTACACATATGAACTTGAATTTTGTGAAACACTTGTATCCTCGTTGCAGAGCGCTTAAGAAGCAAGCTTCTCACGCCGAGTCCAGAGTTAAGGTGGACGTCAAGTAATTTCGCTTCCTATACTTTAAATGGAAAAACTTCTGTACACATTTTCTTCACAATTAATGCGTTCCCAAGGACGACAATTTGAACATCGATTAAAATAGCTTCATTTTAAAACTTGGAATACTTAATATTTTCTAAACTTTAATCATAATTATGCAATCCAACATTTTTTTGTCTACTGACGTCATCAAAGTACAGGTCGCGCCATCTTTTTTCTGGTTTCAACACCACCAAAGGAAAAGTTATTGATTTTTAATGTAATTATGGTTATGTTTTAGAAAATATTAAGTATTCCAAGTTATAATATAAAGTTATTTTAATCGATGTTCAAATTTTCATCCTTGGGAACACACTAATTGTGAAGGAAATGTGTACAAAAGTTTTCCCATTGGAAGTATAGGAAGCAAAATTACTTGACGTCCACCTTAAACGTAGAGCGTTTATCTTCCACTAGTGGCTCTCCTTCACTAGACCGAGGAACATTAAGTTAGGGATAACACAAATAAATAAATAAATAAACAACACTTCGCAGTGTACTCCACGTCAATTTAAGAGTGTACTGTTGTGGAAGGTGCGGAACACCTACCTCCTGTGTAAAAAGTAGTCCCTAGAGGTAGAGCAAAAAACAACAGAATTATTCCTCAGAATCATCATTTTTGTTTGCTCAGCAGTTCATCAGGCAAAATTGATTTTCAAGACAAACTTTTCAAAATAGCACAGCGTTTTAGAAACAGGTTGGACAGGAGAAGTTACTCTGACTGTCCAGCTAGGAAATGTATCTTTTAGAGGGAAGGGGGGGGGTGTACTTAAGCAGTCGTAAGGGAAACGTTTCTCTGAAGTACGGATATAAAGTGAGGGGGTCAGCGCAACAATAATACTTAACAGCAAGGATATCGCAAGGTCGCCCCCCCGCCACTCACTTCTAACCATTTGTCCGAGACAATATCGCAACTTTCTTTTTGCTAGAATGAAACACCAAGTGTTACATGTGCTTTCACCAAAGGTCACTCATTACAAAATAACACATTTTAAATAAAGTGTGACCAATTTTTTTTTTGTAGGTAAGAATTATAATCTCTCTTTATGAGAGATAATAACTCTTAGGATTATAATTTCAAACATTTAATGTCCGAGATAGGTCAGGGTTCTTATTCCAGGTGAGGCGTGAATGGTATGTTTGTCTTACGGTTCTAATTCTCTCCCATCTCTGGAACCAGTGGCGCTAAATTATGGACGGGCAACTGCCTGGAGTGCTGTGTGAATTTATTTCGTTCATGCATTACCCGCAGATGTTGTGAGCCAGCTACCCTACCTTCCACAATAGTACACTCTTAAATTCAATTGCAGTATAGTTTTTTAGGAAACCTGCGTGTTTTTGCTTCTGTTTAAATGTAAAACGTTTTACGACATTTCTGAAGTAGCCATCTCGATGGCTTACTGGTCAGAGGAACGAATGGTCCATAGAATGCGCGCAGGTCTTACGAAGCTGTCCCTCTCCTATTCCTCTAAATCAGAAACGAGCGCCTACTCATAGCCTTAGACGGTTACGATGGTCCCGAAATCTCCTGCGGGCTACATATAGGTCACATTACTACCCGCTGTATATAACCGCGATGCGACTATGATGATAGGTAAACACGATGACCTGAGAGGGTTCAATCGTGGGCAGGTAGTCGATGCGAGGAAGATCTGTGCTCCATCTCGACGACTGCAGAGCGTCTGGTATTTCGGTGAGCGATCGTCGCACGTACACCGAAGAGCTAAAACATTACGACCACCTGCTTAATATTATGCTTGTCCTTCACGTGCCGCCAAAACAGCTCTTACCCGGCCAGACATAGACGCTACAAGATTTCTAAAGGGGTCTTGTGGTATCTGGTGCCAACACTTTACCAGCAGGTCCATTGACCCTCGAAAGTTATGTGGTAGATCCCCCTCAGATCGGATTTGCTGTTCCAACACAAACCACAGATGCTCGATTGGATTGATGTCTGAGGAATTTGGAGGCCAGGGCAATAAGTATTCCGCATGTTCCACGAACCATTCTCGAACAATCCGGGCAGTGTAGTATGGCGCATTTTTCTGTGAAAAAAGGCACTACTAGAGAGAAGTACCATTGCCATGAAAGGATGTACCTGATCTGCAATGATGTTTAGGTAGGTGGTAGACGTTATAGATTCCTGCACAGAATTACTGGATACACGGTTTCCCAGCAGAATATTGCCCAAAGCATTACACTTCCCCCACCGGTTTGTTTTTGTCCCAAATGATGCCTCCTGAGACCAACAATTTCACAGGTAAACGACAAACACGTACCCGATCGTGCAACAGAAAACGAGATTCATCGGACTAGACGACCTTCTTCCAGTCATTCAGGCTCCAGTTTTGATGCTCGTATTACCACGCCCTCGACTGTGGACGTGAACCACTGTATCGGCAATTCGCCCCAATGGAATATTTATTACTTTTAAATACTTCCGGAAATTACATGTTAAAAAATTGAAAACGCCTAGGGAATTAACAACTTTGAAGTCGGATTTCCTTTCCTTAAAGAAATTCCGTGTGTTAAAGCCCTACTGTGGATTTTGAAACGACCCTCAAGAGGGCGCTGCGAACGTTAATTTTGTGCTTATCAGTCCGTGTCAGTGCTGTGAGTTTGTGAGTGTATCTGATGGTGACCAGAGTGTTCGTCCATCATTAATGTCTCTTCAGTGTGTTTATAATAAATCTCTACAGTCCATTGAAGTATGAGTGTTGACGTTGACCTAAGTGACTTACTGTTCCTTTGCGTCATTCTACATCGTGCTCAAAGTTGCGGACAGATTGCGCGTTGTGTTTCCCCTAAATCGTAGCGGGAATTCCGCCTAAATTTAGGTGCCGCAAAAGTTAAGTTAGGGTCAACAGATAGCATGGAACTTAAATACTCATACATATTATGCATAATATTAAAATGAAAAATTGCTGATATAGAATTTACGACAAAAGGGTAAAATTAAAATAAGATGTTTATTCTGGATAAATGCTGCTTAGAAACTAATACATGTTTTCGGTGGAAGTGATACATTTATTTAAATAATTTTCTAAAGAGTTGTTACTTTTAAAGTTACCATTAGCCTGACTTCTAGCAAACTTTCAGTTAAATTTTCATCATGGTGCACGTATTGAGAAATTTCCCTTTTAAGATGGGAAGGGATGTGTTACCTCGCATAGAACATGCAGTACAGGGAACGGACAGTGAAAATTCCTCTTACCAAATTTTTCTCAACCCTTTCGACCCGGAATATCAATGGCAAGTGGTTTCCACTGCATTGACACGCATATGCAGTGAAGACCACTTGCGGAACAAGCAAACGCGTGAGCTCTTTGAAAGTCAGTGACGATTCTGAGCGAAATAAACGACATTTATTTTTGGGTGTGGGGATGGGTGGATGGTACATATGTGCACCAATAGAAATTTGAGGTGTACCAATAGGAAACAGGTAAGGAATGACAATGTGACAGCGCTCCGACTCGAGCGATGCACATTTAGGTCGAAAACCCATTCCCCAGTTTATTTATTTATTTAATTATTATTTTATTTATTTATTTATTTATTTATTTATTTATTTATTTATTCATTTATTTATTTATTTATTTATTCATTTTTATTAATTCATGTATTATTTGAAGGAGTACGTTTTATTTTGCCATATACTGTCGGGTGAATCTTTTCTTTTTTTTTTTCTCTCCGTCCCCCATCTCCCAGCACAAGGCGTAAGACTAGCTAGACAGCACAAGGCGTCACAGGACGGACCGACATTGCAAGAAAACGCTGGCGACAGCCATCGGCGAGCTGGCTTTGTAGTATGTTTTATTGGGGGCATAGAAGTGTCCATCGTCTAGAATCCACAATGCGTGTTGGGCAGACCGTAGACTTGTTGGAACCGGGGCTAACAGTTTAATTGGGTAGAGAATTTACGGCCGGGAGTAGTATCACGCGGCAAACGTAACGAGGGGTTCTCAGAATTTCACTGGAACGGGTAGGAATCTTGACCCCTAACGAATGGAAGATCAAAATGTTAATTTTCCGACCAGTAAGATCTACACTGGGGAATTTAATTCAGAGAGGCTTGCGTTTGCCAGCTAGTGATTGGATGATGGGATGTTTTGAGGTAGTGTGGGTCTTCTTGGGGGTCGTCGAAAGATTTTTACAAGGGAAGAGAAGAACTTCGTCACTTCACGTTTAATTTTTACACGAGTCACTTGACTTTTACTTTACGTTCAACATGTAACGAAACTTTGTCACTTCACGTTTACAGTTTTTACACGAAACTTTACTTTGGTGTGTTTCGCGGCGTGCATCACTGGCACTTTCCTCCATGACTGGCAACTTAATCGCTGCCAATGTTACAGCAGGACTGAAGCTACCGTAAGCGGCATACAAATTTTCTAAGCTGCCGATGTAAGATCGAAACCAAGGTTTCCGGATGAACGGACCCCACTAAGGACCATTAGGGCCCATACGACGGTCGCAGCTGCGGATGGAAGTAATAACCACCGGACGAGAATTCTCCCGGATCAGGAGTGGTCAGCAGAGCGATATCTAGGCCAGATTCGGATGTTGAGGTAGGAAATCCATCCTATTCTTTCTTTGGTGTCCCCTCACAAAATATTTATCGGATCAGTCCACACATAGAGTTAATAGTTTATAAGCAAATAGTTAATTGAGTACAGGTTCCTGTCAGAGAGTCGTAAATCATTTTTGCTAATATCATGAGCGTATATTTATTATTATGCCAAATCATAACCAATAAATTTTTTGTTTGTTAATTTTGTCTAAGTTCTATGATGAGTGTGTCGTTAATTACAATATGTGTGCTCAACCCTAGATTATTTGGAGAATATATATTTCTTTTGGAACCGGAACTTAGCAAATCTGTTCATTTATGTTTTTTTATTTTAAATCTAGACGTTCACAAAAATATTTCGGCTCACAGCGGACCCTTTGACTCCCAAAGGAAAATCTGCTGTGTGAAACACAACGCCCCGTCAGTGGATCCTGAAGCTGCATCAGCCCTAAATCAGGGAATCGCAGAATCACAATCCACTCGACACCCCCTTGGCTCCCAATATTACGCCGGGTGAACCCAATTAGGAACCCGAGCGATAATAACAACATTAGCTACAAACGATGTTTAGTAGAACGATGATATATTTATGCAAAAATATGCTATTTCGTATAACACAACATGAAACAGTCTTTGCATAAAGGTAGATTACATAGTTGGCAAATTGTTTTTGTTCTTTTTTGATGCTTTGCTTCTACACAACGAGCACATCGTCTTCTTGTAGGACCTTCTACGGGAAGATGTAATGCTGCTCCAAAAAGTTTTAATTTTCTTGGAAAGAGGGCCTCTTGGTAATGGTAAATTAGTGTTTTTCTTTCTGTCGGCAATAAGTTATTCAGCAAGATCTACCAGAAAAGTAAGGAATGTCGGGATTCCCCGAGCATACAGCCGTTAGCGCCGTACAATATGCAACAGAAGTAGCACAAACCACTAATCGAAGGTGTCCGAATGAGGTGCGTCTGTAGTCTTTCCTGCGAGAACATTTCTGGAGGTGCAATAACAATATTTCCTGTTGTTATTTTTA
Organism: Macrothele yani; assembly: GCA_039090855.1. Taxonomy (NCBI): domain Eukaryota; kingdom Metazoa; phylum Arthropoda; class Arachnida; order Araneae; family Macrothelidae; genus Macrothele; species Macrothele yani. Next base: position 68,391,713 of record CM077016.1, on the reverse strand, counting down.
CACAGACGGAATTACAGTGTTGATTTCATGAATAAAATTTTTGACTAACATATAATCTAGCCTAAAACACTTCCATATAAAGAAATGCAATGACGAATTCGTACGAACAACATCTACGACTACAAAATACCGTCTAAGCACAATGTGAATGCGCTTAGACGGTATTTTGTAGTCGTCACTTTCATTTAGCCGTATGCATTACCCAATCTCAGCGAAAGTGTGGACAAAAATGACAGAAAAATTTACTTCGTTATATTGGCGCCCGAACTTCAAGAATGACCTGGCCGTTAAAGTTCTCGCAATGGTGTGATGTTCTTGCCACACCGCGAGACAGGAAAAATGAGAGAAAACCTTCTTCAGCGCTTCGAAAATTAAATGTGTGTGATGTTACGTTCCACACACCAAATTGACTGGGATTTCTCCAACGTACGTTCTTCAGTGGATGACTGCCTACAGCGACACATGGTCCCGGCTGACCCATGGGTCATGCCCCTGGCCCTCGATAGCAGCGACAGCATACGTGTCCGCGTAGCTTAGTTGGGAGAGCGACTTATTCCGGAATGAGGGGACCCGTGTTCGATGCCTGGCGTGGACAAAGATGACGGAGAAATTTACTTCGTTATAAGTCAGAAAACCTTCTCTCTCTCTCTCTCTATCTCCTTCCCTTTTTTTTCCTTTCCAAAAACCAATTCCCTTATATTTTCTTATTTGTCAGTTTCCTTTCTACAAAGGGGACGGGGTTAAATTTGTGGGCGTTACCGAGAATTTTGATTGGAAGTTACCTTGTTCCCCAGGCCCACGATTTTCTAGCAAACTTTCTATGGCATCCCAAAGGGGTACAAGGAGTCGCTATTATAGCTTATCTGGTCTGTCACTATACGTAACTTTCCTTGTGGAATTTTGGGAATTTAAACGGCCTGTCACTCGTAATAACAGAAAAGAGACCCACCTACTCGTTTGCTTGAATCGAGTGCATACGCTGGGCAAAAGGGAAAGTGGCATTACATTGTTATATTGCTGTTTTGCGAATGAGCGGATGTCCGCCCCTGTGGCGCAGTGGTCTAAGCGCTGGCTGACTTGTGACCATTCGTCCGTGATGGGTTCGAATCCCGGTGAGGCATGGATGTTGTGTTTGTCTTACGGCCCTGGCTGGCTCTCTCCCTTCCCTGGAACCAGTGGCCCTAAATTAGGGACGGGCGACTAATTATAGCCCATTGAGTTGCTCACAGTGGGCGTTAAACCTTCAATAAAAGAAAAAGAAAGAGCGGATGGCTGTTCCTACTTAGCCATGCCCTGCCCTTCCCAAGGAATTTCTGGGCGATGGACAAACTTTTGTTCGCGTCACGTACAGGGTTTCCTTGTTGTTGCTGTTGTTGTTGTGTCCCTTGCGCCCAAGAAATAAAAGGATGTTATGTGCGGATGCAAGAAATAAAGGATGTTATGTGCGGAGTAACTAACTATAGGGATGGGGAGGGGGGGGTTCGCGAGAAAATATGTTCCAGCATTTCCACTCCGGGCCTAATGCCAATAAATAAAAAAATCGATAGTACTTAAATTTATAGTCTTCCCTATCAATTAATATAAAATGGAAAACAGATTACTTGAATTAAATAATGAATTCTATGTAATTGGGTTATTTAAGAAAACCAGGGATTGGGGACATTAAATATTTAAATCGCCGGTTATTTAGAAATCGTGATGAACATTTAAATTGCTTGTTAATGGAAAATCGTGAGATTTCGCAGAAACACTCGCGTACCTATTGTAGGCTTATTCGACGATGAAAAATGAGGTTAGTATGGGCACTAGGAGCGACCTGCGGCTACGCAGCCCCATTTTCAGTAGGGTTTATTGCACTGTGTGTTGTGACACATTACTCTCGTCACCAGCATTCAAATTACCGGCGAGTTGCGCTATAGTATCACTTTTGTTTCTCGTCCCATAGATTTTGTTCACCTCTAGCATCGATGAACACTGGTGGTCAGCCACATTTTGCCGGTGGTTCAGGGTTTTCCCCATCCTCGGACCACTTTTTGAAGGTACTAACTACGGCTGACCTTGAGCCTTGCCGTCTCGGAAATTCGGCGCCCCAAATCCTCAAGTTGTGGGTGTTAACCTTACCACTGACATGAAATGTCGACTCGTCATTGAAGATTACCTTGTCCAGGAATGTCCCGTCTTCCTCTATCCGATGCAACATTTCCACACAGAATTCCTGACGAGCCACGCAATCTACACTACTAATCTCTTGAACCATGGTAAACCTGTATTAAAATCATACAGTGCAATAGTGTAATCGTTTTCGTAACACTCGCCAAACCGTCGGTTATGAAATATCCATTTCACGAAAAGCACGTCGCGTCGATTTCGTGGGACTCTAACGAACGAAGCTCTCCCTCGGTTGTTCCACGACAGAAGCACGCGATCAGGGGATTTCTCATGGCGAACAGAACAAGCAGTCTTAACAAAATTCTTATGCGATTAGTAAATTGTAAGTCTAATGGGAGGATCCGTACGATGCTGAGTGAGAAATTTCCGTTGAACAGTTGTCGCGGATTTTGTTTCTTCAAACCAGAACACAGCGAGCACGCTCCGCACATGTGCAAGCAGCCATTTTGAAATGCATTCCACTGGCAGTCGCGGTTACGGATTTCTGTGCTAAACTACGTGAGGTACAACTTGATGTGTTTTGCTACAGATTAACGCCTCCCAAAATTTTGTAAGTACAGGTTTCCCCCGCTATCCGAAAGTAGAGCGTTCCTATGAAACCTTTCGTTCAGTGGCGTATTTGAAAAATTCGCGGCACCCCCGCGAAAAATATCTTCGATGCCCCTTAGCAAAAATTTATATTTGCTTTCAATTACAGAAATTTTTAAATTCCATATTATTAACTAGGTTGTACGGGCGTTTTTAATCATTCGAATCCTTTGGAACCTATAGTTATTTTTCGTAAAACCGAAATTGTAACTCAGATGTACACGTTGTAATTAAAATGATTGCCCAATTCTATACCAATACAAAGTATGATACAACACTTATGCCAAAGTTAATCATATCATGCAAAATAAATTCTTTTAAGAACGAAGGCCAAACTCTTTGAAATACTTCGCGATCACACACACAAAACACGAACGGCGGTGTGATAGTCTCTCTCTCTCTTTCTCTATCTCTCTCTCTCTAACTGACATTCTATAACTGATATCTATTCACATTCTCTTGTTAATATACTGTACATGCATATACACTATCTACCAACAAGTAATTGGACACCCCTGCAATCGACGATATCTGCGGTCCTGATACACGTCACGGCCGTCGCCGTTAAATATCGTGTGGGAAACAACAACGCAACCAGTCGCATGCAAGATGCCACGCAGTTCGGAGCTCTCTGATTTCGAGAAAGGTGCAATCGTCGGGTTTCACAGAAATGGCCGATCCATACGTGACATATCCAGCGAGTTGAAGTACCCAAAATCGACAGTGGCCTACGTGATTGGCAAGTGAAAGATGAAAGATGAGAGGTGACTGTCGGAATGCGCCCCGACCCGGCAGACCCACAAAACTGGGAGTTAGAGACCGACGGGTGCTGGCCAGAGAAATTCGGAAGAACCGCACCAAATCGACGGGCCACATCCTCGAGGAGTTTCAACAGGCATCCGGGAGTGTACTTTCAATGAATACCATCCGTAAGGAAGCCCATCTGCTCGGTTATCATGGACGTGCTGCCGCCCACAAGCCTTTGATCACCAAGTCCAATAGCACTGCTCGGCTAACGTGGTGCAAAGAACGTCGGCAGTGGACCGTTGAACAGTGGAAACAGATTCTCTGGAGCGACGAATCAAGGTTCATCCTCTACCGTTCGGATGGCAGGGTGTGGGTTTGGCGTCTGCCTGGAGAACGCCTCCTGCCGGAATGTATTGTGCCAACTGTGAAGTTCCGCGGCGGTGGAATCATGCTATGGGGGTGTTTCTCCTGTTATGGCACGGGACCCTTGGTCGCAATTCCTGGTAGACTCAACGCCGAGACCTACTGTACCGTTTTGGACGACCATGCGCTTCCTACGTTGTGGCAGTTTCACGGGGTGGACCCATGTTACTTTCCGGATGACAATGCCACCTGTCATGTTGCGAGGTCCACCATGGCTTGGTATAGTTACAATGGGGTTAATCGAATGGACTGGCCTGCGCAGAGCCCGGACCTTAACCATATCGAGCACCTCTGGGACGAGTTGGAGCGTCGACTTAAGGGTGCCCCCACCGTCCGAAATCGGTGAAGGAACTGACCTGTCTTCTCCAAGTCGAGTGGAAGAAAATACCGCTAGCCGTCGTAGAACGCCTGGTTGAGAGTATGCCCCGGAGGGTCGCAGCTGTAATCGCCGCTCGTGGAGGCTCCACAAACTATTGAAGGTGAATAAGCTTCGTTTTCCTTTTCTATCACAGGTGTCCAATTACTTGTTGGTAGATAGTGTATGTAACTATTACCATAGTTGTGAAAAGGGGCCTTAAATCTTCTGGAATTGCTACTTTCCCGTCACCCACTTTTTATAAACTTAAGCGAAAATGATTTCTTAAAGATCTTACTTATTTACTGAAAAAAAAAATGCTTTTCTTTTTAATACTTCATTCAATGTTGCCGTCAAAGATTCCTGGCTGTTTCTTCAACCAGTTTCATAGGAAGTTTCAGCAAGAAATTTGAAAAATACTTCTGCTAAGGCTAGAGGCCCCCTTAGCCATAAGAATCCTCTGCATTGGGGAGGAGGGGAGGCGGTTGCTGGGGCTATCAGTACGCCCATACTTTCGTTAGCCGAAATGGTGTATAGCAAAGAAGCAATTACCATTAATTTATACGGGAAAATTTTTGACCGTTGCCAAACCCAGGCGTATTGTTCCGTTAAGGAGAAGATAACATAACGGAACATCACGTTTTGTATATCTATCAATCCACTGAAGCAATAGACTTTCCATTTTATCCATTACAGGATGCCGACTGAAAGAGACGACTTTGCTACTAGCAGAACCTATAGTAACTTTTTTTTTTTTTTTTTATTGGAGGTTTAACGACCACCGTGAGCAACTCAATAGGCTATAAGCAGTCGCCTGTCCCTAATTTAGGGTCACTGGTTCCAGGGAAGGGAGAGAGCCAGTGCCGTAAGACAAACACAACATCCATGCCTCACCGGGATTCGAACCCGGACCCCGTTCGGACGAATGATCAGAGGCCATCGCTTAGACCACTGCGTCACCGGGGCGGCGAACCTATAGTAACTTCGGCAGCTTTTAAGATTTTTTCTCTCTGCGTGTAAATAGTACGAATGGTGGAAGAGGTCTTTATTTCCTTCACCACAATCGAAAAGCTTAATTACATCAGTTTTACGCAAAACGCATAACACCCTTGCGAGCTCTCTTAGTCTTTTCTGATGCCTTAGGGCACATCTTGCAAACAGATGATCGCCACCCCGGTGGCCTAAGCGATGGCTTCTGATCATTCGTCCGAAAGGGGTCCAGGTTCGAATCCCGCGAGGCTTGATTGTTGTGTTTTTTTTTATGGCACTGTTTCTCTCCCTTTCCTGGAACCAGTGGCCTTAAATTAGGGACGGGCGACTGCTTATAGCCGATTGAGTTGCTCACAGTGGTCGTTAAACCTCCAATACAAAAAAAAAAAAAAAAAAAAAAAAAAACAGATGATCAAACTAAATCGAGATAAAGCGTAGATGCCCACAGACACAGCTCAAAGCTATAGCGGCTTGATGCTGAGTGTAGTTCCTGGGGAAGAAGCTTGGCGGCGTCAATCTCGCTGCTCGGGATGCGTGCTCTCTCTATAATGGCTCGCTGCAAAACAAACGCTGAACGCTATTTTCGTTTTCCCCATTTTTTCCTAAAAGCGAAAATCCTCTTCGGATTTCTTTTCGGTTAGCGAAAACAGGGCTTTTCGCGAAAGCGAAGTGCCGTAAAGAGAAGGGGGTTGTAAACACCTTTTTCAATCATCTTGTATATTATGATTTGTAACTTTTTTTTCTTTAGTCGCAATTCGGCTTTAAATAAATCATTATTATGGAATAACTTGTATTACTTCAAAACATAAATGTTACAGTAGTATATATAGTAGTATATAACTTTTGAAATTTCTCTTATCCGTTTTTTACATTTATACGTTTTTAAGGCCATATGTAAAGAAAAACCGTATAACCGAGGTTCCACTGAACTTTTAGCCATAAATTCGGAAACAGAAAGCCAACGTTAAAGTGGAGTTCGTGTGACCGGTATTTTTAAAAAGTTAAATGCTTAGAAAATACAACATGCGTGAATTTTTTACCGTTTTAAAGATCAGAATATAGGGTCCCAAGGAAAAAGGAAAGCAAGCGCAGAATCTTCGGTAGTGTTCAAAATAGTTGAGTGCTAAACAGGGATTCCACTATGTTTTGGGGAGATGCGTACGTGCCGGCAGTTTTTCTTTTTTGCCTGCTGTACTTCACATAAAAATTCTGATGTCTGCAGGGTTCAGCAGGTAAAAACGATTGGGTAACACTGTACTCGTGAACAGTTTCCAGTAATTCCGACTATACACGCGACTACAGAAGGATAATATGCATTCTCAGAGTCTCATACGCACGCAACGGAGGAGGCACGCCACGTTCAGCTAATAGTTCTTTTTATTCCTTTAAGAGAACGTGTCTGAAAAATAAAAAAATATATCTGCAAATACTTAATAACCCCAGGAAAAAGCAAAAAGGATGTGAGACAAGGCTCTTCTAACTTTCGGCTGAAAAGCAAAAATTGTTCAGCAACACATGGCATCACACCACCGATTGGTTCAACAATAATTGAATTTCTCTCCAAAGGCAATCTGTTCATGTTGTGTTCGTCCTATTCAACACTCCTGATGGGAAATCAATATCTAATGAAACCACTGTCATCATGCATAGAGAGAACGAACGGCAAAAGGACACAAAACATAAATATCTCAAGAACAGAAAATGACTACTTTAGTGGCTTGACAGCGGAGCTAATGGAGATTTAATTATAGGTATACCTCATTACGCCACGTATTCCACTAAAGATATGTTTATGCTGCGGTTTCCTATGGAAACTAATGCTTATGACTCTGCTGTGTACATGTATGTCAATCTATCACCACGTTGTAGGTTCTTCCGTCAATTAAGATACCTTCGGGAGGGACTGCAGCTATATATCTCTAAAGACGTCACAGATCGTACGAATTAGTCCTGTATACTTGTTATTGAACTCAGGTATCGAACTACTTTTCTGCCATTCCCTCTCACAAAAGCGGATCGATAGCATTCGGCTAAGCTTAAAATTTATATAGTAGTTCTCAAATTTTATATAAAAGCAGGAGCGGATGGGGCCGACAAAATCAAGCCGGGGATTTTAGTCTTGAGGTCTACTATAAAAGCACACATACTTACAGGAAATACCAGGGGGATTCAAAAGTCATTGTCGTTTTCTGACAGTTGGTGAAAACGTGTATAAATGCATAAACGAAAAGGTTTGATCTTCGAATTAGAGTCTATAGTGCTTGATAGTCCTACACCATTGTGATGCCATGTTTTGAATCCCCTTGCGAAAAATTTCCTTTGGTTTCGAGGCGCAAAAAATCTTGGACCCCAAGTTCAACATCGTGAATGATTTGGAAGTGTTTGCCACGTAGAAAATGCGCCATGGACCGGAATAAATAGTATTCCGAAAGCGCAAGATCCGTACTATAAGCAGGATAGAACATTAGCTCAAAATCCTCCAGTTCCTGTTGTTTTTTTCCTTAGTTGACTGGGCACGATGAGTAGGAGCATTATTCTGCATTATTCTGTTGGAGGATAGCTCCTTTACGATTCACCAGAACAGGGTATTTTCAGCTTAAAGCGGCATACATCCGCTCCAACTAGCCTCAGTACAGCAGCGCATTAATGCCTCTGCCATCTGGATCCAATTGCCAATGAATGGGGTTCCACCATACGCATAGCATAACTTTGTGCTGAAATCATCTTCCTTTTTGGGACTGGTTCTGGTGGATTTTTCGGATCTAACCACTGTTTTCTCATGTCAGGACGAGAAATATCCACATTTCATCACATGCCTCAATTCGCCTAAAGAAGCGGTCGTCTTGGGGATTTTCTAGCAATTGGCGACAGACATGCACATGTCGCTGAGCTTGAGTCAGTTCATGAGATACTTGTAGACAGCTTCTGTGTGTCTTGCCGAGCTTCAGCAGTTCGCGAACAATTGTGAGGCTGAGGTATTCCCAGCTTATTTGACAGTCAGCTAGTGTTTTTGCACGGATTTGACTCTCTCTAAGGCTTGGGGTACAGCTTCAGAATTAATTTGTCGAAAGTCTTCCAGCATGTGCTTTGTCTTCAAGGATGCAGTCCCCATTTTTAAATACCTGAAACCAAAATCTTGGTGCTATTTCAGACACTGCTCCTTCACCTTAAACAGCACAAATTTCCCTCGCTGCAGCAGTTAACTTTTTTTACGGAAAAATCACAACAGCTCCGGGATCGTGTATTTTTCGTCCATAGCTTTTGACAGCATAAAATTTTCCAATAAATCACGGCAGCGTGTGCACCCATTTATATCAACTAGACGATACCGGTTTTTCGGTCATGCGTTGTTCTTATCTGCGTAATACATGCGCACCGAGTAATTGCCTGACACGGGGTGCTCTTCAAAACGGCAATGACTTTTGAAACATTCTACTACCTCAATATTTTCTCATGAAAAAACATTGTTAGATATTGGATGAAAAAGAACTGAAATATGAATTGTAAAACAAATTCGGTTGTGAACAAATTTTAACAACAACTTAACGGTGAAAGAATTTTAAAAATCCGCATGTGATTGAATGTAGGATCAAACCACGCTCAAAACGGGGTGTTGCACCAGATGATTATTTTCCTCCGAAAAATTTGGTTTTGACAAAATCGTGAGTCTCTCGAGGGTCCAGTTTTCAGTAAATCACCACGAAGGTCATTCTGCCGCCACGGTGGCGCGCTTGCTTTTGACCATTCGTCCGAGATGCGTCCGAGTTCAAATTTGGGTGAGGCATGGATGTTGTGTTTGCGTACGGCACTGGCTCTTTCCCTGTCCTGGAGCCAGCGGCCCTGAATTAGGGGCGGGCGACTGCTTTAACGACCACCGTGAGACCATCCAGTTGCTCATTGTGGCCGTTAAACCCCCAAACAGAACAACAAAAAACAGATCATTCTGAAAGTTGAAATGTGCACATGTCACAGAACAATTTTCCTGCGCAACCAATGTTTAGATTTATTTGGTCACTAATCATCTACTGTGCAACGGTATTGGTATCTCCTCCTTAAGTGTCCCTTTTGTATTACACTATCTACCAACAAGTAATTGGACACCCCTGCAATCGACAATATCTGCGGTCCTGATACACGTCACGCCCGTCGCCGTTAAATATCGTGTGGGAAACAACAACGCAACCAGTCGCATGCAAGATGCCACGCAGTTAGGAGCTCTCTGATTTCGAGAAAGGTGTAATCGTCGGGTATCACAGAAATGGCCGATCCATACGTGACATATCCAGCGAGTTGAAGTACCCAAAATCGGCAGTGGCCTACGTGATTGGCAAGTGAAAGATGAGAGGTGACTGTCGGAATGCGCCCCGACCCGGCAGACTCACAAAACTGGGAGTTAGAGGCCGACGGGTGCTGGCCAGAGAAATTCGGAAGAACCGCACCAAATCGACGGGCCACATCCTCGAGGAGTTTCAACAGGCATCCGGGAGTGTACTTTCAATGAATACCATCCGTAAGGAAGCCCATCTGCTCGGTTATCATGGACGTGCTGCCTCCCACAAGCCTTTGATCACCAAGTCCAATAGCGCTGCTCGGCTAACGTGGTGCAAATAACGTCGACAGTGGACCGTTGAACAGTGGAAACAGGTTCTCTGGAGCGACAAATCATGGTTCACCCTCTACCGTTCAGATGGCAGGGTCTGGGTTTGTCGTCTGCCTGGAGAACGCCTCCTGCCGGAATGTATTGTGCCAACTGTGAAGTTCGGCGGCGGTGGAATTATGCTATGGGGGTGCTTCTCCTGGTATGGCACGGGACCCTTGGTCGCGATACCTGGTAGACTCAACGCCGAGACCTACTGCACCATTTTGGATGACCATGCGCTTCATACGTTGTGGCATTTTTACGGGGTGGACCCATGTTACTTTCCGGATGACAATGCCACCTGTCATGTTGCGAGGTCCACCATGGCTTGGTATGGTGACAATGGGGTTAATCGAATGGACTGGCCTGCGCAGAGCCCGGACCTTAACCCTATCGAGCACCTCTGGGACGAGTTGGAGCGTCGACTTAAGAGGTGCCCCCACCGTCCGAAATAGGTGTAGTAACTGACCTGTCTTCTCGAAGCCGAGTGGAAGAAAATACCGCTAGCTGTCGTACAACGCCTGGTTGAGAGAATGTCCCGGAGGGTCGCAGCTGTAATCGCCGCTCGTGGAGGCTCCACCTACTATTGAAGGTGAATAAACTTCGTTTTCCTTTGCTATCACAGGTGTCCAATTACTTGTTGGTAGATAGTGTATTTCTGCAGGTGCGATGCTATATAATTCGCGCAAATAGTTATAAATTTACCATGTTTTCTATGTTTTTTTTTTAATTCTTCATCCTTATACTGTATAACGCAAACAGATGAAATCCTTAGTTTTCATTCTTTTTCTCCTCTTCCTGCAATATTTGCAAGTCGGGGAGTTTCCGAACATTTCTCTGTTGCCCTGACAACCTCTCTCTTTCTGACTCGTCCGCCTATGGCGGGTTGAGTTCCGCAAAGACGACTATGTGCCCATGAGGATTGCTGGCAAATTAATGCAGCCGGCTTGCCATTCCTCTGCTGCATACGGGTAAGGGACAAAGTGCGTTCGGGGTGAACTTCACAGGGAACCATCTATGCATTCACGTCCCCAAACACGGGTCTGCGGAAAAACCGCAGACTAGATAGCCGGCAGGACAGGGCGGGGTTCGAACACCCGTCAGAAACGTCCGCCTGCCACACCGCGCATAGCGACTTGACTTACTGCGCTATGCCGGTGCTGAGAATATAAGAATCTTAAAAATAGTTATGCAAAAATCCCTTTTCGTCATCAGTGTTGAAGGAACTATTACATTTGTCTTCCTTTACGCGTAATATGAGAAGCCAAGTATTTTAGCTCCTGAGAGGTTTTTTTTTTTTTATTTCACTTAAAATTTTTCGAAAATTAAAAAAAAAATGTCTTAATAAGCGCGAACGCAAAATTTCTGATTTAATGAGTACATTTTCCGAAAACTAAGGTGCTCTGAAATTCTCTAAATTGAAAATTTTGCCACTATTTTTAGAAGGTAAAAAAATCTCTCTTTATGAGAGATTATAACTCAGAAAAAGATTCTTTTTCAGAAAAACATGGAAGATAGTAATTTCGACATCTTCAAATTTGTACAAATAACATCGCCAAATTTATGTTGAGAATTGTGAACGTCATATACAGCGATGAGCCATTACATTATGACCACTTACCTAATAAGTTGTAGGAACCCCTTTAGCCCCCCAAACAACGGCCATTCGGCAAGGCATCGATTCGATGAGGTGGCAATAGGTATCCTGGGGTATCTGGTACCATAATGTCAACAGCAGGTCCTACAGTTCCCGTACATTTCGGGGTGGTGGTGATTTAGCGCGAACCCGCTTTTCCAAGTCGAACCACAAATGTTCGATTGGGTTCATGTGAGGTGAATTTGGAGGCCAGGGCATTAACAGAAATTCACCAGCATGTTCCCCAAGCCACTCCTTGACGATTTTGGCAGTGTGGCATGGCGCATTATCCTGTTGGTAACGGCCATCACCAGCAGGGAACACAGTTGTCATGAATGGGAAGAACTTGGTTCGCAACGATGTTCAGATACCTGACAGCTGTCAGAGATTGTGCTATTGGGATAATGGGGCCTAAAGTGTCCCAAGAAAACATCGCCCACAGCATAAAACTGCCGCCGCCGCCGCCGCCGCCCTGTTTCCGCAGAACAGTGCATCCAGGTGCCATAGCCTCCGTTGATAATCGGCGTATCCGCGCTCGGCCGTCTACGTGCTGCACCAGGATTCTTGATTCGTCAGACAGGCCACTTTCTTCCAATCATCCACGGTCTAATCTCGATCTGGGACCCATTTCATGCGTTGTTGGCGATGACGTACAGTGAGCATGGTGACCCGACTGGGTCTTCGGCTACGCAAGCCCATGTGCAGAAGGCTGCGATGAACTGTGTGCTGTGACACATTGCCTGATCATCACTGTTGTAATTGCAAGCGATTTGTCGCACTGTGGCTCTGCGATCGCTGTGAACAATGCGCGACAGTCTCCGCTCCCGTCTGGCATCAGTGAGTTGCGGACGACACACGGCTAGATGACGGTTCGTCGTTTGACCATCTGTGCACCACTTTAGATACGTACTCACTACAGCGGCACGTGAACAAGGCGCCGTGCCATCACAATTTGTCCTTTATCAAACTCCGATAAATCGGCAGTTTTTTGCATTTTGACTCCGAACACTCTACTAATCGAAATCCGGTCCTCGGTTTGTATGCCCTGAGAAAAAGTTCTGTCAATTCAGCAAAAAAATTGTTGAATCAACCAAAAAATTTTGTCGATATGCAGTCAACTAAAATGTTTTTTTAATTTACAAAAGAATTTTGCTGAAAATTATTGTAGATCCTACAAAATTTATTGTCATGATGACAAAACGTTTTGTTCATTTAACAAAATGCCTAGGTCGATTTTTGGGACTTTGTTTGATCCAACAATATGTATTGTTATCGCGATAAAACGTTTTGTTGTCCTAGCACAGTAATTTCTTGCTCCAACAAAATTTAGAGTTTTGTAGCTGGGCCACTTTGTTCGCAAACTTTTTTCCGATGGCAACACTTTGTCGGCGCAGTAATTTTAGGCGGTGCCCTTCGACCTTGGGTGTCCGCCATTTTGCCCCCGCCGTGTTTATATTCTAGTGGTGTTTAAATGAATTTTGACGGTATTACGTCACGAGGAAAGTTTCTCAGAGCCAGCAAAAAATCTGTCACAGAGCGGATTCAAACCTGAAACCTTCAGTTTAAGAACTAGGCGTGCTAATCTCTCAGCTATACCTGCTCTTACGAGTAAATTCTTATCTGCGAATTCAGCATTTGAAGGTCGGTTTATTACCTTCTGGAATGTTCACAGACGATTTATACTTGACATAACGATGTATTGACACTATTTTGGTGCGTGTGTAAACATTTTTTTAAATCCGATCTCTTTTTAAATGTTTTCCTTAGCTTTTTGATGGAACAAATTATTGACATTTCTGATTACACACACAAAAGAAAAAAAAAATCGTAATATTTTTCTTAACGTTCTATAGTTCCAGGGTACTATCACCATGCAATCTTTGGCTGCCGCACGAATTTTGAAACACCCTGTATATATAGCCTATACATGAAATTAAGCTCTGTACATAAATTACAACTCTTATCATTACCTCATGTGCAAATTTTATTGCGATCAGGAACTGATCGCAAATAAAAATTCGCAGTCAGCCATAATTCAAAACGAAATCTTAAGCGCAAAACGAGATTCTTCTGGTCAGTGGTAGTCTGGTAGTGCCCATATGGAGTAGCTGGTAATCACGTGCGCTTTGGCGTAAGGTCGATGCCCCTTCCATATAGTTGAATTATCAAAATATAGCCAACGAAATAATTTTGTGTTGCCAACAAAACAATTCCGATGGAGTTTGGCTAAAGCAACAAAATAAATCGACAAAACAGCTCAACAAAACTATTTCGTTGTTTCAAACAAACTTTTTCTCAGTGTATATTCTGCTCTGTGAACTTCACCTGCGCCACCGTTCGGTCTCCAGGCGCGCTCATTTCTCCAGGCTGGGGGTGGTCATAATGTAATGGCTCATCGATGTATATATTTCTTACAACTTTGGGAAAAAACATTTTACAAAAGGCATTTATTTTCTCCAGCAGTATACTGCAGAGCAATTTTTTCTTTCAGTTTTCAGCTGAAATTGCATTGTTTTAAAGCAGTTTTTTTTTTGTGGTTAACAGATAATACCGAAAATATCAATTAACACATTAATAGGGAGGGGTAAAAAAAAAAGAAAAACAAGGAAAACAGAACTACTAACAAATGTGTGCCCTTTCAGTATACATACGTGTTCCTGAGGTCTTCTTCGGGAAAGCTGAAGACTGCTTTACGATTTTTCACTTAATTTGATCTGCACATGGGAACACATTTCCATGGCATTTTCTCTTTTATCTACAACCGTGCGTGAGTAAAAAAAACAACAACAACTATGCCCTATTTTAAGCAGGAGGTATATTCTCAAAAGGTTTTCCGAGGTGAGCTGTATAGGTCAGGAAAGAATTTTTTCAATCGAGTTTTCAGAAGAGATTTTGCTGCAAACACATCAGAAGAAGAAATAAACGCTTACGCCCCATGATGGCCAAACCATTCTTTACCAAAAATTAGAAATATATGCGAAACATTTCCCATCAGAAACTATCAGATGCAGGAAAAAGTTTTCAAATCTGAGTTTTAGAAGCAAAGGTATCAGGGAAAACGCAATTTACCTTTACGCCCTCTAGCGGAGAGTCTGTGCATTACCTGAAAAAGAAACTGTCTTAAATAGTTTTAGTTATAAAATGCATCGAAATGAAGAAAGAAGTTTTTCAATCGGATATTTAGAAGCAAATATATGGAATAAAATGTATTTTGAATTAGATATCATTTGCATTTACGCCCTCTAGCGGCGAAGTTGTGCATCAGAAAAAAACAACAACCGGTATGCAAGGATCATCATTCTCACATTTCAAGGTTCCCAACGCAAAAAAGAATTTTTCAAATCGGACTAATAATACTGTATGATAATTGCAGAGATATGATGTCCATAGGTGGACGGACGGATTGACAAAGTGATAACATAAGCACGATTTTTTTGGTACAAAAGACGTGCTAAAAAGCGTAGTCCAACTATCCTATCTCGAAGAAACTTGTTCGCGTTTATTTCGAAGAAACACAATTCTGTGATTGGCGATTCTGTCATGAGTGAAGTGCAAAATTCAGACAGTTCAAACTTTGTTCCACGTGATCCATCTGACTCAACTGAGACTATCGTTTTACATTTCAACATAAACAGGATGAGTGGGAAATCAGTGATGCCGGCAGCGGTAAAAATTTCAGTCATGCAGTCCCTAGTTCCAGTACGAATCAGCAGTCAGGAAAAAAGGAATTTGAAAGCAAAAACAAACAAACAAAAAAACTGGCAAACGAGCGATCCAATGTTATTGATTTGAAAAAACTGCACGGCTTGAATTTTTACACATGAAACACCTTACTATATTGTTCCCTTTGTAAAAAATTCGAACACATTTGTGATCAAAATTATAAGCTTTTAAATGGCTATGCAGCACCTTTGAAACCGGAAAGTCTAAAGATTCATGATGCAAGTAAAGCTCAAATGTTGTGTAGAAGCAGGATTGGTTAAAAAGGACCCAGTTTCCAGCCCTCCATCAAAGTACATCCGTATAACTTCGCAAGAACAAATTTCTTAAATGAGTATATTTTTAATACTGCGTATTTCCTAGCTTATCATTCAAAACCACTTCAAGATTTTGAGAAACAGACAGAACTGATCCGAAAAGTGGGTGCCAACGTGTCCAATTGTTATGAAAACAGAACTGAAGGTACTTCATTCATCAACTGCATTTCATCTCGCATGCAAACTGAACTAGTGCGCGATATTTCGAATTCATATTGTAGAACAATATTATTAGATGTATAAACTGACACATCCAATCAGTCTTGTGTTGTTTTATACATTAGATAAATAAAAAATAGTTTGGTGCGTAAATCGTTTCTTTGTTTGGAACCTCTCTCAAGTAAAACAGCACAAGGATATTTTGAAGCAATCACTACTGCATTCCAAAGATTAGAAATACCGTACAAAAAGCCTGGTTGGGTGGTACACCTTGGTATCGATGGTGCTGCCAGTGTGACTGGTGACAGAGGAGGGTTAACTAAAATTTGTTTTCAAGTAATACTAACGCATAGACTCCAACTAACAGTTTTTGATGCTTGTACAAAAGTGTCCTTTGTTAGCCACTGCGAAAAAAATAGAGCAATTTTTAAATTTTATAACAACTCACCAAAAAGGTTGAGGGAGTTAAATGTTGCTTCTACGTTGGTGATAAAGATTTGTAAATTAAAGGACCTGAATGCTGTGAGATGGGTTGTGAGTAAGCACCGAACACTGGAAGCTTTACTTCGAAACTGGATTTCATTGGTAACACACCTGTAGCATTCATCGAAGTCAAGAACAGATGGGCCGTTAGCAAAAGGATTGTTACGATCCATGTCCTGCTATAAGTACATTAAATTCTGTCAGTTTCTCTTGGATTTTTTGAATATATATACTCCTGTCTCAAAAGTGTTCCAGAAAAAAATATCACTCAAGTGGATAACGCTGAAGCTATACTGTACATTAACTGCTAAAACTTTCTGAGATCCCAGCTCCAATGGAATCATCATTTAACATTAATTAGAACTGCACAAGTAAAAAACTTCACTCCCTTCAAGTTGCAAACCATGAAGCGGTAGACGCTTCATTTCAAAGTGACCCACAGAAAATAATCGAAACTCAGGGGCGTATTTAGAGGACGGGTCAGGAAACCTTGTCCTCAACCCCGAAAGTGTTTAATTTTTTTAAGTTCTTGGTTAAAATGCTACTTACATGAGAAAAAAAATGCCTTAATTTAATAAAAATGCATCAACTTACATTAGAAAAAATGCTTTAATTTTTTTCTTCTATTTTCCGCTAACTTTAATTTTGTTCTGGTGGATTTCGAAAACTTCCATTTTTCGTCTCGCCCCCCCCCCCCTTCCCCCCGAAAAAAAATCTATATACGCCCCTGTCGAAGCTGGTCAATTTTTTTTTTAAAGCAAGGTTTTTTCAATTCAAAAACGGCTATTACTGGCGATTTAAAAGTATTCGATAATGTGGCTTGGCCATACGGAAAAAAATTAGCTGACTTTGGAAATACAGAGGCAACGAAAATTGCTAAACGTTACAAAAATTCCTTGCCTGATTTCGAAGAAGATGAAATTCTTGAAAAGTGGTACGGCTTAAAACACACATCTACTGATCTATCATTTGTGGCATTATGCAAAAGCATGCTATCAGTCAACCAACTCTGTTCCGTGTCTTCAGCAATCTTATGACTGTAGACACATGCATTCTTATTTCAACAGCTAGCTGTGAACGCGGTTTTAGCGCTATGAATGACATTGAAACAATAAAACGTTCTCGACTGTCCTCAGAGACAACAAACAGTTTAATGAATTTATCGTAAATGGTGTGAGTTTTCAAGAATTCTATCAGACTCCTGCAGTGAATTACTAGTTTTCAACTGCAGTAAGGAGGCCACGATTTAAATCCCTTCTCATCAGTAACAGAATTATTGACAATCAAATAAGACCTACGGTAAGAAATCCGCGGATAGTAAGGTGAGACTTACAGCCGACCGCCTGTGACCAAAATAGGTCCCAATTGAAATCATTACAGCATTAAAAATACGTGCCGCACACTAATCGTGTTAGTATATTGGTAAAGAGCATGCAGTCCAATTCGCGTACTGCGCAATAACATCATGCGGGGGGAGATGATACAATATTTCTGGGGGTGCCGCCGCGTTTGACACAGTCTATCTCGGTAACCGTGAGCGCAACACAACTGTGCGTGGTATCGTTTTAAAGCTCTCGGCGAGATCTATTCAAATATATGAAGAACATTTCGCAGTTGTTTGAACTGAACATTTAAAAAAATGTTTTCTTGTGACCGGTGAACACGTTTGACAATATCGCGGTTTATCTGAACAAACGTGAGTGCAAAATGACTGTGCGTGGTATCGTATTAACTCTCTCGACGAGATCTATTCAAATATATAAAGAACATATCGCAGTGGTTTAAACTAAATTTTTTTTAAATTGTTTTCGTGTGAACCGGTTAACATTTTCGACAATGCCACGGAATTCGCAGAATGAACGCAAACAAAAGTGGAAAAAATCAAAACGAGAGGCAAGAGCAAGTGATGAGGAATGTAAGAAGCCAAAGAAGACAGAGCACCACGTTGGGTAATTCGTGTATCGATCTGCTTTGAGTTCGCAATGTATCCAGCATTATTTTTAAAAATTATGTAAGCTACTTTTCATATCGACCTGTGTTGGCTATAACAAATTAAATAAACCATACTCGACTAGCTCATTTCAACTCTCCGATCTGCAAGTCGTAGTCCTACGTTCCAAACTGACGGCTAAATCAGAACTGAGCCTAACTGTATTTTTTTAATGGGCCACTAAAATTTTTTCACTTATTTTGCATGGCTGATTTATAATCATGCATAATATCAGTGAGCCGTCCCTGTGGCCGAGTGGTCAGAGGCGTAGGTTTCCGGCTAGGTGCTAGTCGTTCAAGCTGGGCTCGGGTCTGAGTCCCGGATGAGGAAGGGGCAGGGCCGGTTCAACCACTAGGTGAACTAAGCGACTGTCTAGGGCGCCAAGATTTCGATAAATCGAATGTTATCTACTCATCAAAACCACATTCTTTAGATGAGCTTAGAAAACATTCCTCAGTTGCTGCTCAGTCCATGAAATCACTGAGCAGCAACTGAGGAATGTTTTCAACGAGTTGGAAAATCGGTTTGCACGATGTGTCACGAAAGATGGTGATGCTGAATGTTAGAAATGTGAGCTGAATTGCATAAGAATTGTGTAAATAAAGCTTTTATATGCAGTTTACAATGTATTGTTATCACGTGTACATCCAAAGTTATTAACGTTTAAAGTTGCACAAGGATTTTATAAACACCCTGTATGTAGGCAGTCGCCAGTTCCAAATTTGGGGCCACTGGTTCCTTGAAACCAGTAAATAGTCCAACGGGGTCAGATCAGATTGCGTGTCTGTATTCACACCACCCATGCCTCATTCGAGACTCGGGACAGAATTCCATGCCCCATCTCCGGAGGTTAGCCAGAAGCCGCGCCTCGGAACCAATCCGCCACCGAGGTGGCTTTTATTTGTTTACCCTGCAGCGCTCTCCAGTTTCCTTAGATTGGACGATGCGGATTTTAGAATAATAATAGCAATAACATATGGGGTCGAAAATCGTTTTAGGTCCATTTAGTCCTGGAAAACTGGAATAAGAAGTCCCAATTTACTTTAATCTAGTCCCAAGCAAATTAGGTTAAAGTAAAGCAGAAATCTCCCCAGAACACTTTTTCTACTCCACACCACAGCAGATGCGGTTCGCGAAAATGAAATGTTAGACATCGGAACGGGTAAGCTTCGAGAGCTGTATGTATACCTTTTTTTTTTCATTGGATGTTTAACGACCACCGTGAGCAACTCAATGGGCTATAAGCAGTCGCACGTCCCTAATTTAGGGCCACTGGGTTCAGGGTAGGGAGAGAGCCAGTGCTGTAAGACAAATACAACATCCATGCCTCACCGGAATTCGAACCCGGACCCCTTCCAGACGAATAATCAGAAGCCACCGGGGCGACATGTGTACCTTAAAAAAAAAAAAAAAAAGTATCTGAGAAAATACACCAGCTTAAGCTCCACAGGTTTGGAAAATGCTGCCCCGGTGGCGCAGTGGTCTAAGGCGCGAACTTATGACCATTCGCCCTAGTTGGGTCCGGGTTCGAATCCCGGTGAGGCATGGATGTTTGTCTTTCGGGCCTGGCTCTCTCTACCCTTTCAAATTATGGCATACTGTATTACATGTTCAATTTGTCCTTAAATGATGTTACTTTCTTGCACAATTGTTGTACTCTCCTGTGTCGTCACACAAATACAGTGTTTCTATGATCATGTATGCGTTACCCAAGACCTGTCTATGACTTCAAGATGTATGCATTACTCAAAACCAATAAATATGTCTCTCATATCCAATAAATTTTTGAAACCTCCAATAAAAAAAAAAGTTTTGGAAAAACAAACTTTTAAACGGTAGTCCTGAGCTAAGACAATAATAACATTTTGCTTACCTCGGGCGTACGATTAGCCGATTTTTCGCCCCTGCGTATTTTCGTAAATTGCATCCCTTAATCGGTATTCTGTGAAACTCATGGTTTAGTGGATCCGAAGAAATGCTCGAAATGGAAATTTTGAAGCGCCGGTGTGCTCATATTTAGCTAAAAATAAAATACCTTCACCAGAAAAATCTCCAAAACTGGAAAAGAAAAAAAAAAAAAATCCCTGGAAGAAAAACTCCTTTGTGTGAAAATGTAATTGACAATTTCGTGGAATACTATTGGACCACAAGTCAGAAGCGATGGTGGTCGATTTCAGTTGGTTGGTTTGTGGATCCAGCGGGCACTACTTATGCTGCACCGAGGACTGGGGTTAGACTTGTTCATAAGAACAGTCTCTACCCCAGGACCAACGGAATAACGAGACTTCTGAACCTCGGCTAATCATAAGTGATTCAGCTAGACTTGAATCCAGAACTTTAAGGTCCCTCCCGAGCCAAGGAGACAGCCCCCTTCCAATAGGGACTTTCATGAACTAGAAAGTCTAGAATCTCAGCAGTCAGAATGAATATTCAGTCTTAAATTAATAGCAATCTTATCACCCTCAATAAAAAAAAAAAAAAAAAGACCGAAGTGGAAAAAGTTTGTACTCATTGTTGCAAAACTAGAATTTCTGTTTAATCCATTACCACCAATTCTTCATTCCATGAAGAAACTCTTCAAACTGAATATATCGAATTAATGATACAATAAAAATTACAGACATCATTAGTGGAATGATCTGAGGCTTGGGCATGATGGGATCATGCGCAATAGGTAGCTTCATGGTTTCTATGTTTAAGAATTTGAACATCATCCTTTGAAGGATTTAACGTATTTCCATCCTTTGAAGGACTGAAGGCATTTTCTATCTTTTGAAGGATTGGACACATTTTCCATCCTCTGAAGGATTGAACACATTTTCCATCCTCTGAAGGATTGAACTTACATGTAGCTCATGTAGTGTACACCCTCCCCTACCATTTACGGTTCCCACGCAGCTGTTTCTCAAGGGCACGAGGCACATAAGGTTTCTATGTTTAAGAATGCGCGCTCATAAGCCATGGACAAAAAAAAAAAAAAAAAAAGATCATATCCGCACGTGTCGGTATGGAAATTAAATTCCGGGTAAAAAAAAGTGCCAGCATGAAACACTAACAAAAAAGAAAGGCCGGTATGCCATACCTGCCCATTTCGAGCACTGATCCGAAATCGCAATGCCATATAGCTTTCACTTTTGACAGAGTAAAACTTTTATCATTGTACGCTGCGTACACCTGGTTTTGTTTAACCGTTGCGTTCCTATGGATCTGATATTGTTTTGTTTGTCACTTTTTTATTGCGTATAGGCGCGGTTTTCCGTTTGCCGTGCTATTTTTAAGTAACTAGGTATGCTCTGCATACCTACAGTTTTTATATCTCACTCAGTTCCTGTGTCTTAGCTTGAAGAGGCAGATTTTCCTGCTAATACACAGAGACACCAATAGTGTAGATTTTGGTCACCATACATTTTTCCTTTTTATATTGTGAAACCTTATCTCTACAAGTTTCTAACTTTGATGTTCAATCTTTGCGTCTAAATAATTTATTCTATAACGACCAACAAAAAAAAAATTGTTTTCTTTTAGTTTCAAAATTTACACATCGTAAAGTGTTGGACGTTGGTTGAAAAAATAAATAATCTGAGTTTATTGTTCGAGGATGGGTGGTGTGTCGGTTACGGCTATGAAGCAAGATACAAGTATTGGATTGAAAAGGAAGAAATATCCGATGACGAGGTACCCGAAGTCGAAGCCCCGACCACGGCGCACATTGGCCACTGAGATTGCGCAGCACACCGGCATGACGTCAACAGGTACGTAGGGGGGCAGCAGTTAGCTGTCAGAAAGCGAAGAGTTTAAGCGCCACACAATATGGAAGTGGACAAGGAGCACATCCGCCATTGCATGCTGTATGAGTTTCGTCACTGTAGTACCCCGACAAGTTCTGTAAGGAACATTACCAGTGTGTAACCCAATGCCATATCACATCATCAGTGCTGTTGTTGGTTAGGTTCGAATAGTTTTGAGAGGGAAATTTTGACCTGTCAGACTGTCCCAAAGCTGGAAGACCTGCAGCGATGAATATGGACATGCTGAAGACCTTAGTGGAGACCGACCCACGTGTGACCACGCTGGAACTGGCCGAACAGCTGGGGACTACCCCCACGAGCATTATCCCGTGCCTGCGTTAACTTGGGAAGGCTTAAAAGAGGGGAATTTGGGTACCCCATCGACTCGGGCGGCCTAGTGGTCAACGTTCGTGACTGCCACGGAGAAGACCTCGGGTTCGATACCAGGCAGGTACGAACACTCGATCCACTAAATATCCGCCGTGCGTCGGATGGGCACGTTAAGCCGTCGGACCCCGGGTACTGGCCCCCCGGTAGTAAATAAGGGCGTCTTCTACCTCGCTTCCGTGTCACTTTCCTATCGGGCACTCTAGCCCAAATCTCCTAGCTTCCTATTTCTAAGGGTTGTTTAAGACCTGGGGTCAGGCACTCCCTTCCTAAAATCCTCTACGTATGATCTGATCTGATGGGCACATTAAGCCGTCGGACCCCGGGTACTGGTCCCCCGGTAGTAAATAAGGGCGTCTTCTACCTGGCTTCCGTGTCATTTTCCTATCGGGCACTCTAGCCCAAATCTTCTAGCTTCCTATTTCTAAGGGTTGTTTAAGACCTGGGGTCAGACACTCCCTTCCTAAAATCCTCTACATATGCTCTTATCTGATGGGCACATTTAGCCGTCGGACCCCGGGTACTGGCCCCCGGTAGTAAATAAGGGCGTCTTCTACCTGGCTTCCGTGTCATTTTCCTATCGGGCACTCTAGCCCAAATCTCCTAGCTTCCTATTTCTAAGGGTTGTTTAAGACTTGGGATCAGACACTCCCTTCCTAAAATCCTCTACATATGATCTGATCTGATGGGCACATTAAGCCGTCGGACCCCGGTAGTAAATAAGGGCGTCTTCTACCTCGCTTCCGTGTGACTTTCCTATCGGGCACTCTAGCCCAAATCTCCTAGCTTCCTATTTCTAAGGGTTGTTTAAGACCTGGGGTCAGACACTCCCTTCCTAAAATCCTCTACGTATGATCTAATCTGATCGACTCACAGTTGATCAGAAAGCGAATCGCGTGAGTGCACGCGTTTTCCTGCTTGCACTTGACTAAGTTGAACTGTTCTTGGACCGCACTGTGACAGGTGACGAGAAATGGGTCCTGTATGATAATGTCAGCGAACGGAAACAGTGGTTAGACCCAAAACAGAAGCCCATGCCGCTACCAAAGCTGACTTACACCCACGTAAAATCTTGCTTTCTGTTTGGTGGGGCATGCGGGATGTCGCGCTATTGAGCTGCTGCCAGACAACACCACTATCACCGCCGACGTGCAATGCCATCAACTCGACGATCTGCAAACATCGCTCACGTCAAAACGACCAGCAGTGCTGAACTGCAAGGGCGTCCTCCTACAGCAGGATGGACGGGTGACCCGTCACAAGGTCAGGGACTGGGTTGGGAGCTGCTGCCGCACCAAGCCTATTCCCCGGACACTGCCTCAAGCGACTACCACCTTTTCTGGTCTTTGCAGAATTTCGCGAAAGAACAGCGGTTCACCAACCATGACGATGTCGAACGCGCACTTTTCAAGTCGCCACAATTCTACAGGGTTGACATCCAACAGCTGCCCAGACGATGGCAAATGTCGTGGTAAACGATAGCGACTACATTTTGGACTGGTTTGTACTTGTATTTACGGTTATTAGCACTTTCCTGTTGCATTGCATTTGCAGACATTACTTTCTTTCCAACCCAATAGTACATAAAGACAACAGGGGGCTTCTCGAAAATTATCAGAGTTGGGCCCGGGTGTGAGTCCCGGAAGAGGAATCGTTCAGGAATACTCGCTTCACCAGGGGCGGATCCAAAAGTTTATTGTACGGGAGGGCGGTTTTTCGGGTATAAAAAGGGGGCAGAAGCCATTATGAAAGGGTTTTTTTAGATATAAAGTTAGTATACTGTATACTGTGTGTATATATATTACCCGGACACTGCCTATATATATATATATATCATCATCATTGTCAACCATTATCAATCCACTGCTGGATGAAGGTCTCCCCAAGTTTGTTGAACAACTGTCTGTCTTGCGCCAGACTCCTCTATGTTACTCCCGCATACTTTCGAATTTCATCCACCAATCTCCCATGTGGTCATATATATATATATGTAAGGCAAAAATTAATTTTTTTATTTTTTTGGCTTTGCTTTTTCTTGCGTTTTTTTTTTTTCTGTTGGCCTAAGGCCAACATGGATTTGCTCTTGTGATTTTCTCTTGTGATTTACATGGATTTGCTCTTGGATTTGCTCTTGTGCAAAGCTCCATTTGGAGAACATACATCGTTTTTTGGCCACGTGACTGTGCGCCAAATTTCGTTGTTTGGCGGTACTTTTGCGTAGTTGTACCCTGTATAAAGCACTCCTATAATACTGTTTACATATTGCAACTTTTATTGTTTGATTTTTTAAGTGCCTTTCCAATGTTATATATTACGTGTTTTTGTCTAAAGTCATTCTGTGTTTCGTGGGAACTGTCTGTAAAGAGATCTCTGTTATTTGCGCCTATTCTCTCTGCTTTTTTTTTTTTTTTTTTTTTTTTTCGTGTTCCTTAACATAGGGGTTGTTACATTTTATTTGTCTCTTTTTACTGTGGTTCCTGGTTGAGTTTTTCCCTTGGGTAGCTCACCACATGTTTTGGCCATGTGGTTCTGCAGTAAAAAATATTTGGAACTTATGACTTCAAATAAAATCCTTGTGTTTGGCAGTTTTTGTTTTGTTTTCTTACAAGTTGGGCAATATTAGCATTGTATTGTTCCTCTAAAAAAAAAATTTTTTTTTGCAGTTAATTTCCTCAATGTTTCTTGGGTCAAAATTCTTTGCTTTTCTCACAATATTTGTGAGCCCTGTGCAAGTAGTTTTTCTGTTTTTGTGGGCGATAATGAGATATGGATCGGGCCAGTTATGTCATAGATGTATGCTAAATTAAAAAAAAAATGCTTATTTTTAAAGTTTTCCGTTCCTTAGTGAGCGGTTCTGTTAATTTGGTATTTTTTGGGAACTTTTTGCATCCAAGACATTGCAGAAACCCATTTTCAACCAGGTTTTCGTGGAAGTGAGTAAATGCAGAGTTTTGCTGGTCCTTGATAAAGCCAAGGCTCGGCATTTTCGACACTTTCTGCATCCCTGTTTTATGTTTTTTTCTCCCTGCTTGTTGGATTTGGAGTTTTATGTGTTTTGTTGTCGTAGTTTCTGCTTTGTAAGTTAATATCATCATCATCATTGTCAACCATTATCAATCCACTGCTGGACGAAGGTTTCCCCAAGTTTCCTCCACAACGGTCTGTCTTGTGCCACTCTCCTCCATGTTACTCCTGCATACTTTCGAATTTCATCCACCCATCTCCCATGTGGTCTTCTTCTGGGTCTTTTCCTGTCCCTTGGAATCGAATCAAAAATTTCGGCTCTCCATCGATGGTCTGTCCTTCTGGCAGTATGTCCAGCCCTTTGCCATTTCAGGGATTTAACTCTGATCATGATGTCTTCCACTCTTGTCATTTTTCGGATCCACGTGTTCCTCTTCTTATCTCTCCTGGTTACACCAAGCATGCACCTCTCCATGCCTGTTTGAGTTGTCTGCAGCCTTTGTATGTCTCTTTTAGCTAAGGTCCACGTCTCTGCACCATACGTAAGCACTGGAAGGATGCATTGATCAAACACTTTTCTTTTAAGACATAATGGCATATTGCTCTTCAAAATTATGCTGTTTCTTCCAAAAGCTCTCCAGGCAAGTTTTGTACGCCGATTAATTTCTTCATCAATGTGACCCTCACTTGATATCTGCTGCTCAAGATAAACGTACGTGTCTGTTATCTCCAGCTTTTCTCCATCAATCGATAAATCTTCATTTGTTGTATAAACATTGTACATCACTTTTGTCTTCTGAAAGTTCATTTTTAATCCCACTTCTTTACTCTTGTCAGCAAGTTCCTGGATCATACTCTGCAGCTCTGATGGGGTAGTTGCAAAAATGACTACGTCATCAGCAAAACGAAGGTGGGTTAGATAATCTCCATTAATCTTTATCCCATTGTTTTCCCAGCTCAGCGGCTGAAAGACACCCTCCAATGTGGAATTAAAGAGTTTCGGACATATGGTGTCACCTTGTCTCACTCCTTTTCAAATTTTTATGTGTGTTGTATTTTCAAACAGCCGAATCTTTGCATTTGCATTTTCATAGATGTTATTAATAATATTAATGTACGCATCTCCAATACTGCAGGATTTCAGAGCCATTGTAACTGCTGATGGTTTCGCCGAATCAAAGGCTTTTTCATAATCGATAAAAGCCATGCACAATGGAAGTTCATATTCCCTCGCTCTTTCAATTAGTTCTCTCAGTACGTGGATATGATCTATTGTGCTGTAGCCACTCCTGAATCCAGCTTGTTCTCTCGGTTGAGCCATGACCAATGTCACCTTCAAGCGGTGTTAAAGAACTTTAGTGAAGATTTTATAAACCACTGATAGGAGGCTGATAGGTCTGTAGTTCCTGAGATCCTCAATGTCACCTTTTTTATGTAGCAGGATCATTGCAGCATTGTTCCAATCCTCAGGAATTTTCCCTTCATTAAGGCATCGAGTAAAAATTTGGGCGAGTACTGTTTCGATTTCTCCACTTGCTTCTTGTACGATGTCTACAGTAATTCCATTTTCTCCTGGAGCTTTTCCTCGCTTCATGTTCTTGATTGCATGTGCAACTTCTGCTGGGAGGACTGGAAGAGAACTCTGGTACTGGTACCTTTCATGATGTGCGGAGTACATGTATAATCCCTTTCATATAATTTGGAGTAGAAATCTTTCACACTTGTCAAAATTTCGCCTCTATTTCTTGTTACAGAACCATCTTCTTTTCTCAGTGCCATAATCTGTTTTCTTCCCTTACTGAGATGTCCCTTTGCTGTCTTTAGGCTTTGGTTGTTTTCAATTGCTTTAATCACTAGTTCACAGTTGAATTTCCTTACGTCTTCAGTGATGCTTTTTCCTACTGTCTTGCATAGCTCTATATATTCACTTTGGAAGTCACATCTTCTTTAGTTGTCCTCACTCTTCTTTTTTGCATCAACATTTTGGGTTTTCCTGATAATTTGTTCACATGCAACTTATTCTTAGACCCAGCTAATTTTGTTGCTGTTTCCATAAGAGCTTTGGTTACTTTTCTATTAACTTCAGAAATATCTACTTCTTCCGATGTTAAGCCTTCTAAAGCAGAGAATTTGTTCTTCAGTTCCAACTTGAAGGTATTATGGTGTTTTTTAAGGTTGGTTATGTCAATACATTTTGTTTGTCTAATGAGCTTGCTACTTTCAAGTTTAGTGTTGAGGTGCATCTTGCATCTCACCAATCTATGGGCACTACCTGTGTTGAACTTGTTTAGCACACTGCAGTCTCCTATGACGAATTTTTTGTTACACATAATAAACTCAATTTCACTTGTCGTCCCATTTGGATGTCTCCATGTCCATTTCCTGTGTGACTTTTTCTTGAAAAGGGAGTTCAAGATGAAAAATTCTTCTACCTCTGCAAACTCAACGAGAGTATTTCCACGCTGGTTTCTGTTGCCGTGACCGAATTTACCTACTGAAGTTTCATTCTGTTGCCGTTGCCCTATTTTTGCATTGAAATCTCCCATATTTATCTTCAAGTGCTGCTTACCTTTATTATTTAGATGACGAATTTCCTCATAAAATTCTTCAATTTCTTCTTCAGGATGACTTGTGGTGGGTGCATAAGTTTGAATAATCTGAGCCTGGTTTCTTCTCGAGAGTTGGATAACGAGTCGTGCACCTCTATCAGAGGAACTTTCAACTACTACAACTTTATCCTTCAGTTTTTTGTTTATTATAAATCCAACACCACTAGTTCTGCCAGTATCTGTCCCACGTTAGTAGAAGAGATGTCCACTTTTCAGTTCAATGAGATCTTCTCCTTTTCTCCTTACCTCACTTAGCCCGACGATGTCCCACTTGATCCTTTGTAGTTCTTCTTCCAATTCAAGAAGCCTTGAATCAGAAGATAGGAAGCGTCCATTATACGTAGCCAAGGTCAGCATCAGATGGCACTCTAGTCCGGTCCTCCCCTGATTCTTAGCAGGGCTCCAAGCCCTGGATTCTTAGCACCCTCTGCCTTCATGTCGCACTGGCCGCTGCCTTGGCCAGGTACATTCCAGCTGCCGGAGACTGAGGGCCAAGATTTAAGTTATGGAGTCATTTTGGAGGGTTTGGCCATAACTCACCACCCTTGCCAAGCGGGTTGGTGAGTGTGGGATGGCATTTCCTCTAATCCCGATGGTATAGTTATACCGCTATTGGCGGTCGTCAGAGCCCATTTAGTGTGAACAGGATGCACCACGAGAAGGCGGGGTTGACATTTGTCAAGGAGAGGCTGGGATGTTACGCATCACCTGACTTTACATCCCTTAGTTAATATACGTATATATAGAAGACAAAAGTGATGTTCAATGCTTTTACAAGAAATGAAGATTTATCGATTGATGGAGAAAAGCTGGAGATAACCGACACGTACGTTTATCTTGGACAGCAGATATCAAGTGAGGGTCACATTGATGAAGAAATTAATCGGCGTACAAAACTTGCCTGGAGAGCTTTTGGAAGAAACAGCATAATTTTGAAGAGCAATATGCCATTATGTCTTAAAAGAAAAGTGTTTGATCAATGCATCCTTCCAGTGCTTACGTATGGTGCAGAGACGTGGACCTTAACTAAAAGAGACATACAAAGGCTGCAGACAACTCAAAGGGGCATGGAGAGGTGCATACTTGGTGTAACCAGGAGAGATAAGAAGAGGAACTCGTGGATCCGAAAAATGACAAGAGTGGAAGACATTATGATCAGAGTTAAATCCCTGAAATGGCAATGGGCTGGACATACTGCCAGAAGGACAGATCATCGATGGAGAGCCGAAATTTTAGATTGGATTCCAAGGGACAGGAAAAGACCCAGAAGAAGACCACATGGGAGATGGGTGGATGAAATTCGAAAGTATGCAGGGGTGACATGGAGGAGACTGGCACAAGACAGACCGTTGTGGAGGAAACTTGGGGAGACCTTCGTCCAGCAGTGGATTGATAATGGTTGATGATGATGATATATATATATATATATATATATATATATATATATATATATATATATATATATATATATATATATATATATATATATATATATATATATATGTACCAAAATTCTGATGCAAGAAAGAAGAGTGATGAGGACAACTAAAGGAGATGTTACTTCCAAAGAGGAATACATAGAGCTATGCAAGACGGTACGGGAAAGTATCACTGAAGATGTAAGGAAATCCAAATGTGAACTAGTGAGGAAAGCAATTGAAAAGAACCAAAGCCTGAAGAGAGCAAAGGGACATCTCAGTAAGGGAAGAAAACAGATTATGGCTCTGAGAAAAGAAGATGGTTCTGTAACAAGAAATAGAGGTGAAATTTTGACAAGAGTGAAAGATTTCTACTCAAAACTATATGAAAGGGATGATACATGTACTCCAGACATAACGAAAGGTACCAGAGTTCTTCCAGTCCTCCCAGCAGAAGCTGCACATGCAATCAAGAACATGAAACGGGGGAAAGCTCCAGGAGAAGATGGAATTACCGTAGACATCATACAGGAAGCGACTGGAGAAATTGAAAAAGTACTCGCCCAAGTTTTCACTCGATGCCTTAATGAAGGGAAGATTCCTGATGATTGGAACAATGCTACAATGATCCTGCTACATAAAAAAGGTAACAATAAGGATCTCAGGAACTACAGACCTATCAGCCTCCTATCAGTGGTTTATAAAATCTTCACTAAAGTTCTTTCACACCGCTTGAAGGTGACACTGGTCATGGCTCAACCAAGAGAACAAGCTGGATTCAGGAGTGGCTACAGCACTATATATCATATCCACGTACTGAGAGAACTAATTGAAAAAGCGAGGAAATATGAACTTCCATTATGCATGGCTTTTATCGATTATGAAAAGGCCTTTGATTCGGTGAAACCATCAGCAGTTACAATGGCTCTGAAATCCTGCGGTATTGAAGATGCATGCATTAATAATATTCATAACATCTATGAAAATGCAAGTGCAAAGATTCGGTTATTTGGGAATACAGCACCCATAAAAAAAGAAAAAAAAATGGAAAGGGAGTGAGACAAGGTGACACCACATCTCTCAAACTCATTAATGCCACATTGGAAAATGTCTTTCAATCACTGAACTGGGAAAACAAAAGGATAAAGATTAATGGAGATTATCTAAGTCACCTTCGTTTTGCTGATGACGTAGTCATTTTTGCAACTACTCCATCAGAGCTGCAGAGTATGATCCAGGAACTTGCTGACAAGAGTAAAGAACTTTCAGAAGACAAAGGTGATGTTCAATGCTTTTACAAGAAATGAAGATTTATCGATTGATGTAGAAAAGCTGGAGATAACAGACATGCACGTTTATCTTGGACAGCAGATATTAAGTGAGGGTCACATTGATGAAGAAATTAATCGGCATATAAAACTTGCCTGGAGAGCTTTTGGAAGAAACAGTATAAATTTCAAGAGCAATATGTCATTATGTCTTAAAAGAAAAGTGTTTGATCAATGCATCCTTCCAGTGCTTACATATGGTGCAGAGACGTGCCAGAAGGACAGACCATCGATGGACAGCTGAAATTTTAGACTGGATTCCAAGGGACAGGAAAAGACCCAGAAGAAGACCACATGGGATATGGGTGGATGAAATTCGAAAGTATGCGGGAGTAACATGGAGGAGACTGGCACAAGGCAGACCGTTGTGGAAGAAACTTGGGGAGACCTTCGTCCAGCAGTGGATTGATAATGTTTCATGATGATGATTTTTATATATATATATACATGTATAGACTGGCACAAGACAGACCGTTGTGGAGGAAACTTGGGCAGACCTTCGTCCAGCAGTGGATTGATAACGGTTGACAATGATGATGATGATGATATACATATAATGTTAGAAGCAGGAGATGCCGAAAATTACCCCGTATTAGCCACGCTGCCTCCCTCCCAGACCGCCCCACCCAAGCGGGGATTGACTTCGGAGTGGGTGGAACAACGAGAAGCGCCTGTGAGGCGTGAGAGAGCAGGAAAAATAAGAAAAAAGAAAGAAGTCCTGAAAAGACCATCTGGGAGGAAGCGGTGGGGACATTTTTACGAAATTTAATTTGTTTACGACCCAATTAAGATACGTACGTAGATGAGATTGTTATTTCCAGTTTCACCCACCTACTCTGATTTCAGTACCAAGCTCTGCCTTACCCTGGTTCGAGACGTTACAGATGCTAGACAAATATGTATGACAATAGCAAAGAACTAACAAAAAATACCCCCCCCCCCAATCACTGTTTTACCTTTATCTTTTGCGCGCCATCTCTCTCTTTCTCTCTTTATTCTATTCCCTTCTCTTTCTTTTTTTACTGAACCTAAATCAATGTATCAGTTACGATCTTCGTTATTTAAAACGTAAAAACTCCGTTAAGGTTTGGGGGAGGGGGCACCCTATTCGCCTCCCGGTGGATCCGGCACTGCGCTTCGCAGCGTTGAAACTGTCTTCTTACTGTAACCAGTGGCCCGAGCTTGTTGAAACTACCCTGCCCCCACACTTTCCCCTCGAAAAAGGCAAATGGTAGTTTTTGTACCGGTTTTGCATCAGAACGATCTCGTTTCTAATAATGACTTCTGAGTTTTTGATTTTCTAAATACATCCAAATAAAGATTTTATTTCTACGTTCATTCTCCACAGCTGGCCTCAAAGAGAGTTATTTTCCCAAAGCAGTTTGAATCACGTCTTCTGTAGAAGAGACTAACATTTGATTTTCTGAGACTTTTGGCAATACAATTTCCATATTTCCCTAGCCTGTTGTTCCTCTTGCTTAATTTGCTAAAACCCCATTAAAAAAGCTGCTAATCATCTCATTGCAATGTTTGAATAAAGTCATTCCAAATCAACGGTGAGGCAAGAACAAACTTCAATTTTCCTCTCTTTCTGTTAACATTTTGTGCTTTAATTGAAAGAAACATAATCAGGTTACTAAGATTCAGATTTTGTTTTTAATGAGAGTTACAATTATTCAAAACATTTTGTTACTGATTATTTGTTTTCACTTCCTGCTCTTGATAAGCAACGAAGTGAAAGCATTCTGAAGTAATACAGGTGTTGGTTTGGTTTGTCACAGTGATAACACGCGGTCAATAGAACGCTCAGCACTACTCTTTAAATTATTTATTCATTTTCATATTATTTTGGAAGCAGCTTTTTTTAAGCAAAGAACTGCTGGAAAGCAAAGTGAGTTATGAACTTCCAGCTCATCGAAAGAAAAAAAAAAACTTCTGGTTTTACAGATTATCTACCCCCACTTCCCCGTGAACAATAAATGCCGTTGCGTCTGCGAAACTTCTAACTTGGGACGCTGCGAGGACAATGGAACTTACTTTCCCTGAGAGGAGCGTGCTCTTTGCTACAATGGAACTTCCCAAGCGGGGAAGCATCGAACGTTGCCACGCATGAGCAGGCACGACAGACGCTGGAGGCGGAGCTATTGGCAGTCACGTGAGGACGCGGCGCGCGGCAGATAAAACATTGTGTAGGGATTTCGCCTGTCAGTTGACATCTCCGCCGTCGTACGCTTAGCGGCCACGTGTTTATACGGCGAGGCGGGGATGCTGCGTGAAACATTTCTCTGCCGTAACTGCACGAAAGTATTGCATCTCACGAGTTCCTTTTAATATCGAGTGAATGAAGAATTTTAATGATCTGTCAAGCCATGAATCCTGAATTATACAATTTCAATTCAACGCTGAGAGCGAGACTGGACATTAGCTATTTTCGCGTTGGAAAAGTTGACAGGGGCCGGAGGCTCAATTAAGGCACAGCAAAAACAAAACAAAAAATGCCGCGTGGGTTTCTAGTCAAACGCTACAATAAAATAGCATCCTCAGCATCATCGCAAACGGTGCAGCAGAGAGTGAGAAGATATTCTGACGAAGACCGCAGTGATTCTAGTTCGGATGGACTGCTATTTTTACAGAATACAACGCGTCCGTCCGAGTCGACTACTTCGTCATCGGTTATAAACCAGGATTCAGACACTACTAGTCCTTCGCCTCCTTTGGTAGACCATTCTAGCAGCAAAGCTGAGAACGAGCCATTGTCCCTTACTACCGGGAATGATCCGGTTTCAAGATGTCGAAGCCCAAGCTATTCCCATTCAGTTTTATATTTTTCTCGTCTGGATAAATCTATCCCATCTACACCAAGGCAAAAAAACGTTTCTACTCCGCCTCTGACTCTCTCTCCTCCGTATACCCCAAAGAAACGAGCCACAGATCCTGGAATTAAGAATGAGAAGCTTAACTGTAATCGAAATATTTCCGAAACCAAGCCCAAACCACCAAAGAGAGCTAAAGTAATCAGGAAACTCAACTTCGACGAAGATAAAAGTTCACCAGTTTCTGGAACGTTTATCCGTGATCTAGACAGTGATGAGGACATGATGATGCCATCAGTTAAGAGGGGCGACATAGATCCCAGCCTAAATCTGGTTGTGGTAACCGAAGAAGCCAGAGCAGAACTGGCAAAAATTGAGAATCGCATTGGTGACTATGTTTGTCAGTTATGCAAGGAACATTACCCAGATGCTTTTGGATTGGCGCAACATCGCTGTTCGCGAATAGTTCACGTGGAATACCGATGCCCAGAGTGTGATAAAGTGTTCAACTGTCCGGCTAATTTAGCCTCACATCGACGCTGGCACAAGCCACGTCCGGCTCCTACATCCGGCAGCAAAACTCCCAGTTCTCCGCCGCGACTTCTCCCAAATAATGCCAACTCAAAAAACTCTATTAGTTGCGATTCAAAGCCCGAAAACCGTGCATCTGAATTGAGTACTCGTCTTGAAAGCTTTACCTCAGACATCAGCGATTCTGAGAGTCTTCGTGATACTCCATCTCCAGGAAATATGAATGATTCGTTTTATATGGGCGCAGATCCTGATCACTTCGAGTGCGAAACTTGCGGAAAGAAGTTTGCTGTGCAACAGCTTCTGAATGAACATATCCAAACGCATAACACATTCTCTGATGTTCACGAAAATGAAGATAACAGTCGTGACGTATGTGGAAACCTCACAAAGCGTAATACGCTGCGGGTTTCTCCCATTTCATCTGATTTTGAAGACCTGGTTGAACACAACTATACGTGTCCATCGTGTTCCGTTGCATTTTCCAGCCACCATGAGTTGGAGAAGCACATGTTGGTTCATCATGCTGCTGATGAAACTACCTGCAAGTACTGTCCATGTACTTTTTTCAGTTCTGCCGGTCTGACAAGACATATCAGCAAGTATCACCCGACTAAAAGTCATCAGGTCATCCTTCTTCAAATACCTACACTCCGTCCTGTAACCACCTGAGAATGATCGCAAAGGAATGAATGCGATAATTTGAAAGGACAAAAGGTATCTATCATGTAAGGATTTTACTATACCTTGCTTTTTCAAGAAGACCCTGCTGGAATGACTGACGTCCCAAACAAGTGAGGAGTTGCTTTCATATTTTTTTCCTGTTCTGTCTAGTCATAAGTTTTCGCGGCTCATTTATCTAGTCGTATTTCTAGTCACTAGGTTTCTCAAAAACTGTTTTGATCGATTTTTCTTCATTAGCAGCATCAAAAGCAGATCATTAATTCGTTTTCTTGTGTTTTTGATATTTTTTTTTTTTTTGTAAACATTGTTTGATAGAATTTCTAATTTTATACCTTATACAATATATTACTTTTAGAGTTTATTGCAACGCTTGACATTTTACTTGTTGTCTAGTCGGAATCAGTTATTTACAGTAAAACTATTTTTCTGTGCTATAACCTAGTTTTAACGCACTCATTCAGTTTTCAAAGTAAAATATTTATTCATTGTAAATATCCGTAGGTTTGCATGTTTTTTTGTTTGTTTTTTAATTTTGAGTACAAGAGTCAGGGTAGGACAGATCATGTTTTAAACTCATGCAGGTGAAATGAATTTATTCCTGCTAACTGAAGCAATAGTACTACAAATTTTGCTTTTCATTATCGTTATCTAAGTCCGCTTTTTGATCAGGGACAGCAACCGGTGCATAAAAGAAATACAGTGTTATAATAAATATCTACGGTAATATTTTACAGGTACTAATTTGATAAAACCTACTGCAGCAAGAGTTTACTCCCTTTCGTTTTTTATGATAAAAAATAAAATAGGATTTTTTTTTTAATGCTTAATATTTCACTGCGTTTCGAATTAACGCTTTTCTGTGACTGTCTAAAAATTACTGCTGAATCGTCCAAGTGGGATCATGATAGTCTTAAATAAGAGTGAATGGCAGAAATTTTTTGGGAAGTGAATAAGCGAAGCCATTGTTTTGGGAAGTGATTAAATATCACATAGATGAAAATGGAATTATTCCTAATGAATTCAGCTGGAGAGAGTAAATCCCAGAAAATTTTCAGGCCTAAGTGATTTAAAGTATCTGTTGCAAATCTTATATACATATATATATATAAAGTAAATACATAAAAAAAAAAAAAAAACCAGATTGTAACTGTAACTAGTCTTTAAAATTAACGCAACAGCAAATTTTATTCTGTTCGCGATCTTAAAGCCATACCAGAAGCATCTATAATTTAACGCAAAGTAACTTATCTTGTTCGCGTAACTGATAATTTTCTGTTAATTGGATTTATGTTTGAACTGGAAAAAGTTCCCTTTAGAATATTTTTTATTGTGTTTCGTACACAAGAATAAGGTCATGATTTTCATTAACATTGCAACAACTTGGTATTCTGAATTTCTGTACTTTATGCAATATACAGAGGGCCACTGATTCCAAGATATATCTTCTTTTTTGCGGCATTTTTTGTACCAGGCAGACCTGGTGTCCGCCGCTCGAACCAGTCCTCCATTTTTTTTTTTTTTTTTTTCGGTTCTGTGCATTCGTCTTTTTTTTTTTGTAACCCTGATTTCCGTTATGTTCACCACAGTTTTGTCCCATCATCTGTTTCTTGGTTGTCTTACTCCTCCATTTCCAGGCACCATCATTGTGTCCCTCGGTGCCCGAGTGGTCTGAGGAGCTGGCTGCTGACCATTCCTCCAAAATGGGCCTGGGATATAGTCACGGATGAGGCATGGTTGGTTTGCTTGTGTGAATGCGTTGGAGTTTTGTCCCTTTCTTGGAATCAGTGGCCCTCAATTAGGAATGGGCGATATAGTGGTCTCTAAACTCCAAAAAAAGAACAAACAAAACTCTCTATAGCCTTTCGTATTGGACTAAATGCCTTCCTTCTCCAGGAACGTTGTGCACCAGAGCTGAGACGGGCTGAGCCCGAGCCCGAAAGCCCGAAGCAGAGCCCGGGCCCGAATCGGGCTCGGGCTGTAGAATATTTACTGCGGTTCGGGCTCGGGCTCTTAGAGAGAGGGGGAACGAGATAATTTTTTATACATAAATGTGATTTTACATGATTTAGCAAGTGAGACACTTTATAGTTGGTAAAGGGAATTCTTCTACAACTGGTTCTGGTTGGGGAGCGGGCATTCGAGACTGCTATGTATTGCGGGCTTGGGTAGAAAATGCCATAGGCCGCAGATTACTGTGTTTCTGCAGAAAAGAAAATGTTTTTTCAAGAACTATAGATATTGGATAGTTGATAGCTTGCCAACGATAATTTATCTCCATGCAGTAGCTCCCTGCTAATTCTATTTATTAACATACATATTGCAGCGCATTATGGCGCGATAATATTAGCATTATTTGAGCAACATAACAATTGCAGCTCCGCCCGATCAATTTGGTTGCCCTGCCGCCCGAAGCTTTTCAGGTAGAAACGAACGGTAAAATAAATCGTACAGTTACACTGTATAAAAAAAAGATAGAGGTCCCTTCCCCACTCTCCATTTGAGAAATACATTTGTTAATTGCAGAAGTAGGAGAGAGTGGAAGTGTGGAAAAGATGTTTCTTATTAATGGTTGAACAGGTTAACCCGTTTTCGGGCTCGTTCGGGCCAGGGCTCTATCTTGCAATATAAAACTCGGGCTCGGGCTGATATACCACGGGCTCCCGGGCTCCGAAAATTGAACCCGAACTCAGCTCTGTTGCGCACATCTTCGAGGACTTCAATTTTGCTGATTTCTGTAACTTCCGGCAGGCGCGGACTGAGCCCGCCGAGATCCCGAGAAAATTCTCGGTGGGCCTCCCATTCTGGGCCTCGATACCCCCCCCCCCCCCCATACATATGTGTACTTGTATACATGTCCTTTTTAACTTCGTGCTTATAGAAGAAAATCAAGTTACTCTGAAAAGGCAAGTTGTTTACCACTTCGACGTTTTCGGAAAAGAAAAAGAAAATCGTACGTAGCAAATTCTCTGAGCCAACCGCCGCTGCTCTCGACTTCCAAAATTAAGCTCCGTCACTATCTTCTTCTTCTATTTCCTGAACCTCAATCCGCTTTCACGAATTGTAGGTGCATTTGCAGTTGAATAATCAATATAATAAAGTACACTACCAATATAACTGCATGAAATCAATAAAAGTACTAAATTTTCTTTTTGTAATACCACGAATGTATATGCGGGATAGAAACTCGAAATTCATTATATACGTTAGGGCGTTGAGATTCATCGAAGGGCGCGAGGAAGGGGGGGGGGTTGCTCGAATTCCCCCAGCCGTTGGTATAGCCAAATTTTTGATAAATTTAAAACACTAAAATAGACGAAACCTTTTTTTTAAAGCATTTTTAAAAATAATAAGATATTATAATGATTGATTGCAACTATCAGACTTCTTCATTTTTGTTGTATTTTAGTATTTTGCACTTTTACTAAAATGTTTGACAGCCTTGAAGGAGGTAAGGATTTTTCTTAGCCCCCCCCCCTAAAAGTACTCATATGGTCGCCACTGGATTCATCTGCGAATTTTTTTTATTTATTTAACAGTTGGATCTGCATTTGATTCACTACGGTACTTTTTGGGGCTCCATTTAAGCTACACAAAAATACCTTTTCTGTCCGAAAGGTATTAAATAAAAAATCAGTTTCTGCACTTTTTAATTTCTCTCGCTTCATAAATTTTCACTGAAATTCTCGAAATTTTCAAATTTTTTCAAGAGATTTTTTCGTAATTATTTTGTTTACGATAGGTAAGTTTTGAAGAAATATAAATTTCGGCACATTTGGCGCAGAAACTTTTAAAATTCTGAACTAAGCTATCGCAGTAAAATTCGTAAGGATGAAATAACATCTTCGGCCGACTCTCTCAGAGAACATACGCTGTTTGTTGCTTCTTTAACGAAAGTAATGGTTTTTTTTTTTTTTTTTTTTTAATGTCAAATTTTACCAAGCATATCTTATACTGTGAAGTCCAGAAGAAAGGGTAAAACGCTATTAATTAATTATTGTCTAAACACAAACACTGCAGTAATTTTTAGACTTGTGTTGAAAAGACGTTTAAACAGGAAATACTGATGCTGACATACGTTAATTTTACGGTTGGGGCAACTTGATAAATAAGTTTTTTTCATTGGGCCGCAAAAAAAACGCTTCGAGGGCGGTTTATGATTCGCCAGTCATGCATTGATTCCAAGCTCTTTCCTTATATCCTGATTCCTTCTGTGTTATTTTCTTGTTATCCTACCATCGTTTCGAGCCAACTTTTTTGCATGTATTCACGGCAT
Source organism: Macrothele yani (assembly GCA_039090855.1). NCBI lineage: Eukaryota > Metazoa > Arthropoda > Arachnida > Araneae > Macrothelidae > Macrothele > Macrothele yani. The sequence continues at coordinate 68,352,702 of CM077016.1, read as the reverse complement.
ATTCCTGCGATTATTACGCCACGATGTTCTGAAACAAATAGACACCTAAGCACCCTCATTTCTGTTCTTTTTTTCCTGATTGCACAAATTTTAGATTCATATGAAAGATCTCAGGGGCGGATTTACAGGGAAGCCAACGCAGCCCAAGCGAGGGGCTCCGCGATGTTCGAGAGCCTTAAAAATAATGATTTATAATTTTCTTTTAATTTTGCTTCTGAGAAAGGAGGAAAGTCATAGAACAAGAAAAAAATTCGCAGTTCTGAGTTTGGGAGGATTTCTGGGCATAATTCAGCCCGAAATCGAAGTACGTCATGTACAAGTACGAATTTAGTAGCTTAAATGCAGGCTCACTAAATATCATTTGAAAGTAATATTACTTAATGCTACACTACAACTGAGCTTAGGAATTGGGGTGTTATTTCTGGCCAATTTTCTTAGAATGTAATAAACATTTAACTCTCTAGTTCGGTGTTTTATGTGACACCCCATATTTCCCTAAAAGTTCATTTTCCACCCCGATTAAGTTTAGTTTAAGAGGTAATCACAAGATTGTTATCGTACGAGTAAAATAGCAGTGGGAAAGGTGTTTTACGAGGCATAGGAATAGATTTCATCCATGTTCAGACTGTAAGGGAACTAACTGCCTCTCGGGGTGGAATATGACGATATGCGACAGCAGATCCTACACCGCATGTAACATAAGTGTCAATTAAAGCAGTACCATAAACTAATCTTACGTAACATGTTAAAGTACTGTGGTTCAGTTGTCATCTTTATAAAAGTTCTGACTTTTCTTTCTTAACAAAAGGCTTTCCACTTTTGACTTTTCTTCCTTAACAAAAGGCTTTCCACTTTTAACTTTAGCCATTTCCACCCCATCAGGGAATCATAAAGACCCTCAGTATTAGATTTCGTCTTGTTGATAGCTATAATAGTTTTTAAGTTATGGCGACAACAAACCACACACACACTACAACGAAAATTGCCAAATCATGTTCGGTGGGAGCCCAAAATGGGTATTTTTGTTGAAGTCAGTTTGTTTTTGCGATTACAATACGTTTTTTTATACATTAGTGGGACAGAGTAAAAATACGCGGGCTATATAGTGAGGGGGCCCTAAAACCGATGCTGTGCGCAGGGTCTCGGTAACTTTAAATCCGCCAGTGAAAGATCTGGTATTACAGGTGTCCTGTATACTTTTGATTTTACTTTCATTGGGGTTTTCTTGTTGCAAAAGCTCATCTTTAAATGCATTGGTTTGGCGATTATTCAAGAGTAATGTTTGTGCTACTGCAAAAAACTATTTTTCCATAAGATGCATATTTAAATATTTCGGAGAGGTCCGAACCCCCAGGTCCGGACATCCTCGAGGGTACGTGCCTGAATGTGCAAGTGCTAAAGTGCGTTTAGAATTAAAATAAAAGCATTGTATTTCGTATTTTGACCTTTGTACTTTGAACAACAAGTGTGCACATGAAGATTTCTTAATTTGAATATCTTGATTCTAAAATATTGCTAACTACGCAACAGAACAAGTACTGCTTTGGGTTTTTATCTGACCTGTCCTATCTTGAAACTAAGTGTTGACATCCTTTAATTTCCTGTAATAGTTGTAGTATTCTTTAGAAATCTTTTTTGAAATATAATATTTGTTAGTTACTAAAATATATTTGTGTTCCAGCACTGTCATGGTATAAGTAAATAGAAGGTTAAAAAAAAAAGGTATATTATTGAATTTGTAATCATGTAGCTTTATGACTTAAATGGTGTCAAGCAGTGGTATTTTGTTTTCATGCATTATACAGGGTAATTCCGTGTTGCACTTAACTATTTCATGAAGTTGTGCATTCAGCATTACAATTTGGAAAAAAAAAAAAAAAAAAAAAGAGGCTGTTATTTGTGACGCTCGCGCAGACATTTTCGTATGAAATGTTAGTCATCACAATCATTGAATAGATATATCATAATATTAGGGAACTGAACAAATATTTTTTTATTTTAGAAACGGTAATATTTAAATCCTTTCATCTTAATCAGTATTACATCGTGCCTGTAGTTTTCGATACATCTTGAAATGTGATATGAACAGAGTTTTATTAGATTGAAATGAGAACAATATTTTTGCCATAAACTTTTTGTACCGTAAAAATAAAACAACAACAGTCCAAACATTTAATATTTTTATATGCTGGTTAAATTTAAAAACAAGTATTACAATCATAGTATAAGATTTGACAACCCCTATACGCGAGTTCTTATATAAAAATGATATGGCTTCTATGTAATTTACGTAAAACTGGCGACTTCCTGGGTGATTGTGCGCATGTAGAATTTTATTTTTTCTTACTTTTTGATAATCCATGAAAAAAAAAATGCAATAGACTAACACACGCATAGGTGTTGGCTGAAACTTTTTAGCGAGTGGGGATTCATATTAAGTGCGCACTTATATTTGGATGTTCTTGTGCCGAACAGATAGCACGTAACAATAGTGAAAATCTTTAAAAAAAAATAGAAATTCCCCATATTTAATGCTATTCTAAACTGAAATGCTGGCAGAAAAAGAGAACTTTATTTTATAAAAATAAAAAAAACAAAACAAAAAAAAACCGTAAGTATTATTAAGTCTTCAAAATCAGAATTCAAATTCTTTGGTGGTTCACTGGTCCGGGACCATTAAAAATCGAGGCGGGCCACCAAAATCAAAATGGTGGTGTTCCCGTGGAACAACCACTTCTTTCAGGTAACGTCAAAGTATTTTTCGTTCATGGTAAATAGCGAGTAACTTACCAGTTATTATTATCATTATTATTATTATTATTATTATCCTTTCTAAAGAAAAGTCCAAACAGCTATTATAGAAGTCGGCTGGATTTCCTTCCGAAAGTCACTGTATTTTTATAATATAGAGTCCGCTAAATTGCCACGGGAAGAGATAAATTCACAGAATTATATCTTGGGCATGGAAATACAGGTGAACCCGCTTATAACGTGCCCGTATATAGCGAGATCCGGGATTTAACGAGCAAAACAGGAACTTTTGTTTGGTGTAATGTTAATTCATAGCTAATTTGATCGTTGTTAACGAACAAATTTAATGAAAGTTTAGATTTAATGAGGGACACAAAAGCAAAGATGGTCACTTTTTATAAGCAAGGTAACAAAACTTAATGAAACTCCATATGTAACGAGGCAGAAAAAATCTACTGCGCACTGTCCCGAATGGAGGAAATGATGGCATACAGGACGAAATTACAACAGCGAACGAATGGGGAAGGAGTGCATCAAATGCTCAACACAAGCGACTTGTTCAAGAGACTCTCTCCGCCACCCGTTCTTATAGGTTATGCCTTGGGAGTATCGCGTCAGCAGAGTCGAAAACAGGCAACCTACTACTCTTTGGCAAAAAAGAGGATGGGTGAGTGGATTTCTGCGCGACGATTGCAGAGAGGGATAGTGAAGAAATGGGACAGGAATGGTCGCGTTAGGTGAATCAAAGGATAATAATTCTTGGAATTGTATCCATTGCCCCTTTCACAGTCCGAGTGAACGATGCATTGGGAAGATCGGTGCGGCTTTTGCTTCATGTGATTAGCGAAACAGCGATCAGCCCCACGTATCCGACAAGTATGAAATTCTAAACTTTTATATGTGACAGAATGTCTTAGGAGAAAAGAGTTATCCGTTGCAGGAAACAATATAGCCAACATTAGACAGCAAGAAAACGGTTTAAAAAAAGTTGCAATATGCAAAACAATATGGACTCTCATCTTCGACTGGTGAACGCTTTGCCACCATCGAATGCAACAGCCATTGTCTGTGCGAAAAATCTCTAATTTTTTTTTTTTTAACCTTCGAGCGAGCGCGGTGGCGCAAAATTTACGGCGAATGTAGTTGATTCAGAGTAAGACTTTTCTGCGAATCCCAGCTTTCCTATAGGCTGAAAGAATTCATAGAACAACCCTTATGGAGGACACTGTAGGGGACAAGGGAGTGCCAAGACCTTTTATTTAGTCTGTGAGAAGACTAAGATGTGATAAGAGCGTTTGATGTAAAGTTTACGACGCGTGGTCGTCCACGTAAATATCGCATATTTTCATTCATCATGTATTATACAGTATTCCTTAATACATTCCCAGGTATTATATTCCTTTGCCAAACCGACAAGTTGTCCGAAATATTGCAGAATATTTCTCAAAGAATTATCTCTCAGCCTTATGAAGGAGCACCTAATGAAGAGCAACCGAAGCTACGACGCGTGTCATGGACAAGAAAAGAACGTCAGCGTCAATGAAATGTCACAATTGTAATGCATTTACTTGTAAATGCCACTCCGAAACCAACATTTGATGTGCTACATGTCACGCACATGACAATTCGCAATCAGAGTAAAAAAATGCTTCTGTTAACGTTACGAATATTTTATTTTACTGCTATTTGTTTTCCAGGGTTTTCATTTATGGGTTTCTTTGGTTATTTCGACAAATAAAAAGACTTATTTCAATAGTTCTCGTGAAGTTTTAATTGTTATACAATAACATTCAGTAACTGTTCGATATCATATATTGATCGCGTATCACATAGTAGGTCAGCAATCGTTTGTCGTAAAAAATACTATGCGCGCCCGCTCAATGGTTAAAGAGACAGACTATAGCGATGAAAAGGTATTTATAGCGCACTAAACGTTATTAGGCAAAAATTAAGGGAGCATAAATATCAAACAAAAAACATTTTTTCTCTTAAATGTTTCTACATGCTGTCTGATTAAGGATTCGCTGCTACTTTGTGTTCGTGTAAGTGCTTATTTCATTTTAATTTCTACGATTGTATTTGTAGATAATTAATTAAATGCTTCAAGTATATATAACTGTTATGGATATACACCGAAGCGCCAATACGTTACGGCCGTAATATGATGTTGGTCCTCCATGGTGCCGCCATAAGAGCTCATACCCGGCGAGCCATGGACGCTACGAGATTTCTAAAGGTGTTTTATGGTATCTCGTACCAACACGTTACCTGCAGATCCTTTAACCTTTGTAAGTTACGTGGCTCAGCCGCCGCAGATCGGATCTGCTGTTCCAACACTATTACCGGCATGCCCGAGCTACTTAAGCGTCCGGAACCAAACGAACTTCTGACATGTATTTTATCGGATGAAATATCCGGGCTGGGAACTTATCTCTGGATTAGAGCATCGCTCCTTATTTCAGGCAATCCACGCAGCCAGCTCTAAACATGCCGAAAAAGGATGCAAATTCTATTTACGAAGCTAATGGGAAGCGATTTCTGTACATGAATGGCTATTTACATACGGATGGAGGAATAAGAATAAGTGAAAGTCTTACTTACATTCAGTCGTCCTGGGAGTTATGGGTAGTGAATGTCTCTTTCGGGGGGGGGGCAGAATGGCACGCTCTTGTGCTGTCCACACAAACATCGACGGCGCCCAGGCAGCCGTTTCTACAACAGGAGTTCCGAATCCTTTGCGAGATTTTCGTCAACTGCTTCAGTTTCTTAACAGAGTTTTCAACGACGCTCTTTTTGTCCATCATAAATCTCTGCTGGTACTGTCTTTCTCACCCTTGACCGAGGTACAACAGACAGACAGTATTTCACTTTTTCGCACTTCCCTTTTTAGTCTTAAGTGCCGGTGTGTTTACTAGTCTTGTTAACATTAATCTCGGCCAGTCCTACGCCACCCAAAACTGAAGGAACGCGCCTCTTTTAAGAGGGCCTCCTGTCTACATTCCAGGGAAAGCGTTCTGCTTCACGTTTAGTGCCCAAAAATCAGCAACAACACACGCCACACATACTCGATTGGATTGATGTCTGTTGGAGGCCACAGCAATACCTGGAAGTCTGTAAAGAACACCCTAAAGGTGTAAGCATAGGCTGTTTCCTCACGATAATAAATAGTTATTCAACCTCATTGAAAAACTGTTCCTAAAATACGTTAAAAGACTTTATTTACAATAAAAAGATGAAAAACATATGCGCGAGATCTTTCGCGGTCACTCTGACCACATCATCAGGCGTGGGCAAGAGTCGAGCAGGTACTACAGTGTTATATAACATACACTCTCAAACATTTATGCAAACAAGTTTCGCAATCAGCTGATAAATGTTTTATTAAAAACTGAACACATGAAAATCTGTCATTTTGGATGCAAAGCCAGCTAGGGGTACACGTACCGCGCGTTACGTATCACAACAATTCAGTCACTTATTTGTAGGGAATAAATGACAGAATACATTATTTTAATTGCCATGTCCCAGCTTGATCAATGGTACAGATCTAGCTGTATTTATTGTATTAAATTGTGCTCCATAAAAAGTTCCCGGGATTCCATAAACTTTTACTCTGGTCATAAATTCTGCTTCCCTTTTAAATAAAAATCCATAGCTGCCCGTGTGAGACCGAGTTTATTGCAGTTTTCAGCTACTTCTGCAAAAATATTTGTGTTAGTAATAAAAAATAGATTTGTTAAATATATGCTTTCAGAGAAAGAAAAAATTGTCATTTTGTGCTTTTGTAGGTTCTTAACGGGACAAAATTACGAGGAAGTTTTCCTACTAGGAAACAGTTAATTGTGTAACATTATTACAAATACTATTATAAACTAACTTGAACACTTTGATGAAAAAAATGCCTCTACGGCATTTATAATCACATATGATTCGTTTCAGTTAGTTTCTTTTTTTTTATAAATCCATTGGGCGTACAGCTGCTTCAAGAGCATCTGGATTTCTTAATTGCAGTCGAGCAGCCCGACCCGACATGGGGAATTCAACGGGCCAGGATCCCCCACCCCGTAAAATAATAATAATGGCCCTAAGTTTGAATGTGTGTTACGAAGTATTGAACGAAATGAGAAATTTGGTGCCGTAGAAAAAGCTCATTTGATTATTACATTTCTTTATGAACATGGCAATCTCCATCTGAAACGATTTCGTAGATCAAAGCACTCGGACAGAAAGGCAGACGAACGGACAAAGTGCTTACATGGGGAGGGAGTTACATTAGGTCCCTAATGGCTATCCAGAAGTTTTCAAGTCTTTATTTATTTATTTTTTTTTTTTTTTTGATTAGAGGTTTAACGACCACCGTGAGCAACTCAATGGGCTATAAGCAGTCGCCCGTCCCTAATTTAGGGTCACTGGTTCCAGGGAAGGGAGAGAGCCAGTGCCGTAAGATAAACACAACATCCATGCCTGACCGGGATTCGAACCCGGACCCCTTACGGACGAATGATCAGAGGCCAACGCCTTAGACCACTGCGCCACCGGGGCGGCAGTCTTTATTTCAAACGGCTCCCGAGAAATTCGTCGAAAACATAGAACAGACGGACGTACAGGCAGACACACAGAGTGCAAACATAATGTAACAGTTAAGGTCCTTAAAGCCCACCCGGAAAATTTTGAATCTGCCTCAAACGGTTCCAGAGAGCCGAGATATTTATCAAAAACAGCAGGATGTACGAACAAACTGGCAGATGGACATCATAAGGACAACGTGGTGCCTTTGTGTGAGTTGCTTGTTGTTCCCAAAAGTCATCCTAGAAATTTCAAATCTCCATATCCAATGGTCTTAAACACATACTGCCTCCAGCTCCGGTTGTAATCCCAAGGAAACAAGTTTTAAATTTTAACGTTTTGTTTCATTCTGAACTTTCACGTTTCATGTATTTCAATTTAAAATATAGATGGAAAGGTGCCTCAAAATAATTACGATTTTTATAAATCCAGCATTTTCTCACCCATCGGCAGCAAATTACAATGCAAAATTAGAAACATTTACAACGAAATAATGCGATTCGGCCAACACAAAATGTATTGCAATAGCCTTGAAAACCACCAGCTTTCCCACACTTTAATGACCCCCGCCCTGCTCGTGGTTATAGGCTTCATGCCAAGTGGTACTGCTCCATTGACGAGAGGGCTCCAGGTATCTTATTCTCACCCCTTATGTAATCCCCAATCAAGGAGACCCCATGAAGTATCCACTCCATAATAATTTGGCCAGTCAGTATCTATCTAACACGAGGACGATGAATCGATGTGTGTGTGTGTTTTAATCAAAGATAGTATTACAGTACTACGACCTTGTTAGAATACTAGCAGTACCTTTGTAGTCAAGTTAGAAGACTTTCTTTGAAAGTGATGAAAAAATCCGTATATATCAACCTCCAGTTATTTTACTCAGTGGCCGGGCTAAGAAAATCGATGCATTATCTAGGCTTGAAGTCAAATTAAAAATCGCAAGCCAGATTTTTTTTTTATCAGAAAAATAAACTTATTCAAAACGACTAATATTAGTTAATAGATGAATACCGATTTCTGATTAATTTTAACTCATTCTTATAAATTCTAAGGAAATTATGATAGTCGGGTATTAAAATATGTTAAATTATGACTGTGCAAAAAGGAGAATGGCAGCAGGTGAAAAGAGAACAGTTATTGCAACCATTTAAAAGCACCAACCACTTTTGCAAGAGAGCAACATATTGAATTCCTCTTTCAAAGACGAACAGTCATTCAGCCGGTGTCAGCAGTCTTCAGTCACATGACTTTGGCACTCGGTGTCTCACAAGGTTTCTATGATGGCTCTAGTTGTTATGAAACACAAGATTTTAATGAGCATTACGAGTAAACTTTGTGATGTACTACAGAGGTGAAGCACGTGTCAAAACGACAAATATGCAGCGATACATTCCGTCGTTGGTCGGTGTAGTTTAGTTGGTTAGAACAACTGGCTGCGGAGCGAAGAGGCGTAAGTTCGATCTCCACCACCAGCAAATTTATGAATTTCACATTGGCGCCCGATTGTGGAAAATGGATCTACTGGCCATTGGGTTCTTCGAAAAAGGTGCTTTGTTTGTTCCACGCATAGTCTAGAATTAATGAAAATTCTTTCTTCGCTTCAAAAAAAAAAAAAAAAATATATATATATATATATATTAAGAAAGATGATGTGACGTACTGCAGAGGTGAAGCACGAGTCAAGACAACAAATCTGCAGCGATGCATTCCGTCGGTGTTGTTTCGTCGGTTAGTGCGACTGGCTCCGGAACGAGCAGACGCGACTTCGATATCCGTCACCGACAAATTTGTGTGCAACTTCTATTTCTTGTTCTTCCATTCTATACATCCAACGGCGTAAAGACGAAAAAGATTCACCGGAAATTTACCCAGTTTTATTTCTGGTTCCCTTAATTTTTATTTAAATCGCATTTGGCGAACTGGCACTGTAGACCCTGTTACTCAACTTTGAAACCAAAATTTGGGGAAAACAAAACCAATAATGATTATTTAACGTGGACCATAACTAAAAGAGACATACAAAGGCTGCAGGCAACTCAAAGGGGCATGGAGAGGTGCATGCTTGGTGTAACCAGGAGAGATAAGAAGAGGAACTCGTGGATCAGAAAAATGACAAGAGTGGAAGACATCATGATCAGAGTTAAATCCCTGAAATGGCAATGGGCTGGACATACTGCCAGAAGGACAGACCATCGATGGACAGCCGAAACTTTAGATTGGATTCCAAAGGACAGGAAAAGACCCAGAAGAAGACCACATGGGAGATGGGTGGATGAAATTCGAAAGTATGCGGGAGTGACATGGAGGAGACTGGCACAAGACAGACCGTTGTGGAGGAAACTTGGGGAGACCTTCGTCCAGCATTGGATTGATAATGAATGATGATGATGTTGATATATAAAGTATTACAAAACACGCCGAAGTTAATCACATCATGCAAAATTTTATTGTTTTAGTGAACTAGAGCCACACTCTTTGAAATGCCTCACGATCACGCACACAAAACACGTAACTACCGTGTAATAGTGCATGTCTAACGACCTTTTCAGATTTATACGAAAATACAGAACATAAGGAAGCAAATAAAGAAGTAACAATTAAGAATTGTGGCACGGAAAGAGGAAAATTACTTAAGTTATTTACTCTTGAATATAAAAAAAAAAGTATTTTTCATAATGTCACAATGTTTTGCACATAGTAAAACTCTTTGCTTTCGACTCTGTTGTAAAAAAATGACACAAGTCTGTGTTTTTTCGTTTCCTCGAAGAACACTTTTTAGCTCATTATATTCTGAAGGATGCGTAGTTATGTGTAAGCAAGTGTAATAATACACCTAGGTATAACGCCTTATTCTCATTGATAAAAAGATTTAATTTATTCAACTGATATTTCATTCACTTTCTCTTGTTAATATATATATGCATAGGAACTATTGCTATGACTGTGAAAAGAGGCCTCATGTCTTTTGAAATAGCTGCTTTTCCGTCGCCAAGTTTTTATAAACTAAAGCGAAAATGAGTTTTAGAATATTTTACTTATTTACTGAAAAAAAAAAAAAAAAAATTCCTTTTCTTTATAACACTTCATTCAAAGCTGCCGTCAAAAATTCCTGGCTATTTCTTTAATTTAACCAGTTTTACATGAAATTTCCGCAAAATTTTTGAAATATCTTTCTTCTTAGGCTAGAAGCCCTCTTACCCTAGAGCCCCCCCCCCCACCAATGCGGGGGTTGCGGGGACTATCAGTACGTCCATGGCCAGATCCTACAATTATCAGTGGTTGCACTAACCTATTAACAGCCTTAATGCTTTTCTTAACACTACCCGTCAAAGGAACTTCCGCAGAGACATCGTTTTCCGAAATAAAGCTTAGCAAAAGCTATTTGAAAAGCCCCGTGTCACAAGACAGGCTGCAGGGATTGTCACTGTTAAGCACCGAATGGAAGTTTGCCAAAAAAAAAAAAAAAAAAAAAAAGAAAGAAAAAAATGGATCTCGATGCTGTGCTCCGTGAGTTCGCCGAAATGAAGGATCAAGGTCTCCCCAAATTTCTTCCACAATTGTCTTGGGTCTGTCTCCTCCATGTCACTCCAGCATACTTTCGAATTTCATCCTTCCATCTCCCATGGAGTTTTCTTCTGGGTCTTTTCCTGTCCCTCGGAATCCAGTCTAAAATTTCGGTTGTCCATCGGTGGTCCGTTCTTCGGGCAACATGTCCAGCCCATTTCCATTTCAGTGATTTCACTCTGGTCATGATGTCGTCCACTCCTGTCATTTTCCTTATCCACAAGTTCCTCCTCTTATCTTTCCTGGTTACACCAAGCATGCATCTCTCCATGCTTTTTTGAGTTGTCTGCAGTCATTGTATGTCTTTTTTAGTTAAGGTCCATTCCTCTACTCCATACGTAAGCACTGGCAGGATGCATTGATTAAACACTTTTCTTTTGAGACATAATGCCATACTGCTCTTAAAAATTGTACTGTTTCTTCCAAAAGCACTCCATCCAAGTTTTATACGCCGATTAATTTCTTCATCAATGTGACCCTCACTTGATATCTGCTGCCCAAGATAAGTGTAGGAATCGGTTGTCTCAAGCTTTTCTCCATCAATCGACAAATCTTCGTTTCTTGTAAAAAACATTGTACATTACTTTTGTCTTCTGAAAGTTCATTTTTAATCCCACTTCTTTACTCTTGTCAGCAAGTTCTTGTATCATACTCTGCAGCTCTGAAGGGGTAGTTGCAAAGATGACTACGCCATCAGCAAAACGAAGGTGAGTTAAGTAATCTCCATTAATCTTTATCTCTTTGTTTTCCCAGTTCAATGATTGAAAGACATTTTGCAATGTGGCGTTAAAGAGCTTGGGAGATATGGTGTCACCTTGTCTCACTCCGTTTCCAATTCTTGTTTGTGCTGTATCCTCAAATATCCGAACCTTTGCACTTGCATATATATATATATATATATATATATATATATATATATATATATATAAATCACGGATTTTTTCACTGTATTTAAATGCAATTGATATTAATATTGTTACGCAGGAAACATTTACGTGACAAGAGTACAACGCAAAGTTGAGAACGTAACGTTCCACTGCACATGTTTAGAACGTACGTAATTTTCGGGTTGCTAAACGGCCTAGCAGATAGCTTGCGATCTATTCCTTCAAAACAGTGCTTGTATACCTTAAGTATAGAAGCACTGTTTTGCTTCTTAGTTCCGGCTCTCTCCATTCCTTGGAGCCACTGACCTTAAAGATGGGCGACTTCTCTTAGTTTTCAGTGGCCGGGGGTAAGGGATCTTAAACCACACTGAAAAATGAATCTGTGAATTTCGCAAAACCCAGTAATTAAACTCTAATTTTATCAGCGAATTTGAGTCAGTCTTTTTCCGATACTTTGACTGCGCAATTCTTTGATGGCTTTTAGGAAATGATGAATACTGTGAGGAGGAATGCAGGAGTAAAAATTATTAAATTAAATTATTATTGGCATTTATCTCTGAATACTTTTGTCTGTCCTGAAGAGTTTTTTTTTTTTTTTTTTTTGTATTGAAGGTTTAACGACCGCAGTGAGCAACTAAATGGGCATAAGCAGTCGCCCTCCCCTAATTTAGGGTCACTGGTTCCACGGAAGGGAGAGAGCCAGTGCTGTAAGACAAACACAAAATCCATGCCTCACCGGGATTCGAATTCGCACCCTTCCCGGACGAATGGCCATAAACCAGCGCTTAGACCACTGCGCCTCCGGGGCTCTCATGAGATCTGTAAATCTTTTGTGATACAGTGATCTCACCTCAAGGGCGGATCCAGGATTTTCGTGAGGAGGGGGGGGGCGAGTGTCGGAAATAACCGGGGACTTTTTTGATATTTTTCCTCATTATGGAAAGGTGTTCTTAGTATGTCTATAAATTCTTCCAATAAATTAAGGAAAGTAATATACTTTTTGTAATACTTTCTTTCACGAAAAAATATTCAATTTGTTATTAAAACCTAACAAATCGAAGCTTTTCCTTGGTCCTGAGGGGAGCCCCCTCTGGATCCGCCCCTGTCTCACCTGTCAGACTAGCGTACGCGATTGAAATTGTATCACGTGAAATATTTCCAAGGACACCTGGGTGAAATGAAAACAGGAGGTACATACAAAAAAAAAAACAAAAAAAAAAAACTGGTTTCGATCAGCTGTACTGATCGATAACAGTTTTTTTAATTGATTTTATGACGTCGTAATACTTTTTTTGCTGATCAGTTAATATTTTACATGCAGAGTGATACACATTTTTGTTTAGCAGCATTACTTCGTCTCTAATACGTCATGACATAAATTTTAGTTTGTAAGACTGCTTTTCACAAGGAGCGCGTTGGGCATCGACGCATATTTCTAGCACATGGACGATGATGTAATAATTTTGAGAAACAAGATATGGTCAAAAAATTTTAGTTTGATCATGCCTTTTCTGAATTTTTTGATAGTCTTGCTGTTTTTTCATGAATAACAAAATGAGACGAAAAATCGAAATAACGGAAAAAAATTATTTGATGAGAATTCAGTTGGGACAAGTCTAGAACGTGGAAATGAAAATTCATTACAAATAAAATTTAGCTTATCCGGATTTAAACTGACATTAAAAAAATCATCCCCACAAGCGGATTTCTCAGATATACAGCATGGATAATTGCATACTAAAAGTACCACGCAGAACAGTAAAAGTAACAACAAACAAAACAAACAAAAATACCAATCATATTCATCATCATCTAACTGAAATCTCGGGAACGAAATAAAAAGCTTTTGTTAAAACCATGAAAATAATTCTAGAAGTTTATAAATATAATTTTTGCTTTGAAATATTTATTTCATGCCATAAATAGTGCTTTAATTGGTGCATATTATTCTTCAAAAGTCTAAATTCGCGAGTATTAAAAATATACACAGCCATTATCAATTATAATGTGCATAAAAACAATTAAATAATGCTCTTAGAGAGAAAATTGAACTGAAGTTTTTACATTAAGGAACTCTAAAGATATTTTGCGTATCGGTGAGAGAAAATTATTCCTAAATTCTTGGTGTATATTAGTTAACTAGCTCGCAAACTGCAGTGTATTGACTCGTTACAAGTGAAGCTAAATACGCTTCTTTGACCTTCTAAAATAGCGGATCCGAGATCGTAGCCCTAGGTTTAATCGAAACAAGTGTTGCGAGCAGACTGCTGATTGATCCATGACTCATGGGAAAACCACAATTACTAGAGCAATGATCTCACAGGTTTCTGGAGCGTTTGATATAAAGCCGGCAGCTCTGTGCCGTTGATATAAATCCCCAAGAAGTAGCTTCACGAAACGGTGCTCTCTAAAGGTAAGGGTTGTTTGTTTTACATTACGATTAACTTACGGCTCCTTGCTTCAGAATTGTAGAAATTAAAGACTTACGAAATTATCTCTTTAAAATGTATTCGAAGTCCATAGATTCTTTATAAAGTGAGAGAACACAACACACAGAAACATCTCCGACCGTAGTACCTCGGCAGCCCAAGGTAATAATTGACTTCGCGCTCGTGGCCTCAAATAGTATCTGCCAAACGCTATTGGTTGTTAATCGTTAAAATATCAATTATCAATCAAATTTGAGAAACATTTTTTCTTCAATGACAGGAAACCAAAATTGCTGAATATACAACAGTTCCAATAAGTTAAAGGACTGACCTCATAACTGACGTTACAGTAGTGGGATAAAAATATCACGTGTACGCCAGAAGACAGCAGTCCTTGGCCAATCAACGAACAGCTGGAAACCGGTTTATACCACTACCGACAAGCCACAGACGGGCAAACAAGCGGTCTCGTCCTATTTTATTTTAGCCATGAAAGAGCAGAGAGTAAACGTCCTGGTTTTTGTTGGAAACTTGGTAAATCAGCTAGAAACTTAAATAATGTTAAAAGAAGCGTACGGAGACACAGCATTATTCTGCAGCAGAGTTTTCTAATGTTATGCACGGTATCGCGACGGGCGGGAATCCTTTGATAATGATCCGAGATCTGGGCGTCTGTCCAGGGTGCGGTCAACGGAAAAAATCGAAGAGGTGAGGAATCAGTTAAAGAAAGATCGCCCAATTACAGTGAGACTTTTGGATGCGTCGATAGACTTACTGATGCCCACTGACTCAGCCAAAAGTCTCACTGTAATTCGGCGATCTTTCTTTAACTGATTCCTCACCTCTTCGATTTTTTTCCGCTGTCCGCACACTGGAGGGTAGCCCAGATCTCGGATCATTATCAAAGGATTCCCGCCCATCACGAAACCGTAGATACTATTCGAAACCTCTGCTGCGAGATAATGCTGTGTCTCCATACGATTCTTTTAACATTCTGTAAGTTTCAGTCGCTGATTTACCCAGTTTCCAACAAAAACACAATGCTCTTTCATGGCTAAAATGAAATGGGACGAGAACGCTTGCTACGACTTCCTTAAATCCTAGTCTGCCGCCTGTTGGTACCGGTATAACCCGGTTTCCAGCTGTTCTCTGATTGGCCAAGGACTGCTGTCTTGTAGCATACACGTGATATTTTTTTATCCCACTACTGTTATGTCAGTTATGCGGTCAGTCCTGGAACTTACTGGACGTAGGCTGTAGTATAAAGTTAAGGCTTATTTGTAATATTCTAAACTTCTCCGAATGCTACCTACGATAAGCATATTGCAAATGTGCCTGTCATTGCTTTCGTGATTAGGATTTCCCATACTTTTTGTCACATAACTGAAGAATTAATGTTAAGGCCACTGTTTCCAATTGTGGTAGAAAACCCAAGCAAGAAATTTCATTGCCCCGGCGGCTGAGTGGTCTAAATGCTGACTTCTCGCCATTTGCCCAAGATGGGATTCCTGGCGGATGAGGCATGGGTGGTCTGTCTTACGGCACTGGCTCTCCCTTCCCCTTCCCCTCTCTAGAAACAGTGTCCAAAAATTAGGGACGGGCGACTGCTTATATGGTATATATAGCCCAACAGTCGCTCATAATGGTCGTTAGGCCGCGGGTGGCCGAGTGGTCAACGTTCGTGACTGCCATGGAAAGGACCTCAGGTTCGATCCCAGGAAGGTACGAACGCTCGACCCACTAAATATCCGCCGTGCGTGGGATGGGCACGTTAAGCCGTCGGACCCCGGTAGTAAATAAGGGCGTCTTCTACCTCGCTTCCGTGTGACTTTCCTATCGGGCACTCTAGCCCAAATCTCCTAGCTTCCTATTTCTAAGGGTTGTTTAAGACCTGGGGTCAGACACTCCCTTCCTAAAATCCTTTACATATGATCATGATCATAATGGCCGTTAAACTCCAGAAAAAAATCTTTCCTAGAGTGCTGTAATTTTCATAATTTACCAAAAAAAAATTATTCTTATCTGAATTTCGAATATTTTTTGTGTAAAATGCTATGCAAATTATGTGAAAGAAATTTTAATGTTTGAAAAATAATTTTTCATGCATGTTTAGAAACAAAATCTGCAAGTACTTGAGTTAGGTTCATAGATGAAGCAACATCATTGCCAATCTTAAATACATTTTGAAAAGCTGCACTCCCCTTGGAATTTCGACTGTTTATCGTTTCAATGGGTTTGTTTTATTTCATCTTTTCAAAGATAATACAGATTAAAAATGAATGCTGATAAAAATCAACATAATATTGTGCTCGCTTATTTTTCGGGCGCAGCAACAGAGATGATAGTAATTTTCATCTTCTTGTGGGTGCAGAGAACATGGATTTCAGCGTATGAGCTGGGTTTTTTTTTTAGTTACCGATCCCTCAGAGAAAAATCTAAGGCAAAGGTTTCTAAAGTTTTCGGCATCACGTCCCTTCTTGAATTGTTCGCGACCCCTCACGCCTCCCCATTTCACCTATATCATCATTCAACAAGCTTTCAACAAAAATTTCAACAATTCGTAAAGAAATTCAAAATGCAAACTAACTTAAGAAACTAAGAAGTGCGATTGACGACTTCGCGAGTTGAGAAATCCTCGGCTTGAAACTGCACAACATCCGGTAGATTCCTTTGTTGCTTTTTAACGGCGCCTAAAATTGAAAAGCGTTTTTCACAGAGGCACGTCGACAGAAACGGAATGATAATGCATAGCGCTTCTTCTCCAGCTTTCGGACAAATTAGGAAATATTTTGCCCCAAATTCTTCCAAGCTCGAGTTTTCGAAATTATTTTTTGCATTTGAATCATACAGTAGAACCAGCTTATTACGAAGAGGTCGAGACCGACGGAAATCCTTGTTAAATACGCTTTGGGGAGAAAAATCATGTAAAAATATGTGTGCGTGATAACTTGCATATACGTTTATAGTGTGTATTCAAAAACGATAGCCCCTTGGAGTGGGTAGTGGAGAGGGTTTCTTACACAACTCACTTGTTGGGCACGCTTTTCTATCAACATTCTTCCACTAGCACATCAAGATTGCCATTCTTCCAGTTCGCCGCCATTTCTGTTTGTCTGTTCGAGGACAGTGGGCAGCAGATTTTCTTTGCGTTGTTAAATAGGGGATTTCATTACAATTTTTTACTTCTCTTTTTAAAAGTGATCATCTTGGCTTTTCTCTACTTCGTTAAATCCGGGATTTCATTAAATTTTGTTCGTTAAACACGATCCAATTAGCTTCTAAAGTTCCTGTTTTGCCCGTTAAATCCCAGATCTCGCTAAAAACGAGCTCGTTATGAGCCGGTTCTACTGCATTTTACAAAATTCGAGCGCTTGTGCTTACAATGCTTTTGGTAAAGAACCGGCATCAGGGTTGAATGCTATTTAGATCGTTCTGCTTACCCATCGATTGAAGCTCTACGTGTGAAGATAAATTTCGTTTTATGAATTTCGGAAATAAAAAAAATGTTTAAGCTTATAACAATACATTTTCGTTATGGAAATCTCACAGTTTCGCTCCTTTCCATTGAGGGGTACGCCCCAGAGTTTGGGAACCAATGACCTCAAATGTAAGGAGTCGCCGCCCATCGCTAACTTAGAGCTAGGTTCATTGGCACTAGTGAGGAAGGGAACCAGAGCCATAAAACAAACATAGTGTCCATATATAGATCGATAGGTGAATCTAGTTGTACAAGTCCCAAGGCGGGAGGGAGCAGTGGTGCAATCCTGAAAAAAAAAGTGGTTTGGAGCTCCGAAGACCGGCTCAGGCGTTATCGACTTCAGCAGGTATGCTGGGAGTGGTATGCGCCAACAAACCTTTGAAATCGAATACCTGAAATGTAAATCGGCTGGACATGTTGCCAGAAAAAGGGACCATTGATGGACAACCAAAATTTTAGACTGGATACCAAGGAACAGAAAATGACTCAGAAAGTGACCACATAGGAGATGGATGAATGAAATTCGAAAGCATGCCGTAGTAACATGGAGGAGACTGGCTCAAGACAGACAGTTGTGGAAGAAACTTGGAGAGACCTTCATCCAGAAGTGGATTGATAATGGTTGACAATGATGATGATATATATGTACTGTCTGGTACCCACTTCACGGCTATCTATTTCTGAGGTGGTATCGGTAAAAAAAGAATCTACGAATTTGTGCATAGTATAACAAACGAGTTTGTCCGTGCCGGACATCGAACCCGGGTACCCTCACTCCGGAGTAAGTCGCTCTCCCAACTGAGCTACGCTGACATGTGCTCTCACTGCTATCTGCCTTTATCTCATGTGCGTTCTGCGGTGAAGGCACGTCACAATAGCCACCATGAAAAAAAAATAGATAGAGAGAGAGAGAGAAGAAAAAGAAAGGCCACCCCGGTGGCGCAGTGGTCTAAGCGATGGCCTCTGATCATTCGTCCGAACGGGGTCCGGGTTCGAATCCCGGTGAGGCATGGATGTTGTGTTTGTCTTACGGTACTGGCTCTATCCCTTCCCTGGAACCAGTGACCCTAAATTAGGGACGGGCGACTGCTTATAGCCCATTGAGTTGCTCACGGTGGTCGTTAAACCTCCAATCAAAAAAAAAAAAAAAAAAAGAAAGAGGAAAAAAAAACCGCGGTTAAAAGTTTATTTGAGTTACACAAAATCTCGATTTCGATGGGCGACGATTGAATAAATAAATTTTAAAAAGTCCGATTCAGTTAGGTAAGAAGTAGCTTGCCCCCCCCCCCACCAGTCCTTTACTGAACCCCTGGGAGGGAGGGGGCCAAAAACATCAACTGAGGACACTCTGAGCTATAGATTATGGTGTTGTTACAGAATTACATATCTCAAAGTCTCCTCTTTTTCGTTAATTTAATTCTCACTACAGTGTCGTTAATAACTAAAACGAAAAGTTTCTTCATCCTAATACGACGAAATTTTAACACTGCTGGTGTGAAAAATCAAAGACGAAATGTAAAAATAATTGCAATAATTTTCTTTCTTAAAAATAAAAACTTGATCGAAATTTTTATAAGCTAGCTTTCCAAACCAATTTCTTCTAGGTAAAACAATGAAGATGCACAGTAAAGGAGACTTATGGATGGAAAAAATAAGTGCATACAAATTTTCTCTAAAAATCCTCCAATTTTCGATTATCAAGTAAATATTTCTTTGTGGGTAAATAACTTCTTAGAGGATCTGTAACAGCAATTCACAATCTGGCGGTCACTTCCCTGATTTTACTCTTCATTACTTCACGTTATTTATTTATTTTATGCTCTTCCGAATTTCGCATTTTTCCGACAAACAGCCACCTGTTTCTTCCTCACCTGCACACACACACACACACACACAAAAGTGACTACACGATCGAAAATCACTGGTACAACTGTTCCTACTGATTCATCTTGAGAAGTTAAAGCTTCTTTTGAGCTATCGTTTTTGCTGTTTTATTATCCCATCAGTTAGGCTATCCATAAAATTATCTGAACCTTGCTCTTAAAACAAGTTCAATGTTTAAACAAATTAAATAAAATATTTAGGCTTGCAATATCAAAGTAACTTTCATGAACCACGAAAAATTAAAATTTAATCATTTATAACTTTTTTGGGTGAGGAACTAAGCTCCCTCCTAGCTAAGGAC
Source organism: Macrothele yani (assembly GCA_039090855.1). Classification (NCBI taxonomy): domain Eukaryota; kingdom Metazoa; phylum Arthropoda; class Arachnida; order Araneae; family Macrothelidae; genus Macrothele; species Macrothele yani. The sequence continues at coordinate 68,332,836 of CM077016.1, read as the reverse complement.
TGCAAGAAGTGAGTATTGTAACCGTGCTGGGCCACCAAGCGATATCGGTCGAGAGTACAGCTGTTTTTACGTGCATGTAACCGCGGGGGTCAGAGGGAGCAGCTGCCCCGTCACTTTTGCCGCCTCACTTTTCTTCCTGTTTAATTATGTCCCAAATCGGAAATCAGATAAACATTTGGATTTTTTTTCATTTCATGCCTTTTAAAATTCCTTCTGATGAAACAAAATATTAGTTTCTATTTTCACTATTTAACCATCTAAAATATTTAGGCTTGTAATATCAAAGTAACTAATTTTATGATGCCATCCTGAGACGCGGGTTTACTCTCCTCTGTGGTCTCAGAAAAAAAAAAATTCACGAATTACTATCTTTATAAATACCAGTATGAGAAAAAAGTAAAAAAAATAAATAAAGGAACGTCTCACGAAGTACCAGCCCTATTAGAAAACAGTTATTTTGAAATTCCTGAAAGTTTTTGTTCTTTTATAAGAGCGCGAGAACGTTTTCTATTTCCTTTAAGTATAATAAAATCAATCTTTCTTTAAAGAAAGAAAATGGAAGAAGGGGAGAAAGGAATGAGATGTACTATCTTTATACGTATGTAGTTTGATGTATAAAAAGGGCTACGGTTCTTGTGAAATTTATACTAATGTGGAGGTTCAAAATCAACACAGTTAAACACAATTTACCATATAAGTAAAAAATATTTCATATCGAAAAACGCTATAACATAGAACTCAAGTTTTATATTAATTTAATCGATTTAATATTTTATCTGTAGAAGTTCTAATGACGTCATCACGTCCTGTTTTACAACAGCACGGTCATTTTGACGATCTGTCAAAAAAAAAAAAAAAAAAAATGCGGATCACGGACTGTTTATCTTGACCCCGTTGTCAAAAAATTGTTCCGGCGCCTCTGGCTTTGTGGTGTGCTGTTAAGAAATGCTGATGAGAAGCCATGGAATGATTTCTGGTATTCGCAGGGTTACCGCATCCCAAGGCGTATTCAAAGAAACATCTGCGCTGCATCTGAGCAATTGAACATTTCGCTGTTCTTTGTATCTTCGAGGGAACTCCCCAAAATCCCAACAAAAGACGAAAGCAGGCTACAGCAGATATTAGCCACATGCTTTTCTTAGCTCTGACTTCTTGTTACTTAAGCCGTGCAATAAAATACGAATACAAGATGCAGAATCGTAACTAGGAATTTCTGCGCCAGGGGAAAACCACAAAATATTGCGCTCCCATCTGTCTTTCTATCTCTATATACAGTACACCTATATCTCTAAAGGCAGAGTTATAGACAAAATTTAAAAACAAAAATTATTTTTTTTAACTAACATTCTGAAGATCATGACGCGCAACGCAGCAGTGGCGAAAAATCAGAGCAAACAAACTACAAAGCAGAGACTGAAACAAAACGTTTTTTTAACGATGACAAAAATTAGAAATTGAAACTCAAAACCCAACAGGCAAGAGAAAAAAATAATAAAAAATAAAAAATAGCAAATAAAAAATAATCAAGTAAAAATAACAAAACCAGAATGCAGAAAGTGTTGTGACGTACGTGCCAGCAGGACGCACACGACATAAAGGCAGATAGCAATCAGAATCAACGTCTGCGTAGCTCAGTTGGTAGAGCGACTAGTTCCGGAATAAGCGGACTCGGGTTCGATTCCCGGCGTAGACCAAAAATGACGGAGAAATTTACTTCGTTATAGTGTCGATAATGCCGAGCCTTGGCTTTATCAAGGACCAGCAAAACTCTGCATTTTCTCTCTTCCACAAAGACCTAGTTGAAAATGGGTTTCTGCAAAGCCATAGATGCAAGTATAAGTACCCCCCCCCAAAAAAAAATTATTTTACATAACCGCCCTCAAAGGTGCGGAAAAAAATGATTTAGCAAAAGTTTTAGCATACATTTATCACTTTCCTGGCCTAACCCATACTCATTATCTCCCACAAACACAGAAAAACGTTGTCAATAAACAAGAAGATCGAAGGCCATTTGGAAGGTGGGTAAACTCGGAGGAGACTGTCTCAATACAGAAAGTTATGAAAGAGGCTTCAGGGAGACCTTCATCGAAGAGTGGATGGATAATGGTTGATGATGATACACATAAATATAAACTTCTCGACAAAAAAAAAAAAATTACGTCACATTCCAACGTTATTATGTAGGACACAAATAAACTAACGAAACAGCTTTTCCTAACTGCTTTGTACATCGTCACATCAAGCGGACTGAATGCAGCGGGCACTTGTGGCTCGCAGTGGCAGTAATAATTGAATAGCCCCCGGAGAATATTCAAGAATGTGTACGACATCCATACTTACAACGTAGATGTAACGGCGCCCTCATTTCTGAACGTGAGTAGCTAACATCCCTTAGCATTTTGAGGAAGAAGTGTTTTAAGCTGCCAAGGCTACAGAAGCTATTGAAACATTATAAGCAAAATCTGTAAATGCACCAATGACAAAGCATGGAGCGAAAAAACTGCACTGGAAATTTGCAAAAATATTTCAATTCTAGGTTTAATCAGTTTGAAAGAAGTGATTTTTAAGCATTCTCTTGAGCTGCACCCGGGAAACCCGCCCTACCTACCCAGGCCTAGTTACGCTCTGACAAGATATGAATTTACTGCAGCTGAACACGTGACCCAGTTGTAGTGTGATTTGTCTTCTGGGCCGCTGAGTTCGAAACCTGAACCGAGCCCTGCGGTTTCCCTTAAATATTAGGAGGAATCAACTTTCCCTAATTTAGGGTGACTAGAACTAACAAGCGGAAAGAAAAATGGCAGTAAGTACACCCTTTTCTTGTCCGGACGCAGTCTTAGCGAGGAGACAACATAATGACCTCAATGTACAGAATAATTTTCTTGTGAGAAACGCTGTAATCGATACTCCGCTTTCTTTTTGTTACAAACATGTTTTAATGAACTAAAGAACAAGTAAAAAAAAAATTAAACTAATATGTATCAATGTAACAATAAAAGACTGTATGTATACGTTAGGATCCAGGACTTTTCTTTCAAAAAACTTCGACGCGGAAAATCACCCGCAACTGGAATCGAATTTCCTGGAATTGAGAAATATCCTCAAAGTAAAGTTTCGTTGCAGAATTTCTTTGTACTAAATGGATAACAGATTGCTTTTCTTAACAAACGTGCGTCAGTGGTTTGCCGTGAACTAAGCAGAATGAAAATAGTTCGAATAGAAAAAATGACTCACAGTGAAGTTGCGAAATATCGTCTGCACTTCACGCTTCGAAGAAGTTGTGGTATTTGTACACCTGCCCTGAGCGCGTGTGGATTTTGAAGGTGCGCACGTAAGGTTGGCTTTTGTTATTCATCTGCGCCATCAACAGTAATAACTAAATATGTATTGATACTCCATTTTTAGAAGAATAATCAAGCACATTCAATTAATTTTATTTGCAGTGTTTTTCATGCTCAGTTAGGTTTTCTCACTTAGGTGTCAATTCCTAAACTTCCAAGTTTTTCTAGTTTTAGTTTAAACCTGTCTGATGCTCTCATCTACAACGCCATCTTGATCGATTTCTTTTCACAACAGCTGTGTATTGCCGCATTTGTTTCGTTCAATATAATCAAGAACTCTTACTAATGGATAATGATCGGAGTTTATCTTGACCAATTTGACTCTGATTCCTCCCCAACCACGAGTACTAATCTTGAACGACTTGGATTCTGTGGTGCCGTGTGAACTTTAACAAAAAAACAAAAACAAAAAACATTTGGCTTGGAGATTTGGTAACCTTCAATTTCGTAAAACTCAAACAACATTCATGGAAGACACGTTGGTTTCCTACACTCAGTAGCGGACCTCAGGAAAAAAAAAAAAAAAACCCAGCGTAAATTGAGAATGTGTTGCAAGAAAGGACAAGTTTACGCATGTATGATGCTGAAAATGTGCGAGAGTTTCGTTTGAAAAGCCCGTTATCGACCCAGGTAGAACAAATCCAGAAATGAGAGAAACAAAAACCCATGAAAAAGGGTACTGGACGGTTTTCATAGAGGATACGTTCTTCATCCACTGCAATGCAGTCCTCATAAATGCTGCTGCATGCTGTGAATGCAACAACATTTATGAGGACTGCATTGGAGGGGTGGGACCCGGCGGGTCCACTCGAGAAATGGCCCATTTTCTCATATTCTTTTGCATGGATTTTTTGGAACGAACAAATAATTGTTTTGGTACTTGTGAATAATAATTGTTAACTTCATTTTAGTTTTATTTCTGTCTGAAACGTTACTTTCTTAAAAAAAATTAAACGCTTTCTTGTATCTATACGTTGGGTGTTTTCTCTGTACTTATGTGATAAAAGTGCATCTGACCAAGCACACTATTTTTAATTAATTAAGCTAAAGCCAACTACAGTTAGACGCAGGTCGTTGGAGAGGCCAGGGTCATTGATAGGCCCTACCCTCTTTTCGAAATCTTGAAGGAGACACTAGCACCCATAGTGATCGCCCAACATCCCCACACTCTTCTTCATATACAGACAAAACAATTCTACGGCAGCCGAAATCGATGTCTGCCCACATTTATCTTGAAGGAAGACAATGATTTACCAATACTAGTCCACATGGGTCAAAATAATGGGTAGACTTTTAAAAGACGTTTACTCAAGGAGTAGATACCAACACCATTGCTCAAGAGGCGATCGTTGACCAAAAAATTTATAATCAATTTCTTAGAAAAATGTGAACATTTCAACTTTCAGGATGATCTTCATGGTGATTTAGCAAGAAATTGGGTCTTTGAAAGACTCGAGATTTTATTTTTATTATTTTTTTTTTGTCAAACTTTTGATGGAAAATAATTATCTGGAATTTCAAAAATCCGCTTATGGTTGAATGTAGCGTAGTTTTGACGTTACATTCAAGCACGATCGGATTCCTAAAATTCTTTTACCGTTAAACTATTAAAATTTGTCCATGATTCGTTTCGTTTTACAACGAGTATTTCAACAATTGTCTTTCATCCAGGATCTAACAGAATTTTTCCTCGTGAAGGCAGTGCTCGAAATGGGCCGGTATACGCCGGTACGGCATACCGGCACTTCTTTCTTCCCAGTATTTCATACTAGCAATTTTTTTACCCGGATTTTACATACCGGCACTAATTTAGTAGTGGGAACTGCAGAAATGATTTCTTTTTTAGTCCCTGACTTACGAGCGCGCATTCTTAAACATAGAAACCTTACGTGCCTCGTGCCCTTGAGAAACAGCTGGATGGGAACCGTAAAGGGTAGAGAAGTGGTGTACACATGAGCTATAACACAAGTTCAATCCTTCAGAGGAAAAGGATAGAAATGAAACTTATTCCTTGTTATTTGCAGAAAGCCTCTATATTTCGGCTTATAATACAAGTTGCTGTAATGACTATTATCCTTATGTTTTACCTGAACCTTGGAGCAATCTTGTTGGGAAAGACAGCACAATAGCAATTGCTTCTGTTAAGTGATCATTGGCTAATTATGCCTTTTTTTGATTGTCTTGTTATCTGGTATATCATGTGACATTGACATTGCCTTTCCCATGATGCATCTACTCCACGTACTTAAGACCAGCATGTAGCCACATGGTGAAATTACATCTGATGAAGGTGTCAATGTGACACCGAAAGTGCTCATGTGCTTTTAAACTGTATATAGATTTCATTTTTTAGCTGAATAAATATCATCGTGCAACAAGACGGATTTCTTTTAATACTAGAAATGAAGCTACCATGATCACATCTTGCCCAAGCCCCAGATCATCCTCCCCCAAAAGATATCTGTAAGTTTTATTATATCATTAATTTAATATATTCAATTTGAAGAACTTCTTCATAGAATGAAAAATTAAGAGTAATAGATTAAACAGAAATTCTAGTTTTGCAACAATAAATATAAACTTTTTCCACTTCGGTCTTTTTTTTTTTTTTTTTTTTACGGTGATGAGATTGCTATTGATTTAAGATTGAATATTCATTCTGATTGCTGAGATTCTAGGCTTTCTACTTCATGAAAGTCCCTTTTGGAAGGGGGCTGTCTTCTCGGCTCGATAGCTTAAAGTTCTGGGTTCAAGAGTCCAGCTGAATCATTAATGATTAGCCGAGGTTTGGAAGTCTCGTTAATCCGCTGGTCTCGGGGTATAGACCCCGTTATAAACAAGTATAACCCCAATCCTCGGCGTAGCATAAGTAGTGCCTGCCGGATCCACAAACCCACCAACTGAAATCGACCGCCATCGTTTCTGACTTATGGTGCAATATTATTCCATGGAATTGCCAATTACATTTTCACACAAAGGAGTTTTTCTTCTAGGGGTTCTTTTCTTTTACTTTTCAGTTTTGGGGATTTTCTGGCGAAGGTATTTTTCCGAATGATTTTTAGCTAAATATGAGCATACCGGCACTTCAAAATTTTAATTTCGAACACTGCGTGAGGGGGATTTATGAAGAGTTTCCCTTTAAGTACGAGATTTCGTTCGTCCCAACCCGCTCCTGCATCCAATAGTTGACGAGCCGGTCGTATAAGGTTGAGAGAACGTGCTGGACTTCATGCAGTTATACTTCGATTCACCCAAGATAACACTGCAATTTAAGGTACAAGAGCCTACCTACCCTACGCTCTCACTGAGCCTTCGCGTCACTCCCCAATGTGTCCCGCTGTTAGCAACTGTCAATCACTTCCCCCATCAACTCATTGGCATCCTTGTCTCTCAAGCACTGCATATCTACGCATGCGTGTGTTGCAGGGGCGAAGCGTCGGGGTAGACTTTGAGCTACCCAAGAGTAAAATGTCAGAACTGATTTTGTTATTACTTATTATATTTATTTAGTTTTTCACTAATACAACGGAAAGAAATCTCATAATTAAAGGTAACGCTGGACAATTTATTTGCAAAATTACGTTATGTCCAACATTTCCTTTTAATCGTAAAATCTGAGAATGAAAAGTGAGACTCGAAATCAAGAGTCTCACAGATGAACAAACAAGTAAAACTGCAACACATAACACTACCAAGGTTCAGGGCCAATTCACATCCAGTTGTATGGATCGAAAGATGAAGTAATAGTCTCTGGGTAGGGTCCCCTGATTGGAAAGCTGTTAAAGAAGAAAAGGAAATTAGAGTTGGAACTAAAAGTGGCCGCGAGAGGATTGCACTTTTAACAGTTGTGAAAAAAGTATTAACTCCTATTACTACCTAGGGGAGAAACTGGGTCGGTGCTGGCCGAGGGGGAAAACGACAAGACTAAGAGAGAAGCCGACGATTTCCCGGCGAGGCGCTAGAGAGTACGATGGACGAATGGAAATTGTAATTCCTGGTAATTCCTTCTGATTTGGTAATTCCTGGGGAGCTGGTGCGAGAAGTTGGTGGTGCACTAGAAATTAAAAAGCATAAGAGAGATATATGAGATATTATTCAAAGCAGTGTATTATGAGATTTTATTTACCTATGCCTTTTTTTTTTTTTTTTTAACGCAAGTAGTAATGACGGAGTTGACTGCTTTGAGTAGTTGGGAATTTAAGGAGCTAGGGATTTTATCATTTTAAGGGCCAAACTAGGGACAAGGGTATTTGGGTGTGAGATAATTATTTGTTTGTTGAACAGAGATTTGTCCGGGAAATTAGGAGATTCAAAAATTTTAGCAGTAAGAAGAAGTCGGACAGCCGCGCGAAGGAAGAAAAAAAGACAAAAAAGCGGCTCTTTTTAGAGCCGATCGAGGTTGTGGGAAATTAATTATTGTGGTGTTAAAATTTGTAACGCTGATGCACCGTCCGTTCTTGAGTACTATACAGGCAAAAATAGTCGTGTTGAAATAGAAATTCGTTTCTAATGAGCTCGCAGATTAGGTTATGAGAGTTGCGGATCGCACGGTGAGCTCGTCTTTGGCTCCGCTTTAAGTTGGGTAGTATATAGACTCCGTAACGAGGGGCCGTGGATGGCCTAGTGGTCAACGTTCGTGACTGCCACGGAGGAGCCTCAGGTTCGATCCCGTTAGGTACGAACACTCGAACCACTAAATATCCGCCGTGTGTCAGATGGGCACGTTAAGCCGTCGGACCCCGGGTACTGCCCCCCGGTAATAAATAAGGGCGTCTTCCTCCCCTTTCCACCTAGCTTCCGTGTGACTTTCCTATGGGACACTCCAGACCAAATCTCCTAGCTTCCTATTTCTAAGGGTTGTTCAAGACCTGGGGTCAGACACTCCCTTCCTAAAATCCTCTACATATGATCTGATCTGACTCCGTAACGAACACTGAGCAAACGCGGGTTTGTATCGCGAACGTAATGGAGACGGGAGTAGACGGCAGTTTTGCACTTTGAGAATCTCGGGAGATAGTATTGACTATGAAATTATAGGGGAGATGGGAATTATGTAATGATTCTTTTCTTAGGAGATTGGACGGCCAGAGGCCGTCCTTTAAAGTTAAGTAATTAACCACAGTGCTGTACACAAAATTTAAAGTCTGAGCTTTTTCTGGAGTTTTGTAATTTTTTTATTTTTTTTTTTTTTGCATAATCATTAGATAACAAGATAGAGAATGGGAAAGGATAGAGGGTTATAGCTGAAAGGAGGCTGGGGGTGGGGGAGGGGACTACTCTGTGCTCGGGAGACTTAAGAACTGGAAAGTTTTAAAAAACTCCAGCTTTTATTGGAGCGTAAGCTCTTGGAGTTTTCTCGAGACGCAGAGCTGGGAGCCGAAGAAGAGGATGAGGAAGCACGGTCGGAAGAAGGAAGCTGGCGAGGAGGGGATCTGCGGGTGGGAGCTCTGGCGCAAGGCCGGGCTACTGGTCTCTTAGAGGAGGGAGTGGGACGAGAGATTTCTCTGAATAATTCAACCAAAACTTCAGCGCCAACAAGCCTTAATTTTGAGAGTTTCAGAATGGAAGATGACTAGTTGGCGGGAGAGACCAGTGTTCCTGTCCTGAAGCCGCAAAATATTTTCTGAGTGGATACCATGCGACGTTAAAAACTCAGAAATTTCGCTGTTGGGAATCTTGGTGGGCATCCCCTTGATCAAGTATTTCCTGGACACGAGGCGAGGTGAGGAGGAGGAGGGCCGAAGTCGCTTAGGAGCGGGGGAAGAGGAGGAGGAAGAAGAAGAAGATGCGGCTGACTGCAGCTTAGAGAAGAAATTTGTATTTTGAAGTTCCTTGTTGATCACTTCTTGGAATTTTAATTGCAGGTGGGAGATGGAGGTGAGTTCCAGGAGATGTTTTTTAAACTTTTGGAATTTTTCGACTGCTTTGTTGATCTTGTCACAGCTGAGTTGAGCATTGTTTTGGAACTTTTGCATAGGTTCCTGCAGTTGCTTGTTTAGAGCTTCGAAGTGAGTTGTCAGTGTCTGGGAATGTTCAGCAGTGCCCGGGAGATTTTGCAGGAAGAGTGTGATGGTGGTGAGGATGCTGAGGATGGATGAAATGGCAGCTTGGTTGGAGTTGATCCCCTCCATCAGGCACTTAGTTGTGGCAAGAAGCTTTGGTTTTCCCTTAGCGAAGTCCTCAGGCAACGCAATTTTTGAGTGGGCATCCAGAAGTCCTTGGTGGGTTTCCTCGATGCTGGTTTGGGCTGCAGCCAAGGAAATATGGGTGGGGGAGTTAGAGGTGGGAGGATCTGCAGAGTTAGAGTTCATAGTGATAGGATGAAAAGAGAGCGAAAGTGAAAAATGAGTTGGAATAAACTTACCAGCAGAACCAGACAGCAAAGTGGCAGAGAGTGAAAATTACAGCATATAGCAGGAAAAATGGTATAGCAGGAAGGGAAGTTAGAGGGGGGGTTGGGTTACGTAAGAATGGCTGTTGAAAGTCGGAGGGAGATCAGCAAGGAAAGCAGGCAGGGCACAACATTAGTGCTTGGGAGATGTTTTCTTGGTAGGGAAGTAATTATTTGTATAATAAAATAGATCAGACCATTAAATTTGGAGATACAGGATTTTGACGGAAGCAGAAGCCGGACAGCCGCAGAGAAAGAAAAAACAACAGCTCTTGTTGGGGCCTCGCTTAGTTAAAGTAGGTTGTGATTGAGTAGTAGGAAATTTAGAGAGCTAAGGAATTTATCCTCATTTTGGGCCAAACTAGGGACATGATTGCTTGGAGAGGAGATAATTAGTTGCTTGTTGAGAAGATATTCGTCCCGGAAATTAGGAGATGCTGAAATTTTGGTTGGTAGCAGAAGTCGGACAGCCGCGAGAAAAAGAAAAAGGAAAACAACGGCTCTTTTTGGGGCCGTACGATGCGAACCTAAGGGAGATTGGAGCAGTGCACTGAGAGTACTGCATATATATATTCAGTCAGACACAGTGAGGATGCAGGATTTGTCATTTTTTATGTAGGACTTCCGTCCACAGGTAGTAGAGTTTAGGTCCCAGCCACCTACAGCGAGATCGCCTTTTGGGCAGGACACAGAAACGGAAGGAATGAGAGCAAGTCTAGCGACTTTGACAGAACAGTTTGTAGTGAGATTAGAGTACAGTAGATGGCGCCACCGTACAAGTACGATATTGCACATAGATGGGTGAGAGAATTTCAGGGGGGACATAGGAAAGGATACCCATTTTACCAGTGGGTCCAACCTGGGGGCCGTCACTTTACGTGCTCGTCCGATATTCAGCGATTGTTAGTAAATCACACCATCTCTGAAAGATCAGCCCAGGCTTGAACCTGGGGACCCAGCATCGACAGTCTGAAACACTAACCACTAAGCAATCCGCGGCTTCTGAGAGTACTGCTGCCACAGGAAACTTATTTATAGCTCTGTGGAGTTTGTTAGGGTGGACTGGAGACTAGTTTCAAATGAAAACGGATGCCGCTGATTGGTTGTTTCTTAGTCGAGGCATTGGGGTCCGAAATCTCGGTTCTTTGCCGTAGCGCAGAGAAAGGCAGTAATCACGGGTTTGTTTTTGTTATGCTAAAGTGGAACTTGTGACTGACTAATGGGTGTGTTGTCAGTGTTGTGTGTTTAATTTTTATTTTTTAAGCGAGAAATGGGCGAACAAGAAAAGCTCATGCTCCAGTTAAATATCTACTGGAAAGTCCGATGTCTACTTTATCTTACGAAAAGAAATGTGAGTTAAAATATACCGATCTTTGTGGGTCTAAGTTATATGAAATGGAAATTATTACCTTTGTTTTTCGTTTTCAGGATCGGTTTGGCAACAGTTTAATTTGCTGACAGTCTGATCTGTGATTAGGTTTCCCAAGTTATGAAAAGAAAAATTGCATTTATGTAGCAGAAGTTTTTAAAGATACAGTGCAGCAAACAATGACAATGGAAATCAATATGTTGGTACTAAAATATTTACATGAATATAATATGCCCTTTTGATAGCGTGCTATATATACGTTAGTTTGACTGAAAAAAAAATTTTTTTTTAGTCTCTCCAACACTTCGCCGCTGGTGTGTTGGCCTAATTTTAAAACTTAATTTCTGAAAATAGATCATTTTTAGATTTGTCTAAAATAACTACAGTATATATATTTATGAGCAAACAGCTAGGACAAAATAAAATATGATTCTGGGCAACAAATGCGTTGGTTTTCACGGAAAATGTTCGGAACTACTTTTAGTCGCGGCGATAGGTTTCACGTACCTTCCCCTTCAGTGTCATCTTAAGGTGTATCGAAGTTATAGTTGATGTGCTCCTGCTCATGAAGATATCGTTCAACGATACGGGCACAATGAGGGCGTGCATTATCGCATTGTTAAAGAAAATTTTCACCTAGTTCCACCGCACAAGCTTTCATATTGGGGCACAGGTAAGGTGACCAGACTTTTGACAACAAAAATGAGGACAAAATGACATGTTGTCCTCAACTTCAATGCAAAATCGAGGACAATTTCGTTTAAAGATGAGCACATGATTCAGAACAACTTCTTGACACATTATGGCAAAGCCAAAGATAAGCAAAGAATGTTATAAACTGTACCATAATTTCCCAGTTTCATGGGAAAACATACGACGAATCTAAAGGATGGTTTACATATGAAATACGTATAAAATAGCAGTAAAATACTATCATGCAGAATATTCTAATAAAATTTTAAATGTTACTCATAGGGGGCAGCACATGCAAGCAAAGATACATTTTGATTTTGTACTGAAATTTGATTGTGATTCTGTTCAAGAAAAAATATCTGAAGCCTGAAAATTGCTATACATTAAGCGGACAGAAATCACGGAATACCTGCTGGGTGTGTGCATGAGTTCTACCCGTTTTTGTAGGCTACAAAGAAAGGAGGAGAACACAACAAATAACGTACCTAGGATTTCACATAATTGCCATCATTCTGTATGACCTCTTGCCATCTGTCTAAGAGTAGGTGAATCCCACGCCGGAAAAACTCATGTGTTTTAGAGTCAAAAAGTCATGTAATGCCGTTTTCACATCGTCCGCATCATCGAAGGTTTGGAGAGCGAAGACGTTCTGTAACGATCGAAAAAGGTGGTAGTCCTTAGGTGCCAGGTCAGGGGAATACGCCGGGTAAGGTAACTCTTCCCAACCAAAGTCCAGTAATTTTTGCCGAGTGATTAAAGCAGCATGAGGTCTGGTGTTATCATGATGAATGATCACGCCTTTGCGATTGACGAGCGCTGGCCGCTTCGATGTCAGTTGTTCTCGCAATCTGTCCAACTGTTGGCAGAAGAGGTCAGCATTTATCGTTCGGTTAGGTGCCAACACCTTCCAGTGGATTAGTTCCTGGACATCCCATCAAACACTCAACAAAACCTTTTTGAGATAAAGTCCTCCCTGTGAGGTCGATGGAGCAGACTCCGCACCTTGGCACACAGTCCGTCGACGCTTTACATTACAGCACACATCTGTCATCACCCGTTACAATTCGTCCCCAAAACGGTTCATTTCTGTGACGAGAAAGCAAAGAAACACAGGTACGGATTCTCTCCTCTCGTTGCTTTGCAGAAAGCTGGTGCGGAACCCAGTTATTGAACTTTGTGATGAACCCAAGCGCATGCATCCGTCTTTCGACTGTTGTTCTGTGTACCGACAACGTTTCCGCTAATTCTTCAACTACTGGATGTGGGTCATTTGTTATGGCTTGGTCCACATCCTCGTCAGAAACCACGGATGGACGTCCAGGACGTGGTTGATCATTACAGCTTCTGTCTCCGTCCCGGAATTTCCGACACCAATGGCGATATGTGCTATCATCAACTGCATCCTCCCCATACACTAGACAGATGTTGCGGCTGCAGTACTGCCTTTATCGAACTCGTCCAGTAAACAATGTCTCATGTGCTGTTTATCGCATGCCATGTCACACCGTCCGTGATTTCCGTTACGAATGACTTATTCGGACAAACCTAGTGCCTCTATATGCTCTACTGCTCCACGCTTTATTGGCCGAAAATTCGGCATCGCAGCGTCATCTGTGACATGACTACTCCGATCGCAATTTGCATCTATTACAAAAATGGGTAGAACTTTTGCACACACCTAATATATGTTATCTTATGAGAAGGAATATTCGAGTCCAATAACTCTACCTGAAGAAACAGTTTAATGAAAAAATGTACCGACCAAAAGTTGTAGAACTATCAATGGAATCTAGCAAATGCAACCAAAATCAGCATCAATTACTTGTTTAATTGCAAGAAAATGAATGCTGAAAAAGACGAGATTTATTCTCCATGCTATAAATATTTTAGTTAAATCCAGTTAAAACAGAAAAGAAATAACACCAAGATTATCTAGATGACTTTATTCGATGCTTCGGCATGCCTTCCATTAATACTGTGTGATTTCTAACTTAATTCAAGAAAAAAATCATCCTCTTTAGAAAATAGTTCCATACGTTTATGAGTCCATTTTCTTGCAATTTAATAAGTAATTGGTGTTAAATTTGGTTGCATTTGGTAGAATCAACTGAGTTCTACGACTTTTGTTTAGTACATTTTTTTCCCATTTCAATTTTTTCGGGAAATTTAAAAAATTGGGTACAAAACATAAGAAATTGAGGACATTTGACGTCCTCAATCAATTTTCACGGAATTGAGGACGAAGCGTTGAAATGAGGACTGTCCCCAGAAAATGAAGACGTCTGGTCACCTTAGGTATAGGACTTAATCTCGATATACTTCTCTTCAGTAATAGAGTGAAGAGTTGGATTACCACCAAGACATATGTCAGCCCACACCGCTTCTGCTACAGGCATCCTCCTCATAAACATTAGGTTCAACTATTTTAAATTTATAGCGAAAGTCCTTTTGGGCCGATGGTGAGATACGAGTACTCATCTTCCTACTCCGGAGCGGCTGTTCTACCAATTGAACTACGCCGGCAAATGCTTATCGCTGCAACTTACCGTTTTGACTTTCATCACCTCAGTTGTACGTCACACATTCTATTTCAAATCACCCAGGCTGATATTTAGGATTCGAGAGCACTTTAAGATAGTGCAGACTGTATTTTCTAAAGTCTGGCGCACCAAAATATTTCATTTACGGCATACAGGAAAATATATTCAGGGCCATATAAATTTTAAAATTTCAGGTACATTACAAAAGGAAAAAAGGTTTTAGGTAAAAGTTATGAAGAAAGTAGAGTGAAACCTGTATTGACGGTCACTCGCATTCCGCTGTCACCTTCCAAAGCGGGCAGCTTTGTCTGGTATGGGTGTTATCGCCAATGGAAACAATGCAAAGAGAACTTTATTTGGCAGCTACCTGCAGAATATGGCCACCAGTGGCGTATATTCGAGGCTAGCTGCGAAGCCCGAAGAATGCACAAATAAACGGCAATTAGATATACACAAGGAAGTCAATTATCAACGGTATTAAGCTATGTCGATGTTTCTCTGCGAAAAAATAATACATGTGCTGATTCACTTCTTTTGACTAAGAGAATCAGTCTGGCGATCAAAGACCAACGGGCCTCCTAGTGGAGGGATGACATCGTGACGCAACCAGTAGCTCAACCAGCCTTCGCCTGAGGTCTTCGCTGTGTGATTAGAAAACCTTGGATACGTTCACCGGCTAGGGTTTCCATGACAACATGGTGGAGCAGATGAAGTGTGAATGGGCAGTTGCTTTAGGCAACGGTTCGCTCAGAAAAGAGAAGACTTGGACTACTTTCGTCAATAGCATGCTCCCGCCCGTAAATGACCGTGTTTCGCGAGAGTTGTTTCAGCTGTGTGAAGTGTCAATGAATTAAAATTAGTGATATAATATATAAAATTCGTGGCTTCCGTTGGATTCGAATTGGTTTGAAAAAAATTTGTGAAAGCTTTCCTGTTCACCTACTGTCAGGACTTAAAGAACCCTATGTTTCAAATTTTGACACAGATTCAAAAATGAACTGCTTGTGTGTGTGTGTGTGTGTGTGTGTGTGTGTGTGTGTGTTGTTACCTTGATGAATACAAAAAGAAATTAGTAAGATACATTACTCGTTACATGAAATTGAATAAATCGGACATTGTGTTTATTGAGGTGTAAAAATTAACAGATCCAATACTAAAATTTCCATCAACAACTGCCGGAAGAAGTTTTTCTATATTAAAAAGAATCAAGACATATTATATACTTTAGGGAAACAAAAGGGCATGTACACTTGAGCAAGTTGGCTGTTTTGTCAATAGAGAAAAACATTCTTTTTAAATGTGATAAAGTACTCGGAAGAAACTTTTTATGGAAAAGTAACACTCAACTTCACCAAAAGGAAAGAAAAATAGAGTGCATGTACAAATAAAGTGTACAGAAGAAGAATGGAGTTCATGTACAAATAAGTGTTAAAATCTTAATCCTCATAATAATTTGGTATTATGATAGCAATAGCACGTTCCTAAAATTAATTAAAAAAGTTATTTCTATTAGTTAACAACTAAAAAATAAACTTCGCATTTAAAAAAACAAACAAACAACAAAAAAAAAAAAAACGATACTGGGGGCGGGTGATATAGCCCAGGCCTTGAACCCAAGATACGCCATGGATGGCCACCCGTTTTTGAAACGCATAACCTCCATTTGGCGGTTACTAACATGCCTAACATGCTTATTTACAAGTTCTAGAAATATAACGAAAAGACTGAGTTTAAAAATATAAAACACGTTTCTTTTTCTCCCTCTGTCACCAGCATTCACGATATTGTAAATGGTGTGTAGTCTGTCAAGTTCTTCAAATTTGTTAACAGATGTTATGGTTTTCTGTTAATTAAGATACGCGTGTTTGATCTTTAATTGTTCCAAATGAGAGCGTGAAGCCCACAGAGAAGTTTATCCCTCTTATTTCAAAGAACGTAGCTTTTTCATGTAGCTACCGTATTGTTTGAGCAGGCTTGATGGTCCGCTCCAAATGGCAAAAGAAAACACCGCTGACTTTAAGGAAGAGAAAGGAGGGTAGAGTGAAAGTGGCTTCAAAGATCAACCGCAGTAGTGCTGCTGTTGCATTCAGCATCTCCTTACCTTCCATTGCATCCGAGGAACGTGTGGTAGGAGCTCCCGATTTGCGGCAACGTACGTATGTTCCAAACATCTTACCTCATATCTCGGTCTTGCTTCTGGCTCTTAGTGAGAGATGTAGTGAATAACATTCCTAAATAACAAAACTGTAGGGAAGGAAGAAAGCAAACTACCAAACCAAAGAAAGCTGCATAAAAAAACGACAAGTCTTTATTTTATTTTCAAGTGTGTGTGTGTGGGGGGGGGGGGGGGCATGGGATATATTTGGCAAATTGAACCATCCTATTTGGCGGTCACGTGTCAAGACTTACTTTTTTTTTTACAGAAACGTTAATGGCTTTATACTAGCCAAGATTCACTGTACAACAAAAAAAGAGCTTTTTTTTTTCTCTGTTCTACACAGAATTCGAACATCAGCTATTGTGTTAAACAAATTAGGCTGGAACATCTAGCCCCATAAAAAAAAAAAAAAATGGTGTGACAGGTTAGCTTATAATCGCAACCATGAGGCGAAAAAATATCGTGTGATACTAAATGATTGTGCGAAACGGGCTCCCTCTTCCCCTTCTCATTATTGTACCAGGAGACACTCAGGGATCAAATCGAGTTATATTAAATCATAGTTTGTTTCTTTTACTGTGCACTGCGATTCCAGTGATTTGACAAATCACTGTGGCTTCAGTTGTGCAGACATTGTGATGATGCAGCTGCGATGATCTAACAGCATATGAAAATGCATGACTCTCGATATGGCCTTGAGGAATTATGGTGTTAGCCCGAACGTCGTAAAGGCGGCCGTGTTTCAGTAGTTCTCATTTACGCGCACACAGCTTTTTCAGACACCATTTGTTTAAACATTTCGAACGGCGAGACTTTCAAAACACGACAGTCTCAGGAAATAATCGTGAAACTCGGCTACTGGGGAAGTTTCTTTTCTTTTTCTTTTTTTCTTTTTTTTTTTTTTCTGTAGAGATAGGAAGTTTATTTTCTAAAATGCAACAAAGTATGTCGAATACATTTTTCACGTGAAACAAAAGTGATGGAAACACCCCTGATGCTGAAACAGCGTTTGTCCTTGTCTCCGTTTCCACAAGGGAAAACGTAACGAATAAAATTGAAATAAATGGCATCAGCGTTTCGTTTTCACTTTGAGGATTTTAGCTATTTCACTCGTAATTCAGCACCCTTTTCAGGTTCTTCGCAACTCATTGCCTTAAATGGTCTGAAACGTACTTTTGCCAAGAATACTTTGTCACGTTTCTTTATTCAACAGACAGTAATCTAGAGTGAACCGCACTGTTATCAAAAATATTTAATTTTTAATCTGGAAGTACGCGGTGTGGTTCATTTTCAGGCATTTGTGACTTCTGCTCGGATATCTTCCATTTGAACGAAAGTACTGACATCCAGCAGACAAACTATTTGCACAAATGCCTCTTAATCGTAACTGTTTTTATAAACTGCCCGCGTGTGATATTTGTAAGCCGTGAAGTAACATACAATTAGAAAGGTGTAGTTAGAGAGAGTACGACAACATGAAAAGAATTTCGTGAAAAATCCTCGGCTGAAGAGATTTTTCTGCTGCTGTTTGTTCACTTAGCCACCGCATTGGGAGGGCGGGGGAGGGGGCTCACGGCTAATAGGGCTTCTAGCTTAATAAAGTTTTTTTTTTTTTTCATTTTTGACGTTTAACAACCACCGTGAGCAACTCAGTGGGCTATAAACAGTCCCCCGTCCCTAATTTGGGGTCACTGGTTCCAAGGAAGGTACAGATCCAGTGCCGTAAGGCAAATATAACATCCATGTCCAGGGCCGGATTAAGGCCTTAGTGGGGCCCTAAGCTAAGGCATCTGAGTGGGCCCCAAGGCTATGACATCTGAGTGGGCCCCCAAAGAACTTATGAAGGGGAATCATTATGAAGACCGTTAAAGTACGAAGCTGTAGCAATATGCTTGTGATAATTAATACGTAG
The DNA here is from genome assembly GCA_039090855.1 of Macrothele yani. Taxonomy (NCBI): domain Eukaryota; kingdom Metazoa; phylum Arthropoda; class Arachnida; order Araneae; family Macrothelidae; genus Macrothele; species Macrothele yani. The sequence goes on along the minus strand of CM077016.1, from coordinate 68,314,432 downwards.
TGCATTCTTCAAACTAAAATTATCTGCAGAGTTTTCATAATAAATCACTGTATTTTCCATTGTTCGCATAAGAACATGAGTTAAAAGCTTAAGATTCCTAAATTTTGTCTTGGATTTTCTAATGATTTATCCTTGTATACTTTTCTTAGTGCATCTTTTTTGCTATGCAATGTAAAGTCACAGGGGATTTCGACCATTAACTGTTCCTGGTGCAAATTGGGAGGTTTGGGTAGATAGTAATGAAAAAGCTGATACTATCTCACCGACTCCGCTGTACACAGCGACATAAAACCTATACTCTTGGTGAGTCACTACCTTGAAATTTGTTCGTCTTCCAGCTTCTGTTTCAGAACAAGTGGAAATCATACGAGAGAAAAGTAAAACTATTTTAGAAAACTCTCGCTGTCTTTCTATGTATTATTTGCCCTGGCGTGCCTCTTGGGCCCTTGCTAATGGTAGGCCCCAAGGCTATAGCCTCTGTAGACCCCCTTAATCCGGCCCTGCCCATGCCTCACCGGGATCCGAAACCGGACCCATCTCGGTCGACTGGTCAGAAGCCAGCGCTTAAACCACTGCGCCATCGGGGCGGACATTTTTTTCTTCGGAAACTTCATATGAAACTGGCTAAGGAAATAGCCAGGAATTTTTGACGGCAGCTTTGAATGAAGTATTAAAAATAAAAGCCTTTTTTTTTTTTAATAAAGAAGTAAAATGTTTAAAAATAATTTTCGCGGTTTTAGAGTTTATAAAAACTGGATGGTGTGAAAACAGCTACTCCAGAGGACTTGAAACCCCTTTTTTACAGCCATAGCAAATAGTTCTTATACATGTATTAACCAGAGAATGTGAAAGAAACATTAACCAAAGCGATCAGTTCAATGAATGAAATTTTTATCCCAATGAGGATAAGGTGATACGCATTACAGTTGTTTCCATATAACTACGCATCTTTCAGAATTTAATTAACTAAAAGATGTTCTTCGCGGGGACGAAGGAACAAGAGACCCGTGTCATTTTTTCATAACAGAATCAAGAGAAAAAAAAATTACCATGAGCAGAACATTGTGGCATTATGTTAAGTGTTTTTTTTTTAATTTAGGAGAAAATTATTTAAGTAGCTTTTACTTTTTTTGTGCCACAATTCTTAATTGTTACTTATTTATTTGCTTCCTATGTTCTGCATTTTCGTATAAACCGGAAAATCTCAGACACTGTCGCACGGAAGTTACGTATTTTGTGCGGGTGATCGTAAGTCATTTCAAAAGGTTAGTTATCATTAGTTTCAAAAAATTAGTTACCCTTAGTTATCTACAAGAATAAAGTTTGCATGATATATCATCTTTGGCGCTAGTGTTTTGTAGTACTTTGCATTGGTATAAAACTAGGGCAATCTTTTTAATCACATCGTGCACATTTGTGTTACACGCAATAATTTTGGTTTTACGAAAAATCTTTTATGGGCATTTTAATAATTTAAATTCTTAATAATTCAAAGAATTTGAGTTATTAAAACGTCCATAAAATCTAGTTAGTAATATGGAATTCAGAAACTTCAGTAATTGAAAGCTAATATATTTTCGAAAAAGGCCCCCCCCCAAGACATTTCGGCGGAAGGAGTTCGATACGCCATAGCACTGAGTGAGTACTTTGTACTGAGCGATGTTAAAAACTGTCAGTGTATTTTTTTTTTTTTTGGATTGGTGGTTTAACGACCACCGTGATCAACTTATAACGAAGTGAATTTCTCCGTCATTTCTATCCGCGCCAGGATTCGAACCCGGGTCCACTCCTTCCGGAATAAGTTGCTCTACCAATTAAGCTACGCGGACATGTATTCTGATTCCTATCTGCCTTTATGTCGTGTGCGTCCTTCTGGCAGGTACGTCACATCTCCTGGTACGTTACATCATCTCCCCTTATTTTTCTTTCGAAGTGCTGCTCATATTTTTCCTATCTCGCGGTGTGGAAATAACATCACACCAATGCGAGATTTTGAACGGTCGGGTCATCCGGATAGTTCGGGCGCCATTATAACGAAGTGAATTTCTCCGTCATTTTTATCCGCTCCGGGGTTCGAGCCCGGGTCCACTCATTCCGGAATAAGTTGCTCTACCAATTAAGCTACTCGGACATTTTATTCTGATTCCTATCTGCCTCTATGTCGTGTGCGTCCTTCTGTCAGGTACGTCACATCTCCTGGTACGTTACAAACTCCATGGGCTATAAGCAGTCGCCCGTCCCTAATTTAGAGTCACTGATTCCAGGGAAGGGAGAGAGGCAGTACCGTAAGACAAACACAACATCCATGCTTCACCGGGAATCGAACCCGGACCCCTTTCGGACGAATGATCAGAGGCCATCGCTTAGATCACTGCGCTACCGGGGCGGCCTGTCAGTGTTGAAGATTATACAGTTCCCCAAATACTGGAATTCCAAACACTTTTGCTGATACACAGTTGTGATGATATTACGATTCTGTACAATTTTTCAGACAAACACAGGTAAGAATATTTTTAACGCCAGTCATGAGTACTGTAATTTGAAATCCCGCTAAAATTCTTATGCATTTTGATATTTTTAACAGGTTTGCTTTTCATATATCCTTAAACGAGTTGTTATCCAGTTAAATTTAAAAGAAGCTGACGAGTTGTGATACTATCATTTATTGATATAATGACAAATTGAAGTAAAGTGCTTAACGTAGATGCACTGCAGAGTCCTACATAAGCGCAAATTGTTAAACCTTCCACTCATGAGAGAGAGAGAATAATTTTTAGCTCCGAATACAGTAGATCTTCATTTATTCGAAAACCCGAACAACGGAAATTCTAAACCATGAAATAGTTAGCGATGGCCGCCCGTAAAATAAATTTATAAAATAGGTTGTGGCTTGCTTGTCTTCGGCAAGTGAATTAAAAGAGGGGAGGCGCTACTGAAGTACGCGACAACAGTTTTATCCCATGGTGAAAAGAATAACGATACCCGAAATCAGGTCCACTCTATTCTTGCATAAAATGCAACTGCTCTGCTCGGGAATCATGACATTTGTTTACCTGATTAAGCTAACCGCACACCACTTGTATTAGGCTGTTGCAATTATGTTTTGGCACGCCGCCATCTTCTGAGACAGTATTATCGCTGTCGCAAATTTTCGCCGGTCGTTGCCAGTATCTCAGTTCTAAAATCCATCAACATTTCAAAAGATTTCATCAAAATGGTTAGCTTGATTTTTTCGTATACACAATAAAGCATTTCATGAGTAGCTTTAATGCGCGTTCCTGAAGTAATAAAAACACACTTCGATCGTTGTACTGTTTAACGATTTAAGCGTCTTAACATTCAAAAATCTTTTATCCTTAAAAAGGTTATCTTTTATTGCATTTCTCTGAAAATATTACATTAGCAGAAATGTTGATTATAATTTTATAATTCCGTTGTTTTTCGCCAACATCGCAAAGAGAAGGATCAGGGAAATCCACCGACTGACCCAGAAAAGATTTTTAATTATTGAGAGAAAAAAAAAAAAAAGTTTTAATTCCAAGTAATGAAATTTCGAGCATTTATAAAATTCTAGTCAATGGCATACTGATTGACAGTTTGTCACTTTTTAACTTCTTTAATGTAATATTATTAATTTTATGAACTAATGTAATGTGCAAGATGATGAGTTTGGTTTATTGTGTATTAATGGATTGTAATATGCAGTGGAACCTCGGTTATACGTTTTTCTAGGGGGATCGCCTTAAAAAACGTATAAATGCAAAAAAACGTATAAAAGAAACTTCCAAATGTTAAATATTACTGTAAAAATTGGAATACTTCCAAAATGAAAAAAAAACAATAAAAAAATAATACTCGTAAATTTAGATTGCGTTACTTTATAATGTAAGATATTCACATATCTATATGGATGCTATTAGTTACCTTAAGCCTATGTCCAATTTGAATTTTGCATTGAATTTTTATTCTAATTTCATTAAAAAAAACGCTAGGTTAAGAAATTTTGCACCATATCATATTTCCAATACATGACGAAAAAAAAAAAAAAAACGTTTTCCTTTGAAAAATTTGTTAGTGAATCTAAATACGATTTTGCTTTATATCCAACACTCTTCTTGGATATTCTTTTCTTATAAACATCGCTCTTTTCAAAGCAGTTTGTCCACTAGTTGTTTAGCATTAGTGCCCAGTAAAGTATTCACTAAACTTTGCTTGTTCAAAATTTCTTAAATTTAGGGGGAAAAAAGAACTATGAACGTCATTTAATAAATTTTTAGCTGCATCATCTATTTTATGGCTTAAAAAAACAAACAAAAAAATTCCCGCGCCATATCAAAAGAAGCTATAGCTTCCCTAAAAGTTGCTAGCACATTTTACTCAGAGCGTTTAGTGCCAAACCAGTTTTTCATCCAACCTGATGACATCAAGGTTCAACTTTGGCTGTATACCGAGAAGGAGCACAGCAACGCTGCCTCGATTCTCTCAGAGTTGTAGAGTTGTAACAACCTGGTTACGCATAAAAGAATCAAAGAGCCGTTTTTTTTTTTTTTTTTTCTAATTTCAAAATTTAACGTGTAATCGCAAAAAAAGTATAAATGAGTCACGTATAACCGAATAGAAAAAGCGACAGAATCTGCACTAAAATATCAGGACTAACGTAGAATTACGTATAAATGGGAAAAACGTATAATTGGAAAACGCATAACCCTAGGTTCCACTGCATATAGTATTTATTATAAATCTGTTGGTAAGAAAAAGGAAGGAATTTCAAACAAATATTAGCTGTCTGCTAATTTTAATCAAATCTTAGGTGCACCCCCAATATCTTTTGATTGGGCATGCGGTCTGTAGCACGAAACCAGTACAGAACAGCTGCCATACTCCCAAAAATACCACTGATTTTATGTATTAGTCACATAATTAGTGATTTCATGCGCTTGGTAAATGAATTACTGACCGCAAGAATGTGGGTACTTCAGAAGAAAAGGATCCCACTGCTAGTAATGCAAAGTAAAACTTACTGCGATCAGCATCATATGAGAGTCAAATTATGGAAACAAAACTGACGCTGCCAAAGAGCTACTGCCCAAGCAGGTGGATATCAGGAATTTTACACGGCTGTATATCGGCAACAATCCACAACTCATACTTTATCTACACGTGCTTTAACTAGCGGCACACGTAATCGAGCTTAAATGTAAAACAAATTAAAGAGAAAAGCCATATTTCTTATGAATATTTTGTTCACTTCTTATTTTATCGTATCAGTTAGTCACCTATTAACATCTGTCTATGTATTATGCAAGCATCTTATGTTGTAAATAAAGCCTAAGGCTTAACTGTGTTACTGTATCCCATTGTTGTGCACACAAAATAGCTAACATCAGTTCTTTCATAGCATTTTTTTTTATTAGCTATTAAATGTTTTCTTTTGTGCCTGAATACCAAAAAGGAATCAGTATTTTTAATACAAAGATTATGATGAAATACTTGTTTGGTACAAGTGTCTGCTAAATGTATTATATTTTTTGTAAAAGAATATTTTATCTTTGGACGAGAATACTGTTGAATTAAATTATGTAAGGATTTTTTGGATTTCTGTCTTAACAAAAGTAGATAAAAGTGGTTTTAATATATTTTGGAAGCTTTCGTATTGTTAAATAAAATTTGTATGCCTGTCATGTAATTTTTAACTAAAGTACGGTGCATATGTATTTTACCGCTTACCGAATGTTAAAGTCAGAGGCATTACTAGGCATTTCTGCGTCGGGGACAAGCCACAAAACGTTGCGCCCCAATCTGCCTTTCCATCTCAGACGGAATGCAGCTTGGCTATCGTGGCTCGCAGCCGCATTAATGATATATAGCTCAAAGAGAATCATCAATAATGTGAATGACATCGTTATCTTGCAACGTATGTCAAGTCCACCCAACTAAAGAAAAACCGCTTGCCTCATTGTTGTCGACGACGACTATGGTTCTTCTTCAGTTGGACAGACTATATAGCCCACCTTCATTTCTGACTGTGAGCAACTCATATCCCTTGATCATTTTGAGAAAGAAATGATAATTTTAAGGGGCTAAGGCTACTGAAACTGGCGAAACATAGTACAGTTGAACCCGTTTATAATAAAGTCGAAAGGAGAATTAAAAACATTCGATACTGCGAACTTCGTTACAACCGGACAAATATATTAAAAAAAGGGGAATATTTCTGGCCGATTGCATTATGTCAGGTTTAGACTAGTCAATCAAATTGTTTATCAATGAATCGAAGGTAATTGATTAATAGTTAATTAAAGAAATATATCTAGTAAAAAATATGAGTGATCTGCAATGAGCAAAGCATTGAACAATTGTAAAAATTAAAGCAATTGCCAAAAATTTCAAATATGACCTGTTACATTTGCTTTGCTATTTGCACGTTACGTCGTATACATGAGTCAATTGTTGCTTGTTTTGTGCTCGATAGCTGTTTTAAACGTTTTCAAACTTCCTCTGACGCGGTGGTCAAGATGTTTCTAGATGCAAAGTAAACTCTAAGATTTTCTAAACAGCAACTAAGTGGCCAAAGGGTAGGGAGGAGAGAGGGGATAACAGACAGCATTTCCCCAAGACTGACCATTCGTCCGAGAGGGTCTTAGTTCAGATCCCGTGAGGCATGGATGTTGCGTTTGTCTTTCGGCCCTGGCTCTCTCCCTTCCCTGAAACCAGTGGCTCTAAATTAGGGACAGGCTACTGCTTATAGCCCATTGAGTTGCTCACTGTGGTCGTTAAACCCCCAATCAAAAAAAAAAAAAAAAATTAAAAAAATAAAATAAATAACCGTGATGAACTTTGATATACACGGTCGTATCAGAGTAATATGACCACCTACCTAATAATGGGAATAACCACCCTTGGCCGGGATGACAGCGGAGAGACGGCGTGGCATGGACGCAATGAAGCCCTGGAAGGTTGTCCGAGGCACACGTGCCTATTCGGACTACAGCAGAGCACGGTGGTCCTGGAGATGACGTGATTGTGGGTCGGCACGTCGAACCTGTCAATCCAAATAGTACCACAAGTACTCTATGGGAGTGAGGTCGGGCGATTTCGTCGGCCAAGGGAGAACGGAGATATCGCTGTTGTGTTGCTGGAACCAGTCACGCACTCCTTAGCGACATGGCAGGGCGCATTGTCCTGTTAGTAGACACCATCACCACCAGGGTAAACGCCCAACTTGAAGGGATGCATGTGGTCAGCGAGGATGGACAGGTAGCCATTGACGTTCAGAGACCCATCCAGTGGTACCAGCAGTCCCAGGTCGTACCAGTAAAACATCCCCCAGACATGCACACTGCCAGCGCCGTCCTATTCTTTACTGACAAGCGTGTCTGACGCCCTACTCGCTACCGCCTCTCACTTCTGTGGAGTAGAAACCTCGATTCGTCGGACAAGGTAACCTTTTCCCACTCTTCCACTGTCCAATAACGGTAATCCCATGTGAACTGCAGGCGTCGTTGCTGATGGACCTGGGTTAACATGGGCGCCTTGACCCAGCTTCGACTCCGGAGGCCCATGCGTAACAAGGATCGCTCTACTGTTATCGGGGACACATACCTGGGTGACCCAGCGTTCATTTGCGTGGTCAATTGCTGCACTGTTGTGTGTCGATAACACTTTACCAGTCGACGTTCTCCTCTGGAGTCGATGGCCTATGCGGCTGCACAGTTATGACGTCTGGGGGTACTCTGTGTGCCAGAGATCCATTCTTGGTACACCCGTACTACAGCACCTCGCGAACAGCCCACGAAGTCTGCTGTTTCTGAGATGCTTCCACCCTTGGCGCGGTAGTCGATGATCATTCCTTTTTGAACGTCCGTCAAATCACTACCTCCGCCCATTATGCTCACGTAACGCACTACGGCTCATCTTTCCTGGCCGGCCGCTTATAACTCCGTGTGGTCGACCTTGTCACGTGCACTTTGTGACGCGCCTGGGCGGGTACACTGCGATTCCGGGGGTGGTCATATTATTCTGATACGACTGTTTATGCGGTTTTTCCAAAAAATATTGTTCGTCATATGCGATTAAAATTATTACAAAGTTCAAGAGGTATTTAAAAACTTCGGTTTATGCTGAATTTCGTATTATGCGAGCTCGTTATATGTCGGTTCGACTGTATAAGAAAATTCTGTAAATGGACGAATGAGAAAGTATGGCGCGAAAAAACTGTACCAGCAACTCATGAAAAAGTTGCAATTTTAATCAGATCGCAACGCTCTCTTGAGCTGCGACCGGAGCAGTTGTCCCCGCCTGCCCGTTCCTAGTCACGCCTCTGGTTGAAATACTGCCCGTTAGCTGTCAATTCTCTGAGAAAAAACTTTCTGTATTTTTGTTTCATTGAAAACATTTTTTTTCTTTTCTTAGAATCATTATTATTCTACCTAAATTTGGAAGTATCCTTAACATTACTTCTCTTGACATTATCATGTTGTTGGCTGAAATTTTGTATTTTTCTTTCAGTGAACCATCTTTATTACCAGAAGTGTATTATTAATAATGAATGTTAAAATGTCATTACTCATAATCTGTTCCAAATGTAGGATAGTGATTCTTTTGCGCTATAAAGAGATGGAAAGAAAAGGAAAGAAAAAAAAAGTATAGGTATAAATTGTTTATTGACATCTTTTAAATAATAGCTGTTGTCGTGGAATGACAAATGTTTGTAAGAAACATACTGAAAGAACATTTTCCTTTCATATCTGAAAATTAATTTCTGAATGTTTTATTTGTCCCAAAACTGTGTCGAAAATATTCCATGAATTCCAGTTATTTAAATGTTGTATGTAGCTTCTTGGAGTTATATTTTTATAAAAAGAATCAGAAGACAGTAAGTGATCGTTAAAATAAACTTGTTGAAGCATAATTTTATGATACTAATTACCGCTGTTAACCAGAAATATCAGTATTTCCAGCCATGCCGTCTGCCACTTTTCCGGTAAGTTTTTTTTTTAACATTTCATATAAGCATTTTAAGCCATGCACAAGAAAATTTAAAGAGGTAAGTTCATTTGAATTAAAACTTAAAGAGAGATTGTAAATATAATATTCAACATAGATTAGTATCGCTTATTTACAGCAACGTTTTCGAATCTTTTTAGACAAAATTATTTTATGACGCATTTCTCCAATCAGTATATAAGTGCGAATAGGCAGAAGTTCTTAGGTTTTTGTCTATGACACAACAGATCGGATACGTTGTGGATAGATTTTCGCTTTTGTGGAAGAAGTGTCAACTGTTGTTTTCCTCAATGAGAAGTAACCAGTGATTGCGGGAAATAAAGCAATCGCACTTTAACTTGTGCGTAACAGGAGTTGAAAACACTAAACCAATGAAGAGTTTCTGGTTGATCGAATGAAAAATGATAGCTTTTTGCTTCGAGAAAATAACAGTCTAAAACTTCTTCTGAACCATTGTTGCTTGTTATTTGCAGCCGCCCTGTTTCTTTTCCCTGTAATTGTACATCATATAAATGAATCAGTATTAATAATGTATGTGAGGGAACTGATGTTTTATTTTCCCACCTTGTTAGATTTATACGTGGAGTCTAAATATCTCTGTTCACTTCGCAATTGCCTCTCATGCACTACTATTAGAGTAAGACAAACAGTGGTAGTCGAAAGCACTGTTTTTAAGGTGTTGAGTTCTTCTAGTCACAAATGCCATTTGTTCCTTCTATTTCACTTGCTTCTATGCTGTGGAAGTTTATCGTTTACTGTGAAAGCAGACACCCGCACGTAAATTTATGTCATTTGTGTGTTTTATGTCATGTTATTATCACACAATAATTTCTTTTGATTCACACTTTCCCATCGGGGCATGTACTTGAGAATTCTTGGCTTGTTACGCGAGCTGTTTGCTTGTATCGTAAATTCTGTTGCCATATTGTACCAAAAAAATTTAATAAAGCTGTACTGTAATGTCAGAAGATTATATCGTGCTTATTGGCTTTCTGTAATTGCAGGACCACATTTTTTTTTCTTTTTTTTACAAATTCTAGTCTCCAAACACGCATTTCATCATCAAAACAATAACTCATGATTAAAATAATAAATACCTTCTGGTTCCTTAGTCATCTCTCCTACATAGGCGTGAGAAATGCAGAGGGTATACGGTAAAACTAAATGAAAAAGTTAATATATTATTATTTCTCAGTGCGACAGAATAAATAGCATAATATTGTTAGTAAAAATAAATCTGACGATTTAGAATTTAAACCTTACCTAAGTTTGCGTTTATTTCTGTAGAAGTACATTAGACAGAGCTTGATGTAATAAATCTGGTTTTTGCTCTTCCTGATTTGAACTCCAGAATGTAAGTATTAATGTAATTACGAGGATCACTACCACTGGCTGACAGTTGTCATGAGAAAGACACCCTGTATATATCCTTTCACTTCTACGGAAGTTTCTGAGAGTATCTCCCTTCTTTGGTAATGCAAAGGCGTTAATGAGCACCCCCCCTCTCCAAACATTCAAGGGGACGCTTGACCGGAACTTGGGAGTAGTCTTCATTGCTTAGTATACTATCTCAGACCCCCACACATTCTCAGAAAGCAACTTTGAATCTGAGTCACCGCATTTCCCGCTAAAGACTAGAAGTTTTATTGCACTCGATGCCAGTCTGTAAAACATACATAGCCGTGCAATAAAATATAATTAATTTGCTATAAACTATCATGAAAATGCAAAAGCTGGTGGAATAGCTTTAATATTTTCAATCAGTCTTATTTTAATTTTTTCTTGAAATTAAAATGTTAATTTTTCAACAGATGAGAGTACTATATACTATTTGCTCCTAAAAACATGGGGGAAATGCTGCGCATATCCACTTTATAATAAAAAAAAATGTCACAGTGAAGGTGACACTTGGCGTATTAGGCGTCAAGTTAGAGCGTCAAGGTCAGTGAGGTTAAACTGAGGCTAACTTGCGACGAAATCTTGGAGGAGAGAGATCATGACCAGTGAGTTTAAACCGATACGTGACTGTTACTTGTCAAATACTTCTCTTTTCATTCTCACCTTCCTTGAGGGATTTCGTGTTACTCGCAGTCCTCTTTTCTACTTCTAGAGAGAGAGATGATTAGTGATCCTGTACAGGTAATGGTCACACTTACTAAACTGCTCTCTTGAACATAAACGGTTTACCAACTAAAATGGAAAACAAAGAGAGGGTTAATGTCGTAAGTCTTTTATACTCTCGTCTATAGCTCTACTGTTAAATAAAAGTGTAATTTGAAGAAAACACTATAAAATTTAATTTTTCCCCCATGTGTTTTATCACCATATTGAAAAATTGGTTATGCATAAATGTTAAACCATAAATCGCTCGTGGCTTTCCTTTTTTACTGCAATGCCATGAAGCTGTTCTTATGATGAAACGCGCGCATTCCTGCTGTATGTGCTCCATAAAGTTATATGATACTGAGATTAAGCGTTAGGTTAGGTGTATTTTACCCTCTATTTAAATTTTCACCATTATTGATTTTGTAATGTCAGTTTGATGCCATTCTCAAGCAGTGGTGTGTATATTGATGACTCTGACACCAACCATAGGAGCAAGTTTCGCCATCTTCGATGTCAACCACTTTTCAAGTTAGATGTTACTACAGAACACACACACGCGCGCGCGTGCAAAAAAGTTGGTATTCTAAACTTCCTCGTATTACTCATACCCAAACGGAATTCCATTCGGTATGCTTAAGGCTCTACGAGACCTGAAATCTTGTATTGTGCCTTCTCTTGTTAACCAACGGGCAAGCGTATTTCACAAATTGCTCGTTCAATTTTGCACATTTTGGAACACCGTTTGTGGCTAACACAAGATATATGATAAATAAAGAGTTCCCTGTTTTCAGATTTTCATTTTGCACTCTTTAAGTATTTTTTATTAATTAATAAAACTATGGAAGACGCCTTGTTACGACTTTCGCTGCAGATAAAAAATGAAGGGAAAGGTCAATAAAAATTCTGAAACCAGGGAACTCTTTATTTATCATATATCTTGCGTTAGCTAGCCACAAACGGTGTTCCAAAATGTGCAGAATTGCCCGAGCAATTTGTGAAATACGCTTGCCCGTTGGTTAACAAGAGAAGGCAGCAATACAAGATGGCGGGTCTCGTAGAGTTTTAAGGTGGATCCACCTAAAAACTCTGTCCTATATTTCCAATGGTAAAAACTTCTGTAGATATTTTCTTCCCAATTAATATATTCCCAAGGTTGAAAATTTGCACATTGATAAAAATAACTTTATATTATCGTTTAGTATGCTTAATATTAGCTAAAATTTACCCATAATTATATTAAAAACTCAATGACTTTTCCTTTGGTAACGTTGAGATCTGCTAACACATGGCGCCACGTGTACACGCGACTTGTTAAATACAATACTGTCGCATTTTTTGCAATAATTTTATTAATTTTTGTAATGGAATCAAAACTGGAGTCCAACCATGCAATAATATGGAATGCTTGGAATGATTTGATCCGCTTAGATTAAATTTTCTGACAATAATTTAGTTGAAAATGTTAAACTGCTGATTTCTAATCCTGAAATAAACCAGCAAACTCGTACTGCGACATTTTCAGCTAAATTATTGCCAGAAAATTTAATCTAAGTGGCTCAATTCATTCTAAGCATTTCAGATTACCGCATGGTTAGACTCCACTGATGATTCCATTCCAAAAATTAATAAAATTATTGAAAAAATGCGACGCGATTGCATTTAACAAGTTACATGTGGCGCCATCTATTAGCATATCTCAACGCTATTAAAGGGAATTTATTGATATTTAATGTAATTTTTTGAAAGTTTTAACAAATATTAAGTATACTAGGCTATATATAAAGTTATTTTTATCAATGTGCAAATTTTCATCCTTAGGAATACGTCAGTTGGGAAGAAAATGTATATAGAAGTTTTTACGATTGGAAACATAGGACAGAGTTTTTAAGTGGACCCATTTTTCATGCAATCGCTAATTCTTAACAAGACAACTATTTTAGTCTTCACACAGTTAATGCTAAGGAACTAGCATATAATGAACCAATCTAATGTGCGATCAAAACCTGTTTACAACATTTAGATACTTGTGTTTGAAGTGGTTTGGATGTTTTGAGCACCCGGACGACGATGATTCCCACCGTTTCCGTTATTTTCTCCAATGATAAAGGTAAGTGCGTTTCTTTACGTGCATTCATCTTTTAAAGGTTTGTCCATATATAGACTAAAGCTTTCTTACTTGTAATGGAAAATACTGGCTCAGTCAATATGAATGGCGATTTGGCGTTTTTAGTCTGTTGTACACAATATGTTTGTTCTCCTGATGCACTATTTGCTCGATTTCAGACAAATTTTTCCTTATTTGTGATAATGGGTGCCAGGTCTATAACTCTAATGAATTGAAACTGCGATTTTACAAAACAGCATTTAAATACTTTCCTTTCTCAAGTTCGTAAGTTTTTTTTTTTTTTTTTTTTGTTTGTTTAGAAGTTCCAATTAAGTGAAAAAAAAACTAATATTTTGTTTATACATATTGAATTATTTACTTTTATTGACTGTAAATGCTAAAGTTCTGGCTATGACCATTGTTTTGAAATAAAAAATAAAAATACATTGACAAGACAGCTTTTTAATTTACGAAAGGTTTATAACTGGACTTCCAATCATAAAAATGTTCAAAAATTTGGTTGATATAGCCCAATGATTTGGGACTTCCACATGGTTACGCATCCCTCGGAAGAGGCGACAAATAGCACGTCACAGAAGGACCGTTATGACCCACGTTTTGGTAAATCCACCGATACACTGAAGAGCCAAAGCATTATGATCACTTGCCTGATGTTGGTCCTCCACGTGCTTCCAAAACAGCTCTTACACAGCGAGCATCGATGCTACAAGATTTCTAAATTTGTCTTATGATACCAACACGCTACCAGCAGATCCTTTAACACTTGTACGTTACGTGGTTGAGCCGCAGCAGATCAGATTTGCTGTTCCAACATAAACCTTAGATGCTCAATTGGATTGATGTCTGGGGAAATTGGTGGCCACAGCAATATCTGGAAGTCTTCTTCATGTGCCACAAACCATTCTCAAACATTCCAGGCAGTGTGGCAAGGCGCATTATCCTGTTGAAAAAAAAAAGCACTACTAGAGGGGAATACAGTTGCCGTGAAAGGATGTACCTGGTCTGCAATAATGTTTAGGTAGGCAGCAGATGGCATAATTTCCTGCACATGAAGGACTTAACTCAGGGTTTCCCCAGCAGAACATTACTCAAAGCATTACACTTCCACCACCAGCTTTTTTTGGTCTTACGATGCACCCTAGTGCCAACACTTCCCCATGTAAACGACACACACGTCCACATGGTGCAACAGGAAACGAGACTCATCGGACCAGATGACCTTCCAATCATTCAAGATCCAGTTTTGATGCCCTCGTGCACATTGTAAGCACTTGCGACTGTGAACCGAGGTTAGCATGGACACTCTGAGCTTCCCGCGGCTACACAGCCCTATTTTCAGCAGAGTTCGATGTACTGTGTGTTGCTACATAATACTCTCATTCCCAGCATTTATATCACCCGCGAGTTGCTCCACAGTATCCCTTCTGTTGGCTTCTACCATACGGGATAGCCTCGTGAGCCATGGTCGGCCCGCACCTTGCCGGCGGTTCGTGGTTTTGGCCCTCCTTGCGGACCAATTTTTAAAGGTACTAAACACGGATGACCGTGAGCACTCCACAAGCTTTGCTATCTCGGAAATGCTCTGACCTAGTCGTCTGGCCATTGCAATTTGATCTTTGTCAAACTCGCTTAAGTTCGCTGTCTTTCCCATCTGAAGAAGAATAACGCTGATTAACAAAGCTCAGTATCAGGTGTTATTTATACCGTTTCATGTCCATCACACGCGCCGTCGTTTACCAGCAGTTTCTCCGATTCGTATGTTACGAAAATAATATGGCCAAAGCTGTATTTTTGGGGACAATTTTTAAGAACGCCGAGTTAAAGCAAGAAAACACATCCTGCGAACGAGGTCCCCAAAGTTAGCCCCTTCACACAGAGAAAAATGCATCTGAAACTCTGTTCCTAGACGGCATGTGATATGGCCAGACGCGATAAACAAATTCTCGAGTGGGTTGTTTTGACCGGTCACGGAAGTGAGGGTAAAAGCGAGAGAAGAAAATGCGTAGTTTTGTTGGGGACCGTCAGAGAGAGGCAGGCGTCCAGGGAGAGAAAGGGAGCTTGCTGAAATCACGCAGACGAGAAAAACATGAGCTTGCGGAAATCTTCCCTTGCATAACGGAGAAAGCATGTCAAGCCTGGTCTCATAGAAGAATCGAGCTGATGGTGACTACAAATTAAAAAGCGAAAGAAAATATAGAAGGAACCAGGGAAGTTCCGATATCAAAAACAGGGGTCTTTGGGTCCGAATCTCGGAGGAGACAACCATCAAAAGTAGGTGAATAACTGCTGTCGGAGTCTCACACCATTCTTCGCAAGTGCTTCCGAAATATCCAGTGACCACCTGGACATTGCTACCACGGGAAGAAAGCCAGATTCACCTCCCCCCCCCCCGCCCTTTCGGACTTCGCCAAGGGAGTAGCTGTCAGCTGACTCAGCGTGGCTGCTAGTTCCAGCGGATTCCGTCCTGCCAGTGCTTTAGGACCTGCCGGCATCTTGTACCTTGCATCTTCTCCACGGAGTGGCCGCTTTTCCATCCCCCCTCTCCCCCGACCGAGGAGCGGTGGGGACCGAAAGGCTTGTTCACGGTGAAGTGACAACGTATGGAAGATTAGCTTCCTGGTGATTATCATCAGTGTGTGTGCGCATTATGTCACCTGGAGGAGCACGGGAAAAGAGTGTTAAAGCATGCTCTTCCCAGAAATCAGCAGTGCTACATAAAACGCTGGATTACATCGAAACTCCGAGTCCAAGTGAGTACTTACTTCCTGTTTGTCATACTGAACGTTTTGAAATGTAAGGGCGAAAGTGGAGGAACTCTTAATTCGCATGAGTTAGTGATTGGCTGGTGAGTCCAAGTAGATTATGTTAAATAGCCGATAGTCCAGCCCAACATTATTTAAAGTTTGTGTTAATTATATTACCTTCTCTCAACAAGATTATTCGAAATTTATCTGTATTAAAAGTCTGTGCTTGTCGTTAAACGCTACCGATTTTTCTTTGGACTGGCCTGAGTCATTATTCAGTCCTCTCACCTGCAATATCCATTAAAGAACTCGGAGTGCGACCAATTCGCAGCCCCGGTCGTAACACGTATAAAGACCCGCTGGTTATATGGTTATGTTTTGGCTCTTCGGTGCATAAATGCACATACCTGTCATTTGGGAAGACAAAGGGATAAAGATTAGTGGAGATTGTTTAGCGAACCTTCGCTTAGCTGACGAAATAGTACACCTCAACTGCTGCATAGCATGATCCACGAACTTGAGTAAAGAAGTAGAATGAAAGATGAACTTACAGAAAACAAAACTAATGTTCAATGCTTTTACAAAAACCGAAGATTTGGAGATTGATGGGGCAAATCTAGAAGTAACTGATGTCTGCATCTATCTTGGATGCTAGATATCAAGCGAGGGTCACATCGAAGAAGAAATTAGTAGGCATGAAACACTTGGTTGGATGGCATCTGGAAAAAACAGTACGATTTTTAAGAGCAATTTACCATTGCGTCTTAAAGGAAAAGTGTTAAATCAATGCATCCTTCCAGTTCGTACTTACAGATCAGGGACATGGACCGTAACTAAAAAAAGACATACAGAAGCTGCGGACAATTCAAAAGAGCATGTAGAGATGCATGCTTAGTGCAACCAAGAAAGTTAGAAGAAGCTCATTGGTCAGTGGATGACATCATGATCAAAGTAAAGATCCTCAAGTGGCAATGGACTGGACATGCTAGAACTGAACACCGTTGGACAACTGTAAAACTAGATGGAATACCAAGAGAACGGAAAAGACCCAGGAAAAAACCACGTAGGAAATAGATGGATGAAATTCCAAAGCGTACGTAGTAACGTGAAAGAAGATTGTTCAAGACAGTCCTGGAAAAGACTTGAGGCCTTCATCTAAGCAGTGTATTGATGGATGATAACATATTAATCTGTTCTCCGAGATTCAGAGGGATTAACTCTTCAAAGGTAGATACTCTATCAAATTTTAATTATTACTTACGTTAAATATTACAGTTGATATAACGAACATCCCAATCTACAGTGATCTTAGCAAGCAAATCGAGTTTCACACACACCTCTTGTGCGTGATTATCTTTTTCTTTCGGGCATTGCTCATGAATTTCTTGGCCTTCCATTCAACTTCTTTTCCAGACACTTGGGCGGAATAAAGTGCTTTCTTTAGCACCCCATCATTCATTTTTTTAACATATCCAAACCACCAGAAAATACTTGTCTCCATCCTATACTAACAACATTTTGCTGCGTATTACACATCTGCACATTTTGCTACACCCTACACATTACAGATCTCGTTCCATACATGATCAGAACATGTATTGCCACAAGCCCCTCCCATAAGTAACGCATCTTTGCAGCGTAGTCGTATTCTTATGCCCTTCTACAACAGATTAACAACAATACATCAGAATGGGAACAGTTGCACTTTCATACAGAGCCGTTCTGGACCTTTTTAACAACCCATCACTTCTGTGAAATCATCCCAAAGCAGCTATGACTTTCAAAGCTCAATTCACTGGCCTATTAATTTAAGCATTTGAGGTGATTCCTCCTAAAATCTCTGCTTTATGTTTCCAATGGTAAAACTTCTTTAGATATTTTCTCCCCAATTAATGTATTCCCAAGTATGAAAATTTGCACATCGATAGAACTAACTTTAAGTTATAGCATGGATACTTAAATACTAGCTAATACATAACCACAATTAAGCAATCCAACATTTGTTTGTCTACTGACGTCATCAATGTACAGGTTGCGCCATCTTTTAACAGGTCTGAACATTGCTCAAAGAAAAATGATTGATTTTTAATATAATTATGGTTAAGTTTTAGCAAGTATTAAGTATCCCATGCTATAACTTAAAATCAGTTCTATCGATGTGCAAATTTTCATACTTGGGAATACATTAATTGGGGAGAAAATATGTAAAGATCTCAAGAAAGCCTCCAAATTACCGCCTGGCCCTCAGATCCCAAAGCTCTTTGGTAGACTTAAACACCACAAGCCCGGCAATCCATTGAGACCGATTGTGTTCAGAAGGTCCGCACCGACCTACCACTTAGAGAAGGCGTTATCCAGATACCTGACTAGTCATCTACGTGAATCGGACGTTGTGTTAACTTCAACTTTAGATTTCATCACGAAAACCAAGCAACTCACTGTTCAACAACATGATATTATCGGCAGTTTCGACGTGGTGTACCTTTACCCATCAGTCCCCGTGCCGGAAGCCATCAGAACGTTGAAAGAGGCTGTTTCTAATTCATCAGTTTATTCGCAAGAGTCTTGCCTCAGCATCTTCAAATTAATGGGCTTTATCTCAAATTCCAGCTACTTCAGTTTCCAAGGGCACGTTTATAAGCACGTAAATGGCGCTGCGATGGGATCTTCGCTTTCAGCCGTTCTCGCAGAAGCAATACTTCGCCCCATTGAGCAACATATATTCACTAACATTACCTCAAGGCCTACCACCTGGCTGCGATATGCGGACGACATATTTTTCATATGGTCTCACGGAAAGGAGACTACCATCTTTCCTCGATAAAGTCAATTATATACACCCTACGATCAATTTCACTATGGAGCTTGAGCGCAGTGGCACCTTACCTTATCTCGACGTCTTAGTGAGAAAATCACATGACAATAGCCTTCGTACGGAAGTCTATTATAAATCCACCTCCGTTCCAAACCTGATGCTCCGCAGTTCATTCTGTCCTGATGATTACAAGACGGCCTTCTTCCGTTCTCGAATTAGAAGAGCCTTCGTCGTCTCCTCAGATGTTTGTTCTAGAGATTCGGAACTAGAAAACATCGTCGAATTGGCCACTGAGGCAGGATATACGTCGAACCAGATGCATAACTTTATCGAAAAAGCCAGAACCAGCCGTGTCAATCTTTCTATGCCGCAACTTCGCTACCTGGGCTCTATTCCCTACATACCAAAAGTTTACTATCAGCTCAAAAACCCGCTTAGGATGATGAGCTTCGGTGTCGGCATAAGGTCTCCGGCATCTTTATATACGATGCATAAGATAAATATTGACAAGCCACCTCTTTTCAACGAGGCAGGTGTTTGCGCAATCCCACTACAATATCCGGACGGCTCCAGGCGATAATACATCGGAATGACCTAACGTTCGTTTGGAATTATAATCAACGAACATAAAAGGGATACCGCTGGACGGTAAAATAACCACTGCCCTATCAAAAAAGGTCAAGTTCAAGTCCGCTGATCCTATGTGGAATGATATCAAAAAATTAGCTTCATACTTCCCACCCAAATCCACTGCCATTCACGAAACCTTGGAAATCTTGACCAGCAGCTAAGCTTTTAATGATAGCGTCTCTCTCGAGTTGCCACGCATTTGGAATTAATTCTTCAAATAATGCTGTGTTTCCTACCACAGTACCGCGCGCCCAACCAACGCGACCTCGTTTCTTCGAATGTCTGATCAGATTTGCGCCTATTCATTTAATGTCTAGTCAAGTCACCACGTTCAAATTGTTAAAGTGTTCCATTACCCAGTTTGCAGTTAGCTGTCTACTCTCCTTGAAAAAGCCATCTGGTTGATGTGCGAAAGCTTGGAAACATTGATTTATATTCTACGCCAAGAAATTCGGATCACTAGTACTATTTTAATATGTAAAGAAGTTTTACCATTGGAAACATAAGACAGAGATTTTAAGTGGAACCACCTTAACCTCTCAAACATGTTTCCTAAATACCCGAACTCATTCGCCTGATGACAGTCCGCACCATATACAGTGATCTTGCATTCAGTTCCTTGTTCAAACACCATGACTTTGGTTCTCCTCTTGTTTATACTCAGTTCGAATTCCATACAGATTTCCTTTATTCTGGATAACGCTGTCAGCACCCCCCCTTTTTTCTGAAGCAAGACGACCGTACCATCATCATATAATATCCTACATACACGGAAAATATCAACTTTGGCATCAAGTACGCACGCATCAGTTCATTGGCTGAACAAACGTGAAGACATAACACAAGCTTTACTGACTCCTGCACCAATGGAAAACCATCTGAATAAAACACCATTAGTGTTTATAGTTTTCGAGTTTAGTTACCGTGTACGTAATAATTCGCGGTCGTATTCCTGTAATTCCTGCTTCTATAGGTCCATATTAATCTAGGAAACACCAGGACGCCCCTCAGTATCAGACGCTTTATAACGCAAATTGGAGGCAAAATGCAATATGCAAATGAGGCAGTTTGTCGAGAATTTTTTTTTGTGTTTCTGGATTTATTTTTATTTTATTCACAACCAAGCAAGTTACATGATAGACATAAAATAATACATAGCGTGAGGACAAAAAAAAAAAAAAAAAAGGCTGAACAAACGCACGCTCTGCGTTAAAAGCGGTTCCTGATACAGAGGAAATGAGCTTTAAGCTTGGTACACATATCAAGTGGAAAGGACAAAAATGAAGAAAGAGATATATACAATAATTCAGTTTAACACACATAACTCTAACAAAAAAAAAAGTTTCACATGAGATATCAGAAGTTACGATGTCATGGAAAGAAATCTCTAGCTGACAGCAAAAACAACGCAATTCGCAACAGTATTATGAGAGGTACAATGTATACAACAAGGTGGTGCACTGCTTGGAAAATAATCTACAAAACATCAGTTTAAAGTAAAACAAAACTAAAAAAACAACATACAATAAGGACGCATCGCAGTGAAAGAAAGACATCACGAAAAACCTGCAAGAAATCATTGATGTACAACAACAAATGAGTTCAGACAGTGAGTCTAACATCTGTATCACCTACTTCAAACCGGTCATCATTGGGCGACCACATCTCAAAGAAATATGGAACAGAATTTATGAGCTGGGCATTCTTGTACTCCACCTGTAGTCGAGATCGCAGACAAGTCACAAACTGTGCTTTAAGCGCCTGCTGGGCAAAATGAATATTTGGACTGGCAGTCGGAAGGCGATACTCGTAAGATGAAAACAATAGATAACATGTTTCAGTAACGTAAAAAGGTAATTGCATATTTTATGAGTTGAGATATTCGTATGGAGAAAACAGTTGTCGTACACGGTATGATCACGGCGACAGACACATCGAAGAATCGCTTAAACCACTTAAAAAATTGGTTGTATAGGACAGGGTAAAGGGTGTAAATGTGAACAACACTTTTGACATCCAGGCAAAGAAAGCATACCGATTCGGTGGAGCACCTCCGGCACATACAGGTAGAGGAAACGCCACTGAGCGTGACGTTCCTGTCGTCTGTTAATACACTGCTGGCCACCCAAAATGCAACACCACGCCAGATTTACTGGACACATAACAGATACAAAGATGAAACGATTGAGCTTACAGGCCCGTGCGACTTGCGGAACACGCAGACATCAATAGTTCGTGTGGCCTCCATGGCTGGCAATAACGGCCCCTACACGCCGCGGCATCGAACGAAAGAGTCTTTGGGTGTGGGCTTGGGGGTATGTCGGTCCAGGCTGCTTCCACACGTTGGCACAGTTCATCAGGCGTAGCCGCGGGTGGTGCTTGCCGGGTCACTCGGTTGCCGATCAGCGACCAGAAGTGTTTGATGGGCGACATATCGGGAGAACAGGCGGGTCACGGCAGCAGTAACACCTGGTGGGCCGTGAAGAATTATTGCACAATGCGTGCCACATGCGGACTCACATTGTCCTGTTGAAAAGTGGCCGCTGGCAGGTCCTGCAGGTAAGGGAGGACTACAGGCTTCAAAACGTCGGAGATGTAGCGGTGGCTGTTGAGTGTACTGGCGATACGTACCAGAGGGGTGCTGGTGTCATATCCAATTGCACCCCAAACCATAACGCCAGGCGACGGACCGTTATGGCGGTGCATAATGCAGGCGTCATACAGTCTCTCGCCGCGGTGCTGCCACACGCGGATCAGACCATCGTGGTGTTGCAGGCAGAAGCGGGATTCGTCGGAGAAGACAATATCGTGCCATTCCGTAGTCCATGTGCGGCGTTCAACGGCCCACTGCCGCCACACTCGCAGGTGGTGTTACGTCAATGGTAATCGGAGCAATGGGCGCCGTGCGACAAGTCCCTGCTCCTGCAGACGACGTCGAACTGTACGTGCTGACACAGGTTGTTGCGCAACCCACCTTAATTCCTGCGCTAACGTTCGTGATGTGGCGGTGCAAGCCGTCAATGCCCGCCGCACAACACGCCGGTCTTCCCGTTCGGCGGTGTGCCGCGGCTGCGGCAATCGCTCACGTCGGTCCGTCCGTCCCTCCTGCACCCACCGAATCCATACTCGCCTCACTGTGGCTGGATGTCGTTCCACACGGGCGCCGATGTCTCGGTACGATAAACCGCTGTCACGATAAGCCACTATTCGTCCTCTGTCGAACTCCGAAACGTGCTGGAATGACTGCCGTATTTTGCGACGAGGCATCAGGAAGCTTCCCACGCACAGGTCCGGCAGCACAACACACTTCCACTACTTGCACCCCGCCTTCTGTGCACCTTTCGTATAGTGTTTCTCGGTGGCGTGCCGGGTGCACATGATTTGCATATGCCCTGCAACGCTAATCGTTTGCGTGTCTTCTCGCGGGCGACGCATGCTGCGAATTTCAGGCGAATCGGATGCTTCCTTCTTGGTGTTGCACTTTGGGTGGCCAGCAGTGTAGTTAGAGATACGGCTCGCCAGACGGGCTGCAATGATTATGAGGGAATATCTGTAATATGAAGTGGTGAGCGATTCTCCAGAAGTGTGGCTCTGTACTATGTGGCCGTAGTCACATTGTGCAGCCTTGCAAGTCTGGAAGAACCGGTCGCACAGAAAGGGCATATCGAGTAGCAGATAAGGGGTTGATGTTAATCCATCTATGGAGATCCACAGCCGAAAGAGAGTGCGAAGTGCCATCTTAATTGTTTGGTACTAATTCTAGTTGCTGTTCGACAATATAAGCGTGTCAGAGAGGTCAGACAGAGGTTTCAAGCAAAAATCAACGATGAAAAGTTTCGGAATCACTGCAATTCCTGCAGTAAGGTACGTAGGACAGGCGAAGAAGCGGAGATGTGGGGGATGAATGACAGAACTGTAGAAAAGTGGTTCTAACAATAATTCTTTAGGCGAGGAGGGTGGTAAACGCGTTGGAGAAAGAGTCCCCCAAATTTTCAAACACTGTCCATAGTATCCAGGGAGATCAGATGGCATTAGCTGGTAATGATCCATCTTCACTAACGTGGAGAGAGTAAGCTGAGGATTGTATTGAACAATCTGTTTATTAACTGGTGCGGGTGCAGATTATTCAGGTTCTGCCAATAGACGCATTAGAGCAGCAAGATAGAAAGCATTGGAATTTTAGCTCTACAGACACTAGAGTTTGATCACCACATTCTAAAGGCAATGTGAGATTCGTAGCAGCCTTTCATATATGTAGAATTTCATATAAATCTTACCACCAATCATTGGACTTGCCGTAAGAACAGTGGCATGAGAGGTACAGCATTGATGATTTGTCTCAACAAGGACGCTGCCAGTGTATTGACAATTACTGTTCTACCAGGGTGAGAGGTGAACAAGCGGACACGATGCCACTTCCAAAAAATGGATTCTGCCTTTTGTAAAATTTTTGAGTAATTCTAAAGATGACTGGCATCAATCATAATTTCCAAGTAGGACAACCCAAAACAACTGACTTTCCGATGACCAAAGCAGAACCCCATTGGTAAGTCCGGGTGGCCAATCCATAATCTGCACCATAACCCGGTGCATCATTTTATTCAGGCTGGCCCCGGAGGCGTTGGCGTATAGGTGATGGCATCATAAAGAAGAGAAAATTCATCATCATCACGAATAAAAACCGAAAGACTATCTGCATACGCTGGCATTATAGTCGAATGATGACTGAGCTCATACGATAAGGTGACAAAATGGAGACGAAAAGTCCTGCGTAAGAAATGGTGGAAAGGCTCAAAGGCCATAGAGAAAAGCTGTCCGGAAAGTGGGAAACCTTGTCTAATGCCAGTGGAAAACGATATAGGCGCCGTCATCACACAGCCGACTTGAACATAAAGTCTTGAGTTGCGATACAGAGTAGACATTGTAGATCTAAATTGTCGTGGTAAGTCAAAGGCCTCCAAAGTGGCAAACAAATATTCATGTGCCACAAGATCGAAAGCCTGGCCCTTATTTAAATTTAGAACAGTCAGAGTTTCTTCCATTATCTTGAATGGTACGGCCCGGTACTGCACATGTTTGCGACGGGTGAAATAATTTATGTAAAACGTTGTTAAGGCGAGCACACAGTGTTTTTGTATAAATCATAGTCCGTATTTAATAAGCAAAGTGGTCTCCAATTCTGGATGGATGTCAGGTCTCCTTTCTTAGGTATTAAATGCATAACCGCTTCAGTGAAAATCTGTGGTGTTCATTCATTGACATCATTGCGTTGTAAGAGACAGTTCAGATAGAAAGTAGAAGCCATAGAAAAGCAGAGTATAAAGAGTTCGTTAATACAACTTTCCTTGGTGCGGCAGTAGAATTCAAAAATGCAATAGCATGTCTAATCTCCACTTCAGTGATGGGCAGTCCAACATCATAGCTTCAGTCGGAGTAAGGCGTGGCAGATCTTGAAACAAATCCGTCACGGACGATGCCGATAAAAGTAGTCCAGAGTATCTGGTAACAAAATGAGAGTGTACATATGCACATAGATTTCGAAGTTTTGTTATAAGGACATTAGAAGCGGAGCGCAAAATAGAGATTCCTCTGAGTGTCTTTGACGTTTGAACGAAAGGAAATATTTTGTGGGACGGTCAGACGAGTATATGAGTAGTAAGGGCGTCACTTGGGCGGCGGAAGGTACGTCGTAGATAGGCGTGGTCTACTTCGGGAAGTGACGTCGCGGAGGCGCTTCCCGTGGAGGTCGACACTTTTCTTCCGGTGGCAACAGTGGGAGTGGCCCTCAGTATCCGCCATTTTTGTTTACTGCGTCACGTCATCTTCACGTGGTTGTCAGTCGATGTTGACGAAGCCACTTTTAATACTGGGAAATTTCTCCGCCATTTTTTTATTTTGTAATTTCTCAATCTGTTTTTCGGGTGGTGGGAAATTGAATTGTAAGTGGACTCGGGAATTTTTTTTATGATCAATGTATTTATTTTCGGAAAAAAGGGACGACAAGGGTTGGAACAGGACAGATTTGAACTCTGGCCGTTTACGTGGTAGGCTCATGCTTTACCGATTCGGCTACCAACACATTGGTTGAGATGGTCAAGGGGATTAAGTGATATGGTTCGCGAAAGGAGACTTTTTTTTGCGCCGATGAAAACTTCCCTGTGACTATTTATGAACGTGAGACTTCCACCATCTGGCCAGTAGCAATCCCATAACGCTGCAGTATTTCTCCATGGTTACGGAAACACACCTGCGTGGTTGTGAAAATCATGAACGGGCATGTTTGCATGGCTCATACGTTCTCCTCCCTGTATTCAATCGTAAGACGGCCAACATCAAGCCCCTCAAGCAGTCTTGCCCCATTACGCGAACCATATCACTTAATCCCCTTGACCATCCCAACCAATGTGTCGGTAGCCGAATCGGTAGAGCATGAGCTTACCACGTAAACGGCCCGAGTTCAAATCTGTCTTGTTCCAAACCTAGTCGTCCCTTTTTTCCGAAAAGAAATACATTGATCATAAAAAAAAAAAAAAATCCCGAGTCCACTTACAATTAAATTTCCCACCACCCGAAAAACAGATTGAGAAAGTACAAAATAAAAAAAATGGCGGAGAAATTTTCCAGAATTAAAAGTGGCTTCGTCAACATCGACTGACAACCACGTGATGATGACCTCACGCAGTAAAAAAATGGCGGATACTGAGGGCCACGCCCACTGTTGCCAGCGGAAGAAAAGTGTCGATGTCCAAGGGAAGCGCCTCCACGACGTCACTTCCGGAAGTTGATCTGTGACGTCCTTTCCGCCGCCCAAGTGACGCCCTTACTACTTATATATTTGCACACTTCAAACGATGCAAAGCTTTCTGAGCCGCAGAGGAGTGAATTGATGCATTTCCTCAGTAACAAGGTGATGTTCCGGAGAATAGAGATCTAAGCCATCCAGCCGAAGCTGGTAGAGCAGATATGTTCATTGATTCGCGAGTCTTGAATGCATAAATGTAATCTTGGATAACTATAAGAAATCGCAATTTCAATCTGAACCACCGTTCGATGGGGATTTGGAATTGTCGATTCAGAAAACTCCGGTGAGATAATCACTCAATAAATAAAGCTTTAAAATCATCACGATTTAGCAGGCGACTGTTCAATATCCGAATCCGAGGATTGAAAATAGATGCATGGTGCTTAATCAATACGAGTGGTCAGTACTTGTCACTGGGGGTAGACATGCGTGGATGCATAGTTGTAGACACGGTCAAGACGAGATGCAAAAATACAAGAGAAACGTGTAAAGACACTGATGTCCGGGTTCAATACACGAGAAACTACGTAATTGGCTGGTTTTAATTAATGACAATAAATGATGAGCAAGAATAGGTCAATGCTCAGAGGACACAAGGCGATCAGAGTTAGCATCTAACGAACAATTAGTCTCTGCCGAAGAGAACATGGTCAGCATCAGAGATGCAATAAAGGTGAGCTTCGAACAACCAACGCAGCTTTATCATGTTGAGACAAATGAACATTGATGATATGAAATCTGGTTTTTCGAAACTTAAAACATATGTAAATAAGAGACTCATCACATTGATCAATTTCGCGCTCACTAATTTTTGTCATGAAACGGTTGTGGAGCTTGTGGAGAGCAATCGCAACACCAGAACCTGGTGTATAATATCACATATTCATGATGAAACACAGGGAACTGTGAGCAGTTCGTCTCTTGAAACAAATCATCTGGGCAAAAAAACCAAAAAAAAAAACCGGCTGAATTCGTTGTAGGAGAACTGCAATCACTAAGGAAGCCGACATCCCCCAATAATTTAATATAGCAAACGTGATCATGTTTTCCCAGCTTTAAACTTAGAAATACTCAACGAAACACAGTACACAGGTACTATTTATGGACGTAATAACGCACTATACAAAGGCAAGCTTTTGCTCTCTACGGAGAGCTTCCTCAGGCAGTGGAACCTAGACAATAAATATATAACTAGAACTTTAGAAAAGGAAAGTCTAGATTCCACTGCCTGAGGAAGCTTTCCGTACAGAGAGCGAAAGTTTGCCTTTGTATAGTGCGTTATTACGTACTATACAAAGGCAAACTTTAAACGGATATATATAGTACCTGTGTACTGTGTTTCATTGTATATCAAGGCGACGTATTAAGAAACCAATCAAATACCTTAATTTGCGTTTGAGAAATACACTCTGCACCCCCCCCCCAAAAAAAATCGAAGCACCTCGAGAAAGTTATTCGATGCTGATGACATTCCGCATGCAAATACCTCAACGAGCAATAACTAAATAGTGGCCCGCTACAGCGCATGGCATCCAGGCATCGAGGAGGGTATATATCAAGAGCACAGGTCGCACGCAAGGACAATTTTGACAGTATCTCTTCTGGAGGAGGAGGAATTCACCACGCACATTCTTCTCGCTTCGAAAAATTTGATACTTTTCCCACATATCGTCTGGAATTAGCAAGGATTCCTCCTTCTGGTTTGTTTTCAAGCATGAATTGCAGTAGTCCAGAGACCTGAGATTTTGCGCACCCCCTCCCCCGCCTTTCTCAAGGGAATATACACCCTGAGTGATCACTGAATCTTGACCACCTACCTAATATTGCGTAGATTCTCCGTTCGCACTCAGTAAATCACTTATCCGAAGTGGCATCGGTTCAGTAAAATGCCGGAAGCAGTTGGCAGGTATGGCCAACCAAGCTGTGTGTAATGCGGCCTTCAATGCAGGTATGGAGGTTATTGGTCAATCCATACGCCTCCCGTTCCATAGTGCCCCACAAGTGCTGTATGGGATAGATATCGGAGGCCAATCGCTATGCTGGAAGTCTGAACTGTGTTCCTCAAACCATTCCTGCACAGCAGTGGACCTGTGCAGTGTCATCTTGGAAGACACCGTCGCCATTCGAGAAAAAGTGCAACATTGCTGGGTGTACAGAGTCAGCAAGCAACTCACGATAGATAGCTGGACCTGTGGCTCGGCGCATTGTCATCTTGGAAGACACCGTCGCCATTCGGGAAAAAGTGCAACATTGCTGGGTGTACAGAGTCAGCAAGCAATTCACGATAGATAGCTGGACCTGTGGCTCTGCGCATTGTCAATTTGGAAGACACCTTCGCCATTCGGGAAAAAGTGCAACACTGCTGGGTGTACAGAGTCAGCAAGCAATTCACGATAGATAGCTGGACCTGTGGCTCGGCGCATTGTCATCTTGGAAGACACCTTCGCCATTCGGAAAAAAGTGAAACATTGCTGGGTGTACAGAGTCAGCAAGCAATTCACGATAGATAGCTGGACCTGTGGCTCGGCGCATTGTCAATTTGGAAGACACCGTCGCCATTCGGGAAAAAGTGCAACACAGCTGGGTGTACAGAGCCAGCAAGCAAGCCACAGTAGTGGGCACCAGTCATACGTTGTTCCACATGCACCAGGAGTCCAAGCTCCTTCTAAATAAACGTGCCACATACCCTACAACCACCTCCTCAGGCTTGCACTGTGGAGACCATGCAGGATGGACTTAGTGCATCATGTTGTTTGCACCAAATACGCACACTACCATCCACTGAGTAAAACACCCGACTCGTCAGACTAGCACATTATTTTCTAATCATGCGACGTCCAGTTTGCATGATCTTTGCACCAGGCGACTCTTTTGCGCCGATGAAAAGTGGTTAGGAGAAGATGTCGTCGGGGTCGTCTGCTGTTACAGCTCATGCGTGTGACGTATGGTTTTGAGAGATACTGTTCCGGGTTGACCTCTGTTGTATTGGGATGTCAACTATTACACAGTGATGTGTCTGTTGACCTGTAAGAGTCGTCAGATCCGGAGCTGTCCTGTGCAGTTTTGCCTCCGGGTCGTTGTTTGAACGTTTTCACGCCAGTCCTGATACACTTTATCCACTGCTGGCCACCCAAAATGCAACACCAAGAAGGAAGCATCCGATTGGCCTGAAATTCGCAGCATGCTTCACCCACGAGAGGACATGCAAACGATTAGCATTGCAGGGCATATACAAATCATGTGTGCCCGGTACGCCACCGAGAAACACTATACGAAAGGTGCACAGAAGGCGGGGTGCAAGTAGTGGAAGTGTGTTGTGCTGCCGGACCTGTGCGTGGGAAGCTTCCTGATGCCTCGTCGCTGAATACGGCAGTCATTCCAGCACGTTTCGGAGTTCGACAGAGGACGAATAGTGGCTTATCGTGACAGCGGTTTATCGTACCGAGACATCGGCGCCCGTGTGGAACGACATCCAGCCACAGTGAGGCGAGTATGGATTCGGTGGGTGCAGGAGGGACGGACGGACCGACGTGAGCGATTGCCGCAGCCGCGGCACACCGCCGAACGGGAAGACCGGCGTGTTGTGCGGCGGGCATTGACGGCTTGCACCGCCACATCACGAACGTTAGCGCAGGAATTAAGGTGGGTTGCGCAACAACCTGTGTCAGCACGTACAGTTCGACGTCGTCTGCAGGAGCGGGGACTTGTCACACGGCGCCCGTTGCTCCGAATACCATTGACATTACACCAACGGCGCGTGCGGCGGCAGTGGGCCGTTGAACGCTGCACCTGGACTACGGAATGACACGACATTGTTTTCTCCGACGAATCCCGCTTCTACCTGCAACACCACGATGGTCGGATCCGCGTGTGGCGGCACCACGGCGAGAAACTGTATGACGTCTGCATTATGCATCGCCATACCGGTCTGTCGCCTGGCGTTATGGTTTGGGGCGCAATTGGATATGACACCCCGCACCCCTCTGGTACGCATCGCCGGTACACTCAACAGCCACCGCTACATCTCCGACGTTTTGGAGCCTGTAGTCCTCCCTTACCTGAAGGACCTGCCAGCGGCCACGTTTCAACAGGACCATGAGCGCCAGCACGTGGCACGCATCGTGCAATAATTCTTCACGGCCCACCAGGTGTCACTGCTGCCGTGACCCGCCTGTTCGCCCGATATATTGCCCATCGAAGACGTCTGGTCGCTGATCGGTAACCGAGTGGCCCGGCAAGCACCACCCGTGGCTACGCCTGATGAACTGTGGCAACGTGGGGAAGCAGCTTGGACCGACATACCCCAAGCCCACATCCAAAGCCTTTTTCGTTCGATGCCGCGGCGTGTAGCGGCCGTTATTGCCAGCCATGGGGGCCACACGAACTATTGATGTCTGCGTGTTCCGCAAGTCGCACGGGCCTGTAATCACAATCGTTTCACCTTTTTATCTGTTGTTATGTGTCCAGTAAATCTGGCTTTGCTATCTCGTGTCCTTCTTGGTGTTGCGTTTTGGGTGGCCAGCAGTGTAGCTACGGTGGTTCGCGAACAACCCACCAGTTCAGCCATTTGGGAAATCACGGCATTCGCTCTCTGAGCTCCCACAATCGGTCCTTTCTCAAAGTCCGATAAATTCTTCCCTTTACCCATCACGCTCCGAATTTTACTACCTACTGTTCTACTCACACCTTATATATGCAACGTCGGTCGACTAATCGCGCCTTCTGGGAAATCACTTGGTCAACAGGTCACATCTACTTTTGATAGTGTGGGGGGGGGGACATAATTCAGTGATCAGTCGATGTATATATGACGTACCTACCTCAGAAGTGACGCACATCTCAAGACTGCAAGTAGCAGTGATAAGCCCTTGCCGGCCTAGCTTAATTTGTTAAGCATTCGGCTCCGAAGCAGAAGGATGTGGGGTTCGAGGATCGCCGCCGGAAAATTTGGGTTTCACACGTCTTAACGTCGTTTTCAAAACAATCCAAACAATCATTTTAAAGCACGCATTCAACTCTCATCAGTTAAGCGTTTAGAGCAAATTGTTGCATTTTTTTTAATGGGGGTTTAACGACCACTGTGAGTAACTTGATTGAGTCGCCCGTTCATAACTGAGGGCCGCTGGTTCCAGGAAAGGGAGAGAACAAGTGCCGTAAGACAAACACAACATCCATGCTTCACGGGATTCGAACCCGGAGCCATCTCGGACGAGTGGTCAGAAGCCAGCACTTAGATCAAGGCGTCACCGGGGCGGACATTTTTTACTTTTAAAGTATCTTTCCGTTTACATTTCAGTTCCCATATTTTTTTACAATTCAAAACCTTCGCGGAAACTGGGGTATACAATTTCGGAACCTTTGGTTATCCTATTGTTCGATAAGTAGCACACTGCTGCGCATCTAAGCGTAGTGTCTTACACTGATATAGCACAAGCAAATACCAAAGATGAATCGCCATTGAAGAACTGATTAACAGCACTGGTCTTGGTATTTTCTTTTTTAGTTTGGGAGTTTAAGAAACGATTTATTGAACCTGGTGGTACAGAGACATGACAAACAGGCAGACATAGACAGGATACAGATGTTTCACATCAACAAGTACATATCAAACATGGTTTTTACACTACGCTAAATGACCAATGTACACAGAGAGCCAGTGTTGATCAAGTAACACATTGAGAGCCAGTGCCGAAAGACAAACACAAACATCCATGCCTCAACGGGATTCGAACCCGGACCCATCTCGGACGAATTATCATAAGCCAGAGCTTAGACCACTGCGCCCCCGGGACGGAGACTTAATACTTCGCCGGCATTAAGCAAAGATTGACTTGGCAACTCCTAATAGCAGTTTTGACTGTAAACCATTTTCAAGCAGATTGGAGTAGCAGATTTTTTTGCCAAAATGGCAAGAAACTAAAGTTTAAAAAAATAGCAAATAGGTTATTGAATGTATGAATCGTTTTCACTTTCTTATTATCACATATATATACGCTATATTGACAAAAGTCACCGGATACCCTTCAAAAGCAAATGAACGGATCCACTGCGTTGTTAAGATGTGCAGTACAGTACAAACGGTATAAAAACAAGCCTGCAGCTGACCGCGATCATTTCGCACTGTGAGGTTGAGTGAAAATGTCGCGGCGGGAGAGAACTGAATTTGAGAAAGGAAAGATTGTTGGGTGTTATATTAGTGGGTTGTCCATAAGAGAAACCGAGAGGTGTTTAAAAATACCCAAGTCAACTGTTTTGGATGCATTGAATACGTGGAAGACATATGGCGTGCCTGAAGTAGCAAAACGTACCGGCAGACCAAAGAAAATAAGAGATAAAGGACGTCGAAGCCTCAGGAGAGTCGTTACAGCTAATCGAAGGAGTACTGCACAAGACCTCGGTGTACAGGTGAGTAAAAAATGCTGGAAACACGGTATGTACAGCTACCATTCGCACAGAACTTCATTCCATGGGTTACCGTGGTCGTGCGGCTCTCTGAATGCTACTCGTCGTTTAGCATGGTGTAAAGAACATTTATCGTGGACCGTAGATCAATGGTAACAGGTCCTATGGACTGACTAATCCAGATACACGATCCATCAGTCTGATGGCCGTGTGTGGGTATGGCGGCAGTCGGGGGAACGCTATTTACCACAGTGTACTATTCCTGCGGTCACGTTTGGAGCTGGCAGTGTACTAGCGTGGGGGTGTTTTTCGTGGTATGGTCCCGGCCCATTGGTTATCATGGACAAACCTGTTAACCAGCACGTCAACCTCAATATTCTGGACAATCATGCCCTGCAAACTCTGTTGCAATACTATGGAACCGATCCTTGTTGGTACTAGCACGATAATGCACCGAGCCATAAAGCAAGGACTGTTACGGCGTGGTTTGTCGATAATTCCGTATCGTGTGTGGACTGGTCAGCACAGAGCCCTGATCTTAATCCCACAGAGCACCTATGGGATGAATTAGAGCGCCACATAAGAAGTTTGAAACCAAGGCCTACTACTAAGCAACAGTTAGCGGCAGCATTATGTACTTAATGGAAGCGCATACCTATCGCTGTGTTCCAAAACCTTGTCGAAAACATGTCTCGAAGGGTCAGTGCATGCATTAAGGCCAAAGGTGGACCGACACCGTACTAATTTATGTCAATAAATGCTATGTTGTGTTTCTCTTCTCGGTTTCCGGTGACTTTTGTCATTATAGTGTGTATATACACTGAAGAGTAACTGAATTAGAGATACCTGTCGAGTAACGTGTAGCACTACCTTTCACCCTGATGACGGCGGCGATTCGTCTCGGCATGGAATCGACAAGACACCGGAAGCGTTGGGAAGCCATACGGATCCACGACCCTTGAACAAGCTCCCACAGTTCACGAAGATTTGATGGAGGGGGAATCAGAGCCTCGAACATCTCTCTCGATGGCATCCCAGATGTGCTCGATGGGATTGAGGTCAGGTGACGTAGCTGGTCAAGGAAGTGAGGTTACGTCGATGGAGTGTTCATTCAATTTTTCGGATACAATTCAAGAGCGATGGCACGGTGCATTGTCATGTTGCAGGATGCAGTCCCCAGTGGGATGTTGAAGACGAATAAACGGGAGAAAATGGTCGTCCAGGATATCCTGGTAACGTTGACCTGTGAGGGACGATGTCACACGTACCAGGGGTCCCATTTCAGTCCAGGTAAACAGTCCCCAAACGAGAATGCCACCCTCACCAGCTTGAAGAGTACCCTGCTGGCAAGAAGGATCCATCGGTTCATGTGGTTTGGGTCGTATTCGTATCCTGCCATCCGCATGTATAAACGTGAAGCAATCCGAGCAGTTGGAGGAGTTTGAGAGGGACCGCATCGTAGAGCTCCGGGAAGCGGAATGGTCTTATTGCCGTATTGCGCGCCATACCGGTCGTGCGGATATCACCATAGTACGCTGTTGGCGACAGTGGATAGAACAGGACACGCAGCAGCGAAAGAAAGGGTCTGGGAAACCTAGACGAACCACGGAGACAGAGAGAGAGAGAGAGAGAGAGAGAGAGAGAGAGAGAGAGAGAGAGAGAGGACCGACGGGTTGTCCGACATGTGCGGAGTTTCCCAACAGCCACCACTGCAGATATTCAGCGAGCAGTGGTGCCCTCCACGCATTGTCCGATTTGTGCCAGCACCATTGGCTGACGACTGCACGACTTAGGGCTACACGCACGCAGACCGTTACGACGACTGCCCTTAACACAATTGCATCGTCGCCAAAGACTGCAATAGTGTCGTGCCAGACTGTCACGGAGGCCCTCAGAATGGCAGCGGGTGATTTTCAGTGAGGAGTCCCGCTTTTGTCTTAGAGGAGACGACCAACGAATCCATGTGTGGAGGCACCATAGTCAGCGCCAAGATGAACGATTTCTTGTCGAGCGTCACACGTCCAGAAGGCCTGGTGCCATGGTGTGGGGTGCAATTTCCTAGATGCCAGACCACCTTCGAAGTTCATTACAGGCACTTTGACAGCCCAACGTTAAGTTAATGAGCTCCAGCAACCAATGGCCCTACGTTTTCTGAACGCTCACTCCGGTGCGATTTTCCAACAGGACAACGCTCGTCCGCATACTGCTACTGTCTCGAGAGCTTGCCTTCCAGGCACTGACACTCTGCCATGGCCAGCTGCATCGCCAGACCAAAGGCCGATTGAAAATGTGTGGGACGCTATTGGACGCGCTATCCATACTCCACCCCTACCGCTCAATCTGCAGGAACTGCGTGAGAATATTGAAGCTGCATGGGATGGCTTATCGCAGGACACCATTAGGAATCTGTACAACTCCATGCAAAGACGTCTGGCAGGCTGTATGAGCGAACATGGGCCATACTGAGAGTTACTACTTATTGGCGTGCAGCTCAATAAATATTGCCCATATCAGTCTCAATGTTTAATCATTTATTGTTCCTGGTGACCTTTACCTTCCTCCCGAATAGCGTTGAAATCCGACACGTTCTTCCGGGCGCAAATATTTTTTTGACGTGGAGTGTATATTAAAGACAATACAGATTAAAAATTGGATGATGAAAATCCAAGTATGATTAAAATCAGCGGCCGCTAGAAATGGCGGCACTAGTCAGCTGCTTTGCTCGTCTGTGCTGAATTAAAACCGGCCTTGCTGATGAAAAAAAAACAAAAAAAAACTAGGAAATAAATACCACTGATGTGAAACACGTCTTTGGTTATTGATAAATTCATCAAGAAACAAGCATATTCGAACAAGCTTGCTGGCGACCAAGGTTTTGTTGGTTTTGTGCTTCTACGGTGACAACATGAGCAACTCTGGAATACGGCGATTTTAATTGCAAAGATAAATGTCACCCCTGTGTTACCAGTGGCGGACTGGCGACGCATAAACAACCCTGGAAATTGATTTTGAGCGACCAAATTTCGGGGAAAAGTGTCAAGACATCCACACCCCCACCCCCTTCTCCTCCAAAGAAAAAAGAACATTATGCCAGCATTAATATCGTTTACTGTTTAGACATCTTTTCAGCAGAAGTCTACGAATCAGTTTTTCTGTATTCAGGCAACAACATTTAAACCATTTTTTTTTGACACACCACAACTCTCTAGTAAAATTTAGTACTAAAAGAAAAAAATACTTCCGATGCTAAGAAGCAACAGACAAGGAGAGAGACAGTAGAAGACTTTATTCCATTGTTGTGAATTTTATTGCGATAACTGAATTCAGAATTAGCAATAGTTTCTTCGGTTTCCATGAGAAGGGAAATCCAAATCTGCCAAAAATAAATAACTTTTCAAGACTTTTCTTTTCGAAGCCGTGCAAGTGGTAGATAGACGTGCTGTTCGGGTGCTCCTGCACCATTATTGAAAAAAAAAAAAAACCTTGTCGTTTTAGCATTACTTGCTTTTCATCTACAAGAACACTGAAGTGGAAGTGTATACCCACCGGGAATTCTCCCTGTATCCCGGCGGTACATTTCGCGCCTGTCTGTTAGTAATGACATAACGGGTACTCCTCAAACATTAGCGAATTTAAATGGGGCCTGAGCTTCGGTGCACCCGGCTCCTACTGCCGAGAGCGCAGGTGAAAACGTCCGGAGTCGCCCCAGCGGAAGAGTGGTCCGAAATGTAGCTTTCTAACTGTAAAACATAAGTGGTGTGAATGCAGGGAACATTTTTAAAAATAAAGTTTAGCAACGTTGTTGGTATAAGTGTCAGTCTCTTAGAGGAATTTCCGTTTTTAAAAGTTCCAGTTTTTTTATCTTCCGTATTTTCACAGATTTTTCATAGACAGTAATTCCGTTTATTTCAGAAAAGCCCGTTTCAAGTTTTTACGTATTTGGACGGAAATTTCGCAAAATCCAACACGCTGAATATTTCAGCCCTTACACGAGAGAATCTTTTTGCGCAGGTGATCGAGCTCTCGTTGCTTATGTTGAAGCCGCGTGTTTTAATTACTGAGCCAGAAAGTCACAGGAATCAGACACACATTCAAGGTAAAACTAATTAGACGATGATAATTTTTTTCCCCATTAATGCAAGTGATTAAGTCGTTTTATTTTCTATAGGGGCTTTTTTTTTTTGGGGGGGGGGGGGTACGTTTTTAATAATTTTATTTTTTTCTGTAGGAGGTCTTATTACAAATTACGTATTTTTTTTCATCGTGATTTTTCGAAGCAGCAGAACGTCTTGCAGTTTGAGATCTATTTTTCAACTACCAATAAACTTTCACAAAATAACTCGGGGCTGAGAAAATGGGGCTGAAATCAGCCTCGCACGGATACATTTACTGTCTAAGAAGTGGCCCAAGAGCGGTTGGAAAGAATCAATTTGAGCATGAGAAATTTTTGCTTCTCCGTTTAGCTATGTTATTCAAAGTGGTCATTTAGGGGGATGATTGACCCTAATCCTTTCTGACTGATTGCGCTTTAAAAGGGCTGTAACAATGGCGAAGAACCTAAGAAAGAACAGATGTTTGAATCGGTTGTTACGACCCAGTGGTACGTCCTCATCATTTCTTGGGAATAAAGAACTTTAAATGCTTATCACTAAGCAAGGACTATTTCTATACCACTCGCAAAGTACTATCGCCAAGTAGTAGTGAGATGCATACCACTACAGATTAGTGGTATGCCTATCAACGATGACAAGTTCATGATCAGTATTGATCAAGTGAGAAGGCTAAAGAAATTGTTGCGCTGCAGATTTCGCAAAACCCAAACGCTATATGTGAATATTTCTGTTTGGAAAACGCGGAGAGTTTTGGGCAACATTTACTTCAGATTCATCGGCCGCTTAAAGGGTTAAGAGAATGTGCAATGTACTGTTTTAAAATATTATTTCACAAAACTTCTAAATATAAAATTTACACTTGACAGCTACATAGCTTTTGTGTTAAGGATTCCAGACTGATACATAGATATCGTACAATCACCTGTGCAATAAATTAAGTACCCGGTCTCAATATGTAATAGCTGGTGCACAAAATCAGGAAGAGGCATGGGCAACGGAACCCAATAATTTCAGGGGGGGGGGGTCCAACTTCTCCCAGAGTTAAAGCAATTAAAAAAATGAAAAAACAGCAACAGTAGTAGTAGTAGTAGTATATATACACTGCTGGACATTAAAAGTGCAACACCACGAAAGACGAGATTTCAAAGGCATATTTATTGTACAGAATGCAGATAATGCAATGGTGAATCGATTACAAACACAGCACGGTGAAATTGGTTGTTTGGTTGATTAGAGTTTAACCCTTTAACGACCATTACCCTAAAATCTGGTATCACTCCAAATACCATAACGCCCGAAACTGTCTTTTGTATCACTTCTTTGCTTAGTAACAACAATGGTGACTGACGGTAACTCCTGCTGATCTCTCATGGGTCGTGCAAATTTAAAGAACAGGTAAGGGTAGGAAATCTGACTCACTCTAGGCAGGCGTTTCGGGTGGCTATGGTCGTTTGTATGTACGGGTGTTTCGAGCGTTATGGTCGTTAAAGGGCTTTAATGGCGCAAGGGCCTCAAAGAGCCAAAAAGCGCCTCGTCAAAGTATTAAAGTAGTAATATAAACAAAAGTATCGAAACATGACTGAACGCTCACTCCGGTGCGATTTTCCAACAGGACAACGGTCGTCCGCATACTGCTACTGTCTCGAGAGCTCTCATGGGTCGTGCAAATTTAAAGAACAGGTAAGGGTAGGAAATCTGACTCACTCTAGGCAGGCGTTTCGTCTGGTCGCTGATCGGTCACTCCGTTACCGATCAGCGACCAGACGTCTTCGATGGGCGACATATCGGGAGAACAGGCGGGTCACGGCAGCAGTGACACCTGGTGGGCAGTGAAGAATAAGTGCACGATGCGTGCCACGTGCAGGTGACAATTAACGGTGTACATGGCCGGTGAGACGATAACAAACAAAAAAAACAAAAAGCACCGGTGTAACGGAAAGAACGATTAACGCAGTAACAATGATATAACATGGTTAAAAAATGAATAATGACATCATAAAACAGAACAATAAAAGGATAAAAGCTGTAAATCGGCGATAAAAACAACAACACACTACACAAAACGTAAAACACCGGTAGAACGAAGAAATGATAAAAGTGAAGACACGTCACACTGATCGTTTAAAAGACGACTCAGGGTCACAGAGTCGTCGGGTAAAGTGGGTAAAACAAAATGATGAACACGTTCCCTAACAAAACGACGATACGAAAATAAAATATGAACATCTGTCAGAGGTACATCACACGTCCCACACATCGGGTCAGTGTCGCCACACAGCAAATAGCGGTGAGTGAAACGACAATGCCCAATGGAAAACGCGCTAGTACAACTTCCTCCCTACAGCACGGTGAGACGAGGGGAACACATAATAAGCAGTAATATGGTGTAGGCGGCAATTACAACTGCTACACGGCCCGGCACCGATAGGAAGAGACGTTGGATGTGTGTTTGGGGAATGTCCGTCCACGCAGATTCGATACGATGCCGTAGTTCCTCCGTTGCAACCGAGGGTGGTCGCTGGCGTGCCAGTCGTCCGACGATCATGGACCACGCGTGTTCAATAGGAGACATATCTGGGACCCGCGCTGGCCAAGGAAGACGTGGCACATGGTGGCGATCCAGGAAGTCTTGGACGTTGAGTGCCACATGCGGTCGCGCATTATCCTGTTGGTAAATGACACCAGACAGTCCCTAAAGATATGGTACAACAACAGGGAACAACACCTCAGTGATATAACGATGAATGTACAAATTACCGGTAATGCGGAGGAGAAGCGTGCGGGAGTGGAATCCAATGGCACCCCATACCATAACGCCAGGTGCCGGGCCGGTATGACGCAGCATAATGCAGGACTTACTCAGCCGGTCGCCGCGGTACCGCCAGACACGGATTCGTCCATCATGGTAATGTAAATTGAAGCGGGATTCGTCGGAAAACACGATGCTTTGTCATTCGCTCCTCCATGCGCGACGTTCTTAGGACCATTGCAGTCGCAGACGCCGGTGTTTTACAGTCAAAGGTAGCCGAAGCAATGGGCGCCATGCAGAAATGCCCACACTGCTGCAGACGACGTCGAACCGTCCGTGCGGAGACTGGGTGTCGTGCCACACACCCGAACTATTGAGCTACGGTGGTCGATGAGGCTGTGAGATCCGTCAGAGCCAGGTGCACCAGATGACGGTCCTCTCGTTAGGTGGTGTGACGGGGCCGTTGGTATCCCGCACGTCGTTGTGTTCGTTCCTCCGTTACCCACTGACGCCATGTTTTCCCCACCGCGGCCGCATGCCGTCCCACACGAGCACCGATGTCTCTGAGTGATAATCCGCAATCCCGATATCCCGCAAATCTCCCGCGATCGAAGTCTGAAACCTGCTGGTATAGGGCTGCCGTTGTTTTCGACGGGGAATGCTGCAGCTGTCCGTGGCCAGGAACGGCGAGTAAACACATTTTGAGTGCTTAACACCGGCTCCTTGTTCATCGCTCTTATATGACTTCCAGGGACGTTACTGTCCCACGTGATTTCCATATGTGCTGCCCGATTAATCATTTACATGTGCGCTCGTGTTCTGCACTTCTGTCAACTTTCGAGCCCTTGGGATTCCATTCCATATATATCAGGATTTGCAAAAAGGGATGATTATCGGCTTTCGGGGCAAGGGTGGCAGTATTTCTGAAACAGCGCAGTTTGTGAACTGTTCGCGTGCTGCTGTGGTTAAAGTGTGTCGTGAATGGAGAAATGGCACCATTGCGAGTAAGCGACGTGGAAACTGCGGAGAACCACGTGCCATTGGTGTGAGAGCTGAACATCGGCTTCGAAGGTGCGCGAGGGCCGATCGACAAGCTACAATGGAGCAACTCGCTGGCCGACTGAACCAGGAGGTTACTGGAAGTGTGTCTAAAACGACAGTTCAGTGAACCCTGCTGCGTATGGGGCTCCAATGCAGACGGATGGTCATTGCACCTATGTTAACGAAGGTGCATCGGCAGAAAAGGCTTACATTTGCACGGCAGTATCGGAATTGGACCTCCGCTGATTGGGCAAAGGATTGCCTTCTCCGATGAGTCACGTTTTCTGCTTCATCTAACGGATGGATGTTGGGGTATAAGGCGAGAAACATCGGAGAACAAACACTCTTCAACCATTGCTGGCAGAACACAAGCTGGTGGGGGCAACGTTATGGTCTGAGAAATATTTCCGTGGCATTCTCCAGGTCCACTCATACCTGTGGAAGGCACTATGGACCGAATTCGTTATGAATCCATCTTTGCATACCACGTACACCCATACATGCTAATTGTCTGTCCTGGTGCGGATGGGATCTTCCAGCACGACAATGCGACGTGTCGCACAGCTAGAAATGTTCGAGAGTGGTTGGAACAGCACGATGAACACTTCCAAGTACTTCCCTGGCGCCCTAATTCGTCCCTGGCGCCCATTTGAGACCTAAACCCAATTGGGCATCTGTGGGACCACTTCGATCGTGTTGCTCGTTCTATGGATCCTCCACCACGCACCCTCCAGCAGCTGTCAGATGCACTGCAGTCAGCATGGCTCCACATACCTGTGAACACCTTGCAGTACTTAATTGAGTCACTCTCCCAGCCCGTCTAGCTGCTGTCCGCGCTGCACACGGTGGTTACTCTGGATATTAGCTGGTGGTCACAATACTGTGACTCGACTGCGCGCGCGTATGTGTGTGTGTTTGTGTACACTGCTGGCCACCCAAAATGCAACACCAAGAAGGACACGAGATAGCAAAGCCAGATTTACTGGACACATAACAACAAATACAAAGATGAAACGATTGAGCTAACAGGCCCGTGCGACTTGCGGAACACACAGTCATCAATAGTTCGTGTGGCCCCCATGGCTGGATATAACGGCCGCTACACACCGCGGCATCGAACGAAAGAGGCTTTGGATGTGTGCTTGGGGTATGTCGGTCCAGGCTGCTTCCACACAGTGCTACAGTTCATCAGGCGTAGCCGCGGGTGGTGCTTGCCGGGCCACTCGGTTGCCGATCAGCGACCAGACGTCTTCGATGGCCGACATATCGGGAGAACAGGCGGCCACGCCAGCAGTGACACCTGGTGGGCCGTGAAGATATGTGCACGATGCGTGCCACGTGTGGGCGCGCATTGTCCTGTTGAAACGTGGCCGCTGGCAGGTCCTGCAGGTATGGGAGGACTACAGGCTCCAAAACGTCGGAGATGGTGCGGTGGCTGTGGAGTGTACCTGCGATACGTACCAGAGGGGTGCGGGTGTCATATCCAATTGCGTCCCAAACCATAACGCCAGGCGACGGACCGGTATAGCGATGCATAATGCAGGCGTCATACAGTCTTTCGCCGTGGTGCCGCCACACGCGGATTTGACAATCGTGGTGTTGCAGGCAAAAGCGGGATTCGTCGGAGGAGACAATGTCGTGCCATTCCGTAGTCCAGGTGTGGCATTCGACGGCCCTCTGGCGCCGCACTCGCCAGTGGTGTAATGTCAATGGTAATCGGAGCAATGGGCGCCGTGCGACAAGTCCCCGCTCCTGCAGACGACGTCGAACGGTACGTGCTGACACAGGTTGTTGCGCAACACACCCTAATTCCTGCGCTAACGTTCGTGATGTGGCGGTGCGAGCCGTCAATGCCCGCCGCACAACATGCCGGTGCTCTCGTTCGGTGGTGTGCCGCGGCTGCGGAAATCGCTCACGTAGGTCCGTCCGTCTCTCCTGCACCCACCGAATCCATACTCGCCTCACTGTGGCTGGATGTCGTCCCACACGGGGGCCGATGTCTCGGTACGATAAACCGCTGTCGCGATAAGCCACTATTCGTCCTCTGTCGAACTCCGAAGCGTGCTGGAATGACTGCCGTATTCTGCGACGAGGCATCAGGAAGCTTCCCACGCGCAGGTCAGGCAGCACAACACACTTCCACTACTTACACCCCGCCTTCTGTGCACCCTTCTTATAGTGCTTCTCGGTATGGCCTGCAATGCTAATCGTTTGCATGTCCTCTCGCGGGCAACGCATGCTGCGAATTTCAGGCCAATCGGATGCTTCCTTCTTGGTGTTGCATTTCGGGTGGCCAGCAGTGTATATCTTTCAATCCTTGAACTTCAATATTTTTCTTGTCAAAGACTTGCTTACTGTTTTAACCCGTTCTGCTAATGCAAATTGCGACGCTGAAAATTTACAAAAAGTACGCAAGCATACAGGGGTTGGGCAGAATAACTTGAACATCATGATTGTAGAGGTTCATATTATTCGTGCAGGCTACACTGAACCCCCCCCCAAAAAAAAAAAGTTGTGATTATCTTTTATACATCTTATCTTTGTGCATCTCTTCTTTGAACATATTCTCTGGGTTGTTAATCGGTGTAGTATTAGTTGTGGTCAGCAGGTCAGCAGCGGTTCGTACGACCGGTCGGTGAAATGGGAGACCTGTCAGACTTCCGAAAGAGACAAATCGTGGGAGTCGGTTAAGCTGGAGCGCCTGAAACCATAACAGCCAAATTGTTTGGAGTTTGTAGAGCAATAGTCTCCACGGTTATGACTGCGTTCACAAATCATGGCAAGACCTCCTCGGCGAAGAACAGTGTGTGAAAACTAAGATTGAATGAGAGGAACAGTCGAACACTAAAAAGCATTGCGTCCAAACAACACAGAACTACTGCTGTCAGAGTGACCGCAGGAC
This sequence comes from Macrothele yani, assembly GCA_039090855.1. NCBI lineage: Eukaryota > Metazoa > Arthropoda > Arachnida > Araneae > Macrothelidae > Macrothele > Macrothele yani. Next base: position 68,270,998 of record CM077016.1, on the reverse strand, counting down.
TCAGTATCGGCCTCGAAGACCCTGTTCCTACAAAAACAGTCAGCAGAAAACTTCACAAAGCCAACATCATGGAACAGCTGCAATTGCTAAGCCTTTAAACACAGAGACCACCGCTACAATGCGAAAAAAAATTGTGTCGTGAGCATAGAACCTGGACAGCAGCCGATGACTGGAAACGTGTGGTATAGTCCAATGAGTCCTGATTTACGTTATTCCAATAGTGTGTATGGAGAACCCACAAGGAAATCGTTTAGAACGTCTGGTTTCAATTGTCAAACATGGGGGTAGATCTATGATGATTTGGGCAGTGATATTTTGGTATTTGGCTGGCCCCGTCATTACCATACATAGTCGAGTCGCTGTCAGCGAATACTTGAACATTCTACGTGATCAGGTGCATCCTATGGTCCAAATGTAGTTTCCCAACAATGATGCCATTTTTCAAGATGACAATGCGCCCATTAACACAGCCAGAACAGTTCAGTCTTAATTTGAGGAGCAGCAAGATGAATTTCAACATCTGCCATGCCCAGGTGAATCACCTGACTTGAATATCATCGAACAACTATGGGCAGTTTTGTCGAGTAGAGGAGAGTAGAGTGAGAAGCAGATTTCCTCCTCCAACATCCCTGAAGCAATTGGCTCTTGTTCTGATCGACGAATGGTACAACATTCCACTGGAGACTATTCAAAAGCTGTATAAATCTATTCCAAGAAGGTTGGTAGCTGTATTAAAGGCAAATAGTGGTCCAACACCTATTAATAAAGATATATTGCCTATTTCCCAGGTGTTCACATTATTTTGTGCAACCCCTGTATATCAGCATTCGAACATGGACTGTAACTTTACGGTATCTTCCATCGTCGCTTCAGCTGATGGAAAGCTCTCTGTAACGTACCAGGAGATGTGACGTACCTGCCAGAAGGACGCACACGACATAAAGGCAGATAGGAATCAGAATAAAATGTCCGCGTAGCTCAATTGGTAGAGCAACTTATTCTGGAATGAGTGGACCCGGGTTCGAATCCTGGCGCGGATAAAAATGACGGAGAAATTCACTTCGTTATATCTCTTTAACATATCTTCATTTAACACGTCTTTTGCAGATAGTCCGATGAATACATCAGCATATTTTATTGCATCGAGTAAAAACGTTTTCTGTCCACTCATTCATACAGTATCTTCTTTCCTGCCTTTGTGTATTGCTGCTGAAAGATCTACCGCAATCTTCTGACAAAGAGCAGCGGTACTTTAGGTAGAAAAGGGCGGTTTGCCAGCCCTGCAGCTTTTATGCCGACGCGGCGCGTACCCGGAATTATTTTCGAAACAACTGTTCAGCGTACAGTAGTTATAAGTTCGTGTGTGATATCACTCTCACAGTATAAATAGCCATTAATATCCCCCTCTTTTTGAACCATATGTTTATCGCTGCAAGGTTACTGAGAACGAGAGGAAGATCCATCACTGCCATTTTCCCCTAGTAATTTGTCTTCTCTTACAAGCAAAAGTTTCATAACACAGAAAAATCTATCAAAAATACCGAATTTCAGCTTTGTAACGCCACTAAATTTAATATTAATGAGAAAATAACAGCATGATGATGTAGGGGGGACATTACGTTTAGATACGATCCGCAGTGACTTGAAAGACAAATTTTAACAGGAATTTGTAGCAGTGATCCCACGTTTCAATCATCTCTCAACCTGTAGTGCGTCTGACAATATAGTGTTGTTCCACCAAACAGGGTTAAAACATACACTGGTGTGCAAAAATTAAGGACGAAGAGGAGAAATTAGCATAACAGCGGAATGAGCAGGCAGAACGGACCGAAAGACCACTCAGGAGATAGACTAGGGACCGGTACGGTAGGGCATGCGCATATATGCAGCATGACGTAGGGGGTGTCGGAAGGGTATAAAGCACACGGGAGGTGAAAGCTATTGCACGGTGTACATCGGTTTGAACGACGTCGAGTTGCTTCCATCGTGTGATATAGCCAACAGGCAATCCAGTAAACGACATCTGGATGAATTTTCCCGAGGTCGCGTCATTGGGAAGTTGGAAGGAGGTTGATGTGTGACTAGTGTGGCCGAGGCGTTCGGGATCGCTCACAGCATCGTTTCATGAGCTTGGAGAGCATTTCAAACGACAGGAACAGCTGTCTGAGAGTTTAGCAGTGGTCGTCCACGAGTAACCACGGCGGTGGACGACCGGTATATTGTCCTACAGGCGAAAAGAGACAGACGGCAGACAGCGGGAGAAATCGCAAGGCACATGCAACAGACAACTGGACGTCCGTTATCGCATTTTACCGTGGCCAGGAGGCTGCACAAAGGTGGTCTATTTGCACGGCGGTTTTGTGGTGCCAGGAACACAAGAACTGGACACATCAGCAATGGGGTCAAGTTCTCTTTACGGATGAGAGCCGATTTAGTCTGACGAGCGATTCTGGACGTATACACATCTGGAGAGAGCAGGGAACACGCAATCACACCTTCAACATCATCGAAAGGGACCGGTTTGGAGTTGGCGGAGTTCTCGTTTGGGGCGGTATCATGCTTGGTAGCCGTACTGACCTCTACATCTTCCAAGGAGGTTCAGTCACTGATGTTCGCTATTGTACCGAGGTTCTCCTGCCTGTCGTGCGTCTGTTTAGAAGTGCTGTGGGTCCTGAGTTCCTCTTCATGGACGACAACCCTATACCTCATCGTACAGTGGCTGTCGCAGAGCTGTTGAAGAGTGAAGATATTCAACGCATGGATTGGCCCGCAAGGTCCCCGGACCTAAATCCAATCAAACACGTGTGGGACCTTCTCGGGAGACGCTCGGCAGCACGTCACCAGCCGCCAGCAACGATTCCGCAGCTGCGATTGGCGCTACAAGAGGAATGGGCCGCGATGCCTCAACAGCTCCTTGACAACCTCGTCCTCAGCATGGACAGACGTTGTAAATCCTGCAACGCAGTCAGGGGCGATCATATCCCCTACTAAAGACTGGATTTTTCTTGGCAGCCGCCTGTCACATGGACGTTTCTGTCTTCTGACCAGTTGTGCTCGAAGCTATCTTTTCAGTAAAGTGCCTTTGTATCCTTTGGATTCCTTGTTTGGACGGGTTTACTCACTTGTCCCATATTCTTACATCTTGGGGATCTTATGGTATGATTTGAGTCGATGTGGAGCCCTTCTGCATGACGTTACATTCGAAAAACCGTCTCGTCCTTAATTTTTGCACGCCAGTGTATATTCGCACAGGCAGTAAATGTACTTGAAATTAAAAACAGAATTGATTTTAATTTTTTTTTCTTTCCAGTACGATTCTGGTTCATTTATCCTTTTTCGTGAACATTTTTCTGTAAGAATATAATATTCTCTTTAGTTTCATTCAGATATTTTTTGATATTTCAAACCAGTTTTTCAACTAAAAACACCACCAGCAATTTATGATGCGAAAAGTATTTACAAGCTGGAAATCAGTATCACCCTTTCAGGACGACTATTAACCACGAATAAACAAATAAGATAATAAAGGAAAGAACATTTGGGATTTTCAACGCCATCATCGGTTTCACTTTTATATCAGCCAATTAAACTACCGAAAATAATTTAAGATAAGTCAAATGGGATAAATTTCTCAATTTCTTTATCTTCACGCACAGATAAATCGATCCTGAGCGTAAAATGAGGATAGAAAAATAGAGTTTCAAAATTCTATAACTATATTTTTCAATATTTCAGTAAATATACTATATTGACAAAAGTCACCGGACACCTAGAAGAGAAACACAACTTAGCATTTATGGACATACATTAGTACGGTGTTGGTCCACCTTTGGCCTTAATGCATGCACTGACCCTTTGAGACATGCTTTCGACAAGGTTTTGGAACACAGCGAGAGGTATGCGTTTCCGTTCAGTACATAATGCTGCCGCTAACTGTTTCTCAGTATGTAACGTACCAGGAGATGTGACGTACCTGCCAGAAGGACGCACACGATATAAAGGCAGATAGGAATCAGAATAAAAAAAACGTCCGCGTAGCTCAATTGGTAGAGCAACTTATTCCGGAATGAGGGGATCCGGGTTCGAATCCTGGCGCGGATAAAAATGACGGAGAAATTTACTTCGTTATAAGTAGTAGGTCTTGGTTCCAAACTTCTTATGCGGCGCTCTAATTCATCCCATATGTGCTCTGTGGGATTAAGATCAGGGATCTGTGCTGGGCAGTCCACACACGATACGGAATTATTATCAAATCACACCGTAACAGTCCTTGCTTTATGGCTCGGTGCATTATCCTTCTGGTACCAACGAGGCTCGGTTCCATAGTATTGCCACAGAGTTGGTAGGCCATTGTTGTCCAGAATATCGAGGTAGACGTGCTGGTTAACAGGTGTGTCCACGATAACCAATTGGCCGGGACCATACCACGAAAAACACCCCACACGAATACACTGCCAGATCCAAACTTGACTGTAGGAACAGTATCTGGATTCATGAGTCAATAGGACCCGTTTCCATTGATCTACGGTCCACGATAAATGTTCTTTACACCATGCTAAATGACGAGTAGCATTCCGAGTGGAGATGAAAGGCTTACGAGCAGCAGCACAACCACGATAACCCATGGAGTGAAGTTCTCTGCGAATGGTACGTGTACATACCGTGGTTCCTGAATTTTTACTCACCTGTACACTGAGGTCATGTGCAGTAGTACTCAGTCGATTAGCTGTAACGATTCCCCTGAGGCTTCGACGTCCTCTTTCACTGATTTTCTTTGGTCTGCCGGTACGTTTTGCGGCTTCAAGCACGCCATGTGTCTTTCACTTATTCAGTACATCCAACACAGTTGACTTAGGTATGTTTAAACGCCTCTCGGTTTCTCTTATGGACAACCCACTAATACAAACACCCAACAATCTTTCCTTTCTCCAAGTCAGGTCTCTCTTGCCGCGACATTTTCACTCAACCTCACAGTGCGATATCATCGCGGTCAGCTGCAGGCTTGTTTTTATACCGTTTGCAGCTGTACCGCGCATCTGAATAACGCAGCGGATCCGTTCGTTTGCTTTTGAAGGTGTGTCCGGTGACTTGTCAATATAGTGTATAAAAAAGAAAAGAAAATGAGTTAACTAGGTAATTTTTCTTTTCAGCAAAAAACTGAATTTCATAAGCTTATTTTTCCTTCTGAACTGAAGCTACGGTATTCCTTCCCACCGACCGACCAGTAGAAGCCGCTGCGCAAAGGTGAAAAAGCAAACGAACAACGTCACACGAGTGTGCCAATTCTCACAGAGTCCGATTCAAATCAGAAACCAATAGAGATTTTAATTTCAATTGGAAACACGAAATAAATTAACATAAACATAATTAATAGAAGCAATCATTTATGCCCAAAGCTTGGTTTTCAGGATGGGGCAAACAGAAAATTGCAACTATGAATAATATATTCAAACACCATATGGGAATTTCAACTTTGTATTCTTGTTATCAAACCGTTTTGATTTACCACACTACCAACACATAATTTTAATTGGAAACCAGAAGACCAAAGAAACTGCATAGAAAAAGGAGGATAAATGAAATTAGGCAACAGGTTTTGACAATGAGAAAATTTCTTTCTCGTTCTTTTGATCCTTTTGGCTACTTGTATCACATGCGCCACGAAAACCTCAATTGCTCATCAAGAAGGTAAAAATACTCTCAAGACAAATTTCTGGAGAAAATTTTGAGAGATCTTTGTTAGTTAGTGAATAGGTGCTGAGGTGGACAATATATGTTTTATTATTCTTTTGCCTTTCATACCTTATTATACGTATGTACGCTACTCTCCACCATGCAATAGGAAATTTCCTTATACTTTCTACTGAAAATTTTCACTTTTTCTACTGGAAATTCTCAAGTTTTTCAATTTTTACGGCATACACACGCATCCAGAAGTTCTACAGAAAAATTAGTATTTAGAATTAGTTTTATAGCGAAAATCTCTGTAATACCTTCCAAGAACAGAAATGGCATGGTCCGATTTCCAGGGGAGGGCAAATGACCCCTCTTGCCCCCTACATGGGCGCCCATGAAAGCAATTGTTGATTTTAATACATTTGAGGGATACGACTCAGAGGCTGACAAAGCGAAAAAAAACTGCCTTCACTAGCCGCTGGACATTGCTGCTCTTAAACCGCCTGCTATTGACATTATTGTCACCAGCCAATCAACTACCTGGAAGCGCCGTGTTCCAAGAGATTTTTTGTTGCGAGATAAGTGCGGTGCACCCATTGTAGTTCTGGCAGCTTTGCAAACCCAGCGGTGAATGTCACCCACTGAATCTTGGAGAGGTCGCGAGGGGGATGCAATTTACATACGACAGCTGCCAATCCAAATCGGCCACGGTGATTTCAATGGTGTTTCCGCCAAACGGAAATATCCGTTTCGGAAGCTTTTAAACAAGTTCTTAGTGAACGGAATATTATATTTTGTATCCTTTCGGAATGGTTTTTATGAACATAATATTGCGTTTCAGGTTCTCATATCACAACTGAATTTAAGGCCCCATGGCTTTTTTTTTTTCCTCATTGAGAAATTTCAATGACTGATCCATAGATAAGTTCGATGTGGCATATACACCGATGAACCACTCCATTATGACCACCCCCAGCCTAGAGGAATGAGCGCACCTGGAGACCAGACGTTGGCAAAGGTGAAGTTCACAGAGCAGTATATATACAACCCGAGGACCGGCTTTTGGTTAGTAGAGTGTTCGGAGTCAGAATGGGAAAAGCTGCCGATTTATCGGAGTTTGATAAAGGACAAATTGTGATGGCACAACGCCTAGGAACTACGATCTCGAGAACGGCGCGCCTTGTAGGTTGTTCACGTGCCGCTGTAGCGAGTACGTATTAAAAGTGGTGCACAAACGACAAACCGTTCTCCAGCCGTGTGTCATCCGCAGCTCAAGGATGCCAGAAGGGAGCGAAGACTGTCGCGCATTGTTCACAGCGACAGCAGGCAGGGCCACAGTGCGACAAATCACCCGCAGCTACAACAGTGGTGATCAGGACAATGTGTCACAGCACACAGTTCGTCAAAACCTTCTGCGCATGGGCCTGCGTAGCCGAAGACCCAGCCGGTTCCCCATGTTCACTGCACGCCATCACCAACAATGCATGAAATGGGCCCCAAGAGCATCGAGATTGGACCGTGGACGATTGGAAGAAAGTGGCCTGTCTGACAAATCAAGATTCCTGGTGCATCACGTAGACGGCCGAGCGTGGATACGCCGATTACCAAAGGAGGCTATGTACTGTTGGGCGGAAACAGGTCTTCGTCGGCGGTTTTATGCTATGGCCGATGTTTTCTTGGGACACTTTAGACCCCATTATCCCAATAACACATTCCCTGACAGCTGTCGGATATTTGAACATCGTTGCGGACCAAGTTCACCCATTCATGGCACCTGTGTTCCTTGCTGGTGATGGCCATTACCAATAGGATAATGCGCCATTCCACACTGCCAGAATCGTCAAGGAGTGGTTCAAGGAACATGCTGGTGACTTTCTGTTTAATGTCCTGGCCTCCAAATTCACCTCACATGAACCCAACCGAACATTTGCGGTTCGACTTGGAAAAGCGGGTTCGGGCTAAATCATCACCACTCCGAAATGAACGGCAACTGGAGGACCTGCTGTTGATATTATGGTAGCTGATACCCCAGGATGGGCATTTGTCTTCCGCACTGACTCCAACATGTGATCCTTATCTGATAGGTCACCTGCACTTGAGAAGGGATAGGTGGAAAATGAAGACCCACACATTTTTGCCCTCCCTTTCTAGGGAAAGGTGGGGGGGGGGCAGGGAACTTCCGGCATAAAATACTCTCCATGGAGTTTATGTACAGCCAAAGAGGGAAAAAATTATTGATACATTCAGGACACTAATTCTATAAAGATGTAGAAACAGAGATAGGGTGGAAGTGGTGTTGTACGGAACGCAAATGCTTGGCAAAAGTGTACCTGGATACTAGTGCCTCGGTTATTTTACAATCCGACTTGTGTCACAACCATGGCCCACCAAAACTGCTTTCCCGCCAAATCATATCAAATAATGATAAGTGAAAAGCAACAGAGGATATTTCGGAACGGCCATTGAAAACTGATCATACTACTGCGGGAAATGACTGTTTAACTAATTGAAGAAAAAAATAGCAACCAAGCAATATTAGTGCCAAGGAAAGGAAACGAATCAGAAAAAGAAAATAAAAAAGCTAAAAAAAGAATAAAAAAAATAAAATGAGAGAAAAAAAAGAAAAAAATTAAAATGAGCGAAAAAAAAAGGAAAAAAATTAAAATGAGTGAAAAAGAAAAAAAAAGAAAATGAGAGAAAAAAAATAAAAAAAATAAAAAAAAAACGAGAAAAAAAACAAAAAAAAAACGTTTTGGGGCATGAAGAGTCAACATCTACGTGGTATCCCCTGGGTAAACGCTAATAGACTGTCGAGGTTCACTGTTCCAGCAAACGTTTCCTCAGATTAAACAACTAGTAAAAATATCAATGTACTTTCATAGGCGCCGAATACGCGGGGGCAACGGGGGCGATCGCCCCCTCAGTGATTAGACCGCTGGGAGAAAAGTATGTTTTGGCCCCCTAGCCCCCTCAGTCTTTTCTGGAAATGTATGCTTTTTAAATATGTTGGTTTTGTATCAACATTTTAATTTTATCTAACAATGCTGAGTTTTTCTTTCAGTTTAACTGTGCTCTTTCTACAAAGAGAGAAGGGGAAACACTGGGGTACTCGAGCGACGGCCTTATAAGGTATGTGATTTAAGATAGAATATAATCATCGATCAGTTTAATAAGAACAAATCTATGTAATCCCTCTGAGAAGAAACATTCAATGTCAGTAAATTTTGAACTAGCATTTTAATAGAAAAATGGAACAGAGCAAAAACTGTACAACTCAAGGAAATACACCAAATACACCAAAATTTAACATCAATTGCTTATTAAATTAAGAGAAAATAGATACTGAAAAATACAAGGTTACTTCCCCATTTTATAAATTATTAATAGAAATTCAATTAGAACAGAAAACAAATATACGAACAATTGTGGAGATTAGCTTCATTCACTGCTTAAGCATGTTTCATGATAACAGTGAGTATCATTACCTAACTCGAAGAAAACCTTTAAGATCGCTTCAGAAGGGAGCCCTGCCGCCTGCGTTTTCCAGACTCCACTTCCTGTTAATTCAATTATAGCAAAGTAATGCTACTTTTGAAATTTGGAACATTTCATAGAGATGAACAGTAGTTGTTGTGTGGCATTTTTCATTACCATGGTATTTAAAAAGTTACTGGGCATTGAATGTTTCTTCTCACAGGGATATAACATGGTGGTGCTCCGAATAAATTGGAAGATGAGTATGTATATGTGCAAAACTCAGAGGCTATATTTCGGTTATGGTTCATTATAAATAAATTTTACATATGTATGCATTACACTGAAGAGCAATTGAATTAGAGACAGCTTGGGTTATGCAAATGTGGCGCTGTGGGTGGCCCTGTAAACGGAAACGACATGACGTATCAGCGATCCAACAAGAACCATCTCCTCGCTATGGGGTACAGAAGCCATCGTCCCACGAAGGTACCGCTGCTGACCGCACATCACAGGGTGCAAAGTTTAGCATGGGCGCGGGAACATCGCCACTGGGCCGCCCCGGTGGCGCAGTGGTCTAAGGCGCTGGCCTCTGATCATTCGACCGTAAGGGGTCCGGGTTCGAATCCCGGTGAGGCATGGATGTTGTGTTTGTCTTAAGGCACTGGCTCTCTCCTTTCCCTGGAACCAGTGACCCTAAATTAGGGACGGGCGACTGCTTATAGCCCATTGAGTTGCTCACGGTGGTCGTTAAACCTCCAACCAACCAAACAAACAAACATCGCCACTGGACCCTAGACATGTGGAAAAATGTTGCCTGGACTGATGAGTCGAGATTCACGTTGGTACATGCGGATTGCAGGATACGAGTACGGCGCAAACCACATGAAGCGATGGATCCTTCTTGCCAGCAGGGTACTCTTCAAGCTGGTGGGGGTGGCATTCTCGTCTGGGGACTGTTTACGTGGACTGAAATGGGACCCCTGGTACATGTGACATCGTTCCTCACAGGTCAACGTTAGCGGGATATCCTGGACGACCATTTGCTCCAGTTTGTGCGTCTTCAACATCCCACTGGGGACCTCCTCCTGCAACAAGATAATGCACCGTGCCATCGCTCCCGAATTGTATCCGAATGGTTGAATGAACACTCCACCGACGTGACCTCGCTTCCTTGGCCAGCTAGGTCACCTGACCTCAATCCCATCGAGCACATCTGGGATGCCACCGAGAGAGATGTTCGAGGCTCTGACCCCCCCCTCCATCAAATCTTCGTGAACTGTGGGAGCTTGTTCAGGGGTCGTGGATCCGTATGGCTTCCCAACGCTTCCGGTGTCTTGTAGAGTCCATGCCGAGACGAATCGCCGCCGTCATCAGGGCGGAAGGTGGTGTTACACGTTACTAGACAGGTATCTCTAATTCAATTGCTCTTCAGTGTATATATACATAGAACTCAAAGACGATAGCTTCAGGCGCCCCTCGAAAGTATTATTAATCTGGGAATTTATAATTCCATCGTACATGAAGTTGAAATTTATTATTATTCTTGTACTATATGTCATTGCTTTAGTGCGCATGTGCTTGTATATGTGTGTGGTTAAACGACGATCAGTTTTAAAAGTGAATGCTACTTTCTATATATTATTATTCCCAGAGGCGGATTAAGAGTTTTGGAGGCCCCAAGCGCAACCTCATATTGAGGGCCCCCTCATCCCTCAAAATTTTTTTTACTGATGTTAAACCAAAATGCATGAATTAAAAAATCGCATATTTGTGCAGTAGAAAAGAAAAAATCACACTGCACATTTCATTCAGTATTATTAAATACTAAGTAATAAGCACGTAATGTATACAGGGTTCAAAGAAAAATACTTATTTAGGGCAATAACTGCGGAAGAAAGGGTCCGAGTGGTACACACATTAAGTCTATGTATAGAAAAGGGACGAGCTGCCCCGGTGGCGCAGTGGTCTAAGGCGCTGGCCTCTGATCATTCGTCCGTAAAGGGTCCGGGTTCGAATCCCGGTCAGGCATGGATGTTGTGTTTGTCTTACGGCACTGGCCCCCTCCCTTCCCTGGAACCAGTGACCCTAAATTAGGGACGGGCGACTGCTTATAGCCCATTGAGTTGCTCACGGTGGTCGTTAAACCTCCAATCCCCCCCCCCCCAAAAAAAAAGGGACGATGGCCGATTAAATGAAAGTGATTGGAGCGCTCATAGCGGCAAAGATGAAGTTAAAAAACCTAACTCGCCAACAACGCGGGATTGAAACGGAAGTTCAATTACAAAGTTGTTTCGCAGCGTCGAATTAGTAGGAAACGACATAGGATACGCATGAATTGCGCACATGGACTGCTCGAAATGCTGATAAGGTGCACACCGTAGCTGGACGTACAAAGTTGTATCGCAGCATCGAATTAGTAGGAAACGATATAGTGTACATACTACGCACGAATTACGCACACGGACGGCTCGAAATGCTGATAAAGGGCATGCGGTCGCTGGATCGTTAGGCAATGCAAAATACCGGCTCACGATGGAGAAAGAATCAAATGCGTATGTAAATATTGATAGTGATGTAGTAGGGGGTCGGTGAGATAAAATACCGAGGCTCGGGAATTGAATTTCAGTCGACGTACACGTTACAAATACTGATGGTGGGCTACTCGAACGCTAGTACTGTGAAATGGTCATACTTTAAGGCGAATGTCATCGCAATGTCCACGAAGCTGCAAGGTGGTATGCCAAGAGTTTCCCTACTGGTCAACTGTAGCGACTATTAACGACTGTGTCCGCCGCCTCCGAGACATCGGGAACATACATGTACGTCCGCGATCGGACTGACTTGCGAGTTCGGATGTTACAGTGCATCCTGAGGTTGCCTTGAGATATGTCCTCGCCGATCTCCGCATTCATATAACAGCAGTTGCCGAAGCATGCGAATTAACAGAATAACGTGTTTGGCAAATCCTGAACGATCCTGGAACTCACCCGTACCGCGTCCAGCTGGTGCAAGGTTTGATGGATGGAGACCAAGGAAAGCGTTTCGATTTCTGCAACTTTGTACATAACACGTTGGAGATTAATCCAACCTTCTCGGCAGATATTCTGTGGATAGATAAGTCCCATTTTGCACGATACGGAATAGTCAATCCGCATAACACCCATTACTGGGCTGTGAGCAACCCATCCATAGGAAGATCTGCTCGACCTCAAGTACGTTGGGCAACTAACTTTTGGTGTGATATTTGGCGAAACACACAAGTTGGACCCATTTTCTATGCTGGGGCATTAATAGATCAGCGGTACCTTCAGCTGTTATGGGGCCAAATACCTGACTTTCTGGATAATCTTCCCCTTAGAGATATGTAACGTATGTGGCAGCAACATGATGGCGCACTACCTCACAGGGCAGCCAACGTACGGAGGTTCCTGGCTGAAACATTCTGACATCAGATAATTGGTTATGGCGGTGCGGTGGAATGGCCTCCGCGGTCACCGGACTTAACACCTTTGGCTTTCTTCCTGTGAGGCTACTTGAAAGAACAGGTGCATGCTATAGAACCTACGAGCCTGGAAGATTTACGACACCGCATTGTGTGCGCCTGAAACACAGTGACACCTGCCATGCTAAATAGTGTACGAGAAGCTATGCTTACACGCCTTGCAACGTGCATTGCAGCAGTTGGTGGCCACTTCTAACAGGCTCTACATTAACTTCGCGGAGATGCGCGTTGTGCCACTAACCAGGCATATCTCCTGTAACCATTTTTCAGTGTTATAAATAAGCCAGCACAGCTTCTGTCTCGTGTCATTATCTATATGTCTTTTTGTACACGTTTTACTGATTTCGAATTACATAAGAGCATTTAGAGTCGTCCATGTACTGTAACGTGCTTGCCAGCAGGACGCACACGACATAAAGGCAGATAGCAGTCAGAACGAACGTCCGCGTAGCTCAATTGGTAGAGTGACTTATTCCGGAGTGAGGGGATCCGGGTTCGAGCCCAGGCGTGGACAAAAATGACGGAGAAATTTACTTCGTTATAATGGCACCCGAACTTTCCGGATGACCCGGCCGTTCAAAATCTCGCAATGGTGTGATGTTATTTCCACACCGCGAGATGGGAAAAAAAAATAAGAGAATCCCTTCTCCAGCGCTTCGAAAAATCAAAATGTGTGACGTTGCATTCCACACACCAGAATGACTGGGAGCTCTCAAGTGCACGTTCTACAGCGGATGGCTGCCTACAACGATTCATGGTCACGGCGGACCCGTGGGCTATGCTCCCGGCCCTCTTTCGGGGGGTGGAGGGGAGATGTGACGTGCCTGCCACAAAGAATATAAACGCTTCGCGTGAAGAAGCTCAACTCTCGTAGAGATAATGTAAAACAGGCGACAGCAGCGCCACCATGTAATGCGGCCGCAGATGCTCTGCGGGAAAGTTAACATTCAGGCGCAAAAAGCGTAGGGGACACGGGACGGGAAGCCTATTTCACGGAAAGGAAGCTAAGCTTTGATCTGCGACTGTTTCCTTCGGTCTCATTGGGTCTATTAAAGCATTTTCTTTTTTGTTCTTTTCTGAGTATCCCTCCTGTCCCTTCTTTTGGTGAAACAAATATATATATTAGCAATTAATATTATTTTAAGGAAATTTTAGCAGTTTTATTATCACTTTAAGCACCAACTTTTTCAGTCTTGATATTCAATACGTAGGTACCAAAATGCCTCAAAATTAATGTCATGGGAAAATAAAACTGCTTACAACTTTTAAATTCTGAACTGGAAGTCGTTTTAAACAAAGAAACACTTTATATTTTTGCGGAAATCAAAAAATATACTACCTCTAAAAAAATAAAATGACACGAACTTCACGTAAACAAACGAAACGTAGCTGCAGCTTAACATTTTAACGAAAAAATTGTAATAAAGTGACGCATAAAACGATCTTGCCCGAACGTTTTTAGATAACAAATATATTTTTTGTTTGTAAGTAATTTTTGGGGTTGTTTTTTTTTAAGCTGCAAACAAATTTTTACTTATCAAAAATGATTTTAAACAGACTTCAAAAATACAGCTAGAGGCTCCAATGGTGTCAGGTGGGTTCTATTATATCCCCTATCCAGTTGCTATTTATTCTGCATATACACCATTAGGCTTTAGATCACAAAGTAAAATGAAGCAATAACTTACCTTGATTTCCGATTATGTTGTGAATATCTAAGTTATCGGTAAAAAAAAAGCAATATATTAAGTCAAAAAAGATTGAAAAAAAAGACAATGCTCTTAAAATTATTTCTACTATAATAAAACAGATACATATTTGATTATTAAACGATTTTATTACTACATTGATCATAGATGTTATATGCAGTTCAATTTTCCACAACAATAAAGAATACAGGGCATCAACAATAAGTGTCGCTAATAAGTATACTGCAAAATGACATTTTTCGAGAATCAACTGGTGTTAAATTATACATTTTTCAACACAAGTAGTAATGCAAAACCATGAAATAATTTTATCATTACTCTGACTAAACACTTGTGACACATGTGCTTCTTTTTTCCCATACAAATAAAGCTTACATAGCGTCAATTATAAGTACAGATAATAGATACAGCTCACAATTATATTTTAAAAGAATTAGCTGCCGCTACGTAAAGTATGCATTTTACAACAGATTGCTCTGATGCAACACTTGGTAAACATGTGTTTCTTGTTTCCCATACAAATAAAGCGTACATGGCATCAATTATAAGTACAGATAATAGATACAGCTCACAATTATATTTTCAAAGAATTAGCTGCAGCTAGGTAAAGTATGCATTTTACAACAGATTACTCTGATGCAACACTTGGTAAACATGTGTTTCTTGTTTCCCATACAAATAAAGCGTACATGGCATCAATTATAAGTACAGATAATAGATACAGCTCACAATTATATTTTCAAAGAATTAGCTGCAGCTAGGTAAAGTATGCATTTTACAACAGATTGCTCTGATGCAACACTTGGTAAACATGTGTTTCTTTTATCCCATACAAATAAATCGTACATGGCATCAATTATAAGTACAGGTAATAGATACATCTCGAAATATTTTTAGAAAATTGAGCTGCCGTTAGGTAACGTATGTATTTTACAACACATTACTCTGATGCGACACTTGGTAAACAGGTGCTTCTTGTTTCCCATACAAATAAAGCGTACATGGCATCAATTATAAGTACAGATAATAGATACAGCTCACAATTATATTTTCAAAGAATTAGCTGCAGCTAGGTAAAGTATGCATTTTACAACAGGTTACTATGTTACTATGATGCAACACTTGGTACACAGCGCTTCTTCTTCCCGTACAAATAAAGTATGCATGTGTTCAATAAATAAGTACACAAAATATATACACTGCATATATATATATATATATATATATATATATATATATATATAACATGTTTTCAATTTTTATGACAATTTTTGAATTTTTTTCAGTGGTTTTTTTCTGTTTTTCAGATCCCTACACATTTGTTTAACTTTGTACGTAACCATTAAATGAACATAATACGTAACAAGATATTCCCACATTTTATCCTTATGAATGCTGCAGGATAACCAATTGTGGTCCACTTCACTAAGTATGCCAACCAATTCTTTTTTATGTGTCTGTGGTGGCAAATCTCATGAAACTGTGAAGCAAACAGTTCACCAAGTTGACATACAGTCTGTACCAATGCTTCAGTAGGATAAGTCAACCCTTTTTTGACATCATCGAATTCTTTGAAGTGTATGAACAATGAATTCTCAGTTAAGGTTTTGTCACCAATTAAATCAGCAGTGCAAACTTCACACAAAAATTTGCCTGCTACATTCTTGGCTACAAAACCTGCTACATATGCAGCTGCATTTTTATCTAAGTTAGAAAATATCCTATCTGAAGCAATCAAACTGTTTAATGAACTGTCTGGATTGTTCACATCACTGCTGTTTATTAGCTCAGGGTTTTCAGACACATTTAATGTATGCATGGGAATTAAAATTG
Source organism: Macrothele yani (assembly GCA_039090855.1). Taxonomy (NCBI): domain Eukaryota; kingdom Metazoa; phylum Arthropoda; class Arachnida; order Araneae; family Macrothelidae; genus Macrothele; species Macrothele yani. The sequence continues at coordinate 68,254,801 of CM077016.1, read as the reverse complement.
TGTCATCATCAGGCTCACAATTTGCCATTCCACAAGTGCTAATGATACTCTGTGCCATGATTAACCTTGCTCTCTGCTGAAAGTCATATGCAGTAGGATGGTCATTATTACCTCCTTTGCGTCTGACAACAGAAAAAAAATTTTCCAAGGCATCTTGGTTAAACCTGCACATTAAAATGAAAGGTACATCATTTTATCATTTTATTCCATTGGGACTTCTGGCTCTGGGCTCCTGCTGACTCCAGAAATACAAACTGGCAAATTTTCAGCAATGTCAGCATTTGTGGTTTCAGTTTGCAGCTTATTCAGCATGACCTCTCTCATATTTCTTAGGCTAAGGCCCCCTGCCAGGACTGAAGTATTAGCTGAAAGAAACTGCCATTCAACTGCCCGCCTGAATGTTGTATGTCACAGCTCTGACTGTGGTCTTAGGAACCTTGGGAAAAACATATTGTATAACCAATTTGTCCTGCTAATGATCTATATTGTCCACAGAACTAACACCCAGGTAAAATAAATATTGTGACACATAACTTACACGTGTAACACAAATATTCTGAAGTACTACCAGGTGCAACAACAAACAAAACCACAAATAAGGAAAAAATTAATAAGTTGTGTACACATTAAATATACTCTTAAACTTTGCTTAGTTTCCACCACAACATTAGCATATCGATTGTAGAAAGGTACCTTAAAGTAAAAAAATTACCTGCGTGATTTCGGTGGTATGAACAGGAAGTTCAATTGCATTAAACAGCTTACACAAATTTCCCATTTTCAATACTAACCAAAATATACTATACATAATTTTTGATCAACCCGATTTTAGGGGTGTTTGGTTTATATGGAACAATTATAAAAATTACGTTTCATATTGCACTGCAGATGCATCAGCATGGCCACATCAAAGAATATCGAACTGATTTATATTCTTTGGCCACATGATCAGGGGTAATCATGCTAAGTTTACATCCTTTGATGCTAATGTGCAATTAGCACATAAATACCTAAAGATAACTACTTTATAGTAATACCAACTATGTTGCTTGGCATGAATATATAAGGTATATTTACAATATACCTTAAATGTCAAATATGATGAGGCTGGTTTTGAATTTCCATGGGATTCGTGGTTTGGTACTTTGTATTAAAAATTGTTTGCGTGTAATTCTCAGTAGCAAAACAATGGAATGGTGGGTGGGTTCCCACAAAACGTAAACATTAGGTAGGAGAATATGTGAGATTCACATGTAGCTTGTAACCTTAATCATCTGTGAATCCTTACAAAACAGAATATTGAGAATGATTGTAGGTAAAGGCGAGGAAAATTATTTAACCTCTTCTTCATGTAAACATGCATATAATGGAACAAGAATCTTGTAAGGCTCAAAAGATTCCTTTAATAACACTTAAAGCAGAATGAAAAAAAAACCCGTAATTACTCACCTGGTAGATTTATCATTTTCTTCCATCAAAGACATGCTTGCTTGATACAGACGGTACAATTGCAGATCACTGAAACCAAATATGTATTATTTGCTGAAACGACTGAGCTATAAACGCAGAAACCTTTGAACAAAACGCCAACACAAACAAACGTTTATATTCTTTGAACACAAACACGCATGCTCAGTCCAACTCAGTCTGCTCCGGCATCCTGCGGCCAAAGCCAACCAAAGCTGCGGCATCAGCCTGTAATGTTGGCTTCCGTGTAATGATTCTTTGCCGCATAATATAGTGGCGCTAGTTACGTCTCGCTGAGCCTTACCTTCTTATCAGTTTAGATATTCTTTGCCTGCCAGAAGGACGCACACGACATAAAGGCAGATAGCAGCCAGAACAAACGTCCGGGTAGCTCAATTGGTAGAGTGACTTATTCCGGAGTGAGGGGATCCGGATTCGAGCCCCGGCGTGGATAAAAATGACGGAGAAATTTACTTCGTTATACACTGCCGGACAATTGCTAAGGACGGATGACAATAGCAACGATAGCACCCATAAAATGGAAGGCAGGAAAATGTGGAAATTAGCATAAGTGCGGGATACAGTAAGACGTGTTGTGCGTATGCAAATTTTGGATTGCCGAACTTGTTCGTGACGTCATAGCGCTGTAAGAGATATAAAGGATTTGACGCGTATTGACCGTTGTTGTTCAAACGCAAAGTTGAAAGGGAAAGAATCAATTGACGAACTTGCAATTTTCAGTATGTTTTCCCGACATCACCTAGATGATTTTACGCGTGGCCGTATTATTGGCAAGATTGAAGAAGGGCGAAAAATAACAGAGGTTGCCAGGAAGTTCGACGTCAGCCACAATGTTGTTTCAAGGCTTTGGAAATAATTTCAAACAAATGGAGAGTGTAGCAAACGTCACAGGGGAGGTCGTGTTCGCAGTACGACACCTGCAGAAGATCGGTACATAGTGCTATCAACAAAAAGACACCGGCGCAGCACAGCTAGTGAGGTAGCAAATCAGTTTATGGCTGCTACTGGCAAGCGGATCTCCCGAAAAACTGTCGCCAGACGTTTGCATGAAGGAGGACTATACGCCCGCTGTTCTGTTGTGTGCATCCCATTGTCCAGACGTCACCGTACCGCCCATTTGCAATGGTGCCATCAACATCGCAATTGGACTGATAACGACTGGTCTGCTGTCCTCTTCTCAGATGAGAGTAGATACAGTCTATCGTCTGATTGTCGACGACAACTGATCTGGCGTGATAGCGGTACTGCATATTGTCCAGCAAACATACAGGAAAGGGACCGATATCCGACATGTAGTGTCATGATATGGGCTGACATCATGATCAATGGCCGTACGTCCCTCTATGTGCTTCCATCTGGGACTATGACTGGCCAACGATACATTAATGATGTTCTGCTACCTCATGTTCGCATGTTCCGTGGTGCTGTCGGTGATAGATTCATTTTCATGGACGAAAACGCAACATGTCATCGAACAGTCGCTGTCCAGGAGTGTCTTGAGAGTGAGGATATTCAACGCCTCGTATGGCCAGTACGTTCTCCAGATCTGAATCCCATTGAAAATGTGTGGGATGCTTTGGGGAGGAGTCTTGCTGGTCGCCAATGCCCTCCAATAAACAAGGACACCCTCATCCGTGCACTGACAGAGGAATGGGATAAATTACCCCAACAGCTGCTTGATAATGTTGTGCAAAGCATGACAAGATGTGTGGAATCTTGCATCGCCCTCGATGGTGGCCATATTCCATATTGACATCTTACGCCGGAACGCCTGCGGACGGTAATTGCATTTTTTTCACGTTTACGTATTCTGCACAAAATGGCATGTTTATTCCTTGAACACGTTCCAAAGCCTTCTGGATTTCAGACCACAATAAATTGTCTTTCTTGTAATGTCCTGGCATTCTGACATTATTTTATTTCACTTGGCATCCAACCACACTTGCTTTTTTATGCGCTATATAGCCGTTTATGATCCGTCCTTAGCAATTGTCCAGCAGTGTAGTACGTAATTCGTGGGTTCCCTATGTCGTTTCCTACTAGTTCGACGCTGAGCTGTTTCCTAATTTCTTACCTTTGCCGCTATAGGGGCGCTCCAATATCTTTCATTCGATCAGACATCGTCCCTTTTCTATGTATAGACCTAACTTGTGTACACTCTGACCTTTCCTTCCGCAGTTATTGCCCTAAATAAGGACTTTCCTTTGAACCCTGTATAAACAGACAAATTTTTTGTCTTGAACAAAAATAAATGAAATGCAGTATATTAGTTATTTTGTATACATTTATTCATGAGTCATACTAAAGTCGAACTTTTCCCTCTTTTAGTTTAGTGAATTTGTCAATGATTGATTCATTATCTAATGATTGAATAACACTGTTTTCAATAGACATAAGTGCCGAATGGCCTAAAGGAAATTGATTTAGTGAGTTACGTAAATAATTTTTAACACGTTTAAGTACGGAAAATGAACGTTCACTACTAGCATTACAAGCAGCTATTGTTAAAAATATTTTAAATGATTTCTACATTAGGAAATATAGTTTGCAGCCGGTCAGTTAATACAGAGGGCGAGTCGAAAGTTTTGCAATATTTGCATAAACGCATGTGCTGCGGCGGGTATGTCACGTGTTTAAACTAGTTCAAGGCGCGCACTGCAGTCAGTCAAAAGGAATATAAAGTGGTAGTCGTTGCTGTGAACAGCCACGGCTATCTGGGATCATCGACTATTGATGTTACTGCTCAAGGCTCCGTCACTCCTTATACGTCAACGTACAGGCAGTGTTTCATATTTCTGCCACCGTGGCGCTGAAAGCCGACCCCTAGCGATTCTTGTCGGGAAAATTTCCAACTGGAATTTCGTGGGTGCAGAATCTCATCCATTCGTTTCTTAGTGTCTTGTGTGGAGCATTTTGACATGTAAATAAACCAGCGTTAGATGAGAAGTCATTTGATTTGTCTTGCTATTAAATTTCTTCAGCTGCTAAAAAAACAACTAATTCGTAATTTTGCAAAAGAGCTAGCCTAATGTTCCATTGGATGGATAGATAAGATAAACTAATTTGTAATTACCACAACAATAACGAACTCTCGCAGAAGATTTTTTTATTATTAAATTAAAGTATTTATTAACCAACCACATTTTTGTAGGTTAAAAGGTTTTAATTGCGCAGTTCGTATACACTCAAAAAACCCTTTTACAACTGTATTTCCGGAAATATGAAACTGAATAAACAAAACATCTGCAGAGAATTACAAAAATATACAATTCAAATTCTGACATTGGCTTCTCATTAAAAAAAATGCTGATGGCAAACATGGGGCAATTTATTTCAATAACTTACGCAGAATTTTTAAGAAAAAGGTGTATAACAATTCAAACATGGAACATAATATGCAAAACACTTGTGATTTTTTTTATTTTGGAGAAAATTAGTGTAGGCTACAAACAATTCAAACGTTTAACCCTCATTAAGTCGAATCAATTACTGAATTATGTAGAAAATTTTGGGGCCAATAGTGTAGAACATTTGGGGCCATTTTGTAGAACCATATGTAGAACATTTTGGGGCCATTTTGGGGCCAACACTTCAAATATGGAACTAAGTATGCAAAAAATTATTGGGAAACACTTTTACAGAATTCACAGTTTGCTAACATTGAATTCTCATTTAAGATGCTAACATTGAATTCTCATTTAGGATCGGAGGTGAATGGAAAAATATAACTATTTATTCGTATCACTTATGCAGAATTTTTGGGAAAAAAGTGTATACCAATTTAAACACAATATGTAAATTACTTGCAAAAATTAGTTTATATATATATACAATTCAAACATTAAACTCTCATTAAAAGTGTTAAAAACCATGGAATAACTTATCGAATCATTTAGAACATTTTGGAGCAAATAGTACACTTCGAACAAGAACACATTATGCAAAACACTTGTGTAGAATATATTATATAGAAATCAAGTTCTGACATTGAAATTTATTGGAACCACTTACACAGAATTTTGAACTGAAGTTTTGGAGGCAAAAAATGTGTATCCATTTCAAACATGGAACTACTGGTCAATATTATGACCTAACATATTGCCATGATTTCAGCCAACAGAACGCAGTCAACAGCCTGCCTTCTTTCAAAAGTAATAAATATGTGAACAGTTGAAATTTTTGCCTATCTTTAAATCATACTTCTGAGAAACATAAAATGGAAAGCACTTTTTGAACTCTCTGTATGAAATAGTGAAATATTTACAGATTATTAATTACTACTGTAAAGTTTGGCTGGACTTATAAAGCCTCCCCTCCCTCGCCCCAAGGATTTTGTGTGTGTCGATTAGAATGAAATCCTAAAGCGAAGGACCGATGTTATCCACACCCAAGGCTGTTACAGATAATATCTCGCTAGCATGCTCTTCCTCCTCCGGAGTCTTTGTAGTTTTAACGAGTGGAAGTCTTATATTTTAACAGTCTAAAATTATATTAGTAGTGGAACAAGTCCGGCATGGCAGGACTTCAGAATGTTCCAGAAAAAACTTTTTAGTGATTTTTTCCCTGTAAATTTCCCATGATTTTTTTCTCAAAATGTGAAACAAATCGAGCACTTTTGTCGTTAAATGTGAGGAAATAGTTTTTTCGTAATTTCAAAGTATAGAAACGTAAACAATACTTTTCCTGACGCAATGATTTTCTCGAAATACAGCATTGACTACATCAAAAATCTAATTTTTACTCGATATTTACTAAATAAACGGCTTACCTATTTTTCAAAATCCAAACCAGAAATATCACAATCACAAATTTTCCAAATCATGTGGCGAAGCCACACGATAAACAGAGAAAAAACATTCAAAGTATGACAATCAGAAAAAAATGTATCAGAAATAATCTAATCGAAACGAAATTGCAATAGGGAACATCGCCCATACAGTGTATGTAATCGAACCGATAAGCCTAACTGGAACGCCAACTCAGCAATCTCGCAATTCCAAACTTTCCGAATCAGAAACTCTTCCCTGGGTCTGCGGTTATTGTTCTGTTTTTGTGTGGCTTGGCCACACAATAACCGAAGATACTTAATAACCAATAACCGAATTATACTCAATAACCTTTGGTTTTCCCTTTTTCGGAGTTACAGTAAGGTACACAGCAGTACACCATGGTAGCTACTGAATTCAATCAAGAAAACTTTTGCAATTTGAGTACGATATAGGCTATAAAATAAATTCTGCACTTTATTTTGCGTTCATACAGTTGCTTAACTGAAATGATTAACTTCACGAAAATAGATTAAAACAGACTCGATTTACCTTGCTATAATGCACGTTTAAACAGGCCGGCACATGAAAAACTAATTACAATCAGCCAAAAAGATTAACTAACTGAAGTTGGCGCGTGCACCCTCTAGCGACGAAAAGTCGCATTTTTCTTGTACGCGAATCCCCGTAGAGATTGCCGAAGTGACAGAGCCTTGAGCAGTAACAGTTACAGTTGATGATCCCAGTTAGCCGTGGAACAGCATTGCATGTCGTCGTTCTGTCTATGGTTGGGACGACTAAAAGATGAACAGCCACAACCGGATAATTAGAGAACTTTTGCTTCACGAGTTTGAACTCTGACATAACGCTGCTCAAGCAACACGAAACATTTGTCATGCAAAAGGGGAAAGTTCCGTGGACCACAGTACCGCATCCAGGTGGTTCAAGAAATTTCGCTAAGGTGACATAAACCTCGACCAGTCAAGGTCAGGTAAGCAGCGAACCGTGGATTCAGAGACTGTGAGCCAGACCGAATAGGTAAATCGACAACCAGCACTCTGAGATTATCAGGCGAGCTGGGCATATCACAGACCACCGTGGTTCGTCACTTTCAGGACCTCGGCAAGATCTACAGGGGTTGCCGCATTGTCCCTCACGAACTGAAGCCAGCTGAAGCAAACCACCGAGTGGAAGTGTGCACGAAACTCCCAGAAAACCCGAGCAATGTACGCTTCATCAAGACAATTGTTACGTGCGATGAAAAGTGGGTCTATTTCTGTAATCCTAACACACAACGGCAGTGGTTGTGCCCAGGCCAGCTTCCTGAACGGGTTGTCAAACGTGGGTGCTTCGAGCCCAAGGTGATGCTCTGCGTCTGGTGGAATTTCGAGTGGATAATCCATTACGAATTTGTTCCAGACGGTTGGACCATCAACATGCCGTTTTGGAGGAGAAGTACCTGGCACTGGTGAACAGAAACCCCCTCTCTTACAGCAAGACAACGCTCGGCCTCATACCTAGGAAACGACCCGGGCAAAACTCCAGGAACTTGGGGGCATCGAATTGATGCCACACGCAGCATATAGTCCGGATCTTGCCCCGTCGGATTATTACCTATTCCGGTCCATGGCCTATTTCCTTTCTGGGAGGCACTTCAACAACCAGGAGGAGATTACAGCTGGGGTGAACAAGTTCTTCGCCTCGAAGGACAAGAACTGGTATCGCCGCGGAATCGAAGAACTGGCAGACAGATGGCTAAAGACGGTGCAACAAGATGGCCTATATTTTTAATGCTAGTCAGCTTTCCTCGTAAAGATACGTACGAGGACATAAAGTGATCCAAATATTGCGAAACTTTAGACTTACCAACAGGATCAGACTTTCTACTTGGACATGTTTCATGAAATGAACTTCATTATATACTGACGGAAAAAGAAAATCCCAACACCACGAAAAAATAGTTGTAGCGGAATGAAATGGCGGCAATACATTTGTATAGGTAACATATTTAATCGATTAAGGTTTCAAGATCACAGCTTATTGTAAGCGCGAGAAGAGCCATTTTAAATGTGAAATGCTGGTACATTAATAACCGGTGTAATCGCCAGAATGTTGAATGCAAGCACGCAAACATTCATGCATTGTGTCGTACAGGTGCTGGATGTCAGTTTGTGGGATGGAGTTCCATGCCTGTTGCCCTTGGTCGGTCAATACAGGGACGGTTAATGCTAGTTGGGGGTGACGCTGGAGTTGTCGTCCAATGATGTCCCATACGTGCTCGATTGGTGAAAGATCTGGTGATCTAGCAGGCCACGGCAACATGTCGACACTCTGTAGAGCATGTTGGGTTACAACAGCGGTATGCGGGCGAGCATTATCCTGTTGGAAAACACCCCTGGAATGCTGTTCATGAATGGCAGCACAAGAGGTTGAATCACCAGACCGACGTACAACTGTGCCGTCAGGGTGCGTGGGATAACCACGAGAGTGCTCCTGCTGTCATAGGAAATTGCTCCCCAGACCATAACTCCAGGTGTAGGTCCAGTGTGTCTCGGCCGCAGACAGGTTGGTTGCAGGCGCTCACCTGGCCTCCTTCTAACCAACACACGGCCATCACTGGCACCCAGGCAGAACCGGCTTTCATCAGAAAACACAACAGATCTCCACTCCGTCCTCCAATGAGCTCTAGCTTGACACGGTTTGGAGTAAGTGGAATGCACGCTACAGGGCGTCTGGCTCGGAGCTGTCCTTCAAGTAACCGATTCGTAACAGTTCGTTGTGTCACTGTGGTGGCAACTGCAGCTCGAATTGCTGCCGTAGACGCGGTACGATGCGCCACGGCCATACGCCGTACACGGCGGTCTTCCCTCTCAGTAGTGCCACGTGGCCGGCCGGAACCCGGTCTTCTTGAGGCAGTACCTTCCCTTGACCACCGCTGCCAACAATCATGCACAGTGGCTACATTCCTGCCAAGTCGTTCTGCAATATTGCGGAAAGAAAATCCACCTTCTCGTAGCCCTATTACAAGACCTCGTTCAAACTCCGTGAGCTGTTGATAATGGCTTCTTCGTCTTCTTAAAGGCATTCTTGACTAACATCAACACACTACGTCGAATCTCAACGATAATTAACGCTCACGAACGTTACAGCGCGTATTTACAGCAAACCTGCTTTGCATGTTCCGAGGGCGTTACTAGCGCCACACGTATGCGCCGAGCGCGAAATTTGCATAGACGTCATCTTACAGATGTACTCTCACCGCCTACCAACTGTCGTTTATCTAACAAAACCCCTTCTTGGTGTTGGGATTTTTTTCCGTCAGTGTATATAGACATTAAATATTATTTAAAATATTTAATGTCAACACCTTTTTTTATATTTCGTCGTTAATCTTTCATACATTCAATAAATGTGTGAAAATATTAACGTGATATCCGGAGTTGAATCTACAATCATTGAATAATACAAAGCTTCTTGACCTTCAGAAATTAAAAATTTCTTCCCTTCGCTTCCCATTAAACTTATAAATTTGTCACACACAGCGTGTGAAAAAAAAATTACGTAGTCTTTGCCTGGGCTATTAAATATTTCCAAATCGTTTTTTAAGAAATCGTCAAATTTTGCAAGATAATCTATGCAACTTAAAAAATATCCCCTTCGATTTGACTCCATACTTTCTGTGTCCACGAAATGCCATTCCCAAATTCCTCTATAAATTCACTGTTGCAATGCTCCGCTTTAAAACTACTCGCCAATAGAACTAGGAATTAATCCGCTTTGCCAAGTGTTTGTTGACACGTCCTGTAATTGACAATCGAATTTTGAGTGTTAACATAGATCTGAAATAATATTGAGAAGATGCATGCTCTTAAAAATCGTGTTGAATTTCTTCAGACGTTAAATCCTGTTACAAATTGTGTTTGTGATTTAGAAAAACATTTACATACATAACATTACACACATTTGCTTGTTTTTGAAAATAGCAACCATTTGCAAAATTCTTCGGTACCGTTTGCTATGACGCAATAAAAGTTTGATTCAGAAAGATTTCTGTAGTAGGATCGGTTTCTGTTGCTTGGTTTATTTATTAAAAAATGCTTATCAGATAAATGCAATGGCCACAGTGCAAAATCATTGGGAAAATCAGGGCCTGTTGAACCTTCACTGGCTTCACTTCGTATTTCCCTTTCTTATCGCTTTGCTCTTCTTCAGCTTCATATCCTTTCGAAGTGTCTCCAGGGACGCTTTAAGAACTTTAAGTGTAATTTAGGCAGTACACTTCCATACATAATTGATGTGCACTGAGTGATCACTGAATTATGACCACCTACCTAATACTTCGTAGGTCCACCTTTCACCATCAGTACAGCAGCTATCTGACGTGGCATTTCAATAAGATGCCGGAAGCAGTTAGGAGGTGTGGCCAACCAAGATGTGTGGGCGACCTTCAATGCAGGTATGGATGTAATTGGTGCATCCAGACGCCTGGTATGGTGTTCCATAGTGTCCCACGAGTGCTCTATGGGATTGACATCGGGAGAGTTCGGAGGCCAATCGATATGCTGGAAGTCTGGACAGTGTTCCTCAAACCACTCATGCACAACATTGGACCTGTGGATCGGCGCGTTGTCGACTTGGAAGACACCATCGCCATTGGGTAAAAAGTGCAACGTTGCTGGGCGTACAGAGTCAGCAAGTAATTCACCATAGTAAGCACCAGACATACGTTGTTCCACATGCAACAGCGGTTCAAGTTCCTGCCAGGTAAACATGCCCACACCATTCAAGTCTTCACCAGCTTGCACTGGGGAGACCATTCAGGATAAATAGAATGCTTCATGTTGCTTAGGCCAAATACATACACGATCATCGCTCATCCACGGAGTGGAGTAAAAAAACGCCCCTCGTTAGGCCAGCACACTTTTCCCCAGTCATCTGACGTCCAACTTGTATGATCTTTGCACTAGGCGAGCCTTTCCGCCGATGGACCGTAATTAGGAGAGGATGTCGTTGGGGTAGTCTGCTGTTATAGCCTATATGTGCGACGCATGGTCATAACAGGTACTGTTCTGGGTTGACCGCTGTTGTACTGGGAAATCAACTGTTGAACAGTGCTGCGTCGGTCGGCCAGTAAGAGTCCTCGGCCACGGCGCTCACCATTCACACCAGCCTTACGCTGCCCTGTCGTTGTTTCTCCATTTTCACGCAAGACCTGATTTGCTTTAACTATGGCGACTCGCGAACAACCCACTAGTTCAGCCGTTTGGGAATTTAGGCACCGGCTCTCCAAACTCCCACAATCTTTCCTTTCTCCAAGTCTGATAACTTCTGTTTACGCATCACGCTCCGAATTTTATTGCCTACTACTCCACTCATACCATAAACATACATCGGTCGACTAATCGAGCCCACTTGGAAATTACGTGGTCGACGGGCCGCATCCACTTTTGATAGAGGTGGTCATAATTCAGTTTTCTATGAGACTCCAATGATCGGGAGTTAGACTAAGATTTGGAAAGGTGAGCTTTTGCAGTGCCTCTCTCATGACGTATAAATTGGTCCTTCGTCTTTTCTTATTGGTTGCTTATTTTCAAATATATTTATTAAATTTTTTAAATATATATTTTACCAATAATACGAAATGCACTTTAATACGTCGGATATTTTTTTATCGGTTCCCATTACTTTGGGAGATATTTTCTCCAGGGCTCTTTTATTTTCATCTTCAATATTTTGAGCCACCCCCATGAAGAAATCGTGGGTGTGGCACTGAGCTATAGGTGTGGTGTGATTGACCCACGCAGGTCCTGTAAAATGTCAGAACAAATCGTTTACAAGGCCCGCTGTGATTGATAGGGAAATTTCGTATCAAGTTTGTTAAAACATAAAATTACGTTCAAGAAAAGCAGACTTACTTTGCCGGTAACAAGTATATTCAGTATTCTATTCTAGCTGCAGTACGTCCAGTATTTGATGTAATACACTGCCGGACAATTGCTAAGGACGGATGACAATAGCAACGATAGCAACCATAAAATGGAAGGCAGGAAAATGTGGAAATTAGCATAAGTGCGGGATACAGTAAGGCGTGTTGTGCGTATGCAAATTTTGGATTGCCGAACTTGTTCGTGACGTCATAGCGCTGATAAGAGATATAAAGGATTTGACGCGTATTGACCGTTGTTGTTCAAACGCAAAGTTCAAAGGGAAAGAATCAACTGACGAACTTGCAATTTTTAATATGTCTTCCCGACATCACCTAGATGATTTTCCGCGTAGCCGTATTATTGGCAAGATTGAAGAAGGGCGAAAAATAACAGATGATGCCAGGGAGTTCGACGTCAGCCACAGTGTTGTTTGAAGGCTTTGGAAATCATTTCAAACAAATGGAGAGTGTAGCAAACGTCACGGGGGAGGTCGTGTTCGCAGTACGACACCTGCAGAAGATCGGTACATAGTGCTATCAAGAAAAAGACACCGGCGCAGCACAGCTAGTGAGGTAGCAAATCAGTTTATGGCTGCTACTGGCAAGCGGATCTCCCGAAAAACTGTCGCCAGACGTTTGCATGAAGGAGGACTATACGCCCGCCGTCCTGTTGTCTGCTTCCCATTGTCCAGACGTCACCGTACCGCCCGTTTGCAATGGTGCCATCAACATCGCATTTGGACTGATAACGACTGGTCTGCTGTCCTCTTCTCAGATGAGAGTAGGTACAGTCTATCGCCTGATTGTCGACGACAACTGATCTGGCGTGATAGTGGTACTGCATATTGTCCAGCAAACATACAGGAAAGGGACCGATATCCGACATGTAGTGTCATGGTATGGGCTGGCATCATGATCAATGGCCGTACGTCCCTCTATGTGCTTCCAACTGGGACTATGTCTGGCCAACGATACATTAATGATGTTCTGCTACCTCATGTTCCGTGGTGCTGTCGGTGATAGATTCATTTTCATGGACGACAACGCAACATGTCATCGAACAGTCGCTGTCCAGGAGTGTCTTGAGAGCAAGGATATTCAACGCCTCTTATGGCCAGCACGTTCTCCAGATCGGAATGCCATTGAAAATGTGTGAGATGCTTTGGGGAGGAGTCTTGCTGGTCGCCAATGCCCTCCAATAAACAAGGACACCCTCATTCGTGCACTGACAAAGGAATGGGATAAATTACCCCAACAGCTGCTTGATAATGTTGTGCAAAGCATGACACGACGTGTGGAATCTTGCATCGCCCTCCATGGTGGCCATATCCCGTATTGACATCTTACGCCGGAACGCCTGCGGACGGTAATTGCATTTTTTTCACGTTTACGTATTCTGCACAAAACGGCCTGTTTGTCCCTTGAACACGTTCCAAAGCTTTCTGGATTTCAGAGCACAATAAATTGTCTTTCTTGTAATGTCCTGGCATTCTGACATTATTTTATTTCACTTGGCATCCAACCACACTCACTTTTTTATGCGCTATATAGCCGTTTATGATCCGTCCTTCGCAATTGTCCAGCAGTGTATTAAACGAAATATATTATACACACGACCTCTCCGCTCCGTACTGTGGATCAAATTTAGAGCTCAGTTGTTGGACTGGTTAGAACAGACGGGAAAATTTCAAGGATTCGTTGTTGGTCAATTCCTTTCTCTTTCCTCAGAGCTAAAACTCTCAGGAGAAAGCAATTGTTTAGACACAGGGGACATCGCGTGCTACCTTGAAATATAGCTCCTGGGAATAGTGGACATTCGAGTTGTGGCATCCCCGAGTTTTTAAATGTTTACGAACGGATATTTCAGTTACAAAGCACGGGGATTTTCGGGTGACACCGACGGTTGCTCAGGTGCTGTACCTGTGCCTGTTCTGATTACTAGTAATAAGACGCTGAACGCAGTTCCGTTCGTAGCATGAATGTTATTACCCTTTATGAAAATAGAATCACAGAACACGACAGAATTTGCCCTTAGTATCGTTACTATTTTACATTTTTATCAATACGCATAACTTTGAAAATAAAAAAATGAATTTTCCATTTGGTTTTTTGAGGCCCCTGTGATTCTGAGGCCCCAAACGCGCGCTTCCTGCGCCTGTGCGGTGATCCGCCACCAATTATTCTTGTACTACACTATCTACCAACAAGTAATTGGACACCTGTGATAGCAAAGGAAAACGAAGTTTATTCACCTTCAAAAGTTGGTAGAGCCTCCACAACCGGCGATTACAGCTGCGACCCTCCTGGGCATACTCTCAACCAGGCGTTGTACGACGGCTAGCGGTATTTTCTTCAACTCGGCTTGGAGAAGACAGGTCAGTTCCTTCACCGATTTCGGACGGTGGGGGCACCCCTTAAGTCGACGCTCCAACTCGTCCCAGAGGTGCTCGAGAGGGTTAAGGTCCGGGCTGTGCGCTGGCCAGTCCATTCGATTAACCCCATTGTCACCATACCATGCCATGGTAGACCTCGCAACATGACAGGTGGCATTGTCATCCTGAAAGTAACATGGGGTTAATCGAATGGACTGGACTAACTGCCATAACGTAGGAAGTAACATGGGGTTAATCGAATGGACTGGACTAACTGCCATAACGTAGGAAGTAACATGGGGTTAATCGAATGGACTGGACTAACTGCCATAACGTAGGAAGCGCATGGTCATCCAAAATGGTGCAATAGGTCTCGGCGTTGAGTCTACCATACCAGGAGAAACACCCCATAGCATAATTCCACCGCCGCCGAACTTCACAGTTGGCACAATACATTCCGGCAGGAGGCGTTCTCCAGGCAGACGCCAAACCCAGACCCTGCCATCCGAACGGTAGAGGGTGAACCTTGATTCATTGCTCCAGAGAACCTGTTTCCACTGTTCAACGGTCCACTGTCGACGTTCTTTGCACCACGTCAGCCGAGCAGCGCTATTGGACTTTGTGATCAAAGGCTTGTGGGCGGCAACACGTCCATGATAACCGAGCAGATGGGCTTCCTTACGGATGGTATTCATCAAAAGAACACAAACGGATGCCTGTTGAAACTCCTCGCGGATGTGGCCCATCAATTTCGAGCGGTTCTTCCGAATTTCTCTGCCCAGCACCCGTCGGTCTCTAACTCCCAGTTTTGTGGGTCTGCCGGGTTGGGGAACATTCCGACAGTCACCTCTCATCTTCCACTTGCCAATCACGTAGGCCACTGTCGATTTTGGGTACTTCAACTCGCTGGATATGTCACGTATGGATCGGCCATTTCTGTGATACCCGACGATTACACCTTTCTCGAAATCAGAGAGCTCCGAACTGCGTGGCATCTTGCATGCGACTGGTTGCGTTGTTGTTTCCCACACGATATTTGACGGCGGCGGCCGTGACGTGTATCAGGACCGCTGATATCGTCGATTGCAGGGGTGTCCAATTACTTGTTGGTAGATAGTGTATATGTTATTGCTTCAGTGCGCATGTGCTTGTATATGTGTGTGGTTAAACGACGATCAATTTTAAAAGTGAATGCTACTTTCTCGGAATTTTTTGGTTCGCCCCTGTGGCATTCATGAAAAGTCAGCGCCTATGTGTACGTTATTGCAACAGATTTATCAGTAGTTCAAGACATGTCCGATCTTTAAAAATATAAAACATGTAGTAATAAATAATGAAAGTACCGGAAGTTCGCTAAGCAGAAAAAAGCCAAAGGAATCCACGTATTTTTCTGTGAACCGTATGCTAAGTTTTGATAAATAAGTGAACCTCTTATATCAAGTTTATTTTCTGGGAATTGCTCTGAAATCACAATGCCCGTCCTAATTCGGAAGCAGAACGCAGCCACCCAAGAAAAGGTAAATTAAACATGCCTCAAATTAGGCGGTCTCTGACTGCAGTAATCTCTAGGGGATGGGGGTGGATTGAAGTGGAGTAGGGTGTCTGTGTCCAGGACAGTTAGCCCATTAACCGGGAGAGGTGGAGGGAAGCTAACTCTTTTCGTAATATGGTCGGTGCAGTTGACCAACACCCCCCCCCCAGGATACCTATCGCCACCTTATCGAATCGATGCCTCGCCGAGTGGCCGCTGTTTTGCGGGCTAAAGGGGGTCCTACAGCTTATTACGTAGGTGGTCATAATGTATTGGCTCATCAGTGTAAGTCGAGGTGTTTTTTTTTTTTTTTTTGAGGTTTAACGACCACCGTGAGCAACTCAATGGGCTATAAGCAGTCGCCCGTCCCTAATTTAGGGTCACTGGTTCCAGGGAAGGAGAGAGCCAGTGCCGTAAGACAAACACAACAACCATGCCTGACCGGGATTCGAACCCGGACCCCTTACGGACGAATGATCAGAGGCCAGCGCCTTAGACCACTGCGCCACCGGGGCGGCGTAAGTCGAGGTCCGAACTTCTAAAGAAAAAAGTCTCGTCTTATATGCCGAAAAATACGGTAAATCAAAAAAATGTTGTACTGACCGAACAGAGTGAGAAAACTGCACTTCAAGAAAAAAATGTTATAATGAATATAACTTTTACTACTGATTATAATAAATTCAGCTTCTTCTAAGCTAATGCTTCTTCTACTACTAATAATGCTTCTTCTAATGCTTGTTGTTTGTTAATTAAATCATGAATAAACTTTCCTGCTAGTAGTGTAGTAATAATAATGAACAAGCTTTTAACTGCTAGTAATGTTGTAGTAGTAATTAAGAGGAATAAAGTCTTAATGCTGGTTGTTAATAATAATCAACTAATGAAATAAACCTAACAG
Source organism: Macrothele yani (assembly GCA_039090855.1). Classification (NCBI taxonomy): domain Eukaryota; kingdom Metazoa; phylum Arthropoda; class Arachnida; order Araneae; family Macrothelidae; genus Macrothele; species Macrothele yani. Next base: position 68,237,820 of record CM077016.1, on the reverse strand, counting down.
CCAGACAGAGATCTGACAAAACTATGAACTGAGAAAGACGTACTTACGATGACAATCTTTGATTTGGTAAACTTCTGGGCTCTCACATAAACGAAGATCTCTTTATACAACAACAGCTTTCTGACACATAAGCCACAGCTCACTTCGTACAACAACAGCTCACCCTACGCACATCAACAAAAAGCTCTCCTCCACATAAACAAACGCTCTCCCTTCGTATCGTTGAACGCGCCTATTTATACTGGCTACCACCACGTCATGACTTACACTCATTGCCAGATCTCAATCAGCGGGAGAAATAACATCTCGTTCAGTAAGAAGATAATTTACATAGGAAAATGAAATAACCAGAGATAGTAAAAATCAAAAGGAAAGTGAATCGAGAGTATACGTTACAATGTGTCAAACTTTGAAGCAAGCCACAACTCCAATCTGTAAAATAATCAATGATAGAAAAGCTTACCAAGGTTCCGAGATGTATTACAACGTTTTATCACATTTAATTTAAACTGAAACTCTATAACAAAGTAATTTAGTCTTTTACAGGGCATTTTTAATACCTTACAAGAACTTCCAAACAAGGAGTGAAAGTCAACGCTGGTCCTTTTTTTGTTATCTTTTATTTTCGATTGGAAGTTTAACGACCACGGTGAGCAACTCACAGGCCTATAAAAGCAGTCGACCGTCCCTAATTTAGGGCCACTGGTTCTAGAGAAGGGAGAAAGCCATTGGCGTAAGACAAATACATCACAACATCCATGCCTCACTGGGATTCGAACCTGCAACAATCTCGGACGAAATACAACGCTGGTTGCAAATGTCGTTCTGTAAGCAATTTTCTTTAGCAAGTTCAGATGATGCCCTTCCTAATAAAATACTCCAGAAATAGCCATTTGCCGGTGGCAGCTATACAACCAGCATCCTTCTGCTTCGAGGCGAAAGTTTTCTCAATTAAGCTACACCAACGAAGTTTGTAGCTGCAGCTTTGCCGTCTTGACGTGTGCGCCACCTCTGAGGTAGATACGTCACATGTGCCCCCCCCCCCCGCCTCCTTGAGAAAAAAAGGGTTGGGACGGAATCTTAGGTTTCTGGGTCAGGCGGGAAAACACGCTTGAAGGAGAGCTCACTGTAGAAGAGGAAATTCTGACTAATTCCAGAAGACGTGTGGAACGAACATCTCGCATCGAAGAATCCAACGACCAGGAGATTCAGTTTACGTTCGGACGCCAATATAGCCTGAAAGCCATTTGCCGGTGGCGCGAATCGAACCCGCATTCTTCTACTCCAGAGCCGATTGCTTTCCCAATAAAGCTACACCGACGAAGTTTGTTGCTGCAGTTTTGCCGTCTTGACATGTGGGGTAGATACGTCACACAGGCGTATAAACATTTGAGAAATTTTGTTTATTTGTTTGCTTGTTTGTTTGTTTGGGGGTTTAATAACCACCGTGCGCAACTCAATGGGCTATAAGCAGTCGCCCATCCCTAGTTTGGGGCCAAAGTTTCCAGAGAAGGGAGACAGCCAGTGCCGTAAGACAAACACAGCATCCATGCCTCACCGGGATTCGAACCCGGATCCATCTCGGACGAATGATCAGAAGCCATCGCTTAGACCACTGCGCCACCGGGGCAGCTGAGAAATTTCCGTTCTCGCTCTCATGGAATGAATGAAGGAAAAGTAACAAAAGAAAGACAATCACAATAGGGTTTCCTAAAAAGAGATATGTGGAGTGAATGTTTACACTTTGCAAAGAATGAGAATTGAAACGTGATTAAAATAAAAAAATCCGATTTTCAGGCAATTTGAATTTCTACCACTTCCGATGTTTCATCAGCTTTCGAAAAGAGGTACACGGAAAAGAATGCAACATCCACTCTTTTATAAGTACTTCTTCAGGAAAGCGTTACATTTTGTTTTCTTCTACTTTTTTTTCTTTTCCCTAATCTCAGTTCAAAAAAAAAATATGTGGGGGGAAAAACTCTCTCGGTTACATACGTATCTATCTGCTATTCAGACAAACCATAGCGATTTCTAACTGAGGAGCAGTTATGCAATTTCACCATGTTCGCTTTCGTGTGACGTACTAAGATGAGGTTGCTAAGCAACGTGAAAACAAACGCCATCTGACTTGACAATGACGAAAAGTTAAGCAGCGGCAACCGAGAACTCCTCTTCGTTGCCATGGTTGTTCTGCTGCTCAGGATTAATGAGGTACGGAGCTTCGCCGGCGTTCAAATACATAGGTAATGGGTAACAGGTGAGGAACAGTCGCTCGAAATGACTGACTGAGAGTAAAAGGAACAAAAAAACTACTCAGATCTAATTCATCTATCTATATTTATATAAAAATAATCGACTTCAAAATAAGATACAACAAAAGCTACGAACTCGGGTAAGCTAAACTGCTTGGGGAAAAAAAATACACGTTGAAGGGAAAACTCTGTGCTTGACTGTTCAACATTTTTCCTATACAACACGGTTGCCATATTGGCTTTTTTGACGCCAAATTACCAAAATTTGACATTTTTTCAGTTTAGTTGGCGTCAGAGAATTGCATTGGCTTGTTTGGGGTTTTCCTGGCTTTTTTACATTAGTTGCACGAAAATTATACGCCACCACCGTCTTTTGAAATAATTTTTCTATAAAAAAAGTTATTTTTGCTCCAAAATGGTAACACTTTAAGAACAGAGAGGCCAGAAATTGGAATCTACGTAGTTTAAACTTTGATTGACAGTTGGCTTGAAGTTCCAGGTTATGTTCAACATTTTGATCAATTGGGAAGAGCTAAAGGCATATTTCACAGTACTGTAGAATTAGTCCGATCGAAGTCCGACACAAAATTCAAAGCAAGACTGTTAAAGGAAACGATGTTAGACTACAAAAATTACTTGTTCTTTGTGTTTGCAACACCTGTTGTACAGGAATTTGAAAGACTGAACAGCCCTTTTCCGCAAAACCAAAGCTGATTCTCATCAATTGTACCAAGAATTATTCTTACACCAGAAAAGTCTTCAGAGCAGACTGTATGATTTCAATGGGCAGAAAAAATATTCATCAAATTGACTTTGGTATTAAATTTTTAACAGAATGTAGCATGTTCCTACAGAAAAACGACAGTACTGAGGCGCAATCAGAAAGTGTGACTGTTTATACCTCATCGAATTGCCCACGGTTGTGTTACATCCCCAAACAAACAAAGCGATTGTAGAAGGCCGCCCCGGTGGCGGAGTGGTCTAAGCGATGGCCTCTGGTCATTTGTCCGAAAGGGGTCCGGGTTCGAATCCCGGTGAGGCATGGATGTTGTGTTTTTCTTACGGCACTGGTTCTCTCCGCTCCCTGAAACCAGTGGCCGTAAATTAGGGACGGGCGACTGCTTATAGCCCATTGAGTAGCTCACGGTCGTGTTTAAACCTCCAATCAAAAAAAAAAAAAAAAATATGGCAGATAGGGGCGCATTATTTTGTGGTTTTCCCCGAACGAAAAAGTGTTTAGTTACGCTTATGACCAATAATCATTTAGAGATGCAACTGATTTAAACTTACTCTAGTGAATGATCCACCGTTTAACAACCCAGGGCCGTAGCCAGGAAGGGGCCCGACCTGTGTTTCTTTCTACCCATCCTAGCGATTCACGCTACAGTAGAGTGAGTGCCCGACCTTCTTTTTTTTTTTTTTTTTTTGTTCTAATGAAAAATTAGTACTATAAAAATTACGGTATTAATGAAAAATTAGTACTTCGCTTCAAAAAAAACTGCAGCCAGACATTCTGTCCGAGTAGCTCAGTTGAGAGAGCAACTTACTCCGGAGTGAAGGGACACGGACAAACTTTTGTTTTCACATTGGCGCCCGATTGCGGAAAATGGATCACCTGGCCGTCGGGTTCTTTGAAAAATGTGATCCACACATTGTTTGGAATTAATGTAAAATTACTACTTCGCTTCAAAAGAAAAAAAAATTAGGAGGGAGATGATGTGACATACTACAGAGGTGAAAACATGTGTCAAGATGACAAACCTGCAGCGAGACATTCTGTCCGCGTAGCTCAGTTGGGAGAGCGACTTACTCCGGAGTGAGGGGGACACGGATTCGATGACCCTCGCGGACAAACTTATGTTTTCACACCCACAAAATCCAAAATTTTCATTACATCGTTTCTAGGAAAATTCATCTACGGAGATTTTTTTTCATCTTTGCTCTGGCTGGAAAAGAATGAATACAAAAAACATTTTGAATTTGCGATTTCCCCCCTCCTTTTCACTGCATGTTCTCTAATAAAGAACTTCGAAAAGCAATTATAACAGAACAAGCGCCAGAAGCTTTTTTGTTTTTTAATTTCGCTAACCATCTTTACAAAGAATGTCATCGATTGAAATTGAGGAATATTTTCCACGTTGCATTCACTTTAGGAATCAGTGGCTTTTAGATCGATATGCATGTTTTTGCATTCTCAATTTACTTCCATTGCGAGTCTCTATTTAAAGGAACGTACAACCGAGACACAGGGAAACAGCTTTCAAATATCAGTAGGGTACAGAAAAGACATTAAAATTTTATCTCCGAAGTTAATCATTGCAATGCTCACGCATGTTATTATTCACTTTGGTCTGCAAAGCTCATTGCACACAAAGCCATCTGCCGGGTTGCTGCCAACGTTTTACACATCTTTGTGCCAGGCACCAAGCGACTGCCAAAGCACAAAACGCAGTTACGTACCTTATGTCACCTGACATTACCCTTCGGAATAATAATTCGACTAAATGAGCTGCGGAAAAAATTACTTCACTCTGAATTATTTAGTGTCAAATTACTGTTTTTCACTACTTAGATGCACGATGTCATTCCTTGTCATGATGTTAAAAAAATAATCTTGACCCCGTACCTGCGTATTTTTAAGTGACAATACACGAGTTCTCAAACTTATCTCTACGAAACTAAAACTTTGCTTTTCCTCCAATTATTATCAGACTTGTTTTACGTGACACCATTTTTCGTTAGTTACAATGTATAACATTCATTGTTTTTCTGCAAGGTTTTTCTTGAATGTCCTAACCAATGGAATTTTTCATCGTTCAAAAGTCAACTTCGTTTAATTGATTGTGCTTCGATTTATAAACTTTCAGAGTAATTGCATAAATCTGCAAGTTTACACTTAGGTCTGTGATGAAATAATAGTAACAGTACTTCTACGATAAATTTCACTAAATACGTTTCTTATTTCGGGTAACTTTTTTTTTTTTTTTTTAATTTGTGAATGCCATGCAATAGGCATTAAAATATGAAATGCGTTAGGCAAAATAATCGCGAATTTCACAGCTAATGCAAAAAGTCTGACGAAAATCGATTTACCGTTATCGCTGTCAGCGTATTACCCCTTTTTCGTGTTTCTGCCTCTGCTGTGTGCGTGCAGATATACCTACTTTAAAAGGCATTATTTTTTCATGTTTCATTCATTATGGCCGATGGTATCTTCCATCCAATTTATAGGTGGCTTGTTGTTTGGTATTTCGCTTTAATCTCGAAACCCTGGACATTTGCTTGATTCACTCGATTTTGGCTTCAATTTAATTGTGCCCAATGTGTGTTAATGCAATGATTTGCAAAAAAAAAAAAAAAAAAAAACTTGTATTTTTGTAATTGCAACACGGTAATTAACATTTCACTTTCAGTTCGTGACTCTTTATTTAGTTTTCCTTTAGTACATGTTTATCTCTATTCAGGACTACTCGATACCTTGGAAAACTTCACTACACAATGTGCGGTTCATAACACAGTGAAACCTACATTAACTGATAGCTCCGAACAACGGTAACCTCCGAGGAACGGCAACCTCCGAGCTTCTGCAAGTTTTCGAGCAACGGCACCTCCGACCACTGTCGTAAAATTAACATTAACGATAACCTCCAAACAGCGAAACCTCTTAACAGCGGCCAGCGGACACCCCAGTCAGTCCCGAAATATATCTAACAGACACCTTGTTCTTCAGGATTTTACGCACTTCCTTCGGTACTTCGGCGAAAGGGATAAGATAGGAATAAAGAATGCTGCTGTAGTGGTCTGCACAGAGCGGCCTGGCCCGCCAAGCCCGAGAGCTCTTTTTAGTTTAGAGAACAAAGCAACATGCCGGGCCGGGCTTTCCCCCAGACACTTACGACCGGGCTAAATCGGCTCATTCTTTTTATCGCAATGGCAAAAAAAGAAAAAAGTCGTGTTCTCATATTTCTTGGTCTGTTTAACTGTTTTGCTGGCTTTGCTTACTTCCATGACATAGTGCAGGGCATGACATAGCACCGTCTTTTAGCCATCTGTATTTTAGCCTTCGATTCCGCGGGGGCACCAGTTCTTGTATTTCGAAGCGAAGAACTCCTTCACCCCAGCTGCCATATACCCCTGGTTGTTGAAGTGCCGCCCGCGAAGGAAGTGTGCCATGGACCGGAACAGATAATAATCCGACGGGGGCAAGGTCCGAACTATATGCTGGGTGTAGCATCAGTTCGATGCCCTCAAGTTCCTGGAGTTTTGCCTGGGTCGTTCGCACGGTATGAGGCCGAGCGTTGTCCTGCTGTAGGAGAGCGCGCCTTCTGTTCACTAGTGCTGGGTACTTCTCCTTCAAGACGGCATAAATCCACTCCAGCTGTTCAGAGTAGAGTTTGGCGTTGATTACCCGACCGTCTGGAACAAATTCGTAATGGATTATCCCCTCGAAATTCCATCAAACGCAGAGCATCACCTTCTTCTCGAAGCGCCCACGTTTTGCAACAGGTTCTGAAAGCTGGCCCTGGCTCAACCACTGTTGTTGTGTGTAAGGATTGCGGAAATAGACCCACTTTTCACCGCACGTAACAATTCCCTTGATGAAACGTAGATCGCGCGGGTTTTCTAGGAGTTTCGTGCACACTTCCACTCGTCGGTTTGCTTCAGCGAGCGTCAGTTCATGAGGGACAATGCGGCAGCTCCTGTAGACCACGGTGGTCTGTGATACGCCCAGCTCACCTGATAATCTTCGAGTGCTGGTTGTCGAATTTGCCTTTATGGCCTGACGCACGGCCTTTGAATCCGAGGTTCGCGGCCTACCTGACCTTGGCTGATAGTCTAGGTTTATGTCACCTTAGCGAAATTTCTTGAACCACCTGGATGCGGTACTGTGTTCCACGGAACTTTCCCCTTTCGCATGACAAATGCTTCGTGTTGCTTGAGCAGCGTTATCGCAGAGTTTAAACTCGTAAAGCAAAAGTTCCCTAATTAGCCGGCTGTTGCTGCTCATCTTTTAGGCGTCTCAACCACTGACAGAACGACGACATGCAGTGCTGTTCATAGCAACGACTACCACTTTATGTCCCTTTCGACTGACTGCAGTGCGCGACTTTAACTAGTTCAAACACGTGACATACTGGCCGCAGCACCTGCGTTTATGCAAATATTGCAAAACTTTCGACTCACCTCTCTGTATTGCATTATTTAATTTTCACAATTTAATAAAATACAATAGAAAGGCAAAATAATACCGAATGGCACATCACGGGCCCCGCCGGGGCTAAATAAGAGCATTGACGGGCCCAGGTCGGACCGAGTGTCTAATATTTAGAACGGGCCGGGCCTTAAGGGACAGACTTGGGCCGGGCTCACCGTATAAGGCCCGTGTAGACCTCTATGCTACTGTGACTCGAGCTAGATGGGTTGGATTGCTGGAATACAATGATGTGCTTAAGTGAAAAGAAAGGAGTTAAAGTTCAGTTCCACTTGAGACGAACTCCAGCTCCTGTGTATGTTTCAGTCGCAACTTGGGGGAGGAAGTTGCTGGTTCGGGAAATGTTTTCTGTTGGCGGCGGTATATCTTTGATTGGTCCCTGTGGGTTCTACTCCTATTTTGCGGCGCACGGCTGGCTAACGGTACAGTTCGACTTCACTGTCTAACAGTTTTCTTTTTTTTTTTTCTTTCCCTTAGTGTACCCTAAACTTAACCTCCTAGCTTGATATTTCTAAGGGGAAGTTTGAGACAACGGGTCAGACACCATTTTCCTAAAATCCTCTACACCATGGTTTTATTTTAAATTGTTAAATTGAGTTTCATTCAGCATTCTACCAATGGAGAAAGCTCTGAAACCGTTTTCTTTGTGCGCAAGCTTTGTACAATTCTTGTTTTGTACCAAAGCAATGGACCGTTGTTCGGAGGACTAACCTCCGAACAACGGTAACTTTGTCCCTGTCCGAGTAGTGACCGTTATTGAGAGATTTCACTATATCCTTTAAAATCACAAATACAGTAAAACCTCGATTACACGTTTTACCAGGGATCAAAATTAAAAAAAATAAAATTGTACAACTGTGAAAAACGTATAAGCGAAACTTCAAATTTCAACGATATTTCTATAGAAGAAAACAAATGCTTGATGCACTCACCACTAATTAGCGCGATTCCTTAATTAAATTGACTTTCGTTTTTATACAGGCGCGGACTGGGCCGCCGAGATACCAGGAGAATTCTTGCTGGGTCGCCATATTCTGCGCCGGTAGGCCTTACATGGGCACCCATAGCTTAATTTTCAGAAGGAGGCAAGCAGAAATGTTAACTACGAATAACATATGCTAACCCCGTATGCAAATTTTCACTGTGCCTTCTAGTTATTTAACCGTTTTGACCACATATTCAACACATAAATTTAATTGGAAACCGGAAGACCCAAAAATTACCCAGAAAATATAATTAAATGAAATTTGACAGCATGTTAAGACAATAAGGAAATTTCTTTGTCGTTCTTTTGGCCACTTGTGTCACATGCACCACAAAACTGCAGAGATAACTGAAATATTCAGCAAGAATGCAAAAATACTATCAAGATAAATTTTTGTAAAAACTTTCGAGAGATCATTTTCCAGCAGTGAATAGTTGCTGTAGAAGAAGTTATACAAGTGTTGGAAATTTAAAAGTGAGAACGTAATAGCTACATTGGAATATAACCTAGGATCCGACTCTAGTCGGCTATATCCCTTTGATATAGTCGCCAGCAGTGGCGTATATTTGAGGCTAGCTGGGCTAGTTGCAAAGCCCAGAGAATGCACAAATCAAAGTTAATTAAATATACACGAATAAAAGTCAATTATCAACGGTATTAAGATATGTCGATGCTTTCGGTGCGAAAAAAAAAACAACAAAAAAAAAACACTAGCGGATTCGCTTCTTTCGATTATGAGAATCAGTCTGGCGAGCGATGATCAACGGCGTAACGCAAGTAGGTCTTAGAGAGACTTCGCTGTTCTGATGCGAAGAGCTTCAATACTATCCCTGCTAGCGTTTCCATGACAACACGAATGAGCTACGGAGCTCGTGAGTGGCCACTGCTTTGTCCAAGGGTCCGCTCCGAAAAAAGAAGACTTCGGACTACCTCAGTCCCTCCATGCTTCCAGCGCGTGTTTCGCGAGAGTTGTTTTAGTTTGTGTGAAGTGTCAATAAATTAAAATCAGTTATATTAAATCTTAAATTCGTGGCTTTGTTGTATTCGAACTGTTTTAATAAATTTTGTGAAAGCTTCCCTGAACATCTACTATCAGAGCTTAAAGAACTCTATGCTTCAAATTTTGATACAGCTCGATTAAAAAGTGAATTGAAGGTGTTTAATTCCCTTGATGAATACAAAACAAATCAGTAAGAGACATTACTTGTTACATAAAGTTGAATAATTGGACATAGTGTTTCAGAAAGACGATAAAAATCAAAAACTCCATTTATTAGGCGTAAGAATGACGATAAAACAAAAGATGCTAGCTTTCGCTACCTCCGGGTAGCTTCGTCAGGAATATTAAGTAGCTAAGAACGCAGAAAACACAACTGGAATAAATATTTATTCCAGTTGTGTAAGCTAGCATCTTTTGTTTTATCGTCATTCTTACGCCTAATAAACGGAGTTTTTGATTTTTATCGTCTTTCTCGTCAATCTGGCGTACAGTAACCCGTTTTTCATCTTTAGTTTCTATATATGGACATAGTGTTTATCGAGGTATTCAAATTAGCAGATCTATTACTAAACTGTTCATCAACAACTGCAACTGCCGAAATAAGTTTTTCCGTATTAAAAAGAATCAAGATATATCTTAGAGCCACACAATTGTGGGCATGCACATTCGAGCAACTTCGCTGGTTTGTTAACAGAGAAAAACATTATTTTTAAATATGTAAAAGTACTCGGAAGAAACATTTTATGAAAACGTAACACTCACGTTCACAGAAAAGGAAAGAAGAATGGAGTTCATGTACAAATAGCCGCCCCGGTGGCGCAGTGGTCTAAGGCGTTGGCTTCTGATCATTCGTCCGTAAGGGGTCCGGGTTCGAATCCCGGTCAGGCATGGATGTTGTGTTTGTCTTACGGCACTGGCTCTTTCCCTTCCCTGGAACCAGTGACCCTAAATTAGGGACGGGCGACTGCTTATAGCCCATTGAGTTGCTCACGGTAGTCGTTAAACCTCCAATAAAAAAAAAAAAAATGAGGTGATTTCATCTTCGGAAACAAATCGAAGTCACTGGAACTTAAATAAGGCAAATAGGGAGGGTGGTAGAACACTTCCCAACCGCATCGACGGAACAGGTCGGTAACAACGCAAGCAACATGACAGCAAGCGTTGTCATGTAAAATTATTATCGGAGTGTGCTCCAGCAAATGACGCCGCGTCTTCCAGAGAGCTGAACGCAGGTTATGTTCGAGGAAATGCGCATAACACGCTGCATTTCCCGGCTGTCCTGGAGGTACTGCATGTTTCAGTACGAAGCCATCCCAATCATAGACGGCGCTGATCATAACTTTACTGGCGGTTCTGTCGGACCTTTGTTCGGCGCTGCGAGTCGCGATGGGTCCATTAATTAAACCGGCGTTTGAGTTCCGGTTTATAACATCGCGCCCATGTTTCATACAACGTAAAAATACGCCAGAGAAATATGTCCCCTTCACACTCATACCGTTCCAAATGGAGTAGAGCTGCCTCGTAACGTTGCCATTTCACAACATCACTTAAAGCATGAGGCACCCAACGTGATGCGATTTTTCGCATCACGTTGGGTGGGGTTTTTTTTCAAAATGTAACCGGTTTTTTTTTCAAAATGTGCAGCACAGTCGTATGCGAAAGGTTACTCTCGTGAGCCAGTTCACGAATTGTCCACTCCCGGGTCGTTCTCCAACAATTCCGATACAGCGAGCACTGAGTTTCACTCACCTGGGGACATCTGCGCCTAGAAGCACAAGCTACATTTCTTTGTCCTTTTTTTTTTTTTTTGATTGGAGGTTTAACGACCACCGTGAGCAACTCAATGGGCTATAAGCAGTCGCCCGTCCCTAATTTAGGGTCACTGGTTCCAGGGAAGGGAGAGAGCCAGTGCCGTAAGACAAACACAACATCCATGCCTCACCGGGATTCGAACCCGGGCCCCTTTCGGACGAATGATCAGAGGCCAACGCCTTAGACCACTGCGCCACCGGGGCGGCTTGTCCTTTTTTTAGAAGGCTGTCATCGACCTTGCTACCGTACTATACGGTAAACCGGATGCTCCATAAGCTTGTTGTAGTGCTTGATAACATTTCTGCACAGTTCTATTTTTAGCCAACAATGCTGCTCGAACTTCGTAAACAAGGCTTTAAGATCACTTACCAACTACGAGGTCTGTTGCGTTGTTACTGTGCATATTCCGTTCGAGAAAGGATTCAATCATTCTACCCAGGGGCACGTCGGGAAGGTACGTGCATTATATAGGGAATACCCGTTAGATTCTCTTGGAGGACCCCCGTCTCCTCTGCAGCACGATGCTCTCATTAAATAATTTCCACCCCCAGTATTTTTCATTTCTTCGCCTTTCATACTTTTCATACTGTCCGTTTGTCCTGTTCTTCAAAATGCAATGGGAAATTTCGTTATTACTTTCTGCTGTAAATTTCCAACGTTCTTCCTATTTTTTACTGCATACACATGCATCCAGAAATTCTACAGAAAAATTAGCTATCAGAATTAGTGCTATCACAAAAATCTTTGTAGTACCTTCCAAAAACATATGAACAGAAAGAGCCTGGTTCGATTTCCAGGGAGGGCAAATGCCTCCTCTTGTCTCCTCCCCATAAGGGAGCCTACTCTTGTCTCCCCCCATAAGGGAGCCCACTCTTGCCCCCCCCATAAGGGAGCCCATGAGGCCTTATGATAACCCAAGATAAACAATACATATATACTTTTACAGGGGTTGCCCAAAATAATGGAAACACCTTGAAACAATAGGTTTTACGCACCTAATATGGTGTGGGAGAATCCTTGGCATTTAAAACTGCTTGAATCCTCTTTGGAATGGAAGCATACAAGTATTGGATAGTAGTAAGTGTTATGTTGTACCATTCTTCCTGCAGAAACTGCTCCAATTCCTTGAGAGACGCCAGAGGAGGACAACGGGATCGTACTCTGTTTTCCAACACAGACCACAGGGGCCCAATGATGTTTAAGTCCGGTGATTGTGCAGGCCAGGGAAGGTGTGCAACTTCATCCTTATGTTCCTCAAACCATGATTGAACAGTTAGACTTCTGTGAATCGGGGCATTATCTTGAAAGGTGCAATCCCCTGACGGAAACAGTGACTGCGCCATTGAATGCACATGGTCGGCCAAAAGAGTGACATAGTCACCGCTAGTGATCCGTCTGTGTAAGACGATAATAGGACCTGCTGCAAACTACGAGATCATGGCCCAAACCATTACGGAACCGCGCCCATGCTTCACTGCACAAAGGAGACAGTCTGTGTTAAATGCTTCTGCGGGGGTTCTACACACGTAAACCCGTCCTGTGGTGGGGAATAGTGAGAAACTTGATTAATCGGGAAGCAAGCCATGTTTCCATTGATCCGCAGTCCACGTTTTATGTTCCTGGCACCACTGTAGTTTCAGTTTCATATTCACCTGTGACACCAGGGGTTTTGCAATCTCAGCTCTGCCGTAAATATTGAGCTTATGCAATTCCCTTCGCACGGTATGGGTCGACACTGGGTTTTGGAGATGTGCATTAAGCTCAGCAGTCACTTTCGTCGCCGTGGTCTTCCTCCTTGCGGTCACAATCCTCTTTAATGTCCCCCTGTCTCTCGCAGTGAGTTGTCTTTCCTTCCACAGTTGTGTCTCGCAAATGATGTGGTGCCGGGAACATTGTATGCTGTCATGACCTTCGACACGGTACCTCTCGATACCCCTAATACCAGTGCAATTGTGGTTACCGATGCACCAACCAGACGGGCTCCTACAATCTGCCCTCTTTGGAACTCTGACAGGTCACTCATTGTGCCTTCACCTGGAACAAAATTATGCAAACACCGATTTACAATGCAATCACACAGACCCTTGAGACTGTAAGCAACACTTTTTTACAAAACAAAAATGTGGCTACATGTTCGTTTCACTCAAAAAGCAGCACATACTAAAGTCACTGTTTTCAGCCAGGTGTTTCCGTTATTTTGGACAACCTCTGTACTTCACTGTTCTTGTAGAAGAAAACCAATTTATGCTAAAGCGGCAAAGTTCGTTTAGCACTTTAACTGCTTCAGAAAAAAAGAAAGAAAAAAAAAGAAAGAAAAACTTGGCAAATGTTCTGTTGGGCCTAACACTGTCTTTGACACGACATCCTTTCCCCCAGCTTCTCGACTTTAAGATTTAAGCTCCGTTGCTTTCAGCTAATTTCCTCTAAATCAATCGTCTTTTGCTAATTGCAGTTGTACTTAAACAAGCAATACAATGCAATCAAAAATGCTACTTTATGTATACGTACCTCCTTTTTTTTTTTTTTTTTTGAACGAAATCTGCATCTGGTTTACCACTTTTTGTTCCTTACAGTTACATTAATTCTTAAGCTGCAGTTCAAGAAATTCTGTTTCAACTAGAGTAAAAGTGATTTTTCCATTTGAAAGTAATTAAATAAACATTAATTTTCGCATTGTTTAATTTTTCTCAATTAATAAATTTGCATTAAATTTCTTGCAAGTATGGACATTTTCAAATTTTTCAAAATATTGTTTCGCAGTTTTGTTTATGACAGGTAAGTTTTGAAAAATAAAATTAATTTCTTGCACCTTTGGTTTTCTCTTCTGACTAAAAGCACAGACTCTAACAACTCTGAATTTAACTCTCGCAATAAAATTTATAACGATGGAATAAAATCTTCGACAGTCTCTTTTAGAGAATGTACCTCGTCTATTGCTTCTCAGCAAAGGAAGTAATTTTCTTGCGTTAGGGTTTATTAGGCATCTCCGGCACAGGAACATGGGCAAAATGGCAAAATATTGTCAGTTAATTATTGCCTACACAAAAACGGCAATAATTCGTAGACTTGTGTTGAAAAGATGTTTAAACAGGAAACGGTGATAGCAATGCTGACATACAGTTTATTTTAGGGAAGGAGCACCTTGATCATTTTCCCCAAAAGTGGGCCGCACAGAATCAACTTCCATGGCCGTTTATGGATCGCCAGTCCATCACTGTTTCTAATAAAAAAAATTCTGGAATAAATACACTGGCGGAAAGTGAAAAAAGAACACAAAGAAGGAATTGGCGGACGATCATGAAATTTACATATGTTAATGGGGTCGAGTCTACGTAGGTGTGATGTTAATTTTGGGACCAACCGGTGAGCGCTTACGCCACAGCACGGCATAATATGCAAATTATCGTCGGTGGTATTTAAGGAGTACTGCGAAGTGAATGTAATCAGTCGTCGGCGTACGGACACGTGCGAAGACCCTGAAGAAGCTGCAATGCCTGCGGACATGGAAGACGTGTACGATTTCAGCAGTTATCGGACTTTGAACGAGGTCGTCTAGTCGAACTCCGCGAGGCCGGGTTGTCATATCGTCGTATTGCGGAGCGAACTGGACGGGAAGTATCGGTGGTGGTACGATGGTGGCGGCGTAGATGGTCAAAGGAACATTCCCACACGAGAAGACGTGGAACCGGGAGTCAAAGACGGACTGATGAGCGGACCAATCGACGCATAAGAAGAGCGGCGTTGTCAAGCAGAATATCCACTGCGACGTAAATCCGAGCTGCCGTTGCATCTGAGGTGAATGTGCGAACAATCCGCAACCGTCTACTGGATGCAGGACTACGTGCACGTGTACCTCTGACTCCAGCCCCCCGTCAGGAGCGGCTTCAGTGGTGTCGCCAACGTCTGCACTAGAGAACACAATGGCGATCTGTCGTGTTCAGCGACGAAAGCAGATTCCACTTGGGAGCCTCGGATGGCCGTATGCGTGTTCGCAGACGCACAGGGGAGCGTCTCCACCCTTCTTGCATCCGCCAGCGACACACAGGGCCTACACCTGGTCTCCTGGTGTAGGGAGCGATGAGCTATCACTCCCGTACACAACGAGTGATTGTACCTGGTACGTTAAACAGCACCTCCTACATCAACAACATCATTCAGCCCGTTGTTGTGCCATTTGTAAGGTCAGTCCATCGTGGTGTTTTCCAGCAAGATAACGCACGCCCACACACGGCACGTGCAACGCAACATGCACTTCAGGGTGTGAGACAACTTCCATGGCCTGCACGTTCACCGGATTTGTCCCCCATTGAGCACGTGTGGGATTTTATGGGACAACGACCAGCCACGACCATCCCCGATTTACGCGTCCAGGTTGAGGATGCTTGGAACTCAATACCCCAAACTTACACCCAACATCTGTACGACAGACTCCATGCCAGAATTGCACAGTGTGACGCAGTTCATGGCGGTTCAACCTCGTACTAACCATGTTACATGGAAATGTTATTTTTCAGTTTACCAGCAAATACAGCTGTATTTTGCCATAATATTTTGATCACGTTATCCTCTGTATTCCGTTATTATGCTGTATAAATTTCGTTGGTATCAGACGTCTCCTTCTTGGTGTTCTTTTTTCACTTTCCGCGCGTGTATCTTATTTCTATCGATACGTAGTCTGACTCGGATTCTTAGCATTATTTTTCAGTTACAGTTTTAAAATATTGTGTCCGTTGAGCCTGAGATGAATTTTTGGAAAATTGTGCAAAATATTCATTGAACACTGCAGTGAGAGCATTTGAGCACTCTCGTTTATGTATCATGATTAGTGAGAAATGTTTTCATCACATCATAAGCAGCGAGAGCTTGGGCAAAGTTTGATGATGGTAGGAACTAGGTCTGGAGATTGAGGAGGCCAGGGTATCTCGTATTTCATCCTCATGCTCTGCAAACTACAACTTGAAAAGTTTCGCGCAATGCACGGGTGCATTATCTACTTGAAACTAGGAACACGGGTGACGTCGTCCCCGTGATTTGTTTAGGGTGCATTGCGTGCACTACAGTCGCAGTAGATGTTTTCATTATTTTGATAAACACCTTGTGACGTGCCTGCGCCGCAGGACGCTCATGAGATAAAGGCAGATAGCAATGAGAGCACATGTCCGCATAGCTCAGTTGGGAGAGCGACTTACTCCGGAGTGAGGGGACGAGTCTGTTTTCACAACCTGTATATACTTTGACTCAAGTCTTCACATAGAATTTGATCCAATGATAGCAATCGCTCTTGTAACAACGTTTAATAATCAACTCTCCGACAACAACTCTTTCAGTTGTCACATACAAATCGCTATATCTCTAACGTATATAAATCTCTCGACAACTCGACATCAACTATTCCGGTCAACTCTCTGCTACACTCCACTCGTATCATTTAATGTTGATATTCTTACCTACCTCTGACTCACTGTCAGCGTTGCCAAATTGTAAAGGCTGTTCGGGGAAATTACGTGCAGTTCAGTGAGAAAACGTTTCACGAGAAGTAACCAAACTTGCACAAGAAAGCAGAAACTCAAAAGGAACGTTATTTAAAGGAATTCGTCAAACAGTGTAAATTTAGAAAAAAAGTGAACGCATTTGCATCCCTGTCGTTATCCAGGGTTAATTTCAAACCATTTACCAGTATTTGCATCCATTCTAACGGCTAAGAGTTTCTTAGCATGCAGGGTCGTAACGTGACTCAACCAGTTGCCTTTCTCCCTGTTGTGACGTACCATCAAGGTGAAGCAAGAGTCAAAATGGAAATTTGCAGCGACAAGCCAAGGTTGGCGTACTTCAGTCGGGAGAATAACTGGCTCTGGAGCCAAAAGACGTGGTTTAGAATTGTACCACTGGCAAAAAGGTCTTGTTTTGTTACATTGATGCCCGAACGTAAAATTAATCTCCTGACCATGAGGTTCGAGAAAAAAGTGTGATGCTTCTTTCATACATTGTCTGGAATTAATGAGAATTCTTTCTTCCGCGCTTCAAAAAATGTGTGGTGCTTCTTTCACGCGTCGTCTGGAATTAATCAGAATCCCTTCTTTTACAGTCAGCTCTCATTCAAGCATGGTTTCCGGCGGACCCCAAACCTGCGATTTCGTGCCCCGGCATTTCTGAAGGGGGAGATATACACTGCGTTAGCTCTGCGCTATAAACACCTACCTAATAATGCGTTGGTCTACCTTTCTGGGAAATTATGGCTAACAGACTCGTAGGAACAGATTCTACAAGGTGTCGAACATCTTCTATGCGTAACTTGATCCATTTCCGTTGCAGCAGCTCCGTCAATTCCGCTCATTCAGTGGAGGACGATCAGCTGTTCTCACACCCCGTTCTAGCATATCCCACAAATGTTCAGTTGGGTTACAGTCAGAGAAGTTTGGGTCCAGGGTGATGTGGCGAGTTCGTTGTGTTCCTCCAACCACTCAATTACACCTGCCCGATGACACGGTGCGTTGTCTGTTGAAGGATGACCCTAGCGTACACCATTCAGTGTTTGTTGGATGATAACCAACGGGCCTAGGGTTTGTCAGGAGAAAGCTCCCAGACTAGAACACCACCTCCACCGACCTGTTGAACCCCAACTGTGCAGCCAGGGGATAGGGCTTCATTCAGTTTACCCCATATGCAAACCCGGCCATCAGCATGGTGCAGCAGGAAACGGGACTCATCACTCCAGACGACCTTCTTCCATCTGTCGAGGGTCCATTGCCGACCTTCCTTGTCCCCATGCGACGCGTTGTTTACGATGATTGGACGTCATCATGGATACCCTCGTTACTCTATGGCTATGGAACCCCAGGTGAAGCAAGGTACGACCAAAGAATATCTAACGAGAAGAAGTTAAGGCTCAGCGAGACGTAATTAGCGCCGCCATATCTTCTGGGAAAAAATGCAGTGCACGGAAGCCAACATACAGGCTGATGCCAGAGCAGACTGCGCATGCGTATTTCTGTTGACTTCAATCTTTGATTTCAATTCTTTGGGTAAAGAAAGAACAGTCAGCCGAGCTACTCACAGCACGTGATTGTTACCTTCTCGGTAGCATAAAAACTTTGCAAATCGGATATGTTAGTTTTGTTACGCCAATCGGGTTAGTTAAGGCTTTTGTTTGTTCTTCAGTTTTTCAGAAATGCCAAATACTAGGGAATGTCTGCATTTTGTACGGATCCTTAGGCCTAACTGTAATATTCGCTGAAATTTACTTTAAATAGTAATACTAATGTTATTGCATATTTTTCTCACCAAAATAAGGGATGGGCGGGATATCAGAAAACAACAACAAAAAACTGCTCTAAGCAAATAGTCATCAGATCGAAGGAAACCATCGTGGATCAAAGAATAGCTTCACTGCCGTAGTCCCCCTAACCTGTTTTGCTTCTGAATGTTAACTTTCCCGCAGAGTATATTACCTCTTAAGATGTGGTGGCGCTGTTGCCGCCTGTTATACGTTATCTCTATGAGAGTTGATCTTCTTTGAGCGTTAGATATTCTTTGGTACGACGCATGGTGCACGTGGAAATAGTTCAAACTGCACAGCTGCTGTGCTGGTGGGTGAGCTGGTTGACTGTTGCACGTCGTTGCCGAGATCCTAGTGGTGACACCAGACGCTCACCTCTAGGATCAACAGAGCGTGGCTGACTAGTGTGTGCCCTTCTCCTGGATGTCTGTACATGGTTAATCTAGTCTTAGTACACCGTTGGTACAGTAGTACGGGAGCAACCGATAAGTGCGGTCGCCACGTTTCCCCATTAAACGTTTACTGATTACGTACAGAGGACAGGTGCCCACAATTTATACTATCCGCACGCGATGTTGATATCATGTGATACTTCGTTATTGCTCCTAAAATGTAAAACACGGGGGGGGGGGGTCTAATGCAAAGCTAACTCAGTGTACATGTGACGTATCTAGGAGGTGAAGTAAGACAAAATGGAAAGTTGCAGTGATAAGCCGAGGTCGGTCGGGAGAATGACTGACTTCAGAGCGAGTAGATGTAGGCGAAACATCACCACCAGCAAAATAGTTTTACGCTATACTGTTAACTTCTTAACACACTTGTTCATAAGGACCAAGCCACCAAGACAAAATCCTTTCAAAGTCTATGAACACCCTACATAAATCCTGAGTCACTTCTCAAAGCTTGCTGTCCGAGTACAAAATACTTCACAGTGGCATACAGTGTTGCCAACTGCTTTGGCTAAGAACTAACTAATTCTAACAGAAAAATCAACCCGAAGTAGACAAGGCATTTTAAAGAAGAAGCAAGACACAGTGGCTGACTAGCTATCCATAAATGTCCCTGGAAGCTGATTTTGTGTGGCCTACTTTTGGGGAAAATTATGAAGGTACCTCATCCCTTATTAAAAAAAAAGAAGAAAGGGACATATCAGCGTCACCGTTTAGTGTTTAAACATCGTTTCGACACAAGACTACGGATCATTGCAGTTTATTTGTACTGAGGCACTGGTTTACAACATTTTACCCATTTTCCTGGACACGGCAAATCTCTTGTGAAATTTAATGTCAGAACAAAATTACGTACATTGCTGGAAGAAATAAACAAGGCACGTTCTCTGAGAGAGAGTGTTTGAAAAGAATAAACTTATATGAAACAACAAATGTAAACTTTATTTGATTGACAAATTCATTCAACCACTTCAGTAAAGACAATAGTCCAGGTTCGTGATTTTTTTTTTGACTGAAGGTTTAACGACCACCGTGAGCTACTCAATGGGCTATAAGCAGTCACCCGTCCCTAATTTAGGGTCACCGGTTCCAGGGAAGGGAGAGAGCTAGTGCCGTAAGACAAACACAACATCCATGCCTCACCGGAATTCGAACCCGGACCCTTCACGAACAAATCATCATAAGCCAACACTTAGACCACTGCGCCACCGGGGCGGCCAGGTTCGTGATGAGCATCACGACTGCACCCTTTTTCAGTCGCAAAATGTGAGGCGGAATTCCACTCATCTCGATCGTGAGCGAAAATTCAACTCGATAGCGCACTCTTTCACTCTCAACTTCAGTCACAACAGTGTTTGTAAATGTTGTTTGAATGAGATTCGCGTTGCGAATACTCTTCATTCTCTCTTGTCTGAGACATAAGTTGCGACCCATTGATCGCTCACGCCTTCCAGTAAGGCTCTTACGTTTTATTTTTTTTTTCTGCGGGAGAGACATTCTGTTAAGGGTAAGTATGCAATGAAGTATTTACTTACTTTAGGACTGATCATAGAACACCATGCACACAACAAGTCTGACACTGAACTGAGCGCCTGATGTAGATAAGGGCCGCACGCATCTCCCATAGACTTTACATGGAAACTCTACCGTCCCGCCACGCCCGAACCTTTGCCCCAATGTCCGTTTTCTCTTCGACTGGCACATTTACGTGGTAAGACCTTTTTTTGATACCTGAACCATATTTTTACGTTCTGCCGCTCTCTCAAAATAAGTCTCACAGTAAAAAACCTTATAGAATGAAGATATGATGGCACAACTCAATATGTACATTCTAAATATTTTCACTAACAATGGTCAACGGAATTTTAATTTACATCTTTACATAATGGGAAACGTCTTACCTACGTGAATAAACTGGATCGAATGAATATTAAATTGTATATATACATCACACAGTCCAACGGCATAACGCAATAAGGTCTTCGAGAGTGTTCGCTGTCCTGATGAGAAAAACTTTGATACGAATGCCTGCTAGCGTTGCTTTGCGCAATGGTTCGCTCAGAAAAGAGACTTCGGACTATCTCAGTCCCTCCGTGCTTCCTCCTTCAACAGCGCCTGAGTCAACCGCAGGCGATCGAATGTCAACCGCACGCTTCTCCCATAGACTTTACATAGGAACTTTGCCCCCCCCCACAACGTCCAAACCATTGCCCCAGTCTTGTTTTTCTCTTCAACTAGCACATCTGCATGGTAAGACCTTTATTTTGATACCTCAGCCATACCTTTACGTTCAGCCGTTCTCTCAAAATAGGACTCATAGTAAAAAACCTTATAGAATTAATATATAGATGATAGGTATGTCATAAATACACAGTTGACGTGGACCAGGAACATCAAATAGAAGTCATCGCTCTTTCCACGGTTATAAGTGAGTCACGGAAAAATTCTCATCGGCCACCACCGGGAATCGAACCCAGGGTCTTCCAGTTACATACCGGATATGCTTCCACTGCACCACAGCGACCTCAAAATTCCGAATGCAACGCTAGCAGGCATTCGTATGTTTGTGAGTCTGGGGAATTTTGAGGCCGCTGTGGTGCAGTGGAAGCATATCCGGCCTGTAACTGGAAGACCTGGGTTCGATTCCCGGTGGCGGCCGATGAGAATTTTTCCGTGACTCACTTATTATCGTGGAAAGAGCAATCAATGACTTCTATTTGAGGTATGTCATATTATAAGAATTTCAGTGCAAATTTATTATAAAATGAGAGAAATTAAAGAATGTGAAAATTAATTTTTATTCAATTACTTTCAAATGGAAAAACATTTTTTTTCTTTAGCTGAAACAGACTATTCAGAGTTCAAGAATTCGTGTAACCGTAAGGCTGAAAAACTAGTAAATCAGATGTAAATCTCGTTAAAAAAAGAAGCATGTACACATTAAAAGTGCCAACCCGAAAATTTCACGATAGCTGAGCCTCAATGCGCTAACATACGCAACGAATTTCGAGTGCGCAGCCCAGACTATTGATATCATATTTGGTTAGATTGTATTGGATATTCAACTGCAATCGCTAAAAGCGAACTACGGAAGAGGATATCAGCCGAAAAAGGGAAGGGTTTAAATTTGAAAGTCGAGAAAGGGGAAGCGGGTGTATTAAAAACAGTATTTAGCTCAACAGAACATTTGCAACATAGTGGTGTGTGTGTGGGGGGGGGGGGGTGTCTAAAGCCGTAAAAGAGGACAACAAACTTTGCAGTTTTAACATAACTTGGTTTTCTTTTACAAGAATATTGAAGTACAAGTATATACCTATATTCTTAAAAATGTATATATATTTCTTAAAAGGAGCGTCTTGCCAGCAGCTCCCCAGTCCGCGGCTGGCAATACACATCTTTATTGTTTGTAATTTAAGACTACGGCCCTCATTGCAAAACTGATCTAGGGAGCATGGGACCTTGTCAGGCCTGGCTGGCGTTCCCCCCTGCTTCCTGGCTGGGCATCGTTTCAACTGCTTTATCTGTAGTACTGTTCTTTTGTTTTGCTCAGCAAAATGAAATGAATTGAATTGAATTAAGAAATTAATTTCACAAAGTGGCTGAACGGTTTTTAGTCTTTATGCTGTTCTGCCTTTTGTCTTCCCCATTAAGCTCACCGAAAATTGGTATTTTTCCATTTATTTTGCGGAAAATTGCCAAAGATTTCTTTATCTTCCTTTCCATTTCCCTCATTTCGGCATTTAATGATTATTCTATTGTTTTCTGGAGCCAAGTAAGGGTTAGAGGTTCCAGGAAAGGAAATGAACCATAAAAACGCAGAACAAAACTCATTTTCTTTTTCCGGTACGCTAATCTTATTTTCGGGAAACTATAAGCTACCATTCTACGCACGTGATTTCGGCGATTGACAATTAATGTTCATTCTCAACAAGCATGGAATGAAAAAAACGTTGATTCGATGCCACGTCGGATAGCTGCTGTACTGAAGGCGAAAGGAGGACCTACGAAGTTTTAGGTAGGTGGTCATGATTCAGTGATCACTTAGTGTATGTTGAATCGATGCCACGTCGGATAGCTGCTGTACTGAGGGCGAAAGCAGGACCTACGAAGTTTTAGGTAGGTGGTCATAATTCAGTGATCACTCAGTGTATGTTCAATCGATGCCGCGTCGGATAGCTGCTGTACTGAGGGCGAAAGGAGGACCTACGAAGTTTTAGGTAGGTGGTCATAATTCAGTGATCACTCAGTGTATGTTGAATCGATGCCACGTCGGATAGCTGCTGTACTGAAGGCGAAAGGAGGACCTACGAAGTTTTAGGTAGGTGGTCATAATTCAGTGATCACTTAGTGTATGTTGAATCGATGCCACGTCGGATAGCTGCTGTACTGAAGGCGAAAGGAGGACCTACGAAGTTTTAGGTAGGTGGTCATAATTCAGTGATCACTTAGTGTATGTTGAATCGATGCCACGTCGGATAGCTGCTGTACTGAAGGCGAAAGGAGGACCTACGAAGTATTAGGTAGGTGGTCATAATTCAGTGATCACTCAGTGTATGTTGAATCGATGCCACGTCGGATAGCTGCTGTACTGAAAGCGAAAGGAGGACCTACGAAGTTTTAGGTAGGTGGTCATAATTCAGTGATCACTTAGTGTATGTTGAATCGATGCCACGTCGGATAGCTGCTGTACTGAAGGCGAAAGGAGGACCTACGAAGTTTTAGGTAGGTGGTCATAATTCAGTGATCACTCAGTGTATGTTGAATCGATGCCACGTCGGATAGCTGCTGTACTGAGGGCGAAAGGAGGACCTACGAAGTATTAGGTAAGTGATCATAATTCAGTGATCACTCAGTGCTTGTTATCACGCTGAAAAAAATATTTGTATGCAACAATGTAGACAATATTGTAAAATTTAATACTTCATAGTTAGTAGATATTCCACTTCAGTCATAAGAATGAATGCAGACTGCAGCAGTGGAGGATGTGTGAAAACACAAGTTTGTCCCCGACGGACATCGAACTCGTGTCCCCTCACACCTGAGTAAGTCGCTCTCCCAACTGAGCTACGCGGACAGAATGTCTTGCTTGCAGATCTGTCGTCTTGACATATGTTTTCACCTCTGTAGTACGTCACATCATCTCCCTCTATTTTTTTTTTTTGTCTTTGAAGCGAAGTAGGAATTTTTCATTAATTTTAAACAATGTGTGAAACAAACATCACACATTTTTCGAAGACCCAACGGCCAGTGGATCCATTTTCCAAAATCTGGCGCCAATGTGAAAACACACGTTTGTCCGCGACGAGCATCGAACTCGTGTCCCCTCACTCTGAAGTAAGTCGCTCTCCCAACTGAGGTACGCGGACAGAATGTCTCGCTGCAGATTTGTCGTCTTGACACATGTTTTCATCTCTGTTGTACGTCACAGATGTAGGTCTTGTTCATTTCCATGAATAAAAATCAATACATCTGTGAAGATATGAATTTTGCAAAATTCGACAGTTTTTGATCACTAATTATGACCACTAAATTCTACAGTTCTGATCACTAATTATGATCACTGATCACTAATTATGACCACTTAGTGATCACTGAATTATGACCACTTACCTAATACTTCGTAGGTCTTCCTTTCGCCCTCAGTACAGCAGCTATCCGACTTTGCATAGATTCAACATACACTGAGTGATCACTGAATTATGACCACCTACCTAATACTTCGTAAGTACTCCTTTCGCTCTCAGTACAGCAGCTATCCCACGTGCGATCGATTCAATAAGATGCGGGAAGCAGTGGGGAGGTGTGGTCAACCAAGCTGTGCGTAATGCGGCCTTCAATGCAGGTATGGAGGTGATTGGTGTATCCAGACGCCTGCTATACCATTCCATAGTGTCCCAGAAGGGCTCTATGGGATTGATTTTGGGGGAGTTCGGAGGCCAATCGATATGCTGGAAGTCTGAACTGTGTTCCTCAAACCATTCCTGCACAACAGTGAACCTCTGAATCGGCACATTGTCATCTTGGAAGACACCGTCGCCATTCGTAAAAACTGCAACATTGCTGGGTGTACAGAGCCAGCAAGCAATCCACGGTAGTGGGCACCAGTCGTACGTTGTTTCACATGCACCAGGGGTCCAAATTCCTGCCAGGTAAACATGCCCCACACCATACAACCGCCTCAACCGGCTTGCACTGTTGAGACCGTGCAGGATGGATTTAGTGCCTCGTGTTGTTTGCGCCAAATACGTACGCTACCATCCACGCAGTGGAGTAAAACACCGGATTCGTCAGACCTAAACACTTTTTTCCAGTTCATTCGACTTCCAATTTGCATGATCTTTGCACCAGGCCAGTCTTTTGCGCCGATGAACCATGGTTAGGAGAGGATGTTGTCGGGGGTAGTCTGCTGTTATAGCCCATGCGTGTGACACGTGTTCATGACAGATACTGTTCCGGGTTGAGCTTTGTTGTGTTGGCTAGTCAACTGTTGAACAGGGCTGCGTCTGTTGCCCTGTACGAGTAGTCTGACCCGGAGCTCACCTCTCACATCAACATTTCGCTGTTGTCCTGTGCTGTTTTGCCTCCGGGTCGTTGTTTGACCATTTTCACTCCAGTTATGATGCTCTTTAACTACGGCGGCTTGCGAACAAGACACCAGTTCAACCGTTTGGGAAATCGAAGCACCCACTCTCCGATATCACACAATTTTTTCTTTCTCAAAGTGCGATAAATCCTTCCGTTTACCCATCACGCTCCGAATTTTACTACCTACTGCTCCACTCGCACCTTATATATGCTACGTCGGTCTACTAATCGCGCCCTCTCGAAAACCAAGGGATCAACAGGCCGCATCCACTTTTTGTAGGGGTGGTCAAAATTCAGTGATCCTTCGGTGTATGGTTTCATTCTGGGAATTTCTCTTAGCTGATGTCGAATTTCCTGGATGAAAACATAAAAGACCAAAATATAATCGTGGATGTAAACAAGTGTGCAAGAGTACGCATTTTTATGCACAAATCTATATACACAGAACATTATGATCACCAGTGCCGTGGAGAGCGAGCTCGGGCCCCAGTGCAATAAAATCTCCGGGCCTCCCCACCTCGGCTCCTCCACTAACCACATAATCGATATTTCCGTTTCCTCACCTACCCCCCACCCACCATTCCCCTACTTCCCGACCGGCTGCAACTTTTCAATCTTTTTTTTGCGGTGGATAATTTTTCACATTCTCCCCTTTGTAAACAAACCCTCGAGCCCTCCCTTTCGAGAAAAGAGTTTTCTCAGAAAACTCTTGAACGCCATCTACCTACACACATTCTTATTTTTCTTTGTACTTTTTCATAATCATCACATTTTTCACCTTTCATTTTTAGAGTGTAATATACGTCTTAAGATGCAGCCTCTGGGAAAGTATCCACAAAGAGTTCTCATAAGTAAACATTAAATTTTTTGTGTTTTCTCTTTTAAGTTGCCGTTGTGAACAGGACGACTTCATCGGTCATCAGAATAAAGGAAAATAAACGAAGTCGGAATTACGCATAAAGACACTATATTCATTTATAAAAATTTCCGCAATGCGAAAACAAGTTAGTAAAATCATGCAATGCACTGATTATGATACGCTTTCCAACATACCAGAAATCATTACTCAAGTTTTTACTCAAGTTATGAGGATAATGGCTGTGGAATAAATCTCGCTCCTGTGCCCTGATCTTTGAACCCATTTCGATGATATTAAACAGAACCGGTTCAGTATACCTCCGGAACAACATGATAAAGTTTTGTCACAATCAAAGCGTTTTTGCGTAAGTTATGACGCATAAGGGCAATGGAATGGATCCCGCTCCATGGCTTGACCTTTGACCCCATTTCGTCCATTTTCAATAGGGTTCGTTCCCAGGTGGCACCCTACCACATACTAAAATTTCATCGAAATCGAACCATTTTTACGCGAGTTATCGTGCGGACGGACAGACAAAGCTGGAGCATATACGCTTCTTCAACCTACGGTTGGAAAGCGTAAATAATGAGTTGAGCATAAAATAAAAAGACAAAAGATGCCGGCTTCTGGTGGGAAACACAAAGTGACAAAATCCACATGATGAAAATTGTCTGCAGCCTTTGGTGACTAGCAATAACGTTGTACTATATCATACACAAAGGAAACCCAATGTGTGGTGTTGTGTCGTTGGAAAGGAAAGAAGAAATGAAAAACGTAATATGGATAGTTCGTTTGATTTGTCGCAGGTAACCCACGCACGTGTTGCAGTTAGCTTGGGAACTCGAGTAACATTGTAACACTTCGTTTTTTTTTTTTTTTTTTTTTTTGTATTTAGAGCAAGTTTTGAATTTATTATATTTATGACATAAATTACGCATTTTTACGCGTATTTTACGCGTCACGTAGAAAATATGTTTTTACGCGTAACTTCCCAACCCTGGTGACGGTTTAGCTTGAAATATATTCGGACACCATAAAATAATAATTACAAAAAAAAATTACTTTAGAAACGGGCTCTGGGCTACCTTTGGGGCTCGGGCTCCGGTGCTATAGCACCGCCTCCCCTTCCCTCTCGTCAGGCCTGATGACCACCTACCTAATACGATGTTGGTCCTCCACGTGGCGCCAAATCAGTTCTTACTTCGCGATGCCCAATCTCTGAGCTCAGTTGTAGCGTAATATTGAGTAATAATTACTTTCAAAATAGTAGATGACATATTTCGAGTTCGGGCGGAATCGTGCTCCCAAATCCCTGAACAGCAAATTCATCCCTCACATGTTTTTGTTTTGTTTTCTGAGAAGCAAAGTGCAAAAAGAAATCGTTATTTTCGGGACCCTCTACAATCGCGGGTGCCTGAGCTTTCCGGTATAAATCCGTCTCTGCAACTAGCCATGTTTGCAATAGAATCTAATAAGCTGTTTTACTGAACTTTTCTGAAATGAAGTACACCTCTCTAGAATATGTAATCTGTGTATGCATTTCCACTTCCACACTTCAGAGTAAGTAAGATTACTTCTATCCACAAAATGTACAAAGTTTTTATGTTCAGCATGGTTTCTGAGCAAACAAACCGTGCCTAAAGCTCAGTCATCTTGTTCGATGAAGCTACAAACTGTTTATATGAACATCTCTTGCGGAAGAAAGCCTTGTGTGCTATACACTGGAACCTCGATTATACTTTACTCAGCACTTCAGAGTAAGTAAGATTTTTCATTTTCAGCACTTCAGAGTAAGTAAGATTTTTCATTTCGTTTTTCACTTTTATGCGTAACTTTGCCATAGTTCTAACATTTTTCTGTTTTTTCTATCGCCTTTTTAACTCGGTTATACGTAATTCATTTACACGCGTTTTGCGATTATAAGTTAAAACTTGAATTTTAGATTGTCAAAACTACACGGGGTTTTTTTCTTTTGTACCTAACCTGGTATGTTACAACTCTGAGTAGATTGGGATAGCTTCGTTGTGTTCCTTCTTAGTGCAGCCAAAGTTTAACTTTATCCCCATCAGAAAAGAGTATGTTGTTTACTTTCGGATTGGATTAAAAACATTAATTTCGCATTTCATGACTCACACACATGGGCTTTTTAAAATTTGATAAATCTCTGGTCTGTAACTTTGTGGCTCCACCATTTTGTGGAGTAGTAGAATAAAATCCTAAATGTATTCAACATTCTGGTTTCAAATGGATTCAAGATCCGCAGAAAAAAGCTGTTAATTCACGAGTTCCATACTGAAGCACTGGTCTCAGATTCTTACTACTGAGGATTTCACTTAATCTAGAATCATAATTTTTATTAGACAGATAGGGTCGTCAAAAGAGCAGTTTGCGATGCGATAAAACATTATGAAACATTATTTTTGCAATGTTCTAAAACATATAATTTGCAGCGCGTTTTTTTCTTTTGCCGTCAATTCGATTATAATAATCATTATTAAGGAAGACTGTAATAATAATTATTAAGAAGCATCTTATACTTCTTTAAAGCGTAAATTTTAAAACAGTATTTAACATTTTGAAGTTTCTTGTGTACGTTTTTTACATTCATACGTTTTTTAAGGCCATCCCCTAGAAAAACGTTTAATCGAGATTTCACTGTATTTGTTTATTTAAATATTTCTGAGAAAAAAGGAGTCACGCGCTGTATAACGCCCAAAGGCACTGACCAATGTTAAATTCCCTAAGCTGTGGCGTTTTACACGAAATCTCCACCCGGGTCAAATTATCTGCGCTGCCACGGTTCTCCATATAAGCTGTAGAAGTTATTTTCTCATGAAAATATAATTTAAAAAAAATCACGTTAGGAAAAAGCATGAAGTAACAGCATCCAGGTCTTAAAAATGTGTACAGGGTGTTTAGTCAAACCATGACAGCTGTCAGGTTGAACTCTGCCGCCGTTCTAGCATTAAAGACAGCACGAGACATTCCGGATTTATCCTATGCCGGACTGTTTTTAGCTGTGTCTTGATTAAATATGCTGTCACTCGGTTATTCGTACCACCGGGCCTTAGTTGGAGCCAGAGATGGAAACGGGTCACGGGGCAATGGGTCGACAATTTCTTGCGGGTCCAATGGGTCGGGTCAAGGTGTTCCACACTATTTTGACCCGGTTTTATACCAGTTTTATTTTTGAAAAGAGAAACATATATTCCAAAGAAAAATGCGCGTTGTGGAATTCTGTAGTCGATACTGGTGCCCATGGAGTGAATAATGATTTGCCATGCAAAAGTATTGTCGTCTCTTTCTTAAAGC
The DNA here is from genome assembly GCA_039090855.1 of Macrothele yani. Classification (NCBI taxonomy): domain Eukaryota; kingdom Metazoa; phylum Arthropoda; class Arachnida; order Araneae; family Macrothelidae; genus Macrothele; species Macrothele yani. Next base: position 68,208,078 of record CM077016.1, on the reverse strand, counting down.
AACGAAGATTTTCACCGACCGACGTCAGACACACCAACACTATATCGTAAAAAGGTACTTCCTTTGCGTTCTTTTACAGTGCGATTGTCCAAGGCAAGGTACAGGCAAACGTCATTCGCCTGCTTCTCAGCTGATTCACTCTCTCCGTGCAGAAGTTCACTGTATGTCAAAGAGTTACTTTTCAGATCGCATCTTTTACATTGAACATTCAGAGGTTTTCGAGGGATGTGCTAACATCCCGTTCCCATGACATGTCATGTCGAAATTAACTCCTTATTTGTTAATATGGATGGATTTAATATTAAAGAGGTTGAGAAAGGCGTCGAGGCCAACAAATACGTGCTTGTTGAAAACCACAAGGGAAAGAGTGAATGCTGGAAATTGTTTCGTCTCATTAAGGAACCGGTGAATAATTCTGTGTTGTTTGGTTTTGCTTGTTGTTCAAAATGTGGAAAGTATAATTACAAAGAAAGATATCGGTAGTAGTAAAAGCTTCGTGCTGGTCATAATCGTAGAGAACAACCAAGTTGAATCTATAAATTGTCTTAGCACGATCAATACCAAGTCGCACACTGCAATTAAAAACTTTATTTACAGATTAAAACTAAATAAAAGATTAAAAAGGCAAGATCTTTAGTGGTCGCAACGACCACATCATCAGGCCTAAACACACAAACGTAAGCTAACATTAATGTCTATATATAGAGATAACGCACAGAGGCCTTCTCCCCTGTACATCCTACATGTTGCCAGAGAAAGTCACAGAGAAATAATAAATCACCCAGGAAATCAACCAATCAGCAGAGTCCAATTACTCATCGTAGGTTTGGAGGCGGTAGCTGGACCACAAGGCGTTTCCATACTGCAGGTAGATTGTAGGGCAGTTCGTCATTGCCACACAGTTGACCGAAATAGGCAATTCATAATGCTTCAAGTAGAAAGAGTTTGTCGGTTATTTGTGGCACCCAGTATGCGAACGTTATCCCAGTCTGGGTAAAGGCCACCACTTTTTACTGTTCTGGAAAGAGCAGAAGCTGACTTGGATGATATAACAGGGTATTCGTGTTCAGCCATCCTCTGAGATAAATTTCTGAAGGTGGAAGTCCAGGTACACTTTATTAGGAATAGTATGATTCGTTGACTGAAGCGGAACACACTAGACCCCATAGCGGGTAGCCAGATGTGGGGGTAGTGATCATGACGAATCATGTTATAAAGATTACTAGTTGTCCGAGTACCAAAATCCACAGTCGATTTCCTACAATACCTCTTCGGTATCATGAAAGAAATACGGGATTACGCCATATAACGCACATTTTGAAGATGGCAATCCGATTTTTGGCGTAAATGTGACAAGGATGGTAAGTCAGATAATATCCGAAAACTTGAAAATATTCATCGTCCTGGAGCGGGACTCGAACCCGCGTCTCCCAGAAAAACGCCTGAGTATGCTAACCACTACACCATCCAGAACGACCAAGTTTCAAGTTTCCGATCAATTTGAATTTAACCATCACAGGATTGATCGTGAAACTTGAAACTTGGTCGTTCTGGATGGTGTAGTGGTTAGCATACTCAGGCGTTTTCTGGGAGACGCGGGTTCGAGTCCCGCTCCAGGACGATGAATATTTTCAAGTTTTTGGATATTATCTGACTTACCATCCTTGTCACATTTACGCCAAAAATCGGATTGTCATCTTCAAAATAACCTCTTCGGTATGTTTGTTATCTCATAATTGAATGAAATTGATCCCACAAATCGTTTTGCAGGAGGCCTAGCAGACAAAGATTGGAGTCAACTTTGTCTGCAAGGCCTCCTGCAAAACGATTTGTGGGATCAATTTCATTCAATTAAAAAATAAATAAATCACACTTTTCCTTAATGCTTTGCGAAATGCAATACAAATAACTACAATTATGTAGATATCAGTTTAAAATATTTGAAATGTATAGAGTAAGAAACTTTTTCATGATTTCTACCAAGATTTGTAGAATGGTGGTGGAACACGGATCAAACCGCTATACATATGCTTAAGTACTGATTAGGAAATAGGAAACTGAATGAGAATTATCCTGAAAACGATCAATTTTTGGAATAGGAACATCCCTTCACGGAATGTGCGGTAAGACTTCAATATGAATTATCGCTAGCTCTTTAAGAAATCGCACATTAGTAAGCATTATGAAAGAGCGTTTTATATCAGATTTCTTAGTCTTCGGCATTAAACACATTGAATTCCGAGTGAACTCAGTTGATAAGAGGGTGAGAGTCAGAGCGAAGAAATTATAACAACGCAATCATTGCAAAGGAATGTAGAAATTACTAACAGATTAAGAAACACTTAATAAGATACTGCATAAAGCAGGAAAGGAATCACGCATTAAAGAAATTCAAAAGCAAAAATATCATCTTCACGACCATAAAAATATATTCGAAGACATGTCAAAAAGATGTCGGTTGGTTTAGTGAGAACTGCTTCCTTGAAAGCAAATAGTCTGGAAAATGCAAAGGAAATTCTCTCTTTAGTAAGAAGACAAGAGAAAAAAATAAAGAATGCCTAGATAATAACATAATTTTTCAAGCATAAAAATACGTTTAAATAGAGGTCAGCATTCTGGTCGTTTGAGTTATTTCAGCATACAGAGAGAAAAAAGGAATTATAAAAAATTAATATACGTACGGAAAATAGATCTCAGCAATGGAGCAAGTTTGGATGATATTAACATATTCATTTTACTAAAGTTCTGAAACATCTTTAGTTCTCCAGATGCAATGCGAGAAAAAATGCTGTTGGGTAAAAGTTGCTGAATAAGTTAGATGATTTTTTTTTATTTCGCAGGAAAAATGCGAAGAAGCTTTATCTTAATGCATTTTTTATTAAGAAACAAAACTAAAAATAAACGAAAATGTTGACAATAAAAAAAGTTTTGTAACACAAAGGATGAAGATATGTAAAATAAAAAAATAAATGAATAAGAAAAGAACAAATATTGGTGATCAAGCGGAGCTGGATGATATAAACACAATCCTGTTAATGAAACTGTGGAAGATCCTCAAAACACACGGTGAAAGAAAAACAATACTTTTGAAAAACAAATAAAATCAATGAAGATGTCACGTGAGCGGCAAAAATTATGGCTCAGAAGCAGTAAAATTTCTGAACAGCTGAGCATAGTTAGAGATAAAACATTTACAGTACTCAAAAAAGCTTCATATTTTGTGTCACTTGGACGAAAATGACAGTCCTTCTCTGTCTTTAATCTTTCGAGTGAATTATCATATACCGCGCTACGCATGAGCTTCGTTTATCGAGATGTATTTGCTCAATTAGTGTGAAATGGACAAAATTATTGATTTTATCTTTACTTCCAAGTTTGCACCTTCTTAATTTTCTTAGAAACAACACAGCCATTTACAGTCCACAATAAATTTCATTCGCACAAATTACATTTGTTTTGGATAAGTTCGTTTTTTTTTTTTAATCAAAAAACGGGTGCGAAAAAATCCCAAGTTGAAAACATTGCTGATTGTTAAGATTCAATGGATTTTCTAAGCGAAGATTTGCTGTGTGTGAACGAGAAAGATTTGGAGTTCCTGGAGAGTTAAAAATTATCAGGTATTGCTTTAGACATTTTTATTCATACATTTCTAATGGTTTGTTTAAAAACGGGGTGTGACTTATAATCACGCTCCTATAATTGCTTTTTCTTGAGATCTCATATCACGGATGAAGTCTATATTCGGAGCAATACGGTATGTTACACATGAAAAGAATTTCAGCAAAATGTACAATTTCCAAAAAAATATTTTTATTATTAATATTATTGCAATAGTTTTGTGAGAGCAAGATTTGTGAATCAATATTCATAATTATGTACGGTTTATTTTTACATACATAAAAATACGAAAACAAGTTCAATTGACACCATAATTAAAGACTGTTGTAATAGTTTATTCCACAATGTATGTAGTGAGCTGTAACATTGGTGAGGGATTACTTCTTACAGCTTAAACTACCATTGGTTCATCATTTCCATTTAAATTTATGGCGAACTAGAAGATTTAAATTATATCTCTGGGAGGATAGTTATTTGTTTCGTAAATGATACTATAAATAAATAAAAAAGAATTCCAGAGTAATTAATGTTACAGCTGTAAGCTCTGCGGTGCGGGGAAGTACAAATAGTGTGAATGCTCGTCTATTACAAGCCACATTGGCTATAAAGTTGACTAGCATGTGTGATGTGTTTTAATGTTTTACTACTAAAAAAACTGCTTGCAAAAAAAATATTTACCAGCAAATATTCTTTTCAACTGTTGACTGAAAATTTTAATTGAGGGGGCCCCAGACATAGGAAGTGCACAGGGCCTCGACTGACCTAAGTCAGGCTCTGCATACATACATACACTATCTACCAACAAGTAATTGGACACCTGTGATATCAAAGGAAAACAAAGTTTATTCACCTTCAATAGTTGGTGGAGCCTCCATGAGCGGCGATTACAGCTGCGACCCTCCGGGGCATACTCTCAACCAGGCGTTGTACGACGGCTAGCGGTATGTTCTTCCACTCGGCTTGGAGAAGACGGGTTAGTTCCTTCATCGATTTCGGACGGTGGGGGCACCCCCTTAAGAAGACGCTCCAACTCGTCCCAGAGGTACTCGATAGGGTTAAGGTCCGGGCACTGCGCAGGCCAGTCCATTCGATTAACCCCATTGTCACCATACCAAGCCATGGTGGACCTCGCAACATGGCAGGTGGCATTGTCATCCTGAAAGTAACATGGGTCCACCCAGTAAAACTGCCACAACGTAGGAAGCGCATGGTGATCCAAAATTGTGCAGTAGGTCTCGGCGTTTAGTCTACCAGGAATTGTGACCAAGGGTCCCGTGCCATACCAGGAGAAACACCCCCATAGCATAATTCCACCGCCGCCAAACTTCACAGTTGGCACAATACATTCCGGCAAGAGACGTTCTCCAGCAGACGCCAAACCCACACCCCGCCATCCGAACGGTAGAGGATGAACCTTGATTCGTCGCTCCAGAGAACCTGTTTCCACTGTTCAACGGTCCACTGTCGACGTTCTTTGCGCCACGTTAGCCGAGCAGCGCTATTGGACTTGGTGATCAAAGGCTTGTGGGCGGCAGCACGTCCATGATAACCGAGCAGATGGGGTTCCTTATAGATGGTATTCATTGAAAGAACACTCTCGGATGCCTGTTGAAACCCCTCGCGGATGTGGCCCATCGATTTGGTGCGGTTCTTCCGAATTTCTCTGGCCAACACCTGTCGGTCTGTAACTCCCAGTTTTGTGGGTCTGCCGGGTCGGGGCACATTCCGACAGTTACCTCTCATCTTCCACTTGCCAATCACGTAGGCCAATGTCGATTTTGGGTACTTCAACTCGCTGGATATGTCACGTATGGATCGGCCATTTCTGTGGCACCCGACGATTACACCTTTCTTGAAATCAGAGAGCCCCGAACTCCATGGCATCTTGCATGCGACTGGTTGCGTTGTTGTTTCCCACACGATATTTAACGGCGGCGACCGTGACGTGTATAAGGACCGCAGATATCGTCGATTGCAGGGGTGTCCAATTACTTGTTGGTAAATAGTGTATATGTATATACACTGAAGTGCCAAAAAAAAACTGGCACACCAGTCTAATACTTGGTAGGTCCCCCACGGGAGCGCAGGACTGCAGAAATACGACGGGACATGGACTCCACTAGCTTCTGGAACTATGCTGTAGGCAATGCACACCATACTTCCTGCGGAGCGTTGCACAATTCGGGTGTATTCAGAGGTCTCGGATTCCTGTGTTCGATAGCGCGTTGCATGGCATCCCAAATGTGTTCTATCACGTTCAGATCTGGGGACTTGGGTGGGAATGGCAACACCCCAAGCTCAGACGAATGCTCCTCTAACCATAATGGGGCGTCCCGACACTTGTGTGGAGGTGCATTGTCTGTTGGAACAGGCCCAACCCATCGCATGAATGCAGGACATGAATGGGTGTATCTCGTCAGAAAGGATGCACACATAGCGTTGGCCGGTCACAGACGTTTGTAGACGTACCAGGGGTCCAATGCAGTCCAGCTAAACACACCACATATAATTACAGACCCCCCCCACTAGCCCGCACAGTTCCCTGTTGACAGGCGGGATCCATGGCTTCATGGGGTTTGCGCCACACACGAATCCTTCCATCTGCCCGATACAGTTGGAAACGCGACTCGTCAGACCATACTACTTGTTTCCAGTCATCAAGTGTCCAGGGGCGGTGTTGCCGTGCCCAAGCGAGGCGCATAGCTATGTGTCGTGCACCCATCAAGGGGACTCGAGTTGGGCGTAGTTTCCCAAAGCCCATATCGTGCAGGGAACGTTGCACAGTCCGGACGCTGATGCTTGTTGAGGCTCCAGCATTGAATTCCGATGATACCTGCGAGAGTGTTGCACGCCTATCGCGTGAAACGATTCTTGACAGCCGACGATGGTCACGTTCACCCAATGTCTTTTTACATCGTAGGTTGGAGGTTTTGCCGGAATTCTTGTAGTCACGGTACACCCTTGCAATGGTCGTCCGTGAAAATCCGAACTTCGTTTCTACCTCTGAAATACTATGGCCCATCTCACGAGCGCCAACTATGACACCGCGTTGAAAATCGCTTAAATCGTTATTACTTGTCATTCTCATGCCAAAAACAGCTCTGACAGCTGGCAAGGATTTCTATCGCTTTATATACGCACTGGCGAACGCAAACGAGTACGCGCATAAGTGACGTTGCTATGTATTTTGCATGAGCTCGTCTATACCGGCTTTTCTAGCACTTCAGTGTGTGTGTGTGTGTGTGTGTGTGTGTGTGTGTGTGTGTGTGTGTACACTATCTACAAACAAGTAATTGGACACCTGTGATAGCAAAGGAAAACGAAGTTTATTCACCTTCAATAGTTGGTGGAGCCTCCACAAACGGCGATTACGGCTACGACCCTCCAGGGCATACTCTCAACCAGGCGTTGTACGACGGCTAGCGGTATGTTCTTCCACTCGGCTTGGAGAAGACAGGTTAGTTCCTTTACCGATTTCGGACGGTGGAGGAACCCTTTAAGTCGACGCTCCAACTCGTCCCAGAGGTGCTCGATAGGGTTAAGGTCCAGGATCTGCGCAGGCCAGTCCATTCGATTAACCCCAATGTCACCATACCAAGCCAGGGTGGACCTCGCAACATGACAGGTGGCATTGTCATCCTGAAAGTTACATGGGTCCACCCCGTAAAACTGCCACAACGTAGGAAGTGCATGGTCATCCAAAATGGTGCAGTAGGTCTCGGCGTTGAGTCTACCAGGAATTGCGACCAAGGGTCCCGTGCCATACCAGGAGAAACACCCCCATAGCATAATTCCACCGCCGCCGAACTTCACAGTTGGCACAATACATTCCGGCCGGAGGCGTTCTCCAGGCAGACGCCAAACCCAGACCCTGCCATCCGAACGGTAGAGGGTGAACCTTGATTCGTCGCTCCAGAGAACCTGTTTCTACTGTCGACGTTCTTTGAACCACGTTAGCCGAGCAGCGCTATTGGACTTGGTGATCAAAGGCTTGTGAGGCAGCACGTCCAGGATAACCGAGCAGATGGGCTTCCTTACGGATGGTATTCATCGAAAGAACACTCCCGGATGCTTGGTGAAACTCCTCGCGGATGTGGCCCATCGATTTGGTGTTGCAGCGCTCGTGAGCGAGCGTGCACCTTTTCCCTGTATTGGAAGTTGTGAATAAATCGGAGAAGCGAAAAGAAATGGGGTTTTAAAATTAATCAAATAAATGGGAGAGATTTTGGGGAGCTGGTGAAAATATTAATAAATTTAGGATTTTATAAACTTCCCACTCCTCAGGAGCTCTACATTTCGCGATTTAATTTTTTCCTTAGATTTTCTTACTTGGATTCGCGCCGAGGCAGGGTTCGGGATAGTACCCCTCTTGCCCCTCCCCCGAGTCGAAGGAAACTCCAGTCAGCCCGCTAGCTGTAGCGTAAGACGCGGTGCATCTCTTCTCATCGGCCGCCGCGAGAGCCAGCAAAATTAAGTAAGGTGGAGTAATTCTACAAAGAGGATGAATAGCGGGTGGACATTTTATTGGAGTCCGGCGCCAATCGTCTTGAGAATTGCTGCACCAAGTCTGGTAAAAAGAATAGCGTGGCGCCAGGCAAGGAATAACCATAGCAGTTTTATGGTAGGAAAATTTACGACCCAGGAAAATTCACGGGCACGAAATTCCTAGAATTCAGGGGCGGACGCAGATTTTTGGACGGGGCGAAGGATGGCAAGTCAGAGTATTGGCGGGAAACCCAGAGCAAAACAGATCGGGAAATTATAATTATGTGACCAATCCGTAAATTTGGTGGGAGGATCTGGGGTAAAGAAATTTGCGTAGATTGGAAGAGGAGCCCAAAATGAATGATATAGCATGGTGAAAAAGTTGAGAAAGAACTAAGGAGCGAAGTAGCGGAAGGCATTAAGAAAAAACAAGTGACACGGGAGGTCGTATCCAGCCTCGCTTTTGCTAGTGGGAGATAGAACTATTCCCCGAGGATCGAGCATGTGCCCAACAGGGAGAGATGTTCTACATTAACGAACAAAGTGGACTCTGAGAATAGTGACAGTGATATAAAAGATCCAATCTGCAAAGAACAATTTGGAAGAGGAGAATGGAACGCCAGCCCTTATCGTGGGATAGAAGGTAGGACATTTCCGTCCTTAACGGTTTCCTCTTGTTTATATAATTCGTATGTTGAACCGAGAGTTAAATAAGAGCATAGTAGAACCTAAATCAGTGCCGGAAATAAAACCAGCTCTAAATTAATGCTGAGAAAAGTAGGGCAGAAATAGAAGAAATGAAATGGTTGAGTAAAGTAAATACATTGTTCAGAGCAGGAAATTGTGTAGGATAAGGAATCATTTTAAGTAAATTATGTTTCGAAATTTTTCAGATTTATATTAAATTAAAATAAGAAATTAAAGTTAACCTTTAAATAAATAATTGTGATAAAAGGGTCTTCAAGCATATTCATATGACTGAGCGTACTTTTTTAATTTCAAGCCTTCATCAGGCAAAATAAACATATTTTATTTTCAAGTTATTATGAGTCGGCTAAATTTCATTTGAGTGTACAATTTTGTAAAGTAAAAATGTTAATCACGATTGAGAGTTGGATGTGTGAGCAAGTGATTTGAAATGAATGTTCAAAAAAATGTCCTCCAGTTCAATACTGAGTAACTATCAGATCAGTGCTAGTAAAAATTCAAAATTTCTAAGTTAACGAAATATACGTTGAGAAATGAAAAGCTAGACGATTACTTTTAAACATTGCGGCACTCAGCGGACCCCGATACACGGAACGTCGGCTGGGTGAAACACAACGCCCATCCTCGAATAGCGAGCCTGTGTTTTCTCTAATACTGGGAAAACATAGTTTTTGAAATTCGAGGGGTTACCCTTATTTGTCAATAGTTATCGCCAGTGCACACACCAGCGGCATTGGAGTCCGATAGCATTGGTACGGTTTTTCCGAATTTCTCTGGCCAGCACCCGTCGGTCTCTAACTCCCAGTTTTGTGGGTCTGCCGGGTCGGGGCACATTCCGACAGTCACCTCTCATCTTCCACTTGCCAATCACGTTGGCCACTGTCGTTTTGGGTACTTCAACTCGCTGGATATGTCACGTATGGATCGGCCATTTCTGTGATACCCGACGATTACACCTTTCTCGAAATCAGAGAGCTCCGAACTGCGTGGCATCTTGCATGCGACTGGTTGCGCTGTTGTTTCCCACACGATATTTAATGGCGGCGACCGAGACGCGTATCAGAACCGCAGATATCGTCGATTGCAGGGGTGTCCAATTACTTGTTGGTAGATAGTGTATATATATATATACACACACATACACACACACACACACACACACACACACTATGGCGCCACTGCCCGGGCCCCTATCTCTTTGAATGGACTCTGGATTGTTTTCGAGAACTGCAATGAGGACATTTGTGCTAACGTCAGCATTCAAGAAAAATTGTCAGAAACCATTGGCAGAGAGTAGCCAGCAATATAATTGTATTAAAAACCCATCACAGCTTACAATAGATTCAGTGATAGCTTTGCCAAGTTTCATTGCTTTTGAACTGAGTGAGTCGGTTAAATTTAATTTTAAGATGGTGATACTTTATGTATGTGCGACACGTTAGAATGACAAATAAAATGCCGCATTTTGCCAATGATATTGGCTGATTTATACTTTTCTACTAACTGACCAACAGAACGTGAAGTTCTTCAAAAAACCAAATGACATTTATTCCCATGGAGAAACCTACTTTTTCTACAACCCATTTCATTGTAATAAAAGATTTTGTGCGCCATTTTTTCACTTCCAATGTGATTTTACATTGCCAGTTACGTTTTCGTTTCGCGCTGCACCAGCAGCAGCTCATGTCGTTGGAATTGCGAGAGAAGTCTTTACAGTGTGTTATTGCAATGAACCGAGATTCGAGTGACTAGAATACTTTGTCGCTGAATCACGTGACCACGAGGATGCACGCCATACTACTGTCATTCTGAGCATCCAACAAAATGGCATTCGGTCACGCGACTATCATTCACTGTTTGATCTTTTGCGCCAGCTGACGATGATGATGGCTTCAGCTCAGACAGTCCATTTACTGGCTGGCGTTCCGATCTAAACCTCTTCACGTGCGTGGCATGAGATTTTTTCTACCTGCTTTGAGGTTGATCGTCTTTGGCGTGTTGAATTTGCTGCCGAGAAAGGATCTTCACTGAATTTCGACAACTGTTAACTTGTTTATTTTCGTTTCTCAAATGAAATTATCATAAGGAAGGCCATAAAATTTAATTATTTTCTCATGTCAACATCATTAGAGCTAAGCATACAAACCTCCTGTTTCTGAAATGACGTATAAACAAATAAATAAATATTGAAAGAAAAGTCATGAATATATGAGGAGAAACTGCGTAGTTACACGAATAAGATAATTATTGCGGGATTTATCGCCTGCCCAGTTATTATTCATTCTTTTAAAATAATCAATGGTATTAAGAGGGGAAGGGGGTTCTGCTAGCGTTTCAGGAAGCTCGCTCCTCACACCACTGGTTTCGGGTTCGAATCACCAGACAAAGCATGGGTGTTGCGTCTTTCATGCTCCGCACCATGGAATAGATTGCAAAAACTCCATAACGCCATAAAACCGAACTTCCGACTACGATACAGATATCCAAATATTCGAGCACTCGGTTGTAGAAAGTCGAATATTCAAATACAGCAGCGTGCGTTGGTACGGAAGTCGTTTATAACGAAGGAACTGCCATTCCCCTTTATTTAGGGGGAAAAACTGCACGATAGATTTTTGTATTTATAACGAACAGAAATTTGTGTTGGAAAATCCTTTCCCGTGTTGCCCAAAAAGAGAAAGAAGAACTGAGGAATATGTGAAAATAAACCAAGATAAAGCAGACTTCTAACCAGAGGTGGATCCATTAGGGGAGGTGGGGAGAAGGAACGGGGGTGGGGGGTGGATTGCCTCGTTCTAAAAAGAGAGAGACACTGTGTGGTGGAAGCACACACTATAAACTTGCAGCGCTGCACCCTTCCTGGCATTACAACGCTTTTTAAACATGTTTTTTTTTTTTTTTTTTGGATTGGAGGTTTAACGACCACCGTGAGCAACTCAATGGGCTATAAGCAGTCGCCCGTCTCTAATTTGGGGTCACTGGTTCCAGGGAAGGGAGAGAGCCAGTGCCGTAAGACAAACACAACATCCAAGCCTCACCGGGATTCGAACCCGGGCCCTTTACGGACGAATGGTCAGAGGCCATCGCTTAGACCACTGCGCCACCGGGGCGGCAAACATTTTGCATTAAAATAATTGTTCTAAATTTTTAAATCACAAACTGGAAACTTGAACTGAAAAACCTGCACTACTTTCACGGCTTTCAATTGCCCGTTTTTCGAGGAAACCAGCTTTAGGTTTTTAAATCTCACGTATGGATAAAATCTTTCAAAATGAAGTTTGAACCTTTCTATTCAGATGGATTAATTTAATAGAAAATTTTCCAGTTTGGAAATTTGTTGCAAGCTTTTGTTTATGGCCCAATCAAGGTACGTACTTCGCTCTGTCACCTACACTATGTCATACACACTCGAAAGTCTACCCCCACACGGTGACTTGCCCTATTTCCAGTTCTAATGATACCAGATAAAGAACAGAACAAAGCACACTCATAAAAGAACAGACACTCATTGCTTTTCATGATCAGACAAAATCCGTTTTCACTTCCACTCTCAGCTTTCTTTCTTCTGAAACTATTTTTTGATGTTAAGCATCTTCCACGACAGTAGTAAATTCCAAGTAAAACATTTCGATGTAACGAAAATGGGTAACGGAAGTAGTCAGTGTCAAAACCATTGTTGAAATCTGATTTTTGAATGCTGTCCCATGAAATGACGCAACAATAGTTAATTTCATTGTTACTAGTACATTTCACTTTTTTTAAAGATAACTGAAAGTCATTGTTAGTTTAAAATAATCAAGTTGCAAAGCATTTTTTTGCTTCGAAAAATTACGATGAAAAATGCTTAATTTGTGAAAAGTCCTCCTACAAGAGGGAAAAAAAAATTTACAAACCTATTCAGAAAAATAATAAGCTCCAACAGAAAATAATATGACTAAATCACTCACATTAATGACAAAAACAAAATTTCATCGTCGTGGAATTCGTTTTACGATGTACGTTACTCGGATTTTCGAACATTTGTGGCTCAGTTGACAAAGGCGCAAGTTACATGTTAGCCAGCTCTAACGACGGGGGTTTCGATCCTGACCTCTATGGGAGGATTATCTGGGGTAAGTGTTGTACAGGATCGTCGATTTTGCGGAATTTCAGTTAAAATACGGAAAAACCTGACATGGACTTTTCTGAGATAAACGGAATTTCTGTCTACGGAAAATCTGAAAATACGGAAGTTAAAATAAACGGGCACTTTTAAAATCGGAAATTTCTGAAAAAGATGGATACCTTTCGGCCACTTTGCTGCACGTTATTTTCCGTGAATTTACACCACTTATTTTTTACAGTGTAAAATCCTCTACGTATGATCTAAACGGTTCGGGGTTGATCCTCACTACCGACGCAAAAAGGATTCTCTCTCGCGTAAGTGCTGAAATATTCAGCGTGTTGGATTTTGAGAAATTTCAGTCTAACTACGGAAAAACTTGAAACGGACTTTTCTGAAATAAACGAAACAACGGAAAATCTGTGAAAATACGGAAGTTAAAAAAAAAAAAAAACGAAAAAAAAAAAAACGGAAACTTTAAAACAGAAATTCCGTTAAAAGACGGACAGTCACCGGCAACTTTTCAGAAATTTTCCGTGAATTCACACCACTTATTTTTCACAGTGTAATTTCATAAACAAAAATGCAAAATTTTGAAAAGCAATTAAGACAGTGCATTCACAACAAGGAAAAAAGGCAGTAGTTATTGTCATGCACTGGCGTATATTCGAGGCTAGCTAGGCCAGAGAATGCACAAATAAAAGTCAAATATGCACAAATAAAAGTCAATTATCAACGGTATTAAGATATATCGATGCTTTCTCTGCGAAAAAAGAAAAACACGTGCGGATTTGCTTCTTTTGACTAATAGAATCAGTCTGGCGAGCGAGAATCACCAAACGGTATTAACGCAAACAGCTGCCACAAACATCTCTCTACCCCAGTCTTCGCGGTTCTGATTCGATGACCTTCAAGATACGATCGCCTGCTAGAGTTTCCATGACAACATGAATGCGCGGGTGAAAAGTGAATGGGCCATTGCTTTGGGCAACCTTAGTCACTCGCATACTCCCGCTCGTAATAGCACGTGTTTTGCGAGAGTTGTTTCAGTTTTTTGTGAAGTGTCGCTGAGTTAAAATCAGTGATATTATATCTTAAATTCGTCGCTTTGTTGGATTCGAACTGTTTTGATAAATTTTGTGAAAACTTCCCTGAACATCTACTGCCAGAAATTAAAGCACTCTATGCTTCAAATTTTGATACAGCTCGACTAAAAAATGAACTGAAGGTGTTTTATTCCTTTGATGAATACAAAAAGAAATCAGTAAGAGACATTACTTGTTTTTATTGGACATAGTTGGGTTTAGTGAGGTGTACAAATTAGCAGACCTAATATTAAAGTTTCCATCAACAACTGCCGAAATAAGTTTTTCTGTACTAAAAAGCATCAAGATATATCTTAGAGCCGCACAAGGACGTGTACATTTGAGAAACTTGGCTGTTTTGTCAATAGAGAAAAACATTCTTTTTAAATATGAAAAAGTACTCGGAAGAACCTTTTTATGAAAACACGTAACACTCAAGTTCACACAAAAGGAAGAAGAAGGAAGTTGATGTACAAATAAAGTATTCAGAAGATGAATGGAGTTCATGTGCAAATAAGTGTTCAAATCCTAATCCTCAAAATTATTTGGTATCATGTTAGCAAAGCATGTACCTAAAATTCAGAAAAAAAAAAAGTTACTTCTATTACTTAACAACTGAAAAATAAACTTAACGATTTAAGAAAAAAAAAACAGTACTGCGGGGGAGGGGAAGATAGCTCAGGTCTCGGACCCAAGAGACGCCAGTGTTGTCATGTCATCTTGTGTTGGTTTGCCAGTGACGTAACTAGTCAGATCATTGTGTTTGTGTGACGGGGAGGAATTTCAGTAATTTTTTTTTTAATTGGGCGTTTAACGACCACCGTGAGCAACTCAGTGGGCTAGAAGCAGTCGCCCGTCCCTAATTTAGGGCCACTGGTTCCAGGGAAGGGAGAGAGCCAGCGCCGTAAGACAAATGCAACATCCTTGCCTCACGGGATTCGGAACCCGGACCCATCTCGGACGAATAATCAGAAGCCATCGCTTAGACCACTACGCCACCGGGGCGGCCGCAGGAATTCCTTTGTAGCCGGTAGTAAAAAGAATTAAAATATTATTTCTTTCGGTGTTTCGTAAATAAAGTTGCTAGCAAACTTTCCCAACCAAAAATGATACTCGCCCATCCATCGCCCACCCTGATTTCAAAGTCTAGCAACGTCCCTGCATGCGTAAAATATCCTTCAGCGTCAAGGGAGAATGCGACCGAGAGTGCGACTGTTATATAATTACGAAAAAGAAACACATACCGATAATATTCTTCAGAAAGGCAGCTCTGCTGTGAAAAAAGTACTTTTCAAATACGGCTTCCAGAAGGAGAAAATAAAGAACGGCATTCAATGCGAAAAGAATGTTTCCAATCAAATTGTTAAAAGCGAAGAAACACTCCAGACAGAAATATATACCCTTTCGACACCTAGGGTCAGAACTGTTCATTATGAAAAATTCGATAATATATGCAAAATGTTTCCCGCAGCGAATTTTCTTTTTTTTTGATTGGAAGTTTAACGACCACCGTGAGCAACTCAATGGGCTATAAGCAGTCACCCGCCCCTAATTTAGGACCACTGAATCAATTAGGACTACTGGTGGTAACAGTGAATCGACAATGAGAGGTCTCATGTTTTTCGGGCTAAGGTGTTAAGAGACTTTTTTTTTTTTTTTTTTTTTTTAACACCGGGGAATCACGTTTACTGAATGCTGGGTGAGTTCTAATTTGAAGTCCGTACAATTTCAATTATTTCCCCACTACCAGCTGAACAAATAAGGGTACGTCAGTTTCTACTCCGCTGCGTGACAAAAGATTGCATGATATTTCTGAAGAGTTGTCAAATTTTAGAAGGCAATACTCAGTGGACTTGGAACAGCTGACAAAGAATTTAAGTGATAAGATAGACTCACGGCTGCGCTCCAGTCCCTCATTGACAGGCAACTTGGAAGGTATTAGTGCTGCTGCAATAAAAAAGGAGTTAATGAACGATTTAACATCTGTTATCAGGGAAGTGGAGGAAGACTGGTCCTGCCGCCCCGGTGGCGCAGTGGTCTAAGGCACTGGCCTCTGATCATTCGTCCGTAAGGAGTCCGGGTTCGAATCCCGGTCAGGCATGGATGTTGTGTTTGTCTTACGGCACTGGCTCTCTCCCTTCCCTGGAACCAGTGACCCTAAATTAGGGACGGGCGACTGCTTATAGCCCATTGAGTTGCTCACGGTGGTCGTTAAACCTCCAATCAAAAAAAAAAAAAAAAAAAAAAGACTGGTCCAGGCGTTTGAGTGACTTTGAGTCTAGGATACGAACTTTCCAGTCCTCTCTGCGAGGTATGGAGAGAGCTCCCTTGATGAACTTGAATAGTATCCGTGCCTTGTGCTTCGTAATCTTCCAGTCTCTACTGCAAATCCGATTGGGGAAGCGGTTGACTTTCTAAATGAAAAGATCAAGTGCAACCTGCTTGGAACAGACATTGTCACCGCTCATCGCTTGGGCCGTACAGTGGCTTCCAGACCAAGACCACTCATAATAAAACTTTTACGAATGTCTCAGCGTGATTATGTTGTTTAAAAATAAAAGGCTACTCAAAGGCTCTGGAATTGTCATAACCGAAAGTTTAACATTTCTCAGGAAGTTGTTCTGTAATCGACTGAGGTCCTGCGGTATCCAATATTGGACACAATACGGATCGATATACATGCTTAATGAAGCTGGACAGACTAGGATTTTCAAGAATATGATTGACATCTCGTATTTTGCTGAAGATTGTGTTAGATGTTTTTACATCTTTTTTGTTTGAAATTTTCAAGAGTTTGACCTATATTTCGAGTTTGGCTGGGGATAGTATTGCATGTTAAATGTGTGAATTTTTGATGTTCATGTGGTGTACTTGTCACCCCGTTGGACTGTTTTCACATTCCTGTTGTTTGTGTGCATTTTGTGTCTGGTGGTGGTACGGTTGCTTGCATGGTATTCCTTCATTTGTTATTCGTGTGTGTTGCCTTCAGTGTATTACATTGCGAACATGTGGCCTGGCCTTGGCTTGTGTTTTTATGGTATGACATTTGGTGATTGGCGCGGCATGCCACTTTGGAGTGTTATAGTCTGGATTAGTTTGCTAGAATGACTCTTTAATTTATTATGTTAATATTGGTATCAAATCTCACAGCCTACTAGCTTGTTTGCCGAGTGGTTATCAACGCTTTAACTACTCGTCGGAAATTTAAGGCTTACATCTCAATACTCTGCAAATGTGGGATTGAATGTTCGCTCTATATTTGTCACATTTCCATGGTTCCTTAATTATTTTAATATATTGCTGCATTAATTATAGCATATGGTTCCTCACTTGTTGTCTAGTTGAGTATCATGGCGGGCACACTGTTCATGATTGACTTTACTAATTTTGAATCATTTACAGCTCGTTTTTTTTTTACTGAGGGTTCTAATAATTGGGGCATGCAGGCTGGGTTGTCGACTTCTTACAGGTGAGTCCGTTGACTTCCTACTTGAAAAAAGAGTGATGAGGGAAAAAAATTGTGTTGCAGCATCGTGAGGGTATAGATTTCTTGTGGGAAAAGCATAAAAGTCATTTGCCTATTGCGGACGATTCTGCTTTTCGTTGTATTGGTGTAAAGTGGTTTTGGGACCAGGATTGCTTGTTCGTTAGTTTTTATAAACTCCACATTATGATCTGTTGCTCAATAATGGGTGTCCGCCGAGTGTTGCTCAATACTGGGCGACTGCCAGAATGTTCTGAGACTTTGATTACCGAAAGTTAAACATTGGCCAGGAAGTTGTTCAGCAATATACTCAGAGCAGGTTAAGTTCGGTTTCGGACCCCGTATGGAAAAATTGCCTTACTGTGGTTGAATTTACCGGGATATTCAGAACTTAGTTGAATAATCAAATGCCGAATGTTGCTCAATAATGGGCGTCTGCCCGAATGTTCTGAGACTTTGATTACCGGAAGTTAAATATTGGCCAGATAGTCGTTCAATAATATATTCAGAGCTGGTTGAGTCCGGTTTTGGACCTCGTAAAAAAAAAAAAAAATTAATCGGCTCATTATGGCTGGGTTGACCGGGATATTCAGAACTTAGATGAATAACTCAATTTTGCCGATGATGACACTATATTGTGGGTATATGAAATATTGACATTCACATTTAGTTTTTATTGCCCCCCTAGGCCTACTTTCACATTTCCATTGTTTTGTATATTCTTGTCTGACAACCGTGTAAGCTGAATGTCATCATCATCATCATCATTGTCAACCATTATCAATCCACTGCTGGACGAAGGTCTCCCCAAGTTTCCTCCACAACGGTCTGTCTTGTGCCAGTCTCCTCCATGTCACCCCTGCATACTTTCGAATTTCATCCACCCATCTCCTATGTGGTCTTCTTCTGGGTCTTTTCCTGTCCCTTGGAATCCAATCTAAAATTTCGGCTGTCCATCGATGATCTGTCCTTCTGGCAATATGTCCAGCCCATTGCCATTTCAGGGATTTAACTCTGATCATGATGTCTTCCACTCTTGTCATTTTTCGGATCCACGAGTTCCTCTTCTTATCTCTCCTGGTTACACCAAGCATGCACCTCTCCATGCTTCTTTGAGTTGTCTGCAGCCTTTGTATGTCTCTTTTAGTTAAGGTCCACGTCTCTGCACCATACGTAAGCACTGGAAGGATGCATTGATCAAACACTTTTCTTTTAAGACATAATGGCATATTGCTCTTGAAAATTATGCTGTTTCTTCCAAAAGCTCTCCAGGCAAGTTTTGTACGCCGATTAATTTCTTCATCAATGTGACCCTCACTTGATATCTGCTGTCCAAGATAAACGTACGTGTCTGTTATCTCCAGCTTTTCTCCATCAATCGATAAATCTTCATTTCTTGTAAAAGCATTGAACATCACTTTTGTCTTCTGAAAGTTCATTTTTAATCCCACTTCTTTACTCTTGTCAGCAAGTTCCTGGATCATACTCTGCAGCTCTGATGGGGTAGTTGCAAAAATGACTACGTCATCAGCAAAACGAAGGTGGGTTAGATAATCTCCATTAATCTTTATCCCCTTGTTTTCCCAGCTCAGCGACTGAAAAACACCCTCCAATGTGGCATTAAAGAGCTTCGGAGATATGGTGTCACCTTGTCTCACTCCCTTTCCAATTTTTACGTGTGTTTGTATTTTCAAACAGCCTAATCTTTGCACTTGCATTTTCATAGATGTTATTAATAATATTAATGTATGCATCTTCAATACTGCAGGTTTTCAGAGCCATTGTAACTGCTGATGGTTTCACCGAATCAAAGGCTTTTTCATAATCGATAAAAGCCATGCACAATGGAAGTTCATATTCCCTCGCTCTTTCAATTAGTTCTCTCAGCACGTGGATATGATCTATTGTGCTGTAGCCACTCCTGAATCCAGCTTGTTCTCTCGGTTGAGCCATGTCTAGTGCTACCTTCAAGCGGTGTGAAAGAACTTTAGTGAAGATTTTATAAACTACTGATAGAGGCTGATAGGTCTGTAGTTTCCGAGATCCTCAATGTCACCTTTCTTATGTAGCAGGATCATTGTAGCGGTGTTCCAATCCTCAGGAATCTTTCCTTCATTAAGGCATCGAGTGAAAATTTGGGCGAGTACTGTTTCGATTTCTCCACTTGCTTCTTTTATGATGTCTACAGTAATTCCATCTTCTCCTGGAGCTTTTCCTCGCTTCATGTTCTTGATTGCATGCGCAACTTCTGCTGGAAGGACTGGAGGAACTCTGGTACTGGTATCTTTCATGATGTCTGGAGTGCATATATCATCCCTTTCATATAATTTGGAGTAGAAATCTTTCACTCTTGTCAAAATTTCGCCTCTATTTCTTGTTACAGAACCATCTTCTTTTCTCAGTGCCATAATCTGTTTTCTTCCCTTACTGAGATGTCCCTTTGCTATCTTTAGGCTTTGGTTGTTTTCAATTGCTTTCCTCACTAGTTCACAGTTGAATTTCCTTACGTCTTCAGTGATACTTTTTCTTACTGTCTTGCATAGCTCTATATATTCCACTTTGGAAGTCACAGCTTCTTTAGTTGTCCTCATCTCTCTTCTTTTTGCATCAACATTTTGGTTTTTCCTGATAATTTGCTCACATGCAACTTGTTCTTAGACCCAGCTAATTTTGTTGCTGTTTCCATAAGAGCTTTGGTTACTTTTCTGTTAACTTCAGAGATGTCCACTTCTTCCGATGTTAGGCCTTCTAAAGCAGAGAACCTGTTCTTCAGTTCTAACTTGAAGGTATTATGGTGTTTTTTAAGGTTGGTTATGTCAATAGATTTTGTTTGTCTTATGAGCTTGCCACGTTCATAGCTGAATGTATAATACTTTATTTATTTCTTTTAGTTATTTGAATACATGGTTGTCATGCACACTGTAAGTTGTATTTATTATAAGAATAACTTCGTGTGTTCTTGGCATACTGCCTTTCAATTGTGTGGCCTGTTACTCGCTTGTGTTTGCTGATGCAGCATTTGGTGAAAGACTGGAAGTGCAGCTTCTGGCGTGGTTTGGTGTGTTCAACTATTGGGGCTATTACTCGGTGAAATCTCCCTTTTGGATATGGATTTCGTTCTTTCATGGCCTAACATTCTGATTATTTGCACTAAATTGCTTGTTATGAGGTATATTTATTGCATTTTGTGGCACTTATGTACTAGTTTGAGGCGTACTATTATGATTTTGGGTTCTTTTGCGTTATTCTCTTGGAAATATAACCTGGTACTGTCTGTTGGTTGGTATATGTCAGCATGTTCGTGTTTCAGCTATGAGTATTTCATCTGATTATACTTTGTCATGATTTCGTGGCCTGATACTCGTTTGGTTTGAGACACAATTGCTGCTCATTGCAGTTGCTGGCCACTGCGCTCTCTATGCGAAACCAGAGAGTGGGGGGGGGGGATTATTTGTTTCATTCCATTACAGGCCTAACAACTTAGGGCCAGGTTGATTTGATTCATGCAGTTACTTTGCCTCTATTGGGCACTGTCGCTTCTCATCACTTAGGTAGTCGGCGTAACTCTGATTCGGGACCAATTTATGCCCGACTCCGCCAGGTTTTTTTTTTGGTTTTTTTTTTTTTGGATCTAGGATTGCTGTTATTAGCTGTTGTACTGGCCAGTGGGTTCTTGTACAACAAACTGTTTGTTTGTGAATTCCGCTATTGCACTGATTGCCTAGGGAGCCTTTTAATGAAAGTATTGCCCATACTGGGATTTCCTCGACCTAGACGGATATTTGGGTATTCGCTTCTAAAGATATTGAATGGTTAACAAATGGACAATCTACTATAATATTGTTTCTGTCTCTATGGCAAATCTCCTATGTTATTCTGCTTATGTGTGCTGGTCAGTCGCAGGCAATGTAATTTTTCTTCTAATTCTTTTGGATTTCTTCCGATGCTTCATTGCACTGGTGTTTTGTAAATATATTCAACTCATCTCTGCATTGCCTCCTCTTTGCACAAATTTTGGCTTACTGAATTTGTTTCATGGATTATTGGGACAGGGTTTTGTGTGTTTCAAATGTAGGGGTTAATGTGTTCTTAACTGCTATGCTCTAGGTCTTATTGTGGTATGTCGTGTCTCTCATCCACCTGCCTCTACATAAGTTAATTGATAACGTCATTCTCGACACGAGCGTTGTCATTGTCTGGGTCCCCGTCGGTGCTGGTTTCTGCTTTACTTTGGTTATATTAGTCACTTTTGTTGAATTGCTGCCTGTTATTCGTGAATGATCAGCTATTAATTTTGCAACTTTTGTTATTACTGCGAAATCACATTAATCAACTGGTATTGCATAGTTTGTAAAGCTTTGTTGACTCAATGTATTAGTACTGAAAACTGTTCTGGGGGGTTGATCTACGGCTGGTAGCACATCGCAAATTGATAGGGGCATGGTATGACGGTGAGTCGTCATCGATGACTGCTGCCCCGTCGTTGCTATGATGGCTACGTTGCGTAGTTCTGGGAATGTTGAACTATTGAATCAACATGTGGATTACTATTATCATATTTTTATTCTTTTTTTATATTTATCTTATATTACTGCTAGGGCTTAATCTGCATTATAGTGTCTTTCTTAACTACTGCTAGTGCATTTCACTGCTAACTATTTCATGATTGACCCAGTTCATCTCATTTTTTTTGTGTGTGCTTTTCCCGGTGTTCATATCGACTAGTGATTTCTACTAATTCTTCGTATTTTTTATCTGATTTATTTGCTAATAACTGAATGCAGTGTGGATATTACTCATTACAAAATTTCATTCACCCATTAACGAATTATTCACCTAATAGCCTAAAATTAATACATATTAATGCTAGATCACTCATTAACAAAATTACCTTATTGGAATCACTAATTCAACAAACAAATTTAAATCTCTATATAATTTGTATTTCTGAGACTTGGTTTCCTTAACATTGTAACTCATTGCAAATTACTAACTATAAAAGTTTCCATTTGAACAGAACTTACTCAACTGGTGGAGGGTTTGCAATTATTGTAAAAGATATTTATAATGATTTTTCAATAATTCCACATTTTCGAATCAAAATGCAGAAATTCTAACTATCCATAACCAATTGTATATAATTATTGTCTGCTATAGGCCACCCAACTCAGATCTTGCAGCTTTCCTATCATTACTTACGGAATTATTTAACTACTCTAACCTATCAAAAAAAAAAAAAAAAAATTCTTATGGGAGATATGAATGTTGACTTACTACAAAACACCAATCATTCTTTTCAGCTTCTACAATCACTTAATGCTTCTGGACACAAAAACATTGTTTCAGACCCAACTCGTATAACCCCTATCTCACAGACATTGATTGACCTCTCCATCACAAATGTAATATCTGAGACTATCATTTCGAGGGCCTTACAATATGATATCAGTGATCACCTTCCTATATTTAAAATTTACATTCTTAAACAACTAACTACTACACCTGTAGACGGCTACACCTCCAGGCAAATTAATAATAGAAATATGGAAAGTTTTCGAATTCATTTAGAAAATATTAACTGGAGTAGTATCTTGATTCGTGATTCTGCTGACAAAAATTATGAGTCGTTCATCACAATTATTATACAACTCTACAATAAATCCTTTCCAAAAACTATAAAGCAAAATAAACTAAAAAAATTTCGTTTCGTAAGCCATGGATCGCCAATGCTTTATTAAAAAGAATAAATAAAAAAAAAACCTATTCGCGAAATTTATCAAATGCAAACTACCCCAGGACTTAAGGAATTTTAAGAATTTTCGCAATAAACTGAATAGCGATATCAGACATCATCGTCAACCATTATCAATCCACTGCTGGACGAAGGTCTCACCAAGTTTCCTCCACAACGGTCTGTCTTGTGCCAGTCTCCTCCATGTCACTCCCGCATACTTTCGAATTTCATCCACTCATCTCCCATGTGGTCTTCTTCTGGGTCTTTTCCTGTCCCTTGGAATCCAATCTAAAATTTCGGCTGTCCATCGATGGTCTGTCCTTCTGGCAGTATGTCCAATCCATTGCCATTTCAGGGCCTTAACTCTGATCATGATGTTTTCCACTCTTGCCATTTTTCAGATCCACGAGTTCCTCTTCTTATCTCTCCTGGTTACACCAAGCATACACCTCTCCATGCTTCTTTGAGTTGTCTGCAGCCTTTGTATGTCTCTTTTAGTTAAGGTCCACGTCTCTGCACCATACGTAAGCACTGGAAGGATGCATTGATCAAACACTTTTAAGATATAATGGCATATTGCTCTTGAACATTATGCTGTTTCTTCCAAAAGCTCTCCAGGCAAGTTTTGTACGCCGATTAATTTCTTCATCAATGTGACCCTCACTTGATATCTGCTGTCCAAGATAAACGTGCGTGTCTGTTATCTCCAGCTTTTCTCCATCAATCGATAAATCTTCATTTCGTGTAAAAGCATTGAACATTACTTTCGTCTTCTGAAAATTCATTTTTAATCCCACTTCTTTACTCTTGTCAGCAAGTTCCTGGATCATACTCTGCAGCTCTGATGGGGTAGTTGCAAAAATGACTACGTCATCGGCAAAACGAAGGTGAGTTAGATAATCTCCATTAATCTTTATCCCTTTGTTTTCCCAGTTCAGTGATTGAAAGACATTTTCCAATGTGGCATTAAAGAGCTTTGGAGATATGGTGTCACCTTGTCTCTCCTTTTCCAATTTTTATGTGTGTTGTATTTTCAAACTGCCAAATCTTTGCACTTGCATTTTCATAGATGTTTTTAATAATATTAATGTATGCATCTTCAACACCGCAGGATTTCAGAGCCATTGTAACTGCTGATGGTTTCACCGAATCAAAGGCTTTTTCATAATCGATAAAAGCCATGCACAATGGAAGTTCATATTCCCTCGCTCTTTCAATTAGTTCTCTCAGTACGTGGATATGATCTATTGTGCTGTAGCCACTCCTGAATCCAGCTTGTTCTCTCGGTTGAGCCATGTCCAGTGTCACCTTCAAGCGGTGTGAAAGAAATTTAGTGAAGATTTTATAAACCACTGATAGGAGGCTGATAGGTCTGTAGTTCCTGAGATCCTCAATGTCACCTTTTTTATGTAGCAGGATCATTGTAGCGTTGTTCCAATCCTCAGGAATCTTCCCTTCATTAAGGCATCGAGTGAAAATTTGGGCGAGTACTGTTTCGATTTCTCCACTTGCTTCTTGTATGATGTCTACAGTAATTCCATCTTCTCCTGGAGTTTTTCCCTGCTTCATGTTCTTGATTGCATGTGCAACTTTTGCTGGGAGGACTGGAAGAACTCTGGTACCTTCCATGATGTCTGGAGTACATGCATCATCCCTTTCATATAACTTGGAGTAGAAATATTTCACTCTTGTCAAAATTTCGCCTCTATTTCTTGTTGCAGAACCATCTTATATCAGACATACTACTAAGCGTAATTACTGTCTCAACATTTTTTCACATAACTCTTCAAAACTGACATGGAAACATTTAAATTTACTAATGGGCAAAAAATCAAATCTAACGGCTCCTCAATACTTAACAAACTGCAATAACTTTCAGCTTACAAACATACAAGATATTACAAACGCGATAAATGAATATTTTATTCTATTTCCACAAACATTGAAAAATAGTCTAACTACCCCAAAAATTCCATTCACTGATTACCTAGGAAATGCACACAGGGCTAATAATTTTCATCTTACCAATATTACCGAAACAGAACTATTGGAAGAATTCAACAATATAAATTCCAGGTCAGGCCCTGGATGTGATGATCTTCAGTCATTCATTATTAAAAATTATGCTAATCTTATTCTGGATCCTCTATTGTTTATTTTTAATGACATATTCCAAACTCGTGAATTTCCAGATCTACTTAAAATTTCAAAAATTATTCCAAAATACAAATCCGGATCGATAAATGATGCAAATAACTACCGCCCTATCGCCAATTTATCTATTTTTGCTAAAATTTTGGAGATATAAATTCACAATAGATTAATCTCGTACATTCATAAACTAAAAATCATCTATCCAAATCAACATGGTTTCCAATCTGGAAAATCAACAGAATCAGCCTTACTCTACCTGCAACAAACTATCCAACATAATTTTGAACACAACTTGATACCACTGCATCATTTTTAGACCTATCCAAAGCTTTTGATACCATAAATCATAATATTGTATTTCATAAGTTACACACGATAAGAATTAGGAACATTCTCTTTTTCTAAATTATTTATCAAATAGGCAACAATACACACAAATTAACCGACATCAACCCATGCTTCAACTTACACCAACTGGTGTCCCACAGGGTTCAATCTTGTGATCGTTGCTTTTCACTATATACATTGTTGGCCACCCAAAATGCAACACCAAGAAGGACACGAGACATCGGCGCCCGTGTGGGACGACATCCAGCCACAGTGAGGCGAGTATGGATTTGGTGGGTGCAGGAGGGAAGGAAGGATCAACGTGAGTGATTGCCGCGGCACACCCCCGAACGAGAGAACAGGCATGTTGTGCAGCGGGCATTGACGGCTCGCACCGCCATATCACGAACGTTAGCGCAGGAATTAGGGTGTGTTGCGCAACAACCTGTGTCAGCACGTACCGTTCGACGTCGTCTGCAGGAACGGAGACTTGTTGCACGGCGTCCATTGCTCCGATTACCATTGACGTTACACCACAGGCGAGTGCGGCGGCAGGTGGGCCGTTGACCGCCGTACCTGGACTACGGAATGGCTCGACATTGTCTTCTCCGACGAATCCCGCTTCTGCCTGTAACACCACGATGGTCGGATCCACGTGTGGCGGCACCGCCGCGAGAGACTGTATGACGCCTGCATTATGCATCGCCATACCGTTCCGTCGCCTGGCGTTTTGGTTTGGGGCGCAATTGGATATGACACCCGTACCCCACTGGTACGCATCGCCGGTACACTCAACAGCAACCGCTACATCTCGATGTTATGGAACCAGTAGTCCTCCCTTACTTGCAGGACCTGCCAGCGGCCACGTTTCAGCAGGATAATGCGCGCCCGCACGTGGCATGCATCGTGCAACAATTCTTCACGGCCCACCAGGTGTCACTGCTGCCGTGGTCCAGCAAGCACCACCGGCGGCTACGCCTGATGAACTGTGCCAACGTGTGGAAACAGCCTGGATCGACATACCCGAAGCCCACATCCAAAGCCTCTTTCGTTCGATGCCGCGGCGTGTAGCGGCCGTTATTGCCAGTCATGGGGGCCACACGAACTACTGATGTCTGCGTGTTCCGCAAGTCGCACGGGCCTGTAAGCTCAATCGTTTCATCTTTGTATCTGTTATGTGTCCAGTAAATCTGGCTTTGCTATCTCGTGTCCTTCTTGGTGGTGCATTTTGGGTGGCCAGCTGTGTATATTTAACATAATGACTTGTATATCGAGATGTGATCTGCTTATTTTTTTTGGTTGTTTGATTCTCTTAATGATACCTTTATTGTTTGTAATTTAAAACTACTGCCCTCATTGTAAAACTGATCTAGGGAGCATGGGACCTTGTCAGGCCTGGTTGGCCCTTTCCCCCTGCTTCCTCGCTGTGGGCATCGTTTCAACTGATTTATCTGTAGTACCGTTCTTTTGTTTTTCGCTCAGCAAAATAAATGAATTGAATTGACTCTACTCCAGGCAAGGGAGAGAGCCAGTGACGTAAGACAAACACAACATCCATGCCTCACCGGGATTCGAACCCGGACCCCTTTTGGACGAATAACCAGAGGCCATCGCTTAGACCACTGCTCCACCGGGGCGGCCCGCAGTGAATAAAATCCGATATAAAAGGAAGTTTTCAAATCGAATTTTTAAAACCAGAGCTATCGAGAAAATTAAGATATGTTTTGCGCACACCAGCGGAAAAACTTTCCATTATTAGTAGCAAAATATACGCCTGAAACATTTTTGAATTTCCAAGAAGAAAAGAATTCGTAGCAACCGAAGTATTAGAAGTGAAGACACTGCTGCAAAAATATCGCAAACAGAAATATGTATTTAGACCCCCTAGAGGAAAAACTGCGCATCAAAAAAAAAAAAAAAAATATACAAAAATATAGTAAACATAGAATTGCAAAAATATAATGCCATGACCTCTCGCTCTGCTGCAGGGGTCAATGTCACCTGAAATAAAATACACAAATAACGCAGACACTACAAGCACAATAGAACTTTATTAAATATGTGTTTAATAAAGTTCTATTGTGCTTGTAGTGTCTGCGTTATTTATGTATTACATATATATATTTAAATTAAAACTTTATTGTTTGTAATTTAAAACTACTGCCCTCATTGCAAAAATTATCAGGAGAACGTTTTGCATATATATATATATATACTATCGTGGGACAGATACTGGCAGAACTAGTGGTGTTGGATTTATAATAAACAAGAAATATGCAAAACGTTCCTTACCATGAACGCCATTAAACGTTAAAAATAATAAAAAATAATTGGACTTTTAGAAGCAGAGATATCGGGGGAAATACAACATACTTTTCTGCCCTCAAGCAGAAAAACAGTGCATTATTTGATAAAGGGGCTATGTGCAAAATAATCATCGTAAATGTATCGAAGCAAAAAGAATTTTTGCAATCAGATTTTAGAAGCAATAATATAAAATAAAATCTATTTTTTTCTTTTTATTGGAGGTTTAATGACCACAGTGAGCAACTCATTGGGCTATGAGCAGTCGCCCGTCCCTAATTTAGGGCCACTGGTTCCAGGGAAGGAGAGAGCCAGTGCCGTAGGACAAACACAACATCCATGCCTCACCGGGATTCGAACCCGGACCCCTTTCGGATGAATGATAAGAGGCCATCGCTTAGACCACTGCGCCACCGGGGCTGCAAAATAAAATATATTTTGAATTAAGTAGTGCGGCCGTAAGTGGTGGTAGAGTTGTCCGAGGCGCAGGATTCTCACCATTCGTCCGATATGGACCCGAGTCAGAGTTCTGGATAAGGCATGGGTGGTTTTCTTGTCCTACGACTCTGGTTCTCTCCCTTTCACTGGAACCAGTGGCACAAAATTAGGAACGAGCGACTGCTTATAACCCTTAAATTTGCATATCGTGGTTGTTAAACCCCGAAAAAGAAATCAACATCATCTGCTTTTATCAATGAATGAAATACAGGATTACACCATTGTACAAATACACATTTGGAAGATGTGAATCCGTTTATTAGTGTAAATATGACGTGAATGTTTAGTCAGATAATATCTGAAAACTTGAAAATTGCATCGTACTGGAGGAGGAATCGAACCCGCGTCTCCCGGATAGCGCCCGAGAATGCTAACCACTACACCACCTAGAACGACCAAGTTTCTAGTTTCCGACCAATTTGAGTATAAATATATCATCCAAATTTGTATTGCACAACGGTGTAATCCCGTATTTCATTCATTGATATTCGGCGCCTCCGGGCAATCGCGGAAATTAATTCTAAACCTCCAGATGCCGCCCCGGTGGCGCAGTGGTCTAAGCGATGGCTTTTGATCATTCATCCAAAAGGGGTCCGGGTTCGAATCCTGGTGATGCATGGATGTTGTGTTTGTTTTAAGGCACTGGCTCTCTTCTTTCCCTGGAACCAGTGGCCCTAAATTAGGGACGGGCGACTGCTTGTAGCCCATTGAGTTGCTCACGGTGGTCATTAAACCTCCGATCAAAAAAAGAAAAACCCTCCAGATTCGCTATATATCTGAATGCCCGTTGCTTCGACTAGCGAATCCTGTTAGTTATATTCAAATTGGTCGGAAACTTGGTCTTTCTGGGTGGTGTAGTGGTTAGCATACTCGGGAGCTATCCGGGAGACGCGGTTTCGATTCCCGCTCCAGGAAGATGAAATTTAAGTTTTCGGATATTATTTGACTTAACATCCATGTCATATTTACATCAATAAACGGATTCACATCTGCCAAATTTGTATCTGCTTTTATGCTCCCTATTTGCAAAGTTGTGAATCGCAAAAAGACCAAATGATTAAGATCATCGTTCTCATGTTTCAGGTGCCCCATGAAAAACGAATTTTTCAAATGCGACTAATAAGTGTCTAGAGATTTATACTCCCCTTTCCCAACACACAATTTTATCAGACACCCCCATAAAAATCTCAACATCCCTCCTATTGGGGAAGTGTAATACACACACGCTGAGCGGATTTCCGACTGGGAGCGCGCCTAGGGCCCTCAGCGCTTGAGGGGCCCCGAAAACGCGTAATTGGATTGCCAGTATTGTTTTGGTTTTCAAAGACCGAAACAAATAAATCCTTAAAGCGACTACTTTTATTTGTATTGCCAATTGTTATTTTACCTTTCTCGTATAACATATTTTTTCCTGCTGTTGTTGATATTCCAAAGTTTTGAGTTCCTATCGATGTCTTGGTTTTGAAAGGAACAGTTAAAATAATTTAGCCTTCCGTTTAGTGGAAGGTGAAGGAAGAATTCACGGCCGCCCCGGTGGCGCAGTGGTCTAAGCGATTGCCTCTGATCATTCGTCCGAACGGGGTCCGGGTTCGAATCCCGGTGAGGCATGGATGTTGTTTGTCTTACGGCACCGGCTCTCTCCCTTCCCTGGAACCAGTGACCCTAAATTAGGGACGGGCGACTGCTTATAGCCCATTGAGTTGCTCACGGTGGTCGTTAAACCTCCAATCAGAAAAAAAAAAAATTCACGCTTCCTACACTTTTTATTGTGTAAGGCGAATACTTAACTGGCCCGTTATATGAATTACTTTTATGCTGCTCCTAGCCAAAGGAAAACATTTGTATTGGAACCTTCTTCCCCGCTGAGTTGCGATGATGAGAGCTTCTAGAAACTGTCTTTATGATTAAGGGCAGTCTGCTGTTTATTACCTCTTCCTTTTGAGTTAGGGTAATGAAGTTCTTCCTCAGCCCTAATCCCCCTAAAGCAGCCTAAATAAAAGAGCTAATGTTTAGGCTGAAAAAATGAAGAAATTCGAGAATGTCACACTATTTATCTTTTTCTTATTTAATAATGTTAAAAGAACTTTCTATTGTATTGCAACAACATTTTCTGACTACTTTTTCCTCCCCTGATTAATATTTATTTTTATGTCCTGTCATTCGCAAAAATAATTTTAGAAAAATAATTTTTTGGCCTTTAGCAGGAAATTAACGAAATAATTGGAAATTTTTAATATTTAAGAAGGAACAATTAGGCCTAATCTGAGAGGCACAAAAATAATTTTCCTCAAGTTGAATATATAGTTTCTTCATAACAAAACTAATTTTTTTTTTTTTTTTTTTTTTGAAATTTCGACCCAAGCAACCCTCAGCTGTAAATTCATGAAAGTATACAAGATATTTAAAGTGACAAGGTTAATATACTTTGATTACCTACTAGCCGAAAAAATACTTTTTGAAATATCACTAAAAACGAATAGTTTGGTGTGCACAGACAGTGATCACATTAACTCTGTTTCTTTTTAAACGTTCTAACAATAGAAAGATAGAATGGTATTTTAAAAAGCGTAAAAAACTGTTTTCTTGACTTTACTTTTTTTGTTAATATGACTGATGAAAATTACTGAGGCGATAAGAAGACGGAGGGGATCTTTTAGCGCCAAGGGCTCCAAAAGATCTAAAGTCGCCTTTGCCCACACATGCATTACAAACGGATCAAGTCACGGATCCAGAATCGAAGATTCGAAATTTTGAAGCACACGCTCCAATAATTTCGATAGCATCATCTGATTACTGGATCACTAAAAGGTTTAGCCGCCAGCTCAACCGAGCCATGAAAGACGGGAAAGATGTGACACGGCAGGTCCAACCGCCTTGAAAGGAGGAATGAACAGGCGTTCAAATAGGAAATTTAAATAGTCAAAGCCACGAAGAAATAGTTGCCTTACGGTAAATGCTAAGTATGATGAAAAGCTGAATCACATACTCTGAACTGTAGGCATTCTATTAATTCATGTCAGGCGGACATTAATTAATGACGTGGGAGGAGGCTTGCTTTAATAAATTATTATTTGTGTATACGTGCACTATAAAATATTTTCTGAAATTCACGAGCCGCTTTTCACGATTCCTTTTGTGAATTAACGAAGCATATTTCTGATATAACCTTTTCCATGAAATGATGGAAAGAAACCTGAATTTCACAGATACGCCAAGAAAATTCTCAGTTTTCAGAGGCCTTTCCGCAATTTCTTTCTTACACAGTGCGTCAAATAATTTTTAAGACTAAGTCTGTAAAATGAAATAGAAACAAGAAATTATAATTTGTTTTGGTTTGTTATTCAAAATAAGTCTCTCCGGCTTCAATACACTTGTTACAGCGATTTAATAATTATTCGAATGCCTGTTCCAGTTCACTTTGCGGAATTGCCTCCAAAGCACGCGTTGAAGCTGTTTGTAGGGTCGAAATATAATCAAAATAGCACCCTTTTAACGTCATTTTAAGTTTTGGGAACAAAGAAAAGTCGCAGGGTGCTAAATCAGGCGAATACGGTGGATGATTCAACACACAGACGTTATTTTTTTGCCAAAAATCTACGAACAAGAAGTGAGGTGTGACTGGGTGCATTATCGTGCAACAAACACCAACTGTTTTCATCTCTATATTCTGGACGAATGCGACGAATTCTGCCCATCAAACGCCTCAAAACATTTAAATAAAACTCACCCGTAATTGTTTGTCTACTTGGAACAAATTCCTTGTGGATAATACCCTTACTATCGAAGAATGTAATGAGCATTGTTTTGATTTTCGATGGAACGTTTCTTGTTTTTTTGGCTTGTGGCGAGTTTTTTGACTTCCATTCCGCACTTTGTCGCTTTGTTTTAGGATCATATTGAAAACACCATGTTTCATCACCAGTAACAATCGATTTTAAGAAGTTTGGATCATTTTCAGCGGCTGAAATTATGTCTCTGCAATGTGCACTTCTCCTTGATTTTTGTTCATTGGTTAACGTGTGTGTGGCACAAATTTAGCACAGACTTTTGTTTTGCCCAAATCTTCATGCAGGATGGTTCGAATAATTCTTTTGTTGATGTTTAAAGACTCTTCCATCATTCTTAGTGACGCAAATCGATTGTTTTCCACGAAATCACGCACTTTTTCAATAATCTCAGGTGTCCTAGATGAACTTGGTCTTCCAGTATGCTTATCTTCTAGCGTCTCTCTTCCGCCCAAAAAACGTTTGTGTCACAGCAAAACATTTGATCTACTTAAGCAAAACTCACCGTAAACTTGTTTCATCATTTGGTACGTTTCCGAGGCACTTTTACCAAGTTTTGCGTTAAATTTAATAACAGCCCTTTGTTCCATCTTAATAATTCAACATGAAAAAAATTTTACTTCTCTAATGAACGCCCGTTTCGTTTGAATTACTTTAACAACTGCGCAGTACTTTTGGCAAAAAGCAAGCAGATGGTCACGGTTTATAACGCATTCACGATTACACTGGTGGCGCCACCGTAGGCTGAAGTCTAGCGTCAGTCTTAAAAATTCTTTGACGCACTGTGTATGTTGATGCTAAATGGCCGTTTTTAAGACGTGTTAACGGAAAATTCTAGATTTTCAGAAACCTTTCCGCAATTCCTTTCATATATTAGATTCCCATGCACTGTAGCAAGTTGGTCTTGTATGGTACCATTTCTATTCCTCCATTCCAGGGCAGTGCGCAGATTATCTCTGCCTTGTTAAATATGGAATTTTCTTATTTTTGTTACTCTGCTTGTTAAGTGATCATTTTAGCTTTTCTTTTCTTCGTTAAACCAGGGGGGGGTCATTAAAGTCTGTTCGTTAAAAACGATGAAATTAGCTTTGAATTAACATTGTACCAAGGTTTCGGGTTTACTCGTTAAATCCGAGATACGGGATTATTATAAGCGGGTTCAACTGTATATGCTTTTTAATTTTTAAGTATTAAATCATTTTATTATCCCAGTCGTCAATAGCAGTTAGCATTTGCACGAATTCTTTAGCTGACCCTTGAAGTACCTTCTACCATACTGTAATATATACTTATATATACTGTATATACACTGCTGGCCACCCAAAATGCAACACCAAGAAGGAAGCATCCGATTCGCCTGAAATTCGCAGCATGCGTCGCCCGCGAGAGGACATGGACATGATTAGCATTGCAGGGCATATGCAAATCATGTGCGCCCGGCACGCCACCGAGAAGCACTATAAGAAGGGTGCACAGAAGGCGGGGTGTAAGTAGTGGAAGTGTGTTGTGCTGCCGGGCCTGTGCGTGGGAAGCTTCCGGATGCCTCGTCGCAGAATACGGCAGTCATTCCAGCACGTTTCGGAGTTCGACAGAGAACGAACATTGGCTTATCGCGACAGCGGTTTATCGTACCGAGACATCGGCGCCCGTGTGGGACGACATCCAGCCACAGTAAGGCGAGTATGGATTCGGTGGGTGCAGGGGGGACGGACGGACCGACGTGAGCGATTGCCGCAGCCGCTGCACAACACCAAACGATAGGACCGGCATGTTGTGTGGCGGGCAATGACGGCTCGCACCGCCACATCACGAACGTTGGCGCAGGAATTAGGGTGTGTTGCGCAACAACCTGTGTCAGCACGTACCGTTCGACGCCGTCTGCAGGAGTGGGGACTTGTCGCACGGCGCCCATTGCTCCGATTACCATTGACGTTACACCACCGGCGAGTGCGGCGGCATTGGGCCGTTGAACGCCGCACATAAACTACGGAATGGCACGACATTGTCTTCTCCGACGAATCCCGCTTCTCTCTGCAACACCACGATGGTCGGATCCACGCGTGGCGGCACCGCGGCGAGAGACTGTATGACGCCTGCATTATGCATCGCCATACCGGTCCGTCGCCTGGCGTTTTGGTTTGGGGCGCAATTGGATATGACACCCGTACCCCTCTGGTACGCATTGACGGTACACTCAACAGCCACCGCACCATCTCCGACGTTTTGGAGCCTGTAGTCCTCTCTTACCTGCAGGACCTGCCAGCGGCCACGTTTCAACAGGACAATGCGCGCCCGCACGTGGCACGCATCGTGCAACAATTCTTCACGGCCCACCAGGTGTCACTGCTGCCGTGGCCCGCCTGTTCTTCCGATATGTCACCCATCGAACACGTCTGGTCGCTGATCGGCAACCGAGTGGCCCAGCATGCACCACCCGCGGCTACGCCTGATGAACTGTGGCAACGTGTGGAAGCAGCCTGGACCGATGTTACCGCGGAATTTTCTATATCCCCGTAACATTTAAATTTCATCCGTATAATTTTGCTTATTTATTATTTTTTTTATTTTTACTCTAAAGCGGTAAGAAATAAATATTTAAATTGCCCAAATAGAATATCAATGATTAAAAATTACTTTCCTGTGAAGCTGAGTCAGGCTACCCGAAAGTTTCGGTTTATAATTAGATCAGTCCTAATTGCACTCAAGCCAAATGAAAAGGGGAAAATTATATTTTTTTTTCTCACGGAAACTTGATGAAAATCCCAGATGGGAAGGAAGAGAAAGAAAGGAAGACATTCCCAGTTCTTTTTTCTCACGGAACGCACGAAAGGAAGGAATAATAGCAGTAGCCTCGTAGCCGAAGCTGATAGAATAGCAGGAGCGCAATAAATCCTTTTGGGGGCGTCACCCCTTTTCTCAAGCAACGCTTGCGAGCATATCTGTATTGTCCGGGTATCGGAGAAATTCGGGATAAGTCACGTCGCAGGAAATACCTACGTGACAATCTTCGCTTTTAAGTAGCTAGGCGCGGTCAATTAACAAAAAGGTGCGAGAACAAGTTGACAGCTGAAAGAAGACATAATTTTTGGGAAAGTGACCCGAACTGAATGGATAGCAAGCGAATCATATAGCAGGGATATCTGTGATGGCCAATGAAATAACCCGACACGATTCGGACGGCCGGGCCGTCACGCCCCAAGATGGACACCGGACACGGAAAAACAAAAATCTTAACTGAATGAGGAATGAAGAGGACAGATTTCAGACTAGAGACGAATGACGCGAAGAGATAACGACAGAGAGAACACTCGAGAATTACATGCTGAGTAGAAGAGGTCTCGGCGGTTTCGGAGGAGAGATGTTTCCAAGATAGAGAGATGAGATATTTAAGAGTTAAAATAGTCTACGACCAGCCGGCAACCGAGTTTCACGATCGGGGCTTCTCAAGGAAAAGAGGGTATGATGACTTTTATCTTACGCATTTCTGATTCATGCCTCATAGCTTTGCATGTGCTATGCAGGACTGGTTACCCGAAAGTCTCTCACATAGTGAATTAACAATTTTCCCCTGGCGCACAGTGCCGTGTTTTAAACCAGTAACTAAAGTTTAAAGTCAAGAATATTTAAGTGCATTATACCTGTTTGAAATAAATAACTAAATTGTTTAGCTAAAACAAGCAACCTCACCGGTACATTGTACCTAGCTTTAAGACCATCTTCTAAAAGAAATAAACAGTTAAATTTAATTCACGTGTCACTCAGATCATTTCTCCAAATGTCATTAGAGTTCAATTAGCGATTTTCTTATTGTTATTCATGCAACTTTTTACTTTAACTTCTTTGCGGCATATGAATGAGCATGGAATCCCCATGCTAATTCATATGAAACACAACGCGATGCAATTGTCGACCCTGAGCTTGGAGACCCTTATTTAGGGAATCCAAATTCATTGTTGACACCACTAGGCGAAATTTTGAGGGCGAATTGTTTAGAATTGAATTTTTGACCTTTAACTTTTTTCCCATTACGGCGAATAAGACGTAGCAGTGGTTCGTTGATACCCGACAGGGAGAGGTAATACCGACATACCCCAAGCCCACATCCAAAGCCTCTTTCGTTTGATGCCGTGGCGTGTAGCGGCCGTTATTGCCAGCCATGGGGGGGGGGGGCACACGAACTATTGATGTCTGCGTGTTCCGCAAGTCGCACGGGCCTGTAAGCTAAATAGATTCATCTTTGTATCTGTTATGAGTCCAGTAAATCTGGCTTGGCTGTCTCGTGTCCTTCTTGGTGTTGCATTTTGGGTGGCCATCAGTGTATATTAATTTGAAGGCTAATGTTTCTAGGTTTTAAGGTGTATAAATATATGTGCAAAGTCAATTCTACCTAAAAACACTTCTTTAAGTGAAGCTCGTTCATCTAAGTAATTCACTTTAGGTGAAACCCTGGATACCTTAACACAGAAAAGTCACTTCAAGAATCTTCAAAAATTACTACTTACAGTAACAGAATTCAGGTTCATTCTTCATCAAAGCTAGTTGTTGGCACAGGATATTAAAAACCACTAATAGCACTAGCGTAACCGCACAACCTTTACCAATAATAGTCGAAGAAGGTACACCAAAACAGTAATTTACCCTCCCTCTTACATTGTTCGTACCACACATTATATATACAGCGTTCTTGGCTTGTCAGACATGCATACGTCATTCATCCTTGACCTAAAGACTGTTGCCACATAACATTCAGTAAGTGAAAATTTATAACGATAAGATTGAAACGCTAAAAGGAGAACGAACTCAAAATTTACATAGGGAAAGAAACTAAAAATGAAAGTTAAGTTAGAATATAAATCACAAGTCTGTTTATATATTTTTTTCTTGTTTAAGGTCAACCATTACAACTGCAAAACGTATGCACGTATCTCTTCACTTTAGTGTTACAGATTTTGCAGATATACGTCTGAATTATTTCAGTATGCACAAGATTTGTGAAAATATGAATAACTGCTGTTTCAGCAACCCATATTAATACTTTTTCCCTTTAGTATTCTGTATGGAAGCATTCAGGCATGAGAAATAAAAAATAAGAACACGAAAACGAAATAATCGTGCATGGGTTTGGAAAAAAACATTTCTGGTTCTAATCATTCTTAACGGAAAAAAAAAAAAAAAAATCAACAGCTCTCCATTTTTTGAAATTTTTCTAATTTTTGATCTAGGTTTAAAGCCTAAACATTTCATTCTTAAAATTTTTAGTATTAAAAATAATTTGCCCTCATCCAATTCCCGCTTTCCCAATTCGAAATTCCTGGATAAAACCCCGTGGGTGCCGAGATATAGTGTCCACAGACGGACGCACATTATAACATCAGCAGTTCAGCACGTATCTGTTTTCAAAAGGCGTACTAAAAGAAAACTGTTTGATTGCTGTGACTACAAAAACTGATGACGGCATTTTCAGGTTAATTGCAAATTTATTAATTTTTGCGTCTTTACTTTTTATTCTTTTTGAGTTGTGTACCTACGTGTATATATGTTATACATGCATATGTTATCAACACCTTTCTAAAAAATCGCTCATGTTTTAAACACTCTGACAACCAGCAACAATTTATCTGCTCTCTGTTATTGGACGAGATGAACACGGCAACAGCAAAGTCGAGGCCGTAAGCAGATAAACAAATGCATCGTTCTAGAACAAAAACGAAACGGATGTTCATAATAACTGTGGTACTAAACAGCTTGTAGAAAGTTTTAAAACCACAAAATACGTACAAATCTTTCCAAACGCGAGGCACGCTTTGAAACTGGAGCGAGAGAGAGAGGAAGCCAGGGGGAAAATAAATTGTCCTGCTTCATTGGGCAGGCGAAAAGTGAGAATCAGCTTTCCAGCAGCTGTGATTTTCCCCCAGTGTTAACCCTCTTTGGCAAACTGCCAAGTATAAACGGGGATCGTAATGAAGCGAAAAAAAATAAAAAAAGGAACGTGATGAAGTGAGCACCTCCTCCTGCCCGGTGCCAAATTCTACAACAGGTAAAATTCTACTAAGCTCTAACTGCGTTCCGCAAAAAACGAATTCCTATATTTTCAAGATATACAAAAACAAATCTCATCCACTAGTTCTTGAAATCATCTATAGACTTTAAAGGAACTAGATCAGAGTAGAAAAGAAATTAGTTAACTATACATCCCTGTGTTAGATCAATACGTGAAAACAGTAACTAATCTCAGAAACTGTTTATTATTACGGTAAAACGCCGATTACCTGGGGCTCAATTATCCGTGGGGTCGGATTAACTGTGGTCGTCTTTAGCACACACAAATTTCATTTTTTTAATTCTCTGTGCAAGTGGATTTGTAAAATAACAGAAGTCAATACTGCGTATTTTAACTGACATTTCATTATAATTAAACAATATTACGTCATCCTTCCAACATAATTTATTTGTCATCACTGTTGCGGTTTCCCGTTCTGCCGACAAGTGCGCAGTCAAGTGTTTACGATGTAATCTAGCCTGTTTTGTCTGTTAAACATTAAGAAAGCTTGTTAGTGTTCCCTTCGTGTGTAAACGTATTTATCACTCATATCAGCCCTTAAAGTGTTGGGAAAAAGAAATATAATTGTTTTAATTGTGGAAAATAAATTGGCGATTATTAAAAGACGGGATAAATGTGATAGTGTTTCATCACTTGCAGCCGAATTTGGTACTGGCCAGCAAACTGTACGGGACATAATTAAAAACCAACCCAAGATAGACAAATTTGTTTTTAAATGTGATACATTTGCTTCCGCTTCATAAAGAACATCGCTCAAAGGTGCTGCAAATGGACAGCTGAAAGGTGTAATGATAAAGTGGTTATTACACAGCTTGTCCCAAAACAACTGAGAATGTTTTTATAAAAAATGTGCAATACTGTGTTCGACCTTGGCACGAGTTTCGAAAAAACGGTAGTCGGTGTAGTAATCATAACGACCGGCCACACATGTTTATCACGCATGCGTCGTCGGTAATGCTCAGTTTAATAAGCACTGTTTCGTGAACCCCTAACAAGTTAGTAAAATCATGCAATGCATTGATTATGATACGCTTTCCAACATACCAGAAATCATTGCTCAAGCTATGAGGAAGGCTGGTTTCACAGCTATTATCCTCACTCAAGTTATGAGGATAATGGCTGTGGAATAAATCTCGCTCCTGTGCACTGATCTTTGACCCCATTTCGATTATATTAAACAGAACAGGTTCCGTATACCTCCGGAACAGCATACTAAAGTTTTGTCGCAATAGAAGCATTTTTAGTCAAATTATGAAGATAATGGCTGTGGAATAAATATCGCTCCTGCGTCCTGACCTTTGACCCCATTTCGATTATATTCAACAGAACCGGTTCAGTATACCCCCAGAACAACATGATAGTTTTGTTGCAATCGAAGCATTTTTTCGTAAGTTATGACTCATAAAGGCAATGGAATGGATCCGCTCCTGTCCTGACTTTAGACCCCATTTCGCCCATTTTCAATAGGGTTCGTCCCCATGTGGTCCCCTATCGATCACATATTAAAATTTCATCGAAATCAAACCATTTTTACGCGAGTTATCGTGCAGACAGACGGACAAAGCTGGAGCATATACGCTTCTTCAACCTACGGTTGGAAAGCGTAAAAAAGAGTTATCGCGTTGTGATTTTTCGAAAAAATGGATGTGAAAGAGGAACAAAGACACGCTATTAAGTTTTGCTGTTGACTTAAGAAGTCTGACGGTGAGACTTTCCTTCTTTTGCAAGAGGCTTATAAAGATGCATGTCTAGGAAAATAAACAATTTACGGATGGCAAAGAATTTATGGATGGTCGTTAGTCTGCGGCTTTAATCGCGCATGAAGGAAAACCTTTTAACGAGTGTTGCAGAGGTAAACATCGATACAACACTTGTTATTATACGGGAAGACAGATACCTATTAGAGATATCGAAGATGTGGCTCACATTTCAAAACCACCAATTCAAAGAATATTAACCCAGCATTTGAGCATGAAATGAGTTTGTTCAACTTGGGTTCCCCGTTTCTTGACAAAGGGACAAAAATGGATCGTCGAGTTGAGGTCAGTGGCGGCTTTCCAGGTGAAGTAGGTGAAGTGCTTAATCACCTAATTTACCTAAAATAAAGTTTTATTAAGTAGTTTTTTATAATATATTCTTTTTTGCCTTTATTCAGTTCCAAAATACTCAAAATTTTGAATAGATATTAATTCACATGGTTTGTTTTCCGTATTAATTCTCAATACGGAAAACAAACCTTATACGCGAAACAGTGCAAAGGGAAGAGCCGAAATGAGAATGCTTGGAAGTCTGCATTTTCGGCTGAGTTATGACAACCGTGACGTCACCCTCCCCAATCTGCCCGCTCAAGTGAAGTGTTTCAGCTTCAGGCACCTTAGCTCTGCATCTTTCAGTTTTTGAGCGTGAAGTTGTGAGATCACGGTGGAGCGGGCGGACTACCAGTGTACCTTGCAATCTACTAGGGCTTTTTCCTTGTGGTACTGTGGTACATTATTTTCCGAAATGAATTTGTTCTTTCGTGCTTTGTGATTATTTATTGAAAGGTTTAGCTGATATTTTAGGGTTATGTACAATTTTAACTGATAGTAATAGTTTTTGGTATGCATCCTGTGGACGGCATTGTAAATTATTGCGAACTCAAGTTAATCGTTGGAAAGAAGATAAGACATTTTGCTTCAAGGACGACCGACGGATTCACTGACAATTGCTGCCAAGAAAGAAATCAAGAAGAGCGGTAAATCTAATAATATTAATATTAAAATTTATTGTTTTACTGAATATAATGGATTTGCAGCACTTCTGCGTTAATTTTTTTTTGGCCCTGCCTACTTTTTAGTAATAAACATTCGGCGTGGCATAAAGACGGATTCTCAGATTTATTAAGCATAACACGGTCACTTCATGAACATCGTGATTCTAGCGAACACCTGAAATGCGAGTTAATGTTAAGGAATTTTGAAAAAAATCAAAACCCATTGCCGATGCCCCGAGGAAGAAATGCTAGGCTTTTGAAAATGCATTTTAACAAAAATGTTCGCTTAAATAGACTTTTTCTGCAGACAGTGATTGATGCAGTATTAGTCTATACTGTATTTGAGCAAACAAGATCTAGCATTCCGTGGCCATGACGAAAGCATGGACTCGATAAATCGTGGAAATTTCATTGAATTACCTTCATTGTTGATATCAAGAAGTACTTTAGAAATTCAAAATCAATACGAAAGGATAAAAAATGTCTTCACTGGGAACTCGAAAACTATTCAAAATGAATTAATTGAATGTATTCCTGAATATATAAACAATCACGTCAAAAATTAAATAATTTTTGATTGTTGAATCGGAAGGTGTATTGGTTGATGGATTTTTGGGTTTCCATGATGTGAGTAAAGATAGACCGTCAGGAGCTTTATACAAAACGCTAGACAAAATTTTGGAACAGTTTGATTACCAACGCAAATAAATAGGACAATATTACGATGGGAATAATGTCTGGACACTTAAATGGGCTACAGAAAAAAAAAGTCAAGGATAAAGCTTATCAAGCTGTTTTTGTTCATTGCTTAGCTCATCGTTTGAATCTTGTATTACAGCAGAGTTTTTCTAAAATGTCTAAGTGTCGAATACTTTTTGCAAGCCTCAGTGGAATTGCTTCGTTTTTGCACCATTCTGCGAATCGGTCTTATACACTTACATCAACAACCGCAAGACTCATACCAACCATAATAGAAACTCGATGGTCCTCCACTTCGAAATTAGTAAGTGTAATTGTTGAAGATTGGGATAAATTGAAGAAAGTGTTCGTATTTCTGACGAATAGCGAACAATCAGACAAAAAACAAATTCATCTTGCCAAGGGGTTTTTTGAATGATATGAACACTTTTGAATTTACATTTTTGGCTCCACTGATCTATTCGAACTTTTGAAGAAAACCTCACTGAACATAAACTACTGTGTAACT
Source organism: Macrothele yani (assembly GCA_039090855.1). Lineage (NCBI taxonomy): Eukaryota > Metazoa > Arthropoda > Arachnida > Araneae > Macrothelidae > Macrothele > Macrothele yani. Next base: position 68,165,774 of record CM077016.1, on the reverse strand, counting down.
CAAATTAAAAAAAAAAAACTCGTGAAATTTTGAGCCATAAAAGGAACGATGAGGTATTTGAGACACAGTTTGGAAAGCTAGCAAAATTACAGAAATCAGCACGGGAATATGCTGCTCTTACACAGGAAACATTTTTTCAAAATTATAAAAAATTGTATTTTGAAATTTTGGACCACATTCTTAGGGAAATGGATATAAGATTTTTAAGACTGTAAGAAACTTCAATTTGTCTGACTTGCTGACACAACTAAATTCGAATAATTTAATGCATGCTTTCCCTCTCGCGCTCTTGAAAATTTACATTTTTACGGAAATATATTTACTAAACGCCAGCGCCTTAAAATGAACTGGGTCTTGTATATGCAGATGAAAAATTAAGGAAAATATTGCCTCAGGAACTTCTTCGAGTGTTTCACGGAGACAAAGACATTTTGACAGAAGATTCTAAATTGGTTTCACTCATTTCAACAATTCCATCTACAAGTGTGTCAGTGGAAAGAAGTTTTCTTGAAAGAATACCAACTTGCTCAAGAAACACTAGTTCCCAAGATATACTTGCTTCTTCGGCAAATATTTCTATTCAGGAAGACATTTTATTGATGCTCATGAAGAAACAACCATCGTATGACGATGTAATCGACAAATTTGCAGCTTTAAAAGGAAGAAAAATTGATTTAATATACAAAAAAAATAGGTAAGTTCTCATTAAGTGATTTTCATTGTAGACAGTACATATCTTTTTATACTGCTCTTGTACCTTTTCACCTATTTTTCCAACCACGAGCCGCCACTGGTTGAGGTTTGTCAACAATTAAAGCAAATGGTAAACGAAGATCCGGAAGTCATGCAACGGGTTATTTCAGGCGACGAAACTTGGCTGAATTATTTTGATATACACACGAAAGCAGAAAACTGTGTTTGGAAATCGCCGTCGTCGCCTAAAGCGAAAAAGGTTCGTCAATCAAAATCAGCGGGAAAGGTCATGTTGGTTGCGTTCTTTGACTCTCAAGGTGTGATCTGTCAACACATTGTTCCTCCAAGACCTACGATAAATGCCGACTACTACAAAACAGTGCTACAGAATCTGCAAAAACATGTGACAACAAAACGGCCACACCTGAAAGAGAATTGGGTGTTATGTCACGATGATGCAAGGCCGCACATTGCCAGTTCTGTCGTTTCTTATTTGGAGAAAATGAATATTAAGTTGATGCCCCAATCTGCATATAAGTCCAGACTTGTCACCATGTGACTTCCGGCTGTTCCCCATTTTAAACAAGTTAATAAAGTCATGCAATGCATTGATTATGATACGCTTTCCAACATACCAGAAATCATTACTCAAGTTATGAGGATAACGGCGGTAGAATAAATCTCGCTTCTATGACCTGACCTTTGACCCCATTTCGATTATACAGTATTAAACAGAACCGGTAAAGTATACTTCCGGAAAAACATGATAAAGTTTAGTCTTAATCGAAGCATTTTTACGTAAGTTATAACGCATAAGAGCGATGGAATGGATCCCGATCCTATGTCCTGACCTTTGACCCTATTTTGCCCATCTTCAATAGGGTTCGTCCCCAGGTGGTCCCCTACCACATACTAAAATGTCATTGAAATCGAACTATATTTACGCAAGTTATGACTCATAAGGGCAATGCACTGTAAAAAAATGACTGTAGATTTTACGGTTTTAAACCGTTTTCCATGGTGCCAACACAAAACTGTAAAATCTACAGTTTTATGCAGTGTTGGAGCAAAGCTATAGCTTTGCTCCAACACTGCATTTAATGAACAAAACAGCATTGACTGGAGCTAGTCACAGTCCAAATAATCACGAAAACACAAAAATTTGGCTGGAACGAATGTGTTGATTGTGTTGGAGCAATTCTATAGCTTTGCTCCAACACTGCATAAAACTGTAGATTTTACAGTTTTGTGTTGGCACCCTGGAAAACGGTTTAAAACCGTAAAAGTTTGGTGCCTGTAGTCCTCCCTTACCTGCAGGACCGCTGGCAGGTCCTGCAGGTAAGGGAGGACTACAGGCTCCAAAACGTCGGAGATGTAGCGGTGGCTGTTGAGTGTACCGGCAATGCGTACCAGAGGGGTGCGGGTGTCATATCCAATTGCGCCCCAAACCATAACGCCAGGCGACGGACCGGTATGGCGATGCATAATGCAGGCGTCATACAGTCTCTCGCGGCGGTGCCGCCACACGCGGATCCGACCATCGTGGTGTTGCAGGTAGAAGCGGGATTCGTCGGAGAAGACAATGTCGTGCCATTCCGTAGTCCAGGTGCGGCGTTCAATGGCCCATTGCCGCTGCACTCGCCAGTGGTGTAACGTCAATGGTAATCGGAGCAATGGGTGCCGTGCGACAAGTCCCTGCTCCTGCAGACGGCTTCGAACGGTACGTGCTGACACAGGTTGTTGCGCAACACACCCTAATTCCTGCGCCAACGTTCGTGATATGGCGGTGCGAGCCGTCAATTCCCGCCGCACAGCACAACCTGCCGGTTCTCTCGTTCGGTGGTGCGCCGCGGCTGCGACAATCGCTCACGTACGTCCGTCCGTCCCTCCCTCCCTCCTGCACCCACCAAATCCATATTCGCCTGACTGTGGCTGGATGTCTTCCCACACGGGCGCCGATGTATCAGTACGATAAACCGCTGTCGCGATAAGCCACTATTCGTCCTCTGTCGAACTCCGAAACGTGCTGGAATGACTGCCGTATTCTGCGACGAGGCATCAGGAAGCTTCCCACGCACAGGTCCGGCAGCACAGCACACTTCCACTACTTACACCCCGCCTTCTGTGCACCCTTTTTATAGTGCTTCTCGGTGGCATGCCGGGCGCACATGATTTGCATATGCCCTGGAATGCTAATCGTTTACATGTCCTCTCGCGGGCGACGTATGCTGCGATTTTCAGGCCAATCGGATGCTTCCTTCTTGGTGTTGCATTTTGGGTGGCCAGCAGTGTAGTATGATTGAAAAGCATATCGATCAAAAGTAGTATGAAAAGAAAAATCTTGCGCAGCATTCCACAGCAATGCCAAAAGTGTTAAATAATTTTCTGGGACTAAAAAAAGAAATAAAAAAAAAAAGATAGTCCATCAAAATAAATGCGTTCGAAATGCGGTCTCTTTAAAAAAAATATGCAGTAAAGATCAAAGTATGGCATTCGGTGGCGCGCAGTCTGTTGCCGCTCTCATGATACATATCGCATGCAGCTTTCTTTACCAGAAACAATTAGTAGTTTCATCAGTTTATTTGTCTTATGTAGTATCCATATAATGATACGAATGAATAACAATTCGTTTCACCTGTCTGTGTATGCGATTATTTCGCAGTCTGGATGATTGAATAAAAAATCATTATTACATTCCATACCCCTCAATTAAGTTATAAAAGCTATTGGAAAAGCTGCAAAGAGTCCGAGAAGATAAATAATCAATACCTTAAGAAATGTACTAGCCGTTTCGAGCGCTCAATAAACAGCTATTGTAGATTCATCAGTCCTTGAACAAACAGGCAGCGGAAACAACTGCACTATCACCATGAATTGAACTTATTTCCCCTGTGCTAAATAGCATTAAGATCAAATATTAGTTGGAAAAGATGTAGATGCATAGATTTTCCGACACTTAGCAAGTATTCATTGTTTCCCCAATCTAGACTCTAGATTGAGCACACACTCTTACGTTCCCACGCGTTCATCATCCTCCGGCAGATAAGAATAGGGAACTGAGTAGCAGAAATGAAACGAAGCAACTAATTTTTTATGAATAATGCGTAAACTGAAAAATCAAGAGTCTGATATTTAACATTTCCTGCCTAAAGATAAGAGATTTACACAGCTTCGCCACCAGTAAATTGCTTAAAAACCAAGAGTCATAACGACTCTTTTATATTTTCGTTTGTTTGCTTTAGGGTTTAATGACCCTTGTGAGGATATAAAACAGTCATTTGCAAAAGTTTAAGACCACCTGTCAGTTATTTCTTTGAAAATCTAAACTTTCAATAAATTACTTATTAGTGAGAGATATGTATTTGAAAAAAATGACACCACAGATGAATACTTACATTCTTTAGAACACAAAGACCGAAGCCGCCCCGTTTGCGCAGTGGTCTAAGCGATGGCCTCTGATCATTCGTCCGAAAGGGGTCCGGGTTCGAATCCCGGTGAGGCATGGATGTTGTGTTTGTCTTACGGCACTGGCTCTCTCCCTTCCCTGGAACCAGTGGCCCTAAATTAGGGACGGGCGACTGCTTATAGCCCACTGAGTTGCTCACGGTGGTCGTTAAGCCTCCAATCAAAAAAAAAAAAAAAGACCGAAATCAGTACTTTGTGTGATCACTTTGTTTCGGACAGAATACGATGTGTCATACTCTCAATGAGGGATTTGCAGTACACACCTGAAATGTCTTTGCACCAGACGTACTTTATCGCGTCAATCAAAACTTGGGAATTTGTCCACAAATTTTCGATGGGGTTAAGGTCGGGACTATTACTGGGCCAGTCAAGCACAGTTATGTTTTTCCTCTGCAGGTAGTCCTTTACTGTCTTTGATCCGTGGCATGGAGCACCATCATGCATAAAGATTGTGCATCTGCGCACTTGCATATGAGTTAACAGCTTCTCACGTAACATTTCCGCATAAAAAAGACCAGTCATGGTAGTGCCAGTCGGCAAAAAGGATAATGAAGTAGTACCGGATGCTGACATAGCACCCCCATATCATCTGACTAGACGGATGTCTCACGGTGTGTTTTTCCTCAAACCTTTTGCCTTTTGGTCGCCGAACATGTGTTTCACGTGATTCAAATTGACGCACAGTTGATTCATCGGAAAAAAGAACTTGGCTCCAATTTTCAGCAGTCCACGACTGATGACGCTTCGCAAACTGGTCTCTTATTTTTAAGGAATAGAGGTTAGTCTAGGTTTATGCGCAGGTTTATAAGACTTTAATCCAAAATCTTTGCTAAAACGTCAGTAAACAGTGATGATACTAATATCAGACCCTTTTGAATGTATAAAGGCCTTGATTTTCTTGCACGAACTCCTCAGAGAACGCATAACTATTCGCCTTTATGGTATTATCACCACATGGGGTTGTTTTCCTTGGACGTCCACTTCTCTTTCGGTTGCTAAATTCACCTGTATCTCGATATTTTATGATCGTATTATGAATAGCAGTCTTGATCATATTTACCTTTCTGCTTATGTCACGTTTGGAGTATCCTTCATGATATAAAATCACTATTTGTGCCCTCTGAGTAACACTTAATGACGCTTTTTTGCACATACATTTTTTGCTATATAGAAAATACGTGCAAAACCAGTCAGCATGAAAACTAGAAGCAAACTGACGCTCGCACGCTTCCCCCACCCAACTCTATCAACAGCTGGTGCTGTAAGATGATGTGCACCACCGACAGGAAGTTGAGTAATACAAACAGTAGCTGACGCAATCGGCAGAAATCTATATAATACCAACAGGTGGTCTTAAACTTTTGCAAATGACTGTAAAGCTATGGGGAGCAGTGTTGCCAGAGATTTTTGCCCAAAATCAGTAGAATACAGCTAAAAAAAAATCAGTAGATATCAGTATATTTGTTTTTCGTGCTTGAGATATGCATCACCTGTCAAATTTGATGTAAACTTGGATGCACTCTCAACGTGCAGGAACAATCAAACCTACTGATATTTCAAATATTACCAGTACTCCACACAGGGGTACTGGTAATATTTGAAATATTTCACGCAAACAACATGAGGCACTCGATAAATCTTGCATGGTCTCCACAGTGCTAGCCGGTTGAGGTGGTTGTGTGGTGTGGGGCATGTTTACCTAGGAGGAACTTGGACCCTTGGGGCATAATTGATTCCCACTATCGTGAATTGCTTGCTGACTCTGTACACTCAGCAACGTTGCACTTTTTCCCGAATGGCGACGGTGTCTTCCAAGATGACAATGCGCCGAGCCACAGGTCCAGCTATCTATCGTGAATTGCTTGCTGACTCTCTACACTTAGCAATGTTGCACTTTTTCCGAGTGACGACGGTGTCTTCAAAAGTGACAATGCGCCGAGCCACAGGTCCAGCTATCTATCGTGAATTGCTTGCTGACTCTGTACACCCAGCAATGTTGTACTTTTTCCAGAATGACGACGGTGTCTTCCAAGATGACAATGCGCCGAGCCACAGGTTCAGCTATCTATCGTGAATTGCTTGCTGACTCTGCACACCCAGCAATGTTGCACTTTTTCCAGAATGGCGATGGTGTCTTCCAGAATGACAATGCTCCGAGCCACAGGTCCAGCTATCTATCGTGAATTGCTTGCTGGCTCTGTACAACCAACAATGTTGCACCTTTTCCCGAATGGCGACGATGTCTTCCAAGATGACAATTCGCCGAGCCACAGGTGCAATGTTGTGCAGGAATGGTTTGAGAAAAACAGTTCAAACTTCCAGCATTTCCATTGGCCTCCGAACTCCCCCGATATCAATCCTATAGAGCACTTGTGCGACACTATAAAACGGTGTATCAGGCGTTTAAATGCATCAATCTCCTCTATACTTGCAATGGTGGTCGCATTATATACAGCTTGTTTGGCCATACCTCCCAATTGCTTCCTGAATCTTATTGAATCGATGCTACATCGGATAGCCGCTGTACTGAGGACGGAATGAGTAACTACGAAGTACTAGGTAGATGGTCATAACTCAGTGTAAAAGTAATGGTGCAGGTAATAATGTCATTGGACCAAACATAATCGCAGTTGTATCCGTCTCATTTGTTGTATTCCACGAAAAAAAATTAAAGACTTACATTTTTTACTGAACAACAACCAGACGTTCTCATAATAGGAGACATAACTGCGATCTGCCATACTCTATCATTAACTAAAATGCTTAACTATAGAAGTTTCTGTAATAAGCACACGGGGCAAAAAATTAGACACCCCTGTCAGAACTTACCTAATAACGGATGACTGCTCCCCATGACTTGATAACAGCATGAATCCAGTGTGGTAGAGACTCCACGAGGTTGTGGATGTATTGAACATCGATTTGCAGCCACTCGTGTGGCAATTGGTTCCGAGTACGTGGTGTCTTTTCCGGCGTTTCACTTTCTGTTCCAAATGATCTCACAGATTTTCAATAGGATTTAGATCTGGGGATTTGGCGAGCCAGTCGAGGTGAGACAGTGTTGCTGATTGTTCTTCGTGCCACTCAGACACTGTTTTAGCCCTGTGCATAGGCAGTTGTCTTGGAAGACAGGAATGACAATGTGCTGCTGCTCCTGGAGATGTAGGGTCAAAGGGCAACACTTCGTCATTCAGAATGAGGAACGCATGCTGGTTCAAATTCATCGTCATTGCAACGAGAGGGCCCATTTCATGGTACGAAAGGCATCCCCAAAATATCACAGAACACCCTCCAGCTTGAACACCTTCAACACAATCAAGATTAAAGGCTTCACTGGGCCTGCGATGCACTTGTCGCCTCCCATCATCGGAGTACAAACAAAAACGAGATTCATCAAACCAAATTACTAGTTTCCAATCCTCCACAGTAAAATAAATTTTGGTGCCTCTAAGCCCATTGATAACGTGCGACTTTATGACTTGCTGTTAAAAGAAGCCTCTTCCGTGGTACTCTGCTCCAGATGTCCAATGCATGCAGTTCTCGTCGCAATGTCCTTTCGGAAATTGGTTGGAGTGAAATTTCATTGACTGTTTAGAGCAATTGTTGTCTGGTTTGAAACAGATTTGCAGTTACTAGGCGTGAAACATGGCGACAGTCCCTGTTAGTGAGAATAATCTTTCGGCCACAGTTACGTCGCCGATTTTCAGTTTACTGCGAACTACAGCACTGATTGTAGACCCTCTGGACAGTACGCTTTGACACACCAACAAATTGGACGACTTCATTCACTTTGTGTCAGTGGGCACTGCCAAACACGATGGCTCCTTTTTGCCACTCAGAAACGTCTGTCTTACGACCCATATTGCAGACTAAATTCAACACCACGCTGCTCTTCACCACTGCACGAGACAGAAATGATCCTGTAGACCACGTCAGTGCTATTTATCTTCCAACAATGCTATCACGGTGCCCTCTGTGCAACTGGTAACTTCCTACTGTCATTTCTGTTAGGGGTGACCAATTTTTTTGTCTGGTGTGCTTATTTAAGGTTTTACCAAAATATTAGAGATAATATTTGTATAACAGACTAATTAACCATTTAGATTTTAAAAAACATGGTAACCAGCATCAATTTGGAAATTGATCAATTTAGTTTGCAGGTAGTATTAAAACTTCAAGCACAGTTTTCTTCTTCTCCTCAGTTGGTTTGAGTATTTATCAGCTGAATCAGGCAGCAAAATCCTCTCCAACAACATTCATCCATAATTGATTTTTAATAAATTTACACAAAAGATAGGAATCCACTGAAGTGGCTACTTGTTTTATTTTTCTACGGCATTCGATAAAAGTAACCATAATAAAATGCTTGAAAAATTATATATCAATATCAGGGGTACATCATACAAATTATTTTAGTGTTTACAGGGAAAGCATCTGTCAAAATATAAATATTTACGACAATACTTGTGATGTTGAGATAGAATAAAAATAACACAAGACTTGCGTACGGAACTGTGAAAGTCGTCTATAGCCAAAGCCATCTAGAAAACACAAGGCCATGACATTAGGAAGATGAGCTCCCTCTTTTAGTGACGTCACGCAGAAACCAAGGCTTCAGATTGGTTTGCAAAGCTGTCGCGTGTGACGTCAACACACCGACGTATCAGTCCCTATAATACGAGAGTGACGTCATAAACAGACGGAACTCATTTCTCTAATGTCATGGCTATGTGTTTTCTAGACGGCCTTGCTATAGCCAAACAGTGTCACGAAAATAACCAAAAATTTTTGTTTGAAAACGCGACGCTTATTTGATAAACCTGATTCGATTATCAAGTTTAATATGTTAGAAGTGTCCACATATACCGCAATTCTTCACGGCTTGTCAGCGACATGACATATACTCCATTTCTTTCAACCGCGTGGAAATAACTCACCCAAATCCGTGACCGTCAGAACTCTGATGATGTCACAATGATTTTAATGTTTACGCTCCATTTGCTCTGATGAAGCCGAGCCAAATGCACAGGGAAACTATAGCAGATCTCAAAGCCGCCCGGTGGCGCAGTGGTCTAAGGCGTTGGCCTCTGATCGTTCGTCCGTCCGTAAGGGGTGCGGGTTCGAATCCCGGTCAGGCATGGATGTTGCGTTTGTCTTACGGCACTGGTTCTCTCCCTTCCCTGGAACCAGTGACCCTAAATTTGGGACGGGCGACTGCTTATAGCCCATTGAGTTGCTCACGGTGGTCGTTAAACCTCCAATCAAAAAAAAAAAAATCTCAAAATAAATATTTAATTGGGAATAAACGTTGCTCTTTTATTCTACCTGTCAAAATATTTCGCCAAAAGCTTAGACATAACAGGGCAAAATTCAGGAGAGTGTCTTAAAACCGAGGGGAAAAAAAAAAGGACAGTAGATTCCTGTGATTTATAAAAATCTTTCAGTAGGCATGAACCAAAATCTGTAGATCCACTGATAAATCGGTAGAATGGCAACACTAATGAGGAGTCACCGGTCCCTGATTTTTTTATTTATTTATTTTTTTTATTTTTGAGGTTTAACGACCGCCGTGAGGAACTCAATGGGCTATAAGCAGTTGCCCATCCCTAATTTAGGGCCACTGACTCCAAGGAAGGGAGAGAGCCAGGGCCGTAAGACAAAGCCAACATCTATGCCTCAATAGGATTCGAACCCGGGCCCATCTCGGACGAATGATCAGAAGCCATCAAGACGCTCCCTAATTTGGGAGCACTAGTTCCTGGGAAGGGACAGAGCCAGTGAAGTAGACAAAGCACACAAGTCATGCCTCATGGGGAATTCGGGCCCGGAACGCAGCTCTGGCGTGCAAAAATTAAGGACGAGACGGTTTTTCGAATGTAACGTCGTGCAGAAGTGCTCTACATAGACTCAAATGATACCATAAGATCCCCAAGATGTAAGAATATGGGACAAGTGAGCAAAACCGTCCAAACAAGGAATCCAAAGGCACTTTATTGAAAAGGTAGCTTCGAGCACAACAGGACAGAAGACAGAAACGTCCATGTGACAGGTGGCTGCCAAGAAAAATCCAGTCTTTAGTATCACCCCTGACTGCATTGCAGGATTTACGTCTGTCCATGCTGAAGACGAGGTTGTCGGGAGCTGTTGAGGCATCGCGGCCCATTCCTCTTGTAGCGCCAATCGAAGCTGCGGAATCGTTACTGGCGGCTGGTGACGTGCTGCCCAGCATCTCCCAAGAAGGTCCCACACGTGTTCGATTGGATTTACGTCCGGGAACCTTGCGGGCCAATCCATGCGTTGAATACCTTCACTCTCCAACAGCTCTGCGACAGCCACTGTACGATGAGGTGTAGCGTTGTCGTCCATGAAGAGGAGCTCTGGACCCACAGCACCTCTAAACAGACGCACATGAGGCAGGAGAACCTCGGTACAGTAGCGGACACCAGTGACTGAACTTCCTTGGAAGATGTGGAGGTCAGTACGGCTACCAAGCATGATACCGTCCCAAACGAGAGCTCCGCCACCTCCAAACCGGTCCCTTTCGATGATGTTGGAGGTGTGATTGCGTTTTCCCTGCTCTCTCCAGATGTATATACGTCCAGAATCGCTCGTCAGACTAAATCGGCTCTCATCCGTAAATATCCGAAGAGAGTAGATACCCGCTTGCTACGTTGGGGAGTGGGTTCACTCTTACGCCTCAACACACAGGTCTTGATCTTCAGAAAACAAACTGAGCTAAAGAAAGAGTTCGATGTAAAATACTGCAATTTTTTATTTACTTACGAACCGTCCTAGGGGGCACACGATGACAAGAACCTATTACTGTATGAGATTTACGCGTACACAATGGGTTTACTAACCTGCAGGTACAGTGAAAGGTTTTTTTTTATTGAATGTTTAACGACCACCGTGAGCAACTCAATGGGCTATAAGCAGTCGCCCGTCCCTAATTTAGGGTCACTGATTCCAGGGAAGGGAGGGCTGTAAGACAAACACAACATTCATGCTTCACCGGGATTCGAACCCAAGCGAATGGTCATAAGCCAGCGCTTAGACCACTGCGCCACCGGGGCGGCACAGTGGCTGTTGGAGGCGACTCTTAAATTCAAAGGTTCAAGGCACAAGGGGAGATGGAAATATCACGGGAGTTAATCCCTTCTTAAGGAGGCATCCGCTCGGCGCCCGACCAGTCTTACTGCTTATCGTCTACTTGACGTGACTTCGGTGTAGCTAATCCTCTCTCTAAGTTTAAATATGGGCTTATACTCTGAGTGGTCACTTTATTATGACCACCTGACAGTTTTAAGCAAATGAGCTATGGCTGCATGCTGTTGCCGCCAGAGGGCGAGGCTAGTATAAAAAGGGAAAGCTTAGTGCTTGCGACAATAGCAGAAGTGATTTTTGGGTCACGAGATGGGTAAAAAATGCTATTTGACGGACTTTCAACGTGGGATGATTGTAGGAACTCGGATCCATGGAGCGAGTATCACCGAAACCGCCGCATTCGTGAAATGTTCCAGAGCAGCTGTTGTTAAAGTGTTTAAAGATTGGACTGTCAGCCCAAAAAACTGGGTCTCTACGTGTAACGTGTGGTCGTCATCGACTAGTGACTGCTCGGGTGGAACGGATGGTGTCCAGACTGGTAAAAGACAACAGAAGGGCAACAGTGCAGCAAATTACAGACCATCTTAATCAAGGATCCCCTCCAATGATCTTTGCACGCACTGTTCGCCGTACACTGCAGCGAATGGGATATGGCAGCCGAAGGCCTGTTCGAACACCTTTGCTGTCTGCAGTTAACAAGAGAAAACGTCTCTAGTTCGCACAGGAGCACAAGGATTGGACAGTCGATAATTGGAAACAAATTATGTGGTCCGATGAATCACGTTTTCAGTTGCACCATGCCGATGGCCGAGTGAGAATTTGGCGGAAACAGCACGAAAAGCGTGGACCCCAAATGCATTGCTATAACCCTTCAAGCTGGTGGAGGCAAGGTTATGGTTTGGGGAATGTTTTCCTGTCATGTTTTGGGCCCTTTAATTCGTGTTGATCAACGTCTGACTGGCACATCATATCTAAACATCGTTGCGGATCAAGTGCATCCTGTCATGTGGATGGTTTATCCCAATGACGATGGCTACTTTCAACAAGATAATGCGTCCTGCCAAAGTGCTCGTCTTGTACAGGATTGGTTTCAGGAACATGCCGGTGAGTTTACTTTGCTTAGGGGGCCCCTATAATCCCCGTTGAGAATTTGTGGGATGAAGTTGAACGAGCCATCAGAGAGCTGGATCCACAACCCTGCAATCTCACACTCCTGGAAAGTGCTATTCATCAAGCATGGTCTCAGATTCCACAAACCACCTATCAACATCTCGTGGAGTCCATGCCACGAAGAATCGAAGCAGTATTAAAGGCAAAAGGTGGCCCAAAGGGTGTGGTCATAATAAAGTGACCACTCAGTGTATATGGGGTATTACTTAATTGTGGGTGCCCCTTATCCCTAATCACTTTTGGTTCGGCAGTATCAGGTGTTTTTTGGCAGGTTTGAAAAATGAACTGCATAAAGAAATAGTGGTTAGGTGAAGCTCCAGTTAAATTGGAGGAAATTTTTGCCCCCGTCTCAGTTTATAAACAAAGAAACGTGGCACGTTGTCGGAACAAAATCGTTTCCTCATGATATGTGTAAGAAATGGTTCGCTCTCATGAGAGCACTTTGAATGGAGATGTAACAATCGACTGGAGCACCCTCGCCCTTCTCTCCTGAGGGGTAAAGCCTAATGCGTATGTGCAGGGGCGTCGCCAAGGGGATGCGACGCTGGGCTGCATCCCACCCTGAAACTTTTCTCTCCCATTCTGCCGCCCATCCAGTTCAAGATGCGCCATTTTTCAATTATTTTTTTTTAACTTTAAATTACAATCTGGACTTTGCCAAGAAATAATGACTCGTGTTTTTCGTCGTGTAGCTATTCGTATTCTCCCCCAAAAGTGCGTTGTTTACTTCTCTGTAGAAAAATTATCAAAACAGAATTCGCTGGGCCATGAAAATTCAGTTGTTCTCCACCAGTGCTGAGACCATTGATGTATTCAGGCTTCTTCTCGGGGGTGCTTAGCCCCCCAGAAAATCTCTGAATGCCCCCCCCCCCCGTAGGTTTTCGGGTGATCTATCCTTATATTTAGTCTAATTGTGTTCTTTTATAACTGAATATTTAGATAACTTAATTTTAAAAAATTAAGAAAATGAGGGAAAATATCATAAAAAGAAATAAAACATCCACATGGACTTCAATCTGAAATTTCTATCATCCTTCAAGAAAATATTAACACAGTCCTCGCTAAAGGGGCAATTTTTCAAGCACTGACGACTCTGACTACTTCGACAATAAAAACGTAATTCTACACAGTAGAGATGTTTGCACTGCAATATATCGTCATATTTTGGAAGCTGGCATTCAGTTTTATTTCAGTCTTCTGGATGCCGACTTTCCATGTATACGGTTAAGCCTCAGTATAGCTTAAGTGACGTTAGTGCTTCCAATGCAACAAAATATTTGCTACCTAATTTTTAACAATAGCAAATTATTAGAAATTGTTCTCATAATAAAATATTTTTGTGTGTGTGGCGGTGGTGGTTTACACTCTGTGACAATAAAAAAAAAATCGAGGCACCTCAAAATGGCATCGAAACGGTTAGTTAGTTTTTGTTTTTTCCTACTATTGGCTAATCTAAATAATCTAAAGGGGCTGAAACCAAATGGCAGGAGAATGGCTTACACCATACGTTTTCAGGTAACACTGTAATGATTCCTTAATAATCAGAAACACTCTTGTAGTAAGGCGAGGACATTTTTACCACCCCTAATGTCATGAGGGGATTGTCTCCAGCACAGCCTTACCTTTACTAACGTCCTCAATATTTTACACCACCCTACGGTGAAATCCGTAGTCCATTACTGAATTAAAGCAAAGGTATAACATTTTTAATCACTTGTATGTGTAGATTTCTTGGAATCTGCATTTGCGATATAAGAGCACAAGAATATTTTTGTACTCTATTTAAAAATTGTATGTATATTAATATATATAAATAACAAAATTATGATCTCGACTTCAAAGAAGGGTGCACAGAAGGTAGGTTATAAGTAATGTAAAGCGTGTTGTGGTGATTGTGGTGCCGGACCTGTGCGTGGGAAGCTTCCGGATGCCTCGTCGCAGAATACGGCAGTAATTCTGATTTTTCAGTAATTCAGAATATTTTTTCAGTAATTCAGAATACGGCAGTAATTCTGATTTTTCAGTAATTCAGAATATTTTTTTCAGTAATTCAGAATACGGCAGTAATTCCAGCACATTACGGAGTTCGACAGAGGACGAATAGTGGTTTATCGCGACAGCGGTTTATCGTACCGAGACATCGGCACCCGTATGGGACGACATACCGCCACAGTGAGGCGAGTATGGATTCGGTGGGTGTAGAAGAGACTAACGGACCGACGTGAGTGATTACCGCTGCACACCACCGAACGAAAAGACCGGCATGTTGTGCTGTGCGGCGGGAATTGACATCTCGCACCGCCACATCACGAACGTTAGAGCAGGAATTAGGGTGTGTTGCGCAAAAGCCTGTGTCAGCTAGTACCATTCGAAGCCGTCTGCAGGAGCAGGGACTTGTTGCACGGTGCCCATTGCTCCGAATGCAACTGACGTTACACCACCGGCGAGTGCGGCGGCAGCGGGCCGTTGAACGCCGCACCTGGACTACGGAATGGCACGACATTACCTTCTCCGGCGAATCCCGCTTCTGCCTGTAACACCAAGATGGTCGGATAAGCGTGTGGCGGCACCGCAGTGAGAGACTGTATGACGCTTGCATTATGCATGGCCATACCGGTCCATCGCCTGGCGCTATGGTTTGGGGCGCAATTGGATATGACACCCGCACCCCTCTGGTACGCATCGCCGGTACACTCAACAGCCACCACTACATCTCCGACGTTTTGGAGCCTTTAGTCTCCCTTACCTGCAGGACCTGCCAGCGGCCACGTTTCAACAGGACAAGGCGCGCCCGCACGTCGCACTCATCGTGCAACAATTCTTCACGGCCCACCAGGTGTCACTGCTGCCGTGCCCCGCCTGTTCTCCTGATATGTCGCCCATCGAACACGTCTGGTCGCTGATCGGCAACCGAGTGGCTCGGCAAGCACGGCGTGCGGCTACGCCTGATGAACTGTGGCAACGTGTGGAAGCAGTCTGGACACACATGACCCAAGCCCACATCCAAAGTCTCTTTCGTTCGATGCCGCGGCGTGTAGCGGCCGTTATTGCCAGCCATGGGGGCCACACGAACTATTGATGTCTGCTTGTTCCGCAAGTCGCACGGGCCTGTAAGCTCAATCGTTTCATCTTTGTATCTGTTGTTATGCGTCCAGTTAATCTGGCTTTGCTATCTCGTGTCCTTCTTGGTGCTGCATTTTGGGTGGCCAGCAGTGTAATATGTTTTAGTATTCCTACCTGAAGGTGAACCAGTTGCTGGTTCGAAAGATCTCGTATAGATATTTTTGAATTTTTAATGAATTAAAGATTTTAACTAGAATAAGTTTTATTGTCGTTTCTTAGTTATAAAGAAAGTGGCAGCACAGATAATAAATTGCGATCTGGGCGTCCGAAGAAGCTAAATGCAAAGGCAGCGGAGGGACATAATTAGGAAAGCACCGAAAAACCCCTCCGTTAGTGCTCGAGAATTGGCTACTGATGTCGCTTCAGCATCGGAGACCATAGTAAGTCCTCAAACTATTCGTAATTTTTTTTCACGATGCACATATTCGAAGCAAGACAGCCAGAAGAAAAAATCTTGTATCACTGAAACAAATAGGTAGAAAGGACTTGAGTTTGTGCAATCTTATGTCAGCAAACCAGCAGAGTTTTCCCAAAATGTGATATTTTCCGACGAAAGCAAGTTTCCTATCTTCGGTTCGGATGGAAAGAAATGTGCGGCAAAAGCCAGACCAACTGGTGTAATGATTTGGGGATGCATGGCTTTTAATGGAGTTGGCAATATGGCATGTATTGAAGGTAATATAAATGCTAGACATTATATTGATATATCGCAAAGTAATTTATTGGCCAGTGAGTCGAAATTGCGAATTGCAGATTCATTCTATTTTCAACAAGACAACGATCCTGAATATTCAGCCAACGTAACAAGGTTGTGGTTTCTTCACAAGTGAAAAATCAACTTAAAACACTCCCACAAACGGCAGACATCAACCCTATTGAGAATTTGTGGCATCTTCCGCGTTTGCAAGTGAGGAAAAGAAAAATTTCCAACAAAAAAGAACTTAGGCACGCGCTCAGCGAAGAATGGCTGAAAATCAGTGTAGAAACAACTAGAAAATTAGTAGAATAAATGCCCAGGAGATTACAAGCTATAATCGAAGCAAAAAGCATTCATGCTAAGTAATCGTAACATTTTTTTATTTCGAAACTTTCTTGTTTTTGTTTATCTTTACAAGTGTGCAGATACTTTTTTGGCATGAAAAAATAAAATTTTCATTTGTTATATATTTCTTCTGATTAGTAAACAAAAGAAACACGTTTATGGGTGTTTATTGTAAAAGTAATCTAAAGGTTAAAAATATTTTGTCACAATTGTTTTCCACGTTTGTTTATGCAAAGTAATGCATGTGTGCAAATACTTTTTTTGCCCACTGTATATCAAAAATAACTTTCTTATCTCATCTTTTTATACAGGCCACGCTATCTCCGACCTCAATACTTATTGCTGCCAAAAGACATTTGGGCAAGAGAGAAAATGTAAGGGTTAAATTTGGAAAATGTTTAAGGAGAATAAACTAAATTTTACATTGATACAGGAATTAAAAATAAAAGTTATATTACAGCATACGTCACAGTTGAGAGAAATTCTAGGATGTGAACCTACACTCCTCCACGCAAAGCAAGCCAATTAAAGAAATTTTGCGCCGTGGAACACAATGCAGGAACTTTCCACCAAAGCGAAAAAAAAGGAATGATTAGTGAAAAACCACAGTGGAAGTTAGGACATCGGTTCAGATGGAATGATTTCTTCTCCGAGAGGGAGTAGGAAAAAAACAGAGCTCGAACTTCAGGCTGGATTTATAGGAACTCAACTCCCAGCTGGAAGTAACAAATATTTTGATACATCAATATTTCCTCATTGCTCCCAATCAGAGGAATGAGGAATAAATATTTCACGTGGGAGTGTTTTCGCTTGCTAGTTTTTCCCTGCTCCTAGACGTAAGAAACCTGCAACTCTTCTGATATTACTCAGCGTCCGTGCAATCATCATTCAATCTCTCAGTTTCCGCTCGAAGTCAACCAATCTTGCCGCTGTAATTTGGCGGGCACTACAAAGTTGGCAAAACCAAGTCAAAAATGCACTTAAGAGAGTAAACCATTTCTTGCAAGACTGTCAACTAACTCCGTAGCCCCAGAAACTTAAGAGTCCCGGAGCAGAAGTCAAGCTGCCCTAAATCCCACCTCTGCTACCACTAGGGGTCAGCAGACGAGCGAGAACTGCCGCGTTAATTACTTAACAGAAGAAGAAAGTACTTTCACCCCTCGGAGCAGAAGAAATCGAACATACCGATGGTTTATTCTGCGATGAATCACCTACATATCAGAATAGAAACTCAAAGGGAAGGTTATATTAGAATTTTACTGGGATTGGACTACATAATGTGAAGACTTGGGAAACGGGCGATATGTCTTTATTAATGAGGTGTTGGATCCCTATTTGCCTTTAATACAGCTTTTGAATAGTCTCCAGTGGAATGTCGTAACGTTCGTCGATCAGAACAATAACTTCAGAGATATTAGAGGAGGAGATCTGCTTCTCACTCTGCTCTCCAAAACTACCCTTGATGATACTCAAATTAGATTATTGAGTTGGCTAGAGCAGATGCTGATGTTCATCTTGATTCTCCTCAAACCAAAACTGAACTGTTCTGGCTGTGTGTCTGGGCGCATTATCATCTTGAAAAATAGCATCACTGTTCGGAAACAACATTCGGACCATTGGATGCGGTTGATCACCTAAAATGTCCAAGTCCTCGCTGGCAATAATTCGACCATGTAGGGTAATGATGGGGCCAGCCGAATACCCCGACATGGCCGTCCAAATCATAACAGATCCGCCCCCATGTTTGACAGTAGAAACCAGACGTTCTGAATGGTTTCCTTGTGGGTTCTCCATACATAAATCCGACATACTGTTGGGAATAACGTACATCTGGGCTCATAGGACCATATCACACGTTTCCAGTCATCAGCTGCTGTCCAGGTTTTCTGCTCATGACACAATATTTTTTTCGCACTGTAGTGTTGGTCTCTGTGATTAAAGCCTTAGCAATGGTTACTGTTCCATGGATGTGGGCTTTGTGAACTCCCTGAGGACAGTTTTTATGGAAGCAGGGTCTTTCAGGTGTATTTTGAGTTCTACTGTCACTTTTGCTACAGTAGTTCTGTGTTGTTTAGACACAATCCTTGTTAGTATTCGAAGGTCCTCCTCATTCAAGCTCGGTTTCGTCCATTATTCTTCACTGATGAAGTTCTTCCAACTCTTTGTGTACTGTGCGCAGTCATAACCGTGGAGACTGTTGCTCTTGAAACACAAAACAATTTCTCTGTTATGGTTGCAGATGCTCCTGCTATTTTGCATTATCTTTTGTATATTTTTTCTTTGTATATATACACTGAAGAGCAATTGAATTAGAGATACCTGTCTAGTAACGTGTAGCACCACCTTTCATTCTGACGACGGTGGCGATTCGTCTCTGCATGGACTCGACAAGACACCGGAAGCGTTGGGAAGCCATACGGACCCACGACCTCTGAACAAGCTCCCACAGTTCACGAAGATTTCATGGAGGGGGGGGGTCAGAGCCTCGAACATCTCTCTCGATGTCAGGTGACCTAGCTGGCCAAGGAAGCGAGGTCACGTCGGTGGGGTGTTCATCCAACCATTCGGATACAATTCGGGAGCTGCATTGTCTTGTTGCAGGATGAGGTCCCCAGTGGGATGTTGAAGACGCACAAACGGGAGCAAATGGTTGTCCAGGTTATCCCGGTAACGTTGACCTGTGAGGGACGATATCACACGTACCAGGGGTCCCATTTCAGTCCACGTAAACAGTCCCCAGACAAGAATGCCACCCCCACCAGCTTGAAGAGTACCCTGCTGGCAAGAAGGATCCATCGCTTCATGTGGTTTGCGCCGTACTCGTATCCTGCCATTTGCATGTACCAACGTGAATCTCGACTCATCAGTCCAGGCAACATTTTTCCACATGTCTATAGTCCAGTATCGATGTTCCCACGCCCATGCTAATCTTTGCACCCTGTGATGTGCGCTCAGCAGCGGTACCCTCGTGGGACGATGGCTTGTGTACCCCATAGCGAGGAGATGGTTCTGGATGGTGTGGCTGCTTACACGTTTTTGTACACCAGCGTTAAATTGCCGAGTGATTTCTTGCACTGTGGCCCGTCTATCCGCTGTTACAATGCGAGCTAGCCGACGATGACCCCGCTCATCCACACGCTGCTGTACACGGCAGTTGGCCCTTGCAGGGACGGTTTTACCGGATTCGATGTACTCACGGTGGCTCGTGAAAATCCCAGTGCCTGCACGACTTCCGTGATGGAGTGACCCATCCGTCGGTCCCGGACAATTTTCCCACCATCAAATGCGCTTAGATCCTTCGTCTTACCCATGCTGCGTCCGACTGTTAGTGATTCCCGTCGCATCACTCCTTATATTGTCGGATCGCTGCATACGTCATGTCGTTTCCGTTTACAGGGCCGCCCACAGCGACACGTTTGCATAACGCCAGCTGTCTCTAATTCAATTGCTCTTCAGTGTAAATACACACACAAAGAAAAATACACAAAATATAAAAGATAATCACAACGTTTTTTTTTTCATGTAGCCTACATGAATAACAGTAACCCATATAATCAGTGTTGATATTATTTTGTCCAATCTCTATATGTCACATTTTCGTAGGTGTGTACTAACTCCGGTTACTGTTGCCATTCCAGGAGAAACTGCAAACGAAGATCACCGTTTTTACCAGATATTCTTAAAAAAATTGTCTTGCATAGGAATAACTGGTCAGCCATTTTCTCCAGCAGAGTTGCACAAGTGGACAATGGGGTTGATTCTCATGCCCCTTATTCTTCTTCTAGTACTCTTTATAGCTACAGATACAGGGGTTTATCAAAATAATGGAAAACCGTTTGCGACTGCAGTACACACAATGCGCTGTATGCAAATCATAAGGATTACTTCTCCCATGATGTGAGGTATATAAGCAGTACGATGTCTGCTATCACGTAGTAATGACACAGTCGCAGGTGAAGCCGTTGTTGGGGAGTAATTGTCGACAATGTCAAATCTCAGTGACCTCGAAAGGACATGATCATTTGTGCGCATCTTACATGAGCTTCAATAAACGGAACGGCAGAAATAGTAGGTGTAACACGAGGAACTGTATCGAAGATTATGACTACGTATCAAAAAGGAGACGGTGTTGCCTCTAAACATGCAAAATGTTTACACCATTCGAAGATGTCATGTAGGGATAGGCGAACGTTGGCACAGATTGTACAACGAAAACATTACAACGCGGCACCACAAACAGCAGCAGAGTTGAACACCAGTTGAAATGTTCCCGTTTCCATCATAGCAGTTCGTCGGGAACTTCCGTCGTGCTGGTATTAATGGCATTGCTGCAATCCACAAACCTCTGATTACCAACATCAATGCAACATAACGTGTAAGGTGGTGCAAAGCACATAAAATCTGGAATGCCAAAAACTGGTAACGTGTCATCTGGTTTGATGAATCGTGCTTCACATTGTTTCCCACCAATGGTAGAGTGTACAAGTCTGGCGAAAACCTGCAGAAGCTTATCACCCCGACTGTGAAGCATGGAGGGTTTTTTTTATTGAAGGTTTAACGACCAGCATGAGCAACTCAATGGGCTATAAGAAGTCGCCCGTCTCTAATTTAGGGTAATGGAAGGGAGAGAGCCAGTGCCGTAAGACAAACCCAACCTCCATGCCTCACGGGATTCAAACCCGCACCCCTTCGCGGACGAATAATCATAAGCCAGAGCTTAGACCACTGCGCCGCCGGGGCTGCGCATGCAGGTGGCTCCCTGATGTTGTGGGGTGCCATATCATGGCATTCCTTACAGCCATTGGTTATTCTGCAGGGTCATGTCACATCTGCAAAGTACAAATCCATTCTTGGGGACCACCTGCATCCAGTGTTGCAGGTATTGTTCCCTAATGACCATCCCTGGTTTCAAGCAGATATTTCACCCGACTGTTATGCGAAACGTGTCAAGTTGTGGTTTGCAGAGTATGAGGATGAGATACAGCAGCTACACTGGCCACCTCAATCTCCAGATCTCAATATTTTTGAACATTTGTGGGATTATCTGGAGCGAAAAGTCAGATCACGCTTTCCATCGCTGACATTGCTGGGACATATTTTACAAGAAGAGAATGGTCCCAAATTCCATTATCGTATGTGCATGATTTGTATAAGTCAATTCCAAATGGAATTGCTTCTGTTCTGAAAGTCCCGAGGTGGACCTATAGTTAACTAATAAAAAGTTCTCCACAAAAAGTGTTTCCATTATTTTGATAAACTCCTGTACGATAAAACTTGATCGCCAAAAATTATAGGGCAGATTATTTTATCTGCATGGTATCATGAAAATAGAGAATTCGCTACAAAAAAAATAAAGCTTTAAGACAATCTGTTCTTAATTGACACCTTGTTTTTGAGTCTCCGACGGATAGTACTATCAGCAGGAGAAAGATGGAAAAATTGATTCGTGGTTATATGATATTTGTGTTTACACAGTGCGTCAAAGAATTTTTAAGACTGGGTCTGTAAAATGAAATAGAAACAAGAAATTATAACTTGTTTTGGTTTGTTATTCAAAATAAGTCCCTCCGGCTTCAATACACTTGTTACAGCGATTTAATAATGATTCGAATGCCTGTTCCAGTTCACTTTGCGGAATTGCCTCCAAAGCACGCGTCGAAGCTGTTTGTATGGTCGAAATATCATAAAAAAAAACATCTTTTTAACGTCATTTTAAGTTTTGGGAATAAAGAAAAGTCGCAGGGTGCTAAATCAGACGAATACGGTGGATGATTCAACACACAGACGTTATTTTTCGCCAAAAATCTACGAACAAGAAGTGAGGTGTGACTGGGTGCATTATCGTGCAACAAACACCAACTGTTTTCATCTCGATATTCTGGACGAATGCGACGAATTCTGCCCATCAAACGCCTCAAAACATTTAAATAAAACTCACCAGTAATTGTTTGTCCACTTGGAACAAATTCTTTGTGGATAATACCCTTACTATTGAAGAATGTAATGAGCATTGTTTTGATTTTCGATGGAACTTTTCTTGTTATTTTTGGCTTGTGGCGAGTTTTTTGACTTCCATTCCGCACTTTGTCAATTTGTTTTAGGATCATATTGAAAACACCATGTTTCATCACCAGTAACAATCGATTTTAAGAAGTTTGGAATCATTTTCAGCGGCTGAAATGATGTCTCTGCAATGTGCACTTCTCCTTGATTTTTGTTCATTGGTTAACGTGTGTGGAACAAATTTAGCACATACTTTTGTTTTGCCCAAATCTTCATGCAGGATGGTTTGAATCATTTCTTTGTTGATGTTTAAAGACTCTTCCATCATTTTATTGACGCACGTCGATTGTTTTCCACGAAATCGCGCACTTTTTCTATAATCTAAGGTGTCTTAGATGAACTTGGTCTTCCGGTATGCTGATCATCTTTTAGCGTCTCTCTTCCGTCCAAAAAACGTTTGTGCCACAGGAAAACATTTGATCTACTTAAACAAAACTCACCGTAAACTTGTTTCATCATTTGGTACGTTTCCGAGGCACTTTTACCAAGTTTTGCGTAAAATTTAATAACAGCCCTTTGTTCCATTTTAATAATTCAACATGAAAAAAATTTACTTCCCTAATGAACGGCCGTTTCGTTTGAGTTACTTTAACAACTGCGCAGTACTTTTGGCAGAAAGCAAGCAGATGGTCACGGTTTATAACGCATTCGCGATTACACTGGTGGCGCCACCGTAGGTTGAAATCTAGCGCCGGTCTTAAAAATTATTTGACGCACTGTGTATATCAAAGACCACCTCTGCCTCCCAAATAAACTTAGAAGCGATTCTACCTGCTGCAACTGTAGTACGAATATTCTTGAATTTCCCATTTAATTGTTTCTTTTATGTCGTTTGGAGGAATCATAAACACTAATTCTAAATGCTGGACGGAGATCGATTGGACGTCACAAATGCCAATCTCTCCATTTCTGAGATGCACAGAGAACGTCTCCGTATCAGCATAATTGCTATCTGATACATAATGAGGAAATTCATCTCGCAGTCCTCTTCCTCCGCAAAAGAATTTCATTTTCATCTAGAGCCGTCAAAGAAAAAAGTGCCATATCCTATTCGCAACTCACCACTATCTAAGAAACAGGGAAAAATGACAAAAGTGCAACAAATCCTCTCATAAAGCAAGCTGCTTAGTTCACATGCAAAGAAAGAAACTAAGAAACACTTCTATTGAATAATTGTTCTATTCGTTTAAAAAACAGTTTTTTTTCCTCATAAGGCTTTTCTCAAGCATGCATCCAATATTGCCGTTTGGTGTGGGGAGATGGGTGTCCAGAAAATTTGCATATACCGGGTGATCCAAAAGTCTTGCACATTTTGAAAACGTAATACCTCGCGGAGTTTTGAGAGTACGGCAACGCGGTTTGTGTAGAAATGATCAGAACGATATCGGGGTTTTTTAAGAAATCACATAAATTTCTACTCATTTTACTTACATTTTTCATCGCCAGATGACGTCATAGGTAAACAGGTCTGGGATAGTGGGTAAAAAAAGCAGCAGCTGGGAAGCAACAACAAGTCACAGCGGTCCGTGTCAGTATGCTGTCATTACCGGACAAAGCGCTCTTGGTGAAATTGTTCTACTGCAACGCTGAATGTGCGAGTGCTACGTTGAGTTCCTACCGGTCACTAAAAAGTGATCGCAGTGGGAAAGGACCGATGGAAAGTGCAGCGCTGCGGCGAATGGTGAAAAAATTCCAGGAAACGAGATCTTTGGCAGCACGCCCACGAAGCGGTAGACCGCGAACACGTGCTGCTGCCGCAGAGACGATTACGCAGGGAATGGATGTGATTGCAATGTATAACGAAGTAAATTTCTCCATTTTTGTCCACGCCGGGGCTCGAACCCGGGTCCCCTCATTCCGGAATAAGTCGCTCTACCAATTGAGCTACGTGGACGTTCGTTCTGACTGCTATCTGCCTTTATGTCGTGTGCGTCCTGCCGGGCA
The DNA here is from genome assembly GCA_039090855.1 of Macrothele yani. NCBI lineage: Eukaryota > Metazoa > Arthropoda > Arachnida > Araneae > Macrothelidae > Macrothele > Macrothele yani. The sequence goes on along the minus strand of CM077016.1, from coordinate 68,141,170 downwards.
TCTCACCCCCACTCCCGAAAGAGGGCCGGGGGCATAGCCCACGGGTCAGCCGTGACTATGAATCGTTGCAGGCAGTCATCCGCTGTAGAACGTGCACTCGAGAACTCCCAGTCAATCTAGTGTGTGAAATGCAACGTCACACACATTTATTCTTCGAAGCGCTGGAGAAGGGATTCTCTTATTTTTCCTATCTCGCGGTGTGGAAAGAACATCACACCATTGCGAGATTTTCAACGACCGGGTCATCCGGAAAGTTCGGGCGCCATTATTACGAAGTAAATTTCTTCGTCATTTTTGTCCACGCCGGGGCTCGAACCCGGGTTCCCTCATTCCGGAATAAGTCGCTCTACCAATTGAGCTACGCAGACGTTCGTTCTGACTGCTATCTGCCTTTATGTCGTGTGCGTCCTGCTAGGCAGGCACGTCACAAATGTCATCCGCACATGGCGACTCCGGTGCTCGCCATGTTTCTCGGCAAACAGGCATTCCATACGGGACTGTATGGCGAACACTACGACGGTTTCTGCACAGAGACCCGTACAAACTGCAAGGGCATCACGAACTGCAAGCTGGCGATTACGTGCAGCGTCAGGAGTTTGCAGCATGGTTTTTTCGACGAGTGATGTCGACGAGAATTGGCTGATGAACGTTTTGTGGACTGAGGCACACTTTTCCCTAAACGGAGCGGTAAACAGGCACAACTTCCGCATCTGGGCCACGGAACATCCCCGAGCAGTCGTTGAAGCGCCACTTGAACAGCCGAAAGTGACAGTATGGTGTGGATTCACGGCTTCCTTCATTATCGGTCTTTTTCTTTCTTTTCTTTTTTTTTTTATTTGAAGAGGTCCGCGGCACCTCCTTAGAAACCGTTTCAGTGACAGGTGCACGATGTGCGAACATGTTACGAACGTACGTTATCCCTAGCTTGCAAGAGCGGGATGCAGTGAATCTGTGCACATTTATGCAGGATGGAGCACCACCCCACATCGCACGTTCCGTTAAGCAACTGCTACAAGAGAGACGTTTGGCGCAAATCGTGTGTTGAACCGACACTTTCCGAAGGCCTGGTCTCCTCGGTCAGCAGACCTGACACCCTGCGATTTCCGGCTCAGCGGTTACCTGAAATCACAAGTGCACAGATGTCGCCCCACTTCATTGGCCATGCTAAAAGATGCCATTCTACAGCATGTGGCAGCTATGCCACCGAACATTGTCTTTAATGCCGTCCATGGTGTTTTCTCTCGTCTGCAGGCAGTGCTGGAACAGGTAGGCCATCGCATTGAACACCTGGTACAATCAGGTGTCTATTTTTCTCGACACTTCCAACCTGTGGTTGCTGCGCCATCTGGTGATGAAAAATGTAAGTAAAATGAGTAAAACTTTATGTGATTTCATAAAAAACCCGATGTTATTCTGATCATTTCTGCAGAAACCGCGTTGCCCTACTCTCAAAACTCCGCGAGTTATTACGTTTTCAAAATGTGCAAGACCTTTGGATCACCCGGTATATATATATATATATATATATATATATATATCATCATCATCATCATTGTCAACCATTATCAATCCACTGCTGGACGAAGGTCTCCCCAAGTTTCCTCCACAACGGTCTGTCTTGTGCCAGTCTCCTCCATGTCACTCCCGCATATTTACGAATTTCATCCACCCATCTCCCATGTGGTCTTTTTCTGGGTCTTTTCCTGTCCCTTGAATCCAATCTAAAATTTCGGCTGTCCATCTATGGTCTGTCCTTCTGGCAGTATGTCCAGCCCATTGCCATTTCAGGGATTTAACTCTGATCATGATGTCTTCCACTCTCGTCATTTTTCGGATCCACGAGTTCCTCTTCTTATCTCTCCTGGTTATACCAAGCATGCACCTCTCCATGCTTCTTTGAGTTGTCTGCAGCCTTTGTATGTCTCTTTTAGTTAAGGTCCACGTCTCTGCACCATACGTAAGCACTGGAAGGATGCATTGATCAAACACTTTTCTTTTAAGACATAATGGCATATTGCTCTTGAAAATTATGCTGTTTCTTCCAAAAGCTCTCCAGGCAAGTTTTGTACGCCGATTAATTTCTTCATCAATGTGACCCTCACTTGATATCTGCTGTCCAAGATAAACATACGTATCTGTTATCTCCAGTTTTTCTCCATCAATCGATAAATCTTCATTTCTTGTAAAAGCATTGAACATCACTTTTGTCTTCTGAAAGTTCATTTTTAATCCCACTTCTTTACTCTTGTCAGCAAGTTCCTGGATCATACTCTGCAGCTCTGATGGGGTAGTTGCAAAAATGACTACGTCATCAGCAAAACGAAGGTGGGTTAGATAATCTCCATTAATCTTTATCCCTTTGTTTTCCCAGTTCAGTGATTGAAAGACATTTTCCAATGTGGCATTAAAGAGCTTCGGAGATATGGTGTCGCCTTGTCTCACTCCCTTTCCAATTTTTATGTGTGTTGTATTTTCAAACAGCCGAATCTTTGCACTTGCATTTTCATAGATGTTATTAATAATATTAATGTATGCATCTTCAATACCGCAGGATTTCAGAGCCGTGGTAACTGCTGATGGTTTCACCGAATCAAAGGCTTTTTCATAATCGATAAAAGCCATGCACAATGGAAGTTCATATTCCCTCGCTCTTTCAATTAGTTCTCTCAGTACATGGATATGATCTATTGTGCTGTAGCCACTCCTGAATCCAGCTTGTTCTCTCGGTTGAGCCATGTCCAGTGTTACCTTCAAGCGGTGTGAAAGAACTTTAGTGAAGATTTTATAAACCACTGATAGGAGGCTGATAGGTCTGTAGTTCCTGAGATCCTCAATGTCACCTTTTTTATGTAGCAGGATCATTGTAGCATTGTTCCAATCCTCAGGGATCTTCCCTTCATTAAGGCATCGAGTGAAAATTTGGGCGAGTACTGTTTCAATTTCTCCACTTGCTTCTTGTATGATGTCTATAGTAATTCCATCTTCTCCTGGAGCTTTCCCCCGCTTCATGTTCTTGATTGCATGAGCAACTTCTGCTGGGAGGACTGGAAGAACTCTGGTACCTTTCATGATGTCTGGAGTACATGTATCATCCCTTTCATATAATTTGGAGTAGAAATCTTTCACTCTTGTCAAAATTTCGCCTCTATTTCTTGTTATAGAACCATCTTCTTTTCTCAGAGCCATAATCTGTTTTCTTCCTTTACTGAGATGTCCCTTTGCTATCTTTAGGCTTTGGTTGTTTTCAATTGCTTTCCTCACTAGCTCACAGTTGAATTTCCTGACGTCTTCAGTGATACTTTTTCGTGCTGTCTTGCATAGCTCTATATATTCCACTTTGGAAGTCACATCTTCTTTAGTTGTCCTCATCTCTCTTCTTTTTTGCATCAACATTTTGGTTTTTCCAGATAATTTGTTTACATGCAACTTGTTCTTAGACCCAGCTAATTTTGTTGCTGTTTCCATAAGAGCTTTGGTTACTTTTCTGTTAACTTCCGAAATATCCACTTCTTCCGATGTTAGGCCTTCTAAAGCAGAGAATCTGTTCTTCAGTTCCAACTTGAAAGTATTATGGTGTTTTTTAAGGTTGGTTATGTCAATAGATTTTGTTTGTCTTATGAGCTTGCCACGTTCCAGTTTAGTGTTGAGGTGCATCTTACATCTCACCAATCTATGGTCACTACCTGTGTTGAACTTGTTTAGCACACTGCAGTCTTCGATGACGAATTTTTTGTTACACATAATAAAATCAATTTCACTTGTCATCCCAATTGGATGTCTCCATGTCCATTTCCTGTGTGGCTTTTTCTTGAAAAAGGAATTCAAGATGAAAAATCCTTCTGCCTCTGCAAACTCAACGAGAGTATTTCCACGCTGGTTTCTGTTGCCGTGACCGAATTTACCTACTGAAGTTTCATTCTGTTGCCGGTGCCCTATTTTTGCATTGAAATCTCCCATAATTATCTTCAAGTGCTGCTTACCTTTATTATTTAGATGACGAATTTCCTCATAAAATTCTTCAATTTCTTCTTCAGGATGACTTGTGGTGGGTGCATAAGTTTGAATAATCTGAGCTTGGTATCTTCTCGATAGTTGGATAACGAGTCGTGCAGCTCTGTCAGAGGAACTTTCAACTTCTACCACTTTATCCTTCAGTTTCTTGTTTATTATAAATCCAACACCACTAGTTCTGCCAGTATCTGTCCCACGATAATAGAAGAGATGTCCACTTCATATATATATATATATATGGCCAAACACCTCCAAAATGACTCTACAACTTAAATCTTGGCCCTCAGTCTCCGGCAGCTGGAATGTACCTGGCCAAGGCAGCGGCCAGTGCGACATGAAGGCAGAGGGTGCTAAGAATCCCCGGAGGACCGGACTAGGCTGCCATTTGATGCTGACCTTGGCTACCTATAACGGACGCTCCCTATCTTCTGATTCAAGGCTTCTTGAATTGGAAGAGGAACTACAAAGGATCAAGTGGGACATCGTCGGGCTAAGTGAGGTAAGGAGAAAAGGAGAAGATCTCATTGAACTGAAAAGTGGACATCTCTTCTATTATCGTGGGACAGATACTGGCAGAACTAGTGGTGTTGGATTTATAATAAACAAGAAACTGAAGGATAAAGTGGTAGAAGTTGAAAGTTCCTCTGACAGAGCTGCACGACTCGTTATCCAACTATCGAGTAGATACCAGGCTCAGATTATTCAAACTTATGCACCCACCACAAGTCATCCTGAAGAAGAAATTGAAGAATTTTATGAGGAAATTCGTCATCTAAATAATAAAGGTAAGCAGCACTTGAAGATAATTATGGGAGATTTCAATGCAAAAATAGGGCAACGGCAACAGAATGAAACTTCAGTAGGTAAATTCGGTCACGGCAACAGAAACCAGCGTGGAAATACTCTCGTTGAGTTTGCAGAGGCAGAAGGATTTTTCATCTTGAACTCCTTTTTCAAGAAAAAGACACACAGGGAAATGGACATGGAGAAATCCAATTGGGACGACAAGTGAAATTGATTTTATTATGTGTAACAAAAATTCGTCATCGAAGACTGCAGTGTGCTGAACAAGTTCAACACAGGTAGTGACCATAGATTGGTGAGATGTAAGATGCACCTCAACACTAAACTGGAACGTGGCAAGCTCATAAGACAAACAAAATGTATTGACATAACCAACCTTAAAAAACACCATAATACTTTAAAGTTGGAACTGAAGAACAGATTCTCTGCTTTAGAAGGCCTAACATCGGAAGAAGTGGATATTTCGGAAGTTAACAGAAAAGTAACCAAAGCTCTAATGGAAACAGCAACAAAATTAGCTGGGTCTAAGAACAAGTTGCATGTGAACAAATTATCAGGAAAAACCAAAATGTTGATGCAAAAGAAGAGACATGAGGACAACTAAAGAAGATGTGACTTCCAAAGTGGAATATATAGAGCTATGCAAGACAACACGAAAAAGTATCACTGAAGACGTAAGGAAATTCAACTGTGAGCTAGTGAGGAAAGCAATTGAAAACAACCAAAGCCTTAAGATAGCAAAGGGACATCTCAGTAAGGGAAGAAAACAGATTATGGCTCTGAGAAAAGAAGATGGTTCTATAACAAGAAATAGAGGCGAAATTTTGACAAGAGTGAAAGATTTCTACTCCAAATTATATGAAAGGGATGATACATGTACTCCAGACATCATGAAAGGTACCAGAGTTCTTCCAGTCCTCCCAGCAGAAGTTGCTCATGCAATCAAGAACATGAAGCGGGGAAAGCTCCAGGAGAAGGTGGAATTACTATAGACATCATACAAGAAGCAAGTGGAGAAATTGAAACAGTACTCGCCCAAATTTTCACTCGATGCCTTAATGAAGGGAAGATTCCTGAGGATTGGAACAACGCTACAATGATCCTGCTACATAAAAAAGGTGACATTGAGGATCTCAGGAACTACAGACCTATCAGCCTCCTATCAGTGGTTTATAAAATCTTCACTAAAGTTCTTTCACACCGCTTGAAGGTAACACTGGACATGGCTCAACCGAGAGAACAAGCTGGATTCAGGAGTGGCTACAGCACAATAGATCATATCCACGTACTGAGAGAACTAATTGAAAGAGCGAGGGAATATGAACTTCCATTGTGCATGGCTTTTATCGATTATGAAAAAGCCTTTGATTCGGTGAAACCATCAGCAGTTACCACGGCTCTGAAATCCTGCGGTATTGAAGATGCATACATTAATATTATTAATAACATCTATGAAAATGCAAGTGCAAAGATTCGGCTGTTTGAAAATACAACACACATAAAAATTGGAAAGGGAGTGAGACAAGGTGACACCATATCTCCGAAGCTCTTTAATGCCACATTGGAAAATGTCTTTCAATCACTGAACTGGGAAAACAAAGGGATAAAGATTAATGGAGATTATCTAACCCACCTTCGTTTTGCTGATGACGTAGTCATTTTTGCAACTACCCCATCAGAGCTGCAGAGTATGATCCAGGAACTTGCTGACAAGAGTAAAGAAGTGGTATTAAAAATGAACTTTCAGAAGACAAAAGTGATGTTCAATGCTTTTACAAGAAATGAAGATTTATCGATTGATGGAGAAAAACTGGAGATAACTGATACATATGTTTATCTTGGACAGCAGATATCAAGTGAGGGTCACATTGATGAAGAAATTAATCGGCGTACAAAACTTGCCTGGAGAGCTTTTGGAAGAAACAGCATAATTTTCAAGAGCAATATGCCATTATGTCTTAAAAGAAAAGTGTTTGATCAATGCATCCTTCCAGTGCTTACGTATGGTGCAGAGACGTGGACCTTAACTAAAAGAGACATACAAAGGCTGCAGACAACTCAAAGAAGCATGGAGAGGTGCATGCTTGGTATAACCAGGAGAGATAAGAAGAGGAACTCGTGGATCCGAAAAATGACGAGAGTGGAAGACATCATGATCAGAGTTAAATCCCCAGAAATGGCAATGGGCTGGACATACTGCCAGAAGGACAGACCATAGATGGACAGCCGAAATTTTAGATTGGATTCCAAGGGACAGGAAAAGACCCAGAAAAGACCACATGGGAGATGGGTGGATGAAATTCGTAAATATGCGGGAGTGACATGGAGGAGACTGGCACAAGACAGACCGTTGTGGAGGAAACTTGGGGAGACCTTCGTCCAGCAGTGGATTGATAATGGTTGACAATGATGATGATGATGATATATATATATATATATATATATATATATATATATACTTAAGAGCAAAACTGAAGACTAAGGAAAAAATTTTAGAATTTAAAACGAAGGGTGCAAAATAACCTGAAAATCAAAACGCGCAACGCAGCAGTTTTGAAAATTCAGAATTCACATTCTATAAAGAAGATACCTAAGCAAAAAAAAAATACATATATAATTTTGACTCACACCTAATACAACATAGAAAAGGTTATGTATCTACCTGTGTGAGTAAAAGGAGAAAAGATAAAAAAATAAAATAAAACAACTGAATGTAGAAGGTGTCGAGAATACTGAGCCTTGGCTTTATCAAGGACCAGCAAAAACTCTGCATTTTCTCACTTCCACAAAGACCTAGTTGGAAATGGGTTTCTGCAAGGCCATAGATGCAAGTAACATTCCCACCTAAAATAGTTTAAAAAATATATATATAAGTCATGTCCTCCGTAGAGTAGCATGACCTAGCACTAGTTAACAATTTCGCTTGCATCCATTAACCTTCATGGCCCGACCCATGCTCTTCATCTGTTACTATTAAACAGAGAGAAGAAGATAAAAGAGAACTCAAGCTGTGAGAGTGACATAATAGATAGAAATGATTTTCAGCTATAACGAAATTCCAAGTTCGTTTGAGAGAGAATTTAAACCTGAAAAACAATGCAAAAGAAATCCAAATTTTACATTGCAATTAAAAAAGGAAATGTTAATTTATAACGAACAGATTTTTGAAAGAAAACTTGAGTCTAAAACCCCCTACTCTACAACTTATGACAGCACGAAAACGAGAATAAGTTAAAGATAATAATTAACTAAAGAAAACTTTGTGAAAGTTATATACCTTAAACAGTTAGTTGCAATATGTACAAAGTATTTCAGCAGTGCTTTAAGTGCATAATTAATTAGTTATTAAGAACTTAACTACTTTGAAAAAACAGCGCATAGACAGCGCATAGAAAAGGAACAAGCTTAGCCTTCTTCTGTTCCTAGGTACCCCAAAAGACGCTCAAAGTTACAAAGAAAAGTAAGAGTTAAAACCCGCAAAAATGTTAACAGACAAACCAATGCCTAAAAGCTGAAAAGCTAAAAAACGACAGAGAAAAGGTACATGAAGTACAAACATTGAACTTATAAAACCTAGAACCCAAAAACAAGGAAGAGAGCTTACCTCTTGTGTGACAAAAACTTTTCTCCTCACAAGAGGAGAACATGGCTGACCCCTTCCGCCACTCCCTAGACGCTGGGGGGCAGTGAGGGTGGGGCTGATGGCCTCCTCATACAGCAAGAAACCAACGCGCGGAGATTTTAACCAGAGAAAAAAAATATAAACTTAAGACTGTGGATCTGTATGATCAGAATGAGCAGAATTAACTCTCCAGAATACATGAGAAATATTATAAAATACACGAGCAGTTTATTTAATAATCTTTGCATGTATTAAATCACCTTAGTGAGCTTCTATAGATTAATCAGAATCTTATTAATTTTAATGTTGGTTTTACTATTTTTAGTATAGCTATCCTAGTGATGAATAACTAGTTTTCTTTTTTATTTGTTTTTATTTTCTTTTATAAACAGATTTTTAAGCTTTTTTTGTGATTTTGTTTATATTATTTAATTTTTTGTTTTAATAGGACCGTCATATCCATAGCACTAAGGTTCCTTTAGGTAGTTAATAGGCATCCTCTAGCCAACTTCCTTACGGCTTTGATTGGTCAGAATCATATTATTAACTGTGTAGAAAATTAAAGCAGATCTGCCAACCTTACTCTATTATTCAGAATAATTTTTCTTAAAGTTCTTTTGATGAAAGAAGAAGGAATTTCGTTCTCTAGAAAACTTTCTAATAGTATATTAATGTGGTAATTGAAATCCAAATTGTTGCTGCAAATTCTTGAAATTCTTAGGACCTGAGAAATTAGTACATTCTCAATTACTTTGGTTGAAATGTTATTATTCCAGTGTAGATATTTAATTACTTTGAAAGGAAAATTAACTCTTTTATCAAAGAGGCTAATAGATGGGTTACCTCTGTTGAGCTTAATGCTTAAGTCTAGGAACTCAAGTTCCTGATTACTGTGGTTGGTTTTACATAAGTTAAGAGAGCTAGGATAGATATTATCAAAATCACTCTCTATAACTTCTGAATTATTGATACACAGCAGATCATCAATATATCTAAAAGTGTAAAGGTAGTTATCTGAGCAGGTGGGGTGATTTTTAATGAATTTATATTCCTTAAAGAACAGGAATAGATTAGCGATATTTGTGGACGTTGATGTTTGGTTCTTTTTGCATTGTTTTTCAGGTTTAAATTCTCTCTCAAACGAACTTGGAATTTCGTTATAGCTGAAAATCATTTCTATCTATTATGTCACTCTCACAGCTTGAGTTCTCTTTTATCTTCTTCTCTCTGTTTAATAGTAACAGATGAAGAGCATGGGTCGGGCCATGAAGGTTAATGGATGCAAGCGAAATTGTTAACTAGTGCTAGGTCATGCTACTCTACGGAGGACATGACTTATATATATATTTTTTAAACTATTTTAGGTGGGAATGTTACTTGCATCTATGGCCTTGCAGAAACCCATTTCCAACTAGGTCTTTGTGGAAGTGAGAAAATGCAGAGTTTTTGCTGGTCCTTGATAAAGCCAAGGCTCAGTATTCTCGACACCTTCTACATTCAGTTGTTTTATTTTATTTTTTTATCTTTTCTCCTTTTACTCACACAGGTAGATACATAACCTTTTCTATGTTGTATTAGGTGTAGTCAAAATTATATATGAATTTTTTGCTTAGGTATCTTCTTTATAGAATATATATATATATATATATATATACACACACACACACACACAAAGAAATATACTTTGTTATTAAAAATTATTGTACATATCTTATTTTCCCCCGTCATTATTAGCGGGCTTTCACCTAGTACATATATACAGGGTGTCCGAGAATTATTGGACACATTACAAAATTATGTACAAAAAAAACTATGAGCATTGTCTGTTTTTCTATGTCACATATTACTAACACGGTTTCTATATTTTTGTTTTGCAGAATTGTTATTCCCAGAATCCGATAGATGGCGCTAGGTGTGGCCTGATGAGGAATGTATGAGAAATGCGCAATCAGTACTCATGCCATCCGTACAGCAGAAGGAGATGTGTGTGCAATGGCTTGCGGAATTAAAGTCTGTCATTAAAGTTAAAAGACGGTACCGTTTAGACTTTAGAGTATGGTTGTAATCCTCCGTCAACGAATTCAGTTAAGCGGTGAATGAAACAGTTTAAAGAAACTGGCAATGTGGAACATCGTGGAGGAGCCGGTAGGCCTAGCGTCAGCGTTGAGACGGTTGACCAAGTTAAAGAAAGTTTCCGACGAAGCCCCAGGAAATCCGTTCGTAAAGCAAGCAGAGAACTGTGCATTTCGAAATCGACAGTTCACGATATCTTGCACAAGAAATTAAAGTTCCATGCTTATAAAATTCAAATAGTGCAAAAGATGCATGTAAATGATCACACTCTGCGATACGATTTCGCTGTGCATATGCTGAATCGAGTGGAAAACGACGAAAACTTTCTCAGTAAGTTTTAGTGATGAATCCACATTTCATGTATCAGGTATTGTGAATCGTCACAACTGTAGGATATGGGGCAGTGAACCGCCTCATGCTGCTATTGAACTTTAACGTGATTCTCCAAAAGTTAATGTGTGGTGCGCCCCATCAAAAAGAGAAGTGATTGGCCCTTTCTTCTTCTGCGAAAAAAACATAAATGGTGACATTTACTTGGATATGCTAGAAAATTTCGCTATACCCCAGATCAAAAGATATGACAACGCAGTTTTCTAACAAGACGGTGCGCCTCCGCATTGGTCAACGTGTGTACGTAAGTGCCTAAATGAGCATTTCTCCAACAGATGGATTGGGCGTGGTGGTCCCATTCCGTGGCCTCCTTGCTCTCCCGATCTAACTCCATTGGATTATTTCATGTGGGGTTATGTGAAGGATCGTGTCTATCAGACGCCTTGTACTGATTTGCAGAAACTGAATCAGCGTATCACAGCGGCTATTAATTCCATAACTCCTCAAATGCTTGCCAATACATGGCATGAAATCGAGTATCGCTTGGACGTACTACGAGCAACCAAGGGATCGCACATCGAAATTTATTGACTTGTGCAGTTACATTGTAAGTTAGTACAGTCAGTTTGTTTCTATGTGTTTAATGTTTTGTTTTATATAATTTTGTAATATGTCCAATAATTCTCGGACACCCTGTATATATATATGTACTAGGTGTGTATATATATAAGGCGAAAGCCCATTATTAATGACGGGAAACTAAATGCTGGAAGTGGTATCTCTCTCTCTCTCTATATATATATATATAAATACACACACACACACTGGCGGAAAGTGAAAAAAGAACACCATGAAGGAGACGTCTGATACCAACGAAATTTATACAGCATAATAACGGAATACAGAGGATAACCTGATCAAAACATTATGGCAAAATACAGCTGTATTTTCTGGTAAACTGAAAAATAACATTTCCATGTAACATGGTTAGTACGAGGTTGAACCGCCATGAACTGCGTCACACTGTGCAATTCTGGCATGGAGTCTGTCGTACAGATGCTGGATGTAAGCTTGGGGTATTGAGTTCCAAGCATCCTCAACCTGGACGGGTGAATCGGGGATGGTCGTTGCTGGCCGTGGAGACCGGATAAGTCGTTGTCCCATAAAATCCCACACGTGCTCAATGGGGGACAAATCCGGTGAACGTGCAGGCAAGGGAAGTTGTCTCACACCCTGAAGTGCATGTTGCGTTGCAAGTGCCGTGTGTGGGCGTGCGTTATCTTGCTGGAAAACACCACGATGGGCCGACCTTACAAATGGCACAACAACGGGCTGAATGATGTTGTTGATGTAGGAGGTGATGTTAAACGTACCCGGTACAAACACTAGTTGTGTACGGGAGTGATAGCTGATCGCTCCCCACACCAGGAGACCAGGTGTAGGCCCTTTGTGTCGCTGGCGGATGTAAGAAGGGTGAAGACGCTCCCCTGTGCGTCTGCTAACACGCATACGGCCATCTGAGGCTCCCAAGCAGAATCTGCTTTCATCGCTGAACACGACAGATCGCCATTGCGTCCTCCAGTGCAGACGTTGGCGACACCACTGCAGCCGTTGCTGGAGTCAGAGGTACACATGCCAGAGGCACACGTGCACGTAGTCCTGCATCCAGTAGACGGTTGCGGATTGTTCGCAGAGTCACCTCAGGTGCAACGGCAGCTCGGATTTGCGTCGCAGTGGATGTTCTGCTTGACAACGCCGCTGTTCTTATGCGTCGATCGGTCCGCTCATCAGTCCGTCTGTGACTCCCGGTTCCGCGTCCTCTCGTGTGGGAATGTCCCTCGGACAATCTACGCCGCCATCGTACCACCACCGATATTTCCCGTCTAATTCGCTCCGCAATACGACGATACGACCACCCGGCCTCGCGGAGTCCGACTAGACGACCTCGCTCAAAGTCCGATAACTGCTGAAATCGTACACGTCTTCCATGTCCAGGCATTGCAGCTTCTTCAGGATCTTCGTACGTGTCCGTACGCCGACGACTGATTACATTCACTTCGCCGTACTCCTTAAATACCACCGACGATAATTTGCCTATTATGCCATGCTGTGGCGTAAGCGCTCTCCGGTTGGTCCCGAAATTAACATCACACCTACGTAAACTCGACCCCATTAACATATGTAAATTTCATGATCGTCTGCCAATTCCTTCTTGGTGTTCTTTTTTCACTTTCCGCCAGTGTATATTGACGATCTCATAAGTTTTTGTTCGGAAGGTTGTAGCTTCGATATTCAGTCCTGTTACCCCGAGGAACTAGTTTTGACAGAAACCAGTAAGGACTTCAAAGTTGCTTTTCTGGATATGGAAATCGTATTACGGCGAGGAAAATGTTTAACGGATGTTTATGACAAGAGAGCTTAGTTTGCATTTTGTACTAACTTATTAAGTTCCTGGTCTTCCAGAATCCTTGGATCCATACATAGAAATATTATAATTTCACAATTTTTTCGGATCACTAGGATATGTAATAACGAAAACAGTATTATAAAACAGTTAAAATTTCTTTTTTTTTTTTTTACTCTAAAAAGGAATGGTTATCTCTATAAGTTCTGTTATTCACATTTTAGGAAGTTATTAAATATATTTAACCAAAATACTTCATACAAAATTAGAATTTGTAACATAATCATTTGAAACTTTTTGAATTAACTAATTCATTAGGGCCACAATAAAGTAGTTTTTTCCTCCGAGTCGCCCCGGAGAACTATAACAATAAGCTTTACTTTCTTCCACATTTGAGGTCTTTCTTTTGGACGGTTTTCTGTGCTTCATTTGGACTTTTAGTAGTTGGAGTGTCTATTGGGAATACAGAGATTTTACGAACATACCATTGCTGAATGGATCTACTTGAGTTGGTTTCGAGAGTAGATGTGGCCTTATCTCATATGGCATGTTAACCGTATCTCACACAGAATGGATACATACGAGGGGAGCATGAGCTATGTTTATTTTGGATTTATATCATCATCATCATCATTGTCAACCATTATCAATCCACTGCTGGACGAAGGTCTCCCCAAGTTTCCTCCACAACGGTCTGTCTTGTGCCAGTCTCCTCCATGTCACTCCCGCATATTTACGAATTTCATCCACCCATCTCCCATGTGGTCTTTTTCTGGGTCTTTTCCTGTCCCTTGGAATCCAATCTAAAATTTCGGCTGTCCATCTATGGTCTGTCCTTCTGGCAGTATGTCCAGCCCATTGCCATTTCAGGGATTTAACTCTGATCATGATGTCTTCCACTCTCGTCATTTTTCGGATCCACGAGTTCCTCTTCTTATCTCTCCTGGTTATACCAAGCATGCACCTCTCCATTCTTCTTTGAGTTGTCTGCAGCTTTTGTATGTCTCTTTTAGTTAAGGTCCACGTCTCTGCACCATACGTAAGCACTGGAAGGATGCATTGATCAAACACTTTTCTTTTAAGACATAATGGCATATTGCTCTTGAAAATTATGCTGTTTCTTCCAAAAGCTCTCCAGGCAAGTTTTGTACGCCGATTAATTTCTTCATCAATGTGACCCTCACTTGATATCTGCTGTCCAAGATAAACATACGTATCTGTTATCTCCAGTTTTTCTCCATCAATCGATAAATCTTCATTTCTTGTAAAAGCATTGAACATCACTTTTGTCTTCTGAAAGTTCATTTTTAATCCCACTTCTTTACTCTTGTCAGCAAGTTCCTGGATCATACTCTGCAGCTCTGATGGGGTAGTTGCAAAAATGACTACGTCATCAGCAAAACGAAGGTGGGTTAGATAATCTCCATTAATCTTTATCCCTTTGTTTTCCCAGTTCAGTGATTGAAAGACATTTTCCAATGTGGCATTAAAGAGCTTCGGAGATATGGTGTCACCTTGTCTCACTCCCTTTCCAATTTTTATGTGTGTTGTATTTTCAAACAGCCGAATCTTTGCACTTGCATTTTCATAGATGTTATTAATAATATTAATGTATGCATCTTCAATACCGCAGGATTTCAGAGCCGTGGTAACTGCTGATGGTTTCACCGAATCAAAGGCCTTTTCATAATCGATAAAAGCCATGCACAATGGAAGTTCATATTCCCTCGCTCTTTCAATTAGTTCTCTCAGTACGTGGATATGATCTATTGTGCTGTAGCCACTCCTGAATCCAGCTTGTTCTCTCGGTTGAGCCATGTCCAGTGTTACCTTCAAGCGGTGTGAAAGAACTTTAGTGAAGATTTTATAAACCACTGATAGGAGGCTGATAGGTCTGTAGTTCCTGAGATCCTCAATGTCACCTTTTTTATGTAGCAGGATCATTGTAGCATTGTTCCAATCCTCAGGAATCTTCCCTTCATTAAGGCATCGAGTGAAAATTTGGGCGAGTACTGTTTCAATTTCTCCACTTGCTTCTTGTATGATGTCTATAGTAATTCCATCTTCTCCTGGAGCTTTCCCTCGCTTCATGTTCTTGATTGCATGAGCAACTTCTGCTGGGAGGACTGGAAGAACTCTGGTACCTTTCATGATGTCTGGAGTACATGTAACATCCCTTTCATATAATTTGGAGTAGAAATCTTTCACTCTTGTCAAAATTTCGCCTCTATTTCTTGTTATAGAACCATCTTCTTTTCTCAGAGCCATAATCTGTTTTCTTCCCTTACTGAGATGTCCCTTTGCTATCTTAAGGCTTTGGTTGTTTTCAATTGTTTTCCTCACTAGCTCACAGTTGAATTTCCTTACGTCTTCAGTGATACTTTTTCGTGTTGTCTTGCATAGCTCTATATATTCCACTTTGGAAGTCACATCTACTTTAGTTGTCCTCATCTCTCTTCTTTTTTGCATCAACATTTTGGTTTTTCCTGATAATTTGTTCACATGCAACTTGTTCTTAGACCCAGCTAATTTTGTTGCTGTTTCCATTAGAGCTTTGGTTACTTTTCTGTTAACTTCCGAAATATCCACTTCTTCCGATGTTAGGCCTTCTAAAGCAGAGAATCTGTTCTTCAGTTCCAACTTGAAAGTATTATGGTGTTTTTTAAGGTTG
The DNA here is from genome assembly GCA_039090855.1 of Macrothele yani. NCBI lineage: Eukaryota > Metazoa > Arthropoda > Arachnida > Araneae > Macrothelidae > Macrothele > Macrothele yani. The sequence goes on along the minus strand of CM077016.1, from coordinate 68,125,255 downwards.
GTTATGTCAATACATTTTGTTTGTCTTATGAGCTTGCCACGTTCCAGTTTAGTGTTGAGGTGCATCTTACATCTCACCAATCTATGGTCACTACCTGTGTTGAACTTGTTCAGCACACTGCAGTCTTCGATGACGAATTTTTTGTTACACATAATAAAATCAATTTAACTTGTCGTCCCAATTGGATGTCTCCATGTCCATTTCCTGTGTGGCTTTTTCTTGAAAAAGGAGTTCAAGATGAAAAATCCTTCTGCCTCTGCAAACTCAACGAGAGTATTTCCACGCTGGTTTCTGTTGCCGTGACCGAATTTACCTACTGAAGTTTCATTCTGTTGCCATTGCCGTGGGATAGCATTTCCTCTGATCCCGATGGTATAGTTATACCGCTATTGGCGGTCGTCAGAGCCCCTTTAGTGGGAACAGGATGCACCACGAGAAGGCGGGGTTGACATTTGTCAAGGAGAGGCTGTGATGTTACGCATCACCTGACCTTACATCCCGGATTTATATACACTGCCGGAAAGTGAAAAAAGAACACCAAGAAGGAATTGGCGGACGATCATGAAATTTACATATGTTAATGGGGTCGAGTTTACGTAGGTGTGATGTTAATTTCGGGACCAACCGGTGAGCGCTTACGCCACAGCACGGCATAATATGCAAATTATCGTCGGTGGTATTTAAGGAGTACGGCGAAGTGAATGTAATCAGTCGTCGGCGTACGGACACGTGCGAAGACCCTGAAGAAGCTGCAATGCCTGGACATGGAAGACGTGTACGATTTCAGCAGTTATCGGACTTTGAGCGAGGTCGTCTAGTCGGACTCCGCGAGGCCGGGTGGTCGTATCGTCGTATTGCGGAGCGAATTGGACGGGAAGTATCGGTGGTGGTACGATGGTGGCGTAGATGGTCCGAAGAACATTCCCACACGAGAAGACGTGGAACCGGGAGTCACAGACGGACTGATGAGCGGACCGATCGACGCATAAGAAGAGCGGCGTTGTCGAGCAGAACATCCACTGCGACGCAAATCCGAGCTGCCGTTGCATCTGAGGTGACTGTGCGAACAATCCGCAACCGTCTACTGGATGCAGGACTACGTGCACGTGTGCCTCTGGCATGTGTACCTCTGACTCCAGCCCACCGTCAGGAACGGCTGCAGTGGTGTTGCGAACGTCTGCACTGGAGAACGCCATGGCGATCTGTCGTGTTCAGCGATGAAAGCAGATCCTACTTGGGAGCCTTCGATGGCCGTATGCGTGTTCGCAGACGCACAGGGGAGCGTCTTCACCCTTCTTACATCCGCCAGCGACACACAGGGCCTATACCTGGTCTCCTGGTGTGGGGAGCAATCAGCTATCACTCCCGCACACAACTAGTGTTTGTACCGGGTACGTTAAACAGCACCTCCTACATCAACATCATTCAGCCTGTTGTTGTGCCATTTGTAAGATCGGTCCATAGTGGTGTTTTCCAGCAAGATAACGCACGCCCACACACGGCACGTGCAACGCAACATGCACTTCAGGGTGTGAGACAACTTCCCTTGCCTGCACGTTCACCGGATTTGTCCCCCATTGAGCACGTGTGGGATTTTATGGGACAACGACTTATCCGGTCTCCACGGCCAGCCACGACCATCCCCGATTTACGCGTCCAGGTAGAGGATGCTTGGAACTCAGTACCCCAAACTTACATCCAACATCTGTACGACAGACTCCTGGCCAGAATTGCACAGTGTGACGCAGTTCATGGCGGTTCAACCTCGTACTAACCATGTTACATGGAAATGTTATTTTTCAATTTGCCAGTGTATGTATGTCCTTTATATTCTATATTTCAGTACGTTTTGTCCGTTAAGAAGACAAGGTAAGATATTATTGTGTATTTGACATATTTCAGTGGTGTTATGTTTAATTATAGATCTATTGCTGTGTTACTTTGAGAGTTCGGGTAGAAAAGACAGATGGACAATAAATTTTGTAAGTCCAAATTCGGTTGCAACCACAATTTCTTTAAAATTAGGTATCAGGCTATCTCATGAAACCCGAGCCCGACTGGCTCGGGGCTCCCGGGTTTGTTTCCCTGAAGAGTGGTTCGGGGGTTCGGAGCCATTTGATACGATATTTATGTGGGTTTTTCATTTCCTTATTGGTATCTCCGTAATTTTGTTGAGTGACGTTTAGGTATCGTTTGTCGTTCTCCTTTTTCTTTTGCTGTGGTCTGGAGTTCATTTGTTGTCATGTACATGTTCAGGAGGTGTTGCTTGTAGTTATTTATATATATATATATACCCAGAAATCAGGCCACACATGCCCAGCATGTCCTAATTTCGGCGGGGAAACCTAAAATACACGGCCGAGAGGCTCCAGTACTGGCCGGGAGGCTCCAGTACCTCATACTGATCAACGTTGCCGTTGATCATACTGGCTCCAGTACCCCATAGAACACAGGGAACGTTGCCGTTGATGCTGCTACTGGCTCCAGTACCCCATAGAACACAGGGAACGTTGCCGTTGATGCTACTACTGGCTCCACTATACCATAGAACACAGGGAACGTTGCCGTTGATGCTACTACTGGCTCCACTACCCCATAGAACACAGGGAACGTTGCCGTTGATGCTACTACTGGCTCCAGTACCCCATAGAACACAGGTAACGTTGCCGTTGATGCTACTACTGGCTCCAGTACCCCATAGAACACAGGGAACGTTGCCGTTGTTGCTACTACTGGCTCCAGTATCCCATAGAACACAGGGAACGTTGCCGTTGATGCTACTACTGGCTCCAGTATCCCATAGAACACAGGGAACGTTGCCGTTGATGCTACTACTGGCTCCAGTACCCCATAGAACACAGGGAACGTTGCCGTTGATGCTACTACTGGCTCCAGTACCCCATAGAACACAGGGAACGTTGCCGTTGATGCTACTACTGGCTCCAGTACCCCATAGAACACAGGGAACGTTGCCGTTGATGCTACTACTGGCTCCAGTACCCCATAGAACACAGGGAACGTTGCCGTTGATGCTACTACTGTCTCCAGTACCCCATAGAACACAGGGAACGTTGCCGTTGATGCTACTACTGGCTCCAGTACCCCATAGAACACAGGGTACGTTGTCGTTGATGCTACTACTGGCTCCAGAATTGTGTCGCACGCTGGGCGGATGTTACGATGCGTGCCAGACGCCGCTGCCCACGATCATCCAGAGCTTTTCTACGGCCACACTGGTCTCGCACTCTGGACGTTTTCCCTGAGTTTGTGTAGTCCAAGTACACCCTTGAAATTGTTGACCGTGTAAATCCAAATTTCGTGATAATTTCCGAGATGTAGTGACTCATCTTCCCGGGGCGCCGACTATCATACCACGTTTGAAATCGCTTAAATCCTCATAAGCTGCCATCTGAACTGCGAATGCTACTACTTGAACTTGCGGAGATATCTGCCTCTATATAATCGTCGTTTGAGGACGATACCATTTACCGCATGGATGTAATAGAAAATGGTAGCGCCCTTCCCAGTTTTTTTTTTTTTGGCACCTGTGTATGTAGAGTAAATTATCAAGCAAAGGTCATCGCTCTTTTCCACGTTCATAAGTGAGTCACGGAAAAGTTCTCATCGGTCGCCACCGGGAATCGAACCCAGGGTCTTCCTGTCCGGCGCGTAACTGGAAGACCTTGGGTTCGATTCCCGGTGGCGACCGATGAGAACTTTTCCGTGACTCACTTATGAACGTGGAAAGAGCGATGACCTCTGCTTGATGTTCCTAATCCACGTCAATAGTGTGTATTAAATATTCATTCGCCTCCTAGTTATTTGTTCAGTTGCGGCTTACCATCTTTGGTGAATCCCCAGCATTGTGCGGGGCTCCAAGAAGCAACCTGCCATGTAGTTTGGCAGTTAGTCGTCGTATGTGAGTCTGGAGAATTCGAGGCCGCTGTGGTGCAGTGGTAGCATGTCCGGCGCGTAACTGGAAGGCCCTGGGTTCGATTCCCGGTGGCGACCGATGAGAATTTTTCCGTGACCTACTTATGAACGTGGAAAAAGCGATGACCTCTGCTTGATGTTCCTAATCCACGTCCATAGTGTGTATTAATTAGAGTAAATTATTTTAGTATAAATAAATTTTATAATCTGTTGTATTATTGGGTTGTCGGAAAAGTCATGACGTATTTTGGCACCCGATGGCGGTTGGGCGGTTTTGAAAGTACTAGAAGCATGCTTAGCTATGTTATCGCTACGGCATTCGACAATGCCAGTTCTCGCTGGAGTCTCAAAGGAAGAGTGGGCGATTTGGTTGATTCGTGGAGATTTGACATGAAGTTGAAGATGGAAGACCAAACTGTGTATTTTCGCCATATTTTACTGTTTTACTTCCGTAAAGGGAAGAACGCGCGTCAAGCTTGTGAAAAGTTGCGTAAAGTGTACGGTGATAATGCTCTACAAGAACGTCGGTGCCAGCGGTGGTTCGCAAAATTCCGTGCTGGCGATTTTGACCTTAACGATGCTCCTTGGTCCGGGAGGCCAACCGAGGTTGATGACGACCAAATCAAGGCATTGATCGAGTCAAACCCACGTTACACGACACGAGATATTGCAGTCATATTGCACATCCATCATTCATGCGTTCACGACCACCTGAAGAAGCTGGGATACGTAAGCAAGCTTGATGTGTGGGTTCCTCATGAACTCAAAGAAGCTCAATTGACGGCGCGTATAAACATCTGCGATATGCTCATTAAACGTAAGGAAAACGACCCTTCTTTTGAAGCGACTGATAAGTGGTGACGAAAAGTGAATTGTGAACAACAATGTGCTGCGCAAACGGTCTTGGTGCCGACGTGCTGCTTCGCCTCAAACGACATCCAAAGCACACATTCATCAGCAGAAGGTTCTGGTCTCAGTGTGGTGGGATTTTAAAGGTGTCGTGTTTTTCGAGCTCCTACCACGGAACCAAACAATCAATTCGAATGTGTACTGTCGGCAATTGGACAGTTTGAACGAATCCATCATCCAGAAACGTCCAGAGCTCGTTCATCGTAAAGGTGTTGTGTTCCATCACGACAACGCGAGACCACATACAAGTTTGGTCACCCGCCAAAAATTATTGGAGCTTGGGTGGGATGTGTTGCCACACCCAGGGCCTGATTACTGCACGGGCCATGTTAAATTGTTTCTGAAAAAAATACTTATAATAATTGTTGAACTTATCATTATTGTGAACGTAATATTTTACGGGGTTTCATTGATCGTTTGAGGTATGACTATCGTCTATCGGTTTTCAGCAGTATGGAATTTATCGTGGGTCTTCTAAACGCAGTGATATGTTCTTGTCAGTCAACAAACCAACCAACGATGAACAATTAAATAAGATACATTTTTGATTTGCAAATGTATCACCAAGTGTATCACGGCTTGCCACTGGTGAAAATTCGTTAAGTACGAGTCACGTGATCCTGTGAGTAATGACTGTTTCATGCTATCATCTACAACCGTAGTTGCCAGATTTCCAATTGAATTCTGTTAAAGTTAAACCGCAACTGTAATCGTATTTCGTATGTGGTAGAGGATTCCGAGTTGTAAATTAAACTAAATGGATTTATCAGTTGAGAATTTTGAGATATTAGTATTACAATATCTTCACGAAAATATCTTTCAGGTGCTTGTAAAAGAAAAAGTAGTAACGATATTCGACTTCAGTTGCTATCTCATAAAGGGGCTATTGAGAAATTCATCACAAGTTCAAAAAAGATGTTCCCGTAGATGAACAGGGTAACTCTTCTAGTGCTGAACTCGAAGTAGGAGATCATTTTAATAACAAACTGTTATGCATGAGTTCTTCCCAGACTCAAGAAAGGGGCAACATAGAGCCTGAAGATGTGTTTTGCAATAGTTCTCCGTTCACAGAAAATGTAAACACAGCAGATTCACAATTCAGTCTTTGCAAAGTGCAAGTTTGCCACCACGTGGTGAATTCAGCAGTCCAAGTATTGAAAACCAACATAGTAGTAATAATGATGATCAGTCAAAATGTCAACATTTATTTTCTGTAGATGTCGGTTTGTGGCCTCATTTTATTAAAGACGAGTTTCGTGAGCGTTTCATTTGTAACAGACCAAGTCAGAATATTGGCCAAGTTTCTAGTTCAAAACGTGTTATTTTGAAAAGAGAACGCATGCTCACAGAACAAAACTTTTATCGCAAGAAGAAAAATAATGAGTTGGTGAACAGAGAGTGGTTAGTATATTCTCCAGCTAAACGTGCACTTTTTGTTATGTGTGTAAACTGTTCAATTCCAGTGATCAAGCTTTATGTAAGGATGGATTTTCCTACTGGAAAAATACTGCAGAGAGACTTCAGGAACATGAAAACTCCATCATTCATAGAAATTTGGTAATCTGTCTGTCACAGAGGGTTACACTCTCTTCACGTGTGGATAATTTGCTAATTGAGGAATATCAGCAGGAGTGTCAGTAATGGAGGAAAGTTTTGACTAGAGTTGGGGCTGTAATAAAGTCTCTTGCTTTACGTAAACTTGCTTTGTTTGGGGAAAACTAAACACTCCATTCCCTACAGAGCGGTAATTTCCTTGGAACTTTGGAGCTGGTAAGCCTTTTCGATCCATTCTTGGCAGACCATTTAGTAAAATACGGAAATATTGGTACTGGTAATGCAAATTACCTATCTTCTACTACTGTGACTGAATTAATTCAAATTATGGCACAAAAAGTATTGAATGCAGTAGTTGCAGAAATTTAGAAAGCCAGATATTTTGGTTTAATTGTGGATTCTACTCCTGATGTTGCACAGGTAGACCAGTTGGCAGTAGCTGTACGTTATGTGACTGAAAACGGAGATCCTGTTCAGCGTTTTTTGAAATTTGTATCAATCTATGGCCATGATTCCAGTCATCTAATTCATACTGTGACATCCTAGCTTAAACAACTTGGCATAGATATAATTAATTGCAGAGGACAGTCCTACGACAATGCCAGCAACATGTCTGGCAAATACTCAGGGTTACAGGCCAAGGTAAAGGAACTGTGCCCATTAGCTGAATATGTGCCGTGCGCAGGTCACTCGTTAAATTTAGTTGGAGTTCATGCAGTTGAGTGCTGTCAACAAGCTATTTCCTTCTTTGGATTAGTGCAGAGCATATTTGATTTTTTTTCAGTTCTCCTCGTCGGTGGGAAACTCTTTCTTCAGAACTAGCTGGTGGACTTCGTGTAAAAACATTATCTGAAACTAGATGGTCTGCCGCTGCTGATGCATCTAAAGCTCTTCGGCAAGGTTAACAAAACATCATGAAAGCCTTGCTTATTGTAACCGATGATGTCAATGGAAAAAATGCCTACAAAGTACGAAGCAAAAGTACTTCTGCACAAAATGGAGAAGTTTGAGACTGCTGTTTTAACAGTTGTATGGGATAAAATTTTGCAACGTTTGAACAGTGTTAATAAGACGCTCCAGTCTGTTACTGAGGATATATCAGCCCTAGTACCAATGTATACCTCATTAGTTATATTTGTACAGTCAGTGCGTGATGAGTTTGACAAGTATGAGCTTGAGGCGAAAAATTTAGTGGAAAACAAGTATTCAGTGAAGCGTAAAAGTAAAGTGCCAAAAAAGTCGAATGCTTGATGATAGTGCATCTATTGAACTTCAGCAGTCTGATAGAGATTACTTTATTATACTGTGTCACTATGTCATATGTGATTCACTGATTTCAGAGCTTGAAAGGAGGAAACAAGCATATGTAACCATTAATGATCGATTTAGCTTTTTAATGAAAAAAGATGCTTCTAAAGAAGTACTTCGAGAAGCAGCGAATTGTTTTCGAAAGATATATAGTGATGACCTAGATGATAAATTTGAAGATGAAGTCGACCAGTTTTTTAATTTTTTGCCAAAAGAAATGTGTCCTAAAGAAAAATTAAAATTCTTACGGGAAAAACAAATTGTTCATACGTTTCCCAATGTAGACATTGCCTTACACATTTTGTTAACAATGCTTATCTCGAACTGTACTACTGAGCACTCATTTTCCGTTCTGAAAAAGAGTGAAAAACAGGATGCGATCAACAATAGCCCAAGAAAAATTGACAGGGCTAAGTATTTTAACAATAGAAAGTGACCTTACGTGCAAACTTGATTTTGATGACGTGATCACTAGTTCCGCAGCTCAAAAGGCAAGAAAGCGACCTATATAATTGTGTGTGTCTCCGCCCACTCCAACCCAAGCAAGCACTGTGACAGACCTTTACCTAATCTCTATTTTGACTGAACTATTAAGAGTGAAACCACTTCACAAATGAAACATTTCATTGTAGCCATCTGAAATTGATAGTAAAGAAATATAATTTGTATTCAATATCTATAGGCAATTTTTCAGTTTAGTTGTGCAGGGCCAGTTTTTCGGGAAATTTCATGGGAAAGTATTTCTTTCCCAAAGTTGACCAACCAAGGAAGCGGAAATGTTGAGATTGATAAATGGGAACGACAATCACCCAACTGCACTTGAACTAGCCAAGGAAGAAGCGTCCACGATTGCTAACGGAATTCAACGGTTTCTACTTTCGAAGGCTTTGTTGCATCCTTTGGAGGTTCGCCGGTTAAATTCTAGTTTTACTTAGCAATGGAATTCAAAATGTTTCTTGGTGTTTCCCTATTCCATGTTTATCCCCGCTATCCCTATATCAGGCGCAGCTCGATAGTTCTTTTTTTTTTTAATGTCGGGACTTTTTAACAGACTACTTGATGATGCTGGATACACTTCACTAGCTGAAGACCTGATATTTCCAACTGACACAGGTAACTGAACATTCAGTTTCACATGGGTAAGTTTTTTATTTTTTATTTTTTACTTCCCCTCTTTCTTTTACCTTTATCTATTGTTTCTTTTGGTGAAAAAAAACATATTTCGCACTTACTGTTGACTTTAGGTTTAACGCTCCTGACGCTTAGCTTTCCTGACTTTTATTTTCTCTCCCCCCCCGACACCCTAAAATTATTTTTTCTCCAAATGCCTTACTTTAACGATATTTAACCATTATATTTATAAACGAAAACCTTGTTATCACCTGCCTTGGGAAATTCCCCGGCACAGCATTTGTTTAGAAAATAGCTGTTTGACTTAAGCCTTCGACCTTAAAAAATTCGATTAAAAAAAGGCTATCGAGCTGCGCTTGATAGAAACAGCGGGAATAAATATGAAAAAGGGGCAAGGAAAGGGGAAACACCAAGAAATATTTAGAATTCCACTGCTAAGTAAAATAAGAAAATTGCCAGTTCGCCAACACACTGTCCTCCGACAACAGAGGAAACAAATTAAACCAAAAACCCTGCATAGATAAACGGAAATGAAACCATATACAAGTCATTCCGACAACAGAAGAAAAAAAATTAAACCAGAAATCCTGTGTATCGTCTTCCGACAACAGAGGGGGAAAAAAATGAACCAAAAACCCTGCATAGATAAAATGGAAACGAAACCATATACACGTCTTTCAAGAGACCGACTCGAGAAGTCGTATAAACGAAAATTAAAAAGCATGTTGATCATCGGGACCTTAGCCGAACAACATATAAATGGAAAAGACTTATAAATGAGAAACATATAAACGGTGTTCCACTGTATATATATTTGGTGTGTGTGTATCATATCTCCCGCGCTATGTATTAATGAAATTTTCTGTCTTGATGGGAGGGCCTCACCACTTACCTGGCACTGGGCCCCCGACCATATTAGTCGGGCCCTGGCCACACCCAGCATACTCGCCTGACCTTGCGCCGTCAGACTTCCCCTTGTTTCGCTCTCTTCAACAGTCCTTGCGTGGTATAACGTTCAATTTAGATGAGGCTGTAAATCAGCACCTTGTACAGTTTTTCGCCACGAAAGACAGGTCCTTCTAGAAACAAGGCATTCTGCAGCTCACTGAAAGATGTCAAAAGGTTATCGAACAAAACGAGCATTATATCATTGATTGATCTTTGTTCTTTCTATCAATAAATGACCTTTACAAAACATGGCTAAAATACGGCATGACTTTTCCGACAGCCCAATAGTTATTATTTTATGCTGGATTCAGTGCAACAAATTTTTTTAAAAATCTTTTGAGAAATGAAACAGTTATGAAGCTTTTGCACATAATACGAGTAAATTCAAATTTACGTTTTAACATGCATCAGAACAGAATGAAAAACAGGCACTACTTCGACAGTGTTTAAAAGTTTTCTGTCGATAGTGATGAATAATAACACCTTTTTATATTATTTCTTATTTATTTTAAAGAAAATTAGTGCCAAACGTCCTTGCGACTTCTTAATGTATACTACATTTTATCGAGCATGCCCGGAGACTTTCACAAAACTCTACGCCTATGTATACTGTACATATAATCTCCCGAGGGTACCTTATCATTTGGTGCTCTTAACGGCAGCAAAGGAGCAGGTACATTCGGAACACTCCTCCTTTTTAAGAATGGAATGACTCAAAAACTGATTAACCAATCAAGACCAATTTTGATATTTCCAAGCTTTATTTAAAAAGAGTATTGTCGATTTGATTGAAACTGGATAAAAGTATCTTTTATACCTTGCGAAACCGTCGTTTGTTTCCTCTAGGCTAGGAGATTTTAAAAAAATCGGGCGAAATAATTTTGAAAACTCCAAAGGTAAATCATTCAAGGAAGACGGAAGACAACATACTGATTAATTTTTATACGATGAACAGTTATTTTACTATTAACTTAAAATTGTATTTACTGGAAACTTTACAGAATTTGATTTCTTCCACAGATAAACGTGTTTTTTTTTTAACTGATTCAGGTGTCTGCATTATTTTTGAGTGTTTCATTCGCTTTTCAACGTTAGTTTTCTTTTACTTCGTATTTTTACGTTTTAGCGTTGATATTTATTTGTGCCTAAAGTTTTCCAACGGACTTCACTGAATGCAAGCATTTTAAAAATGAGTACGGTGAAACATCCGAATAACGGTCAATGCTCGGACCGGAAGAATGAATATCACTGTTGGGAGGTGCCCGTTGTTCGGAGGTTAATCCTAAGTTTACATTACCAGTCCTTTGCGTTTGTACAAAAGCAAAATAAGTGTTGGAAACTTATGGGCATAGAGAGCCCTTGCAGTGCTTTCTCTAAATGCTGAACAAAACTCAGTATATTAATTAAATAAATAAATCATGGTGTAGATGATTTTGGGGAAACACTGCCTGACGTTTGGTGTTAAACAACCCTTAGAAATGGCAAGCTAGGCGATTAGGGTTAGGGTACGTAATAGGAAAGAGAAGAAAATGTTAGACAGTAAAGTGTAAGTGTTCAATTAGCAGGCCAACAGAACAGAGACAGAACACAAGCCAAGAGATACCCAGCCAACGAGCAAGATTCAAGGCACCAGCAACTAAGCCTGCAGCCCCCGGGGTGAGACTGAATCATACACGGAAGCTGGATCTGGCAGCTGGCTGACGTAAGAGTAGGACTAAACATTAAATCCTTTATTTTCATTGCACCCGCAGTAATCTCACATATCCTTCCAGAGGGATAGTTCCCTTAACAACATTCTTTGTACCTATCTCATTCCTCTTGTTGAAATACCGAAGGAACTGCGCAGTGGCGCACCCAGGAATTATTGTTGGAGGGGGCTATATATATTGGTATAAGTACACAATGTGTGCACATATATATAGTATACGTACGCAGTGTGTGTACATATATATACTGTAGTATACGCCTATAGTTTATATACGGTTGTGACGTACGTCGCCCTTAATCGTTTTGAGGGCTTTGGAAAGAAGACACCATGTAATAGAAGACACTATGTAACTTTTTGAACATGTAAAATAATATTTGTGAATGTTTAATTTGTGACGTACGTCGCTCTTAATCTCTTTGGGGCTTTGGGAAGAAGACACTATGTAATAGATGGCACTATGTCAGACACTATGTAATAGATAACAACACTATGTAATTTTTTGAATATGTAAAATAATATTTTTGAATTTTTAATTTGTGACGTACGTCGCTCTTAATCTCTTTGGGGCTTTGGGAAGAAAACACTATGTAATAGAAGACACTGTCAGACACTACGTAATTTTTTGAATATGTAAAATAATATATTTTTGAATGTTATTGTATATATTTTTGAATGTTATAGTAGCCGCCCCGGCTACTTACTTCCCCAGCTGCTAAAATGTATGCTACAAAAATTAACAAATGGTGCACAAAAAGTTTCTCATAGCAGAAGGAAGGTATCGGAGACAAACAGATTTTCAAATCGAACAGTTAAAAGAACAAATATATGTAGAAGGGAACATAATATAACTCTACGTCTTCTAGCGGAAGAATTTTGCATAATAGAAAAGTTGAAAATATGAGAAGAATATTCTTCATGGCAAAAGCTATGCTAAAGAAAACGAACTTTTCGAGTACGTCTCCCGGAAGCAGAGATAGCGAGAAAAAGATTTTGACCTTTACGTCCCCTAGCGGGAAATCTGTGCATTATTTAACGAGGATATTGCTCCCCCATCTTTTTTGTGGCGAATGGCATACAGTAGAAAAAGGAATTTCCCCAATAGGGTTTTTATAAGCGGAGATGCAGCTGCAAACAGAACACAAGCACCACCAGCGACAGTACTGAAAACTACAAAACTCCTTAAATACAAACCTAAAGTCTTCCACAAGGTAAACTGCATTCGGTGTTGAAAGAATGTTTTTAAATCGCGCATTTGGAAGCAGAGACATCGAGAAAAACAGATTAAACATTTGCCACCTAGCGACGAAATTTGCCTTATTTGGAGAAGAAAATATACACAAAGAGTTTCCATCGTACATAGTATGGGACCGAAAAAGAATTTTTTGAATTGGATTTTCAGTTCCGCAAATATTGCTGTTAACGGACACGTGAACTTATGCCCTCAAGCAGCACACTTGTGCGTTAAGAAAAATTTGAAATTATATGTGCAACATTGCATACCGGAAGCGCTCTCCAACAAAGGAACAGTTTTTAAAATCGTATTCTTAGAGGAAGAGATATCAACAAAAATAAGATATAGATCTACGCCTCCTGGCGAAAAAACTACGCACTATTTTAAGCAGAAGGTATTCTTAAAAGGTTTTCCGAGGCGAGCGGTAACAGTCCAGGAAAGGAAATTTTAATCGAGTTTTCAGAAGCTCAGATTTTGCTGCAGATACGTCAGAAACAGAAATAAACACTTACGGCCCTGAAGGCCAAACCATTCTGCAACAAAGATTAGAAATTATATGCAAAACATTTCCCATCAGGAGCTACATCCGATGCAGGAAGAATTTTTCAAATCGGACTTTTAGAAACAGAGATATCAGGGAAAACGCAATTTACCTGTACGCCCCCTAGTGGAAAATTATGTATTTCTTGAAAAAATGCACTTAGCATGCATGATGTTCGTTATAAATCGCATCAAAAGGGGAATTTTTTTTTTCAATCTGTTTTTCAGAAGCAGACTGTGGAATGAAATGTATTTTGAATTTTATATCTGAATTTACGCTCTCTAGCGGTGAAGTTGTGCATCGGGGAAAAACCGGAACGCAAAGATCATCGTTCTCACATTTCAAGCTTCCCAATGAAAAAATAGTTTTTCAAATCGGACTAATAGTTGCAGAGATATGGTAACCAAAAGTGGACGTACGAAAGTGATAACATAAGCACGATCTTTTTTTACAAGACATGTGCTAAAACTGAAGAAGTCTTCAAAAGGAAATCTAGTGAACGTCCAAACGCTGATGTTGCTAAGTTTGCTTACGACGTGGTGGAAAAAGCTTTTCATTAGTGGTTTGTAGACGTCATAGTTCCTAACATTCCAGTCCCCGACCCAGTGAAAGTTCGAACGCTACATCCAGGAACTGTGAACTAACTACAAATGCGTGCATTCCGTTCTACATCTCCAATATTTCGTATATACACTGAAGAGCAATTGAATTAGAGACAGCTGGCGTTATGCAAATGTGGCGCTGTGGGCGGCCCTGTAAACGGAAACGACATTTACGTATGCAGCGATCCGACAATATAAGGAGTGATGCGACGGGTATCAGTAAGAGTCGGACGTAGTATGGGTAAGATGAAGGATCTAAGCGCATTTGAGCGTGGGCAAATTGTCGGGGCCCGACGAATGGGTCACTCCATCTCGGAAGTCGTGCAGGCACTGGGATTTTCACGAGCCACTGTATCACGGGTGCACCGTGAGTACATCGAATCCGGTAAAACCATCCCTGCAAGGGCCAACTGCCGTGGACAACAGCGTGTGGATGAGCGGGGTCGTCGTCGGCTAGCTCGCATTGTAACAGCGGATAGACGGGCCACAGTGCAAGAAATCACTCGGAAATTTAACGCTGGTGCACAAAAACGCGTAAGCAGCCACACCATCCAGAACTAGCTCCTCACTATGGGGTACAGAAGCCATCGTCCCACGAGGGTACCGCTGCTGACCGCACATCACAATGTGGAAAGATTAGCATGGGCGCGGGAACATAACCACTGAACCCCAGACATGTGGAAAAATGTTGCCGGGACTGATGAGTCGAGATTCACGTTGGTACATGCGGATGACAGGGTACGAGTACGGCGCGAACCACATGAAGCGATGGATCCTTCTTACCAGCAGGGTACTCTTCAAGCTGGTGGGGGTGGCATTCTCGTTTGGGGACTGTTTACGTGGACTGAAATGGGACCCCTGGTACGTGTGACATCGTCCCTCACAGGTCAACATTACCGGGATGTCCTGGAAGACCATTTGCTTCCGTTTATGCGTCTTCAACATCCCAATGGGGACCTCATCCTGCAACAAGACAATGCACCGTGCCATCGCTCCCGAATTGTATCCGAATGGTTGGATGAACACTCCACCGACGTGACCTCGCTTCCTTGGCCAGCTAGGTCACCTGACCTCAATCCCATCGAGCACATCTGGGATGTCATCGAGAGAGATGTTCTGGGTTCTGACCCACCTCCATCAAATCTTTGTAAACTGTGGGAGCTTGTTCAGGGGTCGTGGATCCGTATGGCTTCCCAACGCTTCCGGTGTCTTGTCGAGTCCATGCTGAGACGAATCGCCGCCGTCATCAGGGCGAAAGGTGGTGCTACACGTTACTAGACAGGTATCTCTAATTCAATTGCTCTTCAGTGTATATCGAACAATTACGACTGTTCCCTTAAGTTCGATATAAACGTGTTCTACTGAATATTAAAGCAAAAAGTTTCAAACGGCCATAAATGCTGCTTTGGTATAAGAATTTCTGTGAAAAAAGAGACGTAAAAAAAGGAAATATATATACAGTATATACACTGACGGAAAAAAATCCCAACACCAAGAAGGGGTTGTCTTAGATAAACGACAGTTGGTAGGCGGTAAGAGTACATCTGTAAGATGACGTCTATGCAAATTTCGCGCTCGGCGCATACGTGTGGCGCTAGTAGCGCCCCTCGGAACATACAAAGCAGGTTTGCTGTAAATACGCGCTGTAACGTTCGTGAGCGTTAGTTATCGTTGAGATTCGACGTAGTGTGTTGATGTTAGTCAAGAATGTCTTTAAAAAGACGAAGAAACCATTATCAACAGCTCACGGAGTTTGAACGAGGTCGTGTAATAGGGCTACGAGAAGGTGGATATTCTTTCCGCAATATTGCAGAACGACTTGGCAGGAATGTAGCCACTGTGCATGATTGTTGGCAGCGGTGGTCAAGGGAAGGTACTGCCTCAAGAAGACCGGGTTCTGACCCGCCACGTGGCACTACTGAGAGGGAAGACCGCCGTGTACGGCGTATGGCCGTGGCGCATCGTACCGCGTCTGCGGCAGCAATTCGAGCCGCAGTTGCCACCACAGTGACACAACGAACTGTTACAAATCGGTTACTTGAAGGACAGCTCCGAGCTAGACGCCCTGTAGCGTGCATTCCACTTACTCCAAAACACTGCCGTTTTAGACGTCAGTGGTGTCAAGCTAGAGCTCATTGGAGGACGGAGTGGAGATCTGTTGTGTTTTCTGATGAAAGCCGGTTCTTCCTGGGTGACAGTGATGGCGGTGTGTTGGTTAGAAGGAGGCCAGGGGAGCGCCTGCAACCAACCTGTCTGCGGCCGAGACACACTGAACCTACACCTGGAGTTATGGTCTGGGGAGCAATTTCCTTTGACAGCAGGAGCACTCTCGTGGTTATCCCACGCACCCTGAAGGCACAGTTGTACGTCGGTCTAGTGATTCAACTTGTTGTGCTGCCATTCATGAACAGCATTCCAGGGGTGTTTTCCAACAGGATAATGCTCGCCCGCATACCGCTGTTGTAACCCAACATGCTCTACAGAGTGTCGACATGTTGCCGTGGCCTGCTAGATCACCAGATCTTTCACCAATCGAGCACGTATGGGACATCATTGGACGACAACTCCAGCGTCACCCCCAACCAGCATTAACCGTCCCTGTATTGACCGACCAAGTGCAACAGGCATGGAACTCCATCCCACAAACTGACATCCAGCACCTGTACGACACAATGCATGAACGTTTGCGTGCTTGCATTCAACATTCTGGCGGTTACACCGGTTATTAATGTACCAGCATTTCACATTTAAAATGGCTCTTCTCGCGCTTACATTAAGCTGTGATCTTGAAACTTTAATTGATTAAAATATGTTACCTATACAAATGTATTGCCGCCAATTCATTCCTCTACAGCTATTTTTTCGTGGTGTTGGGATTTTTTTTCCCGTCAGTGTATATAGACAAAAATTTACCGGACACCTCTTCAAAAGCAAATGAACGGATCCGCTGTGTTGTTAAGATGCGCGGTACAGCTGCAAACGTTATAAAAACAAGCCTGCAGCTGACCACAATCATGGCGCACTGTGAGGTTGAGTGAAAATGTCGTGGCGGGAGAGAATTGATTTTGAGAAAGGACAGATTGTTGAGTGTTAATTTGGCTGATTGTCCATAAGAGAAACCGAGAGGCGTTTAAACATACCCAAGTCAACTGTTTTGGATGTACTGAATAAGTGGAAGACACATGACGTGCCTGAAGCAGCAAAATATAACGGCAGACCAAAGAAAATCAGTGAAAGAGGACGTCGAAGCCTCAGGGGAATCGTTACAGCTAATCGACTGAGTACTACTGCACAAGACCTCAGTGTACAGGTGAGTAAAAATTCAGGAACCTCGGTATGTACACCTATCATTCGCAGAGAACTTCATTCCATGGGTTACCGTGGTCGTGCGGCTGCTCATAAGCCTTTCATCTCCACTCGGAATGCTACTGATCGTTTAGCATGGTGCAAAGAACATTAATTGTAGACCGCAGATCAATGGAAACGGATCATATGGACTGATGAATCCAGATACACGATCCATCAGTCTGGTGGCCGTGTGTGGGTATGGTGGCAGCCGGGGAAACGCTATTTACCACAGTGTACTGTTACTACGGTCAAGTTTGGAGCTGGCAGTGTATTCGTGTGGGGGTTTTTCGTGGTAAGGTCCCGGCCCATTGGTTATCGTGGACAAACCTGTTAACCAGCGCGTCTACCTCGATATTCTGGGCAATTATGCCCTACCAACTCTGTTGCAATATTATGTAACCGAGTCTTGTTGGTACCAGTAGGATAATGCACCGAACCACAAAGCAAGGACTGTTGTGGCGTGGTTTGACGATAATTCCGTATCGTGTGTGGTCTGGCCAGCACAGGTCCGTGATCTTAATCCCATAGAGCACCTATGGGATAAATTAGAGCGCCGCATAAGAAGTTTGAAACCAAGGCCTACTGCTGAGCAACAGTTAGCGGCAGCATTATGTACTGAATGGAAGCGCATACCTATCGCTGTGTTCCGAAACCTTGTCGAAAGCATTGTCTCGAAGGGTCAGTACATATATTAAAGGCCAAAGGTGGACCGACACCGTACTAATGTATGTCAATAAATGCTATGTTGTGTTTCTCTTCCAGGCGTCCGGTGACTTTTGTCAATATAGTGTATATACATAATATGCGGAACAACTGAAATGCTAAATCGTCTAAGCCTGCCAGATTGCTGAGTGGTCTGAGGTGCTGGCTCTGTGCTTCCCAGACAGGTGCAGGCTGGAGTCCCGGGCAAGGTAAGGGTAATGCGTTTGTGTTCGTTCCTTTGAACCAGTGGCCCTGAATTAAGGCAGGGAAACTGCTTATATCCGTACGAGTTCCCGATGGCATTCGTTAACCCTCCCCCCCCCGTACACCACCACCAACCACACGCACACAAATCTTTGATGAAAGGAAAAGAAAGACCCGCGCAAACCTTTGAGTCAGATTTTATGATTAATTAATTTTTAGCCCATTCCATTTGATAGTATAAATTTATGTCTACGATTTCGCTTAGCTTCCCGCATCTGCAGTATTTCGATCGTTCTTAATCTTCTGCCAGCTTTGCTAGAAATATGCAAATTGATGATGAATGCGTCCATCCGGTAGTTGCTATCAGTGCCAGAAAACTGAACCCCATGCAAACCAGTGGTAATTGTAGCCGCTTCTCTCTAGAAGAAGAAAAAAAGTACTGCTAGTGTTGCTAGGTTACACAAATTCCGGCCGGGCTCTAGCAAGCAAAAGCACATTCTATTCTATTTTTTTTAGATTAGTGTTTTTTGTATGCAGCAATTGGAAACATGCGAGGCCTGTTCAAGTTATATTATTTACAAATAACTCTAATATACTGCAATGAAAACCTTGCATGGTGTGGGCTAAACAAATCATCATCTCCCAGCGGAACACGCTTCCACTGCCAGATTCCAAGCATAAATAATAAAAAGAGTACTCATTTCAAACCAAAATCGATTGTCAATGGGTAATTTCTCGTTTACCGAGGACAATCATCTAGTGCACGCAAAATAAGTGTATTCTGTTGCTTCAAAGAACAGAGTCTGCCATCGATCGGTGAAAATGTTATTGTCGAAGTAATTGCTACAAATCTATGGATCTATCCGTAAGGCCTCTTTGGACATCACTTGCGAACAAACGCCCAGGTGGCTACAGCGTGTTTTTACTTGGACCTGTTTTCAATCACCTTCGTTCATTGTTGGCTTTGTGTTGATCGGAATACAGAAAATGAATGATAACGAAAAACTCATTGTCTCATTCTTTTCATGGATAATAGATTCGTAGTGCCCACCACCCAAACACACGCATAATAAAACATTTTATGTCGAAGATAAATTGCCCCTCCCCTTGAAGCACTTTCAAAGAGAATTTTCCCTAAAAGAAAATAGAAACAATACAAAGAGCGATAAACATTTAGATCAAAGTAATAAAAACACCTCTGCAGTGATTTGCAATTAACTGAGGTTCATGGTGAAACATCTTTTCTGTAATACATAATTAATAAGGCAACTCAGATTTGAGGGGAAAAACTGTGTTCTCGTCTTTTTTTTTTTTTTTTTTTAATTTGTTTTCCACTCTTATGAACGGTTACTCAACATTACGTATTTCCATATCCCCCGTCGAGTCAGAGTGGTCAAATTTCTTTCTCGGGCCAAAAATATTTCCAATGCGACTACGAGGGACAAGAATTTTCCCCAGCAATTTTTAAGTGACATTCTTTAATACTAAATTCCAGTGACGGCTCGTGACCAGAGAAACAGACGAAGTGCTACAAAATAAAAATCCATGAAAAAAAATACATCTATTTCTTATAAAGAAGGTCAATTCTATCTTTCGTGGAAGCATAGAGTAATCTGTTTCTACACCGTAAAAATATAAGTTGTGTGAATTCACGGAAAATTCCTGAAAATAACGTGTAGCAAAGTAGCTGGTAGGTATTCGACTTTTAACGAAATTTTCCACTTCTAATAACTGGAAACTTCAGTATTTTGATAGATTTTTCGCTTTCACTATTTCCGGGTATTTTTTTTTTTTAATAGAAATATCAGGTTTTTTTTTTGTTTTTTTATTGAAGGTTTAACGACCACCGTGAGCAACTCAATGGGCTATAAGCAGTCGCCCGTCCCCAATTTAGAGTCACTGGTTCCAGGGAAGGGAGAGAACCAGTGCCGTAAGACAAACACAACATCCATGCCTCACCGGGATTCGAACCCGGACCCCTTACGGACTATAATTAATTCATCATCTTCTACAAATTATAAGCTTCTTCTAATGCTTCTAATGCTTGTTGTTTGTTAATTATATCATGAATAAACTTTCCTGCTAGTAGTGTAGTAATAATAATAAACAAGCTTTTAACTGCTAGTAATGTTGTAGTAGTAATTAAGATGAATAAAGTCTTATGCTGGTTGTTAATAATAATCAACTAATGAAATAAACCTAACAGCCAGACAGAGGTCTGACAAAACTATGAACTGAGAAAAACGTACTTACTAAGACAATCTTTTATTTGGTAAACTTCTATTATTTATCCACACTCACTTCATCGGTCACACAACTACTCGATATCTGGCTCTCACATAAACGAAGATCTCTTTACACACGAAACAAAGCTCTCACCATACAACAACAGCTCTCTGACACATAAACAACAGCTCTCTCACATAAACAAACGCTCTCCCTACGTATCGTTGAACGCGCCTATTTATACTGGCTACCAATACGTCATGACTTACACTCATTGCCAGATCTCACTCAGCGTGAGAAATAACATCTCGTTCAGTAAGAAGATAATTTACATAGTAAAATAAAATAACCAGAGATAGTAAGCCGCCCCGGTGGCGCAGTGGTCTAAGGCAATGGCCTCTGATCATTCGTCCAAAAGGGGTGCGGGTTCGAATCCCGGTGAGGCATGGATGTTGTGTTTGTCTTACGGCACTGGCTCTCTCCCTTCCCTGGAACCAGTGACCCTAAATTAGGGACGGGCGACTGCTTATAGCCCATTGAGTTGCTCACGGTGGTCGTTAAACCTCCAATCAAAAAAAAAAAAAAAAAAAAAAAAGAGATAGTAAAAATCAAAAGGAAAGTGAATCTAGAGTATACGTTACAGGACGAATGATCAGAGGCCATCGCTTAGACCACTGCGCCACCGGGGCGGCAAATATCAGTTTCGGATTTTCGTTTTTACACAGCAATTTTCCGCGTTTCCAAAAGCTTCGATTTTGACTTTATCAGTCCCTATAATGAAATTTCTTTCCTAAAAATTTTCTTTTCCTTTCTTTTTCCTACCTAAATGCACCAGTTGCATTGCAAGACTTTTTGTTGATTTACGAGGTGAAGAAATACTTTTCCTTGCCCTCAGTGGGACTTGAGCCCGCGATGATTTGCCCGCCAGTAAAGAGCGCTAATGACTGAACTTGCAAGACACTTACCACTACATCACGTTAAGTTAGAAACAAGGGAGAATGGAGTAACGTGATGATAAAATATTTTTCGTTATGAATGCGGGTTAATTAGTCATTTATTTTCTGTAGGAGCTTATTTTTCAAAAAGGCTTATAATTATTATTTTCTATACACTGAACATTTTAAATAATGCACAGATTTGCCAATCTGGGGCGTAAATCGTTTTTCTTTTTCGCTGCTTATTTTCTTTTTATAAAAATCAGCTTTGAAAATTTCTTTTCGACTTGAAAAGAATTCAAAAAGACGTGTTCATTACACTCAAAAATTCGATGTCATCTTTTTTTTTTTTCTTTTATTTTTTTTTTTTTTTCTGTCAGCTACATGCACCTGCCAACGAATATTAGGTGTGGAGATTAAATCTTAGTGGGAGTGTAAAGCAGTCTGTCTAATATTTTTTTTTTTTTATGTGCGACGTATACTCTAACTTAACATTCCTTTTTGGTCCCCGTTATCTTATGCAAATTTTGGTTCATTCTCTTTAAGCAGTTCTTGAACTTAATGCTACATTTTCTCTCTCGCAGAATTTGGATTTGGCAACCTGACGTTTGGTCAAGGGTGTATGACGTATGTTAACGGGATTGATAGGAGTTGTGACGTACTACAGAGAACACTCACATGTCAAGACGGCAAGAAGCAGAGAAAATCCTTGTCGGTGTAGCATAACTGGGAAAGCATTCGGCTCCGGAGCAGAAAGTTGCTGGTTCGAGCCCCACCACCGACAAATTCGTATTTTCACATGGACTCCCGAACGTTAAAATGGATCTCCTGGCCGTTAAGTTCTTCGAAAAATGTGTGATGTTCTTTTCACCCATCGTCTGGAATTAGGGAGAATTTCTTCTTCTACAAAGAGTTACTTCAAGCATGGTTGCGGCTGACTCCAAACCTGCGATTTCGTACCCCCGCCTTTCTCAAGGAAGGGAGGATATATATGACCTATTACAGAGGCTACGCGCATGTCAAGACGGCAAGTAGCAGTGATAAGCCCTTGCCGGCGTAGCTTACTTGAGAAAGCATTCGGCTCCGGAGCAGAAGGATGTGGGTTACTTGGCAAATTTGGGTTTCACAGAGTGGTGTTTACAATTGTATCAGGACTCTCGTTAGATGTCGGATAGAGCGTGAGATCATTCTAATTGCTTTGGTGACATGTTGAGAGAGCTGAGACTACTTTGATGTTATGCGATTAGCATTATACAATTTGATTAATTCTTTCACGCTGAATATTACGGTTGTCTGGTATTCAAGCCTTAAATTGTTACAAATATATACGAACGATGAAGAAACGGGTTTCTGTACGCCCAATTAATGAGAAAGACGATAAAAAATATTTCTAAGAATATTAGAAATATTTTTTCCAGTTGCTTCTGCGATCTTTAGCTACCCGGAGGTAGTGAAAGCTAGCATCTCTTGATCCCTTTATTTTTATACCCCTAATAAACGGAGTTTACTTTTTATCGTCTTTCTCCTTAAATTGTTACCGAGTTAATGTGACTTGGATATTATTTGATGTTTCGAGTACTGAATTATTCAGCTATTGCAGCAACCACTGGTTAAGTATGATTGAAGGGATTACGGCAATTGATGCTGTGCTGACATTAAGTGCTTAAAGTGGGTCCAATAAACAGTTAAATACCTGTTAGTACAAGACTTATTTTACCTAACTGCTAAAGCCATTAAGTGCTTAATTAAATGCTGTGTTTGTTACATATTTTAAGCTATCCGCAGCAGACTTGAACGTTACGGAACGTTTCAATAAAAAAAAGCTATACTTCCAGACGGCAATTAACAGTGATAAGCCCTTGCTTAAATGGGAAAGCATTCGGCTCCGGAGCAGAAGGGTGGGTTCGAGTATCCCTACTGGGAAATTTGGGTTTCGCGCTGGCGCCTGAACATAGAAATGGATCTACTGGCAGTTCGGTTCTTCGAAAAAAATGTGTGTGATATGTTCCATCCACACATCGTCTGGAATTAATGAACTCCTTCCCTTAAAAAAAATGATGCTCCTTCCGCACATCGTCTTGAATTAATGAGAATTCTTTCTTCTACAGAGAGTTACTTCAAGCATCGTTTGCGGCGGACCCGAAACCTGCGATTTCGTGCACCCGCCTTTCTCAAAGGGGGGATATATGTGCATACGTGACGTACTACAGAGGTAACGCGCACGTCAAGACGGCAAGTAGAAGTGATAAGCCCTTGCCGGTGTAGCTTAAATGGAAAAGCATTCGGCTTCGGTTCAGAAAGATGTGGGTTTGAGTTTTTTCACCAAAAGAGAGGGGCTGTATTTTTACAACCCTCAAAAAAAAAGTTATTTTACGACGTCATATAACCCTATCGGACTTAAGAAGGTTTCACATAATGGAGTGTGCTCATCCCGCACCCTCTAAACTACATTTCCTTTTTGCACGCGACATTAACCGTCTGAATCCACTAAAACCTACTACTGACGTAATTCGAAGGCAGAAAACAGATTACGCTACTACAGCAAAAAAAGCGCCGGCACGAGATGCGAACTCACGGACTGATCCCTAGGTGCCCTGTAGAGCTGAGTTCGGGCTCAATTTTCGGAGCCCGAGCCCTAATTTTATATTGCAAGAGCCCGGGCGCGAACGACCCCAAAAACTGGCTAACCTGTTCAACCATTAATGAAAAAAACATCTCCTTTTCCACACTTCCACTCTCTCCTCCTCCTGACAACCAATGTATTTCTCAAAAGGGGAGTGGGGAAGGGACCTCTATCTATTTTTACAGTGTAACTATACGATTTTCTTTGCCCGTTCGTTTCCACCTGAAGTGCTTCGGGCGGCCGGGCATACAAAATGATCGGGTGGTGCTGTATGCTGCTCAAACAATGCTAATATTATCGCGCCATAATGCGCTGCAATATGTACGATGCTAAAAAGAATTAGCAGGGAGCTACTGCGTGGAGATAGTTGATAGCATGCCGACGATAATTTAACCCCTATCTAATATCTATAGTTCTTGAAAAAGCTTTTTATTCTCTGCAGAAACACATTAATGCGCAGCCCATTGCATTTTCTACCCAACCGAAATAAATGGCCATCTCGAATGCCCGCTCCTTAACCAGAACCAGTTGCCGAAGAATTTCCTTTACCAACTATAAATTGTCTCATTTGCTAAATTATGTAAAAACACATTTATTAGAATTCTCTCGCTCTCCCTAAGCGCCCGAGCCCGATTCAGGCCCGGGCTCTGCTTCGGGTTTTCGGGATCGGTCTCAGCTCTGGTACTCTGTCAAGGAGCGTCAGCAAGTCAAGCATGTCGTCTGCAAAAGACTTCTCTGCCGAGCTTAAAAATGCGTTACGAATTTTTCCCCGCACTAATACGATCCGCGGAGAGTTGCACATCCTAGGTTTCGATTCTAGGCCAGCTGCGCACATGCCTATCATCACTATTGTGAATGCTCAACGACGTTTGGACTACTCGTAGTGTGATGTTGGCTGTTCCTGGGCCTCAGGGCATGTGTCTGGATCTGGCGATTGCACTAAGAGAACGGTTTTCTACAGACAGTGTCACAGGACTGTTTACCAGGTTACTCGAAGTGCCCTGTCGCGTTGGTACTTCAGGCAGGCCTTCGCGTATAAGGAAATTAGATAGTTCCGGGCTTTATGCTGTAAATGAAAACACGATATTCTGCAGTTTGCTTTTTATTTAATGCTGTATATGAGGAAGGCCATGGTTGTGCTTTGTCCTGATTTCTACTAGGGGTGTTCAAATGAAAAGGTACGAAACGTCATAAGAACGTAACCATTAACATATTTGCCTATGCCACTATGGGAGAACGCAGCGACACATCTAGGGATGCGATTGGAGTCGCCGGCGTGGTTAGGAGCATGCGCGGGCGCCCGCATGCGCAGGAGAGAGCAGAGGCTCTTATAAAGAGCGCCGTCCAAGGTCCACTACTTGTTGAATTCCTCCAGCACAGACGAACCATTAATTCCGATGTGTACTGTGAGACACTCCGAAGCCTACGCAGGTCCATCAAGAACAAAAGACCGGGGCTGCTCACGGAGGGTGTGGTTTTGCTCCATGATAACGCGCGTACACACGTCTCCAGGGTCACACACGTGGAACTGGCCAAGTTCCAGTGGGAGCAGCTTGACCATCCGCCCTACAGCCCGGACATGTCGCCCTGCGATTTCCATGTGTTTGGTCCCCTGAAAAAACATCTGAAAGGGAAGCACTTCCACTCGGACGACGAACTCAAGGACGCTGTGCAGGACTGGGTCTCTTCACGGCCACAGGAATTCTGGGAACAAGGAATCCTTCGGCTCGTTAATCAATAGGATCGTTGTGCTACGGCCTATGGTGTATACTTTGAATAAAGTCTTCATTTATACCCACAGTGTCGTTTCGTACCTTTTCATTTGAACACTCCTTGTATATTACTCCTTTCATTTAAACACGTTTCAGAAATACAAGAATCCCACTTGGTAAAATAAGTAATGAGAAAATCAAAACCGTGTCTTTTATCATATATATTCGTTATTATATCCGAATTGTCACGGCAGGAGATATCTACACCAATATATCGAATATTACAGTTTTGGTGATTAGTTCTTTCTAAAGTAAGGTATATCCAGGATATACGTTGTGACGTACCTGCCCAGCAGGACGCACACGACATAAAGGCAGATAGCAGTCAGAACGAACGTCAGCGTAGCTCAATTGGTAGAGTGACTTATTCCGGAATGAGGGGACCCGGGTTCGAATCCTGGCGTGGACAGAAATGACAGAGAACTTTACTTCGTTATAATGGCGCCCGAACTTTCCGGATGACCCGGCCGTTCAAAATCTCCCATTGGTGTGATGTTCTTTCCACACCGCGAGATAGGAAAAATCAGAGCAGCGCTTCGAAAAATAAAAATGTGTGATGTTGCATTCCACACACTAGATTGACTGGGAGTTCTCGAGTGCACGTTCTACAGCGGATGACTGCCTGCAACGATTCATGGTCACGGCTGACCCATGGGCCATGCCCCCGGCCCTCTTTCGGGAGTGGGGGTGAGATGTGACGTACCTGCCCAGCAGGACGCACACGACATAAAGGCAGATAGCAATGAGAACGAACGTCCGCGTAGCTCAATTGGTAGAGTGACTTATTCCGGAATGAGGGGACCCGGGTTCGAGCCCCGGCGTGGACCAAAAATGACGGAGAAATTTACTTCGTTATAACGTATAGTTTTCTCTTGTTCCTCAAAATTAGAGTTATTGAAGACAATTAAGGTAGACGTCTAGTGAGTTTGCTTCCTATACTTCCAATAGGCAAACTTCTGTACACATTTTCTTCACAATTAATGCGTTCCCAAGGATGAAAATTTGAACATCGATTAAAATAGCTTCATTTTATAACTTGGGATACTTAATATTTTCTAAACTTTAATCATAATTATGCAATCCAACATTTTTTTGTCTACTGACGTCATCAATGTACAGGCCGCGCCATCTTTTTCTGGTACCAACACCACCAAAGGAAACTTTATTGATTTTTAATATAATTATGGTTACGTTTTAGAAAATATTGAGTATTGCAAGTTATAATATGACGTTATTTTAATCGATGTTCAAATGTTCATCCTTGGGAACGCATTAATTATGAAGAAAATGTGTACAGAAGTTTGCCCATTGGAAGTATAGGAAGCAAAATCACTAGACGTCCACCTTTAAGTCGTCGATATATGAAAAAACATGTCCGTAAAATTCTTTCGTAGTCTTCATAAATTCCAATTCCTGCAAATGTAAATTGATGAGGACGCTAGAAAATACATTGCCCATGGGCACACCTTTGACCTGTAAGTACAGCTGATCACTTATGAAAACATAATTGTTATATAGACACAACATTCGATTAAGGTGGGCCAATATTGTTGTTGAATGTTACAATATGGTTCCCTAATGATCAAAATGTATGTGACAAGTTTCGGCCAAGCTATCTATCGGAATGGATGTGAACAGATTTTTAAAATCAAACGTGTCCACACAGAGGCGTAACCAGGCATTTTCTGCGCCCGGGGCAAACCATAAATTATTGTGCCCCCGTCTGTATGTATATACAAGGGTTGTCCCAAAACAACAGAATATTTTCATAAAAAAAATATGCATACCTTAATTATCAAGGAAGTGGTCATCTTTTTTTTTTTTTCGAAATACTGTCCATTGCATCGAATGCAGGCGTCCGAACGTTCACCCCACTTTTTGAACGTCTTCTGGAATTCTGCAATTCTGTTGAAGCACCCCTGCGCAGCTATAATAAGTTGTTGATCAGTCGCAAATTGTCGTCCCCGAAATGTCGTTTTTAAAACGAGGAACAGCCAGAAGCCACATGGTGACAAGACTGGATTTTAAGCAGGTTTTTTTTTTGATTGGAGGTTTAACGACCACCGTGAGCAACTCAATGGGCTATAAGCAGTCGCCCGTCCCTAATTTAGGGTCACTGGTTCCAGGGAAGGGAGAGAGCCAGTGCCGTAAGACAAACACAACATCCATGCCTCACCGGGATTCGAACCCGGACCCCTTCGGACGAATGATCATAGGCCAACGCCTTAGACCACTGCGCAGGTTGGGGGATCAACTTAATATTCATTTTCTCCAAATATGAAACGACTGAATTGGCCATGTGCGGCCTTGCATTAGGCCGCACATGAAAAGAAATGGGGAACCCAAGTTGAACAAACTCGTTTCATACCCAAATGCTCGGTTAAAATTCTGCGAATTGACGATTTTGAAATGTGAACCATACTTCGATATCTCTGATTGATAGGTGTCTGTCTTCCCGTATAATAATAATAACTATTGTATTGATGTTTACCTCTGTAACACTCGTTGAAAGTCTTCCTCATAAATTCTTTATGCCATTTGTAAATTGTTGAGGTACGTGTCCACCGCACGACAGTTGTTCGGAGTCTGGCTGCGCTGGGTAAGGTCAAAAGGCTGGACATGTGGGTGCCACATGAGTTGACAACTGCCAAAAAGACTAGGTGTTTGGAAGTCTGCACGTCGCTGCTTGCCAGGAATAAACCGGGGACCTCTACTGCATCGAATCGACGCCTGCAATGAGAAGTGGGTCCTTTATGATAATCGGAAACGATCTGCACAATGGTTAAGCAATGCACAGCCTGCTGGACGGCATCCTAAGCCACCGCTAGACACCAAGATGATGCTCCTTGTCTGGTGGTCCACAGCCGGGATAATTCATCGAAGTTTTATGGCAAGAGGCTAAACCAACACTGCAGAACGTTATTGTGCTGAATTATACCAGATGCACCGGAAACTGCTGCAGAAGCAACCAGATTTGGTCAACAGACATGGTGTTCTTCTGCTCCAGGACAACCACCGCCTTCATGTCGCACAATGTCGCACAGTGCCTTGGGCTATGAAGTGCCTTGGGCTTCATGTCGCACAGTGCCTTGGGCTATGAAGCACTGCCTGTTCCCAGGACTTGTCTCCGACAGACTATCTTCTATTTCGTCACCTGGATCACATCCCATCCGGGAAACTGCTTACGACAGACAACGAGGTTCAATGTGCAGTTGATGACTTCTTCGGGTTCCAGCCACAAGACTTCTTTCGTTCCGGAATCATGGCCTTGCCGGACAGATGGCAACTATGTGTCAAAGCTGAGGGGGATTATTTTGCCTAGGTAAGTTGTCCTACTTTTTCGTTCTCGCCGTCCACGTGTGCTAGTCCTTTGCCGGGCATTTCATTCGCACCAACCCAATATTACACATTAAAGTAGAAGACACTTGACAGCTGAATGCAGTGATGCGGGGAAGAATCGAAAAGTGGATGTCACGCAGCATGAAGAAGTGACTGAAGCAAGGGAACACAGTGACAGGGAAAATAACTTAAAGTTATAATAATGTCAAAAATGCAGCGTAGGTACTCAAACTGGGAGTGTCGACGGCGGGGCACGTATTTGACAGAATCCACATCATAATACACATCCCGAAGGCAACGATACGAGCAGAAATAAGACCAACATTTTTGTTTGGCGAATGGGGTGTTGTTATCGTGACAACGGAAAAATGGCCAGTCATCGTCTTCTATGCAAAAGACCTGTGCACAATAATCAATGAAGGTCTGGGAATCGGAAACAGCAAAAGACGGAAGTTTGGGAAGCGGTTTAGGAGTCTCCGCTGTTAATCGCTTGCAACGAAACTGAAGAAAATGTTTCACCATTTGCGACGTGCAGTAGGAGAGGCTTCTCCACAAGAAAGAAGAAAAACATCACGGTTCGAGATACCAAAAATGGCAGTAAGAAGGTGGCGAAAATCACTCTCATCAAAAGACAGAACATCTGGTGGAGGAGTACGGGAAATATTTCAAGTGGCATAACCAGAAGCCGTGGTGGACAATTTAGCAAATGGCAGAAGTCTAGCCGAATTACTTGATGGAACAATATTACGAAAATGACTGAGATCAGGAACTTCATACTCGGAAGAATCTGGACAGTGCCAGATTCTCCAGGATTACACATTGGGATTACTGGAGAATCAGTATCAGGTTAACTACAAGCATTGCTGACAGGGTTACGTGCAGAAGTCGTCCATGGCACCTCTACGAAAAAAATTAGTCGGAAGAGGAGCATCACTGGAGGAAGGAGTCAGCACAGAATCAGGCGCCGATACAGAGGACGAATAGATAGGAGCTAGAAAACTCACTGGAGAACAGGGAGTCATTGTAGAAGAGGGAACATTGCAAGGCATCAAATTCTCAGCAGGTGCAACACTAAGCAGTGAAACAAAAGTAGAAGCGGATCTAGTAGAAGAGCTAGCATGTCTAAATGATCCAAGAGTGTCAGTGAGGAAGCATCCGATTGGCCTGAAATTCGCAGCATGCGTCGCCCGCGAGAGGACATGCAAACGATTAGCATTGCAGGGCATATGCAAATCATGTGAGCCCGGCACGCCACCGAGAAGCACTGTAAAAAGGGTGCACAGAAGGCGGGGTGTAAGTAGTGGAAGTGTGTTGTGCTGCCGGACCTGTGCGTGGGAAGCTTCCTGATGCCTCGTCGCAGAATACGGCATTCATTCCAGCACGCTTCGGAGTTCGACAGAGGACGAATAGTGGCTTATCGCGACAGTGGTTTATCGTACCGAGACATCGGCGCCCGTGTTGGACGACATCCAGCCACAGTGAGGCGAGTATGGATTCGGTGGGTGCAGGAAGGACGGACGGACCGACGTGAACGATTGCTGCAGCAGCGGCACACCACCGAACGAGAGGACCGGCATGTTGTGCGGCGGGCATTGACGGCTTGCACCGTCACATCACGAACGTTAGCGCAGGAATTAGGGTGTGTTGCCGTACCGTTCGACGTCGTCTGCAGGAGCGAGGACTTGTCGCACGGTGCGCATTGTTCCGAGTACCATTGACGTTACACAACCGGCGAGTGCGGCGTTGAACTACGGAATGACACGACATTGTCTTATCAGATGAATCCCGCTTCTGCCTGCAACACCACGATGGTCAGAACCACGTGTGGCGGCACCGCGGCGAGAGACTGTATGACGCCTGCATTATGCATCGCTACACCGGTCCGTCGCTTGGTGTTATGGTTTGGGGCGCAATTGGATATGACACCCACACCCCTCTGGTACGCATGGCCTGTACACTCAACAGCCACCGCTGCATCTCCGACGTTTTGGAGCCTGTAGTCCTTTCTTACATGCAGGACCTGCCAGCGGCCACGTTTCAATACTATAATATAGCATGAAAGAAATATGGGATTACACCGTTTAATACAAATTTTGAAGATGACAATCCGATTTTTCAAGGTTTCCGATATTATCTGACTTACCATCCTTGTCACATTTACACCAAAAAAATCTGATTGTCATCTTTAAACTTTGTATTAAATGGTGTAATCCCATATTTTTTTCATGATTTATCTGCTCCTCCGGGCAATCACGGGATAGGATTCTTAACCTCTAGATTCGCTAAAAATGAATGCCGGTTGCTTCGATTAGCGAATCCTGTGATGGTTATATTCAAATTAATCGGAAACTTGAGACTTGGTCGTTCTGGGTGGTGTAGTGGTTAGCATACCCGGGCGCTATCTGGGAGAAGTGGGTTCGAGTTCCGCTCTAGAACAATTAACATTTTCAAGTTTTTGGATATTATC
The DNA here is from genome assembly GCA_039090855.1 of Macrothele yani. Classification (NCBI taxonomy): domain Eukaryota; kingdom Metazoa; phylum Arthropoda; class Arachnida; order Araneae; family Macrothelidae; genus Macrothele; species Macrothele yani. The sequence continues at coordinate 68,093,774 of CM077016.1, read as the reverse complement.
TGACTTAGCATCCTGGTCACATTTACACCAAAAAATCGGATTGTCATCTTCAAAATTTGTACTATAATATAGACTTGTTATACAAGCCTTGTGAGTATTAGCACAGCGGATTAAAAATTGCAAAAAAAGGCCTAAGGCCTTGTAATCAGTGCTTTGAAGCTTTGTGCCTGAGCAAAAGTGTGACAATATCTTTATTTTCTATATGAACCCTACTATTTGATGAAATGGCCTAACCAGAGGCTCATGTTACAATATACACTGGTCACAAAAAGTTAGGGATATTGCCTGAAATGAAGGATGTATGTACCTGACTCAAGTAACACGCATTGAAATAACATCAGTGAGAGTAGAGGAAAATGGAGAGTTCTATTGCAGGGTCAGCCCCCATAGACTTAACACTGGCTGATCCCGAGGCTGCTCACGAGGCTGATCCCGTGGCTGTCCCCGAGGCTGCCCCAGCTGTCCCCTTGTCAGAACTTTTGTCACGTGATCGTCCCCATGATGGGCTGCCCCCTAGCGGTGCTTCTTGGAACTTTCGATGGATCTTTTGAGGGATGGCAACGGCCGAGTGGGAAAGGGGGTGGATATAGGGGAATGTCAACTCGATGTGCTGCCCCCTAGCGGTGCTTCTTGGGACTTTCGATGGATCTTTGATTTTGAGGGATGGCAACGACCGAGTGGGAAAGGGGATGTCAACTCGATGTGCTGCCCCTAGCGGTGCTTCTTGGAACTTTCGATGGATCTTTGATTTTGAGGGATGGCAACGACCGAGTGGGAAAGGGGATGTCAACTCGATGTGCTGCTCCCCGGCGGGTGCTTCTTGGAACTTTCGATGGATCTTTGATTTTGAGGGATGGCAACAACCGAGTGGGGTCCGTTGGGATTTTTTGTATTTATTCCAGTGATTTTCAAGCAGGATTTTTCCCCCTCTTCGATGTTATTTTTCCCCGGAAGAAATTTTTACGTAACGATGCTGGGGAATTTTCTTTCCAATGGAATAAAAATGCTCTGATGGTCTTAGCGAGGTCCTAACTCACGATGATTTGGTTTCAAAAAATTGGTCAGGTAGTCTCGTGTACTACGTATTCACTCTATTTTTTTTTTAATTACTTTTACGTTATTTCTTCATGTGTTTTTTATATATTTTTTGTATGTTTTGAGGGAGTTTTTTCGTGTAGATGTAATGAATTTTCTGGGGAACTTTTCTTTTTCCTTTATTCAATTCTATTACAGATCATGAGACGAGGAAATGCTTCTTTTAGAAACGATTTCGTTCCTGTTCTCAGTTATTATTGGACTTTGTCATTTTTTTGTGAAATGACTTCATGCTGATTTTGAGTCTTTCGCCTTTGCAATATTATTTTCTCGTAATTTTTTCGTGTGTTCAAGAACTCTACAGGTCTTTCACAGTTAAAATTCTGATGAAACAATATTTTCTTACTTTATTTCGCATATCATTATAGCTTCCCAATTTCGCTATTTTACTTCATCTTTTTTTTTTGAAATTTCGTAAAACTTTTCAGTATGTCAGTAATTTTTTTCTTACTTGGTCAAACTTGTGACTCCTTTTATTTAGATTATTTTTTTTTTCATTTCATTTCAACAAAACGATTATTTTAGATGTAGCAAATCATCAGATTTTTGTTTCCTTATATAGCATATTTTCAAACTTGCTTAAAAATATTCCTCAAAGCTTGCATGTAGTCAAATATGCATTTTTTTTATTCTTTCCTAGTTTGCTATACTTTTCGTGGACTGTCCCAACAAGAAAGCATTCATTGTCAAGACATACAATCTAAAACCTTTTTTCTTACGATAAAATTTGTATTCTTTGGGCTGTATATTTTTCTGTGTCGTCCGAAAAACATTCATTCTAGAGGCAAAGCTAGTGATTCCGTTCTTCCCATAAACATTAGTTTTTTAACGTTTTACTAACTCACCAGAAAAGCAGTTATTCTCCACCCCCATAGCGAAAATAAAGAAATTCTTACTTCTTTTCCATACATATCGACTCAATCTATTTCTTTTCGAAATGCTGGTCATGACATTTCAACTAAAATTTCATACTTTCACCAAAAATCATATTCTTAAACGAGCTATTTTTTTTTTTTTTTACTTTATTTCATGTATAACTAAATTTTTATTGTTTCCCCACCTCATCAAAGTTAATAAGAACTCCCCTAATCTCATTCCTTTCCGTCATTTAGTTCGCTTTAAATTGAGATGTTTCAAAACTTCGCGTATATTTCTTTCAGTAAATGTCCAGTTCTCCCGTATCTGTCCCATCATTTTTAACTTCTGTGCCTGCTGCATTTTTTCTTTAGACGTTTAGTTTCATTGGCCTTTTCTTTCGTTTTAATTAGGTTTTCATCATCGTATTTTTTATTCATTGTCTCAGCAGAAAAAGCTTTCATTCTGGAGACATAGCGACTAAGTCCGTACTTCCTCTAAACATTTGTATTTCACGTTTTACTAATTCGTAAGAAAAGCAGGTGTTTCCAAACTCTCATAGTGAAAATATCGTATTCCCCTTACTTTACTTATTATATTTTTCCTTCTATTCAGTGTTGTATAATTCTTAAAACTTTGGTTTATTTTTATGAAACTTCTTTTTTTTCTTAGTTTTTTTTTCTGATTCATCCTATCAATCTTTTCCTATCGATTTAATTGCTCTTATTTTTCCATTCGACTTTACTTTTGAACAGAAATGTATCTAAAATCTTCAGATGTATTTTAGTCTCTTAGAGGCCGATTCTTCCCTATTTCAAATAAAGTCATTGTAGGATTTTAGTGTAAATGCCCCTAAATCTTTAGAACTTCCTTTTCATAGTTAGATACTAATTCCTCGAGGTTTAAAATAAAACATGAAAGAAGAGTGTTTTTACGTTCCCTCCAGTGAAAGAAGAGTGTTTTTACGCTCTCTCCAGTGAACGAAGAGTGTTTTTACGCTTTTCCCAAGAAATTAACGTTGGAATCTCCCTTCTTTCTACCGGAAAATGACTATCTTGTGCGACTGTTTTCACGCGTCTACTGCTTGCTGGAAAACCTCATATGACATGAAATCACTTTGCTTGGTAGATTAAACTAAATTCTGGTTTTGAACTTTGAACGCAAACTCAAGCTTAAGTTCATATTGAGAAGGGTTTAAATTTTGATTGAAAGATGTTTGCAAAGATCATTTTAGGAAAAGTTGAAAACAGATAAGGTTCGTTTCGGAAAATTTAACGAAGTCCATTAAATCTCTGTTGTCAGTACACGTATTTGTTTAATTTTGGGTGGAATGGAAGACGATGTGAAAAATCTTTCGTCCCTCCAATATTTTTCATGGAATTTTTTTTTTTATATAAAACTTATATTTTTTATGTTTTCGGGAATCCTGCCTATGCATTATTTATTTAATTCTTATATTTTTCCTCTCTCCAATTTTAATCAATGTCGATTTTAACCGTTGCCCCATTTCATGAGAACGATTCCCCACTCAAAGGAATGCATAATTCGAGATTTTCACCATATATTGGATTTCACTCAGGAAAAAGTGGGTCAGGATGGTGACATTTTGAAATCTGAAATTTCTCTGTGCGGAAAACATTGGATTAAAGTGGTTGATAAGAAATCTACTATGTTAAGAGTCATACAACAGACGTTTCTTCGTTCCATTTCGTTTTCAGCTTTAATTAAGAAAGCCTTGGAAAAAATATAATTTGACTTTGGAAACATTACAAACACCAAAAAAAGAATTTCTGTGGAATGATGGCTCTTTTCTGCTTGAAGAAACTCTCGGGGACACAATGTATGACATGGTGGACATGAACGGATTGGAATTCTCCTACGACGACAATCAAATAAACATGACCAAAATTATTTTACAACTGGATTTTGAGAAAATAGCTTAACAGTATCGGAAAGAACTCCCTCGGAATCGAAATACTAAAGTAGACGAAGCATTTCTGGACTCAGTTGACCTAAGTCATTACGTTGGAGACATTTTAAGAAAAAAGGGAATATTGAAATCGTACGCTGTGTTTTCTTTATGTGAAGAACAAAGAATTTCATAGTTCACTCGTTTTTTTTTCCAAAAGCGGTTTTAATTCTGAGATGAATTCTTTCAAGGTGTCTGATTAAATTCTTTCGCTTTCCGTATTCCTCTCTCATTTTGGGGAAAATTCAACCTTGAAGAATTTCTTACCGAATACATTTTAGTTTTGTTTTCTCAAGATATGAAAATTAATTATAATGAAATCCTAACGTTTTTCTCTAAGAATTTTCCTTAAGATAAACCCTCAGCTGAATTTCGCTTTGTCAGTCGATAGCGTTTCGTCACGAAATGACAAGATAATTGTATAGTCACCGTGAAGCGCTGACGCATGGTGACACACCAACACGTGTTGTGATAAGGGTCATGCATTGGTCACAGTATGCAAAGGAAACGCTGAGTGAATTTTAGTTCTGTTCTAAGTTTGAATAAAGTAAGGCGTCATCAAGTCTTTCAAATTCTGTTTCCATCAGCTGGCTAACGTTATTTTATTTTTTCCACATTTATTCATTGGGAAAGAAGCAGTATGAATCTTCCAGACGTTTGTTTCTTTCGCTAAGAAGCAGTGTGTCGGTTCCCCCAGCTGTTCAAATGCTTTGATTCCATCTGAAAATTGTGATGAGTTTTCATTCGTCTCCACTTGTGTTCCGGAGGTTCAACCTGAGAAAAGCTGTCCTATTGGATTCAGGCTGGAATCAATTCCAGAACATTATTTTCATTTAGGAGGAAATCTTTTAGTGACTGTTTCCGTATTTTCTTCTGTAATCAAAGTTCATGTTAGGGAATTCAAGTGGACTGGAGAATTGTTAATGTAGTTTTTTTGTTTTTGTTTTTTTTTAATTGGCAAGTGAGAAGGTGAGTTTGTGAATATTTATTATTTATTGAAATATTAAGCGTAAATATTTTTTTGTTTTGAGGCATACATTTAAAGAGTAATTTTTTTTAATTAAATTTTAAGTGAAATTATTTTTTTATTGAAATGAGACAGAAATTTAAGCTTTCAAGAATTTTAAAAAGTAAAAGAAATTTCTTTTTCGAAATGTTTAAAACAGTAGCAGGATGAATGCAATTGTTTTAATGGGGAACTAGTGCTTTTTTGCTAGACTTTTCTTTAGGAAATTTGGGTATTGTTTTTGGAAATGGGCCTGATGTTTTCAATTAGGTGACCAATCGGGGGGATTTCTGACTGGTTTGAGAGCAATGCTTTACAGTATTGAGCCGAAACCAGAGTACACGGCTTATTTTCGGGGAGTTTGAAATGTTTCAAACTGACTCGCTTTATTCTTTGAGTTGAAAAGAAGAAGCTCTCTCACTGAAGACCCCCTAGCCTGTAAAAACTAAACAGTGTGTGTCGAACACATGTGGAAAAGGGAAGATTTCAGAAGAGTTCCTCTCTACAATCATGGGAAAAGAACTACTTGGAGAAATAATGATTTCGATTATATAAATTCAGAAATGAATGTAGTTTTTTTTATTTTTTATTGGCAAGGTAGAAGGTGAGTTTGTGAATATTCATTATTTATTGAAATATTAAGCGTAAATATTTTTTAGTTTTAAGGCATAAATTTTAAGAGTAATTATTATTTTTTTTAAATTAAATTTTAAGGGAAATTATTTTTTTATGGAAATGAGTCAAAATATTAAGCTTTACAAGAATTTTAAAGTAAAAGTGAGAAGGTAAACTTCTTTTTTGAAATGTGTAAAACAGTAACAAGATGAATGCAATTGATTTAATGGGGAACTAGTGCTTTTTTGCTAGACTTTTCTTAAGGATATTTGGGTATTGTTATTGGAGATGGGTCTGAAGTTTTCCATTAGGCAACCAATCGGGGCGGAATTCCGACTGGTCTGAGAGCAATGCTTTACTGTATTGAGTCGAAACCAGAGTGCACGGCTTTTTTTCGGGGAGTTTGAAATGTTTCAAACTGACTCGCTTTATTCTTTGAGTTGAAAACATGAAGCGCTCTCACTGAAGACCCCCTAGCCTGGGAAAACTAAACAGTCTGTGTTTCATAAAAATTTCTTACCTAAGACATTTTTAGTACATCCATTTTCAACCTCATCTATTTTCAACTTTCAGGAACTTGCTGTGACTGTTTCTACTGCATTCTGTTTTCTACCTGATTCGTTTTCAACTGAATCGAAAATAGACCTTTTAAAATATTTTCCTTGAACGAAAACGTGCTTCTTAAATTTCATAGTTCCCCATGTTATTCAATGGGAATTTCACTGTTTTTACTGAAACGTGTTTCATCGAAACCGCCCCTAAGAAAATATGAAGTGTTTCATTTTTAACCCTAGGAAAGCATGAACTTTTCCGAAACGAACATTATCTGTTTTCAACTTTTCCGAAACGAACCTTATCTGTTTTCAACTTTTCCGAAACGAACCTTATCTGTTTTCAACTTTTCCTAAAATGATCTTTGCAAACATCTTTCAATCAAAATTTAAACCCTTCTCAATATGAACTTAGGAATGCATTAAGAGAGAGAGAGAGAGAGAGAGAGAGAGAGAGAGAGAGAGAGAGAGAGAGAGAGAAAATCAACTCAAAATAATGATACTTTATGAAAAATAGATTAAGAAAAGAAGTTTTAAGTTACATAGGGAAAACAAGAAACGAAAGACGATATGAAGTAGAAATTTACATGAGGAAATACAGAATTTGATGCGAAAAGAGCCACTTAATGCTTTGAACAGGGGAAACTTGTTTCAGTAAAAAAATTCTTATTCTTATGATTTCATTAAGAAAACTGACCTTTTCAGTACATTTATGCTTTTCTATGAAAGTTTTTCTCAAAGGACTCCATTAAGTTGATCTCAAGTCTTTGAAGTGAATGGGAAGAAAAATAACATGTCTATGTGTTATGAGAAAATGAAAGAATTTCCTTAAGACAGCGTGAAGTGAATTGAACATCAAGCAGTTGTATGATGTTTTACTCTCGTAATATGTACATACATTTTGGGAAAATATCTTCTAAAGGTAGAGGGAAAAATACATGAATATTAAAAAAAGGAAAAAAAAACAGCTCCTTAGATTTACAAAGAGAGTATTTGAAGTAGAAAGAGGGATGGAATGCTTTGAATAGGCATTTCTTGTTTCATTGAAGGGATTCTTATTTTGGATTTTTTTTTAAAAAGAGAAACTATCATTTTCAGAAAATTTCTGGGGGGGGGGGCATTTAACAAAATTCTTGGATATATAGGAATTTGAAGAAAGTTTAGGGAATGAAACATGAAGAGAAAGAAATGGGTTGAAAGACTTAACATTCAAGCTTCGTCAATTTTTTTGGTTCCTCATACAATTCTGGGGAAATTTAACGTTTTTGGGAGAACTCGTTTTTTTTTTTTTTTTTTTTTTTGCAAAATCAACCCTTTAGAAGTTTTTAAGATAGAAAAAATATTGTCTAGGGGAAATCTTAAGTAATACAAATTCTGACTTGAAGCACTTTTAAGTAAGAAAATATTTGTCTGAAGTAATTTTTCAATGTCTAAGCATTGACATCTGACTAATCGTCAGTCCGAAATTGAATCCTGGGGACGCTTGAGTTATGAGCTTTTGAATTACAACACTAGCTTTCTACCTTCCTTGGAAACAGTGGACTAAATCAGGGTCTGCTTATTTCCCTTGTTGTGGTTCACTACGGACCTCTTAAATCTTACATGAACGACAAAGTTCAAACGCTCTGTCCCATTGAGTCACCATTTTAGATTTTTGTCATCTTAGACAGTTTAAGTTCGCTCAGAAAACTATGCTTTTGCAAGCTTGAGTTTGCGTTCAAAGTTCAAAACCAGAATTTAGTTTAATCTACCAAGCAAAGTGATTTCATGTCATATGAGGTTTTCCAGCAAGCAATAGACGCGTGAAAACAGTCGCACAAGATAGTCATTTTCCGGTAGAAAGAAGGGAGATTCCAAAGTTAATTTCTTGGGAAAAGCGTAAAAACACTCTTCGTTCACTGGAGAGAGCGTAAAAACACTCTTCTTTCACTGGAGGGAACGTAAAAACACTCTTCTTTCATGTTTTATTTTAAACCTCGAGGAATTAGTATCTAACTATGAAAAGGAAGTTCTAAAGATTTAGGGGCATTTACACTAAAATCCTACAATGACTTTATTTGAAATAGGGAAGAATCGGCCTCTTAGAGACTAAAATACATCTGAAGATTTTAGATACATTTCTGTTCAAAAGTAAAGTCGAATGGAAAAATAAGAGCAATTAAATCGATAGGAAAAGATTGATAGGATGAATCAGAAAAAAAAACTAAGAAAAAAAAAGAAGTTTCATAAAAATAAACCAAAGTTTTAAGAATTATACAACACTGAATAGAAGGAAAAATATAATAAGTAAAGTAAGGGGAATACGATATTTTCACTATGAGAGTTTGGAAACACCTGCTTTTCTTACGAATTAGTAAAACATGAAATAAAAATGTTTAGAGGAAGTACGGACTTAGTCGCTATGTCTCCAGAATAAAAGCTTTTTCTGCTGAGACAATGAATAAAAAATACGATGATGAAAACCTAATTAAAACGAAAGAAAAGGCCAATGAAACTAAACGTCTAAAGAAAAAATGCAGCAGGCACAGAAGTTAAAAATGATGGGACAGATACGGGAGAACTGGACATTTACTGAAAGAAATATACGCGAAGTTTTGAAACATCTCAATTTAAAGCGAACTAAATGACTGAAAGGAATGAGATTAGGGGAGTTCTTATTAACTTTGATGAGGTGAGGAAACAGTAAAAATTTAGTTATACATGAAATAAAGTAAAAAAAAAAAAATAGCTCGTTTAAGAATATGATTTTTGGTGAAAGTATGAAATTTTAGTTGAAATGTCATGACCAGCATTTCGAAAAGAAATAGATTGAGTCGATATGTATGGAAAAGAAGTAAGAATTTCTTTATTTTCGCTATGGGGGTGGAGAATAACTGCTTTTCTGGTGAGTTAGTAAAACGTTAAAAAACTAATGTTTATGGGAAGAACGGAATCACTAGCTTTGCCTCTAGAATGAATGCTTTTTCGGACGACACAGAAAAATATACAGCCCAAAGAATACAAATTTTATCGTAAGAAAAAAGGTTTTAGATTGTATGTCTTGACAATGAATGCTTTCTTGTTGGGACAGTCCACGAAAAGTATAGCAAACTAGGAAAGAATAAAAAAAATGCATATTTGACTACATGCAAGCTTTGAGGAATATTTTTAAGCAAGTTTGAAAATATGCTATATAAGGAAACAAAAATCTGATGATTTGCTACATCTAAAATAATCGTTTTGTTGAAATGAAATGAAAAAAAAAATAATCTAAATAAAAGGAGTCACAAGTTTGACCAAGTAAGAAAAAAATTACTGACATACTGAAAAGTTTTACGAAATTTCCAAAAAAAAGATGAAGTAAAATAGCGAAATTGGGAAGCTATAATGATATGCGAAATAAAGTAAGAAAATATTGTTTCATCAGAATTTTAACTGTGAAAGACCTGTAGAGTTCTTGAACACACGAAAAAATTACGAGAAAATAATATTGCAAAGGCGCAAGACTTAGAATTAGCATGAAGTCATTTCACAAAAAAATGACAAAGTCGAATAATTACAGGAAAACTGTGCGTTATTTAGAGAGGATAGTGTTCTGTGACGTACCTGCCAGCAGGACGCCCACGACATAAAGGCAGATAGCAGTCAGAACGAACGTCAGCGTAGCTCAATTGGTAGAGTGACTTATTCCGGAATAAGTGGACTCGGGTTCGAGCCCCGGCGTGGATAAAAATGACGGAGAAATTTACTTCGTTATAATGGCGCCCGAACTTCCCGGATTACCCGGCCGTTAAAGATCTCGCAATGGTGTGATACTATTTCCACACCGCGAGATAGGAAAAATAAGAGAATCCCTTCTCCATATCGTCGAAAAATAAAAATATTTTTCCTATCTTCGAAAAATAAATGTGTGTGACGCTGCATTCCACACACCAGATTGACTGGGAGTTCTCAAGTGCACGTGTTACAGCGGATGGCTGCCTGCAACGATTCATGGTCACGGCTGACCCGTGGGCCATGCCTCCGGCCCACTTTCGGGGGGGGGTGATGTGACGTACCTGCCAGCAGGACGCACACGACATAAAGGCAGATAGCAGTCAGAACGAACGTCCGCGTAGCTTAATTGGTAGAGTGACTTATTCCGGAATAAGTGGACTCGGGTTCGAGCCCCGGCGTGGACAAAAATGACGGAGATATTTACTTCGTTATAGTTCCCAATCTTCACTACAGAAAATGTCATACAGCCGAAAAAGAAATTTTTCAATAGGGTTTTTAGAAACGGAGAAACGCTGGCAAACCGAAATATACACTAACACTGCCTACCGCTAGAATTGTAAGCTACAAAAAACTCAGGAGTATATGCGAAATGCTTCACAAAGTGAATGGTATTCGGCGATACCAAGGTGAGTCAAAAATTCGTTCCATTTGCAGATGAAGATGCAAGAAGATCATATGTAGAGGATTTTAGGAAGGGAGTGTCTGACCCCCCAGGTCTTAAACAACCCTTAGAAATAGGAAGCTAGGAGATTTGGGCTAGAGTGCCCAATAGGAAAGTCACACGGAAGCGAGGTAGAAAGGGGGAGGAAGACGCCCTTATTTATTACCGGAGGGCCAGTACCCGGGGCCAGAGGGCTTAACGTTCCCATCCGACGCACGGCGGATATTTAGTGGCTCGAGCGTTCGTACCTGCCTGGGAAATACACGCTCATCTCATACTGACAAGTACAGGCCGTTAATTCCTATAATCCTTTGACAACCCTTTCCTATTCCTAGCTTTTGAGGGATCATTCCGGAGGTATGACAAGGGGCATTATCCACTTGTAGCAACGCCCGCTTCCTATTGATGAGCGCTGGATAACATTGGCGCAGGATTTCATGGACCCGCTGCAGTTGTTCGGCGTAGAGGTTCCAATCCACAGCCTGACCCATCTGGTATCAGTTCTCAGTGCACTGGGCCCTCACAATTGCAGCAAATGCACAGCATAACCTTCCTCTCGAACAGTCTTATTTTCACCACTAGCTATGTGTGCTTCCTAGCGTGGCATCAGCCGCTGGTTCCCAGTGGTATATGATGACGTAGGAATTTTCACTTTTCATCACCTGTGACGATACGACGTCAAAACCTATCATCTTGTGGATTTCACATGCTGTACCACCTGCTAGAGTGTCAGCTGATGGGGAACCATTCGATGGCATCTGAAGGATAAACCAAGCTGGTGCAGGTGACGAACGATTGTGGATTGTGTGGCGTACCTGTCAAGACTTCAAAGGTGCAGTGGCAAACTTCGTCGGTGTAGCTTAATTGGGAACGCATTCGGCTCCGGAGCAGAAGTATGCGAATTCAAGCCTCACCACCGACAAATTTGTGTTTTCATATTGGCGCCCGAACGGAAAATGAATCTCCTGGCCGTAGGGTTCCCCGAAAAATGTGTGATGTTCGTTCCACGCATCGTCTAGAATTAGGATTCCTTCTTCTGCAATGATCTTTACATCAAGCGTGGTTTGCCGGCTCACCCGGAAACCTACGATTCTGTCACAGCCCTTTCTCAAATGGTGGATATACGGGACGAACCTACTTCAGAGGTGACGCACATGTCAAGACAGCAAAGTTGCAGGGGAAAACTTCATTGGTGTAGCTTACTTGGGAAAGCATTTGGCTCCTGAGCAGAAGGATGCGGGTTTGATTATTGCCACCAACAAATGGCTTTTACGCTATATTGGCTCCCGAACGTAAAATGAATATCCTGTCCTCTGAGTTCTTTGAAAAATGTGTGATGTTCATTCTACACATTGTCTGAAATTAGTCAGAATTCCTTTTTCTATTGAGAGCTGTACTTCAAGCATGGTTGCCGGTTGACCCGAAAACTTACGATTCCATCCCAGCCGGGGGGAAGGGGGATATGCGACGTACCTATATCAGAGGTGACGCACATGTCAAGACGGCAAAGTTGCAGCGACAAACTGCGTCGGTGTAGCTTAATTGGGAAAGCATTCGGCTCCGGAGCAGAAGGATGCGAGTTCTATGGACGTCACTGGCAAAGGGCTTTTACGCTATAACTGGGAGGACCCCACCTCAGCTACCAATTGTCGTGTACTAATACCGGGGTGCGCTGTCATAACTTCGTCTCGGGTGTCAGTGTTGGTGGTCGTTGGACGTCCCGACCTCGGCATGTCTTATAGATTAGTATCTCCAGCACTCCGGAACCATTTTCGTGTAGTGATGCTGTCCACTGTTTCCTCGCCTTCAACTGCAAAATTTTTTTCTTGCTGCTGTTGCCACGTGTAACCATTTTTTCTAATAATGGCGTAGGAGCACCCCAACAGCATGCTTATCGACCTCCATCCTCTGCTCACCTAATACCGCAATGTGGCTCGGTGCCAAATGCTCGTCATCAACCTTGTGTGTTCCACGTCATGGCGGTACTCATTCGATGCTGCGGCGCGTTTCGCACCAGAATGGAGGTCCAACATTATGAATAGCTCAAAACAGGACGAACTTTTCGACTCACCTTGGTATAAGAATTTTTTTAATCGATCTTTTAGAAGCAGAGATATCGAGATAAACAAATTAAGTATTTGCTCCCCTACGGATAAATTGTGTGTTTGGGGCAGCATATGCGCATAAAATGCTTTCGTATTTAGAAATATCGGACCGAAAAAAGATTTTTCAATCGGGTTTTTACATGCACAAATATTGCTGCACATAAGCTGTAAACGAAAGCATAAACTTGCTCTCTGGTGGCAAACTTGTGCGTTAACAAAAGTTTGAAATTATATGCAATACATTCCGCACCAGAAATGTTGTCCGGCAAAGAGAAAGTTTTTAAAAATCTGACTGTTAGGAGCACAGACATCGAGGAAAAATAGGGTGCGTATCTACACCACCTGGAGAAAAAACTGCATTATTTTAAACAGAAAAAATGCGCAAAAGTTTTTCCGTGGTGGCCGCAAAGAAATGTTTCAATTGAGTCGTCAGAAGTGCAGATATTGCTGCAAATACATGACGAACATATGAACTGACGCCACCTATTGGCGAAACAGTTCTTTACCGAAAATTGGAAATTATATACGGAACATTTTTCGCTAGGAACTCTATCCGATGCAAAAAGGATTTTTCTAATGGGACTTTTAGAAGCAGCGACATCTGGAAATCACAATTTACGTTTACGCCTCTAGCGAAAAAACTGCGCTTTATGTGAGAAACAAACTCTACCCAAAATAGCCTTCGTTATACACTGAAGAGCAATTGAATTGGAGATAGCTGGCGTTATGCAAATGTGGCGCTGTGGGCGGCCCTGTAAACGGAAACGACATGACGTATGCAGCGATCCGACAATATAAGGAGTGATGCGACGGGAATCAGTAAGAGTCGGACGCAATATGGGTAAGACGAAGGGTATAAGCTCATTTGATCGTGAGCAAATTGTCGGGGCCCGACGAATGGGTCACTCCATCTCGGAAGTCGTGCAGGCACTGGGATTTTCACGAGCCACTGTGTCACGGGTGCACCGTGAGTACATCGAATCCGGTAAAACCATCCCTGCAAGGGCCAACTGCCGTGGACAACAGCGTGTGGATGAGCGGGGTCATCGTCGGCTAGCTCGCATTGTAACAGCGGATAGACGGGCCACAGTGCAAGAAATCACTCGGAAATTTAACGCTGGTGCGCAAAAACGTGTTAGCAGCCACACCATCTAGAACCATCTCTTCGCTATGGGGTACAGAAGCCATCGTCCCACGAGGGTACCGCTACTGACCGCACATCACAGAGCGCAAAGATTAGCATGGGCGCGGGAACATCGCCACTGGACACTAGACATGTGGAAAAATGTTGCCTGGACTGATGAGTCGAGATTCACGTTGGTACATGCGAATGGCAGGATTCGACTACGGCGCAAACCACATGAAGCGATGGATTCTTCTTGCCAGCAGGGTACTCTTCAAGCTGGTGGGGGTGGCATTCTCGTGTGGGGACTGTTTACGTGGACTGAAATGGGACCCCTGGTACGCGTGACATCGTCCCTCATAGGTCAACGTTACCGGGATATCCTGGACGACCATTTGCTCCCGTTTATGCGTCTTCAACATTCTACTGGGGACCTCATCCTGCAACAAGACAATGCACCGTGCCATCGCTCCCGAATTGTATCCGAATGGTTGGATGAACACTCCACCGACGTGACCTCGCTTCCTTGGCCAGCTAGGTCACCTGACCTCAATCCCATTGAGTACATCTGGGATGCCATCGAGAGAGATGTTCGAGGCTCTGACCCCCTCCATCAAATCTTCGTGAACTGTAGGAGCTTGTTCTGGGGTCGTGGATCCGTATAGCTTCCCAACGCTTCCGGTTTCTTGTCGAGTCCATGCCGAAACGAATCGCCGCTGTCATCAGGGCGAAAGGTGGTGTTACACGTTACTAGACAGGCATCTCTAATTCAATTGCTCTTCAGTGTACAAGGTATCGAAGGAAAGAACGAACTTTTGAAGTCTGATATTTAGAAGCAATAATATGGAATAAATGCATTTTGAATTTTGATATCATCTGCGTTTACGTCTTCTAGAGGCGAAGTTATGCTTCTAGATAGTATTCCCGTATACCTCCTAGTCGCAAAACAGTGCTTTTTCAAAATCATATGCAGCAGGAATTAGATCCGACGCTTAAGGAATTTTTAATTCAGAATTTCAAAAGCAGAGATATCGGGAAATCGCAATTTACCTTTTGACCCCTATCGGAAAAACTCTCCAAAAAATAGCCTTCGTCATAAATGGTATCGAAGAAGAGTAAGAACTTTTCCAGTCGGACATTCAGAAGCAATGAACAAGGAATAAAATGTATTATGAATTTCGATAGTATCTTCTTTTACGCCCTCTAGATTAGAAGAAATTATGCCTATAGAGGACATACTATTATGCACACAAAGCAGAAATTATGTGCAGAACATTTCCCACCAGGAGCTCTGTCCGACGCAAAACGTAGTTTCCAAATTGGAATTTTAGAAGCAGAGATAAAAGGGAAATCGCAATTTACTTTTACGCTCCCTAGAAGGTAAACTGTGTATTGCTTCGAAAAGAAACTGCACCCAAAATAATCTTCGTTATAAATGGTATTGAAGGTAAGAGGTTTGGCAGTCTGAAATACACTATCTACCAATAAGTAATTGGACACCTGTGATAGCAAAGGAAAACAAAGTTTATTCACCTTCTATAGTTGGTGGAGCCTCCACGAGCGGCGATTACAGCTGCGACCCTCCGGGGCATACTCTCAACCAGGCGTTGTACGACGGCTAGCGGTATTTTCTTCCACTCGGCTTGGAGAAGACAGGTCAGTTCCTTCACCGATTTCGGACGGTGGGAGCACCCCTTAAGTCGACGCTCCAACTCGTCCCAGAGGTGCTCGATAGGGTTAAGACCCGGGCACTGCGCAGGCCAGTCCATTCGATTAACCCCATTGTCACCATACCAAGCCATGGTGGACCTCGCAACATGACAGGTGGCATTGTCATCCTGAAAGTAACATGGGTCCATCCCGTAAAACTGCCACAATGTAGGAAGCGCATGGTCATCCAAAATGGTGCAGTATGTCTCGGCGTTGAGTCTACCAGGAATTGCGACAAAGGGTCCCGTGCCATACCAGGAGAAACGCCCCTATAGCATAATTCCACCGCCGCCGAACTTCACAGTTGGCACAATAAATTCCGGCCGGAGGCGTTCTCCAGGCAGACGCCAAACCCAGACCCCTGCCGAATGGTAGAGGGTGAACTTTAAATCATCGCTCCAGAGAACCTGTTTCCACTGTTCAACGGTCCACTGTCGACGTTCTTTGTACCACGTTAGCCGAGCAGCGCTATTGGACTTGATGATCAAAGGCTTGTGGGCGGCCGCACGTCCATGATAACCGAGTAGATGGGCTTCCTTACGGATGGTATTCATCGAAAGAACACTCCCGGATGCCTGTTGAAATTCCTCGCGGATGTGGCCCATCGATTTGGTGCTGTTCTTCCAAATTTCTCTGGCCAGCACCCGTCGGTCTCTAACTCCCAGTTTTGTGGGTCTGCCGGGTCGGGGCACATTCCGACAGTCACCTCTCATCTTCCACTTGCCAATCAAGTAAGCCACTGTCGATTTTGTGTATTTCAACTCGCTGGATATGTCACGTATGGATCGGCCATTTCTGTGATACCCGACGATTACACCTTTCTCGAAATCAGAGAGCTCCGAACTGCGTGGTATCTTGCATGCGACTTGTTGCGTTGTTGTTTCTCACACGATATTTAACTGCGGCGGCCGTGACGTGTATCAGGACCGCAGATATCGTCGATTGCAGGGGTGTCCAATTATTTGTTGGTAGATAGTGTATATTAGCAGTGTGTGGAATAAAATGTATTTTGAATTTGGATAGCATTTGCATATACTCCCACTAGAGGTAAAGTTATGCATAGGAAAAGGGCCGGAAAGGAAGGATATTCTTTCTCACATTTCAGGCTTCCGAATGCAGAACGAATTTTTCAAATCGGACTAAAAGTTGCAGCGATATGGTGTCCTCGGACGAAAGGGCAAAGTAATACTGATAAGTTCGTACTGTTTATTTTTTAAAAGACGTGTTAAAAATACATCAACAGTAATACTGTATTTACATTCTGCGTTGAGCCAATATATTTTAAGGGGGGGGGTAGAGACCACTGTGAGTAATTCAATAGGCTATAAGCAGTCGGCGTCTCTAATTTAGGGACACTGGTTCCAGAAAAGAGAGGTAGTCAGTGCCTTAAGACTAACACGACATCCATATCTCACAGTGATGCAAACCCGGACACATCTCGGATGAATGAATGGTCAGAAGCCAGAGTTTAGACCACTGCCCCACCGGGGTGGCGGTAATGTATTTCGATAACGCTCTTTTGCGCTTTTTAAATACGTTTTCAATGAATAAACCGGTGTAAAAATCTGTAAAAAGGATTACAAGCGAACTCCGTTTTCCGCATAAGAATATTTGTGAACAGAGACGTAAAAATACGCGAAAGGCATACCTTGGCCGCCTTGATGATCAAATAGAGCACAGTATAACAGCATACTGCTCAATAAAATAGTCATGGAAAATAAAATAATGATCAGATAATATATGGACAGCTGAGGTCTTAGGGACATCAGATCCTTAAAAAGAAAAAAGAAAAGGTCAGCCATCTGTGTCCGTGCATAAAGAACTCTCGAATCTTTTCGATATGCTTAGATCAACAGCAGGGAAGGAAAGGGTGTCATCGGTTTACAGCAGCCAAGAAAGGAGAAAATGCATTTGCATCGAAATCCAGCATGCAATGTGATTAGTTTGGCGTGCTATCATTAATCTCTCGCTTAAAGTGCAGAAGATACTTTTTTATTCATGTTTGTAGCGAAAAGATAATATTGTCTGCTCTGCTCAAAGCAGCCTTCAGACATGCAATAGGTAAACGTCATGAAATACCGCAGCGTCAATGAGGAGATACGATGATTTTATTTATTTTACTAAAGTACCCCAAAGTGGAACGAATCAATAGTTTCTACGCATTTACAGGAGGAAGTCTGTAGGATGAATTGTGAGTGGGTGGAGCCATTCTCAGTCTTCAAGATGCCAAAAGAAGACCGATCGGAAACCAATCGACATAGTCAAGCGAGATAATTTATGTAAGGCAGACTTCCCCCATCCCCCTCCTCCCTGCATACATGCTTTCAATCTTCGCTGTTTTTGCCTCAAGCGTTCCACTTTACTCCACAGTGGTCAGTTGTTTACTTCTTTTGATTCTGTTGTCATAGGAACCAAGAACTGGGAGACTTGTCCTTCAATCTCCGCTGACTCTTCATTCGTTTATTTCGTCCTTCGCTCTTAAAACCCCTTTTACACGAACGTTTTTCTCCCCGCCCGACAGCTCATATTCGACGCTGACCTTTCACACGGGCGGGTTTTTAACGCGCTTGAAAAAAAATAGCTTCTTTTGTTTGAAGAAGAAAGAGAATATATCCAGAAGAATCAATAGGCGAGCATCAGGTAGGATGCTCAAACAAAATACAGACACGTGACGAAAAATCTGCTGTTAAGATCAAAGCTTTCAAGCATATCTATCTAAGATGCTCAAAATACAGACGCGCGATAAGCTATGAAGATCACAGCTTCCATGTGTGGATCGCTAGTATGCTCAAATTACAGACGCGTGACAAGCTGTGGAGATCGCAGCTTCCATACATGAATCGCTAAGATGCTCAAAATACAGACGCGCGACAAGCTATATGGAGACCACAGTTCCAGCGTGGATGGCTAGTATGCTCAAATTTGTTATGAAGATCACAACTCCTTGTATGGATCTCTGGGACGTTAAAAAATACTCGCGACAAGCTATGAAGATCACAGCCTTCATGCATGGTCTCCAGGATACTCAAAATATAGACAGGCGACGAGCTGTGAGCATCTCAGTTTCCTTGAATGAATCGCCAGGATGTTCAAAATACAGACACGCGACAAAAAATCTGCTATGAAGATCACAGTTTCCTACGATGATGAAAATACAGACAGACGACAAGAAATCTGATATGAAGTCATGACATGCTTATATAGATCGCTAGATTACTCAACATACAAAAGTGTGGCCAAAAGTATGCTATGAAGATCACAGCTTCGAAGCATGGATCGCTAGGATTGGTTGAGCAAGTTCAAGTTATAATCAAGCTCGTTACAAACCAGCATACTCCACCCCGGTGATCGGGTGGTCAAAGGCGTAGATTGTTAACTGAATGTCCAAGATGGGCCCGAGTTCGACTCCCGGATGAGACATGGTTGATGTGTTCATCTTACAGTGCTGTGGGTTCTCTCCGTTCCCTGGAGTGAATGGCACAAATTTGGGACAGGCGTCTATTGCCATCCGAATTGCTCGTGCTGCTTTGTTACCCCCCCCCCGAAAAAAAACTGCACTCCCTTTCGCTCGACCGTTACAATGAGACCTGCCGCAAGATCCAGAAGTCTGGCCATTTTGTTTCAGCATTTTTTTTTAGGGTTGTCGGGTTTGATCGATTAATCGATCAATGTTTTAGTCGCCGATTATTTTCTTCAATTTTTTAATCGCCGATAATTTTCTTCTTCCGATTAATCGGTTACTTAAAAAATTAGTATAAAAATAAAATTCATTTAGGAACTGTTGCAAAAAACTGCATATAGTGTTTTTTTTTTTTATTGGAGGTTTAACGACCACCGTGAGCAACTCAATGGGCTATAAGCAGTCGCCCGTCCCTAATTTAGAGTCACTGGTTCCAGGGAAGGGAGAGATCCAGTGCCGTAAGACAAACACAACATCCATGTCTCACCGGGATTCGAACCCGGACCCCGTTCGGACGAATGATCAGAGGCCATCGCTTAGACCACTGCGCCACTGGGGCGGCGCATACAGTTTTGAATTTGTTGAATACACCAATTTGTGCTCGTGTCTTCACTTCTTGGAAACTAGCCTTCTTATAGCGATGGGAGTTTAAATCTGCCAGTCACCACTATCAGAATCGTCTGGACAAAATTGTCCGTATTTACGACACTCAGAAGTCAAGAGTGTTTAATGAATTAAAGAGAACTATGTGAGTTTAACTGGAGATTATTGGACTTCGCTCGCCAACGACAGCTACTTAGCAATAGCAGTACACTGGATTGACAATGAGTGGCATTATTGTGATGCAACTCTTCAAGTGAAACAGGTGATTGAGAAGCATACTGCAAATCCGTGTACAACTGAATTTGAGGAACCCGTCGAAAAATTGGAACTAACGGACAAGCTTGTTGCCATCTGCACTGATAATGCCAGAAATATTGTACTTGGCGTTAACAGATCAAGTTTCACAGTGTAAGATATTCAGCACATACTTTACAGTCAAGTATAAATAAAGCTCTTACATTCGCATCGATGGAAAAGGTTCTAGCTAAATGCCGAAAAATTGTAGGACCTTTCAGACACAGCTCACATTTAGAGGCTACACTCTCGTCTAAGCAAAAAGAACTTGGTCTTCCTGATACTAAGCTGCAACAGGACATAGTGACACGCTGGAATAGTACCTACATCATGGTGGAAAGTCTGGTGAAAGCTAAAACCGCAGTAGACACCATTCGGGTAGCCAACGCATCGAATACCCCTGTTCTGACAACAGTTGAGTGGGAAGTGCTTGAGAAGCTAATCAGCGTATTGAAACCTTGCTTGGAAATCACTGAAATATTCGGAGGCCACAAGTACGCAAATGCCAGTGTTGTAATTCCTGCTTTTACACATCTTAAAAGCGCAATGAGATTGTCCGATACCGACCCAGCATATATTTGCAGATTTAAAGCTATGTTGCTCGATGATCTGACGGAAAGACTCAGTCAATGGCCTTTATACGACAAGTACGAAGAAGCTACTGCCCTTAACCCTCCATTCAAGAGACTACGCTGTATACCAGAAAAAAAATAACGAGAGCTAGTGTGGAACAGAATTTCATCCAGTAGCACAAATCAACAGCTGTCCTTACACCAAGAACAAATTAATGTACAACAGAAACGAAGAAAACTGTGTTTTGACAATTCATCGATTCCAGAAACAGAAATAAAGGAATACACAAATGTCAGCACACCGATAGAACTTAAAGCTTCAAGTTTATCAGAGTTGCCTGAACTCGACGACGATTTCACAGATCATATTCAGTCAGTGGTGGATAACTCATGCATTACAGTTGCCGTTGCTTGCTACTTTAGCAAAACGGTTGTTGTGCATTCCAGCAACGTCTGTGCCAAGTGAAAGAGTGTTTAGTGCCGCTGGTATTGTTGTTAACAAACTTCGCATACTTCACCTAAACCATCCAATGTTGACAAGCTCCTGTGCCTAAAATCTTGGCTAAAACAGTGACTGCAGACCAGGTTTAAAGTAATTATTTTTAATCGACAGCCCTAATTTTTTTACATCCCATTTTTTTTATTTAAGTCTAACATTCATCGACAGTTCCTTTATTACCGCCTTCCCATCCCGTCTGTTCTTCACTGGATTACTCTCCTTCCTTTCCCACTATGCTCCTTCTGCTCCTCTCTCGTCGGCACGCTTCTTGTTTCCCTTCATTGCCCGATTCTTCTTCCCCTCTTAAATGTTTTCTTTGGCTTGTCTAGCATGTGACATAAACTACTCTCTCACCGACTATCAATTTCTTCTTCTGCCCACAGCTCCGTCGTCACACTCTCCACCGATATGTGCTTACCCTTCAGTATTATCGAAGTTTGTGATTTACATGTTTCATGACACTCGTGCTTATGCATCTACCCCAGTGTCAGTGTCCATCTAGCTGAACGCTCTCTTGTTTCACACTTTCGCAATCGTGTTCTTGCACAGTTACAAGCGGAATTCACCGAAGCAAAGTTCACCTCGACAACTCGTTTCTACGCAACCTGGTCACCGCACTGCCGGTGGTTCCATGTGGATGGCGATCACCTGTCTCTTCTAGCGTAAAGTGTCAGCTCTCCTTGCCAACACCACCCGACTTGGTCTTCGTCTCGCTACTGCGTACACGTCGCACTTGTGCTCCGTGTCAACCAGTGGTTGCTCACAGATTGTCTACCTATGTTGTTACATTGAACTCTTGTTGTTCTTCTATTACATTCACGCGCACAGGAATCGTGCTTATCTCCTGCTTCAATTGCCTGCCTAATAGGTAACCTTTCTTGTAAACATCATCTTTCGTTGTAAATATACCATCCTTCTTATTTTCCGGGCGAATCGCCCGGTTCTGTATTGATTTGTACTTTTCGCTTTTACGAATAAAGCGAATATTTGAACGTCTTATTTATGTCTATATTAGTGTTTTCATTTAAAACAAACGACTAAAAAATAACTAAAAGTGAACATGAACGAGTCATACAGACCAGTTAAAAATTTAGCAGAAGGAAGATGGCCATATACTGTGTGTTATTTGGAGGTTTAACGACCGCCGCGAGCAACTCAACGGGCTATAAGCAGTCGCCCGACCCTAATTTAGGGTCACTGGCTTCTTCGAAGGGAGATAGCTGTTAGATAAATACACCATCCATGTTTAACCCAGGTTTAGAATCCGGACATTGTAACGTGTATTCTATTTTAACTTTCCTTTTGAGTTTCTTTTTCTAAGTAAATTTGAGTTCGTTCTCTTAGACATTTTCAAACCCTAACGTTACGTCTTTTCCCTCAAACGAGAATAATGTTGACAACACACTGAGGTCGGAACAAGAGTGACGTATGTATGTGATAAGAACGTTAGATAAAAAGACGATGCAGCAGTTGCTTTGGTGTGTGAAGATGTTACATCGTTACTACTGTAAACTTCTTGACTAAGATATGTGAAGTGCTATATTTTGAATTTCGTCTAATGTTGCTGGACCAATAAAAAGTTGACGTAAGTTGGACTTATATGTATATATGTTTCGTCTGGTCGTAAAACCTTAATTTGAACTATCCGGTACAATTAGTTGCCTCGCTTTTACCCTTCTTTTAACATCTATGCAGCCGGAAATCTTGCATAACGTAAAAAGGGTTACGTTATAACAAATCTCTGACGAATGATTAGCAACTAGCTAGCACCTCGTACCACCACTCTGCCAGAGTAACATGCTTAATGTACAACCTGCAGCTGAAAAGTTCCAGAATTGACGCAATAAAGAATATAAAAAAGGACCATGCTCACAATTAATGCTGGTCCCCTTCGAAATGCCGCTCTTCTGAATCAACACACATTTCCCAGCGTTTCTGAAGATCCTGAAAACAGTTCTGGAAGGCACTTTCCGGGATGTCCACAAGTTGTTTTGTCACGGCTGCTTGGATAGATGTAATGTCTGCATGATACTGTCCTTTTAATGCCCGCTTTGTCCTGGAGAACAGAAAGAAGTCAGGGGGTGATAAATCAGGGAAATACGGTGCATGTGGTAACACAGTGATTTGATGGTGAGCCAGTAAGAGATCGATGAACGAGCCTCCTTTTGGTCATCATTCAGAATGCAGGGTACCATTCAGGCATTAGGTTTTCGTTTTCCCCGATCCTCGCGTAGAATCTCATGACAGATAGACTTACTGATGCCCACCGAATCAGCCCAAAGTCTCACTGTAATTGGGCGATCTTTCTTTAACTGATTCCGCACCTCTTCGATTTTTTCCCGTTGTCCGTACACTGGAGGGACGCCCAGATCTCGGATTTTTATCAAAGGATTCCCGCCCTTCACGAAACCGTGCATACCATTCAAAAACTCTGCTGCAGGATAATGCTGTGTCTCCATACATTTCTTTTAACATTCTATAAGTTTCAGTAGCTGATTTATCAAGTTTCCAACAAAAACGGACGTTTACTCTCTGCTCTTCCATGGCTAAAATGAAATGGGACGAGAACGCTCACTACGACTCCCTTAATTCCCGTCCGCCACCTGTTGGTACTGGTATAAAACTGTTTCCAGCTATTCGGTGATTGGCCAATGACAGCTGTCTTTTGGCATACACGTGACGTGTTTATCCCACTACTGTTACGTCAGTCAGTCTTGGAACTTATTGGACGTAGGTTGTATGTAGATTCAAAACTTACTGTAGCACGTGTTCATCAAGGCGCTCAGTAGCGTTAACAACCGTGTAACCCGATAGGACGTTGAATATCCTTTCGTGTCATGTTGATAAATTTTCGCAATGTTGTCAAAGATCATTATTCTATCAGCTGCTGGGAAGCTCTCATGTGCCATGATTCTAATTGTCTTGACCTAACCTCATTTTCATCCTAACCTCATTTTCAGTGTTTGCTATCTTACTTAGTTTGATCCCATCGGAGTTGTACGGTTCTGAAGCCCTAGGTCCGATTTTCGGTTCCCTGCCGTTCCTTTTGTAGCACGTCTTTTCTAGAAACAATATACGTGCTTATGTCAGCACTTTGTTCATCCGTCAGTCCGTCTGCAGGAACGATATCTCTGCAGCCATTAGTTCGATTTGAAAAATTCTTTTTGCATTGGAAAACTTGAAATATGAGAACGATGATCCTTGTTTTTCGGTTTCCCTCGTTACATAACTTCGCCGCTAGAGGGCGTAAATACAGATACTATCGAATTCAAAATACATTTTATTCCATATATTTGCCTCTAAATATCCGATTGAAAAAGTGTTTTCTTCCTTTCGATGCTATTTATAACTAAGACTAATTTGGGTGCGGTTTCTTTTTCAAGTAATGTATATACACTATCTTAACAAAAGTCACCGGACACCCCTTCAAAAGCAAATGAACGGAGCCGCTGCGTTATTAAGATGCGCGGTACAGCTGCAAACGGTATAAAAACAAGACTGCAGCTGACCGCGATCATAACGCACAGTGAGGATAGTTTGGCCACTAGGGGGGCTAAGTGTTTATTTCTGCTTCTGATATTTTTGCAGCAAAATCTGCTCTTAAGGAAACTTGATTGAAAACATTTTAACATTTTTTTCGTGGACCGATACCACTCACCTAGAAAAATCTTTGAGAATACTTTCTGCTTAAAATAATGCATTGCTTTTCTGCCGGGGATGTAGAGATATATCTTATTTTTATCGATATCTCTGCGTCAAAGAGTTCGATTTGAAGAATTCTTTCTTTATCGGAAAGCATTTCCAGAGCGAAATGCTCTGCATATAATTTCAAATTTTTCTTAACGCACAAATGTTCCACTAGAGGACGAAAGCACGTTACAGCATTTTTGCAGCAATATCTGCGGGACTAAACACCCGATTAAAAAAATTGTTTTTCGATCAGATACGACTAACTATGAGAATATTTTGTGTGTATTTCCTTTCCAAAATAATGCACAATTTCCCCGCTAGGAGGTGTAAATGTTTAATCTATTTAAAAAAATCTTTTAACACGCGATACCATTTACCTTGTACTGGCGGAGTTTTTTGTAGTTCACAGTTCTATCGCTAGATGGCGTTTGTGTACTTTTGTTTGCAGCTGTACCTCTGCATTTAAAAGCCCTATTGAGAACTTCTTTTGTTTACTGTGCACCATTCCATACAGTAAAGACGCATTATCTTCTTTAAATAATGCACAGCTTTCCCGCTAGGAGGCGTGATGGTCAAAACCTTTTTCTCTCTGTCTCTGCTTCCGGGAGACATATTTGGATACTTCTTTTTCATTAGAATAGATTTTGCTATGAAGAATACTTTTCGCATATTTTCAACTTTTCCATTATGCACAATTCTTCTGCTAGGGGGAGTAGAGTTATATCATGTTTCCTTCTATTAGGGGTATGCAAAAGTTTCTGCCGTTTTAGGGAGAAAGGAGATAGGAGCAATATATCAGTACACATTTATTCAACGAAATATTGGCCGTTAGCATCAACCTTTTGCCATTTTTCAGGCAACAAATGAATGCCCCTGTGATAGAAGGACTCTGGTTTTGAGCTGAAGAACGCAGTGACGAAATTTTCCACCTCTGAAACTGTGGTGAACTGTTGTTGGGCTAGGGCATGTTGCATAGAGGGAAACAGATGAAAGTCTGAGGGTTTAATGCCCGGGGAGTAAGCTGGGAGCGGTAAAACCTCCCAGTGTAACTGTTCAAGCGTTGATTTCGTGGTGGCACCGACATGTGGTCTGGCATTATCGTGTAACAAGATGACTAGCCGGCGTCATTTACCTGTCTATGGACGTTTTGGCTCGATTGCGGCGTTCAGTTTCATCAACTGATCACTATATCGTTGTGCAGTGATTGTTTCACCCGTTTTCAACAGTTCGAAGTACAGCAATCCATGCATATCCCACCACACACATAACATCACCTTTTCCCCCGTGGATATCCTGTTTCGCAGTGAATGTTGATGGCCGGCCTGAGTCAACCCAGGATCGCTTGCGTACGGGGTTGTCCCAATAGACCCATTTTTCATCCCCGGTGACAACCTTCCACAAGAAATTCTTCCCTTGAAACCTCTTCAGCAACGACATGCAGATGCCCAATAGTTGACCAATATTACGCTCCGTTAAAGTATGCGGAACCCACTTACCAATCTTCTAGATCTTCCCCAAGGCCTGTAGACGCCGTACCACCGTCGATTGAGCCGCTTTCATACGTTTCGCTAGTTGCGTGGTCGATTGTGTGGCATCCTATTGCAACAGCGATTCCAGCTCCTCGTCTGCGAGTTCCTGCGGTCTACCTGCACGTGGCTTGTCTTCCAAGCTTAGATCACCTTTCTGAAATCTGGCAAACCATTCTTGACACGTCCGCTCACCCATAACCGTTTCGCCATATCCCTGACATATTGAATCGTATGCTTCCCTCGCACTTTTCCCTAAATTAAACATGAATAACAAACAGTGCTCAAATGAACTTTATCGACCGCCAAGCTTGGCTTCATGAACGAACTGACAGCACGGATCGCCGGACGGTTAGACCCATTCAGCGTCCGGTAGCGGGAGCGTCGAAAACTTTTGCATACCCCTAATATATTGCTTTTTTCAACTGCTGGATTTGAAAATATCTTTTTCTGATGCCTTCCTTCTGCTATGTCGGAAGAAAGATTTTTTTTTTATTTGAATATCTACAATCTGTCTATAAATACAAGAACTTTGTGTTAACGAAAGAAACGCTATAATAAGTTAAAAGCTAGGTACACCTCGGCTATACATTTTTCTAGGGGATGGCCTTACACGTACAAATGTAAAAAACGTTTTTTTCGAGGGGAAGGTGTACAAGAGGGGAATTTGGGTATCCCATCGACTCACAGTTGATCAGAAAGCAAATCGCGTGAGTGCATGCGTTTTCCTGCTTGCACTTGACCAAGCTGAACTGTTCTTGGACCGCATTGTGGCAGGTGACGAGAAATGGGTCCTGTATGATAATGTCAGCGAACGGAAACAGTGGTTAGACCCAAAAGAGAAGCCATTTTTATCTGCTTCTGGACAACATCGCTATCACCGCCGATGTGTACTGCCGTCAGCTCGACGATATGCACGTATCGCTCACGTCGAAACGACCAGCACTGCTGAAACAAAGAATATCTAACGCTTAAAGAAAGCCAACTCTCATAGAGATAACGTAAAACAGGCGGCAACAGCGCCACCACATCTTAAGAGGTAATATGCTCTGCAGGAAAGTTAACATTCAGGAGCAAAACACGTTACGGGGACTACGGCAGTGAAGCTTTTCTTTGATCCACGATGGTTTCCTTCGCTTTGACGACTATTTGCTTGGAGCAGTTTTTTGTTGTTGCTGTTTTCTGATATCCCGCCGATCCCTTATTTTGGTGAGAAAAATATGTAATAACATTAGTATTGCTATTTAAATTAAATTTCAGCAAATATTACAGTTAGGCCTAAGGATCCGTACGAAATGCAGACATTTCCTAGTATTTGGCATTTCTGAAAATGTTTCTGATAAAATGAAGAACAAAAAAAGCCTTAACTAACCCGATTGGCGTAACAAAACTAACATATCCGATTTGCGAAGTGATTATACTATCGAGAAGGTAACAATCGCGTGCTGTGAGTAGCTCGGCTGGCTGTTCTGAGAATTGAAGTCAACAGAAATACGTATGCGCAGTCTGCTCATGCATCAGCCTGTAAGTTGGCTTCTGTGCACTGAATTTTATCTCTTAAGATATGGCGGCGCTAGTTACGTCTCGCCGAGCCTTAACTTCTTCTCGTTAGATATTCTTTGGCTGAACCGCAAGGGTGTCCTCCGGCAGCAGGATGGAGCGAGACCGCACACGGCTCGAGTGACCTGCGACAGGATCAGGGATCTGGGCTGGGAGCTGCTACCGTACTCAGCTTATACCCCGGGCATTGCCCCCAAGCGACTACCACATTTTCCGGCCGTTGCAGCATTTCCTGGAGGGACAGCAGTTCACCAACAGGAACAATATCAAACGCGCACTTACTCACTTCTTTGCGTGCAAGCCGCCACAATTCTACAGGGACGGTATCCAACAGCTGTCCCAGCAATGGGAGCCGGTTGTGGCAAATGATGATTATATTTTGGACTGATTTGTACTTGTATATACGGTAATTAGCGCTTTTCTGTTGCTTTGCCGTTTCAGACGTTACTTTCTTTCCAACTCAATATATGTAATAGTAGGTAAGCACAAAACGATGAAATTTAATTTACCATTTCATGAATGCGGGAAAGTTTAAGGTGGTTATAATATTCAGTTGAAATCTGCAAATCATAGCCTATGTACAATGAAGGGCGCCGCCACGGAGTGGTCTAAGCGATGGCTTATGACCATTCGTCCGAGAGGGGTCCATGTTCGAGTCCTGGTGAGGCATGGATGTTGTGTTTTTCTTACGGCACTCTCCCTTCCCTGGAACCAGTGACCCTAAATTAGGGACGGGCGACTGCTTATGGCCCATTGAGTTGCTCACTGCGGTCGTTAAACCTTCAATAACAAAAAACAAAACAAAAACGAAGGGCGGTAACATATTTGGAAGGAGGTGGGGGAAGATGGGAATGGAAACAAAAAAAGTTATAAAAATATCTTTTTAAGGCCCTCGCGCCCCAAAACTTTATGTAATATATATATATACAGGGTGATTCAGAAATCATGGGACAAACTTTAAAAGATGGTAGAGCACACTGCAACAAACATTTTTTGTATAGGAATGTATGGGCGCAAGTGACGCGTTGAGGCCCAAACACAAAAAATAGACATGAAAGAAAACCTAAATTGTTTACTTACAGCATCGTTGATAAGTGCTTCTTTACAGCAATGTTTACAATAATTGCTCAAAATTGCGTCCACCAACAGTAATACATGCGTGGCAGCGTCGACGGAGTGATTGGCGTACAGTTTCAAAGATGCCAGGTATTTCTCGCACACGTACAGCCGCAACGGATATTCGAGCGACGAGGTCCTCAACAGAGTCAACTGGAGTCTTGTAAATGAGGGCCTTCAGATGTCCCCATAAGAAGTAATCAAGGCTCGATAAATCGGCCGATCGGGGTGGCCAACGGACTGGTCCACCATGGCCAATCCATCGCGCCCCAAAAGTGGCATCCAGGTAATTGCGCACATTAATGCTGAAATGGGCTGGCGCCCCATCATGCTGGAACCACAGTTTTTGTCGGGCGGCAAGTGGTACACCTCGAAGCAATTCTGGTAAAACCTCTTCCAGAAAAATACGATAACATCTGCCATCGAATCGCGTTGATAGTAGATATGAGCCAAGCAGGAAGTCGTTCACAATACTCGCCCACACATTCACAGAGAATCGTTCTTGGTACGCATGTGGACGCGTAGCGTGTGGGTTAGAGGTTGCCCACACATGACAATTGTGCACATTGAAAGCACCTTCGTTTGAAA
Source organism: Macrothele yani (assembly GCA_039090855.1). Lineage (NCBI taxonomy): Eukaryota > Metazoa > Arthropoda > Arachnida > Araneae > Macrothelidae > Macrothele > Macrothele yani. Next base: position 68,064,420 of record CM077016.1, on the reverse strand, counting down.
AAATCGCCTCATCTGTGAATAGCACATGAGCTGGGAATTTCTTGTGTTTGTGCCTCAACGCGTCACTTGCGCTCATACATTCCTATACAAAAAAGGATTGTTGCAGTGTGCTCTACCACACCTTAAGTTTGTCCCATGAGTTCTGAATCACCCTGTATATATATAAACTCTACTCAAAGCGAGGGGTTTTTTTAATTTCCTAAACTGTGGGGCCCTGTGAAGGCGCAGGGAGGCCACCGCGATTGCGCCTGTGGTCCAGCTGGACCTGCCTTCACTTTCATAATCCAGTCGGAAGATATTCTTGAACTACCGACACGCGATAACAAATTGCCAAAAAAGCAGTGCCGCCCCGGTGGCGCAGTGGTCTAAGGCGCTGGCCTATGATCATTCGTCCGTAAGGGGTCCGGGTTCGAATCCCGGTGAGGCAGGGATGTTGTGTTTGTCTTACGGCACTGGCTCTCTCCCTTCCCTGGAACCAGTGACCCTAAAATTAGGGACGGGCGACTGCTTATAGCCCATTGAGTTGCTCACGGTGGTCGTTAAAACCTCCAATAAAAAAAAAAAAAAAAGCAGTTTTTCTTTTTCGGCAGTTCGTTGACACGTGGAGCATGGGTTCGTTTATCTCTTGGCAGAAGTCTGCTAAATGATTTGCATAATGAATCTTGCAGGCGTTATTTCACGTCTTTTTTATCCGTTCGGAGAGCATCCCGCATTCTACAGTGCGCGTTGATTATTGTGACTTCCTGTTAACTTCCATTTTCGTTACCAATTTCTGAGTACAGCTTTGGATCGTATGTTTCTTTAAATAACTGCGTTTAGAAATGCCTTTTGGCCGCCCCGGTGGCGCAGTGGTCTAAGCGCGGCTTCTGTCCTCTCGTCCGAGTGGGCCCGGGTTCGAGTGCCGGATGAGGCATGGGTGGTGTGTTTGTCATCGCTGCCTTTCTTGGAATGAATGGCCCGAAATAAGGGACAGGGTTTTGCTCATAGCCCATAGAGTTCTTCCTAGTGGTCGTTAGACCCCAAGTAATAAAAATAAAAATAAAAAAAGAAGTCTAACGTTTATCTTTTAAGATTTTGAAGTTTACCCGCCGCGAATTTGCCGGCAGGAATTCTGTTCACGAACGGAACTCTTGTAGTTGGCAAAGAAAGCTACTGTACTGAAATAATTTTTCTCACTACATCATACATTTTTCTGCGCTTATCTGAACGCAAAGCGACGTTTGAATCACTCTCTTTATATGTCAATGTATACACTGACTTAGCTTTGCATTAAGAACACCTACAGTACCTGTAGGTGTTCCTAATGCAAACAGGTACTGTAGGAACACCTACAGTACTATTGACATATAAAGAGAGTGAACACCTACAGTACTGTTGACATATAAAGAGAGATGTACTGTAGGGACAATCTACAGTACCTGTAGATCGTTCCTACAGTACATCTCTCTTTATATGACCTTGGAACACCTACAGTACCTGTACGTGTTATAAGGTCAAGTTATGCATGGATGTTGTGTTTATTTTACGGTCCACTTTTCTGTGCAATCACTGCTCGCAAACGCCTAGAAAGACATTCTTCATGGTGTCGAACATCCTCCATGCGTAACTTGACCCATGTCCACTGCAGCAGCTCCGTCACTTCTTTTTTTATTATTATTATTCGGGGTCGACCACCGTGAGCAACCCATTGGGCTATAAGCAGTCGCCCGTCCTTAATTTAGGGGTCACTGGTTCCAGGGAAGGGAGAGAAGCAGTGTTGTAAAATAAACACAACATCCATGCCTCCGGGATTCGAACCCGGACCCATATCGGACGAATGGTCATAATCCAGCGCTTAGACCACTGCGCCCCCGGGGAGGCTCTCCATTATTTCACGCTCATTCCGCAAAGGAGGATCAGCAGTTCTCACACCCCGTTCGAGCGTATCTTACAAATGTTCAATTGGGTTACAGTCACGGGAGTTTGGAGGCCAAGATAATGTGGCCTTCCAACCACTGCGTAGTTTATGCGACCCCGATGACACGGTACGTTGTTCTGTTGAAAGATGGCGCTGTGGTCGGGTGAACCTCCTGCAGATATACACTGAAGAGCAATTGAATTAGAGACAGCTGGCGCTATGCAAATGTGGCGCTGTGGGCGGCCCTGTAAACGGAAACGACATGACGTATGCAGCGATCCGACAATATAAGGAGTGATGCGACGGGAATCAGTAAGAGTCGGACGCAGTATGGGTAACATGAAAGATCTAAGCGCATTTGATCGTGGGCAAATTTTCGGGGCCCGACGAATGGGTCACTCCATCTCGGAAGTCGTGCAGGCACTGGGATTTTAAAGAGCCACCGTGAGTGCATCGAATCCGGTAAAACCATCCCTGCAAGGGCCAACTGCCGTGGACAACAGCGTGTGGATGAGCGGGGTCATCGTCGGCTAGCTCGCATTGTAACAGCGGATAGACGGGCCACAGTGTAAGAAATCACTCGGCAATTTAACGCTGGTGCACAAAAACGTGCAAGCAGCCACACCATCCAGAACCATCTCCTCGTTATGGGGTACAGAAATCATCGTCCCACGAGGGTACCGCTGCTGACCGGACATCACAGGGTGCAAGAGCACATCACCGCGCAAACGAGCTGGGCAAAACTCCAGGAACTTGAGGGCATCGAACTGACACCACACCCAGCATATAGTCTGGACTTTGCCCCGTCGGATAATTACTTATTCCGGTCCATGGCCCACTTCCTTCGCGGGCAACACTTCAACCAGCAGGAGGTGGCGGCAGCTGGATTAAAGGAGTTCTTTGCCTCGCAGGACAAGAACTTGTACCGCTGCGGAATCGAAGAACTGGCAGACGGTGCAACATGATGGCCTGTATACTATGAATGCTAGTCAACTTTCGTCGGTCGTAAAGTACGTATGAAGACATAAAGTGATCCATATATTGAAAAACTTCCGACTCACCCTCTTTAGTTGTGAAAACACAAGTTTGTCAGCAAGGATATCGAACACGTTGGGACAGCGACTCACTCCGGAGTAAGTCGCTCTCCCAACTGAGCTACACGGACAGAATGTCTCGCTGAAGATTTGTCGTCTTGACACATGTTTTTACCTCTGTAGTAAGTCGCATTATCTCCCTCTTAATTTTTTTTTTTGAAGCGAAGTAGGAATTTATAATTAATTCCAACCAATGTGTGGAATAAACATCACACATTTCTCAAAGAACCCAACTGCCAGTGGATCCGTTTTCCACAATATAGCGCCAATGTGAAAACAAAAGTTTGTCCGTGTCCCCTCACTCCGGAGTAAGTCGCTCTCCCAACTGAGCTACGCGGACAGAATATCTCGCTGAAGATTTGTCGTCCTGACACATGTTTTCACCTCTGTAGTACGTCATACAGTATGGAGTAATACAGTATTACCCTTAAAACGATATTTAGTGAGCCAGCATTAAACTAGTAAATCATGCTGGCAGATGACGTAATTCGATTTCGGGGGCATTATGTCCCCAAATCTTCCCAAACCCAGAACAGCGAATTTATCCCTCGCTCTATGACTTTTCGCATTTTTTAGAAACAAAATTAAAAAATATAAACTGCTGGCCACCCAAAATGCAACACCAAGAAGGAAGCATCCGATTGGCCTGAAATTCGAAGCATGCGTCGCCCGCGAGAGGACATGCAAACGATTAGCATTGCAGGGCATATGCAAATCATATGCGCCCGGCACGCCACCGAGAAGCACTATAAGAAGGGTGCACAGATGGTGGGGTGTAAGTAGTGGAAGTGTGTTGTGCTGCCGGACCTGTGCGTGGCTAGCTTCCTGATGCCTCGTCGCAGAATACGGCAGTCATTCCAGCACGTTTCGGAGTTCGGCAGAGGACGAATAGTGGCTTATCGCGACAGCGGTTTATCGTACCGAGACATTGGCGCCCGTGTGGGACGACATCCAGTCACAGTGAGGCGAGTATGAATTTGGTGGGTGAAGGAGGGACGGACGGACCAACGTGAGCGATTGCCGCGGCCGCGGCACACCACCTAACTAGAGGGCACGCATGTTGTGCTGCGGGCATTGACGGCTCGCACCGCCACATCACGTACGTTAGCGCAGGAATTAGGGTGTGTTGCGCAACAACCTGTGTCAGCACGTACGGTTCGACGTCGTCTGCAGGAGCGGGGACTTGTCGCACGGCACCCATTGCTCCGATTACCATTGACGTTACACCACCGGCGAGTGCGGCGGCAGTTGGCCGTTGAACGCCACACCTGGACTACGGAATGGCACGGCATTGTCTTCTCCGCCGAATCCCGCTTCTGCCTGCAACACCACGATGGTCGGATCCGCGTGTGGCGGCACTGCGGCGAGAGATTGTATGACGCCTGCATTATGCATCGCCATACCGGCCCGTCGCCTGGCGTTATGGTTTGGGGCGCAATTGGATATGACACCCGCAGCCCTCTGGTACGCATCGCCGGTACACTCAACAGCCACCACTACATCTCCAACGTTTTGGAACCTGTAGTCCTCCCTTACCTGCAGGACCTGCCAGCGGCCACATTTCAACAGGACAATGCGCGCCCGCACGTGGCACGCATCGTGCAACAAATCTTAACGGCCACCAGGTGTCACTGCTGCCGTGGCCCGCCTGTTCCCCCGATATGTCTTCCATCAAACACGTCTGGTTGCTGATGGGCAACCGAGTGGCCCGGCAAGCGCCACCCGCGGCTTCGCCTGATGAACTGTGGCAACGTGTGGAAGCAGCCTGGACCGACATACCCCAAGCCCACATCCAAAGCCTCTTTCGTTCGATGCCGCGGCGTGTAGCGGCCGTTATTGCCAGCCATGGGGGCCACACGAACTATTGATGTCCGCGTGTTCCGCAAGTCGCACGGGCCTGTAAGCTCAATCGTTTCATCTTTGTATCTGTTGTTATGTGTCCAGTAAATCTGGCTTTGCTATCTCGTGTCCTTCTTGGTGTTGCATTTTGGGTGGCCAGCTGTGTATATAAATCAAATTGTTGAGGCCCTTCAGCATCGCGGGGTGCTGCGCCTGGGATTCGTAGGCTTCTCTGTATATCCGCCCCAGACAGGTCAGTTAAGAATTCGCCTTAAACAATGTAAAATGTGGGAATCGTTAATTCTTCCTTCACCTACCACTAAAAGAAAAGCTAAATTATTTTATCCTTTTACTTTTTTTACCTTTTTATTTTATCCTTTAAATTATTTTATCCTTTTACTTTTTTTACCTTTTTATTTTATCCTTTAAATTATTTTATCCTTTTACTTTTTTTACCTTTTTATTTTATCCTTTAAATTATTTTATCCTTTTACTTTTTTTACCTTTTTATTTTATCCTTTAAATTATTTTATCCTTTTACTTTTTTTACCTTTTTATTTTATCCTTTAAATTATTTTATCCTTTTACTTCCAAAATAAGTACATTGATAAGAACTCAAAAATTCGGAGTATCAGCAACAGCAAGCATGCGCGACAGAGCGTGATACTTGAATCATTTGCATGTCTCATGATATCAAACCTAACTACCAAGTTTCATTCTTGTCGGTTGCTTCTTTCTGGGTGCAACTATTTTTTTGACTATGAGTGTATTTCAAAAATTTACCGCTAAGGGCTGTCAAAGTCGAAAGTTCATGAAAAAAAAATTCTATTGTGAAGAAACTACTCAACTTAGAGGGAAAATTATTTCTGTGCCTCTCAGATTAGGCTTTAAGTGCTCCTTCTCAAATATTTAAATTTTCTTGTTAGCTCGTTAATTTCCTAGAGGTAGTTAATTTCCTAGAGGAATTTAGTTTTCACAGATTTTTCAAAAATTAGTTTTGCTAATGATAGGGCATGATCGTGCCAAGTGGGACACATTCACGGCTTCGGCCTTTATTACTCCGGCTATGGTGAACTCAGGAACGGTCAATGACGCTGTTGCGGCGGTAACAGATTGTATTGTGCAAGCGGCAGAACTTACCATCCCCAGGACGTCGACTAAACTTCCACGTTGCCCGAGATCTTGGTGGAATTCCACTTATATGGCAGCTCGTCGGGCTCAACATCGGGCTTGGGGTAGGTTTCGTCGGTACCCCACCGACGCGAACCTACTTGCTTTCAAGAAAGCCAAGTCCTACGCGCGATTGGTTCGTAGGCGTAGTCAACGGGAGTCCCGGATACATATATGTATCCGGGATTAACACCAATACTAGCCCTAAAATCGTTTGGGACAGGATCAGTAAGATTCGGGGACAGTACCCATCTGGGGAAATCTCCATTCTTAAGAGTGATGGAGGAACGGTTGCTGACGCTCAGGGTATTGCTGACTGTCTGGGCGCCCCTTTTTCTTCGGTGTACTGCAGCAGCAATTACCCTGCTTCGTTCCGGCAGTTACAGCCGCGGCTTGAACGGTCCAAGATTTCTTTTGGACCGTTTTCTTCCGCAGATTATAACAGCCCGCTGACTGCCGTGGAGCTGAAGACCGCTCTACATAGGTCCGGCCGGACATCTGTCGGACCAGATAACATCCACTACGAGATGCTGAAGCACCTTTCTCCGTCCTCTCTTGAATGTCTGCTAATCCTGTTTAACAGGATTTGGCAAGAGCATGTGTTTCCCGAATCTTGGCACACTGCCATTGTCGTTCCTGTTCCCAAACCTGGTAAAGATCCCACCAACCCGTTGAACTACCGGCCAATTGCTATGACGAGCTGCCTTTGCAAAGTACTTGAGCGTATCATTAATTTTCGTCTCATTTTTTATTTAGAGTTTCATCGCATTTTTTCACCTCATCAGAGTGGATTTCGCAAATCTCGATCCACCACCGATCATCATCTTCGCCTGGAGACATCTGTCAGGGAGGCGTTTGTCCGGTTTCAGCACATGGTCTCCGTGTTCTTCGACATGGAGAAAGCCTATGACCGTACCTGGAAATACGGCATTCTCCGTGATCTGCACGAGTGCGGATTGCGGGGAAACTTACCATCTTTCATCGCCGGTTTTCTCCAGGACCGGAGTTTCCGTGTGCGCGTCGGGTCGACCCTCTCTGCGATGTACCCGCAAGAACAGGGTGTACCTCAAGGCTCCATTCTTTCCGTTACGTTGTTCATCCTTCGTGTGAACCATATTTTCCAACAACTTCCTCCGACGGTTCGTGGTACCTTGTACGTGGATGATCTGCAGATCTCTTGCGCCTCTGTTAACATGCGCACCATTGAGAGACAGCTCCAGTCTGCCATTACCAAGATCTCTCACTGGGCTTCCCAAAATGGATTTAGCTTCTCGACACAGAAGACCGTTTGCGTGCATTTTTGCCGCAAACGGGGTCTTCACCCAGACCCCAGCCTCCGTCTGGGGTGTTCTACCATCCCCGTGGTGTCAGAAGCCAAGTTCCTTGGGCTAACTTTTGACCGAGCGCTCACCTTCCGACCTCACATCCAGTCTTTGAAGGTGTCGTGCACGAAGTCATTGAGTATCCTGAAGGTCCTCTCTCGAACATCTTGGGGGCTGACAGGTGCTCAATGCTTCGCATTTACCACTCTCTCATTCGGTCAAAGTTAGACTTCGGATGCATTACGTACGGTTCAGCGCGTCCATCGATTTTAAAACCGTTGGACCCCGTCCATCACCAGGCATTGCGGCTATGTACTGGTGCTTTCCGCACCTCTACCGTGCATAGCCTGTCCGTTATGCATCCGTCGTAAGCAGCTGTCTCTTCAGTTTTATAGCAAACTGAAGTCTCTTCCTGATCATCCACTGTATGGTTCCATCTTCCAACCGGACTGTGTCCGCTTGTTTTCCAACCGCCCCTCCTGTGTTCCGACGTTCGGGATTCGGATGTCTGCCATAGTGCGCGATGCTGGTCTCAACTTGTCCAGGATTGGTTTGACCACCTTTTTTAACCATCCTCCTTGGCAGCCCGTTCAAGCAACGGCTGACCTATCCCTTTGTGTGTGGCCAAAGTCGTCTACTCCTGCTCTGGTGTACCAGCAGCTCTTTGCTGTAAAACTGTCTGCCTACCCGGATTTCGTGCCTGTGTTCACCGATGGCTCGAAATCCGGGAATGTCGTTGGATCCACTTTTGTGTGTGGCGATGCCTCCCATGCTGAGAGGCTTCCGCCTGAATCCACCGTCTTTTCGGCAGAGATGCGGGCGGTACACCTCGCTTTGTGCCACATACAGTCTCGATCACATCGTCGCGCTATGGTTTGTTCTGATTCCCAGTCCGTCATCCAGGTTTTATCTTCTCCGGAGGACGCGGACTCACCTGTCATCCGTGATGTCCGTCGTCTTCTTGGAACTTTGGAGGGTGATGGCTTCCTGGTCCGATTCTGTTGGGTTCCTGGCCATGTTGGGATCCGGGGTAACGAGCTGGCAGATCTCTCTGCCAGGTCTGTTTCCTCCATGTCGCCAGCTCGGCTGCCACTGTCTTTCCGTGATTTTAGACCTTTGGTCCGGACATTTCTCCTGGACGAGTGGCAGTCCCTGTGGTCTCAGCAGGGCAGCAATAAGCTGCATTCTATCAAACCACAGATCGGACTCTGGAAGTCTAGTTTGCGGAAGAACCGTCGTGAGGAAGTTGTTCTTGCACGTCTCCGCATTGGGCACTGTCGTTTTACTCACCGCTTTTTGCTGTGTGGCGAGAGTGTCACGATGTGTGAGGCGTGCCACTGTCGTCTCACTGTCCTTCATGTTTTGTGTACTTGTGTTCGTTTTTGTGATCTTCGTTTTCGTCATTTTCACTCTCATCTGTTGGACGAAGGAGCAGCTACGCTGCAAACTATTATCGGCGAAGCCTGCGACACGAGAGCAGTGTTTTCATTTTTACAGGAAATTGACTTTTTTAAACTAATCTAGATTTTAACTTCTTCACTATCATATTTCATTTTTACCGCATCAGCCTGTTTTAAACCTTGTGTACGTTTCTTATTGATTTTGTTTCATTTTGATGTCTTTTGTTTGGCGCTCTTTGGCCAACCATGGCCCTTGCGCCATTAAAATTAATCAACCAACCAACCACTGTGGCTTCACATTGCATAACAAAAAATATGCCCTAAGAAAAGTATAGAGTGCTAAACTATTAAACATTTCAAGACAAAATCTAGGAATCTTTTAACTCATATTTGTGTGCAAATAGTAGAAAACACATTTTTTTATGAAAACTCTGCAGGTAATTTATTTGTTTGAAGAATTCACTACACGTATTAATTATCACAAAAATATTGTTGCAGTTTTCTTTTTAAAAATGATTCTCCGTCATAAGTTCTTTTCGGGCCTACTCAGATGCCTTAGCCTAGGGGCCCACTGAGGCCTTAATCCGGCCCTGGTAAAATATATTGTTGAGTAACAATGAAATTAACTATTGTTGCATCACTTCATGGGACAGCATTCAGGAATCAGATTTCGACAATGGTTTTGACTATTTCCGTTACCCATTTTCGTTACATCGAAATTTTATACATGGGATTTACTTTACCGCTGTGGGGGAAAATGTATAGCATCGAAAACCACAGTATCTCATCGGGACTCGAACCCGGACTCAACTCAATTTGTCAGAAGCCTACACGTTTGTCTACTCGGTCACTGCAGATGTCAGTTTCCGTAACGGTACGTACCCGCAGCGGTGGCCGAGTGGTCAGGGGTGTTGATTTCCACCTAGTCGCTGGGGTTTGCCACAAAAGATACGGGTCGTGTGCTTGTTTAGCGGCGCTGGTTCTACCTTTTCCCTGGACCCAGTGACCCTAAATTAGGGACGGGGCGACTACTTATATACTTATATGATCATGACAGGTCTCTAAACGCCGATAGAATTGGGGAGAAAGCGTCCGCTCCCCTCCCACTAATACCCACTCCCACTGCGTATGAAAGCTATGACCGTAACAGGTTCTTCCGCCCCAAGAAAACACGTGGCCCTTCATTCTTTCATTGAAAAAAGACGAACTGAAAACAAAAAATTTAAACAGCACAGTAGCAAACGTGCCGCAATCTATAAGGTAGAACTACGTCAACTGTCACTATTTCATGGCACTATCTCACCAGTTCTTCGTCCTTAAAGTATTCGGCGAAGGACAGTTGACGTAGCCTTACGTTGTAGGTCGCGGCATACTTGCTACTGTGCCCCCTTTGAGTTTTTTCAGAAATAAAACGACAGAAATGGTTTACTTCATTCACAGAAAAGCAACTTATACTACACTGCTGGACAATTGCTAAGGACGGATCATAAACGGCTATATAGCGCATAAAAAAGTAAGTTTGGTTGGATGCCTAGTGAAATAAAATAATGTCAGAATGCCAGGACATTACAAGAAAGACAATTTGATGTGCTCTGAAATCCAGAAGGCTTCGGAACGTGTTCAAGGGACAAACAGGCCATTTTGTGCAGAATACGTAAACGGGGGGATGCAATTACCGTCCGCAGGCGTTCCGGCGTAAGATGTCAATACGGGATATGGCCACCATGGAGGGCGATGCAAGATTCCACACGTCCTGTCATGCTTTGCACAACATTATCAAGCAGCTGTTGGGGTAATTTATCCCATTCCTCTGTCAGTGCACGGATGAGGGTGTCCTTGTTTATTGGAGGGCATTGGAGACCAGCAAAACACCTCCCCAAAGCATCCCACACATTTTCAATGGCATTCCGATCTGGAGAACGTGCTGGCCATAAGAGGCGTTGAATATCCTCGCTCTCAAGACACTCCTGGACAGCGACTGTTCGATGACATGTTGCGTTGTCGTCCATGAAAATGAATCTATCACCGACAGCACCACGGAACATGCGAACATGAGGTAGCAGAACATTATTAATGTATCGTTGGCCAGTCATAGTCCCCGTTGGAAGCACATAGAGGGACATACGGCCATTGATCATGATGCCAGCCCATACCATGACACTACATGTCGGATATCGGTCCCTTTCCTGTATGTTTGCTGGACAATATGCAGTACCACTATCACGCCAGATCAGTTGTCGTCTACAATCAGACGATAGACTGTATCTACTCTCATATGAGAAGAGGACAGCAGACCAGTCGTTATCAGTCCAATTGCGATGTTGATGGCACCATTGCAAACGGGCGGTACGGTGACGTCTGGACAATGGGATGCACACAACAGGACGGGCGGGTGTATAGTCCTCCTTCATGCAAACGTCTGGCGACAGTTTTTCGGGAGATCCGCTTGCCAGTAGCAGCCATAAACTGATTTGCTACTTCACTAGCTGTGCTGCGCCGATGTCTTTTTGTTGATAGCACTACGTACCGATCTTCTGCAGGTGTCGTACTGCGAACACGACCTTCCCCGTGACGTTTGCTACACTCTCCATTTGTTTGAAATGATTTCCAAAGCCTTGAAACAACACTGTGGCTGACGTCGAACTCCCTGGCAACATCTGTTATTTTTTGCCCTTCTTCAATCTTGCCAATAATACGGCCACGCGTAAAATAATCTAGGTGATGTCGGGAAGACATACTGAAAATTGCAAGTTCGTCAATTGATTCTTTCCCTTTCAACTTTGCGTTTGAACAACAACGGTCAATACGCGTTAAATCCTTTATATCTCTTATCAGCGCTATGACGTCACGAACAAGTTCGGCAATCCAAAATTTGCATACGCACAACACGTCTTACTTTATCCCGCACTTATGCTAATTTCGACATTTTCCTGCCTTCCAATTTATGGTTGCTATCGTTGCTATTGTCATCCGTCCTTAGCAATTGTCCGGCAGTGTATATACAATTCATAGTAACTTATGATGATTCTAAATTAATGTTAGTAGAAGTAGAAGGCGAAGTATCACCGTTGTCAGTAGTTATTGCTAAAATTGTTTCTGATGAAATCGTTCCTCAGAAACAATTTTTCAAACTTCTTAGTTGCCTTGTTATAAATTTGGCGACATGTCTCTCGCTTAATGTACTCTTCTTGTTGCTCTTGTTCTTGTCTAGATTTAGAATGCATCGGCGGTGTAAACGTTTGAGACGTTTTACATTCATTATCTAGCGAAGTTGTGAAGACGCGATGTACACTGAAGAGCAATTGAATTAGAGACAGCTGGCGTTATGCAAATATGGCGCTGTGGGCGGCCCTGTAAACGGAAACGACATGACGTATGCAGCGATCCGACAATAAAAGGAGTGATGCGACGGGAATCACTAACAGTTGGACGCAGTACGAGTAACACGAAGGATCTAAGCGCATTTGATGGTGGGAAAATTGTCGGGGCCAGACGAATGGGTCACTCCATCTCGGAAGTCATTGGGATTTTCACGAGACACTGTGTGTCGGGTGCACCGTGAGTACATCGAATCCGGTAAAACCATCCCTGCAAGGGCCAACTGCTGTGGACAACAGCGTGTGGATGAGTGGGGTCATCGTCGGCCAGCAGTCACACCATCCAGAACCAGCTCCTCACAAAAACGTGTAAGCAGCCACACCATCCAGAACCAGCTCCTCACAAAAACGTGTAAGCAGCCACACCATCCAGAACCAGCTCCTCACAAAAACGTGTAAGCAGCCACACCATCCAGAACCAGCTCCTCACAAAAACGTGTAAGCAGCCACACCATCCAGAACCATCTCCTCGCTATGGGGTACAGAAGCCATCGTCCCACGAGGGTACCGCTGCTGACCACACATCACAGGGTGCAAAGATTAGCATAGGGGTGGGAACATCGCCACTGGACCCTAGACATGTGGAAAGATGTTGCCTGGACTGATGAGTCGAGATTCAGGTTGGTACATGCGGATGGCAGGATACGAGTACGGCGCAAACCACATGAAGCGATGGATCCTTCTTGCCAGCAGGGTACTCTTCAAGCTGGTGGGGGTGGCATTCTCGTCTGGGGACTGTTTACGTGGACTGAAATGAGACCCCTGGTACGTGTGACATCGTCCCTCACAGGTCAACGTTACCGGGATATCCTAGACGACCATTTGCTACCGTTTGTGCGTCTTCAACATCCCACTGGGGACCTTATCCTGCAACAAGACAATGCACCGTGCCATCGCTCCCGAGTTGTATCCGAATGGTTGGATGAACACTCCACCGACGTGACTTCGCTTCCTTGGCCAGTTAGGTCACCTGACCTCAATCCCATCGAACACATCTGGGATGCCATCGAGAGAGATGTTCGAGGCTCTGACCCCCTCCATCAAATCTTCGTGAACTGTGGGAGCTTGTTCAGGGGTCGTGGATCCGTATGGCTTCCCAAGGCTTCCGGTGTCTTGTCGAGTCCATGCCGAGACGAATCGCCGCCGTCATGAGGGCGAAAGGTGGTGCTACACGTCACTGGTCATGTATCTCTAATTCAATTGCTCTTCAGGGTATATTGATATTCCATGCTCGGTGTGAAAATTTGGATCGATGACATCAGTCTCCATCTGTTCGGGGTCAATTTGTTCAGTTGAAATGGAAGGTTGTGGCTCTAGAGTCGAACTCAGGTGAAACGCATCCTGGCGCGCGGACGTTTGACGCTCCCTACATTCCCGTGACCTTTCGAATGATGACTCAGCGGGCCTTTTCGGATTCTTCTCGTTCTCCTCTAGCTGTTTCTTCAACTTTCGTCGGTTCTTAGAGTAATTTTCCCTGGATTTTCACGGCATTTCTATATTTTCGTCGCCATTTTTTTTATCTAAAAGTAAATAAACTTTAAATCTACTTTATTTCGGTTTATCACATACGTCCATTAGCTCTGACCGTCAACTACGGAATGCGGGGCTGAGGTCATTGCTGTCATTACCTATTCGCTAGTTATCAACCTTAAAACGGCGTGCGGTGAAACAAAATCACGCGAAATTTAACTTAACTCTCTAACGCTACTGTATTGAAGGGTTAAGGAGTGGAGGATTGAAACTTGTTTTGTTATAAATGGGACTTTATAAACTATCTGATGTTGCAGGTTGTAACAAAAGTTCGTAGCGTTAAGCAGTAAGTGGCATTGTGGCTTGAACGCAGGAGCGTACTGATAGCCCCCGCAGTGCCGGTGGGGGGGGGGAATCATGGTTAAAAGGGCCTCTAGCCTGAGCAAAAAAAGTTTACAAAATTTTTGCTCCTATTACCATTGACGTTACACCACCGGCGAGTGCGGCGGTAGCGGGCCGTTGAACGCCGCACCTGGACTACGGAATGGCACGACATTGTCTTCTCCGACGAATCCCGCTTCTGCTTGCAACACCACGATGGTCGGATCCATGTGTGGCGGCACCACGGCGAGAGACTGTATGACGCCTGCATTATGCATCACCATACCGGTCCGTCGCCTGGCTTTATGGTTTGGGGCGCAATTGTATATGACACCCGCACCCATCTGGTACGCATCGCCGGTACACTCAACACCCACCGCTACATCTCTGACGTTTTGGAGCCTGTAGTCCACCCTTACCTGCAGGACCTGCCAGCGGCCACGTTTCAACAGGACAATGCGCGCCCGCACGTGGCACGCATTGTGCAACAATTCTGAACGGCCCACCAGGTGTCACTGCTGCCGTGGCCCGCTTGTTCTCCCGATATGTCGCCCATCGAACACGTCTGGTCGCTGATCGGCAACAGAGTTGCCCGGCAAGCACCATCCGGGGCTACGCCTGATGAACTGTGGCAACGTGTGGAAGCAGCCTGGACCGACATACCCCAAGCCCACATCCAAAGCGTCTTTCGTTCGATGCCGTGGCGTGTAGCGGCCGTTATTGCCAGCCATGGGGGGCCACACGAACTATTGATGTCTGCGTTTTCCGCAAGTCGCACGGGCCTGTAAGCTCAATCGTTTCATCTTTGTATCTGTTGTTATGTGTGCAGTAAATCTGGCTTTGCTATCTCGTGTCCTTCTCGGTGTTGCATTTTGGGTGGCCAGCAGTGTATTCCTATAGCTCATGGGACCATTCATTTCTTCGTGAAATGTTTCGGAAGGCCGGGCATCAGGAAAAATCGGGAAGCACAACAATCTACGTCGTACGTTGCTCACTAGAATTAACAGGGAGCTGCCCCGTTGTGGTAAGGAGCAAAATTTCGTCAGCTTGCTATTTACTATCCAACGTTTTTAAAGAAACTTTTCCTTTGCAGTAATTCATGGCCTATGATATTGGTTACCCAAGTTCGGAAAGAATAACCCTGCCGAGTTTCCACTCCACATCCAGTCCCAGTTGCCGAAGAATTCTATTTAACAGCTAAAAAGTGTAAAAAAAGTTTCGTGTACTAAATCATACAAAATCACATTAAAAAAAAAAAAAAATACAAAGTAAATTCTCTCTTTCTCTCAGGGCCCGAGCCCGAACTCCAGTAAGTATTATGCAGCCTATGCCCGGTTCGGGCACGGGCTCGACCCGTCTCAGCACTGTTATGCATCACTGAATAAAATTTTATATGATGTCAAGTCAACAATCGAAAAATTCTCACATTCTTGGCTTTATCAGTGCAGCTACGATATCATTCCTTCCTAAAGTGATGAAAAAAATGTGCATGAGGAGAACAGGCATTTTTATTTTTCTCAAATACTATTAATTACAATGTTCATTCTACATTTTTGTTTTCCTGCTATGGCATGTACTGAAGATAAAAGGCTTACCCTCTCCCTCCCCCACAATTCATTTGCCTGACCACTACAACACCAATTTGCTCTCTTCTTTCTTTGGTGGCATACAAGTGGAAAATGCGCACGGAAAGGGGGGGGATAGGCATTAACAATAGGCATATGTGACCACGTCTGACCATTCCAAAGAAAGAAGTAACTAATGGCAATTTAAGGAAGACCAGAATGGTGACACTAGCAAAATAACATCACCGACAATTTTTATCAATTTTTAATATTAGACGAAATTACAATATTTGGGGGGGGGGGGTGCATATGGCCCTTTGCACCCCCTCTGGGTACGCAATTGCTACGATTATTAGTTTCGAATATATAAGCGTTCAAAGTATGACATGATTTCGTTGCATTCTTGCTCCCGATGTTAACCCCTGCCCAGCGCAGAGAAAGACGTAGTTCTACGTCAGAAAATTAAAAAAAAAAACAGATCAGGTCATATGTAGAGGATTTTAGGAAGGGAGCGCCTGACCCCAGGTCTTAAACAACCCTTAGAAATAGGAAGCTAGGAGATTTGGGATAGAGAAAAAAAAAAAAAAGCAGTCTATACAATACAAAGCCATGACATTAGCTGGACGAGACGTCACGCTGAAACCAAGGCTTCCGATTGGCTTCCGGACGCTAACGTGTGTGACGTCAAACACGAAACCGACCAAGGCCGTCTAGAAAGTATAAGGCCATGCATACTTTAGAGAGATGAGTTCCCTCTTATAGTGACGTCACGAGGAAACCAAGGCTTCCGATTGGTTTCCAACGCTGTCGTGTGTGACGTCAAATGCGACACCGACGTATCAATCCGCCTAACATGAGGATGACATCACAAACGGAGGGAACTCATCTCTCCAATGTCATGGTCTTTTACTTTCCAGAAGGTTTTTTTTTTTTGGATTGAAGGTTTAACGACCACCGTGAGCAACTCAATAGGCTATAAGCAGTCGCCCGTCCCTAATTTAGGGTCACTGGTTCCAGGGAAGGGAGAGAGCCAGTGCCGCAAGACAAACACAGCATCCATGCCTGACCGGGATTCGAACCCGGACCCCTTTCGGATGAATGATCAGAAGCCATCGCTTAGACCACTGCGCCACCGGGGCGGCTTACAAGGGCTTGATTAAGCTCTGTGCAAAACTTTCCAATGAAGTTGGTTTGCATCAGACACATCCTGAAAAAAAGCAACTTGACGCAATCGGCTGTTTGCCGCCCCGGTGGCGCAGTGGTCTAAGGCGCTGGCCTCTGAGCATTCGTCCGTAAGGGGTCCGGGTTCGAATCCCGTCAGGCATGGATGTTGTATTTGTCTTACGGCACTGGCTCTCTCCCTTACCTGGAACCAGTGACCCTAAATTAGGGACGGGCGACTGCTTATAGCCCATTGAGTTGCTCACGGTGGTCGTTAAACCTCCAATCAAAAAAAAAAAAAAAATCAGCTGTTATTTTCGCATCTTTTTGAACTGCACCGTGAAAAGAAAAACGTTAATGGCTTTCTCCCACAAAGGTCTATCGTTAGAAATGATATTTTGTACTGCTTTTGTCATTTTTCTTCTACTTTCTCTATCCCTCTTTCCGATTTTTTTACCTTTTTATTTGTGTGGAACCTCTTTCATTGTTCAACATAATCGTTCCTGGAATGACTACTTTTGTTTGAGACAGAAGCTATTAATGTTACAGGAGCAACATGGCGTAGGTTGAAGAACGACATGCCCCGATTCGTCACGGAAAGGACTGAAAGTCAAAATAGCACGCACGAAAGTACAGCAACGCCATTTAACTCACACCACAAGATCACGCTATGAATTGCGAAGAAGAATGTTTCCACACCTCGTATGATTTCTCTTTAGCAATTTTCACGAGAGAGACTGACAAGGAAACCTCACTATGATAAATTGCTTTACGAAATTAACAAAAAGGCCTCTCTGCCGGTTGCGGAATTATCATGGAAAAATTCACTTGCTGTCAGTTTTGATGATAAAATATATACGTTTACTTTAAACATCTCATTTTCAAATACACCGAGAGGACAGAAATCATGGGATACCTGGTTCCTAGGCAACGTGACACTGTCACCCTTCTCGCTATAGTTGACAAACCCATCGCTTGGCAAATATGTAGATAGGAAGATGTCACTGCATTTCCGCAGACAGTAATTCGATGGGGAAAAAGTGAGTTAACAGAGTTTGAAAGAGGGATGATAGTAAGTGCCCGATGCATAGGTCACTCTGTCGTGGAGGTGGTACAGGAATTGCAGTATCCCCGTTGGACAGTATCAAGAATACATCGGGAATACGCCATTTGCTGAATAACATCAAACTTTGTGGATAGCGCTGTGGGTGCATAAAGGTGGTGGATGAACATGGCTGTCGAGGTTTGCCTCGCACAGTTGCAACTAGTCGGAGAGCGACAGTGGTACAAAACACTGCCGACTTAAGCGAGGAAGGTGGCAGAAACATCACCACCAAGACCATCACGCGATCATTAGCAGCAATAGGTTGTGGAATCCTGACAAGACTCCGACCTACCAGAGGCCCATTGCTAACGCTACATCAACGGACTGTACGCATCAGCTTGTTGAAAGAGCATCTACATTGGACATTAATGATTGGAGACGGATCTTCTGGTCCGATGAATTCCGTTTCCAATTATTTCGTGCAGGCGGGAGGGTGCAGATCTCGTTTAAACCAGAGACGGAAACGGGTCGCGGGTCAACGAGTCAGACGGGTCGAGTCAAGGTGTTTTTGACCCAGTTTTATTTCTGTTTTATTTTTGAAAAGAAATAAAAAGAATTTTTTCAAAGAAAAATGCGCAGTGTGGAATTTTGTGCTCGATACTGGTGCCCGCGGACTGAAAAATGATTTGTCATTCAATAAGAAGGAACAGTGTCCTCGGAATGAAAAGTGTTTCTTCCTTCTGAGGGGCAATTATGAAAGCAGCATCCACAATTTGGAAACTTTCAACTCGTCAGAAGCTTGTGAAAATTGGTGTTGCTATGAAACATATTCTGAAGCTTTATATGTTATCAAGAAAACAGCAAAAACTGAAATTAAACATACAACAAGTTGCTTAATTCAAAAATTTTGACTGTAGCGCCATCAAAATTGGGCGCAACAGCCTTAACATTACTGCGGAGGGACTTTTTGACTCTCGCAGATGTGTTTGAAAACATGTGTAAAACAGGTAGGTTACGTCTTGCAAATGAAGGCGACAGTTTCAATACTTCCTAAAATTAAACGTTCTTATAATATGCTAGCTTTACTACCCAGCTTTGCCCGGGATTTAGGCTTATTAATTTCATATTCCCTTATTTGTCACTGAAAAAATCGGGGGAAAAATTGTTGGTCTCTTGCTTTTGGGCATTGCTGTCACAAATATTGGTCGAGAATTAAAGCAACGAAATGTACAGAATGTATGGAATCTGTAGAATCAAACGGACCAAAAGCGCTACGAATTATTTAACACGCGTCCAGGAGACACAGCATTAGAACAGTAACTGAACGAAATTCGTTAACAATTTTTTCGACGATCAAATGCATCACGTGCTTTCCGTTTCAGACGTCTTTGAGGGGTGAATCTCTGGGATAAAAAAGTTAAAAACTTATCTTTGCGGATATTTTATGAAACTGGCGGAAATTTTAATGAACACCCTAAAACTTTAATAAGAACATGACCTCCAAATTTCGCCTGAATCGGTAAATAGCTTTTAAAATTAGGCGTCAAAATTTTATTAACCGTTTCTGCGTATATATTTCTGTCTACCGATGAATTAAAAATTTCATGCCTATTTTTAAAAGTTTTGACCGGATTCCGATGAAATTTTGAAGGACTCCTCTTATTACCAATTCATGGTGTTGATAAAAATTTCAGCCCGTTTCGTTAAGATTTCGCAAAGTTCGTTTTTGCATGCACAGTTCTCAAAGAATAGAAACACCTGCGGATGTGCCGCGGCGATGAATGCAGTCACGTGCTTTCAGATTTGAAGCAGGATAAGGATGGCGTAGCAAACGACGCTGACTTTATTGATTAGCTTATTAATTAATTCAGAACTCGCGAACGGAACAACGTAGAGATCTTAAAATAGTTGCGTTGACCTAGAAATTCCAGTATTAATAAGCTATGCAAATTTCACGATGCCACAGTTCGGCGTTCGAGAGTTTTTGCTGCTTCAGACAAACAGACGTTTTGTGTTTTATATATATAAGATTTGTTTGATTTCCATATAACCTGAGATACCCACTGCGAAGAGACTTTTTGAACCTCCTTTATGTATATTATAGTTCAAAGCAGATTTGTCCCGGTCGGGTACGGATCCAAAAATTTTGACCCGTTTCCAACTCTGGTGGAAACCACACAAAGCAATGAACCCGGCATGTCAACAAGGAAATGTTCAGTTTGGTGGAGGCTCGATTATTGTCTGGGTCGTGTTCAGTTGGTATATGTAGGAACCACTGGTACGTTTAAACGCATTTCTAGATTGTCCACGCTACGTGTGCATCCTTATAAACCATCTGCATCCGTTCAGGATCATCATGCACTCACAGGGCAGTGGAGCTTTCCACCAGGAAAATGTACCTCCCCACAAAGCCGTGATGACTAGAACATAGTTAGATGAGCATTTCGGTAGAGGTTCCCACGCTGGAATGACCTCCCAGTTCACCGGATATGAACCCTGTCGAAAATCTTTGGGATGATGTGGAAAGGTCCGTTCGAACTTTGGATCCTCCGCCCAGGAATGCGACGGAATTACGGACAATGGTGCAGCAAGCATGGGTGGAGAAACCTGTGGAACGTTTTCGTGACCTAGTGGACTCAATGCTTCGCCGCGTATATGCTTTTATACGGGCGAAAGGTGGCCCTACCTGTTACTAGGTAGGTATCCCCACGATTTCTGTCCATTCAGTGCATGTATACATTAGAACCTGCTTTTAACCAGAAGCTCGGGACCAGTAGAAACCCTCGTTAAATCCGTTTCTGGGTGAAAATTTCGACCGTCTAAAAATATGCGTACGTGATAATATACATATATTTTAATTATATATCCACAACAACTGGATATACTTGAAAGGTTTAACTAATCAACTAAATTAGAACTACAGTAAACCTTTCTAGTAAATCAGCTTGACGGCCACGTGAGACTGACTGCTCTTTAACTACATAACACACATGTATCCAAAAGCAGCACCGATCTTCGCAACGCAGTGCTCACTTGGATGGTGAAAGTGGCAATGGACACAGTTTCAGAATTGTTATCCCCTGTTTTCCCTCACAGGTGACAGCCTCATTCCATTACTCCCCTATCCCTCTTTTCAATCATCGTCCAGAAATCCACTTACATGTGCGTGAACACCACCCCTCACCGCCCTGGTGGCGCAGTAGTCTAAGCGATGGCGTATGATCATTCGTCCGTAAGGGGTCCGGGTTCGAATCCCGGTAAGGCATGGATGTCGTGTTTGTTTTACGGCACTGGTTCTCTCCCTTCCCTAGAACCAGTGGCCTTAAATTAGGGACGGGCGACTGCTTATAGCCCATTGAGTTGCTCACGGTGGTTGTTAAACCTCCAATCAAAAAAAAAAAAAAAATAAAAATAAACCACCACCACCCGTCCTCGTTTTGTTGACATTTGATGTACTTCCGCCGCGTAACTTTTCTAACAACATCCTTCCCCTGGGCGCACCAAGATTTCCCTTGTACGGTTGTAATTTTGTCCTGTATGTCACCATTTCTATTCCGCTATTCCAAGACAGTGGGCACCAGATTTTCACTGCTTCGTTAAATATGCAATTTCATTCAATTTTGTTACGTTGCTTGTTAAAAGAGAACATCTTAGGTTTACTCTTCCTCGGTAATCTGAGATCTCTCTAAAAATGGGCTCGTTATGTGCGGGTATATACACTGGTTATTAGAATCATTAGCATCACGACATTACAGCATGTGGAGTGGTGGGGGGGGGGTAACTCCGATAAAAGTACCTTGCCAAAAGTGGAAAATGGATCGTTTCACCGCTTGGTCTAGAAATTAGCTGAACGTATTGCCTTCAATGTGGGATTAACCTGAAATAATGTCCAGACAACATTTAAGCATTGACGTTAGAAATAGGACTGTTTGCATATAACAGGCAGGTGTACGGCAGATCGATATGGCTGCTGCTTTAGGAATTTAGCAAAGTATAGTAAATCAGATACACACAAGATTTCTAGGTCGTGGAAATGTTGCAGATCGACCCAGAAGTGGTCGTCTACGTATAACCACCAGGAGACAAGATCGCTTTTTGACAGTCAGTGCTCGAAGGCCTAGTATAACCAGTAGCCAACTCCGGGAATCACTTCGAGCTGCTTCTGGTGCTCCGGGAATCACTTCGAGCTGCTTCTGGTGCTCCGGGAATCACTTCGAGCTGCTTCTGGTGCTCCGGGAATCACTTCGAGCTGCTTCTGGTGCTCCGGGAATCACTTCGAGCTAGCCAACTCCGGGAATCACTTCGAGCTAGCCAACTCCGGGAATCACTTCGAGCTGCTTCTAGCATGTACTCAAACAGTACGAAACCGTCTTCACGAGTACGGACTCAGAGCAAGGAAGCCGCCGAGATGCATAACATTGACATCAGCTTACCATCGTCAAAGATGTACCTGGGTCCAATAGTCTTACACAACATGTGTAAGACAATGTGCTGGGTCCAATAGTCTTGCACAACATGTGTAAGACAATGTACCTGGGTCCAATAGTCTTGCACAACATGTGTAAGACAATGTACCTGGGTTCAACAGTCTTGCACAACATGTGTAAGACACAACCTGGGTCCAATAGTGCATGTCATGAAATACAGAGTGACGCCATGTACTTTTCCCAGGCGAATCCCATTTTACTCTTTATCCTGATACCCGACGAGGACACGTGTAGAGGAGATTCGGTAAGTCAATGCAACCATACTATGTGTAGTCCGTCCACCCTTTCCAGATGTAGTCAGTTCTGGTCTGGGCAGGAGTGTGTTTTAATGGCCGTATTTCCTTCTATGTTTGTCAAAGCAACATGAATGCCTCAGGGTACCGAAACGAGATCAATGTGCCCCTTGTGACACTGTTTCACTCTACTGTTGGACATGCATTTCGTTTTCTCGATGACAATTCAACCAGTCACCCTGCCTGGAGAGTGCTTCAGGAGGTGAAAAATCTTGGTATTTTATCGTTACAGCTTCCTTCTCGAGGTCTCCTGATTTAACTTTATTGAGAACCTTTGGGAAGCTGTACAGCGATGTGTGGATAAGCGCGTCCCATGCAGACCTCCGTAACGTGTTGCCTGTAATATGGGACGAGCTGCCTAATATCATTGCAAGTAGAGTGAAGACGTTCTTCGACACAGAGGAGGTGTTACCGGGTACTGAAATACAATACGGACATCCTCTGAATTTAACATTTGGTCTATATTGCAGTGCTACTTTGTTGTGTGCAGAAATTGCACAATAAATTGTTTTTGTAAACACAATGTTTATCTTTTGTGTAACGTAGCCTCACTTACGTTATTACAATGCGTGTTACTTGAGTCAGATGCATGTAATATCCCTAACTTATTTTGACCAGTGTATATATAATTTTTGTGTGTAAGGGGGATGAACTTACAGAAAAGAAAATCGGTGAGCAATGCATTTACAAAAACTGAAGTTTTGGAAGTTGACGGGGCAAATCTAGAAGTAACCGATGCTTACATTTACCTAGGGCAAGATATATCCAGGTGGGGCCACATAGAAGAAGAAGAAATTAATATAGGCGTAGAAATCTTGGTTGGAGTACGTTTGGAAGAAATGATAAAATTTTCAACCGCAATTTACCATTATGTCTCCAAAGAAAAGTGTTTGATTAATGCATCCTTTTAGTTCTTACTTGTAGATCAGAGACATGGACCTTAATAACTAAAAAAGGTATACGAAGTCTGCGGATAACTCGAAAAGAATGGAAGCATGCTTGGTATAACTAAGAAAGATAGGAACCCATAGATCATGAAAATGACAAAAGTGGAAGACATCATGATCAAAGTAAAGGAATACTCATGAAAGAAATACGGGATTACGCCATATAATACAAATTTTGAAGATGACAATCCGATTTTTGGCGTAAATGTGACAAGGATGGTAAGTCAGATAAAATCCGAAAACTTGAAAAGTTTCATCGTCCTGGAGCGGGACTCGAACCCGCGTCTCCCAGAAAAACGCCCGGGTATGCTAACCACTACACCACCCAGAACGACCAAGTTTCAAGTTTCCGATCAATTTGAATGTAACCATCACAGGATTCGCTAGTCGAAGCAACCGGCATTCATGTTTAGCGAATCTGGAGATTAAGAATCTTATCCCGTGTTTGCCCGGAGAAGCAAATAAATCATGAAAGAAATACGGGATTACGCCATATAATACAAATTTTGAAGATGACAATCCGATTTTTGGCGTAAATGTGACAAGGATGGTAAGTCAGATAAAATCCGAAAACTTGAAAATTTTCATCGTCCTGGAGCGGACGATGAAACGGACGATGAAAATTTTGACTTACCATCCTTGTCACATTTACGCCAAAAATCGGATTGTCATCTTCAAAATTTGTATTATATGGAGTAATCCCGTATTTCTTTCATGATTTATCTGCTTCTCCGGGCAAACACGGGATAAGATTCTTAACCTCCAGATTCGCTAAACATGAATGCCGGTTGCTTCGACTAGCGAATCCTGTGATGGTTATATTCAAATTGATCGGAAACTTGAAACTTTGCCGTTCTGGGTGGTGTAGTGGTTAGCTTACCCGGGCGTTTTCTGGGAGACGCGGGTTCGAGTCCCGCTCCAGGACAATGAAAATTTTCAAGATTTCGGATTTTATCTGACTTACCATCCTTGTCACATTTACGCCAAAAATCGGATTGTCATCTTCAAAAGGAATACTGCTAGAAGACCTGACCATTGTTGGACAATTTAAATATTGGATTGGATACCAAGGGAGAGGGGAAAGACCCAGGAGAAGATCACGTGGGAGATGCGTGGGGAAATTCGGAAGCATGCTGGAGTTCCTTGGAAGAGACTGGCTCAAGACAGAAAGTAGTGGAATGGACTTGGGGAGACCTATATCCAGCAATGGATTGATGACATGTATATATTCTCTTCTATGTGTCTCCGGCATGTTTTCTAATTTTATCCACCCATTTCCCATGTGGTCTTCTTCTGTGTCTTTTTCTGTTCCTCAGTTTCTGGTCTAGTACCAGTTCATCTCCACTAAAGGATTTTTATTTTGGTCATGATGTCATCCTCGCATGTCTTTTTTTTCATTCACCAGATCCGCTTCCTTATCTTTCCCCATGTATTTTTGAGTTTTCCGCAACCTCTATGTTTCTTTTTAATTAAGGTCCATGTCTGATCCACAAGCAAAAGCTGGAAGGAGGCGTTAAACACTTCTCTTTTATGACATAGTGTAAATTGCTCTTACAAATTGTACTGTTTCTTCCAAGTGCACTCCAGCAGATAAGTTTTATACCCCATATTACTTTCTTCATAGATGTGTACCTCACTTGATCTTTGTTGCCCACGGTAGATGTAGGCATCAGTCACTTCTAAATCAACCTCTGAATCTTCAGTTCTTTTAAAAGAATTGTACATCAGTTTTATTTTCTGTAAGTTCGTTTTTAGTTCCATTCCTTTACTTTTTGTCAGCAAGTTCTTGGATTATACTCTGCAGCTTGTGACGTACTACAGAGATGACGCACATATCAAGACGGCAAGTAGCAGTGGTAAGCCCTTGGCGGCGTAGCTTAATTGGTAAAGCATTCGACTCCGGAGCAGAAGGGTGTGAATTCGAGTATCGCCACCCTTAAAAATTTGGAATTCAACACTGGCGCCCGAGCGTTAGACTGGATCTACTGGCCGTTAGGTTCTTCGAAAACTGTGATGTTCCTCCCACACATTATCTGGAATTAATAAGAATTCCTTTGTCGCTTCGAAAAATGTGTGATGTTTCTGCCACACATCGTCTGGAATTAGTGATAATCCCTTCTTCTACAGAGAGTTACTTCAAGCATGGTTTGCGGTGGACCCGAAACCGGCAATTTGTGTTGCTGTTGATTTGGGAGTTTAACGACCACCGTCAGACGATAGGCTATAAAAAGTCACTCGTCCCTAATTTCAGGGCCTCTGACTCCAGGAAAGAGAGAGAGAGAGAGCCAATGCCGTAAAAGAAAAACAATATCCATGCCTCACTGGGATTCGAACGCGGACCCATCTCGTACGAATTGTCAGAAGCCAGCGGTTAGATCACTGTGCCACCGGGGAGGCAAGACTGCGATTTTGTGCCCCGCCATTCTCAAGGAAGAGGGGTATACACTATATTGACAAAAGTCACCGGACACCCTTTCAAAACCAAATGAACAGATTAGCTGCATTGTTAAGATGCGCGGTACAGCTGCAAACGGTATAAAAATAAGCCTGCAGCTGACCGCGATCATATCGCACTCTGAGGTTGCGGGCAAATGTCGCGGCGGGAGAGAACTGACTTTAAGAAAGGAAATATTGTTGGGTGTTTTATATTAGTGGGTTGTCCATAAGAGAAACCGAGAGGCGTTTAAACATACCAAAGTCAACTGTTTTGGATGTACTGAATAATTGGAAGACACATGGCGTGCCTGAAGCAGCAAAACGTACCGGCAGACCAAAGAAAATCAGTGATAGAGGACGTCGAAGCCTCGACGGAGTACTGCACAAGACCTCAGTGTGCAGGTGAGTAAAAATGCTGGAAGCTCTGTATGTACACGTACCATTCGCAGACAACTTCATTCCATGGGTTACCGTGGTCGTGTGGCTGCTCATAAGCTTTTCATCTCCACTCGGAATACTACTCGTCGTTTAGCATGGTGTAAAGAACATTTATCGTGGACCGTAGATCAATGGAAACGGGTCCTATGGACTGATGTATCCAGATACACGATCCATAAGTCTGATGGCTGTGTGTGGGCATGGCGGCAGCCGGGGGAATACGCAGTGGGGAACACGTGTGTGGAGGAACACGCTGGCAGTGTACTCGTGTAGGGGTGTTTTTCGTGGTATGGTCGCGGCCTATTGGTTATCGTGGACAAACCTGTTAACCAGCAAGTCTACCTCGATATTCTGGACGACTATGCCCTACCAACTCTGTGGCAATACTATGGAACCGAGCCTTGTTGGTACCAGCAGGATATGCACTGAGCCATAGAGCAAGGACTGGTACGGTGTAGTTTGACGATAATTCCGTATCGTGTGTGTACTGGACAGTACAGAGCCCTTATCTTAATCCCATAGAGCACCTATGGGATGAATTAGAGCATCGCATAAGAAGTTTGGAACCAAGGCCTACTACTAAGTAACAGTTAGCGGCAGCATTATGTACTGAATGGAAGCGCATACCTATCGCTGTGTTCCAAACCCTTGTCGAAAGCATGTCTCGAAGGATCAGTGCATGTATTAAGGCCAAAGGTGGAACGACACCGTACTAATGTATGTCAATAAATTATGTGTTGTGTTTCTCTTTTAGGTGTCCGGTGACTTTTGTCAATATAGTGTATGTGACGTACATGTCAAGACGACAAGTAGCAGTGATAAGCCCTGAGCGGCGTAGCTTCATTGGGAAAACATTCGGCTCCGGATCCGAAGGCTGTGGGTGCGAGGTCCGCCAGCGGCGGAGAGAATCTGAATTTTTTTTTTCTTTATTGGAGGTTTAACGACCACCGTGAGCAACTCAATGGGCTATAAGCAGTCGCCCGTCCCTAATTTAGGGTCACTGGTTCCAGGGAAGGGAGAGAGCCAGTGCCGTAAGACAAACACAACATCCATGCCTCACCGGGATTCGAACCCGGACCCCGTTCAGACGAATGATCAGAGGCCATCGCTTAGACCACTGCGCCATCGGGGCGGCAAGTCTGAATTTCGAAAGCTCTGATGGGATACTTGCAAAAATGAATGCCGTCAGCAAAACCAAGAGGGGGAGAGCGGGGGGTAATCTATCTCCATTAACTATACACATAATTTTGTTATTTCTCTAAGCCATCCTCTTCAGCTCTCAGCTATAAAATACGTGCCTTTGTTATCCAAAGCGAGATAGTTAATTGAAGTAACGAAATAATGAAACTGCTTTTGCATTAGAAATGGCTGGTAACAACGAACAACGAATCGGTTTCCTTTTTTTTTTTTTTTTTTTTTTTTTTTTGATTGGAGGTTTAACGACCACCGTGAGCAACTCAATGGGCTATAAGCAGTCGCCCGTCCCTAATTTAGGGTCACTGGTTCCAGGGAAGGGAGAGAGCCAGTGCCGTAAGACAAACACAACGTCCATGCCTGACCGGGATTCGGACCCAGACCCCTTACGGACGAATGGTCAGAGGCCAGCGCCTTAGACCACTGCGCCACCGGGGCGGCCGGTTTCCCTTTAGTGCATGTTCATTAGTTTACCGGTAACGCAACAAACAATTGGGAAATAAAATACCGCTTGAGTAATGAAAGACATTAATTGTAGATTTCTTGGGAGAGGAACATTGTAAAATAATTTAGTGCTTGCTGTCTCACAATAGCAAATAATACTGCAACCAATTCTTATTTCCTAACCAGAATGACGTGCAAATTATTCCGTTGTCTATTCATAAGAACTTTGTAAAATCGTACAGTAAGGAATTCATTGGGCTTCGTTATGAAAGATAATTGCGCTTCCGTACAAAGGTTTTGAAAAGACATGGCTTAATTGCGTTTCTGTTGTGACACCGGCAAATAATATTGTATCGTTTTTCATATGGCTTCGTGTTTAATTTGTAACTCTGAGAAACAATTAGCTCTTCAGCAGAACTTTACTGTGCGCTTGAAATGAACGGAAAAGAAAGGCTTTGCTTAGCCTAAAAACTTCTTTTCTCTTTTTCATTTGTGCCGTTGCCAGATTCTCCTCTGGAATACTTATATCCATTTCCTGTTTTCGTACAGCTGACTTTTCTTGCTCGTTGTAACCGACAGTGAAGAGAACAATGTGATGGTTCATCGAAGTCGCGCTGGAGAAGCCTTCCTGCGCAGTTGCATAGAAAAAAGGAAAAGCATTACCATATCAACGTTCTGAGAACTCACCATTCCTTCTAAAGATTGATGGAAGGAAATGTTGACTACCGGTAACTTATGTGTGCTTTAACCCCCAGTTTTTTCCCCATGGCACTCACGCTATCACAAATGCACTTCTGTGATGTGACCACGTACAGTCACCTGTTCCACCACAGCACGTAATCATTCATCCCGGATCGATAAATTCGATGACCACTTCCCATCACCTGCTAAGAGAAGTTCCAGGTTTTTCCTAATGGACACAATGCATGCGTAAACGACTCCTTGCTCTACAGGTATTCAACTCCATGTTCACTATTCCCACGCAGTTTGGGAGCACCACCCCATGTAATTTACCCTCCGATTTAAGTGAGGCCTCAGATCAAACACTTTTTGTAAAAACACTACAAAACTTGCCAACTCATCAAATACGAAATTATCACAAACCAACGCTATTGCTCCCTTGAATGCTTTTACTGCAAATCGAACTCGGGGAAATTCTGTTTCTTTTTTACTAGTGCTGTAATAAATTAAGACAACAATACGTTGCGCTGGGAGTTGATGCTCGAATCGCAACCAAATGAACGCTTGTTATTCGTCTGCAGGGTGGGAAGAGTTTCTTATAACCGTATACAGGGTGTTTCTAAAATGTTTGGGAACTTGTTCTACTGCCGATTCTGATTAAAAGGCATACAATTGAACGGAAACTCCTTCCTATAGAGACATACAGGGTGAATAGTACAGTCGCGCACCAGCCTCTTCATAAGCGAACGGAGGCGTAGCACTCGAATTAAGAGCCCGTATCGGCGAATTCGCGAACTTAGCTCACCGAACTTCGAAAATACACTTTTCATTTCATTTATTTCGTTATGGGGTTACATTTGACCATATTACATTTCAAAATTAATTTTATAACATATAGTATTAAGAAAAACAACATATACACTATCTACCAACAAGTAATTGGACACCTGTGATAGCAAAGGAAAACGAAGTTTATTCACCTTCAATAGTTGGTGGAGCCTCCACGAACGGCGATTACAGCTGCGACCCTCCGGGACATACTCTCAACCAGGCGTTATACGACGGCTAGCGGTATTTTCTTCCACTCGGCTTGGAGAAGACAGGTCAGTTCCTCAACCGATTTCGGACGGTGGGGGCATCCCTTAAGTCGACGCTCCAACTCGTCCCAGAGGTGCTCGATAGGGTTAAGGTCCAGGCTCTGTGCAGGCCAGTCCATTTGATAAACCCCATTGTCACCATACCAAGCCATGGTGGACCTGCAACATGACAGGTGGCATTGTCATCCTGAAAGTAACATGGGTCCACCCCGTAAAACTGCCACAACGTAGGAAGCGCATGGTCATCCAAAATGGTGCAGTAGGTCTCGGCGTTGAGTCTACCAGGAATTGCGACCAAGGGTCCCGTACCATACCAGGAGAAACACCCCCATAGCATAATTCCACCGCCGCCGAACTTCACAGTTGGCACAATACATTCCGGCAGGAAGCGTTCTCCAGGCAGACACCGAACCCAGACCCTGCCATCCGAATGGTAGAGGATGAACCTTGATTCGTCGCTCCAGAGAACCTGTTTCCACTGTTCAACGGTCCACTGTCGACGTTCTTTGTACCACGTTAGCCGAGCAGCGCTATTGGACTTGGTGATCAAAGGCTTGTGGGCGGCAGCACGTCCATGATAACCGATCAGATGGGCTTCCTTATGGATGGCATCATCGAAAGAACACTCCCGGGTGCCTGTTGAAACTCCTCGCGGATGTGGCCCATCGATTGGTGCTGTTCTTTCGAATTTCTCTGGCCAGCACCTGTCGGTCTCTAACTCCCAGTTTTGTGAGTCTGCCAGGTCGGGGCACATTCCGACAGTCACCTCTCATCTTCCACTTGCCAATCACGTAGGCCACTGTCGATTTTGGGTACTTCAACTCGCTGGATATGTCACGTATGGATCGGCCATTTCTGTGATACCCGACGATTACGCCTTCCTCGAAATCAAAGAGCTCTGAACCGCGTGGCATCTTGCATGCGACTGGTTGCGTTGTTGTTTCCCACACGATATTTAACGGCGGCGGCCGTGACGTGTATCAGGACCGCAGATATCGTCGATTGCAGGGGTGTCCAATTACTTGTTGATAGATAGTGTATAATGTGAATACTTATGTACACGGTAAGCACAGAACCGAAAATTGAGTAAAAGGCTATAGTGTATATATATATAGCCTAAGTGAATCCCAACTCCCCTAAAGTACGTAGTCAAGTCAAACGTCCTGTACATATAAAATTTACGCATATGTGGTCTGATTAATAAATTTTATCGAAGAATTTTATATTTTAGTTTGTTAGCAAATATTTTTAGTTGCTTTCGAAAATAATTATATTTATTAATATGTGTTAGTTGACAAAGGAGGTTATTCCATAACATCAATCCCTGGTAATCAATAAATCTTTGTTGGGTTAAAGTGTTAGGCATTGGTAACAAAAATGCATTTCTGTCTCTTGTTTGACAGTCGTGACCCACATGTGTGTTCAACTGAATTAAATGTTGATACCTATTCTCTTTTATTCTTTTATACATGAATCCTAATAATCTATATTGCCACAATTTCTCAATATCTAAAAATCCATAAGAATTTATTCGTACCCCCATATTCAAGTTAATTTCCCTAAAATTATTCAAAATTTTGACCATCCTATTTTGTAATGATTGTAATTTATATAAATTAGTTTTAGTAGTTTGCCCCATACTAATAAACAATAAGTCAAACATGGATAAATCAGACTGTAATACAACATTTTTAATGCTTTAATTGTTAAATTATTTGAAATTCTCGTAATTAAACCCAATACCCCCGAAATTTTGTTTACAATATTTTGAATATTTATATTCCATTTTAGGTTATCCTCAATTATTATTCCCAAATATTTAATATTATTTACTATTTCAAGGGTACAAGTCTCCACACAAATAGACGGTGGCTCAACAATCCGTCTATCTCCCTGTTTAAAAATCATTATTTTAGTTTTTTCAGTATTTAAACACAGAAAATTTGTGTCCAACCATTCCATCAATTTTTCAATAAATTTATTACATTTTATTTTTGCCTCATTTATATCTGCACCCGTAATCAGAACCGTGGTGGCATCATCGGCAAATAAAATAAAATCCTCATTAGGTTCAATGTTAAAAATG
This sequence comes from Macrothele yani, assembly GCA_039090855.1. Classification (NCBI taxonomy): domain Eukaryota; kingdom Metazoa; phylum Arthropoda; class Arachnida; order Araneae; family Macrothelidae; genus Macrothele; species Macrothele yani. Next base: position 68,032,596 of record CM077016.1, on the reverse strand, counting down.
TCATTTATATAAATTAAAAAAACTAATGGTCCCAGGTACTCTATTTCATTTATTAACTTGTGCAACTTCATTTTATTAATCTGTACTACTACGTTCATAAAAAACAGAACACCTGAAAGGACGACTTTTATTTTTTCAGGATATGTTCATTAGGCAACACAGAACAAATAATTAGCATCTCGGTGTTATACGCAGGGCCGGATGGAGCTCTTGCAGGGCCCTGGGGGAAATTTCATTGCGGGGTCCAGAGCAAAATTCGATTGTGGGCACTAAAAAATAAATCTCATATTTTAATAAAGTCGTTTCTGAAAATTATCGTTCGTGAGGAAGACACACAAACACAACCGAAAAGACAAAATGATTATCTCAAAGAAGTATTTGCTTTAAGCTTAAGAAAAAGACTATAATACGGACTGAAAGTTCAGAGAGAGAAAAGAGATAGAGAGAAAGAGAGAAAGAAAGAGGGAGAGAGAGAGAGCGAAGAGAGAAAGAGCAAAGAGAGAGAGAGAGAAAAGAGATAGAGAGAAAGAAAGAGAGAGAGAGAGCAAAGAGAGAAAGAGCAAAGAGAGAGAGAGAAAAGAGATAGAGAGAAAGAAAGAGAGAGAGAGCAAAGAGAGAAAGAACAAAGAGAGAGAGAGAGAGAGAGAGAGAGAGAGAGAGAGAGAGAGATAGAGAGAAAGAGAGAGAGAGAGCAAAGAGAGAAAGAGCAGAGAGAGAGAGAGAGAGAGAAAAGAGATAGAGAGAAAGAAAGAGAGAGAGAGAGAGCAAAGAGAGAGAGAGAGAGAGCAGAGAGAGAGAGAGAGAGAGAGAGAGAGAGAGAGAGAGAGAGAGAGTAAGAGTAAAAAATGTTAAAAGTGTTAAAATCTACGATTTTCTTTCCCGGGAGAAGAGGTTTAGGTTGCATTGTGACTCTTATAACAGCTTGTTCACAAAATGAGAAAAAGATACCTGCTTAGCGAATATTTTTGTATAGAAAATATATTAAAGATCCTTCTAAAATAAATTGGAATAAACAGTTTTCCCCCTGATTCATGTTTAGTGATTGATTTTTAATGCACAGTAGAGTTACTGACAAATTAGTGACATTCTAAACTTTTATACGCGTTCATATATGAAAGTTGTCTTTTTTTTTTTTTTTTTTTTTTCAATTTCTTGTAATGTTGGAAAAGTGGCCTCCATGTGTAGTCCGAAAGTAACTAGGATATTGTTCTTTTTTTTTCCCCTTAAATTTAAGTATGATGTTTTCAAACAAATTGTTAGATGTATAAAAGTAAGGGACCACAAAATGATGAAATTTAATTTGCTATTTCATGAATGCGGAAAAGATCAAGGTGGTTACAAAAATCATTTCGAATCTGCAAATCTCAGTGTCCGTACGACGAACAGGGGGATAACGTATTAAAAAATGGAAAGATTGGAAACAAACAAAAAACTTCAAAAATATATTTTTAAGGACCTTGCGCTCCAAAAGTTACAAAAAAAAAATGTAGTTACATTTTTTTTTGTCAGCGAAATTATTTTGTTTTCTAAACTGCGGGGCCCCCTGAAGGCGCGTGTCCCGGGGCGACCGCCCCGGTTGCCCTATGGTCCAGCCGGCCCTGGTCATACGTACCAGGTGCGTCGATGTAGCTAATAATCGGTGTGGCCACTTTTGTCTTGTAACATCTGCTTGTAAGGGCTGAGGCGTCGAATCAAATAATGTGTGAACGGTGTCCTGTGGAATTCAGTCAATATAGCCAACTAGGCTGTATTGACCCACTTCCGAAGTTCATCAAGAGTTGCTGGCGGACTGTCGTACCGCTGCACCTGTCGTTTGAGCATGTCTCAGAGATTTTCTATGGGTGAAAAATCCGGCAATCTGACAGACCACACGGCAGAAGTGGAACGTTGGTATCCCTGAAGAAGGCACGTGTTGTCGCAGCAACATGCGGTGTGGCATTGTTCTGCTGAAATATGGTCCCGGTGACATCTTGCGGGTACAGAAGGGCGACCAACAGTAGAATGTCATTGACGTAACGGGCTCGCGTTATGCTGGTGCGGATTCTCCCGAGAGGTGATCTGCTTTCGTATACCCGATAGGACCCCAGGCCATAATGCCTCGTGTTGGTTCGGTATACCTGGTCCGAACGCAGAATCTTCTCCTGTCGTCAGTAGACACAGGCACGGTCATGACTTTTTACGCTTTCCAACCGTAGGTTGAAAGAGCGTATATGTTCCAGCCTTGTCCATCTGTCTGTCTGTCCGTCCGCACGATAACTCGTATAAAAATGGTTCGATTTCGATGAAATTTTAGTATGTGGTAAAGGACCACCTGGGGATGAACCCTATTGAAAATGGAGGAAATGGGGTCAAAGGTCAGGACATTTGAGCGGGATCCATTCCACTGCCCTTATGCCTCATAACTTGCGTAAAAATAGTTCGATTTCGATGAAATTTTAGTATGTGGTTGGAGACCACATGGGAATGAACCCTATTGAAAATGAGCGACATGGGGTCAAAGTCAGGCAGGACATAAGAGCGGGATTTATTCCATTGCCTTTATGCGTCATAACTTCGTAAAAATGGTTCGATTTCGGTGGAATTTTAGTATGTGGTAGGGGACCACCTGGGGACGAACTCTATTGAAAATGGACGAAATGGGGTCAAAAGTCAGGAGATAGGAGCTGAATCCATTCCATTGCCTTAATGAATCATAACTTACGTAAAAATGCTTCGATTGCGACAAAACTTTATCATGTTGTTCCGGAGGTATAGTGAACCGGTTCTGTTGAATATCAACGAAATGGGGTCAAAGGTCATGGCACAAAAGCAGGATTTATTTCACAGCCATTATTCTCATAACTTACGTAAAAATGCTTCTATTGCGATAAAACTTTAGTATGTTATTCCTGAGTTATACTGAACCGGTTCTGTTGAATATCATCGAAATGGGGTCAAAAGTCAGGAGCGAGATTTATTCCACAGCCATTATCCTCATAGCTTGAGTAATGATTTCTGGTATGCTGGAAAGCGTATCATAATCAATGCGTTGCATGATTTTGCTAACTTGTTACCTAAACCGAAGCGCGTTTTGTCCGAGAACAGGATAGTAAACGTTCGTCACGCCATGCACCATTGTAGCCTGGCAGTTTGTTGATGCGGTGTCAAAGGTAGCCTGAGCGGGGGCCGACAAGCCTAATGTCCGAACTGTCATAACAGGTGGAGTACTGTTGCAGCTGCATGGGAGAATGCGTCACAGTTCGCCAATGCTGCGCAAACTCAGTTAATGATGCAGGACGGTCACTCAAAGACATCCTCAAGAGATGACGGTTATCCCTCGGCGTTGTCTGTGTACGACATCGTCTAGAACCTTCTCTTCGTGTCCTACGCTGTTTTTCGTGCCATTCCTTGTACACTCTTGCCACGTCGGGCACACTGTGCGCTGCACACGATCGTCAATCTCCCGGAGGAAAGAATTGCAGTCTCTCATGCTGAAGATACGACATATGTCCAAATCTCTGGTGTGACTGTACGACTGTTTTACCAAACAACGAGGCTTCCTTACCCACTGCTGACTGAGCCACGCGGCTCTTATAACAGAACAAGTTAGTAAAATCATGCAATGCACTGATTATGATACGCTTTCCAAGATACCAGAAAACATTATTCAAGTTATGAGGGTAATTGCTATGAAATAAATCTCGCTCCTGTGCCCTGAGCTTTGACCCCATTTCGATCATATTAAACAGAATTGGTTCAGTATACCTCCAGAATAACATACTAAAGTTTTGTCGCAATAGAAGCATTTTTCGTCAAGTTATGAGGATAATGGCTGTGGAATAAATCTCACTCCTGCGCCCTAACCTTTCACCCCATTTCGATTATATTAAACAGAATTGGTTAATATAATCGAAATATATTCTCCGGAACAACATTCTAAAGGTTTGTCACAATAGAAGCATTTTTAGTCAAGTTATGAGGATAATGGCTGTGGAATAAATCTCGCTCAACTGCCCTGACCTTTGACCCAATTTCAATGATATTAAACAGAATTGGTTTAGTATACCTCCGGAACAACTTACTAAAGTTTTGTCGCAATAGAAGCATTTTAGTCAAGTTATGAGGATAATTGCTGTGGAATAAATCTCGCTCAACTGCCCTGACCTTTGACCCCATTTCAATGATATTAAACAGAATTGGTTTAGTATACCTCCGGAACAACATTCTAAAGTTTTGTCACAATAGAAGCATTTTTAGTCAAGTTATGAGGGCCGCCCCGGTGGCGCAGTGGTCTAAGGCGTTGGCCTCTGATCATTCGTCCGTAAGGGGTCCGGGTTCGAATCCCGGTCAGGCATGGATGTTGTGTTTGTCTTACGGCACTGGCTCTCTCCCTTCCCTGGAACCAGTAACCCTAAATTAGGGACGGGCGACTGCTTATAGCCCATTTGAGTTGCTCACGGTGGTCGTTAAACCTCCAATAAAAAAAAAAAAAAAAAGTTATGAGGATAATGGCTGTGGAATAAATCTCGCTCAACTGCCCTGACCTTTGACTCCATTTCAATGATATTAAACAAAATTGGTTTAGTATACCTCTGGAACAACATTCTAAAGCTTTGTCCCAATAGAAGCATTTTTAGTCCAGTTATGAGGATAATGGCTGTGGAATAAATCGCACTCCTGCGCCCTAACTTTTGACCCCATTTCGATTATATTAAACAGAATTGGTTTAGTATACCTCCGGAACAACATTCTAAAGTTTGGCGCAATAGAAGCATTTTAGTCAAGTTATAAGGATAATTGCTGTGGAATAAATCTCGCTCCTGTGCCTTGACCTTTGACCCCATTTCGATGATATTAAACAGAACCAGTTCAGTATACCTCCGGAACAACATCCTAAAGTTTGTCGCAATAGAAGCATTTCTAGTCAAGTTATGAGGATAATGGCTGTGGAATAAATCTCGCTCATGTGCCCTGACCTTTGACCTCATTTCCATGATATTCAACAGAGTTGGTTCAGTATACCTCCGGAACAACATTCTAAAGTTTTGTAGCAATAGAAGTATTTTTAGTCAAGTTATGAGGATAATGGCTGTGGAATAAATCTCGCTCATGTGCTTGACTCCATTTCGATGATATTAAACAAAATTGGTTCCGTATACCTCCGGAACAACCTACTAAAGTTTTGTCGCAATAGAAGCATTTTAGTCAAGTTATGAGGATAATTGCTGTGGAATAAATCTCGCTCAACTGCCCTGACCTTTGACCCCATTTCAATGATATTAAACAGAATTGGTTTAGTATACCTCCGGAACAACATTCTAAAGTTTTGTCACAATAGAAGCATTTTTAGTCAAGTTATGAGGGCCGCCCCGGTGGCGCAGTGGTCTAAGGCGTTGGCCTCTGATCATTCGTCCGTAAGGGGTCCGGGTTCGAATCCCGGTCAGGCATGTATGTTGTGTTTGTCTTACGGCACTGGCTCTCTCCCTTCCCTGGAACCAGTGACCCTAAATTAGGGACGGGCGACTGCTTATAGCCCATTTGAGTTGCTCACGGTGGTCGTTAAACCTCCAATAAAAAAAAAAAAAAAAAAGTTATGAGGATAATGGCTGTGGAATAAATCTCGCTCAACTGCCCTGACCTTTGACTCCATTTCAATGATATTAAACAAAATTGGTTTAGTATACCTCTGGAACAACATTCTAAAGCTTTGTCCCAATAGAAGCATTTTTAGTCCAGTTATGAGGATAATGGCTGTGGAATAAATCGCACTCCTGCGCCCTAACTTTTGACCCCATTTCGATTATATTAAACAGAATTGGTTTAGTATACCTCCGGAACAACATTCTAAAGTTTGGCGCAATAGAAGCATTTTAGTCAAGTTATAAGGATAATTGCTGTGGAATAAATCTCGCTCCTGTGCCTTGACCTTTGACCCCATTTCGATGATATTAAACAGAACCAGTTCAGTATACCTCCGGAACAACATCCTAAAGTTTGTCGCAATAGAAGCATTTCTAGTCAAGTTATGAGGATAATGGCTGTGGAATAAATCTCGCTCATGTGCCCTGACCTTTGACCTCATTTCCATGATATTCAACAGAGTTGGTTCAGTATACCTCCGGAACAACATTCTAAAGTTTTGTAGCAATAGAAGTATTTTTAGTCAAGTTATGAGGATAATGGCTGTGGAATAAATCTCGCTCATGTGCTTGACTCCATTTCGATGATATTAAACAAAATTGGTTCCGTATACCTCCGGAACAACCTACTAAAGTTTTGTCGCAATAGAAGCATTTTAGTCAAGTTATGAGGATAATTGCTGTGGAATAAATCTCGCTCCTGTGCCTTGACCTTTGGCCCCATTTCGATTATGTTAAACAGAACCGGTTCAATACATCTCCAGAACAACATGATTAAGTTTTGTCGCAATCGAAGAATATTTACGTAAATTATGACGCATAAGGGCGATGGAATTGATCCCGCTCGTATGTCCTGACCTTTGACCCCATTTCGTCCATTTTCAATAGGGTGCTTTCCTAGGTTATCCGCTACCACATACTAAACTTTAATCGAAATTAAACCATTTTCACGCGAGTTTTCGTGCGGACGGACAGACAGACGGACAAAGCTGGAACATATACGCTTCTTCAACCTACGGTTGGAAAGCGTAAAAATGGCCGGTGGCGTTGCGCTATCTGATTTCCCTTTGACGCCGAAAAGCTTATCATTTCCCGATGTTGCGTGATTAGCATATCCTGCAACAATCTGAAGTCGTAACACGATTACTTTCAGGTGTTCTGTTTTTTATGAACACGAGTGCAGTAAAGTCACGCATTAGCCTCTTCCTACGAGAACGGACGTGATGAGCCACCCGGAGAGCCAATCCCATCATCAGGTCGAATTCAGAGGCCCCCGGCGGCGAATCTGCGAATTTAGCTCACCGAATTTCGAAAATATGAAAAAGCAAAAATGCCAGTTGCAAAGTCGGAGAGCATCAATCGTTTGCTGCAAATCTGTCGTAAAAAGTGGGGGTCAGCGGCCAAATTTCGGCAGTGCAGATCTCTTCAGTCGAGCTGATGGGAACGGCCCTCTAGCAAGTGCACCATTTTCGTTGGCTCCATGACGCCAGGAGCCTCCGTTCGCCTGTGAAGCAGCTGGTGCACGACTTTACCATGCATCATGTGCATCTCTGTATTAAAGTGTTTCTGACCTTATGTTTATGTGACGTTTTTGATCAAATTTGGAGATAGAAGAAGTTCCCAAAGTTTGACCACACATTTTAGAAACCCTGTATGAAGACTACGAAGCCGCCTCCGGTAGCCGAGTGGTCTCAGGCTGTGGTTTCTAACCATCAAGAAATGTAAAGGAGCTGGGAAGAGTTCTTGTACACGAGTACCACAGACTCTTTTGTACAGCATGCCGCAACGCTGTCAGTCATGTGTCACAATGAGAGGCCATCACACACCACATTAAGGCTAAAGTATGTCCTTCTGGTATATTTATAATTTTTTATGCTTGTGTTTTTTATCGAATAACAGGGTTTATACACAGTCCAGTGACATTATCGTGACTACCTCCTACTTTTGACGTCAACAGCTCGTAGCCAAAGAAAGAAGGCACGTGTCGTGAACTGGCTTGGAGGGTATATAAGGTGTGCTGTAGGCAATCTGAAAACATATCACTCGTTGCTGTCATACTTTTTGCAAATCTGATGAAAGGAGCCATTTATCAGATTTGCAAAAAGGGATGATTATCGGCTTTCGGGCCAAGGGTGGCAGTATTTCTGAAATAGCGAAGTTCGTGAACTATTCGTTTGCTGATGTGTTTAAAGTGCAACGTGATTGGAGAAATGGCACCATTGCGAATAAGGGACGTGCAAACTGCTGAGCACCACGTGCCATTGATGTGAGAGGTGAACGTCGACTTCGAAGGTGCGTGAGGGCCGATCGATAGGCTACAGTGGAGCGACTCACTGGCAGAATGAACCAGGGGGTTACCGGAAGATAGTTCAGTGAACCCTGCTGCGTATGGGGCTCTGATGCAGACGGATGGTCACTGCACCTATGCTAACGAAGGTACATCGGTAGAAAAGGCTTTCATTTGCACGAAAGTATCGGAATTGGACCTCCGCTGATTGGCAAAGGATTGCCCGCTCCGATGAGTCACGTTTTCTGCTTCATCGAACGGATGGACATTGGCGTATAAGGTGAGAAACATTGGAGAACAAACATTCTTCAACGATTGCTGGATGAACACAAGCTGGTGGGGCAGCGTTATGTTCTGGGAAATGTTTCCGTGACATTCTCCGGGTCCACTCATACCTGTGGAAGGCACTATGGACCGAATTCGTTATGAATCCATCCTTGCAGAACACGTACACCCATATATGCTGATTCCCTTTCTTTGGGTGGATGGAATCTTATAGCGGGATAGTGCGACGTGTCACACAGTTGGAAATGTGCTGGAGTGGTTGGAAGAGCACGATGAAGATTTCAAAGTACTTCCCTGGCCCCCTAATTCCCCAGACTTAAACCCAATTGAGCATCTGTGGGACCACCTCGATCGTGTTGTTCGGTTTATGGATCCTCCGCCACGCACCCTCCAGCAGCTGTCAGATGCACTGCAGTCAGCATGGCTCCACATACCTGTGAACACCTTCCAGCACCGAAGTGAGAGTTCAGAAAAGGTAGGGCCACTGGTTGCAGGACCTCATTAGCGTAACGTTGGGCTGTCGAAATGCCTGTAATAAACACCAAAGGTGATCTGACATCGTCAGCAATTGCACCCAACACTATGAAACCAGGCCCTCTGGACGTGCGACCCTCGACAACAAACCGTTCATCTTGGCGTTGACCACGGTGCCTCCACACACACGCGGATTCGGTGGTTGTCTCCTCTAAGACAAAAGCGGGACTCTTCGCTGAAGATCACGCGCTGTCATTCTGCGTGGCTTCATGACAGTCTGGCACGACACCATTGCAGTCTTTGGCGACCATGCACTATTGTTAAGGGCATTCGTCGTAATGGTCTGCGTGCGTGTAGTCCTACGTCGTGCAGTCGTCAGCCAATGGTACTGGTACTAATCGGACAATGCATGGAGGGCACTACTGCTCGCTGAATATCCTCAGTTGTGGCTGTTGGATCACTCCGCGCATGTCGGACCTCTCTCTCCATAGTTCTTCTAGGTCTCCCAGAACCTTCCTGTCACTGCTGCATGCCTTGTTCTATCCACTGCCGCCAACAGCCTGCTATGGTGATATCCGCACGAGCGGTATGATGCGCAATACCGCGATAAGACCATCCCTCTTCCCGGAGCCCGCCGATGCGGCCCGTCTCGAACTCCTCCAACTGATAGAATTGCTTCCGAACTTTTCTCCGAGGCATACTTCACTTGCAAAGGATGTAACCAGTACAACTGCATGAGTCAGAATGGCAAGCACGTACAACGGGAAGACCTTATGTAGTTGGTCAGGCACAGCGCTGCGACCCCTCCTAGCCTGCGTCACATGCTCGGCCGAGCGCGATACTTGAATCATTTGCATGTCTCACGATGTCAAACCTGCCTACCAAGTTTCATTCCTGTCGGTTGCTTCCTTCTGGGTGCAACTATATTTTTGACGATGAGTGTATCTTGCAGATCACAGAAGTTCCTCACTGATTGTTTATCATGCCAAAGAAGAGTACTTACATGAGAGAAGATAATCCGGTCTTGAATTGCGCACAACACAGCACTGTAAAATAATCGTGCGCGCACATACACACGCAGAACGAGACGACGATTTTTGAATGTTGCCATATCTTCGCCTCTATCACATTGTTGCCATAACTTCGCCTGTATCCCTGCGACGAGATTGCACGGGCTTTTGGGGTCACCTGTATGAAATTCGGATACATCTCTTCGGCGACCTGGGTTGTTTCTTTCACTTATGGAGAGTGGATGGGAACTCTCCGTCTTCTCTCTGCTGTAGCTCATTGCGGGAAGGTGATGAGGGTGGAGGAGAAAAGAAAAAGGCACTGATGGACACTCCTGCGGGTAGGCACGCCCACTAACCTCCCGTGGCTGACTATTTACGGCGCTCTCAAATCCCTCACCATCTTTTAGATGAGAAGTACGATGATTTGACTCGCTCGCTTCTGCATAACTCAGATTTCGAAATTCGGCCACTGGGGCACGGCGAGCTTCTACACTGCTGGCCACTCAAAATGCAACACCAAGAAGGACACGAGATAGCAAAGCCAAATTTACTGGACACATAACAACAGATACAAAAATGAAGCGATTGAGCTTACATGCCCGTGCGACTTGCGGAACACGCAGACATCAATAGTTCATGTGGCCCCCATGGGTGGCAATAACGGCCGATACACGCCGCGGCATCGAACGAAAGAGGCTCTGTATGTGGGCTTGGGTTATGTCGGTTCAGGCTGCTTCCACGCGTTGCCACAGTCCATCAGGCGTAGCCGCGCGTGGTACTTGCCGAGCCACTCAGCTGCCGATCAGCGACCAGACGTGTTCGATGGGCGACATATCGGGAGAACAGGCGGGCCACGGCAGCAGTGACACCTGGTGGGGCGTGAAGAATTGTTACACGATGCGTGCCACGTGCAGGCGCGCATTGTTCTGTTGAAACGTGGCAGGTTCTGCAGGTAAGGGAGGACTACAGGCTCCAAAACGTCGGAGATGTAGCGGTGGCTGTTGAGTGGTGTACCGACGATGCGTGCCAGAGGGGTGCGGGTGTTATATCGAATTGCGCCCCAAACCATAACGCCAGGCAACGGACCGGTATGGCGATGCATCATGCAGGCGTCATACAGTCTCTCGCCGCGGTGCCGCCACACACGGATCCGACCATCGTGATGTTGCAGGCAGAAGCGGGATTCGTCGGAGAAGAGAATGTCGTGCCATTCCGTAGTCCAGGTGCGGCGTTCAACGGCCCGCTACTGCCGCACTCTCCGGTGGTGTAACGTCAATGGTAATCGGAGCAATGGGCGCCGTGCGACAAATCCCCGCTCCTGCAGACGACGTCGAACGGTACGTGCTGACACAGGTTGTTGCGCAGCACACCCTAATTCCTGCGCTAACGTTCGTGATGTGGCGGTGCGAGCCGTTAATGCCCGCCGCACAACATGACGGTCCTCTCGTTCGGTGGTGTGCCGCGGCTGCGGCAATCGCTCACGTCGGTCCGTTCGTCCCTCCTGCACCCACCGAATCCATACTCGCCTCACTGTGGCTGGATGTCGTTCCACACGGGCGCCGATGTCTCGGTACGATAAACCGCTGTCGCGATAAGCCACTATTCGCGCTCTGCCGAACTCCGAAACGTGCTGGAATGACTGCCGTATTCTGCGACGAAACATCAGGAAGATTCCTACGCAGAGGTCCGGTAGCACAACACACTTCCACTACTTACACCCCGCCTTCTGTGCACCCTTCTTATAGTGCTTCTCGGTGGCGTGCCGGGCCCACATGATTTGCATATGCCCCGCAATGCTAATCGTTTGCACGTCCTCTCGCGGGTGACGGATGCTGCGAATTTCAGGCCAATCGGATGCTTCCTTCTTGGTGTTGCATTTTGGGTGCCAGCAGTGTATTTTTTGTAGTTTCAGTGGCTTATGTTTCAGCTATTGCCTCTCAGCTCTGTTTCTCTTCCTAGGGAAGAATATCCCACAGATACTAGCAGCCTTTACATATTGCTATTTCACTCTTGATTTGTTCCGCCACTCCTAGGCTGAGTGATATCTACGACTTTCGCCCCTTTTTCTCCTAAAAGCGATTGAAGCTGACCAGCGTCTCTCTGCTCCAGCAAGATATCCAAGACATTTGTCTTGCTAGATGCCTTTCTTCCTTGGTCCAGTACTCTTAACTGGTAAACATGTCTTCTCAAAATGTTCCCGAATGCCATCTGGTCTTTTTTACGGTGTCTCTCCAAGATGGAAACTGCGGATTTTGGGATGGCGCCTCAACAGGCGCGCTACCTATCTACGGTGAGCATCTTCGCACTCAAAAAGCATTCTCTCAAGCTACGAACAAGAGTAATGCCAACGGAGGAAATTCAGTGGGGTTGCTTTGTTTTTGTCTCGCTGCTGGAATGCCGGAATGAGGAATTAGGCTTCCATAACCCATTACTTTCTTGCGAAAAGTAGATTCTTTCTCAGCGCATTTTAATCTGTAATACACTCATCTAAATACTACGCAGATTCCCATCGTTACAATATATGCACACAAATGTGCACGGCTGTCTGTTAAAAATGCAACACCAAGAAGGATCTGAGATATTAAAGTGAGATTTATAGGGTACATTGCATATGATACGAGACGTAACTGATCAGAAGTGCAGAGCTGTAAGTAATGTGGAACACACAAGACTTGGTACCTTCTGTACCGACCCCAAGTAGCGATCGACTGGAAGAGGTTCTGGATGTCTCACTGCCGAAGGTCATTCCATGCTGTCGCGATTCGTACCAAAAGTTCATCTTGGGTAACTAGCGGCGGAGCCTGATGGCCCAGGCGTCGGCCGACTGTATTACACATTTGTTCAATGGGGGACAAAAAGGCGAACGCGCTGGCCAAGGAAGACGTGGCACATGAAGCTGTAACGCATTCCACGCCACATGTGGTCGGGCATTATCCTGTTGAAAGATGACACCGGATACCATCAGCAGATATGGCAGCACTTCAGCTTTAAAAACTTCCGCGATGTACGGCTGGCTGGCCATGGTCCCTGCAATACATAGGAGACGGGAACGTTAATGGGACCCATCAACCCCCCACACCAGAACGCCCAGTGCACGGCCAGTATGACGCCGCATAATGCATGCCTCCATCAGCCGTTCACCACAGTGTCGCCGTACAAGGATACTTTCATCATGGGCCATTACGTTGAACCGCGACTCGTCGGAAAACACTATGCGCTGTCATTCATCACTCCAGTGTCCGCGTTCTTGGCCCAATTGCTGCCGCTAACATTTGGGGTTTGAGGTCAAGGGAAGTCGACGCAATAGGCAGCGCGTTACAAGGCTTCTCTAAAGCAAATGGCGTCGGACAGAGCTTGAAGACAACCCTTGATGTAATAGAGACCTCCACTGTTGTGCTAACCCTCGGGACGTGTCTGTTCGGCTCCCCAACGCCAAACTGTGGAGATGACTGTCTTCCTGTTCGTTTGCCAGTCGGTGGGCTCCAGACTCTTCTTGTAGGTGGGGCAGACTTTTCTCATCCGACTGAAGCCCAATTCGCATTACTGTGCTCGCGTTTCGTCCAACACAAGTTGCAATGTCGCCGAAGGAAAGTCCGCCTTCCCGCAGTCCAGCACATCGGCCTCGTTCAAAGTCTGTCAGATGTACGTACGAGTATCGCCTGCTGTGGCGGGGCATACACAGTACAACTACACTGCTGGCCACCCAAAATGCAATACCAAGAAGGAAGCATCCGATTGGCCTGAAATTTGCAGCATGCGTCACCCGCGAGAAGACATGCAAACGATTAGCATTGCAGGGCATATGCAAATCATGTGCGCCCGGCACGCCACCGAGAAGCACTATAAGAAGGGTGCACAGAAGGCGGGGTGTAAGTAGTGGAAGTATGTTGTGCTGCCGGACCTGTGCGTGTGAAGCTTCCTGATGCCTCGTCGCAGAATACGGCAGTCATTCCAGCACGTTTCGGAGTTCGACAGAGGACGAATAGTGGCTTATCGCGACAGCGGTTTATCGTACCGAAACATCGGCGCCCGTGTGGGACGACATCCAGCCACAGTGAGGCGAGTATGAATTCGGTGGGTGCAGGAGGGACGGACGGACCGACGTGAACGATTGCCGCAGCCACGGCACACCTCCGAACAAGAGGACCGGCATGTTGTGCGGCGGGCATGGACGGCTCGCACCGCCACATCACGAACGTTAGCGCAGGAATTAGGGTGTGCTGCGCAACAACCTGTGTCAGCACGTACCGTTCGATGTCGTCTGCAGGAGCGGGGACTTGTCGCACGGCGCCCATTGCTCCGATTACCATTGACGTTACACCACCGGCGAGTGTGGCGGCAGTGGGCCGCTGAACGCCGCACCTGGACTACGGAATGGTGCGACATTGTCTTCTCCGACGAATCCCACTTCTGCCTGCAACACCACGACGGTCGGATTCACATGTGGCGGCACCGCGGCGAGAGACTGTATGACGCCTGCATTATGCAACGTCATACCGGTCCGTCGCCTGGCGTTATGGTTTGGGGCGCAATTGGATATGACACCCTCACCCCTCTAGTACGCATCACCGGTACACTCAACAGCCACCGCTACAACTCCGGCGTTTTGTAGCCTGTAGTCCTCCCTTAGCTGCAGGACCTGCCAGCGGCCACGTTTCAACAGGACAAAGCGCGCCAGCACGTGACACGCATCGTGCAACAATTCTTCACGGCCCACCAGGTGTCACTGCTGCCGCGGCCCGCTTGTTCTCCCGATATGTCGCCCATCGAACACGTCTGGTCGCTGATCGGCAACAGAGTTGCCCGGCAAGCACCACCCGGGGCTACGCCTGATGAACTGTGGCAAGGTGTGGAAGCAGCCTGGACCGACATACCCCACGCCCACATCCAAAGCCTCATTCATTCGATGCCGCAGTGTGTAGCGGCCGTTATTGCCAGCCATGGGGGCCACACGAGCTATTGATGTCTGCGTGTTCCGCAAGTCGCACGGGCCTGTAAGCTCAATCGTTTCATCTTTGTATCTGCTGTTATGTGTCTAGTAAATCTGGCTTTGCTATCTCGTGTCCTTCTTGGTGCTGCATTTTGGGTGGCCAGCAGTATATACATATTACTCTCACAGTTCCCGCGAATCGAATATGGCAACTTACTCTGCGCGTCTTACTTTTATACCTCCAGCGAGACAGCTACGAGGGAGTGGCTGTTACAAATCCTTTTCATGTGCGCTGTTGTTGTACTCATTTGCCCCTCCTTGCGGGACCTATCCATCCTCCGAGTTTCAGTTCGATCGCACACGTTCTTCTTTGTACTGCATTTTCAACAAACAGCAGTGTATATGTACAACGAAGAAGCAAAACATTAGGACCAGGGCATCTTTAAGAAAATCGAAGTTATGGCAAGCAAACGACGATGCATGTGAAGGTCATTAAACTGTATAAACAACAAATGATGCTGAGCTTTGTCAATTTGGTCAAATTAAGTGCCTTTCCCATCTTGTTATTGAGATGGGAAAGGCAGCGAACTTGATAAAGAGCAAATTTTAATGGCCAGACGACTGGGTCAGAGCATTTCCGAGACAGAAAAGCGTATCGAATGCTCGCCAGCCGTGGTTAGTACCTTCAAAAAGTGGTCCGAGGAGAGATAAAAAACCGCAGGACCTCCGGCAAGGCGTGGGCTGACCACGGCTCATCGATGCTAGAGATGAACGGAAGCTATCCCGTATGGTACGATAGAAGTCTGCACGGGCCAGATCGGGCCTTTTTTAAGTTTAGAAAACAAAGCAACGGGCCGGGACGGGACGGGATTTTTTCAAGCACTTACCACCGGGCCGGGCCGGGCCGGGCCGGACCGGACCGGTCCAAGTCAACTATTCTTTTTATCGGAACGGTAAAGAAAGAAAAAAGTCGTGTTCCCCGATTTCTTGGTGTGTTGAACTATTCCTATTCACCCTCTTCATTTGTCTTTACTTACTTTCATGACATAGCCCAGAGTGTAATCAGAAAGGCAAGGAGAGGCACTCACAGTGTTTTTACCGATCTGTAGGTATTAAGATGGTAAAACCATTTTGGGGCCGCCGCCCCGGTGGCGCAGTGGTCTAAGCGATGGCCTCTGATCATTCGTCCGAAAGGGGTCCGGGTTCGAATCCCGGTGAAGCATGGATGTTGTGTTTGTCTTACGGCACTGGATCTCTCCCTTCCCTGGAACCAGTGACCCTAAATTAGGGACGGGCGACTTCTTATAGCCCATTGAGTTGCTCACGGTGGTCGTTAAACCTCCAATCAAAAAAAAAAAATTGGGGGGCTTGTTGACAACAAAAAAGATTCAATCCCGAGCGAGCAAGTATGTGTGTTGTGTAGAGTGGGAGACGAAGATGTATGCAGTGGGGTGAGGGTGTGTGTGTGTATGTGCTTGTATGAGAGAGAGGGACGACATGGATTTTTCTCCTATCCTTAATCTGTATGGAAATTTACTTTTGTAGTGTTACCGCTTACTAGTTCAGGGAAAGGGAGATTCTGAACTCTCTTAGTCTTCAAATTGATAACGAGGAACAGTACACCAATTAAGTATAGTAAATAGTAACACTATAATAGTGATACTACAACGACAAACCGTCTTCACACGATATATAAAAGAGTTTTATGATGAAATAAAAACTTTAATGATTGGTTAAAACTTTAAAAGCGTGAGACCTTTCGAGTCCTGCCAACAGGCACCCATCCTCAGACGCAAATGAACACATACAGTGGAAGAGGCAGCTTATAAGTAGATACATGAATGAACAGATGACGTACAATCAATCGTCATGAGGTATATTGCGCATGTCCAGTCATTATCAGCAAATAGTCATTAGCAAGTAGAAACTATGTTGATAAATCTGTAAGCAGATATTTCCAAGGTCGAGGGATGTTTCTTGGCCATTCATCATTACAGCAAGTTTCAGATAATTTATCGATGTATAGGCTTTCAGTGAATAACAGCTGAGATTTTGTATGATGAGCAGTTAGAATTTTAGAATCGTCCTAAATGGGAATGTAAGTCCCCTTGGTTAAAAGTCGGGATAAAGCAGTGGAAGTTGAGCCATTGCGATGGTCATATTGGTGTTCTTTGAGACGGGTATTAAGGGTCCTGGCAGTGGAACCGATGTAACATTTGTCAGTGAAATCCGGTATTAGAGATTTAAGAGGAACGAGCCGCCCCGGTGGCGCAGTGGTCTAAGGCGCTGGCCTCTGATCATTCGTCCGTAAGGGGTCCGGGTTCGAATCCCGGTCAGGCATGGATGATGTGTTTGTCTTACGGCACTGGCTCTCTCCCTTTCCTGGAACCAGTGACCCTAAATTAGGGACGGACGACTGCTTATAGCCCATTGAGTTACTCACGGTGGTCGTTAAACCTCCAATCAAAAAAAAAAAAAAAAGAGGAACGAGATATATTCCATGTCTCTGCAGGTCAGAAGGTCGGTCACGGTCTTTTTTAATAGATGAAAATAAGTTAGAAATTCTGATCCCAAAACTTAAATCATGGTGATGACAAATAGTCTTTAAAGGTCTGATAATTGAAGGAACAAAGGGAAAAGAACCAACAAACTTGCGAATAGGACGATTACCAATCAAGGTGATAGAAGCAGAGCGAAGGAATCTGAATCTGCTAGATGACTGGACATGCGCAATATACTTCATGACGATTGATTGTACGTCATCTGTTCATTCATGTATCTACTTATAAGCTGCCTTTTCCACTGTATGTGTTCATTGCATCTGAGGATGGGTGCCTGTTGTTGGCAGGACCCGAAAGGTCTCACGCTTTTAAATTTTTAACCTATCATTAAAGTTTTTATTCCATCATAAAACTCTTTTATATATCGTGTGAAGACGGTTTGTCGTTGTAGTATGACTTTTTAGCACGAGTTACCTCTGTTTTGTACTATAATAGTGATCCAATTTATTGGAGTAGGAAATAGACGCATAAGCGTTCTATTTTATTGTTAATGCGTTCTGTTATTCAGTTTGCAGTTTCTGTCTAACTTCCTTGAAAAAGCCATCTGGTTGATGTGCGAAAGCTTGGCAACGCTTATGTGTCCATTTCATACGCCAATAAATCGGATCACTAGTATAGTGTTACTATTTACTGCTCTTGGTCTTCCTTTTTCTCTCTTTCTAAAGGTTATATTTTTCGATAATTGTCCAAGTTTAGTTACTATTTTTAGGCTTCCATTCAACTAAATATTTTCAATAATATCTCATTTCATTATTTAATTTTCACATTTTAATAAAATACAATAGAAAGACAAAATAATACCAAATGGTACATCACGGGCCGGGCCGGGCCTTAAACGCACGGGCTTGGGGCGGGCTCACCAAATTAGGCCCGTGCAGACTTCTATGGTACGAGCTTACAGAAGAGATACTGCGGCGCAACTCGCCGGTAATTTGAATGCAGGTGACGGGAGTAATATGTCACAATAAACAGTACATCAAACCCTGCTGAAAATGGGGCTACGTGGCCGCAAGCCGCTCCGAGTGCCCATGCTAACCTCGGTTAATCGTTGAAAGCACCTACAATAGGCACGCGAGCATCAAAACTGGACCTTCAATGATTGGAAGAAGTTCGTCTGGTCCGGTGAATCTCGTTTCCTGTTGCACCATGGGAACTGCTGGGTACGTGTGAGTCGTTTACCTGGGAAAGCCTTGACATCATGATACACTGTGAAACGAAAACAAGCCGGTGTAGAAAGTGTAATGCTTTGGGTAATGTTTTGCTGGGAAACCCTAGATCCAGCCATTCATGTGCAGGGAACTATGACGTCTATCACCTACCTAAACATCACTGCAGATCAGGTACATCCTTTCGTGGCAACGGTATTCCCCTGTAGTAATGCCTTCTTTCTTCCCGGATTGTTCGAGAGTTGTTTGCGGAACATGAGGAAGGCTTTCAGCTATTGTCTCGGCCTCGACATTCTCCAGACATCAATCCAGGTATCTGTGGTTCGTGTTGGACAGTGCCGGATTACTAAATAGGCAGAGTAGGCACCGGCTTATGGGCCCCACGAGAACGGATCCAAATAATATTGATTTTTGATTTGATTCTGAAAGAAAATTACAATAAAGCTTTTTTTTTTTTTTTTTTTTTGATTGGAGGTTTAACGACCACCGTGAGCAACTCAATGGGCTATTGGGCTATAAGCAGTCGCCCGTCCCTAATTTAGGGTCACTGGTTCCAGGGAAGGGAGAGAGCCAGTGCCGTAAGACAAACAAAACATCCATGCCTCACCGGGATTCGAACCCGGACCCCTTACGGACGAATGATCAGAGGCCATCGCTTAGACCACTGCGCCACCGGGGCGGCACAATAAAGCTTTCTTAAATTGTTTCCCAAAGATCGAAAAAAAAATCAACTCAAAGAAACGAAAACTTTACATTAAAGACTCGAAATACTGTATTAATGTAATGTACAGCGATTAACAACTTAAAGTACATGAACTGTAGACATAAGGTTCACATTACAGTTTGTCTCTTAAATTAAAAATTTCTTACCTTTCTTTAATAATATTGTGTAATATTGTTTAATAATATTTAATAATTATTGTTTAATAACATATGTTTATTTGGTTAATGGGGGATTCTCATTTTTACGCTAAAATTACCGCTTTTATTTTTGTAGTGTTTATTGACAAAACTATGCAATCAATTGATTCCAAAGTAGGTAAATCTATTTATTATCGTTTCAGGTATTTACAAAACAATTTCTAATAAGTTTCGTGAAGAATCACACACGCAAATCCTCCTCGAGCATGACACTGCGTGAAGATCTGCGGTCGCTAGTTGGCATCATTTCTCCACTCCGGGTGATCTGAAACAAAAAACTCGAACTGCGTTTTACTCTATACACAAGTAGTTATCGTTTGATGATCCAGAAAAAAATATATATTTGAGGAAATGGTGACTTGTCAAACTCAAATTATCAATTTAACTCAAAAAATTGACAATATTTTTTGCTATTAAAAATATACATAACGTATCGCGTTTCTGGTTCATCAAACGATAAAAGGATGTTTCCTGAACATGCAGTTTTACATTTGAAGTCGATCGGTCCAATAGTTTTTGAAATATCATGCCAACCATTCGCGAGAAAGCTGTTTCGATAAAAACGCATTTAAAGTTTCAAGTACAGTTTACGGAGGCATATCGAGTAATTACAGTATTTTTCTGCTAATCTGATATACCAGGGCCATACAGTGTTCCTTCCTCTGCTTTGTAAAACTCGTTTAGAGACATTTCCTCGCTTCTACGCCTTGTACGAGCCTCTTTTGTAGCCTCGATGCTGCGTCTCGACGATCTCTGCAGACGCTGTTCGTCCCGCGCGTCGGCAAATATCTTCATTTGCTCGCCAATAACGATTCTTATCGTTGTCATCATTTTCAGGACGGCAGAAAACCTTTCATTAAAAATGCCTGCTGCCACATATGCTGCTATTTCGATGGATTTTGAGCCACAGTGAAGATGTTTGGGCGCGAACTGCCAAAGAGTAGAATTGAAACTTTCGTTGTTGTTTTCAGTGTAACCACCCAAACACCTTTCTAGCAACTCTCTTGGTGACAAATCGCTGTAAATCGGCTTTATAGCATTTTCGAATCTTTATGAAGTGGCGGTTCGTGATTGAATTCGTCCAGAGATTTCTCAGTTTCGGCTTTGCGCCAGTTGCACCAACTCTGTGACCCCACTGGACAATAACAGATTATAACTTGGCCAATTTTGCGAATTTCAACTTGAAATTTGATACACACATTCTTAAGACCTGAAATAATAAAATAACGTAAAAACGAAAAATCGATTTTTTTCACACACAAAAATGAGAATCCCCCCTTAATAACATTAATAATTGTTAATGTTTGTTTTATGTAATAAAGTTGGTTTATTAAAATTGTTGGTTGGTAAAATTATAAACGTATTAGGAAATGATTTGCGAGGGGACGCCCGAGATTTCGACTGCCTAGGGGCCTACACAGGGTTTAATCCAGCAATGGTGTTGGAAGAGCAAATCCGATCTGCGGTTGCTCAACTACGTAACTCACAAGAGTTAAAGGATCTACTGGTAATGCGTTGGTTCCAGATACCACAAGGCACCTTTAGAAATGCTGTAGCGTCTGTGCCTCGCTGGGTAAGAACTGTTTTGGCGGCACGTGGAGGACCCATAATTATATTAGACAGGTGGTCATAATCAGAGTTGGAAATGGGTCAAAAACTTTGGACCAGGACCCGACCGTCACATAATTGGACCTGACTCGGCCCTGACCCGGAAAACTCTCCTTTGAACTATAAATTCGGAACCCAATTTATAATTATACGTACACTGTTAAAAATTGGTACTTCGAAATAAGCAAAATGTACTCGTTTTTGAGTACATTCTGGACTTATAATAGCTCCGAGTACTTGTCTCATTTTTGGAAAAGACACGTACTGATTTTTGAGTACATACAGGGAATCAATTGTGAATATATCTGGTATTCATACTTGAAGAATGACTTAATGCTCTTCTAACATAATAATAAATAGATAAAAGCTAATGTTTTAAAGGGTGTGCCGAGGTAGCTGGTATTAGTGCTATAGTAGAAGTCGGTTTCTTATAAACAGAATAGGTGATTTCTGAAGAATCTTGAGTTCGGTATAAAAGAATATCAAGAAATGGCAATGTCAGATTATCTTCTAATTCAACTGTGAATTTAAGATTACGATATTGAGTAGATAGACATTCTGCGAAATTGTTTAGGACTTCGTTAGAAGATGGCCAGAAGACGAGGATATAATCTACGTACCTTATGTAAAGGAGTGGTTTTATTGAGTATGATTCCAATATTTTGTTTTCCAGTTCTTGAAGAAGTAATTCTGCAAGTGAAGGGGAGAAGGGTGAACCCATAGGAGCTCCATCACATTGACGGTAGATAAAGTGGTTAAATTTGAAGTATGTATGTTGATGAATCAAACTAAGAGCTGATATTATAGCTTGAATTTCTAGAAGAGGAGTATTACCTTGAGTAATCAGTTTGGATTTTCTATGAGGTCGTGAACTGCAGGCACTGGTATGTTAGGGAAAAGCGAGACAACATTCAGAGAGGCCATAATAAAGGAGGAAGTATTGTGCTGATTGAAAGATTTGAGTTTGTCAAGAGCTTGCATAGAGCTCCTTACTGAGTATTGAGATGAATTAGCTAGGTCCCGTAGATATACAGTCCAAGCTTGTTCAAGCGATCTTGTTGGATTAGCATATGATGAAACAAGAGGTCTTATAGGGTTACCATCCTTGTGTAATTTCACCTTTCCAAATAATTCTGGCACCCGTGGGCCAAGAGGCGGATGCATGTTTTTAGAAATAGAAACTGGAAGGGAACTGTGAATACGCAGTCTACTAAGGGCTGCAATAGTGGCTGATGTCGGGTCACGTTGGATAACTTGATGTGGTATTTAGTTTATTGCTTCACTCATTTTAGTGTTATAGTACGTTGATTTCAGTATTATCACTTGGTTTGATTTATCTGCTGCTACTAGCGATCATCGGGCTCTTATCTCAGCATGAACAAGAACAAGCTAGATACAAGATTTTGAATTACTTCAAATCTTCAACAGTCGAAACAAATATAATATACCTGAGACCTTTAAATAAGAACGTAAACAATTAAAATATCTACGAAGAAATTCTCAGTTATCTCTAGTAGCAGCAGATAAATCAAACCAAGTGGTAATACTGAACTCAACGGACTATAATACTAAAATGAGTGAAGCAATAAACAAGATAATACATCAAGTTATCCAACGTGACCCGACATCAGCCACTATTGCAGCCCTTAGTAGACTGCGTATTCACAGTTCCCTTCCAGTTTCTATTTCTAAGAACATGCATCCACCTCTTGGCTCACGGGAGCCAGAACTATTTGGAAAGGTGAAATTACACAAGGATGGTAACCCTATAAGACCTCTTGTTTCATCATATGCTAATCCAACGAGACCGCTTGAACAAGCTTTGATTGTATATCTACGGGACCTAGCTAATTCATCTCAATACTCAGTGAGGAGCTCTATGCAAGCTCTTGACAAACTCAAATCTTTCAATCAGCACAATACCTCCTCCTTTATTATGGCCTATCCGGATGTTGTCTTGCTTTTCCCTATCATACCAGTGCCTGTAGTTCGTGACCTCATAGAATCCAAACTGATTACTCAAGGTAATACTCCTCTTCCAGAAATTCAAGCTATAAAATCAGCTCTTAGATTGATTCATCAACATACATACTTCAAATTTAACCACATTATCTACCGTCAATGTGATGGAGCTCCTATGGGTTCACCCTTCTCCCC
Source organism: Macrothele yani (assembly GCA_039090855.1). Taxonomy (NCBI): domain Eukaryota; kingdom Metazoa; phylum Arthropoda; class Arachnida; order Araneae; family Macrothelidae; genus Macrothele; species Macrothele yani. The sequence continues at coordinate 68,009,579 of CM077016.1, read as the reverse complement.
TTCACTTGCAGAATTACTTCTTCAAGAACTGGAAAACAAAATATTGGAATCGTACTCAATAAAACCACTCCTTTACATAAGGTACGTAGATGATATCCTCGTCTTCTGGCCATCTTCTAACGAAGACCTAAACAATTTCGCAGAATGTCTATCTACTCAATATCCTAATCTTAAATTCACAGTTGAATTAGAAGATAATCTGACATTGCCATTTCTTGATATTCTTTTATACCGAACTCAAGATTCTTCAGAAATCGCCTATTCTGTTTACAAGAAACCGATTTCTACTATAGCACTAATACCAGTTACCTCGGCACACCCTTTAAACATAAACTTTCATCTATTTATTATCATGTTAGAAGAGCATTTGTTCATTCTTCAAGTATGAAACTACGTAGAGCAGAACTTAGACAGATAAAAGACACAGCGAAAAACTACGGATATTCTTTATCAACAGTTGACAATATCATTAATAAAGTGAAGAGAACGAAAACCACTACGTTATCGAGGCACCATACTTCTACAAGATATACTTTATTCCTAGAATCTCTCGTTCTCTTAACAACATTTGCCAACGTCATAACCTGAGCTTTGGATTAAGGACAAGTAACTTTTTATCCATTATTAAAAACGATCGTGACCGTGTAGAAGAGCAGAACAAACACCGAATATATAGTATTCCCTTAAAAGCAATAAACCCAGAACATGCAAATACATGTTATATTGGATCAACAACTCGGACATTAAAAACACGATTAACTGAACATAAATATAATGTTAAAAATGGTGCCATGACCACAGCTCTATCTCGCCTAATTCATGGAGGTACCCACTTCCCAAAATGGGACGATGCAACGATTCTTGCCTCTCCTTCTTTAAAATCAAGATTGTTATTATTATCAGAAAGTATTTTTTTCCACAAATTTGCACACAGATGCTGTAATGAAGAAGGCCCAGTAAACGTTCCTCAACTTTGGAAGGTTTTACTTAAGAATAATTTATCTGTATAAACTTTTCACCCAACGTAGAAGAAGATGTAGTTTACGTGTGTGAACGTAACACGTGCATTGCGCGATGTATATCATTATCACTACGATGTTTATGTTTATTTAAAATAGTAACGTTTCTTTATTTATGTTATTCTGAAGATGGATTCAATGTGTAGTCCGAGAGATCTTACAGATTACTTATTTACTTATAACTTGTTGTTATTTCTTAATCTAAGATAAGAAATAACAAAGATACTCCGATTCTCTGATGTATAAATAATAAAATAAATGGTACCCTTCAAGAAAAACAAGATGGTTCTCCTTTTTTATTTCTCTAATGAATAGATCACACTTTTTGATTCATTTCATCGCCAATATTTGGTAACTTGCCAGTTAATTTTTTGATTTCCGAAAGGAGCAGTTTGCTTTGAGAAAACTGTTGCCTGTGTTCATTAATAAACAGAGGTTTTTCGTGATCTCAGGCTGTTGCCAATCGGGAGTATGTAATATGTGTCGATGCTGTATGATGCCAGAACATCTGGCAGCAAGCAGCCTTTGTGCTTGCAGAGGGTCCCATGATTAATGAGTCACCTCATGTTCACCAAAGGGTTATTCATGCGGTTACCCTTTGCTTCCCCGTTTTCGTCTGCCGGCAATCTAACAGTGACGCTATCGCGGCTCCACGTGAGGAATCTAGACCGTTTCGACCAAAACCAAGCCAAAGGGATCGGGGTAATTTAATAGAAGGGGTGAAGTGCAAAGTTAAAAAAAGCGCCAAGTGTTTCATTATTCAGCGTTAATTAGGCCGATCGGCATTCATGTTGCGAAGCAGCAGCATATGAATGCCTTGATGCTGTGGAATAATGGGGCCAGTATCAGGATGCACCTAAGGAGGTTAATTGTATGGTGTTGGCAAGGGTTATGAAGAGCTTCAAACACCCCCTGGGGATAACCCCCTCATTCCCCAATTCAACTTCCCGTAAAAAATCGCCGCCTTCCAGGGGTGGAAGGGTTGTTCTCCGCTTCATTTTACCTAAAAAATCATTAAATTTTTTGCACATAAATTTATACGTACAATTAAAATGCACGAACATTCGGGGTGACAGAAGAGGAAAAAAATAATGGATGAGATTTGCTCCAAGGAGACTTTCAGTTTTTTTTAATCATTTTTTGTGTAAAGAACGGGTTGGTTGTGCTATTTCGGAATGCATATATTGAAATGCAGATTATGAGCTTTCTAGCCGTGCCCTTGAAATTTAAACTTCATTACGGAAGTTTTTACGCTTCTAAAATAAATTAAAATTCTCGTAAAATAGGTGAATAAATTGACAGTAGAGAGGCAACACGCTGTGATATTAGAATTTCAGAGTCAATTCTTTGACAATGCATGAAGTGTAAAATCGCCGGCCCGGTGGCTTCGTGGTCTAAGCGCTGGCTCCTAACCATTCGTCCGAGATGGGTCCGGGTTCGAATCCCGGCGACGCATGGATGTTGTGTTTGTCTTATAGGCACTGGTTCTTTTTTTTTTTTTGATTGGAAGTTTAACGACCACCGTGAGCAACTCAAATGGGCTATAAGCAGTCGCCCGTCCCTAATTTAGGGTCACTGGTTCCAGGGAAGGGAGAGAGCCAGTGCCGTAAGACAAACACAACATCCATGCCTCACCGGGATTCGAACCCGGACCCCTTCGGACGAATGATCAGAGGCCAACGCCTTAGACCACTGCGCCACCGAGGCGGCAGGCACTGGTTCTCTCCCTTCCCTGCAACCAGTAACTCTAAATTAGGGACGGGTAACAATGTATTCTCCCAATACTAGGTGTGCCATCGAGTTGTTCACGGTGGTTGCTAAAACCCCAATAAAAACAAAAGCGTAAAATTCTAGTTTGCTTTAATTCGGTAATCAGTAGAAAGTACAAATTTAATTTGCATATCGTGCACCCAGAGCACACTTAAGGAGATGGGGGGGGGGGTTGGATAGTATTATGGGGACCAGTAACAATGGCACATCTAGGATTTCACTATGAATGGATGAATAAAAATACCCAAGATATGATGAGGAAGCCATAAAAATATTCCCGCCGTTTTGAAATGTGTATTCCATGATTCATGGACGAATCAGTGGTAGCAAGGAAATGTAAAAATGCATAGTTGAAAAATGGATGCCAGTTCAGATCTGCTTTAACACCCCCCCCCCCGAAATATTATCGAAGTAGTGGGCAAAATAATATGATCAAATATCACGATTCAAACGAATTCTTAATGTGTGAAAATTTCTCCTAATTACAGATGTGTACAAAATAACTTCTGTAATGCTTTCGAAAGATTTGAGGATGGACAGTGGGCGACTATATTTTTTGCGGACTCTTCCTAAAAATGTGGAAATAGAAAAAAATTTCACAAGGCAGTTTCTTATAAACTATAGGAAAAAAACTGTAGAATTCTGTCAATTCTTAAAGCATTCTGCATAGTTCTGGGGCCCCTTGAAAATGCCCGGGGTTGCAGCCCCCTAACCCCCTCTTAAATGGGCTTTGTGTGCACCAGATGCAGCGTAATACAAATTTCACTTTCCACTTTACTTTGCAATCTCAGAGAGTATGCTGTACTTCATCTGTACACTCCCTAATCAAATCCAACCGGGGGGGGGGAGGGTAAGGAACCTCTCTGGTGCACGTCTGAAAAATTCAGTCTTCGATTTTGCGAAATTTCTGTATAAATACAGAAAAACCCGAAACGGACTTTTCTGAAATAAATGGAATTACTGATTACGGAAAATCTGTCAAAGTACGGAAGTTGAAAGAAATGGGAACTTTTAAAAGGGGAAATTTCGTTAAAAGCTGGATACCTACCGGAAACTTTGCTGCACGTTATTTTCAGAAGTTTTCCGTGAATTCACACCATTTATCTTTTACAGTGTAGTAGTTCAAGTTAAAATAATGGTTGAAGCGACCTTCTCTAATTTGACATAAAATATTACATGTTATAAAGAGAGCTATGTTATGTGCAAATAAGCTGGTGTATCGTAAAAGAGCGCAGCAGACTTTATTTATTGAGGTACCTGCCCACCTTAGGTATTCACCGAGAGCTTATTTATTGATCCTACCTCTGTTTTATGATCTGAATTCGCTTTATGTTGTCAGGTTGCCTTTCTGCTTTTTTCATCACTTGATGCTTCAGAAGGCGATCATGCCACATAGCTACGCTTTTTTTTTTTTTTATCTCTTCTTTCTTTCCTTTTTCGTTTTACGAATCTAAGAATCCATTTCGTCATGTGGTGATTCAACTCAGCGTGTATTCTCCCAATACTAAGTGTAATCCTCACCGCCGTCATTTGAGAAGGAGTAGGATCTATTCTATTCCTCCTTCGGAAATAAACTGTAAGGAAAATATATCGTCTTAGGCCAATTTTTTTTTTATATACCAACGTGGATTTACTGTAAGCGTTGCTGTCGTATATTCCTGAGCAATTAGTTAAAGCGCGATGAATAGAAGAAAGTACGTATTAAGTTTCTTTTGAGTTCAGGAAAACAAGCTGTTTATACGTCCGATCGCAGATATAATACAGGGTGTGTCGAAAGTCTTTCCCTGATTACGATAAATCGTATAAAATGAACCACGCTCGTTAGACACATACGGCCTTCCAATATAGCTTACCTGAAATCCAGAGTTTTTTCGAGCCATCAGTGTACCTCAACGTGGGCTCCTTTTGTTACATGGAGGACACCCAGTTGGTACTCTCTCTCTTTCCACGTCTGCTGCAACATGTAACCTGTGATGGTCGCAAACGCTTCGGTTATTCTTCCCTTCAAAGTGTTAATATCTGCAACTGATGTTGCATAAACTTGATGCTTAATGTAGTCTCATAAAAAGAAGTCGAAAGGCGTAAAGTCTGGGGATCTTGGTGGCCAGGGTATGGGACCGGCCCTACCTATCCATCTTTTAGGAAATTTGTTATTTAAGAATTGACGGACAGGTAAACCCCAGTGCGTTGGCGCACCGTCCTGCTGGAACATTACCCATGGTTGCAGCTCTTCCAATTGAGGTGCAACATACAGCCGAGGTAAATTCCCGATGTAATGGTGAGCTCAATAAAAAAGGACAGTCCAATTACTTTGTTGTGCATTAGTCAGCGCCAAACATTTATTTTAGGGCTATCACTCTGTTTCTCCAAAACCACATGTGGTTTCTCTGAACACTAGATACGGGCATTATGCGTATTCGCTTTACCTGAGGTATGAAAAGTTGATTCGTCTGAAAAACAAATCCGCTTCAGGTAATCATTATCTTCGTCTATTCGTTCAGGAATATCCATAGCGAATATCACACGTCTGGGCCCATCATTAGGTTCCAAGGCTTGAACAATTTGCAATTTGTATACAAAAAAAAAAAAAAAAAAAAAAACCAAGCCGCTTTCTTAAAATGCGGTGCACTGTCTTCATAGATATTCCCAATTCACTAGAGGCATGACGAATTGATTTCCGCGGGCTTCGTACGAATGCACCACTCACGGCGTCGACAGTTTCCTCACTAATGGAAGGTCTTCCACTTCTTGCACGGTCACCGACACTGCCCGTCTGTTTAAACTTTTGATACCAGTTCCTAATGCTCTTCATATCAGGCGGAGCTCTATCATACTCACGCCTAAACTTCCGCTGCATTGAAATTGCAGATTTGGTTTCATGAAACCAGAGAACACAATTAGCCTTCTCCTGCGTAGACGCCATTTCGCCGAATGACGCTTTCAACAACAAACTACGCTGCAGACGTGCAGCGCTACCTATTGTTCCAAAAGTACAACGAACAAAAACTTGAGAATATGACCCAATCAATGCAACAAACCGCGTACGTCTAACTAGATCGGTTCATTTTATACGATTTATCGTAATCAGGGAAAGACTTTAGACACATCCTGTATAAGCAAGCATTACGTAATGTGATCCTAAAACGTATCAAATCATTGAGTCTTCTATCACAACTGTGTATGTTTAGCTGTGAGTTGTTATCGTAAACAGAAGAAAAACGACACTGAAGTGTCGCTAAGTAAAACAGGTAAAATTATGCAAATCAAGCAGAATGTTATGGCTTCTGAGGTATTGAAATACACTGGCGGGAAGTGAAAAAAGAACAAGAAAGAATTGGCGGACGATCATGAAATTTACATATGTTAATGGGGTCGAGTTTACGTAGGTGTGATGTTAATTTCGAGACCAACCGGCGAGCGCTTACGCCACAGCACGGCATTATCGCCGGTGGTATTTAAGGAGTACGGCGAAGTGAATGTAATCAGTCGTCGGCGTACGGACACGTGCGAAGACCCTGAAGAAGCTGCAATGCCTGGACATGGAAGACGTGTACGATTTCAGCAGTTATCGAACTTTGAGCGCGGTCGTCTAGACGGACTCCGCGAGGCCGGGTGGTCGTATCGTCGTATTGCGGAGCGAATTGGACGGGAAGTATCGGTGGTGGTACGATGGTGGCGTAGATGGTCCAAAGAACATTCTCACACGAGAAGACGTGGAACCGGGAGTCACAGACTTACTGATGAGCGAACCGATCGACGCATAAGAAGAGCGGCGTTGTCAAGCAGAACATCCACAGCGACGCAAATCCGAGCTGCCGTTGCCCCTGAGGTGACTGTGCGAACAATCCGCAATCGTCTAATGGATGCAGGACTACGTGCACGTGTGCCTCTGCCATGTGTACCTCTGACTCCAGCCCACGGTCAGGAACGGCTGCAGTGGTGTCGCCAACGTCTGCACTGCAGAACGCAATGGCGATCGGTCGTGTTCAGCGATGAAAGCAGATTCTGCTTGGGAGCCTCCGATGGCCGTATGCGTGTTCGCAGACGCACAGGGGAGCGTCTCCACCCTTCTTGCATCCTCCAGCGACACACAGGGACTACACCTGGTCTCCTGGTGTGGGGAGCGATCAGCTATCACTCCCGTACACAACTAGTGTTTGTACCGGGTACGTTAAACAGCACCTCCTACATCAACAACATCATTCAGCCCGTTGTTGTGCCATTTGTAAGGTCGGTCCATCGTGGTGTTTTCCAGCAAGATAACGCACGCCCACACACGGCACGTGCAACGCAACATGCACTTCAGGGTGTGAGACAACTTCCATGGCCTGCACGTTCACCGGATTTGTCCCCCATTGAGCACGTGTGGGATTTTATGGGACAACGACTTATCCGGTCTCCACGGCCAGCCACGACCATCCCCGATTTACGCTTCCAGGTTGAGGATGCTTGGAACTCAATACCCCAAACTTGCATCCAACATCTGTACGACAGACTCCATGCCAGAATTGCACAGTGTGACGCAGTTCATGGCGGTTCAACCTCGTACTAACCATGTTACATGGAAATGCTATTTTTCAGTTTACCAGCAAATACAGCTGTATTTTGCCATGATGTTTTGATCACGTTATCCTCTGTATTCCGTTATTATGCTGTATAAATTTCGTTGGTATCAGACGTCTCCTTCTTGGTGTTCTTTTTTCACTTTCCGCCAGTGTAATTACAAATCCGGAGCGGTGACGTGGAAAAAGGACCGTAGCAGCCATTTTTTATCCGAGAATGTGAGACTTCATATTACATCCCTTCAAGTTCAAAATTACACCCCCTTCGAATTCAAAATTACGCCTCTTCGAGTTCCACTCAAATAATACGGGGTTTTTACTTTCTCACACACCGTCGTTATAGGAAAGTATTTTGATCATTCAAAAACCGCACTTCAGGTTTTTGACGTAATTTTATTAAAAATATAAAAACTAGGTAAATACCCAATAGCCACAGATTGTAAATACCAAGTAAAGTAAACGCCGACTGCACAACACTCCACAGAAATGCAGAACGAATGAGTATCGGATAGTGAGCGTAACAATAGGTAGAAGCTTTAGGGGTAGGGCTTGGAAAAATTCCGTTCAAGGATAAACACTCAGAGAACTGTCAGCGACAGAACACAAATGATTAAACTCTTCATCCCAACGACATGTTTGGAAAGGTCATGGAGGTTAGTTAGGCATATAATGTTTTCTATGCATTCATTCAATGTTTTTGAAAATTCCCTACATGGATATGAGATGTTCACACCTCATAGTGTAAGTCACTCTGTATCCTGGTTAACTGCATAGAATACTGTATAAGACGAACGAAAGCCTTTAAAAAGAAAATACTGAAAGGTGTAACTTCCTTTTTCAGTTACAATTTCAATTTTTTACATCACATAGAGCATGAATTTTTTTTTTTTTTTGATTGGAGGTTTAACGACCACTGTGAGCAACTCAATGGGCCATAAGCAGTCGCCCGTCCCTAATTTAGGTTCACTGGTTCCAGGGAAGGGAGAGAGCCAGTGCCGTAAGACAAACACAACATCCATGCCTCACCGGGATTCGAACCCGGACCCCGTTCGGACGAATGATCAGAGGCCATCGCTTAGACCACTGCGCCACCGGGGCGGCCGAGAGCATGAATTTACGCCTCTGGAATGATCATTCTGGGAGGGCAACCGCTCCCCCTGCCCCCCTCCCCCGGTAGCTACAGCCCTGTGGGAAAGGATCGTTGCGTAGTTCAAAAGAACATTTGCAAGACATATCGTCTGTTTGGTTACAAGAAGGGCCTTCTTGATAAGGGAAAAACAAGACAAGCTCTTTCCAGGGTTGTTTGTATCACTTGTAGATGACCAAGCACTGCTTTTAAAGATTGGCAACAGGATTGGATAAAACTAGATGTGAATTAACCCTGCTGATATTATTGACCAAAAATAAAAAATAAGGCAGCGGCTAGTAATATGGTCAAAACGTAGGACCACTTCTCTCAAGGATCGATAACTTTGGCATACACCTTCACTACGATGAGACAGCGGAGAAGTGACATTCGGTGAACCAATATGTCTACTCAAGTAACGCAACGGCGTGTATACTATGTTGCTAAGCAGGTACATCAGAAACTTGCACTGATACTTTATCTCTTAAGCCACTCTCGCGTATTCATGACATATACTCTAATTTAACTTTCATTTTTAGTTTCTTTAATCTATGTAAATTTTGAGTTCATTCTCTTTAATCGTTTCAATCTTACGCTATATTTTTTTTACTCACTGAATGTTATGTTAGCAGCAATCTTGAGGTCAGAGTGAGTAACGTGTATCTGTTGATAAATAAAAACGCGAGATATAATGTTGGAGCAAGCAGCTAAAAGTGTGATGTGTTATTGTGGCGTGCTGTTGATAAATTAAGGCACCAAATTGCCGTAATTAGAATATTAAACGTAAACACGCCGAACCTAAGCTGATATAGGATCACTATTGTGAATTGTGCTGATGAGATCGTTTGTTGATACTTTGTATTCTTGAAGTGCCGTGAAGTTACAGCAATAAAGGCTATTTTCTCTTGTAAGTGGGTTTTCATCTCTTCTAGCCGTTAGGTCGCCTAATTTAGCTCAGTGTGTAATTAAGAATTGTTCATGAACTAGCTATCCGAGGCTTAATAGTACATAGTTCCAGTGATATGAGAAAAACCGATTGATGATACGAAGGTAATGTGTAAGTAGTGACATATTAACCAACGAACACTAAATATTGTGATAAGGGATGCCATCATGCAAAACAGTCTTGAGTGTCCTGAAACCCTTCGGTGTACACTGCTGGCCACCTAAAATGCAACACCAAGGACAAGAGAGAGCAAAGCCAGATTTACTGGACACATAACAACAGATACAAAGATGAAACGATTGAGCTTACAGGCCCGTGCGACTTGTGGAACACGCAGACATCAATAGTTCGTGTGGCCCCCATGGCTGGCAATAACGGCCGCTACACGCCGCGGCATCGAACGAAAGAGGCTTTGGATGTGGGCTTGGGGTATGTCGGTCCAGGCTGCTTTCACACGTTGCCACAGTTCATCAGGCGAAGCCGCGGGTGGTGCTTGCCGGGCCACTCGGTTGCCGATCAGCGACCAGACGTGTTCGATGGGCAACATATCGGGAGAACAGTCGGGCCACGGCAGCAGTGACACCTGGTGGGCCGTGAAGAATTGTTGCACGATGCGTGCCACGTGCGGGCGCGCATTGTCCTGTTGAACCGTGGCCGCTGGCAGGTCCTGCAGGTAAGGGAGGACTACAGGCTCCAAAACGTCGGAGATGTAGCAGTGGCTGTTGAGTGTACCGGCGATGCGTTCCAGAGGGGTGCGGGTGTCATATCCAATTGCGCCCCAAACCATAACGCCAGGCGACGGACCGGTATGGCGATGCATGATGCAGGCATCATGCAATCTCTCGCCGCGGTGCCGCCACACGCGGATCCGACCATCATGGTGTTACAGGTAGAAGCGGGATTCATCGGAGAAGACAATGTCGTGCCATTCCGTAGTCCAGGTGCGGCGTTCAACGGCCCACTGGCGCCGCACTCGCCGGTGGTATAACGTCAATGGTAATCGGAGCAATGGGCGCCGTGCGACAAGTCCCCGCTCCTGCAGACGACGTCGAACGATACTTGCTGACACAGGTTGTTGCGCAACACATCCTAATTCCTGCGCTAACGTTCGTGATGTGGCGGTGTGAGCCGTCAATGCCCGCCGCACAACATGCTGTTCCTCTCGTTCGGTGGTGTGCCGCGGCTGCGGCAATAGCTCACTTCGGTCCGTCCGTCCCTCCTGCACCTACCGAATCCCTACTCGCCTCATTGTGGCTGGATGTCGTCCCACACGGGCGTCGATGTCTCGGTACGATAAACCGCTGTCACGATAAGCCACTATTCGTCCTCTGTCGAACTCCGAAACGTGCTGGAATGACTGCCGTATTCTGCGACGAGGCACCTGGAACCTTCCCACGCACAGGTAAGGCAGGTTTTCCTTAAATATTAGCAAATCTGAACTGAAATTCGTATTCGTTAAATTTAAAGGCCGTTAAGTCATGTTTGCACGCATTCACATTTCATATTGATCAAAATTGAAATAACAAACGGGCAACATGATTCGTGTTAAGGTCTGCTTTTAAGTTACATTTAGTATTTCGATAAAAAAAAAAAAAAAAAGTTTTACACTCCTAGCTCAGTCTGTCCCACTGGCGTAACTACCATCCCCGTTGCTGCGGGGGACGCAGGTAACCAATGGGGGGTAGCAAAGCTTCCAGTTATAGTTTTCTGAAAAAATTCGAACACTCACAAAGACAAACAATCAACCCAAAGGTTCATATTTTCTCTTAAGGTGCATTTAACTTTGCCTAAATAAATGTCAAGTTTCACTTTTAAAGCACTGGATGTCCTACAGATTGAAGCTATCCTGCCCTTTGGCTCCGAGTTGTAATACGATCGCTCTCCGATCGCCCTCTCTCTGCGCTACTGAGGAAAATGGGGATTCCCCATGGAGGATGTGGGGAAACAGTCAATGAGTCACCGAGGATTACGTACAGGACAGGCGCCAAAGTTTATTCACAGCAGCCGCATATCTGCCATGTACAAGAGGGTGATTTCTGCAAGTGATTTATTTTAGTTTTGTGCAAAACAATTACATGTATTATTATATATATTACTTAAAAAGTTAAAACTACAGAGCTCTAGGCACCAGCATTACTTTTCCAGACACTCTCCCTGACCCCCTCCACCACACGCCCATACCGCGAAAAACGCACCCTCCCTCGTGCTTGAAATTCTGGGAAAATTACTGCGCTTAGGGCGCTGAAGTAAATCTTGCGGGGGGGGGGCGCACATTGTGTTAGTTACGCCACTGGTCTGTCCGAAGCGTTAGCAATCCTTTTCTTCTAGCTGCAAGTAGCTACTAACCTCTGGCAGTGTTTTAATATTAGTCTCTTCCAACCTGCAGTTCACCAGCTCAGGTAGACACAAAATGTCCTATATTTTTCTTCTTACACTGTAAAAATTAAGTGGTGTGAATTCACGGGAAATTCCTGAAAATAACGTGCAGCAAAGTTGCCGGTAGATATCCGTCTTTTAACGAAATTTCCGTTTTGAAAAGTTTTCGGGTTTTTTTTAACTTCCGTATTTTGACAGATTTTCCGTAGTCACTAATTCCATTTATTTTAGAAAAGTCCGTTTCGGGGTTTTCTGTATTTATACAGAAATTTCGCAAAAACGAAGATCCTGAATTTTTTTTTTTTTTTTTTTTTTTTTTTTTGATTGGAGGTTTAAAGACCACCGTGAGCAACTCAATGGGCTGTAAGCAGTCGCCCGTCCCTAATTTAGGGTCACTGGTTCCAGGGAAGGGAGAGAGCCAGTGCCGTAAGACAAACACAACACCCATGCCGGACCGGGATTCGAACCCGGACCCCTTACGGACGAATGATCAGAGACCAATGCCTTAGACCACTGCGCCACCGGGGCAGCCCTGAATTTTTCAGCCCTAACCTTTCACATTTTCCCTGGTGGGATTCAACCCGAGATCGCTTGGGTTGGCTCAGCAGAAACCGAGCGTCTTAACTACTGAGTCAGAAAGACTCGGAAGGTGCAGTCACGTTCAAGGTAGAACTGTAACAGCGCAATGATAAAAAAAAAAAAATGTTTCGTTTTGTATTTTGTCGAGTGAATTAGTCATACTTTTTTTCGTTTGGAGCTCATTAGTTTTTTGAATAGGTTTGTAATAATTTTATTTGTTCTGTAGGACTTATCACAAATTATGTATTTTTTTCATCGTGATTTTTTTCGAAGCAACAGAATGCTTTGGAACTTGAAATCTTTTTTTAACTGACAATAACTTTTAATTTGAGAAATGGTGAAATGTACTGTTTTATGGTATTATTTCACAAAACTCTTAATTATAAAATTTGCTGTTGATAGCTATAATAGCTATTGTCTTCAGGACTCCATAGACTGATACGTAGTGAGTTTCAAAAGTTCCGAGACTAGGTACGTAGCACGCCAACAGATGGCAGTACGTGGATGCGCGAGCAGCGGTCGAGGGCAGTGACCTTTATGAGTCATTATGCGGAGTGACGCCGTTCTGTGAACATCAAGAGCTATGCTACACGATATTTGATGACCACGTGCAGAACACAGCTGCGATTTCGGTATGGACTGCAAACTAGAGCAGCGAGCGTGCATCAAATTCTGCATCAAACTCGGCAAATCGGGAACCAACGTTCCTGTCGCGGGTCATCACTGGGGACGAGACTTGTGTCTAAGGTTACGACCAGGAGACCAAATAACAGTCGTCGCAGTGGAAAAGCTCGGCATTTCCACGACCGAAGAAGGCCCGACAGGTCCGGAGCGCAACCCAAAGCATGCTCATCGTGTTTATCGACATTCGTGGGGTTGTGCACCGTGAATTCGTCCCCCAGAGCCAGACCGTCACCGCCATTTTTTACTGCGATGTTCTGCGGCGTTTTAGGGAGGGCATTCGCCGCAAATGTTCTGAAATGTGGCGCAGGTGCGATTTCCTGCTCCATCACGACAATGCAGCAGCTCACAGAGCGTTAGCAACACGCCAGTTTTGCAGCCGCAGCAGCATGACTACCCTTTCTCACCCACCTTATTCGCCGGATTTGGCCCCCTGCGACTTCTTTCTGTTCCCGAAGATGAAGCTGAGGCTCAAGGGTCGCCGTTTTGAAACCGTCGACGAGATCCAGCGCGAATCGCAGACGGTGCTTGACACGATTCGCGAACAGGACTTCCAGGGAGCGTTCCAACAGTGGCAAAAACGCTGGCAGCGATGTATCGCTGCCCAAGGAAACTACTTTGAGGGAGGTCATAGCCAGACTTGAGTAACGTAAGTACTTTGTTGTATATCGGCTAGTCTCGGAACTTTTTGATCTGAATTGAGGAAATGTTTCTGAAAATTATATAGACATAACTCGTATATATATAGACATCCTACAATCACCTGTACAATAATTTAAATACCCGGTTTCTTACGGTAACACAATGTACAATAGCTGGTGCACAAAATGAGGGAGAGGAAAGGAAACATCCTGTGCCACAATATACAAAATTCATGCGCTTTGCTATTATATATATTCACAATATCCGATCTCACTGCAGAACTTCAAAATCAGATCTTTCGACAGACGATTGAAATTTAACGATTAATCAAACCTCAAGTATTCCCACAAATCACTCCTTTTATCGGAAAATTTCTGTCATATGGATACGGAAAAAAATGAGAACGGAGTTTTCTCGTTAATATACGAAAGGAATTGCGGAAGGGTTTCTGAAAATTCAGAATTTTCCTTTAAAACATCTTAAAAACGGCAGTTTACCGTCAATGTAAGACAGGAATTGCGTAAAGGTTTCTGAAAATTCCGAATTTTCCGGTAAAACATCTTAAAAACGGCAGTTTACCGTCAATATAAGAGAGGAATTGCGTAAAGGTTTCTGAAAATTCAGAATTTTCCGGTAAAACATCTTAAAAACGGGAGTTTAACCTCAATATAAGACAGGAGTAGAGGGAAATGACCGATCCGAGCTTAAACCGCAGCCCATAGACTTAACATTAGGCTGCGGCCGGGCGGACGCAGCCAGCCGCAACCAGCCGCAGCCGGGTGGATGGAGGGGGCGTGGCCTGACGCAGGCATCAGGAGGATGAGGAAGTGTGGCATGGGTGAGGATGTAGGTGGCGCTAGTGTGTTGGGACGATGCTGATGTGCTGCCCCCTAGCGGTGCTTCTTGGAACTTTCGATGGATCTTTGTTTTTGAGGGATGGCAACGCCCGAGTGGGAAAGGGGTTGGATATAGGGGGATGTCAACTCGATGTGCTGCCCCCTAGCGGTGCTTCTTGGAACTTTCGATGGATCTTTGTTTTTGAGGGATGGCAACGACCGAGTGGGAAAGTTGGTGGATATAGGGGGATGTCAACTCGATGTGCTGCCCCCTAGCGGTGCTTCTTGGAACTTTATTATTTTCTCGCCCCTAGCGGTGCTTCTTGGAACTTTCGATTGATCTTTGATTTTGAGGGATGGCAACGCCCGAGTGGGAAAGGGGTTGGATATAGGGGGATGTCAACTCGATGTGCTGCCCCCTAGCGGTGCTTCTTGGAACTTTCGATTGATCTTTGATTTTGAGGGATGGCAACGGCCGAGTGGGAAAGGTGTTGGATATAGGGGGATGCCAACTCGATGTACTACCCCCTAGCGATGCTTCTTGGAACTTTCGATGGATCTTTGATTTTGGGGGATGGCAACGACCGAGTGGGGAAAGGGCACTGCGTAGGTGTTAGATATGATGATGCTTCTTGGAACTTTATTATTTCGATGGATCTTTGATTTTGAGGGATGGCAACGACTGAGTGGGGTCCGTTGGGAATTTCTGCATTTATTCCTGTGTTTTGCAAGCAAGATTTCCCCCCTCTTCAATACTATTTTTCCCCCGGAGGAAATGTTTGCGTAACGATGCTGGGGAATTTTCTTTCCAAGGGAATAAAAATGCTCCTAAGGTCTTAGCGAGGTTCTAACTCACGATGATTTGGTTTCCAAAAATAGTCAGGGGGTCAAATGGTTTTCGTGTACTACGTATTCCCTATATATATATTTTTAAATTACTTTTACGTTATTTCTTCATGTGTTTTTATATATTTTTTGTATGTTTTGAGGGAGTTTTTTCGTGTAGATGTAATGAATTTTCTGAGGAACTTTTCTTTTTCCTCCATTCAATTTTATTTCAGACCATGAGACGAGGAAATGCTTCTTTAGAAATTATTTCGTTCTTGTTCGCAGTAATTACTGGACATAGACTTCATGTTAATTCTGAGTCTTTAACCCCTGCAATAATATTTTCTCGTAATTTTTTCGTATGTTCAAGAACTCTACAGATCTTTCCCAGTTAAAATTCTGCTCAAACAATATTTTCGGTCTTTATTTCCTTATAGCTTCCCAATTTCCGATATTTTTCTTCCTCTATCTTTGAAATTTCATTAAACTTCTCAATAGGTCAGGATTCTTTTTTTCTTGGACAAACTTATGAGTCCTTTTATTCACACTATCTTTTTTTTTTCATTTCATTTCAGCAAACGATTATTTTAGATGCAACAAATCGTCAGATTTTGGTTTCCTTATATAGCATATTTTCCAACTTGCTTAAAAATATTCCTCAAAGCTTGCATGTATGTCAAATATACATTTTTTTTATTCTTTCCTAGTTAGCCATACTTTTCGTGGACTGCCTTGACAGGAAAGCATTCAATGTCAAGACATACAATCTAAAACCTTTTTTCTTTCGATAAAATTTGTATTCTTTGAGCTGAATATTAGTCCCGCGTGTTCCCTCATTAACCTAATCTCAGTCAGATGCTGAAGGATTTCCTTTTGCTTGTCAGCATATTGACATAAGATTAGTCACATTTTCCCTTTGTTCGTTGTTGTGAATAGTTAGAAAGATTACAAAGTTTAAAGTAGTCTATGACTAAAAGGATGCTATTTACGGCCTAACGTGCTGCGGTATTGACTTTAGATAATTGTCCTTCTTGTTTCTTCTGGATCTTTGATTTTGAGGGATGGCAACGACTGAGTGGGGTCCGTTGGGAGTTTTTGCATTTATTCCTGTGGTTTGCAAGCAAGATTCCCCCCACCCCCTCTTCAATACTATTTTTCCCCCGGAGGAAATTTTTACGTAACGATGCTGGGGAATTTTCTTTCCAAGGGAATAAAAATGCTCCTAAGGTCTTAGCGAGGTTCTAACTCACGATGATTTGGTTTCCAAAAATAGTCAGGGGGTCAAATGGTTTTCGTGTACTACGTATTCCCTATATATATATTTTTAAATTACTTTTACGTTATTTCTTCATGTGTTTTTATATATTTTTTGTATGTTTTGAGGGAGTTTTTTCGTGTAGATGTAATGAATTTTCTGAGGAACTTTTCTTTTTCCTCCATTCAATTTTATTTCAGACCATGAGACGAGGAAATGCTTCTTTAGAAATTATTTCGTTCTTGTTCGCAGTAATTACTGGACATAGACTTCATGTTAATTCTGAGTCTTTCACCCCTGCAATAATATTTTCTCGTAATTTTTTCGTATGTTCAAGAACTCTACAGATCTTTCCCAGTTAAAATTCTGCTCAAACAATATTTTCGGTCTTTATTTCCTTATAGCTTCCCAATTTCCGATATTTTTCTTCCTCTATCTTTGAAATTTCATTAAACTTCTCAATAGGTCAGGATTCTTTTTTCTTGGACAAACTTATGAGGCCTTTTATTCAGACTATCTTTTTTTTCCATTTCATTTCAGCAAACGATTATTTTAGATGCAACAAATCGTCAGATTTTGGTTTCCTTATATAGCATATTTTCCAACTAGCTTAAAAATATTCCTCAAAGCTTGCATGTATGTCAAATATACATTTTTTTATTCTTTCGTAGTTAGCCATACTTTTCGTGGACTGCCTCGACAGGAAAGCATTCAATGTCAAGACATACAATCTAAAACCTTTTTCTTTCGATAAAATTTGTATTCTTTGGGCTGAATATTTTTTCTGTCTCGTCCGAAAAAACATTCATTCTAGAGGCAAAGCGACTAATTCCGTTCTTCCCATAAACATTATTTTTTTATTTATTTGATATTCAGAGTTGTATACATTTACTATCCAAAAAAGAGATATATTTAATGTAAAGGTATATTCTTCCAAGCTGGGGAAATATATGTATATCTTAGTTCATTTCCAGTTAAAGGAAATGCATCTTTATATTTCAATATGAAAAAAGAAGCCCTATAAGTGAAAGCTCAACCTAAAGACGGATAGATTGTTCACACTCTCTCTACTCTATGACATTTCTTTACTGAATATACCATGGCCTTTTTTTTTCATGAACTGCTTTAAAATCTTCGTTCTCACTTTACTATTGTCAGATTCCATGTCCCTCCAGTTCTTTACTGAGAAACAGAAGCATTTATTCAATTTTAATTTATTAAGAGAGTAGAACTCTTTTAGGCTTTCGAAGTACTTTCAAGTCTTTCATTACGAAAATTTTCATTGTCATGAAAGAAGCCATAATCGAGATGATTTACTATCGTTTCAATGAAAGTGTTTACGCATTCATTGCTATGATGTCAGATTTCATTTTCTTATACTTCGAACAGAAATGAGTTTGAATCATTCGTCGAGAAAACATTTCTTTCATATATATATATATATATATATTTTTTTGCCTCCGAATCAAACGAACTCAAAAAATAAGAGACGCACTTTAATATTTTTTTCCTCTTATGAGAGGAATACGGGAATATGATACCAAAATTAAAGAATAAAGAATATCGACTTTCCTCTCAACACCGTACATCTACGTTTTTTTTTTTTTTTTTATTTTCAATAAGCTATTTCTATATTTTTACAACTGAATAGAATTATTTATTGAAAAATTCTAAGTAAGACGAAAAATGGTTTTGTTGATTTCCTAAGAGGATGATTTTGGAAATTTTCGTTTTCTGGTAATTGTAAAAATCTCATAGAATAACATGGGAAAACTAGCATGCATAAAAGACTGTTTTGGATCGAGTAAATTGAAAGAATTTTACAAAGTTCATTTCAGAAAAGTACATTCCTTCCTAGTGTCAAAAACGAATCACTTCGTTTTTTCTAAGATACACTTTGGAATCTTATAAAAGTGCATAGGGTCAAAAACGATTTTGATGATTTTACTAAGATGACAGATTTCAGATTTCTTGTGATAGAAAATACAGTGAATTTCCCATTGAATAACATGGGAAACTGCGAAATTTAAGAAGCACGTTTTCGTTCAAGTAAAATATTTTAAAAGTCTTTTTTCGAATCAGTTGAAAACAGACAGGGTGTGTTTCTGAACAGTTCATTATTTCCTAAAATCAAAACGAATCACTTCGTTTATTTATTTTTTTTTTCCTAATGTGCGTTTCTGAAAGAAGTAAAAATAGTTTAGGTAGAAAATTGGAAATATATTTTTATGAATCCTAGACTGTTTATTTACGTATAGCTAGAGGGGTCTTCAGTGAGAGCACTTATTCTCTTTTCAAACTAAGAGAATGAAGTGTAGTCAGTTTGAAAAAAAAATTCAAACTCCCCTAAATTTAGTCTTTTGTCCTGGTTTCGACTCAATACTGTAAAGCATTGCTCTCAGACCAGTTGAATTCCTGGCCCTTAATGAAATACATTAAGCCTTTCCCTTAAAAATAAGCAATCTCTTCTTCAATACCAGATCCCCAATAAATTTCTTTAAGAGTTATTCATTCACACTTTTACTTTTAAAAACTTGAAATTCATTATTATTTAACTCCTTATAAAAATGAAACACATTCACCCTTTTACTTTAAAAAACTTGAAATAACTTCATACAAAAATGAAACCCATTCACTTTTTTACTTTTAAAATTATAGAAAAATAGATGATACAGAACATAGGTTCACTTTCTCATTCACACTCATGCATACACTAAACAAAATTAAATAGTACTATTTGAGCTGCATGGAGGAGCTAGTGAGAATAGCTCACATCCTTTAACAGTTTTAGTCCAATTGAATGATAGATGGAGGTTTTTCCCACCCATCTTGACACCTCCATGCAGCTCAAACAGCACTATTTATGCATGAGTGTGAATGAGAAAGTGAATCTATGTTCTCTATCATCTATTTTTCTATAATTTTAAAAGTAAAAAAGTGAATGGGTTTCATTTTTGTATGAAGTTATTTCAAGTTTTTTAAAGTAAAAGGGTGAATGTGTTTCATTTTTATAAGGAGTTAAATAATAATGAATTTCAAGTTTTTAAAAGTAAAAGTGTGAATGAATAACTCTTAAAGAAATTTATTGGGGATCTGGTATTGAAGAAGAGATTGCTTATTTTTAAGGGAAAGGCTTAATGTATTTCATTAAGGGCCAGGAATTCAACTGGTCTGAGAGCAATGCTTTACAGTATTGAGTCGAAACCAGGACAAAAGACTAAATTTAGGGGAGTTTGAATTTTTTTCAAACTGACTACACTTCATTCTCTTAGTTTGAAAAGAGAATAAGTGCTCTCACTGAAGACCCCTCTAGCTATACGTAAATAAACAGTCTAGGATTCATAAAAATATATTTCCAATTTTCTACTTAAACTATTTTTACTTCTTTCAGAAACGCACATTAGGAAAAAACGAAGTGACTCGTTTTGATTTTAGGAAATAATGAACTGTTCAGAAACACACCCTGTCTGTTTTCAACTGATTACCTTTTAAAATATTTTACTTGAACGAAAACGTGCTTCTTAAATTTCGTAGTTTCCCATGTTATTCAATGGGAAATTCACTGTATTTTCTATCATAAGAAATCCGAAATCTGTCATCTTAGTAAAATCATCAAAATCGTTTTTTGATCCCCATGCACTTTTATAAGAAATGGTGATAACCAAATCGGTTATCACCGTGATGACGAAGCTGAATTAGATCCTTTGTCTTGTATTACATCAGTATCTCTCTGACAGGAAAGAGACTTGTTTTCAAGCGAAACGGGTTTAAACCAGTTTCCTTATCTTTGAGATCTGGAACTTTACTACAGATCCTGCCACCAACTAATTCGTATTGGAGTCATGGTCTGCCTCGACAAAAGAATGCTCCAAACATTAGATTGAATTTGACCTTTAGAAAGAAGATAACCGAGTGTTCTTAAACCCCATGACTCTGCTCTTTCCCTCTCAAGCAGTAAACAAGTGACGAACTCCAACCTCTTCTCAGTTTTGACTTAGAATAAGAGCTGTTCCTTCAGTTTGTCTTTAGTCTTCAAACGAGTCACTTCATTTTTGTCTGTTGCTTTGAGTGCTACTGATTCCATTTCCACGATGAAGCAAAGTGCTGAAATTTCTGCTACTCTCGCTAAGAAGGTATGTGAGTCCGTTCCTTTAAAGCCCAAATCGTGTGGAGAAGTTATCCTCCCAAGAATTTCTATGAAAAATCTTGCACCTCATCATTTTCATTTAGGGGGTAACGCATTCGTGAAAGTATGCGATTTTAACAACACGGTCCGAGTTCATGTAAGAAGATACAGGAAAGATGGAGAATCTTTCTACCCTTCTAAGAATGGAATAACAATGTCAGCTTCAACGTTCCGAAAATTCATGGGAAAATCACACTGGATTCAAGGCATGAATTGTGACATCTTGATTAATCGTGAACTTATTGTTTCCTGCTGTCCTTCCCTCTTAGATGCTTCTGGCAGTTACACGTTAGAAGTGCTTTCCCCCAGAATTCATGGTTTTCGTCGATTGAATCCTGTTCCGATAAAGCTGACTTGTCAACAATTTGGAACTCTTATTGATCAATGTGGAAAAATATGGGACAGCATTACTCAACTACTATTTGGACCTGTCTTTAGAAAGGCTGTTTTGCACCATCCAAGGACTTCTTCCCCTGTTGCTTCCATCTCAGATGAAGAGTTTTTCATCATGCTTGCTGACATGGTAAGGGATCGCCTTCAGGAACATGTCAATAACTTATATTATTGTATGGAGTGCCACCAACCCCCAAATCGCATATTCGCAAACATCACGGCCCACAGCTGTGCATATGCCACCCCGAATCCAAGTGGCAAAAGTATTTCGATGATGCCGTTGCATTGCTTAACCCCAAGATTCTAGCAGAATCTTTTGTTGCAGTCACTGGAGACCATGTCCCGTCCAAAGCGTTCTTGGAAAGCATAATTGTAAAGAACTTGCTAGAGACTGTGAAGTCAATGTGCTGAGATATTAGCAGGTAAAAGAAAAATTCCTTATACCGACCATGGAGCAGCTGTATGAAGGGGACCCAGAAAAACAGTCCTTTTTTAGGACTGCTTTATTTATTTTTATTCATTTATATTTTTTTTGTATGAATGAGTTTCATTTTTTGTAATGAGTTAAATAATAATGAATTTCAAGTTTTTAAAAGTAAAAGTGTGAATGAATAACTCTTAAAGAAATTTATTGGGGATCTGGTATTGAAGAAGAGATTGCTTATTTTTAAGGGAAAGGCTTAATGTATTTCATTAAGGGCCAGGAATTCAACTGGTCTGAGAGCAATGCTTTACAGTATTGAGTCGAAACCAGGACAAAAGGCTAAATTTAGGGGAGTTTGAATTTTTTTTTCAAACTGACTACACTTCATTCTCTTAGTTTGAAAAGAGAATAAGTGCTCTCACTGAAGACCCCTCTAGCTATACGTAAATAAACAGTCTAGGATTCATAAAAATATATTTCCAATTTTCTACCTAAACTATTTTTACTTCTTTCAGAAACGCACATTAGGAAAAAAAAAATAAATAAACGAAGTGATTCGTTTTGATTTTAGGAAATAATGAACTGTTCAGAAACACACCCTGTCTGTTTTCAACTGATTCGAAAAAAGACTTTTAAAATATTTTACTTGAACGAAAACGTGCTTCTTAAATTTCGCAGTTTCCCATGTTATTCAATGGGAAATTCACTGTATTTTCTATCACAAGAAATCTGAAATCTGTCATCTTAGTAAAATCATCAAAATCGTTTTTGACCCTATGCACTTTTATAAGATTCCAAAGTGTATCTTAGAAAAAACGAAGTGATTCGTTTTTGACACTAGGAAGGAATGTACTTTTCTGAAATGAACTTTGTAAAATTCTTTCAATTTACTCGATCCAAAACAGTCTTTTATGCATGCTAGTTTTCCCATGTTATTCTATGAGATTTTTACAATTACCAGAAAACGAAAATTTCCAAAATCATCCTCTTAGGAAATCAACAAAACCATTTTTCGTCTTACTTAGAATTTTTCAATAAATAATTCTATTCAGTTGTAAAAATATAGAAATAGCTTATTGAAAATAAAAAAAATAAAAAAAAAACGTAGATGTACGGTGTTGAGAGGAAAGTCGATATTCTTTATTCTTTAATTTTGGTATCATATTCCCGTATTCCTCTCATAAGAGGAAAAAAATATTAAAGTGCGTCTCTTATTTTTTGAGTTCGTTTGATTCGGAGGCAAAAAAAAATATATATATATATATATATGAAAGAAATGTTTTCTCGACGAATGATTCAAACTCATTTCTGTTCGAAGTATAAGAAAATGAAATCTGACATCATAGCAATGAATGCGTAAACACTTTCATTGAAACGATAGTAAATCATCTCGATTATGGCTTCTTTCATGACAATGAAAATTTTCGTAATGAAAGACTTGAAAGTACTTCGAAAGCCTAAAAGAGTTCTACTCTCTTAATAAATTAAAATTGAATAAATGCTTCTGTTTCTCAGTAAAGAACTGGAGGGACATGGAATCTGACAATAGTAAAGTGAGAACGAAGATTTTAAAGCAGTTCATGAAAAAAAAGGCCATGGTATATTCAGTAAAGAAATGTCATAGAGTAGAGAGAGTGTGAACAATCTATCCGTCTTTAGGTTGAGCTTTCACTTATAGGGCTTCTTTTTTCATATTGAAATATAAAGATGCATTTCCTTTAACTGGAAATGAACTAAGATATACATATATTTCCCCAGCTTGGAAGAATATACCTTTACATTAAATATATCTCTTTTTTGGATAGTAAATGTATACAACTCTGAATATCAAATAAATAAAAAAATAATGTTTATGGGAAGAACGGAATTAGTCGCTTTGCCTCTAGAATGAATGTTTTTTCGGACGAGACAGAAAAAATATTCAGCCCAAAGAATACAAATTTTATCGAAAGAAAAAGGTTTTAGATTGTATGTCTTGACATTGAATGCTTTCCTGTCGAGGCAGTCCACGAAAAGTATGGCTAACTACGAAAGAATAAAAAAATGTATATTTGACATACATGCAAGCTTTGAGGAATATTTTTAAGCTAGTTGGAAAATATGCTATATAAGGAAACCAAAATCTGACGATTTGTTGCATCTAAAATAATCGTTTGCTGAAATGAAATGGAAAAAAAAAGATAGTCTGAATAAAAGGCCTCATAAGTTTGTCCAAGAAAAAAGAATCCTGACCTATTGAGAAGTTTAATGAAATTTCAAAGATAGAGGAAGAAAAATATCGGAAATTGGGAAGCTATAAGGAAATAAAGACCGAAAATATTGTTTGAGCAGAATTTTAACTGGGAAAGATCTGTAGAGTTCTTGAACATACGAAAAAATTACGAGAAAATATTATTGCAGGGGTGAAAGACTCAGAATTAACATGAAGTCTATGTCCAGTAATTACTGCGAACAAGAACGAAATAATTTCTAAAGAAGCATTTCCTCGTCTCATGGTCTGAAATAAAATTGAATGGAGGAAAAAGAAAAGTTCCCCAGAAAATTCATTACATCTACACGAAAAAACTCCCTCAAAACATACAAAAAATATATAAAAACACATGAAGAAATAACGTAAAAGTAATTTAAAAATATATATATAGGGAATACGTAGTACACGAAAACCATTTGACCCCCTGACTATTTTTGGAAACCAAATCATCGTGAGTTAGAACCTCGCTAAGACCTTAGGAGCATTTTTATTCCCTTGGAAAGAAAATTCCCCAGCATCGTTACGTAAAAATTTCCTCCGGGGGAAAAATAGTATTGAAGAGGGGGGTGGGGGAATCTTGCTTGCAAACCACAGGAATAAATGCAAAAACTCCCAACGGACCCCACTCAGTCGTTGCCATCCCTCAAAATCAAAGATCCAGAAGAAACAAGAAGGACAATTATCTAAAGTCAATACCGCAGCACGTTAGGCCGTAAATAGCATCCTTTTAGTCATAGACTACTTTAAACTTTGTAATCTTTCTAACTATTCACAACAACGAACAAAGGGAAAATGTGACTAATCTTATGTCAATATGCTGACAAGCAAAAGGAAATCCTTCAGCATCTGACTGAGATTAGGTTAATGAGGGAACACGCGGGACTAATATTCAGCTCAAAGAATACAAATTTTATCGAAAGAAAAAAGGTTTTAGATTGTATGTCTTGACATTGAATGCTTTCCTGTCAAGGCAGTCCACGAAAAGTATGGCTAACTAGGAAAGAATAAAAAAAATGTATATTTGACATACATGCAAGCTTTGAGGAATATTTTTAAGCAAGTTGGAAAATATGCTATATAAGGAAACCAAAATCTGACGATTTGTTGCATCTAAAATAATCGTTTGCTGAAATGAAATGAAAAAAAAAAAAGATAGTGTGAATAAAAGGACTCATAAGTTTGTCCAAGAAAAAAGAATCCTGACCTATTGAGAAGTTTAATGAAATTTCAAAGATAGAGGAAGAAAAATATCGGAAATTGGGAAGCTATAAGGAAATAAAGACCGAAAATATTGTTTGAGCAGAATTTTAACTGGGAAAGATCTGTAGAGTTCTTGAACATACGAAAAAATTACGAGAAAATATTATTGCAGGGGTTAAAGACTCAGAATTAACATGAAGTCTATGTCCAGTAATTACTGCGAACAAGAACGAAATAATTTCTAAAGAAGCATTTCCTCGTCTCATGGTCTGAAATAAAATTGAATGGAGGAAAAAGAAAAGTTCCTCAGAAAATTCATTACATCTACACGAAAAAACTCCCTCAAAACATACAAAAAATATATAAAAACACATGAAGAAATAACGTAAAAGTAATTTAAAAATATATATATAGGGAATACGTAGTACACGAAAACCATTTGACCCCCTGACTATTTTTGGAAACCAAATCATCGTGAGTTAGAACCTCGCTAAGACCTTAGGAGCATTTTTATTCCCTTGGAAAGAAAATTCCCCAGCATCGTTACGCAAACATTTCCTCCGGGGGAAAAATAGTATTGAAGAGGGGGAAATCTTGCTTGCAAAACACAGGAATAAATGCAGAAATTCCCAACGGACCCCACTCAGTCGTTGCCATCCCTCAAAATCAAAGATCCATCGAAATAATAAAGTTCCAAGAAGCATCATCATATCTAACACCTACGCAGTGCCCTTTCCCCACTCGGTCGTTGCCATCCCCCAAAATCAAAGATCCATCGAAAGTTCCAAGAAGCATCGCTAGGGGGTAGTACATCGAGTTGGCATCCCCCTATATCCAACACCTTTCCCACTCGGCCGTTGCCATCCCTCAAAATCAAAGATCAATCGAAAGTTCCAAGAAGCACCGCTAGGGGGCAGCACATCGAGTTGACATCCCCCTATATCCAACCCCTTTCCCACTCGGGCGTTGCCATCCCTCAAAATCAAAGATCAATCGAAAGTTCCAAGAAGCACCGCTAGGGGCGAGAAAATAATAAAGTTCCAAGAAGCACCGCTAGGGAGGCAGCACATCGAGTTGACATCCCCCTATATCCACCAACTTTCCCACTCGGTCGTTGCCATCCCTCAAAAACAAAGATCCATCGAAAGTTCCAAGAAGCACCGCTAGGGAGCAGCACATCGAGTTGACATCCCCCTATATCCAACCCCTTTCCCACTCGGGCGTTGCCATCCCTCAAAAACAAAGATCCATCGAAAGTTCCAAGAAGCACCGCTAGGGGGCAGCACATCAGCATCGTCCCAACACACTAGCGCCACCTACATCCTCACCCATGCCACACTTCCTCATCCTCCTGATGCCTGCGTCAGGCCACGCCCCCTCCATCCACCCGGCTGCGGCTGGTTGCGGCTGGCTGCGTCCGCCCGGCCGCAGCCTAATGTTAAGTCTATGGGCTGCGGTTTAAGCTCGGATCGGTCATTTCCCTCTACTGACAGGAATTGCGTAAAGGTTTCTGAAAATTCAGAATTTTCCTGTAAAACATCTTAAAAACGGGAGTTTAACCTCAATATAAGACAGGAAATGCGTAAAGGTTTCTGAAAATTCAGATTTTTTTTCTGGCGTACAAAAAACCCGCGGAGTTCAGGTTTCTTTCCGTCATTTATTTCACGGAGAAAGTTGTATCAGGAATATGCTTCGTTAATTCACAAAAGGAATAACTGAAAGTGGCTCGTGAATTTCAGAATTTTTTTACAGTGTAAAGTCTGCAGCTGCTTATAATCCACAGGCCGTGAAATTCAGGGGCAAACATCGCTGTATACTCCGTACCAGCGATGTTGAACCCGAACCGTTATTTCGTCCAGAAAAGTCGCGAAACATGAGATTACACAGTAGGCCAAAGAAATAGAGGGGGGGGGGGTCTTCTAATTAAAAAAATCCCTGCCATTTTTAAGTGTCTTTCTGTTATATTTAAGTAAATAAGGAGCAAAAATTACGAGTTTTTACAGTATTTCCGCAGTAGACCTGGCTGTTCCATTGTTCGATTCCCTAGTAAGTAGTTAGATCTGCTGCACACGAACGTGTGAGACACTGAGCTTGTCGCAGTACATGATCGTTCGCGATAGCAAATGCTGTGGAACCCTCATACGTAACGAGCTCGCATAATACGAAGTTCCGCATAAACCAAAGTTGTTAAAGGTACCTTAAACTTCGTAATATTCTTCTTTGTTATTTTAACCATATATTACGAACAATAATTTTTGGAGAAGCAGCATATGTCGAAGTTGAGCGCGGTTATCAGCAAACAAAATGAGGGACATTGACTCAGTTTTTTCAGTGGAAAACGAGGAATTACCTACTGTCGACAATAAATACCCCGGGGTTCCTCTTACAAATCAATGAGTTCACATGAAGACAACAAAGTTTCAGTTGCTCTTTTACCACCTGCCCCTTTCCCGCTTACTAAACATACATCTCCTGGGCAAATGCTGCACCCCCCCCCCTCCTCTTGCCACCTTTCAATAACTCAGTCTCTGTTTAGGAAATCTTAGTCAGGGCCGGCTGGACCATTGGGGCGGTGGACACAGGCCCGTAATTTTTGAAATAAAAACAAATTCTTTTTCGTAAAACCTTTTGCACTTATTATTGCTATTATTTTAAGTTTTTTGGTGCGCGAGGTCCTTATGAAAGGTATTTTTTATTGTTTTGTTTCCAATCCCCCACTTTCAAATGCGTTATCGCCCTTCGTCGTACAAATGCTTAGATTTACAGATTTCAAATAACTATTGTAACTACCTTAATCTCTTCTACATTCACGAAAAATAAATTAAATTTCATCATTCTGTGGCTCCCTACTTTCATATATTCAACAATTTGTGTGCAAACCAGGTACTTAAATTTAAAAAAGATATATATCGAAGTTGTTTTGGGTATATATATGAGGCCAGTTGTTCAGTAACTTTAGAAACAGTACTAGAAGTTAAAAAAACAAACAAACGCGATTTTCATATATGAGCGTGTATAAAATTAAAAAAAAAGTGTCTAATTTGTCAGTTATTCCGCCTTGCATCAAAAATCAATCACTAACACATGTACCGAAGGGGTTGGGGGCTATTTATACGAATTTATTTTAGAGGCATCTTTATTATTCGCTACGCAAAGTTAGCCGCTAGGTGCAAAAATTTGTAGTCGCTATGTGCAAAAAGTTTTGCTATGCAGATTAATTGAAGTTATTTTTTTTATTATTTTGTGATGAAGTTTTTATAAGGATCAGTACGACCTCAACCCCCTCTCCCCAGAAAGAAAATCGTAGATTTTAATACCTTTTACTCAATCTCAGGTTTTAACACGTTTTACTCAATCGTAGATTTTAACTCCTTTTACTCAATCGTTAAATTTAACACTTTTTTACCACGACAGTTTTTACGTAGCGACTTTATTAAAATACGAGTTTTATTTTCTAGAGCTCGGAATGAAACTTTGCTCCGGTGCGCCGGAATGAAATTTCGTCCCGGGCCCCGCGAAAAAAGCATCCGACCCAGCTTAGAGTTTTTTTTTTCTTTTTTGCGTCTAGAAACATCTTGACCACTGTACCAGAAGAAGTTGAAAGACATTGAAAACAGCCATAACGTGATAAGCACAGGACAAGCAAGAATCGGCACATATACAGATCAGCCATTACACTATGACCACTCCCGGCCTAAAGAAATGAGCGCGCCTGGAGACCGAACGGTGGCGCATGTGAAGTTCACATAGCAGTATATATACAACCGGAGGACCGGCTTTTGGTTAGTAGATTGTTCCGAGTTCGAATGGGAAAAGCTGCCGATTTATGGGAGTTTGGTTAAGGACAAATTGTGATGGCACGGAGCTTTGGAACTACGATCTCGAAAACGGCGCGGCTTGTGGGTTGTTCACGTGCCGCTGTAGTGAGTACGTATAAAAAGTGGTGCATAGACGGCCAAACGACAAACCGTCGTCCGCAGCTCATTGATGCCAGAGGGGAGCGAAGATTGTCGCACATTATTCACAGCCACCGCAGAGCCATAGTGCGACAAACCACCATCAGCTAAAACAGTGGTGATCAAGGCAATGTGTCAGAGCACACAGTTTATTGCAGCCTTCTGCGCATGTGCCTGCGTTGCCGAAGACCCAGCTTGACAGCTGTGAGGTATCTGAACATCGTTGCGGACCAAGTTCACCCATTCATGGCAACTGTGTTCCCTGCTCGTGATGGCTATTACCAGCAGGATAATGCGCCATGCCACTCTGCCAGAATTGTCAAGAAGTGGTTCGAGGAATATGCTGGTGACTTTCTGTTAATGCCCTGACCTCCAAATTCACCTGACATGAACCCAATCGAACATTTGTGATTCGACTTGGAAAAGCGGGTTCGCGCTAAATCACCACCACCCCGAAATGTAAGGGAACTGGAGGACCTGCTGTTGACATTATGGTATCATATACCCCAGGATACCTATCACTACCTCCCCGAGTGGCCGTTGTTTTGCGGACTGAAGGAGGTCCTACAGCTTATTAGGTTGGCGGTCATAATGTAATGGCTTATCGGTGTATATAAGACGTAACATGTAACAGGTGAAATTTAAAATATTTGGCAGTTACTTTATTATTTACATTCGTTAAATGTTCTGCTTATTGTTTGCTAGCTATAGTTTTCAGTTAACAAGTATTATTTACCTTCGATTAATTGATATATAGTTTACGACAGACTAGTGTTAACCTGACATAATGTAATATGCCAAAAATAGCTTTTTTTTTTTTGTCTCTCCAGCTATAAAGAAGCTTGCATTTTGAATTTCCCTTCAACTTCGTTATATACGAGTTCGACTGTAATACCGCCTTCGTTGCATCATTGGGGGGATGAAGGGGGGGGGGGCGTAAGTAAAAAAAAAAAAAGTTCTTACCAACCGTTTACGGAGCGTTACCTTCGTATTTCTGGTAATTCTCCAAATATAAAATCTATGCGGACAAAATTACGACCCAGATTTTTTAAGAATGGAAGTGCCGCATTTTTTTAAGCGGCGTATTATCCACTGAACTTAAATTAATAACAGATAATCCGCGGATTATATGACGAAAAATAGGGTAATAATATTTAAACATTTTCCTGCTCAAAAACTGTCAAAATATGTTTCTTTATGCTGCATTAGAGCCGAGCATTAACTCTGTGCATACGTACATTTATGCGTTTCTGGACATTCAGTTAATCGTGTTGATAATCTAACAAATGGCAGCTTCAAAGGTAGACGATTGATCATTTGTGATGGGGAAATGTGAGCTAGATGTTAGCGTTTTAAGGTCGCTGAATGCCCCATTAAGAGTTAAATCGGATTGTCATCGTTGCCATTAGTGGGGCTTTCTGCCGAATTCATTACTACAGCAGCATTCATTACTGCGGACGCGCAGTGATAATCTCGTAAGAGTCATGAAGGAAATCGGTACCTTCAACTAGTCAGACAGCGCCCTCTTCGGGATTAATGGGAGAAAATTCCAACATTGGTTTCTGCCACAGTCACTAGTTGGGTGACACAAATCGGAATCCTACGAACACCAAGAAATAAAGAACACCACACTAACGACAGATGTGTAGGGAAGTATTAACTGAAGCTTACACTCCAGACCGTTGTAACCCTGCTGCAATTATTTTCAATAGCATTAACCTGCTTTCGATGAATTTAAGAGAACTTGTTTACTGATGAACATTCTCGTGAATTTAGTTACTGATAATCCAGAAAACGTAGCGTATTCATAAACCGTCCGTTAAAACTGCATGAAGGATTGTAATCGTGTCTATTTAAAACTGCGAGAAGGAATACAGTCGTGTATTTTTAAAATCTGACTTTTAGAAGTAGAGTTATCGCAGAATATAAAATGTACAGTTGAGGACCGTAGCGGGAAAACTGTGCATTGTTTTGGACGGGAAATATGGACAAAATATTTTCCGTGGTGAGCGGTATTTGACCGAAAAGTTGTTTTCTGTGGTTGGGCTTCAGAAGCATAGATGCCGCCCCCGTGGCGCAGTGGTCTAAGCGCTGGCTTCTGACCATTCTTCCGAGATGGGGTCTGTGTCTTATGATGGTTCGGCCCCTTCTCTTTCCTATCCCTGGAACCAGTGGCCCAAATTATGGACGGGCGACTGCTTATAGCCCATCGAGTTGTTCATGGTGGTCCTTAAACCCCCAAACAACAAAAAAAAGCATAGATGCGATTGCAACAGATTCGCACTTGGACGGGAGCCCACGGCAAAATTGTGTGGAACAAAAAATGAGAAATTATAGGCCATTCTTCGTAATAAACGCTAGCCGAGTTCGCTCTGAAAAATCCTTTTATCCGAAGCAAAAAGGATTTTTCAGAGCAAACTTTTGGAAATACAGATGTCGAAAAATATACAGTTTACATTTACTCCCTCTAACGGAAAACTTCACGTTGTTTGAATAGGAAACTCTCACTCCCTCTCTCTGAACGCAAAGTGGTCTTCGTGGTATAAAAGGTATCGAAAGAAAGGATATCAAACAATGTACATTTTGAATTCAATAGCATCTCAGTTTTAAGCTCCCCTGGCGGCAAAGCTGTGCGTCAAAAAATTCCAAATGGCTTGAATCTTTATTCTCATAATTCAGGTTTCCTAATGCTAAAAGAATTTTTCAAGTCTGAATAACAGGTGTAGAGATAGTACCCACCAGGACCGGATGGGACTTTTGCGGGACCCAGGGTGAAATTTCATTGCTGGGCACTGAGCAAAATTAATTTCGGTCCCTGAAAAACCTTAAATCTCATCCATATACTGTATATATAAAGCAAAGTGGTAAAATGGGAAATTTTCCGTTCGCGAATTGTTCGACCACTTCTAAAAGACCTAGAGATCTGAAAATAGTTATGCTAATCGATTTTAACGTCCGTGCGTATGCCTGGAAAAGTCCGGAAAAAAATCAAAATTGCGGCTTTGGAACACGGCTTAGAAACTCTACTTGCTTGAATTTTTTCGCGAATTGTTCGACCACTTCTAAATAACCTAGAGATCTGAAAACTGGCATGTTGATAGGTCTTAACTTGATAGGTCGGATACCTAGAAAAGTCCGAAAACCAAAAACATCAAACCAGTGGCTTTGGAGCGTTGTCTCCTTGAATTTTTTGCGAATTATTCGACTATTTCTAAATGATCTAGAGGTCTGAAAATTGACATGCTGATAGGCCTTAAGGTCCGGATACTTAGAAAAGTCTGAACACCAAAAAAAAAAAAAAAAAAAAAATTGGCGTCTTTGGAATACTGTCTGGTTGAATTTAACTTCTACACCAAGAAAATTCTGAAAACCAAAAAAATTCAAAGGGTGGCTTAGCTTTACTGTTCAAAATGCTGATTGGTTTAAAGATAATTATGCCATTTAAAGATAATTATGCCAGAAACGTTGAAATGCTGTAAAAACTCCACAAAATTTTGATTTAAAATTAAGGGGCGCCAAAGCCTGTAACCGTTTTACGTCAAACTGTATGCACTGACGTCACGACCCTGTCCTAAATCGTAAAAAAAGTTATGGATCTTAAATTAACTTTCTTTCCCTTAATTACTTTTCCCTTTCTTTAATTTTATGTTCAAAAATGATTTTATAAATTCACCGTGCGGAGAACGGGCATAACTGCTAACATTTTAATAAAGTCGTTGCGTGAAAAATGTCGTCCGTAAAGAACATACAAAAAATACTATAAATAATAGGTGATTATCTCAAAGAAGTGTTTGCTTTAAGCTTAAGAAAAAGATCTTGAGAGTTCAGAGAGAGAGAGAGAGAGTAAAAAGTGTCAAAATCTGGGATTTTCTTTTCGGGAGAGGGAGGGAGTTAAGGTTGCTTTGTGGTACTTGTGAAAACTTCCTCACAATATGATAAAAAGGTAACTTCAACTAATCTGCGTAGAGAATAACAAACATCCCTCTAAAATAAATTGGTTTAGATAGTTTTTTTCCCCTGAAACATGTTTTAGTGGTTGATTTTTATGCAAGGTGGATGGAGTAACTGACAAATTAGTGACCTTTTTTACGCTTTCCAACCGTAGGTTGAAGAAGCGTATATGCTCCAGCTTTGTCCGTCCGTCCGCACGATAACGTGCGTAAAAATGGTTCGATTTCGATGAAATTTTAGTATGTGGTAGGGACGAACCCTATTGAAAATGGGACAAATGGGGTCAAAGGTCACGACGTAGGAGCGGAATCATTCCATTGCCCTTATGCGTCATAACTTGCGTAAATATGGTTCGATTTCAATGAAAGTTCACTATTTGGTAGGGGACCACCTGGGGACGAACCCTATTGAAAATGGGAGAAATGGGGTCAAAGGTCACGACGTAGGAGCGGGATCATTCCATTGCCCTTATGCGTCATAACTTGCGTAAATATGGTTCGATTTCAACGAAATTTTACTATGTGGTAGGAGACCGCCTGGAAACGAACCCTATTTAAAATGGGTGAAGTGGGGTCAAAGGTCGGGACATTATATTGGGATGCATTCCATTGCCTTTATGTGTCATAACGTGCGTAAAATTGGTTCGATTTCGATGAAATTTCAGTATGTAGTAGGGGACCACCTGGGGACGAACCCTATTGAAAATGGACGAAATGTGGTCAAAAGTCAGGACATAGGATTGCGATCCATTCCATCCCCCATCCCATATTATTAAGGTGGACGTCAAGTAATTTTGCTTCCTATACTTCCAATGGAAAAACTTTTGTACACATTTCCTTCACAATTAATGTGTTCCCAAGGATGAAAATTTGAACATCGATTAAAATAACTTCATATTATAACTTGGAAAACTTAATATTTTCTAAAACATAACCATAATTATATTAAAAATCAATAACTTTTCATTTGGTGGTGTTGAAACCAGAGAAAAGATGGCGCGACCCGTACTTTGATGACGTCAGTGGACAAATAAATGTTGGATTGCATAATTACGGTTATGGTTTAGAAAATATTAAGTATTCCAAGTTATGAAATTAAGCTATTTTAATCGATGTTCAAATTTTCATCCTTGGGAACGCATTAATTTTGAAGAAAATGTGTACAGAAGTTTTTCCATTGGAAGTATAGGAAGCAAAATTACTTGACGTCCACCTTAAAGTAGCAATTCTTGTATGTATGTATATACATTTTATTTTGAAAACGGCTCTAAGAATTTTGATGAAAGTCGTTAACCTACCGTTTTCTGGTACTAGAAATCGATTTAGCTTGATCTCGACTTTAGGAGAATTCGTTTAGTGGGTTAAATAACCACCCCGAATTATAACGTTTTCAGTGTCATGGCGTTGTTCCATTAAAGTTACCAATGCTTAGAAATCTTATGACGTCACAATCTCGCGTTTGAGAATGTTGGCGCGTGGTCACGCGTTGTGTGTGGATCCTATTAAAATTTTATGACGTCACACTCTTGCGAGCAGATGTTCGCGATTCCCATCTGCCTCATTACGTCATGCGTTGTGTACGTATGCCCGTCCGCACGATAACTCGCGTAACAATCGTTCGATTTCGATGAAATTTTAGTATCTGGTAGGGGATCACCTGCAAAGGAACCCTATTTAAAGTGAACGAAATGGGGTCAAAGTTTAGTACATAGGAGCATGATCCATTCCACTGCTGTTATGCGTCATAACTAACGTAAAAAAGGTTAGATTTCGATGAAATTTTAGTATGTGGTAGTGGACCACTTGGCGACAAACCCTTTTGAAAATGGGCGAAATGGGGTCAAAGGTCAGGACATAGAAGTGGAATCACTTCCATCGCCATTATGCGTCATAACTTACGTAAAAATGCTTCGATTTGGATGAAATGTTAGTATGTTGTAGGGGCTTGCCTGGGGACGAATTGTGTTGAAAATGATCGAAATGGGGTCAAAGGTTAGGACACAGGAGCGGGATCTATTCCATAGCCCTTATGCATCATAACTTACGTAAAAAATGCTTCGATTGCGACAAAACTTTATCATGTTATTTCGGAGGTATACCGAACCAGTTCTGTTGAATATCATCGAAATGGGATCAAAGGTCAAGGCACAGGACCGAGATTTATTCCACAGCCATTATTCTCATAACTTGAGTAATGATTTCTGGTATGTTAGAAATAATCAATGCATTGCATGATTTTACAAACTTGTTATCTTTTATATGCGTGTTTATATGAAAATTTCCTTTTTTTTTTTAAAGAAAAAAATTCCAGTATTGTTTCTGAAGTCACTGAATAATACTTGGCTTCCACACAGTACATAGTCCAACAACAAGTTTGTTATTGTTTTTCTTATTTTTTTAAAGTTTTAGTGTCTGGTTTACACACAAATTTTTCCATACATAATAGCAGGGAGCCACAAATTGATGAAATTTAATTTGCTATTTCATGAATGACGAAAAGTTTAAGGTAGTTATAATATTCATTTGAAATCTGCAAATCTCAGCGTTTGTACAACGAAGGGCGGTAATCTATTTGAAAGTGGGGGGGGATTAGAAACCAAAAAAAGGTTGCAAAAGTATCTTTTTTTATGGCCCACGCACCCCAAAACTTAATATATATATATATACGCACGCGGGATGTAAGGTCAGGTGATGCGTAACACCACAGCCTCTCCTTGACAACTGTCAACCCCGCCTTCTCGTGGTGCATCCTGTTCCCACTAAAGGGGCTCTGACGACCGCCCATAGCGGTATAACTATACCATCGGGATTAGAGGAAATTCTATCCCACACTCACCAACCCGCTTGGCCAGCGTGGTGAGTTATGGCCAAACCCCTCCAAAATGATTCCACAACTTAAATCTTGGCCCTCAGTCTCCGGCAGCTGGAATGTACCTGGCCAAGGCAGCGGCCAGTGCGACATGAAGGCAGAGGGTGCTAAGAATCCCCGGAGGACCGGACTAGGCTGCCATCTGATGCTGACCTTGGCTACTTACAATGGACGCTCCCTATCTTCTGAATCAAGGCTTCTTGAATTGGAAGAGGAACTACAAAGGATCAAGTGGGACATCGTCGGGCTAAGTGAGGTAAGGAGAAAAGGAGAAGATCTCATTGAACTGAAAAGTGGACATCTCTTCTACTAACGTGGGACAGATACTGGCAGAACTAGTGGTGTTGGATTTATAATAAACAAGAAACTGAAGGATAAAGTTGTAGAAGTTGAAAGTTCCTCTGACAGAGCTGCACGACTTGTTATCCAACTCTCGAAAAGATACCAGGCTCAGATTATTCAAACTTATGCACCCACCACAAGTCATCCTGAAGAAGAAATTGAAGAATTTTATGAGGAAATTTGTCGTCTAAATAATAAAGGTAAGCAGCACTTGAAAATAATTATGGGAGATTTCAATGCAAAAATAGGGCAACGGCAACAGAATGAAACTTCAGTAGGTAAATTCGGTCATGGCAACAGAAACCAGCGTGGAAATACTCTCGTTGAGTTTGCAGAGGCAGAAGGGTTTTTCATCTTGAACTCCTTCTTCAAGAAAAAGCCACACAGGAAATGGACATGGAGACATCCAAATGGGACGACAAGTGAAATCGATTTTATTATGTGTAACAAAAAATTCGTAATAGAAGACTGCAGTGTGCTAAACAAGTTCAACACAGGTAGTGACCATAGATTGGTGAGATGTAAGATGCACCTCAACACTAAACTTGAACGTGGCAAGCTCATAAGACAAACAAAATCTATTGACATAACCAACCTTAAAAAACACCATAATACCTTCAAGTTAGACCTGAAGAACAGGTTCTCTGCTTTAGAAGGTTTAACATCGGAAGAAGTGGACATCTCTGAAGTTAACAGAAAAGTAACCAAAGCTCTTATGGAAACAGCAACAAAATTAGCTGGGTCTAAGAACAAGTTGCATGTGAACAAATTATCAGGAAAAACCAAAATGTTGATGCAAAAAAGAAGAGAGATGAGGACAACTAAAGAAGATGTGACTTCCAAAGTGGAATATGTAGAGCTATGCAAGACAGTAAGAAAAAGTATCACTGAAGACGTAAGGAAATTCAACTGTGAACTAGTGAGGAAAGCAATTGAAAACAACCAAAGCCTAAAATTGGCAAAGGGACATCTCAGTAAGGGAAGAAAACAGATTATGGCACTGAGAAAAGAAGATGGTTCTGTAACAAGAAATAGAGGCGAAATTTTGACAAGAGTGAAATATTTCTACTCCAAATTATATGAAAGGGATGATACATGCACTCCAGACATCATGAAAGATACCAGTACCAGAGTTCCTCCAGTCCTTCCAGCAGAAGTTGCACATGCAATCAAGAACATGAAGCGAGGAAAAGCTCCAGGAGAAGATGGAATTACTGTAGACATCATACAAGAAGCAAGTGGAAAAATCGAAACAGTACTCGCCCAAATTTTCACTCGATGCCTTAATGAAGGAAAGATTCCTGAGGATTGGAACACCGTTACAATGATCCTGCTACATAAGAAAGGTGACATTGAAGATCTCGGAAACTACAGACCTATCAGCCTCCTATCAGTAGTTTATAAAATCTTCACTAAAGTTCTTTCACACCGCTTGAAGGTAACACTGGACATGGCTCAACCGAGAGAACAAGCTGGATTCAGGA
The DNA here is from genome assembly GCA_039090855.1 of Macrothele yani. Lineage (NCBI taxonomy): Eukaryota > Metazoa > Arthropoda > Arachnida > Araneae > Macrothelidae > Macrothele > Macrothele yani. The sequence continues at coordinate 67,971,904 of CM077016.1, read as the reverse complement.
GTGGCTACAGCACAATAGATCATATCCACGTGCTGAGAGAACTAATTGAAAGAGCGAGGGAATATGAACTTCCATTGTGCATGGCTTTTATCGATTATGAAAAAGCCTTTGATTCGGTGAAACCATCAGCAGTTACAATGGCTCTGAAAACCTGCGGTATTGAAGATGCATACATTAATATTATTAATAACATCTATGAAAATGCAAGTGCAAAGATTCGGCTGTTTGAAAATACAACACACGTAAAAATTGGAAAGGGAGTGAGACAAGGTGACACCATATCTCCGAAGCTCTTTAATGCCACATTGGAGGGTGTTTTTCAGTCGCTGAGCTGGGAAAGCAAGGGGATAAAGATTAATGGAGATTATCTAACCCACCTTCGTTTTGCTGATGACGTAGTCATTTTTGCAACTACCCCATCAGAGCTACAGAGTATGATCCAGGAACTTGCTGACAAGAGTAAAGAAGTGGGATTAAAAATGAACTTTCAGAAGACAAAAGTGATGTTCAATGCTTTTACAAGAAATGAAGATTTATCGATTGATGGAGAAAAGCTGCAGATAACAGACACGTACGTTTATCTTGGACAGCAGATATCAAGTGAGGGTCACATTGATGAAGAAATTAATCGGCGTACAAAACTTGCCTGGAGAGCTTTTGGAAGAAACAGCATAATTTTCAAGAGCAATATGCCATTATGTCTTAAAAGAAAAGTGTTTGATCAATGCATCCTTCCAGTGCTTACGTATGGTGCAGAGACGTGGACCTTAACTAAAAGAGACATACAAAGGCTGCAGACAACTCAAAGTAGCATGGAGAGGTGCATGCTTGGTGTAACCAGGAGAGATAAGAAGAGGAACTCGTGGATCCGAAAAATGACAAGAGTGGAAGACATCATGATCACAGTTAAATCCCTGAAATGGCAATGGGCTGGACATACTGCCAGAAGGACAGACCATCGATGGACAGCTGAAATTTTAGATTGGATTCCAAGGGACAGGAAAAGACCCAGAAGAAGACCACATGGGAGATGGGTGGATGAAATTCGAAAGTATGCAGGGGTGACATGGAGGAGACTGGCACAAGACAGACCGTTGTGTAGGAAACTTGGGGAGACCTTCGTCCAGCAGTGGATTGATAATGGTTGACAATGATGATGATGATGATGATGATGATATACGCACGCACACAGTCGTATCAGAATAATACACAGTCGAGTCACATTATTGGGACTATCTCCTACTTTTGACAACAACAGCACGCAGCCAATGAAAGAAGGTAAGTGTCGTGAGCTGGCTTGGAGGGTACACAAGGTGTGCTGCAGGCAATCTGAAAACCTATCACTCGTTGTTGTCATGCATAAAAGGAGCGATTTATCAGATTTGCAAAAAGAGATAATTATCGGCTTTCGGGACAAGGGTGGCAGTATTACTGAAACAGCGCAGTTTGTGAACTGTTCGCGTGCTGCTGTGGTTAAAGTGTATCGTGATTGGAGAAACGACACCATTGCGAATAAGTGAGTGGAAATTGCGGAGCACCACGTGCCATTGATGTGAGAGGTGAACGTCGGCCTCGAAGGTGCGTGACACGCTACAGTGGAGCAACTGTAGCTAGTGAGTTGCTCCATTGTTCGACACGCTACAGTGGAGCAACTCACTGACCGAATGAACCAGGGGGCTACCGGAAGTGTGTCTAAAACGACAGTTCAGTGAACCCTGATGCGTATGGGGCTCCGATGCAGACGGATGGTCACTGTACCTATGCTAACGAAGGTGCATCGGCAGAAAAGGCTTACATTTGCAAGGTAGTATCAGAATTGGACCTCCACTTATTGGCAATGGATTGCCTTCTCCGATGAGTCACGTTTTCTGCTCCATCGAACGGATGGACGTTGGCGTACAAGGCGACAGACATCGGAGAACAAACACTCTTCAACCATTGCTGGAAGAACACAAGCTGCGGGTGGCAGCGTTATGGTCTGGGGATTGTTTTCGTGGCATTCTCTGCGTCCACTCATACCTGTGGCAGGCACTATGGACCGAATTCGTCATGCATCCATCCTTGCAGACCACGTACACCCATACACGCTGAGTGTGTCTATCCTAGGGCGGATGGGATCTCCCAGAACGACAATGCGACGTGTCACACAGCTAGAAATGTCCGAGAGTGGTTGGAAGAGCACGATGAAGACTTCAAAGTACTTCCCTGGCCCCCTAGTTCCCCAAACTTAAGCCCAATTGAACATCTGTGGGACCACCTCCATTGTGTTGTTCGCTTAATGGATCATCCACCACGCACCCTCCAGCAGCTGTCAGATGCACTGCAGTCAACATGGCTCCACATACCTGTGAACACCTTCCAGCATCTTATTGAGTCGCTCCTAGCCCGTCTAGCTGCTGTCCGCGCTGCACACGGCGGGTACTTTGGATATTAGCTGGTGGTCACAATGTGACTCGACCGTGTATGACCACATACCTAACAATGGTAATAACCACCCTTGGCCCGGATGACAGCAACGAGACGGCGTGGCATGGATGCAATGAAATCCTGGAAGGTTGCCCGAGGCACACGTGCCCATTCGGACTGCAGCAGAGCACGTAGTCCCGGAGATGACGCGGTTGTGGGTCGGCACGTCAAACCTGTCGATCGAAATAGTCCCGGAATTGCTCTATGGGATTGAGATCGGGCGATTTCGCAGGCCAAGGGAGAACGGAGACATCGATGTCGTGTTCCTGGAACCAGTCACCCCCCTAGCGACGTGGCAAGGCGCATTGTTCTGTTGGTAGACACCATTAACACCAGGATTGCGGTCCAACATGAAGGGATGCATGTGGTCAGCGAGATACACAGTTAGCCATTGGCGTTCAGGGACTCATCCAGTGGTACCAGCGGTTCCAGGTCATCAGGAAAACATCTCCCAGACATGCACACTGCCACCGCCGGCCTGTGCTTGACCGACAAGCGTGTTCGGGTGTTGGTTCTCGTGTGTATGACGCCGTGTCTTCCACAGCCCGTCACTTCTGTGGAGTAGAAACCTCGATTCGCTGGAGAAAGCAACTTTTTTCCACTCTTCCACTGTCCAATGACGGTAGCCCCATGTGAACTGCAGGCGTCTTTGCCGATGGACCTGAGTTAACATGGGTGCTTTTATGCAGCGTAGACTCTGGAGACCCATGTGTAACAGGGTTCGCTCGACTGTTATCGGGGACACGTACCTGGGTACCCTAGAGTTCATTTGCGTAGTCAATTGATGCACTGTTGCGTATCGATTACCCTTTGCCACTCGACGGAGGCGACGTTCTCCCCTGGGGGTCAATGGCCTTTGGGGCTAAAAAGTTATGACGTCGGGAGGTACATGGTGTGCCAGCGGTTCATTCTTGGTACACTCTTACTGCAGCATCTTGCGAACAGCACGCGAAGTCTGCTGTTTCTGAGATGCTTCCACCCTTGGCGCGGTAGCCGATGATCATTCCTTTTTGAACTTCCGTCAAATCACTGCCTCTGCCCATTGTGCTCACCTAACGCACTATGGCTCATCTGTCCTGGCTGGGCCGCTTATATCTCCATGTGGTCGACCTTTTTACGTGCACTCTGTGACGCACTTGGACGGGTACACGGTGATTACGGGGTTAGTCATATTATTCTGACACGACCGTGTATATGTATATATGTACACCAAGTGATCGCTGAATTATGACCACACTTATCAAAAGTGTATGCGGCCCGTTAATCACGTGATTTCCGGAAGGGTGCAATTAGTCGACAGACGTAGCGTATATAAGGTGTGAGTGTGGCAGTAGGTAGCAAAATTCGGAGCGTGATGGGTAAACGAAGGGATTTATCGGACTTTGATAAAGGCCAGATTGTGGGAGCTCGGAGAGCGGGTGCCTCGCTTTCCCAAACAGAGCATGATGGGTAAACGGTAGGATTTATCGGACTTTGAGAAAGGACAGATTGTGGGAGCGCGGAGAGCGGGTGCCTCGATTTCCCAAACAGAGCATGATGGGTAAACGGAAAGATTTATCGGACTTTGAGAAAGGACAGATTGTGGGAGCTCGGAGAGCGGGTGCCTCGATTTCCCAAACAGAGCATGATGGGTAAACGGAAGGATTTATCGGACTTTGAGAAAGGACAGATTGTGGGAGCTCGGAGAGCGGGTGCCTTGATTTCCCAAACAGAGCATGATGGGTAAACGGTAGGATTTATCGGACTTTGAGAAAGGACAGATTGTGGGAGCTCGGAGAGCGGGTGCCTCGATTTCCCAAACAGAGCATGATGGGTAAACGGTAGGATTTATCGGACTTTGAGAAAGGACAGATTGTGGGAGCTCGGAGAGCGGGTGCCTCGATTTCCCAAACAGAGCATGATGGGTAAACGGAAGGATTTATCGGACTTTGAGAAAGGACAGATTGTGGGAGCTAAAAGAAATATGAAACCTAGCGCAGGCATTCCCAAGGATGTCGACAATGATTGGATTGTAGTCAATCGTGCCCACATATCGTACAGTTTGCGACTCCCGTTGCAATGCTGTGAATTGAAGACGATTCATCCTTCTGTCCAGGCGGGATATGTCGTCGTGAGAGTAGCCAAACGTGGAAGCAACTGTCAAAATCCTCTGAAATTCTGCACGTTGTAAAGAGGGGTTCGAAGAATGGGAATAGGAGCGTTTCAGTAGAAATCTAAACCCAGCTAGCTTATGGCTCCATGAGTGTGAAGAGTCGCGAGGAATAAGTACAGGACATGCAGAAGGCTTCATGTACACGGAATATTGTAAACCTGTAGAACTATGTGAAAGAAGGAAGTCTAAAAAAGGTAGGGAGCCTTGTTGTTCCAACTCAATGGTTAATTTAATCGTAGGATACTGTGAGGATAAAAAACCTGTGAAGGAATGAAGTTGTTCAACAGAAAAAGACCAAAAAAAACAGAATGACATCTACATAACGAATATACAGAAGGGGTTTGAAAGGAAAAACTGAAAGAGCGGTATTTTCTAATTCCTGTAAGAGAAACTCTGAAAGAACAGGAGATAGGGGAGCCCATAAATGTTCCCCCTGTTGTTGGTAGATGACATTGTTAAATTTTAAAAACGAGCGTGAGGCCACAAGCTGAAAAGCTAACATTATGGCCTCCACTTCGAGAGGGGAAAGGCCAGGGTAAGTGGAAAGTTTCCTCTCGATAATGCTATGAACGGTAGGGATGGGCACATTTGGAAATAAAAACTCCACATCCAATGAAGCCATAAGAAATTTGCCTTGAAAAGAAAATGCTCGAATGATATCCAGAGCTTGGGTGGAACTTCTGATAGAATATGGGGAAGATCTAGTCAGGGGAGCCAAAAACTTCGCCAGAGCTGACTCAAAGGGGCCGAGATGGGCTATTCGCACTTGAGACCAGGGGACGAACTGGATAACCTGGTTTATGTAACTTGGTTTTATCAAATGCAAGTGGGATACTGGGTCCAGGGGGCGGATGTAAGTTTGCAGAGATTACCTGGGGTAAAAAACCCTGACTTTTTAGTTTGGAAATGGCCGAGATTAAGGCCTTAGGCGGGTCTTGAGAGACTACCTTATAAGGAATCTTTTGGATAGCTATATGCATTTTAGCGTTATAGTCACTGGAATCCAGTATTACTATTTGCTGTGATTTATCAGCACTGATAACAACGAGAGTAGTATTACGGGGAATTGCTTTAAGCTGACTTCTCTCATAGCGCAGGTAAGAAGATTCTGAACGAGCAGATTGTGAGGAATGAGACCTGAAGTGTTGAGAGTCAGGTCTAGCCAACACTTTGGCGATAGAGTGTCTAACAGGATCTCGATTAGTTTCCGGCAAGGCCCTAACTACTACTTCAACCTGGGTAACAGTGTTAACATATGCTCCAGAACACATCGGGAAAGCAAATTTATATCCATGAGACAAGGCCTTAATCTGCGGTTGAGTCAAAGGAGTAGAGCTCAGGTTGATAAACGGAAGTGAAGTAGAAGAGGTTGAGGATTCAGGTTTCGACGTACTTGAGTAGTAGCAAGGAACTTCGTTAGCGGAAACCAATAGACGAAGTTTGTGAATATGGGTAGCCTGAATGCGTTGTATGGCCGGGGCAATCATACTACTGATCAGAATCATTGATCTCCCGAACGTGATAGAGTATGCCCGATTTGCAAAAAATTGGTATGCTAGATAGGTCCTGCGATTTAGGTAATCCAAGTATCCACGTTTAGCCCTAATTTCAACATGAAGGCGCTTGGTTTCCGCAACAGTAAGCACCCGGAAATCCCATCGTGAGCGAGGTCAACAAGGGAGTTTAAGAAATTTGGGAATTACCTGTAGTGATTTGCAGTTCGTTAAGGAAGCCAGATGTAGGTCCTCTGTGGATAACTTTTCCCGAAGACTAAAAAATCCTGTAAGCGCTCGATCCATTCGTGCAGGTCAGTAAACCAGGTTAAAGATGACACCCTGTCGAAAATTTTAACAGCAGCAAAAGTTAAGTAATAAAAGACTTCGTGTCAAATCGTATGATCAAGAATCCGAGGCTGTCGTATGCACGATTGAATAGTTAAAAACTTGCATTTAAAAAAATATATTTATTTTCAAGTTAAAAATAAAATCAGCTACACTGGCAAGCACTTTCGGGGCTACTTTAGACTCATCATCGGGCCCCATTGCGCGAAAGGATGGTTACAGGCATTTATATACAATCATGGAATGACAAATGGTGTTGCCAAACTGGAAATGGTATGTTACAAATAATTATATGTAAATTAAACTCTCGTATCTGGAGATCCAACAGGTGAAGCATTTATCTGGTTCAACAGCAGAACCGAAGGGCGAGGTATAATTACAGGCAAATCGTCATTACAGCACTTAGGGGCAAACCGTGTAATACACAAACTTTCAACAATCCAACCATTGTCAACATCCTTGGGAATGCCTGCGCTAGGTTTCATATTTCTTTTGGAATACACACCTTCAATTTATTCAATTTGCTGCGCAAGGACCGTGGCAAGATTCACCCACTACATAGATCTGGTGTTTATAACATCCCACTCGTTTCTTATTCACCGGATTCTGAAGACACCTCCTATATAGGCTCTACCCTACGTTCAGTGCAAGTACGGGTGGCAGAGCACAAATATGCAGTTCGTGTTGGCTCTACCCTTCTGCCTTAGCCCGCACAGTGGCGCAAGGTGAACATTACCCAGACTGGAGTCGTACCACACTGATTGCCTCTGCACCTGATAAACATTCTTTGTTGCTTGCTGAAAGTTTGTGTATTACACGGTTTGCACCCAAGTGTTGTAATGACGATTTGCCTGTAATTATACCTCGGCCTTGGATTCTGCTGTTGAACCAGCTAAATGCTTCGCCTCTTGGATCTTCAGATACGTGAGTTTAATTTACATATAATTATTTGTAACATGCCATTTTCAGTTTGGCAACACCATTTGTTATTCCATGATTGTATATAAATGCCTGTAACCATCCTTTCGCGCAATTGGGCCCGACGATGAGGCTAAAGTAGCCTCGAAAGTGCTTGCCAGTGTAGCTGATATTATTTTTAACTTGTAAATAAATATCATTTTTTTTTAAATGCAAGCTTTTAACTATTCAATCGTGCATACGACAGCCTCGGATTCTTGGATCTTATCACACTTGGACGTCATTCTGGTATGCACATGTAGCGAAATCTTGCTTTTCCTTTTTCATTTTCTTCTTACCAATTACAGAACGGTCTCTTATATCTTGTTCGCCTTTGTTTACTTTAGGTGATTTATTGCAAGCCATCAGAGAAAAAAAGTTACCACGGCAAGGATCAGCGCTTCTGCACATAATGTTGCCATCAACAATGTCCACTCCCTTGACGGCAAGAAGAATGGACTGCAGAAGAAAAGAACACCACACACACACACACACATGTATATATATATATATATATAAATATATATACACAGACTAGTACATTTTGCTTTGGCCTATTCCCATGTCAATTTTTTTCTCTATGTACTTAGTATGAAAGCGGTTGTTTACTCTGATATTGTGCAGTGCTTATTTCTTTGGTCTTCCCTTCGTCATTCATTCTCTCGTGCCTGAGCTCCACCCGCTGGCCAAACAATGGTTCCATTTGTTCCCGGTGTTCTTTCTTCGCTTGGGGATGGGAATACATACACCCCCTCAATTCCCTCCTATCTATTTTCATGCTCCCATAACTTTAGTGACGGAAAAGAATACAGTGGACAAGGGTTAATAGACAGCCACCGACTCAACATGTCCTAAGAAATATGGTTTTCATGGAAACGTTGGTTTCAACTTTTTTATGCTTTGGCTTCCGTGACCTGGTAATTAATTGATGCTCCTATTTCACCGGGGAAAAAAAGCAAATTTGAGTGCAATGTTTTGTTTCCCGGGTGAGTTACGGAATGCTTTGTAATGTTAATATGTAAATTCGAACCGTAACTGTATGGAGCGAGACTGAGCTCATAGAAATACTGCTGTCAAAAAATATTCACTTACAGGGATTTGTAAAAATATAATGGAGTATAACGAAGTAAATTTCTCCGTCATTTTTATCCATTACGGGGCTCGAAGCCGGGTCCCCTCATTCCGGAATAAGTCGCTCTACCAATTGAGCTACGCGGACGTTCGTTCTGACTGCTATCTGCCTTTATGCCGTGTGCATCCTGCGGGCAGGTACGTCACAGGAGACACCTGTTGTTTGTTGAGAATTGTTTATTAATACGCTATAGGCCCACCTCGGGCTTTCAGAGCAGAAGCAATCTGACTTGTAACAGCCTTGGAACAAGCTCGTATAAGTCGTGTTCATACGATAATAGAAGTTGGGACTATCCTCTCTCTTCCTGTAAAATATGTCCCAACTGTGCCAGTGAGTTTGGAGATGGAAAGTGTGATCTGACCTTTCGCTCCAGATATTCTCACGAATGTTCAATAATGTTGGTCTGGAGATTGAGGCTGCCAGAGTTGCTGCTGTACCTCATCCTCTGTTAACCACAACTTGACACGTTTCGCACAATGCACGGGTGCATTATCTGCTTGAAACCAGTGAAGGTCATTAGGAAACAATGCCTGCAACATTGGGTGCATAAGAATGCATCTGTACGTTGCAGATGTGACACACACCCTGCAGAATAAACAGTGGCCCTAAGGAATGCCATGATATGGTACCCCACAGCGTCAGGGATCCGCCTCCATGCTTTACAGTCGAGGTGGTACGCTTCTGCAGGTGGTTTTCACCAGACGTACGCTCTACCAGTGGTGGGGAAAATGTGAAGCACAATTCATCAGACCATGTGACACGTTACATGTCTTTATCATCCCAGTTTTTATGTGCTTTCCACCACCTTACACATTTTGTTGGATTGATGCTGGTAATCAGAGGTTTGTGGATCGCAGCATGGCCATAAATACCGGCACGATGGAGTTCCCGACGAACTGTTATGATGGAAATGGGATCATTCCAACTGGTGTTCGATTCTGCTATTTGCGGTGCCGCGTATGGCGTCCACAATTTGCACGTTTGGAGGCAATCCGTATTTAAGGACCACCATGACGAACGCGAAAGGATATAAGCGGTTTACCGTCCCTAATTATCGGCCAGTTGTTCCCAGAAAAAGCCAGAGTCATAGGGGCTTAGCTCTACTGACTATTCGGCCACTGGGAAGGCACAGCATTAGAAGGTGAGAATTCTAGCGGAACTAATCGGTTAAGCGGTTTCAATGTGCAATTTTTTAGGATCATACTTCTGTTTTCTATGCAAAACTTGCAAAACTATCCGTTTCTTATAGATCTAAACAGGATCTGCCCAGCTTTCACTCGCCAGCGGGCGACTTTTGTTGTAGGACTACGTCTAATTCCGCGGACAGTATGGGGCGACTTACGGCTGAACGCCTGTGACAAAAATAGGTCCCAATCGAAATCATTATACCGTTAAAAATACGTGCCGCACACTAATAGTGTTAGCATATTCGTAAACAGCATGGAGCCCAGTTCGCGTACTGCGCAATACATCGTGCGCGTGACGCTCTCCTTGCTGCCTGTGCGCGAGGGAGGAGGTGAAATATTTCTGGGGGTGCCGCCGGGTTTGACTCAGTCTATCCCGGCAACCGGGAGCGCAACACGACTGTGCATGGTATCGTTTTAAAGCTCTCGACGAGATCTATTAAAATATATGAAGAACATTTCGCAGTGGTTTAAACTGAACATTTTAAAATATATGAAGAACATTTCGCAGTGGTTTAAACTGAACATTTTAAAATATATGAAGAACATTTCGCAGTGGTTTAAACTGATTGCGTCAAGTTGCTTTTTTTTTTCAGGATGTATCTGATGCAAACCAACTTTATTGGCAAGTTTTGCACAGAGCTTAATCAAGCCCTTGTAGGCCGCCCTGGTGGCGCAGTGGTCTAAGCGATGGCCTCTGATCATTCGTCCGAAAAGGGCCGGGTTCGAATCCCGGTGAGGCATGGATGTTGTGTTTGTCTTACGGCACGGGCTCTCTCCCTTCCCTGGAGCCAGTGACATTAAATTAGGGACGGACGACTGCTTATAGCCTATTGAGTTGCTCGCGGTAGTCGTTAAACCTACAAAAAAAAACATTTTAAAAATTGTTTTTTTGTGAACCGGTAAACACTTTTGACAATATCGCGGTTTATCTGGACAACCGTGAGTGCAAAACGACTGTGCGTGGTATCATTTTTAAAGCTCCCGACGAGATCTATTCAAATACACTGACGGAAAAAATCCCAACACCACGAAAAAATAGTTGTAGAGGAATGAAATGGCGGCAATACATTTGTATAGGTAACATATTTAATCGATTAAGGTTTCAAGATCACAGCTTAATGTAAGCGCGAGAAGAGCCATTTTAAATGTAAAATGCTGGTACATTAATAACCGGTGTAACCGCCAGAATGTTGAATACAAGCACGCAAACGTTCATGCATTGTGTCGTACAGCTGCTGGATGTCAGTTTGTGGGATGGAGTTCTATGCCTGTTGCACTTGGTCGGTCAATACAGGGACTGTTAATGCTGATTGGGGGTGACGCTGGAGTTGTCGTCCAATGATGTCCCATACGTGCTCGATTGGTGAAAGATCTGTTGATCTAGCAGGCCACGGCAACATGTCGACACTCTGTAGAGCATGTTGGGTTACAACAGCGGTATGCGGGCGAGTGTTATCCTGTTGGAAAACACCCCCTGGAATGCTGTTCACGAATGGCAGAACAACAGGTGCGACGTACAACTGTGCCGTCAGGGTGCGTGGGATAACCACGAGAGTGCTCCTGCTGTCATGGGAAATTGCTCCCCAGACCATAACTCCAGGTGTAGGTCCAGTGTGTCTCGGCCGCTGACAGGTTGCTTGCAGGCGCTCACCTGGCCTCCTTCTAACCAACACACGGCCATCACTGGTACCCAGGCAGAACCGGCTTTCATCAGAAAACACACCAGATCTCCACTCCGTCCTCCAATGAGCTCTAGCTTGACACCACTGACGTCGCAAACGGCAGTGGTTTGGAGTAAGTGGAATGCGCGCTACAGGGCGTCTGGCTCGGAGCTGTCCTTCAAGTAACCGATTTGTAACAGTTCGTTGTGTCACTGTGGTGGCAACTGCAGCTCGAATTGCTGCCGCAGACGCGGTACGATGCGCCACGGCCATAAGCCGTACACGGCGGTCTTCCCTCTCAGTAGTGCCACGTGGCCGGCCGGAACCCGGTCTTCTTGAGGCAGTACCTTCCCTTGACCACCGCTGCCAACAATCATGCACAGTGGCTACATTCCTGCCAAGTCGTTCTGCAATATTGCGGAAAGAAAATCCACCTTCTCGTAGCCCTATTACACGACCTCGTTCAAACTCCGTGAGCTGTTGATAATGGCTTCTTCGTCTTCTTAAAGGCATTCTTGACTAACATCAACACACTTCGTTGTGCGACACGAGTCCACGCAAGGGATCGAACCCTGGTCTTCTTATTCCGGAAAAAGTCGCTCTACCAACTGAGCTACGCAGACGCTCGTTCTCGCTGCTACCTGCCTTTATGTCGTGTGCTTCCTGCGGGGCAGGCACGTCACAAGACGCATTGCAGCTCGACCGGCGCCTCCGTTGAGTTTTTGTGATCTGGAGACTGCCCTCATTGAGGAGTGACGAAGATACAGCCAAAACGTCTTCGATAACCTCATCAATCACAACTCACACGTGTGTGCAGCGGTTTTAGCCGTTCTAGAGGACCACACACCCTACTAGAGGTCGGTTAACACCTTCAAAAAGTCATTTTTTCTTCTTGTACAGATATGCATATTGTTGTATAGCATATCGCATTAGTTGCAGTAAATGATAATACTGCATAAAAATTCGCTAATGTGCTTTTTATTACCCATATTACTGAATATTCTACTGTATCTTACATAAAAATAATCTTTTACGTTCAACAACGTCAGTCGCACTTGAATTTCCTTAAAATATCTCTTGCTCCCCTAATTTGTTTGAGCAGTGTATAGTTATACTTTGTTTAGTCCTAACAGAGTGGTCCATGAACGTGCAAGATCTATCGAGACAGAGTCGTTGCACGCTTTTCAATGAGGAAGAATCTCTATGGTCTCAATCAGTAAGGTTCCTTTTGCGGTGGTGTACGGGGCAATATCCTTCATGTGGCTTTGACGCTTCCCTTGACGGTGCAATCGTGAGTTACTATACTTGGGGGATGTGGCATTTGTTGGTAAAAAGCAGTGGTGAAACGAGACTTTTTTAACAGTATTACCAGAATTCTACAACAGGAAAGTCCTTTTAATGACTAAAGCTGAGAGTGTTTCTTTCGTCTGCAGGATTTTTTTTTATGTTGCTTCTCTAGCAGAATTTCTTTCTTTTCTTTTTCTTTTTCTTTTTTTTTTTTTTTTTTTTTTTTGGCACTTTGAAGTACAAATTTCCATATTTTTTATTTCGAAAACTTTATTTTTCTCTAGAAAAGCATAAAATATAATCGCATAAGCACTTTAACTCACGACATTAATATTCGTAGGGTTCCACGTAGATGGAGCACTACCGTTCATTCTGGTTGTTCCTAACATAGCTTAAAGATATAAATTAAGAAAAATAACATGCTTAATAATGATAAAACAGTTGTCCATGTTCAGGGTAGCTCGTAAAACTAACATGGGAAAAGCACTGAAATCAAAAGGAAAGAAATGATTCGTTATTTAAAAGACACCGTTTAACCAAACCATGTAATGGTGACAGAGAACACATGCTCTGTGGGTTAGAGACTATCTGAGAGCTGATGTTTCCCTTCGGTTTCGCGCGCAAGCATAGAACCTTACTAAGTTCTAAGCTCTGAGAATTCTGCTAAGGTTGTAAGCTCTGAGAATTACGCCCAGTCGAAGATTCCCAGCGGAGTGCGAAAGCTCGGCAAATATTGAGTGTTTGTATTTACGCCATTAACGGAGATTTTAGACTCATGAGTCGTGTGGTATAATATACACAGTAGATGGTGTAGTGTATTTGGTAATTAGGAGTCTATTAGTTTATTTTGCATCGGGATTTTCAGTGGTTTTGTGGGAATTCAGAGGGGATGGACAGGAGAAATTCGAGATGGTGTTTAGACATAGTTGGGGTAAGGATATATTGCGAGTATGACCTGGTGGAATCAGGGGAAAAGTGTCGGAACAAGGGAGATAACGCGAAGTATGTGTAGGGGTTCAGCGAGTACACGGTCGTTCGAGGATCTGAAAATTTTACTGGAAAATCCTAAATAAAAAGCTTAGTTCGAATGCAAATATACCCGTTTGCTCACTTTTGCGGAGTATTTTCCATCGCTGTTTTATTGGAATGATTTTTTCGAAACAATTACAGCAAGTTTATTGGATTTATTCTCACTAAGTGTTTGATTTACGTCAGAGTAATACAGCTAAATAATTTTAATGATAGATAGATAGAGATAGACAGACATAATTTGTAGAAACTGAATTTGAAGTTGTTCCCGCTGAACGATATAGGTATTTAAATACTCCGAAGAAATCTAAGTCACCGAAGGCCACGTGTAGATGAAATTAAGAGAGAAATAGTAACGCTTTTCTTATTTAGGTATGGTTAACTGGAAGGTTCTCGGAGGTCAGCATTGGGAATGCATCTCTCTAGCAGAGAGGGAGATGGCGAGCTCAGGCAATATTTATAACAGGGCATGGAAAGTCATTACCTTCTGCTTCATTCACACTTATAAAAAAAGTAGATTCAAGAGATATATACGAATTCGCGTTTAGAGAAAGGGGCCATCAGCTGTTTGTTGAGAAAAGAACCTTAACGCGAAAGCACGGCTGTCGATGGCAAACGGAGCATCACCGTCAAAGCAGATACAGTGAAACCTGTGTTGGCGGTTACTCGCATTCCGCAGCCACCTGCCAAAGCGGGCAGTTTTGTTTGGCACAGATGTTATCACCAGTAAAACAAAGCGTAAGAGACCTTTATTTGGTTGCAACCTCCAAGACGCAGCCACGGCCAGCCGTTTTTGAAACACATAAAAAAAAATACTTGCATTTCGCGGTCTCCAACAGGCGGAATATCTAGAAAGACAACGTTTAAACATATGAAACACCCATTTCTTTTTTTCTGTGTCAAGTCCTTGGGGTTTGTCAAGTTCTTTGAATTTTGTTTACAGACGATATGGTTTTCTGTTAATCAGGGTACACATGTTCGATCTTTGATTGTTCTAAAGGAGAGCGTGAAACCCACGGAGGAGTTATTTTCCCTCTTTCCAGCGACCTTAGTCTTTTCACACAGCGGCCGTATTGTTTGAGCACGCTTGATGGCCCGTTCCAGATGTCAAAATCACACAACGCTGATTTTAGTAAGAGAAAGGAGGAGGAGGGGTGAAGTGGCTTCAAAGCTCAACCACAATAGTACTGCTATTGCGTTTGGCATCTCGTTACCTTCCATTTCCTCCGGGAAATATATTGTTGGAGCGCCCGATTGGCCACAACGTACTTATATGTTCCGAACACCTTACCCGTTTCACAGTTTTGCTTCTGGCTGTTAGTGACAAATTTAACGAATAACGTTCCTAAAAAACAAAATGGCAGGGAAGAAAGAAAGAATAAGAACTTCACAGCAGGCTGCATTAAAAAACTCAAGCCTTTTTCATTTTATTTTTAAGTGGGGATGAGATATATTTTAGCAAATTCAACCACTCTATTGGGCAGTCATTTGTCAAGACGGTAATTTTTTCACGGAACCGTGGATGACCTTTATAGACATATTTCACTGTATAATTAAAGGAGAAACACTGCTTTTTCTCCCCTGCTTGTATGCTTGTAAATAACCCAGGAATACGCACTTGTTGCCGCGGAAATTCTTCTAATTTCTGGCACATTGCTTCAGTAAGAAATACCTAAATTTGGTTACCCAATTAACTATGTTAATTAATTAACAAAATTAATTAATATGTTTCAATTAGAGTAATTCCTGATTAGGTTTGCAGGGGGCATTATCCCACTGCAGGTCGCATAAAGATTTGCTGTTTGTTTTTTGTTTTTTTTTACTTGGTTTCCCTTCGCGTGGGAAGGAGATCGGAACGCGAACGCCAGGCCAGGTGCAAAATTCCGCAAAAGAAGTGAAAGGTATTTTCATTGCCAGGCATTTGCAAAAACCAGCACGGCGGATTACGTACTTAACTAACAATAGGCCAGTGGCGACTATACGGCGAAAGTCCAACAAAGAAGCCCTGCTTAAGTCTGGTAAGATGGTGAAACTGATGTAATAACTGTCATCCAGTCTCTGTGTCGGGGAACATAACTCAGACGGGCGTACGTGCATTCGAGCATACATAAAGATTTAAGAAAGGTAATCTCGGATAGCCTGATAATAGAACCCCAAAACATGGTGACAGTTTGGGCCAAATAAATTTGTAAAGGGCTTATTAGCTCGGTAGATGGCCAGAAGAACATCTGCTCGAATTAGCCACTGGTCAGCGTCCACCGGACGGCGAACCATTAGTAGACGAGGGGGGGGCAATGAAGGCGAGTATGACACCTCCAAGAGGTGAGAATACGCCTAGGAGCACGGCAGAAAGCGAAACCGACGGGAAAATAAAAGCGAAAACTAGGAGAAATCTGGTTTGGTTGTTAGTTGGCAAAATGCTTGTCTGTGCGTGGGCCAAACAATCGTGCACACCAATTTCGTAATATGTTAGGTACCTTTGGAAGGTAGCGGTGGAAAAGAAGCCAAGTTTATGGTAGAAGCTGTATAAGTATCAAGAGCTCCCGGGCTGCCTTTTATCCACGGAGGATACTAGCCCCGTATCGCGAACGCAAGTATTAAAGCCATGCACAGGATGTGCGGATGGCTTAGTGGTTAGTGTTTCAGACTGTCGATGCTGGGTCCCCAGGTTCAAGCCTGGGCTGATCTTTCAGAGATGGTGTGATTTACTAACAATCGCTGAATATCCGCCGTGCATCGGACGAGCACGTTAAGTGACGGCCCCCAGGCTGGACCCACTGGTTAAATGGGTATCCTTTCCTATACCCCACCTGAAATTATATCACCCCTCTATGTGCAATATCGTACTTGTACGGTGGCGCCATCTACTGTACTCCAATCTCACTACAAACTGTTCTGTCAAAGTCGCTAGACTTGCTCTCATTCCTTCCGTTTCTGTGTCCTGCCCAAAAGGCGATCTCGCTGTAGGTGGCTGGGACCTAAACTCTACTACCTGTGGACGGAAGTCCTACAAGAAAATGACGCTGAGTAGGGACTGAAGCCTCATCATTAACTTCAGGAACAAGAGATGAATAGCCGAGGATTCAGGGTAAGACATCACCCAAATATTTCAATCCCTTGCATGCTGAGTAATCATTAAAATTTGAAAATGAAATATTATTGCTCACCTCGTCCTAGTTGGATTGCTAGGAAACGTCACTATGAATCTTAGGCTTAATCTTAACCATTTTTACAGTGATGTTTTAATATAACTCAATTTGGTTCTACCATTAATTTGTACATGAATTAAGAAATATGTTGAAATAAATTCGATATTTGTTTCTTTAAACAAACGTGTTTTTCTTCGCTGCTGCTCTGCAAATGAGTATAAGTGTCGGGTTCTGGTTTATTTTAAGATAAACAGTTTTTCTTTCTTTGAAGATACCGCGATTCAAAACATGATGCTGAAAGGTAGTTTTAAAAACTTAATTTCTTTGCGACATCCTCGTACGAACTTGCGGGCGTATGAAACACAATGCGTGCAGGTCCCAACGATGAAACTGGGTAGCCTATTCTAGGAAACCCAATATCATTGTTGCCACTTTAGACGAACGTAATTAATTAACAAAAGTTATGCCCGCAAGTTCCCAAATGGGGCTTGACGCGGTAATACAGGGTGTCCGAGAATTATTGGACACATTGCAAAATTATATAAAACAAAACATTAAACAGATAGAAAGAAACTGACTGTGCTAACTTACAATGTAACTACACAAGTTAACAAATTTCGATGTGAGATCCCTTGGTTGCTCGTAGTACGTCCAAACGATACTCGATTTCATGCCATGTATTAGCAAGAATCTGAGGAGTTATGGAATTAATAGCAGCTGTGATACGCTGCTTCAGTTCCCGCAAATCAGTACAAGCGTGTGATCGACACGATTCTTCACATAACCCCACATGAAATAATCCAATGGAGTTAGATCTGGAGATTGAGGAGGCCACGGAATGGGACCACCACGCCCAATCCATCTGTTGGGGAAATGCTCATTTAGGCACTTACGTACACACGTTGACCAATGCGGAGGCGCGCCGTCTTGTTGAAAAACGACATTGTCATATCTTTTGATCCGGGGTATAGCGAATTTTTCTAGCATATCCAAGTAAATGTCACCATTTATGTTTTTTTCGCAGAACAAGAAAGGGCCAATCACTTCTTTTTTTGATAGGGCGCACCACACATTAACTTTTGGAGAATCACGTTCCAGTTCAATAGCAACATGAGGCGGTTCACTGCCCCGTATCCTACAGTTGTGACGATTCACAATACCTGATACATGAAATGTGGATTCATCACTAAAAATTACAGTACTGAGAAAGTTTTTGTCATTTTCCACTCGATTCAGCATATCCACGCAGCAAAATCGTATCGCAGAGTGTGATCATTTACATGCATCTTTTGCACTATTTGAATTTTATAAGCATGAAACTTTAATTTCTTGTGCAAGATATCGTGAACTGTCGATTTCGGAAAGCACAGTTCTCTGCTTGCTTCACGAAGGGATTTCCTGGGGCTTCGTCGGAAACTTTCTTTAACTTGGTTAACCGTCTCACCGCTGACGCTAGGCCTAAAGGCTCCTCCACAATGTTCCACATTGCCAGTTTCTTTAAACTGTTTCATCCATCACTTAATGGAATTCGTTTACGGAGGATTACAACCATACTCTAAACGGTACCGTCTTTTAACTTTAATGACAGACTTTAATTCTGCAAGCCATAACACACACATTGCCTTCTGCTGTACGGTGGCATGACTACTGATTGCGTATTTCTCATACATTCCTCATCAGGCCACACCTAGCGCCATCTAACGGAATCTGGGAAAAACAATTCTGCAAAACAATAATATAGAAACCGTGTTAGTAATACGTGACATAGAAAAACAGACAAAGCTCATAGTTCTTTTTTTTTTTTTTGTACGTAATTTTGTAATGTGTCCAATAATTCTCGGACACCCTGTACACTGTTCCCTTGTATCCTCTCAGTTCGCGAATGTAGTTAACATCGAATCTCTTGAAATATTGAACTATACAATCAGCCCCTCCTTAGGTTCAAAACCGAAGTTTTGGTTACTGCACTTTTAAAAGTCTACTTAAAAGACAAAAGGCTAATTTTCCTCTCACTTAACCTGTGTGTATTATTTAGATGGGCCTTTACACTTAAGTGAACTTAGTCTACATAATAACCCAATAAACTAACAATAATTGTGTGAAATAAAAACCATCAGTTCGGGAGGGCTGCACCATGATCACCAGCCTTCTACAACAGCCTGTAATGTTTTCATTATTTGTCGTTGTAGATAATCAATTATTGGGTTGGTGCGAATGAAATGTCTGGCAAAGGACCAGCACACGTGAACGGCGAGAACGGAAAAGTCGGACAACTACCTAGGCAAAATAATCCGCCTCGGCATCGACACATAGTTGCCATCTGTCTGGCAAGGCCATGATCCCGGAACGAAAAAAAACTTGTGGCTGGGACCCGAAGAAGTCATCAACTGCACGTTGAACCTCGTTGTCTGTCGTGAATTGTTTCCCGGACAGGAAGTGATCCAGGTGACGAAACAGATGATAGTCTGTCGGAGACAAGTCCGGGAAATAGGCAGTGCTTCATAGCCCAAGGCACTTAGTCTTGGCATCGTTCGTTGTGCGACATGAGGGCGACCGTTGTCCTGGAGCAGAAGAACACCAAGTCTGTTGACCAAAGCCGATTGTTTCTGCAGCAATTTCCAGTGCATCTGGTGTAATTCAGCACAATAACGTTCTGCAGTGATGGTTTGGCCTCTTGCCAAGAAACTCCGATGAATTATCCCGGCTGTGGACCACCAGACAAGGAGCATCATCATCTTGGTGTGTAGGGGTAGTAAGATGCTGTCCAGCAGGCTGTGCATTGCTTAACCATTCTGCAGATACTTTTCCGATTATCATAAAGGACCCACTTCTCGCTGAAGTAGAGGTTCCTATTTATTCCTGACAAGCAGCGACGTGCAGACTTCCAAACGCCTAGTCTTGTCGGCAGTTGTCAACTTGTGCTACAGCCACATGTCCAGCTTTTATACCTTACCCAGAGCAGCCAGACGCGGAACAACTGTCGTGTGGTGGACACCTACCTCTGCCGCTATCTCACGATACGTTTTTCGGGGGTCCGCTTCAGCCACACGTAACAGAACATCGTCAGAAACAGCAAAAGGTCGGTGACCTCGTGCTTCGTTTTGCAGGTCCGTATCTCCGCTTCAAATACGCGTAACAGAACATCGTCAGGAACAGCAACAGGTCACTGCCCACGTGCTTCGTTTTGCAGGTCCGTATCTCCGCTTCAACCACGCGTAACAGAACATCGTCAGGAACAGCAACAGGTCGGTGACCACGTGCTTCGTTTTGCAGGTCCGTATCTCCGCTTCAACCACACGTAACAGAACATCGTCAGGAACAGCAACAGGTCAGTGCCCACGTGCTTCGTTTTGCAGGTCCGTATCTCCGCTTCAACCACGCGTAACAGAACATCGTCAGGAACAGCAACAGGTCGGTGACCACGTGCTTCGTTTTGCAGGTCCGTATCTCCGCTTCAACCACACGTAACAGAACATCGTCAGAAACAGCAACAGGTCCGTGCCCACGTGCTTCGTTTTGCAGGTCCATATCTCCGCTTCAGCCACACGTAACAGAACATCGTCAGAAACAGCAACAGGTCGGTGACCACGTGCTTCGTTTTGCAAGTCCGTATCTCCGCTTCAACCACACGTAACAGAACATCGTCAGAAACAGCAACAGGTCAGTGCCCACGTGCTTCGTTTTGCAGGTCCGTATCTCCGCTTCAACCACACGTAACAGAACATCGTCAGAAACAGCAACAGGTCAGTCCCCACGTGCTTCGTTTTGCAGGTCCGTATCTCCGCTTCAATCACACGTAACAGAACATCGTCAGAAACAGCAACAGGTCGGTGACCACGTGCTTCGTTTTGCAGGTCCGTATCTCCGCTTCAACCACACGTAACAGAACATCGTCAGGAACAGCAACAGGTCGGTGACCACGTGCTTCGTTTTGCAGGTCCGTATCTCCGCTTCAACCACACGTAACAGAACATCGTCAGAAACAGCAACAGGTCAGTGCCCACGTGCTTCGTTTTGCAGGTCCGTATCTCCGCTTCAATCACACGTAACAGAACATCGTCAGAAACAGCAACAGGTCAGTCCCCACGTGCTTCGTTTTGCAGGTCCGTATCTCCGCTTCAACCACGCGTAACAGAACATTCGTCAGGAACAGCAACAGGTCGGTGACCACGTGCTTCGTTTTGCAGGTCCGTATCTCCGCTTCAACCACGCGTAACAGAACATCCTCAGAAACAGCAACAGGTCGGTGACCACGTGCTTCGTTTTGCAGGTCCGTATCTCCGCTTCAACCACACGTAACAGAACATCCTCAGAAACAGCAACAGGTCGGTGACCACGTGCTTCGTTTTGCAGGTCCGTATCTCCGCTTCAACCACACGTAACAGAACATCGTCAGAAACAGCAACAGGTCGGTGACCTCGTGCTTCGTTTTGCAGGTCCGTATCTCCGCTTTAACCACACGTAACAGAACATCGTCAGAAACAGCAACAGGTCGGTGACCTCGTGCTTCGTTTTGCAGGTCCGTATCTCCGCTTTAACCACACGTAACAGAACATCGTCAGAAAAAGCAACAGGTCGGTGACCACGTGCTTCGTTTCGCAGGTCCGTATCTCCGCTTTAACCACACGTAACAGAACATCGTCAGAAACAGCAACAGGTCGGTGACCTCGTGCTTCGTTTTGCAGGTCCGTATCTCTGCTTTAACCACACGTAACAGAACATCGTCAGAAACAGCAACAGGTCGGTGACCACGTGCTTCGTTTTGCAGGTCCGTATCTCCGCTTCAACCACACGTAACAGAACATCGTCAGAAACAGCAACAGGTCGGTGACCACGTGCTTCGTTTTGCAGGTCCGTATCTCCGCTTCAACCACACGTAACAGAACATCGTCAGAAACAGCAACAGGTCGGTGACCACGTGCTTCGTTTTGCAGGTCCGTATCTCCGCTTCAACCACACGTAACAGAACATCATCAGAAACAGCAACAGGTCGGTGACCACGTGCTTCGTTTTGCAGGTCCGTATCTCCGCTTCAACCACACGTAACAGAACATCATCAGAAACAGCAACAGGTCAGTGACCACGTGCTTCGTTTTGCAGGTCCGTATCTCCGCTTCAACCACACGTAACAGAACATCATCAGAAACAGCAACAGGTCGGTGACCACGTGCTTCGTTTTGTAGGTCCGTATCTCCGCTTCGAAACTTCACAAACCATCGCCGAATGGTTCGTTCTTTGGCTGTATTCTCCCCAAACGCTTTGTTAACGTTTTGAGCGGCAATTCCTGCAGAACGGCCCAGTTTAAATTCATACAGGAAGATGACTCTCAAATCCGGCGTCTGCATGTGTCCTTCGCAAGCCACGTTACGTCCAAACAAACCACGCCTGAACCTTTTTCTTCACACACGTGCCAGTTATTTATAGTAACTCTGTGACGTATTACCCGCAACACCTTTGGGTAGTTCCATTCCGCTGTGGTGGGGGCCTGTCTCCACTGCTCGTTCGCGCCGGACATTTCATTCGCACCAAACCAATAATTAACGTCCTTATCTAAATTTGGTGAACACATAACTTAATCAACTACCTAAATCTCGCTATTTCAAATAAATGATCAAAAGAATGGATCAAAAGAATGAGCAATTACGTAATACTTGAATAGGTTTATTCTCCAAACAGTTGTTTTCAAGAACGGGAAGTTGGAGCCATAAATACGCTTTAGCTCTGCGTAGCTTCAGTTGAAAATCACCAATCGCAAATAATCAGGTTATGGTAACAGCAGGATCATATAATTTTAACAAACATAGCAATCTCCACAATGTATCTACTGTTTCCGCTCTTTACACACTTTTCAACTCTTTTTTTTTTTTTTTTTGATGGTATGTTTAATGACCGCCAACCGCCATCAGCAACTCATTGGGCATGAGCAGCTGCCCGTCCCTAATTTAGGGCAAGGCTGAACTGGATGAAGAACAAGCTATAACATTAACTTTAAAAACAATAGACTTTAGCTGATTGGCCAGTAGGCGTTAAAGATAAGTTCTGCCGCTAGATGGCACTGCGTCCCAAGGTACAAACAATGCCGTTTCTGTGTTATTTAAATGGCTGGATTGCGTTTGTTAAGAAAATTCCACTGTAGTTTTAAAACAGTGCCTTGTTTTTACCACAAAATATAATCCGTTTTCAATACGGTTTACCGCTGTTTGCCGATGTGTACGTCTTCAAAACAGAAAAGTGTGGGAATGTCATTACACAAGTTCCCTTCATGTCAGGCCTGAAGCGACTGTGGTTGAAAGCAATATCTGGGCAGGATTTTTACCCAAATGACAAGTCATCGTCGAATGTGTGTGTGTGTGTGTGTGTGTTTTTTTTTTCTTGTTTTTTTTTTTTTTTTTGTGGTAAGCATTTTCATTCTGATAATTACGTACCAAGTTTGTGGTACAAGCGACTGAAGGGAGATGTACCATCCATACATTTCCAGGTTATTCGCATCATATAGAAGGTGCCGCCTCCTACAAAAGACAGCAGACGTGTTCTTAAGGGAAGGAGTGATGCCGCAGATTACTGTACTAATACAAAACTGAAACTAGAAAGATGACACCGAATTTTCGGGTGTAATGAGCACGTCTTTTGAATCCGTTCTGATGTGAATTAAATTTACCAAAGCTGTTCAAACTCAATGGAACTGGTGTGGAAAACAATAGTATCTGACCGAAGAAAAAAAAAATTCAATCGGGTTTTTAATCCTGCAGATATTGCTGTAAACGGAAATGTCAACTTACGGCCTCTGGTGGCAGACTTGTGCGTTAAGAAAATTTTGAATTTTTATGAGAAACACTTTGTGGTGGTAACGCTCTCCAACAAAGAGAGAATTTTTCAAATCGGGCTCTTAGAAGCAGATATATCGACAAATATAAGATATGCATCTACGCCCCCGCCCCCGCGGAAAAAACATGCATTATTTTAAATAGAAAGTATTTTCAAAAGGTTTTTCGATGTGAGCGGTATCGGTCCATGAGAGAATTTTTTCAAACGAGTTTTCAGGAGCTCAGATTCTACTGCAAATACATCAGACGCTGAAATTAACTCCTACGTCCCCTGGTGGCCAAACCATTCTTTATCAAATATTAGAAATTATATGCTGAGAATTTCCTATCAGGAGCTGTATCCGGTGCAGAAATAATTTTTCAAATCGGAATGTTAGAAGCAGAGATATTGAGAAAAACGCAATTTACCTTTACGCCCCTAGCGGAAAGTCTGTGCATTACTTGAAATTTTTGAACTTGTATGAGAAACGTTTTACACCGGATACGCTATCTAACAAAGAAGAAATTTTTCAAATCCGACTTTTAGAAGCAGAGATATTGACAGAAATAAGATAGATATCTACGCCCTCTGGTGTAGAAACCATGCATTATTTTAAGATGCAAATATTCTCAAATGTTTATCGACAGGTGCGGTGTCGGTCCACGAAAGAATTTTTTCAATCAGGTTTTTAAAAGCTGAGATTTTGCTGCAAATAATATATAAAATATAGTTTGGCACCCTGGTGGCCAAACCGTATTTTATAAAAAATTAGAAATTACAATAAAAAAAATTCCCACCAAGAGCTGTATCCGGTGCTGGAAGAGTTTTTTCAAATCGGAGTTTTAGAAGCAGAGATATTGGGAAAAGAGCAATTTACCATTACTCCCCCTAGCGGAAAGTCAATGAATTATTTGAAAATTTTGAAATTATATTAAAAACGTGTCGCACCGGAAACTCTGCCCAAAAAAGAAGAAATTTTTCAAATCGGATCATTAGAAGCAGAGATATTGACAAAAGCAAGATATACATCTACGCCCCCTGGCGGTGAAACCATGTGTTATTTTAAGAAGAAAATATTCCAGAAAGGTTTGTCTACGTGAGTAGTATCGGTCTACGAAATAATTTTTTCAATCGAGATTTTAGAAGCACAGATTTTGCTGCAAATACATTAGAAGCAGAAATCAACATTTACGTCCCCTGGTGGCCAAACCATTTTATACCAAAAATTATAAATTATATGCAAAATATTTCCCATCACGAGCTGTATCCTCTGATGGTAATATTTTTGAAATCGGAGTTTTAGAAGCAGAGATATCTGGGAAAAAGCAATTTACTTTTAGGCCCCCTAGCGGAGAATATATGCGTAACTTGGAAAAGTGGCTACGCCTAAAATAATTTTCAACTTGAATGGAATCGAAAAGTAAAAGATTTTTTTGAATTGGATGTTTAGAAGCAAATATATGGATTAGAATGTGTTTTGAATTCGATATCATCTGCGTTTACGCCCTCTAGCGGCGAAATTTTGCATCGTAAAAAAACGAAACAAAGGATCGTCATTCGCACATTTCAAGCTTTCTCATGCGGAAAGAATTTTTCAAATCGGATTATTAGTTGCAGAGATATCCTGTCTACAGACGGACGGACAAACCGAAAACATAAGCACAATCTTTTTTACGTTTTCCATCCGTGGGTTGAAGAAGCGTATATGCTTCAGCTTTGTCCGTCCGTCTGTCCGCACGATAACTCACGTAATAATGGTTCGATTTCGATGAAATTTTAATATATGATAGGGGACCACTGGGGACGAACCCTATTGAAAATGGGTGAAGTGGGATCAAAGGTCAGGACATAGGATCGGGATGCATTCCATTGCCCTTATGCGTCATGACTTGCGTAAATACGGTTCGATTTCGATGAAATTTTAGCATGTCGTAGAGGGGCACCTGGGGGCGAACCCTATTGAAAATGGGTGAAGTGAGGTCAAAGGTCAGGACATAGGAGCGGGATGCATTCCATTGCCCTTATGCGCATAAATTGCGTAAAAATGGTTCGATTTCGATGAAATTTTAGTATGTGGTAGGGGACCATCTGGGAACGAACCCAATTGAAAATGGGTGAAATGGGTAAAAGGTCAGGCCATAGGATCGGGATCCACTCCATTGCCCTTATGCATTATAACTTACGTAAAAATGCTTCAATTGAGACAAAACTTTTAATGCTGTCCCGGAAGTATACTTTACCGGTTCTGTTGAATATCATCGAAATGGGGTCAAAGGTCGGGTCATAGGAGCGAGATTTATTCTACAGCCATTATCCTCATAACTTGAGTAATGCTTTCTGGTATGTTGGAAAGCGTATCATAATCAACGCATTGCATGATTTTAATTATTTTACTAACTTGTTTTACAAAAGACGTGCTAAAAAGGGAGGGTAATATTCTTGCTTAATACAGAGTTATGAGTTCATTTTGAAAAAACTGCCAAGAATTACTTTAATGACAGATTTTATCATGTGTTCTTAATCAGTAGCCATGTTAGACCTAACTAGCCCATGATAATGCATTTTATAGAAAAAGTAGCCAGTTCGCGTATTTCATTCTGCAAATTATGTAATACACTCAAGGACAATGAAATTTGCGCACCTAGAAGAAAACATGCTACAACCACGAAACTTTGCTAATAGCTAGAGTGCGTGCTGGTATGCAAATGATCCACGTTTGGTGCGGGTGCACATAACCGCACACCCTGTGGTTGCGCTGCAAGCACGAACCGGCAGCCTTATATACGGGCGTGTGGTCGATGCTCCATGAAAGCGAAAAGCACCGGTCAACGCAAGCAAGAGTACGGAGTGACAAGAATGCCGGGTAGTCGCCAGAGACGTCGATTTACGAAACGTACGGGCTTTAAGAGAGGCCGGACCATCGGGCTAAAAACCGCAGGGTGGTCGGCGCGCCGTACAGCCCGCCACGTGGATCGTTCTGACCGTACCGTCCGAGTGTGTTGGGAGCAGTGTACACGTGACGGCACTGCCACACGGCGGAGTGGCTCCGGACGGACCAAGAGGACCACCGGTAGAGAGGATCGACGGATCGTGCGCCAGGCACGAGCGGATCCCACGGGGACCCGGTCCACTATACAGGCAGATGTAGCGGCTCCTGTGTGCCCACGAACCATTTCCCGACGTCTCGCGGAAGCGAATCTGTGATCCCAGTGCCCCTTACGTGTGCTGCCATTAACACCGGAACATCGCCAGCTCCGTGTGCAGTAGTGCCAGGCCAGAGCGACGTGCAACACCAGAGACTGGCGACGTGTGGTGTTTAGCGATGAGTGCCGCTTCGTTTTGGGGACAGATGATCATCGTGTCCGGGTGTGGCGGTCCCCGGGTCAACGGCACAATTCCAACCTCGCTATCGAGCGCCACACCTCCCCCATTGCAGGCATTATGGTCTGGAGAACCATTGCTTACGATAGCAGATCAGCCCTAGTAGTGGTACGAGGATCATTGACGGACCAGCGATATGTAATGATATCCTACGGCCCCATGTGCTCTCCTTCCTGGCCGGGATTCCATGTGCGCTATGCCAGCAGGATAATGCCCGCCCGCACACGGCTCGGGTTGCCCAGGACTGCCTACGTTATGTCCAGACACTTCCATGGCCTGCTCGCTCCCCGGACATGTCCCCTATCGAGCATGTGTGGGTTCACTTGAAACGCCGCCGTGCCGCACTATCCGGGATTTGAAGCGCACCGTCCAACACGTGTCGGCCAGTCTGCCGCAGGACAGCATCAGGCGTCTGTTCGCCTCCATGCCGGACCATATTGCAGCATGTATCGCCGCACGAGGCGGTGCGACGCTCTATTGAAGATGACCGGACTGCATGCCACAGATCCCTCTGTAACTGTCCTGCAGCTCTGTTTTTGCCATCATGTGTATCATTCATCTGTATCACTATGTCCATAACATTTCAGTTCAATCCGATGCTTCCTTCTTGGTGCGGAAATTTCATTGTCCGTGATATAGTGAGGCGCCCCTCGTCTTTATGACCTATCAAAACGAGAACAGATTTTCCTCTCGCCCCAATGATACGAGTACAGAATGTTAGTAAAATCCGTCTGTTCGAACGATGTAAATAATGATACAGAAACAAGGAGCTTGTATCTAAGTCAAACGTCAATAGATGGCGCTACGTCCCAACTCCTAACTTTTGTCCTCGCTGTTTTCGCTTAATGTTACAGCCTGGTAGATGATCCAGTTGAGCCTTGTTTAGGGCCACTGGCTCCAGGGAAGGGAAATAGCCAGTGCCGTAAGACAGACACAACATCCATGCCTAACGGAATTCTAACCCACACCCCTCTCAGACGAGTGGTCATAAGCCAGCGCTTAAATTACTGCGCCACCGGGACGGAACTTTTCAACTCTCCACATTCTATATGAAATAGTAGCTTTTATCTACTATGGAATATTTGCTATTATTGGGTTTGTAGATCTGGCTTTATGTTAAATTTTCAACTTAACTTAAAAATGCTTAAAGTTTAGCTTAGAGCTGGTAGATTTAGTGAATTAACTTCAACCTTAACTTACACCGAAGAACCAAAACAATTATGACCAGCACGTCTTTCTGCAAATCGGAGTCACTGCAGGTAAACGACAGTGCGTTTACCTGAAATCAGTAGGCCAGAACTAAAAGCATCAGTTGATCAGTTTATTATTATTTTTTTAATGAAATATTCACTACCTCACAAATGTAATGTATTATTGGATGTAATCTCAATACGAAGGACCACTTAAATCTACTGGTATGTCAAATATTACCAGTACTCCACAAACTACTGTTATACAGCGGAATGAAAATTCAAACCAATACAATCCTGAGTCGCTTTTTTACAAGTATTACTGACGATCAGCTGTATAAAATAATTCGCTGATCATTAAAACTAATAATTAATATTATGAATAATATATTAGTAGAGTAGAAATCAATGTATTGATTTATTGGCAGTTAGCTGTCTACCTTCCTTGAAAAAGCCACCTGGTTGATGTGCTCCTGATCAGTGGAAACTGATTTCTATTCTACGCCAAAAAATTCGGATTACTAGTATAGTTACTCTATTTTAATTAAAACTAATGTCTGTGTAAATAATCATGGCCCCCTTTTACTGCAGACATAGCTGGATCTGTCCCACTTGTCTTCCAGAGTTATATACTTATACGTCTTACTCAACGATACCCAGGTGTTTCCAAAATACGTGAAATAAGTGGTATACTCAAAAAATAATACATAATACAGATATCGTACTATAGACGTTTTCCTGTTATTCTGCGTTTTAACAAAACTAGGGGAAATGTTTGTATAACAGACTAATTAATTATTTAGAATAAAAAATATTTCATATGAACCAGTATGAATTAAAAAAAAAAATAGGTAGCAGGTGTTGAATAATTTTAGTCTTGGTCAAATTTGCTTTTCAGACCAATTCTAAGGTCAATCTTATCCATTGGATCAGTAGATGGTGAGTACTGAAAGAATGCAGACATTCTTAGAGAGCATGTCCCTGAGTGTGTAGGTGGTCTTAAAACAGAAGAATCAGTAGATTACGAAAATCTATCAGTACATAGGAGTCAAAATCAGTAGAATGGCAACGGTGCTCCTGATACTTTTTTTTTTTTTTAATTGGAGGTTTAACGACCACCGTGAGCAACGCAATGGGCTATAAGCAGTCGCCCGTCCCTAATTTAGGGTCACTGGTTCCAGGGAAGGGAGAGAGCCAGTGCCGTAAGACAAACACAACATCCATGCCCGACCGGGATTCGAACCCGGACCCCTTACGGACGAATGATCAGAGGCCAGCGCCTTAGACCACTGCGCCACCGGGGCGGCGCTCCTGATACTGAATGAGCTCTGTCAATTAGTGTTATTCTTCTCCAACACACGCATCGTAAAGCTATTCATATTGGACGAAAAACAATGAATGGGAAGATGTTGAAAGTTCTTTCTCTCTTACGTACGCGCAAGGATTTCCCTTCAGCGTTTTTTTTTTCAACGCGTAGAGCGGTACATTTGTTTAAACTTTCTCTCTAACCTTTTTTTTTTGTGTGTGTGTGTGTGTGATCTTTAAAATTTTATATTTCTCCGAAAAAGAATAAATTTTAAAAAAGGCACTTCTCTCTTCCCTGGCCCATAAGACCAACAAGCCCTGTCACCATGTGGCTGAGAATCACTGGCACAGCTACTTCTACTGATTCACCTGGAAAAGTAATTTCTTTGTAGTTATTCATCGTTCGTGCTGTATCACTTTAATTTTTCTTTTTGTTAAAAAGTGCAACACACTATAAAATATGGTAAAGTATTTATGCTGATAATGAAATACAAAAGTCATTTTCATAACCAAAAATAAAAGTTCAAGGAATTGCAACAAAGTTCATTTTCCAGGAGGGGTTGCTCGCCCCGCCTCTAGCCTCCTGCTAGCTATGGCGCTGCTTGAAAACATGCTTTATTAAGACCCGTAAAGATTTGATAATCCGCAGAATAAATATGCACGTGTGAAATTTAATCTAATGTTTATTAAATTCTGAGTGCGGAATGGCGGCGAGTTAATTTATGAGCAAAAACAAATAAAAACAGAGCTTCCGTTGAACAAAGCTTTTTCTTAAAATAAATAAATACCGCGCAATCATAACTAGATATGGATCCTGGGGTCGCTCAAGTGTACGAATAGCTGATGAAGGATCTTATCGAAGCACATGAATGAGTTTATTTCTTCATTACGAAAAAGAAGTGGGGGGGGGGGATCCGACGGGCATCTGTTTTGAACACCCTGAGTAAGAGGCTTTTTAGCAAGACAAGAAGACTTGCAGTGAGGCGCCCCTCGTCTGCCTTTTAAGAGTTCCACGTGCGACAGCGAGCAACGGCGGAAAAAGACCGCAGGGCAATGAAGCATCACGTTATTTGTCTGTGACCTACCGTTGCCCACCGAACAAAGAAAAACAGGAAAACCGTTAGGATCTAACGGAAATTTAGCTGTCAAACGCCCAGCTGCTCTAACTGGAGCAATGCACTGTTTGTTTATATACCATGCAAGGCTACGAAAACACAGGCTGTCTGCTAAATTCAATTATTTTTACAAGATAAGAAAGTTGAGTTTTTCTGATTTGTCTTTCTTGAGCGATTTTTTTTCCCCCAGTCTGGCGAGTTTTATTTCAAAAGCAATCTACATATCTCTTACTGTTTAGTGCCAGCTGGAATTTTATCTCGTGTCTCCGACAACCAAAAAAGCAGACGTCGAAGGTCAATGAAAATTACTTATTTGCTTGACAGATGAGGTGCAAGTTCTTACACGAAACTGAAATGTGTTTTACATATGTCACAACAGTAGTTTAAATTATCAAGACAAAATTCGAGTGGTCTTTTGTTTTGAGACGATAGCATCAGCGGATGAACGTTAAAAATTACTTTGGAAGAAAAATACCCCAGACAAGACCCCGATTACATAAGTTCTTCAGGGTTCAGGTGCCTATTGAAATTCACCAGTGGGTGGAGCACCCTTTGAGTAATTAGAAACGTTATAAGTTTTAAAAATCCGTGAACTGATTAAATAAAACACGCAATTGACGTGGATTAGGAGCATCAAACAGAAAACATCACTTTTTCCACGTTTTATAAAATTTTTCCGTGTCTCACTTATAAAACGTGGAAAGAGCGATGTTTTCTGTTTGATGTTGAGATCTGTAAACTGGGCATTTGTGAAGTTCTAGAAAGTTAAGGCTTTTTAGTATTTTTTTTTTTTTTTAGAAAAATTAATTTTTACAACGAAAAATTACCCTTTACCTACACTGTAAAATATTTTCTGAAATCACGAGCCATTTTCCTTGATTCTTCTCGTGAATTAACGAAGCATATTTCTAATAAAACCTTTTCCGTGAAATGACGGAAAGAAAACATTTGAATTTCATGAATTTTTCGTACGCCAAGAAAGTTCCGAATTTTCAGAAACCTTTTTTTTTTTTTTTTTATTAGAGGTTTAACTACCACGTGAGCAACTCAATGGGCTATAAGCAGTCGCCCGTCCCTAATTTAGGGTCACTGGTTCCAGGGAAGGGAGAGAACCATTGCCGTAAGACAAACACGACATCCATGCCTCACCGGTACTCGAACCCTGACCCTTCTCGGACGAATGGTTATGAGCCATCAGAAACCTTTCCACAATTCGCTTCGTATATTAACGGAAAAACTCCGTTCTAACTTTTTCCATGAGCCATCAGAAACCTTTCCACAATTCGCTTCGTATATTAACGGAAAAACTCCGTTCTAACTTTTTCCATTCATATAACGAGAAATTTCCGATAATAGGAGCGATTTGTGGGAATACTTGAGGTTTGATTAACCGTTAAATTTCAATCTTCTGTCGAAGGATATGATTTTGAAGTTCTGCAGTGAGATCGGATATTGTGGATATATAGCATATCGCATGAATTTTGGATATTGTGGCACAGGATGTTTCTTTTCCTCTCCACCATTTTATGCACCAGCTATTATATATTATGTTACCGTAAGAAACCGTGTATTTAAATTATTGTACAGGTGATTGTACGATGTCTATGTATCATTATTTACACCCTTTAAGACAAAAAAGCTATTACAGCTATCAAGAGTAAATTTTATATTTTAAGAGTTTTGCGAAATAAAACTATAAAACAGTGTAATCCCATTTTCTTAAATATAATTGAGTCATTATCAGTTTGAAAAGATTTCAAGTTCCAACGCATTCTGTTGCTTCGAAAAATCCCGATGAAAAAAAATACTTAATTTGTGATAAGTCTCCCACAGAAAAAATGGAATAATTACAAACCTATTCAAAAAAATTGTAAGCTCCAACAGGAAATAAAACGACTAAATTCCTCGCATTAATGACAAAAAAGATCATCATCTCACATTTAGTCGAACCATGAACGTGAGTCAGATTTCCGAGTCTTTCTAGCTCAGTGAGTGGTTAACACGCGCGTTATCTGTTGAACCAGCCCGAACGACATTGGTTCGATCCCACCGCTGCTAAAGGATTATCTGCTGTAAGGACTGACAAATTCAGCGTCTTCGATTTTGCGAAATTTCTGTATAAATACGGAAAAACGGAAAAACTTGAAACAGACTTTTCTGAAATATATATATATATATATATATATATATATATATATATATGTGTGTGTGTGTGTGTGTATGTTTCAAGGTTTGTTGTATTCATATATGCATATATATATATACTGTATATATAATACATAAATAATGCAGACATTACAAGCACAATAGAACCCAATTAACTATGTGACAACTATAAATAATACAAGGTCAGCCACCGGGTGCTAATCTTCAGAGGAGGAAGTAGTAGAAAATGACGGATCCGAGCTTAAAGTGGAGCCCATAGACTTAACATTAGGCTCCTTCTGGAGCAGGTGGAGCCAGCTGGAGCAAGCTGCAGCCGAGCGAACGGAGGGCGTGGTCAGTAGCAGCCTCCAATTCCCCGCTGCAATTTTTCCCCCTCGACTGAAGGGTGTGCTTATCTCCGAAGATAGTAGTATTTATTGGACTTTGTCGAATTTTGGGGGAAATCAATGAAGGTTTATTCCTTTTTTTTTTAATTTAATGAAGGTTTATTCATTATTTATTTTCCCCTCTCTCGACCCCATCCCCTTAGATTATTGTTATGTAAAACGTTTTTTCCCTCGTAATTTGTTGATGTATTTTTTTTTTCAATTAATTTTCATGAATTCCTCATGTGTCTTCCCTAATGAAAATTATGTAGGGTAAGTATTAATTAATCATTTCTCTTTTTTTCTCGAATAATACGGTCATGTCCTCATCTCAAGAAATGTTATTATGATATCTTATTTTTGTTCATAAATGTTTGATTTTGAGGGATGGCAACACCCGAGTGGGAAAGGGGTTGGATATAGGGGATGGCAACTCGATGTGTTGCCCCCTAGCGGTGCTTCTTGGAACTTTCGATTGATCTTTGATTTTGAGGGATGGCAACGCCCGAGTGGAAAAGGGGTTGGATATAGGGGGATGACAACTCGATGTGTTGCCCCCTAGCGGTGCTTCTTGGAACTTTCGATTGATCTTTGATTTTGAGGGATGGCAACGCCCGAGTGGGAAAGGGGTTGGATATAGGGGGATGTCAACTCGATGTGCTGCCCCTAGCGGTGCTTCTTGGAACTTTCGATTGATCTTTGATTTTGAGGGATGGCAACGCTCGAGTGGGAAGGGGTTGGATATAGGGTTATGTCAACTCGATGTGCTGCCCCCTAGCGGTGCTTCTTGGAACTTTCGATTGATCTTTGATTTTGAGGGATGGCAACGCTCGAGTGGGAAAGGGGTTGGATATAGGGGGATGCCAACTCGATGTACTACCCCTAGCGATGCTTCTTGGAACTTTCGATGGATCTTTGATTTTGGGGGATGGCAACGACCGATTGGGGAAAGGGCACTGCGTAGGTGTTAGATATGATGATGCTTCTTGGAACTTTATTATTTCGATGGATCTTTGATTTTGAGGGATGGCAACGACTGAGTGGGGTCCGTTGGGAATTTTTGCATTTATTCCTGTGGTTTGCAAGCAAGATTTCCCCCCTCTTCAATACTTTTTTCCCCCGGAGAAATTTTTACGTAACGATGCTGGGGAATTTTCTTTCCAAGGGAATAAAAATGCTCCTAAGGTCTTAGCGAGGTTCTAACTCACGATGATTTGGTTTCCAAAAATAGTCAGGGGGTCAAATGGTTTTCGTGTACTACGTATTCCCTATATATATATATTTTTAAATTACTTTTACGTTATTTCTTCATGTGTTTTTATATATTTTTCATATGTTTTGAGGAGTTTTTTCGTGTAGATGTAATGAATTTTCTGGGGAACTTTTCTTTTTCCTCCATTCAATTTTATTTCAGACCATGAGACGAGGAAATGCTTCTTTAGAAATTATTTCGTTCTTGTTCGCAGTAATTACTGGACATAGACTTCATGTTAATTCTGAGTCTTTCACCCCTGCAATAATATTTTCTCGTAATTTTTTCGTATGTTCAAGAACTCTACAGATCTTTCCCAGTTAAAATTCTGCTCAAACAATATTTTCGGTCTTTATTTCCTTATAGCTTCCCAATTTCCGATATTTTTCTTCCTCTATCTTTGAAATTTCATTAAACTTCTCAATAGGTCAGGATTATTTTTTTTTTCTTGGACAAACTTATGAGTCCTTTTATTTACACTATCTTTTTTTTTCCATTTCATTTCAGCAAACGATTATTTTAGATGCAACAAATCGTCAGATTTTGGTTTCCTTATATAGCATATTTTCCAACTTGCTTAAAAAATATTCCTCAAAACTTGCATGTATGTCAAATATACATTTTTTTTATTCTTTCGTAGTTAGCCATACTTTTCGTGGACTGCCTCGACAGGAAAGCATTCAATGTCAAGACATACAATCTAAAACCTTTTTCTTTCAATAAAATTTGTATTCTTTGGGCTGAATATTTTTCCGTCTCGTCCGAAAAAACATTCATTCTAGAGGCAAAGCGACTAATTCCGTTCTTCCCATAAACATTATTTTTTTATTTATTTGATATTCAGAGTTGTATACATTTACTATCCAAAAAAGAGATATATTTAATGTAAAGGTATATTCTTCCAAGCTGGGGAAATATATGTATATATTAGTTCATTTCCAGTTAAAGGAAATGCATCTTTATATTTCAATATGAAAAAAGAAGCCCTATAAGTGAAAGCTCAACCTAAAGACGGATAGATTGTTCCCACTCTCTCTACTCTATGACATTTCTTTACTGAATGAACCATGGCCTTTTTTTTCATGAACTGCTTTAAAATCTTCGTTCTCACTTTACTATTGTCAGATTCCATGTCCCTTCAGTTCTTTACTTATTCAATTTTAATTTATTAAGAGAGTAGAACTCTTTTAGGCTTTCGAACTCTTTTAGGCTTTCGAACTCTTTTAGGCTTTCTATTGACAGATTCCATGTCCCTCCAGTTCTTTACTTATTCAATTTTAATTTATTAAGAGAGTAGAACTCTTTTAGGCTTTCGAAGTACTTTCAAGTCTTTCATTACGAAAATTTTCACTGTCATGAAAGAAGCCATAATCGAGATGATTTACTATCGTTTCAATGAAAGTGTTTACGCATTCATTGCTATGATGTCAGATTTCATTTTCTTGTACTTCGAACAGAAATGAGTTTGAATCATTCGTCGAGAAAACATTTTTCATATATATATATATTTTTTGCCTCCGAATCAAACGAACTCAAAAAATAAGAGACGCACTTTAATATTTTTTCCTCTTATGAGAGGAATACGGGAATATGATACCAAAATTAAAGAATATAGAATATCGACTTTCCTCTCAACACCTTTCATCTACGTTTTTTTATTTTTTTTATTTTCAATAAGCTGTTTCTATATTTTTACAACTGAATAGAATTATTTATTGAAAAGTTCTAAGTAAGACGAAAAATGGTTTTGTTGATTTCCTAAGAGGATGATTTTGGAAATTTTCGTTTTCTGGTAATTGTAAAAATCTCATAGAATAACATGGGAAAACTAGCATGCATAAAAGACTGTTTTGGATCGAGTAAATTGAAAGAATTTTACAAAGTTCATTTCAGAAAAGTACATTCCTTCCTAGTGTCAAAACGAATCACTTCGTTTTTTCTAAGATACACTTTCGAATCTTATAAAAGTGCATAGGGTCAAAAACGATTTTGATGATTTTACTAAGATGACAGATTTCGGATTTCTTATGATAGAAAATACAGTGAATTTCCCATTGAATAACATGGGAAACTGCGAAATTTAAGAAGTACGTTTTTCGTACAAGTAAAATATTTTAAAAGTCTTTTTCGAATCAGTTGAAAACAGACAGGGTGTGTTTCTGAACAGCTCATTATTTTCCAAGATCAAAACGAATCACTTCGTTTTCTTTTTTTCCTAATGTGCGTTTCTGAAAGAAGTAAAAATAGTTTAGCTAGAAAATTGGAAAGATATTTTTATGAATCCTAGACTGGTTATTTTCGTATAGCTAGAAGGGTCTTCAGTGAAAGCACTTATTCTCTTTACAAACTAAGAGAATGAAGTGTAGTCAGTTTGAAAAAAATTCAAACTCCCCTAAATTTAGCCTTTTGTCCTGGTTTCGACTCTATACTGTAAAGCATTGCTCTCAGACCAGTTGAATTCCTGGCCCTTAATGAAATACATTAAGCCTTTCCCTTAAAAATAAGCAATCTCTTCTTCAATACCAGATCCCCAATAAATTTCTTTAAGAGTTATTCATTCCCACTTTTACTTTTAAAAACTTAAAATTCATTATTATTTAACTCATTACAAAAAATGAAACTCATTCATACAGAAAAAATATAAATGAATAAAAATAAATAAAGTAGTCCTAAAAAGGACTGTTTTTCTGGGTCCCCTTCATACAGCTGCTCCATGATCGGTATAAGGAATTTTTTTTTACCTGCTGATATCTCAGCACATTGACTTCACAGTCTCTAGCAAGTTCTTTACAATTATACTTTCCAAGAACGCTTTGGACGGGACATGGTCTCCAGTGACTGCAACAAAAGATTCTGCTAGAATCTTGGGGTTAAGCAATGCAACGGCATCATCGAAATACTTTTGCCACTTGGATTCGGGGGTGGCATATGCACAGCTGTGGGCCGTGATGTTTGCGAATATGCGATTTGGGGGTTGGTGGCACTCCATACAATAATATAAGTTATTGACATGTTCCTGAAGGCGATCCCTTACCATGTCAGCAAGCATGATGAAAAACTCTTCATCTCTCGAGATGGAAGCAACAGGGGAAGAAATCCTTGGATGGTGCAAAACAGCCTTTCTAAAGACAGGTCCAAATAGTAGTTGAGTAATGCTGTCCCATATTTTTCCACATTGATCAATAAGAGTTCCAAATTGTTGACAAGTCAGCTTTATCGGAACAGGATTCAATCGACGAAAACCATGAATTCTGGGGGAAAGCACTTCTAACGTGTAACTGCCAGAAGCATCTAAGAGGGAAGGACAGCAGGAAACGATAAGTTCACGATTAATCAAGATGTCACAATTCATGCCTTGAATCCAGTGTGATTTTCCCATGAATTTTCGGAACGTTGAAGCTGACATTGTTATTCCATTCTTAGAAGGGTAGAAAGATTCCCCATCTTTCCTATAACTTCGAATATGAACTCGGACCGTGTTGTTAAAATCGCATACTTTTGCAAACGTGTTTTCACCTAAATAAAAATGATGAGGTGCAAGATTTTTCATAGAAATTCTTGGGAGGATAACTTCTCCACACGATTTGGGCTTTAAAGGAACGGACTCACATAGCTTCTTAGCGAGAGTAGCAGAAATTTCACCACTTTGCTTCATCGTGGAAATGGAATCGGTAGCGCTCAAAGCAACAGACAAAAAAGAAGTGACTCGTTTGAAGACTAAAGACAAACTGAAGGAACAGCTCTTATTCTAAGTCAAAACTGAGAAGAGGTTGGAGTTCGTCACTTGTTTACTGCTTGAGAGGAAAGAGCAGAGTCATGGGTAAAGAACACTCGGTTATCTTCTTTCTAAAAGTCAAATTCAATCTAATGTTTGGAGCATTCTTTTGTCGAGGCAGACCATGACTCCAATACGAATTAGTTGGTGGCAGGATCTGTAGTAAGTTCCAGATCTCAAAGATAAGGAAACTGGTTTAAACCCGTTTCGCTTGAAAACAAGAGTCTCTTTCCTGTCCGAGAGATACTGATGTAATACAAGACAAAGGATCTAATTCAGCTTCGTCATCATGGTGATCACCGATTTGGTTATCACCATTTCTTATAAAAGTGCATGGGGATCAAAAAACGATTTTGATGATTTTACTAAGATGACAGATTTCGGATTTCTTATGATAGAAAATACAGTGAATTTCCCATTGAATAACATGGGAAACTACGAAATTTAAGAAGCACGTTTTCGTTCAAGTAAAATATTTTAAAAGGTAATCAGTTGAAAACAGACAGGGTGTGTTTCTGAACAGATCATTATTTCCTAAAATCAAAACGAGTCACTTCGTTTTTTCCTAACGTACGTTTCTGAAAGAAGTAAAAATAGTTTAGCTAGAAAATTGGAAAGAATTTTTTATGAATCCTAGACTGTTTATTTTTTTATAACTAGAGGGGTCGTCAGTGAGAGCACTTATTCTCTTTACAAACTAAGAGAATGAAGTGTAGTCAGTTTGAAAAAAAAATTCAAACTCCCCTAAATTTAGTCTTTTGTCCTGGTTTCGACTCAATACTGTAAGCATTGCTCTCAGACCAGTTGAATTCCTGGCCCTTAATGAAATACATTAAGCCTTTCCCTTAAAAATAAGCAATCTCTTCTTCAATACCAGATCCCCAATAAATTTCTTTAAGAGTTATTCATTCATCCTTTTACTTTTAAAACTTGAAATTCGTTATTATTTAACTCCTTATAAAAATGAAACACATTCACACTTTTACTTTTAAAAACTTGAAATAACTTCATACAAAAATGAAACCCATTCCCTTTTTTACTTTTAAAATTATAGAAAAAATAGATGATACAGAACATAGGTTCACTTTCTCATTCACACTCATGCATACAGAAAACAAAATTAAATAGTGCTATTTGAGCTGCATGGAGGTGTCAAGATGGGTGGGAAAAACCTCCATCTATCATTCAATTGGACTAAAACTGTTGAAGGATGTGAGCTATTCTCACTAGCTCCTCCATGCAAGCTGTCTTTCTCGAGGTTGGCCATCCCAGTCGATGATTTTATTTCAATCATTTCCACTTCGGAATCTGAATCCCAAGTAAGATCAATAATTTCAACTTCGGAATCTGAATCCCAAGTAAGATCAATAATTTCCGGATCTTCAGAAGTTAAGTCAACAACCTCCGGTTCTTGGGTAGAGTCTTCCACAACCCAGAAGTTTTCCCACTGTGAGGGGGGAGGAAGAGACCTAATCCACTGATTAACGTAGAAATCGTCTCTAGATTCCTGGAGGAGAGAAAAAAATATATATATATATATAATAAGAAATAAAAAAATAAAACCCTACATCCTAGATAAAGCAAAGAGAAAAATTAAAAATATTCTTACCGAGTCGAAGTCCAGGGAGGTGTAGGGGAATTATTTCCTTTCAACATCTGTGATTCTAATAGCATGCGTTACTTCAAAGAAAACTTCGAGAAGCTGTGAGAATCTGATATCTCTCTTGCTACTATTATACTAGCAGAAGGATTGATAAGGAGGGATCATGTGATAACATACACGGAATAGAATGGTCTTTGAGGTCAACTTAAATCGACAGATCGCTCTATTTTATAAACTTTCCATTGTACAGGAAATAACATCTTTCTCAATCACCATAGTTCATGGGACCTTCTAAGGAGGTAAAAATATTCTAACGCGTATCTAATCAATGTTCTGTATACTTAAGACCAAGCGTAAATGGAATCGATAGCACTCTTCCTCCCTGAAGGAAATGACGTCTGCATACATCTCAAAATCCTTTGTTCCCTAAGTCAAACGCATGGAGGGAAAATCAAGTAATCTTAACTGTATTCCTGCGTTGAAAGTGTAATGCTGATTCGAATTTAACTTGAGAAAGGAAATGTTTTGTATCTTTTCTAAACAAACATACACTTTCAACGAAGGAATACAGATAAGATTACTTGATTTTCCCTCCATGCGTTTGACTTAGGGAACAAAGGATTTTGAGATGTATGCAGACGTCATTTCCTTCAGGGAGGAAGAGTGCTATCGATTCCATTTACGCTTGGTCTTAAGTATACAGAACATTGATTAGATACGCGTTAGAATATTTTTACCTCCTTAGAAGGTCCCATGAACTATGGTGATTGAGAAAGATGTTATTTCCTGTACAATGGAAAGTTTATAAAATAGAGCGATCTGTCGATTTAAGTTGACCTCAAAGACCATTCTATTCCGTGTATGTTATCACATGATCCCTCCTTATCAATCCTTCTGCTAGTATAATAGTAGCAAGAGAGATATCAGATTCTCACAGCTTCTCGAAGTTTTCTTTGAAGTAACGCATGCTATTAGAATCACAGATGTTGAAAGGAAATAATTCCCCTACACCTCCCTGGACTTCGACTCGGTAAGAATATTTTTAATTTTTCTCTTTGCTTTATCTAGGATGTAGGGTTTTATTTTTTTTTTATTTCTTATTATATATATATATATATATATTTTCTCTCCTCCAGGAATCTAGAGACGATTTCTACGTTAATCAGTGGATTAGGTCTCTTCCTCCCCCTCACAGTGGGAAAACTTCTGGGTTGTGGAAGACTCTACCCAAGAACCGGAGGTTGTTGACTTAACTTCTGAAGATCCGGAAATTATTGATCTTACTTGGGATTCAGATTCCGAAGTTGAAATTATTGATCTTACTTGGGATTCAGATTCCGAAGTGGAAATGATTGAAATAAAATCATCGACTGGGATGGCCAACCTCGAGACAGACAGCTTGCATGGAGGAGCTAGTGAGAATAGCTCACATCCTTCAACAGTTTTAGTCCAATTGAATGATAGATGGAGGTTTTTCCCACCCATCTTGACACCTCCATGCAGCTCAAATAGCACTATTTAATTTTGTTTTCTGTATGCATGAGTGTGAATGAGAAAGTGAACCTATGTTCTGTATCATCTATTTTTTCTATAATTTTAAAAGTAAAAAAGGGAATGGGTTTCATTTTTTGTATGAAGTTATTTCAAGTTTTTTAAAGTAAAAGTGTGAATGTGTTTCATTTTTATAAGGAGTTAAATAATAACGAATTTCAAGTTTTAAAAGTAAAAGGATGAATGAATAACTCTTAAAGAAATTTATTGGGGATCTGGTATTGAAGAAGAGATTGCTTATTTTTAAGGGAAAGGCTTAATGTATTTCATTAAGGGCCAGGAATTCAACTGGTCTGAGAGCAATGCTTTACAGTATTGAGTCGAAACCAGGACAAAAGACTAAATTTAGGGGAGTTTGAATTTTTTTTTCAAACTGACTACACTTCATTCTCTTAGTTTGTAAAGAGAATAAGTGCTCTCACTGACGACCCCTCTAGTTATAAAAAAATAAACAGTCTAGGATTCATAAAAAATTCTTTCCAATTTTCTAGCTAAACTATTTTTACTTCTTTCAGAAACGTACGTTAGGAAAAAACGAAGTGACTCGTTTTGATTTTAGGAAATAATGATCTGTTCAGAAACACACCCTGTCTGTTTTCAACTGATTACCTTTTAAAATATTTTACTTGAACGAAAACGTGCTTCTTAAATTTCGTAGTTTCCCATGTTATTCAATGGGAAATTCACTGTATTTTCTATCATAAGAAATCCGAAATCTGTCATCTTAGTAAAATCATCAAAATCGTTTTTTGATCCCCATGCACTTTTATAAGAAATGGTGATAACCAAATCGGTGATCACCATGATGACGAAGCTGAATTAGATCCTTTGTCTTGTATTACATCAGTATCTCTCGGACAGGAAAGAGACTCTTGTTTTCAAGCGAAACGGGTTTAAACCAGTTTCCTTATCTTTGAGATCTGGAACTTTACTACAGATCCTGCCACCAACTAATTCGTATTGGAGTCATGGTCTGCCTCGACAAAAGAATGCTCCAAACATTAGATTGAATTTGACTTTTAGAAAGAAGATAACCGAGTGTTCTTTACCCATGACTCTGCTCTTTCCCTCTCAAGCAGTAAACAAGTGACGAACTCCAACCTCTTCTCAGTTTTGACTTAGAATAAGAGCTGTTCCTTCAGTTTGTCTTTAGTCTTCAAACGAGTCACTTCTTTTTTGTCTGTTGCTTTGAGCGCTACCGATTCCATTTCCACGATGAAGCAAAGTGGTGAAATTTCTGCTACTCTCGCTAAGAAGCTATGTGAGTCCGTTCCTTTAAAGCCCAAATCGTGTGGAGAAGTTATCCTCCCAAGAATTTCTATGAAAAATCTTGCACCTCATCATTTTTATTTAGGTGAAAACACGTTTGCAAAAGTATGCGATTTTAACAACACGGTCCGAGTTCATATTCGAAGTTATAGGAAAGATGGGGAATCTTTCTACCCTTCTAAGAATGGAATAACAATGTCAGCTTCAACGTTCCGAAAATTCATGGGAAAATCACACTGGATTCAAGGCATGAATTGTGACATCTTGATTAATCGTGAACTTATCGTTTCCTGCTGTCCTTCCCTCTTAGATGCTTCTGGCAGTTACACGTTAGAAGTGCTTTCCCCCAGAATTCATGGTTTTCGTCGATTGAATCCTGTTCCGATAAAGCTGACTTGTCAACAATTTGGAACTCTTATTGATCAATGTGGAAAAATATGGGACAGCATTACTCAACTACTATTTGGACCTGTCTTTAGAAAGGCTGTTTTGCACCATCCAAGGATTTCTTCCCCTGTTGCTTCCATCTCGAGAGATGAAGAGTTTTTCATCATGCTTGCTGACATGGTAAGGGATCGCCTTCAGGAACATGTCAATAACTTATATTATTGTATGGAGTGCCACCAACCCCCAAATCGCATATTCGCAAACATCACGGCCCACAGCTGTGCATATGCCACCCCCGAATCCAAGTGGCAAAAGTATTTCGATGATGCCGTTGCATTGCTTAACCCCAAGATTCTAGCAGAATCTTTTGTTGCAGTCACTGGAGACCATGTCCCGTCCAAAGCGTTCTTGGAAAGTATAATTGTAAAGAACTTGCTAGAGACTGTGAAGTCAATGTGCTGAGATATCAGCAGGTAAAAAAAAAAAAAATTCCTTATACCGATCATGGAGCAGCTGTATGAAGGGGACCCAGAAAAACAGTCCTTTTTAGGACTACTTTATTTATTTTTATTCATTTATATTTTTTCTGTATGAATGAGTTTCATTTTTTGTAATGAGTTAAATAATAATGAATTTTAAGTTTTTAAAAGTAAAAGTGGGAATGAATAACTCTTAAAGAAATTTATTGGGGATCTGGTATTGAAGAAGAGATTGCTTATTTTTAAGGGAAAGGCTTAATGTATTTCATTAAGGGCCAGGAATTCAACTGGTCTGAGAGCAATGCTTTACAGTATTGAGTCGAAACCAGGACAAAAGGCTAAATTTAGGGGAGTTTGAATTTTTTTTCAAACTGACTACACTTCATTCTCTTAGTTTGTAAAGAGAATAAGTGCTTTCACTGAAGACCCTTCTAGCTATACGAAAATAACCAGTCTAGGATTCATAAAAATATCTTTCCAATTTTCTAGCTAAACTATTTTTACTTCTTTCAGAAACGCACATTAGGAAAAAAAAAAAAAAAAAAGAAAACGAAGTGATTCGTTTTGATCTTGGAAAATAATGAGCTGTTCAGAAACACACCCTGTCTGTTTTCAACTGATTCGAAAAAGACTTTTAAAATATTTTACTTGTACGAAAAACGTACTTCTTAAATTTCGCAGTTTCCCATGTTATTCAATGGGAAATTCACTGTATTTTCTATCATAAGAAATCCGAAATCTGTCATCTTAGTAAAATCATCAAAATCGTTTTTGACCCTATGCACTTTTATAAGATTCCAAAGTGTATCTTAGAAAAAACGAAGTGATTCGTTTTGACACTAGGAAGGAATGTACTTTTCTGAAATGAACTTTGTAAAATTCTTTCAATTTACTCGATCCAAAACAGTCTTTTATGCATGCTAGTTTTCCCATGTTATTCTATGAGATTTTTACAATTACCAGAAAACGAAAATTTCCAAAATCATCCTCTTAGGAAATCAACAAAACCATTTTTCGTCTTACTTAGAACTTTTCAATAAATAATTCTATTCAGTTGTAAAAATATAGAAACAGCTTATTGAAAATAAAAAAAATAAAAAAAACGTAGATGAAAGGTGTTGAGAGGAAAGTCGATATTCTATATTCTTTAATTTTGGTATCATATTCCCGTATTCCTCTCATAAGAGGAAAAAAATATTAAAGTGCGTCTCTTATTTTTTTGAGTTCGTTTGATTCGGAGGCAAAAAATATATATATATATGAAAAATGTTTTCTCGACGAATGATTCAAACTCATTTCTGTTCGAAGTACAAGAAAATGAAATCTGACATCATAGCAATGAATGCGTAAACACTTTCATTGAAACGATAGTAAATCATCTCGATTATGGCTTCTTTCATGACAGTGAAAA
Source organism: Macrothele yani (assembly GCA_039090855.1). Classification (NCBI taxonomy): domain Eukaryota; kingdom Metazoa; phylum Arthropoda; class Arachnida; order Araneae; family Macrothelidae; genus Macrothele; species Macrothele yani. Next base: position 67,926,990 of record CM077016.1, on the reverse strand, counting down.
TTTTCGTAATGAAAGACTTGAAAGTACTTCGAAAGCCTAAAAGAGTTCTACTCTCTTAATAAATTAAAATTGAATAAGTAAAGAACTGGAGGGACATGGAATCTGTCAATAGAAAGCCTAAAAGAGTTCGAAAGCCTAAAAGAGTTCTACTCTCTTAATAAATTAAAATTGAATAAGTAAAGAACTGAAGGGACATGGAATCTGACAATAGTAAAGTGAGAACGAAGATTTTAAAGCAGTTCATGAAAAAAAGGCCATGGTTCATTCAGTAAAGAAATGTCATAGAGTAGAGAGAGTGGGAACAATCTATCCGTCTTTAGGTTGAGCTTTCACTTATAGGGCTTCTTTTTTCATATTGAAATATAAAGATGCATTTCCTTTAACTGGAAATGAACTAATATATACATATATTTCCCCAGCTTGGAAGAATATACCTTTACATTAAATATATCTCTTTTTTGGATAGTAAATGTATACAACTCTGAATATCAAATAAATAAAAAAATAATGTTTATGGGAAGAACGGAATTAGTCGCTTTGCCTCTAGAATGAATGTTTTTTCGGACGAGACGGAAAAATATTCAGCCCAAAGAATACAAATTTTATTGAAAGAAAAAGGTTTTAGATTGTATGTCTTGACATTGAATGCTTTCCTGTCGAGGCAGTCCACGAAAAGTATGGCTAACTACGAAAGAATAAAAAAAATGTATATTTGACATACATGCAAGTTTTGAGGAATATTTTAAGCAAGTTGGAAAATATGCTATATAAGGAAACCAAAATCTGACGATTTGTTGCATCTAAAATAATCGTTTGCTGAAATGAAATGGAAAAAAAAAGATAGTGTAAATAAAAGGACTCATAAGTTTGTCCAAGAAAAAAAAGAATCCTGACCTATTGAGAAGTTTAATGAAATTTCAAAGATAGAGGAAGAAAAATATCGGAAATTGGGAAGCTATAAGGAAATAAAGACCGAAAATATTGTTTGAGCAGAATTTTAACTGGGAAAGATCTGTAGAGTTCTTGAACATACGAAAAAATTACGAGAAAATATTATTGCAGGGGTGAAAGACTCAGAATTAACATGAAGTCTATGTCCAGTAATTACTGCGAACAAGAACGAAATAATTTCTAAAGAAGCATTTCCTCGTCTCATGGTCTGAAATAAAATTGAATGGAGGAAAAAGAAAAGTTCCCCAGAAAATTCATTACATCTACACGAAAAAACTCCCTCAAAACATATGAAAAATATATAAAAACACATGAAGAAATAACGTAAAAGTAATTTAAAAATATATATATATAGGGAATACGTAGTACACGAAAACCATTTGACCCCCTGACTATTTTTGGAAACCAAATCATCGTGAGTTAGAACCTCGCTAAGACCTTAGGAGCATTTTTATTCCCTTGGAAAGAAAATTCCCCAGCATCGTTACGTAAAAATTTCCTCCGGGGGAAAAATAGTATTGAAGAGGGGGGAAATCTTGCTTGCAAACCACAGGAATAAATGCAAAAATTCCCAACGGACCCCACTCAGTCGTTGCCATCCCTCAAAATCAAAGATCCATCGAAATAATAAAGTTCCAAGAAGCATCATCATATCTAACACCTACGCAGTGCCCTTTCCCTAATCGGTCGTTGCCATCCCCCAAAATCAAAGATCCATCGAAAGTTCCAAGAAGCATCGCTAGGGGTAGTACATCGAGTTGGCATCCCCCTATATCCAACCCCTTTCCCACTCGAGCGTTGCCATCCCTCAAAATCAAAGATTAATCGAAAGTTCCAAGAAGCACCGCTAGGGGCAGCACATCGAGTTGACATCCCCTATATCCAACCCCTTCCCACTCGAGCGTTGCCATCCCTCAAAATCAAAGATCAATCGAAAGTTCCAAGAAGCACCGCTAGGGGGCAGCACATCGAGTTGACATCCCCCTATATCCAACCCCTTTCCCACTCGGGCGTTGCCATCCCTCAAAATCAAAGATCAATCGAAAGTTCCAAGAAGCACCGCTAGGGGGCAACACATCGAGTTGTCATCCCCTATATCCAACCCCTTTTCCACTCGGGCGTTGCCATCCCTCAAAATCAAAGATCAATCGAAAGTTCCAAGAAGCACCGCTAGGGGGCAACACATCGAGTTGCCATCCCCCTATATCCAACCCCTTTCCCACTCGGGTGTTGCCATCCCTCAAAATCAAACATTTATGAACAAAAATAAGATATCATAATAACATTTCTTGAGATGAGGACATGACCGTATTATTCGAGAAAAAAAAAGAGAAATGATTAATTAATACTTACCCTACATAATTTTCATTAGGGAAGACACATGAGGAATTCATGAAAATTAATTGAAAAAAAAATACATCAACAAATTACGAGGGAAAAAACGTTTTACATAACAATAATCTAAGGGGATGGGGTCGAGAGAGGGGAAAATAAATAATGAATAAACCTTCATTAAATTAAAAAAAAAAAAAGGAATAAACCTTCATTGATTTCCCCAAAATTCGACAAAGTCCAATAAATACTACTATCTTCGGAGATAAGCACACCCTTCAGTCGAGGGGGAAAAATTGCAGCTGGGAATTGGAGGCTGCTACTGACCACGCCCTCCTCCGTTCGCTCGGCTGCAGCTTGCTCCAGCTGGCTCCACCTGCTCCAGAAGGAGCCTAATGTTAAGTCTATGGGCTCCACTTTAAGCTCGGATCCGTCATTTTCTACTACTGGAGGATGTACCCCCTACGGCTGAGCTTCTGACAGGTTTCATGCGGACGTCCTAATTTAGCAGACCGAATAAGAAAAAACTGGACATCGTATCCTCCCTACCTGTCAGGTAATGAACTATAAAATCAACTTAAGTAACAAATTTAATCATTCAAAATAATCCTACCTTAACCCTGACTGGTGCCCACGACCGGTAAACACAATTTACCGCGGCCATCCACCTGTAGCGTTCATCATTAAGTTAATGCGTAGATAAAGGGTACGTTCAGAATTATACAGAATAGTGTAGCTGTCCTTCCCCACTGTAAAATATACCATGTATGCTAGGAAAGAATGGTTAAATACTCCAGGACAACTCGGAAGAAAATACAGTTTTTATATAGCCCTGAAAGTTAGTAAGGATGAGCTTCTGGTTTATTGATCTTACAAACTCTTAATCGTAATGAAGTAAGTGGTTCATATGTTTTTAACAGTTTGCTGAAATGATAGTTACAGAAGGCCCCTGGATATTCATTATTTATTTTTTTTTTTTTTTTTTTTTTTTTTGATTGGAGGTTTAACGACCACCGTGAGCAACTCAATGGGCTATAAGCAGTCGCCCGTCCCTAATTTAGGGTCACTGGTTCCAGGGAAGGGAAAGAGCCAGTGCCGTAAGACAAACACAACATCCATGCCTGACCGGGATTCGAACCCGGACCCCGTACGGACGAATGATCAGAGGCCAACGCCTTAGACCACTGCGCCACCGGGGCGGCATTCATTATTTAAACATCTCCAATATAATCTTCTTAGTTGCTTATTAATATTATGCTTTTTATTACATATTCGCGTAATTAGCAAGATTTGTGAAATAATCAAATTACGGAAAATACTTCTTGAAAGGTTGGAGGTGTATATTTTATTTTAAATAACTGTATAATTTTGTTTTAAAATTAAACAACTCTTTTTAATCATAAATATCTAGGTCTGGTTGACCTCACTTGAACTCTATCTGCAAATCAAGAAATTTAATCTTGTTTATATCTGTATTTGTCTTAAGTAAACTTAGACCCTTGGGATAGATATCTTCAGATCTAAAGTCTGCAATATTAGTTTTTAAATAGATCAAATAATCAACATAGCGAAAACATCTGACTTCTAAATGGTGGTATTTTTCTTTACAAGCATATAGGTACAGGTTGGCCAATAAACTTGAAAAATTAGTACCCATAGGGACACCGAGCCGCGGATCGCTTAGTGGTTAGCAAGTCAGACTATCATTGCAAGGTCCTCAGGTTCGAGCCTGGGCTGATCTTTCAGAGATGGTGTGATTTACTAACAATCGCTGAATATCCGCCGTGCATCGGACGAGCACGTTAAGTGACGGCCCCCAGGCTGGACCCACTGGTTAAATCGGTATCCTTTCCTATGCCCCCCCCCCCCTGAAATTCTCTCACCCCTCTGTGTGCAACATCGTACTTGTACGGTGGCGCATTCTACTGTACTCTAATCTCACTACAAACTGTTCTGTCAAAGTCGACCTTGCTCTCATTCCTTCCGTTTCTGTGTCCTGCCCCAAAGGCGATCTCGCTGTAGGTGGCTGGGACCTAAACTCTACCCACTGTGGACGGAAATCCTACAAGAAAATGACAAAAACGACTCCTAGGGACACCCATAATTTGTACCAAAATATTCTTCTGGTCATATATATAGTTGTGGAAGCAGAAGTTTTAATAAAAAAGCTGGAAAGGTGTTTCAGAATAAGCTACAAATCATCTTCAACAATATAAAAGATTCAACATGGATAATAAATGATAATAGAAAAATTCTCAACTCCGGTTCGAATCCCGGTGAGGCGTGGATGGTGTGTTTGTCTTATGGCACTGGCTTTCCCTCCTCCTTGGAACCAGCGGCCGTTTTTTTTTTAGTTTCGGGGTTTAGGGTTTAACGACAACTGGCCACTGGTTCCCTGGGAGGGAGAGAGCCAGTGCCGTAAAACAAACATAACATACATGTCTCATCGGGATTTGAACCTGGATATATTACGGACGAATGATCAGAAGTCAGAGCTGAACACTGCGCCACTTGGGCTGCGGCCGTAAATTGGGTATGGGCGACTGCTTATAGCAGACCGAGTTGGTCACAATGGTCGTTCACCCATGCCCCCCCCCCCGAAGAAAAAGCCTACTGACTCATCAAATGAAAATAAGTTCGCCCTCAGAGCAAAACTTCCAGTATAAAATTTATTACATAAATTGCAATAGTAGCTCGCCTCTAATTTAGGGCCGCTGCTTCCTGAGATCCAGAGCCATAAAACAAACGTTAACCCATACCTCATCTGGGACTATAAGCAGACCCAAGTCGGCAGGGACGTCGCCAAGGGGTTTCGAGGGTGGATTCAGAAATTTGTCTTGACCACCCAGTTCAAGACGTGCTATATTTTAATTTTATTTTTATTTTTTAGCTTTCAAATATTTGGACTTTACCAAATGATAATGACTCGTGTATTTCGTCAAGTAGCCCTACGTATTTTCCCATAGAAAGTGCGTTTTTCTTTCTCCGTAGAAAAGTTATGAAAATAGCATCCGCAGGTTCACAAAAATCCCTCGTCCCCCCTAAAAAAGGTTTTCCACTCGTCCAATCCTCAATTTAAATCTTTCTTCAAGTTGGTATGATCAGGGGTATCGGATGAAGAGGGTGAATAGGAATTCACCGGGTACGGAGAACTGGACACCGGAGAAGTGGCCACCGGAGAACTGGACACCGGAGAACTGGACACATTGCAATTTCAGTGCCATAAAATTGTTCTGCATGAACAAATTTTGTGTGGCTATATTCCCCACTACTTGAACAACTATTGTTCATTTTTTTTTCTAATACTTCATTTTCAGTAAGAAATTTAGACATTTCCATGATTTTCGGAGCTAAGACTAAGCGGAGAACTGACCACCGGAGAACTGGCCACAAAAATCTTAAGGGGCCGTATAAAAATTGCGTTCTGGGCTGCTCCGTGGCCACGTCTCCCCGAGATTGGTTATCTGACACACATAAAATGTCCGTAATTTCGTATTTTCTTATTTACGATATTTTTCTATAAACTATAACTAAACAAATTCTCTGCGAGTATGAACAAACCCAGGAAACTTGTCGGGTGGGGGTGGGGGGACTTAAAACCTAAAATATGAAATATAAAGAATTTCTGGTCCGATCGGGAGATTTTCAGCCATTACAAGCCACAAAGTAATCGAATTGTCTGAGGACATCTGCTGCCTCAGGAAACTAGTAGGGGATGGGGTGGGGCAATACCAAAAGCTTAAAATATCAAGCATTTCTCATTTCTATTCCGATCGGGAGATATTCAGCATTTACTAGCTGCAACACGACAAATTTTCTCAGCGCATGTGCACTCTCTGGAAACCTGTCGGCGATGGGGGGGGGGGGGGGTTAATACCAAAAGTGTAAAATATGAAAAATTCCTCGTCCGATCGGGAGATTTTTTGCATTTACAAGCTACAACTTGACACATTATTTGAAGGCATGTGCCTACTCAGCAATCCTGTGTATGTGAGGGGGTGGGTTGGATACCAAAAGAGTAAAATATGAATGAAGAATTTCTCGTCCGATCGGCAGATTTTTAGTATTTACAAGCTACAACTCGACTAATTTTCTGTTCTGAGCACATGTGCCTACGCAGCAAACCCGTCCCGGGGGGGGGGGTCAAAATTGTACAATATGAAGAATTTCTCGTCCGATCGGCAGATTTTTGGCATTTACAACTCGACACATTATTTGAGGGTATGTGCCTACTCAGCAAACCTGTGTTTGCGTGTGGGGGGGGGATACCAAAAGTGTAAAATATGAACAATTTCGTCCGATCGGGAGATTCTCAGCATTTAGCAGCTACAACTCGACACATTATCTGAAGGCATGTTGTGCCCACTCAGGAAACCTGTCGGGGGGGGGATTGTAGCTTGTAAATGCTGAAAATCTTCGGATCGCACGAGAAATTCTTCATATTTTACAGTTTAGGTATCCCCCCCCCCCCCCCAACGGTTTTGCAGAGTAGGCACATGCCCTCAGATAATGTGTCGAGTTGTACGTAGCATGTAAATGCTGAAAATCTCCGGATCGGACGAGAAAATTTTCATATTTTACAGTTTTGGTATCCCCCCACCCCCACCCCCGACAGTATGCTGAGTAGGCACATGCCGTCAGAAAAATTTGCCGAGTTGTAGCTTATAAATGCTGAAAATCTTCCGATCGGACGAGAAATTTTTCATATGTTACACTTTTGGTAACCCCCCCGACAAGTTTCCCGAGTCAGCACATACGCTCAGATAATTTGAAGACTTGTAGTTTGAAAACCCTGAAATCTTCTGTTGAAATGTAGATCATAAACATTTTTTATAAAAAAATTACATTAATTATCGCAATTAAGAAAAGACGAAATTACGGAAACTTTATATGATTCAGATAACCAACCTCTGGGGTCGTGGGCACGAAGCGGTCAAAAACGCAATTTTTATACGACCCCTTAAAATTTTTGTGGCCAGTTCTCCGGGCGGTCAGTTCTCCGGTGGCCACTTCCCCGGTGGCCAGTTCTCCTACACCCGGAATTCACTGCTCTGCTGTTTATTTATGATACTAAGTAAGGGATTCCAACTCGAAAGTTGGAGTCTACAGCTATACCAGCGCTCTTAAGCCTTCCGTAGGGCAATGAGGGAGCAGGATGTGGTTGAAGACTGCTTTGGAAGAGATGAGTGCAAGACAAGATTGCTGGCTTGAAGGGAAGGAGTTAAAGAGGAGAAAGGTATTGTCTGCGTGTCTTTATTTCCCCTCAACCCTAATCCACGAAAACATTTGCTTTAAGACCTTTCTCCAAGGCATGAAATTTTTTTTTAATCAGGGCGTGTTACAGGTGCTGGTGGCAGTGTGTCATGCTTATTGCACAGGTATGTAACTCTTTAGGTTTTACTAATTTTATTAAAACTCGATGGACAGAACATTAACAAAAAATGTGTCCAAACTTTGGATTCTTTTGTATTCGAAAACCTGAAGAAACTTAAAGACATTTCCAAAATTAATGAGTATGTAACCAGGAGGGTTGCACGAATTCCTTAGCAGCCTGTTGTAAAAAGAATTACAAATTCTTTCTTTCGGTGTTTAGTAAATAAAGTTGCTATCAAACGTGGCCTAGTAAAAATAACACTCTCCCACCATGATTTCAAAGTCCAGCGACGTCCCTGCAAGTTGGACCACTATCCAATAAGTTAGTAAAATCATGCAATGCATTGATTATGATACGCTTTCCAACATACCAGAAATCATTACTCAATTTATGAAGATAATGGCTGTGGAATATATCTCGCTTCTGTGCCCTGACCTTTGACCCCATTTCGATGATATTCGATAGAACCGGTTCAGTATAACTCCGGAACAATATGATAAAGTTCTGTCGTAAGCGAAGCATTTTTGCGTAAGTCATGACGCATAAGGGCGATGGAATGGATCCCGCTCCTATGTCTTGAACTTTGACCCCATTTCGCCCATTTTCGATAGGGTTCGTCCTCAGGTTGTTCCCTACCACATACTAAAATTTCATCGAAATTGAGCCATTACGCGAGTTATCGTGCCGACGGACAAACAGACAGACGGACGGACCGACAGACAGACGGACAAAGCTGGAGCATATACGCTTCTTCAACCTACGGTTGGAAAGCGTAAAAAACCAACAGCTCTGTCTAATCTGCGACAAAATCGTCTATTTTGTGTTTGCATAACATTGAATTTTCAGTTATAACGACCAGCTTGAACTCAAATATTCTGTCTAAAATGTACAAGTTTTAGGGCTTAAATTAAAGACGGGAACGATTCACTTGAGTTATTAAAACTACATTCCAATTCCACCAAAAAAAAAAAAAAAAAAAAGAAGCTCTGACAGTAGCCAACGATTGATTTCCAGCGAATTTTGTTTTCATTGTGAAAGTGGTTGCACGGGCGGTACTATGACTATGAATGATGTTATTGGGAATAGGGCGCGTGCATCTAGGCCAGGTGTTCGCTGCTGCCACTATCGGATTGGCCCGAGGAGAACAGACGTGGGAAACCCGCCGATCTCCATATCTGTTGTGCCACGTGTCTGCAACAATCAGACCCGGCAATCACTGCCATTGTTCAGCGCAACTGTTGGCCGAACACAAAGTACCGTTATGCTCCAAGTACGTAATGACTGACTCTGTCGGGTCATGCGCTGAGTCATACTAACTCTCTTCTGCTGGCATTTAAGCTCTAGAGCACAATGCAATTCAACTAACACGATGCCTTCCCACGATCCTGCAGGCTGCACTTTTTCCTTAACAATAACTGCTAATACATTAAATGAAACCTTAAATCAATACTTTGCCGTCTTCACAAGTAGTGAATTGTCTTCTTCCATTCCTATAAAATTATTGTTAATTAATTCATTTATTCTCACACATCTCACCAGCTTTTCTCATTAACCAGTGAAATAAAATCAATATGAGTTAACTAAATGCGTTGCCCCTGGTCATTTCCCCTTACGCTGCAAAATTATCGTTGGTATGCTTTGAGAAGTCAGAAAATGTACCGAATTGTACATAGGTTAATATACATTCCTTTTTAGAGCATAGACAAAACTGTACGATTTTGTATATTCAAGCATTAATGTGTAGTTTGGCAATTATTTGTGTCTTCGGTAAGAATAACTACCTTCAATTCAGAGGCAGGTCCAGGATTTTTTTAAAGGGGAGTGACCGTGCGAAATTTTGCACGACTTTGCGAAAACAAAATAGTGTGTGTGTGTGTGTGTGATAATGGTTGCTGCTGCTGATGATTATATGTATTGATAATGGTTGTTGTTGATGATGATGATTATTATTATTATGTGTACAGTATATAATCATCAACAACCATTAACAATCCAATGAGGTCTCCCCCAAACGTTTTCCACAACTTTCTATCTCGAGCCTGTCTCTTCCAAATCACTCCATCATGCTTTCAAATTTCATCCACCCATTTCCCACGTGGTCATCCGGGTCTTTTCCTGTACCTTTGGTATCCAACCTATAGCGACTAAGTCTAGTTTTTTGAGTAGGGGCATGTGTTTCCAAACACACACACACACACACTACTTTTTTAATATCAGTTTCTCTTCATCGAAAATTATACTGTTTTATCAGCAAGTAAAAACTTAATGTTTTACTTCATGTGCTTCCTATTGGTATGAAAGAATAAAGATATGTTATATGAATTATTATAGAATGCTTCTCATTGTATTTTTTATTTTAGCATTATTGGTATTTCCAAAACTTTTATGACAGAGGTTGTTGCTGCTATTAAAGCGGGTTTAATTTATAATTCACCAAGAAAAGGCATAATCACGTATTCTAAAATACAGCAATTACGCATAGCGCTTACCGAATAGATGTTATCAATGGAATATTAGACTTTTCTGAAGACACTTTTCCTAGGAACAGTTCGTGACACAAAAGTTCTGGTTAATCCATCCAATTCCATTTCATCTCTTCGGTCTTGGTAGGTTTACAACAAAATTCCCTGGTCTGCGGCATGACGCAAGGAAAATAAAATAAGCAAAGCGCTTTCCACTAAAGAGTAAAACTATACTAGTAATCCAATTTATGGGAGTAAAAATATAAGTATACGTTTTCAAGCTTTCGCACATTAACCAGATGGCTTTCGAGAAATCTTGAAGATCAATACCAACAGCGAAGCTTGCAATGGTAGCATCTCTCTGCAGAGTTGCCACGGATTTGGAGTCAGTTCTTCAAATAACGCCGCTTTCTCTCCAAGATAACGCGTGCCCAAGCAACATGACGCCTCATGTTTTTGAATGAAAATTGCATTCACATCTATTTGTTTATTGTCCAGTCAAGTCACCGCGTTCGAATTGTTGAAGCGCTGTATCATTCAGATTGCAGTTTTCTGTCTGCCTTCCATGAAAAAGCTGTCTGGTTGATGTGCAAAAGCTTGGAAATATATTTATGTTTTTACTCCAGTAAATCGGATTACTAGTACAGTTTTTTTTTTTTTGTGTGTGTGTATAGTTGGTGTATAGTTCACACATACATACATATCACTAAGCTGTTCTCTGGGATTCAGAGGTTAACTCCACAAAGAAAAACAAACTACCAGATAATTTTTAACTGATTATTTACTTACTGTTGCGGTATCAAACTCTCCATTTACAGCGATCTTGACATACAACTCGGGCTTCACTGACATTGATCACATGACACACACAAGATCTTCTATACTCATGATCTTTTTCTAATGCAGACACTCCTGAATCTTATCCTCCCATGATTTCGTTGGCCTTCCTCTGCCTTTCCTTCCTGCCACTTGGGCTGAAACAATTTTCTTAGTAAGCATCTCATCACTCATTCTTTCAACATGGCCAAACCACCGAAGCATATTAGTATCCACCTTCTTGCCAACAACATTTTGCTCCACAATTACACAACTGCAACACATCTTCATTCCTCACACAATCAGAACGTGTCCTGCCACCAACCCCCCCCCCCGTAATTAACGCATTTCTTCAGCACACAAACGGCTGCCATGTTCCTTCTGTTGCACCCAGGTTTCACTGCCATACATCAGAGTAGGAACAATAGTTCCTCGTTATCAATAAAGTGCATAGGCGTACATAGATCGGGACAAGAAGGAGCATTTGCGCTCCCCTGGAAATCGGACAATGCCCTTTCTGTTCTTGAAAGGCATTAGAGATTCTGACGATAACATTAATTCTAATTGCTAATTTTTCTGTGTAACTTCTGGATACGTGTGTATGCAGTAAAAATAAAAAAATAAAAAAAACCGTTGGGAATTTTCAGCAGAAAAATTGGAAATTTATTGTAGAAAGTAATGATAAAATTTTCCATTGCATGTTGGTAAACAGCGTGCATACGTACATTATGGAAAAGTATGACAGGCGAAGAATGAAAAATATATCATCCTCTGCAGCAGCTACTTACTACTGGACAACGATCTCTCGCAATTTTTCCCAGAAATTTGTCTTCACAGTACTTTTTCATTCTTGATGACAGATCGAATGATCTCTGGAGTTTCGTGGCTCAAGGGATACCAGTAGCCAAAAGCATCAAAAGAACGACAAAGAAATTTCTTTATTGTCCTAACATGCTGTCCAATTTCATCTATCCATCTTTTTCATGTAGTTTTTGGGTCTTCTGGTTTCTAATTAAATTTATGAGTTCAGAGTGTGGTAAAAACGGTTAGAAAACAAGAAGGCACAGCGGCAATTCGCGTATGGTGTTTGTATTTGTTATTCGTAGTTACAATTTCTGTTTGCCCCCACCCATAAGCGTACCCACTGGGGTGGTCAGGGTCAGGACCCCCAAATTTTCAGAGTCAGGGATCCCCAATGTAAAGGACCCCCCCTCCCTTTTTCGGGAATATAATAATGCACACTTCTTTTATAATGTGAACCAACTAAATTTAATGATATAAGATTGTAATTTTTCACAGAATGCAAACACGTGTATAATGTTTACTTAATAAAACACCGATATGGATTAAGCACGGTTACCAACATCGTTGGCGTGTAACAGAACTGCGAAGAGCAGCAAAAGCAAAGAAAGGGCTGTGTGCTACACTGGCGGAAAGTGAAAAAAGAACACCAAGAAGGAATTGGCGGACGATCATGAAATTTACATATGTTAATGGGGTCGAGTTTACGTAGGTGTGATGTTAATTTCGGGACCAACCGGTGAGCGCTTACGCCACAGCACGGCATAATATGCAAATTATCGTCGGTGGTATTTAAGGAGTACGGCGAAGTGAATGTAATCAGTCGTCGGCGTACGGACACGTGCGAAGACCCTGAAGAAGCTGCAATGCCTGGACATGGAAGACGTGTACGATTTCAGCAGTTATCGGACTTTGAGCGAGGTCGTCTAGTCGGACTCCGCGAGGCCGGGTGGTCGTCTAGTCGGACTCCGCGAGGCCGGGTGGTCGTATCGTCGTATTGCGGAGTGAATTGGACGGGAAGTATCGGTGGTGGTACGATGGTGGCGTAGATGGTCCGAGGAACATTCCCACACGAGAAGACGTGGAACCGGGAGTCACAGACGGACTGATGAGCGGACCGATCGACGCATAAGAAGAGCGGAGTTGTCAAGCAGAACATCCACTGCAACGCAAATCCGAGCTGCCGTTGCACCTGAGGTGAATGTGCGAACAATCCGAACCGTCTACTGGATGCAGAACTACGTGCACGTGTGCATCTGGCATGTGTCCCTCTGACTCCAGCCCACCGTCAGGAACGGCTGCAGTGATGTCGCCAACGTCTGCACTGGAGAACGCAATGGCGATCTGTCTTGTTCAGCGATGAAAGCAGATTCTGCTTGGGAGCCTCCCTCCGATGGCCGTATGCGTGTTCGCAGACGCACAGGGGAGCGTCTCAACCCTTCTTGCATCCACCAGCGACACACAGGGCCTACACCTGGTCTCCTGGTGTGGGGAGCGATCAGCTATCACTCCCGTACACAACTAGTGTTTGTACCGGGTACGTTAAACAGCACCTCCTACATCAACAACATCATTCAGCCCGTTGTTGTGCCATTTGTAAGGTCGGTCCATCGTGATGTTTTCCAGCAAGATAACGCACGCCCACACACGGCACGTGCAACGCAACATGCACTTCAGGGGGTGAGACAACTTCCATGGCCTGCACGTTCACCGGATTTGTCCCCCATTGAGCACGTGTGGGATTTTATGGGACAACGACTTATCCGGTCTCCACGGCCAGTCACGACCATCCCCGATTAACGCGTCCATTTTGAGGATGCTTGGAACTCAATACGCCAAACTTACATCCAACATCTGTACGACAGACTCCATGCCAGAATTGCACAGTGTGACGCAGTTCATGGCGGTTCAACCTCGTACTAACCATGTTACATGGAAATGTTATTTTTCAGTTTACCAGCAAATACAGCTGTATTTTACCATAGTGTTTTGATCACGTTATCCTCTGTATTCCGTTATTATGCTGTATAAATTTCGTTGGTATCAGACGTCTCCTTCTTGGTGTTCTTTTTTCACTTTCCGCCAGAGTATTTATTACCGTAAGTCACTCAGGGTCAAAGGAAAGGTTATCACTTACTGAATCTCGAGTCCTGGTGCAACAAAAATGATGGTGCAACTGCAATTCCTCTTGGGAAATATGTCGAAAAAAGTTCTGGCATTTTTCCATTTCGGCCTTAGTTTTCTGGGCAATGTTCTTAAAATTCTATGATGTCATATCTGTAATACAGATTCTCCTCTATCTATTGCGGAATTTTATTAATGGTAGTCTTGTTTGTGAATACTAGATGTAAAGTCCGGTAACCCCAGCCACACAGACGAATGGAGTGACTTTATGACTGCGATGGGTTTTTTTAATTTGTACAATGATTATTGTTCTTTGTCTAAAACACATTCCACAATCTGAAAATTGACCACCTTGATTTTCACATTCGTAACAGTATTCCTTCGCTGGTAATCGGTTTCTCAGACCTACCAACATACATATAGTGTTTTTGTATTGCTCATCACTGCACCGCGTACATTTTCCCATTGATCCCTTCTTTTATGACGCAGTCGGTCAGTCGGATTCCTAATAAGCAAAGTCAGTTCTACAACTTTGTAATTTACATTTCTGCCTTATCTATCATAATTTTACAGTTGTGTTCGCTAAGTTCCACCATTCGCTAACAGAGGCGCCTATGTCAAGCCCGTTAGATCGCGCCTCAGCAACTGCTTTGCTGCTGCGTGTGTGTTAAGGGAGGGGGGGGGAGTCCCAAACTCTATCTTATAGAGTATGTATATAATATTGTATATACACTGCTGGGCAATTGCTAAGGACGGGTCATAAACGGCTATATAGCGCATAAAAAAGTAAGTGTGGTTGGATGCCAAGTGAAATAAAATAATGTCAGAATGCCAGGACATTACAAGAAAGACAATTTATTATGCTCTGAAATCCAGAAGGCTTTGGAACGTGTTCAAGGGACAAACAGGCCATTTTGTGCAGAATACGTAAACGTGAAAAAAATGCAATTACCGTCCGCAGGCGTTCCGGCGTAAGATGTCAATACGGGATATGGCCACCATGGAGGGCGATGCAAGATTCCACACGTCGTGTCATGCTTTGCACAACATTAGCAAGCAGCTGTTGGGGTATTTTATCCCATTCCTCTGTCAGTGCACGAATGAGGGTGTCCTTGTTTATTGGAGGGCATTGGCGACTAGCAAGACTCCTCTCCAAAGCATCCCACACATTTTCAATGGGATTCAGATCTGGAGAACGTGCTGGCCATACGAGGCGTTGAATATCCTCGCTCTCAAGACACTCCTGGACAGCGACTGTTCGATGACATGTTGCGTTGTCGTCCATGAAAATGAATCTATCACGGACAGCACCACGGAACATGCGAACATGAGGTAGCAGAACATCATTAATGTATCGTTGGCCAGTCATAGTCCCAGTTGGAAGCACATAGAGGGACGTACGGCCATTGATCATGATGCCAGCCCATACCATGACACTACATGTCGGATATCGGTCCCTTTCCTGTATGTTTGCTGGACAATATGCAGTACCACTATCACGCCAGATCAGTTGTCGTCGACAATCAGACGATAGACTGTATCTACTCTCATCTGAGAAGAGGACAGCAGACCAGTCGTTATCAGTCCAGTTGTGATGTTGATGGCACCATTGCAAACGGGCGGTACGGTGACGTCTGGACAATGGGGTGCACACAACAGGACGGCGGGCGTATAGTCCTCCTTCATGCAAACGTCTGGCGACAGTTTTTCGGGAGATCCGCTTGCTAGTAGCAGCCATAAACTGATTTGCTACCTCACTAGCTGTGCTGCGCTGGTGTCTTTTTGTTGATAGCACTATGTACCGATCTTCTGCAGGTGTCGTACTGCGAACACGACCTCCCCGTGACGTTTGCTACACTCTCCATTTGTTTGAAATGATTTCCAAAGCCTTGAAACAACACTGTGTCTGACGTCGAACTCCCTGGCAACATCTGTTATTTTTCGCCCTTTTTCAATCTTGCCAATAATACGTAAAATCATCTAGGTAATGTCGGGAAGACATACTGAAAATTGCAAGTTCGTCAATTGATTGTTTCCCTTTCAACTTTGCGTTTGAACAACAACGGTCAATACGCGTCAAATCCTTTATATCTCTTATCAGTGCTATGACGTCACGAACAAGTTTGGCAATCCAAAATTTGCATACGCACAACACGTCTTACTGTATCCCGCACTTATGCTAATTTCCACATTTTCCTGCCTTCCATTTTATGGTTGCTATCGTTGCTATTGTCATCCGTCCTTAGCAATTGTCCGGCAGTGTATATATATATATATGATGTGTGTATGTGTGTGATCGGACTTCCCTAGGTTTTGAAACATGGTTACGCCAGTGCACCCACCTGGAAACTAAGTTATGAACACCCATGATTAAGTGCTTTGCGTTTATGTTTAGTGATCTGAGTGATTGCGCAAAATCTCCATCAAATGGGTGAGGTCTTCCTGACATGTTCTGCTCCCTCTTGAAAAGTTCGGAACCTTTCTACACCCCCCCCACCCCTTTCCAGGATGGATGAGAAAAAAAAAGTCAGGGTGATGGAATTGTTTCATGACTTTCCAGCACTTTTTAGACTTAAAGTAGCAGAGTGAGATAGCAGAATGTCTCCACGCTGAGTGAGGGAGAAACTTTTACCGTTCCCTTAGGACGTGGAAAGCTGTCCTCTCTCATTGGGTTATAGTAGAAAGTGCAGGAAACGTATATTTAATTTACTGAAATGTGGAGGGTATGGACATAGATAAAGACACACTGGTAGACGCGTGTGGGACAAAACGTCTTTAAGTTCTAGACTCGTAGTTTAGTAGGTCCACGTGGTAAATAAGTTGGTAGCATGCAGAGGCGTGACTAGATATTTCCGAGCAGGGAAACCCCCCCCCCCATCTGTCTTTCTATTTTTCGTAGATATATTGCTAATTTAATGATGCAAAATAGTAAATACATAAATTTTCATCATGTAATCCGTGGATTATCTGTTAAAATGTTATAAATTTAGGTTCTGCGGATTATACGCCGATGCTGATAATACGCCGCTTAAAAAAAAAAAAAAAAAAAAAAAAGATGTTTGCCAGCAGTGGCGGATTTAGAGTTACCGGGGCCCTGAACACAGCGTCTGTTTTAAGCCCCCCCTCACTTTGCCGGGCATCCTTAAAATATACCTCGCCCATTTTTACTCTCTCTCTCTCACTAGTGTATAAAAAAGTATTGGAATCGCAAAAACAAATTGACTTTAAGGTTTCAACATAAATACCCATTTTGTGCTCCCCTCGAACATGATCTAACTTTTTTCGTGGTGGTGGGTGAGAATATGTGGGTGTGTAGTTTGTTGTCGCCATAACTCAAAAACTATTATAGCTATCAAGATGAAATTTAATATTGAGGGTTTTTGTGATACCCTGATGAGGAGGAAATGGCTGAAGTTAAAAGTGGAAAGCCTTTTGTTAAGGAAGAGAAGTCAGAACTTTTATAAGGATGGCGACTGAACCACAGTACTTTAACGTGTTACGTAAGGTTAATAAATAAATAAATACATCGCTCTTTCCACGTTCACAGAAACACACAGCATCCGAAAATTTGTTTTTCAGCCAACCGCTGTGGAATTGAACCAACAGAACTCTCGATATCGCGCCGAGGGCGTTACATTTACGCCACGGTGGCCAACAATTCACGGTGCTATGTGTATTTAAGTCAGCTTCTGACATCATAAATCCGTAAGATGGGCTCAGCTACTGAGACGTCTCCATCTGGTGGGCATAAACGGCACTAGCTATATATATTATAGCACCAGATGGAGACGTCTCAGTAGCTGAGCCCATCTTACGGATTTATGATGTCAGAAGCTGACTTAAATACACATAGCACCGTGGATTGTTGGCCACCGTGGCGTAAATGTAACGCCCTCGGCGCGATATCGAGAGTTCTGTTGGTTCAATTCCACAGCGGTTGGCTGAAAAACAATTTTTCGGATGCTGTGTGTTTCTGTGAACGTGGAAAGAGCGATGTATTTATTTATTTATTAACTGTCGCCACGTATTTGGAGTATTTTTTCGTAAGGTTAATTTATGGTACTGCTTTAATTGAAACTTATGTTACATGCGGTGTAGGATTTGCTGTCGCATATCGTCAGATTTCACCCCACAGACAGTCCGAACATTGATGAAATCCATTCCTGTAAGACACGTTTGCGAGGTGTGGGTGAATGGTAGTGAAAAAGCTGAAACTATCTGGCTAAGCCCGCTGTATACAGCTACATGAAACATTTATCCTTGTTGAGTCACTATCTTGAAATCTGTTCGTCTTCCAGCCTCTGTTTCTGACCACGTGGAAATCATACAAGACAAAAGTAAAGCTATTTTATAAACATCTCTCTCTCCTTATCTATCTATTACTTGCGCAGGCATGCCTCCTGTGCCCTTGGTAAATAGTGGGCCCCAAGGTTATAGCACCTATAGACCCCCGCCCCGTTAATCCGGTCCTGGATGTGCCTGGTTCAACCTAGGACCATGATTGATGTCTTTTGCTTGGGTGCATAAAATTCCACCCAACTTTCATCTAAGCAAAGGAATGCGAGTTTCCAATTATTGTGACTATACCATGCAGGGATACTCATGCAATACCATAGCGAAATTCCTTCTGTGTCGTGGTTGGTTTCCGGGGTACCCACGTAACTAGTTTGCTGATTAGGACTGAATGTTCCGTCAGTATGGTATGAAGCGGTCTGTGAACCAGTAGTGTGGAAGGGCCATTTACGCCCTCAGCTAGACTGCTGCAAGGCCTCTCGGATGCGTCGTTTAGCTTCTTCTCTGGAAGCCGAAATGTACCGACCGAATCTTGAAGCATCTGTGGGTGATGTCCTGTCTTTTTTATATCTTTTCTACTAACTGTGCGCCGCCGTTTTCGCGAGGGCGTTTTGACTTACTACTCTCAGCAGAAAGCACTGTGCCACGCCCTCTGAATGTTGCTACACGACACAAAACTTCAGAGAGAACGTGCTGTTTCTTCCATTGTCACTGATAGTTTAAGCTGCTTCATCGTTATTACAATTTTCATCATAAGATCCGTTGGCACGAATTGAGACCGAGATACTGTGACTTACAACAAAGGTGCATCACATGTCGAGACGGCAAGTAGCAGTGCCGGCGTAGCTTAGTTGGAAAAACATTAGGCTCTGGAGCAGAAGGATGTGGAGTTCGAGGTCTGCCACTGGGTGTCACATTGGCGCCCGAACGTAAAAATGGATCTACCGGCCGTTAGGTTCTTCGAAAAATGTGTGATGCTCCTTCCACACATCGTCTGGAATTAGTGACAATTCTTTCTTCTTCAGGGAGTTATTTCAATCATGGTTTGCGGTGGACCAGAAACCTGCGAATTCGTGCCCCCGCCTTTCTCAAGGGAGGGATATGTGACGCACTACAAAGATGACGTACATGTCAAGACGGCAAGTAGCGGTGATAAGCCCTTGCTGGCGTAGCTTAATGGGAAAGCATTCGGCTCCGGAGCAGAAGGTTGTTGGTTGGAGTCCTGCCACCTGCAAAATGGGTTTCCCAGTAAGTACTAGGCTACCGTTAAACATTGCTTGTGTTGTATAACGTACAAGTTTGTCCGCGCCGGGCATCAAAATCGGGTCCCCCACTCCGGAGTAAGTCGCTCTCCCAACTGAGCTACGCGGATATGTGCTCTCACTGCTATCTGCCTTTATCTCATGTGCGTCCTGCGGGGCAGGCACGTCCCATCCCCCCCCGAAAGAGGGCTGGGGGCATGGCCCACGGGTTAGCCGGGACCATGTGTCGCTGTAGACAGTCATCCAATGAAGAACGTGCATTTGAGAAAACCCAGACAATTTGATGTGTGGAACGTAACATCACACTGATTTATTTTTTTCGAAGCACTGAAGAAGGGATTCTCATTTTTCCTGTCTCGCAGTGTGGAAAGAACATCACATCATTGCCAGAAACTTAACAGCCGGGTCATCCTGGAAGTTCGGGCTCCAATACAGCGTACACAAGTTTTTCCGCGCCGGGCATCGAAGTCGGGTCCCCTGACTCCGGAGTAAGTCGCTCTCCCAACTGAACTACCCGGGCATGTGGCAACTGTGACGTCACAGTTGCCATTACAGGTTTCCGAAATGTACGGGAGAAATTTCTTGCCAGAGATGACACAGCAGGAATGCAGTGTAACGCGGACTGATACCGTTCTTGCGTTCCACGGAGAGGCTGTGGTCAGGCTTCCATACCTTTAACAACAGCGCACTCGTAAGATGATTTGGAGTCTAGTTAGATGTGTAACACAGACTGCAAGCTTTTAAATGACATTTTTTTTTTATTTTAATTGTTTCATGTCTAATTCAGAAAACAATCATTAGACTGGTTTATAAGCAGCTGTCAAAAAAAAAAAAAAAAAAAATAAGGTTTTAGTTCAACAAAGAAAACAAACCAAACATTTCGATCGTAAAGGTAGCAGCAACTCATTCATATAACGTTCTGGTCTTGAGAGACGGGGTTAAGAAGAAAAGAAAAGAGAACTTGGGAAATTGTTTAGTTGATGACTTCTTAATTGGAGTAGACGTCGTCTTCATGATGAAGGTCCCTGAAGCTGTTTCCAGGTTCTGTGCATCTGCTATAATTACAGCCACGAAAAGCGACCAAAATACGAACTATTAGGCGTGCGATATGCTTCATTATATATCTCCTAAGTCTTTTCAAGGAGATTAAAAGCTTTGGATTGTGTCACTTTTGAATATGTGTGATACGATAAATACATTTTCCTCTCATCGCTATTCGAACTGCGTGAGCCACTAATTTCGTAAGAGTGAAAACACTGTTGGTGTATGGTCTGTCATTCACTATGACACTAATCATTTCACAAACCCCCACCCCAACGTGCATGCTGAGAATGGTTGTCAATGCTCACCCTTATACCGAATTAGGAGCGGAAGCATTGATCATATTAATCAGTCGAAACCAGGATTAAAATTAATCCTATAAATGACTGCTCAGTCTTGTAGGGAGACCGTAAAAAAAAAAAAATCTTGTAAAGACATATCTTATCGGACTACAAAAAAAACAACAACAGTATTTTGCACTCAATGTGAGACGTCCATTATATCGTTTTTGTCAGCTCTGAATAATTCTACTTCGGAAGTAAGAATGGCTATAAACTGACGCAGTCGGCTTAAGAAACGCTCGTAATGTGGAAACTTAAATTATAATGCTTACATATATGCTGTAGGGATGTAGAAGAGCCTTAGCGCAGCATGTAGGCGCTAAGGTACTATTTCTCTAGGAATAGCGGCAATAAGGTACTTTTCATAGTTAGGTGGTTGCAGAAGATGCGTAAAGAAATATTTTAAATGATCATATATTCGAAAATAACGAATACTGTGCTTTATATGATCATAACCGAAATATTCGTATTCTAAGGACGAAATTATACCTTCGGATCACACAACTGGACGTCTCACGGATCACAAGGGTAAAGAGATTACTGTTTATATCTGGGTATAACTTTCACCATGAGCTACTATCAGGGCTATATGCCGTCCCTGATTTGGGGCGTGGGAGGCGCACCATCCATGCTTCATGCGGATCCCAGACTACTTATCAGAAACCTACACCTCTGACCACTCGGCCACCGGGACGGCGTAAAGAGAATATAAAGTCCATTGACTAGACGGCAGTCCTCAAGATTATTTCATTGCTCGGAGAAAAAAACTGTAGAGAGAAATTGTGTAACAATTAAGGCTAAGTGATAAGAGTTTTATGAGTGCGAAAAATATTTTTACTAAGCTCTTCTTTCTTCGATTCCTCGACTGTAACACAACAGATATCTCATTCATTTACCTCAGAATCTTAGGAAAAAGGCATATTAGTCACACTGTATAAATGTGTTGTAATATTAGTTACATTTATTAAGTGTGGCTATATTACTTGGTTACATCTGTTCAGTGTGACTCAAATAATAATCCACAATGAACATTTGAAATCGTTTGAAATGACAGAGCGGTTTTAAAAAACCCTGCATATCTTTAGGATGTGACTAACAAGCAACATTTCTTTCCTTTACTAAAAAAATGCTCAAATTAAGCGCTTTAAATAAAAGTAATTAGTAATAAGTTTTAAAAACATACTGGACGATAAAAATAGCAAATCTGAATTCAGAATGTTTTTGAAACCTTTGAGCCTTTCCAAATTTTTTCACCTAATCATTTACCTCTAAGACGTTTTTTTAATTCGAACTACATCACTGATACGCTGTAAAGTAAAACGAAACAGAAACATTATGCTGCAAAGCAGGACCGTAGCCAGGTCCCAGACACATATAATATTTGATTCATTTTGACAATTGGTAATTAGTTTATTTAATTGATATTAATTTTCAATGGAATGAGTTTTGTTGTTGTGCAGAATTTGTATTTATTGTGAAAGTTTTGGTGATTTGTTGTATTTTGTGAGTTTTATTGGTGAATTTGTTTACTTTATTTGTAAAATCAGTTTATGATTGTGGCACATATTGTATCTTTACTGAGTATTATATTACTTTTCTTAATATTGAACAGCAGAAATTTTATAAAATAAATAAATAAATTATGAAAAAACTGGAGGATGGGGCTGAATGGTCATCTGCGGGGGGGGGGGGGGGCTCTGTGTTCAACTGAATTTTCCCACGAGTACAGGCGCAATTTTGGTTTTAATCTCCTTTTGTTAATTTACTTCATTAGCGAATAATTATGCGAAAAATTAAAAAAAAAAATAAGATACAAAATATGAAATAAGAAGGGAAGGGGAGAAAGAAAAGATAACTCTTTTGAAATATAAAAAAATAAATCACATTCTTTGAATTTTTTTTATGGTGTTTGAGCTACGCGTTCCTTAACGCTAAGTTCGTTGCCTACAAAGCATTTCTTTGTAGGCAACGAACTACCTGGGAGCTTTTAGACAGCAGCTTAGCATCTCATAGTCACTTACCAAATGACGAACAGGAGTCTTGCCTTCTGCCCAACTACGCCTCCATCTCCGTCACTCTTTCTTTCTAATTTTTTGTTTTGTTTTTGGTAATGTTCTTTAAAATTTACGTTTCTCCGAAAAAGGAGAGAACCCCCCCCCCCCCTCCGGCATTTCTCTCTTCCTGGCCAAAAAAACCAACAAGCCATTGTCACCACGTGGCAGAGAAACATCGACGCAGCTGCTCCTACTGATTGATCTTCAAAAGTAATTTCTCTGTAGTTATTTATCGTTTGTGTAGTATCAGTTCAGTTTTTCTTGTTTTTAAAAATTGCACGACACAAAATAAGAAAACGCATTTATACTTATAATGAAATACAAAAGTCAGTTTCATAAACCAGCGAAAATAACAGTTCAAAGAATTAACAACAACGTGTATTTTCCATTGGGGGTATGCTTGCCTTGCAGGGGGCTGGGCCCCCTCTAGCCCGCTGCTAGCTACGGCCCTGTTGCAAAGTCTGACGCTGGAACTTTCCTTTCTGCCGCTCCGGTGACGAAATGGTCAGAGGCGCCTCCGAGATGGGCCTGAGTTCGAGTCCCTGATAAAGCATAGGGGATCTGTTTGCCTTACAGCGCTAGCTCTCCTGGAGCTAGTGACCCAAAATTAGGGACGAATAAAATAAGTTAGTAAAATCATGCAATGCATTGATTACAATACGCTTTCCAACATACCAGAAATCATTACTCAAGTTATGAGGATAATGGCTGTGGAATAAATCTCGGTCCTGTGCCCTGACCTTTGATCTCATTTCGATTATATTTAACAGAACCGGTTCAGTATACCTCCGAAATAACATGATAAAGTTTTGTCGCAATGGAAGCATTTTTACGTAAGTTATGATGCATAAGGGCTATGGAATAGATTTCGCTCCTGTGTCCTAACCTTTAACCCCATTTCGCCCATTTTCAATAGAATTCGTTCCCAGGCAGGCCCCTACAACATACTAACATTTCATCCAAATCGAAGAATTTTTACGTAAGTTATGACGCATAATGGCGATGGAAGTGATTCCGCTCCTATGTCCTGACTTTTGACCCAATTTCGCCCATTTTCAATAGGGTTTGTCCCCTACCAGATACTAAAATTTGACTAGAGTCTCATTTTTACTCAAGTCCAAGGGCAAACTGCTTAAACAAATTTAACAGCTGAGGTCACCGTTCGGTTTAATACTGTCTTCATCGAAGCCTTCATACAACTGGCTGACGGCTGCTGAATTACCCTCGACACTTGATTCATTTCCACAACCGTCCTCTATTAAAGGCTGCGTCAACGGCATTTGGGACACAGCATTTTTCATCACGAAGTTCAAGAGATTTTGGCTGCTTTTCGGCAACAGACTCCACGTATGAGCTTTGCATATTGTTACTGCTCGCAAAGCATATAGCACAACTATCTGTTGTGTACGAGCTGTATGTGGTACTTAAAGGAGCGCGAGGTTGTTTTTCTTGATAACTTCCGATTAAATTGCAAGCCGTGATTTGTTTTGGGAGAGGCTGCTTATATCAAGGCTGGGGTGCTGCATCTTGCCTGATAAATTTAGTCCCACTTTGTCTCCCCTTATAAGTCGGTTCTAGCATCGTGGGATTACAGAGTTTGTATAGTGGATTAATATCACCGTTTGAAGATTCTTTTGTGGTGCCATTTCAATAATTCGCATTGGGCGTTTCAGTCTCACTGTCTTTCTGATTGCTTCTCAGATATTTATTTTTTCTGTTAGAGCTGCACCCGACATGAAGCCAACTTTTACGTTTGGCAGTAACACTACTGAATCCACAATTGTTTGACAAAGCGTTTATCAGTTTGAATATCCCCTGGTGTGTCACAATTATTTTGCTTTTACTTTTGAATCTCAGTACCCTTAGTTCCACTTACATTTTCAGTTACAAATTTATCATTTTCATCTACTTTGGTTACTTTCGCCTCAAAGGTTTCAGCAGAACAGGAGGTTTCGTCGATGTTTTGTGTACAAATGATGTCGATTTTTGTTTTTTCATAGCTGATTTTTGGAACTTCTGTGCCTGAAGAACATTCTACTTTAGATATGTGCTCCTATTGTGTCATGGTTATGTCATCCACAGTGTTGGTTTCAAAGATGGGAGCACAGCTTTTCATAGAAATGGCGTTTTCTGAAATCATTTTGTCACCTGAATATCATCGTTACTGTCTGAAATATTATTCGCTACGTTATTGGAGAGTGAGTCACTGTTTTTACTTAGGCTATTCATGTTTCCCGGAAGCCTACTGCTTTCTGAATATCCTTCATCGTGATGAACTTCATTGGATTCATTTTTCACTTTGGGAGCTGTAAGAACGGACATATTAACTATGTTAATTTATAATAATACTGAACATTATGTTACTTTTTCATGAAGAAAAAGACATTACACGCCCAAAAAGGCGACAGAAAGTTCGCGAACATTTTTATTTTTCAGATGTCGAGAGCCTCAAACAAAAAACTTTAGTTTCTTACGCCTTAGAAAGGGAGAGGCCTTTTCGACGAACTGATAACATCTTCAATGATACCGCGACTTTTACTGTACATTGTCAGTGTCGCCCAGACGCCAAAAAGTCTAGAAAACAGCCATCTACCTTTGTGCAAATATAACAATGTATATTGTGTTAGTGTAAGAATGTACTTCGGCGGTAGGATTACTTTCTCAAAGGAGGCACTTACTAATGGACAGATCTGACAGAACCGCAGAGACACGGAGGGTAGGATTAAAACCCATCAGCAAGGCACGCTGAGCCAACGCACAGGGTGTGGTCGGCGAAGGGCATCAAATGTAAACCACGTGGCCGGAGAAGGCGAGCCACATCAACAGGTCAGCGAGAGGGCAGGGTCAGCGCCGAGGTCTTTGCGCATGCGTAGCACGGAGGAGGGGAGACGAGCAGGTCTCTTGAAGAGGATCTGTTAGTCAGTCTGCTTTCGTCCAACGGAGAGAGTAGTTCTCCGGTAAAAGGGGAAGCGAAGCGTTTGCCCCCCCTTTTTTTTTGTGAGCAGAGGGACGCTCCGACGACGGAGGTCCGACGCTCTAATTGAGTTTAGCGAGCATCTATCCTAAAAGAGATAGAGTGCTCGGCTACAGCGGTACAGGTCCCAATCAGGACTCCCGCTGGCGCATCAGATATTCCTCTACAGTGAATTCGATCTTAGCGCAGGCTAAGATTGAAATGTATTGACAGAGAAGAATAGATAGACTACTATTCATAATAGTCGCAGAGATATAGATCTACCTAATAGTAGGTAGATTCTTTCTAGAACGTCAACACCGAGATAGATTTTTCGGAAGTGGTTATCCTAGCTTTCGTGTCCACGCCACTGTTCAGGTCTGATGCTTAGGGAAACCTGATGTTAGATAAAGAGTAATCCACCGCCGTCAGGAACCTAACTGATTATGCAATAAATGTTTGTGTTTTTAATAGTAACTCCTCTTGATATCATTATATCTTAGTATGAGTATTATTCTGTCCGTTCAGCTGTTTCGATCCGCCTTCCCGAATCACAGATTTCATATTAAAGTGGGGAAGGCTTCGTTTGTTCGTTCAAATAAGTTTGAGGAGTGTTTCAGAGAAACACAAACACTTCCTTGTGTCTGTGAGAAGCCCTATAGCGTGGACGCATCAGATTCATAAGTAGGAGGCGGAGCCACGACACGTAACCAGTACCTTCGCTCTCACAGGAGCATCATCCAATTTACTTTCTGTACAAATATCAAAGTCAGGCATCTGCGAACTAATAATTTCTCTGTCACGAATATTTTGCTCATGATACTTTTGAATCTCAGTAGCCTTAGTTCCACTTAGATTTTCAGTTGTAACTTCATCATCTTCATCTGTTTTGGTTACTCCCGCCTCAACAAAAGTTTCAACAGAACAGGAGACTTCTGTTGGCATACAGCTCACTGAAACCGTTTCAGTTGATACTTTACTTTTGCTTTGCTTTCCTATGCGAGACCCACTTTTCTGATGAAACACGTTATGGTCAACAGCTCGTTTGACAGGGGGCTCTGATCTTTCATTTTCATTCTGTCCCGCTGTAGTAATATTAATCTCCCTTTCACATAACTTTCGAAGAAAAGACAAAATTCTAGCTCACTATGGACGAAAAACTCATGTTTGAATTCATAAAGGAAACAAGGCTCCTCTTTACCTTTTATTGGCGTGGCGGACTGAATCCGAAATGGATAAGTTGACGAATAAAGTTTTCTAAACGTGTAATTCCTAATGCTTTTGGTTTCTTGTTAATGAAAAAATGCCAATGCGTAGTTTTCTCCTTCGTTTCTGTTTATACGGCATTTTTAAGACACCAACTAAGGATTCACAACAGAAAAGATAGCGAGAAGAGGAAATAGCGAGACTGAAGCCAAGAACAAACAATAACAATGCCAATACGATGCGGTTAACGGATACGCAAGCGAATGAATCTATTGAATAGTAAATCGACAAACACTTAGGGATGGTGTCATACGTCATCTTGGGCCACCGAATTTTTTTTTTTTTTTTGGGTTGACGACCACTGTGAGCAACTCAATGGGCTATAAGCAGCCACCCGTCCCTAATCTCTTTAGGGCCACTGGCTTAAGGGAAGAGAGAGAGCCAGGGCCAGAAGACAAACACAACATACGTGCCTCACCAGGATTCGAACCCGGACCTCTTTCGGACGAATGATCAGAAGCCATCGTTTAGACCACTGTGCCACCGGGGCGGCCCACCGACTTTCTAACAGGTCTATTTGTCATGAATTTAAAGTAGGAGATGTATACTATTTTTCGTTTTTTTTTTTTTTTTTTCAATAGTTTTCACTGAGGTTTTTTTTTTTTCGTCACTCTTGTTAGCATTCGAAATTGGTTTTGGACTACGTGTGGTTCGTTCAACTACATTCAATGACGTACGTAGAATGGAAGGAAGATACAACCACAAATATCTAAATATTCACCGACTGTTACATGACGTCACGACTCCAGACGTAGAACTCAATAAACGGACAGTCTCTAACTTTTGTGCGTAGTCACAATCAAAAAATGCTCAAAAGATATCCTGGGGCAAGTCTGACGTCACTAAACATTCCCCATAGCCTGGTGGAGACTGTCGTAGATAGTCGTGATTCAACATACTTTAGTGCTGCGCACCGCTAAACACGTTTCGCCATAGTAGTACTGTGACATTTGTACTTAACGAAAATTACAAGACATGACATCGGGCAACGTTTTTTTTTTTTTTTTTTTTTTTTTGATTGGAGGTTTAACGACCACCGTGAGCAACTCAATGGGCTATAAGCAGTCGCCCGTCCCTAATTTAGGGTCACTGGTTCCAGGGAAGGGAGAGAGCCAGTGCCGTAAGACAAACACAACATCCATGCCTCACCGGGATTCGAACCCGGACCCCGTTCGGACGAATGATCAGAGGCCATCGCTTAGACCACTGCGCCACCGGGGCGGCCGGGCAACGTTTAGTGTGATATCTCGAAGGGTTATGGTCCGAATCGACGAGCTGTGGATAGTTCGCTAACAATTTTTACCCCCATAATAATAATAATAATAATAATAAAAGAAAGGCATTCCTTCATGCGAACACAAGAGTTGCTATGGCAGAAGGCAATGTCTCATACATTATTTCGGCAAATGGAATCAAACGGCTCTAATGTGCTCATCTTTGGCAACGAAATACTCGTACATTTCCTTGAACCCAAATTAGGTCATGGCAATATTGCAGCAGGCATCTCCACCTGCGTTGTACAATCCCATTTTTATTTAGGTAGTGGCACTTATTTGGTTGACCCAGGTTATAATACTGGTATTTTCTAGATTACCGTGCCAAATGAGAGTTGGACAAAAAAACAAACAAACATAAAAATAGAAACTCGATTGTTTCCCGTGTAACGTAGATGGCAAGCCGTTACCATTCTTTTTAAATACAGAATGCTGGCCTACCACTGATGACGTGGCTGCAGTACTCCAGTCTTTGTTCTTAAGTGCGAAACAACTTAAAAACACATTACAAAACCACTCACTCGCACATTCTTGATAAATAAGTATAAAGGACACCGTCTCTGTACGAACAAATGAATAAGAAAATCAAGGAACTAATAAAAATTAAAAGCCGTAAAACTTTCAATTCATTAGTTTAATCTAAAGATACACATTAGTACTTTTCGGCCACTTTGGTCCCATCTTCACACAACTGAAGGTACCATCTTCACACATCTTGAGACACTTTGATCCCATTTTCACATATCTTGGGCCACTTTGGTCCCATCTTCACACATCTGAAGACGGGACCAAAGTGGCCCGAAAGTACTAATGTGCATGTGCACGGCTTTTAATTTTTATTGGTTCCTTGATTTTCTTATTCATTTGTTCGTACAGAGACGGCGTCCTTTATACTTATTTATTTAACTTAAAAACAGTCTTGAGCCACTTTGATCCCATTTTCACATATCTTGGGCCACTTTGATCCCATTTTCACATATCTTGGGCCACTTTGATCCCATTTTCACATATCTTGGGCCACTTTGGTCCCATCTTCACACATGTGTGAAGATGGGACCAAAGTGGCCAAGATATGTGAAAATGATATGTGAAAATGTGAAAATGGGATCAAAGTGGCTCAAGACTGTTTTTAAGTTAAATAAATAAGTATAAAGGACGCCGTCTCTGTACGAATAAATGAATAAGAAAATCAAGGAACCAATAAAAATTAAAAGCCGTGCACGTGCACATTAGTACTTTCGGGCCACTTTGGTCCCATCTTCACTCATCTGAAGACGGGACCAAAGTGGCCCGAAAGTACTAATGTGCACGTGCACGGCTTTTAATTTTTATTGGTTCCTTGATTTTCTTATTCATTTATTCGTACAGAGACGGCGTCCTTTATACTTATTTATTTAACTTAAAAACAGTAACTAACTATAGCCAGAAGTTTGTATTCAGGAGGTTATGATGCATTTTAGAAGTCTTTAATGACGTCATTACTATACGTTTTCCTAAAAAGTTTTTTTTTCGGGGGAGGGGGGGGCGGTCACCGTGAACAACTTGACGGGCTATAAGAATCGCCTGTCCTTAATTTAGGATCACTGGGTCCAAAAAAGGGAGAGAGCCAGTATTGTAAGATAAATACAGTTCGAACCCGGACCCATGCTCAGAAGCCGTTGCGCCAGCAGGGCGTCATGAAAAGTTTTGAAAACTGGTGGACTAGTATGTAAGTAAATTTTTGAACTGAATAAGTATGAAATTTTGAAGTCTGTAAAAATGTCGTTCTTTTTCTTTTCTTTCTTTCTTTCTTTCTTTCTTTCTTTTTCGACGTACGACATAATACTGTCAATGACTAGCTGAATCGGGCTGAAAAAGGTCAAGCTCCTTTCTCAGTTTAAAAAACAAAATGATGCATATTTTTACAACTTTTTTCGTGAATAATATCGACGGATATTTACAACTCGCAGTTGCTTTAAATACATTTCATTTCGGATAAAATGTGTCCTTTGCACCTGTTCGTGGTCCACAAAACACGCGATCTGCTATCAGAAGTAATTAATTTCAAGAGCCGTATAAATACGCATGGAATGGATCTTTCCCCCAGTCCTTTGGAAAAAAGTACGTGACAATTACTGTCTGTCCATATATCATCATCATCATCATTGCCAACCATTATCAATCCACTGCTGGACGAAGGTCTCTCCAAGCCTCTTCCACAACGGTCTGTCTTGTGCCAGTCTCCTCCATGTCACTCCCGCATACTTTCGAATTTCATCCACCCATCTTCCACGTGGTCTTCTTCTGGGTCTTTTTCCTGTCCCTTGGAATCCAATCTAAAATTTCGACTGTCCATCGATGGTCTGTCCTTCTGGCAGTATGTCCAGCCCATTGCCATTTCAGGGATTTAACTCTGATCATGATGTCTTCCACTCTTGTCATTTTTCTGATCCACGAGTTCCTCTTCTTATGTCTCCTGGTTACACCAAGCATGCACCTCTCCATGCTACTTTGAGTTGTCTGCAGCCTTTGTATGCCTCTTTTAGTTAAGGTCAACGTCTCTGCACCATACGTAAGCACTGGAAGGATGCATTGATCAAACACTTTTCTTTTAAGACATAATGGCATATTGCTCTTGAAACCAAAAACTCTCCAGGCAAGTATTATACGCCGATTAATTTCTTCATCAATGTAACCCTCACTTGATATCTGCTGTCCAAGATAAACGTACGCATCTGTTATCTCCAGCTTTTCTCCATCAATAGATAAATCTTCATTTCTTGTAAAAGTATTGAACATCACTTTTGTCTTCTGAAAGTTCATTTTTAATCCCACTTCTTTACGCTTGTCAGCAAGTTCCTGGATCATACTCTGCAGCTCTGATGGGGAAGTTGCAATAATGACTACGTCATCAGCAAGACGAAGGTGAGTTAGATAATCTCCATTAACCTTTATCTCTTTGTTTTTCCAGGTCAGTGATTGAAAGATATTTTTCAATTTGGCATTAAAGAGCTTGGGAGATATGGTGTCACCTTGTCTCACTCCCTTTCCAATTTTTATGTGTGCTGTATTCTCAAACAGCCGAATCTTTGCACTTGCATTTTCATAGATGTTACTAATAATATTAATGTATGCATCTTCAATACCGCAGAATTTCAAAGCCATTGTAACTGCTAATGGTTTTCACTGAATCAAAGGCCTTTTCATAATCAATAAAAGCCACGCACAATGGAAGTTCATATTCCCTCGCTCTTTCAATTAGTTCTCTCAGTACGTGGATATGATCTATTGTGCTGTAGCCACTCCTGAATCCAGCTTGTTCTCTCGGTTGAGCCATGTCCAGTGTTACCTTCAAGCCGTGTGAAAGAACTTTAGTGAAGATTTTATAAACTACTGATAGGAGGCTGATAGGTCTGTAGTTCATAAGATCCTCAATGTCACCTTTTTTATGTAGCAGGATCATTGTAGTGTTGTTCCAATCCTCAGGAATCTTCCCTTCATTAAGGCATCGAGTGAAAACTTGGACGCCTACTGTTTCAATTTCTCCACTTGCTTCTTGTATGATGTCTACAGTAATCCCATCTTCTCCTGGAGCTTTTCCCCACTTCATGTTCTTGATTGCATGTGCAACTTCTGCTGGGAGGACTGGAAGAACTCTGGTACTGGTACCTTTCATGATGTCTGGAGTACATGTATCATCCCTTTCATATAATTTGGAGTAGAAATCTTTCGCTCTTGTCAAAATTTTGCCTCTATTTCTTGTTACAGAACCATTTTCTTTTCTCAGTGCCATAATCTGTTTTCTTCCCTTACTAAGATGTCCCTTTGCTATCTTTAGGCTTTGGTTGTTTTCAATTGCTTTCCTCACTAGTTCACAGTTGAATTTCCTTACGTCTACAGTGATACTTTTTCGTACTGTCTTGCATAGCTCTATATATTCCACTTTAAAAGTCACATCTTCTTTAGTTATCCTCATCTCTCTTCTTTTTGGCATCAACATTTTGGTTTTTCCTGATAATTTGTTCACATGCAACTTGTTCTTAGACCCAGCTAATCTTGTTGCCGTTCCCGTAAGAGCTTTGGTTACTTTCCTGTTAACTTCAGAGATGTCCACTTCTTCTGAAGTTAGGCCTACTAGAGCAGAGAATCTGTTCCTCAGTTCCAGTTTAAAGGTATTATGATGCTTTTTAAGGTTGGTCACGTCAATACACTTTATTTTATGAGCTTGCCATGCTCGAGGTTAGCATTGAGGTTCATCTTACATCTTACCACTCTATGGTCACTACCTGTGTTGAACTTGTTCAGCACGCTGCAGTCTTCCATGACAAATTTCTTGTTACACATAATAAAATCAATTTCACTTGTCCATCCATTGGGATGCCTCCATGTTCATTTCCTTTGCGGCTTTTTCTTGAAAAAGGAGTTCATGATGAAAAACCCTTCTGCCTCTGCAAACTCTACGAGGGTATTTCCACGCTGGTTTCTATTGCCGTGACCGATTTTACCTACTGAAGTTTCGTTCTGTTGCCGTTGCCCTATTTTTGCATTGAAATCTCTCATAATTATCTTCAAGTGCAGCTTGCCTTTATTATTTAGATGACGAATTTCCTCATAAAATTCTTCAATTTCTTCTTCAGGATGACTTGTGGTGGGTGCATAAGTTTGAATAATCTGAGCCTGGTATCTTCTCGAGAGTTGGATAACGAGTCGTGCAGCTCTGTCAGAGGAACTTTCAACTTCTACAACTTTATCCTTCAGTTTCCTGTTTATTATAAATCCAACACCACTAGTTTTGCCAGTATCTGTCCCACGATAATAGAAGAGATGTCCACTTTTCAGTTCAATGAGATCTTCTCCTTTTCTCCTTACCTCACTTAGCACGACGATGTCCCACTTGTTCCTTTGTAGTTCCTCTTCCAATTCAAGAAATCTTGAATCATAAGATAGGGATCAACGGACACCCCTTCAAAAGCAAATGAACGGACCCGATGCGTAGTTAAGATGCGCGGTGCAGCTCAAACAGTATAAAAACAAAGCTGCAGCTGACAGCGATCATATCGCACTGTGAGGTTGAGTGAAAATGTCGCATCGGGAGAAAACCGACTTTGAGAAAGGAAAGATAGTTGGGTGTTATATTAGTGGGTTCTTCATATGAGAAATCGAGAGGCGTTTAAACATACCCAAGTCAACTGTTTTGGATGTACTGAATAAGTGGAAGACACATGGCGTGCCTGAAGCAGCAAAACGTAACGGCAGACCAAAGAAAATCAGTGATAGCGGACGTCGAAGCCTCAGGAGAGTCGTTACAGCTAATCGTCGGATTACTGCACACTGAGGTCTTGTGGAACTTCGGTATGTACACGAAAATCCTGGAACCTCGGTATGTACACGTACCATTTGCAGAGAACTTCATCCCATGGGTTGCTGTGGTGGTGCGGCTGCTCATAAGCCTTTCATCTCCACTCGAAGTGCTAGTCGTCGTTTAGCATGTTGTAAAGAACTTTTATCGCGCACCATAGATCAACAGAAACGGGTCCTATGGACTGATGAATCCAGATACACGATCCATCAGTCTGATGGCCATGTGTGGGCATGGCGGCAGCCGGGGAAAAGCTATTTACCACAGTGTACTGTTCCTACGGTCAAGTTTGGAGCTGGCAGTGTACTTGTGGGGGTGTTTTTCGTGATATGGTCCCGGCCCATTGGTTATCGTGGTTAACCAGCTCGTCAACCTCGATATTCTGGACAATTATGCCCTACCAACTCTGTGTCAATACTATGGAACCGAGCCTTGTTGATACCAGCAGGATAATGCACCGAACTATAAAGCCAAGACTGTTACGACGTGTGTAAAGATCGCCCGTGATCAAACAATCGCTTGTTAATTTATCTAATTTTATTGTTGTAATGAACACGTGCGGACAGACGTTTCATTCCGCCATTTTGTTGTTTTAACAAAGAACTGTGAACATTCTTCACCACGTGAAGCATTTTAATCTCATGTGAAGATTAAAGGAGTGGTGCATGAACGCCTGGGACACCTGACCTAGAAGAGTCAGCTGCTCGAGTTTTCTGTTAAGAGAAGTTGTCTTGCAGCTTTTGTGTACATGAAATGTTGTAATCGCCTGCGGGTATCAGACGGCATTCCTGGGCTCAGGTATTTCACTTGCTGGAAGGGGTAACTAGAATTTTCTTGCGCATGCGTAGTAGAGTAACGGAAAAGGTCAAGGCGGTCTAGTGGAGGACAGTCGAGCTTCGTTTGTCAAGGAGAGAGGGTCCAAGTTCGGACACCGGTTTGACGTAATGTATATATACACTGCTGGACAACTGCTAAGTACGGATCATAAACGGCTATATAGCGCATAAAAAAGTAAGTGTGGTTGGATGCCAAGTGAAATAAAATAATGTCAGAATGCCAGGACATTACAAGAAAGACAATTTATTGTGCTCTGAAATCCAGAAGGCTTTGGAACGTGTTCAACGGGCAAACAGGCCATTTTGTGCAGAATACGTAAACGTGAAAAAAATGCAATTACCGTCCGCAGGCGTTCCGGCGTAAGATGTCAATACGGGATATGGCCACCATGGAGGGCGATGCAAGATTCCACACGTCGTGTCATGCTTTGCACAACATTATCAAGCAGCTGTTGGGGTAATTTATACCATTCCTCTGTCAGTGCACGGATGAGGATGTCCTTGTTTATTAGAGGGCATTGGCGACCAGCAAGACTCCTCCCCAAAGCATCCCACACATTTTCAATGGGATTCAGATCTGGAGAACGTACTGGCCATAAGAGGCGTTGAATATCCTCGCTCTCAAGACACTCCTGGACAGCGACTGTTCGATGTCATGTTGCGTTGTCGTCCATGAAAATGAATCTATCACCGACAGCATCACGGAACATGCGAACATGAGGTAGCAGAATATCATTAATGTATCGTTGGCCAGTCATAGTCCCAGTTGGAAGCACATAGAGGGACGTACGGCCATTGATCATGATGCCAGCCCATACCATGAAACTACATGTCGGATATCGGTCCCTTTCCTGTATGTTTGCTTGACAATATGCAGTACCACTATCACGCCAGATCAGTTGTCGTCGACAATCAGATGATAGACTGTATCTACTCTCATCTGAGAAGAGGACAGCAGACCAGTCGTTATCAGTCCAATTGCGATGTTGATAGCACCATTGCAAACGGGTGGTACGGTGACGTCTGGACAATGGGATGCACACAACAGGACGGCGGGCGTATAGTCCTCCTTCATGCAAACGTCTGGCGACAGTTTTTCGGGAGATCCGCTTGCCGGTAGCAGCCATAAACTGATTTGCTACCTCAGTAGCTGTGCTGCGCCGGTGTCTTTTTGTTGATAGCACTATGTACCGATCTTCTGCAGGTGTCGTACTGCGAACACGACCTCCCCGTGACGTTTGCTACACTCTCCATTTGTTTGAAATGATTTCCAAAGCTTTGAAACAACACCGCGGCTGACGTCGAACTCCCTGGCAACATCTGTTATTTTTCGCCCTTCTTCAATCTTGCCAATAATACGGCCACGCGTAAAATCATCTAGGTGATGTCGGGAAGACATACTGAAAATTGCAAGTTCGTCAATTGATTCTTTCCCTTTCAACTTTGCGTTTGAACAACAACGGTCAATACGCGTCAAATCCTTTATATCTCTTATCAGCGCTATGACGTCACGAACAAGTTCGGCAATCCAAAATTTGCATACGCACAACACGTCTTACTGTATCCCGCACTTATGCTAATTTCCACATTTTCCTGCCTTCCATTTTATGGTTGCTATCGTTGCTATTGTCATCCGTCCTTAGCAATTGTCCAGCAGTGTATATATATCAAAAGTATACAGCGGGGTGGACGGGAGGGAGGGTTCCTTTGTCCACCGGGTCTCGCGGAAAGCATTGTGAAAAGGCAGCACGTGGTCAGCACGAGAAACCTGAACGGGAAGCTATCAGAAATTCGCGAAGCAAATAGTTAACGGAATAATAAAGTTTTGCTGTTTCAATTTTTTATCTCCGTGTACTGGTCTGAGTTTGGTTGATGTAATAATTCTTCTAAGCAAGGACGCCTTCAGCCGTCTTGATAGCCATATCTCATAGTAAAGGCAAGGCGGTAGCTCGCTATATACGGCGGGAATCAAAAGGTATAATCCAAGGTATTATCTAAGATACACGTATATTCAAAGATTTAAGAATTTATATGTCTATCCCTACAGCGTGATTTGACGATAATTCCGTATTGTGTGTGGACTGGCAAACACAGAGCCCTGATCTTAATCCCATAGAGCACCTATGGGATGAATTAGAGCGCCACATAAGAAGTTTGGAACCAAGGCCTACTATTAAGCAACAGTTAGCGGCAGCATTATGTACTGAATGGAAGCGCATACCTATCGCTGTGTTGCAAAACCTTGTCGAAAGCATGTCTCGAAGGGTCAGTGCATGCATTAAGGCCAAAGGTGGACCGACACCGTACTAATGTATGTCAATAAATGCTATGTTGTGTTTCTCTTCTAGGTGTCCGGTGACTTTTGTCAATATGGTGTTTATATATACACTGAAGAGCAATTGAATTAAAGATACCTGTCTAGTAACATGTAGCACCACCTTTCGCCCTGATGACGGCGGCGATCCGTCTCGGCATGGATCCCACAAAACACCGGAAGCGTTGGGAAGCCATACAGATCCACGACCCCTTAACAAGCTCCCACAGTTCTCGAAGATTTGATGGAGGGGGTCAGAGCCTCGAACATCTCTCTCGATGGCATCCCAGATGCGCTCGATGGGATTGAGGTCAGGTGACCTAGCTGGCCAAGGAAGCGAGGTCACGTCGGTGGAGTGTTCATCCAACCATTCGGATACGATTCAGGAGCGATGGCACGGTGCATTGTCTTGTTGCAGGATGAGGTCCCCAGTGGGATGTTGAAGACGCACAACGGGAGCAAATGGTCGTCCAGGATATCCCGGTAACGTTGACCTGTGAGGGACGATGTCACACGTACCAGGGGTCCCATTTCAGTCCACGTAAACAGTCCCCAGACGAGAATGCCACCCCCACCAGCTTGAAGAGTACCCTGCTGGCAAGAAGGATCCATCGCTTCATGTGGTTTGCGACGTACTCGTATCCTTCCATTCGCATGTACCAACGTGAATCTCGACTCATCAGTCCAGGCAACATTTTCCCACAAGTCTAGGGTCCAGTGGCGATATTTTCGCGTCCATGCCAATCTTTGCACCCTGTGATGTGCTGTCACCCAGCAAAAACAGTCTTGCTGGGCCAGAACTGGGCCATTGCTGGCAGCCAGCACTACCAGCAATGGCCCAGCACTATGTTGCCGCTGCCGAACCGTCAATAAAATGTCCGGGCGGCCAACAGAAGGGCCAGCAGTTCAGGCCAACAGCTGGCCAACAGTTGGCACCCCATCAGTTGTCATATGCCATAACAGGGCCAACAGTGGTTCATCACAGGCAGTAGCTGCCACAAGTGGCCCTGCAAACACGTGCCAGAAATGATGGCTAGCCTAGTGTGCCGTTAGTGGCAGCCGGCAACCACGTGACGCAACTGGGGGCTTGCCGAATCTTGTCCGCCAATTTCCCAGTATTAGCCATAATAATAATTAAAAAAAAAGCAAAGATGACCACAGTTTCCCAAGGCTACAATTTTTTTTTCTACCCTTACGAAGCTTGTGAATTAACGCACTGCGTTGGGGAAATTTTCTCAACAGATCGGAAAAACACCTGTTTGTAACTGGGTAGATTTGTACCTGGGCGTTCGCTTGGTAGCTGAGCTCTCTACCGACCGGACTAATTTGCTACGAACGAGCATATGCTGAAAGCTGTCTGTTTGGTATGCAATGTGTAATCGAATGCTTCCCTCTTTCATTTTACAATATTGCGAGGTATTTTTCATAAAAGTCAGTTTCATATAATTGATAAATTAATTTTTTCAACGTAACGATAGTTTTTTTTTTTTACCTTAAGGGAACTTCACTCATTTTCAAGGCGTGTACATACTTAGAGTCGCTTTCCAAAGTTTTGTACTGTCCTTGTCGTCTTGAAAAGAGATTGTTGAATAAATATATATTTACCCGGGTTCATGTCACATTCTGTTACATTTTTAACGTTGAGGCTTTCCTTTCCGTTGTCCGAAGCTACATTTGCTTTAAAGAGTAAAAAATATTTTATTTTACTTCTCGTTATTTTCAGAAGCGAATTCCTCCCAGTCTTGTGTATTCAACCCATGGATGAGCACACCACATAGCGTTGCTTTTTTTTTCTTTCATATAATTAATAAATTTTGTACGCGTATAATTCTTTTGTTTTTCCAACAAACGTTGTTTTACTGGTTTTCCAGGATATTTGTTTCAAGCGGTTTCAAATTTTTTCTTGTTATTCATGGGAATGGAGTGGGTGTATTTCATGGCTATAATCTAGTATTTCACGGCTTAATCTGATATCTTCGTCGACGTAAAATTTCATTCTTAACATCCACTAAAATAACACGATGGCGATAGCGTCGTCTTCAACTAACTGGTACCATGAGAGACACAGCAAGTGTTGCTTCTGCGCATGCGCAGTTCCGTTGCTTCCACCTGCTGTTGGGGGTTGCATTGGTTGCCAGCAACGGGCCACTAGTGGCACTTGCTTGGAGGCCCACAATTCACGGCGATGCTGCCGGGCCACCAATGGCTCGCTAACTGATAGCGCTGCCACCAACGGACCACTACCGGGCCGTGAGCGGCAGATTTCAGCCAGCAGTGACCCATCACTGCCAGCTGGTGGCCAGCAGTTTCCCAACACTTGTGTTTTTGCTGGGCAGTTTTTATTCTAATGTCATATTCACAACGTTTACACAGCGAATCATGTTAATAATACTGGGCGTTTACTTAGGCACGAAATATTAATTCATAGGCCCTAGGCCTAAGCCTTTTTAATAGTTTTTATTCTATCAATGCCATATTGACAACGTTTACAGCAAATCAAGTTAATAATATTACGCTTTTACTTGGGCACGAAACATTAATTCATAGGCCCAGACCTAGGGCCTATGAACGAATATTTCGTGCCTAAGTAAAAGAGCAATATTATTAGATTTTTTTTTGTGTGTAAACGTTGTGAATATGGCATTGATAAAGTAAAAACTATTAAAAAGGCCTAGGCCAAGGGCCTATGAATTAATATTTCGTGCCTAAGAAAACGCCCAATATTATTAACTTGATTTTCTGTGTAAACGTTGTGAATATGGCATTCGTAGAATAAATACTGGTAAAAGGGCATAAGCCTAGGCCTAGGGCCTGTGAATAAATATTTCGTGCCTAAATAAAAGCGTTATATTATTAACTTGATTTGATGTGTAAACGTTTTGAATATGACACTGGTAGAATAAAAAAACTGTTAAAAAGGTCTATGCCTGTGGCCTATGACTTTAATATTTAGTGTCTAAGTAAAAGCGCAATGCTATTGACTTGATTTGATACGTAAGCGTTATGAATATGAAGTCGGCGGATTAAAAGCTGTTAAAAAAACCGAGGTGTAGGGTCTATGAATTAATTAAGTAAAAGAAAAATATTACAAATTTGACATGTTAAGTAAATATTTAGTGCCTTAGTAAAAGTGCAGCGTTATTAAAAAATCCCACCTTATTGTCTTTTCCTGAACACAGCAATTTTCGTTTGGCTTACATAGAACGTTTTCTCGAAATTTGTTTGGAGTTCCCAATTCAATTCTCAATATAGGAAAGGAAACGGCAATATTTATACCCCCGCCCTCGAGCTTCTGTGGCCAGTTGCCCTAACTATGAGCCAACAAGAAAATTCAGACAAACAAAAGAGCTCCTTCCCATCGTTAGGCACCTTGGGAAACTGCCACACATAATTCGGAAACTTGGAAAACTGCTACACCAGAAAACTGCCACACATTCAAAGTGTTCCTCGGAGGAATAGCAATTTGTACCCTGCCCCTTAATGAAAAGCTTGTGGCAGTTTTCCTGTGTGGCAATCTTCCGGTGTGGCAGTTTTCCTGTGTGGCAATCTTCCGGTGTGGCAGTTTTCCTGTGTGGCAATCTTCCGGTGTGGCAGTTTTCCTGTGTGGCAATCTTCCGGTGTGGCAGTTTTCCTGTGTGGAAGTTTTCCTTTGTGGCGGTTTACAGTGAACCTTGCTTCCCTCCTGCTCCTGGCCTCCTGCTTTGCAAAACAAGGGTTTGGTCAAGAAGCGAGTAACAATCGTATATACTTTGGAGACATTTTCATGAGTGTAGCCTCAAGGTGAGTAATGTTGTCTCAGGTCCAGGAAGAGACAGAAATATACAGACTTCAAAAATAGAAAGGCTAAATATACTGGCTTAGAAGAACGGCAGAGAATGAGAACTGCTATAAAATATTGTAATTAGGAATTCGCTTTAATGTAATAATACGGATGAAACAATCGCGATTGCAAAGAAAAAAGGGCAAATATAATATGTATTTTATGAAACAGTATATTTCAGACCATTATCATATAAACATAATATATATGTTTATATGAAAAAGCTAAAGCAAAGTCAGGGGAAGTCTACCGGCCAGCCGCCCTCCATATGACCGCCCACGCCTAGGGCCGGCCCCGAGTGTAGGTTTAAATGTCGTGCTGCTGATGTCTGTTAATTGTAGTTTTGCAAACTGATGACCCCGTCCCCGCAAGGCAAATGAAATCAACCGGCACTCCCGCTTTCCGAAAAGCTAATTTCTATGTGCTTCATTGATTTTTTAATATTTTTTTTTTTTATTTTTCAGTTTTGATCCTTCACGTGAGTGCGTGACAGTTCAGTCGTTAGCTAATTCCATTGTATACGTTACTAATCGTTCCTCTA
This sequence comes from Macrothele yani, assembly GCA_039090855.1. Classification (NCBI taxonomy): domain Eukaryota; kingdom Metazoa; phylum Arthropoda; class Arachnida; order Araneae; family Macrothelidae; genus Macrothele; species Macrothele yani. Next base: position 67,885,797 of record CM077016.1, on the reverse strand, counting down.
GTCGTGTTATTAAAAAAAAAATCTTTTTGAAAAAACAGGAAGTCCTTATGTTTTCACTTTGCCCCCCCGTCTCTGTTATGAATACCATATCTCTGCAGTTATTAGTCCGATTTAAACAATTCTTTTTACATTGGAAAGCCTGAAATGTGAGAAGGATGATCCTTGCCTTCCGGTATTTTTCTGATGATTAATTTACGCCACCTTGTGCTTCTGAGCTCAAGTACCATTGGATTCAGTGCACACCAAAGTATTAATCGTGAGTAGTGACTGTTCCTTTGTTTTTACTACCTAAAAGAATTTTCAAACTGTGTGTTAACGGTTTGTTACTCCGGCTTAATATTGGACACAATCCCCCCCCCCCCCCAGCTCTAGAGATACCTTATCTCCCCATTTTTGTGGTACTAACACTGATAATGGTCATATATGTAAAGTACTACACCCCATTAAAGAAGTACGGGATTACGCCTTATAATACAAATTTTGAAGATGACAATCCGATTTTTGGCGTAAATGTGACAAGGATGGTAAGTCAGATAATATCCGAAAACTTGAAACTTTTTAGAATCCTGTGACGGTTAAATTCAAATCGATCGGAAACTTGAGACTTGGTCGTTCTGGGTGGTGTAGTGGTTAGCATACCCGGGCGTTTTCTGGGAGACGCGGGTTCGTGTCCCGCTCCAGGACGATGAAAATTTTCAAGTTTTCGGATATTATCTGACTTACCATCCTTGTCACATTTACGCCAAAAATCGGATTGTCAACTACACCCCATTCAATATAAAATATAGTGTGTGAATCTATGGATACAACTAGTGTTACGTGTTGATATTTTAAACGTTTTCAAATGATTTTAAAGTTTTATGTAATTCAGTAGTTATAAAACGGTTTATTGAGTGCTTTGACATTAATACAATAATATCTGGTCGATCGGATTCCCCGCACGGAGGCAAAGGCTAGACATGGCGTCTGTTGAGCTAAGGCATAGCATACTATCAAATCGAGACACAGTGACCTCCAAAGGGTGAACCCCTGCAGCAAAACGTGCATAGAGTTGCAAAACAGCATTATTTGTCGATAATGTTCATTCAATATCTTTCCTGTTTTTGCAAAAATTGCAAAAAAGGGTTTTAATACCTGTTGATCATATGCATGGGCGGCGGAAGGTAGGGGACACGAGGGTCCGGACCCACTTGGAATTTCAGGGTCCCCTCACTGGAGTAGGGTTTTCGTACGAAACATCTTAAAAATTTGTGGTTCACTTATAACTTTTTTTAATGAAAATTTCCCGGAGGCCGTCACCACGTTTTGCAGTTTTTTTAGAAAACGCTTCAAATACAAATTTGAAAATTGATTTTGCACAAATAAGTTGAAAAGTTATCTCACCGTTGTGTTTTTTACTTTAAAGAAGATCATTAAAGAATTCTCAAATGACAATGGGCTGGATATATTGCTCGCAGAACTTATTACCGTTAGACAACGGAGATATTAGATTGGATTTGACCAAGGGGCTGGACAAAACCCAGAAGCAGACCACCTGGGAGATGGGTGGATGAAATTCGGAAGTATGCCGGAGGGACTTGAAAGAGATAAGCTCAAGACAAAAAGGAAGAGACCTTCATCCAGCAGTCGATTGATAATAGTTGACGATGATTTGTTAGAGTACTTGCTTGTACTATAACCTAGGTTACTACTATATATGGTCGAAGGGTCTGATTAATAAATTTTACCATGTAATTTTATATTTTAGTTTGTTAGCAAATACTTTTTAGTGGCTTTCGAAAATAATTATATTTATTAATATGTGTTAGTTGACAAAGGAGGTTATTCCATAACATCAATCCCTGGTAATCAATAAATCTTTGTTGGGTTAAAGTGTTAGGCATTGGTAACAAAAATGCATTTCTGTCTCTTGTTTGACAATCGTGACCCACAGTGTTCAACTGAATTAAATGTTGATACCTATTCTCTTTTATACATAAATCCTAATAATCTATATTGCCATAATTTCTCAATATCTACAAATCCATAAGAATTAATCCGTACCCCCATATTCAAATTAATTCTCCTAAAATTATTCAAAATTTTGACCATCCTATTTTGTAATGATTGTAATCTATATACATTAGTCTTAGTAGTTTGCCCCCATACTAATAAACAATAAGTCAAACAAGAATAAATCAGACTGTAATACAGCATTTTTAATGCTTTAATTGTTAAATTATTTGAAATTCTCGTAATTAAACCTAATATCCCCGAAACTTTGTTTACACTATTTTGAATATTAATATTCCATTTTAGGTTATCCTCAATTTTTATTCCCAAATATTTAATATTATTTACTAATTCAAGGGTACAATTCTTCACACAAATAGATGGTGGGTCAACAATCTGTCTATCTCTCTTTTTAAAAAAAACATAATTTTAGTTTTTTCTATATTTAAACACAGAAAATTTGTGTCTACCCATTCCATCAATTTTTCAATAAATTTATTACATTTTATTTTTGCCTCATTTATATCTACACCCGTAATTAGAGCTGTGGCATCATCCGCAAATAAAATAAAATCCACATTAGGTTCAATGTTAAAAATGTCATCAATATAAATTTAAAAAAGTAATGGTCCCAGAATTGAACGCAGTTGAACACTGAAATTGTTAAGTATAATCGCAACGCAATTTTCTAGGGCCTGCAATGAAATTTCGCTCCGGGCTTTGCAAAAGTTCTATCCGGCCCTGAGCGTATAATATAAAGTACTCATATTTACCTTTAAGTGGAAGAAATGCTGCAATTTCAGAACATTTTAAGTAAATTCTTTCTTTCGTAACTTTGTGTTTTCGAAGCTACTCGAAGTTTTTTCAAATGTCAATCCACGCAGGACATCACTTTCAGCAGATATTAAAGTTAATGCATTTAAACCTTCCTCACACATTTGATCGAACCCGTGATTTCAAAAGAAAACGTTTGAGAAGGACCGTTCAACCTCGCAGTTGAACGCAGAAATTGATAAGTATAATCATAACGCAATATAAACTTTGTGGAGAAAGAAAACAAAACAACAAGGAATCCTTCTTCACAGAAGACTGAATGGAATTTTCAAATAACTAGACTTTTTATCGTTCGAGCAAGGGGGAGAAACTTCTCCAACTTATTGCAGTGGAACCTCAGTTATACATATTTCACTTTTATACGTAATTTTGCGTTAGCCCCGATATTTTACTGTAGTTTCTAACGGGTTTTTTTAAAATCGGTTAAATGTGATTCATTTATACGCTTTTTGTGATTATTCGTTAAAATTTAAATTTCAGATTATCAAAAAATACACGGTTTTTTTATTCTTTTATACGTAACCGGTATGCTACAACTTTGAGAGAATGAAGACAGCTCTGTTGTGTTTCTTCTGGTGCCGCCAAATTTGGACCTTGACCCCACCAGAGAAGAATATGTTGCTTATTTTTGGTTTGGGTGAAAAAAAAATGGTTTCGTATTTCATGAATCACACACATACACTATATTGACAAAAGTCACCGGACACCTGGAAGAGAAACACAACATAGCATTTATTGACATACATTAGTACGGTGTCGGTCCACCTTTGGCCTTAATTCATGCACTGACCCTTCGAGACATGCTTTCGACAAGGTTTTGGAACACAGCGAGAGGTATGCGCTTCCATTCAGTACATATTGCTGCCGTTAACTGTTGCTTAGTAGTAGGCTTTGGTTTCAAACTTCTTATGCGGCGCTCTAATTCTTCCCACAGGTGCTCTATGGGATTAAGATCAGGGCTCTGTGCTGGCCAGTCCACACACGATACGGAATTATCGACAAACCACGCCGTAACAGTCCTTGCTTTATGGCTCGCTGCATTATCCTGCTGGTATCAACAAGGCTCGGTTCCATAGTATTGCCACAGAGTTGGTAGGGCATAATTGTCCAGAATATCGAGGTAGACGTGCTGGTTAACTGGTTTGTCCACGATAACCAATGGGCCAGGACCATACCACGAAAAACACCCACACCGAGTACACTGCCAGCTCCAAACTTGACCGCAGAAACAGTACACGGTGGTAAATAGCGTTCCCCCGGCTGCCGACATACCCACACACGGCCATCAAACTGATGGATCGGGTATCTGGATTCATCAGTTCATAGGACCTGTTTCCATTGATCTACGGTCCACGATCAATTTTCTTTACACCATGCTAAACGACGAGTAGCATTCCGAGTGGAGATGAAAGGATTATGAGCAGCCGCACGACCACGGTAACCCATGGAATGAAGTTCTCTGCGAATGGTACTTGTACATACCGAGGTTCCAGGATTTTGACTCACCTGTACACTAAGGTTTTGTGCAGTACTTCGTCAATTAGCTGTAACGATTCTCCTGAGGCTTCGACGTCATCTATCACTGATTTTCTTTGGTCTGCCGGTACGTTTTGCTGTTTCAGGCACGCCATGTGTCTTCCACGTATTCAGCCCCTCTCGGTTTCTCTCATGGACAACCCACTAATATAACACCCAACAATCTTTCCTTTCTCAAAGTCAGTTCTCTCCCGCTGCGACAATTTCACTCAACTTCACAGTGCGATATGATCGCGGTCAGCTGCAGGCTTGTTTATATACCGTTTGCAGCTGTACCGCGCATCTTAACAACGCGGCGGATCCGTTCATTTGCTTTTGAAGGGGGTGTCCGGCGACTTTTGTCAGTATAGTTTATATGCGCTATTTAAAAATTAATAAATCTCTGGTACGTAAGTTTGTGGCTTCACTATTTCGTGGAGTAATAGATTAGAATCCTAAATGTATCCTCAATATTTAACATTCAGGCTTTCAAATGGATGCTCAGGATCCTCAGATAAAAAACAAAACTATTGTTAATTCATGAGTTCCATAATTCATGAGTTCCTGATCTCAAATTCTTAGTTGTGAGGATTTCACTTAATTTAGAATCAGGATTTTTGCAGACAGATAGAGTCGTCAAAAGAGAAGTTTGATTTTCACGATTTTTGTAATGCGATAAAATATTATAATTTGTAACGCTTTTTTTTCTTTCACCGCCGATTCGACTTTTAATAAATCATTATTGAGAACATCTTATAATCCTTTAAAGCATAATTTTTACAATAGTATTCAATGTTTTGAAATTTCATTTCTACGTTTTTTACATTTATACGTTTCTTAAGGCCATCCCTTAGAAAAACGTATAACCGTGGTTTCAATGTTGTTGTTTACATTGAAACCTCTGTTAAGCTTAAGCAAGGCAATTGCAACGTTCAAAGTTAAGCTTAAGCAAGGCACAAGTGCAAGGTGCAGAATTTATTTTTAAGGATATCGGGGAGCCCCCAACCGAGGTTGCGGCCCTGGACTTCAGCATCCCCCCCGATCCGGGGCTGTTCATGCTACACGCATCCCACCCACTAGGTGTGATAAAAAAAGTGAGTTAACAATTGCATTAAAAGTCATTCTGAAAGGAGATATTTTCAGTGAAGGCATATTTGATTAATGAACTACACATGCTATACGGATTTATTGATTGGTCAAAGTGAAAAGCACTCACCCCAAATGAGGTGTAGAAAAAAACTTAGTTTCCACACAGCGTTTCTCCGTAGTCGCTGTGGTAGGAGAAAACATCTCCCTCATCTCTCATTTCCTGCCTTGTGAGTTATACTAATATTGGCAGAGCTCTTGAAATGGTGATATGCAGTTGAGATAATTATGATCCTTTAAAGTTCGCCATTTGCGTTCAGTTATCACGAACAATCTCGATTCCATAAGACTGGTTTTCTTTTCCCTTCCCAATACATGCAAAGCTAAATATCTGAATAAGTCAGCTTACTTTCGAAGTTCAGATTTTCCATTGGGATCGCCGCACAAACGTATTCCATTTAAAATAATTTAACGACTTTAATTAATTAAAGCTCCCACGAACAGGCTAGGCCGAATGGACAGAGATGTTGCTTAGAACGGTCAATGCCACAGGGATATGAAGAGCATAGTAGTCTATGTGATTGAAGCCAGTAACAATTTTGGGGTGCCACACACATATACGGGCACCGGCCGGCTGGAAAATCAGGACAACCGGCCGGTGGCCGTATATGTCCCGCGCCTTCACGGGGCCCCGCAGTTCAGGAAATAAAAACAAAATTATTTTCGGTACAACTTTTTACTTATTAATCTTTTTTTTAAGTTTGGGAGCGCGAGGCCCTTAAAAATATTATATATCATCATCATCATCGTCATAATCAACCATTATCAATCCACTGCTGGACGAAGGTCTCCCAAAGTTTCCTCCACAACGGTCTGTCTTGTGCCAGTCTCCTCCATGTCACTCCTGCATACTTTCGAATTTCATCCACCCATCTCCCATGTGGTCTTCTTCTGGGTCTTTTCCTGTCCCTTGGAATCCAATCTAAAATTTCGGCTGTCCTTCTGGCAGTATGTCCAGCCCATTGCCATTTCAGGGATTTAACTGTGATCATGATGTCTTCCACTCTTGTCATTTGTCGGATCCACGAGTTCCTCTTCTTATCTCTCCTGGTTACACCAAGCATGCACCTCTGCATGCTTCTTTGAGTTGTCTGCAGCTTTTGTATGTTTCTTTTAGTTAAGGTCCACGTCTCTGCACCATACATAAGCACTGGAAGGATGCATTGATCAAACACTTTTCTTTTAAGACATAATGGCATATTGCTCTTGAAAATTATGCTGTTTCTTCCAAAAGCTCTCCAGGCAAGTATTGTACGCCGATTAATTTCTTCATCAATGTGACTCTCACTTGATATCTGCTGTCCAAGATAAACGTACGTGTCTGTTATCTCCAGCTTTTCTCCATCAATTGATAAATCTTCATTTCTTGTAAAAGCATTGAACATCACTTTTGTCTTCTGAAAGTTCATTTTCAATCCCACTTCTTCACTCTTGTCAGCAAGTTCCTGGATCATACTCTGCAGCTCTGATGGGGTAGTTGCAAAAATGACTACGTCATCAGCAAACCGAAGGTGGGTTAGATAATCTCCATTAATCTTTATCCCCTTGTTTTCCCAGCTCAGCGACTGAAAGACACCCTCCAATGTAGCATTAAAGAGCTTTGGAGATATGGTGTCACCTTGTCTCACTCCCTTTCCAATTTTTATGTGTGTTGTATTTTCAAACAGCCGAATCTTCGCACTTGAATTTTCATAGATGTTACTAATAATATTAATGTATGCATCTTCAATACCGCAGGATTTCAGAGCCATTGTAACTGCTGATGGTTTCACCGAATCAAAGGATTTTCATAATCGATAAAAGCCATGCACAATGGAAGTTCATATTCCCTCGCTCTTTCAATTAGTTCTCTCAGTACATGGATATGATCTATTGTGCTGTAGCCACTCCTGAATCCAGCTTGTTCTCTCGGTTGAGCCATGTCCAGTGTTACCTTCAAGCGGTGTGAAGGAACTTTAGTGAAGATTTTATAAACCACTGATAGGAGGCTGATAGGTCTGTAGTTCCCGAGATCCTCAATGTCACCTTTTTTATGTAGCAGGATCATTGTAGTGTTGTTCCAATCCTCAGGAATCTTCCCTTCATTAAGGCAGTAAGTGAAAATTTGGGCGAGTACTGTTTCAATTTCTCCACTTGCTTCTTGTATGATGTCTACAGTAATTCCATCTTCTTCTGGAGCTTTGTCCCGCTTCATGTTCTTGATTGCATGTGCAACTTCTGCTGGAAGGACTGGAGGAACTCTGGTACTGGTATCTTTAATGATGTCTGGAGTACACGTATCATCCCTTTCATATAATTTGGAGTAGAAATCTTTCACTCTTGTCAAAATTTCGCCTCTATTTCTTGTTACAGAACCATCTTCTTTTCTCAGTGCCATAATCTGTTTTCTTAACTTAATGAGATGTCCCTTTGCTATCTTTAGGCTTTGGTTGTTTTCAATTGCTTTCCTTACTATTTCACAGTTGAATTTTCTTGCGTCTTCAGTGATACTTTTTCGTACTGTCTTGCATAGCTCTATATATTCCACTTTGGAAGTCACATCTTTAGTTGTCCTCATCTCTCTTCTTTTTTGCATCAACATTTTGGTTTTTCCTGATAATTTGTTCACATGCAACTTGTTCTTAGACCCAGCTAATTTTGTTGCTGTTTCCATAAGAGCTTTGGTTACTTTTCTGTTAACTTCAGAAATATCCACTTCTTCCGATGTTAGGCCTTCTAAAGCAGAGAATCTGTTCTTCAGTTCCAACTTGAAGGTATTATGGTGTTTTTTAAGGTTGGTTATGTCAATACATTTTGTTTGTCTTATGAGCTTGCCACGTTCAAGTTTAGTGTTGAGGTGCATCTTACATCTCACCAATCTATGGTCAGTACCTGTGTTGAACTTGTTTAGCACACTGCAGTCTTCTATGACGAATTTTTTGTTACACAAAATAAAATTTCACTTGTCGTCCCATTTGGATGTCTCCATGTCCATTTCCTGAATGGCTTTTTCTTGAAAAAGGACTTCAAGATGAAAAACCCTTCTGCCTCTGCAAACTCTACGAGAGTATTTCCACGCTGGTTTCTATTGCCGTGACCGAATTTACCTACTGAAGTTTCATTCTGTTGCCCTATTTTTGCATTGAAATCTCCCATAATTATGAGTGATGTTGAAGGGGACTTCCCCAAAAGTGCTTTGAAGGCAAAGCAAGGCACAGCCTTACCCACCAGGGTGAAACCCTCGGAGGTCCAGGCGGCGGAGACAACGTCAACCCTAGCACTCCAAGTGCTGGCGGGGTGCGAGCCGGCAGACCTAGTAGTGGAAAGGGAGGCAGCAATGCACTGCCTAAGGTCAGGCGAGGACGCCTACCTTCTCGGTGCGCCGCATCGAGCCTCCGACATGGAGATGGAAAGTGTGGACTGGCAGATCCACCCTGCCGAGGAAATTTGCCCACCGTGGGACAAGGAGAAACCCACGGGAGTTGGGCATGAGCTGTTCACGGACGGCTCAAAGTTGAAGGGACAAGTGGGGGCAGGCTTCTGTGCGTTCTCGGACGGGAACGAAGCCACTGCAGGAAGCGTGAAATTATCGCAGAATGCTTCGGTCTTTCAGGCTGAACTTCTGGCGATAGAGATGGCACTCACCTGGGCACTCCCCAGGCGTAGTGACGAAAGAATAAAACTCTACTCGGACAGTGAGGCAGCACTGCAGGCTCTGAGTAGATTCAGGGGAAGAAACCCCATCGTCCAGAGGATCAAAACCCTCTTGAGGGCAGAGGGAGATGGGGCAGTTAGTTTCCACTGGGTACGAAGCCATGTCGGAACCCTAGGAAACGAAAGGGCAGATCAGCTGGCGAAGGCAGCCACGCTGAAAGAGACGGTCGACGTGCAATGCAGAACGCCGCGAAGGTGCATTCGCGCAGCACTAGCACGTCGGACCATGACCGAATGGCAGGTCAGATGGGACACGGGAGAGACAGGGCGGAAGACACACAGAGTGTTTCCGAAAGTCTCGACCAAACGAGCACAGACAAACAAGCTCCTGAATCAGGTACTCAGTGGCCATGGCATCAGCCCTGAATACCTGGGCAGATTTGCCATCAGGAGCTGCACTTGTCCCCTGCGGAAATAGAGCAGGCAAGCATAGAACACTGCGTGCTCGAATGCAGTGGCTTCGCCGAATGGAGAAACACACTGATCCCAGGTGTGCAAAGAACGCGAAGATTGGATCTGCTCATCCAATCCTCCGTTAACAGAAGGGGGATAATAGCCTTGGTTGAGAGGCTGACCCTCCAGCAACACACGATCTTCCCCAATCAAATGGGGACCGAAACGCAGGAGGTGAACGTGCACACCGAAAGCGAATCGGAAGATCAATGAGGGCGAAAGTCTGTAGGCAAGCAGACGATGAGACCACCAATGTAAATATTGTAAATAAATTTTGCTATCTCTTGATGTGAGTCCTAAGCATGAGGACAAGTGTATACATGTGTGTAGATGTTTTGTAAAAGAAAATAAAGGGAAATTATTCCCCAAAAAAAGTTCGAGGGCAAGGAATCTTCCAGTCAACGATAAAGTAACAAACGACCTTTCCCGCCAGACAGAGCGGGAACCCAGACAAGGTATACTAGGTCGCCTGCCAGCACGTCACCACGGGCTGGTCTCTAGGCCATTGGGGTGGCCAGGGTCCGAACCAGTGTCTCAAGGCAGGATAATTGTCGCAACATGTCAAAATAACATCCAAGGTGCTCAATAAGTCCCCGTGGAGCCAAGACAGATTGGCGGAACGGGACAATGAAATCAGTATTACCCTCTCCTAAGCCCGGTACCTCCAGGTCACCAACGGCCTCACCGATGGTGACCTCGGAGTCCACTCCGAAGGCCAAACGGGGGATGAGACTCGCCTAACAGCGGCCACCAGAGAGTTTCTAACCCTGGTGGGGGGATGTGTCTCAGAAATTCAAGTGGTCTTGGGCACCCTTCCAAGACGGCAAGCAAGGCTGCGGTGGGAAAGATTGCGGCGGTCTTGAAGAAGATTCAAGACGCCTGTAATCAGCAAGGGATGCGGACCTCGAAGCTGGAGGGCAAGCTCGAGGAGAGGGTGGAGCGGCAGCCCCCCTCGGTAGGACCTAAGTCCTACGCCGCCGCAGCCAAGATGGGTGCCACGAAGGCGCAACGGTCTGTGCCGGCACCCAAAGTGAAAGCAGCGAAGAAGGTGGTGCCAGATAGGAGACACGTGCTCCTAATCTACCCCACCGATGAGGGCAAAACGTCGGACGACGTGAAAACCACTCTCCTATCCGCAGTGCAGCCAGCGAAACTGCAGATAGGAGTTAAAGGTGTTCGTAAGGTTCGGAACGGAGGGATGGCGGTAGAGTGCTCAAAGAGCGACGATATCGCCAAGCTCGAAGGCGAGCTGCGGAGCAATCCCCTGACCAAGGATTGCACCCGCTCGAAACCCCCCAAAAGCGACTCCCGCGTCTTATCGTTTATGGCGTCGACGGGGAGATTTCGCGAGAGGACTTCGAGGCCGGGGTTAAAGAGCAAAACCCGGACCTCGAAGGGGAATTTAAGGCGAAATTCGCCATTAAGGCCAAAGGGGGTAAGGCCCACTGGGTGGTGGAAGCCGAACCCCTGGCCTACAGACTATTAATCAAGCGCGGTCGACTTAACTTGGGATGGTCGATCCTGCGCTTGAAAGAGTTTGTTAGAGAAGTCCGATGCTTCCGGTGCAACGGCTTCGGCCATTTCAGGAATGGTTGCAAAGAAGCAGAGGACAAGTGTGGGCAGTGCGGTGAGACAGGTCACCGGCACAAAGATTGCACTGCTGCTCCGAAGTGCAATAACTGCACTTCCGCGAATAGGCGGTTCAAACTGAAGCTGGAAACCGCCCATTCTAGCTTCAGTAAGACTTGTCCCTCCCTACTCAGGGAGTTGGAGCAGCAGAGAAGCCGAACCAATTATGGTTGATCGGCCAAGGACAAGTATTGGTCTTAGAGTACTCCAGCTCAACGCTCACCACGCGAGAGCCGCAACAGGACAGATTCTTAAAACTGCCAGCGAAGTCGCTGCAAAAATCCTGTTGATACAGGAACCGTACCACTCCCATGGTAGGGTAGCGGGGTTTCCCAACTCCACACGGAGGTACTACTCTCGATGCGAAAAACCAATGGTAGCCACAGTCGTTCTTGATCCGGACCTAGGAGCTCTGGAGCTGGAATGCACATCCAATGTGGTGGCATTGGGCATTGAGAGCAGTAACAGAAAAATATTGCTTGTCAACGCATACTGTTCACCGTCAGGTGCTCTCTCAGACGTGCTAAATACTGTCTCGCGGTTGCTGGATTCCCACCCACAACACGAGACAATCATTGCAGGCGATTTTAACGCGAAGAGTCCCCTCTGGGGCGACCAAGAAGAAGATAGGCGAGGTAGTGAATTCCTTGACTTCGTCATTTCCTCAGATCTGACGATCAGGAACGACCCCGACAGTGTTCCCACGTTCCAAGCTGCCACTGGGACGTCGTGGGTCGACCTCACCCTCACGAGGACATCGGTCCTCAACCTCCTCCAGAACTGGCAGGTACTGGACGATGTGAGCTGCAGCGATCACCTTGCTATAACCTTCACGATAGGGTTTGAGAAAAGTGGGAAAAAACCCAGGTCTAGGTTCGACGCCCGGAACCTCAAGTGGTCGGAACTCCAAGGCCGACTATCAGATCTGCTAAAAGAACGAAGAGCAGCAGATCTCGATGAGGTAGAAGATCTCAATCAACACCTTGGTAATCTTACCAAAGAGATAGTAGAGACCTGTGAAGGTTGCAGGAAAGCAGGGGGAAGGGCAAGACCCCTGCTCCCCTGGTGGTCGGAAAATCTGAGCCTTCTGCGAGGGAAGGCCAGACGCAGCAGACGTAGAATGCAACGTGAGAGATTTGACCCAGACAGGAGGGAGCGCCTGAAAAGGGAATATAATCTCCTCAACGCAATGTATCGCAAAGCAATGGTAGCATCGAAGAGAGAGCATTGGAGACAGTTGTGTGAGACCACCCTGTCGGCAACCCCTTTGGGGTACCGTACAAGGTGGCGAAGGGCTCGATCACCGGCCCACTGTTACTGGCTTCCGTCAGAACAGAGAGTGGCACCAACACCGCCACCCTGGAAGACACAGTGGAGGTGCTCTTAAACCACCATTTCCCTTCCGATGAGGAGACGGGAGACTCCCCGGATCAAACATCGATCAGAGAGCACTGCAGAGAACCACCAGACACGGTTGACGACCCGCCCTTCACGGAGGAGGAGATAGGTGCTGCAATCAATAGCCTGAACAAAGGCAAGGCACCAGGCATAGATGGGTTGGACCTCTCGATCATCAGAGAGGTGTTTCTATCCAACCCTGGGTACTTCGTTGCCCTGTTTAATAAATGCCTGGAAAGAGGTTGTTTCCCATCAATGTGGAAAACTGCGCTGCTTGTCCTCTTCAGCAAAGAAAACAAGAGCCGAGCAGATCCCGCAGCTTATAGGCCGATTTGCCTGTTGACAGCATGGAGTAAGGTGCTGGAAAAGGTCCTCGTGACCCGAGCAACCCACTACCTAGTCGGCCTAGGTAAGCTCTCCAGCCGCCAATTCGGTTTCACACCGGAGAAGTGTACCAGCCAAGCGCTGGTCAGCCTTACTCAGCAGGTAAAGCAAAATCGTGCACAGGGAAAGCACACCTGTCTCGTTTCTTTGGATGTGCGGGGCGCTTTCAACAACGTCTGGTGGCCACTGGTCCTGGACCGTCTGTAGACTTGGCATCCCCAGGAATCTGTTCCTGTTAATAAGCGATTTTCTCTCGCATAGAAGAGTAGAGTTCGAGGTCGGAGACAAGACCTTTAGCAGGGAATACACCAAGGGGTGTCCGCAGGGCTCTTGCTCGGGCCCCCTGTGGTGGAATGTGGTTGCAGATACCGCACTTGCGCTTCCTCTGGAAGACGGGGTGCAGCTGCAAGCCTACGCAGATGACCTCATGCTAATAGTGTCAGCATCTGGTAGGCACGTGATTGAGCGGAAGGTACACACCGCTCTCTCACAGCTAAATAGTTGGAGCAAGGAGTGTAAGCTCTGCTTCGCTCCTGAAAAGACGACACTAATGCTAATAGCAAAGAAGGGGGAACTGGTCACTCCACCAAAGTGTCGCTTCAATGGGCATACTATTAAAGCGGTGAGAGAGATGCGGTACTTAGGGGTCATCCTTGACACCAGATTGTCAGGGCTACCGCATCTTCGCTTCTTGAAGGACAGATGCACCAGCATTCTAAATAAGATCAACGGAATGCGGCTGCCTGGGACAGCCAAAAAGGTGCTCTATAAGCGAGGGGTGGAGCGCATATTAACATATGCGTGTCCCGCCTGGTGGTCAGATACGGTCAGGATGAGAAATGGTATTAACCAAATTCAGCGCAGGGCGCTATTGGGCATGACCAGGTGCTTCCGAACGACCTCCACAGCAGCGCTCCAAGTGCTGGCTGGGTGCGAACCGGCGGACCTGGTCGTAGCGAGGGAAGCAGCAATGCAGACCCTCCGCTACGGGGAAGATGTTTCCTTCCTGGGACACCAGTATCGGTCGTCCGAGGTGGAACTTCTGAGAATGGACTGGACTTGCCACCCAGCCAACGAACTTTGTCTGAGTTGGGATAAAGCCCTCCCCACAGGTCAGGGGAAGGAACTGTACACGGATGGTTCTAAAATAGGAAGTAGTGTCGGCGCAGGTTTCTGCGTGATCTCGGATGGCAACGAGATGCACGCGGAACGAATGAAACTCTCGCCCAATTCCTCTGTGTCTCAAGCAGAGTTATTGGCGATCAGAGAAGCACTGCGTTGGGTGCTTGCTATGAACGGTGAAGGGGCCTATAGCATACACTCTGACAGCCAAGCGGCCCTGAAAGCGCTTGGTCAATTCGGGAGTAAGACTCCCCTAGTCAGAGAGATAAAAGTGCTATACAAATCAATGGAGAGTAGGAGGGTTACCTTCCACTGGATCCGAAGTCATGTCGGTACAGTTGGAAATGAACGCGCAGACCAGCTAGCGAAGGAAGCTACTGGTAAAGAGGAGATAGATTTTCAGATGCGAACGCCGCTGCAAAGCGTGCGGACGCAACTGAAATCAGCCACATTGGTGGAGTGGCAGCAGAGATGGGATGAAGGGGATACGGGTAGAAGGACATACCGTATCTTCCCCCGAATCTCGATAAGGCGCATTGAGAGTAATGGCTTCCTCAACCAAGTACTAACCGGGCACGGAGTGTCGCCGGAGTACTTCCGCAGATTTGCGGTTAGGGAGCGAGTGTGCATGTGTGGTGCCCAGACTGCAGATGTCGCACACATGATTCTAGAATGTGCTTCTCTGGCAGGGAAGAGAGTAACGTTAGTGCCAGAATTGGCAAAGACGAGGGACCTCTCGATCCTGCTCGCGTACCCAAGAGCGAGACAGGGGCTCATCGAGATGGTCAAGTACCTCAAAGAGGAACAGGCGGTCTACCTAATAGAGGGGTGACCGAAGAAAATCGAAGAAGAAGGAAGAAGAAAGAAGAAAAGAAGAGGAATGAAGAACCGAAGAAGGGAAACAGACGACTCGAGCCCAGAGTCGTCACCACAGAACCTACCCTAGTCCTGTGGTAATGTAAATAATGTAAATATTTTTCTATGTGAGAGGGCCCATTGAGCAAAGGACTTGTTTCCTAAGCGAAGATGGGTTCCTCAGTGTAAATAACAATGCATGTAACCTGTTTTTCTGAATAAAGGGCAGATGCCCCAAACAGTTCGCGCCAGCAATTATTCTCCCAGTCAGGGGTAGAGAAAAAATTTCTAGCCCCTGCCCAAATGGCACGCACACCCGGGTCATGAAGGAGAGGTGGGAAGTGCCGGCAACCGGGGGTAGCAGCGCACTGCAGGTCCATGGACCGATCCTGTCCGGATGGAGGAATGTCGGATCCGGGCAGGATTACTCGCAACGCCGTCACCAAAAATCATTTGAGAGAGTTCTCCTAACCCTGTGGAGTCCGCATTTGGACGGTACAGGATAATGGTCATCAGCTAGTCGTTACCTTCATCTAGACCGGTCAGTCTGATGCCGACCGGGTGAGAGTTTCTGTGTGAGACTTGGGTGATTAATACTGCATTGAAAAGCAGAACTGAAGATTTAAACCGCGAGACGGGGTTACAACCAGATCTCGCGAAATTTTTTTCTTTTCTCAATTGGTGAAGTTCCTGTTACCCACCAATTAGAGCAGTGACGGGACTTAGTGAAAACGCCCTTGTGAGGGCGAAGTTCCGTTCAGCTCGCATAGAGACTCTGGCATCAGTCATCGGGTACGTCGTCGTCGTACCGGTCCCGCGGCCGAGGGGTCCCTCGCCCGCCCAAAGCCCGAGCGCCCGGCTTCTAAGGTTAGACTAGAGTGGGAGAACCTCTCTGTGCCCACTCAGTACTTAGAAGAAATTTTTGTGTTTTTTCATCTCTCTCACAGAGATGTCAACTACCCAGATGGGTAGAGTGAAACCAAAGGGGTCCGTCCCCAAATCGTCCGGGACAACCCGGACGCAGAAGGTAGCGGCAGAAGCACTACCAAGCCCTGTCGGCAGTGCTAAAGGGGTTAGCCCCCCTTCCGAGAACAGCCGGAAGGTAGAGCCCAATGCTAGGGGGAAACTGTCAAAGACGTCTCCCCCAGCGAGGGGCTCTAAAGCCGCTACACCCGCGAAGGGAGCCTCGACTGAGCAGTCTCAGTCAGCTAGTGGTGTAAGCACCCCCTTGCCAGTTCCGCCCATGGCAAGGAAGGGGAAAACAACACCCCAGCCCGAACCCTCTCGGGCTCCTGAGGGGTCGTCCGCGGGGTGCCCAGAGGTACCTTCGGTGGGAGGTACGCATCCCAGGACACCTCCGGTGCTTACACCCGAGGCGTTCATGACACACATCTTCGACCTCACCCAGGAAGTTGAGTCCGTTCTCTCGGACTCGCGGGTCACTTCCTCGGGGAGAGAGAAAGTGAAAGCTGCCCTGAGCAGTGTTAGAGACGCTTGTTATGAGCAAGCAGCACGGGTAGCCTATGTCGAAGGCAGGCTGTCCGTGCGGGATGAGTTGGGCTGCGAAGCCGACGTGAAAGCGGCTTCCTACGCCGAAGTGGCTAGGAAGGGGGCTAACAAGGCGAAAGGGCCTTCGCCCGCCCCGATTGAGATTAAAAAGAAGGTAAAGTCGGGAGACAGGAGACACGTGCTTTTAGTCTACCCGACAGTTGAGAGTGCGTCCTCAGAGGACACAAAGAAAACCCTAAAAACTGCAGTAAACCCAACAAAACTGCAGATAGGGGTCAAGAGCTTACGGAGTATAAGGAAAGGAGGGGTCGCGGTGGAGTGTTCCCATCCCGGGGAGCTCGACCGCCTTGCTCAGGAGTTGAGAAGCAATCCGCTGACCAAGGATTGCACACTTCCCACGGCCCCACGGAAGAGAAACCCCCGGTTGATAGTGTATGGGGTCGACGGGGGTCTCTCAGGGAATGAGTTCGAGCGGGCGGTTTGTGGGCAGAACCCAGAGCTCGAGAACGGGTTCAAAGCCTGTTTTCCCATCAAGGGCAAGGGAGGTAGGGTCCACTGGGTGGCAGACGTGGAGCCCAAGGCCTTCAAGCACTTGGTGAGGCGGAAGACACTGAACTTGGGTTGGTCAGTGCTCCGTCTAAAGGAATTTTTGAGGGAGGTCAGGTGCTTTCGGTGCAATGGCTTCGGCCATTTCCGAGGCAACTGCCCCGAGACAGAAGCAAGGTGCGGCAATTGTGGTGAAGTTGGGCACCAGGACCACCAGTGTGCAGCCGCACCAAAATGCAGCAACTGCACCGCTGCGAATGCCAAGTTCCGACTGAAGTTGGACGTCGCTGATTCCAGCTTCAGCAAGACATGACCTAGTCTTGTTAGGGAACTTGAGCAAAGGAAGAGTTGGGTCAACTATTGTTGACGGATGGTAGTACCCTTGGAGGTACGCAGCTCTCGATAAAGAGTTTTTCGGTCTATTGACCAAGGTGTTTGAGTTGACCCTGGCCCGGGGTCATCACCACAGCACTGGCCCTAGCGCTGTGAACAATGTAAATATTTCAATTTGTGTGATTTTTGTTTTAGTGTCTAAATATTGTGAGAGGGGTGCATGGGACCCTCATGGTGAATGTAATTTTGCTGAGTTTCGAAATAAAGGACAGTAGTCCAAAAAAACTCGCGTTGGCGGGCGATCTCCCGGCCACGAGATGAGATATTTTGAAAAAGTTGCTTGCCCCAACTGCCCATAGCACGTCGCACACACGGGTTGTGACAGAAGGGTGTAAGGTACCGGTCCCGTGGGGGAGGCAGATCCCCACAGGTCTCTAGACCGAATCTGTCCGAGTAGAAGACTGTGGTTTCCGGTGACTGACAGGCTAGCTGTCGGAACGCCGTCAGGGATCCTATCGATCCCAAACTATTCGAGAGAGTTCCGCATTTCCCTGCGAAGTCAGCACCTTGACGGTGCAGGTAAAGTCATCAGCTAGTGTTACCTTCAGCTAGTCGTTACCTTTATTATTAGAGGGGTGACCGAAGAAGAAAGAAGAGGGATGAAGAAAGAAGAAAAGAAGAGGGAGGAAGAATTGAAGAAGAGAAACCGATGACTCGAGCCCAGAGTCATCACCACAGAACCGACCCTAGTCCTGTGGCAATGTAAATAATGTAAATATTTAAATATTTCTTAGTGTGAGAGGGCCCATTGAGCAAAGGACTTGTTTCCTACGCGGAGATGGGTTCCTCAGTGTAAATAAATGTGTCTGTACTCTGTTTGAATAAAGGGCAGTCGCCCCAAACAGTTCGCGCCAGCAATTATTCTCCCAGTCAGGGGTAGAGAAAATTTCTTTTCAAGCCCCTGCCCAATTGGCACTCACACCCGGGTCATGATGGAGAGGTGGGAAGTGCCGGCAAACGGGTGTAGCAGCGCACTGCAGGTCTTCGGACCGATTCTGTCCGGATGGGGGAATGTCGGATCCTGGCAGGATTACTCGCAACGCCGTCACTAAAAATCTTTTGAGAGAGTTCTTCTAACCCTGTGGAGTCCGCATTTGGACGGTATAGGATAATGGCCATCAGCTAGTCGTTACCTTTATTATTTAGAAGACGAATTTCCTCATAAAATTCTTCAATTTCTTCTTCAGGATGACTTGTGGTGGGTGCATATGTTTGAATAATCTGAGCCTGGTATCTTTTCGAGAGTTGGATAACGAGTCGTGCAGCTCTGTAAAGGAACTTTCAACTTCTACAACTTTATCCTTCAGTTTCTTGTTTATTATAAATCCAACACCACTAGTTCTGCCAGTATCTGTCCCACGATAGTAGAAGAGATGTCCACTTTTCAGTTCAATGAAATCTTCTCCTTTTCTCTTTATTTCACTTAGCCCGACGATGTCCCACTTGATCCTTTGTAGTTCCTCTTCCAATTCAAAAAACCTTGAATCAGAAGATAGGGAGCGTCCATTATACATAGCCAAGGTCAACATCAGATAGCAGCCTAGTCCGGTTCTCCGGTGATTCTTAGCACCCTCTGCCTTCATGTCGCACTGGCCGCTGCCTTGGCCCGGTACATTCCAGCTGCCGGAGACTGAGGGCCAAGATTTAAGTTGTGGAATCATTTTGGAGGGTTTGGCCATAACTCACCACGCTGGCCAAGCGGGTTGGTGAGTGTGGGATAGCATTTCCTCTAATCCCGATGGTATAGTTATACCGCTATTGGCGGTCGTCAGAGCCCCTTTAGTGAGAACAGGATGCACCACGAGAAGGCGGGGTTGACATTTGTCAAGGAGAGGCTGTGATGTTACGCATCACCTGACCTTACATCCCATATATATATATATATATATCATCATCATCATTGTCAACCATTATCAATCCACTGCTGGACGAAGGTCTCCCCAAGTTTCATCCACAACGGTCTGTCTTGTGCCAGTCTCCTCCATGTAACTCCCGCATACTTTCGAATTTCATCCACCCATCTCCCATGTGGTCTTCTTCTGGGTCTTTTCCTGTCCCTTGGAATCCAATCTAAAATTTCGGCTGTCCACCGATGGTCTGTCCTTCTGGCAGTATGCCCAGCCCATTGCCATTTCAGGGATTTAACTCTGATCATGATGTCTTCCACTCTTGTCATTTTTCGAATCCACGAGTTCCTCTTCTTATATTTCCTGGTTACACTAAGCATGCACCTCTCCATGCTACTTTGAGTTGTCTGCATTCTTTGTATGTCTTTTTTAGTTAAGGTCCATGTCTCGGCTCCATACGTAAGCACTGGCAGGATTTTTTTTTTTTTTTGATTGGAGGTTTAACGACCACCGTGAGCAACTCAATGGGCTATAAGCAGTCGCCCGTCCTTAATTTAGGGTCACTGGTTCCAGGGAAGGGAGAGAGCCAGTGCCGTAAGACAAACACAACAACCGCGCCTGACAGGGATTCGAACCCGGACCCCTTACGGACGAATGATCAGAGGCCAGCGCCTTAGACCACTGCGCCACCGGGGTGGCACACTGGCAGGATGCATTGATTAAACACTTTTTTTAGACATACTGGCACACTGCTCTTAAAAATTGTACTGTTTCTTGCAAAAGCTCTCCATCCAAGTTTTATACGCCGATTAATTTCTTCATCAATGTGACCCTCACTCGATATCTGCTGCCCAAGATAAATGTAGGAATCAATCGCCAAATCTTCGTTTCTTGTAAAAGCATTGTACATCACTTTTGTCTTCTGAAAGTTCAATTTTAATCCCACTTCTTTACTCTTGTCAGCAAGTTCTTGGATCATACTCTGCAGCTCTGAAGGGGTAGTTGCAAAGATGACTACGTCATCAGCAAAACGAAGGTGAGTTAAGTAATCTCCATAAATCCTGCAGTATTGAAGATGCATACATTAACATCTATATATACACTGCTGGCCACCCAAAATGCAACACCAAGAAGGAAGCATTCGATTGGCCTGAAATTCGCAGCATGCGTCGCCCGCGAGAGGACATGGAAACGATTAGCATTGCAGGGCATATGCAAATCATGTGCGCCCGGCACGCCACATAGAAGCATCATAAGAAGGGTGCACAGAAGGCGGGGTGTAAGTAGTGGAAGTGTGTTGTGCTGCCGGACCTGTGCATGGGAAGCTTCCTGATGCCTCGTGGCAGAATACGGCAGTCATTCCAGCACGTTTCGGAGTTCGACAGAGGACGAATAGTGGCTTATCGCAACAGCGGTTTATCGTACCGAGATATCGGCGCACGTGTGAGACATCTACCCACAGTGAGGCGAGTATGGATTCGGTGGGTGCAGGAGGGACGGACCGACGTGAGCGATTGCCGCAGCCACAGCACACCACCGAACGAGAGGACCGGCAAGTTGTGCGGCGGGCATTGACGGCTCGAACCGCCACATCACGAATGTTAGCGCAGGAATTAGTGTGTTGTGCAACAACTTGTGTCAGCACGTACTGTTCGACGTCGTCTGCAGGAGCGGGGACTTGTCGCACGGCGCCCATTGCTCCGATTAACATTGACGTTACACCAGCGGCGAGTGCGGCGGCAATGGGCTGTTGAACGCCGCACCTGGACTACGAAATGGCACGACACTGTCTTCTCCGACGAATCCCGCTTCTGCCTGAAACACTACGCTGGTCGGATCAGCGGCGAGAGACTGTATGACGCCTGCATTATGCATCGCCATACGGGTCCGTCGCCTGGCGTTATGGTTTGGAGCGCAATTGGATATGACACCCGCACCACTCTGGTACGCAACGCCGGTACACCCAACAGCCACCGCTACATCGCCGACGTTTTGGAGCCTGTAGTCCTCCCTTACCTGCCACGTTTCAACAGGACAATGCGCGTCCGCACGTGGCTCGCACTGTGCAACAATTCTTCACGGACCACCAGGTGTCGCTGCTGCCGTGCTGTTTTCCCAATATGTCGCTGATCGGCAACAGAGTGGCCCGGCAAACACCACCCGCGTTTACGCCTGAAGAACTGTGGCAACGTGTGGAAGCAGCCTGTACCGACATACCCCAAGCCCACATCCAAAAGCCTCTTTCGTTCGATGCCGCGGCCGTTATTGCCAGCCATGGGGGCCCACACGAATTATTGATGTCTGCGTGTTCCGCAAATCGCACGGGCCTGTAAGCTCAATCGTTTCAGCTGTTGTTATGTGTCCAGTAAATCTGGCTTTGCTATCTCGTGTCATTCTTGGTATTGCATTTTGGGTGGCCAGCAGTTTTTTTTTTTTTTTTGGTTGGAGGTTTTTTTTTTTTTTTTTTTTATTGGAGGTTTAACGACCACCGTGAGCAACTCAATGGGCTATAAGCAGTCGCCCGTCCCTAATTTAGGGCCACTGGTTCCAGGGAAGGGAGAGAGCCAGTGCCGTAAGACAAACACAACATCCATGCCTCACCGGGATTCGAACCCGGACCCCTTCGGACGAATGATCAGAGGCCAACGCCTTAGACCACTGCGCCACCGGGGCGGCAGGTTGGAGGTTTAACGACCACCGTGAGCAACTCAATGGGCTATTAGAGTCGCCCGTCCCTAATTCAGGGTCACTGGTTCCAGGGAAGGGAGAGAGCCAGTGCCGTAAGACAAACACAACATCCATGCCTGACCGGGATTCGAACCCGGACGAATGATCAGAGGCAAGCGCCTTAGACCACTGCGCCACCGGGGCGGCCGGCCAGCAGTGTAGTTTTGAGTAGAAATCTTTTCACTCTTGTTAAAATTTCACCTTTATTTCTAGTTACAGAACTATCTTCTTTTCTCAGAGCCATAATCCCTTTTCTTCCCTTACTCAGATGTCCCTTTGCTCTCTTCAGGCTTTGGTTGTTTTCAATTGCTTTCTTCACTAGTTCACAGTTGAATTTCCTTACATCTTCAGTGATAATTTTTCGTACCATCTTGCACAGCTCTATATATTCCACTTTGGAAGTCACATCTCCTTTAGTTGTCCTCATCTCTTTTGCATCAGAATTTTGGTTTTTCCTGATAAATTTGTTCGTATGCAACTTGTTCTTATTACCAGCTATTTTTGTTGCTGTTTCCATAAGAGCTTTGGTTACTTTTCTGTTAACTTCAGCAATGTCGACTTCTCCCGACGTTAGACCTTCTAGAGCAGAGAATTTGTTCCTCAGTTCCAATTTGAAAGTATGTTTTTTTAAGGTTGGTCATGCCAATACACTTTGTTTTATGAGCTAGCCACGCTCGAGTTTAGCGTTGAGGTGCATCTTACATCGTACCGTCTTATGGTCACTACCCGTGTTGAACTTGTTTAGTACACTGCAGTCTTCCATGACAAATTTCTTGTTACACATAATAAAATCAATTTCCCTTGTCAATCCTTTGGGATGCCTCCATGTCCATTCCCTTTGTGGCTTTTTCTTGAAAAAGGAGTTCATGATGAAAAACCCTTCTGCTTTTGCAAACTCTAAGAGTATTTCCACGCTGGTTTCTGTTGCCGTGACCGAATTTACCTACTGAAGTTTCGTTCTGTTGCCGTTGCCCTATTTTCGCATTGAAATCTTTCATAATGATCTTCAAGTGCTGCTTACCTTTATTATTTAGATGACGAATTTCCTCATAAAATTCTTTAATCTCTTCTTCAGGATGACTTGTGATGGGTGCATAAGCTTGAATAATCTGTGCCTGGTATCTTCTCGAGAGTTGGATAACAAGTCGTGCAGCTCTGTCAGAGGAACTTTCAACTTCTACAACTTTATCCTTCAGTTTCTTGTTTATTATAAATCCAAGAAGACTAGTTCTGCCAGTATCTGTCCCACGATAATAGAAGAGATGTCCACTTTTCACTTCAACGAGATCTTCTTACCCCGACGATGTCTCACTTGATCCTTTGTAGTTCTTCCAATTCAATGAGCCTTGAATCAGAAGATAGGGAGCGTCCATTATACGTAGCCAAGGTCAGCATCAGATGGCAGCCTAGTCCGGTCCTCCGGTGATTCTTAGCACCCTCTGCCTTCATGTCGCACTGGCCACTGCTTTGGCCAGATACATTCCAGCTGCCGGAGACTGAGGGCCAAGATTTAAGTTGTAGTCATTTTAGAGGGGTTTGGCCATAACTCACCACGCTGGCCAAGCGGGTTGGTGAGTTTGGGATAGCATTTCCCCTAATCCCGATGGTATAGTTATACTGCTATTGGCGGTCGTCAGAGCCCCTTTAGTGGGAACAGGATGCACCACGAGAAGGCGGGGTTGACATTTGTCAAGGAGATGCTGTATAAGGTCAGGCGCATCACCTGACCTTACATCCCTTTATATATATATATATATAAAACCCCGCCAGTTTCAAAACTTTACGATTTTAATCATCCAGTAAACAATTTGCGATAACTTTTTTCAATAAAAGACACCAAACACCCTTTTCAGTAAAATAACAAGTGCAAACATTTTATTAACAACTGCAATGTATCTTGGTATAATATAATGCAAGACCACTGCACAGCTTAATTCTGTCAATTTATTACAATGAGTGTTTAGTAAGCAATCATAAATATACCAACATGGTTTCCATAAATAAGTTTACAAGCTCTCTTATAGACAGGGACAGAGAATGAGAGTAGTCCACTGAAATGGTGGGTGGTCTTCCGATTACAAATGCTTTCACGTTATTGCTAGACCATGTTTACATACAGCTGGCTCACCATCAATGAGCAAAGGAAGTAGCTCTGCAGAAATTGCATGCAGACAATTTTTACAGACCAAAATAATAATTTCAAATCTATAATACGAATTTCTTTTATCCACAAAAATTCAGCTAATTGTATACTAATAAATATAGAATATTAATAAAATGCATGTTTTATTGTTAAACTCTACCCATGAGTCTATTCATTCTGAATGGCTGCTGGTTTCTACTTACCTTTATTTCTGCCCGATGCAAACTCCTGAGTAAAAGGAACCACGCACAGTCCTATCTTCACAAACAGCTGATTAGCAATCTCTTCTTAATTATTTTTTTTGTTAGACAATGATGTGTTTATGCCCTGCCCTTTTCTGCCTACCAAGAAGGGAAAACTCGATGTACATATAAGATCAATCGCAAACTGTGTTGTTACCTTGGCAATTTTTTGAAGCTAAGAGGACAACAAATATATTTTGTTGTTGGTTGTATTTGTGATTCTGGGAAAGTAGTGTGAGTGTGTTTTATCTGGTGTTCCAAGAGAGTCTTCTTTTTCTGTATGTTCGCTTTAATCAGCCTTGTTTAGTGGATATGAGATAAGACTGTATGCCTAATGAGGTGTTTTCAGGTGCTCCTTTCAAAAAATCCAAGTCATTACTTTACAGCTTCTAACCTATCACAAACTTCACATAAAATACATTGTGAACTAGTTCCTTTAACTCAGTGATGGTAGGTGTGAGCTGGCTATATGTAAACATGATGCAGAGGTACACGCTAACTCGGAACTACGTGAAAGAATTTGAAATCAGATCCCCCAAAATGATAATAAAGATTGGGCAGAAAGTTCATTAAACAGAAAGGACACATATAAATGAAATTTATTAACGGTGTTCAAAATGAGGAAACAAACCACAACAAAGTTCAAGTTACAAAATTTTATTTGCATCTTTGGGCAGACATAGGGAGTTTGGCTTTAACCCATCTGTGAAGATTTCAGTACATTTAAATGAGTATTTGTACAAACACTGCACCTCCACTGACCAAATTCTGTGTTCCTATTATTTGAAAATAATTAATGTGCACCTATCTGCGATTGCAGCACCATTATGAACACAAAATCAGCATTAGTAAATTGTCAAACAATAGTGTTTGGTATATACACTGAGTTAGCTTTGCATTAAGAACAACATACCACATTTTACATAGCAGTAACAATGTGATATCAACGTCACATGCAGCTACTATAAATTGTGCACACCTATCCTCTGTAACTAATCACTAAACATTTGCTAGTAATTGGGAAACGTGGAGACTTAAGCCAATTTGACCACGGCCAGATAGTTGGGGCTTGGAGGGCAGGTGCCCGTATTTCAGAAACAGCTGCACTTGTTAGCTACTCCCATACTATTATGTCAAACATATACCCGGACTGGATTAACCATGCACAGAAACCCAGCAGAAGGGCTCGCATTGATCAGCCACATGCCGCTCATTCTAGAGGTGAGCATCGAGTGTCATGACTAGTATCTCAGCAAGGACATGCAACAATCATCCACCAGTACAACAGCGGTGCAGTTCGGCTTATTTCCACATGCACCATACCTTGCTTCCCTTGGGGTTCCACAGCTGGTGACCAACGAGGGAACCCATGATGATGCTTAGTCATCACAAACAATGCCTCACGTGGGCCAAGGAACATTGGCAATGGACTCTTGACAAATGGAAGAAGGTCGTCTGGAGTGATGAGTCCCATTTCCTGCTGTACCATGCTGATGGCCAGGTTTGCATATGGCATAAACAGCATGAAGCATTATCCCCTGGTTGCACAGTTGGGGTTCAAGAGGCAGGTGGAGGTGGTGTTCTGGTCTGGGGCTTTTTTCCTGGCAAGCCCTAAGTTCGTTGGTTATTATCCCACAAACACTGAATGGACCTGTTAGCCACCCATCTTCATCCATATCTTCAGGAGGTTTACTCAGACCACAGTGCCATCTTTCAAGAGGACAACACATCATGTCATCGGGCTTGTATAACTACTGAGTGGTTGGAGGAACACGACAATGAAT
Organism: Macrothele yani; assembly: GCA_039090855.1. Taxonomy (NCBI): domain Eukaryota; kingdom Metazoa; phylum Arthropoda; class Arachnida; order Araneae; family Macrothelidae; genus Macrothele; species Macrothele yani. The sequence goes on along the minus strand of CM077016.1, from coordinate 67,859,585 downwards.
TTGCCACATTGCCTTTTGGCCGCCTAACTTCCCTGAATGTAACCCAATTGAACATTTGTGGGATATACTAGAAAGGGGTGTGAGAACTGCTGATCCTACGCCTCAGAATGAGTGTGAATTGATGGAGCTGCTGCAGTGGACACAAGTCAAGTTACACATGGAGGATGTTCAAAACCTTGTAGAATCTGTTCCTAGGCACCTGCGAGCTATGATTACACAGAAAGGTGGACCAACATGTTATTACGTAGGTGTTCCTAATGCAAAGCTAATTCATTGTATAATATAAACTTTTGAATTGCTATATACAAACACAATTACAGTAATGCATTATCTGGTTTAACTTCCCTTTACTTCTCACTGCAATTTAGACAGTGCTTCACCACTTATTAGAGAATGATCATCATTGTCAACCATTATCAATCCACTGCTGGTAGACGGTCTCCCCAAGTTTCCTCCACAACGGTCTGTCTTGTGCCAGTCTCCTCCATGTCACCCTTGCACACTTTCGAATTTCATCCACCCATCTCCCATGTGGTCTTCTTCTGGGTCTTTTCCTGTCCCATGGAATCCAATCTAAAATTTTGACTGTCCATCGATGGTCTGTCCTTCTGGCAGTATGTCCAGCCCATTGCCATTTCAGGGATTTAACTCTGATCATGATGTCTTCCACTCTTGTCATTTTTCGGATCCATGAGTTCCTCTTCTTATCTCTCCTGGTTACACCAAGCATGCACCTCTCAATGCTTCTTTGAGTTGTCTGCAGCCTTTGTATGTTTCTTTTAGTTAAGGTCCACATCCTTGCACCATACGTAAACACTGGAAGGCTGCATTGATCAAACACTTTTCTTTTAAGACATAATGGCATATTGCTCTTGAAAATTATGCTGTTTCTTCCAAAAGCTCTCCAGGCAAGTATTGTACGCCGATTAATTTCTTCATCAATGTGACTCTCACTTGATATCTGCTGTCCAAGATAAACGTACGTGTCTGTTATCTCCAGCTTTTCTCCATCAATCGATAAATCTTCATTTCTTGTAAAAGCACTGAACATCACTTTTGTCTTCTCAAAGTTCATTTTTAATCCCACTTCTTTACTCTTGTCAGCAAGTTCCTGGATCATACTCTGCAGCTCTGATGGGGTAGTTGCAAAAATGACTACATCATCAGCAAAACGAAGGTGGGTTAGATAATCTCCATTATCTTTATCCCCTTGTTTTCCCAGCTCAGCGACTGAAAGACACCCTCCAATGTGGCATTAGAGCTTTGGAGATATGGTGTCACCTTGTCTCACTCCCTTTCCAATTTTTATGTGTGTTGTATTTTCAAACAGCCGAATCTTTGCACTTGCATTTTCATAGATGTTATTAATAATATTAATGTATGCATCTTCAATACTGCAGGATTTCAGAGCCATTGTAACTGCTGATGGTTTCACCGAATCAAAGGCTTTTTCATAATCGATAAAAGCCATGCACAATGGAAGTTCATATTCCCTCGCTCTTTCAATTAGTTCTCTCAGTACGTGGATATGATCTATTGTGCTGTAGCCACTCCTGAATCCAGCTTGTTCTCTCGGTTGAGCCATGTCCAGTGTTACATTCAAGCGGTGTGAAAGAACTTTAGTGAAGATTTTATAAACCACTGATAGGAGGCTGATAGGTCTGTAGTTCCCGAGATCCTCAATGTCAACTTTTTTATGTAGCAGGATCATTGTAGCGGTGTTCCAATCCTCAGGAATCTTCCCTTCATTAAGGCATCGAGTGAAAATTTGGGCGAGTACTGTTTCGATTTCTCCACTTGCTTCTTGTATGATGTCTACAGTAATTCCATCTTCTCCTGGAGCTTTCCCCCGCTTCATGTTCTTGATTGCATGTGCAACTTCTGCTGGAAGGACTGGAGGAACTCTGGTACTGGTACCTTTCATGATGTCTGGAGTACATGTATCATCCCTTTCATATAATTTGGAGTAGAAATCTTTCACTCTTGTCAAAATTTCGCCTCTATTTCTTGTTACAGAACCATCTTTTCTCAGTGCCATAATCTGTTTTCTTCCCTTACTGAGATGTCCCTTTGCTATCTTTAGGCTTTGGTTGTTTTCAATTGCTTTCCTCACTAGTTCACAATTGAATTTCCTTACGCCTTCATAAATACTTTTTCTTACTGTCTTGCATAGCTCTATATATTCCACTTTGGAAGTCACATCTTCTTTTGCATCAACATTTTGGTTTTTCCTGATAATTTGTTCACATGCAACTTGTTCTTAGACCCAGCTAATTTTGTTGCTGTTTCCATAAGAGCTTTGGTTACTTTTCTGTTAACTTCAGAAATATCCACTTCTTCCGATGTTAGGCCTTCTAAAGCAGAGAATCTGTTCTTCAGTTCCAACTTGAAGGTATTGTGGTGTTTTTTAAGGTTGGTTATGTCAATAGATTTTGTTTGTCTTATGAGCTTGCCACGTTCAAGTTTAGTGTTGAGGTGCATCTTACATCTTACCAATCTATGGTCACTACCTGTGTTGAACTTGTTTAGCACACTGCAGTCTTCAATGACAAATTTTTTGTTACACATAATAAAATCAATTTCACTTGTCATCCCATTTGGATGTCTCCATGTCCATTTCCTGTAGGAGTTCAAGATGAAAAACCCTTCTGCCTCTGCAAACTCAACGAGAGTATTTCCACGCTGGTTTCTGTTGCCGTGACCAAATTTACCTACTGAAGTTTCATTCTGTTGCCGTTGCCCTATTTTTGCATTGAAATCTCCCATAATTATCTTCAAGTGCTGCTTACCTTTATTATTTAGATGACGAATTTCCTCATAAAATTCTTCAATTTCTTCTTTAGGATGACTTGTGGTGGGTGCATAAATTTGAATAATCTAAGCCTGGTATCTTTTCGAGAGTTGGATAACGAGTCGTGCAGCTCTGTCATAGGAACTTTCAACTTCTACAACTTTATCCTTCAGTTTCTTGTTTATTATAAATCCAACACCACTAGTTCTGCCAGTATCTGTCCCACGATAGCAGAAGAGATGTCCACTTTTCAGTTCAATGAGATCATCTCCTTTTCTCCTTACCTCACTTAGCCTGACGATGTCCCACTTGAACCTTTGTAGTTCCTCTTCCAATTCAAGAAGCCTTGAATCAGAAGATAGGGAGCGTCCATTATACGTAGCCAAGGTCAGCATCAGATGGCAGCCTAGTCCGGTCCTCCAGGGATTCTTAGCACCCTTTGCCTTCATGTCGCACTGGCCGCTGCCTTGGCCAGGTACATTCCAGTTGCCGGAGACTGAGGTCCAAGATTTAAGTTGTGGAATCATTTTGGAGGGGTTTGGCCATAACTCACCACTCTGGCCAAGCGGGTTGGTGAGTGTGGGATAGCATTTCCTCTAATCCCGATGGTATAGTTATACCGCTATTGGCGGTTGTCAGAGCCCCTTTAGTGGGAACAGGATGCACCACGAGAAGGCGGGGTTGACATTTGTCAAGGAGAGGCTGTGATGTTACGCATCACCTGACCTTACATCCCTAGAGAATGATATACCAAGATATTATTTCTTATTATTGTCTCTGTAGAATGTTTACAACCCAGGTAGTGAAATTCCTAAAGACAATAAATAATCTGTATGAGATAGTGGTTGCAAACTTCAGTGGAAAGTGATACCCTGAACTCACTGACTGCTCCTATTATTTTTTTACAACACTGCACTAAATGATGTATCTAATACTGCCACTCCTTTGTTTACATTTGAGATATTTTGCAGCACAAAATAGCAAATAGTTTAAAAAAAAAACCCAACCAGTGGTATGTGGAAGTGGGCTCATATTCTTTTAAGACATGCATTGTATATGCCTTTTTTCGGCAGCCAGGACAGGCCATTGTTTTAGCATGCACCCAGCCTCTGGAAACCTGTACAGATTATTTCCTCTAGTAACATGGATACAGCAACTTCACCACATGGCCTTAATTACCCCCCTCTGGATGGAGAACAAAAGTATCTACCTAAATATAAATAAATAAAATAAATATATGCTGGGTGGTACTTCAAAAGTCCATGCCTAGAGGAATTTCTGGGAAACCTGTGATGAGATGGGTGCACATACTAAGTGCGTTGTTTAGTAAACCAGGCTGAAGTGTAAGTATTAACAGTTTTAATTTTGTAACTCGAAAAGAGAGAGAAAAAAGAAGGGGGAATGTTACACAGCACATCAGTTTCACAAAAATGCAAAATTACTGAGCATGCTATAACAAGTCTATGTAGTGAATACAACTGATTAATCAAGCACTTGTCAAATAAGAAGCTTTTTCTGACAAACAGTGAGTGAAAAATCTGTTGTCATGATCAACAACAAATGACAAAAAGAATTGCTACAACATCCAGAGCAAAATTGAATATCTGTATATCTTTGTAACAGACATTACAATTTTGTTTTGCACTAAAATCAAACAGTTGTGAGCAAAACAAAAACATCTCTCACTTAAGAACAAAAAGCATTTATGTACTCTCTAAGATCAATACTGTTAAACAATAACCACTGATGGGTTGTTTTATTCCTCCATGAGCTTCTCTCAGGTAACCTAGATTTTCATGACCTTATATTAGCACCAAAAATTAAAGGATGATGTCAGATCTACACTTTACATGAAGAGGAATGATGATTAGTACACATTGATAACCACCTCCAATGCATTTATGCAACTGCTTACAGACAACATTAAAAAACAAACATGTTAAACAGGACTGTAGGAGGGGGGCACTGTGTTCAGCTACAAACTGCATTTTTTCACGAATACAGACGCAAGTTTTGTTTTGTATCTCCTTTTGTTAAAAACTTCAGTGAATAATTATGCCAAAAAGTAATTAGATAAAATACAAAATATGAATTGCAAAGGGGAGAAAAGAAAACAGAACTCTCTTGAAATATAAAAAAATAAATAAATCACATTCTTTGAATTTGCTTGATGGTGGTAGAGCTGCATGTTCCTTATCACTGGAGTCAAAATGATTCTCAACTAGTGTGACTTTTTTTTTTTTTGGTTTACTGTTCTTCTCTTTTCCGTGGATCCACACAATGGCATCACTGATGCCATACTTCAACTTTTTCTATTCCATCTTTAATTGCGTATTCCTCTTCGCTGGTGCTCGGTGGTAGCCACTTTTTACCATTGTCAACAGCTATACCTCGTTTCCTTCTCAAAACCCAAGGGCACCAGAATTCCACCAAAAAAAAAAAAAAAAAAAAATAATAATAATAATAGCTTTTCTCCAGCACAAGCATCATAAAACCACTTCTACTGGACAAAAAAACAATGAATGAAAAGATGTTGAAAGCTCTTTCTCTCTCATGTATGCATAAGGTTTCCCTTTAGCACTATTTTCCAAAGCGTAAAGGCATACATTTAGTTAAAATGTCCCCACAAGAGCAATTCTTTTTAGGCAACAAATTACCTGAAAGCTTTTAAATAACAGCTTAGCATCTGATAGTCACTTACCAAATGATGAACAGGGGTCTAGCCTTCTTCCCAACTAATGCCTCCACCTCTATCTCTCTCCTTTTTTTGTAATGTTCTTTAAAATTTTACATTTCATTGAAAAAACACTAATAATAATAAAGCTATATTCTCTTCCCTGGCCCAAAACACCAACAAGACCTGTCACCATGTGGCACAGAATCATTGGCACATCTCTGCTCTTACTGATTTACCTTGAAAAATAATTTCTCTGTAGTTATTCATCATTTATGATGTATCACTTCAATTTTTCTTGTTTTCAAAAAATTGTTGCATGACAAAATAAGGAAAGCATTTATTTATGCTTATAATGAAATACAAAAGTCATTTTCATAAACCGATTAATTTACAATGTGTATTTTCCAGGGGGGGCTATAGCCCTGATGTTAGATCAAGCAATACACCTAAAATGTTATCTGCTGCTTGAATGAGCCAAAGAATACTGTTATAACAATCTTTCCATGCTAACTGTATTACGTAGAGAAGTGTATTTTATTTTAGGTAACTGGCATACCTACAAAACAACTGCCATACACCAAACTGGGATTTCCCATTCTCTCAGTAGGTAAAAAGTTACAAACTGCATTACCAGCATGCTGCTGTAACTTTTTATAAGTGTCTTTTCCACAGCACTGGGCATGATGATCACTGACAAAACTGGAATGATGATGCACTAAATGTGCTGAAAATGATTTGCTATCACATTTCAGCATGCCCATAGATGATGTAAACAACAAAAGTTCAGAAATTGTGACTTATGAAAGATAAATATTGAATTTCATCACGCACATTGAAAATCCATATTTGGGCCCAAAATACTTTGTTTATTTTTTAAGCTTAATGAACCCTTTGAGAAATCACCAATATCCAGCTGAGGGTTGCTTACACCACAGATGAAAGAGAACCATAGGTACAACCACTGGTGGTGGAAAGGCTTGCCCTCACCCCTTCACAAAACTTTTTAAAAATCTATTTCAACATTTTAGTTGAAAGTTGCCAACATTTCAATCTGTAAGATAAAAGAATGAAATAAGTTTTTATAAGTTAGCCAGATTTCTCTTGCCAGTAACAACTACGGGTTTGCTTACCTAGAGCTTCACTGATATCCATGAAACTGATAATACCATATAACTTGGCAATAATTTTTGTGCTTTTTGCCATCATTAGCAAGTAAAAGATAGTACATCAAATACATTGCCCAATAAGTAGCAAACTATACCCAATAGCAATCAGACATGTACCATCCTCACTAACAGCTCACTGCAAATGATTCAGATGTGTACAAAAGAATAGATAGCAGCAACATGGGAAAGACTAGTGATTTAATCAACTTTGAAAGAGGCATGATAATGTAAGCATCCCAGCAATGGCAAACCTCCTCGGCTATGCAAGAAAAATTGTGTCGAGGGGGTGCAATGAGTGGTGCACAAACAACAAAACAAGCAGTGAGCTGTCTTCCTGTGGGCGGGAACCACTGGTTGATGTTTGAGGGCAATGGAGGCTGGGGAGGATTGTACGAGGTAACAGACGAACTCCAGTGCTCCATGTAACCGTGCAGTACAACAGCAGTATCGAGAGGAGAATTTCAGCATAAACAGCCCTCAGCACATTGGAATGAACAGGCTCTAACAGCAGCCCATCCCCTCTCATTTTCCAATTGTCTTTACTAAAAACTGACAACTTCATCAGCAGTGAGCATAGGAGCACTAAAACTGGACCTGTGAGGACTGCAAAAATGTCTGATGAATCACATTTCACATTTTCAGTTACTACATGGATCATGTAAACAGCATGGATTGATAGATCCCAGCTGCCTACTGTTAACTGCACAAGCTGGTGGAGGTGGTGTAATGGTCTATTTTCATTGGTTGGTGGGTTATTCCTTTTGAACAGCATTTAGATGATACAAGGTATCATAACTTCACTGCAGACTTTAAAGAGTTTTCTACACTTCCAGAAAAATAATGCACCATGCCAAAAGGTTTAGACTGTCACACAGTGGCTCCAGGAGGACGGTGGTGACTTCAAAGTGCTAAAATGGCTTCTGTGCGCACACCCCAGACCTTAACCCAATTGAGCAAGCAATTCATAACAGAGATCTACCATCAGATCAGCTTGGTTGAACATACCTGTAGAACAATATCAGGACCTTGTTGAATCCATGCCACATTGACTTGAGGCTGTTTTGAAGGCTAAGGGTGACCTCACACATTACTAGATAGGTCTTACAAATGATTTGCTAGTTTAAAGTAATTTATCAAATAGGGTATACTCCTTTTGCTATCAATCTGCATCCACACCTTCTCCCCTAGTAAGGGCATGTGCACGTGGACAGACAAAGATACAGTAACACACAACAGCATAGGTGAATTTAGGCTATTCTTAAGGAGGGTGGAAAACTACAAATTTGCCCACCATATTTTCAATTTTATTTATTTGCAATACAACAATAAATTTTCATTAGAATTTCAACTTAGCAAAGTTGAGATGAGTTAGTTCTTTTAAAAATGTGCTCTTTGAAAATAATCAAAAGTAAACAAATGTTTGGAGGGGCAACTGCTCGCCTAAATTATATCTATGCTGACGACAGTAGCATACTAATACAGTATTTCAAAAAAAAAAAAAAAGCTTTAAAAATAGCTGATGTTTTTTTTATTGGAGGTTTAACAACCACTGTGAGCAAAAGAATAGCTGATGTAGAGCAATATATCACATGAACTGGTCTATCAATGAGTAAATGTTACTACAGTACATTTGTAAACCAGAACCATTCAAAAACAAATTTAACAACATCATTGGAAAACATCTTTTCTACTTTATCAAAATGCTCAAAACTAAAAGTTATAATGAAGCAAACTAACTTGTGATAATAAGTGGGAGGTATACCATGGTGACTGCAGTTCCATTAGAGAACAATGACAAGTTTTGAAAACTTATTACTTTATTTGTAATGATCATCAGGCATAAAAGGCATTCTATTATTAAAATGTATGAACTGTATACTATGTGTGACCCTGAAAAGTATCAGGATTTGGTATTAATTTAATATTGTTAGCTTGTTCCAACAACTTCATGCAATGAATAGTGAGCATGTTTGTGGTACATCCACAAAGTTAGAATGTGACTAGTACAAACACTGTCAAACATGGTAAAAATTTCACAAAGTATTGAAAACAGCATACAGAATTTTCTATGTGGGTTCCTTTCATTTAAAGACATGAAAAACTTCCTGATTTCTACTTATGGCAGGCAGCCCTCAAAAATAAAACAAGCAAAAAATTTAGTATACTCTGTTCAAAACAAGTAACTGATTGACTATACATGACATTGCACAGGAGGATAGAACTTCAATTAGGTCAAATATAAGTTTAACTGAGAATTCGAAGAGGAGACATTTCAGAAAAGTATATTTTGGGGATGCTCTAGAAAGTGTGATCAAAAGTTGTTTTAAAATGCAGTAAGATTATTTGCATAAAATGTATAGCTTCAGGTGATGCTCACTTAGAAGAATGCTAAGCTCTGCACATTGTTTGTTTGGAACAAACCTTCACACTTCCAACCTTTACTAGTTGAACACTTTATTAACCTTTACACAGTTCTAGTGATGACACATGTTTGCAATAAATAGTAATTGTGAGAAAGAAAATAATTCTTATAATGCTCTTTATGAACATAAATTGGTAATATTTTACAGTCAGTTTCCAAAAATACAGGGTTATTAAAAATGAAATAGACAGTTTCAGCATTTTATAAAATCAAAACTACGCAAGATATTGACACTCACGATGCACCGTTTTGTCACCAACAGTAACGATTTTATTACATAGATGGCATTTCATGACCAGTCAAGCAAGATGGCCACAAATACTGTAGCAAAAGTGCTCTGCAGGCTTGAGTTAAGCAAAACGAATTATGTTACTGTTGTGCAATGGAGTTTTAGAACATGTTTCAAGAAATCATTGACAAATAGACAATACATCTATGACTGGCACAAGAAATTTGAAACAACAGAATATGTGTGTGTTTGTGTAAAGGTAAAAGTCCCAGGAGACTATGTGTATTTGATGAACAAGTAAAGCGTGTCCGTGCCATTTACTAATGCAGCCCAAGGAAATCCACAACAATGGCAGGTCAGGAGTTATACATTCAAACACCGACTGTTTGGAAAATTTTGAGGAAGTGACTGAAAATGACTCCCTACAAACTGCAGTTATTGCAAAGTCTAAGTGACAATGACGGAATTGCACATCATGATTTCTGAACAGAAATGCAGGAGTGTTTTGAACATGGTTTTAGTGAGCATCTAATTTTCCGTGACACATCAACATTCCACATAAGTGGTAAAGTTAAACAAAGCATTTGCATATGGGGGACTGAAAATTCTAGAGCAACAGTACAGCATGTGAGGGATTCCCCAAAGGTTAATATGTTCAGTGTTATACCCATAAAAAAAAAAAGCCTGGCCCTTTTTTTTTTTTTCCCAAAAACAACAACACTGTAATGGAAAGTACTTATTTCGATATACTAATTTGGTTGATACCCATGTTGCACAAAACTGTGACAACTTCATTTCCCAACAGGATGGTGCACCACCCCATTGGCAAGTTAGAAATCACCTCGATGAAAATCTTCTACAGTGCTGGACTGGCCACATGTCACTTAGATGTTGGCCACCATGAAGTCCAGATCTAACACCCTGCAACTGCTTTTTTTTTTTTTTTTTTTTTTTTTATGAGGCTATGCCAAAGACAAGGTCTACATCCCTCTCCTTCCCGTTAATTTAGCTGATCTGGAACAATGTATCGCAACAGCTATTGCTGGAGTTGACGAAGATATGTTAACACGTGTTTGGCAAGAATTTGATTACTGCGTTGACATAGGCTGTGTGACTAACGGTGCGCACATCGAACATCTGTAAGTTGCTGTAACACACTTCAAGAGATTTCCTACAAAATGGTGCAATGCGAGTGTCAATATCTTAAAAAGTTTTGAAACTGTATTTTGCTTGTAAAAGCCCTGTATTTTGATGTATTAGGTGTACAAATAAGTTTTAAAGCGTTTTTTGTGTGATGTATACCACTAATTTACATATCCGACATTCCCCCGCATTGTTGTCATGTGACCGTAACTGGTCCGGTGTATAAAATGTGACACAGGACACAGAAGTTTGCCCACCAGTCAAACACACTTGCACATCGGTAGGTGAAAGATGGCAAGCGATACTGCATTTATTCGACACTGCATTCGTTACGAATTTCATCAAGGGGAAAAACTGCTGCAAAAGCATGTGCATCAATCTGTTCTGTTCTGGGGGAGAATATTGTATCAAAAAGCACGTGTGAGCTTTGTTTTAGACGGTTTAAAGCAGGTGATTTTAATGTTAGCGATCGAGAAAGTAGCGGCGCCCCGCAGAAGCTTGCACACGAGGAACTGCAAGCATTGCTGGATGCAAACACAAAAAAACCTAGCTGAACAACTGGGGGGTAACTCAACAAACCATTTCCACGCAATGGGAAAGATTGAGAAGGAAGGAAAATGGGTGCCAGAGGAACAAGGATGAGCATGTCATGAAGTGTTTGAATCTGTTGAATAAACAACACAGAAAGTCTTTCCTGTGGAAAATCGTTACAGGTGATGAAAAGTGGATATAGTACGACAATCTCAAACACAAAAAACACTGGGTAGACCCCGGTGAAGCAACGACTTCAACACCAAAATGCAATATTCACTCCAAGAAAGTGCTGCTGTGCATTAGGTGGGATATGAAGGGTGTGCTCTATTATGAACTATTGGAACAGGGTAAAATTGTTACTGCTGACCGCTACTAGCAACAATTGCTGCGATTGAACCAGGAAATCTGTCGGAAATGTCCATTCACAGCAAAGGAGTGCGTCCCGTGAAATTACTGCATGACAACGCTAGGCAGTATGTTGCGAAATCGGTCAAGGAAACGTTATTGACGCTTGGCTGGGAAGTTTTGGAGCACCTGGAGTATAATAGCCACTTCAGACTATCATTTGTTCTGATCGATGCAACATGGTTTGTCTGCTGTATGGTTCCAGACATGTGACGAAGCGCAAAAATAAGTTGACGACTTCATCGCGTCACATGACGAAGTATTCTTCGTGGCTGGAATCCGTCAGCTGCCTGACCGATGGTGGAAGGTGATAGATAATGACGGCGAACATTTGGATTCGTAAAGGTATTGTTGTTTTCTCTTAAATTACATGTTGTGTTGTCTTAAAACGCTTTAAAACTGATTTGTACACCTAATATATTATGCAGCATCACATTATATATACAGTAGAACCTGCTTACAAGCAAAACTGGAACTTTTGTTTGGTATAATGTTAATTCAAAATTAATTTGATTGTTTTTAATGAAATTTCATATTTAATGCTGCACCCTGTCCTGGAATGGTGGCATACAGGACAAAACTGCAACAACATACAGGAATCTTGGTAGAAAAGCAGTACGTCAAAAGCTTAGCAAGAGGGTCTATGCCTTGGGAGTATCTTTTTATAAAAATGTTTCCACACAAGTCTAATAACTATGCATAATGATGTAAGCACTTATTTTATTAGTGTAGTTAACTAATTAAATCTTTCAAGGGTGTCCACAGAATTATCAAACCTGATTTCCCTGACCAAGTATATAAGAAATCCCTGACCTTACACAAATAGGTTTATTTGAGTTTTTCAATGTATGTGCCATGATAATAAATAAACTTAAATTGGATAATTGAGAAACTTATTTTATTTAAAAGTGTTTCCGTTTGACGTATAAAGTTTCCCAAATAACTGATTCAGGTAATTTTTTTTTTTTTTTTTTTAAATCGGCCTCCACCTTCCCCATAGCCGTCCAACTCACATTTTTTTAATTTTAAGTTTACTCTTTTTTTCATGGTTTTACATTTATTGAAGAAACACTCAAACAAACCCATACACAATATTCAGAACAGTTACTATAAAAATATTATAGTAGGAACACAGTCACTGTTTTTATATTACACACCACTTTTCTTCTTTTCCCAATCTGAAATCTTCGCCTGCAATGCTGCTTCTTCCAACTCTAGTTCCTTCCGTACTCTTTGTCTTTTTTCCTTCAATTCCTTTATTTCATGATCAAGTTTTATTTTTTCCTTCAGTTTTCTTTCTTCTTCGTTTTGAAGAACACTTTTTTTCTCAAGATAATCCTGATATCTTTGTCTGGAGGCTCTTACAGAAAGAAGAAGCCTTCTATTTATGGCAATGTGTTCTACTCCTCCAACATTTTTAATGGCATCAAAAACTGTTCTCTGACAAATCAGGGATTCTTCCAGGAGATTTTCCACAAGAAGAGACTTATTGACAGAAAATCCACCTTCCACTGAAGCATTTCCATGAGACATAATGAGACAAATTTTTATTACACCCCAAAGTTCACCAAATTGTTTTTGGTTGTCAAGTAGAGCACTGTAAAATTTGTCTAATCCAATGGAATCATCATGACTGTCTAAAAATTCATCAAACTGAGACTTTAAAGCAGATTGAGCTTTTACCCACAATGAAGCGTACTGTTTATTAGCTTTTTCAGCACAGTCATCTGAAATCCTGTTTGCACTAAGTAAAACTTCAAGCACAATTTCCACTCTCCTCTTGCCTAGACTCGGCTGCTGCACTATAATAGTTGGGTCCAAACAAGTTACCCTACGGACAAACTTAAATTTTAGTGGGCTTTTCTCACGAAGTTTTTCAATCATACTGGTCACAAGTTTCCTAAATTCAAGCTTAAACTCTAATTTCTCCCTTTCTGAGCACTTCACTTCTTTTAATAGCTTTTTAGCACTAAATCCAATATCAACTTTCTCAATTGAGAGAAGATTTTCACTTTTTGATACATCTAAAGTTAACAGTTTTGAGACACTATCAGCTTCACTTAATTTGTCAGGCTTCAAGCTTCATGCCAACAAATTTTTCATCAGATCCAGCAAATCAGTGTGTAAGAAAGGAATTAAAGACTTTGGGCTCTGGAACCTTCTCAAAAAAGATTCACACTCTGAAGCTATAGTCCTAAATGCAGACAATTTGCATTTCAACAGTGGACTTTCCATAAATTCTGCAAGAAACATGTGCTGTTTGCTGGAAACCGATGATTCTTGAACATATTTCTTGATATGATCATAGACAAGCAATAATGCCTTAGTCAAACAATGAAAGTTTTCCAATGACCTTACAGCGCAAAATTTCAAAGGGAAATCTTTACATCCAGTAATCATAGTATAATTTGCACGGCAAGCAGGACCATCTTTTAAAAGGTAGTACAAGTTACGCAGAAAGTGATGTATATCCCATTTCACTGCTTCAAGTCCAGTTTTCATAGCTCCATTGACCACGTGAAGACCACATACTACAATGTCAACTAATAATTTACCATCTGGATTTTCAGTTTATCTTTCAGCTTTTGAAGAAAGCTGAGATTAACGTTAGATCCACCCATTGACACTTGTAGCATGTTATCCAAGGGAAGAGGTGCACCTTTAATGAATTTCTCTAAAAGGTCATTAGCTGTTGCCTGTCGTAAAAACACACTACTTAAGTATCTAGTGGAAACTTTTTGCAGATTGACGTCCCAATAATGAACAAACTGATCCACAACGCTGAGCAATTTTGTTTAGTGATTCAAATTACAAAGTCAGTGCACTGCTTCAGATCGTCCATTAAACACTCTTTGAAATGTGGTGCCAATCCATGGTTTATCACATAAGATGCTTTGCTTTTGCCTAAAGTAAATTTTGAAGCTATCGCACTGTCAGGAAACATTAACTGAAAAGTTTTGTTAATCTGTGTACAAGAGTTCAGAGACATTCGCTTGGACAACACTTCCATGGCCCATATTATTTCCGACTTTGTTACATCATCTTTCACTACATAAGCATTAAGGGCACTGGGCTTCACATAATCTTTCACAACATAAGTATTTGAGTCATTAGACTTAATATTTTCTAGAAGTACTGATTCCACATTTCCTGAGCTTGTTGATGGCAAGAGTTCTTTTTCACAGAGGAAGTGAAAGAAGCAACACTGGGCTCAGACATATTAGCACGGATGCTTTTCAAATGATTAGGGCCATTTCCATGGCTGGAGACAGCCCGACGCCCCATGTTGCTAAGCTTGAAAGTTTTAGAGCACACTTTACAAAATGCCGATTCATTGTCGCCGTTCACAACAACTATCCAACCAGAAAACTCAGGATTTAATTGTTCGTCCAACCATTGTTCATTAAACACACAGCGCTTTGACATTGCTGCAGTCTGAATTGCCTTTTAACAAGGTATAACTTATATCACAAATTTTCTTCTACTCCTTTGACCTAAAACAAAAAGAGAAATGTTAACAAGTAATGTAACACAACTTACAATAATAGGTAGGAAATACATGGTTACATTAGTAGGAAGGGGAAGTTAGTGACTATCTGCAACACCAAGTGCAAGTGTGTTGGGCGACGAGGGCGTCACTCCCCGACGGCGGGTTAAAACTAGTTGTAGTCTAACTGCGATTGAAATTTCCCTGACTTTTTTTTAAATATCACTGATTTTCCCTGACTTTTTACCAACATTTCAGGCATTTCCCTGACCAATTTTCATTTCCCTGACTTTCCAGAATGTGGACACCCTGTATATAATATAAACGTGTGTGCATATTTTTAACATGGTAATTTTTCACTACAGACGGGATTTAACCAGGATTTCCATTGATCCTCAGTTCCCCATTATAAGCTGGTTCTACTGTATTTCCCGAAATGGTGTTAATTAACCACTGATCTACCAATACTAACCTCTGTAACCAGTGCTTTATTGTTACTTACACATGAGCGATGGATAAGACACAAGGTAAGATCAAAAAGAGAAAGGTGATAAACAGTATTTCAGAAAGTAGTGTATGAAATGATAAAATACATTTAAAAAAGGATATCATGAAAAAATACTTAGTCACTTAAGATTCCGTGAAACTGCTATTGATGAAAGTTTGGATATCCTAAGAGAAATCTTATTAAAGTACCTGCGAATGCGTAACATAAGCAAGCAATGGTAGCCATTCACCGAAACAGTACTGAATGGTTTAGTTTGTTTTCAAATGATGATAGTCAACAAATTAAGGCATACTCAAAGCACCTTCTGTTGATGTTTAGCACTATGAATTCGTTGTGGCCTTTTTTAATCGTTTATTACTCTTTCTTTCAACTATGGCTACAACAAGTTATTAAGTCTGTTATGAAACACTGAAAACTATTCTTTTTCATTTGCACATAAAATTCTACGTATGTTTGTCTCTGATGCCAAAATTTCCAAAACCACAAGAGAAGTTTTTAAACTACGTCTTTTCCAATAGAAGGCAGAGGAGACACAAATGTGAATATAGATATATTTTGCTAAGAATATTTTTTCGAATGTGTGAAAGAAGTCTTCCAGTTCTGATCTTTATTTCAAATTTAAAATAACATACTTTCTGCAGAATACACATATAAAGGTTACAGTTTTATTACATAAAGTAAATTACAAAAAAATATTTACCAACCCTTCACATGATTGTACTTTTTGATTTCACAGTAGTTCATTCACCCAACTTAAAAACTCACACTAATGCTATTAACAAAAAAAAGGTAATAAAATAAACAACCAAATACATAAATAAAAAAAGTTTTTCTCTGAATTGGAAAGCCAAGGGCCTACATTGATTAGTACAAATAAAATTGTTCCTGGTCAGATCTTAGTAAAAACAGAACTCCTGTTCTCTGTACTCCACCTTGTTTGAACAAAGATTTTAATATTCATTTAATTTATCCACGAATGAATATTCCTGACTGAAGACATTTAGAAATAATTTCTTTGAAATTAATACAGAAAATGTTAATTATTATGAATTCGCAGAGTTTCCTTTATAGTTCTTCTATCACTTCAGTTTATGTGTGATACACCACAACTCACTGGTTCAATATTTCTTAAGCATCTCTTATGTTTAACATGCTTTTTTGGTACCTACTAAATCTTCCAGATCACAGGAGCTCAAGGATAAAAAATAAAAAGTCACAGCAATTTTCTGATGGTAAAACAGAAACATGTAGTCACATAATGACACAAAGATTAGTTCATCCAGTTTGGGCCAATCCTAAAATTCAGTGAAACCAAACTGAACCTAACATGATACAGTTAAACTTAATAATCTCAAACTAACAGGGGGAAATGCAATATATGTATCAAAAGAATAATGAACTTTCTTTGCTAAACATTGCGTATAAACATATTTATCACTTGGCGTACATGTAACCTTATCATCATTACAATATTCTAATGAAATCTTGAGTTGTAGGAATGTTATCAAACCTATTGCACCTCATTAGAATACAGTCCATCATAATCTCGAAAAATCTTCAAATTTCACCAAGTAACAGTTTTTCTTTTTTTACAAAATTCTGCTATATACATTATTAATGTTGCTGATGGGAATAATAGAAAAATACATTATTACAGTTCAGAATTTCATCATGATGAACATAGTTTTGCATACATTCAAACACTTCACACAATATAAAGCTACAAAATGAAAATATAAGCAGAACAACTCACTTTACAAAAATGCTAGTTAAAGTGATTACAACAGAAAAAAAGGTTACAATTTCAAGACTACATAAAAAAAGCAACAACCAAAAAAAAAAAAAAAAATCTTTGTAAGAAAATATACAACTTTGCATATTCATTTCAAAAAATGTTTACACTGCCCACATAAAAATTTTCTTTCCATGATTACTACACAAAAACAGTCTGAGTTTGTTCTGAAATTTCTCAGACAAAAACTAAGACAAAACATATAGAAATTGAGTGCATTCCTCTATACAAAGCCTTAAAAAGCTTTGATTATTGTAACACACTGCGCTTAGCAACAACAACAAAAGAAATGTATATAAGAAAAAAAATAACACTAAAAATTATTTGGGTACTAAGATTATGTACAGCTTGTTGCACTTTGATTATGTCTGGGATATAATTGCTATTTTACAATATATAAGTATTAAATCTCTGGAAAAAAGTTTTGCACATTTCATTAAATAGTCTTGATTGTTAGTCTTACTTTCCAGTAGTGCCACATTAAGTATGTGTCTGTGATGCCGACAAGGGTCTATCTGAAAATTAAAATAGCAAATTATAGTTTTCTATGTACAAAGAATCATGTTTTTTAACACTGCACAAAAACCATGTATTTAACCTGAAATGAAAGAATCCTTTTTGTCTAATACATTGTATACAACATAGCAGGCAGTCCCCTTCAAAAATCATGAGAAATGATTTAATGAAAGAAATAAGCAACTTTTTAACTGGCTGTAATACTGACTACAGATATACTATCTCATCAAAAGTATTTGGACACAATATATAAGTATTGTTTTTGGAGAGGCAATCTCCAAAAACTCCCTGTAACAGAAAATGAACTAATATTTGTCCCCCCCCCTTTGCTGCTATCACAGCCTCCAACCTGTTGGAAATGGTTTCCACTAGATTTTAGTATGTTGCTGCAGGAATTTCCTTCTATTCTGCCACAAGAGCATTAGTCAGGTTGGTCATCAATATCGGACAGTCCAGCCTAGTTCACAGTAAGCATTCCAATTCATCTGAAAGGTGTTCCATGGAGCTGAGATCAGGGGTCAGTTGAGGCCAGTCACGCCACTCCAGAGAATGTGTTTGCCACTGGCTCTGAGCTTTACACCAATCCTTGGCTACAATCTTGCAAAGCTGCTTGGCCATGGAAACCCATTCCCTTCAGCTCTCAACAAACCATTATGGTGATAATTAACACAGCAACTAGACATCTTTGAATTGACTGTATTTACTGATCTTCACGTAATATCAATCACATCAGAAAACTTGAAAATTTCATTGCCTTGGAGTGGGAATGAACCCGCATTTCCCGATTACCATTTGAGCATGCTAACCGTTACACCACCCAGGACAACAAAGTCACAAGTATCTGAGTGCTAAGAGCATCGGAATATCGTCCGACTGCATTCTTAATCAAAGCAAACTGTGCTGCCATCTAGCGTGGTTAAGCACATCACCAGTCGTCCAAGTACATAGTGTGGAAGAAATATTCTTCTCATAAAACGTGGAAAATATGTCATGATAATTAACACAGCAATCAGACATCTCTGAATCGACTGTATTTACTGTTCTTTAGATAATATCAATCACATTAGAAAATTTCAATCGCCCTGGATTGGGAATGAACCTGCATTTCCCGATTACTGTTTGAGCATGCTAACCATTACACCACCCAGGATAGCAAAGTGACAAGTATCTGAGTGTTAAGAGCATTGGAATATCGTCTGACCACATTCTTAATCAAAGCAAACTGTGCTGCCATCTAGCGTTGTTAAGCATATCACCAGTCGTTCGAGTTCGATTCCCGTTTCAAGTTTTCTGATGCGATTGATGTTACATGAAGAACAGTAAATACAGTCAACCCAGAGATGTCCGATTGCTGTGTTAATTATCATGACATATTTTTCTATGGAAAAATATTTCTTCCACACTATGTGAACCATTATGGTGCTGCTTTCAGAGGCATTTTGGAGCTTGGCAGTGAATGCTGCAATTAAGGACAGGCGATTCTGTGGCACCACCTGCTTCAGCACTCCGTGGTCCCACTCGGTAATTTTACGTGGCCTACCAGGTCATGATTGCACTGTTGTAGCTCCTAGGTGTTTCCACTTCATAATAACATCACTTACAGTTGATTAGGCAGCAGGGCAGAAATTTACCAAACTGACTTGTTACTAACATGGCATCCAATGCCATGCTGAAAGTCACTGAACTCTGCCATATGGCCCATTCTACTGTTCTTGCTTGTCAGGACATGTGCATCTTTTTGTACCTGTGTTGGCCATGGCAGTGACATATATGGGCAAATCCACTACTCAAATGGGGTGTCTAGATACTTTTGACCACACAATGTACAACCTTATTTTTACAGTTAACTTGAAGAATAAAGTATAATGTCATAGGAAGCTTTCAAAAATTTTCACATGCATACATATTTTTCAAAAGTCATGGTTAATTGGGCATTTTTAAATTAAAATGCAAAGTCAATTAGCAGAAGTAATGTACTGAATAACAAATGCATCTCAACAGCCAAATGTTCTTAGTCAGGACTGTTGGAAAATGTTTTTGTTCACAGGCAGCCATCTACACTGAGTGCTCACTGAATTAGGATGACCCACCAAATATTTCGCAAGCCCTCCTTTAGCCTGGAGAATGGCAACCACTCAGTAGATCTGTACAGTTGTGTGGGAATCTGCAACTAAGTTGTTTGCATTGTGTTCCACAATTCCACTATGGAGATGTGTGCAACTGCTTTACCTGGCATGAACATTCCACAGATGTTCAGTTGGGCTGAGATGAAGCAAGTTTGGAGGCCATAATAAAATACATCTCATGTTATCACTGTGTTTGGTGGAGCACGAGGTGGCTCCAATGAGTAGAGGCATTATCATCCTGGAAGAGCCCATCCCCCCTCTGGGTGTAGGTACAATAGTGTGGTGTGTACATGGTCTGCAAGCAGTCCCTGGTAGTATCCTGCATCCACAAACACCAGGGGTCCCAGTTCATGCCTGCTATACATGCATCTTGTCACACAACCATCCCCACTGGCTTGAACAGTCAATGCCTTGCATGAAGGATCCACAGCCTCACACTGCTGATGCTAAATACAGATTGCACCCTAAGCGGAACTAACAACATATCGTGATTCATCAGACCAGCATTTACTTCCAATCTTCTATCATTCAATCCACATGGTGTTGGCACTGAAAAAGTCACTTACGCTAATGGACTCTTGTTAGGAAAGATTGGTGTATAGGGCATCTGCTATAATGCGATACAGCGTCGCTGGTTGAGCCATCAACTATTAAACTGTGCTGTGCCAATTGCCCTAGGTATAAGATGACACACCTGTTGCTCACCCTTGGAATCCAAATCAACATAACAGTGAAAATTTACAGTTGTGTCGCTGATTGGCTCCACTCTTGATACACTTTAACCATAGTGACCCTCAAACAACTCATAAGTGTTACCATTTCTGAATGGACATGCCAATCCTTCATGTGCTCACCATTTGGTCTTTCCCAAACTCCAATAAATCCTTGGTTTTACACCTGCACTATTTAAAAGCTTACATAGTGCAGATGAAGCAAGTGGTTGCAGCTATTTGGTAATCAAAGCATTTAGAAAAAGTTGACTCATCGAGAGTTGAATAAGCAATCTCGCGAGTGTGAGTCAGGCATGCTGCTGCTGTGCCGAAACGCTTTGCAAAACTTACTCATAAGTCACTCAAGATTTTTTAATTTCGATTTTCTGAAAGATGTTTAAGAAGCGCGCATTCTCCCTTTGCTCAATAAAGGTTCATACCAAGTTATTAAATTTCATACCAAGGCTTTTCCACAAAAACATTATAACTGAAATCCCTGAGGGGAAAGTCTTAAGGTCTCCTTGTGAAATGCGTTTCACATTTTCAGATGAAGATTCCTAAGATGGCATAGGGCAATGGTTCCAAATGTTTATTTGCTCTGCAAATTCCTTTCAACCAACAAAATGTGTTGCAAACCTCTACGGTAATAATGACTAAAAAAGATTTAAGTTCAAATTAAAATTTACATTATATAACTATAAAATTTTATTACTTATAATTATGGAATCTCTACAATTTAAAGTATAAAATTACATAACTTTATCTGCAAGATTTCATATTAAATTTCTTTATTGCATGAACTTTGTTGAATATATTCACTACAAAATAAGTTCGAACTTCGAAGATGTTTATATATATATATATATAAACATCTTCGAAGTTCAACCATATATAAACTTTATTTCAATGTTAGATTTTTATTTGAACAAAGGTTTGCAATATTTGTCTCAACATGAGACAAACACAATCTTGAATCTGGTTGCACATCGAGTTCTTTCTGTATTTTGATTTAAAACAAAAATCCACCAGACAAAAGAATAGTAACATAAGTGGAATATAAGTTTAAATTGGAGAACAGCCTTAATATTACAATAAGAGGTAACATATGGTTTGTTTGGACAGAATGTGTGTGATGGTTTCGAATCATTGCAGAAACAAACCTATAAAGCTTCAGACATGTTTGTTGTCACAAATGAAATATATATTTGTGACATAATTGGACAATTCTTTACTGCCTAAAACGCCATTACAGAATTTTTAGTGCGAACCCCTTGGCACCACTGGCAAGGGTGATGCACAATTGCAAATATTGGACTGATCAATTTCATTTTTTTATAAACTTTGGACATTAGCATCTCACCGTAAATAATAAGTACTTAAACTTTAAGACACACTTAAATTACATAAAAGTTTACGGTAAGGAAGCTTTTAACTGATAACTTCAGTCTTGTATCTTACCATTTGCACAAGGCTGATGAAGACTGAAGTTATCAGTGAAAGCTTCCTTACCTTAAACTTTTCATGTAACTTAAGCCAAGGCTGAACTGGATCCTATCAGGCTGTAACATTACCGTTGAAGACAATAGACTTTTGGTGATTGGCCAGTGGGCGTTAGGGACGATTTCAGCCGTTAGATGGCACTGCGTCCCAAGGTATAAACACCTCAGTTTCTGCGTTGTTTGAATTGCGGGATTGTGTATTTCATCATTTTTTCTTGTTTCTTTTAAAAAAACCCTTCTAGTTTTAAAACCAAACTGTTGTTTTCACAACGAAATCCAACCCATTTTCAAAATGGTTTACTGCTGTGTGCCGATGTGCACATCTTCTAAGAAGAAAAACGTGGGATTTTCATTCCATGAGTTTCCCTCAAATCAGAACCTAAAGCAACTGTTGCTGAAAGAAATATCTCGTCAGGATTTTGCTCCAAATGACAAGTTACCTTCAACTGTTGTTTGTGGTAAGCATTTTCATTCTGATAATTACGTACCTAATTCAATTTTAGAAAAAAACCTCAGCTATATAAACTCATATTAAGTAAAATAGTAGGTAAATGTTATTATATTTGCACTTTTAAGGTATTAACCTCTTGCAAAGTGCGCATAGTTTATGTGCAATTCATAAATGAAAAAACCATTAGAAAGTACCACTCACTCACCATAAAGATCATGGTAACCTCCAATGACAACACACTTCCAACACGTCATTCATCGTGATGTAACTGGGCTTCCAAGGTTTACAGACTACTTGCTTACGCTTCTTACTTCCGGGTGTGAAACATCGTATTTTTTTTTTTTTTCCTTAGCCTTATGAGATGTTACTATAAAGCTTGTCAATTCCATAAAAAATCACACATACAACTCATTCATACAATTCAAGTAAAAACTATGTACATAACCTTACATTCATAGGTGATTAAACCTTGGTCAACTGTAATTATCAAACTCCTCCTTCTGTTTCAAAACCTCTGCTACTCCAACTGCAAGTGTCACACCCATTCAGCCCCTCACATCCAATCCTCTAGTACTTTCAACAGGCCTCTGTCATCTTCAGGAGGCAGGTGTGTCTCACCCGCCCACCACAGCTCAAGTGAGCAGAGCCATCGAGGCATGGGCCCCAGTCGCTATCTCTGAATCGTTGTCTCTGGCGCCATCTATTGTCCCTGCTGCTCTTTTTTCCCTCTTTCTTTTTACGCTGCTGTTCAATTTTTATTAGGGCTTTCCATTGTTCGTTTAGGTTACTTGGCTCATTAATGTTGCATAATCTTGATCTGTTTTTTTCAATTAACACGGATTCTGCAATTCTTAACTGCTTTTCGTTTTTACAGCTCTTAATAATTTTAATATCTTCAAACCTTGGACATTGTTGATTTTCCATACAGTATTGGGTCAATGCTGTCTTAGCTTCTTTTTTATTCCAATTATTAATATGCTGGTTCAATCTATACTTTAATTTATTCTTGGTGCTGCCTATATATGACACAGGTGGTTGCTGGTTTATTGGGATTTCATAAATTCCTGCTCTATCTAATTGGCTATTTTTTTCATTTTTAATCACTAAATTTTTTACAGTAAGTACCTGATTTCCTACCTGTATGTCATACTTGCCACAAACTTTATTAATTTCTGCTGAAACATTTTCTATACATGGTATTGCTCCTACATATTTTACAAGTTTTTTATCAGTCTTGACCTTATTGTAACCTTGAGTTACTTCATAAATCCATTTTTTAATACCTGTTTAGGGTATCCAAAATCATATGCAATTTTTTCAATATATTCAATTTCTTCATTTCTATACTGTTCAATTGATGAGTGTGTTAAACTTCTTTTAATTAGTGTTTTAACACTATTTCTTTTATGTATTAATGGATGTGATGACTGAAATGGTATAAGTACTGGGATATATGAAGATTTTCTATGCACTCTCAATTGCATATTCTCCTCTGTTTTAACAATCAAAACGTCCAAAAATGCCAAAGTATTGTCATGTTCTTGTTCTACTGTCAGTTCAATAGATGGATAAATTTCACTATACTTTTTTGTCAAGTCCTCAAGTTCATCATTTTTTAGCCTGGATAACAGAAAAATGTCATCAACATATCTGCAGTATATCAGTGGTGGATCCTCGAGTTTACTTATTATTTTTTCCTCAATGTCACTCATTATAATTTCAGCAAATAAAGTTGACAGTGGTGACCCCATAGGTCCACCATGATTTTGTTTGTACATCTTGTTGTTAAACTTAAAAATGTTATTTTCATATATGTACAATAAAATTTCTCTTAACTCCTCTATTTGTATTGCATTCATTGTCTGTAGCACATATAATTTTTCAATAATTATTTCTATTGCCTGAGGTACTGGTGTGTTAGGAAAAAGAGCTCTCACATCCATACTAGCCATATGATATTCACTTAAATCTTGTTTAATTACTTTAATTTTCTCAATAAATTTGTATTATTCACAGTGAACCTTGTCTTCATGAACAAAGGTGCCAAAAATTTGTAGATATTCTTTTCCAGTTTTATTAGTGGGGAATTCCTTTTCGATACAATCACTCTCATAGGTGTATCAGGCTTATGAGTTTTTATTTTTGCAAACATTTTTGGTATTCCAGTACCCATTGGTGGGTATGCTTTCTTTATTTCATCAGGCAAGGTGCTGTGATTTCTTATTCTAGCTAAGTACCTTACTTGAGATTCGGTTGGGTCTTTTGTTAGAATGCTGCAATTCAGTTCTTCTATAGCTCTATTCATTTTTAGATCATATTCAGGTGTGTTTAATATTACAATTTGCCCTGTTTTATCAGCTTCACAGAATTTAATTGTTGGGTCATCTCTTAATTTAATCAGTTGTTCTTTCTCATACTGAATTTTATCTATATGATATTTCTTTTTCTTACTTTTTTCATTAAATTCTTTCAAAACAATTCTATACAGTTTACTTCGAAAATTTTCACGTTCTTCTGCTGGTAAAAATACGGAATTGCCCAGTCACTGCTAAGGATAATAGAATAATCCAGGAGTGCCAAAAAAAAGAGATTAAGAGCTGAAATTGTCAATAAAAGGAAACTGATTTTTAACTTGAATATGAAATGTTTACATTTAATCGATTTGATATGTTATAAAAAGTATAGAAATTTTGACGGTAATTGGAAAGATGAGATTTTGGATGTAACCTTCAGGGAAATTTTTGACATCGTGGAATACGAAAAAAAATGCTCAAGAGCAGTCATGGAAAAAAAGTTGCACGTGATGATTGACAGACAACGTGTACAAGAACAACGGGAGAATATGTATGAGGTATATCAGAATAACTCCAACTTGACCTTGAGCTTCACGCAAAGAGCTGTTTTGCAGAGAGGTAAAACATTTGCGTTTCCACGGAGCCTGCCGAAGACGGAGGAATTAATACCCAACTTAGAAGAAATGGCACGCAGTGTACCAGCAGAAGAACGTGAAAATTTTCGAAGTAAACTGTATAGAATTGTTTTGAAAGAATTTAATGAAAAAAGTAAGAAAAAGAAATATCATATAGATAAAATTCAGTATGAGAAAGAACAACTGATTAAATTAAGAGATGACCCAACAATTAAATTCTGTGAAGCTGATAAAACAGGGCAAATTGTAATATTAAACACAACTGAATATGATCTAAAAATGAATAGAGCTATAGAAGAACTGAATTGCAGCATTCTAACAAAAGACCCAACCGAATCTCAAGTAAGGTACTTAGCTAGAATAAGAAATTACAGCACCTTGCCTGATGAAATAAAGAAAGCATACCCACCAATGGGTACTGGAATACCAAAAATGTTTGCAAAAATAAAAACTCATAAGCCTGATACACCTATGAGAGTGACTGTATCGAAAAGGAATTCCCCACTAATAAAACTGGAAAAGAATATCTACAAATGTTTGGCACCTTTGTTCATGAAGACAAGGTTCACTGTGAAGAATACAAATTTATTGAGAAAATTAAAGTAATTAAACAAGATTTAAGTGAATATCATATGGCTAGTATGGATGTGAGAGCTCTTTTTCCTAACACACCAGTACCTCGGGCAATAGAAATAATTATTGAAAAATTATATGTGCTACAGACAATGAATGCAATACAAATAGAGGAGTTAAGAGAAATTTTATTGTACATATATGAAAATAACATTTTTAAGTTTAACAACAAGATGTACAAACAAAATCATGGTGGACCTATGGGGTCACCACTGTCAACTTTATTTGCTGAAATTATAATGAGTGACATTGAGGAAAAAATAATAAGTAAACTCGAGGATCCACCACTGATATACTGCAGATATGTTGATGACATTTTTCTGTTATCCAGGCTAAAAAATGATGAACTTGAGGACTTGACAAAAAAGTATAGTGAAATTTATCCATCTATTGAACTGACAGTAGAACAAGAACATGACAATACTTTGGCATTTTTGGACGTTTTGATTGTTAAAACAGAGGAGAATATGCAATTGAGAGTGCATAGAAAATCTTCATATATCCCAGTAAGAAGTGGGATTAAAAATGAACTTTCAGAAGACAAAAGTGATGTTCAATGCTTTTACAAGAAATGAAGATTTATCGATTGATGGAGAAAAGCTGGAGATAACAGACACGTACGTTTATCTTGGACAGCAGATATCAAGTGAGGGTCACATTGATGAAGAAATTAATCGGCGTACAAAACTTGCCTGGAGAGCTTTTGGAAGAAACAGCATAATTTTCAAGAGCAATATGCCATTATGTCTTAAAAGAAAAGTGTTTGATCAATGCATCCTTCCAGTGCTTACGTATGGTGCAGAGACGTGGACCTTAACTAAAAGAGACATACAAAGGCTGCAGACAACTCAAACAAGCATGGAGAGGTGCATGCTTGGTGTAACCAGGAGAGATAAGAAGAGGAACTCGTGGATCCGAAAAATGACAAGAGTGGAAGACATCATGATCAGAGTTAAATCCCTGAAATGGCAATGGGCTGGACATACTGCCAGAAGGACAGATCATCGATGGACAGCCGAAATTTTAGATTGGATTCCAAGGGACAGGAAAAGACCCAGAAGAAGACCACATAGGAGATGGGTGGATGAAATTCGAAAGTATGCAGGGGTGACATGGAGGAGACTGGCACAAGACAGACCGTTGTGGAGGAAACTTGGGGAGACCTTCGTCCAGCAGTGGATTGATAATGGTTGACGATGATGATGATGATGATGATACCATTTCAGTCATCACATCCATTAACACATAAAAGAAATAGTGTTAAAACACTAATTAAAAGAAGTTTAACACACTCATCAATTGAACAGTATAGAAATGAAGAAATTGAATATATTGAAAAAATTGCATATGATTTTGGATACCCTAAACAGGTATTAAAAAATGGATTTATGAAGTAACTCAAGGTTACAATAAGGTCAAGACTGATAAAAAACTTGTAAAATATGTAGGAGCAATACCATATATAGAAAATGTTTCAGCAGAAATTAATAAAGTTTGTGGCAAGTATGACATACAGGTAGGAAATCAGGTACTTACTGTAAAAAATTTAGTGATTAAAAATGAAAAAAATAGCCAATTAGATAGAGCAGGAATTTATGAAATCCCAATAAACCAGCAACCACCTGTGTCATATATAGGCAGCTCCAAGAATAAATTAAAGTATAGATTGAACCAGCATATTAATAATTGGAATAAAAAAGAAGCTAAGACAGCATTGACCCAATACTGTATGGAAAATCAACAATGTCCAAGGTTTGAAGATATTAAAATTATTAAGAGCTGTAAAAACGAAAAGCAGTTAAGAATTGCAGAATCAGTGTTAATTGAAAAAAACAGATCAAGATTATGCAACATTAATGAGCCAAGTAACCTAAACGAACAATGAAAAGCCCTAATAAAAATTGAACAGCAGCGTAAAAAGAAAGAGGGGAAAAAGAGCAGCAGGGACAATAGATGGCGCCAGAGACACAACGATTCAGAGATAGCAACTGGGGCCCATGCCTCGATGGCTCTGCTCACTTGAGCTGTGGTGGGCGGGTGAGACACACCTGCCTCCTGAAGATGACAGAGGCCTGTTGAAAGTACTAGAGGATTGGATGTGAGGGGCTGAATGGGTGTGACACTTGCAGTGGGAGTAGCAGAGGTTTTGAAACAGAAGGAGGAGTTTGATAATTACAGTTGACGAAGGTTTAATCACCTATGAATGTAAGGTTATGTACATAGTTTTTACTTGAATTGTATGAATGAGTTGTATGTGTGATTTTTTATGGAATTGACAAGCTTTATAGTAACATCTCATAAGGCTAAGGAAAAAAAATAAAAAAATACGATGTTTCACACCCGGAAGTAAGAAGCGTAAGCAAGAAGTCTGTAAACCTTGGAAGCCCAGTTACATCACGATGAATGACGTGTTGGAAGTGTGTTGTCATTGGAGGTTACCATGATCTTTATGGTGAGTGAGTGGTACTTTCTAATGGTTTTTTCAGTAGGTAAATGTGTAGATTTGCGTTTTAAATTATTTAGTCGGAAAAATATTAGTACTTCGGAAAAGTGCGACGTACAGGTTTTAGATTGTGAAAATTAATGGCAAATGGTGCAGAAATTTTCTGTTTCAAATGTCGATTAAAGATTTTTATCGTAACATTTCCGTGTACGTTCGATACGTTAGGCCTACGGCAGTGTCTCTTCACATAATCGAACTTGCAGGTAAATGTTACGATAAAAATCTTTAAAAGACATTTAAAATACGAAATTCCTGCACCATTTGCCATTAATTTCCATACTCTAAAATCTGTACGTCGCATTTTTTCCGACGAAATAATTTAAGAGGCTAATCTACACATTTACCAAAATCTCGGCCCTAGATCGTTGAAGAATAAAGGAGGAATGAGATTAACACATGAATCACACCAGTTCCAACAGAAAAATTCTCTTGCCCAAGTACTACGAATTCAGAATACAAATATCCATCTGTTAATATGAAAGTGAATATAAATAAAATCTCAAATGTAAATAATGATACGGAATCAGTTTGTTAATGCGAACAACGTCAATAGATGGCGCTGCGTCCCAACTAATCTTTTCTGTCCTCGCTGTTTTTGCTTAATGTTACAGCCTGATAGGATCGAGTTCAGCCTTGCTTAAGCATGTCTTAATATTAAAAATCCAACCATCACTACAGATGCTACCCATTCACAATTTACCTGTTGCCACATTACTGAGTAACATAATAAATCAACTCCAGTAACTGCCTGGAAGATTGGATGATGCACTACTGATAATCACTGTCAACATTCATGGGTAATTGCACCATACCAATGCTTAGAATTTATTAAATGACCTCTATCTTCTTTAGACATATGATTTAATCCAATCAATCAATTGTCATCAATCCATTGCTGGATGAAAGTCTCTTCTACAGCACCCTGTCCTGAATAATTACCTTCCATATCATTCCAGCATGATTACCAATTTCGTTCACCCATGTGGTCTTTTCCTGTCCCCTGGCATCAAATCCAATATTTCAGCTTTCCAACAGTGGTCAGTTTTTCTAGCAAGATGTTCACTCCACTGCCACTTGAGGGTGTTTACTTTCATCGTGTCACCAATTCTTGTTATATATATCATCATCAATCATTATCAATCTACTCCTGGGTAAAGGTCACCACAACTTATTGTCTTGAGCCAGTCTCCTCCATGTCACTCCATCAAGCTTTCAAATTTCATCCATCTGCCTCCCACATGGTCTTCTAGGTCTTTTCCTGTCCCTTGGAATCCAGTTAAGTATTTTAGTTGTCCAATGATAGTCAGTTTTCTAGCAATATGTCCAGCCCATTACCGTTTCAGGTATTTTTTTTTTTTTTATTTGAGGTTTAATGACCACCGTGAGCAACTCAATGGGCTATAAGCAGTCGCCCGTCCCTAATTTAGGGTCACTGGTTCCAGGGAAGGGAGAGAGCCAGTGCCGTAAGACAAACACAACATCCATGCCTCACCGGGATTCGAACCCAGGCCCCTTACGGACAAATGATCAGAGGCCAGCGCCTCAGACCACTGCGCCACCGGGGGGGGGGGGGGCTCAGGTATTTCACTTTGATCACGTCATCAACTCTTACCATTTTCCTTATCCATGAGTTCCTCTTCCTTAGTTACACCAAGCATGCAATTCTCCATGCTTCATTTAGTTGTATGCCTTTTTTTAGGACACGTCTCTGATCAATAAGTAAGAACTGGAAATATACATTGATTAAACACTTTTCTTTTAAGATATGTACTGCGATCAAAAAGTTCCGAGACTAGGTACGTAGCGCCCCAACAGATGGCAGTACGCGGATGCATGAGCAGCGGTCCAGGGTAGTGACCTTCACAAGTCATTGTGCTAAGTGGCGTCATTCTGCTAAGTGGCGTCATTCTGTGAACATCAGGAGCTGTGCTACACGATATTTGGTGACCATGTGCAGAACACAGCTGCAATTTCGGTATGGACTGCAAACTAGAGCAGCGAGCGAACATCAAATGCTGCGTCAAACTCGGCAAATCGGGAACGGAGGCGCATGAAATGTTGTGGCAGGCTTATGGCAATGAGTGGCACTCGCGCTTCAAGAGCGGAAGAATGACACTGGAAGACGGCGAGAGGTCAGGGCGACCATCCACGAGCAAAATCCATGAAAATGTGGACAAAACTAGGAAACTGGTGCACGAGGATCCTCTGAGAACCATTCAAAACATTGCTACCATCGTCAATGTGTTATACGGAACAGTGCAAGAAATTCTGATGTCAGTTTTTAACATGCACCGTATTGCTGCAAAGTTTGTGCTAAAGATTCTGAACCTCGAACAGAAGGCGCTCTGTGTCAAACTCTATCAAGATCTTCGTCAGCAGGTGGTGAATGAACCAACGTTCCTGTCGCAGGTCATCACTGGGGACGAGACATGGGTCTACGGTTATGACCCGGAGACCAAACAACAGTCGTCGCACTGGAAGAGCCCGGCATCTGTACGACTGAAGCGCAACCAAAAACATGCTCATCGTGTTCTTCGACATTCGTGGGGTTGTGCACTGTGAATTCATCCCCCAGGGCCAGACAGTCACCGCCTTTTTTTACTGCGATGTTCTGCGCTGTCTTAGGAAGGACATTTGCTGCAAATGACCTGAAATGTGGCGCAGGGGCCATTTTCTGCTTCATCATGCCAATGCAGCAGCTCACAGAGCGTTAGCAATACGCCAGTTTTGCAGCCGCAACAGCATGATAACCCTTCCTCACCCACCGGATTTGGCCCCCTGCGACTTCTTTATGTTTCCGAAGATGAAGCTCAAGGGTCACTATTTTGAAACCGTGGATGAGATCCAGCGCGAATCGCAGATGGTGCTTCATACGATTCGCGAACAGGACTTCCAGGGAGCATTCCAACAGTGGCAAAAACGCTGGCAGTGGTGTATTGCTGCCCAAGGAGACTACTTTGAGGGAGATCACAGCCAGACTTAAGTAACGTAAGTACTTTGTTGTATATCGGCCTAGCCTCAGAACTTTTTGATCGGACCTCATATAATGGTAAATTACATACATACATACATATCACTAAGCTGTTCTCTGAGATTCAGAGGTTAGCCCCAAAAAGAAATACAAACTACCAGAAATCTTTACTTATTGTTGCCGTATCAAACTTCTCCATGTACAGCGATCTTGACATACAACTCGTGCTTCACTAATATCCATTACACGCCGTACACAAGATCTTTTATACTTCATACTCATAATCTTTTTCTCATGCACACACTCCTGAATCTGATCCACCCATGTCTTCCTTGGCCTTCCTCTGCCTTTCCTTCCTGCCACTTGGGCTGAAAAGATTTTCTTTGTAAGCATTTCATCACTCATTCTTTCAACATGGCCAAACCACCGAAGCATATTGGTCTCCACCTTGCTAACAACATTTTGCTTCACATCACACAACTGCAATACATCTTCATTTCTCACACAATCATATCGTGTCTTGCCACAACCCCCACGTAAGTAACGCATTTCTCCAGCACACAAACGACTCCTATGTTTCTTCTGCAGTACCCAGGTTTCACTACCATACATCAGAGTAGGAAAAATTACACTTTCAAACACAGCCATGCGGGACTCTCTAGAGAACCCATCATTCCTGGGAAAACCTCCCAGAGCAGCTATGACTTTCAAAGAAGAATTCACTCGCCTACTGATTTCACCATCCAACTTGTTCTCTCTGTCAAACATGCTTCCTAAATACACAAACTCACTCACCTGGTCAATCACAGTGCCATTTATACTTAAATTACATTCAGTGCTACCCGTTCCTTTCTCAAACACCATAACTTTGGTTTTTCCCTTATTTATACTCAGTTTGAATTTCATGCAAACTTCGTGCATCCGAGTCAACATACTCTGCAACTCACTTTTGCTCTCTGCCAACAGGACAGTGTCATCAGCATACAGCAATCTGCACACACGGATATCACCAAGACATAAACCAGTATTATCTATTTTGGCATCATGCATGCATGCATCCATAAATATATTAAACAGCCATGGTGACCTTACACAACCTTGTCTAACACCTGCACCAATGGAAAACCATTTTGATAAAACACCATTCACTCGTACACAAGCTCTACTACCAGCATACATGGCTTTTACACTATTAAGTAGATTCCCAGTAACACCATATTCATTCAATACCTTCCATAAAAGTGTCCTATTCACTTGGTCGTAAGCTTTCTCTAAATCTATGAAGGCAGTAAAAACTTTCTTCCCAACAGCCAGATACTTTTCAATCATCGTGCGCAATGCAAAAATCTGGTTAGTGCAGCCTTTACCAGGCATAAAACCACTCTGAACATCCCACACTTTCGATGATGTAAGACCCCATACTTTTTCAATAACAACCTTACCAAACACTTTCCCTGGCACACTCAGTAGGCTAATACCACGATAGTTCTTGCATTCAGTCTAATCAGCTTTTCCCTTATACAAGGGAACAATGAATAACATCCTTCCAATCCCGAGAGACCATTCCTAACTCCCAGCACAACTGGCAAATTTCAGTTAACCAGTCAATTATAGAGTCACCACCATATTTCAACATCTCTGCAGTTATGCCATCAACTCCCGGAGCCTTACCATTCTGAAGAGATTTTAGAGCTTTACGCACTTCTTCTCTTGAGATCCCTTATGTGCTTTCATCCCTCATTGTGACATCATCTGCGTCTGTCTCAGAATCATCTTTGCTTTCCTGATCTAATAACTTACAGAAGTATTCACCCCATCTGTCACTTAACTCATTAGGCTCCAATATCATTTCCCCAATCTCATTCTTCACACAACTTACAACTTTGTTTCCCCTATTTTTCCTGAGTCTCATGTACTTCCAGAAGGACTTCCTATCTTTCCAAAAAGCCAGTTCATGCCTTTCCACTTTCTCCTTCCTATCTTTTGCCTTACTGTGGCGAACCAGCTTAGCAGATTCACGCTTCTTACAGCGATATTCATCCACAGAGACTCTACCTTGCAACATCCCCAAATAGGCTTCCTTCTTTTTCTTTACTGCCTCTTCAATCTCACTATTCCACCAAGCATCACCTCTATTGTTACCCACTATTGTGGTGCCACAGAGCTCTTTAGCAGCAGTGACAACACAGTTCTTAAAACATTCCCACTTCTTTTCTACATCCCTCTCACCAGACTTCAGATCCTTCAGTTTTATCTCTGAGTAAGTCAGAATACCGCTGATGATCTTCAAGGAGCCTATCAACCTTTATTCTTTCTATCCTGGGTCTCTTCCTATTCCTTCAACCAACATTAAGTTTCACTCGTGACACTAACAAGTAATGATCAGAGCCAACATCCGCACCTCTCATCACATGGGTGTCAACAACTAAGTGTTTCAAACGCTGATTGTAAACAACAAAATCTATCACACTCTTTTGACCAAGAGTAAGATTTCCCCAAGTATATGTGTGGATATACACTGCTGGACAATTGCTAAGGACGGATCATAAACGGCTATATAGCGCATAAAAAAGTAAGTGTGGTTGGATGCCAAGTGAAATAAAATAATGTCAGAATGCCAGGACATTACAAGAAAGACGATTTATTGTGCTCTGAAATCCAGAAGGCTTTGGAACGTGTTCAAGGGACAAACAGGCCATTTTGTGCAGAATACGTAAACATGAAAAATGCAATTACCGTCCGCAGGCGTTCCGGCGTAAGATGTCAATACGGGATATGGCCACCATGGAGGG
Source organism: Macrothele yani (assembly GCA_039090855.1). Classification (NCBI taxonomy): domain Eukaryota; kingdom Metazoa; phylum Arthropoda; class Arachnida; order Araneae; family Macrothelidae; genus Macrothele; species Macrothele yani. The sequence continues at coordinate 67,825,301 of CM077016.1, read as the reverse complement.
CGATGCAAGATTCCACACGTCGTGTCATGCTTTGCACAACATTATCAAGCAGCTGTTGGGGTAATTTATCCCATTCCTCTGTCAGTGCACGGATGAGGGTGTCCTTGTTTATTGGAGGGCATTGGCGACCAGCAAGACTCCTCCCCAAAGCATCCCACACATTTTCAATGGGATTCAGATCTGGAGAACGTGCTGGCCATACGAGGCGTTGAATATCCTCGCTCTCAAGACACTCCTGGACAGCGACTGTTCGATGACATGTTGCGTTGTCGTCCATGAAAATGAATCTATCACCGACAACACCACGGAACATGCCGCCCCGGTGGCGCGGTATGTTCCGTATGATCATACCGCGCCACCGGGGCGGCATGTTCCGGGATTCGAATGATCAGAGGCGCGATGGCCTCTGATCATTCGAATCCCGGTGAGGCATGGATGTTGTTTGTCTTACGGCACTGGCTCTCTCCCTTCCTTGGAACCAGTGACCCTAAATTAAAGACGGGCGACTGCTTATAGCCCATTGAGTTGCTCACGGTGGTCGTTAAACCTCCAACCAAAAAAATAAAAAAACCCACGGAACATGCGAACATGAGGTAGCAGAACATCATTAATGTATCGTTGGCCAGTCATAGTCCCAGTTGGAAGCACATAGAGGGACGTACGGCCGTTGATCATGATGCCAGCCCATACCATGACACTACATGTCGGATATCGGTCCCTTTCCTGTATGTTTGCTGGACAATATGCAGTACCACTATCACGGCAGATCAGTTGTCGTCGACAATCAGACGATAGACTGTATCTACTCTCATCTGAGTAGAGGACAGCAGACCAGTCGTTATCAGTCCAATTGCGATGTTGATGGCACCATTGCAAACGGGCCGTACGGTGACGTCTGGACAATGGGATGCACACAACAGGACGGCGGGCGTATAGTCCTCCTTCATGCAAACGTCTGGCGACAGTTTTTTGGGAGATCCGCTTGCCAGTAGCAGCCATAAACTGATTTGCTACCTCACTAGCTGTGCTGCGCCGGTGTCTTTTTGTTGATAGCACTATGTACCGATCTTCTGCATGTGTCGTACTGCGAACACGACCTCCCCTGTGACGTTTGCTACACTCACCATTTGTTTGAAATGATTTCCAAAGCCTTGAAACAACACTGTGGCTGACGTCGAACTCCCTGGCAACATCTTTTATTTTTCGCCCTTCTTCAATCTTGCCAATAATACGGCCACGCGTAAAATCATCTAGGTGATGTCGGGAAGACATACTGAAAATTGCAAGTTCGTTAATTGATTCTTTCCCTTTCAACTTTGCGTTTGAACAACAATGGTCAATACGCGTCAAATCCTTTATATCTCTTATCAGCGCTATGACGTCACGAACAAGTTCGGCAATCCAAAATTTGCATACGCACAACATGTCTTACTGTATCCCGCACTTATGCTAATTTCCACATTTCCCTGCCTTCCATTTTATGGTTGCTATCGTTGCTATTGTCATCCGTCCTTAGCATTTGTCTGGCAGTGTACTTGTGGTTGAAAAATGTATTAGATACACACAAACCATTCTCAATGCAGAGTTCAATTAATCTTTCACCATTATCATTCACACAAGGATCATTAAACTTACCCAGGACATTGTCAGAAATTGCATTCTGCACACCTACTCTAGCATTGAAATCCCCTGCTATTATAACTTTTTCTTTAGCACCAAACTGGCTCAAAACAGCTTTTAGCTCATTCCAGAAATCTTCCTTCTTATCAGAAGGTTCCGAGTCACAAGGAGCATACACTACAACAATTACAATTCTCTGAAGTTTCACTTTCAAATGAATCCAGAGAATTCTCTCACTTACGCAACTATAGTGAATCAAGTTGTTCTTCATCTTTTCACTTAAAATCACACCTACACCAGCCTGTCCTCTCATATTATCCAATACTCCAGACCACACACTCACCGTGCCATTCACTTCTTCTACCCCAATTTCCTTCTTTTTGGTTTCACTTACACACAGCACATCCAGTCTATACTAATTCATCACCTCAATCACCTCACTCATCTTGCCATTTATACCTCTAGTATTCCATACACCAATCTTACATTCACTCAGCAGAGATCTCTTTCTCATACGCCGTTTAGAAAGTCCAGGTCGATTCCGTGGTGGACCGTCCTTCCCAAGTGTGGTAGGTCCACCATATCCCACACTTGAGTCATTCTTAATATTTCTTTTTGTCTTTTTAATCAGGTAAGTACATCAGTGTGGGTGATTAGCCCACAGCTGAGGGTTCCAGTTGGTCATTCAACCTAAGGATTCTGGAACAAAACCCAGTGAGTTAGGGTCTTTTCGCCAATGTCACACAGAACTAGCTTGCACCTCTCCAAAGTTCACAGAGGCCCTAGTTGCTGTTGTGTGTGCCATTGTTACCACGGAGCGCCCCGAGGAGGCAAACCCATCGCTCACTACGACCACCCGCATAATGGTAAATAATGGTAAATTGCTCTTGAAAAATGTACTGTTTCTTCTAAATGCTCTCCAATCCAATTTTACACAGCTATTAATTTCGTCTTCAATGTAGCTGTTCATGATTTCTGTTGTCCAAGATAAATGTAGGTATCAGTTATGTCTAGATTTGCTCCATCAATTGCTAAATCTCCAGTTGTTGTAAGAGCATTGTAGATCGATTTTGTTTTCTAAAAGTTCACTTTTAATCACACTTCTTTACTATTGTTGGCAAGTTTCTGGACCATACTTCACAGCTCTGACAGGATACTTGGAAAAAGTAATGTCAACAAAACGAAGGTGAGTTAAATAATCTGCATTAATTTTTTTTTATCCCCTTGTCTTCCCAGTTCAATGATTCTGCAGTGTGGCAATAAAGAGTTTAGGAAATATGGTGTCACCTTGTCAAACTCCCTAACCAATTTTTATATGTGGTGTTTACTTGGACAATCAAACCTTTGCACTTGCATTTTCATATATGTTCCCATACAGCACAAAATGTTTCAGGTATGTATCAGTAATGTTCCAATCTCTCATTTTCATTACACTTTCAGAAATATCTTACAATTACGTTTCAGCAACATCTATTTTGGAACATAACTCTTTGTACATTACGGTTACATTAAAAATAGCATTCACCGATACTACTGCTTTATAGTTTCCATTGTACATAATTGTTACCTTGATGTTACATTCCGGCGATATATAAGATTTTTGATTTGGCAACAGCGTGGATGTGCATGCGCATTTATGTCATTTCATCGAAGCACTCTCGTAGTCGTTCCACATGCTACTGGGATATTCTTTGGTGATACTGTCATACTCGAGTTAGCTGGGTGTAGGAGAACTGGCCACCGGAGAAATGGCCACAAAAATTTTAAGGGGCCGTTCAAGAAATTGCATTTTTGACCGCTTCGTGTGTGTCCACGACCCCCAGAGGTTGGTTATCTGAGTCATATAAAGTTTCCGTAATTTCATCTTTTCTTAATTGTGATTATTAATGTAATTCTTTATAAAAAAATGTTTGTAATCTACAACTCAACAAAAGATTTCAGGGTTTACAAATTACAAGTCTGCAAATTATCTGAGGGCATGTGCTGACTCGGGAGAACTGTCGGGGAGGGGGGGGGTACCAAAAGTGTAAAATATAAAGAATTTCTGGTCCGATCGGGAAATTTTCAGCATTTACAAGCTACAAGTCAACAAATTATCTGAGGGCATGTGCTGCCTCAGGAAACCTGTCAGGAGAAGGGTAACACCAAAAGTATAATATATAAAGAATTTCTGGTCCGATCGGGAGATTTTCAGCATTTACAAGCTATAACGCGACACATTATCTGAGGGTATGTGCCTACTTAGCAAACCTGTGTGTGTGTGGGGGGGGGGGGGGGGGGGGTGTAATACCCAAAAGTGTAAAATATTAAGAATTTCTGGTCTGATTGGGAGATTTTCAGCATTTAGAACCTACAAGCCAACAAACTATCTGAGGGCCTCTGCCTACTCAGCAAACCTGTCGGGGGGGGGGGGCACCAAAAGTACAAGTCAACAAATTATACAAAGAATTTCTGGTCCGATCGGGAGATTTTCAGCATTTACAACCTACATCGCAACAAACTCTCCGAGGGCATGTGCTGACTCAGGAAAACTCTCGGGGGGATACCTAAAATATAAAACAAAGTATTTCTGATTGTAAATGCTGCAAATCTCTCAATCGGAAGAGAAATTCTTTATATTATACACTTTTGGTATTACGCCCCCCCCCCCCCGACAGGTTTACTGGGTAGGCAGATGCCTTCACATAATCTGTTGAGTTGTAGCTTGTAAACGCTGAAATTATCCCGATTGGACCAGAAATTCTTTATATTTCAGGTTTTAAGCCCCCCCCCTAAGTTTCCTGGGTTTGCACATACCTGCAGAGAATTTGTTTAGCTGTAGTTTATAATCCCTGAAAAATATCGTAAATAAGAAAATACCAAATTACGGAAATGTTATGTGTCAGATAACCAATCTCGGGAGACGTAGCCAATGAGCAGTCCAGAACGCAATTTTTATACGGTCCCTTAAAAATTTTGTGGGCAGTTCTCTGGTGGCCAGTTCTCCGCTTTGTCTTTGGCCCGAAAATCATGGAAATGTCTAAATTTCTTACTGAAAATGAAATATTAAAAAAATATTTCATGAACAATAGTTGCTCAAGTAGCGAGGAATATAGCCACATGAAATGCGTTTATACAGAACAAATTAATGGCACTGAAATTCCAATGTGTCCAGTTCTCCGGTGGCCACTTCTCCGTACCCGGAGTTAGCTAGTTAGTGTACACTAGTGTCCATCCTTAAGTTTTGCACGCCAGTGTATAATATCTTAGTACGTTTGTTGGTTTTGAATCAGAAAAAAAGTCTCAATAAAAGTAGTTGTTAGTTTGTAAAGGTAGAAAAAAAAATAACGTTGATATATTGAGAAGTTTAATGACTACGCAGGTTTTGAAAAAAATAAATAGTCAGATATGCATTAAAAGGTGCATTTCGTTAATTAATCATGAAGAAATTTAAGTCATCCTACAGAAAAATAAAATGATCGATGAAAAAAAAAATGTATTTCTATTAAATAACGTATTTGCAAAGCATTTAGAAAAAATATATATTAAGATATACATTAAAAGGTATATTTCGTTGATTAATCATGAAGAAATTAAAAAAATTGTCTATGGAAAAAATTATGCATTTCTATTAAATAATGTATTCGCAAAGCACTGGCCTTCTCGTTAGTTCCTACAGAACGCTGCAATCGCGAGGTGTCCCATGGTTGAGTGGGATAATGCATCTGCCTAGAAACCCGCTGGGCAGGGGTTTGAACCTGGCATGACTTTGAGGATTTGTATTTCCTTGGAAGGAAAATTTCCCTAGCGTCGTGACGTCACACCGTAAAATTTCCTGATGAGGAAAAACAAAAAGGCGTACAAGATATCGCTGAGACCCTGTGGGGAGGTAAAAAAAAAAAATTGGCGAGCAAAACATGTTTGGTAGGACCACGTGGCACACAAAATGTTATGGTTGAACACAAAGAGAAAATGGCGGACAAAAGATGGTCGCGAAGATCACGTGGAAAAACAATGGCTGCGACTGACGTCATGGTTGACCAGGAATCGACCACACGCGTCCTTGAGACAGCACGTGGACGGGTTCATTTTTACAGAAACCCCCCATTATCACGTTACAGTAATGCAACGAAGTTACAAATATCTTTCAAATACGTAACAGTAACATGAAGTTGGTATCTTGAAGTTACAAAGGCTTTTCACTGTAACGTATCAGTTATGTTTCAAAGTTATGCAACATTTGTGGACATTTTGACGTACCCGTAAGGTTTCTGAAACATTACTGTTACATTGCGCAACGTATCTGAAAAGTCTCAATGTTTCAGTGTTATGTACCTGTAACATACACGAAATATTCTGTGCTGTGTGAGTTAAAGTATGCATCTTCAATACTGCAGGATTTCAAAGACATTATAATAACTGTTGATGGCTTCGCTGAATAAAAATATATCATCACCATCAATCCACAGCTGAGTGAAGATCTCCCCAAGTTTCTTCTACAACTGTCTGTTTTGAGATAGTCTCCTCCATGTCACTCTGGCATGCTTTTGAATTTCACCCACCCATCTCCCACATGAACTTCTGGGACATTCCTGTACCTTGGTATCCAGTCTAATATTTTAGTTGTCTATTGGTGGTTCATTCTTCTAGTAATATGTCAAAGCCAACTGAAATTTCAGGTATTTTACTTTGATAATGATGTCTTCCACTCTTGTAATTTTCTTGATCCACAAGTTCCTCTTATCTTTTCTGGTTACACCAACCATGCAACTCTCCAGGCTTCTTTCAGTTGTTGTCTGCAGCCTCTCTGTCTTTTTTGGTTAATGTCCACATCTCTGCTCCATACATAACAACTAGAAGGATGCATTTATTACCACCCCACCCATATATATGAACTCTTACAACCAACAGGTAAAGGTATAATAAACACTATGACACACTTGCCAACCCACATGGCTAGCATGGTGACTTATTCTCGCCCCCCTACCCATGACTTCACCTGGCAGAAGTTGTCCATACAGTTATGGACATGAAACAGCAAAGGAAGAGCTCCAGGTGAAGATAGTATTATTGTGGACATTGCACAGGATGCTAGTGAAGAAACAGAAAGTACACTCGCCCAAATTTTCACTGGATGTTTCAAAGAAGGGAAGATTCCCAATCCCTACAACAATGCTACAGTGATCCTGTTGCATAAGACAGGGGACCTCAAGGATCTCAGGAACTAACTGCCTTCTATCATTGTTTATAAAATCTTCAATAAGGTGTTGTCACAGTGTTTGAAGAATAAAAAACTGGACATGGCTCAACCAAGAGAACAAGCTGTATTCAGAAGGGTCTACAGCACTACTGTATAGATCATATCTCTGTACTGAAAGAACTACTGTACATATTTGCGTATAAGCAGAAAGTTTTTGGAAGAAATCCTACTTTCAAAGAGGAGGGGGGGGGGATCGGCTTATACGTGGGCCAGTAAAAAATAGGGCAAGACTTCCGAAGTGTTATGTGAATTCTTCCGCAAAACTTGCTGGCGGGTTTGTTTAAGTTTTATACCAAAGCTCTGTGCGGTAGTTTTCTGACCTTCAGCAAGTTATATCCCCCAGCTTATATTCTACCAGTTGCATCCCCCAGCTTATATTTTGCCAGTTAAATCCCAGCTATGGATAATAACTGGTAGGTGCGACTGTTCTGACCTCAAGACATCGTGGAGAAACATCCCATCTGCCAAAAGTATACATGCAATGCAAAAGGAGACATGGATTTTATACCAAAGAAGAAAATTGTGATTACAGAGATTTTTCACATTCCATCCTATGTATTTTACTTTTGTTCATTGAAATATATATATTTATTTTTAGAAAATCTGACCCTGTTTTGCATTTCACTATTTATATTGCGTAGTAGCACGGAGAACTGCGGTCTCAAAGTAAACAAATTGTTGACAACTGCAGCGGGAGGATTCATGTAACACTTCTTTGGAAGTACTTAAAAAAACTAAATATTTTTGCACTTAAAGTAGGATTACTATGGGAATAGGTGCCGCTAATATGATAAGTGTAAAACCTAATACAGTTTCAAATTGAGACCGTGGAATTTCTTGCTTCCAAACATGAAGGAATACCTCGTTATTTCCCATGTGCAACCGTGAGACGCCGTCTTTCAAACTGGATACACAGTGAGCCAGACACCAGATAAATAACTTAGCTGTTGGGGACCCACACACAAACAATCAGGCATCTCTCCTCTCCTGAGTTTTCACAGCAAGCACGGGTGTGCAAGGTCTTCGGCCCTCGCGCTGACACAGTTGGCGGGAGCCATCAGTGCTATGGAGGAGCAAAGGCACAGTGCTTTACGAAAGGTGGTAACTTCGGCAAATTTTGCATTTAGGTTTTTACATGATTTTATTATTTGAGGTTTGAAGTACAGTAGAGTCTAGCTAATCTAAGGTAATCAGAACAGAAACCAACTCGGATTACTGAAAACTCAGATGAAGCAGAATTTCAAAACACGAGCACGATTCTGAACGAAGGTAGTTAAATATGAACCTAAATCTCGTAGAAACGTTTTTTAATGATCAATAAAAATGTTAGCAAAAATGAATTAAACAAAGATTATGACTTACATCATATTAACGGCAAAAAAATCATCTAATGTTTTCTGCAGAGCATCTTTTTTTGCAACACTATCTCTCCATCTTTTTAGAAAAATAACATCAGCTGGTGATGATTCCGGTTGCTGCTCTACATATGTAAGGGAAGTCTCTTGCGCCACTGTACCTTCTGCATGAGAATTTTTTTCTTGTGAACATTTCCTTCTCCATCAGATTCTGAATCCTTTTCATTAGTAAGTATGTGAATAATAGCTTCATCACAGGAAAGCCAATCGGTCACACAATTTTCTGGTGCATTCTCACATAGTATCTGTAAAACTAGGTTTGCAAGATCGTCTTTTTCAGTGTTTTCTTCATCATCCAAGTCATCATTTCTGGGCAGATTACGCCAACATTCCGCGAGTGTCTCAAATCTGATTTGCACCCATGATTCTGCAAGCCAGTAGTAAATCACATCCTTAATCGAATTTTTTTAAAATGAACTGTCAAGGACTCTTCTCCATCCGTTTCCTCCAAAATATGCGCCAGTAGTTGCCTGCGGTATTTCTGTTTGAGGTTACTAATCACCCCTTGGTCCATTGGCTGGATGAGGCTGGTAATGCTGGGAGGGAAAAACATGGCCTGTATCTCCCCGGTAGACAAATCTTCAATATTGGGGTGTGATCGGGCATTATAAATTAGAAGCATCACTTTTCAAGGTAGGTTGTTTTCCTTTAAATATTTTTCAGTTTCGGGCACAAATTCTTCAAGAAACCACTGTTTGAACATCTCCCTGCTCATCCATGCTTTTCTCTGGTTTTTGTAAGATACTGGCAAAGCCCGAATTGCAATGTTTTTAAATGCCTGTGGTTTTTTAGATTTCCTGATCACCCCTAAGGGCAATTTATGAGTTCCTGGTGCATTGGGTGCTAAAGATCTGCTAGGTAACATTTTAAAGTTAAGTCTCATTTCGTCACAGTTGTACAACTGTTCAGCGGTAAAATTTCCAGTTAGCATCAAGTCTTAGAGTTTTGTGCAAAAGGAATCTGCTGTATCAAAATCCGCATAAAGTTTCTCGCCACAGATGATTAGCTGATGAACTTCGAACCTTTTTCCCCATCGGTCTAACCACCTGACACTAGCAGAGAAATTGTCAGCTTCTTTTAGTTCTCTGCAAAAATGCAATGCCTTTTCCTGCAGCATCGGACTCACTTTCAATTGTTGCTGGGGAAAACCACAGGAATAGTGTCTTACAGGTCTTTTCGCATTCATTTTTTTGCAAACGCTACCCTGATTGCCCGCACTCTTCGGCAGAAAAGTTCTCGATGCCCCACTTCTCAATTTCTGATCGGTTACTTTTCCAATCACCCACTGTCATTTTGCCAATGCCTAATTCATTCACCAGCTTTTTTATACTCTCTCCCGCATCTATTCTTTTCAAGGCTCTGATCTTCACTTTCAGAGGAACAGGAATTCTTTTGCCACTCATTTTAATTTTAGATTTTGTAGTCTTCTTGCATCAAGTTCTCAGAACACATTGACGCATGAATCACACATTCAGTAGGCTACACAACATGCCTGCATGCCAGAAAGAGAGGCACCGACAGATAGGAGCCTTCATGCAGAGACGTTAAAACAACACTGGTCTTGTTCTATTTTCAGCTTCCATTTAGGGGTCTCTCCTCTCATTTCGACTTCCCAGTTGGCATCAAAATTCATTCTATTTTTATTTTCGAATGATCTCCAGCTTCAATGGTTTTCCAGGGTTTCACACTGACAGGGCTGCACATTTTGTCCCTTGGCTATCTTTCAACAGTCCCTAGCACTGGCTTCTAAATTACCCGAAAGGGGCCTTTTTCAACTCTGTTTCAAAAATTTTCTCCTGCAAATTGCCCGGAATTTTTTTTTATGTTTCATCGCGAATGACCTCGAATTAAGTGGAACTCGGTTTACAGGGACTCGGATTATCAAGACTTTAATGTATTTGCATAATTTCCTTCTTCTGTTCTTCATGCGTACGACCAGATAAACAATTAATCTTTCTTCATAATTTCATTTATTAAATATGAACATAAGATTTGATTTACCAGATGCGTTCTCATTTAATGATTTTTTTATGTTCACTTCATCCTGTTCGCAGTTTTAATGTCATTATATTCCATCCATTGCCGTGTTTACATTCAGATTAGGTCTTTTTGTTGCATCCTTCTTGTAGCCAAGATTTCAGCATTAAGACATTTTTAGTTAAAATCCAATCCACTCCTTTGTTCTGCCATACATATCCAGTTCTTGCTGGAAACTTCGTTGGAGATTCGAACTTTTGCACAAGTCCAGCACTTGCCAGAATTTAAATGAAAGTTCACTAATTTAGTTGCCTGTACAATAAAATACAGTCAAACTTGGTTAAGACGAGCTCGGGTATAACAAGATCCCGACTATAGCGAGTAAATGCCAGAAGTTTGGTTTCGTACGCAATTAGTGTTAAATTATCCCCCTTGTTACAAGTATCAACTCTGTTATAGTGAGCAAATTTGCAAGACTTTCAGATTATTATTAATTTATTTATTTTTACACCCAGTAAAGATAGCGCAGCATTGAAAGGTGGCGTCAAGCAGCCACCTGCTCCGAGAGAAAAGCGGGGAGGGGTTTATGAAGTCTTGCATTTCAGCACAAGGGTAGGTGGGGGTGGCATTTTGTGGAAGAAAGCTTCCCAGCCTTTCCTTTGCCACTGTTTATGAGAGGGTTCCTGGAATTCGCTTTCTCTCATTGGCTGCTAGGGTCTAAACCCACGCATGTTTTTTTTTTTTTAGTGCATTCAATATTTCAACTTCACACGGGACATGTCGTAACCTTTTTTTAATCAGAAAGTCACATGCAGCCCTACTCTTGTGACATCACTTATGCTTTCCCTCCCCTTTTTTATTAAGTGTGATATTGTGAGCAAAATGGTTGGTGTTAAAAGAAAGGCTCTCTCCATCAGGGAGAAAATGGATATTATTCAGGAACTGCAAGACGGCGAGAAAAATTCAGCTCTTTGCAAAGAGTATGGGCTTTCATCATCTACCGTATCTACATTGTGGAAGAACAAAGACGCAGTTTTGTCAGCATTTGAAAACAATCTTACAGATTGCAAAAAAATGAAAAAGTGTGAAAAAAATTATATTGATGAAGCTTTACTTTGTTGGTTTTAAGTTCAACGTGATGCTGGTTTTCCTATCAATGGACCGATTTTTAAAGTGCAAGCGGAAAAATTTGCAGTACAGTTTGGTCATGAGAATTTTATATGCAGTAATGGGTGGCTTGATCGCTTCAAGAACAGACACAATATTGTTTACACAAAAATGTCAGGGGAATCAATGTTTGCGGATGCAGAATCTGTAAGTCAATGGCTAAAAAGCGTTTGGCCCAGCTTCATTTCTGAATTCAGTGAGCAGAACATATTCAATGCTGATGAAACGGGCATTTTTTACAAGGTAACCCCTGACATGACTTTACCTTTTAAAGGCAAGAAATGCATTGGAGGTAAATTGGCAAAGGATCGGCTAACCGTTCTAATTTGTGCGAACATGGCAGGAAATGAAAAAAGAAAATTATTGGTGATTGGCAAATCGTTAAAGCCTCAATGTTTTAATAATGTTCAGCATCTCCCAGTTGATTATAAAGCAAACAGAAAGGTGTGGATGACATCAGATATCTTTACGGGAGAACTTCATAAATGGGATCGTGGAACTACGAAAGAAAAACAGAAACATTTTGCTGTTAATAGACAACTGCCTAGCACATCCCAAAGTAGAAAACTTGACAAATAACAAACTTGTGTTCCTACCACCAAACACAACATAAATTCTACAGCCTATAGACCAAGGGATTATTAGGAGCTTTAAGTGCCATTTTCGGCGATTTCTAACCGTACAATTAATCCAGAAAATGGAGAAGAAGCTAGAAATTAAGATTTCCGTATTGGATGCTGTTCGTCTTATGAGAAAAGCTTGGGATAGTGTCACTCCGACAACAATTAAAAATTGTTATAGGAAGGCTGGTCTTCTAAAGGAGACTTTAGTAGAAAGCACTGAAGTGATTGATGACGATGATCTCCCCTTATCAGAATGGTTAAAAAGTAGAGATTTAAGCACCTTTAACAATTGCAATTCTCTTGATGATTTTATCGACATTGACGCTGCGGTCCTAACAACTGGAATTTTAACGGAGGAACAAATTGTGCAAGAAGTCATTGCAGTGAATGAAGAAACTGAAACCGGCAGTTAAGGCGAAAACATTACAAAAACACAAGAAGTTGTGACTTACAATCAAGCACAAGATGCCTTGAATGTTTTGACTAGATTTTATGAAACTAATTCTGGCAATGAGTGTGTGTTCAGTGCATTATCAGTTGTTAAGCGTAATCTGATGGATTTTCGGTTGAAGTCAAGGACAACGCAGCTAAAACTAACCAAATTTTTTCATACGAAATAAAAAGGATATGTGCTTTGGGCAGATAGTACTGTACCTGTGCTTAATTTTATCTAAGTACTGTATGGTATAAAAATTACAATACTGTATAGTACACATTGTATTTCATACAGTACGTATGTAGTTTACATGTCCGTCATTCAAGAATTTCAACTTAATCTGCATCACATCGTACGTACTTACATATGTATGCACTACAGTATGTATAATGGTACGTATAGTTCTGTGTGTATGTAGTACTATATGTACGCATTTTTCAAGAATTCCACAACTAACCGAAATATTGTACGGTAATTTCAACTAAATGTAAGTTCTATGTATTTCTCAACATTAAACATTGTATGTACTATATTTGATAACGAAATTTATTTTTTGAATGATTTCCTTGATATTTTGGGTCTTTCCCGGATTATACGAGTAACGGCTATAACGAGCAATTTGTTCGATCCCGAACAGCTCGTCTTAACAGAGTTCGACTGTAGTTATCTTAAGATGTAATAAACTTGCAGATCACCGCCGACTTTGTTATATTTGAATACCTTAATGATGATTAAAAAATTTACTTCGTTTTTTCTTAGTCGTAAAGTTTTTAATCATCTTCAAGGTATTCAAATATAAAAAGTCAGCAATGCATCTGAAAGTTTATTACGTCTTAAAATAACTATTTCATTGTATGAGCAACTAAATTAGCGAACTTTCATTTAAATTCCGACAAGTGCTGGACCTGTTCAAAATTTCGAATCTCTAACAAAGTTTCCAGCAAGAACTGGATATGTACGGCAGAACAAAGGGATTGGATTTTAACTAAAAATGCCTTAATGCTGAATGCGAACATGGCAACAGATCAAATATAATGACATTAAAACTGTAAACGGGACGAGGTGAACATTAAAAATAAAAAATAAAAAATAAAAAATACATCTGAGAAATCTAACCTTATGTTCATATTTAAATAAATGATATTATGAAGCAATATTATTACAAAAAGATTAATTGTTTATCTGGTTGTACATTCCCTTTAAAAAGCGAATATATATATGAAGAACATAATAAGAAAAGTACATAAATACTTCAAACCTAAAAAAAAGGTGGTAACTTGAAAAAGGCCGACATTGGCCTTATTACTTTTTGGGTGAAAGAATTGTGGGATGCAATTTCACCAGAAATGGTCATAATGTCTTTCAAGTAATGCCATGGATGTTACAGGAATTATTTGGAAATTCTAATAGTTAATAATACTTTGAAATTTGCATAATGCATTTCAACAAAATGTTTTTCAAAATCCTGAAATTTAAGGTGGGCTTATATGCGGGTCAAGGTGTTTTACCAATTTTTAGCTGTTGAAATAGAGGGGGGGGGTAATTTATGTGATAACTGAAATACAAAATGAATATGAACTCTAACTACGCATGGCTTATATTGATTATGAAAAGAAAATCCTTTGATTGAGTCAAAACATCAGCAGTTCTAAAGTTTTTGAAATCCTGCAGTATTGAAGATGCATACATTAATATTATTAATAACATCCATGAAAATGCAATTTCAAAGGTTCAACTGTTTAAGAACACAGCACCTATAAAAAAAATTGAAAAGGGAGTGAGATAAGGTGACTCTACATGTCACAAAATCTTCAGTGCCATATTGGGTAGAATGCCTTTCAATCATTGAACTGGGAAGACAAAGGGATAAAGGTTAACACAGATTATTTAACCCACCTTTGTTTTGCTGATGACATAGTCAATTTTGCAAGTTTCCCCAAAGAGCATGATCTAGGGACTTGCTGACAATAGTATTGAAGAGGGATTAGAGATGAACTAACAAACCAAAATTGTTGTACAATGCTTTTACAAGAACTGAAGATTTAAAAATAACTGATCCCTACATTTACCTTGGACAACATATATCAAGTGAGGGCCCATTGAAGATAAATTAATAGGCATATAAAACTTGGCTGGAGTTCATTTGGAAGAAATGGTACAATTTCCCAAAGAAATTTGCCATTATGTGTTAAAAGAGAAGTGTTTAATCAATGCATCCCTCCAGTTCTTACTTACAGATCAGACATTGACCTTAACTAAAAAGGCATAGTGAAGCTGCATACACCTCAAAGAAGAATGGAGATATGCATGCTTGGTGTAATCTGGAAAGATAGGAAGAGGGAAATGATACGAGTGGATGATGTCATGGTCAAAGTAAAAATCCTGGAATGGCAATGGGCTGGACATATTGCTAAAAAAACTGACCACCATTGGACAACTGACATATTAGACTGGATACCAAAAAACAGAAAAAGACCAAGAAGACCACATGGGAGATGGGTGGAGAAATGAGAAAGTGTGTCAGAGTGACATGGAAACTTGCTCAAGACAGAAAGTTGTGGAAGAGACTTGGGGAGACCTTCACCCAGCAGTGGATAGCTAATGGTTGTACATAACACATATTTTTTTCCCTTTTACTTTTGTTTTCCTTTTGCTTTGGAATCTTTAAAACATGTACCTCTGTACCTCAGGGAAGGTATTTTTTAGTATACTTTTTATTAGACTTGTGTGAAAACTCATTTATACACATACATTTATGAGGTGGCCTGGAAATTATGACAGCACAAATAAAAATAAAGAAAAAAACAATTCTTACCTCTGACTGGTACCAAAGGTGAACTTTGCTGTGACAAACATTCTGTGGTAGACTGACTAACAGGTCTGCTTCTTAGATTAGGACTATACCCACTTCCTTTACTCTGAGCATCAAGGAGAGCAGCAGCTAAATTTGGTATACCTCTAGAAGGAGTACTATCTGTCCTGCTTGGAGGACCTAAATGAAAATATAAGTTGTAGTTAAATGTAGTAATATGGGTAATTAATACTTGCATTAATGTAATGGTTACAAGAAAAAAAAACTTAGAAATGAAGCTTAAAGCACTGTTTTTTTTTTGTGTGTGTGTGTGTGTGTGAGAGAGAGAGAGAGAGAGAGAGAGAGAGAGAGAGAGAGAGAGAGAGAGAGAGAGAGAGAGAGAGAGAGAGAGAGAGAGAGAGTTAGTCTACAGTAAGTATTTAAGTTTAAGAGTTGTGCTAATGTATGGACCCACTATCTGTGATTAAGTAAAGATATTTGCATAGAACAGACTCCAAACTGCACAGCAGTCAATTAATTTTATTTATTTCATCACAAAAACAAGATTAAAAAATAATAGCTTCAGATTTCATTGTTACTGAGAATGCCAAGCTGTACTACAAATTGCAAAGCCTTTTCCTGAATAATTTCACCTGTGATTACACTATGTTTGGCATTTATTTGTTCTACCTATAATACTAGCACTTGCTTATTATGTTTACATGTTTACCATTTTTTTATTTCTTTAATAAGACCATTTTTCCAAGCAAATCCACTTGTGTTTCTTATTTAAGATAATTCCCACTGTCCATCTGCTAATACTTTTTTCAAATAAATTTGAAAAATGATTTACAACTTTAAATTGCTTGCTTGAAGGATGATTTTTTTTTATGGATACTCAAAACAGTTTCCCAGTTGCTGCAGAAGTTGGTCGAAAGTAAGACCGAGATAAGAGGGAGTAACCTGTAACAACAATTCCCTATCCATATGCTGAATCATGTTGGAATGCAGTAAGTGCTCTCTGTATGGTAAAAAGCTATTGTGCTGCCCCAGAGGCGAAGTGGTCTAAGCACTGGCTTTTCTGACCATTCTTCTGAGTTGGAATCCCGGTGAGGCACAGATGTTGTGTTTTGTCCTAACACAATGGTTCTTTAACTTTCCTGGAACCATGGCCCAAAATTAGGGACGGGCGACTGCTTATAGCCCACTGAGTTGTTCATGGTGGTCATTAAACCCCCAACAACAACAAAAGCTATTGGCCACTTAGGGTAGCTTCATCCTTTCTACACAGAAGGACAATTCATAGGAAAACACTCTCTATCCCATCACCCACAAGACAGTAATGAGTATCGATGAACCCTCACTCTCTCTCTCTCTCTCTTTCACACACATCATTAGCCTTGCAGCTTCAAATAATCCATATGCTTCCTCACATACAATAATCCACCCTTGCAAACAAAGTGAGAAATGAACCAATAGAGGCATAGCAGGGGGAGGGGGATCACAAAATACCTGTGGCAGTGTTTCGTAGAAAATTCCATAAACTAGAAATAGTAAGAATGAAAATTTGACTCTTTGATAACGAAAGAAAAGTACTCGCAATAAACTTCTTTAATTCTTTTCTGTGCACATGGCAGTTTAAGAAGGGTGTTTAACACACTCTTAAGTATATGGGTGATTGGCAGACAGTGAGGGCATTTTCAACGTGCTGGTATTCAGAAAAAAATTTTCAATGCGCTGTAATTCAGAAAAATTGTTCCAGTATTATGCCATGCAAAAAATAAAAGAGGGGTGGCAGTTTAAAGAGGTTCAACTGCATTGATGGTGAACTCTGAACGTTTTGAATATTTGACAACTTCATTGGTGACATTGACCAAACCATTTTTAGAATGAGGCCAAACAACTAGATATACAGGGTGTCCATAAAGTCTTTTCCACATTAAAAAAAATGTATTACAGGTACAAGAAAGGGATTGCATCACAATGATGGTGCACAAGTAAAGTTTTTTTTTTCCAGTGTCAGTACACCTCCACATGGGCGCCATTTGTGGCCTGGAGGACATCTAAGCGATATTCGATTTCACGCCATGTTTTATTTAACAGCTCTGCAGAGACAGAACCAACTACGTCTGTTGTTCTGCTCTTCAACATCTGAACATCTGGAACACTGCTAGAGTAAAGTAAACTTGGTCTTTCACATAACCCCACAGGAAAAAGTCTAGAGGGGTTATGTCGGGCAATCAAGGTGGCCATGTCATGGGACCGTCGCTGCCAATCCATCTGTCCGTAAATGTGACATTCAGAAACTCAAGAATCATTATTGACTAATGTGGTGGGGCATCATCTTGTTGGAAAATTACCTAAAGTTGGAGTGCATGCAACTGAGGTGCTACAAAAAGTTTCAGCATGTCAAGGTACACGTTACTACAGGCTCTGTAAAAAAGAAGGGTCCAATGATTCTGTCATGCATCAGGCCGCACGATACATTCACTTTCGGGCTAACCCTCTGTTGTTCGATGACATAATGGGGATTTTCTGATCCCCAGGTTTGTACATTGTGCCCATTTACTGTACCAGAGACATGGAATGTGGCTTCATCTGAGAAACGGTCACGGTGCAGACAATCACTGTCATGAGCTATGCGCTGCAACATCTCCGTCGCAAATGCAGCACAGCGAGGCTGATCATCAGGCTGAAGAGCTTGAACTATCTGTACTTTATAAACATACAGATGAAGTCGTTTGTGTAAAATTTTGTGAACCATGGAACGGGGAATCCCAATTTTCAATGAAGCACGACAAATGGATTTCCTGGGGCTTTGTAGAAATGTCTCCTGAACAGCTGCAGCTGTCTCTTGTGTAACCGGTGGTCGCCTGCTCGAGGGCAATCGCCAATACTACCCATCGTTTTAAACTTTTCAAATTAAGCTTTTATGCTTTTTTGGTCTGGTGGTGATTGTCTGTACTCTTTTCTGAAATGATGCTGGACAGTAACAGCCGATTTGGTCTTATGAAACCACAACACACAAGCTGCTTTTTTTGCATGGAAGCCATTATCAATTAAATGTTCTTCTTATTCAGTAGTAGCGCTCATCTAAAGAACACAAAGAAAACTTTATGAGTGCTGCTATATTATGTTGCCAACCATTTTATTTTAATTTACATAGAATTTTTATATTACATTTTTGTAATGTGGGAAAGACTTTATGGACACCCTGTATAATTTCTCTACATTATGAGAAAGTATGCCACCACAGTGCCCGAGTGCTCACAGGTGTAGGTTACTGGCCATCTGTTGAAGCTGGGTTTGGGTTCCAGGCATGAGTGACGTTTGTTTAGATCCTTGATTGTCCTTGCACATGTTGTGTGGGTACAAAAAAAAAAAAAAAAAATTGTCAGAAGTACAGATTGTATAGTATAATTGAGACAAACTTTTGTTAGAGGATTAGATATGCATGTCTTATATTGTTTTAATTTATTATAGGATTATTACACT
Source organism: Macrothele yani (assembly GCA_039090855.1). NCBI lineage: Eukaryota > Metazoa > Arthropoda > Arachnida > Araneae > Macrothelidae > Macrothele > Macrothele yani. Next base: position 67,806,538 of record CM077016.1, on the reverse strand, counting down.
TCTACTCAGCAAGTATATTATTCTGGTCTTCATATCTTTTTCAACTACCATTAGACATTTCTTTCATTTGCCTATTTGTAATGCATATCTGTTTTCTTCACTGATTTACAATCCATTTTTTGCTGATTTTTTTTTCATACTCAGAGTACTACGCCTTCCCTGAATTCAGTCTTTGCATAACTAAGTAAAAATGAGTAAATATTAAATGATATAGTTATCATTATATATAAACAAAAAATGGAAGTGAGGTGAAAACAGATTTGAAATATTGATGGATGGACAAAAATAGCTAACATGAAGAACAGATTATATAACATAGGGAGGGTTTTTCACACTAAAGATTCAGTCACCCTATTTTTTGCAGTTACCCAAACAGAGTAACTCCACGCATTCCTTTCTGTTCATAAAGAGCCGTAGGCAAAAGAAATTTCTTAACAAAGAGAACAATATCACAGATACTTGCATGACTATGAATAACATAGTTTACTTCACACATCTGAATTAATATGTAAGCTTCAAACAGAGATATAGAGGAAGACAGAGATTTCCACTTTAAGAAAAATTTGACAACCTTTTGCTTTTGATCTTTTTAAACTTTGATGTGTACGTTGGAGAAAAAGGAATTCAGCAATACAGAAATCTCCTTAGTCAAAATAATGAATCACAACCTCACGAGCAAATAAATAAATAAATAGCTAAAAGAAGGTGACCCAAATCAAATAAATTATTACCTGAAGAGCGATTTGGTGTGTGGGATCTTGTTGGTGCTGGAGAATACACATTAGCAGCAAACTGTTCAAAAGTGGTCTTTTCTTTGTGATTCTGGACTATTGTTTCTAATGATCGGCACCTCTCTTCATAGCTAGCAGACAGTTAAGAAACAGACAGTTTGCTCTAACAAGAAAATGTGTGGGACAACATGCTTCAGATGATCTACAATCAAAATGCAATACAACATTAACAGTAAGACACTTTTATTATACAAATTCCAAACTTACTAATACATAGCAATAATTAGTTTGTATATGTTACTGGCCAAACCCGATTTTAGGACAAACTAGTTTATCCGAAGCACCCCAGTCCGAACCAGATTATACTGAAATAAAGGTGGAGCTTCCAGGACAAACTGGTTTGGCCTAGTCCGAACTAGATTATACTGAAATAAAGGTGCAGTTTCCAGGATAAACTGGTTTGGCCTAGTTTTAACTAGTTCGACCTGCATTTGCACTTTAATCTATAGGATATGGAGACGAATCAAGGGGAAATGAAATAAATTATCATTTATTATGTACTCAGCACGTTTATTTACTTAGTATTTATTTTTTTTACATAGACACCTATTCAATGAACAGGTTATTTACTTATTATTGTATGTCATTATCACTCATTATATACTCAGCATGTTTATTTACTTATTATTTATTTTTTCTTTACATGGACACCAATTCGATGAACAGGTTATTTACTTATTATTACACGGTGAACAATTTGGGTTGCAGAGTGTTGATTTTTTTTACATAGACACCTGTTCGATGAACAGGTTTTAGTGCAATTGCACCAAACGAAACCTGGTCCCGTCCCGACTGAATGTTTGATTGCTGCAGTTCTCAACGAAATCTCATTCTCCTCATTAACTTCCTCGTCGTGTAAGAACTTCTGTGAGTAGATGTCAAACTCCGTTCTGAAAAACAAACGAACAAAAATCATGTGATTTTGAAAGACTTAATATGTTGATGTGAGCACTAGTCCCATGAACAATAAGATGAAATTACAATATGAGCATAATTACCTTCAGTATAACCTCTGCAGAACACCATGTTTGGTACCAATCTTGTAAAGTCTGTTTTCATTTATTTGAAGAACGACTCCAATAATCATGAATGAAATACAGGACTACACCACATAATGCAAATTTTGAAGATGACAATAAATTTTTTGGTGTAAATATGACAAGGATGGCAAGTCAGATAATATCCAAAAACTTGAAAATTTTGTCGTCCTGGAGTGGGAATCGAACCCGTGTCTCCCAGATAGCGCCCGGGTATGCTAACTACTAAATTAATTGGAAACTTGAGACTTGGTCGTTCTGGGTGGTGTAGTGGTTAGCATACCCGGGCGCTATCTGGGAGACACGGGTTCGATTCCCACTCCAGGACGACAAAATTTTCAAGTTTTTGGATATTATCTGACTTGCCATCCTTGTCATATTTACACCAAAAAACAGATTGTCATCTTCAAAATTTGACTCCAATAATATTTCTAAGATCTCCTTTGGCTTTGTCTACATCGGAGATGGGTATAGTAACGCTGTCTTCAAATTTAGCTGGTGGATGTGAATTGTCAGAAGTTGCTTTCATCTTCTTGGCTTGTTTTTCGAGGTTTTCTATAGCTATTGTTCTTGCCTTTTGAATGTCCTTCGCGGCAGAAGAATTTATATTGTCAGCTTCTAAAATGTTTTCTGATAATTCATTTTCATCCTGGTTATCATCTTCGAAAAGTTTTCGAAGGTCCTCCTCATTCTCAATTTCTTTGAGTAACTCCGAAGGCAATGAAGTAGTAGAGAGGCCTACTCTGGGTTCAGTGCCAAATGTGGCCTTGTAAGGTGACTGTTTAATGCTGGAATGGAACGCTCGGTTCTTCATAAACTGTAAGTACCTCAGCCCCTTCGACCATTTAGTTGTATTGTCCTTCGACCAAGAACTGAGCATATTCTTAATATCTTGATCAGCTCTTTCAACTAAGCCCTGGCTCTGGCTGTGCCGAGGTTTCCCATGCACAATTTTAAGCTCGTGAGTGGAAATTGCATGATTACCAAATTCTCGTCCGTTGTCCAACTGTAAGGTGCATGGGGCTCCTATAGTTAAAAATATGTCATTTGAACTGTAGGCTACCTCCTCAGCTCTCTTGGATTCCAACGGACAAAGAAAAACACATTTTGTTAAATGGTCTTGATAAACCATTACAAACTTGAATTTATCATCTGGTTGGGTCTGGATGCCAACCAGAACGACTTGGCACTTACTGTTCATTTCCGAGTACAGAATTGGCTTGGAAGCCAACCCCCTTTTCTTCTTTGTTTTCTTTTGTTGACACACTTCACACATGGACAAAAAAAGGCATATCATTTCCTTTGTGACATTTGCAAATTTTTAGCCAACATTCTGTCTCAACCACTATAACCAACAGCCACATGAGCTGCATCGATGACATCATATAATTCATCAGCTGAGAGATAGTATTTTATATTTTTATTTCCTTCATTTCGTGCGACAAGTTTTTTTATACTTCCGATTTCCAGCACACTAAATTGTTTTAACCTTCTTCGTTGTAGGGGTATTTTCTTTTTCGCTTTTCCAGCCTCCTCCGCCTCTTGTATAAATTTTAAGTATTTGTCCTTTGTAAGCACATTATAATGAGTCAATTTTTTGCTTTAACTTTTCAAAATCTCCGTCAAAAATCTCTCTTTACACTCCCTTTGATGACTTTGTCCACTAGACGAAGCCTCATCCATAATGGTGAGAAACACAAAAGAATAAAACATCTGAACAAAACAAGTGTTTACTAACACGCAAGAACAAAACAAGTAATACATATGAACACTATACAACTTCGTGGCTCACTACCGGTGACCCAGGCACTGATAAAGCTTGGTATCCCACCTGCTGCGATGGGGAATGCTTCCAGTCACTCATTGGCTGAACGCTGTTGCTATACTGTGACGCGGAGATGGAGCAGTGCACGCAGGAACTAGTGCTCACATCAACATTAAGTCTTTCAAAATCACATGATTTTTGTTTGTTTATTTTTCAGAATGGAGTTTGACATCTGCACACAGAAGTTCTTACACGAGGAGGAAGTTAATCAAGAGAATGAGATTTCATTGAGAACTGCAGCGATCAAACATTCAGTCGGGATGGGACAAGGTTTCGTTAGGTGCATTTGCACTAAAACCAGTTCATCGAACGGGTGTCTATGTAAAAAAAAAAATCAATACTAAGCAAATTAATGTGCTAAGTACATAATAAGTGATAATTTGTTTAATTTTCCCTCAATTCGTCTCCATATCCTATAGATTAAAGTGCAAATGCAGGTCCAACTAGTTAAAACTAGGCCAAACCAGTTTATCCTGGAAGCTGCACCTTTATTTCAGTATAATCTAGTTTGGACTAGGCCAAACCAGTTTGTCCTGGAAGCTCCACCTTTATTTCAGTACAATCTAGTTCGGATTAGGCCAAACCAGTTTGTCCTGGAAGCTGCACCTTTATTCCAGTATAATTTAGTTTTTCCTATCGGGCTTCGGATAAACTACTTTGTCCTAAAATCGGGTTTGACTGGTAAAATATATATTAGATGCCATTATGTAAGTTTTCTATATGTTCATGCATGCAGATTTTTTGAATATGATTACCCACAGCAACAGTGGCACCTGTTGTGAATGCAGGGTGTTTGTTCAATTGACTGCAAGGCAAAACAACCTTAAACCTCACCATTCTACATGCACAATATACTATGCAATATATATCGAGAAGATACCAGGCTCAGATAATTCAAACTTATACACCCACCACAAGTCATCCTGAAGAAGAAATTGAAGAATTTTATGAGGAAATTCGTCATCTAAATAATAAAGGTAAGCAGCATTTGAAGATAATTATGGGAGATTTCAATGCAAAAATAGGGCAACGGGAACAGAATGAAACTTCAGTAGGTAAATTCGGTCACAGCAACAGAAACCAGCGTGGAAATACTCTTGTTGAGTTTGCAGAGGCAGAAGGGTTTTTCATCTTGAACTCCTTTTTTAAGAAAAAGCCACACAGGAAATGGACATGGAGACATCCAAATGGGACGACAAGTGAAATTGATTTTATTATGTGTAACAAAAAATTCGTCATAGAAGACTACACTGTGCTAAACAATAAACAAGTTCAACACAGGTAGTGACCATAGATTGGTGAGATGTAAGATGCACCTCAACACTAAACTCGAACGTGGCAAGCTCATAAGACAAACAAAAAATGTATTGACGTAACCAACCTTAAAAAACACCATAATGCCTTCTTGGAACTGAAGAACAGATTCTCTGCTTTAGAAGGCCTAACATCGGAAGAAGTGGATATTTCTGAAATTAACAGAAAAGTAACCAAAGCTCTTATGGAAACAGCAACAAAATTAGCTGGGTCTAAGAACAAGTTGCACGTGAACAAATTATCAGGAAAAACCAAAATGTTGATGCAAAAAAGAAGAGAGATGAGGACAACTAAAGAAGATGTGACTTCCAAAGTGGAATATATAGAGCTATGCAAGACACTACAAAAAAGTATCACTGAAGACGTAAGGAAATTCACCTGTGAACTAGTAAGGAAAGCAATTGAAAACAACCAAAGCCTAAAGATAGCAAAGGGACATCTCAGTAAGGGAAGAAAACAGATTATTGCACTGAGAAAAGAAGATGGTTCTGTAACAAGAAATAGAGGCGAAATTTTGACAAGAGTGAAAGATTTCTACTCCAAATTATATGAAAGGGATGATACATGTACTCCAGACATCATGAAAGGTACCAGTACCAGAGTTATTCCAGTCCTCCCAGCAGAAGTTGCACATGCAATCAAGAACATGAAGCGGGGGAAAGCTCCAGGAGAAGATGGTATTACTGTAGACATCATACAAGAAGCAAGTGGAGAAATCGAAACAGTACTCGCCCAAATTTTCACTCGATGCCTTAATGAAGGGAAGATTCCTGAGGATTGGAACAATGCTACAATGATCTTGCTACATAAAAAAGGTGACATTGAGGATCTCAGGAACTACAGACCTATCAGCCTCCTATCAGTGGTTTATAAAATCTTCACTAAAGTTCTTTCACACCGCTTGAAGGTGACACGGGACATGGCTCAACCGAGAGAACAAGCTGGATTCAGGAGTGGCTACAGCACAATAGATCATATCCACATACTGAGAGAACTAATTGAAAGAGCGAGGGAATATGAACTTCCATTGTGCATGGCTTTTATCGATTATGAAAAGGCCTTTGATTCGGTGAAACCATCAGCAGTTACAATGGCTCTGAAATCCTGCAGTATTGGAGATTCGTACATTAATATTATTAATAACATCCATGAAAATGCAAGTGCAAAGATGCGGCTGTTTGAAAATACAACACACATAAAAATTGGAAAAGGAGTGAGACAAGGTGACACCATATCGCCGAAGCTCTTTAATGCCACATTGGAAAATGTCTTTCAATCACTGAACTGGGAAAACAAAGGGATAAAGATTAATGGAGATTATCTAACCCACCTTCGTTTTGCTGATGACATAGTCATTTTTGCAACTACCCCATCAGAGCTGCAGAGTATGATCCAGGAACTTGCTGACAAGAGTAAAGAAGTGGGATTAAAAATGAACTTTCAGAAGACAAAAGTGATGTTCAATGCTTTTACAAGAAATGAAGATTTATCGATTGATGGAGAAAAGCTGGAGATAACAGACACGTACGTTTATCTTGGACAGAAGATATCAAGTGAGGGTCACATTGATGAAGAAATTAATCGGCGTACAAAACTTGCCTGGAGAGCTTTTGGAAGAAACAGCATAATTTTCAAGAGCAATATGCCATTATGTCTTAAAAGAAAAGTGCTTGATCAATGAATCCTTCCAGTGCTTACGTATGGTGCAGAGACGTGGACCTTAACTAAAAGAGACATACAAAGGCTGCAGACAACTCAAAGAAGCATGAAGAGGTGCATGCTTGGTGTAACCAGGAGAGATAAGAAGAGGAACTCGTGGATCAGAAAAATGACAAGAGTGGAAGACATCATGATCAGAGTAAAATCCCTGAAATGGCAATGGGCTGGACATACTGCCAGAAGGACAGACCATCGATGGACAGCAGAAATTTTAGATTGGATTCCAAGGGACAGGAAAAGGCCCAGAAGAAGACTACATGGAAGATGGGTGGATGAAATTCGAAAGTATGTGGGAGTGACATGGAGAAAACTGGCACAAGACAGACCGTTGTGGAGGAAACTTGGGGAGACCTTCGTCTAGCAGTGGATTGATAATGGTTGACAATGATGATGATGATATACACACACACACACACACCGATGATTAATTACATTATGACCACCTATCTAATATGCTGTAGGACCTCTTTTAGCGTGCAAAACAGTGGCCAATTGGCAAGGCATCGATTTGATAAGGTGGCGGTAGGTATCCTGGGGTATCTGGTACCATAATGTCGACAGCAGGTTCTCCAGTTCCCGTACATTTCGGGGTGGTGGCGATTTAAATCGAACCCACTTTTCCAAGTTGAACCACAAATGTTCGATTGGGTTCATGTATGTCAGGTGAATTTCGAGGATAGGGCATTAACAGAAAGTTACCAGCATGTTCCTCGAACCACTACTTGACCATTCTGGCAGTGTGGCATGGAGTAATATCCTGTTGGTAGTGGCCATCACTAGCAGTGATACAGTTGCCATGAATGGACAAATTAGTCTGCAACGATGTTCAGATACCTGACAGCTGTCAGCGATTGTGCCATTGGAATAACGGGGCCTAAAGTGTCCCAAGAAATCATTGCGCACAGCATAACACCGCCACCGGCCTGTTTCCACTTAACAGTGCATTCAGGTGCCATAGCTTCTGTTGGTAGTCGTTGTATCTGCGCTCGGCCGTCTACGTAATGCACCAGGAATCTTGATTCGTCAGACCTGGCCACTTTCTTCCAATCACCCACGGTCCAATATTGATGATCTTGGGCCCATTTAATGCGCTGTTGGCGATAACGTGCAGTGTGCATGGGGACTCTGCTGGGTCTTCAGCTACACAGGGCCATGTGCAGAAGGCTGTGATGAACTGTGTACTGTGACACATTGCCCTGATCACCACTGTATTAGATGCGGGTGATTTGTCGCACTGTGGCCCTGCGGTCGTTGTGAACAATGTGCAACAGTCTCCGCTCCCCTCTGGCATCAATGAGCTGTGGACGATGGTTCATCGTTTGCCCATCTGTGCACCACGTTTGATATGTAATAACTACAGCGGCACGTGAACAACCCAAAAGCCACGCCGTTTCCGATATCGTAGTTCGGAGGCGCTGTGCCATTAGAATTTGTCCTTTATCAAACTGTCCTTTATTTGTCCTTTATCAAACTCCGGCAGCTTTTCTCATTCGGACTCCGAACACTCTATTAACCAAAAGCTAGTCCTCAGGTTGTATATACACTGAGTGGCCACTTTATTATGACCACCCGGCAGTTTTCAGCAAATGAGCTGTGGCTGCATGCTGTTGCCGCCAGAGGGTGAGGCTAGTTTAAAAAGGGAAAGCTTAGTGCTTCTGACAGTAGTAGAAGTGATTTTTCGGTGACGAGATGGATAAAAAATGCGATTTGACGGACTTTCAACGTGGGATGATTGTAGGAGCTCGGAGCCATGGAGCGAGTATCACCAAAACCGCTGCATTCGTGAAATGTTCCAGAGCAGCTGTTGTTAAAGTGTTTAAAGACTGGATTGTCAGCCAAAAAACTGGGTTTCTACGTGCAACGTGCGGTCATCATCGACTAGTGACTGCTCGGGCAGAACGGAGAGTGTCCAGACTGGTAACAGACAACAGAAGGGCAACAGTGTAACAAATTACAGACCATATTAATCAAGGATCCCCTCAAATGATCTCTGCATGCACTGTTCGCCATACACTGCATCGGATGGGATATGGCAGCAGAAGGCCTGTTCGAACACCTTTGCTGTCTGCAGTTAACAAGAGAAAACGTCTCCAGTTCGCACAGGAGCACAAGGATTGGACAGTCTATAATTGGAAACAAATTATGTAGTCCGATGAATCACGTTTTCAGTTGCACCATGCCGAAGGCCGAGTGAGAATTTGGCGGAAACAGCACAAAAGCATGGACTTCCAAATGTATTGCTACAACCCTTCAAGCTGGTGGAGGCAACGTTATGGTTTGGGGAATGTTTTCCTTGCATGCTTTGGGTCCTTTAATTCGTATTGATCAACGTCTGACTGGCACATCATATCTAAACATCGTTGCGGACCAAGTGCATCCTGTCATGTGGATGCTTTATCCCAACTGCGATGGCTGCTTTCAACAAGATAATGCGTCCTGCCATAGTGCTGGTATTGTTCAGGATTGGTTTCAGGAACATGCCGGTGAGTTTACTTTGCTTAGGTGGTCCCCACAATCTCAAGATCTCAACTCCATTGAGAATTTGTGTATTAAAGTTGAACGAGCCATCAGACAGCTGGATCCACAACCCTGCAATCTCACACTCCTGGAAAGTGCTATTCATCAAGCATGGTCTCAGATTCTACAAACCACCTATCAACATCTCGTGAAGCCCATGCCATGAAGAATCAACACAGTATTAAAGGCAAAAGGTGGCCCAACGAAGTACTGAAGGGGTGGTCATAATAAAGTAACCACTCAGTGTATACTGCTCTGTGAACTTTTCCTGCATCACCATTCAGTCTCCAGACATGCTCATTTCTCTATGCTGTGGGTGATAATAATGTAATGGCTCATCGATGTTTATACATATATATATTCTCAATTCTTACAGGAAGTGGTTTGAAAATACAGGCACAGAAATTTCATTGTCCTGGTAAAAGAACTACAACCGAGCTCAATTCTAGCTGAGTATTGTTCTGATTTTTGTCAGCAGTCTTGATAGATTTGCTTTTATGACCATGTGAGTGTTTGAGAAAGAGCGACATAAGCGAGTGAATATATGCACCTCTGTGAAGTTCATGGTTCCCTGAGCATAGGATTCCACAGAAATATACCTGAGTAATAAGCACACAACCACAAAGTATATCAGTCCTTGTAGGATTTTAGACACTCTTTCTGATACAATAACATGACAAAGATCAGCTGAGTTCTAATGAATGTAGCAATTTCCTAAAACATATATGGCACAAATACATGGCAGCATGAACTACACATTGAATGTCCATAAAAACAGAAAAATAAATTGTTTTATATCAGAATTATTGAAGGAGTTGATTTTATCTGAATTACATCACATTAAAGAAAAGGATACAAATTCTGGTACAAAGAAACAAGGGATCGCATGGCTCGACTTGCATTGATTGCAGTAGCTCTAACAAGACCAGGCAGAACTTTGTGTTCAACTATAGCACCATTGAATAGTGGCCCAAAGAATGGCACCTAAAAATGATATTAATAGAAGTAATTTAACCAAAGTATATATCTTACATAGCTTCAAGTTGACAGAGCACTTAAATGAATGTTACTCAAGTAAAATAAAAATTTAATACATAATAAGTCATTTGGCTATGTTACATATCAGGACAGGAGACTATTATTACCATAAAAATGCACATATCCATATTACAGTATTACATACATATTACCACACTGTTCTCTGAGATTCAGAGGTTAGCTCCTCAAAGAAATGATCAACTGCCAAAACAAAGTAATTGGTGGGGTTAGATTTTATTTTCTGCTGATGAATCAAACATCTCTATTTACAGTGACCTTCGCACACAACTTGAGCTTCACTGATATCTATCAGATGTCTCACACAAGACCTTATGTACTTCATACTCATTATCTTTTACTTTTGTAGTCATTCCTGAATCTGGTCCTCCCACAATTTTCTTGGCCTTCCTCTACCTTTCCTTCCTGTTACTTGGGCTGAATAAAGTGCACCCCATCATTACATTAGCACCCCATCATTCATTTTTTTAAACATGTCCAAACCACCTAAAAGTTTTCAGAACTTATCTTGCACCCCCCCCCCTAAATCTAACATTTCTCCAGAACAAAAAATACTCCTGTATCTCTTCTGCATTACCCAGGTTTCACTGCCACACTTCAAAGTAGGAATAATTACACTTTCATACATAGCCATTTGGGACCTTTTCAAAAATGCTTAAGTCAGCAATGACTTTCAGAGCTGAATTCACTCTCCTACAGATTTCACTTCCAGTCTGTCTTCTGTGATAAACATGCTTCCTAAATACACAAACTCATTCATCTGGTAAAACACTGTACCATTTAAACTGATTTTGCATTCTGTACTAACAATTCCTCACTAAAAAACTATAATTTTCAATTTTCCCTGATTTATGCTCAATTTGAATTTCATACAAACTTCATACATCTGAGACAACATACACTACAACTCTGTTTTGCTCTCTGCCAACAGGACAGTCATCAGAATACAGCAAATCCACAACAATGTATGTATGCATTCTACATACATACATACATACACTATATTGACAAAAGTCACCGGACACCTAGAAGAGAAACACAACATAGCATTTATTGGCATACATTAGTACAGTGTCAGTCCACCTTCGGCCTTAACGCATGCACTGACCCTTCGAGACAGGCTTTCAACAAGGTTACGGAACACGGCGATAGGTATGCGCTTTCATTCAGTACATAATGCTGCCGCTAACTGTTGCTTAGTAGTAGGCCTTGGTTCCAAACTTTTTATGTGGTACTCTAATTCATTCCATAGGTGCTCTATGGGGTTAATTAAGATCAGGGCTCTGTGCTGGCTAGTCCACACAAGATATGGAATTATCGTCAAACCACGACATAACAGTCCTTGCTTTATGGCTCAGTGCATTATCCTGCTGATACCAATAAAGCTCAGTTCCATAGTATTGCCACAGAGTTGGTAGGGCATAATTGTCCAGAATATCGAGATAGACATGCTGGTTAACAGGTTTGTCCACGATAACCAATGAGCCGGAACGATACCATGAAAAACACCCCCACACAAGTACACTGCCAGCTCCAAACTTGACCAAAGGAACAGTACACTGTGGTAAATAGCTTTTCCCCGGATGCCGACATACCCACACATGGCCATAAGACTGGTGGATCATGTATCTGGATTCATCAGTCCATACGACATATTTCCATTGATCTACGGCTCATGATAAATGTTCTTTACACCAAGCTAAATGACGAGTAGTATTCTGGGTGCAGATGAAAGGCTTATGAGCAGTCGCACGACCACAGTAACCCATGGAATGAAGTTCTCTGCAAATGGTACGTGTACATACCGAGGTTCCAGCATTTTTACTCACCTGTACACTGAGGTATTGTGCAGTACTCAGTCATTAGCTGTACCGACTCTCCTGAGGCTTCGACGTCCTCTATCACCGATTTTCTTTGGTCTGCCGGTACATTTTGCTGCTTCAGGCATGCCATGTGTCTTCCACTTATTCAGTGCATCCAAAACAGTTGACTTGGCTATGTTTAAACACCTTTCGGTTTCTGTTATGGACAACCCACAAATATAACACCCAACAATCTTTCCCTTCTCAAAGTCAGTTCTCTCCTGTTGCTACATTTTCACTCAACCTCACAGTGCGATATGATCGCGGTCAGCTGCAGGCTTGTTAGCACGTCTTTTGTAAAAAAAGATCGTGCTTATGTTACCGGTTTGTCCGTCCGTCTGTACTCACGCTATCTCTGCAACTATTAGTCCGATTTGAAAAATTATTTTTGCATTGGGAAGCTTGAAATATGCAAAAGACAATCCTTCATTTCGTTTTTTTTTTTACGATGTACAATTTCGCCGCTAGAGGGAAAAATGTAGATTATGTCGAATTCAAAAATACGTTTAATTCCACATATTTGCTTCTAAACATCCGATTGAAAAAATTATTTTATCTTTCGATTCCATTTATGTCAAAGAGTATTTTAGATATAGTTACTTATTCAAATTATGCATAGATTTTCCGCTAGGGGGGGGGGGCGTAAAAGTAAATTACATTTTCTCCGATAACTCTTCTTCTAAAACTCCGATTTGAAACATTTTTGTTTCAGCGGATGCACCTCGTGATGGAAAATCTTTTGCATATAATTTCAAATTTTTGGTAAAGAATACTTTAGCCACCAGGGGGTGTAAGTGTTCATTTTTGCTTCTGACGTATTTGCCATAAAATCTGAGCTTCTAAAATATCGATTGAAAAAATTCTTTCGTGGACTGATGCCACTCACATCAATAAACCTTTTTGGAATATTTTCTTCTTAAAATATTCCACAGTTTCTCCACCAGGGGGCGTAGATGTATATTTTATTTTTGTCAATATCTCTACTTCTAGGAGTCCGATTTGAAAAATTCCTTCTTTGCTGGATAGTGTTTTTAGTGTGACACGTTTTTCATGCAATTTCAAAATTTTCAAGTAATTCGCAGATTTTCTGCTAGGGTGCGTAGAGGTAAATTGCGTTTTCCCCTATATCTCTGCTTCTAAATCTCCGATTTGAAAAATTCTTTCTGCACCAGATACAGCTCCTGATGGGAAATAGTTTGAACATAATTTCTAATTTCTGTAAAAAAAATGGTTTGGCCGCCTGGGGGCGTAAACCTTCATTTTCACTTCTAATGTATTTGCAGCAAAATATGAGCTTTCAAATTCTCGATTGAAAAAAACGTCGTTTGTAGACCGATGGTACCCATGTTGACAAATCTTTTAGAAACATTTCCTTCTTAAAATAACACATGGTTTCTCCCCCAGAGGGGGTAGATGTATATCTTATTTTTGTCAATATCTCTACTTCTAGGAGTCCGATTTGAAAAATTTCCTCTTTGTTGGATTGAGTTTCCAGTGTGACATGTTTTTCATATAATTTCAAAATTTTCAAGTAATTCATAGACTTTCTACTAGGGGGCGTAAAGGTAAATTGCCCCCTCCCCCTCCCCAACATCTCTGCTTCTAAATCTCCTATTTGAAAAATTCTTTCTGCACCGGATACAGCTCCTAATGGGAAATCCTTTGCATATAATTTCTAATTTTTGTAAAAAATGGTTTGGCCACCAGGTGGCGTAAGTCTTAATTTCCGCTTCTGATGTATTTGCAGCAAAATATGAGCTTCCAAAATCTCGATTGAAAAAAAAGTTGTTTCTTGACCGATACTACTGATGTCGACAAGCGTTTTAGGAACATTTTCTTCTTGAAATAATGAATGGTTTCTACGCCAGGAGGGCGTAGATGTATATCTTATTTTTGTCAGTATCTCTACTTCTAGTAGACCTATTTGAAAAATTCCTTCTTCGTTGGATAGTGTTTCCAATGTGAAATGTTTTTCCTATAAATTCAAAATTTTCTAGTAAATCGTGGACTTTTAAGCTAGGGAGCACAAAGGTTAATTGCGTTTTCTGCGTTATTTCTGCTTCTAAAACTCCGATTTGAAAAATTCTTCCTGTATTGCATACAAGACCTGATGGAAAATAGTTTTCACATAATTTCTAATGTTTGGTAAATAATGGTTTGGCCACCAGGGGGCATAAGTGTTAATTTCTGTTTCTGATGTATTTGTAGCAAAATCTGGGCTCCTGAAAACTCGACTAAGTTTTTTTCTTGGACTGATACCGCTCATATGGAAAATCCTTTTGAGAATACTTTCTAAAATAATGCATGGTTTTCCCATCAGGGGACGTAAAGTCACATCTTATTTTTTGTCGATATCTCTGTTTCTAAGAGTCCGATTTGAAAAATTCTTTGTGTGTTGGAGAGCGTTTCCGGTGCGAAATGTTTCTCACATAAATTCATGTTTTTCTTAACACAAAAGTCTGCAACCAGAGGGCGTAAGCTCATGATTCTGTTTACAGCAATATCTGAGGGATTAAAAACCAGATTGAAAAACTTCTTTCTTCCATCAGATACTATTGTTTTCCATACCGGCTCTATTCACTTTGAATAGCTTTTACAAATTTAATTTGCGTCAGAACGGATTCAAAAGACGTGCTTATTACACCCGAAAATTCGGTGTCATCTTTCTTGTTTTTATACTGTTTGCAGTTGTACCGCACATCTTAACAACGCAGCGGATCCATTCATTTGGTTTTGAAGGGGTGTTCGGTTACTTTTGTCAATATAGTGTATTACTAAGCTGTTCTCTGAGATTTAGAGGTTAGTTCCTCAAAGAAAGCTCATCTGGCAGGTGGAAGTTTAAAATTGATGGTGCTAGCTAGAATTTACTCACTGTTGATGTATCAAATGTTTCCATTTACAGTAGTCTTAGTACACAACTCAAGTTTCACTGACATCCATCACATGTCTCACACAATAGATCTTTTGTACTTCATACTCAATCTTTTCTCATGCAGCCATTCCTGAATCTGGTCCTCCCATGATTTCCTTTGTCTTTCTCTCCTGCCCCTTGGGCTGAATAAATTCTCTTAGTAAGCATCTCACCACTCATTCTTTCAACATGGCCAAACCACCTCAGAATATCTGCCTTCACCTTATTAACAAAATTTTGCTTTACATTACAGACCTGTAACACACCATTCCTCACATGATCAGAATGTGACTTGCCACAAACCTCCACAAGTAATGCACCTCTCAAACACAGAAGTTACTCCCATGTCTCACTGCTGTATATTAGAGAAGGAACAACTACACTTTCATACTAAACAAAAGCATTCAAAACCTTTTCAAGGACCTTTAAACCAGTAATGACTTTCAAAGTTGAATTCACTCTCCTACTGATTTCACCATCTAATTTGTTTTCTCTGTCAAACATGCTTGCTAAATATACAAATTCATTCACCTGGTGTATCTCTGCACCATTTAAACTGATCTTGCATTCTGTATGAAATCCATAACGATTTTAAAGTTCAAAAGTTATCCTCTTAACAATATTGCATATACTATTTAACAATAAAAAAATCATTTGCCAGAAACATATTTACAAAAAAAAAAAAAAAAAATAACCCTCACAATAAGGTTTTAAAAACTTGCTGAAAGTAACAGCCATAGCGATAACAGCATTGAAATTTTGTATGATTGAAAACTGTAAAACGGACTGCATGTTATCAGACTCTTTTTTTATAGTTTAGGACACTAATGAAACTTTGAAATTTCTTTTGAAAAATAACAGTACTGGTGTTCAACACATGAACTGCATAGAGATAAATAATATCATGATTCACTGTCCAATTGCCCATTCAAAATTTTATTAGGTCAGACCATATTCACTTGATGTATGGTAATTCACAACCTAGATAAGTTTCTTTTACTTGGTATTCATAAATTGCTGAATCGATCAACTAAAATTTTTACTCAAAAACATTACATGTACAACCTCCATGTGCACAAATTGAATACTGCAAACTATCTTTAATGCCCTATATCTTTTGTACTCAAATTCAAATATACAAAAGTTATGCAACACAAGAAACATACTTTTGCCATTTTTCCACATGTATATGGTGAACCCTGACCATTTCGTTTCCTTCATGAAGAGAGTACCCTACATTCCATGCTTCCCACAATTTAGTGGCATTACCAGCTAGATAATTCAGTTATCAATCACTGATTCAAACCAATAATATTGCACCACACTTCACATTTAGCATGAATCAGCTCAGATTCCAACTAGGTCTGAGTGATTCTTTTGTAAAATTCTTTAAAAATTTTCAATTTCTAATGCATGTTTTATGAAAATGTGAACTTGTGTTTTTATCACTCTGTATTTACATAACTTACATAAATATTAGTATATAAAATCATATATAGATTTAACTGCAAGTGATTCTGAAACCTAAATTGCTATTTCCTGTTGTTTCTTACTTAAGCTCTGTTTGCACAAATTTAATGTGCAGGTTTCTAAAAACTGGAATTCTCACTCACATGGAACATCAAATGTAATAAAGAAAGGAGTTTTGTTTTATCTGTACATGGGACTATTATTCTTGAAATAAATGACAGAATTAACATTATCAAGATTTTCAACTGCAATGAACATTTTAATGTAAAAAAAAAAAAAATTTAATCTCTGTACATAATCTCTGAATTTTTAAACTTATTTAGAACTTTATTGGAATAATATCACATTGACTTGAAATTTACCTCTACTGAGTGCACTGTATAAGTATTAATAAATTAAATGAACACTAAATTTTCAACCATTTGTTTTTTTTGCTGATGTCGTTTTTATGAATGCTAAAATGCACAAAAAGTTATTGATTATATTCAACCAGTGTAAGATTTGCACTCACCTTTTTACCACATTATGTTCTGGACGTCAGAAGCAAAAATCTCTTGTATCTAGAAATGATACTATTGTAAAATATAAAAGACTGTACTCACAAAGTTTTTGGTGGTCCTCTTCCTTTATTGCTTTGATTTTGTAGTTAATGTAACATGTCATTTTCAGTCATGACAAATTTTGTTGACATATTCTTGACTGCAGGTACCCTTGAAGACTTTTTTTGTCTCCTAAGGTGAGTATGTATGGTTTAAACGAAGTCTTGGTTAAAAACCCGATGAAAAAACGAAAAAGTCTAAATCTATGAAACAATGCTAACTTTAAAACCTTTTAGTTGAAAACATCTAGAAAACTTCTTGTATTTCTCCAGGCTTTCGTAGAAGACCACAAGGTGACTATGCAAGGCTTAAGAAGGAAGTCTTTGGTTAAGATCCCAAAGAATTGAATAAGACCTTAAATAACCACGAATTCACGAACTTTAAAACATCTAGAAACTTCCGGCTGTCCTCCGTGCTCTCCGTGCTGTGTTGAAGGACACTCCCACTAAGGCGGAACTTACATGTGTTTCGGGCTCACGTCCATCTTCAGAGTTAGAAATGACTGCAAAATGGCTGTCACCTCCAGTTCTTTGGAGTTTTCTTCAATTATCTCCTTCCTCCCCTCTCGGTGTTGATTTGTTGTCGTTGTTACGTAATTTAGTTCGTTATGCCTTTGGTGGTGTCATCTGGTGTAATTATTGGGGATTACACTTTGTTCCTTTTTTTTTTTTGTCGGTAATAATTTTTTTCCCATTGCACAGGCATTTTATTAGGTTGATTAATGTTGCAGTTTGTATTTTCAGTTTTTTCAATAATTGCAGACTTGGCGATTCTGATCTCTCTCTCTGTTCGATGTGATATTAGATGTTTCATGTTTTCGAAATCGGGTTCTGTATTATTTTGTATGCAATATTGCACTAATGCTGTTTTTCCCTCCCTTTTATTCCAGTTTGTTATATGTTGGTTTAACCTAGTTTTTAACTGATTTTTGGTACTTCCTATATAGTGAAAATTCACTAAATACATGGCGTCAGTTGAATAAATAAATCCATCGCTCTTTCCACGTTAAGCAACGCACAGCAACTGAAACGAACTAACATGGATAAATAGAATGATATAGTTCCTCGACGGTGGCCGAATAACAATTTTTCAGTTGCTGTGCGTTGCTTAGGATGGAAAGAGGGATGGATTTATTTATTCAACTTCCTATATAGGTTATTTTTTTATCATTGCTATTAGTCATTTTTGCTGGAATGCAGTATACTCCTGATTTTTCCATTAACTGTACTTGATCTTTATTTTTTATTACCATATCTCTTTGTGTCTTTACTGATATTCCTATGTTTTTTTTTTTGTTTTTAGTTTTTTTTTTTGTGATTTTTACAAGTTTGTTCTATGGTATGAGATAGTCCTTTAATATATGGAAAACTTCCGCAGTATTTATTTTCTTTCTTTTTTGGTCTTTGTACCTTGTGTTTAATGTCATAATTTTTTTGGGATAATTTTTCATTATATCCAAAAAATTTTATCATTCTATTTATCCATGTTAGTTCTTCTTCTTTGTATTTATTGCTGCTGGAATGGGTAAACGCTCTTTTTATTAAATTTCTAATTGCTGCTGTTTTATGTGCCCATAGATGGTTAGAGTTCTTCGGAATTATTGACGGTGCGTATGTAGGTTTCCTGTAAATGTGGTAATCGATTCTACTCTTATTCTTGATTAGGTTGATATCTAAAAAGGTAGTTGGTTATTTCTTTCCAATTCAATTGTTAGGTCTACTGATGGAAACACAGATGCCATTTTTTTCTTTAAAATCAATTAGTTCTGTTTGTTCATTTTCCCAAAATACCAACACATCATCCACATATCTGCAATACATCAGTGGTCTCGGGGTATGTTCCTTAAGTACCTTTTCTTCCAAGTGTTGCATTATGACTTCCACAAATATTGTCGATAATGGCGAGCTCATAGGTGATTCGGACTTCTGCCTGTATATTTTCCCATTGAATTGAAAATAGTTGTTGTTATATATAAGAGTTAGAATCTCGTTCAATTCGCCTAATTCCACCTGGTTTAATAAAATTTTTTATCTTAACTTTTCAATTATTAGCTCAATGGCAATGGGTACTGGTGTGTTAGGGTATAGTGATGTAACCCAAAAAATTATATATGGCATTAAACACAAGGTACGAAAACCAAAAAAGGAAGAAAATAAATACTGCGGAAGTTTTCCATATATTAAAGAACTATCTCATACCATAGAACGAATTTGTAAAAACCACCAAAAAAAAAAAAAAAAAAAAAAACACCATCGGAATATTAGTAAAGATACAAAGAGATATGGTAATAAAAAATAAAGATCAAGTACAGTTAATGGAAAAATCAGGAGTATACTGCATTCCAGCAAAAATGACTAATAGCAATGATAAAAAAATAACCTATATAGGAAGTACCAAAAATCGGTTAAAAACTAGGTTAAATCAACATATAACTAACTCGAATAAAAGGGAGGAAAAAACAGCATTAGTGCAGTTATACAAAATAATACAGAACCCGATTTCGAAAACATCAAACATCTAAAATCACATCGAACGGAGAGGGAGAGATCAGAATCGCAGAGTCTGTAATTATTGAAAAAATTGAAAATACGAACTGTAACATTAATCAACCTAATGGAAAAAATTTATTACTGATGAAAAGGGGGGGGGGAATAAAGTGCAACCCCCAATAATGACACCAGATGACACCACCAAAGGCATAACGAACTAAATTATGTAACAACGACAACGAATCAACACCGAGAGGGGAGGAAGGAGCCGATTGAAGAAAATTCCAAAGAACTGCAGGTGACAGCCATTTTGTAGTCATTCCTAACTCTGAAGATGGGCATGATCCCGAAACACGTGTAAGTTCCGCCTTAGTGGGAGTGTCCTTTGACACAACACGGAGAGCACGGCCAGAAGTTTCTAGATGTTTTAAAGTTCGCGAATTCATGGTTTTTTAAGTCTTATTCGATTCTTTGGGATTTTAATCAAAGACTTCCTTCTTAAGCCTTGCATAGTCACCTTGTGGTCTTCTACGAAAGCCTGAAGGAATGCAAGAAGTTTTCTAGATGTTTTTAACTAAAAGGTAGTTAGCATTGTTTCATAGTTATAGACTTTTTCATTCTTTCATCGAGTTTTTAACCAAGACTTCATTTAAACCATACATACTCACCTTAGGAGATGAAAACAGTCTTCAAGGTACCTGCAGTCGAGAATATGTCAACAAAATTTGTCATGACTGAAAATGACATGTTACATTAACTACAAAATTAAAGCAATAAAGGAAAAGGACCACCAAAAACTTTGGGAGTAGTCTTTTTTATATTTTACAATAGTATCATTTTTAAATACAAGAGATTTTTGCTTCCGACGTTCGGAACATAACGTGGTAAAAAGCGAGTGCTAATCTTTCACTGGTTGAAGATAGTCGATATATGTTATGAGCAACACGTTGAATTTAAATTATTCCCATAATGAGAAATAAAATATATGATGCACAAAAAGTAATTGTAGCATATCGACACAGTGATACTGATATTCAACAGTGAAATGTTATAAATGAATACAAAGGATTATTAAACTTTGATAGATGTCAGATTTTGTACACTTAACTATTGATTACAAATACTTATAATCAGGGATAGACAAATCCAAGCCAAGCAAGCAGCCTGAAAAATTTCAAATGGCACCTGATTTTTCAAATTCTATTCTGAAAATTTTATTTTTCAAACTTTGGCTTTTTGTTATGAAGCTTTCATCTCTAATAATGCAACAAGTACAATTGTTTCATTATTATTTTTCTGTACTACTTACCATAAAATCAGAATAATGAAGATGCCAATCTGGATACTAGCATTAATACCGTCTTAGCATGATTTATTAAAAGATGAAAATTATGTACAGGTTAAAAACACATACACACGAGGCCCTACTTGCTGATTCTAATACCCCATGGTTCTGAAAGCATAGCAATTCTTAATGCATTACGTTTTGTCAAACAACGTTCATATTTAAAATTCCAGAATTGCATTTATCAACAGTTAGAGGGCTCACTGATGGGTTCCCCCGTCAGCAGTGTTAGCAGAAATTCTGCTTCAATATGTTGAGAACGAAGTTCTCAATGAATTTCAACCCACACCCAGTTTATACATGAGGTATGTTGATGACATCTTGGTGAACTGGCCTCACACCCAAGTTGAATCAAATAATTTAGCGAACGCACTATCTTTGTTTTTTACAATGGTCAGGCTCACGGTAGAACAGGAAACAGACTTTAAATTGCCTTATTTAGATTTTTGCGTTCACAGGAATCCCCATTCCAACTCCTTGAGTTCCTCAGTTTACCGTAAACCCTCAGCCATCAGTTCAATAATTCCATTCAATTCCTCACACCCCTTTCAGTATAAAACTTCTGCTATTAATTTTCTTTTTTGCAGAGCATACACACATGCTACCACAAAGACTTTCTTTGACCAGGAGATTAGTTATATCTGTAATTTGGCCAGCCCACCCATATAGTCGCACATATTTTTGCTAGTGTCAGGGTGAGTCGTTCTACTACTCTTGCGAGACAAGAAGCAGGAGATAGTTGGAAATTTGTGGGTTCAATTGAATACATGCTGTACATTAGTAATGTACTATCTCGCCTGTGCTTTAAACATAAACTACGTATTGGCGTTAGCACTAGAAGTCTGTCAACGTATGTTAGAAAAGACAGTCATAAAGCTGACATGTTGCGAAAATGGGGAGTTTACAATATTCCTATGCTAGATCCATGCTCAGGCAAGACCATCAGCAACTACATAGGATCTACAAAACAGCAAGTAGGTTTGCACTTGCAAGAGCATAAATATAGTATAAAAGCTAGCCTACACAGCACAGCTCTGGCAAGGAATGCTAACTCCGGAGCTATGTACCCAGACTGGCAAAACACCAAATTACTAGCAACCCCCGCCTCTGCCCACTCACTACTATGCATGGAAAGTATATATACACTGCTGGACAATTGCTAAGGACGGATTATAAACGGCTATATAGCGCATAAAAAAGTAAGTGTGGTTGAATGCCAAGTGAAATAAAATAATGTCAGAATGCCAGGACATTACAAGAAAGACAATTTATTGTGCTCTGAAATCCAGAAGGCTTTGGAACGTGTTCAAGGGACAAACAGGCCATTTTGTGCAGAATACGTAAACGTGAAAAAAATGCAATTACCGTCCGCAGGCGTTCCGGCGTAAGATGCCAATACGGGATATGGCCACCATGGAGGGAGATGCAAGATTCCACACGTCGTGTCATGCTTTGCACAACATTATCAAGCAGCTGTTGGGGTAATTCATCCCATTCCTCTGTCAGTGCATGGATGAGGATGTGCTTGTTTATTGGAGGGCATTGGCGACCATCAAGACTCCTCCCCAAAGCATCCCACACATTTTCAATAGGATTCAGATCTGGAGAACGTGCTGGCCATACCAGGCGTTGAATATCCTCGCTCACAAGACACTCCTGGACAGCGACTGTACGATGACATGTGGCGTTGTCGTCCATGAAAATGAATCTATCACCGACAGCACCACGGAACATGCGATCATGAGGTAGCAGAACATCATTAATGTATCGTTGGCCAGTCATAGTCCAAGTTGGAAGCACATAGAGGGACGTACGGCCATTGATCATGATGCCAGCCCATACCATGACACTACATGTCGGATATCGGTCCCTTTCCTGTATGTTTGCTGGATAATATGCAGTACCACTATCGCGCCAGATCAGTTGTCGTTGACAATCAGACGATAGACTGTATCTACTCTCACCTGGTAAGAGGACAGCAGACCAGTCGTTATCAGTCCAATTGCGATGTTGATGGCACCATTGCAAACGGGCGGTATGGTGACTTCTGGACAATGGGATGCACACAACAGGACGGCGGGCGTATAGTACTCCTTCATGAAAACGTCCGGCGACAGTTTTTCGGGAGATCCGCTTGCCAGTAGCAGCCATAAACTGATTTGCTACCTCACTAGCTGTGCTGCGCCGGTGTCTTTTTGTTGATAGCACTATGTACCGATCTTCTGCAGGTGTCGTACTACGAACACGACCTCCCCTGTGACGTTTGCTACACTCTCCATTTGTTTGAAATGATTTCCGAAGCCTTGAAACAACACTGTGGCTGACGTCGAACTCCCTTGCAACATCTGTTATTTTTCGCCCTTCTTCAATCTTGCCAATAATACGGCCACGCGTAAAATCATCTAGGTGATGTCGGGAAGACATACTGAAAATTGCAAGTTCGTCAATTGATTCTTTCCCTTTCAACTTTGCGTTTGAACAACAACGGTCAATACGCGTCAAATCCTTTATATCTCTTACCAGCGCTATGACGTCACGAACAAGTTCGGCAATCCAAAATTTGCATACGCACAACACGTCTTACTGTATCCCGCACTTATGCTAATTTCCACATTTTCCTGCCTTCCATTTTATGGTTGCTATCGTTGCTATTGTCATCCGTCCTTAGCAATTGTCCGGCAGTGTATTACAGCTTTTGGTGACCAATGTTGTAATGATTGTCTGGAACTTGGGAGCACCTCATTCACACATTTCGTGACAAATTATTGTTTCAAGTAGCTAACGTGTTTAATTCTGGAATAATTCAGTGCTCACAACTTGCCTTCATCATGATTTGCATATTGTTTACAAACAGTCTTGTCTTGTCATGTGACTATGCATTAACGTACCACCCATGGTGCCTATATGTATATAAGAAATCGTGTTGGCGTGTTTTTGGTACATCTGAAGATGAGGTGAACGTCACCTCGAAAGAGCTTATGTGTGTGCGTTTTTAACCTGTACATAATTTTCAACTTTTAATAAATCGCGCTAAGACGGTATTGCTAGTATCCAGATTGATCCTTTTGCACGAAGTTTTCGTCTTGTATTTTAATGAAGATGCCAATATCCATTTTTGGCACTATCACCAGCAGAGTTAAGCATTCTGCCATGATATTGGCAATAGTAATTCAGCTTGAAGTTCCTCATTGCAACCCAAAGAAAGACACATGAGCATATATGGTGTACACATCAGAGATGTTCATACCCTAACATTGATTTTGCATCGGGTGCTTAAAAGTCTATTTATTCATTTGTGATTTTCTTGAACGTTAATACACTGGAAAAAATAAAGTTAGACTTTCTGAAATGAAAACCTACTTCCACATGCAATTATTAATACAAGTGTACACCATGCTACTTAGTTTTTGTTGTGGATTTCGCATTCAATCTAAGAAAATAATGCATCAAATTTGATTGTTAAGGTCACAATTCTGTATATCTGTAATTTTTGTTTATACAGAATTCTGTGTTGTACACATACACAATTCTGTAGTAATCGATTGTGGTTTTCTCCATGTATCTCTTGAAAAAATGTGCTGGCTCCTGAGAAATAGGAGCTGACACCTGAAAATTTTGGGGTTTTGTCTGCCACTGCCTACAATCGAAGAAACTTAAACATTTGAAGCACACTTTTGCTAAAAAACTCAAAATAACTACAATAAATGCATTTTACCTCAGATTTCCTGGAAATACATATCCGATACAGTCGTCCCCCAATTGGGTATATTGCTATCAATACATCACAAAATTCTGTGGCAATAATTTCCTTTCTGTAATCTCGAACATGCTCCGACCACACAATATGTACTTCATCATTACCTAAATGACGCATCTGTAAAGATAGACAATTCACAGGTTAATCTGCAAACATGTCATCAGTAATTTTGTATGCTGTTACCACAATTTGAAAAAAAAAAAAAAAAAACCACACACAATCTTGTGCATAACTCCCCACCATTCTTTGAATTAAATAAATTTACATACTTTTACAGTTCCTATATTTTGGTGTAAATGTTTTGCTTTTCTCTTTCTTTACATTATAAGAATATTTTCCTCCCTTTCTTAGCATTATGCAAATTTTCATATTTTTTACAGTAACACAGAAAACATGTCTGATATACACTTAATATATATTAATATATATATTAAGTGATATACACTGTTTTGCTCAAAAATTTCCCATCGAAAATCATAATTTTTTTAATATCAACATGAAGTATTTAAGATTCAAGAAAAACTAATATGCACATTCTAATTACACATTTTAGAGTAACTGTCATTTTTGTATGTGCTCTAAACTGGAGAGTTCTACTATTAACTAAGAGGAAATCTGGCAATGAAATGAGACTTTTAAGTAACAAAAGGTATTCAACAGTCAAAATTCCAGAGAATTTCTATGGAACTTATGAACACCATAAATTTCACCTTAAGGAGGCACAAGAACACAGAGGCTGCATTATGCTACATGCAAGAGAGTGGGGAAAAAAAGCAAAAAAACTGGGATTTTAATCAAATATTATGCAATATTTTTTTCTGACAGAACTCTTGAAAAATATTTTACCGTGAAGTCTCACAAAACATCTCACTTTATCTCTCAGAGCCCAATGATTCACGGATTCTACTTTATAACTTTTATAGCATCACATGAAAGAGGTGCTTCCCTCTGCAAAAGTACATCACATGAAACAAAAACTAAAAAGTGATGGAAATACAAAACAGGACTATTTTTATGTTGACAATTAATTCATCACCTGATGTACTAATCAGGAACATACACGACGTATATACAATCTCAAATTTTATCCATTCATCTCTTATGTGGTCCTTTTCTGTCCCTTGGTATCCAGTCTAATATTTCAATATATATTTCCATATTTTGAATTAATATGCCTAGCCGGAAACCAATAAGTATTTCAGCAGACCATGTTTACAATTGCTGATAAATGCACATATGTAAATTCATTAATTTTTACCAGACATTATGTTCATGATCTTAATGCTGATATTCATAGTATTAATCATGCATGCATATTGATACGAAAATTGGGTCTAAATTAATTACTATTAAAAAGGAGGACGAACTCGATAGGCATGGTTGAATTAGGGGGATGATTAAATTAAATATTTGGCCTATGGCAAATTAATTGGAAAATTAACTCATTTTTAATTGGGGAAGTCTTGTAATTCTCTTTGACTGGGTGGAAACAAAAGGAATTAGGAGATCGCCTTTGGAGGCCTACTCAACAAGGAGACCACCCAGTCGGCAACTGAGAGGCATCCAGACCCTCATAAATACAACTTCAAGTGGGCCATTGGTGACAAAAATCTGTAGGGAACGATGAAAATTACGATTATGAGGGGCGAGGGTCAGTTGCAGAACTATTCTTGCAGAAGCAACGGCACTCTGTATGAAAGACAAGGGAGAAATCTTAAGTGTTGACAGAAAAGAGGCAGACGAAGCCACGTGACAGAGGATAGAGGCAACTTGGGTTCACCTCCGAAAGAGGCAGACGAAAAGAGAGAATGAGTTATCTCGGTACCCTGCTGCAAAATGCACGTGAGAGAAACTGCCACGAAAAGAATACGCAAGAAGGGTCAGCGCTGCCGTAAGACGCACGAACCCGCAAGGTGCGAAGCCCGACGTCCGGCGAGACCTAAGATAGTCCACTGTACCTGGAGAGCAATTGTAAGATGCCAGGGTACGAAAAAAAAGTAGAGCTTAACAATAATTAGGTGGCTGGGTAAGACCACCAAATATGCCAAATTGAGAGTGTCTACTAAAAAGCATTAGTGAAACACGACCAGCAAACCAGCCTCCCGAAAACGCCGTTCTCCAACGAAGAGGAGTAGAGGTCGCTGACCTTTGGGAAAGCCTCAAGGGGTCCACGCTCCAAGCAAACTACGCATCTCTTATCACTGGGTCAAAGAGTGCTGCCCTCCATCCATCTTACAGCCATCGCTCTGCTTGGTGAAAAGGAGTCAGCTCTGGGTGTTCCTCCCCCCCCCACCTACAAACGGTCAGTGAAGAGCGGAGGAGTTCACTCTCAGCATCGCCAAAAGAAAGAGGTGAAAGCCAGCAAATTAATGATGACCTTCTGTTACACACAGGTGAAATCGCCCCACGGTTTCGGTACGCATCGAAGGAAGTAAAAATCCTCCTGCCCTTTTTGCACAGGTGAAATGCCATCACAAGCCAAATAAAGCACTCAACGGTGTGTGCAAGGAGCCAACAGTGCCTCATAATAATTTAAATACACCGGGTAAAGACGGATTACCATGCAGCTATAAGCAATAAGTGAGTACTTTTTTGTTTTGTTTATTGTTATACTTTCGCTGAATGGACGAACTGAATACATCAGCTGAACCTAGACTTTAGTTTAGAACTCTGATATGCCTATCGGCGCAAAACTGTTTTCAGAATCTAGGGCCAGCTTAAACCAGTTCCGAATAAGCAGCATAACTTGTGTTTGTATCGCCGTGGGCAATGCCCCGGGATAGAGTTTCCTCCTACAAATAAGGATGTTTAAGTGTTAATCTTACTCTATTCATTCTATAGGCTCTGGTGTTGTAAGTAATTCCTGTATTAAATTCCTGTGTTTCAGCAAGCCGCTAACGTTCTCACTAAAATATACCAGCTCCCGAATTAAAAGAACCCACAAGTCTCGTATCCAAATAGCGGATTAATTGCGGACTGCGGCGGGATCGAGACCACGAACATATCATTTGGTGACGAGTGTTAATAATTTATATCGCTCGGCACGTTTGTATCAATTGGTGGTCAACGGTGGGATAACGACCCATGAGATCGAAACAATTGGTAGAGCGGCCAAGTTTGTATCAATATGAAAAACCTGAGAGAAATAGTAACAAAATGTACCATGATCCAGAACAGAAACAGTGTACCACACACACAAGCTGACTTTGTCCCTCCTGTATAGTAGTATAGCTAAACTAAGAACATGGGGGGAGGGGGCTGAACAGGACTTAATTTTTACACTACCTTGTGTTCAACTTATCTGCCTTCTTCCATAATAATAAAAACAAAACAAAAAACAGCAGAATTTTAAAACATATAGTTGTCACTTTTAATTTTAAATAATTAAGTTAATCAAATTTCACTTACAATGTAACCTTGAGATCTTCAGTTTTAGGGCAACATTAATGTTATTTAAATGTCGATCTTCTCCTCATAATCGGCGAGTATGAGAATATTTAGAGGGGCACTCGAGTTGCTCTGCTGTGGTGAGGAGTACTGAGCAATGCTGCAGTGGGCTCACCTTTCTTTTGTTCAGGAGGATTTTTATTAGTGGCCTTTCTTAGGATGAGCAACAGATTCCGTGTGCAAACAGTATGGAAGCCAAATTTTTAGTTTTATAGCCCCTGCATTAAAACAGAGGAAGAGTGAATAATGGATCCTATGTGTTCTCTGCATGCTGGCTGGGTGATTTGGTTTATTGGGATGGCAACACCATGGGGTGCCAGGCTTCAGAGACAGACAGAGCATCCTAAGTTAAGGGCAATTAAAAGCAATAAAAAAGGGCAACACACAGCAGGGCAAGAAATCTAGCCCTGTAACACCAAATTCAGCATATGAGATACACATTTTTGGGAGTACAATTTATGCCCACATCCACCAGGGGCATACAGTGTTGTGAACTTTCAAAAAGAACCTATGACTAAAAAAAAACCAAAAAAAAAAACCGCATTACATACCCGACAACCCTCAGGGTGTCTCCTTTAGAAGGAGGCTGTTCTTTATTTGCCTGCCTATAGCATATAATGGTAAAACATAAATTTATTGACTTTTTGTCTTCTTTATTTATATGTTAATGATTGATCATTGATTTAAAATAATAAAATTTCAAACCTAGTAAAGGTTTAGAAACATATTTTTTAACCAAAACGAAAAACTTATTTCTAGATTATTGGGGAAGGGCTTCAGATGCGATTGGAGGAGCTTCAAACTCCCCTCCCCCAATTAAAAGGAATTACAGATAACTTGTGCAAACTACTAATGAAAAAATCCCCTTTCTAAACAAGCAAGCCTTTACATAAGGTAATTTGTAGTTCTTATGTTTTATAAGTAACCCAGAGCAATTTATATAATTCATCAATCAAGGTGAAATGAAGCATCTCCATGGAGGCCACAAGTCTCCGGAAGGCGTCCATTGGTACACCACACCATATCCATTTAAGTGCCGTCCATAGCTTGTCCACTGACTGTGGTGGGGGGTTTATATTCTGCAACTGCCAATCCATATGGTCTGAAATATGTTCAATTGGGTTCATGTCAAGCAACATAGGCAGCCGTGGGAAACCATGAAGTCATCCTTGTGTTCCTTGAACCAGCCGTGGACAATATGGGCCTTATGACATGAAGAGCTGTCCTGTTGAAATACCCCATCTTGCTCTGGAAACACTGTCAGCATAAATGAATCAACCTGGTTTGCAAAGATGGATGGGTAAGCAGGTGGCATTTGGGGGACCAGGATTTTCACAGAAAAACTTCCCCCAGAACATTTCACCCCTGCAACCTGACTGCACTTATGGCATCACAGAATTTTGTACCATCTTTTCTGCAGCTGTTTGCCTAACCTACCACAGTCCACCCACTTGATTCATCAAAAAATATAATTCATCAGAGAAGGCAACTTTTTTCCAATCTTCCATGGTACCTCCCTATGTTTTCTGGCAAAACCCAGTCATTGTCACCAATGATGTGCTGTGGTCATGCGCTTACATCATAGATCCACACAGTGGAGTAATCACTGCACTGTAGCTGTGGGCACACTTCTCTGTGCTCCCTGGTTGCACACCATGGTCAGCTGTGCCATGGTAGCTGCCCATTGCTCTGGGCAATACAGTAGAGCTGCCCTCTCCCTGAGCATTAAGCAGCTATGGCCATTCAACACCCACTCACTTCTTATGCATTGCACCTCTTTCCATCCACTCTTGGTACACTTTAACTATGGTAGCCACTGAACAGTCAACAAAGTTTACCATTTCCTGGATACTGCCTCCCTTTGCTCTCTATCCAATATCATGGCCATACCCGACAACCCTCAGGGTGTAACTCATCCTTTACCCATTACAACTGCTGATTCAACTCCAACATACTGCATGTGTCAAAGATAGTGCTGTATATGCTCTTGACCTTCACACATGTGCACTGCTCTGTCAGAAAAAATTCAAACATCGGCTGGGTATGGTCATAATGTTTTGGCCCTACTGTGTATGTCTCCTCTTAAATTAACACTTGGCTTGAAAAATATCTAAAATATTACATGCTTAGTTGGACATGTGCAGAAAAAAATTACCTGCCTATGTAATATGAGCAGGATGATCAGAAAAATTTTATCTTTTGATGCAAAAAATTAGAAGTCTTGTTTTTTTAGGTTAAAAAGTACAACAAACTGTTTTCAGCAACTCCATACTCCTGTCATTAACTGTGAATAACATCTGGAGCAAAACATCATATTGCTCCAATGTCTATATCTAGATCACAAGACCGTTACAGAAGTGATATATATATACATTATATCTCTCACAACAAC
Source organism: Macrothele yani (assembly GCA_039090855.1). NCBI lineage: Eukaryota > Metazoa > Arthropoda > Arachnida > Araneae > Macrothelidae > Macrothele > Macrothele yani. The sequence continues at coordinate 67,776,007 of CM077016.1, read as the reverse complement.
AGTAATACAAAATCTTTGATTTGCAGTGAAATCAAGAGCAACAGTTGAAAACTTTCCCTTTTCACTATGGTAGCAAATTCAGCATTCCAATTTTTTTATTTTATTTTTTCAACTGTAGTTTCCCAGCCAAGCAAATTCATTTTCTTTACCAGCCCAGGCCAATAAGCTAAATGCCCCGGGCATCTCAGGCATGGTATTTTTCAAGCCCTGACAGTACATTTTCCTTCCTGTTTTTCAGCGAGATTTTTTTTTTTTTTGTGTCACTAAAATAATCCACAGAAACACTGTTTTCATTTTTGAGAAAGAAGTCTGCGACACCTCCATATTAAAACAAAAGTGATTCAAAAGGTTATAACATCTGCTTTCCCTTTCCTGTTCTTATTGGAAATGCAATCTAGTGGTTCCCCAGTACAAATCTGCATGCCTTGAAGGAGGGGAAAAGCTATAATCCTTTTTAGTGAATAGAGAAGGAAAGCAGTCCGAACCTCCCAGGGTGTTTATGGTTTATGGTATAAGTATCTGGTATATGTTTAAATTAAAAATAACAATAGCAGAAAGGGTAGTTCATGTAATATAATGAATACACTAATGAAGAACAAATTTCCACACTATGATTTATTATGTGTTTAACATTAAAGATTAGTAATGATTGAAAAAATCTGATTTTTCGATTGAAACATCAGCCTTATCCAAACTAGTAGCAAACTGTAAATAATATCTGGAGCAAAACCAGATGTTATGAGGGGCGATAATTTGCAATGATCCCCACTCATTACAAAAAAGAATATGCAATCATTCAAGAAATAGCTACAAACCATGCTCCCCTCAGAATTGTCACCAAATTTTTCAAAAAGTTTAAAGCCAAACAATATGTGTGTCACTTATCTTCTCCGCAGAAACCAACCTTATCTTTTATTGGTTCAATCCCCTACCATCATTCTTTCACTTACAAACTTGTCAAAATCTTCAAAAATTTAGGTTACAGGTTTGCAATCAACCCTCCTACTACTACCATCCAATCAATATCTAAATACTTGCTACTAGATCCTTTGGACCCTTTAGACTATCCTGGTGTATACCTCATCCATGTGTCTACTTCCTCAGGTGAAAAACATTTTTTGGCAGCACTTTTCATTCAATCAACTGCAAAATTATGGAACATAAAAGAGATGTCAGATAAAGCCTTCCTACTTCTGCTCTTTTTCTTCTGACAATTGACAATACCCCAGTCTCTCCAAACAGGACCAGCACCAAAAGGATTGCACCTTTCTTAAATAAATTTTCCTTACACTACAGGGAAAGAATTGAAATCCTCTTCATTAAAAACTCTTGTAATTTGGACGTCTTTCATCATTCCAATTATTTGGAAGTCTCTACTGGCAACAGTTACAGGAACGATGCCCACCACGTGAATACTTGCTACTAGTATGAACAAGGCTGATGTTTCAGCCGAAAGATCTTACTAATCTTTAATGTTAAATATGTAATAAATCACAGCGTGAAAATTTGTTCTTTATAATTGTAAAAATAACAAAATTTTATTTCATAATGTGCTGAATCCAAAAGAATTGCATTTCAGCAATGACACAACTTTTTTCTTCAGAAAACACAGCATTTTTTCTATTTTAGAATATACTGATTTTACCAAGAGAATTACATTTAAATAATGCCCTAATCTTTCTGTCACAGGACATTATTTTTTATATAAGCTTATTACCAGAGAATTGCATTCAAATGATGTCATAACCTTCCAAACATGGGATATTTTTTTTTACTCAGATGTACAGAATCTATAAGAACTGTATTCAAATAGTGCAATAACCTTTTCACCATGGGAAAATTAATCTCTTTAGAGGCACATTAACTTTAAGAACATTAGATTTAAATGCACATTTTGTTTTAGACATGATGATTTCAAGATCATTACTTTCAGATAATGCTGTAACTGGCTGAGGAGAAGCCTGTATGATGAACTTTTACTTCCAATCAAACTAATACATAACAAAATATATATAAAACATACTTTTGGTGCAGCTTTTTGACAAAAACTTGAAAAGCTGTCTTGAAGTAGAAAGGTGTAACAGCTGCACTTTGCAATAGCCTTTATATGCACGTAATTAAAAGTTCACTGGCTAAACACAAGTCAATGAGCCCTTTCCCAAGCACATTTGCCAAGTAGTGTTCTCTCTACTTACCTATTACACCTCTAGTTTCTTGTATCAGGGTTTAATGACTACCATGGGGAACTATAAGGGCTATAAGAAATCACCCATTCCAAATTTAGGGCCACTACTTCAAGGGAAGGGAGAGAGCCAGTGATGTTAGATAAGCACACCACCCATGCCTTCTCTGGGACTCAAACCTAGAACAACTCAGATGAACTGTCAGAAGCCAGGGCTTAGACCACTGTGTCACCAGGTCAGCATTTGGTTCTTATATCCAACTCTACTACTTAGATCCCAAGAATAACCATGTTTTCCTTCTGTGTGATTTTAATAGCAATATCTAAGTCCTTGTGAAAGGGATCTACCTCCTCTGAGCAATAGTGTTCTACTGGTCCACAGACTGCCACAACTTTCAAGCCCAGGCTATCCATATATCTCATGTGATCCTGTCATAAAGTTCACATACCATTACGTGACTACAAGGTTCTTCATAAAGACGCTTTGACGTCTGTAAGTTTTCTGTTTTACGCGTTATAAAGTGGGTACAGTCTGCGACAGTGCATTAAATTATTCAATTAAAATATGGTTCAGTTAAAAGTCCTAAAAATGTTACCAGGCTATCCAGTTTGGAAACAGCCCATACAGGAAACTTAGTATGGAGCTAATACCTCACCAGCTTGTGTTTGACCCATCTTTACATCACAGAAAATCATAACAAACCTACCACCAATATCACAATTCCCTGACACATTCTTTTGATCTTATCAGTGCCAACTACATTGTTGGGGCTGATTTTTTCTAATCCTTTAAACTCTTAAGCAGCCAATGTACCTGAACATATGGTGCCTAACATTTTCTGTGCTCCCCAAACAGAAATGTTCGCATAGCAGCTGGGTTTTAAAAAAGCTACTTTTCCCACTCTATCTCAGCAGTACCAACTATAGACCTGTCACTGGTAATAAGAGCTCACTTCCAGTCATTTACTCTCTGCTCTATGACCCACGGTATGCTGGGGAAGGGCTAGTCCCTCTGATATGGACATCATATCACTGGGAAGAAACACAAGCAACTCAAACATCTTCTATCTCATTTCTTAGGCTTGTTGCCAATATTATAGCCCTTTTAGCAGGTTATCATTCAGAAAGGATTATTGGTGTCCATCAACCTCTTAAATGACCACTTTAAATAACATAGCTAAAGGGAAAGCAACATTTTCTGATGCATAGGTTTACTCAATTCCATCTGTGTTTGGCTCCTTGCTTAGACAGTGGATATATTTGTTCAAGCTGATTTCAGTCTATTTTGCTGACCGCACAATTCATTCCATCTGGTCAAAGGGTTAAGTCAAATTTATTTCTCATTTATTTGCCATATGTTTAAGTACCATAAACAGATGTCTTCACAATTTCCTGAAAATTTTGTGAGAGTCTTTCCCATAGGTTTATTTGTTGTAACAAATTTACTTTCACAGATGAGCAGCAAATAACTGGGGGAAAGTAAATGGTGCCATACACTAGCACTCCAAGTGGGTGAAAGGCATATTGCAATGGGGTTTCCTTATGTTCTGAAAAGAATGAATGATTATATGTAGAGGATTTTAGGAAGGGAGTGTTTGATCCCAGGTCTTAACCCTTAGAAATAGGAAGCTAGGAAATTTGGGCTAGAGTGCCCGATAGGAAAGTGACACGGAAGTGAAGTAGAAAGGGGGAGGAAGATGCCCTTATTTATTACCAGGGGGCCAGTACTTGGGGTCTGATGGCTTAACGTGCCCATCCGACGCATGGAGAGTATTTAGTGGTTCGAACGTTCGTACCTGCTCAGGATCGAACCTGAGGTTATCTCCATAGCAGGCACGAACGCTGACCACTAGGCCACCTGCGGCCCCATGTTCTGAAAAGGCCATTCATGACGCTATTTAGCCTCAGCAACAGTAAAATTTTGGCATAGTATAGAGCTTAGTTTGGACACAGTTCTGTGCCATGTAAGCAGCTTCATCTGAATATATCCTGGACCAGTGGGCAAGCTGATTTGGTAGCACCCTGTAAACCAGGGACGTATTTAGAGCCCCCCCCCCCCAAAGTGTTATTTATGTTTTTGTTTAAAATGTGACTTACAGTAGAAAACGAAATGGTTTAATGCTTTCTTCAATTTTTCATTAACTTTTACTTTGTTTTGGTAGATTTCAAAAACTTCCATTTTTCATCCCCACCTCCCACACACAAAAAATTCTGTATATGCCCATGCTGTACACCATGAGGTAAATAGGTATAAATTAATAATGAATTATTTTTTTATGCAAAAAGTTATTGTCATCTCTTCCACCCCAGCAATGAAACCTGTTTAGTTTATTTATGGTGAATAACTTTAAAAAATAATTGACGAAGTACATGCCTATATAATTCAGTCTGTTCTTCAGACAATATAATACACAATATCAACATCTGAATTGATGCATATCCAGAAAACTGACTAACGGAAAGTAATAAAATGTGATGAAAAACTGCATAGTAATAGCCTCTCTGTCTCTCACTCTCTTTTACATAAGCAGGTAGGTACCAAAAGAAAGATAACATGTTTGAATTACATGTGAGTATTACTAGAAATCTTTGCATCACTCTTTACCTTCCTTGTCATTGCTTCTTCCTCCAAAGTAGCTGACATTCGAGTAGATACATGGAAAATAACTTCTAAAAATGATGTAGCATAATATGGTGCAGTGTCTCCTGTACTTTTGTTGCGCTGCAAGCCTCCAAGAAATCCTAAATGGGTCTGGAGTTCCACCTGTAAAAGTGATTGGAATGCAAAGCATTAGCACAGAACAAAAGATACACAACATACACAACAGAAATTATCAGTAATGAAATTCTTACAGCTGAACAAAGGGCAGCAACAAAATGCTGCATTAGAATTACCTCCCAGCCTAAACCAGCCACAAATTCTTCAAACTCTTGACTACCACCACTGTTTGTCAGTACAGAATTTTTATCTTCTTGGCCCTCTGCCACATAAATGACAGCTATTTTGTGAGTTTCACGACTGAAAAATAAAATAAAAAATAAAATAAGAAAAATATTACATCCACAAATGTTTAGTAGCAGTCAATAAATCAGGGGTTTTAAACCACAGATTATATGTACAATTACATATATTACCTACTCTTAGATACGAAGAACATGGCCAGTCCATCATCACACGATGTGTAGAAGTACACAACATCTGCTCTTTAGCATGAAGAAGCTCATGAAGATACATGGCAAGGAACATGCCATTCTCCAGCTCGTGTCGACAGTAATATTACAAACCTCCTTGCACAGGTCAGAGAGGAAGAGGGGAGTGGGGCGCTAGCAACTACAACTGATAAGAAGACTGGCACATGAAACTAACTTTATTGACTAGTCTATGCCCATGTTTGCAAGAGAATGTAGTGCGCATCCAGGAACTTACAAGAGAATGCTCATCCTTATTTGTATAATTTGCAGGAAACACTATATAGCATAGTTAGTATAGACTACAAATTTAATCCAAACCAGAAATAACTACTACATAAAGACAATAAATATTTACTTCCCCTTACAATTTTGTTATCTACAACAATAAAAAGGACTGTTGTATCTGTCTGTTGGTTGCCTACAGAAAAACCTGCTGAACACAGTGGTTTAAAGCTCAGCACATTTTATTAGCAGAAGTACTTGTGTTTGTCTATGCACCTTGGAGATGCATTATTTTTTTCTAAGTTCAAATTTCTAAAATTTCAGTTAAGTATTAACTAATCTCCATAAGAACACTGAAGACCTAAAACTTTTAAAACAGATACCACTGATAGATGGCAACACATTCTTTATCTTGGAAATCAAGCTTAATTTGCAAGGAAAACAGCTTATATTTTCTTTTGCTTATTTTAAGACATAATTAAATGTGGATGTAAATTTTCTAAAAAAACAGCTTATTACATAAATCCATTACATGTGTTGATTTTTTGTTTAAAATAGCTTACCACCTAAAACCTAAAACCATTAGGGAGGGGGGGGTGTAAGTGGTGGTGTGTCACTATGTGAATATGTGAATATGTTTAATTATTATTTTAATAATTATTAAACAATTATTTTTTTAATAATTATCAAACAATTAGTTTTTTAATAATTATTAAACAATTATTTTTTTAATAATTATTATATATAATTATTTTATAATTATGTTTAATAATTATTTTATATGCAGTAGAAGTCATGAAAGAGGCTGACATCTGAGTTACTACGTTAAAAAAATCTTCACAATGAAGCTGCACATAAAAATACATGTATCAAGCAAATATGTCGGAAAAGCTTAGGTGGTTTTTTTTTTTTTTTGTTTTTTTTTTTTCATATTGGAAGACTTTGATTTTCTGGTAAGAAATAGCCAATCGTTAATTTTATGAAAACCCAGACAATATTAAGCCCAAAAGCTGAATTGCATATTTTTAGGCAGCATCAAGCCCTCTGCTAGTGTAAAATAATGAAAAGAAACGTAAATGATAAAAGTTGGTAAGCCTAAACCAACAGTACTAAACTGAACTCCAAAAAATATTAATCTTATAGTCCAGAGGAAGAGCCAATAATGGATAACAGATTTAAATTATTGGAGTGTGGTTACTGTTGTGACTGGAATACTTAATATGAACCTAGACTATGTTAATTAAAACATGTCTCGTATCAACTGCGTGTAAAAAATATTTTTACTGAGAAAGAAGTTAGCCAGACAACCTTACACACAATGTAATATGTAAAGCCACTGTCTTATGACAGGCAATGTGAATTTAGTACAAAGTAAAAGGCTTGCTAGGAAGTTAGAAGACAAAGGTTGTATGAGAAAAATCTGAAAAAAGTAGGTGCAACCAATGGTAAAACAGAATTAGTAATGCAGATATTAGAACTATGCTGGGTACTACTTCAGCAGAAGGAGAATATAATGAGAACATACTGAGATAGTTTAGACATGTGTGTTGAATGAAAATTGAAAGACTACTTAGACAAGTGTTAATTTCTGTGATGGACCAGGATTAAATCAAGAGCACAGCACATATTCTTTCAAGCAAAATAAATTCAAGCACTTTGCAAAAACTTTTTAAAACGAAATTACCATATGTTTGTGCTGTTGGTCAGTCAGTAGGTAGGTGTTTTAGCAAGTTCAAGCCATTAAACTTTGCTAGGACGAGACCTTCAATGACCTGCCTGTTATCCCCGATTTATTTTATTAGCTTTGATTGGCCATCTGTTTTGGTGTTTTTTGAAATCATTTCATTTTGTAGAATATTTTGAAAGGGTACATTATTTTCATATTCACTCTCTCCAGCAAAAACGCATCCCTAACCCCAGTCAACAGAAGCACATAACAATTCGTGAATACATCATTCCACTTATTTTACTTCCACAGCTGATGTTTTACACCATAGAGATGTCATAGCCAAGGTACTAGCTTTCCAAGCACTCCCCTGAGTTGAACGCAAGTTCTGCCCTGTTTGATCGGCTTGGTGTTTTTATCAGAACTTCACAGAAATCTTCTATACAACTTTTTAGCACAATTACTGTACATATGCTTTTTTATATCATTATTAAAAAAAAAATTCAAGTACTATTTATGGAGTCAAACTTTTTCAAGTAGTTTCAAGAACTTGAAAATGAACTTTTTTCTTCAAAGACTTTTCAAGGAGTGTATGAACCATGGACAAGCAGGCATATAACAAAAAAGGACTGAAGATGTGAAGTCAGCCATTAGTGATTAAGGAGAATACTTAGTCTTTGAGTTCTGTTACCTAACGAAATGTCCAAATTTGCAGGACTTTGATTGGTATATCTGATCTACAGCTGCTGCTGTAAAGATTTCTACACTTCAGGATACCGAAATGCAACAAGATTTTATTAAAGTGAGCAACTAATTTATTAATGTACCACACTAGGAAGGATGAAATAAATATCTTTAAGAGCAAGGACTGATATGCAAATTGATTGAGTTCCTTCTTCCGATACTTGAATTGTATTTTTGGTCTTTAATTCTAGACATAATGGAATGAAAAGAACTGCAGATGTAACAAGCACTTTCAATACATGCATTGTATGATATAAAACAAACATCCCTAGCAGCTCATGTCCAGTTTGGCAACTCATCAAAGACTCTAGTATCTGATTATCATTTTGATGATGAATGGAAGGCCCACAATCATTAAAGACATGAGATTGCATGACAAGAATGAATTGTGGGCAGGACTGCAAGTTTATAGATGCAAACAGTATTAAACTAAATTGATTTTCCATAAATACTGCATCAATCAACATAATTTCATGCTTATTTTAACGCTATTGGCACCTATATAGTTGCACCCCCAAAACAAATTTAATAAACAATGCTACTACTATTTGCAGAAAGTCAAATTCTAGCCCAGTTTTTGTCCACAAACATGCTAAACCATGCTGAAGATATTTTAATAAGCATGCTGCATTTTTCAAAAAATATCTAAAAACATATACCGTAATTTTGGGGCTAAGAGCCGCGGCTCTTACGTTACTAAACGTGAAAATTTTCGGGCGTGCGGCTCTTATGCCGAATTTGTTTTCGATAAGACTGTTTCTTCCCTCCCCCCCCTTTTTTTTTTCATGCAGAAGCTTAGTAAATTTTTTCAAACCAAGTCTTTTTTTTTCACAAACGACTGTGATCATGTTTTCCCCCTTTCTACTCATACGTTAGACACATCTATTTAAACGATAACTCCGCTGTCCTGATGTTGGTTTAGGAGGGAAAGTGGGAGAGAACAGGAATGCCTGACTCAAATCCCTTTGCATGGGGGAGTGGGGAATGGAATGGGGACATAAGCACACAGAAGAGTAGCGTTATGTCCGAGGCTTCTGTGGATAGCGCGCCCAGCGTATCTCTTTCGTTGGCTGCAGCATACATCATGCAGGAAGGTGCGATGCAACCAAGTAAAGGAACGTTGATTTTCACTGGGGTGGGGAGACCGGTTTGATGGGTGCTTCCCTGAACAAAAGCTTAAGAACATGAACAATGCAAAAGCCTGCCCCAGGATGTACCAAACAATACTGGCGGGACGGAAAGACAAATTCTGTTCACTCTTCTTGGTTAATCTGACATGCGATACAGGTATTTCTTGGCTCTGTGCTCCTGAGTTTTGCTTCAATCTTATTATTTTTTTTTATTGACTGACGATAGTGAAAGTTGAAGGCTTCGGCTGGAAAAGAAAAAAGAAGGGAGAGCTTTCCCATTTATATAAAAGCGGAGCTCAACACGAAGGCTCAGTGCACAGTAAATGAAAGTAGGTCAAACCACTTGAAAGAGAGAAAGCAGCACCGCTGTTTCGAAGTGTTGGTGGCCAGATCCGTGAACACGTGCGAGGCAGCTGGTAAAAAAAAAAGCGCAACTTCATTCTAACAAAAACATCTCTAGATGAGAAAAAAAAAAGCATAACATAGAAGGAACATATTATTAACGAAAACATTAATCGAAAGCATTACAAGAGATAATTTATAAGTTAATTACTTCTAAGACGGATTCTATTGCGGTGAACAGAGAACATCCTGTAGCAGACATCCACATTGAATGGAATTTAGACAATTGTGCGGTTTTACGAGCAATCCGATATTCTAACGGGAGTCTTAAGATTAACTGTGATTTATATTGATTACATAAATGGTTTTGAGCATTTAATAAAGGCAAACAAATAACATCATTAGCATGATTAATAAAAAATGTATAAATAAAAATTTTTGCCAGTATGAAAAAATAAGTGTATAAAGCAGATCGACACCGAGTTGCAGAATTAGCCTTTGAAGTATACTTATAATGACGTTGGGCGTGAGTTAATTCATGAAAATAAGGAAGATAATTTAGCTTTCTGAGCAGCACCACGACTTCACAGGTGCGGCCCTTACGGCAACTTTTGCTTCCAAGATTGCAAAATTTCTCACCTGCGGCCCTTACACCGATGCGGCTCTTAGTCCGAAAATTACACACACAATACCCTCTTCTAACTAATTTTTCTTTTTTTTAAATTAAAAAAAAACAATGGGTCTTACTAAATGAAATTTTTGAAGAGAAAACTTGAAAAGGTTGGTTGGTTGGTTGATTTTAATGGCGCAAGGGCCATGGTTGGCCAAAGAGCGCCAGACAAAAGACAGACAAACAAACAGTATTAAAAAATGTGCGATAAAGTTTAAAATATGGCTGATCAAATAAAACTGAAGAATGAGAATGATGAAAGGGCTAAAAAAGATAATGAAACAAACAGTATTAAAAACATGATACAATAATTAAAATCTAGCTGATTCAGTAAAACTGAGAAATGAGGATGATGATAGGGCTAAAATCTAAATACGTTTAAAATAGTCAATTTGTTTAAAAAATGATAAAACAGCAACAGTATTGCAGTGGTCATTTAGCAGCCGCTGCAGTGTAGCGGCGTCCTCGTTCAACAAATGAGAATGAAAGAAATGAAAACGCACATCACGAAAACGAACACAGGTACACAAAAGATGAGTGACGGTGAGTCGGCAGTTGCACGTCTCACACATCGCCGCAGTGTCGCCACACAGCAAAAAGCGGTGAGTGAATCGACAATGCCCAATGCGGAGACGAGCAAGCACCACTTCCTCCCTACGGTTCCGACGATATGAGGATTTCCAGACTTCAATATTAGGTTTAATACGATGCAGTTTATTTTCCACCTGTTGGTCCCACAGACCCTGCCACGTTCGCTTGATATGGTCGCGAACCAGAAAGCGGAAATCCCGGTGAAACAGTGGCAAGGGTGTAACGACCAAAGAGGAAGCAGATCTAGCAGCCGCATCAGCACACTCGTTACCCGAGATTCCAACATGCCCGGGAATCCAACAAAATTGTATCTGGACACCGGCCTCGAGCAAAGAACAAAGAAGCCTTCGTACGGTAAAAAGAAAAGGGTGGTCACAGCAGTCCAACGATGACAAAGCCTGCAAAACACTCAAGGAATCAGTGTACACCGCAGCCCGGTGATGAGAACTCGACTGAACATGGAGAAGGGCGAGATACACAGCATGCATCTCCGCTGAAAACACAGTGGCCTCAGCTGGAATCCGCGCTACTGAAACGTCATCTACACAGACAGCCGCGGATCCAACGACTCCATGCATCTTGGAGCCATCAGTAAAAATGGGAGTGTAATCAGAATGTAGGTCACGGTGCTCAGCGAAGAGCTGCTGGTACACTGTTGAGGATTTATTGAAAGATGTAAAGGTGGTATCAACCATGACACCAAGTGGGTGCCATGGCGGGTCCCCAAAGCCCCTGGTCTCTCCAACAAGTGACAAGTCGAGCCCTACATCACGGGCTACGGCCGCCATACGAAGACCGAAGGTTGAAACGCACGAGGGCCGGTTCCCGAATAAACGAGCATGCTGGGGATGAAAAACTGCATCGTATAAAGGATGGTCTGGAAGAGATCTAAGTTTCAGGTAGAATTGAATAGACAGCTGCAGACGGCGTAATTCAAGCGATGGTTCGTTCGCGTCAGCGTAAAGGCTGGGAATCGGAGATGTTCGAAATGCTCCCGAACAAAGACGCAGTGCTTGATGGTGAATAGTGTCCAAAGGCCGGAGAACGGAAGGACGCGCAGAGCCATACACGATACAACCATAATCCAGTTTCGACCGTATTAAGAATGGTAAATGCGAATCAAAGACATCCTGTCTGCGCCCCATGAGACTCTCGAAAGGATCTTAAGAATAGATAGAGCCCGCAGACAGGAAATCTTGAGCCGCCGAACGTGCGCACGGAATGTAAGCGCACGGTCGACGGTCAGTCCAAGGAACTTGGTCTCCGGCAAAACTGGTATGGCTGCACGGTCTAAAAACAGCTCTGGGTCAGGATGGAGGCCGCGCCTCCGGCAGAAATGGACACACGCTGTCTTGTCGGGAGAAAGAACGAAACCATTGCTATTCGCCGTTTTAAAGATCTGATTAATTGCAGACTGCAACTGCCTTTCAATAAAATGCATGCTTGATGACGAGCAGAAAATGTGCAAGTCATCAACATAGACAGTAGCCGAAACCGCAGGAGGAAGATTTGTGAGGAGACAATTAATGCGAAGGATGAACAATGTGACAGATAAAATGCAACCTTGAGGAACACCTTGTTCTTGATGGAATGTTGCCGATAGCGTCGTACCCAGGCGCACCTGGAACACCCGATTGCGAAGAAAATTTAAAATAAATGTCGGAAGATTTCCTCGCAATCCGCATGCGTGGAGGTCACGGATAATACCATGCCGCCACGCTCGATCATAGGCTTTGTCAATATCGAAAAATACAGAAACCAGGTGCTGCCTACGCACGAACGCCTCGCGCACAGATGTCTCAAGGTGCAGGAGATGATCGTGAGGTGAACGATGACGACGAAAGCCGCTTTGTGATGGTGAAAGTACTTGATGATATTCTAAAAAATGAATTAACCGGGAATTAACCATGCGTTCAAGAACTTTACACAGACAGCTAGTGAGAGCAATTGGACGATAACTAGAGGGAGACCTGGGATCCTTGCCAGGTTTGGGAAAAGGCAGAACAAAAGCTTTTTGCCAAGATTCCGGGAAACTGTGCTCCGACCAAATACGATTGTATAAAATTAAGAGATTCTCGAGAGACGACTGCGAGAGATGACGGAGCATGTCATAATGGATGCCATCGGGACTGACCGACGTAGCGCCGGACCGATGCAGAGCCACCCTGAATTCAACCATGCTGAAGGGGGAGTTATATCCGGTGTCGAGAAAAGGCGCAAAGGAGATTCTCTGGCGTTCCACAGTGGATTTCACTCTTTGAAAAGAAGTAGGATACGCCAGGTCACTCGACACGGAGGCAAACGCCTCCCCCAAACAATCAGCAATCTCCCCGACTCCAGCATATGTGCAGCCGTTACTCTCGAGAATGGAGATCTGGTGAGAGCTGTAGTTACCCCGGATCTTACGAATCTTGTCCCACACACTTTTCGAACTGGCACGCGAAGTGAGAGATGAAACATACTGGATCCAAGACTCCCTCTTGCTACGTCGATGCACCAACCGAGCATAGGATTTTGCTCGTTTGAATGTAACGAGATTAGCATCGGTTGGATAACGCCGAAACGTAGACCAGGCCTTATGTTGAGCTCTCCTAGCCGCTGCGCATTCAGGGGTCCACCAAGGTTTCGGACTTCTGGAGAGTGTGGTAGATGTTTTTGGTATAGAAAGATCAGCTGCCTGAAGAATACAATTTGTGACTTCAAGAACCGCTGCGTCGCTTGACTCTTGGGTCACCATTGCAGAACATATCAAAGCTGACGGTGTGAAGACCTCCCATCTCGCACGCTCCATCCTCCAACGAGGAGGGCGGGAGGCAGAAGATGGCATGTTCGCATGATGCGAGAGGACAATTGGAAAGTGGTCACTCCCGTGGAGGTCGTTACACACCGCCCACGACCAGTCAGCAATAATTGATGGTGATCCCAAGGTCAAATCGATCGCACTGAAGGATCGTGTCGGTTCATGGAAGTACGTGTCAGCACCGGTGTTAAAAAGGCACAAAGAGGCCGAGGACAGAAGAGACTCTATGCGACGACCTCTCGTGCTGATGCTGACACTACCCCACAAATGATGATGGGCATTGAAGTCACCTAGTATTAGAAAGGGTGAAGGCAGCTGATCAACCAATCTCTCCAGTACCGAGACGCTCACGTTCTCGTCCGGCGGCAGATAGACACTGCAGACAGTAAGAGGTACAGGCATAGAAATACGAACCGCCACGGCCTGCACAGTTGTGGAAACCGCGACGGAACATACCGGAACCCTGTGAGGGACGAGAATAGCAACTCCCCCACAGGCTATATTTCCAGACGAGTGATCTGTCCGAAATGCACTGTAGCCTCGAACTGAAAGCAGGTCCGATGGTTTAAGCTTCGTCTCCTGTAGACAAAGGCACACCGGAGAGTAAAATGAAAGCAGATGTTTCACTTCATCAAAGTTCGTCCGAAAACCTCGACAGTTCCACTGAATGATTGAAGCCATGGTTATAAGTGAAATGAAAATGAAAATGATCAAACGAAGTCCGGCTCCATCGCCTCTGCTGGGGTTCCCCCAGATCTGGAGGCGTGTGACCAGGGGCTAAGATGGGAGCATGCTTTGTCCCAAGTGTCTTACCAGGAGGCGCACGACGTTGAGTCGTTTCCTGAGATTTTGGAGGAGAAGAAATGCTTTTCTTATCCTGGGCTTTGGTCTTTTTGTTAGAAGAAGTGGCCTGACTTCCCTTGTTGGTGGTGGGATGAGTCTGCTTCGGCGAAGTGGTGGGTGGCGCTTTCAGACCCCTAGCTCGAGACTGGAGTGCCTCCAGTCCGGCTGCGATGATGTCGTTAACATTGAATGGACATTTAAGGGGGATCTCAATGTCGGTCTGAGTGGCAACCGTAGATTTGGCAACCACCACTGAAGCGTATGATCGCCGATCAGATGTAACAGGGACCACTTTTCTTCTGGCCTCAGGATAGGAAATATTTTCCACCGTTTTGATCCTTTGGATTTCCTTCTCCTCCTTCCACTTGGGACAATCTTTGGCTGATGCCGCGTGTGAACCCTTGCAGTTCACACAAAACTCAGCCTCGGCCACACATTCCTGCAGAAGATGCTCCGTGGCACCACAGCGTGCACACCGGGGATTGCTCCTACACGACTGCTGAGAATGGCCATAAGACTGGCACCTAAAACATCTCAAAGGGTTAGGGATGTGCGGGCGTACCTCGAGGTGGAGATACCCTGCCTTGATGGATGTAGGCAGGGAAGGGCAGTTAAAAAGTCAAGATAATATTCCAGGATGGGACAAACTGCCCATTCCTCCTGAAAGAAATGCGTCGCACACCCGTAACATGTTGGCTCCTCAGTTCTTCGAGAAGTTCATCCTCAGTGCAATCAATAAGATCCCGAGAGGAGACAACACCTCGAGATGAATTTAGGTACCCATGAGGTGTTATTTTTACAGGAGTCTCAAGCAGCGTGGTGGTGTTAATAAGTGTGGTACTGTAGGCCACAGTGGACATCTCTACAAGAAGATCTCCAGATTGGAGCTTCTTTACGCTTTTAGGAGAACTTGCGATGGATTGAAGAGCTTTATTGATCCAAAATGGACTTTTGGCACTCAAAGGCTTTGAAGGGTCCAATGAGTGTACAAAAAAGAATCGAGCATTTGAACAATCAGGGACATGTTTTTTTGCAGAAGGGGATGATCCTTCCTCCATACCTCTTTTGCTTTTTGGTTTTGGGGAAATTTTATTTTCATCCATGAAAAAATTTAATAATTCGTCCGCCGACTTCCCCACCCACAATCGAGCCCAACGAGGGAGAGCCGGAGGTCCGCAAGCCCAAGTGGACGCAGGACACGACTCTAGGGATAGCAAGCGGATATAGCAAGTTGATAGGGCAGACATGCGCTCGGCGAGCACCCAGACTTTCCCATGCCTAGGGAACACCCCTTTGGCATGCCCACCCTATCCCCAGACTCACCCTGTCGTACGAGACGACAAGCCGTTAGAGGTCTGGGCTCCACTCGGCCACAGACCTCATTGACTAGGAGTGGGTTAGTTCCCAGCCGCCCGTTTAGGGTGAAGCAGGGGGCAAAGAGGAGTGTTGGCAACTGGCGACAACAACACCCAGGCCTCCAGAAACCTCAGCCTCCAGCATCCCCTTTTCCACCTTACGGGTCACCGCACACGGCAAACGTGCAGGCAGGTCTAGCTAACCAGCTCGGAAAAACAAAGAAAGAAACATGAAATGGAGAAGACAGGAAAGAAAACGAGAAACTAAAATCCTGAGCTGGCGCATAATCACAACCTCAGCAACCTACAACTGAGGCGGGTTCATGTATAGTGAAAAAACATAAAAAATGTGAAATTCATCACATATAGTTCATGTTGGCTCGGGCCGTGGGGACGCCATCCCCCATCAGCTGGATGAACAGCTGTCCCTTCGGTTATATAATCGTTCAAGACGAAATGAAATATTGATCCGTCACAAGGTCAGCTCGGGCCGTGGGGGCGCCGCTCCCCAAATAACTGGAAAAACCAGTTATCCCCGTGCAGGGAACTTGAAAAGGTACTGGAAACTTAAAAGGAAGAGGATGTCAAATTTACTGACCATAATAGTTGGGCCATAAATCATGCAAAGAATAACCTGCACACCAAAAATCTGAAAATAAATAATTACTGGTAATCTCATAACATTTTTACTCATCAACTTAATTGAAGTTCATTAATCACCAAGAATATTTTCTAATACTAAAATTTTAGTCAGGATCCAGCAATATCTGAAAAAACTACCATTAATTTGTACTTCAATGAAGGCAGTGAAGTTGCATTTTGCTTTTCATCCTAAGGCCAAAAACTTCCTCAAAAAAAAAAAAAAAAAATATATATATATATATATATATATACAGTTGAGTCACATCATTGTGACCACCTCCTACTTTTGACGTCAACAGCACGTAGCCGATGAAAGAAGGCACGTGCCGTGAGCTGGCTTGGAAACTATATAAGGTGTGCTGTAGGCATTCCGAAAACATATCACTCATTGCTGTCATGGATAAAAGGAATGATTTATCAGATTTGCAAAAGGGATTATTATTATTGGGGTTTCAGAAACACTGCCAAGGGTGGCAGTATTTCTGAAACAGTGCAGTTTATGAACTGTTCGTATGCTGCTGTGGTTAAAGTGTATTGTGATTGGGGAAATGGCACCATTGCGAATAAGTGACGTGGAAACTGCGAAGCACCACATGCCACTGATGTGAGAGGTGAACGTTGGCGCAAAGGTGTATGCGTTCCAAACGACATGCTACAGTTGAGCAACTCACTGGCCGAATGAACCAGGGGGCTACCGGAAGTGTGACTGAAGAGACAGTTCGGTGAATCCTGCTGCACATAGGGCTCCGATGCAAAAACGGATGGTCACTGCATCTATGCTAACGAAGGTGCAGCAGAAAAGGCTTACATTTGCACAGCAGTATCAGAATTGGACCTCCGCTGATTGGCAAAGGCTTCTCTGATGAGTCACGTTTTCTGCTTCATCGAACGGATGGATGTTGGCATATAAGGCGACAAACAACAGAGAACAAACACTCCTCAACCATTGCTGGAAGAACACAAGCTGGTGGGTGCAGCGTTATGGTCTGGGGAATGTTTTCGTGGTATTCCCTGGGTCCACTCATACCTCTAGAAGGCACTGTGGACTGAATTCGTAATGAATCCATCATTGCAGACCACGTACACCCGTACATGCTGATTGTCTTCCCTGGGGCGGATGGTTTCTTCCAGCATGACAATGCGATGCGTCGCAAAGCTAGAAATGTCCGAGAATGCTTGGAAGAGCATGATGAAGACTTCAAAGTACTTCCCTGACCCCCTAATTCCCCAGACTTAAACCCAATTTAGCATCTGTGGGCCACCTCGAGCGTGTTATTCACTCTATGGATCCTCCACCACGCACCCTCCAGCAGCTGTCCGATGCACTGCAGTCAGCATGGCTCCACATAACTGTGAACACCTTCCAACACCTTATTGAGCCACTCCCAGAGCGTCTAGCTGCTGTCCGCGCTGCGCACGGCGTTATTCTGGATATTAGCTGGTGGTCACAATAATGTGACTAGACCATATATATATATATATACTATCTACCAACAAGTAATTGGACACCTGTGATAGCAAAGGAAAACAAAGTTTATTCACCTTCAATAGTTGGTGGAGCCTCCACGAGCGGCGTTACAGCTGCAACCCTCCGGGGAATACTCTCAACCAGACGTTGTACGATGGCTAGCAGTATTTTCTTCCACTCGGCTTGGAGAAGACAGGTCAGTTCCTTCACCGATTTTGGACGGTGGGGGCACCCCTTAAGTCGACTCTCCAACTCGTCCCAGAAGTGCTCGATAGGGTTAAGGTCCGGGCTCTGCGAAGGCCAGTCCATTCGATTGACCCCATTGTCACCATACCAAGCCATGGTGGACCTCACAACATGACAGGTGGCATTGTCATCTTGAAAAAAACATGGGTCCATCCCGTAAAACTGCCACAACGTAGGAAGCGCATGGTCATCCAAAATGGTGCAGTAGGTCTCGGCGTTAAGTCTACCAGGAATTGCGATCAAGGGTCACGTGCCACACCAGGAGAAACATCCCCACAGCATAATTCCACCGCCGCCGAACTTCACAGTTGGCACAATACATTCCGGAAGGAGGCGTTCTCCAGACAGACGCCAAACCCAGACCCTGCCATCCGAACAGTAGAGGGTGAACCTTGATTCGTCGCTCCAGAGAACCTGTTTCCACTGTTCAACGGTCCACTGTCGACGTTCTTTGCACCACGTTAGCCGAGCAGCGCTATTGGACTTGGTGATCAAAGGCTTGTGGGCGGCATCACGTCCATGATAACCGAGCAGATGGGCTTCCTTACGGATGGTATTCATCGAAAGAACACTCCCGGATGCCTGTTGAAACTCCTCGCAGATGTGGCCCATCGATTTGGTGCGGTTCTTCCGAATTTCTCTGGCCAGCACCTATCGGTCTCTAACTCCCAGTTTTGTGGGTCTGCCAGGTCGGGGCACATTCCGACATTCACCTCTCATCTTCCACTTGCCAATCACATAGGCCACTGTCGATTTTGGGTACTTCAACTCGCTGGATATGTCACATATGGATCGGCCATTTCTGTGATACCCGACGATTACACCTTTCTCGAAATCAGAGAGCTCCGAACTGCGTGGCATCTTGCATGCGACTGGTTGCGTTGTTGTTTCCCACACTATATTTAACGGCGGCGGCCGTGACGTGTGTCAGGACCGCAGATATCGTCGATTGCAAGGGTGTCCAATTACTTGTTGGTAGATAGTGTATATATTATTATCATCAAATTGCTCAGGAGCAAATTAAAAATGCACATATTTCAAAGCAATGTCCTTGCTTTGATAAAAACAATATGTACAGCTGCAAATAAAATTCAGTGACACATAATTCTGTCATCACCACTATGTATTTCATAGCATTTATCAGCTGTCTGCTATCTTTTATAGATTTAATATTATGTTTTCTAAATTTTTGTGGCATACGAGATGTTAATTCCACTATTTCAATCAGAATGAGTATCAAATAAAGGTAACTTGATCACGCTAGTCACATTACATGAAAAAAAAAACTTTTACAAGAAAGTTCGTAAGTTGGGAGCTTTCGACCTTATCTTAGGTCTTCATCACGCCAATGGAGGACTAAGATTGTTGCCAGATTCTACATTTGAATTTTTTCTATTTTTGTTGCCAAAACTTAGAACTGATCTCCAGATCATCAGAATGTAGAGAGGAGATTCGGAATTGCAAGTCATTGAGTTGAAAATAATTTCCAGGCTTTCACGGTAACGGTGAGCAAAACGATTGTCAAAAGAAGCAATTCGTTTTGCTTTGTTCCAGCGGGGAGCTGCAGATGTGTCTACCATTGTCAAAATAGACATGGCTGTATTAGGATTGGCTTTCAAAACATCTTTTTTATGTTCTAAAATTCTGTGGTTAATGCTCCTGTATGTGCTTTCAATGTATAAGTTATCACCTGTTGAAGAAGAGATAGGAATGCAGTAAACTCCTGGGAGGTCCAGATTTTCAACTTTGTCCATATCCCTTTGTAGAAGTTTCAAGATGTTTGGGGTGGATTTAATGGCAAGATGGTAACCAAAACTTTTAAAAAGAATCTGTAACTTATAAGCATAGAAAGGATGGTAAGGAACAGAACCAGAGAATTTCAGGTTTTCTTTCTTTTGAGGAAGGAGGCATTCAATTTTCAAATTGTTTTCATATTTTTTTAAGAGGGAGTTGACTGTAAAGAGCAGGGAAACCATGAGAGAGGGCTATTGTAGAAATTTTGGAGAATTCTTCTTGAAGAGAAAGTTGGTTGTTGCAAATGATATGAGCCCTGTGGATGTAAGACTTTCAATGCTGCAAGCTTGTAGAGATGCAGAATGAAAGATTTGTAGGGAATGATGTTAGTGGCCCCAGAAGGTTTACGATAGACGGAACGAGTGATGGAGAGATCAGCGTTTCTGCAGATAGACACATCCAGGAAATCAATTTTGTCTTTTACTTCCTTAGATATAGCGAGATTAATGGAAGGAGATTTTTCCGTAATGGAGTTGATCAGTGTCTGTAGTTCAGACTCGGTATGTGGCCAGCTAATGAAAATGTCATCTACATATCTTAACCACAGGGAAGGTTGAAAAGGCTGGTGAGGAATGATGGAAACTTCAATATGTTGCATGTAGATTTCTGCAAGAAGAGGGGAAAGAGGTGAGCCCATGGGGAGACCAGATTGTTGCTTGTACACAGCGTGATCAAGTTACCTTTATTTGTTATTATTGTTACGTGTTTTGCCCATCATCATCACGTCAGACTGAGTATAGTGCAACATCTTTCAAGCCTGTAAATGTGCAATTAAGCTAAACCTCCATAGTATTGGGTTGGAAAGAAAGTAATGTGTGCAAATGCAATACAACAGAAAAGTGCTAATTACTGTATATACAAGTACAAATCAGTCCAAAATGTAGTCACCATCATTTGCCACAACCTGCTCACATTGTTGAGACAGGTGTTGGATACAGTCTCTGTATAATTGTGGCGGCTTGCACGCAAAGAAGTAAGTGCACATTTGACATTGCCCCAGTTGGTGAATGCTGTCCATTCAGGAAATGCTGCAACGGCCGGAAAAGGTGGTAGTCGCTTGGGGGGCAATGACCGAGGTATAAGCTGAGTGCTGTAGCAGCTCCCAGCCCAGGTCCCCGATCCTGTCGCAGGTCACCCGTGCTGTGTACGGTCTCGCTTCATCCTGCTGCCGGAGGACGCCCTTGCGGTTCAGCAGTGCTGGCCATTTTGACGTGAGCAATGCGTGCATATCGACGGCAGTACACATCGGCGGTGATAGTGATGTTGTCCAGAAGCAGATAAAAAAAACACGACACTGCGCATATCCCACCAAACAGACAGCAGGACCTTACGTGGGTGTAAGCTGGCTTTGGGGGTCGGCATGAGCTTCTGTTTTGGGTCCAACCACTGTTTTCGGGCACTGAAATGGTCATACAGGGCCCATTTCTTGTCACCTGTCACAATGCAGTCCAAGAAGAGTTCAACTTGGTTATGTACAAGCAGGGAAACCCATGCACTTATGTAATTTGCATTTTGCTCAACTGTGAGTTGATGGGGTACCCAAACTCCCCTCTTATGTACCTTCCCAGGTTGACGCAGGTGTGTGATAATGCTTGTGTGGGCAGTTCCCAGCTGTTTGGCCAACTCCCACTTGGTCACACATGAGTAGGTCTTCAGCATGTCCATATTCACTGTTGTGGGTCTCCTGGCTTTGGGATGGTCTGACAGGTCAAAATTTCCCTCTCAAAACCGATCAAACCAACAACAGCACTGCCGATCTGATGCGGCTTTGGGGTACACACTGGAAATGTTCCTTACGGCACTTGCAGGGGTGCTACCATGATGAAACTCATACAGTATGCAATGGCATATGTGCTCCTTGTTCATATCCATGTTGGCTGGTGCTTACACTCTTCGCCTTCTGAGGGCTAACTGCCACTGACTTAAGCCACCTACCTGCTGATATCATGCTGGTGTGCTGCGCAATCTCAGAGGCCAATGTGCGCAGTGACCGGAGCTTCGACTTCGGGTACCTCATCATTGGACATTACTTTCTTACACCCATGCATATCGCTAAGCTATTCTCTGATATTCAGAGGTTAGCTCCACAAAGAAATACAAACTACCAGATAATTTTTAATTACTGTTGCTGTATCAAACTTCTCCATTTACAGCAATCTTGACATACAACTCGGGCTTCACTGACATCCATCACACGACGTACACAAGATCTTCTATACTTCATACTCTTTTTCTCGTGCAGACACTTCTGAATCTGATCCACCCATGTATTCCTTGGCCTTCCTCTGCCTTTCCTTCCTGCCACTTGGGCTAAAAAGATGTTCTTAGTAAGCATCTCATCACTCATTCTTTCAGCATGGCCAAACAACCGAAGCATATTAGT
Organism: Macrothele yani; assembly: GCA_039090855.1. NCBI lineage: Eukaryota > Metazoa > Arthropoda > Arachnida > Araneae > Macrothelidae > Macrothele > Macrothele yani. The sequence continues at coordinate 67,753,737 of CM077016.1, read as the reverse complement.
CTCCACCTTCCTAACAACATTTTACTTCATATCACACAACTGCAACACATCTTCATTCCTCACATAATCAGACCGTGTCTTGCCACAAACCCCCGTAAGTAACGCATTTCTCCAGCACACAAGCGGCTTCTATGTTTCTTCTGTAGTACCCAGGTTTCACTACCATACATCAGAGTAGGAACAATTACATTTTCATACACAGCCATGTGGGACTCTCTAGAGAACCCATCATTTCTGTGAAAACCTCCCAGAGCAGCTATGACTTTCAATGAAGAATTCACTCGCCTACTAATTTCACCATCCAATTTGTTCTCTCTGTCAAACATGCTACCTAAATACACAAACTCACTCACCTGGTCAATCACAGTGCCATTTATACTTACATTACATTCACTGCTACCCATTCTTTCTCAAACACCATAACTTTGGTTTTTCCCTTATTTATACTCAGTTTGAATTTCATGCAAACTTCGTGCATCCAGGACAACATACTCTGCAACTCACTGTTGCTCTCTGCCAACAGGACAGTGTCATCAGCATACAACAATCTGCACACATGGATATCACCAAGATATAAACCAGTATTATCTATTTTGGCACCACGCATGCACGCATCCATAAATATATTAAACAGCCATGGTGACATTACACAATCTTGTCTGACTCCTGCACCAATAGAAAACCATTTTGATAATACACCATTTACTCGTACAGAAGCTCTACTGCCAGCATACACGGCTTTCACACTGTTAAGTAGATTCCCAGTAACACCATATTCACTCAATACCTTCCCCAAAAGTGTCCTATTTACTCAGTCATAAGCTTTCTCTAAATCTATGAAGGCAGCAAAAACTTTCTTACCAACAGCCAGATACTTTTCAATCATTATGCATAATACAAAAATTTGGTTAGTGCAGCCTTTACCAAGCATAAAACCACTCTGAACATCCCACACTTTCTCTAATGTAAGACCTCGTACTTTTTCAATAACGACCTTACCAAACACTTTCCCTGGCACACTCAGTAGGCTAATACCACGATAGTTCTTGCAGTCAGTCTGATCACCATTGTTCCCACGGAGCGCCCCGAGGAGGCAAACCCATCTCTCTCAATAAGATCACCCACAAACATTACTTTCTTCCCAATCCAATACACAGTTGAGCAACTTATTCTTTAAAAACACATCAGAATGTCACATTTATTCATTTTTGTAAACATGTCTTATCTATTCCATTATGTGTTTATCTACTACATATGGCATAAAGGTTATCTTTCACAATGACAAGAGTTACATACTGTCTTCTTTTTGATTTCCACCCCTCCCAATTTTAGAGGTATTTTGTTTCAGTAGAGAAAACAGGAGCCGCCCCAGTGGTGTAGTGGTCTAAGCCGCTGGCTTATGATCATTCGTTCGTAAAGGCTTATGATCATTCGTCCAGGTTTGAATCCCGGTGACGCATGGATGTTGTGTTTGTCTTATGACACTGTCTCTCTCCCTTCCCTGGAACCAGTGGCCCTAATTTAAAGACGGGCAACTGCTTATAACCCAATGAGTTGCTTATGGTGGTTGCTAAACCCCCAATTAAACAAAAAACAAAACAGATAAATAAGGCCACACATGCAGTTGGCCGCTAGTTATTGTTTTGTTTTAATCTTCTTAGACGGCATTTAACAATAGATTCATAAAACAAATTCAGCTGCACCTAAAGAACTTAGGATGCATGTCTTACCTACAGCATTCCATATTGGGAATTCAGCAAACTTGAAAACATGAAAATGTTCCAAGGGCTTGCATCTATCAATAAGGCAGTACAAGGATCTTGAAAACACCAGACTGGGTTAATGAGCAAAATTACAAACATTACAACAGGTAACAAATAGTGTTGCTGCACTAGTATGAATTTGATAAATTACCCAAACAGGGTCTCATATACAGCTGGACCTTTTAAAACAGAAAATCTTATTTGTCAATTGCTTAGAGTGTGGCTATATTTTACAGAATTTTGATGGATTTTAACTAAATAAGCTCTTTTATGTATGAAACGATGGTTTTCTGGGCCTGCAAAATGAAAAAAGAAAGTGAGAAACAAAGAACTTCTTTTTAAAGTGGAGTGGTATAAAACACAAAATTTACCTGTCACGAGTTGCAAAGTGGAACAAGGAGCACAAGCAAGAAAAGGCTAGTGTGGTGGAGTGTTACAAAACAACAACTCACTCAGATCATACATACCCACCTTTTGTACAACTCACTGCTGTTACAATGAATGCAGACACATGGCCGATTTCCCCAAGTGCATATAAGATATTGTTGCTATATAAGCATTGCATCTTGTACTACTCCACTCAAAAAATAAATAAAAGATTTATCTATTTCACGCTTTTATTCATTTTCATACTCTTATATTAAAACAATGCAACTAAATGTATTGCTTTAATATAAGAGTATGAAAGGTGACAGAATGAAGCAATTCCAGGTTTGGAATTGCTCCATTCTGTCACCTTTCATACTCTTATTCATAAAACAATACATTTAGTTTGCTCACACATCTACAGAAAATTGGTAAAATAAGGCTGCACTCATAAAACAGTTACATCTTATTTTGTTGAAAGGCCCATATATCACTTTGACATCTGCAGAAGTTTGGTATCCTTCCTATCTTCTGCCGTACTCTGAAGAGCAATATTCACCCTCAGAAACTCTACCTTGCAACCTCTCCAAAAATGCTTCCTTCCTTCTTTTTACTGCTTCTTTAATTGCAATGTTCCACCAAGAATCACATTTAATGCCACTCACTGTTACAGTGCCACACACCTTTTCAGCAACAGTGGCAACACAGTTCTTACAACATGTCCACAATTTTTTTCATATCTCCCTCACATAACTCCAACTCATTCATTCATTCACAGAGTATTTCAGAGTAATGCTGATGTTCTTTCGGAAGCCTTTCCACACATATAGACCACATGAATGAATTTGCATTTAGAAAACATGTTTGACAGAAAAAACAGATTAGATGATAAAATTAGTAGGCGAGTGAATTCATCTTTGAAAGTCATAGTTGCCTTAGAAGGATTTCAGAGGACTGATGGGCTCTTGAAAATATCACGAATGGCTGTGTATGAAAGTGTAATTGTTCCTACTTCCATGCACAGCAGTAAAATCTGGGAACTGCAGAAGAAGCATAGGAGTCATTTGTGTGTTGGAGAGAAACATTAATTACAGGGGGTTTGTAGCAAGACATGTCCTGATCACGTGAGACAAGAAGATGTGATGCAGAAGTGTAATGTGAAGCAAAATGTTGTTAGTAAGGTGAGACAAACGTTCTGAGGTTGTTTCATTATGTTGAAAGAATGATTAGTGAGATGCTTACTGAGAAAATTTATTCAGCCCAAGTGGCAGGAGAGGAAGGCAAAGGAAATCATGAAAAGACCAGATTCAGGAATGTCTGCAAAAGATAATGAGTATGAAGTACAAAAGGTCTTGTGTGAGAAGTGTGATAGATGTCAGCGAAGCTCAAGTTGTGTGCAGAGATCACTGTAAACGGAGACATTTGATACATCAACAGTTAGTAAAATCTAGCACCATCAGTTTTAAACTTTGATTTGCCAGATGAGCTTTCTTTGAGAAACTAACCTCTGAATCTCAGAGAACAGCTTAGTGATATGTATGTATAAGTTTGGTATTTAAGAGGAAAAAACTGAAAAAATATGAATTACTAGCAGACTGACATTTACAGGCTACAAAACCACAAACACATACAATTACATACTATTTCAGTCATTATAAGAAGTTAAATGCAGAGCAAAAGATACGACTAACTAACAAAAAAATCAAACATTATGTTACACGTGTAGAAGAAATTACAAGTTGCAGTTGTAAGATGAAGTCCAATAAAAGCAAACTCAAAAGCATGTTTAAAAAAAGATCTTAAATATCTTAATATATACAAGTACAAGCATGATACATCAGAAGCTTTTTTACCTAAATCAAGTTTAATTAAACTCTACTAACATTGCAGAAACCAGAAACATTGCAAACAGTTAGAATAAAAATGTACCATTTCTGCTTATCAAGATTCCTTAGTTCCCTCAGAAGCTGTTCATTTTTCTTTAGCAAATCACAAGTGGCACTAGAAAAAACAACAATATATAAACATTAATAAGATCTACAAAATTTATACCCAATACAAGATAGAAAAATGCAATTGTTTCTTAGGGGCATCATGTTTTTTGGATTAGGCTTTGCCATAGAGCACTATTTAACTTGCTCTTGCTATAGGTAATTCATCCTCATTATTTGAAATATTCTGTATAAAAAGTAACCTAGCAGAAGCTTTTAGAAGGATCCAGCTATTTGTTTTTGTGTAGTAGTGTATGTCCTTTTTCTGTATATTCAACATTTTCAGGTAAGTCTATTACAACAGTAAATATGTCTACATGATCTGGTTTAGTGTGAGCTGGGCCCAGATTATTCAGTTTGCATTTAGGGTATTTTTGCTCTATATTCTTTTTAAGTAAATTTTTTGTAATTTTACCTGTTTAATTTTAGTAATCTTCAATTATGGTTTTTGGCTCTACTTAGAGTTTACTTTTCAAATTTAATAGTTAAGGTGTTATTTCCTTGGGGGCTTTCATTCTAGGGTTGAGGGGGGGGGGGCTAAGTTGCATTTTGGGTTTTGGGGATGTTTGATTTCTGGGTAGGTATTTTTTTATTTATTTTTTTATTCCTAAGTTTTCTTAGGCCCTCCGGTCTTTGAAAACTAGATGATTCAGAAACCCACACTTTCTGGTCTTCGTAGTTCTAAAGAGTTGTGATCTGTGTCAGCCCCCAGGGATCATAGCATACTTCTGGAAAATTTTAGGTAGGAATTTTTAGAAATATTTTAGGAGTGTATTTCAATAAAAACTAAATGTATATTTGTATACATCTAGTAAAACAACTTTGTATACATTGTAAAGAGTTTGCTTCACACCCTTCAACCATATATACTGATAGACTGCGCATGGCATCAAAATTTCCGCTTCCAATATAAAATCACATGACATCAGTCAAAAAGATGGGTTACACCTGCTGTGCTTATGGTTGCTCTGAGCGATATAGTAAAGGAAGTTCTATGTTTTTTCATGGGTAAGAAACGAATTAAATACCTAAGTCAATAAAGTTCAATTACTTAACCAGAAAGCTTGCAGCTATTGATATAAAACTATAGTAACTTAAGCAAAAAAAATGGAATGCATGTTCCAAATTCTTCGCAAATGTTCATTACATTATAAATCACGAAATGTAAACAACCCGATCATGCATGTATACATCTCATAAGTAAACTTACCTGAAGAGTTTTCATTATATATGAGGTGCATTCACATAATACACCGAAAACACTGAAGTTCTGCAGCGTAAATTAGTAATCATAACAGCATTTTTACACGAAATTTCGAGTCTGATGATGACGTGCCCAATGTTGGAGCCACGGCGGCTTTGATGCAGCTATTGCCAATGCGCAGTTCATTAGTATATATGGTCGAAGTTCACACCCAAATTTTTTGCATAACGTCTAATGTCTAAAGTTTAAGTATGATTTACTTCTAATGTTCAGTTCTTATCTTTTCACATGTTATCATATTCAAGTATATTTACCACATTCAAGTTTCACTTTGAACATTAATATGCTGTTGAACCAGAAGCAATTCACAATTTTCACAGTAAAGTTTTCAGGTTTCACATTAAATTATAATATCCTAAAAAGGTAATTGAAAACCAAGAACTATGTACAATTGTTCACTGAATTACTTTTTCATATTATTGTTTTAACCTTTTCCTTATAAGCCTATCTTTTTCTGCTTTCACCACAACTAATTTACTTTCAGTTTTCTTTATTTCAGCTGAACCTTGTATGATCAAGTTAGAGGCAACTGCTATTTCAACAGCATTTTGTTTTTCTACAGCTTTTCTCATCCTTTCTGTTCCCTCTTGAATTACTGCTAGGGAGGTTTCTTTATCTTTTTTAAGTCGATTTATTTCTGCATCATTTTCTTTTATTTTGTCATCAAACTCAGCTTTTCTTTTTTTCTCTAGGTGCTCTTTCTTATTTTCCCTCTCTTTCTGCCTCCTTTCTTTTACCTTTTTTTATTCTTCTTCCTTCAGCTTATCAACATACTCTTTATAAAATTTATGTGAATCACGAACACTATTTAACAAATTTCTTGTTATGGGAACTTTTCTTACACATCCATAGTGTTTAATGGTCCCTTTAACTATTCTTAATGATGTTATAGTTGAGTCTTTTAAGTTAGCCTTGTCCTTCCTCAACAGAGCAGTGTTAACCGAAAATCCCCTTTTTGCATCATGCATTACCATGAGGTAAAACTAAAATTGACTTGATGAGTTTAGCAAGATTTGAGTATTTTTCTTTTGCGCTAGAGTCTTTAATACTAAATATATTACGCCAGTAATGATCAATCCGCACTGGAATATGCCCTTCCTCTGAAAATTTCAGGAGTTCATCTAGAGTTGGCTTATCGCAATTTAAAAGTTTCCACTCTTCTCTTACTTTATCAATTTGTTCCTCAGAAAGATGCAAAACACTTGAAATTCTGGTTATTTCCGAAAGTCCTTCAGTGACTGAATTGTGAGTTGACTCTTTCTTTGGTACTTTTACTTTTAAAACTTCTATGTCTCTTAGCTTTTGATTGCAGAATGGCAAATTTGACTTTAAATATTTTGTGGTTGCAATTAGTGATGATCTTACATCTAAGAGAAATAATTTCTACCTGGTCTCCTGAACATTCCTGAGGAGATTTTTGTCTTCATACCAACTTCTAACTCCCCTAGTTTTTTCCATGAATTTTTGTTTTCAAAATCTACATTCTTTAGGTCTTCTCCAAATTTCCTTGCAATAACATCATCTTGGAAAAACTGAGCCATAACATTCCTCATTAAAGTATTTAAATCAGAATATAACTGGCGTATTTTTGGTTCCTCACTCTGATAGCATAATGAAAACTTTTCAAAATTTTGGTGTGAAAATGAAATTAATGCTAAATAGCAAGGAGTTAGCTCATTTTTCAGGAAACAGTGAATTCTTTTATACCTTGCCGAATTGCTTGTTGTTTTTCAAATATTTTTTGAGATGGCAAGAAGTTTAAAAAATATTCTGTAATATTTAGCCATTGATCCAAGAGCCTCTGGGCTACAGAACCAACGGTTAATCATCTGTTGCTGACATGCCACAAAAGAAATTTGGCTGTGACCAATGTTATATCCTCAACAGATTTATAATCCTTTCGTCTTGCAGCATTACTCTTTAAAAAGTAATGCATATCAGTAGCAAATTCGTCAAAATCTATATTTAAGCTTGTCAAAAAAATTTTAAATGCATTAATAACAACATGCAGGTTGCAAAAACCTAGTTCCAAAGATTTCTGGCCTGTTTCTTGTTTTACAACTTCATTGAATTTGCATAAAAAGCACTTATTTGCATTTGGGCTGTCCATGGATACACAAATAATTCTGTTCAACGAAATATTGAAGGATGATAACACATCAAGAATTTCTTTTAGCAAAATATTTGCTGTTGCATGACCCAGAAAAACGCTTGTTAGGTATCGGCAAGAAACTGAATTTATTTCTGAAGACCAGTACCTGAGATACACATCCAACTGCCGTTTCACTTGTGTATTTGTAGTTTCATCAAATGCTATAGTAACCTTTCCTGGGCTACTAGATGCAATGTCTTTTTTCAAATCCTCTTCAAAATATTTTGACAGTCCATGTGATATCACATAAGCAACTTTTTTTTCTTTAAATTGCATTTTGGCTATAATAGCAGAATCGGGAAACATTTCTTTGAAAAGTTCAACTGTTTCAGTGCATGAAACAAAAGACATATTGTCCTTAGCAACTTTCATGGCCCATAATGCTTAGGCTTTAGCCAGCTGTAAATCATGACTCAGTACTTTACTAATATTTGTTTTGGGCTGAAGGTCCCGTCCTCCAAAGGCTTTCAAGGATGGACTTATTTTGAAATTTACTTTGGAATTTCTGCAAATGTTTTTTCCTTTATGATGCGCTTTTACTTGTGAAAAGCCACTATTAGAAACATTGCAAATTTCTGAACACAATATACACTTAGCAGAAAATATTGTTTCAGTTGCAGAACACCATTCTTTCAACTTCACTCCGTCCAATTCTTTGGCGAGCCACGCATCTTGAAATTTCGTTTTGGATTTAGGCATCTTAAACACTTGTATTACTAAATGAAAGGGTAGTACAAAAGCATGTTCCAATATTGCAAAACCAGAGAACTTCCCGAAGTTTGGCTGCGAGGATGTCAGAAGATAGAAAAAAAAAAAAAAAGCAAGTCACCACTAGAGAACTGAACCTGCACACAGCACAGAGAACACCATAAAAGACGCAAAACCAGAAACTATCATACGCATCTCACGCAAGTTCAGTCAAAGTGAGTCGGAGCTGTGATATATTGGGCATCGAAAATCGCCGTCGACGACGCAGGATCGAAGGTCAATGATCACGTGCTCTACTGCCTGCCACGATAACACTCAGCTACCATCCCATCATCATTACCGGAGGTTACGGAAGGAGACCACATGTTTCCTCTTTGCTTCCACCCACCTGCGGTTTACAATAACAAAACATCAGCAGAAAGAGGAGGGTCCACGAGGCATGTACAAAAATAAAGTACAATCTTCTGCGTGCCACGGTGTTCATCTGCAAAGCGCAAACCAGTGGTGAAAATGAACCCTCCCCCATGTTTTTTTCTTTAGATCTCAGTTACTCTCGAAAACTGTCCGAAGGCACAAAAGTGCCCCCCCCCCCCAAGCATGTGCATCTCAATGGCGTCATTTTCCCTCCCTTCAGCAGCGCAGCATATAGGCTGCGTTTCTACAATAATAGGTCTTTTTACCTTACCGTAATAGTAAATTTACTGGCGTTAATATTGGTTGTATTTTTAATAAATAAGCTTACGAAAATTTTAGGAAGAATAGTAAATTTTAGGTATAATTTTAGGAATTTAAGAAGGGTCACAAAATATTAGGAATTTTAGAAGGAATGCAATCCCTGCAGCCCCTGATGATGCCATAGGTGACAGCTGCCAATATGTTCTGCAATCCATTCCTTTTTCTCCAGATGGTGATTCCTGGTTTTCAGATATATGAAATTTGTATCTTGGAATTTTAGGAAAATGTATATTGGAATTTCGAGATTTGTTATATACTTTTCCTGTTGTTCTATGCTGTTTTGAAGCTCTTAGCACATCAGATCTTCAAAGCTGGGGTATGTAGCTGTTAGTGTATGATCTATCTGGCTTGTAAGCTTTATACATATCATCATCATCAACCACAACCATTATCAATCTACAGCTGGATGAAGGTCTCCCCAAGTTTCTTCCACAACGGTCTGCTTGTGCCAGTCTTCTCCATGTTACTCCCGCATACTTTCGAATTTCATCCACCCATCTTCCATGTGATCTTCTTCTGTGTTTTTTCCTGTCCCTTGGAATCCAATCTAAAATTTCAACTGTTCATCGATGGTCTGTCCTTCTGGCAGTATGTCCAGTCCATTGCCATTTCAGGGATTTTACTCTGATCATGATGTCTTCCACTCTGGTCATTTTCCTTATCCACGAGTTCTTGTTCTTATCTCTCCTGGTTACACCAAGCATGCATCTCTCCATGCTGCTTTCAGTTTTCTGCAGTCTTTGTATGTCTTTTGTAGTTAAGGTCTATGTCTCTGCTCCGTATGGAAGCACTGGAAGGATGCATTGATTAAACACTTTTCTTTTAAGACATAATGTCATATTGCTCTTAAAAATTGTGCTGCTTCTTCCAAAAGCTCTCCAACCAAGTTTTATACACCATTAATTGTATGCTTCATATATATACAAAGGGATGCTGATAAGTTCTCAGCCTCACCATGAAAGAAATGGGCTAGAGCCATGAAACTTGCAGACTATTCCACACTTTCACCCTGAAGTTCAACACACATGGCACAGCATTTCTGCAGTTTCTTTAGAAGCCCTTCCAAAAACATTTTTGAAGTCTGATCACTCAATACTGCTCTCCTATTCATTTGAAAAATGCTTCCCTTTCAAACTTCTTTTTTAAAGTTTGGGAACAGGAAATAGTCTGATGGAGCAAGCTCTGTTGAGTAGGGTGGATGGTCTATGCACTTAAATCCCAGATCCCTCAAAACATCCATTGTCTTGCCAGCCTTGTGAGACGGCACATTGTCCTGCAAAAAGAGAACACCTTTATGCAGTTTTCCTCGCCTTTTTTCCTTCAACGCCTCCTTTAATTGGCACAGTGAGTAGGAATATTATTCGGCATTTATTGTTTGGCCCTTCAGGAGATAATCAGTCAGTAAAACACCTTCTGAATCCCAAAAAACTGTTGCTGTGACCTTTCCTGCAGACCTTTGAGTCTTGAATTTCTTTGGCCGTGGAGAACCTGAGTGCCGCCACTGCAGGGACTGTTGTTTTACCACACTTCATCAACAGTGATAAGTAGCTACAAAATATTATCACCAGATCGCTCAAACTGCTGCAAAATCAATTTGAAAGTGTCCACTCATTTTCGTTTCTCATTGGCATTTAAACATTTGGGCACCCACTTCGCTGACATCTTCTGCATATCCAAGTGCTCATGAATTATGAACCCAGCACGTTTCCTCCTGGATATCTCCAGTGTCTCAGCTATTGTTTTAACTGAGATTCGCTGATCTGAAAAAATCAAGTCATGAACACGATCAACAATTTGGGGCATTGTCACTGTTGAAGGCCTTCCAGATCTTGCTGCATCTTCAGTCTCAAAGTCTCCACGCTGAAAGTTGGCACACTATTTCTTCACATTGGAATATGAAGAGCACTTGTCACTTAATGTTTGCGTCATACACTCATAGATTTCCTTCGCAGTTTTATTCTGCAGGAACAGAAATTTCATAACAACCTGGAGTTCCACATTCAAAAATTCAACACTTTGCTGATTCAGTTCAGAACATCAAACATGTGGCAAAAAAAAAAAAAAAAAAAAAGAGCTATTAGTCTGAAAATTGGCACTTTACAATACAAAAGAACATTCTTTCGAGTTGCAATGACAAAATAATGCTACAATTACAGGAAGTGGGTTAGGCCAAGAACTCTCAGCATCCCCTTGTATATATACACAGGGTAATTCACTCGGGACTGAACACTTTTTTTTTTTTTATTAACTCACGACTGCAAAGGCACATTTGAATGAAATTAATGTAAAAAATACCTTGATCCATGTAAAACATACATTGATTCTTTAAAAAGATTGGCCCAATGATATGGCGTCAGGACACAAGACACTGATTTTCACTGGATGGTGTGGAGATTATCACCGGCCCATAAAGCCAGATAAATGGAACCATGCTTCGTCAGTAAACCATGTCATGTCCAACAGGACGGGGTTTTCGGCAAAAAAATTGGCAAACCATTGTCAATATGCCAGTTGCTTTGAAAATTCCAGTGGCTGTAACTCATTCACAGCCATGATACGGCTTAATCTTCACCTGTTTGGCTGCTCCTTACTATGTCGAATACGATCATCCAGTCTCTTGGGATAGCCACCGAATAGATTTTTGTGGGGATGCCAATAACCACTGCTTCACATCCTTTATTGTGTCCTCTGCTATCTGGAAGTTGTCCACCTGTATGCTGTTCCACCAGCTTCCCGTTCTCCCCAGCTTCTTCGACAATTTCGAAATGGTGACTCTGGTAGGTGGTTTACGCCCACCAAATTTCTTGAGAAACTCCTTCTGACATTGTTTGAAAGAACTGGTTACCCAGTACTGACGCATAATGAACACACGCTCTTCAATTGAGTACACCATCTTCACTCAACCTTCAACCTCCTTGCTTAAACTGTCTGCATGGACACAGTATTCCCCCACCACTAGACAGATGGCACATCAGTGCAGCACCACCTAGCTGCCGGGAAGACATTTTATTCACAGGTAATGCATATCGACTGCTTTGTCAGGGAATAAAGAACTGCTGTGTTCAGGTTTCACACTCATCGTATATTCCCCATAATAAGTTTTCAGTCACGAGTGAGTGAATCACCATGTATGTATGTATGCATGTATGTATGTATGTATGTATGTATGTATGTATGTATGTATGTATGTATGTATGTATGTATGTATGTATGTATGTATGTATGTATGTATGTATAACATCATCAGCATCATTTTCAACCATTATCAATCCACTGCTGGAAGAAGGTCTCCCCAAGTTTCCTCCACACTGGTCTGTCTTGTGCCAGTCTCCTCCATGTCACTCCTACATACTTTCGAATTTCAACCACCCATCTCCCATGTGGTCTTCTTCTGGGTCTTTTCCTGCCCCTTGGAATCCAATCTAAAATTTCGGCTGTCCATCGATGGTCTGTCTTTCTGGCAGTATGTCCAGCCCATTGCCATTTCAGGGATTTAACTCTGATCATGATGTCTTCCACTCTTGTCATTTTTCGGATCCACAAGTTCCTCTTCTTATCTCTCCTGGTTACAACAAGCATGCACCTCTCCATGCTCCTTTGAGTTGTCTGCAGCCTTTGTATGTCTCTTTTAGTTAAGGTCCACGTCTCTGCGCCATACGTAAGCACTGGAAGGATGCATTGATCAAACACTTTTCTTTTAAGACATAATGGCATATTGCTCTTAAAAATTATGCTGTTTCTTCCAAAAACTCTCCAGGCAAGTTTTGTATGCCGATTCATTTCTTCATCAATGTGACCCTTACTTGATATCTGCTGTCCAAGATAAACGTATGCGTCTGTTATCTCCAGCTTTTCTCCATCAATCGATAAATCTTCATTTCTTGAAAAAGCATTGAACATCACTTTTGTCTTCTGAAAATTCATTTTTAATCCCACTTCCTTACTCTTGTCAGCAAGTTCCTGAATCATACTCTGCAGCTCTGATGGGGTAGTTGCAAAAATAAGTACGTCATCAGCAAAATGAAGGTGAGTTAGATAATCTCCTATAATCTTTATCCCCTTGTTTTCCCAGCTCAGCAACTGAAAGACACCCTCCAATGTAGCATTAAAGAGCTTTGGAGATATGGTGTCACCTTGTCTCACTCCCTTTCCTACTTTTATGTGTGCTGTATTCTCAAACAGCCGAATCTTTGCACTTGCATTTTCATAGATGTTATTAATAATATTAATGTATGCATCTTCAATACCACAGGATTTCAGAGCCATCGTAACTGCTGATGGTTTCACCGAATCAAAGGCTTTTTCATAATCGATAAAAGCCATGCACAATGGAAGTTCATATTCCCTCGCTCTTTCAATTAGTTCTCTCAGTACGTGGATATGATCTATTGTGCTGTAGCCACTCCTGAATCCAGCTTGTTCTCTCGGTTGAGCCATGTCCAGTGTCACCTTCAAGCGGTGTGAAAGAACTTTAGTGAAGATTTTATAAACCACTGAAAGGAGGCTGATAGGTCTGTAGTTCCTGAGATCCTCAATGTCACCTTTTTTATGTAGCAGGATCATTATAGCGTTGTTCCAATCCTCAGAAATCTTCCCTTCATTAAGGCATCGAGTGAAAATTTGGGCGAGTACTGTTTCGATTTCTCCACTTGCTTCTTGTATGATGTCTACAGTAATTCCATCTTCTCCTGGAGCTTTTCCCCACTTCATGTTCTTGATTGCATGTGCAACTTCTGCTGGGAGGACTGGAAGAACTTTGGTACTGGTACCTTTCATGATGTCTGGAGTACATGTATCATCCCTTTCATATAATTTGGAGTAGAAATCTTTCACTCTTGTCAAAATTTCGCCTCTATTTCTTGTTACAGAACTATCTTCTTTTCTCAGTGCCATAATCTGTTTTCTTCTCTTACTGAGATGTCCCTTTGCTATCTTTAGGCTTTGGTTGTTTTCAATTGCTTTCCTCACTAGTTCACAGTTGAATTTTCTTACGTCTTCAGTGATACTTCTTTGTACTGTCTTGCATAGCTCTATATATTCCACTTTGGAAGTCACATCTTCTTTAGTTGTCCTCATCTCTCTTCTTTTTTGCATCAACATTTTGGTTTTTCCTGATAATTTGTTCACATGCAACTTGTTCTTAGACCCAGCTAATTTTGTTGCTGTTTCCATAAGAGCTTTGGTTACTTTTCTGTTAACTTCACAAATATCCACTTCTTCCAATGTTAGGCCTTCTAAAGCAGAGAATCTGTTCTTCAGTTCCAACTTGAAGGTATTATGGTGTTTTTAAGGTTGGTTATGTTGTTGTCTTATGAGCTTGCTACGTTCGAGTTTAGTGTTGAGGTGCATCTTACATCTCACCAATCTATGGTCACTACCTGTGTTGAACTTGTTTAGCACACTGCAGTCTTCTATGACGAATTTTTTGTTACACATAATAAAATCAATTTCACTTGTTGTTCCATTTGGATGTCTCCATGTCCATTTCCTGTGTGGCTTTTTCTTGAAAAAGGAGTTCAAGATGAAAAACCCTTCTGCCTCTGCAAACTCAACGAGAGTATTTCCACGCTGGTTTCTGTTGCTGTGACCGATTTTACCTACTGAAGTTTCATTCTGTTGCCGTTGCCCTATTTTCGCATTGAAATCTCCCATAATTATCTTCAAATGCTGCTTACCTTTATTATTTAGATGACGAATTTCCTCATAAAATTCTTCAATTTCTTCTTCAGGATGACTTGTGGTGGGTGCATAAGTTTGAATTATCTGAGCCTGGTATCTTCTCGAGAGTTGGATAACGAGTCGTGCAACTCTGTCAGAGGAACTTTCAACTTCTACAACTTTATCCTTCAGTTTCTTGTTTATTATAAATTCAACACCACTAGTTCTGCCAGTATCAGTCCCACGATAGTAGAAGAGATGTCCACTTTTCAGTTCAATGAGATTTTCTCCTTTTCTCCTTACCTCACTTAGCCCGACGATCTCCCACTTGATCCTTTGTAGTTCCTCTTCCAATTCAAGAAGCCTTGAATCAGAAGATAGGGAGCGTCCGTTATATGTAGCCAAGGTCAGCATCAGATGGCAGCCTAGTCCGGTCCTCCGGGGATTCTTAGCACCCTCTGCCTTCATGTCGCACTGGCCGCCGCTGCCTTGGCCAGGTACATTCCAGCTGCCGGAGACTGAGGGCCAAGATTTAAGTTGTGGAGTCATTTTGGAGGGGTTTGGCCATAACTCACCATGCTGGCCAAGTGGATTGGTGAGTGTGGGATAGCATTTCCTCTAATCCTGATGGTACAGTTATACCGCTATTGGTGGTCGTCAGAGCCCCTTTAGTGGGAACAGGATGCACCACGAGAAGGCAGAGTTGACATTTGTCAAGGAGAGGCTGTGATGTTACGCATCACCTGACCTTACATATATATAGAATGAAAATATTACAGAACAAAAATACAAAATTTCAAAACAAGTAAAAAACTGGAACAGGTTGCCGTCATCAGGAGAGCATCAACCTGTGAGAGTGGCCTTTCTAGTACCAACAAAGCGACAAGGCAAGCCAAAATTGTCGGTTGGTCATGCTCCCTAGGCCACAAAAACAAATTCTAATAAGCAAATTAGAATTTGGTTTTGTGGCCTAGGAGCATGACCAACCGACAATTTTGGCTTGCCTTGTCGTTTTGTTGGTACTACAAGCCAAAATTGTCGGCTGGTCATGCTCCTAGGCCACAAAACCAAATTCTAATTTGCTTATTAGAATTTGTTTTTGTGGCCTAGGGGCATGACCAACCGACAATTTTGGCTTGCCTTGTCGCTTTGTTGGTACTAGAAAGGCCACTCTCACAGGTTGATGCTCTCCTGATGACGGCAACCTCTTCCAGTTTTTTACTTGTTTTGAAATTTTGTATTTTTGTTTTGTAATATTGTCATTCTATATAAGCTACTACATGAGGTTTAGCTGCCTTCGGCGCTTCTCGTGGTATTAGCCTTTTTTTGTCTAATTTTCTTGTGTTAAAATAATTTATTTATAAAGTAATTTTTTTGTTTTATTTATGTACTATATATATATATATATATAAAGGAGGGGGAAGGGAAGATGAATGAAAGAGACATACCGTTTTTCCCAAGAAGTGCATCCCAATTGATTTAGTAGGAGCCTGCAGCACTGGAATGGTGATGAATTTTCACATGGGCTTGGAGGGTATATGCTTTTCGCTTCCATGCTATAAAATAAAAAATAAAGTTTTGGATGGACATCAATTAAATAATAATTATGTGTTGCAAGTTATACAAGAAATTCAAACTCAGTGTTGCCTTGTACTTGAAAAAGATAAGATCTATGAATTCAAATTACACTCCACATACTCATTTGCTAAGTCTTTTACTTGCAGCCAATTTTGAAACTGTTTTTTTTTTTTTTTTTCATATTCGAAATGGTGCAATAACTAGAGTTGCAATATATCATCAAGGGAATAAGTCACATAAACTATAAACCTTACACATGTTACATAAAAATTATAAAAATTGAATCAGGAATAAAAACAAGTAGAAAATATAATCTAAAACTGAGCCATTACTTTTCAGTGGAAAAAAATAAAAGAAGTACTGTAGTCAGTCCCATTCCCCATTAAAATTCAAAGAAAGCTGTTCCTAATACATATCCTGAAGAGATAATAGTGAGTAACAGATGCATTGATACTACACAATATTTACACTGCTTAATAATAATGTTTCCCTCCTAGTGTTTTGGTGGAAAAAAAAAATTATTTAAATTTAATTCATTTTGGGCATATTGAATTGGATTGATATTTATTAAAGGCGTTATATTTATGCTGGTATTGAAATTCATATGGAAATTATAGAAAAGTTAAATTTGGGAGATGGGTGGATGCATTGAAACAAAAATATTTTCTAAGTACTAGAAAAGGCCATGAACATCCTAAACAAAAATGCATCTGAAAATTTACATTCCACAAGAAGTTATTGGAAAGTTTGCGTTGTTTGTGTTCAAGCAGAGTTGAGTCACCTGAAAGTGCAAAAATAAGTGGATATTGTTGCATGTGTATGAAAATGTGTCACTATAAGTCATACAATAAAATGTACTCGTTCAATAACAACTTGTGGAGGCGGTGAAAAGTCAATTAAAATGGATAGGACAAAAATTGCAGTTATGAAAAACCTTATAATAACAGGATTCGGATCGATAGCCTTAGTCAAGCTAAGGGGAGTACATGGGACCAAGTCATGGAAGACAACAGCACACAAAAACTTTCCACACTGCACTCATTTTGAACTTTTTTTGAAAGGCTACTGCCTGTATTTATTATTTTTCTTTAAAAACTTAATGAGTTAATTTAGAGGACAAACAGATGGTATTTCCTTTTTTCTTGTTTGCTTAAACACAGCAGTATAAAACAGAATCTCAATTTACTTTCTATTTCTCTTTGGCCACTGGCCTTATGAACAACACAACTTTACATATGTCAACACAGTTGGTTTGAACACTAGGCATGCATCCAAAATTATACCATGATTCACATAGCTTACAAAAAAAAAAAAAAAAAAATACTGGATTATTTTTAATTCCACAAGGTGGACAAATTCTGTTCTTTTGAAACGTACTCTCTTCTCTCTCACCCAGTTAGCTCAATGACCAATTTACAATTTTACACTTATTGATTTAAATTTACGGCACCTAAACAATCTTAGCAAACTCCGCAATCCCCCAGACCAGATTCAAAGACTTCAATTAAATTTACAGTTATTTTAAGAGTCACAAATTATACTTTAACAAATCTACTATCAGCAAGCAAACAAACCAAGTAAATTATCCTCAAAACAGAATTTACACTGAGCACAAGCATTAATTAACATTACATAGCCTATAGAACTATCCTGAATGAACCTACTTCACTTATAAAGAAACCTCACTAACTAATCTTAAAAATTATCACTATTCATAACATCAACATAATTCAGAAATTCAAACAATCTTCTTGCACTAGCTTGCTCATAAAAATCACCTCACTCTGCACTTCACATAATAGCTCAGGATACTTAATAACTCTACACTGTAAACAAAAGCTCAAAATACCAATTAACTAAATTTCCAAACTAAATATCAAGTTCACTAACACCAACAACCAGAATTTAGAATTTACATCCCTAGCACTACAGCAAATCATAAACAAATAAATTTAGATACTTTAAATCACCAAACAAATTTAAATTTAACACCTGCAGTGAATTACTGAGGTAGCGGTGAGGCAAATACTCTCAGTTCAGACACTACCCTGGGTTTTGAGAACCAACACAGGAAGAAAATACCAAGTCAGGCTGAAGGCGTGAAATTGGGTCGTGAATCCACTTTCAGCCTATGCAAAGGGAAAGGAAAAAATCCTCAAGTGTGACACATCATCATCAGGCACAGAATTTCCTCTAACATGATCTCACCACATTTCTTGAAGCAACGCTCGACCGACCCTCGCTGGCAGTACATATCTCCGTGAGCAGCGAAACTACTGGGGGGTTTGAAGACAAGTTTTCCCCCAAAAACCACGTCTTCAAGGATCTCCCCACCCGAACCAATGCATGATCCCACCTTGATCAACCACGCCTGCAAGAGCCTGTCGTACTTCAACCCTAAATACTCCAGGCACATCTGGCCCAGAACTAACACACTATATCTCAGGAAAAATTCACTTATCTCTGTATATATCCCAAGAAATTCTAAATCACAGTATCCACATATATCCCAGGAAAATTCACTTATCTCTCTCTATATATATCCCAAGAAATCCTAAATCACAGTATCCACATATATCCCAGGAAAATTCACTTATCTCTCTCTATATAAATCCCAAGAAATCCTAAATCACAGTATCCACATATATCCCAGGAAAATTCACTTTATCTCTCTATATCCCAAGAAATCCTAAATCACAGTATCCACATATATCCCAGGAAAATTCACTTTATCTCTCTATATCCCAAGAAATCCTAAATCACTATATCCACCTATATTCCAGGAAAATTCATATCTCTCTCCACATATATCCCAGGAAAAATCACTAGCAAGGAAACTCTTCTGCACCATGGCAATGCGCAGGTCCACTTCAGACAATAACACTGACCATTTACATAACCCACTAAATATTTTCACCTTATTGAAAATTAAAATTACATTTAGACTTTTAACCTTATAGTAAAAACAAGAAAATTTAGGCCAAAGAAAAGAACAATTAATACTGGGACTGGTGAGCAAAAGTGTGTCTTCTCAACCCATGATGTTCATTCTTTTTGTGAAATACTAAACTTGAGAACAAAAAAATACTTTAACTTCTATTCTGCACATATCGCATCCTGGTGAAAATTCCCTACTCAGAGCCCTCTGCCCTAGAACAAGTTCCTGCTTGCCCTAAGATCACCCCTTTCCAATGGGAGATTAACACTCATCTGGAGCATGTAAAATACTGGTCCTCAATTAACACTCCTACCATCTCAATTTCGACACTCAACACTCCAAGAATGTAAACAGCACTTTAGGTTTCCAATTTCATCACACTATAATATGTTCCCAAAATTCCAATATAAATCATCCCATAATTTATCTTCACTCAAAAAAAAAATAACTCAACGCTGTAAAAAGGCTAGAGAAAAAATGTTTACAATTATTTTATCAACCACGACATCACAATAACACTGCTTTTCAATTATCACATGCCCAACTAAACTATTATCGATGCACCAAAATTTACTGTGCTCAAACAATAAACCAAATTTTTCCGATACATTAAAATTTACTGGCCTGGGAAGTTGCTAAACTACCAGACATGACAACACAAAAAAAAACATAAATGAAAGCATCTTCAACTCCCCTCTCTTTTTTTTGTCTTGCAATATATTTTTTCCGACAGCCCCCAATTTTAAAATCAACTCGTTTTATAATTTTAAAGAAACCACAACATAATACAAAAAAAGAAAATGCCGAGAGAAATTTACCTTTAGGACTGGGGGCAGCAACACTTCCTGCCAAGCACACTAACCGTCGATAATAATAATAAAAAAAGGTTTCACAGCCTAATAATAGATAAAATGAATATAATAAAAAAAAAAAAAAAAAAACTCTCCCTCAGAGAACACCACTGTCCCGGTTGATTTTCACTTCACTTCCAAGGTGCTTTTTTTTCCCTCTTTTTTTTTTTTCTCTTTTCCTTTTTCTGAGGCAGCGTGTTTGGCCAACGATACAGGAAACGGGCATTTTGGAACCCTGCTGGTGGACCCCCTTGTTGTAATCAGTAGGGCCCAACTCGACGATTCAGCAGTTAAAGGCGGTATCTTCTACAAAGCCGTGCATGCCCCTTTTTTTTTCGGAACTTCCAGTGTCTGGTTGAACTGGCTTGAAGAGTTCCTTCCATATTGAACCGAGTAGTAACAGCATTCGGGTTGCGCTGGCAGAAAATTCTCCTGCGGAGATCAATTCACGGTAGTTATTACTTTTCTTTTTATTGCAGTTCACTCCTCCGTCGTCCACTAGGAGAGGAGGAGAGGGTTAGTCTGCAAGCATTTCCTCTCCAGTAATGAGATCCTTGAAATTCAATTTTAACTGTTGTCCGTTTAGATTTCAATACGAAATTTTTCCTTCTGCCGCCCCTCCTCCGCCAAAAAGGCGAGGAGAGACTAAACTGTGTCCTCTTTCTCTGCCGGTCAGCAAAAAAAAAAAAAAGTCAAGTACAAAAGTGACTCTCAACGGATAAAAACTCTGGGGGTGCTTGAAACCGCTGACCCCTCTCATTGGTCGAAACTTCAGCCTAGCAACTCACGGCTTCCCAACGGACCCTTCACTCCCACGCCTCGAGTGACCTCTGACCTTCACACGTGCAGACCAAGCTCTCCTTTTTGACCCTGGGGTCTAAAAATAGATTTCGTTGCTGAAGTCCTTACCCCAAAAGACGAAAAGATGTTACTTTTGTGCGACTTTGGAAACAGGAACGCAAAAATGGCGGATTCTTGCTTTGGGAGAAAATCACTAGTTTTAATTTTCTTTTTTTTTTTTCTCGTTCCGTGATGTGAAAGTAAAATTAATTTTGATTCTCTGAGCTGCACACCTACCGCCTTTTCCTATCGCGATATAAGAACCGATAAAATAATTATTTTCAAAACCCCAAAGTCAGTTAAATCAAATATTCTTTTTTTTTTTTTCCAACATGAAATTTTGTTTTCCTGGTAGTGATTAAGACAAGCGAATTTTGCGCATGAATTCCCCTGCCTTTCAACCAGGAATTTTCTTCTAACGTATGTCATGGAAGAAAATTTTTGCATTAATTAATCTCCGATAAACCAACAGAAAGATTGATCAGGTCTCTCTGAAATTCACCAGAGGTTAAAATTTTCGCCATGACACTAGTAAAGTAAGTAATGGCCATGACATTACTAAACTATGTGCAATTCACCCCCCCCCCCTTCAGTACACTAGAACTACCTGAATAATCTAGCATACAGACAAGTCTGCGTGTTTTTGCTAAAAAACGTGACATAACAAAGAATAGGGCGCACAAAACCTTTTTTTGTTAAAACATGTACATTAATATGCATCAGTAGGTTATAAAAAAAAAAAGGTGGGGGGGGGGTGTTGCTTTCCTATAATCCATAAAAAGATTTCACTTGATGGTAATTTGTAACAAAGTCATGACGCAAATGGGAAGATGGCATTGGAAACTAAATGCTTCTTTAACATGTGAATAGGAGGCATCAAAAGCCCATACTAATAGTTTTGCAGTTGTTTGTTTTGTGCAGTGTTAACAAGTAAATGAATAACTTTACCACTGTAAACAACACACAAAAATAAAACAGCTGTTTTGTTAAATTTATTTAGTAGCACTTACTGTGTACTTACTAAAAAGCATATTTTACATAAAACACTTGTAAAATTTCAAAATTAAGCTAATATAATTACAAATGAAAGGAAATAACCACTACATGTGTGATTTGGAAGATAACTACAATGTATAAGGGCCATTCAAATAAAACAAGCTAAAGGGCATATGATAAAGATATTGTGACTTACCTTAAAAATAATCCCTGTAGCCATTAAGGCACTTATCTAACTGCGACACTAGATGTTCGATCTAACTGCGACACTAGATGTTCGATTCCTCGTACATAGAAGGCGGTGGGTTGCTGGTGGAACCATTCCCAAACAGAGCCCTGCACCTCTTCCGAATAAAATCTGCAAGCCCACAGATACTTCGTCAGCTCCCTGAAAATGTGAAAGTCACAGAGGGACAAATCTGGGCTCTCTGCCGGATACTAGTGTGTTTCCCACCTGAATTTGGAAAGGTAATCCTGGACGATTTTCACAGTGTGGGGGAGGGTGTTGTCATGAAAAAGAATTACTTTTGCAGAGAGCAGCCAGGGCCACTTGGACTTGAGTGATGCTCGCAGAGATTTGAGTGTGTCCACCTACCAGGCAGTGTTTACAGTGTTTCTGGTGGCGAGAAACTTAATCAACTTGTGGTTGAAAAAGAAGGTCAGCATGGCCTTTCATGCAATTGCTTGCAATTCCTTTGACTTCTTTGGCAGTGGATATGATGTGTGCTTCCATTGGCTGCTTTGTCTTTTGCTTTCAGGTTGATGATGAAAGCACCATGTTTCATCTCCCACAAAGATTCTGTCGATGAAACGGTGACCTTCCTCATGATAATGCAGTAAATGTTCTAAGAGCACACCCATGCGAATGTTTTTCTGCACAGATTGCAAGTTGTATGGCACCCACTGAGTGCAAATCTTCTACTGCAGATGATCTTGGATAATGGTGTGCACACTTCCAACATCGATTTCAACTTTGTTGCGAATCTGCAGAAGAATCTCATTACAGGGAAATTTTCACGCTGTCTAACTTTCGTTTTGGAAATTGTTGCCTACAGTTTTGAGCTGAAATACAAACATTTATACAACAGAACAATCTTTAAAAACAGTACTGTACAGAGGCCACATCACGAGAGAGAGAGAGAAATTACAATTATGGGAAAAATCTTCACTATGTTTAACTTCAGTTTTGAAAGACGAACCCCGATGGAAAATGATTCTACTTCTTATTAACCCCCCCCCCTTTCTTTTCAGTTTCGCATCGATCTCGAGAATGACCCAAACAATTGCTAAAAAGCGGAATTTCACGAATCCGTGGAAGAGTCTCATGTATGTTATACCACTGTGCTCACCTATTTTTACTGAATGAATTTCCCCTGTAGCTCTTCTACTATTTAGAGATGAAATAACAGCTCTAATAATACTAGTGATTCTCCACCTATACACTCTTTGGGGCCTCTAAGTCCCATGCTTTCACCAATAAAGTCACTACATGTTAATTGACTTCAATCAAATAAGGTTCTCTTACATAATATGCTAAAACTGGACACCCACAGCATCCAAATACAATTGCACATGACACTCAAAATTTGCAAATACTTTCATTCAAGTACTCTCGCTAATGACATCAACTTTTTTGGTGTACAGCTTTTTCAATTGCACGAGATTTTTCTGTACACCTTAATTACCCTTCAGCAGGTCACATAGAAAGTAGTATGAAAGATTTAAATCTCTAGAATCTGCTGGCCAGAGATTTTTCTGATGACTTGGTCTTCACAGGAACTTTCAATTTCCCCACATGCTTGCCTTTGATGCATTAACATGTTGCAACATCTTGCTGAAAACAGCCAGAAGTCAGTTCCTCACCTGCCAGTGGATTTACAAATTCACTGAAAATTTTGAGGTAAACTTCTGTGGTGTACTCAAAGAAAATAGAGCTGGCAATTTGTCTATGTTACATTGCACAGCACACACCAATGTACTCTGCTTGTAAATGTTCTGCATATTTTCTTGGGCCCATACATGTGGTTTCTGCAAGTTCATACAGTCGTCTAAATAAAGTCATGCTTCATCTGTAAGCCAGATGAAAACCAAAAAGGCTATGATTTTTCACCACAGTGTTTAAACAATAATGCAAAAACAGATGCACCTTTCATAACCAATCGAGGGCAATTCTTGAACCACCAACACACAGCAAGGGCACAGTTTTGCTTCTTCTGGAAGCACAATGACAATTGGAATATGGTATGTTAATCTCTTGAGAATGTCTGTATAATGATTTGGACAATAAAGCCTGTAACCACTCTTTTACATCCTGGATTATCTGTTCGAATTACCTCTAGCTTCTTGCATGCTGACTGAGGCTTCCATAGTCACCAATTTCTGGACACAGCTTTTCACTGAATTAGTACATGTCTTCCACCAAATATGTGTTGAAATGCTTTTTGAGTAGCCTTAAATGACCCCATTTGTCAAAACTTGTAGACAATGAACACACCCTGATTGATTTTGTAGATCTTTATAGGACAACAATCAAGCTACACTGAATGGACAAATTAATATTAACTCCCCAATAACAGTATGCACTGGCAATGCCTATAAATAAAGCACGTGAAACCAGTCACAGGAAAGTAACCATGGGTAAATGCAATAATGACATGAGGGAGTTGAGTGTGGCAAGATAGTAGGTGCAAGAAAGGCTGGTTGTTCAATCACCGCAACTGCTAAACTGTTGGGATTTTCACTTCAGACGGTTGCACATGTCTACCAAATCTACATGAAATAAGGCAAAACTTCCAAGTAATGGGAGAAACGTGGCCATAAACATGGAAACGACTCTAGGAGAATGCAGACTGTCCCACATTGTTACAAGGAATTGTATGGCTACCTTGGAGCAGATAACGTTAGAATTTAACAAGAACATGTCTACAGGCTTACAGACAAAGACTATTGATCATACTTTAAGAAACGTTGAAACATAACCGTCTAAGCGTGATACACACTAAAAATCACGATGGAAACAAAACTTTAATTACAGATAAAATACATTGACAAATGTAAGATCTTTATCTTTTAGGTCCTGCCAGCAGGTACCCATCTTCAGACATAATGAGACGACCACATGGACAAGGCAGCTTATAAACACAGTAGGAAACAAAATGGAATGACGCATAGTCAATACTCACGTACTGTACAGCGCATGTCCAACCGAAACAAAAGGCGCAATGTCGTAGAGAAGAAAGAGGAGCACTACACTCAATTTATGAGCAAGGTTTTCCATGGTTGAGGAATATAGTCCTTGGTAGTTCATCGTTACAACAGGATGACCTAACAATGAACTACCAAGGACTATTCCCCAACCATGGAAAACCTTGTGTATCGTGCTTAGACGGTTACATGTTTCAATGTTTCTTAAGATATTTTATGCAAGAGTTATCATCTCTTCTGTTATTGATCATACCATGGAAAAAAATAGGCTATGGCAGTCAACATTCACATTATGTACCTTTGTTGACTGCAAGGCACTGAAAGTTGCGGCTGCTAAATTATTAAGGCACCAAACAGAATAGCCATTGCCTAGCTTACTGCTCAACATGCAACATTATTCACATCGTCCTGGAACAGGAATCAAAACCTCATCTCCGATTTCCATTTGAGCATGCTATCTATTATACAAACTAAAGCATGCTATTCATTATCAGTTACATGGATAGCAAACTCAAAAGGAAATCTAGAGATGCAGGTTCGAATCCCGCTCCAGGACAATGCAATTTTCAAGTTTTCCAATATCCTGTATTTTTCTTCGTATAATTTGTAGTGGCATGTCTTCTGCAGACCATGAAATTCATGAAAAGAAAAATAATTTCTTCGTATAATCCACAGGCTTTGAAATTCAGGGGTAAAAAATCATGTGGTACACCCCTTACTCATGATGTTGATCCTGAACTATAATTTTGCACAGAAAAGCAGAAAAGTTGTGATTTACAAGATGATTCAACAATACAAAGAAATTGGGAGGATTTTCTTATTAAAAAACAACAACTGTCATTTAAAATGATTTTCTGTTACTTTCAAGCAAATAAAGAGCATTTTTTTTTGCAGCATTACCGTAGTTTTATTGCTAGATCTGACAGTTTTGTAGTGAGACCTGCAGCACCCACAAACATGTGTGATACTGAGCTTTCCCATCATATGATCATTCATGAAAACAAATATCACCTTTGTTGCATCATATTTTCTGTCAAAATGCTCTTAAGCAAAAAAACTTCTTTGCAATTGTTTACAGTCCACCATCTTTGTATTGTGTTACATTTTCCTGTTGCTAACACATTTCTGTAAATTTCCTAAATACGACCGACCTGTCCTGAAAATTATGCGCAATGCAGATTTTTAAAAATCAATGCACCGGAAAAGTGTTATTTTTTTTAATGGTGTACCCAGCACAACCTAAATTCATAACTTTTTAAACAGATAATCTGTGGAATATATGATTAAAAACATGGTAATGTTACATGTTGAACAACAAGCAAGGCTGTGACTATTCTATCCACTGCCTTGATAACTATGCAGTTGTTCCATGTATTTATGAAAAATATTTCTCCCACAATTGCCACAGATAAGGCTGCAGTTTGCAAAGGCCTATCACAACTGAAGTGTGAAGGACTGGAAACACCCCATTTGGTTTCAAAAATCATGGTTTCAACTCTACAACACCAATATGAGCGTGCATGTGCGGTGTAAACCACACAAAGCAATGGACCAGGCCCCCTTGCACTCACCGAGATCTCCATCACTGATACAAGGTATGTGAACATCCTCGCCAACCATCTTCACCCATTCGTAATGATTATCTCTCTGCACCATGACACCATCTTTCAACAGGGCAGTGCCATACCACATACTTCCCAAGAGGTGATCAATTGGCTCCAGGAGCATTCACAAGTGAGTTTACCAAACTCGAATGGCTTCCTTGACAGCCGGACCTCAACCCCATTGAGAACTTGTGGGATGAATTGGAAAGATCTGTTCGAGCCTACCAACCCCCACCAGCAACTGTAGATGATTTACAACAAGCAATCTGAATTTCAAAGGTGGTAATACCACCTCTGTGTTTTCAACACTTCATTGAGTCCTTACCAAGATGTCTGATACCTGTTGTGAGGGCAAAGGTGGAGCAATATGTTATTAAACAGGTATATATAACTTGAAGGTAACACTAGACATGGTGCAACCAAGAGAACAAGCTGGATTCAGGAGTGGCTACAGCACTATAGATCATATCCATGTACTGAGAGAACTAATTGAAAGAACAAGAGAATATGAACTCCCATTATGCATGGCTTTTATTGACTATGAAAAGGCCTTCGATTCCGTGAAACCATCAGCAGTAACAATGGCTTTGAAATCCTGCAGTATTGAAGATGCATACATTAGCATTATCAATAACATTTATGAAAATGCAAGTGCAAAGGTTCGGATATTTGAGGATACAGCACAAATAAGAATTGGAAAGGGAGTGAGACAAGGTGACACTATATCTCCCAAGCTCTTTAACACCACATTGCAAAATGTCTTTCAATCATTGAACTGGGAAAACAAAGGGATAAAGATTAATGAAGATTATCTAACTCACCTTCGTTTTGCTGATGATGTAGTCACCTTTGCAACTACCCCTTCAGAGCTGCAGAGTATGATCCAAGAACTTGCTGACAAGAGTTAAGAAATGGGATTAAAATTGAACTTTCAGAAGACAAAAGTGATGTACAATGCTTTTACAAGAAATGAAGATTTATTGATTGATGGAGAAAAGCTTGAGACAACCGATTCCTACATTTATCTTGGGCAGCAGATATCAAGTGAGGGTCACATTGATGAAGAAATCAATCAGCATATAAAACTTGGATGGAGAAGTTTTGGGAGAAACAGTACAATTTTTAAGAGCAGTATGGCATTATGTCTCAAAAGAAAAGTGTTTAATCAATGCATCCTGCCAGTGCTTACGTATGGAGCAGAGACATGGACCTTAACTAAAAAAGACATACAAAGACTGCAAACAACTGAAAAAAGCCTGGAGAGATACATGCTTGGTGTACCCAGGAAAGATAAGAAGAGGAACTTGTGGATAAGGAAAATGGCAGGAGTGGACATCATGACCAGAGTGAAATCACTGAAATGGCAATGGGCTGGACATGTTGCCAGAAGAACGGACCACCGATGGACAACCAAAATTTTAGACTGTGTTCCGAGGGACAGGAAAAAGACCCAGAAGAAGACCCCATGGGAGATGGAAGGATGAAATTTGAAAGTATGCTGGAATAACATGGAAGAGACAGGCCCAAGACAGACAATTGTGGAGGAAATTTGGGGAGAGAAGGTCTCCCCAAATTTCCAGCAGTGGATTGATAATGGTTGATGATAATGATATAATCAATCCAGCAGTGGATTGATAATGGTTGATGATAATGATATAATCAATCCAGCAGTGGATTGATAATGGTTGATGATAATGATATAATAATTAGTCTATTTAGTTTAAAACTCTCTAATGAAGGCACATGATTTCAAAATCACTTGGAAGAGTCCAATGCAGTTAGGCATATGAATGACAGTTTCATAAGTACAGAAGATTGTAGCCAAAATATCTTTAATAAAATTGTTGCAAAAATAGTTATTTTCTACTTAAAAATTCAGGGTTTCCAGGAGGAGAATCATCCTGTATAATTAACACCTATAATATTCCGATTTTCACATGTATTACTAACACACTCACATTACTAACTGCCTGTCCACATATCTCTGCAATTCCATTCTACAGGACTTTAAAACATGTCCTCCTGCACTCTCAAAAGCTGGTCATTCATGTCAAATAATCTTTGAAATTCACACATTGGTCACAACCCTTTTTCAAACATTTAACATGATTCCAAACTACCTCTGAGACATTTCCCCTTACTAAGTAACACTCAAAACATTTCTTTAATTTAATCTCAGTGTACCTAACACAATTCAGCTTTCAAATAAGACATTTCCCATACCTACAAATTAATATTAAGTACTACCTGCATTTTTTCTTATATATACAAGTTTTTATTTATTAGGTGTGCAACTTAATTCTCAGCCACAGGCATAACACATTGACAGCAAATTATAGCAAATCAAATACGTACCTAATCAGGGAAATAATCCCCGTCGTGTTGGATACATTTGAGCCATTGGTCAGGGAACTGCAGAATACCACTGCAGAAAAAAAGAGGGCTGTTTCTGAGTTGATACAGTCATCAATACTTGTGTGGACCTCCTCAACAAAAGTGAAGTGCGTATCACTCAGGTGATGTTGCAGGGAGAAAAAAGAGGTGATAATCCGACGGTGCAAAGTCTGGAGAATACGCTGGGTGGGACAAAATCTCTCATCCCAGATCGGTGATCGTGTTTAAAGTAATTTTCGCGGTGTGAGGACGCGCGTTATCCTGAAGCAACTAGACCGACCTTCTGCCCTTGCCGGTGTATGGCCTTTTCCCCTCCATTGCGTCACTCACACGAATCAGTTGCTGACAATAGCGCTCAGCACTGACTGTTTCACCAGGTTTGAGCAACTCATAGTGTACGACACCGCGCTGATCCCACCATATGCACAGCAACCACTTCCTGGCATGGATATTCGGTTTGGCGGTACTGGTGGTAGGCTGACCTGGATAAACCCAGGATTTGCGCCGCTTAGGATTATTGTACGGGATCCACTTCTCATCACAGGTCAAAATCCTGTGGAGGAAATCCTTCTTCTTGAATCTGGAGAGCAAGGCCACAGCAACATCGTAGCGCCTAGACTTATTCGCAGCTATGAGTTGGTGGGCCACCCAACGGCTCTCCTTGTGAATCCGTCCAATTCAGGCGCTTTGCAATGGCTTGCCGTGTTACTTCGAGTTCTTGGGCGAGCTCTGACTGTGCATGACGGGATCCACGTCCAACAGTGGTTCCAGTTTCCCATCGTCAACTTTCTGTGGCTGTCCCGGACGTTCTGCATCACGGAGATCAAAATTTCCCTGCTTTAACCGCTGGAACCGCTTCTTACACACACTGTAGGACACAGCAGCCTCACCCAAAGCTGCACAGATCATTTGCTGGGCTTCTGCGGCACTTTTTCAGCTGAAACGCAAACAGGAGGCAGTGCCACAAATGTTGCTTCTCGAATGACATTGCTTTTACCGTCAACTTTTGTCCCTTCTGTCACTACAGCTGTGAGCGGTTACGGTTGCCAGGAAAGCTGTTGGATGGCATTATCGCACACAGCTATCTGCATTTGCTGACGTTCTACGATCGCTTACGGTTAGGGGCCGAGAATTAAGTTGCACACCTAATATTTCAACTGACTGCCTACCGAGTGTGCCAGGGAGAGTGTTTGGTAAGGTCATTATTGCAAAAATACGAGGTCTTATATCAGAGAAAGTGTGGGATGTTCAGAGTGGTTTTATGCCTGGTAAACACTGCACTAACCAAATTTTTGGATTACGCATAATGATTGAAAAGTATCTGGCTGTTGGTAAGAAAGTTTTTGCTTCCTTAATAGATTTGGAGAAAGCTTATGACCGAGTAAATAGGACACTTTTGTGGGAGGTATTGAACAGATATGGTGTTACTGGGTATCTACTTAACAGTGTAAAAGCCATGTATGCTGGCAGTAGAGCTTGTGTATGAGTAAATAGTGTTTTATCAAAATGGTTTTCTATTGGTGCACTAGTCAGACAAGGTTGTGTAATGTCACCATGGCTGTTTATTATATTTATGGATGTGTGCATGCGTGATGCCAAGATAGATAATACTGGTTTATGTCTTGGTGATATCCATGTGTGCAGATTGCTGTATGCTGATGACACTGTCCTGTTGGCAGAGAGCAAAAGTGAGTTGCCGAGTATGTTGTCCCAGGTGTACAAAGTTTGCATGAAATTCAGACTGAGTATAAATAAGGAAAAACCAAAGTTATGGTTTTTGAGAGAGGAACTGGTAGTACTGAATGTAATATATGTCTAAAAGGTACAGGTATTGACCAGGTGAATGAGTTTGTGTATTTAGGAAGCATGTTTGACAGAGATAAAAAATTGGATGGTAAAATTAGTAGACGAGTGAATTTTTCATTGAAAGTCATGGCTGCTTTAGCAGGGTTTCACAGGAATGATGGGTTCTCGAGAAAGTCCCGCATGGCTGTATATGAAAGTGTAATTGTTTCTACTCTAATGTATAGCA
Source organism: Macrothele yani (assembly GCA_039090855.1). Classification (NCBI taxonomy): domain Eukaryota; kingdom Metazoa; phylum Arthropoda; class Arachnida; order Araneae; family Macrothelidae; genus Macrothele; species Macrothele yani. The sequence goes on along the minus strand of CM077016.1, from coordinate 67,722,663 downwards.
GTGAAACCTGGGTACTACAGAAGAAACATAGAAGTTGTTTGTGTGCTGGAGAAATGCGTTACTTACGAGGGTTAGTGGCAAGACACGTTCTGATTGTGTGAGGAATGAAGATGTGTTACAGTTGTGTAATGTGAAGCAAAATGTTGTTAGCAAGGTGGAGACCAATATGCTTCGGTGGTTTGGCCATGTTGAAAGAATGAGTGATGAGATGCTTACTAAGAAATTGCTTTTAGCCCAAGTGGCAGGAAGGAAAGCTAGAGGAAGGCCAAGGAAGTCATGGGAGGATCAGATTTAGGAGTGTCTGCATGAGAAAAAGATTATGAGTATGAAGTATAAAACATCTTGTGAATGGCGTGTGATGGATGTCAGTGAAGCCCGAGTTGTATGCCAAGATCGCTGTAAATGGAGAAATTTGATACAGCAACAATAAGAAAAAATTATCTGGTAGTTTGTATTTCTTTGTGGAGCTAACCTCTGAATATCAGAGAACAGCTTAGTGATATGTATGTATGTATGAAAAGTTAAATAAGGCAGCATTATAAACAATGAAATTATGTACTGTCATTTGTGTTGTAAATCATGTGGAAGGTCATCACACTAATAAAATACCATAACAATATTTCACATACCTGCTACTTCCAGAAAATTTTTGAAACTGTAAGTGCTCCCGATTTCTTTGATAAAGAATAAGGTTCATGATATCCATTTCTTTTTCCCTACTGTCTTCACAAAGTAATTTTGGAGGGCAATTAAGAGCTTTTACAGGCTTAGAAACACACTCGGGGCTGCTATGTCCAACAAACTGAAGCAACTGGGGAGAAAATATGTTTTTTTCATTAAAAAAAATTAAGACATCACAATTGAAACATGTGTCAATATAAAACTTTTGTTGATCATGTTTTAAAAAATTGCTGTTTCCTACTCCCATTTTTTCAACATAAACACATACCCAATAAAAATGTCACAAATACAGTCATTTGCAAAAGTTTAAGACCATCAGTCAATTTATTGAAAATTAAGATTAAAAAAAAAAAAACTAATTGCTAGTCAGAGATATTTGAAAAAACGGAACCACAGATGAATACTTACATTCTTCAGAACACAAAAAGACCAAAATCAGTACTTTGTGTGGCCACCTTTGTTTTTCATAACGGACAGAATACGATGTGACATACTCTCAATGAGGGATTTGCAGTAGTCACTTGAAATGCCTTTGCACCACATGTACTTTATCGCGTCAATCAAAGCTTGGGAATTTGATGGCTGTTTTTCTGCTAACTTGTCTTTTAAAACGGTCCACAAATATTTGATGGGTTAAGGTTGGGACTATTACTGGGCCAGTCAAGCACAGTTACGTTTTTCCTCTGCAGGTAGTCCTTTACTGTCTTTGATCTATGGCATGGAGCACCATCACAAATAAAGATTGTGCATCTGTGCACTTGAATATGAGTTAACAGCTTCTCACGTAATATTTCCACATAAAAAGAACCAGTCACGATAGTGCCTGTCAACAAAAAGAACAATGAAGCAGTTTCAGATGCTGACATGGCACCCCATATCATCTGACTAGGTGGATGTCTCACAATGCTAACGGTGTAGTTTTCATCAAACTTTCTGGTCATCGAACATGTGTTTCATGTGATTCAAATTGACACACAGTTGATTCATCGGAAAAAGAACTTGGCTCCAATTTTCAGCAGCCCATGATTGATGATGCTTCGTAAACTGGAGTCTCTTCTTTTTCATGACAGAGGTTGGTCTAGGTTTATGTGCAGGTTCCTAAAACTTTAATCCAAAATCTTTGCTAAGATGTCAGAAAACAGTGCTGATACTAATATCAGACCTTCCTGAATGTAGAAAGGCCTTGATTTTCTTGCATGAACTCCTCAGAGAACGCATAGCTATTCACCTTATGGTATTGTCATCACATGGGGTTGTTTTCCCTGGACATCCACTTCTCTTTCGGTCGCTAAATTCACTTGTATCTCGATATTTCACGATTGTATTATGAATAGCAGTCTTGCTCACATTCACCTTTCTGCTTATGTCACTTTTGGAGTATCCTTCATGATATAAAGTCACTATTTGTGCCCTCTGAGTAACACTTAATGACACTTTTTTTTGCCCATTTTTTGCTATATAGAAAATACATGCAAAACCTCTCAACATGAATACCAGAAGCAAACTGACGCTCACATGCTTCCCCGAACTCTATCGACAGCTGCTGCTGTAGGATGATGCAACACCGACAGGAAGTTGAGTAATACAGACAGAAGCTGACACAATCGGTAGAAACCTCCTAATACCAACAGGTGATCTTAAACTTTTGCAAATGACTTTACATTTAGAAGTAATGAATATTATCAGCACAAGCTTAATTAGAAAAGAATTTTTTTAAGCAGTGTATGATTAAAATTGTCTATTCTACATTTTCAAGGTGAATTCAAAATGGCAGTACCTTTCAAATTGGGTTTAAAACCTAACTGAAAAAAGTTAATTTTTATCTTAAAACTATAGAGCTCTTTTCCGAACTATCCATTCTAATTTCCATTTTGGACACTTCTTTACTTTTTTCAAGTTTAAAGCTGTGACATTTTTTAAAAGTTACTCTTGTTTAAAAATGCATGTTCATTAATGATTTTTTTTTTTTTTTTTTTTTTAAATCATGCTTTCAATTGATTTCTCATTGTATCACGCTGCTACTGAGTGGCATAGTTGGGTCTGCTTTGCAACGGGTAAGCACCAGGTTTAGGCATTGTAGTACAATAAAACACTGAGTACTGGCTTTCAGTTAGGTTGAGTCACATTTGAACATTGAATCCAGAGAAAAGTCCAGCAAAGTGTCATTTTTTGGTTTTTATGTGTATATTGAAGCACTTCCATTTTCTACACACACACACACACACACACACACACACACACACACACCACTAAGCTGTTCTCCGAGACTCAGAGGTTAGCTCCACAAAGAAATACAAACTACCAGATAAATTTTTAACTGATTATTTACTTACTGTTGCCATATCAAACTTCTCCATTTACAGCGATCTTCACACACAACTCGGGCTTCACTGACATCCATCACTCGATGTACACAAGACCTTCTATACTTCATACTCATAATCTTTTTGTCATGCAGACACTCCTGAATCTGATCCTCCCATGGCTTCCTCTAGCTTTCCTTCCTGCCACTTGTGCTAAAAACAATTTCTTAGTAAGCATCTCGTCACTCATTCTTTCAACATGGCCAAACCACCGAAGCATACTGGTCCCCACCTTACTAACAACATTTTGCTTCACATCACACAACTTCAACACATCTTTATTCCTCACACAATCAGACCGTGTCTTGCCACAAACCCCCGTAAGTAACGCATTTCTCCAGCACACAAACAGCTTCTATGTTTCTTCTGTAGTACCCAGGTTTCACTACCATACATCAGAGTAGGAACAATTACACTTTCATACACAGCCATGTGGGACTCTCTAGAGGACCCATCATTCTTGTAAAAACCTCCCAGAGCAGCTATGACTTTCAATGAAGAATTCACTCGCCTATTAATTTCACCATCCAATTTGTTCTCTCTGTTAAACATGCTTCCTAAATACACAAACTCATTCACCTGGTCAATCACTGTGCCATTTAGACATATATTACATTCAGTACTACCAGTTACTCTCTCAAAAACCATAACTTTGGTTTTTCCCTTATTTATACTCAGTCTGAATTTCATGCAAACTTTGTACACCTGGGACAGCATACTCTGCAACTCACTTTTGCTCTCTGCCAACAGGACAGTGTCATCAGCACACAGCAATCTGCACACATGGATATCACCAAGACATAAACCAGTATTATCTATCTTGTCATCACACATGCACGCATCCATAAATATATTAAACAGCCATGGTGACATTACACAACTTTGTCTGACTCCTGCACCAATAGAAAACCTTCCATTTTCTGGGGAAACAAAAAGAACAAATAAAAACAAACCCAACTTTATTCATAATATATTTTAATTCTTCTATTCTGTGCATTTAATCATTTTAATGACTGCACTGAATGGCAGCTAATATGCTAAAAATAGGCCCCATTCACTGAAAAAATAAATGAGAGTATCTAGCACCATAACATTCCAGAGGCAAATGCCACTCTTTCCCTGAGTGCTGTGGTATGTATATGGGAAGTGACGAAAGCATGATGATTGAAGACCCCCTCCAAGTGGAAAAAAAGGGATCAACTCTGAAGAACACCACCCACTTTTATTATTATTTTGTAAGTTAATCTAATTTTTTCAAAATTTGACATTTTCCCTCTTTCTCTGCTTTCACTATTAGTTTTTTTCCATGCATATAAAATGTTAGTAGCACCTGAGGTGTTGAGGTACCATAACCCTAAAATGTGGACACTTTTAGGAACTCATCTTTAATTTTTAAGAAATTAATTTACCTTTTATTCATTTAAGTTTTACACAGTAAATTATAAAGCAAAACAAGAGAATGAGCCATTCCCCCTCAGATCAAGCAAAGTGTGCCAAGTAACACACTGTATTTAGACAATTCTAAGTTACAGTGTTACGAACCTAAAATTAAGTTATGCAGATAGTTTCTGAAGTGCAACTAACATGAAAATTGCACAACAATGGGTTTATGGAACCCACAGGGAAAATCAAAATCCATAACTCTCTTTCAAGAACTTGAATTCACACCTCAGGATTTTCAAGAATCAACAACAGTTTAGGAAAATATATCACACATGAAATGACCACTGAACACCAGAACTACAAGTGAGAGTCCACCAAGGCCCATAGCACCCACAAGCATCAGACTCTCTGCATTGTTGGCCAATTCTTGAAGTATTTCATAACGTTTCAGTAGATGATCTTCCAACAGGATGGTGCGCAGCTGCTGCAAGTGTCCACCTTTTAAAAAAGCAAAGATCCAATCACAAGATGTAACAATAGCATTTTTGCACCAAACACATTTGCAGATCTGCTGTCAGGTTACAAAGTCATTTTTTGTGAAAACTTGCTTTAACCTTGTCATCCAATGCTTTTGCTTTCACAGTAATTTCCCATCATAAGGTGCTCTTAACACACACACACACAGTATAATAAATCCATTTAAACAGTGTACATTAACAAAAATATACAGGTGTCAAGCTTTTGCTCTACAGTGAGTGGATTTCTCAAAGCAGACAAGATAACAATGGGCAATCCAGAATGCTGTCATAAAATATCATGATTTAAACCTCAGATTTCCAATTATTTGAGTTCAATAAAAACACTAGCTATTAGTAGCTGCTCAGGCCAAATAGAAGCATATAGACGATGCACAGTCGATACATGCAAATAAAACATAAAGAAACATGATCAAAGTAGTTTGGACCTAGTTCTTAAATGGTTCCCCCAATTTGGGAGGTAATTCCAAAGATACAAATTCATTGCATAAATTTGACATTAATAGGATTTCCATAGTTTCTCTAGTGTCACCATTCCTTTTGGTGTGCAATAAGGTGCAACACATTTAATTAGGCTTCACTGGTTGAACTTGTGAAAGGGCTGTAGAGATGGTTCCACACTCTTCTGTGCTCTGCAATCCTGGTGTCAATTGACTATTTTGTTATTCTTACACAAAACTATTGAGAGACTAACTGTACAGAATTCACTCCAGACTACCCATTTGCACTTGTATTCTCTATTATACATGTTAGTAAAGTCATATTTGATAGGGGTGGTTGTTGTTCTTTTAATTCCTACTCCTAATTCAAACTTTTGAAAAGTGTTTTTTGAAAAAAAAAAATACACTATCTACCAACAAGTAATTGGACACCTGTGATTGCAAAGGTAAACGAAGTTTATTCACCTTCAATAGTTGGTGGAGCCTCCACGAGCGGCGATTACAGCTGCGACCCTCCGGGGCATACTCTCAACCAGACGTTGTACGACGGCTAGCGGTATTTTCTTCCACTCGGCTTGGAGAAGACAGGTCAGTTCCTTCACCGATTTCGGATGGTGGGGGCACCCCTTAAGTCGATGCTCCAACTCGTACCAGAGGTGCTCGATAGGGTTAAGGTCCGGGCTCTGTGCAGGCCAGTCCATTCGATTAACCCCATTGTCACCATACCAAGCCATGGTGGACCTCGCAACATGACAGGTGGCATTGTCATCCTGAAAGTAACATGGGTGCACCCCGTAAAACTGCCATAACGTAGGAAGCGCATGGTCATCCAAAATGGTGCAGTAGGTCTTGGTGTTGAGTCTACCAGGAATTGCGACCAAGGGTCCCGTGCCATACCAGGAGAAACACCCCCATAACATAATTCCACCGCCGCCGAACTTCACAGTTGGCACAATACATTCCGGCAGGAGGCGTTCTCCAGGCAGACGCCAAACTCAGACCCTGCCATCCGAACGGTAGAGTGTGAACCTTGATTCGTCTCTCCAGAGAACCTGTTTCCACTGTTCAACGGTCCACTGTCAACGTTCTTTGCACCACGTTAGCCGAGCAGCGCTATTGGACTTGGTGATCAAAGCCTTGTGGGCGGCAGCACGTCCATAATAACCGAGCAGATGGGCTTCCTTACGGATGGTATTCATCGAAAGAACACTCCCGGATGCCTGTTTAAACTCCTTGCGGATGTGGCCCATCGATTTGGTGCGGTTCTTCCGAATTTCTTTGGCCAGCACACGTCGGTCTCTTATTCCCAGTTTTGTGGGTCTGCTGGGTCGGGGCACATTCCGACAGTCACCTCTCATCTTTATATATATACACTATCTACCAACAAGTAATTGGACACCTGTGATAGCAAAGGAAAACGAAGTTTATTCACCTTCAATAGTTGGTGGAGCCATCACGAGCGGCGATTACAGCTGCGACCCTCCGGGGCATACTCTCAACCAGGCGTTGTATGACGGCTAGTGGTATTTTCTTCCACTCAGCTTGGAGAAGACAGGTCAGTTCCTTCACCGATTTCGGACGGTGGGGGCACCCCTTAAGTCGACGCTCCAACTCGTCCCAGAGGTGCTCAATAGGGTTAAGGTCCAGGCTCTGTGCAGGCCAGTCCATTCGAATAACCCCATTGTCACCATACCAAGCCATGGTGGACCTCGCAACATGACAGGTGACATTGTCATCCTGAAAGTAACATGGGTCCACCCCGTAAAACTGCCACAACGTAGGAAGCGCATGGTCATCAAAAATGGTGCAGTAGGTCTTGGTGTTGAGTCTACCAGGAATTGCGACCAAGGGTCCCGTGCCATACCAGGAGAAACACCCCCATAGCATAATTCCACCGCTGCCGAACTTCACAGTTGGCACAATACATTCCGGCAGGAGGGGTTCTCTAGGCAGACGCCAAACCCAGACCCTGCCATCCGAACGGTAGAGGGTGAACCTTGATTCATCGCTCCAGAGAACCTGTTTCCGCTGTTCAATGGTCCATTGTCGACGTTCTTTGCACCACGTTAGCCGAGCAGCGCTATTGGACTTGGTGATCAAAGGCTTGTGGGTGGCAGTACGTCCATGATAACCGAGCAGATGGGCTTCCTTACGGATGGTATTCATCGAAAGAACACTCCCGGATGCCTGTTGAAATTCCTTGCGGATGTGGCCCATCGATTTGGTGCAGTTCTTCCGAATTTCTCTGGCCAGCACCCGTCGGTCTCCATCTCCCAGTTTTGTGGGTCTGCCGGGTCGGGGCACATTCCGACAGTCACCTCTCATCTTCCACTTGCCAATCACGTAGGCCACTGTCGATTTTGGGTACTTCAACTCGCTGGATATGTCACGTATGAATCGGCATTTCTGCGATACCCGACGATTACACCTTTCTGGAAATCAGAGAGCTCCGAACTGTGTGGCATCTTGCATGAGACTAGTTGAGTTGTTTCCCACACGATATTTAATGACGGCGGCCGTGACGTGTGTCAGGACCGCAGATATCGTCGATTGCAGGGGTGTCCAATTACTTGTTGGTAGATAGTGTATAAGTGATTCTATAAGGTGCTGGAAGGTGTTCACAGGTATGTGGAGCCATGCTGACTGCAGTGCATCTTACAGCTGCTGGAGTTTGCATGGTGGAGGATCCATAGAGCGAACAACACGATCGAGGTGGTCCCACAGATGCTCAATTGGGTTTAAGTCTGGGGAATTAGGGGGCCAGGGAAGTACTTTGAAGTCTTCATCGTGCTGGAAGATCCCATCCGCCCCGGGGAAGACAATCAGCATGTATGGGTGTACGTGGTCTCAGACTTTATTTTCGATTGTAGCCAAGACGGACTTCAGTTTCTGTGAGAAACTGGCTGATAGTGTTTGGTCAGTTATAATTTTTCACTTCTTTTCTTGCTTTATCAGTAGAAGAAATGACAAAAACTCTTCTGAAATGTGTTCTGAAAATACTGGATTTGTATTCTGTGAGGCTGAAAGAGTGGGGTGTAGCAAAGTTAGGCACCATAAAAGGTTTTTAAAACATGCTAGTGCTAAATGGTCATGATCAAATTTAGTTAAAAAAACTTCTAAGTAAGGGAGTATGCCATCTTTTTCTAGCTCCATGATAAAATTGATGGAGTTGTGTGGTGTGTTCATCTTCACCAAAAAGTGCTCCAGTAGTTGTTTTACACTCTCCATATCTAAATCATTGTGAAGCTTTTGCTTGGGGGTCACCGAGTATATCATCCTTTAAAGGCCGAAAAATGGTGTTTGTTGAAATTGAAAAGAACATCCCCATCAATCAAAAATTCACAAACATGTCCCAGAAAGAATACAAGTGCACATGAAAAGGCTGGAGTGTATTCTGCACAATTAAAGTATCTTGACAATTTTCTGAAGTTTCATGTACAAATGACACAAAGGTCAGTTGGTACTATGATTGCAGAACACAAGAGATATAAAGAATGGAACTGTCACAACAGCCCTTTCCCAAGAAGTTAGAAAACATGGTATTATATCCTGGTAAAGCCTAACCAAACATGCTACATCTTAACACCACATTAAAAAGAATGGCAACTACAGAAGCTATGGAAATCTTATTAATGCCAAATCTGCACAATGATTCAGTACCTCTGGAATTACTTCTACTTTGGAAGTACCTTTTAAGGGCTAAGCCCCAACTAGTTAGAACTAATTTCCCTTTATTTCATTTTAGTTTATTGATTTTGCAATTTTCTTTCTTTCTTTGCTGTGCTTTTACATAGTGGTATTTGGCCTAAGCAGCAGCTTATTTTTATTTAACTCAAGTCATATTTGAAATCTGGAGGTTTGAATCATGATATACTATAACATCCTGCATTGTTCTGCTGCATGCCTTGAGAAAGTCACCCACTGGCATACTTAGGTCTTAGTTTCTTATTCTACTATTTACTGTAGTCAGTCACTCCAGTGGTCAAATGGTCTGAGGAATGGGATTCAGATATCTTGTCCAAGTTAGGCCCAGGTTTGAGTATTGATGTAGGCAGGGTTCAAGTGCATGTATACGTAGCAAGTGAAGTAGTTTCATGATTATGTGAGCTCGCAGTGGCATCCATGAACCCTTGTGGCCTATTATCAGCATGGAAGAAAGAAATTATCTTTTATACTGTAATCATCTTTTTTTTTTTGTGTGCACAATACTTGGAGAAAATTAGTCCTTTCACCTGAAAATAAGTACTAGCTGCACTCAAATTATGTGTTGATGTCTATATTTCCCCCTCTCTTTCTGTTTTCAATGTTTTCAAAAATTACTAAAGAATGCTGCAAAAATAATATAAAATTAGAGTATCCTTTATCTTTGCCATAAACAGTGTCTATCAAACAGGATTCTCAAGTGCCATGCACAAAAGGGTAATTTATTTCCCCGTGATGGATCAGATTCCTGTCCTACAGCAAAGTCCTACATACTCCCACACTGACTTTAACCTACCTCCAAATTGTGAAAAAAAAAAAAAAAATCTTTGGGTGTGATGAATCTGCAACTCATGGTTCCAGTTAGCCATTCTACCAAATAATCATGAAACAAAACCTAATGTATATCTTACATACAAATGGATATGTACATAATGAATCCCTGATGAAATAATTCTCCACAACTACATCGAAGGCATGTACAAAGGTCATTATCGGCACAAAGTGGCCATATTTTCACTGTTTCCCATGTAGCCATGATACAGAAATGGGTCATCAATGCTGCAAGGAAGTGCTGGATTGCTTCAACTAGCACAAATCTGAATGGTTTTCAGTTTCCTAAGCTGCATTTGCTTGGCTTAAGTTTTTTAGAACTTTGCTGCCCTGGGTGGTGCCAATGGTAGCACCATGCTCAAATGGAAACTGGGAAGATGTGGGTTTGATTCCCACTCACGGTAATGCAATTTTCAACTTCTCTCAGGTTAATACAATTTTCGTGTTTTCTACATGAGAAACAGTGAAAATACAGCCACTTTGTCCTAATGTGTTTAAGTCTTTTTGCAACACCTTAACTATACTATAACTGAAACCTACCTCATTATAAATACCGTATTTTTTGGCATATAATCAGGGGCAGCATATATTCAGCAGATGGTAAAATTCAGCATGAGAGAAAAAAGGGCGTATAATCCGCAGACAAAATTCATAGTAAAAGTTAAAAAACAGATGCATAATCCACAACAGAGTTTTATAATAAATAATACAAAACGGTTATCGTCAATATTTTCGCCAAAACCTTTTTTTCCATAGCCAAAACTTTTTTTTTTTCCGTAAATTGCGAAGAATGTGATTGGCAGCACGACCCCTACATATTTATAAGGCGTAGACGAGCAAATTTTTGTTAAAGGTGACCTGTTACGTGCAAGTACGTGCTTTACCTGTTATGCAATTTTTGGATAGCTTCAGAAATTCGATATTTTCATAAATGAGGCACTGCCGGAGTTTTGAGTTTTTACTGTATATACGTACACTGAAGAGCAATTGAATTACAGACAGCTGGCATTATGCAAATGTAGCGCTGTGGGCGGCCCTGTAAATGGAAACGACATGACGTATGCAGCGATCCGACAATATAAGGAGTGATGCGACGGGAATCAGTAATAGTTAGATGCAGTATGAGTAAGACGAAGGATCTAAGCGCATTTGATCGTGGGCAAATTGTCGGGGCCCGACGAATGGGTCACTCCATCTCGGAAGTCGTGCAGGCACTGGAATTTTCATGAGCCACTGTATCACAGGTGCACCGTGAGTATATCTAATCCGGTAAAACCATCCCTGCAAGGGCCAACTGCCGTGGACAACAGCGTGTGGATGAGCGGGGTCATCGTCGGCTAGCTCGCATTGTAACAGCGGATAGACGGGCCACAGTGCAAGAAATCACTTGGCATTTAACACTGGTGCACAAAAACGTGTAAGCAACCACACCATCCAGAACCATCTCCTCGCTATGGGGTACAGAAGCCATCACCCCACGAGGGTACCGCTGCTGACCGCACATCACAGGGTGCAAAGATTAGCATGGGGGCAGGAACATCGCCACTGGACCCTAGACATGTGGAAAAATGTTGCCTGGACTGATGAGTCGAGATTCACGTTGGCACATGTGGATGGCAGGATACGAATACGGCGCAAACCACATGAAGCGATGGATCCTTCTTGCCAGCAGGATACTCTTCAAGCTGGTGAGGGTGGCATTCTCGTCTGGCATTTAACGCTGGTGCACAAAAACGTGTAAACAGCCACACCATCCAGAACCATCTCCTCGCTATGGGGTACAGAAGCCATCGCCCCACGAGGGCACCGCTGCTGACCGAACATCACAGGGTGCAAAGATTAGCATGGGTGCAGGAACATTGCCACTGGACCCTAGACATGTGGGAAAATGTTGCCTGGACTGATGAGTCGAGATTCACGTTGGTACATGCAGATGGCAGGATACGAGTACGGCGCAAACCACATGAAGCGATGGACCCTTCTTACCAGCAGGGTACTCTTCAAGCTGGTGGGGGTGGCATTCTCGTCTGGGGACTGTTTACGTGAACTGAAATGGGACCCCTGGTACGTGTGACATCATCCCTCACAGGTCAACGTTACCAGGATATCCTGGACGACCATTTGCTCCCGTTTGTGCATCTTTAACACCCCACTGGGGGCCTCATCCTGCAACAAGACAATGCCTCCCTAATTGTATCTGAATGGTTGGATGAACACTCCACCGACATGACCTCGCTTCCTTGGCCAGCTAGGTCACCTGGCCTCAATCCCATCGAGCACATCTGGGATGCCACCGAGAGAGATGTTCGAGGCACTGACATCCCCCCCCATCAAATCTTCGTGAACTGTGGGAGCTTGTTCAGGGGTTGTGGATCCGTATGGCTACCCAACGCTTCCGGTGTCTTGTAGAGTCCATGACGCGACGAATCGCCGCCGTCATCAGGGCGAAAGGTGGTGCTACACGTTACTAGACAGGTATCTCTAATTCAATTGCTCTTCAGTGTATATACATACACATACTTTCTTTCCATTTAACGAGTTCAACAAAATATAAAATCGCTGAAATTTTTTGAACATTTAAAAAAGTTACTGTTACAATACCCCGCAACTTTCAAATGGTTGTGATATATATTTTTAATTTATGTGGCAATCGTGCTGTAACTCTGAGTAATGTTTAAATTACATCAACAACTGAAACACTGGATTTCAGACCTTAAATAATTTGTGATGGTGTCAAAGTTCTCCCCTTCAGTCTTGGAGCTGTAGCAGAAGTGCCAGAAGCATTTTCTTTGAAGTAGAGCAAAATAAACAAAAGGGAGAGGGGTTGGAACCTTGGGAAGAGAGTGTGTGTGTGGGGGGGGGGCATTACGGAGGTCACAAGTCAGAGCAGCATGGAATGAAAATGACACTCCCCTATTCAAAATCAAGCAATGTTTTCTCCCCTAACTTTTACAAAGCAGCAATCTGCACACACATACACACACACATACACACACACATTTTTGTCAAAGCGAAGAGGGAGGGGAGATATGTTGATCCAGTGACACTGCGTATTATCGTCAAACACGTGGCATTCTTAAAGTTTTCACATGATACAGATTTCCCTCATTATATGGCATGGTATGAACATATATGGCATGAAGAGCAAAACTGCTTTGCTTAATTTTCTAAGTTTATGAGGGGGGGGAGTGCTGTATTATCCGCATTGTCATATAATCCGCAGTGGCTGGCTAGAATTTAAACTTTTAAGAACAGATAATCCATGGATTATGTGCTGGAAAATACAGTACTTAAACTTAAAGATGTCAAGACTAGCAGCGTACTGTTATCTCACTAATGAAGTTTATGAAATGCTGCATTCATGACATGTCCCGAAGGAAGAAGATCCAGTTTAGAAACAGGTCTGACTCATGATACAATTATGCTGAAACTTTTATAGGACTAATTCCTCATATACAGGTATCTGTGGAATAGTTTTGAACCAAAGGCAAGTTTGTACTTAAAAAAAAAAAAAAAAACATGTCAAATGATCTTATGAGCTGAGTTCTGCTGCCAATGATGATAAAGAAAGGCTTTTTAAAGCATCAGAATGGCACATACTTAGAAATTATTACATAAAAATTTTAGGCAATTTACTAAGTACTGTTACCGCGGAATTTTCTATATCCCCGTAACATTTCAATTTCATCCGTATAATTTTGATCATTTATTATTTTTTTTATTTTTACTCTAAGGCGGTAGGAAATAAATATTTAAATTGCCAAAATAGAATATCAATGATTAAAAATTACTTTCCGGTGAAGCTGAGCCAGGCTACCCGAAAGTTTCGGTCGATAATTAGATCAGTCCTAATTGCACTCAAGCCAAATGAAAAGGGGAAAATTATATTTTTTTCTCTCTCGGAAACTTGATGAAAATCCCAGATGGAAAGGAAGACATTCACAGTTCTTTTTTTTCACGAAACTCAAGGAAGAAAAGTATAATATCGGTAGTCTCGTAGCCGAAGCTAAAGGGAATAGCAGGAGGGCAATAAATCCTTTTGGGGGAGTCACCCCTTTTCTCAAGCAACGCTTGCGAGCATCTCTGCATTGTCCAGGGTAGCGACAAAATTTGAGATAAGTCACGTCGCCGGAAATACCTACGTGACAATCTTCGCTTCTAAGTAGCTAGGCGAGGGCAATTAACAAAAAGGTGCGAGGACAAGTTGACAGCTGAAAGAAGACATAATTTTTGGGAAAGTGACCTGCACTGAACGGATGGCCAGTGAATCGCATAGCAAGGCTATCTGTGAGGGCCAATGACATAACCCGACGCGATTCGGACGGCCGGGCCGTCACGCTCCAAGATGGACACCAGACACGGGAAAAACAGAATTATTAACTGAATGAAGACTAAGAGGAGAGACTACACACGGACTCTAAGATAACGACAGAGGGAACACTGGGGAATTGCAGTCTGAGCAGAAGAGAGGTCTCAGCGGTTTCGGAGAAGAGATGTTTCCAAGATAGAGAAATGAGGTAGTAAATATTTTAAAGTATAGTTCATATACCACCAATTAAGATGGAGAGCCGACTCTACGACCAGCCGGCAACCCAGTTTCGCGATCGGGGCTTCTCAAGGAAAAGAGGGTATGATGACATTTGTCTTACACATTTCTAATTCGTGCCTCATAGCTTTGCATGTGCTATGCAGGACTAGTTACCCGAAAGTCTCTCACATAGTGCATTAACAATTTTTTCCTCTGGCGCACCGCGCCAAGTTTAAACCAGTAACTAAAGTTTAAAGTCAGTTATATAATATTAAGTGCATTATACCCGTTTGAAATTAAAACTAAATTGTTTAGCTAAAGCAAGCAACCTCACTGGTACATTGTACCTAGCTTTAAGACCATATTCTAAAAAGAAATAAACAGTTAAATTTTAATTCACGTGTCACTCAGATCATTTCTCCAAATCTCATTAGAGTTCAATTTGTGATTTTATTATTGTTATTCATGCAACTTTTTATTTTAACTTCTTTGCGGCATATGAATGAGCATGGAAACCCCATGCTGATTTATATGAAACACAACGCGATGCATTTGTCGACCCTGAGCTTGGAGACCCTTAGTTAGGGAATCCAAATTCATTGTTGACACCACTAGGTGAAATTTTGGGGGTGAATTGATTAGTATTGAATTTTGACCTTTTTAACTTTTACCCACTACGGCGAATAAGATGTAGTAGTGGTTCGCTGATACCAGACAGGGAGCGGTAATAGTACTATAAATTGCAAACATCATTAAATTAACAGAAGTTGCATAAGATAGTAGTAAAAGATTAAGCCCAAACCATTGAAATGGGAGTCAGTTTACAAAAGTTTTTAAAGTCTCACATCGTCTAAGTTGTCTAAATCATCAGCACTGTTCTCTGTAGTGGGTAATACTTCAGTTAGTCTATGCCGCAGAGTCTGATCAGGTAAAGGACTGCCACTATTGGTTACATTGTCTGCTGTACAGAGACGAGCCTGTGGCTGAGTTGGAATGCTGAGACATGGTATTATATCTGGCTCTGAAAAATAAACAGAAAAAGTAAAATAAATAAAGCATGTGAAAACAACAGAACATAAAACAACTGTGACAATATAATAAATGGTTTATGTGAGAACAAGTGCTGGAGAATTTTTATTCACACTTTCATTATGTAACATAGATCCGACAAAAAAATTAGCCAGACTTCAAGTCAGACTGTGTGCTCAATTGCACTAGAAGGAAAAACTGCCAGAATTTAAGCAGACAGATTAGTTTTCAAACCTGTTGTCAGAATAGATTTGAGAACAAATTCCATGCCTAATTCTTTTACTTAAATTCTGAGAGGTTTCCTTCCTGTTCTACTGTGACTGTGGTTCCAGTGTAGCTGAAAGTCACCATTTATAAATTACATAGCATTTAAATATTGATTAAAATTTAGCACTAGTATTAAGTGAGACATAATAGGCATGTAAAACTTGTTTGGAGAGCTTTTGGAAGATATAGTACAATTTTTAAGAGTAATTATTTACCATTATATCTTAAAAGAAAAGTGTTTAATCAATGCATACTTCCAGTTCTTACTTACCAATCAGAGACATGGACCTTAACTAAAAGACATATAGAGGCTTCAAACAACTGAAAGAAGCCTGGAAAGATGCATGCTTGGTGTAACCAGCAAAGATAGAAAGAGAAACACGTGGATAAGAAAAATGACAAGAGTTCATGACATCATGATCAAAAGTGAAGATCCTCAAGTGGCAATGGGCTGGATATTTGGCTAGGAGAAATGATCGCCATTAAACAACTGAAATACTAGACTGGATAACAAGGGACAAGTAAAGCCCCAGAAAAAAGACCACATGGCAGATCAGTGGATGAAATTCAAAAGGATTGAATTAGAAGAGATTGGCTGAAGACAGAAAGTTCTTACACAAGAGACTAGGGGTGACTTGCATCAAGCAGTGGATTAATAATGATTGATGATGATGACATTATACACTGAAAGCATATAGCGTGCATTAAAAAACAAAAACAAAAAGAAAAACTTAATTCTATTTATTTCAAAATTTGCTTGTTGCATGATACAAGTATCACAGTGAGTCATAATATAGGGTCACTCCATAAGTAATACAGTTTTTCAGTGGTAGTTTTGAAAAGACAACAGAAATGTGACAAGTTACTTTGAATCCAAAATATACTTATCATCATTTTTTACAATTTCTTTCCATTATAATCTTAAATTTTCAATTCCTTAGAGGTAAAAGTCTTTCGGTTTTGACCTGAATAATACATCAAGCTTACTTCAGACATCATCCTCTGTATGAAACCATTTACCACTAATGTGGTGTTGGAGACTGCAGAAAAAATTATAATCCAATGGTGCCAGGTCAGGAGAATATGACAGCTCTGTCGTAACTTCTATTCAAACTGCCTCAGTTTTTGGAGTGTGTCTTTCACTGGTATGAGGTTTGGCATTATCATGATGAAAAATAACACCTCTTCTGTTGGCTAGAGCTGGCCTTTTTCCTTCAATGGATTGCTTTGGCCTGTCCAGTTGTTAACAATACAGCTCCTTCATGACGGTTTGGTTGGCTGGCAGTAGCTCGAAATGGATAACCCTTACCATACCCCACCAAACTGACAGCAAAATCTTCCTCAGATGGAGTCCTCTCTTCAGTTGTGGAGCTGGTGTCTTGTTGCAGTCCAACCACTGTCTTCGGCATTTAATATTGTATATGCAGTCCATTTCCCATCACTAGTAACAATTCGACTCACAAAAAGGTTCCTTTTCCAATCGACAGGGGGTGAAACATACAGACCTCCTTCATTGTTTCAGATTGTGCTTCAATAATTCATGAGAAACCCATTGACTCACTTTAGAAACTTTACTAACCTTTTGCATATACCGATGGACCATTGAATGGGTTGCCAGGAACTGCTTTGCTAATTCTTCTACCGTTACACGAGGATTTTGCACGAGGATTGTTCATAACAGAGCATTATCCAATTCCTGAGGACGTCTTGGCCTTGGCTCATCTTTAAGGCTATATAGTTCCTAGAACGAAAACGCTGGAACCATCTTTGTCCTTGACTCACACTTATAAATGTCTGAACCATAAATCTCACACAGTTTTGACACTGCTGCTGTGGCACTGTTGCCCTGACGATAACTCCCAAAGAAAAACATGCTTTCTATGAAATTTTGACACTTCCATGATGAAGGGTTAAGAAATATATTAAATGGACGTCTACACTGCATAAAGTTTACTCAGATACTATGACAACATCGCACTATCCTGCAGTAGATCATAGATCTGCCACGACTGCGCCACCTGGCGGCATTCATTCCGACCACATCGAAAATACTGCATTACTTATGGGATAACCCAAGATATTCGCAAAATTTCTACATAAGAAAATAACTGTCATAATATTTAAAGAAAACTTATATTAAAAAATTAATTTCAGTTTAAAAAACAATATTTTTTTATTAGAAGTTAATTGCTGCATCATACATGCATATAAACTTTAGGTTTAAATGATGAACATACACAGCTAGCACGCATTTTAAATGTTTAGGACCTATGAGAAACACAGCAGAATATTAACCTAACACTTCAAGAGCTACATTTGGTTTGCTCCAGGTTGCAACTACTCAGACACCAGTTTGACAGTATTGAACAATTATGCACAAATTCATGAAAAACGAAATTTAAATACTGTTTTCAGAAACTTTAAACACCTAAACATAACCTAGACCTTATAACATAATATTAATAAAAAAAAAAAAAACAGAAAACAATTTTGCAGTTGTATCATGGTGTTCATTTATTTTTCATTGAGGAGTGCTGAAAAAATATACACATAATAGAATTATGAAATATGTAATTCACGAGACAAACCTTAAGGGTTGTCTTATGTTATAAACATGCTTTAGACTAAATATACATAATATCTAAGGTATTATTACCTGATATTGGCAAAGTATTTCGCACGTTGTTGCTCCATGAGTCACGTGCTCCCCGCCCGAGAGAGGTCTATTTGTTATGGGGTTTTTCAGTTAGTTAAAATTTTTTTTATGATAAATGAAACAATTAGGTTATATTATTATCAGTTCACATTCATTTGTTTGCACAATCAAATGTTTTAAATTTACTATTAAATCAAAGGACTGTATAAAAAAATAGCATATCAACCATAATAGGACACTTTTTTCTAATACAATCCTTTGATTAATAGTAAATTTAAAACATTTGATTGTGCAAACAAATGAATGTGAACTGATAATAATATAACCTAATTGTTTCATTTATCATAAAAAAAATTTTAACTAACTGAAAAACCCCATAACAAATAGACCTCTCTCGGGCGGGGAGCACGTGCCTCATGGAGCAACAACGTGCGAAATACTTTGCCAATATAAGGTAATAATACCTTAGATATTATGTATATTCACATAATAGAATGTCAATAAAAAGACAAGTAGACCAAATCACACACAGTACACATACTCTATTTACCTAGTATATATGAACCACCACAACAATCAGGAGGTCCATATAATATTGAGCAATCCCAGGAAAATTTTCCTCCCAAATCTCTAATTATTGCTCGTACTTGTGACTGTGAGGTAGCAAGGCCTGCTGCTGCACCACCGCCAGGCATTTCCTGAAAAAGATATGAATTTATCATCAAAAAATGTTTCTTGGAAAGAACTTTCTGATGTTATATAGTACATTAACTTTACATGGTGTATGTTTTGGGTATTTTCATTATTGCTGATCCTCAGATCTCACCTAGTATGAATATACTTCCAGAACAAGTCCCAGTGTGCAGTGAAAGCTCCCTGTTAAGCATTGAGAGATTACAGGGGTGAGGCTACTAAATCAGCTCACCCACTGGTCTGGGATACACTACAGCAAAGCCATTCATATGGTGCAGATCCAAACTGAGCATATGGTGCATATTGAATGGTACAAAGACCAAACAGGGTCACAAATCATCTTTTATGGGGACCTCACAAAAACTTTACCACAAATGGTCTTTCATCTACTTAGGGAATCAATGAATAGTGACATTTACTTTCCTTTGTGCATTCACCACTCATGGATAAAAATAATTCTAAAAGAACAGATTCATCTACAATAAAAATACAATAATCATAATGTAATTAACATTAAAATAGCGCAATTATCGTAACATGTCATTAAGTAACATAATAACCCTAACATGTGAGGGAGAGAGATGGCAGGAGTTAAGCATAACAGAAAAGTCAATGAAAATAGCATCTCAACCATAACAGGACACAAAAGGAGCAAAACATTAGGCTCCTACTTATCTCACTTTCGGCAATACCACGGGTGACATAGAACAGTTCGAGAATCCAGCACCCAGCTTTGGAATTAGACAGATCATTTTGCATGCACTACTTCACTGTGATCTCTATGTGCAATTAAAAAAACTACTTTTTTGAAAATGAAAAAAAAAAAAATTTCTTCCTATTTGGCATTACCTGATATAAAAAAAAAAAAAAACTGAAGAAAGATGAACATTGCCTCATTTAGTTGCAAGTACTGCAATTCAAGACTTACAAACTACTTGTTACAAGTTAAATGAAGATGACTAATAAAGCTGGCACGGCTGAAAAATGGAATACAAATCACTCATATTCTACTTTTCATTCTCAATCACTCTGAAACCAGAGACGTTCCGGTATTTATGAAAAGGATTTTGTTCCTACTCAATCATTTGATTATTCAGGCTCTGAACTTCCCTACCAAGAGACAAGTGGCCTTGTTGTTGGTGTTTAACAGGGAAAAATATTGATCACAAAGATAGCTCATGCCATGGAGTAAAAATTTATCACAGAGACAGCTTATGCTATAAAGCTGCAGAAAAAATAGTGAGGGGGCTGAGAAAGACAAAATGGAAACTCTTTATCTGAAATCAGTGTCTCATCAAAAGGATGCAACTGCTAAAATATTTCACACAGCTTACAAGATAGCTAAAAAGAATCAATTATTCAGTAATTTTGAGAATGAAAGAAATTTGGAAGAGTTAAATGATGTTGATATGTGTGATAGACTGAATAATATAGAAGTGATTCAGGGTTTTTCAGAGGCAAATTATTCAAGGCTATATCAAAACAAACTCCCACTCAATGAACACACTGAGGTTGAATGGAACAGAAAGAAAAGTTGGGTTATCAAGGATGCCAGGAAAACTTTTGGTGTGGAAGAAGGTAAACACAGTAAATCCAGTACCTTTTTGGTGGTCAGCAGAAGTGAGTAAAGCTGTCAAGGGAAAAAAAAAAAGCTTATAAGAACTATTTAAGCAATTTCTCACAGGCCAACAAGATTATAAAAGGGTTGCACCTTTATATATAATCTTTCTTGCGTGCCTTGAATTTGGGGTGCAGTATTCCCATATGGGTGTTAAAATGATCTTTCAAACTGGGCTCTGGAGTCTTGTTAAATTCTTGAGAAAGGTCAGAAATGCTCAGAGCTGGACAAATATGTTCAAAATCTAGGAGCCAGGTGATACAATTTCGAATTTCAAAGAATAATGTCAAAAAAAATAATGTGGGGTGATGATGCTGGAATGAAAAGTAATATATATATAGTATATTTGCACCCATTTTTTTTTTTTTTTTTACCCAAATCACTTACTACTAAATAAAATTCTAACTTGGTCCATAATTTTTTTTCCCATTTTTTTTTTTTTAGTAGCTGCTCCCCAAAATTTTTAAGTTTAGATTTTGATTTTATTAAAATACCATGATATTTGCACTTTTAAGGCATAAAACACCTGCAACGTGTACATATTTACGTGCAATTCATTAATTACATATTATTAAATGGCCAAGCACTTACCCTAAAGTTCCCAGTCACTTTTTTCTCTCCTTTACACTTCAAGCACGTCAATTATCATCATGTAATCTAGTCGGCATTCAAAGGTTGATAAACTCCTTGCTTATGAGATTCATTCTTTCGGTCATGAAACATCGTGTACTTTTTTTTTTTTTTTAAGTGTAAAGGAGAGAAAAAAGTGACCGGGAACTTTAGAATAAGTGCTTGGCCATTTAATAATATGTAATTATTAAAATACAATTTCCTGATGTTAAATTTTGCACACATAAACTCAAAGTTCCATATTTTCCTTCATATAACCTACAGACTGTGAAATACAAAAATTTTGTGTTTCCTTCTTTAATCCCAGGCAGTGTATAATCCACAGACCATTAAATTCAGAAAAAAAATTCTATGCATAATCTGTGGCACTGTATAATCTGTAGACCATGAAACTCAGAGGAGGGGAGATTTCATTTGTATAATCCGCAGCAGCATATCTGTAGAACCTAAAATTCAGAAAGAAAAAACATTGCCGCATAATCCACACCTTTAATGTTGATCCCAAACAGCAATTTCCAACAGAAAAGTTGAGTTTCACAGGATGACACAGAAGTCCAAAGAAATAAGAAGAAGAAAATCTTATTACAAACAGTAACTGTCATTTTTTAAGTGCTTCTGTGTTACTTTCAAGTGAATAAAGAACAAAACACCTAGTTGTTTTCAGCAGTACCATACTTCATTAGTTAGACCTAAAATTCATGGTATTTGGTATTTCAGAAAATGTTTCAACTAAAGAGCAAATAAAAGCTATAAGTAATGTGATTAGCACAAAAAAACTAACAAATGAGATTTGCAAAATGATTACTCACAGCAATGGTTAAGTGCTGTGAATAGATCAGTGGGCTTCCCACAACATATAACCTTCCATGAACACAAATACTGGGTGGCTCAAAAGTCTGCTTAAATTTCAAAACTTTATAACAAAAGAACAAATATGTGTATTATAGTGCAGTTTGCAGGAAAAGCATAAGACAGTATAGGGATTTCGTTTGGCAATGAAATTTTTTTTTAGTTTGAAAATGCAATGAGACAGCATGCTTTACAATAATCCAAATCATGAAAGATATGCTAATGTGATGCCTTTAAAAGTGCTATGTGATAAGCTGCACATATTCACTGTATGCGAATTGCCTTCATCCTCATTACTGAAAATGGTGTTCAAGAGGAGTGTCGCAATGATGTTAACTTTACCAGATAAAGCCTTATTAGTAAAGCTGTTTATTGTATGCAGAGAATCAGCAACAGAAGCTTTGCTAAAGTTGAGGAAACTGGAAGTTCGCTAGATTGTCCCTGAAGTGGGACACCAGGGATAAGATAATCCCATTCAAATGATAAGGCATACTAAGAGCATCAGTAAATCGTAACATTTCATGGTGTCTTAAATCTGTACTTATACAAACTACAAACTTTACACCAGCTGTTACCGGCAGATATCACACAGCAGGAGGAATTTGCCAGATGGGCTCTGGTACAGATAACTGAGGATTCCCAGTGGTTGTTAAATGTGTTGTGGATAGACTAAGCTGTATTTTTTGTTACATGGCCGTGTCAACAAGCATAACTTATGAATATAGACACAGGATAATCCACATGGGTACACAGAGGAACCACTGCATTTACCACTAGTTATGGTGTGGTGTGGATTCACTGCATTCATCATTCTTGGGCCTTCATTTCTTTGAAGAACCATGCTCCAGAAACATCTGGAAGACGTGTTCACTAAATGCGAATTATATGAAGGTAGGCTGATAAGTAATGCACACAGTCATATCCAGAAAAAGAAATGATGTATTTTCATAGACAAAAATCAAAATGAAAGTATAATATATGTAGTAGGTACAAATTCACATACCTATTTTTCTACGTAGTCGCCTTATCATTCAATACATTTTTCCCAATGTAAGACAAGTTTATGCATGCTGTCAATGCAGAATTCAGGGTTTCTTTGTCTGACCTATGATGTGACAGCGTGCTTTACTTCATCATTTGAGGTGAAATTAGTCCCCTTGAGATCCCTTTTCAGATTTGGAAATAAATTAAAATCGCTTGATGCCAAGTCCGGGATGTAGGGTGGATGGGAGAGAACCTCAGATTTCAGCCTCTGGAGAGCATCAAGTGCTGTGTGAGAAGTGTGCAATCTTGTGCTGTCATGCAGCAACAAAATTGGTGCAGCTGACTTTCTAACTTGACACACAATCCAGAGTAGGTTCTTAATTGTTTCAATGGGTATGGCATTCATTTTGGATGAATTAATCAACTGTGTTTTGGTGATTTTCATCAGTTACTGAAACTGGTCTTACACTGCAAGGTTTGTCAACAAGACTGGCATGCCCCAGTTCACACTGATGAAATTTAATGGCCCAACAATTCACTGTACTTCTGTCAACAGTGTTTCCATCATACACAACCTTTAAACGGCAATGAATTTCAGTTGGCATCACATTTTCAGCACTTAAAATTTCAATCACTGCGCACTTTGAACTTCGTTGACGTATCCTCATCACACAATGCCATGTCAACACGCACTGATTCACAACTGCTGTAAGTAAAGGAATGAAACTTGACACCATTGTGACTGAAGTCATTCCACATTTGCAAGAACAAAATCTGCTACACACAATCACACTTACACAGGATGGTGCACCAGCTCACGTTTCATATCCAGTAAAAACCTTTGTCACCATATATGGTGTGGAAAGGCCAATCAGCAAGCACTACAGCATCTCATGGCCGCCCTGATCTGATCTAGCATTTCTTTAGCTACTGTTTCTTGCAAATTTTACTCGAGCATATTGAGTCACACGCTTTCAAGCTGAAAAATCATCTGAGTGAAGGACAGTGCGGCTTTATGGGGAGGAAGTGCAGTCGTTTAATTGCTGAACCTTCTCCTAATGAAGTCGTAACCGAAATACCCACACAGAAGCAACACACTAAACAGGGAAACTCAATGACTAGCCCAAATATGGATAATATGTTTGGTTTTATACATATTTTCACACAGTAAGATAATAACAAAAAATCTATCCATAAGGCATGATCAAAAAAGTTTCTATTTGCAGTTGATAAGTTCATACAGGCAACAGATATTAAATTTAAAAGTACTTGCTGAAGGCGTTAAGATATTGGTCCCACTGACAAACAAGGCAGAAGATGCTGTTGTGGTAGAAGTCTGTTGTGCACAAAAATCCAATACAGCCTGCTTCACGTCATCATCCGATTAGAACCTACCTCCTTTCAGTGTCTTTTTTCAGCGGACCAAAGAAGAGGAAATCACAAGGGGGAGAGATCTGGACTTTAAGCAGGGTGCTCCAGGGTCTGCCATTTAAGGGCTTGCAATTTGTCCTTTACAATGTTGGCAACATAAGGGCATGCATTGTCATGCAGTATGATTACCCCTTTACTGAGGTTGCTGGGATGTTTATTCTTAATGGCATGATGCAAACAGTTAAGTGTTTTGCAATACAATACTGAGTCGACACTGACACCTGGCTCCTTGAATACTACCAGCAATGGGCCACGGTGGTCAAAGAACACTGTTGCTATCACTTTTCCAACAGATGCTTGCCCCTTGAATTTTTTCGGATGGGGAGAGGGCTCATGCCACCATTGCATGCTCGCAGACTTGGATTTTGGTTGGAAGCACGAAGTTTCATTGCCAGCTACAATGTGCTCCAAGAATGCATTGCCCTCCACATTGAGATGCAGCAAATGTTGCAGAGAGACTGCCATATGATGTGTTTCCTGATCACTACTCAGGGCTCATGGGATCCATTGACAGCACTCTTTATAGTAGGTACCCTAGACCCTGTATGGTGCTTTTAACACTTCCGTAGTTCATGTTGAGGTCACTGGCCATTTGATGAATGGTTACTCATCAATCATTGAGAATAGCAGCTTTCACATTCTTGATGTGATCGGGCATGTTTGATATGGATAGATGCCCAGAACACTGCAAATCATGTATTGTACAGTGACCTTCATGGAATTTTTGACACCATTCCACAAAAGAGGTCTTCAACAAGCATGCATCACCATACACTGCCACCAGTCTAGTCTGGGATGAATTTCTGCAGGTTTCTTTCCTTCAGTGGACAGACAGATAACAGCTCATTATTCTGCTTTGGATGAGCTCAGTAACAATGACGCCATCAATATGTGTATGATTTGTTCAAAAAACACAGCACTATGCCACAATTCGACTGTTACCCCCACAGATTACTAACCGCCTTTATATAGTCTGACTTTCATCAACATTTAGGTCATGCACAGTCTTGCAGTGACCTCGAACGAAAAATTTTTATCATCCCTTAGACATAAAAGAAGTGGTGTTTCCCTTTAATATGAAATCAGAAACATAAGAAAGTGGCATACCATGCTTGGCAATTAAGCCAGTCTCTCACTTTCACCTCCCCCCTTTTAATTTCAGGGTTTAAGAACCATCACGGGCAATTCTTTGGATAAAGTCACCTGCCCCTAATTCAGGACCACTGGTTCCAGGGAAGGCAGAGAGCTACCACAATAAGACAAGCACACCACTCATGCCATAGCTGGAACTCAAACCTGGGTAGAGTTCAAATGACTCATCAAAAAATCTGCACCTCTGACCACTCGGCCACCAGAGCAGCACTCCTTTTCTGTTTCGCACACACACTCTGTACACAAAGCTCAGAATAAAAGTCTGCTTCCATTTTCAATACATATTACTTTCTAATTGTGGACCATTATTTGTTACAAATGTACTTATATCCAGCAAAGAGCTTTTGATTTACATGCATGTCCACTTGATATGCCAACACACACATTCAATCATAATGCTCAAAGCTCCAAGGTACAGCTGTGTTACATGCCAAATTTTATCTTTTCTTTTCCCTCCTCATCTAAACTGTTTTTGGAGTTATAAAATTCAGGAACAAATATTTTAAAAGTGTGCTGAAATACAGAAAACTGTTTCTAAATATAATGGATTTAATGTGGTTAGCAACTGTGAATTAAGCAGTATGTGTCTGAATACATTCACTATAGTTTAAAATGAAATGAGAAAACAGCACTTACTAAAGTAGGAATCTCCACAAAAGATATTATTGAGCAATTATTAAGTACAAAAAACTGGATATTTGGGGCATGGAATACTTCCGCTGATAATTCATCTCCCGTTAACATTGGAACATCATCATGCTCAGTAATAAGGCTTGTCAGACGCACTGCTCCAATGCTCATTGGAAAATGACCTAAGTGATTTACAAGGTGATTCAAGACCTGAAAATAAAGATAGTAATTTCATAATGATACTCATCTGTACAAAAATGTCACCATACTCCTTGTTTTGTAAGTTTTTAATTTCACTAACACATAGCAACAGTACAAAGAGAAAAAAAATTAATTAAAAAAAATAATTTGAGCAGAGGAAGACTACAGTATGAGAAAAAAAAAAAAATAAATGCACAAGAATAAATGGAATAAAAAGGAAAAAAATATTCACAGGAAAAGTAAAATAGATCTTTGCAAATTATATTTACAGGTACAACAGTTATATCAGTACATGTGTGTGTCAGGACAAAAACACATGAAAACTATGCAAATTAATAAGAAGAGAAATCGCTGGATCAAACCATTAGTTATCTCAAATCGGTATATGTCATTGAATCTAATTGCATGTTTGATCACAGGATAATATTCACATTAGGAAATCACACAAATGCAACAAGAATTGTATTGGGTGTGTGCATAAGTTCTACCCATTTTTGTAGGCTACAAAGAAAGGAGAACACAACAAATAACGTACCTAAGATTTCACATAATTGCCATCATTCTGTATGACCTCTTGCCATCTGTCTATGAGTAGGTGAATCCCACGATGGGAAAACTCCTGTGTTTTAGAGTAAAAAAAGTCACGTAATGCCGTTTTCACATCGTCCACATCATCGAAGATTTGAAGAGCGAAGGCGTTCTGTAACGATCGAAAAAGGTGGTAGTCCATAGGTGCCAGGTCAAAGGGAATACACCGGGTGAGGTAACACTTCCCAACCAAAGTCCAGTAATTTTTGCCAAGTGATTAAAGCAGCATGAGGTCTGGCATTATCATGATGAATGATCACGTCTTTGCGATTGACGAGTGCTAGCCGCTTCGATGTCAGTTCTCTCAATCTGTCCAACTGTTGGCAGTAGAGGTCAGCATTTATCGTTCAGTTAGGTGCCGACACCTCTCAGTGGATTATTCCCTGGACATCCCACCAAACACTCGATAAAACCTTTTTGGGATGCAGTCTTCTTTTTGAGGTTGATGGCGCAGGCTCCACACCTTGGCACACAGTCCATCGACGCTTTACATTATGGTACAGTACCTATTTCTCATCACCCATTACAATTCATCCCAAAAAACCCCAAAACGGTTCATTTCTGTGATGAGAAAGCAAAGAAACACAGGTACGGATTCTCTCCTGTGATTACTGTGCAGAAATCTGATGAAGAAACCAGTTATCGAACTTGGTGATGAAGCCAAATGCATGCATCTGTTTTTCGACTGTTGTTCTGTGTACTGTCAATGTTTCCGCTAATTCCTGAACGGTTGGATGTGGGTCACTTGTTATTGCTTGGTCCACATCCTCATCAGAAACCACAGATGGATGTACAGAACATGGTTGATCTTTACAGCTTCTGTCTCCCCCCCCCAGAATTTCCGAAACCAACGATAACATGAGCTATCATCATTTGCATCCTCCCCATATACTTGACAGATGTTGCGCCAAGCCATGGCTGCAGTACTGTCTTTATTGAACTTGTACAGTAAACAATGTCTAATGTGCTCTTTATTGCATGCCATGTTACACCGTCCATGATTTCCGTTACGAATGACTTACTTGGACAAACCTAGTGCCTCTATATGCTCTACTGCTCCATGCTTTATTGGCCAAAAATTCAGCATCGCAGCATTATCTGTGATGTAACTACTCTGATCACAATTTGCATCTATTACAAAAACGTGTAGAACTTTTGCACACACCTAATAAAACAAAGAAATACCATTTTTTTATTACATTTGGCACAAGATGATAGCATTTTAAGTTCTCATTTTAATGGCTGCCTGTATATTTAATTCAAACAACAAGGAGGACCAATTGTCAAACACAAAATTAAACTCAAGTTTGCTTACAATACGAAATTGTTAGACATAAGTGCAATTGGCATGTTACAGCATAGTAAAAATTTAAAAAGTTCTAAACAATGGGCCACCACACTACAAGTACACTGCTTGTAGCACTTGCAATGTAAAGTCCCAAAAGAGAAAGCAAGGAAAATTAATCCACCTGCTGAATGTGGAATTAGTCTGCTGATTAGGAATAGCACACTAAAGAAACATGCTCCAAAAGAAACAACTACCCTATGAAGTGGTTGGGAAAACTAAAACAGCAAAATTCCTCAGGAAAATAAGGAGTCTAATACATTGATTGAATAAGGAGCATGCAATTTAAGAAGATACATGTAGGATTTACAAGCACCGTTACATCAGCAGAAAAGACTAGACTCCATATGATAATAAAGACTTCATAATACAGACCATGTGGGATGCTAATTGCAAGTTACACCAGTTCTTGCATATTCTAACAGGCAAATTCATATTACTACATGAAGTAGAGGGGTGCAATTCCATAATTTCTCAAATGAAACATCAGAGAAAATAATCATCACAGAAAACAATTCTGACTTACATTTCTGGCAGCAAGTCGAATAACGCTATGATTATTGTCAGCTTCTCGATGGCGTGATGGGGTTCTACTAAAAGAATTTTCATTAGCTCCCGGTGTTTTCTCGAGAGTATTTTGATTCTTGGAAGGCACAGTTTTTCGAGTAGGTGAATCTAACAAGTTATCAAGCTGAATATTTGGATCAACATCAATGCCAAGTTCTACTAGATCTGGTGCAGCTTTGATGTGTTCACTACTTGTAGCATCTATACCACTTGCAGCAGAATTAAGTACCTGCAAAAATGAGGTATGCAATTTATCAGAAGCAAGATCTTTCATGCATAACAGAAACATACAAATATCAAATATTATAAACATTAATCTTACCTAATGAAATATATGAAACTTGATGCACTATTACATATGGAATTTAATGAACTATTACAGTCTTGAGTGACTGATGAAAAAGTCTGGAATGTTACTAAAATTCTACAAACACGGTTCATACACATTTACAGAAAATAAATTCCAGGACTTTTCCAGGAGTTCACCAAAACATTCCAGGAGCTAAAATAGTTACTAGAATTATAGTGCTGTTTTAGAGTGTTCTTCAGTGTGTGTTACATCTTTGATGAAGGGTAAAATTTCCCCATATAAAAATTGCACAGTACAAAACTTATATGAAGCAATCTGGAACTTAGTAAATTGATAATAATACAAAATTTTGTCAAGGCACTGAAAATTCTCTATTCCATAGTCATCTATTTGTACACATATTGGCAGCAGGGAGGCCAGATATCAATCTCTGTCAATGAGCAAAGCATGTGCTAGAAAGAAAGGCCATCTTGGACAAGCGGAAAGGTTTCCACATCCTATTGCGACTCCAACTGCACACAACTGCTATACTACAAATCAAAGTAGCTGGAAATATGGCACTCAAACACCTTGCACTGCAGCATCACATGAGATGAAATTGATGCATCACGTCCTCACACTCCATGGAAGGAAGTGACCTCATCTTGAGCAGAAGCTGCAGGGAGCTAGAATGAAGTGACCCAATCAATCCAAACATTTCAACCAATTTTTTTTTTTTTTTTTCACTGCAAGAAAAATTTCCAGGACTATTTCAGGACTTATTGTATATACCTTTCAACTATACAGTTGTGATATTTTGTACTGTTTATCAAGTTGTATGCATATCAAAGTGCTTGCGGGAAACTTAATCATCTTTGTCTGACATTGAATTTTCACAGTTGAATGCCACTGAATATTAAAAAATTTACAGCTTTTATCTATATAATATTTTATTTTAAATTTTTAAATATTCAGTGGCATTCAATTGTGAAAATTCAATGTCAGACAAAGATGATTAAGTTTCCCGCAAGCACTTTGATATTCATACAATGTGAGAAACCGTACAAAATATCACAACTGTATAGTTGAAAGATATATACAATAAATCTTATAACCATGTAATGAAATTCAACACCAAAGTGTGTTTAAAGAACTAATTAAATGTAACTATTTCAGGACCTTTTACAAAAATACGAAAAATCAAGAACTTTCCAGGCCCGGAAAAAGGGAAATCAAATTCTGGGACTTTTCCAGAATTCCAGGGGCCATGCAAACCCTGTATAAATGATACTCAATAGCAAATTTACATGGACTTTGAACCCGAGTAAAGAGAGATGTTCTGAAAACTTTTAAAATACACAAATGCAAGCATCATACAAGAGATAATGTATAATAATAATAATTATATGATTATGCACTTTGTAAGATACATAAATTGTACCTTCTCACATGTCTTTTGTATCATCTTTCCCACAGATGAATACTGACAAACCATGGATACAAAGCTAAAACACAGAATTGTCACTGAGTTCCTGATGATAATGGGCAGCAGCACTTCCAATATTTAAGGTGTGCAGTGAGCAAGATAATCCATATCAGAAGTGTGCAAAGATGGGGGAAGAAGTTTACCATGGGAGAACCAAGTATCAAGAAAAAACCACAAAATGGGAGGCTGCCAGTAGAGAGACTACAATTATCAAAACTTGTACTAACAGAAAGTTTGGAGGCCAAATAGGTTACTCATCAGCTTATACCTGATTCGCAAATTTTTGGCTTGCTATTATTTGCATGGAATTTTTGTATGTAAATGTTTGCTAAACAACTTGCTTAGATTTAGACTGATTCTGTATAGCCATGACTCTGCTGAAACCATGATTGCACCAACTTCGACTTTTTACACACAGATTATGATTTACACACTCACTACTATGTCCAAAAATGAAAATCTATGCATCAGTTCTGCACAATCAATTATTGAGAATAGATAAATAAAAATGTTAAGCTTTGCTACAAACTGGATAAAAGTGCTAATTAGACCTATAATATGTTATAAAAGTCTTGTGGTAATGCAGCAGTATCAGGTTCAGGTATATATGAATAGTACAGTCATTTTCACACTTAACAAGAGAAGTCAAAAATGATGTCAGGTTAAACCACCCTTCCACACTAACAGCTAAAAACATTCACTGTGTGTCAACATTTAAGTTAAAATTAGCATGTTATAATTCAAATGTTGGTAGATAAGCTTGGCATTTGCAAAAGAACATCCATCCATCCATCCATACATACATACATACCATAATTTTTGGGCTAAGAGCCGTGGCTCTTACGTTACTAAAAGTGAAAATTTTCGGGTGTGCGGCCCTTATGCCGAATTTGTTTTTAATAAGACGACTGTTTCTTCCCTCCCTTTTTTTTTTTTCATGCAGATGCTTAGTAAATTTTTTTCAAACGTATTTTTTTTTTTTCACAAACTTGACTGATTGCCCCCCCCCTTCTGCTCATACATTAGACATGTCTATTTAAATGCTAACTTAGCTGTCCTGATGCTGGTTTAGGAGGGAAAGACGGGGGAGGATGGGGAAATGCTCATGTAGGTCTTAAGGATAGGAGGTTTGTTTGTGAAAGGAATACCTGAATCAAATGCCATTTGCATGGGGGAGTGGGGGAAGCACATCCTGTGGCAGTAGCATGGAATGTTAAGAGATGGGGGATGGAATGGGGACATAAGCACACAAACCAGTAGCGTGATGTCCGAGGCTTCTGTGGAGAGCACGCCCAGGGTATCTCTTTCATTGGATGCAGCATACATCATGCAGGCAAGGGAAGGAACATTGATTTTCACTGGGGTGGGGAGACCGGTTTGATGGGCACTTCCCTGAACCAAAGCTTAAGAACATGAACAATGCAAAAGCCTGCCCCAGGATGATTCCATTAGCAGTGACCTATTCCAAACAATACTGGCAGGACAGAAAGACAAATTCTGTTCACTCTTCTTGGTTAATCTGACATGCAATACAGGTGTTCGTTGGCTCTGTGGCTCCTGAGTTTTGCTTCGATGTTAATTTTTTTTTTTATTGACTGACGATAGTGGAAGTTGAAGGCTTCGGCTGGAAATGCTTTCTCACTAATAAGCGCTGTAGCATTATCATCTGATATTAACAATGGGTGATTAATTTAATACTTGGCTGAAGATAAAATCTTTTCACAAACGCAAAAGAAAAAAGAAGAGAGAGCTTTCGCATTCATATAAAAGCGGAGCTCAACGTGAAGGCTCAGTGCGCAGTAAATGAAAGTAGGTTAAACCACTTGAAAGAAAAAGCAAGAAAGCAGAGACACCGCCGCTGTTTCGAAGTGGTTGGCGGGAGATCCGCGAACACGTGCGAGGCAGCTGGTAAAGGACGCGTGCGATTAAAGAAAACATTAATCGAAAGCATTACAAGTCATAATTTATAAGTTAATTACTTCTAAGATGGATTCTATTGCGGTGAACAGAGAACCATCCTGTAGCAGACATCCACTTTGATTGGAATTTAGGCAATTGTGCGGTTTTATGAGCAATGCAATATTCTAATGGGAGTCTTAAGATTAACTGTGATTTATATTGATTACATAAATGGTTTTGAGCATTTAATAAAGGCAAACAAATAACATCATTAGCATGATTAATAAAAAATGTATTGGGTATATAAATAAGTTTTGAGGGATTTCCGCTTGGTGTCGTACTTATTACTGCTCGCATGTATTTTAAGGTGGCAACACTACGATATTGTAGTACGAGACGCCAGCTGTCAGAGTCAGTATACGACGTTCGATTGAGGTGCGAAGACGTATTTGTTTTACTCGATGGAAAATGGCAACTTTCGTCCCGACAAAACAGCATTTGCGGGAAGTGTTAGTGCATTACTTTATTGTCAAGAAAAGTGCTGCCGACAGCTATTGCTTAATGTCAGAAATCTATGGTGAATATTCCCCATCTATAAAAACATGTGAGTATTGGTTTAGACGATTCAAAAGGAACGATTTCGATGTCAGTGATAAAGAATGTTCTGGACCATCCAAAGAAATTGCTGATGACGAATTGGAAGCTTTACTCAACGAGGATCCGTGCCAGACTCAAAAAGAACTAGCAGCAGCATTAAATGTTAGTCAACCATGCATTTCACAACGTTTAGGTGCCATGGGAATGGTGCAAAAAGAAGGGAATTGGGTTCCACATGTTTTGCGGGAAAAAAGACCTTGAATGTCGAAAAACCATTTGCGAATTGCTGCTTCAAAGGCAAAAAAGAAAATTTTTTTTGCATTGTATTATTACTGCCGACGAGAAATGGATATGTGATACGACGTGATTTGGTTGTTATTATTCTATTACGATGATGAACTTACTTCTGAAAAAATGCAAATATTACCAATTTTATTTTTAAAAAGAAGAAAATGGCCGGTGATCAATCTAGGGACCCCAATTAAGAATTTTTCATTATCAACGACTAACACCCCAGGTACGATCCTTAAAAACTCCCAGTAAATGGAAGGTGATTCCACCACCACCGACAAGAGAAATTCACATACGACAAAATAATTTGATTAAACATATGTTCCAGGTTAACTATAAATTTATTTTGTGCCCCCAGGCACATGTTGGAAAAACACTCGATACAAGGAAACTTTAGGTGGCTAGGCTGAATAAAAAAGAATTTAGCTATGAATTTTAGAGTCCAGAGTATGTTGACAGTCCTAAATAATCCTCTCAGAAACCCTGGTCTGCAAACCAAGTAGTTTTCACCTGTGTGGTTTAGAGGATGAAGGAGGTAAGTGGCACAATTTGGTTACCAGCCTGCCTTACAAAAAATCTTTAAAGAATGTGATCATTCACTCAAAGAGTGCTAAGAGCTTAATGCTCGATGTGCATATCTGATACCGGTTGAACCTTGAGCTAAATGCTCTTTATAATTTAGATGGTTAAGAGTGACATTTTATTCTTTTTTTTTTACAACACACTGATTTTGATCAGTTACCTGGAAAAATCTCTTTCTTACTTTACAGTACAGAAAACCAAACAAACAAAAATGTCAAGTCACTTTCCTCTCATTTGAGCTAACAAAAAAAACCCCTGTTCTAACAGAAAACCAAAATTAATAATTTCAATCCATTTCTTTGGTCACTGGCATTAACTAGACATTTTTACAAAAAAAATTACACAATGACATATTACATTTGTTGGTTCTGGCCAGACCATTAATTCCAAACATACATTTGCATTTCTCTATTTTCCTCCCCTTTTAATTTCACCTTCCCCCCATTTTTTCTCTCACCCCTGAATTTTAACCTTTTACATCATTCCATTTCTGATCAAGACACATAATTTTTTTTTTTCAATTTTAGGTGGTACTCATTTTTTTTTCTTTGTTTCTCCTCCTCCTTAAATTTTCCTTTTGATGCCGAATTGGAATTGGTGTTTGTGCTGTCGCTACGAGAGCCGGCACGCCGTGGAAACGGGGCCTGATGCACTTATGATGACATGGTAGGATTTTCCCTCTTCTCCTTCCTGTCTTTTATTCTTTTCTTACTTACTCCCGATGCCGGCCTTTGAGGAGACTTTCTCTCTCACACACGGCGACAGGCGGCAGCGATGTTACCGAGCGAGTTACGAGGCGTAATGCCCGCTAGTGCCTCGGGACGATGTCAAGCACTTTTTCGCGCCATCTCGGCAGCAGAGTAAATTTTGAGCCATGGAAAAATTTGAAAAGAAAAGGATCGTTCCTACCGTTCTTGGGCCATCGCGGCCGCACGCTGGAAGGTTACGGCAGTTTCGGCATCCGGACGTCCGTCGTTCGGACTCCCTCCTTTACTCGAATTTTTTTTTTTTTTTTTTTTTTTTTATTGTGGGACTCTCCCTTACGAAGTCTGGTATCGAAGTGTCGAGCAGCACGCAAAAATTCTCCGCTCCTCGCCGAATCCCTTGCGCACGCGCCCGAAATGGCGGAAGGCAGTTGGCCCGAAGTTAAGTCAGAAGGCGGAGAGAAAGACGCAATTCCCAGAAATCGCTGGCTCGCATCTTTTCGGAGTCAGGCTTGAACTTTGACCCACGAAAACGGGCGCTGCGGTGAACCTCGCAGAATTCCGCCCAAATCCTGACGTGTTCCTGTGCCAAGCGAAAAACGCCTTCTCGAAGTAAACAAGAGCATAAATAAATCGGTCTTTCTGCACTGGTAAAGCTGGGAAAACGTCCTCCCAGATGCCATTCTACGAATTTATCGCTTTTAGAAAAGCGACACCAGAAACTGTAGCCATTTTCGTTCTTTCTTTCTGAACAAAGACTTTTAGAGACCACCTTTACAAAAATTCATTAAACAAATTAACTAACATTAACGAACATCGTTACAACTTCGTAACGCATAAAAATCGAATTCTCTCTAGCTACAGGTACGACGATCGGAATTACGAAAAAATAGCGTAACGCAACGATGTGTTATTTTGCCCTGATGCATTAAGCCGCAATTTTATTCTTTTACTAAATGACTATTAAATATCCTTGACGATAGCGCACGCGCAATTAATTTACGAAAGTCTCTTCGTTACGGAGCGATCGCCGACCCGCTTTTGTATCAGTCGCTGAATTATACTATCACTAGTTAATACCAAGTAAGATTCATACTAAAACCAACTAAATATTAATACTAAGCAAGATTTTAATTACGAAAGGTTACTAAATTAAGCCCGATACACACAACGACGATTTTAATACACGCTACTGACATATGGCATAAACACGCGTTTTTTCTCATTAGATACCACTACAATAAGATAAAATACTTCAAACACTACATGTTTACAAATTACTTTTCCATTATTAAAGCTTACATAATAATACAATAAAAGAAATCGCGATAACGACGGTAAATACGGAACTACAACCTTACAATTTTTCTTTTCATCGCTACGTTATCCCGACGATCAATAACGCTGAACGCCGCGGCGTCGCCGATAATTTTAAACTGATACATCTAACACTATACATATATAAACTGCACTATACACTTAAGAAACTAAGGCAAATCAATTCATATACACTACATCATATACTGCACTAAAATAAACTTCACTAATATCTCTTCCCTGAAAGTAAACAGTGCACTAAAAAAATGCAATGGAAGGAAGGAAGAAAAAACATTGCATGAAAGAACAACAACAAAAAAAACCAGCAATATAGCATGATGTCAAACTTTCTTAAATCTACTTCCCAGCTAGTTACACATCCCTTAACTAGAAACAGACATCACAAGGCTAACTTACTTAGACCTATTCACATAAATTTAACTACATACACAGAGATCAACACTTCACAGAGAAATCAGAAAGAAAATAAAATAAATGAAAAGAATTTACTTGATTTTTCTTGACGCTTAAATCTATTTATTTTTTCTAACTCCCTCCTTGCCAAAGGGATTTGAGATCATCTCATGACAAAAATTATCACTCTCATTGAGAGTGCGTGGATCTGGTGATGGTTTTTCCGATCCAAAAATATTGGCCCATTAATTTAGAGATCGGAAAAACGCCAACAGATCATATGGTATGATAACCCTAAACGGCAGAAAGCATGGGTGAAGCCAGGTGAACCAGGTCCTTCAACGCCAAAATGCAATACCCATGGTTCAAAGGTAATGCTGTGTATCTGGTGGGACCAGAAGGGTGTGATCCACTATGAACTGCTGAAACTGTCAAAAACTATTGCTGGTGATCGGTATCGAACCCAATTAATGCGTTTAAAACGAGCTCTAACGCAAAAACGGCCGGAATCTGAGAATGGACACAACAAAGTCATCTTACAGCATGACAACGCAAGAGCACATGTTTCTCGACCTGTGAAAAAGTACTTTGAAGGATCCGACTGGGAAGTTCTACCCCACCCGCCATATTCGCCAGATATTGCGCCATCGGATTACCATTTGTTCCGGTCGATGCAGTCAGCACTTTCTGGAAAACGGTTTAGTTCTTATGAAGACATCAAAAATTGGCTGGACAATTGTATCTCTTCCAAGGAACCGGAATTCTTCATTCGAGGCATACGTTCACTGCCAGAAAGATGGGGTAAAGTTGTAGCTTCAGAGGGAGCATACTTTGATTAATATTAAAATATTGTTTCTGTTCTCTAACAACATGTTTTGTTCACCTCAAATCCCTCAAAACTTATTTATATACCCAATATAAAAAAAGCTTTTGCCAGTATGAAAAAATAAGTGCATAAATAAAGCAGATCAACACTGAGTTGCAGAATTAGTCTTTGAAGTATACATATAGTGCGTCACATAAATATAGAGACAGAACAAATTCTTGAATAAAAAAGAAACAACAACGAGCTGAAATGTACACCTCATATTTATAGCAAAAATAGCATAGGACATGCAGCTGCACAGTAGTTTGACGGAAACATAACAATTCCAACGCAAGTACAAGAAAAAAACAGAAATATGTTGTCTCAAAAATATAAAGACTTACTAGTTATGAGCACCTCCGGTACGAATAGTGGAGCCGTTGTTCCGAATAACACTGAAAACCTGATTGGGCATGCTGTCCACCAAGTGATGTAAGTGTTCTGGACGGCGTGGTACCAGCTTCGTTCAATCTGCCCTTTCAATGCCACCACACTTGAGAACTGCCGTCCATTCGCATACACATCCCGAGCTAGGATACCCCAAAGGTTCTCGATAGGGTTCAGATCTGGACTGAGTGCTGGCCAATCCATTACGGTCACATGATGAGTGTTAAACCAGCTTTTCATTGATGCAGACCGATGGATAAAGTCTGCTGGAACAGATAATCAACACCCGCTAGAGTTTCGGCAAACGGTAGAAGGTGGCTGCTGAGTATGTCCTGATACATTTTGGAGCTTTGTCTGCCTTGCAGAAAAGTGATATCCATTGTCCCTTTGAATGCAAGAGCTCCCCAGACCATCACAGATCCCCCTCCTTTCTGTCTGCTGAGAAGGTGCATGGCTCATGTTGTAAATCATGCCAATAGCAGTTCCAACCGTCAGGGTCGTCCAAGTTGAACTTTTTCTCATCGGAGAAAATAGTTGTGATTCACTCGTCTGTCCAGTGCATGTGGCTGCTTGCCCATAACAATCTAGCTTCCTTGTGGCGCCGCGTGAGGTGTGGCAGACGGCGCATCTTACGGAGCACAATGTTGCGACTTTCCTTGATTCGTCGATGAACTGTGTCCTTTGAGACGGTGACACCAACAGTCCGAGAAACTTTACGTAGTGATAACCTTTGGGATGAAACTAACTGCACGATGGCACAATCATCTCATTTGGTTGTTATTCGAGGCCTTCCAGGCCATTAACGCACCTTGTTTCAATAAAGTCTTATAAATGACTGCCATACTCCTCCCCATGGCTTTACAAATTTTCGCTACAGGCAATCCATTTGCTCTCAGTCTCCAAATCTTCTGCACCTCCTCACCAAAAGTTGACTGTTGCGTGGCATTTCGGCAAATGAATGTCTGACGGCAGGTCCACTGTCTTTTGTAAGCTGCACCGAATTACGGCACATGCGCGTGCGTACAACATGCTAATTTGTACATCTCATTTGCATGTAGCTACTTTACATAGTTGTCTTTATATTTATGAGACACCTAAAATTACACTATTTCACTTTGTGGTGTTCTTTTCACACAATCCGGTCGTCTCAATGGATCGAAACGTTTGTTGATGGGTTATGTCTAATTAGGTACCACTTCAGTTTCCAACCTATATTCGCATTGCGTTCACAGCGCAAAGTCGACTGTCTCTATATTTATGCGACACACCTTATAATCACGTTGGGTGTGAGTTAATTCATGAAAATAAGGAAGATAATTTAGTTTTCTGAGCAGCACCATGACTTCACAGGTGCGGCCCTTACGGCAACTTTTGCTTCCAAGATCGCAAAATTTCTCACCTGCGGCCCTTACGCTGATGCGGCTCTTAGTCCGAAAATTACGGTACATACATACATACATACCCCTAAGATGTTCTCTGTGATTCAGAAGTCAGCTCCTCAAGGAAAGCTGATCTAACAGATTAAGGTTTAAAACTAATGAAAACTTGATTTTACTTACTGTCAAACATCTCCATTTAGAGCAATCTCAGCACACAACTCAAGCTTCACTGACATCCATCACATGTCTCACACAAAACCTGTTGTACCTCTTGCTCATTATCTTTCTCTCATGAAGACATTCCTGAATCTGGTCCAAAAGAATCTCTCATGGCCTGTTGTACCTCTTGCTCATTATCTTTCTCTCATGAAGACATTCCTGAATCTGGTCCAAAAGAATCTCTCATGGCCTGTTGTACCTCTTGCTCATTATCTTTCTCTCATGAAGACATTCCTGAATCTGGTCCAAAAGAATCTCTCATGGCCTGTTGTACCTCTTGCTCATTATCTTTCTCTCATGAAGACATTCCTGAATCTGGTCCAAAAGAATCTCTCATGGCATTTTGCCTACAGACCTGACAAGGTGGTGGGGGTAGGGACATGTAAATTCAAAACTCCTGCGTTAGAACCTAACAAAGGAGTAGAAGAAAATTATTCATCCTCAGATTTGTGATGCTCCTTTGCAAATGGTGTGCAATGATGACTCATTTTGCTGCTGCACATGAATGCTGGTGCATGCAGCATGATCCTTAAACCAAATGTCAAAGCACTCATTGGAAAAGTACACAATCACCTGCCCTGATAAAACCTAGCACACAACCATTGCAAACAAAGATGATGTTGTTTGCATTTTTTATCACAAAGGTATAGTGCACCTTTGTACCTTGACCATTTTCTCTCCAAGAGGAGCTTCAACCACGATGAAGTTATTTACCACGCATTTGAAGACTTCATTCGCCTCCAGCAAACTGTAGTTTTTTTTTTAACTTTTTTTAACTTTGTATGAACACCCTTTAAACCCCCCATTGGCAGAACTGTATTGACATCGCTGGAGACTATTTTAATTGATCAGGTATGTTGCTTCAACTTTTATGCTTGTTTTCAGTGCCACAATTAAATTGGTCACTTCAACAGCAACAACTCAATACAATTAAATAAACATTTACCAAAGTATGCGACTTTATGGACAAAATACAAATTAAAGAAAAATAAAGTATTAAAAGACGACCACAAAGAGTGGTTAAATTGTCACTTATTCCCAGACATTTTTGTTGGATTTCATAACACACATAGTTATGCCACCATTATATGGCCACCATTCAGCCACACATACACAAGGAAAAGAAAAAAAAAAAAAGGAGATGGGAGAATATAGCTAATGTCTCTGACTATTAATAAAATAACATTTTTCATTTAGCCAAAATTTAACAAGGCCATAATTCCATGGATTAAAATTCAGTTTAAAAATCTTATATTAACGCAAGATTTTATGATACAAGAGCAACGTCGATTGATACATTTTTTTAAACAAGTGTGAAATGAAGACAAGACATAGCAATGACTTACATGTTCAGCTTGGGTAAGGGGGACATTGCACCAATGAAGATGACAAATCAGTTATCCTGTGCAGAAAATAATGGCTTACTGAGCTGACAATTTAGTTTTTCAAAATCAAACTTTTTACTGGGCCAGTAACGGAGTTATTCATAACAAATTTTTATGAAAAGTGGTAGGAATATATTACATCACTGGTTGAGTTTAAAATGCAATAAATAATGCTGATGGAATTAAATCAATTGCAGAAGTGAATTCCACAAAAAAAAAAAAAAAAATATATATATATATATATATATATATATATATATATATATATATATATAGCTTAAGGGATGTAAGGTCAGGTGATGCGTAACATCACAGCCTCTCCTTGACAAATGTCAACCCCGCCTTCTCGTGGTGCATCCTGTTCCCACTAAAGGGGCTCTGACGACCGCCAATAGCGGTATAACTATACCATCGGGATTAGAGGAAATTCTATCCCACACTCACCAACCCGCTTGGCCAGCGTGGTGAGTTATGGCCAAACCCCTCCAAAATGATTCCACAACATAAATCTTGGCCCTCAGTCTCCGGCAGCTGGAATGTACCTGGCCAAGGCAGCGGCCAGTGCGACATGAAGGCAGAGGGTGCTAAGAATCCCCGGAGGACCGGACTAGGCTGCCATCTGATGCTGACCTTGGCTACTTACAATGGACGCTCCCTATCTTCTGATTCAAGGCTTCTTGAATTGGAAGAGGAACTACAAAGGACCAAGTGGGACATCGTGGGGCTAAGTGAGGTAAGGAGAAAAGGAGAAGATCTCATCGAACTGAAAAGTGGACATCTCTTCTACTATCGTGGGACAGATACTGGCAGAACTAGTGGTGTTGGATTTATAATAAACAAGAAACTGAAGGATAAAGTTGTAGAAGTTGAAAGTTCCTCTGACAGAGCTGCACGACTTGTTATCCAACTCTCAAAAAGATACCAGGCTCAGATTATTCAAACTTATGCACCCACCACAAGTCATCCTGAAGAAGAAATTGAAGAATTTTATGAGGAAATTTGTCATCTAAATAATAAAGGTAAGCAGCACTTGAAAATAATTATGGGAGATTTCAATGCAAAAATAGGGCAACGGCAACAGAATGAAACTACAGTAGGTAAATTCGGTCACGGCAACAGAAACCAGCGTGGAAATACTCTCGTTGAGTTTGCAGAGGCAGAAGGGTTTTTCATCTTGAACTCCTTCTTCAAGAAAAAGCCACACAGGAAATGAACATGGAGACATCCAAATGGGACGACAAGTGAAATTGATTTTATTATGTGTAACAAAAAATTCGTCATAGAAGACTGCAGTGTGCTAAACAAGTTCAACACAGGTAGTGACCATAGTTTGGTGAGATGTAAGATGCACCTCAACACTAAACTTGAACGTGGCAAGCTCATAAGACAAACAAAATCTATTGACATAACCAACCTTAAAAAACACCATAATACCTTCAAGTTAGAACTGAAGAACAGGTTCTCTGCTTTAGAAGGCCTAACATCGGAAGAAGTGGACATCTCTGAAGTTAACAGAAAAGTAACCAAAGCTCTTATGGAAACAGCAACAAAATTAGCTGGGTCTAAGAACAAGTTGCATGTAAATAAATTATCAGGAAAAACGAGAATGTTGATGCAAAAAGAAGAGAGACGAGGACAACTAAAGAAGATGTGACTTCCAAAGTGGAATATATAGAGCTATGCAAGACAGTAAGAAAAAGTATCACTGAAGACGTAAGAAAATTCAACTGTAAACTAGTGAGGAAAGCAATTGAAAACAACCAAAGCCTAAAGATAGCAAAGGGACATCTCAGTAAGGGAAGAAAACAGATTATGGCACTGAGAAAAGAAGATGGTTCTGTAACAAGAAATAGAGGCGAAATTTTGACAAGAGTGAAAGATTTCTACTCCAAACTATATGAAAGGGATGATACATGCATTCCAGACATCATGAAAGATACCAGTACCAGAGTTCCTCCAGTCCTTCCATCAGAAGTTGCACATGCAATCAAGAACATGAAGCGGGGAAAAGCTCCAGGAGAAGATGGAATTACTGTAGACATCATACAAGAAGCAAGTGGAGAAATCGAAACAGTACTCGCCCAAATTTTCACTCGATGCCTTAATGAAGGAAAGATTCCTGAGGATTGGAACACCGCTACAATGATCCTGCTACATAAGAAAGGTGACATTGAGGATCTCGGAAACTACAGACCTATCAGCCTCCTATCAGTAGTTTATAAAATCTTCACTAAAGTTCTTTCACACCGCTTGAAGGTAACACTGGACATGGTTCAACCGAGAGAACAAGCTGGATTCAGGAGTGGCTACAGCACAATAGATCATATCCACGTGCTGAGAGAACTAATTGAAAGAGCGAGGGAATATGAACTTACATTGTGCATGGCTTTTATCGATTATGAAAAAGCCTTTGATTCAGTGAAACCATCAGCAGTTACAATGGCTCTGAAAACCTGCGGTATTGAAGATGCATACATTAATATTATTAATAACATCTATGAAAATGCAAGTGCAAAGATTAGGCTGTTTGAAAATACAACACACATAAAAATTGGAAAGGGAGTGAGACAAGGTGACACCATATCTCCGAAGCTCTTTAATGCCACATTGGAGGGTGTTTTCCAGTCGCTGAGCTGGGAAAACAAGGGGATAAAGATTAATGGAGATTATCTAACCCACCTTCGTTTTGCTGATGACGTAGTCATTTTTGCAACTACCCCATCAGAGGTACAGAGTATGATCCAGGAACTTGCTGACAAGAGTAAAGAAGTGGGATTAAAAATGAACTTTCAGAAGACAAAAGTGATGTACAATGCTTTTACAAGAAATGAAGATTTATCGATTGATGGAGAAAAGCTGGAAATAACAGACACGTACGTTTATCTTGGACAGCAGATATCAAGTGAGGGTCACATTGATGAAGAAATGAATCGGCGTACAAAACTTGCCTGGAGAGCTTTTGGAAGAAACAGCATAATTTTCAAGAGCAATATGCCATTATGTCTTAAAAGAAAAGTGTTTGATCAATGCATCCTTCCAGTGCTTACGTATGGTGCAGAGACGTGGACCTTAACTAAAAGAGACATACAAAGGCTGCAGACAACTCAAAGTTGCATGGAGAGGTGCATACTTGGTGTAACCAGGAGAGATAAGAAGAGGAACTCGTGGATCCGAAAAATGACAAGAGTGGAAGACATCATGATCAGAGTTAAATCCCTGAAATGGCAATGGGCTGGACATACTGCCAGAAGGACAGATCATCGATGGACAGCCGAAATTTTAGATTGGATTCCAAGGGACAGGAAAAGACCCAGAAGAAGACCACATGGGAGATGGGTGGA
The DNA here is from genome assembly GCA_039090855.1 of Macrothele yani. Lineage (NCBI taxonomy): Eukaryota > Metazoa > Arthropoda > Arachnida > Araneae > Macrothelidae > Macrothele > Macrothele yani. The sequence goes on along the minus strand of CM077016.1, from coordinate 67,678,404 downwards.
TGAAATTCGAAAGTATGCAGGGGTGACATGGAGGAGACTGGCACAAGACAGACCGTTGTGGAGGAAACTTGGGGAGACCTTCGTCCAGCAGTGGATTGATAATGGTTGACAATGATGATGATGATATAGCTTAAAAATGGTATTTTGTTACACATTATATAAACATACTTTTGATTCTCTAACTCTATCATTACTTTATGAGGGAGTAAGGTCCATGGCACATACAATACATTTCAATCATAATCCTACTTGACATTACTTGGCATTATGATATATAGATGGCAATGATATATACACAACAAAATTATAATAATAATAACAACCAGAAATTTACAAACCTTCAAAACACTAAGAAGAGGTGGCTCCCATTCACTTGTAACACCAGTAAGAAAGTTCTGGTGCATGCACATACACCACTCTCCCAGACAATGAATAAGGGACAAAATGAACTGTATTAAAAAAAGAAAGAAAGAGAATTACTTGCATGTACTTCAAAAGCACTGAAACATGTTATCAAGCAGCTTTAAAACTGCAAGATCATCACAGAATTTAGTGACACAATTATCAGAATTTATTTTCCATTTTTCCATTTTGTTTATTTATTTTTGCTAAACATAGGTGCATTACTTTTCCTTTGAACAGTTATCTAGCTGTTGTGCCCAGATGCATATAAATCCCTTTCACTAATTAACCGTAATTCTTACTCAGCTTTTCAGCACTTGCATTCTATTATGCAGCAATAGTTGCTTAACTTAAAAATGCACAGACAAGGACTTTTTTAATGAAGCACATTTCCAAAAATAATACAGATTTTCACTTTTTAAAACCCAGGCACTGTGATTTATTAATGCACATTGAAAATCTTACAAAAAAGTAATAATATACTAAAAGTAATGAGCATGCATAATGTACAATTAAACAAAGGCATACACAGAAAACAATATCAGTGACAAATGAATATGTCTGTTTAATTTTCTACAAATTACTTGGACCAATCCACAGACTTCCTGCCAATGTTAGTTGTAAAATCCTGTTGTGGTGGAAGTCAATTACAGCTATTTTCAACCAGTCGTGGGTATCCTTATGAACTGTCCCATCATTCACAGGCAGCCCAGACCCTATCTGGTCCTTTAAGGGCCCAAACTGGTAGAAGTGTTTGGGGGAGGGGGGGGGGTTAAGTCTAAGCTACAAGGAAATTCTCTTAACACATGTTTCCAATGTCAGTAATCCAGTATGAGCTCAATCCCTGTCTTGCTGAAAGATGACAATATTTTTAACAGACACTAATCATTGAATGCATAGCATAGTTAGCTGAGCATTTGAATGCAATAAACCTCAAAGATTTCCCCTTATATATTAACATATAAGGGAATTTTCCCTTATATATTAAACTCAAAGATTTTCCCTTTAGGCATAAAATATACCAATACATAAGACTTGGAATCCCAAGAAACATAAGCCATAACTTTAACAACCAAGGATACAGTTTTTAGCTTGTTCTTTGTAGAGCATGTGATGTGTTGCCATTCTACACTTTGCCTTTTGGTTTCTGAGTCAGAATGGCAAAACCAGCTTTAATCTCTCACCACAAACTCAACAGGAAGTCATTTTCCTATGCAGTGTACTTTTGTAGCAAATACAATAATGCATCAGTGAATGTCTTTTTGTGCTCTTCCATATTCAAGCAAAAAACCTACTGATCACAAACTTTTCAGCAATCTCCAATCCCTATCAACTGTTGTACACCGTGGTACCCTATCTAAAATGTGCTGCCTTTTCCTAATCATTATTCTTCAGTTCTCTTTAATGAGTACATCAACCTTGTTTTCACTACTCTCAGAGATAACAGTTTACCAATAATATCCACATTATCAAATTGGAAGAGTTTCACCTGTGTTTTGACAGTGGTGGCACCAAATACACATAATACAGTCACTCACAGATGTTTGCTGTTGATACTTTACTTTCTCCAAAATAATTCAATAACTATTACATTAACCAAATGGTATGTCACTGGCAACCACTTTGTTATAGTGATGATGTGAAGTGTAAAGTGGTATACACATGAAGTCCTTCATTTAATTTGGAGCAAATGGCTGCTACTAATCACTCTATACTGAACCATGCCCCATCACTCACTTGAATGTAAATGCACTCCCTAGGCTTATTACAGCTTTCAACACTGTCTATAAAACATCCCAAGAGCATTGCATGCCAATACATTTCAGTGGAAACAAACTACCTTGGACTTTCATTTTTGATACATCACTCCAATATACACTGCTGGACAACTGCTAAGGACGGATCATAAACGGCTATATAGCGCATAAAAAAGTAAGTGTGGTTGGATGCCAAGTGAAATAAAATAATGTCAGAATGCCAGGACATTACAAGAAAGACAATTTATTGTGCTCTGAAATCCAGAAGGCTTTGGAACGTGTTCAAGGGACAAACAGGCCATTTTGTGCAGAATACGTAAACGTGAAAAAAAATGCAATTACCGTCCGCAGGCGTTCCGGCGTAAGATGTCAATACGGGATATGGCCACCATGGAGGGCGATGCAAGATTCCACACATCGTGTCATGCTTTGCACAACATTATCAAGCAGCTGTTGGGGTAATTTATCCCATTCCTTTGTCAGTGCACGGATGAAGGTGCCCTTGTTTATTGGAGGGCATTGGCGACCAGCAAGACTCCTCCCCAAAGCATCCCACACATTTTCAATGGGATTCAGATCAGGAGAACGTGCTGGCTTTACGAGGTGTTGAATATCCTCGCTCTCAAGACACTCCTGGACAGCGACTGTTCGATGACATGTTGCGTTGTCGTCCATGAAAATGAATCTATCACCGACAGCACCACGGAACATGCGAACATGAGGTAGCAGAACATCATTAATGAATCGTTGGCCAGTCATAGTCCCAGTTGGAAGCACATAGAGGGACGTACGGCCATTGATCATGATGCCAGCCCATACCATGACACTACATGTCGGATATCGGTCCCTTTCCTGTATGTTTGCTGGACAATATGCAGTACCACTATCACGCCAGATCAGTTGTCGTCGACAATCAGACGATAGACTGTATCTACTCTCATCTGAGAAGAGGACAGCAGACCAGTCGTTATCAGTCCAGTTGCGATGTTGATGGCACCATTGCAAACGGGCGGTGCGGTGATGTCTGGACAATGGGATGCACACAACAGGACGGCGGGCGTATAGTCCTCCTTCATGCAAACGTCTGGTGACAGTTTTTCGGGAGATTCGCTTGCCAGTAGCAGCCATAAACTGATTTGCTACCTCACTAGCTGTGCTGCGCCGGTGTCTTATTGTTGATAGCACTATGTACCGATCTTCTGCAGGTGTCGTACTGCGTACACGACCTCCCCCGTGACGTTTGTTACACTCTCCATTTGTTTGAAATGATTTCCAAAGCCTTGAAACAACACTGTGGCTGACGTCGAACTCCCTGGCAACATCTGTTATTTTTCGCCCTTCTTCAATCTTGCCAATAATACGGCCATGCGTAAAATCATTTAGGTGATGTCAGGAAGACATACTGAAACTTGCAAGTTCGTCAATTGATTCTTTCCCTTTCAACTTTGCGTTTGAACAACAACGGTCAATACGCGTCAAATCCTTTATATCTCTAATCAGCGCTATGACGTCACGAACAAGTTCGGCAATCCAAAATTTGCATATGCACAACACGTCTTACTGTATCTCGCACTTATGCTAATTTCCACATTTTCCTGCCTTCCATTTTATGGTTGCTATAGTTGCTATTGTCATCCGTCCTTAGCAATTGTCCGGCAGTGTATAATACAGCACATCAATGAAACTTACTGCCAAACTGGATTTATCAACAAGGTAATTCACACATGCTATGTATCAAGTCAATGAAAGAATTTCTTACTAGGCAAAATGTGCACTGACTGTCCAGATACTTAACCCAAAATTCCATGAGAAATGGGAGAAGTGTTTTTTCCATAGTGATTCAATAAAGTGATATGCACATTACAAAATGCATTACTGATAAAGTGTATGCAAAATGTACATATATTTGTCTGTTGTTATAAAATGTTTATTACCCTTATGATTGTTGTCTCTATACATGCCAAATGTCTCTACCTGCTGTCATGTGTTTTCTTTTTATCCCTGCGAATGCCTTTCAGACTTTAATTTTGGACACCAGTGTATTTATTCCCAAGTTCACATCACCAACGAAATACAAAAACAAACACTGCAGTTTTTGAGACCATCAAAACCAAAATCCTCACTTTATTTTATTTATCACCAAACATATCTTGCAAATGTGGCACTGAAAATCTTGTGCACAGGTGAAGATACATCAAAGGGGAGAACAGGAAGCATGTACTTGATTGAAAGCTGATATGATGGCATTGTGTTTTCATTTACAAACAATATGCAAAAAAAAAAAAAAAGTGGAAATTTTTTATAGGGCAACCTTGTGCATTTTCACCGAGATCAGATTCCCTTATGGTCCTGAATTATCATAATGTAAGTATAAAAACTTTAAAACATGCTTAAGTCCTGTAAGAAGGTTTAATTTAAGGGAGCTTTCAACTGATAACTTCAGTCATTGTCAGCCTTGTGACAGATGGACGTGGTAGTGGTTGCCAGATCTGTAAAGTTGTACATGTCATTTCTTTTTTAAATTGACTTCCATATTAATGGTATGATGAAAGGAGAATCAGAATTGCAGTCCTTAAAGCTGAGATAGCATTTTGGGGGGGGATTGGAGGTTTAACGACTCAGTGGGCTATAAAAGCAGTCGCACGTCCCTAATTTAAGACCACAGGTTCCAGGGAAGGGAGAGAACCAGCACCGTAAGACAAACACAACATCCATGCCTCACTGGGATTCAAACTCAGACCCATCTCAGATAAATGATCAGAAGCCATCGCTTAGACCACTGCACCACCGGGGTGACCCGATAGCATTTACCTCATCCCAATCTCAACATCTTCTGGTGAAAATTACTACATTAGAAACACTTTATGCAGCATTAACAGCCGTTTATTGGAGCACAAAAATGATGTCCATAAAGAAAATTGTGAAACTTCACTGGCATCTCCAACTTTGGAAGACACTTTTGCTGAACGAACCTCTTTGGAATGACACCAAACGAATTGCCCCATTCGCTGATCGTTTTTCGTTACACTATTGGGAAAGTTTGGAAATTTTTCTCAGCTTTAAGAACTGCAGTTCTGATTCCTCTTTCATCATATCATTAATAAGGAAGTCGATTTTAAAAAAGAAATAATGTGTACAACTTTACGGATCTGGCAACCACTACCATCGTCATTGCCTATCTGTCACAAGGCTGATGATGACTGAAATTTATAAGTTGAAAGCTCCCTTAAGTTAAACCTTCTCACATAACTTAAGTGTGTTTTTTTAGTTTTTATACTTATTAAGAATGGTTACGTGCTTATGTCCATATTTTATCATATCATAATGTATACATTGCAGGAGGAAACATTTTATGACATTTCATCCTCATTCCAATACTGCATATTTTTAATGCTATGACTTAACAACTATAATGTACCATTTAGTTGTCTTTCCATACACATAAAGGAAAAACATGAAGCAGAAAAATGTAATACAGAAAAAATTACAACAGAAATTACAAAATCCTGTTATAGCTTTTGATAATATGTATGAAAAACCATGTAAAATAAATTACCCTAAAAGCTAAACTGGTAGCTATAAAGTGCTTAAAAAGGAAACAAAAAGTTAACTTAATTGACAGAAAAACTGAATAAGGAAATAATTGCACTGCCTGACAGTAAATTAAGATATTCTGATTAATAATGGTGATGCTAAAAAGTGTTGCAGAGGGCATACAATAAAAACTAGCCAGTGATGCCGAAACAACTTCATTTCCTTACATACAAAGAAATCTTTTTTTATCATATTACGGTAGAAAAAACGAAGGAATTTTTACCAATTGCTTGATATTAACAGTTTAAAGGGGAGCACGATTAAATACTACTGCACAACAAACTGGGATATTACCTTTTTATCATCCTCAGGAATAACAGCATCAGAAACTGGTAGCATATCTGACAATGTAGCACAAATAACCTGCAAATAGAAGAGAAATAGCTATAAAACAAAAATGTACATCAAAGGAGAAGATATTTATTTACATGCAATACAAGAAAAAAATTTGGTGATTTACCTTGAATTACAAGAAAAAGAACCTGCTTAAACTTTCAGGGTGATTCCCTAAAGTTTAAATTGGAAGCACATTAACCACAATTTCAGGAGAAATTAATCACTTCATTTTAGCAAATAAATTGTTTAAAAAAAACAAAGCAAACATGCCCTTTCAAAAACGAAAGAAAAATTCAAAATGAAAATCACACCTACAATAATGGAAGATTTAGAAAAACGACTGTTTAGCACATAAAAAGTGAAATATCAGACTTCTCACAGTTTAAATAACAGAACACAAAGACTTCTTTCAGGATTTAAAATATAGAAAACAACTGTGTTCAAGAAGGGGATATTTATAGCATAACATACTCAAAAGGTCTTTAGTACACTGAAAAGAGAGTATGGCAATTGATGAACGATGTTGCAGAACACAAATCAGTGATTAAGAAGGTTGCTAACAAAACTTTAAAGTTAGAATCTCTAAACAGAATATCTCAAGATCTCAAAATCACACACCATACATTTTTCTAAGCAAAAATTAGAAGAAATGCAAATATATCATAAACTAATAAAAGCAAAATTTATATTTAAATACTACATTTATTTAGAGAAAGCATGAAAAACTTAACAAGGTAGTCCCCACATGCATTTCTCAAGGTTGGGGGAGAGGACAAACATATTGTCTGCTGACAATTTACTGCAAAACTACAGTAATAAAGCCATTTTTCACTTAACTGGCTAGGCTGTCTCTTTCTTTTTTGTTGTCTTTTATTTTACTGCTTCTGCAAGTACATTATTACCTAATGCTGCATTTTTCTTTCTTCAGTTCTAACTAAAACTCTCCTGTTCCATAATAGTTGCCTCTTCTCAGGGAAAGCCATGCTCCACTATGCACGCCACATCTTTTGAGTATTGAGTACCACTCTAAAAAAACTACTTTCACTTCACAAACTGGGTTTTTTTTGTTTTTTTTTTTACACTTCTACTTGTTCTGAGTAACTTTACAATTCAACACAGCCAAAAATTCACTTCCTTTCTACAGCCACTTCAACCTCATGATTTCATAATATATCATCAATGTCAACCATTATCGATCCACTGCTGGATGAAGGTTTCCCCAAGTTTCTTCCACAATGATCTATCATGCGCCAGTCTCCTGCATGCTTTTGAATTTCATCCACCCATCTCCCATGTGGTCTTCTTCTGGGTCTTTTCCTGTCCCTCGGAGTCCAGTCTAAAATTTCAGCTGTCCATCGATGTCTGTCCTTCTGGCAATATGTCCAGCCCATTGCCATTTCAGGGATTTTACTCTGATCATGATGTCTTCCAGTCTTGTCATTTTTCTGATCCACGAGTTCCTCTTCTTATCTCTCCTGGTTACACCAAGCATGCACCTCTCCATGCACCTCTCCATGCACCTCTCCATGCTCCTTTGAGTTGTCTGCAGTCTTTGTATGTCTCTTTTAGTTAAGGTCCACGTCTCTGCACCGTATGTAAGCACTGGAAGGATGCATTGATCAAACACTTTTCTTTTAAAACATAATGGCATATTGCTCTTGAAAATCATACTGTTTCATCCAAACGCTCTCCAGGCAAGTTTTATACACCGATTAATTTCTTCATCCATGTGACCCTCACTTGATATCTGCTGTCCAAGATAAAGGTAGGTATTGGTTACCTCCGGCTTTTTCCTGTCAATCGATAAATCTTCATTTCTTGTAAAAGCATTGTACATCACTTTTGTTTTCTGAAAGTTCATTTTTAATCCCACTTCTTTACTCTTGTCAGCAAGTTCTTGGATCCATACTCTGCAGCTCTGATGGGGTAGTTGCAAAAATGACTATGTCATCAGCAAAACGAAGGTGAGTTAGATAATCTCCATTAATCTTTATCCCTTTGTTTTCCCATTTCAGTGATTGAAAGACATTTTCCAATGTGGCATTAAAGAGTTTGGGAGATATAGTGTCACCTTGTCTCACTCCCTTTCCAATTTTTATGGGTGCTGTATTTGCAAATAGCCGAATCTTTGCACTTGCATTTTCATAGATGTTATGAATAATATTAATGTATGCATCTTCAAAACCGCAGGATTTCAAAGCCATTATAACTGCTGGTAGTTTCACCGAATCAAAGGCCTTTTCATAATCGATAAAAGCCATGCATAATGGAAGTTCATATTTCCTTGCTCTTTCAATTACTTCTCTCAGTACGTGGATATGATCTATTGTGCTGTAGCCACTCCTGAATCCAGCTTGTTCTCTTGGTTCAGATATGTCCATTGTCTCCCTCAAGCGGTGTGAAAGAATTTTAGTGAAGATTTTATAAACCACTGATAGGAGGCTGATAGGTCTGTAGTTCCTGAGATCCTCAATGTCACCTTTTTTATGTAGCAGGATCATTGTAGCACTGTTCCAATCATCGGGAATCTTTCCTTCATTAAGGCATCGAGTGAAAACTTGGGCAAGTACTGTTTCAATTTCTCCACTTGCTTCTTGTATGATGTCTATGGTAATTCCATTTTCTCCTGGAGCTTTTCCCCATTTCATGTTCTTGATTGCATGTGCAACTTCAGCTGGGAGGACTGGAAGAACTCTGGTACCTTTTGTAATGTCTGGAGCACATGTATCATCCTTTTCATACAGTTTTGAGAAGAAATATTTCACTCTTGTCAAAATTTCACCTCTATTTCTTGTTACAGAACTATCTTCTTTTCTCAGAGCTATAATCTGTTTTCTTCCCTTACTCAGATGTCCCTTTGCTCTCTTCAGGCTTTGGTTGTTTTCAATTGCTTTCCTCACTAGTTCACAGTTGAATTTTCTTACATCTTCAGTGATACTTTTTCATACTGTCTTGCATAGCTCTATATATTCCACTTTGGAAGTAACATCTCCTTTAGTTGTCCTCATCTCTCTTCTTTTTGCATCAGAATTTTGGTTTTTTCTGATAATTTGTTTGTATGCAACTTGTTCTTAGTACCAGCTATTCTTGCTGCTGTTTCCATAAGAGCCTTGGTTAGTTTTCTCTTAACTTCAGAGATGTCCACTTCTTCCGACGTTAGACCTACTAGAGCAGATAATCTGTTCCTCAGTTCCAATTTGAAGGTATCATGATGTTCTTTAAGGTTGGTCGTGTCAATACACTTTGTTTGTTTTATGAGCTTGCCACGCTCAAGTTTAGCGTTGAGGTACATATTACCATTCTATGGTCACTACCTGTGTTGAACTTGTTTAGCATACTGCTGCAGTCTTCCATGACAAATTTCTTGTTACACATAACAAAATCAATTTCACTTATCAATCCATTGGGATACCTCCATGTTCATTTCCTTTGCAGCTTTTTCTTGAAAAAGGAGTTCATGATGAAAAACCCTTCTGCCTCTGCAAATTCTATGAGAGTATTTCCACGCTGGTTTCTGTTGCTGTGACCAAATTTACCTACTGAAGTTTCATTCTGTTGCCCTATTTTCACATTGAAATCGCCCATAATTATCTTCATGTGCTGCTTGCCTTTATTATTTAAATGACGAATTTCCTCATAAAATTCTTCAATCTCTTCTTCAGGATGACTTGTAGTGGGTCAATAAGCTTGAATAATCTGAGCCTGGTATCTTCTCGAGAGTTGGATAACAACTCGTGCTGCTCTGCCAGAGGAACTTTCAACTTCTACAACTTTATCCTTCAGTTTCTTGTTTATTATAAATCCAGCACCACTAGTTCTGCCAGTATCTGTCTCACAATAATAGAAGAGATGTCCACTTTTCAGTTCAATGAGATCTCCTTTTCTCCTTACCTCACTTAGCCCGATGATGTCCCACTTGATACTTTATAGTTATTCCAATTCAAGGAGCCTTGAATCAGAAGATAGGGAGCGTCTGTTATATGTAGCCAAGGTCAGCATCAGATGGCAGCCTAGTCCGGTCCTCCGGTGATTCTTAGCACCCTCTGCCTTCATGTCACACTGGCCGCGCCTTGGTTAGGTACATTCCAGCTGCCGGAGACTGAGGGCCAAGATTTAAGTTGTGGAGTCATTTTGGAGGGATTTGGCCATAACTCACCACGCTGGCCAAGTGGGTGAGTGTGGGATAGCATTTCCTCTAACCCTGGTGGTATATAAATACTGTAAAATGTTTTTAATACATCAGCTTTTTAAACAAAATCACAGAAAGGTAAAATTCTGTCAGAGGAATAAAGAACTGTGTGGATCAGGGGAATTTCTGTAAATTAATAAAATGCAATTTGAAGGCACTGTTATCAGCATAATCCAAGAAGTTGAGATATTGGTCATCACACAGTTTCCCAGTTGCTATCATATACTTACAGGTTTTTCTCCTCCATCTCACATAAATTTTCATTCAAGGCATAATAAGTAATGATACAATGCAATCCTAAACACTTGGGTCAACAACTCACTGGTTAGAAAATAACAAACAATTACTATCTAACAACTAATGTTGTTACATAATAATAACAGATGATCCACAATAAATAAATAAAATTTCTTCAACTTACACTTTCGTCATGAAACAATGTTTTGTCAGTTTACAATTTGGTGCACTAAGTTATCTTCCCATCTGACATGATTTCTCTTTCCTTCCTGGGTATTAGATCAGATCAGATCATATGTAGGGGATTTCAGGAAGGGAGTGTCTGAACCCAGGTCGTAAACAACCCTTAGAAATAGAAAGCTAGGAGATTTGGGCAAGAGTGCCCGATAGGAAAGTGACACAGAAATGAGGTAGAAAGGGGGAGGAAGATGCCCTTATATTTATTACCGGGGGGGGGCAGTACCCGGGGCCCGACGCCTTACGTGCCCATCGGGCACACGGCGGATATTTAGAGGTTCGAGCATTCATACCTGCCTGGGATCAAACCCGAGGTCTTCTCCGTGGCAGTCACAAATGCTGACCACTAGGCCAACCGCGGCCCTTAACTTTAACTTTATGGCCAACAACTGAATTTATACTTGCTCAAGTATTGTACACAGTTTCAAATGAATGATTGTCATATTTATTTATTTGGATCTTCTCGGAAGCAATGCTGAGGCATGTGCCGAAGTTTATCCAATCACACCTGCTGCTCAACCAGTCAGCAGAGGACTGAGTGCAGGTGAGCCGGAAAAGTCAAACTCAAAAGAGCTTCCAGCAGATGGAGGGAAATTGTGAATTTCAAAACAAAAAATATGGAAATGGTTTCTTCCTGCCTGCTAAATATACAGTGGAAGGCATCAAATTGAAAAAGTCTGAAATACAATAATTTCCAGGAGTCAAAATCAGATTTTAAAACTTTTCCAGGAGTCTGAGGGGAAATGAAGAGAAAGAGGCCCATTTAAAGAGTTCTCCTGAAATTCTAGGAGGCATACGAATCATGTATGTATGAGCAATTCTTTTATAATAAATACAGTTTTTGTTATTATTTTTCATAAAAATTTACAATACATACATACTGAACCACAGGTGGATTTATATATACACTGAAGTGCCAGAAAAACTGGTACACCAGTCTAATACTTGGTAGGTCCCCCACGGGAGCGTAGGACTGCAGAAATACCACGGGGCATGGACTCCACTAGCTTCTGGAAATATGCTGTAGGCAATGCACACCATACTTCCTGCAGAGCGTTCCACAATTCGGGTGTATTATTCCGAGGTCTCGGATTCCTGTGTTCAATAGCGTGTTGCATGGCATCCCAAATGTGTTCTATCACATTCAGATCTGGGGACTTGGGTGGGAATGGCAACACCCCAAACTCAGATGAATGCTCCTCTAACCATAATGTGGTGTCCCGACACTTGTGTGGAGGTGCATTGTCCTGTTGGAACAGGCCCAACCCATCAGCATGAATGCAGAACATGAAAGGGTGTACCTCGTCAGAATGGATGCGCACATAGCGTTGGCCAGTCACAGATGTTTGTAGACGTACTAGGGGTCCCAGCAAAGTCCAGCTAAACACACCCCATACCATTATTGACCCCCACCCTCCACACACACACCAGCCAGGGCGGGGTCCACGGCTTCATGGGGTTTGCGCCACACACGAATCCTTCCATCTGCCCGATACAGTTGGAAATGCGACTCGTCAGACCAGGCTACTTGTTTCCAGTCATCAAGTGTCCAGTGGCGGAGTTGCAGTGCCCAAGCGAGGCGCATAGCTCTGTGTCATGTACCCATCAAGAGAACTCGAATTGAGCGTCGGCTCCCAAAGCCCATATCGTGCAGGGTACGCTGCACAGTCCGGACGCTGATGCTTGTTGAGGCTCCAGCATTGAATTACGATGATACCTGCGAGAGTGTTGCACGCCTATCGCATGAAACGATTCTTGACAGCCGACGATGGTTACGTTCACCCAATGTCTTTTACGGCCACACTGGTATCGTAGGTTGGAGGTTTTGCCGGAATTCTTGTAGACACGGTACACCCTTGCAATGGTCGTCCGTAAAAATCCGAACTTTGTTTCTACCTCCGAAACACTATGGCCCATCTCATGAGCGCCAACTATGACATTGCGTTGAAAATCACTTAAATCGTTATTACTTGTCATTCTCATGCCAAAAACAGTTCTGGCATCTGGCAAGGATGTCTATCGTTTATATATGCACTGGCGGATGCAACCGAGTATGTGCATAGGTTATGTTGCTATTTATTTTGCATAAGCTCGTCTGTACCAGTTTTTCTGTCACTTCAGTGTATATATATATATATATAAAATTAAGGTCCTATAAATTATGCGGCAATATTTTTTAAATTACGTGGATAACATGCGGACATGGAAAAGTACTGTACCTAGTACAGTACTTTTCGAAGTCCGCATATAATGCATTCTAAAAAAATCCACTTTGAATGGAATATCCAACTGACAAACTCTTTATTTGCTTCCTTGTTATGGTTACAAAAATAAATAGACTATTTTACTTATAGAATATTTCCATAGTCATAGTAATCATTATCACAGCAATGATTACAGTTTGTTAAAATAGAGAGATGTTAGTCCAGCATCTGCAAATTCCTGTAAACTCGGTCTTTGTTTCGTAAATATTTAGATGTAATATGATACCACTCATGAATGGAACACGGGATTACACCATACAATACAAATTTTGAAGTTGTGAATCCATTTTTGGGTGTAAGTATGACATGGATGGCAAGTAAGAATAATATCTGAAAACTTGAAAATTTAGTCATCCTGGAGTGGGAATCAAACCCGTGTCTCCCGGATAGCGCCCGAGTATGCTAACCACTACACCACCAAGAATAACCAAGTTTCAAGTTTCTGATTAATTTGAATATAACCATCACAGGATTTGCTAATCAAAGCAACTAGCATTCACATTCAGGGAATCTGGACATTAAGAATTCCATCTCGTGATTTGGTTGCCTGGAGGAGCAGATAAATCATGAGTGGAATACGGGATTACACCATACAATACAAATTTTGAAGATGTGAATCCGTTTTTTGGTGTAAGTATGACGAACTTTTCAAGTTTTCGGATATTATTCTTACTTATCATGCATGTCATACTTACACCAATAAACATATTCACATCTTCAAAATTTGTATGACACCACTCTTTTGCAGTCTACAGAATTAGGTAACATCGAAAGTACTTGCGTTGCTTTTTGTGTTAGTCCTGGAAAAATCTCTGAAACTTTACCTCTGAATTCCAGAATTTGATTACATCAGGAACTGTACATTCCTTTACATACTCCGTGTATGCAGCAAACTCAAGTCTTACTGATGGGTCATCAATTCCTGGAATACTTTTGAACACTATGTTGTCATCAATATCCAAGTTGGCATTTTGATCTGGGTCAAACACTCGAGCAGCCTTCACAAAGCTCAAACCTGGTTGCTAAAACTTGCTCCCTCACTTTTTGGAGATGGTGACTTCTGGGCAGTAGTAAATGTCCAACTGTGCTACAGTTTTGTGAAACACTTCTTGCAGAAACAAATTACACACAGTTTTTTGAGAATAGATTGCCTCCGATTTTTGTTGTAATTTAGATAGAAGATTGAGTACCTTGTTGTATGTCTTGTGAATAGACACTCCACGTGTGTCGAAGAAGAGCAGTGTGTTCATCAGCAGCTGGGCATGTTCTGCAATGAAAAGTCTACTGATGTATTTACTTGAAAGTCTAATGATGTATTTACTTTCCATCAGGGACTTGCACATATTGAGACTGGCAGTGTTAGGAATAAGTTCCATTTCACAGTCGAAGAAGTCATATAAACGTTGCAGTACGTAGCATGGTACAGCACTGTTTTCAACCAGGAACTCCAGCACTGTTAAAATGCTGCAGTACGTAGCATTGTACTGCACTGTTTTGAACCAGGAATTCAAACTTTGGGTAGATAGTTCTGGCGTAGAGAATAAATGCAAGGTAGGGCACCTGCACTGGTTACATTCTTCATAAAGCATTCTCTCACTTTAGGATGATTTAGTTTTTCTCTGGGAATACTGGCACTTGTAAGTGTGTCAACAATTTCAAAGTACAGGAGATTGTGTGTTATCATGCAAGATTTTGTGGCAGTTGTAAAATTATGCGGAAAATTGCAGATTGTGTGGAATTCCACATTTTCACATGATTTATATGGCCCTATATATAATGTTATTAAAACATATAAAAAGATTCCAAAATCGTTTTTGCTTTGCTTCAGGGATCTAAAACTTAAAAGATGAACATGACTGAATCTGTAACACTTTTAGTCAAACTTAATGCTGTTTACAGTGTTAAACATGTAAATAAAAAAAAAAAAAAACTACTGCTGAAAAACATTCCTTACTTCCACAATACTTCTCAGAAGGTCAGGGTATTTCTCCTGAAGCTTATGAGCATGGTCACTTAGGAGCAGAAGCATGTCTGATGACACTTGTGCAACCTTTTTGCAAGTGAACTGAAAAATAATTTTTCGGTTACTAAATCACATTTAAAAATAAACACTGGTACAAATAAAACTTTTCCCAATTTACTACTTTCATGATCTCCAGATTTTCTGGAATCAGAAATTACAGGACAGCTGGTACAGAAGAATAAAATTAATAAGTCTACATAAAATATCAGATACAAACTTTCTGATCTGCTGCCAACAGAAAATGAAGAAACAGATCAGAGTTCTCCAGAATGCTAAGCTGAATGTTTCAAATGATAAAATAAATCAAAACTTGCATGTGTGATGCAAAGCAGTGCTCAACCAAACAAAATGCATCTAATCTACATAATATACATTGCAGTGGGAAGTAACAAAAAAAATAATACTAAGAGGAAAAAAACTACCTACCAAAACTGCAAACTTTCTGCTTGAATCATGCCTCAAAATGAAAACTTCCACCTCTACTCTCGCAAAATTAGTTATAATTGTATGGAAACTTAATGGACTGTGGAGTAAGCTGTCAATCCACAATAATGTGTGTGTACCAAAAGATTCTCCTTACATAAATAACCTTAACTGAATTTAATAATTCCAGGTCAAGCACAAGGAAAAGTACTTACAGCAGTAGAATAGGGAAAATATTGATTATTGTTGGAGACCAGCATTTCACAAAGGAAAATTTGCAAAGTAGTTATTCCAATCTAATTATGCAGTGGCAAACTACAGCCATTTATGTTGGATTTATGGGGGAGGGGGGATATACTATATTGACAAAAGTCACCAGACACCCCTTCAAAAGCAAATGAACAGATCTATTGCTTCGTTAAGATGCGTGGTACAGCTGCAAACGGTATAAAAACAAGCCTACAGCTGACTGCTATCATATCGCACTGTGAGGTTGAGCGAAAATGTTGCGGAAGGAGAGAACTGACTTTGAGAAAGGAAAGATTGTTGGGTGTTATATTAGTGGGTTGTCCATAAGAGAAACCGAGAGATGTTTAAACATACCCAAGTCAACTGTTTTGGATGTACTGAATAAGTGGAAGACACAATGGTGTGCCTGAAGCAGCAAAACGAACTGGCAGACCAAAGAAAATCAGTGATAGAGGATGTCTAAGCCTCAGGAGAGTCGGTACAGCTAAGCAACGGAGTACTGCACAAGACCTAGTGTACAGGTGAGTAAAAATGCTGGAACCTTGGTATGTATACGTACCATTCGCAGAGAACTTCATTCCATGGGTTACCGTGGTCATGCAGCTGCTCATAAGCCTTTCATGTCCACTCGGAATGCTACTCGTCGTTTAGCATGGTGTAAAGAACATGTATCGTAGACCGTAGATCAATGGAAACAGGTCCTATGGACCGATGAATCCAGATACACAATCCATCAGTCTGATGGCCGTGTGTGAGTATGGTGGCAGCTAGGGGAACACTATTTACCACAGTGTACTGTTCCTACGGTCAAGTTTGAAGCTGGCAGTGTACTTGTGTGGGGGTGTTTTTCCGGGTACGGTCCCGGCCCATTGGTTATTGCGGACAAACCTGTTAACCAGCACATCTACCTCGATATTCTGGACAATTATGCCCTACCAACTCTGTGGCAATACTATGGAACCGAGCCTTGTTCGTACCAGCAGGATAATGCACCAAGCCATAAAGCAAGGACTGTTATGACGTGGTTTGACGAACTGGCCAGCACAGAGCCCTGATCTTAATCCCATAGAGCACCTATGGGATGAATTAGAGCACCGCATAAGAAGTTTGGAACCAAGGCCTACTACTAAGGAAAAGTTAGCGGCAGCATTATGTACTGAATAGAAGCGCATACCTATCACTGTGTTCCAAAACCTTGTTGAAAGCATGTCTCGAAGGGTCAGTGCATGCATTAAGGCCAAAGGTGGACCAACACCATACTAATGTATGTCAATAAATGCTATGTTATGTCTCTCTTCTAGGTGTCCGGTGACTTTTGTCAACATAGTGTATATCCAATGGTCACTCACTGGCATTACATACCACCCCTTAATGACTACATCCATGAAAAATGAATGACACTAGGGTAACTTGCTGACAACTGCAGATATCGACTTCAAGAGTAACTTAGTTGGGTGGGCTTCTATTTAATAAAAAAAAACTGAGGCTCTAACATATGCTCATTAAGACTCATAAGAAAATAAAATGTAGGGGTAAACTACCATGGAGAAAAACTGAGGAATGGAAGCTGATTACGAGGAATAAAAAAAGGTTATCAAATTTTAAATGTAGATAGCTGGAAGTTCTACTGGATTGACATTTAAAAAATGAACCAAAATTCTTGAAGTATCAACAAAGAAGTAAGAGCGTGACAGTGTGGAGATTTGATGACAGGAAAAAAGTATTTTGCATCTGTATCTGCATGCCTAAAGGAAAACTACATTCCAGCATCCTCTTGCCCACTACCACATGCCCTTTACTGAGTGGCTGCAAGCAAACCCCTTCCAATTTCAACAACATGTAAGGAATGCCGCCATACCTCCTGGTGTGTACAAAGATGGTTTCAAGGTTATTAGTGTGAAAACCCTCAAAAGTAACTTTTCTACTTTGCAGAAATAAATCCTTAAAATGTTCATAACTCATATGATGGCAGTTAGGTTTAATTCATATAACTGCAGAACAAGATGTTTACACCCCTCCCCACTTCCAAATTATTATCAGCTCAGAAATGCGTGAGTTCTGCAGTTCAATTATTTCAAAAGCAGTTTCTTTTTGTTTTTTGTATGATTTTTTTGCATTGACCTCTGAACATCTATTACACAGAAAAAGCATAACACAGTTTGTGATGTTTCTGAAAATGGGTGCAAAATACATTTCATAATGAAGTCCTACCAAGAAAAGGATTTTTCTAAGAAATTTTTAGAATCAAATAAACTCTTTTGAATAGAAATATATGCTGATGCCCCCTGGAGAAAGAATTTTGAACAATGAAAAGTAGAATATATGTGAAAAGGATTCTTCATAGCAAAATTTATGCTAAGCAAAACAAATTTTTCAAATATGACTGCTGGAATAGCAAAGGGAAAAGGTCTCACTATCTGGAAGCATATTTGGTCTGGACAACATATACATCTCCCAACAGAAAGAAAAAAAGTGTTAACATTTATTCCACCTAGCGGCGATACGGTAGCAAACAGCATACAGTAAAAAAAGTATATTTTGAATATAATTTTTAGAAGTGGGGATACAGTGTGGTGCAGATTTATGTTTTTAGTTTGACTGGTTCTAGTTACGGTGGCAACACACACCAAACAACTGGTTAACTAGCTGTCCCTCAACGACAATCACATACAGCTAGGAATATTTCCTTCCTGTATGGAAGGTGTTAAGGCAACACAACAACAAAGTTTCACCTGGAATGTATACTCAGATCTGTGGCATAAGAAGCAAGTCATTCTAATTACTTGGCGGTTAGTTGAGCACATTCACGAGAGAAAAAATCGCTTTCATGTTCTAATATCTAAGAGAAGTACTCATATAGATGATGATCTCAGCCAGTAGTTTAATGCATATGCAAATATGTAACTGCAAGTTTTTTATATTATACATATATATATGAAAAATTTCATGTCAACTCCAAATCACAACACCATGAACACACAAAACAACAAGGAAAGAACTCTCTAAACAACCCAAAAGCAAACCACAAAACCACACAACAAGCAAAAGGATACTTCAAATTTCAAAGAACCACAGTTAAAATGAATACAAAAACAAAACGTAGTCAGTAATCACTCTTCAGGGAAAGACACCACACCGACCACTGACCACACCCGGTCAGGTTTCATGTGGGCGAACAAAAATCTTAGCCAAAAGTAAAGATTAGTAAATTTAGAAGTAATTTAGAAATAAAGTCGGTTCACCCAGTCTTCCCTACCTGACTTGGAATAACAAATTAAATAACCTTACCAAAGCTTCAATGACAGTCGGAAAACATAAAAATCAAAAGGATAAACAACTCAAACACCCAACCAACCGAACAACCCAGCAAACCCTAATTATTTACAATGGCGATTCAAACACCCAACCAACTTAGCAACCTAGCAAACCCTAATTATGTACAGCAGCGACACCTAGTTTGTATAATATAATACTCAACAATGGATATAAGCAATATGTAGTTAAATTTCCTGGGCGACTCGCAAGAAATGAGTTTTTCTAGGTAGCCTGAAAATAGTATTAGCAGATAGAGGAGAGAGGTGTAGTATTGATTATATTACATAATCTTAATATTATAGGAATAATTTTGATTAAAAGTGTTTAAAAGGTTTCTAAAATGAAATATGCAGAAATCATATGGATGATTATTCTTAATGCATACAGAAAAAAGCAATTTAAGCTGCTTAGTAATATTTGATTTATTATTGCAAATCCGGGTAATTCTTAAAAACTGAGAAATAATAATATTTCTATGAATACCAATGGAAAGATTAGAAAACCAATTACTCATAAAAATAGCAGTAAAATTAAAACAAACTCTTTTATCGTAGACATCAGTAATAATACCAAAGTGGTCTGAATGAATAGCCAAATCAAGAAAATGTGAATAATAACCTGAATCTGCCTTAATCAAAACTAAATTTTTGGGGTACATTTTCGCTGCATTAAATACCAAATTATTTGAACTGAAAATAATAAAATCATGAACATATCTAAAAGTGTATTGTTACTTCTGTTGATGAAAGTAATAATAATTATGCTTTTATCTGTTTCTAAATTCAGCAAAATAATAATCTAGAATCTTCCTCAAGTCATCAAGGTGTATGGAAGTGAACAAACTGGTGAAGCATAATAATAATTATGCTTTTATCTGTAAGAAGTTCTATTATTAAACCATGTTTTCTGAGATTGTTGGTGGCACTACATATAAACTCATAACTGGACTTGATGTTTCTGTATTAAAGAAAAAATTGATTGCCTTTAATAAATTATTAAATATTAAGAAATTTCAATTGGAATTCCCACATATTTTTGCAACTCCAAAATTTCATAAAAATTTTATCGGTTTTCGTTTCATCACTTGTGGAATAAGAAGTTATAACAAGCAAGCTGGTATTACTTTCCGTGGACTACTTATTATTTATGAAAAAATTTCTTCCAACACTTGGATTATTGGAAATAATAAAAGGGTGTTGGATTTTATTGCTCTGAGGCAAGGTGACAATTTTGATATAACAACCTATGACTTCACCAGTTTGTTCACTTCCATACACCTTGATGACTTGAGGAAGATTCTAGATTATTATTTTGCTGAATTTAGAAACTGTTTGCTTGTTGAAGAAGGAATTTGAAATACCTTATGTAATTTTTGTATCATGCACAATTATATTTATGATTCTAGAAATTTATATATTCAAATTAAGGGCATTCCTATGGGTACATGTTACTCCAGTGTTTTGGCAAATTTATATCTACATTTCTATGAATTTCGTTCCACACTTATTGATACTTATCCTTTTAGATATGTTGATGATTTGATTATTTTCAGTTGAAATAATTTGGTATTTAATGCAGCGAAAATCTACCCAAAAAATTTAGTTTTGATTAAGGCAGATTCAAGTTATTATTCATATTTTCTTGATTTGGCTATTCATTCAGACCACTTTGGTATTATTACTGATTTCTACAATAACAGACTTTTAATTTCACTGCTATTTTTATGAGTAATTGGTTTTCTAATCTTTACATTAGTATTCACAGAAATATTATTTCTCAGTTTTTAAAAATTACCAGGACTTCCAATAATAAATCAAATATTACTAAACAGCTTAAATTACTTTTTTCTGTACGTATTAAGAATAATTATACATGAGATTTCTGCGTATTTCATTTTAGAAACCTTTTAAACACTTTTAATCAAAATTATTCCTGTAATATTAAATTATGTAATATAATCAATACTACACCTCTCTCCTCTATCTGCTAATACTATTTTCGGGCTACATAGAAAAACTCATTTCTTCCGAGTAGCCCAGGAAATTTAACTACATATTGCTTATATCCATTGCTGAGTATTATATTATACAAACTAGGTGTCACCACTGTACATAATTAAGGTTTGCTAGGTTGTTCAGTTGGTTGGGTATTTGAGTTGTTTATCCTTTTGATTTGTATGTCTTCCGACTGTCATTTAAGCTTTGGTAAGGGTTCCAAGTCAGGTAGGGAAGACTGGGTGAACCGAATTTATTTCTAAATTACTTCTAAATTTACTAATTTTTACTTTTGGCTAAGATTTTTGTTTGCCCACATGAAACCTGACTGGGTGTGGTCAGTGTGGTGTCTTTCCCTGAAGAGTGATTACTGACTACGTTTTGTTTTTGTATTCATTTTAACTGTGGTTCTTTGAAATTTGAAGTATCCTTTTGCTTGTTGTGTGGTTTTGTGGTTTGCTTTTGGGTTGTTTAGAGAGTTCCTTCCTTGTTGTTTTGTGTGTTCATGGTGTTGTGATTTGGAGTTGACATGAAGTTTTTCATACATATTCCTATATATATATATCATCATCATCATCATTGTCAACCATTATCAATCCACTGCTGGACGAAGGTCTCCCCAAGTTTCCTCCACAACGGTCTGTCTTGTGCCAGTCTCCTCCATGTCACTCCCGCATACTTTCGAATTTCATCCACCCATCTTCCATGAGGTAGATGGGTGGATGAAATTCTGAAAGTATGCAGGAGTGACATGGAGGAGACTGGCACAAGACAGACCGTTGTGGAGGAAACTTGGGGAGACCTTCGTACAGCAGTGGATTGATGATGGTTGACAATGATGATGATGATGATGATGATATATTATAAATCCAACACCACTAGTTCTGCCAGTATCTGTCCCACGATAGTAGAAGAGATGTCCACTTTTCAGTTCAATGAGATCTTCTCCTTTTCTCCTTACCTCACTTAGCCCGACGATGTCCCACTTGATCCTTTGTAGTTCCTCTTCCAATTCAAGAAGCCTTGAATCAGAAGATAGGGAGCGTCCGTTATATGTAGCCAAGGTCAGCATCAGATGGCAGCCTAGTCCGGTCCTCCGGGGATTCTTAGCACCCTCTGCCTTCATGTCGCACTGGCCGCTGCCTTGGCCAGGTACATTCCAGCTGCCGGAGACTGAGGGCCAAGATTTAAGTTGTGGAGTCATTTTGGAGGGGTTTGGCCATAACTCACCACGCTGGCCAAGCGGGTTGGTGAGTTCAAAGTTCCTCTGACAGAGCTGCACGACTCGTTATCCAACTCTCGAGAAGATACCAGGCTCAGATTATTCAAACTTATGCACCCACCACAAGTCATGCTGAAGAAGAAATTGAAGAATTTTATGAGGAAATTCGTGATCTAAATAATAAAGGTAAGCAGCACTTGAAGATAATTATTGGAGATTTCAATGCAAAAATAGGGCAACAGCAACAGAATGAAACTTCAGTAGGTAAATTCGGTCACGGCAACAGAAACCAGCGTGGAAATACTCTCGTAGAGTTTGCAGAGGCAGAAGGGTTTTTCATCTTGAACTCCTTTTTCAAGAAAAAGCCACACAGGAAATGGACATGGAGACATCCAAATGGGACGACAAGTGAAATTGATTTTATTATGTGTAACAAAAAATTCGTCATAGAAGACTGCAGTGTGCTAAACAAGTTCAACACAGGCAGTGGCCATAGATTGGTGAGATGTAAGATGCACCTCAACACTAAACTCGAACGTAGCAAGCTCATAAGACAAACAAAATGTATTGACATAACCAACCTTAAAAAACACCATAATACCTTCAAATTGGAACTGAAGAACAGGTTCTCTGCTTTAGAAGGCCTAACATCGGAAGAAGTTGATATTTCTGAAGTTAACAGAAAAGTAACCAAAGCTCTTATGGAAACAGCAACAAAATTAGCTGGTACTAAGAACAAGTTGCATACAAACAAATTATCAGGAAAAACCAAAATTCTGATGCAAAAAAGAAGAGAGATGAAGACAACTAAAGAAGATGTGACTTCCAAAGTGGAATATATATAGCTATGCAAGACAGTACGAAAAAGTATCACTGAAGACGTAAGGAAATTCAACTGTGAACTAGTAAGGAAAGCAATTGAAAACAACCAAAGCCTAAAGATAGCAAAGGGACATCTCAGTAAGGGAAAAAAACAGATTATGGCACTGAGAAAAGAAGATGGTTCTGTAACAAGAAATAGAGGCGAAATTTTGACAAGAGTGAAAGATTTCTACTCCAAATTATATGAAAGGGATGATACATGTAATCCAGACATCATGAAAGGTACCAGTACCAGAGTTCTTCCAGTCCTTCCAGCAGAAGTTGCACATGCAATCAAGAACATGAAGCGGGGAAAAGCTCCAGGAGAAGATGGAATTACTGTAGACATCATACAAGAAGCAAGTGGAGAAATTGAAACAGTACTCGCCCAAATTTTCACTCGATGCCTTAATGAAGGGAAAATTCCTGAGGATTGGAACAACGCTACAATGATCTTGCTACATAAAAAAGGTGACATTGAGGATCTCAGGAACTACAGACCTATCAGCCTCCTATCAGTGGTTTATAAAATCTTCACTAAAGTTCTTTCACACCGCTTGAAGGTGACACTGGACATGGCTCAACCGAGAGAACAAGCTGGATTCAGGAGTGGCTACAGCACAATAGATCATATCCACGTACTGAGAGAACTAATTGAAAGAGCGAGGGAATATGAACTTCCATTGTGCATGGCTTTTATCGATTATGAAAAAGCCTTTGATTCGGTGAAACCATCAGCAGTTGCAATGGCTCTGAAATCCTGCGGTATTGAAGATGCATACATTAATATTATTAATAACATCTATGAAAATGCAAGTGCAAAGATTCGGCTGTTTGAAAATACAACACACATAAAAATTGGAAAAGGAGTGAGACAAGGTGACACCATATCTCCGAAGCTCTGTAATGCCACATTGGAAAATGTCTTTCAATCACTGAACTGGGAAAACAAAGGGATAAAGATTAATGGAGATTATCTAACCCACCTTCGTTTTGCTGATGACATAGTCATTTTTGCAACTACCCCATCAGAGCTACAGAGTATGATCCAGGAACTTGCTGACAAGAGTAAAGAAGTGGGATTAAAAATGAACTTTCAGAAGACAAAAGTGATGTACAATGCTTTTACAAGAAATGAAGATTTATCAATTGATGGAGAAAAGCTGGAGATAACAGACACGTACATTTATCTTGGACAGCAGATATCAAGTGAGGGTCACATTGATGAAGAAATTAATCGGCGTACAAAACTTGCCTGGAGAGCTTTTGGAAGAAACAGCATAATTTTCAAGAGCAATATGCCATTATGTCTTAAAAGAAAAGTGTTTGATCAATTCATCCTTCCAGTGCTTACGTATGGTGCAGAGACGTGGACCTTAGCTAAAAGAGACATACAAAGGCTGCAGACAACTCAAACAAGCATGGAGAGGTGCATGCTTGGTGTAACCAGGAGAGATAAGAAGAGGAACACGTGGATCCGAAAAATGACAAGAGTAGAAGACATCATGATCAGAGTTAAATCCCTGAAATGGCAATGGGCTGGACATACTGCCAGAAGGACAGACCATCGATGGACAGCCGAAATTTTAGATTGGATTCCAAGGGACAGGAAAAGACCCAGAAGAAGACCACATGGAAGATGGGTGGATGAAATTCGAAAGTATGCGGGAGTGACATGGAGGAGACTGGCACAAGACAGACCGTTGTGGAGGAGGCTTGGGGAGACCTTCGTCCAGCAGTGGATTGATAATGGTTGACAATTATGATGATGATGATGATGATGATGATATATATATATATATCATGATCATTGTCAACCATTACAACCATTATCAATCCACTGCTGGATGAAGGTCTCCCCACGTTTCTTGCACAACGGTCTGTCTTGTGCCAGTCTCCTCCATGTTACGCCAGCATACTTTCGAATTTCATCCATCTCCCATGTGGTCTTTTTCTGGGTTTTTTCCTGTCCCTTGGAATCCAGTCTAAAATTTCGGTTGTCCATCGATAGTCTGTCCTTCTGGCAATATGTCCAGCTCATTGTCACTTCAAGGATTTTACTCTGATCATGATGTCTTCCACTCTTGTCATTTTTCTGATCCACGAGTTCCTCTTTCTTATCTCTCCTGGTTACACCAAGCATGCACCTCTCCATGCTTCTTTGAGCTGTCTGCAGCCTTTGTATGTCTCTTTTAGTTAATGTCCACATCTCTGCACCATACTTAAGCACTGGAAGGATGCATTGATCAAAACTTTTCTTTTAAGACATAATGGCATATTGCTCTTGAAAATTATACTGTTTCTTCCAAAAGCTTTCCAGGCAAGTTTTATACGCCGATTAATTTCTTCATCAATGTGACCCTCACTTGATATCTGCTGTCCAAGGTAAATATAGCTATCGGTTATCTCCAGCTTTCCCTGTCAATCGATAAATCTTTATTTCTAGTAAAAGCATTGTAGACCATGTTTGTCTCCTGGAAGTTCATTTGTAATCCCAGTTCTTCACCCTTGTCAGCAAGTTTCTGGATCATACTCTGCAGCTCTGATGGGGTAGTTGCAAAAATGACCACGTCACCAGCAAAATGGATGTGAGTTAGATAATTTCCATTAATCTTTATCCCTTTGTTTCCCTAATTCAGTGATTGAAAACATTTTGCAATGTGACATTAAAGAGTTTGGGAGATATGGTGTCTCCTTGTCTCACTCCCTTTCCAATTTTTATGGGTGCTGTATTCTCAAATAGCCAAATCTTTGCACTTACATTTTCATAGATTTTATTAATAATATTAATGTATGCATCTTCCATACCGCAGGATTTCAAAGCTATTGTAACTGCTGATGGTTTCAGAGAATCAAAGGCTCTTTCAATTAGTTCTCTCAGTACATGGATATGATCTATGGTGCTGTAGCCACTCCTGAATCCAGCTTTTTCTCTCGGTTGAGCCATGTCTAGTGTTACCTTCAAGCAATGTGAAAGAACCTTAGTGAAGATTTTATAAACCACTGATAAGAGGCTGATGGGGTTCCTGAGATCCTCAATGCCACCTTTTTTTATGTAGCAGGATCATTGTAGCATTGTTCCAATCCTCATGAATCTTCCCTTCGTTAAGGCATCTAGTGAAAGCCTGGGTGAGTACTGTTTCAATTTCTCCACTTGCTTCTTGTATGATGTCTATGGTAATTCCATCTTCTCCTGGAGCTCTTCCCTGTTTCATGTTCTTCATTGCATGCGCAACTTCTGCTGGGAGGACCGGATGAACTCTGGTACCTTTTGTAATGTCTGGAGTACATGTATCATCCCTTTAATATAGTTTTGAGTAGAAATCTTTCACTCATGTTAAAATTCCACCTCTATTTCTTGTTACACAACCATCTTCTTTTCTCAGTCCCATAATCTGTTTTCTTCCCTTACTCAGATGTCCCTTTGCTCTCTTCAGGCTTTGGTTGTTTTCAATTGCTTTCCTCACTAGTTCACAGTTGAATTTCCTTACGTCTTCAGTGATACTTTTTTGTACTGTCTTGCATAGCTCTGTATATTCCACTTTGGAAGTCACGTCTCCTTTAGTTGTCCTCATCTCTCTTCTTTTTTGCATCAGAATTTTGGTTTTTCGTGATAATTTGTCCATATGCAACTTGTTCTTAGTACCAGCTAATTCTGTTGCTGTTTCCATAAGAACTTTGGTTACTTTTCTGTTAACTTCAGAGATGTCCACTTCTTCTGACGTTAGACCTTCTAGAGCAGAGAAATTGTTCCTCAGTTCCAATTTGAAGGTATTATGTTTTTTAAGGTTGGTCATGTCAATACACTTTGTTTGTTTTATGAGCTTGCCATGCTCGAGTTTAGCATTGAGGTGCATTTTACCATTCTACAGGGATCATAGCATACTTCTGGAAAATTTTAGGTAGGAATTTTAGGAATTTTTAGAAAAATTTTAGGAAAATTTTAGAGTGTATTTCAATAAAAACTAGATGTATATTTGTATACATCTAGTAAAACAACTTTGTATACATTGTAAAGAGTTTGCTTCACACCCTTCAACCATATATACTGATAGACTGCGCATGACATCAAAATTTCTGGCTCCAACATAAAATCACATGACAACAGTCAAAAAGATGGGTTACACCTGCTGTGCTTATGGTAGCTCTGAGCGATATAGTAAAGAAAGTTCTATGATTTTTCATGGGTAAGAAACGAATTAAATACCTAAGTCAATAAAGTTCAATTACTTAACCAGAAACTTGCAGCTATTGATATAAAAATATAGTAACTTAAGAAAAAAAATGGAATGCATGTTCCAAATTCTTCGCAAATGTTCATCACATTATAAATCACAAAATGTAAACAACCCGATCATGCATGTATATAGCTCATAAGTAAACTTACCTGAAGAGTTTTCATTATATATGAGGCGCATTCACATAATACACCGAAAACACTGAAGTTCTGCAGCGTAAATTAGTAATCATAACAGCATTTTTACACGAAATTTGGAGTCTGATGATGACGTGCCCAATGTTTGAGCCATGGCGGCTTTGATGCAGCTATTGCCAATGTGCAGTCCATTAGTATATATGGTCGAAGTTAACACCCAAATTTTTTGCATAACGTCTAATGTCTAAAGTTTAAGTATGATTTACTTCTAATGTTCAGTTCTTATCTTTTCACGTGTTATTATCATATTCAAGTATATTTACCACATTCAAGTTTCACTTTGAACATTAATATGCTGTTGAACCAGAAGCAATTCACGATTTTCACAGTAAAGTTTTCAGGTTTCACATTAAATTATAATATCCTAAAACGGTAATTGAAAACCAAGAACTATGTACAATTGTTCACTGAATTACTTTTTTCATATTATTGTTTTAACCTTTTCCTGATTAGCCTATCTTTTTCTGCTTCTACCACAACTAATTTACTTTCAGTTTTCTTTATTTCAGCTGAACCTTGTATGATCAAGTTAGAGGCAACTGCTATTTCAACAGTATTTTGTTTTTCTACAGCTTTTCTCATTCTTTCTGTTCCCTCTGAATTATTGCTAGGAGGCTTCTTTATCGTTTTTAAGTCTATTTATTTCTGCATCATTTTCTTTTATTTTGTCATCAAACTCAGCTTTTCTTTTTTTCTCTAGCTGCTTTTCCTTATTTTCCCTCTCTTTCTGCTTCCTTTCTTTTACCTTTTTTTATTCTTCTTCCTTCAGCTTATCAACATACTCTTTATAAAATTTATGTGAATCACAAACACTATTTAACAAATTTCTTGTTATGGGAACTTTACTTACACATCCATAGTGTTTAATGGCCCCTTTAACTATTCTTAATGATGTTATAGTTGAGTCTTTTAAGTTAGCCTTGTCCTTCCTTAACAGAGCAGTGTTAACCGAAAATCCCCTTTCTGCATCAGCATTACCATGATATAAAACTAAAATTGACTTTATGAGTTTAGCAAGATTTGAGTATTTTTCTTTTCCGCTAGAGTCTTTAATACTAAATATATTACGCCAGTAATGATCAATCCGCACTGGAATATGCCCTTCCTCTGAAAATTTCACTAGTTCATCTAGAGTTGGCTTATCGCAATTTAAAAGTTTCCACTCTTCTCTTACTCTATTAATTTGTTCCTCAGAAAGATGCAAAACACTTGAAATTCTGGTTATTTCTGAAAGTCCTTCAGTGACTGAAAGTTGAGTTGACTCTTTTCTTTGGTTCTTTTACCTTTAAAACTTCTATGTCTCTTAGCTTTTGATTGCAGAATGGCAAATTTGACTTTAAATATTTTGTGGTTGCAATTAGTGATGATCTTACATCTAAGAGAAATAATTTCTTCCTGGTCTCCTGAACATTCCTGAGGAGATTTTTGTCTTCATACCAACTTCTAACTCCCCTAGTTTTTTCCATGAATTTTTGTTTTCAAAATCTACATTCTTTAGGTCTTCTCCAAATTTCCCTGCTATAACATCATCTTGGATAAACTGAGCCATAGCATTCCTCATTAAAGTATTTAAATCAGAATATAACTGGTGTATTTTTGGTTCTTCACTCTGATAACATAATGAAAACTTTTCAAAATTTTGGTGTGAAAATGAAATTAATGCTAAATAGCAAGGAGTAAGCTCATTTTTCAGGAAACAGTGAATTCTTTTATACCTTGCCGAATTGCGCAGTTGTTTTTCAAATATTTTTTGAGATGGCAAGAAGTTTAAAAAATATTCTGTAATATTTAGCCATTGATCCAAGAGCCTCTGGGCTACAGAACCAACGGTTAACCATCTGTTGCTGACATGACGCAAAAAGAAATTTGGCAGTGACCAATGTTATATCCTCGACAGATTTATAATACTCTCGTCTTGCAGCACTACTCTTTAAAAAGTAATGCATATCAGTAGCAAATTCGTCAAAATCTATATTTAAGCTTGTCAAAAAAATTTTAAATGCATTACTAACAACATGCAGGTTGCAAAAACCTAGTTCCAAAGATTTCTGGCCTGTTTCTTGTTTTACAACTTCATTGAATTTGCGTAAAAAGCACTTATTTACATTTGGGCTGTCCATGGATACACAAATAATTCTGTTCAACGAAATATTGAAGGATGATAACACATCAAGAATTTCTTTTAGCAAAATATCTGCTGTTGCATGACCCAGAAAAACGCTTGTTAGGTATCGGCAAGAAACTGAATTTATTTCTGAAGACCAGTACCTGAGATACACATCCAACTGCCGTTTCACTTGTGTATTTGTAGTTTCATCAAATGCTATAGTAACCTTTCCTGGGCTACTAGATGCAATGTCTTTTTTCAAATCCTCTTCAAAATATTTTGACAATCCATGTGATATCACATAAGCAACTCTTTTTCTTTAAGTTGCATTTTGGCTGCAATAGCAGAATCAGGAAACATTTCTTTGAAAAGTTCAACTGTTTCAGTGCATGAAACAAAAGACATATTGTCCTTAGCAACTTTCATGGCCCATAATGCTTCGGCTTTAGCCAACTGTAAATCATGACTCAGTACTTCACTAATATTTGTTTTGGGCTGAAGATCCCGTCCTCCAAAGGCTTTCAGGATGGACTTATTTTGAAATTTACTTTGAAATTTCTGCAAAATGTTTTTTCCTTTATGATGCGCTTTTACTTGTGAAAAGCCACTATTAGAAATGTTGAAAATTTCTGAACACAATATACACTTAGCAGAAAATATTGTTTCAGTTGCAGAACACCATTCTTTCAACTTCACTCCGTCTAATTCTTTGGCGAGCCACGCATCTTGAAATTTCGTTTTGGATTTAGGCATCTTAAACACTTGTATTACTAACCAGAAAATGAAAGGGAAGTACAAAAACATGTTCCAATATTGCAAAACCAGACAACTTCCCGAAATTTGGCTGCGAGGATGTCAGAAGATATGAAAAAAAAAAAAAAAAAAAAAGCAGGTCACCACTAGAGAACTGAACCTGCACACAGCACAGAGAACACCATAAAAGACGTAAAACCAGAAACTATCATACGCATCTCACGCAAGTTCAGTCAAAGCGAGTCGGAGCCGAGATATATTGCGCATCGAAGGTCGCTGTCGCCGACGCATGATCGAAGGTCAATGATCACGTGCTCTACTGCCTGCCAAGATAATACTCAGCTACCATCCCATCGTCATTACCGGAGGTTACGGAAGGAGACCACGTGTTTCCTCTTTGCTTCCACCCACCTGCGGTTTACAATAACAAAACATCAGCAGAAAGAGGAGGTTCCACAAGGCATGTACAAAAATAAAGTACGATCTTCTGCGTGCCACGGAGTTCGTCTGCAAAGCGCAAACCAGGGGTGAAAATGACCCCTCCCCTTTTCCCTTAGATCTCTTGTTACTCTCGAAAACTGTTCGAAGGCAAAAAAAATGGAACGCCCGCCCCGAAGCAAGTGCATCTCGATGGCGTCATTTTTCCCTCCTTCAGCAGCACAGCATATAGGCTGTGTTTCTACAATAACAGGTCTTTTACCTTACTGTAATGGTAAATTTATTGGCGTTAATAACGGTTGTGTTTTTAATAAAAATAAGCTTACGAAAATTTTAGGATGAATAGCAAATTTTAGGTCTAATTTTAGGAATTTAAGGAGGGTCACAAAATATTAGGAATTTTAGGAATTTTAGGAGGAATGCGATCCCTGCATTCTATGGTCCCTACCTGTGTTGATATATGACTCGAATTGCTTTACATTTTTATTTTACGTTTGTGTTTGGTCAAAGTGACTTCTGGGTTGTGTTAGTTCATTGCAAAAATTTATGCATAGGGCTTGAACAGCTTTATACTTTTATGTATGGTCAAAATGACTTTTGGGTTTTGCTGGTTCATTGCAAAGTTTATAAGTATCTGACCTTCCTCGTTAGTGCTGCATGTGCGCATTGCAGGATATGGTGCATTTTTTCTGTATTTCATTTTTATTTTTTATAGTTTGGATTTAACCTATTCGGTATGGTTGTCCTCAATAGCATGATTTATATGTTAGGTCGGCCTCTAGGGAGTTTTATGCCACATCGGACAACATGTGGTAAAAGGTCCACATCTGGCATTCCAGGACAGAAGGCTGGTACGAAAAGTGTGTTACTGTCCCTGAGGAGAGTATTTGAGGCAGAGGGGTCCTCTGCTATGTATCGGCTGCAGTTTCCATTGGTAAGTTATATATGTATATGTATGTGTATATATATATATATATATATATATATATATATATATATATATATATATATGGTCTCCCCTGAAATTATATCATCAATCCACTGCTGGATGAAGGTCCCCTCACATATCTTCCACAATGTTCTGTCTTCAGCTAGTCTCCTTCATGTCACTCTGGCATGCTATTGAATTTCATTCACCCATCTTCCACGAGTTCTTTTTCTGGGTCTCTTTCTGGCCCTTGAAATCCAGTCTAGTAATTCAGTTGTCCAACAATGGTCAGTTCTAGCAATATGTCCAAACCCATTGCTATTTCAGGGTTTTTACCTTGATTATGATTTCATCAACTCCTGTCATTTCCCTGATCGATCAATTCCTCCTCCTCCTACTGTTCCTGATAATACCAATTAAACATTCACCTTGCCATGTTTCTTTCAACTGTCTGTAGCCTGCAAATGTTTTTTTTCTTTTTTTGTTAAGGTTCATGTTTCCAATCCATAAGTAAGAACAAGTAGGATGCAGTGATTATACACTTTTCTTTTGAAATACAATGGTAAATTTTATATAAATTATAAATAACTCAATTGCAATGCATTTGGAGAAATAATAAATATTTTAAGGGGAAATTTTCCATTATCTCTCAACAAGGAAATATTTCCATCACTACATTACACAGATATTAATAGATATTATATTTACACATATATTAATTTATGAACATGAAAGTAATTCATAAAATAGAGTGGCTTTCATAGTTGGAATAACTAACAAACATTTGAAAAGGAAACTTTGGATCAGACAGCAGCACATAGACCAGACTTACAAACATGATTTCTACGGTAAAAGGGCTTTTTTAAAGTGACAATAGGCTCAGCACACTGCTAACAGAGTGGACCAATACTTGTCTACAGCTACACAAAACTGGGTAGAAACACACCACAAAAAAAGAAACAAACAAAAACCTGGAAAACAAAATAATCAGGAGGAAACTAAAATACCAGAAAAAAAATGCTAGAACTGTCACGAGTGCATCTGAAGCCAATGATTGTGGAAAAGACTGGGACTGGGGAAAGCTTTCAACAATGGGAAGAGAATGGCCGATAACAGAAAGAAAAACTGGCACACATATATGCACACATTTTGTTTCCACAAATTTTGAGGAAATCAATGCAGTCACACTTTGCACAAAACCCAAGTGATTCTCTACTTACACAAAAATATTCAAAAAATCACAATTGGAAAGAAACTTACACCCATTACAGCTAACAGGACAGTAATGCCCTCCTTTATACGATTATGGTATGTTTCATTCATAAGCTCTTCATACAAATAAACACCAATGCTACAGATAGCTATGCACCTGAAAAGAAATGAAAAAACATTCTTTAAATTACCACAACAATTAAAAATAACAATGCCGCAAAAAAAAAAAAAAAAAAAAAAAAAAAGCCATTTTATAAAATGCATGCATCTTGATGGCACTATCATCTTAAGCTCTTTAAAGAGGTTCTACAATTTTCAAGGCATGTGCACATTAACTGAGTACAATGAGTACAAGGAAACTTTTGTTTGGCAAGGTTCCATCCCCTGTTTCCCTAACTTTGTATGTCACGGATTCTGCATATGACGCGATGCAGTTGTATCATAACTGAGAGTGAATTTATCACCTGGCATTCAGGAAGAATTTTTCTTTTGTTCCCGAAATAGAAACACCCATTTGCTTATTAATATAAATAACTAATTATTATTATTGTTACCTTATTGGAATGCAGTTTATAAAAAAAAAAAAAAAAAAAAACGAGTGAATGAAGTTTTATGCAAATGGTTTTTTCTGTTTAGTGCTGGAGAGAGACAAGGTTGTGTAATGTCACCAAGGCTGTTGAATGTATTAACAATCTGTGCATTGCACGATTCCAAAACAGACAATGCTTTAATTGCATTATGGTTATTATAAGACCAATAACCTAAAATGTTACGTGGTTACAATAATTTTATTCGAACAACAGCATGTTATTGTCCTAATATTACTGTTTCACACGTTATATGCGATAATGTCATTTGGTGCTAAACGCTATTTTATAAGTGTCATATATAATACTATATTCAATCACAGAAATGAAATATAAAGCATTAAAAATAGAGTAAACTCACCACTACACTGAAGAGCAATTGAATTAGAGACAGCTGGCGTTATGCAAATGTGGCACTGTGGGTGGCCCTGTAAATGGAAATGACATGACATATGCAGCGATCCGACAATATAAGGAGTGATGCGACGGGAATCAGCAACAGTCGGACACAGTATGGGTAAGACGAAGGATCTAAGCGCATTTGATCGTGGGCAAATTGTCGGGGCCCGACGAATGGGTCACTCCATCTCGGAAGTCGTGCAGGCACTGGGATTTTCACGAGCCACTGTGTCACGGGTGCACCGTGAGTACATGGAATCCAGTAAACCCATCCATGCAAGAGCCAACTGCCGTGGACAACAGCGTGTGGATGAGCAGGGTCATCGTCGGCTAGCTCGCATTGTAACAGAGGATAGACGGGCCACAGTGCAAGAAATCACTCGGCAATTTAACGCTGGTGCATAAAAACGTGTAAGCAGCCACACCATCCAGAACCATCTCCTCGCTATGGGGTACACAAGCCATCGTCCCACGAGGGTACCGCTGCTGACCGCACATCACAGAGTGCAAAGATTAGCATGGGCGCGGGAACATCGCCACTGGGCCCTAGACATGTGGAAAAATGTTGCCTGGACTGATGAGTCGAGATTCACGTGGGTACATGCAGATGGCAGGATACGAGTACGGCGCAAACCACATGAAGCGATGGATCCTTCTTGCCAGCAGGGTACTCTTCAAGCTGGTGGGGGTGGCATTCTCGTCTGGGGACTGTTTACGTGGACTGAAATGGGACCCCTGGTACGTGTGACATCATCCCTGACAGGTCAACGTTACCAGGATATCCTGGACGACCATTTGCTCCCGTTTGTGCATCTTCAACATCTCACTGGGGACCTCATCTTGCAACAAGACAATGCACCGTACCATCGCCCACAAATTGTATCCGAATGGTTGGATGAACACTCCACCGACGTGACCTTGCTTCCTTGGGTCACCTGACCTCATCCCATCAATGGGATTGAGGTCAGCTAGGTCACCTGACCTCAATCCCATCGAGCACATCTGGGATGCCATCAAGAGAGATGTTCGAGGCTCTGACACCCTCCATCAAATCTTTGTGAACTGTGGGAGCTTGTTCAGGGGTTGTGGATCCGTATGGCTTCCCAATGCTTCTGGTGTCTTGTCGAGTCCATGCAGAGACAAATCGCTGCCGTCATCAGGGCGAAATGTGGTGGTACACGTTACTAGACAGGTATCTCTAATTCAATTGCTCTTCAGTGTATAATGCCTTAGGTTTTTTTGTTTTGTTTTTTAATTCGCTGAATAGTACTCGCATTTGCGCGTTCGGTCATTTTATTTGGAATTCTTTCTCGTTGTTTTCCCAAAATGGCTGACTGTTGGTGCCATTCTGCTTGGTGTGTATATGGCATCATTTTATGAGCTAGACGAGCTATTGTTGAAACATGTTGAATTTGAATTCATTTCTTCATGACCAAAGGCTCAAAAGATTCGTTGTTAGTTCAAAGCGAAAAGTAGACAATTTACTAAAAATCACTGATTTGAATTTACAAAACGAAGTCAACCTGGGAAAATCATGGAACAGAAACATGAAGCATAGGAACCTTCAAAAGCCAATAAAATCTTAAAAACCTATAAAAAAAAGTTGTAAAAGGCAAACACAGCATCCAGCCCTCAAACGTTACCAGACTAGTTTCAACAGCACATCTTCCACTGTCATCCTCAGTGGTCACATATGCTGAAGTCGTGGCCTGCTGTTCTATATGCAATGTCGGTTTTCTTCACGAATCCTCTCGAAACCTATTGGCACACGTAAATATTTTTCATTGCCCCATTCTGGCACATGTTTCAGCCCATTGCAGCCCTGTGGCACCATCTAGTGGCCATCTCAGAACTGTAAATATTCTCTTACAACTGTTGTTCTATTTATGCTGTATTATTATTATTGTTATAATTATTAGAGAGAGAGATACCATTATGACTTAAAGAAAAGTGTTTAATCAATGCATCCTTCCAGTTCTTACTTATGGATCGGAGACATGGACCTTAACAAAGAAAGATATGCAGAGGCTGCAAGCAACTCAGAGCAGCATAGAAAGATTCATGCTTGGTATAACCAGGAAAGATAGGAAGAGGAATGCATGGATTAGTGAAATAACAACAGTTGATGACATCATGGTCAAAGTGAAGACCCTCAAGTGGCTATGGGCTGGACATATTGCTAAAAGAACTGACCACCATTGGACAACTGAAATACTAGAATGTATACCAAGGGACAGGAAAATACCCAGAAGAAGACCATGTGGGAGATGGGTGGATGAAATTCAAAAGCATGCTGGAGTGATTTGGGAGAGACTGGCTCAAGATCAGCAGCTGTGGGAAAAACTTAAAGAAGACCTTTATCCAGCAGTGGGTTGATAATTAATCAATGACACAGAGAGAGAGAGAGTTGTTTTACTTGTTAACAAAAAGTACTGGGGTTGGAGACCAGTCAGAAAGCTTCAACAGGGGGAGAGAACAGTGAACGCAAGGGGTGCCAGAAAAATTCTGGTAACTTTGTATGCATTTTTGCATTTGTACCAAGCTTAGAAACCTAGTGCATTGTGTATTAAATCTCTGCTTGTAAATTCAAGTTAGTATTAACTGAAATGTGTTCTGATATGAAAAATCTGGATTTTATTACCAGTAATTCTACTAGCATTGTTTAAGAAGTGTTATGCTTAGATGATGTCATGAAGTGAGTATTTTGGATCAGTATATTCTTCTGAGGTTAAACTGGAACCACTCTGCTTCCTTTTAAGCCTCAGAAATAAGGCATATCAAAACCTAGTGTTGCTTTTAAGCTGAAAGAAGTTACATTGAGCATACTGTGTAAAGAATTTTTCATTAAAACAAGTATTCATGTGCTGGCAACAGGTTGTAATTCACCAGCATGTACCATAATTTTCGGACAAAGAGCCGCATCAGTGTAAGGGCCGCAGGTGAGAAATTTTGCGATCTTGGAAGCAAAAGTTGCCATAAGGCCCTCACCTGTGAAGTCGTGGTGCTGCTCAGAAAACCAAATTATCTTCCTTATTTTCATGAATTAACTCACACCCAACGTGATTATATGTATACTCCAAAGGCTAATTCTGCAACTCAGTGTCGATCTGCTTTATGCACTTATTTTTTCATACTGGCAAAAGCTTTTATTTATACATTTTTTATTAATCATGCTAATGATGTTATTTGTTTGCCTTCATTAAATGCTCAAAACCATTTATGTAATCAATATAAATCACAGTTAATCTTAAAACTCCCATTAGAATATTGCATTGCTCGTAAAACCGCACAATTGTCTAAATTCCATTCAATGTGGATGTCTGCTACAGGATGGTTCTATGTTCACCGCAATAGAATCAGTCTTAGAAGTAATTAACTTATAAATTATCGCTTGTAATGCTTTCAATTAATGTTTTCTTTAATAATATGTTCCTTCTATGTTTGTTATGCTTTTTTTCTCATCTACAGATGTTTTTGTTAGAATGAAGTTGCTTTCTATATTCTATGCAGCTGCTAAATGGGGTAGTTAACATGTTTCTTA
Organism: Macrothele yani; assembly: GCA_039090855.1. Taxonomy (NCBI): domain Eukaryota; kingdom Metazoa; phylum Arthropoda; class Arachnida; order Araneae; family Macrothelidae; genus Macrothele; species Macrothele yani. The sequence continues at coordinate 67,640,901 of CM077016.1, read as the reverse complement.
TTCACACGCTTCCTACCAACTGCCTCACACGTGTTCGCTGATCTCCCCACCAACCACTTCGAAACAGCGGTGTCTCCGCTTTTTCGCTTTTTTTCTTTCAAGTGGTTTGACCTACTTTCATTTACTGGGCACTCAGTCTTCGCATTGAGCTCCACTTTTATATGAATGGGAAAGCTCTCCTTTCTTTTTTCTTTTGCATTTGTGAAAAGATTTTATCTTCAGCCAGTATTAAATTAATTGCCCATTGTTAACATCAGATGATAATGCTACAGTGCTTATTAGTGAGAAAGCATTTCCAGCTGAATCCAACTTCCACTATCGTCAGTCAATAAAAAAAAAAAAAAAAATCGAAGCAAAACTCAGGAGCACGGAGCCAAGAAACACCTGTATCGCATGCCAGATTAACCAAGAAGAGTGAACAGAATTTGTCTTTCCGTCCCGCCAGTATTGTTTGGAATAGGTCACTGCTAATGGAATCATCCTGGGGCAGGCTTTTGCATTGTTTATGTTCTTAAGCTTTTGTTCAGGGAAGTGCCCATCAAACCGGTCTCCCCACCTCCAGTGAAAATCAATGTTCCTTCCCTTGGTTGCATCGCACCTGCCTGCATGATGAATGCTGCAGCCAACGAAAGAGATACCCTGGGCACACTCTCCACAGAAGCCTCGGACGTCACGCTACTGGTTTGTGTGCTTATGTCCCCATTCCATCCCCCATCTATTAACATTCCATGCTACTGCTACGGGATGTGCTTCCCCCACTCCCCCATGCAAAGGGCATTTGAGTCAGGCATTCCTTTCACAAACAAACCTCCTAACCTTAAGACCTACACGCGCATTTCCCCATCCTCCCCCCCCCCCCCGTCTTTCCCTCCTAAACCAACATCAGGACAGCAGAGTTATCGTTCAAATAGATGTGTCTAACGTATGAGTAGAAAGGGCAGAAAAACGATCACAGTCGAGTTTGTGAAAAAAAAAAAAGACGTTGTTTGAAAATATTTACTAAGCATCTGCATGAAAAAAAAAGAGAGGGGAAAAAATAGTCTTATCAAAAACAAATTTGGCATAAGGGCAGCACACCTGAAAAATTTCACTTTTAGTAACGTAAGAGCAGCGGCTCTTAGCCCAAAAATCACGGTAAGTTTCATTTGAGTTCAACTAGTTATCTTTACTCTGTGTCACTAAGCATGTAGTGCTAATCATGACCGATATCATGATCTCTTCACATCACTATGCCAGTCAGCAGATAGTGCGATAGCCACAGTGCAAAAAAAATTTACAATATTTGAGTGTTCAATGTGGTTAAAGGATAAATTTGCTTACTTCTGAAGTCTTTCTGTTTTGAGCAAAGGGCCTTTTGTAGACCTTAGTCTTTGTGTGACAGTGAATTTGTTTACCTGAGTGTTGTGCTGAGTTGCTTTCTTAGGTGCATGTATGCACCTCAGCTGGCTTGAGGCAGGAGTGCATATCTAATCATGACCGATATCATGATCTCTTCACATCACTATGCCAGTCAGCAGATAGTGCGATAGCCACAGTGCAAAAAAAATTTACAATATTTGAGTGTTCAATGTGGTTAAAGGATAAATTTGCTTACTTCTGAAGTCTTTCTGTTTTGAGCAAAGGGCCTTTTGTAGACCTTAGTCTTTGTGTGACAGTGAATTTGTTTACCTGAGTGTTGTGCTGAGTTGCTTTCTTAGGTGCATGTATGCACCTCAGCTGGCTTGAGGCAGGAGTGCATATCTAATCATGACCGATATCATGATCTCTTCACATCACTATGCCAGTCAGCAGATAGTGCGATAGCCACAGTGCAAAAAAAATTTACAATATTTGAGTGTTCAATGTGGTTAAAGGATAAAATTTGCTTACTTCTGAAGTCTTTCTGTTTTGAGCAAAGGGCCTTTTGTAGACCTTAGTCTTTGTGTGACAGTGAATTTGTTTACCTGAGTGTTGTGCTGAGTTGCTTTCTTAGGTGCATGTATGCACCTCAGCTGGCTTGAGGCAGGAGTGCATATCTTTACATATTTAATTTTGACCACAGTTTTCACACCAAATCATTCTTTAAAAACTTACACACTAGATGCAGCACATCGGCATATTTCTTGTAGTTTCTTGTCTTCATTAATACCTCGAACATAAAACATATTAAACTTCAGCACTAACAGAAAGTCTGAGAAGAGAGGTGAATGCCAAATTTTTTTACAAAATAAATTATGGAAATGAAAATTACTAGCAAAAACGAGCTACATCCTTGATCACACTAAGACCTACTGTGATATAAGATCAATTTTGTTTTCACTTTTAAAGATCAGTGGAAACATGCATGGATATGACATATTTAGGATTCTCTAAAAGACAAAACAGTTTACAGATTAATGTTGAACAAACCTTCCAAATCCAGAATGTTCTCGCTTACCAGCTTTCATAATTAGATGAGTAACACGATCCTGTAAAAAAAAGAAAAATGCAACCTTTTAGTGTTAGCTCATGTATTTTTAAATTCTAGAAAGACACAGTTACCACACGAATTTAACATAAGGCTTCTCATACAATAACTGAGACAAAATGATAAACACTATGGAAGTCTATGGGAAACAAATCCCATGCAAGAAATAATTCTTCACAATTACAAAGAAGACTCAAACAAATGTCATTATTGGCACAGAGATGCTGTATTTCCACTGTTTCCCTTATAGCCACTGTTCAGAAAACTTGAAAATTACATAGTTTTGGAACAGGAATTGAACCCGCATCTCCCAATTTTTGTTTGAGCATGCTACCATTACACCACCCAGGCCAAGGAATTTTCAAGTAACTGAAGCTAAGCAGGAATAGCTTAGAAATCTGAATCCATTCAGAATTTCTTATCACTATGGTAGTCAAAGCAATCCATCACCTCCTTGTAGCCCCAATGCCTATTTCTTATCCATATACAGACATACAAAGTGGTGCACATGAAACTAGCCCCAGAAACAGTTTGGGTTACAGCTGTAAAGTTATACTTATTTCGTAGTTCACCACTGGAAACTATTCTACACAGTCACGTATGCGCATGTGAATTCAGTGATCCTCCACGCTCCAGGAGACAGTTTGCGGCTGACTACATGCGAGTCATGCAGCTTTCAATTGAACAACTAGTTTTTGTTGTGGAAGAGTATGTTCGCAGATGTTCTTACGCATTCGTTCCTGAATAATTTAAAGCAAAATATCCTGCTGCCAATGTTCCTGCAAAATCAATGGTTCAGGACTTAGTGAAGAAATGGCATGCAACTCGTTCTGTAATCAATGCACAGGGAGTGAAACAACAAACTGTAAGCACACCGGAAGCTGTCACTGAAGTAGCGAATCGTACCAAAAGAAGCAACAACAAGTCAACACGCCGTTTATCCCAGCAGACAGGCATTACTGGTAGGTCAATTCATCGCATATTTCACAATTTAAAAATTAAGCCTTATTGTGCGAGTGTTGTGCAGGAATCAGGAGCGTTTGATAAGGAAAAGCTGGTCCATTACCGTCAGTGGCTCTTACAGATGGTTTCTAAAGGACTGCCTGACCCATTTCTCTTCCTTTCAACAGACGAAACTTGGTTCCACCATTAGATCTATGTCAATTCGCAACACACACAACACTGGGATGCTGAAAACCCACGTGTGTTCCAATAGAAACCACTTCATGGTTTAAAAGTCAGTGTTTAGTGTGGAGTATCAAGCCAATGCATCATCAGACCCATTTTTTTTTAAGGAGAATCTGAATACAGATGTTTATCTATTGATCTATGAAGAGTCTGTAAGCCAGTTGAGACTCCACATAAATTCACTTATCCCATCTTCCAACAAGATGGAGCAACTTGTCATAACTCTGGTCGTTCATTGTGCACTGCACACACCAAATGTGCCGCACCCCTTCCTTCGATACCGACATGCAATTTCGTAAGCCGAAAAGCACGTGAGGGTGTCCTTGTGTGGTTTGTTGGTGTGAGGATGTGAACTGCGAGTTCACAAAAGCGCTGGCCGGTACAACATTGACGGAATGTTTTTTGCATGAATGGTGTCTCCCAACACGAAGAGTTTTCATTGTTCTAAAGTGTTAATTTTTAAACATTGGATATTTTTAGACGTATGAATGTTTGTGTGGTTATGTATTTAATTGAGAGTTATATAAATTAATTTTAAACCAAAAGTTTTAGTTTGCAAATATTTTAACTAACAAAGAATAGTTACATACGTTAGGCTTCTCTCGGGGTGGGAGCACGTGTTTCACTGAGTTTGTAACGTGCTGTATATGTTTCAATAATAGGTATGTGATACCTTTATTTTTCATTGGCCCACAGTGATTTTACTCAGGAAAGGACAACAAGTAAGGATCTATGGCCACCTCTCTATCAGACTTATTGCCATGCAACTTTCACCTGTGTGACTTGCTAAAAGGGAAAGTCTACCACAACAACCTTAAAATGTTGGAAGAGTTGAAAACCAACGTATAGTAAGAGATCGCCCACATTTCAGTTGCCAAACTGCGGTGGTTTTCCTGAACATGCTTCAGAGAGCCGAAAAAGGCATCTAGGCAAGTGCCGACTACTTCCAACACAGACTTTTGAAACATATGTAAAAATGCTAATAAACATGTCAATTGTTAACATTGCAGCCTTTTTAAAAGTTAAAAATACTGTTTATTTACCATACCAAATGTAACTGAAATGTACGGAGCATTATGACTAAATAAAACTGTACAAATGTCTTTTGCATTTGGGGGCTGGTTTTATGTGCGCTACTCCGTAGGTCACAAATTCCAGTGCATCAGAAATCATCATAAAGATTGATGATAAACTAATCCCCTGGAAGAAATAATTTTTCACAATTACATGGAGGAAGACAAAACAAATATCATTACCGGCACAGAGGAGCCATATTTCCACTGTTTCCCATGTAGCCGCTCTTTACAAAACTTCAAAATTACACCACCCTGGAGCAGGAATCAAACCCACATCTCCTGATTACCATTCAAGCATGCTGCAGCTACATCACCCAGAACAATGAAGTTCCTAATAACTAAAGCTAAGAAGAGACTGCTTGGGAATGTGAATCCACTCAGATTTTTAGATCTCTGAGGTAGATCTAATAAAGTGCCGCTTTCCCCTCAGCAATGTACATCACATAAAATGCATGCCATCCCTGTGAGCATAGGCCACAAATTGCAAAGCACCCAGTCTTGGCATAAATACTGTTACAAACGTTCGACAGATGGTGAGCAACCAGTGTGCAATGTCACCGACCAGCCAGGAGACACGAAGCAGCTAGTGAATCATTGTGCGTTCAGTCACAGAGGAGATAGCGTGTTTCATGAAGTACTTGCCATGGAGTGGGGCCATTATGAGAATAGTGTCTCTGTAATAGTGTTGCACAAAGTTGGAAAATCAGCTTCCAAGATTTTCATCATGCTGAAGAAGCTGAAAGAAAAGCAGCCAAATTTTTGTCTACTGAACCATGAAAAGGTTCCTTGAGACTGGGACCCTCGCTGACCACCCCAGAAAGGGTCAGCCACGTACCGTGAGACTGCTCACCTGGTGAAAGCAGTGGCAGCTCGTATTCGACGAAATCCTGCCAAAAACACAATCAGTGATGGCTCATGAGCTGAACATTTCAAGAATGCTGATGTCATGCATGCTGCGGAGTAACCTAATGGTCAGTGCTTACCGGTGGCATACAGGGCACTTCCTCACCCCACAACTGAAGCAGCAGAGTGTGCTAAAAGTGAAACATTTGCGGCAGCATTACGCAAACAATCACACAGACAGATCCTTTTCTCTGATGAAAAAATTTCCACTATTGAAAAGGCTTTTAACCGCCAATATGACAGGGTGTATCAACCTCATGAGAAGCTCAGGAGAAAGCTCCACGGATCGTGAGGGGCCACCATTCTGCTTCTGTCATGGTTTGGTAGAGAGTCTTCTGCGAGGGTACCACAGAGCTCCATTTCTATGAGAAAGGAGTGAAAACATCTGCCAAAGTCTACCAGGACAAGATTTTGGAGCCAGTGGTAAAAAATGTGAGTCACACCCTGTTCTACAACCGACAGTGGAGCGTTCCACAGGGTTTTGCACCTGCCCACAAGGCCAAGTCAACCCAGGAGTGCCTTCAAGCAAATTTGCCAGACTTCATTTCTCCAGCTGATTGGCCTTTAAGCAGCCCAGACCTCAACCCACATTGGACTACAAATTGTGGGCCACACTGGAGGACATGGCCCGCAGAAAGAGACACCCCAGTACAGACAGTATCAAACGCTCTTTGGTGCGGGCAGTAGCAGCGTTCCCTGTGGAGACCCAGCGTAAAGCTATTGAGTGGCCACAGAAACTGAAAAACTATGTGAAGGCAAAAAGATGCCATTTTGAAAAGTGATTGGTGCCATATATTCACAAGTGTACTACTTACGTCATATCACAGGTACGTTAAAATACCTTTAAATTTCTTTTGTTATTTCAATGGATACTTTGAAACAGTATTTATGATAAGACTAGGTATTATCAGTGAAGAGTAGAAACAATGCAAAAGATACAGTTGGGACACTGAAGAGGACTTTGCTCCCACATAAAAGAATCAACATAGCCCAAGAATGTGCAGCTGAAAACATGACATGTATGAAACCTAGCAATAGACTGAAGATTCTTCCACTTTGTAAGTCATGCAATAATGCTACCTCTTCACGTGTCATCAAGTGCCAGCTAGTTATTGCTTGATAAGTACCATGCGTATACGCTTTTCGCGTGAAGTTTATCGTAAGTGTTAAAAACAGAAAGCTTGTTCTACTGACGAAATCAAATCAAATTTGCATTGCATTTATTTCTAGCACCGCAACTGAACTCGCTGCCTCTAAAACTAGAAGAAAACATTCTGCCAACTTTCTGAGCTGGATTTGCATATTAATAATCAAAGCATTCTGTCTTTGAGACCACACACAAAATTGCCTAAAAGTTTTCAAAGTAAACTTCATCTGATGCTTCTAAAGTTGGTGCATAAATGCTCAAGTCACAAGACATTATTACATACAAGTAACACTTAGGATGAAAAAGTAAACCATCATCAGTAACAATAATGATGCATATACAGTATGTACCAAACAGTGCACAGTGATATGAAACAGACTAAAGAACAAATGGTAGGAAATAAACCTCTAGAATAGTGCTTCCCAAACATTTTAGAACTGTGATCCAATTTTAGAATGACAAACTTTCACAATCCACCTAGCTATAATGAACATAGCTAGGTGGATTGTGAAAGTTTGTCATTCTAAAAATGGGAGTTGCATTTTTTAAATTTAATTATTTTTACTGTTTTTTTTTATTTATTGTTGTATATAATTTCTAACTTTTTAATTTAATTATGTTTTACTACTGGTTTAAAAATTTATTTTTGAAATATAATGTTACAAAAAACTGTTTTCCAAATTTATTTTTGAATATAATTGTAACAAAAGAGCTTGTTTCCAGTTTCAATTGATGGCGAAATTGATGTCCATATCAATGTGTCATTCTCAGGCACACAAAGTTATTTAAAATAATTACAAAGGAGGTTTTTTCAAACAATTACAAAATTTTCACATTTTGAAAACATCTCACAGCCCACCAAATCAACTCAGGGACCCACCAGTGGATCATGATCACACACAGTTAAAAAAGACTGCTCTAGAATACAAAAGTATCACTTAAACACCGGATTTCTGAATATTGAAAAACTGTAAAATAAGGAGAACTTCATTCAAAATAGTTTCAGTGATATTTGGTAAAACATATTCAGCAGATAAATTGAAGTTCTTGTAGGGGATATTTTTTTCCTAAACATTTATATTACAAAACCTTGAGCAAATTTTTTAAATGATACTAGCACACAGTAACAGCCACAGACTGCATGAAAACATGAGAACACATAAGTCTCACCTTTGCATCTTTATAAATTGCACTCTGTAGGTCAGGAGATGATGGCTGTAATGCTGAAATATTCTTGTAGATATTAGGAAAGCATAACAGTGAGCCAACTATAGACACAGCTTCAGTTCGAGGCATCTTCAAGCAAACAGAAATGAAATTAATGTTACAAATATTTAAGTAAAAATTCTGATACTATAAGAGACAATCTATTGGAAACTGATGACAAAGCAGCAAATACACACAGATTTACTAGATTTATAGCACAGATTTGACATAATTTTTCAGAAAACAAGGCAATGGTTCAAAAGAAATCAAGGAATTGGTGTTATCCATGGATTGTGGAGGGGTAGCAAACCAACAGAAAATGGAGTCTAAGCTGGTAAGTTTGCTGCAGTTAAGTGTAGAACAAAACTAAATACCTCTTTGCAAGACAGGTCCATAAAATGTATGATAAATCACGAATGTAACATAACGGAAATACTTGCACTTTGGGCATTCTATACAATATTAATCTTCACTAAAGTTCTTTCACACCGCTTGAAGGTAACACTGGACATGGCTCAACCGAGAGAACAAGCTGGATTCAGGAGTGGCTACAGCACAATAGATCATATCCACGTGCTGAGAGAACTAATTGAAAGAGCGAGGGAATATGAACTTCCATTGTGCATGGCTTTTATCGATTATGAAAAAGCCTTTGATTCGGTGAAACCATCAGCAGTTACAATGGCTCTGAAAACCTGCGGTATTGAAGATGCATACATTAATATTATTAATAACATCTATGAAAATGCAAGTGCAAAGATTAGGCTGTTTGAAAATACAACACACGTAAAAATTGGAAAGGGAGTGAGACAAGGTGACACCATATCTCCGAAGCTCTTTAATGCCACATTGGAGGGTGTTTTTCAGTCACTGAGCTGGGAAAACAAGGGGATAAAGATTAATGGAGATTATCTAACCCACCTTCGTTTTGCTGATGACGTAGTCATTTTTGCAACTACCCCATCAGAGCTGCAGAGTATGATCCAGGAACTTGCTGACAAGAGTAAAGAAGTGGGATTAAAAATGAACTTTCAGAAGACAAAAGTGATGTTCAATGCTTTTACAAGAAATGAAGATTTATCGATTGATGGAGAAAAGCTGGAGATAACAGACACGTACGTTTATCTTGGACAGCAGATATCAAGTGAGGGTCACATTGATGAAGAAATTAATCGGCGTATAAAACTTGCCTGGAGAGCTTTTGGAAGAAACAGCATAATTTTCAAGAGCAATATGCCATTATGTCTTAAAAGAAAAGTGTTTGATCAATGCATCCTTCCAGTGCTTACGTATGGTGCAGAGACGTGGACCTTAACTAAAAGAGACATACAAAGGCTGCAGACAACTCAAACAAGCATGGAGAGGTGCATGCTTGGTGTAACCAGGAGAGATAAGAAGAGGAACTCGTGGATCCGAAAAATGACAAGAGTGGAAGACATCATGATCAGAGTTAAATCCCTGAAATGGCAATGGGCTGGACATACTGCCAGAAGGACAGATCATCGATGGACAGCCGAAATTTTAGATTGGATTCCAAGGGACAGGAAAAGACCCAGAAGAAGACCACATGGGAGATGGGTGGATGAAATTCGAAAGTATGCAGGGGTGACATGGAGGAGACTGGCACAAGACAGACCGTTGTGGAGGAAACTTGGGGAGACCTTCGTCCAGCAGTGGATTGATAATGGTTGACAATGATGATGATGATGATGATACAATATTTTGATGAAGTCCAAAGTCAGTTCACATGGGTTTTAAGGAATTCTACCTCTAATTCAGATGTAGGTGAGAGGCCTAGTTTTCTGAGAACTTGACATTATGTAAATTAGAACCACAAAAATTATGCATGAGAATCATTATTAATATTGGGTTGGTGCAAATGAAATGTCCGGCAAAAAACCAGCACACATGGACGGCGAGAACGGAAAAGTAGGACAACTTACCTAGGCAAAATAATCACCCTCAGCATCGACACACAGTTGCCATCTGTCCGGCAAGGCCATGATCCTGGAACGAAAAAAGTCTTGTGGCTAGTACCCGAAGAAGTCATCAACTGCACGTTGAACCTCATTGTCTGTCGTGAACTGTTTCCCGGACAGGAAGTGATCCAGGCGACAAAACAGGTGATAGTCTGTCGGAGACAAGCCCGGGTAATAGGCAGGATGAGGAAGTGCTTCATAGCCCAAGGTACTTAGTGTCAGCATCGTTCATTGTGCGACATGAGGGCGGGCGTTGTCCTGGAGCAGAACACTACCATGTCCGTTGACCAAAGCTGGTTGTTTCTGCAGCATTTTCCAGTGCATCTGGTGTAATTCAGCACAATAACGTTCTGCAGTGATGGTTTGGCCTCTTGCCAATAAAACTCCAATGAATTATCCCGGCTGTGGACCACCAGACAAGGAGCATCATCTTCTTGGTGTGTAGGGGTGGCTTAGGATGCCATCCAGCAGGCTGTGCCTTGCTTAACCGTTGTGCAGGTCGTTTCCCATATTTTCATAACGGACCCACTTCTTATCGCAGGTGACGATTCAATGCAGTAGAGGCTCCTGTTTATTCCTGGCAAGCAGTGACGTGCAGACTTCCAAATGCCTAGTCTTGTTGGCAGTTGTCAACTCATGTGGCGGCCACATGTCCAGCTTTTTGACCTTACCCAGTATGCCAAACAACTGTCGTGGGGGGACACCTACCTCTGCTGCTATCTCACATGTTTTTCGGGGTCCGCTTCAACCACACGAAACAGAATATTGTCAGAAACAGGTCAGTGGCCACGTGCTTTGTTTTGCAGGTCTGTATCTCGACTTCGAAACTTCACAAACCATCGTGGAATGGTTCATTCATCATTGGCTGTATTCTCCCCAAATGCTTTGTTAACGTTTTAAACAGCAATTCCTGCAAAATGGCTCAGTTTAAATTCATACAGGAAGACGACTCTCAAATCCGGCCTCTGCATGTTTCTTTTGCAAGCCACATTACGTCCAAACAAACCATGCCTGAACCTTGTTTTTCACACACGTGCTAGCTATTTATAGTAACTCTGTGACTTAATACTTGCAACACCTGTGGGTGGTTCCATTCCGCTGTGGTGGGGGCCTGTCTTCACTACTCATTCGTGCCGGACATTTCATTCACACCAACCCAATATATTCAAATCTGGAATCATCATCATCCTGAAGCAACAGGAGATGGAGGAAAAATTCTCTCCCACAGCAGGAAGAACCTAACTCATCATTTTTTGCAATTTTGAAAAAAATTTCAGCTGCCCTGTACACAAAAAAAAAAAAAAAAAAAATGACAAAAATCACCACACACTGTAGCAGAATTTTAAAAGGGGCACTAAATGAACCACAACAAAATAATCTGGTAAGTAACTATTCTGCTTCTAAAACTGGATGGACTTTAACTGTTGTTTCAAATTTCACCTTCAGAAATTACAATCAGGTTAAAAATTCACAATAACTAAGGCAATGACAACCCCAACTTCCATAGATGATTTTCTCCACTATGGGGAACTCATATATAATTTTTAAGTACACAAGTATTAATTTGGATCTATGCTTTGATTTACTGTCAGATTATTTAGCTGGCCTGATGGTTTTACAAAATATAAAAAAAGTAGGTCAATTATGAAATTCTTCTGTATAGAAGATAAAAGCTATTTATTATTACCTGTACAAAAGAATTTTGGATGGCATTCCTTTCATTTATTTAACAGCAAAAAGAAAAAACAAAACAAAAAAAAAACAAGAAAGATGACACCAAATTTTCGGATGTATAAGCACATCTTTTGAATCTGTTCTGACGTGAATTAAATGTATCAAAGCTATTCAAAGTCAATGGAACTGGTTTGGAAAACAATCAACTGGTTCCAACAATCAATAAAACATCCAGAAATAGAAACATCTACTTAGTTCCACTAGCGGCTAAAAAGCATGTTACGAAAATTAACAAATGGCAAACAAAAAGTTTCTCATGGTACAAGGAAGGTACCAGAGACAAAGAGATTTTCAAATCGAACAGTTAAAAGGATAAATATAGAAGGAAGCATGATATAAGTCTAAGTCTGCTAGCGGAAAAATTTTGCATAAGGGAAAAGAACTTTTCAAATACATCTTCCAAGAGCAGAGATAGCGAACAAAAAAAAGGTTTCGACCTTTATGCAGCTAGCGGGGAAATCTTTGCGTTATTTAAAGAGAATAATGCTCCACATCTCAGTTGCAGTGAATAGCATACAGTAGAGAAGATATTTATCAAAAGCAGTTTTAGAAGTGGCGATACAGCTGCAAACTGAAGTACACAAACACCACCTACTGACAGAACTATGAACTACAAAATTCCTCATATATTAGCCTAAAGTGTTCTACAAAGTAAATGGAATCTGGTATTGAAAGAATTTTTAAATTGCACATGTAAAAACAGTGATATTGAGAAAAACAAATTAAGCATTTGCACCCCTAGCAGCAAAATTATGCACTATTTTGGAAAGAAAATACACACAGAGTTTGCATATTTAGTAGTATCTGACCGAAGAAAGAAGTTATTCAATCGGGTTTTTAGTCCTGCAGGTATTGCTGTAAACGGAAACGTGAACTTACACCCTCTGGTGGCAGACTTGTGCGCTAAGGAAAATTTGAAATTATATGAGAAACATTTTGCAGCAGAAACACTCTCCAACAAAGAAATAATTTTTCAAATCGGACTTTTAGAAGCAGAGATATCGACAAAAATAAGATATGCGTTTACGCCCTTTGACAGAAAAATCATGCATTATTTTAAGAAAGTATTTTCAAAAGGTTTTTCGATGTGAGCGATATCAGTCCATGAAAGAACTTTTTCAATCGAGTTTTTAGGAGCTCAGATTTTGCTGCAAATACATCAGACACAGAAATTAACACTTACGCCCCCTGGTAGCCAAACCATTCTTTATCAGATATTAGAAATTATATGCAAAAGATTTCCCATTAGGAGCTGTACCCGGTGCAGAAAGAATTTTTCAAATCGGAGTTTTAGAAGCAGAGATATCAGGGGAAATGCTATTTACCTTTACGTCCCATAGCGGAAAGTTTATGCATTACTTGAAAATTTTGAAATTATATGAGAAACGTTTTACACTGGAAACGCTATCTAACAAAGGAGGAATTTTTCAAATCCAACACTTAGAAGCAGATATATTGACAGAAATATAATATACATCTACACCCCTGGCAGAGAAACCATGCATTATTTTAAGAAGAAAATATTCTCAAAAGTTTATCGACATGAGCGATATCAGTACACAAAAAAAAAAAAAATTTCAATTGAGCTTTAAGGTGGTCAGATTTTGCTGCAAATACCTACTAAGCAGAAATTAACACTTACGCCCCTTGGTGGCCAAACCATATTTTATAAAAAATTAGAAATTACAATCAAAACAGTTCCCATCAGGAGCTGTATCCAGTGCAGGAAGAATTTTTCAAATCGGAGTTTTAGAAGCAGAGATATGGTGGAAAGCACAATTAACCTTTACTCTCCCTAGTGGAAAGTCAAAGAATTACTTGAAAATTTTGAAATAATATGAAAAACTTGTCACACCGGAAACTTTATCCACCAAAGAAGAAAATTTTCAAATCAGGCCATTAGAAGCAGAGATATTGACAAAAATATGATATACATCTAAGCCCCTGGCAGAGAAACAATATATTATTTTTAGAAAAAAATATTCTAAAAAGGTTTATCGACGTGAGTAGTATCAGTCCACAAAAGAATTTTTTTAAACGAGATTGTAGAAGCTCAGATTTTGCTGCAAATACATCAGAAGCCGAAATTAACACTTACGTCCCCTGGTGGCCAAACCATTTTATACCAAAAATCAGAAATTACATGCAAAATATTTCTCATCAGGAGCTGTATTCATGGCAGAAATAATTTCTCAAATCGGAGTTCTAGAAGCAGAGATATCGGGGAAACGCGATTTACTTTTACGCCTCCTAGTGGAGAATATGTGTAACTTGAAAAAGTGACTATACCTAAACTAATCTTCGACATGAATGGAATCGAAAGGTATACAAATTTTTTTAATTGGATGTTTAGAAGTAAATACACTGGTTTCCATAAATTAAGCAACAAACTGAAAAATTGCGATAAGTGGGCGAAATATAGTTCAAATTGCATTAAATTTGCATACGTTACAGGCAAAGGCATAAAGCATTGATGTACGGAATGGCAAATGAGTGGCACTGGCAGCACTTTATGCAAATGCACAAGAGCTTAAAACCAGACGTTTCGGAGGGAGTGGCCAATTCATGTGCGGCAGTGAATGACAACATTTCGAAATAGCAATTTTGTTAACATGGCTTCGAGATGTCATTTACCAGCGGAGTTATGCTACAGAGCAATAGGCCGACTCGAAGGAGGGCAACGGCAGGCAGACGTTGCAAGGGGGCTCAATCATTCTGTGGTCAGCAGGATGTGGCAGCAGTTGCAAGCCACAGGTGCAGCTAAGGTAAGCCAAGGGTGACGACCTCCGCGTATGACCAGTATTTGCGGCTTTTGGCACGGCGAAACAGGACGGCTACACCAACTCATCTCAGATCTGTGCTTGCGGCAGCCACCGGATGGACGGTATCAGCTTCGATGGTATGCAGAAAATTACATGCAAGAGGACTGTATGCTCGACGACTGGTATTATTGCATGCCCCTACCCCGCCACCAGAGGGAACGTTTCAATTGGGCACAAATGCATGTGAATTGGACTCAAAATCAGTGGAGGTTCGTTCTACTGTTTACAAGAATCACTCTGTAATCAGTGGAGTCACGATACTGTTTACACAGTGATTCTTGCCGAGTTTACATCTGGAGAGAGGTGGTACTCGCTATCTTCCCTCTAATATCCAGGAAAGGGACACCTATGGTGGTTATCAAAACAGTTACCACCAGGAGCTGTATCAGGTGCAGGAAGAATTTTTCAAATAGTAGTGTTCTGGTGTGGGCAGGCATATTGTTAGGTGGCCATACCGACCTCTATGCGTTGCTACATGGAAACCTCAATGCTCAGAAGTATAGAGAGATGACATCCTGGACCCTATTGTTCGTCCATATGTGGCGGCAATTGGCGATACATTTGTACTGCAGGCGGATAACGCCCGCTCTCACACAGCTCGCCTCGTGTACCAATACCTGGAACAGAAGACTATAGTCCGCATGGAGTGGCCAGCATGCTCTCCCGATCTGAATCCCACTGAGCTGTCTGGGATGCTCTCGGGAGGCATGTTGCTGGCCTCCAGCTCCCTTCCCGAACCCTGCAGGGGCTCCGTACTACTTTACTCGAGCAATGGACGCAGCTACCCACAGAACTGCTCGCCACCATAACTAACAGCATGGAACATTGCAATCAGGCCTGTATTGCTGTTCGAGGTAACCACACTCTGTATTGAAGTACCTTTTCCTATTTCATCTTGATACCTATATTTCTGTATTTTCATATTTGCATAACTCATACAAAATGTAAATACTTTGTATCACATGTTCTCACGTTGTTTTGTTGTTGTTGTAGTAGTTGTTGTTGTACTTGGTCTGATAAAGCTTACTACCAAATTTCATCCGAATCGGTTGCATACTTTTTGAGTTATCACGATTTTTCCATTTGTTGCTTAATTTATGGAAACCAGTGTATATGGAATAAAATATATTTTGAATTCGGTATCATCTGCATTTACGCCCTCTAGCGGCGAAATTGTGCATCATAAAAAAGAAATAAAGAATCATCATTTGCACATTTCAAGCTTCTTAATGCAAAAAGAATTTTTCGAATCAGAAGAGTACTTGCACAGATATTGTGTCTAAGACTGATGGACAAACCAATAACATATGCAAGATCTTTTTTTTTACAAAAGACGTGCTAAAAATTTACCAGGAAAACTTGAAAGTTTCACTTGTTTAGAAGAAACTTTGGAGCTCATATTACAAATTCATCTTGAAGAAAAAAACTTTTTATGTTTAACTATTTATTATACATGAGCAAAATTCTTACTTAGTCATACAAAAAGCCCATGAATGTCAGATTATGAGATTATAACTCATATTGTACTTCTGTGAAAACAAATAAACTGTGTCAATTTGACAGAATAAATGAAACGCAACTGAAGATTATATATAATTCAAGACTACACACTTGTGATGTTGACTAAGAATAAATTATCAACATTTATTCACAATTAAAAGCTTTATTAGCATCGACGATAGTTTCGCAGAGCGTTTGGCTCGCCATCATCAGGACGAATGGAGCGTAAACATTTCAAATCATTGTGACATCATCAGAGTTCTAAAGGTCATGGATTTTGATTAGTTGTTTCCACGCGCTTGAAAGAAATGGCGTAGACATCATGTCGTTGATAAGTCGTGAAGAATTCCAATATATATGGAAAGCTTCTAATATATTCAGCTTGATAGTCAGTTCAGGTTTATCAATAAGCATAGTGTTTCCAAACAAAAATGTGTGGTTATTTTCGTGACAATGTTGTGCTATTGATGATTTCTTCAGTTCATAGTTCCATACGCAAGTCTTGTGTTCCTTCACACGGAAACTTAAGGACCTGCGGGTCTGTCCTATAGGTATCTGATAAATTCCCAGAAATTTATGTCTGCGACATAGTCTTTTAATCCGTAACTGAAGAATTGATTAAATTACGTAAAATAGAAAAAATGCTTTCAGAAAATAATTATCCAGATACAATTATTAAAAAGTGATGAAAGAGAGAAAAAAAAAGATCACCTAAAGAAAAACATAAAACTAATCAGAAAATAACATGTACCTGGTCTTAAAAATAAAATTTAAAAAATGTACTTCTGACACATAAGCAATACTAAAAATGATATCTCAAAAAGAAATTAGCTAGAACTTAGAATGTAGCTGTGAGCTTTTGTACATAAAAGATATTGCCCATCAACTGAAAACTTGTTTGGCAAAACATAAATCAGCAATTAAAAGCATGTCAAATAAATCTGTGCAGACTTGCCAACCTTAAGAAGATAAAAATCCTGCAATTTTCTATGAAAATCCTGCAAGCATACTTTCATATGTTTGAAATATCAATGGACATAATTTGAAGCACTAATGTTACGTTAAGGCATATAAATAATGTAAAAAAAATTCTATTAAAAAATATTTCTGTTCAGTTATGCATCAATCTCAAGGATAACTCAAATTATGACGGAAAAGGAGAAATTCCTCGAAGCCGTCCCACTCTCATGCCTAAAGATTACAGCGAAATTTTTTCGCCGTCAAATTTCAGATTTCTGAAATTTTTCCTCAATTTTTAAACTGAAATACAAATATTTATGGAATAAAATTATATATAACAACAATACTGGACAGAGGCAACATCACAGGAAAAAAAATTATGGTTATGGAAAAAAATCTTTATTTCGTTTACTTCCGTTTCTGAAAGACGAAGTACCGTACCAAAGCGTATTTTTACGAATTGGTAAAACTATTCGATGCATAGTTTTACGCGCGGAGAACAATTCCCGAAGCATATTTTTACCCCTCGAGAAAAAATCCCCGACGCGTATTTTTAAGCGTTGGTAAAATTTCGATGCGTATTAAACGCGTAATTACTCATTTTGGAGAACTCTGGTCGGCACATCACTTGAGCACTCCCGTGGAGAGAGAGAGCTACCACACGATGTCACGAAGCCAGCGAGTCAAAGATAACATCATCGCATGACACAGGGCTCATCAGGTCCAGTAGAAAATCTAAGTGGATGGTTGGAGGGGTTGAAATATTTCGATTGAGCAATCGAAATATTAAAAAATCTGTAAAAAAAGACCTCTATCCGAAAATCAGTCAAATTAAACCAAAATCCGTAAATTTTACGGATAATTCATAAAAGTTGGCAAGTATGCAAGTCCATTTTTGAATATTTCCCCATTTTGGCAATGACGCACGATGTTTTTGTCCTGTCACATGCATATTTTTTTGCAATGTTACTATCTGGGAACATTTTCTTAAAAAGCACACTTGCATGGTCAGCACAGCTTAAAGGTAAGTTATGTTACATGAGGAATGAAGTAAACAAGCACTCAGCACGGTTAATGGCATCGGAAGAGGAACTATCTCGAGCAAAATTTAATGTTTAGTTATTTTCTACGAACTTAGAATTGTCCACGTGTTTTTGCATACGAATGTGATTAACGATATCTCTTTTGCCCTTGTGGACAACGGAAAAACCACATCTACAAAGAGAGCCAAAGGCAAATTGTTGGCCCTTCCTTGATTCGATTACACACGGATAATCTGTCGTATAACACTTCTTAAAAACAGATTGATATTTTCTACCTGCCATCGCGTGGTTAAACACGTGCACGAAAAGTTCTCAGAAATTCCTGTTAAGAGAGACAAAGTACATCAAACAAACCAAAACGAGCTTCCGATACCGTCGACAGACGAGAAATCTGCGTCAGTACGTACGGCCAACGCCAAGTCTGTTCCTGCAGCGCCAGAGATCTTTAGCAGACAGAAGAGTAAACATCGCTGCTAACGGCTGACTCAGAGGGAAAAGGTCGCTTCCCTGATAACAAACCGATGCCTCGGAGAACTTCGAACTTTTCCCCTAGTTACTTTTTAATTTACGCTACGATAATCATCAAAGTTCTCCGATGCTTCGGAGAACTTCGAACTTTTCTCCTCGTTACTTTTTAATTTACACTACAGAAACCATGATGGAATCCAGCAATATTCATTTATAATCCGGAATTCCTGGAAATGTTATAAATTCCGGCATTGCCGGCCTAAACCCGGAGGGTTGGAAGGCCTGTCTGTGAATTAAACAGATACATACAAGGAACTGGTCACAAAATGAATTAGAATTCTCTTTAAATTGTTAGTCATCAGCAGAATATCATATAAAGTAAATTGTAAGGTGCTGAAACTGAGGAGGAGGACCCAACTATCCATGATGATAGATTGCTACTTCAAGAGGGGTTCTGCATGGTTAACTATAACCTTAATAAAGATAAGAAGTCATCTTTGAAAATTTGCCCCAAAAATAAATACTGTAGTATTAAAAATATCTATGCAAATTAAAAAAAATTACTATGAAGACTTTGCTCAAGGCAGCCATGAGTTTGCACACAACTAAATTTGATGTTTATAAAACTTCAATGCAATATAATATGCCACTGCCATTAAAATGATGTGTTGGATTATATCAAGAAATATAATCACTATCTAGCACCCACACTAATGCTACTTGTTACAAAGCGAAATCCCATACCAGGTACTTGTTTTATGTAATTAAATTGTATGACAAAAATGTATACATATCATAACAAACTCAAAATTTTTTAAAACATTATGAGAATCACAATACTAGTGAAGCAATGGAAAATTCAACAGGGGGAAAAATGTTTGCAAGCACTTACTTTTAGATTAGCTGTTGATATTATACTCTTAACTGCAACAAGAAAATCTGTTAACAAAAGGGAGCACCCAGGAAGACCAGCTGAAAAGAATCTTGGCCCACAGGATTTTATAATGATGTTTATGATATCCTGAGAAAAAGACATGTCAAAATGGTAACATTAAAATATATTTTTTTATTTAAACAGAAACAGATCTGTTTGCACCTAGAAATATATTTATGAACTCTTTGTGTGTGCACACCAACCAGTTCATAATACTGCAAATCATAATTTCCAATCATAAGGTAAATTGGATAAAAAAAAAACAAGTTAAGTGAAAGAAGATTGATTATTTCAACATATTGCCAATTAAGTTTAACAGGTAATCATTGTTTGTGAGTAATAATAAGGAACTGTACACCAATTACACTCAAAATAGTATAACTACATTAGTAATCCGAATTTCTTGGCGTAGATTATAAATCACAGTTTCCACGCTTTCGCACATCAACCAGACTGCTTTTCCAAGGAAGGGTAGACAGCAAACTGAATAATAGAACGCTTCAACAATCGGAACGCGGTGACTTGACTTGAAAATAATCAAACAGAAGCTAAGCAATTATTCATTCAAAGGCTCGAGGTGTTATGTTTGTTTAACATGCGGAATCATGGATGGAAAACAAAAGGCACTCACTATTTAAAGAACTGGTTCCAAACTCGTGGCAACTCCACTGAGATGCTGTCATTGCATGATTCACTGTTGGTGATGATCTCTAAAGTTTTGCGAATGGCAGTAGATTTTGGGGTGGAGTAGTAGAAAGCTAATTTCTTTACATCACATCCCACTTAGGAGAAGTGGACTTGAACTGGGGGTCACTGGATAGGGCTGTTGTTACTTTATCGTTCTTTATGTCACTTTTATGCTCATTTATTCTCGTTCTAAATGAACGTTTGGTTATTCCAATGTAGTATCGCTTGCAGCTGTCCGGATATTGTATAGGAATGGCATAAACACCTGCCTCACTGGAAAGAGGGGGCTTTTCAGAGTTTCCCTGAAGCATGGCATGTAAAGATGTTGA
This sequence comes from Macrothele yani, assembly GCA_039090855.1. Taxonomy (NCBI): domain Eukaryota; kingdom Metazoa; phylum Arthropoda; class Arachnida; order Araneae; family Macrothelidae; genus Macrothele; species Macrothele yani. The sequence continues at coordinate 67,620,479 of CM077016.1, read as the reverse complement.
AGACCTGATGCCAACACTGAGGTTCATTTTCTTGAGGGTGTTCTTGAGCTGATAAGAAACATTTGATTTGTAGAGAATTGAGCCCAGGTAGCATAGTTCTGGCATTGAAAGATTAATAAGACTGGTTTCCGACTTTCTCGATATAGCTATGTACCAGGTCCGAGGCGTATACTGCCTCAGTGGCCAATTCGGTAACGTTCTTTAATTTACGTTGTCTAGAAAGAACATCGGAGGAGACTGCAAAGGCTCTTCTGATTCGAGAACGAAAAAAGCTGTCTTGTAATTTGCAGGGTAGAATGAGCTGCAGAGCATCAAGTTGGGCACGGATGTGGGTTTAAAATAGACTTGTGTACGAAAGTGATTTTCAGGCAACTTGCTAAGTAAAACGTCCAGATAAGGCAAGGCAACATTGTGTTCAAGCTCATAGTGAAATTGATCATAGAGTGAATATCATTAATTTTATCTAGGAAAAGTGGCAGTCTCTCCTTTCCATGTGGCCATATGAAGAATATATCGTCCGCATATCTCAGCCAGGTAGTAGGCGTTGGGGTGATGTTGGTGAATATATATTATCGATTGAGCGAAGTATTGCTTCCGCGAGAACTGATGAAAGCGAGGATCTCATTGGAGCCCCATTAATCTGTTTGTAGATTTTCCCTTGGAAACTGAAGTAGCTGAAATTTGAGACCAAGTCCATTAACTTGAAGATGTTGAGGCAAGACTCCTGCAAATGAAGTGATGAATTTAGTATGGCCTCTTTTAACATTCTGATGGCTTCCGGCATGGGGACCAAAGGATAAAGAGAAACCACGTCGAAACTGCCGATAATGTCACGTTGTTGGACAGAGATTTACTTGATTTTCATGATAAAATCCATAGTGAATATATTTCAAATATGTGGAGATAATGCAAATAGACGATGGCATCGCTCTGTCCACGTTATTTTATAAACAACGCATAGCAACTGAAAAATTGTTCTTCCGACACCGCTGGGATCGAACCTCAGATATCTCGATAACTAGCAAAGTGCGTTCGCTTTACGCTACAGTGCCAACAATTCACAGCGCTATGTGTTGTTTATCAGTCAGCATCTGACTACGCAAATCCTTACTGATGGGCTCAGCAACTGATGTGTCACCATCTGGTGGCATTCAACAGAGCAAGCTATTTAATTACAGCTGATAAATCCAAAGGGCGATAGAAATGGTGAATATATTTCAGATACGTGGAGATAATGCAAATATCGACAAAAATAATGAAATGTCGACAAAAATAAGATATACACCTATGCCACGTGGTGGAAAAACTATGCAATATTTTCTTAAGAAAGTATTCTGAAAAGGTTTCCTGAGGTGAGCGTTTCGGTCCATGAAAGAATTTTTTCAATTGAATTTTCAGAAGCTCAGACTTTGCTGCAAATGCATCAGAAGCAGAAAAAAATACTTACGACCCCTGGTGGTCATACCATTCTTTACCAAAAATTAGAAATTACATGCAAAACATTTCCCATCAGAAGCTGTATCCTATGCAGGAATAATTTTTCAAATTGGAGTTTTAGAAGCAGAGATATAGGGGAAAACATAATTTACTATTATGCCCCCTAGTGGAAAATCTATGCAATACTTGAAAAAAGAACAGTACCTAAAATAATCTTCGATATAAATGGCATCGAAAGGCAAAAGAATGTTTTCAATCGGATATTCAGAAGCAAATATGTGGAATAAAATGTATTTTGAATTCAATATCATCTGCATTTATGTCCTCTAGTGGCACAAAGTTGTGCATCCAAAAAAATCATCATTTTCACATTTCAAGCTTCCCAAAGCAAAAAGAATTTTTCAAATCGGACAAATAGTTGCAGAGATATGGTGTCCACAGACAGACAGACGGACAAACTGATTACATAAGCATGATCTTTTTTTACAAAAGACATGCCAAAAAGTGTCTTGAAAGAAAACAAATAAAATTTGTGAATTTTTTTTAATTGATAAGAACAGGAACATATACAGAAAGTAATTATTTTTTACCTGATCAGCACCTGTGAGTCCATAATGCAAAATGTAATAAAACTGTGCTAAGTAGTCCATTGAAACAAGTAGGTCATGATGATGTATTGACAGAGTGCATAGCAGCTCAAAAGCAAGTAACTTTCCTTGCTTAAATTTCTCGGGAAGATTTAAAGCCTGTAATTAGAGAAAAAAATGCACTATGTTGATTTAAATTAATTTTCACACACTTACAGATACTCAAATTATAAGTAACCAACACTATTTCATGCTGGAGATTGGTACTCACAGTATCTACCCTATGATAAGAAAAAGATTACCTTTACTAAATACACATTCAAAAAAAAAAAAAAAAAACAACTGGCAAGCAATAAGAATTTGCTTAAGATATTGAAATGATTAAAAAATTTTCTTTCTTAGAAGTCACATCACAAATAGGGGGGGGGGGGGCTTGGGGAAAAGCAGGAATGAAATACAACTTTCACAGCAAGCAGCTAGAACTTACACTTTTTGTAAACTCAAAAATACATGAAAACTAAGCATCACAGTGCACTATAGTGAGAAGACAAAAAGTAACCAGAATTTTTCCTGACTTGTACGTGGGCTATCCAGAAAGTAAGTACCATTCGTGCATCACTCCCACACAAGTATTCATTTCAGAGTCACTCATGCGCAGTTGTGTTGCTTCATCCTTTAGCCACGTCCTGACACCATTTTGTGAGATTGTGCTTATGTTAAAAGTTTGTGCTGCGCATTAATAATGTTTGAGTTAATAGAACGGCTCATCGACTGAAAAGTCCGGTCTGCGAAAAGGTTTCTGAATGCAAGAAATGTCAGACCAAGTGGGATTCATCAGCAAATTGCAAAATTTACAGACAAAATGCAATGAGTGCAGGAATGGTGCGAAAGTGGGTTCGAATGTTTAACTCTTTTAATGCTACATGTAATATGTGTGTATATGCGAGAAATGCTAAGCCATTTTCTTAGAAAGCGCATGCTTCAAGAAAAAAATTTGTACTTTCCATAAATTTTGACATTTTGGGCTGAAATTTTTTCCACCAGAACTTTATAACATTTTTCTTAATATAAACTATTACAGCCCTATGGACTTCAATGCTGTCATTTAAATCATGTGCAAAATTGTACATTAACAATTAAAAAAGGCAACTTACCCCTATAGGGCTTCCTTCCTTTAATAACATTTCCTACACATACTTTCTGAAGCCACGTGCTACATCTTGCGGGCTGAGGGATCCTGTTCTTCTTCCTATGTACTAGTGTATGCATGTCTGTATCGATCAATGATATTGGCACTTTACTTGCTGGTCAACTGTTCGCATTGATATCATTATTGCCATGCTCCTGAGAGAACGTTTATTCGAGAACACTTTCTTTTTCTTTTTTTTTTTTTTTTTTTGATTGAAGGTTTAACGACCACCGTGAGCAACTCAATGGGCTATAAGCAGTCGCCCGTCCCTAATTTAGGGTCACTGGTTCCAGGGAAGGGAGAGAACCAGTGCCGTAAGACAAACACAACATCCATGCCTCACCGGGATTCGAACCCCGTTCGGACGAATAATCAGAGGCCATCGCTTAGAACACTGCGCCACCGGGCGGCAACACTTTCTTATAAATAACTTCATAAAATGAAAACTAACAATGAACACTCTATATATTCTTCGAAACCATAAAAATGCTCTTATACTCATGACAACCACTCTCAAACCTTATGACCTCTCACATACCTATTAACCCTAACAAACATTTAACTACACAATTTCAAAACTCTGCAAGAAAAGATTATGTTTACTTTCAGAGTTTTGAAATGAGATTGTTTTTTATCAGAGTTTTAAAATTGTGTAGTTAAATGTTTGTTAGGGTTAATAGGTATGTGAGAGGTCATAAGGTTTGAGAGTGGTTGTCATGAGTATAAGAGCATTTTTATGGTTTCGAAGAATATATAGAATGTTCGTTGTTAGTTTTCTTTTTATGAAGTTATTTTTAAGAAAGTATTCTCGAATAAACGTTCTCTCAAGAGCATGGCAATAACAATATCAATGTGAACAGTTGACCAGCAAGTAAAGTGCCAATATCAATGACCAATACAGACATGCATACACTGGCACATAGGAAGAACAAGACCCCCCAGCCCACAAGCAGGTGGCTTCAGAAAGCGCATGTAGGAAATGTTATTAAAGGAAGGAAGACCTATAGGGGTAAGCTGCTTTTTATAATTGTTAATTTTTCTTAATATTTCTATGAATGTTAATTTACCCATTTCAGATAACTGATTTTTTTAAAAAAAACAACCTTATATGAAATAATTTTTTTTGAAATAGAAATTGTACATTCAGAAAAAAATTTCAAAGACTATTCTTTCCTCTCAAAAAAAAAAAAAAAAAAAAAAAAAGAATATATAATGATAATCCCTTTAATTTTGAATATGCCTCACAGTTTGGTGTTATTCTAAAGCAGAGTTTCATGGTTGTGCTAATATTATGGAAGCACACCACAGGACAAGACTGAAACATACTTATGTACTACACTTATGCAATGGGAAACCTTCCCCATGAAGGTCTTTTTCACACTTTGCACATAGTGTGCATGACCTCCTCCTCTTTCCTTTGTCATGTTTAGATCATTTGCTGCATACCCAAGTCTTTTTACTTTTTTTCCAGGAAGTTTTTGGAGATATTTTCCACTTTCTTCTTCTCTTGTCTCTGTAGTGCATGAAGTTCCTGCTTGGTTATCTTTTTCCTGGAGCCACTCATCTGCCAGAGATTCTATAATCTGCATAATAAAATCTAATCTAGACATGGGTTTCTGGCCAGATGGAATGTTTTCTTTGTACAAAATATAACTATTCAGGACCATACAGGGGAAAAAACATTGAAGCAGACTTTTTTCCAGTATTTCACTGAACGCCTCTCATCTAGATATGAATACAGCATCATATCAGAGGTGTCAATTCCATCCATAAAGGAGTTGTACTGTAGAACAATTGATGGCTTAGTTATACTTTTATTCATTCCTTGACATATATGTGCGCATTAAGGCGAATCGAAAAAATCGAATTTGAGAATTTCAAAATGTAATAGTGCGTAAAAGTTGCCCCTTCCCTTCCTTAATAACAGCATAAAATTTAAGCGCAATCACTTCATATCTTTTACCACCACAAATGGGTCAAAAATCTGAAATCTGGCACAAAATTTACATTTTTTATATATTTTTTTAAAATACTAGATGTTATACAATCAGGTAGTAATAATGCTAGTTAATTATCTTTTTACATCATTAGTAAATGTTAAAAATTTAATTACAATTCACACATTTCTTTTGCTGCCACAAGAGTCCTGAAATGAAGGCAAAAATTTTTAAAAACAACATATTTATAACTTGTAGTTATATTAGTTTTATATTACATAATCAAACTCAATGCATGTGTGTAACAGGAAAATCCACTTACAAGTAAGTCCCTTGTACTGCACACTACACAGGAAAAATGTTTCATTGCTATTACTTAATTTAAGATTGTAAGAGTGTAATTCAGTTCAAAGAATTGTTTTCGTGTGTTAGAAAAGTTTAAAAAAAAATTCCGTTTTTCGTCTCTTTAGTTCATTAATGAAAACAAATTACACTCAATCTTGTTATATGGGCTATAAAACAGTTAAATTAAATCACATCTGTAAGTTATGCATTATGCAATATGTATTAAGAAAACTTGAATTTTGCTTTAATACATATTGCATAATGCATAACTTACAGATGTGATTTGAATTTAAAACTTGAATTTTGCATGTTCAAATGAAGGCATTACTGCCCTTGAAGCCAGTGTTGTTCGAATGAAACCATCTCTTCTATCTGGGCTACAGACTTTACCAGCTGCCCCTGTGACAATTTTCACACAACGTTCAATCGCATGTGTGTGGCATGGGAATTTTTGAAATCCAAGTCCCAGATAGTACCATTCTTGGCAAAAGTCTTCAGATCTTCAGTAGCGATGTGAGCAAGGACAGGAGACTCGGGGATACCACACTTTTGCCAGTCTATGACATTAATGTAATCTGTACATTCCAAGTCGAGTTCTGGAACCATGAAGTGACGAACCTGATCTTCTCTCCATCCTCTAGCCTTCTGAATCCTTCGAACTGCAAGTTCCCTGATGTGAGGCCTTCCATCAACCAGCATGGTCAATAGCAGGTTCTCCAGATGAGCAAAGTAAGCATTACGGGAAATAACTCAATCAACTATTTTCCTAAGGTTTTCAGGAAGATATCTGGAGATGCGTATTATTCCCCACAAGTGTAGTGCACCATTGGTGCAAGAAGGTTTCAATTTGATGCTGAACCATGCCTTGGAGTAAACCTTCATGATGTACTCTACTAGTGTCTTCAGTTCAGAAGTAGGATCCGATATACCCACGTATAGTCTTAAAATCCTATTTGCAGTAGTGAGCCATCTTGATTGCAAAATTGGGCCAAGATCCCGTCTGACCAAATCAGATGAGCATTCACCTGATTGCCCAGTGCGTCTCTCCAGCAGGTACTTCTGATCAGTGCTCAGATTGCTACATGTGACTTCAGACAAATCACAGTCAATCCTCTCAAATGTAACAACAGGTAATTAATGTCTGGCATTTCTCAAAACCTTTTCCGATCGATTTGGAATACGACCTCGGACATGTTGTTCCTCAGTCCAAATGTTCAAAGAGATGACTAAAAAGAAGTTTGTTGACATGAAGTAGGCATATTAATCACTGCAGAGGCCTTTGAAATTGTGCCTCTAGATGTCTAATGACACCAGATTTGTGGACTGTGTTTACCACTGCTGCATCACATCCAACTGCCGTAATGTCGTTTACGTTCAGGTTCGCCTCCTTTAGTGAATTAATTATTGCAGTCCCTATAGAGCGAGCTGAGACAGATGAAAGAGTCAAGTGTCCAAAATATTGCGATCCTGGTTCTAGTAAGACAGAAACGTGTTCTTCTGTTACAGTTTCGAGGTACCACTTCCCGCCTTCCTCCACCTGGAAAATGGTTTTATCTTTCTGACCATCGAAGAAAATTCCAAGTGTGGTGGTATCTACTAAAATCACTTCATTTTGTAGTTTGTCTTTTTTTTTTTTTTTTTTTTTTTTTTTTTGGTTCTCTCCCTTTTAATTTTGCTTGTATCAATTACATGGCAAGTTTCATCCCCCGAAATAATTCCCACGTCCTTAAGAACAGATGACGTAATTGCAGCAACTGCCCTGTCTGATAGATTGTATCTATCACTTACCATGGCTGTTATAGGAAGTTTAATTCTCATTTTTTGGGAAAAAGTAGAAGGAAGGCTTTTCTCCTTTTATCCGTGTCTTCGGAAATGTCATCCGTGTGAGCAGCAAGAAATTGATCTTCTTCTTCATCTTTTGTATGTTCCTGAAATTTAAGTTTGGAATTGTCACGTTGTACTCCAGAATTATGGCTGGAATCATTTGTCACAGGGATATCGACAGAACCAATGTAGCCAAGCCGCAGTGTTCTCTGATCCTGACAGGCACCCTGTTTGACTTCTTACAGGTACATCTGCTGAACTCTGCACAGTTGCATGTGACAATATCAAATAACGTTTATTTTGCATCATGCAGAAAATCAATTGGTTCCTTCTGGTAATTTTCATTGTCCTTTCTCATTTTGTATGGTTTCATGACATTCCTGTATTTCTCGTGGTAATTCCAGATCATTTTCACGACCCTGGTATGGTATGGGACACAGTCAGAATCGATGCTTTGTCATATAGACTTACTACTTGTTCTGCGACATTGTCAGTGATTTCTGAGAAATATGGATCTTTACTTCCTTCCTTCGATGCCAGGTTGAATATCTCTTGAAAACAGCATCGTAGTACATCTTTGTATGTTGGTAAATGGGAATCTTTCAATTCTTGGGGAGTTCTGAACAATGGACAAGTGAAAGCTGCCCGAGCGAGAAATTTTGATGGTTTTTTTTTGGCCATCTTAATTATAAATAATCTTTAACTACATTCGCTAATCAACGATAAAATTAAAAGGACAAATCTAGAGAAAATGCAAAAGCATTTACAAGAATACCTCTCTCTCTCTGTCTCTATTCTCTACGCTGTGTGTTGTTTTAACAGAAGTAAAACTGCACCTGCACAGTGAACTCTAAGAGTATCAACAAACGATTGTGCTAGGCATTCGGCGCAGGTCACGACGTGTACTGTTTGTTTACTGCTTTGAGTGTTTTCACATGCTCAGTAAAACTGCATTTGGACTGTGGACAGTGAACAGCCGACATGCTGGAATCAGTACTAATTAGTACTACTTCCGTGCTTTCGTCACAATACATCAAGTGCCGAAACAGAGCAGCAGGAGAGAAAGAAACTATCGCGCATGTACGAGCAACGGAATGACACCCTTTGCTCCGTTTTTCACAGTTGCCACTCATACAGGGTTACAATTTAATGGAAAGGTAAAGAGATAAGATTATTAAATAATGGAAGTACTATAACACGAGAAAACCATTTACTCTATTTAGGCCATTTTTTTCCTTTATTTCAGAACCCTTGTGACGACAGAAGAAATGTACAGATTGTAATTAAAGTTTTAAGGTTTACTAATGATATAAAAAGATTATTAACTGGCACTATTACTACCCGAATGTATAATATTCAGTATTTTAAAAAAATTAGAAAAAAATGTCAATTTTGCACCAAATTTGACCCCTTTGTGGCAGCAGAAGATATAAAAGTGATTGAGCTTAAATTTTATGCTGTTATTAAGGAAGGGAAAAGGCAACTTTTTTGCACTATTACATTTTGAAATTCACAAATTCGATTTTTTTACCCACCCTTGTGTGCATGTAGTGTTTCCAGAAGTACAATGTGTCAACAGAAGCACAACAGGAAACCACTATGATTTTTTCCCCTGAAGGCAGCAGCCAGAATAAGACATATGGAAATACAGTGGAACTCAGTTATAATGTCCTTCATGGGACTTAAAAATAATGGATGCTGTAAACGATCTGAAGTAATACTGTACAAAAGAATTCATACTTTAATATTTTTGTATCGAGTAAAAGTAACTTACCTATTTTTTGCAGAGCTGTAGTAAGGTATTAATTAATCTAATAATTGCACAGTATAGATATAAATATATTTTTTACTTAAGTACTGTACATAGTAATTAATACACATGCACATAAAATTTGCCAATTTAATCCGAGATGTCAAAACACTACATGCAGTAATCACGTTAAGAAATCACGAATTGTCAGTTGCTTCAAACTTTTTAGTTTCATTTTTTATACAGTTCCTTCTACTGAATGTACATGAAAGAGAAAATCTTCATTGATTAATTTCAAAAAATTGTTGTAGTACTGCAATTGATTCTAAAGTCTTCGCACAAGAAATGTGTTGCACTTCATTCTCCACATCATCCTTTGCACTTTCCTCTTCATCCTCTGTATTATTCTGAGTGAGAACAATCCTTTTTCTAGATCCCGAATAATAGCAACTTTCTCTTCAATCAAAAATGCTTTCCTTTTTTTCGATGTCATGATAGCATCTAAGACGATGTTAGACAAACATTTTGTTGTATCAAAATGGCTAGTAACAGAACTGCTGCTTTGCGTATCCAAGTCAAATTTGTACATGCGAGAATGAGATTAGAACAGAAAAGATGTTTCTTGTTTGAGAAAAACTGGGTTGGGTTGCTCAAAAGAAAAAAAAAATCACCCCTTCCAGGGCTAGTAAGCCCTGCACCTCATCAAGCTTCGAGGTACCCTTTAGGTCGTTGTTCAAGGTGACCATGAATTGGTCAGCGGATGTGTGTGAGCTCAAAGTGCCCACTCCCTCGCCCAATTCTCTTGCTCTTAGCTGGTGGTAACATTTGTAGCCTTTTTTGTTGAGGAGGGAAAGTTCTTCGTAGATGTAAGCCCCAAATCCTATTTCTCCTTCGGAAAGCAAGGTGCACTGAACTGAATAAAATATAATTATTTTTCTCCAGCAGTGCATTCTACAAAAAAGTTGAAGAAAACTGTGTATTTCTGTTGTCTTTATGATACTACATCCGATTTTAGAAAAGTATTTTTAGACTCGAGATGGCCGTTACAGACGGGTTTGACTTCCTTTCCATCTTTGTTACAGCAGAGTTCATTTATCATTGGGTTAAACATACTGTAATTTTGCCAGGACCAACACTTCTTGGCTGTTACAGCCAAATGCTTGTTACATCCCAGCTTGTTATAAGGGAGTTTTACTGTATTTCACTTCACCAATAGCAAATTTACTATGAAAGGATGCTGGTAGGAATTTTCTGTTTTTTTCAATGCTTTTTCTGTTACAAATGTCCCTGCACTATATAATATTTTAGCCAGAGGAACACTTGTGAAATAGTTATCCATGAAAACATGGTACAATTTAGACAGAAAGTTTCCCATTTTCAATAATCTGATTACAACAGAGTATACCAGTCCATGTTTTTGAATCTCTACTTTTGAAGCGGTGTCATTAGCTCCTCGATATATAAAAAAAATGATAGACAGTAGCTGGATACTGAATCACAGAGCATCTAAAATTTTATACCCCAACGATGGTGAAGTTTGTTGGTTAAGTGCTGTATAAGTTGTGTATGGTTTTTCTTCCTACTAGGCTTTCATTCACACTTAGCTGCTGATGTGGAGTGTAATGAAGCCTAAAAAGCCTGTTTGCATGGTCAAGTAGTGGCTGAATTTTTGCACAAGGATCATAGCCAGGTTCACAAGGAGCTGCTAAGTTGCTACCATCCACAAGATGAAAGAATTTCAAAATCATTTGAAAATGATCTCTCAAAAACATTTGCCTAAACCATTGCAAACTCTGTGAGGAACTTGTGTACCAATAGGAAGCAATGGTTGGTTGTCATTTGATTCCCATATTTAGAAGGCATGTAAGAAAACCTTTTATTTCAGCATTTGTTACAATTTACCATTTCCTAGCTGGAGGCTTGGGAGGAAGATTTGGATGTTCCAGGAGGAACCTCTTCGCACATACGTATTACTTATTTGTTTCAGAAACGAAAGCAAGAGAAATTTGCCATTACCAATTTGTCTCATCTCTCATAGTTATTAAAAGGAAAACAAATGCACACATTAAAAATGTTATACACACGAGACTGATAACAAAAAAAAAAGCTAAACATTTTATCTGAGCTAAAAATCAGAAAGTGCAGCACAAAAGTATGAATATAAAAACAGCATGAGCAAGAGGGAATGGTTCATTGTAATTTATGTGAATATTAAACTAAAGCACATCACTGTATTCCAAATACAAATTACTGAATTCAAAACAAAATAAAATAGTTTTAAAAAGCATTGCTTCGAACACACTTTTTTTTTCTTGTTGTACTTGTTAGATCAGCAGCTCAAGTTTACTCTAGTGTGAGCAAGCCTTGATTTCTTCTCAAAAAGTTCCACAGTCATATTTGTCTCTCCGTGACTCTGCAGCTGCACAGCATCCACTGTTTAATTTTTCTTTCTACTGATATCTTTCCCTTCCCGCTTTTTCGATGTTGCTATTCTTACTCTTTTTTTTTTTTTCATTTTTATGGCCTCAGATGACTATAATTTCATCGATCATGCTGAAAGAGCTTTCAGCCTGGGGACCCTGAACAGATATCAAATTTAGAACAGCCCATTTACTGCTGGCTATTTCCCATTTTACATAAATGGGGTAACTTTGAGAATATGAATACTTTTGAACACCATGCACCAATTCTCACAAATTTTCTAACTTTGTTGCTTCAGCTTTCAGAGTTATCAAGCTGAAATGCAAACATTTATGGGAGGGGGGGTGAATACCATTTAACAATTACACTGGATCATGGGAACATCACGTGAAGGTATGATTATGGGAGAAATCTTCACACCATCTGACTTCCATTTTCAAGTTAAAATGCAAATATTCAGATGATATTAAACAAAAAGTTATATTTTAACAACAATTACTGGACAGAAGAACCATTGTGAGAAACAAAAATGTGATTAAGGAGGAAATCTGCACTATGTCTAACTTCCAGTTTCAAAAGTTCTGAAAGACGGAAAATGAACCACCAACGCCAATCACCCCCCCCAAACTTTCTCCTTAGTTATATATCAATCTCGAGCATGACCTGAATGATGATGAATCTCATTCCTGAATATTACAGAGAAATTTTGACTTCATCTAACTTCCATTTTCAGAAACTGCTGCCAATAGTTCCAAGCTGAAATACAAACATTTATACAATAAATTAATATTTAACAACAATACTGGACATAAGCAATATTGCAAGAAAAGAGAAATTTTGATTACAGGGAAAATCTTCAATTTGTATAACTTCTGCTTTTGAAAGTTTTGAAAGACGGAATGCCGTACCCAGACAGAAGATGGCCACACACACACACACACACAGACACACACTAAGCCCAAATTCTCTTCAGTTATGCATCGATCTTGAGAAAGACCTAAATGATGATGAAGAAAGAGGAATTGCATGAATCCATGGAAGAATCTCATGCCTGATTACAAAGAAGCATTTTCAAGTGCTTGTACACTGCTGGACAATTGCTAAGGACGGATCATAAACGGCTATATAGCGCATAAAAAAGTAAGTGTGGTTGGATGCCAAGTGAAATAAAATAATGTCAGAATGCCAGGACATTACAAGAAAGACAATTTATTGTGCTCTGAAATCCAGAAGGCTTTGGAACGTGTTCAAGGGACAAACAGGCCATTTTGTGCAGAATATGTAAACGTGAAAAAAATGCAATTACCGTCCGCAGGCGTTCCGGCGTAAGATGTCAATACGGGATATGGCCACCATGGAGGGCGATGCAAGATTCCACACGTCGTGTCATGCTTTGCACAACATTATCAAGCAGCTGTTGGGGTAATTTATCTCATTCCTCTGTCAGTGCACGGATGAGGGTGTCCTTGTTTATTGGAGGGCATTGGCGACCAGCAAGACTCCTCCCCAAAGCATCCCACACATTTTCAATGGGATTCAGATCTGGAGAACGTGCTGGCCATACGAGGCGTTGAATATCCTCGCTCTCAAGACACTTCTGGACAGCAACTGTTCGATGACATGTTGTGTTGTCGTCCATGAGAATGAATCTATCACCGACAGCACCACGGAACATGCGAACATGAGGTAGCAGAACATCATTAATGTATCGTTGGTCAGTCATAGTCCCAGTTGGAAGCACATAGAGGGACGTACGGCCATTGATCACGATGCCAGCCCATACCATGACACTACATGTCGGATATCGGTCCCTTTCCTGTATGTTTGCTGGACAATATTCAGTACCACTATCACGCCAGATCAGTTGTCGTCGACAATCGGACGATAGACTGTATCTACTCTCATCTGAGAAGAGGACAGCAGACCAGTCGTTATCAGTCCAATTGCGATGTTGATGGCACCATTGCAAACGGGCGGTACGGTGACGTCTGGACAATGGGATGCACACAACAGGACGGCGGGCGTATAGTCCTCCGTCATGCAAACGTCTGGCGACAGTTTTTCGGGAGATCCGCTTGCCAGTAGCAACCATAAACGGATTTGCTACCTCACTAGCTGTGCTGCGCCGGTGTCTTTTTGTTGATAGCACTATGTACTGATCTTCTGCAGGTGTCGTACTGCGAACACGACCTCCCCCGTGACGTTTGCTACACTCTCCATTTGTTTGAAATGATTTACAAAGCCTTGAAACAACACTGTGGCTGACGTCGAACTCCCTGGCAACATCTGTTATTTTTCGCCCTTTTTCAATCTTGCAATAATACGGCTACGCGTAAAATCATCTAGGTGATGTCGGGAAGACATACTGAAAATTGCAAGTTCGTCAATTGATTCTTTCCCTTTCAACTTTGCGTTTGAACAACAACGGTCAATACGCATCAAATCCTTTATATCTATCTTATCAGCGCTATGATGTCACGAACAAGTTCGGCAATCCAAAATTTGCATACGCACAACACGTCTTACTGCATCCTGCACTTAAGTTAATTTCCACATTTTCCTGCCTTCCGGTTTATGGTTGCTATCGTTGCTATTGTTATCCGTCCTTAGCAATTGTCCGGCAGTGTAGTATAAAATAGACAAATGATGGAACAAAAGTACAGACAAAAGTTCATAAGGAAATCATACAGACATGACCATAAACTTGTGAGATGACAACTAGTCCTTGATGACAGCTTCTCTGTACACAGTTCAATTCTTTCATCTTTCCTTACAATTGCAATTCTAGCTGAAAATTTTTGAACATTATTTCTACCAGAACCCCAGCTCATGAACATCAATAACGTGAACTTCCCAAAGTTATTCCCGACTCACATGTAATACAAATTGAAATCTCCACAATTCCAAATCTATATAGTCAAATATTCTAGAACCTAAATCTCCAAGAATCAGTGTTCACATTAATATCTAAACAGTTAAGTAATTAGTCCCTCAATCCCTAACTAGACTGCCAGCACTAGCAATTATAAAATTTCTGTAATTCAAACTTCCTAAAATTCCCTTTGGGTTTGAACACACGACAAATAAAAGGATAACAAAATGCTCTAATAAAATGTACAACTAATCCAAACAAAGTGACATAATAATACCTGGAAAAGCCAAGGAGTAATAAGGAGAAGTGGAGGAACCAATTCTGGTGGAGGAGGACTTGACTGGTTGTCCAATGAAACCCCAAGGTTGTCACGAATCTGCAAATTAAAATTCAGGCCTTTCAGTGAGAGTTAACTAATAAAATATATACATAAAAAACACAAAACTCAGTTTCGGGCAACTAATCCAAAAAATGTGTTCACAAAATAACAGCACCAGGATTAACACTAATATAAATCAACACAAATTCTTGACACAAATCATTATGATAAATGCTGACCAGTGAATTTATATATTGGATGCCAAAACCAAAAAATTAATGCTGGTTCACAGAAAACTCCTTTATTTAAAGCCATCGCATGGTCTCCTACCTCTAGAGAATTAATACTTTTAACAAAGCCCATGCGAGCAACCCCTCAAAAAAAATTTTATATGCCTACAATAATGAACTTGTATACCTTTTGTGTGTTTGGAGGATTGACTGTTTATTCATTTCTATGATACTGTCTGAAGAATTTGTGACTTCTGAACTAAATACAGTTATTAAGATGATATGGTCAATATTATCAGGCAGCTGTGGAAACCTTGACTACAGTTCAATGCTTGTTTAGATTCTTGGACTTCAGTTTCTTTGAAATGTGTTGCCCAGGGTGGCATAATGATTTATTTGGTAAAGCACTGAAAGGGAAATCAGGCGATGCTGGTTAGTTTCTTGTTCCATGGTGAAACATTTTTTAGGTTTTCTGAAGGGTTTGACCTATGGATGAACAAACTTTCCTACAGTCCCCCTCCCCCATAAAAAAAACAAAGAGATTATGTGCTTACCTTGTGCTTGTAGAAATTAATTTCACATTATTTTCTACAATTCATCTTAAAACATTTCAATCATATAGAAATTAAGGAAGAAATATTCCTCAGAAATACATGGGAAATTGTGTAGTGAATTGCCTGTACTTTACTGGTCTCCATGTAACATTTGAGAAAACTTGAACATTACATCGCCTTGGAGCAGAAATCGAACTCGCATCTCCCGATTTCAGTTTGAGCATGCTATCCATTACACTCAGAACAATGAAGTTCCAAGCAACTTGGGCTAAGCATTTACAGTTTAGGAATCTGAACCTCAGATTTTCACTAGTCAAAGCAATACTGCCTTATCATGGCGACAATGTGTAACGGACAGCTTGCTCGAATGCAAAATTGGGAGATGCAGGTTCAATTCCCGCTCCAGGGCGATGAAATTTTAAAGTTTTCTGAGGAGATGTCACATGGAGACCAGTAAACTACAGGCAATTCAGTACACAATTCTGATTGCTTTGAATAATCTAGTGAATTATATTTCTGAGGAATATTTTTTCCTTAATTTCTATAACTGAAATACTGGTGAATTAAGAACTATGTCCATGCCTGGATGTGAAAGGGTCGTTGATACTACTATGAGGCAGGATCGCTTCAACCAATGAAAATCTGAGGCTCAGATCTTGGAATTTCATTGTCCTAGGTCATGAGGATTCGATTCCTGCTCCAGAGCAATGTAACTTTCAAGTTTTCTGATGTGATTGAGAAAACTACAACCCAGAAAACTATAGGCAATTCAGTACAAAATTCTGATTGCTTTGAATAATCTAGTACATTTTCTTCAATTTGATGAAGTACGATACTTCAGGTTTAACATATGTATTTGTAATCACACCTTGAAAATGAATCTGTCTACTTTTTTTCAAATATTCTCATTACTGTATATACTCATGTATGAGTCAAATGTTTTTGGAAGAAATACTGCTTTCAAAGAACGGGTGGGTTCAGCTTATACACAGGTCAGTAAGAAATGGGACTGGACTTTCGAAGTGTTGCGTGAATTCTACAGCAGCATTTGCCAGGAGGCTTGTTTACATTTCAGACCATGGCTCTCCGTGTATCACTAAGCAATAGTTTTTTTTTACCTTCTGTCAGTTATATCTTCAGCTGTGCATTCCTCCCACTTTAAGGAATGGGGGCAGCTATGGATAATAACTGGCAGGTATGATTATTCTACTCTCAAGACACGTGGAGAAACAGCATTTTTTCCATCATTCAATGGAATACATGCAATGCAAAAGGAGACATTGTTTTCACACCAAAGTAAGAAAATTATGATTACAAAGATTTTTCACATTCCATTCTACATATTTTATTTGTGTTCATTGAAATATATATATATGTATTCTTAAAAATATCCAACCCCATTTTACATTTCACCAGCGTTGGATTTACTTTTTTTCGTTGCATAGCAGTACTGCTATGCATAATATTTTTTGTGTAGCAGTTTTTAAATATTGTGTAGCACTGGCATACGTGCAATACATCATAGGTTAATGAATTGCGATGGCATTGTAGAGAGTTTGTAGATATATTTTATTCCACATTTCTACATATTAATGACAGATGAATATGTAGAATAAAATATTACATTAAACTTTACTACTAATTACAAAACCAAAACAAAAGTACATATTAGATTTGAATTACCTTTGTTGATGTTGCACTTTCATTTAAATTTTAGTTTTCAGTCCACCCAACAAATAACAGCCAGAATCCCTCTTTCTTTTGCCATACAGTGAAGTGTTGGGCCGTCGGGGAGCTTGGAACAAAATCTTTCGAGCCTCTTCCAGTGAAAAGGCTTCAATAGCAGGTCCCTAAATACTAACACGAGCCAAGTTTTCCAATGCCTCTTCTTGCAGTTTATTGCGATTTGCAGTCTTTATCCTTCCCATGTAGGAAAATCCTCTTTCCACAACAGCATTTGAGACAGGAAAGATTAAGAGTATCTCAAATAGGTGAGCCAGGTTAGGAAATTTTTCTCTACTTGTTTTCAAAACAAAATTCCATAAATCCTGCCGACTGAAGAGTCTGCGGCTTTGGTTCCAAAACACTTTCAGCTCCTGCCACTCTTCCTCTATTTGCGAAAGGGCAACATTATTCCTTAAAGGAAGCGATTCAAAATGTTTTTTTACCAGTTCAATTTCATTTTGTCCATAGATCATTAAAGTGTCCATTTCATTAGACCAAAGTGTAACATCCATAATTTTTACACATCGAAATAATTTGCTTTGATGTCCAAAAACCTTTGTCTGATGCATTCGTGAAGTTCGGTACCATATTTTGTTACCCCATTTGCATCCATATCCAATGAGCATCCTGTTAAAGATATTCTGGCAAATGGCTCGCCCTTTACAACTGCAGAAATGTTAGATGCTGTATCGTCATTGTTAGCAGTTAAATTTTGAAGGGCATGCTCTAGTTTATAGAGGCAAGTGGTGGCATATATAAGTTTGCAACTATCTTTCTGTAGAGCTAGGCATAATTTCGAGATAATACTATATATTTTTACCATCAAAAGCAGATAAACAAACTTCCTTGATTTTAAAAATTTTAAATAGCCCTTTATTTTTGCCACATCACCACTAGTTTCCGAAGCTGTACTTTCCAAATGAGCAATGATGAGGGCATATGACTTCATAAGTGCTATAGCTGCTCTTTTTTTGTGGTCGATCCAACGTGTGCCCTGAACATTTTTTGGATTATATGTTTCCATATTTTCTTGTTCGTCCAATATATCAGCTAATTCCTGCAGTTCCCTTCATCTTTTTGGACTACATTTATAATATGAATAAAGGTTCATCATCATGACATATTTATAACAGTTTCAAAACTGTTATAATTTTTAATGGAATCTTTAACAGCCAGTTCAAGACGATGATTGAGGCAATGCATTATTACAAGCCTTGGGCAATCTTCTTTTAGTTTTGTAGCCAGTCCTTGCCTAATACCTAGGTTGACACTTGCACCATCTGAACAAAAAGCAACGAGTTTCTTTTTCAAATTAATTCCGTAGTCTTCCAATATACATAATAAAGATATTTTTCAACCTGCTGCAGTTCCAGAAGTAACATTACACAGGGCATCAAATTTAGTCTGCATATTTCCACTCGAGTCCATGTATTTTACATACGCAATAATTTTCTCACAGGTGCTCACGTCTGTTGATTCATCCAACAAAACCGATATGTAATTGGAGTTCTCCAGTTCAGCACATAATTCTTTAGTCAAGGTTTTGGCAATACAGTTAATAAATTCAGCACATTTTTTTCCGATTAAGATAAGTATCAGCAAGCTGAACACCATGCCGTTTTTCCAATTCAGCAATTTTGGGGAATATAGAGTATGGTAGCTCTTCTTTTGTTACAAAGTAGGCTATATCAATAAGCTTACCTACTCTATCATTTTCTTTATCTTCGATTTGATTCAAACTCCTTCCAATAGGAGTCTGCATCATTTGAACAATAGTACTTGGCTTTAGGTCACATTTTACAGCTGATATATGCATATCAGATTTCACATGCTTCACAATATTGTCCTTCTTGAGTGCAGAACTGCTGATTCCAGTAAAAAACACTGAACTGAAGTTTCTTTTGTACTTCAGTCGAACCTCATATCATTTACATAAAGTGCAGCATACCTTAACCACAAGATTTTTTTCATTTAGTTCATAATCTAAACAACTTTTATTTGGATCAAGAACATTAATCCAGTTTCTTATTGTTTGTAACTGCACAGCCATAGCTAAACATGGTTTTCTCAAAACTGATGTGTTCCACCACTTGTCGATAAGTTGACAAAGACTTCTCTTCCGGTATTTCAGGGCTCTTGCGTTTGCGCGCAAAATCTCCTTTTCTAGTTGACTTTTAGCATTAGGAAACCATTCGAGCCTCTCATTGGTTAGTGCAGAAGTCCAAATATGGCTCTCGGCCCGCACGCAGTCTGTATGCGTGATTCTGGAGTGAGTGACGAGTGAACTGTAGTGATGGGCATAATCGAGTAGAAATAATAGATTCTTTCGATTCTGGAAATCTTTCGAAACATTCGATTACACCAAATTCATTCGAATGAAAAAACCTCTCAAAAGAAATCTTGATTGCTCCTACGCTGTCTCCTTCAAACGAGTGCATTCGAAAGGTGAAACCGCTTGTCTACCCAAAAACATCTCACATGATACCGAGATCCGACAAGTTCGGAAGTATACTCGCTTTTCGTGTGATCGAATTATCTCGCGCAGGAAGGATCACTTGGATTCATTCTAACTTCTTGAGACAGGTTATGCTATTCGAAACAATTTAGGCATCCTTAGAGTCATTCTGTTCAGCGAAAGAAAGTTCAGAGCGTATAGCACCAATTAGAAATCACTTGAATGAATATCTTGATTTGTCAAACGCAGATGGCGGCTCTGAGCGCATTGCCCCATGTACCGGCAGATTCTAAAATTAAAAATCATTCGAATGAATATCTGGATTTGTCAGATCTCTCAATTACAACCTTTCGATTCTTTAAATTCAATCGATTATGCCCAACACTAGAGTGAAGGACGTTTTTTCCCCTTTTATGCTAATTCTTTCACCCGTAGCTGATGCTTCCTCAGGAGCAACCCAGGTGTGACATTCGGGCTCCCGAAACATCGAGAGAGGAAGTGGTCTTTCTGCCCCTACTAACGGCGCCAATGGTACATTCCCCCATCACATAAATCAACGAAACAGCAAAAGCAAGTGATCACAACTGGTTTGACAGCTTTTGGCTCTTTGTCACCATGGGGAAGGAGCGAAGAAAGTGGTTTCCGCATTGTAACATGCCACCACATGTCTGATTTTTCCCAAAAAAACCTTTGCTCCGTATATTTGGTGTGGAGTCCATGTGAGATTTCAACGGAACTGGTGACAAATCGGGGGGGGTCGTGTGGATTAGATTCATTGCAAGTACTGCGATGGATGCAAAAATTATTTCATTTAGCATTAATTTATTTAATGCGATACCGCTTAATTCCTATGCTGCATTTCACTATTAACATTGCACAGTGGCACACAGTGAGCTGTGGTCTCAAACATAAACAAATCATTGGCAACTGCAGAGAGAGGATTCATGTAACACTTTGGAAGTACTTCAAAAAAAGAAATTAATCACCAAGAATGACAATTGCCATGTGTAAACATGTAAAGGTACAATACCAGAGCTGCCAACTTTTCAAAATCAAAAACCGAGACATCAACGCGCGTATTTACAATTTATAAATAATAAAATTATATAGTTTAGGTTTAAGACACACACCCCCCTCCCAAAAAAAAAAAAAGCAGCTTCTCTACAGTTCTACACTGATCTCGAGAATGACTCAAATGATGCCAGAAAAAGCGGAATTCCATGAATCCACGGAAGAATCTCAGTAATGAGTAAGCGGAAAACATTCATTTGATGGAAAATTAAATGTGAAAAATCGATTGAGTGTTGCTCACCCTGTCGTGAAATGATTTTACAGGGCACGGATTGCACCACGGACAGATTAAATACCAATCTAGAAATTTAATTTCTTTTAATAAAAGGGAAAGGGGTGAAAACAATTGCTCTCCATTGATTAGTTTTGAAAAAGTATGTATTAGAAATAGGGAAACATACATTTCATTAGAAAACGTTTTTTAAATACGAAGTTGCTCTTTTTCACTGTTCTCGAAGATATTAAAAACGAGAAACTCACTGAGAGAGAGAGAGAGAGAGAGAGAGAGAGAGAGAGAGAGAGAGAGAGAGAGAGAGAGAGAGAGAGAGAGAGAGAGAGAGCATCAAAAAATAAAAATATAATCAGGCAGGGAAAAAAAAAGGACAAGTCGGAAAAATTTTATATGCAGAAACATAAAACAACGTGACATTTTCATCGCTGCTACAGCAGTCATTTTCGGTGTGATTACGAACATTTGTGAGATTCACCGTCTTTTTCAAACGAAACATCTTGAAAATATGAAAATAAACTTTACACAGACATTTACTAACATTATTTCGCTGAGATTTTCTATTTTCATAGCATACTCGATGTTTTCCGTAGTCCATAGCGGACTGACGATTTCCATAGTAACTACGTAAAATCCATAGTACTTGTAGTTTCTCAATCTTTCTTCCCACCGCATGGTCTTACTCAACATCAAACAGAACGGTGTACACTGAGAATTTACTGCGCCAAAGTCCCGATGATGACGACAGGGCACGGCGGTTCTGGTGCACAATGGCACGAAATCTGCCTTTTTGTAGCAAGACAGCGCAAGATTTTTGTTTTGGTACACATTGGAGCAGGATTTCCACCCCTGCGCGAGGCACCGCACAAACGCCGTGATGTGACATCATAAACCAGTACTGCAGCTTTCCATCCACAGTCCTGCTACCATCACGGGGCTCACGACCTTGGCGCTTGAAGTGCCGTGGATTAACAAAAAAAAAAAAAAAAAAAATTGTCTCCATTCGTTACTGACTCCCACAGCCAACATTGACGCTGGAGAAAAATGATTGCGGATATCCTTAATGAGGAAAGATAAAATACTCATGAATAATAAATAAAAGAAAAAAATAGGAAAACCACAGAACCGGATTTTTTGTAGAAAAAACGGATTTCTGGAAAATATTTTCACAATCGGACGGAATCCAGGTAAACCGGGACACTTGGCAGCTCTGCAACACAAATTTGGAAGATGTGAATCCGTTTTCTGGTGTAAATATGACATGGATGTTAAGTCAGATAATATCCAAAATTTTGAAAATAGGACTGGACTTTCAACTGTACCTTTTCATTCATTGATGTAAAGGTACAGTCTTTAGTTCTTAATATATGTTCTTTCTATGATTCCTATTTAAAAAAAAAAAAAAAAAAGAAAAGAAAGGAAAGGAAAAGAAATGCACTCATCTCTTAACCAACTGAGGTTCTTATGAAATGAGATTTTAACTTCTTTATGATTTAAATGTTAATCTTACATTCCTTCCAAAAAATCACCCAGAATGACAACTGCCATCTTTAAACCTGTAAAGGTATAGTCTTTACCTTTTAATATGTTCTTCCTATGATTCTTTTTTAAAAAGAAATGCACTCATCTCTTAACAAACTGAGGTTCTTATGAAATGAAGTTTTAACTTCTTTATGCTTTAAATATTAGTAATCTCACATTCTTTGACCTCAAATTCTATGCAGAATTGCATGTAGAATGCTGTCCCTACAAATATCCATGGAATAAATGTTGAAAAACAGGCCTTTTAGATGGAAAAAAGTTAATTATCTGGGTTTCTGCAACAGATCAGAATTTGAACATGTAAATACTATATCCAATTAATAACAGGCCCATTTAACAATGTTTTTTCTGAAACAGATTAAACCTGCTAAAGTAGGCTCGATAGTATACACTTTTTAATCCTGGTTTCTGAAAAGATGTATAACCAACATCAGTTATTCCTAGTACATACCTTCATAAGAAGTTTCGTAAGGTCAAGAAGGTACTTCAAAACTTGTGCATGGGTATTTGCATCTTTTATTAGATTTATATCACCAAGGACACCAAGCATTCTTTTCCACAAAACAACAGCAACATCAGACATCCAGCCACGAGTGGTACCTCCAGACATCACACTTTGAGCTTCTACACAGTTGGTACTGCCAACTTCTAATAAGAGATACATATAACAATCAAAAATTTAATTACTAACACTCTGGTCTTACAGTATGGCATTCTAACATACATATGTACATTGTACATATTATTAAGCTGTTCTCTGAGATTCAGAGTTTAGCTCCTCAAAGAAACACAATCTGCCTGATGAATGTTTAACTGATCAAAATAGAATTTACTTACTATCGCTGTATCAAACATCTCCATTTACAGCAATCTCAGCACACAGCTCGAGCTTCACTGACATCTATTACATGTCACACACAAGACTTATAATATTTTTCTGGTGCAGACATTCACAAATCTGGTCCTCCCAAATTCAGGAATGTCTGCATGATGTACTAATTTGTTTCTAAAACAAAATAGTTAATTACTGCTTCAAACTTGCATGTATTCATTCCCAGATAACACGAGTTTGACCAACCCAGTTTTGGTCTAACTTTTTCTAAAGCATTGCTGGTTTTCAACAAATACAGCTGGTCATTGATCATTTGTTTCTATGCAAAGTTCCATAATCATGGCAGTAAAAAAAGCACTGCATACTTCCCATACTTATTTGGAAACCTTCCCTTGCCTTCCAAGTTCTCAGTCAGTCTGTGTCCATCACCGAACTACTAACATATTTGTCTTAGAATTCTAGTGAATTAAATTACAAATTTACATAATCTCACAGTACATTTTCTCCTTAAAATGAAATTACTACAGGTAAAGAAAAATCTGCACCATTGCAATCAAAATTATGAAAACAATGAAAAAAGAGACAGTTGTTCATAATACAGGTCTGATTAAGCAAAATAATGGACCACCCATGCGAATGATGCAAAGGACAGGTCAAGCTGTCCCACATTCCTTTAACTGCAGATGTTCACCCCAGGAAAAGTCACAATCATGTAAAATGTGGATAAAATTCCTCTGGCCTAAACTCAAAAGCAAGTGCAGTATCTTAAAAAAAAACAAAAAAAACTGTATTGCAGAAGAATTCACCAGCTAACCTCATGACTATAAAGGTAAAGAAGTACAAAGCCTTTCTGATGACTTAAAGAAATATTACATACACATAAGAAACAATAAAGTAAATTCATGGCAAACAGTGGCTGATTCAATGAAATATACATACGTAAAAAGGATGGAAAACCTGCAGCATAAACCATAGTTCAGTAACTGTAGTGGTATAACCACATAGCACATTTCAGAGTTATGAAGGGCAGAGGGCACCAGTCTTGTAACTGTGATAGAACATAAAATACAGTCATCAGAAATACACTATCTGATCAAAAGTATCTACACAGTTGCCTATCAACAAACTCCTTGTAACAGGAAGGAATTAATATCGAGTTGGTCCACCCTTTGCTGCTATCACAACCTCCACTCTGATGGGAAGGCATATCCCTAGATTCTGATACACTGCTGTAGGAATTTCCTTCCATTCTGACACGAGGACATTAGTCAGGTCAGCGACTGATGTTAGGCAGTTTGACCTGGCTCATAGTCGGTATTCCATGGAGTTGAGATTGGGCTCTATGCAGGCCAGTCAAGTTCTTCCCTACCCAACTCATTAAATGATTCCTGCACAGACCTCATTTTGTGGATGGGGAACGTTGTCCTGTTAGCAAAGGAAAGGGCCTTCACTGAACTGTTGCCATAATATTTGGAGTACAGAATTTTCAAGAATGTCGTTATAGGCTGCAACATTAAGATTCCCGTGCAGCGAAACTAGGGGTCCAGCTCAAACCATGAGAAACAGCCCCAGACCATGATGCCTCCTTCACAGTTGACATAACAAAGTCGGGCAGGTAGTATTCACCTGGCATCCTCCACACTCAGACTTATCTGTCAGACTGCCAGATAGCATAGTGGGAGTTATCACTCTAGAGAATGTATTTCCACAGCTCCAGTGTCCACTGACATCGAGATTTACACCACCACAACTAACACTTGGTGTTGATCTTGCTGACATTAGGGTTGTAAGCGGCTGCTCAGCCATAGAAATCCATTCCCTTTAGCACTTGATGAACCGTTATGTTGCTGGCATTGTTCCCAGAGGAATTTTGGAACTCGGTAGAGAGTGTAGCAACCAAGGACAGGTGACTTTGTTTCACCCACTTCAGACTCTATGGTCACGCTCTGTCATTTTACATGGTGTACAAAGTTGTAATTGTGTTGATGTTGCTCCTAGGCATTTCCACTTCAGAATAACATCACTTATAGTTGATCCAGGCAGCTGCAGAAGAGCAAAAATTTACTGAACTGACTTGTTGCTATGATGGCATCCTATGTCCATGCTGTGTCACACTGAAAGTCACTAAGCTCTGCCATATGGCCCATTCTACTGTCCGTGCTTGTCTATGATGTTTGCCAGGCCATGTGCATCTTTTTATACCTCTATGGGCCATGGCTATGACATACAGAGCAAATCCACAACTCAAAAGCAGTGACCAGATAATTTTATATCATATAGTGTATTTATGTAGTACACACTTTAAAGTTTCTTCCTAATCTTAATTTGATTTATTTTGAATATATTGGTATGACAAAAAGTATAAAAAACATACTTGAGAAATAATATGCTAAAGTGATATTTAATAAATAATATAAATCATAACGTAAAAAACACTTGAATGCTGTCTTAAATGTACACTTTAAATACAATATTCAGTTACACAAGCATAATTTCTGCTGCTTTGCAAAGCATCAGTCACATAATAAATATTAATAAAAGAAACTACTCTGCAAGCACGACACAACACTCCACCTGTCGGTGGCTGCTTGAGACATCTTTTCAAAGTACAGACACTGTGATTTAACGAGCACTTTAGCAAAAACTGCTGGGCAGTGATCCTAGGAATCTTTGTACATCAATCACGCAGACAGTGACAGAAGCAGCAATCCTTTAACAGGTGCATGCTGGATGACAACACCCCATGGTTCAGCTCTCCAAGAGTCAAAAGAAACACTGTTTTTGAAAAAGGCAGTTCGGAAAAACAAAACAAACATGCACACACAAGGCAGGTGTAAGATGTTCATCACATAACAGTTACAACAAAGAAATAAAATCTAAAATATGTCAAATCACAACAGGGTAATGGAATGCAACCCATGCCACTAACATCATTTCTTTACAAGCAATCAGTGTTTGAATAAAATACAGTTTCATCTTACGTAAAAACTTTCTAGAACTCATCCCTACACATTACACAGAAACTGGATGAACAACTCTTTTTTTTATTATAAAACAGTATGCAACACATATGCACAAACCATGGACGCATTTCTTGAGGCAATAATTAATGCTGGTACATCACGAACAAAAATCTATGAAATGAAAAGATTTTTAAAACAATTTCTTCATCAATGTTCATATTCATACTTGTGAAGACCAAGATTAATGAATTTGTCTACATAAAGACAAAAACTAGGATGCACCACTAGAGCTCTTGACCCAATGACATAAGACTTGTGAAGTACTACTACTTTCTCTTCTGCTCAGCAGATTTATATAAATGAAACAAGCAGTAATGACCAAAAAAAAATACAATGGTAAGTACTACAATCTTTCCCTTTCTTGCACTTATAAATTAGAACAGTGACTAACAGTCCATGGAAACAAAGCTGGTTTCTCTTGTTAACTGAATCATTTCAAAAAAGGATACCTGACATTCCTTCTCAAAAACTACAACTCTATTACTCTGCCAAGATGAAAAATCATCTCTTACTTTATTAAAATCCATTGCCATTCAATTCTTATATTCATTACTTATATCCATATCATTAACTACATGACCAGTTGTTACTGGATTTAAATCAAAGAAAAAATAATTCACAATTATCATTCCACCTGTTGAATATATCATCCTGCAATGTCAAAAACTGATCTCTTGGGTGAAACGATTTCTGAGAAAGATTTAAACCATTCTCAAGCACTTAACTAGACTGCTGAATACTTTTGTAATATTTTAGAAAGAAGTTCTCTTCCACATACTGCCCAAAATCTAACTATGGCTTCCTCAACACACAACTCAATTTAAAAGTCCTTTTACAAGGGTCCAAGGTGAAAAAGTGAAAACAAACTTCCTACATCTTTTACTTTTTGTTACCTTTTAAAAGGTTCAAGCTTTCTGTTTTTGTGTTTTAAAGCCACACTTGCAGCTCCAATTGTAGACTTTATATATCTTCCATTCAACTTCAAAATCCTTTCAACATGAGATCCAATTTTGATATATATTTTAAATCTAGTCTAACCTGAGTATTATTCAATTTATCAAGTCCAAACAACACATCTTCGTATTTTATCACTGCTTTACAATTAACTCCAAAAGTGCATGATGTAAAAATGTAATAACTGCTCATCACAAATTTTCTGATATTTCATCATTTCATTCACCTTTTGACTATAACAGTCAACTAGAATTTTCCTGTCACAAACCTC
The DNA here is from genome assembly GCA_039090855.1 of Macrothele yani. NCBI lineage: Eukaryota > Metazoa > Arthropoda > Arachnida > Araneae > Macrothelidae > Macrothele > Macrothele yani. The sequence continues at coordinate 67,592,912 of CM077016.1, read as the reverse complement.
TTCCAGTAAAGTTATTTTACCCAAATTTGTTTAGCTTAAAAAGTTAAAAAGTCTTCTTTCTTAATTACAAGAACCCTGCCCATGCATAAGGCTAAGTGCCTCCCCCCCATTTAAAGCAGCTTTCTCAATCTTCTTAATTATCCTATTACATTTGCAATACTACTTTTAAAATTACCTAGAAAAATAACCTTCTCACTTTATTTAGTTTTAGCCCTCAAATCTATGTCGTCAGAAACAGAATTCACTTCTTTTATATCACAATTAATGTCTTCCAAAGGTTAACCCACCACTACAGCTTTTGAATCCTTGCTGCTAAATTTTTGTGAGAATTACTTGTGAACACCGGTCTCATTTAACCAACTTCCTAGCTATTACACTATCAAAAGCCGAAACCAAACTTTCTAATCTAACCTCTACAATGGAGATAATGTGTTTACAAACAAACAAATGAGTTGATGGACAAAAATAATAGCTTCAGTACATCATTTCCTGGTATATTTGTGCATATGTATGTCAAAAATTGTGCTAAAAATTTTGTGGTGCTCAATTTGTTAGTACACCTTCAGAGCCTAATGAAATTCTCCACAATGAGGTAAAATTAGAAGACAGGTCATACTTAGAGAGCAACAATATCCATTAATTTGAAAAGAACTCATGAAAGTTATAAATCAGAGAAAAATGCTATTAACTTACTTTTGAGAAGAAACTGCCCAAAAACACAGAAATAAAATGTACAAAAAGATAACTGTGCCTAAACACGATATGTGGTTTTTCACATTAGTTTTGAACATACCAAGGAACTTTTTTCTGAATATCTATTCTGTTGTTGGACTATCGGTTCAAAAAAAAATTCTAGGAAAATGCATGGTGCAGTCAAATCAGCTTGCATTAAAATATTTCAAAACCTACACAATATGTACAAACCAACAAAAACTAGTTTCAGCATCATAATAAAATACTACTGATTTTGAATTATACTGATAAAAAAAATCGAGCATAATGAGAAAAAATATTAACAATAAGGACCTACACATCACACAACAATTAAATCTTATACAACAAAATGTGAGATAAACAGACATCACTGTTATTTTAAAGATATCACACCTGAATTATTGCAGGAGTTATCAGCACTGGACACTAAAACATCGATCTGCATTGGTGAATCTTTTATGCTAGTATTTTCCAAGCCACTTGATGGTGTTGGGGAGGGGGATCTGCTACGGCATTCAGATGATTCAGAAAAACATGGAGATTCCGCTAAAAAGTTTAAACAAGTAAAACAATAAAACTTCATGAACTTTTCATGAAAGTATGCAGAAATATCAGAAGAAAGGTCAAACACTTATTTTCAAAAGTCAAAGTTAAAATTCAGCATAAAATTTACAATACCGCAAATCTCTTCAGCCAGAGAGACAACATGGTTCTTAAACATGCCTCATTCTTTTCTATATCAGTCTCACGCACATTCAACTGATTCAGTCATTCACTGAGACACTCAAAAAATGCTGTTAGTTCAGAAGCCTTCTGACTTTTTTTTTTTTTTTTTTTTTTTTTTACGTTACAGGTATATTCCAGCTCCTCTTCCTCTGTCCTACATTCAGCTCCACTACTGACACTACAGGATAGGGATTAAACTCAACATCAGCACCTCTCATCTCAAGCGAGTATAAAAAAAAAACCAAAAAAAAAAAAACTAAACATTTCAGGAACTTATCATAAATGATCAAAATTGTTACACTTTTTTGTCATGAAGTACAACCCTCCCATGTATATGAGTGTCAATGTATTTGTGGTTGAAAACGTATCAAATACAAATACGAAATTCTATTGGGTTGGTGTAAATGAAATGTCCGGCGCGAAAGAGTGGTGGAGACAGGCCCCCTACCACAGTGGAATGGAACCACCCACAGGTGTTGCGGGTATTACATCACAGAGTTACCATAAATAGCTAGCATGTGTGTGAAGAACAAGGTTCAGGCATGGTTTGTTTGGACGTAACGTGGCTTGCAAAGGAAACATGCAGATGCTGGATTTGAGAGTCATCTTTCTGTATGAATTTAAACTGGGCCATTCTGTGGGAATTGCATCTTGAAACATTAACAAAGCATTTGGGGAGAATACAGCCAACGAACAAACTATTCGATGATGGTTTGTGAAGTTTCTAAGTGGAGATATGGACCTGCAAAATGAAGAACGTGGTCAGTGACCTGTTCCAGTTTCTGACGATGTTCTGTTACGTGTGGTTGAAGTGGACCCCCGAAAAACATGTCGTGAGATAGCGGCAGAGGTACGTGTCCATCACACAACAGTTGTTCAGCATCTGGCTGTGCTGGGTGAGGTCAAAAAGCTGGACAGGTGGCTGCTGCATGAGTTTACAACTGCCAACAAGACTAGGCATTTGGAAGTCTGCACGTCACTGCTTGCCAGGAATAAACAGGAACCTCTACTGCACCGAATCATCACCTGCAACAAGAAGTGGGTCCGTTATGATAGTATGGGAAATGACCTGCACAATGGTTAAGCAAGGCACAGCCTGCTGGATAGCATCCTAAGCCACCCCTACACACCAAGAAGATGATGCTCCTTGTCTGGTGGTCCACAGCCGGGGTAATTTATTGGAGTTTCTTGGCAAGAGGCCAAACCATCACTGCAGAATGTTATTCATGGTTCATACGCTTTTTCAATCACAAAATTCCAAAACTTTTCCAGGACATTTCCAGGACTTTTGGATTTTTTCCAGGACATACGATCCAAACGCTCGTACTTAAAATATAATGAAACCATAGGTCTGTTCAACCTGTGACCAACAACAAACAACTTCTTACATGCTTGGGCAAACTTAATACAGAATGTTAAAAAATGTCCGCTGCAGCTTAATCAGAAACTTAGAATCGCAGATAAATATAGAAATACCAAAACTGTCAAACATATGACCAGGTTTAACATCTACTAAACTTTTGTATACTATACTACACTGATTTGGGAAAAACTTCTATTTTTTTACTTTGGCTTTAGTTTAATTAACACACACACACACACACACACACACACACACACACACACACACACACACACACACACACACACACACACACACACACACACACACACACACATCACTAAGCTGTTCTCTGAGATTCAGAGGTTAGCTCCAAAAAGAAATACAACTACCAAATATTTTTAATTATTGAAGCAAATACAGAATATAAAAAAAAAACCATAAAACTCAAAAATACATAGGTATGTGGCATTACTCTTAAAATGCTTTCATATACCACACAATCAATACTATTTATATTTAATTATTTTGAAATAATGCTTACATTGGAAATTTAAGGGCAAGGGCATGAGTGATCAAGGCAATTTAACTGGGCATGATTAGAAAACTAATTATAGAAGATGCAAAGTGATTAGTTTGCTCAGAAAATACTAAGAAACAACTAGATTTAAGTTTCTGATATAAGAAAACAATTTAATTTTATGGGAAATCTTTATATAAAGCATTCATTAGCAAATTTCAGTAAAGGTCAAAATAACCCACAAAAAAAAAAAAAAATCAGCTACTTATAAAACATCAGCTACTACTTCCACCAGAGGCTAAAAAGTATGTTACGAAAATTAACAAATAGTGCAAAAAACATTTCCCATAGCAGAAGGAAGGTATTGGAGACAAAAAGATTTTCAAATCAAACAGTTACAAGAGGAGATACAGAAGGAAACATGATATAATTGTATGCCTTTTAGCGGAAGAATTTTGCACAATGGAAAAGTTGAAACAGGCTAAAAGTATTCCTCATAGCAAAAGCCATGCTAAGGAAAAGATGTTTCAAATAAGTCTCCCAGAAGCAGAGATAGCAAGAAAAACATTTTGACCTTTACAGCCCCCAGGGAAAAAGTTGTACACATTATTTGAAGAGGATATTCTTATTAAAACAGAAACCTCATTCGCTCTCCATCTTTATTATAACGAATGGCATAGAGTAAAAAAAGGAATTTCTCAACAGAGTTTTTAGAGGCAGAGATAGGCAGCAAACGGAAGTACATAAACACCACGTAGCAGCAGAATTGTGAACCACAAACCTTTTCAAATACAAACCTAAAGTGTTCCATAAGGTAAATGGTACCTGTTGTTAAAAGAATTTTTTAAATCGGACATTTAGAGAAAAAAGATTAAATATTTGCGCTCCCTAGCGGCGAAATTGTGCATTATTTTGGGACGAAAATACACACAAGGTGTTTTCATAGTTAGTGGTATCTGGTCGAAAGAGAATATTTTTCAATCAGGTTATTAGTCCCATAGATATTGCTGTAAACGGAAACATGAACTTATGCTTTCTAGTGGCACACTTGTGTGTTAAGAAATATTTGAAATTATATGAGAAACATTTTTCACCAAAAATGTTCTCCAACAAATAAAGAATTTTTCAAATCGTACTCCTAGAAATAGAGATATGGACAAAAGAAAGATATACGTATACGCCCCCTGGTGGGAAAATTATGCACTATTCAAGCAGGAGATATTCTCAAAAAGTTTTTGGAGGTGAGCGGTATCGGTCCACGGAGGAATTTTTCAATCGAGTTTCGAGCTCAAGTTTTATTGCAAATACATCAGAAGCAAAAATAAACACTTATGCCCCCTGGTGGCCAAAACATTATTTACTAAAAATGAGGAATTATATGCAAACATTTTCCCTGAAGAGCTATATTCAACGCAGGAAGAATTTTTCAAATTGGACTTTTAGAAGCGGAGATATTGGGAAAATTGCAATTTACCGTTACGCCCCCCCCCCCCTAGTGGAAAATTATTAGTCCCATAGATATTGCTGTAAACGAAAACGTGAATTTACGCCCTCTAGTGGCGCACTTGCACGTTAAGAAATATTTGGAATTATATGAGAAACATATCCCATCGAAAATGTTCTCCAAAAAAGGAAGAATTTTTCAAATCGGCCTACAAGAAACAGAGATATGGACAAAAATAAGATATACATGTACGCCCCTGGTGGAAAAATTATGCACTATTTAAGCAGGAGGTATTCTCAAAAAGTTTTTGGAGGTGAGCGGTATCAGTCTACAGAGGGATTTTTTCAATCGAGTTTCGAGCTCAGATTTTATTGCAAATACATCAGATGCAAAAATAAACACTTACGCCCCTAGCGGCCAAACCATTTTTACCAAAAATGAGAAATTATATGCAAAACATTCCCCCTCAAGAGCTATATCCAATGCAGGAAGAATTTTTCAAATTGGACTGTTAGAAGCAGAGATATGGGGGAAATCGTGATTTACTGTTACGCACCCTAGCAAAAAATTTATGCATTATTTGAAAAAAAGGACTGTAACTAAAATAGTCTTCGATATAAATGTCATCGAAAGGAAAAGGAATTTTTTCAATTGGGTATTTAAAAGCAAATGTATGAAATAAATGCATTTTAAATTCGATACGATCTTTATTTGCTCCCCTATCGCCGAAGATGTACATCGGGGGAAAAAACGGAACGAATGGATCATCATTCTCACATTTTAAGCTTCCTAATTTAAAAAGAATTTTACAAATTGTACTAATAATTGCAGAGATATGGTCCTCCCGCTCGGACAGACAAAGTGATAACAAGCACAACGCCAAAAGATGTTAATAAAGCAGCTTCAGTCCTAACAGACAGAAAAAAACACCCCCCCCCCCGTATTTTGCAGGGGGTGGGGAGGAAAATTTGTCAGACATAAGTTATGTCAGTAGAAAAATCTTCAACTACAAAACATCGTGCAGGGACAAAAAAGGCCGGAATGGATAAAATTATAGGACATGTAAAAGAATTTTAGGACATTTCAAGGATTTCCAGGAGGCGTACGGAACCATGGTTATTGTGCTGAATTACACCAGATGCACCAAAAATTGCTGCAGAAACAACCAGCTTTGGTCAACAGACATGGTGTTTTTCTGCTCCAGGACAACGTCCGCCCTCACGTCGCACAATGAACGATGCTGACACTAAGTGCCTTGAGCTATGAAGCACTGCCTCATCCTGCCTGTTCACGGCTTGTCTCCAACAAACTATCATCTGTTTCGTCGCTTGGATCACTTCTTGTCCGGGAAACAGTTCACGACAGACAATGAGGTTCAACGTGCAGTTGATGACTTCTTCGGGTCCCAGCCACAACTTTTTTCGTTCCAGGATCATGGCCATGCCGGACAGATGGCAACTACGTGTCGATGCCGAGGGGGATTATTTTGCCTAAGTAAGTTGTCCTACTTTTCCGTTCTCACTGTCCACGTGTGCTGGTCCTTTGCCGGACATTTCATTCGCACCAACCCAATATTAATCTTTTCACCATTTTTCATACTAGGATCATCCAAAACATTATCAGATAAATCACGCTAAATATGCACTTTAGCACTGAAAATCCTCAGCTAGAATAACTCTCTCTCTAGAGCCAGACTATTTTGAAACAGTTACCTCATCCCAGATATCTTCCTTTTTTCAGAAGGTCCAGAATCTCTCTCTCTCTCTCTCTCTCTCTCTCTCTCACACACACACACACACACACTTAAGTTGTTCTTTGAGAATCAGAGGTTAGCTCCTCAAAGAAAGACTATCTCCCAAGTAAACATTTAACTGATGGAACTAGAATTTACTTACAGTTGCTGTATCAAATGTCTCCATTTACAATGATCTCATCCCACAGCTCAAGCTTCATTAACATCCATCACACACAAGACCATTTGTACTTCATACTCATAATCTTTTTTTCAATCAGACATTCCTGAATCTGGTCCTCCCATGATTTCCTTGGCCTTCCTGTACCTTTCTTTCCTGCCACTTGGGCTGAAAAAATTCTGTTAGTCAACACCTCATCACTCATTCTTTCAACATAGCTAAACCACCTAAGAATATTAAGTCTCCACCTTACTAACAACATTCTTTCAACATAGCCAAACCACCTAAGAATAATAGTCTCCACCTTGCTAACAACATTTTGCCTTACATTACCCATCTGCAACACATCTTCATTCCTCACATGATCAGAGCATGTCTTACCACAAACTTCCGGTAAGTAATGCATCTCCCCAGCACACAAATGACCCCTATGTATTTTCTGCAGTACCCAGGTTTCACTACCATACATCAGAGAAGGAACAATTACACTTTCATACACATCCATTCAGGACTTTCTTGAGAACCCATCATTCCTGTGAAAACCTCCAAAACAGCTAAGACTTTCAATGAAGAATTTACTTGCTTACTAATTTCACCACTCACTCTCACTCTCTCTCTCTCTCTCTCTCAAATATGCTTCCTAAATACACAAACTCAATCACCTGGTCAATCACTGGGCCATTTAGACTTATTTTGCATTCAGTGCTAAAAGTTCTTCACTCAAAACCCATAACTTTGGTTTTTCCCTTATTTATACTCAGTTTGAAATTCATAGAAACTTCATACATCCAGAACAACACACCCTGCAACTCACTTTTGCTCTCTGCCAACAGGACTGTGTTATTTCAGCATACAGCAACCTGCACATGTGGATATTATCAAGACATAAACCAGTATTATCCATTTTGGCAACACGCATGCATGCATCCATAAATATATTAAACAGCCAGGGTGATAATGCACAACCTTGTCTGACTCCTGCACCAATAGGAAACCATTTTGATAAAACACCATTCACTCATACACAATAATAATAACAATAATTTTCATTGTGATAGCCATTTTACAATATCTCAGACATATACACTAATATTACAAAACTCTGAATGCCGGATAAAGTACATGCAACAGATATCAACCTGAAATGCATCATGCCCTACTCCTCTCATACCAAAATAATGCATTATATATATCAAAGCATTTTCTCATGAGCTTGAAATGTCTTCCATGTCTATGAAATAGAAAGTGTTGCTTCAATTTCAAACTGATACTTCAACCACCTACATAAAAAAGCAGGAAGTTTTGAGATTCCCATTATAAGTACAAATTCACTGCAAGAGAGAGAGTACCAAATTAATGCCAAACATGGTTGATTCTGAAACAGGATATCACAGTGGCTCTCCATAACCAGATGAGCTAAGCGGGGCTAGCAGTGACATTCTTTTTTTTTCTTTTTTTTCATGACAAGATTGTTTTTAAAATTTCAGGACATACAATACGAGCCACATATGGCCATTATCTGGAATACAGAAATTTTGCACACAAAAAATTATTTTATCTGATCAAATTTTTCGCTACTTCAGTGAATATGAGATCAAGTTAAAAAAAAATATTCTTAAACTACTTTCAAATTATGCAGAATAGGACATCACAGATATCCAACAGAATTGTGGATAAGTTGATCTAACAGAGGCAATCTAAACTATGATTGTAGTGATATATTTTACAGTAAATTTAAAAGTTTTTTTGAAATTCGTATAACGCTTGGCAACTTTTACTTAGTTTTCTTGTGATCTTGCCAGTTGCACATTTTCCATAGACAGCATCATATGGGCAACTTTAACTCCCCTCATACATTTATTATTTTTTTTAAGACAACTGTCTAATTCTTTTGAAGCTTTAAGCAACAGCCAGTGCAGCATATTTTGTTCATCTTGTTCAATCACCAAGGACTTCTTTGGATTTAATAAATCAGCTAGACTTGTTCCTCAAATTCTGCACTTTTCTTTCTTCCTTTTAATATTGCAATCGATTCTTCTTACATTTATTTATTTATTTATTTATTTATTTATTTATTTATTTTTATTTATTTATTTTTATGTATTTATTTTTATTTTATTTTCATTTATTAATTTCTTATTTTATTTTCATTTATTTATTTTTATGTATTTATTTTTATTTTATTTTCATTTATTAATTTATTATTTTATTTTCATTTATTTATTTATTTTATTTTTATTTAGTTATTTATTATATTTTCATTTATTTATTTATTTATTTATTTTTATTTTACTGTTATTTATTTATATATTTATTTATTTTTATTTTACTGTTATTTATTTATATATTTATTTATTTATTTACATTTATTTATTTATTTATTTATTTATTTATTCATTTATTTTTATTTTATTTTCAATTATTTATTTTCATTTATTTATTTATTTTTACTTTATTTTCATTTATTTATTTATTTTTATTTTATTTTCATTTATTTATTTATTTTCATTTATTCATTTATTTATTTATTTTCATTTATTTATTTATTTATTTATTTATTTTATTTGCATTTATTTATTTTTATTTTATTTTCATTTATTTATTTATTTATTTTGTTTTTATCTTTTTGCTGTTCTATGTATGTAGCATACACTGCATGGGATTGCTTCACACAATCATGAACTCTTCAGTAATTGGAATGGAATTAATGGTTTCCACGCAATTGGAATGCATATTTACATAGACATACAGAACAAATGCATAAACCCGAAAGAGAAACTCTTTCTTTTGTAACAATGCAATTATTTTGCAAAAAACACACTTATTTTGTTTCTTCACTCAGTTTTACTGCATCAACTTTTTTCCTTAGCATCAAATGTTTACCTTTTTTGAAACATTTTTTAACACAAAAACTAATGGAAATTCACAGAACAAAACTTTGCTGCAAAGCTCAGAAATTCAGAACAGCTAGCATACAAGGAAGGCAGGTTTCAGTCTAATGTTTCATTATTTTTTTCAAAAAGTTTGACCATGTTTACCCTTCCCAGCAGCCACAGCTTAAGAACAAGAGAATTAAGGCAATTAAGACAAGCAAGGGAGATGCTCTACATATCAATGCACATAAGCTGAACAAAACTTACAATACCCCTAGTAGCAACTCGCCTACTCTAACCTTTCCCAAAAACAGCCTCCAGGTGCCCAGTTGAAAAAAACTGCACTGTACCATGCACACAATGAGTTCTGGGAGCTTTTAGAACATTAATGTTTCTTTATTTCTGAATGGAGTTGTCTGTCCATTAGCTAAAGTTTTAAGATGCTACTGTTCAGAAACCACTATTGCCTCATAAGATCATATAACTCACAGCTATGAAATATACAAATGTCTGCTATGGAGGAGAAGTGTCTGCTATTCAGAAGTGTCTATTAAGGAACGTTTCACTGTATTTGTATTTCTTCACTCTAAGATAAAATGAATGGAAACAGTTATCAATGAATATAGTACCATCACAAGCCAGAAGCAATTTATACAGGGATATAGCAGACACAAGATGCATTGAGATAGACTATGTTTCCTTCTTTCCATTTCTTTTTCTTTACCTGACTATCCATGATATACACAGTCGAGTCACATTACTGTGACCAGCTACTACTTTTGACGTCAACAGCGCATAGCCAATAAAAGAAGGCATGTGTCGTGAGCTGGCTTGGAGGGTACATAAGGTGTGCTGTAGGCATTCTGAAAACATATCACTCATTGCTGTCATGGATAAAGAGAGCCATTTATCAGATTTGCAAAAAGTGATGATTATCGGCTTTCGGGCCAAGGGTGGCAGTATTTCTGAAACAGTGCAGTTTGTGAACTGTACACGAGCTGCTGTGGTTAAAGTGTATTGTGATTGGAGAAATGGCACTATTGCAAATAAGCGATGTGGAAACTATGGAGCACCATGTGCCATTGATGTGAGAGGTGAACGTCAGCTATGAAGGTGAATGAGGGCCAATCGACACGCTACAGTGAAGCAACTCACGGGCCGAATGAACCAGGGAGATACCAGAACTGTGTCTAAAATGACAGTTCAGCAAACCCTGCTGCGTATGGGGCTCCGATGCAGACAGACAGATGGTCACTGCACCTATGCTAACGAAGGTGCTTCGGCAGAAAAGGCTTACATTTGCACGGCAGTATTGGAATTGGACCTCCGCTGATTGGCAAAGTATTGCCTTCTCCGATTAGTCACATTTTCTGCTTCATCGAACGGATGGACTTTGGTGTATAAGGCGACAAACATCGGAGAACAAACACTCTTCAACCATTGCTGGAAGAACACAAGCTGGTGGGGGCAGCGTTATGGTCTGGGGAATGTTTTCGTGTCATTCTCTGGGTCCACTCATACCTGTGGAAGGCAGTATGGACTGAATTCGTTATGAATCCATCCTTGCAGACCACGAACACCCATACATGTTGATTGTCTTCCTTGGAGCAGATGGGATCTTCCAGCACGACAATGCGACATGTCACACAGCTAGAAATGTCTGACAGTGGTTGGAAGAGCACGATGAAGACGTCAAAGTACTTTCGTGGCCCCCTAATTCCCCAGACTTAAACCCAATTGAGCATCTGTGGGGCCACCTCAATCGTGTTGTTCGCTCTGTAGATCCTCTACTATGCACCCTCCAGCAGCTGTCAGATGCACTGCTGTAAGCATGGCTCCACATACCGGTGAACACCTTCCAGCACCTTATTGAGTCTCCCTCAGCCCATCTAGCTGCTGTCCACACTGTACACGACGGTTACTGTGGATATTAGCTGGTGGTCACAATAATGTGACTTGACCATATATAAGACCAAGAGAAGCTGCTCATTCCTAAGTCAGTTTTACTGGCTTCACAGTAGAGGGAGAAATGGATGATAGGACAGACACAGCAGCCAGGCTCTGTGGTGTGAGAGTTTTTTAAATGATTTAAAAGATGATCTAAATCAATAATGAAGAAAATGTTTTCACACGATTTATTATGTATTAAACATTACGCAATAAGATCTTTCAGGTATTAATTTTCTGATCTTTCGTATTAAACTTTAGGCAATAGCAAGATCTCGCACTTTACTATTGTCTAATGTTTAATACGTAATAAATCATGCGTGAAAATATTTTCTACATTATTGGTTTCTCCATATTACATGAACTGACCTTTCTACCAAAGATAATCTCAATAGCAGGTGTCATTCTAAAAAAATTATTTAGAAAAACTATTTGGATTTTCACTTCAAACCTAAATTTTTGCCTCCTGCTTGAAAAATTGTGATAATACATTCTTTTTTTAAACCAAACTGATCAAAATCATCACCATAAAATTATTAACTAATTCCTATTCTTATTTATTTAGGAATGATTTTCAAAAAATTAATATACCAAGAGTTTGCTAAATCCATAAGATTTGGTCAGTGCATCTTTTACATGAGGTTAATTACGTTCAAAAAATCACACCACATATTCCCAATTTCTTATGAAGTCAGACTATGTACCTTAGAACTGATCATCTTTTGAAACACTTTTCTTGAGACAATTAGCAACAGATTTCCCACTTTTCTTGCAACTTATTTCTCATCTGGGTCCTCACACAAAAGAATTCTTACTAGGGACCTGTATGACTGCTTGCACACCTTAAGGGATAATGTCACTTCACTTATGATAAATTATATCTTCAACAACAAGGAGTCCCAATGGGATCTCCACTTTCACCCTTCCCACAGAAATCTTGCAACATGTTGAAGATTTATTCATCATTAAGTACCATCTTCAACCCACTGCCTGGCTTTGTTATGTCGATGATATATTTGTTGTCTGGCCTTATTCTTCTCAGGATTTACTTGAGCTCACCTCAAGAGTTACTCAGAACTTTTTCCTTCCATCAAGCTTACTATCCAGAAAGAGGTCAAACAGTACCATTAATTTTCTGGACGTTTGTCTTTCAAGAAATGAGAACAAGATTGAATGTTCTGTTTTTCGTAAACCTACTGTGATTACCACTATAATTCCCTTCACTTCGCCCACTTTTGATGCCTAAAAGTATTCTGCAATCATTTCTTTTATTGCTCATGCCAATATTGTCTGTAACAGTCCAACTACTCTTGTACTAGAATACAAGAATATTAAATTCATCGCTGCTCACCACCAACTTCTCTTGTCCTAGAATACAAGAATATTAAATTCAATGCTGCTCACCACCAACTCCCAAGTAGTTTGATTAACAAACTCATTAAAAGGTTTGAAGTCAACAGTTAAACTACAAAGCGCATCTTGAAAGTAATGACTTTTCCCTGATATTTTTTTTTTTTTTTTTTGTAGCAGCAGAAATGTGAAACTTGGTGGCAAAATACTTGGACATATTGTTAATAATGCTAGCCTATTCAAAGTATTATCCATCATTTTCTATACATTTCTGCCACCTTTGAACCCATTGGTAAAATCCATTTTGGAAAAATTCCTGAGGCTATCGTTTCACCCATGCCAGTTTAACGTCTGTCACATCATCGAAACATTCCCCACGAAGGGTGTTTTTCAAAGGGAAAGTTTGAGGGAGCCAAATCAGGATTGTAGAGGGGTTGGGGCACCACTGTCCACTCCATTTTGGCAATAGCCTGTGAAGTCTCCATTGAGGTGTGGGGACGTGCATTATCATGGTGTAAAACACTATGTAGTGGAATGAAACGTCTTTTCCTTCTGATAGCTTCTTCAATGTCTGCACATAGTGAGCACTGTTTATTGTTGCACCCCATTCAAGGAAATCAGTCAAAATGACGCCACGTTTGTCCCAGAAAATTGTCACCATCACTTTCTCTGCAGAACGAGTTGTTTTCACCTTTTTCTGTCGAGGTGAAGACGTGCGGTGCCATTTTGTTGATGCACGTTTTGTTTCTGGGTCATGAAAGAACACCCAAGTTTCATCCCCCGTCACAACATTAGAGAAAAACACCTCACCCTCCCTCTCATAACAGTCCAAGAAGTTCTGGCACATGTCTGCCCTTTGCTCACGGGTTAGGTTTCTTGGGATCCACTTTGAACAAATTCTTCTGTAGCCCAGATCCCTAATTAATGTTTACATAGCACTATGACCACAATGAATTACATCACACAACTCCTGGATGGTGACACAACGATCAGCTGTGATGAGGTCTTTCACTCGTTGCCTGTTGGTATCTGACACTGCAGTTGCGGGTCTTCCCCAACATTGTTTGTCCGACACTGAACTTTCTCCCTCTTAAAACCTCTTCATCCATCTTTGGACATTACTAATATCAATTGTAGCAGCTCCATACACTGCCAGGAGTCCTCTGTGGATTTCAGGAGCCTCACATCCCTCTTTTTCCAGGAATTCAATTACAGCTGGCTGCTTTTCTCTGTCATTCATGATCTTTATTTCCGATTCTGAAAAAAATGTGTTCCCACATTGGTAACATATCATAGTACATGTTAGTGCAGTTTCATTAATATCATTTCAAAATTTCAAAAGTTATTAAGTAGGAGACATTACTTTCAGGATGCTCCTTGTACTTTCCACTCTGTAGAGGTTAACAGACAATTTTGATTTGCTGGGTAAATTCCTTTTTTTTTTTTTTTTTTTTTTTGACAAGTCTACCTACCAGTTGCTTCAAATTTTAAAATCCTACAGTTATTTGATTGATATCAAATCCAATTCTACCATCATGAAACTTATCCTTCGGGACAGAGATAAAGTTGAACACCTCAACATTTCTGGTGTGTACAAAATTCCTATTACTACTTTAGCTGGTACTACAGTTCACATCGGCAGCACTTTTCACAGCATTACTCAATGTTTGGACGAGCACACAAAGGATGTCACCGAAGATACACCTAATTCTTTCCTAGCTTTACTACCTATCTGAGATACTTCAGCAATGCCCCTCTGAAAAAATACTACAGAAAATCACTCCTTTTGTCAACAAAAGGGCTTTGCATTTTCATGACAGCATTGAAATTATACCTCTTCAAACTGTAATTCCTACAGACCATATTTCATCCCCATCATTTGGAAGTCTTTCTTATCATTTGGCAACATCCAAAGTAAAGAATTTGGAAATGAAGATCTGGCAACCAATCTCACTCCATTTGTTTACAGATGATCAAGACCAATGGAGGTTGAAAGCACTTCTGAGTTCCTAATTTCTTAACGTAACTATTGCGTATTAGCTACTTATATCTTACATTTATTTGTTACATGTGAATTGCATTCCTTGTATTTCTGAAAGGAACAATGGTAGAATTGCTCGAATTGTGTGAAGCAACCCTTACATTTTTATCACATTTGATAAATTTCACCAAATAATGTGTCTACCTAGCATCTACATCAAAACACTTATCAAGTTCGATTAACACTTACCACACGTGGGCTTGGCTTTCAATTCTTATTTCCGTTATGTGGATGCGGCATGGGGTTTTTTCATTTAGTTGCGGGTCTACTTCATTTTTTTTTTCCCCCGTTGGTATTTATCTGGCTCGTCACTAAATGAGTTTTTTTTCTTTGCTGCCTCCTCATTTACTTCAATAATTTTTCATAACCCGAGTACTTTCGGTAATAATCCATTACCGTCATCTTGGGGACGTTTTGCTCCAACTAGCATGGACCGTGTCAGCTGGGCATTTCGGTGGTTCTCGCGGGCTGCTTCTGTTATCGGCTATCGCTTCTTCTTGGGCGTTGTGGCGCCATCTCTTGTTGGTCACTGATCTCATTTTTCGAACTTTTTCATTTTTTTGCTCAATTTTAATTAAATTTCTCCAGCTGTTCCTCAAAATATTAGGGTCATTATGGTTGCAAACTTTTGCCCTATTTTTTTCAATCATTACCGACTCTGCTATTCTGAGGTGTTTTTCGGATTCACAGCTTTTAATGATTTTTATATTTTCGAATTTAGGATATTTTTGGTTAGCCAGACAGTATTGAATAAGTGCTGTTTTTTCTTCTTTTTTCTGCCAATTTTTTACATGTTGTTTTAATCTGTGTTTAAGCTTATTTTTGGTACTTCCTATATAAGCCATTGGAGGATTTTCAGTAATAGGAATTGAGTAAATACCTGCTTTTTCTGACATTTTTATTTTTCATTATTTTTTATTACCATATTTTTGATGGTATTTACATTTCCTCCAATTTGAATGTTATGCTTTTTACAAATATTATTAATTTCATTGGTAGTACCTTTAATGTAAGGAAAACCATTTAAATATTTGACTTCTTTTTAATTCACTACAGCATTACTTTTTATTTTCTTTATTACTTCTGTGTTCCATTTTTTTATTAAATGGTTGGGATAACCAAAGCTACCTGCAATTTTTTTTATGAATTTGATTTCTTCATTGATGAACTGACTATTTTCAGAGTGTGTATATGCTCTTTTAATTAAGGTTTTTAGACTATTGCATTTTTGAGGATAAGGATGTGCCGAATTGTACGGGATTAGAACAGGAACAAATGAACTTTTCCGATAAACCCTGTATAGTAACTTATCTGTGGATTTGATAACTTGTACGTCTAAAAAGGCTATTGCATTATTTTTTTCTATTTCAACTGTGAGTTCTATAGTTGGGTATAAAGAGCTGTAACATTTTCTTAATTTTCTTAATTCTTCTTCGTTTAGATTTGATAGAATGAAAATGTCATCCACGTATCGACAGTACACTTCTGGTTTTTCTTCCATACGATGCAGGTATGTAAAAATATTATTGAAAATAATATTTAAAATATTATTGAAAATAATATTTAAAATATTATTGAAAATAATATTTTTACATACAAGAACAAAATATTCAAGCAAAATTCAGGAGGCCCAATGGGCTCCCTATTATCAACTTTATATGCTGAGGTTGTGATGAACGAGATTGAAGAAAATGTCCTTTCATTAATATCATTTCAAAATTTCGAGCCAGATAAATACCAACAGAAAAAAAAAATGAAGTGCCCCGCAACTAAATGAAAAACCCCCATGCCGCATCCACATAACGGAAATAAGAATCACCAACAGAAAAAAAAAAATGAAGTGGCCCGCAACTAAATGAAAAACCCCCATGCCGCATCCACATAACGGAAATAAGAATTGAAAGCCAAGCCCACGTGCGGTAAGTGTTAATCGAACTTTACCAACAAAAAGGAAGTTCAAAAATGCAAATGCATTAATGCACGTTAAAAAATAACCTCCAATATCGGAAGTAAATTGAAACTTATCATTCTGCTAAGATTTTACAGCTATACAAACCTCTTCTCTTCAGATTTTTCTAGTGTTTACTGCTCTCCCATTAGCTCCTATTTCAAATTAATTTTCACCCATTTTCTAGATCTAAAGACTCCATAAAAAGTATTCACTTCATCTGTCACACAATGCACCAGGTACCCAGATCATCATGCTGTAAATCCAAAATTCACCAAACCCTGCGATAATGCTATCACACTAGAAATGTTACACCGCAATCAATCCAAAACCTCCTTGCTGCTGTGCTGCAAATGGGGTATGGTAACATCACTAATTATCTCTCATCAGTTTGTTTCATACAGGAAGACAATTCTTATACATGTAATATTATGAACACTAATGCAAGTCAAAACTTGGTCCTCATTAGTTTCCCCATCACACTAGCAATGAATGATGATCACTCAACAGTCATATTGCTTACACCTGAACAAGTACTAAACACAGCCCTTTTCTGCTCATTCCCTCCAGATACACCAAAAGTTTAATTTCTTTGTGAATGTGCAAACGCAACACAATTTTTAACTCTTTATGTCAAAGACAGGCAACAAATTTTCAACAATCCCACCTTTAAAAAATAATAACAAGTTAGTAAAGATACCATTTGTGTCATATACATTTTTTTCTTTTTCATCACAAAGAAAAAAATATGGAATTTTAGTTTCTTACCTCTGTGTGACAGAAAGTCTAAAGACTTGCTCTTCTGCCGTGAGTACATCTGTTTAATCAGATAAGGATCATCTGGGGAGTATTCATAAGAGGGAACAAAAGTAGATAGTTCATCTTCAGTTGATGGTGAAGCACCTACAATTAAAAAATAGGAATAATAAAAACAAAATGTTTGGCACAATCATGCAAGACAGCATACAAGAGCAAACATGTAAGATTAAAAATAAGCGCTTTAAATTAAATTAAAATACAATTAAAAATAAAATTCCTCTCGCATAACCATGCAAGACTGCACACATCAGCAAGCACTTCAAAAGAACATTGTGTGATGCTAAATCTAACATAAAGCTTATCTCAAGAGCAATAATCTTTATAATAATAATTTTGTGAATAAGTTATATACAAAAAAAAAAAATGCCCAGTACTACACCAAATCCCATAAAAGCATTAAACTTAACATCAGCTTTTTAACAAGTAACAACAATACAAAAGTTTAAATGTGGAACATGTGGACAAATTCATATACCACATTCGTTTATCTTTTCAAGTCAATTTAGATAGTGACATTAAATGCAGTTTTTTACACCATTCCACTCTTAACATGCATCCCTAAATGCACAACAAATATACAGGGTCTATAGCATCAATTATCTGAAAGCCATGTACCTGAAAATTCCATCATCCACAGTTTTTTTATTAGTTCCCCCTTCATCAAAAATATTTAAATATGAACTTAAAAAAAGAAGTGTGCTAAAAATAGATGCCTTCAAACCCACCAATCAGGATGGTCCTTTCCAACCTATGCAGATGATGAGTCAAGTAATCTTCCCTCTCCCACCAAACAATTCTTTTCTTGCTTGTCTTTTCAGACTACATTTGATCTTGGACAGTGCTATTTTATTGAAACTTTTTAAGACTAACTCAAAATTATAAAGGAACTGATGGATGAGGAAAGTACAACAAAACTAATAATGTGAAATTTTATTGAAGAATGAAGATATTGCATAGTTGACTGAAAAAAAAAATGAATGGACAGGATGAGGAAGATGACTTACATATGATTAATGGCCCATCGCACAGCATAGCTTTAAAAATGTGAACACTGGCTTAATATAGTCTGAAAACCACGAAAATGCAGGCTTTCATCAAAAAGGAACATTTAACAGGTTTTACTTTAGATTCCAGAAGTGAGGGAAAATAAGGTGAAATACCCAAAACTGTCAAATATCCACTTTTTTTTTTCTCCACAAGAATTTTGTTTTATATTATGGTCAGGGAGCATTGAAATGGATACATTCTGTACATCGTTGCACGACTTGTAAGAGTAATTAGAACTTAATACCTTCAATGACCACAAAATCTCCACTTTTAGGTTGTCATTGCATCTGATTTACTGTTTAATATGGGGCTGACTAGCGTGGTGCTGCTCACAGCGTGAACAAGATGCCATGAGAAAATAATTCATGAAATTTCATTCTAATTTCTTTTCAGCAATGAACAAATCAGTTACTTTTTTGAAGACACGTGGCGCTTAAGAGCTGTTTCACCCATGTTTGAAATAGCAAAACTGCAGTCACAGATCTTACAAGGTGCTCAAAATTTTGAGTTGTCTTGGGCCAGCCAGCTGCAACATTCTTTCTGAGCTAAACACTTCACATTAAAGAAGCACTTCTTACTGGCATAAAACTTTTCCCTCATATTACAATTATTTGAAGAGAAAAAATGAAATCAAAGTGCTCAACAAAATAAAACCTGCTTGGATCACAGAATAGTGAAAGCTTTCCTGACAGACCAAGTAGTCTCATTTATCTTTGAGGATAGGAAATATGTCAAGCACTAAAATATGTTCATGTGCCTCCAGGAACACAGAACATAACTGTTCTTGCTCTAAAGACATCCCACTCTCAACTCATCAGATAAACCACGGAAAAACAAAGGGGGAGAGACTGGATATGTCCTATGATTAATGGGGGTTAGGGTACTTCCAGAGAGCAGTGGAAATGACTGACAACTGGGGAGCTGCCTCATGAGCATTATCTGCATCCCTTCTCAGAAAAATCTGTCTGCAGAAGTCAGCTCAGGACAGGAGGGATGCTTTTCCAAAGAAATGTCAAGGAACATGACAAAGTTTATCCAATCACAATTGTTTCTCACCCCATCTGGAGGCGACAGACAATTGCAGCTTACAGTACGAAGCAAGATGAACCCTGGGGAAAATGGCTTCTAGCAGGAACCAGGAAACACTCACTCACTCACTCTCTCTCTCTCTCTCTCTCACACACACACACACACCTTTCTTTTTGAAATGGTAAAGTTTACCTTTTGTCCACTAAATCAGCAATAATAGACCCAGAAAATTGAGAAACATCAAAGAAGTTTCCAAAGTACAACGATTTTCAGAAGTCATTAAATTTACGAACCTTTCATGAGTTGAGAGGGGCACTTACGGGGTTCTTAAATTCCAGGAGCAGTATGAACTCTCCAAATATAGCCCATTTTATATATGATGTCCCCATTAATTTAATATCTAGTTTAATTTAAAAATAGAGAGCAGGTGGACTTCCGGTTATCAGCATTTTTAAGTAGTTCCATGTATCACTCTGCTTTGTTTGCATAGCCCTGCACACACACACACACACACACACCATCACAGGGCAAAGAAAATAGTTCCCCCACTAAAAAAAGACAATAATACCATTGGAGAAAGTAAAAAAAAAAAAAAAAAAAAAAAAAGAAATCTTACGATTTGGGGAAGGGTTTTTTTTTCCCAAATAGAATATACAGTGGATCCCCCTTAAGAAGTTTTAGTTGGGACAAAGCGATGAAAACTTCTTAAACAGGAAGTGTCTGATTGGGTTTTGTAATACTTTAAGCGATTAAAAATGTTGCATAGATTAAATCTAGAAATTACATTTTAGTTAATTTTAAAGTAACATAAAAAATTTCATAACTTACCCATTTAAACTTGAATATGAGGATTGAAAGCTACATTTATTATGCTACAGGATTACAAAAATACTGATCTAAAAGAGTTTGTTTCTTCCTTTTTTCCGCTGGATTAAAAAGTGTTTGTTTCTTCCTTTTTCCGCTATAGAAACACGTTCATGGCTTTCTATAAAGCGGCGAAAAGTTTCTAATGCTTTACAAGCTTCAGCTGAAGTTGGAATTCGCCTGCACTCATCTTCTTGCGTTTCTGGTTCATTGTCCTCTTGCGTTTCGATGTCGCAAATATCGTCGATATTTTGCATTTCAAAAGCGGGAACATCTTTGTCAACATTTACAAACTCTTCAAAGGAAGATTTGAAGTTTAGTTGTTGTTTTTTTGCAAACTTTCCCAAGCTTCATTGTTGTCATGACTGTTTTCTTCATCAGAAAAACTAAGCTCATCAGCGTTGAAACCAGCTTTCCTGAAGGAATTTCTGATCGTTGAAGATACCTTTTCCCACGAAGAAACAATAAAATGCATAGCATCTAATAAATTCAATTTCAGTGTACATCTGGTGTAACTTGAGTCTGATTCAAGCTTCTGCAGTAGCCAATAAAGTAAACGTTTCTTGTAGAATTGTTTCACGGTTTTAATTATTCCTTGGTTCATTGGTTGTAACATTGAAGTTGAGTTAGGTGGCAGGAAAACTACTTTTACATTTTCCAGATGACCCATGTTCTTTGGATGGTCAATTATCCAAAAATAACAAAACTTTTGTATTTTCTTTGGCCATTTTCGTCTGAAACTCCATTAAAAAGTCTTTAAAAATCCTAACTGTCATCCATGCATTTTTGCCATTTCTGTAATTGCATGGAAAAGTTTTCACATTTTTGAAGCACCTCGGATTCTTCGATTTTCCAATGACCAATAAAGGCAACTTTGCTGTTCCATCCATATTAGCTTCTACCAGAACTGTCAATCTTTGTTTATTTACTTTGACTCCGTGACTGCTATCTCCTGTGAAAGAGTAGGTCTTAGTCAAGAATAAGGTTGTAAAACAAAGCACACTTGTCAGTGTTGAAAACATCTTTTGCTTCATATGCTGATAACAGGTCTGGTAAAACATTAGATTTCCAATCATCCACTTCAACGTTTACACTTTGATTCTCCACAAACAGTTTTATAAGTCAGTCCTGCTCTTTTCCTAAAATGGTCGATCCATCCATTGGAAGGATTAAATTCAACATTTAATTTCTTGGAAATCTCTTCTGCTTTCTCATGAAGAATTGTCCCGTTGATCGGAATGTTAGCGTTTCTTGCTTGTTTAAACCACACAAGAAGTTTTTCTTTGACATCCTCGTATTTACCCTTCTTAATCTTTTTGAATTTTAATGAATGGGAAGCATTTGCAAGCACAGTGTCCCATTTTGCCACTATACCGTTGAGGATTGTAACAGGTAAATTTAGTTCTTTTGCTATCTGCACCCTAGTTAAATGCGAGTTTTCATCAACTTTCGTAATAATGTTTCCTTTTTTAACCACAGATAAAGCTTTTCGTTTGATGCCTTTAGACGTCATATTTCTAGCTACGCATTTCAACAATAAAACTAAACGTTTAACTCTGCATATGCGAGGTGCAACATCTGAGCCTAACTCTGACAGAATGACTAACTTTCAGCAGGTGTTTCCTTTCCCAGCCTTTCCCCAGCCTCAAAGATAAGACAATTGTGATACACAAAGGGCAGATACAGAAGAAGTGGGGAGTAAACATGACCCCCTGCATTGACCGTGGGAAGCCAGCAGAGGCTTCGTTTGCTACATATACAGGGAGAACAAAGAAATGTTTCCTCCCAACTTCTTTGACATGTACTTATCTGCTGAACAAGTTCCAAAATCTTATGTTTTTACTTAGAAACTTGTGACACTTACAACTTCTTAAGTGGGAAAACTTGAAACATTGTTACTTCTTAAGTGGGGAAAAATGAACATTAGCACTATGGAAAAAAAATCGGGACTCTAAAAATAAAACTTCTTAAGCAGGAACTTCTTAAGTGGGATCCACTGTATTTGAAACATGAAATGGAGAAAAAAATTATATGTGAGGTGCAGAACACAAATTCACAACTTAAAAAAAGATGAACTGAATACATTTATTAGACAGATAGTTAATTATTTACTCCTGAATGGTTCATCTTAATGTTCCAGAATCATTTCTCCCATTCTGTCAACTGAATTACATTTTTTGTAATTTCCGAGAGGGATCTGAATCCTGCATTTACCACCTAGGTTGAAACAAATATTCCAAGAGCCAGTCAGCCAAATGTTCCAATGTAGAAGTATGGATTCACAGCTGTTCTTCCTGCTTTCTTTAATGATAATCTAAGAAACTAACTATAAAATTATCAAATCATGCATTTTACAGGAAATAATTTTTTTAATTGATATGTATTTGACCAATTACATATCCGCAAATTGCATGTGATTCTACACAATCACTTCTCATTAAAAACCATACAAAATCTTTCAAGCTAACAATAATAATTCCTCAAAGAAAGAGAAAACAAGACAGACGCCGCCAAATTTTTGGTTGTAATGAGCACGTCTTTTGAATCCTTTCTGGTGTGAATCAAATTCAAAGTCAACACAACTGGTTAGGAAAAAATCACAACCAGATTGCTACAATTGCTAAAACATCCAGAAATAGAACCAGCTACTTACTTCCACCAGCAGCTAAAAAGAATATTATGAAAATCAACAAATGGTGCACAAAAAGTTTCTCATAGAAGGAAGGTATTGGAGACCAAACAGGTTTTCAAATTTAACAGTTAAAAGAAGAAATATAGAAGGAAGCGTGATATAACTCTATGCCTTTTAGCATAATTTTGCATAATGGAAAAGTTGAAAAATAGGTGAAAAATATTCTTCATGAAAAAAGCTATGCTAAGGAAAAAGAGCTTTCCAGATACGTTTCCCAGAAGTGGAGATACCAAGAAAAAGGTATTCACATTTACGCCCCTATCGGGAAACCTGTGCATTATTTAAAGAAGATGATGTTCTACAACTCTCTATATTGTAGCGAATGGCATACTGTGAAAAAGAAATTTCTCTACAGGGTTTTTAGAAGCAGAGATACAGCTGCAAACAGATATACAGAAACACCACCTAGCAACAGAACTGTGAACCACTAAAACTCCTCAAATACTGACATTTGTGTTCCATAAGGTTAATGGCATCCAGTGTTGAAATCCTTTTGTAAATTGCACATTTTGAAACAGAAATATAAAAAAAAAGAGATTAAAGGTTGGGCCTCCTGGTGGCAAAATTATGCATTATTTTGGGAAGAAAATATACACAAAGCGTTTTCATAGTCAGCAGCATCTGAATGAAAAAAAAATTCATCGAGTTTTTAGTCTCGCAGATATTCCTGTAATTCGGAACATGAACTTACACCCTCTAGTGGCAAACTTGTGCGTTAAAAAAATTTGAAATTATATGAGAAAAAATTTCACAGCAGCAACGCCCTCATACAAAGAAAAAAATTTCAAATTGGATGCTTAAGAGCAGAGATATTGACAAAAATAAGACATATACTATGCCCCCAGGTGAAAAAACAATACATTATTTTAAAAATATAGTATCCGGAAAATATTTTTCAAGGTGAGCGGTATTGGTCCACACGAAAGAATTTTTTTAATCAAGTTTTCAGGAGTTCAGATTTTACTGAAAATACATCAGAAGCAGAAATAAACACTTATGTCCCCTGGTGGCCAAACCGTTCTTTATCAAGAATCAGGAATTACAATAACAAACATTTCCCATCAGGAGCTTTATCCAATGCAAGAAGAATTTTTTCAAATCAGAGTTTTAGAAGCAGAAATATCAGGAAAACCCAATTTACCTTTACACCCCGTAGCGGAAAATCTACGAATTACTTGAAATTTTTGAAACAGCACGAGAAATATTTTGCACTGAAAACCCTCTCCAACAAAGAAAGATTTTTTTAAATCGGAGTTTTAGAAGCAAAGATATTAGGGGGAACAATTTGCCTTTGCGTCCCCTAGCGGAAGATCTATGAATTACTTGAAAAATTTGAACCTGTATGAGAAACATTTTGTACCAGGAACACTCTCCAGCAAAAAAAAAAAAAAAAAAAAAAAAAGAAGAAAATTTTTCCAAATCCGAGTTTTAGAAGCAAAGATATCAGCAAAACACAATTTATCTTTACACCTCCAAGTGAAAAATCTATGAATCACTTGAAAAATTTTAAACTGCGTAAGAAACATTTTGCACCAGGAATGCTCTCCAACAAAGAAAGAATTTTTCAAATAGGATTCTTAGAAGCAGAGATATCACGAAAAATAAAATATACATCTACAACCCCTGGTGGGAAAACTATGCACTATTTTAAGTAGGAGGTATATTCTCAAAAAATTTTCGAGGTGAGAGGTATTGGTCCATGAAAGGGTTTTTTTAATCGAGTTTTTCGAAGCTTAGATTTTGCTGCAAATACATCAGAAGCAGAAATAGACACTTACACCCCCTGGTGACCAAACCTTTCCTTACCGAAAATTAGAAATTATATGCAGAACATTTCCCATTAAGAGCATCCAATGCATGAAGAATTTTTCAAATGGGGCATTTAGAAACTGAGATATCGTGGAAAACGCAATTTACTTTTACACCCCTAGCAGAAACTCTATGCATTACTTAAAAAAGGAACTGCACCTAAAATAGTATTTGTTATAAATGGCATCGAAAGAAAAAAATAATTTTTTCAAGTAAATGTTTAGAAGGAATTATATGCAATAAAATGCATTTTGAATTCGATATCATCTTCATTTATGCCCTCTAGCAGTGAAGTTGCGCATCGGAACAAAAACAGAATGCAAGGATCGTCATTCACAAATTTCAAGCTTGCCAATGCAAAAAGAATTTTTCAGATCGGACTAATAGTTCCAGAGATATGGTGTCCACAGACAGGACAGACAAATATCGATAACATAAGCATGATCTTTTTTACAAAAGACATGCTAAAAATAGCCATTCTATTATTGCTCTACATTTCCTTTGTATAAAAGAAACCGTTGTTTTTTCATATAAAAATATTCATGCTATTAGAGCATCTGAATTATTATTATTTAACACATGAAATGTAAGGGAGGAGCTATTTTCTTTGATGGTGAGTGTGTGCAGGCTTACAGTATGTAAACGAAGTTGAGTGATAACACTACTTGAAGGCACTGAAAATCGGAGGTCCACCCAAACTTTGTTTTTTTATATGAGAGTAGAAAGCATTTTGATTTGTTAGCTTTTGATATGGGACAATATTTAAAATTTAATAAATGAGTAAATTCTTAGTAGATGCATCACACATTACTCTTTTTTTCAAGTCTGGGAAAGTATCCTTCTTATATTCCTGACAGGTGGGATGTCTTACGATACAAATATTAGTCACTATGGTCCTGGTTATTATAACGACACATGCATGTCCATATACACTGCTGTTAACAGAAATTGCAACACCATGAAGAAATGCTCGGATTTGCACAAAATTTCCAGGGTGGGTAGGGTACCACGGGAGATGCAAATTATTACAATTGCAGCACACATGGAAATGTGAGGAAAGCACAACCACCATCGGAAACGTCACACAAGGAGGGTATAAAAGAAGAAGTACAGAGAGCAGGTTTTTAAACTTGCTATCGCTAAACTTGATCATACGCAGTTGTTAACATGTAGATATGCTATGCAGGAGGATGAGACAGCCATACGAACAGTTGACGGAGTTTGAAAGAGGTAGAATCATTGGACTCAGAGAAGGTGGTTTATTATACTATGATATTGCTGCACATGTTAGGCATAACGCAACTGCCGTTATGCGTACATGGCGTCAAGGGACAACAGATGGTTCTACACATCGTCATGCAGGGTCTGGAGCTTGAAATCTCACGACCGAGCGGGAAGACAGGCACTTGCACCATAAGGCAGTGACGTCACGCACAGCACCATCCATGACACTTGAGCAGCAATGGAGGATGGTCACTCATCGTCTGATGTCTGCAAGCACAATTCATCACCAATCGCTGCAGAGAGGCATTGTTGCTCGCCGTCCATTGCTGCGACTTCCCTTGAATCGTTGGTGCCTTGATCCTGAACTATAGGCAACCAGCAATTGCAGTAGTGCAGCGAATGTCAAAACTGGAGTGCTGAATGGGAGCATATTGTGTTTTCAGACGAGTCCAGATTCAATCTAATGCATCACGATGGGCGAATCCTTTTTCGCAGACACCATGGTGAAAGGCATCTGGAGGCTGCATTGTGCAGCACCATATCAGTCCCACACCGAGCGCGATGGTTTGGGGCGCCATCGCATTTCATTCACGCACTCACCCACTACACATCACAGGCACACTGAACAGCCAACGCTACATCACAGAAGTGTTGGAAGCTGACCTTCTACCCTTCCTTCAGACGATCCTGGGAGCAGTCTTCCAACAAGACAATGCCACCCCCATGTTGCTCGTACTGTCCAAGACGTACTCTGTGTGTATCATGTCACTCTTCCTCCCTGGCCTGCTCACTCACCGGATTAGTAGCCTATAGAGAACGTCTAGGGTGTCATGGCGCAAGGACTTGCTCGCATGGACTTTCCCCCTGTCACAACCAACGAACTGTGGATGTGTGTAGAAGGAGAATGAAATGCAATATCGCAGACGACCATCCAAACTCTGTTTCCCTCGATCCCACGGCATGTGGGGTTTGTGATCGTTTGCAGTTTGTACTGTAACATATCACTCCCATAAATTTCATTGTGATTGCTTGTTTCTTTCTTGGTGTTGTAATTTCTATCAACAGCAGTGTAGTATGGTCTTTGCTCCCCTTTATTAGCACTGCTCGAATATCACATGAAATGACTAAGCCAGCAATAAAAACAAGCAATTAGGAAAGAACTTCACTTGCAATACCACCAAACAAAAACTGTTAATTTCACACATTCAATCAATATACACTGCTGGCCACCCAAAATGCAACACCAAGAAGGACACGAGATAGCAAAGTCAGATTTACTGGACACATAACAGATACAAAGATGAAACGATTGAGCTTACAGGCCTGTGCGACTTGCGGAACACCCAGACATCAATAGTTCGTGTGGCCCCCATGGCTGGCAATAACGGCCGCTACACGCCACGACATCGAACGAAAGAGGCTTTGGATGCGGGCTTGGGGTATGTCAGTCCAGGCTGCTTCCACACGTTGCCACAGTTCATCAAGCATAGCCACAGGTGGTGCTTGCAAAGGCCACTCGGTTGCCGATCAGCGACCAGACGTGTTCGATGGGCGACATATCGGGAGAAGAGGCGGGCCACGGCAGCAGTGACACCTGGTGGGCCGTGAAGAAATGTTGCACGATGCGTGCAGCATGCGGGCACGCATTGTCCTGTTGAAACGTGGCCGCTGGCAGGTCCTGCAGGTAAGGGAGGACTACAGGCTCCAAAACGTTGGAGATGTAGCGGTGGCTGTTGAGTGTACCAGCGATGTGTACCAGAGGGGTGAGAGTATCATATCCAATTGCGCCCCAAACCATAACGCCAGGCGACGGACCGGTATGGCGATGCATAATGCAGGCATCATACAGTCTCTCGCCGTGGTGCAGCCACACGCGGATCCGACCGTCGTGGTGTTGCAGGCAGAAGCGGGATTTATCGGAGAAGACAATGTCGTGCCATTCCGTAGTCCAGGTGCAGCGTTCAACGGTCCACTACCACCGCACTCGCATGTGGTGTAACGTCAATGGTAATCGGAGCAATGGCCGCCGTACGACAAGTCCCCGCTCCTGCAGACGACGTCGAACGGTACATGCTGACACAGGTTGTTGCGCAACACACCCTAATTCCTGCGCTAACGTTCATGATGTGGCGGTGCGAGCTGTCAATGCCCGCCGCACAACATGCCGGTCCTCTCGTTCGGTGGTGTACTGTGGCTGCGGCTGCGGCAATCACTCACGTCGGTCCATTGGTCCCTCCTGTACCCACCAAATCCATACTCTCCTCACTGTGGCTGGATGTCGTCCCACATGGGCGCCGATGTCTTGGTACGATAAACCTGGTTGCGATTAGCCACTATTCGTCCTCTGTCGAACTCTGAAACGTGCTGGAATGACTGCCGTATTGTGCGATGAGGCATTAGGAAGCTTCCCACGCACAGGTCCGGCAGCACAACACACTTCCACTACTTACAGCCCGCCTTCTGTGCACCCTTCTTATAGTGCTTCTCGGTGGCGTGCCGGGCGCACATGATTTGCATATGCCCTGCAATGCTAATCGTTTGCATGTCCTCTCGCGGGTGACGCATGCTGCGAATTTCAGGCCAATCGGATGCTTCCTTCTTGGTGTTGCATTTTGGTTGGCCAGCAGTGTAAATACATATATACAGGGTGATTCCTAAAGTCCTAAGTCACCTCAATAACTTGGGAACAAAGACAGCTAGAGCTATGGAAGTAAGGTATGGTATAGTAAAACAACCATGCGCTATCGGATGAGAGGGACTGCAGTGCCCCTAGTGGCAAAATGTGGAAGTTAGCACTCCTATCTCGGAAACCATGAGAGATACGGGAAAGAGATCAATTAGAAACTTGTAGAGCATCAACAAATTAGTAGGAAACGACATATGGTAGAAACGGCTGGGGTAAGTAGAAGGCTGGAAACGCGAACTTGTGCGAAGCCGGTTCGTGTCGTTGTCGCGGTAACAGTCTAGCAGAGAGAAATGTATGACGTATGCGACCGCACGCCTGCGAGTGTCGTATGCAAATTCTGGTATGACATAACACCTCACCTGCCGTATCAGGTGCAGCGTGGCAATGTATAAAGGATCGTCAGTCAGGAGCTATGTCATTCGTAACGTGAGTATCGGGTAAAGAACGAGCATGGCGAGCTACTCGAATGAACAGAATTGCGAGATGGTACTGCTATATGGACAATTCGGACGCAACGCGAGGGAAGCGCCACGCCAGTATGGCTTACGATTTTTGACTCATCCATCACCAACAGCATGGACCATCAGTCACGCGGTTCGATGGCTATGAGAGACAGGCAGTATTGCAGCGCGTCTCCGTTCGGGGCCGACCTACCTTAATGGGTAGGTATGTGCAGCCAGTCGATGTTCTGGCATACGTTTCGGCCAACCCATACACCACAGTACGAGGGAAGTCAGTATGGCATGTGGTTATCACAATCCCGTGTGTGGAACATTTTGCATCAGCATGGTGCCCACCCGTACCGTACAGTACCGCTGCACCTACTGATGCCAGGGGATAACCAACGACGTCTAGATTGGTGCAATTTTGTAATGAACACCGTAGAAGAAAATGCGGCCTTTCTATCAAACATCCTTTGGACTGACGAGGCGTAGTTCACAAGCGCCCGGGTGCTGATCATGTTTTACACGGGAAATGAGGCATCAGGTGCGCTGGTCGATCAATGTCTGGTGTGGCATCTGGAAGGACCGACTTGTTGGGCCTGTGTTCTATGAGGGTGCATTAAATGGACGAAGATACCTGCAGCTGTTACAAAGCACATTACCTGAGTGGTTAGATGATCTGTCTCTGCAAGATGTACGCTCATTATGGATTCAGCATGACGGCGCCCCGGCATATCAACCAACGCAGTACAGCACTTCCTGTCCGACACTTTCGGGCAACAGATCATAGGTTATGGTGGTCCTGTAGTGTGGACTCCACGATCCCCGGATCTAACTCCTATGGATTTTTCCTCTGGGGTTACCTAAAGGATCACGTGTACAGGGTGGAACCGACGAGTCTACACGATCTCCGACTGCGTATCGTCGCTACGTGTAAGAGCGTGACACCTGTTATGCTGGTGAACGTAGAATGGGAAGGTTCTGTCTCGCATTCAAATGTGTATCGTGGCAGATGGTGGCCATATTGAACCCTATTTACGTTTAATGCAACATTATGTAAGTACCGCTGTTGCATTAAATACGACCAATGTACTCCATTTGTATTCATGCCTGAGTATAATAAACCTTGTGCTTCCCTCACGTTTCCAGCCTTCTACTTATCCCAGCTGTTTCTACCATATGTCATTTCTTACTAATTCGTTGATGCTCTACAAGTTTCTAATTGGTCTCTTTCCCGTATATCTCATGGTTTCCGAGAAAAGAGTGCTAACTTTCACATTTTGGCACTAGGGGCGCTGCAGTCACTCTCATCTGATAGCGCATGGTTCTTTTACTAAACCATACCTTACTTCCACAGCTCTAGCTGTCTTTGTTCCCAAGTTATTGAGGTGACTTAGGACTTTAGGAATCACCCTGTATATATGGGCATTAAAATGAAATTCCAATAAATGTCAGACAC
Organism: Macrothele yani; assembly: GCA_039090855.1. Taxonomy (NCBI): domain Eukaryota; kingdom Metazoa; phylum Arthropoda; class Arachnida; order Araneae; family Macrothelidae; genus Macrothele; species Macrothele yani. The sequence goes on along the minus strand of CM077016.1, from coordinate 67,562,022 downwards.
TTTGAATATAGAATAAATTATCAAAGTTTATTCACAATTAAATGTTTTGTTAACATCGACTGTAGTTTCGCAGAGCATTTGGCTCGGCATCATCAGGACGATTGGGATTAAGGTGCGTTTCACGGAGATAAAATTTGGTAATATGTGGCATCTCTTGCATCGAAGTAAGAAGGTTAAGTGGTTCAGTAATCTGAACTTCTTTATCCTCGGCTTCGAAAAATGGTTGATTGTCGCAGATAGAGATTTCGACATAATCAAGATTAGGAACTGGGATTTTAAGTTCCTGAATAAAGTCAATATTGGTATTAGATCAATCCACAAGACGGAAGCAAAGCAAAATGTTATATTACTGCTCCCAATACAGGTTATATCAATATACTTACGCACCAAATGTAGTCAAAGGTCCAGTGGACACCTAAAATTAGATATAATTTAAGACTACACACACTTGTGATGTTCAGATAGAATAAATTATCAGCGTTTATTCACAATTAAATGCTTTATTAACATTATCATACAGTGTGAAAGAATTATCATACAAAGAGAGTGTGAAAGATCATTGTATATAATTCTTTCACACTCTCTTTGTATGATATCCATAGTCGTGTTTTATTTGAATTTAAACCCAGGTAGCAAATTTCAATTGGACCTAGTGGCAATGTGGATGTTTCTGCGTGGCTAATAACACGCTGGACACACGTGTTTCTTAATTGCAGTGTATATAGTCCTTTCACAATCTCTTTGTATGATATCCATAGTCGTGTTTTATTTGAATTTAAACCCTGGTCGCAAATTTCAATTAGGCCTATTTTTAATACGATGATTCTACGTGGCTAATGACACGCTAGATAAACATATTGTTCAAGATACAAGTGGAAGCTTACTAAGCTGGAATGCCGATACAAGGTGAGTCCTTGATAATATAATAATTAAAACTTATAATATTATTCCTATTCATATGATATATAAATGCCAGGATGATTTTGCTGCAAATGTGCACACAACGCACAGAACGTATATAACGTGTGAAACAGTAGTGAATATAGTATATAGCTATTATTCTATTAAGATTCCAATTTTGTGCTATAGATGCAATTCCATGCTTTCTACGTTTAACTGATATGAGCATGTTTGTGCATCAATATACGATAAATTAAAGAAATAAGTTAAACTCCAATTAAGATTTCAGTTTTATTATGCAGATTTAATTTCACAGAGTTGCAAAAATGTCATTAACATGTTAATATACAGTTGAAGTTTCAATCATAATCAGTGATAACTGGCAGCAAGTTAATTGTCACTCATTTAATCAATCAGTTGAATCTGGAACACTGATCTTTTCATTACTGCTGGCAACATTTTACAGCTCACACATCATGGAAGAGCAACTTTAGATGGCAATCATATAAAAGCAACTGCATTAATGTGTGTATGCAAATAAAATTTTCTGGGAAGCTATGTTGCAAGCAAATTTTAACATCACATTTACTACAGCAGCTCAACTTTATGGAGGTTGTAACATCCATGGAACTAAAACTGAAAAATTGTCACATGAACTGGCAACAAATTTGAAGTAGCACTTCAAAAAAATCACTAAAACCACTCTATAAAGCTTTTTAGAAATACTAAGCATGCACATCATTTAATGCTGGCAATTTACACTGTCACTCTCTTGCATCCCCAAGAATCATTCCTTCTAAAATTGATGAAGCAACACACTTATGTCTCGACGGAAAAAATACAAGGCACTGGCCACCTCAAAACGCAGATTCTAGCGTACATGCTGAGAGCAATCACTGACTGCTTCTTCCTTTGATTGTGATTATACACTATCTACCAACAAGTAATTGGACACCCCTGCAATTGAAGTTATCTGCGGTCCTGATACACGTCACGGCCGCCGCCGCCATTAAATATCGTGTGGGAAACAACAGCGCAGCCAGTCGCATGCAAGATGCCACGCAGTTCGGAGCTCTCTGATTTCAAGAAAGGTGTAATCGCCGGGTATCACAGAAATGGCCGATCCATACGTGACATATCCAGCGAGTTGAAGTACCCAAAATCGACAGTGGCCTACGTGATTGGCAAATGGAAGATGAGAGGTGACCGTCGGAATGTGCCCCGACCCGGCAGACCCACAAAACTGGGAGTTAGAGACCGACGGGTGCTGGCCACAGAAATTCGTAAGAACAGCACCAAATCGATGGGCCACATCTGCGAGGAGTTTCAACAGACATCCAGGAGTGTTCTTTCGATGTATACCATCCGTAAGGGAGCCTATCTGCTCGGTTATCATGGACGTGCTGCCGCCCACAAGCCTTTGATCACCAAGTCCAATAGCGCTGCTCGGCTAACGTGGTGCAAAGAACGTCGACAGTGGACCATTGAACAGTGGAAACAGGTTCTCTGGAGCGACGAATCAAGGTTCACCCTCTACCGTTCGGATGGCAGGGTCTGGGTTTGGTGTCTGCCTGGAGAACGCCTCCTGCCGGAATGTATTGTGCCAACTGTGAAGTTCGGCGGCGGTAGAATTATGCTATGGGGGTGTTTCTCCTGGTATGGCATGGGACCCTTGGTCGCAATTCCTGGTAGATTCAACGCCGAGACCTACTGCACCATTTTAGATGACCATGCGCTTCCTACGTCGTGGCAGTTTTATGGGGTGGACCCATGTTACTTTTAGGACGACAATGCTACCTGTCATGTTGCGAGGTCCACCATGGCTTGGTATGGTGACAATGGGGTTAATCAAATGGACTGGCCTGTGCAGAGCCCGGACCTTAACCCTATCGAGCACCTCTGGGACGAGTTGGAGCGTCGACTTAAGGGGTGCCCCCACCGTTCGAAATCGGTGAAGGAACTGACCTGTCTTCTCCAAGCAGAGTGGAAGAAAATACCACTAGCCATTGTACAACGCCTGGTTGAGAGTATGCCCCGGAGGGTCTCAGCTGTAATCGCCGCTCGTGGAGGCTCCACCAACTATTGAAGGTGAATAAACTTCGTTTTCCTTTGCTATCACAGGTGTTCAATTACTTGTTGGTAGATAGTGTATATACACTCATCGTCAAAAAAATAGTTGCACCCAGAAGGACGTGTCGGATTGCAATGCTATTCGGGAGGAAGGTAAAGGTTACCAGGAACAATAAATGATTAAATATTGAGACTGATATGGGCAATATTTATTGAGCTACATGCCAATAAGAGTGTCTCTCAGTATGGCATCGGGCCTCCACGTTTGCTCACACAGCATGGCAGATGTCTCAGCATGGAGTTTTACAGATTCCTAATGGTGCCCTGCGATAAGCCATCCCATGCAGCTTGAATCTTCTCCCGCAGTTCCTGCAGATTGTGCAGTACGGGTGGAGTGTGGATAGTGCGTCCAATAGCATCCCACACATTTTCAATCGGCGATAGGTCTGGTGATATGGCTGGGCATGGCAGAGTGTCAGTGCCTTGAAGGCAAGCTCTCGAGACAGCAGCAATATGCGGATGAGTGTTGTCCTGTTGGAAAATCGTGCCAGAGTGAGCATTCAGAAAAGGTAGGGCCACCGGTTGCAGGACCTCATTAATGTAACGTTGGGCTGTCAAAGTGCCTATAATGAACACCAAAGGTGATCTGGCATCGTAGGCAATTGCACCTCACACCATTACACCAGGCCTTCTGGACATGTGACGCTCGACAACAAACCGTTCATCTTGGCGCTGACCATGGTGCCTCCACACACAGATTCATTGGTCATCTCCTCCAAGACAAAAGCGGGACTCGTCACTGAAGATCACCAGCTGCCATTCTGAGTGGCTCATTGACAGTCTGGCATGACACCATTGCAATCTTTGGCGACGATGCAATGGTGTTAAGGGCAGTAGTCATAACAGTCTGTGTGCATGTAGTCCTCGTGCAGCCGCCTGCCAATTGTGCTGGTACTAATCGGATGATGCATGGAGGGCACCACTGCTCGCTGAATATCCGCAATCGTGGCTGTTGGGTCACTCCGCGCATGTCAGACAACCCGTCGGTCCTCTCTCTCCGTGGTTTGTCTAGGTCTCACAGACCCTTCCTGGCACTGCTGCATGCCTTGTTCTATCCACTGCGGTTAACAGCGTGCTATTTTGATATCCACACGACCGGTATGGTGCGCAATAGGGTGATAAGACCATCCTGCTTCCCAAAACTCGACAATGCGGTCCTTCTAGAACTCCTCCAACTGCTCGAATTGCTTCCAAACTTTTCTCCGAGACATACTTCACTTGCAAAGGATACAACCAACACAACAGCAGGAGTTAGAATGGCAAGCACGCGCAACGAGACAACCTTATATCGCCGGTCAAGCACAGCGCTATGACCCCTCCTTGCTGGTGTCACATGCGCAGCCGAGCATGATACTTGAATCATTTGCATGTCTCATGATGTCAAACCTAACCACCAAGTTTAATTTCTGTCGGCTGCTTCCTTCTGGGTGCAACTATTTTTTTGACGATGAGTGTATATAACACATGCCCTGTCCAAATTAAGTTGCACAATAAAAGAGTAATAAACCAAATTAGAAGAATAAAAAAGATTAAAAATGAAAGAAAATAATAATATACCTGTTACCATGAGGACCTGCTTTTGCTCAGATGACAATGAAGGTATCTGGAGGTTCATCAGACTCATAGGATCTAAAAAAATATCAAATCACCTAAAATTGCTGATCAAGAAATAAATACCAACTTTTGCACAAATCTTTACATAAAAAAATAGCATGTTTCAAACACCATTACATTAAAATATCAGCAAGGGTAATTAGGCTTCCTTTTGTGTGGAAATGTCAAAAAATAGTTGTATACAAGCTCTGTCTTTTATAAATTGATCTCAATCCATCTTCTTTACTTTGGCATGGTCCTGGATAAATTTACAATTCTGAAAATAAAAATAGCATTCAGCAGGAGCTATTAATGAATCTGTCAATGTTCTTTTAATGCATGGATAATAATCAGCAGTGTAACAGCACCGCTACTCCTGAATTCAATTTTTTCGTTGAGCCATGTTTCATGTTTCCGACAACCAATGTAATAATACTACAGGGAAGATTTAATGGACAACAACAACAAAAATAAGATACCAAAGGATACCACCTAATAAAATAAAGCTAATATTTGCAAATTAACAATTGAGCACACCCAAAAACCTAAAAACAACTATTTTTGCATCAACTCATGCATAGAAGTTTAAAAATCAAGCTACCTGAAAGACATTGAAAACTGGAACAGCAATCGAGTAAATACAGTCCTTATTAAGCCCCACATTGACTCCAAGTCCTGGTTGTAAAATTGCTGACCTTAGGGTAAAGCATAACAAACAAAAAAATTTTAATGGCTAAAACATCAGCCATCAAAGTACAAGATGACAAAGGGGGGGGGGGACAGAGCTGCCATATGACTGGACACATTTCATCCATTCCAAAAACAATAAAACAAGGACAGGCATAGAGTTAAGCACCAACAGATGATACTAACCTAATCAAATGATAGCAGAGCAGAAAAGAATATGTAAACACACAAGACAGGATAGGAAAACATCTTAAGAACCAAAAGTCCACAGCAAGTTGTACGTACCTATCCTCTAATGATGCTGCTAAGTTGAATGGCAAAATATGTCAGAGATATTTAACTTTGGAAAATGGTACTAAGCCACATTTAACCCACCTCTCAACATAGAGCTCTTTTTTTTTTTTTTTTTTTTCAAAATTTCAACAAACCAATAGAAAACAGACAACATAATTTCAAATCCTGGGGCAAAAAAAAAAAAAATGAGCTGGATATCAGAATATGTAACATTAAAATGAGAAAAAGAAGCATAACATTTTTTCTGAAAACAAAATAAACAACATTTGCAAAGTGCAAAGTCCTCCAAAGTAAGCCAGTGAATACATAATCATATAATGTGAATAGCAGGAACTTTATAAAAACCACGCAACTGAAGTATGCTCATCCTCTAACAGAAGTCTAGTAATTATCTTTTCATTGAAATAATCCACAAAAAGACTTTTTTTTTTTAAATCTTCACATCCATTTCTTGTTGTCTATTTAGTCCATCCACAAAAAAATTAAACTGAATTGACAAATTATTATACACACCTACCTAATAACATGTTGCTCCATCTTTTGCCCCCTTACAACAGTCTTGGTAAGGACTCAATGAGGTATTGAAAACATGGAGGTGGTATTGCCGCCCATGAAATGAGCATCACCTGCCATAGAGCATCCTCACTTTTCAGTAGTGGCTTTGGCAGGCTCAAATAGATCTGTTCAATTCTTCTCACAAATTCTCAATGGGGTTGAGGTCCAGCAAAAAGGGAGCCATTCGAGTGTGGTAAACTCACTTGAATGTCCCTGAAACCAACTGGCTGGCACTCTGAAAGCATGTGGTGAGGCACTGTCCTGTTGAAAGATGGCATCATGGTTCAGAAAAAGAATTGTTATGAATGGATGTAGATGGTTGCCAAGGATAGTTACATATCTTGTGCCGTGATGGTAGTCTTCACAGGTAAGAGTGGCCCCAAGGAAGCCTGTGTAAGCCACCCAAACTGTTATACCACCACCACCTATGTGTATGACCTCAAATTGGCAAGCTGGGTCCATTGCTTTATGTGGTTTATGCCACACATGCACCCTCCTGTCAGTGTGACAGAGTTGAAACCGTGATTTGTGAAACCAGATGACGTATTTCCAATCATCCACACTGCAGTTGCGATAGGCCTTTGCAAACTGCAGCCTAACCTTTTGGTGTCTTGCAGTCAACAAGGGAACACAATGTAGCCATCAACTACCATAGCCTATTTTTCGCATGGTACGACAGATAGTCTTTGAGCATAATGTGTAAATGCACCCTCATTAAATTTCAACTTTATAGGCTATACTGTAGAAGCGCAATTCCTTGTAACGATGCAGTACAGTCTGCATTCACCTCAAGAGACAATCGCATGCTTTCAGGTACATTTCTCCCTTTGGTTGGAAGTTTTGCTGTATTTTGCATAGTCTTGGTATACGTGTGTGACTGTCTGACATGGAATCTCAACAATTTAGCAGATGTGGTGACTGAACAACAGGCCTTCATCGCAAGTACTATCTGGCAGTGCTGAGTTCAGGCTCAATTATAAGAGCCAGAGCCCGTCCAAGCCAGAAAGAAGTATGTCAGCCTGAGCCGAATTTCACATATCAAGATAGAGCTTGGGCCCAAACAAGCCTAAAAACTATGACCAACCTGTTTAAGCATTAAAAAAATAATTCTTTTACCCAGACTTTCACTCTCTCCTTCCCTTGCAACTAACCGCCGTGTTTCTCAACTGCAGAGTAGAGAACAGACCTCTGTTTGTTTCTATAGTATTACTGCACAATTTTCTTTGACTAATCATTTTCTTCTGAAATAATTTGGGGGCCCAGGCATCTGGAAAGATATGGTGGTGCAACAATCTATGTACGTTGCTCAATAGAATTAGTAGGAAGCTAACGTGTGGATGTAGGTAGCAAAATTTTGTAGGCATACTATCGACTATCTGGTATCCATGGTTCTTGAAGTTTTCCCTTCTCAGCTGATATCCACTAATGCATAGCCAATGGCATTTGCTACCAAAGCCCGGAATAAATAGCAATCCCAAATCCCAACTCACCACCCAGACCCAGTTCTTGAACATTTTTATTTAACAACTATACAGAAAGTGTAAGAAAAGTCTCACGTGCTAAATCATACAAAATCACATGTGAGAAAACAAAGAAAAAATTATCTTTCTTTCTCATAGCCCAAGCCCAGATTGCAGTAAATATTACACAGTCCAAGTCCACCTGAGCCAAGTTCAGGCCCCAGCTGGGCTTCAGGCTTTCGGGCTCGGGCTCAGCCCATCTGAGTATTGTATCTGGCTATAGTCAAACTCACTTACAGCACTGCCTGTACCCATGATTACTTTTTCGTAACTGGTTTCCAATGTGTAGAGACCTGTTCTATTTGTAAGCATTGCAAATTTCAGTGTCCCACGTGACTAGACACAATACTTCTGTTTTGTATATTGTTATCAGGGTGCAGATAATAATTTGTCCATTTAGTGTAGTATACAGAGTACATAAGCAACAAATTGGTGATCTGCATTAATATCAGTAAGAAACACAACCTAAAGACACACAAAGTTTGTAACTGTTATCAACATATGCGCATTAAAAAATTCTTGACAAAGGTAAACTCTGAAATTCCCTGCAGGACAAGGTTATCTGCATTGCCAATTTCTGACAATTCACACAATGCTGATTTGTCCAAAGCAGACAATTGGTCCGATGGACTATTTGGCCAGTGGTACAATTGGTCCAATGCTGATTCATTCAATAGTACAACTGGTCCAATGCTGATTCATTCAATGGTACAACTGTCCGATGCTGATTTATCAGACAGTATCATCTTCCAAACTATTTTTTTTTTTATTTTTGAGAAATTAATAATCTGTTAAGTTACTTTCTTCTTTCTATAGTGTTTCCCAGAAATATTTCCATTCCCAGAATTTTTGTTTTAAAAATATTTTACAAATTACTGCACAACATTCAGTGTACACACACATTCAATATTTGATGTGTAACACCTTACAATTTATTTTATTAATAAACAGTTCAAATTATCACTGCTTGAAAAATATTATGAGGGCCATTTGGATTATAACCTTCATTGAGTGAAGGATGTGTGAGAGAGTGGTGAGTGTAGAAAATTTAGAGATGGGCAAACAGATGTATATGATGAAGGGGGTCAAGGTCAGCAACCCATGGCGACTGATGTCCTTCTTCAAAGTGTTGACCAAAAAGTGTGCAAAAGATGTCGCTTCACAATATCAGAGCTGTCGTGTGATTTTCCCTAAAATTCTCAAACTGTTCTGTACAAGATCATTCCAGGTAGGTTAGGCTACCATAAATTCTGTGCCAGATGTGCACAGAAAATGCTTACTGGTGTGAACAAAATGCAGAGAATGTGATCAGCTTTGACATTCTTGCAGAATTACAGCAAAGTTGGGGATGCATTTCTTGACCATATCATGACAAGTGAAGAAACATGGGTTCAATTCATGAATGTTGAATGCCAAGAGCAGTCAGTGGATGCACACACATTCATCAAACAGGCCCAAAAAGTGCAAACAAATGCTTTCACTGAAAAAACTGATGGCAACCATTTTCTGAGATCAGAAAAGAGTGCTTCTGACTGACTTCATTGAACCAGGAACTACAATAATGGCAGAAAGGTACTGTGTAAAACATTAAGAAAATTGTGCAGGGCGATTCAGAATAAAAGGGGAGGAATGCTGACATCAGGCGTTGTCCTCTTTCATGACAACACACAAGCACTGTTGCAGCAGTTTGATTGGGAGGTGTTTGCCCAACCTACATATAAGCCCGGACCTGACATCGAGTGATTATCACCTCTTCACCCACGTGAAAATCTTGTTGGGATTGCAGTGCTTCAATGACAAGGAGGAATTAAAAAATGGTGTCCAATAATGGCTGAGCTCCAAGGCAGCAACCGTCTTTTATGAAGGGATACAAAAGCTTGTACCCTGAGGCAATAAGTGTCTCTATTTAGGGGGTGACTATGTTGAAAAGTAGCCTAGACCTGTATGCATGTTTTGTATACAATAAAATATTTTGTTCTCATTGCTTGTTTTCTTCACAGCCCAGTGGAGGTTGATATCTGAATAGCCTACGTATAAATTTCATAAAATATTAAAAAGTTACTTACAAAGGACTTCTGCCAAATGTGAAAGTATGTAAAAATAGCAAAAACTTTTCCATTTGAGGTACTCTTAGTATTTTCTATAATATTAAGGTTTAATAATGTGAAAAAAGGGTTTTCACTAGTATTAGTTTTTCAAATTGTTGCTAACAGTCACTAATTTCATCTACTAATTTACAGCTCTATTTTTCATTCATCTCTCTCTAAGTGACCCTTTTTGTAGGTATTAGGCCTTCAGCATCAAATGTCAAAGATAAATATGGAAAGGTGTTGAAAACCGGGGTTAAATACTTGTAGCCCAAAGTATTTTTGCAGCTCAGTTTCCATATTTTCTCAAATTGTGGAAAGAAGACTATCTCATACATGTTGGGAAAGGCAGGTTAGAATGAAGGCTAAAAACAAATTTACACACTTTAAATTAGGACTCATTAGTGTTGTTCAATTACTTTATTTACTTTTCTTTGTTTTTATCTCACTAGTCTACTTCAAAAATGTTTGCTCTATGGAATAAACAATTTTTTCAAGACAACAGCTAAAGTGCACACAAACAAGAATGGAATTTTTGAGTGAATGAGCACTTCTTTTGAAAAAAGAAGTCCTCATTCTACTAAAAAATAATGTAAAATGTAGTAATAATCAAACATTTATGGGCATGTGAAATCTTTTCGCAAAGAGCTAGTGATATCTCTCAGAATTTTGTCATAAAAAATTACTTTTGCCACAGTGCAAAATGTGAGCAATTTTTTTATTATTTTTTTTTGTAGCTAATTGTATCTGATACAAAATGGAATTTTTTCAATAGATTAAAAAATATCAGACCAATTTTATATAATTAATGAAAAAAGCATAAAAACACAGACACACAACAAATATTATTTTGCAGGGGAACTGTTCCCCAAAAAGTAAGGTGATGTAGCACATACTTTTTCTAGTGAACTCTAATATGGATTTTGTCTCTGCATAAACCAAGGGGAAAAGATTACAAAGAAACATAACCAGAAATACATTCGAGAAACCATATTAACGTAATGTACTCTGGTTCCCTTGTCAACACAGTACATGGTAATATCTACTTTTTTTTAGTTTGTTTCTCTTCCGCTGTATGCATTTTTTAGTTCATTCACTTCTCATATTAGCACTGCAACAGATATTCAAAAGTTTGTCCTTCGCATTAAAATGAAATATCCCCATTGCAATAAACGGTGAAAAAACCGTATGAGCAAATGGAAAACAAAATGTTATAACAGCAACAGAGGGGTTGGAGAGGGAAGGGGGGGAGAAAATGTGAAGCCTTCCACAGGGCAAAATATTTTTTTTTAAGTATTTTACTCTGAATAATCCTAACTGAAGATACAACAGCTTTTTCTTGTGGAACCTCCCTCTCCTTTCCCCAACCCTTATTTGCCAGAGCTCAGGAATTCAAGATATGAAAATACAAAAAATCACACCCCTTTCCTACACTCCATGCAAAATTTCCAAAAGAAATGTTTTCATTAGTTCCAAAAGATACTGCATGCACAGACAAACAAAACAGATAATAATTGTCTTTTCCATTACTTAATGAAAAATATAAAAAGAAATGTTGATGTCGATTGAATGGTCCACATACAACATCATCACTTTCATTAAACAGCAAGGACAACATGAGCATGTTTTCTTTCTTGAAAAGCAAACAAGCAAAAAAATGAATCCTAAAATAAAAATCTATAACTGCAATTTTACATATGGAATGTAACATTATTTTACATTCTTTGGGCCCGATACTTTCACACGACAGCAAAGATTACGTCAGAATGGATTAGCTTTGTTTCTCTTGAGCAGCCCTTCAGTCAAATTGGTATTGGACTACTTGTACCATTGGAGAAATCAACATTGGACCAATCGGCACCAGACCAGTCGTCAGTGGACGAATCGTACCAGACCCCTGCACTGAAACCTTCAACTATACAACACCAGCGATAAACAATCTACTTTTAAATAGTTACAAAGTTAAAGAAAAGAAAAGAAGGGAACTGCTATGTACTAAAGGTGCTGCTTTCATAACAAACTTTTCAAAAAAGTTACAGTGAATGAAATGTAACAAAAAAAAATTAGCTCTTATTCATAAATCAAACATAAAACATTTAAAAAAATTTTCATATTGCACCAGCTCTTTTACTGAATTACATATATTTCGGTGATATCTTAAACACTTTAAAACAATTGAGAAAACAATTTTTTTTAACACAAACTTCTGAAATGGAAAAATAGATTAATATAAACTTACGCATGTTTAATGACTAAGAGTTGTTAAATAACAAATACAGATTCTGCCAACCTCTCAGAAACAAAAAACATAACACTCAGATAGAAAATTCTTAACACGACACATGCTGATAATTTTTGAAGCCTATTTCAGCTATATAAATTCTTGATGACGAGAATGTAGGGATTTTTACCCTACATCAAAATTTTATTGAGAAACTAATTAAATCTAATCAGCAAACACTTTTATGTTGTTAATTATTAGAAAAGAAATTACAATTACGGGAGAAATCCTCACTCCGCCTAACTTCCGTTTTCGGAAATTTTGAGAGGAGGAAAACTTGCATCTTAGGAGGTCTGCAAGATGGTTTAATCGGGTTCTGGGGATGTTGTTTTTGTCTGCAGGACCAAAATAAATCTTTGGCCGTCGCCGCAATTCTGCTACGGGGATTAGTAGAAAATGAATCTGCAATGTACGTCGGCCGCCGCCACGATTCTTCTATGGGGGTGGGTACAAAATAAATCTGTGATGTATGTCTGCCATCGCCGCGATTCTGCTACGGGGATGAGTACAAAATAAACCTGCAATGTACATTGTCGCGATTCTTCTACGGGGGAGAAGTACAAAATAAATCTGTGATGTACGTCGGCCGTCGTCGCTATTCTGCTACGGGGATGAGTACAAAATAAACCTACGTCGCTCGTCGCCACGATTCTGCTACGGGTATGAGTAAAAAATAAACCTGCAATATACCTCACCGCGATTCTTCTACGGGGATGAGTACAAAATAATTCTGTGATGTACGTCGGCCGTTGACGCGATTCTGCTATGGGGACGAGTACAAAATAATTCTGCACCATACATCGTCCTTTGAGAGAAAAAAATTACGATTACAGAAGAAATCCTCACTATGCCTAACTTTCGTTTCCGGAAATTTTGAAAGGCGGAAAACTTGCATCTACGATAGGGAGTCTGCAAAAAGATGGTTTAATATGATTGTGGGGATGTCGCTTTTGTCTGCAGGACCAAAATAAATCTGCGGTGTACATTGCCTGTCACCGCGATTCTACTACAAGGCTTCTGTCTGAAAAGATAAAACATGACTATTAAAAAAAAATCTTTTTTTTTTTTTTTGGCTGCAAAATCATATTAGCGTACTGCAGCATGATTTATCGTACTAAATACGATAAAATTGTAACAGTTGGCAGGTCTGCAAATACTATAAAACCTGGGAATGATGCAAGTAATGAATAAGGTAATAAGACATAGTGTCCTGTTAAGCAATCAACTCAGGCAACATAGGTGCCCTAACTACCTAACTGATTCATAAATGACTGTCCTACACGCAAACTCCCCAACCTTATATTCTTACATTCATCTACAAACCAGGGTTCAGGAACCTTTTTCAAACAAAAAGCGGAAGCCTCAAAAAGCAAACAAAAAGTCAAATTACAAAAAGGAGCACACACCTACATTTTTGCATAAAAAGTCAAACATAATTTATAAGCATAGTAAGCATATTTAAGTCAATACAATAAATCTGCATAATGTTTTTTTTAATTAATGAATCCAATTACTCATTGACTTTAAAACAATATATACAGAATTTCTTCCACCTCACTTAAATATTTGACAGAGTGAGCCAGCATCTTACCATCATCAACTAGATGAGAGAACATCAGCATGAAGTCGTTGACCAGTACATGTGTGCTGAGCATATTTCTTTATTCCAATTTTATTTTTAATCTTGTAATAATAATTTAAAAAAATAATAAAAGTTTAACTCAGTTTACACCTTCACCTTCCTATTTCCACAACATTTTTAAGGTTTTGAAAGCATGGAATCATTTTTAAATCAAAGTACAAGAGAGCCATAGTTTTTTGCTGCTCCAAAGCCGCCAGTTCTCGACTTCTGACTTAAACCCTTTCCAACATTTATAATTAAGTAAAATATAACAATTACTTCTTTTAATAAAAATTAACATACTTTTTATGACAAACAAAATGCAGAGAAATTACGCTTTGCATATTTATATGATTGACGTTACTCAGAAAACAAAATTACATCAACATCTGATGTTTATTCAGCTTTCGAGCTTGATTCGTGAAGTGTAATGGACTCACACTTTTTAGCCAAATTTGAATCACTAGCACTTTTTCTTATGGCTGTAAAGTCACAGGTTGTCTCTGGCTTTTGAGACTCATCACCACTTTCTGATCTAGTCCTAGTAGCAGGATGATAGTTTTCTCTAGCTAAAAGATACAAAAGTTAAAAAAAAAAAGTTACTGTGAGTGTATTTCTCATTTGCTATGAACTTAATCTACATTTCAAGTACAATTATAAATGAAAACTACATACAGTGGAACCTCAGTTACAAGTTTTTCACTTTTATACGTAATTCTATGCTAGTCCCGTTATTTCGCAGTAGTTTTTCACTTTTTCAATTCGATTATACGTAATTCCTATACACGCTTTCTGTGATTATACGTTAAGTTTTGAATTTCAGATTATCAAAAATTAACAGTTCTTTTATTCTTTTATATGTAACCTGGTATGTTACAACTTTGAGAGAACTGAAACAGCATTTTTTTTTTTACAGCCACGAAATCGACGATGCGACTAAAAATTTACTAAAAAAGGTTTACAGTTCTCTTTTCTCTGAAATCAAAAAAATTGAAATAAGCAAAGATTAATGAATATTTTACTCATCACTATTTGCTAAATCAATTACGGGACAAACTGCTTTGAAAAGAGCAATGCTTGTAAATAAAGAATGTGTGATAAGGGTATTAAATACAAAACAATATTGTATTCCGATTACCTAGTATTTCAAAGATAAGGGTGTTTTTTTATATATATTCTAAATATGACATTGTACAGAATTCCTTAACATACACTAGCATGCAAAACTTAAGGACGGACACTAGTGCCATAGATTATAGCAGCACAGTGAAACACACAAGCTTGAGGCGATTTGCATAACACAAGCGGATCAGTAGAAAGATGATGCGTATGAAAAGAAAATATGATGTTGCAGGTTCCCTGACAGTGCTGAAATGGATATAAGGAGCATCTTGCAGCAAAGCAGGAAACAGAAAGTGAAAGTGTGCGGCGTTGTAAAGAGGTTCGAGTGATTTGTTAGTATGTCACAGACAAGAAAATGTCCAAGCAGAGACATTTAGATGACTTTACACGTGGTCGAATAATCGGAAAGCTAGAAGAGGGGAGAACTGTAACGAGTGTCGCCGATGAATTCAGCATGCCCCATAGCATTGTTTCACGTGTGTGGAAGACCTTCTAAACGACAGGAACAGCTGATAGAAAGGTTGGTGGTCAGCCATGAAAAACAACAGCAAGAGATGACTAATATATGGTCCTACCGGCCAAACGTGATCGACGCCAGACAGCGGGCAACATCGCGAAGCAACTGCAGATGACCACAGGACACACCATAGCGCAGTTCCCCGTTGCCAGACGTCTACATAAAGGTGGACTATTTGTCCGATGACCTGAATGTTGTATCCCATTAAAGACTTACCCATCGGAGACATCGATTACAATGGTGTAAAAACCACAAGGATTGGACCATAGAGCAATGGGGTACGGTGGTACTCTTCACGGATGAGAGTCGTTTCAGTACCACGAGCGATTCTGGACATCAGCTGATCTGGAGAGAGGTGGGAACACGTTATCGACTGGCTAACATTACTGAAAGAGATCAGTATGCAGTGTTGGTGTGCTCGTCTGGGGAGGCATTATGCTGAATGGTAATACAGAGCTCCACATTTTCGAAGGAGGTTCCGTAACAGCAAACTGCTGCTGCAATGAGGTGCTCCTTCCCCATGTACGCCTATTCAGAGGTGCCATTGGTTCTGAATTCATGTTTATGGATGATAACGTGAGATCCCATTGTACACGTGCTGTAGATGAGCTGTTGGAAAGTGAGGATATCACTTGTATGGATTGGCCTGCATACTCCCCTGATCTAAATCCAATACAACATGCGTGGGATGCTCTGGGGAGACATCTTGCGGCACGCCCACATCCACTGGAAAATGTTCATCAGTTGAAACATGCACTACGAGAGGAATGACAAAGTTTCCCCAAGAACTCATCAACAGCCTTGCATTAAGCATGGCCAGATGCTGCAACGCAGCCATTGCTGTCAGGGGACATCAGATTCCTTACTGACTACCACCTCTTTGCTGTAATCCATCTGTGGAAATGATGGCTCTGCACCATGGTGTGTACTGCTTTACAGTCATTTCTTAATGAAGTCCAAGTGTACACTTTTGTATTAATTTTTGCACATGTGTTTGTTCATTTCCCCGTTTGGTACATTCTGGGGTCTCTGTGGTATGACATTCATCTATCCAGACTGCTTCATTGCGAAGCTATGGCAAAAAAACCCAAATGGTCCTTAAGTTTTGCACGCCAGTGTAGTTTTTTATAATGTAATTAGAATAAACAACTCACACGAAAGTCAATATAAACAGTCTAAGGTAGCAAAAAATGGAGAGAGAGAGAGAGAGAGAGAGAGAGATGGATAGATGGATGGATGGATGGATGGGGGGGGGGCATTCAAAATTTTACAATATCATTTCACATTTTGAAATTTCTTTCATACATGTTTTTATATTTATACATTCTTTAAGACCATCCCCAAGAAAAATGTATAACCAAGGTTCCACGGTATTTAAATGTAGTTTTCAAAAGTAGAAAAACATACTCACTGCAGCTGTATGCTTTTTGCATGTATATACTGTAGATCACTGAAACACTATGATACTCTATCAGAATGAATCAAACTCTGTATACAATTGCTTTTCGTGCTCCTCAGAGTTATAGGTGGGGGTACAGCAGGCAAATTGAACTTTTTCACTACATGATAGTAATTTTTTAACTGTCACTTTCAGAACTAACTGAAAAACATATAAAAACTAAATAAGTGATCAGCCTATTCTCTCTTTCTCTATCTCTTTCTCTATCTCTCTATCTTTATCTCTCTATCTCTATCTCTCTATCTCTATCTCTCCTCTCTCTCTCTCTTTCATAGTTCCCAATCTTTTTCCACCAAAAAAATAAAGACTTTTCAAGGACTCATAAAAATTATCAAGACTATATTCGTGCCCAATAAGAACTCACATGAAACACTAAAATAAGTTGTAACAAACAGTCAAAAAGTTCAACTATAGTTATATCTAACCATAGGGGCATACCTTGGTGAGCTAATATTGTCCCACAAGATTTCAGTTTACCTTATCACTGACACAATGTGTTACACATTTAACAAAACAGTTAAAAGCAAAATATTTTTCATTAAAATCAAACTAACTGAAGAATGAGATATAAGAAATTGAAAGCAACATTCCCTTGGGCACCATGGAATATGGTCATGAGTTGCAGACAAACACAAGAAAAAAAAAGAAAGAAAAAAAAAGTAACGCTTGACAGTAGAAACTTTTCATTAGTATTACTTAAAGCCAAAAAAGCATTGTCAAGTTGCAAGTACAGTTGATACATAAGAACTAAAGATATTTCGTGCTGATTATAGGTAAGAAGATTGATAATGCTGTCAAAGCACGGTAACCTTTTTGGATCCAAAGCACACACTTCTTAAGTACAGTTGATATGACAAAATGTCACCTTTTATCCATTTTGACTTATAAAATGCATATTTAGTTTTGCTTGCATTTGGAATTCTTCTGGCTCTTACACAGAACTACAGATGTATGTTTTTCTTTACATATACAATATATAAAGAGATATGGAAGATATGTATAACGAGATATGGAAAATGGTGTGTATATATACACCAACCTTCCTAAATGACGGGCGAAATGTCGATCAAAAAAATTGTACTGGCAGGTAAATATTGAAGCACAATCACTACCATTGACGAGTAGTTTATTTATATTTTTAGTTTTTCTGTTTTCAGAATCGGAATTTCGATTCTTAAAAAAGAAATCAGGATTCCGATTCTGAAAAAAAGTCGAACTTCTTTTAGCAGTATCTGCTGAAAGAAGTTTGGCTAGTCACTGATAAGAACAAATACCTACCCCTAGCTTTCTCTCCACCTCCCACTCGCTTGCTTTGGGAACGGCAGCTCAGAGCCCCCAGAAACCGGTTTTCTGACACCGCATGGTCGTTGGATGACACATTCGCTTTTTTCTTCTTGATAATCGTGCCTGCGCTCTTGCAAAGGCTGCAGTATTAATGAACATGCTTTTGGTTTGGTGTTTGGTGCTAGCTTATAGTCGATCTCGTTTAGGTCAGAAATAGTTTTTTTTTTTTTTCGATGTCGCAAAAAAAAAAAAAATGTTTGCGTTTCGGGGTGGGAAGTCAGATAGTAGAAATTCTATTCGGGAAAATGATTCTCCTGAACGTGAGAATGTACAGCATGGCAAAGTCGAAAGTTATAATGCGCAAAATAATGCTGTTTCAACTGAAACTGCTGACACTAACGCACAGATTTGCGAGCCGGAAATTTGCGATTCCTCAGACTTGCCACAGGCCAAAAAAGTTCACATATTTAACAGTGGTACTTTTGAAAAGTGGCAAAAAACATACAGCTGGCTGCAGACAGAAAACGAAAATCTGTTTTGTTCTGTATACTGAAGGAATGCTCAAGTTGATTACACCAGTTTTGGAAAAGGATGCTCAACATTCAAGTTGGAAGTGTTAAGCAGACGTGCCAACCTTCAAAATCCAAAAATCAGGAGATTTTTTACAGCTCATAAAATGATTTTATGAGACCGGCCAATGACAAAAAAGCTGAACTTTTTAACTGGGTGGAAAATTGGGACACGCGAACGCGCGGTGAGCAAATTCAAATACAGCATATATACAATATTTAAGAGTATGCTAGCCATATGGAATTATTTTCTGTAAATTATGTAAGTAAATATTAAAGTGAAGCACATTATTATATTCACAATAGAAAAGTAGGGATTTAAGAACAAAATAAAATGAAATATTTTAAAAAATCAGATTTAAAACTTACATGTGAATCTTTACTAGTTAAATCCTGAGGTGAAAAGTATTTGTCTAGGAAAGTTTGTGAATTTAGTCAAGCAATTAGAAACTTGCAAGAATTAGAAACATATATCCACAGATTAGTTTTTAGTCATTGAAGAAGTCAATAAAGTATTTCTCAATGTAACCTTATAAAATGGCCTGCAAAATTTTTTGCTTGCATTGTGAATATGGTGACATGAATCTCCATCAATGTCAAGCAAGTGGGGAGATTTTCTCTGCCGAATTCTTGTTTTTAACGCTGTTTTTGAGCCTCTCATGACACATTCTTTCCACTTAGCTTTCAAACAAGCAAAACAAATTCCCACTTAGAAAGAATGAAAAAAAAAACAAAAAAAAACCGGAAAGCTGCGTCACGAACTTTTTAGAGGCTTTGGCGCGACGTAATACTGGCCCAAAGCCTCCCCCCCAGCTTTCAAACATGCAAAACACATTCTTCCTTAGAAAAAAAGAAAGGAAAGAAACAGAGTTGCGTCACGAACTTTGTTCAGTGGCTTCGGGCCGACGTTATCCTAGCCGGGCGCCGTGCTTTCTTTCCACTAAGTTTTCAAACAAGCAGAACACATTCCTCCTCCTTAGAAAACAAAACAAAAAGGTTCGTGACAAACATGGTTCAGAGGCATCGGGCAGACGCAATTCCGGGCAACAGTGAAAGCACGTCCAAACCAACGTAATTCCGGATCACGGTAAAAGAAGCCCGCCAGGCCTACATAATCCCGGCGCGGCGCCATGCTTCCTTTCCACTTAGCTTTCAAACAAGCAAACCAAATTCCTTCTCTTCGGGGGGAAGGGGGGGGGTAGAACGAATTTAAGAAAATAAAGCTGTGTCACAAACTTTATTTAGATGCTTCAGGTCGACGTAATAAGCACGACGGGCATTTTTTTTTTTTGTTCACACTTTGAAACAAGCAAAACAAATTCCACCATCTGAGAAAAAAAAAAAAAAGACAAAGGGCTGTGTTACGAACTTTGTTCAGAGGCTTTTACGTCGATTATTTACAAAATCAGTAAAACTTTCTTAATAACAGCGAAAATCTGAATATCCATAATTTTTTTTTGTTAGTCACCCGTAAACCCGGGGAAATCCGTAATAATTACGGAGATTCCGCATTTTTTGGCATCCTTCGTAGGAAGAGGATTCACGAGAGCTTCGATTCTCGAACGATCTCAGAAAAGCGGGAACGCATTCGGGTACATTTGCAAATTACAACAGAGAGTTTCTGGCGATGACGTCACGGATAGAATCAAGTGGATAGTTTGGCCCTGATAGAATGCAGAGTGGCGATTTCCCGCAAGACACGGAAAGGACTGCGGGAGTTTCCCGAACGCACGAAGTAGGCGGAGTTTCCACCCTTTGCGCTGCGATACTCAAGTGACTGACATTCCATCCATTGTTGACAGAAGTAAACGAATTGAGCTCCTGACTTCACCCTCCAACATTTCTTCTTGCCCCCGCGTCTGCTCCAAAAACAATGTCAGCTAGAAAGCGCTTAGTTCTGTAACTCCACAAAAAAGTGGAATTGCGGAATTCCGTTTTGTTTTGTTTTCTATAGAACGACGACCCCCCCCCCTTCTAAAAAATCCTGAAAAATTTCTCTTCCTTTTTGCAATGACCTCGAAAATGACCAAAATGATGCCGAAAAAAGCGGAATTCCGCGAAAAATTCGCGGAAGAATCTCATGTATGAAAATCACATGAGCGCTATTTTTTATAGACATTTTTCAGATGCAGGAGGAATTTTCCAGAAGTAGTATTATTGGTACATAACATTTTTAATGTTTAAAAAGTTATTCTAAATGCAGACTGTATGTTTATATGCAAAATAAAAGGCATAGTGAAAATAGTTGTCAACCAGATACAATTAATGGCATTAATAATTAATACAAGATATGTATTTAATTTTTGATACATTATTTAATCATAATTAATCTTTATCTTTATTTAGTGAATGTACAGTAGCCAATTTAGCTCTCTTTATTAACAAAGATCTACAAAAGTTTTGTTCAAAGCATTTTTCTTTCATTCTGGACTTAACTGTCAGCAGTTTTTCCAGTGGAGAGAGAGAGAGAGAGAGAGAGAGAGAGAGAGAGAGAGAGAGAGAGAGAGAGAGAGCTGTCAAAACAAATGTGGAAGTGTCAAGCTTTCTTCTTGGTTGAAGGTTTAACGATCACAGCGAGCACCTCAGTGGGCTATAAGCAGTCGACTATCCCTAATTTAGTGCCACTGGTTCCAGGGAAGGGAGAGAGCCAGTGCCGTAAGACAAATACAACATCATACTTGCCAACTTTGGAAAATGTGCATCAGTAAAACTTTTGTGCGAACGCCATTTACCACAAAACAAAACATAATTATATTAATAAATATGCAGTAAAAATCTCTGCATATGCCACAATAACTAAACTAGTATTATCTGTGTTTAAAATAATAATTTAAAAAACCATAAAACAAAATCTTAATTTTGTTCAATGTTAGCCTTGCAAACCTGTGGTGTTTCAATACTAAACTAAAATTTTCATTTGCTGATATCTTTGTTTCCCTTCCCATTTCTTTATTATCGTATTTTTTCTTAATGCCCTTGGATGACAATTTTATCCATCATGAATGCATAACAGCTTTCACTATTTTAGACAAAAGATGAACAGTGTAACTTTGAAAATATAAATACTTTTGAACGCCACGCATCAAATTTTTTACCAATTTTTCAGCTTCGTCACTTTCGTTTTCGCCCCCTCCCCCGTTTATCAAACTGAAAGGCAAAACTTTGGGGGGGGGGGGATATTTAAGAATACAGGATACATGTTCTGATCACCGTTGCATCATTGGGGGGGGGGGGAATTACAGTTACAGGGGTATCTTTGCAACGTCCGATTTCCGTTTTCGGACATTTTCCCTCCTTTTTCAAGTTGAAATACAAATATTTATGAAATAAAATTATATTTAACAACAATATTAGGCAGAGGAAACATCACTTGAAAAAATAAAATTACGATTACGGGAGAAATCTTCACTGCGTCTAACTTCTATTTCCGAAAGTTTTGAAAGACGAAACTTCCTCTTTCGAAAGTTTAGAAAGTTTCAGGGGGAAATCATCCTCCACCACTACTAATTGCCCCAAAATTTCTATTCAGTTCTGGATTGATCTCGTGGATAACCCAAATTGTGACGGAAAAGGAGAAATTCCTTGAAGCCGTCGCACTCTCATGCCTAAAAGATTACAGTGAAAATTTTTCGCCCTCGAATTTTCGTTTTCGGAAATTTTTCCTTCATTTTCAAACTGAAATACAAATATTTATGGAATAAAATGACATATATAACAACAATACTGGACAGAGGCAACATCACAGGAAAAAGAACGATTACGGAAAAAATCTTTATTTCGTTTACTTTAGTCCCTGAAAGACGAAATACCGTCCTGATGCGTATTTTTATGAATTGGTAAAATTTTTTCGATGAGTAGTTTTACACGCCGAAAAAATTCACGATGCATATTTTTACGCGGCGAGAAAAATTCCAGATGCGTATTTTTTCGTGTCGAGAAAAATTCCCGATGCATATTTTTATGCGTTGATAAAATTTAAATGCGTATTAGACGTGTAATTAGATTACGCATTTTGGAGAACTCTGGTCGGCACATCACTTGAGCACTCCAGTGGAGAGAGAGAGCTACCCAAGGAGACGCCAAGCAGAGCCATCGTTATACTTGATGGCTCCGCATGAAGCCGGAGAGTCAAAGATGACATCATCGCGTAACATGGCGCTTGTAAGGTCCGGTAGAAAATCTAAATGGATGGTTGCAGGGGATTGAAATATTTCGATTGAGCAATCGAAATATTAAAAAATTCATAAAAAAAGACCTATCCGTAAATCAGTAAAATTAAGCAGAAATCCGTAAATTTTACGGATAATATTTAAAAGTCAGCAAGTATGCAACAACCATGCCCCACTGCGATTCGAACCCGGACCCATCTCGGACAATTTGGCGAAAGCCGGCTCTCAGTTTCACAACTTTATTATGCAGCAAAGACAATAACAGCTAATATGCAAAGAAGAAACAAATTGCCAAAGATATGACATAAAATAAAACATTAAAAACCGCAAAGGTGGCGTAATGCAAAAGGAAAAATATCCCGCAAAAAGTAAGCGAAAGGAATAAGAAAAAAAAAATCACAAACTAAGTGTACACAAAATGCTACAATAGAAGATAAAACAAAGCTGATAATAACAGATTCGCAATTAGAGATGAACAAAGGAGCACATTAATCTTCTACGAAATGCAACAAAGAAGGGAAAAAGAGACAAACATGGTGCAAAACAAGAAATAAATATCTCCACAGTAAAGCAAAACTGAAAAGCACTTCGCAAAACTCTGAAGAAAACATAAACAGAGCTCGCAGCTAAGAGCGGGGAGACGTGAAACAATAAGTAGGTCACAGCTGGCGTGCGAGTGTGTTTGTAACCAACATAAAATAGACCACTGCGCCACCGGGGGTGGCTTTGTTTTTGGAGATATGAGGAAAAGAAAAGTACGATACTGATGACTGTATATGCCGTCTTGCATTGACGCAGAAAGAAAAAGATTTCAAACCGCTTGCGAAATCTTTTTCTTTCTGCGTTGAACCAAGGCGGTGGTTGATGGAATTTCGACCATCGTAACGGCTAATTATCGGCGAAAATCGGGAGTTTTTGACATTTATCCGGAGGGCAGGAGGAATGGCTGAAAATCCGGAGTCTCCCGCCTAAATCCAGAGAGTTGTCATATGTCTGGGTAAGTTATATTACTTATTTTTAGTTTATTGCAATTTGTAACAAGATTGCTCACTATTTTTCTTAATCTTTTTATAATGTGTTTGTCTTTATGTAATTAATCATGTTTTGTTACATTTTTCGTTGTTTTTGAAAAACGGGAACATCGTAGCGCATATGCCAACGCTGGAATCTTAACAGAGGCCAGCCATCTTTAAATAAAGTTAACTGATAATAATCATTTTAGATTGGAAAAATATTATGATAAACTGACATTTCGAATGAAAAGTTTATTTTTTCTAGTGGGAAAACTTCAACTTTGAGTTAATAAAACTGTCAGGATTTTCCGAAAAATAAAGATAATAATATACTTTACAGATATCAAGAACTAGTTGACACATAATTAGTAGTTAAATGCTTATTTTCTGGAGGATTATCAGAAAAATTTATTGATGACTATTGCAACAACGGCATATCTTCCCTTTTGTGTCCGCTCTGAGGACAGGTTTTTGCGACATGCAGTGGAGACGCATTCCGGTGAAAAGATCGACACTACTAAAGTTCAGGATAACCAACATTTGGTAATAAACGCATTTTTTACCGCAGACTTAGGAAACAGTGTTTTAGCTCAACATATGTTAAAATATGCATGTCACTGCCCTATCTTATGCTTTTCAACCGTAGGTTGAAGAAGAAGCGTATAGGCTTCAGCTTTGTCCGTCTGTCCGCACGATAACTCGTGTAAAACAAACTGGTTCGATTTCGATGAAATTTTTATAGTATGCCATAGGGGACAACCTGGGGATGAACCCTATTGAAAATGGGCAAAATGGAGTCAAAGGTGAGGACATAGGAGTGGGATCCATTCCATCAACCTTATGCGTCATAACTTACATAAAAATGCTTTGATTGCGACAAAACTTTAGTAAGTTGTTCCGGAGGTATACTGAACTGGTTCTGTTGAATATCATCGAAATGGGGTCAAAGGTCAGAGCACAAGAGCGAAATTTATTCCACAGCCATTATTCACATAACTTGACTAAGAATGCTTCTATTGCGACAAAACTTTAGTATGTTGTTCCGGAGGTATACTGAACCAATTCTGTTTTATAACAGTGAAATGGGGTCATAAGTCAGGGCACAGGAGTGAGAATAATTCCTCAGCCATTATCTTCATAACTTGAGTAATGATTTCTGGTATGTTGGAAAGCATATCATAACCAATGCATTGCATGATTTTACTAACTTGTTTAATTATATTTTTAGAAATCTAAACAAATGATGTAAGTGATATTCCAAGTGCAAATTCTCATTGTCTTTTATGTTTACTTTTCAGGTTAAAAGTCATAATGCTTCTAAAGTACATCAACAAGCATGTTCTGTGCATAAAGCACAAACCAAACTATCTGAGGCTCCTCTTACTATAGCTGTATCTATGATGACCCAAGAATGAGAAAAATCCATGAAGGTGTTATTTCTCATTTCATACACAATTGCAAAAGGTAACTTTTCATTTAATGATTTCAAAAGTTTATGTGCACTTCAGAAAAAATTAGGAACCCAGTTGGGTGATACATACATTAATGATCAGGCAGCAAAAATATTTGTAAGCTACATAGCAAAAAAATTCAAAGCAACCTTGTAAAGAATATTAACAAATCTAATTTTCTTGCAATAACGTCAGATGCCTCAACTGACAAAAGTATGTCAGAAAGCGAAATTGTGTACCTCAAGCATATGGATGGGCCAAATCAAAAAGCTTCTTTTCTTGGTCTTCAGCCTCTTTGGAAAGTTTATGTTTCTGGCACAATGGAGGCCATGGAAACAATGATGAATGAGAAAGGCATTGCTAATCAGAAAGAAAGATTAGTTGCAAGTTGCTTTGATGGAGCATCAGTGAACATGGGATAAATTAAAGGTGTTGCCAAACAACTGAAAGATAAAGTTGATGGTTTAGTTGTGTTTCACTGTTTGAACCACAGATTAGAACTTGCCTTGAATGATGCCTGCAAGGATGTAAGCTACTTGAGAACTTTTGAGGATGTAATAAAGAGACTGTATAATAAAAGTCCAAAGTTATTACAAAATGTAAAGGAAGTGACTGACTTTCTTAATGATAAATTTCTAAAGTGCCGCCCAATAAACAGCAACCGATGGGTCATGTCAAAGTATAGAGCAGTTTCTGCACTGTGTAACAACATACACATAATTTATAGCCATTTGCAGCACATATGTGCAGACAAAGATGAAGCAAGCAAACTAAAGGCTAAAGCTAAAGGGTTCTTGAAACATCTGACAAGTGTGCACGTTGTGAAATTCTTATTTTTTTATGTGTGATTTTAGTAAATTGCTAAGTGATACATCCCTGTTTCTACAAAGAGAAAAATTGGTATTGCCTCATGGAGTTAATGAAATTAATATGTGCATATCGGGATTACAAAATTTTAAATGTTCAAAAGGTGTCTGTGAAACTGAACTTGATGGTTTGATTCACTGATGGTACATTCCATGATATTAAATTGGTTTCTGAGCAAAGCCAAAATCAACTTGGTTGTTTTGAAGAGGATAGGAGAAAACTGCTTGTTGCAGTTAAAAGCTATATCGAAGAAAGATTATTTCCAGTAACTGACAATCTTATCATTCCCTTGGCAAACATTTTAAACCCCTCTCACTTCCCAGACAACAACACTGAAATCAATGAATATGGAAATGAAGAACTCTTGCAGGTGTGTCATTTACTGCCCAAGTCTGTTTTACATAATGGGAATGAAGATTCAGTGATGACGGAATACTGTAGGCTAAAAAGCTATGCAACAAGTATAATGACATCTACTAGAAAAAGAGTAACATTTGAGGCTTTGTTTAGTCGGCTCTACACTGAAGAAAATGCAACACATTTTTACAGCAACATTTTAAAGTTAATGGAGTTAGTGCCATGCAGTACTGCTGCTTGTGAAAGAGGATTCTGCTATGAACAGAATAAAATCATGTTTCAGGGCAAACATGAACCACCATACTTTGAATGCTTTGCTGATTATTAGGTGCAGTGGACCACCCATTGAACAATATGAACCATGTGGTGCTATCAAACTACGGTGGACAGATACGTCTGATGGAAAAGTCCGGCATAGTGCCTACAAACGTTAAAAGAAAATCCCCTGTCCCTACCTAGACAATTTTTATGCTTTCCTCCTAAACAATTTTTATATGCTTTCAGTTTTATACATAAAGTACTATGCAAGTTTTTTTTAAAGATCATACTGTGTAAAAAAAAAAAAAAAAAAATCCAAAACTAGCATTGTGTTAATACAATATCGATCAATTTTAATAAAGCTAATATTAATCTAAGTTTATGTTATTTGAATTGTTTAATGGATCCAAACCATAAGTTAGACAGGAATATCACCAAAAACACAAAATTTGCAAAAATAATTACGAAAAAAAATTGTCCAAGCTTGTGCTTCAGTTTCTAATATACAGATCTTCCAGATTAGCCCAGGCTTGTATCTAATATGCAGCTTTGTTTTTAAAATGTCATAAATAGGCTTGCACTGATCAGAAAATTTGTGAGTATGTATTAGATATCTTTTCATTAAAATTAGTACTTTTAGAACTGAATTAGTTTATTTTTTGGCTGGTAAGATTTTTTAAGTGGCTGGTAAAAAATAGACCTTGGCTGGTAAAAATTTGGGCATATTCGGGAAGGTTGAACAAACAAACAAACAAACTCACTCACTCACTCACTCACTCACTCACTCATGCTCACGCTCACACTGTATATATCGAAGATATCATAATCAGGGTAAAAATCCCTGAAATGGGCTGGACATATTGCCAAAATTTTAGACTGGATTCCAGGGCTACAAGCATTCAGCAGATCGCAAACCCAGTTTGAGATGCTAGTACCTTACACCCCCACCCCCTCACATTCGCTTATCGTAGTTCAAAAGAATTCCCCTCGCATTCACTTATCGCAGTTCAGAATCACAACCGCGTGAAAACCGGAAATGTGACAGCTACGTGCTCCTGATTCCAAGAGAGTGTTCCACAACACAGTGCAGCCACCTGTAACATTTTGGCAATAGCTTCTCTTCAACAAACTGCAGCTATTCTGAAATTTGGTGAACACAAAAAAAAATATCAAGTGCTTTTCAAGGACTTTCAAGGGCCCTTGAAAAGGAAAACTAAATTCAAGGAGTTTTCAAGGACTTTCAAGGACCATGGGAACCCTGTCTATGTCAGTAAATCTTAGAAGTCTGCAAAAGTTGATATGAACACAAATTGAAATATATATAACACACACAATATATATATATATATATACAGTAAAACCTCTGTTAATGGACACCTCTGTACAACTGCAAGTTTTGGTTGATACAGAACAGCTGCAGTAGAATTAACATTAGCAATAACCTCCAAACAACAGGACCTCTTAACAATGGTCAACCAACACCCCAGTCTGTCCTGAAGGAAGTTTATCAGACACTTTGCCCAAAAGGATTGTATGCAGTTCCTTCAGTACTTCAGCTGGAAGAATAAAAGGGGAACAAAGAATGCTGCTATTATATTTGCACTTTTAAGGTATTAACCTCTTGCAAAGTGCGCATAGTTTACGTGCAATTCATAAATGAAAAAACCATGAGGAATAATCACTCACCATAAAGATCATGGTAACCTCCAATGGACCAAACACTTCCAACACGTCAATTCATCGTGATGTAACTGGGCTTCCACAGGTTTACAGACCTCTTGCTTACGCTTCTTATTTTCGGGTGTGAAACATCGTTTTTTTCCTTTGCCTTATAGTATGTTACTATAATGCTTGTCAATTCGATAAAAATCATACATGCAACTCATTCATACAATTCAAGTAAAAACTATGTACATAAACCTTACATTCACAGGTGATTAAACCTTAGTCAACTCTAATTATGGAACTCCTCCTTCTGTTTCACAACCTCTGCTACTCCCACTGCAATTGTCACACCCATTCAGCCCCGCACATCCAATCCTCTAGTACTTTCGACAGATCCCTGTCATCTTCAGGAGGCAGGTGTGTCTCATCCGCCCACCGCAGCTCAAGTGAGCAGAGCCATCGAGGCCTGGGCTCCAGTCGCTATCTCTGAATCGTTGTGTCTCTGGCGCCATCTATTGTCCCTGCTGCTCTTTTTTCTCTCTTTCTTTTTACGCTGCTGTTCAATTTTTATTATGGCTTTCCATTGTTCGTTTAAATTATTTGGCTCATTAATGTTGCATAATCTTGATCTGTTTTTTTCAATTAACACTGATTCTGCAATTCTTAACTGCTTTTCTTTTTTACAGCTCTTAATAATTTTAATATCTTCAAACCTTGGACATTTTTGATTTTCCATACAGTATTGGGTCAATGCTGTCTTAGCCTCTTTTGTTCCAATTATTAATATGCTGATTCAATCTATACTTTAATTTGTTCTTGGTGCTGCCTATATATGACACAGGTGGTTGCTGGTTTATTGGGATTTCATAAATTCCTGCTCTATCTAATTGGCTAATTTTTTCATTTTTAATCACTAAATTTTTTTACAGTAAGTACCTGATTTCCTACCTGTATGCCATACTTGCCACAAACTTTATTAATTTCTGCTGAAACATTTTCTAATTTTGAACAGCAGCGTAAAAAGAAAGAGAGAAAAGAGCAGCAGGGACAATAGATGGCGCCAGAGACACAACGATTCAGAGATAGCGACTGGAGCCCAGGCCTCGATGGCTCTGCTCACTTGAGCTGCGGTGGGCGGATGAGACACACCTGCCTCCTGAAGATGACAGGGATCTGTCGAAAGTACTAGAGGATTGGATGTGCGGGGCTGAATGGGTGTGACAATTGCAGTGGGAGTAGCAGAGGTTGTGAAACAGAAGGAGGAGTTCCATAATTAGAGTTGACTAAGGTTTAATCACCTGTGAATGTAAGGTTTATGTACATAGTTTTTACTTGAATTGTATGAATGAGTTGCATGTATGATTTTTATCGAATTGACAAGCATTATAGTAACATACTATAAGGCAAAGGAAAAAAACGATGTTTCACACCCGAAAATAAGAAGCGTAAGCAAGAGGTCTGTAAACCTGTGGAAGCCCAGTTACATCACGATGAATTGACGTGTTGGAAGTGTTTGGTCCATTGGAGGTTACCATGATCTTTATGGTGAGTGATTATTCCTCATGGTTTTTTCATTCAAGAATGCTGCTATACACACATTTTGGTGGGTACAGCAGAATGCTTAAGCAAAAATAAATGTGTGGTGGTAATTACCTAAGGCGAGCTCCATATCCAGCGTATATTTCAGTCCTTCCTACCCCTGCACTAGGTGGGGTGGGATGGTGTCTTAAATGCTGTCCAATGATGGTGGTGTTGATTGGTTTTGTCCCTGTGGGTTTTGTTCCTGCTTTCCACTTGTGACCGGCAAACTCAGCAGTTCCACTTCACTGGCTGCAACATTTTTCTGTTGGAGTAACATAATGCTAATCTCCTTTCAAATGGCTCTTTAAGACCAGGCATCAGGCACTGCCTTCCTAAAATTCTCTGCAACATGATTGATTGTAAAAGCTTTGCCATCCAATTCTAGTAAGCATTATGGGAAGATAGCGAGAAATGATTGTGCATTTAAACTGAAAGTCAAACTCGTCATTCCTTTTTCTTAAACAAAATCTGCTGTAAGCAACCAGTTGTTTTACTGTTCTGAATCTGGACAATGTGATCTAGACAGTTTTTTGTATGCTAACACTTGCGTTTCCATTCTGATCCCCGCATCATTAGAGGTGTGAAGCACATGTCTCTAATTCCATATTGACTTTCTGGATCTGCTCAACCCAACTGTTTGATGAATTGTTTGGCATACAGAAATTATTTTCCCATGGACTGCGTCTCCTTTTCTCCCCATTTTGTAAAAAGCTAGTTTCACGTACACGTAAGCAGATATACAATATTCAGGACTACTTTTCAACATTCACAAAAAGCACATTTTTCTGCAGTTTAAATTTGTGAGTTATTGCACTTTCATAAAAATGAATGAAAATGAAAGAGGAAGTTTTTGACATTAGCGGAAAAGGCGAAAACTATTGAAGAGAGTGAAAAAGTAATAAGTGTTTGCAGCCTAGCAGAACATTATGGTTGTGTAAGGACGCAACTCAGTGATTTACTGAAGAAGAAATAATTAGTGCAAAAGTTTCAGGGGATTTTTTTTTTCATTGGGGGTTTAACGAACACTGTGAGCAACTCAATGGGCAGTCACCTGTCCCTAATTTGGGGTCACTGGTTTCAGGGAAGGGAGAGAGCCAGTGTCCTAAGACAAACACAACATCCATGTCTCACCAGGATTCAAACCCAGACCCATCTCAGACGAATGATCATAAGCCAGCACTTAGACCACTGTGCCACCAGGGCGGCTTTAGGGAATTAAAGCGAAGATGCAGTTAATGAGACTGAAACTGAAACTGGCAACTGTAAAGTGAAAATTTAAATGACATTCAGACAGTGATTTATGCATGAAATTATCAGAGGTAATTGTAACTGTTGAGAAAGTAATTATCAGAAAGAAATCGAAACAGTTAATGATAACAAATTTCAAATAAATCCTCATTGATATACAACTGCTATTCCATAAAAAATCAGAGTAAAATCACACAAAATGAAGAAATATAGGTACAGCAAAATATATGTTATTCTTTCTCAAAGTATCTTCCCTCGGATGATATGCAATGGTCCCACTGATCAGTCCACCTTTCAAAGCATCTGGCGAAGGCATTTTGTGGAAGCTGCTTTAGCAACCCCTGTACAGCTTGAATAATGTCAGCATCTGTGTTGAATGTTGTGCCACGGAACAACTTCTTCATTGTTGGAAACAACCAGAAATCGCATGGGGCAAGGTCAGGACTGTAGGCAGGCTGTGGCATGATTTCAATACTGCATTTCATTAGAAACTGTTGAACACAAGGAGCCACATGTGGGTGGTCGTTGTCATGGTGTAGGGTACGCTTGCCCACCAGTTCCGGTTGCTTAATCGATAC
Source organism: Macrothele yani (assembly GCA_039090855.1). Lineage (NCBI taxonomy): Eukaryota > Metazoa > Arthropoda > Arachnida > Araneae > Macrothelidae > Macrothele > Macrothele yani. The sequence goes on along the minus strand of CM077016.1, from coordinate 67,530,216 downwards.
GTGCCGTCGCAGATGGTTCAAGACTGAAATGTTATACTTAGCATTGACAGCAATTTGTGGAGGAATGGCAGACTGGTAGACTACACCTTTATGATCAAAGAAAATTATCATTATCACCTTCCCAGATGATTTGGTTTGGCAGACTTTTTTTCAGAGGAGGCGAGCCTGTGTGTTTCCGGACACTTGTTGCACGCTTCGTGAGGGGGTCAAAATAGTGGACCCATGTTTCATTGGCAGTTATTACTGTGTTTAGAAAGTTTGGATCCTTTGCAACAATTTGTTTCCACTCATGACACACCTGAACTCTGGCTAACAATTGTTCTCTCGTCGAGGATGAGGTACCCATCTGGAACACACACGATGCAGCAGCAATTTGTCACGCAAAATGCGGAATGTTGACCTTTTTGAAATATTAGTTCACACCCCTATGTCTTCACACGTCATTCGTCGATCTTCTTGCAGGATTGCCAAAACAGTGTTAACAATACGCTTCATAACAACAGTTTCAGGTCGACCAGGCCTAGGAGCGGGTTCTGCCAACAAACACCCTTTTTTTAAATCATGGTGCCATCTAAAAATCGTTGACTCACCCAAACATTTGTCTTTGTAAGCTTTTTCCCATTAAGTCAACTGTTTCTGGGGCTGTTTTACCCAAAAGATAGCAAAATGTTATCGCACAACACATTTCACTTAACTCTGAATCACTCACCTCCACACAGTTTATGGCAAACTGCAGAGTACCTTAAACAACTGCATAATAACAAGAACAGAATCGTCTGCCACAGCTAATAACTGTTGCCCATAGATACTTCCTTATTTCAGTTAGTAATCTGCATGGTTATTTTTTCCCTTTGCACTGTTGCCAACTCAAAAAAATTTATCTCACTTTTTATGGAACGGCCTTTGTATATAAAAAAATATAAGCAAGTTGAATAAACTCACCATTTCTGAAAGATAATTGTCGATGTAATAAATAATTTCATACATTAACTAGTTACATATATTTACATATCACAGTAATTGTAATATATGCTCATTATTTCATTCAGAATTTGGAAAAAGCACTGTAACCATTTTCTATAAGCTTCAGTTTCACACACTAATTCTGCTTGTATATAAAAGCAACTGACAAATAGTATTTACATAGGCCTAACTTCTGAACAATGGCACCTCCCAGCAATAGTCACTTTTTTCCGGTCTGAGCGATGACCATTGTTCAGAGGTTTCACTGTATATACAAGAAACATTGGTTTAGACCACTCATCCAATGATAAGTAGTGAAGTATGTTATATGGATACTATAAATAAGACTAAATCAAATGAAAACTAATAGACAATAAAAGTACAATCTTATACAACAACAACGAAAAAATCAATCCCTCCGAAAAATAACCAAAAGCAGAAACCAAAAAAAAGTTTTACCTGTTCCTTGAGATGATTCTTCAAAATTGTTACAACTCTGACTACCTGATGAATCTGCAGTGTGACCATTATAGCTTTTACTCTTATCAAACTTTGCTTCAGAAGTTGAAGAAGGCTTTTTCATTCCCCTAGTCTTTTTAATCTTTCTTTCACTAAGACGATCCAATGGAAGATCATTAAGATCTAAGGAGTATACTTGCTTAGCTAACACTCTAGTCAAAGTCTCCATTGTTTTCTAGGGAAAAACAATAAAAATTTATCCTTAAAACAATATTTCATTTCATCATTTAAGCACTTATTCTTTCAAATAAAAACTAATAAACTACTTACAGATGCACACGACTCACATGCTACTGTCACAACAGTTCTTTTAAAAAAAGTGAACTCATATGTTTTTTGTATACAAGGTAAAGATTTAGTATGCCTTCTGGACAACCAGCAATATATGGGTTTGCCTCTTCGGGGCGCTCCGTGGGAACAATGGCACACAGAACAGCAACAAGGGCCTCTGTGAACCTTGGAGAAGTGCCAGCTAGTTTTGTGTGACATTGGCAAAAAGACCCCAACTCACTGCATTTTGTTCCAGAATCCTTAGTTGAATGACTAACTGGAACCATCAGCTGTGGGCACCACACTGATTAAAAAGACACAAAGCAAAATTATCTGGTAGTTTGTATTTCTTTGTGGAGCTAACCTCTGAATCTCAGAGAACAGCTTAGTGATATGTATGTATGTTTGTACGGGAAAAAGCCTCCAGATGCCAGTGCTTTTTTATACAATACTGCATTTATGGCAAAATCAATATGGAGTTGGCCTACCTTTGGCCACAATAACATTGTGAACACTCCGTGGCACACTTTAAATGAGATTCTGGTAAGTAGTCGCTGATATACTGTTCCATTCTTCCCGCAAAGCAGTTTGGTCAATTCTGACACAGAAGTTGGACATGTCATTCTAGACTGAATCTGACATTCAAGTTCATCCCAAAGGGCCTCTACAGGATTGAGGACGGGGCTTTGAACTGGCCACTCCAAATTCTGTACACCCATATCCTCAACCCATGTTGAAATGGAGCGTGCTTTATGGTCTTGCTGAAGCAATGATGCCTGTATCCGTAAAACTGGTAAAGTGTAGACAGCACGGCGTTGTCTAGAAAGTCCCAGTACTTTGTGGCTTTCATGTTTCCCCCAAAAACACCAACAGTCGGAGTCGATACCATGAGAAACATTCCCAGACATGACACTGCCACCACCCAAATTTAACAGTTGGGGTCACACATTCGGGCAGATACCGTTCACCTAGCATACATCACACCCAGGAATGACCATCAGGTTTTAAAATAATGTAGTGTTATTTGTTACTCCACAACACTCATTTCCACTGGTCTGGGTCAATGAGCTCTGCATCAAGCAAGTCACCTACTCGCATTCTTGCGAGTATTAGCTTGTATGCAGCAGCTCGGCATTGGAAATTTAACTTGTGCTGTTTCTTATGAACTGTCTTGGTGCACGAACTCACCCCTGTTGAATCCTGAAATTCTTTGTTGATGATTTGTGCAGAGAAATGATGATACCCACAGATGACACGTTTCAGAGTTCTCTTGCCCCTTTCAGTCAATTTACTTGGCTTTCTTGAACGTTTCTTAGCAATCATAAGTCCCTCACATTTCCATTTACTAATAATGTCTTGAACAGTTGACACTGGGTGTTGCAATTGTTCTGCAATTGAAAGCATGGGCAGGTTGCTGATATGGCACCCTATAATAACACCTCGTTGGAAATCAGTAAGCTCAACATGTGTGGCCATGATATACAATGTCTGAAGAGCTTACCTGCAGTTTTAAAGGAAATCTGGCACACATGATCTATTGGAATGTTCCATTTTTGTTGCGGAAGGGGTATCCAGACTTTTTTTTCCGCACAGGGTAGAAATCATGCAATATCATATCAGATTATTCATGCAACATAACTTAAAAAAACTAAGAAATTCACAATGAGAATTTGTCATTAATCAGCTTTAAAATACATAGCATGAGTTCAAAATATTGGGAAGGAAATCTGAAGTGCAAATAACACATGGCAATACAAATGGCCAATCAACAAATCCAGTATTCTTCACCTCACAGGAATTAGGGTACACTGTCATTCCATTCATATTTTGCTCACAACAGAAAAACACACTATTCAAGGGTGAAAATTTGAAATGCAGGGAGTATGTTGTTGTTTTTGTACAAACAAATAAAAAATCTATCACTTGTAGAACTATGCAGTCTTTATTCTATAGTGTTGTTATTTTTATGGGCCAGTTTTCAAAAAAAAAAAAAAAAATGCAACTTGATCAAGCTTTTACCACCACTGCAACACACTATAATTGCATTGGTTACAGTTAACTGTCACACGAAACCATTCTTCCATTTGTGTCCCATCCATGATCACTGACAACAGAGCCCTACTTCTTGTCAGATTCAAGCCCTTTTCATTTTCTTTTTGTGCTATCCTGCAGTGAATCCCAGAACATTTTGTAGTCAGTTTCTCTAGTATGTCTGCCCATTACAGTTTTACAAGACATGTTTTTAACTGCTCATTTATGTTCTCACGGGATAAGCAAATATTCTGATGTGCTTAGTTATTCCTAAGGCAGGCTTTTGTTTTCTCTTTTAATTTAAATAACTTTCTAATAATTGTAGCAGGAATTTAAATGCAACTACTTTTCAAAAAACACTGCATTTAAATTGGGGAGGGAGGATTTTTACAGTTTTATCAGTTCAGTCTAATTTATTCTGGCATGCCACATTTTTTCAATTGCATGAGTTGTTATTTAACAAATCTACTAGCATCCATGGACTTTTTGTAGGGCTCAGCAAAAATTCCATCTATACAAATATTAGATCTAAATATTCACCTTTTCTTGGAAAGCTTCAAAACTTCCACATAAGCAAAAGTTTCAATAACTTTTTCTAGTAAATGTAATGAAGAAAACATCAACTATTCCATATATCTTGCACATAAGCAAAAATATGATGATTTTATTAAGGCTTTCTCTTCAAGTTTTCCTACATAATAATTTGCTAACACAGGAGAAACTGATGATTCAAATAGCTAGTTCAAATTTCTGCATGAAAGTTTATTCTCAAACTGAAAAATAAATAAATTGGCAATAAATATTTCACAATGAACATTGAATAACTAAATGTATTAATGTCGAATAATCTCTTCAATGCATCATAGATGTAGAAATACACTTAAATTTTTCTCTCAAATAATAAGTGGTCATAATACACTGACTTTTTTAACACATTACATTAATCACAGAAAAATTAATACAACACAAAAGAATACATACTGCCCACTCTTTAATAAGTTCTTCCCACTGAGTTAATGAAGATAGCACTTGCAAAAATTGGTCCCATAATTCCACTGATATTATGACATTTAAGTTTGCTTTAATCCAAGTAACTATGAGAGTCTGAAAAACAAGAAAACTGTGTTTAATGACCTAAATTTAAAAAAAAAAAAATAGCAAGAAATCAAGAAATGTTAATCATTATACCAAAATTACACATTTGCATACCACTGAAAAATATGAACTCATGAAACCAGGTAAAATATTAAATTTAATGAGTCGTTTAACAAAAAAATTAACAATATTTTTTCCCACTAGCTCAGTAATGAAGAAAACATGCAGTACCATACATAGACTTCAGTGTTAAGAGAAAAAAAAATTAAAATACACAGAAATTACATTTTAAAAATGTCATGTGAAAAAAAACCTGCTGACACTTGATGAACTACTTGATATAAACACTATTCACTTCATCATAGGATTACTCTGAATCCCTAAATGCTGAAAATATGTTTTTACCAATGGTCAAAACAGCTTGATTAAAAACACAGAATGTGCAGATTTGATTAGAACAACTTTTTACCTGACCTAAAAAAAAAAAAAAACATTTTGTACATCCCACTTCTTTTCTGACACATCAAGCCTCCATATAATCAGTGATGATATTTCAAAACACTTTCGCCGGCACATTGGGAATGCTGACATCAGAACAGTTCATAAATTTGGCTTAATCATCCTTTTCTTTATATAAAGAAATAATGATGGCATCCCTCTATTCCTAAGGACCACCTCTAAATACAACTGACAAATTTCAGCTAACCAATCATTAATGCTGTCACCACCATACTTCAACATCTCAGTTGTTGTGCCATCTACTCCAAGAGATTTTCCATTTTGCAGGGATTTTACAGCTTTACACTTGAGACCCCAGCTGTGTTTACTTTGCTTGAGACCCCAGCTGTGTTTACTTCTCTCTTTGTTTGGCACTATCTGCTTCAACTCCAAAATTATCTTTGCTTTCATATTTTAATAACTCACACACATATTCACCCCATCTTTCACTAACCTCATCATCTCTTTGATCATGTTCCTCACACTCTACTTCAAGTTTTACCACCCTTGTTTTTCCACATCTTATGTATTTCCAAAATGAATTCTTGTCTTCCTAAAAATCTCATTCTTCTCTGCTCTTCTTATCATTCCTACATTTTGCCTTACTCTGGAAAAACAGCTTTGCTTCTTCACACTTTTGAGAGATTATAATTATAGTTTTTTTGCACTTCACTTGAGATCTCTACATGACATTAGATCCTTCTACTTTAAAATTACATTCAACCACATTTCTTTTTCTGTAACTAAGGAAAGAACACTTGGTTATTTATGTAATCAAACTATTTTTTCCATCTTCCACCTCCCAAATCTCTAACATTACTAAATTCCTTTGTGTGTACCTTTGTTTTCCCTAAAACAATTTTATTTTCACAAAAAGCCCATTCTATTCATCAGGGACAATTGAGCACAACTGAAATCATAGAAATACCAAGGTCAGTCAAACGTTTGCCCCATTTGCAGCTAAAATGTTTAATGATGCAAGAAAGCCCTACATGCACACTCATTCTGTCAAGTACAGCCCATTGTTTTCTACAGTCCTTTGCCAATGTTTCACCACAGCCACGATACTCTGAATGTTTTATAGAGTCACTTTTACAGAGTACTCAAAACCTACCACTCAGCAGGTTTTGAGGACTATCTAATGCCAGATTCCACATCCACCACTGAAGCAGAGTGCTGTCCTTGTAAGAAATGGGCCATGGAATGAAATAGGTGGTAGTGGGATGGGGGCAAGATCCAGAATGTATGGAGCATGGAATACAATCTCAGTCCTTTCCAATTCCAGTAGTTTTGGGCAGACTACTCTGCAAATGGCATTTGTGGTTGGTTGGTTGGTTGGTTGGTTGGTTGGTTGGTGAACATTTATGGTGCAACGGCCATGTGTGGCCAAACAGCACCAGACACAAGACAATCAAACAGTGTTAAAAATGTGGTATAATGCTTAAAATGAGGCTAATTTGGTGAAAGTGAAAAATGAGAATGAGGAAAAGTTTAAAAACTAGATACGATTAAAAAAGCCAATTTGTTTTAAAAAGCAAAAGACAGCGAGTGTATCGCAGTGGTTGTCTAAGAGTCGCTGCAACGTAGCTTCATCATCGTTCAACAAATGAGAATGAAAAAAGTGAAAACGCACAGCACGAAAACGAACACAACTACAGAGGATATGAGTGACAGTGAGTTCACAATTGCACACCTCACACATCGGCGCAGTGTCGCCGCACAGCAAAATGCAGTGAGTGAAACGACAATGCCCAATGCAGAGACGTGCTAGTACAGATGGCATTTGTGGCATTATCCACTTGCAGCAACACCCACTTCCTATTGATGAGCCTGGGTAGTGTTGGGACAGAGCCTCATGGACACATTGCAGTTGTCTGGCACAGAGATTCACATTCACAGCCTGGCCATCTGGCACAAGTTACCAGGACACAGGACCCTCAAAATTCCCCCAAATGCACAGCATGACTTTCCTTTCCAGCCACCCTTTTTGCACCAGTGGTTGTGTGCTTCCTGGCATGGCCTCAGCCACTGGTTCTCAGTGGTGTGGTAGCAGATATATAGTGTAGGAATATCCACTTTTTGTCACCTGTGATGGCATGACACCAAAACCTATCATACTGTGGATTTGACAGCAATCTTCAACAGAGAGTGACACATTGTTCTGCCTGCTAGGGTGTCAATTTATAGGGAACCATAAAAATGGTACTTAGAGCAGAAACTAAGCTTGCACAGGTGACAAACAATGATGGAATGGGAAGATCCCATCTCAGCTGCCAATTGTCATGTACTGGTACCAGGGTTCACTGCTATAGCTTTGACCAAGGTGTCAGTGTTAGTAGTCATTGGATGTCCTGACCTCTTGTCTTTTAGACTGGTGTCCCAAGCATTGAAATGCAGGGATGATTTTCATGCAGTGCTGCTGTCAACTGTTTTCTTGTTTTCATCTGCACAAATTTCTTGTACTGCTGCTACTGTATTTAACCCTTTTTTCTGATAATGGTGTGGAAACTTCAAAAATCAACTTTCTTTTCAGAAGCTTCCAAATCAGAATGAGCATATTCTACTACAATCAGGGCCACTTCTAGGGTGCCGCACACACCCTAGAAGTGGCCCTGATTATAGTAGAATATGCTTATTGTGATTTGACTAGGCAAATATATATATATATATATATTTTGCATAGCTTCTGTCTACATAAACAGTTTGATTCATAAAATGTATTACAAAATTCAAGGGCCCACACATGTGAGATATCATCATCATCATCATTGTCAACCATTATCAATCCACTGCTGGACGAAGGTCTCCCCAAGTTTCCTCCACAACGGTCTGTCTTGTGCCAGTCTCCTCCATGTCACCCCTGCATACTTTCGAATTTCATCCACCCATCTCCCATGTGGTCTTCTTCTGGGTCTTTTCCTGTCCCTTGGAATCCAATCTAAAATTTCGGCTGTCCATCGATGATCTGTCCTTCTGGCAGTATGTCCAGCCCATTGCCATTTCAGGGATTTAACTCTGATCATGATGTCTTCCACTCTTGTCATTTTTCGGATCCACGAGTTCCTCTTCTTATCTCTCCTGGTTACACCAAGCATGCACCTCTCCATGCTTCTTTGAGTTGTCTGCAGCCTTTGTATGTCTCTTTTAGTTAAGGTCCACGTCTCCGCACCATACGTAAGCACTGGAAGGATGCATTGATCAAACACTTTTCTTTTAAGACATAATGGCATATTGCTCTTGAAAATTATGCTGTTTCTTCCAAAAGCTCTCCAGGCAAGTTTTGTACGCCGATTAATTTCTTCATCAATGCGACCCTCACTTGATATCTGCTGTCCAAGATAAATGTACGTGTCTGTTATCTCCAGCTTTTCTCCATCAATCGATAAATCTTCATTTCTTGTAAAAGCATTGAACATCACTTTTGTCTTCTGAAAGTTCATTTTTAATCCCACTTCTTTACTCTTGTCAGCAAGTTCCTGGATCATACTCTGCAGCTCTGATGGGGTAGTTGCAAAAATGACTACGTCATCAGCAAAACGAAGGTGGGTTAGATAATCTCCATTAATCTTTATCCCCTTGTTTTCCCAGCTCAGTGACTGAAAAACACCCTCCAATGTGGCATTAAAGAGCTTCGGAGATATGGTGTCACCTTGTCTCACTCCCCTTCCCAATTTTTACGTGTGTTGTATTTTCAAATAGCCTAATCTTTGCACTTGCATTTTCATAGATGTTATTAATAATATTAATGTATGCATCTTCAATACCGCAGGTTTTCAGAGCCATTGTAACTGCTGATGGTTTCACCGAATCAAAGGCTTTTTCATAATCGATAAAAGCCATGCACAATGGAAGTTCATATTCCCTCGCTCTTTCAATTAGTTCTCTCTCAGCACGTGGATATGATCTATTGTGCTGTAGCCACTCCTGAATCCAGCTTGTTCTCTCGGTTGAGCCATGTCCAGTGTTACCTTCAAGCGGTGTGAAAGAACTTTAGTGAAGATTTTATGAACTACTGATAGGAGGCTGATAGGTCTGTAGTTTCCGAGATCCTCAATGTCACCTTTCTTATGTAGCAGGATCATTGTAGCGGTGTTCCAATCCTCAGGAATCTTTCCTTCATTAAGGCATCGAGTGAAAATTTGGGCGAGTACTGTTTCGATTTCTCCACTTGCTTCTTGTATGATGTCTACAGTAATTCCATCTTCTCCTGGAGCTTTTCCTCGCTTCATGTTCTTGATTGCATGTGCAACTTCTGCTGGAAGGACTGGAGGAACTCTGGTACTGGTACCTTTCATGATGTCTGGAGTGCATATATCATCCCTTTCATATAATTTGGAGTAGAAATCTTTCACTCTTGTCAAAATTTCTGCCTCTATTTCTTGTTATAGAACCATCTTCTTTTCTCAGTGCCATAATCTGTTTTCTTCCCTTACTGAGATGTCCCTTTGCTATCTTTAGGCTTTGGTTGTTTTCAATTGCTTTCCTCACTAGTTCACAGTTGAATTTCCTTACGTCTTCTTCAGTGATACTTTTTCTTACTGTCTTGCATAGCTCTATATATTCCACTTTGGAAGTCACATCTTCTTTAGTTGTCCTCATCTCTCTTCTTTTTTGCATCAACATTTTGGTTTTTCCTGATAATTTGTTCACATGCAACTTGTTCTTAGACCCAGCTAATTTTGTTGCTGTTTCCATAAGAGCTTTAGTTACTTTTCTGTTAACTTCAGAGATGTCCACTTCTTCCGATGTTAGGCCTTCTAAAGCAGAGAACCTGTTCTTCAGTTCTAACTTGAAGGTATTATGGTGTTTTTTAAGGTTGGTTATGTCAATAGATTTTGTTTGTCCTATGAGCTTGCCACGTTCAAGTTTAGTGTTGAGGTGCATCTTACATCTCACCAATCTATGGTCACTACCTGTGTTGAACTTGTTTAGCACACTGCAGTCTTCTATGACGAATTTTTTGTTACACATAATAAAATCAATTTCACTTGTCGTCCCATTTGGATGTCTCCATGTCCATTTCCTGTGTGGCTTTTTCTTGAAAAAGGAGTTCAAGATGAAAAACCCTTCTGCCTCTGCAAACTCAACGAGAGTATTTCCACGCTGGTTTCTGTTGCCATGACCGAATTTACCTACTGAAGTTTCATTCTGTTGCCGTTGCCCTATTTTTGCATTGAAATCTCCCATAATTATCTTCAAATGCTGCTTACCTTTATTATTTAGATGACAAATTTCCTCATAAAATTCTTCAATTTCTTCTTCAGGATGACTTGTGGTGGGTGCATAAGTTTGAATAATCTGAGCCTGGTATCTTTTCGAGAGTTGGATAACAAGTCGTGCAGCTCTGTCAGAGGAACTTTCAACTTCTACAACTTTGTCCTTCAGTTTCTTGTTTATTATAAATCCAACACCACTAGTTCTGCCAGTATCTGTCCCACGATAGTAGAAGAGATGTCCACTTTTCAGTTCGATGAGATCTTCTCCTTTTCTCCTTACCTCACTTAGCCCCACGATGTCCCACTTGATCCTTTGTAGTTCCTCTTCCAATTCAAGAAGCCTTGAATCAGAAGATAGGGAGCGTCCATTGTAAGTAGCCAAGGTCAGCATCAGATGGCAGCCTAGTCCGGTCCTCCGGGGATTCTTAGCACCCTCTGCCTTCATGTCGCACTACTGGTCTATAAATGAAGATTTATAATGAGTAGAGAAGAGTATTACACATTTCTTTATTGTCCAATCAGTGCTCTCTTGAACTCTTTAGGCTAATCACTGCATTCCTAGAATATGATCATTTTCAATATTAACCATGGTCTTTCTAGGAATTTCTATACAAGCCACAATCATTGGCATCTTCCACAGCACTCAATAATGAAACATATGTAAAAAAAAAAAAAAAAAGGCTTTTTCACTTGTTTTTAGAATCTCAACGGAAGGAAAACTTGTTGATTTCATTGGCAGAAAGCCTTATTGCAATATATCACATGATACATTGAGACAAACATAATGATATAAAATAAGTGGGAGGTAAAGCTGAAATCCAGGGATTACATAACAGGGCCATTCTTTTATATACAAGACTGCATATGTTTGGATGTTCTATCAGAGAGTGGACATAGATAAAAATGATATACAAAATTTATAAATTATCACAAGTTTATTCTAGAAAATTTATTTTTCTTATCTTCATTTTAGCAAAATCATTATGTTGTAATCCAGATTTTAACTAGAATGTACATTCTATTGACAGTAATGACAAATTAGATAACCTTTCTTGAGTCATTGTAGTTCTAAGATAATTTCCACTAACTTCAATGAAGAGAAACTTTGTTCTGCAGAGGCAATAGTAACTGGAATTGTCAATAAAATTATTAAAGCAAAAATTAAAACTGAAAATGAATCAGTACAAAAAGTGTACGGGGATTCAAGGCTATGAGAATCAATTACTATCCCTTCTAATTTAGGACAGCTAGCTAACTTAATTTAGGTGTATTCAGACATTCACATATCCTATACAAATAAGGTAACATTTGCTTGATTGTGCAAGTCATTCATAATTATTTTGTTTTATTCTACATATTTAATTTTTATCTTGATTTTTTGTGCCTATGATGGGGGGGGCTGAGGTGCAGGGCCAAGAGCGAGTGCCCGGGTCTAAGGTCTGTCCTGAATATAATCATTACTTTTTCAAGCTACATTTTCAAATACAATAACAAAACTTTCACTTACACAACTGTAGTGTCAGCCATGTTTCCCCCATTATTTTTACTCATAACAGCATTTATTCACCCACTACTCTAAACAAACTCCACATTTCCCTATCTCAAAACCATTATTTTCAGTTTCACACACAAATGCATACTTACCCACATCTAGTCCATACTTAACCAACTCTTCAATTATCTCTTTTACATTACCATTTATTACTCTTACATTCCATACACCAATTATAGATTCACTCTGCCATAATGTCTTTCTTATTTGCCATTTACTCATTCCAGATTTTCTGTGGTGTACTAGCCTTCAAAGGCACAGTGAGCCATCGATGATTGAATGTTGATCCACCCTACAAGCACTGTAAGCCATGCTCAAGAAGGCTGGTAATGAAGTGCCAACAAATTATTTTATTTTTCCACTGTCATTATTATAGAACTGACACGTTTTTTAAAACTCAAGACTTTATGCTACTTATTATGAAAAAATCAGATGTTATAAAGATTTCACTGACCTGGAACAAGGCAGGAGCTAATCGGCCACCTAAAGTATCTTCTTTTCTAACAGGTGGAACTTCCCGGAGCACCATTGATGTGATTTGTAGAAGTACCAGAAGCAAAAGTTCCCTAGAATACACAAAACATTCTTTATAATACATACAGAGCACAATAAGTCAACAAGAGCAATTTCCACTCAACTATCACCTTCCCTTTTGACAACCAAAAATGGAGGCAATAATTAAACACTCTTTTCCCTCTTTGAATTTTATAATGAAACTGAAGTTGACTGAACAAGTGACTTGGTCTTGTAACTTCCTTGCTATGTTAGATACATTCTTAGAGAAATGGCAAATAATGAAGCTTATGAACAACTGTGCTGTTGCTGTCTTGAGAATTTTATTATTTGCTCATTTTCCACTTCCAAACCAGAACTAAAGATCGTAGAAAGAACTAGATGGAACTCCATGAGCACACAGCTGAAAACTTTTCACCTAAGATTGATAGGCTGTAGAAGTGTCTCGTGCTCTTTATTTTAGTTCATGCACAGGTTTTATAGAAGTAGCTCTCTAAAATGAAGAAACAGGAGCAATTATGCATAAGACATTTTTCTTTTGTTATGGTGTGTGAGCCATTTTCATATTGGCATATTTGTGTAATTCAGCATAATTTAAAAAATGTTTATTACATGCTTGGAAGCAAGATACATTAAAGGAAAATATGAAAAATTGTCAAGTTCATTCATTTTTCCACTTACTCTTGAGCTACTGCAGTCACTGAAGGTACTTCAGATGCAGTATTAAAAATGTTAAAACAACATGGAAGCATTGTTGTACATCATGAAAAAGAAAGCTTTTAAATTAAGACTTTAATTGCAAGTCTTAAGCAAACAAGGAAACTTCTGCAAACTATTCACCTGAAAGTAAAACTCTACATTAAGAATGCTATAATGAGTGATACATAAAGTTCAGGCATTATGTGGAAGTAAATGCAAACAAATAACCTAAGAACTTCCTGAGTCTCACAAAATGTTCTGAGAAAGACTAGGAAGTCTGCAGCTCAGCAATTACTTGGAGAAAGTGGTAAGATTTCAACATTACACACATATACACTGAAAAAGCAGAAAAAATACTTTAAAGCCCCACTGCATGAAAACATAATATATGTTGCAACAACATGAACAGAACTAATGAACTAGAAAACTACTGGCATTCAAGAAGTCAGAAATACTACTTATCTCTAAAGAGTGACAGAGCTGCAGGTTATACTGAAACAAATACAGAATTATTCAAGTATGTAGGAATAATGAGTACAACCTTGGTAACAGAAAATCATACACGAAACCATTTCAGTTCCACACATCTGGCTGAAGTTAGTCATCATGTACATTAACAAAACATAGATGAAGGATTGTTATAGTAAATAGCACAACACTGTGTTATTTTATCTTTAATTCTCGTATTCTCGATTTTGGCAAATTTTAGAAGAAAAAAATTCACTCTGTCATTGACCACTTGTTCTCTTTGAGAAAAATCAATGAAAAAATCTCAGATTAGCAGATTAAAATAATGAAATGCCTAATCTTCCATCTTGTTCAGCATTGCACTGTACAAAGTGATCAATGAGTCAGACAATGCATTAAGAAGGTATCTGAAAAACAGGATTAACTTGTTACACATAGTAAGATGGAATTATTAAAAACAAGACCAACATGATGTTTAAGGCAGCATCAGAATACTTTATGTACCTTAGCTCTACAGTAATAATGGACATTAAAACAGAAGCAAAGGTACAAATTCAAGCACAATAGTCATTGTCTGAACAAAAATACCTGTCTTCCATATTTTCATGCAGAGCTTAATAAATAATTGGGTATGTACAGAATTAGCAGACTAGTGCTTTTATGCAGCTGAGGCATGGAGCACAAACTACAGCCAAGGAAGCCTAACTTCACTTCAAAAACAGTCTAAAGAAAAAAAAAACTCTGGCTCAGTTACAGATGCTAAGACAACGAGAACAACCATAAATAGTTAGACGATACCTACCAAAAAAACTTAAAAATTATGGATGAGATGAGAGGTGGCTTCTTTCCCACTGATTTCTCTGATATGTCCCAATCTTATCTCTTGATAGGAACTTTTAACCTGTTATCGAAGCTACAACCCCTACCCCTTTTCCCTGCTGTTAACATATACTACATTTAAGCTGAATTTCGAATTCTGCTGATTCTTTACCTAACAGTCTTCTTTTTCCCACTGATTTCTCTGGTATTTCCTAATCCTATCTCTTGATATTTAACTTTCACTTATTCTAGAAGCTACAACCATGCTCACCCCAGTTTCCCACATAGCAGTTCTAGCAGTCTTTTTGGCACCTCCACTCTGATTACCCAAGGATAACCAAGGCACTTCTTGATCACCAAAATTTCCTGTGTTTTAGGTATTTCACAATACTTGTGGCCTAATGAATTTTGAACTTCATCCCTGAAGTTCAACTTCTGGATTTTCTCACATGTGAGAACAAATCAGTCACCTTTTTCCACGCTATGCTTTTTCTTTGTAAATTTCAAACTCTTTAAATTTCTGATTTTTTTCCCTTCCAACTTTTCTTTATGCAATGTAATTACAGCCAATCAGTATACAAATAGGAAAATGGACAAAAGTGTAAATTCTATATGAGATGTGAGACGTACAGGTACAGTCAATGTCATTAAGTGAAAGAATGAAATTAAATGCCTCATTTTACCATACATCCACTACATGCTTCACTTAAATTTATTTTCCCCAAATGTTCACATATCACCAAATTAAGAATTTCTTTACCAAAAGGGAACACAAGAATGAAGTTGAAAAAACAAACACAAAACTCACACTGAAATAATACACTGCTAAAATAAAAGTTAGGGATATTACATGAAAAAGAACATACTGTTGATCATCTTTTTAATTATGGAGAACAAACACAGCATGCAAAACAAAAAACAGATACGACGTGGTCAGACAAAAAGCGTAGCATGGCAGTTATGGCATTCAATTAGAGAACAGCTCATTGACTCAAAAGGAATGAGAAGCACACAAGGCTAACCTTGTCTAGTCAGTATGCTGTGACATCTCATTTTTTTATTGTTCTTTTAATGGTTAATGTTTGTTCATTTTTTGAATGTTCTGAGCAACTCTAAGGACTATAAGGAGTCACCCATCCTCAATTTAGGGTCACTGGTTCAAGGGAAGGGAGAGAGCCAGTGCCATAAGACAAACACACCACCCAAACCTCATCCGAGACTCGAACCTGGGACCACTCAGGGAAACTTTTTTTTTTTTTTTTTTTTTTTTTTGATTGGAGGTTTAACGACCACCGTGAGCAACTCAATGGGCTATAAGCGCTCGCTCGTCCCTAATTTAGGGTCACTGGTTCCAGGGAAGGGAGAGAGCCAGTGCCGTAAGACAAACACAACATCCATGCCTCACCGGGATTCGAACCCAGACCCCTTTCGGACGAATGATCAGAGGCCATCGCTTAGACCACTGCGCCACCGGGGCGGCAGGGAAAACGGTTAGAAGCCAGTGCTTAGACCAATGTGCCACAGGGGTCCTTGGTCACTGCTTGGCACCTCAGTGGCACAATGCAGATGAGATGATTCAGTTGGCTCTTGGGATAGTGTCACCCATAAACGAGGGGGAGTCAAAAAGCTCTGAAAGTGTCGTATGGGCAGGAAGATGATTCTCCAAACTCCCCTGGAGTAAATCCCATACATGCTCAATGGGTTAAGGTCAGGGAACCTTGGAGGTAGATGTAAATGTGGAATACCATGATCTCTGAGCTCACAAACCACAGAAGTTAAGCATTATCATCCACAAAGACAAAACTATGGCTTATTGCACTCTGAAAAGTATCAGAATACTCCTGGTGATATCATCTCAGTACACACTAGCATTCATGTGCCCTTAACAAACATACAGATGTGTGGCCATCAATCCAGATGCCCCCCCCCCACACACACACACCAAACCCCACCCATCCCACATAGAACACATGTTCCTGACATTCTCTAGACACAAAGTCTTCATTGTATTGCAGAACAGAATGCTTTGCAACTCTTCCTGCCAAATTAGTTGTTGCCATGCCCACTCACATCTTGCTTGCCCATTTGCCACAGACAGTGGTATTTGACACAACCAACATCTTGACTGTAGGACTTCCTGATGCAGTTGATTACAAACTATTTGATCACCTACCGCATTATCAGTGGCACTTCTCAGAGCATCTCAGATGTCGAAGCTGGACATTGTAGAGTTTCTGCAAGTGTTTATTGTGAGATGAATGTTCCATACAATCCAAGAAGCCAGATATTTAATTCTAATATAATAGCTAAGAGAACTCACAATGCAGTTTTTACATATAAGCACAAAAGTATTTTCTCACATTACTACTTGAAGGTCCAGATATATGGTCAAGTCACCACACAGGTTAGCCACAAAACTGGAGATTAGTGGAGATTGTGGAAGAAATATTCTTCACAAATACATATAACAACTACAGGATTTTTAAGGCAGCAAACAGAATAGCCATTGCCTTGTTTACTGTTCAATGTGTACCTTAAAAATTACATCACCCTAGAGTGGGAATCGAACCAGCATCTCCTGATTTCTGTTCAAGCATGATATCCACCCATGACAACAAAGTTCCCAGTATCTAATGATTAAGAATCTGAACATTTCCAGATTTTATGCCAGTCACAGCAATCAGATGCTTCCTTGTAGCATTTTTATTAAATCACTAGTATTTCAAACATGGAGACTGTGGAAGAAATATTCTTTACAAATACAGTACATGGAACAACTACAGGATTTTTCAGGCAAACAGAATAGCCATTGCTTTGCTTACTGTTCAACATGTAACTTAACATCAGGAAACTTGAAAATTGCATCATCCTGGAGTGGGAATCAAACCTACATTTCCCAATTTCCATCCAAGCATGTATGCCATCCAGGACAACAACAAAGTCCTAAGCATCTGATGATTAAGAATCTTTCCCTGCCTTCAGTCTGTTTTGAAACCTGGAGGCGTTCACTGTAAGGAGATGAAAAACTAAAACCAGATACTTGGAGTTTCCTTACTGTTATCTACACATATTCAGTTACAAGATTGTGTGGGACAAGAAAAAGAAAAAAGGGAGAGAAAGAAAGAATGAAAAGTAAAATAAAAAAGTGAGAACACTGCAAGAAAAACAAGCACCTGTTATCTCTCACAAGAACTACATAACTGAAAACTAACAAAAAATTCACACTTCCAGATGATCAAAACCCTTTTTGTTTTATGGAAATTTAAATAAAAGAAGTTTGTTTCGTGAATCAAAGCATGTGAGTGAGTTACTGGTTTTACTGACACTAGAGATATATGCAGCACAGAATGGCAACCACAGGATGACTTAGAAAGACGAAGTTACCAGTCTGCTGTGGCTGAGAGAATGAAATCATCTAATCTATTGTAGTTGCAATTCCTGTGAGATATGGTTCCAAAATATAATCCCCTAAGGCTTGTATGAAAATTTATAACTAATTATAAATTTACTGACAATTCAAAACAACATATTTCAATTCTTTTAAACATACCCTAAGGAGCACACATAGTATCTTATAGCTTTTTTGAAGCATGGTAAACTCCACCTCACCCACACAGAAATAGCTGCTGAGTACTTGGCAAACTATACAGAGGGAGAGCACTGATACCACTTGGATGATTGGCATTAGAATAATGACTTCCATTTTCTTTCCATTATAGCCAACTTCTTAACAAGCATATAACACAGGTGTTGATGTATTTTTCATGTACGAACATAGAAATCATTTTGCAAAAGTTCAGTGGAGTAAATGACAATTATCACATTATTGTTAATGGTTTGCATTAAAAGGCTATATAGTGCAGTTAAAGTCACATGTTTGTTACCTGAACACAACAAAAGCAAAAAAAAAAGTTTTTACCAGACACGCCTTTCCATTGGCACATTCATAACCATATATCTATAAATATTGAGAACACGCTTGCACATGTCAACCTAAAAAATGACAAAGAAAATTCACAGTGAGTAACAGCTACACAAATTAAATATTCATGTCTGAAAAGTAAATAACTCTATACTCAAATACATACAAAATTTGAAAACTGAATTAACCGAATTTACTACACGACTTCTGCACATTATAAAACCTGTCAACTAGCATTCAAAATGTCCCAAAAAATTTGCAAATTTAAGATTTTACATAGATAAACTCTGAAAGATCACTTAAATCTATCAGGATTTTTTATCGATTTGATCAGTACAAGTGCAGTTTGGAAATTCACACTTAAGTGATCAGTTTACACAAAAAGAGCAACATTTTTGAACAACAGACTACATATTCTCTCTTCATCTATTACACTTGAATTTAAAAAAAATGCTTCAGCAAAGCATTTATTCAATTTGACAGCTGTGTGAGATGAACCTCTGTTTAACTACTCAACACACACGAAGCAAAAGAGCACCGATCTTTCTAATGCACCGCTCACTTGAAGGGCAAAGTGGCAAGGACATATTAGGTGTGCAACTTAATTCTTGGCCACAGGCACGACACATTGACAGCAAATTATAGCAAATTGAATACGTACCTAATCAGGGAAATAATCCCCGTCATGTTGCATACATTTGAGGCATCGGTCAGGGAGCTGCCGAATGCCACTGCAGAAAAAAGAGGGTTGTTTCGTGTTGATAAAGTCATCAATATTTGTGTGGACCTCCTCAACAGAAGTGAAGTGTGTATCACTCCGGTGATGTTGCAGGGGGCAAAAGAGGTGATAATCCGACGGGGCAACGTCTGGAGAATACGTCGGGTGGGACAAAATCTCCTATCCCAGGTCGGTGATTGTGTTTAAAGTCGTTTTCATGGTGTGAGGACGCACGTTATCCTGAAGCAACAGGACCGACCTTCTGCCTATGCCAGTGTATGGCCTTTTCGCATCCATTGCGTCACTCACACGAGTGAGTTGCTGACAATAACGCTCAGCATTGATCATTTCACCAGGATTGAGCAACTCATAGTGTATGACATCACGCTGATCCCACCATATGCACAGCAACAACTTCCTGCCATGGATATTCGGTTTGGCGGTACTGGTGGCAGGCTGACCTGGATAAACCCACGATTTGCGCCGCTTAGGTTTATCGTAGAGGATCCACTTCTCATCACAGGTCAAAATCTTGTGGGGGAAATCCTTTTTCTTGAATCTGGAGAGCAAGGACACAGCAACGTCGTAGCACCTAGACTTGTTTGCAGCTGTGAGTTGGTGGGGCACCCAACGGCCCTCCTTGTGAATCCCTCCAAGTTTGTGCAGGCGCTCTGCAATGGCTTTTCGTTTTACTCAGAGTTCCTAAGTGAGCTCTGACTGTATGCGACAGGGATCCGCATCCAACAGTTGTTCCAGTTCCTCATCGTCAACTTTCTGTGGCTATCCCGGACGTTCTGCATCACAGAGATCAAAACTTCTCTGCTTAAACTGCTGGAACCATTTCTTACACGTACTGTAGGACACAGCAGCCTCACCCAAAGCAGCACAGATCATTTGCTGGGCTTCCGCAGCACTTTTTTTCAGCTGAAACGCGAACAGGAGGCAGTGCCTCAAATGTTGCTTCTTGAATGACATTGCTTTCACCATCAACTTTCGTCCCTTCTTTCACAACAGCTGTGAGTGGTTACAGTTGCCTGGAAAGCTGTTGGATGGCATTGCAATCAGCCATTATCGCGCACAGCTATTTGCATTTGCCAACGTTTTATGATCGCTTGCGGTTGGGGGGGAGAATTAAGTTGCACACCTAATAATTCCAGGAATTATCTCCTGTTTCCCTTTAGATGACATTCTCATTCCATTACTCCCCTATTCTTCTCTGCAACTGTCGCCTAGAAATCCACTTTCATGTGCACAAACCTCACCCATCCTCTTTTTGCCTTGGAGTATGCAACTCTGCTGATGAGACACTTCAAAGACATAGCTCCTTGTAGTGGGTGGCAGACAGTCTCTTGCGCAACTCTCATGTTGATGTAATCCCTCCCCATTACTTTTTTATTAACATTCTTCCATTAGCACACAAAGGTTCCTCTACGTTGTGATTTCATCGTATATTCCACCACTTCTATTCCTCCATTCCAGGACAGTGCACAACATATTTTCTTTGCCTCATTAAATATGAAATTTCATTAAATTTTGTTATGTTGCTTGTCAAAAGCGATCATCCTATCTTTTATCTCCCTTGAATCCAGGGACTTCATTAAATGTTGTTTGTTAAAAAAGGCCAAATTAGCTTTGAATTAACATGATACCAAACAAAAGTTCCTGTTTGCCTATTAAATCTGATTTCTCGCTAAATAGTCTTGTTATAAGCAGGTTGTACTGCATTCTAGACTGATTTTCAAAGTGAATACCATTTCATCAGCTCTTTAATGCTTCCTTATGTCAAGGTTAATAATCTGTGATGGGCACAGTCAACAGCTTGTGATGTCTACCTCCGTATGGTTATGGTTAAGAAAGAATTTGTCCACTGATGTGGAAGTAACCAAGGCATGCTAGTAATGGTTAACTATAACCATTGCAGATCATTGAAGACAACTCCGGTGCCACAGTGGTCTAAGCTCTGACTTCTGATCATCGTCCAAGATGGATCTGGGTTCAAATCCCAGTGAGGCATGGATGTTGTGTTTGTCACAGGCTCTGTCTCTTCAATGGAACCAGTGACCCTAAATTAGAGATGGGCAACTGCTTATAGCCCATTGAGTTGCTCACAGTGGTTGTTAAACCCACAATTAATAAATAACAAGAAAGATGACACCAAATTTTTGGGTGTAATAAGCATGTCTTTTGAATCCGTTCTGATGCAAATTAAATTTATCAAAGCTATTCAAAGTCAATGGAACCGGTATGGAAAACAATAGCATCTGACGGAAGAAAGAAGTTTTTCAATCGGGTTTTTAATCCCTCAGATATTGCTGTAAACGGAATCATGAGCTTACTCCCTCTGGTTGCATACTTGTGCATTAAGCAGGGATCATAGCATACTTCTGGAAAATTTTAGGTTGGAATTTTAGGAATTTTAGGAATTTTTAGAAAAATTTTAGGAAAATTTTAGGATTGTATTTCAATAAAAACTAGATGTATATTTGTATACATCTAGTAAAACAACTTTGTATACATTGTAAAGAGTTTGCTTCACACCCTTCAACCATATATACTGATAGACTGCGCATGACATCAAAATTTCTGGCTCCAACATAAAATCACATGACAACAGTCAAAAAGATGGGTTACACCTGCTGTGCTTATGGTTGCTCTGAGCGATATAGTAAAGAAAGTTCTATGATTTTTCATGGGTAAGAAACGAATTAAATACCTAAGTCAATAAAGTTCAATTACTTAACCAGAAACTTGCAGCTATTGATATAAAAATACAGTAACTTAAGAAAAAAAAATGGAATGCATGTTCCAAATTCTTCGCAAATGTTCATCACATTATAAATCACAAAATGTAAACAACCCGTTCATGCATGTATATAGCTCATAAGTAAACTTACCTGAAGAGTTTTCATTATATATGAGGCGCATTCACATAATACACCGAAAACACTGAAGTTCTGCAATGTAAATTAGTAATCATAACAGCATTTTTACACGAAATTTGGAGTCTGATGATGACGTGCCCAATGTTTGAGCCATGGCGGCTTTGATGCAGCTATTGCCAATGCGCAGTCCATTAGTATATATGGTCGAAGTTCACACCCAAATTTTTTGCATAACGTCTAATGTCTAAAGTTTAAGTATGATTTACTTCTATTGTTCAGTTCTTATCTTTTCACGTGTTATTATCATATTCAAGTATATTTACCACATTCAAGTTTCACTTTGAACATTAATATGCTGTTTAACCAGAAGCAATTCACGATTTTCACAGAAAGTTTTCAGGTTTCACATTAAATTATAATATCCTAAAAAGGTAATTGAAAACCAAGAACTATGTACAATTGTTCACTGAATTACTTTTTTCATATTATTGTTTTAACCTTTTCCTGATACGCCTATCTTTTTTCTGCTTCCACCACAACTAATTTACTTTGTTTTCTTTATTTCAGCTGAACATTGTATGATCAAGTTAGAGGCAACTGCTATTTCAACAGTATTTTGTTTTTCTACAGCTTTTCGCATTCTTTCTGTTCCCTCTTGAATTACTGCTAGGGAGGCTTCTTTATCTTTTTTAAGCCTATTTATTTCTGCATCATTTTCTTTTATTTTGTCATCAAACTCAGCTTTTCTTTTTTTCTCTAGCTGCTTTTCCTTATTTTCCCTCTCTTCTGCTTCCTTTCTTTTACCTTTTTTTATTCTTCTTCCTTCAGCTTATCAACAGACTCTTTATAAAATTTATGTGAATCACGAACACTATTTAACAAATTTATTGTTATGGGAATTTCTTGTTATGGGAACTTTTTTTTCCTTTATGATGCGCTTTTACTTGTGAAAAGCCACTATTAGAAATATTGAAAATTTCTGAACACAATATACACTTAGCAGAAAATATTGTTTCAGTTGCAGAACACCATTCTTTCAACTTCACTCCGTCCAATTCTTTGGCGAGCCACGCATCTTGAAATTTCGTTTTGGATTTAGGCATCTTAAACACTTGTATTACTAACCAGAAAATGAAAGGGAAGTACAAAAAAACACGTTCCAATATTGCAAAACCAGACAACTTCCCGAAATTTGGCTGCGAGGATGTCAGAAGATATGAAAAAAAAAAAAAGCAGGTCACCACTAGAGAACTGAACCTGCACAGAGAACACCATAAAAGACGTAAAACCAGAAACTATCATACGCATCTCACGCAAGTTCAGTCAAAGCGAGTCGGAGCCGAGATATATTGCGCATCGAAGGTCGCTGTCGCCGACGCATGATCGAAGGTCAATGATCACGTGCTCTACTGCCTGCCAAGATAACTCAGCTACCATCCCATCGTCATTACCGGAGGTTACGGAAAAAGACCACATGTTTCCTCTTTGCTTCCACCCACCTGCGGTTTACAATAACAAAACATCAGCAGAAAGAGGAGGTTCCACAAGGCATGTACAAAAATAAAGTACGATCTTCTGCGTGCCACGGAGTTCGTCTGCAAAGCGCAAACCAGGGGTGAAAATGACCCCTCCCCTTTTCCCTTAGATCTCTTGTTACTCTCGAAAACTGTTCGAAGGCAAAAAAATGGAACGCCCGCCCCCGAAGCAAGTGCATCTCGATGGCGTCATTTTTCCCTCCCTTCAGCAGCACAGCATATAGGCTGTGTTTCTACAATAACAGGTCTTTTTACCTTACCGTAATGGTAAATTTATTGGCGTTAATAACGGTTGTTTTTAATAAAAATAAGCTTACGAAAATTTTAGGATGAATAGCAAATTTTAGGTCTAATTTTAGGAATTTAAGGAGGGTCACAAAATATTAGGAATTTTAGGAATTTTAGGACGAATGCGATCCCTGATTAAGAAAAACATGAATTTATATAAGAAACATTTCGCACCGGAAACGCTCTCCAACACAGAAAGAATTTTTCAAATCAGACTCTTAGAAACAGAGATATCGACAAAAATAAAATGTGACTTTACGTCCCCTGGTGGGAAAACCATGCATTATTTTTAGGCATTCTCAAAAGGTTTTTCCATATGAGCGGTATCGGTCCAAGAAAAAAAAAATTAAGTCGAGTTTTCAGGAGCCCAGATTTTGCTACAAATATATCAGAAGCAGAAATTAACACTTATGCCCCCTGGTGGCCAAACCATTCTTTACCAAACATTAGAAATTATGTGAAAAATATTTTCCATCAAGTCTTGTATGCGATACAGGAAGAATTTTTCAAATCGGAGTTTTAGAAGCAGAAGTAATGCAGAAAGCGCAATTTACCTTTGAGTCCCCTAGCGGAAAGTCTATGATTTACTTGAAATTTTTGAATTTATAGGGAAAACATTTCGAATCAGAAACACTATCCAACAAAGAAGGAATTTTTTCAAATTGGATTCCTAGAAGTAGAGATATTGACAAAAATAAGATATACATCTGCGCTCCTGTCGTAGAAAACATGCATTTTTTCAAGAAGAAAATGTTCCTAAAAGGTTTGTCAACATGAGTAGTATCGGTCAACAAACGACTTTTTTTGCAATCGAGATTTTAGAAGCTCATATTTTGCTGCAAATACATCAGAAGCGGAAACTAAGAATTACGCCACCTGGTGGCCAAACCATTTTTACAAAAATTAGAAATTATGTGCAAAAGATTTCCCATCAGGAGCTGTATCCAGTGCAGAAAGAATTTTTCAAATCAGAGATTTAGAAGCAGGGATATAGGGGGAAAGCAATTTACCATTACGCCTCCTAGCGGAAAGTCTATGAATTACTTGAAAATTTTGAAATTATATGAAAAACATGTCACTCTGGAAACGCTATCCAACAAAGAAGGAATTTTTCAAATCGGACTCCTAGAAGTAGAGATATTGACAAAAATAAGATATACATCTACGCCCCCCCCCTGGCGGAGAAACCATGGAATATTTTAAGAGGAAAATATTCCGAAAAAGTTTATCGACATGAGTGGCATCAGTTCACGAAAGAAGTTTTTCGATTGAGATTTTAGAAGCTCAGATTTTATGACAAATACATGAGAAGCAAAATGAACCCTTACACCCCTGGTAGCCAAAGTATTATTTGCCAAAAATTAGAAATTATATGCAAAAGATTTTCCATCAGGAAGTGTATCCGCTGAAGAATTTTTTTCAAATCGGAGTTTTAGAAGAAGAGTTATCAGGAAAAATGTAATTTACTTTTACACCCCCTAGCGGAAAATCTATGCCTAATTTGAAAAAGCAACTATATCTAAAATACTCTTCGACATAAATGGAATCGAAAGATCAAAGAATTTTTTCAATCGGATGTTTAGAAGCAAATGTGTGGAATAAAACGTATTTTTGAATTCAACATCATCTGCATTTATTTACGCCCTCTAGCGGCGAAATTGTACATCGCAGAAAAAAAAAACCAAATGAAGGATTGTCATTCGCATATTTGAAGCTTCCCAATGCCAAAAGAATTTTTCAAATCAGACTAACAGTTGCAGAGATACCGTGGGTACAGACGGACGGACACACCGGTAACATAAGCATGATCTTTTTATTATAAAAGATCATGCTTATGCTATCGGTTTGTCCGTCATACATACATACATACATACATACTACTAAGCTGTTCTCTGATATTCAGAGGTTAGCTCCCCACAGAAAGAACTCTCTTTGTGTACTAGATGCCTCCAATTACAGCGATCTCGGCACACAGCTCGAGCTTCATTGACATCCATCACATGCCGCACACGAGACCTTTTGCAGACATCACTCCTTAATTTGGTCCTCCTATGATTTCCTTAGCCTTCATCTACCTTTCTTTCCTGCCACTTGGGCTAAAAAGATTTTCTTACTAAGCATCTCATCACCCATTCTTTCAACATGGCCAAACCACCTAAGAATATTAGTCTCCACCTTACTAACAACATTTTACCTAACATTACACATCTGCAACACATCTTCATTTGCATGTTCCTTTACTTTTCCTCCTCCTTTTCATAAATAACAATAGTTACTACACTATGCCACAAGTTACTTCCATACACAGCTGTGGATGTCTTTGATATTAAAATGTAGAGCAACAACAAAAAACATAAAATCTCAAATGAGACATTTTTTTATCTTTGAGAAAGGTGACTTTTGAGACATTTGAATTGCATATCTTTTGAACGGAACTAAAACTGGAAAGGAATATAACACAGTTTCTGAATTATAAAACTGTACACTACATCAATTTTTGCTCTTTCTTTTCAAACACTAGAGACACAGACTTGGAATGACTGAATGAATTAATGTGCATGCAAGTGGTTAGCAGACATGCATTAACATTCATTAATATGCATTAAATCAGATTGCAAACACAGAAAAAATTAAAATAATTTCACTATTAATAATGTCTAACACCATTCAAAAAAAAATTAACAGTCACAATATATATTTTTTATCAGCAGTACTAATACATTTAAAGACACAAACCTGTTCCTCAAGTAGCTGAACGTTTTCAGAAGAAATGTCTAATAAAAACACATTGGCTGCATTTGAAATGAAAACTTTGAGCATATTTTGCAGTCCAGCCTTCAGATAATTATGATCACTATGGATTGCCTTTAAATAGGAATCTTTTCTTAACCTAATTCCCATTGGCTCTTGATCGGAAGTGTATTCTGCATTCTACAGTTAATAAATAAAAAACGAAAAAAAATGAAAATGTCTAAGGAACAACACAAGAACATATCAAAACACTAGCCATTCAGCTCTTAACTAAATATGCATCACAAAACACTTGAAGATTTTATTAGGAAATTATGTTCTTTATAAAACTTTTTGAAATAATGAGGATATCAAAAGTGATAAATCTTTATACAAACACTGCTGCAAAATCAATCTTAATTTTTGTTTTGGAGAAATCATAGATTCTGGAAACTTAATCGAATTTTTGACCTTAACCTAAAGAAAACACTGTTCATTTTCAGAATTTATCTGTTTTTAGGATATAATGTGTTTACTGCTTTTCTTCCCCCCCCTCTCTCTCTCTCTCTCTCTTTCACTACTGCTTGAGAACGTTTAGTACCTAACTCTAAACCTAATTTTGCCTCATGCTTAACGCCACATTTTTTTTTTAATTTGCATCTTCTTTGGTTTAAAACAACACGTATATTATATATATCATCATCATCATCATTGTCAACCATTATCAATCCACTGCTGGACGAAGGTCTCCCCAAGTTTCCTCCACAACGGTCTGTCTTGTGCAAGTCTCCTCCATGTGACCCCTGCATACTTTCGAATTTCATCCACCCATCTCCCATGTGGTCTTCTTCTGGGTCTTTTCCTGTCCCTTGGAATCCAATCTAAAATTTCGGCTGTCCATCGATGATCTGTCCTTCTGGCAGTATGTCCAGCCCATTGCCATTTCAGGGATTTAACTCTGATCATGATGTCTTCCACTCTTGTCATTTTTCGGATCCACGAGTTCCTCTTCTTATCTCTCCTGGTTACACCAAGCATGCACCTCTCCATGCCTCTTTGAGTTGTCTGCAGCCTTTGTATGTCTCTTTTAGTTAAGGTCCACGTCTCTGCACCATACGTAAGCACTGGAAGGATGCATTGATCAAACACTTTTCTTTTAAGACATAATGGCATATTGCTCTTGAAAATTATGCTGTTTCTTCCAAAAGCTCTCCAGGCAAGTTTTGTACGCCGATTAATTTCTTCATCAATGTGACCCTCACTTGATATCTGCTGTCCAAGATAAACGTATGTGTCTGTTATCTCCAGCTTTTCTCCATCAATCGATAAATCTTCATTTCTTGTAAAAGCATTGAACATCACTTTTGTCTTCTGAAAGTTCATTTTTAATCCCACTTCTTTACTCTTGTCAGCAAGTTCCTGGATCATACTCTGCAGCTCTGATGGGGTAGTTGCAAAAATGACTACGTCATCAGCAAAACGAAGGTGGGTTAGATAATCTCCATTAATCTTTATCCCCTTGTTTTCCCAGCTCAGCGACTGAAAAACACCCTCCAATGGGCATTAAAGAGCTTCGGAGATATGGTGTCACCTTGTCTCACTCCCTTTCCAATTTTTACGTGTGTTGTATTTTCAAACAGCCTAATCTTTGCACTTGCATTTTCATAGATGTTATTAATAATATTAATGTATGCATCTTCAATACCGCAGGTTTTCAGAGCCATTGTAACTGCTGATGGTTTCACCGAATCAAAGGCTTTTTCATAATCAATTAAAGCCATGCACAATGGAAGTTCATATTCCCTCGCTCTTTCAATTAGTTCTCTCAGCACGTGGATATGATCTATTGTGCTGTAGCCACTCCTGAATCCAGCTTGTTCTCTCGGTTGAGCCATGTCCAGTGTTACCTTCAAGCGGTGTGAAAGAACTTTAGTGAAGATTTTATAAACTACTGATAGGAGGCTGATAGGTCTGTAGTTTCCGAGATCCTCAATGTCACCTTTCTTATGTAGCAGGATCATTGTAGCGGTGTTCCAATCCTCAGGAATCTTTCCTTCATTAAGGCATCGAGTGAAAATTTGGGCGAGTACTGTTTCAATTTCTCCACTTGCTTCTTGTATGATGTCTACAGTAATTCCATCTTCTCCTGGAGCTTTTCCCCGCTTCATGTTCTTGATTGCATGTGCAACTTCTGCTGGAAGGACTGGAGGAACTCTGGTACTGGTATCTTTCATGATGTCTGGAGTGCATATATCATCCCTTTCATATAATTTGGAGTAGAAATCTTTCACTCTTGTCAAAATTTCGCCTCTATTTCTTGTTACAGAACCATCTTCTTTTCTCAGTGCCATAATCTGTTTTCTTCAATTACTGAGATGTCCCTTTGCTATCTTTAGGCTTTGGTTGTTTTCAATTGCTTTCCTCACTAGTTCACAGTTGAATTTTCTTACGTCTTCAGTGATACTTTTATTATATATATATATATATATATACATATAATATATATAATATATATTATATATATAATTTTTTTTATATATATAATATATATTATATATATTATATGTATATACATATATATATATATATATATATATAACGACTCGTTATCCAACTATCGAGAAGATACCAGGCTCAGATTATTCAAACTTATGCACCCACCACAAGTCATCCTGAAGAAGAAATTGAAGAATTTTATGAGGAAATTCGTCATCTAAATAATAAAGGTAAGCAGCACTTGAAGATAATTATGGGAGATTTCAATGCAAAAATAGGGCACCGGCAACAGAATGAAACTTCAGTAGGTAAATTCGGTCACGGCAACAGAAACCAGCGTGGAAATACTCTCGTTGAGTTTGCAGAGGCAGAAGGATTTTCATCTTGAATTCCTTTTTCAAGAAAAAGCCACACAGGAAATGGACATGGAGACATCCAATTGGGACGACAAGTGAAATTGATTTTATTATGTGTAACAAAAAAATTCGTCGTCGAAGACTGCAGTGTGCTGAACAAGTTCAACACAGGTAGTGACCATAGATTGGTGAGATGTAAGATGCACCTCAACACTAAACTGGAACGTGGCAAGCTCATAAGACAAACAAAATGTATTGACATAACCAACCTTAAAAAACACCATAATACTTTCAAGTTGGAACTGAAGAACAGATTCTCTGCTTTAGAAGGCCTAACATCGGAAGAAGTGGATATTTCGGAAGTTAACAGAAAAGTAACCAAAGCTCTTATGGAAACAGCAACAAAATTAGCTGGGTCTAAGAACAAGTTGCATGTAAACAAATTATCAGGAAAAACCAAAATGTTGATGCAAAAAGAAGAGAGATGAGGACAACTAAAGAAGATGTGACTTCCAAAGTGGAATATATAGAGCTATGCAAGACAGCACGAAAAAGTATCACTGAAGACGTAAGGAAATTCAACTGTGAGCTAGTGAGGAAAGCAATTGAAAACAACCAAAGCCTAAAGATAGCAAAGGGACATCTCAGTAAGGGAAGAAAACAGATTATGCCTCTGAGAAAAGAAGATGGTTCTATAACAAGAAATAGAGGCGAAATTTTGACAAGAGTGAAAGATTTCTACTCCAAATTATATGAAAGGGATGATACATGTACTCCAGACATCATGAAAGGTACCAGAGTTCTTCCAGTCCTCCCAGCAGAAGTTGCTCATGCAATCAAGAACATGAAGCGGGGGAAAGCTCCAGGAGAAGATGGAATTACTATAGACATCATACAAGAAGCAAGTGGAGAAATTGAAACAGTACTTGCCCAAATTTTCACTCGATGCCTTAATAAAAGGAAGATTCCTGAGGATTGGAACAATGCTACAATGATCCTGCTACATAAAAAAGGTGACATTGAGGATCTCAGGAACTACAGACCTATCAGCCTCCTATCAGTGGTTTATAAAATCTTCACTAAAGTTCTTTCACACCGCTTGAAGGTAACACTGGACATGGCTCAACCGAGAGAACAAGCTGGATTCAGGAGTGGCTACAGCACAATAGATCATATCCACGTACTGAGAGAACTAATTGAAAGAGCGAGGGAATATGAACTTCCATTGTGCATGGCTTTTATCGATTATGAAAAAGCCTTTGATTCGGTGAAACCATCAGCAGTTACCACGGCTCTGAAATCCTGCGGTATTGAAGATGCATACATTAATATTATTAATAACATCTATGAAAATGCAAGTGCAAAAGATTCGGCTGTTTGAAAAATACAACACACATAAAAATTGGAAAGGGAGTGAGACAAGGTGACACCATATCTCCGAAGCTCTTTAATGCCACATTGGAAAATGTCTTTCAATCACTGAACTGGGAAAACAAAGGGATAAAGATTAATGGAGATTATCTAACCCACCTTCGTTTTGCTGATGACGTAGTCATTTTTGCAACTAGCCCATCAGAGCTGCAGAGTATGATCCAGGAACTTGCTGACAAGAGTAAAGAAGTGGGATTAAAAATGAACTTTCAGAAGACAAAAGTGATGTTCAATGCTTTTACAAGAAATGAAGATTTATCGATTGATGGAGAAAAACTGGAGATAACCGATACGTATGTTTATCTTGGACAGCAGATATCAAGTGAGGGTCACATTGATGAAGAAATTAATCGGCGTACAAAACTTGCCTGGAGAGCTTTTGGAAGAAACAGCATAATTTTCAAGAGCAATATGCCATTATGTCTTAAAAGAAAAGTGTTTGATCAATGCATCCTTCCAGTGCTTACGTATGGTGCAGAGACGTGGACCTTAACTAAAAGAGACATACAAAGGCTGCAGACAACTCAAAGAACCATGGAGAGGTGCATGCTTGGTATAACCAGGAGAGATAAGAAGAGGAACTCGTGGATCCGAAAAATGACGAGAGTGGAAGACATCATGATCAGAGTTAAATCCCTGAAATGGCAATGGGCTGGACATACTGCCAGAAGGACAGACCATAGATGGACAGCCGAAATTTTAGATTGGATTCCAAGGGACAGGAAAAGACCCAGAAAAAGACCACATGGGAGATGGGTGGATGAAATTCGTAAATATGCGGGAGTGACATGGAGGAGACTGGCACAAGACAGACCGTTGTGGAGGAAGCTTGGGGAGACCTTCGTCCAGCAGTGGATTGATAATGGTTGACAATGATGATGATGATGATGATATATATAATATATATAATATATATATATATGGGGAGACTGAGGGCCAAGATTTAAGTTGTAGAGTCATTTTGGAGGTGTTTGGCCATAACTCACCACGCTGGCCAAGCGGGTTGGCGAGTGTGCGGGACTGACATGGAGGAGACTGGCACAAGACAGACCGTTGTGGGGGAAACTTGGGGAGACCTTCGTCCAGCAGTGGATTGATAATGGTTGACAATGATGATATATATATGGGATGTAAGGTCAGGTGATGCGCAACATCACAGCCTCTCCTTGACAAATGTCAACCCCGCCTTCTCGTGGTGCATCCTGTTCCCACTAAAGGGGCTCTGACGACCGCCTATAGCGGTATAACTATACCATTGGGATTAGAGGAAATGCTATCCCACACTCACCAACCCGCTTGGCCAGCGTGGTGAGGTGAGTTATGGCCAAACCCCTCCAAAATGACTCCACAACTTAAATCTTTGCCCTCAGTCTCCGGCAGCCGGAATGTACCTGGCCAAAGCAGCTGCCAGTGTGACAGGAAGGCAGAGGGTGCTAAGAATCACCAGAGGATTGGACTAGGCTGCCATTTGATGCTGATCTTGGCTACTTACAATGGGCGCTCCCTATCTTCTGATTCAAGACTTCTTGAATTGGAAGAGGAACTACAAAGGGTCAAGTGAGACATCATCGGGCTAAGTGGGGTAAGGAGAAAAGGAGAAGATCTCATTGAACTGAGAAGTGGACATCTCTTCTACTATTGTGGAACAGATACTGGCAGAACTAGTGGTGTTGGATTTATAATAAACAAGAAACTGAAGGATAAAGTTGTAGAAGTTGAAAGTTACTCTGACAGAGCTGCACGACTCGTTATCCAACTCTCGAGAAGTTACCAGGCTCAGATTATTCAAACTTATGCACCCAACACAAGTCATCCTGAAGAAGAAATTGAAGAATTTTATGAGGAAATTCGTCATCTAAATAATAAAGGCAAGCAGCACTTCAAGATAATTATGGGAGATTTCAATGCAAAAATAGGGCAACGACAACAGAATGAAACTTCAGAAGGTAAATTCGGTCACGCCAATAGAAACCAGCGCGGAAATACGCTCGTAGAGTTTGCCGAGGCAGAAGGGTTTTTCATCATGAACTCCTTTTTCAAGAAAAAGCCACAAAGGAAATGGACATGGAGGCATCCCAATGGATGGACAAGTGAAATTGATTTTATTATGTGTAACAAGAAATTTGTCATGGAAGACTGCAGTGTGCTAAACAAGTTCAACACAGGTAGTGACCATAGAATTGTAAGATGTACCTCGATGCTAAACTCGAGCATGGCAAGCTCATGAAACAAAGTGTATTGACGTGACCAACCTTAAGAAACATCATAATACCTTCAAATTGGGACTGTTCCTCAGTCCCAATTTGAAGGTATTAGAGAAGTGGACATCTCTGAAGTTAACAGAAAAGTAACCAAAGCTCTTATGGAAACAGCAACAAGATTAGCTGGGTGTACGAACAAGTTGCATGTGAACAAATTATCAGGAAAAACCAAAATGTTGATGCAAAAAAGAAGAGAGATGAGGACAACTAAAGAAGATGTGACTTCCAAAGTGGTATATATAGAGCTATGCAAGACAGTACGAAAAAGTATCACTGAAGACGTAAGGAAATTCAACTGTGAACTAGTAAGGAAAGCAATTGAAAACAGCCAAAGCCTAAAGATAGCAAAGGGACATCTTAGTAAGGGGAAAAACAGATTATGGCACTGAGAAAAGAAGATGGTTCTGTAACAAGAAATCGAGGTGAAATTTTGACAAGAGTGAAAGATTTTTACTCCAAATTATATGAAATGGATGATACATGTACTCCAGACATCCCGAAAGGTACCAGTACCAGAGTTCTTCCAGTCCTCCCAGCAGAAGTTGCACATGCAATCAAGAACATGAACAGGGGAAAGCTCCAGGAGAAGATGGAATTACAGTAGACATCATACAAAAAGCAAGTGGAGAAACTGAAACAGTGCTCGCCCAAGTTTTCACTCGATGCCTTAATGAAGAGAAGATTCCTGAGGATTGGAACAACGCTACAATGATCCTGCTACATAAAAAAGGTAACATTGAGGATCTCAGGAACTACAGACCTATCAGCCTCCTATCAGTGGTTTATAAAATCTTCGCTAAAGTTCTTTCACACCGCTTGAAGGTAACACTGGACATGGCTCAACCGAGAGAACAAGCTGGATTCAGGAGTGGCTACAGCACTATAAATCATATCCACGTACTAAGAGAACTAATTGAAAGAGTGAGGGAATGTGAACTTCCATTGTGCATGGCTTTTATCAATTATGAAAAGGACTATGATTCAGTGAAACCATCAGCAGTTACAATGGCTTTGAAATCCTGCGGTATTGAAGATGCATACATTAATATTATTAATAACATCTATGAAAATGCAAGTGCAAAGATTTGGCTGTTTGAGAATACAGCACACATAAAAATTGGAAAGGGGTGAGACAAGGTGACACCATATCTCCCAAGCTCTTTAATGCCACATTGCAAAATGTCTTTCAATCACTGAACTGGGAAAACAAAGGGATAAAGATTAATGGAGATTATCTAACTCACCTTCATTTTGCTGATGATGTAGTTATTTTTGCAACTACCCCATCAGAGCTGCAGAGTATGATCCAGGAACTTGCTGACAAGAGTAAAGAAGTGGGATTAAAAATGAACTTTCAGAAGACAAAAGTAATGTTCAATGCTTTTACAAGAAATGAAGATTTATCGATTGATGGAGAAAAGCTGGAGATAACAGATGCATACGTTTATCTTGGACAGCAGATATCAAGTGAGGGTCACATTGATGAAGAAATTAATTGGCATACAAAACTTGCCTGGAGAGCTTTTGGAAGAAACAGCATAATTTTCAAGAGCAATATGCCATTATGTCTTAAAAGAAAAGTGTTTGATCAATGCATCCTTCCAGTGCTTATGTATGGTGCAGAGACGTGGACCTTAACTAAAAGAGACATACAAAGGCTGCAGACAACTCAAACAAGCATGGAGAGGTGCATGCTTGGTGTAACTAGGAGAGATAAGAAGAGGAACTCGTGGATCAGAAAAATGACAACAGTGGAAGACATCATGATCAGAGTAAAATCCCTGAAATGGCAATGGGCTGGACATACTGCCAGAAGGACAGACCATCGATGAGCAGTCGAAATTTTTAGATTGGATTCCAAGGGACAGGAAAAGACCCAGAAGAAGACCACATGGAAGATGGGTAGATGAAATTCGAAAGCATGCGGGAGTAACATGGAGGAGACTGACGCAAGACAGACCGTTGTGGAAGAGGCTTGGAGAGACCTTCGTCCAGCAGTGGATTGATAATGGTTGACAATGATGATATATACATTTAAAAATAAGATAATCAAAATAGCTAATGTTGTGAATGACAGACTAAAAGTTTTTCATTGTGATACTCCATGTGTAGCTTATTTACTCCAATATATAACTTAGCTCTTCCCATGTGCATTCCATCATTTCTAGAGCAACATTTGACAAAATATAAAACTTGAATCAGCGAGTAATTTGTACGCAATAATAATTTACCTGAATCTATCAGGCTAAACCACCTGACAAGAGAAATATCAAGTGGTTACACAAACAATTTAAAAATACTGGCAACACTGAGATTCTAAAGTCTACAGGACACCTGAAAACTCAAGAAACCACTGAGCACATCCATGAGCCATATTAAAAAAAATTGAAAAAATGAATTATCCAAGATTTTTTCTATTAAGCTTACTTATATGGTAAAATCCATTCAATAAAAGTAACTTCCCTACAAAATTTAGAAAGCTACAGTTACTCTGAAAATGTTGGACATCACATGGTATGAATTACAAGTTATATGTATGCTGAGCAGCACATGGAGTTTATCATATTGAACATACTAAGCCATAATAATATAATTAAAAAAAACTTAACACTCAAATTAATTGTCAGTTGGAATACCTATTATGGGTTTTCTTAAATTTTAAGTACAGTGAAACCCCCAATCACAGTCACCAATAGCACTGTAGAAAAGTGACCACTGTTCTAAGATTAGATCCAAGTTAATATTGTTTTACAGCTTCATTTATTAAAAGCAAAATGATGTTATGAAACTTATGCACACAAATACTGCTAAGTACCTTTTCACAATGCTAAATAAAACAGAGTACATTTTATTACAAATTATTGTGATGCATATTATACTGTAGTTAATTAAAGTATTGATTTCTTGATTGAATATATTATTCTTTCAGAGTTCACTTCCTTCACAGGCATCAGCCTTTAAAGAAAATGTTATCTGTTAGACACAGAATGGAAAATCAGATCAGTTTCATCCCCATTGAAAATGTTTCAATCTTCATATTCAGAAACATTAATTCTTCAGTGCGCTTTTCCACACTCCTGCTGCTTCACTGAAGCAGCAGTGGATTCTTCACACATCATGGGGGGGGGCAATGTTACCTGCAACAAACACTAGTTTGGTCAGAGTGGTAGAATATTGAGCCTATGAGTTGACTACTTTGTCCTCTTTACCTATTTAATGCATCACACTGAAAACATCATTATTAAAACACAGTATCTCCAACCTTAACTATTACTACTTAACTATGATATGCTGCTGATGTTTTCCTTAGTAGTATAAAGACTTCCTGACTCTTAATCTCTTTAAAGTTCCCATCTACAGTTTTTTCTGGGGTTTTTTTTCTTAATTTTTTTCATGTTCTTCTTGTTTTAAATAAAAAATAAAAAGCAACACATATTCCTTTGATCTCCAGCGTAAATAATTAACTTCACACGCCTTTCTTTCTGTAGAAAACCTATGGCAGCCACACACAATTTCTCACTTCTCTAATATAGGTAGTTCTTACAAAACCTACAACCTCTAAAATCTCATATCTACCATGCAATTTTTATCTGTAAAGATCCTCTCATTAAAGACGCATATTTTACCTATCGAACAGATGGCAATAACCATTTACCCCATCCTCTACTGAAGTTGTTCAAACTGATCTCTAAACTCAATACAAAAAATAGTTTCCACTATCTCCCTTCTTCTTTGGAAACATTACTACTTTTGTAGGATCTATTCTTTGCCATTCTACAGAAGCTTACAAGATTTCAAAACTCATCAAAAAATTTTGGGGGTACCAGTTATAGGCATCAAACCTCATCTTTTCACTACAAAAAAAAATAGAAACTAGAGACCCTATTGTTCTCCTTTGAACTTTACCAGAGTTATACGGAGTGATTCATAAAGAAGTATACAGTTTCCAGATGCTGTAAAACAGTAACAGTTGAAGACACTGATCACAACTGCGAACCATTAGGTAGATGTACTCATAAAGTTTGTGTCCTACTACTGAGAGAAGTGACGTAGGCGACAGCGCGTGTCATGTGACTAGTCTGTCAAAATGGCAGCGTCTGCAGTGGAGAAGGCGTTTTGTGTTCTTGAATTGAGCAAAACAGAATCTGTAACTGTTGTGCAATGCATTTTCAATCATGATTCGGAAAAGAACCTCCAACCAGAAAATCTCTCTACGATTGGCATAAAAAGTTTGAAACTACGGGCTGCTTGTGCAAACTTAAAAGTCCTGGATGACCGCGTGTATCGGAAGAAGTCGTCGATAATGTTTGCACCGCCATTCAACGAAGCCCAGGAAAATCAATGCGGAGGGTGAGTCGTGAAGTGCAGATTTCACAGCCCATTGTCTGGAGAATTATGAGAAAGAAGCTGAAATAATTCCATACGAAGTGAAGATGTTGCAAAATCTCACTGACCTTGACAAGACGAAGCTCTTTGAATTTTGTGCCGAAATGCAGCACCGTTTTGAAAATGACGATTTTGCCGATCAGTTAGTTTTCACCGTTGAAGCTACATTTCACATGAGTGGTCAGGTAAACAAGCACAATGTTCACTTTTGGAGAACGCAGAATCCCAGAATTACAGTGCAACACATGCAAGATTCCCCTAAGGTAAATGTGTTCTGTGCTGAAAGAAAGTGTACGGCCCCTTCTTTTTTCATGAAAAAACTGTCACGGGAGGCTCTTTTCTGGATATGTTAAGTCTTTGGTTGATGCTACAGTTGCAGGACGACAGTGACATCTTTATTCTCCAATTGGATGGTGCACCACCGCACTGGTTAGGCGACGTGCGAGATTATATCGATGAACATCTTCCTCACCGATGGATTGGACGAGCTGCGGACTACATACAACATGCCACTGACCCAATGGCCACCCAGGAGTCCTGACTTAACATCTTGTGACTTTTTCCTGTGGGGGTACGTAAAGGACAAGGTATTCGCCCCTCCCCTTCCTGTTGATCTAGCGGAGCTGAAACAGCTTATCACAGCCACTATCACTGCAGTTGATTCAGATATCTTACCTCGCGCTTGGACGGAAATGGATTACCGGCTCGATGTGTGTCGTGTGACTAAGGGTGCACACATAGCCCATTTGTGACTAAAAAAACTTGAAACATTCCCCTAGAATTCTGTTACAGGTAACATAAAATATCTTACATTGTTCTTGTTTTATAGTGCATTGAAACTGTATACTTCTTTATGAATCACCCTGTATAATCTGTCCTAATCATTACAGCTACTGGAGAAATATGTTGCATCCATAGTTACACTCATTCGAATCACTTCTGAACAGCTTAACATAGAACAAATATTACACAGAGTAAAACATATTATAGCACTTGTCATAAACTAAATTATTATAACAGTTCAGAAATCCCTTCCTTTAAACTAATAGTTGTAATAAAATACACCTTCCAATATGCCACAAGAATTTCTGACAATTTTCATTTTCTATTTAGAGCAACATGTATTTTAATTATGAATCACTTATAATAACTCATATAAAAATTAAAGTCTGAATTAAAGATCTGATATCAGTATTAAGTGCAGCCATTTTTGCATAAATTTTTGTTTTCTCTTCTAAGATACGTTATTTACATTATCACTTTTAAATATTGCAGTACCACTTACTTACTTAAGTAATAAAGAATTTCTGCACATATATGAGGTGTATGTGAATAGTTCATGTGCTGAAGCAACTGAATTCCCACTGTATCTGTTAGCAGTACTATAAGCAGATGACATTGTTTCTACAATCTCTTTTAAGTGTAAGGAAAATTGGTTACCCATGTATTTAAGATATTTGTGCAACAGTCAAAAAATTATAGTGATTCTCTGAAACTCCACCAGAGGCAAAAAACTAAAAGCCACTTTCTGGGTCAGCAGTTTGGTTTCATTATAGTGTCCAAAAGGCCTCCCCGCAGAATAGTGAAATCACTCTAAAAGCTCTTGTCTTATTGAAATTGTTTCCACTGCAGTGATACCAAACTGAAAGTCCAGAAAGTTGATGCTCATTCTTTGCCTCATGCAAAGCTAAAAAAACAACAACAATTAATTGGCTATTGCATGCACATCTTGAGGGCACTTAATTTTATTCCATACATCTAGGAAGATTTTAGACACAATTTCAGATACTTTTGGTACTGCCAACTGCCAGTGTGGTACTGCTATTTCTTCATTACATTACATTTTTAATATACTTTATATGTATGAGGGATGTTCCAAAAATTTTGAGACTGCTCAAGCAACACAGTAACCACAATATGAGATTTGGAGACACTATTTAATGCATGATGTAGTAACTTGTGATGCAAACCTTCATAAGGTTTTAAAAAGAGGTTTACTAAAATATAGACTAAAATATTACACAAGTTAAAAACACACAGATAAACGAGATCTTTCGACCTGACATTCAGGTCATCAACAGGTTTTGCTGAAAAAACACTGTGGTTATAGGTGGTCACCCTACATTATACACTGCCGGACAATTGCTAAGGACGGATGACAATAGCAACGATAGCAACCATAAAATGGAAGGCAGGAAAATGTGGAAATTAGCATAAGTGCGGGATACAGTAAGACGTGTTGTGCGTATGCAAATTTTGGATTGCCGAACTTGTTCGTGACGTCGTAGCGCTGATAAGTGATATAAAGGATTTGACGCGTATTGACCGTTGTTGTTCAAACGCAAAGTTGAAAGGGAAAGAATCAATTGACGAACTTGCAATTTTCAGTATGTCTTCCCGACATCACCTACATGATTTTACGTGTGGCCGTATTATTGGCAAGATTGAAGAAGAGCGAAAAATAACAGATGTTGCCAGGGAGTTTGACGTCAGCCACAGAGTTGTTTCAAGGCTTTGGAAATCATTTCAAACAAATGGAGAGTGTAGCAAACGTCACGGGGCAGGTCGTGTTCGCACTACGACACCTGCAGAAGATCGGTACATAGTGCTATCAACAAAAAGACACCAGCGCAGCACAGCTAGTGAGGTAGCAAATCAGTTTATGGCTGCTACTGGCAAGCGGATCTCCCGAAAAACTGTCGCTAGACGTTTTCATGAAGGAGGATTATACGCCCACCGTCCTGTTGTGTGCATCCCATTGTCCAGACGTCACCATACCGCCCGTTTGCAATGGTGCCATTAACATCGCAATGGGACTGATAACGACTGGTCTGCTGTCCTCTTCTCAGATGAGAGTAGATGCAGTCTATCGTCTGATTGTCGCCGACAACTGATCTGGCGTGACAGTGGTCTGCATATTGTCCAGCAAACATACAGGAAAGGGACCGATATCCAACATGTAGTGTCATGGTATGGGCTTGCATCATGATCAATGGCCATACGTCCCTCTATGTGCTTCCAACTGGGACTATGACTGACCAATGATACATTAATGATGTTCTGCTACCTCACGTTCGCATGTTTCGTGGTGCTGTCGGTGATAGATTCATTTTCATGGACGACAACGCAGCATGTCACCGAACAGTCTCTGTCCAGGAGCGTCTTGAGAGCGAGGATATTCAACGCCTCGTATGGCCAGCACGTTCTCCAGATCTGAATCCCATTGAAAATGTGTGGGATGCTTTGGGGAGGAGTCTTGCTGGTCGCCAATGCCCTCCAATAAACAAGGACACCCTCATCCGTGCACTGACAGAGGAATGGGATAAATGACCCCAACAGCTGCTTGATAATGTTGTGCAAAGCATGACACGACGTGTGGAATCTTGCATCGCCCTCCATGGTGGCCATATCCCGTATTGACATCTTACGCCGGAACGCCTGCGGACGGTAATTGCATTTTTCACGTTTACGTATTCTGCACAAAATGGCCTGTTTGTCTCTTGAACACGTTCCAAAGCCTTCTGGATTTCAGAGCACAGTAAATTGTCTTTCTTGTAATGTCCTGGCATTCTGACATTATTTTATTTCACTTGGCATCCAACCACACTTACTTTTTTATGCGCTATATAGCCATTTATGATCCGTCCTTAGCAATTGTCCAGCAGTGTATATACCAAGGCAAGAATGGCATATCACGACACTGCACATGCGCACAAATGATACAAAATACATCACCAATAACAAAATAATATGTGGTCCACATTAAAAATACTATTTACAATGTAAGACAGTTAGAGTTTTGTCTAAGTTGTAAGTCTGCTGTTTATTTTATGTTTATTAATACACAATTTCCATGCGGAAGGTATCACATATGGCATATCATCATCACAACATTTTTCTTGCACGAGATGGATACAAATACTTCCAGTGAATAATGTCATGTTTTTATTGTCTGCTGTTGTTATTGCTTTGCCTGCATCCCAGTTTGGATCATATGTTCCAGTTTCAACAAGATGTGCTAAAGCCGTGGCTCTCAACCCTGAACGAATATCGTACCTACGCTCCAACATGCGAATTTTGACGCTACACTGCGTGGAGCCTATATATACTTTGTCGACCAGGTTGGGGTCCTGGGGTGTGAGGGTATGGAGTATACTCCATGTTTTTGCTCCAATGTTATAGAATCACGATCTTGCCTAATAATGGAAAAAAGGTTTTTTGTTCTCACCCTAAAGTTCAAAGTAAACCTCTTACATATATTTTTCGTAGCGATCACACATTCAGGTATATATAGTCCATTGCACCAACGAATCTTGTAGTTCTAGTTTCTTGTTGTAATGAAGTAAAAAGCAATCTTTGGTGATTCGCTAAAAGGCATCTCACACATTCGCGTTAGTATCCATTTGCAATAGCTATATTAAAAATTTGTTTTAGTTCCAAGCGTCGTCGTCATAAACCAGATCAATGAGTGAATGCTCTACGAATTAAATATCAAAATGCAGCCAACTTGTAAGATGAGGGGTGGAAAGAGGAGTTTGGAATAATAATGGGTTGGTAAGTGGGTTTTCTGTAAACAGAATAACTTAATTTAAATGAGTTAGGGTCGCTTTTGATGAGGAAATCTAGAAACGGAAGAGTAAACCGCATTTCGCATTCGAGTGAGAAATTAATAGTTAAACATTGATTACACAACAAGTTGAAAAAATAGTGCAGATCATCCTGAGAGTGACTCCAAAAAGCAAAATGTCATCCACATACATACCTTATGAATAGTAATGGTCTGTAAGGACACTCGCTAAGCACTTTGTTTTCACGCTGCTGTAACACCAACTCGGCCAGAACCGCAGACGAAGGTGATCCCATATGGGTACCCCTTTTTGCCGGTAAAAGGTTCCATTATATCAAAAGAATGTACGCTTGGCCACAAATTTTAGGGCTGAGATTATAGACTGAATCTCCATGGGAGAGTATTTGGCTTGAACATATAGCCTTTCTTCAACAATGTCGTGTGCCAAGTCTATCGGGACACTGGTGTATAAGGATATTACATCAATACAGTACATAACAAATGATTGTTTCCCATGGTCAAAACGTTTATTCTTTTCAATGTCCTGTAATGAACTTCTAATGGAGTAATTAGATCCCAAAGTCAATGGTGTCAATAATATGGCCAAGGCCTTTTCCAAGTTTCTGGTGGGTGAGACACATGAAGATACAAGGGGGTGTAGTGGGTGATTAGGCTTGTGCATCTTTATTTTCCCAAAGATTTCCGGTGTTCTTGTGCCTGTAGGTGGATTCATGCTGTTGAGTATGCACAACGGAAATTGCTCCTGGCTTTTTAGCTTTTGCATTGTGGCTACAGTGGCGGGGAGTGGGGTCACAATGAATGATATCGTGTGGAATCTGTTCTATTGCTTCATGCATTTTTTGTTGATAGTCCTGTTTATCTAATATCACTATCTGTTGAGTCTTGTCGGCACAAACAATTGCAACCCTTGGGTCATGAGCAAGGGCACTTAATTGCTGTTTTTCAAGTGATAAAGCCCTGTGATATTCAGAGTAATTTGGACTATGTAATTCCGGCTCCACATTTTTTATTAACAGCTTTTGCCACTGTAATTCTTGCTTCATCCCTTTCTTCTGTGGGCAAAGCACAGATAATGTTCTCAACCTGTGGAATAGTCTTAATAGGATTAATGTGACATGTGGATAGCTGAATTTATAACCTCTATTAAGTGCCCTTTGTAATACTGGATTTAATTGAATTGTACTTAAATTAATGAATTTTGGGTTACCGGGGGGGGGGGGGTTTCGATTGTGATGATACAATTTCAGTTTGACACCGTAATGCAGATGATACAAGATTTCTTAATTTTCCAATGTGGCGCATTGCAACAACATTCACTTTGCTTTCAATCATGGCATGCAGCACAGTTAAGTTACGATTGAAAAGCAATGGATACACCTGGTTATTCAAGTGGGAGTATGTTAAATATGACCTACGCCCAAGGAAATCCAATAAACCACGCTTAAGCCTGATTTCCGTATTCAGTCTTTTTGCTCGGCAACACGAAGCACATGATGATCTTGTTTAGAAATTGTCATATGAGATAGCGTAAGGTATCTTGGGATTATGTTAGGTTCTGGGCAATTTGTTAGAAATCTTTTAGTGAATCACCAAAGATTGCTTTTTACTTCATTACAACAAGAAACTAGAAACTGCAAGATTCGTAGGTGCAATGGACTATATACCTGAATGTGTGATCGCAATGAAAAATATATGTAAGAGGTTTACTTTGGATTTTGGGGTGAGAACAAAAAACCTATTTTCCCTTATTAGGCAAGATCGTTATTCTATAACATTGGAGCAAAAACATGGAGCAAAACATACCCCTTACACCCCAGGACCCCAACCTGGTCGACAAAGTATATATAGGCTCCACACAGCATAGCGTCAAAATTC
Organism: Macrothele yani; assembly: GCA_039090855.1. Taxonomy (NCBI): domain Eukaryota; kingdom Metazoa; phylum Arthropoda; class Arachnida; order Araneae; family Macrothelidae; genus Macrothele; species Macrothele yani. The sequence goes on along the minus strand of CM077016.1, from coordinate 67,486,105 downwards.
GCATGTTGGAACATAAGTATGATATTAGTTCAGGGTTGAGAGCCATGGCTTTAGCACGTCTTGTCGAAACTGGAACATATGATCCAAACTGGGATGCAGTTAAAGCATTAACAACAGCAGACAATAAAAACATGACATTATTCGCTGGAAGTATTTGTATCCATCTCGTGCAAGAAAAATGTTGTAATGATGATATGCCATATGTGATACCTACCGCATGGAAATCGTGTATTAATAAACATAAAATGAACAGCAACTATCTTACATTGTAAATAGTATTTTTAATGTGGACTACGTATTATTTTGTTCTTGGTGATGTATTTTGTATCATTTGTGAGCATGTGCAGTGTCGCGATACGTCATTCTTGCCTTGGTATATATAATGTAGGGTAACCACCTGTAACTATAGTATTTTTTCAGCAAAAACCTGATGATGACTCAGGTCAAAAGATCTCTTTTATCTGTTTTTTTTTTTTGTAATATTTTAGTCTATATTTTAGTAAACCTCTTTTTAAAACCTGATGAAGGTTTGCATCACAAGTTACTACATCATGCATTAAATAGTGTCTCCAAATCATATTGTCATACTCTGCACGAAGAAATCAAGATTCTTGAATACACAGTAACCTATAGTGTTACGTGAAACAAACCTATTTTCCTGACATCTCAGACAGCATTGCACACTGGGAGACATTTGCACCTGCTTGCGTTGCATCATTCTTTCTCTCTCTCTTGCGGAGTTCAGGCAGGTATCTAACATGGATTTGAAACATAAGAAAGAGTAAGGGTGAAATTTTGTGAGCACTTAGAAAATACTGACCAAAATGTTTCATCTAATAAAAAGGGACTTCAGAGATTTGGCTATCTCATATGCGAGTGTTTTCCAGTGGCATAAGCATTTTTCAAGTGGTGTAGAAACCTATGAAGATGAACTGCAAAGTGGAAGACCATTCACCTCAGAAGATAACAACGATCAGGCAATGACTGATGTCATGGTACAAGACCTCTGTCTAACACAATCTGTGCTATTGCTCAGCAGATGCAGAATTGTGTGGCACATGCTTATGAGATTATTTATGGCACTCTTGGTAATTGGAAAGTCCCCACCCAGTGGGTGCCGTGACAGCTGTCGGAAGAGCAGCAAAGTCAGCATGTCATGACCTGTCAGCAGTGGAAAAGCAAGTCAGCAGTGGAAAAGCAAGATCCTGCTTTCCTGAACACAGTAGTAATGTGCAATGAGACTTAGTTTCACCATTACAACCCAGAGACAAGGTGGGCATTGTCACAATAAAAGCATACAGAAAGCCCTCAATTCAAGAAAACCAAAGTGCAGCCCAATGCAAGAAAGAGGTTTCCACTATGCATATGTCCTCGAGGATAAACCGAAACAAAAGAACTGCCAAAAAGTGGCTAGATTTTGGCACACGAGGTGGAGTGCTTCATCAAGATAACACTCCAGTGATTAGCTAAAGCATTGTTTCCTGGTGTATACAGTCTGTTTTGCTAATGCAATTTTGCAGCAATGGCAAGTTAATAATTTTTATGCAATACACTCACAGAAGCAGCTACTATGAAAAATGAAACATTTTCTTACATACAAAATTTGTCAAGCTCTAAAACAGTATTACCTCGCTCCAAAATGTTTCAGGACAATCATACTGAACATTAACATAAGGAAAAGATGCAAAAATGTGTTTAGTTTTGTTGATAATGATATTCCAAGCAAGAATTTTAAGTGCATGATTTCTTTAGTTGAGTTTACAATTGTGTTTTGCATTATGTAGTGTAAAATGTTCTGATGAATACACATTCATGGAACAAATTCTCATTTAATGTTTTTCATCGTAAAAAATGTGAAAATAGTGCTACTCATTTGCTCTTTAAAATCTTCAAGTTTTAGCTTCAAGAGACAGTTCTTCAAACTGAAGTTCAAACATGCCAGTTAACGCATCCCAGTGGAGTAGTTATAAAAAAGTTTGTGAATTATCTGAAATAACTAAACTATTCTTAGCTGGGTTTATTTACAAATTAATGCCCTTTTCTTGTGTGGTTCCTCTCCCTTATTCCTTAATTTAGCAGATCAGTAACAGATATGTGCTCACAGTCGGGTGATATTGAAATTTATATTAATTTAATCTTGCTGAGCTTTCTCTTAAATGCAGAGAACAGTGTTATACTAATTTAGTGATGACTGTTAATCATCTGTTACAGAGGTTAGCATTCACTGTTTATCACTCAACCTGAAAGGATGGTTTATTGAATACTCTGAAAATCTTACTTTTTGGCACAAGGTAAATCAAACTACTCATAGATAACAACGACAAAAGCATCATAGTTACGCTCAAGTTTTGAAACAGATTTTCTGATAATTAAATAGATTGTCAGCAAATTTCATGTGTCAATCACAATAATAACTTACTTTAACTTGTTCTGTGTACCTCCCACCCCCACTACAAACCCTGATTCACTTTTTACACTGACGGAAAAAATAATCCCAACACCACGAAAAAATAGTTGTAGAGAAATGAAATGTCGGCAATACATTTGTATAGGTAACATATTTAATCGATTAAGGTTTCAAGATCCCAGCTTATTGTAAGCGCGAGAAGAGCCATTTTAAATGTGAAATGCTGGTACATTAATAACCGGTGTAACCGCCAGAATGTTGAATGCAAGCACGCAAACGTTCATGCATTGTGTCGTACAGGTGCTGGATGTCAGTTTATGGGATGGAGTTCCATGCCTGTTGCACTTGGTCGGTCAATACAGGGACGGTTAATGCTGGTTGGGGGTGACACTGGAGTTGTCGTCCAATGATGTCCCATACGTGCTCGATTGGTGAAAGATCTGGTGATCTAGCAGGCCACGGCAACATGTCCACACTCTGTAAAGCATGTTGGGTTACAACAGCGGTATGCAGGCGAGCGTTATTCTGTTGGAAAACACTCCCTGGAATGTTGTTCATGAATGGCAGCACAACAGGTTGAATCACCAGACCGACGTACAACTGTGCCGTCAGGGTGCGTGGGATAACCACGAGAGTGCTCCTGCTGTCATAGGAAATTGCTCCCCAGACCATAACTCCAGGTGTAGGTCCAGTGTGTCTAGGCCGCAGACAGGTTGGTTGCAGGCGCTCACCTGGCCTCCTTCTAACCAACACACGGCCATCACTGGCACCCAGGCAGAACCGGCTTTCATCAGAAAACACAACAGATCTCCACTCCGTCCTCCAATGAGCTCTAGCTTGACACCACTGACGTCGCAAATGGCAGTGATTTGGAGTAAGTGGAATGCACGCTACAGGGCGTCTGGCTCGGAGCTGTCCTTCAAGCAACCAATTTGTAACAGTTCGTTGTGTCACTGTGGTGGCAACTGCAGCTCGAATTGCTGCCGCAGACGCTGTACGATGTGCCACGGCCATACGCCGTACACGGCAGTCTTCCCTCTCAGTAGTGCCATGTGGCCGGCTGGAACCCAGTCTTCTTGAGGCAGTACCTTCCCTTGACCACCGCTGCCAACAATCATGCACAGTGGCTACATTCCTGCCAAGTCGTTCTGCAATATTGCGGAAAGAAAATCCACCTTCTCATAGCCCTATTACACAACCTCGTTCAAACTCCGTGACCTGTTGATAATGGCTTCTTTGTCTTCTTAAAGGCATTCTTGACTAACATCAACACCCTACGTCAAATTTCAACGATAACTAACGCTCACGAACGTTACAGCGCGTATTTACAGCAAACCTGCTTTGCATGTTCTGAGGGGTGCTACTAGCGCCACACATATGCGCCGAGTGCGAAATTTGCATAGACGTCATCTTACAGATGTACTCTCACCGCCTACCAACTATCGTTTATCTAACACAACCTCTTCTTGGTGATGTGACTTTTTTTTCCATCAGTGTAGTTGATTAATTATATATGCTACACAAAGTTACGCGCACTTTAAAGTTTCTCTCGTCTTTAAATCCTCCGGATACGAAAGAAACTGGGAATAACTATAAAATTTCGTGATTTAGCATAGCATGATCAATTAAGAACTTTACTGCTCATTCCAGCAAAGATACAAATAACAAATGGCCTCACTACAATTATTTCTCACAAGATTTTAATTTCATTCACCAAATTATGCTGATATCAGTATGAATGAGCTTTCTAAAGTTGTTTCATACTAACTGTGGTTATCTTTATACAGTCAGAAACCACCATGTGAAGTTTTCAATCAACAAACTCTTTGATAGTGCATGTGTTACAGGTTTCACAACACAAAGACAATGTGCTGTATCATGACCCATAACCAAAGTTGGGTTTTTGACGTGATGAGCATCTAAAACTGGTTTAAACAATCAAAAACTCAATGCATCAAACAATTGTATTTCAAAAACTAATGCTTTTAAACAATTTGTAAGCCTTAATAGATATACTAAATAGTAAGAAACTTCACTTCCAGAAAACTGCAATGTTAGTCTTTATTTTTACTTATTGTATTACAATCATTAAGAGCAGAAAAATGGCAAATTTTTATTCTTTAAAATTTCTGATCTGTACAGAATCAATTTCATTGATCTAAATTATGCAACTGCCAATGAATTGCAGAACTAGTAGTCTGGTTCATTTTTACCTTGTAGCATTCGATAGCACATAACTAATTTTGCACATTTGTTGACACCTAAACAATTCCTGAGCTTGGAGTGTATAAATTCATAGTTAGAAAATATTCTTTTAACTGAAGCTGAGCTGGCAGGACTTGACAGCAAAAGAACTGCTAGTTCAGTAAGTTTAGAGGCAGGCTAAGTTGTAAAGCCATTACACTTAGAAGTTCCTTTCCACCAAATCATGGAATTTGTATTCCTTCCAGTAACACCAAAATAAGAAGGGGGGGGGCATTTCGTCAGCTTTGTATGCAATCAGCACAGGCAAACACAGATATGGATGAATAAAGTCTGGATCCCTTCTCGGGATGCTAGAACTTTTGTTTTATTTTCGAATTGACAATCTGTTTTCACACTAGTGTGTTACAGTGGCAAGCTAATCCTGGATTTGCTGTGGAAACAAACTTGGAATGTTATTTTGTTTGGTTAAAAAAATACATTCCATGTTAAAACAAACGAATTTTGGTCTAGAAAACATGGATTGACTCATAATATGCTTGAATTTACTGTATGGTTTAACAAGATAAATTTTACCATATTGCTTATTCATATATAAATACTTAGAAAGTAGAAAATATTATTATTTAATAACCATATACTAGTTATTTATTACTCACATATTATTGACATTTTAAACATCACATGTAATGTATGTTTGTGATCTTAAAAAGCTATTTTTATATTGAAATGCAGTATTTGAGGTTTTTGACGGAGATTTTTGATGTGACAGTTTAAACCATGGTTAAAACCATCAAAAACCTGCCACAACCCTGCCCATAACACATTGTTAATAACATTACTAGTCAGTTTGGAGGAGGAGACACCAATACCCAATCAACTGACATGTCAGCTGGTACCACGTGAGGTCCCTATGGCTGAAAAATCAAGGAACTTGCTTTCTTGCAATGAATCTAATAAACAAGATTTTGAGCAGTGGCAGTATTAATGAAATATTACTGCAATGCTTCTGAAAGTTAGATTAATTTTGGTGAAAACTTCCATAATTAAAACAAATAACCTATATTGTATTATTAACAAACCCATTTGAGAAATGCAGAAATATCATCTCAACTAATTCTCAAAGTAATATAACGTGCAAACCTAACATTACAAATCTTTTAAAGTCAAGTATGAAATACAGTTTTAAAACAAGCCTACCTCAGCCTGTGACTTCACATGACACATATATAACGCACATACTATCTCAGATGTTTGTCTGTGGGACCTCCCCAAGTGAAGCACAAAAGACAAGTAGTACCAATAAACAAGCAAATAATCCTAAAATACTATTATCTGCTTTCAGAATGAAAATACCAACGTTTACCACAATAAAAGGTTTATTATACATTGTCTATAGTTTTGCAGAGCTTTTGGCTTGGTATCATCAGGACGAATGGAGCATAAACATTCAAACCATTGTGACATCATCCTGATTTGAATGTTTACGCCCCATTCGTCCTGATGATGCCGAGCCAAAAGCTCTGCGAAACTATAGTCGATGTATAATAAACCTTTTATTGTGGTAAACGTTGGTATTTTCATTCTATCTCAACACCAAAAGTGTGTAGTCACAAATTATATATTATCTGTTTCATTCTATCCACATTAAAAACAACCATTCACAAGCAAACATCACAATAGTTAAAATGCAATCTCAAGAAGTTAAAAAAGAACATATTCCCCTGCCCCCATACCTTTTTTTTTTTATAATTTCAATTAATACTTGACAAACAGCACTTTTCTACAAATAATACTAGCTTAATGAACACTGTAGAATAAGTCAGGTATCAACACAGGTCCAGTAATGGTCAATATATAACTTATATAATTTTCTGTTTCCAACACCAGTATTTTGTGGAATAAATACTAGTATTATCATTATCATCAGGTATTGCTATAATTAAGAATGGACAAAACATTAATCGCAAATTACTGTACTTCCCTACAAAGCTATAAATCATTTTAATGACAAAAAAATTGATTTTGAGCACTCAGAAAAAAAATGTATGAAAAATTTCAACTTTTTTGTTGAAAAAAGTTACTTACTTCCACAAAATGTGTGCCAGAAGAATAAATACTTCCATCACCTGATCTCTGAGTATCTTTAACAAGGCTTTCAATCTCACTAACTGGCTCATCCAAAAACAAGGGCTTGTCAGTACTCTGCAAGCAAATGAAAAGCAAACATACAGAGCTTTCAATAAAACAAAGAGATCTGCAAAACTGCAGCATAGTATATGAATATTGCACTGATTATATATAAGGTTTACGTTAATTACAGAATTGAAGTAAAATGCTTAAGACAAAATTGTTAATTGCATTTAAGATGTATGGAAATAATTTGGATTAAAATCAGTTAACATCACAGATGATTTACAGGCAGCAAAAATCATCTTTAAATATACAGGGTGGAAATGTTATTTACTTTACAAAAAAATCAAGATTGCAATAAGGATACATCTATCAAAGTTACTAATATCTGGAAAAACTTCCTTACCCCACAGTGCCAAATTAAATTGAACCAAGTCAGCATTAAAATAATTTTGGAAAAAAATGTACTGGGGAGATTGCAGCATAGAAGTAGAACCTTTTGGTGGATTATATCACAGACAACTTACAGATAAAATTCTTGGAGCATTCTAATGACTGACAAGTCAAAGTGACTGAAACCATGGTTCCAGTTAGTACTATTTCTGGCTTTGATTTTAACCCAATTTCTTTCCACTCATTACACTAATTATAGAGTTCAGAACATTTATTTTAATTTAATTCATCATCAACTAATGTAACCAAAAGCACAGCTTATTCCAAAAATCTATTTTAAAAATTAATAATATTTATGCTGTCAATGCAATTACAAGGGGATAATTTTAAAGAGTTATGGTACTGTTTGTCATCATTATTAGAACAGCACAAACTGTTCTAAAAATGATGTGTTCACACAATGTGTACACCACACCCATAATAAGGACTCACACACACACACACATGCACGCACGCACGCACGCACGCACACACACACACTGGCAGACGAGAGAAAATACTTTTTCTCCATATGAAATTTTATGGAAACACAGACTGATTACATTACTTCACAAAATGAATTGCCACTTTCAATAGAAGAAAGATACACATATTTTGAGTCCCAAAATTCTTATGTTATTTCTTTCACCATAATCATTCACACAAGAATAATTAAACTTACCCAGAACATTGTCAGAAATCGCATTCTGCACACCTACTCTAGCATTGAAGTCCCCTGCTATTATAACTTTCTCTTTAGCTCCAAACTGGCTCAAAACAGCTTTTAGCTCATTCCAGAAATCTTTCTTCCAATCAGAAGGTTGCGAGTCACAAGGAGCATACACTACAACAATTACCATTCTCTGAAGTTTCACTTTCAACGAATCCAAAGAATTATCTCACTTATGCAGCTATAGTGAAGCAAGTTGTTCTTCACCTTTTCACTTAAAATCACACCTACACCAGCCTGTCCTCTCACATTATACAATACTCCAGACCACACACTCACCATTCCATTCACTTCTTCTATACCAATTTCCTTCTTTTTGGTTTCACTTACACACAGCACATCTAGTCTATACTTATTCATCTCTTCAATCACCTCATTCATCTTGCCATTCATACCTCTAGTATCCCATACACCAATCTTACACTCACTCAGCCGAGATCTCTTTCTCATACGCCGTTTAGAAAGTCCAGGTCGATTCCGAGGTGGACCGTCCTTCTCAAGTGTAGTAGGTCCACCATATCCCACACTTGAGTCATTTTTAATATTTCTTTGTGTCTTTTTAATCAGGTAAGAACATCAGTGTGGGGGATTAGCCCACAGCTGACAGTTCCAGTTGGTCATTCAACCTAAGGATTCTGGAACAAAACCCAGTGAGTTGGGGTCTTTTTGCCAATGTCACACAGAACTAGCTGGCACTTCTCCAAGATTCACAGTGGCCCTTGTTGCTATTGTGTGTGCTATTGTTCTCACGGAGCGCCCCGAGGAGGCAAACCATCTAAAAATTAATTGACCTCTGTATTGAGAATGGTTTGAGTGTATCTAATATGTTTTTCAACCACACGTATACCCACACATACTTTGGAAAATCATACTCTTGGTCAAAAGAGTGTGATAGATTTTGTTGTGTATGATCAGCATCTGAAACACTTAGTTGTTGACACTCGTGTGATGAAAGGTGCGGATGTTGGTTCTGATCATTACTTGGTAGTGTCAAGAGTGAAACTGAATGTTGGTTGGAGGAAAAGGGATAGGAAGAGACCCTGGATGGAAAGAATAAAGGTTGGAAGGCTCCTTGAATATCATCAGGGTTATTCTGACTTACTCAGAGAATGACTGAAGGAGCTGAAGTCTTGTGAGAGGGATGTAGAAAAGAAGTGGGAATATTTTAAGAACTGTGTTGTCACTGCTGCTGAAGAGGTCTGTGGCACCACAAAAGTGGGTTACAATAGAGGTAATGCTTGGTGGAATAGTGAGATTGAAGAGGCAGTAAAAAGAAAGAAGGAAGCCTATTTGAGGATGCTGCAAGGTAGAGTTTCTGTGGATGAATATCGCTGCAAGAAACGTGAAGCCGCTAAACTGGTTTGCCAGAGTAAGGCAAAAGATAGGAAGGAGAAAGTGGAAAGGCATGAATTGGCTTTTTGGAAAGATAGGAGATAGGAAGACTTTCTGGAAGTACATGAGAATCAAGAAAAATAGGGGAAACAAAGTTGTAAGCTGTGTAAAGAATAGGATCGGGGAAATGATATGGGAGCCCAATGAGTTGAGTGACAGATGGGGTGAATACTTCTATGAGTTATTAGATCAGGAAAGCAGAGGTGATTCAGAGGCAGAAGCAGATGATGCCACAGTGAAGGATGGAAGCACAGGAGGGATCTCAAGAGAAGAGGTGTGTAAAGCTCTAAAATCTCTTCAGAATGGTAAGGCTCTGGGAGTTGATGGCATAACTGCCAAGATGTTGAAATATGGTGGTGACTCTGTAATTGACTGGTTAACTGAAATTTGCCAGTTGTGCTGGGAGTTGGGAATGGTCCCTTGGGATTAGAAGGATGCTATCATTGTTCCCTTGCATAAGGGAAAAGGTGATCAGACTGACTGCAAGAACTATCGTGGTATTAGCCTACTGAATGTGCCAGGGAAAGTGTTTGGTAAGGTTGTTATTGAAAAAGTACGGGGTCTAACATCAGAGAAAGTGTGGGATGTTCAGAGTGGTTTTATTCCTGGTAAAGGCTGCACTAACCAAATTTTTGCATTACGCAACGCATGATGATTGAAAAGTATCTGGCTGTTGGTAAGAAAGTTTTCGCTGCCTTCATAGATTTAGAGAAAGCTTATGACCGAGTAAATAGGATACTTTTGTGGAAGGTATTGAATGAATATGGTGTTACTGGGAATCTACTTAACAGTGTAAAAGCCATGTATGCTGGCAGTAGAGCTTGTGTATAAGTAAATGGTGTTTTATCAAAATGGTTTTCTATTGGTGCAGGAGTCGGACAAGGTTGTGTAATGTCACCATGGCTGCATGCGTGATGCCAAAATAGATAATACTGGTTTATGTCTTGGCGATATCCGTGTGTGCAGATTGCTGTATGCTGATGACACTGTCCTGTTGGCAGGACAGTGTCATCAGCCTAGAGCAAAAGTGAGTTGCAGAGCAAAAGTGAGTTGCAGAGTATGTTGTCCCTGATGTACGAAGCTTGCATGAAATTCAAATTGAGTATAAATAACGGAAAAACCAAAGTTATGGTTTTTGAGAGAGGAACTGGTAGTACTGAATGTAATATATGTCTATATGGCACAGTGATTGACGAGGTGACTGAGTTTGTGTATTTAGGAATTATGTTTGACAGAGAGAACAAATTGGATGGTGAAATTAGTAGGAGAGTGAATTCTTCATTGAAAGTCATGGCTGCTTTGGGAGGGTTTCACAGGAATGATGGGTTCTCAAGAGAGTCCTGCATGGCTGTGTATGAAAGTGTAATTGTTCCTACTCTGATGTATGGCAGTGAAACCTGGGTGCTACAGAAGAAACATAGAAGTTGTTTGTGTGCTGGAGAAATGCGTTACTTAAGTGGGGTTTGTGGCAAGACACGTTCTGATTGTGTGAGGAATGAAGATGTGTTGCAGTTGTGTAATGTGAAGCAAAATGTTGTTAGCAAGGTGGAGACTAATATGCTTCAGTGGTTTGGCCATGTTGAAAGAATGAGCGACAAGATGCTTACTAAGAAATTCTTTTTAGCCCAAGTGGCAGGAAGGAAAGATAGAGGAAGGCCAAGGAAGTCATGAGAGGATCAGATTCAGGAATGTCTGCATGAGAAAAAGATTATGAGTATGAAGTATAGAAGATCCTGCGTACTGCGTGTGATGGATGTCAGTGAAGCCCGAGTTATATGTCAAGATCGCTGTAAATGGAGAAGTCTGATACGGCAACAGTAAGTAAAAATTATCTGGCAATTTGTATTTCTTTGTGGAGCTAACCTCTGAATATCAGAGAACAGCTTCGTGATATGTATGTATGATGTGGAAATATGTACACTTTGTTATACTTTAGTTATTCATTATACTTTAAATCCTTGTAGGCCATGGAGTTCAGTTAAAAAGTCTCAGTTATGTAATAGCAGATGTATGACAATTAAACATTAGAGAATATCAGTATATACCTAATATAAACTGAATGGAATGCTTCACAGAAAATCAACAGTGATACAGTAATTTATTCTCATTGTCTTGTCTCCAGTAGAGTGGCTTGGCTGATCAACAGTGTGTGTGTGTGTGTGCGTGTGTGTGTGCGTGTGTGTGTGCGTGTGTGTGTGCGTGTGTGTGTGTGTGTGTGTGTGTGTGTGTGTGTGTGTGACTTTTTTTTTTTTTTTTTATCAATGGCAAAAAGAAACTTTTTTGAGAGTGTGCACTCCTGAATAGCACCCAGCTGCAGCTACCACAGACTACATGAGTGGCTAATCTTCTAGAACCTTGCTCAGCTTCAACCACATGCATTATTCTTACTGCAGAGAACTTTTGTGTCAGCTGATCATCTCTTGGTGCATACATTGTAACCACTGAGACAGAAACAAGTTCATGTTGAAGCAATTATTCTTTGATGTTTTCACACCACAGCGACAAGAAGAGCTACAAAACAACAAGAAAAACAACGTAAACATTCAGCTTTTATCTGATCATGAATTGATTGGATTACTGTGTGCTATAGTGCATTTATGATCTTGTACTGCCACAGCCTATGTAAGTGCATTCATAATGTGTTATCCTTGTTTCTCTGTCTTCTTGCATTATGTAATAACAAGTACATGTATTATTATTTGGATAACATTCTACAGGTAGTCATTTAATACATAAGCATGTAAATTATTGCTAAAAATGGATGCCGAGGCACTGTCACACTACCAGTTTCAAAGAGCTCACAAATAAATCACTATGTATCTGTTGTGTTTGGTCCAATCTCCATTAGTATGTACTTAATTGATACAATTCACTGCCTATATACAAGTAACCAACAAACATTAATATATCAAACTAGCAAACCAAAGAAAATTACTTGTACTGCTTTTAAAACAGAAAACCTTAGGACTTATACGACACTGATAATGCACAAGCACATGTGCCTACACTATTCAATTGCCTCTGCTTTTTGTAACTCACACTTTTCACATCAAATGCCAAACAAGCATTCTGAACTATCACACAATATGAAAAATGAAAATCTGTAAGCCCTAAATCCTTGAATGCCAGTTAGAAAGCTTTGGTTATGTGATTGTAGATGTACGATAGTTAAAATGTTACGGAATATCTGTATATAACTCAAAAGGCTGCTGTTCAGCTAATCAATGAACTGGACTTTGATGTTAGCATTGAACATGTGGAAAAGTGGATTGCACCTCATTCACAGCTTACATCCAATGAAAATCTAACTGGCATACAAAAGTAAAAAAAAAAAAAAAAAGTTTCTGAAGCTGAAGATGTCATCAAACAGAAGACAAGGTATGAATCCCTCACATACCTTATGTGAACAATTCTTAGGCATCATGTAATATGATTCACACAGACATTCAAAAGTATATAGAGCTGTTGATAGAAGTACAGCTTGCTATTGACTCCTATATCAAAAACAGAAGACTGATGTTCAACTTTCACTCGACAAATTTTTCAAGAAAATCTATTACACATCATCCAGAAGTACTTCTTAATTTTAAAGTGTGTGTGTATGTATATATATATATATATATATATATATATATATATAGAGAGAGAGAGAGAGAGAGAGAGAGAGAGAGAGAGAGAGAGAGAGAGAGAGAGAGAGAGAGAGATATCATCATCATCATTGTCAACCATTATCAATCCACTGCTGGACGAAGGTCTCCCCAAGTTTCCTCCACAACGGTCTGTCTTGTGCCAGTCTCCTCCATGTCACCCCTGCATACTTTCGAATTTCATCCACCCATCTCCCATGTGGTCTTTTTCTGGGTCTTTTCCTGTCCCTTGGAATCCAATCTAAAATTTCGGCTGTCCATCGATGATCTGTCCTTCTGGCAGTATGTCCAGCCCATTGCCATTTCAGGGATTTAACTCTGATCATGATGTCTTCCACTCTTGTCATTTTTCGGATCCACGAGTTCCTCTTCTTATCTCTCCTGGTTACACCAAGTATGCACCTCTCCATGCTTCTTTGAGTTGTCTGCAGTCTTTGTACGTCTCTTTTAGTTAAGGTCCACGTCTCTGCACCATACGTAAGCACTGGAAGGATGCATTGATCAAACACTTTTCTTTTAAGACATAATGGCATATTGCTCTTGAAAATTATGCTGTTTCTTCCAAAAGCTCTCCAGGCAAGTTTTGTACGCCGATTAATTTCTTCATCAATGTGACCCTCACTTGATATCTGCTGTCCAAGATAAACGTACGTGTCTGTTATCTCCAGCTTTTCTCCATCAATCAATAAATCTTCATTTCTTGTAAAAGCATTGAACATCACTTTTGTCTTCTGAAAGTTCATTTTTAATCCCACTTCTTTACTCTTGTCAGCAAGTTCCTGGATCATACTCTGCAGCTCTGATGGGGTAGTTGCAAAAATGACTACGTCATCAGCAAAACGAAGGTGGGTTAGATAATCTCCATTAATCTTTATCCCTTTGTTTTCCCATCTCAGCAATTGAAAGAACATCCTCCAATGTGGCATTAAAGAGCTTCGGAGATATGGTGTCACCTTGTCTCACTCCCTTTCCAATTTTTATGTGTGTTGTATTTTCAAACAGCCGAATCTTTGCACTTGCATTTTCATAGATGTTATTAATAATATTAATGTATGCATCTTCAATACCGCAGGTTTTCAGAGCCATTGTAACTGCTGATGGTTTCACCGAATCAAAGGCTTTTTCATAATCGATAAAAGCCATGCACAATGGAAGTTCATATTCCCTCGCTCTTTCAATTAGTTCTCTCAGTACGTGGATATGATCTATTGTGCTGTAGCCACTCCTGAATCCAGCTTGTTCTCTCGGTTGAGCCATGTCCAGTGTTACCTTCAAGCGGTGTGAAAGAACTTTAGTGAAGATTTTATAAACTACTGATAGGAGGCTGATAGGTCTGTAGTTTCCGAGATCCTCAATGTCACCTTTCTTATGTAGCAGGATCATTGTAGCGGTGTTCCAATCCTCAGGAATCTTTCCTTCATTAAGGCATCGAGTGAAAATTTGGGCGAGTACTGTTTCAATTTCTCCACTTGCTTCTTGTATGATGTCTACAGTAATTCCATCTTCTCCTGGAGCTTTTCCCCGCTTCATGTTCTTGATTGCATGTGCAACTTCTGCTGGAAGGACTGGAGGAACTCTGGTACTGGTATCTTTCATGATGTCTGGAGTGCATGTATCATCCCTTTCATATAATTTGGAGTAGAAATCTTTCACTCTTGTCAAAATTTCGCCTCTATTTCTTGTTACAGAACCATCTTCTTTTCTCAGTGCCATAATCTGTTTCTTCCCTTACTGAGATGTCCCTTTGCTATCTTTAGGCTTTGGTTGTTTTCAATTGCTTTCCTCACTAGTTCACAGTTGAATTTTCTTACGTCTTCAGTGATACTTTTTCGTACTGTCTTGCATAGCTTTATATATTCCACTTTGGAAGTCACATCTTCTTTAGTTGTCCTCATCTCTCTTCTTTTTGCATCAACATTTTCGTTTTTCCTGATAATTTGTTTACATGCAACTTGTTCTTAGACCCAGCTAATTTTGTTGCTGTTTCCATAAGAGCTTTGGTTACTTTTCTGTTAACTTCAGAGATGTCCACTTCTTCCGATGTTAGGCCTTCTAAAGCAGAGAACCTGTTCTTCAGTTCCAACTTGAAGGTATTATGGTGTTTTTTAAGGTTGGTTATGTCAATAGATTTTGTTTGTCTTATGAGCTTGCCACGTTCAAGTTTAGTGTTGAGGTGCATCTTACATCTCACCAATCTATGGTCACTACCTGTGTTGAACTTGTTTAGCACACTGCAGTCTTCTATGACGAATTTTTTGTTACACATAATATAATCAATTTCACTTGTCGTCCCATTTGGATGTCTCCATGTCCATTTCCTGTGTGGCTTTTTCTTGAAGGAGTTCAAGATGAAAAACCCTTCTGCATATATATATATATATATATATATATACTACTAATTATCAAAGAAAGATAGCTGAAATAACTAGAATTTGATGCAAGAAATAACATTAGAATACTTCTTTGTATTTTGTTTATTCTGCAACTCAACAAAGATCTTTGTTAGTGGGATAGGTAAGTTTTTGGTATTAGCTTCTCTGGCTCCCAAATCTGGTAATGCAATCAGGAGGATGAAATTTTAACTATAATAAATTATGATGATGGCCATCATCCTGCCTCCCTAATCTGGAAATGACATCAGAAATATGACAGCTAAACTAAATCATAATGATAATTGTTATCCTGGTTCCCTATTCTGGTAATCCAATCAGATGAATGAAAATTTAACTAAATCATGAAAGTAACTGTAAAGTCAAGGTACTACGTATGCATACTGTGAAATAAATGTCAGAAAATATGCTTTACGTGTTGCAAAGGTTACAGATTTCTTGTAAAGTGAGAGTTTCATTCACCATCACTTTATATGAATGTCAGCAATATGCCTGATACTTGCCTGTGTATTGTTTTTCTCATAAATGGATTTTTATACACTTTTAAACACTAGGAAAATAACTCTACTCCCCTCTCCTTTAAGTCCATTTGTTGTGTGACTTTCATACATTTTCAGGAATAAATTTACAAAGTGTGAGGGGGGGCTGCCCATACTCCAGAATTCAGAGTTAGCTCAATAGAAAAATATACCTTACCAAGCTTGAATTACAATTGCTGAAATAAACAAACATCTTCATTTTCAGTACACATATCCAAACCACATATTGCAAATGCATATGTATGACACCAATTTTCTTTCATAAACAGGTAAGCATCCTTTGGAATGATATCCCTTGTATTTCTGATGCACTGGTACAAAATAACTGCCTAAAATCACTTCGTTTCTGCATTATTTCTGAAAGTGCCAGCTACAAAGACTTTTGACATCTTAATGTTTTCAGAGATCCCATACCAAAATTACAAGCAAGGACGGGCATACTCATCCCCCCCCGGTCTGAAAGGCTTTAAAGCATTTTTGTGCAAATGTAGTTAAATGATGGACAGGGTTTGCACACTTTTTCTCTCACAAAAAAAGAAGCACTTTTTAAGGGCTTTTAAGCACCCTCCAAATTTTTTTTTTAAGGAATGACATGCACACAAATACAATTTTATGAATCACTTAACTATGCAAATTGAAGTATGCTGATGAAGTTTGCAATATTTTCCCATATAATTTAAGTCTGTGGATGCAATAAATTAGAATTTATGTAATTCAAAAGACAGTTCTGCTGGCAAAAAAAATTAATTTTCTTATCTCAGAGAATAACCACACATGCAATAACAAGTATGTAAATTGTACAACTGATTTCAAGATTTGAATTTTGCACATAATAATTTCACGGTTTAAATTGCAAAACCAAATCCAAATTACGTGTTCAAGATTTCAGTTTTGCACTTCACCCTCTCATGGTATAATTAAATAATTTTTATTTGCATATACTAAACGAGGAAATACAGGAATAAAATATCAATACCAAAAGATGAGTGATGGGGCTGTTGCATGGAATCTGCTGGATATGTCTAATTTGGCCCATCGTTCTCCACTTCAATTTTTTTTTTTTTTTTTTTTCAGCAAATTACTTATCTTGCACTATACAAATTTGGAAGATGTGAATCCGTTTATTGGTGTAAATATGACATGGATTTTAAGTCAGATAATATCCGAAAACTTAAAAATTTTGTCGTCCTGAATGCCGGTTGCTTCGACTAGCTAATCCTGTGATGGTTGTATTCAAATTAATCAGAAACTTGGTCGTTCTGGGTGGTGTAATGGTTAGCATACTCGGACGCAATCCAGGAGACGCAGATTCAGTTCCCACTCCAGGACGACGAAATTTTCGAGTTTTTGGATATTATCTGACTTAACATCCATGTCATATTTACACCAATAAACAAATTCACATCTTCCAAATTTGTATTGTACAATGGTGTAATCCCGTATTTCATTCATTGTTATGTTGCACTGTCCGGAGCTCTCCTACAGGCTTTCAGCTAATGTCACACGATGAACATAGCCAACCAGAAACAGAAATTCTACATACAACATTATAACTTCTAGATTTTGTGCAGTCAGTTAGGAAAAATAAGCACTTTTTAAGGACTTTTAAGGATTCATAAAAACTGTGGGAACCCTGAAGGATCATTTCAAAACTACTCTAGAACAATTTTAAATCCATATGTTAAACAGGACCAGCATTATGGCTCAATTTAGAATCACTTATTCGAGTTCATTTTTTTTAATTTTTTTTTCAATATTAAATGGTAGTAACTATTAAAATAACAAATAAAACTTGAAATTTTGCATACTTGCTTTTTTTAAAGGAGGCACGTAGTTCCCTGATTTTCATCAAGATCAGAGAATGTGGGTTTATGAACTGTGCTGATTTGAATCCTATATTTAAGTGAAGAAAAAGTTAACTGCTAAAAAACTTACATTTTTGTGAATCCATTCACGATATACAGCAACTACTTTCCTCATTGTTAAAGCAAAATTAAATGGCATCAGGAAAGCCTACAGAAAAGCAGGAATAAAATATGTTAATAGGAGCCACAACAATTAAAGGCAATTAATTCACTACACAAATAATTTGCATTAAATTAACTTTGCCGACATAACGTGAACCAAAAGTTTCAGTTACTTCAAAAGTGACAACTCTCAGAAACAGCAGTATTTGCATACAAAATTATATTTTTAAGCAGAGGCGTAACAACGCATTTCTGCACCTGGGGCAAGCCACAAAATATTGTGTCCCCCATATGTCTTTCTGCCTTATATAAATACATTTCTAATTTAATAGTGTAAATTATTATCTGTATATATAAATATACACTGCTTGACAAAATTAAAGTCACACCCCAATGTATTTCTAGGGGGAGGGCACAATCAAACTGGGACTGCACAGCATTTTCAGGAAACCAAATTATCTGAATCTCATCAAATGTACAAGTGAACGGGACTATTTATTGTACACAAATTCAGCCTGGAGTCTTCATTGTTTAGCAGGAAATTGGACCAAATTTAAACTTCTACCATCAAGTTTAACTCGCAAGAAAATCACACTAACATAAGAAATTACAATCCTTATTAATCAGTAACCACACGAATGGGTCCAGGCGGACCCTACGACCAATGCTTCGAAGTGTTAATTTTTTTTCATGTGTGTGGTTAAGGGTTAAGATATGTAATGTACTTCAGGTACGTGCTTTCACAGTACTCTAAGTTTAGCTCAATTTCCTTACTATAGGAATTTTATACTGTCGGGGTGGAATGGGGTGGGGAGAGCCTTTGTGATTTTCCAGCTACCCTGATACAGTGCCTAGAAGAATTAGTGTGTCGTGCTCGCAGAAAAACTTGCTGCCCGCAATCATGAAAGCGGTAGATGGCGCTGCCATCGGATGTCACGTCGCTTTTCAGGGAGGAAGGACGACAAAACCGATATTTTATAAGCAGATAACTTAAGCATATACGAAATAATCGACACACCTCTTTCACCCCCTCCCACCAAAAAAGAACGAACGGGGTGCTCAAGATTCATTAATAAGGGTATCGTAGTTTAAGTTAAGCTTTACATTGTGCTAACGTCAACATTAATGTTAGATATTTCGGAAGTTTTAGAGTCATACATGCAGGGCCGGCTGGACCATAGGGGCAAACAGGGCGGACGCCCCGGGCCTCGCGCGTTTAAGGGGCTCCGCTCTTTAAGAAGAAGAAGAAAAAAAAAATAGTTAGAATTTTTTTACAATTATTATTTTGTGTGTGTAAGTTTTCGGGTGCGAGGCTAACAAGATGTTTCTTTCTTTTTTAAGTTTTTTTGTTTGATTGTTTCCAATCGCCCAGTTTCCGTATAGGTTATCGCCCTTCGCCGTACAAATCCGGAGATCTGTAGATTTCAAGTGATTATTGTAACGACCTCGATATTTTCCGAATTCATGAAATCGCAAATTTAATTTCATCATTTTGTGGCCCTTGCTTTCATATATGTAACAATTTGTGCGCAAACCAGATACTTAAATTTAAATAAAATAAAAAAGAACAATATCAAAGTTGGTTTCGGGCAACACATGGAGGTCATTTATTCAGTGACTTTAAAAACATTACTAGAAATTTAAAAAAAAATCATATATGAGAGCGTAGAAAAGTTTAAAAGTCACTAATTTGTCAGTTACTCCATTTTGCATTAAAAATCAATCACTAAAACATGTATCAGGAGAAAAAAACTATTTATACGAATTTATTGCACTAAAATATTCGCAATCCAAAAATTTTCGCCACGCACTCTGCCTTTTGTCATTTTGTGAAGCAGTTTTTATACAATAAGTGAAAGTAAAACCTCAACCCCATATCCTCGGAAAGAAAATCATAGATTTTAACAGTTTTTACTCTCTCTCTCTCTCTCTGAACTTTTAATGTATATTCTGGTCTTTTTCTTGAACTTAAAAAGCAAATGCTTCTTTGAGGTAATCATTTTGCCTTTACGATAGTTTTCGTTTCGAAGTACTACAGAGGTGAAGCACATGTCAAAAAGGAAAAGTTAAAGAGATAAATTCCGTCGGTGTACCTTAACCAGTAAAGCATTCAGCTCCGGAGCAGAGGGATGCGAATTCGTCGCCGTCACAGGCAGATTTGTGAGTTTTATATCCTGTGTATTCTTTACGGACATCTTTCTCGTAACGACTTTATTAAAATATGAGATTTATTTCCTAGTGCAAGCAATGAAATTTTGCTCCGGGGCCTTGCAATGAAATTTCGCCCCGGGCCCCGCAAAAACTCCATCCGGCCCTGCATACATGGGTTACATTATGCAAAAACACTGGAGACCAATATGCAGTTTACAATTACTGAAACATCAACTTACAGTATAAAGTAAAAATTAAAAAAGAAAATGTTTTGCTCCTCAAAATCTTACCGGAAAAAAAAGGGGGAATATTTTCTCAATGAGACATCGGCTTTATAATTTGCATTCCAATAATGTCTTAAAATTCAGTAATCTAAAAACTTTATAAATTATTTAAAAATGTACTTCATTTTTCAGCAATGAGTGACTAAATTTCTTGGTAAGAACATGGGATCAAAATAAATAATGAAACTTTCCATTTAGTTGGCTTTGAAAAGAAGCCTTTTAATGAGTTGAAAAGGGAATACAAAAAAAGCAATTACTATTTTTAAAATTGGTCTATTTTCTAATAATATACTAACTGTAATCCATTTATAAAAATCATTCCTAAAAAAACTTTGCCTGTGATACGATAAACAAAATGAATCATACTGGACAGAAGTAAATATACAAAAACTGAATGTACATATATCATATATGATGACATTCTTTTAAAGAAAAATAATTATAACATTTTTCTTTACTTTTCTTCACCTTATAACAATTATGTGATTAAATTTGCTATTCAAATGGGTTTGCAGTGAAGAGAGGAAAATTCTTTTGCACCTTAAGTTAAAAGTTTAATAAGGTAAAAATTAAGAAGTGGGTGTTCATGGAGTCTCTCTAAATGGGATAATTCTATGCAGTTCCTGTAAACTATTTTTACCCTTAAAAATAAGGAAATTATTAATGTAGCATACACACAGGCGTAACGTGGGGAAGGCACAGTAGGCATGTCCCCCATCCTTAAAAATTGGATAAACTAATTAGTCGCTCGCCTTTTAAATGTCTTTTAAATTTGGGAAAATAGTAGGTATGCCGTCAGGCTTGAGTAATGGTTTGTCTCGGCATGTTAGAACTTCCTTACCTTGAATAGTGGAACGATAATGCATCTCCATGAATTTAGATTCAAAGTGCAAGGCACATACAACACAACTTTCATCAAGTTTCTTATCAGCTCTGGGAATTGCCTTATCCCATTTGCTCAACATATCAGGAATTTTGGGGACAGCAAAGAGTGATATTTTATATTTGCAGGATTTATAGCCAGTATTACATCCTGGCACAAAACAGCTGCTTTGCCTTTTCCGTTTCTATGCTTTTTATTATTTGCTAATGCAGAATTTCCCAGTCCTTTCATAGCTGACATTATTTCCCTATGATCTTATAACTGTTGCAGTCGATTTCAGTACTGCACTTAAGTTTAACCACACAGTAGGTTTAACGCGTGACAGCCAATACTTAATCAACTTCTACATCTTCACAAATAAAAGGTTACTAATTTCGGAAATAAATTTCGTTATAAACAATCCACAGTTGAATAAAACTAGCACACTAACACCCGAATAAGCCTATTGCGTTTTAGTGATCAACTGTTGAATTACCTAGTGCATTACTGTTATGATCGAGCTACAACGAATTAGCAAAGATACTGCCATAAAGATTTCCCTCCACTAACCTTTGTTTTGTGAAAATTTGAAGTTTCGTAAGGCAGCAAATCCTTGGCAAACAAACTTCCCACCATTGAATAGCATGAAGCCGATGAAGCATCCTAACGTAACTTCCGATGCCAGCGCCCTCTGTCAATTCATGACGATTGGTCACAAAACCGTGAGGGACATCTTATGGAGCACGTCACACTAATTCTTCTAGGCACTGTAACCCTGATAAAAAAATTTCCCTGTAGTTTAACCAACTTAACGCTTAAGTATTTTTATTGATGTAAAAAATAAATAGGGTATTGTAGAGTGAGGTGTCATTTCTTTTTCCA
Organism: Macrothele yani; assembly: GCA_039090855.1. Lineage (NCBI taxonomy): Eukaryota > Metazoa > Arthropoda > Arachnida > Araneae > Macrothelidae > Macrothele > Macrothele yani. The sequence goes on along the minus strand of CM077016.1, from coordinate 67,464,087 downwards.
AATGGGTATATGCCATTGGAATAACAAATGGCACAGGATACATCCCTCTTTAATTGTGTCCGAAGAAGTTAGAAAATGGAAAGGGGATCACTCAGAGAAGGGTTTTGTGTTTTTCCCTTATCCTTACATCAAGGATGTTCAAGGTAGAGAAGCCAAACTGAATGAAGGATGTCATTTAAAGTGAAAAATACAGAGAGTGAAGAGTGAGGTCAGATTCCCACTGCTTCAGAGTTCAGACAGATCAAATATTCCCCAGAGAATCTTCAACAATGTGAGTGACATTCTTACTTTGCAAAGTATGCACAACCATGCCTTCATTCCTGAATGTAAGTAACTAACATTCCCTGAACATTTTGAGGAAGAAATGCAAATTTTAAGCTGACAAGACTACCAAAACTGGCAAAATACTATAAAAAAAATTATGTACACAGACAAATGACAGTATTGCGTGAAAAAATTGTACCAGAAACCAGTGTGGAAGTTTCATTTCCAATTTTAATGAGATTGTACTCAGTGGTTTTTGCACCCTCTTTTGAACCCTGCTTACCCCATCCTAGTTACATCTCTTTTTTTAAGCTGTACCAACATGATTTTAATTTTCAACATCTGAGCATAACAGAGAGAGAGAGAGAGTGAGAAAATGCATTCAGCACATATTCACATGCAGTGAAACCTAAACTATTTTTCACACCTGCTTGCAAATCATGATATGCCAAATACTTTTGCTAGGAGTAGTAAACAGGTGCCTTGAGCAATATTTAATCACCCCCCCCCCCCCAACAGACACAAAGAAAAAAACTCAGAAAAAAATGTTGTACTAGTCTAAAAAAATCAAATTGCTGAAAAAATACTGTGAGTTTCAATATAATTACACATTATTTTATTACAGTGTTGCGTGCAGAAGAACTTTTAAAACCTGATGTAAAGTGACATGATCTTTACAGTAAAACTTGCTCAGCTGTCCACCATGATACATATATCACTGGTACCCTGATAACAGTTAAATACATCAGGGATGTGTAACTCATTCAAGTTATACATTTTAACTTGACTGTGTGAACTCACTTTATTATCAGAAAGCTAGTGCAACATATACAAAACCTCAAACAGAAGTCATCGCTCTTTCCACATTTATAAGTGAGTCGCGGAAAAATTCTCATCGGCCGCCACCGGGAATCGAACCCAGGTCTTCTAGTTGCGCGCCGGACATGCTACCACTGCAGCACAGTGGCCTCGAAATCTCCAGACTCACATGCAACTAACTGCCAAACCACATGGCAGGTTGCTTTTTGGAGATCCGCACAATGCTGGGGATTCACCAAAGATGGAAAGCAGCAACTGAACAAATAACTAGGGGGACGAATGAATAATTATTACACACAATTGACGTGGACTAGAAACATCAAACAGAAGTCATTGCTCTTTCCACGTTTATAAGTGAGTCACGAAAAAATTCTCGTCGAGCGTTTATAAGTGAGTCACGGAAAAATTCTCATCGCCATGAGAATTTTTCCGTGCCTCACTTATAAATGGTCGATGAGAATTTTTCTGTGACACTTATAAACGGCCGATGAGAATTTTTTCATGACTCACTTATAAACATGGAAAGAGTGATGACTTCTGTTTGATGTTTCTAGTCCACATGAATTGTGTGTATTAATATACAAAACCACTATGAAACAAAGATGATATTTTGAAAAAATTCAAAAATTTATGGATGAAGCTGAATATTTGCTGCTAAGAAGTAGCAAGGCTTTATTGATCAACACAACTGCTGTACCATTAAAAAGAAACATTATATTATTTTTTTCCATCACATGGCATGAGAATACTATTTCATTGTCTACACATTTTGTAGGAGTAGAAATTAATTTTTTGCAGTGTTTTACTGGAGAGGCACTAGAACAGCTGAAGACGTGTTCTAACTAAAAAAAGTAAATCAGCAAAAAACTTTATTTTCATTATTAAAAAAGGGCACTGCTTCAAATCAGGATGGAGAATCACTGAATAATATTTCCAGTTTTTATGTAAGTGACCAGTTAAATGAACCATCTTCAAAAGAAAAAAAAGTAATATTTCTGTAAATAATGTCAAAATCACAACCATGTGAAATTGGATATTATCCAAAATATATGTCATCAGAAACATCTGCTTTACAAGTGAAAAACATTTGGTGTTACAAAAACATTTAGTTTTTCATACATGCTGTTTATAAAGCAAAAAAAAAATGACAGAAAATGTGAAAAAAATATGTGCTAGCACATTCAAGTCATCAGAAAATTTGACTGCAATAGCTGCTTAAGCAAAGAAAAACAAGGATTCACTTTTAGTAAAGGGTATGTGCAATGCTGATGAGGAAACATTTAAAATGATGGATGAGCTGTTTCACATAGTGTACACAATACCAAAATCTAAAATCACATTCTAGTTTTTCAAACTGTTTGCTGCGTGTTCTACATGAAAAAGTGAAAACCTGGATCTTAGTGTAGTGAATTATAACCGCAAAGCATGCAGCACTTTCACCAAATACACTGGAAGGACAGAAAAATGCTCTTTTCTTCTCTCTTATTGATTGATGAGACAAAACAGATAAGAGTATAACAAACAACAAATACTACTCATATATTGTTTGTCAAATTTACTGACTGTGGACAGCCAGTAACACATTTCAGAGTGACTGATAATAATACTTCTCACGACAAACAGAAAGCTACAGAAACAAAATTCACTGATTATTCTCAACGGAAAGAGAGGATAATAAGTTTGTTTGTTTCCTTCCCCCAGATTTAATGACCACTATGAGCAACTGTAAGTGCTATAAAGCAGTTGCCCATCCCTAAATTAGGGTTGTTAATTTCACCTATACCAAATAAACCACCCATGCCTCATCTGAGACTTGCATGCATGCCCACTTGGATGAATGGTCGGGAGTTGCAGCCGTACTGAAGGATGCTTGTCCTTGGTTGGTCATTATACACTGTACGGCTTATCATCTCACCTAATACATCGGAAGAACTAAAAAATGCTCATTTCTTTTCTCTTAGGATTGATGAGACAAAATGGACAAGAGTAGAAAAACTAAAATGATATTGTTTGCCAAATTTATTGACAGTAGAGAACCAGTAACATTTCATCAAAATAACTACTGTAATTTTCGGACTAAGAGCCGCATCGGCGTAAGGGCCTCAGGTGAGAAATTTTGCAATCTTGGAAGCAAAAGTTGCCGTAAAGGCCGCACCCGTGAAGTCGTGGTGCTGCTCAGAAAGCTAAATTATCTTCCTTATTTTCATGAATTAACTCACGCCCAACGTGATTATATGTATACTTCAAAGGCTAATTCTGCAACTCAGTGTCAATCTGCTTTATACACTTATTTTTTCATACTGGCAAAAAATTTTATTTATACATTTTTTATTAATCATGCTAATGATGTTATTTGTTTGCCTTTATTAAATGCTCAGAACCATTTATATAATCAATACAAATCACAGTTAATCTTAAAACTCCCGTTAGAATATCGCATTGCTCGTAAAACCACACAATTGTCTAAATTCCTTTCAATCTGGATGTCTGCTACAGGATGGTTCTCTGTTCACCGCAATAGAATCTGTCTTAGAAGTAACTAACGTATAAATTATCGCTTGTTACGCTTTCGATTAATGTTTTCTTTAATAATATGTTCCTTCTATGTTATGCTTTTTTTCTCATGTAGAGATAGATGTTTTTGTTAAAATGAAGTTGCGCTTCCTTTTACCAGCTGTTTCGCATGTGTTTGCTGATCTGCCGCCAACACTTCGAAACGGCAGTGCGCTTTCTCTCTTTCAAGTGGTTTGACCTACTTTCATTTACTGCGCACTGAGCCGTTACCGCTGGGCGCGCTATCCACAGAAGCCTCGGACGTCACGCTACTCGTCTGTGCGCTTATGTCCCCATTCCATCCCCCACTCCCCCATGCAAAGGGCATTTGAGTCAGGCATTCCTGTTCTCCCCCAATTTCCCTCCTAAACCAACATCAGGACAGCGGAGTTATCATTTAAATAGATGAGTCAAACGTATGAGTAGAAAGGGGGAAAAACATGATCACAGTCGAGTTCGTGAAAAAAAAAGACGTGGTTTGAAAAAATTTACTGAGCATCTGCATGAAAAAAAAAAGGGAGGGAAGAAAGTCCTATCGAAAACAAATTTGGCATAACGGCCGCACACCCGAAAAATTTCACTTTTAGTAACATAAGAGCCGCGGCTCTTAGCCCAAAAATTACGGTAATAACACTACTTCTCAAACAAAAGACTATAGAAACAAAATTCTCTGATAACTCAAGTTATCCTCAATGGAAGGAGAGAAAAATAAGTTTAGATATTGATGGAGCTGCAGTTATGAGCAGAAAAAAGTCAGCAATTGCAGCAAAAATGAAGGATGCTTTTCTATTATGCACCGCATGGCCCACCATCTTGAGATGGCATTAAGACAGTATTTCCTAACAGATATATGAATATATTTGAAGTGGTAATGAAACATGTTCATAATTTTCATTCCACACCACCTAAATGAATGAATTCTCAGAAAGAAATTGCTTCTCTATATCAGAAATTATTGTAAAACTAGAGAGACTGGACAGAATGAGATGAATTCCTAGAGTGAGATGGACAAGATTCGTACAAAAAACGACAAGTTCAGAAGATTACGTGTAATATTTGCTAAACTTTATAGTCATGGTAAACTATTTCACACATACACAAAAATTACACATTTAACTTCACATTCCTAAGAAATTTGACTAATATATAGCAATACAACTACTTGCTACAAAGCAGCCAAATTTGGTCATGAGAATATTTTAGTAGCAATCACTACTAGAAAGGGGGAAAAAATTACAGCACATGATAAAATACTGTTGAAGAAACTTTACTCACAGGGAAGAATAGAGCATTAGTAACTTCACTGATTTAATCATAGAGTTTACTTACAATCCTTTCACAATTATACTGAAACTTGAGGAACAAATAATTTTGACTACAGCTTGTTATATTCTGGATAATTACACAAGTCCCCTATTCTGCTGAAATTCTGAAGTAAAATTAATCACTTACTTTAATAATTTGCATATTTGGTTTCCGTTATGAGACGTAGGAATTGGAGGAATAAATACTTTTGTAAAGCAAAAGTATCAATACATCACAGAAAATACAAGAATCTGCCCTGTAAATAACATTAAAAACTACCGGATTACATACACATATTTTTTTGTTTTCTTTTTTTTTTTTTTTTTTTTGTTTAGAGGTTTAATTGACCACTATAAGCAATTAGATGGGCTATAAGCAGTCACCCATCCCTAATTTTGGGTCATTGACTGCAGGGAAGGGAGAGAGCTAGTGCAGTAAGACAAACACAACATCCATGCCTCACCAGGATTCGAACCTAGACCAATCTCAAACAAATGGTCAGAAGCCAGCGCTTAGACCATTGTGCCACCGGGGCAGCCACACACAAATAAAGACATCTGATCTGAATTACGGGCACCACATCAGTTTCTAAGAGGAAACAGCCTATTGTTCACACAAGCATTTCCTCAAGGTTCAAAGCTACCTTCACAGTCTTGTAACATGGAATTCTTAGGCCAAATACTGGTGCCATAAATAAAATTAAAAAAAAAAAAAATTAGAAAAAAATACAACTAAACAAGATAACAAAAATACAAACCTGACGAAAAATTTCCTGGATCAAATTTATATTTTCACGAGTGCTGTATAATGTCTCTCTAACTATGCTGTAGTCCTTAAATGATAACTCATCACTGCTTATTGACTGGCTACTTGGATCTCTTTCCAATGGAACAGAAGTTGCAGACAGAAGACTTACAGTAGACTGGCTGCTTTCTGATTCAGTGGATAGTGTAGGACGGTTACCATCACCCTGTTCTCTCCTAAAAACAAAATTATGAATGATATCTACTGCCAAGTTTTAAACAAGTTTTAATAAACCATATTAACAGCACCACAAATTAATGCTAACATTGCTTCACCACTACTAGCATTACATGATATGGCACGGTATGGTACCACAATCCTTGTCAATATTACGAATGCAGTACCTTTTAACTCAAATAAGCAGCATACATACCTTACTTCACACAGTAGCATGCTTAACATGAAATTACATAAAAGACTTAATGTAAAATTACACAGCTGAAGAGATCTCTCCTTTACAAATAAATGCTGAGATACACATATCACAGTTGCACAAAACTTAAACATTACCACCAAATTTTTTAACTAATATATGTATCATCGACCTTACATACATGCAGACTGCGAATGACGTCCCAATTAATGGCTCCAACATCAGAAAGGGAAATGTTACGTGATCTTAGTCAAAAATGTTAAAAGAAATTCCACAACTTGTAACCAGTGACAAATGATTTTAATTATTAAGCAGATTCTATGCCTCAATGGTAATATAACATGATTCCAGTCTGCAGTAAATTTTTATTACGTTTAGTATGGGCCACCATTCCACCTGAGTTTTCTATACTTGTAGTAATGATTATCATATACGAGAAGAAATAATCAATATTGAGGTTTAATTCCCAATCTAGAAAATGTGTGCCTATTAAAGTAATAATATAGTCATTCACGTTAAGAAGTGAATCTACGTGTTTTGAATTTTTCACAAATATTCAACACAATACTTTAATCATGGCCTGTAATAAAGTCTACCTATACATATAGGTACGTATTTTACAAAAGTAAAGTCGCTCTTTGTATGGCAACAGCATTTTCGTATATTTTACATAACATTTAGCAGTATACTTCTGAATTTTTCACATTATTATATACTGTAGCTCTGTATCATAAATTATTAATGTGAACACCACTTTACATAAAGTACAAACGTAGCCGGTTCATACAAGAATACGCTAAACAAGTGATTTGCTTCATCCTAATGACTCATCTTTGTAACTCCGAAATGGTTGCAATTAAATTTCTATAAATGACAATTTCTTAATGAACATATTTTTAGGTTTATTATTCCTAAAAAATGCACTTGTTACCTGCATGATTTACTAAATAGGGATATTTAAAAGTAGCCTGTCAGGTAATAAGAAAGCATTGGAACTGGATAGCACTCAACCACTGCTGCCTAATGTCATGTGATCTGACGACCCTCATGTTGGGACCACGGTGGCTCTGTGGCAGCCACTACCAGTGCGGGGTCTGTTACTATATATGGTCAAAGATATGTATACACATCATGTATATACACTCATATCCAAAACTTAAGAATCAATGACAAAAGGCTAAATTTCAGACTCACAAGTCATTGGTTAGCGATAAACACATTGACATCATCGAAGCACATAACAGCAAGATAAAAACATTGATATCATCAAAACACATAACAGCAAGGTATGTGAGAGTGTTTGGTCATATGCAAAGTGTCAGGAATCACGAGACAGATGTATAACAGCTGAAGCACTAATGGAAACCAATCATTTGTTTTGTAGGTATTGAAGTGTAAATCTACCTTTTTTGTTGTGCCTTAAAAAACAACTAAAAGGACTTCCCTGGATTATTTTACCAATCGGCAAATTGTTGGTAAACTGTAAGAAGGGTGGACAATGAGAGACATAGCGAAGGAGTTTGGAATTGCCCAGCGCATAGTATAATGGATCTAGAAACAATTTTCTGAACATGGAATAGCTACCAGAAGGTCAGTAGTGGTTGGCCACACAAAACTACTCCATCACAAGATGGTTACCTTGTTGTAATGGCTAAAAGACTCGTAAAGTAATTGCTAGCAAATTAGCAAAACAGCTGCAATCAATCACAAAATATCATGTCAAACCGTGCCGAGGCATTTGAATAATTTTAGATTGTATGCCTGAAAACCTGTACAGTGTTTTCCACTGATCCCAGCATGCAAAACAATTCACTAGCAATGGTGTCATGAACACTCCACATAAAGAGCAATGGACCAGTGTTCTGTTCACAGATGAAAGCCCATCTTGTTTATGCTCTGACTTTAGGCAGCAATACATCTGGTGAGAACCCTGCACTGCCTATTCAGCAAGAAACATCGTAGAAATTGACCATTATGGGGTGGTAGAGGGATGGTCTGCTCTGGAATTATGATCAATGAGCTTACGGAACTCTTTGTGTTAGAGAAAGGATCAAGGAATGCACAGCATTATTGTGAGGTCATTTTAGAACATGTAAGGCTGTTTCTCAGAGCTGTGGGTGTGGGAAATCCTTTCGTTTTCATAGACAATTACATTCGTGCTCGTCGATCGTCATGTGTTGATAAACTGTTGGAGCAAGGGAATCCACCGAACGGAGTGGCCTGCATACTTCCGGACCTGAATCCAATTGAAAATGCTTGGGACACTCTGAGGAGGAGGCACATTGCTGAATGTGATCCCTCACCTGGCACTAAAAGACCTGGTGATGGCACTGAAAGAAGAACTGAGAAACTTCCCACGGGATCTTCTGGGTAATCTCGTGAAAAGCATGGCCCACTGATTCCAATCATGTGGTCAGGGGTGGACATCATCATCATCATCATCGTCAACCATTATCAATCCACTGCTGGACGAAGGTCTCCCCAAGTTTCCTCCACAACGGTCTGTCTTGTGCCAGTCTGCTCCATGTCACTCCCGCATACTTTCGAATTTCATCCACCCATCTCCCATGTGGTCTTCTTCTGGGTTTTTTCCTGTCCCTTGGAATCCAATCTAAAATTTCGGCTGTCCATCAATGGTCTGTCCTTCTGGCAGTATAGTCAGCCCATTGCCATTTCAGGGATTTAACTCTAATCATGATGTCTTCCACTCTTGTCATTTTTCGGATCCACGAGTTCCTCTTCTTATCTCTCCTGGTTACACCAAGCATGCACCTCTCCATGCTTGTTTGAGTTGTCTGCAGCCTTTGTATGTCTCTTTTAGTTAAGGTCCATGTCTCTGCACCATACGTAAGCACTGGAAGGATGCATTGATCAAGCACTTTTCTTTTAAGACATAATGGCATGTTGCTCTTGAAAATTATGCTGTTTCTTCCAAAAGCTCTCCAGGCAAGTTTTGTACGCCGATTAATTTCTTCATCAATGTGACCTTCACTTGATATCTGCTGTCCAAGATAAACGTACGTGTCTGTTATCTCCAGCTTTTCTCCATCAATCGATAAATCTTCATTTCTTGTAAAAGCATTGAACATTACTTTTGTCTTCTGAAAGTTCATTTTTAATCCCACTTCTTTACTCTTGTCAGCAAGTTCCTGGATCAAACTCTGCAGCTCTGATGGGGTAGGTGCAAAAATGACTATGTCATCAGCAAAACGAAGGTGGGTTAGATAATCTCCATTAATCTTTATCCCTTTGTTTTCCCAGTTCAGTGATTGAAAGACATTTTCTAATGTGGCATTAAAGAGCTTCGGAGATATGGTATCGGAGACATACACCCTACTAAATATTTTTTTTTTTTCTGTCAATTTTAGTTATTGCAAGCCAATGTCAGAAAATTGTATGTTTTGTTTTTTTATTGATTTTCTCTATTAATAAGCACAAATTCATGCTTATTTATGTGTGTACATGTTCTTTTCATCCTTGTTTACTCCTTAATACAATATTTTTATCCACATCCTGTTGGAGTAAAAGTAAGCTAGGAAAACATAAGTGATCCTTAATTTTTGGACATGAATGTATTACACAAACATTAACTAGCTACACAACAAATAGATACTAATACCAGTACAGTTTAACTTCACACATTTTACTGTTTTTTTGAAGTCGAATTTTGCACTTCAGATTATTTGGGCAATCTTTGGCAATGTGGTTGTTGGTTTCAATATGTTTTTCAATATAATGAGAGAGGCAGGAGCATAAGCTTCCATAAAGCTGGTTGGACAATTTATTGAATCGCTTCCCATGTACATCAGAATGCAAAAACAGTTGGACAACGGAGACAACAATGGTTGCAAGAAGGAATTGGCAGTCACCATAGTGGGAGTATTTCAATCAGACAGAAGTCAGCAAACATCAATTGCCATATTCTTCGCCAGGCAATTGTGGACTGACAAGCTACTGCAGACAGCATTCGATGGGCTATGGCAGCGATTATGGACACCCCGTCATGACTCAAATGGTGAACCAAAGATTGGCGGAGGCAGGTTCGTGCTCCAGGCAAACACTGTGTCAGCTATTATTGACCACAGGATATTGATGTGCTCAGCTGGAGTAGTGTCATAGTAGAAGCATGTGGCAACATATAATAAATGGCACCATGTTGTGTTCGGTGATTAATCCTGCTTCTGCTTTGGTGCCAACGTAGCCACAGGTACAATCCAGCTGTTGTCCACCAGCAGCAGCACACTGCTTGCCAACCAAGCATCCTTGTATGGGGGTGCTATTAGTTATGATATCCAGTCATCTCTGATACACATAATGGTCATCGTGACAGCCCAGAAGTGTGTGGATGATGTTTATATACCATGTTGTCGCCACTTCTGTGTGGTATCCCAAAGCCCATTTTCCAACAAAAAAATTTATGTATGCACAACACTAACATATCTTGAGTGTGAGTTTAAGGGGTCCATATGCTCCCTTATTATTCTAGCGTGATCTCCGGACCTATCATACATCAAGACTGTATGGGACCACATTGGATGATCTTGTAAGCCTCTCTTCAGCCACCTTGGAATGCCACTGAATTATGGGACCACGTAAATGTTGCACTGTCTCAGATACCTCAGGACGCATTCGGAAGGTTGTATCATTCCATGTAGCACTGTGTGTCTGATTGCATTGCACAATATGGTGGTCACATAAGACATTGGCTGTTGTCATGTGATCCTGTTTTGCAGCCTGGCAAGTACTGCCTTGGAAATAAAATAATGTATCCACCTCATGTTTCTGTCCCTGGTAATTTTCAGCTCATTTGACTCACTTTTGCTGGGTGGGGAAATTTCAGTGTGCTGAGTGGGGAAATTTCAGTGCATTAAAAAAATAATAAAGTCAATATGCAATATACTTTTACATACACAAGAGCTTCAAGCAATACTGTACAGCTGGTACAGATTTTGTACATACAGTTTACACCAGACAAGAAATATCCATTACTAGACATAAAAAGTAGAGAACAGAAAAAGCTGCATCTTAAAAATTACAGAATAAACCTCACACAGAGAAACAATACACCAAAATCAAACGAAGAGAAAATGGTGAAGAAAAATTAAAACTTAATTTTTACTCACGGTTCTGTTTGAACAGGCTGCTGTAACTGCACATTTGATTTCTTTAAGCACTGAGTAAAATGAGTCACCCAGCGTACCACTATGGATTGACAATGCTGTAATGTATCTTTCTGTGAAAACCTATTAGCATCATGCTCCACTTTAGTATCATTTGCATAGCGAAGTCCTGGTATTGCTGCAAAAATAGGATTAACATAATTTAGAAACAAATGCGTGAAACAAGTTATGGAATAAGACTAATACATTAAATTAATAGCATGCTGCACATTACCCAAACATGCCTAAATTTCAAGATTTGGTTCATGTGGACATTCCAATTTTAAAGCTAATATCACTTTGCATGCACTAATACTGCAGTTAACATGAAAACAATATTTTCAATTACACATGATGACCAAATTTGCTATGCATAAGGCCGATTCAAAGAAAAAAAAATTACCATTTGTCAAGGTCATCTCTTTTGTAGTTTTCTATGACCTTAAGCCATCGAATTCCAAGGGTTGACAGTTCAAATTTTCAGAAGTCGGTTCAAATTATATTAATGACTTCAACATGATATTGTTCAGTGGTACTTAACGAACTCCCATTATCCGTTTTATTTCGACTGGACTCTGTGTTCTACATTAGCTTAATACTGGCCATTCTTGACTGTATTCACAAAGAATCTGCTGGCTGCCTAATTACATAAATGTTCTCCCCCACACCAGTCTGGTTCAGTCTCAGTCAGTCAGTCAGTCAGTCAGTCTCTCTCTCTCTCTCTTTCTCTCTCTCTCTCTCTCTCTCTCTCTCTCTCTCTCTCTCTCTCTCTTTCTCTCTCTCCTATTCATCCTAATGGTGATACACTATGGCTTCATCTGGCCCTTGAACTTTGAACGCTTGCAGTCACTAACTCCTGATTATTGATCCGTGCTCTCTCTAGGTGGGCAATAATATGTTAGCAAACAGCTACACAAAAAATATATGGATAAATCCTACTTTAGACTCTTTTTCATCTATGAAACTTACCCACTGGAAACTTTAAGCAGTGCAAAATAAAGACTGTAAAGTTTCTTACTAAAAACTGTCACATCTTTGCTGCTGACACCCAATGTCACAAAATATTAATAATAAACTTTTGTACAGATTTCAAATTTTATTTAATTTTAATATGGCTAATTTAAACATCCATCATGCTATCCATCCACACCTGGGGTTACAACAAAAACCTGTGTCCACACGTAGGTAGGCCCCTTACTCTCTCAGAGGTCTGTGTGCACCTTCTTTTTTTTTTTTTTTTTTATTGGAGGTTTAACGACCACCGTGAGCAACTCAAGGAGCTATAAGCAGTTGCCCGTCCGTAATTTAGGGTCACTGGTTCCAGGGAAGGGAGAGAGCCAGTGCCGTAAGACAAACACAACATCCATGCCTCACCGGGATTCGAACCCGGACACCTTTCAGACGAATGATCAGAGGCCATCGCTTAGACCACTGCACTAGTGGGGTGGCCAGTATGCACCTTCATGGGAGACCTAACCCTACACCAATAGAGAAAACTAATAATCATCACAGACTTGAGAAGGCAAGAACAGATCTTAAACATACAACAACCCAGTTTGCTGGCATAAGAGTCTTACCCATGTGGCCACTGTAATAGTTTTCAAGTTGGCCACATAGACATTACTTTTGGAGTTACGTTTTTGGAGCCCATACAAAAATTGAATGTCATGCAAGTCCAATTGTACTAAGAACATAAATCTGATCAAAAAATATTTGAACTGAATTCATATCTCTGATAAACGACCATGTATGAGGATGCTACTTACCAGTGCGTGCCCTGGTAAGTAGCATCCTTATGGAGCGAGTATATATTGGGCCTGATGCCAAGCCATTTGGACTTACGATTAAAGTATGGTACAAGCCTCATCAAAGTTTATCCCACACCTAAGAGAATTAAAAAATTACCTGACTATAGTTCCTGACCTGTTTATACAAGCAGAAACCAATGAAACTCCAAACACGACTCCATGAGACTTATAAGTATACACCAATGAGGCATTACATTATGACCACCCCCAGCCTAGAGAAATCAGCACGCCTGGAGACCGAACGGTGGCGCAGGTGAAGTTCACAGACCAGTATATATATATATATAAAACCCGAGGACTGGCTTTTGGTTAGTAGAGTGTTTAGAGTCAGAATGGGTAAAGCTGCTGATTTATCAGAGTTTGATAAAGAACAAATTGTGATGCCATGGCGCCTCGGAACTATGATTTCGGAAACTGCGCTGCTTGTGGGTTGTTTATGTGCCGCTGCAGTGAGTACGTATCAAAAATGGTGCACAGATGGCCAAATGACAAACCGTCGTCCAGCCATGTGTTGTCCGCAGCTCATTGATGCCAGAAGGGAGCGGAGACTGTTGCGCATTGTTCACAGCGACCGCAGGTCCACAGCGCGACAAATCACCTGCAGCTACAACAGTGGTGATCAGCGCAATGTGTTATAGCACACAGTTTATCATAGCCTACTGCGCATGAACCTGCGCAGCCGAAGACCCAGCTGGGTCCTCACGTTCACTGCACCTTATCGCCAACGATGCACGAAATGGGCCCAAGATCATTGAGATTGGGCCCTGGATGACTGGAAGAAAGTGGCCTAGTCTGACAAATCAATCAAGATTCCTGGTGCATCACATAGACGGCCAAGCGCAAATACACCGGTTACCAATGGAGGCTATGGCACATGGATGCACTGTTGGGCGGAAACATGCCTGCGGCGGTGGTGTTATACTGTGGGCAATGTTTTCTTGGGACACCTTGGGCCACATTATCCCAATAGCACAATCCCTGACAGCTGTCAGGTATCTGAACAACGTTACGGATGAAGTTCACCCATTCATGTAAACTGTGTTCCCTGCTGATGATGGCCATTACCAACAGGATAACGCACCATGCCACACTGCCAGAATCTTCAAGGAGTGGTTCGAGGAACATGCTGGTGACTTTCTGTTAATGCCCTGGCCTCCAAATTCACCTGACATGAACCCAATCGAACATTTGTGGTTTGACTTGGAAAAGCGGGTTCGTGCTAAATCACCGCCACCCTGAAATGAACTGGAAGACCTGTTGACATTATGGTACCAGTCACCCCAGGATACCTATAGCCACCTCTTGATTTCTTTTGCATCACATTAAGTTTCATCCCTCCATATCCTATCAAAACTACAACTAACATAACCACATACAAACACAACTTATAGCATCTGGTTCTCCATTCAGTAAAGCTGTACAGATACAATATTTATACTACCAGTATGAGATGATTCTCAATTTGAAAAAAAATAATATAATATATCATCATCATCATCATCATTGTCAACCATTATCAATCCACTGCTGGACGAAGGTCTCCCCAAGTTTCCTCCACAACGGTCTGTCTTGTGCCAGTCTCCTCCATGTCACTCCCGCATACTTTCGAATTTCATCCACCCATCTTCCATGTGGTCTTCTTCTGGGTCTTTTCCTGTCCCTTGGAATCCAATCTAAAATTTCGGCTGTCCATCGATGGTCTGTTCTTCTGGCAGTATGTCCAGCCCATTGCCATTTCAGGGATTTAACTCTGATCATGATGTCTTCCACTCTTGTCATTTTTCGGATCCACGAGTTCCTCTTCTTATCTCTCCTGGTTACACCAAGTATGCACCTCTCCATGCTTCTTTGAGTTGTCTGCAGCCTTTGTATGTCTCTTTTAGCTAAGGTCCACGTCTCTGCACCATACGTAAGCACTGGAAGGATGCATTGATCAAACACTTTTCTTTTAAGACATAATGGCATATTGCTCTTGAAAATTATGCTGTTTCTTCCAAAAGCTCTCCAGGCAAGTTTTGTACGCCGATTAATTTCTTCACCAATGTGACCCTCACTTGATATCTGCTGTCCAAGATAAACGTACGTGTCTGTTATCTCCAGCTTTTCTCCATCAATCGATAAATCTTCATTTCTTGTAAAAGCATTGAACATCACTTTTGTCTTCTGAAAGTACATTTTTAATCCCACTTCTTTACTCTTGTCAGCAAGTTCCTGCATCATACTTTGTAGCTCTGATGGGGTAGTTGCAAAAATGACTATGTCATCAGCAAAACGAAGGTGGGTTAGATAATCTCCATTAATCTTTATGCCTTTGTTTTCCCAGTTCAGTGACTGAAAGACATTTTCCAATGTGGCATTAAACAGCTTTGGAGATATGGTGTCACCTTGTCTCACTCCTTTTCCAATTTTTATGTGTGTTGTATTTTCAAATAGCAGAATCTTTGCACTTGCATTTCCATAGATGTTATTAATAATATTAATGTATGCATCTTCAATACCGCAGGTTTTCAGAGCCACATTGCCATATATATATATATATATATCTTTGGCAATGTGGTTGAAACCAACAACCACATTGCCAAAGATATATATATATATATATACTGAAGAGCAAAGCTGAAAACAAAGGAAAAACTTTTGAATTTAAAACGAAAGTTGCAAAATATATATATATATATATACACACACTATCTACCAACAAGTAATTGGACACCTGTGATAGCAAAGGAAAACGAAGTGTATTCACCTTCAATAGTTGGTGGAGCCTCCACGAGCGGCGATTGCAGCTGCGACCCTTCGGGGCATACTCTCGACCAGACGTTGTATGACGGCTAGCTGTATTTTCTTCCACTCAGCTTGGAGAAGACAGGTCAGTTCCTTCACCAATTTTGGACGGTGGGGGCACCCCTTAAGTCGACACTCCAACTCCTCCCAGAAGTGCTCGATAGGGTTAAGGTCCGGGCTCTGCGCAGGCCAGTCCATTCGATTGACCCTATTGTCACCATACCAAGTCATGGTGGACCTCGCAACATGACAGGTGGCAATGTCATCCTGAAAGTAACATGGGTCCACCCCGTAAAACTGCCACAACGTAGGAAGCGCATGCTCATCCAAAATGGTGTAGTAGGTCTCGGCGTTGAGTCTACCAGGAATTGCGACCAAGGGTCCTGTGCCATACCAGGAGAAACACTCCCATAGCATAATTCCACCGCCGCCGAACTTCACAGTTGGCACAATACATTCTGGAAGGGGGTGTTCTCCAGGCGGACGCCAAACCTAGACCCTGCCATCCGAACGGTAGAGGGTGAACCTTGATTCGTCGTTCCAGAGAACCTGTTTTCACTGTTCAACGGTCCACTGTCGACGTTCTTTGCACCACGTTAGCTGAGCAGCGCTATTGGACTTGGTGATCAAAGCCTTGTGGGCGGCAGCACGTCCATGATAACCGAGCCGATGGGCTTCCTTACGGATGGTATTCATTGAAAGAACACTCCCGGATGCCTGTTGAAACTCCTTGCGGATGTGGCCCATTGATTTGGTGCGGTTCTTCCGAATTTCTCTGGCCAGCACCCATCAGTCTCTAACTCCCAGTTTTGTGGGTCTGCCGGGTCGGGGCACATTCCGACAGTCACCTCTCATCTTCCACTTGCCAATCACGTAGGCCACTGTCGATTTTGGGTTCTTCAACTCGCTGGATATGTCACGTATGGATCGCCCATTTCTGTGACACCTGACGATTACACCTTTCTCGAAATCAGAGAGCTCCGAACTGCGTGGCATCTTGCATGCGACTGGTTGCGTTGTTGTTTCCCACACGATATTTAATGGCGGCGGCCGTGACGTGTATCAGGACCGCAGATATCGTCGATTGCAGGGGTGTCCAATTACTTGTTGGTAGATAGTGTGTATATATATATACACTGAGTGGCCACTTTATTATGACCACCTGACAGTTTTAAGCAAATGAGTTATGGCTGCACGCTGTTGCCGCCAGATGGCGAGGCTAGTATAAAAAGGGAAAGCTTAGTGCTTGCGACAGTAGTAGAAGTGATTTTTGGGTGACGAGATGGGTAAAAAATGCGATTTGACGGGCTTTCAACGTGTGATGATTGTAGGAGCTCGGAGCCATGGAGCGAGTATCACCGAAACCGCCGCATTCGTGAAATGTTCCAGAGCAGCTGTTGTTAAAGTGTTTAAAGACTGGACTGTCAACCAAAAAACTGGGTCTCTATGTGCAACGTGTGGTCGTCATCGGCTAGTGACTGCTCAGGCGGAATGTAGAGTGTCCAGACTATTAACATACAACAGAAGGGCAACAGTGCAGCAAATTACAGACCATCTTAATCAAGAATCCCCTCAAATGATCTCTGCACGCACTGTTCGCCGTACACTGCATCGGATGGGATATGGCAGCCGAACGCCTGTTCGAACACCTTTGCTGTCTGCAGTTAACAAGAGAAAACACGTCTCCAGTTCGCACAGGAACACAAGGATCGGACAGTCGATAACTGGAAACAAATTATGTGGTCCGATGAATCGCGTTTTCAGTTGCATCATGCTGATGGCCGAGTGAGAATTTGGCGGAAACAGCACGAAAGCATGGACCCCAAATGCATTGCTACAACCCTTCAAGCTGGTGGAGGCAACGTTATGGTTTGGGGAATGTTTTCCTGGCATGCTTTGGGCCCTTTAATTCGTGTTGATCAACGTCTGACTGGCACATCATATCTAAACATCGTTGCGGACCAAGTGCATCCTGTCATGTGGATGGTTTATCCCAATGGCGATGGCTACTTTCAACAAGATAATGCGCCCTACCATAGTGCTCGTATTGTACAGGATTGGTTTTAGGAACATGCAGGTGAGTTTATTTTGCTTAGGTGGCCCCCACAATCTCCAGATTTCAACCCCATTGAGAATTTGTGGGATGAAGTTGAACGAGCCATCACACAGCTGGATCCACAACCCTGCAATCTCATACTCCTGGAAAGTGCTATTCATCAAGCATGGTCTCAGATTCCACAAACCACCTATCAACATCTCGTGGAGTCCATGCCATGAAGAATCGACACAGTATTAAAGACAAAAGGTGGCCCAACGAAGTACTGAGGGGGTGGTCATAATAAAGTGGCCACTCAGTGTATATATACATACTTACATACTTTTTTAACAAAAACAAAACTGAGCAAAAAAAATCACATATCATTATGCTGTTCCCTGAAATTCAGAAGTTAGCTCCTAAAAAAAAAACGTCTACTACAGTTTAATTTGTGCCAATGAAAGAAACATTTATTGTTTTTTTATGATGAAATATTAATTTAGATTAAAATGTTACAAACTCAGGGGTCGCACTGTCGATCACGAAAACAAAATCGTTTTGGTGATTACCTTTTTGTACTGTTATAAAACTTTGGCCAAAAAAAAAAAAAACTGAATTTGGCAAATAAGTTGGTGAAAACTTTAAAAAAGCCAGAGCAACTGCAAACTCATACACTGGTGTGCAAAAATTAAGGGCGAAAAGGAGAAATTAGCATGACAGCAGAACAAGCAGGCAGAACAGACCGAAAGACCACTCAGGAGATACATTAGGGTCCGGTACGGTAGGGCATGCGCATATATGCAGCATGACGTGGGGGGCGTGTCGGAATGGTATAAAGCACACGGGTGGTGTACACTCAGCAATTCGGTTAAAGCTATTACACGGTGTACATCGGTTTGAACGACATCGAGTTGCAGCCACCATGTGATATAGCCAACAGGCAATCCAGTAGACGACATCTGGATGACTTTACCCGAGGTCGCGTCATTGGGAAGTTGGAAGAAGGTCGAAGTTGACTAGTGTGGCCGAGGAGTTCGGTATCGCTCACAGCATCGTTTCACGAGCTTGGAGAGCATTTCAAACAACAGGAACAGCTGTCCAAGAGTTTAGCAGTGGTCGTCCACGAGCAACCATGGCGGCAGACGACCGGTATATTATTGTCCTACAGGCGAGAGGAGACAGACGGAGACAGCGGGGAAAATCGCAAGGCACATGCAACAGACAACTGGACGCCTGTTATCGCGTTTTACCGTGGCCAGCAGGCTGCAAAAAGGTGGTCTATTTGCACGACGACCAGTACGGTGTGTGCCATTAACGCCTGCTCATCGGAGACGGCGGTTTCTGTGGTGCCAGGAACACAAGAACTGGGCACATCAGCAATGGGGTCAAGTTCTCTTTACGGATGAGAGCCGATTATGTCTGACGAGCGATTCTGGATGTATACACATCTGGAGAGAGCAGGGAACACGCAATCACACCTCCAACATCATCGAAAGAGACCGATTTGGAGGTGGCGGAGTTCTCGTTTGGGGCGGTATCATGCTTGGTAGCCGTACTGACCTCCACATCTTCCAAGGAGGGTCACTGGTGTCCGCTATTGTACCGAGGTTCTCCTGCCTCATGTGCGTCTGTTTAGAGGTGCTGTGGGTCCTGAGTTCCTCTTCATGGATGACAATGCTACACCTCATCGTACAGTGGCTGTCGCAGAGCTGTTGGAGAGCGAAGATATTCAACGCATGGATTGGGCCGCAAGGTCCCCGGACCTAAATCCAATCGAACACGTGTGGGACCTTCTCGGGAGATGCTTGGCAGCACGTCACCAGCCGCCAGCAACGATTCCGCAGCTGCGATTGGCGCTACAAGAGGAATGGGCAGTGATACCTCAACAGCTCCTTGACAACCTCCTCCTCCGCATGGACAGACGTTGTAAATCCTGCAACGCAGTCAGGGTGATCATATCCCCTACTAAAGACTGGATTTTTCTTGGCAGTGGCCTGTCACATAGACGTTTCTGTCTTCTGTTCAGTTGTGCTTGAAGCTACCTTTTTAATAAAGTACCTTTGTATCCTTTGGATTCCTTGTTTGGACGGTTTTGCTCACCTGTCCCATATTCTTACATCTTGGGGATCTTATGGTATGATTTCAATCGATGTGGAGCACTTCTGCATGACGTTACATTCGAAAAACCGTCCCGTCCTTAATTTTTGCACGCCAGTGTATATTCAGAATTAGTTTATACAAAACAGAGGGGGGGGGCAGGTAGCATTGATAAAAACACTGTTTATCAGAACTCTTGCTTTTTAAAATAACTATGTTTTTTAACACAAGAAAAACTGAGTGAAAAAATAACAAATACCCCTAAGATCATATCTATTTCATAATGCCAAGTGATCTACTTCACAGATTCAGAACAGGTCACCACATACACAAGCATCCAAACTGATCAAAGGAAACAATATTTCTACTTTAAAAGTTTATAAACACATAGAAAATACAGAGATAAGCATTACAAGCAGAAATATCTTGTGCTCTTATTGCGTTATCAAAGACAGCAGTAATCTTACTATTATGTCTTACTTGCATAGCACTGATACTTAAAAAGAAAAGTTAGAAAATGAAAGTCAAAACCTAAGTTTTCAAGAGGGTAAGCAAAACAGAATAAGGGTACATTCAAAAGCCACAAATATATCCTCCTGCAATAATGTCTTTATTCATAATTCAAGTGACAGCAACAAAAACCAAAAAGAGAATATGGTTAAATAAAACTACCTGATGAAAATATTTTTTCTAAATCTACAGGCTTCAAGATAAAAGATGAATGCATATTAAGTGTTGCAGATAATATTTCTTACCTGATGAAGGAATATATAAACTAGTTAATGGTGAGAAATAGGGAAATATGTGTGGCAGATAATACTTCTTAAATTTTTCAAACAAGAAACAAAAACATCTTTGGTATTTTGAATCCGATTTTTCTTTCCACTCAATTTTGCAAACCTATAAAAAAAGAAAATAAGAACATTTGCCATAAATAAGCAATAATAATAAAAAAACAATTATTCAAATAAATTTAAATTGTACTGAAAGAAATGGAGAGAAAGTGTGGTGAACAACACTTTCTCTCCATTTCTTTCAGTACAATTTAAGAAAAAAATGGAGAGAAAGTGTGGTGTTAAGCTGAAGAACTCACTTAAATCTCCTTCATATCTGGCCCTTTGGTGATTATCACAACCTATTTCTCAATGATCAAACTCCACTTTGTAAACAAGAAAGATGACCTTGAATTCTTGGTTGTCATGTCCTTCTGACGGGGAATGAATTTTTCAGGGAAAATTTTTACTACAAGAAAAAATTTTGTGAAAAAAGGGAATGTTTGTTCCATCTAGTAGAAAAACTGCACTTTATTTTAAATACACAACGTGACCAGTGTTCTTAACAGTAGTGATGACATAAATAATTTCTTCTTGGTAGTTCATTCATCATTCGATTTCCATTATAATTAACACAGCAATCAGACATATCTGAATTGCCAGTATTTACTGTTTCTCGCGTAACATTAATCACATCAGAAAATTTTAAAAATACATCCTCCTGGAGCAGGAATCGAACCAGTGTCTCCCAATTTCAGTTCGTGCATGCTATCCATACACCACCCAGGGCGACCAAGTCCTAAATATCCGAGTATTAAGAGTATCAGAATATTCTCTGACCTCTAACTGCTGTGTTAATTACACCCCCATGTTTTAACATCTCAGTATTTATGTCATTTACTCCCAGAGCCTTACCATTATGAAGAAATTTTAGAGCCTTACACACCTCTTCTCTTGAGATCCCTCCTATGCTTCCATTTCCCACTGTGACATCATCTGCTTCTGCCTCAGAATCGCCTTTGCTTTCATGCTCTAATAACTCATAAAAGTATTCACCCCATCTTTCACTTAACTCATTGGGATCCCATATCATTTCTCCAGTCCTATTCTTTACACAACTTAAAATTTAAATCTCCCCAGTTTTCCTACATCTAATGTACTTCCAGAAGGTTTTCCTATCTTTCCAAAAAGTCAATTCATGTCTTTCCACATTTTCCTTTTTAACTTTTGCCTTACTCTGATGAACCAGCTTAGCTGCCTCATGCTTCTTGCAGTAATATTCGTCCTTAGAAACTACCATGCAACATCCCCAAATATGCTTCCTTCTTTCTCTTTACTGCTTCTTCAATCACACTGTTCAACCAAGCATCACTTCCAATGTTACCCACTATTGTGGTACCACAGACCCCTTCAGTGGTAGTGACAACACAGTTCTTAAAACATGTCCACTTCTTTTCTACATCCCTCTCACATGACTTCAACTCATTCAGTCATTCTCTGAGTAAATTACAGTAACACTGATGGTCTTCAGGGAGCCTTTCAATCTTTATTCTTTTCATCATGGTCCTCTTCCTATTATTTTTTCTCCAATCACCAAACTGGCTCAAAGCACCAAACTGGCTCAAAAGAGCTTTTAGCTCATTCTAGAAATATTTCTTCCTATCAGAAGGTTCTGAGTCACAAGGGCATAAACTACAACAATTACTATTCTCTGAAGTTTCGCTTTCAAACGAATCCAAAGAATTATCTCACTTATGCAGCTATAGTGAATCAAGTTGGTCTTCATCTTTCCACTTAAAACCCCACCTACACCAGCCTGTCCTCTCACATTATCCAATCCTCCAGACCACACACTCAAGGTTCCATTCACTTCTTCTATCCCAATTCCCTTCTTTCTAGTTTCACTTAAACACATCACATCCAATTTATACTTATTAATTTCTTCCATCACCTCATTCATCTTTCCATTTATTCCTTTAGTATTCCATACACCAATCTTACACTCAATCAACACCAAGATCTCTTTCTCATATGCTCTTCAGAAATTCCAGGTTGTTTCCATGGTGGACCATCCTTCTCAACTGTGGTAGGCCCACCATATCCTACACTAGAGTCCTTTAAATTCTTTCTTTGGGTCTTTTTAATCAAGTATGTACAACCAAGCAGAGGATTAGCCCACAGCTAGTGCTTACCATGTGACTTCATTAAATAGAAATTCCGCTATATATGAATGGAAGACATCCAAATAAATAGGCCTCATTTTCTGTACTTAAAAACCAGTGCTCATGTTATAAATTAAATAATGCAACATTTATCTCAACCACATGGATTCCTTATAACATCAATGGCATGTTCTTGCTTACTTCATACCAAATTCCTAAAAGCAGATTTTTTTTTTTTTTTTTAAGATTTCAGAACTAGAAGAATCCATTATAAAAGAATAAGTGAATGAAGTTGAAAAGAACTTCCAGCACATTAAATACACTAACCTGTGAAACCATAAATTCCATTATACAGTCAAGAAAAAATCTAGTAACATCTTCAGGTTGCTGCTCTCCACTTACAGGAGGTAACAGAGGCAATATTTCACTCGGGCAAACAGGACCTAAAAAAGAAAAACAAGTACCCGAAACCATTAACAAAGAACAGTTTTTGAAATATGTCTCCTACACAAACAATTTCCCATAAAATACCGAGTAATAAATTTGCAACATATCTTATATTTTGATCTTTCTTATATATATATATATATATATATATATATATATATATATTTCAACAGGTTATGTATATCCCCTTCTTTAATTCAAAAGAGCTCTTCCCTGTGGTGGCTGACAACATCATCTTGCATTTCATGAACAGTGGTTTCTAAGCAGTCAAAGTAAACAAAAGGGGTAAGAATATGATTCCAGAAAATAAAAAATGCTTAATCTACAACAATTTTCTATGGTCTTAATATGTTCAACTTTCAAAAATAATAGCAAATTTGCTCATAAATTATGCTGAGATCCATACCACAAAGCAAGATTTTTTTATTTTTTTTTGCAATAATTAATTTTTAGCAACATGCATGCTTGGTATCCCTCACAAAACATGTTTTCTATTAGAAGGCAAGTCATATATGCAGCACCAACTTCAACTAATGGGTGCTGGAAAAATGATGGCACATGGTGGTTTTCAAAACAGCCAAAATCAATAAACATACACACAAAAAAAAAATGCTTCACTACAATATTATTTATTCATTTAACCACTGCATGCCATTGTTTGATCAGCAACCTTAAAGTAGAGGGAAATACTTTATTGTACATATTTGTCAACCATACAGTTGCTATATTCTGTACTGTTTCTCACGTTGTATGACTGAGTGTCAAAGTGTTCGCAGGAAACATTCATCTTTGTCTGACACTGGGTTATTATTGTTGAATGCAATTGAATATTAAAAATAAGGTAAAATATTATATATGTGAAACCTGTTACTCACATTTTCGTTTTCTTGGAATATTTCAGGATATTGGAACTTTTAACTCGTCAAAATCTTAAATTTCTTGAAGTCTTCGGTAATCACTTTGTGATGATATTCTACTTGAGAAGTTGAAACAGGTGGGTAACAATTCTCCTTAATGAATCGTGATTCTAAAAATGACATCAAAAATATTGAAATATTGAACGGTCAAACCTTCAAGTTGAAGGGAAAATCGATCTGGTAAAATATTCTGTCTTGACGATAGCTTAGACTTTGTTTGTACTTGATAAGTTGAAACAGGTGGGCAACTATTCTTCTTAATGAATCGTGATTCTAAAAATGACATCTAAAATAATAAAATATTGAACGGTCAAACCTTTAAGTTGAAGGGAAATCAATCTGATAAAAATTTCTGTCTTGACGACAGCTTAGACTCATTTTCATAGTCTTCATCTGTGGGTTAAACGACGTGTTACTCAGTGTACCTGTTGTTCATCGTCCAACTATCTCACAATCTGCAGCATGACTCAAAAGTTCCACGTCGACAGACCCTTTTACGCATTCAAATTTTGTTTTATTGCGCATTTTACAACACGTACATATTAGTTCTTGATTGGAACGTCCGAATCTGCTCCCGATTTCAAATTGTCTGGTGCAGCCATCTTCCGTACGTCAACCAACTCAGTATTTGTCTTGATCTTAAATCGTTTATTTTGGCTGTTTGTTTTTCTTTTTTGTTCTTTTTTTGCTCAATGAGGTATCTCCATGCGGATGGAAGGTCGACTGAGTCATTGTATTTACAGTTTTTTTCTCTTGTTTTTTCAATCATTACTGCTTCAGATGTTGAAATTTGGGCTTTCGTTTCATGTGATGTTATCAATTTGTATTTCGGCCAATCTGGGATTGTCTCATTGTCAATACAATGTTGAATTAATGACATTTTATTTTATTTTTTATTCCAGTTGGATATGTGTTCTCCCAGTCTTGTTTTAAATCTTCTTTTGGTACTTCCTATGTGTATTTTATTCATTTTATCTATTCTTTCTGCACTTGCAATATTTCTTGTTGGAATGCTGTATATGCTGCTTTTTCCAAAATCGATCTTTTTTCGTTGCCTGTTGTCAAAATGGTCTCATTATCTATTACGGTCTCCGCTAGTAATAAGTTTTCTTTCGCGCATTCCTTTTATAAAATACTCACAAGTGGAGGACTGAAGGGAAATTTATCTCCTAATTTTCTTTCCATCTAAGGTTTTATGTTGGTGTTATTTAGAGACATTTTTGTATTTTTAATTATTTCTTCTATTAACTTTTTTTCCGTATCAAAATTTCTTTGCAGTTTCAGTTATCAAATTGATTTCTGTAATCTTGTTTGTTCTATTGCTTGAGTGGGTTAAAGCTCTTCTTATATAAAATTGCAGTGCTGACCGTTTTTATTTCCATGGGTGGTTGGAATTTATCTGAATAATTGCCGGTATAAATGTTGGTTTTCGATAGACTGCATATTCAATCTTATTGTTGTTTCTCAATAAAGATATATCCAAAAAATGTAGTTGTCTATTTATTTCTCTTTCAATTGTAACCTGTATTGAGGGATAGAAGCTATTGTATTTTTGTATGAACTTTTCTAGGTCTCTTTCATATTGCTGCCAGAAGATGAGGATATCATCGACACATCTTAAATATATTAATGGTTTATTTACATTGAGTGGTTTAATTAAGTTATTTTCAATGTCTTGTAATATTATTTCAGCCAGAAAACCGGAAATTGGAGATCCCATTGGTGCACCTCGTTTTTGTCTATAGATTTTTTTTTTTATCGTATGTGAAGTAGTTATTGTCAGTAATAAATTTTACAGCTTGGATAATACTGATTCTTTCAGAGTCAAGGACTTCTTGATCTTTTAATCTTTGGTCCAAAAGCCTAATTGATCCATTAATAGGAGTATTCAAGTATAGAGATACTACGTTAAACAAATCATAACAAATTCCGTTGATTTACCCTTTTTGAGCTTTTCAATAACTTCAATAGAATTGTTGATAGTATATTCCTGTTGGTTATAATATTGTTTTAGGTGTCTAAACAGTTCTTTTTCAAGGTGAATAGTTGGAGCGATAGTTTTTTTCACAATTGGGCGTAAGGGTTCTTCATCTTTATGCGTCTTGATTTTGCTGAAAATACATGGAATAGATGCTCCAACTGGTGGAATAGCTTTATTACTTATTAAAAATTTATTACTGACAATAACTACTTCACATACGATAAAAAAATCTATAGACAAAAACAAGGTGCACCAATGGGATCTCCAATTTCCTGTCTTCTGGCTGAAATAATATTACAAGACATTGAAAATAACTTAATTAAACCACTCAATGAAAATAAACCATTAACATATTAAATATATGTCGATGATATCCTCATCTTCTGGCAGCAATATGAAAGAGACCTAGAAAAGTTCATACAAAAATACAATAGCTTCTATCCCTCAATACAGGTTACAATTGAAAGAGAAATAAATAGACAACTACATTTTTTAGATATATCTTTATTGAGAAACAACAATAAGATTGAATACGCAGTCTATCAAAAACCAACATTTATACCGGCAATAATACCAACCACCCGCATAAATACCAACCACCCGCGGAAATACAAACGGTCAGCATTGCAATTTTATAAAAGAAAAGCTTTAACCCACTCAAGCAATAGAACAAACAGATTACAGAAATCAACTGGATAACTGAAACCGGAGAGAAATTTGGATACGGAAAAAAGTTAATAGACGAAATAATTAAAAATACAAAAATGTCTCTAAATAACACCAACATATGATCTAAGATGGAAAGGAAATTTGGAGGTAAATTACTCTTCATTCCTCCACTTGCGAGTATTTTAAAAAAGGAATGCGCGAAAGAAAACTTATTACTAGCGGAGACCGTAATAGATAATGAGACCATTTTGACAACAGGCAACGAAAATAGATCAATTTTGGAAAAAGCAGCATATACAGCATTCCAACAAGAAATATTGCAAGTGCAGAGAGAATAGATAAATCGAATAAAATATACATAGGAAGTACCAAAAGAAGATTTAAAACAAGACTGGGAGAACACATATCCAACTGGAATAAAAATAAAATAAAATGTCATTAATTCAACATTGTATTGTTAATGAGACAATCCCAGATTGGCCGGAATACAAATTGAACACATCACATAAAACGAAAGCCTAAATTTTAACATCTGAGGCAGTAATAATTGAAAAACCAAGAGAAAAACTGTAATTACAATGACCCAGTCGACCTTCCATACGCATGGAGATACCTCACTGAGCAAGAAAAAGAACAAAAAAACAGCCAAAATAAACGTTTTAAGATCAAGACAAATATTGAGCCAGTTGACGCACAGAAGATTGCTGCACCACACAATTTGAAATTGGGAGCAAATTCGGACGTTCCAATCAAGAATTAATATGTACGTGACGTAAAATGTGCAATAAACCAAAATTTGAATGCGCTAAAGGTTCTATTGACGTGGAACTTTTGAGTCGTGCTGCAGATTGTGAGATAGTTGGACGATGAACAACAGGTACGATGAGTAACACATCGTTTAACCCACAGATGAAGACTACGAAAATGAAAGTCGAAACTAGTCTGGGAATATTAGTGCAGCAGGAAACGAAGTCTAAGCTGTCAAGACAGAATATTTTATCAGATCGATTTCCCTTCAACTTAAAAGGTTTGACCGTTCAATATTTTATTATTTTAGATGTCATTTTTAGAATCACGATTCATTAAGAAGAATAGTTACCCACCTGTTTCAACTTATCAAGTACAAACGAAGTCTAAGCTATTGTCAAGACAGAATATTTTACCAGATCGATTTTCCTTTCAACTTGAAGGTTTGACCGTTCAATATTTCAATATTTTTATGTCATTTTCAGAATCACGATTCATTAAGAAGAATTGTTACCCACCTGTTTCAACTTCTCAAGTAGAATATTGTCACGAAGTGATTACCGAAGACTTCAAGAAATTTAAGATTTCACCGAGTTAAAGTTCAATATCTCGAAATATTCCAAGAAAACGAAAATGTGAGTAACAGCTTTCATTTATATAATATTTCACCTTATTTTTAATATTCAATTTCATTCAACAATAATAACCCAGTATCAGACAAAGATGAATGTTTCCCGCGAGCACTTTGACACTCATACAACGTGAGAAACAGCACACAATATAGCAACTGTATGGTTGAGAAATATGTACAATAAAGATTATAACCATGTAATGAAGTTCAACACAGAAATGTGTTACAAGAACTAATACATTGGTTATTAAACTATCTGTACTAGACTTGTTGAAGAGTTGGCAGACAACTTCTTTGCAGTGTGTAGTGATTGGAAAGCTACTTTTTAAAAGTAGCAAGCTACACTACTTTATCTGAAAAGTAGCTACTTTCCTACTTTTTTTTTTTTCTACGTTTCCACTTAAGCTAAAAGTGCAAATTCTGAGAATGATCTATGTGCATTTTTTACATATGACATTCAGAACCTACACTGAAGTACCAAAAGTCATGGGATACATACCTAGTAACGTGTAGGAACTCCTCTAGCCCAGCAAAGTGCAGCACCTCGACATGGCATGGATTCCACGAGAGGCCAGGAAACTTTTGGAGAGATTTTGACCATACCGTCCGAACAACTGCCCACAGTTCTCTGGTATTTGTAGGTGCAGGACCTTGGGTGCGAATGGACTTTTTCACCAAGCCTCATAAGTGCTCTATTAATTGGGTTCATGTCGGGCAAACACAGTGGCCACACCATCCGTCAGAACTGTCCAGAATGCTCCTCAAACCAATTTCGGACAACTTTTTTTTTCTTTTTTTTTTTATTGGAGGTTTAAGGACCACCGTGAGCAACTCAATGGGCTATAAGCAGTCGCCCGTCCCTAATTTAGAGTCACTGGTTCCAGGGAAGGGAGAGAGCCAGTGCCGCAAGACAAACACAACATCCATGCCTGACCGGGATTCGAACCCGGACCCCTTACGGACGAATGATCAAAGGCCAGCGCCTTAGACCACTGCGCCACCGGGGCGGCATTGGACAACTTGGGCCCGATGACATGCCGCACTGTCCGCCTGGAAAATCCCATCATTGTTGGGGAAAATGAAGTCCATGAAAGGCTGCAAATGGTCACCCAGCAGAGCAACAAAGGGAGTACTGGTTAATGACGTATTTACAAGGACCAGAGGAACCAAACCATGCCACATAAAGACACCACACATATGTATGGAAGCACCACCAGCTTGCACAGTGCCTTGTTAAGAGCTTGGGTCCATGGCCTCATGGGGTCTGCACCGCACCTGAATCCTATCATCAGCTCGTAATAACTGGTAGCGTGACTCATCAGACCACGCCACATGTTGCCAGTCTTCCAAAGATCCAATTAATCCAATGGCCATGCTCACGAGCCCAGGTGAGGTGCTGTGTCCAATGTCATAGTGTTAACGAAGGCACTCTGGTGGGTCTTCTGCTTCCATACCCCATGGACACTAAATTATGCGGAACTGGCCTGAAGGATATATATCTGGTACCTCCTGCATTGAATGTGGATGTTATCTGAGCCAGTGTCGCTTGTCTGTTAGCACGGACAATCCTGGTCAGACACAGCTGGTCATGGTCATTCAGCACTCGTGGTCGGCCACTGCACTGTCCACAGTGGGTGGTAATGCCTTCCATGAGGTATTCTTGGTACACACATAACACCATGGATTGACGAATGTTGAATGTTCACACAACTTTGGAAATTGAATGTCCCATCCATCTGGCTCCCACTACCACGCCTCGCTCAAACTCTCTGATAATTCCTGATGGCTTGCTATAATCCTACTGGCTGTTGTTCAACCTGACTCACGAAATTACCCCTCACAACTGATAAAAATCGTGGCGGGCATCAAAGGTTTTATACGACAGCAGTGCCAGTTAAAAATTTGCATACTGCTACCCCATGACTTTTGGCGCTTCAGTGAAAGAGGTAAATTACACAAACAATTTTTGTTACAATAATTTATAATAATTTATCTCAGCTCCAGGCATGGACTGGGCCCCCAGGACATCAAGAGAATTCCCAGTGGACTGCCATATTCTGGGCCGGTAGGCCTTACACTAACTAAAGATTAAAAAAAAAAAAAAAAAAAAAGTAAATACTTGCACTTCAATATTCTTGTAGAAGAAAAGCAAATAACGCTAAAATGACAAAGTTTGTCTACCACTTTGACAGCCTCAAAAAGGGGAACTTACACATCAAATGTTCTGTTGAGACAAAGTTTTATTACAAGCCCTTCCCCTTTCTCAAATTCCTAACTTTAGCTCCATCCCTTTGGGCTGATATCCTCTACAACAGTCTGCTTTTGCCAACTGCAGTTGAATAATCAATACAATTAAATATGCTATCAATGGTCTGGGATAGAAACTCGAAATTCATTGTGTTTGTTAATGCATTGAGGTTCACCTGCGGTAAAATTTTTGGTTTGCTGCTTTTTATATGTGCATTCGTTTTCTTTTTTTCTGCACGAGATCTACCTTAGTTACACGAATGATTTACTACCTTAGTTACACGAATTCTTGAACTGCAGTTCTGAGAAGTTTATTTCTGCTATGGCAAAAACATTTTTTCCAGTTGAAAGTAA
Source organism: Macrothele yani (assembly GCA_039090855.1). Lineage (NCBI taxonomy): Eukaryota > Metazoa > Arthropoda > Arachnida > Araneae > Macrothelidae > Macrothele > Macrothele yani. Next base: position 67,433,158 of record CM077016.1, on the reverse strand, counting down.
TTAAATAAGAATTTATTTTCACATTTTTTTTTATTTCTCTCACTTTATAATTTGCACTGAAATTCTTGAAATTTTAGACATTTTCAATTTTCTCAAGAGATTTTTTGGTAATCATTTTATAATATACTCTTTTCCAAAATGAACAAAGTACCCAGTAGGAACCATCCAACAGAGATGAAAATTGGTATGCACAATGTTCATGTATTGGAAAGGAAATTATTTGCAATTCCACAGCAGTTGGGCTATTTATTCAGATAAAACAGCTACATAAGTGGAAGAAGTCACTACGTTGTAGCCCCACCTCTGGCTCGGATACAAGCAGTTACCATGCATGGAATAGAAACAGTTCACTGATACTGTCCTGAGGTACAGCATGCCAGATGGTGTCCAAATTGCACCCCACTTCGCCGACATTCCGGGATGGGTGTCCGAAAAATGTTCAAACGGTGAGAGGTCAAGCTATTGGATGGCCATGGAAGGGTGTTGGCATTACTGAGGCAGATCTGGGAGAGCTGTGCTGTGTGTGGCCGGGCATTATTCTGTTGAAAATATACTCGGTGATGAACTTACAGGAATGGCAACAAAACAGGTTGTAGAATGTCGTCGATGTACTGTTGAGTCGTGAGAGTGGTACAGAGGACTGACTACCAAGGGTGTCCAGCTACCATGGTAAATGGCTTCCCAGACAGTCACTCCCAGTGTGCAAGCCATGTATTGCTCCATGGTAAAAGCAGGATCTGTGCACTGGCCTGCTCATCTCCAGACATACATGTGCTGTTAATGGGAGCCAAGTGCAAACCGTGACTCATCACTGAAGACAACACGACACCACTGGACACTACTTCACATTGATCAGGTCCAACACCCCTGAAACTGGTGCTGGCGATGCTCACTGCTCCTTGGTAGGCGGCGAAGTGACCTCCTTGAATGTAGTGCCCGTGCCGCAAGTCATCTGGCAATGATCCAGGTGGCCACTTTCATACCTGTACACGATGCAGTATGGCCATGGATGGTTGAGAGCGACAAATTCGGTTCTGTTCATGCGCCTCTCACAATCGCTTGATCCTTGTATTCTGTCATTGTCTACGGCCATCCACTGCCCGCCTGTTGCTCGCTTGTGACCTCCTCAACCCATTAGCACCAACACTGTCCAATTGCAGCATCATTTCAACCCGAATGCCTGGCGATACAGCGACTTGGCCAACCGACCTCTCACAGCCCAATTATTAGGTGCGCAACTTAATTCTCGGCCCCTAACCACAAGCAATCATAGAACATCGGCAAATGCAAATAGCTGTGTGCGATAATGGCTGATTGCAGCACCATCCAACAGCTTTCCAGGCAACTGTAACAGTTCACAGCTGTAGTGACTGAAGGGACGAAAGTTGACGGTAAAAGCAATGTCATTCGAGAAGCAACATTTGAGGCACTGCCTCCTGTTCGCGTTTCAGCTGAAAAAAGTGTTGCAGAAGCCCAGCAAATGATCTGTGCTGCTTTGGGTGAGACTGCTGTGTCTTATAGTACGTGTAAGAAGTGGTTCCAGCAGTCTAAGCAGGGAAATTTCGATCTCCGTGATGCAGACTGTACGGGACAGCCACAGAAAGCTGACAATGAGGAACTGGAACAACTGTTGGATGCGAATCCCTGTCGCACACAGTCAGAGCTCACCCAGGAACTTGGAGTAACATGGCAAGCCATTGCAAAGCGCCTACACAAACTTGGACAGATTCACAAGAAGGGCCGTTGGGTGCCCCACTAACTCACAGCTGCGAACAAGTCTAGGCGCTACGATGTTGCTGTGTCCTTGCTCTCCAGATTCAAGACAAAGGATTTCCTCCACAAGATTTTGACCTGTTATGAGAAGTGGGTCTTCTACGATAATCCTAAGCGGCACAAATCATGGGTTTATCCAGGTCAGCCTACAACCAGTACCGCCAAACCGAATATCCATGCCAGGAAGTTGTTGCTGTGCATATGGTGGAATCAGCGCAATGTCGTACACTATGAGTTGCTCAATCCTGGTGAAACGGTCAGTGCTGAGCGTTATTGTCAGCAACTCATTCGTGTGAGTGACTCAATGGAGGCGAAAAGGCCATACACCGGCAAGGGCAGAAAGTCGGCCCTGTTGCTTCAGGATAACGTGTGTCCTCACATCATGAAAACGACTTTAAACACGATCACCGACCTGGGATGGGAGATTTTGTCCCACCCAACGTATTCTCCAGACTTCGCCCCGTAGGATTATCACCTCTTTCGCTCCTTGCAACATCACTCGCGTGATATGCACTTCACTTCTGTCGAGGAGGTTCACATAAGTATTAATGATTTTATCAACTCGAAACAGCCCTCTTTTTTCCGCAGTGGCATTCGGCAGCTCCCTGACTGATGGCTCAAATGTATCCAACATGACGGGGATTATTTCCCTGATCAGGTACGTATTCGATTTGCTATAATTTGCTGTCAACATGTTGTGCCTGTGGCCAAGAATTAAGTTGCACACCTAATATATGCCCTCTCTCAAATTCACTCAACTGCTCACAATGTGCACGGATCTTACATCAAGGCATCCTCACAGTCCATGGAGGTTAATGCAACAGCAATCCGCTGTCACAATTGTCCCTGCATGCGAGTTTTGCTCTTGATACACCCTCCTTGATGGGCAATTCCCATGCACTGTGGCAGACTACTATTTGTCAGGGGGTTTTGTAGTGAAGAGCTCTTCATGTCTACATGTAATTTTTGTGTAATAATAAAGTGTTGTGTTTTTAAAATGTTATTGTGGTGATTTAAAGTGGAGCAGTGCTTTGGTTATATCACAGCAATCAAGATGAACGGTTCCAGAAATGATATAATTTAATCACCTGAAGCCATCAATCAACCTACTACACTATTTAACCATTGGTCACTATTTTTTAATCATTTGCATACTCATCCTTGAGGTTCTTGCACGCGGAGTTTCATCAAAATCAAATTACTTTCTTGGTGTGCTTTGTTTTGGTAAAGAGTATTTATTAATGATAGGTAAAGTCTTGAAAAAAGATTATTTTGGGCACATTTGGATTTTTGTTTTCACTAAAATCGAAGAAACTACAAATTCTTAATTCAGTTATCGCAATAAAATTCATAAGAATAAATAAAGTTTTCTACAGTCTCTCTCAGAGAACGTGTGTTCTCAGCAACGGAAGTAATTTTTTCTTACACAAAACTTTACTACAGAGCTGTGGTGTGTCCAGTAAAATATTAAGTGTTACAGCCTCAATACAAAAAAAACCTTAATGATTCATAGACTTGTGCTGAAATCGGTAATGCTGACATAACGTTGTTGTTTTTTTCTTTGGGGGAGTGGTAGGTACCTTGATAATTTCCCCCAAAAGTGGGCCTCTCAAAATTAACTTCCTGGGCCGTTTATTGATCACCAGTTCACCACTGCTCAGCTCTGAGCAGTATTTCTTTACATACCCAGCTGGGCATGTAAAGAAATTATTTACCTGCCCAGGTGGTAAAAGCTGGATGCCCAGGACATTCTGATTTGTTATCTTTAACCCTCATTTTTCTTAGTTTAAAAATTATGAACTTTTCTTTACAAATTTTGCATTTCTATTTTAAGGGTCTGTATTCAAAATGTTCAATGCACAAAAGGGTGATGATGCTGATAATGGTATTTGAGAAATTTAGTAATTCTGCCATGTTCCTTTCGTTGAAGTTTTTGCATTTTGTCACTAAACACCAGAGGCTAGTTCCATCAGAGGCATGAATCCTGTTGCTGATTATAAATAACATTTGGAACAAAACTACATATGGTTCCAATTTCTAGACCTACAGTATAATATAATTAAAGAATATTCTTCTGTTCTTGGCACTTCCATTCACTGAACCGGGCAACTAGATTTTTCATTCACCTGCCCAGGCCAATAATTTACATTCCCCGGGCATCTCAGGATGGTATTTTTCAAGCCCTGATCATATGTAATATATTTTAACACATTCATTGGCAAATATTCAAAGCTAGCTAGATTAACTGCGAACACAGGGAATTCAAATAAAAACCAAATCAAGAAATATCTGTGAATTCATTCTCCCTGACTAAGGTAATCAAATCTCTTAATCAACAATTCTAAAAACAAAACAAAAAAACACTAAGTTAATAGTTTGGGTAGCTTTCACAATGTCAGGTACATGACTGAAGGCAGCCTCTTATTCAGCCAATAACTCTTCAGAAAATCTGGAAATGTTATGTGATTTAAAGAATATTTTTATACTTTTTTTAAAGTAGCGTGATTTGTAGCATAATTTTCTGCTACAACTACATTTTTTTATTTGCAGCAATGCTACATGCCTTGCTACTTACAATCACTGGTGCAGTGTGATAACAAATTGAAGGAGCTGGGACAAATAGTAACGGAGAAATATCCTGCAAAAAAAGCATGAGCAGAAGCTGTCCATACACATGACAACTGAAGAGAATTAATGAATGATGTGTCATTGAAAATCAAACAGCTCTTCAGTTGGTTTTTATGCACCATCCCTAATGGGAGAACTATATTCCAGAAATGAGTACAGGATCAAAAGCCAAAAGATTTTCAGAAGAGAAAAACAGTTTAGCTTGTAAGAGGAATTACAGCTCTTCTGAACATAATTTTGCACTCTTAAATGCGTTTTTGACATGGTAATATACAAAAAACTATGTTGAGCATTTAAATTGTCCCATCTTGAAAGAAAGGATGCAACCAACTGAAAGTTAGTACAGATAATCAGACGAATAAGACAAATTTTAATTTTCAGCTCAAGGTACAATTATAGAATAAGGGAAAATGCAATTTCTGAATACACCACATAAGCACTGTGATATGCTATATGGCCAGTGATACATCACTGTACAGAGCTGTAAAGACGCCTAATGGTGTCTTAAGTCATCCCGCACCACAATTATACTTGGCCAAATAGAAAATCTATTTTGGGTCAAGTTAAGTAGTACCTTGCAAACACATCTGATGATGGCACATATGTGCTCAATGGGCAAGAGATCTGGGGACCTTGCAGGTTTTGGAAGCATTAGGATACCTAGTTGATACGTACTAGTGATGGCAGCAGTATATAAGTGAGAGTCATCATGCTAAAAGATGGCATTCAGAATACCCACCAGGAACTGACTATAATATGTGAGCAACATTATCACTAGGCTATCAAAGGAAACCACCAGCATGGTGCAGTTGTTATGCACTGTGTGGGCGGCAGATGTTTCTGACGGGTGTTCAAACCCCGGTCCTGCCAGCCATCTAGAGTGTGTTTTTTTCGGGATTTTCCACAGCCTCCCCATGTTTGGAGACGCAAATGCATAGATGGTTTCCTCTGAAGTCGGCCCAGGAAGCGTTTTGTCCCTGGATCCCCCTTCCCCAGAATGCCTGGGTTTACCAGATGAGTGTCGATGCGCTGGTTATAAAACACTGTAAGACGAATGAAATATGATGTCACATGGCTTCAGGCACCTACGGGACTATTACCCATAGTTGTTGATGATGATGATGATCAGGGGTAGACAAATCCAAGGCGACTGAAAATTTTCACCTGGCGCCTGAATTTCCAAATTTCGTTCTGAAAATGTTATTTCAAGTTTCATTCTCAAAATTTGAATTACTATTACGAAGCATATCTTTAGTAAAACAACAAATTCAGTATACAGATTTTTATATTTGCACTTTTATTATACACTAATTACCATACAATCAGAATGATGAAGTTGCTAACACAAATTTTTGGTACCACCACCAGCAGAGTTATGTATTCTGCAGAGATCTTGTCAGTAATGATTCAGGCTCAAGTTCCGCAGTGCAGTGCAAAAGAGGTGACTGCACTCATTTGGAGTGTGCATCAGAATGTTTTTAAGGTACACGTACACACGCACGCACGCACGCACACACACACACACACACTCTCTCACTCACTCATTCACTACACACACACACACACACACACACACACACACACACACACACACACACACTCACTCACTCACTCACTCACTCACTCACTCACTCACTCACTCACTCACTCACTCACTCACTCGCTCGCTCGCTCTTGAGTGTCACGTTTGAATGTCACGCCAGCAATAGGGGAGTTTGGTGCCCAGAGGCGAAGTGTGGCGTGGAGTGAAGCTCTTCAACACCTGCCTGAAATCTTGACCTTGGGAGGGACAGAACTGTAGTCCTTAGGGGTTTTTTTTATCCATTTTCAGCTTTTCATATATCAAAATAGTCATAGATAAAACTTTAAGTCTTTTTTTTTTTTTTATAAGAAAAAAGGCATTTTCACTCTTTAAGGAATATATACTCAAATGAGACGTGTTCCACAGAAGTGTCACTCAAGAGTCACGAATGTCTGTGGTCAAAACTGAGACCCCAGGTGGTCAGCGCTTAATCTCCCTACCTTGGCATGACACTAAAGAATATGTGGGGGGCGGCACTTTTAGCCATTGCATTGATTTTGCATGAGGTGCTTATGAGTGTATTTATTCAGTAGTGCTGTTATTGAATGTAGTACACCAGAAGGCAAAGCTGAATTTTTTGCAATGAAAACCTATTTTGAAGTGCAACTTTTTATTCAAGTATATAATATGTTCCCTAGTTTAAGTTGCAGATTTTGCAACAATATGCAAGAAGTATATTAATTTGGACTGATGAAGTGTACAATTCTGAATGTGTCATTTTTATTTAGATCCCGCGTGGTTTTCTCCTCGTATCTCTTTAAAAAATTTGATTGGCTCTTGAAAAAATGGAGCTGGCACCTGAAAATTTTGGGTTTTTGTCTACCCCTGATGATGATGATATCAAAAGGAATACCAGAGGTGACCTGTTATCGTAACTAGTGGCACTCCAAATGGGACACTCTGTGGGCAAGTGGTATGGTGATAACAAATGCAGTTTGGGTGAGAAAATTTATCTTAATATATGAACCTGTAGTTATGTAAATATGACACTAATCAACAGAAATTGATGAAATAATCTTTTTTTTTTTTTTCTGGGTTTACAGAGTTAACTGAATGTTTGAAAATTTACACCTGATCTTATACTTTCAGTACAAATTGGCACTTTAAAGAGTTACAATTCAAAAAGGTAAACTATTCGTTTTTAAAAGTAGATTTTTTTAACTCTTCTCTGCTCTTGTTAAAATGTATTAAAGTATAAGTGATAGTGATCATATTATTTTATTAAGAAACATCAAGAAAAACAAAGAAAATTTTGAAAATGTTCCACAATCTTCTAGATTTTTTTAGGGCTCATAATTTTTTGTGACTTTCAAAAAAAGATTTTTTTTTAATATGGTGATTAGTAAATGATTAGCACCATACTGTGAATGCACTACTCAACCAGAAGCACAGCAGTAACACAAAGTCAGCACATATGGACTACTACACAGGTTGATCACTGGGGACACTTTTTCGTCTCTTGAAATGTGTTCAAATGTTGTTTAAAATAGTAAAACTCAACTAGTAATCTGAACTTATTGGTGTAAAATAGAATTCAAAGTTTCCAAGATTTCACACATCAACCGGATGGCTTTTTTAAGGTCCGTAGACAGAACTGCAAACTGAATAACAGAAAGCTTCAACAATTTGAACGCGATGACTTGACAATAAACGAATAGATGCGAATGTAATTATTCATTCAAAAACACAAGGCGTCATGTTGGTTTAGTATGCAGTGTCCTGGAAGGAAAACGAAAGACATTTATTATTTGAAGAACTCCATCTTATTATGCATGTTCTAATCGTTAAGATTAGAACATAATTACGTATGTTCTAATCATTATCATTAAGATTAGAACATAATTATGCAATTCTAATCATCAAGATTAGATTAGAACATAATTATGCATGTTCCAATCGTTAAGATTAGAACATAATTACGCATGTTCTAATTGTTAAGATTAGAATATGCGTAAATAGTTAAGATTAGAACATGCATAAATAGGTAAGATTAGAACATAAGTAATAGGATGGAGACCACGCCCTATCTTTTGGTTTGTTCCATACGCTCGCAAAAAGCTTACTTCTAGTGAGAAGCTGACTTGATCAGATGTCTGCCTGATGATAGAGGCTTGGGGCCTCAGTGCCAGGGTTGAGTTTCGACCATTCCCTTAGATATTACCTGTAATTTAACATTAGTTTAGATATATATTCTCTTTTAAATTAATTAATATTTTAGCTTAATGTTCTTAATTATATACAGGTGAAAAGAATAAGGGTTACTATGCTTTTAGTCACTGGTCTTATTATGTTAATATCTTTTTGTTTACTGAGAGGGTGCTCGACTCAAAGTTAAAACCTACTACACGTATGTTAAGAATTAGGTGAGTACAACAAGTGACTAACCTAGAAAATATTCATTATTATACTATGTTCAGCACAAATTACAAAACTATCTAAATTTCAGCCCACAGATGACTAAAAATCATTCCAAATAATTTCACTTTCAGTACTCAAGAAACACTGCCTGTTTGCAATCTAAGATTTATTTTTTTCTTGTTTCTTTACACTGAAGTTTTAGTTTTTATAACCAGAGAGATACTACTTAAATGTTAGGAAGAATGTTAAGAACATTTATTTGTGACAAAAATATGAAAGCACTTCACATAACCCACACAAGAACAAATATTCACTCTAAATACTCTCGAAATAATCTCAATAAAAGCACATTCTACAAAGTCTAACATCTCAGTAAAAAAATAAAGCACATTTCACAAAGTCTTACAACTCAGTAAAGATTACATTTATTTTGCTATGCTATTTTTACTTACTGGAATCATCAACAGTTGGAGTATAGAAAGTAGAAGTTTCAGGATAAACTGCATCTCCACCAGCTGATGGTACTCTGAAAACACTGTGACTGTGAATTTGATTCTGTGTGGAAAGATAAGGATTTGGAAGTCCCGGTACTATTCCTGGCACCAAAGCAGCAAATATGGTGTCTAAATCTTCAGGGGAATTATCACCTACAATCTGATACCACAGAAGAAACAGCCGAATACCTTCTCTTCTTAGCTGTTGAATGTTGAATAGAAGAAGGGGAAAACAAATTAAAAATTCCAATGATTAAGGAGATCACATGAAAAAGCCATAATAATTTCAAACACATACACATTTAAAATTTAAAAAAAAATTATTTCCATCACATCATCAGAGAAGGCAATTTTAAAATTTATTTGATATACAAACACACCTCATAATATAATCCAATGAATTTTACCAATCTAGTGTAACCATACATAAATATACACAGTCCAGTCAAAAAATTATGACCACCTGTTAGTATGACCTTCTCGTGCCACCCATACCGCAGATATACAGCGTGGCACTGACTCAATGAGGCTTCTGAACATTTCTGTAGGGATTCTATACCATGCAGACACCAGAACTTCTCATGGATCATCAAGAGTCATAGTGGTGAATCATCCAGAGTCATTGGGATGATTTCTGCCAAAGTGCTTTGCCGTATTTTCCATCAACCATCCACACAATAAAGCAGAAAATGTGATTCGTCTGAAAAGGCAACTTTATTCCATTGTTCCGATGGTCCAGTGCCTCCTCTCAGATGCAAATTCACACCATAATCGCCGATGTCTGGCCATCAACTTGGGTACCTTGAGTGGGTGGTGCCTCCGGTGATCTATAGAGAGCAGAGTTCATTAGACTGTGATATGCTTCTCGGTGTGCCTGCATTGAATGCTCTGGCTAATTGTTCCCCTGTGGCCCATCTGTTGGATCATACTAATCGTGATAGCTGTCGCTACCCACAGTCATCAATGCTACATGGGCATCCACTATTATCCCATTACTGCAGGTCTTGTCAGTTTCTTTCCATTCGTGGAACACTTTAACAACTACACCACATGAACAGCCCACAATATCAGTCATTTCTGTAATGCCACTAACAGGGTTGTCTACCCACCTACCCGCCCAAAAAAACCTGTGCAGGTTTTTTTTTTTTTAAAATACCGCTTTAAAAAACCCAATAAAACCCAATAAACCCCACTATGTAGTGGGTTTTATTTTATTTTTTTATTTTTTTATTTATTTATTTATTTATTTATTTTTTGCAATTCTGGGATATTTTCTTCCAAGAGTTTCAAAAGTAACATTTTAAAATGGGAAAGCTTGGGGCTCAAATTGTTTTTTAATTATGCCTATTTTGCTTTTATTATTACATAGATGCATTATACCTGTTTGTTAAGCACTCAATGATCTGCAAATTCCCCCAAACATAAATAAAATTCTAGAGAATGTAATCATTTACAAAGATGCAGTACACATGCTAAAACAGCTAAAAGAGGTTAGTAGAGTACTAGACATTCTCCAGGCTGAATAAACAAACATTTCTGAGGCAGTGGAACTGTGGCAGGATCTTATGGAAAATGCAGATCTTGAACCATATTACACCAGAGATATATAAAAAAAAAGGATTGATCTAGCACTTCAGCCTTGCCATTACTTGGCAAACTTAATGAATCCAAAATACGAGGGAAAGAGAATGAGCCCTGAGCAAGAACAAATTGCTAATAACTGGGTGTTAGAAAAAAAAAAACCTGAATGGATAATTTTTGTAATGGGTTTTAAAATATTTGACACAAAGTACTATCCAAAATCTATGTTCGTAAATGATGTGCAAAACTTCAGTGCTGCCAAATGGTGGCAGCTGATGGAGCGATATGCAAGTGTGACCAAAGCTGGAACCCTGAAAGATTTCTGCTCTTGCATGTTAAGTCTATGTGGTTGCCTAGCCAGTTCATCTACAATAGAAAGGATATTTTCTACTTGCGGACTAGTCTGGTCAAAACTTTGCAATCGCTTCGGTGTTGATAAAGCACAGAAACTTGTCAAGATCTACAAATATTTAAAAAACAAACACTACATGTCACAAAAAATATTGAAATTTGTGGTTTTACCTAGATTTAATAAACATCTCAGAAATGTTTGATGAGGGTCTAGAGTTTGATCAAATACTAGTTTATAGATTGCAGGGAATGGTGTGTAAAGTATTCTAGAGAATGTAATCATAGCCTTTGCTAAGATTAGAGAATGTAAAGCTAAGATTAGAGAATGTAATCTTAGCCTTTGTGTAGATTTATATAAAATTCTTTCAACAGACTACATAAAAAGGAGATTTTTTGTTAACCAATGGGTAAGTTGCATGGATTTTTCATTAATAATATTTAATCATTTGAAATCTTAATGGAAGAATATAAAAATAGACCCCACCCCTAACATTGTTGAAACCCCATAAAACACACACAAAAAAACAACAACAATAAAACCCATAAAAGCCCAATAAAACCCACCTAGGTTGGGTTTTTTTCAACCCTGGCCACCATCCTTCAGTAGGTAGCTAATAATCATTCCTTTTTCAAACTTTGTTAGGTCACGTCCTTTCATATTTTCATGTGAAACTGCATACTGCCCATGAGTTGGTGTCCTTTTAAATGCCTTACATGATTTGCAAATGTTTCTATGCACGTCATCTGGCCAGGCCCTGCTTAAGACTTAGCAGTGGGGTAAGCCCGGTGTCAAACAGGGGGGCCCCCTTTCTCTAAAGACTGCCTTATCCCTCAAAAAATCGATCATTTTACAAGCTTCACCAATTTGAAATATTTACTATCACAATTTCAAGTAAACACTCTTAACAGTAAAAAAATACTAATTACATAAATATACAAAATTGTTTTATTTTATAGATAATCAATTATGTTTGTAAATGAAACAGGCAGACTTTTTTCACAAACTAATACAAAGCTGCATAGTTGCCAACATTTGAATTTTAAAAATAGAAAAATTTTTACACCATGAAACTCACAGCATTTTTCAATGTTGTGAAGTGGTGGCAGTAGGGGAATAACAGATATTTAATATAAATGCATACTTATCTGCAACAGTTTTGCTACTCCTTTTATTTCTATTTTATGAGCAAGAGTTTGATATTATTGAATGTAAAAATACTTCCTCTTTTTTTAATAATTTCCTTTCTATCATTTATATGTTTATATCATATCTTTCACTCCTCATGAATACAAACAGAATTAGTTACAGTAATATATACTGAATGCAATATCCTGGTCACTATACACTCTTAAAATGTAATTCAGAAAAAATATTTGGTACAATTATGTAATCTATATGAGTTCAGGATACAGTTGATTCTAAAAATACATGAAAACTATGTTTTTGGGTGGAATTTTTAAATAAAGTAAAGAATTTAAACATCTAAGCACTAATGCAAAGTTTACATTTGACTTGTTCTTATATATTTTTCATTTTCTGATGATAAGAATCTACAGTCCAAAACATCACATGGGCTTTTTTCTGCTCTTTGCTAAAGCAAATTCTTCAATAATATCATCAAACAATTTTTTTGTGTTAAATAGCTCCCAATTGTAAGAAGAGACAAACCAGAAAGATTTTTTTCCAGAAAGGCTAGATCTTAATTTAATTTTTATACGTTTTAATACTGAAAATGACCGCTCACTGGAGCAATTCGTAATCGGTATTGACAACATTATTCTCAAAGCAGTTTCAACATTGGGAACAGTATGTCCAATTCCTAATGTTTTTATCATCTTTAATTTTTCATCAGTCTTTAAATTGTTTGAAAGAAAATCGCAGAACTGTAAAAACTCATCTGGGAATTCTTCATCAATATCCGCAGAATAAATTTCCAGAAAAATGTTTGCTGCATTTTTAACCTCTTCATTTGTCATGTTTTCTAAACACATAAAGCCGAATCTCGATTCTAAAAGAGAATAAGCATTTTTTCTTTTGTTTAGTTCAGTGATGATGCAGTCACACATTATATAATGTGTTTGATACAGAAATCTCTACCTATCAGACTGGACTTCAACACTTGCACAGCCACTATCGTCAAGCATTTTACTTTTTGGTTAAACTCTTTTCCTTTGAGACGTATAATTTTTTGAACCAACTAAATTTTCGGTTTCATTTTCATAATTTTAAAAATTATTTCTAACATACTTTATAAAACTCTCGAGATAGTCATAGAGGGGTACGATTGCTTCCATCTCACAGCTTACAGATTAAATAGTTTTGTTTACACTTTCATTCGCTGTAGTATAGTATCCCATATAACAACCATAAGAGCAAATTCATATGTTTGCATTTTTGAAAATAAATTATTCGCTTCATTTCTAGGAGATGCAGATTCATTTATATCTTTTGAGATGGTTGATAAAACACTTAATATATTTGTAATTTTTTTCTTTAAGACTTTCACAGCATCTGCTGACCACCTTGTTGTTGAGAGTGATTTTAATGTTAATTCATTGTTTATTTTCTCCTTTAACAATTCCCATCTATGGGGTGATACAGAAAAAAAAATTATACACACTTTGAATCAAACCAAAAAAAGAAACTGCTGAGGAACAACATTCAACAGCCCTTGTGCCAACTAGATGCAAAGAGTAAGCTGTACATGGCACATACTCTATGAGAGTAAAATCTTTTCTTAATCTAGCTTGCAAACCTGAATATTGCCCTGACATGTTACTAGCATTGTCGTAAGACTGACCACGACAATACTTCAGATCAATGTCAAGATCTTCAAGAATATTTACTACGACTTCTTGTAGATGTTGAGAGCTATGCCCGTGTATAGATATGAACTTTAAAAATCGCTCAACTGGATTACCTTGCATATCAATGTACCTCAACACCAGAGAGAGTTGATCAGTGTGGGTTATATCCGGAGTAGAATCTACAATAAGTCCAAAGTACTTAGCTTGTTTTACTTCGGATAATATTTCATGCAATACTTTTTTGGACATCAATTCAATAAATTCTGGCACTAGTGTTGGCGAAAAATAACTTACATTTCCTTTCCCTTTATTTCCCTGTGTGATTATATGGTTTGCCAGAAATGAATGGAAAGAGCTTAATAACTCTAAAATGCCAAGAAAATTCCCATTATGTACAGATCCAAATGTTTCATTGGAACCAAAAAAAGGAAGACCTCTTTGTGAAATAAACTTTATTACAGCCACAACTCTGTATAATACTTTCTTCCAGTAACTGCATTCTGCTTTATGTTGTTCAACAAGACTGCAATCTATACGACCTAGTATTGCTGAGCGTTGTGAGAAAGAATACACTGATTCTCTGTGAAAGGAAGAATTTTCATGTGAGGATAGCCTTTTAGAGATATTTTGCCAAACAGCAAAACCATTCGTGCAAAGAGCCTGATCACTCGAACTATAAAGCTTGCAAATGTAGCAAAATACAGCGTTAGTACTTGGTGAATAAATTAACCAATCTCTTCGGATTTTTACTCCATTTTTTTTCACACGAAAGAAATTATTTGCAGAGCACATCCGCTCTTTACCCCCAACTGTTCGTTTAGAACTTTCCAAATTATCAATATTTTGAGAAGGTTTATTGAGAATAAAGTATTCTTGTAAAGTATTGGTTACTGGAGGCCACAGTGCTGGATCATTATAATCAAATATAGCAGAATTATTTGATGCTGATGCTGATGGATTTTCAGAGTTAACACTAGCAGAAGCAGAGAATGAAACATCAGGTGCATTATTATTAACTAAATTTTTCAGCGCGAACTTTGGCCGTATCACTTTTAACATTACTAAAAGGAAATTCCCCAAACAAAGCAGTAACAGGCCTAACAGGTGATTGATTTTTCTCTGTTGCTGGAATTATTATAGTCTCACTATTTGAAACTTCAGACGAAGATGTAATAAATTGAACACCTTGCACACATACCTGGTTCTGTAGTGGAGTTTCAGGTGCGTCACAAACATTGTCACTAATTCTTTGGCTAAATGAAATTTCAGATGAAGATGTAGAAAGTTGAACACATGGCACATGTAGACGTATCTCATTCTTTAGTGCCATTTCTGTTGTATCACAAACATCGCCATTGGTATTAACAGCTTGGCTAAATGAAATTTCAGACGAATTTGCATTGCTTGGTATAAACTCTTCATTCGGAAGTGGTGTTTCTGTTAGTTTTCGGAACAGAAAAATTTTCATTGATGTGTTAAGTTGTTTTACACACTTCTCATGTTCATTTATTTTATTTTTTTTCGCTTCAAACTACCGGAGGTATACTGCCGGGACTGCCGCTTCATTTTCTTACTTATTTACTTTATACAATTTATATTTAAGCAAGCATGGTAAATATCTCTTACTCACATTGAGAGCTACAAACTGCAAAGCATCAAGCAAGAACACGAGTAATTGAGCAAGATACGGGAGAAACAAACGAAAATGCGATGGTTACGGTTCCCATTAATCTGATTGAAAGAATTCTACCGAGTCCATGAAGTATGAATTCCAGCTGTCTCAACATTGGTGAATAACGTTTTCCCCGCCTCTTTATTTGGTGATGTCATTCTGATGGTCAAAAAAGAGAAAGTGACTTAGTTTAGAAAAAATGTTTCACTAAAAGTATTTGCATTTTGTTTTTCGTTTGAAAAAAAAATTAGATTTTCAAAATTTGTTTTTAAAAAGTAAATTTGGGGCCCCTTGAAAATTCAGAGAGGGTAAAAGCACGGGCTTACCCTCTGTAATGGGCCACTGCATCTGGCTGCTGGTTATGGTTCCTTCTTACATCAGTACAATCACATCAGGGGTGGTCATAATTTTCTGACTAGACTGTGTATATCACTGAGATGTTCTGTGAGAGTGAGAGGTTAGCTCAACAACACAAGATCATTCACCAAGTCAAAGTTACTGATGGTGTTAAATTTTACTTCGTGTTAATGTATTAAACGTTTCCATTTACAGCAATTTAGGCACGTAAGTTGAACTTCACTAAAAACCATCATATGTCACACACAAGACCTCTGCACTTTGTACTCACTCTCTCTCTCTCTCTCTCTCTCTCTCTCTATATATATATATATATATATATATATATATATATATATCTCTTTCTCATGCAGAAACATTGCCATCAGTATTATCTGGTCCTCTCTTGATTTACTTGGCCTTCCTCTGCTTTTCTTTCCTGCCAATTAGGCTGAATAAATTCCTTTAATAAGTATTGGGTTGGAAAGAAAGTAATGTTTGCAAGTGCAAAGGAACAGAAAAGTACTAGTTATTGTATAACAAGTATAAATCAGTCCAAAATGCAGTCGCCATCATTTGCCATGACCTGTACCCATCGTCTGGGCAGCTGCTGGATACCATCCTTGTAGAATTGTGGCGGCTTGGACACAGAGAAATTAGTAAGTGTGCGTTCAACATCCTCCTTGTTGGTGAACTGCTGTCCGTCCAGGAAGTGCTGCAACAACCGAAAAAGGTGGTAGTTGCTTGGGGCAATGTTCAAGAAATAGGCTAGGTGTGGCAGCAGCTCCCAGCCCAGGTTCCTGATCTTGTGACAGGTCACACATGCTGTGTGAGGTCTCAATCCATCCTGATGTAGGAGGACGCCCTTGTGGTTCAGCAGTGATGGTCATTTCAACGTGAGCGACGTGTAAAAATTGTTGAGCTGATGGCAGTACACATTGGCAGAGGTAGTGGTGTTGCTTGGCAGCAGCTCAAAAAACATGACACCCCACATATCCCACCAACAGACAGCACAACCTCATGGGGGTGTAAGCCAGCTTTGGGGGTCAGCATGGGCTTCTGTTTTGAGTCCAACCACTGTTTCCAGGCACTGACATTGTCATACAGGACCCATTTCTCGCCACCCCTCACAATGCGATCCAAGAACGGTTTAACTTGATTATATGCAAGCAGCGAAATGCATGGCCTCATGCGATTTGCTTAACTGTGAGTTGAAGGGGTACCCAAACTCCCCTCTTGTGCACCATCCCAAGCTGATGCAGGTGCATGATAATGCTCATGTGGGTAGTCCCCAGCTGTTTGGCCAACTCCAAGGTTGTCACACATGTGTCTGTCTCCACTAAGGTCTTCCAGCTTTGGGACAGTCTGACAGGTCAAAATTTCCCTCTCAAAACTATTCGAACCTAACCAACGACAGCACTGATGATGTGATATGGCATTGGGTTACACACTGGTAATGTTCCTTACAGAACTTGCGGGGGTGCTACCACGACAAAACACATACCGCATGCAATGGCGGTGCTCCTTGTCCACTTCCATTAACGAGTTGATGAGAGTCGCCTCTCTCACCCACACAGTATTCACTGCACTCTCGTAAACGAATATGGAAGGCTGTAATGTGTTACCCAGTTACTCAACTACTGTAATGGGTGACATCTGCATTCAGAAAATCTAAGAACTGGTTACTAACACAGATTTTCCTTTGCAATTTTTCCAATTAAAAGAAAAACTTTTTTTCACTCATTTTCATGTGGGGCTTAGCTCTGGATGCCCACAATGATCCAACACCACTGAAAAATAAATACCATTTAGCAAAAGCTCAGGGTTGTCAGGGTTCTGTATTAATGTGTAAAGATGACTGCTCTCAAAACATTTGTGCAAAGTGTTAGAATATCATGGTGACTTCTGTCAGAGACTGTTTAACTGAAATTTATCAGTTTTGGGAGTCAGAAGATATCCCTCAGGATTGGAGGGATGCTATTCATTGTTCTTCATAAGGGAGAAACTGACCAGACTCAGTGTAAGAAAACATGAGTTACATTTCTTAAATATGAATTCAAATAAAAATGAAATCATTAAGGTTTCAAGTGTGAATAAAAGCTAACTTCAGTTACCTTTGTAGAGTTTCCAGAATGCAAGAACTTTTTCATAATCCTCTGAATGCTGTGACACTGCCATCTTCTGCTTAGAAGCTCTGGGAGTAGTAATAATAGTTTCTGCAAATGAAAAATTGAAAGATACAGATTAGTTCCATTAAAAAAGAACCTTATGATATCACACAACAATAAAACAGCATATCCAACAATAAAACAGCAATGGTCCAAACAGAGCTATGATGATTCAAAAAAAAAAAAAAAAAAATCAGGCTCAAAGTCATCATTGCATCTAAACTTTCTGCCCTGGCACACATACATGAAATAATTACTCAAGATACCATTTCCAAATTTTCTATAAGTTTTGCCAGGAGATGCACAGCTGAAATATTACAATATTTTCTTATATGGAAGTTGAATGTTTCACACTCTCTAACCATGCATTTAATATTAAGAACTATGTTCATACCATAAATTAAAAGACATATGGTATCAGATTTGTATCTTGCAACCTGGGTATCCATGTTATGACAGCATATCCAAGTCAAGGTTCCCACTCAAATCACTTAATTTCTCTGACTGTCCCTGACCCAAATTCAGCAATTTCCCTGACCAAACATGAAAAATTAGATATGAAATGATATATACGGAAATTGTTGCAATTTCATACCTTTAGTACATAATACAGTTGCATGCCCAGTTTCAGTTTCATAGACACTAAAAGAAAATGTCATATATAGCAATAGTGGCAAAAATGTTTAAAAATTCCACATTTGTTTCGCAAAAGATTAAAACAAATAATTTCTAGTGGGTCCATCAGAGAATTAGTAACAGCTAAAAAAACGTGATCTAAACATAACCTATCGTATTTACCAAAATATGAGAGACAAATAAATTTCAAATAGTGCTTTAAAAACTATACCCTTAGAGATAATAAACATTTACTACACAACACAAGTTTAATGAAAACAAATATCAAGTAACAGAAATCCAAATTTTTATTAAAATGTGTTATGTGTTTTTAAAGCTTGGTTATTTTTAAATTTTGTTTTCTTAAATTTATTCAAAAACACGAAAATAACCACACCTTTTTAATTAAATAAAACTTTAATTCATACACTTGACGTGGATCAAGAACACCAAACAGAAGTCATCGCTCTTTCCACGTTAATAAGTGAGTCACGGAAAAATTCTCATTGTGGCGGGTGGCGGCCGATGAGAATTTTTCCGTGACTCACTTATTAACGTGGAAAGAGCGATGACTTCTGTTTGTGTTCTTGATCCACGTCGAGTGTATGAATTAATTACTTATTTGCCTCCTAGTTGTTTGTTCAGTTGCTTCTTTCCATCTTTGGTGAATCCCCAGCATTGTGTGGGGCTCCATGAAGCAACCTGCCATTTGGTTTGGCAGTTAATCACATGTGAGCCTGGAGAATTCTAGGCCGCTGTGGTGCAGTGGTAGCATGTCCGGCACGTAACTGGAAGACCCTGGGTTCGTTTACAGTTGGCGGTCGATGAGAATTTTTCCGTGACTCACTTGTTAATGTGGAAAGAGCGATGACTTCTATTTGGTAAATAAAACTTTTTGCCGCTTTTTTAAATGCATTATATCTTTTCTGCAACAATTTTTCTTTTTGCAAAGCATCTTCTTCAATATTGTTTTTAGTGCCCTCTAAATGTTTATTTTCTTTTTGAAGTTCCTCTTTTACTTTCTGCATTTTCTGCTTTTCATTTTCTGCTTGTTGGTTTTCTTCCAAGTACACCATATATCTATGGCATGAAGATTTAAAAAATGAAAGCATCTTTTTGTCAATAATTATTTCAGTAACACGTCCTGCTGCTGCAACATAGACTACCCTTTGTGTTACTTTGGTATTTTCTTTGATGTTTTCTAAAAGCAAGGCTTTATTTATAGAAAAACCACTTTCTACCATGTGAAAATATAAGGCATATTTTAATTACTTCAAAAAGTTCAACAAAATCTTTTTCTTTAAGCCTAATAACTCAAAATAAAATTATGGTAATGGGAGGATATTCTGCATCAGCCAGAAAGGGTCCAGACCAGCTTTACCTAAAAAGCATCATGAAATATCCAGAAAAGGTAAAGTTAGCATTCCATCCCAACTCACATGGTAACTGATTCACAGCATTCCAAAGAAATACCTTATTGGTTATTCATCTTCCACCCTTTAGACCAATAACACATAACCAGTTTTTATCTTTGCTCAATGACCAACCACTGCAGGTGGGGAAAAGGGTAAAAACAGACCAGGTGTTATGAAAAGGCAGTTGAAAAAAAGAGCAACACTTCTAGGCTGGACTTACAGAATATTATATGTTTCTGGAGGACTTATAAGTTCCCTGACTTTTTGGTGGAAATCCCAATTTTCCCTGACTATCCATGACCATTTTTCATTGCCCTGACTTTCTCTAACTTTCCAGGATTTTCCAGGCGAGTGGAAACCTTGCAAGTATGATGGATAAAAAAAGAAAGGAAAATTTGGTGCACAGTTCATGACAACCACACTGCTAGCAATTAATCACAAAGGAAAGGAAACATGGCTCACCAATCATCATTTCCATTTTCCTATTTCCTATAAAGAGGAAAAATGAAAGAAAGGGAGAAAGAAAAAAACTTTGGCTGCTGAAAAAGTAAACAGAAGATAACTTACAAAACACAGGATAAGTTTTTATATTATTTCCCATCCCCTTTTCCATTCTCACCTAAATGTCACTTTTGGCTGCCATTACACAGCATGTTCATTTCCAATCTTTTGATGGTTTTAACTAGTTACCAAATGTAAAAAGTGTTCTAACATGGGGAAAATGCAAGAAAGATATTATCTCAACAGAGAATGTACTGAAAATTTTAACATGTGTGGGTAATATTGATGAAAAAAAAATCATATGAACAAAATTAAACACAAATTCCTAGAACTTTGTCACATAGCTCACTCACAAACAGACAGATAGGTAGGTAAGTAGACCCACAAAGCAGAATTGATTAAAATATATTTTTAAACAATAAACTGATAAATCTGCTAAGAATCTGTAACTAAAAATGTAATTAGAGGTAAACAGATGCTCCCCAAATGGGTAAAAATTTCTGAGATCAAAATTTTCAGTTGAGTATGGGTCCTTCTGTACTGCTATTTCCTAAAGAGTCCAAAACTACTTTTAAAATTCTTCACCTGAATTCATAAATTTAACACGAGTATTAATGTAACTTCAAGTTGCATGTAATTTAACTTTTCTTCTTTACTTACTCCTTCACTACTCACTCATTCACTCACTCTCTCCAACTGACTTTTCATTTTGAACAAATGTTGCCATTATCATATCTCCAGCTTTACTGTTTCCTTTGGAATCTGCTTGAGTGTGTGGGAGCTACAAATGCTTGCAGTAGAGCATGTGTACACAAGTAATTACATTTTATCCAATTAGTTTTCCATTAGTATAGGAGTCAGACAAGGTTGTGTAATGTCTCTACAGATGTTCAGGTTGTGTAATGTCTCTACAGATGTTCAATGTATCAGGTGATCCAAAAGTCACACAAAACTTTAAAAATCATTACTGTAGCACAATGCAGTTTGCACAGAAATGCACAGGATGACATGGAGGGGGGGTGAAATTAAACCCTTTGACGTTTTAGTTTTACTCGTGGTTGCCAGATGGGGCTACGTGAGAATGATTGTCGGTTACACAAGGTAAATTGATGTAACGTCCACACAAGGTTACTTACAGTAGTAAGTGCTCAATGTG
The DNA here is from genome assembly GCA_039090855.1 of Macrothele yani. Classification (NCBI taxonomy): domain Eukaryota; kingdom Metazoa; phylum Arthropoda; class Arachnida; order Araneae; family Macrothelidae; genus Macrothele; species Macrothele yani. The sequence goes on along the minus strand of CM077016.1, from coordinate 67,411,720 downwards.
GTGCCCAACATTCACGAGCATTGCCTGCAAATGAGAGAAGACACCATGGATAGCATTACACAGCATATCAGTTGGTATGGCTGACACATGATGTAGGATAGTCTTTCAACATGGCCAATGAAGTGGAATGATCTCTGTACATCCGTGACTTCAGGTAGCTCCATAACCAAAAATTACAGGGTGTAAGATCTGGAGACCTGGGTGGCCATTCATGTCAAAAATGATGGCTGATCAGATTTTCTACAAATGTTGACTTCAGGAATTGCTTGACAGGAGATGTGATGTGTGGTGGCGCTCCATCTTGCATGCATGTAATAGCATTCAGTGCATGACTCTCTTGTAAGCTTGATATAATGCTGTTTCATAAAAGTTCTGCATAACGTGCACCTGTGATGGAGACGGTTTTAAGAGCAGTATTACAGATTCCGTTGAAGAAAAAAGGGCCAATAATGAAGGATGACATGAACCCACACCACACTGTGACTTTTGGCTAATTGAGTGGCGTTTCTGCAACAGACCGGGGAATTTTCGGTTCCCCAAATGCTGCAGTTTTGTGTTTTTACTGCTCTATTGAGAGTGAAGTGTGCTTCATCTGTCCATGAAACATTTAGCGGCCAGTTCTCATTTTCATCAGTTTGCCAAAAAGCCCATATTGTAAAATCTCTCCACTTTGCGAAATCAGAAGCTTTCAGTTCCTGTAGGCATTGAATTTTGTATGGATAACTGCAAGGACTAGTCTAACTGCTCTCCAAACAGTCCAATATGAAATACAAGTTCGACGCATAACTTTACAACCACCTGATTCCTCATGTACAGATGCCATCAAACTGTTCTTAATTTCCTGTGACACTGTAGCTGCAACGGAAACACACGTTGCTGGTCTTCCATGTCGTCGCCTTGCTACCAAAACTCCTGTCTCCTCAAATCTCTGAATTATCTGCTGCAGTACCAAACAAGACATCGGTCTTTTCCCACTTCAAACACCTCTGAGTGAACAAAAATATCACAAAGCTGCACTTACAGAGCTTTATCTGGTAATGACATCATGAAACATTACAGTTTCAACTGAAGCTGCTTTTATACTTGTCAGTCCTCCAATACCAGCTCCAGTATAGCTCCATCTGGAGACCATGAATAAAACTAAAATCTTCAATAAATGTTTTAATTTCACGAAAAAGCCCTTGTCTTTCTGTGCAAACCAAACTGCGCTACTGTCAAAACTCAGCAAATTATTGATTTTTAAAGTTTTGAGTGCATTTTAGATCATCTGGTACTTATGAATACTGTTATGGCAAAAAAAATTTGTTGTTTTTTCCCTAGTAAATGTGAGAAAATTGATCAGGTTTCCCCACATCCACCAGAAGGCAAAATCTTCGATAGAACAATACTATCAGGTTGTACAGAAAGTTTCCAGAAAAATCATCAGTGACGTGTGTAATGCAAGAAACTGGGGGCCTGCAGTGATATAAACATTGCAGAGTGCTGTGCATGACAGAATAGATTTTAAGGACAGAATGTATGCTGTAGTAATGAAGATTAGTTGCACGTGGCAACAATACAATGGCAATATCAAAGGAAGGTGTGCATGCAATATTGCTCTATGAATATTTGAATGGCGTGAAAGTTACGGAAGCAGCACTTGGAAAATTGTGAAATGCGTTTGGTGACGATATTATCAGACAGAGTACTTGCAATGACTGGTACAGGAAATTCAACAATAGTGTGTGGAATCTGTCTGATAGGCCCAAAAGTGGCAGACCCAGTAGGGTTTAAGATGATGCACTGCAACACGTGCTATCGACCAAGCCTGATGCAACACTATGGGAACTGGCAAAGGAACTGAAGACCTCCTACATGACCACGAACACCCAACTTTGGAAGTTGGGATATTTGTGTAAACTATGCAAATGGGCACCCTATGCTTTGTCTGACCAGAGCAACAGCAATGCTACTCCATTGCTGTTGCTCTGCGTGAAAGAGAAAGACAGGAGGGCTTTCTTGCATTGGTTAGTCACGGCTGATGAAAAATGGGTCACATACATGAATGTTATGTGACAAAGAACATGGACCAAGCAGGGATGATTCCCAAAGAAAGTTGCTAAGCCACCCCTTCATAGATGGAAGGTGATGCTGAGTTGCTGGTGGGATTGTTGCGATGTTATTCACTATGAATTCTTACCGCGGAACAACACCATCACAGCGGATGCTTACATCCAACAGTTGGACCATCTCCGTGCTGCACTGTAAGAAAAGTGCCCAGCATTGATTAATCACCACAGAGTTGTTTTTCACTAGGATAACGCTCATCCACGTGTCACTTTATGGAGCCAGCAAAAATTGCATGAGCTGGAATGGCAAAATATTGTTGCACCCTCCTTATTCCTCAGACCTTGCCCTGTCTGACTTTCATCTCTTTCGGTCTATGTCGAATTTTCTCGCTGAGAAAAACTTTGCTAGCGACAATGATGCGAAACATTGCATGGATGACTTCTTCAACTCCTGCTTGCCAGACTTCTATCACAATAGGGTATTTCAACTCTTAGATCGGTGGAACAAGGTATCAGTTCCAATGAGGACTACCTGGATTAGTAGGTGAAGTGTTTTGTACAATTTTTAAGCTTGAAATACATGCTTCTCTATTTTTCAGGTACTTTCTTTACAATCTGATAACCTGATAATTTGCTACACAACCTGTCTTTGAGGAGCAGGCCTCTAAATTTCATATATGTATAATATGAAAGCATCTTCACCCTGTAGCCACTTTCTTATATCAGGCAAAATAATATCATTTTAGCCACTACTGTGCAACAAACTTTGATTTGACTCTCTCTCTCTCTCTCTCTCTCTCTCTCTCTCTCTCTCTCTCTCTCTCTCTCTGTGCTTTATCAGTGATCTTGCTAATACACTCTGCTTTACTTTTTACTTATGTAAAACTTGGGTTACAAGAAATTACTATGAAAAACTTCAGATGAGAAATTAACACAACTGAAATTAGAATTAGATTTATTTTTACATCGTTTTTGGCTATGTTAGTAGTTACACATACAGAAGTCCATAACACATTACACAAACTGATCTTTAAATGATATTTGCCATGTGAAAAACACAAGCACAATACAGGTTGTACTGTAATAACACCAACATAAATTTTCAGAAAGATGCAATTTGTTTTATTACAGCAAATTTTATCAAAATCAACTTACATTTACAATCAATACAAGTGCTACAAGTTTAATTAAATAATTTTAGCAAAACTTTTCCATCAATTTTTCATTTAGGATTTGTTGAAATTACTATCACACATAAAAATAACTTTCCCTTTATAATGTTATTGCTATGCCTACTATAAGCAGAATCTAAGGTTTACCTGAGATGAAAAATATTTCAAACTGCTTTAGACATACTAACATCAGAAATTACTTTGCTGGAAAAAAAATTGAAATATATACACTTCTTTTTTATGTTAATTCATTTCAAAATGCACTTACTTCAAAAATATAACGAACTACGTCAAGTTCTTCTCTGTGAGTTCGATGATGAGCTACAGAAAAAAAACATACATTACTGTTGATAGTCAACAAAAAAAAACATGCAGCTAATTGAGGTACAGAAAAAAATATATTTAAAAAATGCATTCGAAATATCTACAGAACAAACTGTGCTCAATTTGTGTAATAACTACCCTGTAGTGTACCCATAAAAATTATTTTTGTGTGCTGCCAGGCACCAAGTAAATATCAGTAATTGTACACTCTGTTGTAAGAACACACAATAAAAATCCACATATCTCACTTTATTATATGACTTCCTCTGCAAAAAGTGCACAGTTGATTTTTTTTTTTTTTTTTTTTTTTGTTTATTGGAAAATATAGGTTTGTTGTTCTAGTTGTTTATTGGAATGACTAAAAGCTTTCATCTGTAAGATATGTTGCAATAATCTTATTGGATTAGGGAAGCGGCATTACCATTTTAATCTGCAAGCTATGGGGGAGGGGGGAGCTACAACAGTGAACAATAAGAAAAACATGTTCTTCAGTCCCACTTTATTATTTTAAACATTTTGTCCTGCAATATATCATCTATGCAAACTCATCCGATAACTATCACCTTCCCATAAAAGAAATCTACTAAAGTTACATTACTTTCAGCAACCAGATTGTGTAGTAAATTGCAATACCCTGCTGTGGGAATCAAACACACATTTCTCGATTTCCCTTCAAATAGGCTACCGTTACACCACCTAAGACAATAAAGTCCAGAGGTACAGAAGCCAAGCCATTGTATCTTTTTCTGATGAGATCAGAGCTCAAAATTATGTTGCCCGACATGCCAGGGGCATGTAAAAAATCTAACTCTTTAGTCTTTACAAGATGAAACAAAAAGTAATTTCATTTTATTTCCCAGTCAATTTTCTTACTACTCAAAGGATCCCTCCCCTGCTTTATTTAATAAAATTAATGATGTGTGTTTTGAGAGATTAAAAGTAAAAATGTATGACCTTGAAACTCAACTATCCATAATATGATTGTGTGATATCTCAAAAGAAAGCTCATGTAAACAGATTTCAAAAGGACTCAATATGAGCTCTGTTGACCAATTAAGTCTACAGTTATTTTTATTTGTGATACCCACAGTAGACACAAAAATGCCTTTTTCATAAATTTCAAAGTGCTAGACGTATTTTATGTAGGCAGCTGAAGTTTTGTACTGATTAGTTTCTTTGTAAAGAAATGCCAGACTGGGCATGTTACAGTTTTGAAATTTTTCTAGCCATGGATGACATTCAAGGACGTCACCAAGGAGATGTGAGGGAGGGTGGGTTTGAGCCTACCCTGAAATTTGTCTGGCCCACCCTGCCACCCACCCAGTTCAAAATGTACCATTTTTCAATATATTTAACTTTAAAATATAATCCAGACTTTGCCAAGAAATAATAAGTCTTGTGTTTTCTTCGTGTACCCCACGTATTTTTCCCTACAGGAAGTGCATTGCTTAAGTCCGTAGAAAAGTTATCAAAATAGCATGAGCAGGGCCATGGAAATTCAGTTGTTCTTCACTCTGCCAATTCCTTAGTTTAGGCCACTTTTTCATGTTTGTATGGCCAGGGAGCTTCACTGAGGGGGTCACTACTAATTGCTCTGCTGTTTGTTTTCTTTACAAAATAGGGAATTCCAACACGGAAAGCGGAGTCTAAAGGTACACTAGCACTCTTAAAACTGCCTAAGGACAGTGAAAGTGCAGAAATTGGCTAACGACTGCTTTGCAGGAGAGGAGTGCAAGGCAAAGTCGCTGGCTTAAGGAAGGTAGTTAAGGAGGGGGAAGGTATTGTGTCTCCATGGCGCGACGTTAAAATTTGATTTAGAAAAACGCAAACAACATTTTCTTTTAAATAAATTGTTCACATACAGTACTATTTTCGTAAGCAAAAATGCAAAATTTTGAAAAGCAATGCATTCAGAGCAAGCAAAAAGTTGAAGGGGACATTCTAGCAACACTTGTATCTTACACCAGTGGCGAAACTAGTCAGATCCATGAATGTATGTATGTTCAGGTGGAGAGGGTAGTGGGTGCGGATTGCACAAATTCTTTTGTAGCCTGTAGTGAAACGCATTAAAGCTGCCCCAGTGGCGCAGTGGTCTAAGCGCTGGCTTATGACCATTCGTCCAAGAATGGTCTGGGTTCTAATCCCAATGAGGCATGGATGTTGCGTTTGTCTTACGACACAGGCTCTCCCTTCCCTGTAACCAGAGACCTTAAATTAGGGATGGGCGATTGCTTATAACCCATTGAGTTGCTCATGGTGGTCGTTAAAGCTTCAACCAAAAAAAAAAAAAGACATTCAAAATTCGTTCTTTCAGTGTTTTGTAAAAAAGAAGTTGCTATCAAGTTTGCCCCACCAAAAATAATGCTCGCCCACCCATCCTGATTTTGAAGTCTAGCAACGTCCCTGATGAGATGTCACATGGTGAATAACAATAACAGTATATAATTCATTCATTTGTAATTCACTAAAAATTTACATCCGTACTCATAAAAATGGATCACAGTCTGCAAACCTATAACTACAATAAAGTTTCAAATCACTGTGCTGGATTCTCAATAAAAACATCTTTCACTACTGTTTATTGATATCCTGATAAATGTATGCATGTGGAAGTTTTGCATTATATGTACCACTTTCCTTTCCTTTCATTATCACACAATTAAAAATCTCAGTTATGTTTTACAAAAATTTTATGTAGGATTGCCTTGCCAAAAAAACGTTTGCAATATATCTATACTTCGATTCACCCTAAGAGGACAATGAAGGGGAAAGTACATGAAACCTATCGTCGCAACTAAAAGTAGTTCCCAACATTTTCCGTGAAAACCAACACATTTATTGCCCAGAATCATATTTTATATTGTCCTAGCTGTTTCTTATAAGTACATATAGTTATTTTAGACAAATCTAAAAATGATATATTTTCAGAAATTAAGTTTTAAAATCGAGACCAACACACGCATCCGTAGATATGCAGTGTTTAGGAGACAAGAATACCACTGAGTTGATGGGGGAAGTGATTGACAGCTGCTAACAGCAGGACACAGCGGGGAGTGACGCATATGAATGTAACTCTCAGCCATCCCCGAAGGCTCAGCGAGTGCGTAGGCTCTTGTACCTTAAACTGCAGTGTCATCTTAGGGTGAATCGAAGTATATATACAATGAAACCTCCATTAACAGACACCTCTGAACAACAATAACCTCTGAGCAATTGCAAGTTTTGGTTGGCACAGAACAACTGCCGTACGATTAACATTAACAATAACCTCCAGACAACAAAACCTCTTAACAGCAGACAAGGGACACCCCAGTCAGTCCTGAAGGAGATCTAATGGACACTTTGTCCATTAGGATTTTATGTAGTTCTCTCTGTAATTCAGTGAGACTGATAAGGTAGGGACAACGAGTATAGGGACAAAAAATATTTATTGCTAAAGGAAGTGTTCACAGGAACAAAAATATTGCCAAAGGAAGTGTGTTTATTCCGTCAGATACAGTGGTGTGCTTGAGTGAAAAGAAAAGATTTATAGTTATACGAGAGGTGAGCTCTAGCTTCTGTGTAGATTTCAGTCACCCCCCAGGAGTGGTTGTTAGTGCATGGAATGTTGCTCATTGGTGGTGATGTCTTTTGGTTTGATTTCTGTGGGTTCTCTTTATGTTTTCTGGAGCGTGTCTAGCTAACTTTGCAGTTAAACTTCACTGTCTAACTTTCTTCTTTTTTGTTTCCTATAGCACACCCTAACCCTAATCTCCTAGTTTGCTAGTTCTAAGGGCTGTTTATGATAAGATGTCTGACACTGCTCTCCTAATATCCTCTACCCCATGATTTATGTATTTTTATTATGATACTCAGCTTTATTCAGTAAGTCAGCATTTGGAGAAAACATTGCAACAGACTAGCAGTTTTAACTTACGCCCAACCACTGAACAATGACCACCTCCCAACAACTGTCACTGTTTTCTAGTCTGAATAGTGACCACTATTCGGAGGTTTCACTGAACTGGACATTGAGACGTTAATCTAAAAGATAAATGTCTCAAGACATTACACGTAAAAAGTTACTTGCACAACTGTAACTGGTGAAAAATATACTATAACACAAGACTGTCATTTCATATGTACTTGTAGTCTTGACATTTCCCATGATGGTACACTTACAATGCATGAGACAATGCTGGTTGCATATGTTTGTTTTTTTCCCATCATTAATTCATTATGGCATCTCCAACACCTTCCACATAGCCAAGACATGTCACTCTGACACACACAGACATCACATCTTTTCATATAACATTAAACTGTTCACCAAAATTCAAAGGTTTGTTCTTCAAGAAAAAGTAATTTGCCAAAATTTAATAAATGCCAACTATATTTGTCCACAAATTCACATGGCAAATTTTGTTTTATCGCACCTTTTGTAAATCTGTTTCACTAGTAAATAAATTCTTCATACCAAAAAGTTAAAGCAAAAAAAAAAAAAAAAAGGAAAATAAAGGGTGGGTGATGTCATATATTGTTGTCATATTCTCCTGTATTCTCATATAGGTAATTTGTAGATGAATAAATGAGAATGGCAACAACCACCAGTTTGGTGGTTGTTGTGTTCTGTAATGGCAGTTTAGTCTTTGTGAGTGATAACTGTGTTGTTATTACATGGTGTCAGATTGTGGGATCGTGAATTTCGTGGTGTTATGACTAATTGGAATCAACTGTGTTAAATTTTATAGTTTCAAGTAACATGGATTTGACTAACGCTCGTCTTCCTCGTGAGCTGGAAGTGGCTGCTGACAACATGTCTACAAAATGGAAGCTGTGGAAACAGTCGTTCAAATTTTATGCAATTGCTACACAGCTTTTTGAGAAACCACCACAGGTACAGGCCGCTACATTTATGTCAGCAAATAGGAACTTCGGCAACTATGATTTTTAATACGTTTAATTTAACTGAGGCAGAGCAAAGTGATATAGCTGTGATTAAAAGAAGATTTGATGATTACTTTTCCCCAAAACCAAATGAGATGTATACACGCTATTTGTCTTTTACTTGTATTCAAGGTGAGCAAGAAAATTTTGGTTTTTACTTAACCAAACTTCGAACAAAGATTAGTGATTGTGCTTTCGGTAATTTACAAGATAACTTGATTGTTACGTGACCAGATTGTGCGTGGTATTCATTCAGATAAAGTACATGAATTATTATTAGCTGAAAGAGAGCTTACATTGAATACAGCGATTGATATATGCAGGGTCAGAGAACAAGCTTTGAATCAACTTCAGGAAATGAGGGCAGTAATGAATAAAGAAAAAGAAGTCCTTTTGTTAAGAATAAACAAACAAAAGGTCCCTAAAGAGTTTGGTGGCTCAGAAATGCATGGGAAATCAAAGTCCACAGTAGACATCAAAGCAAAAAGAGTGTGTTGGCGATGTGATTTAGTGCACCAATTTCGGAATTGTCCTGCTTTCAGTGTGACGTGTAATTCCTGTTCCAAGAAGGGACACTAAGCGCACCAATGTAAAGTGAATATGAAAACCCTTAAGCGACGAAATAAGGAAGTTCATGAGATAAGCGAATCTGATAGTGATTTGGAGGACATTACTACATATACCTGTGATACTTTACATACAAGTGAATTAGTTAATTTCTCAAATAATTACAAAGGTAAATGGTATACAAAGGTGCTATTTGATAAAGGAATTTGTGTTAATTTTAAGATTGACACTGGTGCAGAAGGGAATGTCATAACTGCAGGATTGGTAAGACAACTATCTGTGAAAATTTCAAATTCACAAGTTAAACGACTGAGATCTTTTAATAATACATATACACCGGTTCTGGGAGAGATAAGCACTAAGTGTATTATACAAAACAAACCTTTTACACTTAATTTTCTAGTGGTTGAGGGTAATTTCAACTGCATTTTAGGATGCTATGCTTGTGAGAACTTAGGTTTAATAGTAAGAAATAAGGATGTCATACAAGTCCATGAAGTTGGAAGTCCTATTTCAGAAAAGATTTTTCAAGGTATTGGTTGTATAAAGAATTTTAAATGTGATATAGAGCTGCAAAGAAGGTGCTTCGTTAACTATACATCCACCACACCAAATACCTTATGCAATTTGTGAGAACATAAAGAAGATTGACATGATGGTCAAGATGAAAATTCTCGTACCAGTCGCAAATCCTACTCCTGCAGTAAGCCCATTAGTAATAGTTAAGAAACAAGACAATATTTGTTTGTGTTTAGACCCTACTGATCTAAATAAGGCTATTAAAAGATGTCACTTTCCACTCAAAACTGTGGAAGATATAGCTGCTGCAGTAAAGACAGCAAAATATTTTACCCTTCTTGATGCAAAAAGGGGTTTGGGCAATTACGTGTAACAAAACGTACTTCGGATTACTTGACAGTTAATACACCCTGGGGTCGATACTCACTTTTGAGAGTGCCTTTTGGACTTGCTTCGGCACCTGAAGTTTTCCAACAGGTTATGGAGTCAATATTGCAGGGTATTGGCAATACTGAATACTCAATGGATGATATTCTGATCTGGGCAAACACGTACGTAGTTTAACATCGAAGGTCATTGATCGACTTTTAGATAGTGGAGTTCGGTTGACTAAAGACAAGTGTGAATTTGAGAGAACAAGAGTTAAGTTCTTAGGTCACATTTTTACGCCAAATGGAATAGAAATTGACCCATCCAAGGTCGAGGCCATTGGAAAATTAAAAGTACCTACTTGTGTCACTGAGTTGCAGAGACTTATGGGTATGACTAATTATGTTTCTAAATGCATGCCTAATTATTCAAGTATTTCAGAACCCATGCGCAGACTTCTACAGAAAGATGTCATATGGGAGTGGTCTTCTGACCAAGAAAAAGCCTTTTGTAAGTTAAAAGAAGCTCTTCAAAATACACCACAGTTGGCTTATTATGATGTAAACAAACCAATGGTTGTTTTGGTGGATTCTAGTTCTCATGCAGTTGGTGCTGTACTTCTCCAAGATGATAGGCCGATAGCATATTCTACCAAAGCATTAACATCTGCACAACAGCGTTATCCTCAAATTAAGAAGGAAGCCTTTGCTATTCGTCATGGGTGTAAAAAATTTCATGACTATATTTATGGCAAGTCTGTTACCATTGAAACGGATCACAAACCTTTAGAGGTCATAGCAAAGAAACCCTTACATACTGCTCCACCTAGATAACAGCGATTAATTTTTGATGTGCTTCAGTATTCGCCGAGAATAATATTTAAACATGGTACTGATATTCCAATCCCTGACGCTCTAGCTCGTGATTGTAGTATAGAGTCTTTGGAGCAGCTGGTGAAGAACATGAACTATTTGAAACATTACTTGATATACTGCTTCCCTCATTAACATTTCAAGAGCTGATTGCAGTAACTAATGAAGATGAACTACTTCATTAGTTAACAATCCCTCCTCACGCAGGAGGAATTTTTTCCAGGGGTAAAAGAAATTTCACATTGCACAAAAAAAAAACATAATTCACATAATAAATCATAATCAAAATAAGAAATAAACAAACCCAACTATATTTTCATCTACAAAATTAATAAAAAAAATTCTCAAAATATTTGATATATTGGTTTGCTGGAAATGAAATGTCCGGCAAAGGACCAACACACGTGGACGGCGAGAACAGAAAAGCAGGACAACTTACCTAGGCAAAATAATCCCCCTCGTCATTGAAACATAGTTGCCATCTGTCAGGCAAGGCCATGATCCTGAAAGAGAAAAAGTCTTGTGGCTGGAACCCGAAGAAATCCTCAATTGCACATTCAACCTCGTAGTCTGCTGTGAACTGTTTCCCGGACAGGAAGTGATCCAGGCGATGAAACAGATGATAGTCTGTCCGAGACAAGTCCGGGAAATAGGCAGGAAGATGCAGTGAGTGCTTCGTGGCCCGAGGCACTTAGTTGTCAGCATCGTTCGCTGTGCGACATGAGGGCGAGCATTGTCCTGGAGCAGAAGAACACTATGTCTGTTGACCAAAGCCAGTTGTTTCTGCAGCAATTTCTGGTGCATCTGGTGTAATTCAGCACAATAACGTTCTGCAGTGATGGTTTGGCCTCTTGCCAAGAAACTCTGATTAATTATCTCGGCTGTGGACCACCAGACAAGGAACATCATCCTCTTGGTGTGTAGGGGTGGCTTAGGATGCCGTCCAGCAGGTTGTGCCTTGCTTAACCATTGTGCAGATCGTTTCCGATTATCATAAAGGACCCACTTCTCATCGCAGGTGATGATTCGATGCAGTAGAGGTTCCTGTTTATTCCTGGCAAGCAGTGACATGCAGACTTCCAAACGCCTAGTCTTGTTGATAGTTGTCAACTCATACGGCAGCCACATGTCCAGCTTTTTTACCTTACCCAGCGCAGCCAGACACCGAACAACTGTCGTCTGGTGAACACCTATGTCTGCCGCTATCTCACGACACTTTTTGGGGGGTCCGCTTTAACCAAACGTAACAGAACGTCATCAGAAACAGCAACAGGTCGGTGACCATGTGCTTTGTTTTGCAGGTCCATATCTCCACTTCAAAACTTCACAAACCATCGCCGAATGGTTCGTTCGTTGGCTGTATTTTCCCCAAACACTTTGTTAACGTTTCGAGCAGCAATTTCTGCAGAATGGCCCAGTTTAAATTCACACAAGAAGATGACTTTCAAATCCAGCATCTGCATGTTTCCTTTGCAAGCCAAGTTATGTCCAAACAAACCACGTGTTAGCCTTGTTCTTCACACACGTGCTAGCTATTTATAGTAACTCTGTGACGTAATACCCACAACACCTGTGGGTGGTTCCCCACCCAGGACGTCAAAGCCTCAGAAAAGTCGTTACAGCTAATCGACGGAGTACTGCACAAGACCTCGTAGTGTACAGGTGAGTAAAAATGCTGGAGCCTCAGTATGTGCACGTACCATTTCCAGATAACTTCATTCCATGGATTACCAAGCCTTTCGTCTCCACTCGGAATGCTACTCATCGTTTAGCATGGTGTAAAGAACACTTATCCTGGACTGTAGATCAATGGAAACAGATCCTATGGACTGGTGAATCCAGATACACGATCCATCAGTCTGACGGCCGTGTGTGGGTATGGAGGCAGCTGGGGGCAGCACTAACAGCACTCATGCGAAGTAAAGCACTCCATGCATATCCCACTACACACACAACAGCACCTTTTCCCCATGGATATCCTGTTTTGCAGTGGATGTTGATGGTTGGCCTGGGTCCACCCAAGATCGCTTGCGTATGGGGTTGTCACAATAGACCCATTTTTCATCCCCGGTGACAAACCTCCCACGGGAAATTCTCCCCTTGAAACCTCTTCAGCAACGACATGCAGATGCCCAATCGCTGACCAATATTACACTCTCTTAAAGTATGCGGAATCAACTTACCAATCTTCTGGATCTTCCCCAAGGCCTGTAGACACTGTACCACCCTCTATTGAGCCACTTTCAAACGTTTCACCAGTTCCGTGGTGAATTGTGTTGCATCCACTTGCAACAGCGATTCCAACTCCTCGGTTGCGAGTTAATATAGTCTACCTGCATGTAGCTTGTCTTCCAAGCTTAGATCACCTTTTTTAAACCTGGAAAACCATTCTCGACACGTCCGCTCACCCATAACCATTTTGCCATATGCCTGACATATTGAACCGTATGCTTCACTCGCACTTTTCCCTAAATTAAGCATGAATAGCAAACAGTGCCACAAATGACCGCCATGCTTGGCTTCATGTACGAACTGATAGCATGGGTCACCAGCCGGTTAGACCCCTACAGTGCCAGCTAGCGGGGCCAGCAGAAACCTTTGCATACCCCTAATATCATTTCTATACGTTTTCTGTAAGCCAAAAATGCCCTCCTTAAGTTAATGTAAACCAAAACTTTTGATCTACAATAAGAGAAAAACAATTGCCTTTTTTCAAAATTATTGTGAGGTCCTATTTCAGTCTGCCGCAGAAAAGAAAAATGAACATATATCCAAGATGGTGGCAGATAAAAATAAAATAAAAATCGTTTTGATCTACTCACCAATAGGGTTAAACTATGGGGGAAAGGTGTATAAAGTGGTCTGCAACCACTTAATTAAAAAATTGGGTAACATGTCGGAATGTTCCGCATATAAAACATACCATTTTGGAATTTTTTTCCTCGCCAAAATTGTGAATTGCCCAAAGTGTTTTTTTCCTTTTCTACCTGCTGAAAGATTATAATAATACATACATGAAAATATATTTAGCAAATTTGAAGTGGGGGCTCATTTTGAAAAAAAATGTTTTCTTTAATAAAAATGTGGCCTCATTTTTCCATGTCTTTTGTCACTAATTTTTTTTAAAAGAGTGTTCTTTTAATTCTAAAAATGTGCAAAAAAAAGTTGTTCCAAAATGTATGGATCATGCAGATCATTTGAAAAAATATATGTGGCTTGGCTGCAACAGTTAGTTGTAAAATTATGAATTTTTTCGTCCTACAGTGTAGTTGTGAAAACTCATAGTGCAAAAACTTTGAAGGTAGAGCTACACAATTTTTGAAGTGGCATTACTCTAGATTACCTGGACCAAATGACCTAAACTTTTCACAGGTTTCGTATCTCATTAGTACAATATTTTTGTACCAATTTTCACAGAAATCTGAGATGGGTGGGTGACATCTTGTGAAAATGCTGGGTGATTTGACATGAATGACCCATGCCAGTCTACTGCAGAGCTGCCAACTTTTCAAAATCAAAAACCGGAACATCGACGAGCTATCTTTTCTTCAGTTTTGCATGAATCTTGAGAATGACCCAAATGATGACAAAGCTGCATACTGCGAATCCATGGAAGAAGCTCATGTATGAGTAAGAAGTGACTAAGAAACTGAAAAACATTAACTTTATGGGAAATTAAATGTGAAAAATCAATACTGGGTTGCTCACTCTGCCGTGACACAATTTTACAGGGCACAGAATCTACCACGGACAGATTAAATACTGATCTAGAAATTCCATTTCATTTAATAAAAGGAAAAGGGGTGAAAATGATTGCTCTATACTGAATAGTTTTGAAGAAGTATGTATTAGAAATAAGGAAACATGAATTTTGTTAGAAAAAATTCTTAAAAAATACCTTTTCACTATTACCGAAGACACTAAAAATGAGGAACATGATCAGACACACACAGAAACCATCAAAAAATAAAAATCTAATCAGGCAGAGGGGAAAAAAAAAAAAAAGGAAAGTCGGAAAAAACTTAATATGCAGAAACGGAAAACAACATGACATTCAGATCGCTGCTACAGCAGTCATTTTTGGTGTGATTACGAACATTTGAGAGATTCACCAACTTTTTTCCAGTTCTTTTAGTCGAAACATCTTGAAAATATGAAAATAAACTTCACACAGATGTTTAATAGTGTTATTTTACTGAGATATTCAATTTCCATAGCATACTCGATGTTTTGCGTAGTCCGTAGCAGACTAACGATTTCCATAGTAACTATGTATTACTTGGAATCTCTTAATCTTTATTTCCACCACATGGTTTTACTCACAGTGTCAAGGTGAGTAAGACCATGTGTGCACACAGAATTTACTGTGCAGAAGTCCCGACAATGACAACGGGACACGGTGGTTTTGGCGTATAATGGTGCAAAATCTGCCTCTTGTGGCAAGATAGCGCAAGATTTTCGTTTTGGCGCAGAATTCCCATCCCTGCACGAGGCACCACACAAGCACCGTGGATGTGACGTTATGAGCCGGTGTTTTAACTTTCCAAGCCACTGTCTTGCTACCATCATGGGGCTCACGACCTTGGTGCTTGAAGTTCTGTGGATTAATAAAAAAAACATTTGTCTCTGTTCGCTACCAACTCCCACAGCCAGTGTTGACGCCGGAGAAAAATGATCGTTGATACCATTAATGAGGGAAAAACTACCATGCATAATAAATAAATAAAGAAAAGAAAACCACAAAACCTGATTTTTTGTGGAAAAATCAGATTTCTGGAAAAAACTTTCGAAATCAGACATAATCCGGGTGAACCAGGACACTTGGCAGCTCTGCTACTGTATATCTTAAGGATAAAAATTCCACATGATCAACAAATATATACTAATGCAACAAAAATGAGTTCAATAAAACCAAAAATTTCTTTTAGTACATGAAAAGGCCTACTTCAAGTATTTAAAAATGGCTTACCACGCTGTTTCAAGTTATTTTCAACAGAAATAAAAACATCATAGAGTATGTAATAAATGTGACTGTAATTGCTTTCAAAAAAGGCTTTGGCTTCTACATTGTCTGAATTTTCTGTGGGAAGAAAAACAAAGATAGTTGTTGAAACAAATTAAGAGACTAATTATTGTTATCTATACTCTAATAAAGTTCTCAAGATATCCAAAAACTATCATAAAGTTTTGATTATGTGTGTACACACACACACACACACACACACACACACACACACACACACACTAGTGGCCAAACCAAAATTGTGGAGACCTTAAGGAAAATTTGGATTTCTATGGTTCGATGGCTCATAACATCAGTCTTTTTAGAATAATACCACAAAGTTATATGCAGTGTTAGAATTACAAATAAATCTTCTATTGGCCCAGTGGACCACTAGAATTTTCAAACCACTGGTTCACCAAAATGCCCACTGGCCCGTAAAAAAAAAAAAAAAAAAAAAAAAAAAATAAGACATTTACAATATATTTAGAAAATAATGTGCCATTGTAATGGAATTATCTCCAATATTTGTTTTTAAAACATCTAATTTGAAAGTGCAACAGACAGGACAAAGAATTTTCCAGAATAAGATCCCGATGAATTGGTGATATAACAGAGTAAGAGTGTATTCCTGATCTGTTTTTAAGTAAGAAGGAACAAAGAGACTCCAAGGGTACAAAAAAATTCTTATACATTAGTGGCCCTTTTTATATGTTTTATTGTTTAGGATTTAGCTTCCTTTCCTTATTTTTAGTCTTATTGCTCATCTCTACTACTTTAATATGAAGTTAGTTTTAGTCTCCCATTTAAAACTGTTTCATGTGAATTGCTCTTTTGCAAAAATTACCTTCACGCATCCAATTGACCTTCTGTGCTAGTGTGTTTTCTTGGGCCAGTAACAAAAGCTGGCATGTGTCTGGTCTCTGTGTCTGGTACATTCACTAGGGTAGGCAAAGGTAATAAAAAGGGCTGTAGCCATTACAAGACAAAGACTTGGAAACTGTCTTTCTGTATTAGCTGTTTCTTCCACTCTTTACAAATCATGAAGGATAAAAAAAAAAAAAAAAATAGCTGTTGTCCAATAACATTTCATGAAACTGTCACTAGTTTGCAGCCTGAAAAGAAAACCGTACAGCAAGGTAAAAGAAATAGATATTTATTTTTTAACTTGTGACAGTAAAAAAAAAAACTTACTAGCCATCTGGGCCAGTAAAATCAATAATCCGGTGGCCCGACAGAAGTTTTACTGGCCAATGGCCAGCGGACTACTGGGCAATTCGAACGCTGATATGTCATCAGAAAGATAATTTAATGCAGAATGTAATGCAACAAACTGTGTTGAATTATCTTTATTCTATCAAAAGTCAGCCAAATAACCAGAAAACAAAACAACTGCTTTATGTAACAAGAAATGGATTTCCTTAACTCAAAACTGACCAATGCAACTGTCAACTGATTGTTCTGCAAACCAATCAGGTGCTTATTAACTATATGACAACAAAATAGTTTCCATATCATCTACTGTTTCGCACGTTACTAGAAATTCGAGCACGGGAAAACGTCAATATAATAAAAAAAATTTATTTCAACTTGTCACTAATATTCCTTTTCGATGTTCCTTATGATAGTTTAGAATTTTATTATATGAAGATTACAAATTTATATGAAAAAATGTTTTTATATGTACAGTCATATGCATCAAGTTGGCCACTAATTTTTTCATGGATTTTTCTATTCCTTAATAATTTAGTAAGGTGTGAAACTTAGCAAGATGGCAAATACACTGAAAATAGTTGACTGATCACCTAGAAAGCAATGTAAAACACTAACTTTGCATGAAGAAGGCTACACTTTTGAGGAAATCATAAGAAAAGTAAATGGAAATCTAACCAAAGGAGGTATTTCTAAACAGTGCAAGAGGTATCAGCAGACTCAGTCAATACAAAACCAAACTGGTAAATGCAGGAAAAGGTGCACAGCAGCATGTGGTGATAGAAGACTGTGTTTAAGTGACAGAAGAAAATCATCTGAATCAATTAAAAATGAATTGTCTCAATGTGGTTTGAAGTTGAGTGCTGGGACTGTTAGATGCAGACTCAAAATCTTTGGTTTGAATTCTAGAATCCCACGGAAAAAGCCATTTCTATCTCCCAAACAATGGAAGAGATTAGAATGGGCTAAAAACCATGTTAATTAGTCTGAGGAACAATAGGATAGAGTCATCTGTAGTGATGAGACCAGAATATCCATATCTGGTAGTGATGGCATAAAGTATGTAAGAAGAAATGCAGAAGAGATATACTGCCTGAATGCATTACAGCTACCCTGAAGAATCCAGTTAGTGTTATTGTCTGGGGTTGTATGACAGTAAAAGGTGTGGGCAGAATTTGTGTGATTAATGGTACTTTAAATGGCAAACAATACATCATTGATATACTTGAGCCAAAACTGAAGCCTTTGGCATGTGATCTTTTTCACGATAATAAAGCCTATTTACTTCAACAGGATTCAGCTTCTTGTCATGTTGCTGCTGTGTGCAAAATGCATTTTCAGGAAAATCATATTACACTGCTAGAATGGCCAGGTAATAGCCAAAACCTAAATCCAATAGAAAATCTGTGATGCCAATTAAAGAAATTTGTTAGTCAGAAGCAACCAAGGAATAAAGCACAATTGACAGAAGCAATCATACAGTGATGGTTTCACATTATAATACCTAGTGGTCAACTTGATGACACTCACACAATTTAATAGGTATTATAGTGTGAACTAAAATGCTTGGTTCACTCTATGGGACGTTGTTGCAAGGCTGTAATTGTGGCAAACGGTTTCCCGAGTAAGTACTAACAGGAATGGTGAGAAGTTATGAAATATACTTTATCATGGTTTTCTGTGTATAACTTCTTTTAAATTGCAATTTTTAAAATAAAGTGTGTTGCATTACATTTTGCATTAAATTAGTTCTAATGATATAGAATTTTATGATGTTATTCTAAAAAAGATTGATGTTATGAGGCATCAAACTTTCCCGAAATACAAATTTTCCAAAAGATTTCCACAATTTTGCCCACTAGTGTATATACTTTCTTTTTATGGAAAAACACTGTTATTTAAAAAAACATAATTTTCTGTAGGTCATTGGAACACACAAGTGGTAAGAGCAATAAAAATTTATAAGAAAACAACACATGATACAAACCCTAAGAAATTTACAAGAACAACCGGTTTATCAAGGGGACTAAATAAATAAATCACGCTATAACATGCAGTTTTTACGGGGAAAGTGTAAACAACAGATCTTTAAAACTTATTCGCCAAATCTACTGCAATGAAAAGATCAGTAAGTAAGAAATAACAAAACTGCTGATGAAGCTAAGAAAGTATAGATACTTTTTAATGTGGATACTTTCTACCTTTACAGTGGGCTTTAAAATTTCAAATAAGAAAACATTCTAAGATTAAAAGGCACTTACATTTTCAAGATTAGACAATACAAGATACTTCTGCAGTTGCTCTGTCATTGAAACTATAATAAAGGTGTTGGAAAGATATTTTCAAAACAATAGTGCAAGGTCTTGATGTACCCCACCAAAAATTTTTAAAGCATTTTGGAAAATATTGATGAAGTTCTATAATGACACCCAACAATGACAAAACTTTTCACAGCCAGTTTCTGCATTTACAAAAGTAATTTGCTAATGTGCAGCAGTGGAAGCAATTTATATTAATGTTCCAATAGCAAAAGTGAGAATTTAATCAGAAATTAACTGCTGTACAGATACTGATAGTTGCCTAACACTTCGTTTGTAAGGTTTTATTGCTGAACCCCTTTCAATATTGAAAAAGGATAAGTTTGATGGTCATAATTATTGAATCTGCTGCATTTCAAAGTTGAAATAAAATGGTGCATGAAAATATTCTGACCAGAATAATAGCAATGCATCAAAATTTTGTTATTTTATCATCTTAAAACAATGAACAATATGGCAAGCTCCTCCTTTCGTGTAAAATCACATTTTCAGCAAAATTTGCATTTTTTCTTTTTTTAAGTTCATCGGAATTTTCTATTTTCATCTGCTTTTTCAAGTCAGTAAACTGTTTTCAATAGTGAATTTTCTTGAAACTGGTACACATTCAACACCACAACGAACTTTCAGTAAAATACGACAAAAGACTTGTAACACATTGAAATATGGTCATGTTTTTCAAGCTGTTGAAATCTATACACTTCAGAAGACAGATCGATTACAGCTAAAAGTATTTTCACTGCTTTGCTGTTTCCATTAGCACAATTTCCAATGGACATTCAAATGTTTGCCACTGTATATTCTGAGACACTGAAATTATGCCAGCCAGAAATAGGCAGAATGTGATGAAAATCATAGACAAAATGGGTGGCACATGAAAACGACAAGATTATAGTTACAAATTTTTTTCACAAGCCACTAGATTTTGATTACTCATTGGCCACTTGACAAAATTGCCAGTTTTAGCTATAGCCTAACTCAGACTTCAAG
This sequence comes from Macrothele yani, assembly GCA_039090855.1. Lineage (NCBI taxonomy): Eukaryota > Metazoa > Arthropoda > Arachnida > Araneae > Macrothelidae > Macrothele > Macrothele yani. The sequence continues at coordinate 67,391,404 of CM077016.1, read as the reverse complement.
GGAGCACAGACAGTTGGTCTACGAGTGGTGGAAATGATCCACAGAGTTGAATAAACTAGTTAAAAGTGTCTCTCTCTCTCTCATTTATAAATGTCAGACAAATTAGGAAGAATACAGTACTCATGTTTGGAGACCAAGCGAAGAACTTCCTGAAGTGCTGATATAAGGTATAGCCAGCTGTACCTGACAGAAAGCTTTGTAGGTCAGTTACTTCTATCCAGATTAGGAGAGTTGTGTCTCACATGACCCTTCCCATAGATAGCAATCATCTTCTGGAAGCAACGCTCATATCTCAACTCCCATTTAACTGCTTGCCCCTCACGCCTACTCATCATCACGAACACATTCAGTGGTGTTGTGCACAGATGAATGAAGACTAGAACTCCATTAACAAGTGTTTAAAATCAGAGAAGTTGTCTCTAATTTGAAGCAGGCAATACATGAATAAGGGTCAAAAGGAAGTCATGAAAACAAGAAGACCCCTACACAACTGTATAAAGGAAGAAACACACATGGTAAGCATATAAAAGTTTAAAACTTATGGTGCTAGATTTTACTTATAGTACCTAATATGTCTCCACTTACAGCATTCTTGGCACACAACTCAAACTTCACTGACATTTATTACATCTCATACAAGACCCTTGTATTTCACACACATTTTCTTCTCTCTCTCTCATGCAGACATTCTCAATCTGGTCCTCCCGTGATTACCTTGACCTTCATCTGCCTTTCTTTCCCACCTGAATTAATTCTCTTAGTAAGCATCTCACTACTTCTTTCAACATGGCCAAACAACCTCAGAATATTTGCCTCAGCCTTACTTAAAACATTTTGCATCACATTATACATCTGTAACTCATCTTCACTCCTCACATGACCAGAATATATCTTACCACAAACCCTTCATGAGTAACACATCTCTCCAGCACACAAACAACTCCTATGTCTTGTGCAGTACCCTGGTTTAATTTCTGCACAGATTAGGAACAATTACATGTTGATACACAGCCATTTGGGGCCCTTCTGAAAAAACACCATTCTTTTTAAGGCAGCTACCAGTTTCAAAGCTGAATTCACTCTCTTGCTTACTGATTTCACTATCTAATATATTTTCTTCATTGAACATGGTTTATTGGAGCAAACTGTTGAACATGCTGCATAGATGTACAAATCCATCCACTTAGATCATCTCTGTTTCAGACAGAACTTGCATTTGGTAACACTTCCTAGCTCAAAAACCTTAACTTCTTGGTTTTCCCCTTATTTATACTCAGTTTGAGAGATAATTTCATACAAACTTCATACATCCAGGAAAACATACTCTGTAACTCACTTTTGATCTTTTTGATCTCTACAAACAGAACTGTGTCATCAACATACATGCAAATTACGAAGATATAAACTAGTATTGACTTTTTTGTCATCTATTTACAGTGGTGTACCATAAAAACTCTGAGCTACCTGCAAGAAATATCTTCAAAGCCCTTTTGAGAAAATATATTAGGTTTTATACAGTTACTAAAATTTTTGCATTCCATATTAATTACTCATAGATTTTATGGGAGTTTTAATAATTCTAATTCTTTGAAACTTACATGTATTTTTTTGTAAAACCTAAATAATTGAACTTTATTGTGTGCAACACAAATGTGCCCATTGCAACTGAAATGACTGATCTAGTTGTCACACCAATAAAGAATGATACAAAATGCTTACCCCAAAGTTAATCATATCACATAAATTTTATTCTTTTAGAGAACTAAGTCTAGCCTGTTAAAATACCTCACAATCATAACTGCCACATAACAATGTTTAATTACCTTTCCCGACTTGTATGAACATATGGAACATAAGTAAGCAAATAAATAAGTAGCAATTAAGAATTGTGGCACTAAAAAAGCAAAACTACTTAAATTATTTACTCTTGTGATGAAAACCACATTTAACACAACATACAATGTTTTGCACATAGTAAAAACTTTTCGCTTGACTCTTATAAAAAATAAAAAATGAGACAAGTCTCTGTTTCTTCATCTCTGCAATGAACATCTTTTAGTTCGTTATATTCTGAAGGATGCACAGTTATGTGAAACAACTGTAATACATAACACCTCATGCTTACTGATATAAAAATTCCATTCATTGAACTGATATTTCTTTCACACTCTCTTGTTAATTTACTTGTATATGGCTATGAAAAGCCACTTGAAGTCTCATATAATAGCTGCTTTTGCATCACCCAGTTTATATTTTAAAATGAAACTACAAAAATTATTTCTAAATGTTTTAATTTATTAAAAAAATACCAAAAAGTGCTTTTCAGTATAATACTTCATTCAAATGTGCTGTCAAAAAATTCTGGTTATTTCTTTAACTGGCTTTATATGAAGTTTCTGAGAAGAAAATTGTAAAACCTTTTTGCTGAGGCTAGAGGTCTGTCTGTCTCTCTCTCTCTCTCTCTCTCTCTCTCTCTCTCTCTCTCTCTCTCACACACACACACACACACACACACACACACACACACACACACACTGTAGATGTTGCAGGGGCTATCGTACACCCCTGTCTACGCATGCATCCATAAATATACTAAACAGCCATGGTGGTGACCTTGTCTGACTCCTCACCAATAGAAAACCATTTCAGTAAAACACCGTTCACTTGCACACATGCTCCACTGCTAGCATATACAATGAGTGGCCACTTTATTATGACCACCTGACAGTTTTAAGCAAATGAGCTATGGCTGCACACTGTTGCCGTCAGAGGACAAGGCTAGTATAAAAAGGGAAAGCGTAGTGCTTGCGACCGTAGTAGAAGTGATTTTTGGGTGACGAGACGGGTAAAAAATGTGATTTGACAGACTTTCAACATGGGATGATTGTAGGAGCTCAGAGCGAGTATCACCGAAACTGCCGCATTCATGAAATGTTTCAGAGCAGCTGTTGACAAAGTGTTTAAAGACTGGACTGTCAGCCAAAAACTGGGTCTCTACCTGTAACGTGTGGTAGTCATCGACTAGTAACTGCTCGGGCAGAACGGAGAGTGTCCAGACTGGTAACAGACAACAGAAGGGCAACAGTGCAGCAAATTACAAACAATCTTAATTAAGGACCCCCTCAAATGATATCTGCACACACTGTTCGCCATACACTGCATCGAATGGGATATGGCAGCCGAAGGCCTGTTCGAACACCTTTGCTGTCTACAGTTAACAAGAGAAAACGTCTCCAGTTCACACAGGAGCACAAGGATTGGACAGTCTATAATTGGAAACAAATTACGTGGTCCGATGAATCACATTTTCAGTTGCACCATGCCGATGGCAGAGTGAGAATTTGGCGGAAACAGCACGAAAGCATGGACTCCAAATGTATTGCTACAACCCTTCAAGCTGGTGGAGGCAACGTTATGGTTTGGGGAATGTTTTCTTGGCATGCTTTGGGCCCTTTAATTCGTGTTGATTAACGTCTGACTGGCACATCATATCTAAACATTGTTGCGGACCAAGTGCATCCTGTCATGTGGATGGTTTATCCCAATGGTGATGGCTACTTTCAACAAGATAATGCGTCCTGCCATAGTGCTCGTATTGTACAGGATTGGTTTCAGGAACATGCCGGTGAGTTTACTTTGCTTAGGTGGCCCCCACAATCTCCAGATTTCAACTCCATTGAGAATTTATGGGATGAAGTTGAATGAGCCATCAGACAGCTGGATCCACAACCCTGCAATCTCACACTTCTGGAAAGAGCTATTCATCAAGCATGGTCTCCGATTCCACAAACCACCTATCAACATCTCATAGAGTCCATGCCACGAAGAATCGACGCAGTATTAAAGGCAAAAGGTGGCCCAACAAAGTACTGAGGGGGTGGTCATAATAAAGTGGCCACTCAGTGTATAGCTTTCACACTTTTTTTTTTTTTTGATTGGAGGTTTAACAACTACCGTGAGCAACTCAATGGGCTATACTTTCACACTTTCAAGCAGATTCCCAGTTATATCATACTTATTCAAGAGCTTCCACAGAAGTATGTTTTATAAAACAAACTTATTTGATGGTGAATTTTGTAAGCAAGTGAATCTGCTTTGGAAGTCATAACTACTTCAAGAGAATTTTACAGGAATGGTGGGTTAACAGAAAGGTTTCGAATGGCTGTGTACGAAAGTGTAATTAGTCCTAATCTGATGTATGACACGGAAATCTGGGTACTGCAAAAGACACAGTGGTCACTGTAGGCTTGAGAGATGCATCATTAATAGGTGGGTTGAGATAAAGACAAAAACTGGTGATTTTTCTAACTGGCCAGTGGATGGTCAAAATCTAGTGGCCACTTTGCTTAGGGCTGTTTCATACAGTAAACACATAACATTGCTGCACTGCACTGTTTATATATTTAGACAGATATATGCTGCAAATGTATTGTATAATGGCTTAGTAGTTAGAAAAGCACACTGTTTATTACCCAGCATATAATTAAATGCATAAATTAAATCTAAAAATCCTTAGCTTGTTTATCAGGGATGAGAATGCTCTGTGATTTTTTTGAATTTCAGATGTTCCTGATCAAACTGTGTTCTTCCCCCTCACTTTTTTCTCCTGATTAAATTCTTTTTTTTTTTTTCTTCTGATCATGTTCCACATTTTTAACATTTTCAATAACATTTAAAAAGAGCAACTTCATATTTTTTAAGGTTGTTTTTTTCCGAATGAAGTGAATGCTTGTTCCTTTTTCAAAACCACTCTGTACAGGAACCATTTTGGCCCCCTTTCCCATTTTTAAAGTGAAATTTAATTGCAAAATCTGTATTTAATCTGTCCACAATGGAATCTGAGCCATTTCCAAGTTCTATAAAATTGTTTTCACGGCAGAGTAAAGAATGCAGTACCGATTTTTGTTATTTAATTGCACCTAAAAACACGTTTTCCCATTCCTTAGTAACTTTTTTTTTTTTCTGGTATTACAGGGCAGAGCAAGAATTTTGTTTAAAGTGAAACTGATGTTCTAAAATGCTACTGCGGTCAGTCACACTGTGCAGAGGAAACGACTATACGGAGAACGAAAGACAATGACAAAAAGTTGAAGTTCCGATTTTAAACTTGAATTTTTTTTTGTAAGAAAAAAAAAGTAAAGATTCCTTCTTTAAAAGGAAACTAAACAATGTATCTTGTATTCTGATGTAAGTGTCAGCTCACGAAATGGCCAGCCAGACATGCTACAACATTACTTTCGTTCAGACCCATGCTGCGGGAAGTCTGTTTGTGATGTCAGACTTCTATTGAGCCCCAGATGTCATTTTTAGAGCCCTAACTTTTGCAAGGGAAAAAAAGTCTTCTCCTTTCTTGAATAGTGAGTGAATTTATAAATAGACTACACCCACTTTGGAGAGGAATATTTTCCCCCATGTGTGAGGAGGACGATAGAAAGTGAATTTGCTAATTAATAGCAGACTTTAAAAAAACACAGTAAAATTGTTAAATTAATAATGAAAAAATAATTTAGCCACCACTCCCTGAGAAAAGGCAATTTTTCGAAAATGGCAACTAAAGCAACTTTTACTATAGGCCACTTTGTTTTGACCAGTTGCCACATTGCGAGTGGCGACCGCCAATTTTTATCTTTAGGTTAAAACAAGACTTGTTCTGATCATGTACAAAATGAAGATGTGTTCTCAGTGTGAAGCAAAAGGTTCTGAGGAGACAAATATTTTGAGGTAGTTTGGCCATGTTAAAAGAATGACTGGTGGGGTGCTTAACAGCCCAGCCAAAGTGGCAAGTAAGAAAAAAGTAGAGGAAGACTGAGGAAATCAAGGGAGAACCACATTCAGAAATGCATACAAACATAAAAAGATGGGTTTGAAATAGAGGTCTTGAATGAGATGTATGATGGAAGTCAGTGAAGCTCAAATTGTGCACCAAAGATCACTGTAAATGGAGACATCTGATACATCTACATCAACAGCAAGCAAAATCATCACTAACTTCAATTGGAATTTGATCTTGCTTTAAGGAGCTAACCTCTGAAACCCAAAAAATACCTCAGTAATATCTGTGTTGACCAGGAGCACAGCAAGGGTGCTGTTTAGCCGGGGGGTAGGGTGCGAGATTTTAAAGCACAGAACCTAATAATAACACATTATTTGCAATAATAAAGGGAAAATTTATAACTAAAACTGGAAGCAAAAATTCAATCTTAAGGATCTTGAAGCATTTTGTATTTTATTTTAGATATATTAAACAATATAACATTATTCTTACTCTCTTCACTACATACATTTATCTTAAAATCAAAAATCTCGGACACAAGAAAATGTTTTTCTCATGAAAGCATGGTGTAATATTTCAACAATAAGTATCAATGTTGGGAAGGGGGGCAAAAAAGGCTTGGAGGTTATGGTGGGCAAAAAGCTACGACTTAGGATTGTTATACATGTTAATTTTCCTAAACATCCAAGTGGGTAGATCAGAATTTTTTAAAAAATATATAAAAAAAAATGGTTGAATTGTCGGAGGAAACCCCACATGCATTTCAAATAATTTTACTTATCTGTGAAAGTACACTGATACCCAACTTTTTTTCCTGAATAAAGTTACAGTATGTGTCAAGGATCAGTATAAAAAAAATCAGTTCCATTAATGCTAGAGCAATATTCTACAGAGCTTGATATAAAGTACCTAACTTTTATGGTACTTCATTTCACCACCAGATGGCACTTATTTATCTAGCATTTCCAGTAAAATTGAAATGATTTTGAGATCTGTGAACCCTTTTCCATGAACTTCTCAAGCTTTGTCCTCCTAAATTCACTAGAATAGCAGTTACAGCAAGTTTTGTAAACAGTGGCATGTTGCTGCACTGCTACCGAAGTGAGTGCTCAGTTAAATTTTGGAACACTGTACATTAAAAACTACAGGGTGGAAAAAAAAAACTAAAACTTAGGATTTTTCCATAACTTTACTAGGTATACCTACCAGCTGAGTTTCATTCAAATCACAGTTGGTGGGTGACATTTTGCAAAAAAATTGGATGATTTGACGTGGAATGACCTATATGCAGGGTTTTAAAAAATCATGATTTTTTTAAATAAAAAATTGGATTTAATTTAAATTATATTTTTTTATTTAAATCAGATGTATTTGATTTAAATTACTGTTGTTTCAGTTCAACATTAAAATACCTCTTCATTCTTCAATGTAAACATGAAACATAACATTCTTCTCCATAAATGGCTTGATGGTATATATTTTTAAACTTTAAGTGACACTGCATAACAGATAATCAATGAGAATGTAACAAGGAGAGAATGGTATTCCTTAATGCTGTGCATTATCTTTACTACTGTACTGATTTGTGTCTACTAACGATCTTAATATAATTAATGATATGCAAGTCATATTTTGTATTCAAAAACCATTTATTTTTCATACATTTAAAAATAAATCAGAATCACCAGAGAGAGAGAGAGAGTTTCTCAAGTGAATTTTGTGGAAGAAATATTCTTCTCATAACGTTAACCTGGAAATAGGTCTGTGTGGAAAAAATATTCTCAAAATATGTGGAAACAGGTCTTCAGGCAATGTAATTTTCTAGTTTTGTGATATGATTTATGTTATGTGATGAACAATTAATGCCAGGCGAATCAGAGATGTCCGATTGCTGTGTTAATAATTCTGATAAACCTGAATGTGCACAACATGCATAAAACAGAAAAAGTGTTAGTCATTATATTACTGATGTAGTTTAAAAAAATCTACAACTTACCCATTAAATTTGAATTATAAAAGCTTCAAAATAATATATTGATTGAAAAACAGCAATTCTTCAGTAAATTTTAATTGAATTAAAAAAAAAAAAAAAAAGCATGTGATAAGAGGAACTATTTGTTCAGATGTTTGAACAAAAACACTAGTTTTGCTGGGGTTTTTTTAATTCCAAGCCTATTTCTTAACTTAGAATGCACAATGTTAAAATGTTGAGAAAATTCTTTCAATTGCAACTGAAGCAGATGTTGTTGTTAGTAATTGCAAAATACTTTTCAGTTCTTTTTTTCCTATTGACTCTTTCTCTATAGAAAAGGAATTTCACCAGTCTAAAAATTTACTGCAAGCTGCACTTTTTCTTCCATCATTGTTCCAGTGAATGGTGCAGATTTTGTCAGAAGCTTAATGAGAATAGTCAGGAATGTGTTTCCATATAATTTGCCGTCATATTGTAAAGCAACTTTTTTTTCTTCAGGCATAATAGTCACATAAATGTTTTTTTGCTTGAAAGTGAAGATCAACAAGAAAGGCCAAAAAATGAGCTGAAGATAAAGCTTGACCATACATTTTATGAAACAATTCCAATTGCTTTTCATCTAAGATGTCATTTAATACAATTTTCAACTTTTTCCACACTAAAACTGCCTCAGAAATTTTGCAATTGTTCCTCTGGACTCTATCAAGAGCATTGGCTATTGGTTGATATATTGCCAATAAATCTAAATTCCTTACCTTTTCTTTGATTTTGGATTCAATAATGCCATCTTTATCATTAACCACTATTGTCATTAGTATTGGCCAGTTACTGATGTAACTTCTTAAACAGTCACACATGGAATTCCAACATACATCTTGTGGTAACACAAGAGCTAATCCACCAGCTTGTTTATAACTGATCTAACAAAATCGTGATTTCTGAAATACTTCACAATTTGTGCACTTCGTCCGCTCTTTGATGTTTGAAATCTGTAGATCTTTTGCATGAAGGGTACAACCATATGTGATAACATCAACATTTTTCTCAATTTCTTTCCTCGTCTTCATCATATTTGAAGCACTGTCTGTCACAAAACTCCTAACTTCACAATGGAATTTTTTTCTGCTGATTTCAAACTACACAGAAATTTGTTCAAGGTAATCACATGTATGGGGGATACCCGAAGTGTTAAAACTATACACTACATAGGCATCACCATCTGAAGTTGTCACAAAAGAACAAACAACTGGTTCATTATGGACACTGGACCAGCCATCTATACTCATGCAGACTATCTTACCTGTTAAACACCGAGAACATTTCTGCATTTCATTATCAAAACCATATCTAACAAACAACTTGAGTATATCCTGTTCTGTTAATGGCTTAGAGCCAGGATGTAGCATTTCAATAAGGTTCCTGAACTTATTTTCAATCATATGAAATGGAGAGTTTGAAGAATAGATCATTCGAGCAGTTTGCAGGTCAAACATTTTTTTCTTTTCAGCTGTGGTTCGTGTCACAAATGAATCCTTTCTCATTTTTTTTAAATTTTCTGTGCTGTCCCAGATTTAGTGGTTTCTTTAGATACCAATGACAGTTCTCTTTTATGCTGGGATTCCTTGGCAGGTGAAGCATCATAAACTTCAGCATATCTTAAATTAATTGACGTGCTCAGTTGATGGTCATTAACTTGCATTTAATGAACACAGTGAGTAATGGTTTTTATGCATTTGTATTTAATGAACACAATGAGTAATGGTTGTTCATGCATGCAATAAAAGTCCCTGGATCTCTTTTTCACACAGTTTGCACTTGGCACGAGAACCTTTGCCACTCATATTTTCAATTTCTTCAAAATAGTTCCAAATGATATGTTTTTTCCTTCCAGCCAGGCTGCCTTCAACACTTGTCCTAAAACGAGCTAAGCACTGAAACCCTTAGTCACACAGTACAGTGCAACAAAAAACTAACTGAGAATGGTAATTTTAAACTGGCATTGGTTCCTGTTTATCTGTTCTATATCACCAGGGCTTGAAAAATGTGGTCATCTGTGACAAGTTTTAGTTGACAAGTAACAAATTTAGTACAGCAGTTTAAATTTAATAGACAATTATTTAAATGTTGTTATGCCTATCACTGGATACATAAAAATATCAGTTCTTTAATAAGGCTTATTTTAATTCACAAAACTGATTCATGACTGCATCAGCCTGGAGAGCCGGTTTCTCTGTGAAAGAAATTGGACAGTGAATAAATACCATGAGATAAAATATTCAGGTACAGTGCACTTGATAAAGAACATGAGGGAAGAAGCCACAAGCCCAGAGAATGATTTCCCAAAATGCTGTGGGAAAAGACACTGCTTATCTTTCCCATAAGCAGTGTAAGCTAGTTCCCTATAAGCAGTCCATAAGCAGTGTTTACACTGGGTTTTTTTCCCCCATGGTGTTTTGGGAAATCATTCCCCAGGCTTGTGGCTTCTTTCCTCATGTTCTTTGTTAAGCGCACCGTGTCCAGATGTTTTGACTCATGGTATTCACTGTCCAATTTCTTTCGCAGAGAAACCGATTTCTCATGCTGGCGCACAGTCACGAATCAGTTCTGTAAATTAAAATAAGCCTTATTAAAGAACTGATATTTTTATGTAAAAGAGTCAGTCACATGTGCGTCACAAGTTGTAGCTTAGCAATTGGTGTCATAGGTCAAAGGGCAAACATGGATTCCCATGTTTTCCCATGTTTTCACAGAGCTGTTAGGAAAGTTCTAAAAGATTGAAGGATTCTGACATCACCTATGCTACAGAGAGAAAACTGAGTTTGGTTATTATAAAATGGTAATTAAAATTTAAATTATGTTAGCGATAAAATATTATGGAAAATGTTTACAATTTCATAAATATTATTGAACGTACACTATAATGACAAAAGTCACCGGACACCCCTTCAAAAGCAAATGACCGGATCCACTGCGTTGTTAAGATGCGCGGTACAGCTGCAAACGGTATAAAAACAAGCCTGCAGCTGAACACGATCATATCGCACTGTGAGGTTGAGTAAAAATGTCGTGGCAGGTAAAAACTGACTTTAGAGAAGGAAAGATTGTTGGGTGTTATATTAGCGGGTTGTCCATAAGAGAAACCGAGAGGCATTTAAACATACCCAAGTCAACTGTTTTGGATGTACTGAATAAGTGGAAGACACATGGTGTACCTGAAGCAGCAAAACGTAAAAGCAGACCAAAGAAAATCAGTGATACAGGACGTCAAAGCCTCAGGAGAGTCTTTACAGCTAATCAACGGAGTACTTACTGCACAAGACCTCAGCGTAGAGGTGAGTGAAATTGCTGGAACCTCGGTATGTACACGTACCATTTGCAGAGAACTTTATTCCATGGGTTACCGTGGTCATGTGGCTGCTCATAAGCCTTTCATCTCCACTCTGAATGCTACTCGTCGTTTAGCATGGTGTAAAGAACATTTATCATGAATCGTAGATCAATGGAAACGGGTCGTATGGACTGAAGAATCTAGATACATGATCCATCAGTCTGATGGCCATGTGTGGGTTTGGCAGCAGCAAGGGGAACGCTATTTACCACAGTGTACTGTTCCTACAGTCAAGTTTGGAGCTGGCAGCATACTCATGTGGGGGTGTTTTTTGTAGTATGGTCCCGGCCCATTGGTTATCGTGGACAAACCCGTTAACCAGCACGTCTACCTCAATATTCTGGACAATTATGCCCTACCAACTCTGTGGCAATACTATGGAACCGAGCCTTATTGGTACCAGCAGGATAATGCACTGAGCCATAAAAAGCAAGGACTGTTACCACGTGGTTTGACGATAATTCTGTATAGTGTGTGGACTGGCCAGCAGAGCCCTGATCTTAGTCCTATAGAGCACCTATGGGATGAATTAGAGTGCCGCATAAGAAGTTTGGAACCAAGGCCAACTATTAAGCAACACTTAGCGGCAGCATTATGTGCTGAATGGAAGCGCATACTTATCACTGTATTCCAAACCTTGTCGAAAGCATGTCTCGAAGGGTCACTGCATGCATTAAGGTCAAAGGTGGACAGACACCAAACTAATGTATGTCAATAAATGCTATGTTGTGTTTCTCTTCTAGGTGTCCGGTGACTTTTGTCAATATTGTGTATAAACAATTAGCTTTTCATTTTTAGTACTGAGTAGTTTTTCTCGCAAGCCCTGCAGAGCTGTTGATTTTCAACTGAGATTTACTTGACTGGTAAACCAGCATGAAATATTTCAAGACCTGTTCATCACCCTTTACTATCACCCACTAAACTAATCCTCCTGCTAAGTTCATGTACAAGAAAAGGAACACTGGTGAATGCAAAAAGTCAGATTCCTTTGCTATTGACAACATCCAATTTCTAACCTCCATGAAAGGCAATTAATGATCCTGGGACTTTATAATCTCCTAGGAAAGGAACAAATCTCATTTTTGTTAAGTCTTCTGACTTTATGGTTGCAATTAAGAAGTGGCACAAAGAAAAATTCTCTGTGGAAAACAAACACATTTACAACAAAATGTATTTTAACTTTCGTGGCTAAAATAATATTGTTTTTAGTTTCAGTAAGAAATTGATTTTGTTTAATGCATAACAGTGCCAAATTTAGCACTATTAATTTGAGCACATGCAGTTTTAATTTTAATGGGCTTTATAAATACATAATGGAGGTTTGAAGATTTCTATTTGTGATTTAAATCAATGATTTTTATTCATGATTTAAATCAGGCCCATACGTGGCTAAAACCTAACTTTCTGGAAACTAAATGGGATTAGAACAATTTGTTCAATGCTGTCAAACTAGTGCAGCCTATCAGTGCATTCCAAATCACTTTTACTTTTGTCTGGTAAAATATGCAAGCACACACCATAACATACATTTACTCCCAATATCTAGATGCTAATTAACTCATCTAAATTTCTTAAGTGATTTATAATATTTTTGAGGGAACTATTATGTCAATCATTCATTGCTGTTCTTACCTTTTAACCTCTTTTTCACCCACTGTCACATCCATCAGCAGTGATCGCTTTTTTGGTTTTGACGAACGTCACACGTCAAGTTTAAAAAATACTCTAGAAATTTTGATTTTGACTTCTCAAATGTGTTCATTGTTGTTGTATGTATATTTTGTATTTTTGCAAATAGATGGCAGCACGATTTAATGAACAGGAATTCTTTTTAGCAAGATAATCTATGTTTTGCGTGGGATCTCAAATCGTTCCCGTACAGCGACTATGCAGTATTTCTTTTATGTTATAACTAGCTTTACTACCCAGCTTTGCTCGGGATTTGGGTTTATTAATTTCATATTCTTTCATATGTCACTGAAAAATAGGGGGGGGGGAAATTGATGCTTGCAAGAAAGAAACAAGCTGATTGTCCTCAAATTTTGATGTTTGTCCTCAAATGTCCTCGAATTTACACTTCCTCATTAGCTCGTTAGATTTCTAATGAAAAATGTTCTTAAAAGTAGTTAAAGTAGAACCCAGTCACCTTCTCTAATTTGGAGACATTCATTGTAGGGAAGGGAAAGAGCAAGTGCTGTAAGACAAACACAGCATCCATGTCTCAGTCGGTACTTGAACTCTTACGGTCGTACCCACTTTTACGAATGGTCAGTGGCCAGCACTAGGACACTGAACTACTAGTGCGGTCAAATTTCGACTGTACTTGATCTAAGTTTCTCAAAAAACTTTGTCAAAATGAAAAATTCGCCATGCAATTAGTTTGGTGTGCAGCTTGAGTTTAATTTGGCATATGTACAAGGTAAAGCATTTCAAATGTTCTCGCCATCATAATTCTACTTTGTCAATACAAATTACCAACATTCTACAAGATATATCCTTTTAAGACACAAATGTTCATATTTAATATCACACTTATTGAAGCAATGCAGTTTTGTGACAAAAAGATTTGCATATTTATTTTGAGCAGGGGTAGTTCGTCATTAGGGGCCAGAGGGGCCGGGCCCCACCTGAAAATTTCTATTTCAAGATTTTTTTTTTTTTTTTTTTTGCCCTGATTCTTATTCTCTCTTTTAACTACATGGTGATAAACCTTTCCCTTTAAAAACCATTATTTAAGGGAAAAGTTTCCTTCAAAAACGAAAAACTATTCCCTGAGGAAAGAGATCACGTTCAGAGTGTGAGGTTATTGGGGCCAGCTCCAACAGGCCCCAGTAACATCACTACGCAAGCAAAGAGGAGACGATTTCCTCCCCGTCTCATTCAGTATGAAGACCTACATACAACACTGTCTTAACTGTGTGTGGGAAAAAAGCTGGATCTGGCCCCGCACTAATTTGATTAGCCAGGAGAGTATTCATTTCTTTAAAGCCGTGGGTTGACAGAGAAGCTTATGCCGACCAAGCTCAAGGGTGGCGGAAGATTTTCAAATGCCGTAGCAAATGGTAGCAAAGTTCAGTTAGTTGTTTTTTTTCTGTGTGTGTCTCTATCAGTGATTTGTTGTTCCTTTGTGTCGTGACTTTTTTGCTTGTCGAGTACAATGAATGGAGTGGATATTTTGTTAATATCTCCGTTCTTTGCTTTAAATCTGGAAGAAAAGCTTCCTTTAAAAAAACTAGTGCTTTATCACCCCAAGAATTTATAGTTTGAGCTTCACTTAAAAAAACACAGTGCTCATCAGCCCAAGAATTTGAGTCGAAAAGCTACACTTAAAAAAACTCTGTGCTTATCAGCCCAAGAATTTGAGTTTCCAAGAGTATGAAGTTTACAAAGCACTTTGCAGAACTAATTTCAGTTTTAACTAAGATGATTTTCTGTTAAAAATAAATAAATAAATGAGAAAACCTGTAAGTATAATTTGCACATGAGTACATATATGTTTTTATTTTTCACAAGTTCTTTAAAAAAAAAGGTTAAACCTTTCAAATAATGCAAATGGTAGTATGGTACTCATTCTATATGGGACAAAATTCATTAAACATTCCCTCCCTGCATATATTTGGAGTTATTATCTTTTCACTACATTTTTTTATCCTGTGAATCCTGTGATTATTATTCCTCAGTTGAGAAATCTGAAGAAACAAAAAGCACAACTAACATAAATTAATGCTCATATGTTTTAAGGTAAAAATTTTATTTAAGGAGTTTTAACATTTTTCTGTTAATAGTTATGCATTCTATTCTGAGGCAATTGTTTTCTTGTGCAATACAATAGTTAACACATTCCTACTTGATTTGGGAATTATTGTAAGTCAAGGGGGTAAACAGAGGCAGAGTAAAGGAATCTTGGGGGTGGGGGTCTGAATAGTTGGCCTAATAATGACAGTTTCTTTTTATTTCATTGTTGGACTTCGGCTACTGGCCCCACCTGTTTCAGTCCCCAAATGAACTGACGATTTGGGGACAGGACGGGACGCCACGCCTTTTTGGCCTCAAATTAGGTTTCCGATATCTGGTCACCTTAAGTTAAAGGTCTACTGTTCAACAATATTTTCAGACCAATTTTATGTATGACAAATGCCTATCAATACTCAGCACATAAAATACCTGAGGTGAGCAAAGTGAACAGCTATATAAAGTTATTTGTTACACATATAACTTGTCTAAAAATATTCTAGACATTAAAACGTGAGAACAGAAATTAATGCACACACAAGTTCTCCCAAAATAATATATGTACTCCCAGTGATAGTTTTTCAAGTTGCACTTCACTCAGTATGAAGTGAAACGCCCCCATCAAATTTGTCATCACCAGGACATACCGTGTGCAAGTACGCAGTCCCAGTCGGCATTCAGCAGAGATACAGTTAATTGCAGGAATTTATAAGCATAACAACATCAATTTGGGCTTGATGTTCAAACATCTTAATTGACATGCACTTACCTAGTACGATCCTCAAATGCTTTAAGCGACTAAGAGAATCTTTTTGGAGTCTAATACTTTCTGGGATGATTTCTTAATATCAGAGTGTGGTTTTTTACTAAACATCGTTTATTGAAAATCATTGGAACATACAGTCCACAAGTATCGTGCCTTGTTTTTCACTTCACAAGCCCCTGATGTTTATATCTATAATTCAAAATTGACAGCAAAATCGAGCCCACGTGATCAAAGTCACAGGTATGCATCTGAAATAATCTCAGTACGGCAACAAACACAACCTAAACACCAGTCTTAACACATCAACAACCACATCACGGTACCACACATACACAAACACGGCAACAGAACGGAACTTCATGATAACGATGATGGACTTGTTTCCGCCCAGAAGCTGCGCTCCGAAATCCAGTGGATTCAGAATTTCGGAACGCAGTACGGGCGAAAACACGTGGGATGAAATATTGTGTTTAATATCTTTATTTCCACAATAGATCAGAAAATCGTTTTTGTACGTCCCAGCAATCGTTTAAAAAATCTGATCGTATATATTTGAAAAATTTATAAAGAAAGGGAGCGAGCAGGGTGTATGATAAATTCTATCATATAAAATAGAAGCGAGTCAATTTTTTTCTGAACACACCCGAAAGTAAAATGGTGTATCACTTCTCGAACCAATCTGTTGCAATTTGTTTTCCATTTCAGCCCAGAACTACAATATATAAATGGCTGAAATACAAGATAAACGAAGACCAAAAATACAAAGTTGCTTCATCATACGGTTGCCGCCGCAATGGCCGAGTGGTCTTACGTGCAAACTTCCTAAACCACAAACACGCAACAGAACGGAACTTCACGGTGACGCAGTGGTCTAAGCAATAGCCTCTGATCAATCGTCCGAAAGGGGTCCAGGTTCGGATTCCGGTGAGGCATGGATGTTGTGTTTGTCATACGGCACTAGCTCTCTCCCTTCCCTGGAACCAGTGACACTAAATTAGGGACGGGCGATTCTTGGAGCCCATTGAGTTGCTTACGGTGGTCGTTAAACCTCCAATAAAAAAAATAAAAAAAGCTTCCTAACAATCGCCTGCGAGATGTGCCCAAGTATCTAATTTAGACACAAACTGGCTCCTAGGGAGAGCAAGGATGGGATTTAGAAGGACATTGGTGTCTCTTTCAGGAACGGAGGGGAGGTTAACAATGACCATGAGCTACAAGAAGTCGCCCGTTCCAAATTTGGTTTGATTTGATTTGATTTGATTTGATTTGATTGGAGGTTTAACGACCACCGTGAGCAACTCAATGGGCTATAAGCAGTCGCCCGTCCCTAATTTAGGGTCACTGGCTCCAGGGAAGGGAGAGAGCCAGTGCCGTAAGACAAACACAACATCCATGCCTCACAGGATTCGAACCCGGACCCCGTTCGAACGAATGATCAGAGGCCATCGCTTAGACCACTGCGCCACCGGGGCGGCTTCCAAATTTGGGGCAACTAGTGTAAGGAAAGGGAGAAAGCCAACGCTTTAAATTAAGATATTTCTTTCTTTTTCTTTGATTAGTGCTTTTTTTTTATTGGAGGTTCAACGACCACCGTGAGAAACTCAATGGGCTTTAAGCAGTCGCCCGTCCCTAATTTAGGGTCACTGGTTCCAGGGAAGGGAGAGAGCCAGTGCCGTAAGACAAACACAACATCCATGCCTGACCGGGATTCGAACCCGGACCCCTTACGGACGAATGATCAGAGGCCAGCGCCTTAGACCACTGCGCCACCGGGGCGGTGATTAGTGGTTTAACGACCACCGTGAGCAACGCAATGGGCTATAAACAGTCGCCCGTCCCTAATTTAGGGTCACTGGTTCCAGGGGAGAAAAGAGCCAGTGCCGTAAGACAAACAAAAAATCCATGCCTCACCGGGATTCGAACCCGGACCCATTTCGGACGAATGATCAGAGGCCATCGCTTAGACCACTGCGTCACCGGGTCGGCTAAATTAAGATCACCATCTATTCTGCATCCGGCACTCGAACTCAGGCTCACCTATTTTTATTTATTTTTTATTTTATTCTTTTGATTGGAGGTTTAACGACCACCGTGAGCAACTCAATGGGCCATAAGCAGTCGCCCGTCCCTAATTTAGGGTCACTGGTTCCAGGGAAAAGGAAGAGCCAGTGCCGTAAGACAAACACAACATCCACACCTCACCGGGATTCGAACCCGGACCCCGTTCGGACGAATGATAAGAGGCCATCGCTTAGACCACTGCGCCACCGGGGTGGCTCAGGCTCACCTATCAAGGAAACAAGAATAATATTTCTAGAGATGTGGGGATTAGAGGTTGTTTACATGATACCCATTTTTTTTATTGGAGGTTTAACGACCACCGTGAGCAACTGAATGGGCTATAAGCAGTCGCCCGTCCCTAATTTAGGGTCGCTTGTTCCAGGGAAGGCAGAGAGCCAGTGCCGTAAGATAAACACAACATCCATGCCTCACCGGAATTTGAACCCGGATCCCTTTCGGACGAATGACATGATACCCATGTAGTTTCAACTGTGTGTATTTTGGAATTGCGTGGTTCTTGGCATGGCTTTCTGCGATTAATCGCAGAAAGCCATGTTCTTGGTCAGGGGCGCGCCACGGGCACTTGCCGCCCGGGTGGCAGCCCAGATTTGACGCCCCTCTAATGAGTGAAAAGAAATTTCTAATTTTTATTTTTCATTTTAAAAAGTATAAGAAGTAAATACCTTTAAGAACAACATTTTCTGTTACCCTTAAATTTACAGTTTCTATAATAATGCGAATGTCTCATATAAATATTTGCCGCCCCGGTGGCGCAGTGGTCTAAGCGATGGCCTCTGATCATTCGTCCGAACGGGGTCCGGGTTCGAATCCCGGTGAGGCATGGATGTTGTGTTTGTCTTACGGCCCTGGCTCTCTCCCTTCCCTGGAGCCAGTGACCCTAAATTAACGACGGGCGACTGCTTATAGCCCATTGAGTTGCTCACGGTGGTCGTTAAACCTCCAATCAAAAAATATATATATAAATATTTAAAAAAAAAATCTTCGAAACTCTGGTTTAATAAACGCGACCGTAAAAACTTCCATTCTGTCAATTTATAGATGTCCGCTGTGCAGATAAAAATGATGATCTGAATACATCACAGCTGCCTCTACCGGAGAGGAGGGAAGATAATTGTGACATACCAGTGGCGTACTGAGCGGGGGGGGTAGCCCAGGCCCTCCCAATAAGGTATGACATGGTCCTTCGTTATTGGCTGCTTATTTTTAAATATATTTGCATACGTTTGTACATGGACAACAGTGTATATTTGTACATGGTTTTAAATATACACTCACGGACAATGACATTTGCGCACTTAGAAAATAAGATGCAACAACCGCGAAACTTTGCAAATAGCTAGAGTGCGTGCTGGTATGCAAATGATCCACGTGTGGGCGAGGGCTGATGACCGCACACCCTGTGGTCGCGCGGGAATCAGCAGCCTTATAAACCGGCGTACAGTCGATGTCCCATGAAAGCGAAAAGCTCCAGCCGACGCAAGCAAGAGTACAGACTATAGAGAAACAAGAATGCCGGGTAGCATTTAAGCAAACCTTACATTGATACGGGACTGGGGAAATCTCGGCCAATCAGAGGGCGGTTTTCAGCTTCAGTGGTGAAACATATGGGGGGGCTTATCTTCATGTGTCACGTGGGGATTACTTCTGAGATACGATCTGAGTTGCTTCAGCTTATGTGATTTCATGTCATTTTCACGTTCGTCGTTCGCTGCCTTTCGGATTAAAAAACAAAAGAAATTTATATACACAAACAAGTAAATAAATACAAAAATATAAAGTGAAGTGGAAAGTAAGGGTTTTTTTTTAATTCTGTAACGGTTATTTCATATCTTAGGTAACGAAAATGTAGAATTATCCAATAGTCGTTAGTTATTGTGGAATATCAGGCAGTGTTTTTGGTAAATGTGTAGATTAGTGTCCTAAATTATTTCGTCGGAAAAATGTTAGTACCTGGAAAAAGTGCGAGGTACAGATTTTAGAGTATAGAAATTAATGGCAAATGGTGCAGAAATTTCATGTTTTAAATATCTTTTAAATATTTTTATCGTAATATTTACCTGTAAGTGCGACGATGCTGTGAAGAGACGCTGCGGTAGGCCTAACGCATAGCTACCGCGACGATGTCAAATTTTGCTTCGTTGAAAGGAAGGTTCGTTGTTGTGCGAAAAAGTACAAGAGAAAGGGGTTGCGTTGTTGGCAGGAGAGCGATAAATCTTGTAGTGATACGCTACAGAAAATAGGTCCAGAATATCTACCCTTCATTTTATTGTATCCTGTACGTGAAGAGACGCTGCGGTAGGCCTAACGCATCACTACCGCGACGATGCTAAGCTTTGCTTCGTTGAAAGGAAGGTTCGTTGTTGTGCTGAAAAGACTGGCGCAAGAGTACAAGAGAAAGCGGTTGCGTTGTTGGCAGGAGAGCGATAAATCTTGAAGTGATACGCTACAGAAAATAGATCCAGAATATCTACCCTTCATTTTGTTGTATCCTGTACGTTGTTGGCAGGAAAAACCGGATAGAAGCTGCCCTGCGAACAAAGTATTAACAAAAGCAAAAGTACAGAGTGCCACAGTAAATCAACTACAAATGGAAGCCGTTCAAAGCAGAACCGAAAGTTATACTTCCCTAATTTTCTGTACAACATAGAAAGGAATATTCGTACTTTCTATTTGCAATCAGGAAACTGTGTGCGAAAGAACGAAACTCAATATCTACTTTAAAAACAATGACAGAACATGACTGAACTATATTCTGTAGCGTACGAGTACATGATGCTCCACTCTACTGGCAAGAACGTACGCGGCTGCACTTGTTGTTATCCGCTCGTGAATGACCCGCGGCTGCACTTGTAGTCATCCGCTCGTGAATGACCTGCGGCCGCAGCGCATCTTCCTTTCAACCGAGCTAAGCTTCGCATTGTCGCCGTACCGATGCGTTAGGCCTACCGCAGCGTCTCTTCAGAGCATCGCACTTACAGGTAAATATTACGATAAAAATCTTTAAACAACATTTAAAATATGAAATTTCTGCATCACTTGCCATTAATTTTTATACTCTAAAATCTGTACGTCGCACTTCTTCCAGGTACTAATATTTTTCGGACAAAATAGTTTAGGACGCTAATCTACACATTTACCGGTAAATTTACTCACAGAGAAACTACCATAATTTAGCTCAATATTAGAAGAGACTGTTGGAGCATTCATGTTAGGAAAACTATCAAATTAGCTATCAAATATTTCATGTGAACATACTGGTACAACCTTCCAGTGGTTACCTTAGGGTTTCAAGGATTTTACTCACAGAGAACTAGCATTCTGATTTTTTATTACTATAATTGGGAATTTTGTAAGTTCATCTCTGTTTCCTCAAAGAGCTCTCTATCTTGTTATAGGCAAAACCATTAAAATTATGTGTTTGGAAGACTGACAGAGAATTTATTCTTCCCCCAAAAGAGCTTTCCCTATCTTGTTACAGACATGCCAAGGAAATCATCCACTCGTATACTAATGTAATTCATCGAGCATTACGAGTCAATTATAAATAGTAGAAATATGCAACACATCTCAGTGAAAAACACTACCTGATATTCCTCAATTACTAAAGACTATTGAATCATTCTACATTTCCCATCGTTACCTAAGATATGAAATAACCGTCAAAGAATTAAAAAAAAACTTACTTTCCACTTCCCTTTATATTTTTATATTTATATATATATATATTTATTTTATTTGTTTGTTTGGGTATGTAAATTTCTTTTATTTTTTAATCTGAAAGACAGCGAACGACGAACGTGAAAATGACATGAAATCACATAAACTAAAGCCGCTCAGAACGTATATCAGAAGTAATCCCCACGTGACACATGAAGATAAGCACCACCCATATATGTCGTCACTGAAGCTGAAAACAGCCCTCTGATTGGCCGAGATTTCCCCAGTCCCGTATCAATGTAAGGTTTGCTTAAATGCTTCCGGGTAGACGCCAGAGACGTCGATTTACGCAACTTACGGACTTTGAGAGAGGCCGAATCATCGGGCTGAAAACCGCAGGGTGGTCGGCGCGCTGTATAGCCCGCCACGTAGATCGTTCTGACGATACCGTCTGACTGTGTTGGGAGCAGTAGACACAAAACGGCAACACCTCACTGCCGAGCGGCTCTGGGCGGACCAGGAGGGCCACCGATAGAGAGGTTCGACGGATCGTGTGCCAGGCGCAAACGGATCCCACGAGGACCCGGTCCACTACACAGGCAGATGTAGCGGCTCCTGTGTGTCCACGAACCATTTCCTGATGCCTCGCGGTAGCGAATCTGCGATCCTAGCGCTCCTTACGTGTGCCGCCATTAACACCAGAACATCGCCGGCTCCGTGTGCAGTGGTGCCAGGCCAGAGCGACGTGGAACGCCACTGACTGGTGACGTGTGGTGTTTAGCGATGAGTGCCGCTTCGTTTTGGGGACAGATGATTATCTTGTCCGGGTGTGGAGGTCCCCAGATCAACGGCACAATTCCAACCTCGCTATCGAGCGCCACACCTCCCCCACTGCAGGCATTATGGTCTGGAGAACCATGGCCTACGATAGCCGTTCAGCTCTAGTAGTGGTACGTGGATCATTGATGGGCCAGTGGTATGTGGATGAGATCCTACGGCCCCATGTGCTCCAGTTCCTGGCCGGGACTCCAGGTTTGCTATATCAGCAGGATATTGCCCGCCCGCACAGGGCTCTGGTTGCCCAGGATGTCTTACGTCATCTCCAGACACTTCTATGGCCTGCCCGCTCCCCGGACATGTGCCCTATCGAACATGTGTGGGAACAGTTAAAACGCCGGCTGCCGCCGTGCCGAACTATTCGGGATTTGGAGCACACCGTCCAACACGTGCGTGGGCCAGTCTACCGCAGGCCAACATTAGGCGTCTATTCGCCTCCGTGCCGGACCGTATTGCAGCATGTATCGCCGCACGAGGAGGTGCGACGCGTTATTGAAGATGTCCGGGCTGCATGCCACAGATTCCTCTGCAATCGTCCCGTAGCTTTGTTTTTGCCATCATGTGTATCATTCATCTGTATCATTACGTCCATGAAATTTTAGTTCAATCCGATGCTTCCTTCTTAGTGCGCAAATTTCATTGTCCGTGAGTGTATATTTTACGATAGACCTCCACAGCTATATGGCTTTCGTCGTGTGTCGTGTTTTCAAGCTCCCAAGTTTTGCTTGTGTTTATGTTGAACTATCGTTCGTAGGATGGTTTGCAGTAGCGTGACGGATGTATGAATGTTCCATGCTTCTTTTGGTGAAGTTTGAGAGCGTTAAGTGCTATAGTTTATTCATACGAAAAGTTTTTTTTTGTGGTTGTGCTTGCCGTTGACGAGTTCTGCAAATAGCGATATCTGCCAGCCATGTTACACGTGACCATCCAAAGGATGTTGATCGACGTGGAGCAAGATCTACTGATAAGAAGTCATCGTTAAGTGCGCCGAGTGTTTCTCCGGTGACCTGTGAAAGGGTTGCCATGGTGATTGACCCGAGTTTCTCAAGAGATAAGAATCCAACAGGTCAAACCGGTCCTGGAAATCAACAGAGCGTGTCTTCGTGCGTTGCTGCTGAAGGAGTTTCTTGTGCGATAGGAATGCAGAAGAGTGTTTCTATAGAGACGGAAACTTACAGTTGGGCGTCTGTGGTTGATAAGGAGAATTCTGCTAATACGAGTGATCAGCGTTGTGCGGCAGAGATTGAGTGCCAGGGCAATCCCTTTCGTCTCACTTTCGAAAGGGATTCCAAGGTATGTCAAGATTTTCATGATCTTTCTGAGAAAACTATTATTTTCCATGCGTTACCACAGACTTCGTTACCGGTATATTTGAAAGCTTTGGAAGAACGAGTGCCGAGAGAGGCAATTAAAGGAATCGGTCGTAGTAAACGAGGTATATCAGTGTTGTTTATAAATAGTGCAGATTGTAAACTTGTGTTAAAGCAAGGGATTTCTATAAATAATCAAATTTTGTATCCTGCTTATGCAAGTGAACGACCGATCACGGTAACTTTGTCTCCGGTGCCACTTGAGGTACCGGATTCTGCGTTGATAGTTCTTCTTTCTCAGTTTAGCCGGGTGGTGGGTCCAGTTCATAGAGTTATAGAAGCCCCGCAATCTTCAAATTATTGTCATGTTGGTGGGTTGAAGCGGACCCTCCGGGTTATCTTCCCGAATGAATCAGCTCTTCAAACTTGTCCTAAAGAGGTTGAAATTGTACTGTATTCTCATGGGTTTATGTTTAATATTTATACAGGAATTTTTTGTTATGCTTGCAATGAAAGAGGGCACATTCGTGCTAAATGCACGTATGTACATAGACCTCCCTTGAGAAAGAGTCTCTCTGATTCCCATGAGGAAAGAATTGTTGTACCTGAAGATAGATCGGATTTAGAACATGGTATTACACATGTCGCTGACTTGGTTCCTACCGTGGCTGAGACTTGTGAAACCCGAGTGGTGGATCCAGTCGAGCCGAGAGAGAAGACATTGATTAAAATGCCGACTTCTTTGGTTCCTATGATTCAGACAACAGCAAATATTGGTACTTTGGGCATTGCTAACTTACAGACATGTTCAGTAGCATTACAGAATCTCGCAGAGAACTTATGTACAGCTTCGACATTTAAACGACCCAGCACTGATTCAAGTGGTGATCCGTTAAAACGGAGCAAAGCTAAAGACTATCTTCAACCGGAATTTATCCCTAGTGTAGATCTTTCTTTTCTCCTGGATCCTGATTTTGCCGAAGATAGAGATAAGCCATCACGGTATCGTCTTGTCATGGAAGTCATTGCATCTTGCCCAGATTATGACGAAACTTTGGATCTTTTCGAATTGAAAATTTTTTTTGTGCCTAATAAAAAGATATGTCCACTCACTCCGGAGTTTTACGAGTTAAATATGTATAAGTTAAATGCTATTGTACATTGTTTGGATGCCGTGTTGAATTGGATAATTACGAAAAATCCTGTTCCTGAATTTTTAGACACTTATTACGAAACATACTATAAACGGATCATCATCATCATCATCATTGTCAACCATTATCAATCCACTGCTGGACGAAGGTCTCCCCAAGTTTCCTCCACAACGGTCTGTCTTGTGCCAGTCTCCTCCATGTCACCCCTGCATACTTTCGAATTTCATCCACCCATCTCCCATGTGGTCTTCTTCTGGGTCTTTTCCTGTCCCTTGGAATCCAATCTAAAATTTCGGCTGTCCATCGATGATCTGCCCTTCTGGCAGTATGTCCAGCCCATTGCCATTTCAGGGATTTAACTCTGATCATGATGTCTTCCACTTTTGTCATTTTTCGGATCCACGAGTTCCTCTTCTTATCTCTCCTGGTTACACCAAGTATGCACCTCTCCATGCTTCTTTGAGTTGTCTGCAGCCTTTGTATGTCTCTTTTAGTTAAGGTCCACGTCTCTGCACCATACGTAAGCACTGGAAGGATGCATTGATCAAACACTTTTCTTTTAAGACATAATGGCATATTGCTCTTGAAAATTATGCTGTTTCTTCCAAAAGCTCTCCAGGCAAGTTTTGTACGCCGATTAATTTCTTCATCAATGTGACCCTCACTTGATATCTGCTGTCCAAGATAAACGTACTTGGCTGTTATCTCCAGCTTTTCTCCATCAATCGATAAATCTTCATTTCTTGTAAAAGCATTGAACATCACTTTTGTCTTCTGAAAGTTCATTTTTAATCCCACTTCTTTACTCTTGTCAGCAAGTTCCTGGATCATACTCTGCAGCTCTGATCCGGTAGTTGCAAAAATGACTACGTCATCAGCAAAACGAAGGTGGGTTAGATTAGCTCCATTAATCTTTATCCCCTTGTTTTCCCAGCTCAGCGACTGAAAAACACCCTCCAATGTGGCATTAAAGAGCTTCGGAGATATGGTGTCACCTTGTCTCACTCCCTTTCCAATTTTTACGTGTGTTGTATTTTCAAACAGCCTAATCTTTGCACTTGCATTTTCATAGATGTTATTAATAATATTAATGTATGCATCTTCAATACCGCAGGTTTTCAGAGCCATTGTAACTGCTGATGGTTTCACCGAATCAAAGGCTTTTTCATAATCGATAAAAGCCATGCACAATGGAAGTTCATATTCCCTTGCTCTTTCAATTAGTTCTCTCAGCACGTGGATATGATCTATTGTGCTGTAGCCACTCCTGAATCCAGCTTGTTCTCTCGGTTGAGCCATGTCCAGTGTTACCTTTAAGCGGATAGAGGATGTTAAAGCTTACATAAAGAAACATAATGTGGTTGACGATAGTGTCTTTGATGTGTAGAGATGTTTCAGATGTATTCCTTGATGTTGGTTTCCTTTTTTCTTGCAGTGTTTTTGAAATGTTCTTGGACTTTAATAGATATGGATTTCTGCTTACTTATGTTTTAAATTAGCGTTGTTAATTAATGATTCAGTTTTTCGGGTAGCTTTGTTAGTTAGATAATGTAATGTTGTTGTGTTTTACGGCACTGGCTCTCTCCCTTCCCTGGAGCCAGTGGCCCTAAATTAGGGATGGGCGACTGCTTATAGCCCATTGAGTTGCTCACGGTGGTCGTTAAACCTCCAATCAATATTTTACGAATCACTGGAAAAGCACTTCGATATGGGGAGATATTTTTATCGCTTCTTAATATTTTGAGAGATATTTTCTCCTAAGTATTTTTATTTGCATCTTCAAAATTCTGAGACACTCCCATGAAGAAATCCTGAGTGCGCCACTATGATATACTGTATATGTATAACATCGAACGCATGGCAAGTCCTTCGAAATATATCACAAAAATGTAAAATTGTAAATGGATCGTTTTACCCATGTCTCCTAAATAGCTAAGTGACTCTAAGCAACGAAATTTCTCATATGAGTACATATATAAATAAATTGTATGAAACTAAATTTAAAACTGAAATAACTGTCTTTCACATTAAACAAAAATATTTATTTCTAATGTATATACAAAAAACTTAAGGTACAGAAAGGCGCACAAACAAATACAGTATACGCAATTTCAGGCAAAATTAAACTTTCTGACATTTTTTTTATCGCAAACTCGTTGACAATATCTGAAATGTCTAAATCTGCAGCAATTTTGTTTTCCATGCTAATTATACTTAAATTCGAAAGTCGTGCCTGCTTCATATTTGATCGAAAGTAATTTTTTATGATTTTAAGTTTTGAAAATGATCTTTCCCCAGAAATCACTGTTACAGGCATTGTCAAAAATATTCTTAACGCTACTGAGATGCTTGGAAATATATTTATAAGATCATTTGAATTTTGAAAATATGTATCCTAAAACACTTGATGCGTTCATATCAGGTTTAATGTAAGTGAAAAGAATTTCTATTTCACTGCACATATCTGAAGCATTCATATCAGATTCTTTTTGAAATATTGTAATGACTTAGAAGTTATATCTGACAATTTAACTTCTAAGTCATTACAATATTTCATTCTTATGTGAAAAGTGAAAATCCTCCAAATACAAACAAAGAGATCGCTCTTTCTAGTGAATAAACAAAGAGATCGCTCTTTCCATGTTTTAGCAACACACAGCAACCGAAAAATTGTTATTCGGCCACTGCTGGGGAATCGAATCCCAGATCTATTGATATCTAGCCGAGCGCGTTAGCCTTACACTACGGTGGCCATCAATCCACGGCGTTATGTGTGTTTTTCTGTCAGCTTCTGACATCATAAATCCATAAGATGGGCTCAGCTACTGAGACGTCTCCATCTGGTGGGCATTAACGGCACTGGCTATATATTAATTATAGCAGTTAAATCCAAAGTAAAAATTATCCAAATACGTGGCGTCAGTGAATAAACAAATACATAGCTCTTTCTACGTTTTAGCAACACACAGCAACCGAAAAATTGTTATTCGGCCACTGCTGAGTAATCGAACCCCAGATCTCTTGATATTTAACCGAGCTCGTTAGCCTTACACCACGGTGACCAACAACCCATGGCGCTATGTGTGTTTTTCGGTCAGCTTCTTACATCATAAATCCGTAAGATGGGCTCAAATCCGTAAGATGGGACGCCTCCATCTGGTGGGCATTAAGGTGGTTCCACCTAAAATCTCTGCCTTGTGTTTAAGGTGACCAGATATTGGAACACTGATTTGAGGACAAAAGGGCGTGGCGTCCCAAAGTTGACAGTTTATTTGGGGACATATACGTACTCAAAATAAATACGCAAATCTTTTCGTCACAAAACTGCATTGCTTCAATAAGTGTGACATTACATATGAAAATTTGTGTCTTAAAAGGATATACCTTGTAGAATGTTGGTAATTTATATTGACAAAGTAGAATTATGATAGCGAGAACATATTAGCAAAAGTAAAATGCTTTACCTTGTATATGTGTCGAATTAAAATCAAGCTACACACCAAAGTAATTGAATGGCGAATTTTGCATTTTGCCAAAGTTTTTGGAGAAACTTAGATCAAGTACAGTCGAAATTTGATCACACCAGTAGTTCAGTGTCCTAGTGTTGGCCACTGGCCATTCGTACAAGTGGGTACGGGTTCGAGTCCCTACTGAGACATGGATGGTGTGTTTGTCGTACAGCACTTTCTCTCTCCCTTCCCTAGAACAAATGTCTCCAAATTAAAGATATAGTCCTTAGCATCGTACATCGTGGCCCAGCAAACACACAAGTGCTGGGAAACTGCTGGCCACCAGCTGGCAGTGATGGGTCACTGCTGGCTGAAATCTGCTGCTCACGGCCCGGTAGTGGTCCGTTGGTGGCAGCGCTATCAGTTGGCGAGCCATTGATGGCCCTGCAGCATCGCCGTGAATTGTGGGCCTCCAAGCAAGTGCCACTAGTGGCCCGTTGCTGGCAACCAAATGCAACCCCCAACAGCAGGTGGAAGCATCGGGACTGCGCATGCGCAGAAGCAACACTTGCTGTGTCTCTCATGGTACCAGTTAATTGAAGACAACGCTATTGCCATCGTGTTATTTTAGTGGATGTTAAGAAAAAATCCATATGTGGAGAGGAGAATTAATTTCCTAATGAAATTTTACGTCGGCGAAGATATCAGATTAAGCCGTGAAATACTAGATTACAGCCATGAAATACACCCACTCCATTCCCACGAATAACAATTCATGGAATGGAGTGGATGAATAACAAAAAAATTTAAAACCGCTTGAAACACATATCCTGGAAAACTATTAAAATAGCGTTTGTTGGGGGGAAAAAAGAATTATACGCGTACAAAATTTATTAATTATTTGAAAGAAAAAAAGCAACGCTATGTGGTGTACTCATCCATGGGTTTACACAAGACTGGGAGGAACTCGCTTCTAAAAATAACGAGAAGTAAAATAAAATATCTTTTACTCTTTAAAACAAATGTAGCTTCGGACAACGGAAAGGAAAGACACAACGTTAAAAATGTAACAGAATGTGACATGAACCCGGGTAAATATATATTTATTCAGCAATCTCTTTTCAAGACGGCAAGGACAGTACAAAACTTTGGAAAGCGACTCTAAGTATGTACACGCCTTGAAAATGAGTGAAGTTCCCATAAGGTAAAAAAAAAAACTATCGTTACGTTGAAAAAATTAATTTATCAATTATATGAAACTGACTTTTATGAAAAATACCTCTCAATATTGTAAAATGAAAGAGGGAAGCATTCGATTACAAATTGCATACCAAACAGATAGCTTCCAGCACTTGTCCAAGCGTAGTTAATTAGTCCGGTCGGTAGCGAGCGCGGCTTCCACGCGATCTTCCCAGGATCGAATCTAGTTAGATGCAAACGTACGTTTTTCCGGACTGTCGAGAAAATTTCCCCAGCGCACTGCGTTAATTTACAGCTTGGTAAGGGTTGAAAAAAAAATTGTAGCTTTAGAAAACTGCGGTTATCCATGATTTTTTTTTTTATTATTATGGCTACTACTGGCAAATTGGCGGACAAGATTCGGCAAGCCACCAGTTACGTCACGTGGTTGCTGGCTGCCACTAGCGGACCACATTAGGCTAGCCATCATTTCTGGCACGTGCTTGCAGGGCCACTGAAGGGCCACTTGTGGCAGCTACTGCCTGTGATGGACCACTGATGGCCCTGTTGTGGCATATGACAACTGATGGGGTGCCAGCTGTTGGCCTGAACTGCTGGCCCTTCTGTTGGCCGCCCGGACATTTTATTGACGGTTCAGCAGCGGCAACACAGTGCCGGGCCATTGCTGGCTGCCATCAATGGCCCACTACTGGCCCAGCAAGACTGTTTTTGCTGGGGGTCCTTAGAGTTGTTCGCAGTGGTCGTTAAACTCGGAAAGAAGAAAAAAAAAGGTCAAAATTTGTTTTCACAAGAAGCATGTTGGAAAATTAATACAACGAAAACTACTTTTAAGAACATTTTTCATTAGAAATCTAACAAGCTAATGAGTAAGTGTAAATTCGAGAACATTTGAGAACAAACATCAAAATTTGCATCCCCAAAGGTATTAGACGTTTTTGGGGACAGTAAACTAAATTCGAGGACTGTCTTCAAGAATTAGGGACTTCTGGTCAGCTTACTTATGTTTCCAATGATAAAACTTCTTTGGATATTTTCTTCGCAATTAATATATTCCCAAGGATGAAAATTTGCACATCGATAAAACTAACTTTAAGTTATAACATGGGAAACTTGATACTTTCTAAAACATAACCATAATTATAATAAAATCAATTATTTTTCTTTGTGTAATGTTCAGACTTGTTAATAGATGGTGCGACCTGTACATTGATGACGTCAGTAGACAAGCAAATGTTGGATTGCTTAATTATGGTTATGTTTCAGAAAGTATTAAGTATCCCAAGCTATAACTTAAAATTTGTTTTGTGGATGTACAAATTTTCATCCTTGGGAATACATTAATTGCGAAGAAAATATGTAAAGAAGTTTTTTTTTTATTTTTATTGGAGGTTTAACGACCACCGTGAGCAACTCAATGGGCTATAAGCAGTCGCCCGTCCCTAATTTAGGGCAACTGGTTCCAGGGAAGGGAGAGAGCCAGTGCCGTAAGACAAACACAACATCCATGCCTGACGGGATTCGAACCCGGATCTCTTACGGACGAATGATCAGAGGCCAGCGCCTTAGACCACTGCGCCACCGGGGCGGCAAAGAAAGAAGTTTTACCATTGGAAACATAAGGCAGAGATTTTAAGTGGAACCACCTTAATGGTACTGGCTATATATTAATTATAGCAGGTAAATCCAAAGGGCGAGATCCAAACTTAAAATCGCCGCCCCGGTGGCGCAGTGGTCTAAGGCGTTGGCCTCTGATCATTCGTCCGTAAGGGGTCCGGGTTCGAATCCCGGTCCAGTATGGATGTTGTGTTTGTCTTACGGCACTGGCTCTCTCCCTTCCCTGGAACCAGTGACCCTAAATTAGGGACGGACGACTGCTTATAGCCCATTTGAGTTGCTCACGGTGGTCGTTAAACCTCCAATCAAAAAAAAAAAAAAAAACTTAAAATTCTTCTAA
This sequence comes from Macrothele yani, assembly GCA_039090855.1. Classification (NCBI taxonomy): domain Eukaryota; kingdom Metazoa; phylum Arthropoda; class Arachnida; order Araneae; family Macrothelidae; genus Macrothele; species Macrothele yani. The sequence continues at coordinate 67,360,130 of CM077016.1, read as the reverse complement.
TACGTTGCGTCAGTGAATGTAAATACGTGAAAATCCTCCAAATACGTGGCGTCCGTGATTATCAATTTCATTCTTTGCCTAAATAACTGCACAGTTTACGCGTTTGCTTTATAATGTTTTAAAATACAGAAGAAAAAGAAATTACAGCGTAAAAATATAGTGTAGCAATAATTTCGACGTAAAACTGTAAGCAAGACAGATTCGTCAACGTTATGAAACCATCGCTGTCATTTCACTAGAAGTGATAAACCATTCGTGTAATCGAAATTATAAATTGTCATTATAGTTTCACTTGAAGTTTTTTTTAATTGAATGTTTAACGACCACCGTGAGCAACTCAATGGGCAAGCAGTCTCCCGCCCACATATATGATGATGTTTTGTCACATGCCATCCGAATGAAATCGAAGCTACATACACAGAAAGAAACGGTCACAAGAGGGAGACACAGACATAATATGATTTTTTAAACATTATTTACTTTTGATTGTCATTCAGTATAATGCCGGATAAAAAGCGCAGTCTCAATTGCGAAGACAAATCAGCTTTTGGGCCAGCTTGCACTTGTCCTCGCATCATTTGGTTGAGCGTGAATAGCATAATAAATAATCCTTAAGGAAGTAGGTTGGGAAACGAAATTTCTGTGGGAAGCCAACACTTTGGGGTTATTCGAAAGCCCAGGCAAGGTCTGTTTTTTGCTTTTTATGTGATGTTCCATTCGTTGATGTGTGCAGTAGCGCAGTCAAGAATGGATCCAACCAAGGAGATTATATTACTGGAGACACCACTCTTATCCACGCAGCATTGGTCGCCATAAGTCACCGTCTGTGCTGCAAATGACGTCATGAGCAGGCACGACGCAGCCGCAGAAGAGAAGCTGTTGGGAAACCAACGGAAGCCGCCCCGGTGGCGCAGTGGTCTAAGCGATGGCCTCTGATCATTCATCCGAAAGGGGTCCAGGTTCGAATCCCGGTGAGGCATGGATGTTGTGTTTGTCTTACGGCACTGGATCTCTCCCTTCCCTGGAACCAGTGACCCTAAATTAGGGACGGGCGACTGCTTATAGCCCATTGAGTTGCTCACGGTGGTCGTTAAACCTCCAACCAAAAAAAAAAAACCAACGGAACAAAAGCTTCTAAGCGTATAAACAGATAAAATGAGTAATTCAATAATCTTTATCAATGATACACAAGCTTACTGTTTCATCAACGGTATAATTTAGTTCATTTTTTGCCTGCTTGTGACGTCACACCACAGATTAGGTGCGACCTATGGCGGCAGAGCCAGTTGTTTTTTTTTTTTTTTTTTTTATTGGAGGTTTAACGACCACCGTGAGCAACTCAATGGGCTATAAGCAGTCGCCCGTCCCTAATTTAGGGCCACTGGTTCCAGGGAAGGGAAAGAGCCAGTGCCGTAAGACAAACACAACATCCATGCCTCACCGGGATTCGAACCCGGACCCCTAACGGACGAATGATCAGAGGCCATCGCTTAGACCACTGCGCCACCGGGGCGGCCAGAGCCAGTTGTGTCTCCAGTAATTTCCTCCTTGGATCCAACAGGTCCAAGACATTTTTTCAGCTGAAATATTAAGGTAACGACAAAAAGAGTTCTCTTGTCTACTTTCACAAACAAATGAAGCTATGAAATGCGCTTTACACTGTGATTAAAATAATCATTCACAAATATTTTTATGAAATGTCCTGAATTTTTACTTTCCATTCATATACTTTGTTCATATGAAAGAGCTATCTATATAAGGGTGATTTTTTTTCTCGCGGAGTCTGTCTGTGTTCTCATACCTTTGTAACACAATATCTCCTCAATGACTTGGGTTACAAATTTTAAATTCGGTATTTCGGACATATTAGCGAAAAATAATAATTTTGTCGATTAAAAAAATATCCTTTAAATGACGTTCGATTTAAGAAGAAGAAAGCTCCCAAGAAAGTTTTCTAATCTGCTGTCTCGGAAATGGCTTCAGCGACAAATCCAGAATTTAGAACCTTCTGTAAGCACATCGTTGAGTTTGAATGAAATCGGTCAAGAGTGTTCGATTTAAATAGAAATCAGTCAAGAACTTTTTCAATGCAATATCTTTGCAATGGCTTCAGTTACAAACTCGAAATTCGGTATTCGGGACTTATTGGCAAAGGAAAATTGTTTTACAAAATTTGAAAGAAAGGAGAAAATCGGGTTCGTTTTGAAAAGAAATCAGCCAAGAAATTTCTTGATACAATGTCTACGGAAGATACAAGATGAAAAGTTTCAACAAGTAAGTTGGTATCACCTTCTGAAATAATAACTCCGTCGAATTTAAACGAAATCGGCAAAACAACGTTTGATATAAAGATAAATCAATCAAAAATAAATTTTGTAAATCTCTAACAGCTGAAGTTATGAAATCAAAACTTTGTATTTAAGACATTCTACCAGGGTGCAACAGAACGTAATACAGCAGTTGTTCCTTTTTTTGTGCTCTTGGATCTGCCACAAGTGCCTAGTGAAAGAAAGAGTGCATCGGATGCAGATAATCCATCAAAATGTATGAGAATAAATACTGTATAATGATGACGAGTTTCACTGACAAACGAAAGAAAGTATCTTAGTACTTGAAATATCCTCGGAGCGAGCGTACATCTGAAGGATACAAATGCAGCATTTGTTGCAGATTTGGTAAAATGAAAACTGGTCCATGGGTGACCGAGTTAGTTCAACTATCTGCTTCAAAGAAATTAGAGGTAACGGCTTTAAAACGTGAACAAAACAGTTCACGTATTAATATAATGTCCTTGGCTGCATCTAACACAAAACGGGAAAACGGGAGGATGTGGATGTTAAAACAATGGTATCTATGCAGTCCAATAAACAGATGGGAAAAGAAAATAACTCAACAAAGGATCTGTTAAAACTTGCATACTACTTATTTTGATCGGAAATTCCACACAAGATATCGAACTGGCCTAATCTAGTTGCGATGGCTGCTTTTGCGAATGGATCTGGTAATCTGATTAATTGAATTAAAATGATCCACAGAATACTCACACTTATCATCCACTGCCATAACAGATTTCTTAGAAGCATTTGGTGAAGCTGTTACAGGAGCAATTGCTGAACGGCTAAAAGGTATTCCATCATATTCATTCATGGCTGATGAATGCACAAACATCAGTGGTTGTGAAGTGCTTAGCATTTGTGTTCGTCATATCGTTGCTGAGAGTGAAGATAAAAAAATCAAGTTTGAAGAAACCCTTTTATCTGCAGTTACCCTACAGTAAACAAAAGCAGAGCATATTACAGATGTGTTGATTACTGAGCTAAGAAAATAAGGTTTGAATCTAGAGAACATCTCTGCAGTATCATTTGATGACGGTGTCAATTTTAGCGGAAATGTGAGTGGCGTTTAGGTGAGGCTGAAAGAGCATGCACCAAATTTATTATTTGTACACTGCCGAAGCCATCTTTCGCCCCTCGCTCTTGCTCACAGCTGCAGACAAAATCCTCACATCAAGAGAGTACTGAGCGCGCTTAATAAGCTGTACAGCACGTTCAGAGTAAGACACAAAAGGTTGTCATTTTTGCACATGGCAGATATGGTGGTCAATGACAAGTCTCATAAATTGTTCTACCAGAGGAAACGAGATGGTTGTCACATAAAGGCAGTGTTAAAGTGGTCGTACAGCATTTTGCTTCTACGTATATGTATAGCCTTAGAAAATATCTATATTGAGGCTGGTGACTATTCGTCTGATGCAGGGGTAGTTTTGCTTCCGTTTCGAAAGAAATCGACGATTTTCATCCTCGTGCAACTTTCTACTCTTTTAGCATCACTAGTTCGTCTCAGTAAATCCTTGCAGTCATCCCAAGAAAACTTAACGGATGCAATAGTACTAGTAGATAAATTTGGTGCAAAAACACATCGAAGATATTGAAGTCAATGATTTGATGTTAGAAGCAATGGAAGTTTACAAAGAGGCTCATGAACATGACATAAAAATGGAAGATAACGACATGACTGATAAGGATTTGTTGAAGTTGGCATACAGCTACAAGAATAAAATTTTACCAAAAATAAGCCAGAGATTCTTTGACCAATTTGAGGAATTGGGAAAGTTCCATGAGATTCACCGAAAAAACTGGAAAGCCCTGACTTTACAAAAATAGCCAACATGTGCGGAACCAATGAAAATGGCATAAAGAAAGAGTTTAACATTTACAGGAGATACCTTGGGAATATTGAAACTCAAAGCAATCTTTTAATGCTTACATGTGGTGCAGAAAGAAAATCCATGTTCCCTTCGCTGTCGTCTGCAGCTATGCGCCTTTTACTGCTGTCTGTTGAAACTGCGTGTGCAGAAAGGACATTTTCGACAATGAACCATATTCTGTCATCTGAGAGGAAATACATGCTTCAAGCACACGTAGACGCCTAAATGAAAATTTCAAATGAAGGCCCTAAAATTTCCGATCTTAGCAGCCCAACCCACGAAGAAGGTAAAGTGTAGAATCAGTGCTTTGAACAAGCTTATCCCAAATGGCTGCAAAAGGGACGATGAAATATTTAAAAGATAAAAATGTTAAGAATGCTACACAACTAAAGAATTTGTTTATCTTTTTAAGAAGTACTTTCATTATTATTTTTAAATTATTAAGTGAATGTGTGCAGCAAAATTATTAAGCAGAAGCTAACCTCTTTTAAAATGGAAAAATGGCATTTATTATACAAAATGCTGTGTCATAGTTATGTTTTAAATTTGGCATTTGCCGTGGCAATCAATATAAAAAGGTACAGGCTACGAATTTAACCTCCTAACAACTGTAAAAACGATCAATAGTCAATAATACACTGCCTAACAGAGAAAATGCCACACAGCGATGACGTGAATGCAGCGCCATGCAAATTGCAGGGTGGGTGAAAACGTGCATGTTATGCAAATGATTGCATTTGCAGGTCAATCGCACGAACGGAGCGCGGGATATAAGCGAACAACCAGTCCGTGAGGCCATCAGTCGAGACGTTGTCACGGCTTCGAGAAGTGAGTGGTTCTGCTGTAAACGTGTCTGGAGAACGAACAAGGGGTGCTAATTCAGTTAAGACGCCGTCGTGCGCGATTTCATCAAACGGATGAGTTCATGAGAGGTGACATCGTAGGCCCTCGTACCGCCGGATGGTCCTTGCGTCGTATTGCGGAAGAAACGCAACGTGATGCCACAACCATCGGTCGCATTTGGAGACAGTGGTCCTATGGAGGATCCGTGCAATGTCGTAGGGGGACCGGAGCACGAAGACTGACGTCCGAACGCACAGACTGTCGCATCCGACGTCATGTCGTAGCGGACCCACATGCCACAACGGGCGCCATTTTGCGGAGTGTACGGGGAAGCTTGGATACTTCGATATCGACGCGGACAGTGTTGTGCTGATAAGCTGTGCCTAGCTTGCTGCCCAGCCGTCCTTTGTGAAGGCTACCCAACAGCAAGCCATCGTCATCACCGCTTGGCGTGGTGTCGCTCCAGAGCTTCGTGGGATGCCGAATAGAACAGAGTGGCGTTCAGCGACGAATCGCGGTTCTGCCTCGCCACGGATGATCGCCGTGTGTGTGAGAGTCTGGAGGCGATGTGGCCAACGGGCGGATTCCTCCGCCATTGTGGAGCGCCACACGGCCCGGCGACAGGAAATCATGGTGTGGGGGGCTATCAGCGCCAACAGCTGCTCACCGCTGGTACGCATTATGGGCACATTGACGGCACGCCGCTATGTTGACGTGGTACTGTGGCCCGTGGCACTACCGTATCTGCAGGACATCATAAACGCTGCTTTTCAGCAGGATAACGCCCGGCCGCATACCTCTCGGATCAGCCTGAATGCTGCACATGGTGTGCGGATGCTTTCGTGGCTAGCTCGATCCCCCAACCTCTCGTCCATCGAGCATCTGTGGGACATGATTGGATGTCGGTTGAATACCCTGTCACCCCCCAAAATGAGGATGAACTGAAGACCCGGATCAACACCACATGGTCCATGATACGGCCCCAGGACTCTATTCGGACTCTCATTGCCTCGATGCCACGTTGGATTGAACGCTGTATTGCCCAAAATGGGGGCAACACCTTTTATTGATCATCCTGTATATTCGGCCACTGACAATTAAATAATTTGTTCTGGAGCTACTTGGCTATATGTGTGTGCAATTTGGTCTGTTTTCGATCATCCCTTCATGGTGTGGCAGTTTCTCTGTCAGGCAGTGTATTACTCATAAAAACTGACAAGGTCCTAAAGGGTAAGTGTCTTTACTACTTTTTATAAATGCGAAAGTTTCTTTTTTAATAATTAGGTATTAGCGTCTTTTTGTTATCATAAAGAACAGTGGTCAGTAGCAGTTACATGAATCTCCGCTTCACATTCAGTATTTTCTACCATAATGCAATAATTTTACTTTAAAAAAAATTTCGAAGCCTATGTATACCAGCAGTTCCCTTCAGAAAACCACGAGAGCGAGGAACGACCAGGGCGGTCATACACAGTGAGGGTTAACCGATGCTTGACTATTACCTATTTTATAAACTTCTTCGCTTCTCATTCTGATCGATCTTGAGAGATGTTTTGCTCTCGTACTCCTCGCTTCTGTTTCCAGACAGGGGATATCATATAATTTCTCCCACTATGGAATGTGGGACCCCTTCTTAGGAAGCAATTAATATATATATATATATATATATATATTTAGCAGTCAAATGTTTCTTTTGTAGTTTTATTGTTTAAGTCAGTCATTGCAACCATAAAACATATGTACGTATCTCTTCATTTTAGCCTGCTACAGGTTTTGCAATTATACTTTTGAATAATATCAGCATGCACACGATTTGAGAAAATATCAGTGTCTACTGTTTCAGTAACCCATGTTAATAAAAAAATAACTATGTGAAGCTTTGCAAAAGGGTTTTCATTTGTAACCATTCTTAACTATAAAATATCAACAGTAGTCATTTCTGAAGTGCCCAATTTTTATCCTAAGTCAAAAAACAAATACGTATTTCACTACAAAAATTTTCAGACTCAGAAAAATTTGCTTTCATGCAACACTCCCCCAAACATTTTTAGCACACCCCCAATTTGATATTCCTGGATAAACTCCTGACGCATAATATATCGTATAAACAGCGCAGAAGGAATATTCGGGTGTGTGACGTGCCTGCCCCGCAGGACGCACACGACATAAAGGCAGATATCAGCAAGAACAAACGTCTGCGTAGCTCAGTTGGTGGAGCGACTTGTTCCGAAATAAGTGGACTCGGGTTCGATTCCCGGCGTGGACCAAAAATGACGGAGAAATTTACTTCGTTATAGGTGCGAATTCGAACCAACAGATTTCTAGATCAAAATTTAATTAGCAAGTTCTCAATTTCGATGAACATCAGCTATGAAATAGAAAATACGTCATACAACGAACACCTGATACGTGAGGTTGCAGCAATGCGAATTTAAATATACCGCATTATCGTTCTTTCATGTTACCCTTTTTCATCCGATTTTTTCCTCGAATTGTTTTATTGAAAAATATTTTTACATTATGAGCTCATGAAAAATTAATATAGCATAAAATGAAAAACGTGGTCTACAGATATCATGTTTACAAAACTATCACGGCTTTTCCTCAGACATGCAGAGCTCTTTATATCTATTATTAATTGCAGTGCCGTATTCACACTCAATAAACTAATTTTGAAAGCTACTACTACATATAATTTGAAAGAATAACACAGTACTTTATCTCATCTAATTTTCTAACCAAGCACTTGTATGCCTCAGTAAACACAATATGTTCTTATGAAGCAAATGAACAATTAATACATCACTCCCTCTAACTGATACATGCATCTTACTTTAATTTTTTCTTTGACTACACACCTGTGTGAACAGTACGAAAAGATGACTATATAAACATTTTTTTTCAAATTATCTTAAAAAAGATTAAAAAAAAAGGAGAACATAGCACAGGATAGACACTGAAATAGTGGTAAACAAGCTTTGTTTTTCTTCCTGCAATTATGATTTAGTCAAATGTTAGCTTTAATATGAACTGAATGTCAACAAACTGTTCTGTGATCAAGTGATGTTTTGACCCACTCAGCACAGAATACGCCGATCCCCATGGGTGTAACTTTTACCGATGAGATTGTACGTAGGATGTTTCTCTCGATAGCTAATCTGAGAATGTGCTGAGTTATTTTCAATCGTACACCTTGTATGCAACGATTGTGTAGCAACATTTGACAAAATTCACTTCGCCAAGCTGTTACCCATTGGCACCTTGTATTCAACGATTGTATGCTGTAAGCAAGCACAGAATAGCTGTGTATGTCACAACCACAGCCAACTGAATGGGTAAAAATACAGAAAATTCACTTCACCCCGCTGTGATCGAATAAAATGAGAATTGTGTGACACTTTGACATGAACACATCTTCCATTTGAAATTGTTCTGGTTGTTATACAACACAAAATTAACTTCACTCAGTTGTGATCGAATAAAATGAGAATTACATGACCACCTGACACTTTCACATGAGCACACCTTCTATTTGAAATTGTTCTATTAGCACATTGACACATTGATATTGCGCAATGGTTCGGCGTTACTTGATAACCATCTCACATGGGCTTACAAACCTGACATACTGGGTTATTAAATCAAAGAATCTTACACGTCACATAAGAATTAGCTTCCAGGGGTCACAAACGCTGTGTATTTCTAGCTTCCGAGGGGAGACCAACTTTGAAATGTTCAATGAGCGTTGTTGATACACTGTCCAGAGAAGCGGAGAAAGTTTCCGCATGCTTTTCTCCACGTTTCTGGCAATTGAATTCAGAATATGATTAAAAATTTTTGAATCCATAATTCATATTAGTTTCCAACTGGTGTGTTTCACTAAATTAAAAGAAAGTAGGGTAATAATTTATATAATCTTTCCAAAAGTACAGGAACGTACAAAAGATGTTTACGCAGAGAGCCTTCGAGGCTTTTCATCATGTTTTGGGCAATCTTATAAAAAATATATGATTAAAAATTTAAATCCATAGGAGGAAATAGTTTTCAACTGGTGTTTTTCAGCAAATTAAAAAAATGTAAGGCAATAATTTATAGAATCTTTCCAAAAGAGCTGGAGCGTACAAAAGATGTTTACACAGAGAGCCTTGGAGGCTTTTCATCATGTTTTGGGCAATCTTATTCAAAAAATGTGATTAAAAATTTAAATCCATAGGAGAAAACAGTTTCCAACTGGTGTTTTTCAGCAAATTAAAAAAATGTAAGACAATAAATAAATTTCATCTTTTTACAGGGAAGGAACAGCATGTCACTTTTCACAGGGATGATTGTCGAGGAACTGTATTTGCGTTTCTAGTGCTACCAAGCACAATTATGTCTCGAAACACACAGTTTTTGATATTTTTCAGTATCCCATGTTCGAAAACCTCAATTGCAAACAATCCTTAGGCCCCAAATGTGACTATTTGGATGTCGAACATGTGTTTCGAGGTTTGATTTCTTGAACATGGAATACAAAAAATTGAAATGAACAAGAGAGGGTGTTCAAAAATTGCTAACAGTTCTATATTCAAACCAAAAAATATTGTTCTATAGATAAGTATTATATTTTGAACATGATGTAATGTCTCTTCATACTTAAAACATATATTCCTTCATATTGGTAAATAGCATCATCTATGCAATTACAGCCCAAAACATTATGAACAACAATGAGCAAAACATTTAACTTACTTGGGAGAATATATCCGTTTTCGTAATATACCCGATTACATCGTTTTTTGCATCCATGTCTAACACAATACCTGACCATATTTACTATTTACAACAACTATTTAAAGCACGATTTGCAACACGCACGCAACCGGAATATACTCATGAACAGCTTTCTGTCCTCGCTAATTGCGGAACATCCGGCTTTCAAACACTGACGGAAGTAGCTAGACATTAGTCGGTCCATTCTCCTCCAAGGTCTTTGACTAACACCCTCTCACCATGTGGCCACTGGCATGCCACAGGGATTTCAACAGCTGTTTGTTCCACGACGATTGATCTCCTGTAGATTTAGCATAGAATCTGGCGCAGGGACTAAGGGCTAATTTTATGTTTTACCATGAAACTGGACAATTATGGTACAGTTCATAACATTCTTTGCTAATCTTCAGCTTTACCATAATGTGTCAGACGTTGTCCTCAATTATGTCCTTATTTTGAAAAAATGTCCTCAATTTTGCATTAAAATTGAGGACATTTTTTCCTCAATTTCACTCTCAAAAATCTGGTCACCTTAGTTTAGTAGAATATTATTCAAACAGTGTTCTAAACAGGATTTTCAGAGAGAGGAGAGCATTTCTAGGATAAATTTGAATTGGTTGGAAGAAAATTGCTCCTGCCCCAGCAAAACTCCAATTTTCTAGAATGCACTACTGTTGACATTGTTCAATGATATTCATGAAGAGTACTTTGTCACCCCCATCCTTAATAGTTAAATTCAGTTCTTAAGGCAATACATGTCTGTAAATCTGCCTTGGATGATATTTTTGAGAACCTGTTCGACATGCTTATCGAAATATTTTGGTGACAAATTTTTCAAAAGTTCGGGTGGTGTAGGGACGGATTCGTCTATATTTGTGCCTAAAGTTCTGAAAAATGCTCCTTTAAGCTATTTTCTTTAAAAATTGTTTGCGTATCTTTGGAAATGAATGTGTTTTAAACAAAAATGTTCATTCACTGCAGTAAAAGTCAAAATGTACAGGTTGCACCCCGGAAAGTTTAGCAACTTTTTAAGTAAATCTCAAACATAATTTTTGTAATTTTTCAAAATGATCGACATTTCGTGGTCCGTGTGTGAAACGGAGATTAAAAAAGTAACAATGCCGTGTGTAAAAAAAAAAAAAAAAAAAAAAAGACTACTACATTTCGGTAGCGAAAAAAAGCTGATTAATTTCTGGTATAATTCAGTTCAAACCTTTATTTTGTATCTAAATGTCATGCTATAAAAGATAGTCATATTAATCTGCATCAACGTGTTGCTGTTTTACAGCACATTCGACACGTTTTGAGACGACGACACCAATTGGTGGGAATCGCTCCGCTGGGTCCCTAGCCTACAGGGACGGCGCCATAAATTTTTCAACGGGGGGGGCTCTAGGGTGGGAGCTCCAAAATCTGGGGGATTATGCTTCACACACACACACATGTATATATATATATATATATATATATATAAACACGAACCCTAAAAAAATGAATATTCCCTAGAAAATGAATGTCAAGAATCTTCAAAAATCGCCGTCGCTTACCCTAAACAAACCTTAAGCAAATTTGAAGAAATTCAGTAACAATGAAATTCAACAATATTGAAAGCAACGCATACTGCTAGATGACAAAAATAAATCATCAGGAGAAGCTTTTTGCCAAGTAGCAATAAATTTTGCTAGACCTGTGAAGCTGGGATTGTTTCATTGAATTTAACATCAGTTATCTGCTTGAGGTATTTCAGAGCACTTTATAATTAAGAAAGAATTTAAAAACCAGCCTGGCAACCTATGCAAAATTACCTTCTAATCATTAAAGCAGATCAGGCAAGAAGCGGAAATACCAAACGAGAGGGAGATAGAAAATAAATAAATACACAAGAAGCTGAGAACCCCTTTAATTATTGAGATTCTCAATAATAAAACTAGATGTGAAATAATTGCCAAAACTAATAGATATGAAATAAATGCCAAAAATATTTACATGTTATACCCGAAAATGAGATGAACTATGAAATATTACTATACCGGTCCCTGAAGGCCAGTTTCTTCTACGCATATGAGGAAATGAAGAATAAATCCGTAATATTGATTTGATGTTCAAAAGTACTAATAAAAAACAATGCTAATAAAAGCTGAGTCTATTGTTCTCAAGTGTAGAGAAGAGAAAGTAGAAGTAACCAGTTATGGAACAGTAAATGCATCTGCTACAAAATAAAAAGAAACTATTAAATGCATCTACTACAATAAAACCATCTACTACAATAAACTACTAAATGCATCAACTACACTCAACTTGCTTCAAAATTAGATATTCTTCTAATTATTTACATATATATGCGCGCGTGTGTGTAATAACATTACTTGGTTTTTAAGTAAATACATTTCTCTGGCAATAAAGACTAGAACTAAAAGCATTAGTAAATTACTAGAAAATTACTTTTAAATTACCCCTGAGAATAAAATATGTCCTGCAAGACTACTAAGGTTTTGATTGGAATACAAATAGCCAGCCTTTTCGTTCTCTATTAATATTAAGAGAGGTTTTCTGAAATGATGTGTTATGTAAAATATTTACCTTCAACAACTGAGCATCCGATTTCATTCACAATTTATTTTCGAAATGTCTCAGTGCATTGACATATCTAACAGCAATAATAAAGGATAATAAAGGCAGAGAATCTCATTTGTAAAGTCTATAGCCAGGTATCCACATCGCGCCACAAAATGTGACTGAAATCTGATAACCAAAAATCAACTAATACACTGATGGACAATTGCTAAGGACGGATCACAAACGGCTACATAAAGCATAAAAAAGTAAGTGTGGTTGGATGCCAAGTGAAATAAAATAATGTCAGAATGCCAGAACATTACAAGAAAGACAATTTATTGTGCTATGAAATCCAGAAGGCTTTGGAACGTGTTCAAGAGACAAACAGGCCATTTTGTGCAGAATACGTAAACGTGAAAAAAATGCAATTACCGTCCGCAGGCGTTCCGGCGTAAGATGTCAGTACGGGATATGGCCACCATGGAAGGCGATGCAAGATTCCACACGTCGTGTCATGCTTTGCACAACATTATCAAGCAGCTGTTGGGGTAATTTATCCCATTCCTCTGTCAGTGCACGGATGAGGGTGTCCTTGTCTATTGGAGGGCATTGGCGACCAGCAAGACTTCTCCCCAAAGCATCCACACATTTTCAATGGGATTCAGATCTAGAGAACGTGCTGGCCATACAAGGCGTTGAATATCCTCGCTCTCAAGACACTCCTGGACAGCGACTGTTCGATGACATGTTGCGTTGTCGTCCATGAAAATGAATCTATCACCGACAGCACCACGGAACAGGCAAACATGAGGTAGCAGAACATCATTAATGTATCGTTGGCAGTCATAGTCTCAGTTGGAAGCACATAGAGGGACATACGGCCATTGATCATGATGCCAGCCCATACCATGACACTACATGTCGGATATCGGTCCCTTTCCTGTATGTTTGCTGGACAATATGCAGTACCACTATCACGCCAGATCAGTTGTCGTCGACAATCAGACGATAGACTGTATCTACTCTCATCTGAGAAGAGGACAGCAGACCAGTCCTTATCAGTCCAATTAAGATGTTGATGGCACCATTGCAAACGGGCGGTACGGTGACGTCTGGACAATGGGATGCACACAACAGGACGGCGGGCGTATAGTCCTCCTTCATGCAAGCGTCTGGCGACAGTTTTTCGGGAGATCCGCTTGCCAGTAGCAGCCATAAACTGATTTGCTACCTCACTAGCTGTGTTGCGCCGGTGTCTTTTTGTTGATAGCACTATGTACCGATCTTCTGTAGGTGTCGTACTGCGAACACGACCTCCCCCGTGACGTTTGCTACACTCTCCATTTGTTTGAAATGATTTCCAAAGCCTTGAAACAACACTGTGGCTGACGTCGAACTCCCTGACAACATCTGTTATTTTTCGCCCTTCTTCAATCTTGCCAATAATACGGTCACGCGTAAAATCATCTAGGTGATGTCGGGAAGACATACTGAAAATTGCAAGTTCGTCAATTGATTCTTTCCCTTTCAACTTTGCGTTTGAACAACAACGGTCAATACGCGTCAAATCCTTTATATCTCTTATCAGCGCTATGACGTCACGAACAAGTTCGGCAATCCAAAATTTGCATACGGACAACACGTCTTACTGTATCCCGCACTTATGCTAATTTCCACATTTTCCTGCCTTCCATTTTATGGTTGCTATCGTTGCTATTGTCATCCGTCCTTAGCAATTGTCCGGCAGTGTATTACTATACCGTGCAAATTAATTGGGACAAGCTATTTCATTCTTAGAATTGTAATGTGATCGCGAGTTGATGTCGGAAACCCACGTAAACCGGTTTTATCAGCTGTAAGGTGGTGTGACTGTTAGAACTTTATAGTAAGAATGTGGTTTGACCAGTTTTAAACAGGAAATAGGCACTTTAGCTTCAGTTGTGAGCTCTCGTGTGTGACAGGTGGACGTTAGTTTTTGCTATCTGTGAGTACGTGTAGCTTTCGTGTATTGAAAAATGGATATTTCCCAAGGAAGCGTGTAAAAATAATTGCTTTGAAGGATCACACTTCTATGACAGTGAGAGATATCGCTTCTGCAGTTGGTGTAGGCAAATCAAGTGTATCAAGACTGCTTACGCGGTACAATGCATCTGGATCATCGTCTCCAAAAAGGAGAGGTAAATGTGGAAGAAAACGAAAAACAACTCCACGAACAGATAAATATCTAATCAGAAATAGTAAAATTAATCCAAAAAAAAAAAAAAAAAAAACAAGCACCGACCTTCAAAGAGATTTATTGGCTAGTGGTTGTGATGTTAGTGATTTAACTGTACGCCGTAGGCTTCTGAAAGTTGGCCGGAAGGCAAGAAGACCAACGAAAAAACAATATTTGAATGCGAAAATGAAGATAAAACGTTTAGTATGGGCCAAAAAATATAAATCATGGACTGCTGACGACTGGAAAAAGATAATTTTCAGTGATGAAACTCATTTATTTGTGCAGGGTTACCAAGCAAATGTCGTTAGACGAAGCAACTGTGAACCCTTAAGACCTGATCATGTCAAACAAACTGTAAAACACCCTCTGAAACAGATGTTTTGGGGTTTTTTCACATCAAATGGCACTGGAAGCTTAGTTCCTGTTCAAGGTATGATGAATTCAGCCAAGTACGTAGAAATATTACAACGTAGGATTGTTCCATTCTTGCAAACTTTTGACGGGACATTTCAACATGACTTGGCCCCATGTCACAATTCGAAATTGGTCAAGAATTTCATGCTGGAAAATCAAATTAATTTGCTTGATTGGCCTGGAAATTCACCAGACTTAAATCCCATAGAAAACTTGTGGAATATTTTGAAGAGACGTTTGGGTAAAATGGACTGTACAACTAAAGAACGCATGATAACGAATGCTATAAAAGTCTGGTTCCACGATTATGAAGTCAAAAATATATGCACTCAATTAGTGGAGTCAATGGCAAAACAAATTCAAGAAGTCATTTCTGCTAAAGGAGGACATACTTCATACTAATACAAGTATTTATCAGTGTATATCAAGGCATAGAATGATACAAAGGCATAGTTTTGGAAAAAAGAGTGATTTTTTTACTTTGTCCCAATTAATTTGCTCAGTATAGTATTTCATGCCTAGGTGAAATGAATATAGGAATTTTTTTTCCAGTGCAGATTAATACGTCGATTTTTATGGGTTGCGTTAAATCGATCAACGACTTCGCTTAAATCAATTTGTTTTGCAATTGTCGACTCTATAGCTAAGACAGCGAGGTTATGTAGACGATAGTTAGCCATTCGATTTCTGAGATAGGTTTTCAACCTTCTCATGCATGAGAATGTTCTTTCGCAGGATGCATTAGTCACTGGTATGGTTAGTGTAATGACTGCAAGCTTATACAGTTCATGAAAAGCTAATTTGTATTCCTCCAAAACTTCAGCTAACTTACTGAGCCTTCCCACAACGCATTTTTCTTTTTCATAACGTTTTATCATTCTGGGTAACAAGGTGACCTCCGATTTCACACTATCTATGTCGCATTTATAGTGCTCGGCAAGAGGCCTTAGACCGTCGATAAACAAAATTCCTCATTTCTGGGGTCCAAAGAACTGAAGCCAAGAATGAGTGTAGTATGGGTTGTAAAACGTCATTTGAGTTCTTCATTGATTGTGCCCAAAACAGGGATATAAAAGTGCAATCGAAAATCTTCTTTAGTTAACAGGATATCCTGAGTCGAAACTTCAGTAACATACTTCGCCGGGTGTTGTGGGAGTTTTCTTTTTCTTGATTTCTGTTCACTGAACTGTTCCAAACCGTTTGCGTTTGCGATATCCGTTGCCTTATCAAAAAGTGTAGCAAACTCTGACTCCGAATCACGCATGGTAGAAAAAAGATGCACTGTTGTTTCAATTATCTCAAATGATTTGTTTATTTCACAGGCTTTATTTTGCAGATAATTCGAAACTAATGCCAGTTGATTCAAAATGCACGAGGAAATACAAAGTTGGATAACAAAATCTCTACTCAGTTCCCCCAAAAGACCGCGAGCTTCAGCTGCCCGATCAATACAGTCTTCCGACAGCAATGACAACAAAGCGATAGTTGCCAGAAGTGTTTTTTAACTGATGAACAGGCTGAGAAATGGCATATCCATCTGGTATCACTAAAGCGTTGCAATTCCACAACAATCAAACCCATTTCACGCTGCACGGAAAACATACAACTTTTCTAATATTGCAAATAAAACTCTAGCTGCTTTAATGATGTTTTTGCATGAATCTACAATAACCAAATTCAGTCTATGATTCATACAGTGAACATACACCGCTTGCGGTACTTCTTCCCGGAAGAGAGCTTGAACTCAATTCAACCGCCCACTCATGACATTTGCACCATCGTATGTCTGCGCAATGCAGTCGTGTTGATTGATGCCCCATTTCCCAAAAGTTATTTTATGTATTTAAATAGAGATCTTGCATCAAGTTCGTCAGCATTATGAAAGCCCAAAAATCTTTCATAAAGTGTGCCACGCAAATAATACCTAATCACCACAGAAATGTGTTGAACTTTACTAATGTCCTTCGACTCGTCGACTATATGAGCAAAATACTTGGCAGTATCGACTTCTCTTTTTATGGTTTCTAACGTGATTTCTGCAAATACACTAAGTATTTCATTTTTAACTGAGTGGTGAGTGTACCTTGCATTTCTGGGGTCAATATTCAACTTTCGTTTCAGGATGGGGTCATTTTTCGCCATGAGTTTTAGAAGTTCTACAAAATTTCCTTTATTGGTGCTATTCAAAGTTTCGACATCCCCATGTTGTGCTATCCCTTGAACAGCTGTATGTCTTAATGCATCCGCTATTTATTTTTATATACTCTCTATTTTTCTTGACTTCCGCAGCATATGCAGCACTTTGACGTGAGGCAACTGATGATTATGCGCTTCTTGATTTCATTTTCTTATAAGAGGTCCACGACACCAGGCAAGTTTTGTGGGTCAAGCTGTTCTGGTGTTTTTTAAAACCCGAATTCTTTTCAAGTGCTTTTTTCCTATTGTTGTAACCTCGCTGAGTGAAGGTGACCTCATGTTTTTCGTCGTCCGATGAAAACATTCTGCACGGAAAACAAAAGGCGGAATCTCTCTTTGTACTATATTCAAGCCATGGAAACATGTTATACAAAAATGTCTGGAAGCTTTTTTCTGTTCTTTACTATATTTTTTTGTGGGAACTGTTTTAATATACGCTGTTTGGGTTGATCCGAAAGTGAAGCTCTCCGAGTTCAACATTTTTTCTTGCGACCATGTGGTCCTTCCATTGTTTTATTTTGACAATCACTGCGTTCATAAAAAAATTCCCATTGAATCACTACAAGTACTTCAAGAATCTTCGTTGATTCCTAGCGATTCACCACATGCTGTTGATGAAGTTGAAGTCATCTGATAATCATTATCCGCTTTGTTGACACTATCACTTAATTTACTTTTCTTCTTCTGATTAACACTTGTTCGAAAAAATCATGGATTGATCGTTTTGCGGACATTGTTGGATTCCGCAATAAAACTCAAATATATATCGAGAATACCTAAAACTCAAGAACACTCTAAACAATCCTACTGCTGATCACTTCTCGAAGAGAACCTAAAAGGCTAATGTGGTGAGGAATGAAATTCACACTTTTTTTTTGTATGACAAAAAGGTTTCTCGGAGTACCCGCACACAAAATGCAAATCAAGAGCAACACATTTATAACATCTACACGACATTTACGACATATTTTATAACATCTACACGAAAACTGCTTACATCGACTCGATCGACTCCCACACAGAGCATTTCAACTCGCTGCAGCTCACAACAACTTCCGAAACCAAAAGTAAAAGTAAGAAAACTTGTTGCCAGACATAGATTAACAGACATTGCAATAAAATAACAAAGATTCACATCAGCCTCACTCAGAGGATAAATGTAAATACAATAATTTCTTTACAGACATGTTATTTCAAAGTTTAGTTTGGGAAGAAATAATTCACCTTCATGTATCACGCACAATACGTGCAAAAACATACATCAAGCGGAAAAAAATAGTCTTTTCACCAGAACGAGAAAGAAAACGAGTGAGTAACTACTAACTAGCCAAGAGAAATTTCGTTCACTGTGTGGTGGTGATTGACGCCGATTATTGTCTGCTGTTTTTGCCGATCGTGATAACGCCAACTATTTGTCATAATCTGCGAGGGCGCCACGATGGGGATGGGATTGGAAGGGTGATGCTTATTCAACTTTTCAACCCAGTGGCATGAGCCGCGGCATCGGATTGTCTATCGAACTCTGTGTGCCAAAGCGGAAGCGCTGAGTCAAGTATCATGGCTGGAGAAATATAATTGCATAACGCTACGCTTCTCCCATTATCCCATTACCACAGAAGAACGTGCAGCTCCAATAGTAAAGTGTAATACCTTTTCTTAATTTATCCAAAAGATTCGGGGGGGGGGACTGACGGGTTGGCTCACCAAAATTTTGGGTGGGCTTGCACCTCCCGGTGGTGCCGTCCCTGGTAGCCTGCCGCTAGCTGTAAACATTTATTACAGCACAGCAAAACCAGTAAAATCGACATACAGAATAGAACACGAAGTTATCTAATGACAAGGTAAATTGAAAGCGCCACAAGATTTTCTGGGCAGCTAGACAGAACGACGTCAATCATCTATTCCTTCCCCAAAGAAGGCCACTCCCTTCCAATCGGTCGGACCAATCACAGAAGGAGCGTGAATCTATTCTGTAGGCTATACGTATTCATGCACAAAGAGGTTAGTGTTGGATGTTAGCGTCCTTTGCTCGTTTCTTTTATTTTCATCGAATACCTGCTGCAAGCTTGTTTACGTTTGCGAGTTTCAGTTGCGCTGATGCCGAACAGAACAGCCAGCGGTTCGTTGCAAAGAATTATGGGATCACGACCCTGGACAGAGGGAGATGGCGTCGCTTCGATGTGAGTGAACACGCTGTGTTGTTGTTCTTACAAAAGTACTCTAAAAGAGTACATGTATTATGATGACCTAAAAGGACTATCGCTGGAATAAACTGTTTTTGTGTCAAAAGCCAAAGGAATATTAATTTTATGGTAAGATTGTTTAAAACAGACTAAATAGGAATATCAAAGTTCGTTGTTGATTAATAACTCATTCATTCTATGTTTATTATACATGGTGATCAGAATCGACCGCACAATAAACATACCGGACGATTCCTCGTGGAGAAAGAAGCCGAAAACCGTTGTCTGTTGTCAGATCGGACGTAGCATTCCGGAGTATACGCGCCGAGAGTTTCGTGACGTCACATCCGGTAAGAATACAGACATTAGGAATAACTTACACAATTACTTTGACAGAAAACGTGTAATTTATTGATGTGTACGACTACAACACAAATGATAAAACACGTGGATTCGTGTCAGATTATAACATGTGTTCAAATGACCACCTTGTAGTGCGGAACAGGCAGCAGCCCGCCGAGGAATAGACATCTGCACGCGTTGCAGCATAGCAGGTGTTACAGTTGTGAAGGCCGCGTGTAAGGTTGCCATTAGGTCATGCAGGCTGTTGACAGGCCGTCGATATACCACTTCCTTTAGATGAACCCAGAGAAAGAAGTCCAATGGGCTAAGATCGGGCGATCTAGCGTGCCATGTGACAGGACCACCACGGCCAAGCCATCGACCGGGATATTCCGTATCCAGCCACTGGCGCACATTTGCAGCGTAATGCGCTGATGCTCTGTCATGCTGGAAGCACATATTGCTGAGAACAGCCGATGGTACGCTTTCAGTAAGTCCGGCAGAACATCACGTAGGAACACCATGTAGTTGGCAGCTGTGACACGTTCGGGAAGAAGATATGGTCCCACTAGGATATCGCCCACAATACCACACCAGATATTAATACCCTACCGGACCTGGTGAGCGTGTTCACGTGTTGCGTGCGGATTGTCCAATACCCAAACATAACTCTTATGGGTGTTGCAGATATCCTGCCGTGTAAACCTTGCTTCATCAGTCCACAAGATCCGGCGGATGAAATTATTATCGGCAGCATATTGCTGTAGCAGCCACTCACAGTATGCCTGTCTTTGAGGATAATCCTGAGGTAATAGGCCTTGCACCCGTGTGATGTGATATAGATGCTGGTCTTCGTCGTGTAGAACGACAAGTACGGTACTTTGGTGCACACTGAACTGTCGCGCTATCGCACGGGTGCTGGTCGTTGGTTCCTCCTCTATGAACTCTTGGATGACGTCCTCGGGGGATGGTGTTCCCACAGAGGGTCCAGCGCCACTGTCTACACTTGGGCGTGGCTCGACATTGCCTCTGTCGCGCATTAGAGCGTCAAGCCACCGTATGACCTGGGAGTCCGGATGCTGTCGTGCTGGATATCGCTCGCTGTAGGCCCTTGCTGCACGAAATACTGAACCATGGCATTTCCCCAATAGAAGATACATGTCACAATACGCTCTCAAACTGTAAGACATATCGCTACCTACACTACTGTCAAATGTACCAACGCAGTATGAGCTTACCTGCAACCGTCGCCAACCCTTTCAATCCCTACCTGCCGTATCGCGCAGGCGTACAACTGATGGTTTCACGCCACTACGTCCTTCGAATTTGTATACCACCCCGTGCCCCCTTTTTAAATGTTGATTGCCCTTTTTTTTACGCTTTCCAACTGTAGGTTGAAGAAGCGTATGTGCTTCAGCTTTGTCCGTCCGTCCGTCGGCACGATAACTCGCGTAAAAATGGTTCGATTTCGATGAAATTTTAGCATGTGGTAGGGGACCACCTGGGGACGAACCCTATTTAAAATGGACGAAATGGAGTCAAAGGTCATGGCATAGAAGCTGGATCCATTCCATTGCCCTTATGCGTCATAACTTGCGTAAATATGGTTCGATGTCGAAAAATTTTTAGTATATTGTAGGGGACCACCTGGGAATGAAACCTATTGAAAATGGGTGAAGTGGGGTCAAAGGTCGGGACATAGGAGCGGAATCACTTCCATCGCCATTATGCGTCATAACTTACGCAAAAATTCTTCCATTTGGATGAAATGTTAGTATGTTGTAGGGGCCTGTCTAGGGACGAATCCTATTGAAAATGGTCAAAATGAGGTCAAAGGTTGGGACACAGGAGCGGGATCTATTCCATAGCCCTTTTTTTTTTTTGATTGGAGGTTTAACGACCACCGTGAGCAACTCAGTGGACTATAAGCAGTCGCCCGTCCCTAATTTAGGGTCACTGGTTCCAGGGAAGGGAGAGAGCCAGTGCCGTAAGACAAACACAACATCCATGCCTCACCGGGATTCGAACCCGGACCCCGTTCGGACGAATGATCAGGGGCCATCGCTTAGACCACTGCGCCACCGGGGCTGCCCATAGCCCTTACGCATCATAACTTGCGTAAAAATGCTTCGATTGCGACAAAAACTTTATCATGTTATTTCGGAGGTATACTGAACCAGTTCTGTTGAATATAATCGAAATGGGATCAAAGGTCAGGGCATAGGAGCAAGATTTATTCCACAGCCATTATCATCATAACTTGAGTGATAACTTGAGTAATGATTTCTGGTATGTTGGAAAGCGTATTATAATCAATGCTTTGATTTATTTTACTAACTTTTTTCTTTTAATTGAAGGTTTAGGGACCACCGTGAGCAACTCAGTGGGCTTAAGGAGTTGCCCGTCTTGATTTTAGGACCACTGGTTCCAGGGAAGGGAGAGAGCCAGTGCCGTAGAAAAAACACAACATCCATGCTTCACGGGATTCGAACCCGCACCCCTTTCGGACAAATGATCAGAAGCCATAGCCTTAGACCACTGCGCCACCGGGGCCACTTGATTGGCCTTGTGATACGTGCGTCTGTATAACTATCCACCTCGCTCTTCAACGAGCATGTGCGTTACCGGATGTGACGTTCAAAACTTTCGGGGCGTATATTTCCGAAATGCGACGTCCGATCGTACAACGGTTTTCAGCTTCTTTCTCCACGAGGAATCGTCCAGTAGGTTTATTGTGCGGTCGATTCTGATCACCCTGTATATCCGTAAACTTTCGTTAGCGTTTTAGTTGTGTGTTTAGTCAAGAATAAATGACGATTAACTTAAATGAGGAGTCTCGCGATTATGAACATAGTTACCGTTGTAAATCTTTTCTTAGTTTTTAACTTACACCATCATTATTTTTGATTATGAGACTGAGGTCTAGTTTCATATCGCAGCTTCAGAAATAAGTGAAAAGAAAAGGCACAAGTAGTACTAAGTACAAAGCAAAACAGTCAGCAAAATGGCGATGTCGAAAGAATATATTCACATAGAAAAACTGACAGAAACTAACTGTGCAACGTGGAAATTTAGGATGGAAATGTTGTTAATCAGAGAAAACCTAAGTGATGTAGTGTTTGAACCCAAACCACAAACTGTGGATGAAACATGGGTTAAAAAAAAAATAGGCAATGCAGAGCATTAATTTGTTTGTATATCGGTGAATCACAATTGTATCACGTGTTACACGAAACCAGTGCAAAGGATACCTGGAACAAACTCAGACGAGTACATGAAAGAACCAACTTATCCAGTAAACTGTATTTGTTAAAAAAATTGTACAGTATAAAATACACTGAATCGATTCCAATGCAATCACACATTAAAGAAGTAAGCGAACTGGGAGAGAAATTAAACAATATTGGGGAACAAATAAAAGAAATCCATATGGCAGCATATTTGTTGTGTAGTATGCCACAAAGTTATAGTACATTGATAACTTTTGGAAAGCAAAAAGGAAAAGGAACTATCACTAGATTATGTGAAATCTAAATTAATTGACGAGTATGAGAGAAGAATGCATATTAAGGAGGGGTCAGTTACACACTCTGAAACACAATTTTCAGTTTATAAAACAAAGAACACTTTTACTGTCCCTAATTTTAAAGCTAAAAGATATTGTACTTATTGTCATAAGTCAAATTATGTTAGAAATGAGTGTTGGCATCTGAGTGCTAATAATATGCATAGTAATATTCACAAAGATAAAACAAAGTTTACTTCTAAGCAGCCGATTTATAACAGTAAAGTACAAAGCAATAACAACCTGTCACACAAGTTGAACATATGTAGCAAAAATGAAAATGTGGAGAACGATTTTTGTGCTAGCGTTACAAGCAAAGAAGCAGAACTCAATATAACAAAGGATGATGCACAAAAGCATTAGTATCACAAAACAATTCAATGTCTTATATTGTAGATTCAGGATCAACTAGCCATATGTATAGTGACATAAATTTCATCTATAGAATTACAGAAAAATCAAATGAAAATGTAACCATAGCAAATGATCATATGTTGCAAAAGGTTTTGGAGAAGGTAAAGTACTAGTAAAAACTCTAGAGGGAAATGTTCACACCTTTAGTCTATCAAATGTTTTGTATGTCCCAGACGTAGTTGGAAATCTCTTATCAGTTAAAGTGCTTGCTAGTAAAGGCTTTACAGTACTATTTGAAGAAAATACTTGCACTATAAACAAAGGTCAAACCATAGTTGCAAATGCCATTGCCACAGATGGTTTATTTGAACTCATCGTTTTTAAAGATAAAGATAAACAAGTTACAAACTGCGTAACACAATTGGGGAATAATATGTGTAAAAATGAAAACTGCATTTATAAATGGCATCTCAGACTAGGACATAGAAGTACTGAAGCAATTAAAGAAATGGCAAATCAAAATTTAGCTAAAGGAACGAAAATAAATAATTGTAAGCATAGTTTTTATTGCGATTCATACATTAGTGCGAAACTTACAGAGAAATCATACACGAAACAGACATCTTACAGAGCGAAAGAACCGTTAGAACTAATGCACTCAGATGTATGTGGGCCTTTTGAAGTTGAAAGCTTGGGAAGAAAAATATATTTTCTGTCTTTTATAGATGACTTCAGTAGATATGCAACAGTATATGTAATAAGTAGAAAACATGAAGTATTGGCAAAGTTGAAAGAATTTGTTAGTTCTACTACAGATAAATTTAATAGAAAAATAACAATTTTGAGAACAGATAATGGCCTAGAATACTACAGTAAAGAAGTTGAAGAGTATTGAACAAAAGAAGGTATTGTTCATCAAACTTCTATAATGTGTTCACCAGCTCAAAATGGAGAAGCCGAAAGAAAAAAATGATCGTTAGTTGAAATGTGCAAAGCAATGCTAATTAATGCAAATTTACCAAAAGCATATTGGGGAGAAGCAGTGCTAACAGCAACGTATTTGCAAAATAGATTAGTCACTAAAGCAAGTAACAAAACTCCGTATGAGTTGTGGAATGGAGTCAGACCAAATATCAATCATTTAAAAGTGTTTGGATGTAAAGTCTACTTCTATATTTATAAACAGAAAGGAGGAAGTTAGATGACAAAGCAGTTGAAGGTACATTAATCGGTTATGATTTAAGATCAAAGGGATATCGAATTTACGTTGGAGGAAGAAACGTAGTCGTGTCAAGATCGGTAAAATTCTTTGAAAATCAATTTAGCAAAGAAAAAGAAGAAACTGAACAACAAGGAGATTTTAATCTCGTACAATTAGGAAGTCTGAATTATTCAGAAAGTGTAGATATTGAAAATAAAATACAGAAGACTCAACAAAAGGAAAGCACTGAAGAAATTTCAGAAGAGCAAGAAACTGAACCAAGCATAAACATTAGTTTACCTAGAGTTTCTGAGCGTTCAAATACAGGAGTTCTACCAGAACGACTAGGATTTAAAGCAAAAACCAACCAAGCTTCTAACTCAGATACAAAATCACTAAGTAATATACACGATCTTCCAGAAAAAGAGAGAACAAAATAGCAAAATGCAATGAAAGAAGAAATAAAGTCTCGAAAAGCAAATAATACTTGGTCACTAACAGAGTTACCAAATGGAAAGAAAGCTATAGGAAGCAAATGGATCTTCAAGACAAAATGCAATGATAAACATCAAGTAACACAGTATAAGGCCAGGTTAGTAGCAAAAGGATATGACCAAAAATATGGGTCAGACTACGATGAAACTTTTGTACCAGTGGTCAAGCACACCACAATAATCACAATCTTACTACAGCGGCATATAAACAAATGCTCGTACACCATATCATATTAAATCTGCGTATTTGAATGCAAAATTAAATGAGGAAATATGTATGAAGCAACCAGAAGGTTTTGAAGTGAAAGGCGAAGAACACAAAGTTTGCAAATTGGACAAGTCTATATATGTTTAAAGCAAGCAGCAAAAGCATAGAATAACTCAATAGAAAAACGTTGGAAAATCTTCGATTTAGGAAAAGCAAGGCCGATTCTTGTCGATTTTTCAAGACAGAAAAAGAAAATACTGTGTATTTAATTCTGTATGTAGACGACATTTTGACCAGCGTTAAAAATGTTGCAGAAATAAAAAAGTGTAATAGAAGAATTGCAGAAAAGGTACGAAGTGACAAATTTGGGTGAAGTGCAGTACTACTTAGGAATTGAAATGCAGAAAAACAAAGATGGAAGTTTTCATTTAAGCCAAAGGAACAAAATTGAAGAAATGATTGAAAATTTTGGATTGAAGGAAGCAAAACCAAGCAACACTCCCATGGAACCTGGTTACTATAAGCTTGAAGGAGAAGAAGATGCATTACTGAACAACCACAAATATAGACAAGCTATAGAATCTCTGTTATAGATCTCCACTATCACAAGACCTGATATCTCTACTGCTGTGCATATTTTGAGTAGAAGGTGTCAAAATCGAAGGCAAAGAGACTGGACAGCTGATAAAAAGGTAATAAGATATCTAAAAGGATCAGAAGACAAGAAAATAAAAATTTCTGTAGAACATTTACCAGTAATGAAAGTATATACTGATGCTGATTGGGGTACAGACAAGCAAGACAGAAAGTCAACTCCAAGACACTTGTTTTTCTTGGGAAGCAATTGTTTAAATTGGAAGTCACAGAAGAAGAATTGCATAGCATTATCGTCCACAGCAGCAAAATCAACTCAAAAACTGACATGGATGTCGGAGTTGCTGAAAGATTTAGGTTTAGAGCAACAGTTACCAATTAAAGTGTTGCAAGACAATCAGTCTGTAATTAAACTTGTGCAATCCGATAAAGGTTACTCAAGAATTAAACACGTAGATATAAAGCCCCATTACATCAAAGACTTGTGTAAGAAAGGGTTTTCGGACCTGGAATACTGTGCGTCGCAATACAACATTGCAGACCTCATGACGAAACGACTTCCACATCCAGCATTTACAAGATTCAGAGAAGAACTTGGAATTAACTAGCGCGGACGCAGGAGGGGTTTGTTGGATGTCAACGTCCTTTGCTATTTTCTTTTATTTTCATCGAACACCTACTGCAAGGTTCTTTACGTTTACGAGTTTCAGTTGCGTTGATGCCGAACAGAACAGCCAGCGGTTCGTTGCAAAGAATTATGGGATCACGGCCCTGGACAGAGAGATGGCTTCGCGTTGATGTGAGTGAACACGCTGTGTTGTTGTTCTTACAAAAGTGCGCTAAAAGAGTGCGCGTATTATGATGACCTAAAAGGACTATCGTTGGAATAAACTGTTTTTATGTCAAAAGCCAAAGGAATATTAATTTTATGTTAAGACTGTTTAAAACAGACTAAATAGGAACATCAAAGTTCGTTGTTGATTATTAACTCATTCAATCTATGTTTATTATATATCCGTGAACTTTCATTAGCGTTTTAGTTGTGTGTTTAGTCAAGAATAAATAACGATAAACTTAAATGAGGAGTCTGTCGATTATGAACATAGTCACCGTTGCAAATCTTTTTTTAGTTTTTAACTTACACTATCAGTTAAAATAATACTTCTGGAGATGTCCTCGGTCCCTTAACCGTGAAGCCGCCAGGTGTGGGAATTTGAAGTTGTTTATATAACACCTATGCGATTTAAACGTGTGTATTTTGGAATTGCGTGGCTTTTAGTTGCAGAAAGTGTGTTAATATCAAACCGGAATGAATTATGCTTCATAGACGAGAAAAGTTTTCAACTTTAACGTTTTATTTTGAATTCGCACTAATGTTAGGTATTTCAATTTAAAATAAAAATGGGAAGGGACTTCAAAATAATTAAAAGGTGGCGCAGTGGTCTAAGCGATGGCCTCTGATCATTCGCCCGAAAGGTGTCCGGGTTCGAAACCCGGTGAGGCATGGATGTTGTGTTTGTCTTACGGCACTGGTTCTCTCCCTTCCCTGGAACCAGTGACCCTAAATTAGGGACGGGCGACTGCTTATAGCCCATTGAGTTGCTCACGGTGGTCGTTAAACCTCCAATAAAAAAAAAACAAAAAAAAACAACAACAACATCGGAAGCAAGTTATGATGCGAAATTCGAAACATTTGAGCCGAAAGAACGTGATTCGGCCAACACACAATGTGCTGCCCCGGTGGCCCAGTGGTCTAAGCAATGCCTTATGACCATTCGTCCGGGCTTGAATCCCGGTGAGGCATGGATGTTGTGATTATTGTACGGCACTGGCTCTCTCCCGTCCCTGGAGCCAACAACCCTACATTAGGGACGGGCGGCTGCTTATAGCCCATTGAGTTGCTCATGGTGGTCGTTAAATCTTCAATCAATCAAAAAAAAAAAACCACAATACAATGCATTGCAAACCATCAGCTTTCCCACACTTTGACGGTTGTCGCTCGCGGTTATTGGCTTCACGCAAAGTGGTATTGCTCCATTAACAAGGGTATCTCCAGATATGTTATTCTAACCTTCTTGTTCACGCATGGCGTGAATTTAGCCTCAGCCGTTTTTTTTTTTTTTTTTTTTTTTTTTTGATTGGAGGTTTAACGACCACCGTGAGCAACTCAATGGGCTATAAGCAGTCGCCCGTCCCTAATTTAGGGTCACTGGCTCCAGGGAAGGGAGAGAGCCAGTGCCGTAAGACAAACACAACATCCATGCCTCACCGGGATTCGAACCCGGACCCCTTCGGACGAATGATCATAGGCCAACGCCTTAGACCACTGCGCCACCGGGCGGCCCTCAGCCGTTTTGTAACCTACGGCAATATACGAAAACACTAACGGTAAGAGGCAATGTTGTCCTCGGTAAAAGCGGCCTCTGGTGGCGTTTTTTTTATGATTTCAGGCTTAAGGACTACCGTGAGCAACTCAATGGGCTACAAGCAGTCGCTCGAACCTAATTTAGGGCCACTGGTTCAAGGGTAGGGAGAAAGCCAGTGCCACAAGACAAACAACATCCATGCCTCCGGGATTCGAACCGGACCCCTTTCGGACGAATGATCAGAAGTCATCGCTTAGACCACTGCGCCAACTGGTGGCGTTGGAAGGAATCACAAAGTGCTTCCGTTTTTTCAGGAAATTTGGCCCAAAATAACAGGCTTCCTTAACGAACCTCGTAAGTCACAGCAGGGCCGTACCCCCGCACCGGGCGCAAGGCCCAATGAGCATGTTGGGGGGGGTAAATGGTTATCTCACACCGGGCTAGTTACGGCACTGACTGAGCAACTCAATGGTCTATAAGCCGTCGTCCGTTCCTAATTTAGGGCAATTGGTTTCACGGAAGAGAGAGAGCCAGCGCCGTAAGACAAACCCAACATAGATGCCTCACTGGCAAAGTTTCGTGAACCACCTGTGGAAAACGCGGTCAGTAGCTGAACAATATATTTTTCGAACAAAATGAATGCTAAATAATAACGAGGAAGTGCACACCAATCACACTTAAAATAGTATAACTATATTAGTAATCCGAATTTCTTGGCGTAGATTATAAATCAAGGTTTTCAAGCTTTCGCACATCAACCAGGTGGCTTTTTCAAGGAAGGTAGAGAGCAAACTGTTCTATTATTCAGTTTGCAGTCTACCTTCCTTGAAAAAGCCATCTGGTTGATGTGCAAAAGCTTGATTTATAATCTACGCCAAGAAATTCGGATTGCTAATATAGTTATACTATTTTAAATATGAATGCTGCAAGTACGCTGTTAATGCTTTTAAAACGTTTTTACTACTGAAATTTTTATTGAAATGTGAGTGAAAGTCGCAAAAAAAAAAAAAATCTCGCGGGAAAGCTGGTCGTGCCGTGAATAGTTCTGGGAATCACTGACGTCGAAAACCCAGATCGACCCCGTGGCAATTGCACCGCTAATAACAACTAGGTTAACTGTCGAAGACCGCAGCAGCGTCAATCAGCGAACAGTACAGCGCACGCATACCTTGGGCTAAGGGAGATGACGCCCTACTCGTGTGCCACTGCTCATAAACAGACTTTACGCTTTACCTGGTGACAGGAGCATCAAAACTGGACCTCTGCAAAGTGGTGTGCGTCGTGTGGTCAGATGAATCCCGTCTTCAGCAGTACCGAGCTGACATGAGGGTGATAGTGTAGCGTCGGCACAGGAGGCCATGGCCTCGACGTGACAGGTCGACTCTGTTCAAGGCGGTGTTGGCTGTGATGGGTTGGAAGCCTTCGCATGAAGCACATTAGGTCCCTTAGTGTCTCCGAAGAGGCTTAACAGCTGTGTTACCAGCATATGCTGGCTGATCACCTATAGGCCAAGACCCATTCGCGCAACCTGCGGCCGATAGTCCGTTTCAGCTGGACAATGATACGCCTCACCGGGCATCAACCACCTAGGCAAGGCTTGAACACTCACCTGAATTTGAACCCATGTGGTGCCCCCCCAAGTTAACGGATTTAAAGCCTTGGAAACTACCTGGGATACCGTGTAACCGAACGTCAGATCTACACTGCTGGCCACCCAAAATGCACCACCAAGAAGGAAGCATCCGATTGGCCTGAAATTCGCAGCATGCGTCGCCAGCGAGAGGACATGCAAACGATTAGCATTACAGGGCATATGCAAATCATATGCGCCAGGCACGCCACCAAGAAGCACTACAAGAAGGGTGCACAGAAGGCGGGGTGTAAGTAGTGGAAGTGTGTTGTGCTGCCGGACCTGTGCGTGGGAAGCTTCCTGATGCCTCGTCGCAGAATACGGCAGTCATTACAGCACGTTTCGGAGTTTGACAGAGGAAGAACAGTGGCTTATCGCGATAGCAGTTTATTGTACCGAGACATCGGCACCCGTATGGGACGACATCCAGCCACAGTGAGGCGAGTATAGATTCGGTGGGTGCAGGAGGGACGGACGGACCGACGTGAGCGAGAGGAAGAACAGTGGCTTATCGCGATAGCAGTTTATTGTACCGAGAGATCGGCACCCGTATGGGACGACATCCAGCCACAGTGAGGCGAGTATGGATTCGGTGGGTGCAGGAGGGACGGACGGACCGACGTGAGCGATTGCCGCCGCCGCGGCACACCACCAAACGAGAGGACCGGCATGTTGTGCGGCGGGCATAGACGGCTCGCACCGCCACATCACGAACGTTAGCGCAGGAATTAGGGTGTGTTGCGCAACAACCTGTGTCAGCACGTACCGTTTGACGTCGTCTGCAGGAGCGGGGACTTGTCGCACGGCGCCCATTGCTCCGATTACCATTGACGTTACACCACCGGCAAGTGCGGTGGCAGTGTGCCGTTGAACGCCCCACCTGGACTACGGAATGGCACGACATTGTCTTCTCCGACGAAACCCTCTTTTGCCTGCAACACCACGATGGTCGGATCCACGTGTGGCGGCACCGCGGCGAGAGACTGTATGACGCCTGCATTATGCATCGCCATACCGGTCCGTCGACTGGCGTTATGGTTTGGGGCGCAATTGGATATGACACCCGCACCCCTCTGGTACGCATCGCCGGTACACTCCACAGCCACCACTACATCTCCGACATTTTTGGAGCCTGTAGTCCTCCCTTACCTGCAGGACCTGCCACGTTTCAACAGGACAATGCGCGCCCGCACGTGGCACGCAACGTGCAACAATTCTTCACGGCCCACCAGGTGCCACTGCTGCCATGGCCCGCCTGTTCTCCCGATATGTCGCCCATCGGCAACCGAGTGGCCCGGCAAGCACCACCCGCGGCTACGCCTGATGACCTGTGGCAACGTGTGGAAGCAGC
The DNA here is from genome assembly GCA_039090855.1 of Macrothele yani. Lineage (NCBI taxonomy): Eukaryota > Metazoa > Arthropoda > Arachnida > Araneae > Macrothelidae > Macrothele > Macrothele yani. The sequence goes on along the minus strand of CM077016.1, from coordinate 67,328,656 downwards.
CTAGACCGACATACCCCAAGCCTATATCCAAAGCCTCTTTCGTTCGATGCCGCGGCGTGTAGCGGCCGTTATTGCCAGCCATGGGGGCCACACGAACTATTGCTGTCTGTGTGTTCCGCAAGTCGCACGGGCCTGTAAGCTCAATCGTCTCATCTTTGTATCTGTTGTTATGTATCCAGTAAATCAGGTTTTGCTATCTCGTGTCCTTCTTGGAATTGCATTTTGGGTGGTCAGCATTGTATGAATCCTGGAGTGTCTCTGGCAGAAGTGTGGACCCTGATGCAACAGGCATGGCAGGCATTAACCTCCGGCATCTGGTGGATCGATGCTTCGGCGTGTACAGGCTGTTATTCGCGCTATAGAGGACCAACACGCTATTCGATAGCTACCTGTAATATTTGGTCTATTGTGCGTGGTTTGTGTTAACGACCACCGTGAGCAACTCGGTGACAATAAGCACTCGTCTGTCCCTAATCTATGGTCACTGGTTCCAGAGAACGGGTAGAGCCAATGCTGTTAAGACAAACACAACATTCATGCCTCACTGGGATTCAAACCCGGACACATCTTGGGAGAATGGTCAGAAGCCAGTGCTTAGACCAGGCATATATATACACTGGCGAAAAGTGAAAAAAGAACACCAAGAAGGAGACGTCTGATACCGACGAAATTTATACAGCATAATAACGGAATACAGAGGATAACATGATCTAAACATTATGGCAAAATACAGCGGTATTTGCTGGTAAACTAAAAAATAACATTTCCATGTAACATGGTTAGTACGAGGTTGAACCACCATGAACTGCGTCACACTGTGCAATTCTGGCATGGAGTCTGTCGTACAGATGTAAGTTTGGGGTATTGAGTTCCAAGCATCCTCAACCTGGACGCGTAAATCGGGGATGGTCGTGGCTGGCCGTGGAGACCGGATAAGTAGTTGTCCCATAAAATCCCACACGTGATCAATGGGGGACAAATCCGGTGAACGTGCAGGCCATGGAAGTTGTCTCACACCCTGAAGTGCATGTTGCGTTGCACGTGCCCTGTGTGGGCGTGCGTTATCTTGCTGGAAAACACCACGATGGACCGACCTTACAAATAGCAGAACAACGGGCTGAATAATGTTGTTGATGTAGCAGGTGCTGTTTAACGTACCCGGTACAAACACTAGTTGTGTACGAGAGTGATAGCTGATCGCTCCCCACACCAGCAGACCAGGTGTAGGCCCTGTGTGTCTCTGGCGGATGCAAGAAGGGTGGAGACGCTTCCCTGTGTGTCTGCGAGCACGCATACGACAATCGGAGGCTCCCAAGCAGAATTTGCTTTCATCGCTGAACACGACAGATCGCCATTGCGTTCTCCAGTGCAGACGTTGGAGACACCACTGCAGCCGTTCCTGACGGTGGGCTGGAGTCAGAGGTACACATGCCAGAGGCACACGCGCACGTAGTCTTGCATCCAGTAGACGGTTGCTGATTGTTCGCACAGTCACCTCAGGTGCAACGGCAGCTCGGATTTGCGTCGCAGCGGATGTTCTGCTTGACAACGCCGCTCTTATGCGTCGATCGGTCTGCTCATCAGTCCGTCTGTGACTCCCGGTTTCACGTCTTCTCGTGTGGGAATGTTCCTCAGACCATCTACGCCACCATCGTACCACCACCGGTACTTCCCGTCCAATTCGCTCCGCGATACGACCACCCGGCCTCGCGGAGTCCGACTAGGCGACCTCGCTCAAAGTCCGATAACTGCTGAAATCGTACACGCATTGCAGCTTCTTCAGGGTCTTCGCACGTGTCCGTACGTCGACGACTGATTACATTCACTTCGCCGTACTCCTTAAATACCACCGACGATAATTTGCATATTATGCCGTGCTGTGGCGTAAGTGCTCCCCGGTTAGTCCCGAAATTAACATCACACCTACGTAAACTCGACCCCATTAACATATGTAAATTTCATGATCGTCCGCCAATTCCTTCTTGGTGTTCTTTTTTCACTTTCCGCCAGTGTATATTATTTTGTGCAATGGAGCATTGTGGAAAATTTCCGCTGTTATAAAAATGTTATTTTTCACTCCTACAGACATGCAGTTCTAGGAGTCCAACGATATTTTACTGTCAAATTCAGTCATTTGAGAAGTAGGATTGTTTTTTCATTAAGAGCATGCTATTTATTTTCACAATTAGTTTAGGACTTAGAATCATTTGTCTATGTTAACATACGGAATCTACTATCATGGCAACTAGTTGGTTTTGTTCAAAGAATATTTAATTGTTAACTTTCTAGTTTAGCCCCTTATTTTTTTGCTGGTTTAGGTTGTTAGGATTTATTCAAATCGGATATAGTAGAAACCCACACTTGTTTGGTCTGCGTAGAAATGAGAGTTGTGATCTGTGTCAGCCTGTAAAAAAGCCACAGGTGACAGAAAGGGTTGCAGAAAATATTGGCAGCTATCTCATATTGAGCATATGCCAGATGCAGGTTTCATTTAAATTCTAATTAGCTAAACTGTTAAGTAATTACACTGGCGTGCAAAAATTAAGGACGAGACGGTTTTTCGAATGTACCGCCGTGCAGAAGTGCTTCACATCGACTCAAATCATACCACAAGATCCCCAAGATATAAGAATGTGGGGCAAGTGAGCAAAACCGTCCAAACAAGGAATCCAAAGGCACTTTATTGAAAAGGTAGCTTCGAACTTAACTGGACAGAAGACAGAAACGTCCATGTGACAGGCAGCTGCCAAGAAAAATCCAGTCTTTAGTAGGGGATATGATCACCCCTGACTGCGTTGCAGGATTTACAACGTCTGTCCATGCTGAGGACGAGGTTGTCAAGGAGCTGTTGAGGCATCGCAGCCCTTTCCTTTTGTAGCCAATCGCAGCTGCGGAATCGTTGCTGGCTGCTGGTGACGTGCTGCCAAGCGTCTCCCGAGAAAGTCCCACATGTGTTCGATTGGATTTAGGTCCGGGGACCTTGCGGGCCAATCAATGCGTTGAATATCTTCACTCTCCAACAGCTCTGCGATAGCCACTGTACGATGAGGTGTAGCGTTGTCGTCCATGAAGAGGAACTCAGGACCCACAGCACCTCTAAACAGACGCACGTGAGACAGGAGAACCTCGGTACAGTAGCGGACACCAGTGACTTAACCTCCTTGGAAGATGTGGAGATCAGTACGGCTACCAAACATGATACCGCCCCAAACGAGAACTCCGCCACCTCCAAACCGTTTTTTTTCGATGATGTTGGGGGTGTGATTGCGTGTTCCCTGCTCTCTCCAGATGTGTATACGTCCAGAATCGCTCGTCAGACTAATTCGGCTCTCATCCGTAAAGAGAACTCGACCTCATTGCTGGTGTGTCCAGTTCTTGTGTTCCTGGCACCACAGAAACCGCCGTCTCCGATGAACAGGCGTTAACGGCATACACCCTACTGGTTGTCGTGCAAATAGACCACCTTTGTGCAGCCTCCTGGCCACGGTAAAACGCGATAACGGACGTCCAGTTGTCTGTTGTATGTGCCTTGCGATTTCCCCCGCTGTCTCTTCTCGCCTGTAGGACAATAAACCGGTCGTCCGCAGCCGTGGTTGCTCGTGGGCGACCACTGCTAAACTCTTGGACAGCTGTTCCTGTCGTTTGAAATGCTCTCCAAGCTCGTGAAACGATGCTGTGAGCGATCCCGAACTCCTCGGCCACACTTCGACCTTCTTCCAACTTCCCAATGACTCGACCTCGGGTAAAGTCATCCAGGCCGCCCCGGTGGCGCAGTGGTCTAAGGCGCTGGCCTCTGATCATTCGTCCGTAAGGGGTCCGGGTTCGAATCCCGGTGAGGCATGGATGTTGTGTTTGTCTTACGGCACTGGCTCTCTCCCTTCCCTGGAACCAGTGACCCTAAATTAGGGACGGGCGACTGCTTATAGCCCATTGAGTTGCTCACGGTGGTCGTTAAACCTCCAATCAAAAAAAAAAAAAAAAAAAAAAAAAAAAAGTCATCCAGATGTCGTCTACTGGATTGCCTATTGGCCATATCACACGGTGGCAGCAACTCGACGTCGTTCAAACCGATGTACACCGTGCAATAGCTTTCACCGAATTGCTGAGCGTACACCGCCTGTGTGCTTTATACCCTTCTGACCCCCCTCCCCCGTACGTCATGCTGCATATATGCACATGCCCTACCGTACCGGACCCTAGTCTATCTCCTGAGTGGTCTTTCGGTGCGTTCTGCCCGCTCGTTCCGCTGTTATGCCAATTTCTCCTCTTCGTCCTTAATTTTTGCACACCAGTGTATTTCTTCACACTTGTTTTGCTTTGCAATAGCTTACTGCTGATCGGTGTATTTTTTTTTGATTGTATTATGCAGCTTTTAGCACATCTTGATTTTTAAAACCAGTATGTTGGGGTAAAATAATTTTTTTTTTTTGCAGTATATTATGGCACAGACGACACATAAGCAACAGGATAAAAAGGAAGGAGAAAAAAAAAGCACTCAACCAGTACTATAAAAAAAAACAATGTAATCCCAAACTATGAAAATATTGAATCTATGTGCAAACAATCTTCTGTGAGAATATTAAACATGCAAAGTCCATTTTAATCGAAAAAAAAACAAAAAAACCTGAAGGATACGACTACATTAGTAGTGGTATTGAATTTCTGCTATCCCGGAGACTTAAATACGACAACCTGAAAAAATACAATGCAAAGTAATACTGATGTCAATGATATTCTATTGTCGATAGTTTCAGTGAACTTTTCACAACAGATAGCAACACCACACAATGATCATGTGGGTCTACTGAGTCATATGTTCCACAAGCCACAGAGCATTAGCACCAGCAGATGCACCATGACATACATAGTGGGTGAACCGTAGCACTACAGGATGGTAAGACAAGTGCCAAAATTCTTTGGATATGGCAGGCTTTCAATCAAGTCTTTTTTCTTTTTTTTATTGAAGGTTTAACGACCACCGTGAGCAACTCAATGGGCTATAAGCAGTCGCCCGTCCCTAATTTAGGGTCACTGGTTCCAGGGAAGGGAGGGAGCCAGTGCCGTAAGACAAACACAACATCCATGCCTGACCGGGATTCGAACCCGGACCCCTTACGGACGAATGATCAGAGGCCAGCGCCTTAGACCACTGCGCCACCGGGGGCGGCCAATCAAGTCTGTGTCTGGAATCTACTGTTCCATTTGAGGACTTTTACTTCTATGGTTAGTAGTAAGTGTTTTCAACTTTTTTTTTTTTGATTGGAGGTTTTACGACCACCGTGAGCAACTCAATGGGCTATAAGCAGTCGCCCGTCCCTAATTTAGGGTCGCTGGTTCCAGGGAAGGGAGAGAGCCAGTGCCGTAAGACAAACACAACATCCATGCCTCACCGGGATTCGAACCCGGACCCCTTACGGACGAATGATCAGTGGCCAACGCCTTAGACCACTGCGCCACCGGGGCGGCGTTTTCAACTTTGATGACTATCCTTTATATTCTTTCAACATTTAACTTTGTACATTCTATTTTATCCCATGGTATCTTTTTTTGTAAATACGTGCAAAATTTATGGAACTCGCACTGACACTCAGACAGGTAATGGTAATTGTGGAACTTTCTAAATCAATATTAGCAGACAAGCGCCCCAAAATCCAGCCTAACTGGTTCTGCAGAAATTGTGCCAACCTCTTCTATGTGAAGCATTGGTGTTGTAAGCACAAAATTATTTTATCTAGTTGATTTCCTCTTCAATTTCTTTTAAAATTCAAATTATTTAGCTGGAAATCCCTCTTACACTGATTTTGTTCTTAATCCCTCCTATTTGTGTGGCCTTCACCAGGAATGCCAACTCCTGATCAGCCTTAACCACAAAAAGTTTACCTTACAGATAATTTTTTTACAGCGAATGTTCTGATCAACCTTCGATTGCTCAACTGATAGCATGTTATAACTATCAAAATTTTACGAACTAGAACCTCCTTTAGAAATAGTACATAAATGAGCAATTAAGAAATTATTCTAGTTAAAAAAATCACATAAATAACAGCATTTTCATTGCTGAAAACTGTTCATGAAGCACTTCACATATTCCCACTAATCTATTTCTTAAGGAGGCATGAAGATACAAAAATCAATTCACTTGTCTGGGTGATATTTAGTAGTTAATCTTTTGGAATGCAACAGGCAGTTACAGTACGAAATAAGGGAAGCATGTGGTGACACTTCATCATATTATAATGTTGCACAGTGGGCGAGTGTAAAGCCTCTTTTTATCCAACGTTGGAAAACACAGCGCTGAGGACAATCACTGTGTAGGGAAACTTGCAATGCCACTATACCACACCGGCAAAACTCTGGAGCTTTCCCCCTGCTCGCCAGACATGAATTTTTGTGTTCTTGAAAATGGGGAAAACTCCAAAGCTCAGTCCAGTAGAGGGGTAGCAGGAAACACTAGTTATTTTGCTCTCAATGATCAGCAGTTGGCTGATTTCATCAGCCAGCTACCGGATGTTTAGGACAAGTTTGTTTGGCTAGTAACTTATATCAGGCATGAAATGGTAAGTTCAGTTTTCAAAGTAAAAAGTGTTACTGCACATGAACACTTAATCCCCCCCACGAAATATTTGATTTTCACTTGTCAAAGTTTCAGGCAGTAGACCTATATCATCAAGACTCAGAAGTTTACATCTCCTCCAGTAAAGTCTAATCTTTTTGAACATTTCATGAAATATTTCCCCGAAAATCCATACGTTTTCAAAATAATATTAGGTCTATGCACAAGTTCCCAGTGTTTTATGGTCAATTAGATGTACTTACACAGAGGTGCCAACCTCTAGCAGAATGTATCAGTAATCAATATGGGATTTTTCAGTAATGGAACACAAACTTTCAGTAATATTTTCAGTAATGTAACACGCCATTTTTTTTTCAAAGTTAAGGACAATATTTATAGTATTACTGTGTAACCTGTATGAGGTGCCAACCTTCCGAGGAGCCTATCAGTAAACACCATACGAAGCTTCATCGTTAACGCGCGGAAAGGGTATTTCATGAGAAATTAATGCGTTAAATGTGTAATAACCTTATATGTTTACACAATCCTGACAAAAAAAAAAAAAAAATGAAATTAAATGTCCTTGCTGACATAAAGACTCCCCTGTTGCTTGTTTTGCAGTGATATATTCTTTTTCAGAAAACTTATTTTTATAACACGGCTCACCTGAGGAAAATGCTTTACTTTTCTGCACAAGAAGAGCACTTAATGTTTTGGTGACCATTGTTGGGTGGAAGTATATATACGTGAGGTTTTTCCCCACTATACTAAATATTCTCTCTGTAGAGGAATTGCTGTGACAGATAGTCAATATTGCCAACATTAGTTTAGCCAATGCAGAATACTTAGGAAGGCCAGACGAATCCTTCATCTTAGATATTTCATTCCATGCCACATCTGCTCTAGGATATCCAGCTTCATCAATATCACAGTCTGGGAACATAGCATGAAACAAGGGACAAAAGCATGATCACAGCTTGCTATAGGTATGCTCCGCAACGAATGTAGTAAACAGCAATTCAGCATTTATCACGCTATTTTCATTCTTTTTTGCAAAAAAATTATCCAAAGGCTTTGATTGAGTCTTTCATTTTACATAATCCTGGTGTTTTTTTCACTGGATATGCCTTCGGCAATGATCTCGTCCTGCATGGGCTACTGATTATTCCCATATTAGAAAACACGAAAGGAAACATTTATTTCAGCATTTGTAAAATTTTTCCATTTTCTAGCACGAGATTTGGGAGAAAGATCTGGATGTTCCTGGAGAAACCTCTTTGCATACTTATTTGTTTCAGAAATGATAATTTCAAGGATGAAATTGGTAAAAAAAAACAAGTCAAAATGTGCAATAGGGCATCAGTTGCAGGAGCAAGTTTGGGCCCCTTCATTTCATGATAATCAAAAGGATGCTGAGGCTGTTTATCACTTCCCTCTATTACATCCTCCCATTCACTTTCATGATCTCAAGATTCACTAACAAGATCTTCACTTTCGGAAGAAGATATTGTGTGCATGGAACGGTGGCTAGTTTTCTGGCTTGATGTTGCTTGACCAATATCACTTTCACTCTCATTACAAGCCACTTCAAATAACCTAACAAAAATTTTCACGTGGTAGGAAAAAGCACATTTGCTAGTCTGAGGAACAGGCCGTCAATAAAGTCATCCTCTGCTAACCATGTTTGGAAAAAGAGGGGGATTCGTAATTCACGGAGTTTTTGTGATTGTGTCTGTTTAAAGTTTGGGGAAAAAGAAATGAATAATGGGAAGAGCTTCTAGTAACACAACATCGCACTTCGTTCTCCCGCGCGGCGAAAGTCTGCAAGTAATATAAACACTTCGTCATCGCGGGACCACGAGTTGCGCGTTATTGCACTTCGAACAGGGCTCGAAAAAGTTATTTCCGACAGTACGACGTCTTATAATTCACCAACAATGCATACCTGCCAACCTGAGAAAATGGAAATGTGTAAAATTGCACGCGAATGACATTTCTAATGATTTTTTAAACTATGCGCAAACAACATTTTAATTATTTTTTTAACTATGCGCTAACAACATTTTTAATGAATTTGGCTATGTACAAGTAAAAATAAATGCAAATATTTGTGCATTTCATAATTTTTAGATGTTTATAATATAAACAAATTATATCACATTTTGATACCATACTCAACATTTTCGGTCATCCGTAGCGGACCGACGTTTTCCATCGTTCGCAGTGTACAGACGATTTCCATAGCATACTCTACATTTTCTGTCTTCCGTAGTGGACCTACGATTATTATAACATACTCGATGTTCTCCGTCGTCCGTAGAGGACCGACTATTTCCATAGTAACTAAGTAAAACCTGCAGTAGTTTGAGTCTGAATCTTTCTTCCCACCGCATGATCTTTAATTCAGCGTCAAGCATAACAGTGTGCACGGAGAAATTACTGTGCCGAAGTCCCGACGATGACAACAGGTGTTCAAGCGCATAATAGCGCAAAATTCCCATCTCTGTCATATATTTTATTTATAGGGATATTTTTAACAAAAAATACAGAAAATTTTAAAAATTCGGAAGAAAAGTTCTTCCGGGCGGAAAACTGTATTAAAAAAAACGGAAAACTTCCGCAAATTCCGGAATAGTTGGCAGGTATGATTTAACTGAAACAAACATTTCTCAAGGAAGATTTAAAAAAAAAAAAAAAAAATTAAATATACGGAAATGCGTAAAAAAAAAAAAAAAGCGATCTATGCGTAAAATCGTAAAGAACAGTTAAAATGCGTAAATTTTAAGCGTAATAGTTGCCAGGTATGACAATGGCCAAGAGAACAGCCCTGCCTCAACTGCAGTAGGAAAAGTTTTGGCTAAAGTAGCCTTTCTCCCGTCACACGGAGAAAGTGCGCGGGAAGCCGATAGCAAGCGCAAACTCTTTCACGATACAACACTTATGACATATTACCATTCTTTCGATAATATCGCTGTTTGACGATATGATTCACGGAGATTCCATTTCAAAATGATATGATCATCGACACCGATATATCTGCAGTTTGATTCGGGAAATACGCGGATCAAAATCGAAGGCCGACGAAGCGGCCGCGTCGCACTAGAAGGGTTAACAAAAAGTAATACAAAATTGAAATTCTTCATAACACACTGAAATCCGTAATTCTTCCAACCTGTCCATAATCTGACAGTCGAAACCGTAATAATTACGGAAATCCGTAATAGTTGGCACCTCTGCTTACACAAAGTCACATTTAGTTTTTAATCTCTCTCATGGAACACGTTGAACCATGGTCAACTGATTAACGCCCAACTGTATTACGAGTTTTGTTTGACTGGAAAGCATCTCAACCCAGAAGAGCTTGTAAATCTGACCTTCCTTCTACAGTCCTAAACACTGAAATCCTCACTTTTGAATTTTACAAACTACTCACAACAAGTGCTTGCACTCACAGCTTTCTTGCTGTATGCTGAAAAACTCACTCTTGTCCTTTTGCAGCAGTTTTCGTGAGAATAAATATGAACAGTGATGCATATGCAAGTTGTTGGTCACCATGTCCTAGATCAAGTAACTGCACATGTGGTCTAGCTCCCAACACGTGTCATTCGGTCCAGTGTTGCAGCCTTACCCACCACAACACAAATTTTTTGACAAAAATTCAACTATTTCACTTTTACAGCTTGTTTTGCAGAGTGCCAGAAACTTTTCCATGACCTAATATTTTTTTCTCTTTCCCATCATACAGGCTGCCACTGCTCTTCTCTTCACCTTTATATTTTCTAAGTGTTTGCTAATTTGTTGCAAAGCAGCAGTATGATGATAAGAACTGAGATATACAAACTTTTTTTTTTTTTGGAGGTTTAACGACCACCGTGAGCAACTCATTGGGCTATAAGCAGTCGCCCGTCCCTAATTTAGGGTCACTGGTTCCAGGGAAGGGAAAGAGCCAGTGCCGTAAGACAAACACAACATCCATGCCCTGCCGGGATTCGAACCCGCACCCCTTATGGACGAATGATCAGAGGCCATCGCTTAGACCACTGCACCACCGGGGCGGCATACAAACTTTGGCCACATGTGGTATTGACATATTTGAGAATAATAAGAGTGCAGAAATTTGTGATGTGTTTGTTACGTATAAATTCAATGAACAAATTTTTAACATACTTCACACTATAAATGATTTTATTTACACTCACTATAACTTGGCTGAGTAGAAATATGACAGGGCAATGTTTAAAAAAAGACAGGTAAGGGGGGGGGATGAACACCATAATACTCAACATATGGTATATATCATGAACACAAACAAAATTCAAACAGAGAAATGTAGAACAATGTTTATAAACATGAAAAATCAGTTTCACAGATTTAATGTATTCATTAAAACTTTATAGGTACATGACAAATTATATGTCCATCAAAGTTTATGAAGGAAGATGATTTATCATCTGGGTATGTTCTTTGTAGCACCAACAAGACATAACTTACAATAAGTTACATTTTTTTTTTTCATTTTTTGAGGAATCCAGAATATACAAGATAGAACTTGTAGGTACACACACCTGTCACTACAGTAACATGTAGTTGTACATAATGCTTATCTTGTGCACTAAATATAAATAATTTTCATAAAACATGACTGCAAACGAAGAACACAAAAACTACACTGATAACTCCAAGCAATGGAGTTTGGGCACAATAGTCAGAAATGGTTTACATAAATGAAATGTAAATATCTTGTGGCACATATACCAGGCTAGTGCTAACAGCTGATATTTCCTCTTTTATATATGTATGTATGCATTTATTTATTTTTTGCATTTCAGCTTGTTTGTTGAGACAGCAAGGAAAGCTCAGTATTTAAGAGTATAAAACAGACGTGAGAAACATCATACAATGCACACTAACTTCAAAAGTAAACCTGGCTGCCAATAAAAAATGAACTCTGTGTTTATGAATAAACTGTAAACAAAAAGTGTGTGACTGTTGGAGGTGTGGTTATGCAATGAAGTACAAGACCTTATTTCAGTAATGAATTTATCAATCAGGCTTATTTTACAATAATAAAAGTTTAAAGAAAAGTGAGGGAAAACTGTCAAAAGAAATGTTACTCGAAGAAAAATTTCTCAACAGCCGAAGAAAAATCCTTTAAGTCAATGTTTTTTTGCTCTCCAGCTTCTTTTGCATTCTTTATCTATACACACATAGTTGGCAAGTGCTCTAGATTTTCCTTAGTTGCTACTGAAACCCCATGTATTTACTACGTTATAGATGGTGTGCCAAAAACTACATATTTTATTGTTTTGATTCAGACTGATATTTCACGGCAGATCCCATTTTTTTTATTTTGTGCTTTGTTTAACTTTTTTTAACCTATTGAAATTAAGTGGGTTTTTTTTGCAAATAGAAAAACAGTGCTTTGGCCATCAACAGTAGGGATGACAACACTTACCGTCTCGAGGCTAGTTTAAATGCCTCAACCAAATCCGTAAAAGCCCATCATTTAATTTCAATGTGCACATAAAACTGTGGTGTGACATCACTGCTGCTTTGACAATGTCCAGGCTCATACTCATCTATGTCTCCCTCCCTGCTTCCATGGCTTTAGATACTACATTCTGAGTGCAGTTCTTTGTGTTGTTCAACAGGGGTTACATACAGGAGGGAGGGTGCAAAGTGAGACTCAGGGTAAAAGCACATTAAAATTAGATTGCTATAAATAATGTTTTCTAGCATTCAAACATTGGAGAAATTATGGAATTGGCATGCATAAGAAAGTCCAATTGGCAGATCAAAAATATAAAACTTGACTGAAAGCGCAGTGGCTGTGCCTACAATTTTTTTTTTTTTTTTTTTTTGGGTATGGAGGTTTAACGACCATCGTGAGCAACTCAGTGGGCTATAAACAGTCGCTCATCCCTAATTTAGGGTTAATGGTTTCAGGGAAAGGAGAGAGCCAGTGCTGTAAGACAAACACAAGATCTATGCCTCACTGGATTCGAATCCAGACCCACCTCTGACGAATGGACAGAAGCCAGTGCTTAGACCACTGCGTCACTGGGGAGGCATCTACAATTTTTCAGTATCTCCCAATTATGTGTTTTGCAATGTCTGCTGCTATGATTCATCTGTAAAATATGGAAGCCGGTGCCATATGAAGTCAATGGACCACACAAATAATAGCTGAATGAAGTCAGAAAGGAAATTCCTGAACTCATTACTTTGTGAAAAAGGATTTTAGGGTGCTAAAAGCATAAATTATCTTTACTACATTCTTTCTTGAACACAACTTGCCCTTGACAATTATGGAGGACCATTATTCAGACCTATGTTTCCCAAATCGGCTTTAGCAAAAAATTATGCATGTACTAACACCAAGGTAACTGCTACTTCGAAGAGTATGGCCTAGTGTATTACAGCTGATTTTTTTAGCTATATCAGCTGTAGCCCATTTGTTAGCCATTGATGTCACTATTGATCATAACAGTACATAATTTTATCTGGTTGTGATGAGATTTTTTGATAAGACAACAGGTGAAATCACTGCACTATTACTATCCCTTCTTGAATCTGGTGATAACACTGGACATACCATTTCTTTTTTTAGATGATAAAATGAATAAAAAAAGGAGAATCCTGGGCTAACTTTCTTATGAATGTGACAACATTACCATTATGCTGGAGCCCTTAAATGGTGTAGCTCCAGATCTCAAAAAATAAGTGTATGACTGACTTTGCACCACTTGTTAAAATGTATGTATCAAAAACTTTGAAACCATTTGTGTAATGATGTAGTAGCTGTCATTAAGAGACATTTTTTTCTATTTAGGTAAGAGGTAAGAGATATCAGAGAAAAAATTATTCCATCATTCTTAAATCCACTTGAAAGGCTGCTGATGCAGTGGGGAGCTCTGTTACAGCTGTTTTGTTCACATTATACTCAACATACAAAAAATACATGATTTGAAAAGGTGAGAAGTGCTTTAAAATTATACAAAACTGTGCTTATTTCTCTCCAGCATTTTGACTTTTTTCACATTGCTGAATGTTAAGCCGCAGAAAAAAGCTCCCTTGATTAAACTTCTGAGAAGACATGCTGCTGTTTCCACAGACCTCATTGAAAACAGATTTCAAAAAAAGGAAGAATCAGAAAACTAATTAGTTTCATATGGGATCAAAAGCAAGAGTACAGCAAAAGGAGAATGAAACTTACGGAATCTACCACCTGCAAATTTTATTCGCGAGTGTGAAGCTTTTACAAAACAGCATGCGATTTTATGATTAAAAAATTCTCACTTCAAAATATCTTCAAACATGCGGAAGTCATGCTTAACATAAGAAATCAGTCTCCTTTTCACCAGTAGAACATGCTGTCACCGATTCTCCTGGCAATGAAGAAATGCATCAACTTGAAATTAGATTCTCAATGTACCAGGTAGATAGTATATCTGAAGAAATATTAAGTTTGCCTAAAATGGATGATGTTTGGAATGGTATATCAATGCTTAATGAAATTATTATAAAATACTTTTGCCAATTATGCCAACTATTATATTAGTGCTTCAGAGCAATTTATATGCAAATAAAAAAATCAGCATCATTAAAAGAAATTTGAATGAATTTTGGACTTCAGCTTACCACTTATGCAATGTTAGAGGTGACAATTTAAATGTTTCCTGTTATGAAAGGGATTTTAGCAAGAAGCAAATGGAAGCAGCAAAGCATGCAGCCCGTTTTAATTACAACTGCAGCACATGTCAAACATGGTGGGATTCTGATTGCAAGGACTTCCAATTCCTGTGTGTGAATACATTATTAGCAAACTCATTAATTTTGAGCACCGTATAACTTTATGATAAAAATTTAAAGGTTTTCTGCACAACACAAAACAACAACACCAAAAAAAAAAAAAAAAAAAAACTGGAGTTCACTCTAGAAATCCATGCTTTTATGGAATATCCAAAGATGAGTAATTTTACAGACATTACAGAAAAGCTAAGTGACTTATATAGGCTAACTAACTATTGTATCCCTAGGCAACAGATTTGAGTTATACTTGAATAGTCTCAGTATGTTGATATAATATTATGTATGTAAGACTACAAGGTTTGTATGCATGTGTTTATGCAAAAGTTCCTTTCTCTATTCACTTCTTTGATTGTCTTGTGTCTGGCGCTCTTTGGCCAAACCTGGCCCTTGCACCATAAAAATCAACCAACCAACCAACCATTCTCTGTTTAGTTTTTTTTTTTTTTTTAAAGTTCTGTTCTTTGGAGATCCAACTTGCTGTCAACTGCAACTGAGAATCAATATTTGTTCATAGATAGCTGTCAACCACTGGCAATACATATGTCAGGGGTTGGCATTAGATTAGCAGAGGCTTCTTTTTAAAGGACCAGGTAAAGCCCGGATTTGAACATTTCTGCAAATTTTGCCTAGTCAATAAGGGGAAAATTGAAGCATATTGGTTTATTCCTATTTATATTTTCATCAATCATAAGAATGTTAGTGCTTCCCGTTAATGTTGACCCCACCTCCCCCTCCAAAAGATTATTAGGAGGGTTGTACAGAAAGTAATGCAAAAGTGGGCATAACTTTATTAACTGGCAGAGGTCGTTCAAATTGCAGGTGTTGGTAGAGTACTCTTCCTCTATAATAATCCTTCTTCATTGCAGGTAAAAAATGGATTTCAAGCAGAAGCAACGTGCCATCATTGAGTTCTTGAATAAGGAAGTGTGCAGGCTGTGCAACATCCACAGAAGGCTACAGAATGTTTATGGAGATGACACCATTGACAAGAGCAATGTGCACAGATGGATGAAGTTTAAAGAAGGGGAAACCAGCATTGAAGACAAACCATACAGTAGGAGACCATCAGCTGCGACCACTGTCACAAATTGTCAGCGAGTGGATAAATTGATTCGAGTGAAGAGACGAGTCACAATCCATGTGCTTGTTGCACAACTGCACTGTGGTCACTCACAATGCCATACAGATGATGGTGGAAGACTTGGGGTATCAAAAAGTGTGTGCAAAGTGGGTACCTCGGCAGTTGACACCCGATTTG
The DNA here is from genome assembly GCA_039090855.1 of Macrothele yani. NCBI lineage: Eukaryota > Metazoa > Arthropoda > Arachnida > Araneae > Macrothelidae > Macrothele > Macrothele yani. The sequence goes on along the minus strand of CM077016.1, from coordinate 67,313,033 downwards.
AAGAAGAGAAGGGTGAATGTCTGCTCTGATCTGTTGGAAGCGTTTGAAGCCAATGAAGACACTTTTTTCGATCTGGTGACAGGGGATGAAATGTGGGCATATCTTTACAATCTGGAAACGAAGAATCAATCCGTGGAATGGTGTCACACCTCTTCATGAAGGCCTAAGAAGTTCAAGAGCCAACGAACAGTACAGAAAATCATGGCGACTGTTTTTTGGGACGACAGGGGCGTCATTCTCCTTGATTTTCTGGGAAGTGGCCGTACCGTGGCTAGCGAGCGGTACAGTAAGACACTCAAGAAGCATAGATAAGTCATATGGAGGAAGAGATCAAACAAGAATACAAAATGGATCCACATTCACCATGACAATATGAGACCACACACATATTTGGCAACAAATCAGGTGATCAGCAAATTAAGCTGGTCGGTGCTCCGGTTTCCATCTGTTTGGTTCAACGAAGGACAGTCTCTGGGGACGACTTGACACAGACGAGGTGAAAGTTGCCAAGAGTTGGGTTCAACGATGGCGCAAATGCATCACTTGTGAATTTGACTATGTTGAGCCGTACCTTTGTACAGAGAAAGAGTTACTCTAACATGTGCAATTTGAACGACCTCAGTCAGTTAATAAAAAAGTTATGCTCACTTTTGCATTACAACCCTCGTATTATGTGCATCATATTCAGGTAACAAAACGCCCTTCATTTTGTTTCCATAGTGTATCAAGTTAATTCATTTACTTAATTAACTGTATTTAATTTTTTCATTCAAGCTTAAATAATTGTGTATTCCTGTTTTTGCTGACGGATTAGGTCCAATTAAGTACGGAGTAAATGTGCACATGACTGTGTTAAAGTCATGGTGGTGTAAGTCACGTTTTCCCATCTATCGACTTGTGCACGTAGGCACGACCTACACAAGCAAATATGTTGAAAGACAAAGTGACTTAAGTTATAGGTCATCCTCCGTGCCAACAGATAGCAGCACAATGTAGGCATGGAAATGAATCAGCTGCTCCTTTAACAGTGACAGTGGTGCAAGTTTGATGTACACATTGTGACTGTAACCAGTTTTCGTTCGAGGATGTTTCGGGTGGAGTTAAAGCTCATTGTTGCACCAAAATACACTTCAGTGTTATTATTGTCAGTTTTATAGGTTTGTTGTTCATTGCAATGGAAACCCATGAAGACTGAGTTGGATACACTACAGGATATTGAAAGTATAATGACGAGTATGTCCCCAATGAGTTGGATCGTTCGAAAAGTTCAGGTTAGTCATTTACATAGTTTGTTTGCATAGTATTTTGCACCTTACAATCTGCACCTTCTCTTTCTCATTGTTCTGTATGGTATGCTTTGGAAACAAAGAAAAAAACTTTCATTTGACACTACTTTATGACATTAATATTAGGAAGGTTTAGAATGTAACATCATCTTGTTTTGCTTATAGATGAGGATGTTTGTGATGAACATGGAAGCAACCCTCCTAATACCTCTAACACTCCGGCAGATGGTCAGCACAATCCACCCCGCTCTAGAAAACGGTGAACAGGAAAAGGTCCCGCAATGCAGGTAAGGCGTATGTAAGTTCAAGGAATAAAAAAGTCGATGGGAAGGAATTTAAGAATGTTGACTGTGGATGCAAGAAGAAATACATGCACAAAATATCAGAAGCATCATGTAAACATCTCTTTGAAATGTTTTGAAAGATGGGTTCATTTTCGGCACCAAAATGTTTACGTTTGTGGCTTAATTACACAATCTGCCCCCCCCAAAACAAGACGCCCCTAGAGATTCTTCTAGGATACAAAAATCTACAAGCAACCATTATCGTTTCCAAGTTGACGGAAATAGCGATGTTTCTAAAGCATATTTTCTAAAAACTTGACAAATTTCTGATGGCTGATTAACGAGAGCTTTAAAAAAATGAGAATGGGAGAACAACCAGGATCCGACAATCGGGTGCGTCACATACCAGGAATTAAAATTTCTGAAGACAAAATGAAAGTGGTGCATGACCACATCTCTTCTTTTCCCTCGTGCCAGTCCCATTATACGAGGACGGAAAACCCAAACAGAAAATTTCTTACTTCCCACTTGAATGTACGTCTCATGTACAACTTGTACAAAGAGCACTGTCAGAGCATAAGCATGACGCCTGTTAGTGAACCCATCTACCAAAGAACTTTCACTTACAATTTCCATTCGTTTTCAAAAGACACCTGTGCTAAGTGTGATGCTTTCAAAGTTAAACTATCAGCATCAGACAATGAGCACAAAAAATAGCAGTTGACAGTGGACCACGAACTGCCTCTTCAAAACACTGAGGCTGTGCAGGATTCTTTAAGACGAGACACGGAGAAAGCTAAACAAGATGAAACATTTTACATGTTGACTTTTGATCTCGAGAAGGCAATACCATTTTCAATACTTACCACCTCTATGACGTATTATAAAAAAACATGTACATATACAACCTGCGATGTCACGAACTAAGCAGTGCCGGTGGTTTCATGTACGTTTGGAAAGATATAGTAGCTTCTAGAGGCTCACAGGAGGTTGTTTCCTGTGTCACAAAATACCTACAGACACAAGCCTCGACATCAAAACATTTTGTACTGTATAGTGACATGTGTGCATGTCAAAATCAGAACATGAAATTTGCGTTATTCTTAATGAGGTTGATTGCAAGTGACTCCAACAGTATTGAAATCGTTGACCATAAGTTCATGGTCAGCGGACATTCATTTTTACTGAACGATTCAGATTTTGGTTCCATTGAAAAGTACGCACGACACAAGCTAATTTATGTACCCGAGGATTGGTACAACACAATCAGGACTTGCAGAAGAAACAAGGCATTTCAAGCAACAAAGATGTCCATAGCTGATTTCGGATCTGTTGCCAACCTAGAGAAGAACATCACTAGAAGAAAAAAAAAAAATGAAACCAACCAACCAGTTTCATGGTTAAAAATGCAGTTAATCAGGGTTGTGAGAGGATATTCATACACCATGTATTACAAAGAAACACTTCAAGCACAGTTCTCCTTTTCATCCCTGAATTTGAAGCTATCTAAAAGAGCACAACAACCTTCTCTTGGACGTGTATCTCAAGAGAACCTCTACCAGCGACCAAGACCTGTTACCCAGGTTAAAAAAAGTCACGCTTGATCTCCTTCCTTACATCCCACTGATTCACCACTACTTTTTTCGAAACTTATCAACAGGAGGTGCTGAAGAGGAAGATGCGAGCCCTCTAAAGTTTTTTGATATTATGGACAATCCATGAAAAAGTGGACATTTCATATGTTTTTCTCTACATATTTCGTATATCTAGTTTTGTATTTTCTCTTTTCTGTATGTTAGAAATAAATAAAGTGTTTCACTTGACATTTTTCACTATTGTATCAACCTCAAGTCTCCTTGTTGACGTACACCATGGTGTAATTCATCTTCAACAGTTGCAAATCAAAGCAAATGGAGAATTTAGACACTTTTTTCACCATTACTTATCATCAGACCTCATAGCAATGTTCAAATCGTTCCCCACACGAATTTGAGACTTGGGATTTTATTATACCATGTATACTAAAATCTTTTGTTTCTCAAAATGAGCATTAAGTGACTTACACCACTTCATATATAAATCATGGTGCTTTTTAATACATGGAAATTTATATTATTAGCTCCATTGGGACAAAGCTGGTTTGAGCATTTATTTTATTTATTATTTGATGAAACTATCACATTATAATATACTTATAACCTTTATTAGCAAATTATTAAATTTTACTGTTTTTGGAAAGTTAGAAGTTGTAAAATTGCATGTAATACAGCATGGAGCTTAGTGATCTAGTGGCTTGGCTTTACTCTGGCTGCTCTAAATAAATAAATTATAATACAAGTATATCCCTGAATGATTCACAATGCAATTAACAGTTGTTTGTGCTATGTACATATAATTCTGAATATCCTTGTTTCCTCTATGTCAGATATACAGGGTTCCCAAAAAGGTGTAACCAATTTTAAATGATAACTTTTGATACAAAACTAATATCAGCATTGTTTGTTGCAGGTGGTAAGGAATACCCAAGTTTTCTAGAAGTGTGCCCAATAGATCCTGCGATGAAAGCAGATTGTGGAGCGAGTGGTTTATTGAAACCTGATCCAAAACGCAGGTTCAGCGGAATTTCAAAACAAAATATGGGAGCAAACCGTCCACATGTAACAAAATCAGAAAGTGGTACAAGTCATTCAAGGAAACTGGTAGCATCCTTACAAAGAGAAGCCCTGGATGACCATCACTGGTTCCAGAAAGGGAGGAGGTTGCGAGACTGAGACAAACATTCATTCTTAGCCCACAAAAGTCAATCATACAAGCAGCACAGCTAGCCATCCCAAAGTCATCAGTGCACAGAGTGTTATGTCAGAGATTGGAAATGCACCTGTATAAACTGCAGGTAACCCATCACATAATCCCAGATGATCACATTTAACATAAACAATTTGCTGAAGAGATATTAGAGAACATTGCAAGTGCTGAATCTTTCCTGAGACAAATCTATTTCTCGGATGAGCGCACTTTCTATGTTTCTGGAAAGGTTAATAAACAAAATGTGAGGATTTGGGGAACTGAACACCCGCACTACAAAATGGAACATGAGCATGCTAGCCCAAAAGTAAATGTTTGGTGTGGCATAATGGTCAACTGTGTTATTGGACCCTTTTTTTTTCAGGAAGCGACCGTGAGAGCTGATAATTACCTGGACATGATCGAGCAGTTTCATGGATGGACTGGCAACTCCGGTCATTTTCTAACAAGATACGGGTGCCACCTCATTGGGCTTTGATTGAGGTCTCTGGATACCAAATTCCCCAATCAATGGATTGAGTGTGGCAGTTCCATTGCATGGCTTTCATGTTCACAGGACTTTAAAAAACAACAAAAAAAGAAAAAAACTTTTTTTTTTTTTTAATGGGGATTCATCAAGCGTGAGGTTTACAACACCCCCTGTTGCAGATATTGCTGACCTAAAGAGAATGATTACACATCACTGCAAAAAGTTAATACAGATATTCTCTAACGAACATGGTTGGAACTGGAACACCATTTTAGACATTGTTCGGTTGACAAATGGTGCCCATGTCGAATGTCTATAAAACTTCATGATCTGTTCTGTCAATTAACACAAGTTGTGTATTGATATCATTTATATTAAAACTGTTATGATTATTTGAAATTGGTTACACCTTTATGGGGCACCCTGTATATAGTGAACGGGAAAATTAACCTGTGAGCCAGGGTTTTAGTCAAAGATTTGTTATAAGAGCCAGCCAGGGCCTGGATCTGTTTCTGGGATTTTTGTCATAGCCTAGGCCCATGCTCATCTCTAGATGGCATCTGTGTGTATCACATGCTTATAATTCTATTGCTCCACACTTAAATTAAGGGAACTTCCCTTTTAAAACATTTGCCAGTTTTTCATTACACCACAAATAAATATTGCAAATCATCTGTAAAGACTAATGATTTGCAATACTGATGCAAAATTATTAAATTTTGTTTTTACTGAATGTTAATGTTACATATTTAACAACTGCACACTATATATTGTACCAGATTTAAAAACAAACTAATCAAGGCATGAACAATAAAACATTACAAACGAGCAAGATAAGTTGGGATAATGTATATCTAACAACATATTTTAAATCAAAAAGATTTTTTAACAGCAGAAATGAATGCAATTTTTTTAAATATGAAATGCATCCAACAATTTAAATAGAGCATTTAGAATAGTGTGTGTTACTAGGACAGATTTTTTTTTTTTTATGTGGTCACTTTTTTCTTTTGAGGTTTAAAAACCATCATGAGCATTAAAAGCTCTAAAAAAAGAGTCACCTTTTCCTAATTTAGGGCTAATAGTTTCAGGTCAGTGTCAGCATCACAGAACAAACATACCACCCACACCTTATGCAGGACTTGAACCCATGCCCAACTATAACAATTAGCCATACACAACCACATCAGACCACTCTGCCAACAAAGCAGCAGGCTGAGTCATAGAAAAATTACATAAGTTATGGGAATGGGATAATCTTTTGGCAACTCTTTCCCTGCTTGTTAAAATATCTAGGTAGAAAGGAGAATTTTCTTTCCTCTTGACAGGCTTAAAAAAAAAACCATGAATTTGTACAACATATAAACATAACAGATCTATCTCACAAATGCATAACAAAACACACATGCAGGTATTTTCATTTAAAATTTTACAAGTGCAAAAATGCAGGTAAGATTTGTAGAAAATAAGAGTGTTCACTAGTAATATAATAAACATCTTTAAAAACAGTTATCAATGTTTAAGATTATGTCTAGAACTACAAGGGCAAACAGTTACAATTGGATTTACATAAACATTAACTGGTTTATATATTAGTAAGTGCTTTCAGAACAAAAATAACACAAGTATTCATTAGGTATTTAACCACTATGTGGAAAATATCAATGCAGTAAGTCAGTTTTGAACGTAACTATTTTGCAGTGTTGAGTTTAATCCATTCTTTGGAGCAGAATGGCTCTGGCTTTAGACCTCCAGCAGAAGATATGCCTGATTAATCATATGTGAACTCATAAAACACTAAATAGCGAACTTTCATAAAAAAGTCCAGGTTGCAATTACTTCACATATTTTCTGTCTTAAACGACATGCTTGGGATTCCATGTTAAAAATATTAGGATACAATGGGGGTAATTCAAAAACTGAGTCAAGGCTTCAACTAGTGCCTTAGATCAAAAAGCTACTGGGAGGTATAATTTCACATGTTCATCTTCTGGACAAACTTACTGGGCAGTGTTAGAATTAGAAAGAAATCTTCTACTGGCCCAGCGGACCACTAGAATTTGCAAACCACTGGTCCACCAAAATGCCCACTGGTCCAGCAAAAAAAAAAAAAAAAAAAAAAGAAAAGAAAAAAAAAAAAAAAGACATTTACAATATATGTAGAAAATAATGCATCATTCATTTCAATGGAATTATCTCCAATATTTTTTAAACCTATCATTAGTTTGCAGCCTAAAAAGAAAACTATACAGCAAAGTAAAAGAAATAGAAATTCATTTTTTAACTTGTAACAAATTAGAAAAAAAAAAAAAAAATACTGGCCATTCGGGCCAGTAAAATCAATAGTTCAGTGGTCCGACTGAAGTTTTACTGGCCAATGGTCAGTGGACCACTAGGTAATTCGAACGCTGCTGGGTACATCTTTTTAATGGCTCTTTAAAAACAATCAATGTGAATTTTCAGAGCATACTGACAACTCCTTTAGCCACATAATGTGGCAACAAAACAAAGACTAAGAAAAGAATTCAACTCATAAATTCTTTTATTTACATAGCTCACAAACAGTTTTAGAGGCATGCAAATTTGTAGGTGCCATAGACATTACAATCTGTATGTTTTTTTTTTTTTTTTTTAATACAGCTTCTACCAGTCAATGTTTTTTTATGTTGATAAAAATGTCTAGTGTTTTCAAACCTGCTCATTTTTAAGCTACACTAATTTTTATTTTATTTTCTGTTTCATGTCCCAATTGCTAATACCTGAAATCTCTTTAGCTTCATTGTTTACATCAAACAACTAATGATAAAATTTACAGTGAGGTTGAACAGTGATCTTTTTAAGAAGTAGTTTGCAAAGAAAAGTCCATTTTCACAGTTTCATAAGATGCTTAGCCCACTTACATCAATTCTTGCAGACAGACACATTTAGCAAGAGTTAATGTCCAAACCATATAAAAAGTTATGTCAACCAGTAATTTCTTTTTTTTTTTTTTTATTGGAGGTTTAACGACCACCGTGAGCAACTCAATGGGCTATAAGCAGTCGCCCGTCCCTAATTTAGGGTCACTGGTTCCAGGGAAGGGAGAGAGCCAGTGCCGTAAGACAAACACAACATCCATGCCAGACGGGATTCGAACCCGGACCCCTTACGGACGAATGATCAGAGGCCAACGCCTAAGACCACTGCACCACCGGGGCGGCCCAGTAATTTCTTCACCTAGGACAAGTTAACCCTGTTTGTTAGCTAACTATTTCAACATATATATTCTATGTACTTAATTCAAATCAAAATCATGGAAACAAAATTAATTTTTAATGAATATATTTGATTGAATGTTAATATTTTAGGGTTGCATTAATTTCCCACAAAAGTAAGGGTTTAAAGCATAATGATTACCAGAAGTGCCATAACAAAATCAACACTACAAATAAATGTTTAAAATGGAAGGGTGATTTTATAAAAAAGAATCATGTGTTACTGAAATGCACATACATGAGGAATTAGTTGAGTGAATGAAGGAAATGTAAATATCGTCAATAGAACTACCATACACAAAGATCATATTTTCCTGTAGTGAAAACTGAGCCAAAGTATAAATCGGTAGTAAACCGATTATAATTCCTAACTTAAAAAATGAATGAAAAATTCATACAATTAAACAAAATCTTAAAAAGAACTTCGGGCAAACGTGATGTGAAGTACCAATGCAAGGCTCCTCATAAATGAACAAAATACAGCTTTCCTAACTTTTGATATCTGTACTATGGAATGAAAAGAGTGACAGCTACAGAAATAAAGAGCAACTGGAATAGTTAAATATTTAAGCATCAGGCAAAATGATGAATGGTATGGAAGATACGTAGAAAACAGAATGGACAACAGTAACATTTTTTTGTTTCAAAATATGAAGGAAGACAGCAGTATATTTTCAAAAATGTCCACATACAATTTTTTTTACTGACATGAATTAATCTGCACTTTTCATAAGTATCCTTCACATGGGAGTTACACGATGTCCTATTTAGGTTGCAAATGTGGCAAATTTTGCATAAATGATGAAGCAACAATTCAAATTCAATTTAATTTCAAGTCTTGAAATGCTACAATCCAGGTATATATGAAAGTGTAAAACCAAAATATCTATCTACAAAAATACCACCATTTTACGGGGTAAGGGGGGGGATCTTCAAAAATGTAAAGAAAAGAAGCTTGATTTTCATATCTATATAAATGCCTTCATCCATTCTTCATACATACACATGCTTGCATAATCAAGGGGGAAACAAGAAGTCTTCTGATACGCAGTGTTCTGATAACAGGTCCCAGACAATCGCTTGTTCATAAGTTTTATTTTCCCTACCTCAACACTGGATATAACATGCAAAGAGCCTCTTTCTTCACATAGAATTTAAAAATACTTTTGAATGTATTAAGCAATTTTCAGATTGTATGGAAGATTGGCAAAGAAGGGTTGGATTACAGAAAATTACCAGCAACACCAGAGTTGAAGTATGGAGATTAAGTATCCCCAGAAAGAGTTATTTTCCTTAAAACTGAGTTTATGTACTTGAACATGACAAAATCTATGGGACATGGCTACTCATTCAGGAGTATATATTTAGGAAAATAAGCATCTGCAACATAACACCAAATATCCCCCCCCACCACACACAGTCACACTTATTTGATATTAACCAAAACAATTTACATTGATCATAAGGAAAAAGAATCCATACACGAATAACAAAGAACAAAAAGTGGCAAAAAGGAGGCTTTGCAATGTGAATTGCTGATAATGATGTTAACGACTATACACAATCAGTAAACAGTGACTGACAATGCTTAATGCTTACCCACATTAAATGGAGAAATATTACATGGCAAACTGTTTTTGATGACATATGAAACAAGTTCAAGTTGATTAATAACTTAAAATTACAATTTATGGTACCAGAAATACCTGAAAAAGATATTTAAAACACTTTCCTTGTTTCTCCCTCTCTGTTCGAGCAAGCATCAAAATCAAAACATTATAATAATGTTCTTAAAAATTAAAGTGCTTATTTATTATCTATATTACACTATCCATATCCATCCTGCTGTCATATATATTCATATACGGTATCTGTGTTCATTATTCACACTACATATTTTTTAAGTTGTCTAAACCTAACCACACCTGCGGGTTGTGGGCTTAGAATTGTACCCTCCCTCAAAATTGAGGGCCTTACCCACCCAATACTCTGAAAAATTCTTAAGATAAGAGAAAGAAGATTAATACTTTTTCAGTAACTGCAGAACAAAATTTTGGAGTGTCCTATTAAAAAGCCCTATGTGAAGTTTCATCATAAATTTTATAAATTGTTGTCAGCACTCGCCCCCTCATCATTAAGGTCTTCTACATCTTATCACTGTGGGTATTGCATGGTCTTGATATATCACTGTGAATTGGGTTTCTTACAGGTGAAATACAGAATGGTTCCTTTGATGTGAATTTTGCATTCCAATGATGAACTTCTTTCTGCTCTCGCTCCCAATTTTTGTTCTGGTGTCACTATTCAACCACGTTTCAAGTTTCCTGGGAGCCACATTTGTCGAAGGTAGTTACTGCACTGCATATTTCTAAATGTGAAACAGAAAATTTGATCAACTCATAGTAGCCTAGCACCAACACACACTATAAGAGAAAACAGCACTAAGCCATTACATCCACACTTAGAAGCCTAAATAAAGTACAGCGTCCATCTATGACAATATGGCTCCAACGCATCCTTAAAATCTGGTTGAGTTAGAGACCATTTCTGTGTGTTTAATACTTAATGAACTTATTTACCATAATAGCAAAAATGAACAGAGATTGATAGAGCCATATATGGCTACATTATTAGATGCATAATTACTAAAATTGAGTTTGTGATTCATTTTTAACATTTTATGCATTTTTAAAAAAAACTTTAGTTTTCTTACATACCTAAAAATGAAGAAAGAAAGAAATGTTTAAATTAATGACTAATTCCCAGGGTTTTTTTTACTATCGGTAAATTGAAGTACAAAATGTTTAGTGGATGCATGTACTTTCATAACGAAAACACATTCTTCAACTTCCAAATCCATAAAATATACAGCATCTCCTAATTTTCACTGCCATTTTTATGAAATTTGAAATACTATTATTCTAAATACAAACACTATTCTAAAAATAAATTATCAATAATAAAAAAGACTTGTACAGATTGTGTTTTCATCAAACAGCCAGATCTAAAGAATAACATCTTTCAATGCAAAAATTTCAATCATATAATAATTTTGAAAAACATAGAATAATTGCAACTACTCAGAATTTCTCCCAGATACTTAAAAAAGCACAACCACAGCATTACCATTCTGCTGAGCTTATATTTAAATGTCAAATGTTAATTCAGTAAGTACGAGTTTTAAATAAGGAATATCACACATCAGAAGTTGACATAAATAAAATATCGTAAGTAAAGTATCTTGTCTTAACTCTTGAATGACACATTTTTCCTAACATTTCAAAACTACATATCAACCAGGATAAAGACAAATATTCCTACAAAGTACCATGACATACAATTATTCACATAAATGTATGACTTAAGGTAGCACAACAGCAAAACAAGTAAATATGAGAGAAAAAAAAAAAAACCTACTGTACATTTCTTGGCAAGTTATGTGGGACATATTTTAGTATTAACAACAGTAAGCACAAAATGTATAAATAGAAATGTGTGATATTATTTAATGTGATACCAGATCTACATTACATCCTTTGTTTTTATTCATAAATTTGAAATACAATTTTGCTTAAAATTCAGAACTTCCTTTTGGTGATCCAATCTTAATAAAAGAGATGGACAGCTTTGGAGAAACATACAATGAAAAAAAAATAAAAAAATGTAGCAGCCATGTTAATCATTCAAATACTGCAATTTACTGATCATGAAAACATAAGATGCAATTTCCCTCTCTTTTTTAAAGAAATAGCCCATTCTGATCAATTCTCCCCATTTAACTCATTTTATCGTAATTTCAACCACAAATATATATGGTTTCCATTAACTAATATCTTGTGGATCTTCACGAAGATCACGAAGATCCACAGGATGTAGTGCAATGCCCCGGTTTACTTCCCTAGCAACTTTCCAACAATGCACCCAATTAGAAAAAGGGAAGTTACGTAAAAACAGAAATTTGTTGGTTTAGCTACGAAGACTTACCACATGATTATAAACAGCAGCTTATAACAAAAGTAAGTTTCAATTTATACACAAATTCTTTTACATAAGTTCAACAAGAACAACAAAAAAACAACACTTATTTGTTCTGTTTCTTACCCTGTGTGAAACTGCAAAAGGCAAATAAAATGTGACTTAAGCTTTGACTCTCAAGCAGAGGCTCCCTGAACAATTATGGCATTTGCTTTTGAGCAGAATGGTAGATACTGAGATCCATTATGCTGAGTATGATGGCATTGCAGTGTGTCATAACAGTCTGGGAAGTTCTCCGTTGCAAGGCCAACTTTCAAGCGACAATACTGTGACACACCAAATAGCAAGCATACTAACATGGCAATCTTCAAATAGAAAACTTTTCCACAAGTAAATCATCTTATTGTTGGAAGTATGTGTTTGTATGCATTTAACACCCAAAGAAATATATAGTACAACTTAAAAATTCAAAATACATACTGCAATCAATAACATAATCCCTTTCAAATGGTTAGACTGCACAGTAAAATATCAAACAGGAAAACACACTTTTGAAAAATTTAAACTCTCAAAATCATTTGCAAGTCAAATTAAAAGGAGTGAAAATATTTTTGACTGCAGCAAAAGAGCAAGAATAACTTTATTTAAAACTAATCCCGCAATGAATGCAAATGCAGCTGAAATGATTTGAAGTCTGAAGAAATAAAGAAAAGAAATACATACATCAAAACAAGTAACTAATAATTCCATGGGCTTCACAGACTTGGAAAGCTATCAGTAGTGCTCTAGCTTATTTAGTTTCAGTAACAGGTGTGTTCAAAAGACCTGGCAATACTCAGTATAGCTGGGTATTCATTTGATTTCAAGACACCTTTTTATGTTCAGAAAGTAGGGTACTTTTTAGAAAGTGAACTGCCTTTCAATGTATTTAACTTTTGCAGCCAGAATTAGCTTTCTGAACACTTTCCTTGCTACATCAATTTTGTTATTAGAATATTCCATTACTTCACACTAAGAAAACAAACTCCACACAGTTCCTGGGTTTAAAACTCCTAATGTAAGATTGCATTTAGAAATTGCAAAATTTTTAAAAACTGGGTGACATGAGAACAGTTTTTCCTCTAGTGTGTACTGGCTCATTATAGCCAAAGATCAAATATTTTTTAAACAAGGACTCAAAACAATGCAACAATATTTTAATGCAAGACATGTAACAAATAGGACAAACTTAAGTAATGAAAAAGGAAGTGTGTTGTGTTTAGTGTTCTTGATTAACTAGATACCAAAATTAATTTAATAAGCTCAGACGGTTGTTGAGGAAAACACTAGTTAAAATTTTGAAAGCTTACAAAGTCAAATAATTTGAAGATAAAGACAATTGTTTTTACAATGTACACACACACACACACACACACACACAGCATTAGAATGCCTTTCACGAAAAAATAATGAAAATATAAAAAAATAAAAAAAATTACATACTGAAAAACAACGGATAAGAAAAGAATACAGTTATTGAGAGGAAAAACTGTTTAGGGAGAATGGACTGGAAAAGAAAAAGACTAGCAGCAATACCTACAAATAAATTATCAATACATGTTAAAACACATTTTTAAAATTTTTCTATACCTTAACATCATTAAATATTAGTTTATATCTCACAAAGAAACAAAGTATCACCATTTTATAGTAACATAATGAAAATTAACAATTTTTAAGCTGAACTTGTTAATTCAGCTGGATTTTAAACATACAATGTTTATATATATTAAAAATCGTCAAATCATTTAATGCTGTATAGCAATAAGTAATGGAATACCTATGTCACAATTTTCTTGCCACATTATATGAAGCATAATTACAGTTCACTGCAACATCAGCACTAGGCTGCATTTTTTCACTTTAGTATGCTCACCATAAAAATTTACCTGGGATAACTATGTTTAATACTGTACAACTAACCCTATTCAAAATCCAAACTCTGTCATTCTACTCATGTCTCACAAAAATAGTGTTTAGACAGAACACGTTATATGAAACTGCCAAGGCCTGAACTAATCCTCCTGTCATACGACAGCGAAGCAATGAATTCTTATGATGAACAATGCCTCCAAAAATATTTTCCATTACTTTGCAAGATTATACACATACATAATACTTTGATATAAAAATTAGTTTGAACTTGTAAAACATAACTGCTTTTAATTTGATTTTACATTGTAAGCAATTTAATTATATCAGCTGCAGACCTTTCTTGCATCTGTTGATATTCCAAAAAATCTTCTTTTTTTTTCCATATATTAACATACAATGTGTCAGTACACTAATGCAATCATTACTGTATATGTACAGCCCACTGAATACTGACAATCTCGGGACTACCCTCACTGGTCTGAGCTGCGTCCCAAGGTACCAGTGCTGCCATGAAAGGAAAACTGTTGAAAATATGGCTGCTCCATTTCTTCAGTGATGGAATTCAATGGCCCTTGGTCAGGGGGTGTTAGCTCTACAGATTCACCAGTGAATTCCTGATCAAAGTACCTAGTGTCAGTGTCAGATGTTACTTGCGGTTTAAATGGAGGAGTAACCTAAAAATAAAGTTAAATTACACTTACAGACAGAATAACCAATTACAAGACCTGAAATATATATACAGTCAAAACTCTTTAAACAGCCAGTCACTTTTTTGCCTGCAACAACCCAGGAATGGATTTTCCTGAATACCTGCATATTGAAAATTCCCACGATGACCTGCCATCTTGCTGCCCATCAACCACTAAAAGCTCCATATTTTTCAAAGCATGATAAACAGCCTTTTAAAACCATCATCTGCACAAAAAGAATTAAAGAAGCTTATAGCATGAACCCTTCACTTGCCATTCAAAGAGTGTACTTTCCATTCTTCCTTTCTATCTCACAGAATTTTCAATGAAACTCTGACAGATGTTTTGTCACTCCCCAATGCTTTTATAATGGTATGTTCCTTTGCTTGCAAGAGTGGATTACTATATTTGAAGCACAGAGATTCTTTAAAGCTTCGTGGCTATTAACATGTATGTGTGGGTTTATCAGCACCCATTAGTGCTTTCAAGGTGATGGGATACAGGAGTGCTGTCATACATCCTATGAACTATCCTTCTGCTTAAAAGGTAAAAAGCCACCCCACATGGTTGTCAAGTGGAAAACAGCTTTTTATCATTCAGTGCGTTTACTGCATTCAAGTGCGGTTTACCACATGGGTAGGGAATTGTTATAGGTGTGACTCCCGCTTATCTGTCTCATTTTCAACTGAATTCCACAGCAATGGGGAATTGTCTTGAGCGTTCATGAACAAATTTTAATTAACGAGTACATACATGAAAATAATTGTTCCTCAAGCCAGCAATTTATTGCAAATCACTTCTCATATTTATATGAAAAACATATTAGCAGGTGAACAAGGGGGATATCCTTAACACGTTTGCTGTCACTGTGTTATTTTAGCGGCAAGCTTTTATGCATTTGGATCAACCTAGCCATGTGTCCACATCTCATAGCTTTGCATGACTTCACTACTCTAAAGTACAAGAAAATTTATCCATAATCGATATTCATAATTACGAGGGTTGCACCGAAAGTAATGCAAAAGTGGGCATAACTTTGTTATTAACTGACAGAGATCATTCAAATTGCACGTGTTGGTAGAGTACTCTTCCTCTATAGTAACCCTTCTTCATTGCAGGTAAATAACGGATTCCAAGCAGCAGCAGCGCCGTCATTGAGTTTTTAACGAAGGAAGGGTACAGGCTGTCTGACATCCACAGAAGGCTACAGAATGTTTACGGAGATGACACCATTGACAAGAGCAATGTGCACAGATGGATGAAGAAGTTTAAAGAAGGGGAAACCAGCATTGAAGACAAACCACGCAGTGGCAGACCATCATTTGCGACCACTGACACGAACCGTCAGTGAGTGGACGAATTGATTTGTGCAGAGAGACGAGTTGCAATCCGCGAGCTTGTTGCACAACTTGACTGTGATCACAATGCCATACAGAAGATGGTGGAAGACTTAGGGTATTGGAAAGTGTGTGCAATGTGGGTACCTCGGCAGTTGATACCTGATTTGAAGGAGAGAAGGGTGGAAGTCTGCTCTGATCTGCTGGAAGCATTTGAAGCCAATGAAAACACATTTTTTTTCCGATCTGGTGACAGGAGATGAAACGTGGGCATATCTTTACAATCCGGAAACAAAGAATCAATCCATGGAATGGAGTCACACCTCTTCACCAAGGCCTAAGAAGTTCAAAACCTAGTGATCAGCACAGAAAGTCATGGTGACTGTTTTGTGGGACGACAGGGGTGTCATTCTCCTTGATTTTCTGGAAAGTGGCCATACCGTGACTAGCGAGCAGTACATTGAGACACTCAAGAAGCTTAGAGAAGTCATTATGAGGAAGAGATTGAACAAGAATCTAGAAAGGATCCACATTCACCATGACAATGCAACACCACACACCTCTTTGGCAACAAATTAGGTGATTAGCAAATTAGACTGGTCGATGATCCCCCATCCACCCCAGATCTGGCACCCTTCGACTTCCACCAGTTTGGTCCAATGAAGGACGGCTCTGGGAACAATGATTTGATGACATAGACGAAGTGAAAGTGGCTGTGAAGAAGTTGGTACAACAGTCCACACCTGAATTTTTTCAAAGAAAATTTGAGAGTTGGGTTCAATGATGGTGCAAATGCCTCGCTTGTGATGGAGACTATGTTGAGTAGTACCTTTGTATAGAGAAAGAGTTACTCTACCAACATGTGAAATATGAAGGACCTCCATCAGTTAATAAAAAAAGTTATGCCTACTTTTGCCTTACTTTTGGTACAACCCTCGTACAGTTCTGCCAGTAATGAAATATTATCCTGATATCAATGTAGACACTTACTGGATGTATTTCTCAAAACACTGTTGCATATAAAACAAGAAAAATAATACAAACGCAAAGAAACTCCATAAACGGTAACATGATGCACAACTGGATAAAAACAAAATCCATAATTTGATTTGGGTAGGAAAACAAAACAAGACCAATGCGTGGTCAGAACTTGTATGCTGCACTCTTCATTTTCACTTTCACTGCTGTCATACTACAGTTACTAAAAGAATACATTTCTATACTTGATGACAAATTATCGGGATCACCTATTTCCACAGCAGGCTGTACCCGCCAAGGAACATTTGGTTGAGAGGGACCAGAGATAGAGCATCCAAATTTATCCATTGTTTCCATAAAACTAAGTATTGAAGTCAATATGGGTTTCCTTGAAATCCCTTTAGCCTCCTCAATTGGCCACTCTGTTACATATAAGGTGGAGCAAGCCCTAGTATTATGAATAAAACAAATAAATGCCAAAAATGGTGTCATCACAGATGAAATTATGTATTTAAGAAAAGGCTCAGAAATTTGGAGTATAGCTAGAAACTGGAAAATGTCCATATCTAGCTTTATATATAAAGCTTCCTACTAATAACAAAATTTAAATTATTATCACTTAACATTGGCCATGGTGATATGTATTGGGATCAGGTTACTCATCCTTGTCGAAATATGGTTCAGAAATTTCATGACTTCCTCGTTTCTCCGAATTTTCATTAAAAAAAAAAAAAAAAGAGATAGAAAAAAAAAGAAATCTGCTGTTTGAAAAGACCTTTTCACTATAGGATTTTTATCCATTCAACATACACATAAAAAACTTAGACCCCCCCACCCCACCCCGCCCAATACTTTTTTTAAATAATGTCATTGTCACTTACCCTTTTTATACTGTCACCATTTCTTACTGCCAGAAAAACATATGAAACAAACATTGGTGGTTTTTAAAGAGGCCTGACTGTATATTTCACATAACTAAACACATACTACAAAAATAAAAATCTGCATAGTGGCAAGAATGAGGAAAATGTTATCACACACTTTTAGAAAAAGTTAAAAATGTCTTATCAAATTAAGACACTTCTCTGCAAAAATATGCAAACTACATACAACATAATATAATGGTGATATATCTCAGCATTTTATTTTTCATACATTAAATATTTTCACTTAAAAAATAAGGACTTTTAAGAGCCCTTGAAAACATCTTTAAGGGCATTACAAATTTTGCGTGCATAAATATACTTTTTACATATGACTTCAATATGCAAATAAAGTATGCTGATGAAGTTTGCAACATTTTTTATCATATAACACAAGTTTCTGGATGTCTCAACTTAGACTTACTATGATTTGAAAGACAGTTCACAATGACATCATAGGGAACAAAGCAAATGCACCACAAAAGTGGTAGGCACTAAACTGCAACTACTGAATTTCATGTAGCCAGAACTCTACTCAGAAAAATTAGAAATAAGAGCCATAAAAAAAATAAAAACTTTTAAGGTATAGAATTTTTGAGGAAGAAAACCATATTGGAAATACCGGTGAATTATGACCTACATCCACGTCTGGATGGAGATGGTTAAATAATGCTACGATCAGCTAGCAAAAAAAAATCTGAGGTTTCAGATTTATAGGACCTTAATTGCTTGGAACTTCACTGTCCTAGGTGGTGTAATGGTTAGCATACTTGAACGGAAATCGGGAGACGCGGGTTCTATTCCCACTCCAGAGCGATGTAATTTTCAAGTTTTCTAAGGATTTGTTACACAGAAGACCAGTAACCACAGGCAATTTTCAGTGCATAATTCTGATTGAATTGAATATATGTGCAGCCCGAATATAATGCCTTGGACTTTTAAGGACCACGAGAACCCTGTAACACTGCCTTTTTTATACACATATGGCCTTAAATACAATTTTCTTTACATAAACTATAACCATAAATCATGCAATAGTCATTGCTAAACCTGAATATCAGGATACTGAAATTTTGATTTTTCTCTTTTCAAATCTCATCTGGTTACCTGAAAAGTGATGTGATGGTGATATGTGGTGGAGAGTAAGAAGCACAAAACAATTCAGAAAAACAAGAGCCTGGAAATAAGTTAAGAAACTGTGAAACGTCCAAATTTTGGGATATGTTTTGCGACACTGACACATACCGCACAGTATTACTATATAATTTCAACACAATTTTCCCACCACAAATTTTACTGCAGGACATAACAATACAACAACCCACCCCATGAGAATTTAAGGCTGAAGTTACCCACGTTAATTCAGGGTTAATAGTGTCAACATAGAGAAACAACTATAACCACAGAATAAAGTTACTATCCACATCATATAGAACTACATCTTAAATCCTGTCATAAATGAAACTAGAGCTTTAATCATAAGAACACAGGATGGTAGAAGACTACTTCAAACCACCCATGAGCATAATGTGGAAACCACAGAGAAGAAAATACAGATTGAATGCAGTTAATATGCTTAATAATGTTGCCCCATGCAAGTGATTTGCTTTTTATTCCAAAGCAATGAAACCTTAATCAGGAGCAGTACCAAGAAAATAAATGTTTTAACCAAAGTTGAAGCAGCAAACTTTTCATAGTCAGTCAAAAATAACTTCACACACAAAATTTATATTTCATAGTAAATTCTTTCAAGTTGATATGCTACATTTCTTTCAAACTGAATTAAAAAACAACTGCAGAAATGAAAAATTAAGAATGATTTAAAGGCAAATCTTAGGAAAATTGTGAATGTTGGGGTAAATAAATAATTTATCATTCAAATGCCCATTACTCCCCCCCCCTTCCCTATTAAAATAATTTTATAAAAAGACAAGATTTGTTACATGACACAGTGAATGTATTTGCTGATGGAAACAGAGATGTTGGTTGTTCTGGTAGCACTGGTTACAGACAGATGGGGTAGGATTATTTGAGAGGGGTGGTGAGAACTAAAAAGACCATTGTTTTCCATTAAATGGCACCAGCTAGCGTTGGGGCGGAGAATTTGCTGACAGGTAATGAATTAAAATTACCACACTTCATTCAAATGCCAAACACATGAAGAGGCACTGCCAACACTGAGAATTGGTTCACTCGGCAATGTGCTCTTCGCACTTTAAACCATAACAAATTAGAAACTATGCACATAACTGACTCATTTATATCTTCATTTTTGAATATAATACCACATACCTACATGTGTGTTTACTATATAAATATACCATATATTAGAGTGCCACTCTATTATAAGGAAAATATAAATTAAAAAAATATTTCAGGTCTAACACCCTACATTTGTTCCTTATAACATATAGTACAAATATGAAAAAATTTCAACCTAATAAAAATATATTTTGAGGTTTCAGGGCATAGTTGAATTTTAACATGCTTTTTCCTGAATGTATTTGTTATCATTGTGAATATCATATCACTCCACAGAAGTCAAGGTCAGTCAATTTCAGCCACACTTAAGCATAGAATGTGGACTCCTTGGTAGATTTTTCGAAGCTATTAATATGAAGTAAGATTTTTAAACTTGTACCTTCGTGCTGAAATATCAATATTTAAACAATAAGATTACATTTAACAGTGCAAGACAGAAAATATAACAAAGACAAAAATATATGATTTTGGGTGAAATTTTAGCAATGTCTTGACTTCCATTTTTGGAAATTTTTGCCTCCATTTTTAAGCTTAAATAAAAAAAAAAAAAAAAGGGAAGAAAATGATATCTATCAACAATATAAGGCAGCAGATAAAACATCACAAGAAAAGCATTTAAAGTATTTATTACAGAGAAATTTCTGCTCAGTTTAACTTCTGTTATGCCTCTATTTCAAGCTAAAATACAAAGATTTATGGAACAAAATGTAACAACAAAACTGGATAAAGGGAGCATGGCAAGAAGAAGAAGAAGAAAAAAATGACTATTGGAAAAATCTTTACTCCATTTAACTTCTGTTTTTGGAAAGTTTCGAAAGATGGAAAACTTGCATCCATGTATGCAACTTCATTCCTGAACTACACAGTTCATGAAGTCAATGCTCCGAATATGGAACATGAAATTTTTTTTAACTCTTATATACGAGCTTTTTACTTTTGTACGGATGATGGCATACATAAATACCAGATCCAATATGTGCAGGTACTGATGTCAGCAAATTTAATAGTACTGTAAGCATCAAAGGCTCAGTGAGGGAGAGGAAGCATCAGTTGCCCCAAACACCAGTCCATGCGAACAATGAAAACAAAATGACATTGCTGATAGAGTTAGTAATGTGTCATGGCAAGCAATTAAGTACAAGAAAATGAACTTTTCACAAGTATAAAATTTCTTGCAGTTGAATGTGTATCTCCTTTTAACTTGATGAATGTCAGTCAGATAAGTCACATTTGTTCATTTTGCAAGTTAAAGGGTCAACTGAATTACGCTTTGAATATTTCTTGATAATTTGCAACAGTCTCTGGTGATTGATTATATTTGTTATTAGCAATGTGTGCCACCAAGAGACTGCCCATGTAATGTGATCCACTTCCATTGCAAAAAGCTACGAAGGTCTACTTCAAAGAGGAAAAGGTTTCTCAACTCTTCCCACCAAAGTAAACGCAAACAAAACAGCAAGTATGAATGAATGAATGAATATGAGAGAGAGAGAGAGGGGGGGGGGAGATTTTCTACGGTGTTAAATTCTATTTTACAAAGATGCAGCTCTGAAATGCAGAATTTAACTAGGTGCATCTTATGACTGTTTTCGGTAAGATTACAAATTTCAGCCATCATTCACGATATACATAAATATAAAAAGAAAAATGTTTTGCAAATTTAGGACTGGTAAAATATAGGTTTGTTTTCTCAAAAATACAGATAGAATATAGCTCTCTGTTAAAAAAAATAAAATAGTACATATATACAGGGTGATTCGTGGTAACAATGGCACACACAACAGCAACTAGGGCCTTTGTGGATCTTTTGGAGAGGTGCCAGCTAGTCTTGTGTGACATTGGCAAAAAGACCCCAACTCACTGGGCTTTGTTCCAGAATCCTTAGGTTGAATGACCAACTGGAACCCTCAGCTGTGGGCTAATCCCCCACACTGATGTACTTACCTGATTAAAAAGACAAAAAGAAATATTAAGAATGACAAGTGTGGGATATGGTGGACCTACCACACTTGAGAAGGACGGTCCACCACGGAATCGACCTGGACTTTCTAAACGGTGTATGAGAAAGAGATCTCAGCCGAGTGAATGTAAGATTGGTGTATGGAATACTCGAGGTATAAATGGCAAGATGAGTGAGGTGATTGAGGAGACGAATAAGTATAGACTGGATGTGCTGTGTGTAAGTGAAACCAAAAAGAAGGAAATTGGGGTAGAAGAAGTGAATGGCACGGTGAGTGTGTGGTCTGGAGTATTGGATAATGTGAGAGGACAGGCTGGTGTAGGTGTGATTTTAAGTGAAAAGATGAACAACTTGATTCACTATAGTTGTGTAAGTGAGAGAATTATCTGGATTAGTTTGAAAGTGAAATTTCAGAGAATTGAAATTGTTGTAGTGTATGCTCCTTGTGACTCGGAACCTTCGGATAAGAAAGAAGATTTCTGGAATGAGCTAAAAGCTGTTCTGAGCCAGTTTGATGCTAAAGAAAAAGTTATAATAGCAGGGGATTTCAATGCTAGAGTAGGTGTGCAGAATGCAATTTCTGACAATGTTCTGGGTAAGTTTAATGATCCTTGTGTGAATGATAATGGTGAAAGATTGATTGAACTCTGCATTGAGAATGGTTTGTGTGTATCTAATAAATGTTTCAACCACACGTATATCCACACATATACTTGGGAAAAATCGTACTCTTGGTCAAAAGAGTGTGATAGATTTTGTTGTCTACGATCAGCGTCTGAAACGCTTAGTTGTTGACACCAGTGTGATGAGAGATGCAGATGTTGGTTCTGATCATTACTTGGTAGTGTCACGAGTGAAACTTAATGTTGGTTGGAGGAAAAGGAATAGGAAGAGACCCAGGATAGAAAGAATAAAGGTTGATAGGCTCCTTGAAGATAATCAGTGTTATTCTGACTTACTCAGTGAACAACTGAAGGAGCTGAAGTCTGGTGAGAGGGATGTAGGAAAGAAGTGGGAATGTTTTAAGAACTGTGTTGTCACTGCTGCTAAACAGGTCTGTGGCACCACAATTTTGGGTAACAATAGAGGTAATGTTTGGTGGAATAGTGAGATTGAAGAGGCAGTAAAGATAAAAAAGGAAGCCTATTTGGGGATGTTGCAAGGTAGAGTCTCTGTGGATGAATATCGCTGTAAGAAGCGTGAAGCTGCTAAGCTGGTTCGCCAGAGCAAGGCAAAAGATAGGAAGGAGAAGGTGGAAAGGAATGAAGTGGCTTTTTGGAAAGATAGGAAGTCTTTCTGGAAGTACATGAGACTCAGGAAAAATAGGGGAAACAAAGTTGTAAGTTGTGTGAAAAATGAGATCGGGGAAATGATAAGGGAGCCCAATGAGTTAAGTGAAAGATGGGGTGAATACTTCTGTGAGTTATTAGATCAGGAAAGCAAAGACGATTCTGAGACAGACGCAGATGATGTCACAATGAGGGATGGAAGCACAGGAGGGATTCTCAAGAGAAGAAGTGTGTAAAGCTCTAAAATCTCTTCAGAATGGTAAGGCTGCGGAAGTTGATGGCATAACTACCGAGATGTTGAAATATGGTGGTGACTCTATAATTGACTGGTTAACTGAAATTTGCCAGTTGTGCTGGGAGTTAGGAATGGTCCCTCGGGATTGCAAGGATGCTATTATTGTTCCCTTGTATAAGGGAAAAGGTGATCAGACTGAATGCAAGCACTATCGTGGTATTAGCCTACTAAGTGTGCCAGGGAAAGTGTTTGGTAAGGTTGTTATTGAAAAAGTACGGGGTCTTACATCAAAGAAAGAGTGGGATGTTCAGAGTGGTTTTATGCCTGGTAAACGCTGCACTAACCAGATTTTTGCATTACACATGATGATTGAAAAGTATCTGGCTGTTGGTAAGAAAGTTTTTGCTGCCATCATAGATTTAGAGAAAGCTTACGACCAAGTGAATAGGACACTTTTGTGGAAGGTATTGAATGAATATGGTGTTACTGGGAATCTACTTAATAGTGTAAAAGCCATGTATGCTGGTAGTAGAGCTTGTGTACGAGTGAATGGTGTTTTATCAAAATGGTTTTCTATTGGTGCAGGAGTTAGACAAGGTTATGTAATGTCACCATGGATGTTTAATATATTTATGGATGCATGCATGCGTGATGCCAAAATAGATGATAGTGGTTTACGTCTTGGTGATATCCGTGTGTGCAGATTGCTGTATGCTGATGACACTGTCCTGTTGGCAGAGAGCAAAAGTGATTTGCAGAGTATGTTGCCTCGGATGCATGAAGTTTGCATGAAATTCAAACTGAGTATAAATAAGGGAAAAACCAAAGTTATGGTGTTTGAGAGAGGAACGGGTAGCACTAAATGTAATGTAAGTATAAATGGCACTGTGATTGACCAGGTAAGTGAGTTTGTGTATTTAGGAAGCATGCTTGACAGAGAGAACAAATTGGATGGTGAAATTAGTAGGAGAGTGAATTCTTCACTGAAAGTCACAGCTGCTCTGGGAGGTTTTCACAGGAATGATGGGTACTCTAGAGAATCCCCCGCATAGCTGCGTATGAAACTGTAATTGTTCCAACTCTGATGTATGGCAGTGAAACCTGGGTACTGCAGAAGAAAGATAGGAGTTGTTTGTGTGCTGGAGAAATTAGTTACTTATGTGGGGTTTGTGGCAAGACACGGTCTGATTGTGTCAGGAATGAAGATGTGTTGCAGTTGTGTGATGTTAAGCAAAATGTTGTTAGCAAGGTGGAGACCAATATGCTTCGGTGGTTTGGCCATGTTGAAAGAATGAGTGATGAGATGCTTACTAAGAAAATATTTTTAGCCCAAGTGGCAGGAAGGAAAGGCAGAGGAAGGCCAAGGAAGACATGGGTGGATCAGATTCAGAAGTGTCTGCATGAGAAAAAGATTATGAGTATGAAGTATAAAAGATCTTGTGTATGGTGTGTAATGGATATCAGTGAAGCCCGAGTTGTATGTCAAGATCGCTGTAAATGGAAGTTTGATACGACAACAGTAAGTAAAAATATCTGGTAGTTTGTATTTCTTTTTGGAGCTAACCTCTGAATCTCAGAGAACAGCTTAGTGATATATATGTATGTATGTATGTATGATTCACAAAGAAGTATACAGTTTCCAGATGATGTAAAACTGCAACAGTTGAAGACACGGACCACAACTGCGGTTAGGTAGATGTACTTATAAAGTTTGTGACCCACTACTGAGGGAAGTGACGTAGGCAATAGCGAGCGTGTCACGAGACTAGTCAGTTGATGAACATCTTCTTCACCAATGGATTGGACGAGCCATGGACTACAACATGCCACTGACCCAATGACCACCCAGAAGTCCTGACTTAACACCTTGTGACTTTTTCCTGTGGGGGTACGTAAAGGACAAGGTATTTACCCCTCCCCTTCCTGTTGATCTAGCGGAGCTGAAACAGAGTATCACAGCCACTATCACTGCACTTGATTCAGATATCTTACCTCGCGTTTGGGCGCAAATAGATTACCCGCTCGACGTGTGACTAAGGGTGCACACACAGAACGTCTGTGACCGTCTAAAAAAAAACTTGAAACATTCCCCTACAATTCTGTCACAGGTAACATAAAATATCTTACATTGTTCTTGTTTTATAGTGCATTGAAACGATATACTTCTTTATGAATCACCCTGTATACTATTCTTTAAACACTGCTCACCCAAGCAAGAAACGAGCTAGACTAACTCCCCACTGCAATTTTTTGCCATTTGTGACAGAGATCGACAGGGGGAGCCAAGCTATAAATAATTTTAGAATTACCAGCTTCAAAACAGCAAACTTCTAAAGTTAAACAAATTGAAAAAAGTCTGAGCCTTTTCTTTCACAACGGTGATCTCATCATCCCCCCACCCCCCAAGAAAGAAAAACCAGTCATTTTGGAACAGATGCATGATGGGCTGTAACATTAAGGTATCCACTAACAACCAATTCGCATATCACTCAAGGGAGAGTAAAACATGGATTTCTTTTCGGCCTTGTTCGTAATGCAGTTATTGAGCCCACAACAGGGAAAACCACAAAATTCAACAACACTACTATTGTACACTTCCTCACAGGTGAAATTTAGAGAGAAGTCTCCCTCTTTCCAAACACAAACCATGGTGTAGATATGAATTTCAGGTTAAACAATACTAATCTCCCACATTCAGATTAGCTAACTCAGTGTGGCATGACTGATAACAAAAGTCCTGTTCTGAAACACTCATGGTCTCTTTCACACATTAACACCCACTCTTTCCCATCAACGAGGCTTGAAGGCCTTTTACTGCTTAATAGGGAAGAGTGATACATGTTAAGCAAGGAAACAATGCTGTCATCTGATGATACACAATGTGAGTCTCAAAAATAAGTCAGTGTATTAAAAATAATTTTTTTAAACCACCACCCTCTTCACTGTGCCACTACCTCATTTATCTCTGATGAAAAACATACAAGAATAGCACTTTCATCTCAATGAACAGGATATTATGGTAAGCTGTTCTTTATAATAGCTGACCATATCAAAGTATTGGCAGGAGGTGGAATGGTCTGAAGAAAAAAATCTTTTGTAGTATATTTACTTTCAGCTTTAAACTCAGAGTGGCATTATTCTTGATAACAAAACACAGAAATGAATGGAATTGTGGTATACTTTGTGCAGCATTATCCTTGGAAAATACAGTATTTGTTTCTGGCTGCCTAATTTAGATTAATGATTTTAAGTGCATTATGATGTGAAATTAAATTTTGCTTTGAACAAATTATCAGAATGCATTCAATACAGAAAAGGAACTAAATTTCCGTGGGAAGTTGCTAACTCATATTCAAGCCACTTCTCAAAACCGCTTTTGCAATCAGCTGTGCTGTTGTTTTCCAAGGGATAAAAATTTTATGCCTTGCCCTCAGGAACCAGTAACCTTTACTATGTTACTCGCTAGCTTTATTAAAAGAACCTTCACACTCCATCAAGTACAACAATTTGAATAGAAACAGTCATTTTTTTTATTTTTTTTTTTTATTTTTTTTTTATTTTTTTTTTATTTTTTTGTGAATGCAGTTCATATTTAACCTTACCTTCTTTTCCAGAAGATCTTGCCATGGCATGGCACGAAAAAAGGGTCAAACATCACTTCTTTAGCATCATCGGGGCCACCTCCCAACCTGAAAATGCAAAAAATAATATGCAGTTTTTACAGAAAAGTATAATCTGTAATGAACTCATCTCATTTAATACCAATTTTAAGAAATTTGTAAACAATTTCCTTTTAGTGAAAAGGTTTGCTGTTATTAATAACTCTTTAGAGCTGGGAAATAAACAGAAGTACTATATTTCTTGGAATACAAGAGATTTTTTTCTTCAAAAGTTTGGCCTCGACTTATATACTAAAATTCTCAATGAGAAAAACAAAACAGTGTGCCTTAAATTCAGTCATGATCCAAGCACCCAAAACTCAATAATATTACATTCGTAAGAAACCATTCTAAAAGCATACAAAGTATGATATTCCCTTACTATGAACTTGTTTAAAAGATGCTGAAACAGATATTTGCGTTCGAATAAACATTAAAATCACCATGACCAATTTAGAGTGGCACACCATCATATGTTAATTGCATTCCCTTCACGATACTTCCAAGACCCAGTGGACTGCATTTACTCCTGGACACGCAAAGCTGCCAGAACTGAAATGGGTGCATCTCATTGATCTCGATATGATTAAACCTCCCAAACACGTTGCTGCCAAACAGTTGATAGGCTGGTGACAACTGTGTCAACAGTCAGGGGCACATATGCTTTAAGAATAGTAATGATCAGCTGTTAGCAAAGGCTTTTTCGCTCTGCCAATCTCTGAATTGTATCTCTCAACTGAATTAAAAATAAATGAAATTAAACTGAATTAAAAATAACTGAATTACAGTCCAAAAAAAAAAAAAACAAAAAACAAAAAAAAAAAAAAAACTGCCACATACTTGAATTATTTAGTTTTTCGAAAACTCATAAACCTCATATGCCATTAAGACCAGTAGTAACCATAAAAGGTGGACCACTTTATAAATTGGAACAATGTTATCAAATATAATCAGGCAAGAAATTAGTCATGGACAATTCACTTTGAAAAATACGTTTGATCTAGTAAATAAATTAAGAAATATGCATATCAAATGAACACCAAAATAAGTTTAGATGTCAAAAATAGGTTTCCTTCAATACCATTGAGAAAATTGTTCACTAAGATCAATAATTTCTTTGAACATAAAAATCAAAATAATTTCATTAAAGAACATGGTATTACAACCAATAATTTCTTATTCCAATTAAATTTATATTACAGTTCATTAATTTCAAAATTCAATGGAAAAATACATACACAAAAACGAGGTTTATCAATCGGATCAGCAATTTCTCCAATTCTAGCAGAATACTATTTAAGTTCATTGGAGCAACAGATTTTTGAAGAAAATAAAATAGTGATAGATCTTTATGTCAGATATGCGAATGATATACTTATATTGTATGATTCAAGCAGCTATTCAGCACAAAACATACTGGACTTTTGTAATACTTTGGATTTGAGCATTAATTTTGAATTAAAAGAACAAAACAAAGAAATTCAATATCTAGATATAAAAATCAGCAAAGTTTGGAATTCAATCATAATTTCAAGAAAGAAAAATCCATCATATTACTGAATTTTGGCTCATACCCCTCAAAAGCAGTGAAAATTAACACAGCAAAATATTTAATAACTAGAGATAAATTTGTTTTACTGCTTCAGGCAAGCCATGTGTCTTCCAGTTATTCAGTACATCCAAAACAGGTGATTTGGGTATGTTTAAACGCCACTCGGTTTCTCTTATGGGCAACCCACTAATGCAACACCCAACAATCTTTCCTTTCTCAAAGTCAGTTCTCTCCTGCCGCAATATTTTCACTCGACCTTACCGTGCGATATGATCGTGGTCAGCTGCAGGCTTGTTTTTATACCGTTTGCAGCTGTACTGCGCATCTTAACAACGCAGCGGATCCATTCATTTGCTTTTGAAGGGGTGTCCGGTGACTTTTATCAATGTAGTGTAGTGTTCTCCCTAGAGCCTTTTTACTGGGCGGCCCACCCAGCTAATTTTCTCTGCCGCCCAGTTAAATTTCCTTTAATGAACGCTTTCACAACACACACAATAGTAAGAGTGGAAAACTTACTCCCACATACCCCATAAATATGGGTGAAAATGACTGAAATCTGGGTTGAACATGATTTATCAGTAAGTATTTAATAAGTGCAATCATGTTAAGCAAAGCAGCATTCTTTTCTTTTTTTCTTTTTTTGATGGAGGAAGGGGTCGTTTAAAGTACCATCCAGCTAAAATTTCTTGCCACCCAGCTGTAAAAAAGCTCTAGGGAGAAGAACACTATAGTGTATGAGGGATCAGAATGGGAAGAGCAAGTTCTCATCAGATAAAAATGAAGTGGAAGCAATGACAAAAATGGCCATGAAGTTAATAGACAATGATTTTACAAAAAGAACAACCATTAACATTGTGCAAAATGTCAGACAAAAACAATCTAAAAAGAACAACGCAAAGCTTGAAAAAACTGATGAAATAATCCCGTATATACAAATGGCCAATTATGGAAAATTAAATAAAATCAATAAATATTTAATAAAGAATAACAAAAGTAACCACTGCAGCAGAAAACAAAGTAGCATATTTAGATAATAAAGAAGCACACAGAAATACAATAGACAAGATGGAAAGAAAAAATGTTGTACAAGGTCTGATCAAAAAGTACTGACCTTATTTTTTTATTGCGGCAACCCTTTGAAGCGCGAACAGGACTAACGCATCATTTGACCTTGGATCCTACGCATGTGTGTGATTTTTTTCATGACCGCTCTATCCTTCAGTCATTGTCAAGCAGTTGTGATAATAGTACGTGTACCATGCGTTTGTCGCATTCATGTTTGGAGTGGAAATGGTGGAACGTGTTGATCAAAGGATCTGCATTAAATTTTGCCAGAAACTTGGTGGCACGCAATCAGAGACAATTGAAAAGATAAAGAGAGCTTTTGGTAATGAAGCTATGGATGTTACGCAGATTAAAGAGTGGCATCATCGTTTCAAAGACGACCGAACATCAGTCGAGAGTGACGAACGTTCTGGTAGGCTTTCAACCAGCAGAAATCCGCCCAAAATTGAGGAAGTGTGCTGAATAGTGATGGAAGACCATAGAGTAACAATTCAAGAGATTGAGAGCAAAGTAGGATTTTCATTTGGTACAGCGCAAGCAATTATGACTGATGATCTTCGCATGCAACATGTCGGCGCAAAATTTGTTCCAAAACTCCTCACTAATGATCAGAAGAAAAAACGTCTGCAAATTGCGAGTGACATGCTGGCCCTGATTTTATGAAAAAAATCACAATTGGAGATGAGTCCTGGGTCTACGGTTACGACGAGACAAAGGCACAGTCATCTCAATGGAAAACGAGTCTCCACGGCCAAAGAAGGCACACCAATCACGAAGTCATGTGAAGGTCATGGTGACCGTTTTCTTCAATTACCAGGGTGTAGTACACCATGAGTACACTCCACAAGGACAGACCATCAACAAGGAGTACTGCCTGTCTGTTCTCCGCCATCTACTAGATGCTGTTAGATGCAAGAGACCTGAACTCTGGCAGAGTGGTGACTGGTTGATCCATCACTCCAACCCACGCATCGCACCTCATCCAGAACTTTCTAGAGAAACATAGCATTACACAGGTTCAGCAGCCTCCCTACTCCTCAAACATGGCCCTGTGTGACTTTTGGCTATTTCCGAGACTCAAGATGCCACTAAAAGGAAAGAGATTTCAAGATGCAGAAGACATCAAGAGAAATGCAACGAAGCATCTCATGAACATTCCAAAAAAAGGACTTTGAAAACTGTTTCCAACAGTGGCAACACTGCTGTGAGAAGTGTGTGAACTCAGGTTCCTATTTTGAAGGAGATTCATATTTGAACTAAATATGTGAGCTAGATTTTTTTTTTCCTGGCCTAAGGTCAGATACTTTTTGATCAGACCTCGTATATAAAATTCCACTTAATTGTAACAGTAATTATATTGGACAAACGTCTTGAAAATTGGTAATCAGAATTAAGGAACATCAAATGGCTGTCAATAACAAAGAAAAAAATAGTGTATTAGCAAATCATATGCAGTTATGTAAATGTGAACCTTTATGGGAAAAAATAAAATTTTGGACTATGAATCTCATAAAAACAAGAGACTAATTAAAGAAAGTTATTACATCCAAAAAAACAGTGCCATCAATGAGCCTTCAAAACTAATAAGCGGTGTTTTAAACAACAGAATTACAAAATGCACAATGAAAACATTTCAGTTTAGTAACTGGCAACAAAATTCAAATTCTTCAGGAGTAAAAAAAAAACTTTTTATATTTATTTTATACATTGAGAACAGGCCTTGACTAAAATCTAGAGGCCAGAAACGTCTACAAAAAAAACCCCCAAAGGAACTCAGAGGAAAGGAAAATTAC
This sequence comes from Macrothele yani, assembly GCA_039090855.1. Taxonomy (NCBI): domain Eukaryota; kingdom Metazoa; phylum Arthropoda; class Arachnida; order Araneae; family Macrothelidae; genus Macrothele; species Macrothele yani. The sequence goes on along the minus strand of CM077016.1, from coordinate 67,281,304 downwards.
ATAAAAATTCTTCAACTGGAACTAGAATTTAAATAAATATATCTGGGTAAAGCCTTGAGTAAGTGATTTAATACAAATATTACCATGAGTGAAAGCTAGAAGGCATTGCCAAGACTAAATTTTTTTTTTTTTCTATCCTGCCCCCAGCCTTTAAATCGTAACAAATTAGGACTGTGCCCAGATTTGCCACTTTTATCTTCATTTTTTAATGTAATCCCACCCATTTATGTGTGTGTATTCAGATGTTGGGATGTAAGGTCAGGTGATGCGTAACATCACAGCCTCTCCTTGACAAATGTCAACCCCGCCTTCTCGTGGTGCATCCTGTTCCCACTAAAGGGGCTCTGACGACCGCAAATAGCGGTATAACTATACCATCGGGATCAGAGGAAATGCTATCCCACACTCACCAACCCGCTTGGCCAGCGTGGTGAGTTATGGCCAAACACCTCCAAAATGACTCTACAACTTAAATCTTGGCCCTCAGTCTCCGGCAGCTGGAATGTACCTGGCCAAGGCAGCGGCCAGTGCGACATGAAGGCAGAGGGTGCTAAGAATCCCCGGAGGACCGGACTAGGCTGCCATTTGATGCTGACCTTGGCTACCTACAACGGACGCTCCCTATCTTCTGATTCAAGGCTTCTTGAATTGGAAGAGGAACTACAAAGGATCAAGTGGGACATCGTCGGGCTGAGTGAGGTAAGGAGAAAAGGAGATCTCATTGAACTGAAAAGTGGACATCTCTTCTATTATCGTGGGACAGATACTGGCAGAACTAGTGGTGTTGGATTTATAATAAACAAGAAACTGAAGGATAAAGTGGTAGAAGTTGAAAGTTCCTCTGACAGAGCTGCACGACTCGTTATCCAACTATCGAGAAGATACCAGGCTCAGATTATTCAAACTTATGCACCCACCACAAGTCATCCTGAAGAAGAAATTGAAGAATTTTATGAGGAAATTCGTCATCTAAATAATAAAGGTAAGCAGCACTTGAAGATAATTATGGGAGATTTCAATGCAAAAATAGGGCACCGGCAACAGAATGAAACTTCAGTAGGTAAATTCGGTCACGGCAACAGAAACCAGCGTGGAAATACTCTCGTTGAGTTTGCAGAGGCAGAAGGATTTTTCATCTTGAATTCCTTTTTCAAGAAAAAGCCACACAGGAAATGGACATGGAGACATCCAATTGGGACGACAAGTGAAATTGATTTTATTATGTGTAACAAAAAGATTCGTCATCGAAGACTGCAGTGTGCTAAACAAGTTCAACACAGGTAGTGACCATAGATTGGTGAGATGTAAGATGCACCTCAACACTAAACTGGAACGTGGCAAGCTCATAAGACAAACAAAATGTATTGACATAACCAACCTTAAAAACCACCATAATACTTTCAAGTTGGAACTGAAGAACAGATTCTCTGCTTTAGAAGGCCTAACATCGGAAGAAGTGGATATTTCGGAAGTTAACAGAAAAGTAATCAAAGCTCTTATGGAAACAGCAACAAAATTAGCTGGGTCTAAGAACAAGTTGCATGTAAACAAATTATCAGGAAAAACCAAAATGTTGATGCAAAAAGAAGAGATGAGGACAACTAAAGAAGATGTGACTTCCAAAGTGGAATATATAGAGCTATGCAAGACAGCACGAAAAAGTATCACTGAAGACGTAAGGAAATTCAACTGTGAGCTAGTGAGGAAAGCAATTGAAAACAACCAAAGCCTAAAGATAGCAAAGGGACATCTCAGTAAGGGAAGAAAACAGATTATGGCTCTGAGAAAAGAAGATGGTTCTATAACAAGAAATAGAGGCGAAATTTTGACAAGAGTGAAAGATTTCTACTCCAAATTATATGAAAGGGATGATACATGTACTCCAGACATCATGAAAGGTACCAGAGTTCTTCAGTCCTCCCAGCAGAAGTTGCTCATGCAATCAAGAACATGAAGCGGGGGAAAGCTCCAGGAGAAGATGGAATTACTATAGACATCATACAAGAAGCAAGTGGAGAAATTGAAACAGTACTCGCCCAAATTTTCACTCGATGCCTTAATGAAGGGGAAGATTCCTGAGGATTGGAACAATGCTACAATGATCCTGCTACATAAAAAAGGTGACATTGAGGATCTCAGGAACTACAGACCTATCAGCCTCCTATCAGTGGTTTATAAAATCTTCACTAAAGTTCTTTCACACCGCTTGAAGGTAACACTGGACATGGCTCAACCGAGAGAACAAGCTGGATTCAGGAGTGGCTACAGCACAATAGATCATATCCACGTACTGAGAGAACTAATTGAAAGAGCGAGGGAATATGAACTTCCATTGTGCATGGCTTTTATCGATTATGAAAAAGCCTTTGATTCGGTGAAACCATCAGCAGTTACCACGGCTCTGAAATCCTGCGGTATTGAAGATGCATACATTAATATTATTAATAACATCTATGAAAATGCAAGTGCAAAGATTCGGCTGTTTGAAAATACAACACACATAAAAATTGGAAAGGGAGTGAGACAAGGTGACACCATATCTCCGAAGCTCTTTAATGCTACATTGGAAAATGTCTTTCAATCACTGAACTGGGAAAACAAAGGGATAAAGATTAATGGAGATTATCTAACCCACCTTCGTTTTGCTGATGACGTAGTCATTTTTGCAACTACCCCATCAGAGCTGCAGAGTATGATCCAGGAACTTGCTGACAAGAGTAAAGAAGTGGGATTAAAAATGAACTTTCAGAAGACAAAAGTGATGTTCAATGCTTTTACAAGAAATGAAGATTTATCGATTGATGGAGAAAAACTGGAGACAACAGATACGTATGTTTATCTTGGACAGCAGATATCAAGTGAGGGTCACATTGATGAAGAAATTAATCGGCGTACAAAACTTGCCTGGAGAGCTTTTGGAAGAAACAGCATAATTTTCAAGAGCAATATGCCATTATGTCTTAAAAGAAAAGTGTTTGATCAATGCATCCTTCCAGTGCTTACGTATGGTGCAGAGACGTGGACCTTAACTAAAAGAGACATACAAAGGCTGCAGACAACTCAAAGAAGCATGGAGAGGTGCATGCTTGGTATAACCAGGAGAGATAAGAAGAGGAACTCGTGGATCCGAAAAATGACGAGAGTGGAAGACATCATGATCAGAGTTAAATCCCTGAAATGGCAATGGGCTGGACATACTGCCAGAAGGACAGACCATAGATGGACAACCGAAATTTTAGATTGGATTCCAAGGGACAGGAAAAGACCCAGAAAAAGACCACATGGGAGATGGGTGGATGAAATTCGTAAATATGCGGGAGTGACATGGAGGAGACTGGCACAAGACAGACTGTTGTGGAGGAAACTTGGGAGACCTTCGTCCAGCAGTGGATTGATAATGGTTGACAATGATGATGATGATTCAGATGTTAAAAATTTTAATCCGATGTGGTTGACAAGAGATTGAGGCTAGCGTGGAGAGATAAAGAAAGAAGTCTCAACGGAGTTAAGGTCAGTAAATTTGATCCACGTCATGATCGAGCACACACCCGGAGGTACACTGGCCACACCCATGCTTCACCCTGATTGATAGCAGCATTTTTGCAGCAACGCATAGAACATAAATTTCTTGATACAAATCAGAGCATCAATGAACGCAAAGCTCCAAATTTGAAGTAAAATTTTTCGACTTACCTTCTACATCAAGCTGAAATAGAAACATTTATGGAATAAACTGATACTTAACAACACATGACAGAGGGAATATTACAAGGATTTTTTTTTATTATTATTATTATTAAGAGAGAAATTTTCGTTCCGTCTAACTTCCATTTTTGGAAATTTGTCAAAGATAGAGTTCCGTCCCCCAGGACGGAAAACTTCCACCCATGAATATTACTGTATTTTATTCAGAAAACACTAAAATAAAGTTTTTACCTTCTGCGTTATGCTTCACTCACTATACAGAAAGCAAAGATGAAAGGTAGGAGGCATTGCCAAAACTGAATTTCTAAGAGATATTTATTTACAGGAATGGTGGATTAATCCAGTTTTAGTAGTGAGAACCATATTACTTAAAGTATATATACAATCCAGGGATCCACTCTTGCATTCATGGCAGTGTCTCAAGAAGTCGTCACCTTCAGGAGAAGGTTCACAAGCTTTTTGTTTCGTTCCTGCAACCCGGGATGCACTCGAAAGAGAAGGGACAATGAAGGAAAAATAACACCACGGCTTAATGCTCTCTCCCTCTCTTCACAGCATGCAGCAAAAACTACATGGTTGTTCACTGGTTACAACACAGCAAGTCCTCTCAGCTATCAGAAGAAAGGTTAGCACTCCCCAGTGGATGATAGTGTTCTACCTCGTACAGCTTTTTTCAGTGTTTCCATAAATTGTCCAACTGGCATTACAGACAGACTTTTGACGCTTTCAAGCACTCTCTCTCTCTCTCAGATGCAACAGACAGACTTTTTGACACTTTCAAGCATTCTCCTTTGATTTCCCGGCCTTTCCTCAGACATAAGCACAGCACCTGAATGAAGGGATGCGTCGCCATGAATAGGCCTCTCTGTATACCCAAGAAAGTATTTGAGCTTAATTTTTTAATTACCTTGTGCAGCACAAATCTGCAACAATACCATAAAAAATTAGGCACTATGCTTACAATAGTCACATTTATCTTCATTTTTGAATGTAATGCCACCCTGTTTATACACATATCACTCACTCACTAAGCTGTTCTCTGAGATTCAGAGGTTAGCTCCAAAAAGAAATACATACTTCCAGATATTTTTACTTATTGTTGTCGTATCAAACTTCACCATTTACAGCGATGTTGACATACAACTCGTGCTTCACTGATATCCATTACATGCCGTACACAAGATCTTTTATACTTCATACTCATAATCTTTTTCTCATGCAGACACTCCTGAATCTGATCCACCCATGTCTTCCTTGGCCTTCCTCTGCCTTTCCTTCCTGCCACTTGGGCTGAAAAGATTTTCTTAGTAAGCATTTCATCACTCATTCTTTCAACATGGCCAAACTACCGAAGCATATTGGTATCCACCTTGCTAACAACATTTTGCTTAACATCACACAACTGCAACACATCTTCATTCCTGACACAATCAGACCGTGTCTTGCCACAAACCCCACATAAGTAACTAATTTCTCCAGCACACAAACAACTCCTATCTTTCTTCTGCAGTACCCAGGTTTCACTGCCATACATCAGAGTTGGAACAATTACAGTTTCATACGCAGCTATGCGGGGGATTCTCTAGAGTACCCATCATTCCTGTGAAAACCTCCCAGAGCAGCTGTGACTTTCAGTGAAGAATTCACTCTCCTACTAATTTCACCATCCAATTTGTTCTCTCTGTCAAGCATGCTTCCTAAATACACAAACTCACTCACCTGGTCAATCACAGTGCCATTTATACTTACATTACATTCAGTGCTACCCATTCCTCTCTCAAACACCATAACTTTGGTTTTTCCCTTATTTATATTGTTTGAATTTCATGCAAACTTCGTGCATCCGAGTCAACATACTCTGCAACTCACTTTTGCTCTCTGCCAACAGGACAGTGTCATCAGCATACAGCAATCTGCACACACGGATATCACCAAGACATAAACCACTATTATCTATTTTGGCCTCACGCAGGCATGCGCCCATAAATATATTAAACAGCCATGGTGACATTACACAACCTTGTCTAACTCCAGCACCAATGGAAAACCATTTTGATAAAACACCATTCACTCGTACACAAGCTCTACTACCATCATACATGGCTTTTACACTATTAAGTAGATTCCCAGCAACACCATATTCATTCAATATTTTCCACAAAAGTGTCCCATTGACTCGGCCGTAAGCTTTCTCTAAATCTATGAAGGCAGTAAAAACTTTCTTCCCAACAGCCAGATACTTTTCAATCATCATGCGTAATGCAAAAATCTGGTTAGTGCAGCCTTTACCAGGCATAAAAAACCACTATGAACATCCCACACTTTCTCTGATGTAAGATCCCATACTTTTTCAATAAAAACCTTACCAAACACTTTCCCTGGCACACTCAGTAGGCTAATACCACAATAGTTCTTGCATTCAGTCTGATCACCTTTTCCCCTATACAAGGGAACAATGATAGCATCCTTCCAATCTCGAGGGACCATTCCTAACTCCCAGCACAACTGGCAAATTTCAGTTAACCAGTCAATTATAGAGTCACCACCATACTTCAACATCTCTGCAGTTATGCCATCAACTCCTAGAGCCTTACCATTCTGAAGAGATTTTAGAGCTTTACACACTTCTTCTCTTGAGATCCCTCCTGTGCTTTCATCCCACATTGTGACATCATCTGCATCTGTCTCAGAATCATCTTTGCTCTCCTGATCTAATAACTCACAGAAGTATTCGCCCTATCTGTCACTTAACTCATTGGGCTCCCATGTCATTTCCCCGATCTCATTTTTCACACAACTTACAACTTTGTTTCCCCTATTTTTCCTGGGTCTCATGTACTTCCAGAAGGACTTTCTATCTTTCCAAAAAGCCAGTTCATGCCTTTCCACTTTCTCTTTCCTATCTTTTGCCTTACTGTGGCGAACCAGCTTAGCAGCTTTACTCTTCTTACAGCGATATTCATCCACAGAGACTCTACCTTGCAACATCCCCAAATAGGCTTCCTTCTTTTTCTTTGCTGCCTCATCAATCTCACTATTCCACCAAGCATCACCTCTATTGTTACTTAGTATTGTGGTGCCACAGACCTCTTTAGCAGCAGTAACAACACAGATCTTAAAACATTCCCACTTCCTTTCTACATCCCTCTCACAAGATTTCAGATCCTTCAGTCGTTCTCTGAGTAAGTCAGAATACCGCTGATGATCTTCAAGGAGCCTATCAACCTTTATTCTTTCTATCCTGGGTCTCTTCCTATTCCTTTTCCTCCAACCAACATTAAGTTTCACTCGTGACACTACCAAGTAATGATCAGGACCAACATCCGCACCTCTCATCACACGGGTGTCAACAACTAAGTGTTTCAAACGCTGATCGTAAACAACAAAATCTATCACACTCTTGTGACCAAGAGTACGATTTTTCCCAAGTATATGTGTGTATATACTTGTGGTTGAAAAATGTATTAGATACACACAAATCATTCTAAATGCAGAGTTCAATCAATCTTTCACCATTATCATTCACACAAGGATCATTAAACTTACCCAGAACATTGTCAGAAATTGCATTCTGCACACCTACTCTTGCATTGAAATCCCTGCTATTATAACTTTTTCTTTAGCACCAAACTGGCTCAAAACAGCTTTTAGCTCATTCCAGAAATCTTCTTTCTTATCAGAAGGTTCCGAGTCACAAGGAGCATACACTACAACAATTTCAATTCTCTGAAGTTTCACTTTCAAACGAATCCAGAAAATTCTCTCACTTATGCAACTATAATGAATCAAGTTGTTCTTCATCTTTTCACTTAAAATCTCACCTACACCAGCCTGTCTTCTCATATTATCCAATACTCCAGACCACACACTCACCGTGCCATTCACTTCTTCTACCCCAATTTCCTTCTTTTTGGTTTCACTTACACACAGCACATCCAGTCTATACTTATTCATCTCCTCAATCACCTCACTCATCTTGCCATTTATACCTCGAGTATTCCATACACCAATCTTACATTCACTCAGCCGAGATCGCTTTCTCATACGCCGTTTAGGAAGTCCAGGTAAATACAGGAGTTGGTCAAGATAATGTGAACACCATGATTATAGGGATTAATGTTATTCTTGGTGGCTATACTGAAAAAAAAAAAAATGTTGTGATTATCTCTTATGTGTCTTTTCTTTGTGTATATATTCTTTCGGTTGTATGCCAGTGTAGTGCAAGTTATGTTCAGCAGTGGTTTGTGTGAGTGGTCAGTGAAATGGGTGACCAGTCAGACTTCCAAAGAGGACAAATCGTGGAAGCTCATTTCGCAGGAGCGTCTGCAACCATAATAGCCAAATTGTTTGGTGTTTCAAAAGCAACTGTCTCTACAGTTATGACTGCATACACAAAATATAGCAAGACTTCATTGGTGAAGAAGAATACTGCACAAAAACTGAGACTGAATGAGAGAGACCACCCAACACTAACAAGGGTTGTGTCTAAACAACACAGAACTACTGTAGCAAAAGTGACAGCAGGACTCAATATCCACCTGGAAGACCATTTCCACAAAATCAGTCTGATAAGAACTTCACAAAGCCAAAAACATTCACGGAAGAGCTGCTATTGCTAAACTTTTAACCACAGAAACAAACTCTACAGTGTGATAAAGATGGAGCCATAAGCATAAAACCTGGACAGCTGATGACTGGAAACTTGTGGCATGGTCTGATGAGTCCTTATTTACGTTATTCTTAACAGTAAGTTGTGTTTATGAATTGAGAACCCCCATGGAAGCATAAAATTCAGAATGTCTAGTGTCGTCCCTACTAGCGCTGTCAAAATATCATAAATCCGAAATCCAGATTGCCGCATGAAATCTGCATTTCAAAATCCGGATATTCAAATATGTCAAAAATCGATATTTTGAAATCCGGATTGCGGTATGAATTCCGAATTTCGAAATCCGGATATCTCTTTCCATCTTCCTTTACTGCCCCAGTGGCATAGTGAATTAATCAGAAACATTATAAGTGTTAGTGAGTGGGAGATACCTGGTTTACCCAGTTTAGCAATAATAACCAGCTATCATTTCATTTGTTCGTTATTTGTAAATTTTTGTTTGCATCGTCTTAACCAACAACAACCTGAGGCATGCGGTCTAGCATGGCCAGATAGATCTATGTTGTTGAGATGTCTGAATATTCGGTATTCTAAGTCCGGATATCCGAAATCCGGATTGCCGCACGAGTTTGTTACAGGATAAAACAGTACAATTTGATTTATTGTCCCTTCACTTAGTACAATATCAATGTCACGAAAGATCACTTTGTCTAATCAAACAGACATCGTGCAGCAAAGAAACGCACGTTCACAAACTGCTGCGTTAAGGTTTCAACAACCTGAGGCATGCGGTCTATCATGGCCAGATAGATCTATGTTGTTGAGATGTCTGAATATTCGGTATTCTAAGTCCGGATATCCAGAGTTCGAACTATTCGAAAGCTAAAAATCCGGTTTTCAAATACTAAAATATCCGGATATCCAAAATCTGTGAACAGCACTAGTTCCTACTGTCAAACATGGGAGCTGATCTGTGATGATTTTGGCAGCAATATCTTGGTATTCAACTGGCCCTGTTATTACACTATATGGTTGAGTTACTTCCAGTGAGCACTTGGACATGCTAGGAGATCAGGCGCATTCTATGGTCCAACTGTTGTTCCTCAACAATGATGCCATTTTTCAAGATGATAATGCACCCATACACACAGCCAAAACAGTCCAGTCTGGTTTGAGGAGCACCAAGATGAACTTCAACATCTGCCCTGGCCAGCTCAATCACCTGACTTGCACATCATCGAACCACTGTGGGCAATCTTAGTGAGAGATCGGTCTGCTTCCTTGGGCAACAATGGCACACAGAACAGCAACAAGAGCATCTGTGAATCTTGGAGAGGTACCAGCTAGTTCTGTGTGACATTGGCAAAAAGACCCCAACTCAGTGGGTTATGTTCCAGAATCCTTAGGCGGAATGGAACCGTTAGCTGTGTGCTGATCACTCACACTGATGTACTTTTATAATTTTTATGACTCAAAGAAAGAAACTTTATGATTCAAGTGTGGGATATGGTGAACCTACCACACTTGAGGAAGATGGTCCACTACGGAATCAACCTGGAACTCCTAAACAGCAAATGAGACAGATCTCGGCTGAGTGAGTGTAAGATTGGTACATGGGATACCAGAGGTATAAATGGAAAGATAAAAGAGGTGATTCAAGAAATGAATAAGTATAGATTGGATGTGCTGTGTGCAAGTGAAAGTAAAAAGAAAGAAATTGGGATAGAAGAAATGAATGGAATGGTGAGTGTGTTGTCTGGTGTGTTGAATAATGTGAGAGGACAGGCTGGTGTAGGTGTGATTTTAAGTGAAAAGATTAACTTGGTTCATTACAGCTGCATAAGTGAGAGAATTATCTGGATTCATTTGAAAGTGAAACTTCAGAGAATAATAACTGTTGTAGTGTATGTTGCTTGTGATTCAGATGCCTCTGATAAGATTTTTGGAATGAGCTAAAAGCTGTTTTGAGCCAGCTTGGTGCTAAAGAGAAAGTTATTATACAGAGGTGTTTGCAAGGCATGACACGAAACCCTGAAATCATCGGGGTCTCCCAACGGTGCCAATGCATAAACTCGAGACATAAATGAACATGTGAGGGTAACCCCCCCTCCCCCGCACAACAAAAGTATTTCCGTTACTACTAGTATCTCTAATTATTATACTTATCAGCAAAGCTGTCACCGATACTTCGAAAGATAAAATGGTTTCACTTTGGGAATTGCTTACTACCTACCTATACCTTTTGCTCACAACAGTAAATTATTTTGGGGTTGAGCTTGCAGTATTAATTTGTTGCTAAAAAAATATATTCCTTCAGTGAAATTTAAGTAACTTTGATTTCGACAACTACATGATATTGTCTTTAACATATACCACACTAAGAATGTTAACAAAAATTTTGCATTTGTATAAAATAAACCAATTACACACATAACATACCTTTTAAAAAAGTTTTGCCTTTCTTTCCAATTGCAAAATTACCTATTTGGCAAATAAATAAAAGAAAATCTGCAGTCAAGTTTTTATGTTACTAGAAGGGCAACTCTTCTTTTTCACAGGATATTGATCTTTTTTTAACAGAAATTTTAGTCGTTGAGTTTCAGTCAGGTGGTATTGACCTAAAGTTCCATTTACTAATAAAATAACAGCATATTTAGCAAATTGGATGTTTATCTAAGTTCCATTTATTAATAAGAAAACAACATCATCAGTCTGGTGTGGTGTTAATCTAAAGTTATATTTACTAATAAAATAACACTATTTCTTAAAAAAGTGTGTTATCTTCATTTGTTTTTTTAGCAGAGACGCTATCAGGCTGACGCTTACGTTTCCAACATCCTTCATTTGCAGTGTCTTGTTTGTGTATCGAAGAGGAGAAGAACCTTTACTATTACAAGTAGCCGTTATAATTGCTTCAACAGGTTTTGGAGGCAGAACTGTAGCATGTACTCCATTTATACATGCAGAAACATGACCCAGCTGTATCAATTTTCCGACACCATATCCCAGCTTTCTCCTTTTGGGTGTCTTTTTTCTAGCCAATCCCACCGGAATTTATTTTTGACTGAAGCCTCTAATGTCTTGAGATCGTCAGTTTTGGTTAAAAATGTCATCGTTGATGACGAACTTAACTCGAATAGTGTAAACTTTCAAATTCCTAAAAACATTCATACATCACACACACACACACACAAAACCCCATCACTTTTGCCTAAACAAAAAACCACAAACGTTTCATCAGGGAAACAAAGACACCTAATCTCCGTCACTGACTTACTAATACAATGAGGCAGGCTGCTCCCGCGCGTAGGTGCAGACACGTACTTTATTTGCTTTAACTCACTCCCTCTCCCGCCATCTCCAAGTTCCAATTCCACATCACTCATCAGAGCGAAAACCTGTTTTTTTGCATCGAGGAGCAGAAGCGCTGACGAAAAAGACTGAGAATTTGCGCGCATGCCCTTCTCACAGAACAGCACGAACTGCCGGCTTCGTGTGTCAAGCTTGAGTCAGCTGCATCGGCGAGGAAGACAATATTATTATCACATTAATTCATTGGTGAAAAGCAAATTTTTTTTAGTGAATACTTTTGCCATGAATCGTTTTATTATTTTTTTTGTTTTGTTTACTTTGTTGCTTATTAGAACTCAAAATTTAAGTCTTAAAAATGTGTTCAAAGCTAAACATCCGGAATTCCGGGCATGAAAGATCGCCCAAACCCGGAACACAAACAGCCCTGATTATAGCAGGGGATTTCAATGCTACAGTAGGTGTTCAGAATGGGATTTCTGATAACGTTCTGGGTAAGTTTAATGATCCTGGTGTGAATAATAATGGTGAAAGATTAATTGAACTCTGCATTGAAAATGGATTGTGGGTATCTAATACGTTTTTTAACCACAAGTATATCCACACATACAGTTGGGAAAATCATACTCTGGGATTAAAGAGTGAAATAGATTCGTTGTGTTAGTGTCACGGTTGAAACTGAATGTTGATTGGAGGAGGAGATATAAGAAGATGCCTGTGGTGAAAAGAATAAAGGTTGAAAGGCTGTCTGAAGAACACCAGCGTTACTCTGATTTACTCGGCGAACGTCTGAATGAGTTCAAGGTGTGCGAGAGGGATGTAGAAAAGAAGTGGACATGTTTAAAGAACTGTGCTGTCACTGCTGCTGAAGTGGTCTGTGGTACTGCAACAAATACTGAATGAGTAAATTTAAAGGTGATGCTTGGTGGAACAGTGAGGTTAAAGAAGCAGTAAAGAGAAAGAAGGAAGCCTACTTGGGGATGTTGCAAAGTAGTTTCTGAGGATGATATCGCTGTAAGAAGCACGAGGCAGCAAAGCTGGTTCACCAGAATATAGCAAAAGATAGGAAGGAATAGGAGGAAAGGCATGATTTGGGGTTTTGGAAAGATAGAAAAACATTCTGGAAGTACATAAGACACAGGAAAAAAGAGTGGAAATAAAATTCTAAGTCGTGTTAAGAATAGGGTTGGAGAAATGATATGGGAGCCCAATGAGTTAAGTGAAAGATAAGGTGAGTACTTCTGTGATTTATTAGATTATGAAAGCAAAGGTGATTCTGAGGCAAAAATAGATGACGTCATAATGAGAGATGGAAGCACTGGTGGGATCAGAGAAGAGATGTGTAAAGCTCTAAAATCTCTTCAGAATGGTAGGGCTTCGGGAGTAGATGGCATACCTGCTGATGCTAAAATAGGGTGGTGACTCTGTGATTTACTGGTTAACTGACATTTGCCAGTTATGTTGGGAGTTAGGAATTGTTCCTTAGGATTGGAGGGATACTATCCTTGTTCCCTTGTACACAAGGGAAAAGGTGATCAGATTGAATGCAAGAACTATCATGGTATCAGTTTGTTGAGTGTGCCAGGAAGTGTTTGGGAAGGTCATTATTGATAAGGTACAAGGTCTTAATACAGAGTGGTTTTATGCTTGGTAAGGGCTGCACTAATCTAATTTTTGCATTACGCATGATGATTAAAAAGTATCTGTCTGTTGGTAAAAAAAGTGTCTGCAGCCTTCATAGATTTAGAGAAAAGCTTACAGCCGAGTAAATAGAGTAATTCTGTGGAAGGTACTGAATAAATATGGTATTACTGAGAATCTACTTAATAGTGTGAAAGCCATTTATGCTGGCAGTAGAGCATGTGTACAAGTAAATGGTGTTTAGTTGAAATGGTTTTCTATTGGAGCAGGAGTCAGACAAGGTTGTGTAATGTCACCCTGGCTATTTAATATACACTACATTGATAAAAGTCACCAGACACCTAGAAGAGAAACACAACATATCATTTATTGACATACATTAGTACGGTGTCGGTCCACCTTTGGAATTAGTGCATGCACTGACCCTTCAAGACATGCTTTCGACAAGGTTTTGAAAAACAGCGATAGGTATGCACTTCTATTCAGTACATAATGCTGCCGCTAACTGTTGCTTAGTAATAGGCCTTGATTCCAAACTTCTTATGCAATGCTCTAATTCATCCCATAGGTGTTCTATGGGAATAAGATCAGGAGTCTGTGTTGGCCAGTCCACACACGATATGGAATTATCGTCAAACCATGCCATAACAGTCCTTGCTTTATGGCTCGGTGCATTATCCTGCTGGTACCAACAAGGCTCGGTTCCATAGTATTGCCACAGAGTTGGTAGGGCATAATTGTCCAGAATATCGAGGTAGACGCGCTGGTTAACAGGTTTGTCCACGATAACCAATGGGCCGGGACCATACCACGAAAAACACCCCCACACGAGTACACTGCCAGCTTCAAGTTTGACCGTAGGAACAGTACACTGTGGTAAATAGAGTTACCCCGGCTGCAGCCATACCTACACACGGCCATCAGACTGATGGATCGTATATCTGGATTCATCAGTCCATAGGACCCATTTCCATTGACTTATGGTCTACGATACATGTTCTTTACACCATGCTAAACGACGAGTAGCATTCAGAGTGGAGATGAAAGGCTAATGAGCAGCCACACAACCACGGTAACTCATGGAATGAAGTTCTCTGCAAATGGTACGTGTACACACCGATGTTACAGCATTTCTACTCACCTGTGCACTGGGGTCTTGTGCAGTACTACATCGATTAGCTGTAATGACTCTCCAGAGGCTTCGACGTCCTCTATCGCTGATTTTCTTTGGTCTGCCGGTATGTTTTCCTGTTTCAGGCATGCCATGTGTCTTCCACTTATTCAGTACATCCAAAACAGTTGACTTGGGTATGTTTAAATGCCTCTCGGTTTCTCTTATGGACAACCCAACAATCTTTCCTTTCTCAAAGCCAGTTCTCTCCCGCCACGACATTTTCACTCAACCTCACAGTGTGAGATATGATCGCGGTCAGCTGCAGGCTTGTTTTTAGCAGCTGTACTGCAAATCTTAACAACACAGCAGATCCATTCATTTGCTTTTGAAGGAACGTCCGGTGACTTTGTCAATAGTGTATTTATGGATGCATGCATGCATGATGTCAAAGTGGATAATACTGGTTTATGTCTTGGTAATGTGTGTGTGCAGATTGCTCTATGCTGATGACAGTCCTGTTGGCAGAGAGCAAAAGTGTGTTGTAGAGTATGTTATCCCAGATGTAAAAAGTTTGTATGAAATTCAAACTGAGTATAAATAAGGGAAAAATCAAAGTTATGGTTTTTGAGTTATAGCGATAGGTATGCACTTCTATTCAGTACATAATGCTGCCGCTAACTGTTGCTTAGTAATAGGCCTTGATTCCAAACTTCTTATGCAATGCTCTAATTCATCCCATAGGTGTTCTATGGGAATAAGATCAGGAGTCTGTGTTGGCCAGTCCACACACGATATGGAATTATCGTCAAACCATGCCATAACAGTCCTTGCTTTATGGCTCGGTGCATTATCCTGCTGGTACCAACAAGGCTCGGTTCCATAGTATTGCCACAGAGTTGGTAGGGCATAATTGTCCAGAATATCGAGGTAGACGCGCTGGTTAACAGGTTTGTCCACGATAACCAATGGGCCGGGACCATACCACGAAAAACACCCCCACACGAGTACACTGCCAGCTTCAAGTTTGACCGTAGGAACAGTACACTGTGGTAAATAGAGTTACCCCGGCTGCAGCCATACCTACACACGGCCATCAGACTGATGGATCGTATATCTGGATTCATCAGTCCATAGGACCCATTTCCATTGACTTATGGTCTACGATACATGTTCTTTACACCATGCTAAACGACGAGTAGCATTCAGAGTGGAGATGAAAGGCTAATGAGCAGCCACACAACCACGGTAACTCATGGAATGAAGTTCTCTGCAAATGGTACGTGTACACACCGATGTTACAGCATTTCTACTCACCTGTGCACTGGGGTCTTGTGCAGTACTACATCGATTAGCTGTAATGACTCTCCAGAGGCTTCGACGTCCTCTATCGCTGATTTTCTTTGGTCTGCCGGTATGTTTTCCTGTTTCAGGCATGCCATGTGTCTTCCACTTATTCAGTACATCCAAAACAGTTGACTTGGGTATGTTTAAATGCCTCTCGGTTTCTCTTATGGACAACCCAACAATCTTTCCTTTCTCAAAGCCAGTTCTCTCCCGCCACGACATTTTCACTCAACCTCACAGTGTGAGATATGATCGCGGTCAGCTGCAGGCTTGTTTTTAGCAGCTGTACTGCACATCTTAACAACACAGCAGATCCATTCATTTGCTTTTGAAGGAACGTCCGGTGACTTTGTCAATAGTGTATTTATGGATGCATGCATGCATGATGTCAAAGTGGATAATACTGGTTTATGTCTTGGTAATGTGTGTGTGCAGATTGCTCTATGCTGATGACAGTCCTGTTGGCAGAGAGCAAAAGTGTGTTGTAGAGTATGTTATCCCAGATGTAAAAAGTTTGTATGAAATTCAAACTGAGTATAAATAAGGGAAAAATCAAAGTTATGGTTTTTGAGTGAGGAACTGTTCATACTGAATGCAAGGTAAGTCTTAATGGCACAGAGATTGGCCAGGTAAATGAGTTTGTATATATTTAGGAAGTAGGTTTGACAGAAAGAACAAATTAGATGGTGAAATTAGCAGGCGAGTGAATTCTTCTTTGAAAGTCATAGCTGCCTAAGGAGGATTTCACAGGAACGATGGGTACTCAAGGAAGTCCCAAATGGCAGTGTATGAAAGTGTGATTGCTCCTATTCTGCTGTACGGCAGTGAAACCTGGGCACTGCAGAAAAGACATAGGAGTCATTTGTGTGCTGGGGAGATGTGTTACTTACAGGGGGTTTGTTGTAAGACACTCGCTGATCATGTGAGGAATGAAGGTGTGTTGTAGATGTGTAATATGAGGCAAAATGTTGTTAGTAAGGTGGAGACTAATATTCTTAGGTGGTTTGGCCATGTTGAAAGAATGAGTGATGAGGTGCTGACTAAGAGAATTTTTTCAGCCCAAGTGGTAGGAAAGAAAGGTACAGGAAGGCCAAGTAAATCATGGGAGGATCAGATTCAGGAATGTCTGCTTGAGAAAAAGATTATGAGTATGAAAGTACAAAAGGTCTAGTGTGCGGCGTGTGATGGATGTTAATGAAGCTCGAGCTGTCCGCTGAGATCGTTGTAAATGGAAACATTTGATACACCAACAGTAAGTAAATTCTAGTTCTATCAGTTAAATGTGTACTTGGCACAGGGTCTTTCTTTGAGGAGATAACCTCTGAATCTCAAAGAACAGCTTAATGATATGTATGCATTGCGAGCAGTTTTGGAGAGCAGAGTGAGAAGCCGATTCACTCCTCCAACATCTCTGAAGCAAACGGCTGATGTTCTGATTGATGAATGGTACAACATTCCACAGGAAGCTATTCAAAAGCTGTATGAATCTATTCCAAGAAGGTTGGAAGCTATATTAAAGGCAAATGGTGGTTCAACACCTTATCAATAGATATTTCACCTATTTCCCAGGTGTTCACGTTATGTTGTACAACCCATGTAAGTACAGTGTATATTAGAGGGTGATAAAAAATATATTTTATATATTTTAATGAAAAATAAATTACAAAATGTTGCAGGTCCCACCACCTAAAATAGTTCCTCACCATAATGTATACAAATGAGAAAAATTTCAATCCAATCAAAAGTTGTTCTAAGGTTTTACAGCACTGTAATTTTAACATGCTTTTCCCTCAATCCATTTCACACCACTGTGAACATCACATTACACTAAAGTGACTGACAACAGTGTGCCTGCACAGAACATGCATTCCTTGGTACAATTTTCAAATCACTAAGTGCTAAGTAACATCTTTCAAAATATTCAAAGCAAACTGAATTTGCTTGTACCACTTACTGGTTATCCATGTAACACTTCTCAGAAAACTTAAAAATTTATCGCCCTGGAGCGGAAATCGAACCCCGTATCTCCCGATTACCGGTCAAGTATGCCAACCATTATACCACCCAGGACAGTGAAGTTCCAAGCAACTGAGACACAGGAATCTGAAAGTTCTCAGATTTTCGCTAGTCGAAGCATCCATACTTCCTCATAGCGCTTTGACCTAATTCCCATCCGGATGGATGTAGGTCGTAGGTCACCAGTACCACAGATAAATCAATGAAGAAAGACATATTCTTCATAATACATGGGAAATAGACAGAATATTCAAAGCAAACTGAATTTGCTTGTACCGCTCCAGGGTGATGAAATTTTCAAGTTTTTTGAGAAGTGTTATATGGATGACCAGTAAGTGGTACAAGCAAATTCAGTTTGCTTTGAATATTCTGTCTATTTCCCATGTATTATGAAGAATATTTCTTTCTTCATTGATTTAACATCTTTCAACTTACCATCATGCTGAAATACCAGCATTTATGGAATAAAATGTTATTTAACTATATATCACAAAAGCAGGGATCATAGCATACTTCTGGAAAATTTTAGGTTGGAATTTTAGGAATTTTAGGAATTTTTAGAAAAATTTTAGGAAAATTTTAGGAGTGTATTTCAATAAAAACTAGATGTATATTTGTATACATCTAGTAAAACAACTTTGTATACATTGTAAAGAGTTTGCTTCACACCCTTCAACCATATATACTGATAGACTGCGCATGACATCAAAATTTCTGGCTCCAACATAAAATCACATGACAACAGTCAAAAAGATGGGTTACACCTGCTGTGCTTATGGTTGCTCTGAGCGATATAGTAAAGAAAGTTCTATGATTTTTCATGGGTAAGAAACGAATTAAATACCTAAGTCAATAAAGTTCAATTACTTAACCAGAAACTTGCAGCTATTGATATAAAAATATAGTAACTTAAGAAAAAAAAATGGAATGCAGGTTCCAAATTCTTCGCAAATGTTCATCACATTATAAATCACAAAATGTAAACAACCCGTTCATGCATGTATATAGCTCATAAGTAAACTTACCTGAAGAGTTTTCATTATATATGAGGCGCATTCACATAATACACCGAAAACACTGAAGTTCTGCAATGTAAATTAGTAATCATAACAGCATTTTTACACGAAATTTGGAGTCTGATGATGACGTGCCCAATGTTTGAGCCATGGCGGCTTTGATGCAGCTATTGCCAATGCGCAGTCCATTAGTATATATGGTCGAAGTTCACACCCAAATTTTTTGCATAACGTCTAATGTCTAAAGTTTAAGTATGATTTACTTCTAATGTTCAGTTCTTATCTTTTCACGTGTTATTATCATATTCAAGTATATTTACCACATTCAAGTTTCACTTTGAACATTAATATGCTGTTTAACCAGAAGCAATTCACGATTTTCACAGAAAGTTTTCAGGTTTCACATTAAATTATAATATCCTAAAAAGGTAATTGAAAACCAAGAACTATGTACAATTGTTCACTGAATTACTTTTTTCATATTATTGTTTTAACCTTTTCCTGATACGCCTATCTTTTTCTGCTTCCACCACAACTAATTTACTTTGTTTTCTTTATTTCAGGGGTAAGAAACGAAAAAAATTTAGGAAAATTTTAGGAGTGTATTTCAATAAAAACTAGATGTATATTTGTATACATCTAGTAAAACAACTTTGTATACATTGTAAAGAGTTTGCTTCACACCCTTCAACCATATATACTGATAGACTGCGCATGACATCAAAATTTCTGGCTCCAACATAAAATCACATGACAACAGTCAAAAAGATGGGTTACACCTGCTGTGCTTATGGTTGCTCTGAGCGATATAGTAAAGAAAGTTCTATGATTTTTCATGGGTAAGAAACGAATTAAATACCTAAGTCAATAAAGTTCAATTACTTAACCAGAAACTTGCAGCTATTGATATAAAAATATAGTAACTTAAGAAAAAAATGGAATGCAGGTTCCAAATTCTTCGCAAATGTTCATCACATTATAAATCACAAAATGTAAACAACCCGTTCATGCATGTATATAGCTCATAAGTAAACTTACCTGAAGAGTTTTCATTATATATGAGGCGCATTCACATAATACACCGAAAACACTGAAGTTCTGCAATGTAAATTAGTAATCATAACAGCATTTTTACACGAAATTTGGAGTCTGATGATGACGTGCCCAATGTTTGAGCCATGGCGGCTTTGATGCAGCTATTGCCAATGCGCAGTCCATTAGTATATATGGTCGAAGTTCACACCCAAATTTTTTGCATAACGTCTAATGTCTAAAGTTTAAGTATGATTTACTTCTAATGTTCAGTTCTTATCTTTTCACGTGTTATTATCATATTCAAGTATATTTACCACATTCAAGTTTCACTTTGAACATTAATATGCTGTTTAACCAGAAGCAATTCACGATTTTCACAGAAAGTTTTCAGGTTTCACATTAAATTATAATATCCTAAAAAGGTAATTGAAAACCAAGAACTATGTACAATTGTTCACTGAATTACTTTTTCATATTATTGTTTTAACCTTTTCCTGATACGCCTATCTTTTTCTGCTTCCACCACAACTAATTTACTTTGTTTTCTTTATTTCAGCTGAACCTTGTATGATCAAGTTAGAGGCAACTGCTATTTCAACAGTATTTTGTTTTTCTACAGCTTTTTGCATTCTTTCTGTTCCCTCTTGAATTACTGCTAGGGAGGCTTCTTTATCTTTTTTAAGCCTATTTATTTCTGCATCATTTTCTTTTATTTTGTCATCAAACTCAGCTTTTCTTTTTTTCTCTAGCTGCTTTTCCTTATTTTCCCTCTCTTTCTGCTTCCTTTCTTTTACCTTTTTTGATTGTTCTTCCTTCAGCTTATCAACATACTCTTTATAAAATTTATGTGAATCACGAACACTATTTAACAAATTTATTGTTATGGGAATTTCTTGTTATGGGAACTTTTTTTCTTTATGATGCGCTTTTACTTGTGAAAAGCCACTATTAGAAATATTGAAAATTTCTGAACACAATATACACTTAGCAGAAAATATTGTTTCAGTTGCAGAACACCATTCTTTCAACTTCACTCCGTCCAATTCTTTGGCGAGCCACGCATCTTGAAATTTCGTTTTGGATTTAGGCATCTTAAACACTTGTATTACTAACCAGAAAATGAAAGGGAAGTACAAAAACACGTTCCAATATTGCAAAACCAGACAACTTCCCGAAATTTGGCTGCGAGGATGTCAGAAGATATGAAAAAAAAAAAAAAAGCAGGTCACCACTAGAGAACTGAACCTGCACAGAGAACACACCATAAAAGGCGTAAAACCAGAAACTATCATACGCATCTCACGCAAGTTCAGTCAAAGCGAGTCGGAGCCGAGATATATTGCGCATCGAAGGTCGCTGTCGCCGACGCATGATCGAAGGTCAATGATCACGTGCTCTACTGCCTGCCAAGATAACTCAGCTACCATCCCATCGTCATTACCGGAGGTTACGGAAGAAGACCACATGTTTCCTCTTTGCTTCCACCCACCTGCGGTTTACAATAACAAAACATCAGCAGAAAGAGGAGGTTCCACAAGGCATGTACAAAAATAAAGTACGATCTTCTGCGTGCCACGGAGTTCGTCTGCAAAGCGCAAACCAGGGGTGAAAATGACCCCTCCCCTTTTCCCTTAGATCTCTTGTTACTCTCGAAAACTGTTCGAAGGCAAAAAATGGAACGCCCGCCCCGAAGCAAGTGCATCTCGATGGCGTCATTTTTCCCTCCCTTCAGCAGCACAGCATATAGGCTGTGTTTCTACAATAACAGGTCTTTTTACCTTACCGTAATGGTAAATTTATTGGCGTTAATAACGGTTGTTTTTAATAAAAATAAGCTTACGAAAATTTTAGGATGAATAGCAAATTTTAGGTCTAATTTTAGGAATTTAAGGAGGGTCACAAAATATTAGGAATTTTAGGAATTTTAGGACGAATGCGATCCCTGCAAAAGAAGGGGGGAAATTAGGATTTCGGGAGAATTTATCGCTCTGTCAAACTTCCAATTTTGGAAATTTTTGCCTCCATTTTCAAGTTTAAACACAAAGTTTCATGGAATAAAATGTTAAAAAAGAACACAGGACACATCGTGAAGGGAGAAAAAACATGATTACAGAAGAAAACTTCATTCTGTCCAACTTCTGTATCATTTTCCCTGCATTTTTAAGCTGAAATGTAATACTTTAGGAAAGTAAACAACACTTAACCACACAGGACAGATAAAACCACACACAAACCAAATTGTTATTTTGTGCTGCTGTTGGAAATTCTTGTCTCCATTTTCATGCTGAAACACAAACATTTATGCTATAAAACAATATTTAATAACAATATTGGACAGAGGGAACATGGGGAGAAAAAAAAAACAACCCTACAATTAAGGAAGAAATCTTCTCTCCGTATAACTTCTGTTTTCAGAAAGCTCTGAAAGATGGAACTCCATTCCCAGGCAGGAACACTTGCACCTTTCACACAGGAAAGCACAAACACACACTTAAAAAAAAAAAAAAAAAAAAAAAAAGAGAGAGACAGAACAAATCCGTACTTCTATTTTTATCGAAATACACGACAAACTTTTAAATTTTCGGAGTGGTTGGCATCTCTGTAACAGGGCTCGATTTCGACCAGTAGTTAGTAGCAAATCGCTAGCAAGCAAATGCATTTTGCTAGTGATAAAAAGTGGTTCTAGCAAAAGTTGCTACTGGAAAAAATTTGAATGTTTTAGTGTGAACAGTAAAGCGCCACTGCATTGCGCGTGTAGAATATTTTAGATACATATAGAAACGAACAACTGCTTTCTGGAAACAAATGTTTCTTTAAAACTACAAACATTATAAAAACATTTTGGCACTAGTAGAAATATCCAGTATTTCCCTTATCTACTTCTGCATGTGAGGTTGGGTTCAGTTTCATGAAGACAATCCAGGGTGACTGGAGGGGCAGTTTAAAACTTACAAACATTGAAAGCTCTCATGAGTAATGAGGTTGAAGGTCCATCCAAAGACAAGTTTGGCCCCAAGCTAAAGTGGTATGATGAAAAGCCCTGAAAACAAAAGATCGTAAACCATACGGAAAATAACTTAAGATTTTAAAATTTGAAGTGTTCTTGAATTTTGTGAATAAAGTTAAATTAAAAAAAAAAGTTTTTTTAAATATTTGCATTTGAATTAAATTGTCAGAATTAGTCTGTCAGGTCATGAAAAGGTGAGTTATATCTAAATATTTGTAATCTTTTTAGCATTACAATGTGACAGTTACAGGGGTGAAATCAAAATTTGTCATGACTGACTAATGGAGGGGGCATGTTAAAGTTTCTTTTGTATAATGTTAATAAACTTTCACTAGTAGATAATGCAATTTTCTAGTAAAAAATACCACTAGCAAGTGTTGCTACTACTGGGAAGAAAAAAAAAAACGAAATCGAGGCCTGCTCTGCAATTTATTCAGAAACTGAATTAAGCACAGACTGTTGAGGGTTGGTATATATTTCTGATAAAATCTTTCATTGCTGCAAGACAAAAAAGTATATTATTTTTGTCTACAATTCTTAGTTTTGGGGCCAATGTTTTACACCAAGAAAGCTGCTGTAGCTCCTACAAAGGGGTAGGGCAGGCTACCACCAGAAGTGAAGAATCAATACAACAACCACAGCTTTTATCTATCTTTGATTTATTGGCAGGATTCCTCAATACATCCAGCATACTTGAAATCATTACAGAAACTAGCACCTGAAATGTATTAGGAAGTAATAAAAAAAAAAAAAAAAAAAAAGGGATGGCTTTTAATTTTTCACCCAACTGTTGATTTTGGTTTGTTTCAAAAATTTGGTACACTAAGGGTTCAAAATAATATTTAACAGCCAGTTAAAATTACTTTATCTCAAACCTCTTCTTCTAAAAGTCCAATTTGAAGAATTTTTACATCAGATACAATTCAGAACAGGGAATATTTTGCATATATTTTAGAATTTTTTATAATGCACAGGTCTACTGCTAGGTGGTGTGTGTATTTCTGTTGGCAGTCTATCGCACTGCCATCATATAAAACCTGCAATGCATGCCATGATTTTTATCAGTGGCGAGGTGTAATCTCGCAAGTCAAGCTGAACAATCACCAGTAGGATTATGGCAAGCCAACATGAATTATTGGAGTTTGAGCGAGGCATGGTAGTCAGAAGGATGGGACATTCAATTTCCGAAGTTGTGCGAACATTCAACATTCCTTGATCCACAATGTTACATGTGTACTGAGAATACCTCATGGAAAGCATTACCACACAGTGTGGACAGTGCAGTGGACGGCCACGGGTGCTAAATGACCGAGACCAGCGGCATCTGACCAGGATTGTCCATGCTAACAGACAAGCGACACTGGCTCAAATAGCATCCACATTCAATGCAGGAGGTACCAGAGACATATCCATTAGGTCAGTTCAGCGTAATTTAGCATGCATGGGGTATGGGAGCAGAAGACCCATCAGAGTGCTTTCGTTAACACCACAACATCGAACACAGTGCCTCACCTGTGCTCATGAACACAGTAATTGGACCCTGGAAGACTGGCAACATGTGGCGTGGTCTGATGAGTCACGCTACCAGTTGTTACGAGCTGGTGGTAGGGTTCGGGTGTGGCACTGACTCCATAAGGCCACAGACCCAAGCTGTCAACAAAGCACTGTGCAAGCCTAGTGGTGGTTCCATACATGTGTGGGGTGTCTTTACGTGGCACGGTTTGGTTCTTTGGTCCTCATAAACACGTCATTAACTGGTAATCACTTTGTTGCTCTGCTAGGTGACCATTACAGCTCTTCATGGACTTCATGTACCCCAACAATGATGGAATTTTCCTGGTGGACAATGCACCATGTCATCAGGTCCAAGTTGTCCAAAACTGGTTCGAGGAGCATTCTGGACAGTTCCGATGGATGGAGTGGCCACCACATTTGCATGACATGAACCCAATAGAGCACTTATAGGACAGGTTCATTCACACTCAAGATCCTGCACCTACAAATAACAGGGAACTGTGGGCAGCTTTTCAGATGGCATGGCTCCAAGGTTAATAGACTATTAGGTTTGCTCATGCGGGAGTACCAGATGAGCTTCCCTGCACAGCATTCCCTCTGACGTCACCTGCCTTACAAGAGAAAGCAGTGAACACGAGAGTTGTCTGCTGTCTTTTGACATACAGGGTTTGTTGGTAGAAGCAATGCGTTCGCGTAATCACTTCGTATATTTAGTTCTGTAATAAATGAATTTCTAATTATTTGTCACTAAGTATCAACATGCTCTCAGAGAAAAATCTAAGGATTTCTTATGCAAAATTCTGTAAATAAACAAATGCTCTGGCGTTTCTCAGTTGGGTTGGCCCAGGGACCCGGATTGCTTGGTCCTTCGTTTTTGGCTGCATATTTTATAAATATATTCGTATGTGATTATAAATATACATTTTATGAATCATCGGAAATACTTTAATATGGCGGAGATATTTTTAACACTCACCAATATTTTTGGAGATGTTTTCTCCGGTGTATTTTCATTTGCATCTTCAATATTTTTGGTCACCCATATAAAAAAAAATCC
The DNA here is from genome assembly GCA_039090855.1 of Macrothele yani. Taxonomy (NCBI): domain Eukaryota; kingdom Metazoa; phylum Arthropoda; class Arachnida; order Araneae; family Macrothelidae; genus Macrothele; species Macrothele yani. The sequence continues at coordinate 67,255,936 of CM077016.1, read as the reverse complement.
TCGGGGCACCATTGAACAAACGTGAGAAATAAAAATTTGAAAAAAAAAAAAAATTATTCCTTTCTTCATGTAGTTATCTTCAGAAGCTTGAGTTTACTCAATTATTTAATTTTTCTTTCTCTTTCATCTGCAAATTGATGTGCCTCATTTGAATCATAGTACTTACGTGTTTTCATGAAAAGTTTAATGCCTCGGCTGAATTTTAGAGGAATTTTTTTCAATTGAGTCCGATACGTTTCACGTAATATTTTTCGCTTTTTTTAAATTTCATGCTCACCATGAATTGGGAGGAACATCCGCTCACTGCTTTTTCTGCGGCAACCCCACTAGTTCACTTTTACATATCCCTTTTATAGTCGCCTTCAGCCAAGTGTTTAGAGCAAATAGTAGCATTTTGGACAGTGGCGTACCGGAAAATCTTGGAGCTCCCCACAAAAAATTCTCCTAGACCCTTTTGCGAAAATCTATTAGCACTCAATTAGTTATTTTTTTAATTCCATGTTATTAATTAAGGTATAGGCATTTTAATAATTAAAATTCTTTGGAGCCTACAGGTATTTTGCGTAAGACAAAAATTATTGCGCTTTACTGCGTGTAACACAAATTTACACGTTGTAATTTAAATAATTGCCCTAGTTTTATTCCAGTAGAAAATACTACAAAACAGGCACGCAAAAGTTGAACATGTCATGCAGATTTTATTCTTTTAGACAACTAAGGCCAGCCTCTTTGAAACGCCTTGCGATCAGGCCTACAAAACACGTAACTTCTGTGAGAGTGCACAATGAAATTTTCTGATTTATACGAAAATACAGAACATAAGTAAGCAAATAAATAAGTAACAATTAAGAATCATGGCACCAAAAAAAAAAAAGCTAATCTACGTAAATTATTTACTTTTGAATATAAAAAAAAACAATGTTTTGCACTTAATAAAATTTTTTCTCTTGACCCTGTTATAAAAAAAAAACGACACAGGTCTCTACATATACCAAAAAGAACAACTTTCAATTCATTACATTCTGAAGCCAGCGTGCAAAAACGGTAATTCACAACACCTTATCCTCATTGATAAAATGTTTTCATCATTGAACGGATATTTCTTTCACATTCTCTTGTTAATATAAAGTACATTCATTGGAAGCTTTGGGGGGCATAGGCACTCTGAAATAACTGCTTTCCTGTCATCCAGTTTTTGTAAATTTAAATCTCGGAAAAAACAACAACCAAAAACTACTTTTCATTTTAATACTTCCTTTAAAGCTGCCGCAAAAAATTCCTGACTATTTCTTTATTCATGTGAAGTTTTTGCAAAAAAGTCTATTCTTTAAAACATTTTTGCTGAAGCCGTGACCCCTTCCCCCTCTTCCCATCTATACGCCCCTGATTCTGGATAAAAAAAAAAAAAAAGTATCACCTCGTTTACAGCTTAATTTCCATAACCTGAAGAGATCAGTCACTTTCGGAATATCTGTGGTATGTAATTGGTGATCCTTTGGTATTTCTGTAGTTATTCTTGCAGTCTGCAACAGTGCAGGAACTCGAAGGCATCTCGTAAACTATTTGCAAACAAACTTAGCTATTCCACTTACTATATATACACTAAAATTATTCTAGAAGCAGAAAAAACAGCTCTTTGAATAAGAGGCAAAAGACATTTGAGACTGCTTTGACCTTCGGTGTACTAAACTAGTTAGTTCGTAAGACAGCTGACATCATCAGACCACCTCCTCCGCACTCCCGTGAAGGGGAAGCTTTACAGGGGTCTTACGGGCACAACCTTGTGTGTTAAAAGACCTTGGCATGGCTCAACGTCTCCCCAGAAATCTTCCAGCCACTTGTGGAATCGATGCCACGTCATGTTGCTGCACTTCACCAGGCTAGAGTAGGTCCTACATGATACTAGGTACATATCCCATGACTTTTGGCATTTTGGCACTTCAGTGTATACTCATGTATAAGCCAAAAGTTTTTGAACGAAATCCTGGGGGGGGGTTGTCGGCTCATACATTAATACATGGGGCAGTACTTTCAAAGTGTTATGTGAATTCTCCTGCGGCATTTTCCAGCAGGATTGTTTACGTTTCAGATCGCAGCTCTCCGTGTGGCAGCATGCGATAGTTTTCTGACCTTCCAACAGTTATATCTTGAGCCCCTTTGGGTGGGCATAACTATGGATAATAACTGACAAACATGATTATTCTGGTCTCAAGACATTGTTTAATTGGCCAATGGTGTAACATGCTGCAAAAGGAGACACTGATTTCACACCAGAGAAAGAAGAAAATTATGATTACAGAGATTTCTCACATTCGATTCGATGTACTTGTGTTCATTGAAACACATGTATTTATTCTTTAAAAAATCTGACCCTGCTTTGCATTTCACTATTTATACTGGGTAGTGAAGCATGGAGAGTCACAATCTGAAACACAAAAACAATCGCCGTCAACTGCAGTAGAAGGATTCAACTTAACATTTCGGAAGTATAGTGACCGCCGGTTATTTGAATCAGCCACTTTTATGAATTAAATCATTTAAAACAGAACAAAATTACACTTTTACATTGGAAATCCGTCGTATATTTGAATCAAAATCACCAGGTTAATGAATCAGATTTTTCTGCTTCTCTTGAAAATTCGCTATTCAGAATATGCTTGCTTTTTATTGTTTGCATTCTCCATTTTGTCCTTCCCAACTTCAGTTTTTCCTGGACTTATTTCTCCAAGCCTGACAAACCAATTACCAACTATGCACAAGACCCGGGTTTCTCAGAAAGGGAAACCCAAGGTGTCTGTGGAAGGTTGGAATGTAAAGACAGGGGAGGGATAGGAGTACTCGCATCATTTGTTTATTAATCAGTCTCTCGTGCTGCAGTAAGCACTTCTTTGTGAATCGATGGCAAAACGTCATGATTTTAGCTTGTCTGAAAAATATGAACTTCTTAAAAACATTTGATGTTCTGCCAAAATGCAATCGGAGAGAAGCAGCTTTGAAATTGGGAATAATTCAGCCAACTTTGTCGTCTTTTGAAGCAAAAGAGTAAAATCTTAGATCATGCATCGAATGCAAACAGGAATCGGAAACGTCAACGGGTTGGAAAAGCCAAAGACATCGAAGCAGCTCTCTTGGAATGGTTCAAGGCTGCATGACTTAAAAATGCCCCACTGTCACAGGCAATACTAGGCTTGAAAGCCAAAGAATTTGCTGAACATTTTGGAATTGAAGACTTTACTGCTACTGATGGGTGGCTCACTAGGTGGAAGGATCGAAACAACATTGTTTACAAAAAACAATATGGCGAAAAGACAGATGCCGATACAAGTGCTGCACATAAATGGGTGCAAGACATTTTGCCAGGACAATTGTCAGGATACTCTGCAAATCAAATGTACAATATGGATGAAACTGAGCTTTATTATTGTGCATTATTAGACCATCCCTTATGTTCAAGAATGACTCTCGTTCCGGGGATAAAAAAATATATATATAGGCTCGAATAACAGTTCTCACATGCAATATGATGAACAGTAAAGAAACGACCGTTCGTCATAGGAAAGAGCAAGAATCCATGCGGCTTAAAAGGTGTGAAGCAGCTTCCTGTAGAATATGCAAACAGAAAATCTTCACAGAGTACATGGAGAAATGGGATAAAAACTTGGAACAGAAAAAAATTGCAATTTTGCTTGACAATTGTACTGCCCATCTGGAGTTAGAGCTAAATAACATAGAATCATTTTATTTGCCACCCAACACAATGTTTACTATTCAACCAGTGGATCAGGAAATCATAAACATTTTTAAAGCATATTTTTGCAAGGACATAAGAATGAAAATTGCTGAGACAATCAACGATCCAACAAAGCCTACTGCTAGTGATGTAGCGAAATCAACAGCCTCCTTGACGCCTTTCACACGTTAGTAAATGCATGGAAAAATGTTACTCCAACAACAATTTTCAATTATTTAAAAAATTGGGGTTTTACAGACTGAACCAGTCAACAGCTGAAACAGAGAACAACATTTCGCAGGAGCAAAAGATTCACGCAATAACGAGGAGCTTGACGAAGAATTTGGGGACTGGGTCGACATTGATGCAAACGTATCGACATCAGCTGAACAAACAGAAGGCATTGTTTTATCATTTACAAAATCCAAAGAAATAGCTGAAGAAGCAGATGAGGAAGAAGTGGGAAATGATGTATTGCCAGCACCAACAGCTAATGAATCTCGTCATGCTCTTCAAATTCTTAGAAGGGCATTAGAACAATGAGGAGCATCTTGCGATGACTATAATTCATTTTATGATATTGAAAATAGAGTGGCAAATATAATTGTTGCTGTGGAACTACTTCATAGTTCGGGCTACACTGTTTTGCGGCTTAATTAATTACAAAGACCAGGGGTAATTTACTTTTAAATATTTGTTACTCAATTTAAATTAATTTTCCTTTGCTTCCTTTCTGCCTCATAAACCCCCTTTTCCCTACTGGAGCAGAAAGCCCAGGTGGTCAAGGCGGTTTACCGCGGTTTCCCCAGACACCCTGGAGAATGACCAAAGAATTTATCTTCTTTTCACTCTTGTGAGAAGAAGCACAGCATTCACGAAATGGCCCCAGTGCTAGCGTTGCTAGTAAGACAAAACATCCCGGTATTTCAGGAGTGCACATGCAAGAGTCCGAACCATGGTCAGATGAATAGGCGAGTTACGGTTTACAACCATCTCCTCGATGAAGGAGGCACCAGCGAAAAAGTCGTAAAGTACATCGCGGTGTCACTAGAAAGTTGTAACTCTGTCAGAAGGAAGCCAAGGCAAATTCTTCGCTATTCATTCGAGCTCAGGAATTATGTCCAATTGAATTTGCGGAAGTATCACCTGCCCAACATGCCAGCTGCTGCGAAAAGGTAGCTAAGTTGACCAGAGGGCCAACCAATAGCCACTAAGCTCGAGCACTGGTCAGCTCAGCTGACCAATTCATACCCCAGGTGAAGAGTTCTCAGAGGGTTGTGGGCACGCCCCTACCACATGGAAAATTAAAGGGAGGGAAATATATATATATAGAAAAAGACAGTCAAGGGTGATTCACATATAGATTTCGGAGGATAGGTATTCAGAGATTATTCAGCAAGGATTTGAGAGAGTATGTAGAGATAGAATACCGATACTGAGTAACCTAATAGCGCAATAGATAGATCCGGAGGCAGCATACCTGAAGATTATTCCTCGGCCAGCATGGGACCTCAACGAGCGACAACCCAACCGACGGAAGGTAAGATGACGTTGTTTTCACCAATTCCAGTTCCAATGTTAACTGTATATATACTGTACATATGCATGGTCGCTATGCCTCCTTGAGATAGATTGGGGAATTTATTTTAAAGTTAAGCTCAGGGGTATAACAGGCTTACGCAGCAGTGGACCAGTCAACATGGCTAATTCTACTGTTTTAATTTAACGTAACTTTAATTTGGCCTACACCTGAAGGCTGTAATTGCTTAAATATACCTTTCTTACAACAAACATTGTTAATTACATAACCTGGTGTAGCTAACCTTTCTAGGCTGTGTATATTTCCTGTAAATCCACAATTTGCGGCATATGGGTTTTTTTCGAATACCTCATAACAAACCTATATGAAACACAAGGCGACGTCCGTAAACTTTGAGATTGGGTTCCTTACATTTATGGGAACACAACCTCACTGTTTATTCAATTAGACGATGATTAAGTATTCCGCGACCACCATACTACCGGGGGCGTGGTAATATAATTAGTGCCACTACAAAGCAATCAACAATGCAAATGCTTTTTCAATAAAGTACATAATTTTTTTTTTTTTGCAATTTTATTTATGTAACATTGTATTTTTCATTATGTACTAATTTTATTTATGCACTGAATTGTACAAAAGTTTTTTTTTTTTTTCTTTCTTTAAATTCGTTATTTTATGTATGAATAAAAAAAGTGAGAAAATGCAAAACTTTTTCGTGTAGGCTACACTGAGTAAAACAAAAGAAAAAAATTGAAATTGTACCATCGCCATCTATTGGAATCAGCCGCTTTATTGCATCAAAAGCCAATGGCAAGAACGTGATTCAATTACCAGGCGACCACTATACTTCCAAAAATGGTAAAAAATAATCAAATATTTTTTCACCCAGAGTAGGATTCCTATGGAAATAGGTACCACTAATATGGTAAGTGCAAAACCTAATCCCATTTCAAATTGAGACTGTGAAATTTCTTGTTCCCGAACATGAAGGAATCCCCTCATTATTTCTTCTGTGAGACTGTGGCGCCCCATCGTTGGAATTGAACACAGAGTGAGTCAGACACATATAAATCACTTAGCTGTTGGGGAGGGACACTGCCCATCAGGTATCTCTTCTCCTGAGTTTTCACTGCAAGCGTGGGAACATTGTGTCGGCATCTACAGGCCTTATGACAGCGCTATAGAAGATCGAAGTGTTTTACAAAAGGTGGTGACTTGATAAATGCCAACACTGGCCCTGTTAGTTCTTTGGAGCAAGAACTGTAGGTTCAATTTCACCTAAAATGGTTATAGAGCGATTCAAAAAAAAAAAAAAATGCTGGATAAGTAATGCCACGGATGTGACAGGAATTATTTTCAAACTCCAATACTGAATTGTACTTCAAAGGTTTTTACAGAAGATAATCTCAGAAATTTGAATAATTCATTTCAATAAATGTTTTCCACAATCTTGAAATTTAAGGTAGGCTTATATGCATGTCAAGGTTTTTCACCAATTTTTAGCTGTTGAAGTAGAAGGGTCAGCTTGCCATTTTTTAGGGAAAAGAAGAGCACCTCCTATTTCACAAACATCTACCCGGACATGATTAGTTGACCTGTCCACTAATAAATGGATTTTCAAAGTGTTGATCCCAATCTACACAATACATCCTCCTCTGATAGCAGCCATTGCTGATGAGTATTAAATTAAGAAGTTAAGTAAAAAGTTTAATGTAAGGAAGCTTTCAACTGATAACTTCAGTTTTCATCAATCTTGTTATGGATGGACAATGATGATGGCAAAACCAGAGTTGCATAAAACAATATATCTGCGTACACAACCACTGAAACAGAAAACTAGCTGCACACCCACAAAGCGTGAACCATGGTAACAATAGAGTATAATTTAAAGAAAAATTAATAAAACAATAAATAATTATTAGAACATTACAGATTCCAATGAGGACAAAATAAGTACAGTCAAACCAATATTTAACGGACTGCGATTTAATGAATTCCACGATTTTACGTACATTTTTTGTGGTCCGGACAGAACCACATTGAAATGAATGCTTGGCGTTTCCCAATTTCGGCAATTTGCAAAGAACATATTTTTACGTGGCCACGATAACGTAACTTATTTGACATTAAATATCAGTCATTACTGTTTCACACGTTACATAAGTTCTGCAATCAGGAGATGTTACATACGTATGGGGCACAGCATCAGTGATTAAAATCAAGAAATAATGAACTATATATGTACTTACAATATCCATAGTGGCTGTCGGGGCTTCTTATGTACGCTTGTAATGAAGCTACTCACAAGACGTTGCTGTAAGTATCCGACTCACTCAATGAATGTGAGCTATTTGCAGTTGTGAAGTTCAAAAATAAAATTCATGATACGGTAAAATCTGCACCAGATAAAATTGAACAAGATGAATTTTTACAATGAAGGCAAATAAAATCCTTGACAATAACGACACATGAAAATTAATGAAAAACGTGCCGGAATTTTTAAGAAACGGACTAAAATCTGGAAGAGGAAATCATCTTGACTGCAAAGCACAAAGAAATCAATCTCCCGATTGTGAAGCATCATGACAACAACAAAATATAAAAACTAATTACAAGTTTGCCGAAATTTTAAAAAACGAACTAAAATTTTGAAGAAATAATCATCTTGACTGCGAAGCATAAAAAATAAATCTCCCGATTGCGAAGCACCAAACTAGTTTCTGCTAATATTCATAGCCATCATTCAGTGGTAGGTGCATGGACGTTGTAATTACCGCACTCGCACGCTCCGGTATGCTGCTCAACCCAAATGCATGTTCAGCCCCGTCGTGTAGATATTTGCACATCATGGGTTGGGTTTTACTGCGCACGTATATGGTGTCACCATCTGTAGTTACACAAAATAATCAAGTAGAATTTACGAAGTAGAAATATGCACTTGTAGTTTTAAGAAATATTTGATGTAAGCCATTTTATGTTATTGTTTTTCTTCTTGAAGTGTTTTTTCTCCTGTTCAATGAGGTACCTCCATGCAAACTGAAGCGCTACTGGACTATTAACGTTACAGTTGTATCTTTTGGTTTTCTCAATGACCACAGCCTCGGAGGTCAGAATTTGGGCAGTGATCTATGCAATGTTATAATTTTTGTGTTAGTCCAATCCGGAGTTACATCGTTTCTGATACAATGTTATATTAATGAGGTTTTTTCATCTCTTCTTGTCCAATTCGTAACATGTTCATTTAATCTAATCAAAAATCTTCTACGTGTACTTCCGATATATACTTTGTCTTTTTGGTTATCATCTTTAGCTGTTGGATTGATATAAACGCCTGATTTATTTAAAACTGATCTATTATTAGTAGTAAGTATACCTCCATATCAATGACTGTTTCTGCAATGTTAATATTGTGGTTGTAACATTCTTTTTTTAAAATTGTACTAATAGGAGGTAAGTATGGACATTTTTCAAAATATTGCTTTTTTTCTTTTTCATTAGTACTTTCGGAACGATGCATACTGGCTGTAATGTTGTTATACAAAAATTTGATTCATTTTTTATTACACTGGCGGAAAGTGAAAAAAGAACACCAAGAAGGAGACGTCTGATACCAACGAAATTTATACAGCATAATAACGGAATACAGAGGATAACGTGATCAAAACATTATGGCAAAATACAGCTGTATTTGCTGGTAAACTGAAAAATAACATTTCCATGTAACATGGTTAGTACGAGGTTGAACCGCCATGAACTGCGTCACACTGTGCAATTCTAGCATGGAGTCTGTCGTACAGATGTTGGATGAAAGTTTGGGGCATTGAGTTCCAAGCATCCTCAACCTGGACGCGTAAATCGGGGGTGGTCGGGGCTGGCCGTGGAGACCGGATAAGTCGTTGTCACATAAAATCCAACACGTGCTCAATGGGGGACAAATCCGGTGAACGTGCAGGCCATGGAAGTTGTCTCACACCCTGAAGTGTATGTTGTGTTGCATGTGCCGTGTGTGGGCGTGCGTTATCTTGCTGGAAAACACCACAATGGACCGACCTTACAAATGGCACAACGGGCTGAATGATGTTGTTGATGTAGGAGGTGCTGTTTAACGTACCCGGTACAAACACTAGTTGTGTACGGGAGTGATAGCTGATCGCTCCCCACACTAGGAGACCAGGTGTAGGCCCTGTGTGTCGCTGGCGAATGCAAGAAGGGTGGAGATGCTCTCCTGTGCGTCTGCGAACACGCATACGGCCATCGGAGGCTCCCAAGCAGAATCTGCTTTCATCGCTGAACACGACAGATCGCCATTGCGTTCTCCAGTGCAGACGTTGGAGACACCACTGCAGCCGTTCCTAACGGTGGGCTGGAGTCAGAGGTACACATGCCAGAGGTACAAGTGCACGTAGTTCTGCATCCAGTAGACGGTTGCAGATTGTTCGCACAGTCACCTCAGGTGCAACGGCAGCTCGGATTTACGTCGCAGTGGATGTTCTGCTTGACAACGCCGCTCTTCTTATGCGTCGATCGGTCCGCTCATCAGTCCGTCTGTGACTCCCAGTTCCACATCTTCTCGTGTGGGAATATTCCTTGGACCAACCATCTACGCCACCATCGTACAACCACCGATACTTCCCGTCCAATTCGCTCCGCAATACGACGACCCGGCCTCGCGGAGTCAGACTAGAATTATCTGGCACAATTATACGCCTGAAATGCTAGCATGAAATAAATTATAGTTAATTGCAGAATTTTTTTTAGCTGTTTATTTTTCAGCCTCTCTGCCCCACCACTGTTTTCACCTAGACCCAAAAATGTTTCAGACATTTTGAATCTAAAATAAAATATTAGTTTGTTTTTTCATATTTTTAAGTAATAGGCTTTAAGGATTAGTTCTTAATCATCAACATATAGATATAATACACGCCTAAACTTGTATGAAAGTCCGCTAAAGTTTTGGAGGAAATTTCGGACAGAAAAAAATTGCATTCTGGGGAAATATTGGGCCATGAAAATTTTCTGCACCCCTGCTTACTTCCTATTAGTACTATTTAAAAAAAAGAATGTTACAACCCCAATATTAACACTGCAGAAACAGTCAATGATAATGGAGGTATACTTAATACTACTAATAATAGATCAGTTCTAAATAAATCAGGCATTTATATCATTCCAACAGTTAAAGATAACCAAAAAGACAAAGCATATATCGAAAGTACACATAGAAGATTTTTGACTAGATTAAATGAACATATTACGAATTGGACAAGAAGAGATGAAAAAACCTCATTAATACAACATTGTATCAGAAACAATGCAACTCCCGATTGGACCAACACAGAAATTATAACATCACATGCCCAGATTCTGACCTCCGAGGCTGTGTCATTGAGAAAACCAAAAGATACAATAACGTTAATAGTCCAGTAGAGCTTCAGTTTGCATGGAGGTACCTCATTGAACAGTACAAAAAAACATTTCAAGAAGAAAAACAATAACATAAAATGGCTTACATCAAATCTTTCTTAAAAATACAAGTGCATATTTCTACTTCATAAATTTTACTTGATTATTTTGTGTAACTACAGATGGCAACATCATATACGCGCGCAGTAAAACCCAACCCGTGATGCGCAAATCAACACGACGGGGCTGAACATGCACTCGGGTTGAGCAGCATACCGGAGTGTGTGGGTGCGGTAATTACAACGTCCATGCACCTACCACTGATGATGGCTATGAATATTAGCAGAAACTAGTTTGGTGCTTCGCAATCGGGAGATTTATTTCTTTATGCTTCGCAGTCAAGATGAATATTTCTTCAAAATTTTAGTTCGTTTTTTAAAATTTCGGCAAAGTTGTAATTCGTTTTCATATTTCGTTGTTGTCATGATGCCTTCACAATCGGGAGATTGATTCTTTGTGCTTTGCAGTCAAGATGATTTCCTCTTCCAGATTTTAGTTCGTTTTTTTAAATTTCGGCACGTTTTTAATTAATTTTCATGTTTTGTTATTGTCAAGGATTTATTTGCCTTCAATGTAAAAATTCATCTTGTTCAATTTTATCTGGTGCAGATTTTACAGTATCATGAATTTTATTTTTGAACTTCACAACTGCAAATAGCTCACATTCATTGAGTGAGTTGGATACTTACAGCAACGTCTTGTGAATAGCTTCATTACAAGCGTACATAAGAAGCCCGGACAGCCACTACGGATGTTGTAAGTACATATATAGTTCATTATTTCTTGATTTTAATCACTGATACTGTGCCCCATACGTATGTAACATCATTTAATAATCTCCTGATTGCAGAACTTACGTAAGATGTGAAACAGTAATGACTGACATTTAATGTCAAATAAGTTAAAAATGTTTGCTAAATTGAGGAAATGTGCAATTTTTTCTTTAAACCACCAAACTATTCTTTTCTTTTTTTCTTTTTTGATTGGAGGTTTAACGACCACCGTGAGCAACTCAATGGGCTATAAGCAGTCGCCCGTCCCTAATTTATGGCCACTGGTTCCAAGGAAGGGAGAGAGCCAGTGCCGTAAGACAAACACAACATCCATGCCTGACCGGGATTCGAACCCGGACCCCTTACGGACGAATGATCAGAGGCCAGCGCTTTAGACCACTGCGCCACCGGGGCGGCCCACCAAACACCAAACTATTGGGTTGTCGAAAAAGTCACGACGTATTTTGGCACCCGATGGCAGTTGGGCGGTTTTGGAAGTACTAGAGGCATGCACAGCTCTGTTATCGCTATGGCATTCGACAGGTGCTAGTTCTAGCTGTAGTCTATAAGAAATAGTGAGCGATTTGGTTGATTTGCAGAGATTTGACATCAAGTTGAAGATGGAAGACCAAACTGTGCATTTTCACCAAATTTTACTGTTTTACTTCTGTAAAGGGAAGAATGCGCATCAAGCTTGTGAAAAGCTGCGTATAGTGTACGGTGATAATGCTCTACAAGAATGTCAGTGTCAGCGGTGGTTCGTAAAATTCTATGCTGGTGATTTTGACCTCAACAATGCTCCTCGGTCCGGGAAGCCAACTGAGGCTGATGACGACCAAATCAAGGCATTGATCGAGTCAAACCCACGCTACACGACACGAGAGATTGCAGACACATTGCACATCCATCATTCAAGCGTTCACGACCACCTGAAGAAGCTGGGATACGTAAGTAAGCTCGATGTGTGGGTTCCTCATGAACTCAAAGAAGCTCAATTGACGGAGCGTATAAACATCTGTGATATGCTCATTAAACGTGAGGAAAACAATCCTTTTTTGAAGCGATTGATAACTGGTGATGAAAAGTGGATTGTGTACAACAATGTGCTGCACAAACGGTCTTGGTCCCAACGTGCTGCTTCTCCTCAAACGACATCCGAAGCAGACATTCATCAGCGGAAGGTTCTGGTCTCAGTGTGGTGGGATTTTAAAGGTGTCGTGTTTTTTGAGCTCTTACCACAGAACCAAACAATCAATTCGAATGTGTACTGTCGGCAATTGGACAGTCTGAACGAATCCATCATCCAGAAATGTCCAGAGCTCGTTCATCGTAAAGGTGTTGTGTTCCGTCACGACAACGCGAGGCCACACACAAGTCTGCTCACCCGCCAAAAATTATTGGAGCTTGGGTGGGATGTGTTGCCACACCCAGCATACTCGCCTGACCTTGCGCCATCAGACTTCCACTTGTTTTGCTCTCTTCAACAGTCCTTGCGTGGTATAACGTTCAATTCAGATGAGGCTGTAAATCAGCACCTTGTACAGTTTTTCGCCACGAAAGACGGGTCCTTCTATGAACGAGGCATTCTGCAGCTCACTGAAAGATGGCAAAAGGTTAATGAACAAAACGGGCGTTATATTACTGATTGATCTTTGTTCTTTCTATCACTAAATGACCTTTACGAAACATGGCTAAAATACGTCATGACTTTTCCTACAACCGAATATGTTAACCAGCATTTTCATGTTAAAAGCCAGCTAAAACGAGAGCTTTGCGTAACAGGAAAATTTTATGCATGCAGTTAACCAGCGTTTCAAAGAACACCATCTGCGACACAGCTTGACGGAATCCTAAATCAATTCACCTTTCCTCCGACTATCAAGCGTAAGCTTGTTGGCAGGGAAAAGCAAATGACCAACAAATTCCAAAGAAGCGCAACGTTTTCTTGCATGGGTGGGAAGCTGGAAAATGAAAGGCGGTATGGGGGAGGAAATCTAGCGTACCCTGGGGATTCTTGTTTTCAGCTACAGACAGAACAGTAACACTCTGTGAAGTCAGGGGCACACATGTTATGTACCCATTCCTGAACCTCTGGAATTCTTCGCCAAATCGCACCTTTTTTTCTTTTCTTCTCAGTGTTAAATCTACAGCTCAAATTAAACAACACAGCTCATTCATGGACAAAGTTTTGATGAACACAAGTAATACTAGAAAAGTTAGTCACTGAAAGAAAGAGAACATAGCTGCTTACATATTCTTTTATGAACACTAGCTTAATTTGAATGTTTCATTCAAAAGGTTTCCTCGATTTAGCGAATTCTGTGATTTTACGTACAAGATTGTTGGTCCCCTGAAGTTCCTTAAATCAAGGTTTGACTGTACATTACTATTCAATGTGCAGCAATGTGTACGAAATAGCTAGATTCATATTTTACTTTCTACCACAAATGAGGTGGTTAGAATTTACATGGCTCAACTTCCATCATATTTTCCTTATTAGATGTGGGCACTGCATTTCCATGTGGTTTATTAGTTTCACATATTTATTTAGTCTGAATCATCTTGAAGTGGTGGCAGAAAATGTGTAAACAGAAAATTTAAAGTAAAAAGGACATTTTGTATAAAACAAAAAAAGAAAATTGTAAATTTTTTTTTTTAATTTGCCAGCAAGAATTACCTGCAAAATCTGCTAATAATTTGGAAGCTATCCGGGTACAGTGCACACCATCGTCCATCTGGAACAAGGCTGATGAAAACTGAAGTTATCAGTTGAAAGATGCCTAACATTAAACTTTTTTACATAACTTAAGTGTGTTCTAAAATTTTAATGCTTATTATTTATACACTGCTGGACAATTGCTAAGGACGGATCATAAACAGCTATATAGCGCATAAAATGTAAGTGTGGTTGGATGCCAAGTAAAATAAAATAATGTCAGAATGCCAGGACATTACAGGAAAGACAATTTATTGTGCTCTGAAATCCAGAAGGCTTTGGAACGTGTTCAAGGGACAAACAGGCCATTTTGTGCAGAATACATAAACGTGAAAAAATGCAATTACCGTCCGAAAGCTTTCCGGCGAAAGATGTCAATACGGGATATGGCCACCATGGAGGGCGATGCAAGATTCCACACATCGTGTCATGCTTTGCACAACATTATCAAGCAGCTGTTGGGGTAATTTATCCTATTCCTCTGTCAGTGCATGGATGAGGGTGTCCTTGTTTATTGGAGGGCATTGGCGACCAGCAAGACTCCTCCCCAAAGCATCCCACACATTTTCAATGGGATTCAGATCTGGAGAACGTGCTGGCCATACGAGGCGTTGAATATCCTCGCTCTCAAGACACTCCTGGACAGCGACTGTTCGATGATATGATTCGTTGTCGTCCATGAAAATGAATCTATCACCGACAGCACCACGGAACATGCGAACATGAGGTAGCAGAACATCATTAATGTATCGTTGGCCAGTCATAGTCCCAGTTGGAAGCACATAGAGGGACGTACGGCCATTGACCATGATGCCAGCCCATACCATGACACTACATGTCGGATATCGGTCCCTTTCCTGTATGTTTGCTGGACAATATGCAGTACCACTATCACGCCAGATCAGTTGTCGTCGACAATCAGACGATAGACTGTATCTACTCTCATCTGAGAAGAGGACAGCAGACCAGTCGTTATCAGTCCAATTGCGATGTTGATGGCACCATTGCAAACGGGCGGTACGGTGACGTCTGGACAATGGGATGCACACAACAGGACGGCGGGCGTATAGTCCTCCTTCATGCAAACATCTGGCGACAGTTTTTCGGGAGATCCGCTTGCCAGTAGCAGCCATAAACTGATTTGCTACCTCACTAGCTGTGCTGCGCCGGTGTCTTTTTGTTGATAGCACTATGTACCGATCTTTTGCAGTGTGTCGTACTGCGAACACGACCTCCCCCGTGACGTTTGCTACACTCTCCATTTGTTTGAAATGATTTCCAAAGCCTTGAAACAACACTGTGGCTGACGTCGAACTCCCTGGCAACATCTGTTATTTTTCGCCCTTCTTCAATCTAGCCAATAATACAGCCACGCGTAAAATCATCTAGGTGATGTCGGGAAGACATACTGAAAATTGCAAGTTCGTCAATTGATTCTTTCCCTTTCAACTTTGCGTTTGAACAACAACAGTCAATACGCGTCAAATCATTTATATCTCTTATCAGCGCTATGACGTCACGAACAAGTTCGGCAATCCAAAATTTGCATACGCACAACATATCTTACTGTATCCCGCACTTATGCTAATTTCCACATTTTCCTGCCTTCCATTTTATGGTTGCTATCGTTGCTATTGTCATCCGTCCTTAGCAATTGTCCGGCAGTGTAGTTACATGCTCATGTCCAAGTTTTATCATGTTTTGAAGACACTGGCTGATATTTGTGAATCAAACTGAGTTTCACACTTTCTACCCATTTAATATATAAGTCTGACAATGCTCTAAAACACTTTTACACCATTACAGAAGTTCTCTTCATAATTCCAAAACACACTAATATCTTGTATTTGCATTTCCACACCAGTTTAGCTTTAGATAAGCCTTTTTTAAATCTTCTCAACCAGCCTTTGACTTATAGCTTAGTTATTCTTGTTAGGCCTATCCCTTGACACAGATTTTTGATATAAAACCAAGGGGTTCTTTTTACCCTGTTTTTCTATAATGTCACAGAACATATTTTGCTTGCAGTCTCAATAGCTGACCCTCTTGTACTGGTTCTTCTCACCTCAGTGCCTTCATTGAAAGAGATTTTAACGAAACCTTCAGCAGACTGCCTCTGACAATAATGCCTTACCTTCATATTCAGTCTTATCGATTCCCGTGACAACTGGTGCAATTATGTCCCACCATTCTGGTACTAGCGTCCAGATATGCCTCAAAATGGATGGACCTGAAGGTCACATAAGCCTACAATTCAAGTGTGCTCAGACATGCCCACCTGCTCACAGGGTTGATGATACATCTTTTTACACTTTCAAAACAGTAATTGCTCTTACACTATTTCACAGCTTATTGAGGATACCTATGCTACTTGAAGTATAAGACTTAGCTGCTCTATTTAAATGCCATTTTCTTAATTTCAAACCCCATGTGGTAAACTTAAAAAAAAATATGTAAATGAAATCACAGGAATTGTCAAAGACAATTTTTAACATCTATATACATATGTGTACCTATAAAATGAACAATATAAAAAATAACAGAAATTCACTGGAATACTTTGTTAAAGCAATTGTTCTTTCTCTCTCTCATACACACATGTGCAAAATTGAAAATGGTGAGGTAAATTATTCTGAAAGCCCTAGGCACTACTAAAAGAGTGAGCATCTGGGGAAAAAGAAACATCTCCACAGCTTATATGAAACTTTTATACTATTAATCTCTGGACAGAGAAAATTAATGAAAACCAAATCAGGTATTCTGTGCAGTGAGACCCCCCCCCCTTCCCAACATACACAAAATTCCAATACAAAATTTACTAGCACCCATACACCTGAAGCTATATAATATACATACATAATGCAACAGCCATGAAAATTTTATTTACTACTACTGGAATGCAACAGTGTTAGGCACTTCAAACAAAAACTTACCTCTTCTGTGGATCCTTGATGAGGAGTTTACTAAGCAGGGCCTTTGCTTCAGGGGAGAGAGTCTTGGGGAACTTCACCTCTTCTATAAGGATTAATTCAAAAAGTATATCATGGTCACGATTGTAAAATGGAAGTCTCCCACACATCATCTCATACATGACAACTCCAAGCCCCCACCAATCCACAGCACGACCATAATCTGTGTCTTCAAGCACCTAGAAAAACATCAAATGCATACAAAAATTGGTACAAAAACAGCAAAACCTCTTTTCTGATCTATATATAATGCACTACCAAGTCTTTGAAGCTCCCTGTTACATTAAAGAATTAGGTGTACTGATGATAAGATTCAATGCATGTTATTTTTGAACATAACATGATGCTGAAGATGCACCCCAGCACCCACACTACAATGAGTGCTTACTGTAGCATCAAAACCCATGAACTTTGAAGCCAATATAGAAGAATGACAACAGCAGAATTATATTACTGCACCACCATGTTATGTTAAAGACCTACGTATATTACCTGGTCATTTGACACAAGGTAAAATGAATAAATCTATAAATATGAAATGCAATCCACGTTTCGATTTCTAAATGAAATCTTTGCTTCAGTCAGTCCATACGGTAGTTCAATATTCCAAGCATTAATAATTAAAACAGGCTCCAAGTACCCAAATAAGTGAACAAACTAGTGATGGCATAAACTATTCCTTCTTGGGAGTTAATTTTTCATTCATACATGATCACTTAAGTTCCAACTTTCACCACACTCACTGAGTAAATCATTCTTTGCAGGGATCTCGTGTTTATGGCCAACTCTTTCAAGGCCACAGCTCTGTTTTGGCAAACTGCCCAAAAGAGCGTGTGCTTTTTGTACCATTCATGATGAATGCTTGGCCACGAGTCGGCTTGTGGCGAACAATTTGGGCATACTATTCAAATGAATGACTTTCAAGTGTCATTCCCACTCTCAAGTTTCACCATTATTTCCTAGTTGACTGCTCATTCACATAACAGTCGACACTTATTAATTATCAACATTACTTTTCTTAATGGGAATTCATTTTTGAACTCATGTGAGCAGAATAAAGTTAAATGTCCTGTGACTTCAGTGTATGTTGCAGTAATGGCATACTGAATGATCAATCTGCCATCACTTTGAGAGCGAACCATTTACAAAGAAAAGTCATTAGCTGTTAATGAATTGTTCACGAATAGTCTATCACTAGAAGGCACCTCAAAATGACATGTATGATGACTGATAAGTAATGCACAGATGCAACCTTCAGCCACAATGGTGGAAAGTTTAATTCATTTCCTTACGCAATTTTGAATCAGTGCGTGTTAACATGGCGCTGTGTGATGAGGATATGCCAACGAAGTTCAAACAACATGCAGTGATTGAAATTTTAAGTGCTGAAAACTTAACAACTGAAATTCATCACAGTTTAAAGGCTGTATATGGCAAAAACACTACCGACAGAAGTATGGTAAATCACTGGGGCATTAAATTTCATCAATGTGAATCACAGCATGCCAATCTTGACAATGAACTTTTAAGTGGAAGACCAGTTTCAGTGACTGGTGAAAAATCCCGAAAAGCAGTTGATGAATTCATCCAAAATGATCACTGTATCACTCAAAAATGGATCGCAGCTAGGCTCGGAATCTCAAAAAAGTGGAGTACATTATTGCTTTACTTGGCTACACAAAAACCTGTTCTCAATGGATGCCACGCATGCTGACGCCAGAAAACAAACAGAAGCATCTTGGGTGTTGTAAAGAAAGTTTGAGTGTTATCGTGAAGAGGGCAATCAATTTATGTTGAATATTTTTAGTGATGATGAGTCATGGATCCATTACTTTGACCCTGAAGAAAAACAACAGAGCATGGAATACTGACACGTTTCCTCTCCTCGTCCCAAAAAATTCAAAAAGTGCCGTCTGCCAACAAGATTCTTTTGAATGTTTTTTAGGACTTACACAAAGTTTACCTGGCAGAATTTTTGGAAGCAGGGAAATACTGTCCATCTGGCACGTTACACTGAAACAATAAAGAACCTACGCTTGAGGTGTGTCGAGTTAGGAAGTTAACTGCGTCGATTTTTTGACAATGCAAGACCGCACACTTCTCATTTAACACTTGATACTCTCCAGAGGATTAAATTTGAGGTTCTCTCCCATCTGCCCTGACTTGGCGCTGATCAATTTTAATTTCTTTCCAAATCTGAAAAGGGATTTCAAGGGGACTCATTTCACCTCAGATGATGAAGTGAAGTATGCAGTCACATCATGGATCAGACAAAGAATCCCTTAATTCTGCATTGACAGCATGCATAAATTTGTCTTACATTGGAGAAAGTGTATTGAATACCAAGGTGACCACATAGAGAAATAGGTATATCAATTTATACCTACCATATTGTACTTTCACTTCAGTTTTTGTTTGTGTGAATATATAGTTTCTTTTTTTGGATATTTGACTGGGCATATTACTTATCAACCTACCCTCATACTTATAATTTTCAAGATTCAAAGAAAGATATTGAAAGACTTGAAGAGTGGAATCTGGTGGGCCTACCACAGTTGAGGAGGCTGGTCAAGTTTGATTCACCAACAATAAGTAAAATCCAGCACCATCAGTAACTTCTGGCAGATGAAATTACAGTGAAAACTTAAAAAATCTGTGCCATATTTTGAACATACTAAGAGTACTCACAGTGTCTAATGCCAAATTGGAGAAAGCATTTTTCACTATGAAAAGGATTTTGAAATTGTATGAAAACAGCACTTAAGTTAACACACTACTGCAAATATCAATAGAAGGTTTAGACATGAACAGCTTCTCATCAAAAGCTACTACTGAAATATTCTCTTCGAAAAAGTCCCGCCATCCAGAAACTGTACCATATGGTTTATGCCCATTAAAGAAGCAGAAAACTACAAAATATGTGCATGCTGAGCCACTTTGCAATTTTGATTACAGTACTGTTTTAAATACTTCAAATATATTTCCATTATAACGTATCATTATTCACTGATTGAAACTGAACATTTATTTAAAGGTTTGGCTAATTTTAAGAAAATACATATATATTTTAGATCTAATTCTACAATAAAAAATTGTGAGGCAAGTCCTACAACTATGATTTTTAAAGATAGCTTCTGTATTAACTCTTTTTTTTTTTTTGATTGGAGGTTTAACGACCACCGTGAGCAACTCAATAGGCTATAAGCAGTCGCCCGTCCCTAATTTAGGGTAACTGGTTCCAGGGAAGGGGCGAGTCAATGCCGTAAGACAAACACAACATCCATGCCTCACCGGGATTCGAACCCTGACCCCTTTCGGACGAATGATCAGAGGCTATCGCCTTAGACCACTGCGCCACCAGGGCGGCGTATTAACTCATGAAAACTTATTTCTTAGAAAGTACTATACAAAAATGGTAAACTGCTACGCAAGTAAAAAATTTGCATAGCAAATTGCTATGTAAGTGGCAAAATGAAAAAAAATAAAAAAATATGCTGGTTTGTGCTGATTTTTTGAAGTTCATTTACAGAGTTCTCCAGGAGTACAATACTTATTTCTATACAGTCTCAACAACTTCATCAAAACTTTTTGAAGTTTTATTTCTCTGAAAATCAGCATGGCTTACCAGGGCTTAGTCACTTTTTTGCTACATCAACAGTGCTGCCCCTTGATATAGCAAGAAGATACTAAGTAATGTGTGAAAACACGTTTTAAGTAAACTTAAATATCAAAAATTGGTGCATCATTGCTCACTTGGTTGTGAAAACAATTATACAGGTTATGGAAATAGCTCAGATTCTATCACAGACATATCAAATACAGATTTTGTAATTTAATTTTGCATTTAAAAGAAGGAGCGGGGCAAAAATGCTTGCTGTTCTGAGTGGTTTTGGATAACAAAGAGATTGTTAGAAATCAGAAAATGTACATTTCATTAGAAAAAATTCTTAAAAATATGAGGCCACTCTTTTTCACTATTACCAAAGTCATTAAAACAAAGAACATGATCAGAAAATATAAAAACTAAAAATATAATCAGGAAGAGATCTGAAAAAAAAAACAGCTTGGTCAGAAAAATTTAAAATTTTGAAAATCATGGAACATTCTCATCTCTACTAGAACAATAACTGTGTTTCTAGATATTTTCAAATGACACAAAGACATCCAAACAATATTTTAAAAATGTCCATATTAGAAACATCTAATAAACAACCCCCAAAATGTGTAATAAATGTTAGAAACCTGAAAATAAACTTTACACAGATGTTGCGTAACATTATTTCTCTGAGATTTTTAATTTAGATTGTATGTTGTTTCCTGCACTCCACAGAAGACCAATGATTTTCACAGTGACTATCCATAGCACTTGGATTCATCTCAGAAGCAATGCTGAGGCCAGGGTTGGCAAGTTTCTGTCAAGGCGGTTAAAACCACTGGTTGTAACCAGTTAAAACTGGCATGGCAGAAACTAGTTTGTGCCATAAAAGTAGCAATAAACTGGCAGAAACCCAGAAACTAATTATGTCTTGTAATAAAAACTTACTGAAGTACCACAAACAGCATATAATGAATTACTGAAGTACCACAAATAGCACATAACGAATCCATATAATGAATAGCATAGGGAAATGCATTTTAAAGTAAAACAAGTTCAGTTGCGATGTTTACAGTATTTATTCAAAGGTTACATCGCAGAAAATTCACCATTCAAAAGCACCTTTTCCACGAAGTAGTCAATAGCAAAACACCAATTTTGCTACTGTTTCCAAATCCAAAGAATTTCTTAATTTTTTGTGAATAAATGAAAAGCTTGAGAATATTCTTTCAAGCCCAGCAGAACTTGCAGGCAATATCATCACTGTGCAAACAAGACTTATGAAATCTTCATTTACAGTTGTTTTCTTTAGACTAGACCACCATGTAAAAGCTGAGGCATTTTCTAAGACTGCATTGGAGTAATATGTTTCAGGAAAAGGAGCTGGTTTTTTAAGGTTTAGCACTAACAACTTTCTTGCAGTTCATACATTTAACTATTAGCTTATTATTTACTTTCTGCCCATAAAAACCCCAAATTTGGTCAACTGGCCTACCACCTCTAGAAGTAGACATATAGCATAAACAGAAGTCAACAAAACAAACTACATTCAAACTTTCTTTTCGACAAAATGGCTCCCCTTGCTTAAACATGGAGCCACTTCTGAAATATGTAAGACAAGCTGTGATTGGTGGTTCAAAAAACTGTGGTTCACTGGCTTTAATACAGCTTATTTTGCACTTGAGACAGTCATAAGCCAATGAGGTTCTTCCTTACAGCCAGTCTGCCAATGATGTTGCTTCTTATATTATAGCCAAGGATCAAGCATGTCTAAAAGATATATGTAATATAATATTTTAATTATTGAAATGATTAATTATTACAAATTACTATAATACTAAATTATTGTAATAAAAATATATTTGTCATCTCTGATTTACTGTAAATTTCATGTACTAATTGATACAAAAATGGTTTAAGTACTTTTTTTTGGTTTCTGCCGGTTTAAGCCGTTTATATCCAGTTTCTGCCACCAGCATGGCAAAAACTAGTTTCTGCCAGCAGAAACCCAACTCTGGCTGAGGCACGTGACAAAGTTTATTCAATCATTGCTGTCCTTATCAACAGGAGGGGACTCAGTGTAAGTCAGCTGGGGAAGGCAAACTTAAAACAGCTTGCAGCAGATAAAGGGAAATCATGAATTCCAAATTAAAGAAAATAAAAAAGTTCACCCCCTGCACACTAAATAAGCATTGGAAGAAATAGAAAAAAATAAGTACTCCTGGTAATTATCAGTCAAGTTAATTTATGAACTTTTCCATTCAAAATTAAATTTATGAACTTTTCCAGGAGTCTGAAGGAAAATAAGAAAAAGGCCTATTTAAGGTGGATTCACCTAAATACTTTCCCTATGTTTCCAATGGCAGACTTACCAACCTTAAGAAGAGAAAAATCCTGCAATTTTCTAGGAAAATCCTCCAAGCATACAAAAGTATGCTTGAAATATCAATGGACATAATTTGAAGCACTAATGTTATGTTAAGGCATATAAAAAATGTAAATCGGAAATTTTTTTCCTCCATTTTCAAACTGAAATACAAATATTTATGGAATAAAATGATATATAACAACAATACTGGACAGAGGCAACCAACATCACAGGAAAAAGAAATTACGCTTACGGAAAAAATCTTTATTTTGTTACGACTTCCGTTTCTGAAAGACGAAGTACCGTCCCGATGAGTATTTTTACGGGCGGAGAAAAATTCCCGACGCAAATTTTTACGCATCGAGAAAAATTCCTGATGCGTATTTTTACAATTGGTAAAATTTCTATGCGTATTAAATGCGTAATTACACACTTTGGCGAACTCTGGTCGGCACATCACTTGAGCACTCCCGTGGAGAGAGAGAGAGAGAGAGAGAGAGAGAGAGAGAGAGAGAGAGAGAGAGAGAGAGAGAGAGAGAGAGAGAGAGAGAGAGAGAGAGAGAGAGCTACCGCATGATGTCACGAAGCCAGCGAGTCAAAGATGACATCATCGCGTGACACAGTGCTCGTAAGGTCTGGTAGAAAATCTAAGTGGATGGTTGCAGGGGTTGAAATATTTCGATTGAGCAATTGAAATATTAAAAAAATCTGTAAAAAAAGACCTCTATCCGTAAATCAGTCAAATTAAGCGGAAGTCTGTAAATTTTACCGATAATCCGTAAAAGTTAGCAAGTATGCAAGTCCATTTTTGAAGATTTCCCCATTTCGGCAACGACGCACGATGTTTTTGTCCTGTCACATGCATATTTTTTTGCAGTGTAACTATCTGAGAACATTTTCTTAAAAAGCACACTTGCATGGTTAGCACAGCTTAAAGGTAAGTTATGTTACACAAGGAATGAAGTAAACAAGCACTCAGCATGGATAATGGCATTGGAAGAGGAGCTATCTCGAGCAAAATTTAATGTTTTGTTATTTTCTACGCACTTTGAATTGTCCACGTGCTTTTGCATACGAATGTGATTAACGATATTTCCTTTGCCCTAGTGGACAATGGAAAAATCACATCTACAAATAGAGCAAAAGGCAAATTGTTGGCCCTTCCTTGATTCGATTATACACTGCTGGACATTTGCTAAGGACGGATGACAATAGTAACGATAGCAACCATAAAATGGAAGGCAGGAAAATGTGGAAATTAGCATAAGTGCGGGGTACAGCAAGATGTGTTGTGCGTATGCAAATTTTGGATTGCCGAACTTGTTCGTGACGTCATAGCGCTGATAAGAGATATAAAGGATTTGACGCGTATTGACCGTTGTTGTTCAAACGCAAAGTTGAAAGGGAAAGAATCAATTGACGAACTTGCAATTTTCAGTATGTCTTCCCGACATTACCTAGATAATTTTACGCGTGGCTGTATTATTGGCAAGATTGAAGAAGGGCGAAAAATAACAGATGTTGCCAGGGAGTTCGACGTCAGCCACAGTGTTGTTTCAAGGCTTTGGAAATCATTTCAAACAAATGGAGAGTGTAGCAAACGTCACGGGGGAGGTCGTGTTCGCCGTACGACACCTGCAGAAGATCGGTACATAGGGCTATCAACAAAAAGACACCGGCGCAGCACAGCTAGTGAGGTAGCAAATCAGTTTATAGCTGCTACTGGCAAGCGGATCTCCCGAAAAACTGTCGCCAGACGTTTGCATGAAGGAGGACTATACGTCCGCCGTCCTGTTGTGCGCATCCCATTGTCCAGACGTCACCGTACCGCCCGTTTGCAATGGTGCCATCAACATCGCAATTGGACTGATAATGACTGGTCTGCTGTCCTCTTCTCAGATGAGAGTAGATACAGTCTATCGTCTGATTGTAGAAGACAACTGATCTGGCGTGATAGTGGTACTGCATATTGTCCAGCAAACATAGAGGTAAGGGACCGATATTCGACATGTAGTGACATGGTATGGGCTGGCATCATGATCAATGGCCGTACGTCCCTCTATGTGCTTCCAACTGGGACTATGACTGGCCAACGATACATTAATGATGTTCTGCTACCTCATGTTCGCATGTTCCGTGGTGCTGTCGGTGATAGATTCATTTTCATGGACGACAACGCAACATGTCATCGAACAGTCGCTGTCCAGGAGTGTCTTGAGAGCGAGGATATTCAACGCCTCGTATGGCCAGCACGTTCTCCAGATCTGAATCCCATTGAAAATGTGTGGGATGCTTTGGGGAGGAGTCTTGCTGGTCGCCAATGCACTCCAATAAACAAGGACACCCTGATCCGTGCACTGACAGAGGAATGGGATAAATTACCACAACAGCTGCTTGATAATGTTGTGCAAAGCATGACACAACGTGTGGAATCTTGCATCGCCCTCCACGGTGGCCATATCCCGTGTTGACATCTTACGCCGGAACGC
The DNA here is from genome assembly GCA_039090855.1 of Macrothele yani. Lineage (NCBI taxonomy): Eukaryota > Metazoa > Arthropoda > Arachnida > Araneae > Macrothelidae > Macrothele > Macrothele yani. The sequence continues at coordinate 67,230,290 of CM077016.1, read as the reverse complement.
CTGCAGACGGTAATTGCATTTTCTTCACGTTTACGTATTCTGCACAAAATGGCCTGTTTGTCCCTTGAACACGTTCCAAAGCCTTCTGGATTTCAGAGCACAATAAATTGTCTTTCTTGTAATGTGCTAGCATTCTGACATTATTTTATTTCACTTGGCATCCAACCACACTTACTTTTTTATGCGCTATATAGCCGTTTATGATCCGTCCTTAGCAATTGTCCAGCAGTGTACATGGATAATCTGTCGCATTACACTTCTTAAAAACAGACTGATATTTTCTACCAGCCATCGCGTGATTAAACACGTGCACGAAAAGTTCTCAGAAATTCTTGTTAAGAGAGACAAAGTACATCAAACAAACCAAAACGCGCTTCCAATACCGTCGACAGACAAGAAATCTGCATCAGTACATACGGCCAACGCCAAGCCTGTTCCTTTTCGGTGCCTGCAGCGCCAGAGATCATTAGCAGACAGAAGAGTAAACATCTCTGCCAACGGCTGACTCAGAGGGGAAAGGTCGCTTCTCCGCTAATGAACCGATGCCTCAGAGAACTTTGAACTTTTCTCCTCGTTACTTTTTAATTTACGCTACGGAAATCATGATGGAATCCGGCATTATTAATTTATAATCCAGAATTCCGGGAAATGTAATGAAATCCTGCATTGCCGGCCTAAACCCGGTGGGTTGGCAGGCCTGCAATGGTAAAAACTTCTGTAGACGTTTTCTTCACAATTAATGCATTTCCAAATATGAAAATTTTCACACCAATAAAAATAATTGTGTATCATATCCTAGTATTCTTAATATTTTCTAAAACTTACCATAACTATATTAATAACTAATAACTTCACCTTTGGTGGCATTGAGACTTGCTAATAGATGGCACAGCCTGTACAGATCGATTACTAATTGTAATCATGTCGCTTTTTTTCTCTCTCAACAATTCTATTAAATTTCGTAATGGAATCAAAACTTGAGTCTATCCCATGTGATAGTCTGGAATGTTTAGAATGATTTGAGAAACTTAGATTAAATTTTGTGACGATAATTTAGCTGAAAATGTCACTGGGTGAGCTTGCTTGTTTATTTTGGAATTAAAAATCAGTAGTACCTGCATTCTGTTAACATTTTCAATTAAATTATTATCCGAAAATTTATTTTAAGTGGCAAAGAAAATGTCTACAGAAATTTTTACCATTGGAAACACAGGGCAAAGTTTTTAGGTGGATCCACCTTAAGGAGTTCAACTTAAAATTCCAGGATTCATATGAATACTGAAACTTTTGTGAAAAAATACACAGCCATACATTTGTCACAAAATTTTTTGGTTCATTCTTAATGTATGTTAAAATCGCAGGCAATTGTGAGGTGAAAACAAACTCAGACCTCAGTGCTGTATAAATCACGCTTATTATTTATATATTACACACACATATAAATTAATTAGCTATGCAATAATTTGCCACTGATACCTGTGCAGTCTAACTTTGCAACTTTTTTTTTTTGTTTGAATTTCACCCTTCAGATTATTCAGGCAAACTATGGAGATCAGTTCGGCTCTGGCAGCTAAAGCCCTGCTACTCCAACATCCTGTAGTGATTTTCCTTCAATTCCAGAAATAGTTCATTGGTTTTACGAATCTTATTGTATACCAAATTATTTGATTTCCGACAGCTAACAAAATTATGAAAATGCCTTGGTTTCAACAGTTGTGAAACTGGAAATGCTTCTTGAATTACCATTCCTCAGCATTTTCAGAAGTGACATAATTAAGAACCCCAATTTCTTGCAGAACTTAAAAACCAAAATCTTCAGCTTTAGAATATGACAAAAGCCTGAAATTCTGTGCTACACCCACAGGATAAACAGGCCTGCAAAACCCAAACGACAGTGAACAGTAACAGAACAAATCTAATAGATGGCATTAGTGGTCTGTTGTGACTGTGGACATACTCAATTTGCACAAACTCAGTAGCAGAAAAGCTATGTTTAAGCAATTCAATGGCAAAATGTAACTAATCTCAATTGTTTACATATTTCACAAACCTTCAAGAACTTCAGTTACCAATAAAACAACTAAACCTCCCCCTAACAACCCTATCTCAAAAGGCTTACTTAAAAGCCAGAATTAGCTTATAATTGATCTATTGGAAAGCTGGTCTGCACACAACCAGTTCTATTCTTCCTGGAATATTTATGTAGGAAACCCTTTACAAAACATTTGCTATAGTACTAAAACACACGTGCCAGGAATATGATTTCTACTACTGATCTGCAGGTTCCTTACATAAAAAACACAAATGTAAACCATGCACTCTGTTGTTAAATCAAAACACCAGTATATCATAGAAGTCTAGAATATTTTATTGCTAATATAATTAATTGCAAGTTAACCACATAGCTTAAGTTTTAACTTAAACTTTGACTTCTTTCAGTCAGTGACATGTTGACTTAAGTCGTAAAGAAGCACTTGACTCCATTATCAATAACATCTATGCACTTATACCAAACGGACAATATGGTTTTGCTAATTGTTTCACTTACAATTTTATGCACAGTCTGTTCTTAAAAGTAAATAAATATAAATGAAATAAATCCATAATTGAAGTAGTCGTTCAAAAACTTAATCTATAAAATGCAAATGTGAATTAATGAAACAATTCTGCAAAGTACAGTGATAATTTAAAAAGAAATTAAAAGTACCTCTGGTGCTAGGTATTCTGGTGTTCCACAAAATGTTTTTGTAGTGGCACCGTAAATGATATCTTCTTTACACAGACCAAAATCTGCAATTTTTATGTGCCCATCCTTGTCTAACAACAGGTTTTCAAGCTGCATAAACACAAAATGCATGTACGTTAAAACATTTATTAGTTTTGATGCTAAAACAGACAACATTATAACATATGGTTTTATGATGCATTTTATAGCACTACATGACATGGGGGAGGGGGACTCAATTAGCTTATATCGCTAGCATGAAACAATGCTTTGTTCACTCCCTTGCATTCACAAAATGGGGCTACAAATATAAAAACTGGATTACTTGATAAATTTCAATTTCTTTTCCTCTTAAAAAGTTCTGAAGAAGAAAAAAATGGTTAAAAATACAGTTAAGTCTCATTGTTCGACTTAAAAACTTTGTTATAAAAAAATTTGTTAAAATAAATTAACCTAAATTGTAAAAATTTAATCCAATAAAAAATAAAAATAAAAAAAAATAAAAAAAGAAGAGGGGGAAAAAAAAAAAAAAAAAAAAAACCACGGTAAAATGTAATGTAACCCAACAGTAAATTGAACTGAGTAGAACCTTTTCGTAAATGAGTTTAAATCTTTTTTATACATATATTCATACAAGTAGAATACATTGTCTGAATAAACAAATTAATGAAGATAAGGAAACTAAGACTAAAAGCTTACCTCTCCTCTTCATTATTCTAATAATATATATACTCATTTTAAACTGTAAAAAATTCCACAATTCTCTTTCTCTCTCTGCTCTGTACAGATTTCCCATAAAAAGCATTTTGATCATCAGAAGTTTCACATTTTTGTAAACATCAGAACATTTCTTCTGGAACACTTCCTTGAAACTGTAATCCTCATCGAATCGTGTATCGAATGCTTTTAGCATTTCTTTATGTGAAGGTTTTTTGATAGCCTCTCCATCACTCACTAATTTTTTCACTACATTTTATAACACTTTCCAAGATGTCATTCTCTGTAGGATACTCAGCAATCACGTTTTCATCAATGTTGAGAAAATCCGAGAGCTCTGCACGCACATCTTCAACACTTTATCTTTCAGCTGCTGCCATTTTCTCTTCAATTCTGCTACTCATATCACATTCAGATTCAATTTCTGCAGTATCAGTTTTGAATCTGGTTTTCAGAAAACAGTTGTGCATAGTGGATGCAGTCGCATCACATTACCAATCTTTCATCATCTCCAGATATGGCGGGTCTCAAATTTAAAAGATTATCTATACATTGGCTGCTCTCTATGGCTAGAATAACTTTTTGCAGGATCCTTTTTTGATAATGCATTTTAAGATTTTTTTATTAAACCTTGGTCTAATGGCTGAAGTGTAGCAGTTGTCCATAATCAACACAATGTTGTGACGTTGGTTTATTAACCGGTTATCCCACTTTAATAACCACTTTTCAAAAATTTCTGAAGTCACCCTTGCTTTTTTATTGCATTCATAGTCTACCTGTATAGATTTTGTACTTTTTAAAACATTTCGGGTTTTTACTTTTCCCGATTACTAGAGGTTTTTATTTTCCCTCTCCAGTCATATTTGCACATAACAAAACAGTTACTTCTTTCTTTGCTACATTTCCCTCTGAAGCACCTGTCCTTAAATGTTAAAGTTTTATTTAGTAGACAAGTCATTGAGAGAGAGGAGTTTATAATTTTTTTTAATGACTAGGAAATACAAAATATGTTGCATTCTTAAAAAACATGGGGCACAATATATTTCTGCAGTAGTGTCATTCACATAGATGAACAACACTTTTTCTAATTCCATGTTTTGTTCAAAATTTCACCATCCTCTGTGTCTGCTAACACAATTAATGAATTTTTTGTCTGATGAAAAACACGAGTACTTCACAAGAAAGTTCTCTCTGTTTGTGATAAAACTTTCTGCATGTTGTACCCCAGTCTCTGTGTGTGGCCTAAGGAGGAAACTCATCGATAACTTTAAAATCTCAATAGATAAAAACTTTACTCTAGAATCCCTAAAAATACTGTAGTTCCTACAAAAATAAAATATAATACTTTGAATAAAGCTCATGTTGAGAAATGGCTTCCTAGTTTAATTGAATTAATAATCTAAAGTAACTTATGGGATTTTACTAGGAAATTTTTTCTTTAATAGCAAATTTTCGGAGAAAACTCTTCTCCTTCTTCAGGCTGACTTGTTGTTGTCACTTTTTCCTTGTCACTATCACGGTTACGGTTTACCTTGACGGTTACAGTTAACCTTGATGGTTTAGGTTATTTTTCAACAAATCCTGCCAGATGTTAGGCAGGGAAAATCCTTTGCAGTCATTGATGATGGAATTTTGATTTTTCTCAATCTCTATTCCTTCTTTCAGTTTTCTTTTTTGGAAATTGCTTTGGAAACTGATTACTTTAAGGGAATTCCAATCCATGCTGTGCCCAGTTTCTCTAACATGCCTATCTAATCCAGTCTTGTTGGAGCAATTTTTTATAGCTGCTTTATGCTCAGCTATACGAGTTTCTAGTCTGCGACCTGTTTCCCCTATGTAAGATAGTCCACAACTACAATTTACTTCATAAACTACTCCTTGCATTTTTAAAATATCTTCTTCTCTTTGAACTATTTTAGGGAAAAATTTTTTAACTTTATTCTCTAAACTTGGAGCTAGCCTAATATTGTATTTTTTACTAATTCTCTTTAAAGCCTCAAATAAACCTTTGTGATAAGAAATTTTTCTAGTGAATTTTACTTGTTGCTTTTGTGGGTTCTTCGTACCATTAAAATTCAGAAGCTTCTCAATTTCTTCTTTAGGATAGTTATTCTCTGCAAGTATGACTTTAAGCTCTTCTTTTTGGGCTTCTTTTTTATCTGCTGTAGAAACTATTTTATTAATTTTTTCTAAAAACTGACTTGCTACATTCTTCTTAATAGAAACTGGGTGATACGAATTGAAATCCAGTAGTCTTTTAGTATTCATTGGTTTTTTATACCAACTAGTGAGGAATTTTTCATCTTCATAATAGATAGTAATATCTAAGAAGTTTATTCTTCTTTCTTTTTGAAGTTCAATAGTGAACTTAAGGGAATCATCTAATTCATTGAATGAGTCTAGAATTCTTTCTGGAATAATTTCTGAGCTATCTATTATAAATAAGATGTCATCCATGTATCTGCTATATAAGCAGAAGTATGTGGGTTGTACTAGTATCTTTTCTTCTAGTTTTCCCACATAATAGTTAGCTAAGAGTGGGGAGAGTGGGGAGCCCATTGCTAGCCCCGATTTTTGAATGAAAAAAGTTTTCCCAAATTGAAAGTAGTTGTTCTGCAAAGAGAAAGTAAGCATTTCAAAAATTCCAACTAATATGTTTTTTTCCTTGTTGTGAAAAACTATTAGGTCTGCCAAGTCTTCCACTATAAAGTCTATAAGTTGATCTATATTAATGTGAGTATACATAGACACTATATCTAAACTACCCATAATAGGAGAATCTAATTTAGGAAGAAGTTCTAGTTTTTCTTTTAGCTGCATTGAGTTTTTAATCAAGTTCTTAAAGTAATCAGTTTCCAAAGCAATTTCCAAAAAAGAAAACTGAAAGAAGGAATAGAGATTGAGAAAAATCAAAATTCCATCATCAATGACTGCAAAGGATTTTCCCTGCCTAACATCTGGCAGGATTTGTTGAAAAATAACCTAAACCATCAAGGTTAACTGTAACCGTCAAGGTAAACCGTAACCGTGATAGTGACAAGGAAAAAGTGACAACAACAAGTCAGCCTGAAGAAGGAGAAGAGTTTTCTCCGAAAATTTGCTATTAAAGAAAAAAATTTCCTAGTAAAATCCCATAAGTTACTTTAGATTATTAAAATATAATACATCAAAAACGAATTGTGAGAGCATACCTTTCACAGTACGTTGTTCCAACCAAGTCTCCGACATGACAGGATTCTTTCAAGGTGTACACCACACTGAAATTCTATTCTCAACCCAGTATGTCACCAACAGAATATGAAATAATCCACAAAAATACCAACTTAAAACACAAAAATTCTCGAGTACAAAAATGGTCGAACTCATGTCATTAATGATGTGAAAACACAGCTGAAACATTACAACATTGCCTTAAAACGAAGTCAAAAATGATACTGAATAACATAAAAACCTCCCGAAATGCCAAAACACAGTAACCAAAGCATAAGAAACAATGTCCACCCAATACTCCCTTAATGTTACCAAACATCACAAAAAAGAATCTGAAATAACACACAAAAATACCAACTTAAAAGACGAAAAATTTCCAGTATGAAAATGGTTGAACCCATGCCATATACGACATGAAAACACAGCTGAAACATTACAACACTGCATTAAAACGAAGTGAAAATTATACTGAATAACAAAAACCTTCCGAAATTCCAAAACAGGGTGACCTAAGCATAAGGAATGATGGCCTTCCGATACTCTCTTCCTATGCATTTCGGTAACATGTGCATTACCATCTTCAGGGATTATGTCTGCTGTGTCCTTTGTGACTCGCTCTGCCACTTTTGACTAAACCGCAGTCTCATCTTCATCAAGATCCATAACATCATTATTTTGGGCTGTTGCCACTTCTCGATTTTGAAAAATCGAAGTTCCGTGCGCCAATCGCTCCCGCCGACTCTCCGCACCTCTGTCTGTAACCTTTCCCTTCTATCACACCCTCCTGTTCCTCTTTTATCAAATATTTTCCAGGGGAGTGGTAGGTCGATACCAGAATGTTTATTAGTTGTTCTTTCAGGTTTTTTCTATTACTATTGCTTCTGCGTAACGGATCATATTTTCTGTTGTTTGACACACTATTTTTCATCAAATAATGGCTTAGCTGCAGTTTTTATGCAATAATGTGTTAGTGCTGTCCTTTCTTCTTTTTTTGTTCCAATCACTGATATCTTGCTTGAGTCATTTTTGCAATTTATTTTTTTGTATTTCCTGTAGAAGTCAATTTTTTTATTTGTTCCTGGGGTGTCTATAGGGATGCTGTATACTCCAGCTTTATCCAATAGTTTAGTTTTATCTCTGTTCTTTATTATCATGTTTCTGTAATCAGTTATTGTTATTCCAATATCTTCTTTTTGTTTTATTACATTCTTTTTTTACTACTTTTATAATTTGTCTTATATATGGTAACTTTCCATAGTACACTGCTGGTCACCCAAAATGCAACACCAAGAAGGACACGAGATAGCAAAGCCAGATTTACTGGACACATAACAGATACAAAAATGAAACGATTGGGCTTACAGGCTCGTGCGATTTGCGGAACACGCAGACATCAATATTTCGTGTGGCCCCCATGGCTGGCAATAACGGCCCCTACATGCCGCAGCATCGAACGAAAGAGGCTTTGGATGTGGGCTTGGGATATGTCAGTCCAGGCTGCTTCCACACGTTGCCACAGTTCATCAGGCGCAGCCGCGGGTGGTGCTTGCCGGGACAATCGGTTGCCGATCAGCGACCAGACGTGTTCGATGGGCGACGTATCGGGAAAACAGGCAGGCCACGGCAGCAGTAACACCTGGTGGGCCGTGAAGAATTGTTGCATGATGCGTGCCACGTGTGCGCGCGCCTTGTCCTGTTGAAATGTGGCCGCTGGCAGGTCCTGCAGGTAAGGGAGGACTACAGGCTCCAAAACGTCGGAGATGTAGCGGTGGCTGTTGAGTGTACCGGCGATGCGTACCAAAGGGGTGCGGGTGTCATATCCAATTGGGCCCCAAATCATAACGCCAGGCGACAGACCGGTATGGCGATACATAATGCAGGCGTCATACAGTCTCTCGCCGCGGTGCTGCCACACGTGGATCCGACCATCGTGGTGTTGCAGGCAAAAGAGGGATTCGTCGGAGAAAACAATGTCGTGGCATTCAACAGCCTACTGCCGCCGCACGTGCCGTTGGTGAAACGTCAATGATAATCGGAGCAATGGGCACCGTGCGACAAGTCCCCGCTCCTGCAGACGACGTCGAACGGTACGTGCTGACACAGGTTGTTGCGCAACACACCCTAATTCCTGCGCTAACGTTCGTGATGTGGCGGTGTGAGCCGTCAATGCCCGCAGCACAACATGCCGGTCCTCTCGTTCGGTGGTGTGCCACGGCTGTGGCAATCGCTCACGTCGGTCCGTCCGTCCCTCCTGCACCCACCGAATCCATACTCGCCTCACTGTGGCTGGATGTTGTCCCACACGGACGCCAATGTCTCGGTACGATAAACCGCTGTTGCGATAAGCTACTATTCGTCCTCTGTCAAACTTCGAAACGTGCTGGAATGACTGCCGCATTATGCGACGAGGCATCAGGAAGCTTCCCACGCACAGGTCAGGCAGCACAACACACTTCCACTACTTACACCCCGCCTTCTGTGCACCATTTTTATAGTGCTTCTCGGTGGCGTGCCGGGCACAAATGATTTTCATATGCCCTGCAATGCTAATCGTTTGTATGTCCTCTCACGGGCGACGCATGCTGTGAATTTCAGACCAATCGGATGCTTCCTTCTTGGTGTTGCGTTTTGGGTGGCCAGAAGTGTATTTCTTCTTTATACTTTCTCTCTGTATAGGATGTTTATACTGATATATTAATTTTTTTACTATATTTGGACTATACCCAAAGTTCTTGATTGTTTCCACTATCCATCTAATTTCTGCTTCTCTATATGCCTTAGTACAAGAATGTGTGAATGCTCTCTGCACCAATGCTCTTATTGCAGACACTTTATAAGCCCATGGATGATTTGAGTTGGCTGGTATAAACATTGGCACATAGAAAGGGTTTCTATACACATAATATTTATATTGTTGATTAATCTTTTCAATTGTAATCTAAAAAATGAAGTTTACTTTTAGATTCCAGTTCCATTGTGAACTTTACAGTGGGTATGTACTGCTTAATTTTTCTTTAAGATCTTCAAGTTCCTGTAAGCTGGACTTCCACAAGATCATTGTATCATCGACATATCTTTCATAAAATAAAAAATTATCTTTGTATTTATCTAATACATTTTCTTCTAGTTGTTGTAAAACTACTTCAGCAAACAATGAAGACAACTGTGAGCCCATTGGAACACCAAACTTTTGTCTGTAGGTGATGTCATTGTACTGAAAAAAGTTATTGTTGTAAATGTATTTCAGTAGTTCTATTATTTCACATATCTCCATTTTTTGAAATGTTTGATTTTTGTATAATTTCTCTGCTATAAGGTCTATTGCTTCGATGACAAGAGTACTAGGAAATAAAGACTCAATATTGTCAAAGATAACATTTCAGTATGTTATTGGAAACTTAAAATGCCACACTGGTGAAACTCACATACTTGGGTTGTTGCTAAGGATATTAAAGAATTTTTTCTGTGAATTTTTTGTATCAACTAGTGAGAACTAGTTTTGTTCCGATGGAACAACTACCAGGACCAAAATATTTCACATGACTTATTCATATTAAAAACATAATTGCATTTTATGCGTAACCAAGGTCAGACACCAGAGATCATTTTTGACAAGAAAATATGATTTGGACTTAACAATGGGGGCACAAAGCTTCATAACTGTTGAAATGCACATGAGTATGAAATTTTCTAATGCTTTTACAGAATGTAATGTGTTTGTACATGGAACAGGATTACAGAGGTATATACTTTTACCAGAAACCAAAACACAACAAAATCAGTTAAGCAAATTTCCAAAACACAGTTTATGACAGAAGTATTTTCAAATGTAGTAACCCAAACAACTTACCTTTAAGTCCCTGTAAATTATGCCTTCGGAATGCAAGTAATCTAAAGCAAGAAGTATCTCACTACCATAAAACCTTGTCCGTTCCTCGGTGAATATTCTTTCCCTTGATAAATGAAAAAACAGTTCTCCTCCATTGACATATTCCATGACAAAGCATAGCCTATCTGATGTCTGGAATGAGTACTTAAGAGACTACAACAACAACAAAAAAAAAAAAAAAAAGAATTAATTACTTTGGCATTAGCTAAAAGCAGGAACAAACATAAAACCACCAGCTATTTTTTAATGAAACAGTACCAGTGACTTTTTTTATAAATTTTTAACAATAAAAGTAAAAATAAAATAAATTACTGGCTTGAAATGCTTTAAAGAAGCACTTTAATATAACTACTGTAATATCGAAATAATAAAAACTTAAAATTTATTCCAAGGATACTGTTTTTAAAGGATTAGCATTAAAGTTAGATACTCCATGCAATACTGCCACCCTTTGGATTTTAAGCAAACAGATGCCCATTTTTAAGTATAATGCCTCAATCAGCATGGAGAGCATGGTGAAGAGGCAGTCAGTTTTTAAAGCTTAATTCAATTTCTGGGTACTCGCAAACTAACCATTCTCTATATTTATGCAACGTTGCTAAGTATTCTGTTATGGTGGATGATGCTTCCAAAATATTTGATAAAGAACAATGTGCAGGATGAAATAGTGCTCGAAACAAAAGGATATAACACACACACTTGCAAACTTTCAAGAAATGAAATCCGTAAAAAACAATTCAGTGGGCGCTTAATCGATATGTTTGACTGACTAATATATCGGATATATTGATTAAAAACAGATTTATTATATAAATAATGGACCTTATTCATGTGATGTCAGAACTGAATTTCTGTGGACCAACCATGGCTGCTGATTCAATATTGCCACTATTAGATTACCCCTTACTGTTAAGCCGATTTTTAAAATTTTAATGTCTTGGAGTATGACTACAAATTAATAGAACTACAGAGCGAACGAGAAATTAATTTCTTAGAAGAATAAATCAAGGTTGCAAAAACATAAGACAATTTTGTGTTTATTTATTTCAAATGATGCAGGACAACATTGCCATTAGTCATGGTGAAATTTTAATGAAGCATTGCTCATACACGGTACATTAAATGTTCACATTCTTATTGTGCGACATTGGTGAAACATCTGAAACAAACCTCCCTCTCTGGGAACTTTTTTTTTTTTCTTTGCAAAACAAAATATTTAGAAGCTCAGACAAATACGTAATATGGAAACAAACTAGGGTTAAAAAAACAACTAAAAACTTCCCACTATTGCACACTTGGCAATCTACTTAAAAATAAAATGAATGCATAACATTAAATAAAAGAAAAATTATAGATACATTTCGTTCTTTGGGGAAAGAACATAGAACTTAATTCACAACTTACCGATCAAAATATGCAATCAGTTTTCACCTCCCTTTTTTTAAAAAAATTAAAATTTGGAGGAACACTACCATATGTAAATTGTTTTTCATTTGTAGTATCATAATGTTCAAAATCTTCCCCGTTAAAGTGTGCAGAATATATTTGGTACTGCACATTGAGATAGAAATCATCACGTTTAATTTTACTCAGCCATTCCTTTAATAGTTCCGGTCTTTTCAGAGGAAACTTATGATAAGTTATCTTTTCTTCTGTACATTTTAGGTGACAGGACTTGTTAGCACAACCATACGATGAGCAACATTGGGCAGATCGTTGGGAAATACATGAAAAATCAAAAATTTTTTGAACTCCTGTAACATATTCTTTGTTAAACAATGGAAAAACTGATGTAAACAAACCATTGCTGATCTGCAGCCACCGAACATATTTCCCATGATGCAATGAGAGATGAATAAGGTCTGTTTGCTGGTTTTAATTAATTTCATATGCTATCATTAAGACATTTGGCACTATTGCACGCTTATAGCGATTAAAATACAATCACTACATAGATATTATGCCATCATTAGGTTACATAACACAGATAAAAAATTCCATTTGTAACTGTGAAATTACTGCAACTGCAGCTAGTTTTTACTTTAACTGAGGTTTTGAGCAGTGGCGTATATTCGAGGCAAGCTAGGATAGCCGCAAAGCCCAGAGAATGCACAAATACGAGGGAGGATCAAAAAGTAATGCACAGCGATTTTTTTCTCTTTGCAGATTGCAGTTTGGCTGGATCAGGTGTCGCCGTGGTGGAAGACAGTGTGAACGATGGCACAAAGATGTCACATTTCTTAGCATCATACAAATGAAAAGCAACACGGTGTAGTCTGCTTTTTTGTGGGCTAAAGGGAAAACTGACGCAAATTCACAAAGAAATGGTCGAAGTGCACGGTGGCGATTGCCTGGACCACAGCAACATCTCCAGATAGTGCAGTTTCTTTGCAGAGGGCCGTGGTAACCTTACCAATCTGCCACATTGCAGTTGACCTGTAACTGTGCCATCCCCTGCCACTGTGAGAGGCATTGAACAGGCGACTCCGAGTGACTGGCGGACCCATCTGCGCATATTAGCAAAGAAGTTCAACATTTCGTACGTTATAGTGTACGATATTGTGCATGACAAATTGCAATTTCGCAAAATCAGTGCATGATGGGTGCCCAAGAAGGGACAAAGATGATGTCATCCTTGGACTACTTGATGCATTATGCAGAAGAACATGGATTTCTGGCAAGTGTAGTGACGGGCAATGAGACCTGGGCATACCACTACACTCCCGAAACAAAGAAGGCCAGTATAGTGTGAAAACACTCCGACTCCCCGCCACCAAAAAAAAATTCAGTGTAACCCAATCTGGACAAAAAGTCCTCCTGACGGTATTCTGGCACACGCATGGCCTTTTCCTGGTGGAGTTTCATCTAACGGGGACCACTGTGAATGCCAAAACCTACGCTAACACATTGACAAAGTTGCGTCATGTCTTTCATGACAAAAGATTTTACAGAGATGCTGCAAATGTCGGACTGATTCATGACAACACTCACCCACATGTTGCACAACATGTTCCTGACAAAACTGCGCAATTTGGCTGGGAGGTGCTCCAGCACCCACCATACAATCTGGACCTGGCTCCTTTGGACTTTCATCTGTTTGGTCCTTTGGAAAGATTCCTGGGCAGCCAACGCTTCAATTCAGCTGACAAAGTCAAATCGATTGTCTGCAGGTGGCTATACGCCCAGAAAATGGACTTTTATGAACAAGGTATACTAAAACTGGTACGATGCTGCGATAAATGTTTCTAGCATCTCTGTTCTTATGTTGAAAAATAGCTAAGAAATATAGTTTCACTGTGTATATGTTTTGTTTTGCCTATCTATTAAACTGTTGCCAAAAAAAAAAAAGTGTGCATTACTTTTCGATCCACCCATGTAAAAGTAAATTAGATATCATCATCATTGTGAACCATTATCAATTCACTGCTGGACGAAGGTCTCCCCAAGTTTCCTCCACAACGGTCTGTCTTGTGCCAGTCTCCTGCATGTCACTCCCGCATACTTTCGAATTTCATCCACTCATCTCCCATGTGGTCTTCTTCTGGGTCTTTTCCTGTCCCTTGGAATCCAATCTAAAATTTCGGCTGTCCATCGATGATCTGTCCTTTTGGCAGTATGTCCAGCCCATTGCCATTTCAGGGATTTAACTCTGATTATGATGTCTTCCAATCTTGTCATTTTTCGGATCCACAAGTTCCTCTTCTTATCTCTCCTGGTTACACCAAGCATGCACCTCTCCATGCTTCTTTGAGTTGTCTGCAGCCTTTGTATGTCTCTTTCAGTTAAGCTCCACGTCTCTGCACCATACGTAAGCACTGGAAGGATGCATTGATCAAACACTTTTCTTTTAAGACATAATGGCATATTGCTCTTGAAAATTATGCTGTTTCTTCCAAAAGCTCTCCAGGCAAGTTTTGTATGCCATAGATTAGATATACACAAATAAAAGTCAGTTATCAACAGTATTAAGGTAAGCCGATGCTTTTGCTGAGGAAAAAAACATATGTGGATTCACTTTTTCTGACTAAGAGAATCAGTCTGCCGAGCAAAGACCAATGGGGCTCCTAGTGGAGGGTTGGTGTCATCGTGATGCAACCAGCTTTACCAGTCTTCGTTGCGTGATTTGAAGACTTTCGATAGGATCGCCAGCTGGCTTTTCCATGACAACATGAAAGGAGCGGGTGAAGTGTGAATCTGCTATTGCTCTGGGCAAGAGTTCGCTCAGAAAAGAGAAGACTTAGAACTACCTCAGTCACTCGCATGCTCCCGTCTGTAACAGCATGTGTTTCGCGAGATTTGTTTCAGTCGTGTGAAGTGTTAATGAATTAAAGTCAGTGATATTATACACTGACGGAAAAAAATTCCAACACCACGAAAAAATAGTTGTAGAGGAATAAAATAGCGGCAATACATTTGTATAGGTAACATATTTAATCGATTAAGGTTTCAAGATCACAGCTTAATGTAAGCGCGACAAGAGCCATTTTAAATGTGAAATGCTGGTACATTATCAACCGGTGTAACCGCCAGAATGTTGAATGCAAGCACGCAAACGTTCATGCATTGTGTCGTACAGGTGCTGGATATCTGTTTGTGGGATGGAGTTCCATGCCTGTTGCACTTGGTCGGTCAATACAGGGACGGTTAATGCTGGTTGGGGGGGACGCTGGAGTTGTCATTCAATGATGTCCCATACGTGCTCAATTGGAGAAAGATCTGGTGATCTAGCAGGCCACGGCAACATGTCGACACTCTGTAGAGCATGTTGGGTTACAACAGCGGTCTGTGGGCGAGCGTTATCCTGTTGGAAAACACTCCCTGGAATGCTGTTCATGAATGGCAGCAAAACAGGTTGAATCACCAGACCGACGTACAACTGTGCCGTCAGGGTGCGTGGGATAACCACGAGAGTGCTCCTGCTGTCATAGGAAATTGCTCCCCAGACCATAACTCCAGGTGTAGGTCCAGTGTGTCTCGGCCGCAGACAGGTTGGTTGCAGGCGTTCACCTGGCCTCCTTCTAACCAACACACGGCCATCACTGGCAGCCAGGCAGAACCGGCTTTCATCAGAAAACACAATAGATCTCCACTCTGTCCTCCAATGAGCTCTAGCTTGACACCACTGATGTCGCAAACGGCAGTGGTTTGGAGTAAGTGGAATGCACGCTACAGGGCGTCTGGCTCGGAGCTGTCCTTCAAGTAACCGATTTGTAACAGTTCGTTGTGTCACTGTGGTGGCAACTGCAGCTCGAATTGCTGCGCAGATGCAGTACGACGCACCACGGCCGTACGCCGTACACGGCGGTCTTCCCTCTCAGTAGTGCCACGTGGCCGGCCGGAACCCGCTCTTCTTCAGGCAGTACCTTCCCTTGACCACCGCTGCCAACAATCATGCACAGTGGCTACATTCCTGCCAAGTCATTCTGCAATATTGCAGAAAGAAAATCCACCTTCTCGTAGCCCTATTACACGACCTCGTTCAAACTCCGTGAGCTGTTGATAATGGCTTCTTCGTCTTCTTAAAGGCATTCTTGACTAAAATCAACACACTACGTCGAATCTCAACGATAACTAACACTCACGAACGTTACAGCACGTATTTACAGCAAACCTGCTTTGCATGTTCCGAGGGGCGCTACTAGCGCCACACGTATGCGCCGAGCGCGAAATTTGCATAGACGTCATCTTACAGATGTACTCTCACCGCCTACCAACTGTCGTTTATCTAACACAACCCCTTCTTGGTGTTGGGATTTTTTTTTTTTCCGTCAGTGTATCTTAAATTCGTGGCTTTGTTGGATTCGAACTGTTTCAATAAATTTTGTGAAAGCTTTCCTGAAAATCTACTGTCAAAACTTAAAGAACCCTATGCTTCAGATTTGGATACAGTTTGATTTAAAAATTAACTAAAGGTGTTTTATTCCCTTGATAAATACAAAAAGAAATCAGTAAGAGACATTTACTTGTTACGTGAAATTGAATAAATTGGACATTGTGTTTAGTGAGGTGTACAAATTAGCAGACCTAATATTAAAGTTTCCATCAACAACTGCAACTGCCAAAAGAAATTTTTCTGCACTAAAACAAATCAAAACATATCTTAGGGCAACACAAGGACATATACACTTGAGCAACTTGGCTGTTTTGTCAATAGAGAAAAATATTCTTTTTAAATATGAAAAAGTAATTGGAAGAAACTTTTTATCAAAACTTAAGACTGAAGTTCATACAAAAAGAAAGAAGAATGCAGTGCATGTACCTAAAATTTAGAAAAAACAAAAACAAATTACTTCTATTACTTATGGTGGATCCACCTAAAATCTTTGCCTTGTATTTTCAATGGGAAAACTTCTGTAGCCCTTTTCTTCACAACTAATGCATTCCCAAGGATGAAAATTTTAACATTGATAAAAATAACTTCATATTATAGCCTAGTATACTTAATATTTTCTAAAACTTAACCATAATTATATTAAAAATCAATAACTTTTCTTTTGGTGGTGTTGAGACCAGAAAATAGATGGCACCACATCTACATGTGACTTACTAAATGCTATCATATCACATTTTTCTGATAATTTCATTAATTTTTGGACTGCAATCAACACTTGTGTCCATCCATGCGATAGTCCGGAATGTTTAGAATGATTCGAGCCATTTAGATTAAATATTCTAACATTAATTTAGCTGAAAATGTTGCAGAGTGAGCTTGTTGGTTTATTTTGGAATTAAAAATCAGCAGCATCTACAATTCTATTAACATTTTCAAGTAAATTAATATTAGATTATGTAATCTAAATGGCTTGAATCATTCTAAACATTCCAGACGATCACATGGATGGACACAAGTGTTGATTGCACTCTAAAAATTAATAAAATTATTGAAAAAAAATGTGACGTGACAGCATTTGGTAAGTCACGTGTAGATGTGGTGCCATCTATTTTCTGGTCTCAACACCACCAAAGGAAAAGTCATTGATTTTTAATATAATTATGGTTAAGTTTTTAAAAATATTAAGTATACTAGGCTATATAATATGAAGTTATTTTTATCGATGTTCAAAAAGTTTCATCCTTGGAAACACATTAATCGTGAAAGAAATGGCTACAGAAGTTTGCCCATTGGAAATACAAGGCAAACATTTTAAGAGGATCCATCTTAACAACTGAAAAATAAACTTTGCAGTTTAAAAAAAAACAGCAGGGGGGGGGGGGTAGAGCAGGAGAGACAAGTGAGATAGCCCAGATCTCAGACCCAAGATACGTGTTAGAATACCTTTCAAATGTGCAACTTTAAATATTATGTGAGGTTTACATTTTTCTTTTCTCTCAATCTCTTTTTTTCACAAGTTGTGGCCAATCCTAATTGTACAGTGTTTTTATCGAGTCTTTCCTGCCATAAGCAGCCTGCGGAGATGGTTGGGAAGGCAGAAGTGGGCAGAATTACGATCAGAATACACAGGCAGTTGGGGTCACTTATTCTCCCCTCGAAATTGCACTAACCTGGTAACAACGAAGGAAATCTGTAAAATGTGTCGTCCACAAAATTGCTGTACACCGAGGAGAATTTCCATAAATTTTACCGGTAAACCATAAAACTTGTAAGGTATGTATATATATGTTAAAATTTTCATATTGTACCATATGAATGTTGCAACATTTGTTTTGAATATAGATTGACTGAACTATGTTCATAACTATGATAGTTTGCACTAAAAAGAAAACAGGAATACTGTAAAAGCTGCTGTGCTAAAAATAAAAAGATCTTTTAAAAGCTTTCTTGACGGCACATAACCCAATTACAAACTTGTAATATCTGGTCGTAACCAAAATACATTTCCATATACACTAAAACCTCCTTAATGAACACTCGTGAATAGCAGATAATTTTGTGCTCCCCAATCCCGAAGTATATAAGGTCCAGTATACACCGATGAGCCATTACATTATGACCATCCCCAGCCTAGAGAAATGAGTGCGCCTGGAGACAGAACGGTGGTGCAGGTGAAGTTTGCCCCGAGCAGTATATATACAACCCAAGGACCGGCTTTTGGTTAGTAGAGCGTTCAGAGTCAGAATGGGAAAAGCTGTCGATTTATCGGAGTTTGATAAAGGACAAATTGTGATGGGACGGCGCCTCGGAACTACGATTTTGGAAACAGCGTGGCTTGCTCACGTGCCGCTGTAGTTACTACATATAAAAAGTGGTGCACAGATGGCCAAACGACGAATCGTCGGCAGAGACTGTTGCGCATTGTTCACAGCGACAGCAGGGCCACAATGTGACAAATCACCAGCAGCTACAACAGTGGTGATCAGGGCAATGTGTCACAGCACACAGTTCATCGCAGCTTTCTGCTCATGGACCTGCGTAGCCGAAGATCTAGCGGGGTCCCCATGCTCACTGCATGTCATCACCAACAATGCATGAAATGGGCCCAAGTTCATCGAAATTAGACAGTGGACGATTGGTAGAAGGTGGCCTGGTCTGAAGAATCAAGATTCCTGGTGCATGACAGACAGCCGAGCACGGATACGGCAATTACCAACGGATGCTATGGCGCTTGGATGCACTGTTGGACAGAAACAGGCAGACGACGGTGGTGTTATGCTGTGGACGATGTTTTCTTGGGACACTTTAAGCCCTATTATACCAATAGCACAATCCCTGACAGCTGTCAGGTATCTGAACATCGTTGTGGACCAAGTGTACCCATTCATGGCAACTGTGTTTCCTGCTGGTGATGGCCATTACCAACAGGATAATGCGCCATGCCACACTGCCAGAATCATCAAAGAGTGGTTCGAGGAACATGCTGGTGAATTTCTGTTAATGCCCTGGCCTCCAAATTCACCTGTATGAACCCAATCGAACATTTGTGGTTTAACTGAACTTTCGGGGTTGATTTAAGGAGGATTCAGACACTATTTGCAAATTGATTATGTGTATAAAACAGTGAAGGAAATTTAAAAGATTTTATTACAGTTGATGAAGATCTGTGTGTCAAAGAAGATATGACCAATGCGCACTAATTTGTTGCTTTGAAAACCTCGGGAGAAAATTATTTGATTGAGGAAGCATCTGATGCAGTTGTAGAAGAGGTGTCAGGGTTTTTTTTTTTTTTTTTTAAGATGCTTTAAAGTGCAGTGAAAAGTCATAAAAGGTTTTTTTTTTTTTTAATAAAAAGGGGATACAGGGGGAGATCACTATTGAAAAAAATTTAAATACTTGAAAACTATTTTTGAATCAATAAATAATTCAAAAAACACAAACTGTTTATTAGGTGCATGTAATGTGCTATGAGTTTCAATAACAATTTGGAAGTTTTAGATTATGCTAAAATCATGCACTTTACCTTATTTGTAGGACCTTCCCTATTTTACACATGTTTATCTCATTTATGAAAAGAACATCTTGTACTCAACTGCTATTAGACAATTCTTCAAAGACATTTCCAATCAATTCTTTTGCCAAACTTTATTTAAAAATACTAAATGACAATTAAAAAAATTATTTAAGTAAATGTATAATGAATAACTGCTATTTTAGTTATTTATATCACCTTAACAACGAGGCCGGCACGAATAATACAGCGTTCATCCATTATGCAGTTGCAAATTTTTAACTTAATGCCTAAGTTTTTGTATTTAACCACTTAATTTTTGTATTTAACCACTTAAATTAAAATACCTAAAAAACCATTAAAAAGTATTGAGGTCACTCTGCAAACTCTATCATCTTGAAATCACAGAACTAGTTTGCAAACCCCCTCATATTTCCATTATTAACGATGAATCCATATGTTCACACACACCCCTTGAATTGCAAATTAAAATACCTAAAAGCTATTAAAAAGTATTGAGGTCACGCTGCAAATTCTATCATCTTGAAATCACAGAACTAGTTTGCAAAAACACTCGTATTTCCATTATTAACGATGTATCCATATGTTCACACACACCCCTCGAATTGCAAATGGTGAGTGCTTCACCTCACCTCGATGAAACAGCGATATCGATGCGCAGTGTTTTGGTGGGAAAAAAAAAAAATTTGAATTTAGTTCATTTTGGGCATATTGAATTGATTGTTATTTACCAAAGGGCGTTATATTTATGCTGGTGTTGAAATTCAAAATATGGAAATTATAGAAAATTTAAATTTGGGAGATGGGTGGATGCATTTCGAAACAAAAATATTTTCTACGTACTAGAAAAGGCCATGAACATCCTAAACAAAAATGCATCTGAAAATTTACATTCCACAAGAAGTTATTGTAAAGTTTGCGTTGTTTGTGTTCACGCAGAGTTGAGTCACCTGAAAGTGCAAAAATAAGTGAATATTGTTGCCTGTGTATGAAAATGTGTCACTATAAGTCATACGATAAAATGTACTCGTTCAATAACAACTTGCGGAGGCGGTGAAAGTCAATTTAAAAAGGTTAGGACAAAAATTGCAGTTATGAAATACCTTAGAAAACCAGGATTCGGATCGATAGCCTTAGTCAAGCTAAGGGGGAGTACATGGGACCAAGTCATGGAAGACAACAGCACACAAAAACTTTTACACTGCACTCATTTTGAACTTTTTTTTGAAAGGCTACTGCCTGTATTTATTATTTTTCTTTAAAAACTTAACCAGTTAATTTTAATGGACAAACAGATGGTATTTCCTTTTTTCTTGTTTGCTTAAACACAGCAGTATAAAACAGAATCTCAATTTACTTTCTATTTCTATTTGGCCACTGGCCTTATGAACAGCACAACTTTACATATTTCAACACAGTTGGTTTGAACACTAGGCATGCATCCAAAATTATACCATGATTCACATAGCTTAAAAAAAATACTGGATTATTTTTAATTCCACAAGGTGGACAAATTCTGTTCTTTTGAAACGTACTCTCTTCTCTCTCACCCAGTTAGCTCAATGACCAATTTACAATTTTACACTTATTGATTTAAATTTAAACAATCTTAGCAAACTCCGCAATCTCCCAGACCAGATTCAAAGACTTCAATTAAATTTACAGTTATTTTAAGAGCCACAAATTATACTTTAACAAATCTACTATCAGCAAGTAAACAAACCAAGTAAATTATCCTCAAAACAGAATTTACACTGAGCACAAGCATTAATTAACATTACATAACCTATAGAACTACCCTGAATGAACCTACTCCACTTATAAAGAAACCTCACTAACTAATCTTAAAAATTATCACTATTCATAACATCAACATAATTCAGAAATTCAAACAATCTTCTTGCACTAGCTTGCTCATAAAAATCACCTCACTCTGCACTTCACATAATAGCTCAGGATACTTAATAACTCTATACTGTAAACAAAAGCTCAAAATACCAATTAACTAAATTTCCAAACTAAATATCAAGTTCACTAACACCAACAACCAGAATTTAGAATTTTCATCCCTAGCACTACAGCAAATCATAAACAAATAAATTTAGATACTTTAAATCACCAAACAAACTTAAATTTAACACCTGCAGTGAATTACTGAGGTAGCGGTGAGGCAAATACTCTCAGTTCAGACACTACCCTGGGTTTTGAGAACCAACACAGGAAGAAAATACCAAGTCAGGCTGAAGGCGTGAAATTGGGTCGTGAATCCACTTTCAGCCTATGCAAAGGGAAAGGAAAAATCCTCAAGTGTGACACATCATCATCAGGCACAGAATTTCCTCTAACATGATCTCACCACATTTCTTGAAGCAACGCTCGACCGACCCTCGCTGGCAGTACATATCTCCGTGAGCAGCGAAACTACTGGGGGGTTTGAAGACAAGTTTTCCCCCAAAACCCACGTCTTCAAGGATCTCCCCCTTTTCGAACCAATGCATGATCCCACCTTGATCAACCACGCCTGCAAGAGCCTGTCATACTTCAACCCTAAATACTCCAGGCACATCTGGCCCAGAACTAACACACTATATCTCAGGAAAAATTCACTTATCTCTGTATATATCCCAAGAAATTCTAAATCACAGCATCCACATATATCCCAGGAAAATTCACTTATCTCTCTATATCCCAAGAAATCCTAAATCACTATATCCACATATATCCCAGGAAAAATTCACTTATCTCTCTATATCCCAAGAAATCCTAAATCACTATATCCACATATATCCCAGGAAAAAATCACTAGCAAGGAAATTCTTCTGCACCATGGCAATGCGCAGGTCCACTTCAGACAATAACACTGACCATTTACATAACCCACTAAATATTTTCACCTTATTGAAAATTAAAATTACATTTAGACTTTTAACCTTATAGTAAAAACAAGAAAATTTAGGCCAAAGAAAAGAACAATTAATACTGGAACTGGTGAGCAAAAGTGTGTCTTCTCAACCCATGATGTTCTATTCTTTTTGTGAAATACTAAACTTGAGAACAAAAAAATACTTTAACTTCTATTCTGCACATATCGCATCCTGGTGAAAATTCCCTACTCAGAGCCCTCTCTGCCCTAGAACAAGTTCCCTGCTTGCCCTAAGATCACCCCTTTCCAATGGGAGATTAACACTCATCTGGAGCATGTAAAATACTGGTCCTCAATTAACACTCCTACCATCTCAATTTCGACACTCAACACTCCAAGAATGTAAACAGCACTTTAGGTTTCCAATTTCATCACACTATAATATGTTCCCAAAATTCCAATATAAATCATCCCATAATTTATCTTCACTCAAAAAAAAAATAACTCAACGCTGTAAAAAGGCTAGAGAAAAATGTTTACAATTATTTTATCAACCACGACATCACAATAACACTGCTTTTCAATTATCACATGCCCAACTAAACTATTATCGATGCACCAAAATTTACTGTGCTCAAACAATAAACCAAATTTTTCCGATACATTAAAATTTACTGGCCTGGGAAGTTGCTAAACTACCAGACATGACAACACAAAAAAAAAACATAAATGAAAGCATCTTCAACTCCCCTCTCTTTTTTTTTTTGTCTTGCAATATATTTTTCCGACAGCCCCCAATTTTAAAATCAACTCGTTTTATAATTTTAAAGAAACCACAACATAATACAAAAAAAGAAAATGCCGAGAGAAATTTACCTTTAGGACTGGGGGCAGCAACACTTCCTGCCAAGCACACTAACCGCCGATAATAATAAAAAAAAAGGTTTCACAGCCTAATAATAGATAAAATGAATATAATAAAAAAAAAAAAAAAAAAACTCTCCCTCAGAGAACACCACTGTCCCGGTTGATTTTCACTTCACTTCCAAGGTGCTTTTTTTTTCTCTTTTTTTTTTTTCTTTTTTTCCTTTTTCTGAGGCAGCGTGTTTGGCCAACGATACAGGAAACGGGCATTTTGGAACCCTGCTGGTGGACCCCTTTGTTGTAATCAGTAGGGCCCAACTCGACGATTCAGCAGTTAAAGGCGGTATCTTCTACAAAGCCGTGCATGCCCCCTTTTTTTTTTTTTCGGAACTTCCAGTGTCTGGTTGAACTGGCTTGAAGAGTTCCTTCCATATTGAACCGAGTAGTAACAGCATTCGGGTTGCGCTGGCAGAAAATTCTCCTGCGGAGATCATTTCACGGTAGTTATTACTTTTCTTTTATTGCAGTTCACTCCTCCGTCGTCCACTAGGAGAGGAGGAGAGGGTTGAATCTGCAAGCATTTCTCTCCAGTAATGAGATCCTTGAAATTCAATTTTAACTGTTGTCCGTTTAGATTTCAATACGAAATTTTCCTTCTTGCCGCCCCCTCCTCCGCCAAAAAGGCGAGGAGAGACTCGGCTGTGTCCTCTTTCTCTGCCGGTCAGCAAAAGTCAAATACAAAAGTGACTCTCCACGGATAAAAACTCTGGGGGTGCTTGAAACCGCTGACCCTCTCATTGGTCGAAACTTCAGCCTAGCAACTCACGGCTTCCCAACGGACCCTTTACTCCCACGCCTCGAGTGACCTCTGACCTTCACACGTGCAGACCAAGCTCTCCTTTTTGACCCTGGGGTCTAAAAATAGATTTCGTTGCTGAAGTCCTTACCCCAAAAGACGAAAAGATGTTACTTTTGTGCGACTTTGGAAACAGGAACGCAAAAATGGCGGATTCTTGCTTTGCAGAAAATCACTAGTTTTAATTTTCTTTTTCTCTCGTTCCGTGATGTTAAACCAAAATTAATTTTGATTCTCTGAGCTGCACACCTACCGCCTTTTCCTATCGCGATAAAAAAGAACAGATAAAATAATTATTTTCAAAACCCCAAAGTCAGTTAAATCAAATATTCTTTTTTTTTTTTTCCAACATGAAATTTTGTTTTCCTGGTTGTGATTAAGACAAGCGAATTTTGCGCATGAATTCCCTGCCTTTCAACCAGGAATTTTCTTCTAACGTATGTCATGGGAGAAAATTTTTGCATTAATTAATCTCTGATAAACCAACAGAAAGATTGATCAGGTCTCTCTGAAATTCACCAGAGGTTAAAATTTTCGCCATGACAGCAGAATGCATGCACGTTGACATTTAGCAAAAAAAACCAACACGAGATTCTTCTTATAGTGCCATCTATTGGGAATATTATGACCTAGAAACCAATTTATTCTTAAAATTATGGGAAAGGTTTTTTTTTTTTTTTGATTAATTTAAATGTATTTATTTTATTTATCATTTACTTTTGCAATAGAACTCTTTTGGTAATCTTTTTGAACAAATCTTGTTCTTTTTTAAAAATTGCTTTCCGAGTATATCAAGAAAGGTTGTTCAGACTTGAATATTGCAAACATTATTTTTATGTTTTTTGATAGATACAGATTCAAAATATCTTAATTCTTTTTCAGATTTACTGATTGCAGTCAATTTAATATTTTAAAATTTTGGATATGTTTTTAGTTTTCATCTTTTTGGTTTTAATTTTTCATATGTTGATTCAGTTTGTTTTAACCTACTTTTGGTGCTGCCTATGTATGAAATAGTGGGGGTAGATAATTTTATTATTTCATAAGTGCCTGCATTTTCTAACAATTTAGGTTGATATTTAGTATATACTAGCATATCATTTATAGTTAAAACTGAATGTTTGAAATGACAATTATATTTTTTTCTAGTTTACGAAGTTTACTAGAATTTTTTTTTTTTTTACGTACAGGAGCAATCAAATATTTTCTTATTTCAGCTTTAATTTTTTTATTGATCAAAGTAAGATTTTTTGTTTATTTTTAATTTCATATATTATCTATCACTTTTTTTAATTATATCCAAAATTTTTTGTAACTTCATTTTATCCAATGAATTTCTTCCTTGCAACATTTCTGTTTGGAGAAATGAGCAAAAGCATGTTTAACCCATATTTGCAAACTATTTATTTTATGACTTTGTGGGTAAAGCAGAATCTGATGGTATTATTACAGGAACAAAATACTTTTCTGTAAACTCTAAAATCCAAACATTTTAGATTTGTAGTTACTAAGACGTTGAGAAAAAGCAATGCATTTTTTTCATTTGCAATTGTTAAGATTATTTCTTTATATTGCTCGGACATTTTATGCTAAGATTTTCAAAATCAGAGGGCTCATATTCAGTAAAAATAAAAATATCATCAACATAACTGCAAGGTATTAAAGGTTTATTAGGAAGAATGGCAATTGTATTTTGTTAACTTTCATTCATTATAACTTCTACAAATACAGTAATAAAGGAGATGACCAGGGGCAACCTGTTTTTTTGTCTATAAGTCAATCCTCGGCAAGTAAAAAATTATTTTTATAAACATATATTAAAACTTGTTGTAAATGAAGATAATTGTTGAGGGTTTAAATATTGAATGTGAGTTTATTTTTTATAATAATTTTAATTGCTTCAAGAATGGGGGTAAAATAGAGATTTTACATCAAAACTTGCCATGTTAAATCCTGATTTATTGGCTTTAATTTTTCAATAAAGGTTAAGCTGTCTTTTCCGGAATAACGCTTTTTCATAAAAAAAGGGTGATAAAAAAGCAAATAAATTCTTTTCTAAATTTATTAACGGAGAAATTGATTTAGACAATTTTTACTGGTACATTTTCTTTATGAGTTTTTACTCTGGTGAAAATTCCTGGCATAGATACTCCAATTGGTGGTTCTGCATTCTTAATTTTTGAAGGTAATAAGCATACATACATACATATCACTAAGCTGTTCTCTGAGATTCATAGGTTAGCTCCAAAAAGAAATACAAACTACCAGATATTTTTACTTATTGCTGTCGTATCAAACTTCTCCATTTACAGCGATTTTGACATACAACTCGTGCTTCACTAATATCCATTACATGCCGTACACGAGATCTTTTATACTTCATACTCATAATCTTTTTCTCATGCAGACACTCCTGAATCTGATCCACCCATGTCTTCTCCTTGGCCTTCCTCTGCCTTTCCTTCCTGCCACTTGGGCTGAAAAGATTTTCTTAGTAAGCATTTCATCAATCATTCTTTCAACATGGCCAAACCACCGAAGCATATTGGTCTCCACCTTGCTAACAACATGTTGCTTCACATCACACAACTGCAATACATCTTCATTTCTCACACAATCAGATCGTGTCTTGCCACAAACCCCACGTAAGTAACGCATTTCTCCAGCACACAAACGACTCCTATGTTTCTTCTGCAGTACCCAGGTTTCACTGCCATACATCAGAGTAGGAACAATTACACTTTCAAACACAGCCATGCGGGACTCTCTAGAGAACCCATCATTCCTGTGAAAACCTCCCAGAGCAGCTATGACTTTCAAAGAAGAATTCACTCGCCTACTGATTTCACCATCCAACTTGTTCTCTCTGTCAAACATGCTTCCTAAATACACAAACTCACTCACATGGTCAATCACAGTGCCATTTATACAGTACTTACATTACATTCAGTGCTACCCGTTCCTCTCTCAAACACCATAACTTTGGTTTTTCCCTTATTTATACTCAGTTTGAATTTCATGCAAACTTTGTGCATCCGAGTCAACATACTCTGCAACTCACTTTTGCTCTCTGCCAACAGGACAGTGTCATCAGCATACAGCAATCTGCACACACGGATATCACCAAGACATAAACCACTATTATCTATTTTGGCATCACGCATGCATGCATCCATAAATATATTAAACAGCCATGGTGACATTACACAACCTTGTCTAACTCCTGCACCAATGCAAAACCATTTTGATAAAACACCATTCACTCGTACACAAGCTCTACTACCAGCATACATGGCTTTTACACTATTAAGTAGATTCCCAGTAACACCATATTCATTCAATACCTTCCACAAAACTGTCCTATTCACTTGGTCGTAAGCTTTCTCTAAATCTATGAAGGCAGTAAAAACTTTCTTACCAACAGCCAGATACTTTTCAATCATCGTGCGTAATGCAAAAATATGGTTAGTGCAGCCTTTACCAGGCATAAAACCACTCTGAACATCCCACACTTTCAATGATGTAAGAACCCGTACTTTTTCAATAACAACCTTACCAAACACTTTCCCTGGCACACTCAGTAGGCTAATACCACGATAGTTCTTGCATTCAGTCTGATCACCTTTTCCCTTATACAAGGGAACAATGATAGCATCCTTCCAATCCCGAGGGACCATTCCTAACTCCCAGCACAACTGGCAAAATTCAGCTAACCAGTCAATTATAGAGTCACCACCATATTTCAACATCTCTGCAGTTATGCCATCAACTCCCGGAGCCTTACCATTCTGAAGAGATTTTAGATCTTTACACACTTCTTCTCTTGAGATCCCTCCTGTGCTTTCATCCCTCATTGTGACATCATCTGAGTTTGTCTCAGAATCATCTTTGCTTTCCTGATCTAATAACTCACAGAAGTATTCACCCCAACAGTCACTTAACTCATTGGGCTCCCATAACATTTCCCCAATCTCATTCTTCACACTACTTACTTTGTTTCCCCTATTTTTCCTGAGTCTCATGTACTTCCAGAAGGACTTCCTATCTTTCCAAAAAGCCAGTTCATGCCTTTCCACTTTCTCCTTCCTATCTTTTGCCTTACTGTGGCAAACCAGCTTAGCTGCTTCACGCTTCTTACAGAGATATTCATCCACAGAGACTCAACCTTGCAACATCCCCAAATAGGCTTCCTTCTTTCTCTTTACTGCCTCTTCAATCTCACTATTCCACCAAGCATCACCTCTATTGTTACCCACTATTGTGGTGCCACAGACCTCTTTAGCAGCAGTGACAACACAGTTCTTAAAACATTCCCACTTCTTTTCTACATCCTTCTCACCAGACTTCAGATCCTTCAGTCGTTCTCTGAGTAAGTCAGAATACCGCTGATGATCTTTAAGGAGCCTATCAACCTTTATTCTTTCTATCCTGGTCTTTTCCTATTCCTTTTCCTCCAACCAACATTAAGTTTCACTTGTGACACTACCAAGTAATGATCAGAACCAACATCCGCACCTCTCATCACACGGGTGTCAACAACTAAGTGTTTCAAACGCTGATCGTAGACAACAAAATCTATCACACTCTTTTGACCAAGAGTACGATTTTCCCAAGTATATGTGTGGATATACTTGTGGTTGAAAAAAGTATTAGATACACACAAACCATTCTCAATGCAGAGTTCAATTAATCTTTCACCATTATCATTCACACAAGGATCATTAAACTTACCTAGAACATTGTCAGAAATTGCATTCTGCACACCTACTCTAGCATTGAAATCCCCTGCTATTATAACTTTTTCTTTAGCACCAAACTGGCTCAAAACAGCTTTTAGCTCATTCCAGAAATCTTCTTTCTTATCAGAAGGTTCCGAGTCGCAAGGAGCATACACTACAACAATTACAATTCTCTGAAGTTTCACTTTCAAACGAATCCAGAGAATTCTCTCACTTACGCAACTATAGTGAATCAAGTTGCTCTTCATCTTTTCACTTAAAATCACACCTACACCCGCCTGTCCTCTCATATTATCCAATACTCCAGACCACACACTCACCGTGCCATTCACTTCTTCTACCCCAATTTCCTTCTTTTTGGTTTCACTTACACACAGCACATCCAGTCTATACTTATTCATCTCCTCAATCACCTCACTCATCTTGCCATTGATACCTCTAGTATTCTATACACCAATCTTACATTCACTCAGCCGAGATCTCTTTCTCATATGCCGTTTAGAAAGTCCAGGTCGATTCCGTGGTGGACCGTTCTTCTCAAGTGTGGTAGGTCCACCATATCCCACACTTGAGTCATTCTTAATATTTCTTTTTTGTCTTTTTAATCAGGTAAGTACATCAGTGTGGGGGATTAGCCCACAGCTGAGGGTTCCAGTTGGTCATTCAACCTAAGGATTCTGAAACAAAACCCAGTGAGTTGGGGTCTTTTCGCCAATGTCACACAGAACTAGCTTGCGCCTCTCCAAAATTCACAGAGGCCCTAGTTGTTGTTGTGTGTGCCACTGTTACCACGGAGCGCCCCGAGGAGGCAAACCCATCGCTTACTATGACCACTATGGTTCATAATGAAAGCTACAAATTTTATTTGTAAATCAGTTGAATCTTTATTAATTATTTCACAATTTAATACTTTAAAATGTTGTTTTAACTTTGGATTCATAATCCATAAGTTAAAACAGATCCAATCTGTTGAATTAATAAAAATGAACAGATTTGATTTGTTTGCTTTACACATTGTTAGGGAAGAATCTCTTCTAATATTTAATAATTGTTGTCTTTCATATTTAAGGCTTTCACATTTAATATTTGTTTTATTTTCCTATTGTACTGGACATTACATAGTTGAAATTGGAACTATTTTGGGAGGGGGGCTATTGGTACTAAACTACCAGTCTCAATTTTAGGAAGATATTTTTCAGCATATGCAAATTTCTTATCTTTTTGTAGAGTAGTTCATTGAAGATAATTGACATTGTGCTGTTATCTTCCACTATTAGCAACAAAGTCTTCCTTTGTTCACAGACTATTTCTGTATGTCTATGTCAGCTACAGTTTAGTCATGCACTGAGCTAAATGGGCATAGTCTATTTTCCTAAACGTACGCATTGTCACAGATCTTTAGATACATCACACGATTGAAGTCTATGCTTGTGTTGTGATCTGTAGAATTGGGGAAAAAACATTGATATTTGTATGAATGGGATTTTTAGAGTACCTATTCTTTTTATTCTTTAAATTTTCTCTCTCTCTCTCTCTTTTTTAATTAACAATTTCCGAAGTTCTGGTAAAAATTGTTGGGTCATGTATAACACATAATTGGGTTTTATTTTTCTCTAAGTACAGATTCTCAGTAATCCTTAGTACTTTTTCTGATTTAGAGGTTGCTAAAATTTTTATTTCTTAGAATTTTGTGGTTTTCAGTATTACCTTTACAGTACTGGATTAAAGGTGTTTTTTAATTCTCTTTTAAACCAATTTGTAACACTGATTTTAATCTACATTTTAATCTCAATTTTTGGTATTTGAACTTTTTAAATTTTAATACACTTATAGCTGTACATTATATTGAAACCTGTTTAATAAGCTTTTTCAATTGACACCAAAGATTATTTATATTTCTTTGCCACACAAAGAGTACCTTCTGAACAGTGTGTGTGTGTGTGTGTGTGTGTGTGTGTGTGTGTGTGTGTGTGTCATTTTTACATTTCCTAGCAAAGATGTTCTCTTCTGGGGTTTGTGGTTAACTAAAAGAATGCATATATTTCAGATAAAAAACAAGTCATTCTTAATATCATTTTACATAAAAACAAGCATTTTATAAAATCATGACCACGTAAAAGCCATTTCTCCAAAAAGATTTACATTTTTCAATCTCATGAGTCACAGTGATTTACTGTTTTTATATCCAAAGCTCTTTTTATGATTTCATATTTATGTTTCTGCACACACATTCATTCAGAAATATTAAAACAAAACAAAAGTATTCTTAAATGCAGAACAAATGCATTTATCAGTTGACAAAATGAATACATTTCTGTGTTAACCTGATTCAGTTATGAATATTTATAGCTTTTGGGTAACAATAAAGACCAATTTTTGTATGGATTTACCAAAGTCTGCAAACAAATTTAATGTATTAGAATAAAATTAAATTTATTAATTTATTTATATTCTAATACATTAAATTTGTTGTATTGCAAATTTAATATAATACATCAAATCCTTTAACTGCTAAATGCCTTACTATACACTGAGTGGCCACTTTAGGCACTTTATTATGACCACTCCTTCAGTACTTCGTTGGGCCACCTTTTGCTTTTAATACTGCGTCGATTCTTTGTGGCATGGACTCCACAAGATGCTGATAGTGGAATCTAAGACCATGCTTGATGAATAGCACTTTCCAGGAGTGTGAGATTGCAGGGTTGTGGATCCAGCTGTATGATGGCGCGTTCAACTTCATCCCACAAATTCTCAACGGGGTTGAGATCTGGAGATTGTGGGGGCCACCTAAGCAAAGTAAACTCACAGGCATGTTCCTGAAACCAATCCTGTACAATATGAGCACTATGGCAGGACGCATTATCTTGTTGAAAGTAGCCATCGCCATTGGGATAAACCATCCACATGACAGGATGCACGTGGTTCGCAACAATGTTTAGATATGATGTGCCAGTCAGACGTTGATCAACACGAATTAAAGGGCCCAAAGCATGCCAGGAAAACATTCCCCAAACCATAATGTTGCCTCCACCAGCTTGAAGGGTTGTAGCAATGCATTTGGGGTCCATGCTTTCGTGCTGTTTCAGCCAAATTCTCACTCTGCCACCGGCATGGTGCAACTGAAAACGTGATTCATCGGACCACATAATTTGTTTCCAATTATCGACTGTCCAATCCTTGTGCTCCTGTGCGAACTGGAGACGTTTTCTCTTGTTAACTGCAGACAGCAAAGCTGTTTGAACAGGCCTTCGGCTACCATATCCCATCCGATGCAGTGTACGGCAAACAGTGCGTGCAGAGATCATTTGAGGGGATCCTTGATTAAGATGGTCTGTAATTTGCTGCACTGTTGCCCTTCTGTTGTCTGTTACCAGTCTGGACACTCTCCGTTTCGCCCGAGCAGTCACTAGTCGATGACGACCACACGTTGCACGTAGAGACCCAGTTTTTTGGCTGACAGTCCAGTCTTTAAACACTTTAACAACAGCTGTTCTGGAACATTTCACGAATGCGGCGGTTTCGGTGATACTCGCTTCATGGCTCTGAACTCCTACAATCATCCCACGTGTGAAAGTCCGTCAAATCGCATTTTTTACCAATCTCGTCACCCAAAAATCACTTCTACTACTGCGGCAAGCACTAAGCTTTCCCTTTTTATACTAGCCTCGCCCTCTGGCGGCAACAGCATTCAGCCATAGCTCATTTGCTTAAAACTGTCAGGTGGTCGTAATAAAGTGGCCACTCAGTGTATAACAAAATGATCCTCTCTTGCTGGAGTATTTGGAGGAACACCTCCAAAAATTTCAATTAAGTCTTTCATTACTTCACAAAGCTGCAGCAAGAAGACTACTTTTAGTGGAACCTGTTATATGATATTTATATACAAATTTTATTTATAAGTTTTAACTTTTGTTTTTACAACTAGCTACACTAATTTCCATGCTTATCAAAATTAGCTTTTTCTCACGAGGTTCTACTTTTTCGTATTGATATGCATAACTCACTCACTGACATATCAACAAGCATTACAATTTCTCTTATGCGGTGACTGTGCATGATACAATGACTTTCAAAAAGATTTAAATAAATGTTACATAAAAATTTCACCCACCAATTTTTAAAGAAACAAGACAACTTACAATTAAGAATGGATGCTTCGTATTCCTTAACACTCTGTTTTCTGTTAATGTGTGGGCAACTTCATCCTAAATGATTTCCAGAAAGTAAAAATAAGACTCTGCAAAGCAAAATGTACATATCAAATAATATTTTATGAATGAACAATGAAGAAATTCATAAATATGTCACGTTGATTTCTTTTAAACTATATGGAAGTTGAAAGTGAACAAAACTGCACAATATTTATTCCAATAGAAAATCATTTCAATAAAACACCATTCACAAGTGCACCCACTTTACTGCTCCATTCACAACTTACAGGGGAATCGTGAAAGTTGTGAATGGAGCCATCAGTTTCCTGCCTTTCCACAGTGGAAGTGCTGCATTGCATCTTTTGCTAAAGCAGTTGCTCTACAACCAAATAGACTATAGAAATTATCACAAGATCTAATACTACCATCACCATCATGGAATTCCATCCTCCACATGCCCAGATCTTGAGTCAAACAACGACCCTAACTTTACTATATTATATGTGAATATTAGATCACTGTAATAACCATCACAAATTCAAGTGTTTGTATTGTTATGTTCACGAGATTTCAAATACCCAGTTTTGTTCTCCAGATTTTATTTTCAAACTCGAAACAAGTTATATGCCCATCTAATGTAACTTGCCTTGATAAAGCCTCACGTTAGCAGGCGAAAGCTCAGCGAATTAAAATATCTTTCTTACTACACTAACTACACCAACTGAGAATTTATTAAATTTCACTGACCTTTCGGTTCATGATAGCCTTTCACAAGCACAAGCTGGTGCCATGGACACTATTCATGCTCTTGTAAGGTTGGGTTCTGAGCCCCTCCCCCCTTTCTGCAGTGCTTGCACATGCCATTCTCTGTTGATCATGGTGTTCTACTTGTGCCCCTAAGAAAAACACTGAACTCTACAGACAGTAAACAGCTGTCTGGTCTTGCACAGGAAGTGCCGTTACTCAACAGACTGCGTCTTCTTTGAATTCAGGGCAGTAATATATCAAGTCCATGTTTCATCACCTGTGGTAATGAATAGAAAACCATCAATTCTGTAATGTTATAGATGTTCCTCACGAATGGTATTCCCCTCTCATTTGTGTGCTTTTGTATCAGCATATTAGGAATTCATCAAGCTCAAATCTCAGAGTATCACTGATCATGAAACAAGGCTTATGACTGCGGGTTTTCCCATCTCGACTGCACTACAAATAACGGGGGATTAAAAAAAAAGTTTTTTTTTTTTTTTTTAATTTCGACAAGTGCTACCTATTAAGACTTGTCAATCAGAATAAAAATAAAGAGTGGAAAAAGTTAGGTTCAATAGGTCATAATTTTGAGGTGCCCACCAGGATCTAAATATTAGCTCTAATACAATTTTTGGCTTCCATGGGTGAATATTTTGTAGCCACAGTGCAATTGTAAAAATTTTGGTAACTGTAAGAAATTCATTGGTTTGAAGTTATTTTTCAATAAAAAAAATCATAGGGGTTTCGGACGTAATCTTCAGGAGCTCAACCTGGCATTCAGTTTGAACTAAAAACAAAACAACCAAAGAAAACGCCTATTCTGCCAACCTCAATGTGTTGACACACAAAATCATAGGGGTGCAACTGGTTTCACTTGGAATGTTGCTTGTAGTTAGATTTTGAGTGAAATTTAGGAATGCTCTTAAAAGAATGGAGTTTTGACCTTGGTGTTGCTTATTGATGGTATTTAAAACCCAGAAACAAACATTACAGCAAAAGCATCAATACAAATTGCCATTCAAAATAGAATCACACAAATGCTGAAAAATTGTCACAGAGAATACAGAAAGGGTTTGAAACGATAAAGTTTTTAATAAAGTTTCTTCATTTCCACAAAATAAATAAATAAATGGTTTTGTCAATTGCGTTCCAATAAGCTGCTTTTCATTGCTAATTGCAAATATTAGATGGGCACATAATGGGACTTACTCCAATCCAATAGGGAAAATGCTCAGGACTATGAGAAATTGCCAGCTGCTAATTTTGAGCTTATATCAAGAGACATGACAACTATTACCACCAAGTCTGACCTCAGAAAGGATCAGGTTTATTTGTTGCATATATGTGAAGCAGTCATAAGTGGATACTGCTCTTTAAAGAAAGAACAAGGAAACAGATAAATTGTTGCACACCAGGTGCCTGACGACCTTAACAAGACCTTACAACTTTACATTTTCATTACAAATCCTGATAGCTCTAAAGACTGGCATAATTTGACGCAAAAGTCTAGGTCCCAATGTGATTTATGATAAGCTCCTAACCGTTATGTGCAGTTGGCCCAGAAAATATTGTGAAAACAATACATCTGTCCGGCTACTCCAAGGAAGTGACTGAAAGAGTTTAACCAGTTATACAACGGAATAGTTTCTTTGCTCATTCCAAAAACATCCTAACAGCAATGCTTCCGGACAAACAGCCACCCATCAGACAACTAGCTCTAAGAAGAGAATCTCCTTTGAACAAAAATATAACTATTGAGGAATTGCAAAACATAGCGAACATGGTTAATCCAGATAGACATTTATTCTCATATCCCACTCGCACTGATGCAGCGGTTAGAACAGTTCAAATCAAGCCCATAGCCAGATAAAGAAGTTGAGAGGGGGAAAATGATAATTGAGGTTGGGCGAAGGATATAGAAAAGGAATAGTTAATCTCTTCAAGTCATTTTACTTTTTCATTACAAGAATATGTATTAGCATACCTGCCAACTTTCAGAAACTGAAATCCGTAAAAAAATTAATCAACATGTTCGATAAAAATTTTAATCAATATATTCCATGAAATTATTTGTCGTGCATATTGATTAAATGTACTGAACATATCGATTAAAAAACGATATGTTACCCAAACAAGTATAAACTTTTAATTGATATGACTACAGATGTTTGAATTTATCGGCACATTTATTTCTATTAAAATAGAATCTATACATAATTTCTCATTACTATGCAACCATTATGATTTATAAAGAGATAAAAATTTATTTTTATGGAGGTTGCATCTTCAAGGGAAGGATGTTCCACCCTTTTACCCCCAAATCCAATAGGATCGTATCCCACGCCGTCATGGAACAAACTAAAATGTTTTCAAAAATGAATCATTTTCATGCTAGGATTATCTTACGGAGAGATGGACGATAAGACAGTCAAATGAAATAAATGAGTGACACTAATTGGTAAATTATGCTCAACTAAAAACGAAGTGAATAATCACTTTGCACGAATCGCATCCAGTTCATTTTAACTTTTAACAGAGGAAGTTAATTTCGTATTTTTTTTCCCACGCAGTCAACACTAGATTTATGCTTGGTGCTATATGGATTAGTAATATCATTCCTTTCACCACGCGAAACGCTGAAATTACATAGACACGTAGAGCAAAATGCATATTTTTCATTTTTTGAAATACACAGGAAACTCTGCAGAATACGCATCACAAAAAGTTTTATAGTACCTTCCCCCCCCTTTATATTGCTGCTCATAGCGAATCTCTAATACTACATTTATTGACACTTGAAAAAAAATGCAAGTAAAACTGCTATAGTAAACAGTAACAGTTTAAAGAGATGCAATTTGCAGAGGAAAAAATAGTACCGCAACATATTAATTTGGTTGAATCAAGCCAAGATATTTTTATGCACGTTATTGAGAGACGAACAAAGCACAGTTGGAAAGCGGACAAACTTACTAATAAAAGAGCAAAATAAATCATTGCTGGAGAAGCACTGGCTTGAATGAACATTGGACTTACTTTTTTCTTTTAACTTCCTCTTATAGTAGCATTCTTTCGTTAGGTCAAATTTATTAGCAGAGAAGAAGTTCACAAAACTGACAGCTTTTGCTTAATGTTGTCATGTTAGGTATTGATCTGGGTTTAAAAATTACACAGATTTAAAATCCATTTGAATTTTTTTCTGCGATAACTACGTTCTAAGATGGCATTTCGAACTGGGAGTAGTAGTAAAGACACGTGCTCCCAAGTGCGTGCTCCAATGCAAGTCACACCCCACTTTGGCCTACTGAGAAGTTGCAATCCGGGGGATGAAGGACAAACCAATGCATTACGTGAAAAGGAGAATGGGGGGGGGGGGGTTGCAAGGTTAAACAAGCCCAGCTTGTTGTTATCCTTATCAGTTTATGCACGGCGCAAGTTTTAGTGTTTAAAACAACGCAAAACCTAACACGTGGGAAAACTGTGGCAAATGTTCTCACATAAACAAGTTATGAATAAGCTTATTATAATAACTGAAAAATTAATCATAACTTACATCGGCGCTTTACTTTGAATGGATTAACTTAAATAAAAAAAGTTTTAATAGCGGGTGCAAAATCATCAGAAAAAGGAAAATAAAATTTGGGAAATGACCAAATCCGTAAAATTAACATTTTGCCAGCAAAACCGTAAAACAAGTCATGTTTCCGTAAATTTTACGGGTAAATCGTAAAACCTGGCAGGTATGTAGTTGTTTGATAACATGTTCTGTGTCATAGTTTAAACAGTTATAGCATACACTCTGAAATCATCTGAACCAACATTAATTTTCAAAAAAAAAAAAAAAAAAAAAATCCAAGTAGTAACTGCACTTTTATAACACATAAAGAGGATATTTAATGAGAAATATGCAAGTAAAACTTAGACTAACTTACTTTTGCAATAATGACTTCCTTTTTCAGCACTTTTATGGCATACAAAAGGCCAGAACCCTTTTCACGACAAAGGATGACTTTACCAAATGTTCCTTTACCAAGGACTTTTAAGAATTCAAAATTGTCTAATGTCTGGGAGGAAACAGAACAAAAAAACACCAAAGTAAATTTCCATGTACATATTTTGTGTACAAATTATAAGTTCACTCATACTAACATAAATATCCCATGAAATATCTAGCTTATTTCTGTTTCACACGTCAATATTCGCATTAAAGAACAAACAAGCTTCGACTCCTGTCGATCGACTTATGAAATATCACCAAAGAAAACACAAGTAAAAAATCTTAACCCATTAGGCTTGCTGTAATTGGCGTAGTTGCTAATGCGGTATCCCGTATGATACAGTCGGATGTATATCGTAGTAATGTTCCAAATCCCTTGGGATATATTATTGGAGGGTGTACTGCAGTAATAAGGTGACAATGATTTGGGGATTGCAAAACAAAATTACTAGATTCTAGTTAAAAGTAAAAGAACATTGAATAAAATGAAATAGTTAAAAGCATTCAAATCTGTAAAAGGAATAAAACAAACTCCAAAAACCAAAGTACAGAAGAGCTCAGTATTCAAGGTGACCTGAAGGTTACCACCTATGAAAGTCAAATGCTAATACAGGCCTGAGCACAACCATATAGCTCCGAAATAGTTGAAAATGTGACAATTTTTCTGAGAAAAGTAATGAAAAAGTTGAAACAAAATTCTAAAAAAGTAACCAAAATTTCACAAAATATAGCCAAAAAAGTAACTCACCCCCATAATAATAACTGCTTACCTATCAAGCAGAGGACATTATGGGTAAGTCACCTTGGAATAGTTAATAAGCAATTTTACTGTTCCCATTCTGAAAAGAAAAATGCCCTCCCCAACTTATCACTTCCTGTTCTCATAAGGTGGTGCAGGCTGAAGAATTTCAATTTTTTTAAGACCATCAGGGTGGAAAGTGGAGCATTATCCAGCATATAATTTTTTTCCTGACTGAGAACGCAACCTGCAAAGATTATGCAAAAAAAAAATCTGATAATTTAGGCCTGATCTATATTATTTATATTAGTGTAGTGGAAAACTTGACATCCTGTACTGTTGTGAAATACAATTTTTATAAAGTTTAATTTTTCTCCTTTTTGGGGAAAAAGACATTTATAAAAGATTTCCTTTTTCAACATGATGTTGAAGCACATCAACTGTGCTTTTGTGTTCAAGTTCTTCAGACAGATTTCACTCCTTCTAGCATTGCCTCTGCTAGATGTACCTCATCCATATTGTTACTTCTCAAAGACTTTTTAAGCCTTTCATTTGCTTCATGAAATAGTGTGTCACAAGCTTTTCTCTTTGTTGCTTCTCGGCTCTCTTCCATCTTTTCAATAGCCTTTTGGTCTTCAGAGAATTTGAGTTAATTCAATTTCTTTAGCTTTTTCCCCCTCTTCTTCCTTCTTTTTTTTTTTGGTGTTTTTCATCTTCAGCCTTTTTTTCTCCCCCAAGTATGACTTGTAGCTTTTTGCAGAACTATGAGCCAAGGCAAGCAGCAGCTCTTTAGTAATGGGAACAAATTCAGGTTTGCCATTATATTGGGTATATAAATAAGTTTTGAGGGATTTGAAGTGAACAAAACATGTTGTTGGAGAACAGAAACAATATTTTAATATTAATCGAAGTATGCTCCCTCTGAAGCTACAACTTTACCCAATCTTTCAGGCAGTGAACGTATGCCCCGAAGGAAGAATTCCGGTTCCTTGGAAGAGATCCAGTTGTCTAGCCAATTTTTGATGTCTTCATAAGAAATAAACCGTTCTCCAGAAAGTGCTGACTGCATCGACCGGAACAAATGGTAATCCGATGGCGCAATATCTGACTAATATGGCGGGTGGGGTAGAACTTCCCAGTCGGATCCTTCTAAGTACTTTTTCACAGGTCGAGAAACATGTGGTCTTGCGTTGTCATGCTGTAAGATGACTTTGTTGTGTCTATTCTCCCATTCTGGCCGTTTTTGCGTGAGAGCTCATTTTAAACGCATTAATTGGGTTCGATACCAATCACCACTAATAGTTTCCAACTGTTTCAGCAGTTCATACTGGATCACACCCTTCTGGTCCCACC
Organism: Macrothele yani; assembly: GCA_039090855.1. Lineage (NCBI taxonomy): Eukaryota > Metazoa > Arthropoda > Arachnida > Araneae > Macrothelidae > Macrothele > Macrothele yani. The sequence goes on along the minus strand of CM077016.1, from coordinate 67,190,072 downwards.
AGATACACAGCATTACCTTTGAACCATGGATATTGCGTTTTGGCGTTGAAGGACCTGGTTCACCTTGCTTTACCCAGGCTTTTTGCCGTTTAAGGTTATCATACCATACCCATTTCTCGTCGGCAGTAATAATACGATGCAAAAAACCCTTTCTTTTTTGCCTTTGAAGCAGCAATTCACAAATGGTTTTTCGACGTTTAAGGTCTCTTTCCCCGCAAAGCATGTGGAATCCAATTCCCTTCTTTTTGCACCATTCCCATGGCAGCTAAACATTGTGAAATGCATAGTTGACTAACATTTAATGCTGCTGCTAGTTCTTTTTGGGTCTGGCACGGATCCTCGTCGAGTAAAGCTTCCAATTCAACATCAGCAATTTTTTTGGGTGGTCCAGAACGTTCTTTATCACTGACATTGAAATCATTTTTTTTAATTGTCTAAACCAATACCCACATGTTTTTATGGATGGGGAATATTCACCATAGATTTCTGACATTAAGCGATAGCTGTCGGCAGCACTTTTATTGACTATAAAGTAATGCACTAACACTTCCTGCAAATGCTGTTTTTTGGGACGAAAGTTGCCATTTTCCATAGAGTAAAACAAATAAGTCTTCGCACCTTAATTGAACGCCGTATACTGACTGACAGCTGGCATCTCGTACTGCGATATCGCAGTGTTGACACCTTAAAATACATGCGAGCCGTAATAAGTACGACACCGAATGGAAATCCCTCAAAACTTATTTATATACCCAATACATTTTTAGAGCATTACTCACAGTGAGTCTTGCATTTAATGTACGAACACTCATTGAAGCCCTGTCATCACTCAGTATTCTTCCTAAAAGTGAAAAAACCCTTTCTACATCAGCACTTCCATGCAATATAGCTAAACAAGCTTTTAGTAATCTTGTTACATTCGGGTATTTTGGACTCCCAGAAGCACTGTCACGAAGGTTGAAAAAATGTTGCCAGTAGTGGTCAATACGGATTCCTTTCCCTCCCTCACAAATATCAGATTCATTCTCGTTCACAGGAACCACAAGTTCTTCCAGCTGCAGTGCTTTCCATTCATCAAGTAGTTGGTCAATACAAACTAGATAGCATGGAAATGCTTGGCCCAGTTTGACGATGTCACTACAGCTACGTTCTGGCTTCCTTTCTTCACACTTGACACATCGAAAATAATGCAGAAGTTGATGTGAATCTCCTAGTCCAGTTTGCTTAAGTATGTGTCTACAAGCACTAACAAAATGTTTCTGCACTTGTCTGCAAAAAACAATTTGGTCTTTTTCTGGAAGCTTGGCTAATTCTTTCTCCACATCATCACTGCATATGATCTCTGTAATCGGAGTTAGGTTTTGGGAATCTTCAAGTAGGCTAAAATCCATATTGTTGCTTGCCATTGCTTCAGGGCTGCATATCCACCCAAAGAGGGTATAGAAAAGTGACTTCAGTGAATTATACATTACGTGAATCAAAGGTTCACTTCTCTGGAAAAGTTTTACAAACTTTGTAAATATGTGGACACTACTGGTAACAAAAAAATAAATAAAAATAAAATGGGCCTTCATTGTTTGATCTTTCAAATAACTAACTATCTTTTTGTAACTCTTTGTATTCATTAAAGGAGCGGTTCTTTGGCACATGTACTAGGAAATACTGCATAATGGCATCTCACTGTTCTACAAGTCTCGAAGCAGCAGGCTCCAGGGTCAACCATCTTCATGGGACATGTTTGATGAAGTGGTGGGTTGGAAGTCTTATACCTTTTTGCATTTTCTCAAAATCTTCCAACCTAAATGGCCACCCATTGAAGAAATAATACACTGATATTATCAGTTCCAAAACATCTTCATCCAGATCCTGAAGTCCTTTGTGAAATGCATGGTGTATATCATGCAGGTTGCACGTGCCAATATGAAGTCCTTTTTTCCTCACCCTTCATGAGCTGAATAACTGTTTTATTAACATTTGGACCATTGCAGCTGAGGGCAATCAGATTTTGGTGGGGCAGCTGAGCATTATCCAGTGCAGCACATAAGTTATTGTGTATAACTATTCCTGTCGTTTGACCTATGAAGAAAGTTTCCAAGTGTTGAGAAACCACTTCATTTTTTGAGTCTGACCAGAAGCGAATTTGGGTTTGTAATTCCATTTTTCCAGCACCATTCGTTGCTTCATCAAAACTCAAAACATAGAAAGATGGCTGTGCATCTTCAATAACTTGTTTTCTGAAATAAGGTGCTAAGGCCTCCGTAATGATGCAAGAAAGTTTCTTATAATTTAAAGGAAATCCCTCAGGAACACACCCTGGAAACATGGCTGCAAAGGTTTCTGCAATACTGTCACATGAAGTAGATGACAAATTGCACCACACTGTTTTCACTGCCCATATGAGTTTTGCAGTTCTTGCCATGTCCTTTGCCATGCACATTTGCAAGGTGCGAGCAGCATTTGATAAAGATGACTGTGAAGCAGCACCATATACACACTCACCTTTAGATTTTGTGCCATGTTTTAGATTATCTGCAACCAACTGCAGTTGGCCTGGATGCAACTTCAAGTGAATATTTTCCTTGTGTTTGCCAGAATTGTAGCGCTGGGTTACTACTTGGAAACCTTTTCCTACATTCGCAGTACAAGTGCATACATTACAAAACAGTTCTGAATCACTCTGCTTTTTTGCCCATGTAGAAATTTTATATCCTGAAGAATCAGTCTTTAGAAGCCAACCTTCTTTGAAATGGCATTTTCCCATGATGAAGCAGAATATCCTCTTCCTGGTATGAAACCTCAAATCTGGAAGCTGGCTTTCTGGCAGGACATTTCAGAAGATCATCTAAAAAAAGAAGTTAAAAACTGTGTTAGAAAAAATAAAAACAAAAACTAAAATTAGCAAGTTTTCAGCAATCTTTTCTGAACTGTTTTGAATTTCTGCAAGAACGCCAGAATAAAAAAAAAAAAATTGAAATAATAAGAAGTACAACTGAACTTTAATACAGTTTTATTTAGCACAGTATAACCACATTTCACAAAGCAAATTTCATATAATCAACCCTGCGCCCCGCTGATATTTGTAACATCAATTTATATTTCCGTGAGCTAACAAAATTTTAAATGATGATAAAACAGAAATGCAAGTCTGTTAATTCCAGAAGAAAGGAATTTTGTAATGAAGAGACTTTTTATTTTTGCTGATAATATATATTTCAACAGTTTTGAATTTCATATCTCACATTAATCACTATTTAATGGGAAACACCTGGTCATTAAAAAACATTGCTATAAGATACTTTCAGAAATTCAAAACACTTCCTTTCAGATAGGTTTTGAAATCTCAGGTGTTTATTGATTTTGCAAAACTGGCAGAAAATTTCTCAAAAGAAAAAAAAAGAACAAATAATTCTCTGCAACTTCAACTTTGTGATTACGTTAGCGATTTTTTAAAACTATTTTCTGCGAATCAGTGTTAAAGTGAGACCAGAAAAACATGCATGCATTAAATAACTTTACGCAGTAGGGTTGTAGAATGAAGAGGTTTTTTTAGGGGTGGGGATTGTGTTTTCCGAAAATTTCACATTAAGCCGTTTGTTTTCGAAATGTGAAAAATTCCAGACATTCGTCAAAATTCTTCCCCTCCCCCTAGTTTTAATGCATCAGACAGCAGAGGTGCTGACTTTCTGAGGTGCCTATCAGTCATCACCATACAAAGCCTCATCGTTCATGCACGAAAATGGTATTTCACAAGAAATTTATTACAATCGATGAGAGAACTTTAAAAAACAAAGAACGGGATCATGATTACGCGGTTTTCAAAACCATCCTCCAAGTTAGTCAAATAATGCTATTGGGACTTGTTTTCGAGGTTCAAAAGTTTGATTACACTTCATATATTTTAATTTTCATTATATTATTTTCATTCACCAATTATGATTAGCTAATCAATGAAGTTTACTTCTCTTCTTCGCTGAACGAGTCCCCCCCCCGCCCATAAAATTCAAACTGTGCGAATAATCAATCGGGTAAAATAACGAAAAACGCAAAAATCTGTTATTAACAAATTTGATCTATTCAATAAATTTTTCTACCATTTTGTTGATATTTATTTCCATCAATGTATGGCAAAATCCACCGGAAAATACTGAGCTTCCGTCGAACATAATTACATGACGCAACAGTAGTAATTTTGTAAAACGGGGAATTAGGCTGGGAGAAATTTAAAACTGGCTAAATGAAGGTTAAAAAAAAAAAAATGATAATTTGCCGATCCCAATCAGAATGCAACTTTGCGATAAAAAAGCAGCCGGGGAGGGTGTCATGTTCAACAACTTAATTGTCCGCAACATTTTCACCATCGAGGATGGGTGGTCTTTCGAGCGCCATGTTAAATCTTTTCTTAATTAGTTTTACAAATTTTTCATAAATTCATATTATTTTAACAAAAAAGGATACAAATTTGAGATCTGTAATTCTTCCAACCTGTCCGTATTCAGACAGCCAAATCCATAATAATTACGGAAAATCCGTAATGGTTGTTACTTTCTGGGACAGTAATCAGCGTTTTCAAAAGGCAATCGTTTTTTGCAAAAGTTAGTGCTGACAGTGTAAACAACCTAATTTCTCTTCGATATTTAATGAAAAATAAAGTTAGCTATTGATAGAAAAAGCCAAGCTGCAAGTATTGAAATCCCTAAGTTTCCAAATCAGAAGCCATCTCAAGGGCCCAAAAGCAAAAAAAAGATAAAGATCTCTATGTATGGCAAAATTAGAAAAATATTAATCCGTAAAAAAATGACTCAAACAAAAACCAATAGCAATTTCGAACATGGCCTCCGGTCATTTAACGATAACGCCACCGAATAAACTAACTAGGAACGATACATAGTTCACAGTATCTTACCAAAATGTAACAATTAATTGCTTTATAAAAAAAAACAAAAAAAAAAAACATGCTTCTTGAAATCCAATAATTTGACATTCGAATTTTTGCACGATTACAATACTTCCTCATACTAACATATGAGAAAGTAAAAATATAATCCAAATATATTATAAGCATGTCAGAAAATGAGATATTTACAAAATGTTAAACTTAATATCAATAAATACAAATTCATAAAATAGCTAACATTCAACAGCAATAAATGATTTATAAAATATAAATACATACTTCACTGAAAGTTGAACGCATGGTACCAATTCATCACTTGGAAAGCAGTAGCACAAAGAGAGTTGTATGTCAACCATGTGACTGATGAAGTTCAGAATTCATTTACTTGTTTTCCACGAAATGTTGAAGTATGCAAGAGAGAAACACAAACCACACAAAAAAATATAATAACTTTACCAACAGTCATAACACAATTAACACACAAAACAGACATGTGTACAGTTGCAGAGGAGAACGTGACCTAACAGCCATTTTTTTCTAAACACACAGCTTGCAGTGAACTTTTGTGTTTTAGGCTACAAGGAGTACTTAGCTTTTCGTAAAAAGAGCGTGCTTGCTCTCCAAGCCCGCAAATGATCGTTGCAAACAACGGGGGCTATTTTTTTTTTTTTTTTTCATGTTTCAAATTTACAAAAAGTGACCATTTTGGGTCAAAAAGTAACTTTTAGGGACAGACATCGAAAAAGTTGGGAAAACAACCTGTGCACAGCCCTGCTAATGTCCCGATGCGTTTCAGTTCACCTGGTCGTGACCATTATCAAATGTAGCTGTTGATGGTGACACAGCTCGTACACTGCTGCTCCGTGGATCGCCAACCACATCTGTCCGGCGTGCAATGTCATAGATGTGTTGACATATAGGTCCAGTGGCACCATCAGGTGTTGCGTATTTTGGCATTCTTTTTACAAATTGCTTTTTAGCTTTTCTACTCTGCTTCTTCCTTTCACTCTCTTGCTGAATCATACTGTATATCTCCAAGCGTATGATATGGCACCTGAGTCTAAAAACGAAAATCCATGACCAACTTAAACTTTCAAGAAACACGCAGAAGGTGGGGAGTAATCAGAACAGTTTCTTGTCACAGCTAAACACAAGAGGTCCATAAAAAGAAGGGTACCCAAACAAGTGCCATGAAAGGCAAATTTAAAGGTTTTACGTTGTGGTGGTGGGTAGGAGTAGCAAGTAATCTGAAAAGGGGAAGTGGATTAATTTTATAAAATGGTCACAACATTTTGATGACCAGGAATTAGAAACTGGTTTTAGCTACACAAAAAAGTCACAGTACAACTGTTTCTGACAACCATAGTGATAATAAAATAAGTAAGCTTCAGCATTCCTAAGAGACAAGAAAACCAATAGCCACCCTTGCATTTACTGGGGAAAGGGGGGTCGGTCACACATACGTTATAACACTGGAAAAATACTGAACTACAAAACGTCATAGGGACAAAAAAATTGGCATGGACAGCATGGAATTCCAGGGTGTTTCAAGGATAAGCACAAACATGCATTTAAACAAAAAAAATACAAATTTTTGCTGATATGTTGTGTTGAACACAAAGTGAACCGAGTCAGCACACCTATGGTTCCACCAACTTGTGAAAATAGGCAGGGATACTGAGCTTTATTAAAATATTTTCCACAACCACAAGGGCAGATGGATGAGCTTATGACAAGGTAAAAATCTGCCAACTTTTTTGTTCATGACAAACCAAATAGCTTCCTTAAATTCACAGTTCACTTAACACCTACTAACAATAACTTTGCACTAACATAGCATTCATTACATGGAAGGCATGTTTGTAGCAACACTGGACTGTTCTATTTATTCTAAGTGTCTTGAAAATTTTATAAGTCAATATGTGTGAACTTTAGTAGAAAACCTATACAAACCCTGAAAATAAATTCAAAAGTGTGTGTGTGTGTGTGTGTGTGTTGTTGTTTAATTACCCCCAAAATTAATGAAACAGGAATTTGTGGCTTTTCAGGTGGCAATCAATGAAGAAATTGGTTTATTACATGGCAAATAAAACACAATTTCTTCAGAGATTAACTTCAGTTTTTATATCAAAACAGTATCTCTGCTGTACTGTTGCATACACATGTAATAAAAAATACACTACATATGTGTGACTCACAACTGTACACCATAAGAAGAGAAGTGCTTCCTTACTATTTTCCTTCCTTTAGAAACTGATGTCCTTGTCGAAATGTTTAGTCTACCTAGAAGATCATCTTGCTCCAGCATTTCGACATCTTGGTCTGGATTTTGGTCTTGGAGCCTATCAGCAACATACTGAATAGCTTGCATCCACTCTTCCCTGCAGAGAGAAAAGGAAAAAAGAAACCTTTATCCCAGAGAACCAAGCAGCATACTGGGGGTGATATATAAATATACAGACTTGCCAACCTTAAGAAGAGAAAAATCCTGCAAGCATACTTTCGTATGTTTGAAATATCAATGGACATAATTTGAAACACTAATGTTACGTTAAGGCATATAAAAAATGTAAAAAAAATTCTGTTAAATTTTTTTAAAAATTTCTGTTTAGTTATGCATCGATCTCGAGGATAACCCAAATTATGACGGAAAAGGAGAAATTCCTCAAAGCCGTCACACTCTCGTGCCTAAAGAATACAGCGAATTTTTTTTGTCGTCGAATTTCCGATTTCAGAAAATTTTCCTCCATTTTTAAACTGAAATGCAAATATTTATGGAATAAAATGATATATAACAACAATACTGGACAGAGGCAACATCACAGGAAAAAGAAATTATGATTACGGAAAAAATCTTTATTTAGTTTACTTCCGTTTCTGAAAGACAAAGTACCGTCCCGATGCGTATTTTTACGCATTGGTAAAATTATTCGATGCGTAGCTTTACGCGCGAAGAAACATTCCCGATGCATATTTTTACACATTGGTAAATTTTTGATGCATACTAAATGCGTAATTACACATTTTGGTGAACTCTGGTCGGCACATCACTTGAGCACTGAGAGAGATACCGCATGATGTCACGAAGCGAGCGAGTCAAAGATGAAATCATCGCATGACACAGCGCTCATAAGGTCCGGTAGAAAATCTAAGTGGATGGTTGCAGGGGTAAAAATATTTTGATTGAGCAATCGAAATATTAAAAAATTTGTAAAAAAAGACCTATCCGTAAATCAGTGAAATTAAGCAGAAATCCGTAAAAGTTGGCAAGTATGCAAGTCCATTTTTGAAGATTTCCCCATTTCGGCAACGACGCACGATGTTTTTGTCCTGTCACATGCATATTTTTTTGCAAAGTTACTATCTAGGAATATTTTCTTAAAAAGCACACTTGCATGGTTAGCACAGCTTAAAGGTAAGTTATGTTACACAAGGAATGAAGTAAACAAGCACTCAGCATGGATAATGGCATCGGAAGAGGAGCTATCTTGAGCAAAATTTATTTAATGTTTTGTGATTTTCTATGCACTTAGAATTGTCCACGTGTTTTTGCATACGAATGTGATTAACGATATCTCCTTTGGCCCTTGTGGACAACGGAAAAATCACATCTACAAATAGAGCAAAAGGCAAATTGTTGGCCCTTCCTTGATTCGATTATTATACACGGATAATCTGTCGTATAACACTTCTTAAAAACAGACTGATATTTTCTACCAGCCATGACGTGATTAAACAAGTGCACGAAAAGTTCTCAGAAATTCCTTTTAAGAGAGAAAGTACAAACAAACCCAAACGCGCTTCCAATACCGTCGACAGATGAGAAAACTGCGTCAGTGCGTACCACCAATGCCAAACCTGTTCCTGCTCCGCGCCTGCAGCGCCAGAGATCATTAGCGGACAGAAGAGTAAACATCGCTGCCAACTGCTGACTCAGAGGGGAAAGGTCGCTTCTCCGCTAATGAACCGATGCCTCGGAGAACTTCGAACATTTCCCCTCGTTACTTTTTAATTTACGCTACAGAAATCATGATGGAATACGGCAATATTAATTTATAATCCGGAATTTTGGGAAATGTAATGAAATCTGGCATTGCCGGCCTAAACCCGGAGGGTTGGCAGGCCTGAATATGTATCAAAATCAAAGTGAGAGATAAACTGTATTTAACTTAATTTCTGTAAATTAATTGTACCTATAAACAGACTCAACAGCATGTCTTTAAACCTGATGATTAAAAAAAAAAAAACTAAATCTACAATTTGAATGAAAAAATATGAAAGTAAATTCATATTTATCACATCTACATACCACCCCACCCACACCAGCATTAGAATTAGAAATAAATCTTTTACTGGCCCAGCGGACCACCAGAATTTGCAAACCACTAATCCACCAAAATGCCCACTGGTCCGTAAAAAATATTAAAAAGCTTAGACATTTACAATATATGCAGAAAATAACGTATCATTTCAATGGAATTATCTCCAGTATTTGTTTTTAAAATATCTAATTTGAAAGTTCAGCTCACAGAACAAAGAATGTTTGGACCAGAATAAGGTTATGTTGGATTGGTGATATAACAGAGTAAGAGTGCATTCCCATCTGTTTTTAAGACGGAAAGAGGAGACTCAATGGGTACAAAAATTTACATACATTAGCAGCCTTTTTTTTTTATATATATATATATTTTATTGTTTAGGGTTTAGCTTCCTTTTCATTATTTTAGTCTTATTGCTCACCCCTCCTACTGTCCCATGAAGTTAGTTTTAGTCCCCCATTCAACATTGTTTCAGGTGAATTGCTCTTTTGCAAAAATTACCTTCACGCATTCAGTCCTCCCGCTAGTGTGTTTTCTTGGGGCAGAAACAAAAGTTGGCTTGTGTCTGGTATCAGTATCTTCTGCATTCACTAGGGTGGGCAAATTCAAAGAAGAGTAGGACATTTCTTTTGCTTACTTCTGCTCATTATGAAGGGGGGGGGAAATAAGAAACGACTGTTGCCATTACACGATAAGGACTGGGAAACTGTCTTTACATATTTCTTGTTTCTTTCACTCTTTACAAATTAGATAAAAGGAATAGCTGTTATCCAATAGCATTTCATGAACCTATCACTAGTTTGCAGCCTGAAAAGAAAACCCTACAGCAAGGTAAAAGAAACAGAAATTCAGTTTTTAATTTGTGACAACTTAGAAAAAAAAAAAACTTACTGCCCATCTGGGATAGTAAAATCGATAGTTCAGTGGTCCGGCGGAAGTTTTACTGGCCAATGGACCACTGGGTAACTTGAACACTGCGCGTGCACACGCACACACACACACACAATTAGATGGCATTCAATATTCAACCAAAACAAAAAACAAGTCAACAAAAAGTTCATTTCATGGTTTTTAGTTTGTTTTCAATTGCCAAAGTAACTCAAAACAAAACTTCTTTAAAAAGTATTGTAACATACACTGACGGAAAAAAATCCCAACACCACGAAAAAATAGTTGTAGAGGAATGAAATGGCGGCAATACATTTGTATAGGTAACATATTTAATCGAGTAAAGTTTCAAGATCACAGCTTAATGTAAGCGCGAGAAGAGCCATTTTAAATGTGAAATGCTTGTACATTAATAACCTGTGTAACTGCCAGAATGTTGAATGCAAGCACGCAAACGTTCATGCATTGTGCCGTACAGGTGCTGGATGTCAGTTTGTGGGATGGAGTTCCATGTTTGTTGCACTTGGTAGGTCAATACAGGGACGGTTAATGCTGGTTGGGGGTGATGCTGGAGTTTCCGTCTAATGATGTCCCATACGTGCTCGATTGGAGAAAGATCTGGTGATCTAGCAGGCCACGGCAACATGTCAACACTCTGTAGAGCATGTTGGGTTACAACAGCGGTCTGCGGGCGAGCGTTATCCTGTTGGAAAACACCCCCTGGAATGCTGTTCATGAATGGCAGCACAACAGGTTGAATCACCAGACCGACGTACAACTGTGCCGTCAGGGTGCGTGGGATAACCATGAGAGTGCTCCTGCTGTCATAGGAAATTGCTCCCCAGACCATAACTCTAGGTGTAGGTCCAGTGTGCCTCGGCCGCAGACAGGTTGGTTGCAGGCGCTCACCTGGCCTCCTTCTAACCAACACCACGGCCATCACTGGCACCCAGACAGAACCGGCTTTCATCAGAAAACACAACAGATCTCCACTCCGTCCTCCAATGAGCTCTAGCTCGACACCACTGACGTCGCAAACAGCAGTGGTTTGGAGTTAGTGGAATGCACGCTACAGGGCGTCTGGCTCGGAGCTGTCCTTCAAGTAACCGATTTGTAACAGTTCGTTGTGTCACTGTGGTGGCAACTGCAGCTCAAATTGCTGCCGTAGACGCGGTACGATGCGCCATGGTCATACGCCGTACATGGCGGTCTTCCCTCTCAGTAGTGCCACGTGGCAGGCCGGAACCCGGTCTTCTTGAGGCAGTACCTTCCCTTGACCACCACTGCCAACAATCATGCACAGTGGCTTCCTGCCAAGTCGTTCTGCAATATTGCGGAAAGAAAATCCACCTTCTCGTAGCCCTATTACACGACCTCGTTCAAACTCCGTGAGCTGTTGATAATGGCTTCTTTGTCTTCTTAAAGGCATTCTTGACTAACATCAACACACTACGTCGATTCTCAACGATAACTAACGCTCACGAACGTTACAGCGCGTATTTACAGCAAACCTGCTTTGCATGTTCCGAGGGCGCTACTAGCGCCACACGTATGCACCAAGCGCGAAATTTGAATAGACGTCATCTTACAGATGTACTCTCACCGCCTACCAACTGTCGTTTATCTAACACAACCCCTTCTTGGTGTTGGGATTTTTTTTCCGTCAGTATATGTAACAGCAGACTGTGTCCAGGAATAAAAAAAAAAAGATTTTGTCACCGTAAGAAATAACTTGGGACAAAAAAACATAGACAAAAGTAGCTAGTACTTTGCAACTTAAAAGAATTGCATTCAGAGGCAAAAATTGGATTTTCCAAATTCTGTGAATTGCATCCAAAATGGTGTGTGCTAGCTGGGACACCAGGCACACACATTCAGTATGTGTGTGCTGTATACATCAGAATGTCAAGATGATTAATGGGGCAAAACTTAATTATACTTACAAGGAATTGCTTTCACAAATGGTCTGTAGCATGAACAATGAAGTGGATATGCTTCATGGATGTCCACTCTGCCCTGGTCAAGATTTTGTTTTAGAATGCTTGGATTCATTCCAAGATGATATATTCCAAATATCCTACAAATAATGGGTTACAACAGATCAATGCGCTTTAATGACAATTGTGGAGCCATATGCAGAATTCAAGGGAAATTTACTCAGGAAACTTAATACTTTGAAGAAACATCATTACTAGCAACAGAGCAATCACGTTTCCTTAAGACCAAGAAAGCACTCCTAAATTCTGACTGGTGTATACTACTTTGCGACTTTTTGGAAAACTTTACTTTTGTGGTACAAGATGAAATTCAATCGTACCACTGGGTAAATAGCCAAGCTACTCTTCACCCATATGTTTGTTATTTTAAAGCTCATGACAAATTACAGCCAAGTACGTTTTTGTGTAATTAGCGATTAGATGACACACAATGCAACATCAATACATACATTTCTATGAAAACTTTTACCCATCTTAAAAGACCACCTTCATAATGTGAAAAGGGTAATTTATTTTACAGATGGTGATGGAGGACAATACAAAAACAAAACAAAAAATTGTTAACCTAGTTCACCACAAGAAAGATTTCAACCTAGAAGCTGAATGGCATTTCTTTGCCACTTCTCATGAGAAAGGGCCATGAGATGGAATAGGGGGTACTGTGAATCGACATGTAACAAGGGCATCCTTACAACTCATTGACAAACATTTTAACACCAGAAGACATGTTCAAATACTGTACAGAAAAAATAAAAGGAATACAATTCCTTTTCATATCACAAAAAGATATCGATGAAGAAAATGTCATACTTGCAGATAGATATGCTCCTGCTTTATTAAAAATAGGAAACAGAATTCATCATTACTTTATTCCAATGGAGAACAATAGATTAAGAATTCAACTTGTGTCATAGATTAAGAATTCAACTTGTGTCAAGCAGCAAGAAATATGAAGTTGTCAACATATCTAAAGTTTTTTGCAAATACAGAACTTGCAGAGGAATAAAAATAAAATAAAAAATAATGGTGATTACATTGCATGTGTGTATGAATCACAATGGTGGCTTGGCATTATCAAATAATGTTCCAAAGAACACAGAAATTTCAAAATTCAGTTGTTTTTTAAATTCAGCATGGATTCCACAGGCCAACATTTTAAAATAGTCCTCACACCACTGCTACTGGAGGAGGACACAACATTACCCCAAAACTTTTTTTCTCTGACACAATTGCTAGTAGGCCATTTAAAATACACCTGGAAGAATGTTCCAATTTGCAGTCCCATAATTTTATTTTTCATATTAACTTTGTACTATGCTGTATAAACAGGTGAACTACTTCTATGGTGGCCATATACATTTTTGTAGATTGAAATGGGTAAATTTGTATTATCATTATTTTGGAAACTATTGTGAAACACAAAACAAAACTGAGAATATTTAGATATGCAGTAGAAGATAGTCCTCAGAAAAAATAAGGTGTTTATCTGCTACCCCTTGTGATTTATTGTATCCTAAAAACGGAAATTTTGGCAATGTTTCAGTTATAAAATATTTTCTGAATAAAAAAGGGAAACATAAGTTGAAATATGACTTAACATTCTTACCAACATATGAGGATTGCCTGAAAAAATATTCACTTTTCAGTTTAACTACCCTTCTGGTATAAAAATGCTGCTGAAAAGTGGCACTGTGACCTTGAACTTTGACCCCCTACAACCTGACGAATTATTATGCTATGGAAATGAGGTTATTACATATGAATGTACAGGTTATTACCTCTATTTAGGTACCCATTAAGAGTCATTATCTCCACAGTTACTCAATTTGTGTTAATAAACGATAACCCTTATTTTAACTCATTTGGGGGGGGGGGGTTGAGGACCCATATCTCTAAAGGGGTTGGGAAAATAAATCCCAAACTTTGTTTTCAGGATACTTTTATGTTGTACTGTAACATATAAAAAAACGAGGAAAATCAAATAAACCACGACTACAAGTACCTGGTGAATTCATATGAAACGGCCCACTACAAAATTGTTCCTCTTCAATTTAGCGCTAAAGCCAACAATTTTGTCTTAATTTTAATAAAAGCGTAAAAAAAACTATTTTTATTGTGATATCCAAAGTTTTAATGCTGTAGCTTGTTTGAAAATGACAATATGGGAATGTGTTTAAGTATGGAAGTTGTAGGCTGATTCAACAGCTTTAAAATGATACACATAAAAACATGTTTACCCCATGACTTTACCACACAATGAGGCAGGAAGACGCCACCAGAGCAGTGACCTTCACTGCATTTGCAAACCAGTTCTGAGCTGGCGACGTATATGGCAGCGTGTGTGTGTGTGTTATTCATTGTTGTGTAGTGGCAAGTGCGCTTCGGCAGTGTTTTAATCTGAGAAGACACAGTGAAAGAACACAGGTACTGTTCAATGAACATTTTCAGTATGTGGCTGTTTTTAGCATCATACTAATTTAGACTGCAGATTGATTGCATTTTCAGAGATGCCAACCTGTTTCAGATATTTTCAGCAGTACTCGTACAAATTTTCAGTAGTTTTGGCAATTTTTCAGTAGTCATACTAAAAAGAATAACTTTAACTGAGGAAAACAACTCATTTAATTTAATTAGCATTTTTTTACTTACTTATTCATTTAAATACATGAAAATCTGTTTCAAAATATTCCAAATTTTTCACATGGAAAATAATATACACCATGACTGATACATTTTTTTTACACAACAAACAATTGATTAAACAGCTTTCTTTAGTGATTTCGCTGTACAGTGTTTTGCAGATTTGAGTTCCTCAGCAGAAAATCTTTAACACACTTGCCCAGAGGAGAACATATTCATTTTTGCAATAAGAAGTGCTTCTACAGTTTCTAAACCTAAATTAGGTTGCAAACAGGCTTGATTTTTTCGCACTAAACTAAAATCTCTCTTACTCACAGCATTCAAGTGTGGAACTACAATATTGCAAACATTACTTTCGAGAGAATAGTATACTTAACCGCTCCA
The DNA here is from genome assembly GCA_039090855.1 of Macrothele yani. Lineage (NCBI taxonomy): Eukaryota > Metazoa > Arthropoda > Arachnida > Araneae > Macrothelidae > Macrothele > Macrothele yani. Next base: position 67,174,950 of record CM077016.1, on the reverse strand, counting down.
TTACAGCCTCTTAATTTTGAGATTTCTGACCAAGTGACATCTATTCTATCTGTTACTGCTATGGTCTCTAATTTGTCAGCTTGATAAAAAGGAATTCAGCTTCCAGTATATCAAGTTCATTTTCAGTTATTATAAATGGAAGGTGTTTGACTATGTGTAATACAGAAGTAAATAATGTTATGGCTCTAAGTGAAGGATCTACTACTTCTGCATGTTTTAAGAATTCATCATAGATCAGTATCTTTTCTTGAATATAAGAACATTCTTCAATGTGAAATTTCCCGACAGATGTATAGAACTTAGAAAGTTCATTTTCGTTTAAAATGATTTTGCTTTAATACATTCTTGTTTTTACTCCAATTACCAGTTGTGTTCTTTCTGATTTTTCTTTTTTGAAAACTGTTATTTGAAAAATTAAGCTCAACATTACCATCAGCTATGACAGTAGGCTTCACAAACCCCTTGGATGCCATGACAATTTAATCCATCATGCTGAAAGAACTTTCTGTTTGAGGGCCATGAATGCATGATAGCTTTCACTATATTTGATAAAAGGTAGTGTAACTTGGAGATATGAATGCTTTTGAATATCATGCATCAATTCTTACAAATTTTTCAGCATCGTCACTTTCGTTTTCGGACTTCCCCCCCCCCCTTATCAAGCTGAAATGCAAACCTTTTTGGGGGGAATATGTAAGAACACAGGATACATGTTCGGAACATCGTTGGGCGAAAAAAATTACAGTTATGGTAGAAACCTTTGCTACGTCCGATTTCCGTTTTCGGACATTTCCCTTCCACATTCAAGGTGAAATACAAATATTTACGAAATAAAATGAAATTTAACAACAATACTAGGCAGAGGAAACGTCGTGTGAAAAATAAAATTACGATTACGGGAGAAATTTTCACTGTTTCCGAAAGTTTTGAAAGACAAAATTTCTGTTTTCAAAAAGTTTTAGGCGGAAAGTATCCTTCACCACTACCAACTGCCCCAAAATATCTGTTCAATTATGCATCGATCTCAAGGATAACCCAAATTACGACGAAAAAGCAGAAGTTCCTCAAAGCCGAAGATTACACAGGAATTTTTTGCGCCGTCGAATTTCCGTTTTCGGAAATTTCCCCTCCATTTTCAAAGTGAAATACATAGATTTATGGAATAAAATTATGTATAACAACAATACTGGACAGAGGCAACATCGCAGGAAAACGAAATTACGATTACGGAAGAAATCTTTATTTCCTTCACTTCCGTTTTTGAAAGGCGAAATGCTGTCCCGATGCGTATTTTTACGCGTTGGTAAAATTCTTCGATGCATAGTTTTACGCGTTGGTAAAATTCTTCGATGCATAGTCTTACGCGTTTCTCGATGTGTATTTTACGCGTTTCTCAATGCTTATTTTTACGTGTTGATGCGTGCTTTACGCTCTTCATGACGTGTATTTCTACGCATCGCGAAAAAATTCCTGATGCATATTTTTACGCGTTGGTAAAATTTCGATGCATACTAGACGCGTAATTACGCATTTTGGCGAACTACAACAAAATCCAAGCATACTTTTCTGCAACGTAAGAAAAAAACTTCAAAATATTAATTACTGACATGAATGGTTGATGCACGATTAAAAAAAAAAACTCCGATGCCAGGCAATGACACTCGCATTCTGCACCAAACGATTTTCAACAGCTTGCAGCTGCACTGCGAAAGAGCTTCAGGCCGAACTCCGCCCACGTCCACCACCAAAGCGAGCTACGCTCAATGTCCCTAGATTGTTGCATGCTGGGGAGGGAGGGTTTTCACTTAGAATGACTCAGCGCAAGGCTACAATCATCGAATGCCGGCCGCTCGCGCTAATATCCGAGCAGCTTCGAGAGGCAGAACTGGAAGTGCAGGCAGCACCGCAAGCATGACGAATCGTCAAGTGGCTGCCGTTGTGTTGGGAAGGGGAACAAGCAAAATAAAAATTAATAACTTCCGTTAATTTTCCGTATTCCATAGTACAAGAGCTTTTTCGTAGGAACTACAGAGATTCCGTAGTTGTTGGCATATCTGCATTTTTAACATGAACAGTATTATTCTTTACAACTCCATACTTGATTATACGCACACACAAAAAAAAGAAAAAAAAAAAGAAAAAAAAAAAAAGATGATTTCGATTTATTCTGTGCTTTTTGTGGAAAGGAACTTGAAGGAGAAACTGTGAACGTCAAAAGAGTGTTTACGGACAATTACTGAGGCTAGTTTAAAATGAACCAATGGACTACGTGAAAAGTTGGAAGGAAAAATTACTATTCGGGTTCATAGTCTAAGCAGGCAGAACTATATAAAACCTACTAGTAATAATGGTGCTCTTGCAGCAAGCAAGCAGTACAGACTCTATCCATTTTGTGCTTCAACGTCATCTTGTTTAAAAAGCTCAAAGAAAAATTCAATTTCAAAACAAACTGCTTGATTTGAGGAGAGGAAGCAAGTGTTGATTCCAAAACTGCATCACAATGTAGGAAAAAGTTTCTGCATGGTAGCGACTTTAGAAATAAAGGAAAACTAGATTCATTTGACTCAAAATATCACAGCAATGAGTGCAACAAATTATGTTGTCTAAATATCATATATTATAGTAAATGTATTTACTATTTCATATTTAGTAAATGCATTTTCTATTATAGTGTGTGTTTACTATTTCATTTTAGTAAATGTATTTTCTATTTATGTACAGTAAATGCACTATTAAATAAAAAAGACCAAAAAAGGAATATTTCATTCGGTGTTTTATTATGAAATGCTCAACTTGAGATTTAATGTTAACATAAATGTGTCTAACAGAAAGCGAAATAGTAAATACACAGTCGAGTCACATTATCGTGACCACCTCCTACTTTTGACGTCAACAGCAAGTAGCCAATGAAAGAAGGCACGTCTCGTGAGATGGCTTGGAGGGTATACAAGGTGTGCTGTACGCATTCTGAAAACACATCACTCATTGCTGTCGTGGATAAAAGGAGTGATTTATCAGATTTGCAAAAAGGGATGATTATTGGCTTTCGGGCCAAGGGTGGCAGTATTTCTGAATCAGCGCAGTTTGTGAACTGTTCGCGTGCTGCTCTGGTTAATCGTGATTGGAGAAATGGCACCATTGCAAATAAGAGATGTGGAAACTGTGGAGCACCACGTGCCATTGATGTGAGAGGTGAACGTCGGCTTTGACGGTGCGTAAGGTCCAATAGACAAGCTACGGTGAAGCAATTCACTGGCCGAATAAACCAGAGGGCTACTGGAAGTGTGTCTAAAGCGATGGTTTAGCGAACCCTACTGCGTATGGGGCTCCGATGCAGACGGATGATCACTGCACTTATGCTAATGAAGGTGCATCGGCAGAAAAGGCTTACATTTGCACGGCAGCATCGGAATTGGACCTCCGCTGATTGGCAAAGGATTGCCTTCTTCGATGAGTCACGTTTTCTGCTTCATCGAACGGATGGAAGTCAACATATAAGGCAAGAAACATCGGAGAACAACCCTAGCTTCAACCATTGCTGGAAGAACACAAGCTGGTGGGGCAGTGCTATGGTCTGGCGAATGTTTTCGTGGCATTCCCTGGGTCCACTCATACCTGTGGAAGGCACTATGGACCGAATTTGTTATGAATCCATCCTTGCAGACTACGTACACCCAACATGCTGATTGTCTTCCCTGGGGCAGATGAGATCTTCCAGCACGACGTGTCACACAGCTAGAAATGTCCGAGGGTGGTTAGAAGAGCACAATGAAGACTTCAAAGTACTTTCCTGGCCCCTAATTCTCCAGACTTAAACCCAATTGAGCATCTATGGGATGACCTCGATCGTGTTTTTCGATCTATGGATCCTCCACCACGCACCCTCCAGCAGCTGTCAGATGCACTGCAGTCAACATGGCTCCACATACCTGTGAACACCTTCCAGCACCTTAGAGTGCATGTGTTCAGATATACTAGTGCTGTTAGTTGCTCTTGCTTCTGAAAATAAATCTATTTATTTCTCTAAACAGAAAGGTAATAAAAGTCCTTCAAAAGTCTTTTACAGAGTCGAACTTTTGATTGAGCCGTACAGTGAAATCAGAAAACTTCTGCTGTTCACTCATGCAATAACTGGTTGTGACATGACATCATGCTTTTATGGATTGAGAAAAATCAAAGCCATTGAAATGATAAAATCATCATCTGAAGCTGAGGGTGTAGCTATGATTTGTACTCAAGAAAGCAATTCCTCGAGAAAAACTGTTTGTCAATGGAGAAAAATTTATCCTTGCACAATATGGGATGAGCAAATTCTCAAATTTGAACGAAGTTCATTACTTCCGATTCAAGACCTTAATAGAAAGTCTGCTTTTAGATCAAATTTTGACCTGGTGAAACTTCTTCCAACATTAAAAGCATTTCATCAACATCTCCTGAGGGTTTACTTGCAAGTCCAAGGGTGGCTAAAAAATAAACTTCTGGCAACTGATTGGGGATGGAAGTTAGAATACCAGGAAGAAAACGGAGGAAAGAAGAAAGCACTGAGGCATATTCCTAGCAATACCTTTGCCCCAGATGAACTTCTACGCCTTGTGTCCTGTAGCTGTAAATTAGCTTGTGGAAATTATTGTTGGTCAAAAATCTGGATTATATTGCTCTGCAATGTGTTAGCACTGCAATGGCCTATCATACTACAACCCACCTACTTTTAGTGTAGAAAGTGACACTCCTTTTGCATGAGTAACTCTGTATATCTTGGAAATTGTAAATGTTGATTATGCCTGGTCAAAGGAAGAGGAAATAACCTGCAGGCGTAGGGGTTCTCCCCACTGTGTGGTACGCACAGTAGTAGTACCACCCACATGGAGCCATATTTTCTGAAGAGTCAAGGGTAATATGTTGATACATACACTGAAGTGCCAGAAAAACTGGTACACTAGTCTAATGCTTGGTAGGTCCCCCATGGGAGCGCAGGACTGCAGAAATACGACGGAGCATGGACTCCACTAGCTTCTGGAAATATGTTGTAGGCAATGCACACCATACTCCCTGCAGAGCGTTCCACAATTCGGGTGTATTCCGAGGTCTCGGATTCCTGTGTTCGATAGCGCGTTGCACAGCATCCCAAATGTGTTCCATCACGTACAGATCTGGGGACTTGGGTGGGAATGGCAAGACCCCAAACTCAGATGAATGCTCCTCTAACCATAATGTGGCGTCCCGACACTTGTGTGGAGGTGCATTGTCCTGTTGGAACAGGCCCAACCCATCAGCATGAATGCAGGACATGAACGGGTGTACCTCGTCAGAAAGGATGCGCACATAAGCGTTGGCCAGTCACAGACGTTTGTAGACGTACCAGGGGACCCAGTGATGTCAGCTAAACACACCCACCAGCCGGTACAGTTCCCTGTTGACAGGCGGGATCCATAGCTTCATGGGGTTTGTGCCGCACACGAATCCTTCCATCTGCCCGACACAGTTGGAAACGCGACTCATCAGACCAGGCTGCTTGTTTCCAGCCATGAAGTGTCCAGTGGTGGTGTTGCAGTGCCCAAGCGAGGCGCATAGCTCTGTGTCCTGCACCCATCAAGGGAACTCGAGTTGGGCGTCGGCTCCCAAAGCCCATATCGTGCAGGGTACGTTGCACAGTCCGGACGCTGATGCTTGTTAAGGCTCCAGCATTGAATTCCGATGATACCTGCGAGAGTGTTGCATGCCTATCGCGTAAAACGATTCTCGACAGCCGATGATGGTCACGTTTACCCAATGTCTTTTTACGGCCACACTAGTATCGTAGGTTGGAGGTTTTGCTGGAATTCTTGTAGTCACGGTACACCCTTGCAATGGTCGTCCGTGAAAATCCGAACTTCGTTTCTACTTCCGGAATACTATGGCCCATCTCACGAGCGCCAACTATGACATCGCATAGAAAATCGTTTAAATCGTTATTACTTGTCATTCTCATGCCGAAAACAGCTCTGACAGCTGGCAAGGATGTTTATCGCTTTATATACGCACTGGCAGACGCAACCGAGTACGCGCATAGGTGACGTTGCTATGTATTTTGCATAAGCTCGCCTGTACCAGTTTTTCTGGAACTTCCCAGTGTATATCATTTTAAAACTGTTGAATCAGACTACAATTTCCTTACTAAACACATTTTCACACTGTCATTTTCAAACAAGCTACAACATTAAAACTAAGAATATCACAATAAAAATTACTGTTTTTTAATGCTTTTATCACAATTAAGACAAAACTATTGGTTTTAGTGCAAAATTGAAGAGACAATTTTGTAGTGCATAATTTGAGGATTAAAACTAAAAAAATTACATCATTACGACCATTGGTAGTCTGCGAATGGGAAATGGGGGGGGGGGGAGAAAGCACAAGGTGGAGGTGCAGTGAGTTTTGGGAAAATACATCTCTCAAAGTGTTCTAACAACTGGCCAAAATTCCACTTTCCCCTGAACATTTTCCTTTTACTTCGATATACTTTTATTTTTGATAAGTGTGATATTACATTTGAAAATCTTTATCTTACAGACATATACAGCGGAACCCCATTCATATGTTTTTCAAGAAACCAAGTAAAATGAACATATAATTGAAAAAAACATATAAATGAAACAGTGAAAATTTTACATTAGGGGGCAATTAAGAATTTTTGGATTGGCAACATTTTACTTATAGATGCAACAAATGTTAAGTGAAAAACCCATAAACGAGGTTATATTGTATATTGTAGAAGATTGGCAATTTGCATCAACAAAGCAGAGCTGTGATGGAGAGTACATACTCAGCAAAAGTGAATCACTTTACCACGGGTACTTGTGCTGAACCAACGGCAAGCTGCATAATCCTTACATTTCTTTGAAAAACAAACTGCATAGAGAATTCTCATTTTGTGTTTTTGGTAGAACTTAGAACAAGTACAGTCAAAATTTGTTTTTGCGATAAGCATGATGGCAGGCAAGTACAACAGTAATTATTTTAAAGCGGAGTTTTCGTTATAAACATACCTAGCTTTTGACAAAAACTGAATTTTGAGGACAAAAATCAAAATTCAAGAACAAGTTGCATCTCCAAAGACATCACATGTTTTTGAGGACGGTACACTAAATTCGAGGACTGTCCTCAAGAGTCCAAAAATTGTGGTCAGCATAAATAAAGTAGATTTGTGTAATAAAGTAAAATTATATTGTTACTTGCGTATACAAAAAGGGAAATAACAAAAGTGAAATATTAGTACAAAGAGATGGTGATAGGGCTTGTTGGGTGGAATTTGCTGGATGTACTTAATTTAGCCTATGGTTCATCACTTTTTTCAGAAAATTACTCTCACTGCTTCATGTTTTTCCATTGGCTTTTAGCTGATGTAACATGACATCATCATATACAACCAGCAGCAGAAGTTCTAGGCACTACTTCATAACTTCTGGATTTTGTGCAGCCATTTAGAAAAATACAGTGCTTTCTGCCATTTTTGGAAAAAAAAATATGGACTTTTAAGCACTCTACAAAAAATAAACTTTTTAAGGACTTAAGGATTTAAAAGGACTGTGGGAGCCCTATACATGTTATGGTATATGAATAATCTTCAGAACTTTTAAAGTTCATGGATTCGTAAGAGTGAGCATTTTCCAAACTCAAAGCATCTAATGAATACCTGCCAACATTGGCGAGAGCCTTGTCGGCAGCAACCAGTATTATTGTGTGGCATACATAGACGCTTTTATACGAAATGATCGATCTCTTTGTGAAAAAGAAATGTGCACCACAACAAAATGTTACAACAAACAAGGACTCTAATGAAACAAACCAAACACGTGTGAAACACAAAGCTGATTCCCCTGGCGAGGGCATGAGAGGTAATATTGCAAGATTTAAGTTCTAAACTTCTACCAGTAAAAATAAGTCAGATGCGTTCAGAATTCCACGACACTTGACAGACAGGAAATCCGAGCAAGTGTACGTGCAGTGCACAAACCTCCATATGATCATACTGCCTCTAAAATTTCAGTTTACAAGATGAGACTAAAAGAAAAAAAAAAGCTGAATGTTTTAACTGGGTGAAAAATCAAAACACACAGCGAGAATGTGGACTGTCAGTTTGTCTTTTGTTGACTCTGTAGTTGCATTGCTTAATTTTTCTTTCTGATGATATCTTTCTCTCAGTATTTCTTCATTGTTGCTTTTCTTTCTTTTTTTTTTTTTATGACCTCTGATAACAATACTTTTATCCATGATGCTGAAATAACTTTCAGCCTGAGCACATGATATCAAAGCTTAAACAATTTTAGATAAATGGTGTAACTTTAAGGATATTAATACTTTCGAAAACCATGCATCAATTTTTACAAATTTTTGCAACTTTGTCACTTCCGTTTTCCGGAATTTCCCCCTCCCTTATCAAGTTTAAACGCAAAAACTTATGGGACGGGGATATTTAACAACACAGGAGAGTGGAAACATCGCGCACAGGGGAAGAGGGGTAGCGATTATTACGGGAAAAACCTATGCTCCGTCCAACTTTGGAAAGTTTCCCCCTACTTTCAAGCTGAAATACAAATGTTTATGCAGTAAAATGATATTTAACAATAATACTGGACAGAGGCAACATCGCGAGAAAAAAGAAATTATGATTACGAAAAAAAATCTGAACTTCGTTGACCTTCCATTTTCAAGTTCCGTAAAGGTGGAAATTTCATCCTCCCCCTCCGTCACCACCAACCCCACAAAAATTTCTGTTCACTTGTGGATCAATCTCGTAAATGACCAAAACAATAACAAGAAAGGCGGAATTTTTTGAATTCGTGGATCCCATGCCCGAAGATTATGGGAAAATTTTTGCGGCATCTAACTTTCATTTTTGTGAATTGTTGCCTACAGTTTCAAACTGAAATACAAACATTCATGCAATTAAATGATGCTTAATAACTGGACACAAAGGCAACATCGGGAGAAAAATATTACGATTACTGCGAAATTTGATACTTTGTTTAACTACCATTTAAAAAAGTTTTGAAACATGAAATACCGTCCACCCTCAGACGGAAAACGACCCCCGTCCCCCAAAAAAATTTTTCTTATGGTTTTGCATCAATCTTGAGAGGATGATCTATATATCACAAAAAAAAAAAAAAAAAAAAAATAAAGCAGAATTCCGCAAATCTGTTTAAGAATCCCACGTATATCATGAAATAATAACATAATACAAAAAATAAACAATATTCGTAAAATCCATAGTTTCGAGAGTGAGTTTCGTAGTAGTTAGCAGGTATGCTAATATATCACTCAAGACATGGGTACATACTATTACATTTATGACATCAACTTAAACTAGAAAATGGCTAATACACCGCAGAAATGCAACATATCACAAATTTTTTCACTGACACATTGAAAAACTTGGGAAGTTAAATTTACAAAATCAGGTTGATGTTTCCTCTCAAACCATACATATTCAAGATAAAAGATTTACATAAAACTGACCTTTCTTTCTCAGATTCAACATGAAAGGTTCGTTCTATAACTGTAGTCCACTGGAGACCTCGGATAATAAAAGTGTAAGGCTTAGGGCGGTCTGTTTTCATTAGCTGACAACCTACAGAAAGCAAAAAAGCATTCTATAAAAAAATGTTTTCACTTTGTGAAGAATTGCAATTTACAATACACGACTACTGTATCTTACACAAGGATGCAGTACATCAAAGTAATTTTGAGTTTGTACATATTTGACATTCTAAATAATAATAAAAAATCAACTCTGAGGAATCAGAAGTTCACAGTCTCATTTTAACTTTTTTTTTTTTGTTATTGCGTGGAAAAACTGTTGGTCATAATAAAGACAGACGACCTCCAAGCAAAGCACTCTGTTCAAGGTTAAAAAGGCCCATAAAAGTAAGAATTTGCAGCATAATTTTGGGAGTGGGGTTGTGAGAAACTACTAATTCAATGCAAGAACACATTCAATATAACAGTACAAATCCATCTAATTGAGTATTAAGTTTGATAGATTTAAACAAACTGAGGTCATCACTCTTTCCACGTTTATAAGTGAGTCACGGAAAAATTCTCATTGGCCGCCGCCGGCAATCGAACCCAGGTTCTTCCAGTTATGCGCCGGATATGCTTCCACTGCACCATGGAAAGAGCGGTGACCTCTGTTTGATGTTCCTGGTCCACGTCAGGTGTCTGTATTAAGTTTGGTAGATTTGTTAAATGTTTCGTTTGCACACTTAAAATTTTTTCACACACAAATTAAAAACAATTGTAAAAGAAGTAACATATAAATGAACATCACAATACACACCCCTATGCTTGAAGCACGCCTCTTTTCTTCAATGCATCAAGCAGACCATGTTTTGTATGCTTTCTTAAAGAAAAAAAATGTGGGTTTATTTCCACCTGATTACATCTTGCAATCCTTACGGAAGTGCTGAAACAAAGCTTTCATTTTGAGTTACTTCTGCTGAACTCTTAATTTCAGCTATGAAATATGTACAATTTGTTTTTATACACTTCAAAGTATTAGTCATTATCTGATTAATACAACTCCTCGAAAAAATTCTTGCAGTGTTTATTGAAATGCTACTGAAAATTATTCCTCTCTCTCTCTCTTCCTCCGGGAAATACCCTTAGTTTCGTTTTCATGAACCATATACATTAAATTCTTGCAGATAATGCAATTTTCCTACAAACATTCTTTTATGTCTAACTTGTTTAAACATTTTAAAGGAAGCATTTGTAAATTAAATCAGTTCATGCATTTCTTTTCTTTAAAACAGCTAATGCTTTCTCTTTTAAAGAATTACAACTATTATTACATGTAAAATCCCAAAATGAAAAATATTTTAGAAAGATATATACTGAAGTGGGGACAATTTATTGTAAACACCCACCTAATAGTGTGTGAGCCCACCTTTTGCCCTAACAACAGTGCTAACAAATTGTGGCATGGACTCTATCAGCTCTTGGAAACATTTAGTATTTATGGCCCATCATTCCAGGACAGCTGTCCTTAAAGCACCAATAGGTCCTGATATGTTTTGGGCTCTAACACATCGCCCCACTTTACCTTACAGATGCTCAATAGGGTTCAAATCCGAAGAGTGAGAAACATTCACATGAGCTCCATAGTTGAATGTTGATGTTATTTCCTTCACAATTTGCCCTCCATTCCACCATTATGATATGGAAGAAGTGATGTTCATACTCTGAACACCAACGGCCCATTTACAGCCATATTTTCCCCAGAAGCAACCAGTTTTGATGCAGGCCTGGTACACGAGAGGAATGGCAACACACAAAAATTACAGTTCTGCTGTCACAGAGATCCCTTCCTTGCACTGCCTATCTGCCCAGGATTGAACTAACTCAGGTTGTATTTACCCATCATCACAGTCTTAGGTATGCTATACAGCAGGTACGTATGACCTATTTATAGATAGCAAAAAGTTTCAGCTGGCTGAATTATTGTGGCAGGGTAGGTTAGGTTTGTGGAGGGGGGGGCAGTGCATATTGTTACATTCAGTGCATTTCTGAAGAAGCTTATTCCTTGCTCCAAGCATCCTCCTATTCTACACACACGCACAATGGTTTGAACTACAGCATTTTTGGTCAATCAAAGCCATACCCATATTGAGAACACAGTGACATTGTTTTTATGACAAAGTATAATTAGACTGATCAGAATTTTCGGAGATTCAGAATATTCACATTATACCTTCACGTTCCAACCATCTCTACAAATGATAATTTATTTATTTTTTAAATCACAATATTTATACATCCCTTTTTTGATGTTTTAAATATCAACACAATGTACATGATTTAAAAAAATAAACAGCAATTCAAAATTAGCATCTGGTACATACCTTTCACAGTAAAATTATTGAGGGGATCATCAAAACCATGCTCTGGCTTGTTTTTGAAACCAATTAACGCACCATTATCAAGAAGATAAAAGTAGCGTGGACGCCAGTTCTTTATGTGTTCACCTGAAAAGTAAATAGAAATTAGTATTACTTATTATAGATTATGGCATAAACAAGAAAAATGAAAGTTACTGGCTAAGAAAAATTTGAGTGAATGCAACAGACTTAATTGAAAAAAGGTCAGAAAAGTTAGGAGCATCCAATACTCACAACGAAACCCTTAGTTATTTTTATCACCAGCTAAGTTATTTTTATGCACGGAGGTCTTATTAGGTAATGCATAATTATGAAGTTATTTCAGCATTTTGACTATTTCTTTGAAACATACTCACATTTTTTTCACTAAATACTTTTACCAAGAACAAATACTCAAAATATAATCTTGTTAGCTGAAGCTAAAAATGGGTGTAGTCATGTAACTGCATTAAATTCCATTGATTGTGATTGTGCTTCAATATGTAAAGTTACATTATTCCCAACTCACCACTGAATCCCCAGATGGCATGGCACACAGATTTGGGATAAACTATATCCAAATTCTGGCACTTGCATTTCTCCTGAAAATTTACAGTTGAGATACTCAGGGACTGTGACAAAGCTCTGCTTTTCTGAACACATTCAAATTTGTACTAAAACTGATACCCAGATCATGCAACACACGCCAATAAAGAAGGAGGGGGACAGCACAATGGAGTCAAACATCCAGCTTTATAGAAACAAATATATCTATAAAAACATTTGAATTATATATCTGGAATGTACACCACACCTTCCACATACTAGAAATATAAAAAAAATTGTGAGAAGTTGGAAATATAGTAGCTTAAAAATGTCATATAAACAGAGTACCAAATTAACATTTACAGATACACATAATTACAACTAAAACAAATTCCACATTACAAAAAAAAAAAAAAAAAAAAAAAAAAAAAAGATGTGTATATTTTAAACCCAAAAGAATCTAACCTTCTATAATAATAACAAAATGGTATGTGTGTGTTGGAAACCTACTTAAAAAAAAAAAAAAAAAAAAAAAAAAAAAAAAAGACTACACCTAGAGATTTGAACTCTGCTATAAACTCACAGAAGCTCCTTTGTGTGTGCACCTTGGAACCCTTTTTTGTTGAAATTTAAAGTTTTAGTTAATCTGTGTAGGTACAATGAAACATATACCAGTGATCAATGGCAGCACATTTAACATGAGGGCATCCTGGCATTAAGGCTGCATATCAACGTTGTTTAATGTAATGACCATACATGGGTAAAATTATATGTTTAAGTACAAAATTTTATTTTAGAGAAACCCAAGCAATGTTGGCACATAAACTGAATCATAGAATTCTAGTTAAACCTGGGAAATGCTGGGCCACTTTGCAGTTACTTAACACAACTGCAGTTCAAAAAACATCAAAACCTTTTATGATTCCATTAATTATCCCACAGGCAGCATTGAAAATGGCAATTCTTGCAAAAACTTGCATAATGACAAAGCTAGGTAGGTGCAAATTTAATCCCTAAAACTTGTTTTCACAAAAACATACTATTACATGCTAACAACAAAGTACATGTGATTGCCATCAACCGGTGATGCCATGCTTTCCATGAGAAAGTGCTATCAAGGGTAGGTCTTATACTTCTGTTAAGGTGATCAAATCTATTAGAAGTTCAGAAAGCCTCCAATAATACACTGATCGACACTGTTACACACCTACCTAATAATGTACAGGTCCACCTTTCACAGTCACAACAATATCACTGCCGATGCTCAACGGGGCTCGAAATCCGGGGAGTCAGACGATTATTGGAGAGTCGCAAACTAGTGGAATGCTCCTCCAACCAGTCCTTCCCCTCACATGAGTAAAGAGATGCCACCTATAGCAAGAAATGTCTTGTTGAAAGATGGCACCTGTAGCAGGAAATAGATGGCCATGAATGAGTGGAGGTGGTCAGCAAGTACACTATCTACCAACAAGTAATTGGACACCTGTGATAGCAAAGGAAAACGAAGTTTATTCACCTTCAATAGTTGGTGGAGCCTCCACGAGCGGCGATTACAGCTGCAACCCTCTGGGGCATACTCTCAACCAGGCGTTGTACGACGCCTAGCGGTATTTTTTTCCACTCGGCTTGGAGAAGACAGGTCAGTTCCTTTACCGAGTTCGGACAGTGGGGGCACCCCTTAAGTCGACGCTCCAACTCGTTTCAGAGGTGCTCGATAGGGTTAAGGCCCGGGCTCTGCGCACGCCAGTCCATTCGATTAACCCCATTGTCACCATACCAAGCCATGGTGAACCTTGCAACATGACAGGTGGCATTGTCATCCTGAAAGTAACATGGGTCCACCCCGTGAAACTGCCACAACGTAGGAAGCGCATGGTCATCCAAAATGGTGCAGTAGGTCTCGGCGTTGAGTATACCAGGAATTGCGACCAAGGGTCCTGTGCCATACCAGGAGAAACACCCCCATAGCATAATTCCACCGCCGCCGAACTTCACAGTTGGCACAATACATTCCGGCAGGAGGCGTTCTCCAGGCAGACGCAAAAACCCAGACCCTGCCATCCGAACGGTAGAGGGTGAACCTTGATTCGTCGCTCCAGAGAACCTGTTTCCACTGTTCAATGGTCCACTGTCGACGTTCTTTGCACCACGTTAGCCGAGCAGCGCTATTGGACTTGGTGATCAAAGGCTTGTGGGCGGCAGCACGTCCATGATAACCGAGCAGATGGGCTTCCTTACAGATGGTATTCATCGAAAGAACACTCCCGGATGCCTGTTGAAACTCCTCACGGATGTGGCCCATCGATTTGGTGTGGTTCTTCCGAATTTCTCTGGTCAGCACCCGTCGATCTCTAACTCCCAGTTTTGTGGGTCTGCCGGGTCGAGGCACATTCTGACAGTCACCTCTCATCTTCCACTTGCCAATCACGTAGGCCACTGTCGATTTTGGGTACTTCAACTCGCTGGATATGTCACGTATGGATCGGCCATTTCTGTGATAACCGACGATTACACCTTTCTCGAAATCAGAGAGCTCCGAACTGAGTGGCATCATGCGCGCGACTGGTTGCGTTGTTGTTTCCCACACGATATTTAACGGCGGCGGCCATGACCTGTATCAGGACCGCAGATATCGCCGATTGCAGGGGTGTCCAATTACTTGTTGGTAGATAGTGTATTTCAACATAGCCCTATGTGGTGATGGTGTCAATAGGTACCAGAGGCCCTACACAAGGAATGTAAGTTACACAAGCCCCATAACATTACACCACTTACACAGCTCAAAACACCCAAACTGGGGACATTGTTTACATTATATTAAAATATTTTGTTAACAATATCTTCAACTAAATATTTACATAGCTATCAGTTGTGTATCCCACAGTACATTCCATGGATTCTTATGCATAAAACAATTATCAGTACCAATTACACTGTTGGTGATAATACTATGGTTCATATTGATTTTTGGAAGTAAATTTAAGTTTTCCAGGAGTCAACAATGACATCAGAATTATTCAAAACTTTTTAAATTTTAATTTCTCTAAAAACATGATTTACCATTTCTTAGTCACTTCTTGCTGCATCAACAGACAAAAAGAGCAAGCATTTCTTTTGTTCACAAAAAATATATACATCGTGTTTCAGAAAGGGATATACAACTTTGCAGGGGTACAGAGAATAACTCGGAAGACATAGAGAAGCTGAGTCAGTTGCATAATGTAGTGGAACACAGCAAATTTCTCCCATGTCACTGGATACCCGAATTTCGCAACAGGAGGGCATTCCATGTCAAACGCATGCAAAATGGTGACTTTTAAAGGTGCAGAATAAGCATTTTGTGAGTTTTGCTTCGGGGAAACAAAGTCTGCAACACAAGTTCAGAGGAATTTTTGCATGCAATATGGCAAAGAACCTCTGAGTAGGTGTACGATCTATGCGTGGCATAATAATTTTGTGGAACCACGCTTTTCTATTCGTCATCCGATGTCAAGTGGTCGGCCACATGCCTCAGCCGCTGTTGTGGACAAAGTGTGCGAGAGCTTCATTAGAAGTCTTCGAAAGTCGATGAGACATGCGTCAAAGGAAACTGGCATTCTGCATGTGATTGTGTGGCGTGTTTTGCGACATGTCTGCATTTCAAGCCATACAAAATTTACCATTATGTACCAGCTGAAGGCAGACGATGCAAAGATTTCTGTATGGAAATGATCTGCCGAATAGAAGAAAATTAGCACTTTCTGGAGACCATCATTTCTAGTGACGAGTGCACTTTTCATGTAAGTGGTAAAGTCAACACCCATAACTGCAGAATTTGGGGAAGCGAACATCCAAATACCATCATAGAACATTTCTGTGACAACCCAGAAGTTAATGTTTTTTGTGCCATGAGCATGAAGAAAGCGCACGGACCCTTCGTTTTTTTGCTCAGTCCACCGTCACTGGTATTGTGTATCTCAACATACTGCAACAGTACCTCACCTAGCAATTAGACAAAAATGACCACTATGGACGCTTACACTTCCAGCAAGATGAAGCACCTCCATATTACCTAAACACCTGTTTTCCAGGTAGGTGAATTGGTAGAGGTGCGCTTGTTAGCATGGCCACCTTATTTCCCCAACTTACACCGCTAGATTTTTTTTCTTGTGTGGCTTCGCTAAAGATTGTGTCTATGTACCAACACTACCAACCAATATCAATGAGTTGTGTACAAGAATCACGCTGCCATTGCTGTTGTTACACCTGATATGATATGCTGCATGTGGCAGGAAATTGACTACAGGTGGGATATCTGCAGAATTACTGGAGACAGTCACAGAAATTTGACTCTCTGCATTGAAACTTCAAGTATTACTCAACATTTGCATAGAAATACTAATTGTTTATCTGTTACTGTATTTTTTTCTATTGTCTTGCAAAGTTGTATACCCCCTTTTGAAACACCGGTAGTTCAAAACTGGAACTTCAACTCTCTATCGTCTTTTTCGCTACTTGTAAAGTTGTTTTCTGTGCAAAGTGAGCAAGCAATAGTGTTTTTAAACATTAATTTCACTTTAAACAAAAGAAATGCTAGCTCTGCTTGGGCAAGAGGCTTTCACCCCCCCCCCTCCAATCCCATGTTATGTGCATACAAGAGTGATGGCCCTGGGCACATGCCCTAAATGCCCTACTATAAATCAGGCCTTGGCTCTCCTTGACAAAGAAAGTGAGACTAAGGGAATGGGAAAACATATTTCAAGTGGAATTAAATATAAAAAATCGGTAATACATTGATCACTCTACTGTGAAAACAATTTTACAGGTCATGGAAATGTGGCTCAAATTCCATCACAGGCAGATTAAGTACCAATTTTGAAATTTAATTTCACTTTAAAAAGTAGAAAAGGGTAAAAATGCTTATTCAACCCATTCATTCTGAAAAAAAAAAAAAAAAAGACTTAGAAATATAAAAACATACATTTCATTAGAAAAATGTTTCTTTTTTAAATACTGTCACTTGAAAGAATGTGTTGAGAACAATATTGTAGGCCTACTACTCCTTAAGTGCATTGAAGGACAAAAGTAGGATTAAAAGCCTCAGTAATATCAAGCTGCTGTTCTTGCCTGCCAACAGCACGTCAGCAGTCCAACCCATGGATCAAGGTGTGATTCAAAGCAGAACACATCAATAAGTGTTCTTAATGCTGTACGTTTTGGAAACAAAGCATAGAGGAGTGTGTCAACTGTCACTATACAGAACTGTTTCTGGAGGTCTGGTTTGGCTACTGGATGTGTGGCATTCGAAGAAGAGGATGATGTGTCCCTCAAGGACCTGCTTCAGCATATCGGTGCGAATTCCACTGAAGCTGAAGATTTTATCGATGCTGACTGCAAAGTTATAATGAATGAAATACCGTCGGATAAAGCTAATGTCGAAGCTGTGAAAGGCGGTTGCAGCACAGAAGAAAACGAGGCTGAAAATGACAAGGATGATAATGAAGAACATGTTCCAACAGTGAAAGAGGCGTTGGAGGGTCAGGATTGTGGTAAAGTTCCTAGAACGTATGGAAGATGTAAAATCGAGTGTAGCAAAAGCACAGACTCTAGAAAATGACATAGGACATATAACAGTTTTAATATTTATTAAAACTGTTTGCAGCAAGCAGCGACACATAACAGACTATTTTCCTGTTAAAGTAATGTAAAATTAATTCTGTTTACTTAATTTAATGAATATACACTACGTACACAAAAATATTAGTTTTTATATACATATGTACATACTTTATTTTCTTGCTCACCATTTCATTCGATTCAGGTTAAGGGAAGACACTTCGGTTTTAGTGAACGAAATATGCGAGTCCCCAGAGGTTCACTATAAGCGGAGTTGACCATATATATAAGGAAACTTAATATAATTCTACGCCTTCTAGTGAAAGAATTTTGAATAGTGGGAAAGTTGAAATTAGGCGAAAAATATTTTTCATGGGAAAAGCTATACTAAGGAAAAAGAACTTTTCAAATAGTTTCCTGGAAGCACAGATAGAGAGAAAACGGTTTTAACCTTTACGCCTAATAGCAGGAAATCTGTGCATTATTTAATGAGGATAATGCCCCACATCTCTATTGTAGCAAATGGCATATACATAAAGTGAAATTTCTCAATAGGGTTTCTAGAAGCTGAGATACAGCTGCAAACAGAAGTAGACAAACATCATCTAATGACAGAACAGTGAACTATAACACTCCTCAAATATTAACCAAAAGTGTTTCACAAGGTAAATGGCATCCGGTGTTGAAAGAAATTTTTAAATGACACACGTAGAAGCAAAGATATTGAAAAAAAAAAAAAACATTAAACACTAGCACCCCTAGTGGAAAAACTGTGCATTATTTTGGGAAGAAAATACACACAAAGACTTTTATAGTTAGTAGTACCTGACTGGAAAAGTATTTTCAATCCGGTTTTTAATCAAGCAGATATTGCAGTAAACGGAAACATGAACTTAATGCCCTTTAATGGAAAACTTGAGGGCTAAGAAAAATATTAAATTATATGATAAACATTTTGCTGCGGAAATGCTCTCCAACAAAGAAAGAATTTTTTCAAATCGGACTCTTAGAAGCGGAGATATCGACAAAAATATGATATACATCTACACACACACACACACACCCCCACCACCACCACCCGGCAGAAAAACTATGCATTATTTTAAGAAAAAAGTATTCTGAAAAGGTTTTCTCGAGGTGAATGGTACCAGTCCACCAAATAATTTTTTTTCATCGAATTTTCGGAAGCTCATATACTTTGTTGCAAATACATCAGAAGCAGAAATAAACACTTACGTCCCCTGGCGGCCAGTCATTTATCAAAAATTAGACATTATATGCAAAACATTTCCCATGAGGAACCATTTCTGATGCAGGAAGAATTTTTCAAATCGAACATTTAGAAGCAGAGATATTGGGGAAAACGCAATTAAGCTTTACAATTCCTAGCAGAAAATCTATGCATTACTTGAAAACGGAACTGTACCCAGAAGTTTTCGTTATAAATGGCATCAAATGGAAGAATTTTTTCAATCAAATATTTAGAACCAAATAAATGCAATAAAATGTATTTTGAATTCGATATAATTTACATTCACACCCTACATGGCAAGTTTTACAACGGAAAAAACACGAAGGCAAGGATCATCATTCGCACATTTCAAGCTTTCCAATGTAAAAAGAATTTTTTAAATGGGACTATTAATTGAAGAGATATGGTGTCCACAGACAGACGGACGGACAAATCGATAACACAACCTTTTTTTACAAAAGATGTGCTAAAAAATAATATATACAGGAAGAGTGTAGAGAGAAAAATAAAATAAAAAGTTGTTCAGAAAAATTATAAATTCAGAAAGTCATGGAACGTTCTCGTCCCTGATAAAACAATTTCCAGTAGCTGCAAACATTTTTGGCCAGTAGACAGCATGAAGGGGAAAAAAAAAATCGAGAAAACAAAGAAATGTTACGATATTAAAAACATTTAATAAACAATACCCAAAATGTTAAATAAATATTAGAAACTTGAAAATCTTTAAACAGATGTTGAATAACATTACTTCAAAATTTTCGATTTCCGTAGTATATTTGGTGTCCTGCGCTTAGTAGCAGACCAACAACTTCCGTAGTGACTGGATAATCTATAACCCTTTGAGTTGGTGGGTCGTCTCCAAAACAATGTTGAGGTGATGAATTTTATCCAATCATGCCTGTTACTCACCCCATCAGGCCAGAACACAGTATGTCAGCTGGGAAAGGTGAACTCAAAAAAGGTACCAGCAAACTGGAAATCACAAACTTCAGAATGTTCCCCTTTTACCCTGCTAAATCAGCAATGGAAAACTCAGTAAAAGTTTGAAGTACAATAATTTCCAGAAGTCATAATAAAATTAAAATACTTTTTTCAAGAATCTGAGGCAGAAATAAGGTGAAAAAGACCTATTTAAAGAGTCCTTAAATTCTGGGACACACACACACACAACTGGATAATATACAATTTAAAAATACCAAATAACAGGTGAAACAATTCTGTAGCTAGGTTTTTGAAATGCATGAGCCACTTTTGCCAGTTGTCTCAAACTCAAGATTTATTAGAACTGTACAGCAAACCAGATCAGTAAAAGAAACTGACTTCATATGGAAATTATTCACTGTTTCAGCTAGAACCAATAGAAAACAATATCAGGCAACATATGTAAATAAAATGCCTCAATTTATTTGGCCAAAATGGGAGCATAACAACAACACGTTTTAGCAGGGCGCGAAATTTCAGGTCGCCAGCGGCAAGTGAAAATTTGTCATTGGCAAGTAAAACTTTTCTCATTGAATTATCGTAATTTCCTTGTTAACAGCTGCGGTTGTTATGTTAGAAGTTTTTTGTTTTTTTTATTCAAATTTGTGGCACATAATGTTGTGCTGCTGATATGCTGAATTTGTTTTCTGTAATTACTTTTTTTCCCTCTCTGAAACTTTCACACAGATGAATATCTTTTTCAAAGCATTTTTTCCCCCTCTTCCATTAACTGCTGGGTTCTCTGTGCTCATATTGCTTGTTTGGAGGCTCTAAAGATCACTCCACATTCTTGTTTATTTGTCACTGCTATGAAGGGAATTGACTCACTCAAATGAACTTCGACCAGCAGGGGTGTGGGGAGGAGGTGAATCCCACCAAGAGAAGCAGACAGGCTAACTGGAGGCAACAGCAGAGGCAATCCTCTTAAAGAAAAGCAAAAAATAAGCTTCCGTCAGATTTATGACACCTGCAATTGAGCTACTAGAATGAACAGTGTGAGAAAACACAAAACGCTGGGTCTTCAGAGCTACATTTTTAGCAGGTCTTTTGTAAAAAATTATCATCTTTAAATGTCTTCGGTTTGCCCGTCTGTAGACCGCACATCTCTCCAACTATTAGTCCGATTTGAAAAATTCTTTTTGCATTGGGAAGCTTGAAATATGCAAATGATGATCCTTCATTTCATTTTTTTTTTTTTTTTACGGTGTACAACTTTGCCGCTAGAGGATGTAAATCCAGATGATATCGAATTCAAAATACATTTTATTCCATATATTTGCATCCGATTGAAAAAATTATTTTACCTTTCGATTTCATTTATGTTGAAGAGTAGTTTTAGGTAGAGTCACTTTTCAAGTTATGCATAAATTTTCCACTAGGGGGCGTAAAAGTAAAGTGTGTTTTCCCCAATATCTCTACTTTTAAAACTCCGATTTGAATTTTTTTTTCTTCAGCAGATACAGCTCCTGATAGAAAATCTTTTGCATATAATTTTTAATTTTTGGTAAAGAATGGTTTGGCCAACAGGGGGCGTAAGTGTTAATTTCTGCTTCTGATGTATTTGCCACAAAATCTGAGCTTCTAAAATCTCGATTGAACAAATTCATTTGCGCACTGATGCCACTCACGTTGATAAACGTTTTTGGGATATTTTCTTCTTAAAATATTGCACGGTTTTCCCTGCCAGGGGCATAGATGTATATCTTATTTTTGTCAATATCTCTGCCTCTAATGGCCCGATTTAAAAAATTCCTTCTTTATTAGATAGAGTTTCCGGTGCAATGTGTTTTTCATAGAATTTCCAAATTTTCAAGTAATTCATAGACCTTCTGCTAGGAAGCGTAAAGGTAAATTGCATTTCCCCGATATCTCTGTTTCTAAAACTCCGATTTGAAAATTTCTTTCTGCACCAGACACAGCTCCTGATGGAAATTTTTTTATTTCTAATTTTTGGTACATATTAAATGGTTTAGCCGCCAGGGGCGTAAGTCTTAATTTCTGCTTCTGATGTATTTGCAGCAAACTCTGAACTTAACTTAAAGTCTCGATTGAAAAGGTATGTCCTACAAAAGCTGTTTTTTGAAGAATGGCATTTACTGCATAAATCAATTTTTTTTTTTTTTTAAGGAAAGTATAACTTTCTCCATGTGCTCTGTTTGTGCGAAGTTAAGCTACAAAAGATGGTTGTATTACTGAGTTTGATAAAGGGCAATGCCTACTCCAGGTAAACAGCATTATTGATTAACTACACGAATTATATCCTCATGTTTTTTTTTGTTGTTTTTTTACTGGAAATGCAATAAAATTATTGCTGTTCTTCCTTCATGTGCACTGTTTCTGCTAAATTACACTGCAGATGATGACTTAAGTTCAAGTATGAGCATGTTTTATGAAGAGGAAAAACAGGTGACCGTTGCACATGCTTCTTGAGTGCAAATAACGCGAAAGATGAGTGGAGCTATCAGAGTTCTTTCTGAATTGGCGGAATCCTTGAAAAAAAGAGGGGAAGTGATGCATATTACTGGGGTATTCTTATGAATCCATGCTTGTATAATTGCGTAAACCAATGCTATCTGTCGTCCGGTGGACAAGGCTTCAAAAGGCTAAGGAATGGAGAGTTTTTTTTTTTTTTTTTTTTTTTTTTTTTTTTTGGGCTGGTGCATTTAGTCTCGAAATTTTGCCTCCTGGTTTTAGTAAGCTGGTAGGTACTATACTCAATGTTTTTAGTCAATAATGATAGAATGTAACATTTTATTTTCAAATATACAGCTAAAACTGAGAAATTTCATGTCTCACCTCTTTTCAAAAGCCAGCCTTCCTTAACTATCGTAGCAGGTGACTGCGGCATCATCAGACCCAAAGACGAGTCACTGTTCATGATGACAATACTGATGCAATAGACAAGGCACCAAACTACAGAAACAAATTTCAATATCAGTTCTCAAGATATCATCTGTAACACAGTTCCTGCAAAATGTTTCATAAGAACAAAACTTTAAAACATACACATTACGTACTTGAGAGAAAAAACAAAATTACACATACAAGATAATGCACTAATTGCATAAGAACCTCTACAATAAAAATGCCTAAAAACTGATTACCAAATCCATTTGTTTGTACAGCACTTCAATTTTGGACACAAATTTCTTTAGTGGGTGGTGCAGCATAAAAAATATTAGGCCATAGATAAACAGGAATTATTCTTGTAAACATACATAAATGAGACATGCTCAATTAATTACTACTAACACACAAGTGACCTTATTATGAATAGTGTTTATAACAACCTGAGTCAAGTGCACATCTGAAATATTTCCTTTTCCAAATTCAACTGTAGCTATATATACTGTATATATATTCTATAAAGAAGATACCTGTGTCGAAATATTTTCATTTCCCTTCATGCGTAATAGAAAACTAATTTAAAACAAATTCGCTAACTCGAAAATTTTCTAATCACACTCGATACCGCAAATTTCTCCTTTTGTCATCATTGAATAAAAAAGAAAATAAATAAAAAAAAAAAGGACTACTAGAATACCCAAGAGTGTTTACCATCACACAGGAAAAACTTGAAGCTGGTAGGAAACCTGATAGGAGCTCAAGCCCTCCGAGTTACCCTTTCAGCAACTCCCACCCACGACACAGGGGGAAGCATCAAGAAAAATCGCACTTGTTTAAATTTCCTGGAATGGCGACAGTCGGTCTGGAAGGCAAGGGAACGCAGAGTGCTTCCTCTCAGCATCAACAGATTACCCCCCTCTCCCCTCCCCGGCCACCGCAACCAGGCCACCCAAGGAGGCAACTCACTGGGCTGCCAAAGCTTTCCTTCCATTCTTTCGACGGACGCCGATCTGAATGCCGCTAAAATGATGTCTACTAAACGTAAGTTGAATATTTTCTTGATAGCTGATAAAACGCGTGTCATAGAAGCTGTAGAGAAAGGTGGTAAAAAGAAAAACGAGATCGCGAAAGATTTCGAAATCCCTAGCAGTACTTTATCAACAATTCTGAAAAATAAAGAAAAGATTGTAAAGAGTTTTGATGACAACCATGGAAAAAAGAAAAAAAAAATTAGCTCTGATTTCCCGGATGTTGAAACATGCTTAATGAAATGAATTAGCAAATGCTGTTCACAGAACTTGCCTCTTGGAACTCTAGTAAAAGAAAAGCTGAAGATTTTGGGAAAAGGTTGGGACACACAGATTTTAAAGCAAGTAATGGTTGGTTCAAGAACTTCAAGAAAAGAAACAACATAACTTTTCTGAAGATGTGTGGTGAAAGTGCTAGCGTCGACCAAGAATTGTGCACGAACTGGAAAAAGAGAGTATTGTCACCAATCCTGGAAAAATACGACCCAAAAAATGTTTTCAATGCTGAGACAAGATTATTTTTTAAGTGTATGCCTGATAAAACTATGGCCATTAAAGGTGAAGCATGTCATGGCTGAAAAAAAAGCAAAGAAAGATTGACATTGCTGTTTTGCATTAATATGGATGGTTCTGAAAAGCTCAAACCTATTCTGATAGGTAAATTTGCTAAACCCTGATGTTTTTCGGGAGTCAAATTCTTTCCAATGACTTATTTAGCAAACAAAAAGGCTTGGATGACTGAAGAAATTTTCACTAATTGGTTAAAGGAATTAGACAGAAAAATGTCTGGTGAACATTGCAATATTGTTCTTTTCTTGGACAACTGTACAGCACATAATAGAGTGCCTAAATTAAAATCTGTAAAAGTTCAGTTCATGCCACCAAACAACTTCTGAATTACAGCCTCTAGACCTATGTATTATTCAGAGTTTTAAGGTAAAATATCATCACAAAGTTGTACAAAAATGCATTGCTGACATTGATGAAAGAAAGTCAACTAACGTGGATATTTTGCAGGTGATGCATATCTCTAACAGAGCTTGGAGGGACATCACTGAAGAAACCATAGTTAATTGTTTCAAAAAGGCATGATTAATTCGAAATGCTGAAAATGGAAAGCATCCAGATGATCCTTATAGCAAAAATGAAGATAATCAACAGCTAAATGAAGACTGGCAACATCTTGCTAAGGCATTACATATTGAAGAAAGTGGGACTTTTCAAGATTTTGTTGAAGTTGATGGAAATGTTGCAGTGACCGGGGAATTAAGTGACGAAGATATCATTGCTGAAGTAAAAGTTGTATCAGAGGAAGAAGATAAAATTGAGGAATCACCTCTACCAAAAGTGACTTGCCGAGAAGCTAAGTCATTAATAGAAAAACTTCGAAATTTCGTCGAGTCAATGCCGAATATGACGCTAGAGACTTCCCATGCCCTTGCCCAATTGGAAAATGCGATTGAACAATCCAGTATCTGTAACCAAACTGTTATAGATGGCTTATTTGAAAAGTGAAGAAATGTAAGATAACATTTTTGTACGTACTATACATGTACATACTACATGCACGTATAACATAGTACTGTACTATAGTACATACTACTGTATAATAAAATGTGTATCCAGTCATTTCAAGCTTCGCTTTATTGCTTATCAGCATTTTCGTGGATGATACTGTACATACCCAACTCTATCTGCAAGATAAGGTAAGTGATTTTTTAAAATTTTTTAAAAAATACAGTACATATTCTTTTATGAAATTTTGAAAATTTTTGATATCTCGAATCTTTTTTGTACTCCCTTCAAGTTCTTTTTTTTTCTTTTTTTTTTTTGGAGGTTTAACGACCACCGTGAGCAACGCAATGGGCTATAAGCAGTCGCCCGTCCCTAATTTAGGGTCACTGGTTCCAGGGAAGGGAGAGAGCCAGTGCCGTAAGACAAACACAACATCCATGCCTGACCGAGATTCGAACCCGGACCCCTTATGGACGAATGATCCTAGGCCAGCGCCTTAGACCACTGCGTCACCGGGGCGGCCCTTCAAGTTCAACATATCAAGGTTTGACTGTATATACAGATATCACCTTAATACTGAAAGTCGGAAAAACTGATTCGAAGAAACTAGAAGAGATCTAACGACCACAGGGAGAAAAGAAAAAAGAGTATATAACTATGTCCAGCTAGAACTATAAAAATTTTCTAATCACACTCGATCCTCAAATTTCTCCTTTTGTCATCATCAAATTAAAAAAAAAAAAAAAAAAAAAAAAGGACTACTAGAATACGCAAGAGTGTTTTTGACCGTCACACAGGAAAAACTTGAAGCTGGTAGGAAACCTGATAGGAGCTCAAGCCCTCCGAGTTACCTTTTCAGCTTGGATTATGGAAAATTTCTGAAGGAAAATCACTTTATGCTCTGTGGATAAGAAATGATGGGCCATCACAATGGGTACTAGTGTATCCATGAAGATTACAAAAGGAGGTTAGCAAATGACCCTGGGCTGCAAGTCCAAAGACCTACATGTAACTGCAATCAGCTTCAGCTTAATTTATAACAGTGTGCTTGGTCCAGCAGCACACTTTTCTCACAAAAGTAGAGAAACTGAGAATTTTACTATTTCATTTCATGCAGACAGGAGGGTGTGGATTTGGTAAAACCGCACAACAGACACACCCATTGTGTCAACGAGGAACTGTTCAGGCTGGTGAAAGCTCTGTTATGGTCTTTGGCACATTCATCTGAAATACAGTGGAACCTCTGGCACATCTAGATGAATCTCCAACCGGTTCATCCTTACAGACCATCTGCATCTGTTCATGGTCATCTTGCACCCACAGAGAACAATGGATTCTTCCGGCAGGACAATAACGCTTTCCCACAGAGATGTGGTGACTTGAACATGGTTAGAAGAGAGCATTCTGCAGAAGTTCTCACCCTGGAATGGCCTCCCCATTCATGAACCCTGTGGGTAAATCTTGGGCATGCTGTGGAAAGGTCTGAGCTTCAGATCCTCCACCCAGGAATGTGGTAGAATTATGGGCAGTGGTGCTGCAAGGATCGGTGGACATGTGGAATGCTATCAGTATCATGACTTACTGCACTCAATGCTTCGTCGTGTAACCTTATCCAGGAAAAATGTGGGCCCACCTATTCCTATGTAGGTATCCCATGATTTCTGCCCACTCAGTATGTATTAAGGTATAAGAAACTGGGCACTCTCTCTCTCTCTCTCTCTCTCTCTCTCTCTTCTTTTTCATGATAGCTTCACAAGTCCTAAACTTCAAGAATGAGAAATCCAGCAAGAGGATGTTCTCCCTCACTATAAACTCCACAAGTCACAACAACACTGTAAATAAGAATTGCCCACTTCCACACAGGCATCAATGTCAAGTCAAAAAAAGCCACCTACAGAAACAAATCAACAAACCTCTCATGCATGAAGGACCTTCACTGCATGAGAACCTCTCAAGCATGAAGGACCAGTGACTTTCTTTTCACCTTCAGAAGTTGAAAAGAAAGTCAGTGGTAAAATAGTTACATTGATTCAAGATGGTTGGAGTAACATTCACAATGAACCAGTTATTGCTAATTGTATTCTTACTGGTACTGAATGTATCTTCTTTAATTCTGTATATACAGGGTTCAAGAAAAAAAAAACCAGCAAGTTACTGTGCTGATTTAGCCAAGGCAGCAATAACAGAAGTAGAAAAGGAATACAAATGTAAAGTGAAAGCTCTTGTAATAGATAATGAAAATAAAATGGAATCAATGAGAAAGATGATTAATGAAGAGAACCCATCAGTTAGAACTTATGGGTGTTCAGCTCACTATCTTAACCTTCTTGGACAAGATATTACACCAAAGTCTGTTTTGAAGCATGTGGTATCTGTTCAGAAATATTTCAGAACTCATCACAGACAAGGTGCTTGGCTTAAGGAATATCTGAATGCTGTGAAATCACAATTACCAGGCAATACAAGGTGGAACAGTCAGGTAGATTGCTTTGAATCATTCAAAAAGAATTGTCCATGTTGCTTATAAATACTTGAAAGTCATGAAGATGATATAGATGACAAAGGTGTTGTTCAAGTCATAAATAATTGGATGATTAATAAAGAAGTAAAACACTTGTTCCAACTTTTAAAACCTATTGCTGCTGCCTTAGATAAGATCCAAAAAGAGGACTGCTCTATTGCAGATGCTTGTGAAATTTGGTTGACCCTAATGGATGATGATGATCTCATGAAAACTAATGAAAGCAAGGTTAAGAGTAGATTTAGTCAAGCAATAACTCATCATCATATGCTAGCTTATATGCTTCATCCAAAGTACATGGGATCTAAATTGTCACATGAGCAGGAAGAAAGTGCTAGGAAATTATTTTATGACATCAACCCAAATTTTGTGCCTTACATCATAGCTTTTCAAGCAAAATCAGCTCCTTTTCCTGAAACATATTATCCCAATGAAGTCTTAGAAAATGTCTCAGCTTCTACATGGTGGTCTAGTTTAAAGAAAACAACTGCAAATGAAGATTTCATAACTCTTGCTTGCACAATGATGATATTGCCTGCAAGTTCTGCTGGGCTTGAAAGAATATTATCAAGCTTTTCGTTTATTCACAATAAATTAAGAAATTGTTTGGGTTTGGAAACAGCAGCAAAATTGGTCTTTTGCTATCGACTACTTTGCGGAAAAAGTGCACTTGAATGGCGAACTTACTAAGATGTAACTTTGAATAAATACTGTAAACATAGTAACTGAACTTGTTTTACTTTAAAATGCATTTCCCTATGCTATTCATTATATGCTATTTGTGGTACTTCAGTAAGTTTTTATTACAAGACATAATTTCTGCCAGTTATTGCCACTTTTATGACACAAACTAGTTTCTGCCATGCCGGTTTTAACTGCCTTGGCAGAAACTTGCCAACCGTGATGAAGGTATAAATTATTCCCATTTTTGCACTGTGCTGAACATAGATTAGTATATCTAATCAACACTTCAACAATGTTTGACTCTGATTAGATTGCTATAGGTGATTTCATGCCATCACAGAAAAGAAAAGTTTGAGAGCAAGCTGTTTGTTGTAAAGCAGAGAAGTTTATTATGAATGTAAAAATTACATGTTGGGAAATTTTCTTGTACAAGGAAAAGGAAATTTTCAAAAGTATTTTGGCAGTATGTTAAAACATGTCAGGAAACATTGAAAGTCCCTTGTTCAATTTACTGGGCAAGCTTCTGATATCACAAGAGGATGCAGAGAGCAGATGAAATTAATATTTTGAAATTGTGATCAATGAAAATCCAGGAATAAATAGGTGGGCAGCTGATGATGGTGTGGACGTCACAATAAACATGGCATCTGAACAACTGTAACAGTTCCTGAAGTGTGTTGCAGTGAAATTAATACAGAATTAGTTAACTGCAAAAACAGGTATTTGATTGCACAAGGTCATTCAGTTGGCATAAAGTTTCTGGTTTGGTTCTTGAAGACTGGCAGAAATCATTCTTTGTGCTAGTCTGTAAGAAAGGAGATAAAGGTATTGCTGTAAATATCCTGGTATTACTTAATGTAACATTCCAACTTTTGTAAAGCATGTTAACAAAAGAAACTTAAAAATGCAAAATTATGATGGAAAATCTGCTGAGCAAAGGACAGAGGCTTCAGGAAGGGTAGTGTATAACAGGATTACATACTAATACATGCTTAGTTTTCTGAAAAGTTCTATCAAGAAAACTAGCATTTATATTTGACATTTATGGACCCTGTAAAGGTTTTTGACAAGATCTGTAGAAAAAAAAGTTGTTCAGGTTTGGAATGAAAAAGGTAAGCTGATTAAGTCAGTTAAAAGCCTTTACTCCAAAAATCCTACTACAGGAAATGTAGCAAACTTCAAATCATGTGTATAAAAAAAAATTGAAATTTAGCTTTATTAATCTTTTGCTGTGACAATGTAGGTCTGTCCTGCATAAAATATGACTTGTTAGTACTGTCAGAATATCTGGCTGTTTTGGCTACAAAAAATGGTGTTCGCACAGAAGGTACTAAAGATGACTGATGAATTACTGCATTTTGTACATCTGTTGCAAGGGATAGAAAAACTTCAAAATTGTAGTCCAAAAAAATACATGTCCGAAACAAAATTTTACATGCGCCCGAACACACACACACACACACACACACACACACACACACACACACACACACACACACAATTAATTATATACATACTGCACTATTTTTCTAAACATTTGAGAAACAATATAAGAAAAAGTATTTTTACTGCATTTCATAAATTGTTCCCCAGCAATGAAATCTGAACACCTGTATTTCACTGCATTTCATAAATTACACTTAGCAGTGAAATATCAACTTGCCTATGGTTCATTCCATGTCACATCAACACAAAAAAAGTAACATTTTTGACCTGAACCCTTTTGATTTTCATGAAACTTGCAGGCTTTATAAAGAAACCTTTATAAAGAAACTAATTAGCACAAAATTTCAGCTTCCTACATAAAATACTTCCATAGTTACAGAACTTTGCAGTTTACAAAAAAGATATTTTTTATGTTTATCATGCCTATCACAAAAGACAATTAGCTGTAGATCTACCTGGTCAACAGAGCTCATATTAGGCTCCATTTGAAAGCTTATTACACGAACTTTCTTTAGAGATATCACAATTATATTATGGGCAATTTAGTTTATTTTATAAAATAATGTAGAGGCAAAAAACCTCCATGTAGTAACAAAATTGACTGGGAAATAAAAAAAGTATTACATTTTTTTTAAATTTCTTAACCAGTACAGAGCTAGATTTTTTACATGCTCAATTAGACATGTAGGGAAAAAAAAAACATACCAGGACAGAATTTTTACATGCCCCGGGCATGTCGGGCAATATCATTTTCGAGCCCCAATTTGTTGATAGCATGCATTTGGTGGCAATGAACAAATCAGCAGTTTATTCTATCTCTGATGACTTGGTGCTAATTTTAAAAAGTGCAAACAAGTTGCAGTATAACCTCAGCTATGAAAAATCTGGATGAAGATAAAAATTGGACAGTCTAAGTTCTAAATCTTTTTAAGTTAACCGAAAAAAAATGTAATACATGGGCTAAAAATAAGTAACATACTGTACTTATTTGGGTGCGATTATTCATGAGAAAGAACTCGATAATGAATCAAGCAGCAGAATCAGCAATAGAGGAAAGGTCTTTTATCAGCTGTAAAAAAAAAAATATTTTTACTAAAAAGATTTAGAAAAAAGTAGCTTTTACTTATTGCAGAAAACTAAACTGGCTGTAACAAATGTTATTATTTGTACTACCCACTTATTTAGCAAGGAGTTCAATACAAGGTAAATGGCTGTATAAGGTTGGAAGCTGTGGACATGAAAGTGATTAGTTAGTGACAGAAATAGTCAGCTGGTTTCACTGCACACTGGTTGTGTGTAAGCTGCAGACATCTGTTCATGTCTGGCATACAGTTAGTCACACTGAATAATGAAACACTGTTGATAGGTATGGTTGAAGTGCTGGATAGATGTAATACTCATGGAGTTTTTGTGGAGCTTATAAATGAAGAAATATTTTCTTTTGCTGCAGTTATCACTCTTTAAGTATTGGACTTATGAAGCTACATATGAAGAAGTGCTCAGTTCCTTACAAATAGGAAATTATTGAACAAGGATTACGATTACATATGCATAGTTACGAAGGAAGGTATCCTGAAATTGTGCCAGACTAAGACATGAAGCTGCTTGTTCTGCAGATGAACATCAGGGTGGATGAAATTCTGACTGCCAAGAAGGCAAAGATGCTAATAGCAGAAAGTTCCTGGACAGTCTGCGACAGATATGGTACCACAAAATGATTTGTGGGTGGTCACTAGATAAAATAGTAACTACTAGATGCAAAAAACAAAAATTTGCACAGGTAGAAATGAAAAGAAAAATATATATATATATATATATATATATATATATATATATATATATATATATATAGAAAAAAGAAAAATATATATATATATATATATATATATATATATTTATGTCTTAAAAGAAAAGTGTTTGATCAATGCATCCTTCCAGTGCTTACGTATGGTGCAGAGACGTGGACCTTAACTAAAAGAGACATACAAAGGCTGCAGACAACTCAAAGGAAGCATGGAGAGGTGCATGCTTGGTATAACCAGGAGAGATAAGAAGAGGAACTCGTGGATCCGAAAAATGACGAGAGTGGAAGACATCATGATCAGAGTTAAATCCCTGAAATGGCAATGGGCTGGACATACTGCCAGAAGGACAGACCATAGATGGACAGCCGAAATTTTAGATTGGATTCCAAGGGACAGGAAAAGACCCAGAAAAAGACCACAGGGGAGATGGGTGGATGAAATTCGTAAATATGCGGGAGTGACATGGAGGAGACTGGCACAAGACAGACCGTTGTGGAGGAAACTTGGGGAGACCTTCGTCCAGCAGTGGATTGATAATGGTTGACAATGATGATGATGATGATATATAAGAACTGACCTAATATTTCTTCTACCTAAACAAACAAATGTCTAACCTAGGTACTATATAGCAATTACAATGATAACTAGGATCAAGAACACCCTAGCCCTCTGTACCTAGAATTTTATTACCATTCTCAAGCTGAAACACTAAGATTTATGGAATAAAATGATATTTAGCAACAATGAAGGACAGAGGCATCCCTAGTAAAAAAACGATTACAGGAGAAATCTTCACTCCGTCCTACTTCCGTTTCTGGTAAAATTTTCTCCTATTTCAATCTCAAATGCAAACATTTATGTAATTAAATTATTAAACAATAATACAGTGCAAGGAAAATATAGCGGGAGGAGCGGCAATTACAGGACAAATCTTCGCTGCCTTTAGATTTCGTTGTCGAAAGTTTTTGCCTCCATTTTTATCATTACGGCAGAAATTTTCGTTCAATCCAACTTTCGTTTTTGGAAAAATTATCTCCATTTTCAATCTTAAATACAAACATTTATCTAATAAAATGATATTTAATTACCATACAGGGCAGAGGGAACATCACGAGAAAACTAATTTAAAAACACTGGGCTCCGTGTCTAACTTCCGTTTTCAGGAATTGTTGCCTCCATTTTCAAACTCAAACATTTATGCAGTAAAATGACATTTAAAGGAACAGTACTCATTTTGGGCATTTTTTTTTTCTCAACGTGAAAATGTAATGTTGAAAGAGACATGAAAACTGACACAATCAGAAATGCTTTATGGTAAGTAGTTCTCCCGCTAGAGCGTTTTTTTAAATTAGCAGTGACGGCACACTGGACAAGCGTGCGGAGAGCTCCAGTCGGTGCTCTTTACCGTTCTGTGCAGAGCAGTCGATCCCATCAATCTGTAAAATGGCTAGTGTAAATCCTTATTCATTTGAACCACGATATTCTGCTGGTACAGTACGAATGTTTAACAAGGAATGCGAAAACAAATTTGAAGGTAGAAAAGGTAATCTTGACTGATGACAACGTGATAACTGCGAGAGAATGTCAATAGACGCTGAGTGTTTGTGTTGAAACGAGTGATCAGATGCTGAAAATAAAAGGTAGTGCCCAATGAATAATAAACCCCGAATCATTTGACAGTGTTGTTTTAAACATCTACACCTTACAGGCAAGTCGTTATCAAATTATTTTTCGGGCTGAGAAAAAAAAATATGAACTTGTATGTAGCAAACTATGGAGACACGTTGCGTACAAACGATTCGTATATTGGGTGAATGCCTGGATGCCTGTAGGGCGAAAAATCAGAAAAGTAACCCCTTCTTGTGTTGTTAGAATGTTTTCCTGAATCTGATGAACAACAGTATTCGGGTTTTATTTGTTGCTCTGGAAATGACACAGACTATTTCGATTAACTCCCACTGTCACTAAAGATTTGCCAGCTACTGTCTATATACGAGTATATAAAGGTATTTTTCATTGAACTAAGTGCATATATATTTTTTTAAGTTTCTCCCATTGTCATGGGAGAAACAACTTTATGAGTATTTCTCATAGCCCAAGTGCAAAG
This sequence comes from Macrothele yani, assembly GCA_039090855.1. Classification (NCBI taxonomy): domain Eukaryota; kingdom Metazoa; phylum Arthropoda; class Arachnida; order Araneae; family Macrothelidae; genus Macrothele; species Macrothele yani. The sequence goes on along the minus strand of CM077016.1, from coordinate 67,140,726 downwards.
TCATTAATGAACCCCAATTCCAGGAAAATAAAAATACTGCAATAGTTGAACATGATATGAAAAACAAGAAGAAAAATATGAACTAGAAATAACAGTTAGATAAAAAGGCAGTTTATCTAACTGTTATTTCTGCTGTTGTTATTGTATGGCAGGTCAGTCAGAGATGGAAATTTTTCTACCAGCAGTTCAGCATCTCCATTACACATTTGAGCTGACCACCAGAAATGGTTGGTTATACTGGTCCGCCATGCTTCTAGTAAAGGAGCTTTCTTTTCAGCAGCTTTTAGATTTTTAGTCAAACTTTTGGCCATGTTATGATCAATTTGGGATACTTTTTCTTCAGGAGGGCACGAATGTTTCTATGTCTGTCTGATAAAAAAAAAAACTGATATCTTTATTTCTTCATAGTGGCCTGTGAGTAATAAATCGCACACATTATTTTCTAAGTCCCCGTCAAAAACACCTTTTTAGACGACAATAAAATTTACAATATTTCCCTTGTGAATATCCATAATGGAATACGTACAGTATTTGGCGCAAAAACCTGGCGAATCACAACTCTCCATGTCCGCTCACCCAAATTTCGGTATCGCATAATTTTAAATCATCAGTAACTTGTTTTTTTCATACTGTGCCACGCAAATTTGATTATTATCGGCCCAACTAAAAATTTCACCACTTTGTAAAAAGTAGTTACTGAGTGCATGTATACCAAGGGTTTCAGCAAAATCCATAAACTGCTTAAAATTCATTCCAGTTGTGTAAATTGCAGCAGAAAGTTTGACGACTAATGAACAGGACACGTGCAACACAAGGAGAGAAATTTCTGACACTAATTACCTCGTACTTTTCCTCACAACCCTTACCGCGCCCGCTGCTGCGAGAAGTGGTCTGACTGGCCACTTGTCTAGTGTGACGTCATCACCAGAAACTTTGTCTGCTGTTTATTCAGCTCCCAATGGCCGTAGGGAAACAAATTTCAGCTCTGTGAGCATCATCCTGTCACCCGCATAACACGACAGCAAAAATTCGTATTTCCGAGGACCTTTTTTTTTAAGTTTACTGTTCCTTTAACAATAACAGCCCTCTCTTGGGACATCGAGAGAGAGAGAGAGAGAGAGAGAGAGAGAGAGAGAGAGAGAGAGAGAGAGAGAGAGAGAGAGAGAGAGAGAGAGAGAGAGAGAGAGAGAGAAAAACGATTACGGGAAAATCTTCACTCCGTCTAACTTCCGCTTCCAGAAATTTTGAAAGATTGAAAACTTGCATCCATGATTGGGAGTCTGCAAGAGGGTTTATTAGGGTTCTGGAAGTATCGTTTTTTGTCTGCAAGACCAAAATAAATCTGCGATGCACATCGCCACGATTCTGCTACGGGGACAGAACTTACCAGTAACCAATGAGGGAGTTTTCAGTAATATGTCAGTAATGGAACATAAGCTTTTAGTAATATTTTCAGTAATGTAAAAAAGCCACTTTTTCAATGTTACTAAAAATAAAAACATTATGGTACAACCCTGTAACCTGTAATACTTGTATAGCCTATCGTAGTAACTTACTTTCACAGGACACTACCATAAAATATTTCATTATACACTGATGAGCCATTCCATTATGACCTCCCCCAGCCTAGAGAAATGAGTGCGCCTGGAGACCGAACAGTGACGCAGGTGAAGTTCACAGAGCAGTATACATAGAACCCAAGGACCGGCTTTTGGTTAGTGTTCGGAGTCAGAATGGGAAAAGCTGCTGATTTATCACAGTTTGATAAAAAAAAAAAAAATTGTGGTAGCACAGGGCCTCGGAACTACGATCTTGGAAATGGTGTGGGCTGTTCATGTGCCGCTGTAGTGAATACGCATCAAAAGTGGTGCACAGATAACCAAACGACAAACCGTCGTCCGCAGCTCATTGATGCCAGAGGGGAGACTCGTGCATTGTTCACAGCAACCGCAGGACCACAGTGCGACGAATTACCTGCAGCTACAACAGTGGTGATTAGGGCAATGTGTCGCAGCACACAGTTCATTGCAGCTTTCTGCGCATGGGCCTGCGTAGCCGGGTCCCCATGCTCACTGCACGCGACTGCCAACAACGCATTAAATGGGCCCCAAGATCGAGATTGGAACGTGAATGATTGGAAGAAAGTGGCCTGGTCTGACGAATCAAGATTCCTGGTGCACCACGTAGACGGCCGAGGGCGGATATGCCGATTACCAATGGAGGCTATGGCACCTGGATGCACTGTTGGGCGGAAACATGCAGGGGTTGCGGTATTATGCTGTGAGCGATGTTTTGTTGGGACACTTTAGGCCACATTATCCCAACAGCACAATCCCCGACACCTGTCGGGTATCTGAATATCATTGCGGACCAAGTTCACCCATTTATGGCAACTGTGTTCCCAGCTGGTGATGGCCATTACTAACAGGATAATGCACCATGCCACACTACCAGAATCGTCAAGGAGTGGTTTAAGGAACATGCTGGTGACTTTCTGTTAATGCCCTGGCCTACAAATTCACCTGACATGAACCAAATCGAACATTTGTGGTTCGACTTGGAAAAGCAGGTTCATGCTAAATCACTACCACCCTGAAATGTACGGGAACTGGAAGACCTGCTGTTGACATTATGGTACCAGATACCACAGGATACCTATCGCCCCCTTATCAAATCGATGCCCTGCTGAGTGGGCGCTGTTCTGCGGGCTAAAGGGGGTCCTACAGCTTATGAGGTAATGTAATGGCTTATCGGCGTAGCTGTGCTTTAATAAATTTTTCTGTTCCTAAATTCACCAATTTGATGAATACTGTTAAACAGAAATTATATTAATACAAAAGTTTTAAACTAATAAATCTAGGAATATTATGGCTGTGTATTTTAACAAATACTTCACTATCATATAAATTTCTTCTTTTAACAGCACAATTGTGAGAATGCATTTTAACAAATTCTTTACTACCATGTAAACTTCTTCAAAATTATGGGTGTGGTTAGAAATTAATGTATATCTATAAAAAAAGAAAAACCAACTTCACACAACCTTCTCTTCCCACAATATTCATATGTGGTGCTACCAGTATGATGGAAAAGAAACTGAAAAATAATAATTAGGTTTAACTGTCAGTTTTGCCCGAAGCTTCAGTTTTGCTTTGTCTTGCACAAATGTTTTCTTTTACTTCAATACTAATAAAAAATTGTCCCTGTACATGGACAGTTCATAAATGGCTACTTTTCCTAAGTACATATTTACATATATTCTATTTCAAAATTCTATACATATTTACAAGCCTTTAAAGCCAAACTTCTCTAAACTAGTTGGCTGCCTTTCAGTGCTGCCACAGTGCCATGCTTTGCAGCAGCTAATTCTTTTTCTGAAAATGTGGCAAAATGGCAAACCTCTGAAAACGATGAAACCTTTACTTTTAAGGCTAACAATTCCCCTAAGAGCTTTGGCAGCTAGGTTTGGCCTAAATTCTGATTCTTATGGAGAATGCCAAAACTTCTTTCTGCAGTTCCCTACTGTGTGCCACAGCCGCCCCGGTGGCGCAGTGGTCTAAGCGATGGCTTCTGATCATTCGTCCGAAAGGGGTCCGGGTTCGAGTCCCGGTGAGGCATGGGTGTTGTTTGTCTTACGGCACTGGCTCTCTCCCTTCCCTGGAGCCAGTGGCCCTAAATTAGGGACGGGCGACTGCTTATAGCCCATTGAGTTGCTCACGGTGGTCGTTAAATCTCCAATTAAAAAAAAAAAAAAAAAAAACGGTGTACCACAACAAGAATAGCATAGGTCAGGCATGGCAAAACTTCATACTTTTTAGCATCACTTGCACTAGACATTTTTTAAATGTTTCATCATGCTGTATCAAATTCTAGGGATATTCAAAACACCTTCTTCCGATTCATCAGCTTGTTGCAAGGCAAATTCCAATGTGTACAGATTACCATCACAAACAACAGCAACTGGGAAAATATTTGTAAAGTACATTACTGAAGAAAAGGAAGCTTTCTTCCTGATTTTTATATCAGCCACTTTTGTGTGCAGCAGGAATTCACTTTTCAGTGGAATTTTTTTCAAAATATACTCACATGAAGTACTGTAAAAGTTACAAACCTTCCAGTAAAACTGCTGCACTTGTATCACTGGCAAATTCTGTTTTTGTCATTTGAAAACAAACTTTCTTTGGCAACAATGACTAAATATACATCCTCTTTTTGCCTGTTCTAATTTAGAAATTCTACATTCAGTTGGGGAAGTAGCATTACTTTGAAACTGCAGAAGGCTTCACAAACCTGACCGTGATATCAATAAGTAGCTGCAAAAGTTGTCTTCTTAAAATATGGATACATGGAGATTCCTTCTGCAACAACACATTAACCTTAACAACCACTGGTGAGGCATTACTTAAAAACACACAGTATAACTTCATTAAGGGACTGCCCAGGATTTCATGCAACTCCATGAAATGACTGTGAATTGCCTGCTCCTTTGGAAGTTCACCAAAATCCATTGAAATGCCAAAGAACATGCATCCCACTGTTTCAGAAAACGCTAATAATAGCCTCCTACAATGACAACCATCTTGTGCTAATGTGTTCCAAAATAGTGTGAGATTTTTGCTCACAAATGGCTTAGAACAGTTTCAGATGTTTCTTTCTCTTAGAACTTTTATCTAAGAAATAGTAGGCTACACATCAATAAGCAGTGTTTCAATATTAACTGATCTGAACTGCAGTGAAGCTTTTTGTGCTGCTAAATGAATGAGGTAACAAGCACAGCTCTGTACTAACACATTTGGTTGTTTATTCTTAATGAAAGCAGACACTCCTTTTGACATGACCTATGTTGTACTGGTAATACTGCAGCCAAAGGCAACACTGTTTTCCCATTTAATGTTCCTGGTCTTGAATTTTTTGTTAATAACATAGAATATTCCTTCACCTGTATTGTCATCTGATGTAAGAAGTGAAAGCAGCAAGGTTATTATTTCCCTTTTACCTTTGTGGAAATATGACCAAACTGAAGGATACAGTTTTGTGTCACTTTTATCATTACTTCCATCTGTTGAAAAGGAAAAATACTGATACAGATTTCAGAATTGAATCTGTTCTCCTACATTCATATTTCTTTGCAATATTGGAGTCTGGAAACACCTGCTGAAATAATGGTCTAGCGCCATCTGCTGCTGAAAGAGGCACACAGTGTTCCACTAAAAACTTTGTGAATAACATTTCAGTCTTGGTAACACTGGAATCAACACCAAGTGGCACAAAAAATGAAGTCAGCAGTTTTGCTTGTTTTTTAAGCTCACAATATGCAAGGGTTGGACAGAATAATGTGACCATCATGCTCAGAGATGTGATTTTTAATGCAGCTGCGTATATCACAATACGGAAATGTATCCACCACTTTTTGGTTGTAACAGCTTTGTTTAGAACCTTAACGTCCTGTTTAAGTACGTTTAAAGTGTCTTGTTGCAAAATTTCTCTCGGGGTGACAACGAAATAAGCGACCTAACGGACTTCGAAAGAGGGCTAACTGTTGGTGGCTGGCTAGTTGGTGCATCCGTGACAACAGTCGCCAGGGTAGTAGGGGTATCGACAGCTACCGTGTCTAGAGTCATGACAGCATACCGTGTTTGTGGCAAAACCTCACATTCAAAACACAAGAGCAGCCGGAAAATGACCTTGATGGATAGAGACAGGACAGCATTAAAGAGGATTGTTACCCATAATCAGACCTCGGCGCTGAAAATTAGTGCAGAGCTCAACCTGCATTTCCAGACCCCACTACTAATGAAAACAGTGTGCAAAGAACTGCATAAACAAGATATTCATGGCAGAGCTGCTATTGCAAAACATCTGGTGACCGGGGTGAATACACAACGGCGACAGCAGTGGTGCCAGAGCATACATGGACTTCTGATGCATGGAAACAAGTAATGTGGTCCGAGGAATCCACATTGACACTATTACCCACTGCAGGACGTGTTTACGTGTGAAGAACTCCATCAGAAGTGTACAACCCAGACTGTCTGCTCCCAACAGTGCAGCATGGCGGTGGTTCTGTCATGCTCTGGGCAGTCATACTGTGGTTTTCAGCAGGTCCCCTGATCACCTTGAAAGGACGAATGACTAGCAGGGCGTATGAAACTATTTTGGCCCAGCAAGTCCATCCAATGGCTCATGTATTGTTTCCTGCAGGGGATGCCATCTATCAAGATGATAGCTCCCCAATTCACAGAGCTCGGAATGTCCAATCATGGTTTGAAGAGCATGAGGACGAACTTTTACACCTTCCTTGGTCTCCCCAATCACCAGACATGAGCATCATCGAGCTAGTGTGGTCTGCGTTGGAAAACAGAGTAAGATCCCATTACCCTTCTCCTGCATCTCTCAAAGACCTAGAGCAGTTTCTGCACGAAGAATGGTGTAACATCCCACTGACCACCATCCAGGATTTGTATTTTTTTTTTTTTTCGATTGGAGGTTTAACGACCACTGTGAGCAACTCAATGGGCTATAAGCAGTTGCTTGTCCCTATTTTAGGGGCACTGGTTCTAGGGAAGGGAGAGAGCCAGTGCCATAAGACAAACACAAGATCCACGCCTCACGGGATTTGAACCCGGACCCCTTTCGGACGAATGATCAGAGGCCATCGCTTAGACCACTGCACCACCGGGGTGGCCAGGATTTGTATGCATCCATTCCAAGGATATTCACATGGTTTTGAATGCCAAAGGTGGTTCCATGTCCTACAAGGTACATAAAACCTTCTTTTCCTAGGTGTTCACATTTTTCTGTCCAACCTCTGCATGTGTTTCTTTCAGAGTGCATGCCATCGCCAATCATCCAGCCTATCATGCGCAACTGAAAACTTGTAGTTGCAAGCAGTACAAATTGCATGCTTTCTGGAAACGGCCAACACATCCAAGCATGAAAATTCCAATTTATACTGAGAAAAGTTTGAGTTACAGCAGGTCGTTTCCTGATTTAACCTTGGCCATCAGTGCCATAACACAGTTTAAACAAAATGGTGGGGGAGAAACCGACAAAAAGGCAGGCTTCACATAGCACAAGATAAAAGCAGCAAGGAATTTCTAATGTGTAGTACCAAAGAAATTAAAAGACAAAGGTCTTTCTACAGTATATAAAACCCTCCCCATGCAAACTTTCTTCCGCAGACAAAACAGAAAACATGCTCTTCAGCTGTAACAAATGATCCCCTATGCCATAACCAGTTTTGTTGTACCACATGACTTTGACTCTCGGGCCTCCACACTGCTACAGTAAAGCGGAGGGCACGAAGATTATTTCAACAAAACCAGAGTGAAGGTCATGACCCCTCTCCTGCCAAGCTCTTACATCCCACACGCTGTGCTTTAACCAGTTGGCTGTCGTTTCCCACTCGCCCACAGGGATACTGACTCGCCAGACATAATCCCAGTCCCACGCCATGCTTCCTTTCCATTTAGCTTCCAAACAAGCAAAACACATTCCTCCTCCTCCTCCTCCTCAGAGAGAAAAAAAAAAAAAAAGAAACAAGGAGCTGTGTCACGAGCTTTGTTTAGTCTTTTGCATTGTGATTAATTACAAAACCAGTAAAACATTCTTAATAACAGCAAATATCTGAATATCCATAATTTTTGGTTAGCCATCATTAATTCTGTAATCCCAGGGAGAAATCTGTAATAATTATGGAGATTCAATAATGGTTGGCATCTCTGAGAAGGCCAATCACAATTGTACACTAGAAGGTGTAGAGCAAGTTCTTGTGTCGTGTGCCTGGCAGTGGAGAACAAATTCTTTCTATTCCAAAAAAGATATTTAAGGTGCCTGAATCTATGAATGATGTGAAGCAGACTGTTTGATATTCTATGAATAATTAAATGCTGCTTTTCTTGATAGTGGGTTCATCTTTCAATGAAGTTGAGAATTTTGTAAGTTCTGGACAGGATATCAATTTCATTGGTACATAAGGTATTTCCATATTTATAGGATTAAATCTTCTTGTACATTTGTTGCGTGTGGATGTTGGACAGTGAAAAAACCTTTAAAACTTAATGTTGTTACTGGCACATAGGTGCCATATTTTGATGCTGCTATAAAATTTCATTATAGGGGCTACAGTCTAGTTCAGTGCTTTGCAAACTGTGGTCTGAGGCACTCTATCAGATTGTACGCAGACAGGATTCATTATAGTGTGGAGAATTTTTTAAAAAAAAAAGTATAAATTGACCAAATAAATCATGCTACATCAACGTATCTTTCATAAAAAAAAAACTGTCAAGTATTCTCTATTATGAGAGCAATGGAGTGTCTCGTGCACTCCCTCCAAGCTCACTGCATTTCAAAAAGACTGTTTGTAGTGAGAAATGGAACAAAGCGTAGCCAGTTCTGTGGAGCACTTGCCATTCTTGGTCCAACACAACGTGGGTGCCATAAAATGATTTTATCACCTGTTTGTGTTTTTGTCGTCAAACCTTTAAAAATATTCCATTAGTGCAAACAAAAACAAAACAAAATTGGCTATACTGCCATCTCTGGCCTGCTCTGCAAGATAGAGGAGTTAATGTTGACATCTGTCGGCTGATGTGAAAGGTAAAAAGCATGTAATCTTTCTATCACGTTTTGTAATATTAACAAATCCTACCTCTTAGCTCTAGTTTTGTTTGTAGTTCATGTGGTTTTTTTTTCTTTTTTTTTTTTTTGTAGCAGAAGCCCATACACTGTTTTGACACCTTTATTTACTCAGTTTACAGGTTTTTTGTTGTAACATGTGGAATTCAAAGAGGTTTTCTGATGAAATTGGTAAAGACAAGGATGTGTCCATTTCGTTGAGTAAATGACAGGGATAGCTTGCAACGTCAAGATGTTCACAGGGTCACCCAATGACTCTCCGAGTGGATCTATCTCAATGTTTTGGACAATTCAGGTGTCGAAAGAAACATTTTGAAGAGAAGGATTATCTGTGTTCTCATAGACTTGGGACATAGTTCCATAACCGTCACATTCTTCTTGGCATCGTCATGAAGCAGAGAGTGATAGGCATCCACTCAAACATAAGCTAACAGAGGAAAATAAAAACAAAACTTCAGTTGGGAGACCATATTCTGGAATTTTTATTCCAATGGAATTGTCTTTCCTCAGGGCACTTCTGCAAGGTGTAGATTCACAACGGATAGTTCTTCCCAGGCAGGTAATCAATGTACTTGATTTATGCTGCTAGATAGAGGTTCCGATTCATGAGGAAACAAACCTTTTCCTTCAGAATATTTTGGAGTAGAGACACAATTAACATTCCTAAATGGGTGATTCCAAGCCAAATCAACCAGTCACTCAACCTGACCATTTCAGATTTCAATGAAACCTTCAGGGATCATTCTCCCTAGTGATATAAATGAGAATATATTTTTAAAATTTTTTTATCTCATTAGGTTTTCATGTAATTAATTTTTTAAAGTTTTGAAAAATCGTCATTTTTTGGATTGCATAAACTTTTTCAATCTTGAATTTCTCAAGTTCTATAAGGTCTAGAGAGTTGTTTGACCCCTCATTTTAAAGAGAATTTCATAAGTTTTAATTTGATATGCAACTTGACTATGCTTGGTGAAAAAAAATAATTCTTTTTAAATTGTGTTTTTAAAAATTTTGAAAAAAAAATGTTTTTGTAATATTATAAGCTTTAAATCCTGAAACTTTTAGAGTGGGATCTCAATGGGATCAGGAGTTATGGTACCAATGGTATTGTTTTAAATACCAGTTACGGCTACATTGCTACTTTTAACTTTTGTAAGGTAAAAATAAAATACATTGGCTATAAGGTAACCAATTTACATTAGAGTCTATTACAGATAATGATTTACTAAATAAACCCTGCAACGGTAGCACTAGTCAAAGAATTCTATCAAAATGATGAGGTTAGTCATCAAATGCCTGGTAAAAAAGTCTTTGTTTCAGTCAAAAAAGGTGGCAAACGTGTACATGTTCAAAAGTATTTTATTCTAAGTACATTAAAAGAATCATATGTACTATTTAAGAAGCGTTACAATGATCAGAGAATTGGAATTTCTAAATTTTGTGAGCTTCGTCCCAAGCATTGTGTTCTTCCTGGGTCCAGTGGGACACATTCTGTGTGCGTTTGCACAATATATCTGAATGTAAAATTAATGATGGCTCAGTGTAAAATATCTGAATTGGCAAATGGTGAACTCCCGATTAAAACATAAAAAGATGTAACAAGCAATGTAATTTGCAAATGCCAACATCTAAATGTTACTTCGAAAATTGTGTTAATTGCCCAGGAAGTGATGATTTGAAGGCTCGGTTTGAAGAAGCTTTTGAGCTTAATAGCATTGAAAATGTTAGTTTAAAACAATGGATGCAGATTGATAAAAAATGTGCCCTGAAAACTATTATAAAACCGACAGAAGAGTTTTTGGATTATTTGTTTCAGAGTTAGCCAAAACTTTTAAGACACTCTTTCATTGCTACTCAACAGTCTTCCTATTTGCGACACTTGAAAGAAAATCTACTTCAAAACTAATGCATTGTACTTTGTGTTTTTGCTGAAAATTATGAATTTGTGCTTCAAGATTCTGCACAAGGCTTTCATTGGAACAATACTCAAGCAACAATACATCCGTTTGTTATACACTGAGTGGCCACTTTATTATGACCACCCCCTGAGTACTTCGTTGGGCCACCTTCTGCCTTTAATACTGTGTCGATTCTTCGTGGCATGGACTCGAGATGTTGATAGGTGGTTTGTGGAATCTAAGACCATGCTTGATGAATAGCACTTTCCAGGAGTGTGAGATTGCAGGGTTGTGGATCCAGCTGTCTGATGGCTCGTTCAACGTCATCCCACAAATTCTCAATGGGGTTGAGATCTGGAGATTGTGGGGGCCACCGAAGCAAAGTAAACTCACCGGCATGTTCCTGAAACCAATCCTGTACAATATGAGCACTATGGCAGGACGCATTATCTTGCTGAAAGTAGCCATCGCTATTGGGATAAACCATCCACATGACAGGATGCACTTGGTCCGCAACGATGTTTAGATATGATGTGCCAGTCAGACGTTGATCAACACGAATTAAAGGGCCCAAAACATGCCAGGAAAACATTTCCCAAACCATAACGTTGCTTCCACCAGCTTGAAGGGCTGTAGCAATGCATTTGGGGTCCATGCTTTCATGCCGTTTCCGCCAAATTCTCACTCAGCCATCGGCGTGGTGCAACTGAAAACATGATTCATCGGACCACATAATGTTTCCAATTATCGACTGTCCAATCCTTGTGCTCCTGTGCGAACTGGAGACGTTTTCTCTTGTTAACTGCAGACAGCAAAGGTGTTCGAACAGGCCTTCGGCTGCCATATCCCATTCGATGCAGTGTACGGCGAACAGTGCGTGCAGAGATCATTTGAGGGGATCTTGATTAAGATGTTCTGTAATTTGCTGCACTGTTGCCCTTCTGCTGTGTGTTACCAGTTTGGACACTCTCCGTTCAGCCCGAGCAGTCACTAGTCGATGACGACCACACGTTGCACGTAGAGACCCAGTTTTTAAACACTTTAACAACAGCTGCTCTGGAACATTTCACGAATGCGGCAGTTTCGGTGATATTCGCTCCATGGCTCCGAGCTCCTACAATCATCCCATGTTGAAAGTCCGTCAAATCGCATTTTTTACCCATCTCGTCACCCAAAAATCACTCCTACTACTGCCGCAAGCACTAAGCTTTCCCTTTTTATACTGGCCTCGCCCTCTGGCGGCAACAGCGTCCAGCCATAGCTCATTTGCTTAAAACTGTCAGGTGGTCATAATAAAGTGGCCACACTCAGTGTATACTATGTTGATGAGGAAACCAAAATGTTGGCGCACCTGAGCTTATTCTTTCTGATTGTATGGCGCACGATACAGTTGCTGTTCATTTGTTTCAACGCCTCACGAATGACTTTCTTAAACAGAATCTGCCCCATAAACCTGAATTACTTTTCAGATGGAGCATCATCACATTACAAAAACAAATCACTTTCTCAATCTCTGCCATCATGAGAAAGATTTTGGTATCAAGGCAGAATGAAACTTCTTTGCACCATCCCATGGAAAAAATGCATGTGATGGTGTCGGAGGAACTGTTAAACGATTAGCGGCATTGGCCAGTCTATAAATGGTCTACAATGATCTAATTATGATTCCTCGCCAACTTTATGATTGGGCTAAAGACAATATCGTCAACATCAGTTTTTTGTATTCTACTACAGACAAATACGAGGCAGAGGAAAGGACCTTGAAGAGTAGGTTTGAAGCAGCAACAACAATAAAGGTACTCAACAATTTCACAGTTACAGTCCTGTGAATGAGACTAGAGTTTTAGTGAAAAGCTACTCATTTTCAGAGGAATCAAGTGTAGAAATAGTTTCAGCTGATGACACTGATGATGATGTGGAAATTAATGACATTGTTGGCTTTGTTACATGTCAATACTCAGACAAGTGGTGGTTAGGTTGTGTGTTAGGAATAGGAGATGAAGTAAAAATAAGTTTTTTGGAACCACATGGCCCTTCATCTTTCAAATACCCACAATTTACTGACATACTAGTTGTGCATAAAAGTGAGGTTTTAACAAAAGTTGATCCTACAACAGCTACAGGAAGAGTTTATCGACTTACAGACTCAGAAACCAAAAAAGGCAAACAAGAAATTATTTATATTATGAGGTCTCTTAGGAGGTTTTAGTCTTATTATTGAATCTCTTAGGAGGTTTTAGTCTCATAAAAGATTTTAGGAATAAAGGTGAGTAACCTCATAATATAGATTATGTCTAAATAGCACGTGAATAATTAAGCAGCTAGATGACATTTGACATGTGCAATGCTGTATGAATATAAGAAATTATTTGTTAAATTAAAGAAGAACTAAGAGGTCGCTATTTTGGCGTAACTACAACTCTGAGTGCTAACTAAAAAAATTTTTTATTAATTTTACCAGGTAAAACTTTTAGCCTGTTGGGACTATCCTTACCTTGTTTTATGTTTGACTATGTATTAGTATGATGTATTACATAGATTTTAAAACTCAGTGTCTGTTATCATGTAAACACACTAAAATGAGAATTATAATCCATTACTTGTACAGTAACTTTAAGTTTTTTGCCATAGCTACTGATCCCATTGAGATCCCACTCTAATAAAAGTTTCAGGATTTAAAGCTTATAATATCACAAAAAACATATATTGTTTTCAAAATTTTTAAGAAACACTATCTTAAAAATTTTAATTTTTTTAAATAAAAAAAAAAAGATTTTTTTCACCAAGCATAGTCAAGTTGCATATCAAATTAAAACTTATGAAATTATCTTTAAAATGAGGGGTCAAACAACTCTCTAGGCCTTATAGAACTTGAGAAATTCAAGATTAAAAAGTTTATGCAAGACAAAAAAAATGACAATTTTTCAAAATTTTAAAAATTAATTACTTGAAAACCCAATGAGATTAAAAAAATTTAATATATTCTCATTTATATCATTAGGAAGAATGATCCCTGAAGGTTTCATTGAAATCTGAGATGATCAGGTTGAATATTGAAATTTTTCGGTTGATTTGGGCATGGGACCCAAATGCCTTTTTAAGATCCAGCCAAAATAGTAATGAAACATGATCAATACAGAAGTTATGCTGTGCTTTTTACCTGTCACATCAGCTGACAGATGTCATCGAGAACACAGGTCAGCGATGAAATTTTTTCTTCAAAGTGAATGGTGTTTCATTTTTTTATGCAGATTTCTGGAAAAATACTCAAAAAATTCTATCACGAACAGTTTCGACAGAAATCAAGAATTTCTGTCTGGAATTTTTGTCACCAGAATATTGTTGTAATTTTTTTCTTATATATATTTAAACAGGGTGTTGAAGGCAAATGTGGGCCTGAAAGGGATAAGGTGTGTGCATTTACAACTGTCGTGGCTTCAAGAGGTTGTGTCAATTATCCTGACAGCTTTTGCTATATCTGTGGCGAACTTGTAGTGAAAAAGCAACAGCGGAAGATCACGGACTTTGTTGGAAAAGTGTATTTTGCATACTTCGGTGTAAGGGTCGGAGACCAAGACAAGTCATGGGCCCCGCATCGAGTGTGTTCAAGTTGCATGGAAGGACTCTGCATGTGGTCTAAAGGTAAGGTGAAATCTTTTCGTTTTGGAGTGCCTATGATATGGGGGGGGGCCCCAAAACCACAGCGATGACTGCTACTTTTGTCCGTGCAACATACAGGGGTACAGCTTAAAAAACAAAAAAGAAATCTTCTACCCAAACCTTGAATCTGCACTGCGCCCTGTGCCTCACGGACCTGACATTCCCATATCCTTGCCTCCAGAAAGGCTAGACTATGTGCCTGCACCCTCAGGGAACGAGTCAGATGACAATGCTGATGACTATTTTCAAGTCGGCCCCAGCTGTTTTCACAATCAGAACTGAACGACTTGATCCGAGATCTGGCCCTTCCAAAAGATTCTGCTCAGTTGCTTGGCTCTAGACTTCAGGAGAATTTGTTAACACCTGGTACTTCTTTCTATTGGTTTCGAAACCAAGAGAAAGACTATGTGCCTTACTTTTCTCAAGACGGTGAACTTGTTTACTGCTCCGATGTCCCCAGTTTGATACAAATGTTCAAAATTCAGCATGAGGCGGAAGATTGGACTCTTCATTGACTCACCACAAAGAAGTCTGAAAGCTGTACTTCTTCACGACGACAACAAATACACCTCTATACCAGTTGGATATTCCGTTCATTTGAAAGAGAGGTATGAGAATTTAGCCTTGATCCTGACCAAGCTTAACTACAAGGAATACGAATGGACCATCTGTGGCGATCTGAAAGTGCTCTCTATGATCCTTGGTCAACAGGGTGGCTACACCAAGTACTCTTATTTCCTCTGCAAATGAGACAGTCGTGCTAAAGCCAAGCATTAGACTCAGAAGGTGTGGCCAAGCAGGACGCTAAAAGTAGGGATAAAGAACGTGCACTTCGAATCTTTGGTGGACCCAAAAAAAGTACCCCTGCCTCCACTTCACATCAAACTTGGCATCATGAAGCAGTTTGTGAAAGCCCTGCCAAAAGATGGTGATACTTTCAAGTACCTGGCAAGTAAGTTTCCACGGTTGTCAGAAGCGAAGCTGAAAGGAGTTTTCATCGGTCCTGACATTCGAAAACTCAGGAAAGACAACATTTTTGAAACCAAAATGGATGACATTGAGAGGTCGGCTTGGACATCCTTTAAAGAAGTTGTAAAGAAGTTTCTTGGCATCCAGAAAGACCCTGACTTCAAGAACATTGTAGAAAACATGCTGGAGAACTTCAAAGCCTTGTGCTGCACAATGAGCTTGAAGCTCCACTTTTGAACTCCCATCTAGGCTATTTCCCAGAAAATCTAGGCGCTGTGAGTGAAGAACAAGGAGAGAGATTCCACCAGGACATAAAGGTAATGGAACGGAGGTACCAGGGCCGGTGGAATGTGAACATGATAGCAGACTACTGCTGGATGCTGAATAGGGAGGAGCTGCAAGCAGTGCACAAGAGAAAAAGTTATAAACGGAGCTTCGAGGGGAAGAAGAAGACAAAGATTTCTGACTTTGTGGTAGCTATAACAAACATAACAAATTAATAAAATGTAAAATAAAGCTTATTTTTAAGTTTCTTGTAAATAAAGTTTTGACTCTGCTAGATCTTCTGTGTGATTTACCTGGATCTTCATCCTTACTTTGTGGGAAAACCTTACGTGATAGAGGGAAAAGCTCAGCATTTCTGAACACAGCGTATCAAAAAACATTAGAAACACCTAAAATGGTGCAGAAAAAAAAAGTATTATTTTGCAGACCTGTGTAACTCCTCTACAGGAAGACTAAGCCAGGGATGGAAGTATAACCAAAAATTCATATTTTTTAAAACTAAAGTGTATGAAAATGTAGGAGCATAACTAGCTGTTTTGCTGTGCATGCTTTCTTTTCAGTAATCTGATGTTGTAAAGAGGCATCACTGGCACATACAGCTTACTGGCTTCACTAACTGAAATGCACCATGCTACATTTGCAATGAGCACACTGGGAAGATAGAAGTGTTTTTAGTTGTGTACATAAAAAACCGTAGGTATGCCACAGTTTTTTTTTTCAATTTGGAGTTAAATGGATAAATATGGCATTGTGCACAAGATGGTTTTCGTTGTGAGGTAATGACAAATATGATGGTAGGTACTTTTTTTTCATTTTAATATATAGAAATGTTTATAAATGCAATTACTAATAACTTTATTAGTCCACTTGATACATGCTACAGTGAGGTTGGGAACTGTGTTGTCTCAGCATACTGAATAGGTAAGTCCTATACTTTTATTAATTACATAAAAGAGCTATACATATGCTAAGGCTTCTTTAGCCCCCTCCCCTCCATTTATTTCATTGAAGAAATGGCATGAGCTATAATCTGCAGGGATTGAGCAGGTACTTACTAATAAGCAGTGGTGATCATGGATGCCCACACAAGGGAGCAAAATGGGGCATTTGCCTTCCCCTGGAAATCGGTAATATCATTTCTGTTCTTGGAAGGTACTACAGAAGTTTTTGCAATAACGCTAATTCTGATTGCTAATTTTTCTGTAGAACTTCTGGATGCCTGTGTACACTGTGAACATAGGAAAAACAGGAATTTCCAGTAGAAAAAACAAAAATTTACAGAAGGTAATAATAAATTTCCCATTGCATGTTGGAGAACAAAGTGCATATGTACAGCAGTATGAAATGCAAAGAAATTAAAAATGTATCATCATTCTCTGCAGCAGCTATTCACTGAATCAAGTTTTTCCCAGAAATGTCTTGAGTGTATTTTTTCCATTTTTGGTAACCAAGTGATCTCTGGGGTTTCGTGGCACACGTAACAATTAGCCAAAATGATAAACTGAATGGCATATTTCCTTATTGTGCTAAGCTGTCTAATTTCACTTATTCATCTTTATGAAGATTTGAGTTTTGCTTTTTCTTTTCTTTAGTTGGAAGTTTAACGACCACAGTGAGCACACTAACCTAGGACAGCTGATTCCAAGAAAGAGAGAGAGAGAGCCAGTGCCATAAAGCAAACACAACATCCATGCATCACCGGGATTCAAACCCACACACACTTGGACAAACAGTCATAACTTCTGGTTTCAATTAAATTTGTGTGTTAAGAGTATGGTAAAAATGGTTAGATAACAAGAACACACAGTGAAAATCTGCATATGATGTTTCATTCAATATGCTATTTATAGTTACGATTTCTGTTTGCTCCCTCCGAAAAACTATAGCCTACTATGGGCATCCATGGTGTGATGGATTAATGTAGTGGTCCATTCTGCCTGCATTCAGTATCCAGCAGATAAGCTACATACAGCAGAGTAGAATAGAAAAAAATGTTATTCAGTTAAGTGTCAATGGTCCCATTTCACTAGACTCTTACAGAGTTGAATTCCATACTCGAACATTCTAGAAAGTTGTATTACATTATTTACGCAATGTTCTACATTTCTCAAACCACGTGGAATGTTCAAGAAAGCTCTAACATTCAGGATGGTGTAAAAGTTGAATACAATGTTCTAAATGAGAAAATGAAAAATCAGAAAAATATTATTGGGAGAATATTTTCATTCTCCAAAAACATTTTCATAAGAATATTCTCACCTCATATCACTACTGATGGCAGGTATGTTTTTCAACACTTCTAGGCATCATTAAAACTATTCGAAGCAGTCAAGTTCACCTATGAAATGGTAATTGTTTTCATAGAACTTAATCTCCTTTGCAATCCTTAATCAGAACTTTTATTTAAGTGACACAGCCTTAAAAAAACATCAAGCTTTATTAAATCATTGCTTCATATAGATTTATTGAATTATAGATATTTATAATCACAATAGCTGGTTCGCCTGTTTTAACAAAGGCAACAACAAAATATATATCAAATACACTTCAAGTTCAATGAATACACCATCACTAACTTATCAGTTAAGAATGCAAGTTGCCTTCAATTGCAGTTTCCATCAAATTCCTGTACTTTCATTTTAGATATAAAAATACTAAGGGTTTATTAAGTGCTGACTTATGGACAATATATACTTCCTGTTTTGTCTACACGAAAATTTAAAGATGCAACACTACAGGCTTTGAGGATAAATGACTCAGAGCTAATCAAAATCTATATAGATATAAAAATACTAAGGGCTGGTTTGGTGCTGATTTGTGGACACTGCATACTTCACATTTTGTCTACACGAAAATTTAAAAAGAAGCTATACTACAGGCTTTGGGGTTAAACATAGCACAGCTAATCAAAATCTATTTAAAGCAGCATAAAAATTCAGCCTTTCTCTCCCAGTTTGTAGATGGTATTGCTTAATTTGAATTAAAAGAAAACTACATAGTAGGTAGGTGTGGTTCATTCAGTGTTTACGGTAAACCACCATATATGACCTCTTAACTATTCCAATGACACATGTCACCAACATAAAATCTGCAGCTAGATATTACATGCAACAAAAACAATACAAATGTTTATAAAGTGAAATCTTGATTAAATAACAAGGAACTGTACACCAACTATACTTAAATAGTATACTATGCTAGTAATACGAATTTCTTGGTGTACAATAGAAATCAAAGTTTCCCACAATTTTTGTTACATCACTGCCTGATGTTACATTTGATTTTCCAAAGTTTATGTAGAATAGAAATCTACTTTGATTTCTATTCTACACCAAGAAATTCGGATTACTAGTATAGTTATACTATTTAAATGAAATCTTGATATTTGCAAATATTAAAAATGGAACATTCACTGGAATTACAAATCAGATGATGTAACATCAGGCAGTGAGAGATCTATGTAGGCATTAATGCAAAATATGACCTTACACAAAGGCACAGCACACTTTCTGCTTATAGGCCAGCTTATCAATTTAAACTATGAATAAGAAATATGACCAGTTTGTGATATACTTCAACAACTATTCCATGCTCTGATTTCAACCAGATTAGAACAGGAGTATGAAAAATGATCAAGGGTGGACTGCAACGTCACTTCTATATAAAAAAAAAAGAAAAATCTATATAAGATGTCCCTTTAAATATTTGTATTTAGAGAAAATCACTTTTTAAGTGTATCACACAGCTTTTTTATTTATTTCTTAACCTAAATCAGCAGTACATGTAGGCAATTCACAGATAATGCTTCATTTTGTATGTGGGGATCTGTTTTGTTAATCCAATAGCAAAGTGTAAGCATTCCAGCTGCATCAAAAGTTTTTCCTTTAAACCCAAGGGAGAAGGCTGGCCGACGTAGACCTTTAACATCAGGCACAAATGTTAAAAGTCTACTTTGGCCAGTGGTCTACAGTTATCACATTTAGCAAAGTGGGGAGAAACAAAATGACATTCAATTAGATAAAAATAGCCCATCCACTGGAATCTAATCCTTAAAAAAAAAAAAAAAAGTGGAAGGGAAGGAGAGATAGAATTAAACCTGATAGCATGACATTAGGAAAAAGCAAAAAAACAGCAGCATTAATTCTGAGCAGTATGTTGTAGGTGGTCAGGAGTGCACTCAATAATTAAAACTGAATTTTCCCACAGAACCAAGTGTAGTCATATATGAAACTACAGCCATAAACATAAATACTTGAGCAACTCAACTCATCACGAACATTGTAAATTAATCAAAGTGGAAAATACATAGCACACTTTGTCAATTTTTTTTTTTTTTTTTTTTTTTGGATTGGGGGTTTAACAGCCACCATGCGAAACTCAGTGGGCTATAAGCAATCGCCCGTCCCTAATTTAGGGGCACTGGTTCCAGGGGAAAAAGAGAAACAGTGCCGTAAGACAAGCACAACATCCATGCCTCACCGGGATTCCAACCCAGACCCTTCGCGGACGAATAGTCATAAACATTTTGTCAATGCTTATATCTGTACCATACAAAAATAACTTTCAAATCTAACTTGTATAAGCCCAGATGTGCAGTTGGGCAATAAATAACCTAAACATGCCACTTCTGAAATTCTACCTTATGGCTAGCAAATAACCTGCTAAAAACCAGTACGAGTGCAATAAATTACCATATTCCTTCATGATGTTTTCTTTTGTCTCTCATAATAATCTAGCCAGATTAGCACACTAATCTTTGTTCTTCACAAATTCAAGGGCAAATTTTCCTTTTGACAAAAAAATAGGATTAAAGAACCAATCAGGATTGTGGCATCAGACTGGATGAAACCTGGTGAAGTGACAATAACTGTGATGTTAGTGTTTTTGCACTATGACTTTTATGGAACTGCTTGTATTAGATAGAAACTATTTTGCTTTAACTTGTTTTTCACTTCCTGCATTTAATTTTGGCTGTCCACACTTAATTCCTAGTAAAACTATATAACTTTCAACAGTAAAAAAAAAAAATTCAAATGATTTGGCTTCCATTTATTATTAAACTCCCTTTCCTGCCCCCAAAAAAGGGAAGAAAATACACGAACGAAATGTTAAGTTAAACAGGCAAATAATTCTTTTAGATAATAAATCTTTCCTGTGAAGCCGTAATTTCCCTCCGTAGAACATTAGACGTAGCTATCAATTTATTGGTTTTAAAATACTTTCAAGTACTTAAAAGTTTATACAGCTAAAAGATGCCACACCTGACGGTCTTCCTAGACAAAGCCAAAACTTAAGGTATAATTTACGACGGCATAGTGCCAACTTTAAACTTCCTAAACAAATTCGATGGATCACCAGTTGATTATTACCTCTTGACCACAAATGCGTCCACCAACAATTCTATTTGATCAGAATCAAAACCACTCTTCATATTAATAAAAACAAATGACAGGTACAAACATTGTGTCCACGGTATCTACATACCTGTTTCAAAGCAGAAATCTGTTTACACAGCTATACCCAACAACACTTGGTCCATAAACCATGAACTTGGAACAAGCATGGCAGAATTTGTTGATTCGATAACGTTATTGGTGGCTTATGATTTTATATGTTTTCTCCAGTAGTTAAATTAGGTATTCATACGATTAACGATGCACCCACATACGCCAACAAGAAATAAGAATTACGCACTGCCGCCAAAAAATCAGTACATCCGAATCTCTTAAGACCACTTAAATTTTGAACACGACCACTGTCGCACTCATTTTTCCAACATATGACTTGACTAAAATTGACAACATAACAATAAACATTGCATGTAAGATGGACACTAGCCATAGATAAAACAGCTGTTATGATGCCCTTGACGACCAATCATATTGCACTTGTAAAATGACACCATAACCTCTTGCTCTGAATTCATAGATGGCTTAAAATAATTGTGTTCTAACTTTCGGCCATATGTAAGCTGACCAGAAGTTCTGAATTCTTGAGGACAGTCCTCGAATTTAGTTTACTGCCCCCAAAACGTCTGATGCCTTTGGGGACGAAAATTGTCCTCAAATGTCCTCGAATTTATACTTCTTCATTAGCTCGTGAGATTTTTAAAGAAAAGTGTTTTTAAAGATAGTTTTTGTTATACTAATTTAACATGCATCTTGTGAAAACAAATTTTTACTGTTCTTGTTTTTCCTTTTTCCGAGTTTAACGACCACCGTGAGCAACTCTAAAGACTATAAGCAGTCAACTGCTTATGGTCTTTAGAGTTGCTCACGGTGTGCCTAATTTGGGGACATTCGTTCTAGGGAAGGGAGGGAGCAAGTGCTGTAAGACAAACACACCACCCATGCCTCATTTAGGACTCCAACCCGTACCAACTTGTACGAATGGTCAGTGGCCAGCACTAAGAGCACTGCACCACTGGGTCGGCCAAATTTCGACTGTATTTGTTCTGAGTTCCTCTAGAAACTTTGGCAAAATTAAAAATTCGCCATGCGATTCGTTCATCACTCTGCAGCTTGATTTTGTTATAATTCAGCAGATATGCCTAAGGTAAAGTACAGGGTGTTTCATAAAGAATGTCCCGATTTGAAAAGTGGATATCTCGGCAACCACGACCCACCGATTAATGCGACTCGTATTATGTCTACGGGCGTGGCCCAGAGTTTGTTATGACTACCGCAAGATGGCAGCACGAGCGTCCAAAGAGTCGCTACGCTTAGTGAGTGAGAAGATGGCGTCGAGGCAACAGAAGGCGTTTTGTGTGCTTTAATTTAGCGAGGCCAAGTCCGTCCTGTCCGTGATTACGGTACAGCGTGCGTAAACGGCTTTACGGCAGTGCTCCACCAGTGAGCAAAAACATTTGTCGTTGATATCGACAATTTGAAGAAACAGAGTGCTTATGTAAGGGAAAGAGTCCTGGGCGACCAACCACCTCAGCGACGAATGTGCAACGAATTCACGAGGCGTTTCATCGAAGCCCACGGGTCTACTCGTCGTGCGAGTCGCGAACTTGCCATCCCTCATGTGACTGTTTGACGTGTTTTACGACGACGTTTGCTGCTGAAGCCGCAGATTGCAACAGGTGCAAGCTCTTCATGGAGGTGACAAAACCCAACGAAAAGGTTTTTGTGCAACTCGGTTAGAGGACATGGAGGACAACACCGTCGTACAAAGGTTGATTTTTACCGATGAAGCAACCTTTCATGTAAGCTGAAAAGTTTCACGCCACAATGTTTGCATATGGGGACTGGGGAATCCACATGAAACTCTCCAACATGAACGTGATTCACCAAAACTGAATGTTTTTTCCGCGGTTTCTGTTAGAAAGGTTTATGGCCCTTTCTTTTTGCGGACAACACGGTTGCGGGCAACTCCTATCTTGAAATGCTGAAGGACTGGCTACTTCCCCAGCTGCAGGACGACTCTGAAAATTACATTTCTCAGCAGGATGGCGCACCGCCACATTGTAACCTCCAAGTTCGTCGGTTTCTAAACGACACATTGCCTCAGCGTTGGATTGGACGCAGGGGACCCCAGGACTTGGAACTACACGCTTGGCCTCCGAGATCTCCAGACATCACACCATGTGACTTTTTTTATTCGGATACGTAAAAGACCGTGTTTATGTTCTCCCTTTACCTGCTGACTTGGATGAGCTCCGAACGAAAATCCCGGCCGCCGTAAATTCTGTGACGGAAGACACTCTCCGACGCGTTTGGGATGAATTCAGCTATCGGCTTGATGTTGTCCGTGCAGCAGGTGGAGGGCACATTGAGCATTTGTAATTGTGGTGAGTGAAACTTTATACCTTCCTTCATACTTGGCTCTTTGTTTTGTAACTATCTCACATTTGCCTTATTAAATATAGTACTTTGAAATCGGGTCATTATTTTTTAAACACCCTGTGCCGCCCCGGTGGCGCAGTGGTCTAAGCGATGGCCTCTGATCATTCGTCCGTAAGGGGTCAGGGTTCGAATCCCGGTGAGGCATGGATGTTGTGTTTGTCTTACGGCACTGGCTCTCTCCCTTCCCTGGAACCAGTGACCCTAAATTAGGGACGGGCGACTGCTTATAGCCCATTGAGTTGCTCACGGTGGTCGTTAAACCTCCAATCAAAAAAAAAAAAACACCCTGTATTTCACTTTTGCTAATATGCTATCATCATAGCTCTGCTTTGTCAGTACAAATTATCAACATTATGCGCGCTATATCTTTTTAAGACATAAATTTTCATATGTAATATCGCACTTATATAAACAATACAAATTTTGTGACCAAACAAATTTCATATTTATTTTGGGTATGCACGTGTCCCCAAATGATCTGCTGATTTTGGGGACATCACACCATTTTGTCCTCAAATCAGTGTTTCAATATTTGATCACCTTAGCCATATGCCACATTGTTCCACTGGAACTTATTCACCTCGCACTGCATCATGGGAAAGCTTTTCCGTTTCTGTGGCCCAGCAATAATTTGTTTATGTGCGTTTTCCCATTGCTTAACATGCCGTTACGTTACAAGGCTTCAGGAAAATCGCGATTTTCATAAATTTATTAACGACATGTCTAATTTTTGCTCATCGTATGGTTGTGCAAATAAATCCTGCCATGCCACCCCGGTGGCGCAGTGGTCTAAGCGATGGCCTCTGATCATTCGTCCAACCGGGGTCCGGGTTCGAATCCCGGTGAGGCATGGATGTTGTGTTTGTCTTACGGCACTGGCTCTCTCCCTTCCCTGGAACCAGTGACCCTAAATTAGGGACGGGCGACTGCTTATAGCCCATTGAGTTGCTCACGGTGGTCGTTAAACCTCCAACAAAAAAGCCGCCCCGGTGGCGCAGTGGTCTAAGGCGCTGGCCTCTGATCATTCGTCCGTAAGGGGTCCGGGTTCGAATCCCGGTCAGGCATGAATCTTGTGTTTGTCTTACGGCACTGGCTCTCTCCCTTCCCTGGAACCAATGACCCTAAATTAGGGACGGGCGACTGCTTATAGCCCATTGAGTTGCTCACAGTGGTCGTTAAACCTCCAATCAAAAAAAAAATCCTGCCACCTAAATTGTATAGAGGAAGGAACAACTTTCCTTAATTTTCCTCTGAAAAGGACCAAATTGTCAAAGGAATGGCTGTATTAAATGAAACAAAATGAATTCCATCCAAATGTGCATCCTCTAATATGTTCTGCCCACTTTAGCGAAAAAGGTTTTAGATATTATGACACTACGAATCAAAGGCAGTTGAAACCTTGTAGTGTTCCTTCGAATTTAGATTTCAAAAAAAAAAAAAAAAAAAAAAAGAGGTAGGAGAGAACTGATTGTGGATCGGTAAATTACGAATTAAGTTTTAAGTTTTTTCCTCAACGAACGAAAGAAACATATCTATAATTTCTTTTTGATTTAATGCTACCCATTCATTAATTTTTAATCAGATTAACTAGCGTGCGATCACTAGTTGCCGCCCCGTGACGCAGTGGTCTAAGCGATGGCTTCTAATCATTCGTCCGAGATGGGTCCGGGTTCGAATCCGTGAGGCATGGATGTTGTGATTGTCTTACGGCACTGGCTCTCTCCATTCCCTAGAACCAGTGGCCCTAAATTAGGAACGGGAGACTACTTACAGCATGGTGGTCATTAAACCCCCAATAAAAAAAAAACCTAGTTTGTTTCCAAATTATGTATTTGCCTGGGCTTCTAAGTGTTTTGTTTTGAAAAAAATGGTACTCAAACTTAAGTTTATGTTTTGTATGTTTCGCCAAAGTCTGACAATGAAACCATTAAAATTAAATATACCGTGTACGAGAAATGCTACATTAAAACACGGTGACTAATGGCGATGCTCTCCTGAGTCATGCGAAATAAGTATCGAACACCATAAATTTCTTGGTATATTTTTGCAACTTTGATTTGTTCTTCTAAGAAATTAATTTCTTCTTCGCCGTGTAGCTCTATTAATTCGTTGGCAGACTCCATGATGTTAAGATTGTAAAAATTAGCCAAAGGTGAGGGATAATCAAATAGCAAAAACTTTGAATCAGCAGCCATGTTGGTGAGCAGAAATCCACTTCCGACGTCACATGAATAAGGTCGAAGGTCTGTTGGTAAAAGGAAACCTTTTTAGATTTTACCATAGACCCGGATAAATACCTACGGCTTTACTTGAGCGGTATATGAAGGCCGCGGGTGGCCTAGTGGGCAACGTTCGTGACTGTCACGGAAAGTACGTCAGGTTCGATCCCAGCAGGTACGAATGCTCGATCCACTAAATATCCACCGTGCATCGGATGGGCACGTTAAGCCGTCGGACCCCGGGTACTGGCCCCTCGGTAATAAATAAGGACGTCTTCCTCCCCTCTCTACTTCGCTTCCGTGTCACTTTCCTATCGGGCACTCTAGCCCAAATCTCCTAGCTTCCTATTTCTAAGGGTTGTTTAAGACCTGGGGTCAGACACTCCCTTCCTAAAATCCTCTACATATGATCATGTTCGAAGAGCGGTATATGACGTCAGAAAAAATATTGAATTTTTTGAGTAATTGGAGGTTTAACGACCACCATGAGCAACTCAATGGACAATAAGCATTCTCTAATTTAGGGCCGCCGCCCCGGTGGCGCAGTGGTCTAAGCGGTAGCCTCTGATCATTCGTCCGAAATGGGTCCGGGTTCGAATCCCGGCGAGACATAGATGTTGTGTTGTCTTACGGCACTGGCGCCGCTCCGGTGGCGCAGTGGTCTAAGCGGTGGCCTCTGATCATTCGTCCGGAAGGGGTCCGGGTTCGAATCCCGGCGAGACATGGATGTTGTGTTGTATTACGGCACTGGCGCTCTCCCTTCCCTGGAACCAGTGACCCTAAATTAGGGTCGGGCGACTGCTTGTAGCCCATTGCGTTGCTCGCGGTGGTCGTTATACCTCCAATAAAAAAAATGTGGAACAGTTAATGCTAACGGTGCCAAAACGTATTTTCATACAAAAAAAAACACAAAAAAAACCCACGAAAAAACTAGTTTACAACCTATTGCGTTACCTTATTTTTAATTGGCACAAAAAATATGTATGATTACTTTTTTCACAAACTGTCTGGATAGGATAGATTCGCCGCCCCGGTGGCGCAGTGGTCTAAGCAATGGCCTCTGATCATTCGTCCGAAAGGGGTCCGGGTTCGAATCCCGGTGAGGCATGGATGTTGTGTTTGTCTTACGGCACTGGCTATCTCCCTTCCCTGGAACCAGTGACCCTAAATTAGGGACGGGCGACTGCTTATAGCCCTTTGAGTTGCTCACGGTGGTCGTTAAACCTCCAGTCAAAAAAAAAAGGATAGATTCAGCCGCTCCGGTGGTGCAGTGGTCTAAGCGCAGGTTTATGACCATTCTTCTGGGTTCGAATCACAGTGAAGCATGGACGTTGTGTTTGTCCAACGGTACTGGCTCTCACCTTTTCTTTCAGCCAGTGGCCCTAATCATCGAGTTCCTCACAGCGGTAGTAAAACCCTCGTAGCCGCGCAGTGGTCCAAGCGATGGTTTCTGACTATTCGTTAGAGATGGGTGCGGGTTCGAATCCGGTTGAGGCATGGATGCTGTGTTTGTCTTATGGCGCTGGCTCTTTTCCTTCCCTGGGACCAGTGGCCCTAAATTAGGGACGGGCGACTGCTTACAGCCCACTGAGTAGCTCACGGTGGTCGTTAAACCTCCAATAAGAAAAAACCTCATACAAAAGATATGGATAGATTTACAGTTTTGTTAACGAACTTGAAATTTTGATTTTATTTTCACTCTCCCTCCTCGCCCAGATTTTTGTTTTCTTTATTTTTGAGATTTTGATTCTCAGTAAGCTCCGTTCTGGTGAATTAATATACATATTCAAAAAATTAGTGGACCCAATGAATCATTGTTGGATCTAGAACGTAATACTTAGCTAACTTTTCACTTTTTCTTAATTCGTTAAGAATTAGCCCCCCACCCCCAGGTGTCCGAGTGGTCTGAGTCGCTGCGCTGGCTTCCAGCCATTTGTTCGAGATGGCCCGAACAAGGTATTGGTGGCTTGTTTGTCTGATGGCACTAGCTCTTCCCCTCCTTCAAACTAGTCAAAGCCGTCTCGAATACTAGCAGACCTCAGTCCTTGATCCGTAACGTCACCATTAGGGTCACAACAAACTCTGCCGTGACTGCCAGTTATAAATTTCGGTAAATGCAAAAAATATGGCAAAAATCAAACGGCAAACACTTTATGATCCATAATTATTTCATAACTAGAAACTAATTCAGTCACAAAAGAGCTTTAACCTTTTCTTTTTACATCAATGGGTTGTTGCTTTGCACAAATTCGCCGGTATTACCGTAGGCGGTAGCACGTCAAAACATCACAAGTCAAAACATCGCGCGACATAACATCGCGGGCATAACATCGCAGGTCAAAACATCGCAAGCCATAACACTGCGGACACAAAACATCGCAAGTCAAAACATCGCGGTGACAAAACATCGTGGTGACAAAACATCGCGGTGACAAAACATCGCGGTGACAAAACATCGTGGTGACAAAACATCGCAAGCCATAACATCGTGGTGACAAAACATCGCAAGCCATAACATCGCGGCCACCCCGGTGGCGCAGTGGTCTAAGCGATGGCCTCTGATTATTCGTCCGAAAGGGGTCCGGGTTCGAATCCCGGTGAGGCATGGATGATGTGTTTGTCTTATGGCACTGGCTTTCTCCCTTCCCTGGAACCAGTGACCCTAAATTAGGGACGGACGACTGCTTATAGCCCATTGAGTTGCTCACGGTGGTCGTTAAACTTCCAATCAAACAAACAAACAAATAACATAGCGAGCCATAACATTTCAGGATATGGCATTAATTAAACGGCTTTTTTTCTTTTCATTTTTTTCTTTTGTACAGGGTGTCCGAGAATTATTGGACACATTACAAAATTATGTACAAAAAAAAATTATGAGTATTGTCTGTTTTTCTATGTCACGTATTACTAACACTGTTTCTATATTTTTGTTCTTGCAGAATTGTTATTCTCAGAATCCGATAGATGGCGCTAGGTGTGGCCTGGTGAGGAATGTATAAGAAATGCGCAATCAGTAGTCATGTCATCTGTACAGCAGAAGGCAATGTGTGTGTTATGGCTTGCGGAGTTAAAGTATGTTATTAAAGTTAAAAGACGGTACCGTTTAGAGTATGGTTGTAATCCTCTGTCAACGAATTCAATTAAGCGGTTGATGAAACAGTTTAAAGAAGCTGGCAATGTGGAACATCGTGGAGAAGCCGGTAGGCCTAGCGTCAGCAGTGAGACGGTTGACCAAGTTAATGAAAGTTTCCGACGTAGCCCCAGGAAATCCGTTCATAAAGCAAGCAGAGAACTGTGCATTCCGAAATCGACAGTTCACGATATCTTGAACAAGAAATTAAAGTTTCATGCTTACAAAATTCAAATAGTGCAAAAGATGCATGTAAATGATCACACTCTGCGATACGATTTCGTTGTGGACATGTTGAATCGAGTGGAAAACGACGAAAACTTTCTCAGTACACTCATTTTTAGTGATGAATCCACATTTCATGTATCAGGTATTGTGAATCGTCACAACTGTAGGATTTGGCCCAGTGAACCACCTCATGCTGCTATTGAACTGGAACGTGATTCTCCAAAAGTTAATGTATGGTGCGCCCTATCAAAAAGAGAAGTGATTGGCCCTTTCTTTTTCGGCGAAAAAACCATAAATGGTGACATTTACTTGGATATACTAGAAAATTTCGTTATAGCCCAGATCAAAAGATATGACAGCGAAGTTTTCCAACAAGACGGCGCGCCTCCGCATTGGTCAACGTGTGTACGTAAGTGCCTAAATGAGCATTTCCCCAACATATGGATTGGGCGTGGTGGTCCCATTCCGTGGCCTCCTCGCTCTCCAGATTTAACTCCATTGCATTATCAATATAGACATTTGACGTGGACTAGGAACATCAAACAGAAGTCATCTCTCTTTCCACGTTTATAAGAGAGTCACGGAAAAATTTTCATTGGCCGCCACAGGGACACTGGAAGACCCTGGGTTTCCGTGACTCACTTATAAACGTGGAAAGAGCGATGACTTCTGTTTGATGTCCATTGGATTATTTCATGTGGGGTTTTGTGAAGGATCGTGTCTATCAGACGCCTTGTACTGATTTGCAGGACTGAAGCAGCGTATGACAGCTGCTATTAATTCCATAACTCCTCAGATGCTTGCCAATACACGGCATGAAATCGAGTGTTACTTGGACGTACTATGAGGAACCAAGGGATCTCACATCGAAATTTATTAACTTGTGTAGTTACATTGTAAGTTAGTACAGTCAGTTTCTTTCTATCTGTTTAATGTTTTGTTTTATATAATTTTGTAATGTGTCCTATAATTCTCGGACACCCTGTATTTTTCTCAACATTTGATCTTTCGTAGGAAAAATTAGTTCAGAGACTGGTTTAATTTGCAGAAGACTAATATGTGGCACTTATCAAAATATTTCCAATTTAGAACCACCAAATTTGATATACTATTTCATGGTACTCTAACTTAGACGGTAGACAGTTTCTGGAACGGGTCGGGGCCCAGGTTCAAGGGGCTCTATGCAAAATTTTCGTAAGATCTGCAGTTTTCAATGTAAAACCTCCAAATTTGATATACTATCTCATGGTGCTCTAATTTGGACGGTAGACCGTTTTTGGAACTGGTTGGGGCTCGGGTCAAGGGGCTCTATACAAAATTTTCGTAATATCTACAGTTTTCGATTGAAAACCACCAAATCTGATATATTATCTCATGGCACTCTAATTTAGACGGTTTTTGGAACAGGTCGGAGCCCGGGGTCAAGGGGCCCCTTTACGCAATGTTCGTCAAATCTACAGTTTCCAATTTAGAACCACTAAATCTGGTATACTATCTCATGGTACTCTAACTTAGACGGCATACAGTTTTTGAAAGGTCGGGGACCGGGGTCAAGGGGCTCTATGCAAAATTTTCGTAAGATCTACAGTTTTCAATGTAAAACCTCCAAATTCGGTATACTATCTCATGGTGCTCTAATTTAGACGGTAGACGGTGTTTGGAACTGGTCGGGGCCCGAGGTTAAGGGGCTCTATTTTCGTCAAATTTAGAGTTTTCACCTTAGAACCATAAAATTCGGTATACTATCTCATGGTGCTCTAATTTAGAGGATAGACGGTTTTTGGAACGGGTGGGGGCCCGAAGTCAGGGGGTCCTAACGCTATTTTCGTCAAATCTACAGTTTTCAATTAGAACCACCAAATTCGGTATACTATCTCATGGTGCTCTAACGTAGACGGTAGACGGTTTTTGGAACGGGTCGGGCCCGGGGTCAAGGGGCTCTATACAAAAGTTTCGTAAGATCTACAGTTTTCAATTTAAAACCACCAAATTTGATATATTATCTCATGGCACTCTAACTTAGACGGTTTTTGAAACGAGTCGGGGTTTGGAGTCAAGGGGCCCTACGCAAAATTTTCGTAAGATCTACAGTTTTTAATTCAAAACCACCAAGTTTGGTATACTATCTCATGGTACTCTAACGTAGACGGTAGACGGTTTTTGGAACGGATCGGGGACAAGGGTCAAGGGACCCCCATACAAAATTTTAGTAAAATCTGCAGTTTTCAATTTAGACGGTTTTGACGTAGAATACGTCTATCATTTCGTTGCCGTGGTAGGTCCCTCATTAAAAATCCGTGTGCCCCAAAGAAGTGTACACCCGACTTCCTTTAACAATTTCAAAGCGATAAAAGCCAGCAAAAATATAATAACTGAGTTGAAGGTCCAAAGAGTCTAACGAAAAGCGTTCAAGATCAGATGACGCAACAGTGACCGGCGCGGGCGTCCGTCATTTTGTGGTTAAATCGGCGCTCGGCACGCGCGATGAAGTTAGTAACCGCGACATGATAGCACGTACCGCGTGGTGCCATTCGTTTCGTCTACGCGAGATCTATCGATATCTGTAATAATATTTGTAAGAAAACTTGATTAAGTGTGGAAAAAATTGAGAAATATTTGAGAACTTTGTGAAAATTTCCGAAATGTCTCAATATCTTAATTTAAAAAAGGTTCAAGCCTACTGCAAACGCAAACAAGAAGGAAGAATGACTAAAAAAAAACAACCGAACAAGCTCAGAATGTCCGAGGTTGAGCGTAAGAGAGTCTATTGACAACGTAAGAAGGACGAGCGCCGCGAGCCGCAACCTAGTACGTCTAATGCTCCCGTCGAGCTTATGGAGATAGATACGCCCGAAAACACTCAAGAAAATGTAATCGAGTCGATGGAGTTTGGACATAGTGTGACTTCAGAACATTCGCAAGAGGAGATCCCCAGAAGAGATAGCGCTTCGAGCCAACAACTTGTGCGGGAGGCAACAGTAATAACAGAAAAGAATGAAGTACAGCGAATGCGTGCTCACAGGCAAGATTCACAAGAAGACAGAGACTGAGATGGCAGCCGCCGAGCTCGGAGTTGACGTGAGAGACATTGACCAAGTGCGCCGATCAAATGAGTTTCATAACATTTGGCAAGCAGCGACTGAACACTTCAAAAGGCGCGTTCTTTGAAAATGAATTCGGATTCGCGTGCGACGTTTGCGATCGCTTGTGGTTCAAAAAAGATGTGGAATCGGTGACAGCGAAATCCATTTCAATCCTTCACGCCCAGTTCCCGAATGAGGACGTCGCGAAATTTGAGGTTTGCAACTACTGTCGCACACGCTTGTACAAAAGCAAGATTCCTCCTCTCTCGAAATCAAACGGCTTCAGATATCTGCCAAAGCCGAACCACCTGCCTCCTCTCGGCGTGATCACGTAGAGATTAATTTCGCCGCACTTGCCTTTCATGCAAATACGTCGATTAAGACACGAAAGCGCTCATGAAATCATCGGACAAGTCATAAACGTGCAGGTCGACATTAATACCATGGTCACGTTTCTGCCGCGCCAGCTTGACGACGAATACTCGTTCAACGTAAACATAAAGACGAATTTGATCCAGAAATCCACATACTTGAGTGGATTCGTTAAGAAGAGCGTTGTCAGGGTTTGGCTGCGATTCCTCGTCAATCTCTTGCATTCACTCATTTCTAACCCCCACTCGACACCCAACAGTCACGCGACGTATTCTATGCCCAAAAGACCTGCGGCTGTGGCTCCGACACAGCCCCTGCCAATTTTTGGAAGGGGTAGGGGCCCGGGATCAAAGGGATCCCCATTCAAAACTTTCGTTAAAAGTTCCATTTTTTACTTTTAAGAACTGCAACACAATTCAGCACTAAAATATCCAACCTACGGTCTAAGTGTGAGACCGTAGATAACAATAAAGTAAAAAAAATATCCGGTTAATGGTGTATTAAAAACACACAAATTAATAAACGTTAGCATTCACCCCCAACGGGCGGCCTATCAGGCAGAAATACAATGTAATGTAAATAGAGAGCTCCAGATATTCAAAATTCAAAACGGTAAGAAAAAGATGATCAATGCCAATGTCAAGCCGCATGCACGCGACATTACATAGGTACATTGCATTCAGTGTCTCAGGATTCTCAGAAGCACACGCCAGATGTACGGCAGTTCTATGCAACCAGAAGGTTTTGAAGTGAAAGGCGAAGAACACAAAGTTTACAAATTGGACAAACCTATATGTGTTTTTTTTTTTTTTGATTGGAGGTTTAACGACCACCGTGAGCAACTCAATGGGCTATAAGCAGTCGCTCGTCCCTAATTTAGGGTCACTGGCTCCAGGGAAGGGAGAGAGCCAGTGCCGTAAGACAAACACAACATCCATGCCTAACCGGGATTCGAACCCGGACCCCTTACGGACGAATGATCAGAGGCCAGCGCCTTAGACCACTGCGCCACCGGGGCGGCGATGTGGTTTAAAGCAAGCAGCAAAAGCGTGGAATAATTCAATAGAACAAACGTTGGAAAGTCTTGGATTTACTAAAAGCAAGGCCGATTGTTGTCTATTTTTCAAAACAGAAAAAGAAAATCCTGTGTATTTAATTCTGTACGTAGACGACATTTTGATCAGCTCTAAAAATGTTGCAGAAATAAAAAGTGTAATAGAAGAATTGCAGAAAAGGTACGAAGTGACAAAAATTTAGGTGAAGTGCAGTACTACTTAGAAATTGAAATGCAAAAAAACGAAGATGGAAGTTTTCATTTAAGCCAAAGGAACAAAATTCAAGAAATGGTTGAAAATTTTGGATTAAAGGAAACAAAACCAAGTAACACTCCCATGGAAACTGGATACTATAAGCTTGAAAGAGAAGAAGATGCATCACCAAACAACCACAAATATAGACAAGCAATAAGATCTCTGTTATAGCCGACCCGGTGGCGCAGTGGTCTAAGGCGCTGGCCTCTGATCATTCGTCCGTAAGGAATCCAAGTTCGAATCCCGCCGGTCAGGCGTGGATGTTGTGTTTGTCTTACGGCACTGGCTCTCTCCCTTCCCTGGAACCAGTGACCCTAAATTAGGGACGGGCGACTGCTTATAGCCCATTGAGTTGCTCACGGTGGTCGTTAAACCTCCAATAAAAAAAAATCTCTGTTATACATCTCTACTATCACAAGACCTGATATCTCTACTGCTGTGCATATTTTGAGTAGAAGGTGTCAAAACCCAAGGCAAAGAGACAGGGCAGCTGTTAAAAAGGCAATAAGATATCTAAAAGAATCAGAAGACAAGAAAATGAATATTTGTATATACACTGAGGGAAAAAAATTCCCAACACCAAGAAGGGGTTGTGTTAAATAAACGACAGTTGGTAGGCGGTGAGAGTACATCTGTAAAATGACGTCTATGCAAATTTCGCGCTCGGCGCATACGTGTGGTGCTAGTAGCGCCCCTCGGAACGTGCAAAGCAGGTTTGCTGTAAATACGTGCTGTAACGTTCGTGAGCGTTAGTTATCGTTGAGATTCGACGTAGGGTGTTGATGTTAGTCAAGAACGCCTTTAAGATACTGATTTCTTTGTCCCGTTCCGCCAATGTTTCTTGGCTCCACGGGGACTAATGGAACACCTTGGATTTTATTTTGAAATGTTGCCACAATTATCCTGCCTTGAGACGCCGGTTCGGACCCTGGCCACCCCGTGGCCCAGAGACCAGCCCGCGATGACGTGCTGGCAGGCGACCTGGCGTACCTTATCTGGGTTCCCGCTCTGTCTGGCGGGATAGGTCGCTAAATAATTTAGGGTTGACTGGGAGATTGTCTTGCCCTCGAACTTTTTTAGGGGAATAATTTCCCTTTATTTTCTAACACAAAAATCTACACACATCTATACACTGTCCTCATGCTTAGGACTCACAACATTGAGAGATTTAAAAGAGTATTTACATAGTATGTACACTGGAGGTTATTTTGTCTGCTTGCCCACAGACTTTTGCCCTCATTCCTATTCCGAATCGCTTTCGGTGTGCACGTGCACCTCTTGCGTTTCGGTCCCCGTTTGACTGGGGAAAATCAGGTGTTGCTGGAGGGTTAGCCTCTCAACTAGGGCTATTATCCCCCTCCTGTGAACGGAGGATTGGATGAGCAGCTCCAATCGTCGCGTTCTTTGCCCACCTGGGATCAGTGTGTTTCTCCATTCGGCGAAGCCGCTGCATTCAAGCACGCAGTGTTCTATGCTTGTCGACCTATTTCCACAGGGACAAGTGCAGTTCTTGATGGCAAATCTGCCCAGGTATTCAGGGCTGATGCCATGGCCACTGAGTACTTGATTCGGGAACTTGTTAGTCTGTGCACGTTTGGTCGAGACCTTCGGAAACACTCTGTGTGTCTTCCGCCCTGTCTCTCCCGTGCCCCATCTGACCTGCCATTCGGTCATGGTCTGTCGTGCTAATGCTGCACGGATACTCCTTCGCGGCGTTCTGCATTGCACGTCAACCTTCTCTTTCAGCGTAGCTGCCTTCACCAGCTGGTCCGTCCTTTCGTTTCCCTGGGTCCCGACATGGCTTCGTACCCAGTGGAAACTAACTGCCCCATCTCCTTCTGCCCTCAAGAGGGTTTTAATCCTCTGGACGATGGGATTTCTTCCCCTGAATCTACTCAGAGCCTGCAGTGATGCTGCCTCACTGTCAGAGTAGAGTTTTATCCTTTCGTCGCTACGCCTGGGGAGTGCCCAGGTGAGTGCCTTTTCTATCGCCAGAAGTTCTGCTTGGAAGACAGAAGCGTTCTGCGATAGTTTCACGCATTCTGCAGTTGCTTCGTTCCCATCCGAGAACGCACAGAAGCCTGCTCCCACTTGTCCCTTCAACTTTGAGCCGTCCGTGAATAGCTCATGCCCAACTCCCGTGGGCTTCTCCTTGTCCCACGGTGGACAAATTTTCTCAGCCGGGTGGATCTGCCAGTCCACGCTTTCCAGCTCCATGTTGGAGGCTCGATGTGGCACACCGAGAAGGTAGGCATCCTCTGACAAACGGCCGGTCTAGAACGCCTTTAAGAAGACGAAGAAGCCATTATCAACAGCTCACGGAGTTTGAACGAGGTCGTGTAATAGGGCTACGAGAAGGTGGATTTTCTTTCCGCAATATTGCAGAACGACTTGGCAGGAATGTAGCCACTGTGCATGATTGTTGGCAGCGGTGGTCAAGGGAAGGTACTGCCTCAAGAAGACCGGGTTCCGGCCGGCCACGTGGCACTACTGAGAGGGAAGACCGCCGTGTACGGCGTATGGCAGTGGCGCATCGTACTGCGTCTGCGGCAGCAATTGGAGCTGCAGCTGCCACCACAGTGACACAACGAACTGTTACAAATCGGTTACTTGAAGGACAGCTCCGGGCCAGACGCCCTGTCGCGTGCATTCCACTTACTCCAAACCACTGCCGTTTGCGACGTCAGTGGTGTCAAGCTAGAGCTCATTGGAGGACGGAGTGGAGATCTGTTGTGTTTTCGGATGAAAGCCGGTTCTGCTTGGGTGCCAGTGATGACCGTGTGTTGGTTATAATGAGGCCAGGTGAGCGCCTGCAACCAACCTGTCTGCGGCCGAGACACACTGGACCTGCACCTGGAGTTATGGTCTGGGGAGCAATTTCCTATGACAGCAGGAGCACTCTCGTGGTTATCCCACGCACCCTGACGGCACAGTTGTACGTCGGTCTGGTGATTCAAACTGTTGTGCTGCCATTCATAAACAGCATTCCAAGGGGTGTTTTCCAACAGGATAACGCTCGCCCGCATATCGCTGTTGTAACCCAACATGCTCTACAGAGTGTCGACATGTTACCGTGGCCGGCTGGATCACCAGATCTTTCACCAATCGAGCACGTATGGGACATCATTGGACGACAACTCCAGCGTCACCCCCAAGCAGCATTAACCGTCCCTGTATTGACCGACCAAGTGCAACAGGCACGGAACTCCATCCCACAAACTGACATCCAGCACCTGTACGACACAATGCGTGAACGTTTGCATGCTTGCATTCAACATTCTGGCGGTTACACCGGTTATTAATGTACCAGCATTTCACATTTAAAATGGCTCTTCACGCGCTTACATTACGCTGTGATCTTAAAACCTTAATCGATTAAATATGTTACCTATACAAATGTATTGCCGGCATTTCATTCCTCTACAACTACTTTTTCGTGGTGTTGGGATTTTTTTCCCGTCAGTGTATTTTGTTGATGCATAAGTTCATGCCTTTTTCACCGTGCTACAAGAATGTATTACATCAGAAGGGAAAACATAATCAATCAAATATGCATTCCTCTCCCCCATTGTTTACGATGGTGTCCCAACGTCTGGATAGGTCTGCAATGCCATTCTTGAAAAAACGTGCAGGTTTTTCTGCGAAGAAATCATCAAGGAAATTCTGGAGATCAATATCATTGTTGAACGTTCTGCCACGGAGTGCATTCGACAGAGATTGGAACAGGTGATAGTCTGAAGGGGCGACATCTGGGGAATAGGCCGGGTGTGGAAGGATCTCCCATTTCATGTCCTGAATGGCCATTTCGGTCATGTGTTTGCACTGTGAGTGCGTGCGTTATCATGTTGGAGAAGGACACCATGAAGCCGATGTGGCAGATTCTGCAGAATTGCTCCCTCCACACGGCGAAGTTGCTTACAATAGAGTGTAGCGTTGATGGTCCGATTCCTAGGCAGCATTTTGCATTGAATAATGCCTTCCATGTCCCACCAGACACACAACATGATCTTCGCAGGACGAAGGTCATGTTTGGACGTGGTGTGGTCGTCTTGTTTGGGGTTAACCATTCCCTCCGATGCCTGAAATTCCCCTACAAGCACCACTTTTCATCTCTAGTAACAATACGTGACAGAAAGGGTTTGTGTTGCTGAGAACATTCGCGATAACGGACGAGCAAGGAACCACATATGGCAACACGCTGATTCTTGTTGTCCTCGGTGAGAGTGTGAGGCACCCAACACCCTAATTTCTGGATCTTTCCCATACGTTCCAGGTGTCGCACCACGGTGGCCTGATCACAGTCCATCTCAGTAGCCAATTCGCGTGTGGTTTGACGCGAATCCAAGTGGATGAGATGGTTCAAACGATCGTCATCCAAGTGAGATGGACAACCTGAGCGTGGAGAGTCGTTGAGGACAAAAATTGCCACCTCGGAACCAACCGCTCAAATCATTTGCGGGCTGCATCCTCCCCATACATAGCACAAATTTGTCGAGTAGCCTCGGCAGCTGTGGATCTCTTGTTAAAACTCGTAGAGGAGCAGATGTCAGAAATGTTCATTCCTCTCTACTTGACACTCCATACTTCCAGACCTGAAAACCAAAAAACCATTAACCACAAAAATCGCACAACGCAATATGATTTAGATACACGATATTACTAGCTACATTTTGATATGCAACTGGCCATCTGCACCTTCACTACTGACCTGGAAAACACTCGTGAAATAAAACGGCATGAACTTATGCATCAACCTAATATATACATATAGAAAATCACAGACACATAGACGTAGAAAATGTCTGTGCGTTTTTGTTTGTGTAAATTCGCCCAGACTTGAAACGCTGAACACCGTGTTCCCCCAAAACAGATCATCTACTTTCACCACTGATATTTTCCCACATCTCATAACTGAACTCAGCCACATCTCAGATACTCCAACCAAGCAAGAAGAACTACATAAGATACGACAGCAAACAAAAGCAGCAGGATATAAGGCGCAATTAATTGAAAAGCTAATCCACAGGTAACCGCCAATATGACAGATACGTATTCAGCTCGCCAAAGACCGCCCCTTCAATATATCGGAGCATGTCCTTATGTACTTCATTTTACATTCTTCCCTGATGAATGCTCTAAGAGATATGGACTCAGCACAGGAGTTACAGCTCCCAAACCTTTCGCCGACTGTCTTGCATCGAGAAGAAACAAAGATACGAACCTTGATGATGCTGGAGTTTATGTGATCTCCCTAGAATACACCGACGGCAAAAACAAAGAATATGTAGAACTTACAAAAAAATCCTTCCGCCTCCGTTTGGCAAAACATAAAAGAGATGTGCGCCTATAGGTAAACTCACAGCAGCCCTAGCTATAGATGTCAAACAACACTCCGCAATCCTAAAATAGAATATGCTGAGAAAATTGGCAGTATACACTAATCACAGAGCTATGGCCATCAGATAAACGCTTGAGATTATGCTAAACCCGAACCCTTGTAATGACGATATCTCAATGGAAATTCCTCACGAATGGCGAACGTTACTACGCGCAATGAGTCGATAGTCCACCATTTATATCGTGCATAGCACGTGGAATACATTCTGGACTTTATTTAATTCTGTTTCAAAATATTTTCTATTGTTTTGTATAACTGTATGTTTTAATATTAGTCGCTTGCCTTAAGCCTGAAGAAGCCATCCAGGATGGCGAAAGCTTACTAGTTTAACATATATCTATAAAATATACGCTGATTAAACGGATTAGTTCTTTATTATTTCTATTTGGTTAATTTTAAATATGGAGCTTATTTGGTTAATTTTAAATTCCAACATTTCATAACTGAACTTATTTGGTTAATCTCTCTATATATAAAAGTGAAAGTTTGTATGTTTGTTTCGCATACGTTCCTTAACGGTTTGATGGATTTGCACCAAAATTGGCATACATACTCTTCATCACCCAGATTAAAATACAGGCGGGACGATTTTTATAAATTCCATCCCTCAGGGGGTCAAATGGGTTTTTACTGGGCCCTCTATAGACTGGGTGCAAGTCGGCTGCTGCAGTATACTCCGCGTGTCAGAGCAACGGCCGTCAGGTGACGCCTCACTCTTCGCAAGCTTCCGCGGTTCAGGCATACGGGGAAGAGTCCGATTTTTGAAAACACAACACACCGGCGGAACATATTGTCATCAGTATTTTTTTGCTTATAGCATTTTCTTTGTAAGGATTAGGTTTCATTAGACTCCCACCAATTGGCGCAGGTGTCTCAAATATGGGTGGAGCTACAGATTCCCACCAATAGGCGTGGTCTTCTCAAATAGCATCAAGGTTAAGTTGAAGTTAAAGCAGACGGTCTTCTTCATACGTAAAATTTAAATACAAGATTAGTATTGGTATAGATAAGAGAAATAGCCTATGTCCACAGGAAAGAAGTAAGCTTCCCAACGGTGAAAAAATTATCCGAATGGGTTTAGTTTTCAAGATTAGTAAAAAAATACCGTATATTATCGTGAACTACTTTGTTTCACGTTGGGTGTGATCAGGTTGTTTGTAAACAAAGCGGAACGATACATGGGAAATTGGAAACTACTTGAAAGCGATGTTATTCGGTAGTACAGCCAAAAAATAATAAAAAAAATAGTAAAAAAATAATAAAAAATAATAATAAGTAAAAGAAATAGCCTATGTCCTCCGGAAAGCTTCCCAACGGTGAAAGAATTATCCAAATTGGTTTAGTTTTCGAGATTAGTAAAAAACAATTCCGTATATTATCGTGAACTACTTTCTTTCACGTCGAGTTTTTAGGGCTCAGAACGGCCATTATAAATTGTGATTTTTATAATAAAATTTTCATCAAGTGTGGTGAAATGCCTCCAAAAAAAAAAAAAAAAAAAAAAGACGCGAACCCATCGGACAAGTTCAGCCGAAAGCAAAGAAAGTAAAATTACTTCGAGAGAGTGAGACAACCGAACAACATGATCGAAGACTTATGGATCAGTGGGAAAGGGCCAGTGTATCTAGGGCGTCAGAGACCTTGGAACAGCGTGAGGCCCGACTTGAAGAAAAGCGGGAAAGAGCCATCAGTACATCAAGGGCTACAGAGACCTTGGAACAGCACGAGGCTCGAATTCATTCAAAAGCAGAATAAAGGAAACGCTATACATCAAGGGGGGGGGGGGCAAGACATTCCAATTTTTTGCTGGAAGGTTTTCACTATGATACTCACAAGGACTATGATCAACATCCAAATGTTATTATTGGAAGAATGGACCGAATATGTAGTTACTGCCACGCCAAGAAGTTTAAAACGGAGCCTCCTGGAACGTGCTGCAGGAATGGAGAAGTTAAACTTCCAGATTACAGTTCCCAGTAAGGCTGGCATTTGGTATCACCATCAACAAGGCACAGGGCCAGTCAATCAAGTGCGCTGGTATTAACTTGGAGACACCGTGTTTTTTTCCACGGGCAGTTATACGTAGCGTGCTCACGAGTAGGTTACCCAAATCATTTGTTTATCTATGCATCATTTGTTTATCCACCTGGAGGTGGGAAAAGCATAAATGTCGTTCATAAACAAGTTTTACAATGAACACGCCATTCTGACAGTCAGGCATTCTGTATCACCACCAATAAAGCACAGTGGCCCAGTGAAACAAGTGTTTGTGGTCTCCATGCTGTTCCCACGGACAATTCTATGTTCAATGTTCCACAGGCTTTCAAGAACAACGAAAAATTACAGGCTGTAAAGTGCAAAAAAAGTTTTAAAAATAATAAATATTATTACAAAATTGGCCATATTTTCCTTCACCTCTCTATTTGGAAAATCCTTCATTACAATAATATTCTTGGGAGACAATGAAAAAGGCCGATGCCACAGAGGAGGGGTAAAAATGCTAACAATCTCATATCTCATAAAAACTGAGCGTTATTTTATCATGGTAGGATTTTTTTTTATAGTGCGATTTACATTGTTACTTGAAAACGAACTTTATGTGTATCCCGGGCAACACTGGGTTCGCCACTAGTTTTAAATAAGAATTCCCGCTGCAAGTAGTCATACATCCTATTGTCCTTTTATGACTAAAGAGCTTGTTTTTCATCTTCCGACTCGTCTAATAACTCGGTTATCAAGATTTCTTTCCCATATACGTATACAGATGTCTAAATCACCTTTTTTTTTTGTTGTTGTTGTTATGGGGTTTAACGTCCACCTTGAGCAAGCATCTCTAAAGGTTATAAGCAGTCTTTCGACAAGCACACCATTCATGTCTTATTCCGGATTCGAACCAGGGCAAAGCTCGAATGACTAGTTAGAAACCTACGCCTCTGACCACTCTGCCACCAAAGTGACCTCAATCACGTTCTGTTGGTCAAGATCAGTTATGGCACTTCAAATCTGATTAATGAGTTCGGACATTTTTATTTAAGTTTTCCATGGTGTGATATTTGCCTTTCTTCAACTGATATACATATATCCACATATGCTCAGAATGTTACTGATACATTACACTGTAAAAAATAAGTGGTGTGAATTCACTGAAAATTCCTGAAAATAGCGTGCAGCAAAGTTGCCGGTAGGTACCCGTCTTTTAACGAAATTTTCGTTTTTAAAAGTTACCGTTTATTTTAGCTTCCGTATTTTCTCAGATTTTCCGTAGTCAGTAATTCCGTTTATTTCAGAACAGTTCGTTTCGGGGTTTTCCATATTTATACAGAAATTTCGCAAAACCGAGTATTCTGAATTTTTCAGTCTTTACACCAGGTAATAATTTCGCACCGGTGGGATTCGTTCCAAGTTCGTTTTTGATTGGCTCAACAGATAATTTACCCACTAAGCCAGAAAGCCTCAAAAATCAGAGTCACGTTCAAAGTAAAACATAAATGCACGGCGATGTTTTTTTTTTTTTTTTTTTTTCGTTAATGTGAATGAATTAGTCATTTTATTTTATTTTCTGTTGGATCTTTTTTTTTTTTTTTTTTGAATAGGTTTCTAATAATTTCATTTTTTTTTGTAGGAGGACTTAACACAAATTAAGTATTTTTTTCATCGTGAGTTTTCGAAGTAACAGAATGCTTTGGAACTTGAAATCTTTTAAAACCATAATGAATTTCAATTATCTTTAAGAAAAGGGGAAGTGTACTGCTTAATTATCTTTAAGAAAAGGGGAAATGTACATCTTTAAGAAAAGGGGAAATGTACATCTTTAAGAAAAGGGGAAATGTACATCTTTAAGAAAAGGGGAAATGTACATCTTTAAGAAAAGGGGAAATGTACTGCTTATTTCACAAAACTCCTAAATATGAAATTTATTCTTCGTAGCTATAATGGCTTTTGTCTTAGAGACTCCTCAGACTGATACATAGACATCTTACAATCACCTGCACAACAATTTAAGTGCCCGGTTTCTTACAGTAACACAATATACAATAGCTGAAGCACAAAACGGTGGCGAGGGAAAGTAATATCTGGTGCCATAATGACCAAAATTTAATGCGATCCACAATATCCGATCTAGCTACAGAACTTTAAAAACATATCCTTCGACAGATGATTGAAAAATAAATCCATCGCTCTTTCCACGTTAAGCAATGCACAGCAACCGAAAAATTGTCATTCGGCCGCAGTCTGGGAATCGAATCCCGAATCTCTCGATATCTAGCCGAGCTCGTTAGCCTTAAACCACGCAGCGGCTAACAATTCACGGCGCTATCTGTGTTTTTCTTTTTCAGTCAGCATCTGACATCATAAATCCGTAAGATGGGCTCAGCTACTGAGACGTCTTCATCTGGTGGGCATTAACGGCACTGGCTATATATAATTATAGCAATAATCCAAAGGGCGAGATCCAAGGTAAAAATCATCTAAATACGTGGCGTCAGTTGAATAAATAAATCCATCGCTCTTTCCACGTTAAGCAACGCACAGCAACCGAAAAATTGTTATTCGGCCGCCGTTGAGGAATCGAATCCCGAATCTCACGATATCTAGCCGAGCGCGTTAGCCTTACATCTTACGGATTTACGATGTCAGATGCTGACTGAAAAAGAAAAACACGCATAGCGCCGTGAATTGTTGGCCGTTGTGGTGTAAGGTTAACGCGCTCGGCTAGATATCGAGAGATTCGGGATTCGATTCCCCGACGGCGGCCGAATAACAATTTTTCGGTTGCTGTGCGTTGCTTAACGTGGAAAGAGCGATGGATTTATTTATTCAACTGACACCACGTATTTAAATGATTTTCACCTTAGATGATTGAAATTTATCTGTTAATCAAACCTCAAGTATTCCCGCGAATCGCTCCTACTAACGGAAATTTTTCGCCATGTAGAAACGGAAAAAGTGAGAAGAAGGTTTTTCAGTTAATGTACGAAAGGAATTCTAGAAAGGTTTCTGAAAATTCAGAATTTTCCTAGCGTACGAAAAATCCGTGAAATTCAGGTTTCTTTCCGTCATTTCACGGAAAAGGTTGTATCAGAAACATGCTTCATTAATTCACTAAAGAAATCACGGAAAATGGCTCGTGAATTTAAGAAAACTTTTACACTGTACTTCGTTGGAATAGAAACTTTCATTCCCTTCACTGGCATTTCCAACACGGAAGGAAAAAACTTTGATTTAGTACAGCCTGCTCTTGCATGGACAGCGATTTAAAAGAACACAGAATTTCACTATCGGATTTTTGATAAGAGCAAAATTTAAGTCTATAAATAT
The DNA here is from genome assembly GCA_039090855.1 of Macrothele yani. Classification (NCBI taxonomy): domain Eukaryota; kingdom Metazoa; phylum Arthropoda; class Arachnida; order Araneae; family Macrothelidae; genus Macrothele; species Macrothele yani. Next base: position 67,096,365 of record CM077016.1, on the reverse strand, counting down.
TTTCAATCCGTTTCGACCACTCCCCAGAAACACTGGTAGAATTTTTTTTATTTCCTCCATCCCGTCTTTCATAAGCCCCGATGGCTCTGTCTTTCATTCCCTTAAGGTAAAAGTTGATTTTTTTACTTGCATTTTTCTTAGACCCTACTTTTAATGATTCCACCGTAAGAATATATTCAAAACTTGTGATATTAATAAAGCCTTTGGTCTAGAGGGCATACCATCTAGTGCTCTGAAATATCAAGCACATTAACTGTCTCCTACTCTATTGAGTCTATTCCAGCTGCAGTTTCTAAAGGATTCTTCGTAACAGGAAACTTTCTAAGGTGAGATCTAGCAACCAACCAAGATTAAAAGAAGAAAAAAATAGATAGAGAAAATGTAAAAGTTTCATAGTTCACGAAAATTTACCATTCTGAAGTTATGACATCTCTGTTTTCTTCGAACTAATGGGAAAGCAATTAAAAGTAACTTTTGTCTGAGCAGAAATCTTCTTTTCCGTTTCTGCTCATATTGATCACCTACACTGCACAAACCAATTAGGGGAGCATGTGACTTTGGCGACATTATGCAAGCCAATCGTGTGATACCTTACCGAAACGTGGAAAACGCAAGTCAAGTGTGACGCAGACTGCCGATTCATGCATATCCTTATGCAAATTAGCGTCTGTGACGTCAGAATGGACAAGTCACAGATTGGGATAAAAACAATGGTCTTTCCGGAAGCTACCTTATTCTGTCGTGTTTATTGTGACATTTCGTTTCGGCAGGCTAGAAACAGGTCAGACACAGAGGGTGGTAGCAGAAACCATTGGAGTGTCACGAAGTGTCATTTCCCGACAGTGGACACAATTTCAGGATACTGGAAGATTTCGAAGAAGGCATGGTCAAGGCCGTCCACGAGAAACTACAGCAAGGGACAATTGTTATCGATTGTTAACAACCCGTCAGAAAGGACGGCAAAACGCCACTCAGCTCCAGCGAGAGCTTCTTGTGTCAACAACACGCAGGTTGTCAACTCAAACTACCCGCAATCGTCTTGACCAAGGTGACCTTTATACACGTGGACCAATGGTGTGTGTCCCTTTAACAGCACGGCACCGTGCAGCCCGTAGAAACTGGGCTGAGAAACATCGTGGTTGGGGACAGGACAAGCAGAGTCAAGGTTTCTTCTCTCACGAGTCGAGATTCAGTCTGAAGTCTGACAATCGACGAGTTCTTATCTGGAGGGAACCCAGCACACAAAATAATCCAGCTTTGTGCAGAAACATCACATTACGGGGGACAAGGATTGATGGTCTAAGCAGGTATAAATATCGGTGGACGTACAGACCTGTACGTCATACGAAACTACAGTTTGACGGTCCAGAGATATAGAGACGAGATTCTCAGACTTATTGTCATGCCGTATGCTGCAGTCGTCGGTGATCGTTCCTTTTCATGGAATATGACGCTCGGCTTCATAGAACTCGGCTAGTAGACAACATGCTTCAAGAGAAGGGTATAGAACATATGGAGTGGTCAGCATGCTCCCCTGACTTGAATCCAATTGAGCATCTGGGACGCACTGCAGCTCGGCCGGCACCTCCAGTGACTCTTCGTGAACTGAAGACTGCCCTCATTGAGGAGTAGCGAAGATACCCCCAAAACTTCCTTGATAACCTCATCAATTCCATGCCACATAGGTGTGCAGCGATCTTAGCCGTTCGAGGGGACTACACACCCTACTAGAGGTCAGTTACCACCTTCAAAAAGTCATTTTTTTTCTTGTTCTACAGATATGCGTATTGTTGTGTAGCATATTGCATCGTGTGCATTATAAATGATAAAATTGTATAAAAATTCACTAATGTGTTTTTTCTTACCCATATTACTGAATATCCTACTGTATATTACATAAAAATAACATTTTACGTTGTCAGTCGCACTTGATTTTCCATACAATATATCTCGCTCCCCTACTTCGAGAAACTGAGTACAGGTTGGACATCCTTCGTGTAACTAAGGGGGCACATATAGAAGTGTATTAGTCTGTATCATGAAAACCTTCAGATGTTTACCTTTCAAACGCAGCGCATCTTATGAATGTAAGTGGTGTAGTTACTTTTCAATAATTTCCTAAGAATAGGGCAAAACTTTTGGACCACCCTATATATCACAATTACAATTGAGAGCTTACATGAGTATCACTTTTTAACACAGTACCCTTGCTTTTCAACGTATTTGATGCAGCGTTGCACGAGATTCTTAATAACGTCAGAAATATATATTTTTTTCTTGAGAGGAGAGCTATACGTGCACCGCTTCCTTCACTTCTTGATTGTCCTGCAACTTTGCAGTCTTTATAGGTGCGTCACATACGTATTTACCTGCCCTCCCTTGAGAAAGGGCTGGGAGGGAAACGTAGGTTGGTTTCCAGGTCGGCTGGCAAACCACGCTTAAAGGACAGCTCACTGCAGATGGAATTCTGACTAATTCCAGATGATGTGTGGAACGAACATCATACATTTTTCGAAGCACCCAACGGTCAAGAGATTCATTTTACGTTCGTTCGCAAATATATGGTAAAACAGAAGTGTGTCACCTCCGAAGCAGGTACGTCACAACTGGAGGGTTCCAACAGTGGACTTTTTTTTTTCTGGATTGAAGGTTTAACGACCACCGTGAGCAACTCAATGGGCTATAAGCAGTCGCCCGTCCCTAATTTAGGGTCACTGGTTCCAGGGAAGGGAGAGAGCCAGTGCCGTAAGACAAATACAACATCCATGCCTCACCGGGATTCGAGCCCGGACCCTTTTCGGACGAATGCTCAGAAGCCATCACTTAGACCAGTGGTTCTCAAACTTTTTAGCCTGTGGAACCCTTTTTCCTACAATGTCTAGCAATGGAACCCCTCTATAAAGACCATTTAAAAATTAATAGACCTATATGCCTATTATTTATCACTGATTTGAAATAAAAATAAAATGAAAAAAATAAGCAATCAATAAAAAGGTAATACATTCAAAATGTAATATAGAGCCAAGAAAATTTATTATGCCAATGATGCAAGTATTCAATAATGAAAAATATTAATGTGATAAATGGCTTTGCTTTTTATTGCCACATAATTCTTTAAAATTCGGTTCAATCGAAGAAAAATGTAATTTTATATGGGGCTCTGCATTCAGCTTATTCCGGTGCTTAGTTTTTGTTGAGGCATAGACAGAAAAGCCAGTTTCACACAGATAGGTTGTCGCAAATGGTAAGAGTACTGACACAGCTCTTTGCGATAATAATGGATATTCTCCTTTCAAACTGCACCAAAATTCTGTCATTGCCACTGTTTTATTAAGAGATGTCACTGAAGAATCTGACGTCAGTTCAATACATTTTTCATATTCATCAGATGAAAAGCAAGGAGGTTTCTCATTTATAACAAATGGATTTTGAATCCATAATTGACTTTTTATTTTTTCGTGCTGCTCATGAGGAAAATAGTGCCTCATTGAATCATGGAGAGCTTCCAGATGCTGGGTAATTTTATCATATTGTTTGTTTTCTATTTCTGAGTCCAACTCTGACAGAAAGTTTCTCACGGTTGCAAAGCAGTCAAGTTCGTGGCTGCAGACACAACTGGTCCAAAATTGTAGCTTTTTTTAAATGCCACAATTTTGTCTTTGGTAGTGAATACATCAATTTGCTTTCCTTGAAGTGCCAGATTGAGTTCATTCAGTTTTGAGAAAATATCAGATAGATAAGCCACTCGAAATAACCACTCTCTATCATTTAATCGATCTTCCAAATAAAAGTGGTTATCTATGAAGAAAGCATTAACTTCAGCTCGAAGTTCAAAAAAGCGTTCCAATATTTTACCTCGAGATAACCACCTCACTTCCGTGTGTAGAAGCAATGACGTATGCACACTTCTCATATAATCGTACAAGATTTTAAACAATCTATTATTCAGAGGACGGGCTTTTATGAAGTTTATCATTTTAACTACTTCATCCAGGGCGCTTTTTAGATGGAGAGGCAAATTTTTCGCGGCAAGAGCTTGCCTAAGAAGCATACAGTGAATACAGTGTACAGTGCTTTGCAATCATTTTGATGCGTGCAACAATACCAGATGTTTTTACCACCATAGCTTTAGCACCATCTGTACAAATATCAACGCAATTTTCCCAAGGAATTTCATTTCCTTCAAAGAAGGAATTTAAAATATTGAAGATCTCTTCTGCAGTTGCACGGGCTGTTAGCGGCTTGCATAAAAGATCTTCTGCTAGAGATGCTTCATACGGATATTTTACAAAAACGAGCTATATCACGAGACCTGACACGTCTGTAGACTCATCCATTTGCAAAGCAAAAGCGCAAGACTTGATGCGAAAAATAAGATCCTCTTTTACGCTGCCTGCTATTTCCTTCACTCGGCGAGACTCTGTATCATTTGATAACGGAATTTTCGATATTTCTTTGGCCGATTTTTCACCAAGTATTCGCTTTATCCATGTCAATAACACATGGTTTGATTAGATACTCTGCTATTGTATGAGGTTCACCTACTCGTGCTACTTGATAGTTTACTAAAAAGGAAGCCTCAGTAGATTTTTCATTCGCTGTATGTGCTGCATGAAAAATATTTTTTTCCATTTTTAAAAGTTCATCATGTTTGCGCCCAAAAAAATCAACATTCTTATCTTTGAGCTCTCGAGGTGTAGTCTCCAAATGGCGTCGCAGTTTGGCAGGTGCCATTAAACTATTATGATAAACTTTGCGGCATACGACACACTGCGGAGTATCATCAGCATCATAAATCCGAAACCAATATAGCTCTCATCATACTTTCTTCTTTTTGCAAATTTGGCAGTTTTATCTTGATCACACCTAACAGAACGTGTATCATTTTCTTGAACTGAAGCAAATTATTTTGTTTCTTGGTCATTATCATTCTCATCTATATGAGAAGTACTAGGCACTGATAGAGAATTCAACTCAAAAATTTCGGAACTTGAACGTTTTAACGTACCCTGTTTAAGCCAACGATCCATTTCTAACGTTAAGCGGAGTAGAGAGCATAAGTTCAACAAGCACACACTGACTAACATTGACAGGCCAAAACTACGCAGCAAATTCTTGCTTCTCCGGCACTCTACAGCCGTCCAGACCTAGGCAACAGTGAAGGCCATAAATCGACTTATCAGCGTTTCAGGCGCCAAACTGTTTTGACTCCTCCCTCAATCTTTTTGCACCACTTCTTTGAGATGTTCTGTCCCACGTCGTTTTCATGGCTCTCCGTCACATCTTTTTTCCTGTTTTTTTATTGGTTAGTTAAGGCTGTCATCGGAAAAAATATGGAATTAACAGATTTTCTTCAAAATTTCGGCGATGTTTTACGTACTGCTTGCGGAACCCCTGGAGGGCCGTCGCGGAACCCTGGGGTTCCGCGGAACACGCTTTGAGAAACACTGGCTTAGACCACTGCGCCACCGGGGTGGCACTGTTACATAGCATCTCACTGTAACGACATTGTTCACCGTCGAATACCTCCTCTATGTAAGCTTATTTCATGTTATTTTTTATGTTGTTTAAACATGTAATATGTAGGGAACACTACGTAAATCTTGTTCTTAAGCAATTCACTTTCAGTGAAACAGCTGTCATTCAAGTAAACTTCAAGAAAAAGTTACTTACTGTTCGTCTTCATTCAGCGAAAACTCCGTTGGCACTTCACTAATGCAGAACTACGCTCACTTTTCGGCAGCATTACTAACTTAATTTAAGTAACGTGAGTCAGTAAGCAGGAAACTTTGGTTAATGAACTGACTAAATTTTTGTTCCAAAACTGTAAATTCTTTCACCTCGACTGTGATTTTCTTACTTTTTCTAAGACGAAATATACTGTATAATAACACCACTCGAACACACAAACTTCAAAAAAAAAAAAAAAAAAAATACCGCTTCAGCGTAAGATATCTTCCACGACTAGGGCACCACCATTTTGCTTCTAGCTTAATATATTCAGCGATCTTGCTTGTCAACCATGCACACGCCATTCACCCTTGACCTCAAGACTGTTGCCAACATAACATTCATTGAGTGAGAAAATACAACGTTAAGGTTAAAACGCTAAAAGTGAATGAACTCAAAATTTACATAGAGAAAGACAACTAAAAAATGGAGGTTAAATTATAATATACGTCATACCTCCTGAAAATGTGGGAGTATTGGCTATTGTGAGTCCAGAAAACAGTGAGCAACATTTTTCCAGCTGATGGTTCAGCTTTGAACTACTTTTTGATTGGTGATCCATGATGTTTTCATTCCAAACTCTGACGTTTACTCTTCGGCTCACAATAGTAAATCCATATTTCGTCCCCAGTGACGATTCTTTTTCTTTTTTTTTTTAAACAGGGATAGCAGTCCAAGAGTCGTTGGAAAATGGGTCCCAAACCTTCTGTGCAGGGCCGGATTAAGTGTTGTCTATAGAGGATATAGCCTTGGGGGCCACCATGACCAAGAGCCCAACAAGCATTCCTGAGCAAGTAATAGAGAGAGAGAGAGAGAGTGAAAGAGAGAAGTTTATAAAATAGTTTTACTTTTGTCTCGTATGATTTCCGTTTGGTATAAGAAACAGAGGCTGGAAGACGAACAGATTTCAAGACAATGACTCACCAAGGGTTTCATTACACTGTGTACAGCGGAGTCGGCGAGACAGTTTCAGCTTTTTCACTACCATCCACCCACACCTCATAATTTGCACTTGGAACCGTTAGTTGTCGAAGTCCCCTTTGGCTTTCTTTTTTTAATTCGAGGTTTGTTTTTTTTTATATAAATGATTTATTGGACCTGGTGGTACAAAGACAAACATTACACAGCAACAAGTACAAATCATACATGGTTGACAGCATGCCAAATGATCAATTTACACAGATATAGACAGTGTTGACCATGTAACACATTGTGAACAGGTATACATCAAACACGGATTTAACAGTATGCTAAATGTACACAGACAACCAGTGTTGGGCAAGTAACATATTGAGAGCCAGTGCCGAAAGACAAACAAAAACATCCATGCCTCACGGGATTCGAACCAGGACCCAACTAGGTCGAATGATCATAAATAGCCAGCGCCTTAGACCACTGCGCCACCGGGCGGCCCCCTTTGGCTTCATAATGTATTTAACAAAAAAGATGAACAAAGAAAGGTGTACAATGGTAAATCAGTAGAAAATCCAAGACAAAATCTAGGAATTAAACTTTTAACGCACGTTCTTCTGAGAAAAATGAAAAATACAATTTTTTATGAAAATTCTGCAGATAATTTAGTAGTTACAGTTTTGTGTTTTAACGGACTTCATAATAGTTCTCCGTCATAAGTTCTTTGGGGCCCCACTCAGATGTCTTAGCGGTGGGGCCCACTCAAATTCCTTAGCCTAGGGCCCACTCAAATTCCTTAGCCTATGGGGCCCAATAAGGCCTTAATCCGGCCCTGCTTCTGTGGAAAACTTAGGGTCCCATCTTGCTGAGTCTTTGTGAAAGATAAGTCTATTGCGGATGATTTCATCCGCAGAATCACGACTAACTTGCTTATGATTTGCCACTTCATCAATAGTCAGCCGTCTGTTTGCCAGAACCAGAAGACAGGCTTCTTCAATGTTGTCATCACCACCAAAAAAAAATCCCTCCCTAAAAAAAAAAAAAAAAGAAAATGGGAAAGGGGCGCACAAATTTGACGGAGGCTTACATTCGAAGATACTGAATCGACGTTACCGATGGCATCTGTTTGTACTTACGCCTTTACATTATTATTAAAATGATTCAGATTAATTCTCACTGCGTTTACATTTGTTTAAAAGACAGCTTATTACCAATACGTTAAAAGCTTCAGATGTAAATAAATAAACTACTGTTTGTGAAATTTGCAACGCCATGAAGGAAGGATGGTAATCAGGTGAAACTTACAGGATATGCAGAGCAGGGTAGGACATGCAAATGATTAGACGTGCAGAGTCATTGCGCATGGCTGGGCCCGGCAGCACGATCTGAACATTTGAGTGAGGGGTATGAAGAGAGGGCTGTTTAGGATACACACCAGTAGTGCATCGCGGGTTGTAAAAGTGTCTCCAAGATTCAATAACGCCTCGGCGTCGACGAAGGGCGCAATATCACCATACCACAGCGTTTGAACTGAGACGAATGTTTGGTCTGCGTGAAGGTGCATTTTCGTACCGCGACATTGCGGCTCGGACAGGACATAACGCCACGACAGTGATCCGCGTGTGGCGGCAGTGGACCGAGAAATGTGACGACACCACGGGATGACGGACACCTCGTCCGCATGGCAGTGACGAACCTTTCCGCATCTTCGCAAGTGTTAGCACAACAGTGAGCACTGCAACATGTGTGGCATTGTCTGCCTCCACAGTTCGACGCCGTCTGCTGCACAGGGGACTGGTTGCACGCATCTCTTTGCGGCGGATTACTTTGACCCTGAACCATGGACGCCTCAGGCTGGAATGGGGTTTTCAATACAGACAACGGCGTGCTGATTGGCAACATGTGTTTCGGACGAGTCCCGATTCAACTTGGACTACCATGATGGCCGCATACGCATTAGAAGGTATTGTGGCGAGCGCCTTCTTCCAGCATGCATTGACGAGCGTCATACGAGCCGAACGCCAAGTGCGATGGTGTGGGGTGCCATTGGGTACCATTCGCGATCTCGCCTGCTACGACTTGAAGGAAATCTCAACAGCGACCGCTACATCAGGGAAGTTGTACAGGCGGAAGTCATACCCTTGCTTTAGAGTACCCCTCGCGCTATATTCCAGCAGGACAATGCCCGACCTCATGTTGTCAGGAATGTTCAAGACCTCTTCGCAGCACAGCCAATGATACCGCTTCTTCCCTGGCCTACACGTTCGACAGCCATGTCGCCAATTGAACATGTCTGGGATATGGTAACTCAGCAACTAGCCCATCAAAGTCCTCCAACGGCCAGTACCAATGATCTGTGGACTGGCATACATGCCGCCTGTCAACCCAGGACACCATCGAACGCCTTTTCGATTCAATGCCACGCCGTCTAGAAGCTCTTATTGAAGCTCGCGAAGGCTTCAAAAGATACTGATTTTTGTAGGTAAAATTGTTGTATTGTTCTGAAAATTAAATCACTTATGTACAGTCATGTCAGTAATGTGTAGTATAAATTTCATTCGAATCGCATGGTTCCTTCTTGGTGTTGGAATTTTCACAAATAGTAGTGTATTAATCCAACGGCAGCACTTTGCACAAAAGGCTCTTGCCGCTAGTATCTGCTTGGGATAAAGTTCTGTAACGAAGTAAATTTCTGCGTCATTTTTGGTCCACACCGGGGATCGAACCCGAGTCCACTTATTCCGGAACAAGTCGCTCTACCAACACCAACTGAGCTACGCAGATCTTCGTTCTCGTTGCTATCTGCCTTTATGTCGTGTGAGTCCTGCGGGGCAGGCACGTCACATCCCCCCCCGAAAGAGGGCCGGGGGCATGGCCCACGGGTCAGCCGGGACCATGAATCGTCGTAGGCATCCATCCGCTGTAGAACGTGCACTTGAGAACTCCCAGTCAATCTGGTGTGTGGAATGCAACGTCACACACATTTATTTTTCGAAGCGCTGAAGAAGGGATTATCTTATTTTTCCTATCTCGCGGTGTGGAAAGAACATCACACCATTGCGATATCTTTAACGGCCGGGTCATCCGGGAAGTTCGGGCGCCATGATAACGAAGTAAATCTCTCCGTCATTTTTGGTCCACTCCGGGGATCGAACCCGAGTTCACTTATTCCGGAACAAGTCGCTCTACCAACTGAGCTACGCAGACGTTCGTTCTCGCTGCTATCTGCCTTTATGTCGTGTGAGTCCTGCGGGGCAGGCACGTCACAGTTCCTTTGATGCGGCACATAGTGGGAGAAGTGTGTCTTATGTTTTCTCTCATCATATCTCATCAAAATTTCTATGGCAGGGCAGTTGTATTATATGAATTAGTAGTATACCAAGTGTTATTTCAATGAAAACCATTTGTAGTTCTTATTTTCAGAATTTCAGGAGAGAGAGAGAGAGAGTTTATGTCATAGAACTTACTGCATACAATAGTTTCCAGCTTCTTTGGTTTTAGGGGATTGGGGAATTTTCAGTGGTAATTTCTTCAATTTCTTCGAAACATTTAGCAGCAACCCTGTATCATTGCACAGACACTGAATAAAGATATCTTTACCTCACCAAGTTGAACGGCTGACTAATTTTTTGTTCCAAAACTGTAAATTTTTTCACCTTGGCTGTAATTTTCTTACTATACTGTATGCAGTAAGTTCTATATATAGTGACATGGCACTTGTAACTGAGTAAGTGCATCTCTGCAAGTAAAAATGAAGTCATTTTCACGAAAAAATGTCTTCCATCACATGAAATATTCTTAACTATCCTCCCTTCCCCCCTTATGCAGCTTCTATTCGGGAGAATACCCCATTTTTTTTAGCCTGAAAAAGTAAAAGGTACGCGGTATTGAAACATTGAAAGGGCAAAATTTGTCATGTAAACGAGATAACCACATCAGAAAACCATGAACTGTAGTCACGAACCACTTTCAAAGGAAGGATTCAAAGCTTATTTTAAGCTGGGAAGCCAAGGCCTACTTTTAGAGAGGCAGTCAAGGTTATACTTCAAGGAGGGAGAGAGATGATAAATGCCTATTTCCAGCAGGACAATCAAGACCTATTCTTTATGGACAAATTAAGTCCACATCCCTTCCAGATGTAGACTGGAACTCTTCCTCCAGAAGTAGGGAACGATAATCTGCCAGGAACAATCAACATGCTTTCAGCAGGACATTCAAGGTCTATTTCTGAAGGAACAATCAAATTTTCATCTCCTCTGGATATGTAGGCTCCAAAAATCGGCAAAGACTCATCCCGGTGGCGAAAAGTCAAGACCTTTTACTAGAGAGTAGTTAATGTCTACTTATGGAAGAGCTGCCGAAGTCCACCTGCAAAGAATCAGTCAAGGCCTAAATCCAGAGAGAGAGACAGCCAACGTGCACTACCAGAGGGGCAATACAACTGTCACATAGCTAGATATTGTGTAAGACCAGAAGAAAAAATCTTCATCTTGGAGTGACTAATTTAGAGTTATGTGCGTCTCACTCATTGGCAGAAATACGATGATTTGACTTAAATTCCATCTAGTAGCGGTGGGACTTGCTCACACGAACTTTCCCCAGTGTTGATTACTGTTCGTCCGAAATTATGGGACTTTTTTCATTCTTTATTTCGGCGAATTAAGGGATTAAGAGTGCAAAATTGATCATTGCTATTTTAACCGATTTGGGATTCGTCTGGTAGTATTCCGTTGTTACTCTATAGCGTCTGTGTGGGCCTGAAAGCAAAGGGCACTCGAATCCTAGAGTCATCTTGTCAAAGAGGGTTAAATAGCCTTTGGCCATCACAGCATTTTGGCATTAACACTGTTTCTATCTATGAGTGTGTAACCCCATTTTAACGCCATCGTCGCTAGACATGAAAAACCATAAGCGGCGAATTACTTGTTAACTTTTAATCGTAAAGTAAAGATATCACGTCTCAGGCGTCTAAGTCTTGTCGAATTTCACCAGAGTCAGTGGGGAATCAAAGAAAGAAAATTACAGTCGAGGTGAAATAATTTACAGTTTTGGGATAAAAAATTAGTCAGCGTTTCAACTTGGTGAGGTAAAGATGTCTATATTCAGCGTCTGAGTAATGATATAGGGTTGCTGCTAGATGTTTCGAAGAAATCGAAGAGATGACCCCTGAAAATTCCCCGAACCCCTGAAACCAAAGTAGCTAGAAACAAGTATTCTGCGTGCTCCCGAATTACAACCGAAATACACTCAGTTGACAAAACATCAGAGATCGGGGTGATGAACAGCTGACATGGGCATCCCCACGCAGAGTGGAACAGAACCAAACCGAACGCAGGCGATAAATAGGCTGACAGCAGGGCTTTACAGCAGTGTATGGCAATTGACGAACATGGGTAAACGTGGTGATCTGAGCGACATTGATCGTGGACGCATTGTCGGTGCAAGACAGATGGGTCATTCTATCGCCCAATTGATAAGAACCCTAGGATTCCCAAGGGCAACCGTATCAAGGGTATACCGCGACGGACGTACCAGCGCCCAGAGAGTAAGCGGTAGTCGATCACACACCATTGATGACCGGGGTCGACGTAGACTAACCAGACTCGTACAGATCGGCCGCTTGGCAACGGCGACGCAAATCTCATCCAGTTTAAATGCCGGAGGCCCAAGTAGTCTCGGCAAGCGAATGGTACGACGCTTGCCGAGACTACTTGGGCAACAGAAGACGACGCCCTACTTGTTACATTTTATGTATTCACAATATAAAATTATTGAATTCAAAACAAAATATGGTTTTAAAAGGCATTGCTTCAAACAGTTGTTTTGTTGTTGTTGTTATACTTGCTAGAACATCAGCTAAAGTTTCTTCTTGTATTGCTTTGTTTTCAACAAGTTCCGTAGCCATATTTGTCTTTTGTTGACTCTGTTATTTGCTGCTGATAGCATTCCCTTCCCATTTCTTCATTGTCGCTTTCCTTTTCTTTTTTCTTTATTCCCCCAGATGACAATAATTTTATCCATCATGCTAAAATAACTTTTAGTATGAGGACCATGAATGCATGACACCAAAGCTTTTACTATTTTAGATAACTTTGAGAATATGAATACTTTGAACACCATGCATCAATTCTTACAAATTTTCCCTCCCTTATCAAGCTTAAATGCAAACATTTACGGAGGAAAGTACCATCATTTAACAGCAAACAGGATAGTGAGAACATCACGGGGAAGGGGGATTACGATTACGGAAGAAATCTTAACTTCGTCCGACTTCCGTTTTCAGACCCCCCCCACACACACACATTTTTAAGCTGAGATGCAAATATTTATGGAATAAAAGGACATTTAACAATGATACTGGACAGAACGTACATCGCGCGAGAGAAATCTACATTCCGTCTAAATTCTGTTTTTGAAAGTTTCGGAAGGCGGAATTCCATCCTCAAACGGAAAACGAATCTCCCCCCCCCCACACACACACACCACCAACCCCCCCCCTTCATTTATTTTCAGTTGCGCATAGATCTCGAGATCCACATGATAACGGGAATGGTGGAATTCCTTGAATCCGCGGAAGAATCTCATGGCTGAAGACTACAGGGAAATCTTCGCGCCGTCTTAAATTCCGTTTTCGGGAATCGTTGCCCACAGTTTCATGCTGAAATACAAACATTTCAGCAATAAAATTATATTTAATCAGAATACTGGGAAGAGGCAACATCGTGGGATAAAAGAAATTAGGATTAATGGAAAAATCTTCACGTTCAACTTCCGTTTTCGAAAGTTTTGGAAGATAAAGTACCGTTCTCAGTTGGAAAATGACCCCTTCCACCTTCAACATTTCTCCTCATTTTTGCATCGATCTCGAGAATGACACAAATGACGGGGGGGGTGCACAAAAAAAAAAAAAAAGGAATTCCGCGAATCCGCGAAAGAATTTCATGTATGGTTACATTGTTATATCTCAACCACAAAACATCCCATGCAGTTTGTTACTCTCGCCGGGATAAAGCTTCTGGATGAAACCTTAGAGGATTTTGTGCAGGACCAGCGTACAAGCACATTCATTTAATAACTAACCTAAGTTTCAAAATACCTGTAAAGTGCAATGGATGTTCAGTGTGATTAATTTCATACTTCAATCGCACGAAACTCAGATCATTCAGAAGTGGAATTTATTGTACATAATAATTTATACATATTTTGTCATCTTGAACAGAAAAATAAAAGGCTGAAAGCAATTTTACTTAATGTTCACTTGCACAAATATGTTATCTGACTTTCAGATCATTTATTAATAAACAAGAATCCATATCAAATGCCGCATCAACGGAATCATTCAATAGATTTTTAGGAACACAAAAGCGAATCTGGTCGCTTTCCATTTTTTCTTGTGAAATACTCAGTTCTATATGTCCTTCCCCTGGGATTATAATATCACAGTAGCCATTTAAGTTTTTCTTCTGATCGAAACATTTTTCCGAGTCCACGTCATGACTGGGCAAGAAAGTTTTTGTTTCAGATTTCATCCGATAAAAGTTGTTGATAAGTTTGCCTTGACTCCTTTCAGTCTTGGATGTTCGGCCAGGCAGATGAGATAAAAACTGACTTGCGTCAGAGCGAGACCTTTCCCATCGACTTGTCATAAATTTAGACACTTTAGCATTTGAGGTTATGCTCCTTGTGCTTTCAGATAGAATATCCTCCTGAAAACAAAAGAAAAAAGAAAAAATTACTAAGGCCACGAGAACAGAAACATGAACTTACAAAACTCCAGGTTCATTCATATAAATTTTGAATTTAATTAAAACTGTTACTCGTATTTCACCTTGCGGAACAAGTTGTTGCATTCGTTCTGCTTCCTGTTACTGATTTCTAACAAACGCTTCTTTTATCTTTATTCTTGAGAAGCAACTCGAGCGGAAAAAACAGAAATGTACAAATTCGCTTCCTATTATTACCGCGTCAGGCTCCGTTCGGGAACTAGAGAGCATAAATTTGCTAATCAATTTAGATCGCCTAAAGTGGCAACATTGACATTGGGTTTCCTAGGTTCGGCGACCCAGACTCACCGTTTGGACGTGCACGCGTTGTGTTTTCATATGAGCTCCTACGAAGTTGTCGCAAGAACTCGTATTTTTTTTTTTTTTTTGATTGGAGGTTTAACGACCACCGTGAGCAACTCAATGGGCTATAAGCAGTCGCCGGTCCCTAATTTAGGGTCACTGGTTCCAGGGAAGGGAGAGAGCCAGTGCCGTAAGACAAACACAACATCCATGCCTCACCGGGATTCGAACCCGGACCCCGTTCGGACGAATGATCAGAGGCCATCGCTTAGACCACTGCGCCACCGGGGCGGCACGAATGTTATGCAATACATTAAAACCATCAAAGTACATATCGAACATGTGATACAGTATGCCAGATTTGCACATAACAGAGAGAGCCAGTGCCGAAAGACAAACACAGACATCCATGCCCTACCGGGATTCGAACCCAGACCGCTCCGTTGGGGTAAGGATCAGATGCTATCGCTCACACCATTGCGCCACCGGGGCGGAGAACTCGTATCTCAATTAAATTTAAACTAACATTCCTCCACCATATTTATTTTACCTTAGTACCTCCAGAAAAAGAAAATTGTTCACCTAAAATTCGACATGCATCAAACACTCAGTAAAATTTTGCAGAGCTGCAAGCGAAGCAAGACATGTTTGTTAAAAAACATCATATAGAAAATTTATTTTGGCATATTTCTTAACTTATTCATAGTTTAATGGCGGGACCAGATAAGTTGTATTGAAGCACATCACTTCAAGTACTTTTAAGTTAAGCATGCTAACCTCGCTCTCAGTATATACGGTTCACAGAACCCTTCCCTAGCAATCCTACTCGTACGGGGTGAGCAATATTACTTCATTCTCAATTTCTATATTATTGGTATTACGTAAACAAACAAGGGATTGATATTCTTGGAAGATGTCTAACCCTTAGTCATCTGCTTCTAGTTTCCTCAGGTCAGTAGAATTTGACTCCCGTGATGGCGTTCATGGATGCGGATGCGTCGATCAGTCACCGACTTATCTTTGTTTTCGTTCACCCCACCTGGCTGGTTCCTGCATGAATAAAACTCAGCCGACGAATGTCTGCAAAGCCAACATAAGCTCCTCAGCACTTTAGCACATCTCGCCATCACCTTCGCCCATCACCTGTACTGCTAGATTTTTGGTCCCTATCCCATTTTTAGTGCATCACATTTTCTCTGCCCATTTCTCCAAGTTTTTCCTTTTTATTTCTTCAATGTTTTTTCGCTTTGTCCGTGCTCCTAGGCACGTTGTCACCTCTTGGAGGTGTCACCTTCAAACCCATTGGTTACCGGGGTTCCCCTCGACCGCTCGCGATTCGTCCTCGTTGCGGACGTTGACCACTGGTCATTTCAAGAAGATGTTCGTCTGGCTAGCTGTCGAATTAAGCCAGGTAAAAATTTATTTGGCCATAACTGTCACCCTGTTTCGGAGTACTATTATCTAGGAATTCTGGAATACGGTCTATAATGAATAAAGTTCTCCGCTGGACGTGTAGTGCAGGGAAGCTTACGTTAAGTCACGTTAGGGTTATTGGAAGGTTACTTGACGTAGCTAAAGTGTGCCTAATCTTCAAAGTGCTAGAGTTTGTTTAGGTAAGACAGGCACGTGCAATAAGTTCATTGAATATGGAACTTCTTTTTACTCAGCGTTCCTCATTATCTTGAATATCAGTACTATAACTTCGGTTTTAGTACATTAGTACCTTGAAGGCTCCTTATTAGAGCGGTAAACACAATATACCCTGGACTGAACGTAGACACTCAATGAAATAGACTTAACGGCCAGACAGAGGTCTGACAATAAAATGAACTAAGAAAACGTACTCACTTTTAACCTTTTATTGGGGAACTCCTGGTATTACTCAAACACACTCCAACAAAACACAACTACTGATATTCCGAACTTTCGTACTATCGTAGATAAATCACATAACAATAATAATGGAAGAACCTATCACATATAAAACGAAGCTACTTGGTATAGTTGAGCGCGCCATATATACTGCATACCACCACGTCATGACTTACACTCGTTGCCACATATAATTCAGCGGGAGAAATAACATCTCGTTAAGTGAGAAGATAATTTGCATAGGAAAATAAAATAACAAGAGATAGTAAAATCAAAAGGAAACTGAATCTAGAGTATACGTTACAGGTCTTAAGTCTTTGCGCTCGCTAAAATGCACGCGCGGAACACCTGAGTTATATTCCTCGACACGGACTGGATGACATTTATTACTACTCTTTTACTTCTTGACTGGACCTATGTAAGGCTTCTATTGCTGACCCGCGCAGCATAGCCGACGCTGTGGTCTATTGTTTGTTAAGGCTGTCGCAGCTAATACTTAAAATTCCACCGAGGCGCTTGTACTTCTTTGGAAATGCATGGTATGAAAATATCTTTCATTTCGTTTTCAGAAATTCGCACCTGGCCTGGAGTCAGCGTTACGATCCTACAGTTCTACGCGGAGGGGGGGGAGAAATCGGAGAGAAAAAAAAGTTTTTTTTTTTAACGCGAGCTAGGGCGGAACAATACCACAGCAGGCCCAATCAGGAATTACTCTAATTAAAATAATTAAATAAATATTACTAATTAAAATTATTAATTAGGTAACTAATTTCCGAATTTTAGCATTTATTATCTTGAAGCAATGTGCCCAAAATTAGAAGAATTTCCGCGGCAACACTATTACTGATTACTAATAAATTCTTCCTTAATTTTTAATTCATTCTTGATAATTCACTCGAATGGTAAAATCCTAAATGTACAAAATTTCCTTACCGTTATCTATTCCTGATAAACTCTTTCTTTATCTTTAACTTATTTTTGACAATTCACTTGAATGGTTATAGCCGAAATGTGCAAAATTTGTTTCTTGTTACCGATTTCTAATGAATTCCTACTTTATCTTTTAATCTATTCTTGACGATTCACTCGATGGCAAAAACAGAAAAGTGTGAAATCTGCTCTTATTACCAATTTCTAAGAACCTTATTCTTCATCTTTAATTTATTCTTGATAAGTCATTAGAATGGCAAAAACTTTAAAATACAGTACACAATTTGCTTCCTATGAAGGATTTCTAATAAACTCTTCCTTTAATTTATTCTTGATAATTCTCTCGAATGAAAAGCAGTAGCGGATTCAGCGGGGGATGACTGGGGCAATCATTCCCCCTATAGCAGGTTTTTCTTTTTTAAATCTAAAAATTAATGCATATCAAAATAATCAAAAATATCTAAATAACTAATGCATTCATTTTTGTAAAGTTATAGCAACAAATCCGCAGGTTTCCATAAAAGTTTTCATAGCAACTAAAATTTGCTGTAAATTTGAAGATAAAATGTTCTGTTCGCTTCAGCAGAAAAAAAAAAAGAAAAAAAAAGAAAAAACTAGAGGTTAACAGAGAAAGATAAGTGAAAAGCGATTTTGGCTGATCATGAAAGCAATGGGTGAGCTGAGCTGTATTCAGTTTTTTTTTTTTTTTTTTTTTTTTTGTATTATCTGGCATCATTAGTAATTGCAGGTAAAGTCCCTGTGTGGAATAGACTTGTTGACTTTGAAGTGTGTGTGTGTGATAGTTTGAGTGACAGAGAGCGAAGTACGTACTCTGCCATAAACAAAAGCTAGTAACGATTTTCCAAGCTGGAAATTTTTCTATTAAATTAACCCATCTGAATAGAAAGGATCAAACTTTATTTTGAAAGATTTTATCCAGACGTGAGATTTACAAAACATTAAGTTAGTTTCCTCGAAAATCGGGTAATTGAACGCCGTGAAAATAGTGCTTATTTTTCAGTTTTCGTTCGCACTTTGTGATTAAAAGTTTAGAAATTTTTTTTAATGGAAATTTTTAAAATGCCTTGCGATGCCAAGAAGGGGCAGCGCTGCAAGTTTATAGTGTGTGTGTGTGTGTGTCCTCCACAAAGTTTCTCTCTTTTTTTTTTAGACAGGAGCAACCGCCCCCTCCCACCTAATATGAGCTTCTAGATCCGCTATTGGTGACAAGAATTTGAAATGTACAAAATATTCGAAGATAGTGACATGTAATTCTACCTCATCTGCTTCAAGCCTCAGTCCCATAACTTTATATTGGAATAATATACGCTTTTGCGTCATGATAATGTTCTGGTTCATGAGGTTATGTACACTGTGAAACATTTTCTGAAATTCACGGCCAACTTTCCGTCAATTCTTTCGTGAATTAACGAAGCCTATTTCTGATACAACCTTTTCCTGAAATGACGGAAGGAAACCTGAATTCTATGGATTTTTCGTACCACGGGAAAATTCTGAGTTTTCAGAAACCTTTCCGCAGTTTCTTTCTTATATTGACGGTAAATTACCGTTTTTGAGATGTGTGAACGAGAAATTCTGAATTTTCAGAAACCTTTCCGCAGTTCCTTTCGTATATTAACGGAAAATCTCCGTTTTCACTTTTTGCATATTTGTATGATGAGAAATTACCTTACCGGTAATTTCTCATCATACATCATCATACGAATAGGACCGATTGGTGAGAATACTCGAGGTTTGATTAAACTTTTAAATTTCAATCGTCTGTCGAATTTTGAAGTTCCGTAGCGAGATTGGACACTATGGATAACATATCTCATGAATTTCGTTTATTGTGGCACAGGATATTTCTTCTCCTCTCCCCTATTCTGCTCATGGGGCTATTTATTATACAGTATATATGTGTTACTGTAAGAAACCGGGTACTTAACTTATTATACAGATGATTATACGATGTCTATGTATCAGTCTTTGGACAACTTAAGACAAAAGCTGTTATAGCTATCAAGACTAAATTTTATGTTTAGTTTTTGTGTGTGTGTGTGAAATAATACCATAAAAAAGTACATTTCACTTTTTTTAAAGATAACAAAGTCATTGTCAGTTAAAAAAAAATTAAGTTGCAAAGCATTTTGTTGCTTCGAAAAATCAGGATGAAAAATGCTTAATTTGTGAAAAGTCCTCCAACAGAAAATAAAATACAAACCTATTCAGAAGAAGAATAAGCTCCAACAGGAAATAAAATGACTAAATCATTCGTATTAATGACCATAAAAAAATTCATCCTTGCGGAATTCGTTTTACGATGTACGTGAGTCAGATTGTCGAGCGTTCGTGGCTCAGTTGTTAAAGACGCGAGTTACCTGTTAAGCCAGCTCAAACGTCGGCAGTTCGATCCTGATATCAGCATAAAGGTTATCTGGGGTAAGGGTTGGAAAGTACAGTGTCGTAGATTCTGCGGAGTTTCAGTTTAAATACGAGAAAACCTGAAATGGACGTTTCTGAAGTAAACAGAATAGGCTGTCATAGGGAAACCCGTGGAAATACGGGAGTTGAAATAAATGGGCACTTTTAAAAACGGAAATTTCTGAAAAAGACGGATTCCTACCGGCAACTTTGCTGCGCGTTATTTTCAGAAATTTTCCATGAATTCACACCACTCAATGACGTAGTTTTAAATAAAAAAGAGTTCCTTAGCGGTGAACCGACTATCGAAAAATAGCCTCAAAATTTTCAAAATACAGTATAATTCGTTGTTTTTATTATTATTTTTTTAATTTTCATTACTATTTACCAATTCAATTTATATTAAAACTGCATAATCTGAGCAATTTTAAATAAAAGGAAGAAAGTAACGTGAGAGTCATATGCTAAGAATATAAATTTTTTATTTAAATACGGCTCTGGGTCGTTCTATATGATTTTAAATATGCATTGGGAATATTTGTGAACTAACACAGTAACATCAATTCAATATCATTAATGAGTCGTTTTTCATATGGTTATGTGGTAGATGTAGAAGATTTGTGTGTTGCCTGTATGGAATCAGAGAATGAACTCAGGGGATTACTTTTATTGGAGCCGATACCAGTGGCTAGTTGTTCAATACAAATGTCCATTACTACTGCTTTCTTTCTGAGCTCTGCAATCTTAAGCTCAAGGAGCAGCCATCTGCTACAAATTTATTTTGACAGCCGTTTAGACAAAAGAGTTCATATTCTCTTCATGACAGAATATTATGATTTGTAAAACACCCTACTGCGTGATCCAACTGGGTAGATCAATCTACACAGTATTTTTGGTTTGTTTGTTCCTGGGTTTAACAACTACCGTGGGCAACTCATATGGCTATAACCCGTCACCTGTCCCTAATTTCGGGTCACTTGATCCAGGGAAGAGATCGATCTAGCACCTTTGATCATGAACACCACCCATGCCTCATCCGGGGCTGCGACTCGGGCTTAGCTCGGAAGAATGTTCAGAAGCCTACGCCTCAGACAACTTACTGTACTACCACGGCGGCAATTTCTGTAGTATGAACATTTGGTTAAGATCCGAGTATGTTTCCCTACAGAACACAGTTTTCCCTATTTTTGCATATATGATCGTTAAAAAAAAAGTTCTTTTGCCCAGATTATCTTGCTATCTAACCACGAAAAGAGCCTTAGCGGCGCTAAGCCTAGAAAAAATAGTGCCGCTAAGGCCCTTCTACATCATGCGTACGCTGATCTAGCACATGAGCTTCTGGATCTCCGTATTTCAAGTCTTGTATTCATATCCCAGCTAGGTTTTGTGTTTTCCTTTACGGCACTCAATCTCTCTCTTCCTTGAAACTAGCAGCGCTGAATAAGGGACTGGGCACTCCGAAGATAATTCCGAGATTAATTAAACAAAAAAAGTTAAGCTTAAGATTTAGTATGGCGACTATCTCATCATTTGCGCTCATTTGAACGTTTCACAATTTCTTTTTTTACCACTTTTTTTCATTACTACGTCATGAGAATAATTTTTCTTCGACTAACACTGCAACATTAATCTGCAATCTACATTCGAGAAGTTCCAGGACTGACGCAATAAAGAATATAAAAAAAGTACCGTACTCACAATTAATGCTGGTCACCTTCAAAATACCGCCCTTCTGAATCAACACACAGTTTACAGCGTTTCTGATGATCCTGAAAACAGTTCTGGAAGGCAGGGGCGGATTTCCGGCTAGGCCTCGCTGTTTGAGGGGCCTCGAAAACATATAATTGGATTTTCAGTTTTAGTTTTCACGGACCGAAGCAAATCAATCCTTTAAGCGACTACTTTGTATTGTCAATTGATATTTTACTTTCTCATATTAATAATACCATATTTTTTCTTGCTGTTGCTGATATTCCGAATTTTCGAGTTCTTATCGATGTACTTATTTTGAAAGGAACGGTTAAAATAATTTTGAGTTCCTTTTAGAGGTTGGTAAAGAAGGTATTCACGCTTCCCACACTTTTCATTGTTTAAGGCGAATTATTAACTGGCCTGCTGTGCTATAAATTGCTTTCATGGTATTTCCAGCCAAGGGAACACATATATGTGTTGAAACCTTCCCACCTTCTTCCCGAGTTGCGACGAGGAGTACTTTCCTGATGATCGGGCGTGCTTGCTCTTAATAGTTTCTTTCCTTCGTGGTAGGATAATCAATAAAGAAAGACATATTCTTCACAGGATAACTCTTCTTAGGACAATCAAGTTCTTTCTCGGCCCTACTCCCTCTAAACCATCTTAAACCAAAAGAGTTATTAATATTTAGGCTGAAAAAATAAAGAAATTTGAGAATATCACACTATCTTATTTAATAGTGTTAAAAGTAATTTATATTGTATTGCAACAACATTTTCTCATTGCTTTCTGGCCCCTTGGTTTAATACTGATAATTATCAAGTATTCTCACCTTTTTATTCCTTAAACCGACTTAAAACTAGCTTTTGAAAAAACAATAAAAAGTCTCAATAATACTCTTACTCAAAAACCCGCAGTTGCTACTTTTCTATTTTCAAACCGGATCTTTTGCATTTAATTTGTATGCTTCGGTTTCTGATAACTGCAGTGCAGGTATAAATGGGATACGGGTATTTAAAGTGCCAAACAAACCTAACATCAGTTGATTCCCTATTACCCTCAAAATTCTGTTTATGATAACTGCAGTGCATGAAGTATATGGGATATTAAAAGTGTCAAACTTAATATTCATTGATTTCCTATTAGCCGCAAAAATATTTTTTGAAATATCTCTGAAATCAAAAAGTTCGACGTGCACGGACAGACAAAAATATTACACTAGCACTGTTTCTTACAGAACGTTATAATAATAGGAAGCGATGGCATTTTAAAAAAGTGTAAAAAACTTTTTCTTGACCCCCCCCCCCCCCCCCTTTTTTTTGTTAATCTGACTGACGAAAATTTCTGAAGGGATAAGAAGGGAGGAGCCCCTGAACCTTTTAGCGCCTAGGGCCCCAAAAGATCTAAAGTCTCCTCTGCTGGAAGGCACTTTAAGAGATGTCCACAAGTTATTTTGTCACGGCTACTTGTATAGATATAATGCCTGCATGATACTGTCCTTTTAGTGCCCGTTTTATCCTGGGGAACAGTCCCTAGGTGTGTGGCACCACGTTTCATCTCCTGCAATAATTCTGGGGCAACGATGAAGATCCTCAGCTGTAGTGCTCAGCAGATCGGAACAGATCGATGAATGAGCCTCCTTTTGGTCATCATTCAAAATGCGGGATACCAATCTGGCATTAGATTTTCGTTTCCCCAGATCTTTGCGTAGAATCTCATGACAGATAGACTTATTGATGCCCGCCGACTCAGCCAAAAGTCTCACTGTAATTCGGCGATCTTTCTTTAACTGATTCCTCACCTCTTCGATTTTTTCTCTGTCCGCACACTGGAGGGCCGCCGAGATCTCGGATCATCATCAAAGGATTCCCGCTCATCACGAAACCGTGCACACCGTTCGAAAACTCTACTCTGCTGCGGGATAACGCTATGTCTCTATACGCTTCTTTTAACGTTCTGTAAGTTTCACTAGCTGATTTACCGTTTCCAACAAAAAAAAAAAAAAAAAAAAAGGATTTTTACTCTCTGCTCTTCCATGGCTAAAATAAAATGGAACGAGAAAGCTTAACTATGACCCCTTTAATGTCCGTCTGCTGCCTGTCGGTACCGGTATGAAACGATTTCCAGCTGTTCGCTGATTGGCCAAGGACTGCTGTCTTCTGGTATACACGTGATATTTGTATCCCACTACTGTTACGTCAGTTATGAGATCAGTTCTGAAACTTATTGGACGTAGGTTGTATACGCGGTACGTAGCTGCAAACAGTCGAAATTCCAGCCTATGGGAGGGGGAAATAGAAACAAAAATCACATTCGAGGTTTCATCCATCTGTTTATTTCTGCGTTTCTTATCCGTACTATAGACAAATATTTCCTTATTTATGGAGAGGATGCGAAAGTAATACAACTTACCTTTATTGACTTCATCTCGTTTTGCAAAGACAGACTCCTTTCCTGGAGACGAATCTGTTTCGCTTTGAGGGCTGAGGCTGAGGCTGTTTCGTTGTAGACTTTACAAATGCACTGAGCTAAATTTCGATTCAATAACATTTGTTTCTGTTCGTTACGGCAACCGGAAATGTAACTCTCAAACCTCTCTTTGCTTAGGTTTAAAGATTCTGCGTTTAGGTTTTCAATGAATGACACAACAGAGCACTAGATAGGAAAAAAACAAAAACATATAATTGTGATTTGTGCAGTCCATCAAGAAAACATTTAGGGTGAAATAAATATTGAATCTTTGTCTCATTTTAAATTGCCATGAATAATTTTATTTATTTCATTACTCGTATCATGATTTCTTTGGCTGTATTGACAACATTCCTTTGAAAAGAGTCAACAACCTTCTTTGGTCTTGATGAGTTAGTAATAATTCAGTGTACAGAGTAACAACAAAAGGTGGCCGTCCAAAAAGTTCTTGGCATGCATCTGCAGATAAAAAACCATTTCACTTACTTCAACAAAACTTTTATTTTCCTTCAAAGCACTCACTCCCCGACAGCATCAATGCAAAGTTCTTCACATTAATCTTCACAATAAAAACCATTGCACTTAATGAAACTTTTACTCTCCTTCAAAGTGTTCCCCTCCAGCATCAATGCAAAGTTCTTGACACGAATCTGCAGAACAAAAGTCATTGCACTTACCTTTTACTGTCCTTCAAAGTACTCCCCTCTAGCATTTATGCAATGTTCTTGACATTAATTTGCAAAACAAACACCATGGCACTTACCTCAACGAAACTTTTACTGTCAGAGTACTCTCCTCCAGAATCGATGCAAAGTTCTTGGCATGGATCTTCCGAACAAAAACCATTTCACTTTCTTCAACGAAATTTTTGCTGTCCTCCACAGTACTCTCCTCCAGCATCTATGCAAAGTTACAGACTTCTACGCTAAACCTGGAACGCTTCATGGTACTCCTACTGGAGAATAATTCTCTGCAACCCAGAATGAATATTTTCCGAAGATCATGCACCCTTGAAGACAGTTTCCGAGCAAATTCTTTTTAATTTTTTGGAAACTACCAAAAATTAACATAACCCGCTCCGGTGGCTGAGTAGTTTGAGGCCCAGGCTATAGACCAGGCGTCCGAGATGGGCCCGGGTTAGAGTTCCGGATAAAATCAATGGTGATATGCTTGTCCGATGGTGCTGGCTCTGTCTCTTCCCTGGAAAAAGTAACCCTAAATTAGGAACAAGCAACCACTTATGGCTCTCAAAGTATAGAGATGGGATTAACAGCGATTTTCATGACGATGATGACAATTTCGAGAAGTAACGCTGATTTCAATCTGTGCCCAAATCACGGTTTACAACAGTGGTGAAGGAGCTCTAGATCAGTCGGAACGGCGAGTCACTGTCTTATTTGTAATAGTGACAAAATAACACTTTGTGATGGATACGATACGAAGCAGGAACAGAGGGGAAAATCACTGTAGCTGAAGCTGAGAACTAAATGGAAGGAAAAACAAAAAAGCATTGTTCCCCTATTCTGCAAAACTGGACTAACTCTCAAAGTAAAACTCCCCATGCAGAGGAGAGATTTATCTTATAACATGGTGAAATCACCAAGGCCGATCCCAAAATGTCACATGGTAGCAGTGATTTTGGAACTGGTTATCCCTAAGCATTGGAACTGACGGTGACGCAGCTAACGGTGACACCTTAACAGTGGTTTTGGAACTGTTACTTTTAGTCACTGTTCATAACGGTGACAGTGATTATTTAGCAATGGTGATGTGTTTCCGACCAAATTCTACCCCCTCCTCTTCAAAATATTTATACAGTAGATTCCAGTTAATTGTGTCACATCGGGACTAGAACACTTTGGCCCGATGAAGCTGCATCCCAAAGAGCTAATTTGGAATGTTCTTCAAGAACTGTCCCAAATAAACGGCTGCCCCGATTAACCGGTGTCCCAATCAACCGGAATCTGCTGTATACAAATAAATATAAGTTCAAAGCCTGGAACGGCCCGTTTTGGGGTATGGGCCAAGCCTAGCTTTTCAAATTCTCTGCGTAAGGTCCCGATAGATCTCTAACTAGTTAGAGTGCATTCAGCATTTTAAGCTTCAGCTGTAAACACCGCTTTCATGTGATTCAGCATTTTAGGCTTCAGCTGTAAACACCGCTTTCATGTGATTCAGCATCAAATCACCCACAATCATTCGGTGAAGCAATGTCCCGTTTTTCCTCATTGTGTACCCACAGTTCATTTATGAAATTTGACAAATGACCCGAATTAACTTGATCTGGCTATCTGTTTTTTCGGGGATAGGTGGGTGGGGATAAAGGTTTAACGACTACCGTGAAAAACTCACCGGGCCATAAGCAGTCGCCAGTCTCTAAGTTGGGGCCACTGGTTCCAGGGATGGGAAAGAGCCATTGCCGTAAGACAAGCACGTCATCGCCGTAAGACAAGCACGTCATCCATGCCTCACCTGGACACTTCTCAGACAAACTACTTCGCCACCGGGGCGACCTGGCTATCTTTAGAGCACAAGTTTAAGTTACAACTTCAGCTTTATATAAATAAATATATTAACTTATGGTTCGCTGATTAATTATCAAAATCAGTCTTCCTAATCACTTCAGATGGACAATAAGTATAATTATTGATGTATATCTCTAAACGAACCTTCCATATTACTTCTCCGTTAGATTTCTCAGAATTTCCTTATAATTTATAGCAACGACTGACAGTGAGTCGAACATAAGTAAAAGCCACGTTGAGTATAAGTGAGGTGTGGTGGTACGACGAAAGATGATTTACTGTTTGAATTTGGACAGCATGCAGTCTTGATCAGTACGCTGCATGAGTTTAATTTACGAGTTTGATGACGCTCTTGTAGTAGTGGCATAGCGTAGGCCCAGTCGTGACGTACCTATCTGAGAGGTGACGCACATGTTGCACCGATAAGCTTCGTCGGTGTAGTTCAATCGGTAGAACAGTCGACTCCGAAGAAGGCTGACGTGGTTTCGAATCCCATCACCTGCAAAAGGGTCTATTTTCACAAAAAAAGACCCTTCCCGAACGTAAAAATGAATCTCCTGGAAATGAGGTTCGAGAAAATTTGTGGTGCTTCTTTCGAAACACATCGTTTGGAATTAATCAGAATTCCTTCTTCTACAGCGAGCTACTTCAAGCATGGTTTGCCGGCTGACCCGGAAACTAATGATTCCGTCCCAGCCCTTTCTTAAGGGTGGATATATGTAACGTACCTACCTCAAAGGCGACGCACATGTCAAGACGACAAAGTTGTAGCTACAAGCTTTGTCGGTGTGGTTCAATCGGTAGAACAGTCGACTCCAGAGAAAGCAGATAGGGGTTAGAATCTCATCACCTGCTAAAGGGGCTTATTTTCAAGCAGTGCCGAGGCCAGCAGTTAAGAACTGGGAGGAGGGGCTATTAGGGGGAGGGTAAGTTTCGTACGGGGGTACAAATTTTGAAGTGCATGGCAGGAATTTAACGAAAAAATTCGGTTGATCTTAGTTTTACCCGACGCTGTTGATGTCATCTCTAGTAAAAAAAAAAAAAACTTTTCAGGTACATAATGTATATAGCATTTATTCAATGTATGTAGGTAGTATTGGGAACGGTGGATACGAACCTCCATGGCCTTTAACAAGTTACTATTTTTTTCGCAATTTTAACTTACGTCATTTTTTTTTAACTTTTTTAAATATTTGCTGTCATAAGGCTGTTTATGAATTTTAGTTTGCAATTTGACAAGGAAAGAAATCTCAAACTATCTGTCTCTCGCTCTCATTTTTTAAAATTATAATTACGAAAATGGTTCTTCCTACTATTCTCTTAGACATTCGTCTCCACTCCACGGAATAGTACAACACAAAACGTAACAAAAATATCATTTTATATAACAAAATTTCTGTGAATTCGAAAACTTCACATACGTTTATCCAAGTTTCCTGAAATCTTAGATAGTTGCAACCCCATGTGTTCGAAGTCCTTAAATGTTCTGGGATGGCGATGGGGCTAAAGGGAAAGTTGGGTCCCATTCGTAGCTTCGCACCTAAGAGGGGCACCAGACGGACAGGAGCCTCTATATCTGTGCAAATAATATTATCCTTAGCATTCGTTGCAATGTTAAAGAAATGCTTTCTTCCATTTGCGAAACTTTGAATTGTGTTTACAAGGCAAGCTGGGTGCGTTGTTTCATGGGCTCCCGCCAAATTCTCTGCTCCTACCGTCGGTACAAACAAGGTGTGCCAAGACTCGTCGGACCACATGACTGGTTTCCAGTATTCCACTGTCCAGTCACGGGTTTCCAGACACCACTGTTGACAAACTTTCCAGTTCTTCGCAGAAATGAGTGATTTATATATAGGCATGCGACTGCCAATACCGAGTCTCTTCAATGCGCATAGTTCGCCGACATGTGGATCGGTAACAGCCTTCATTAAATGTTTCGGTTAATTGCTGCACACAGGAAATCCTGTTTCTCCGTACAAGTCTCCTCAGACGACGGCGATCTCGTTCCTGACAGATTGTCGTCGCGCCGCAGTTATGCCTATCAGATAAGTGATGTGGCATCTAACAATCGGTCCCAGGTGGGTTCGGGCTCGAATCCGGGGTGAGAAATGGATAGTGTGCTTGTCTTACAGCACTCCCTCTCTTCCCTTCCCTGGAACTAGAGACCCCAAATTAGGGATGGGCGTCTACCTATATATATATATATCCTACTGAGTTGCTCACGGTGATCGTTAACCCCCCCCCCCCAAACAAACAAAAAGTAAGAAAAGATTACTGTTGAGATATATATTTCTACTAGGAGTTTTGTGAGATTTGAATTTGTTTAGAAATGGGATTTGCGCTATCAAAAATTTCGAAACCGTATTTTTTAGAGCAAAATGCATGAAATCTCAAGGGGCAAAAGGGAGGCTTCAAGCTTTCATTTGCTTACATACATCGACCCGCTTTATTGATCTTTTTTCGACGTCAGATTTACAGAAGTAAACATCTCATTTTTCTCCCTTTCAGTTTCAGCCATGGCGTCAAGCAGTAGGGAAAGACTGACGACTAAAAATATTGAAGATACACTGAATGAGTTACGCAGTTAGTGGTTCGGCAGATGATTTTACGGTTTCAGACGATGATTCACAGCAGGAACTTCTCCCGAAATAGTGTTTGACAGGGAATATAAATCTTTCCACGCAGAAAGGTTATAATATACACCAACTGTCTCCATAAGATTCACGTTTGGAGATTCCAAGGCCAGCCAATCCAAACGCTGAACTGATACAGCTGTTCGCGAAGTGCATTTTACATCGTTATCCTGTAGTAAAATAAAATTGTCTTCGTTATATGCTAGCAAGTAACAACGGGAAAAGAAATTAATTTTGACTTGATTAATTTGAGGTTTAAAGTTTCCTACGGGAAGCTCTCAGAACTTGCGAGAAAAATAAGTATCTAAAGGATGGAGAATCAATTTGCATACTCCATTGGAGTTGTTTTTGTTCCGACTATTATTTACGTACGTACGGATATGATTTCTTTTAGCTGCAGTTGATAGTCTTTTCCCTGACATTTGGCTGATTTGCCACAGCTCGACTTTGTCGCATTTTAATGGACTTGTCTTTCATCTGTCGCTGATTTTATGTCAGTCCTTCTCCTAGATGTCACTTTGAATACCAGTTTGATTTTTTAATCCAGCATTTGCTGGCGTTGCACAGTGGTCCCAAATGCGAATCTAGCGGGACAAAAGTCATTTTGGTCATTCTTGAAAAAATAAGTAAAAATAGTTCAGTAATATTGTAAACATATTGCCCTATCATGATTCAACCTTTAAACAATACTAATCTAAAATATGACTGCGTGGCAGAGCCTCAAAGTTGAATGTTGAGATCGTTGAACTTGCCTCTGGCGTCAGACAGTTCATGTCTCTATACGATTGGTTAGTGGCTGCCCAGCAAAAAAACAAGTGCTGGAAAACTGCTGGCCACCAGCTGGCAGTGATGGATCACTGCTGGCTGAAATCTGCCGCTCACGGCCCGGTAGTGGTCCGTTGGTGGCAGCGCTATCAGTTGGCGAGCCATTGATGGCCCTGCAGCATCGCCGTGAATTGTGGGCCTCCAAGCAAGTGCCACTACTGGCCCGTTGCTGGCAACCAATGCAACCCCCCAACAGCAGGTGGAAGCATCGGGACTGCGCATGCGCAGATGCAACACTTGCTGTGTCTCTCATGGTACCAGTTAGTTGAAGACGACGCTATCGCCATCGTGTTATTTTAGTGGATGTTAAGAAAAAATCCATATGTGGAGAGGCGAATTAATTTCCTAATGAAATTTTACGTCGACGAAGATATCAGATTAAGCCGTGAAATACTAGATTACAGCCATGAAATACACCCACTCCATTCCCATGAATAACAATTCATGGAATGGAGTGGATGAATAATAAGAAAAAATTTGAAACCGCTTGAAACACATATCCTGGAAAACCATTAAAACAGCGTTCGTTGGGGAAAAAAAGAAGTATACGCGTACAAATTTATTAATTATTTGAAAAAAAAAAAAAGCAACGCTATGTGGTGTACTCATCCATGAGTTGAATACACAAGACTGGGAGGAATTCGCTTCTAAAAATAACGAGAAGTAAAATAAAATATCTTTTACTCTTTAAAACAAATGTAGCTTCGGACAACGGAAAGGAAAGACACAACGTTAAAAATGTAACAGAATGTGACATGAACTCCGGTAAATATATATTTATTCAACAATCTCTTTTCAAGACGGCAAGGACAGTACAAAACTTTGGAAAGCGACTCTAAGTATGTACACGCCTTGAAAATGAGTGAAATTCCCTATAGGTAAAAAAAAACTATCGTTACGTTGAAAAAGTTAATTTATCAATTATATGAAACTGACTTTTATGTAAAATACCTCTCAATATTGTAAAATGAAAGAGGGAAGCATTCGATTACAAATTGCATACCAAACAGATAGCTTCCAGTACATGTCCGAGCGTAGTGAATTAGTCCGGTCGGTAGCGACCGCGGCTTCCCCGCAAACTGCCCAGGATCAAATCTAGTCAGATGCAAACGGGCGTTTTTCCGGTCTGTTGAGAAAATTTCCCCAGCTCAGTGCGTTAATTCACAAGCTTCGTAAAGGTAAAAAAATTGTAGCTTTAGGAAACTGCGGTTATCCATGCTTTTTTTTTTTTTTTTTTTTTATTAATATTATTGCTACTACTGGGAAATTGGCGGACAAGATTCGGCAAGCCACCAGTTACGTCACGTGGTTGCTCGCTGCCACTAACGGACCACATTAGGCTAGCCATCATTTCTGGCACGTGCTTGAAGGGCCACTTGTGGCAGCTACTGCCTGTGATGGACCGCTGATGGCCCTGTTGTGGCATATGACAACTGATGGGGTGCCAACTGTTGGCCTGAACTGCTGGACCTTCTGTTGGCCGCCCGGACATTTTATTGACGGTTCGGCAGCGGCAACATAGTGCTGGGCCATTGCTGGCAGTGCTGGCTGCCAGCAATGGCCCAGTGCTGGCCCAGAAAGACTGTTTTTGCTGGGTGTAAGCGAGTGTGAACAAGTGGAAGCTTTTATTCCTACTGGATATTTTAGTTAAATATATGTGTAACGTTTTGATATAATCTATAAAGAAGATACCTAAGCAAAAAAAATACATATATAATTTTGACTCACACCTAGTACAACATAGAAAAGGTTATGTATCTACCTGTGTGAGTAAAAGGAGAAAAGATAAAAAAATAAAATAAAACAACTGAATGTAGAAGGTGTCGAGAATACTGAGCCTTGGCTTTATCAAGGACCAAGCAAAAACTCTGCATTTTCTCACTTCCACAAAGACCTAGTTGGAAATGGGTTTCTGCAAGGCCATAGATGCAAGTAACATTCCCACCTAAAATAGTTTAACAAATATATATATGTCATGTCCTCCGTAGAGTTGCATGACCTAGCACTAGTTAACAATTTCGCTTGCATCCATTAACCTTCCTGGCCCGACCCATGCTCTTCATCTGTTACTATTAAACAGAGAGAAGAAGATTAAAGAGAACTCAAGCTGTGAGAGTGACATAATAATTAGAAATGATTTTCAGCCATAACGAAATTCCAAGTTCGTTTGAGAGAGAATTTAAACCTGAAAATCAATGCAAAAGAAATCAAATTTTTACATTGCAATTAAAAAAAGGAAATATTAATTTTTAACGAACAGATTTTTGAAAGAAAACTTGAGTCTAAAACCCCCTACTCTACAACTTATGACAGCACGAAAACGAGAATAAGTTAAAGATAGTAATTAACTAAAGAAAACTTTGTGAAAGTTATATACCTTAAACAGTTAGTTGCAATATGTACAAAGTATTTCAGCAGTGCTTTAAGTGCATAATTAATTAGTTATTAAGAACTTAACTACTTTGAAAGAACAGCGCATAGACAGCGCATAGAAAAGGAACAAGCTTAGCCATCTTCTGTTCCTAGGTACCCCAAAAGACGCTCAAAGTTACAGAGAAAAGAAAGAGTTAAAACCCGCAAAAATGTTAACAGACAAACCAATGCCTAAAAGCTGAAAAGCTAAAAAACAACAGAGAAAAAGTACATGAAGTACAAACATTGAACTTATAAAACCTAGAACCCAAAAACAAGGAAGAGCTTACCTCGTGTGTGACAAAAACTTTTCTCCTCACAAGAGAAGAACATGGCTGACCTCTTCCGCCACTCCCTAGACGCTGGGGGCAGTGAGGGTGGGGCTGATGGCCTCCTCATACAGCAAGAAACCAACGCGCGGAGATTTTAACCAGAGAAAAAAAAAATATATATATATATATATATATATATAAACTTAAGACTGTGGATCTGTATGATCAGAAAGAGCAGAATTAACTCTCCAGAATACATGAGAAATATTATAAAATACACGAGCAGTGTATTTAATAATCTTTGCATGTATTAAATCACCTTAGTGAGCTTCTATAGATTAATCAGAATCTTATTAATTTTAATGTTGGTTTTACTATTTTTAGTATAGCTATCCTAGTGTTGAATAACTAGTTTTCTTTTTATTTGTTTTTATTTTCTTTTATAAACAGATTTTTAAGCTTTTTTGTGATTTTGTTTATATTATTTAATTTTTTGTTTTAATAGGACCGTCATATCCATAGCACTAAGGTTCCTTTAGGTAGTTAATAGGCATCCTCTAGCCAACTTCCTTACGGCTTTGATTGGTCAGAATCATATTATTAACTGTGTAGAAAATTAAAGCAGATCTGCCAACCTTACTCTATTATTCAGAATAATTTTTTTCTTAAAGTTCTTTTGATGAAAGAAGAAGGAATTTCGTTCTCTAGAAAACTTTCTAATAGTATATTAATGTGGTAATTGAAGTCCAAATTGTTGCTGCAAATTCTTGAAATTCTTAGGACCTGAGAAATTAGTACATTCTCAATTACTTTGGTTGAAATGTTATTATTCCAGTGTAGATATTTAATTACTTTGAAAGGAAAATTAACTCTTTTATCAAAGAGGCTAATAGATGGGTTACCTCTGTTGAGCTTAATGCTTAAGTCTAGGAACTCAAGTTCCTGATTACTGTGGTTGGTTTTACATAAGTTAAGAGAGCTAGGATAGATATTATCAAAATCACTCTCTATAACTTCTGAATTATTGATACACAGCAGATCATCAATATATCTAAAAGTGTAAAGGTAGTTATCTGAGCATGTGGGGTGATTTTTAATGAATTTATATTCCTTAAAGAACAGGAATAGATTAGCGATATTCGTGGACGTTGATGTTCCCATGGGAATACCGTTCACTTGCTTATAGAGAGTATTATTATATAAGATATGGTTATTTTTTATGCAGCAATTGAGATAAGAGTTCCAAGTTCCTACATCAACAAATTGGTTAAGTTTAAATTCTGCATACAGCTCTTTAAAGGTAGTGATTATATCTGATAGAGGCAGATTAGTATATAGGTTTTCAAAATCATAACTATTAATATCTAGGGGACAAACTTTGAGTATAGTAGAAATTACTTCTGCATTATTATTAATTATCCAAAAATCTCTGTACATCAAGTTAGAACAGTTTCTAATGTGTTTCAAAACCTTCTTTAAGACATCTTCAAAAGCAAGATCTATTTTCTTTTTATGACTCCTTACTCCACTAGCTATGAACCTGAACTTCACAGGATCCTTATGAAACTTAACCGTTGCAAAAAGAAATGGAAATTCAGGCTCATATCTTCTAGTTTGTGGAATTTTAAGTTTCTTGAAGAATGCCTTAAACCGATTTTCTAACTGCTTGGTGGAATAACTTACGGGCTCGTATGTTACTCTATTATTGAGTTCCATAGTTAACAATTCAAAATAGAACTTCTTACAGATAATTGCAAAATTATTGCTAGCTTTATCCGTAGTGGTAAAAATAAATTGGTCTTGTAGTTTGGAGAGTGACCTTTTAGCTTCTCCAGAGAAAAAGAGATTTCTGTCGAAACAAAAGTCCAGACCTGCCAACTCACCGGTGAAGCTATTGATTATATTATATTTCCATTCTGCGAAGGCCTCAATAGGCTGATTGTACGTTAAACTGGTTTTTACGATGTACCTATTAACATCTTGAGTGAAGCTCTCAAGAATCCTTTCTTTGGAAATTGTGAAGGAAGGTCTGAATTTAGAGCCATACTCTAATAAATTCCTAAGCTTTTCATTTTCAACAAAACTCAAGTTTCCGGTGATAATATGGTTGTAATTCTTATCATAGTGAACTGTTTCTTTATGTTCATCACAAGAACATGTAGTAATTACAGGAATGTAGCTCGAATGCTATTAACTAGCATTCTTTATGTAAAAAATATTAAATTTTTCATTTTTTGAAAACTTTAAAGTGACTTTAAAAAAACAAACATGCCCGAACATATCTATAAAATGCAAGTACGTTATAGAGAATTTTATGGGCTATAAGGAGATTTAAACCACAACATGCGCCGTTTGCTCCCTTTTTTTATATTTGTCTTCTTTTCCAGCTGATTAACAGTAAAAAAGTCTTACAACCAGGACTTACTCTTTATCGAAAGCAGGAAGTCGGATCAGTACCGTACCAATGTATTAAATACATAGGCTGAACAATCGGAATGTTGATGTTTTCGTAACGCTTATTAAACTGTTATTATTTACTATTACTACAAAATTCTGTACAGATTTTTATTTATTATTATTTAACAAAATGATAATAAAATCAGAATTTTTATTTACGATGGTGGATGGCAAAACATGCAATGCTGTAACTGACACTTCTTCGCAGAGCTGTTACATTTGTGAAGCCACTCGCAAATTCACGAATGAAGAAAAGATGGGAAAGGTTGTAGTCTGTATTACCACATATAGCTTTGGCCTTTCCCCTTTACATGTCTGGATCAGATTTTTTGAATGCCTACTCCACATATTGAATGGGCTGGATCTGAAGAAGTGGCATATAAGAGGAAAAGAAGAAAAGGCTTCAGTGAAAAAAAATAAAAAAAATAAAAGAACTTATACGCGAAAATTTCAAAAAGAAAATAGGGTTGATTGAGGACAAGCCGACCCCCGAAGGAAGTGGAAATTACATTGACGGCAATACAACTAGCTTTTTCAGAACCTGAAACTTTCAACAGAGATAACTTGCATTGATCAAAATTTAATACAGAGATTTGGAACCATTCTCAGAACTCTTTTTCTCCCAGTAAATCCTAAAATACTTGACCTGTACGCACGGGAAACAAAAAATCTGTTCTTAAAGTTGTATCCGTGGTTTTATATGCCTGTCACTGTTCATAAGGTGCTTATACATGAAAATGCAATGTTACCGATTGACATGCTTTCCGAAGAAGCGCAAGAGGCTAGGAATAAGCACATAAGAAACTTCCGTGAATATTCAAAGCAAACAGAATATAATATGTGAATTTGCCTGTAACACTTACTAGTAAGTGTTACAAGCAAATTCACAATTTATATTCTGTTTGCTTTGAATATTTTATCGATTTCCCATGTATTATGAGGAATATTTCTTCCTTCATTGATTTAACTTCTGCGAAAGCCATGCAGGAAAAACTTCACGGAAAGACACAATGCAAGATGTTCTGAATCTACTGCTGATCACTTCAGATTCTTTCATTTCAAATTTACGTACTTTACACCAGAAGAAGAAATCTACTTTACCCTTCGAAGTCCGACAGCTCCTGAAAGAACCACACTTGATTAAAAGCAAGAAAGACGAAGCAGGGTTGGGAAAATACAGCACCTGCAGAAGATGAAGAATATGACGAACATGATGATGGTGATGAAGAAGTACGAAGAAGAGAAGTCATCTTCTTATGATGAGAAGGAAAATTATGAGGAAGAAATTTCTACTATTGATGATACCGATGAGAATATCTGGTAATAATATAGTCATATTTGTTATGTATGCATGTATCAGGAGATAAGAAAGTAATGTTTTAAATAATAATATATCCTTATATTACGTCATATTATCCTAATATATAATCTGCTAGAGCCCCCCCTCCTCCTCCGTGCCACTTTTTAAGTCGCCATAGCAACAACCGAGAAACAAATGTTTGTGACGTCAAGCTTAGCTTTTCGTGTAGGTGACGTCATCACCTACACGCGCACTGTCCACGCGTATACCACTTTGTTTTGTTGTCATAGCAACGAAAAACACAGCTGTATTGTGACGTCATCTAATCCAAATCATTCTCACATGACGTCAGAGATGCGTTACGTCACACGGTCAACTCTAGAGATACGAAAACTTTTTTATTGGCTGGAGGTTTAACGACCACCGTGAGCAACTCAGCGGGCTGTAAGCAGTCGCCCGTTCCTAATTTAGGGTCACTGGTTCCAGGGAAAGGAGAAAGCCAGTGCCGTAAGACAAACACAACATTCATGCCTCACGGGATTCGAACCCGAACCCCTTTCGGACGAATGATAAGAGGCCATCGCTTAGACCACTGCGCCACCGGGGCGGCTACAAAAAACTTTACATCAGGAATTTTGGTTCACTACCTGAACCGCTGTTTAGCCATCTGTATGTGGCAACGTCAAGAGTACGACGATCCGACGACGTCAAGATAAAATAGTTCACGGAAAAGAACAGGGAAATTGATACAGGGTTCACCGTCAATGTATACGAAAAATGTTGTGTGCAAGGAAGTGTTGACGAAATAGGGACTAAAGGTTTTAAAAAACACATAAAAAAACAGACACATCGCATCAAATTCGATAACCGACTGCTCGGGAAATTGTCAGAAAGCTGTCAGCCAACGCCGCTGTCTATTGACGTGGAACTCAAAAACTCAATAAATAAATGTCAATAATTTCTGTATCATAAATTTTATTTTTCCCCGTCATTATTGACGGGCTTTCATCTAGTATTATTATATTAAAATATGTGATATCATCATCATCATTATTAATATTAATATTATTATATACAATATTACTTTGCTTTATTCATTTCCTATGATGTATTACATTAGTTCTTAAATTTAAAGTATGGTATAAACTGCTCCGTGCATTTTTTCAGAGTGATAAAATAATTATTTTTTTTTTTTATCAGTCATCATAACTAAACAGTCACAATAAAAAAATGCCTGCACCGCCGGACGCAGAATATTATATTCTGGGTCGCTGGAGTCTGTCAGTGTATCCAGGAAGTGTCCCTTGAAGTGTCCGCGAGGTCCATGAGCTTGGGGGGAAGGGGGCTTTCCCCCAAAATGTTAAAATGCACGTAGAGCTGTAAACATTAGTACCATGTTTTATATAATGATTCTGTACACGACCACGAATTTTCAGGAGGGTGGGGTAACCCCCCCCCCCCGTTTCTAAGAGCTATTCAGGGGTAACATCGAGGATACACTGACCGAGAATATAAAATTACGGAAGTTGGGGGTAGCCCTCCAAACCAAGCACCTCGTATCCCTCTCACAGGCTTCACCAAATTTCTGGGGGAGGGGGAAGGGCATACATAGTTTACCATTAAACACAACATGAAGCATAGAAATTGCGAGCAAATCCCTTACCTTGAAGACTTGTCTGCGCTCTTAGAAACTTGCACCCCACCCTCCTGAAAATTCGTGGTCGTGTAGAGAATCATTATGTAAAGCATGCTTCTAATGTTTACAGCTCTACGGCCATTTCAACATTTTGGGGAACCCCCCCCCCCCAGCTCACGGACCTCGCGGGCGCTTCAAGGGGAACAGCCTGGATACACTGACAGACTCCAGCGGCCCAGAATCTAATATTACGGAAGTTGGGGGTTGAGCCCCCCCCACCAAGGGTACCTCGGATCCTCGCCAATTTATTTCTTCAAATTAAAGTACAATTCTCGCTTGGCTTACATGGAAGTTTTCGCGAAATTCGTTTCCCAATTCAGTTATCAATGTAGGCCCAGAAACGGCAATCTTTATAGCCCCCCCCTTGAACTTTTGTAGCCAAGTTGCTGAAAGATGTGTGGCAGGGTTGCCGGTAAATTGCCACACCGGAACACTGCCACACATCAGTGTTCCTGTGTGTCAGTTTACAGTGAACCGTTTGTTCTGGGGGTATTTTTTCCGGGGGCATTTTTTCCGCTTTTCAGTTTTCGGGGGTATTTTCTCCGGGGGTACTTTTTCCCGGGGGTATTTTTACCGTTTACCGTGCAAGGTTGGCAATAAAGACCATTTGTTCGTAAGTATTTTCACGTCTTCTCTCTTCTGGCAATTAGGTCGCCTAATATAACTCAGTGTGTAATTAAGAATTGTTTGTGTGCTAGCTGTCCGGTGCTTAAAACTTCGACGTTACAGTGCTACGAATTCAACTGACAGATAGTGCGATAGATAATGTTGTAAGTAGCTAAGTAGTGACATTTTAAACGAAAAACATTACAAGGACTCACTTAATTGGCATTTTATCAGTTTTTTTTTTTTTAGAATAGATTACTAATGAGGAGACATCAACTTTCTCTAGCTATGGCGGGGATTGAATGTTTGAATTACGGATTTATACTTAATTGGGACTTTTTTAATTATATCAAAGTTTGATAATCTTATTACTTAGGACTTCCTTCACTGGGATCTCCTCAGATTTATGAGAACATGATTACTAACAAGGAGAACATCAAAATACTCATCTGTTGAGAATTATTTAATTTCTAGTTGCACTAGAATTCTATATTTACCTCCTCCAAGGCTAAGACCATGTCTTTTTTTTCCGAGCTTCAATAATAACACTATGGAACAAAGTTTTATTTTTTATTTGTTCCTGGGTAGTAACTGTTACTTGCTAATTGCTTATGCATCAAAAGTATAAAAAATGGCTATTATTCCCCACAAACTTTGCTTTTGTGACCAGGACAGGGATATTTTGAAATTTACTTATTTTTCAGAACCTTCCACATGGATTCAATGCTGAGTAAACTTGGAGTAACTTCTGGAACTTTCTAGAACTCTCGAGAACTTTCTAGAACTTTCTGGTGATTAAATAGTGATATAAATACAGTAGCCTGAAGACCACCAGCTCAGTTTAGTTCCAACTGCCTAAATGAATATATATATCTGCATTTCATTTTTCTGGGATAGCATCGAGATGCTGCAAGCATCCAGCACACGGATTTTGCTATGTCTGCGGCCAATTTGTTAAGACAAGAGCAAAAAAGAGCTTCGTATAGAAGCATCTTCTAAGATGTGTGAGGCTTACAAGGCATATTTCGGCATGTCTTGTATGCCGAAATAGGCCTTATCCCAATATGGAGTCAAGACAAACCCTGGGCACCTCGTTTCACCTGCGAACTTCGCAACAAAACTCTGGAAGGTAAGGTGGACAACTGAGAGAAATCCATACTACCCCAACCAAAAATACCTCAATTACTTGACCAGAGATCTTGGTCTTACCAAGTCGAATGCCGAGATTTTGATGTCTAGGCTCCAACAGTGGAACTTGTTGGATGAAAGTGTGCAAGTCGCAGATCAGAGGAAACGTCACCAAGCTTTTCCCAGCTTCTTCACCTGTCAAGATGGGCTCTGCTTCTGCCACAATGTGACCGGTCTGTTTGAGGCAATTGGAATTGCCTGTAACTCTAACAAGGGCACGTCTTCATTGACAGGACATCCAGCAGCCTAAAAGCCGTGCTACTCTATAACGGGAACACCTTAAAGAGGATTACAACAGCATCAAGAGACTGGCCACAGCGGATCGAGTTCTCTGTGGGAAAGAACATCATGTGGAAGCCACTGGTGGACCCCCGGAAGGTGCTGATGCAACCACTGCACATCAGATTGGGCCTTGTGAAACAAATTGTCCCAGCTCTATATAGATAAGGAGTCGGTAGCCTTCAAGTGTTTGCGAGACTTCTTCCCTAAGCAGTTTGAGGCTTAGGTCAAAGCCGTTGTCTTCATTGAACCACAGATACAGAAGATCCTGCAGTGCAGGAAATTTCCCAATATCTTCACTACAAAGAAGGAAGTCGCTTAAAACAGCTTTGTCGCAGTCGTTAGTGGTTTCCCGGGTGAATCACAAGCCCCAGAACTATGTGGCGCTAGTTGCGATTCTGGTAAAAAAAACTTCAACAAAATGGATTGCAAGATGTCCCTCAAAGTCCATATCCTTGATGCTCATCTTGATAATTTCAAGGAGAACATGGGAACGTACTAGGAGGAGTAAGGTGAGCTCTTCCACAAGAATACACTAGATTTTTTTTTTGGATTGGAGGTTTAACGACCACCGTGAGCTACTCAATGGGCTATAAGCAGTCGTCCGTCCCTAATTTAGGGTCACTGGTTCCATGGAAGGGAGAGAACCAGTGCCGTAAGACAAACACAACATCCATGCCTCACCGGGATACGAACGCGGACCCCTTACGGACGAATGATCAGAGGCCAGCGCCTTAGACCACTGCGCCACCGGGGCGGCCACTAGATTTTGAACGTTGCTACCAATGACAGTATAACGAGAACAGGATGGGAGACTAAATTTAGGGCTGATTTGTGAAAGTGATTTACAGTACAGTCATAAATCTCGAAAAACTATTCACTTCTTAATCTTTTGTGGTCGTTTTTGTATAACTGTAGTATAAATACATGTTAATTTTGATTCATATGCTGTTGTTTTTTCTTTTTTTTTTACTTTATGTGAACGAAAAGACGCAAATTTGCAAATTTCTTCTTTGGGAATGGGTAAATTTCAAAATACCACTGTCCTGGTCACAAAAGCAGAGTTTGTGGGGAATAATAGCCATTTTTTATACTTTGTAGGTATAACTAATCAGAAAATAACAGTTACCTCCCAGGAACAAAAATTGTGTTATACACAGTGGAATCACCATTTATATTTGATACCCAATATTGTTTCCAGCTTCCTTTTAAGCAGCCCCTTTATATTCACCACAACCAATTTGTAATTTTGTCCTTTTCCTTGAATGAAGGATGCTAATATATTTATATGGCATACCTTTTTCTAAGTACCATCTCCATGGTACCCATTCTCCTGAAT
This sequence comes from Macrothele yani, assembly GCA_039090855.1. Lineage (NCBI taxonomy): Eukaryota > Metazoa > Arthropoda > Arachnida > Araneae > Macrothelidae > Macrothele > Macrothele yani. The sequence continues at coordinate 67,054,738 of CM077016.1, read as the reverse complement.
TTGCAGGACGAATGTTATAAGCAAAGGACTACAAGTGTATGAATTTTTGTTATATTCAGTCGAAGATTTGTATGTACAACTCTGTGTTCACTCGATGCAACATAAAACGCATTATTCCTCGTCTGCAGTAATGGATGCACAGGTTATACTTCCTCATTGAATATTTCAGTGTAAGCTCCACACACATATAGATGTTAAGCACACATATCTAGATTTCGCCATAGCGGAGCCAGTGCAGACAGGCAGACGTCAGCACGCATCGATCCGCATATTCGTTCCCATGCAATTGCGAAGACACTAGCTACGGCAGAAAGCATTCGACGGGCTTTAGCGGCGAATATGGGCATCCCCATCACGACTCACGGTGAAACGAAGATTGAAGGCGCTCCCGGTAGCCAATGTGTAGACTGCCATTAACAGTAGGGCATCTCCGAGCTCGGCTGGAGTGGTGTAGTAGTAGAGGTACATAGCGATAGGAATGGCAGCATGTAGTCGTCAGCGATGAATCCCAATTCTGCCTCAGTGCCGACGATCGTCGAGTCCACGTCTGGACACAAGAAGGATCCAGTTGTTGCGCGCGAGCAGCACTGCCCATTAGTGTAACGATAGCAGGTCACCTCTGATACGCATAACAGGAACGGTGACAGCCCCAGGATACATGGTTGGCGTTTTACAGTCCACGTTGTTGCCATTTCTGAGTGCTGTCCCGCAGGCCATTTTGCAAAGAACAAGCGCGGTCACACACCATTAACATCTCCGGAGGATGTCTACAAGATGTCCACACGTTTCCATGGCTAGCGAGATTTTTGGACCTATCACCTATCGAGTATGTATGAGTCTTTTTTGGAAGACGCTTGGAAGCCTCATCTCGGCCGCCCCAGAATGTCGCTGAATCATCGGACCAGGTAAACGTTGCGTTGCCCCAGATACCCTAGGATATCACTAGAGAGCTGTACCACTCCACGCTACGCCGTGTGCTGATTGTATTGCACAATATCGTGGTTACACGAGGTATCGACTACTGTCACGTGACCCTCTCTTGTAACCTGTCAAATCATGTATCCACCTCATATTCTACGGTTCCATTGGCGCACCCACGGAGGGGGCTTTGGGGGCTTAAGCCCCCTCCAAGGAGATTAAGAACGACGTACGTCACAAATTTAACATTCAAAAATATCATTTTACGTGTTCAAAAAATTACATAGTGTCTGAGTATTACATGGTATCTTCTTCCCAAAGCCCCAAAGAGATTAAGAGCGACTACGTAACACAAATTAAACATTCAAAAATATTATTTTACATGTTCAAAAAATTACATAGTGTCATCTACTGTATTACATGGTGTCTTCTTTCCAAAGCCCCAAAAAGATTAAGAGCGACGTACGTCACAACCGTATTTAAACTATAGGCGCACACTATAACACTGAAGAGCAATTGCATTAGAGACAGCTGGCGTTATGGAAATGTGGCGCTGGGGGCGGCCCTGTAAACGGAAACGACATGACGTATGAAGCGATCCGACAATATAAGGAGTGATGCGACGGGAATCAGTAAGAGTCGGACGCAGTATGGGTAAGACGAAGGATCTAAGCGCATTTGATCGTGGGCAAATTGTCAGGGCCCGATCAATGGGTCACTCTGTCTCGGAAGTCGTGCAGACACTGGGATTTTCACGAGCCACTGTGTCACGGGTGCACCGTGAGTACATCGAATCCGGTAAAACCATCCCTACAAGGGCCAACTGCCGTGGACAACAGCGTGTGGATGAGCGGGGTCATCGTCGGCTAGCTCGCTTGTAACAGCGCATAGACGGGCCACAGTGCAAAAATCACTCGGCAATTTAACGCTGGTGCGCAAAAACGTGTAAGCAGCCACACCATCTAGAACCATCTCCTCGCTATGGGGTACAGAAGCCATCGTCCCACGAGGGTACCGCTGCTGACCGCACATCACAGGGTGCAAAGACTAGCATGGGCGCGGAAACATCGCCACTGGACCCTAGACATGTGGAAAAATGTTGCCTGGACTGTTGAGTCGAGATTCACGTTGGTACATGCGGATGGCAGGATACGAGTACGGCGCAAACCACATGAAGCGATGGATCCTTCTTGCCAGCAGGGTACTCTTCAAGCTGGTGGGGGTGGCATTCTCGTCTGGGGACTGTTTACGTGGACTGAAATGAGACCCCTGGTACGTGTGACATCGTCCCTCACAGGTCAACGTTACCGGGATATCCTAGACGACCATTTGCTCCCGTTTGTGCGTCTTCAACATAACCACTGGGGACCTCATCCTGCAACACCGAATTGTATCCGAATGGTTGTATGAACACTCCACCGACGTGACCTCGCTTCCTTGGCCAGTTAGGTCACCTGACCTCAGTCCCAGCGAGCACATCTGGGATGCCATCGACAGAGATGTTCGAGGCTCTGACCCCCTCCATCAAATCTTCGTGAACTGTGGGAGCTTGTTCAGGGGTCGTGGATCCGTATGGCTTCCCAACGCTTCCGGTGTCTTGTCGAGTCCATGCCGAGATGAATCGCCGCCGTCATCAGGACGAAAGGTGGTGCTACACGTTACTAGACAGGTATCTCTAATTCAATTGCTCTTCAGTGTATATACGTACACACATTGTGTACGTATACTATATATACACATCCTCCTCCAGCAAGAATTCCTGGGTGCGCCACTGTACGGTTCCGGTTTCGTTCTGGGTATAGGGAAATGGAATTCATTTGGCTCACTCTTTCTGGGTAGGGAAATTTCAATGTCTAAACTCAAACAAAATAACAACAAAATTTGGTCGTTTGTGAAGCAATATACGTATGTCATATATGTATATATAAGTATTTACTTACCAGATGGGTGAAATAATAGCCCTCTTCTCCTTTGACAACTCTGTCTGAATTGGAAAACAGGAGAATATATTTGATATTGCTGTGAAGATGGGAAGGATTCACTTGAAGAACAATGTACACCAGAACGGGTAGATAATCATCTGCACATTCGGTAGAATCGGGGTGTAGCTTGAGCATAGCAAAAATATGCCGGCTGCAGTTCATGATACATTCAAGTTTTTCAGCGGGAGATTCTTTGACGTTGATAGTAGCAATTTCTGAAACATAATTGAAATAGTCTCATTCGCCACATTTACCTATCACAAAGAAAAATCGACAGATAAAACGATTTAATAAGCTACAGTAAGCAGAAATAATTACGTCTTACTAAAGTAATATCACGGTATACTAAGACTCGATTTACGACATCCTAAATTTGCGACGCTCTGTAAATATACATCGACACTAACGCAGTAGTTTTATGACACCGCACGCACGACGCGTTCGGACTGGAATTCCGACAATACTTACATGCAGTATAGTATTGCAGTATTGCTGTATTTTTTAAACATTTGCACTAAGATCCTTTTCTTCTTGTTGTTGTTGTTGATCGACGTCGTGGTTGCTCTGTGTTTTTTCGTCTATGGGCAGTTTTTATCTATGATTCATTGTGCATAATGAGTCAGAAATAACAGAAAAAGGGATAACGCTTTCCCCTTTCAGGTCATTCCTGACTCACTATGGATAGTGAATCACAAATATGAACTGCACACAGACGGCAGTCACTGGAATAAGGAAAGATCTTTGATGAAACTATGTACACATTTAAAAAAAAACAAGTTAGTAAAATCACGCAATGCATTGATTATGATACGCTTTCCAACACACCAGAAATCATTACTCAAGTTATGAGGATAATGGCTGTGCAATAAATCTCGCTGCCGTGCCCTAACCTTTGACCCCATTTCGATGATATTCAACAGAACCGGTTCAGTATACATCCAAAACAACATACTGAAGTTTTGTCGCAATCGAAGCATTTTTACGTAAGTTATGACGCATAAGAGCGATGGAATGGATCCCACTCTTATGTCCTGACCTTTGACCCCATTTTCAATAGGATTCGTCCCCAGGTTGTCCCCTACCGCATACTAAAATTTCATCGAAATCGAACCATTTTTACGCGAGTTATCGTGCGGACAGACAGACAGACGGACAAAGCTGGAGCATATACGCTTCTTCAACCTACGGTTGGAAAGTATAAACAAGTTAGTAAAATCTTTCAATGCATTGATTATGATACGCTCTCCAACATACCAGAAATCATTACTCAAGTTATGAGGATAACGGCTGTGAAATAAATCTCGCTCCTGTGCCCTGACCTTTGACCCCATTTCGATGATATTAAACATAATTGGTTTAGTACACCTCCGGAATAACATTCTAAACTTTTGTGGCAATAGGAGCATTTTAATCAAGTTATGAGGATAATGGCTGTGGAATAAATCTCGCTCCTGTGCCCTGACCTTTAACCCCATTTCGATTATATTAAACAGAACCGGTTCAGTACATCTCCGGAACAACCTGATGAAGTTTTGTCGCAATCGAAGCATTTTTACGTAAGTTATGACGCATAAGGGCGATGGAATGGATCCCCTCCTATGTCCTGACCTTTGACCCCATTTTGCCCATTTTCAATAGGGTTCATCCCCAGGTTGTCCCCTAAGGCATACTATAAAAATTTCATCGAAATCGAACCAGTTTGTTTTACACGAGTTATCGTGTAAAACAAACTGGTTCGATTACTGTGAAAAATGCAGTGAATTGTTGGTATGAAAACTATTCACATAATTCATTAGCTTGAAGAATTCACAACGTATTAATTATCACAAATCCAATGCATATTGTTAGGGTTTCGTGTTTTTACTGGACTAAAGTTATCGATAACTTTTAGTTTTTATCAAACTAAAAGTTATCGTGCCGCAAATTCAGACATGGAATTTATTTCAGGAATTCCGCTCGTTCCATTGGATTCGAATGCACTGCGAACTTTCAAAATGATCACATGATCATGATCACATGTAGAGGATTTTAGGAAGGGAGTGTCTGACCCCAGGTCTTAAACAACCCTTAGAAATAGGAAGCTAGGAGATTTGGGCTAGAGTGCCCGATAGGAAAGTGATACGGAAGCGAAGTAGAAAGGGGGAGGAAGACGCCCTTATTTATTACCGGGGGGCCAGTACGCGGGTAAAACTTTCAAAAGAAGGACATTGTTAGTTTTATCAGAAGCAGTCAGCAAGTCTCTACAAAGTCAGGCTTTTGATAAATTATTCCTTGTTCAAATTTAACCCTTTAACAGGATGAAATGAATTACTCATTTTTAGCAGAATTTGCTGAAATCAGCTCAAACGAATATATTCGCTGTCTAAGAAGTGGGCCAAACGCGGCTGATAAAACGCGTGAACCTGCGCATCAGAAAGCTTTGCTTTCCTCGTAGCTCTGTTATTCAAAGTGATCATTTAGAGTATGTTCAGATTTTTGAGATTAGGGTTTCATCGGGATAACTCGTGCGAACACTAATTCTTTCTGTTTGATTACCTGACAAAAGGGATATAACAATGGTGATGGCTCTAAGAAAGGAGAGAGATGTTTGAGTCACTTGTTTCTACCCAGTGGCATAATGTTCGTATCAGCGGGACTAGACCTCTCCCATCATCTCTTGGGTCATGGAACAGAGAACAAAGGACTAGAAGTGAGCCCTTATCACCTGCAGCGTCGGATTGGGTAGATGAAACCAGTTCGGGAATTTTTGTCTTGTGGTCCACCATAGAAGCATTTCACATGGGAATACCCCATAAATTCCCTCATGAAAAAAAAAAAATGTGTTAACTCCTGGATGAAGTAGAGCTGTTGAAATATGCATTGTAAAATTAATTCAGCCATGAACACAAATTTTAGCAGTAATTTAAGGGTGAAAGAATTTTAAAGATCCACTCATGATTGAATTTAGCATACCAAACCATGCTCAAAACGGGGTGTTGTACCAGATATATATTTCGTCACTGATCATCTACTGCGCAACGGTATTCATACCACCTCCTTGAATAGACGTCTTTTTTAAGTGCACCCATTATTTTGACTCATGAACTACCATTTTGATCCAGGAACCAGTGCCGGTAAATCGTTGTTGTTTTTTTAAGATAAATGTGGGTGGGACACGGATTTCGAAACATCTCTGCCGAAGGATCGATTTGTGCTCTATGTCTGTAAGTGGATAAGTGTGTGGGGATGATGGACCATCAAATTTATTACTAGGGCCTCCTTCAAGATTACAAAAGGAGGGTTGGGCTACAAATGACCCTTTGGCTCCAAGTCCAACGACCTACGCTTGAGGTGGTTCCACCTAAAATCTCTGCCTTATGTTTCCAATGGAAAGCTTTCTTTACATATTTTCTTCGCAATTAATGTATTCCCAAGGATGAAAATTTACACATCGATAAAACTAACTTTAAGTTATCGCATGGGATACTTAATACTTGCGAAAACATAACCATAACTAAGCAATCCAACATTTTTTGTCTACTGACGTCATCAATGTACAGGTCGCGCCATCTGTTAACAGGACTGAACATTACTCAAAGGAAAATAAATGATTTTTAATATAATTATGGTTCTGTTTAAGCAAGTATTAAGTATCCCATGCTATAACTTAAAGTTAGTTTCATCGATGTGCAAATTTTCATCTTTGGGAATACATTAATTGCGAAGAAAAATATGTAAAGAAGTTTCACCATTGCAAACATAAGGTAGAGATTTTATGTGGAACCACCTTAAACGTAGCTAGCTGAATTTATTTATAACAGCGTGCTTGGTCCGGCAGCAAATTTTTACTAAAGTAGAGATAATTTTGCTTTGTCATTTTAGAGCAAAAGGCCTAACATACGTTTCAGACAGATAATATAAAGCTCAAATGAAGTTAACGATTCTTATTCATAAATACTAAAAATATTATTCGTTCTTTCCAAACAATCCAGACAAAGAGGATACGAGAAATAGTGGACCATTTCTCAAGTGGTTCATCGGGAAATATCCCGGTGTCGCCGAGCGATAATCCGTCCCTGATCACCTGTGATAGGTTTATGGCCGGTACCTCCTAGATGAGAGGAGGAAGAGAATTGTTTTGCCGTAGCTTTAGTAAAACCCGGCCGCTATGTGAACATTTCTGTTTGGAGAGCGCAAAAATTTTGGGCACCCTTTGGTTCAAGTATATCGGACGCTGAAAGGGTTGGGCCTGTTTTTAGTTCCAACCAGTTACGTATTGCTCTGTCAAAAGTAGGATCATTTGATTCACTTAAGATAGTGTGTAACGTACCAGGAGATGTGACGTACCTGCCAGAAGGACGCACACGACATAAAGGCAGATAGGAATCAGAATAAAACGTCCGCGTAGCTCAATTGGTAGATCAACTTATTCCGGAATGAGGGAACCCGGGTTCGAATCCTGGCGCGGATAAAAATGACGGAGAAATTTACTTCGTTATAAGTGTTCGAAAATAAAAAGAAAGAAAGCTGACGACTAAGCATTCACAGACATCTGTGATTAATGAAGCTCAAATATAAAAAATCAATGTGTTACTATTTAAGAAACTTTCAGCAGTGCTAGATTCGCGTATGCTATGTTGGGTATTGCTAATTATTGTTTCTGACACTAACGCAGGTTGGATAAGAACCTGCGACGTAAGTGAAAATAATTCGAGGACTTGAGGTCATTATGAATCAATGCAAAAATTATAAAAAAATTTTCCTTAGATAATATCATATATAACAGTACAGTCCACATACCTAGCATTGCTTTGTGGAGAAGTTCGGTCACTTTGATGTCAGATTCATTTATTTTAGCTGCCAGGTGCTGAGTCCTTACCCAGAACAATCGATTTATCTTATCACTTAAATTTTGGTCAGTCTCGTCTTCTTCCTGCAAGATTTTGCTGAATAATTTACAGTGGAGATTCCTCATTAATTTCTTTTTCGAACGAATTCATTCGTTCATACGCCATCTCTTCGGTGATGTCTACAACAAAATAAAAACAAAGAAAAAAAAATTATATACAACGGCGTTTCCATAAAAATTCAGAGTAAAATCACACAAAATGAAGAAATATACACCGATGAGCTATTCCAATATGACCACCCCCAGCCTAGAGAAATGAGCGCGCCTGGAGACCGAACGGTGGCGCAGGTGAAGTTCACAGAGCAGTATATATACAATCCGAGGACCGGCTTTCGGTTAGTAGAGTGTTCGGAGTCAGAATGGGAAAAGCTGCCGATTTATCGGAGTTTGATAAAGGACAAATTGTGATGGCACGGCTCCTCGGAACTACGATCTCGGAAACGGCGCGGCTTGTGGGTTGTTCAAGTGCCGCTGTAGTGAGTACGTATCAAAAGTGGTGCACAGAGAGCCAAACCACGAGCCGTCGTCCAGCCGTGTGACGTCCGCAGCTCATTGATGCTAGAGGGAAGCGGAGACTGTCGCGCATTGTTCACAGCGACCGCAGGGCCACCGTGTGACAAATCACCCGCAGCTACAACAGTGGTGACCAGGGCAATGTGTCACAGCACACAGTTCATCGCAGCCTACCATGCATGGGCCTGCGTAGCCGAAGATACAGCTGGGTCCCCATGCTCATTGCACGTCATCACCAACAACGCATGAAATGGGCCCAAGATCATCGAGATTGGGCCGTGGATGATTGGAAGAAAGTGGCTTGGTCTGACGCATCAAGATTCCTGGTGCGTCACGTAGACGGTCAAGCGCGGATACGCCGATTACCAACTGAGACTATGGCAGCACCTGGATGCACTGTTGGGCAGAAACAGGCCGGCGGTGGAGGTGTTATGCTGTGTGTGGTGTTTTCTTGGAACATTTTAGGGCCTCATTGTCCCAATAGCACAATCCCTGACAGTTGTCAGATATCTGAACATCGTTGCTGGCCAAGTTCACCCATTCATGGCAAATGTGTTTCCTGCTGGTGATGGCCATTACCAACAGGATGATACGCCATGTCACATTGCCAAAATCGTCAAGGTGTGGTTCAAAAAAACATGCTGATGACTTTCTATTAATGCCTGTCCTCCAAATTCACCTGACACGAACCCAATCGAACATTTGTGGTTCGACTTGGAAAAGCAGGTTCGCGCTAAATCACCACCACCCCGAAATGTAGGGGAACTGGAGGATCTGCTTTTGACATTATGGTACCAGATACCCCAGGATACCTATCGCCACCTCATCGAATCGATGCCTCGCCGAGTGGACGCTGTTTTGCGGGCTAAAGGGGGGTCCTACAGCTTATTAGGCAGGTGGTCATAATGTAATGGCTCATTGGTTATAGGTACAGCAAAATATATGTCATTCTTCCTCAAAGTATCTTCCTTCGAATGATATGCAACGGTCCCATCGCTCAGTCCCCTTTTTAAAGCATGTGGCGAAGTCATTTTGGGGAAGCTGCTTTAGCGACCCCTGTACAGCTCGAATAACGTCAGCATCTGTGTTGAATGTCGCGCCACGGAACTTCTCCTTCATTGTTAGAAACAACAAGAAATTGCACGGGGAGAGGTCAGGACTGTATGCAGGCTGTGGCATGATTTCAATACTGCATTTCATAAGAAACTGTTGAACACAAGCAGCCACATGTGGGCGGGCGTTATCATGGTGTAGGGTCCACTTGCCCACCAGTTCCGGTAGCTTAATCGATATGTGTCGTCTCAGACGCTCCGAGACTGAAATGTAGTACTCAACATTGACAATAATTTGTGGTGGAACGGCATGCTGGTAGACTACACCTTTATGACAATAGAAAATTGTCATCATCACCTTCTCGGACTTTTTTCGAAGGAGGCGAGCCTGCGTGTTTCCAGACACTCGTCGCGCGCTTCGTGAGAGGGTCGAAATAGTGTACCCATGTTTCATCGGCAGTTATTACTGTGTTTAGAAAGTTTGGATCCTTTGCAATCATTTGTTTCCACTCGTGACACACCTGAACTCTGGCTAACAATTGTTCTCTCGTCGGATGATGAGGTACCCATTTGGAACACACACGATGCAGCAGTAGTTTGTCGCGTAGAATGCGGAATGTCGGCCTTTTATAGAACTATTAGTTCACACCCCTATGTCTTCACAGGTCATTCGTCGATCTTCTTGCAGGATTACGCAAACAGTGTTAACAAATATGCTTCGTAACAACAGTTTTACGTCGACCAGGCCTAGGAGCGGGTTCTGCCGACAAACGCCCTTTTTTGAAATCATGGTACCATTAAAAATCGTTGACTCGCCCCAACGTTTATCTTCGCAAGCTTTTTGCTTTAAATCAACTGTTTCTGGAGCTGTTTTACCCAACCGATAGCAGAATTTTATCGCACAACGCGTTTCACTTCTTAACTCTGAATCACTCACCTCCATACAAGTATGGCAAAATGCAGACGTACCTTAAACAACTGCGCAAAAACAAAACCAGAATCGTCTGCCACGGCTAATAATTGTTGCCATACATACTTCCTTAATTCAGTTAGTCATCTGCGTGGTTATTTCCCCCTTCCGCACTGTTGCCAACTCAAAAAAATTACTTTCAGTTTTTATGGAACGGCCTTTGTACACTGCTGGCCACCCAAAATGCAACACCAAGAAGGACACGAGATAGCAAAGCCAGATTTACTGGACACATAACAACAGATACAAAGATGAAACGATTGAGCTTACAGGCCCGTGCGACTTGCGGAACACGCAGACATCAATAGTTCGTGTGGCCCCCATGGCTGGCAATAACGGCCGCTACACGCCGCGGCATCGGACGAAAGAGGCTTTGGATGTGGGCTCGGGGTATGTCGGTCTAGGCTGCTTCCACACGTTGCCACAGTTCATCAGGCGTAGCCGCGGGTGGTGCTTGCCGGGCCACTCGGTTGCCGATCAGCGACCTGTCATGTACGATGGGCGACATATCGGGAGAACGGGCGGGCCACGGCAGCAGTGACACCTGGTGGGCCGTGAAGAATTGTTGCACGATGCATGCCACGTGCGGGCGAGCATTGTCCTGATAAAACGTGGCCGCTGGTAGGTCCTGCAGATAAGGGAGGACTACAGGCTCCAAAACGTCAGAGATGTAGCGGTGGCTGTTGAGTGTACCGGCGATGCGTACCAGAGGGGTGCGGGTGTCATATCCAATTGCGCCCCAAACCATAACGCCAGGCGACGGACCGGTATGGCGATGCATAATGCAGGCGTCATACAGTCTCTCGCCGCGGTGCCGCCACATGCGGATCCGACCATCGTGGTGTTGCAAGCAGAAGCGGGATTCGTCGGAGAAGACAATGCCGTGCCATTCCGTAGTCCAGGTGCGGCGTTCAACGGCCCACTGCCACCGCACTCGCCGGTGGTGTAACGTCAATGGTAATCGGAGCAGTGGGCGCCGTGCGACAAGTCCCCGCTCCTGCAGACGACGTCGAACGGTACGTGCTCACACATGTTGTTGCGCAACACATCCTAATTCCCGCGCTAACGTTCGTGATGTGGCGGTGCGAGCCGTCAATGTCCGCCGCACAACATGACGGTCCTCTTGTTCGGTGGTGTGCCGCGGCTGCGGCAATCGCTCACGTCGATCCGTCAGTCCCTTCTACACCCACCGAATCCATACTCGCCTCACTGTGGCTGGATGTCGTCCCACACGGGCGCCGATGTCTCGGTGCGATAAACCGCTGTCGCGATAAGCCACTATTCGTCTTCTGTCGAACTTCGAAACGTGCTGGAATGACTGCCGTAGTCTTTGACGAGGCATCAGGAAGCTTCCCATGCACAGGTCCGGCAGCACAACACACTTCCACTACTTACACCCCGCCTTCTGTGCACCCTTCTTATAGTGCTTCTCGGTGGCGTGCCGGGCGCACATGATTTGCATATGCCCTGCAATGCTAATCGTTTGCATGTCCTCTCGCGGGCGACGCATGCTACGAATTTCAGGCCAATCGGATCTTCCTTCTTGGTGTTGCATTTTGGGTGGCCAGCAGTGTATATACATATTAATTCTGTTGGGATGGAAGATTTATATTGTTAATTCAAAGCGTACAGGAAGTACATTCACTCAGCGTTATGAAGAAAAGCACTGACTTACCGCTTCTCTCTGTAGGAAAACTGTTCATAATGAAACAAAAAGCTAAGCTGGACACTTTTAAATGAAGTGTGGAAGACTCATTCACGAGGAGTGTTAAAAGGTGAAAACTTATTCATGAGGAGTGTTAAAAGGTGAAAACTTATTCATGAGGAGTGTTAAAAGGTGAAGAATTATTCATGACAAGTGAGATGTGACTTGTCTGCACCGCACTGCGCACATGAGGTAAAGGCATATAGCATGGCAGTGAGAGCATATGCCAGTGTAGTATAGTGGATAGCACTCGGAGCTCCGGAGCCGAGAGTTGTGGTTTCGAATCCCGCCCCTGGCATAAAATTGATGGAAAAATTTACTTCGTCATAGGTTTTTGACTAGTAACAGGCCTAACCCAAATTTTTGGTGTGGGACATACACTTTCAAACAAATTACATACATATATCATCATCATCATTGTCAACCATTATTGATCCACTGCTGGACGAAGGTCTCCCCAAGTTTCTTCCACAACGGTCTGTCTTGTGCCAGTCTCCTCCATGTCATTTCCGCATACTTTCGAATGTCATCCACCCATCTCCCATGTGGTCTTCTGGGTCTTTTCCTGTCCCTTGGAATCCAATCTAAAATTTCGACTGTCCGTCGATGGTCTGCCCTTCTGGCAGTATGTCCAGCCCATTGCCATTTCAGGGATTTAACTCTGATCATGATGTCTTCCACTCTTGTCATTTTTCGGATCCACGAGTTCCTCTTCTTATCTCTCCTGGTTACACCAAGCATGCACCTCTCCATGATATATATACAGTATATACACTCATGGACAATGAAATTTGCGCACCAAGAAGGAAGCATCGGATTGAACTGAAATTTTATGGACGTAATGATACAAATGAAGGATACACATGATGGCAAAAACAGAGCTGTAGGACAATTACAGAGGGATCTGTGGCACGCAGTCCGGTCATCTTCAATAGCGCGTCTCACCGCCTCGTGCGGCGATACATGTTGCAATACGGTCCGGCATGGAGCCGAACAGACGCCTGATGTTGTCCTGCGGCAGACTGGCCCAAACGTGTTGGACGGTTTGCTCCATATCCCAGATAGTGCGGCACGGCGGCAGCTGGCGTTTCAACTGGTCCCACACATGTTCGGTATGGGACATGTCCGGGGAGCGGGCAGGCATTCGAACTGTCTGAACATGACGTAGGCAGTCATGGGCAACCCGAGCAGTGTGCGGGCGGGCATTATCCTGCTGGTATAGCGCGCCTGGAATCGTAGTTAGGAATGGGAGCACATGGGGCCGCAGGATCTCATCCACATACCACTGGCCCGTCAATAATTCACGTACCACTACTAGAGCTGATCGGCTATCGTAGCCTATGGCTCCCCAGACCATAATGCCTGCAGTGTGGGACGTGTGGCGCTTGATAGCAAGGTTGGGATTGTGCCGTTGACACGGAATCTCCTAAAACGAAGCGGCACTCATCGCTAAACACCACACGTCGCCAATCTGTGATGTTCCACGTCGCTCTGGCCTGGCACCACTGCAAACAGAGCCGGCGATGTTCAGGTGTTGATGGAAGCACACGTAAGGAGCACTGAGGTGACAGATTCGCTTCTGCGAGGCGTCGGGCAATGGTTCTTGGGCACACAGGAGTGGCTACATCTGCCTGTATAGTGGACTGGATCCCCGTGGGATCCGTTCGTGCCTGACGCACGATCCGCCAATCCTCTCTACCGGTTGTCCTCCTGGTCCGTCCAGAGCCACTCCGCCGTGTGGCAGAGCTGTCATGTGTCCACTACTCCCAACACAGTCGGACGGTATGGTCAGAACGATTCACGTGGAGGGATATACGGCGCGCCGACCACCCTGCGGTTTTCAATCCGATGATCAGGCTTCTCTCAAAGTCCGTAAGTTGCGTAAATCGACGTCTCTGGTGTCTAACAGGAATTCTTGTCACTCTGTACTCTTGCTTGCGTCGGCCGGTGCTTTTCGCGTCCATGGGGCATCGACTACAATCCGGTTTATAAGGCTCCGGTTTGTGCTTGCAGCGCCACCACAGGGTGTGCGGTCATGCGTACTCACACCAAACGTGGACCATTTGCATACCAGCACGCACTCTAGCTATTTGCAAAGTTTTGCGGTTGTAGCATGTTTTCTTCTAGGTGCGCAAATTTCATTGTCCATGAGTGTAATATATACTCAATGGACAAACATTAGAGATACCAACCTAATACCGTATTGGCCCTCCTCTAGCTCGAATAACAGCCTGTATACACACCGGATGTTAAAGGGTTTCCGGAGGTAATGCCAGCAATGACTGTTGCTTCACGGCATCTCAGAGAGCTTCCACAGGGTTAAAATCCGAGGACCCTGGGGGCCACTCGAGCCATTGCGGGCCGGTGCATTTTCTCCGCTGAAATAGACCATCGGCCGTAGAATGCGTGAACGTCATGAAAATGTGTAGGGTGGTCAGCCAGCACATGCTGATAACGCGCAGCGGTTAAGGACCTCCCCAGACACACTAAGGACCTAATGTGTCCCATGAGAAGGCTCCCGAACCATCAAAGAACCATCATCATCTTGAACGAAGAGGACCTGGTTCGATGGGGCCATGGCCTCGTGCTGTCGACGCCACACCTGCACCCTCCCATCAACTCGGAACAGTTGAAAGCGGGATTCATCTGACCACACGACGCGGCGCCACTCTGCAGAGGTCCAGTTTTGATGTTCCCGGCACCAGGCGAGGCGTAATGTCCGATGACGTGCAGTCAACGTCGACCCCAGTCATCAATAACGTGTCGGCCACTGCTTGCTCTCTGGGCACTGCTACGTTTGTCAATGGAATACTCGCGGTATACCCTTGATATGGTTGCTATGGCAAACCTTAAAGTTCTAACCACCTGGGCGATATAATGCCCCATCTGACTTGCACTGACAATGCGTCCACGTTCAAAGTCCCTCAGATCACCACGTTTACCCACGTTCGTCGATTGCGATACGAAGCCTTGCTGTACGCTTATTTTTTGCTTGCGTTCAGTTTGGGTCTGTTCAACTCTGCGCTGGGGATGCCCATGTCAGCAGCCCATTACCGCTATCTCTAATATTTTGTCCACTGAGTGTATATACAGTATACTGTATGCGTTTCATTGCACTTTTTATTTAGCATTATTTGAATTTTAAAAATTTCTATGACAGAGGATGTTGCAGCTACGAAAGAAAGTGTAGATGCTATAAAAGCGATTTGAATTAATACTTTCCGAAAGTAAAGGAAAATGGCCAAATCAAGTAAACTAAAATACAGCAATTACGTGTAGCACTTATCGAATGCGGTGTTACGAACAAAATATCAGAATTTTCTGGAGAGACTTTTCCTCGGATCAGTTCGGTACCCAAGTGTTCTCGCTACATCACCCAGTTCCATTTCATATGTTTGGTCTTGATAGGTGTACAGCAAATTAATTTTCAGACTTACGTCATGACGCAAGAAATACAAAATAAGTAAGAAAAATGCATTCCGTTCCTGTTTAGTGCTTTGAGTGACTGCAAAATCTTCATCAGAATGGTGATGGTGAGGCCACATCCCCCTCGAGAAATGTTCGAACTTCGGAACCTTCTCATCCCCCCAGAAAGAAAGAAAGGGGGGAGCCACTGTAGCAGAGATATTCTTTTTTCAGCGACGTGTGTTAAAAATTAACGATACTTTAAGGTAATGGAATCGTTTCATGACTTTTCGGCACTTTTTAGTCTTAACAAAACAGTGTGACACAGAAGAATGTTTCCACGCTCTGAGAGGCGGAAACGTTTCATGCTCCCTTACGACGCGGTAAGCTACCCGCTGTCGTTGTGTTATAGCCGAAAGTGCAAGAAACGGTTTATTAATTTACGAGTATGGGGGCGTATAGGCATAGATAAAGATACACTAACTAGCAAGTGACACGTGGCACTGGCGCACCCAGAATTTCGCTTTGGGACTGGCCCAAAATATTGCATGTGCAAATAAAAACACCCCAGAGAAAGCATCTCCCAAAATGGGAAGCGATTAAAAATATCACCTCCATATTAAAACCCATTTCCAATGATTCATAAAAAATATATACACTGACGGAAAGTGAAAAAATAACACCAAGAAGGAATTGGCGGATGATCATGAAATTTACATATGTTAATGGGGTCGAGTTTACATACGTGTGATGTTAATTTCGGGACCAACCGGTGAGCGCTTACGCCACAGCACGGCATAATATGCAAATTATCGTCGGTGGTATTTAAGGAGTACGGCGAAGTGAATGTAATCAGTCGTCGGCGTACGGACACGTGCGAAGAAGCTGAAATGCCTGGACATGGAAGACGTGTACGATTTCAGCAGTTATCGGACTTTGAGCGAGGTCATCTAGTCGGACTCCGCGAGGCCGGGTGGTCGTATCGTCGTATTGCGGAGCGAATTGGACGGGAAGTATCGGTGGTGGTACGATGGTGGCGTAGATGGTCCGAGAAACATTCCCACACGAGAAGACGTGGAACCGGGAGCTACAGACGGACTGATGAGCGGACCGATCGACGCATAAGAAGAGCGGCGTTGTCAAGCAGAACATCCACTGCGACGCAAATCCGAGCTGCCGTTGCACCTGAGGTGACTGTGCAAACAATCCGCAACCGTCTACTGGATGCAGGATTACGTGCACGTGTGCCTCTGGCATGTGTACCTCTGACTCCAGCCCACCGTCAGGAACGGCTGCAGTGGTGTCGCCAACGTCTGCACTGGAGAACGCAATGGCGATCTGTCGTGTTCAGCGATGAAAGCAGATTCTGCTTGGGAGCCTCCAATGGCCGTATGCGTGTTCGCAGACGCACAGGGGAGCGTCTCTACCCTTCTTGTATCCGCCAGCGACACACAGGGCCTACACCTGGTCTCCTGGTGTGGGGAGCGTCTCCACCCTTCTTGTATCCGCCAGCGACACACAGGGCCTACACCTGGTCTCCTGGTGTGGGGAGCGATCAGCTATCACTCCCGTACACAACTAGTGTTTGTACCGGGTACGTTAAACAGCACCTCCTACATCAACAACATCATTCAGCCCGTTGTTGTGCCATTTGTAAGATCGGTCCATCGTGGTGTTTTCCAGCAAGATAACGCACGCCCACACACGACACGTGGAACGCAACATGCACTTCAGGGTGTGAGACAACTTCCATGGCCTGCACGTTCACCTGATTTGTCCCCCACTGAGCACGTGTGGGATTTTATGGGACAACGACTTATCCGGTCTCCACGGCCAGCCACGACCATCCCCGATTTACGCGTCCAGGTTGAGGATGCTTGGAACTCAATACCCCAAACTTACATCCAACATCTGTACGACAGACTCCATGCCAGAATTGCACAGTGTGACGCAGTTCGTGGCGGTTCAACCTCGTACTAACCATGTTACATGAAAATGTTGTTTTTCAGTTTACCAGCAAATACAGCTGTATTTTGCCATAATGTTTTGATCACGTTATCCTCTGTATTCCGTTATTATGCTGTATAAATTTCGTTGGTATCAGACGTCTCCTTCTTGGTGTTATTTTTTCACTTTCCGGCTGTGCATTTAAAAATAAGCCGCTGAAAACAAAGGACCAAGTGATACCTTTAGGGTGGGGGCTCGGGCCCCTGGGCCCGAACCCCTTCCCATAAAGTATCATTTGGTCCTTTGTTTTCATTATTGAGTGCGCCACTGTTTTATCGCCTCCTCTGTTTTCATTATTGAGTGTGCCACTGCGATCACCTATAGGCATTTAAATTGAGGAGGGTTCAGTTTAAGGTTACTTGCTGTAGGAAAGATAGAGAACCACAGATCGAACATTCAAGTCTGTCATCCATGATTCGAGCCGCCCAGTCACCACAGGCCAACAGAAAAAGACAGTAGCTTAGCTGTTACAGAATGATTTGTCTACGTATATAAGACCAGTAAATCAGCTCTTACTTCAACTGAATTATCCTGTTGCATCTTAGGATAAGTTTATCTCGCGCAGCAAAATGTTCGATTTTTTGAAGAACAGTAAAACAAAGACAGTTATTATAACAGCCAACATATACGATGAAAGTTATGAATTTGTGAAAAAAGAATAAATTTCTAATTGTTTAAATGTAGTAATTTTACTTACCTCCTTCCCATATCGAATTTTGTAAGCGCACATCTACAGCACCGTAAACATTCTGCACCGAATCTGATAGCTCTTGTCCAGTGAATTTATCTGACTTCAATTTTTCTGTTAGAGACGCTGCTACGCGTTTGATATCTTCGTCACAAACATCATCTTTCGCCATACAACAACAATTTTTATCGGTTTTCCAGATCTTCGCTGGAGATGCTGGTTCATGAACCCTGCATAACACACAGTAGTAGCCTAAAATAACAACAGACGTATTTCTTTTAGCACAGGAAAGGAAATAAATGAATAATGATAATAATAATTAATCGATTTGCATAACTCTCTGAAATGCCACTTTTGAAAAACAGTTCTTTCCCAATAACGTCCATTTGAAATGGGAACAGAGTCTACGCGTAAAATAAAGAGGGTATTAGCTAGAACCTCCGTGAAGAGGCCACTTCGAATAGCAGCCAAGAAAAAAATCGATCAGTCACACATTGAAATAACACTCAGAAAACGAAAGTTTTACGCAAACAGGCACAAAATTTACGGAGAGCGAAAATCATGCATGTTTCAGCCAAAGTCAAAATCTCGAAGGTTAAGAAGAGTTCCCTCTGTTTGTGTACGGTCCCGGACGATTCGTCCAACGACGATTGGTCCAATGTCGATTCGTCCAATGCCGATTGGTCCAATGCCGATTCGTCCAATTGTACGATTGGTCCAACGCCGATTCGTCCAATGCTCTCATCTTACCTACGGTAAACTTTTTTATTTTCCAGAAAGGAATAATAATTTAAATTATTCTCCTCTTTATATCCTTTTGAAAGATAATTTCCGTATATTTAGTAATTGTAAACATTTTGCATAAACCTAGTAAAAGGCACTCAATGGAGCATTTCTCAGCTGTTTGCAAAGCACCTAGGCCGCGGGCATTTTTGAAGATTTTTATTTAAAACCTAGATATTTGGTATTTGTAAATATGTTATAAAACCTAATAAAAGGCACTCATCGTATCTCATCATTCCTCAGGTATTTACGAGACTCCTAGGCTCCGGGCCTTTTTAGAAGATTTTAAGTTACAACCTAGATATTTGGTATTTGTAAACATTTTATAATACCTAATAAAAGGCACTCATCGTATCATTTCTCAGGTCTTTACAAGGCACCTAGGCCTCGGGCCTTTTTAAAAGATTTTAAGTCACAACCTAGATATTTGGTATTTGCAAACATTTTATAAACTCTTATAAAAGGCACTCAATGAATCATTTCTCAGCTATCTACCAGGCACCTAGGTCGCGGGCCTTTTTAAAAGATTTTAAGTTACAACCTAGACATTTGTAAACATTTTATAAAACTTTATAAAAGGCATTAATGGTATCATTTCTGAGGTATTTGCAAGGCACCTAGGCCGAGGGGCATTTTAGAAGATTTTAAGTTACAACCTAGATATTTGGTATTTGTAAACATTTTATAAAACTTTATAAAAGACACTTATCGTATCATTTCTGATGTCTTTGCTAGGCACCTAGG
The DNA here is from genome assembly GCA_039090855.1 of Macrothele yani. Classification (NCBI taxonomy): domain Eukaryota; kingdom Metazoa; phylum Arthropoda; class Arachnida; order Araneae; family Macrothelidae; genus Macrothele; species Macrothele yani. The sequence goes on along the minus strand of CM077016.1, from coordinate 67,035,083 downwards.
CCGCGGGCCTATGAATTAATATTTCGTGCTTTAAGTGAAAGGGCAATATTATTAACTTGATTTAATATGTAAACGTTATGAATATGATATCGGTAGAATAAAAAGTCCTAGGCCTAGAGCCTATGAATTAACATTTCGTGCCTAAGTAAAAGCTCAATATTATTAACTTGATTTGATATGTAAACGTTATGAATCTGACATCGGTAGAATTAAAACTGTTAAAAAAGCCTAGGCCTAGGGCCTATGAATTAATATTTCGTGTTTAAATAAAAGCACGATATTATTAACTTGATTTAATATGTAAACGTTATGAATATGACATCGCTGGAATAAAAACTGTTGAAAAGGCCTCTGTCCAAACCCCGACCAGTTGTTTCCATTGGGCAGTTGGCGGAAAACCCCACTGCATTCTACAAACAGAAACGGAACACTAGTATTTTATATTATTTCATGCAAAAGAAAAACATTGAAGTTGATAGAACGGCTCGTACATCAGTAACTTCATACGGCAGCAAGGACAGTACAACAAGAAAACACGATTTCAAAAAAAAAAAAAAAAAAAAAAAAAAAAAGAAAGAAATCTCTAACCACAATATTACGCATGAAATGTAACATTATTTTACATTCTTTGGACTACCGGTACTTTAATATAACATCGGAGATAGAATCAGAACAGATGAGACTTTTACAGCACGAGTAGCACTTCGGACTGATAGGACGGAATTGGACCAATCGTCCCATTGGACGAATCGGCATTGGACCAATCGTCGTTGGACGAATCGTACCAGACCCGATCACTTACCCGCTTTCATGGCCTTCGCGCATCCTGCGGCCGATGGTCTGTTGCGGAAGGACAATGCGCCGCCCCACCGAGCCGCAACCACCCAAGCATGGCTCGAGGAACACTCATCTGAGTTGGGGACCATCCAGTGGCCCCCAAGGTCCCCAGATTTAAATCCTGTGAAAGCTTTTTGGAATGCCGTGGAGCTGAACACCAAGTCCATGGATCCTGACCGACATCTCGGGCGGAGTTGTGGACCATTTTGCAACAGGCATGGTTGGCATTACCTTCGGGAATCCTCCGGCATCTGGTGGAGTCGATGCCTCGGCGTGTACAGCTTGCAATTCGCGCTAGAGGAGGACCAACACGTTATCAGGAAGGTATCTCTAATGTTTTTGCCATTGAGTGTTCATATTAGATGCATAAACAAAACCCTTATACGGTTACTAACGGTCTCAGGGATTGATATAACAAGAAATGGAACTTACGGCTTATTTATTCGTTTTCTGCATTGGGCTCTGATCATTAGTCCGAGATGGTCCCGGATGACTACGGTGACCAGACATTGGAACATTGATTTGAGGACAAAATTGGGTAGTGTTCCCAGATTTGGGGACGAATACGTACTCAGACTAAAAATGCAAAAAAATTGTTGTCATAAAACTGTATTGTTTCACTAAGTATGGTATTCCATCTAAAAAATTTTAACCCGCCCCGGTGGCGCATTGGTCTAAGCCTGGCTCCTGACCATTCGTCCGAGATGGGTCCAATTTCGAATCTCGATGAGGCATTAATCAAGGAGGTTAGAATAAGATATCTGGTGATGCCCTTGTTAACCGCGCAGTACCACTTTGCGTGAAGCCTATAACCGCGAGCGACGGCCGTCAAAGTGTGGGAATGCTGATGGTTTTCAAGGCTATTGCAATGCATTTTGTGTTTGCCGAATTGCCTTCTTTCGTCGCAAACGTTTCCAATTTCGCATCGTAACTTGCTGCCAATGCGTGAGAAAATTCTGAATTCATAAAATTCTTAATTATTTTGAGGCTCCTCGCCATTTTTATTTTAAACTGAAATAGACGAAAGTTAGTGCGAATTCTAAACAAAACATAGCGTTAAAATTGAAAACTTCACTCGTATAAGAAGTATAATTCATTCCGGTTTTATATTATAACACGGTTTCTGAAATCAAAAAGCACACTATTCCCAAATACACACAGTTGAAATTACATAGGTATCGTGTAAACAATGTCAAATTCCCACGGTTTGCGTCTTCACGGTTAAGAAACACAGGGCATCTCTTGAAGTATTAATCGAACCTCCTTGGCATTGATGTCGTATTTGTCTTACGGCAATGTCTCTATCCCTTCCCTGGAACCAGTGGCTCTAAATTAGGAACGGACAACTGCTAATAGCACACTGAGTTGCTCACTGCAGTCGTTAATCCACCAAACAAGCAAAATATTATCTTACGAAGATATACCATTTAGAATATTGGTGATTTGTACCGACAAAGCAGAGCTGTGATGGAAAGAACATACCCAGCAAAAGTAAAATATATTTGCTTTAGATACACGTGCTGAATTAAGAGCAAGTTGCATAATCCTTATATTTCTCTGAAAACCGAACTGCATGGAGAATTTTCTCATTTTGTAAAATTCTTTAGTAGAAGTTAAAACAACTACAGCAAAGATCTGTTTATATAATAAGCATGTTGGCAGGTGGGTACAACGGAAACTATTTTTAAGCTCATTTTTCTTTAGAAAGGTAACATGCTTTTGATAAAGTCTAAACTTTGAGGATATTTGAAGACGATTCGCGTCCCCAAAGACATCAGATGTTGTTTTGGGGACAGTACACTGAATTCGAGGATTGACCTCAAGAATTCGGTCATCATACGGATGACACATAGGCGGTACATTTGTAAGGAATTTAGAGCCACTGGTTCCTTCCCTGGAACCAGTTGCCCTAGATTAGGGACCTCATAGCCTTATGAGTAGTCCATGGTAATCGTTAAATCTCGAAACAAATAAAAAAAAAAAGAAGAAGAAGAAAGGAAGAAAGAAAGACACTCGCGTTGAGATTACGCTTTAGTATTTTGAGTCTCAGTAGAAAGAATAATCCTTCTATCAGCTGAAATAATATTCTTATATGCTGTCCACTTAAGGTGGTTCCACCTAAAATCTCTGCCTTATGTTTCCAATAGTAAAACTTCTATACATATTTTCTTCGCAATTTTAGTATTCCCAAGGACGAAAATTTGCACATCGATAAAGCTAACTTTAAGTTATAGCATGGGATACTTAATATTTGCTAAAACATAACCATAATTATATTATAAGTCAATCCTTTTTCTTTGAGTAATGTTCATACCTGTTAATAGATGGCGCTACCTGTACATTGATGACGTCAGTAGACAAACAAATGTTGGATCGCTTAATTATGGTTACGTTTTAGCAAGCATTAAGTATCCTATGCTATAACTTAAAGTTAGTTTTACCGATGTGCGAATTTTCATCCTTGGAAATGAGCTAATTGCGAAGAAAATATGTACAGAAGACGAAAACCTACATATATACTCACTTTCTATGTCCTTTTCAGAAGTGACCATTTCTTCATTGGTATCATTTTTGGAATGTAGAAGTGGAAAGGAAAACCTCCTTAGAAGCTGCCTGTTAAAAAAATCAGATTAAATCTATTACAAAACGGAAAAATCATTATCTAAATAAAAAAGAAAGCAACCATGCAACTAGTGATTAATTTTTTCAGTAACATTTTTCTTGTTTTATTAAACAGAAACTTCTACTTCATTGTAGACAATGTCTATAATCAACTCAATGAAACTGCAGTAAATAGTAGATGGGCAATAAATAACATTCACGGAAAAGTAGTTTATTTGACTTGTTTCCTGTCTTTAGAAGTACTCGCCCGTGACATCATAGTCTAGCAGTCCTAACTATGTCGAACCGTACTTCCAATCTGGCACTCCTGCTTCTCTCACCTATCTACCATCTGTCGTAACTGAGCCTCTAGTTTCAATCTAATGTAACGACGTTTCTGATACACAGCACAAAAGTCCCACGGGCATATAGCAGTAACCAGACACAAACGGGCCAGGCCTGGCAACGCCCGACCTGTGTTTCCATTTACTCGTTCTAGCGACTAACACTACAGTCCAGTGCCCGACCTGTGTTTCCTTTTACTCGTTCTAGCGACTAACACTACAGTACAGTGCCCGACCTGTGTTTCCTTTTACTCGTTCTAGTGACTAACACTACAGTCCAGTGCCCGACCTGTGTTTCCTTTTACTCGTTCTAGCGACTAACACTACAGTCCAGTGCCCGACCTGTGTTTTCTTTTACTCGTTCTAGCGACTAACACTACAGTCCAGTGCCCGACCTGTGTTTCCTTTTACTCGTTCTAGCGACTAACACTACAGTCCAGTGCCCGACCTGTGTTTTCTTTTACTCGTTCTAGCGACTAACACTACAGTCCAGTGCCCGACCTGTGTTTCTTTTTACTCGTTCTAGCGACTAACACTACAGTACAGTGCCCGACCTGTGTTTCCTTTTACTCGTTCTAGCGACTAACACTACAGTACAGTGCCCGACCTGTGTTTCTTTTTACTCGTTCTAGCGACTAACACTACGGTCCAGTACTCGACCTGTGTTTCCTTTTACTCGTTCTAGCGACTAACACTACAGTACAGTGCCCGACCTGTGTTTCCTTTTACTCGTTCTAGCGACTAACACTACAGTCCAGTGCCCGACCTGTGTTCCTTTACTCGTTCTAGCGACTAACACTACAGTCCAGTGCCCGACCTGTGTTTCCTTTTACTCGTTCTAGCGACTAACACTACAATCCAGTGCCCGACCTCGTTTATAGCTTTAGCCTGACTTCCTCTTTATATATTTTGCCCGAACTCAACCATCAACTGCCCCACCTAACTTCTCTACCTGGTTACGTGCCTGCCCATGGGATACAGGTGTATCTAAGCCTTCTCTGTGGTTGTGAACCCTACGAGAAATTGCAGAGTGCTGTTGTGTATTTGACATCTTACTAATAAAGGAGTAATGAGTCAAAATTAAGTAGCTCAGTAGAAATTTTGAATTTCGCACAAATGGCAACAGTGAAGAATGTTCGAGAAATTGTACACCTTGGCTTCTTCAATGGTTTGATGAGTTTTCGATGGTCTTGATACAGATTGGTCAATATGTATTATGAACTCTATCTTCCACAAAGGGGAAAAATGTTTATCAGTGTTTGAGAACCAGTCATATCAAGGAGTTTTGCAGATATGCAACAATTCTGGGTTCCACTTCTGAAGAAATATGGAATGCTAGTTATAACAATGCCGCTGCTATGTCTAGCATTTTTGTTTTCATTTCACCCATTCTGGCTTTCAGTAAATTCTAAGGAACAGCCATATTTTTGGCTTTACTTTCATCATCTCTACATTGTATAATTCCTTTTGAATCGCCTTTAACTAACAGTTCTGAAAAAATATATGGAAGAACGGAACGCAGATAATAGAAGCCATTCTAAGATATTATTGTGTTGTGCTTACGATTTGGGGGAATCAATTCATTTTTCTAATATTGTTTCTTGGATTACAGAATTGCGTCATCTCTCGGTATGTAACACACTTTTCACTAATGAAAAAAAACTACAAAAGGAAAATAAAATGAAATCTTGGATCCATATTTTTTGACAACAGCTACTGTAAAAGTATGTGTAAAAAAATTTGAAATGCTATAAAAAAAAATCCACTTATTATTTATACGAGGCCTTTTGACCTCCAAATATCTAACTGTAGATCACCGTCGTAAATATTCCTACATCCAGCACTCCAGACATGCAAAAACGGGATTCAAGTACCGTTTGCTTGAATTAGGTATTTGAACACAAAGTCGGGTACGAAGATTTATCGGTTAAAATTATAAAGTTTTAATCAAACTGAAACAAACTCAAATTTAATGTTGAAAGAATCAGAACAGATCATTATTTCTTCGGTTGTTTCCGAAATTTCAATGCTCTACTTTGATATGTCTTGTTACAATCGCGGATTTTCATTGGCCAGTTCTCTGTTTTCGTTTGTAGAAAAGTCACAGTCTTTTCAGATAGCGTCAGAGCCTCCCAACTATCGACAATATATCTGAAAGCTTCTTTATAGGATATAATTATTATCTTTGATTTGTTGTAGACGTGAAGACCGACCAGGTACACCTCGGCCTCTGTTATCAGAATAAGGAAACTTTATTGCTTCGACGGGGCAGACTTGCAGCCATTTGGTAAAGCAAATGGCTGCAAGTCTGCCTCGTCTGTCCTGGATGGTGTAATGGCAACGTTCCCACGCTGAAATCGGGAGATACCATTCTATTCCCTCTCCAGAGCGATACGGTTTTCGTGGACTTCGGTTAATGAAGACATTTCTATGGGAAAAAAGTAAGACTTGCTTACTGTTGATCTTGCATGCTTTAGAGACTTCATTAATTTCCACGACGGCTTTTTCTAAAAAAAGTCTTGCTGTAAAATACACTACTAATTGTGAAAGCTGCAACATCAAAAAAGAATCGCCCTATTCCAATGAAATTTATATCACATATTCCTCATGTTACAGGAGATAACTGATTACATTTGTTAAGCTATACAAGATTTTTTCGTTTGAAAACTCAGTATCGTGTGAAGGCCTCTCCAGCAACAATAATAGCCTCAACACGGCGTGGAATTGAATCGAAGAGGTTTTTCATATCGTCCTGGGAAATAGTCTACCAGGTTGCTTCTTTTTTTTTTTTTTTTTTTTTGATTGGAGGTTTAACGACCACCGTGAGCAACTCACTGGGCTATAAGCAGTCGCCCGTCCCTAATTTAGGGTCACTGGTTCCAGGGAAGGGAGAGAGCCAGTGCCGTAAGACAAACACAACATCCATGCCTCACCGGGATTCGAACCCGGACCCCGTTCGGACGAATGATCAGAGGCCATCGCTTAGACCACTGCGCCACAGGGGCGGCTCCCAGGTTGCTTCTATGCGAGACCAGAGTTCATTTGTGGCGGAGGCACTTGACGGGCCAGTCGCATAGCTACCATGTCCCAGATATGTTCGATCGGGGACATAACCGGCGAACGTGCAGGCCAGCGAAGAAGCAGTATCTGCCGTGCGTGGAAGAGGTCTTGGACATTTCGGACCACATGTGGCCAGAGCATTGCCTTGCTGGACAACAGCACCAGGATAACTCTGAAGAAAGGGTATCACCTCTGCCTCTAAAACATCCCTGATGTATCGCTCTCCGATGAGGGTTCTCTCAGTTCGTATCAGGCAAAATAGCGAATTGAACCCAATGACGCCCCAAATCATGACGCTTGGCGTTGGGTCGGTATGACGCTACAAGGTGCCGTTCACCATGATGTATTCGAACACGTATGCGACCATCATGTAGCATCAAGTTGAATCGCGACTCGTCAGAAAACATGACCTGTTGCCAATCAGCATGCCAATGTCTCTTTTCGAGACACCATCGCAGTCTGAGGCAACTGTGGTTGAGGGTCAAAGGAATGCGTGGCAATAGGGTGCCAGCGACCACTCCTCTGTTCAGCAGACGACGTCGAGCTGTGCTGGATGATAAAGCCTAACCTGTGACAGTGCTTCACTGCTGCGCTAACACCCTGGATGTCGCTGCGCCACCACTATCGCATGGCAGTGACCATGCGACAGTGGTATCCGTCATCGCGTGAAGGCCCGCGATTTTGCGGTCAATTTCCAGGATTTCTGTGCGTCTGAGCCTCATCTGTCAGGTGATATCACGTTCGTCTCGTAGCAGTTTCGAGGTAGGAAAATCAGATTCTCTCAACTCAACATTCCTTCCTTGCTCAGGTATTCATAACGCGACGTTCATCGGCGATGGGGCATAGAGAGACACAAGAGAACCCTTTCGACTCAATATCGGATGTTCACTGATTGCAACATCTTGTTTGAGCCAGCTCTTTATACCAAAGACTGGACAGTTCAGAGGGCGCTGCTACGAAACTGCATGCGCATTTTCACTGATATTTTAATCATTTGTATGTCCCAACTTCTTGTACATATCCTGTAAGTTTCAAGCTATAATATCAGCAGTCCTTCATAGTGTTACAATTTTCACAAACAGTAGTGAAGTTCCCTATGCGACTGCCGCCCATTCCATAACTAGAAAAACTAAGAACTTAGCTATTTAGCTAAGGAACAGCTAGAATCTGGCACATCATGTCAAACTCAGCTAATCTTCCAGACTTCCTCATCGCACTGATTTGTCCATAAGTACGAGTTTCACTGCTGTTTCCTAAAACTTTTAGAGTATTGACAGTATCTGATTTCTTTAATTCCACTATGCTTGAGAAGAACGTAAAGCAGGCTGTCGTTCTTGCATAACAACTTTCTTGATTACTTTGGGATGTCATTGACTTTGGATTTTCCAAAAGAGTTCGTTACGAAGAGTTGATAATATTCTGTCATGGAAAAATACTGTACACCCTGGTATAGTACTCAACAATAAAAGCTATATTAACACCATGCTTTTATCCAGACGACCAGGTATTTGTGTGAACTGAGGATGAGTTCCAAAAATTCGCTTATAAACTACAGCAAATTCGTGATGACTGTAATATAAAAATATCGACGGCTGAAGCAAAAGCAATGGCATTGAAAGGCAAATATCCAATTAGAACAAGAGTTTTATAATCGATAACCAGGCCATACAAAAGGTTTTCATTTTTACCTACCTCGGTTGTGATATTTCGTTCAATACTGATAAAGATTTAGACAGAAAATCACACAGATTTCGAAGTATCTTCGGCACTCATGGTAAGAACGTAGAAGGGAAAAACACAAAGAAAGACACCGAATTAAAATCTTATAAAATTATGGCAGTGCTTTCTTTGCTGTATGGAACCGAAACTTGGACTGTGGCAAAGAAGGACACTAGTAGAATCCAAGTAGCCGAAATGAAATATACTGCTCTACATAGAAAATGTCACACAATGAAAGAATGCCTGAAATACGACGAAACTTAATCACACATGTAGACAAGTATAGCAGAGAAAGAAACAAAGGATTTAATTTCTGAGAAATTACATGAATACGATAGGCAAGGAGACAGGATAATGTGGCCTGAGTCAGTAGGTCGTATGACCATCAGGCTAGAATATACATTCAGCAACACGGCGTTGTATCAAATGGAAAAGTCCCCGGATGGTGTCCTGATCTATCTCTGACCATGTGTCGTTAACCTGTGTCCACAATTCCTCCATATTGCGAGGGGATAGCGCAAAGGCGTTAAGTCGTCTGCCAATGACATCTCACACGCTCTCTATTGGGAAGAAATCTGGAGCTCGCGCTGGCCACTATGTAGGCACTGTCTGCTGATGTTGACATTGCGCGGGCTGGCGTTATCTTGTTGAAACTGCATGGGCATCGTGGATACCACGGAGATACGGCAGCAAAACAGGCTGCAGCACTTACCTCATCGACGTATCGTCACTTTGTTACAGCACCCACTGTACGTACGAGCGGTGAACAGCTGTTGAGACTCATACCGCCCCAAACCATGACACCAGGATGAGGAGCCGTATGACGCTCATGGATGGCAGCAAGATCAGCCCGATGACCATATCGTCTCCAGACTCTCAATCAGCGATTGTCAGCGCTGAGACACAAGCGAAACTCGGCGCTGAATAGGACATGGTACCATTCGTCCCTCCAAGCATGTCTGGCACGGCACTACTACAACCTTGCGCGACGATGCGATGCGCTGCGCTGAGTGGTAGTCGTCGCAACGGCTGCCGAGAGCGCAAACCTGCCTCAATCAATCTGCGATTCACGGCCCATATCGATACGGGGATGTCCGTAAATACATGTACACCTCGTCAAATGTTGTTCTCTGTGTATTGTGGGACTGCTACGGCGTTCGGACGTCCGCCTACCTACACCAGTTCCACTACAGCGATGCACGTTACCTTTCTCCTACCACTGTCGCCCCATTCGACGGACTGTTGTTGCATCCTGATGTGTTTCCGCTGCGACGGAGGGTTCAACCAGCCGTACGTAGTCCTACGATGAAGCCTCTGATAAAGGTGTTCGTGTGATGGTAAGTTTCCCGATGATTTGTTCAGGCGTTTTCACACCCGCTTTCCCCATCGAGATTACTCCGATGCAGAACTCCACGTGATTGGGGACGACCAAACTTAGCTACTCAGAGCCATTTAGCTCTTTTACCTCCCTCACATGTCACGTGATTGGTACGCAACTGCAGTCATTTAGATAACCCAACTGTCACAACATACCTACCAATTTGCATGGCACTCTGACCAATTCTTCCTGGTGTGGCATTTTCTATCTCGAGCAGTAACATTATAAAATTGATTATTATAGAAAGAAACGAAGAGTACACTCAATGGACAAAACATTAGAGATACGCGTGTTGCTCCTCCTCTAGCGCAAATAACAGCTTGTACATACCGAGGTATCGACGGCACTAGATGCCGGAGGGTTTCCGGAGGCAATGCCAGCCATGCCTGTTGCAGTATTGTCCACAACTCTGCCCGAGACGTGCGTACAGGAACCATGGATTTGATGTTCCGCTCCATGGCATCCCAGAGAGCTTCCACAGGGTTTTAATCCGGAGACTTTGTGGGCCACTGGGTGGTTCCAAACTCAGATGAACGTTCGTCGAGCCATGCCTGGATGGTTGCGGCCCGGTGGGGTGGCACATTGTTCACCTGGAACAGATCATCAGTCTCACGATGCGCGAAGGCCATGAAAGCGCGTAGGTGATCAGCCAATACATGCTGGTAGCGCGCAGCGGTTAAGGACCTCTCCAGACACACTAAGGGACTCAATGTGTCCCATGAGAAGGCTCGTCCACACAGAGCAACCACCGTCTTGAACAGAGCCGACCTGGCACGACGGGACTATGGACTCATGCTGTTGACGCCACACTCGCACCCTCCCGTCAGATCGGTACAGCTGAAGGCGGAATTCATCTGACTAGACGACGCGGTGCCACTCTGCAGGAGTCCAGTTTGGATGTTCCCGGCACAATGCGAGGCGTAATGTCCGATGACGAACAGTCAACAGTGGCACACGAGTAGGGCGTCGGCTCCCGTAGCTTATGGTATGCAATGTGCACCATACCGTTCACTCGCTGACGCTGCTTGGGCCTCCGACATTTGACCTGGATGTGATTTCGGCACAATGTCCGATGACAAGCAGCCAACAGTGGCACACGAGTAGGGCGTCGGCTCCCGTAGCCCATGGTATGCATTGTACGCCATACCGTTCACTCGCTGACGCTGCTTGGGCCTCCGACATTTGACCTGGATGTGATTTCGACACAATGTCCAATGACGAGCATCAGTCAACAGTGGCACACGAGTAGGGCGTCGGCTCCCGTAGCCCATGGTATGCATTGTGCGCCATACCGTTCACTCACTGACGCTGCTTGGGCCTCCGACATTTAACCTGGATGTGATTTCGGCACAATGTCCGATGACAAGCAGCCAACAGTGGCACACGAGTAGGGCGTCGGCTCCCGTAGCCCATGGTATGCATTGTGCGCCATACCGTTCACTCGCTGACGCTGGTTGGGCCTCCGACATTTGAGCTGGATGTGATTTCGGCACAATGTCCGATGACAAGCAGCCAACAGTGGCACACGAGTAGGGCGTCGGCTCCCGTAGCCCATGGTATGCATTGTACGCCATACCGTTCACTCGCTGACGCTGCTTGGGCCTCCGACATTTGACCTGGATGTGATTTCGACACAATGTCCAATGACGAGCATCAGTCAACAGTGGCACACGAGTAGGGCGTCGGCTCCCGTAGCCCATGGTATGCATTGTGCGCCATACCGTTCACTCACTGACGCTGCTTGGGCCTCCGACATTTAACCTGGATGTGATTTCGGCACAATGTCCGATGACGAGCAGCCAACAGTGGCACACGAGTAGGGCGTCGGCTCCCGTAGTCCATGGTATGCATTGTGCGCCATACCGTTCACTCGCTGACGCTGCTTGGGCCTCCGACATTTGACCCATCTGTCTTGCGCAGGCAGTGCGTTCACGATCAAAGCTGCTCACATCACCACGTTTGCCCACGTTCGTCGATTGCAATACACTGTTGGGAAGCCAGGGTCTGTTCCACTCAGTATGGGGATGTTCTCATCAACTGGAAACCACCCCTATCTCTAACGTTTTGTTTCCCGAGTGTAAATTTAAAAAGATTGCCAGAGGAAAGACCCGCGAGAGCTACCTTCCTCTATAAACCCTGGAGAACGAGGGATGGAGCTAGACCACGAAGAATATGGAAAGGCCAATAAAGCATCTTGCCTAATTCTTGTAAATGATGATGAGATACAAACTCCACTACATTTCCTTCTTACCGATTTGTCTTGTAATTTCCTTCACAGGCTTTAGAAACTGAAAATTCCCTCAGACTATTCCACGGTCATATCGCGTTGCTTCTTAGTATTCCATTGCTTTTAAGATACCTCAACAGAACACCGCAGTTTGTGTTTTTTATCAAAGAATGGGCTCACTAATGTACTTACGTTCGTTTCTTCAAAGGTTTCTCTGAGTTTCGCCTTCTTAGCAGCCACTGCTTTTTATTAAGCTTCTCCTTCAAGAACTGAAGTTTGATAGATAAGTCTTGACTACTGGTTTCTACACTGCTCTGCACATCAGACAATGGCAACGGTTTTTTCACAGCATTTTCAGCTAATAAATTAGTCAGCAACATTTTTCATACTTCTGTAGCAAGGGAACAATCTCTAAAAAAGAAATTAGAGGGTAAGTGTTATCATTGTCAAACTGACAGAGATTCACAAGTAAAATGCAGTAATACATGTAGGGAACCTGTTACTTAGGTCCTCCGGTAGGTCATCCCCTACAATTCTACCTAACTTTTGGATATCCTGTTTTTGGGAGACCAAAAAAAAAAAAAAAAATGCGGCGACACTAGTAAGATCAAGTCTCCATTACACATCAGCAAAAATTTGTACTTAACACCATTTATTCCCCTTGGCTACTTACAATGGACGCTCCCTATCTTCTGATTCAAGACTTCTTGAATTGGAAGAGGAACTACAAAGGATCAAGTGGGACATCGTCGGGCTAGGTGAGGTAAGGAGAAAAGAAGATCTCATTGAACTGAAAAGTGGACATCTCTTCTACTATCGTGGGGCATATAATGGCAGAACTAGTGGTGTTGGATTTATAATAAACAAGAAACTGAAGGATAAAGTTGTAGAAGTTGAAAGTTCCTCTGACAGAGCTGCACGACTCGTTATCCAACTCTCGAGAAGATACCAGGCTCAGATTATTCAAACTTATGCACCCACCATAAGTCATCCAGAAGAAGAAATTGAATTTTATGAGGAAATTCGTCATCTAAATAATAAAGGCAAGCAGCACTTGAAGATAATTATGGGAGATTTCAATGCAAAAATAGGGCAACGGCAACAGAATGAAATTTCAGTAGGTAAATTCGGTGACGGCAATATAAACCAGCGTGGAAATACGCTCGTAGAGTTTGCAGAGGCCGAAGTGTTTTTCATCATGAACTCCTTTTTCAAGAAAAAGCCACAAAGGAAATGGACATGGAGGCATCCCAATGGATGGACAAGTGAAATTGATTTTATTATGTGTAACAAGAAATTTGTCATGGAAGACTGCAGTGTGCTGAACAAGTTCAACACAGGTAGTGACCATAGAATGGTAAGATGTAAGATGCATCTCAATGCTAAACTCGAGCGTGGCAAGCTCATAAAACAAACAAAGTGCATTGACGTGACTAACCTTTAAAAGCATCATAATACCTTAAAATTGAAACTGAGGAACAGATTCTTTGCTCTAGAAGGTCTAACATCAGAAGAAGTGGACATCTCTGAAGTTAACAGAAAAGTAACCAAAGGTCTTATGGAAACAGCAACAAGATTAGCTGGGTCTAAGAACAAGTTGCATGTGAACAAATTATCAGGAAAAACCAAAATGTTGATGCAAAAAAGAAGATAGATGAGGAAAACTAAAGAAGATGTGACTTCCAAAGTGGAATATTTAGAGCTACGCAAGACAGTGCGAAAAAGTATCACTGAAGACGTAAAGAAATTCAACTGTGAACTAGTGAGGAAAGCAATTGAAAACTACCAAAGTCTAAATATGGCAAAGGGACATCTCAGTAAGGGAAGAAAACAGATTATGGCACTGAGAAAAGAAGATGGTTCTGTAAGAAGAAATAGAGGCGAAATTTTGACAAGAGTGAAAGATTTCTACTGCAAATGATATGAAAGGGATGATACCTGTACTCCATACATCATGAAAGGTACCAGTACCAGAGTTCTTCCAGTCCTCCTAGCAGAAGTTCCGCATGCAATCAAGAACATGAAGCGGGAAAAAGCTCCAGGAGAGGATGGAATTACTGTAGACATCATACGAGAACCAGGTGGAGAAATTGAAACAGTACTCGCCCAAATTTTCACTCGATGCCTTAATGAAGGGACGATTCCTGAATATTGGAACAACGCTACAATGATCCTGCTACATAAAAAAGGTGACATTGAGGTTCTCAGGAATTACAGACCTATCAGCCTCCTATCAGTGGTTTATAAAATCTTCACTAAAGTTCTTTCACACCGCTTGAAGGTAACACTGGACATGGCTGGAGTGGCTACAGCACTATAGATCATATCCACTATAACGAAGTAAATTTCTCCATCATTTTTATCCACGCCGGGCTCGAACCCGAGTCCCCTCATTCCGGAATAAGTCTCTCTACCAATTGAGCTACGCGGACGTTCGTTCTGACTGCTATCTGCCTTTATGTCGTGTGCGTCCTGCTGAGCAAGAACGTCACATCCCTCCCCCCTCCCACCGAAAGAGGGCCGGGGGCATGGCCCACGGGTCAGCCGTGACCATGAGTCGTTGCAAGCAGTCATCCGCTGTAGAACGTGCACTTGAGAACTCCCAGTCGATCTGGTGTGTGGAATGCAATGTCACACACATTTATTTTTTGAAGCGCTGGAGAAACGATTCACTTATTTTTCCTCTCTCGCGGTGTGGAAAGAACATCCCACCATTGCGAGATGTTGAACGGCCGGGTCATCCGGAAAGTTCGGGCGCCATTATAACGAAGTAAATTTCTCCATCATTTTTATCCACGCCGGAGCTCGAACCCGGGTTCCCTCATTCCGGAATAAATCGCTCTACCAATTGAGCTACGCGGTCGTTCGTTCTGACTGCTATCTGCCTTTATGTCGTGTGCGTCCTGCTGGGCAGGCACGTCACACCACGTACTGAGAGAACTAATTGAAAGAGCTAGGGAATATGAACTTCCATTGTATATGGCTTTTATCGATTATGAAAACGCCTTTGATTCGGTGAAACCATCAGCAGTTACAATGGCTTTGAAATCCAGCGGTGTTGAAGATACATGCATTAGTATTATTAATAACATCTATGAAAATGCTAGTGCAAAGATTCGGCTGTTTGAGAATACAGCACACATAAAAATTGGAAAGGGAGTGAGACAAGGTGACACCATATCTCCCAAGTTCTTTAATGCCACACTAGAAAATGTCTTTCAATCACTGAACTGGGAAAACAAAGGGATAAAGATTAATGGAGATTATCTAACTCACCTTCGTTTTGCTGATGACGTAGTCATTTTTGCAACTACCCCATCAGAGCTGCAGAGTATGATCCAGGAACTTGCTGACAAGAGTAAAAAAGTGGGATTAAAAATGAACTTTCAGAAGACAAAAGTGATGTTCAATGCTTTAACAAGAAATGAAGATTTATTGATTGATGGAGAAAAGCTGGAGATAAACAATACCTACATTTATCTTGGGCAGCAGATATCAAGTGCGGGTCACATTGATGAAGAAATTAATCGGCGTACAAAACTTGCCTGGAGAGCTTTTGGAAGAAACAGCCTAATTTTCAAGAGCAATATGCCATTATGTCTTAAAAGAAAAGTGTTTGATCAATGCATCCTTCCAGTGCTTACGTATGGTGCAGAGACGTGGGCCTTAACTAAAAGAGACATACAAAGGTTGCAGACAACTCAAAGGAAGCATGGAGAGGTGCATGCTTGGTGTAACCAGGAAAGATAAGAAGAGGAACTCGTGGATCCGAAAAATGACAAGAGTGGAAGACATCATGATCAGAGTTAAATCCCTGAAATGGCAATGGGCTGGACATAGTAGCCAGAAGGGCAGACCATCGATGGACAGTCGAAATTTTAGATTGGATTCCAAGGGACAGGAAAAGACCCAGAAGAAGACCACATGAAAGATGGGTGGGTGAAATTCGAAAGTATGCGGGAGTAGCATGGAGGATACTGGCACAAGACAGACCGTTGTGGAAGAGGCTTGTAGAGACCTTCGTCCAGCAATGGAATGATAATGGTTGACAATGATGATAATGATGATGATTCTTACATTAGAGCGCCAACTTCACTGGCTCGGGCTATCCACCCTCAGCGCCTAGGAACACGTCTAGCTACCGTCGAGGTCTCAACCGTTCTTGTATCTTTCCTGAAAGCGACTTCCAATCCACCCACATTTCCAGTTCTTCCTCTGGGAGGCATCGCGTTCCTTCCGACGAAGCTGCTTACCCCCCCCCCCCTCACGACGTCTCTGGATGTGCATGTCCGTTTCAAGAAAGCGAACAGCGCTTTAAACATTTGGTGTTACACTTTCACACTGAGTCACATAAATAAATAAAAAAGAAAATTCATCATGCCATAATAGTTCCTACAGTACGTTTGGGAATTTGGAGCAGTGCTGCAGAATATTTTTAATCAGCGTTTATACAGTTTATTACTTAAATTATAAACAAGAAACAAAAGATCTGGACCGTATACCGTATAACGAAGTAAATTTCTCCGTTATTTTTGTCCACGCCGGGGCTCGAACCCGGGTCCCCTCATTCCGGAATAAGTCACTCTACCAATTGAGCTACGCGGACGTTCGTCCTGACTGCTATCTGCCTTTATGTCGTGTGCGTCCTGCTGGCAGGTACGTCACATCTGCCCCCTCCCCCCCGAAAGAGTGCCGGGGGCATGGCCCACGGGTCAGCCGTGACCATGAATCGTTGCAGGCAGCGATCCGCTGTAGAACGTGCACTTGAGAACTCCCAGTCAATCTGGTGTGTGGAATGTAACGCCACACACATTTATTTTTCGAAGCGCTGAAGAAAGGATTCTGGTATTTTTCTTCTCTCGCGGTGTGGAAAGAACATCCCACCATTGCGAGATATTGAACGGCCGGGTCATCCGGAAAGTTCGGGCGCCATTATAACGAAGTAAATTTCTCCGTCATTTTTATCCACGCCGAGGCTCGAACCCGGGTCCCCTCATTCCGGAATAAATCACGCTACCAATTGTTCGTTCTGACTGCTATCTGCCTTGATGTCGTGTGCGTCCTGCTGGCAAAACGAATTTTTGGAACTCATCCTCAGTTCACACAAATAACTGGTCGTCTGGATAAAAGCATGGTGTTAATATACATATTATTAGTGACAAAAGATTCACACATTTACTTACTTTTAGAAAACTATTTCTTAAAAAAGTGGCATTTCAATTTTGGAAAGCTTGATACCCTTACTGAGTGCATTTAAGTCTTTGGTCGCTTTAGAGATTGTGGCGTACTACAGAGGTGAAAACATGTGTCAAGACGACAAATCTGCAGCGATACATTCTGTCCGCGTAGCTCAGTTGGGAGAGCGACTTACTCCGGAGTGAGGTCAAAACGAATTCGATGCCCGTCGCGGACAAACTTGTGTTTTCACAAGATGTTGAAACAGGTAGAGCGTTTTTAAACTTAAACATATTAAAATCACTTTTGTGTAAATAAAAAATAGTCATCTGTTCTATTGAAAAATAAGCCCAGAAAACAATTAAAAAAATACTAACATGATGCACACTTATCGTGTTCCCTTGAGAAGTATACCAACTAAGTCTGTGGATTTCCCGATTTCTGAGAGATCGTACAGGTGACATCATAGTGTTGTTATAATAAGAAATGCAATATTCCATCATATTTCATTTTGTTCACATTAGATGTTTCTCGTGATGTATACACTGCTTGGCCACTTCATTAGTATCACACTCTCATTATGACTACCGATAACATTTCAAACGAAGTTAATCATACAATGGAGAAACCTATCTAAAAGCACCAAAATGTAGCATCAGCTGAAATGCAACTACAATGAATGGCCACTTTATTAGGTACACCGTCATATTATGTCTACAGAAAGTAATTCTCATAGTCAGTGTAACATTTTAATTAACAGTTCCCTTGCATTACACTCAAGTTGAACTTGATACAACCTAGCTAAAGAACCGAAATATGGCATCGGTTGACATATACAGGGTGTCCACAATTAAAGTTCACATTTCCAAGGGCGCTACAGGTGGAACTGTTGTATCGGAATGACTTCAAATTGGATATGAAGACTCCTGAGGCGATGAAATTTTGTTTGACGAAAAAAACAAAAATTAATTTGAAATCTCGCCTCCGTGGGGATAAGTGGTGCTATGATCACGTGTAACAATGAGAAGCTGCAGTTAAAAGAGCTGCCACTGTCCAAATGAAAAAAAAAAAAAAAAAAAAACCCCAAGAGGAAAAACCCTGCCTTTAGCGTATTTGGATAGGACAAGGAGGTTACAGTCATATCCGCATATTATTTTATATGCCTCTCTCTGCTGTTTTGGAAAATCCTTTCAGCGCATATGAGGAGTCCACACCTAACAGTAGGTTATTATGTACTCTGGTTAGTTGTACCCATACTGTATACGGCTAACTAAAGTCTTTACAAAAGAACATACCAAAGCGTAAAGCTTCTTTTTTCAGTTAAAATTTTTGGTAAATTTATTCAGGAAATACTTCTGAATTGTTTCGTGTATCTTTCCGCCGCAGTTGTCAGCGGGTTTGTTTACGTTTTAGACCGCGGCTCTCCGTGTGTCACTACGCGATATAAATACTCGTAGTTCCACAATGAAATGCAAAACAGGGTCGACTTTTTATAGATTATATATATATATCAGAGATCCAGAGTAACCTCCGTGTGCAGCGTGTACAGAAGCTAAAAGGGCTGGGAGTGACTCAACAAGGTGCTGGAAGGTGTTCACAGGTATGTGGAGCCATGCCGACTGCAGTGCATCAGACAGCTGCTGCTGGAGGGTGCGTGGTGGAGGATCCATAGAGCGAACAACACGATCGAGGTGGTTTCACAGATGCTCAATTGGGTTTAAGTCTGGGGAATTAGGGAGCTAGGGAAATACTTTGAAGTCTTCATCGCGCTCGTCCAATCACTCTCTGACTTTTCTAGCTGTGTGACACGTCGCATTGTCGTGCTGGAAGATCCCATCCGCCCCAGGGAAGACAATCAGCATGTATGGGTGAGCATGGTCCGTAGTGCCTTCCACAGATATGAGTGGACCCAAGGAATGCCACGAAAACATTCCCTATAGACCATAACACTGCTCCCACCAGCTTGTGCTCTTCCAAAAATGGTTGAAGAGTGTTTGTTCTCCAATGTTTCTCGTTTTATACACCAACGCCCATCCGTTCGATGAAGCAGAAAACGTGACTCATCGGAGAAGGCAATCCTTTGCCAATCAGCGGAGGTCCAATTCCGATGCATCTTCGTTAACATAGGCATGGTGACCATCCGTCTGCATCGGAGCCCCATACGAAGCAGGGTTCGTTGAACTGTCATTTAAGACACATTTCCGGTATCCCCCTGGTTCGTTCGGCGAGCGAATTGTTCCACTGCAGCGTGTCGATCGTCCCTCACGCAGCTGCGCAGCCGACGTTCACCTCTCACATCAATGGCACGTGGTGCTCCCCAGTTTCCGCATTGCTTATTCGCAATGGTGCTATTTCTCCAATCACGATACACTTTAACCACAGCAGCACGCGAACAGTTCACAAACTGCGCTGTTTCAGAAATACTGCCACCCTTGGATCGAAAGCCGATAATCATCCATTTTTGCAAATCTGATAAATCGTTCCTTTTATCCATGACAACAACGAGTGATATGTTTTCAGAATGCATACAGCGCACCTTATATACCCTCCAAGCCAGCTCACGACACGTGCCTTTTTTATTCGCTACGCGCTGTTGACGTCAAAAGTAGGAGGTGGTCACAATAATGTGACTCGACTGTGTATATGTCAATGAAACACAAGTAAAATGCGTAGAATAGAATGTGAAAAATCTATGAAATTGAATTTTCTTCTTCCCTCTGCAGTGTGAAATCAATATGTCTTTTTACAGTGCACGTACTCCTTTGGCTGATGGAAGGAATGGCATTTCTCTACAATGTCTTAAGAGAATAATTACCATACGTGCCAGTTATTATCCATGAATGTGCACCTCCCCCCTCCCCCAAAGAGGGGAGGGCACGGCTAAGGATGTAACTGATAGAAGGTCAGAAAACTATCTCTCAGTGACACACGGAGAGCTACGGTCCAAAACGTAAACAAATCCACCGACAACTGCGGCGAAAGGATATTCGTAACACTTCGAAAGTCCATACGTTGTGTATATCTAACGCTTACTCACACGTTATAATGCTATCGTAACACTTTATTCACTTGTTGTGCATCTTCCCTCAGAGTACGAACTTATGCTCCCCTACATGAATATTCTGTGCGGGCAGACCCCCTCCCCCGCCCTAGCGGTAGTTACGGCTCTAGGAGTTAATCTTCACTTCAACAGTATATTCGTGAAGTTGAAATATAAAACCTCAGCTTTATACAGTTTACTGGTATGCGATCTCGTTTTTGTTGGGATTTATAAATTGCAAAATTTGTACATTTCCTCCGATTTGGTGATTTTTTTTTCTTTGCGTATTTAAGATAGTGTGATATTTTCATGCCTTTTATGACAACAATATTTTTTAAATAACTTTATGTAGGGAAAATTCCAACAGTTTTCAACCATCAAACTGCATGAGTTAGCATATAGTGGTAACTGTAAGTGTATTAATTTGTACAAACCAAATTTAAGGGGGGGGCACGATTATGAATGAACACTCACACTCACACACACACACACACACACACACATTCAGATTATTACACTTCATTAGCAGACTAGATTTGCTGACTGCACGAGATGGCATATTAAATTTTGTTTATATGCACTGACGACCAAAAGTAACTTACATAGAGTTAACAGATATCATTGGACAACTTTAAATTTTCTTAGAATAGTTTTTTATTCATTCATTATCATTTTACTGTAGCATGCCAACGACTGAAGTGTGACTAAGTTTCAGAATTCAATGATCATGTGCCATCGCAGAGTGTCACGCACAGAACGAGTGAGAAAAAGGTAAAAACAGAAAAACAACAAGTTAACTGCCAGCTCAAGGCACAAAGTTATGAACCGATGTCTTAATTTCAAAAAACGTTTAGCTTTAGTTCATCACAAATTCCATACGCCTTCCGCGTATCATTGAAAAATTTTCTGCCTCTTAAAAATTATAATTATGGTCACTAATGACTGACTGAACATCGTCAATTCATCATGTTTTAGATCTCCTGTTGGATCCATTAGAGGGCCACCACCACCTCAGAACTCATTTTCCCCTTCAAAAAGATCAAAGATCAAGGTCATAAATAATTAGCTTTGCATATGTTCTGTGTATTTTCAGAATTTCGTAAAAACTTTAATAAAGATTGAATTTTACGTGGGATTTGAAAATATTCCTTTGATATTAGTTCAAGAAAACATAAAAGTATCCCCCATTCTTTGGACCCCCACCCCACCCCTTTGTTTTTTCATAAAAACAGGAGCAGTGGCATTCCTTCTTAATGGAAGCTTCTAGATTTGACCCTACTATAGTTTGCGGTAAACTACCTAACAGTGAAATTTCGCCCGAGGAAGTCTTAGATCTCTTATACGACCACCATTCGATATCAGCTCAATATGTTTTCTTCGACTTCCATACAAGTGGTCAGTATATTTTCTTTGAATTTAAGATAGTATAACTATACCAGTAATCCGACTTTATTGAGGTAGTATAAAAATTAAAGTTTCCAAGCTAAAAGTTTCTAAACCAGGTGGCTTTTTTAAAGAAAGTAGTTTGCTGTCTACCTTCCTTAAAAAAGCCATCTGGTCGATGTGCGAAAGCTTGGAAACTTTAATTTTTATTCTACGCCAATAAATTTGGATTACTAGTATAGTTATACTATCTTATGTGTAATTGGTGTATAGTTCCTTGTGTTATTATTCTTTGAATTTTTTTCCCATATAAGAAGTCAATAAATTTTCTTTGATTTTTTTCTTACCTAGTTGAAATTACAGAATATAATATATTTCAGACGGCTGAACAAAACTCACTTCGCAAGACATCTGTAACCTTTGCAACATGTTAAAGCATATTTTCTTATGTTTATCTCACAGTGCAATGACCACATCATTCAACATACGGAGCATCACGAATTAACAGTAACCATTATGATTTAGTGCAACTCTCATTCACCTGATTGGTTCAGTAGATTAGAGAGCGAAGATGGCCCACACCGAAGTACATAGTTGTCGGTTGAGTTGAGAAATAAATTTTCAAAAATTATTTCTTCCTCAAATTCAAGTTATTTTAGCTTACCTTTTAAGGTATTCAATAGACACACACACAAAATTTACAACTGATTTTAAAGTTGGGAAGAAGTGTACTTGCTATAATGATATCAACTTACTTGAAAATTTTGTCGAGAGCAAGTTAACACTATAGTTTGCTCTTCATAAAGGAGCTTGTATCGAGCTACATCTTTGTCAACAACACTGCGGATTTTTGAACTTCTCTCTATATAATTAGGTTATATTTTTTCATGATGGCTAAGTAGTGTTCAAGGTATATGAAGGCTTTTGGGAATCTCGACTAACATCTTTCTGCTCCGGAGCCGAATGATTTCCCAACTAAGCTACGCCAGCAAGGGATTATCGCTGCTACTTGCCGCCTTGACATGTGCATCACCTCTGAAATAGGTACGTCACATATAAGCCAGCCAGCAAACCACACTTGAAGGAGCTCACTATGGAAGATGGAATTCTGACTAATTCCAGACGCTGTGCGGAAAAAGCGTCACACATTTTTCGAAGCGAAGAAGGAATTCTCATTAATACCAGATGATGTGTGGAAGATGCGTCACACATTTTTGAAAAGAACCCAACGGCCAAGAGATTCATTTTTACGTTGGGGCGCCAATATGAAATTCAAATTTACCGATGGCGAACTCTAACCCACATCCTTCTGTTCCTGAGCCGAATGCTTTCCCAATTAAGTTACGCCGGCTTGGGCTTATCGCTGCTACTTGCCGTCTTGACATGTGTTTCACCTCAGAGGTGGGTACGTCACAGCTTCACGAGTTTTTTTAATGTACCGTTAAGCCTTTTGAATGTGAGTTAGATTTTCACTGAGAATGAGATGCAATCAGTTCATCTGCATCACCAATACAGACATCGAAGTCGAGTTCATTAATATGCTGAATAACCTAGTTTGAAGTTATATATAAATATTCTCTGACGCTTTACATATATGCTTGATGCATACAGCTACTATTATAGATCAGATGTAGCGAACTTTTTACAGAGTGTGTGTGCCCAAACTGGCTATTTTTTAGAATCTTGTAAAAAATTCTCTCGCGTGCCCATGGAAATTTTGAGCAGCAGACTATCATTTATGACTCAGCCCACAAAAATATAAGCAGAGCGAAGCCAATGACAGCCGCTCACTTCTATTATTACCCAAATATTGATGTATATACTGAGTCTGCGAGGATTTCGAAACATTTTGGTTTTCTCATTGCTTTCGTGTCACACTACACACTTATAGTCGCACTTATGTTTTTTCGGTTACACTTTTCACTGCTGTCGTCGGCGCTCAAAAGGAGCAGAGATTAAACAGCAGGGCCCCCATTCCTCCTGGTCCGGAGAGAGAGGTGACCGGGTGTGCTACCGTGGTCGTTGAACACTCTGCTCTTCACGTCTCCGCTAATGTAACTTTGAGTTACGACCAGGGTGAATCTTTTCACGCTTCTTCGTAGACGAGCCTAGCTAAGTGTTATCCTCTCTCTCTGTCTGTATGGAGGCCCTCTTTTGGGGCACGTCCTTCGACGCATTAAGCAGAAACAAATTCTTTTCTTCATCACTTACTGAAATTCTCTAAGCTATCCCCGACATTTAAAATTGAAAAATATCTCTTAGTTACAGCTGCTTCATTTGGCAGGAATGATAATCATTATTTAAAGAGAATCAAGGGGGGGCGTCATTTCATGTCAATAAAATTTTTTCGCGTGACATAGGTTTGCCACCCCTGTGCTAGGCATTACATTAAACAACAGCATTGTTACCTTCAGCAATATTTTGCGTGTTTTCAAGCAATTTTATGTGTAGATTTCGGAAATGAAAATAAAACTTTCTCATCACGTCACAATTTCTGAATATATAGGTTTCTGCGTTTACACGTAATACGTATATCTTACTACGCTTTAGTTAAGGAAATACGGCAGTGATCTGTTGCATTACCTACAATTTAATTGTTCTATGCAAACATAATAAGTAATACACTGGTATGACACTGATCTAAAGCATTAACAAATATTGTTCGTATTTGCTCATAGATAGCAGTAGTGTCTGCAGAGTGTTATTGTTGAACTAAACACATGCTCATACAACAGCTATTTCAGTTATGGAGAGACAGCTGTAGTGTGAGCATATGCGTGGTTGGCATGTGTTTATGGAAATAGTGTTGTTCTACGTTTCGCCTACCGTTGTACAGTATGATACAATGCCGAAGCAGGGTCTGAATCACAAAAGGGAAGGGGATATTTACTCGGAAAAAGTAAGGTATAATGTGCTCCATTTTGAACCAAAAAGGTTCTTTAACCTATAAAGCTTTGTTTAATGAAGAATTTCGTTAAGTCCCTATAGATAAAAACAGAGAGTGGATTCACCGACCTAGCAGACTTTTTTCCAAGAGTAATACATGCAAAACTGAATGAAGGAATTTTTATTGAACCCCAAATAAAGAAACTTCTAAAAAATTATGTATTTAAGACGAGAGAGAGAGAACCATTTTGAACCAGAAAAGGTTCATCTTTAACCTTTACATATAAATCTTGGTTGAATGAAGAATTTAGTTAAGCCCTTAGATAAAAACAGAGAGTGGATTCACCGATCTCGTAGCCTTTTTTCCAAGTATAATACCTGCAAAACTGAATGAAGGAATTTTTATTGAGCCCCAGATAAAGAAACTTCTGAAAAATTCTGTATTTGAGACGAGAGAGAGAGAGAAAGAACCACAGAGCAGCCGTTGCAGTGTTATCAAGCTGGGTCCTAGGGACCCACAGATTTTTACAAAGTGGGTACTTTGTGAGATATTCTGGGTTCTTTTAAAAAATGAAAAGAATCAAGAGATGAATAAATAAATCCATCGCTCTTTCCACGTCAGGATATCGAGAGATTCGGGATTCGATTCCCCTACGGCGGCCGAATAAAAAAATTCGGTTGCTGTGCATTGCTTGACGTGGAAAGAGCGATGGATTTATTTATTCAACTGACGCCACGTATTTAGATGATTTTCACCTTGGATCTCGCCCTTTGGATTATTGCTATAATTATATATAGCCAGTGCCGTTAATGCCCACCACATGGAGACGTCTCAGTAGCTGAGCCCATCTTACGGATTTATGATGTCAGATGCTGACTGAAAAACACTCATAGCACCATGAATTGCTGGCCGCTGTGGTGTAAGGCTAACGCGCTCGGCTGGATATCGAGAGATTCGGGATTCGATTCCCCGACGGCGGCCGAATAACAATTTTTCGGTTGCTGTGCGTTGCTTAACATGGAAAGAGCAATGGACTTATTTATTCAAGTGACGCCACGTATTTAGATGATTTTCACCTTGAATCAAGAGGTAATGAGTATTTATATTTACATAAGCAAATGAAAAATAAATGTAATGTACATTGTTCGCCACCTTAATTTATGCTCTTTGAAAGCAATCTTTAAAAAAAAATAAAGTACTGACAGAAATAAATTTAATCATTTTCCGCTAAATTTTATCATAATGTAACTACACAAAGACAATGCATTTTAAGTCAGCTCAGAACACCAGAGCGATTTTTATTTTTCAAAACACAGGAACTGTGTGATGACTACTTTTGAACAGTTTTTTTTTTTTTTACTTTTAACGAGCAATCATTGAAGAAGACGTACAACTTTTAGTACAGTATAATCGTTCACAGTGCTCTCATTGAATGTAAGTTTGTTTGTTTTTCAAATTTTAAATTTCAACTGTTACAATATTTCATAAATTTGAGGGACGGCACTGGCTGTTTCCGTTCTCTTCCTAATCCTCACGAATTCGACTTTTGCCAAATGGCATGCTAAAAAAAAATGCAAAATAAAATGTGAGTCCCAAAGAACGCGTAGATTTGTAATTATGGGTCCTTTTGGGGGGGGGGGTAATTTACGCGCTACAGCGCGTCAGTGGCAGCGCTGGAACCATTTTTAACCCAGAAAAAGGTTCTTAATCTTTACATATAAAGCTTTGTTTAATGAACAATTTCGTTAAGGCCTTAGATAAAAACAAAGAGTGGATTCACCGACCTCGCAGCCTTTTTTTCAAGTATAATACATGCAAAACAGAATGAAGGAATTTTTATTGTGCCCCAAATAAAGAATTTTCTGAAAAATTATGTATTTGAGACGAGAGAGAGAGAGAGAGAGAAGTTACAGGGTACTGAACTGTCTGACAGTTTGGCGTTTCTTAAACCAGGTGTGCAACCATTTCTTCGAAACATGAAAGAAGACAATTACGAATCTCTGGTGTCAAATTTACTACAATGTTGTAAAGATATGGGATGTCGAATGTCTTTGAAAATTAATTTTCAGCATTCACATCTGTTTTTTGATGCTATGCATCTTTCCCGATAGTAGTAAAGTAAATCCCATGCATAAAATGTGGGTGTAACAAAAATGCGTAATGGAAGTAGTCAAAACTATTGTTCAAATCTGATTTGTGAATGCTGTCCCATGAAGTGACTCAACAATAACTAATTTCATTGTTACTCACCTATAGCCGAACATTATTTCATCACGTTTTACATAAACGTAACAATATCTCATTGCAATCTGCGTAAATTACGAGAACCTCAAGATAAATGCGATAAAAGCCTTTACAAAAATGCATTTTTGATGCTATGAAAACGGTGCGTCATAGCGAAATTTTGCTTCCTCTCGACTCCCCCGCCCACAGGGGGGTGTCCTGCTTTTGACGAGAGCTTTAAAATGATGCATAACACGATGGGGTGCAACCTGTAGATATCCTAGACCAAAAGTTACCAATTCTCCTCTCTAACGCACTGGCGATTTAGCTTTTCTTTCTATCTAGAGGTCAGATTTTAGCTTCCACATGCGCACATGGACTTTCGTAGCTACATCCCATTTCATCTGTGTCAGGGTCGTTTCTTACGTTCGTCTAAATTTGAATAATGTATAATAATAAAAATGAACATTGTTTTTGAAAAACTAAACAGTCGAAATACTTACTATTGCCGCCTCTACAGTTTAGTAAATATTTACTTCTATGGTGCGCTTATCTTCTTTCATTGGTTTTATGACAATAACATTCATTAATTCACCCACCTAAGTACTGCTCAATGTCAGGGATTAGTAAACCTTATTGTTTGTTGTTATGTTTTAATTCAATTTAGTATGCACCGGACTGTGGCTCGGGGTGGTAGTGAGTGGCGGAAATGAGTTGTACGTAAATAAATGTATACTCTCGAAGCACTCGTTTTATTTCACACCCACAAAGATCTTGGCATGCGAAAGATGCATAACATAAATTATCTACAAAGAGTACCAGAGTACTTTCTCGATTTCTTTTTTTTTTTCCCTGAAAATTTGGAAACTGTAAGTGATGAGCAAAGGAACCGCTTTCATCAGGACATATCCACAATGGAAAAGCGTTATCAAGGTCGCTGGGATACAGCAATAATAGGAGATGACTGTTGGTTTCTTAAGAGGGAATGCAAATGGGCTATCAGAAAAAAAATCCACGGCAAGCCGTTCTAAGGACATAGAAGGTACGTCGTACGTACCTTGTACGATAATATAAATTAACAAAATTGTGTTTTAACATGAGAAAACTTCATGAAGAGTGCCTATTATATACATAGTGCGTCAAAGAATTTTTAAGACTGGCGCTAGATTTCAGCCTACGGTGACGCCACCAATGTAATCGCGAATGCGTCATAAACCGTGACCATCTGCTTGCTTTCTGCCAAAAGTACTGCGCAGTTGTTAAAGTAACTCAAACGAAACGGGCGTTCATGAGAGAAGTAAAATTTTTCATGTTGAATTATTAAGATGGAACAAAGGGCTGTTATTAAATTTAACGCAAAACTTGGTAAAAGCGCCTCGGAAACGTACCAAATGATGAAACAAGTTTACGGTGAGTTTTGTTTAAGTAGATGAAATGTTTTCCTGTGGCACAAACGTTTTTTCGACGGAAGAGATACGCTAGAAGATGATAAGCATACCAGAAGACCAAGTTTATCTAGGACACCTGAGATTACTGAAAAAGTGCGTGATTTCGTGGCAAACAATCGATGTGCGTCACTAAGAATGATGGAAGAGTCTTTAAACATCAACAAAGACACGATTCGGGCAAAACAAAAGTCTGTGCTAAATTTGTTCCACACACGTTAACCAATGAACAAAAATCAAGGAGAAGTGCTCATTGCAGAGACATCATTTCAGCCGCTGAAAATGATCCAAACTTCTTAAAATCGATTGTTACAGGTGATGAAACATGGTGTTTTCAATATGATCCTAAAACAAAGCGACAAAGTGCGGAATGGAAGTCAAAAAACTCACCACAAGCCAAAAAAACAAGAAAAGTTCCATCGAAAATCAAAACAATGCTCATTATTTTCTTCGACAGTAAAGGTATTATCCACAAAGAATTTGTTCCAAGTGGACAAACAATTACTGGTGAGTTTTATTTAAATGTTTTGAGGCCTTTGATGGGCAGAATTCGTAGCATTTGTCCAGAATATCGAGATGAAAACAGTTGGTGTTTGTTGCACGATAATGCACCCAGTCACACCTCACTTCTTGTTCGTAGATTTTTTTCGAAAAATAACGTCTGTGTGTTGAATCATCCACCGTATTCGCCTAATTTAGCACCCTGCGACTTTTCTTTGTTCCCAAAACTTAAAATGACGTTAAAACGGTGGTTTTTTTAATGATATTTCGACCATACAAACAGCTTCGACGCGTGCTCTGGAGGCATTTCCGCAAAGTGAACTGGAACAGGCATTCGAATCATTATTAAATCGCTGTAACAAGTGTATTGAAGCCGGAGGGACTTATTTTAAATAACAAACCAAAACAAATTATAATTTCTTGTTTCTATTTCATTTTACAGACCCAGCCTTAAAAAATTCTTTGACGCACTGTGTATTTAATTTAATGGTACTGGAAATTGGTCATTCATTATGTTACTAAAATTTGAGTGTAACTTTTGATGTAGACATGTCAGGCACAAATTAATGGCATTTTTTGAATTAGCATATCATTTTCCTTTAGAAACTGCAACTTTTGTTCCGGAAGGTTTGATAAAAAAAAATGGTTGAGTCATCAGAGGTGTAGGTTTCTGGCAAATCATCCGAGCTAGTGTCCGGATGAAGCATGTTTGTCTTACTGCGCTGGTTCTCTCCTTTCCCTGGAACCAGTGACCCGAAATGGGGATGAGATACTGCTAGCAGCCCTTAGAGTTGCTCTTCGTGGTCGTTAACCCCAACCCCTAAAATGGAGAGAGTACCCTGGTACTTTTTGTAGATAATTTATGCCATGCATCTTTCGCATGCCAAGATCTTTGTGGGTGTGAAACAAAACGAATGATTTGAGAGTATATATTTATTTACGTACAACACATTCGCTTCACTCACGACCACACCAAGCCTCAGTCCGGTACATTCTAAGTGGAATTAAATCATAACAACAAACAATAACAACACATTCGACTCACTCACTGCCACAGTCCTGTACATACTAAGTGGAATTAAATCACAATAACAACACATTTGACTCACTCACGACCACACCGAGCCACAGTCCGGTACATACTAAGTGAAATTAAATCACAATAACAACACATTCAACTCACTCACGACCACACCGAGCCACAGTCCGGTACATACTAAGTGAAATTAAATCACAATAACAACACATTCAACTCACTCACGACCACACCGAGCCACAGTCCGGTACATACTAAGTGAAATTAAATAAAAACATCAAACAATAACAACACATTCGCCTCACTCACGACCACACCAAGCCTCAGTCTGGTACATTCTAAGTGGAATTAAATCATAACAACAAACAGTAACAACACATTCGACTCACTCACGGCCACAGTCCTGTACATACTAAGTGGAATTAAATCACAATAACAACACATTCGACTCACTCACGACCACACCGAGCCACAGTCCGGTACATACTAAGTGAAATTAAATCAAAACATCAAACAATAACAACACATTCGCCTCACTCACGACCACACCAAGCCTCAGTCCGGTACATACTAAGTGGGATTAAATCATAACAACAAACAATAACAACACATTCGCCTCACTCACGACCACACCGAGCCGCAGTCCGGTACATACTAAGTGGAATTAAATCATAACAATAACAACACATTCGCTTCACTCACGACCACACCAAGCCTCAGTCCGGTACATTCTAAGTGGAATTAAATCATAACAACAAACAATAACAACACATTCGCCTCACTCACGGCCACAGTCCTGTACATACTAAGTGGAATTAAATCACAATAACAACACATTCGACTCACTCACGACCACACCGAGCCACAGTCCGGACATACTAACAAGTAAGTGGAATTAAATCATAACAACAAACAATAACAACACATTCGCCTCACTCACGGCCACAGTCCTGTACATACTAAGTGGAATTAAATCACAATAACAACACATTCGACTCACTCACGACCACACCGAGCCACAGTCCGGACATACTAACAAGTAAGTGGAATTAAATCATAACAACAAACAATAACAACACATTCGGCTCACTCACGACCACACCGAGCCGCAGTCCCGTACATACTAAGTGGAATTAAATCATAACAATAACAACACATTCGCTCCACTCACGACCACACCAAGCCTCAGTCCGGTACATACTAAGTAGAATTAAATCATAACAATAAACAATAAGGTTTACTAATTCCTGACATTGAGGGGTACTTAGGTACGTAATTAATGAATGTTATAGTCGTAAAACCAACAAAAAGATATGTGTCATAAAAGCAAATACAGTATTTACTCTCAGGTGACAGCTCGAAATGTTTGTTTGCCATTTGATGATGTACGAAATATTTTGTACAAAAGGGGCAATGTATGAATTTATACGTTAATTACAGTCTAACACCTAACCCTTTTATCTCAATCACATCTTTTGGAATTTGACTGAAAAAACATTCATTTAGGCTTTTCAACATTTCACTTCATTCCAAAGTTTTTACAAATAACGCTGAGTTGATTAAGAAGCAAACATAATTTTCATGGAGATTGTGGAAGAAATATTCTTCGCAAATACGTGGAACAACTACAGGAATTTTTAAGGAGGCAAACAGAATAACCATTACCTTGCTTACTGTCCAACATGTAAGATTAACATTAGAAAACTTGAAAATTACATTGCCCTGGAACGGAAATCGAACCCGCATCTCCCGATTTCCGTTCGAGTATGACGGATAGCATAATCGGACAGATATTATATCAGTTTAATGCATAGTATACTCGAATGGAAATCGGGAGGTGCGGGTTCGATTCCCGCTCCAGGGCGATGTAGTTTTCAAGTTTTCTGACGTTAATGTTGCATATTGAACAGTAAGAAAGGCTATAGCTGTTCTGTTTGCCGCCTTAAAAAATCCTATAATTTTCATGTTGTTCATACTGCAGATTTCGAATATGCCTCACATACAAAAAGGGGCAACTTCCTTTTAGATACGATTTATTGAATCTAATCACGACTAAGTTTACCTTGAATTCAATCACAATTAAAATTTACCTTGAACATGTAATAGTAAGGAATTTAACCCCAAATGTAATCTTATCTAAATTTGCCTTGAATATAATCACAATTAAGCTTACCTTGAATCCAATCACCGAACTTTCAAAGTAAAATATTCGATCTAGAAGGACGATTTGTTCTCTTTTTCCAGCGCCGAGTATCAAAATTACTGGATGCTGACACACACCAGGATTACAATTAGATTTACGAATTCCCACGTCTTTGTAGATAGAAGGTTCGAATTGTGAAAACGTTAAAACACCGGCTCTCTCCTTTGAACACGAAACACCAGGCCTTTCAAAACAATGAACTAACGAATGTTTTACGACCGACCGTTAAGCATTCTAACTGCGACGATTCTAACTTCCTACAAATGAGATCATTCACCAGTCACTGATAGAAATAACGACGCATGAATGATTCAGTTGTGTTACCGGGTGTGTGTGTGTGGTGCTTTCCCTGAATCAGTTTTATGATAAGATAAACACCAGGGATACAGGGAATTTTGTGCGTCGTATGTCGTAGAACGCACTCGGTTTGACCCCCCTCCCTTCCCCCAAAGACCGCTGTGCAAACGGATCCAAGTCACCATCACTTTCAAAGCCTCCGGAAGTAAAAGTTTTCAACAACAGCATTGATAGATTTGAGGCGACACTTTTAAAAAAAGCGCACGATGAACAAATACGTGATAGCTCATAGAAAAAAAAATTAAAAAAAAATCCAGCGTTCTTCTAATTTTCATCCATTGTATGATGTAAAAAAACATCTAGTTTTTGTAAAAGCATGGTATTGTACAAAAATTTTGTAAGCTCATTTTTAATTCCACTTCTTTACTCTTGTCAGCAAGTTCCTGGATCATAATCTTCTGATCTGAGAGAGTATTTGTAAAAATAAATATATGTCGTCAGCAGAACGAAAGTGAGTTAAACTATCTCCGTTGACCTTTACCCCTTTGTCACCCCAGTTCAAGACTGAAAGATTGTCTGCAAAGTGACAATGAAGAGCTTGGGAGGTATGTTGTCCCCTTTCCAATTTTTATACATGCTGTGTCCTCGAACAGTCAAACCTTTTCCTATGCATTTTCATAAATGTTATCATTTATTAATAACGTTTGATCTACAATACGGCAGGATTTCAAGGACATTGTAACTATTGATGGTTGAACACAATCCATGCCTTTTCATAATCGATAAAAGGCGTACCAGCAGGGACGTCTCCAAGGTGCTGCAAGGGTAGGGTGAAGCCCACCCTGAAATTTTTGTTGCCCACCCAGTTTAAGATGTGCCTGTTTCCAGTTTTTAACTTTAAAATGTGGATTTTTTCAGATAATAATAAGCCTCGTGTTTTTCGCCGTGTAGACCTACGTATTTTCCTCTAGCTAGGAAGTGCGTTGTTTCTACTTCTCCGTGTCAAAATAGCATCCGCAGGGTCATGAAGATTTAATTGTTCTCCACCTTCCAAATCCTTACTGTAAGCCTTTTTTTTTTTTTTTTTTTTTTCATGTTAGTATGGCCAAGGGCGAATGAGGAGAGTGGATAGGAACTCACTAAAGGAGAGCCTTACCAATTGCTTTGCTGTTTGTGCTACTAAATAGGCGATTAGAACACGGATAGTGAAATCTAAAGCAAAACCAGAGCTATTAAGCTTGTCCCGGGACAGTGAGGGAGCAGCACATGGCTGACGACTGCTTTGGAGGAGAGGAGTGCAAGGCAAGGCCGCTGGCTTGAAGGAATGGAGTTAAGGAGAGTGAAGGTATTGTGTCTGCGAGTCACGACGTCAAAATTTGATTTAGGTAAACAAAGACAACATTTTTATTCAAAGAAATTTTTCAAGCACAGTACAATTTTCATAAGCAAAAAATGAAAAATTTGTAAAACGATTAAGACAATGCATTCACAGCAAGAAAAAAGTTAAAGGCGTCATTCTACCAGTACTTGTATCTTACACCACTAACTCACTAGTTATTGTCGTGTCATCTTATTAGATTACCAGTGGCGTAACTTGTCAGATCCAGGTGAGTGTATCCAAGGGGGAAAGGAGGCTGAACAAATTGCTTTGTAGCCGGTAGTAAAAAGCATGAAAAGGTCTTTTTTTCAGTGTTTCGTAAATAAAGTTGCTAGCAAACTTGCCCCACCAAAACTAACAATATCCCACCTGTTGCCCACCCTGATTTCGAAGTCTAGCGACGTCTGTGCATACGAGATTTGATTCCGGGATCCTCTTTCTCGAACAGTGTATCTAATAACGTGTGGGCCCACCTTTCGCTCTCATAACAGCAACAGCATGTCGCGTCATGGACTTTATACGAGATGTTCGAAACGCTCGGGTGGTCTTGCGGCCCATGATTCCAGGACAGCGTCGGCAAAGCACTTAACCCTTTAATCGTCATGAACGAATTAACTCGGTGTTAACAAAATAGGCTGAAATCAGCTCGAATGAATATATTTGCTGCCTAAAAGTATGCCGAGCGTGGCTTGAACGAGTAAACCTGCGTATCATAAAATGTTGAATTTCCCTTACCTTTGTTATTCATGGTCATTTAGGAGGGGTGAGTGACACTAAACCTTTCTAACTGATTACATGCTAAAAGGGATGTAACAATGACGACGATCCTAAGAAAGGATAGAAAAGATGTTGTTTGAGTCACTTGTTTCTGCACAGTGACATAGTGTCCATCTCGGCGAGACTGGCTATTTCTTATCACGTCTTGGAGCAAAGAAAAGAAGACTAGAAGCGAGCTATTATCACAAGTGATCGCTTTATGGTCGGTATTACTGAGATTTACTGAGATGAGATAGGGAAATTAATTATATTGCAGTTGCTTTCGTAAAATCCGGTTGCTATGCGAACATTTCTGTTTAGGGAACTCAGAGAACTTTAGGCATCATTTGGTTCAGGCACATCGGCCGTTCAAATGGTTTAGTTATGGTTTTCCATAGCTCGAATTCATCGCCCCACTAAGTCACACAGATGCTCAATTGGGCTCAGAGCAGGAGAGTGAAAGGACCATTCAAGGGTTGCGAATTCACTGGAATGTTCCTCCAACTATAGTCCTTCTCCAAACGGGGCATTCATTGTCTTGTTGAGAAAAGGAATCCTGCTGTCGGAGATGGATAGTCATGAACGGGTGTAAGGGATCGGCGAATACGTCAACATAGCCTTGTGTGGTAACGGCGGTCTCAATAAGTACAAGTGGGCCCAAGCTGGCCCACGTAAATACGCCCCAAAACATTACATCGCCCTGTAACACACCGACTTGAAAGTTGGGGACCATGGCCTAGTGTAGTCAACGTCGCACACGCACCGTCACGTCGGTGTGCTGTAATTAAAACCTCTATTCGTCAGACCAATCTACTTATTTCCAGTCTTCCAAGGTCCAATGATGCTGTTCATTCGCCCACTGCAGCGTCGTAGCACGGTGACATGCTGTTAACGAATATACTGGATCTGGACGTAGGCAGACATAGCCCAGTCGTACCATCGTATACGATAAATGGTCTTTGCACAAACTTTCGTAGGTGCCGACGCTATCCTCCTCACTGGACCCCGACTTTCCTACGTTACGATACGGGAGAGGCGACGCTCGCCTTGTACATCAGCTGCCCATTTGCGACCAAATTTTCCTCGCAGACTACCTGTTTTGATGTAATCTTAGTACACACGTGCGACCGTCGCACCCAGAAATTCCAAACGTTCTGCAGTGGTGGAGATGGAGCACCCCGTCTTCTTCGCAGCGACTATCTGGCCACCATCAAAGTCTCTAAAGTCCCGTGTTTACACTTCATCGCAGTCGCGGACACGCCACACAGCATGAAGGTAGCTGAGCTATTTATAACCCCTAAGAAGTTTCGGCTGGCCGCATTATTGTGGCGGCTAGGGCAAGTTTGCGGATAGGTGCTGTATGCATAATAAATCAGATCTGCACCATCACGCAGTCCGACAAACGAGTCTGGGAGTGGAGAATGCCAGAGGAATGCTTCCATCCCGACTGTGTCGTGCCAACTGTGAAGTTTGGTGGAGGGAGATAATGCTCTGGGACTTTTTTTTTTTTTTTTTGGTTTTCTTTTTGAACATTTGGAATGAGCCCCCCTAGTTCCAGTGCCCGAGAACCTTAACGCTCCAGCCTATAATTATATTCTCGACAATCCTGTGCTCCTAACACTATGGCAACAGTTTGGTGAAAGCCCTTTCCTTCACCAACAGAACAATGCTCCCGTCCACAAACACAAAGCGAGGTCCGAGTAGGAATGATTTGATGTGATGAAATGGGTGTGGAAGAACTTGACTGCCCGCACAGAGCCCCAATTTCACCCCGTGGAACATCTTTGGGATGAATTGGAACGCCGACAGTGAGCCAGGCTGAACCACCCGACATCGGTGACCTAACTAATACTCTTGTGGCAGAATGAAAAGCAATTCCCGCAGCAACGTGTCAAAATCTAGTGGAAAGTCTTCCCAGCAGAGTGGAGGCTGTGATAGCAGCAAAGGGTGTACCAACTCAATATTATTACAAGGAGTTGTGGATAAAAAGTGTCCGGATACTTTTGATCGGATAGCGCATGTACATTTATAATTCCACAAGACTTAATTCGAAGGAGCTGTGATCCTGTCGCTCTTCCTCTCGTTAATTAATTGGTTATTGCTGTACTAGGTGAAAGATCGTCAATAATGACGGGGAAAATCAGATATATACACTGAAGAGCAATTGAATTAGAGATACCTGTCTAGTAACGTGTAGCACCACCTTTCGCCCTGATGACGGCGGTGATTCGTCTCGTCATGGACTCGACAAGACACCGGAAGCGTTGGGAAGCCATACGGATCCACGAACCCTGAACAAGCTCCAACAGTTCACGAAGATTTGATGGAGGGGGATCAGAGCCTCGAACATCTCTCTCGATGGCATCCCAGATGTACTTGATGGGATTGAGGTCAGGTGACCTAGCTGGCCAAGGAAGCGAGGTCACGTCGGTGGAGTGTTCATCCAACCATTCGGATACAATTCGGGAGCTGCATTGTCTTGTTGCAGGATGAGGTCCCCAGTGGGATGTTGAAAACGCACAAACGGGAGCAAATGGTCGTCCAGGATATCCCGGTAACGTTGACCTGTGAGGGACGATGTCACACGTACCAGGGGTCCCATTTCAGTCCACGTAAGTAGTTCCCAGACGAGAATGCCACCCCCACCAGCTTGAAGAGTACCCTGCTGGCAAGAAGGATCCATCGCTTCATGTGGTTTGCGCCGTACTCGTATTCTGCCATCCGCATGTACCAACGTGAATATCGGCTCATCAGTCCAGGTAACATTTTTCCACATGTCTAGGGTCCAGTGGCGATGTTCCCGCGCCCATGCTAATCTTTGCACCCTGTGATGTGCGGTCAGCAGCGGTACCCTCATGAGACGATGGCTTCTGTACCCCATAGCGAGGAGATGGTTCTAGATGGTGTGGCCGCTTACACGTTTTTGTGCACCAGCGTTAAATTGCCGAGTGATTTCTTGCACTTTGGCCAGTCTATCCGCTGTTACAATGCGAGCTAGCCGACGATGACCCCGCTCATCCACACGCTGTTGTCCACGGCAGTTGGCTCTTGCAGGGATGGTTTTACCGGATTCGATGTACTCACGGTGCACCCGTGACACAGTGGCTCGTGAAAATCTCAGTGCCTGCACGACTTCCGAGATGGAGTGACCCATTCTTCGGGCCCCGACAATTTGCCCACGATCAAACGCGCTTAGATCCTTCGTCTTACCCATACTGCGTCCGACTCTTACTGATTCCCGTCGCATCACTCCTTATATTGTCGGATCGCTGCATTCGTCATGTCGTTTTCGTTTACAGGGCCGCCTACAGCGCCACATTTGCATAACGCTAGCTGTCTCTAATTCAATTGCTCTTCAGTGTAGAGTAATTTTTTAATAACCGGGTATTATTTTTGTTTGTGATGTCCAAATGTGAAAGTATGTTTCATGAACATTACAACAATAAAAAAAGATGTACTGTTTGAGGCAGGGATTCGACAATTAAAAAAGGCAAGCGCTCTTTCCACTGCACCAAAAGGGGAACAAACGTTCAAACATTCAGACAAAGGAAATTATATTGTGTTAGATAGATTGTGATTATTTTATGTTTGGACAGTTATTCTTTTGACGTCACTGCACATGTTTATTTAATTTTGATATACAGTGTTATTCATTGTGCGCATTGCATGGTAAATATTATGTTATAAAACAAAAAAATATTGTGAAGCGAAATGCAATATGTTTTAATTGTCCGAAGTTGAGATGCTTTTTTAATCCGCTGTACACCTCATCATTGCTCATTGCATCTGTCACATGTTCTTTTGCGTAAACATGTTTTGTGGCAATTCATCATGCCTGTGCCATTTGTTCCAGAGCTTGTTTACTGAACAGCAGGACAGAATTTCTGCGCAAAAACACTTATCTGGACATACCACTTTATAATAAGTAATTCTAAAGTTCACAACAAAGCACAGTCAGATAAAAAATGAACAAAGTCGCATTTTACCAGTGTTCGTTCGCCGCAGAGCAGATGCTTCTATAGGCAGCTGATGAAGTATCGAAAACAAATAACAGCAGCCAGTCGCAATATTTCTCGTTTTTTTTTTTTTTTTGTTATTGTTGTTTTGTTTGTTTGTTTGTTTTGTTTTTGTTTTTATGAAATCGTTAGCGTTAGAAAGCAAGCCATTTAAAAAAATTCACGCAGATGGCAAGCAACTACGTTCACTTATTCCTGCTGTTGCTAGATGACAGAAAAGTGTTAACATAAACTTAGAATTGCGCAGTTGCAAATGTTAAAATGTTATGGTAGTTCACGCGAAAAAGCACAAACAGTATCTTTTCTTTTCTTTTCTTTCTTTTTCTTTCTTTTTCATTTCTTCTACAAATATAAATAAGAGAATACCTGGTTATATCCTGCGAAAAAAAAAATTTAGTTATATTATGAGAATTTCGTGGTTTAAGGAATTAGAAAGTTCCCAAATCATACTTCTTCAACATACGCGTGGAATAATAATAACACAATGTTAAGTACTGTGTTGAATCTCTCAATTTTTAGACTGAAATGAGAAAATAAACTGGTTTGACAATCCAAAATAATCATTTGTTTAGGTTCGCAAGGGGAATCTTAAAATTAAATTTCGTTCGAAGGATTCTAAAGGAAAAAATTTGTATGTTGTTTATTAACGACAAAGTAGTACCAAAATTATTGGCGTAACGTTTTCCTGTTGAGTTGATTTTAATGGTGTGACGTAACGCATCTCTGACGTCACGTCACAATGATTTGGATGAGATGACGTCACACCAGGATCTGTGTTTAATTCAGGACTCTACAAATCGACAGTCCGCCCGTTCGCGATGGATCGTATTCGGCCAACAATAATAAAAAAATTGCGATGACGATTAGAGCTGAGAGCCCTGTCTATCTCAAAACAGTTTTTGCGTCATACCTCTGGGATATAGTGTGGAACCTTGGTTATACGTTTTTCACTTTTGTACATAATTCTGCGCTAGTCCTGATATTTTACTGCAGTTTCTGCTGCTTTTTTAATAAAACGTTATTCATTTATACGCTTTTCGCAATTATACGCTAAATTTTGAATTTCAGATTATCAAAAATAAACGGTTCTTGGATTCTTTTGTACGTAACCCGGTTTGTTACAACTCTGAGAAAATGGAGACAGCGATTTTTTGAAGCCATGAAATAGATAATGCAACTAAAATTTACTAAATGACGATCACAGTTATTTTTTCTTCTCTGAATTCAAGAAATTTGAAACAAGAAAGGTTAGCCCCAGCGGGCTGTAACAACCCAGGCATGGTTTGAGGAACACTCATCTGAGTTTGAAACCAGCCATTAACCCCCAAGGCTGGAATGCCATAGAGCAGAACATCAGATCCATGGATACTCGATTGACGTCTCGGGCGGAGTTGTGGACAATGCTGTAGCAGGCATGGCTGGCATTACATCTGAATACCATCTGACGCTGGGTGGAGTCGATGCCTCAACAGGCTGTTATTTGCGCCAGAGGAGGACCAACAAACTATAAGGTAGGTACCTCTAATGTTTTGTCCATTGAGCCTACTCTACTAATGTTCGTAATGGATTTCGTGAGAAAATATCACACTCTGTCAAAATTATAACCAAACGACGAATAAATGTATTGTGTTCCATGAGAAGGCTCCCCAAATAATCACAGAACCACCACCACCTTGAACAGAGCCAACCTGGCACGACGGGGCTATGGCCTCATGCTGTCGACGCCACACCCACACCCTGCCATCAGCTTCGTACAGCTGAACACCAGACTCATCTGACCACACGACGCGGCGGCGCCGCTCTGCAGAGGTCCATTTTTGATTTTTCCGGCACTAAGCGAGGCGTAATGTCCGATGACGAGCAGTCAACAGTGGCACACGAATAGGGCGTCAGCTCCTGTAGCCCAGGGAATGAAGCGTGCGTCGTACCGTTCACTCTCTGAAGCTGCTTGGGCCTCCGACATTTAACCTGGTTATGATTTCCGCCGCCGTTGCCAAGCGGTCGGTCTGTACGAGCCTGGATAGTCTACGTCGACCGCTGTCATCAATGGTGTGTGGTCGGCCACCGCTTACTCTCTGGACGCCGGTACTCCGTCGATGGTATACTCGCGGTAAACTCTTGATGTGATTGCCCTCGGAAACCCTTGGGTTCTTGCCACTTGGGAGATAGAATATTCCACCTGCCTTGTGCCGACAATGCACCCATGGTCAAAATCGCTCAGATCACCACGTTTCCCCATGCTCGTCGATTGCGATACACTGTTGGAAAGATCAGATCAGATGTAGAGGATTTTAGGAAGGGGGTGTCTGACCCCAGGTCTTAAACAAATCTTAGAAATAGGAAGCTAGGAGATTTGGGCTAGAGTGCCCGAAAGGAAGGTCACACGGAAGCGAGGTAGAAGACGCCCTTATTTACTACCAGGGGGCCAGTACCCGGGGTCCGACGGCTTAATGTGCCTATCAGATCAGATCATATGTAGAGGATTTTAGGAAGGGAGTGTCTGACCCCAGGTCTTAAACAACCCTTAGAAATAGGAAGCTAGGAGATTTGGGATAGAGTTCCCGATAGGAAAGTCACACTGAAGCGAGGTAGAAGACGCCCTTATTTACTACCGGGGGCCAGTACCCGGGGTCCGACGGCTTAATGTGCCCATCAGATTAGATCAGATGTAGAGGATTTTAGGAAGGGAGTGTCTGACCCCAGGTCTTAAACAACCCTTAGAAATAGGAAGCTAGGAGATTTGGGCTAGAGTGCCAGATAGGAAAGTGACACGGAAGCGAGGAAGAAGACGCCCTTATTTACTACCGGGGGGCCAGTACCCGGGGTCCGACGGCTTAATGTGCCCATCAGATCAGATCATATGTAGAGGATTTTAGGAAGGGAGTGTCTGACCCCAGGTCTTAAACAACCCTTAGAAATAGGAAGCTAGGAGATTTGGGCTAGAGTGCCAGATAGGAAAGTGACACGGAAGCGAGGTAGAAGACGCCCTTATTTACTACCGGGGGGCCAGTACCCGGGGTCCGACGGCTTAATGTGCCCATCAGATCAGATCATATGTAGAGGATTTTAGGAAGGGAGTGTCTGACCCCAGGTCTTAAACAACCCTTAGAAATAGGAAGCTAGGAGATTTGGGATAGAGTTCCCGATAGGAAAGTCACACTGAAGCGAGGTAGAAGACGCCCTTATTTACTACCGGGGGGCCAGTACCCGGGGTCCGACGGCTTAATGTGCCCATCAGATCAGATCATATGTAGAGGATTTTAGGAAGGGAGTGTCTGACCCCAGGTCTTAAACAACCCTTAGAAATAGGAAGCTAGGATATTTGGGCTAGAGTGCCCGATAGGAAAGTGACACGGAAGCGAGGTAGAAGACGCCCTTATTTACTACCGGGGGCCAGTACCCGGGGTCCGACGGCTTAATGTGCCCATCAGATCAGATCATATGTAGAGGATTTTAGGGAGGGAGTGTCTGAACCCAGGTCTTAAACAACCCTTAGAAATAGGAAGCTAGGAGATTTGGGCTAGAGTGCCCGATAGGAAAGTCACACGGAAGCGAGGTAGAAGATGCCCTTATTTACTACCGGAGGGCCAGTACCCGGGGTACGACGGCTTAATGTGCCCATCCGACGCACGGCGGATATTTAGTGGTTCGAGCGTTCGTACCTGCCTGGGATCGAACCTGAGATCTCTCCGTAGCAGTCACGAACGTTGACTACTAGGCCATCCGCGGAATGTTGGAAAGCCCAGCTGTCCGCCTATTTATCACCTACGTTTGTTTTGGGTCTG
The DNA here is from genome assembly GCA_039090855.1 of Macrothele yani. Classification (NCBI taxonomy): domain Eukaryota; kingdom Metazoa; phylum Arthropoda; class Arachnida; order Araneae; family Macrothelidae; genus Macrothele; species Macrothele yani. Next base: position 66,992,792 of record CM077016.1, on the reverse strand, counting down.
TTCCACTCTGCGCGAGAGATGGCATGTCAACTGCTCATCATTCCTATCTCTAATGTTTTATCTACTGAGTGTATATAGATAGAGAAGGGGAGGGAAATCTCTGATACCACCGGAAGTGAAATGTTAAATTCTGGCTGCATCACCGTCGTATATACGAGTACACATATATTAAAAGATTCTTCTAGTCTGAATTTACGAAATCTCATCCCCCCTTGGACTATTCCAAAAGGATTTTACATGAACATTTTATCAAATTGCGAAACAAAAAGGTGTTATTTTGAATTTCCGCTTTACTGTTTTTCATTTCTAATTTTTACTTTCTTTCTTTTTCTACCTTTTTAAGCTTGCTGTGGGGCATTTTAATTCGGATTTCCTTTTTATCAGAAGACGTGCTTATTACTTTGGAAACTGTTATGGCTACACTGGTGTTTTTGATTTTTTTTTCATATTTTTTATATAAGCTCGAAATTTTTTTTATAAACCTTACTGTGCCAATCAAAATAAATAAGTGACAAAATACTGATACTTAGATTTCTCTATCGGTTTGAATTCTGACCTTATGTAATGAGAATATGTGAGGAATAAAGTTCTTCGGCAGATAACCCAGATCAGTGTTATTCGACCTTCTTTCTCATGTAGGCTGTAAGGAAATCGATAGTACGATTATTCTGATAGGCGAAGAAAACTATGTTTTAGCCATGTTTCTACCGATTAGCCTCTTCTTCTATGGGAAAACTGGGATTAGTTCTTTATTCTATTGACTTCTTTACAAAGTTCTTTCTTTTCTTTCCGCACTCGCGAAGAATGATTCACCAAAAAGCGACGGATAAGTGAATTGAAACCGAATCACTACCATTGCTTCCGGAGCAAAAAACAAAACAAAACAAAAACACAATATACACTGATTTTTTTGTTGTTCTTTTCCGACGTTTGTTGTTGGAATTGATATGCCTAAACCAAGAGCGAACGTTTATTTCCTACAGCCCCGGTGGCGCAATGGTCTGTCTTTTGACCATTCGTCCGAGATCAGTCCGGATTCGAATCCCGGTTAAAGCATGGATTGTGTATTTGTCTTAAGGCACTGGCTCTTACCCTTCCCTGGAACCAGTGACCATGAATTAGGGACGGGCGACTGCTTATAGCCCATTGAGTTACTCACGGTGGTCGTTTAATACCCAAACAGAAAAAAAAAAATCCAGTCTCAAATTCTCGTGATAATAATCAAACAATTATAACGATAACCATTCCATCAGTGGCGTATATTCGAGGCTAGCTAGGCTAGCTGAGAAGCCCAGAGAATACACAAATAAAACTGAATTAAATATACGCAAATAAAAGTCAATTATCAACGGTATTAAAATACGTCGATGCTTTCGCTGCGAAAAAAAAAAAGCGTGCGGATTCGCTTCTTTGACTCAGTCTGGCGAGCGAAAACCAACGGCATAACGCAAGCAGCTCTTCCAGAGTCTTCGCAGTTCTGAAGCGAAAACCTTCCGTACAATCGCCTGCTAGCGTTTCCATGACAACAGGAATCAGAAGGTAGAGGGGATTGATTGGCTTATTGCTTTGGGAAACGGTTCGCTCCGAAAAAACAAGACAGACTATGTTAGGCACTCGCATACTCCCGCCCGTAAGAATGTTTCGCGAGAATTGTTTCAGTTTTTGTGAAGTGTCAATGAATTAAAATCAGAGATATTATATCTTAAATTCGTGGCTTTGTTGGATTCGAAATGTTTTGATAAATTTTGTGAAAGCTTCCCTGAACATCTACTGTCAGAACTTAAAGAACTCTATGCTTCAAATTTTGATACAGCTTGACTAAAAATTAACTGAAAGTGTTTTATTCCCTTGATGAATACAAAAACAAATCAGTAAGATACATTACGTGTTACATAAAGTTAAATAAATTGGACATAGTGTTTAGTGAGGGGCACAAATTAGCAGACCTCATATTAAGTTTTCCATCAACAACTGCAACTGCCGAAAGTTTTTAAGGACACGCACATTCGAAAAACTTAGCTGTTTTGTCAATAGAGAAAAACATTCTTTTTTAATATGAAAAAGTACTCAGAAGAAACATTTTATGAAAACGTAACACTCAAGTTCACACAAAAGGAAAGAAGAATGGAGTTAATGTACAAATAAAGTATTCAGAAGAAGAATGGAGTTCATGTACAAATAAGTGTTAAAATCCTAATCCGCACAATTATTTGGTATCATGTTAGCAATACCTAAAATTTAGAAAAAAAAGTTATTACTTAACAATTAAAAATTAAACTTCGCAATTTAAAAAAAACAGTACTGGGAGAGGGGGAGGGACGGGTGAGATAGCCCAGGTCTCGGACCCAAGATAAGCCACTGCATTCCATATATGCAAAAAGCCGCCTAGGTGGCCGAATGGTATGAGGCGCTGACTTCGGACCATTTATCCGAAATGGGCCCCGATAAGACATGGGTGGTATGTTTGCCCGATGGCTCTGTCCCTTCCCTGGAACCACAGGTGCTAAATTAGGGACGGTGAGACGTATACCTCTAATTTAACATTCCTTTTGAGTTTCTGTGTTCTTATGCAAATTTAGTTTCTTCTCCGTATACATTTCTGACTGAATGACTCATTATTTTCCCCGAAGAGCTTTCTCAGTTTTGATAGCACTGACAGTGGTGGGTCAGAGGTCAATATAACGTCAACACGGAAATGTAGCAAAAGTGCGTTTGTGAGAGCGACTTGTTAGTCGTGCATTTTTTTTTTTTTTTTTTTTTTTTTGATTGGAGGTTTAACGACCACCGTGAGCAACTCAATGGGCTATAAGCAGTCGCCCGTCCCTAATTTAGGGTCACTGGTTCCAGGGAAGGGAGAGAGCCAGTGCCGTAAGACAAACACAACATCCATGCCTCACCGGGATTCGAACCCGGACCCCTTTCGGACGAATGATCAGAGGCCATCGCTTAGATCACTGCGCCACCGGGGCGGCTCGTGCATTTTGATGGAAGCATTTGATATAGCATCTTGTTAGTAACGCATGTATTGTGAATGCTGTATAAATTGAAGCCAGCTCTGGCTAGTGTTGATCTACGTGTTCTGAAGTGCCAGTGACAAGAGAATAAAAGTAGATTTATGTAAGCGGTTTTAGCTGATTCATTACCTTTCCTGTTAGTAATTTCTGTATTTACTAGTGCTTTACATTCATTTTGTGTGTGTGTGGGGGGGGTTAACGACCACCGGTAGAAGCTCAATGGGATATAAGCAATCACCCGTCTTATTTAGGACCACTGGTTCCACAAAAGAGAGAGAGCCAGTATTGTAAGACAGACACAACATCCATGTCGCCGCCCCGGTGGCGCAGTGGTCTAAGCGATGGCTTCTGATCATTCGTCCGAATGGGGTCCGGGTTCGAATCCCGGTGAGGCATGGATGTTGTGTTTGTCTTACGGCACTGGCTCTTTCCCTTCCCTAGAGCCAGTGACCTTAAATTAGGGACGGGCGACTGCTTATAGCCCATTGAGTTGCTCACGGTGGTCGTTAAACCTCCAATCCAAAAAAAAAAAGAAACATCCATGTCCCAGAGGAATGAATAGTCAGAAGCCATTGCTTAGACCACTGAGACACCGGGACGGCATATTTATATTCAAAGTTCGCCGCCCGGTGGCGTAGTCCGAAAGGGGTCCGGGTTCGAATCCCGGTGAGGCATGGATGTTGTGTTTGTCTCACGGCACTGGCTCTCTCCCTTCCCTGGAACCAGTGACCCTAAATAAGGGACGGACGACTGCTTGTAGCCCATTGAGTTGCTCACGGTGGTCGTTAAACCTCCAATCAAAAAAAAAATATTCAAGGTTCGACGAAGTTCATAATTAAGCAAATAAGCATTTAAACAAACGCAAACTTTAAACCCTACAGCCAAAAAATATATCCAACTTAAAACTTTATAACGGGCGAGTGCTTATAGCCCGTAGAGTTGCTCAAGGTGGTCGTTAAACCTGAGGAGGTTAGAATCAAATAACTGAAGAAGTCCTCGTCAACGGAGCAGTATCACATAGTGTGAAGCCCACAACCGCGAGCGGCGGCCATTATAGTGTTTTTTTTTTGTTTTTTGTTTTTTTTGATTGGAGGTTTAACGACCACCGTGAGCAATTCAATGGGCTATAAGCAGCCGCCCGTTAGGGTCACTGGTTCCAGGGAAGGGAGAGAGCCAGTGCCGTAAGACAAACACAACATCCATGCCTCACGGGATTCGAACCCGGACTCCTTTCTGACGAATTATCAGACGCCATCGCTTTCTGACGAATGATCAGAGGCCATCGCTTAGACCACTGCGCCACCGGGGTGGCCATTATAGTGTGGGAAAGCTGACAGTTTTCAAGGCTGTACAATGCATTTTGTGTTGGCCGAATCACATTTTTCCATCGTAAATGTTTCTAATTTTGCATCGCAGCTTTTTGCCGATGTGTGAGAAAATGCTGGATTAATAGAATTCTTAATTATTTCGAGGCACCTTCCCATTTCTATTTTAAGTTAAAATACACGAAATGTTAGCGAAAGTTCAAAACAAAACAAAACGCTGAAATTGAAAACTTCACTCGTCTGTGAAGTGCAACCCTCTCCACAGGGGTGTAAATGGAATTTTTTTCGGCGGGGCGGACAAGAAATGGAAGTTTTTCAAATCCACCAGAGTAAAATAAAAGTTAGTGAAAAATAGAAGAAAAAATGAAAGTACTTTTTCTAATGTACGTTGATGCATTTGTATTAAATTAACGCATTTTTTTCTAATGCAAGTCGCATTTTAACAAAAAACATAAAATTAAAAATTAAACGCTTGCGGGGGAAGCTCCTCCCCCTCTAAATACGGCCCTGTCTCTCCGGTTTGTTATTAACACAATTTCTGAACCGAAAATCACGCATTTTAAAACTACACTACTATGATATAAAAATATCACAGCTAAAACTACATGAAACTCCACAGGATATGACGTAAACAACAAATTTGATATGATGTAAAAAACAAATTTCCCACACTTTCTGGCTTCAAGGTTAAGAGACCCAGGGCATCTCCAAAAGTCTTATAACTTCATTCGTTAAATCCCAAGCAAAATTTTAAAAAATGCAATACAGTCCAGCGGCGGATTTACCACTAGGCCAACTAGGCCGCGGCCTAGGGGCCGCAGGCTCTAGAGGGCCGTAGGTGTAGAATCCAGAAAAACGGAGAGAATATTCCATTTTTCTTATGTACAAATAAATCAAACTTGTAAAAAAATGTGTCAGTTTATATCATTTCCCAAAACACCTTACAATTAATTTTATATACTTTATTAATTTTTGTTGTTGTAATGCAATTTTAAAGAATCAAAACAAGAAATACTATTGTTTACTTTCGTGTTATAAGAATGCATCGTGTGTCGGTTTCAAATGTAGGTCTAAGGTTTTAAAATGTAAACTGTTGTTCCTGTATAAGCATGAACTTCTTTGTCTATGTTTACAAATATTTTTTTATAACCTTGTTCATCATCATCATCATCATTGTCAACCATTATCAATCCACTGCTGGACGAAGGTCTCCCCAAGTTTCCTCCACAACGGTCTGTCTTGTGCCAGTCTCCTCCATGTCACTCCCGCATATTTACGAATTTCATCCACCCATCTCCCATGTGGTCTTTTTCTGGGTCTTTTCCTGTCCCTTGGAATCCAATCTAAAATTTCGGCTGTCCATCTATGGTCTGTCCTTCTGGCAGTATGTCCAGCCCATTGCCATTTCAGGGATTTAACCCTGATCATGATGTCTTCCACTCTCGTCATTTTTCGGATCCACGAGTTTCTCTTCTTATCTCTCCTGGTTATACCAAGCATGCACCTCTCCATGCTTCTTTGAGTTGTCTGCAGCCTTTGTATGTCTCTTTTAGTTAAGGTCCACGTCTCTGCACCATACGTAAGCACTGGAAGGATGCATTGATCAAACACTTTTCTTTTAAGACATAATGGCATATTGCTCTTGAAAATTATGCTGTTTCTTCCAAAAGCTCTCCAGGCAAGTTTTGTACGCCGATTAATTTCTTCATCAATGTGACCCTCACTTGATATCTGCTGTCCAAGATAAACGTACGTGTCTGTTATCTCCAGCTTTTCTCCATCAATCGATAAATCTTCATTTCTTGTAAAAGCATTGAACATCACTTTTGTCTTCTGAAAGTTCATTTTTAATCCCACTTCTTTACTCTTGTCAGCAAGTTCCTGGATCATACTCTGCAGCTCTGATGGGGTAGTTGCAAAAATGACTACGTCATCAGCAAAACGAAGGTGGGTTAGATAATCTCCATTAATCTTTATCCCTTTGTTTTCCCAGTTCAGTGATTGAAAGACATTTTCCAATGTGGCATTAAAGAGCTTCGGAGATATGGTGTCACCTTGTCTCACTCCCTTTCCAATTTTTATGTGTGTTGTATTTTCAAACAGCCGAATCTTTGCACTTGCATTTTCATAGATGTTATTAATAATATTAATGTATGCATCTTCAATACCGCAGGATTTCAGAGCCGTGGTAACTGCTGATGGTTTCACCGAATCAAAGGCTTTTTCATAATCGATAAAAGCCATGCACAATGGAAGTTCATATTCCCTCGCTCTTTCAATTAGTTCTCTCAGTACTTGGATATGATCTATTGTGCTGTAGCCACTCCTGAATCCAGCTTGTTCTCTCGGTTGAGCCATGTCCAGTGTTACCTTCAAGCGGTGTGAAAGAACTTTAGTGAAGATTTTATAAACCACTGATAGGAGGCTGATAGGTCTGTAGTTCCTGAGATCCTCAATGTCACCTTTTTTATGTAGCAGGATCATTGTAGCATTGTTCCAATCCTCAGGAATCTTCCCTTCATTAAGGCATCGAGTGAAAATTTGGGCGAGTACTGTTTCGATTTCTCCACTTGCTTCTTGTATGATGTCTATAGTAATTCCATCTTCTCCTGGAGCTTTCCCCCGCTTCATGTTCTTCATTGCATGAGCAACTTCTGCTGGGAGGACTGGAAGAACTCTGGTACCTTTCATGATGTCTGGAGTACATGTATCATCCCTTTCATATAATTTGGAGTAGAAAGCTTTCACTCTTGTCAAAATTTCGCCTCTATTTCTTGTTATAGAACCATCTTCTTTTCTCAGAGCCATAATCTGTTTCTTCCCTTACTGAGATGTCCCTTTGCTATCTTAAGGCTTTGGTTGTTTTCAATTGCTTTCCTCACTAGCTCACAGTTGAATTTCCTTACGTCTTCAGTGATACTTTTTCGTGTTGTCTTGCATAGCTCTATATATTCCACTTTGGAAGTCACATCTTCTTTAGTTGTCCTCATCTCTCTTCTTTTTTGCATCAACATTTTGGTTTTTCCTGATAATTTGTTCACATGCAACTTGTTCTTAGACCCAGCTAATTTTGTTGCTGTTTCCATTAGAGCTTTGGTTACTTTTCTGTTAACTTCCGAAATATCCACTTCTTCCGATGTTAGGCCTTCTAAAGCAGAGAATCTGTTCTTTAGTTCTAACTTGAAAGTATTATGGTGTTTTTTAAGGTTGGTTATGTCAATACATTTTGTTTGTCTTATGAGCTTGCCACGTTCCAGTTTAGTGTTGAGGTGCATCTTACATCTCACCAATCTATGGTCACTACCTGTGTTGAACTTGTTCAGCACACTGCAGTCTTCGATGACGAATTTTTTGTTACACATAATAAAATCAATTTCACTTGTCGTTCCAATTGGATGTCTCCATGTCCATTTCCTGTGTGGCTTTTTCTTGAAAAAGGAGTTCAAGATGAAAAAATCCTTCTGCCTCTGCAAACTCAACGAGAGTATTTCCACGCTGGTTTCTGTTGCCGTGACCGAATTTACCTACTGAAGTTTCATTCTGTTGCCGTTGCCCTATTTTTGCATTGAAATCTCCATAATTATCTTCAAGTGCTGCTTACCTTTATTATTTAGATGACGAATTTCCTCATAAAATTCTTCAATTTCTTCTTCAGGATGACTTGTGGTGGGTGCATAAGTTTGAATAATCTGAGCCTGGTATCTTCTCGATAGTTGGATAACGAGTCGTGCAGCTCTGTCAGAGGAACTTTCAACTTCTACCACTTTATCCTTCAGTTTCTTGTTTATTATAAATCCAACACCACTAGTTCTGCCAGTATCTGTCCCACGATAATAGAAGAGATGTCCACTTTTCAGTTCAATGAGATCTTCTCCTTTTCTCCTTACCTCACTTAGCCCGACGATGTCCCACTTGATCCTTTGTAGTTCCTCTTCCAATTCAAGAAGCCTTGAATCAGAAGATAGGGAGCGTCCGTTGTACGTAGCCAAGGTCAGCATCAGATGGCAGCCTAGTCCGGTCCTCCGGGATTCTTAGCACCCTCTGCCTTCATGTTAAATCAAAATAATGTTTATTTAAATAATACTTATTTAACAATAAAATTATACTACCAATTATTATATTCTTAACTTAAAGATAAGTTTATAAATCATATAGGAGCAAATTCAGAAATTCAAATATATGGGGGCGCACAGAAAATTTGGCGTAGGGCCTCAAAAGCCTTGTTTACTGAACAGCAGGACAGAATTTTATAATTCTTAATTTTTTTCTTTTAAATCACGGGTAAGGAATAACAACCGAAGAACACCTTGCTAATGCGGAAAGTCGCACTCTTAGCACGTCTTTAGACATATACACTGCCCGTTGAAAATTAAGAAGAAAAAAAAAAAAAAAAAAAAAGGACGTGATTCAAAAAGTAATAAGCCAACCTATGTCAAACTTCATGGCATTTTGCAATAGTGAATGGGGTATATTCCGTACTAGCACGAGGCAGTTCAGTCGTACACGAGCCGATAAAAACATCCATCAATGATACAATCCCAAAATGCAATAAGCGTTTGGTATACCAAAAGTTTAGGGTGTACATAAAAGAATGTCAAGAAAGGAAAAATGGGTAATTGTTTACAATAAGGTCTCTCTTTGAAATGATGTATCTCACGAAAGAAATGGCAAAATGACAAAAGAAGAATATTAGCGGGCAGATAAAGCTTCGCTGTAAACATATTCAGTTGGCTTTTCATATGTAATCAATGTTTTACTCTAACAAAACAATTTAAAATTTACTTTCATCCTGACCGGGAGCCATGGTACATACACTCTTTACGGAGGCGAAGCGTCCTGCACGAGAGCTTAGTAATTTACATATTGAAGAGAGGCACCGAAGCAGCTGCGCACAGAACACATGCGTGGCGATCAGTGGTCTCCGGTAATCGCTGTGCAATTGAAAACTCCGAGTTGTTCAACGGGGAAATGGCGTTTTGTAAACGTTACAAGTATTCCGTTGCGGACTAAAAAAAATCTTTGATGACAAGAACAGAATGGGGTAAAAAAGTGTGCTGTAACTGCGGAAAAATGGCAAAACTAAACTGCAGTAATCTTGATTTTTGGTGCAGGACTTTTGTCGTAACCTGGTCTGCGTACTGAGAGTACCACGGTGCCAAGCAAGACACACACAAGTAAGTTTTTCAGTTCTCCTTATAGAAATAAATATATTCATTATGCACAAATGCAATTATTTTTGTTTACAACGAAGCTTTATATGACTAATTATAATATCATTTTGGCCTTAACTTCAGCTTTCTATGGATAGTAACAGTCACGTATGATTGTTACTCGGAAAAGAAGAAAAAAACATGAATGAACTGTATGGTTTAATTACAATTAATTAAAATGTGCTCCGGGCCGGATTAAGGCCTTAGCGGGTCCCTAGCCTAAGACATCTGAGTGTGCCCCCAAAGAACTTATGACGCACTATCATTATTGAAGTCCGTTAAAACACGAAACTGTAGCAATATGCTTGTGATAAAATACGTAGTTCATTCTTCAAACTAATAAGTTAGCTGCAGAGTTTTCATAAAAAGGCTGTATTTTTCATTGTTCTTACAAGAACATGAATTGAAAGCTAAAGACTCCTAGATTTTGTCTTGGAATTTTTAATAACTTATAATTGTATACTTTTCTCTTGGTGCATCTTTTTTGTTATGCGATGCGAAGTCCCAGTGGATTTCTCCCATTAACGGTTTCAAGTGCAAACAGGGAGGTGTAGGTGGATGGTAGTGAAAAAGCTGAAACTGTCACGCCGACCCCACTGTACACAGCGACATGGAACGTTTACATTTAGTGCGTCACTGCTTTGAAATCTGTTTTTCTTCTAGCCACTGTTTGTGATCGAGTGAAAACCATACGAGATAAAACTAAATTACTTCTCTCTAAATATAAATATATAAGCTGTGTATTATTTACGGTGTAGCTGCATGCGTCCTGGGCCTTTGGTAATGGTGGGCCTCTAGCAGGACCGTAGCTACCGGGAGGGCGGTTGCCCTCCCAGAATGGTCACCCCAGGGGCGTAAATTTATGCTCTGAGGGATGTAAAAAATAGAAACTGTAACTAAAAAACAAAGTTACACCCTTCAATATTTTCTTTTTAAAGACTTTGGTTAGTCTCACACAGTATTATGCGGTTAACTAGGGTACAGACTAACATACACTATGAGGTGTGAGCATCTCATATCCGTGAAGAGAATTTTCCAAAACAGTGAACGGAGGCATAGAAAACAATATGCTAATATGCCTAACCTCTATGACCTTTCCGAACATGTCGGGATGAAGAACTAATTAATCATCTGTGCTCTATCGCAGAAAGTTCTCTGAGCGTTTAACCTAGAACAGAATTTTTCCAAGCCTAAAGCTTCTTCCTATTGTTACGTTCATTATTCGATATTCATTCGTTCTGCGCTGGCTTGTTTTCCGTTCTGCATTTCTGTGGAGTGTTGTGTTGTCGGCGTTGACATGCTGTTTACGTTTTACTTGGTATTTACAACCAGTGGTTCTTGGGTGTTTATCCAGTTTTTACATTTTTAGTAAAATTACGTATGTCAAAAACCTGAAATGCGATTTTTGAACGATCATAATACTTTCCTATAACGGCGGTGTGCGGAAAAGTAAAAACTACGTATTTTTGAGTGGAACTCGAAGGGGCGTATTTTTGATCTTGAATGGGCGTAATTTCAAGTCCCACCCTCCCAGATAAAACAACCTTGCTATACGGTCCTCCTTGCTGTAAAAGTACAGTAGTTCGAAGCTTTGCGAACTTCGCAGCAGCGTCTTCTAAGGTAAGTGTATTCAGCATCCTGCTCGAAACGAGTTCACACTGTAGGTGGTAGTTACCCTCAGTTTTTAACTTTTCTTTTCGAATAAAAAGGGTCATCTATAAAAAAAAAAGAAAAAAAAAGAAAACAGTTTAATTTGTCTTGAGCGAAGCATTTTTTATCATCTGATATTCTTCTTTCGTTATTTTATCGTTTCTTTCGCGATACATATCATTTTAAAGAGGGAACAGCTTATTGTAAGCAATTAAAATAAGTGCAGTACTTTAGAAGACAATGATCCGGGTCTTTATACATGGGTACATTGGATCATACAAGAACTGCCAAGCTTTCGCTCGCCAACGGGAGGCTTTTTCAACGCACTAGAACCACATCCAGACTAAAACTGTAAAACGTGAACAAGGTGTTAAAAATTAAATCAAATAAAGTGACAATGGTCGCGTGATATTACATAAACAGGACGATAAGTTTTGGTGTTGTACTATAACAGGTGATGAAAAGTGAATGTTCCGACTTTATCTCACTACTGGACATAGCGACTGAGGCCGCGACAAGAAGCAGCAAAGAGGACGGTTCGAGAGTAAAGTTATGCTGTGCATTTATTGGAATTGTGAGGGCCCTGTGACTGGGAACTCGTGCCAGATGGTCAGCCTGTGGACGAGAACCTCTGAGCCCAACAACTGCGGAGGCAAAGAATATAAAGCTGCGAGTTAGATATTTTTTGGCAGAGATTCCATGACGCTCTAAGCCAACGCTACCCAGCGCTCATCAACAGGAAGCTGGCGTTGCTGCAAGTGGATAATGCCCCAGTCACACCTCCAGTGTTATTCGCCGAAAACTACATGAATTGGAAGGGATCGAGATCCTACTTTATATTCCATAGTCTGGACCCTTCCTCATCAGACTATCAACTGTTTCGCGACATGGCCCATTTCGTAGAAGCACGGCACTGTGCTTCAGTGGTGGATGGGGAATCTGGCATGAGAGACTTTCTGTCTCAGAAACCTGCCGACTGGTACCGCCGTGAGATCGTGGCTCTGGTGGAACGTTGGCAACGGCCTGTGCTTTGCACAATGCACTGAGAAAAAAGTTTGTTTGAAACAACAAAATAGTTTTGTTGAGCTGTTTTGCCGATTTATTTTGTTGCTTTAGCCAAACTCCATCGGAATTGTTTTGTTCGCAACACCAAATTATTTCGTTGGCTATATTTTGTTAATTCAACTATATGGAGGTGGCGTCGACCTTACGCCAAAGCGCACGTGATTACTAGCTATTCCATAGGGGTACTACCAGACTACCGCTGACCAGAAGAATCTCGTTTTGCGCTTAAGATTTCGTTTTGAATTATGGCTGACTGGAAGTGAGTGCATTGTTAGAAGACTGGGAGCAGTCAACTCTGATAGAAACATTCAGGTAAGAATTTATAATATATCTTAATAATTCCGACGCATTTTTATGCTAGTGTTTATTGTGTGTTATTTTGGTTGGATTCAGTGAATTTCAGTGATAATTTGGCCTCACTTTGTAGACTCATAATTACAATGAACACGATAGAATCCGCATCTTATTAGATGCACAGGGGCACGTATTAAATTTAAACCCAGATTTCTGATAAAGCAATAATACATTTCTTATGACGGCTTGGGATTCCTGATCGCAAATAAAAATTTGCACATGAGTAATTATGTATAGCGCTTGATTTCATGTATAGGCTATATATACAGGGTGTTTCAAAATTCGTGCGGCAACCAAAGATTGCATGGTGACAGTACCCTGGAACATATAGAACGTGAAGAAAAATATTACAATTTTTCTTTTGTCTAACCAAAAATGTCAATAATTTGCTTACCATTATGACATTATTATTATTATTATACATACGATACTGTAACCCGTAGCTTTTTCCATTGTAATTGCGTCTGAGGATGAGCCCAGTCGGCTCGAAAAACCTCACGTATTTTAGTGTAAACTATATTTTTAACTATGCTTAGTATGTAATTAAAGGTTTTAATTGATCTTAGCTTTAGTGATTTTATGATTTTAATATCGTGCATCGACGGATTTTTAATCTTCAAAATCTTCTTCAATATAATTTGTTTCAACAGAAAACTAAGGAAAACATTTAAAAAGAAATCGGATTTAGAAACATGTTGCACATGCACCAAAATAGTGTCAATACATCGTTATGTCAAGTATAAATCGTCCGTGAATATTTCAGAAGGTAATAAACCGACCTTCAAATGCTGAATTTGCAGATAAGAATTTGCTCGTACGAACAGGTATAGCCGAGGGGTTAGCACATCCTAGTTCCTAAACGCAAGGTTACAGCTTCGTATCCGCTCGGTGAGAGATTTTTCGCTGGCTCTGAAAATTTTTCCTCGTGACGTAACGCCGTCGAAATTCATTTAAACACCACTAGAAAATAAATACGGTCTTAAAAAAATGGTTGACACCCAGGGTCGAAGGGAACCGCCTAAAATTACTACACCGGCAAAGTATTGCCATCGGAATAAAAGTTTAAGGACAAAGTGGCCCAGCTACATAACTCTAAATTTTGTTGGAGCAAGAAATTATTGTGTCACGATAACAATATGTTTGGTTGCAGCAACAAAACGTTTTATCACGATAACAATACATATTGTTGGATCAAACAAATTCCCCAAAATCGACCTAGGCACTTTGTTAAATGAACAAAACGTTTTGTCATGATAACATTAAATTTTTTTCGAATCAACATTAATTTTCAGCAAAATACATTTGTAAATTCAACAAACATTTTTCGACAAAATGTTTTGGTTGATTCAACAATTTTTTTGCTGAATTAATAAAACGTTTTTCTCAGTGTGGGGTGAGCGTGTATGGCTTTCTTGTATCATTAAACGTTTTAGCTTAAAACAGGAAATTTTGACTCATCCTGATATTTCTGCTTGTGGATGTTTTACTGATTACCGAAATTCTCTATGGAGAACACTGAGCGCAGCGTGCATTTAAAATAATTCGCAATGTTTTCGCTAGCCCTTTAACCGGTTGGAACGAATTAACTCGGGGTTAATAAAAAAAAGGCTGAAATCAGCTCGAACGAATATTTTCGCTGTCTAAGAAGTGGGCCGAACGCGATAGGAACGAGTGAGCCTGCGCATCAGAAAGCGTTGCTTTTACTTTACGTTTGTCGTTCTAAGTTGTCATTTTGGGGGTATGACTGTCATTAATCCTTCCTATCTGATTGTCCCTCTTCTACTGAAAATGCTATTGAAAGGGCGACGAACCTAAGAAAGAAGAGAAAAGATGTTTGAGTAACTTCTTTCTACCCAGTGGCATGCCCGTGTCTGGGGGTACTACTCCTTCCGAATCATTCCTTGGGTAATAGAACAGAGAATAAAGGACTATAAGAGAATCAGACTACATACTGTAAGGGAGCACTTACAAGCAGCGACATATTTGTAGTCGCTAATCCTGAGATAAGAGAGGGAAAGGAATTGTTTTGCCACAGCTTCCTTATAACCCGGTCACTATGAGAACACATCTGTTTGAGGAGCGCAAGAAAATATGGGCAACTTTTGATTAAAGTACATCGGCCACTTAAAGGGTTAAAGGCGTAAATGCATTTTATTTTATTTTTTTGCTGATTTTCTTCTTTTCTAAATATCTGCTTTGGAAAGCTCTTTTTATGTCGAAAAGGATTCTGGAATCTTTTGGGGAATCTTTTTGTTATACCTGGGAATCTTTTTTGTTAGGCAATAAATTTAAAAAAGAAATCAGTAAGAAAATGTGAGGCTTGTTTCCGGATTGGTCCTGTGAGGGTGGCAAAAAAGTGTCAGATTTGTCTGTGGTACTTTATCGTACTAAGCTTGAACATTTGTCAAAAGATGTGCTCATTGTATCCGATAATTCTCACAATTTTTTGGTTTTTCAATTTGCACGTACACTATGTAGACAAAAGTATTTAGTCACCTAGGTCGAAATGAAACAAGAATATTAATCGAAATCAGTATATAGTCATCCCACCTTCAGCCGTTATGACTGCAGCGACCTTTCTAGGCATTCTATGCGCGAGATGCCGGTAGGTCTGTACCGGAATTTTCCCCATTCTTCCCTCAAAGCTTTTGCCAAAGTTGTCGTAGAGAAAGGTCTTACAGGGCAAGATCGGATTTGGCATTCGAGCTCGTCCAACAGATGTTTTATTGGATTTTGATCGGGACTTTGTACCAGCCAATCCAACACCTTGACGACCTGTTCCTCAAACCAGGTCGGCATGGACTTTGCAGTGTGGAAAGACGCCCGATTCTGGTGAAACAGGCAGAGATCTGTGTCGAAGTAATGCCACAGCGCACGTAGTGTGGAATTGTTCAGAACGTCTTCATACCTGGCGTCCGTTAGGCTGGAAGTCCAAAAAGAGGCCGAGTTCTTTCCAGCAGAAGTAGCTCCACATCATTACAGATAGCCCTCTAAACTAGATTGTAGGGACAATGTAGTCCTCCTGAAATCTTGCAGTGCGGAAAAGCCCTCGATTTTGATGAAACAGGCAGGGATCTGTTCCGATGTACTGCCACAGCGTAGGTAGAGCAAAATTGTTCAGAGCTTCATCGTACCTGGCGGCCGTAAGGCTGGAGGATACCACAACCGAAGGACCGAGCCCTTCCCACTGAAAACAGAACTGCACCATCACAGATCGGTTTTCATACTTGATTGTTGGGACAATGCAGTTCCTGGGAACACACCTCACCCAAATACGCCCATCCGAAAAAAAGAATGAGTAGCGTGATTAGTCACTCCCACATCCTTCTTTCCCTCTTCTATTGCCCACGAACGGCGAGCCAGGCACCAGTGCTTTCGTCGTCTGGCATTGCATGAAGTGATGTAGGGCTTGTGCGCAGCCGACCTGGCATGTTAACCGCAGGCATGCAATTCCAGACGGACTGTTCTGGTGTAAATAGCTATTCCAGTGGTTTGTGCAGCGTCGTGGGCCAAGTCTGTGGCAGAGGATGTGCGTGTCTCCTTCACATTCCGCAGTAAGCTTCGTTTGGCACGATCACTCAGTTTGTGCGTCCTCTTAGAGCGCAGCTTCTCTGAATTAGTACCACCTGCTTTCCATCCATAAAGAACATCGGCGACAACTGATTTTAGGAATCCCAGAAGATCAGCAATGCTACACACTAACTGCTTACTCAGGTGGCGTTCAACCTCCGTGCACCTTTCATATTCCATCAGATCAAATCTGCGCGGCATAGGTGCTTCTAGTGCAAGTGTGCTAACGTTTCCCCTTATATACAGCACAACACACACCCCGCGCATGCGCGTTTGGTTCTGCAAACGCACATTTATTTACATATGTGGAGTCGTCCGAACACTTTTATTTATATAGTGTATTTCGGTGTGTTCCACATTTTATCCTTTTATTCGCTCTTAGCGGTGATAATTTGAGTTACCTTCAAACTTTTAGATATCTGAGTTTTCGTTAGACCCAATATTTTTTTGTTTCTTTACTTTTTTTCTTTTTTTTTTTTTATGATTGAGAAGAGAATTCGTTTTCAATAATGCGTAGCTTGTGACGTACTTACAGAGGGGAAGCACATGGCAAGACGGTAAAGTTACAGTGATAAATTCCGTCGGTGTAGCTTAATCGGGAAAGCATTCGGCTCCGGAGCGGAAGGATGCTGGTTCCGATCCTCGTCACCGGCAAATTTGCGTTTTCACATTGGCGCCCGATTGTGGAAATAGATCTACTGGTCGTTGGGTACTTCGATCAGATCAGACCATATGCAGAGGATTTTAGAAAGGGAGTGCCTAACCCCAGGTCTTAAACAACCCTTAGAAATAGGAAGCTAGGAGATTTGGGCTAGAGTGCCCGATAGGAAAGTCCCACGGAAGCGAGGTAGACAGCGGGAAGAAGACGCCCTTATTTATTTTTACCGGGGGCCCAGTACCCGGGGTCCGACGGCTTAACGTAACCATCCAACGCATGGCGGATATTTAGTGGTTCGAGCATTCGTACCTGCCTGGGATCGAACCTGAGGTAACTCCGTGGCAGTCACGAACGCTTGGGTTCTTCGAAAAATGTGTGATGTAACTTCCACACATCGTCTGGTATTAATCAGAATTCCTTCTTTTACATAGAGTTACTTCAAGCATGGTTTGCGGCGAACCCGAAACCTGCAATTTCGTGACCCCGCCTTTTCTCGGGGGGGGGGGGTATATTTGACGCACCACAGAGGTGAAGCACATGTCAAGACGGCAAAGTTGCAGTGATAGATTTCGTCAGTATAAATTAATTGGGAAAGCATTCGGCTCCGGAGCAGAAGAATGCGGGTTCGATCTTCGCCATCGGCAAATTTGTGTTTTCACCTCATGCCGAAAAATCTTATTAACTAACCATACAACAAATAGGTTAATTTATTTGCACTGTAACAGAACGAAATGTAGTTGTGCGTATCTAATTTACTGCACTGCAATTAAATTTAAATATATACAGAATATAATGAAAGATTATTAAAAACATGGCTTCCCTTTATCAACTTAAGGAAAGTCTCACAAACTAATTTTTACAAATGACAACGAACGCACTCTTTATTTCGTGGAATTTCTGCTCTTGGAAAAGTAAAAACACTGAGGTACGATTCATGGAAAATTCATGGAGTTGTGAATCTGTTCACAGAAGTCGTAAATCTAAGAGAACAAACAATGGTAGCCTGAAGTTACGGTGCCATAAAAAATCTTCAGTTGCACAACGGAGAAAACGTTGACCTTCCAGGCATTGCCACCAACTTGAATGTCTCACCTTCGTCATAAGTTCACAGGATCAGACATTTTCCATATTAATTAATGCTTTCGTTTTAACGTATTTTTCAGTGGTAAGTGCACCTCAATGGCGGATACGGATTAAGCTATGTGTGATATGGATAATTTTTGGGTAACTTCGGCGACCACATTTTTCTTTTCTTTAACCCTTCAAGCAGCCACTATACCCGAACTAAATGGTGCCCATGTGAACATTTCTGTTTGCGCTCTCCAAACAGAAATGTTCAGATAGCGGCAGGGTTTCATGAAAAACTACGGCAAAATAATTAGTTTTCCCTTTAATCTCAGCAACGCCGATCACAAACCTGTCACTAGTGATAAATGCTCCCTTCTAGTCCTTCATTCTCTGTTCCTTGACCCAAGGGATGATGGGAAGGGCTAGTCCTCTTTATATGGACATAATGCCACTGGGTTGCATGTGGCCTCATGCCAAGTAACTCAAACATCTTCTCTTTCCTTCCTTAGGTCAGTCACTATTGCAATAAACATCGGTATTTCCTTAGGTCCCTCACCATTGCAATAAACATCAGTATTTCCGTAGGTCCGTCACCATTCCAATAAGCATCGGTATTAATGATTGTTTCCCGAGGCATGAATTCCACCAGTAAGATGCCTTTACGGTCCCAAAAGACTGTGGCCATGCCTTTTCGAGCAGAAGTCCAACTGAATTTCTTCGGCGTGTCAGCAAGATGCCATGCCAGAGATTGAAGTTTGCTCTGCGGGGTATAGTGTGAGACCCAGCTTCTATCTCCGGTAATAATGTGGTCCAAAGACTCATCACCATCTTGTTGATAAAGCACCAAAAATGTCAATGCAGCACCCATTTGCTGTCTCTTGTGCTGGATTTTCAGCATTCGTGGGGCCCATCGTGCACAAATATTATGGTAATCAAGATGTTTACTCGTAATTTCATGAATTAAAGATTGAGAAACTTCACGATATTTTTCGTGCATTCCTCAATCGAATAGCGTCTGTTCTGTCCAATGTATGATTCGATCTTTTCCACCAGCTCGTCAGTGAGGAGAGAGGGGTGCCCAGGTCGCTCCTCATTGTGGATGTTTGTTCTCCCATTGTCACCGTAAAAAAAATTCAACAATTCTCCATTTTTTTTAAGTTATCTTCATTTTTAATCCTAGGTTTAAAGCCTACAAATTTTTAGCCTTCGTGAAATTTGCGTTTATCCGACACCTCCCTCAATTTTTTTCAACACCACCCAAACTTTTTTCCCACAATTTGAAATTCCTGGATAATTGTAGCTGAAATCGACAAGTCCTGCTGTAAAATGATAATCTGAAACGGACCGTGCCGTAATTAGGGTCCGGATCCGGTTTTCGAAATTAAGGCCCACGCTAAATAAGTTGTAAGCCGCTACAAACTGGTATGTCAAAATGTGAGTCTGATCCAGATTCCAGGCATTTGCCGAGTTCCTTAATTTTTTTCCTGGGCCTTTCAAGATGTTTACCACACGCAAAAGAGTTCAAAAATAATGCTCAAGTGAATGAATATGCATGTGGAAACGCTCATAAAATTGGACTTCATATTTCAAAACTTAACTGTCAAAATGTGGTAATCTCAAGCAAATTCTAATCTCGTATAAAGAGAATCACATCTGTAGTCTTCATATTTTACACTTGAACCTGAAATTATTTTTTTTTTTAATTTATCTGTTCGCTGAACTTAAACATTACCTATCGTACTGTCGATGGTTCTTGTAACATTGGAGCTTCTTAATGTTATGCTCCGGATAGCTAGCACAAAATCCTTAATTATGCAATGAGCAGTATTAGGCGACTTAACAGCCAGAAGAAAGAAGTCTTTTAATCTCTTACGATAAAAGTTGTTTATTCTAGGAGCTTCAAGGCACTTCAGTTTAACAACTCATCAAAGATAATCACAGCTGCGTACTTCTCATATTTCAATAAATGAACGTCTGTAAATTTTAGGTTCCAAGTACCTCAGTTGCAGTATAATCTTAATGAGCAATATATTATCTAATTTAACAAGTGCACGCAAGCTACACTTATCTACCCACACCACGTGTTTCTGTTCGTGTTTCACACACGCCGTTCAACCTGATCTCAAAACTGTTGTCACATAACATTCAGGGAGTGTGAAAAATATAACGTTATGGTTGAAAAGCTTAAAGAGAATGAACTCAAAATTTACATGTGGAAAGAAACCAAAAATGAAAGTTAAATTAGAATGTACGCCATAAACCATGTAACTTAGGCCTAGGTCTTGCTTGTTTCTTGATTCTAAGTTTATTCGATAATTTAATTTCTTTTCCTTAAATCCTTGATAAAACAACCACATAAACTAATATCCAAAGAGATGTGATCATTAATCTGCCGAGAAGTACTTAACATTTTCCACATCTAAACAAATTACCAACCAAATAAGGCTTTACCAGAAGACAGCGTGTTTACCTAAAAATTCAGCGATATGCAAGCCAAGAAAGTGGGCTCTGTGATCAGCTGAGTTTGTCTGCCTCAAGGTCATTCACACTGGACATTACACCATGGAGATTAGGAAATTCCACCTGAGATCACTCTCAGTAGAACAACGACAAACACGCAGAAATCGAACATCGGCTTACAATGGATGAGCTTTTGGAAAATCTAGTAGAAAGTTCCTAGAATTGGTTTGAAAAATTCTTGCTTCACATTTACTAGAAGCTGATTTTTAGTTTATCGCTCATAACCGAAATAATCAAAGCATACAAGGTGTGATAAAAAAGAATCCAGATTGGACTTATTAAAAAAAAGTTCAAGACTTACAGATTTAAAACACAATCGCTTTCGAAGTAGTCCCTTTCCGAAGCCACATACTTAGCCCAGCGCTGTTTCCACTGTTCAAAGCATTTTTTGAAATCATCTGAAATAGCGAACAGCTGCTTCGTCGCATTCTGTCGTATCTCCTCAATATCTTGAAATCTTTTTCCTTTCAAGTGGTATTTGATTTTGGGGAAAAGAAAAAAGTCGCAGGGAGCGAGATCTGACGAATAGGGTGGCTGTCGGACCTGTGCAATGCTGTGCTTAACAAGAAACTGCTGCACAAGTTGCGATGCATGGACAGGCGCGTTGTCATTGTGGAGTTGCCACTCGCCACTCTTATGCATTGCCGGCCTCTTGCGACGAAATGAATATCTCAAACGCCACAGAACTTGAAAGTAGTACTCCTTATTTATTGTCTGGCCTGGTGGAACGTATTCATAATTCACAATGCCCTGATGATTGATAAAAAAAACTGTCAGCGTCGCCTAGACATTGCTGCGGCTCTGGCGCGCTTTTTTGGGTCTGGGAGAGTTTGAGGTCTTCCTCTATGAAGACTGGGCCTTATAGTTTCGGGGTCATACCCATAAACCTACGATTCATCACCAGTTATGATATTTTTTTAAAGTTTTCATCGCACTTATACAGGCCACTAGCAGCTGAAACACGGGCCTATTTTTGCTCAGCTGAGAGCAATTTTGGCACAAATTTGACTGAGACGAGCCTCATACACAAATCGTCCGTAAAAAGCGGCTGAACTGAACCGAAACTAATGTTGAAGTCTTCAGATAATTCACGAATAGTGATTCAGCAATTTTCACCCACAGTTGTGGGCACAAGTTCGACATTGTTTTCCCTCTTGCTGGGTGCAGGCTTTCCAGACCGTTCACGACTCTCAACACTTTCACGACATCTACCATCTTTAAAACGTTTATACCACTCAAACTTGTGTGTTCATGACTCATACAATCCTCCCCATAGACCTGTAACTTTAAGTATGTGCCTTTGCAAGTTTCGTCAAGTTTTTGACAAAGTCTGATGCAAATTCGTTGATCAGTTTTTTCCCGACATGACAACAAATGCGACGAACAGCTTCACACTCGTAAAAACAAAGCACTATTATAAAAAAGGCAAAAAAGGCGGACGAGCAGGGGCGACATGACTCATGGCACATGCGTAGTAAGTTCCAAGGTCAACCTGTGCCAAACGGCTTTCTGCTGCTTCGCGCGATTCCGAACTTATGCGACCAGTCTAGATACTTTTTGATCACACTCGTACGCCGTACAGTGCGTGCCTGTATGATATACACTGATGTAGCCGATTATTAGAAACACCCAACAGCAATAAGGCACGTGCCATTCTCACTTACGTACGGAATTATTACGTAGACGTGGC
Source organism: Macrothele yani (assembly GCA_039090855.1). NCBI lineage: Eukaryota > Metazoa > Arthropoda > Arachnida > Araneae > Macrothelidae > Macrothele > Macrothele yani. The sequence continues at coordinate 66,970,668 of CM077016.1, read as the reverse complement.
TTTATAAACAGTTCACTGCAAATCATTCAGATTTGTACGAAGCGTAGATAGCGGTAATATGGGAAATACTCGTGATTTAAGCAACTCTGAAAGGGTACGATAGCAGCTGCTAGGTGGGCAGGTGAAAGCATACCAGAAACAGCAAACCATCTCAATTATGCAAAAGACGAGCTTCATTGCATCAAGTAACCGCACTGAACAACAGCGATATAGAGAGGAGAATTTCACCCTACACAGCCGGCCGCACACTGGTGCCAATGGACATTAACAGCAGACGTTACCTTCGTGTATCACTCGTCTGTGCTGAACACCGACAAATTCGCTTGCAGTTAGCACGGGAGCACCAAAACTGGATCCTTGAGGACTGGAAAAAGTTTCGCCTAGTTTCATGAATCACGTTTTCGATTAATACACACTGATGGACAGGACGGAATATGGCGTCAACAGTACGAATTGATGGATCCCAGCTGCCTAAAGTTAACTATATACGAGCCGGTGTAATGGTCTGGGGGTCTGTTTTGCTGGCAGGCATTGAATTCCTTATACTTCTGGAGAATCATTTAGTTGTCACGAAGTATCTATCTTAACATCATTACGGACTATGCACATTCGTACCTGTTCATGATGTTTCTTGATTGAGAGGATTGCTTCCAACAGTTTAATGTGCCATGCCACAAGGCCCGGATTGTTTGTCACACAGTAGTTCCAGGAGGACAGCAGTGACTTCAAAGTGCTAAAATGGCCCCCACAGTCCCCAGGGCTTAATTCAATTGAACATCTGTGGGATGAGATTGTGAGAGCCATTCATAACAGAGATCCAGCGAGCATTCGTCAGTTGACTGCCGCCATCACATCTGCTTGGTTGAACATACCCGTAGAACGATATTCTCTCTCTCGTCCGCCCATGGCGGGTTGAGTTCCGCAAAGACGACAATGTGCCCTCGAGGATTACTGGCAAATTAATGCATCCGGCTTGCCATTCCTCTGCTGCATACGGGTAAGGGACAAAGTGCGTCCGGGGCCGACTTTACAGGGAACCATCCACGTCCCCAAACACAGGGAGTCTGCGGAAAAACCGCAGACTAGATGGCCGGAAGGACCGGGATTCGAACACCCATCAGAAACGTCCGCCTCCCACACAGCACATAGCGACTTAACCAACTGCGCTAGGTCGGTGGTAGAACGATATTAGCATCTCGTTAAATCAATGCCACATCGAATTGGCGCTGTTTTGTAGGCCAAGGGCGGCCTTTACACGTTATTTGGTTGGTGTTCCTAATAATTTGTTAATTCAGTCTAGGTTTATGCCTTCCCCTTTTAGTAGCTTGGCTCTTTAATTATCCAAACCATGGTGTAGGCATCAGGAAGGAATAAACAGAATGGCAAATCAAAGTGGCCCTCCCAAGCTGTTTTCCAAGCTGTACGCTATTCAGTGATTTCTTTTTTGTTTTGAAAATACGGTTTTCTGAATTCATGCTACTCCTATTTTGGTGATAGCTTGATAAGGTTTCACGCAATCGCTGATTTAAAAAAAAAAAGAAACAAAAGACGTCAGATTTATAATCAGCGTTCGGGAAGAAAAAGCTATTTTTTTTTTTTTTTGAAGTGAAACTAAACTTGTTGGTAGAAAGAGGGTTCGATTTAAAATAAATAAATAAAAAAGGATTATTCGTAGTGTTCTACGTCCATTCCTATCGAGGAATGGACGTAGAACACTAATGCAATGCATCGACTGGAAGACTAGAGTTGGGTTTACAAAGACATTTTCTCGTTCTGGGTGACAATCTCCGGATGGATCAGGGTCGCAGCCAGGCCGGGAGGAGCCCGACCTGCGTTTCCTTTCTGCCGTCCGTAGCGACTCACACTAGAGTCCAGTGTCTGACCTCTTTTATATCATTCACCCGACCTCCTTTATATATACTTTGCCCGACCATAATTATCTGCTGCCCCTACCAAATTCTCTGTCTGGCCACGGACCTGCTCCTGATATAAGAATACCCCTCTCACCTTTGTTTTCAAGTCGGTGTTGTACTGTATACATTTTTTGAAACAGCAGATATAGAAAATGTAGACCTTTTACCACGAGAGTCAATAAAATTTTAATAAAATAAGGAAGTACTCGCCAAAAAAAAGTCAGGAAGAGAGCGATATTTCAAGAAAGAAATGACCACCACCCACCCTGCAGAATGAAGAAGAAAAGAAAGGTCGTTCTATTACCTAAAAACTCTTAATCATTATCTAATGCAGCGACAAAAATCTGTTGTGAAGCTGTCCAGAGGAATGGTCAGTGCTGAGCCAACAGATTAGAGAACAGTTGAGTTGAGGAAAACGTGCACTGAGTAATGACAACCAGTGGCAAAGTGAGACGAATCGGTTACACCAAAAACATAAATCTCATATGTGTGATCACTGAATTGTATTCTTCAGCCGTAATCTAAAGACATTGACAAAGATATCTTGCGAAGCTGTCCAGCGGAACGGTCAGTATTGAGGCATCCGGTTGGGGAAGAGTTCAAAACTTGCAGTGTGATGGGCAATCAGAATAAAGTGGGAGAATCAATCATAAGAACAAAAGCTGAAATTACGTGGAATCACTGCGCTTTATTATTTTCGATGCTAATAACGAAGTCCGTAATTCTTATTTACCCCCAGCAGTTTATCATATTTTCAACTGTTATTTCGCCATTCCCTTAATGAGAATGAATCGAGAGAGAATAGTACTTGTATTTTCGCAGTTTATTTATCAAATCTGTATGTAATTGGTACCTTAGGACAAGTTCAGCGAGTGCACATGCATACATAAGCACGAATTGCAGATGAGGTTATTAAGACGCCCCCCAGAGAAAAAAAAAATCTTCAGTCCCTCACGATCCTTATCGGGAACTATGAGTTGCCGTATTTAATATAGTCTCATTCTTGAAAAAAAAAATTAAAAGGAACGAAAAAAAAAAAAAAAAAAAAAAAGACATGAAGCTCTACTTCTAAAAAAGCGTATACACGTATTTAGTGTAAACTGTATAGTGAAATTGTAGTTATATTCAGTTTAAGACAGAAAAAAATCCAAGTTACGTAACTATCAAACTACATGCATACATAAAACAATTTATGTGGCGCAATTACACACGCAAAAATAACCGAGGTCGTTCAATTAAAAATAAATAAACAAAAAGAAAGAAAACAGTTGCGTGCAACAGTTGAGCGATTGGGCGTCACGTGAGCTCTACAGATTACATTGTCTGCTCCTTGTTTTTGGCATGCGCAAAGGACTTAAACAAGTTTCAGGATTTCGATTTAGAAATAGATTTTGTATCGTTATCGTTATCTCTACCGTAAGGTTTCACCCTCCTTCATGGCGGATGGCTGGAAATTATTCCAGTTTCGAAAGGGAATTTCGGTTTCCCCTTTTCTATAAACTTCTCGAAAATTATGTCCCAGTCCGTTACTTTATTTCTTACGCCTAGTCTTGTATCTTATTAGCAAATTCGTTTTTTATTTTCAATGTTTAAGGAGGGACACTGGTTTACGTATCACTCTAAGCAAATTCTATTCTACGCACTTTCGTTTCTCTCCCTCTCTCTCTTTCTCTTTCTTTTCCTTCTGTTTTTAAAGAGCTCGACAACTGTTTGCCTGCTGTAATTTTTATTTCAAAAGTCTAATTCTTTGAATTATATCGACTGTCGTGCAAAAAGTAAGCAAATTTAAGAGAAGTGCGTTTGTAAAACTCTCGGGTTTACTTCTTCATACCGCTTTCAATAATATTGCATTAATTTCGGCTGCACTGAAGTCTGGACAATTTGAGTTTCTTTAATCTGATCTTCTAGTTCTAAATAATCCTCGGAAGAAATATTAAATCAAATGCAATAATAAAAACTAAAAAAAAAAGTATTCCGAAAGAGCAACTTCAACTTTACCTTGTTGGTTTTGATAACATTTCGCTTTCCATTAACTATGAAACATGCTTTTGTTACTATTTTTAATCATAACATTTTTCAGTTTTTGCCATTTGCATGCTGTTCTTTTTTCGTATGATTCTCTATTATTCCAAACTGATTCTTCTGTCCGGATTCCTGTACTGCAATGATTTTGATTTACTGTAGATTCTGGTTAATTGGGCTATCCGTTAATCGGGGCAACCGTGTAATTGGGACAATTTGTGAAGAACATCCCAAATTAGCTCTTTGGGGTGATGTTTTGCATAATTGGTAAGCCGCTTAACTGGGCTAAAGTGTTCTATCCGCGGTGTGCCCCAGTTAACCGGAATCTACTGTATTTGATTTGATATACGGGAGCTGTAATGCAACACAGTTTTTCCTTATTTATGGTTTTCGTTTCTCAACGTTTTAGAAAGTAAGTGCAATTTAAAGGTCTTTCTCAATTCAGAAAATATCTAATGCAGCTCTTGACAGAAATGTCTGTGAATGCCAATGATCACAAAGAATTAGATCAGTATTAAAGCATATGTACATAATAACTGTTTGGATTAGTAAATTATACTACGTGTTTGCATTTATTAAGTAATTATCGTTAAGTTTGGGCGATTTTCTAATTGATTTCGTTAAATTCTATGACTTTCGTACTAGCAGTTTGTGTGTGTGTGTGTGTGTGTGTGTGTGTGTGTGCGCGCGCGCGTGTTTAAGTGGTTTTTGAATAGTTAACGACTTTGTACACATTTGTACATTCAACTGGCGAACCATTGAGCCTTTATTAAATTTGAACACTAATTGATCGCATTCGAACACCGGTGGATTTACGAAACCAACCAACATAATATCTGTAGGGTCGTCCTTAATTTTGAGTTACTGACTAGAAAAGGGACAGAATCAGAAAAATTCAGTGAGCTCACCACTTATGCCTTCCAGGAATTATTTGAGCAGAACAGTGTCAAAAATGTTTTGGTAGGTTGCACTAAAAGGTGGTACTACACCAGCTGCACCACTTTCTGGGAAAAGATAAACCATTGTGTGGTGCAAACGAAGTACAACATGGTGCAACTTTGCGCCACATTATTGTGCAAGGTTGCACCCTATTGTTAGTTTTGTTTGCACCACAAAATGGTGTCTTTTCCCAGAAAGTGGTGCAGCTAATTTAGTATCACTTTTTAGTGCAACCTACCACAAAATTTTTAACTGTGTAGCCTCATAATATACGAATAGATAATGCCCTAATCCCTGGGGTGAAAACAACTACGCACTTGGCAAACGGAAACTGCATTTTAAATCCAGACACAATATACAGAAGATCCAAACTGGATTGTTTTTACAATACTAAAATATCGTTCATCGAAGCTATTGGTAATCTACAGGATATGGATTACTATAAATATATTTGAATTCTCAGTTCTGCAGATGCGTTCCCAGATAAAACAGAACAAGGGTTTTTTTTTTTTTTTTGGTTTTTTTTAAGACCGCCGTGAGCAATTCTAAGGACTATTGACAGTCGCCTCTTCCTAATTTAGGGCCACTGGTTCCAGGGAGCCAGCACCACAGACCATTCGACCACCAGGGCTGCAAACAATGCATTAAACACAGTATGAAAGCTTTGAAAATATCTAATTATTCTTTAAAAATTAACCAAATAAATTGAAAGTTACCTTACCCTCATACTTAGTAAAATCCATTCGACTGATTAAAATGCGTTTACCCATCGGAAATTATTTGTACAGTAAGTTTTTTCCATCCACTGTTAGGTCCAATAAAGGTCATAAAAACTGGCAGTAATTGAAAACCTAAGTGATGCGTCCTTCTCGATGCGTACGTTTTAATTTAGCAGGCACTGACACATTACGTAAAGGCAAAAAATAACAGCTTGCAAAAAAATGGCGAAACCAAATTTAACTAGCTTTCGCATTTGATAAGTAGGTCAGTAGCAATATGGAGAATGAAAGGGAATGGCACCAACCCAGTGCTCACTTACGTAATGATTTACATTGTTCCCCATTCACAAGATGTCGTTTTCCAGATAGCGATAAAGCATATCGCGTTGGCTTTGACGCTCATGCTATCTCTTGAGCTTTTGTTTTGGCAAATAAATTTCCCTCTTAGCGTTCCTACATGCAAATTTCACGGCCTCTGATATTTCATCTTCTCTGCTGCCATTAGTTGCCAATTCTAAAAAGCAAGTCGTGGGCGAACTGGGTTGGTTGGTTATAACTAGGAAACGGATTTTTTACGTAAATAAATATTTTCACATAAAAACGCATATATTCGAAAATTTTGTATGTAAATGCATATTTTTCAAATATCTGTAATAATTACATAAACTTGAATGTTTCCTTCATTTTTTTTTTTTTTAGTGTAAGTAAGCCCGAAGTTCAATGTGGTCAATTTCTTAGAAAAATATGAAGTGAAATATAATGGCGAAAGTGAAATCGAATGTTTTGCCTCGGTGGCACAGTGGTCTAAGCACTGGCTACTTACTGACCATTCGTCCGAGATGAGTTCGAATCTCGGTGGGGCACGGATGTTGTGTTTGTATTACGGCACTAGCTCTCTCCCTTCCCTCGAACTAGTGGGCCTAAATCAGGGACGGGCTGCTGCTTATAGCCCATCGAGTTGCTCACGGTGGTCGTTAACCCCCAATAATAAAAAAAAAAGATCGAGTGTAAGTTTCCATCTGCAGCAGTACTTCGTGGAATTTAAACACACGTTAATAATGAAACGCATATAGCGGATTAAATCCGTTTGTTTTTGTGGTGTAGTCAACACAAAGGTTCGCCAAGCTTTCGCACTCCACTGGGAGGCTTTTTCAAGGCAATGGTAGACATAAAAATGCAGAGAATTGGAACATGTAAAGAACGAAGATGATTTTTGAAAATATCGTGGGTGACATCACGAGCATATTACGTGAATTGTTTTTTTATCACACAATTATACGGTGCGCCGTGATGTGTATCCATCTTTTAATAACGCATGCCAAACCGTTGGTAATTCAGTAGAGACTATGTCTTGAAGAAACATTAGGATATATACTCCAGAGGCGAATTTTCGGGGTGTGCTAGGTGTGCGGCGCACATCCACACAGATTTGCAATTTATTTAACCTATACTATCAATATTACATTTTCGGATTTATTTCTAATAAAACTCGCCAGAGTTTGTCTTTAAGGCTTTGATTGGTGGCTAAAATTAATTCCCCCACGCAATGTTTTCATTAAGAGAGGAAGGTTCGTTCAGTAATCATAATATCACATTATTATGATTACTGAACTACTGGGTGTGTTGTTTCTCGACAAGACATCCGACGATGCTCAACAACTATGATACAAGTGCTTCCTAGATGGAGCTGCAGGTCACGTTTTTATTTTTCTGTGGTTTCAAACATTACAGCTGATCTCTCAGGGTGTGCTAGCAAAATAGAGCACCGCTTGCAATTCCATGGAGTAACGCAATTCAACGTTGTGATACGTGTTGCTGTTATATTATGCTTTTGGATAACAAAACTGACCAATGTTTGACCCAAGGCTTTGCGTGGTGGCTAAAATTAATTCCCTTACACAATGTTTTCGTAAAGTGGAGAAAGTTCGTTGCTTTGTTGAATAAACAAGTCATAGTAAGTAATATTCGCATCCGTTGGTGTGCTGTTTGGCCAACGGATACCCGAAGCGTGTAAAGCAACTGTGATACAAAGATGATACGTTTTTATTTCAGCTGTGATACGTTTTTATTTCAGCTGTGATACGTTTTTATTTCCTTGTGGTTTCAACGCAGATGCTAAACTTCCCAGGGTGTGCGCGCCGAAAAAAGCACTACTGGTCATACGTTTGGGCTTGGAATCGCGTGGAATCAAAAATACAATTCAACGTTCTGCCACGAATTGCAATTTTTCTGACTTTTCGTCGCGGTGCGAATCGATGTGTTTATGGGCACAAATTTAAAAACAGAATTTGAATTTTTGTTATCCATATAGGATGGGATAACAAAAATTTATTCATTTTTTTATTAAACAACCGCTAAATAACAAAAATGCTTTCGCATGTTCAAAATCAATGTGTTAATTTTTCCGCTGGGATTACATAATATTTTTGCGTGGGTTTTTTTTCTCCCCGTAACAGCGCACACCCAACCTAGAAGAGCACGCGACGCCACTGATATACTCGTACATATTAGGTCCATGTGTGAAAATGGAAAATCTGGTTGAGCATTGATGAAATGGCCGATTCCAGTGGCAGAAAAGTGGGAAATGTTATAGTCGGTATGTTGAAAAATGACGAAACCCTTTCCAAACCTTTTTTTTTTTTTTTTTTTATACCGTGCAAAGGCATTTCTACAGCAAGTCAAAGCACAGTTGTTTAATTATTTAATGAAACTACGCAGTTGTTGTGGCCTAATGGTGTGAACTTCGACAAAACTTGCTTACGGATGCAGCGGCATACATGAAGAAAACTGCTAACGGTCTTTCCATAAGTTTTCCGAAAATGATACACGTAACGTGCGTCGTTCATGCTTTGCACAAGTTCTGTGAAAATATCCGAACCCTTTATCTTAATGTAGACAAGTTAGTATCGAATGGGGAAAAAGTGCTTGTTAAATCACCAACAAGGATCAATTTTAAAAGGTGGCGCAGTTGTTGTAGCGATTTCTTCTGATCATTAGTCCGAAAGGGGTCCGGGTTCGAATCCCTGTGAGGCATGGATGTTGTGTTTGTCTTATGGCACTGGCTCTCTCCCTTCCCTGGAACCGTTGGCCCTAAATTAGGGACGGGCGACTGCATATAGCCCATTGAGTTGCTCACGGTGGTCGTTAAACCTCCAATCAAAAAAAAAATATTTTTAAAAAGAAGAATCCTGATCTCCCACTGCCACCTACACACGTAGTCGCACACTGGGGTACTGGCTCAATGCCGTGGTATACTATTCACATCATTTTGAAGGCTTTAGATCTGCTGTCAATGAAATGAACAAAGACGATGCTTCTTTAGTTGAGATTGTTCAGCATTTAATGAATGATACTAGTTCAAAAAAAGACTTGGCATACATATATAGTAATTTCAGTTTCTTGTATTATTCGATTTAGAAACAACAACAAACCTACTGCCTAAAACAGTTAAAGAAGTGCAAGATGCTGAAACGAAACTTAACACACTTTCGGGTTCAAAATAGAAACCCTAAGAAAAAACACATATGTGTGTTAGGAAAAAACAGTGGGTTTCAAACTATGTGTAAAGTTGCACACGTTTTAGACGGTCAGTTTGAACGCGAAACTGACTGCTTAAGTGCTAGTGACATGCCCCTCTTAAAATTGCAAGGTTGACTTCTTGCGATGTGGAACGGTCGTTTTCTGGATATCGGTCATTGTTTCGTGAGAATGGCCATAGATCTGCGATGGAAAATCTAGAGATGACATTTGTTCCCTGCTGTAACTCCAACGAACTTTTTCCAGCAAATGTTTAGCTGTGATTAGTAAGTTAAGTACTAATATTATCTTTTTATCACAGAAAATAATTAGTTACGTTGTCGTTGAAGAAAATATATTTTTGTTTATAGCAAATATTTTGTATTTTTAGCAAATATTTTTGAAATTATTAGCACTTGAAAAATAAATGTGTTTGTTTTTTAGCACACACATTTATTGTTCGCTATTTGTTCGCTGTTTTTAAAGGATGGTCATTTAGTGAACATCCTTTGAACAGTGTTTTGATTTCAGTCCTCCTGTCGTTATATCGACGATTTCTTTTCCTCATAGTTATTGGTCATAGTTAGTGTTGTTGATTTATTTGTTTTGCGACTGGCGTTTGCTGTTCTTTTTTATGCTATGCATCTTTCCCGACAGTAGTACAGTAAGTCTCACGCAAAAAAAAATTCCATGTAACGGAAATGGATAACTGAAGTACTAGTGTCGTGTGTCAAGCAAGGGATCTATCTCCCTAATTCGTATCAAATTGGGCGCCCGGCGCTGACCAATTGCAGTGCTCTTCTCAAGTACATGGCGCGGACGCATGATCGACACCCGGCTGCGAAAGCGTTTTATATCTGTGCCTACGGAAAGCAGCAGTTTTTGATGCTATGCATCTTTCCCAACAGCAGTAAAGTAAATCCCATGCATACAATTTCGATGTAACGGAAATGGGTAACGGAAGTAGTCAAAACCATTGTCGAAATCTGATTTTTGAATGCTGTCCCATGAAGTGACGCAACAATAATTAATTTCATTGTTGCTCAACATTCTATTTTACTAAACTATCGCCGAACATTATTTCATCATGTTTTACATAAACGTAACAATATCTCATTGCAATCTGCGTAAATTACAAGAACCTCATGCCCAATGTGATAAAAGCTATTACAAAAATGCATTTTTGATGTTATGAAAACGGTGCGTCGTAGCGAAATTTGGTTTCCTCTCGACCGCAGGAAGGTTGGTGGGTTACCTACTATTGACGAGAGCTTTAAAATGATGTATAACACGATGGGGTGTAACCTGTGGACATCCTAGACCAAAAGTTACCAATCTCCCTCACTAACACACTTGCGATTCAACTTTTCTTTCTATCTTGAGGTCAGATTTTAGCTTGCGCATGCGCCGATGGACTTTCGTAGCCACATCACATTTCATTGGTGCCAGGGTGGTTCCTTACGTTCGTCTACATCTGAATAGTAGATAATAATAATAGATATTACTTTGGAAAAACTGAACAGTCGAGATACTTACTATGCCGCCGCCATAGTTTAGTAAATATTTACTTTTATGACTCCCATATCTTTTTTCATTGGTTTTACGACAATAACATTCATTAATCCACCTACCTAAGTACCGCTCAATGTCAGGAATTAGTAAACTTTATTGTTTGTTATTATGATTTTATTCCAGTTAGTATGTACTGGACTGTGACTCGGTGAGGTCGTAAGTGGCGTAAATAAATACAATGTGTTGAACGTGAATAAATACATGCTCTCGAGTCACTCATTTTATTTCACACTCACAAAGATCTTGGCATGCGAAAAATGCATAGTATAAATTATCTACAGATAACCAGAATACTCTCTCGATTTTATTTTTTTTTATTTCGGGGTTTAACGACCATCATAAGAAACTCTGAGAGCTATATAGGCAGTCGCCTCTTCCTAATTTGGGGCCACTGGTTCCAGTGAGCAGATAGAACCAGCGCCATCGGACAATGACACACGCGTCTCATCTAGAACTCGAATCTAGCGGACGAATGGTCAGAAGCCAGCGCCTCAGACCACTCAGCTACCGTGATTGGCCGTTTGCGGGTTGCTATCGGCATTAGTCCCATGAAACCACACACACTAGATAACCAAAGGAAACTAAGAACCTTGGACATTTTCCCTCGATTAGTTGGCTGGTTATTTGTGTTTTGTGAACTTCGGAAATTCTGGATCTAAAACGAAGGGCCTCGTTGAGGCAAAGAGCGCGAAGCAGAATCAGACGAACGAGGGAAAATATGGCATTAAATACAACAGAAGAACAATCACGAAACGAAATGCTGAAAGATAGGCATGATATGAAGCAGGCGCGGATTGGGCAGCCGGGACACCGGAAAATTCCCGGTGAGCAGTCCTATTCTGGGCCGGTAGATCCTATGCAACCCTAAAAAATGTATATGTGTGCATTTTTTTTTTTTTTTTTTTTTTTTACTTTACCAATGCTTGTAGAAAAAAAAATCCAGTTATGCTGAAAAGGCAAAGTTTGTTTACCGCTTTGAGGAATTCGAAAAAAGAAACATTCCTATCAAATGTTCTGTTGATCCAGATACTGTATTTTCATGCAACTCCCTCCCCCAGATTTTCTAACTTAAGCTCCGTCCCTTTCGGTTGATTTCCTGTATCTCAACGAGCTTTCACTAATTGCAGTTGAATAATCAGTAAAATCAAATATACAGAGGGTGAGTCGAAAGTTTTGCAATATTTGCATAAACGCATGTGCTGCGGCGGGTATGTCACGTGTTTAAACTACGTAGTTCAAGTCACGCACTGCAAGTAGTGGAAAGGAACATAAAGTGGTAGTCGTTGCCGTGAACAGCATTGCATGTCGTCGTTCTGTCTGTGGTTGGGACGCCTAAAAGATGAACAGACACAATCGGCTAATTAGCGAACGTTTGCTTTACGAGTTTGAACTCGGCCATAACGCTGCTCAAGCAACACGAAACATATGTCATGCGAAAGGGGAAGATTCCGTGGACCGCAACCAGATGGTTCAAGAAATTTCACTCAGGTAACAGAAACTTCGACGATCAGGTAGGCTGCAAACTGTGGATTCGGAGGCTGTGCCAGGCCGTAGAGACAAATCTGACACCAGCACTCAGAGATTATCAGGCGCGCTGAGCATATCCCAGACCACCGTAGTTCGTCACCTTCAGGACCTCGGCAAGGTCTACAGGAGCTGCCGCACTGTCCCTCACGAACTGGCACCAGCTGAAGAAAACCGCCAAGTGGAAGTGTGCACGAAACTCCTAGAAAACCCGCGCGATGTACGTTTCATCAAGAGAATTGTTACGTGCGATGAAAAGTGGGTCTATTTCCGAAATTCTTACACACAACGGCAGTGATTGAGCCCGGGCCAGCTTTCTGAACCTGTTGCCAAACGTGGGCGCTTCGAGCAAAAATGATGCTGTGCGTTTGGTGGAATTTCAAGAGGATAATATACTACGAATTTTTTTCAGACGGTCGGACTATCAACGTCAACCGCTACTCTGGACAGCTGGAGCGGATGTATGCCGTTTTGGAGGATAAGTACCCAGCACTGGTGAACAGAAAGCGCGCTCTCCTACAACAGGACAACGTTCGGCCTCATACCGCGCAAACGACCCTGGCAAAACTCCAGGAACCTGAAGGCATCGAACTGATGCCACATCCAGCATATAGTCTGGATCTTGCCCAGTCGGATTATTATTTGTTCCGGTCCATGGCTCACTTCCTTCGCGGGTGGCCCTTCAACAACCAAGAGGTGGTGGCAGCTGGGAAGAAGGACAAGAACTGGTACCGCCGCGGAATCGAAGAACTGGCTAAATATTGCAAAACTTTCGACTCACCCTCTGTATTATCAATATAACAGCATGTTAAAAATAAAAGCACTAAATTTTTCATTTATAATCTTATGAATGTATTATTTAAATATGGGATAAAAACTAGAAATTCATTGTATACGATTATGTTAATACACTAGCGTGCAAAAATTAAGGACGAAGCGGTTTTTCTAATGTAACGTCGTGCAGAAGTGCTCCACATCGACTCAAATCATACCATAAGATCCCCAAGATGTAAGAATATGGGACAAGTGAGCAAAACCGTCAAAACAAGGAATCCAAAGGATACAAAGGCACTTTATTGAAAAGGTAGCTTCGAGCACAACTGGACAGAAGACAGAAACGTCCATGTGACAGGCGGCTGCCAACAAAAGTTCAGTCTTTAGTAGGGGATATAATCACCCCTGACTGCGTTGCAGAATTTACAACGTCTGTCCATGCTGAGGACGATGTTGTCAAGGAGCTGTTGAGGCATCGCGACCCATTCCTCTTGTAGCGGCGATTGCAGCTACGGAATCGTTGTTGCCGGCTGGTGACGTGCTGCCAAGCGTCTCCCGAGAAGGTCCCACACGTGTTCGAGGAGCTGTTGAGGCATCGCGACCCATTCCTCTTGTAGCGGCGATTGCAGCTACGGAATCGTTGTTGGCGGCTGGTGACGTGCTGCCAAGCGTCTCCCGAGAAGGTCCCACACGTGTTCGATTGGATTTAGGTCCGGGGACCTTGCGGGCCAATCCATGCGTTGAATATCTTCACTCTCCAACAGCTCTGCGACAGCCACTGTACGATGAGGTGTAGCGTTGTCGTCTATGAAGAGGAACTCAGGACCCACAGCACCTCTAAACAGACGCACGTGAGGCAGGAGAACCTCGGTACAATAGCGGACACCAGTGACTGAACCTCCTTGGAAAATGTGGAGGTCAGTACGGCTACCAAGCATGATACCGCCCCAAACGAGAACTCCGCCACCTCCAAACCGGTCCCTTTCGATGATGTTGGAGGTGTGATTGCGTGTTCCCTGCTCTCTCCAGATGTGTATACGTCCAGAATCTCTCGTCAGACTAAATCGGCTCTCATCCGTAAAGAGAACTCGACCCCATAGCTGATGTGTCCAGTTCTTGTGTTCCTGGCAACACAGAAACCGCAGTCTCCGATGAGCAGGCGTTAACGGCACACACCGTACTGGTCGTCGTGCAAATAGACCACCTTTGTGCAGCCTTCTGGCCACGGTAAAACGCGATAACGGACGTCCAGTTGTCTGTTGCATGTGCCTTCCGATTTCTCCCGCTGTCTGTCGTCTGTCTCTTCTCGCCTGTAGGACAATATACCGGTGGTCCGCCGCCGTGGTTGCTGGTGGAAGACCACACCTAAACTCTCGGACAACTGTTCCTGTCGTTTGAAATGCTCTCCAAGCTCGTGAAACGATGCTGTGAGCGATCCCGAACTCCTCGGCCACACTAGTCACACTTCGACCTTCTTCCAACTTCCCAATAACGCGACCTCGGGTAAAGTCATCCAAATGTCGTCTACTGGATTACCTGTTGGCCGTATCACACGGTGGCAGTAACTCGACGTCGTTCAAACCGATGTACACCGTGCAATAGCTTTCACCGAATTGCTGAGCATACACCGCCCGTGTGCTTTATACCCTTCCGACACCCCCTCCACGTCATGCTGCATATATGCGCATGCCCTACCATAGCGGACCCTAGTCTATCTCCTGAGTGGTCTTTCGGTCCGTTCTGCCTGCTCGTTCCACTGTTATGCTAATTTCTCCTCTTCGTCCTCAATTTTTGCACACCAGTGTACATTGTGGTTCACCTATAGGGTAAATTCTTTGGGTGACTTTATGTATACGAAGTACATATACGTACAGTGGAACCCCGCTTTTACATTTTCAAGGGACTAAGTAAAATTAACATTTAACTGTAAAAAAACGTACAAAGAAAACAGGGAAAATTCAACATTAAGGGAATTCAGAAATTTTGGATCTGCGGCATTTTAGGTATAAATGAAAAAAAAACGTGTAAGTGAGAAACGTACAAACGGGGCTCTACTCCATTTGTTTTTCGTTCATTTTTTTAACGGGATTTGTGTTTGATTTGCTACTTTTTCGGCTTTACAGTTACACGAACTCTTAAACTGCAGTTTAGAAAAGTCTATTTCAGTAACAGGAACAATGCTTTTTCCATTCAAAATTAGTTAAATAAAGGTCAATTTTTCCGGATTCTCTAATTTCGTTTATTTTATAAATTTGCGCTAAAATTATTGCAATTCTTAAAATTTTCAATTTCTTAAAATAATTTTTCATAATCATTTTGTTTATGGCAGACAAATCTCGTTATTTTTTTAGCACATTGGGATTTTCTTTTGCGAAGAAACTGTTACAATTTCTAACTCAGCAATCAGAATAAAATTCGTAAGAGGGGAATAAAAAAAACCTTTGGTAGTCTCTTTCACAGAACACACAGTGTCTATTGCTGCATCAATGGAAGTAATGCTGCTTTTGCATTAAATTTGCTGGGATGTCTTATACCGCAGTCCATAATGAGTAAAATGTTAATTAATTGTTGCATCAATAAGAACATTGCAGTAATTCTTAGACTTGTGTTGAAAAGACGTTTAAACAGAAAATGGTGACACTGACATACCGTTACTTTATCCCTTGGTAATTTTTCACAAACAGTGGGCCGAAAAAATTCGCTTCCACAGCCGTTTATGGGTTGCCAGTCCGCTACTGAAATGAAGTGGTGTCATTTTCCCAAGGAATTTAAAAGAAATATCAGCACTTACCGACAGGAAGTAATGCCTGGAGTTGATAATTTGTCTACATAAAGCAAGATCTGCTTAAAGGTACGGCTTTCGAAAGGTGCAGTCGACTTCCTCAGGAAATCAAGATTTCACAGTCCACGTCATCAAAACAAATTAATCCTGGTTAGTAAGTAGGCTCAAGAACGAACTTGGGGGTTAACGTCTCAGGAAAATCTTCAGGCATTCTGGATCTAAAATGAAGTTGTTTGACAAACTGAAATCCAAATTACTTAAAAGATGAGTTCAGAATCCAATTGTAAGTTAGTAGATTGAGGGCAGTCCTGGCTTTGTTTAAAACAACGGACTGTGGATTCACACAAAATTATATTTTATAAATCATTTTGTGTGTTTAGTGTCAAAAGATAAATTTCATGTGAGATTGCTTTTTAAAATGGGGCATAATGCCAGACGACGGGAGTTTTGTATTACATTTAAATATTTCCTCTGAAACTTTACAGGACTTTCTTTGGTTCATCCTTTCAGCGCGTCTTTTGAAAAAAAAAATAAAAAAACCGTTCTTATAGTAGCACTAAATAGTGTACAAAACTTCCACGAACAAATTTTAATTTTTTTTACGTGAACTTATTAGCACAAAGTTCTACGTTTATAGTTATATATCTCTGCCTCAACAGAGTTGATTTACATCCTGACAGCTGGAAAGAAGTGACGCTGAAATTTCCCTGCTTTCGAGTGTTTCGTGGCAACTCTTATCAAGTATTCGATATCAAAATAAAATAAAAATGAACTGACAATTTGAATTGCGTGAACCAGGAGCAGGCCGAGTGTTCAGAGGTACCGGCTTCTGGCAAGTCGTCCAAGATTACTTCGAGGCCTGGATGAGTAACGGGAGCCCCCTCCCCTTCCACAATCAGCGGCCCGAATTAGGGAAGGGCGACTCACATATCCCTAGGCATAGGGGCCGCTTAATTTCCCAAATAAACGAAGCACAGTCCCTCCTTCGAGGAAAATAATTATTGGGTTTCAAAATTCATGGTACCGTTTTTGTTTTTTTCGTTTGAATTTTAAACGACCACCATGAGCAACTGAATGGGCTACAAGCAGTCGCACGTCCCTAATTTAGGGTCACTGGTTCCAGGGACGGGAGAGAGCCAGTGCCGTAAGACAAACACAAAATCCATATCTCACCGGGATTAAAATGTTCGTACTTTTACAGATGCCTCTATTCCATAAAATAATAAAACAGTGAAGCAATGCCCGTGTGCGGATTTTACACAGAGGTCTACGTAAAAAATTGAATCCTTTTTTTTTTTTACCTAGAAGTATTGGCATACAAAAGTTTCTGGTTCTAACGCGAATAAACCAGAAAAACGATTTCAGTTTTAGAGATTAAGAATACGTTACTTATAAAATGAAATGGAAAAAAATAATATATAATCTTACCTAAGTGGTTTTAAAGTAGGCCTCGATGAAACTTACACGCAACTTGAACCGTTGTGAAGGCACATGGGTTCTTTAAAGATATGCAGATCATTCCATAACTGATTTAGCAGCTGAGCCAGTGTTGGGAATAATCTGAGAGGAAAGCGGAAGATCACGTGATAGCTGCATTACGAAGACACCAGCTGGTCTCATGGCTTCATATGACTCCTTGCCAGCCGTTTCGCCCTTGTTTTATGCAGCAAAACACAGACAGTTTGCACATTCGTAGCTACTGTTTCTTAAGACGTTGTTAACAACATATTACATCACAGAGATTTATTTTGTAATTACTTGCAGATGTAGAAAAGAAATGGGGAGATCGGTTTCCAAGGGAAGCACATAACAGAAGATGTAAAAAAAACTGATTAACATTATTAGCCGTTCCTGTGTGTTGGAACGGTTCTCCGAATAAGTCAAGGAAAGCAAGTTAAAAACAAGGAAGCTATCATCGAACTATCAGGTGTAATGAGAGTCTTTTGAATCCTTTCGAACACGAAAAAGAATTTTTCCAGACAGAATTTTGACCAAAGAAAAAACAATCAGAAAAAAAAGTGCACCCATTTACTCCCCTAATAAAAAAAACTGGGCATCATTTAAAATGCACAATGTACGCGGTGTTCTTCGCAGTGAACGCAGCCAGTTACATTTCTTTTCAACTGAATTTCTACAATAAGTAAACCATCCACAAGCAGAAATATTTACATACCCCCACTAGCGACAGAAATGTGTATAATGAAAAATCGCATATTGTACGCAAAATGTTCCTCTTAGAAGAAGATATTCTACACAGAACTTCTGTCCGAACTTCTACACAGCAAAGTAACGTGAGTGAAGGATGTCTCTTATTAAACAAATAATAATTCTTTATTTAAGACTGATTCCAATGGTAACACTGGATACTAGCACGCTTAGCTACAGTAGGATAGCAAGCTTAGCAACATACATTGTAGCGTAGCGTCAACAGAACGAGATGGTGCAGTTGTTAGGGCCCAGCAGTTTGAGGGGCCCATTGCCGGCTAACGATAACCTACGGTAAAGTAAAAATGATAAATTTATGATAATACGAGATGATAACCTAACAATTTCTGTCTGGTTGTAGGAAAACTTTACTATAACATTTTCAAGGGTGAAACACAAAATTCATCCCACAATAAGCCAATGGAAGATAATGGTAATATACACTATTGTTTGTGAAAATTGCGACACAATGAAGAACTGCTGGTATTTCGCTTGAAACTTACAAGATATGTACAACAGGTTGGGACATGCAAATGATTAAAATGTCAAGGAAACGCGCCCGCAGTTCCGGAGCATCGCCCTCTGAACTGTCCGTCCGGTCTAAGGTACACTGGTGTGCAAACGTTAAGGACGAAGCGGAGAAATTAGCATAACAGCGGAACGAGCAGGCAGAACGGACCGAAAGTCCACTCAGGAGATAGACTAGGGTCCGCTATGGTAGGGCATGCGCATATATGCAGCATGACGTGGAGGGGTGTCGGAAGGGTATAAAGCACACGGGCGGTGTATGCTCAGCAATTCGGTGAAAGCTATTGCACGGTGTACATCGGTTTGAACTACGTTGAGTTGCTGCCACCGTGTGATATGGCCAACAAGCAATCCAGTAGACGACATCTGGATGACTTTACCCGAGATCGCGTCATTGGGAAGTTGGAAGAAGGTCGAAGTGTGACTAGTGTGGCCGAGGAGTTCGGGATCGCTCACAGCATCGTTTCACGAGCTTGGAGAGCATTTCAAACGACAGGAACAGCTGTCCGAGAGTTTAGCAGTGGTCGTCCACGAGCAACCACGGCGGCGGACGACCGGTATATTGTCCTACAGGCGAGAAGAGACAGACGGCAGATAGCGGAAGAAATCGCAAGACACATGCAACAGACAACTGGACGTCCGTTATCGCGTTTTACCGTGGCCAGAAGGCTGCACAAAGGTGGTCTATTTGCACGACGACCAGTACGGTGTGTGCCATTAACGTCTGTTCATCGGAGACGGCGGTTTCTGTGGTGCCGGGAACACAAGAACTGGACACATCAGCATTGGGGTCGAGTTCTCTTTACGGATGAGAGCCGATTTAGTCTGACGAGCGATTCTGGACGTATACACATCTGGAGAGAGCAGGGAACACGCAATCACACCTCCAACATCATTGAAAGGGACCGGTTTGGAGATGGCGGAGTTCTCGTTTGGGGCGGTATCATGCTTGGTAGCCGTACTGACCTCCACATTTTCCAAGGAGGTTCAGTCAATGGTGTCCGCTATTGTACCGAGGTTCTCCTTCCTCACGTGCGTTTGTTTAGAGGTGCTGTGGGTCCTGAGCTCCTCTTCATGGACGACAACGCTACACCTCATTGTACAGTGGCTGTCGAAGAGCTTTTGGAGAGTGAAGATATTCAACGCATGGATTGGCCCGCAAGGTCCCCGGACCAAAATCCAATCGAACACGTGTGGGACCTTCTCGGGAGACGCTTGGCAGCACGTCACCAGCCGCCAGCAACGATTCCGCAGCTGCGATTGGCGCTACAAGAGGAATGGGGCGCGATGCCTCAACAGCTCCTTGACAACCTCGTCCTCAGCATGGACAGACGTTGTAAATCCTGCAAGGCAGTCAGGGGTGATCATATCCTCTACTAAAGACTGAATTTTTCTTGGCAGCCGCCTGTCAGATGGACGTTTCTGTCTTCTGTCCAGTTGTGCTCGAAGCTACCTTTTCAATAAAGTGCCTTTGTATCCTTTGGATTCCTTGTTCGGACGGTTTTGCTCACTTGTCCCATATTCTTACATCTTGGGGATCTTATGGTATGATTTGAGTCGATGTGGAGCACTTCTGCACGACGTTACATTCGAAAAACCGTCTGTTCCTTAATTTTTGCACGCCAGTGTATAAGATGTTGCGATCAGTGAAAAGCCGACATTGAGTCGAAAGGGTGTTTTTTGTGTCTCACTATGCTCCGTTACCGAAGAAGATCGCATTATGAATTAACACCTGACGGACTTTTTTTTTTTTTAGATTGGATGTTTAACGACCACCGTGAGCAACGCAATGCGCTATAAGCAGTTGCCCTTCCCTAATTTAGGGTCACTGGTTCAGCGAAGGGAGAGAGCCAGTGCCGTAAGACAAATACAACATCCATGCCTCACCGGGATTCGAACCCGGACCCCTTTCGGACGAATGATCAGAGGCCATCGCTTAGACCACTGCGCCACCGGGCCGGATGACGGACTTTAAGCAAAGACGGATTGTTGGAATGAGAGAAGCTGGATTTTCCTACCGCGAAACTGCTACTCGTACGGGACGAAACGCCAGTACAGTGATGCAAATTTGGCGCCAGTGGACGGATAAGTCTCGGACGCGCAGAAATCCGGGAAATGGACAGCAAAATCGCACGATCACATGGCAATGACCGATCGCACCGTGACATCTACGGTGGTAGTGCAGCACTGTCACACCTCAGGCTTTGTCGTCCAGCACAGTTCGACGTTGTCTGCTTAACAGAGGATTGGTCGCTAGCAGCCCATCGCTGGTCGTTCATTTGACCCTCAACCACAGACGCATCAGGCTGCGATGGGGTCTCGAACGCAGACAGCCGACCCTGTGGTGCAGTGGTCTAAGCGCTGGCTTATGCCCAGTCGTCCGAGAAGGGTTCGGGTTCGAATCCCGGTGAGGCATGGATGTTGTATTTGTCTTACGGAACTCGCTCTCTCCCTTCCCTGCGAGCAACGGCCCTAAATTAGGGACGGGCAACTGCTTATAGCCAATTGAGTTGCTAACGGTGGTCGTCAAACCTTCAATCAAAGTAATAATAATAATAATAATAATAATAATAATAAAGAACACAGGCTCGCTGATTGGAAACAGGTCGTGTTTTCTGACTAGTCACGATTCAAGTTGATGCACCATGATGGTCGTATACGTGTTTGGAGACATCATGGTGAAGGGCACCTTGCAGCTTCATACCGACATGATTTGAGGCGCCATTGGGTTCAGTTCGCGATTTCGCCTGATACAAATTGAGAGAACCCTCAACAGCCAGCGATACATCAGGGATGTTTTAGAGGCAGAGGTGCTACCCTTCCTTCAGAATTGTCCTGGCACTATATTCCAGTCGGACAATTCTCGGCCACGCGTGGCCCGGAACGTCTAAGACCTTTTCCATGCACGCCAGATACCGCTTCTTCCCTGTCTTGGGCAGGACAGAGAAGAAGCGGTATGATAGCGTGTAAGCACGTCTATTTTTTTATTTATTTTTTTACACACACAGTTATGATAAAGGTCATGCAAAAAATGCTGGAATACTCTCAAGAACTTGTTGACGGTATTACACTGAAGAGCAATTGAATTAGAGACAGCTGGCGTTATGCAAATGTGGCGCTGTGGGCGGCCCTGTAAACGGAAATGACATAACGTATGCAGCGATCCGACAATATAAGGAGTGATGCGACGGGAATCAGTAAGAGTCGAACGCCGTATGGGTAAGACGAAGGATCTAAGCGCATTTAATCGTGGGAAAATTGTCGGGGCCCGACGAATGGGTCACTCCAACTGCGCAATAACAAAACCAGAATCGTCTGCCACGGCTAATAACTGTTGCCATAGATACTTCCTTAATTCAGTTAGTCGTCTGCGTGGTTATTTTCCCCCTTAGCATTGTTGCCAACACAAAAAAAAATTACTCTCAGTTTTTATGGAACGGCCTTTGTACATCTTTCATATCTGGCTTAAAAACCATACAATCTAGCACACATTGGCTTAGCGTGACCAAAAATTGGGAGGGGGACCTCCCGCCGGAATGGCATACCGGGACTTCTGTTTCCCTAGTATTTCATACCGAAACTTTTTTCGCTTGGAATTTACATGTCGGCACTAATTTTAGTAGTGGGAACTGAAGAATTTATTATTATTATTATTATTATTATTATTTTGTCCCTAAAACGTAAACTTAAACTTAAAACCTTATGTGCCTTGTGCCTTTGAGAAATAGCTGTGTGGGAACCGTAAATGGTAGGGGAGTGGTGTGCACATGAGCTATAAGTTCAATCTTCCAAAGGATGGAAATCAAGCTTCCCATAGCGTATGATTACATTTTTCCCAAGCCCCAGATCATCCCACTTAAGATGTCTGTAATATCTATTATATCATTTATTTAATATATTCGATTTGAAGAGCTTCTAAGAATTGGGAGTAGTAGATTAAACAAAAATTTTAGTTTTGCAGCAATTGGAATAAAGTTTTTTCCACCTCGGACGCTTTTTTTTTTTTTTTTTTTGTAGGTTGGCTGGATTGCTATTAGTTTAAGACTGAATATTCATTCTGATTGCGGAGATTCTAGACGTTCTACTTCATGAAAGTCCCCATTGGAAGGGGGCTGCCTTCTCGGCTCGGGACCTTAAAGTTCTGGGTTCAACTCAAGCTGAATCACTAATGATTAGTCGAGGTTCAGAAGTCTCGTTAATCCGTTGGCCCGGGGTAGAAACTCCTCGTTATAAGCAAGTCTAACGACAGTCCTCGGTGTAGCATAAGTACACTGTAAAAAAAATTCTGAAATTCACAGGCAACTTTCTGTCATTTCTTTCGTGAATTAACGAAGCATATTTCTGATAGAATATTTCCCGTGAAATGACGGAAAGAAACCTGAATTTCGCGGAATTTTCGTACTATGGGAAAGTTCTGAATTTTCAGAAACCTTTCCGCAGTTTCTTTCTTATATTGACGGTAAATTACCGTTTAAGAGATGTGTTAACGGAAAAATCTGAATTTTCAGAAACCTTTCCGCAGTTCCTTTTGTATATTAAAAGAAAATCTCCGTTCTCACTTTTTCGGTATCTGTGTGACCAGAAATTACCGGTAATAGGAGAGATGCCTGAGAATACTTGAGGTTTGTTTAACTTTTAAATTTCAAGCGTTTGTGGAATTTTGAAGTTCCGCAGCGAGATCGGATATTGTGGATAGCGCATCGCATGGATTTTGTTTATTGTGGCATAGGATATTTCTTCTCCTTTCCCCTATTTGGTGCACCAGCTAGTTAGTAATAGTATATATTGTGTTACTGTAAGAAACCGGGTACTTAACTTATTGTGCATAGATGATTATACGATGTCTGTGTATCAGTCTTTGGACAACTTAAGACAAGAGCTATTATAGCTATCAAGAGTAAATTTCATATTTGTGTGTGTGTGTGTGAAATAATACTATTAAAAAGCACATTTCACCTTTTTTAAAGATAACTGAAAGTCATTGTCAGTTTAAAAAAATCAAGTTGCAAAGCATTTTGTTGATTCGAAAAATCACGATGAAAAATGCTTAATTTGTGAAAAAGTCCTACAGGAAAAAGAAATATTGCAAACCTATTCAGAAAAAAAATGAACTCCAACAGAAAATAGAATGACTAAATCACTCGCATTAATGACAAAAAAACAAAAATCTCATCGGCGCCGAATTCGTTTTATGATGTGCGTGAAGCTGACCGTCGTGAGTTTGTAGCTCAGTGGTTAAAGGCGCGTGTTACCTGTTGATCCTGACTCAGCGGGAGGATTTTCTGCGTAAGGGTTGACAAGTTCCGGGTCGTCGGTTTTGTGGAATTTCAGTTTAAATACGGAAAAACCTGAAACGGACTTTTCTGAAATAAAGGGAATTTCTCTATACGGAAAATCTGTGAAAATACGGAAGTTAAAATAAACGGGCACTTTTAAAAACGGAAATTTCTGAAAAAGACGGATATCTACCGGCAACTTTGCTGCACGTTATTTTAAGAAATTTTCCGTGAATTCACACCACTTATTTTTTACAGTGTAGTGCCTGCTGGATCCATAAACAAACCAACTGAAATCGGCGCCGCCACTGTTTCTGACTTATGGTGCAACAGTATTCCACGGAATTGTCAATTACATTTTCAAACAAGGGAGTTTTGTTTCTTCCAGGGATTTTTTTACTTTTTCAATTTTGGAAATTTTCTGGCGAAAGTATTTTTTCCGGATGATTTTTAGCTAAATATGAGCATACCGGCACTTCAAAATTTCCATTTCGAGCACTGCGTATTACTACAATGAAAAGAAAAACCTAAGCAAATATGAACTATAAGTTCACTTCAGCTGTTTTTACAGCTGAAGTGAACTTTGCAAAGCATTGTTGTATCTTCTTGAGCAGGATTGGCCAACCCTAGGCCCGCGGGCCAAACATTTGCCCACCAGGACATTTTGAATGGCCCCCAGTAGCCCAAGCACTAACTTTGTTTTTCTGATTTAACTCTTACTGACGATAATAATTATTTTTATTTTATTTTTATTTTATTTTATTCTGTATTCATTTTATTTTATTCTTTTTATTTTATTTTATTCTTGACAATATTTATTCGGATTTTATAAATTATGCCGATGTGAAATTGGTCGCGTTTTCATAAACACATACTGACAGATTTTTGTGTAAACACTGACTCACGCTCGTCTCGTTAGAGTTGAACGTGAGTCAGTGCGTTAGAGGAGGGGGGAAATGGAGGAGATGTGTCACGTGACTATACACCTTCCCGCGCTAGCTGGCTATTTTCAGTCTGACTCGTCTCACAGTCACACTGTGCTTCTTCAGATTTTAATTAACATGTTGATATTCAGTTTTATTCGTAGTATATTGTTTTGAAGTGTGAAGTAAAATGGCTTTTAGTAAACATGACCCGTCAAATAGGAAATGTGATAGTGACGTGATGTTCCGTACATTCAATGAAGAATGGGAAGAACAATTTCTGTTTGCTATGGGGAAGCCGTCGAAACCGATTTGTCTGACCTGTTCAGCAACAGTTGCAGTACCTAAAAAATGCAACATTGAGAGGCATTTCTAACAAACTCATGATACATTTAACACGTCATACCCTCCTGGCTCTGCTTTAAGAACTGAATATATTTCAAGGAAAAAGAGGGGACTTCATTGCCAGTAAAGCTTATTTGTGACAAAATGTGAAGAGATGAATAACATGTTCCGAACATCATATGAAATATCGTATTTACTCGCTCAAAAGAAAAAACCTTTCTCAGATGGCAAGGTTATTAAAGAAAGTCTCTATATTTGCCGAACACACTGGTGACACAAACATTAAAAAAATGGCAGACAATATTTCCCTTTCTCGAAATACAGTTATGAGGCGCATTGAAGAAATGGCGGATGATGTGTCAAAACAAATAAAGTATTTAACTACTAATTCCACATACTTCTCTCTTGCAATAGTATGAGAGCTGTGACATGACAGATAATGCTCAGTTGCTTATGTTTGTAAGGTGCATAAACGAGAATTTCGATGTGTTTCAAGAACTTTTAGGACTCAGTCAATTATCGACCAGAACTTCCGGAAGGGGTATTTTTGAGACATTGAAAAACTGTGTAGAAAAATGTGATGTTGATGGTGGTAAACCTCAGTGGCCTAAACTTCAGGGTATTTGCACGGATGATGGTGCCCCGTTCATGGTAGGGAAGAGAAATGGCTGTGTTTCTTTGCTCCAGGAGTATTTAGAGTGGAAGTTGTTTTCATACCACTGTATATCATTCACGCAGAGGCTTTGTGTTCTAAAGAAATGAACTTTCATCATGTTATTAATCCTGTTGTGCGTTGCGTTAATATGATTCGATCACTCGCGCTTAACCGAAGGGAGTTTAGGGAACTTTTTGGTGAAGAAATAAATGAATATGGTGAACTTCTACTTCACAACTCAGTTAGATGGCTTTCTAAAAGGGAGAAGTGGTTTCACGGTTCTTCAAATTAAAAGACCAAGTACTTTCATTTTTGGAGCTGAAAGATGTTATGCCTGTGGAGTGCGGACTACTAAAGATCGAGAGTTGGTTTGTGACTTAGCGTTTTTAGTGGACATTACGCATCATTTGAATCTTCTTAACAGAAGATTGCTAGGTAAAGATTCTTTATTTCCACTCATGTTCAATGAAGTCAACATTTTAAAATTAAAGTTGAAATTATTTTGTAACTATTTATAGCAGGGCAAACTTGATCATTTCCCAAGTATTCAGCAAATCATTTCCCAACCATTCAGTAAGTACTGTAATTTTACCGTGGATCATTTAAAATACAAATCAGCTGTTACATCTTTGTACGAGTCATTCTTAACTCGATTTTCTGCTTTTGAATCTGAAAGGAGTAACATAGACTTATTCATAAATCCATTTTGTATTTCAGAGTCTGATGTACATAAATATTCCCCATCAATGCAAATTGAAGTATTAGAAGTCCAAAGACACTCAGGACTTAGTGTTAAGTTTAAAGAACAATGTGAATCCCCCACTGCTCCTAATTTGATTGAGTTCTGGAAATACGTCTCTAAAGAATAGTTTCCCGAGCTTCATGACCTTGTTCTGAGGTGCATTTGTAGATTCAGATCCACGTACATTTGTGAACAAACATTTTCATCCATGAATGTTGTAAAAAGTAAATTTCGTTCAACTGTCACAGATGCATACCTTGGTGATATGCTGCTTTTAAGTACATCGAGAATTACACCCAACATTGACAAATTGTTACGTGAAAAGCAAGTTTAAAAATCATATTAGTGTTGCAGGTGTGTAAAGTTCATAGGGACTTTAATTTTTACGCTTTCCAACCCAGATTGAAGAAGCGTATATGCTCCAGCTTTGTCCGTCTGTCTGTCAGCATGATAACTCGCGTAAAAAAGGTTCGATTTCGATGAAATTTTAGTATGTGGTAGGGGTCAACCTGAGGACGAACCCTATTGAAAATGAATGAAATGGGGTCAAATGTCAGGACATAGGAGCGGGATCCATCCCATCGCCCGTATGCGTCTTAACTTGACTAAAAATACTTTTATTGCAACAAAACTTTAGTATGTTGTTGCGGAGGTATACTGAACCGATTCTGCTTAATATCATCGAAATGGAGGTCAAAGGTCAGGGCACAGGAGCGAGATTTATTCTGCAGCCATTATCCTCATAACTTGACTAAAAATGCTTCTATTGCGACAAAACTTTAGTATGTTGTACCGGAAGTATACTGAACTAATTCTGTTTAATATCATCAAAATGGGGTTAAACGTCAAGGCACAGGAGCGAGATTTATTCTACATCCATTACCTTCATGACTTGATTAATAATAAGAGTAATGATTTCTGGTATGTTGGAAAGCGGATCATAATCAATGAATGCATTGCTTGATTTTACTATCTTGTTTAATTAATTTTGTCACTTTAATTTCTAGTAAAAAAAAAAGTTTTATTATAACAATTCAGTTTTTTTTTTGCATAATAATAATTTTAATAGAATGATTTAATAAAATGACTGTTTAAAAATGTATATGGGTTGCAATACTTTACAAAAACATATAAAATAACCCCCTTTTTAGCTGATAACGGTGGCTCTTCAAATGATTACGGTGGTTCTTCAAATGATTTCTAAGAATTTACTGGCCCAATTTCAAAATAGGTTGGCCACTCCTGTTCTAGAGAATGCGAAAGGAGATTTTCTCAAACGAATTTGATAATCACCCCGGTTACGTTTTCTCTTTCAACTACAGCAATAACCTCACTGTTATTCATAAAAATTGTTGGAACTCCGCTAACGCAGTTTGATTCTACAAAATACGATCGATCGTGGCTCCTTCGAGGACAACATTCGACAATGGATACGAAAAGCAAGGAGCGGGCGAGAACGATAGAAATATCTCAAGGGTTGAACAAAATTTGGACCGTATTTTAGGATCAAAATGCAGTTTCCTTCTGTTCCTCAGCGTAATGTAGTCCTTAGCGCAAATTTAACTCTCATTTGTGGGTAAGCTTGACATAGAATTTAATTTAATTATTTTCTTTGTATTATAAAACTGTTACGAAATGCAAGTTTTTATATATAATCGTTTAATATCTATAATATGAACATGTAAATTATGTTTTTTACTTTGTACCATTTAACAGCAATAAGGCTTAAAGAACAATGTTCAAGAAATTGACTTGCTTTACTATATTAGATCAACCTTTCCCTTAATCAACAACTTATGTTTAAGAGTTTCGGCACCTTTTTCTGCTGCAAAAAAGCACTGCATATAGACATATCTAGTGTTATAGTAATTTAAATTCACAATGTAATTTTTTAAGTTATCTTTTCTCGCTGCATCGATTAAGGAAGTTGATCATTTCATAAGATATGTTTCATGAATGTTTAACCAGGGGACCATAGGTTTTAACAAGAGTAACCATTTTGAATATGGTGACTTTAAATCATCTCCCTTTTTCTTAATTCTTATTTGGAGACGGTCCTGTTTTCTCCAGTTCCAGTTCCGTGCTGTTACGTTAATGATGTAGGACACTCTCGTTTCTTAACTGCCCGATCCGAGGGAATCGCCGAAGGCAATTTTATGACTTTATTGTTCTGCGAGGGAGTGAATGGACAATGATCTTTGTAGGGAGGGATCAAGAAATTCTCACATCTTGAGGTAAATAATGGAGGCAGTTCTCATGGTGGGCCAAAGAACAATTGCTAGGTCAGGGGGGTCAGCAGCAGAAGATGCACGTCGAAGTAAGGCGTTAAGACAGGGGTGTAAAGCTTGGGCTCACGGAGTTGTCGGGGGGGGCAGAACTAAGCAGAGAGGGGCTTCTGATCTGGGCTCTGGAATAGAGCAGTTTGGAACATTTTCCTCCGGGTCGTGAAAACAGCGGGAGAAGGAATATCCGCTGCCGTCCGCGTAGCCTCACTTCCCCTAATCTGTTTCCCCTAATTCCCGTTTGCCCTAATCACATTTACCCCAATCGCATTTCCCCGAAATTGCTTTTACCCGAATTCCCATTTCCCCTAATTTCGTTTGCCCTAACTCGTTTCCCCTAAATCTCGTTTCCCCAAAATCTCGATTCCCCTAATTCACGTTTGCCCTAATCACGATTACCCCAATCGCGTTTCCCCGAAATCGCTTTTACCCGAATTTCCATTTCCCCTAATTTCGTTTGCCCTAATCTCGTTTCCCCCAATTCACGTTTGCCCTAAACACATTTACCCCAATTGCGTTTCCCCGAAATCCTTTTTACCCGAATTCCCATTTCTCCGAAATCGTTTTTACCCGAATTCCCATTTCCCCTAATTTCGTTTGCCGTAATCTCGTTCCCCCTAATCACGTTTGCTCGTATCAAGTTTTCCCTAATTCGTGTTTGCCTTATTTCGCGCTTGCCTAATTTTTGTTAACCGAAATAAAACGGTGGGTCTTGATATCTCAAGAAAATTATTATTTCCCTTCCTGTTGATGATGTCGACCACCATGCCAGCAAAAGTGTAAAAAAGTGCACATGGTTATTACCATTATTCGAATAGTCCTTAACGCAGCCATTGTATCCATCACCCTCCCCTCCCCTCTCTAATAAAGTATTACATCGCGCTAAACTTTTATTAAAGCAAGAAATAGTATTGTAATGCATTCGCTAGAATTGTGAACGCAGAAGGCCAACTTTTTAAGAGTTCTTAGCGTACCAGGACCCCCCGTACGAGGCTAAGCCTGAGCATTGGAAATGCCTTTTGCTAATTCAGTTCCACCTTAATAGTAGACGTCAGTCTGTCCAGCTTGAATGTTTTCCCACTTACCACCACCACTGATTGGGTGTAGGAGAACTGGCCACCAAAATTTTAAGGGGCCGTATAAAACCTGCGTTTACGACCGTTTCGTGGCCTCGTCCCCAGAGGTTGGTTATCTGAATCACATAAAGTTTCCGTAATGTCGTATTTTCTTAACTGCTATATTTAATACAATTCTTCATAAAAAAAATTTATAATCTACAACTCAAGAGAAGAATTGCACGGTTTAAAAACTACAACTTGATAAATTATCTGCAAACGCAGGAAGTATGTCCGGAGGGGAGGGGGGGGGGGTAACCAATAATATAAAATATAAAGAATTTCCGGTCCGATCCGGAGATTTTCAACGTTTGCCAACTACAACTCTACAAATTATCTGAGGACACGTGCAAACGCAGGAAACCTGCATTTGCATTTTATTTTACTGAAAAAATAAAATGTAAAGAGTTTGTAGCCCAATCGGGAGATTTTCGGCGCTTACACACAAGTCAACAAATTCTTTGCGGTGCGGGTATGTGCTAACGCGGGAAACCAAAAATAAAAAATATAAGAATTTACATTTTTTTATTTCATGTAAAAATTGGGAGATTCTCGGCTTTTACACAGTACAGCTCAACAAATTCTCTCCCGGCATGTGCTTACGCAGAAAACCTGTCGGGGGGGGGTGGCTCAGTCCCCCGACAGGTTTTAAAACATAATTGTTTTATATTTTCTTCGGGATCCCCCCCCCCCCCCGACATTTTTCCTGCGTTAGCATATGCCCGCAGTATGTTTCTCGCACGGACAGTTGTAGCTCGGCTTATCGAGAACCGGCAGTTCAGACAATCAATTTATTTTGATAACGACTGGAAACGGGACAAAGAATGTTATATATGCACATTATGAACTATTTTCAAAAAATAAAATGAAAATTATGTACTTAAATTTATGTAAAAATTAATTATAATTTTCGTTCACTTGAAAAACTAACTGTCGGCCATTTAATCTTTCAGCCAATTTCCTGCATCGGTTGCTATGAAATTCAACTACAGTTCTTATGTATAGCTCGGATTACACGTGTTATCATAGCCCTATTTTTCAGTGATATCTTCACCGCGAGCGAAGCCGTGGGCACATCTAGTATATATATGTAACAATTGCCCCCTCCAAGAAAGAAGCTGAAATATGTTTATAATCGTACATGACAAAACTTTTTTACCAGTAAAGTGGACTTGTGTAGTAAATTGACAGAGAAGAAGCTGACTTCTTGGATTATTCAAAGCGTCAACTGAACTAGTGCTTCACAGATTTTTTTTCTTTTAGTTTTATATGAGACTCGTGTTTTATGAAAATTTTAATTTACGGGAAATAGAAAATGATGCTGCTAAAGGTATTTATTTCATGTAAAAATGAATAAAAATTGAAAAATATTATCGTACAACGGGCGGCAAATACCCTTGGAGCGCCCCTGTTTGGGTGGAGAGCTTTTGGAAAAAACAATACAATTTTCAAGATCGATATGCCTTTATGTCTCAAAACGAAAAGTGTTTAATCAATGCATCCTTCCAGTTATTACGCACGGAGCAAAGATGTGAACCTTAACTAAAAAAGACATACAAAGACTGCAGATAACTGAAAGAAGCATGGAGGATGCATGCTTGGTGTAACTAGGAGAAGTGATAAGAGGAACTCATGGATAAAGAAAATGACAAGAGTGGAGGATATCATGATCAGAGTGAAATCCCTGAAAAGACAATCGAATGGACATGTTGCCAGAGGAACTGACCACCGATGGACAACCGAAATTCTAGACTGGATGCCAAGGGACAGAAAAAGACCCAGAACACCACAAGAGAGATGAGTGGATGAAATTCGAAAGCATGCGGGAGTGACATGGAAGAGACCGGGTCAAGATACACCGTTGTGGAAGAAACTTGGTGAGATCTTCATCCAGCAGTGCATTGATCATGGTTGATGATGATGATTAAATATACATATATTTTCCTGAATTTGACGATAAAAAAATTATATATGTTACATAACGATTTTTTTTTCCTGAATTCTGACGATAAAAGAAACGTTTTATTTCGCTTAACGAGAATCAGGACAAACCTGAATTAGGGAAAACATAAATTTAGGAAAACGCGAATCAAGGCAAATGAGAATTAGAGCAAACTTGATACAAGAAACGTTTTCAGGGGAAACTTTGATACAGATAAACGTGTTTAGGGTAAACTTGAATTAGGGGAAACAAGATTTAGGGGAAACGAGATTAGGGCAAACGAAATTAGGGGAAATGGGAATTTGGATAAAGGCGAATTCGGGGAAATGCGATTGGGGTAAGCGTGTTTAGGGCAAGCGTGTTTAAGGCAAACCTGAATTACGGGAAACGAGATGTAGCGGAAACGAGATTAGGGCAAACGAAATTAGGTGAAATGGGAATTTGGATAAAAGCGAATTCGGAGAAATGCGATTGGGGTAAGCGTGTTTAGGGCAAGCGTGTTTAAGGCAAACCTGAATTACGGGAAACGAGATGTAGCGGAAACGAGATTAGGGCAAACGAAATTAGGGGAAATGGGAATTCGAGTAAAAGCGAATTCGGGGAAATGCGATAGGAGCAAACGTGTTTAGGGCAAACGAGAATGAGGGGAAACGAGATTAGGGCAAACGAGAATGAGGGGAAACGAGATTAGGGCAAACGAAATTAGGGGAAATGGGAATTCGGGTAAAAGCGATTTCGGGGAAACGCGATTGGGGTAAACGAGATTAGGGCAAACGGGAATTAGGGGAAACGGATTAGAGGAAACGGGTGTTCACCTTGTCGTCAAAGCAGAATGAAAAATAAAGTTGGGAAAAGTAAATTTAGCAGTGAAATAACTGAGAAAGGAGTAGAAACGGTTTATCGAGTTAACAATACAAGGTAAAGAAAGCCGGACAAAGCTTTGAAGGCTCCTCCCCGTAATTAACTGAATAAACCTATTCTTCACTGCAAAGAACAACTTATAATTTTAACAGATATTTTATTTATTTGTTTCAACATCTGGGGAAAATACGGGTAAAACCCTGGAACTTCTAAAGCCATTTGAAAGTGAAGGTCAAACGAACTCTTGACATGGGCACTGAAACATAACTCAGTGAACAGCCAGCCCTGCAGCAAATGTCTTAAAAGAAAAGCACAAATACTCAGCGCGCTTCCATGCAGTCAGGGCCTTAGCCAGCAGGGTGCTGGAGGAGGCTCAGCCCCCCCCCTCCTTCTCCACGGAAGATGGACGTTGTCAACTCTCTGAACTTTTATTTTTAGTGGTTTATGAAAATTGCTCCTGTATCTCGTAAGCATAAATACCTTACTTT
Organism: Macrothele yani; assembly: GCA_039090855.1. NCBI lineage: Eukaryota > Metazoa > Arthropoda > Arachnida > Araneae > Macrothelidae > Macrothele > Macrothele yani. Next base: position 66,937,545 of record CM077016.1, on the reverse strand, counting down.
TTCGTGTATTGAACTTTTTGGGGGAAAACAAAATTGAACTAATGCAGCACGAATGCGATGAATAATTCAAAAGAAATTACTTCTTGGGTTGAATCAGCAGAAACAGTTGCGCCAATGATTTTCAACTACATAGGCACAGGATCTGTTGGTGTTGAAGGCCGTGGAAGAGAGAAATGTCATCTTTTTTATCTGAAGAAAGTAAAATATGGAAAAACATTTTCTCTCCTCCCGAGAAAAAAGGGAGGAAAAGAAAAAAGAACTGAGGCGGAGGTGGATACGTAGTTGCGCATATGGTTAAAATGCTGTTAGCAGCTTGATGAGTGTCCATGAGATGTAAAGTTGCTATTAAGAAACTTCCATGTAGTTCAATGCCTGCAAGGAAGTAATGTCGAGGGAAGAGGATGTGGCCGGTAGCTAAATGTGCATCCTCCTCTCTCTCTCTCTCTCTCTCTCTCTCTCTCTCTCTCTCTCTCTCTCTCTCTCTCAGAGAGAGAGAGAGAGAGAGAGGAAGCGCTTTCTCTCTCTCTCTCTCAGAGAGAGAGAGAGAGGAAGCGCTTTCAACTTCTTCCTATTCATTGCTTTGAGGCCAGTAGTAGTGGTTTTACGACGCGTGTGTGGGGGAGGAAGAAGTTTGTTGGCGTGAATCTTAGGGCACTTGGTTTTTTGAGTAAAGTAGGGAGGTGATTTGGCTATTTATCACGGTAAGAAGAGGCTATCTCCGAGCTCCAACTAAGGAGAATACGTGATAGAAGATGGAGAAAAAATGAACCGAAGAAGGGAAGTAAAAAATTAAAATGCGACGTCAATAACTCCTCCATGCTAATACGCGGTTCAATGGAAAAGGGCCAGAATAGTAAACTAAAAACTTTAGTTTATCCATCAGTAAGGAACCTGCAACTCAATCAAAATCAAGTAAATATAGAGAATGTATTTTTTTTTAATACTTCAAAAGAGATCAGTTTTCTTTCACCCCTCGTTTTTCATATTCTGTATTTTATTTTATTGTTTTTACTTTTCGGTGCGGAGAAATTATTCGATAGTGAAGTAAATTAACGAAAGGAGCGAAAACCCAAAGAATCTTGGAAAAAGTTAGTTTATAAAGGCACCGGACAAAAAATTAGTCACCTGCAGCAATATATGTAATCGTTTGATATGATATATTTCTGACGTTTTAATTATAATTTTATTTAAATATTTCTGGGTTTTATAATAATAAAATATGTGTTACTTCTTTCTACAGGCAACATTTTAAGTTGAGATTTTTGAAAAATTCAAAGCAATGGGTCGAAAGACAGATGCAAGTAACGGCAAAAAGGCGCCATAGCTTTTGGCCGGTTAAAAGGGCACAGCATCGAGGAAGTTGCTGATTTTGCCGGTGTTAGCAAAACAAAAGTTCTATGTGTTTATAAAGATTGGTGTAAATTAAGGTTACCAGATATTGGAACATTGATTTGAGGACAAAATGGCGTGATGTCCCCAAATCAGCAGATCATTTGGGGACACGTGCATACTCAAAATAAATATGAAATTCGTTTTGTCACAAAACTGTATCGTTTCTATAAGTGTGATATTACATATAAAATTTTATGTCTTGAAATGGTATATCTTGCTGAATGTTGGTAATTTGTACTGACAAAGCAGAGGTATGACGGCGACAACATATTAGCAAAGGTGAAATACTTTACCTTAGGTATATCTGCTGAATTATGGTAAAATAAAGCTGCAGAGTGATGACAAATCGCATGGCGAATTTTTAATTTTGCCAAAGTTTCTGGAGGAACTCAGAACAAGTACAGTCGAAATTTGGCCGCCCCAGTGGTGCAGTACTCTTAGTGCTGGCCACTAACCATTCGTACAAGTTGGTACGGGTTCGAGTCCCGAATCAGGCATGGGTGGTGTGTTTGTCTTACAGCACTTGCTCCCTCCCTTCCCTAGAACAAATGTCCCCAAATTAGGGACAGTTGACTGCTTATAGTCTTTAGAGATGCTCACGGTGGTCGTTAAACTCGGAAAAAGGAAAAACAAAAACAGTCAAAATTTGTTTTCACAAGAAGCATGTTGGAAAATTAGGACAACGAAAACTGTTTTTAAAAACACTGTTCATTGGAAGTCTCACGAGCTAATGAGGAAGTACAAATTCGAGGACACTTGAGGAGAAACATCAAAATTTGAGGACAATTTTCGTCCCCAAAGACATCAGACGTTTTTGAGGACAGTAAACTAAATTCGAGGACTGTCTTCAAGAATTCGGAACTTCTGGTCAGCTTGGTGTAAATCCAACTCGACTGAAAATAAAAGGAAAAACTGTGGACGAAAATTCATTTTGACAAGTCGTGACCGGCGCAGAATTTCTCGCCTGGTCAACGAAAACAGATTTCAAACAAGGGTAAAAAAGGTGGTCTTATTAAACACATAAAGGAACAAATGACAAACAAAGGTGTATTATCACTGCACTGTCTTGCTCATAAACTAGAGCTTGTGGTGAAAGAGGCTGTAAATGACATTCCAGGGTTTCAAGATACGACGAATATTGTGCATTCCGTATTTAAATTTTATTGCAAGACACCAACACGACGGGAAGGGCTGAAACAGGCAGCCACGGAATTAAAGATTACAATCTTGCAAATGTCATCTCTACCTAAAACCAGATGGGTTATGCATCACCATAAAGCATTCCGAGCTGTGCGATGCAGCTGGCCTGCAATTGTCGAGCACCTGAATTCCAAGTCGAGGGCAGAAAGGGACACAAGGATCAAAGCTGTGACTTTAGCAAAGGAATTAACAGAGCCTCTTTTTATACAAAGATTGGCAGTTCTTGTGGATGTTTATGAAGCACTTGGGTCCACATTAGTAAAAGTGCAAAGAGAGCATGTAACGTACCAGGAGATGTGACGTACCTGCCAGAAGGACGCACACGACATAAAGGCAGATAGGAATCAGAATAAAACGTCCGCGTAGCTCAATTGGTAGAGTTACTTATTCCGGAATGAGGGGATCCGGGTTCGAATCCTGGCGTGGACAGAAATGACGGAGAAATTTACTTCGTTATAATGGCGCCCGAACTATCCGGATGACCCGACCGTTCAAAATCTCGCATTGGTGTGATGTTATTTCCACACCGCGAGATAGGAAAATTCAGAGAATCCCTTTTCCTGCACTTCGAAAAAAAAAAAAAAAAATAAGGGGGAGATGATGTAACGTACCAGGAGATGGGACGTACCTGCCAGAAGGACGCACACGACATAAAGGCAGATAGGAATCAGAATAAAACGTCCGCGTAGCTCAATTGGTAGAGTGACTTATTCCGGAATGAGGGGATCCGGGTTCGAATCCTGGCGTGGACAGAAATGACGGAGAAATTTACTTCGTTATAAGCATTTAAGCGTTCACCAAGCTTTGATTGAAATTGAAAGTGCGGCTGATTTCATCAGCCAGGTGCCATCATCTAAGTCAGCAACTCAGTCAGCCCTTTGTGAGTTACCGACATGAATTTTTAAAGTTTTCTATTAAGATAATTGATGAAATTGCAATTACTCGTGACGCTGTTGTATCACACATCCAAAGCATGGTGAATAATACTTCTTCAGTTTTCAAATTAGCTTCTATTTTTGTACATGGCCATCCTCTAAAGCTACTGACTGGGAAACCTTTGGAAATGAGGAACTATTTTTGCTGCAGAAAGAAATATTCCCGTCTGCTGATGAGAGTGACATTATCATGGAATGGATAGCACTTAAGAAGACTGCTTCAAATTGCTTTTCCATGTCAACCAGAAGTAATTTTTTTGAGTTTTGTTCAAAGATATTATCAAGTTACAGTAAACAGTTTCCAAGAATGGTTGTTTTTTACACAATTATAGCTTCGACAAATCCTACTTCCTCAGCTGCTGAACGAGGGTTTAGTCGGCTGAATGCCATCAAAGACAAATTTCGGAGCAAGCTGACTGACGAAAACCTTCATAATAGTTTACTGATAACTCATTCCCCCCCCCCCCTCCTAACTTTGGTTGACTGAGAGTTGCCGGAGAATGGGTCACCGGCGAACCAGAAAAAGGCGAGTGCAACCATCTGTAATGGACCGAACAGAGAGTGCGCTTGAAATTTGTAAAACTTTCCAGAAGTTGTAGAAGAGATTGAGATTTTTGATGAATCATATTTTTTAAGTGATCTTGAAGATTCTCAGTAAATATTAATAAAAAATTATATAGGCCTAAATGTAAAATGAAGATTCTCAGTAAATATATTACAGATTCTCAATATCATCATCATCATCATCATTGTCAACCATTATCAATCCACTGCTGGACGAAGGTCTCCCCAAGTTTCTTCCACAACGGTCTGTCTTGTGCCAGTCTCCTCCATGTTACTCCCGCATACCTTTGAATTTCATCCACACATCTCCCATTTGGTCTTCTTCTGGGTCTTTTCCTGTCAATTGGAATCCAATCTAAAATTTCGGCTGTCCATCGATGGTCTGTTTTTCTGGCAGTATGTCCAGCCCATTGCCATTTCAGAGATTTAACTCTGATCATGATGTCTTCCATTCTTGTAATTTTTCGGATCCCCGAGTTCCTCTTCTTATCTCTTCTGGTTACACCAAGCATGCACCTCTCCATGCCTGTTTGAGTTGTCTGCAGCCTTTGTATGTCTGTTTTAGTTAAGGTCCACGTCTCTGCACCATACGTAAGCACTGGAAGGATGCATTGATCAAGCACTTTTCTTTTAAGACATAATGGCATATTGCTCTTGAAATTATGCTGTTTCTTCCAAAAGCTCTCCAAGCAAGTTTTATACGCCGATTAATTTCTTCATCAATGTGACCCTCACTTGATATCTGCTGTCCAAGATAAAAACCTACGTGTCTGTTGTCTCCAGCGTTTCTCCATCAATCGATAAATCTTCATTTCTTGAAAAAGCATTGAACATCACTTTTGTCTTCTGAAAGTTCATTTTTAATCCCACTTCTTTACTCTTGTCAGCAAGTTCCTGGATCATACTCTGCAGCTCTGATGGGGTAGTTGCAAAAATGACTACGTCATCAGCAAAACGAAGGTGAGTTAGATAATCTCCATTAATCTTTATCCCTTTGTTTTCCCAGTTCAGTGATTGAAAGGCATTTTCAATGTGGCATTAAAGAGCTTGGGAGATATGGTGTCACCTTGTCTCACTCCCTTTCCAATTTTTATGTGTGTTGTATTTTCAAACAGCCGAATCTTTGCACTAGCATTTTCATAGATGTTATTAATAATATTAATGTATGCATCTTCAATACCGCAGGATTTCAAAGCCATTGTAACTGCTGATGATTTCACCGAATCAAAGGCCTTTTCATAATCAATAAATGCCATGCACAATGGAATTTCATATTCCCTCGCTCTTTCAATTAGTTCTCTCAGTACGTGGATATGATCTATAGTGCTGTAGCCACTCCTGAATCCAGCTTGTTCTCTCGGTTAAGCCATGTCCAGTGTTACCTTCAAGCGGTGTGAAAGAACTTTAGTGAAGATTTTATAAACCACTGATAGGAGGCTGATAGGTCTGTAGTTCCTGAGATCCTCAATGTCACCTTTTTTATGTAGCAGGATCATTGTAGCGTTGTTCCAATCCTCAGGAATCTTCCCTTCATTAAGGCATCGAGTGAAAATTTGGGCGAGTACTGTTTCAATTTCTCCACTTGCTTCTTGTATGATGTCTACAGTAATTCCATCTTCTCCTGGAGCTTTTCCCCGCTTCATGTTCTTGATTGCATGTGCAACTTCTGCTGGGAGGACTGGAAGAACTCTGGTACTGGTAATTTTCATGATATCTGGAGTATATGTATCTTCCCTTTCATATAATTTGGAGTAGAAATCTTTCACTCTTGTCAAAATTTCGCCTCTATGTCTTGTTACAGAACCGTCTTCTTTTCTCAGTGCCATAATCTGTTTTCTTCCCTAACTGAGATGTCCCTTTGCTCTCTTTAGGCTCTGGTTGTTTTCAATTGCTTTCCTCACTAGTTCACAGTTGAATTTCCTTACGTCTTCAGTGATACTTTTTCGCACTGTCTTGCATAGCTCTATATATTCCACTTTGGAAGTCACATCTTCTTTAGTTGTCCTCATCTCTCTTCTTTTTTGCATCAACATTTTGGTTTTTCCTGATAATTTGTTCACATGCAACTTGTTCTTAGACCCAGCTAATTTTGTTGCTGTTTCCATAAGAGCTTTGGATACTTTTCTGTTAATTTCAGAAATATCCACTTCTTCCGATGTTAGGCCTTCTAAAGCAGAGAATCTGTTCTTCAGTTCCAACTTGAAGATATTATGATGTTTTTTAAGGTTGGCTATGTCAATACATTTTGTTTGTCTTATGAGCTTGCCACGTTTGAGTTTAGTGTTGAGGTGCATCGAATCCCGGCGTAGACCAAAAATGACGGAGAAATTTACTTCGTTATACATTATACGTAGCCAAGGTCAGCATCAGATGGCAGCCTAGTCCGGTCCTCCGGTGATTCTTAGCATCCTCTGCCTTCATGTCGCACTGGCCGCTGCCTTGGCCAGGTACATTCCAGGTGCCGGAGACTGAGGGCCAAGATTTAAGTTGTGGATTCTCAATATCATCATCATCATCATCATTGTCAACCATTATCAATCCACTGCTGGACGAAGGTCTTCCCAAGTTTCCTCCACAACGGTCTGTCTTGTGCCAGTCTCCTCCATGTTACTCCCGCATAGTTTCGAATTTCATCCACCCATCTCCCATGTGGTCTTCTTCTGGGTCTTTTCCTGTCCCTTGGAATCCAATCTAAAATTTCGGCTGTCCATCGATGGTCTGTCCTTCTGGCAGTATGTCCTGCCCATTACCATTTCAGGGATTTAACTATGATCATGATGTCTTCCACTCTTGTCATTTTTCAGATCCACAAGTTCCTCTTCTTATCTCTCCTGGTTACACCAAGCATGCACCTCTCCATGCCTGTTTGAGTTGTCTGCAGCCTTTGTATGTCTGTTTTAGTTAAGGTCCACGTCTCTGCACCATACGCAAGCACTGGAAGGATGCATTGATCAAGCACTTATCTTTTAAGACATAATGGCATATTGCTCTTGAAAATTATGCTGTTTCTTCCAAAAGCTCTGCAGGCAAGTTTTGTACGCCGATTAATTTCTTCATCAATGTGACCCTCGCTTGATATCTGCTGTCCAAGATAAACGTACCTGTCTGTTTTCTCCAGCGTTTCTCCATCAATCGATAAATCTTCATTTCTTGAAAAAGCATTGAACATCACTTTTGTCTTCTGAAAGTTCATTTTCAATCCCACTTCTTTACTCTTGTTAGCAAGTTCCTGGATCATACTCTGCAGCTCTGATAGGGTAGTTGCAAAAATGACTACGTCATCAGCAAAACGAAGGTGAGTTAGATAATCTCCATTAATCTTTATTCCCTTGTTTTCCCAGCTCAGCGACTGAAAGACACCCTCCAATGTAGCATTAAAGAGCTTCGGAGATATGGTGTCACCTTGTCCCACTCCCTTTCCAACTTTTATGTGTGCTGTATTCTCAAACAGCCGAATCTTTGCCTTAGCATTTTCATGGATGTTATTAATAATATTAATGTATGCATCTTCAATACCGCAGGATTTCAGAGCCATTGTAACTGCTGATGGTTTCACCGAATCAAAGGCCTTTTCATAATCGATAAAAGTCATGCACAATGGAATTTCATATTCCCTCGCTCTTTCAATTAGTTCTCTCAGTACGTGGATATTATCTATAGTGCTGTAGCCACTCCTGAATCTAGCTGGTTCTCTCGGTTGAGCAATGTCCAGTGTTACCTTCAAACGGTGTGAAAGAACTTTAGTGAAGATTTTATAAACCACTGATAGGAGGCTGATAGGTCTGTAGTTCCTGAGATCCTCAATGTCACCTTTTTTATGTAGTAGGATCATTGTAGCGTTATTCCAATCCTCAGGAATCTTCCCTTCATTAAGGCATCGAGTGCTCCGCAGAAATCAATCCCTTTGTCACATATTGGTTTCTCATTTAACTACCATGAGTCCTGGACTCCCTAAAAAATAGTTTGGAAGGGGAGTCAGGAGTCCCAGGACTCTTGCTAAAATTCTCCACATTTCCAACCATGATATTGATAGAATAATAATATCAACGTTTCGCACAATAAAATGTTTATTATACATCGACTATAGTTTCGCAGAGCGTTTGGCTCTGCTTCCTTAGGACGAATGGAGCGTAAACATTCAAATCATTGTGACATCATCAGAATTCTGACGGTCACGGGTTTTGGTGAGTTGTTTCCACGCGCTTGAAAGAAATGGAGTCGACATCATGGCGTTGACAAGCCGTGACGAGTTCCGGTATATGTGGAAAGCTTCTAATATATTAAGCATGATCGTCGAGTCCGGTTTATCAATAAGCGTAGCGTTTCCAAACAAAAATTTATGGTTATTTTCGTGACAATGTTGAGCTATAGACTTCTTCAGTTCATAGTTCCGTACATAGGTCTTGTGTTCCTTCACACGGAAACATAGTATTGACCGCTCTGCTCAGAATTATCGTTAAATATGCTTTATTTACGATACGCAAGTTTACAGCTTTGTCATTTCTGAAGTTCGTAGAATATTCTTGCGTGTTTTTCACCAGTCGTATTTCGCCATTTCTAATTAGCAAGTTATCTGCGATTTATTTTTCTTTTGTTTTTTATTTATGTTTTACGAACGTTGAGTTTTGCTTTCCACCTTTTTTATCGCAGTTTTACACGCCTCGTCGTTTTTTGTTTTTTCGATGACCACCGGCGCGGCGCCTTCTACTTGCAAGCGATGTTTGATAAGTGTATCGTCGTATCATAAAGAAACAAAGCAGCTCACTTCTTTGGCGGCGCATTTGTTGTTTACTTTAGTCCACATGACCACTTTGTGGCAATGTATGTTCGTCTAGCAACGGAACTAATAACTTCCGGGCAGGTGTAGGCAGAATGACGACGTCTACTACAGTTCAGTATCGAGGAACTATTGCCATGGTGACTAAATCAGTTTTCGAAACGTAAGAAAACAGGAAGAACGAGGGAAAAAAAAACTCAACAGGATGCAATAAAGATAAAAAAAATTGCCTCAACAGACCACAAATTCAGGCAGAAACGTTGTAACGTACCAGGAGATGTGACGTACCTGCCAGAAGGACGCACACGACATAAAAGCAGATAGGAATCAGAATAAAACGTCCGCGTAGCTCAATTGGTAGAGTGACTTATTCCGGAATGAGGGGATCCGGGTTCGAATCCTGGCGTGGACAGAAATGACGGAGAAATTTACTTCGTTATAATGGCGCCCGAACTATCCGGATGACCCGACCGTTCAACATCTCGCATTGGTGTGATGTTATTTCCACACCGCGATATAGGAAAAATAAGAGAATCCCTTCTCCAGCACTTCAAAAAAAAAAAAAATAATAAGGGGGAGATGATGTAACGTACCAGGAGATGTGACGTACCTGCCAGAAGGACGCACACGACATAAAAGCAGATAGGAATCAGAATAAAACGTCCGCGTAGCTCAATTGGTAGAGTGACTTATTCCGGAATGAGGGGATCCGGGTTCGAATCCTGGCTTGGACAGAAATGACGGAGAAATTTACTTCGTTATAACGTGGCCCTGTTTTTTTCAGTTACAAGCAGGGCCTAATTACCGCATGGGCCAGCAGGACCCTGGGACTAGTGTTACCAGAGACTTTTACCTGATGTCAGTAGACCAGAGCTCAAAAAATCAGTAGATCCGGTTTTTTTTGTTTTTGTTTTTTTTTGAAATATGCACCACCGGACAAATGTAATGAAGCATTGGATGCAATCTTAATACGAAGGAACATTTAAATCTACTTGTATTTCAAATAATACCAGTACTTCAGAAACTACTATTAAAAACCGGAATGAAAATTCAAACTAATACAATCCTGAAGCGCTTTATTTATACGATACTCGTATTACAGTTGATCAGCTTTATAAATTAATGTCCACTATTAAAACTAATGTTCGTGTAAATAATGATGGCATTGACCTCTTCATGTAGTCTCACTTGTCACAAATACTTGTATACTTACACTTCTTACTACATGATACCCAGTTGTTCCCAAAGAACGTAAAATAAGTGCTTTACTCAAAAAAACGTGTCATTGACACAAATATTTTACTATAGACGTTTTCCTAATATTCTGGGTTTTAACAAAATGCAAGGGAGAATCTTTGTATAACAGACTAATTAGTTATCTAGATTTTAAAAAATATTTCACGACAACTAGTATGAATTTAAAATATATATATATACAGGGTGTCCGAGAATTATTGGACACATTACAAAATTATATAGAACAAAAGATTAAACGGATAGAAAGAAACTGACTGTACTAACTTACAATGTAACTACACAAGTTAATAAATTTCGATGTGAGATCCCTTGGTTGCTCGTAGTACGTCCAAGCGATACCCGATTTCATGCCATGTATTGGCAAGCATCTGAGTCGGAATTAATAGCCGCTGTGATACGCTGATTCAGTTCCTGCAAATCAGTACAAGGCGTCTGATAGACACGATCCTTCACATAACCCCACATGAAATAATAATAAGTTAGATGAAATATAATAAGTTAGATCTGGAGAGCGACGAGGCCACGAAATGGGACCACCACGCCCAATCCATCTGTTGGGGAAATGCTCATTTAGGCACTTGCGTACACACGTTGACCAATGCGGAGGCGCGCCGTCTTGTTGGAAAACGACGTTGTCATATCTTTTGATCTGGGGTATAGCGAAATTTTCTAGCATATCCAAGTAAATGTCACCATTTATGGTTTTTTCGCAGAAGAAGGAAGGGCCAATCACTTCTCCTTTTGATAGGGCGCACCACACATTAACTTTTGGAGAATCACGTTCCAGTACAATAGCAGCATGAGGCAGGCGGTTCACTGCCCCATATCCTACAGTTGTGACGATTCACAATACCTGATACATGAAATGTGGATTCATCACTAAAAATTACAGTACTGAGAAAGTTTTCGTCGTTTTCCACTCGATTCAGCATATCCACAGCGAAATCGTATCGCAGAGTGTGATCATTTACATGCATCTTTTGCACTATTTGAATTTTATAAGCATGAAACTTTAATTTCTTGTGCAAGATATCGTGAACTGTCGATTTCGGAATGCACAGTTCTCTGCTTGCTTTACGAACGGATTTCCTGGGGCTTCGTCGGAAACTTTCATTAACTTGGTCAATCGTCTCACCGCTGACGCTAGGCCTACCGGCTCCTCCACGTTGTTCCACATTGCCAGTTTTGTTTAAACTGTTTCATCCACCGCTTAACTGAATTCGTTGACGGAGGATTACAACCATACTCTAAACGGTACCGTCTTTTAACTTCAATGACGAACTTTAATTCCGGAAGCCATAACCCACACATCGCCTTCTGCTGTACGGATGACATGACTACTGATTGCGCATTTCTCATACATTCCTCATCATGCCACGCCTAGCGCCATCTATCGGATTCTGGGAATAACAATTCTGCAAAACCAAAATATAGAAACCGTGTTAGTAATACGTGACATGGAAAAACCGACAATGCTCATGGCTTTTTTTGTACATAATTTTGTAATGTGTCCAATAATTCTCGGACACCCTGTATATATAGGTAGGTAGCAGGTGTTGGATAACTTGGGCTGCGGGTGGCCTAGTGGTTAGTGTTCGTGACTGCCTTGGAGATAACCCCAGGTTCGATCCTGGGCAGGTACGAACGTTCGAACCACTAAACACCCGCCGTGCGTCGGATGGGCACGTTAAGCCGTCGGACCCCGGGTACTGGCCCCCAGGTAATAAATAAGGGCGTCTTCCTCGCCCTTTCTACCTCGCTTCCGTGTCACTTTCCTATCGGGCACTCTAGCCCAAATCTCCTAGCTTCTTATTTCTAAGGGTTGTTTAAGACCTGGGGTCATACACTCCCTTCCTAAAATCTTCTACATATGATCTGATCTGTTGGATAATTTTTATAGTCTTTTGTGACGTATACTCTGACTTAACTTTCCTTTTTAGTTTCTTTCTGTACGTAAATTTGAGTTCGTTCTCCTTAGCATTTTTCAAACTTAACATGATATCCTCTCATGAAAGAAATACGGGATTACGCCATATAATACAAATTTTGAAGATGACAATCCGATTTTTGGCGTAAATGTGACAAGGATGGTAAGTCAGATAATATGCGAAAACTTGAAAATTTTCATCGTCCTGGAGCGGGACTCGAACCCGCGTCTCCCAGAAAACGCCTAGGTATGCTAACCACTACACCACCCAGAACGACCAAGTTTCAAGTTTCCGATCAATTTGAATTTAACCATCACAGGATTCGCTAGTCGAAGCAACCGGCATTCATGTTTAGCGAATCTGGAGGTTAACAATCCTATCCCGTGATTGCCCGGAGAAGCAGATAAATCATGAAAGAAATACGGGATTACGCCATATAATACAAATTTTGAAGATGACAATCCGATTTTTGGCGTAAATGTGACAAGGATGGTAAGTCAGATAATATGCGAAAACTTGAAAATTTTCATCGTCCTGGAGCGGGACACGAACCCGCGTCTCCCAGAAAACGCCTAGGTATGCTAACCACTACACCACCCATCCTTGTCACATTTACGCCAAAAATCGGATTGTCATCTTCAAAATTTGTATGATATCCTCTCTCTCGCAAGAGTATGGTTGGCAACAACCCTGAGGTCGGAACGAATGACGTGTGAATGTTTGAGACGAGAACTGAACGATATAGTATACTGTATATACTGTTTTATTATTTAGACGAATTTCCTCATAATAATAAAACAGTATACAATATACTATATCGTTCAGTTCTCGTCTCAGACATTCACACGTCACTGGTTCCGACCTCAGTGGTTTTGCCAACCACACTCTTGCGAGAGAGAGGATATCATGTTAAGTTTGAAAAATGCTAAGGAGAACGAACTCAAATTTACATACAGAAAGAAACTAAAAAGGAAAGTTAAATTAGATTATACGTCACAAAAGACTATAAAAATTATCCAACAGATCAGATCATATGTAGAGGATTTTAGGACGGGAGTGTCTGACCCCAGGTTAACTTAAACAACCCTTAGAAATAGGAAGCTAGGAGATTTGGGCTAGAGTGCCCGCAGAGGCAGAAGGGTTTTTCATCATGAACTCCTTTTTCAAGAAATAGCCGCAAAGGAAATGGAGATGGAGGCATGCCAATAGATGGACAAGTAAAATTGATTTTATTATGTGTAACAAGAAATTTGTCATGGAAGACTGTAGTGTGCTGAACAAGTTCAACACAGGTAGTGACCATAGAATGGTAAGATGTAGGATGCACCTCAATGCTAAACTCGAGCGTGGCAAGCTCATAAAACAAACAAAGTGTATTGACGTGACCAACCTTAAAAAGCATCATAATACCTTCAAATTAGAACTGAGGAACAGATTCTCTATTCTAGAAGGTCTAACATCAGAAGAAGTGGACATCTCTGAAGTTAACAGAAAAGTAACCAAAGCTCTTATGGAAACAGCAACAAAATTAGCTGGGTCTAAGAACAAGTTGCATGTGAACAAATTATCAGGAAAAACCAAAATGTTGATGCAAAAAAGAAGAGAGATGAGGACAACTAAAGAAGATGTGACTTCCAAAGTGGAATATATAGAGCTATGCAAGACAGTACGAAAAAGTATCACTGAAGACGTAAGGAAATTCAACTGTGAACTAGTGAGGAAAGCAATTGAAAACAACCAAAACCTAAAGAGAGCAAAGGCACATCTCAGTAAGGGAAGAAAACAGATTATGGCACTGAGAAAAGAAGATGGTTCTGTAACAAGAAATAGAGGCGAAATTTTGACAAGAGTGAAAGATTTCTACTCCAAATTATATGAAAGGGATGATACATGTACTCCAGGCATCATGAAAGGTACCAGAGTTCTTCCAGTCCTCCCAGCAGAAGTTGCACATTCAATCAAGAACATGAAGCGGGGAAAAGCTCCAGGAGAAGATGGAATTACTGTAGACATCATACAAAAAGCAAGTGGAGAAACTGAAACAGTACTCGCCCAAGTTTTCACTCGATGCCTTAATGAAGGGAAGATTCCTGAGGATTGGAACAATTCTACAATGATCCTGCTACATAAAAAAGGTGACATTGAGGATCTCAGGAACTACAGACCTATCAGCCTCCTATCAGTGGTTTATAAAATCTTCACTAAAGTTCTTTCACACCGCTGGAAGGTAACACTGGACATGGCTCAACCGAGAGAACAAGCTGGATTCAGGAGTGGCTACAGCACAATAGATCATATTCACGTACTGAGAGAACTAATTGAAAGAGCGAGGGAATATGAACTTCCATTGTGCATGGCTTTTAACGATTATGAAAAGGCCTTTGATTCAGTGAAACCATCAGCAGTTAAAATGGCTTTGAAATCCTGCGTTATTGAAGATGCATACATTAATATTATTAATAACATCTATGAAAATGCTAGTGCAAAGATTCGGCTGTTTGAAAATACAACACAATTTAAAATTGGAAAGGGAGTGAGACAAGGTGACACCATATCTCCCAAGCTCTTTAATGCCACATTGGAAAATGTCTTTCAATCACTGAACTGGGAAAACAACGGGATAAAGATTAATGGAGATTATCTAACTCACCTTCGTTTTGCTGATGACGCAGTCATTTTTGCAACTACCCCATCAGAGCTGCAGAGTATGATCCAGAAACTTGCTGACAAGAGTAAGGAAGTGGGATTAAAAGTGAACTTTCAGAAGACAAACGTGATGTACAATGCTTTTACAAGAAATGAAGATTTATCGATTGATGGAGAAAAGCTGGAGATAACAGATGCGTACGTTTATCTTGGACAGCAGATATCAAGTGAGGGTCACATTGGTGAAGAAATTAATCGGCGTATAAAACTTGCCTGCAGAGCTTTTGGAAGAAACAGCATAATTTTCAAGAGCAATATGCCATTATGTCTTAAAAGAAAAGTGTTTGATCAATGCATCCTTCCAGTGCTTACCTATGGTGCAGAGACGTGGACCTTAACTAAAACAGACATACAAAGGCTGCAGACAACTTAAACAAGCATGGAGAGGTGCATGCTTGGTGTAACCAGGAGAGATAAGAAGAGGAACTCGTGGATCCGAAAAATGACAAGAGTGGAAGACATCATGATCAGAGTTAAATCCCTGAAATGGTAATGGGCAGGACATACTGCCAGAAGGACAGACCATCGATGGACAGCCGAAATTTTAGATTGGATTCCAAGGGACAGGAAAAGACCCAGAAGAAGACCACATGGGAGATGGGTGGATGAAATTCGAAAGTATGCGGAAATGACATGGAGGAGACTGGCACAAGACAGGCCGTTGTGGAAGAGGCTTGGAGAGACCTTCGTCCAGCAGTGGATTGATAATGGTTGACAATGATGATGATGATATACTGTTTTGAGAGGCAGCAGGGTGGAGATGGTGGAAGTTATCACACTAATTGAGAGACATATGTTAAATTGAAGCTTGAGTTATTTCACGACTGTGTGTTCTACTTCAGTGTTGGTGTTGTGTTTTTCTTAGCAAAGAGTTACATTCATTGGATTATTTTAACTAATGTTGTTTAAGGCAGAGTCGAGCTAAAGACGCTTTTGCTGAATAAAGACTAATAGTAAGTAACCTTTTCTGAAGTTATTTGAGTGACTCCTGATTCGCTTAAAAGTGAAGTTATTAACAACTGATTTGTGTAGTGTGCCGACAGCTATATTTTACGGACATTACACTTCGTCTGCTTTTTCTTTTCAGGCCAGTTCAGAGGTGAGTCTTGTCGATTGAATCAATAGATGGTGAGTGGTGGGTACTGAAAGGATGTCCCTGAGTGTGTTACATAAAACGCACAAATACTACTATTATCTCTTTGACAGCTCCATTGTCTACAAAATATCCTTGCCTGGTCATCTAGTGACTAGTACTCATAGGCGCCGACTTTGTGGGTTCGAGACAATTTTTGAACCCCAAATGATTTTGTTGTGGGTTCCTCGAACCCATAATATTTTTGCGCGTATTTCGTGGGAATTACACGTACGCGTATATGTATAAATTTTGTTTTCCGTTATCAATTCAATTTTTTTTTTTGTTATTCATTCCCCGTTTACTATATATAGAAGGTGTGTACAGAAATTCACCCTTCAGACTGCTGTTTATTGTGCCCCAAAAAATAATTAGTGTTTGTTCGCGCTCATCAAATTTGACGCGACACACAATACCTGAAGTACCGTTGTTTAAGAGCATTTAAAACTGTCTCCTTTATAAAAGAAAATTATTCGGTTTGTCTGGGTTCCCACAAAATACAAAAGTCTAGCTCTACATTCGGAGACGAGAACCTATTCGAGGTCATAGTGATAAAGGTGGAAATATGTTGTACAATCAGTTGACCCACCTTATCTTCGGACAGTCGGGGACCAAGGAGATTAGAAGAGAGAGGAGATGGCATCAGCCACCGCTGGTGAAGCCAAATCTGATCATCTGGTTTCTTGCGCCCTCCAGGTGGGGAGGGTTCAGTGACGTGACGTCACTTCCTGAAGACCTGTGCTGCAGCACATGTTGATAGCGGCTGTCTCTTGCTCTCTGTAGCAGGCCCTGAAGGTCAATAAGGCTCCCACAGCTTTAACAAAGCCGTGATTGGCTAATGCGCAATATGCACTTCCGCTCTACGAAGCATAATTATGTTTAATTTTCTTAGAAAATACTAAGCAGCATTTCTGTAATGTTTTGTAAATTTTTAATTATGTGCATGTGTATTTTAGTCTCATTTTTCATGACTGTACATGCTGCACAAGTGCCTCTTAATCCTCTTCAAAGTCGACGATTCCTCCATAGAAGGTACAGAAGCAGCCCAAGTTGGGCATTCACAGCTGATACGAACTGGAGCCCACGGAAAACGCAGGGTGTGCGGCTGATGCCATGTTCTCTCCGTTCTAACCTCCTATTTTAACTCAGAAATCATTTGAAAAAACAATTGTTAAAAAAAACCTTAAAATAAATTTTACATGCTTTTGTTACTTTCATAAAAACAATTGAGTTGGAAATTCACAGTATCTGTGTATTGTATATAATAATGTAGCGCCTACAAAAGCAAAATAAATGAAATAAATAATTATCTAGAAAAAATATATTTCTGTAATTAACTATAATTTGCTTCATTTTAGCACTTCAGGCGTCTTATTGTGCCAGAAAATCTGACTGAATGAAATTAAATTACACTTAAATACTTTGAAAAATGCATGGGTAATTCGATTAAAAATTTCCGGAACCCACAATAATTTCTCAAGTCGGCGCCTGTGTTGTCTAATGTTATATAAGTGAAAAACATCCAGTAAGGATTGAATTAAAGTATCAAGTTTATGTGGTTGCAGTTCCTTTGCAACTAGTTTATTTCTTTAATCGAAAAAAAAAAAGCCAAGTAGAAAACAAGGCTGTGCAAAACATTTATAATTTTTAAAAAGAGAAGGGGGAGGGATGCTATTACATTATTTCGCATAAGCTTTGACGGAATGATTTAAAAAAGAGAGAGACATCTTTATCTACCGTGAATTTTTTTTTTAATCGAAACAATAAATCTTTCGTGCGTTAATGTAGGAGACATCAAATGCTGAGTAAAAAATAATAAGCAGAAGGTAGTCGTCAGAGCATCGGCGCTTGCAGGAAATTTTTCAAGGGGAGGGGGTCAAGTGTAATTAATTAAGGTTTGGCTAATATGTAGAAAACAGTAATTCGTGAAAATGAAAGATTAATACTATTGCTATTACTACTACTTACTTACTACACTATAACACTACTACTACTACTACTACTATTATTAATTGATACTGCTCTTGAAGAAAGTGTATGTTAGCGTTTTAAGTTCAGCACACACCACCTTGAGCGGAACTTGTTTGAGCGTGCTACCTTACGGTTTGCTAGGTTTTCCGCTTTCACGTTATCGTTTTCCAATTCCAAATTTCCAATAAAATTGGGATATTAAATTAAACGCCCCAAACTCCGTCTTTCCTTGTGGTCCAGTTCTGTGAGTGTAAAAAAAAAAGTAATAAATAAAATAAAATAAAATAAAGGGGGAAATAATTCTACAGGGAGGGGGTCAAGTGACCCCTGTCGGGGCCCATGCAACAGAGGTAGTCGTCAGCGTGATTAATGTATTAAATGAGTCGTCCAATCAAAATCGTGAGAAAATACAGTACAGTGAGAGTTGTAGGAGGGGTTATGTGGGTGTACGGCAGAATTCAAGAAAGCGTTAATAATGAAAGGTAAAGAAGAGTAAAAGATAGAGAGATGTTGATGCGGGGTCCGGACTAAAGCCCACCGGACACTTGCCCACTATGGATGATTTGTAGATAATATGTAACGTCGGAGGACGCTTCCGGTCTAGTCTAGGAAAATTTATCACATAAATTTTTATGGACCGTATAAAAATTGCACTTTGTTTTAGAAATGTTGAAATTTAAAGGGGTTACTCCCAAACCTAAACTTATATATACTGTATTACATTTGTTATGGGTTCAAAAAGCTCAAACTTAAATCACAAGACAACGCTATCAACGAACGAGCAGCACACTTAAAAATTTGGAAAAGTTTAAATTTAAGGGGTGTTAACCCGCTAAATGTAAACTAACATGTATAATCTTTTCATGGGCTCTAAAAAGCTCAAACTTAAATCACAAGACAACGCTACCAATCGACGAACAACGCACTTGAAAGTTTGGAAACGTTTAAATTTAGGGGGTGTTAACCCCCCAAATGCAAACTAACGTATATAATCTTTTTAATGGGATTCCTTTGGTTCACTCTTGTTGTTTGCTTAACTTCAAAACCGTAGAAACAGATTTGTTATAATGGTAAACGATAAGCTTTTTACATTACGGACAAGAACATATTTGTAATGTATCAAAATTTTCTTCAAAAAATTAAACAGGATGTACATCAGTAATCAAATACAGATTTTTATTTCGGTCAAAAACGAAGAGAGTACATGACCCCATAGGACCAGGGGGTCCGGACACGAGCCCAACTTCATTGACCGACTACGAGACATGAACCCACCGGACATCAGCCACTTCCGAAAATGGCCTGATTTTATTGCTATAGAATGTTCACATGTGTAAATTCTAGTAGCAGAAATTTCCGGTCATAAAAATTCCCCATGTTGGAAAGATCCCTATCCGTTTATAAGAAAACAAAATTGTTACAAACGAAAGTAGGATATGGAGTAACTCTCCACTAGGTACCATTTTCCAGCCGTAACACTGGGAGTGAATTTTTGAAACCACAGATGAAAATAAAAGGCAGCACGTTATGCCCTAATGCTTACAAGGCATCTAGGCTAAAGAGCACTTTCGCAAACTAGAAGCTATAAATTTTAAGTTAGACACATTAAGTATGTATATAATTTATAAATAAAATGAGACTATAGAAAATAATATGAAACTATTAAAAATAAAATGAGACAGAATTAGACACAACATATTGATTCTGAGCAGCTTACGAATGACATTTAAGCTTAGGTCTTATTTGTAGGTTTTAAGTGGTACGCATAATATTTGGTACGTGCACATAGGAAATAATATTTGTAAAAATCTGAGTATATATCAGTTACATTATTATATTCCCCTCAGGTTTCTGAGAACCTACTAGCATCATGATAGTAAAAAACTCGTTAGCGTTGGACTCCCCTTTGTACACGGTGCGACTCTTTTGACTCAACATGAAATGGTAAAAAGCATTTAAATCGCCATAAATTAAACTGTGGCTGCCATACATCAGCTTTTTAGTGACTTCTGAATTCTGTTATGAGTGTCACAGAAATTTTAGTTATCCACCCACCCTCCGAACCAGAACTGGACAAGTAGCTGGCACATTAGGCTCAGATAATATTAAAGATGTAGAGCCACAACTTTACTAGCTTCTTTCCCGATAGTTCTGTACTCTTGGACTTTGAACTGAAGAGGTTAACAATTATGTCATGGTCTCTTTTGCTTTTTACTCAGCATTTGATGTCTTAAACATTAACGCACGAAAGATTTAGTGTTTCGATAACAAAAAAAAAAAAATCACGGGAGGTAAAGATGTCTCTTTTTTTTTTAAATCACTCCGTCAAAGCTTATGCGAAATAATGTAATAGCATCCCTCCCCCCTCCCTTTTTTAAAATTATAAATGTTTTGCACAGCTTTGTTTTTTACTCGGCTTTTTTTTTCGATTAAAGAAATAAAACTAGTTTCAAACTCTAGGGATAAAACTAGCTTCTTTTTTTTTCACGGGAAAAATTTTCTTTTTTTTTTTTTTAACACACGAAAGATTTAGTGTTTCGATTTAAAAAAACCCACGGGAGGTAAAGATGTATCCTTTTTTAAAATCACTCCGTCAAAGCTTACGCGAAATAATGTAATAGCATTTTCTCGCTCCATTAACTTTCGACGTAGAAGGAATAGGCGAAACAAGTATAGGCGACAAAGAAATTTTGCTCCAGGTGAATCTTTCCCCTCTAGCAGGTGAAAGTTTTAGGCGAGACAGGAATAGGCGAATCAAGAATTCTTTCCTCGCCTAAAATGGCGGAACCCATTAACTTTCGACGTAGCAGGAATAGGCCAAACAAGAATAGGCGAATCAGGAAGTAGCCGTGGTAGATGATGTAATATTTGTAGTGCTCATTCAATCAATGAAGGTAAAGGTCGTCAATGCACGATATTAAACATCGAAAAAAGACATAAAACTATTTCGATAGTTAAAAACACATTCGTTAAAAAGTTAAAACTACTTTTTAATGATTGTGTTTTTAACTATCGCAACAGTCGTGTGTCTTTTTCGATGTTTAATATCGTGCATTGACGGCCTTTTACCCTTATTGATCATACAAATTATTGTATAGTTTATAGGATGGGGAGGGGGGAATCTCAGATAATCAAAAAATTATGTCTTAAGCCATCAGTGAGGCTTAATAGTTGAAAATTAAGGAGGTGGCCTTAAAACAGAAAAAAGTCAGTAGATTACGAAAATCTGTCAGTAGACGGAAATCAAAATCAGTAGAATGGCAACACTGGGCTCCCACTTTGACAGGGCTCCCTCTAAAAACATTTCAAACAACTTAATCATTATTGAACTTCTTTTCGTTATTATTATTATTATTATTATTATTATATAATGTGAAAATAATATTTTATGTGTGTTTTGTTAGCCGCCTCTTGTCGGTCAATCTCAAATGCGGTAATTAAAGGAGCAGTTTCATTTTTCACCGAACACTTAGTTACTCTTCTCTGAAATTATTTCCTCATTTGAAGGCCACAATAAATTTCATTTTGGAATTCATTACAAATTCTAAGTTTGTGAAAATTTGCTATAAATTCATAGATTATTTAGTCAAATTCTACGACTTTTCAGCTATTACACAGTCAAATTTGCTATATCGGATGGTATATGAAATACCTCCCTCATTTGATGCAAAAGTTAAACAGAAGGGAAAATATGTGAGTATACATATTTATTGATATTTCGTGTTGTGTGATATCACGTGACACCGTGAGCCTCTATACACTGGTGAAAGCTTTGGTTTTGATCGGGGGAGGGGGCACCATTTTTCTGGCCCTGGTTCACCGGTTGTCTTAGTCAGAGATGGAAACGGGTCACGGGTCAACGGGTCGAAAATTTCTAGCGGGTCAAACGGGTCGGGTCAAGGTGTTCCTGACCCAATTTCGTCCTGGTTTTATTTACCTTTGATTTTTGAAAAGCAAAAAAGAAAATGTTTTTCGAAGAAAAATGCGCACTGTATAATTTTGTGCTCGTTATTGATTCCCTTAGAATGAAAAATGATTTGTCATGCGATATGAAGGAGAAGTGTCCTCAGAAGGAAAAAAAGTATCTTCCTTCTGAAGGGCAATGATGAAAACAGCATCCACATTTTGGAAATTTTCAACTCATCAGAAACTTGTGAAAATTGGTGTTGCTGTGAAATATATTCTGAAGCTTGATATGCTATCAAGAAAACAGCAAAAACTAAAATTAAACAAACAAGTTGCTTAATTCAAATATTTTGACTGTAAGCGCTATCAAAATTAGATGGAGCAGCCTTAACATTACTGCGGAGGGCGTTTTTCGCTCTCGCAGATCTGTTTGAAAATATGTGTAAAACAGTTAGGTTATGTCTTGCAAATGAAGGACGACAGTTTCAATACTTCCAGTAAGTAAGTGAGTAAATTATACGTTTTTATAATACATTTGTTTGATTTCCATATAACCGAAGATACCCACTGCGGAGAGACTTTTTGAAAGTCCTATATAAATATATTATAGATCAAAGCAGATTTGTCCGGGTCGGGTCCGGGACCAAAATTTTTGACCCGTTTCCAACTCTGGTCTTAGTCAGGCACTGGTTACAAGGCCGCATTTTTACACGAGGGAAAGAAATTTGAACTACTGACCTTGAATACTGGACTTATGAAAATGTTCTTAAAAATCGGTGTTGTCCTAACCCCGTCACCAGCATTTAAATTACCGGCGAGTTGCGCTACAGTATGCTTTCTGTTGGCTCGTATCATACGGGAAAGGGATAAGCTTCGCTCACCTCTAGCAGCCGTGGTCGGCACACACCTTCCCGACGGTTCGTGGTTTTCCCCTCCTCGGACCTGTTACTGGGCTCTTCACGGAATTATGTTTCAGTGCCTTGTGGAACGGATTCGTTTGACCTTCACTTCTAAATGGCTTTAAAAGTTCCGGGGTTTTACCTGTATTTTTCCCCGATGATGAAACAAATCACTAAATGAAATACCAGCTAAAATTAATAGTCGTTCCTTTCCAGTGAAGAATATGTTTAGCTGCCCCCGGTGGCGCAGTGGTCTAAGCGCTGGCTTATGACCATTCGTCCGAGAAGGGCCCGGGTTCGAATCCCGTCGGGCATGGATGTTGTGTTTGTCTTACGGCACTGACTCTCCCCTCCCTGGAACCAGTGACCCTAAATTAGGGACGGGCGACTGCTTATAGCCCATTGAGTTGCTCACGGTGGTCGTTAAACCTTCAATCGAAAAAAAAAAAAAAAGAAGAAGAAGAAGAAATAATGTTTATTCCGTGAAGTAATGAGAAAGATCTTTGAGCTTTGTCCTAATTTCTTTGTATTATTAACTATAGGTTTCTCTTTTCTTCAGTTATCTCTCTGCTAAACTTTCGTTTCCAAATTTAATTTCCGTTCGGTCTCACTTTTCGGCATCGGACATTCTAAACCTCTATTTTCCCCAGTTTTCCTTCTGCCGCCGTCTTTGCGACCTAGAGGAAAATCTTACCAACCGCTCTCTCATAGAGCGTCGATCAGAAGCCCTTTTCTTTAAGTAAGTTTACATGCCTCAGAAAACTTGAAAATTACATTGTCCTGGAACAGAAATCGAACCCTCAGCTCCCGACCGTTACACCACCCAGAACAAGGAATCTCTAAAGAACTGAGGATATTCATCGGGACTCAGATGAAACGCTCCGCCGTGCGCAAATCGAAGCATATATGATCCTTCATCTTAGCGGCTCGCGAGCAGAAAGCGAATGCCTTAAGAAATAACTCTTCAGAACGGTTGATTGGAGATTCCTTGTTCTGGATGGTGTAACGGTAACATACTGGAACGTAAATCGGGAGCTGAGGGTTCGATTCCCGTTCCAGGACAATGTAATTTTCAAGTTTTCTGAAGCATGTAAACTTCCTTGATTAATTTGGCATCCATCGGCCTATAACATCCATTTGACTATCCTTTTCGTTTGTTCATTCTCAACACGGCCACTCCGTGACCCCCATTTTTACACCCCTGTCCAGCTCCTCGCAGAGTTACTTTTCATTGTCACACTTTTCTGTCCGATACCTTCGCGTGCCCCCTACTTTTACACTCCTGTGTTAAAGTCTTAAATCCTGTGCATCCCCGGGCCTATCAAATGTTCTTGGGTACCCCTTGAAAACAACCTCCATTAAGCTCAAGATGAGAGAATGTCTTGGTACCTCCCTAGAATGGTCATTGTCCATTTACCCCCTCGCAGAAAACTGAAGTCATAAAACCAAACTCGGTGATTCCCTCGGATGGGACAGCAAAGAAGCGGAAAAGAGTGTCCTATATCTTAACGCAGCTGCACAAATTGGGGAAAAAGGGACCATCTCCAAATAATCGCTAAGAAAAGGGAAAGGGAGATGATTTAACTCACCATATTCAAAATGGTTATTAAACTTAGTTTGCTGTTGTTAAAATCTATAATCCCCTGGTTACAGACCACTTTTTAGAGGTACTAACCACGGCTGACCGTGAGCACCCCTCAAGCCTAGTCGTCTCGGTAATGCCCAGTCGTTTGGCCATTACAAATACGCCTTTCTCCGCTGTCTTTCCCATCAGAGGAACAAGAATAACACTGATTAACAGAGCAGATCAGATCAGATCATATGTAGAGGATTTTAGGAAGGGAGTGTCTGACCCCAGGTCTTAAACAACCCTTAGAAATAGGAAACTAGGAGATTTGGGCTAGAGTGCCCGATAGGAAAGTGACACGGAAGTGAGGTAGAAAGGGGAGGAAGACGCCCTTATTTATTACCGGCGGGGGCAGTGCCCAGGGTCCGACGGCTTAACGTGCCCATCCGACGCACGGCGGGTATTTAGTGGTTCGAGCGTTCGTACCTGCCCAGGATCGAACCTAAGGTTATCTCCGTGGCAGCCACGAACGCTGACTACTAGGCCACCCGCGACCTTGACACTGATTAACAGAGCTCAATACCATGTGCTATTTATACCGTATCATGACCTTCACGCGCCGTCGTTTACCAATAGTTGTTTCGATTTGCATAAAGACGCGCTGGTCATAATGTTCTGGTTCTTCAGTGCATATGACTATTACACTTTTTTTTTTGTTTACCGTTTCTTATGGAAATTTTTGGTTATCTCTCGTGATACTTTCTGAACATGTGTCACGTGGGAACTCCCACGAGTTTATTTCTTTTCTTTAAGAATTCACTGGCAGTTTGTCAAGTCACGAAATGGAATATATATACGACCTTGCTGCTGTTAAAGGAGGCAGTGGAATGAATTGTGACAAAGTTAAATTGTCAACTCGAACTATCATCGAGTTATCCTTGTGTTGGGCTTTAGTTTTCAAGTCGAGCCTTTGTGTGTTAAACGTTTCAAGTTAGGTATTTTCTACTAATTCGTTGTCAAATTTGGGTCATCATTCTTCATGCTACTATCACTGTTTCGTGTGAAGCTTTGACCTTCCGATCGAATGAAGAAATTGCAACAAGAGCGTAATGCGTAAGCGACTTCTTTACTTTCAGTTTGCGCTATGTCATTGTTTATTGAACAATGAATAAATAGCCTTATGACTTATTTCTGCTGGAAATGCTGGCCTGAAACTGCCTATATTATGGACTATATAATATATTTACAGAGGTTCTTGAAATACTCTTAAGCAGCAGCTTTCCCATTCAACCTACGCAGCTGATATGGTACTTTTCAAACAATGTTTTCAAAGCAGCGCGATAAACAAAACCTTGGCATTAGTGGTTTAAAGTGGTTTACCGACCTTCGCACTTTCCTTTTCTAATATTAAACGGCGTTGGTTTACCATGCACAGTGGCTCACTGCCAAAAACTTCTCCTGATGTGTTTTGAATCCTATCAGTTCCTGCTCAGCTGCACACAAACTGCATGTAGTTCCTCCTCCCAATGAACAAACTGCGACGTAATTGAACTGGTTGCATAACAGGAAAAGGTACCAAGCATCGACATTCATTGTTGACGTAAGAGTCTTATGCCTTCTAGGCATGACCTGCGTAGCTTTATCTGACAATTGTTTATTTTCATTAACAAATAAACAAACGTTATAAATTGTTTTAATATATTTAAATAAATAAACTTTTGAACTAAGTACGATTTACTGCATCGTGATTAACTGATCTTTAGCCAGCGGTTTGATACAAATCTCTTTGTTTAAAAGTGACGTGGTTATTCTGCTGCCTTTGTTGTTGTTGTTATTATTATTATTATTATTATTGCCATTCAGAGGACAGCGAGAGCTTATTTAGAGGGGCAAGGCAATGGGCCTTCGCCCTACCGAAAGTGTTACATTTTTTAATGTTTTTTGTTAAAATGAGATTCACAATAGAAAAAAAGTGCTTTAATTTAATAAAAATTCATCAACTTTCATTAGAAAACAATGGTTTAATTGTTTCTTCTATTTTGTCCTGGTGAATCAGAAACTATCATTGTTTGTCGCCCCCCTTCCGAAGAAAAATTCTATATACGCCCTTGGTGGACAGAGATACAAATTCGAACGGAAAAAAATATCTTCGCAACGGAAAGAGGAGAGCATAATCAAGATTTTGTATTTCTCTTTGTCTGTCTGTAAGCCTTCCTGGTTATGAAGACAATACCTCTGGTTCTAAAAGATGAACTGAAAAAAATAAAAATAAAATAAAATGGTATCGGCCTTGAGCCCCCTCCAGGAGCACTATTCTGGGAGCACTTTCCTTTGTGTGCCTGTCTGTGGATGCGATGTCTTCACTTTCGGGCGTAGAATTGGGAAAATATTTTTTTTAATTTTATTTATCCCCTTTTTTTTTTTTTCAGATAAAGCAAGCGCTTCCTGCGTTTAAAAAATTTATGGGCTTTCCTGTGCAAACTGGGAAATCTTTTCTGTTTTCGCTACTAATTTGTCTTTCCAAAAGTAGTGCCACGACCTTGATTCCGCGTCTCAATTATCAAGATACACGCCGTACGTTGCTAAACTGTCTTTGTCCGACATTTTAAATTTAGGCTCTTAAAAGTTTGCTAATAGCTTTTGAAAAGTAATTTCAAACGAAAAAATGTGAAGGTTCATTCTCTTTCGAGAATCTACTTTCCAGAGAAGTTATGAAAGAATCCAAATACGCAGTGTAGGTAGATGGGCGGTAATACAGAGGATTCTCACACATTTTTAGAACGTTTTCGATAAGAAATTACAGAAAATTAAAGGTCAAAGAATTGAAACTGGCAACAGTGTGTTAGATGAACACGAAAGAAACATCTGCTGCAGTTAAATATCGTCTGCTACGAAAATGGCGCACCTAAACAAGCTGTGGATAGAAGGTTATGTTTTTGCTCTGTACGTACGAAGAGAAATATTAGTATTCTGTAATTGAAAAACGCTGTGAAAATCATGGAATTAGCATTTCTAAGTGTATAATAAGCAATGTTATTAATAGTAGAGGTAAAAAATCGTCAAGCGTTGCTTTTAACAGGAGAAAGAAAACCAAACGAATATTCAAAGAAGGTACGTACTTTTACGATTATTTCATAAGTAAGGTCTTTGGTCTTAAAAGAAATTCCACTGCCCAAAGAGCAATCGCTAAGTCGTTAAAAATCTCTGTATCAACTGTAAATAATGATAAACAAAGATTTGAATCTGAAAATAATAATAATAATAATAATAATAATAATAATGTTCACCGCCGTTCGCCTAGGCACGTGGCTGAGCGCAGAACAAGGTGTAGACTTCTTTATGAAAATTACTTAGC
This sequence comes from Macrothele yani, assembly GCA_039090855.1. NCBI lineage: Eukaryota > Metazoa > Arthropoda > Arachnida > Araneae > Macrothelidae > Macrothele > Macrothele yani. Next base: position 66,909,956 of record CM077016.1, on the reverse strand, counting down.
CGGAGACAGATGGAAATTTATTGTGACTATTGATGAAGCAAGGATCTACCTGTTACCGCGGAATTTTCTATATCCCCGTAACATTTAAATTTCATCCGTATAATTTTGATCATTTATTATTTTTTTTATTTTTACTCTAAGGCGGTAGGAAATAAATATTTAAATTGCCAAAATAGAATATCAATGATTAAAAATTACTTTCCGGTGAAGCTGAGCCAGGCTACCCGAAAGTTTCGGTTGATAATTGATCAGTCCTAATTGCACTCAAGCCAAATGAAAAGGGGAAAATTATATTTTTTTTTCTCTCACGGAAACTTGATGAAAATCCCAGATGGGAAGGAAGAGAAAGGAAGGAAAGGAAGACATTCACAGTTCTTTTTTTTTTTTTCACGAAACTCAAGGAAGAGAAGTATAATAGCGGTAGTCTCGTAGCCGAAGCTGAAGGGAATAGCAGGAGCGCAATAAATCCTTTTGGGGGCGTCACCCCTTTTCTCAAGCAACGCTTGCCAGCATCTCTGCATTGTCCAGGGTAGCGACAAAATTTGAGATAAGTCACGTCGCCGGAAATACCTACGTGACAATCTTCGCTTCTAAGTAGCTAGGCGAGGTCAATTAACAAAAAGGTGCGAGGACAAGTTGACAGCTGAAAGAAGACATAATTTTTGGGAAAGTGACCCGCACTGAACGGATGGCTAGCGAATCGCATAGCAGGACTATCTGTGAGGGCCAATGACATAACCCGACGCGATTCGGACGGCCGGGCCATCACGCCCCAAGATGGACACCGGACACGGGAAAAACATAATTATTAACTGAATGAAGACTAAGAGGAGAGACGACTACACACAGACTCTAAGATAACGACAGAGGGAACACTGGGGAATTGCAGTCTGAGCAGAAGAGAGGTCTCAGCGGTTTCGGAGGAGAGATGTTTCCAAGATAGAGAAATGAGGTAGTAAATATTTTAGAGCATAGTCCATATACCACCAATTAAGATGTAGAGCTGACTCTACGACCAGCCGGCCACCCAGTTTCGCGATCGGGGCTTCTCAAGGAAAAGAGGGTATGATGACATTTGTCTTACACATTTCTGATTCGTGCCTCATAGCTTTGCATGTGCTATGCAGGACTAGTTAGCCGAAAGTCTCTCACATAGTGCATTAACAATTTTTTCCTCTGGCGCACCGCGCCGAGTTTAAACCAGTAACTAAAGTTTAAAGTCCGTTATATAATATTAAGTGCATTATACCCGTTTGAAATTAAAACTAAATTGTTTAGCTAAAGCAAGCAACCTCACCGGTACATTGTACCTAGCTTTAAGACCATATTCTAAAAAGAAATAAACAGTTAAATTTTAATTCACGTGTCACTCAGATCATTTCTCCAAATCTCATTAGAGTTCAATTTGTGATTTTATTATTGTTATTCATGCAACTTTTTATTTTAACTTCTTTGCGGCATATGAATGAGCATGGAAACCCCATGCTGATTCATATGAAACACAACGCGATGCATTTGTCGACCCTGAGCTTGGAGACCCTTAGTTAGGGAATCCAAATTCATTGTTGATACCACTAGGCGAAATTTTGGGGGTGAATTGATTAGTATTGAATTTTGACCTTTTTAACTTTTACCCACTACGGCGAATAAGACGTAGTAGTGGTTCGCTGATACCCGACAGGGAGCGGTAATATACCTAAACGACTGTAACAAAGAAAAGTCGATTTACTATCGCAAAAGAGCAGAAAAAGACTTACAAACTTGGTTCCAAGAATCCAAAGAAAGTTTTAGTGAAGGATTCAAGTTTATTGATGGTTTCATACAATGGGAAATTAAAGTTAAGAAAAGTTGAATGCTAAAATCAATTCTACATATTACTAAAATAATGTTTGATCTCCTATATTTAAAGAGGAAATGCCATTCCTTTATCCACAGAGCCTTCAAAGAGTACAACTCCATTAGGATAAGGCTACTGGTCATGCATCTAAATCTACCACTCTATTTCTTGAAAAAAGAGAATTGCATCAAGTCTATACCTCTTGCTGATATTCCTTCAAAGTCCCCTGATGTGTCACCAATGGACTATTGTGCTTTCGGACTGCTAAAAAATACTTCGTAAACGCAGACCTAAAACAATGATTGGACTGTGGAAAGTAGCGGAAGAGGAGTGGAATAAAATACCACTACCAATTTTAAGAAATGCCCTGTTATCTTGGAAATCTAGATGTAGATTCATATCAGATAGAACATTTAGTAAAGAAATTATTTTATTTTAAACATTAATTATATTGCTGGAAAATCGATTATAAAAATCTGTGAGCATCCTTTGTATTCTTTCGCTGAAATTGATAATGCATTAGGTCTATGCACTTGTTTAGCCGCTTTGGGGAAGAGAAAATGGATTTCGGCAGTTGAGAGGTCCTCTGCGACGGGCGAGGACTATGGCGAGCGCGGTTTGTCGTAGTGAGCGCTGTACAAGGCTGCGGATTCAGCCTCCAGTCTTTAAAAAACAAAAACAAAAACGAAATTCATCATTTCTCCATTCTTCCTTTATTTTTTAATCTTGGGGATTCCGCTTTCCGGGGGGAGGGGATCACTTGATCTTCCTTGACCTTCCCTGTGGGCGCGCATGACTGAGGACTTTTTGCCTTGTCCTTTATAAAGAGCGCAAAGATTATTTAGCTACACTAACTCATGTAAACATGGAAAAATAGAGAATCTCTCGGAATTCAAAACGGTCTGCAACGGGAGACACGATTAACAAAACAAAAAGAAAATACTGGTTTCTCAAAAGCAACCATTTCAAATGCGTTTAGCAACTGGAAGACAAACCAATATCCAAAAAGCGTAAATGTGGCCGGAAAACTCGAGTTGAAGAGCCGGATGGTTGTTCTGTGAGGAGGATTGTACAGAAGAGCTATTCCAGTGCGCAGTAATTGACTAATGAATTCAAACAAAACCGGAACCAGCCTATTTCGACCCGACCTATGCATAGGGAGTTAAAGAAATCTACCCATTCGGAAGCGACTTATCTCAACAAAAACATAAAAATCCGCTTTCACTGGTGCTTCGAGAACGCCGCGAATGGACAGTTGAACAATGGAAGAAAGTAATGTGGGAAGATGAATGACGCTATACATTGTTTGCACAGATGATCGGTAGAGAGTGTGGAGCGATGGACTCGACATGCCTTGTGAACATAATCCAAGCATTAAGAACTGTGATGGATGTTCTGCTGTGGGGGGTGTTTATGCTATGGGGGCAGAGCTCATTTAAGAGGAGGCCTGCAGCCCCGGGCCCCGCATTTTCAAGGGGCCCCAGAATTATGCAGGATGCTTGAAGAATTGACAGAGTTATACAGTTTTTTGTTGGGTTTTTTTTTTCAAATAGTACAGCAAAAACTATAAGAAACTGCCTTGTAAAAAAATGTTCTATTTCTTTTCCCTTTTTCATCAGGAGTCCATAAATAGTATAATTGCCCCCAGTCCCTCCTCAAATCTTTCGAAAGCATTGCAGATGTTTTGTACACATCTGTAATTGGGGCAAATTTTCATACATTAAGAATTTGTTTGAATCATGATGTTTGAATCATGTTATTTTGTCCACTATTTTGATATAATTTCAACAAGTTGAACCCCCAGGGGGAAGGGGGCTTAAAGCAGAACTGAAATGGTGTCCCCTTTTTCTACCATGCATTTTTACATTCTCTTGCTAACACTGATTCGTCCATGAATTATGGGATACACACTTCAGTATGGCAGGGATATTTTTATGGCTTTCTTTTGGGAATGTTTTCTAAAGGGTATTCTTATATTGCCACCGATAGTGAAATCCTAGATGTGCCACTAATACTAGGGACTGAAAATAGTGCTCAGCCCCCGTGCCTCCTGTCTTCTTAAATGGGCTCGGAGGGGGGTTGCTATGGGAGATGTTCTGCTGATACAGACTAGGTCCACTGATAACAGTGAAAGGTTAAGATGACATCCAGGGATTACCACAATGCTGTAGTCGACCAAGTCTACCCTGCAGTGGTACGTTTTTTTTCCTGCATGTGATGGCATATTTATGGATGACAATGCAATAGTACATCGTGCCAGAGTCGTGAAACAATGGTTTGATGAATATGAGGAAGACTTTCGTCATTTTCCTTGGCTTCCTCAGTTGCAACCCTGGACTCATTAATTTCAGAGAAAGTTAAATTTAATAACTTTCTTCATTATCATTTTATAAGTTAAAATCATTTACTCTTTTGTTAGTCTTTGCGGAGATACCGAGACAGTTCCCTTTCACTAATTTTCTGCCAGCCGTGTAAATAAGACAAAAGGGATGACCACTCCTTCTACGTTTACAAACTCTATTGCTGGCCATCTCCCTCATTCATGAAGTTCAGTTTGAATTACTTTATTGCGTGAATGGTTAGTGATCTTATCGTTTTATAGTAGTTACAACGAAGTAAATTTCTCCGTCATTTCTGTCCACGCCAGGATTCGAACCCGGATCCCCTCATTCCGGAATAAGTCACTCTACCAATTGAGCTACGCGGACGTTTTATTCTGATTCCTATCTGCCTTTATGTCGTGTGCGTCCTTCTGGCAGGTACGTCACATCTCCTGGTACGTTACATAGTGTCAGGGCTCTCGCAGGGAGAGATTTCAAGCACATGGCCTTTTCTTACAACTTTAGGTTTTAATGACTGATATCACACGATGGGTCAAAGTGGCGATAATGGGCATTCAGCAATTGGCGAGATAGTTCCAAACAAGGGTAAATGGGAAAAGGACAGTAGCCCGCAGTTTTCTTAGGGAAAGAATAAAAGAGGAAGAGTTTTGATCTGGCTCTTGGAAAGGGAGTTTCAAAAATTTGCCCGTCAGAGAGAAAATGATTGGGGATATGCCCGAGAGAAATGCCGAGATGGGATTTTGAGGCAACCGAAAAAAGACACCTTATAGAAACAACAGGAAAACATACATGCGCGAGCAATTAAAAGCATACCAATGAAACCAGGACAAGCGAAATACGTGACATTTCTCATATACAGCATTGAGTAAAGAGCATCACTGAACAGGAGCAGATTTTCACTTTGCCAATAATTGATTTTTTTTTTCCTCATCTGGGGAAAATAGAGCTAAAACCCCGAAACTGCTGCATTTCCACACAAGCGAAGGATCGACAAATCCACGCAACAGGGTACTGAAAGAAACCCGGTGTCATAATGTTGTAACACAGTCGGTCCCCTGATCTGAAGAAAATGTGTGGGACATGATGGAAACAGCTGTTCGCGTCCATGTTCTCTTCCGTCAGCACTGACGTTGTTGCGCAATATTTTGCTGCAGAAACGGCTAATTTTGGATCAAAACGAGCTCAAGCATCTCATAGAGAAGCCATGCCCTTTCGCGTACTTGCTGTCCTTCGCAACAAAGGTGACGGTCTTAAGGGATTTGAAGTGCTGAAAATTGTAACCAAGGAAGTTAATTTTATTTCTGCGCGTGCTTTGAAAAATAAAAACAGTATTACGTAATTTACTGAGGTGAATTTCGTGTACATAGGACTACTAATGTACAACAACGTTCGTTAGCTTAGTAGAGGTTATATCCTTATATAAATGATTAGTTTAGTAGTCGAATGAAATTCGTCTGTTTTTGATGTACGGTTTTGTAATTTGATGTTTTTTCACAGATTTCTCCTCACATTTATATTGAACACCATATTACAGGATCGGGCAAAGCACTTGATGTTATTGTTTGATAACATAAAAGCCTTTGAAATCAAACTGAAAATTTTTAAACGGGATGTCGCCAATTGCATTTTTAAATATTTCCAAAACTTAAAACACTTGACAAATCTCGAAATTCATGACAAACATTTCAAATGCAATTTTCGAGTATCATTGATTCAACTACTGAACAACTTTCTTTAAGATTTACTAAGTTCAGGTGATTTGAAAAAACTGCAAAATTCATGAAGTATGCGGCAATGAAACATTAGACAAACTGGATTTAGAAATGTTTCAGTGGATTGATTTGTATAATTCTGAGCTGCAATTAATTGATTTACAAAGCAGCTCAGTTTGGAGGGGAAATTTTTTCAACTTAACTGAACTATCGGTCAGTGATTGGATTATTAAAAAAAAAATCGCAATTGTTTGTTTTTTTTTGGAGGTTTAACGAGTCACTGGTTCGAGGGAAGGGAGAGAGCCAGTGCCGTAAGACAAACACAACATCCATGCCTCACCGGGTTTCGAACCCGGACCCCTTTCGGGCGAATGATCAGAGGTCATCGCTTAGATAACGGCGCCACCGGGGCGGCGACAGTATTTTCATCGACATATTCATACAAGCCGTTGTTTATAGTGATCAACTTTGTCAAGTCTAATTGTAGGAATAAAAATAATGATGAAACAAGTGCTGCATGCATAGTTCTCAGAATAACCAACTCAGAAGTAGTGCGTCTGCCCTCAATTTAAATACACGGGTATACGAAGCTAAGGGCGAACCAGGTTTTGGCCTACAGCGTCGCACAGGAGCGACCTGGAAATGTGAAGTTCAAACCATAGGAACTCCAATATACTTACCGAAATGATGACGGAAACAACACTAACGCAACTGCAGATACTAAAGGTTATAGCGGAACTTTATTCAGAATTGTTTGCACAGCACTGGGTGTCATGATATAGATGCATCACTGCCAAAGATGGTACAATGGAAGAGGAGGTCCTCAGTAGGATATACGATCACCCCTAACGTCGATGATGCATGATTTGCACCGTCTGTCCATACTTGGCACTAGGTCGTTGATGAGTTCTTGCGGTAACACTGCCCATTCTTCCGTCAGCGCCGTCTTCAGCTCTTGGACAATTTCCGGTGTATGTTGACGTGCCGCAACGCATCTCCTCAGAGCGTTCTACACGTGTTCTATGGGGTTTAGGTCGGGGGAACGTGCTGGCCAATCCATCCGCTGAATGTCTTCGCTTTCCAACAGCTCATCAACAGCCACCGTATCACTGGGGGAGGGGGCGTTGTCGTCCATTAACACGAACTGTGGCCCAATGGCACCGCGGAACAGACGAATATGGGGAAGGATTACATCATTACAGTAGCGCGCACCGGTTACAGTACCTCATTCTCTTCTAGTACATGGAACTCCATACGTCCATGGATCAGAATTCCTCCAAATACGAAAAAACACCGCGGCCGTCATATTTATTCCTTTCATTGATGTTTAAGGGGGATACCGAGTGTCTATCTCACGCCAGATTAGCTGACGTCCAGAATCACCAGAGAGACTAAATCTACTCTCAGTAAAGAGTGCCGTATCCCACTATTCTGATGTCGAGTCCTTATGTTCTCTGGACCACTATAAACGGTGTCTCCGATGACCAGTTGTAATGGAACACATCGTACTGGTCGTCAGGCAAACAGTCCACCTTTGTGTATTCATCTGGTCCCTGTAAATTGCGGTAGGGTGCATTCTGTGCTCATATTCAGTTGTTTTGCAAGAAAGGTTACTTGCTGTCTGGTGTCGATCCCTCTTCGCCTGTAGGAACACATAGCGGTCCTCGCTGGGAGTGGTTTTTTGTGGATGACTACCACCAGTCTTTCACACAGCTGTACCTGTAATCCTGAAGGCTGACCACGCACGTGATACGATGCTATGGGCGATACCGAATTCTTGGGTCACGCTCATCACAGTTTGTCCCTCTTCGAGCCTCCAAATTATTCGACCACGAGTAAAATCATGAATATGTTCTCGACGGGCCTTTCGTCGTCTCTAGCTCACAACATGCACAATCGAACGTCTGTAATACTTAGCACACCGTCCGGTCATTCCGTTCAACTGACGCTATTGGACTGCGTGAGCGCATTTTTTTCTCACATCACGCAAACCACACGTCATCCTCCATTTGTTGCTGCTGTTCCGAGACACGGTCCTGAGTGAATTTGTGTTTGGGTGCAGCTGCTATTTACGGCGTTATTTTACTTTTTCCATTTCGTCCTTGAGTTTTGCACACCAGTATAATTGAAAGGTGAAAGCCTCTATATTTCTTATAATTGATTATTTTCTAGTGTTACCCTCCATTTAAATTTCCTTTTGCTTTCCAACATGGGAGCACTGTTTCCACATGTGCTATTATGGGCACGGCTCTCAAGAGTTATCAGCCTTTTGTCTCACATGAGTAATGCAGTTTCTGTCTCGCTACAGAGAACAAGCTCACTCATCAACCAGTTTGTACACAGCAAATGCTTTAGTAATTCGCTTCGGCAACTCTTTCCTTTTCGTCTCGGTGGCCCGGTGGTTGGAGGTGCGGGCTTCTGGCTAATTGCCTGTTTTTGGCCCGGGCTCCCGCATTAAGTATAGAAGGTACATGTGTCCTACGGCTCATTTTGAATCCCTTTCCTGGAACCATTGGCTTTAAATGAGACCCTTTATAGCCTTAGATGCTCACAGGAGTTGTGAAAATTCCAAAACAGCAACAGAAAAAAAAAAAAAGGGGGAGGTCCATTCCTGCTGCTTCAAAACTTTAGAATTCTTAATCTGGTGACAATTTCTGTGAACATTACAACCCAAAATTGCCGACTTCAGAAATCCTATTGGTGCTTGGTATTGAATGAGAAATCCACTGAGGGCAAGAGCTTTGGACACTAAAGTCCAACTGGTGCTCGAGTTCTAAACGAGAAGCCCACTGAGTGCTTGAGTTCTTGGTAAGTCATTTTAGTACTATAGCTCAGGATGTGAAGTCCAACTAGTGCTCGAGTTCCTAACGAGATGTCCACTGAGTACTCGAGCTCTGTATAAGTCCTTTTGGTATTGGAGCTCAGGATATGAAATCGAATGGGTGCTTAAGCTGTCAAACATGAAGTCTAATGAGAGATTTCTACTGTTCCACAACATTGCACCTTTTTATTTTTTTAGGCATACTCTTGATTTTTCTTAAGCACTTTTTCCACTTATACCTGTTTTAATTTTGGTCCCTAATTTTGATTTTAATTTTGGTTCCTAACTTTGTTTTTAATGTTGGTTTCTTAATACATGTTTTTAATCTATCTCCCTTTATCGGCTATCTGCCTTTATCCCATGTGCCCCGCAGGACGCATGAGATAAAGGCAGATAGCAGTGAGAGCACATGTCTGCATAGCTCAGTTGGGAGAGCGACTTACTCCGGAGTGAGGAGACCAGGGTTCGATGACCGGCGAGGACAAACTTCTACGTTGTAGGGAAAACAAGCTTTTGAACAGTTCTTTGCTCAAAAATAAGGGAAATCGAACTACATCGTGCTATGAGGGGAGGGGGAGGGGGTATTTTCCCCACGCACTGTTTCTAGTACACGCATTATAATGAACAGTTTCGTGTCGTCACACTATGGACACTGCAATTTGTGTTTTCGCTGACCAATGGGTATTTATCACTTAAATGATCCTGCGCTGCAGTGATTAGTATTTTTGTTTGTTTTTTTGTTCGTGGTGTTTCTTTTTTTTTTTTTTTTTGATTGGATTTTTAACGACCACCGTGAATAACTCAATGGGCTGTAAGCAGTCGCCCGTCCCTAATTTAGGGTCACTGGTTCCAGGGAAGGGAGAGAGCCAGTGCCGTAAGACAAACACAACATCTATGCCTCACCGGGATTCGAACCCTGACCCCGTTCGGACGAATGATCAGAGGCCATCGCTTAGACCACTGTGCCACCGGGGCGGCGTTCGTGGTGTTGGGCTCTTAAGAGAAGGATACAGAGACTGAAAACTGAAAATTTAAATTAGTACTTCTTCACAGTGGCGCCCATATGACTACTTTTAGGGGGGGGCTGAGAAAAATCCTTACCTCCTTCAAGGCTGTCAAACATTTTAGTAAATGTACAAAAATAATTGATACAATCAATCATTAATATCTTATTTTTAAAATTGCTTTAAAGAAAGGTTTCATCTTTTTTGGTGTTTTAAATTTATCAAAAATTTGGCTATACCAACGGCTGTGGGCGGCAGCCCGAGACCCCCCTTATGGGCGCCCTTGCTTCTTCAAGAGGGTCCTTGGAGGAGGGATGTGGATGTTTAAATTAATACTTTTCAAGAGGTCCACAAAAAGAGGGATGTCCACACTGAAATCAAAATTAATACTTTTCAAGAGGGTCGTCAAGAGCAGGATCGGAGCAAGCTTTTCTTGTCTGGAGGGGGATATTTGAAATTACGCCACCTGGAATTAAAAAGTTCCGCTACACCACTCAAAAAACACGCGGAAGTTACTTTCTCATTCCTACTTTATGAAAATACATTATTATCCTTCAAAAATCGCACTACTGGTTTTTTGACAATTTTATTTAAAATGTGCAGTGTTGGATTTAGAGTTACCGCGGCCCTGCATACAGCATCGGTTTCGGGGCCCCCTCATTTTGCCAGCCATCCTGTAAAAATAATGTTTCTCGTTGCCGCAACCTCCTCCACTCTAGTTTTACTTTTTCATGCATTAGTATGAGAACGTATTGTAATTGAAAAAAAAAATCGATTTCGACATTCCAGCAGAAAGGCACATTTCTGCTGAAATGTCGAAACCGAATTCTCTCCAACATGATTTGAATATTTTTACGGTGGTGTCTGTGCGTTTCTGTGGTCTGTTGCCACCAAAGCTCAAAAACTATTACAGCTATTAAGTCGAAATTTAGTATTTAGGGACTTTGTGACACCCTTGTGGAGAAGAAATACCGGAAGTTACAAGCCTTTGTTAAAGAAGAAAAGTCGGAACTTTACAAGTATGGTTACTGAAGCGCAGTAGCATTTTACATGTTACACTACTTTACTTGACTTTTAGGCCACATGCGATATGAGATCCGCTGTCGCATATGATCAGATTCCACCCCACTGACAGTTCATCTAAAAAATCTCGCTCATGTGCAAAAGTTAAGTAACAAAAGGTTTATTCGTCGTAGTAAGAAAAGGAATGAAACATAAGGTCTGAGACTTTTAAAGGGAGTATAACAAACTGTGACGGATATGTAAAGTAATGCATGACCGCATGATGGCACGCGTATGACGTTCCAGAGGGCGTTGCACATAGTCGTGAAGGGCGGACAGAAACAAGGGTATAAAACATCTTGGAGGCCGGGCAATCCCAGAGGTGGAAAGTTGGCTTCGTGTGTCTCGAATGGTTGTCAACGGGTTCTGGAGAAGTTCCGAAATACAGGAAGTGTTCGTAGACGACCTCGTCCAAGGTCAACTTCCGTCCCCAATAACTGCTTTCCTGCCTTAACTGATAGAAGCAACAGAAGCATGACATCTCGTCAGCTGGCTTCAGAGCTGACAGCAGCAACTGGACGATCAGTATCCCACTGGGCTGTGACCAGAAGGCCTCAGCAAAGCGACCTTTATGCCAGAAGGCCTATGATGTGCGTGCCGCTAACATCTTTCCACAGGAGCGAACGATTATGTTGGGCTCGGGAGCATCTACTACAGTGGTTTAACGTTCTCTTCACGGATGAGTCACTTTTCTCATTGCAAACGGATTCCCGATGTGTATTCATCTGGAGAAAAACGTGGCATGCGTTATCATCCATCAAACACTCGAGAAAATGTTACATATGGAGGCGGTGGTTGTATGGTGTGGGCAGGCATCATGCGTAAGCGACGAACCGACCTGCACCTGTTTTCCACAGGAGCGAACGATTACGATTGCTATCCGCTATCGAGATGCGATCGTAGCACCTTATATTCGTTTGTTCGTTGCTGCTGTCGACACAGAATTTGTTTTAATTGTTTTAATGCAGGACAGTGCCCGAATCCATACCGCTCGACTGGTGCTGGAATACCCTGAACGTGAAGGTGTTGTGCGGTCATGGAGTGTCCAGCAAGGTCTCCGGGCCTTAATCTTATAGAACACCTGTAGGACGCTTTAGGGAGACGAGTGGCTAGAGGTCTGCACTGGCTAGGCTGGCCCGCCAAACCTGAGCACTCGGGCCTTTTTTTAGGTTAGAGAACAAAAACAACAGGCCGGGCTTTTTCCCAGACACTTACGACTAGGCCAAGTCAACCCATTCTTTTTATCGCAGTGATAAAGACAGAAAAAAGTCGTGTTCCCCGATTTCCTAGTGTGTTTAACTGTTTCGCTGGCTATACTTACTTCCATGACATAGCCCAGTGCGTTATCAGAAAAGCAAGGAGGGGTATTCACAGTGTTTTTACCATCTGTAGGTATTAAGATGGTAAAACCACTTTGGGGCTTGTTGACATCAAAAAGATTCGACCCCGAGCGAGTGTGTGTGTGTGTGTTGTGTAGAGTGGGGAACAAAAGATGTCTGCAGTGGGGTGGGGGTGGGGGTGTGTTTTTGTATGAGATAGTGGGATGACATCGATTTTTTCTCCTATCTCTAATCTGTATAGGGATTGGCTTTTGTAGTAATACAGCTCACTAGTTCAGAGAAAGAGAGATTCTGAACGCGCTTAATCTTTATTTTATTCTCTTTTTAAAGGTTATGTTTTTCAATAATTGTCAAAGTTTAGTTAACATTTTTAGGCTTACATTCAACTAAATATTTTCAATAATATCTCATTTCATTATTTAATTTTCAGGTTTTAATAAAATGCAATAGAAAGACAAAAAATAATATCAAATGGCACATCACGGACCGGGCCGAGCCTGGCCTAATTAAGAGCTGCAATTGACGGGCCCATGGGCCGAGTGTCTGATATTTGAAACGGGCCGGGCTCACCAAATTAGGCAGGTGCAGAACTCTACGGGTGGCTGCCCTGAGACCCCTCCGAGAAACGTACAGGAGCTGCGAAGTGCTCTTGTACAGCAGTACGACAGACTGCCCTCAGAACTTATTGACTCTCTTTTGGACAGCATGCCGCGACGCTGTCAGTCACGTGTCACCATGAGAGGCTATCACACACCATATTAAGGCCAAAGAATGTCCTTCTGGTATGATTATTAATTTGTATATATATACACAACTTTTGCACATAAGTGTATTAGCGTGTATAGTAAAACCAGCTTTCCCAATATTATTTTACTTTATGGCAAGTCTTGTGGATGCCTCTAAACTGCGCTGAATGAGTAAAAAGAAATTTTAAGGGAAAGATGGGCGGTCTAAATACTGAATAAAGGGAGGGGGTATTCATTATATTCTAAGCAAATCTACCAGAAATAACCGCTCACAGTGTAGCATTAAGTTCTATCAAAATTATTTTTAGTGATTATTTAAGCTAGTCAGTTCATACTTGTAGATACATTCTTCGAGTTTCTGGCGGAATAATGCTCCCAAACCCAGAAAAGTAAATGTTATCCTTCGCTCTAGCTTTTTTTTTTTTTTTTAGGCCCTCGGGTATCGCGGGCCCCGCGCACGGGCTTCCCTGTAAATTCGCCTCCTGCGACATCTGGCGTATTATGCTGTTCTCAAGAAGTGGACATTTTTTCATATTTTCGAGATGTAGGCGTTTTTTCCTTATACCCTTTTGGTGGGCCGAGTGTCACTTGGCCATCACCGGTCTATGGGCTAGAAAAAGATTTTCTGCAGTCTAACCTGTTGAAACTGAGATATCGTTTCTGCATAGTGAAATTCTGCAAATACGATGTTTTGCTGATTTTTCTTAATGCAGCATTCATTGTATATGTTACGCAGGCTACAGTGTATATAACCCTGTCTAACAATCACTGACAATATGAGGCGCTGCCTTCCGACTATTCGTTCGAGATGGGCCCAGGTTCGAGTCAGGGGTTTATCCAGGAATTTTAAATTGGGAGGTGCTGAAAAAATGGGGGGCGGAGGGGATGAAAGCAAATTTTTCGAAGGCTGGAATTTTTTAGCGTGAGTATATTTTCGCTTTAAACCTTGGATAAAGGATGGGGAAAACATCAAAAGACGAAGAAATGTTGATTTTTTTTTATATTTAGGAATCTTTTTCTCCATAACTACAATCAGTAAATTTGTTTTTGTACTCTTTATTTTTGTACTCTTTATTTTTTTATCTCTCATGTTATCTCTCACGTATATAAATGCTTCCCTAAACAAGGCAAAAGAAGCTAAGTATCATACATGAGACCGGCAAAGGAACAAAAAAGCTGAACTTTTAAACTGGGTGAAAAACCAGAACGCGCGATGAGAAAATGTGAATATAATGCAGCACAAGCAAGATGGAATTTTTCACTGTAGTTTATGCAAATATTAAACTAGAGCATATCACACTATATTCAAAATATAAAATTACTGAATTGAAAACAAAATACAATGGTTTAAAAAAAATTCAAACACAGTTTTCTTTCGGGGGAGGGATTGTTTTGTTGTTGTACTTGCTAGAACATCAGCAATGTGCTGCCTTCTTCTCAGCAAGTTCCTCTGCATTCACTGCTCAATTTTTCTTTCTCTTGATATCATTCTCTTCCCATTTCTTCATTGTCGCTTTTCTTCTTTTATTCCCTCAGATGACAATAATTTTATTTATCATGCTCAAAGAACTTTCATTCTAAGGACCATGAACGCATGGTATCAAAGCTTTCACTATAGATAACATTGAGAACATGAATACTTTGCACCATGCATCAATTCTTACAAATTTTCAAACTTCGTCACTTCCATTTTCGGGAAATTTTCCCTCACTTATAAAGCTTAAATGCAAACATTTATGGGAAAATTAACATTTAACAATAACATATAATAGTAAGCACATCGCGAGGAGAAAAAATTACTATTACGGGAGAAATCTTTGCTTCGACCGACTTTCGTTTTTGGAAACTTTTTACTTCATTTTTAAACTGAAATGCAAGTATTAATGGAATAAAAGGATATTTACAAACAATACCGGGCCGAAGAAACATCGCGAGGAAAAAATTACGATTACGGGAGAAATCCTCACTTTGTCTAACTTCCGTTTTCGAAAATTTCAAAAGACGAAATTCTGTCCTCAAACAAAATGACCGCGCACCACCCCCGCCCCCTCCCCTACTACCACCACCACCACCACCACCAAGTTCTGCTCAGTTGCATATTGATCTCGAAAATTCCCCAAATGATAACAGTAATGGCGGAGTTCCTCGAACCTATGGAATAATCTCATTCTTGAAGACTCTCTACAAAGAAATCTTCGCGTCGTCTTAACTTCGGTTTTCGAAAGTCTTTGCCCACAGTTTTATGCTGAAATACAAACATTTATACAGTAAAAAGATATTTAACAACAATACTGGTCAAATCCAACACAGAGAAAAAAAAAAAAAAGAAAGAAACTACGATTACAGGAGAAATCTTCACTCCCGTTTAACTTCCATTTTCGAAAGTTTTAGAAAACTAAATATCGTTTCCCAGATGGAAAACGCCCCCCACCCCCTTAATCCTCAAAAATTTTCTCTTCATTTTTACTTCGATCTCGAGAATACCCAAAATGACGACAAAAAAAAAAAAAAAAGCGGAATTCGGAGAATCCGCGGAAGAATCTGATATATGAAGTATTTACATGGGTAGCTGAAACAGTAAATATTGATATTTTCACAAATCTTGTGCAAGATGAAATGATTCAGAAGTATATCGGAAAAAATTGTAGCAGACTAAAATGAGGAAATCTGTACGTGTACTGATGTTCATAAAAAAACAGAACACTGGAAAGGAGTCGAGTTACCGCTTTGTTTACAGGATATGCTAATCGCGCAATGTCACAGACCCGAAGCCGGCCGTTTTTCTGTTATAAGCGCCGCGCGGCTCATTCGGCCTGTCAATCCTTGTCACTAGTGGGTAAGGATGCCTCCTTGTCGTGTAAGACAGTCGTACAATCACATCAGCGAATTCGACAGAGGTCGCATTATCAGCATGAGATATTGCAATACTTCCGTCCGGGAGATTACCTGTTTTTGTGGTGTGCAGTGCATAGGCGCCAACTATAGAGGGGCAATGTGAATCTTGCCCCTCCAATGATTTTACTAGGGGGCAGTGCCCACCCAAGATTTTTGGTCCTGTTTAATTAAATAATCGCTTTAGCCTCATAAGGTGAAGCAAGCTCCACCTTACGAGGCCAAAGCGATTTATTTCCAAAAAATTAATAAATAACAAAATAAATAAAAAAAATTCCCATTCTAAGCATTGCTCATTTGATAAGAAACTAAACTTCTAGCCCTTATTAATAGTGTTTGACATGTTCTCGTGGTATGTGGTAAATGCTTAAAACAATTATCAAAAATAAAATAAATAAAATACAGAAACGTATAATCTCTAGCGCCCTTATTTATCTACGTATTTATGTTTTTTGCGCTTCTTGTTCTTTGTTTGAGTAACCCAGCTAATTTCTCATATTTTTTACTAAACTTTGGAAATAAAATCTCTCTGGATATTTTTATAAAATCACAGGTTGAATTTTATTTTTTAAAATATTAATATTCAGTAAAAAAATATTTCTGTTTCCTTGGTATTTTCTGCTGGTGAGCAATTGCAATTGCGTTTTAAAATATACGTCGAATCTCATAGTTTATCTTTTGCCCCCCCCCCCTTGTTTTATTTTCTTTCTGACAATGGAAGAGACATGCAACGTCTGATCTTTTCACGCCTGCCCCCGAATAATTTGGAGAAGTCGGCGCCCCTTGTGCAGCGTGTCCGTCGTGACAGCAGTGTGCAGGAAATTGTAAGAAGAAGAGCATAGGACACGAAGAGAAAGTTCTGAACACAGCCAACGCCGAGCACAACCATCTTCTCATGAGGATATCTTTGGGTGACCGTTCTGCATCATCACTGCGGTGGCCGGCTAGATCGTCGGATTTATCATCCATAGAAAATCGCTGGGACATGCTCAAACGACAGGTGCAGCGGTACGACCGTCCACCAGCAACTCTTGATGAACTTTGGACTCGGGTCAATACAGCCTGGATGTCTATTCCCCCTAGTCTGGGTACAGCAACAGAACAAACGTAGGAAGGTGCACTTCGTTGTCTCATTGGCAGGAGTAAAAACGCAAGCAACCAATTGGCGTGGGTGATGTGTGTGATAGCGGAAACACAGGCAGACAACCAGAGCAATAGCGCGTTTTTGATGTTAGTCCTAGCAAATTCCAATGTGTACGTTTGATGGATATAAAAAGGTTTGTATTGAAGTACCAGGTACTACTATGAGTTTAATACATACAGAAGCCATCTCTTAGACCACTGCGCCACCGGGGCGGCGAATAATTTTTGGAACAGAAACACTGTGTAAGGTTATTAATTAGCCAATCAGGATTAACGGTGCGCGGACTGATGCATGAACATGAATATCCATTTTATCACAAGGAACAAATTCAACAAAATATATTTAAATGGTAAAATTAATAATTATAAGACTTCATAATCATCTGTTTTACTTTCAGTTGTTTCTGATATGCCCAGTTTTTGTCAAATGACTGCTTTTAAACTTTGAACAATTGATGAGCTACACAAATCACCACTCTTTTCATCAGAAACGTGCAGCCCGCTAAATATCAATCAAAACAAGAAGAATTCTACCAGCCAAAAATGCGCTATTGCTCTGGCCTTTCACGCACGCCAATTGGTTGCTTGCGTTTTTATTCCTGCCAATGAAACAACGGAGTGGATCTTCCTGCGTTTGTTCTGTTGCTGTACCCAGACGCTAGTTATTCCCCAGGACACCATTCGCACATTATTTGATTCGATGCCTCTGCTCGTACAACAGGTGATACAAGCCAGAGGCGGCCACACCGATTATTAGCTACACCGCAAGGGCGGATTTCCGGCTAGGCGCACTAAGCGCGCGCCTAGGGCTTCATTGTTTGAGGGGCCTCGAAAACATATAATTGGGTTTTAAATTTTGTTTTGGTTTTCACGGACCGAAGCAAACCAATCCTTAAAGTGACTACTTCGTATTGTCAATTGATATTTGACTTTCTCATACTAATAACATATTTTTTCTTGCTGTTGCTGACATTTTGAATTTTCTAGTTCTTATCGATGTACGTGTTTTGAAAGGAACGGTTAAAATAATTTTGACTCCCTTTTAGTGGTAGGTAAAGGAGGTATTCACGCTTCCCACACTTTTCATTGTTTAAGGAGAATTCTTAACTGGCCTGCTGTGCTATAAATTGCTTTCATGGTACTTCCAACCAAGGGTACTACTACACATCTGTGTTGGAACCTTCCCACCTTGGATGAAGAGTGCTTGAAGAGTGCGATGAAGAGTGCTTGTAAAAACTTTCCTGATGATCGGGGGTGATTGCTGTTAATTGTTTTTTTCCATCGTGGTACGATAACCAATGAAGAAAGAAATATTCTTCGTAGGATAATCAAATTCTTTCTTGGCCCTAATCCCTCTAAACCATCCTAAACCAAAAGAGTTATTAATATTCAGGCTGAAAAAGTAAAAAAATTCGAGAATATCACACTATCTTTTTCTTATTTAATAGTGCTAAAAGTAATTTATGTTGTATTGCAACATTTTCTCATTACATTCTGCTCCCCTGGTTTAATACTGATAATTATCAAGTATTCTCACCTTTTCTATTCCTTAAATCGACTTAAAACTAGCTTTTCAAAAAGCAATAAAAAGTTTCAATGATGATCTTACTCAAAAACCTGCAGTTCCTACTTTTCCATTTTCAAACCAGATCTGTTGCATTTAATTCGTATGCTTCTGTTTTTGACAACTGCAGTGCAGGTATAAATGGGATACTGGTATCTAAAGTGCCAAACTTAATATCCATTGATTTCCTATTAGCCTTAAAATTCTGTTTCTGATAACTGCAGTGCATGGAATATGTAAGATATTAAAAGTGCCAAACTTAATATCCATTGATTTCCTATTAGCCGCAAAAATATTTGAAATAAAAATCAAAAAGTTCGATGTGCACGAACAGACAAAATTATTGCACTGGAACTGTTTCTTACAGAACGTTCTAATAATAGGAAGATATAATGGCATTTTAAAAAGCGTAAAAACCTTTTTCTTGACTCCCCCCCCCCCTTTTTTGTTAATCTGACGGATGAAAATTTCTGAGGGGGTAAGAAAGGGGAGGGGCCCCTGAACTCTTAGCGCCTAGGGCCGCAAAAGAACTAAAGTCGCCTCTGCTACACCGACGCACCTGGTTACGCATGACACCGAAATGCTAATCATTTGTTCTGCATTGCCTAGTGAACAACATATCCTGTAAAAATCAAAGTCGTAGCTATACTCCTTTCAGATGTTCTGTTTTTTAAGTGTGTGTATATACTCCTGAGGATTGGAACAACGCTACAATGATCCTGCTACATAAAAAAGGTGACATCGAGGATCTCATGAACTACAGACCTATCAGCCTCCTATCAGTGGTTTATAAAATCTTCACTAAAGTTCTTTCACACCGCTTGAAGGTAACACTGGACATGGCTCAACCGAGATAACAAGCTGGATTCAGGAGTGGCTACTGCACAATAGATCATATCCACGTACTGAGAGAACTAATTGAAAGAGCGAGGGAATATAAACTTCCATTGTGCATGGCTTTTATTGATTATGAAAAAGCCTTTGATTCGGTGAAACCATCAGCAGTTACAATGGCTCTGAAATCCTGCGGTATTGAAGATGCATACATTAATATTATTAATAACATCTATGAAAATGCAAGTGCAAAAATTCGGCTGTTTGAAAATACAACACACATAAAATGGGAAAGGGAGTGAGACAAGGTGACACCATATCTCCGAAGCTCTTTAATGCCACATTGGAAAAGGTCTTTCAATCACTGAACTGGGAAAACAAAGGGATAAAGATTAATGGAGATTATCTAACCCACCTTCGTTTTGCTGATGACGTAGTCATGTTGCAACTACCCCATCAGAGCTGCAGAGTATGATCCAGGAACTTGCTGACAAGAGTAAGGAAGTGGGATTAAAAGTGAACTTTCAGAAGACAAAAGTGGTGTTCAATGCTTTTACAAGAAATGAAGATTTATCGATTGATGAAGAAAAGTTGGAGATAACAGACACGTACGTTTATCTTGGACAGCAGATATCAAGTGAGGGTCACATTGATGAAGAAATTAATCGGCGTACAAAACTTGCCTGGAGAGCTTTTGGAAGAAACAGCATAATTTTCAAGAGCAATATGCTATTATGTCTTAAAAGAAAAGTGTTTGATCAATGCATCCTTCCAGTGCTTACGTATGGTGCAGAGACGTGGACCTTAACTAAAAGAGACATACAAAAGCTGCAGACAACTCAAACAGGCATGGAGAGGTGCATGCTTGGTGTAACCAGCAGAGATAAGAAGAGGAACTCGTGGATCCGAAAAATGACAAGAGTGGAAGACATCATGATCAGAGTAAAATCCCTGAAATGGCAATGGGCTGGACATACTGCCAGGACAGACCATCGATGGACAGTCGAAATTTTAGATTGGATTCCAAGGGACAGGAAAAGACCCAGAAGAAGACCACATGGGAGATGGGTGGATGAAATTCGAAAGTATGCGGGAGTGACCTGGAGGAGACTGGCACAAGACACACTGTTGTGGAGGAAACTTGGGGAGACCTTCGTCCAGCAGTGGATTGATAATGGTTGAAAATGATGATGATGATATACTGTATATACAGTCATTGGAAGTAGCACGCTTCTTTTAGAGTAGCGTGGCATGTAGCATCGCTACAAATCGGAAAAGGTAGTTGTAGCAGTAGCACGCTACAAAATAAAGTAGCTTGTAGCGGAAAATCACGCTACAAATCGTACTACTTTTAAAAAATTGGTTAAAAATTGTATTCTTCAAATCACGTAAAATTTCGAGACTTCCTGCAGTGTAACTGGCTGTAACATGGAGTCCGACAGTGCTCTTCCTACAGAAACATACCTGACTTAACTTGCATTGTGAAAGATCGCCAAATTGTTAACTGGGAAATCTCAATTACACAATGAAGAAATAAAAGACAGCGAGTACAAGGCTGCTTTGTTTTTTGTTGTTGTTGTTGGTTGGTTGGAGCGTTAACAACCATAATGAGCAACTGAATGGGTTATAACCAGTGCCATAAGACAAACACAACATCCATGCCTCACCGGTATTCAAACCCGGACCCAATTCGGAAGAATGGTCAAAAATCAGCGCTTAGATCACTGCCCACGTGGTATGCTACTAGTGGTTTTATTGAAGACCGTTTCTTGATTGCGAGATTCTATTCTTTTAGTCAAAGAAAATTAATTCACAGATATACTAGAATGATACATGGCTTTTAATTGAATTCCCTGGGCTTTTCAGCTAGTCTGTCTAGCTTAAAATATACACCACTGGATGTGTCAAAATGTGTTACATATACAGAGATAAAAACAAAGATAAATTACTTGTGTAATTTATCTTGGTTTTTAACTATCAATATGTATGCAATAATGTAGATGATGTAAATATCAACCTCAAAATTTGCACATTTAATTTTAATCTAATCGTAAAAAAAGTAGCTGAAAAGTAGCAAAACTCTCTACTTTTGAAACAAAAAAGGAGTGTAGCTAGGCTACTTTTCAGAAAAAGTAGTTGTAGCTGTAGCAAGACACTGTTTCAATAATGTAGTTGTAGCAGTAGCAAGCTACTTTTAAAAAGCACTGTATATACAAAAGCTGTTCCATAAAAACGGAGAGTATTTTTTCGAGTTGGCAAGAATGTGAAGAGAAAAATTAACTACGCAGACGACTAACTGAATTAAAGAAGTATCTATGGCAACAGTTATTAGCCGTGGCAGACGATTTTGGTTTTGTTATTGCGCAGTTGTTTAAGGTACGTCTGCATTTCGTCATGTAGCTATATGGAGGTGAGTGATTCAGAGTTAAGAAGTGAAATGTGTTGTGCAATAAAATGTTGCTATCGTTTGGGTAAAACGGCTCCAGAAACAGTTGATTTAACGAAAAAAACTTACGAAGATAAATGTTTGGGTGAGTCAACGATTTTTAGATGGCACCGTGATTTCAAAAAGGGCGTTTGTCGGCAGAACTCGCTTCTAGGCCTGGTCGACCGACAAGTGTTGTTGCGGAGCGTATTGTTAACACTGTTTGGGCAATCCTGCAAGAAGATCGGCGAATGACGTGTGAAGACATAGCGGCGTCAACTAATGTTTCAAAAACGTCGGCATTCCGCATTCTACGCGACAAATTACTGCTGCAACGTGTGTGTTCCAGATGGGTACCTCATCACCTAACGAGAGAACAATTGTTAGCCAGAGTTCATATGTGAAATGAGTGAAAACAAATGGTTGCAAAGGATCCGAACTTTTTAAGCACAGTGGTAACTGCCGATGAAACATAGGTCCACTATTCGCGCAACGAGTGTCTGGAAACACACATGCTCGCCTCCTCCGAAAAAAGTCCGCCAAACAAATTCTTTGATCATAAAGGTGTAGTCTACCAGCATGCCGCTCATCCACAAATTAGTGTCAATGCTGAGTATTACATTTCAGTTTTGAAGCGTCTGCGACGACACATATGGATTAAGCCACCTCGGAACTGGTGTGCAAGTGGATCCTACACAATGATAACGCAAGCCCACAAGTGCTGCTTGTGTTCAACGCGAAGTTTCTTTCGAAGTGCAGTATTGAAATCATGCCACAGATAGCCTACAGTCCTGACCTCGCCCCGTGCGATTTCTGGTTGTTTCCAACAATGAAGGAGAAGTTCCGTGGCGCAACATTCAACACAGATGCTGACATTATTCAAGCTGTACAGGGGTCGCTAAAGAAGCTTCCACAAAATGCCTTCGCTACATGCTTTGAAAAGTGGACTGAACGATGGAAGCGTTGCATATCGTCCGAGGGAAGATACTTTGAGAAAGAATAACATATATTTTGCTGTATTTATGTTTCTTCATTTTGTGTGATTTTACTCTCAGTTTTTATGGAACGGCCGTTGTATATATATATATAATATACAATTTTGCGTTACATAATTTAAAAATATAATCACCACTTATTGAAGTTGTAAACGCCGGTTGCAAGTGCCTGGAAGAAGTGAAAATATTGTAACCATATCATCATAATTAAGAGATATGTTTCTTTCATTTGCCAAAACAGCTAAAGATGAATCTTTCTTCTCCCATTGTACTTCGAAGATAAGTTTTCAATCTTCTCGGATATGAAAAGATTGTTCACAGCTGGCTGAACTCATTGGCACAGTCTAGAAAAGCTTAAACAGTAATGCTGTTACAGGCAGTAGTGTAATGTTAATTGAAAAAGTACAGAAGCACGCGGTGTCTTTACGTCTTCAGTACCTGTCCCTTCCTAGCCCCCCCCTCACACACACACACAATTCTGCCTCTCCCCATTTTACTTTATGATATTTATAGTATAAGCAAGTGTAATGATCCGTCGAAATCAGACTTCCGGATTAATACGTTTTGGCATTCAAGAAATAAGATTTTACCATTTGGGACTGCCAAGTGAGAATGGATTTAAGAGACTGACTACCTTCAAACAAACATGGGACGTTAATTCCACTAACTGCGCAGTTTTGCTGTTGTTGTTGCATTTTTTATTGGAAAATAATTATAGGACATTCGCATTTAAAAAAGAAAACAAATTATGCTGTATAGCGTTTACCGGAACGCGTGTCGGCTAGAAATCAGAAGTACCGGAACACCATTCCAGCCCCTCTACTCTATTGGTTACAGGGCATACATTTTTAGATTTTTTTGTCTAAAAAAATTCAAGAAATTTTTAAAATTGGAATTTTCCATGTTTGCAGATTTTCCCATTGAATGACTAAATTCGTTTTTATTGCACAAAAATTTGGGCACCCCCTTTTTGCCGCCTATATATATAACTGACTGATGACGTCTTGCACGGAAAACGTCAGTTCATCACAGTTTTTTTTTTTTTTTCAGGTTTAACGACCACCGTGAGCAACTCAATGGGCTATAATCAGTCGCCCGTACCTAATTCAGGGTCACTGGTTCCAGGAAAGGGAGAGAGCCAGTGCCGGCAAACACAACATCCATGCTTCACCGGGATTCGAACCCGGACCCAAATACAACATCCATGCTTCACCGGGATTCGAACCCGGACCCCATTCGGACGAACGATCAGAGGCCACTGCGCCCCCGTGGCGGCCATTACAGTTTAGAAAAACACAAAATCAATTACTTCAATAGAAAGCAAACAATCAGTTAAAAAAATGTACTTGAACAGATTGATATAAGTTAGGCAAAAGTGCTTATCCTTGTTTACAAGTATACTAAATAACGATAATTGGAATTAGTTACCTTTAATGGGCTGGGCTGTATTTCGCTTTGATCCAAATAAATTTCAGCTTCGTTGCAGGAATGCTCGAAATAAATGAAGTACGAATTAAATAAAAAAAAAGAAACAAAACAAACCCGTAGCAGCTGTTTGGCACAAAGGAAGTGATGTTTTCCTCTCTACGGTCAGTTGATTATTTATCTGTTTTCTCGGAAGAGCATGGCTCAATCACCGCTTTTGCATGGAATTCCTTCCAAGGCCACGTTCCCATCTCCCGCGCAAATATCCTTGCGCCATTGGCCCTAGTGGCGAAAGAAAGGTTACAGTGAAAACAGGAAGGGACAATGGAAATAATCACGTGGTTCTGCTCTTCAGTGAAAGCGTTCTGCGATGAGGCAGCAGATAACAGCCGGTCGCGGTGACTCAACTGCGAACAATGCTCTCGATAATGCAGCTTCGAAGTCAGCAAAGAATAGACAGCAGATTGCCAATCACCGCCCAATCTGAGTGACCTATCTCCATCAGTTATTACCAAGCTTATTGATTATTATGACATGCTTTGTAGGCGATAAGTATTTGCTGCACTGGGACAGTTTCACAGCAACTAAGACCAAAATTTTATAACCATCCTCGCAGTGGTGTAACTACAAATTTTCGACTGTTAAGCGAAGTTATAAAAAGTCCTCTCCCCCTCGCCCTTGCTGTATATAAATATTTTTTTTATTGGAGGTTTAACGACCACCGTGAGAAACTCCGTGTCCTCCACATTCGCTTATTCTTGATTGGCCTATTCTTCGTTCGTCAAAAGTTAATGGGTTCCGCCATTTTAGGCGAGGGAAGAATTCTTGATTCGCCTATTCTTGCCTGGCCTACAACTTTCACCTGCTAGAGGGGAGGGATTCACCTGGAACAAATTTCTTGATTCGCCTATTCTTGATTGGCCTATTCGTCGTACGTCGAAAGTTAATGGGTTCCGCCATTTTAGGCGAGGAAGGAATTCTTGATTCTACTATTCTTGTCTGGCCTACAACTTTCACCTGCTAGAGGGGAGGGATTCACCTGGAACAAATTTCTTGATTCGCCTATTCTTGATTGGCCTATTCGTCGTACGTCGAAAGTTAATGGGTTCCGCCATTTTAGGCGAGGAAGGAATTCTTGATTCTACTATTCTTGTCTGGCCTACAACTTTCACCTGCTAGAGGGGAGGGATTTACCTGGAGCAAACTTCTTGATTCGCCTACGTCGAAAGTTAATGGGCCGAGAAAATGCTATTACATTAATTCGCTTAAACTTAGACGGAGTGATTTAAAAAAAAAGACATCTTTTACCTCTCGTGATTTTTTTTTTATCGAAACACTAAATCTGTCGTGTGTTAAAAAAGGACAATTTTTCCCGTGAAAAAAAAAAAAAGCTAGTTTTATCCCTAGGGTTTGAAACTAGTTTTATTTCTTTAATCGAAAAAAAAAGCCAAGTGAAAAACAAAATTGTGCAAAACATTTATAATTAAAAAAAAGGGAAGGTGGATTCTATTACGTTATTTCGCATAAGCTTTGACGGAGTGATTTAAAAAAGATTCATCTTGACCTCCCGTGGTTGTTGTTTTTTTAATCAAAACACTAAATCACCAAAACTTTCGTACGTTAATGTAGGAGATATCAAATGATGAGTAAAAAGTAA
The DNA here is from genome assembly GCA_039090855.1 of Macrothele yani. NCBI lineage: Eukaryota > Metazoa > Arthropoda > Arachnida > Araneae > Macrothelidae > Macrothele > Macrothele yani. Next base: position 66,884,157 of record CM077016.1, on the reverse strand, counting down.
AAAACAGAAGGTAGTCCTCACAGGTAGTCGTCAGCGTGATTAAGGTATTAAATGTGTCCAATGAAAATCGAGAGAAACTATAGTGAGGGGTGGGGGAGGGGTTATGTGTGTGTAAGGCAGAATTCAAGAAAGCACTGATAATGAAAAAGGTAAAGAAAAATAAAGGGTAGAGGGATGTTGATGCGGGGTCCGGACTAAATTCAACCGGACACTGGTCCATTCGGATATATAGCCCATTGAGTTGCACACGGTGGTCGTTAAACCTCCAATCAAAAAAAAAAAAAGATATTTTAGTCGTGTCTGACAAATTGTATTGTGCAAATAATTTTTTATTGCATTTAGTTTGCTATGATTTTTCAAAGCTGCAGCTGTAAGAAGAGGTAGTGTTGGATATAAAGTTAGTCCTGTAGAAACAACTCCCCCACCACCACCACCCAGCAGACGAGCTAACTGTAATTATCATTTCAGAAAACTCAGCATCCAAGTACTGTAGGGCCGAAAATCCAAATGATTGAAAAATAACGGCTAATGACTAAATGGTGGCCCGCCACAGCGCATGAGGACCGCGCATCAAGGAGGGTATATCAAGAACAAAGCTCGCACGCTGGGACAGCGGGTTGCGGCTGCATTAACCTTAACAGACTGTGAGGATGCCTCGACGTCGGGTCCGTGCACGATACGAGCAGTTGCGCGAGTTTGAGAGAGGACGTATAATTGGGCTGACAGACGCCGGTTGGTCAAGTCGCCGTATCCGTATCGCCAGGCAACATCGTCCGACTGCTGTGACGCAGCAGTCGGACGATGTTGGCGCCAATGGGTCGAGAAGAGCACAACCCATCGGCACGCGGGCAGTGGACGACCGAGGATGACAGAATGCGAGAATCAAGCGATTGTTACAGCCGCACGAACAGAACCGAATTCGCCGCTCTCAACCATCCGTGAACATGTTGCGTCGTTTACAGGTACGGAAGTGAACATTCGGACCGTTGCCAGACGACTTGCGGCAACGGGACTACATTCGAGGAGGCCACTCCGTTGCCTACCACATACCATTGAGCATCGCCGGCACCAGTTGCAGTGATGTCGGGCACGGTCAACGAGGAATGGTGTCCAGTGGCGTCGTGTTGTCTTCAGTGATGGGTAACGGTTTGCCCTTGGCACCGATGACCAGCGCATACGTGTCTGGAGACGAGCCGGCTAGCGCACGGATCCGGCCTTTACCGTGGAACGGCACACGGCTCGCACACCGGGAGTGACTGTCTGGGGAGTCATATTTCCTACGATAGCCGGACGCCCTTGGTGGTACTCCGTACCATCCTCACGGCTCAACGGTACGTCGACGACATTCAACGACCTGTTGTGTTACCATTCCTGTCGCAGCATCACTAAGCAATTTTTCAACAGCATACTGCCCAGCCACACACGACAAGGCTCTCCCAGGCCTGACTCCGCAATTTCGACACATTTCCATGGCCATCCCGATCGCCCGACGTTTTTACCGATCGAACATGTTTGAGAAATGATGGGACGCCACATACGTCCATCCCGGAATGTTGGCGAACTGTCCGCAAATTTGGACACTATCTGGCAGGCTATACCTCAGGACAGTATCAGAGTTGGAAACGGGTCAAAAATTTTGGACCCGACCCCGGCGACCCGGAAAAATCTAAAACACAAACACAAGCGCGCGCGCAGGACGTTCAAAAAGTTTCTCTGCAGTGAGTATAGTAGGCATATTGTCGTAGGTTATATAGAAACATTGGCGCACCCACGGAGGGAGCTTTGGGGGCTTAAGCCCCGTCCAAGGAGATTAAGAGTGACATACGTCACAAATTAAACATTCAAAAATATTGTTTTACGTGTTCAAAAAATTATTAGTGTCTTCTATTACAAGGCGTCTTCTACCCAAAGCCCCAAAGAGATTTTTGTTGTTGTTGTTGTTGTTGGAGGTTTAACGACCACCGTGAGCAACTCAATGGGCTATAAGCAGTCGTCAATCCCTAACTTGGGACCACTAGTTCCAGGGAAGGGAGAGAGCCAGTGCCGTAAGACAAACACAACATCCATGCGTCACCGGGATTCTAACCAGGACCCCTTGCGAACGAATGGTCAGAAACCATCGCTTAGACCACTGCGCCACCGGGGCGGCTTCCCAAAGAGATCAAGAGCGACGTATGTCACAAGTTAAACATTCAAAAATATTATTTTACATGTTCAAAAAATTACCTATAGTGTCTGACATAATGTCTTCTATTTCATGGTGTCTTCTTCCCAAAGCCCCAAGGAGATTAAGAGCGACGTACGTCACAACCGTATATAAACTATAGGCGTACGCTATATATATATATATATATATATATGTACACACATTGTGTACGTATACTATATATATATATATAGCACCCTCCAACAAGAATTCCTGGGTGGGCCACTGTATAGAAATCATACAAATATATTAGTGGACCGTATAATTTTCTCACTTACTCACAGGAAGTGTTGAAGCTATCGTCCTTCACATAACCTAACTGTTTTACATGTTTTCAAACACATCTGCGAGAGTCAAAAAGTCCCTCAGCAGTAGTGTTAAGCCTGTTCCACTTAATTTTGGTGGTGCTACAGCCAAAATTTTTGAATTACGTAACTTGTTGTATGTTTGACTTCAGTTTTTGCTGTTTCCTTGATAACATATCAAGCTTCAGAATGTTTCACAGCAACACCAATTCTCACCAGCTTCTGATGATCTGAAAGTTTCCGAAATGTGATGTTGATTTCATCATTGCCCCTCAAAATGAAGAAGCACTCATGAAATCAACGTTCACATTTTGGAAACTTTCAACTCATCATAAGCTTATGAAAATTGGTGTTTCTGTGAAACATACTCTGGTTTCTTAATGATACGAAACGACTTCCAGCATTCACTCTTCCCCTTTTTTGTTTTCAACAAGCAAGTATTTGCTAGCCTCCACCCTCTTTTCAATCCCCTTAATATTAAATTATTCCATATTAACAAATAAGGCATCAATTTCGACACGACATGCAATGGAACGGGATGTTAGCACGTCAAACGAAAACCTCTGAATGCTCAATGCAAAAGATGCGATGTGAAAAGTAACTCTCAGTTTTACAAAGTGACACGCGGAATGTGAGAGAGTGAATCACCAGAGAAGCAGGCGACAGGCGTTTGCCTGTGTCTTGCTGCGGTCAATCGCACTGAATACAAACGCAAAGGAAGTATCGTTTTACGATATTGTATCGGTGAGTTTAGCGTCTGCTCCGTACCGTCGGTCGGTGGAAATCTTCGTTGCTTTAAGGTGGACGTCAAGTAATTTTGCTTCCTGTACTTCCAATGGAAAAACTTCTGTACACATTTTGTTAACAATTAATGCGTTCCCAAGAATGAAAATTTGAACATCGATTAAAATAGCTTCATTTTATAGCTTGGAATACTTATTATTTTCTACTAAAACATAACCATAATTAAGCAATCCAACATTTGTTTGTCTACTGACGTCATCAAAGTACAGGTCGCGCCATCTTTTTTCTGGTTTCAACACCACCAAAGGAAAAGTTATTGATTTTAATATAATTATGGTCATGTTTTAGAAAATATTAAGTATTGCAAGTTATAATATGAAGCTATTTTAATCGATGTTCAAATTTTTATCCTTGGGAACGCATTAATTGTGAAGAAAATGTGTACAGAAGTTTTTCCATTGGAAGTATAGGAAGCAAACTTACTTGACGTCCACCTTAAGAAAGAGACAGCAATGTTTTGGAATGAGAAATCATTTTTCACTCCGCTGGCACCAGTATCAAGCACAAAATTGCACAGTACGCATTTTTCTTTTAAATATTTTTTTCTTTTTAAAAATAAAGCGAAATTAAAACCGGGTCAAAATAGGGTCAAGAACACCTTGACCCGACCCGTTTGACCCGCAAGAAATTGTCGACCCGTTGACCCGTGACCCGTTTCCATCTCTGGACAGTATCCGTGAGCTTTATGTATCTATGCCATGCTGAGTAACCGCTTGTATCCGAGCCAAAGGTTGGCTCTACAATAGTAGTTCCCAACCTTTTTTCCACTTGTGTAACCCTTTTAAACCCATTTCTATAAATTGTACCCCTAATTTTTAAAATAGCTGTTCTTAAATACCGACACATTTGTTCAGTGCCTATCTTAATGTAAAATAGTGTAAATGAGGTAATGAGTTGGGAAAGGAAAATTACTACACTAAAAGTACAAACCACAGATTTAATTTTAAATCTCAAAAGTGACGCATGAACTGTGCAAAATGATTGGTAGAAGAGTGGTTTGGGGGAGGGGTTCATAGCCACGCTCTCACCAATCACCATTCACTAATACGAGCTGGTTTTGAAGTGCCTCCATTAGCGAGGATTCAAATTTAACATTTATTGTTCCATAACTAACATTTTGCCCTATTTTTACTTTACTTGTTTTTCCGCCATTACTGATTATTTTTCGTGCACCCCTAAACGGCCCAGCACGTACCCCCGGGGGTATGTGTACCACCGGTTGGGAACCGATGCTCTACAACGTACTGACTTGTACTAAGAAAAATTAAAAAAAACGAAATTTTCACGAAATTTTCTTTGTGGATCTGTACCTACCGCTTCGTGGTACCAATCTTCATTTCTCATCATGGATCATCTTGCCAAGATTATTTTGCCGTGGTGCCAATCTTCATTTCTCATCATGGATCATCTTTTTTCGACAACCGCCGTTGTCGAAAAAAGATGCAAAAATCCTTAAACAAGCTGAAGGTAAGCGCCTTATTAATATTATTCAAAAGAAAAGGGGTTACCTAGATTTTCTACAACGACAGTCGTATCAAGTCTATCAACGATACGTTAGTGAAACGCACCCTACGATTTCTGAGCGTGTGTTGACTGTGACAGCAGCAATATGTTTGTCAAAAACTGAAACATTAATTGAAACACGTTTAAAAAAGCTTCGAAACTCAGTTTCAGAAGAGGTACAAAACAGGCCAATGATTACCAATTTCGGGCCTTAACCCGGGAAACAGCGGTGATGTTCCATTGAATGATATACAACAAAACGCAATAAAAAAGGCATTAAGTTGTCTTAATGTATTTGAAAGGTAAATATTCCTACTGTTGTACCGCAATTGAAGCAGTTATTGGGGCCCTTCCAGCTGAAATAAGAGTCCAGACCCGCTACCAAATAGCAAACTTAATTACCAACCATAATAAATCAGCATCCAGTGATTTCAGCTTCGACATAACAATGAAAAAGAACAACAGTTATGGCAATTACAGAATAATAATGCAATGGCAATTACAGAATAATAATGCATTGGCAATTGTCAATGCTGATAAAACACATCAAATGGTTATTTTGAATCGAGGTGACTAAGCAAGGAAAATGGAACAAGCAATCAGTGATATTCCACATGTCATCTGTGACAAAGACCCGACCCAGGGAACAATTAGAGCTTTGCAGCGATTATAATCCGTTCCTTCATTGCCTGTTGCTCTAGTGGACAGCCTAAAACCACCTTTAGGACCACGTATTCCTGAACTTTTTGGAAGAGTGAAGTTTCATAAACCTGGTAAGCCGGTTCGTCCTTTGGTCTCAGCATAATGTAGTCCCACCGGTCTTTTAGAATGCGCATTGGCGAGATGCCTAATGCCCATTATTAATGATTCGCCATACTCTCTTTCCAGCTCTCTTGAAGCTCTAGTAAAAATTAACTCCTTGACTTCTGTTTCTTCTAATGTCTTTATGGCCTCTCTTGATGTAGTATCATTGTTTCCAAATGTACTTGTAACGACTGTGCATACCATTATTGAAACAAAGTTGAATAACGAGAGTGAGTACTCAACTGCTGAAATCCAAGCAATTATGTGTGCACTTCGGCTTGTCCAGAAACGAACTTTCTTTCGTTTTGAGGGGAAGATATACCGCCAAACTGATGGGGCACCAATAGGGTCCTACAATCACCTGAATCGGAGTTATTACCACTGGCCCTGGTAAAACCACATCTTTATGTTAGATATGTGGACGATGTGCTTGTTTTCTGGGCTACCTCCTAGGAATCATTGGAACAGTTTTCTCAATACCTGTCAAATAAGTATCGAAGCATTACCTTCACACTTTGGAAACTGAGAGTGACCATACGTTACCTTATTAGATTTCTTACTTAAACGGGACCCTTCTACCAATATTGTAACTTGTTCTGTTTTTCGAAAGCCTGGTTCTAATAACATTTTAATCCCATTTAATTCCAATCATTTTTTTCAGTCAAAAATTGTCATCGTTGCATTTTTTACTACGAAGGGCGTACTCCCATTCGTCCAGTTCAACAACCAAAAAAAAACTGAACTTTCTTATATAAAAGATCTAGCATCTGAATATGGATATCCGGAGAGTTTAGTAAAGAAAGTGTTATGCCGCGTTATTTCGACCCAATCTTCGGCTCTTGTTCGTGAACGAAGAAATATAACTTATGTTGGTTCTCTCCCATACATACCTAGAATTGTGAAACCATTGCAAACAGTGTGCTGAAAATATGGTTTGGGATTTGGTGTAAAGTCTCGAAATATATCAGCCTTGATTAAGAACTATAACGAAGTAAATTTCTCCGTCATTTCTGTCCACGCCAGGATTCGAACCCGGATCCCCTCATTCCGGAATAAGTCACTCTACCAATTAAGCTACGCGGACGTTTTATTCTGATTCCTATCTGCCTTTATGTCGTGTGCGTCCTTCTGGCAGATACGTCACATCTCCTGGTACGTTACATCATCTCCCCCTTATTTTTATTTTTTTTTCTGAAGTGCTGGAGAAGGGATTCTCTTATTTTTCCTATCTCGCGGTGTGGAAATAACATCACAACATTGCGAGATTTTGAACGGTCGGGTCATCCGGATAGTTCGGGCGCCATTATAACGAAGTAAATTTCTCCGTCATTTCTGTCCACGCCAGGATTCGAACCCGGATCCCCTCATTCCGGAATAAGTCACTCTACCAATTGAGCTACGCGGACGTTTTATTCTGATTCCTATCTGCCTTTATGTCGTGTGCGTCCTTCTGGCAGGTACGTCACATCTCCTGGTACGTTACAGAACGACAGAAATATAGTGGACCCTGACAATAAACACGGAGTATATTCAATACCCTTTAAAACTGAGGAGGAAGGCCAACAAAATAAAATCTATGTGGGCTCAATATCCAGAGTGCTTAAATGCCGATTGGCAGAACATAAATATAGCCTCCGCACGGCTTAAGGGTCTACAACAATGTCAAAACTGTGTATACAAGGTGCGTACACACCACAGTGAGATGATGTGACTATTCTTAGTACACCAAGAAGGAAATCAAACTTATTATTAACTGAAAGTATGTATATATACAAGTTACGACATCAACCTTGTAATGAGGACTACCCGAGTGTTATTGCGGAACCACGGAAACGGTTGTGGACTATGAAGGACTATCTGATTAACCTATCGGTCTTCACAATTTTTGACACATGCGCAAATGCGTACATTTAAATCCTTGTAATACCCTGTTGTGACGTACTACAGACGTGAAAACATGTGTCACGACGACAAATCTGCAGCAAGATATTCTGTCCGCGTAGCTGAGTTGGAAGAGCGACTTACTCAGTAGTGAGGGGGACACGGATTCGGTGCCCGTCGCGGACAAACTTGTGTTTTCACATTGGCGCCCGATTGTGGAAAATGGATCCACTGGCCATTGGGTACTTCGAAAAACGTGTGATGTTTGTTCCACACATTGAAATTAATGAAATATTCCTACTTCGCTTCAAAGAAAAAAAAATTAAAAGGGAGATGATGTCACGTACTACAGACTTGAAAACATGTGTCAAGACGACAAATATGCAGCGAGACATTCTGTTCCCGTAGCTCAGTTGGGAGAGCGACTTACTCCGGAGTGAGGGGACATGGATTCGATCGTCGTCACTGATAAAGGTGTTACAATACTTATATACATAGTGTTTTCACACTATGTATATAAGTATTGTAACACCTAGGTCAATCAACATTATATTGAACTACGTCTGAAGAAAGGCCTAAAGTAGGCCCGAAAGGTCTAACGTTGTGTTTTTAACTGTTGGAGAGCGCTTTTAATAAGTAATTTAAGGAAGTACCTTTAACCTGTAAATATTTTAATTAAAGTTTTTAACCTGTCGTGCATATAAGACGGTAAATTTATTTCCTTAATACTTCTAGCACAAAATTTTCTTTCTGAATCTGTACTGATTTGTTCCACTCGTGTTGTTGTTTTATCCGAATAAATGGCCCAACTGCTCTGGAATTGCAATAATTTCCTTTCCTACACATGTACATTTCGCATACCGATTCTCATCTGGATTGGATGATTCTCATCCACAGATGAGAATCATCTGGTACTTCTAGGCACTTCGTTTTTTTCTTTTTTTTTCTTTTTTTTTTTTTCTGCAAAGAGTGTATTTTTCTTCTTGCCCACATTCTCACTTTTTTGTCGGTGGACCTCAGTTAAAAAATTTCTTTTCTTAACCTCTTTGGGCCCGCTAAAGTCGTGGGCGCTCAACCACGCTGTATGGCATTCTAAAACTATTCGATTCGTTGACGCAGCTAAATTTTCGCTGACATGGCACTCATTATGCAGTCGCATTCTAACAAAACAAATTAATTTGAAAATTATCGTCCTGAAAACGCGCTATAACCAGTGACGTAGAAGGGGCATAGCACGCCTTAGCGGCGCTAAAGCACTTTTCTAGATTAGGTGATAGAAGCTGGGCAAAATAATTATTTTTAGATGATCATGTGTGCAAAAATACAGAAAAATGTTCTTCATGCAAACAAACTCGGTACCTTAATTGAATGCTCATACTTCAGAGATGGCCGTCCGGTAGCTGAGTAGTCTGAAGGGCTAGTCTACTGACCATTTGTCAAAGCTGGGCCCAAGCTAGAGCTTGTGATGGGGCATGTGTGGTGCGCTTAGACAATGACTCCGTATCTATTCCGTCCCTGGAACTAGTGGCTCCAGATTACCGATGGGTGATTGTTTGCATAGCCCTACGAGTTTCTCTCATGGTGATCGCCAAACCCAAAAACAAATAAACAAATAAACAAAAACACTGTGTAGATGACCAAATACAGTCGGATCACGCAGTAGGCCATTTCACGAATCATAAGGGTTCTAGTACAGATAGAATGTGAATTCCTTTGTCTAGCAGGGTCGGATTAAGGCCTCAGTGGGCCCCTAGGCTAAGACATTTAGGGGGCCCTATGTCAAGACGTTTTAGTGGCCCCTAGGCTAAGACATTTTAGTGGGCCCCTAGGCTAAGACATTTAGTGGGCCCCAAGGCTAAGACATCTGAGTGGGCCCTCAAAGAATTATGACGGGGAATCATTATGAAATCCGTTAAAACACGAAACTGTATCAATATGCTTGTGATCCTTAATTCGTGTAGTGCGTTCTTCAAACTAATGAATTATCTGCAGAGTTTTCATAATAAGTCACTATATTTTCTATTGTTCTCATAAGAAAACATGAGTTAAAAGCTTAAGATTCCTAGATTTTGTCTTGAATTTTTTAAATGGTTTACCACTGTATACTTTTCTTGGAGCATCTTTATTATTATGCAATGTGAAGCCACAGGGGACTTCGACCATTAACGGTTCCAAGTGCAAATTGGGAAGTATGTGTGGATGGTAGTGAAAAAGCTGAAACTGTGTACCGCCCATCCCACTACATGAAACTTTTACCCTTCGTAAGTCATAGCCTTGAAATTTGTTCGTCTACCAGCTTCTGTTTCTGACAAAGGGGAAATCATACGAGACAAAAGCAAAACTATTTTATACAAAGCGCGCGCGCTCTCTCTCTCTCTCTCTCTCCATCCATCTATTATTTCCCCACTCATGTTTTCCGGGCCCTTGGTCATGGTGGGCCCCAAGGCTATAGCCCCTGTAGACTCCCTTAATCCGGTCCTAACGGGAACGACGGGGAACGTCGTACCCTTAACAAACTGGTAAGGGAAACGGTGTTCCCCTAATAGTGGTGAACAAAAGTACAAAATATTTGAAAAAGAAAATGTATTGCAGAACTATACCGAGGAAATTGTTGCTCTCGCCTTCTCTCCCCCAAAATGCAACACCAAGAAGGAAGCATCAGATTTGCCTGAAATTCTCAGCATGCGTCGCCCGCGAGAGGACATGCAAGTGATTAGCATTGCAGGGCATATGCAAATCATGTGCGCCCGGCACGCCACCGAGAAGCACTATAAGAAGGGTGCAAAGAAGGCTGGGTGTAAGTAGTGGAAGTGTGTTGTGCTGCCGGACCTGTGCGTGGGAAGCTTCCTGATGCCTCGTCGCAGAATACGGCAGCCATTCCAGCACGTTTCGGAGTTCGACAGAGGACGAATGGTGTCCTATCGCGACAGCGGTTTATCGGACCGAGACATCGGCGCCCGTGTGGGACGACATCCAGCCACAGTGAGGCGAGTATGGATTCGGTGGGTGCAGAAGGGACGGACGGACCGACGTGAGCGATTGCCGCAGCCGTGGCACACCACCGAACGAGAGGACTGGCATGTTGTGCTGCGGGCATTGACGGCCCGCACCGCCACATCACGAACATTAGCGCAGAAATTAGGGTGTGTTGCGCAACAACCTGTGTCAGCACGTACCGTTCGACGTCGTTTGCAGGAGCGGGGACTTGTCGCACGGCGCCCATTGCTCCGATTACCATTGACGTTACACCACCAGCGAGTGCGGCGGCAGTGGGCCGTTGAACGCCGCACCTGGACTACGGAATGGCACGACATTGTCTTCTTCGGCGAATCCTGCTTCTGCCTGCAACACCACGATGGTCGGATCCGCGTGTGGCGGCGAGAGACTGTATGACGCCTGCATTATGCATCGCCATACCGGTCAGTCGCCTGGCGTTATGGTTTGGGGCGCAATTGGATATGACACCCGCACCCCTCTGGTACGCATCGCCGGTACACTCAACAGCCACCGCTACATCTCCGACGTTTTGGAGCCTGTAGTCCTCCCTTACCAGCAGGACCTGCCAACGGCCTCGTTTCTACAGGACAACGCGCGCCCGCACGTGGCACGCATCGTGCATGGCCCGCCTGTTCTCCCGATATGTCGTCCATCGAGCACATCTGGTCGCTGATCGGCAACCGAGTGGCCCGGCGAGCACCACCCGCGGCTACGCCTGATGAACTGTGGCAACATGTGGAAGCAGCCTGGACCGACATACCCCAAGCCCACATCCAAATCCTCTTTCGTTCGATGCCGCGGCGTGTAACGGCTGTTATTGCCAGCCATGGGGACCACACGAACTATTGATGTCTGCGTGTTCCGCAAGTCGCACGGGCCTGTAAGCTCAATCGTTTCATCTTTGTATCTGTTGTTATGTGTCCAGTAAATCTGGCTTTGCCATCTCGTGTCCTTCTTGGTGTTGCATTTTGCGTGGCCAGCAGTGTATATCTATGAATTCTGTTCGTAATTTGCGTAAGGTGTTTACATTCGAACTAAAGTACTCAGATAGCTGAAAAAAGAAAAAAATGCTGCAGAAATATACCGAGGAAATTTTGACTCTCAGTTTGTTTATATATATGAACTCTATTCGTAATTTGTGTAAGATTTTTACGTTTGAACTAAAGTACAGAGATATCTGAAAAAAAAATGTATTGCAGAAGTATACCGAGAAAATTTTGGCTCTCAGTTTATTCATATCTATGAATTCTGTTAGTAATTTGCTTAAAGCTTTTACCTTTGAAAATTTTGTCTCTCATTTTGTAGTTTTCAGAGTTTTTGACCGGAGGCAATAAATTTTGTGCTTCGGACTCTTAGCTAAAGGCCCGTAGCCAAAGGAGATGCTCGCATTCGACTGCTTTGCATTTGTATCATTTAGTACGTTATCCCGCAGGGCGGAATACTGAACTATAGTGCATCGCATAAATATAGAGACAGAACAAATTCTCGAATAAAAGAGAAACAACAACGAGCTGAAATGTACACCTCATATTTATAGCAAAAATAGCATAGCACACGCAGCTGCACAATAGTTTGACGGAAACGTAACAATTCCAACTCCAAGTAAACGAAAAAAACAGAAATACGCTGTCTCAAAAATATAAAGACTTACAAGTTATGAGCACTTCCGGTACGAATAGTGGAGCCGTTGTTCCGAATAACACTGAAAACCCGATTGGGCATGTCCACCAAGTCATGTAAGTGTTCTGGACGGAGTGCGTACCAGCTTCGTTCAATCTGCTCATTCAATGCCACCACACTTGAGAAGTGCCGTCCATTCACATACACATCACGAGCTAGGATACCCCAGAGGTTCTCGATAGGGTTCAGATCTGGACTGAGTGCTGGCCAATCCATTACGGTCACATGATGAGTGTTAAACCAGTTTTTCGTTGATGTAGACCGATGGATAGAGGCATTGTCTTGCTGGAACAAATAATCAACACCCGCTAGAGTTTCGGCAAAAGGTAGAAGGTGGCTGCTGAGTATGTCCTGATACGTTTCGGAGTTTTGCCTGCCTTGCAGAAAAGCGATATCCGTTGTCCCATTGAACGCAAAAACTCCCCAGACCATCACAGATCCCCCTCATTTCTGTGTGCTGAAAAAGGTGCGTGACTCGCGTCGTAAATCATGCCAATAGCAGTTCCAACCGTCAGGGCCGTCCGGGTTGAACTTTTCCTCATCGGAGAAAATAGTTGTGATCCACTCATCCGTCCAGTGCATATGGCTGCTTGCCTATAACAATCTAGCTTCCTTGTGGCGCCGCGTGAGGTGTGGCAGACGGCGCATTTTACGGAGCACAATGTTGCAACTTTCCTTGATTCGTCGGTGAACTGTGTCCTTTGAAACGGTGACACCAACAGTCCGAGAAACTTGACGTAATGATGACATTTGGGATGAAACTAACTGCATGATGGCACGATCATCTCGTTTGGTTGTTATTCGAGGCCTTCCAGGCCATTTTCTGGCAGTTAACGCACCGCGTTTCGATAAAGTCTTATAAATGACTGCCCTACTCCTCCCCATGGCATTACAAATTTTCGCTACAGGCAATCCATTTGCTCTCAGTTTCCAAATCTTCTGCACTCCCTCACCAGAAAGTTGACTGTTGCGTGGCATTTCGGCAAATGAATGTCTGACGGCAGGTCCGCTGTCTTTTGTAGGCTGGACCGAATTACGGTCCATGCGCGTGCGTACAACATGCTAATTTGTACATCTCATTTGCATGTGGTTACTTTACATATTTGTCTTTATATTTATGAGACACCTAAAATTACACTATTTCACTTTGTGGTGTTCTTCTATGGTGTTCTGTCTAATTGGGTACCGCTTCAGCTTCCTACCTATATTCGAGTTGCGTTCACGGCGCAAAGTCGACTGCCTTTATATTTGTGCAACACACCTTAGTAACAATGATGCAGACTTGATTTAGAACAAGGTTAATAGAGTCTACTAACCTTGGCTTTAGAATACCCCAAACACAAATGCATTCACAGTAACAATTCGGTACACAGCAGCTGGCCGAGATCGCACTATATGGAGACGGCATCCTTTAATTGTTTAAAGTGGTATCAGTTGTACCAACAGCTGTTTCTTTCGTGACTTGAATTTAGAAATGAACACTCTCTCAGGTGTTCATCTAGTTTTTGTACTTTTGATACCGCATACCGTCGATCAACTGAATATGCTCATTTATTACGATAATTACTATGTAGTATGTACAGTTAGGTAGGAAAACAATTAGTGAATTTCAACTGTTTTCACTATTTTTCAACTACAAATTAAGAAAAACGAAACTCCTTCAGTTGGCGCGTAACCTGCTCTTTGTGATAAAGACACTTTTAGCTGAATTATAAATTTATTAGGGTTTAGTTTTTATTAATTGTAATATTTTTTATTTTTTTTATTTATGTGCAGATAAAAGAACACAGGCATATAGAATGTATGCGTGAGAGAGAGAATCCGCCCAGACTTTAAACACTAAATGTTGCATTTCCCCAAAACAAACCGTCTACTGTTACCAATAGCTATTACCCTCACTGAAACTAAAAGTTTCAAAACATATCTTTCTTACAGTCAAGACACGCACTTTCAGTTGGTACCTGGAAATTTATTCCGTCAATTCTTGTTTTACATTACTCAGTCACTTAACAGAGCAGCTTGCATCATGTAGTTATCGGACGTCGCATCTTTGGGTAAATAGGATTTATCATTGTTGCACTCTGAAGAAAGAAGCAGTGGTGACTACCGGCGTTTCAAGTCCAAGAACGAACTGCTATCTGTGTACATCGTAGTAAAAGACGTTGGAAGTTCAGAAGAAGAAGAAAGAAGAAAGAAGATAAGACATAGAAAGCAGAAACAAGGCATCTGTTGAAGCAAAACTGAGTGCGCCTACACTGTGGTACTCGATCACTGCAAATGTTCAAAGTTTCTTAGAAATTACCAAGGTTACCAAAGCCTTGGACGCAGTCGTCGCACTAGCAATCAAGCAGAAATACAGTGGAACCCTGGTTATAATTTTTTTTTTGATTGGAGGTTTAACGACCACCGTGAGCAACTCAGTGGGCTATAAGCAGTCGCCCGTCCCTAATTTAGAGCCACAGGTTCCAGGGAAGGGAGACAGCCATCGTCGTAAGACAAACACAACAACCATGCTTCACCGGGATTCGAACCCGAACCCATCTCGGACGAATGATCAAAAGCCATTGCTTTGACCATTGCGCCACCGGGACGGCGGCGGTTATACATTTTTCTAGTGGATGACCTTAAAAAACATAAATGTAAGAAACGTACAAAAGAAATTTTCAAATATTAAATACTATTGTAAAATATATGTTTTAAAGGAATATAAGATGTCCCTTAGTTTCTGCCATGTGGCGCAGTGGTCTAAGCGTTGGCTCGTGACCATTCGTCCGAGATGGGTCCGGGTTCGAATCCCATGAGGCATGGATGTTGTGTTTGTCTTACGGCACTGGCTCTCTTTCTTCCCTGGAGCCAGTGGTCCTAAATTAGGAAGGGTGACTGCTTATAGTCCACTGAGTTGCTCACGGTGGTCGTTAAGCCTTCATTCAAAAAAAATAAATATATATATATATATATATATACACTATCTACCAACAAGTAATTGGACAACTGTGATAGCAAAGGCGAACGAAGTTTATTCACCTTTAATAGTTTTTGGAGCCTCCACGAGCGGCGATTACAGCTGCGACCCTCCGAGGCATACTCTCAACCAGGTGTTGTACGACGGCTAGCGGTATTTTCTTCCACTCGGCTTGGAGAAGACAGGTCAGTTCCTTCACCGATTTCGGACGGTGGGGGCACCCCTTAAGTCGATGCTCCAACTCGTCCCAGAGGTGCTCGATAGGGTTAAGGTCCGGGCTCTGCGCAGGCCAGTCCATTCGATTAACCCCATTGTCACCATACCAAGCCATGATGGACCTCGCAACATGAGAGGTGGCATCGTCATCCTGAAAGTAACATGGGTCCACCCCGTAAAACTGCCACAACGTAGGAAGCGCATGGTCATCCAAAATGGTGCAGTAGGTCTCGGCGTTGAGTCTACCTAGAATTGCGACCAAGGGTCCCGTGCTATACCAGGAGAAACACCCCCATAGCATAATTCCACCGCCACCGAACTTGACAGTTGGCACAATACATTCCGGCAGGAGGCGTTCTCCAGGCAGACGCCAAACCCAGACCCTGCCATCCGAACGGTAGAGGGTGAACCTTGATTCGTCGATCCAGAGAACCTGTTTCCACTGTTCAACAGTCCACTGTCGACGTTCTTTGCAGTCCAATAGCGGAGCAGCGCTATTGGACTTGGTGATCAAAGGCATGTGGGTGGCAACACGTCCATGATAACCGAGCAGATGGGCTTCCTTACGGATGATATTCATCGAAAGAACACTTCCGGATGCCTGTTGAAACTCCTCGCGGATGTGGCCCATCGAATTGGTGCGGTTCTTCCGAATTTCTCTGGACAGCACCCGTCGGTCTCTAACTCCCAGTTTTGTGGGTCTGCCTGGTCGGGGCACATTCCAACTGTCACCTTTCATCTTCCACTTGCCAATAACGTAAGCCACTGTCGATTTTTGGGTACTTCAACTCCCTGGATATGTCACGTATGGATCGGCCATTTCTGTGATACCCGACGATTACATCTTTCTCGAAATCAGAGAGCTCCGAGCTGCGTGGCATCTTGCATGCGACTGGTTGCGTTGTCGTTTCCCACACGATATTTAAGGGCGGCGGCCGTGACGTGTATCAAGACCGCAGATGTCGTCGATTGCAGGGGTGTCCAATTACTTGTTGGTAGATAGTGTATATATATATATATATATATATATATATATATTCCTTAGTATCGATTAATTTAAAGTCGAATTCGTGGCGAAAGATAATAAGCCGCCCGGGTGGCGCAGTGGTCTAAGCGATGGCTTCTGATCATTCGTCCAGAAGAGGTCCGGGTTTGAATCCCGGTGAGGCATGGATGTTGTGTTTGTCTTATGGCACTGGCTCTCTCTCTTCCCTTTAGTCAGCGGCCCTAAATTAGAGACGTGCGACTGCTTATAGCCCATTGAGTTACTCTTGGTGGTCGTTAAACCTCCAATTAAAAAAAAAAAAAAGATAAAAAAGCGTTACAAATTATAACATATTTTATCGCATTGTAAAAAACCATAAAGCCTATGGAAATCAATCTTCTCTTTTGACGACTCTGTCTGTCTATAAACGTCATGTTTCTAGATTTGAAAATCCTCACAACTAAGAATCTGAGACCAGTGCTTCAGTATGGAACTCATGAATCATGAATTAACAGCTTGCCAGTGGTGGCGGTGGCGCCACCACTGGCAAGGTTAATCCTAGTTTTCGGGCTCATTCGGGCCCGGGCTCTATCTTGCAATATAAAATTCGGGCTCGGGCTCTTAAAATTGAGCCCGAATTCAGCTGTGACGGACGACTGCTTATAGTCCATTGAGTTGCTCATGGTGATCGTTAAACATCCAATCAAAAAAATAAAATAAAAAAAATAACAGCTTCTCTCTCTCTCTGCGAATACTGAGTGCATCCATTTAAAACCAGAATGTTGAATCTTGAAGGCGCATTTAGGTTTCTATTCTACTACTCCACGAAATAGTAGAAGCACAAACTTACGTCCCAGAGATTTATAAAATTTTAAATAGCGTCATGAAATGTGAAACCAAATTTTTATCCGAACATAAATTAAACAACACATCCTTCCCTGATAGGATCAACGTTCAACTTCGGCTACACCAAGAAGGAACTCATCGACGCTGGCTCAGTTCTCTCAAAGTTGCTACATACCGGGTTACGTATAAAAGAACCATGTATTTTTCATAATCTGGAATTCAAATTTTTACGTATAATTGCATAAAGGGTAAAAGTGAGTCACGTATAACCGAGTTAAAAAAGCGTTAGAAACTACAGTGAAATACCGAGACTAGCGCAGAGTTGCGTATAAAAGAGAACAACGTATATAAATGAGAAACCTGTAACCGAGGTTCCATTGTACTTACGTTCTGTTACTAGTGCGTACAGAATTTCCATTCTGGGGTACTCAAAATGTAAATCAAGAAATCTGATAGCATAACTTACGTATCTAAAAATTACATCAGTACAAATGTGTATGAAAATTTAATATTCACAGCATGATACAGAAGCAGATACAAGTCAGATCGTAAAGTTAATAGCAGTAATGGCACGTCAAACCAAAATATTGGGCTTTTTTTTTCTTTTATTGTAACAGAGATTGAAAAGCAGTCTAAATGTTTCAGACCAAGCTCTTTGTTATTTGAATTTATCGAAAATTTAGTGATCTGAAAGATACAAATTAAATGAAATTACTTTCGTAAGTTCACCGAATTTCAAAACAGCTTCTGATTCCATTGTATCAGCACAATTTCCTTAACCGAACAACATTTAGTCTGGTTCTGTCCCTTCTCTGGAACGGGCCACCCTCAGTTATGGATAATCTGGAGACTTCAAACTCCTCTGATACTGTAACGACCCTCGCTCCTTTCCAGCTCTTACTCAACATAGCCGCGACCCAGCGAGAGCCACCACATCATTTTGGTTTGGTTCTTTCCGTAGTAGAATCACGCACTCGAAGAAAAATAGATTTTTTTAAATAATAACAAAGGCAAACAGTTTATTTCGCTAAAACGGTAGCTTGGAACCTCTCGAAGGGCAGGTTAATGGAATGCTTCATTGACTTCGATCCCGTCCGTGCTATCGACACTAGACTCGAACTTTGTGTTGTTTTCGCAAACCGCCGCTGCAGCTATGCGACGCAATCCCCAACGCTCTCCGAAAACAAATTGTCTTCGATGTCAATTCCAAGACCCGACCTCCCTCTCCCTAACTAAGGTTCCTTCTTTTTAGCTTCCACTTGCAAAGTGTTTTCTCTTATAAACTTCAGAAAATTTCCACTCCCCCAATTAATCAGATTAAATCCTCACCTTCTTTGAGCTACCTGCAAACACCGTTAAGCTTGCGTTTCTCTCATTAACGCGCCCTTGAGATAATCCCATTGCCACACAAGGCAGGTACACAATACACTTCAAATACTTATGTATATACTAAGCCGATTGTCATTTGTCTAATTGTGTGTATCTGACAGCAACAGCCTTAAACCTGTTGATTTCGTTCGCTCTGCCCGAAAATGGCGCGAACAAAGAAATTCCACGTGGCAATGTACGTAGGAATACATATTTGCAATTGTTTTTTTATGACTTGGGGGCTAGCGAGTCTTACAGATACATTTTAAAATACTGTCTTTTGTGCCCATGAAAAAATACTCTGCGAATTTTTCGTGCCAATGTGGAAAACGGCAAATTTTTCGTGTTGGAGTGAAAATCCACATCAGGATAATTCACCATTACTTGAGATTACTGACAAAAATCTGTATTTAGGAAACAAATTCGTTTTAAGAACCGCACTGGCATAAGCGCCGCACCACACAATTTTGTAATCTATTAACCATCGATGTAAAGGCTTACACAAATAACATCGTAACACGTTTAAATCACTACCTGAACATTTTAAAAGTAATTTTTCCATAACATCTTTTAAGTTATTTTCGGTGATTTAATGAGATAATATATAAATGATAGGAATGATGGCATTAAAAATCCCGAGTGTTCTTTATAGTCTTATTTATTTATTTATTTGCACTTAATAGTAGTTCTCTGAGGGTCGTACTCATGGGCGGCGGAAGGTAAGGGACATGGTGGTCCGGACCCCCCCCCCTCTTGGAATTTCACGGTCCTTTCACTGGGGTAGGGTCTTCGTACCAAAAATCTTAAAAGTTTGTGGTTCACATATGGTATAACTTTTTTTAATGAAACTTTTTGGAGACCTTCACCACATTTCGCAATTTTCTGGAAAACGCTTCAACTTTGAAAATTAATTTTGCTCAAATAAATTGAAAAGTTAACTCACCGTTGTGTTTTTCACTTTAAAGAAGATCATTAAAGAATTTTCAAAGGGTATTAGGCTGGATATACTGCTGGAAGAACTGAGTACCGTTAAACAACTGAGATATTAGAATGGATTTGACCAAGGGGCAAGAGGGGGTTTGGGGAGAAGACTCAGAAGCGGACAACCTAGAAGATGGGTGGATGAAATTCGGAGTGATTTGGAAGAGATATGCTCAAGACAAAAAGTTATGGTAGAGACCTTCATCCAGCAGTGGATTGATAATAGTTGACGATGATTTGTTAGAATACTTGCATATATGTAACCTGCGATTTTTCTTTCTATTTTTTTTTATCGCTTTAACTCTCGGAGATGTTGCTCCCCCCTTCCCCTGAAATTATCTGGTTCCGCCGACCATGGTCGTACTGATTACGAATTCTAACTTCTAAATACAGTTCTCAAGGCATTAATTTCGGGTGTTATTTTTAGTTGAAAAAACTGATTTGTGCTATGAAAAAAATATATATCTATACAAAAGCGAAGTGAGAAATATTAAATAACTATTCCTTACAGAAGAATGTTAATGGGAAAATGTATAAATAAATGGATGAATGAAGCACAAACGTGCTGGAAAGAAGAAATAAAAATGAATTCTGTTTTTGATTTTAAGTACTTTTACGTTTGATAACAGTTTCAACCCTGTTTTGTGGTTAGAACACTAAATTCTTAGAAGTGCTGCAGGATGTGACATGACAGAAACGTGACACAAGCGCCGACTATGGGCATGCTCGATTGGTGAAGCATGCCCCCGCAGAAATCAAGGCATGTTCAGCATTTCCCGAATTCTGCGGCAGAGATGGAAATGGGTCAACGGGTAGACAATTTCTAGCTGGTCAATCGGCTCAAGGTGTTCCTGGCCCGATGTTGACCCGGTTTTATTTCCGTTTTATTTTAGAAAAGAAAAAAATATTTCAAAGAAAAATGCGTTTTGTGGAATTTTGTGCTCAATACTGGTGCCAGCAGAGTGAAAAATGATTTGTCATACAAAAATATTGCCGTCTCTTTCTTCAAGCGAAGAAAATTTCCACCGACCGATGATACGGCACAGACGCTACACTCACTAATACCAGCCGCCCTGGTGGCGCAGTGGTCTAAGCGATGGCCTCTGATCATTCGTCCAAAAGGGGTCCGGGTTCGAATCCCGGTGAGGCATGGATGTTGTGCTTGTCTTACGGCATTGACTTTCTCCCTTCCCTGGAACCAGTGACCTTAAATTAGGGACGGGAGACTGCTTATAGCCCATTGAGTTGCTCACGGTGGTCGTTAAACCTCCAAACAAACACTAATACCATATCGTAAAACTGTACTTACTTTGCGTTTATATGTAGTGCGATTTTCCGGAGCAAGATACAGGCAAACACCTGTCGCCTGCTTCTCTGGTGATTCACTCTCTCATACCCCACGTGTCACACTGTTAGGGTACGTTTATGCCGCAGCCTTGCTGCTGGCACATCGTCTAGCTGTTCACATGGATGCCTGGCGATGATGAAACAAAACCATATATCTTTACATGCTCATTTATCGTGGAGCAGCGATGCTATCTGCGCTGCTCGCTGCGATCATCGCCACAGCGATGATTTTATTCAAACTGGTTTGTTTTTCGAGCCTCGACCATCGCCAGGCATCCTCAAACTTACGCTGTGATTGGTTCCTTCAAGGCCACTCTTAACGTCCATTGACCCACTTTCACAACCGAGTGTGAAACTACCCAGTCATCTCTCTCGTATTTTTAAAAACCGTGTTGTGTTTTTATAGAAGCAAGTTTTATTTGTGGAGTTTTCCTGCGATTTGAACTTCTGTTGTTTTTTGTTTTTTTGGAACTTCTCCTTGGACTGATCAAGAGTTTTCCTAGCATGAGGCTTCATCAAGTGTCTCAGTAAGGGATAGGTTTCATCACTTATGAACACAAAGGGGGCTTGGATGTCAGTACTTGGTATGATGTTATCTTCCGGAATGTTAAGCACACCCTTTTTCATTCTGTCATACAAGAGAGACTTTCTAAAAGTGCCACCACACTTTGTTTTACATTGGCTCCGACCTCAATGAAAATAAATTTACAGTGTGCATCACTGACGGCCTGCAGAACTATTGAAAAGTAGCTTTTATAATTAAAGAACATGGGGCCTCACTATTGAGAGCGAAGTATTCGGATGTTCTTTCCATCGATAGAACCTAGACAGTTAGGGAATCCCCATTTCTTGTAAAACATATTAGCGATTTCTTTGAATTATTCTGCTGTTGGTGGCCTCATATGCAGTGGTTGTAAAACTTGCCATAACACTGGTAAAGTCTGTTTGACAATAAGAGATACAGTCGTGATTCCTATAATAACAAAAGTAGGGATCCCAGACGTCCCGTAAAATACGGGATCGTCCCGTTTTTGGCTAATGCGTCCCGTGTCCCGAGAAAACTCTTCGGGACAGCTTTTTGTCCCGTATTTCAGAGTTCAAGATAAAAACAAAATCGATGAGTTGCAATTTCTATTCTTTAAAAATCAATGCTTATTGTAAAATCATTTTTCAATGAGGATTGTGTAGCTTTTCATGACATGATTCTTAAAAACAAACAATTGTTAAGTGAAATTCATTCTTCAGAAAAATATTTCAAGAGTGAGCAATAGTTAGAATCATTTTGTAAGACTGGCACATGTGATGGATGCACATACTAAACTTTCACCCTCAGTCGTAAGTATCCCGTATTTTTTTCAAAGTATCTGGGATCCCTAAATAAAAGCGATGGGAACAGCTGCAGGGTAAGTGCTCCATGGCGAGCATCGCAGCTACATGCAAGTAGCGAGGTGCCTGAGCGAGCATCTATGTGCCAGCAGCGAGGCTGCAGCATAAACGTACACTAAGGGTACGTTTATGCTGCAGGCACATCGCCGAGCTGTGCACATGGATACCTGGCGATGATGAAACAAAACCATATATATTTACAGGCTCATTTATCGTGGAGCAGCGATTCTATCTGCGATCATCGCCACAGCGATGATATCAAACTGGTTTGTTTTTCGAGCCTCTACCATCGTCAGGCATCCTCAAACTTACGCTGTGATTGGTTCCTTCAAGGCCACTCTTCCCGTCCGTTGACCCACTTTCCCAACCGACTGTGAAACTACGCAGCCATCTCTCTCGTATCTTTAAAAACTGTTTTTTTTATTGGAGGTTTAACGACCACCGTGAGCAACTCAATGGGCTATAAGCAGTCGCCCGTCCCTAATTTAGGGTCACTGGTTCCAGGGAAGAGAGAGAGCCAGTGCCGTAAGACAAACACAACATCCATGCCTCACTGGGATTCGAACCCGGACCCCTTACGGACGAATGATCAGAGCTTTAAAAAAAACTGTGTTGTGTTTTTATAGAAACAAGTTTTATTTGTGAAGTTTTCCTGTGATTTGAACTTCTATTTTTTTTAACTTCTCCTTGGATTATTCAAGAGTTTTCCTAGCATAAAGCTTCATCATGTGTTTCAGTTCAGTAAGGGATAGGCTTCATCATGTGTTTCAGTTCAGTAAGGGATAGGTTTCATCATGTGTCTCAGTAAGGGATAGGCTTCATCATGTGTCTCAGTAAGGGATAGGCTTCATCATGTGTCTCAGTAAGGGATAGGCTTCATCATGTGTCTCAGTAAGGGATAGGCTTCATCATGTGTCTCAGTAAGGGATAGGCTTCATCATGTGTCTCAGTAAGGGATAGGCTTCATCATGTGTCTCAGTAAGGGATAGGCTTCATCACCTATGAACACAAAGGGGCTTGGATGTCAGTAATTGGTAGGAAGTTATCTTCAGGAATGTTAAGCACACCCTTTTTCATTCTGTCATACAAGCGAGACTTTCTAAAAATGCCCTCATCACTTTGTTTCCCATAGGCTCCGACCAGGGATTAATACACACACCCCGAACACTCCCCCAACACCCCCCAATTTCTTCAGCACCCCCATAAAAAAATATCAACACCCTCCCATTTTAACACACCCATCCACGTACACATATAATGATGTTTTGTCACATCCCATCCGAAAGAAATCGAAGCTACATTATCGACAAGTTCATACACAGAAAGAAACGATCACAAGAGGAAGACACAGACATAGTGTGGATTTTCTAAACATTATTTACTTTTGATTGTCATTCGGTATAATACCGGACAAAAAGCGCAGTCCCAATTGCGAACACAAATCAGCTTTTGGATCAGCTGGCACTTGCCCTCGCATCATTTGGTTGAGTGTGAGTAGTATCATAATCCTTAACGAAGTAGGTTGGGAAACGGGAAGCCAACACTTTGGGGTTATTAGAAAGCCCAGGCAAGGGGCAAAGCCTGTTTTTTGCTTTTTATATGATGTTCCATTCGTTGATGTGTGCAGAAGCTCAGTCAGGAATGGATACAACAGGTCCAAGACATTTTTTTAGCTGAAATATTAGGGAAAACGACAAAGAGAGGTCATTTGTCTACTTTCACAAACAAATGAAGCTATGAAATGCTTTACACTGTTATTAAAATAATCATTTACAAATATTTTTGTGAAATGTCCTGAATCTTTACTTTCCATTCATATACTTTGTTTATATGAAAGAGCTATATAAAGGTGATTTTTTTCTGGCGGAGTCTGTCTGTGTTCCCATACCTTTGTAACACAATATCTCTTCAATGACTTGGGTTACACATTTCAAATTTGGTATTTTGGACATATTAGCGAAAAATAATAATTTTGTCGATTAAAAAAAATATCCGTGAAATGACGTTCGATTTCAGAAGAAAGCTCCCAAGAAAATTTTCTAATCTGCTCTCTCGGAAATGGCTTCAGCGACAAATACAGAATTTAAAACCTTCTATAAGCACCCCTTTGAATTTGAATGAAATCGGTCAAGAGTGTTCGATTTAAATAGAAATCAGTCAAAAACTTTTTCAATGCAATATCTAATAGAAATCAGTCAAAAAAATTTCCAATGCAACTCGAAATTCGGCATTCGGGACTTATTGCAGCAAAGGAAAATTGTTTTACAAAGTTTGAAAGAAAGGAGAAAATCGGGCTCGTTTTGAAAAGAAATCAGCCAAGAAATTTTCTGATACAATGTCTAGGGAAGATACAAGACGAAAAGTTTCAACTAGTAAGTTGGTATCACCTTCTGAAATAATAACACCGTCGAATTTAAACGAAATCGGTAAAACAGTGTTGGATATAAAGATAAATCAATCAAAAATAAATTTTGTAAATCTCAAACAGCTGGAGTTATGAAATCAAAACTTTGTATTTAAGACCTTCTGCCAGGGTGCAACAGAACATAATACAGCAGTTGTACCTTTTCTTGTGCTCTCGGATCTGCCACAACAAGTGCCTAGTGAAAGAAAGAGTGCATCGGATGCAGATAATCCATCAAAATGTATGAGACCAAACACTGTATAATGATGACGAGTTTCACTGACAAACGAAAGAAAGCATCTAAGTACTTGAAATATCCTAGGAGTGAACGTACATCTGAAGGATACACATGCAGCATTTGTTGCAGATTTGGTAAAATGAAAACTGGTCCATGGGTGACCGAGTTAGTTCAACTATCTGCTTCAAAGAAATTAACGTGAACAAAACAGTTCACGTATTAATATAATGGCCTTGGCTGCATCTAACACAAAACGGGAGGGTGTGGATGTTAAAACAATGGTATCTATGCAGTCCAATAAACAGATGGGAAAAGAAAGTAGCTCAACCATAAAGGATCTGCTAAAACTTGCGTACTACTTATTTTGATCGGAAATTCCACACACGATATCGAACTGGCCTAATCTAGTTGCGATGGCTGCTTTTGTGGATGGATCTGGTAATCTGGCTAATTGAATTAAAAATGATCCACATAATACTCACACTCATCATCCACTGCCATAACAGATTTCTTAGAAACATTTTGTGAAGCTGTTACAGGAGCAATTGCTGAACGGCTGAAAGGTATTCCATCATATTCAGTCATGCCTTAGAATGCACAAACATAAGTGGTGCCGCTCGGTGGCTCAGTGGTCTAAGCGATGGCTTCTGATAATCATTCGCCCGAAAGGGGTCCGGGTTCGAATCCCGGTGAGGCATGGATGTTGTGTTTGTCTTACGGCACTGGCTCTCCCTTCCCTGGAACCAGTGACCCTAAATCAGGGACGGGCGACTGCTTATATCCCATTGAGTTGCTCACGGTGGTCATTAAACCTCCAATCAAAAAAAAAAAAAAAGATCAGTGGTCGTGAAGTGCTTAGCATTTGTGTTCGTCATATCGTTGCTGAGGGTGAAAATAAAAAATTCAAGTTTGAAGAAACCTTTTTATCTGCAGTTAACCTACAGTCAACAAAAGCAGAGCATATTACAGATGTGTTGATTACTGAGCTAAGAAAATAAGGTTTGAATCTAGAGAACATCTCTGCAGTATCATTTGATGACGGTGCCAGTTTTAGCGGTAGCGGAAATGTGAGTGGCGTCTAGGCGAGGCTGAAAGAGCATGCACCAAATTTCTTATTTGTACACTGCCGAAGCCATCTTTCGCAACACGCTTTTGCTCACAGCTGCAGACAAAGTCCTCATATCAAGAGAGTACTGAGCGCGCTTAATAAGCTGTACAGCACATTCAGAGTAAGACACAGAAGATTGTCAATTTTGCACATGGCAGAAATGGTGGTCAATAACATGTCTCATAAACTTGTTCAACCAGGGGAAATGATATGGTTGTCACATAAAAGCAGTGTTAAAGTAGTCGTATAGCATTTATGCTTCTACGTATATGTATTGCCTTAGAAAATATCTACATTGAGGCTGGTGACTATTCGTCTGATGCAGAGGGACTTTTGCTTCTGTTTCGAAAGAAATCGACGATTTTTATCCTTGTGCTACTTTCCACTCGTTTAGCATCACTAGTTCGTCTCAGTAAATTCTTTCAGTCATCCCAAGAAAACTTAACGGAGGCAATGGTACTGATAAATTCGGTGCAAAAACACATCGAGGATACTGAAATCAATAATTTGATGTTAGAAGCAATGGAAGTTTACAAAAAGGCTGAGGAACATGATATAAAAATGAAAGATAACGACATGACTGATAAGGATTTGTTGAAGTTGGCATACAGCTACAAGAATAAAATTATACAATAAATAAGCCAGAGATTATCTGACCAATTTGAGGAATTAGGAAAGTTCCATGAGATTCACCGAAAAAACTGGAAAACCTTGACTTTCCAAAAATTGCCAACATGTGTGGAACCAATGAAAATGACATAAAGAACGGGTTTAGTATTTACAGGAGATACCTTGGGAATATTGAAACTCAAAGCAATCTTCTAATGCTTACATGTGGTGCAGAAAGAAAACTCATGTTCCCTTCGCTATCAGCTGCAGCTATGCGCCTTTTACTGCTTTCTGTTGAAACTGCGTGTGTAGAAAGGACATTTTCTATAATGAACCGTATTCTGTCATCTCAGAGGAAATGTATGCTTCAAGCACACGAAGACGCCTTAACGAAAATTTTAATAGAAGGCCCGAAAATGTCCGATCTCAGGAGCCCAACCCATGAAGATGGTAAAGAGCAGAATCAGTGCATTGAACAAGCTTATCACAAATGGCTTCAAAAGGGACGACGAAATATTTAAAACATAAA
This sequence comes from Macrothele yani, assembly GCA_039090855.1. Lineage (NCBI taxonomy): Eukaryota > Metazoa > Arthropoda > Arachnida > Araneae > Macrothelidae > Macrothele > Macrothele yani. The sequence goes on along the minus strand of CM077016.1, from coordinate 66,856,998 downwards.
AATGTTAAGAATGCTACACAACCAAAGAATTTGTTTATCTTTTTAAGAAATAATGTAATTGTTATTTTTAAATTATTAAGTGAATGCACGTGTCAAAATTATTAAGCAGAAGCTAACCTCATTTAAAATGGAAAAATGGCATTTATTATACAAAATGCTTTGTCATAGCTATGTTTTAAATTTGGCATTTGTCGTGACAATCAACTATGACAAGTGTCCTGTCGAGAATTTTCATGTTCATAAATCTTGGGGAAACTGATCACTTCGCTGAGATTTACGAAAATTAAAAATAATAGTAAATAAATAAATAAAATACATAGAATGAAAATTCTCTACCGTCCCACGTTTCAAAATTTTGTTTGAAAGAGGCGGTGAGGTGACAGAATAGTGGCCATATTCGTTTACTTCTCAGCCCTGACCAGACAAGCAAAATTTCTTAAAGAAAAAATGGGAAATAATAGAATTAACTTCTTTTTTTTCTTTTGGATTGATTTACTTTTTACTTTAGTAAGTTAAATAAAAAAAAGGCGAGCAAGAAGTCATCATCAACCCTTTCAGAAAACAAAATTATTCGCTGTTACTCACGGAATGAAAGGAAAGCGTTTCTGTAAATTTGTGAAAAAAAGCCCAAAATCTTTCTTTTAGCGTCCGCCATTTTTAGGAAGGTTTTACAAACTTCTAAAGTGTCACCAGGAAGTTCCCTCAAGCCAGCGTCAGGCTATTTTTAGCTCAGCAGCATGCTGAAAGCTACAGTGTTCTCCCCCTTCCGTGGAGGTCAGCGGTCACCCTGGCTTGCGTGGGAGATAAAGTTCGTTGGGAGTGCCATGTGGTATGCGGGACTGTGTTACTATGCAGAATTTTAGCCAATGAGGGGTCAGTGGTTTCAAGCACCCCAGCTTCAGTTTGAGAAATTGTCACTCTCTCTCTTGACCAGTGGCGGCTCGTGATCAAAATTGCTGGGGAGGCAAGCTACTTTTCAGCCTGGATTCAAATATATTTATTCAAATTTTGAAGATGACAATCCGATTTTTGGCGTAAATGCGACAAGGATGGTAAGTCAGATAATATCCGAAAACTTTAAAATTTTCATCGTCCTGGGTGGTGTAGTGGTTAGGATACCCGGGCGCTATCTGGGACACGCGGGTTCGAGTCCCGATCCAGGACGATGAAAATTTTCAAGTTTTCGGATATTATCAAACTTACCATCCTTGTCACATTTGCGCCAAAAATCGGATTGTCATCTTCAAAATTTGTATTATATGGTGTAATCTCGTATTTCTTTCATGATAAATTTATTCAATTTAATGCCATTTTTTTTACAATATAATTTTTTTCATTTACTTTCTCATGTGCGAAGCATGAAATAAGTAACGTGACCTGTGAAAAGATTTATAAAATTTTACCGGAAACGCACGTTTTACATGACTTACCAACACAAAACCTGTTTATGTAAGGCTCCGGCCCTTCGCCTAAATATATTTTCTTCAGTCTGAATTGCCCTCTTGGACTATTTGGGAACTGTTAAGCCAGTTTGAATATGAAATATATTGCATCGAAATATATTTTTATTAAAGAGATCAACAGAAGATAAAAAAGCAAGATAACGCACTCCCACACACGGCACGTGCAACGCAACATGCACTTCAGAGTGTGAGACAACTTCCATGGCCTGCACGTTCACCGGATTTATCCCCCATTGAGCACGTGTGGGATTTTATGGGACAACGACTTATCCGGTCTCCACGGCCAGCCACGACCATCCCCGATTTACGCGTCCAGGTTGAGGATGCTTGGAACTCAATACCCCAAACTTACATCCAACATCTGTACGACAGACTCCATGCCAGAATTGCACAGTGTGACGCAGTTCATGGCGGTTCAACCTCGTACTGATCATGTTACATGGAAACGTTATTTTTCAGTTTACCAGCAAATACAGCTGTATTTTGCCATAATGTTTTGATCACGTTATCCTCTGTATTCCGTTATTATGCTGTATAAATTTCGTTGTTATCAGACGTCTCCTTCTTGGTGTTCTTTTTTCACTTTCCGCCAGTGTATAATTGAAAAAAACTGGGCATTTTCAATATCTGCATTGATTTCATTCCTAATTATATGAGCAACTGATTCGATTAAATCATTCTGTATTGTTTTTGAAGTTCCTGAAAATGTTGTACTATTCTCCATAAACACTCTCAATGTTTCGTCACTCTTGGAGAGTAAATCAATCATCTCGAGGTAATTTCCCTTATTTTCAGAGACTTCGCTCTGATCGTGTCCACGAAATGGGAGCTCTTGCCACGCCAGTAGTGCTGTAATATCAATCAACTTCTTCATTACATCACGATTCTTTTTTACTTTTACTTTTTCTTTATGACGTAAGTCACTTGTTCTCTTCGTTGAGAGAGTAGTCTATCCTTGTTTTTCCTAGCAACTCTAATTTAACAACTGCCAGAATGTGATCTTTACACTTTTTGTGCCTGTCAAAAGCACGTGGTACATTTTTCAAATCATTGAAGCCTTTCTCTTGCCAGACTTCATTGCCACTCACAGGAAACAGCAAACATGGCCAACAATATAGTTTGTTCGTTGATTCACTACCAGTTAGCCATTGTTCTTTTCTGTACCAGTCAATATTAAAACCTCTGTTTGAAGTTTTGCCCTTTGAAGTCATCTTTTTCATTTCAGGTGTAGGCTTACCATCATTTTGAATTTGATTCTTTTCTTCAAAATCTCTTCTACTGAAAGGCTTTTCCAGTAAGCTATCCACCATATTAGATATGTTTGAAGCAGAGGCCATGGTCTGATAAACAACTCTTCATAAGCATAAATAAAATTAGTTACACAAACATTAGTGTGAAAGAAAAGCAACTAGGAAGAGGACGCTGTGTAATGACGCTCGAAGCTGTCAGAATGAGGAGTCAACACAGCAGAGCTGCTGCCTACAGGGAAACAGCTGTGCCCATGAGGCAAGATAACGTCTGCCTCACATGAAGTCCACGGTGCGGGTGCGCTCTTTGTGTTGGCAGTTTCACCGCCTACCTTCGTATTTACTGATTCAGTGGGAGTAAACAGGTTTGGCGCAAAATGTACGAGATCCAGTTTGCTTCCTGCCTCAAGGACGGAGATCGCAAGCTGAGGACAATTCTGAACGACGCGCTACCGATTGTTTTCGAAAACCGTCAATTTAAAAAAACTGAATGAACGCATAGACGACTTTTAATTCAAAAGAGTTAACTAGCATAAACGTTTGCTCTCCTATACCCAAAAGTGCTGAATGAACAAAGCGAATAATTCTAACTAAGAGTCTTAAAATTCTGGGGAGGCACTGCCTCCCTTGCCTCCTCCCAAAATCCGCCACTGTCTTTGCTAATCTTTGGCTTTACCCTAATGTATTAGACGTTGTGCTCAATTATGTCCTCATTTTGAAACAAAATTGTCCTCAATTTCGATCACAAAAATCTGGTCACCTTAATCTAATATAAGCTCGATGCATCCAGCAGTCTGCAATGAAGCTGAATGCCAGCTTCCAAAATATGATGTATTGATTTGCAAACATCGCTACTCTGTGGAATTAGGTTTTTATTGCAGAAGTAGTCCGAGTTGTCAGTGCTTGAAAATTCACTCCTTTAGTCAGGGGCGCACCCAGAAATTCAGAATGGGGTGAGGGTGGAGGGGTCCAGTTCTGCAAGTAAAAATGCTCATGTATGTGACTGTTATAATACGCGACATGACTGTTTTGATCTGTGAAAGAATTTAGTACAATGTATTCATGAATTATCCAGATGTAAAGGATGTTTTCATTGTTGTTTTTACTAAATGAAAACACCACTGCTTCTAGCCTTCCAACACCATAACTATACTGGCGTCGCTACCCTCCCACCAGTTTGCACCGGCACCTGCCATGATTGGTTGCTCTCCTGCCTGCTCATGACTGTGGCTCACCTTGTCACCTAGGTGACGCTTCTGGTATGAGCATGAAGAAATCGACCCAACCAAACCGAACGGGGAAACAGGTTTGAGACAGACGCCAAACATTCCTTTCCCATTTTCAACAGCCGACCAAGCAGACCCTTCCCCTCCCCTTGGAGAAGATAGGGCTGGGGAAGGAAAGAGTGGGTCCATTTCAAAAGCAACAGTTGTAAATCTAGCTAGCAAAAACAAGTACACTTGGGGAAAATTGGAGGCCGCCCCGGTGGCGCAGTGGTCTAAGGCGCTGGCCTCTGATCATTCGTCCGTCTGGGGTCCGGGTTCGAATCCCGGTGAGGCATGGATGTTGTGTTTGTCTTACGGCACAGGCTCTCTCCCTTCCCTGGAACCAGTGACCCCAAATTAGGGACGGGCGACTGCTTATAGCCCATTGAGTTGCTCACGGTGATCGTTAAACCTCCAATCAATCAATCAAAATCAAAAATTGGAGAACAGTTAGAGGGTTAGGAATCTCACGTGTCGGGCACCAACGGTGTCGAAATCATATTACAAAACACTTGGCCTCGGGTGGAGTCTGGATCTGGGGACCTCCCCTTGGGTGCGTCCTTGCCTTCAGTGCGGACTATTTAATATTTTCTTGAAGGATGATAGAAATTTCAGATTGAAGTCCATGTGGATGTTTTTTTTTATTATTATAATATTTTGCCTCGTTTTCTTAATTATTTAAATTAATTTCTCCAATTATTCAGCTATAAACGAAAACAGTTAGACTAAATATAAGGGGAGATTGCCGAAAAACCTACGGGGGTTCATGGATTTTTTAGGGGGAATGGGGGGGGGGAGGCTAAGCACTCCCGAGAAGATGCCTGAATACATCACCGCTCAGCGTTGTTTGGAAGCGGGGTTTTTCGCTCACTGCTCCTTCGTTTTGATTAACAAACTGCAACCGTTTAGGATTTCTTTGGTGCACAATATCCGCACCGCCACACCCACATGGTAGCGGCGAAATTTGAAGGTGTGTTGTGAAATTTGAAGGTGTGTTGTGTTTTAAATTGACACTTTACTGTATAGCAGCGTTTGCTAAAGCTGAAAATTCGTGCCTCGCACAAAACAGCGTTCCTGTGAATTTCACCCCGGTGAATAAAGATGGTTGCTGTGATTATGTTGAATGGTAAGGAGTAAGATGTATTTATTGGAAAGTAGGATGTAATATTTATTCTGCTTTAAGCTACAGTAGGTTTTTTTTTTGGTTTTTTTTCGCATGCCCATCGAAAAGTTGTATGAGAGTGGGTACTTACAGCTTCTTAGTTTTTTAACCTCAGCAATCTGAGTTTTTCTTTCAGAATATATTTAAATTGCATGCCTACGCAATTATCGCAATGCTGTTTTTCAAAAATAGAGGGGAGAGATGTCTTTACAAAGTTTTTTGGTTATTTCAGTAACTGCTATGGTATACGCAAATTATCCGTTAGATAAGGGTTGTTTCATGACTTGAAAAACTTATTTGTTGCTGCCCTCTCTGCCAACAGGACTATGTCATCAGCAGTGGCGGGACAGGGTCTAAAAATATTGGTTGCCAGGAGACAAAGGAGGCCCACCCAGAACTCTAAGGATATCATTAAATTTTTATAAGAAATAAAATTTTCAAAAAACACATAAGTGAAAAAAATGTACAATTAAATATGATACAATATTTGAAGACGTTTTAGGAAAGGAATGTCTGACCCCAGGTCTAAAACTACCCTTAAAAATAGGAAGCTAGGAGATCTGAGTAAATGAACTCAATGGGAAAGATAAACAGAAAAATGAATGAAAAGAGACGGTGACATATCTTTTAAACTGTGAATCGTAACACCAGTCCGGGGGGAACCAAGCACCGCACATCACAGAGAAGCACACCACCACCCGGCTGCCGACGCCACCAGAGGTGACTGAAACTCACCGAATCCAAATGCTGGAGCAGCAATAAATTCTCACCATCTCTATGCCAATCTGAAAAAGAAGGGGGGTGTCTAACGCCCACCATTGTTCACAAACTTACTCTCTCTGTCAAGGGAGTCAAAGATTGCAGTTTTAGTTCTGGGATACCTAAGGAATTTGCTGGGATTGTAATCAACCACACCCCTAATAATTCCATTGGGGTGGGCTTCCGGTTTCTTGAAGAACTTCTTGGCGAGTCTGGTAGAAAACTTGTGTACCTTCTCAATTCCAAGTCTGTTCCTCAGGTTCCTAAGTGGGGTCCAAGGGGAAGCCCCAGTGATCATACGAAGTGCTCGGCTCTGTACCCTCTCGATTCTCTCTCGCTGATTCCTACTAATAACTATCCAGATGGGGAAGGTGTAGGTAAGCACCGGCCTGACGACCGTCTTGTACAACAGTACTTTGTGGCGTGTTGTTAGGAAGCTTCTCCCGTGAAGTAGTGGAGATAGCTGCCCAAGGCATTATCTAGCTTTATTCGTGTGGTATCTGGTGTTCGCCACCCACGAAAGTCTACGATCTAGTTGGAGCCATAGTTACTTAGTGGAAGTAGCCCAGGGGATTGTCTCTTGAAACATAACTAGTTTCGGTATTCCTTGGAGAGATCCAAAAAGCAACAGTGCACTGATCTTAGACAGATTGATCTTGATTCGCCAGTCAGTGTAGTATGTTTCCAGCTGAGAGAGAAAGTCCTGGAGGAGCTTCCCTGCTCTGCCTTTGTTCAGGGACCTGATGACAACAGCTGCATCATCTGCATACATCATGACCTGCCCGTGTTTGGGTTTGGGTAAGTAGTGCAGATAAATGGAGAACAGTGTTGGGCCAAGAACTGAACCCTGAGGAATGCAAACTTGAATCTTCATTTCCAAAGAAAGCTCACAAGTAATCTTAATTCTGTAAAACTGCGACTGTTGAGGTATGAGCCAATCAGCTGAACCAGTGGGCGAGGGCATCGAAGCACCTGCAACATGTGAAGGAGACCATCATTCCAAACGCGGTCAAAAGCCTTGTTGATGTCCAGGAAGACAGCAGTGGAATACTAGCCCTTATCTCGTCCTTCAGAAACTAATTCCGTAAGTCTGATCAACTGGTGGTCATAGTATGTTTCGCCCAGAAACCACCCTGTCCGTCAGGAATCGCACCATTAGTTTCACAGAACTATAGAAGCCTAGAGAGAATGGCCCTCTCCAGGAGCTTACCTAGGATTGGCAAGAGATATATTGGATGGTTGTTCTCATGTAAGGTATGATTGGTTCCAGGTTTAGGCAACACCTCTACCACTGCCTTTTTCCAGTTCCTGGGGAAATACTTCAGCCGGAGAGACCCGTTGAAAATCTCCACCAGATATGCAGCTAAAGCCTCCATTACCCTATCTATGTGACTAGGATTTTGGATGACATGAGGTGAGAACTGCTCCTCCAAGGAGCTCAGCCTTCTCGTCATCACCATACGCCAAGCCCTGTGGACTGAGAATTGGCGGTATGACAGTGTTACCACACTGAAGTTTTGAGGGTACAATTAAAATTTTTGCAAAATAAATTTATATTTTTTAGTAATTACAGGGTACATACATATACTGTACATATTACTGGCAGTTACAGTAGATACTAAATGTAAATACAGATTGTTATAATTGAATTTTTTAATTATTTTCTTTTCAATTTTAAATAAATGGTTGATATTTTTTAAAAGTTTGCTTGTACTGAGCATTTTGCACATTAACATGTAGTTCAAAAGCATATTTCACGCAGTCCACTATATTAAGAACAATCCTTTGAATTCACTAGATGATTGTGCGAATCTATCAATAATTGCTTCTGCATCCATTTCATCTAACAATTCCTTTTCAATGGATAGCAACATGTATGATTCCAGGTTCTCCTCAGACAGTGGATTTCTTAGCCTTGTCTCTATGATCTTTAGCTTTGAAAACGCCCTCTTACATTTTACTTGAGTAACTGATACTGTGCAGATGACTTTATAAAGGTTATCATATGCCTTGTCATGAAGTCTGTTGGATGCCAGAATTTTTAGTACACACGATGGATAAGTGCTACAAATTTTACACTTGTTGCAGCTGGAATGCATATCTCACCATCATTAAGCAATAGCTTTAATACATCGAAGTTCAAAGCAAAAGAAAACAATCCTAATATTACTTGATATTTGTTTATTTGTGGAGACAGCTTAATAATGCCTTCCAATGTTTCATCTTCAAAGCACTTCTCTGCAATGGTTTTAAACTTTGGTGGGTCCAAGCACCATAAATCTTGATGTAACTTTTTGTGTTGTGCAAAGCGTGAATCTAGTGACTGGACAATGCGGTCCGTTATTAGGTTAAACATATTTACTTGAAATTCAGCTATAGAATCTGAGAAATTTCCTTCATCATCTATCAGCTCATCTGCCATTCTTTTCTTCTTTCTCTGTCTCTTAACTGGCAACACTGTTTCCAAAGAGTCAATTTCCAATGTTTGGTTTTCATCCATATTCAACTGTGAAATCTTGTCAGCCGCCCTGGTGGCGCAGTGGTCTAAACGCTGGCTTATGACCATTCATCCGAGAAGGGCCGGGGTTCAAATCCCTGTGAGGCATGGATATTGTGTTTGTCTTACGACCCGGGCTCTGTCCCTTCCCTGGAACCAGTGTCCCTAAATTAGGGACGGGCGACTGCTTATAGCCCATTGAGTTGCTTACGGTGGTCATTAAACCTCCAACTTAAAAAAAAAAAAAATCCTGTCGTTACATTTATTTACAAATTCCAATGCCTTGCTGTGAACGTTATCAAATGTTGTCTGTTCCTTCAACTTTGCTGTAGCTGAATCTGTTGAACTCCAGGCAGTAAACATGTTTACTCCTGTCCATGCATCACAACAACACTCCTGTCCATGCATCACAACTTGTGCAGCAGTTTCTTGGTAAAAATCTATACCGCTTGTCTGTAAATAGTTTGATAACGGGGCTGTAGTTTCGAATATATACAAGTAAGTAAATGCTGTCAATATTGTTTCAAACTTTAGAAGACTTTGAAGTAAAACATTTTGTTTCTTGTTTTGTTTTTGCATCAAACTTGTCTGTTCATTGATAAGCATGTCAATAGATTTACAAAAGTACTGACAGCGGCATCATCAAAGCGTCCAAATATAGTTGTTGCTGCATTGGATTTTCCTGACCATCTTATCTCACCAATTAGCTTTTGTTTCAGTTTTTCTTGTCCTAGATGTTTTCCAACAGCTTCTATTCATACAGCCATTCTCCTGTATAATGTTTTCACAAAAGTTGTTAAATTCTGGAGCAAATTGAAAAACAAAACTGCAGGCACGCAACATTTGTTGTTTCGGTTATCACCAAATTTAAGATATGAGCATAGCACCATATATGAACATGTTGATCAGCCACATCAGTAATTTTACTTTGTAAACTACTCGTATTATACTGGCCATGATAGCTTGCATCTCCATCTGTACTATCACATAAACATGTTTTGGGATCAATTTTAAGATGCTGTAATGTTTCAGTCAATAGATCAAAAAGTCCCTGTCCTGTACCATCATTACTTGGCACAACTGAAAGTAGTCGCTCACAGATAACACCTTTCAAGCACATGTTGAATAATAATGCTAAACTGATTGATGATTAAATCAACTTGAATAGAATAATATTTCGCTTGTGAAACTTCATGACTAATTCTTTCTTGTTTCATGTTCTTCATAATTTGGATTAACATGTTAATAGTTATTTTACTCAGGTATGTAACAAGTCCACCACAGCCTTTATTTTGAGCCTTTTCTTTTTGTTCTGATCATTTGATTCTTTTTGTAGACTTGTTTTGTACCGCAGAAATGTGAGCTGCCATAATGAGGTCATATTTTGCCATCAACTGCACTGTAGCTAAAAAAGTGTCATGATTCATAACCTCATTATCCAGAGTGTAGGCTGATTCATTTCTGTGACCTCGAAAAGGAAGTGCTTGCTTGCCTAACATCTTTATGATGTCTATAATCCTCATGACAATACTCCTCTGCTAAAACACTTCTTTATTATTTTTAATTAGTGAAGATGCAAAAAAAAAAAAACAATTATCTAAGGTGCCATCATTAACCACACTGATAAATTGCTGAACATTTCTGACGTGTTGTTGTCGATTCCTGTAAAGCCAAGCTCTCACTAATATGCCTGTAGAGTCATTCCATGTCAATTTAACCAAAATTTTAAGCCGCCCCGGTGGCGCAGTGGTCTAAGGCGTTGGCCTCTGATCATTCGTCCGTAAGGGGTCCGGGTTCGAATCCCGGTCAGGCATGGATGTTGTGTTTGTCTTACGGCACTGGCTCTCTCCCTTCCCTGGAACCAGTGACCCTAAATTAGGGACGGGCGACTGCTTATAGCCCATTGAGCTGCTCACGGTGGTCGTTAAACCTCAAAAAAAAAAAAAAAAAAAAAAAAAAAAAAAAAATTAATGAAATGTAACCCACCATCTCGGATTTTCATGAAATTCCCCTCAAAGTAAGTTTACCATGGGAAATGGAGAAACCCCAAGTTTTAGTGTTCTATCTCTTGTAGTTTTTTTTACAGATTTTCAAAGTTCGGGATATTTTTCAGAAAATGCCATTTTTTGCTTCAGTTAAAAAGGCATGTTTACAAGTGTAGTTTTTGTTTATAACTCTTGAACAAATTAACTGAGGAACATAAAATTGGTCTTAAATTTTAGCTTTAAAAAGTGTAGATTCCACGTATGTTATGCAATTTGTTATGTTTCATGTTTCTCTTTTTATTGCTCTCCGGACAAGAATTTTGCTGAGAAAAATGCTCTTAGAAAAAAATATTGTTTTCGGAAAGTGAACCAACCCTAAAGAATTTTGTTCATTTTTTCTATAACAAGGTAGTAATGTATACTATTATATGTAAAAAATCTAAGAGGAAATTTGTAGTTTTGTCATTAAAAAATAATTTGTGTAAAATTTTGAAATTTCTGAAAAAAATATGGTATTTTTTTATGTTAGTAATTCGACAAATATTTTGTTAAAGATTTCACATATGTCGTGCAGTTTGTTATATGCTTCATGCTTCCCTATTTATTGCTCTCCGAACAGGAATTTTGCTGGAAAAAATGCTCTTAGAAAAAGTTATTGTTTAGCGAAAGTGAACTCTAAAGATTTTTTTCCTTTTTTCTTTCAATTACAAGGTACTAATATATATACTATATGTAAAAAAATTTAAGAGGGAAAATTTGTAGTTTTGTAAAAAAAAAAAAAGTGTTTTAAAATTTTGAAATAGAAAACATGATATTTTTTATGTTAGTAATTTGGCAAAGATTTTGTTAAAACTTTGTGGTGAACTGCCATTGTGTACTGCTAATGTGTGAAAAAAAATATTATTGAAAGCCCTAAAATTTTGCATATTTTGTTTTTTAATGTCCTAATTTGTTGTAATGTATCTTAGCATCTCTGATGCTAGGATACATTGCATCAGTTTCAAGACCTCTGCATCCATGGTGCAGGGAATACAATCAAGTTCTGTCACTGTAAATAGTTGCCTATATTGCCATAAATTGCAGGGCTGTCTGCTAGGTACACTGCTGGACAATTGCTAAGGACGGATCATAAACGGCTATATAGCGCATAAAAAAAGTAAGTGTGGTTGGATGCCAAGTGAAATAAAATAATGTCAGAATGCCAGGACATTACAAGAAAGACAATTTATTGTGCTCTGAAATCCAGAAGGCTTTGGAACGTGTTCAAGGGACAAACAGGACATTTTGTGCAGAATACGTAAACGTGAAAAAAATGCAATTACCGTCCGCAGGCGTTCCGGCGTAAGATGTCAATACGGGATATGGCCACCGTGGAGGGCGATGCAAGATTCCACACGTCGTGTCATGCTTTGCACAACATTATCAAGCAGCTGTTGGGGTAATTTATCCCATTCCTCTGTCAGTGCACGGATGAGGGTGTCCTTGTTTATTGGAGGGCATTGGCGACCAGCAAGACTCCTCCCCAAAGCATCCCACACATTTTCAATGGGATTCAGATCTGGAGAACGTGCTGGCCATACGAGGCGTTGAATATCCCCGCTCTCAAGACACTCCTGGACAGCAACTGTTCGATGACATGTTGCGTTGTCGTCCATGAAAATGAATCTATCACCGACAGTACCACGGAACATGCGAACATGAGGTAGCAGAACATCATTAATGTACCGTTGGCCAGTCATAGTCCCAGTTGGAAGCACATAGAGGGGCGTACAGCCATTGATCATGATGCCAGCCCATACCATGACACTACATGTCGGATATCGGTCCCTTTCCTGTATGTATGCTGGACAATATGCAGTACCACTATCACGCCAGATCAGTTGTCGTCGACAATCAGACGATAGACTGTATCTACTCTCATCTGAGAAGAGGACAGCAGACCAGTCGTTATCAGTCCAATTGCGATGTTGATGGCACCATTGCAAACGGGCGGTACGGTGACGTCTGGACAATGGGATGCACACAACAGGACGGCGGGCGTATAGTCCTCCTTCATGCAAACGTCTGGCGACAGTTTTTCGGGAGATCCGCTTGCCAGTAGCAGCCATAAACTGATTTGCTATCTCACTAGCTGTGCTGCGCCGATGTCTTTTTGTTGATAGCACTATGTACCGATCTTCTGCAGGTGTCGTACTGCGAACACGACCTCCCCCGTGACGTTTGCTACACTCTCCATTTGTTTGAAATGATTTCCAAAGCCTTGAAACAACTCTGTGGCTGACGTCGAACTCACTGGCAACATCTGTTATTTTTCGCCCTTCTTCAATCTTGCCAATAATACGGCCACGCGTAAAATCATCTAGGTGATGTCGGGAAGACATACTGAAAATTGCAAGTTCGTCAATTGATTCTTTCCCTTTCAACTTTGCGTTTGAACAACAACGGTCAATACGCGTCAAATCCTTTATATCTCTTATCAGCGCTATGACGTCACGAACAAGTTCGGCAATCCAAAATTTGCATATGCACAACACGTCTTACTGTATCCCGCACTTGTGCTAATTTCCACGTTTTCCTGCCTTCCATTTTATGGTTGCTATTGTCATCCGTCCTTAGTAATTGTCCGGCAGTGTATTAATTTAATGCAGATGAGTAGTGTGCACTTCACATAGATGCACATACACTATTATATATGTGCGGAGAGCTACTCTTCCGGTTTTTGCCACCCTCCCCCAATGATAAATAAATAATCAAAACTCTAGTATTTCTAACAGCAGACGTTTGTCATTTTGCTGCTTGAATCTTGGGGTTTTGTTCTTAGTTCAGTATGTGTACATCCCTCACAATGTTGTCGGTGGTGAAGTCCTGAGTGCTCTTAAAACATGGGCATATCCCGTTGTCATTTGGGCATTCTGGGCATATCCCGTTGTCATTTAGCAGATGTCTCTTTCCGGAGTCAAAACATATACTCACAAATTTATGAGAACTCGCATATATGTGCACTGTGGGTTTTTAGTTTCAAACTCTTGCATTTCGTATCTACCTTTTCGTTGTCTGCCAGAGGTGTCTGGCTAATCAAGTCGTCATAAATCATAGTCAAAAATAAATCATGTTGCCATAAATCATAAGAAAAAACAAGTAATGGGAAATCTCCTTGTAATGGAATTGGGGGAGTTGTCAACAAAAGCTAGTTTACAAAAAACTGTGTCTGAACAAATAACCACCCCAAGGAATATATTTGACTTTTGTCAAGCAAATATAAAAAATATTTTCTTTCTGTACATTGATAGAATTTATATGGACCCTATTAAAAAAAAAAAACTCAATGCTCGGTTTACAAATGCCAAAATGGTGTCTGGAACATGCAGTGTCCGTCAATTTGTACCCCTCAGTTCAAGTGAAATATGTGCAAAAAGGGTAAGTTTTGACAATGACTACCAATTTCCAGGAAGGTCCAGCAAGTGACATTAGGTCACACATTTTTAAGAGCTGCTACATTGCATGTGCTATGAAAAAAACAACTGGTATTTGGGTATTATTCAATCAATAGACGATGCAGATGTAAGATTTCTGGAGCCTCGCAGACTATCACCAACATTTGCTTGGCCTGCAAGGGACTGCAACTGCTTTGTTCCCTTCACAAATATTTTGTGTGCTGTGCTGTATTTTTCAGACATTACTGTCCTGCAAATTATGTTTGCCTTAAAGTTTTAAGACAAATTTTCGTCTAAAAAATATAGAATTCTGCTTGTACATGCTGTCATCATTAGTCATCATTTTGGTGAACATTTTGAAATTGAAAACAATTGTTTTTTAAAAATTACCTTGGTTGGAATTTTGTACATTTCAATATCCATCTAGATATTAATCATATGTTGATGTCAGATATTTCTAACTGTCAATATGCAGCTGACATGAAAATCACTGGAATTTGTGTAAAACATGAAGTCACTTTGTTTTTCCTTCTAACAAAAACTGAGGATCTGAAACTGATGCAAATTTGCATATAAATTTGGTGACTTGCAAAAAAGCTTCAACAAAATCTTATGGTAAGTCACCCTAATTTAAAATAATAGAAAATTTTTTTTCAAAATCCTTGCTGAATCACTATATAAAAAAAATGTTTTTTATTTTAAAAATATTCAAAATTTTTCTTTTTTTTTTTCTTTTTTTTTTTGGACAGATTTTATATTTCTCCTGATTTTTTTTGTATGTACACTAATAGTATCTAGATTAGTACCTTAAAAATTATTAGAATTTTTTTAAATTTCTAACAAAATAAACATTCTTTTATTACATAAATTGGGGAATCACTTGAGCCCAAAACAAAAAATCTATTTCTAACAATTTTTTTTAACAAAGTTCTGTTTGAATATGCACAAAATTTATGAACATAATTGTAATCGAAGTTTTAAAGCTAAAATTTCAGACAAACTTCATGTTTACTAGTAAATTCATTGAAAAGTTGTAAATGAATATGCAAACCAAGTAGCAGCACTAAACTGAAACAGAAAATGCCAATTTCCATAAAATTTCACAAAATTTTAAAAATCTGTAGGAAAAAAGAGACATATTACTAAATATCTCTCCTGACTGCAGTTAACTTTACTTCAGCAAAGTTTCATTTGCGCTACAAGCCTACAATACATTGCATCAAATTTTGTTAGAATTAACATTAAAAAACAAAATCTGCAAAATTTTAGGGCTTTCAATATTTTTTTTACACATAGTAATACATGATGGCAGTTCACTACAGAAAAAGTTTTAACAAAATCTTTGCCAAATTACTAACATAAAAAAATGCCATTTTTTTTGGTCAAAAATTTCAAAATTTTACATGAATTATTTTTTATGACAAAACTATATATTTCTCCTCTTAAATTTTTTTTACATATAATAGTATATAATACTACTACCTTGTTACAGAAATAAAATGAAAAATTCTTTAGGGTTCACTTTCCGAAAACAATATTTCTAAGAGCGTTTTTTTGTAGCAAAATTCCTGTTCAGAGAGCAATAAATAGAGAAACATGAAACATATAACAAATTGCACAACATATGTGGAATCTATACTTTAAAAGCTAAAAATTAAGACCAATTTTATGTTCCTAAGTTAATTTGTTCAAGGGTTATAAAAAAATACACTCATAAGCACACCCTTTTAACTGAAGCAAAAAATGGCATTTTCTGGAAAATATCCCGAACTTTGAAAATCTGTAAAAAAAAAAAAAAAAACTACACGAGATAGAACACTAAAACTGGGTGGTTCTCCATTTCCCATGGTTAACTTACTTTGAGGGGAGTTTCATGAAAATCCGAGACTGTAGGTTACATGGCTTGGTTGAATTGACATGGGAGACTCATCAAAGGCCAAGCAGTATGAACAATATAATCACCTATTTTCTTTGTTATATGTTAGCCATTTTCTTGGGACTGAGTCATTCATAATTTTCCTCTCATATAAACGAGCATCAAATGGCAAATCATCAAGTGGCTGAAATGGATGTTCAGCAAAAAAACTGTTTCAAATTTGCTCGTGATGGATATTGGAAGATTCTGGCAGTTGATCTTTCATTTTCTTGTGTAGATTCATTTATAGGATGTGCTTCAGAAACCAAGTCATTTATGTCTAAAGGTATATCTGATTCCCTGTAACTAGTTGAAGCTATATGTTCAGATGTTGCATCTACAGGTAGTAAAGATACTGGAACTATAAAACCAGAAGTAGTACTAGGCCTGGGTTGGTGAGTAAAGGATGCTATCGTGTATGACTCTACATTGAAAGTAGCTCTTTCCTGTTCTTGGTACTCATAAGTCATTCTATCATCATCACCATGAGTATTGTTTCTTGCTTCTTGATTATTTATTGTGGAACTGTATATTGATGTGGAAGGTGGTTGTGGTATTATAAAATTTGCAATGGACCTGCATGGCTTCGCTGATTCCTGCCTTTCTGCTTCTTGTCGCTCTTTGCGTTTCAGTGATCCAGATTTGTACTTTTTCTTTTCCATGCTGGTAGGGATAATATCCTGAAAGTCTGTTTTCACCTTGTTTCTTAAAACAAATTAAAATTTCTGCTTGCAGTCAGCACACACTACCAATTTATGCTTTGTACAAACAAACTGACTGCACACACACCTGTCAGTTGTTTAGATGTCTTTAGCTCTCACAAAAACTCGAAAGGGAGAAAGAAACGTGTTAGTCAAAATTATGCGAAAGGAAGCATGGGGCACCGAGTGCCCCAAGGTCAACTTTATGAACAAGAAGTAGTCTCCTAGGTGAAGGGCGCATAATAACTGATAAGAGAACTACCCAATAGAAAGGTCAAGATAACTGATAAGAGAACTACCCAATAGAAAAGTCAGGATAACTGATAAGAGAACTACCCCAATAGAAAAGTCAGGAGAGGTGGGAGCTCTAAGTGCTGCCCTCTTCTGGAAATTCCAAAAACTAATTTGCGTGGGGCACCCAGTGCCCTGCATTTTCCTTCCAGGGTTAAAATAGTAATGCAACGTAACTTTTTGTTGCATACAGTAATAATATTGGAGCTTCTACTATAGTTTCAAACTACTAAAATATCATTAACATTTTGTGTGTTTTTAATATATCAATTTTGATTTTTAGTAATCTATGGATGACGTTAATTGATAGAAAAAATATGTTCTATATATTATTAAGAATATGTTCAACTCTTGAGATATTTCTATGGTTCTCGTCCGCTCCTTACTTTATGTATCCACTACCGAATGGTGACTTCTAAGGAGCCAGAATCGGGAAGAGTGTTTTGTAGGACCAAACTAGGTTAGAGGAGGCCCAACAATTATTAAGAATAAAAATGAGGTTATTGCTGTGATTGAAACAGAAGAACTAACTGAAGTAATTCTGAAATTTGTCTCAGTACAGCGTCTTTCACATTCACAAGAAGATACAGTAATGATTTGCATGCATACATACATACATACATATCACTAAGCTGTTCTCTGAGATTCAGAGGTTAGCTCCAAAAAGAAATACAAACTTCCAAATATTTTTACTTATTGTTGTCGTATCAAACTTCGCCATTTACAGCGATCTTGACATACAACTCGTGCTTCACTGATATCCATTACACGCCGTACACAAGATCTTTTATACTTCATACTCATAATCTTTTTCTCATGCAGACACTCCTGAATCTGATCCACCCATGTCTTCCTTGGCCTTCCTCTGCCTTTCCGTCCTGCCACTTGGGCTGAAAATATTTTCTTAGTAAGCATTTCATCACTCATTCTTTCAACATGGCCAAACCACCGAAGCATATTGGTCTCCACCTTGTTAACAACATTTTGCTTTACATCACACAACTGCAATACATCTTCATTCCTCACACAATCAGATTGTGTCTTGCCACAAACCCCACGTAAGTAAAACATTTCTCCAGCACACAAACGACTCCTATGTTTCTTCTGCAGTACCCAGGTTTCACTGCCATACATCAGAGTGGGAACAATTACTGTTTCATACACAGCCATGCGGGACTCTCTAGAGAACCCACCATTCCTGTGAAAACCTCCCAGAGCAGCTATGACTTTCAAAGAAGAATTTACTCACCTACTGATTTCACCATCCAACTTGTTCTCTCTGTCAAACATGCTTCCTAAATACACAAACTCACTCACCTGGTCAATCACAGTGCCATTTATACTTACATTACATTCAGTGCTACCCATTCCTCTCTCAAACACCATAACTTTGGTTTTTCCTTTATTTATACTCAGTTTGAATTTCATGCAAACTTCGTGCATCCGAGTCAACATACTCTGCAACTCACTTTTGCTCTCTGCCAACAGGACAGTGTTGTCAGCATACAGCAATCTGCACACATGGATATCACCAAGACATAAATCACTATTATCTATTTTGGCCTCAAGCATGCATGCGTCCATAAATAAATTAAACAGCCATGGTGACATTACACAATCTTGTCTAACTCCTGCACCAATGGAAAAACATTTTGATAAAACACCATTCACTCGTACACAAGCTCTACTACCAGCATACATGGCTTTTACACTATTAAGTGAATTCCCAGTAACACCATATTCATTCAATACCTTCCACAAAAGTGTCCTATTGACTCGGTCGTAAGCTTTCTCTAAATCTATGAAGGCAGTAAAAACTTTCTTCCCAACAGCCAGATACTTTTCAATCATCATGCGTAATGCAAAAATCTGGTTAGTGCAGCCTTTACCAGGCATAAAACCACTCTGAACATCCCACACTTTCTCTGATGTAAGACCCCCTACTTTTTCAATAACAACCTTACCAGACACTTTCCCTGGCACACTCAGTAGGCTAATACCACGATAGTTCTTGCATTCAGTCTAATCACCTTTTCCCTTATACAAGGGAACAATGATAGATAGCATCCTTCCAATCCCGAGGGACCATTCCTAACTCCCAGCACAACTGGCAAATTTCAGTTAACCAGTCAATTTTAGAGTCACCACCATATTTCAACATCTCTGCAGTTATGCCATCAACTCCTGGAGCCTTACCATTCTGAAGAGATTTTAGAGCTTTACACACTTCTTCTCTTGAGATCCCTCCTGTGCTTTCATCCCTCATTGTGACATCATCTGCATCTGTCTCAGAATCATTTTTGCTCTCCTGATCTAATAACTCACAGAAGCATTCACCCCATCTGTCACTTAACTCATTGGGCTCCCATATCATTTCCCCAATCTCATTCTTCACACAACTTACAACTTTGTTTCCCCTATTTTTCCTGAGTCTCATGTACTTCCAGAAGGACTTTCTATCTTTCCAAGAAGCCAGTTCATGCCTTTCCACTTTCTTTTTCCTATCTTTTGCCTTACTGTGGTGAACCAGCTTAGCAGCTTCACGCTTCTTACAGAGATATTCATCCACAGAGACTCTACCTTGCAACATCCCCAAACAGGCTTCCTTCTTTTTCTTTACTGCCTCATCAATCTCACTATTCCACCAAGCATCACCTCTATTGTTGCCCACTATTGTGGTGCCACAGACCTCTTTAGCAGCAGTAACAACACAGTTCTTAAAACATCCCCACTTCTTTTCTACATGCCTCTCACAAGATTTCAGATCCTTCAGTCGTTCTTTGAGTAAGACAGAATACCGCTGATGATCTTCAAGGAGCCTATCAACCTTTATTCTTTCTATCCTGGGTCTCTTCCTATTCCTTTTCCTCCAACCAACATTAAGTTTCACTCGTGACACTACCAAGTAATGATCAGAACCAACATTCGCACCTCTCATCACACGGGTGTCAACAACTAAGTGTTTCAAACGCTGATCGTAAACAACAAAATCTATCTCACTCTTTTGACCAAGAGTACGATTTTCCCAAGTATATGTGTGTATATACTTGTGGTTGAAAAATGTATTAGATACACATAAACCATTCTCAATGCAGAGTTCAATTAATCTTTCACCATTATCATTCACACAGGATCATTAAACTTACCCAGAACATTGTCAGAAATTGCATTCTGCACACCTACTCTAGCATTGAAATCCCCTGCTATTATAACTTTTTCTTTAGCACCAAACTGGCTCAAAACAGCTTTTAGCTCATTCCAGAAATCTTCTTTCTTATCGGAAGGTTCCGAGTCACAAGGAGCATACACTACAACTATTACAATTCTCTGAAGTTTCAATTTCAAACGAATCCAGAGAATTCTCTCACTTATGCAACTATAGTGAATCAAGTTGTTCTTCATCTTGTCACTTAAAATCACACCTACACCAGCCTGTCCTCTCATATTATCCAATACTCCAGACCACACACTCACCGTGCCATTCACTTCTTCTACCCCAATTTCCTTCTTTTTGGTTTCACTTACACACAGCACATCCAGTCTATACTTATTCATCTCCTCAATCACCTCACTCATCTTGCCATTTATACCTCTAGTATTCCATGCACCAATCTTACATTCACTCAGCTGAGATCGCTTTCTCATACGCCGTTTAGAAAGTCCAGGTCGATTCCGTGGTGGGCCGTCCTTCTCAAGTGTGGTAGGTCCACCATATCCCACACTTGAGTCATTCTTAATATTTCTTTTTGTCTTTTTAATCAGGTAAGTACATCAGTGTGGAGGATTAGCCCACAGCTGAGGGTTCCAGTTGGTCATTCAACCTAAGGATTCTGGAACAATACCCAGTGAGTTGGGGTCTTTCGCCAATGTCACTCAGAACTAGCTTGCACCTCTCCAAGATTCACAGAGGCCCTAGTTGCTGTTGTGTGCTTTGTTACCACGGAGCGCCCCGAGGAGGCAAATCCATCGCTCACTACGACCGCCCGCCAGTAGTGATTTGCACATATAGTATAATGTTTAAGAGGCCCACCTCATCAGGGGCCCACTTGCCATCGAGCAAGCTGACACCCTGGCCAGTCCGCCACTGGTCATCAGCATACAGCAATCTGTCTGCATACATGGGTATTACCAGAGTCGCAGAATATAGACGTACACATGTATGCCGTACGCAGATAGTTTCCAAATTTTTAGCAGATTTTGCAGATAGTTTTGGCTTGTAAATTAAAAAAATGAAAATGTTCTTTACAGCAATTACTCAAGGCTTTACTCAGATTAATATATTTAATTCTATCTTAACATGAGAATGTTCAACTATTTTTCACATCTTCCGATAGTGAGTTCTTTTATTTTTACAGAGGTTTCTGGCCGCTTGATTTTATCAAGACCGGTTCTCAATATATAGGAACTGTAACAAAAGTTCCGTTTACACAGAAATAATTTAAATTTCATTGCCAGGTTTCTCTTGCAGGTGCCAGTTATAAAATTAAAATCTTTTCCTTTTGTATTTTATAAGTCTACTATTTTTGAATTAAGTTGTTGAAAATGCTATTTATAATTTTTGAAGGTTCATTAATGGAACTGCTTTTCTAGATATAAAAACTTTCTTTAATTAGTATCTTGTTTTTATTAGGTTCATAGTTCAATATTTTAAACTTTTGGCCTTAAGGTCCATTTTACACACATTTCTACGCATTCAATTGTAATGTACTTTTACCCTCTCTAGAATCTGTAATGTTCTAAATATGATTTTTTGTTATATTAATTTTTCTTTAAATTATCTTATTCTATTGTTATCATGATTCGCGGGTATGCAGCAAGTTATCTGTTTTAATGATTGTGTACGCAGATACATTTTATTTTTATACAACTTTGGGTAATTACCAAGACATAAACCAGTATTGTCCATCTTGGCATCACGCATCCATAAATATATTAAACCGCCATGGTGACATTACACAACCTTGCCTAACTCCTGCAACAATGGAAAACCATTTTGATACACCATTCACTTGTACACAAGCTCTACTGCCAGCATACATAGCTTTCACACTATTAAGTAAATTCCCAGTAATACCATGTTCATTCAACACCTTCCACAGAAATATCCTATTTATTCGGTCATATGCTTTCTCTAAATCGATGAACGCAGTAGAAACTTTCTTACCAACAGCCAGATACTTTTCAACATATAGTTCGCACGGCCCTTGAAAGTCCTTAAAAAGTACTTGCATTTTCTTCAGCGATTGAATCAAGGCCTTAAAAGTGCTTAAAAAGATGCTGATCCTTACAAGGTCCTTAATTTTTATGTCCCTCCGTTTTTTTTATTACGATCATATGTAGATGCAGTTTTTCCTGCTTTGTTTTTAAAGTTTACTCGATTGTGCGATGCATGTTTGCATGACTCAACAAACGGGAGTGAATGACGGAGCATCGCCAACAGCCCTGGCTGAGGGATTCATTCTGGGCATGCTGTTGGAACTTGGACTTAGCAGCCGCTGGCGACCGTTTGTATGAATGATGCATGAACTGCGACTGTGGTACGCCGGTGGTTTTGGTTCTAATTTTGATTCGTGTGAAAAGGAAAGAAGTGCGAAATAAGAAAGAATAGACAAGATTAGACACTAGATGCGAAGTGAGCAAAATGTTCGTGATTTGTAATGCTTCTGTGCTAGTGTATCTTCGAGGATATTTGTGTATTCGTCTGTAAAGAAATAAATGTTGACCTCTAATAATTGGAGTAACTTCACAAAGTTAAGATTCAGGCCATGATTTCATACCTACCAGGTTTTACGGTTTACCTGTAAAATTTACGAAAATGCGACTTGTTTTACGGATTGATTCTCCAAGATTCTTTTTTTTTTCTGATAATTTTGCACCCACCATTAAAACGTTTTTTATTTAATTTAGTCCATTTAAAATAAAGCGCCAAGGTAAGTTACGAATCAACTTTTCACTTACATGTGTTTATGTGGGAACATTTGTCCGCAGTTTTCCCACATGTTTTAGGTTTATCGTTGTTTCAAACGCTAAAGAGCTTGCTCCGCTCAAACTGAACTGCCTCAGCTGGGCTTGTTTATCTCTCGCTATGTTTCCCTCCTCTCACTTATGCATTGTTCATCCCCTAAGTAGCAACTTCTCAAGTAGGCCGGATTTGGAGCACCTCTCTTCTCATTATTACTTCCAGTTCAAAATGCTACCTCAGAACATAGTTATTGTAGAAAAAAATATTCAAACGGATTGTAAATCTCTGGAAGTTTAAAGCCCAGATCAGAGTTTAAGCTGGCTCAAAAAATGTTGTAGCAAAAATGCTAAAATGGGGGGAAATGTTGTAGCAGAATGCTAAAGAAAGTTAGTTAGCCGCTTTTGTCGCTTGGAAATTGTAACATCAACTGAATCGTTCACACCGACAACACTTTGGACATCAGTGGAAAACTAATGTTTATGGCCTTGATGGACTTCCGTAGACGTCACAGCTGACTCAGATTTAAACTTGAACTCTGAACGGGGGAAGGAGTAAATAAATCTACAATCTTAACTCACCCTTTATGGAATGCTTTAGAATGTACGGGTGGGGGGGGGGGAGAAGTTTTTGAGCCCATCCAGTCGATCGCGGGTGATCAAGATCGCAGGACGACCGAAAGCTACCGTTAAACAAACTGTTTACCATACGTGATTCTGTGTTTTTGTTTGTTTTCTATGCTTATGTGTTACTGTCGCGTGAAGCCTGAGTCTTAAACCATGTAGGAACATACCTTAAAAAATTAAGAAATTAACATTAAAGGAGTGCGAATCGTGGACAGATTCCTAAACTGTAGTTTTCACAGAAATAGAAAAATCTGAGCAGAATCAAATCAGATGTAGAGGATTTTAGAAAGGGAGTGTCTGACTCCAAGTCTTAAACAATCCTTAGAAGTAGGAAGCTAGGAGATTTAGGCTAGAGCGCCCGATAGGAAAGTGACACGGAAGCGAGGTAGAAAGGGGTAGGAAGACGCCCTTAGTTATTACCAGAGGGCCAGTACCCGGGGTCTGACTGCTTAACGTGCCCATCCAACGCACGGCGGATATTTAGTGGTTCGAGCGTTCACACCTGCCCGGGATCAAACCTAAGGTTTTTCCGCAGCAGTCACAAACATTGACCACTAGGCCATATGCTGCCGGCTCTGAGCAGAATCTGCTAATGGGTTATTTAAATGGCTGGTGCCATTTTGCTAAGAACACTCATTTCTCTCGCATTTTGGATTAAGTCATCGCATTTAGCGAAAATAGTGAGCGTAGCTTAAACGCTGGCCCAGATCGATACCTAACAAAATAAAATTAAACAGAAGCAGCCACTTTTGTGAAATTAAAAATGCATTTGGGGCATGGTTTTGTAACTTCTTCTCTGGCAATAAATTTGACCTAACAAAAGAATACTATAATGAAGTTAAAAAATAAGTCCAATGTTCATTCGACCCAGTGCTTCTCCAGCAGCAATGATTTATTTTGCTGGTCCATTAGAAAGTTTTCTACGCTTTCCAACCGTGCTTTGTCCTGACATTTTTATGCAAGTACGATAACTTGCATAAAAATGTCTTGGCTTGATTCGACGAAATTAATATGTTGGGGTACATACTAATTCGTCGAATCCATATTGGAAATGGTCAAAGGTCAGGAAATAGGAGCGGATTTCATTCTTCCGCCCTTTTGCGTGATGACTTGCGTAAAATTAAAGCAAGATTGCGATGAAGTTTTGGTACGATGTTCATCACCCATAGTGGACCTATCCTATTGAAGATGGTTATAACTATCAGCACTCATGGGGACAGTGCGTACATGCGCACGAGGGAGACTTGTTCATCGGAATTTTCCCCCAATAACTTCCCTGAAAATTAACCGATTTGGATGGAATTTTTAATTATAAAACGACGCATGTTTTTTATTAAAAATTCTGGGTTCGATTCTCGCTCCAGGGCGATGAAATTTTAAAGTTTTCTGAGAAATGTTACATGGATGATCAGTAAATGGTACAAGCGAATTCTGTTTGCTTTGAATATTCTCCGAAAACAAATTGGGTGTAACTTTAAAAATTATCGGTGGATTTTAGCAAAATTTGGGGAATCTTTTTTTTTTCTTAGCAAATCACGGTGTCTTTAAAAAATTTGAATAATTTTCTTAAATTTTCACATTTTTATTCCTACTGAAACAGTGAACAGCAGACGCGATTCTGGTAGATCGGGTAGACAGGATCGGAAGCGGGGAAAATGAATGCTTTTAGAGTTGAAATGTTTTACTTCCAGAAAAAGGAAGTAAAACATCCACCTTTTAGATAAAGGAGGTGAATACGAACATAGTGCCTAATTTGTTACGGTTTACCATGGGGGAGGGGTCTAGAGTAAAAAAAAAAATGAAGTCTTGTCAATGCCTCCCAGCTTTACCCAAAAGTGAGTTACAGTTAATCATTCAACAAGTTTTGGAGAAGGAACGCGCAGCTGTTAATTTTTTTCCAGCACGCTGGCGATTTTTTTTCACGGCGCAGACCTTTATTCCACACGCACAATGCAGTTGGCGCTTTACATTTCACACTAAAACATTCAAAATTTTTCCACTAGCAACTTTTTTGCTAGAACCACTTTTATCACTAATAAAATGCGTTTGCTTGCTAGCGATTTGCTGCTAACTACTGGTCGAAATCGCACCGTGGTAAAATTTATTGATCAAATAGATATTCGAAACATGTGCGTCAAGTAGTGGTTCGTCTTTGAATGGCGCGATGCGATCTTGCGAGTGGGAAGCGATTGAGTAGAAAGCCAGCCGGAGAGAGGCTTTCCCAGAATGCTATACGTGATGCTGCTGGCTGGAGTGCTCATAAGTTTGTGTTTTAGCTTCTGTGTTTTACGTTCGGTATTTCATGATGTGTGGTGTAATCGGTCAGGCACCTGTGTGTGGGATTTTTTTTTCTTTGTAAGAAGTGCTTGTGTTAAAATAGTTTTTGGATCATATGTGTTTTGAAGTATTTAAGTCTTCTAGTATAAGCACATTTGAAAAATTAAACTAATGGCGGGAAAGTGTTTTTAATAGCCATTGGATTACAAATGAACTGTATAAAGAATGGCTCCTGTGTGATGTAAATGATAAGCATAGAGCCAGATGTAGAGTATGTCACAAAAACTTCAGCAATGCTAAAAATGGGTGAATCAGTTGTAAAAGCCACATGAAAGGTGCAAGATACACTGAGCTCATTGCAATGAAGAATTCTGGTAGTATTTCGTCTTTCACTAAGGGAAGATCCAAATACATTCAAAACAGTTAGAAACTGTAGCTTATCTGTAGGTGGAAGCGAAGTTCAGGTATCCGAGTCATTAATTGAGAAGGCCAGTATGAATATACATGTTTCTAATAATGAAGTCTTGGATGCAGAGATTTTATGGGTCCTCAGAACAGTGAAATGTCACAATTCTTATAAATCTAATGCAGGTATACCCAGGACTTTTCAGAAAATGTTCCCTAACAGTTTGATCGCCTCAAATTTTACTTGTGGAGAAAGTAAAAGTGCCTATTATGCAGTGTTTGGGATAGCACCTTACGTCAAAAGTCTTATGTTGCAAGAACTATGTGAAATGAAGAATTATGTTCTATTGTTTGATGAAACCTTGAACATCTCAAAGCAGAAGAAACAAATGGACATTCATGTTAGATTCTGGAGTTCTGATAATAAAGTCAAAACACATTTCTTAGCATCTGTATTTATGGGACACTACTGCAACAGACATTGTAGACAATTTTCGAGCTGCAGTTTTGCCTTTGAAAATGGCAAAAGTAATTCAAGTGTCAATGGATAGGCCAGCTGTCAACTGGAGATTTTTGAAGTTGTTGCAAGATGAAATTCGCAGAGAATGTGGGAAACTGATTTTGAATGTTGGGAGCTGTGGACTTCACGTAATAAATAAAGCTTTTAAAAGTGGATGTAAAGCAAGTGGTTGGGATCTGGATAGTTACTTATTTTGTTCGTATCACCTTTTTAAAGAATCGCCAGCATGGTGGGAGGATTATGCAGCAGTCACTGGGAAAGAATATTTCCCCCAAAAAATTGTCAGCCATAAATGGCTAGAAAACATAGAAGTTGGTGAACGTGCGATCAAGATTTTGCCAAGCATTTGCAAGTTTCTTCACAGTGTTCAAAAAGAGAAATTTCTACCGCACAATGCAAATCTTTTAACACTGTTAAAGACTTTTGTAATGATAATCTACTTTCTGTTAAGCTGCTAATTTTTGTTTCAGTTTCAAAACTTCTTACCCTTTTTCTGACATTGTACCAAGCTGACAGACCATTGACTTGTTTCCTAGCTGGGGATCTAAAAAACTATTGCTATCAATTTTGCAGCGGTTCATCGAGCCTGAAATTCTGAGCTGTGCCAAGACATTGCCAAAGCTTTAATTACAGTTGGATTTCAATGATGCAAAAAGTCATAATGCGCTGGAAAAAGTGGATATTGGTTTTGTTGCTGAAAAACAGCTGAAAGAACTGTATTCCATCAAAAAGGTAACAGAGAAACAGATGTTTGTTATTCAAATGTCTGCAAAGATGTTCCTGGTACATGTAGCTTCTAAACTGGTTGAAAAATCACCAGTTATCTTTTCTCTAGTAAGAAGTTTAACATGTTTAAACCCCAGAAATCTGGCAATAGAGAAGGAAAGATGCATGGAAAAAATGAAACTTATTCTAGGGGCCCATTCCATCTCAATTCAGGCAGAGCATGTCAGTTGACCCCCTTAGATTTGTTCCAAAAAATTACAGTAGCTACTCCTACTACAGATATAAGATATTCCAAATAGATTTGCTCCAAAAAAATTTATATCACTTGCTGCGCCGTTTTGAAATTTTGTGAAAAACGCGTTATTGAAAGGAATGTCAAAAACGGCATATTTTAAAAATGTTATTGCGTTTAAACTATTTGGGCGATTCAGTTCATTTTTGTTTTGTTTTGTAGCTAATGAATTGATTTTTAACTTGACATACTTTAAATATGCATGTTATAATTATTAGTAATTAAAAAAATCCACTTTTTAGGTACAAAAGTTTGGTTTTTCTGACATTTAACGATTTTTTTCTTACACTAAGAAAAGTTTTTTTAAATAAATAAAGATGGCAATGTGTAGTCCACCAATGGTAGTTTTACAGCAAATTTTATTTGTTGCCTAACATATATACAGTCTATACAATTCAACTTCAAAATATGCAAAAGTACGAAAATGCACTATTTTCAAGTAGCAATAACTGAAAAACCCCATTTTTTAAAAATCTTAAAACTTGACTTTATGTTGTCCTATTAGTATATTATCAATTGGTGGGGGCAGAATTGTGTGTTTTTGCCTCGTAAATTTTGAACGTTTTTTTGAAAATGACAGTTCTCCAGCATTTGCAGGTCGCAGAAAAACACTACAAAGTTTTGTTTTAAATTAGCTGTGAAAGTTAAAATATAGGCTAGTAGATTAATTATAATACTT
This sequence comes from Macrothele yani, assembly GCA_039090855.1. Classification (NCBI taxonomy): domain Eukaryota; kingdom Metazoa; phylum Arthropoda; class Arachnida; order Araneae; family Macrothelidae; genus Macrothele; species Macrothele yani. Next base: position 66,828,795 of record CM077016.1, on the reverse strand, counting down.
AAAGTAAAAATATTTAAAATATTAATCTAGTAAATAAAAAATATAAAATAATTTTAATTATTATATAATAAATTCTAATAAAGTTACAGTTGTTAAATGAACTGACCTAGTCTTAATGCTTAAACAACAAATAAGCTTGTTCTACACCTGTGCAATGCTGAATCAACAGGATCATACATGCACATGCATGACCAGTGTTTGCTCACTGCACAGCTAATCAACTGTCTCACTAGCCCCTCCCCCTCCATGGCCACACCCACCTGTGCTATAACTACTGTGCAGTCTGTTCTTTTGTTTGGAAGAGTAACACTTGATATGTGTTTGTGATTTCTCAGATATGTTTTTTACATTTTTGCTGAATAGGCCTATTTAATAATGTCAGATTATCATAGTTCTGAACGAATTAAGTGTGTGGACTACATTAGAAGACACAAAAAAACTGTATACAAAAGTAAGAGTGTGAGGTTATGTGGTGTTGGTGATTTAGCTGATTCAATTCAAAGGATTGTAGGTAGGTCTGTTATTGTAAAAAGTAATGACAGTTTGTGTAGTAATTGTGTTGTTTTTTATAAAAAAAAATTTGGGGAACTTACAAATGAACCTGAACAAGAAATTTCATCTGATGAACCTTTTATTGCAAGTGAGGAGATTGTAAATGCTGTCAACAAAAGTATTAACATTCTTGATGTAAATATGTCGCCATTGAAATCCCCTTCACAAGTTAGGCCTGAGAGGAGGCAAAGTAATGTAAAAAGAAAAAAGTTGAAATTAGAGGAAGTACTAGTAACTGCATCTGTGAAGAAATTAGAAGTGTATAGTGTCAATGATGACATTTCAAGTGAACCTTCTGCTGAAAAACCTGACTGTTATACTTGCAATCAGTGGTTTTTTAACATTAACACAGCTCTTCAAAATTCTAAATACAATGAAAAAGTGCAATTGTTGACACTGTTACCACATACTTTTACTAAAACGCAACTAGAGGCAAAGTTACCTTCAGTATCAAAGTACATCATAGATAAGTCACGTAGTGTTAAAAAAGAAAAAGGAATTTATGCTAAACCTGATCCCTACAGTGGACATCCATTGTCTGCAGATACTAAGGCAATTGCTTTGTCATACTACCTAGATGACAGCAAAGACTGCACAAGGGAGAGTCCAAACAAAAAAGATGTTATATGTGTTAATGATGGTAATGGTGAGAAAGTTAAAAAGGCAAAGAGATTTATGACAAGATCAATCAAAGAGACATACAGTATATTGAAAAAGGAAAACGAAGGAATAAAAATTGGACTTTCAAAATTTTATTCACTATGTCCAAAGTGGGTGAAAATTCAACCTATACAAGCAGTTTGTACTTGCATTTACTGTAGTAATCTTACACTAATAAGCATAGCTCTCCAAAATGTAACTAATGAAAAGTATATTGAAGAGGCTCTTTTACTTAAGTGTTTGTGTAACAAAACAGACAATGAAGATTGTTGGCTCCAAATGTGTGGTGACTGTCTCGGTACAGATGCACTGACAGCTGATACTTTTGGCTTGTTGAATGAAGAAGAAGTTACATATGCTATTTGGGAACGTAATGACCTTATAAAGAAAACTGTACCTACTGAAAGGTTTCTCGAAGATGCTAGACATTGGATTAATAAAGCAATTCCTCATAATTATATCCAAAAAATCCAGAGAGAAGGAATAGCCAAAGCTAAAATCTCTGCGAAAGGGAGTTCTGTGTCTGTTTTACATTTGATTTTGCAGAGAACTGGTCAGTTATATTGCCTGATGAGATAGATACAAAGCTATCACTGGCAAAATGTACAAATCTCATTGTTTACATGTGTTGCACAAATTGGTCAAGTGAAAGAAAGTTTTGCAGTAGTGTCTGGTGATATAACCCATGACACAGCTCATGCTCTCTGTGACATTTCAAAATCGTATCCATTGGAAACTAAGACCTCAGTAGTTTACGTTTCAGATGGAGCTGCCGCACATTTCAAAAATCGATAACTTCATGAGTTGTCTAAGGGTAATCCAACTATAGAAAGAAAGTGGATATTTTCAGCTACTGGGCATGGTAAGAGTGCAAGCGATAGTATAGGTGGCATATGCAAGCACTATGTGCTACAAGATTTAATCTACAAAAAGAATCTGTGGAAGCCATAAGAGACGCAGCTTCATTTGTTTGTACAATTTCAAATCTTATACGTAATACGAAAATACTTCACCTCAAAAGTTAAGTTGTTCAAAAATTCAGGTCTTGTAAAGAAAAAGAATGGATCACTGTAAAACCTGTTGTAGGATTACAATCTCAGCATTATTGGTTGGTGCAAAATAATGAAGCTTATATGGCAAGAACAATTAAACATAATGTGCAGAAAGTAGAAATAACAAGCCAAGTAAAAAACAGGTACTCTTTGAGTGATTTCATAGTAGGTCAATTTGTTGGGTGTGTATATAATGATTATTGGTGGATGGGACAGATAAAGTGCATATCTCTAGAGCTCGAAGACATTACTGTGTCGTTTATGCATCCCCATGGCCCAGCTAAAGGGTTCCAATGGCCAGAGGAATGTGGAAAGAGAGAGGATGTATGTGCAGTGCCATTAAACAATGTAGTGCTAAAGGTGAAGGAACCCACTCCCAGTGGACAATCCGCTCGACTCCACATTTTCGATACCAAGGAGCTGAACCAGATCCAACAAATCTGCAGTGTCTGAACTTTATGTAAACTTACTCTGTAATTATTTTAGTATAATGTTTATAGATCTCAGCTAACATGGAGTTGTTTACGATTACTTGTTTTAGTGTTACAGAAATCAGAAAATTGTAAAAAGACAAACAGTTCAATGAGTTCTCGGTTTTCCACATTTTCTATGTTTTTCTTTTTGTTCTTTTTTCATTATTTTTTTCTAAATGAGTAACTTAAGTTTACTTATAAAAGTGTTCAATGGAGCTTAAAAATCAGGGTGGCTTTAAAATTTCATTGTAAAGAACAATTGTATACGTTTTTGTATCGTTTCTATTTGCGACCCGCAAATGCTGGAGAAGTGTCATTTTAAAAAAAACGTTCAAAATTTACGAGGCAAAAACACACAATTCTGCCCCCACCAATTGATAATATACTAATAGGACAACATAAGGTCAAGTTTTAAGATTTTTAAAAAATGGGGTTTTTGAGTTATTGCTACTTGAAAATAGTGCATTTTCGTACTTTTGCATACTTTGAAGTTGAATTGTATAGACTGTGTATATGTTAGACAATAAATAAAATTTGCTGTAAAACTACCATTGGTGGACTACACATTGCCATCTTTGTTTATTTGAAAAAACTTTTCTTAGTGTAAGAAAAAATCGTTAAATGTCAGAAAAACCAAAATTTTGTACCTAAAAAGTGGATTTTTTTTTATTACTAATAATTATAACATGCATATTTAAAGTATGTCAAGTTAAAAATCAATTCATTAGCTACAAAACAAAACAAAAATGAACTGAATCGCCCAAATAGTTTAAACGCAATAACATTTTTAAAATAAGCCGTTTTTGACATTCCTTTCAAAAAACTCGTTTTTCACCAAATTTCAAAATGGCGCAGCAAGTGATATAAAATTTTTTGGAGCAAATCCCTTTGGAATATCTTATATCTGTAGTAGGAGTAGCACTGTAATTTTTTGGAACAAATCTGTGGGGGTCAACTGACACATGTTGGTATTCTTTCTCTGCCTGAATTGAGATGGAATGGGCCTAGGGTCATTAGTGGATGCTCAGCAAATATGTGAAAGTGAATGTGATGAAATACTGCAACAGTATTGTGATTTTTTGTAGAAAGTAGTGCCATTGAAGTATTCAGCTTTTATGGATTTTGACCATAAAAATGCAAATTGTCGCATTGATACATTTTTTCATGACACATTGTGTGATTCAACATATTGTAAACTGTGGGAACTTGTTAAGATGTTGCTTTTATTAAGCCACGGACAAGCATCTGTGGGAAGAGGGTTTAGTGTTAATAAGAAATTAGAAGTCGAAAATTTAGAAGAGTGTTCTTACGTTGCTCAACGGATAATTTGTGAACATGTGGACAAAAAAAAAAACATTTTTAAAATATGCCGTTTTTGACATTCCTTTCAAAAAACGCGTTTTTCACCAAATTTCAAAATGGCGCAGCAAGTGATATAAAATTTTTTGGAGCAAATCCCTTTGGAATATCTTATATCTGTAGTAGGAGTAGCACTGTAATTTTTTGGAACAAATCTAAGGGGGTCAACTGACACATGTTGGTATTCTTTCTCTGCCTGAATTGAGATGGAATGGGCCTAGGGTCATTAGTGGATGCTCAGCAAATATGTGAAAGTGAATGTGATGAAATACTGCAACAGTATTGTGATTTTTTGTAGAAAGTAGTGCCATTGAAGTATTCAGCTTTTATGGATTTTGACCATAAAAATGCAAATTGTCGCATTGATACATTTTTTCATGACACATTGTGTGATTCAACATATTGTAAACTGTGGGAACTTGTTAAGATGTTGCTTTTATTAAGCCACGGATAAGCATCTGTGGGAAGAGGGTTTAGTATTAATAAGAAATTAGAAGTCGAAAATTTAGAAGAATGTTCTTACGTTGCTCAACGGATAATTTGTGAACATGTGGACAAAAAAATAGGTGGTAATGTTAATGATTTCACTGTTACTAAAGACATGAGGAAATCTGTTTCATTGGCCAGACAAAAATGCATGTGATATCTGAAGGACCAGAAACTGAAAAAAGATATTATTGCAAATAAAGAAAAGAGACATTTGGGGATTATGGAGCAAGAATTCAGGAAAAAAAAAAGCTAAGACTTGAACAGGATATTCATGCATTGTTGAAATTTGCAGATGAATTTGCTGAGAAAGCAGAAATTGGTGGGAGCATAACTCTGATTGCCAAATCTAACAGTTTCAGACGTACTGCCAAAGAAAAGCAGCTGCAAGTGGACACCTGTGGCTTTAGATGGAACTGTGGCATCACAACCCGTCTTCAGCAGCTCGTTTTTTAAAGTTTGGTTTCTCTGAAAATGCACGATTTTCCATTGCTTAGGCACTTCTTGCTTATCATCAAACAAAATGGGCAAGCATTTTCCCTTTTGTTTACAAAAATAAATCAAAGGTAGAAAATCGGGATTTCACTTTCTGCCGCCGTCTTGTGTTTCCTTTGCACATGTGCGCTTTAAACAAAATAAAAAAAAAACTTGTCTACCCCTTAATTTAGTAAAATGTTACTAAGGAATGGGTAAACACAAGTTTTTCAGCAAAATTAAATATCAAAAATCGGTACTGTATTGTTCACTCACTGTGATAGTCATTTTACAGGTCACGGAAAAGGCCGATTCCATCACAGGCGGAATAAGTACCTAAGATTTTGAAATTTAATTTAGCTTTAAAAAAGCGAAAAGAAGAAATACTTTCCATATGGTAATGGGTTTTGAAGAACAGGCTGTTAGAAATAACAAAAACTGCGCTTCACTAGAAAAAAACTTTTAAAATGAAATTGTTCTTTTTCACTATTACTGAAGATATTAAAAATGAGAGATATGATCAGAAAAAAATATAACAAAGAAGAATATAACCAGAAAGTAAAAAAAAAAAAAAAAAAAAAAAAAAAAAACCTTGGGGTAAGAAAAATTCGAAATTTAGAGAACTACAGAACATTTTCATCCGTGCTAAAACAATCATTTTCAGGCGACGGAAGGCATGAAAATGCCCGAATTATATCGAACAAATGTCGCAACATTAATAACATACAATAAACAGTCCTAAAAATGTTTGAGTGTTAGAATTTTGAAAACATGAAAATAAACTTTGAAGAAATGTTGAATAACATTATTTCATAGAGATTTTTTATTTCTGCAGTATATTCAATGTTTCCCACACTCCGTAGCGATCTACGATTTCCGTAGTGACTGGAGAATTCGTAGCATTTGGAAGGTTTGAGGTGGGCAAACAGAAAAAAATGACAAATCATTAAAATTCTACCAAAACAATGTTTTCTGAAGGGAAAATAAACCGACAACCAGATTTTTTATTTCCGTAGTATATTTGATGTTTCCCGTATTCTGTAGCGGTCGACGATTTCCGTAGTGACTGTGGAGAATTCGTACCATTTAGAAGGTCTGAGATGGGGAAACAGGAAGAAATGACAAATCATTAAAATTCTATCAAAACAACGTTTTCTGGAGGGAAAAACAAAAACCAGCAACCAGATTTTTCATTTCCATAGTATATTCGATGTTTCCCGTATTCCGTAGCGGTTGACGCTTTCTGTAGTGACAATGGAGAATTCATAGCATTTGGAAGGTCTGAGGTATGTAGGTAAACAGGAAAAAATGAAAAATCATTAAAATTCTACCAAAACTGAACACTTTCTGCCCCCCCCCCCCAAAAAAACCCCCACCTGAGATTGGGTTCGAAAACCGGACAGAATCCGATGGAATCAGGATACTCTGCAAGGGTTCTTATTTCATCATGACTGTTTTTTCAACATTTGTGAAGGTTTATCAATGTTTTTAATGTAATATTTATTAGAACAACCCAGGAAAGTATTTAATATTTGCTGTTAGTAGTCAAAAAATATTAAATACTTTCCTGGGTTGTTCTTGTTCTAGAGGTATAAATGGCAAGATGAGTGAGGTAATTGAGGAGATGAATAAGTATAGACGGGATGTGCTGTGTGTAAGTGAAGCCAAAAAGAAGGAAATTTGGGTAGAAGAAGTGAATGGCACGGTGAGTGTGTGGTCTGGAGTATTGGATAATATGAGAGGACAGGCTGGTGTAGGTGTGATTTTAAGTGAAAAGATGAAGAACAACTTGATTCACTATAGTTGCATAAGTGAGAGAATTCTCTGGATTCGTTTGAAAGTGAAACTTCAGAGAATTGTAATTGTTGTAGTGTATGCTCCTTGTGACTCGGAACCTTCCGATAAGAAAGAAGATTTCTGGAATGAGCTAAAAGCTGTTTTGAGCCAGTTTGGTGCTAAAGAAAAAGTTATAATAGCAGGGGATTTCAATGCTAGAGTAGGTGTGCAGAATGCAATTTCTGACAATGATCTGGGTAAGTTTAATGATCCTTGTGTGAATGATAATGGTGAAAGATTAATTGAACTCTGCATTGAGAATGGTTTATGTGTATCTAATACATTTTTCAACCACAAGTATATACACACATATACTTGGGAAAATCGTACTCTTGGTCAAAAGAGTGTGATAGATTTTGTTGTTTATGATCAGCGTTTGAAACACTTAGTTGTTGACACCCGTGTGATGAGAGGTGCGAATGTTGGTTCTGATCATTACTTGGTAGTGTCACGAGTGAAACTTAATGTTGGTTGGAGGAAAAGGAATAGGAAGAGACCCAGGATAGAAAGAATAAAGGTTGATAGGCTCCTTGAAGATCATCAGCGGTATTCTGACTTACTCAGAGAATGACTGAAGGATCTGAAATCTTGTGAGAGGGATGTAGAAAAGAAGTGGGAATGTTTTAAGAACTGTGTTGTTACTGCTGCTAAAGAGGTTTGTGGCACCACAATAGTGGGTAACAATAGAGGTGATGCTTGGTGGAATAGTGAGATTGATGAGGCAGTAAAGAAAAAGAAGGAAGCCTATTTGGGGATGTTGCAAGGTAGAGTCTCTGTGGATGAATATCTCTGTAAGAAGCGTGAAGCTGCTAAGCTGGTTCACCACAGTAAGGCAAAAGATAGGAAAACGAAAGTGGAAAGGCATGAACTGGCTTCTTGGAAAGATAGAAAGTCCTTCTGGAAGTACATGAGACTCAGGAAAAATAGGGGAAACAAAGTTGTAAGTTGTGTGAAGAATGAGATTGGGGAAATGATATGGGAGCCCAATGAGTTAAGTGACAGATGGGGTGAATGCTTCTGTGAGTTATTAGATCAGGAGAGCAAAAATGATTCTGAGACAGATGCAGATGATGTCACAATGAGGGATGAAAGCACAGGAGGGATCTCAAGAGAAGAAGTGTGTAAAGCTCTAAAATCTCTTCAGAATGGTAAGGCTCCAGGAGTTGATGGCATAACTGCAGAGATGTTGAAATATGGTGGTGACTCTATAATTGACTGGTTAACTGAAATTTGCCAGTTGTGCTGGGAGCTAGGAATGGTCCCTTGGGATTGGAAGGATGCTATCATTGTTCCCTTGTATAAGGGAAAAGGTGATCAGACTGAATGCAAGAACTATCGTGGTATTAGCCTACTGAGTGTGCCAGGGAAAGTGTTTGGTAAGGTTGTTATTGAAAAAGTACGGGGTCTTACATCATTGAAAGTGTGGGATGTTCAGAGTGGTTTTATGCCTGGTAAAGGCTGCACTAACCAGATTTTTGCATTACGCATGATGATTGAAAAGTATCTGGCTGTTGGGAAGAAAGTTTTTATTTTGTATTTCTTTTTGGAGCTAACCTGAATCTCAGAGAACAGCTTAGTGATATGTATGTATGTAGTAGTCAGGAATCATTGCAAGTCTATAAAATAAAGTGACCAGGTTGGTATCACATTTCTCTCAATCTCAGCTGTACCACAAATGATTCTGCTATAAGATATGAAATTCATTTTTGAAAGCTTATACAGCCAGTTTTCATTTTGACACCAAGAAGAACCTAACAAAAAACAAATGGAATGAAAAGAAAAAAATTAGCAGAATGAAAGCAGCTTCGAAGCATAATGTCTGAACATTTTTGACTATCAATAACTCACCGAAAACTGCTAGAGAAACTAAAAACAAGCAATTTTTAGTTCATGAAGGTCATAGCACAAATTGTTGAAACACTGCTGATTGTTATGCCAAGCATTGCACAAGTTAAGAGAATGCAAGCATTGTGGACAATGACCTTGTCAAGACAATGCTCATGCAAAAAATGAGTTCAGAAAATAGACAGCAATAAAGTAAGCCAAAGTATTGCTTGAAAATTTTGGCCTATCCACTGCTATCAATTTATAGTGGAGAGATTGAGAGATTTTATTTGTGAACATAGTGAGAGTCCAAATAAAAATTATTAAATTATCTTTCCAATAAAAATTGTCTAAAAAATTTGGTTGATGTGGTTGAAAGAAAATATAACTTTTAAGATTATATTTACTTATTTAATTGCACTGGACAATAGACAGTGGCAGGGTTCCCACTCAACCTGGAAAACAGGGAAAACCTGGAATTCTCAGGGAATTTGAAAATGGTTCCAAAAATCAGGGAAAACTCAGGGGAAATTACCCCCCCCTTTTTTTTTGTAAAAATCAATGGATACTTTATTTTGCCAAAAAAAACCTTATTTTTTCAAGATTTCAAACTTTTGCTTGCAATTACTGCCTGCCTAGAATTTGGTAGATCTTAATTTCAGTTATATTAAGTATTTCCTTTATTCTCCAAAAAAATACACAAGATTGAATTTTTAAAATTGCCAGTTATTAAGCTTTTGTTCAACTTCTGCACGCAGTTGTTATAACATGGAACAATTAGGCACAATGGCTCCTGCTTGAAGAAACACTTCACAAGAGAACCACCTAAATGATGGATCAAAGTCCTTTGTCTGTTGGTTCTTTTGAAACATGTTTCTTTGAGCAGAGCCATTCCATCATTAAGCTTAGCTGCATTGTGTTATAGAAAAACTGAAACTATTCAACTGACAGATTTTTTCTTACATATGACCTGTTTCTATGGGAATGTATTTACAAATTCCATGTGGATAGTGTTCACAAAAGTTCACAGAACTTTGGTACAGAAAATAATGTGCACAGTTAGTTGTTATTAATGAAAAGCAGGTAATTTTATAAAGACAAATTACTTAAAGAATTTACAAGTGTGTTCTTTGGTGAGAAAAATGAATGGAATGGAATGAAATGTAACAATTCTTTGCAACGAGCCTCTCTGGCAAACTTTAAAAACCACCTGGAAAAGTCAGGACATTTTTTTATTACTTTTGAGTGGGAACCCTGAGTGGGCACTTGTAACTACTAAGCTTAAATTTAACTGTGCCTAAATAAATGAAAAGTATACAGTGCAGTGATAAAATGTGTATACAACATGAAATAGCCGTAAGGAAAATGGCCACTAGATTTTGTCCACCCACTAGCCAATGGCCACTTGAAAAACTCTCCAATTTCAATCTTTACTTGGGGTCAAACTTTTCTTCGGATGGACCTTCAACTTCAATACACATGAGAGCATTGAATGTTTGTAAGTTAAAACTGCCCCTCCAATCGCCCTGGATTCTCTTCATGAAACTGAATCTAATCTCACATGCAGAAGTAGATAAGGGAAATATACTGGATATTTCTGCTAGTGCCACTATGTTTTTATAATGTTTGTACTTTTTAAACTGCCCCTCCAATCACCCTGGATTCTCTTTATGAAGCTGAACCCAACCTCACATGCAGAAGTAAGTAAGGGAAATATACTGGATATTTCTGTTAGTGCCAGAATGTTTTTATAATGTTTGTACTTTTCAAGAAACATTCGTTTCCAGAAAGCCGTTGTTCCTTTTTGTATGTGTCTAAAATATTCCACATGCTCAATGCAGTTGGCGCTTTACAGTTCACACTAAAACATTCAAAAATTTTCCACTAGCTACTGTTGTTAGAACCACTTTTTATCACTAGCAAAATACATTTGCTTGCTAGCAATTTGCTACTAACTACCGGTCGACATTGAGCCGTGCTTTCATATGAACGACGGAAAAAATCATCTGTCTTCTGCTTTTTCGCTGTGCATCTTTTTTTTTTTTCTTTTTGCTGTGCTATCTCCATGTTTTTAGAACAATGACATCACCTGGCGATGATTCCGATTGCTGCTCTATGTATCTAAGGGCAGTCTGTAGCCCCGCCGTACCTTCCGCATGAGAATTTTTTTTCGTTGTTCACAGTCAGTTCCTTCTTCATCTGATTCCGAATCCTTTTCATTGGTAACTATGTGAATAATTGCTTCATCTGTAATTTTTTCCTGGTGGAAAGCCAATCGGTCACTCGATGCAAAAATGCATGCCTTTTCTTGCAGCATCAGACCTGATATCAAACTCCCTTTCAGTTGTTGCTGGGAAAACCACAGAAAAAGTGCCTCACTGGTCTTTTTGTATTCACTTTGTTGCAAAATCCTCGATTGCTGCACTCTTCGGTGGAAAAGTTCTCTATGCTCCACTTCTCGATTTTTAATCGGTTCCTTTTCCAATCATCCACTGTCACTTCGCCGACTCCTAATTCATTCGTCACTTTTTTTATACTCTCTCCCGCATCTATTCTTTTCAAGGCATCGATCTTCACATTCAGAGGAACAGAAATGTCTTTTCTTTTGCCACTCATTTTAGTTTTAGATTTTGTCTTCTTGCATCAAGTTCTCAGAATACATTGACGCATGACTCATGCTTTCAGTAGGGTACCCATCACGCCTGCACGTTGAGACGTTAAAACAAAACCTGTATTGTGCACTTTTCAGCTTCCTTTTAGTGGCCTGTCCTCCCCTTTTGACTTCCGAGTTAGCATCAAAATTTATTCTATTTTTCTTTTTTTGAATGGTTTCCAGCTTCAATGGTCTTCCAGGGTTTCACACCGGCAGGGTTGCATGTTTCGTCCCTTGGCTATCATTCAACAGTCCCTGGAATTGGCTTCCAAATTGCCCGAAAAGGGCCTTTTACGAATCTCAATAATTTCCGCTTGCAAATCGCCCGCAATTTTTTATTTTTTTTTATGACGCATACTTTCTTTTTTTATTTCACCGTGAATGACCCTGGATTCAGTGGAACTTGGTTTACCAGGACTCGGATTATCGAGACTTTACTATAGGTCACAAGCTGTTTGCTTGTTATTAAACATTACACATCTTTTACATGTTTTTATTAATCATGTTACAGGTTCTCTTGGACTGACTTGCATGTTGAAGGCACAACATTCACTTTTAGTTATGAAAGTTCTCCTTGGGAAGAAGGCTATCCTGGACAGTTGTCATGTCGTGTGATAAGTGAACTTTTATAAGATAATAAGTTGATTGTATGCAACAAATCATCCTACCCAGTGAATCTAACTAATCACACCTGCTTTAACCTTGGTGGCCATGTAAGTATTTTTAGGCATAAAAATATTTCTCATAGTTAATATATTTTTGCAAGCTATGTCATATGTTTGCTGGAGCTTTTTTGTTGAATAAGAAATAATAAACAAAATATTTACTAAGTTCTGGGCAATATATACAGTGGTGTGCAAAAATTAAGGTCGAAGAGGAGAAATTAGCATAACAGCCGAACGAGCAGGCAGAACGGTCCGAAAGACCACTCGGGAGATAGACTAGGGTCTGGTACGGTAGGGCATGCGCATATATGCAGCATGACATGGGTGGGGGAGTAGTGTCGGAAGTGTATAAAGCACACGGGCGGTGTACGCTCAGCAATTCGGTGAAAGCTATTGCACGGTGTACATCAGTTTGAATGACGTTGAGTTGCTGCTACCATGTGATATGGCCAACAGGCAATCCAGTAGACGGCGTCTGGATGACTTTACCCGAGGTTGCGTCATTTGGAAGTTGGAAGAAGGTCGAAATGTGACTACTGTGGCCAAGGAGTTCGGGATCGCTCACAGCATCGTTTCACGAGCTTGGGGAGCATTTCAAACGACAGGAACAGCTGTCCGAAAGTTAAGCAGTGGTCGTCCACGTGCAACCACGGTGGTGGCGGACGACCATTATATTGTCCTACAGGCGAGAAGAGACAGACGGCAGACAGCGAGAGAAATCGCAAGGCACATGCAACAGACAACTGGACGTCCGTTATCGCGTTTTACAGTGGCCAGGAGGCTGCACAAAGGTGGTCTATTTGCACGACGACCAGTATGGCCTTGTGCCATTAATGCCTGCTTATCAGAGACAGCGGTTTCTGTGTTGCCAGGGACAAAAGAACTGGACACATCAGCAATGAGGTCGAGTTCTCTTTACGGATGAGAGCCGATTTAGTCTGACGAGCGATTCTGGTCGTATACACATCTGGAGAGAGCAGGGAACACGCAATCATACCGCTAACATCATCAAAAGGGACTGGTTTGGAGGTGGCGGAGTTATCGTTTGGGGCGGTATTATGCTTGGTAGCCGTACTGACCTCCACATCTTCCAAGGAGGTTCAGTCACTGGTGTCCGCTATTGTACCGAGGTTCTCCTTCCTCACGTGCATTTGTTTAGAGGCGCTGTGGGTCCTGAGTTCCTCTTCATGGACGACAACGCTACACCTCATCGTACAGTGGCTGTTGGAGAATGAAGATATTCAACGCATGGATTGGCCCGCAAGGTCCTGGGCCTAAATCCAATCGAACACGTGTGGGACCTTCTCCGGAGACGCTTGGTAGCACGTCACCAGCCGCCAGCAACGATTCCGCAGCAGTGATTGGCGCTACGAGAGGAATGGGCCGCGATGCATCAACAGCTCATTGATGACCTCGTACTCAGCGTAGATAGACGTAATTCCTGCAAGGCAGTCAGGGGTGATCATATCCCCTACTAAAGACTGGATTTTTCTTGGCAGCCGCCTGTCACATGGACAGACATTGTAATTTCTGCAAGGCAGTCAGGGGTGATCATATTCCCTACTAAAGACTGGATTTTTCTTGGCAGCCGCCTGTCACATAGAAGTTTCTGTTTTCTGTCCAGTTGTGCTCGAAGCTACCTTTGTATCCGTTGGATTCTTTGTTTGTACGGTTTTGCTAACTTGTCCCATATTCTTACATCTTGGGGATCTTATGGTATGATTTGAGTTGATGTGGAGCACTTCTGCACAAAGTTACATTCCAAAAACCATCTCATCCTTAATTTTTGTACGCTAGTGTATATACATGTATATACAGGGTGCATAGGAAAGTCCCTTTAGCCTGAAATAACTTGCAAATGGAGAGAGGTATAGTTATGCAAGTGAGATAACGGTATAGTCAAGCGACTACACCGGATTGAATGCAACCAATAGCAGCGCCCCTAGTGGCGAAATGCGGAAGTTAGCCATTGCAAGTCTAAAACGAAAGGAGATAGAGCAAAGTTTCCTATTACACAGTTGTAGAGCATCAATTAATTAGTACAAAACAACATTTGTTTCACACGGATAAGATAAATTGTCGCCTGAATAACCTAAAATGTCCAAAATTGACGCACAACCTTTTGTGTGAACGTTTGAAGGGAACAGGCATAGGTATGAGCAAATACACACAATTTATTGCATAAATGCGTACTTATGTCAATACAGTTTGATGGCGTCAGACAAAACAAAAACAGAAAAGGCAAACTGGCGCACAGTGATAAAAGTTTAATGTCGAGTATGTTCGAAGAGTTCGCCATTGCCCACGATAAACATTTGTATTCGTGAAAGTAACTGCATGCACATTCCTCAGCATGGAAGGTGTCACACTATTTGCAAGCATCTGTAACACGACGACGTAGATCCAGCAGACTTGTAGGTGCTGTTGCTTACATCTGATTTTTCGGAGCAAGCGAAACTCGCCATTCTCACGCAGCATATGTAGACCTAAACTTCTGATGAGAGTACATCCTGCTACTGGTTTTTATATCATAGGTATGGTACAACGTCACAATCTGCATTTGCATACGGCTACATTTGCGAAATGTGAATATGCAGATTTGAATCATTGCGCATCGATTTCTGACATTTTAGGATATTCAGGCGATCATTTATCTTATCCGTGTGAAACAAATGTCGTTTTGTTCTAATTAATTGATGCTCTACAACTTTGTAATTGGAAATTGTGCTATATCTCTTTTTGTTTTTGATTTTCAATGGCTAACTTCCGCATTTTGCCACTAGGGGCGTTGCTATCGGTTGCATTTGATCGGGCGTATCTGCTTTACTATACGGTTATCTCACATGCATAACTGTACCTCTGTCCATTCGAAAGTTATTTCTGGCTAAAGGGAGTTTCCTATGCACCCTGTATATACAGGTGTATATATATACACACATATATACGCACACATGCATATGTTTCCAGCCCCTGGATGACTGTCAGGTTTCGTTGTCAATGTTGGGTCTGATTGTCTTGTTATGGAATCCTTCTGTAACAAGGCAATCAGATCAGCATTGACAATGAACCTCGACTGTCGTCCAGGGTGTCGAAACGCCTGTATATGTAAGTAAACTGCCCAGAACCTATTGAATGTTTGGTTTACTGTTTCTTATGAAAAATTACTTACTGTCTACTTTGTGTAAGCCAACTTAATAGCTTTCAAATGTAATTAGTGATGCATGGTGTATAATGTCTAATATTGAAGAACTTGAAGAACTTTGGACTGAAAACCGTTAAGAATTCTTTACTGGTTTTAAAATTCTGTTCTACAGTCTCGGAAAATGTGTCTTTTCACTCTGAAATTTCCCAGTCACTTGTAAAATGCAGTGGTGAGACTATTGAAATTTGTAAAACTTTTACCGAAAGCATAAAAATGCATATTTCAGGTAGTGGAAACATGCTTTATTGTGCACATGATTAATTCCCAAAAAGCATAGCTAACAAATACCTTTCAACTTTTTTCAGTTACTATCTGGGTGATTTGATTTTTTCAGTTACTATCTGGGTGATTTGATTTTTTCAGTTACTATCTTGTGATACATGTTTCCTCTTCTATAGCCTCTTTGATTTTTTTTTTTTTTATATATATCAGAAAGCTTCTATTTATGAAAAACATTTCATGTACACTCTGTACTTTTCTATGATGCATAATTCTGCTGGTAAGGCACAGAAATACACTGGTTGACATCAATTAAGGAACAAATTGAAAAAATTGTTGTAACTCAAAAAATATGCAACCAATTTGAATAAAATTAGGTGAAAATCTTCATTGTATCATGTATTGCAGGAACATTTTATACAAAGCATTTTTACACTTTGTGTTTGTTAAAAATAAAAAAAAATAATAATAAATAAAAAAAACCACATAAATCAGTATTCCAAGAACTAAATTAAAAACTGTCTCAATATGGAGTGTGGTCACCACAAGCAGCAATATCTACCCTGCAGAAATGTTCCATGCTGTTAATAATGGTGTCTATGAGATCCATAGGTAGCAAAGCCCATTGTTGTAGTAAATCAGTTTGAAGCCCCTGCAGGGTTTGGGTAGGGTTTTTTTTTAGGGCAGCCACACATGCTTGATTGAGTTAAGGTCAGGAGAGCATGCTGGTCACTCCATATGGACAATAGTCTTCTCTTCAAGGTATTGCTGTACCAGCCGCACTGTGTGTGGATGAGCATTATCAACTTACAGTATGAATGTGTCGCCAATTGCACCTGCATATGGCCGAATAAAGGGGCTCTGGATGTCATCTGTATACCTCCAAGCATTCAAGTTTCCATTTGGCAGTACGTAGAGGTCGGTACATCCACCTAAAGAGATGCCTCCCGATACAAGCACACTCCCACCGCCATACGTGTCCCTTTCACGGATATGAAAGATATGATGTCTGGTCCCTGCCTCTCTCCAGATAAAAATTTGCTGAGGATCACTCTGTAAAGCATACCTGGACTCATCCATTAACAGTACAGATCTGTATTGATTTGGACTCCAATTCGCATGCATGCGCACTCAATTCAAACATTCCCTTCTCTGGCGGGAGATTAAGGCCATGCACGTTACGGGTTGCATAGCATAGAGCCCACCTTCATGTAGCCTTCTATGTACCATAGATGAAGGTGCCATTTTTCTGATAGCTGCAGCAAGTACAGATTGAAGATGGGCTGGTGTAGCAATTTTATTCCGGCGTGCAGATAGCCGCACATGTCGATCTTAAGAGGAAGTACTTACCCTAGGCCTGCCTTGGCTGTACCTCAGGGAACATGATTCTGTGGTTCGGAAGTAGTTCCACAGCCTTTGGACCACAGAACGACTTACGTTTAGCTATCTGGCTACGTTCACCTGACTGTGACCTGCCTATAGATCTGTAGCATAATTCCACTGGTAAATGTCATCTCAAAGTCATTACCACACAATCTATATAGCGAAATCCTTTCTTCAATCTCTACACATGAAGTGGCGACTCAATGCGAAACAACCACTTTTATGCTGCTGTTAATTTCTATTAGGGTATGTAAAAGTTTCTGACGCCCCCGCTAGTGGGCACTGTAGGGATCTAACCGGCCAGCAGCCCGTGCTGTCAGTTCGTACATGAAGCCAAGCATGGTGGTCGATAAAGTTCATTTGCGGCACTGTTCATTATTCATGTTTAATTTAGGGAAAAGTGCGAGTGAAGCATACGGTTCAATATGTCAGGCGTATGGCGAAACGGTTATGGGTGAGCAGACGTGTAGAGAATGTTTTGCCAGGTTTAAGAAAGGTGATCTAAGCTTGAAAGACAAGCCATGTGCAGGTAGACTGCAGGAACTCAGACAAGGAGCTGGAATCGCTGTTTCAAGAGGATGCCACACAATCGACCACGCAACTGGCGAAACATTTGAAAGTGGTTCAATGAATGGTGGTACGGAATCACAGGCCTTGGGAAAGATCCAGAAGATTGGTAAGTGGGTTCCACATACTTTAACGGAGCGTAATATTGGTCACTGATTGGGCATCTGCATGTCAGTGCTGAAGAGGTTTCAAGGGAAGAATTTTTGTCGCCAGGGATGAAAAATGGGTCTATTCCAACAACCCTGTATGCAAGCGATCCTGGGTTGACCCAGGCCAGGCATCAACATCCACTGCAAAACAGCATATCCTCAGGGGAAAAGGTGCTGTTGCGTGTGTGGTGGGATATGCACGGAGTGCTGTACTTTGAACTGTTGAAACTGAGCAAAACAATCACTGCACAACGATATAGCAATCAGTTGATGAAACTTAACTCCGCAATCAAGCAAAAACGCCCATGGACAGGTAAAGGACTCCGCCCAGTCATCCCGTTACACGATAATGCCAGACCACATGTCAGTGCCACCACGAAATCAACCCTTGAACAGTTACAATGGGAGGTTTTACCACACCCGGCTTACTCCCCGGACATTGCACCCTCAGATTTTCATCTGTTTCGCTCTATGCAACATGTCCTAGCCCAACAGTGGTTCACCACAGTTCCAGAGGTGGAAAATTTTGTCACTGGGTTCTTCAGCTCAAAACCTGAGACCTTCTATCACAAGGGCATTGATTTGTTACCTGAAAAATGGCAAAAGGTCATTGATGCTAACGGCCAATATTTCGTTGAATAAATGTGTACTGGTTTCTTGATTGTTCCTGTCTCCTTTCTCCTTAAAATGGCGGAAACTTTTTCTTACCCCTAATATAAAGCTATGCGAGAACCACTCATTTGCATACCATTCACTGATGCTGTAGTACTTTGCTTTTAACATATGCAAATTTCGTGTATATTTAACAATAATTAGCCAACTTATCACAATTTTTCATTTTGTTCCTTAATTTATGGAAACCAGTGTATATATTTGCATCTGAAGTCATAATTGTATTTCTAAAATATTAAGAGAGGTGTCCACTAAGTATCTGGATTTTTATTCCTATCGATACAAAATCATGTGTATGACTGTATGTATGCGTGAAACTATTACGACTACTTTCAGTGAAGCGCCGTAAAAGCGTAGCTGCTTGATACTAATGTTAGGTGGCGCTGTCGATCAAAAACAATGGTGTCTATGTTAAGTGTTCAGTTCAAGCAGTGAGCAGTTGTGAAATTTTTCACAAAAGATGTAAAGGCTGTGGACATTATGAGATGACTTCGGATGTGTATGGCGATGGGGCTATGTCTCGTTTCAGTGTTTAAGAATGGGTTACAAAGTTCAAAGCTAGACGAATTATTCACGAACATTTCAACTATAGGAAGATCTGTGCGAGGTGTGTACCCCTAATGCTTTGTGCTAAACGGAGAATACATTGAAAAGCGACTTTAACTGTTTGTACCACTGTATTACATATGTCCATATGTAAGTATCATATTTATGCATCCTGTATTTTTTATTTCTCTCCTGTAATTGATAGGAATATAAATCCAGATATTTATCTGACACCCCTCGTAATTGAAAGAATTTCTTTGGCAGGAACTGCCAAGATTTATGTACATCTCCTGCTTCTTATGCGTAGTTTTTGTACAAGGGGAGCAAATATTTATTTGTGTGTACAGTCACATTTCAGTTTCTAAAAGTCTGACAGTTCTTTGCTTCAGATGTATTTTTTGTGAATAATATTTTGCATGAATTTTCTACATCCATAATTCAGTGTTCTCGTAAGTGTACAAAGAGATATTTTTATTTGCAGTGTTATTTCTGTGCTTCTGAAAGACCAATTAAAATATTGCTGTTTTCCATTGGATTTTGTACTCTGATGGATGTATTGTTAATTACCATAAACATTTAATTTTAAAAGTTCATATGTTAATATGTTTGATGATTGTTACAATTTATATTATCACATTTTTTTTATTCAGAAGATGTGCTTGTTAGATTTGATAATTCAATGTCATCTTTCTTGGTTGCTGTTTCTTCCTTTTCTTTTTTACTAACAGACGTCCTTTTCTTTCCTGAAACTATGATGCCTCTTCTATCCTATCACTTTCTGTGAAATGAAAGTTCAACTGCAGTCCTGTTATTGCACTGTGTGTGGACTCTTTCCAAATAATGAGCTCACCTGTTAGCAATAAAGAAACTACTTTATGTGATATGATGGCAGAGGTAATATTACACATGGAAGCATGAGTAAAAGGAAGTAAAATAATTGGCCATTAAGGTTCAAGTAATCAATGTTTTTAAAGCAGAAAATTTTGCAATGATGCAAAAAGATAAGTTTGATGCAAACTAGCAGTCATTTGTGTTTAACTGAACTGTCTGAAGAACCTTCCTGATCACAGTGCTGGTTATATGGATGCAGGGGTCTATCCAGGCGGGATTTGATATATACCGTTAGGTGGTATTTTCACAAAAATGTTTTTAGCTCAAAAACAGTATCCCCACAAAAATATTTTAAACTGTGATGGTATCGTCGCTTTCAGTAAAATTTTATTTTAACAAGAGTATTTTAGTGTAAGAGGCATCTTCAGTATCATTGGGTTTAACGAATGTGCTTTTTTTTTCGTTATTATGAAATGCTATCAGCAAAACGGTCTCTGACGAATGCCTACCAATTACTGCGTCATCACTACCGGATGCGCCGGCAACTAAGACAGCTCTCACCGAACAGAATCCCAAAGCATTATGGGAGCATTTTTTCCCGTTGGCAGTCTCACACTGCGTGCATTTTCCAGGGCTAACTTAGAAGTAGGGATGGGAACGTCGGTGAGAAACATTGGTAAATACTCATTCCCCAACATCCATCCATTGGTAGTATCAGTGGAAATTTTTAATGTAACGGTGAAAACCTTCTCTTTTCACCAAAAAATCAAAGAATCTTTTGCATCTGCAGCAGTAATGGGCACATCGATGGGTAAAATCGCTGTTCAATATATTGCTGATTACTCTCAAATTTAACATCAAATAGCCAATATTTGTTAAAACGATGTGTAGATGGAAATCTTGTTGTTTCTTCGATGTATGGGCTCCTGTAGAATCGAGGATAAGAACACGATTTTTGGCGACGAAACATCAAACAAAACAGCGAAGAAATCGCTAATTCACTGCATAGGAATATTATATTCCTTTCTTTAAAAGGGCAACAAAAAGAAATCCATTTGCTTTGCGTAGAAAATATTCTTTTGCCGTTTCAAACTTTGATTATCACTTGCAACTCTACAATGGGTTTCGTGCCCATTCGTACTCAGATTAATCTTTGCCGTATCGGGCACCAGCCAGGATTCCGGGAGACGTGTACATCTTGCATATTTACAATTATGAGAAGAGAAGCATAACGGGAAAATACAGACCATACACTTTATCGGGATCGCGTTGTGACATACTTTTTTTTTTTTAATTTTTTTTTTTTATTTTAGTGAGTTAATTATTTTTCTTCAGCACTTAAAAGTTTTGACCTTTGATGACTTTCCTGGTTTAATACAACCTGGAGTGTTATTATTATTTTCCTTCTGAGATAGCTGGAGTATAATCAGAGTTTGTACTTAAACAATATCTGCCTACACAGGTCGTCAGGACAGGAAACTTGTTGCAAACTAGGAAAGCATGATCCACGTTTAGCATTAATAAATAAAAAATAACTGGAAACATAATAAAACAATAATTACTGTCAGAATAATGATTATAAAAGATTAAAATTGTCCTAAACTCAAAAATAGGCAAAATTCACAAAAATGGGTATAATTTTTAAAAACCTGGATCAACCCCTGAGATGTGATACGATAATGGCAAAACTATGGATTACTGTGTATGCTACATTTGAGACTTATTAAATTACCCCCATTTAAATCGCTATTTTTACTTTCCACCACTGTGCACACAGGTGACAAATCTTATTGTATTACTGAATGAAAATTTCCCTTTAAAAGCTGCTATCCTGCCTACCGCTATTGGGTCATTCCATATGAATTCACCAGGTGCTTGTAGTTGTGCAGTGATGGAAAGTTTGTGCCGGACTGCGTCACTTTGATTATCTTGCGTCAAACTGCTACAAATTACAAAAAAATTTAATATTTGCGCCCAACTGCTCCAAAACGGCAATCTACAGCAAAAACTGCTGAGCGAAAAAAATATTTTCATGGCCAAAAATGCTGTTTTAAATGGAAAATCGAATGCCGCTTTTTTAGGGTCTACTCGTAATTTGGGTTAAACGTATAATGATGCTTAATTAACATGTACTGCCAATCTCAACATTTCGGAATGTTTTTCACCTACCTTCTAATTTGTTGTTTTTTCGGCATAAGTGACAAATAGGTTTCGCGATATAGGTGGAGCTTATGAAGGAGGAGGATAAGAACACGATGTAATCGCGTAGTATGTAGGACAAATGATGCTGCACATTATGAAACCCCGATGAAGATTACTTATATGCCATTCCCTGCTCTTTGGGATGGCGCAATTATTTTGTTCCGGGCGAGGTGCTCGATTATGTATATACAGCGTAAGGTCGGTCGTTAGCTATTTCGTTGACGCGGAGGACGACTGAAAATGGCTCTCTTGTGGCAGGATACTATGGTTCTGTTTCTAAGGATTCATAGGTATTTAGAGATGCCAACTTTTACGGATTTTCCATAGTTTGTACGGATTTTTACTCCATCTTACGGTTTTACGGAAGTCGCCCAGAAAACTACGGAAAAGCCCACGGAAGATCCCTGCACGCAATTTTATATTTTTTATCATCTTTTGGTGGAAAAAACGCACTTTACAGATAGTCCCTATATGCCTTCGATGCTCTGACTTCTCCCGCCAACAGAGACGGAGTTTTGTCACGTGATTCCCTGTACAGCCATTTGAGAGTGCCGTGTGCAAAAGCCGAAAGGGAGCTCGGCTCAGCGCCTTTTGCGAACTCTACATTGATTACATGTGGCTTTGTGCGTGTGAAAATTTCGGTGTAAACGTTTTAACCCTTTCCACTCGACTGTCGGGTGGCACCTGACATTAAGAAATCGCCGAATAGCTCGCATGGCAGGTTTTACCTGCCAAGCCGATGATGTCCCTATAGCTCGCATGGCAGGGCTCGTGCAACATTTCTTTTTCGCCGAATATCTTGTGTGTCACCCTCCATGCCGATGATGCCTCGTAAGCTCACAAGACATTTCTTTTTCGCCGAGTAGTTCGCGTGTTTAGTGTCATCCGCCACGCCCATGACGCCTAACTCGTGTGTCGGGACTTGCAAGACATTTCTTTTTCGCCGAATATCGTGCATGTCGGGTGTCACCCGCCACACCAATGATGCTTCTATAGCTCGTGTGTCGGGGCTGGCGAGCTAAAGCTGAGCTGTCACTGCTAAGTTGTGGCCTCGACTGCAGGAAAACAAAACCGAGTGCTGGTTGAGTTTGGGTGGAAAGGGTTAATTTAGATTAAAACGAAATGAAATGTAGCAGTGAAACAGCTATGACAACAAAAAGAACGAAGTCAGATAAAACTTATAGTCAAGTGTATCACGATATATATAAGGTGTGTCCCAAAATGATAGAGCCACTAGAATGGCTGTGAAGTTTCGGTCCCAGTGGTTGAAATAAGACAATATGACCGAGATAGACATTTCAGATAGTTGTTGCGGTGTTGTACATGAAAAATGATAGCAAATGTGATACAAATAAATTAGAATGAGAATTATAAAGATGCTGATGTTAGAGATACGTGCCTCAAAATGATAGAACCACTCGTGCATACCTCCGTGTAATGCAAATGTTACCGCAGCTACGCAGCAGATTGTTGCTGCAGGACTGCAGGCACAAGAAATGCTAAATGTTTCAGTATGTTAGAACTGCGTAGTTGGAGTTCGTTAATGGCAACCGAAAGTTTATGCGATATGGGCCGTGGAAAGTCATTGACGGTGCCCGAGCAGCGGAAAATTTATGCATTATACCGGAATAAACTGTCCATTCGAGGTATTGCAAGGTGTATTAATCGTTTCCATCATGTGGTTGCACATTATTTGACATCAAATGGATTGTACGGCAGCAAGAAATCTACTGGCCATCCTTCAGTTTTGACCTCGTGTCAGAAAAGGTTGATTATGCGTTTGATGAGTAATTCAACAACCAGTATCAGGCAAGTCTCGTCTGCTGTGGACATAAACATATCGAAATCGACAGTACATCGTGTTCTAAAGAAGTGTCCATTCATCCGCCATCGGAAAATGTGGTGCCGCCCTAAGCTAACTGAAGCACATAAACAGAAAAAGATGTAACTGGGCTGAATACCATATGTCATGGACTCAAAAATGGCATAAAGTTATTTGGAGTGATGAAAAGTAGTTTAATTTGGATGGTCCGGACGTGTGGAAGTATTATTGGCACGGCCTTCGAAAGGGAGAATTGAGTTACTCCAAGCGCTAACAAAGGTGGTGGTGGAGGTATAACCATCTGGGGGGCATTCAGTGGACGTGGCAAAACACTATTAGCCGTTCTAACTGGACACTTGAATGCTGTGAACTACCAGCAGCTGTTGAATGAGCATCTTGTGCCGTATTTTGAATCATTAAATGACTCTGAAGCTCAGTTTCAACAGGATAATGCACACCCTCAAACTGCAAACTTGACCTGGGAGTGCTTTCTTGCCAATGGAATTCCTGTCATGAACTGGCCTGCATGTTCTCCAGATCTGAATCCTATGGAAAACATGTGGGCAGCTGTTGCACGTAAGGTGTATGCACATGGGAGGTAATTCAACAGTGTTGTGGATCTTCAACATGCAATTTTGAAAGCTTGGGACAATATTACCCTACAGCAGTGACCGAAACTAGTGAACTCCATGCCAAAACATGTGTTTGATATCATCCAGCAAAATGGAAGTTTTATTGGCCGTTAAAAAACTGGTTTGACACACATTTGTGACAGCAGTTCTATCTTTTTGAGACAGTCCCCAGTTCAACATATTTGTTTGGAACCCTCAAACAGGTACACGTTTTGTTATTTCACTTTTATTTTGGTGCACACATGTCTCACTGCATGAATACTTATATGCACTCCTGTAGAATCACTTGATTGAATTATATTTTGTTATTTATCCACTTTCCCCTGTGGCTCTATCATTTTGGGACACACCTTAGTAAAGAATGGCCTTTTTAGGAAGCATTTAAACTTTTGCCGAATCACCTTTTTGTAAGCCATGTGGCTGCGATTTTAGCCTAGCGCATAGTGACTGCGATAATTGTCGGCGTCGTGCGGAGAGCAAAACGCACCAAGATCATGTCGAGACTAAATGGAAATGTGAGTAAAATTAATGTAACCAAAACACTTCTGACAGCTTATAAAGAATCTTGGGGAAAATATCAAGAGCAGATTAGTGCTGGAAAAATGCAGCAAAATAAGTGAAAAAGCGAAGAAGAAATTGAATGATCACAAAGTGATTTGAAACAGGAAGAAGCTGGGTCATCATGGGTGTGTCCGGATGACACACGAGCAGTTGGATTCCTCTCATAAAATGTTAAACAATGCTGAGATGAACATTGAATGTGGCATAAAAAAGACATGAATGCAATTAAAAAGTGGACAGGTACTACTAAAAGAAGCAAAGCAAAACATTGCTAACTATCTTAAAAAATTAGAAGGGTAGAGAAACGAGCAATTAAATATTGAGAAAAGCAGCAAAAAATTAAACATTTTTTGTAAAATAAATGATTAATAGAATCATGCTATGGTTGCAAATTTTTTGATCTATTTGAAAACTAAAATCTGTTACATATGTGTGTGTGTGTATTTCAATGCTAGATGTTTTGAATTTGAGCAGGGTGCATCTAGTTCCAAAACATTTTTTGCTTAAGAGTTTGTTCTACCTACTAATATTTTACCTGCTCCGAAAAACTTTGTTTTTACACCAACTTACACCAAAAATGAATTTTATCTGCTCCAAAAATTCATTTTGCTTCTCCAAAAACATATTTTATACCTGCTCCAAAAATGCATTTTGCTGCTCCAAAAATGATTTTGCAATTTTCCATCACTGAGTTGTGGGTTTTTTTGATTTTCCTCATTTTTTTTATGTTACAGTACAACATAAAAGTACCCTGAAAACGAAGTTTGGGGTTTATTTTCCCAACCCCATTGGAGATATGGGTCCCCAAACCCCCCAGAATGAGCTAAAATAAGGGTTATCATGGCAGATGTTCTAGCACATTGAATTAAGTACTTTATGTACATTTTAGTATTTGATGTATTACAGGGCTCAAACTTCAGGTCTAACTCTACTAGCCAAAAAATGTTTTTCACTCGCCATCACACCTCTGACACGCAAGAGACAGTGAGAGTGAGACAGTGAATTTGCATCAAGTTTTCTTCCTAGTTGTAAATGCATTTATGGCACCTCTATTCATAGTGATTGTGGAATAACTTTTTTTACGGGTCTTTTAGAGGTTATTTTTAATGAAAGTTGGTTGTCAAATTTTCGAACTAAAGCCTAGTTCGTCATCAGGACTATGTCACTGGAGTAGTTGCTGCCACTCAATTGGAAGAGACCATCCGCAATTATCGTTAATTGTGGTACTTCTTCTTCTTGCTATTTCGATCCCTTCTTCTAGTTTTCTCTTTACTAAGTTTGACTGGTGGACGATTATTTTCACTGAGTCCCAATTTATGGGTGTGTGTGTGTGTGTGTGTGTGTGTGTAAGGTCAGGTGATGCATAACATCACAGCCTCTCCTTGACAAATGTCAACCCCGCCTTCTCGTGGTACATCCTGTTCCCACTAAAGGGGCTCTGACGACCGCCAATAGCGGTATAACTATACCATCGGGATTAGAGGAAATGCTATCCCACACTCACCAACCCGCTTGGCCAGCGTGGTGAGTTATGGCCAAACCCCTCCAAAATGACTCCACAACTTAAATCTTGGCCCTCAGTCTCCGGCAGCTGGAATGTACCTAGCCAAGGCAGCGGCCAGTGCGACATGAAGGCAGAGGGTGCTAAGAATCCCTGGAGGACCGGACTAGGCTGCCATCTGATGCTGACCTTGGCTACGTATAATGGACGCTCTCTATCTTCTGATTCAAGGCTTCTTGAATTGGAAGAGGAACTACAAAGGATCAAGTGGGACATCGTCGGGCTAAGTAAGGTAAGGAGAAAAGAAGATCTCATTGAACTGAAAAGTGCAGGCCTTGACAAATATGATTCAGATTTAGAAGCCACCTCCAAAATTTAAGAGCCAGGATTGTGTAGCGGGGGGGGCGTATTCGTTTTCTTTAAAGTTGATAAAATATCAATAAACAGAAAGGGGAAGACTTAAGGTTTATTGTTTTTACCTCTTATTTACTCTCAATTTTAAGAATTCTGGGCAGCATAAAAATATATAATTGAGTAGAATGTATTTTACATACCATTGACAAATAACATGAAACATATCGATAAGAAACATACCTTACGTCTAGGTGCTTGTTGAAATCACAAAGATATTTCAGTTCCAGAACCACAACGTGCAGTAAGTTTGCTGCATGACTCATAATTTCTTTAGAATTATGTCTTTGAATTTATATTTGTCTTTCAATTTACTTATGACAATAAAGCAGGTGATTTTTCACAATTCCTATAATATGGAGACTGTTTATGATATTGCTTTCAATTAAATTATATTAATATTAGCTGATATTGTGCAGCAATTGAAGGATTGAAATGTGGAAACTTTTTTTAAACAAATGAGATAGAATGAAATTACTGAGTAAAGCCAAAAAAAAAAAAAAAAAAAAAAAGAGAGCATCGTAAGAAAACTAAATCCCAGATGCCCTATTATGGCCATGAATATGTCTTGTGGTTTTAGCACCAAAATACCACCTGTCAATAGCCTTTGAAGGGTTAAATTCAGATAAGGAGGGGCCATTAAAGTTGATCATCATTAAATCATTTAAGCTCTCCGCTTCCATTGATGATCGAAATTTGTTTTTAATAAGGTTATCAAGCTGAAACCTATTTCACAACTTACAGTGGAAACAAGCGATACTGACACTATTGATAAGAGTTTCCCTAAAACTGGAAATCTGTCACTGTTAGACATCACTTTGTTCAACAATTCACTGAGCTTCATCCATTGTCCAAGCACCTTAAACTCATACCATTCGTTCTGGAGAAGATTTATGCATGTTTTGCTATTCATATCTGGAGATGGTAGTTGTTTTTTGAAATGTTGAGCTAGGGCTCTTATCTCATCAACTCCAAACTTCTCCAGATCCTTTCCTGTTGGCCACGTGAAGGTATCAAAAACCCTGCAATGTTGAATGATGTTATGATTGTTCAGAAATCTTTCCTGTAAATATTGTGCTCCGCATTGCACCAGGTTTTTTTTTTTTTGTCAACTTCAAAGGAAGTACTTAAACTGGCATTCAGTCCATGCAGTTGCACTTCTTGATAAATGCCTTTCAGTGTTGTGCTACTGATGAACATGTCTTCATAATGACAGGAACATCGATCAATGCAGTGAGTGTTGTTACAGTACTTTTTATGTGCAGTTCAACAGCACTCATGAAAAGTTCTTGCCTTTGAAATATGAGAGACAGGTTCTTAAATACAGTAAGATAATCTAACAGAAAGTGTAGCATATGGGCAAACCTGAAATCCTTCAGTTTCTTCAACAGATCCTTTGCAACTGCAGAAGCATCACCTTTCTCATTAGAAATATCTTCAAGATGTACCACCACACATTTCCAATCTTTTACCAAAGCAGCAAGTGCACCAATTTTACTAGCAACCCATCTTACTTTGTAGAGAAATTGAAATTTTAAAAGTTGGCCCTGCAAAATTTCAGATACCTGCTTCAGTTGACGCATTCTCTTTGGTGATGACCGATACAATTTGTACAGTTTCTTAAGAACTGTATCAATGTCATCAATGAATTTTACATTTTTTACAGCACTCAACACACTTAAGTTTAATCTCTGTGTAATACAGTGAACACCTACCACATGGCTCAATGTTTGACGAATCTTCTGAACTACACCATTCTCAGCAATCATACTGGCTGCTTCATCAGTCCTAATACCAATCAGATGATTGGAACTTAACCATTCTGACAGCTCTAGTCTTTCAAGTTCACTATAAATTGCTTTCATGTATCCATCTGCAATTGCACTTTCAAGTGGAATGATGGATAAAAATACTTCTTTTATTCCTTTGTCTTTCAGATATCTTGCATATAATATAAGTTCTTCTACACCTCCTTTGTCTGTTGATCCATCCAGCAATAAACTTATAAAATTCTGATCTTTTAGTTCACAAATCAGCTCATTTCTTATCCCTGCTGCAATATAAGACACAAATTCTTTACATCTTTTGTCATTGTTATATTCTTTTCTGACTTCAATACCTAATTTTTCTGCCAATAACAATTGCCCTTCCTAGTCGCTAAAAGGTTTATTATTTTTAGCAATGAAATAGGCAATATTCAAAACAGATTTCATGTGCTCAAACATTTTTTGATCCATTTTTTTACACACACTGCAATAGGGGTAGTTTCTGGATGTAATTCTGCATTTTGTGCTACCATGCATTTCTGATGCTGATATGACTTCATGTTTTTTAAATGTTTCCAGTTTGAAAGGTCCAACAAAACCCTTTACCACTTCAGAACTGACATCCGCTATCCCAGGAAATGCAGCACATATTTCACATTGTGCTATACCTGTTCTTTTATTAAAAGTAAGCCACAGTAAATCCTTTAACCATGCTGTTTGAAATTTCCTCCTTTTTCCACTGTATGCCTGACTCAATGAAGGGGAATGGAGGTTCAGATCTTCTGTACTAACTTCCACCTCAGTTTCTTCTAATGAAATGGAAGGCTCAGGATCTTTCCTTTTTTATGGAATAACAAAAAAACTTGTTAAATGGGATTGCTTACCATTTTCCAAATCTCTGCTTGCAGCTGCTCGTTTCATTTTTTGAAAAGAATAAAACACACAAAGCTGAGGTTAAAAAACATAACAGAATCTTGAAACCAAAATAAAATAAAATGCGTAAGCATGCGACTAAAGTTGAACTATCACCACAGAAGGGTTCTCTGTTAATGAGAACCAGTTTGCAGGTACACGACCTTTTGTGATGCTATCTGCCTGCAGAGAGAGTAAGGTAGAAAGGGGAACAATGAAAGTGGAGCCAGAGAAATAAATGGAATGTTTTCCGCTGCAACTCGCCCCAATGGTTAGTCACATGCTTTGTTTTGCCGACTTGCGGCACGCTGGAGAGGAAGGGTGCAAAAGAAACCAGACGGACAAAGGTCAAAACCAGGGTCGTAGCCAGAGGAGAGCCGCCCGACCTCAATGACCTACCCCCCCCCCCAACTTCTATGCCTGGCTACGGGCCTGGTCAAAACTCTTCCTGCACAACTGAATTTCAGTTAACTTTGAAGCTTAAAAGTTCTGTTGCAACATACAAAAGCGGAAGAAAAACAAAAATTCATGTAAAATTCAATCCGCTGAACAAAGGCAGTAGTTGTCGGCAAGCGTAATTGCCGAAGCTTCAGCCATCAGCCCGTTCGCTCCCGATAAGTTAAGAGTTCCCACTTCCAAGCGCAGAGTGTGCTTCTCCACTAAAGGAGGAATTGCTTTGAGCACGCACACTTGCTATTATTGACGCGTGCATCCCACCTGTAGGATCAAGCAGCGCGGGAGAAGCAGCTTTCCTTTATTTTTGGATGTCCTTAAAACATTTAACAGAAAAAATTAAAGGCAATTCCTAGCAGAAAATGGAAAGCCATCTGCAGTTGCACTTTCAAATATTAACTTCCAAGAAAAGGCCTGCGGAATGATTACATCAAAGTACGATCTGACAAGAAATCAGTTTCATGTAAAATAATAAACCACAGAAATATGGTAATAACTTCTGTGGTTTATTATTTTACATTTATAATGAGGAACGTACTCCACTTCAACCTTTCACTAGGCTACATTGAAGGCATCTAGTTTCTAATAAAAGCCACTCCGCATGCTTTAATACGAAGCAATTTCAGAAGTACTGAAAATATTATCACAACTATTACTCATAAATAAAGCAGAATAATCAATTATAAAAATCATAGCAATATATAAAAGTGCATTTAAACAGCTGTTTTTGGAAATGTGGAAATAATAGAAGACGAATAAAACCCACCAGAGTTATGAATTTATAAGGAGCAAGTGGAGGAATAATACAGTATAAAGGCAAGTATTTGTACTGTGCAATTTGGGAAATAATATGCATATGAGACCAACAAAAGATTAAAAAAGAAAAAAAAAAAAAACGCTGAACTTTTTAACAGGGTGAAAAATAAAAATTTGCAGCAAGAATGCGAACTACTTTCCGTTTCTTTTGTTGACTGCAGCTGCAGAGCATTCATTCTGTAATTTTTTATTTTTTCTATCATTCTTTCCCGATTTCTTCATTGTCGCTTTTCTTTCTTTTTTTCTCCGATGACAATTTCATTTGTCATGCTGAAAACTTTCCTGCACGACTGCATTTTATCAAAGCTTAACAAATACATCATGTAAATGGTGCAACTTTGAGAATATGAATGCTTTTGAACACCATGCATCATTTTTTACAAATTTTCCAACTCGTTCAGTTTCATTTTAGGAAATTCCCCCTCGCTTATGAAGCTTAAATACAACACAAGGGGAATAACATTTAACAACTCAGGAGAGGGGAAACATTGCGCGGGGGGGGTCGTGATTACGGGAGATAACTTTACTCCGCCTGACTTCCGTTTTTGGCAAAATTTTCAAGCTGAAAAACAAATATTTATGGAATGAAATGATATTTAACAACAATACTGGGTATAAGAAACATCGCGAGAGAAAAAACCCACGATTGTGGGGGAATTGTTTAACTCCGTTAACTTGCGCTTTCGAAACACGAATATACCGTTCCCCAAATGGGAAAGACACCCCCTCCCCCAAGAAATTCTCTTCAGTTTTGCATCGGTCTGGAAAATGACCCAAATGATGGCAAAAAAAGCGGAATTCCACGAATATGTGGAAGAATCTCGTTATGAATATGGGATTCACGACTAGTAATTAATAATAATTGAGCCAGCATCGAAAATAGCATTGAAGGAAATAACTCAGTCCCTCTCCGCTAAACCATTACAGAGCAATTGGGGAAAAGTAAAGTTATTACCACTGGTGAATTAATTTCTCTTTCACACAGCCTTATACATGCTAAAAAGATTAAAATAAAATAATCCAGTAGGTATATAAATTATTTCACATGCAGTTGTATAAGTCTGAAGAATTAAATATATTAGAAGCTACATGCGAGTCCCGATTGAAGTGTTTTTAAAGAGAAAAATTATAATTTGGAGTTATAGGAGTATACTACAAAGGAAAAGGATAATTATTTTTATTCTGACCCTGTGTAGTTGTCATAAAGTACCTTCCTGACATTCTAATAATTTTGATCACAATCATACCAGAATACACGCTCTGTACGTGCTTGCAGTGGCAGACGCCACTAACTCTGCAGTTAGCAAGCTCCTCCTACTTTAGCAGATCACCTCAACCGAAGGTCACGACCTGACCCACAGAGGAGACCTTGAAAACAGCTGGTGCCTTGAGCGCTTCAGCGCCCTAACTACGGAGCAGCTATTGTATGCGACAGATACAAACGCGCCGATCTAGTTAGTCACTGGTAAATTGCGGGACTTCCCTCTTCACGCAAAAGCTGTTTGCCATTTTCATCAATTTAATTACAGTAAAAACATTGACAAAGTAGATTTTCCCACTTCAGAATAGGAAAACCACATCTGTTAAATACATAAATTAAACGCAAAAAATTCTTGTCGCCAGCATGAAATTTTTAGGCGACCTGGCGCCCGGGTTTTGTCGAGCCCTGGAAAAGTGGACATCTCTTCTACTATCGTGGGACAGATACTGGCAGAACTAGTGGTGTTGAATTTATAATAAACAAGAAACTGAAGGATAAAGTTGTAGAAGTTAAAAGTTCCTCTGACACAGCTGCACGACTCGTTATCCAACTCTCGAGAAGATACCAGGCTCAGATTATTCAAACTTACGCACCCACCACAAGTCATCCTGAAGAAGAAATTGAAGAATTTTATGAGAAAATTCGTCATCTAAATAATAAAGGTAAGCAGCACTTAAAGATAATTATGGGAGATTTCAATGCAAAAATAGGGCAGCGGCAACAGAATGAAATTTCAGTAGGTAAATTTGGTCACGGCAACAGAAACCAGCGTGGAAATACTCTCGTAGAGTTTACAGAGGCAGAAGGGGTTTTTCATCTTAAACTCCTTTTTAAAAAAAAAGCCACACAGGAAATGCACATGGAGACATCCAAATGGAACGACAAGTGAAATTGATTTTATTATGTGTAACAAAAAATTCGTCATAGAAGACTGCAGTGTGCTAAACAAGTTCAACACAGATAGTGACCATAGATTGGTGAGATGTAAGATGCACCTCAACACTAAACTCGAACATGGCAAGCTCATAAGACAAACAAAATATATTGACATAACCAACCTTAAAAAACACCATAATACCTTCAAGTTGGAACTGAAGAACAGATTCTCTGCTTTAGAAGGCCTAACATCGGAAGAAGTGGATATTTCTGAAGTTAACAGAAAAGTAACCAAAGCTCTTATGGAAACAGCAACAAAATTAGCAGGGTCTAAGAACAAGTTGCATGTGAACAAATTATCAGGAAAAACCAAAATGTTGATGCAAAAAAGAAGAGACATGAGGACAACTAAAGAAGATGTGTCTTCCAAAGTGGAATATATAGAGCTATGCAAGACAGTACGAAAAAGTATCACTGAAGACGTAAGGAAATTAAACTATGAACTAGTAAGGAAAGCAATTGAAAACAACCAAAGCCTAAAGATAGCAAAGGGACATCTCAGTAAGGGAAGAAAAGAGATTATGGCACTGAGAAAACAAGATGGTTCTGTAACAAGAAATAGAGGTGAAATTTTGACAACAGTGAAAGATTTCTACTCCAAATTATATGAAAGGGATGATACATGTACTCCAGACATCATGGAAGGTACCAGTACCAGAGTTCTTCCAGTCCTCCCAGCAGAAGTTGCACATGCAATAAAGAACATTAAGCGGGGGAAAGCTCCAGGAGAAGATGGAATTACTGTAGACATCATACAAGAAGCAAGTGGAGAAATTGAAACAGTACTCGCCCAAATTTTCACTCGATGCCTTAATGAAGGGAAGATTCCTGAGGATTGGAACAATGCTACAATGATCCTGCTACATAAAAAAGGTGACATTAAGGATCTCAGGAACTACAGACCGATCAGCCTCCTATCAGTGGTTTATAAAATCTTCACTATTAAAGTTCTTTCACACCGCTCGAAGGTGACACTGGACATGGCTCAACCGAGAGAACAAGCTGGATTCAGGAGTGGCTACAGCACAACAGATCATATCCATGTACTGAGAGAACTAATTGAAAGAGCGAGGGAATATGAACTTCCATTGTGCATGGCTTTTATCGATTATGAAAAAGGCTTTGATTCGGTGAAACCATCAGCAGTTACAATGGCTCTGAAATCCTGCGGCATTGAAGATGCGTACATTAATATTATTAATAACATCTATGAAAATGCAAGTGCAATGATTCGGCTGTTTGAAAATACAACACACATAAAAATTGGAAAAGGAGTGAGACAAGGTGACGCCATATCTCCGAAGCTCTTTAATGCCACATTGAAAAATGTCTTTCAATCACTGAACTGGGAAAACAAAGGGATAAAGATTAATGGAGATTATCTAACCCACCTTCGTTTTGCTGATGACGTAGTCAATTTTTGCAACTACCCCATCAGAGCTGCAGAGTATGATCCAGGAACTTGCTGACAAGTGTAAAGAAGTGAGATTAAAAATGAACTTTCAGAAGACAAAAGCGATGTTCAATGCTTTTACAAGAAATGAAGATTTATCGATTGATGGAGAAAAACTGAAGAGATAACAGACATGTACGTTTATCTTGGACAGCAGATAACAAGTGAGGGTCACATTGATGAAGAAATTAATCGGCGTACAAAACTTGCCTGGATAGCTTTTGGAAGAAACAGCATAATTTTCAAGAGCAATATGCCATTATGTCTTAAAAGAAAAGTGTTTGATCAATGCATCCTTCCAGTGCTTACGTATGGTGCAGAGACGTGGACCTTAACTAAAAGAAACATACAAAAGCTGCAGACAACTCAAAGAAGCATGGAGAGGTGCCTGCTTGGTGTCCGTAGGATCTCGTCCACAATGCTGGCCCGTCAGTGATCCACGTATCACTACTACAGCTGATCGGCTATCGTAGGAAATGGCTCCCTAGACCATAATGCCTGCAGTTGGGGAGGTGTGGTGCTCGATAGCGAGGTTGGGATTGTGTTGTTGACCCGGGGATTTCCACACCCGGACATGATGATCATCTGTCCCCAGCACGAAGCAGCACATATCGCTAAACACCACACGTCTCCAGTCTGTGGTGTTCCACGTCACTATGGCCTGGCACCACTGCAAACAGAGCCTGTGATGTTCCGGTGTTAATAACAGCACACGTAAGGGGCGCTGGGATCGCAGATTCACTTCTCTGAGGCACCGGGAAATGGTTCATGGGCACACAGGAGCTGCTACATCTGCCTGTATAGTGGACTGAATCCCCATGGGATTCGTTCGTGCCTGGCGCACGATCCGTCGATCCTCTGTACCAGTGGTCCTCCTGGTTTGTTCAGAGCCGCTTCGCCATGTGGCAGTGCCGTCACGTGTCCACTGCTCCCAACACAGTCGGACGGTATAGTCAAAACGATCCACATGGCGGACTATATGGCGCGCCGGCCCCCCTGCAGTTTTCATCCCGATAATCAGCTTCTCTCAAAGTCCGCAAGTTGCGTAAATCGAC
The DNA here is from genome assembly GCA_039090855.1 of Macrothele yani. Classification (NCBI taxonomy): domain Eukaryota; kingdom Metazoa; phylum Arthropoda; class Arachnida; order Araneae; family Macrothelidae; genus Macrothele; species Macrothele yani. The sequence goes on along the minus strand of CM077016.1, from coordinate 66,793,411 downwards.
ATCTGTGGCGTCTACCCGGCATTCTTGTCACTCTGTACTCTTGCTTGCGTCGGTCGGTGCTTTTCGCTTTCATGGGGCATCAACTACACCGGGATTTATAAGGCTGCCGTTTCGTGCTTGCAGTGCTACCACAGGGCGTGTGGTCATGTGCAATCGCACCAAATGTGGATCATTTGCATACCAGCACGCTCTTCTAGCTATTTGCAAAGTTTTGCGGTTGTAGCATGTTTTCTTCTAGGTGCGCAAATTTCATTGTCTGTAGGTGTACAATAGGGTGAGTCGAAGAAACCCGAATTTCCCTGATCGAAACTCCCTAGTGCAGAAAAGTTGCTAGTGAGCACCACTAAAAACTGTGTGAAATATTTTTCGAATCGGTTAATATCTTTGGGCTCAAAGTTTGGAAATTTTATAAAAAACATGAAATTTTCGAGTTTCCTTTGAAAATACCAGAATTACTCAAATCGAAATGCCCTAGTGTAGAAAAGGTTTTAATAAACATCAACAACAAACGTATAAATTATAATTCCAATCAGTTAATTTATTAGTCTCTGACCAAAGGCTCGAAGTTTCGAAATTTTACACAAACACGAAATGTATTGCAATAATACACGCATGTTCATACTCCCTTTCAGCCAATCCAGTCATCCTAACTTAGTCTACGCTCCTCAGAATGAACTTGGCTTTCGTTGCTCTTACCAACGTGGGGTGGGGAGGGGAGGGGAGGGGATTCCAGACCACCACCGGCGCAGCTCCATTTCCGCTAGTCTGACTGTAATGACATGCTGCAGTATAACTTCGCTGGCTTAATGGCAAATGCGATGGCAGTTCCGGAGTCTTAGAGTTCAAAGCCTCCTTTAAGACAAACGTTTGTTTGTCCCATTTTAGGAATCCAGAAAGATCTGTGTGACAGCCAGCTTCCGACATATGAAGATGTCATAAGCTGTTGTTTCAACGAGACGTAAAATTATTTTGGATACTGAGTGTTCAAACATATAGATGGCCCAACAAGTGGTCCCAAGTTGTATGGTGGTCCCATACGTAAACAACTTCCTGGATACGTAGAGTTACCCGTAGTCAAATATGAACATGTGGATTGTGATTTACCTTCAATTACAGCTTCAGACTTGAGTACAGACCAAAAATATTTGCTCGAAATATCACACGCAGTTCAATCGGGCACCTGCTCATCTGACCTCAGTAAACGTAATCTGGGGCCGCTTTCATACTCCCGTTGGTTGACAACTGCAAACAGATTATTGAGGCTCTGTCAAAAGTAAACACGCCATTGACGATGGTGCAAAGCACTTATGGGAACTTGTTAACAGATCTGGTTCCTTGCCAGAGAATCTTCTAGAGGTTATCGATCCAGTCATTGCTAGAAATGCGTTCTTCGCTTCCCCTGAAAATTTGCTGTTTGGCTATGCTTACAGATGATAGAGCCGAAATTACACAGCTCGCAGTCCGGAGAGTATTCAAGGCAAGGGGTACTGTTAGTGAATCTGTCTGCAGCTTTGTTGTGCCTAAGCTTAACTTTGAAGCCAAGAACTACTATGTAGACATTATCGACTAGTTTCACTGTGAAGCTACACCACTGCCAGTCTTGTGCCGAGTGAGCTCAAAGGAACTGATGAGTCTCCACGAGAAAGCCAACGGCTGGGATTTCTCCCAATTTTCGTGTCACCCTCAAGCTGTTGAGCAGAGAGTGAAACTAGTGACTAAGGCATCCGCTCCTGTGTGTAAGCACTACAATAGGGATGGATACATACGATCCGCCCTACTGTCAAGAAAGATCATGCCACAGTTTGATCACAAATATGACTTCAACAAATCAACCTCAAGACGCCATAAAACGGAATAATTATGAGAGGTCGGAGACGAATTTTATTTAATCTATGAACAATCGTATACATTTCGTGTTTTTTATGTAAAATTTTGAAACTTCAAACCTTTGGTCAGAGACGAATAAATTAACTGATGGGAATTATACTTTATGCATTTGTTGTTGATAGTTATTGAAACCTTTTCTGCACTAGGGCATTTTGATTTGAGTAATTCTGGTGTTTTTGACGGACCTTCGAAAATTTCATGTTTTTTGTGAAATTTCGAAACTTTGAGCCCCTGGTCAGAGCCGAAGATATTAACTGATTCGAAAAATATTTCGCACAATTCTTAGTGGTGCTCAATCGCAACTTTTCCACACTAGGGAGTTTTGATCAGGAAAATTCGGGTTTTTTCGACCCACCCTAATATACAACTCTGCGATTGTGCTCCAGCTGAGATCTCGGAAAATAGTAATAATAATAATAACCCTCCAGGTTGTATTAAACCAGGAAAGTAATCAAAGGTCAAAACTTTTAAGTGCTGGAGGAAAAGAAATAAGTAAAATAACATTAAAAAAAATGTCGCTCATATGTCACAACCCAATCTCCCCGTAAAGCGAATGTTCAGCACCTCCACCATCATGCTCCTGTTTTTTCATATTTAAATACGTTTCCCGGATTCGCGGCCGGTACGGCAAAGATTAATCAGAGTAGGGATGGGGCAAAAAGTATCGGTGTTTTTGAGCATCGATGTTTTTGTAAACTGTGATAATCAATGTTTGAAACTGCAAAAGAATGTTTTCTATGTGAAGTAAATTAATTTCTCTTTGCTGCATTCCTTTAAAGAGGAAGGGAATATAATCTTATGTCATGAATTAGCGATTTTTTTTGCCGTTTTATTCGATGATTCATCACCAAAAATTGAGTTCTTTTCCTTGATGTTACAGGAACCGACAAATCCTTCCCCACTTTCCCCCAAAAATCGAAGTTTCATAACCGATGTTTCAAACTTCAAAAGCACAATCCACTAATTGTTCTGCGATAAGTAAATGAATTTATCTTTTTCGTATTCTTATAAAGAGAAAGGGAATATCACCTTTCTATGTCGCATATTAGTGATTTTTTCGCCATTTTTTTTTCGATGTTTTGTTGCTGAAAATAGTTTTTATCCTCGATGTTACAGGAGCCGATACATCGAGGTTTACGATACATCAAGCAGTTTAACAAATATTATGGTTACTTGATGTTGAATTAGGGAGCTATCACCGATATATTGAATGGAGATTTATTCATCGATGTGCCAATAACGGCTGCAGATGGGAAAGATGCGAATTATTTGTTTCTTTGGCAAAACATCAAGGTTTTCGTTGATACATCAAAAATTTTCACCCATACTGTGGATGCGTGAAGGTTTCAGGAATGAGTATCCACCGATGTGCCCATCCCCACTCTGAGTTAGACCTAGAAATGCACGCGATGAAAACGCTCCCTCCCATAATGCTTTGTGGTTCCTTTCAGCGAAGCTTCGCATCAGCTGCCGCTACGTAGCCCGCGGAAGAGGCTCTTCCTCGTTGGCTCGCTGGTGCTATTGATACGTCTCCGTCAGAGCCGTTTTACTGAAAACTGTTCATAACGACGAATAAAAAGGAAGCACAGTTAAATACAATACTCAAGATGCCTCTCACGCTAAAATATTTTTAAGACAACGTTTTACTAAAAGTGAAGACACCATCACAGTTCAAAATATTTTTGTGAAGATACCGCCTAACGGTATCAAATGCTGCACAGGAAAACATTTTACTGCTCGCAAATTATAAATTTCTGGTCGCCGTTGGTGACTGGGCGACCGCAAATTTTGTGCCCTGTGTGTTTAAGAAAAACACATGAGAATTCTGTACTACCGTAGGTATTCCTAAGTTAGGAACACCTACATGCATGCCTCCAGTCTGTCCGATGAATCAAGTGCCAATGAATGAGAGGGAAAACGGACCATAGCTGCTTGGGCTCTGTGCCAGAGGAGCCTGCTAAATGGTTCTGTTAGTAAAGTCACTGTCAGCAGTGACTTCTCGCCACAGCTGTGTATCCTGCTGAGAGATTAAGGTTCATCCATAGCCCACTGGTAATTAATTATTTAACTACTTCCCCTTCGTTATGCGGATTTCAGTGTTGAACGGAAAACATTTGCAGTGCAGTGCCAGTTACTTGCTTTCGTCTACTGGTTGGCCCAGTCGGGTCAATGCTGAATGGAAAATTTTCCTACGTGAACACCCAGTCAGACATGTAGAAAAAAATAATACATGCCTGATAAGAATATTTACATGCCCTGGGCATGTCATGTAATAGATTTTTGAACCCTGGTGGTTATGGTTATTTTTCACCAGATCTTGCCACACACAGCTGTTCCTGGCAACATCTTGCCATATGACAGTAAAATTCCCACTCTTGGCAAATTATTATGTGGGAAAGCTTTAAGAGTAGATCCTAATACAGCCCACATATTTTTGCCTATACAGATATGTGGATGACACTTTATTTATAACAGGTAGCTCAGAAAATTTTTTTGACTCATTCAGTGAAAATGATTCCCTCAAGTTTACATTAGAACTTCAAAAAGAAAGAAAAACTTAAAAACTTCTTAGATATTGGAATCTGTTATGAAGATGGAAAATTGCATAAAAACCACTGAGTACAAATAAATTATTGGGTTTCAATTCCTATCATCCATATTCCATTAAAAAAATGTGGCAAGTCAGTTTTTAGAAAAAATAAAGTATCTACAGCAGAGATGGAGAAAAGCCCACAAAGAACTTAAAGACATCCTTACAGAAAATAGCTATCCTGAAATTGAAAAACTTCAAAATATTTCAGTTAAGAAGAACACACAACAGGAACAAATAAAATTCACTAGGAGAATTACTTATCACAAAAGCTTATGCAAATCATTAAAAATAATTAGCAAGAAATATGACATAAAACTAGCTACAAGTTTGGAAAACAAAGTTAATTTTTTTCCCCCAAAGACAGTTCAAAGAGTAGATGTTTTTAAAATGCAAGGAGTAGTCTATGAAGTCAAATGTAGTTGTAGACTGTCTTACATAGGAGAGACAGGTCGCACACTAGAAACTCACGTAGCAGAACATATAAAGCAGCTATAAAAATTTGCTCCAACAAGACAGCCATGTCAGAGAAACTGGTCACAACATGGACTGGAATTCGCTTAAAGTAATCAGTTTTCAAAGCAACTTTCAAAAAATAATAAAAAAATTCAAAGAAGGAATAGAAATTGTTCCTGCCTAACATGTGGCAAGATTTGGTGAAAAATAACCATGAAGGAAAAGAGTTTTCTCCAAAAATTTGCAATTTAAAATAAATAATTTGTAGAAAAAAATCCCATATTAGAAGTTTTAAGTATTAGGTGTGTTTAGGAAATGTGTAAAAAGGTTACTTAATAAATATGCCACATTTATAATTGCTTAATGGACAGTTGCATATCTAAATCACATTATGTGGAAAAGTAGTAATGCCTTTGTTATATATGACATTTGCTTCTGAAAAACAGATTTGTCTTTGTTTTTCTTTCATATTAGCAGATTGTGATGTATGTTTCTTCAGCTCACCTTTGCGACCTTGTTTTCTTCTTGTTTGCTTATATTTCTATTTTTTGTGTATCAGCAGAACATGGCAAGTGGCTTTACGTATGATGAAACTGCATTGCATCATCCCAAACTGACTTCTGATGTTGAAGCAGTTATAGATAATTTAACTAAGGCTAAACCTAGCAAAACACCTGTTAGTAGTAAATTTAATATTGTTTTAACAAATGAGGACTTCAGAAGACTGCACACACAGGATTGGCTAAATGATAACATCATTGATTTTTATTTGAAACTCATAATGGAGAGAAGCAAAGGTAAAGACTTACCATCAGTTTATGTTTTTGCTACATTTTTTTTTTTTTGAAACTTCGTTGTGATGGACATTCAGCAGTGAAGAAATGGACAAAAAAGTGGATTTATTTTCTTATGACTTGATTTTTGTTCCTGTGTTAAAAAACAAGCATTGGTGTCTTGCTGTTATAGACTTTAGATATAAACAGATTTCTTCTTATAGTTCTATGATTGGAAATTATCACGAATCTGTTGATATATTACGAGACTATTTAAAAGCTGAAAGCCTTGATAAAAGAAATCAAGAATTTGATATGAAAGAATGGACATATGAAAGGGTGAATAAACCTAAGCAACAAAATGGAAATGATTGTGGTATGTTTATCTTAAAGTATGCTGATTTTTTTCCCAAAATGCTGTGATTAATTTTACACAGGAAAATATTGAATACTATAGAAGATGTATGATGTATGAGTTATTTGTTCAAAAACTTTTATAAGTTTTTTTTTCCAGGGAATTTAAAGAAATCATTTTTAAAAAATGTTTACTGTCATAAATAAAATGTTTTGCACAAAGAAAAGACAAAGGTTACTCTTTGTCTTTGAAAAATAGCAAGGTTCAACCCTGAAAGTGTTCTAAATAATCTCAACTGTGCCGAATATTTGCAGTTTGGTATTCCTCATTCCCGTGCAAGGTAGTTAGAATGAGAGAAGGTAGATCAATGAGTTCGCCCAACACACCGGCTTAGCGTTCCAGGAATCAGTGGCGTCAGTGGAACCCTCTTGGAGCTGTCCACGCTCTCTCCCCCCAGTGCAGCCACTCAGTATCATGAACTCGTTTTCAGATCAAGGTAGTTATATTTCTTTGTTTAATCAACGGATAATTTTACAATCGTCCGTTACCAATTGATTTCAAGCACAGGCTGAAAATGCTATTGCTTGGGTCAAAGCTTCCACTGCAGGCAAATGGCAACGTTAAAAACGACAAAGCAGGGCCGGCTGGAACATAAGGGCAACTGGGGGGGGGGGGGGGTAGTCACCCTGGGCCAAAATCATTTTTTGTAGAATCTTTTATAATTTTTTTTTTGTAAGTTTTGGAGCACGAAGACCCTTAAAAGATTTTTTATTAAGTTTTTTTTTTTTTTTTTTTTTTTGTTTCCAATCCACCCCTTTCCCCTGCTCCCCTTCGAATAGGTTACCGCCCTTCACCGTAGAGATACTGAGATGTTCAGATTTCAAATGATTATTGTAACCACCTTAATGTTTTCCGCATTCATGAAATAGCAAATTAAATTTCATCATTTTGCGGGCCCTACTTTTATATATTCAACAATTTGTGTATAAACCAAATACTTAAATTTAACAAAATAAAAAAAAATCAATCACTGCAACATGTATATGAAAAAAAAAATATTTTTATGAATTTATTTTAGAAGAGTCCTTAATATTTTCTACACAAAAATATTCAAAATGCAAAAATATTTGCTATGCAGGTATCTTTCTATCATTTTGTGAGAAAGTTTTTATAAAAGTCACAATGCAACCTCGACCTGGAAAGAAAATCTTGGATTTAAACACTTTTTACTCTCTCTATCTCTCACAGAATTTTCAATCCATTATATGGTCTTTTCTTTAAGCTTAAAGCCAATACGTATTTATGTGAGATAATCATTATGTCTGGCAGTTTTTGTGTATGTTCTGTGTGATCTTTACAAACAGCATTTTTCACGTAACGATTTTATTAAAATATGAGATTTATTTTTTAGCGCCCGCAATGAAATTTTGCTCGGGGCCCCGCAAAAGCTCCACCGGCCTTACGACAAAAACAAAATAATAAGGGCAAATTTATTTTTTAATTTAATGGAAACAAGACAAGGCAGAAAATTCGAACGCCTTTGAGATGGACAATGTGTGTATTAATACTTGCAATTTTGCTAATCCTGAAGAAGAAGAAACCATACGCTATTTTGCTGGATATTTAGCCTTTCATCACAGGGATCAAGAATTGGAAACGTTTTCCTACTTAACGGGGAACCAAAACAAAGGCTGGATTGAGACTTTATCAAGAGGTGGGCTAATGTTACCAAACAACATTTGGATACAAAATGTCAAACAGTTTGAATCAGTGTTTTTTTTTTCTTCAGAATTTCATGGAGCTGACATACAGGGTGTTCGGAAAGTCACTGTGCACCTAAGCAATGCAGTTAGAAAAAATGTCCGAAGTGATCTCCACGAGCGTTGATACAGTGCTGAACCCGTTTCAGTTTATTTGTAAACAGTTGCTGCAGCTCTGCTTGTGAGATGTTTCTGATGAACGTAGTTATTGCAGTTTGTAATTGATCAAGCGTGCGTGGGCGATCACAATACACAGCAGATTTTGCTGCGCCCCTCAGAAAAAAGTCTGGTGGAGTAAGGTCCAGGGAGCGAGGGGGCCATAGGTTTTTTGAGATGACACGTTCGCCGAAAACCTCATTCAGAAGTTTCATAGAGGTGTGAGCTGTGTGCGCAGTAGCGCAATCTTGTTGAAACCAGCTGTAGGTGATTTCGTCGTCTTCAAGGCGGCCGATGAAGTCGTGGAGTATGGAACAGTAACGTGCACTATTCACGGTGTCCTGAAAGAATAACTGCCCGACAATGTGCCGTCGGGATAGCGCAACCCACACTCCGATTTTCTGGTCATGCAAGGGTCGTTCCGACACAGCATGAGGAGTCTCTGTGGACCACAATCGTGTGTTTTGTGCATTAACATACCCAAAGAGGTGGAACCACGCCTCATCTGTAAAGAAGGTGACATCAAGAACAGCAACAGTTTTTGTTTGAATAAAATTGTTAAACCATTCACAGTACCGGAGTCGTTTTACGTGATCCGCCGGTTGCAATTGTTGTACCGCTGTTACTTTGTATGGGTAGAGGTGCAATGATTCTCTCACCGCTTTATGCGCTGTCGCAAGCCCGATATTTTCCTCTTGCGCCAACTTGCGCAATGATTTTGATGGACTCCGCAGCAGGGAGTCAGACATGTCCATCAACTTCCCATTGGTAAGTTTAGATGGTCTCCCGCTTCATTCGGCGTCGAACACTGAGCCTATCACACGAAATTTCTCAATAAGTCGACGAACTGCATTACGATGAGGTACAGGTGTGTCTGGGAATTTGGCAGCAAATTGCTGCTGCACTAAATCAGTGTATTCTTTGTCTTCTCGAAAGACGTATTCAACCAGAAACACATGTTCCGCAATTAAAAGAACCATAGTCCGAAAAACTGAACAACAGCACACACGATAACTTTGATACTGACAGTAACAACGACTGGTCTCTGTTGACCTCTGGAACTCAACTGCCGCAATGCGACAACCGACGCTTCGAGCAGCTTGCTGTGCATGCGCTGTCAGCCCCATGGGTTCCCGCGATCGGCTGCAATTGGGAGAATCCACTTTATTACGTTCCGGTGGCACATACTGCACTTGATAACTGCGAAAACAAGATGGTAGCCTAGGTGCACAGTTACTTTCCTAACACCCTGTATATAAATTCCAAGGATCCATAAACAAACTTCAATCGAAATTAAACTTTCCCAAAGTTGACGTGGGTGTCATTAAAACCTATGTGCAAGCTAGAGCATTTTTCATATTAAATATATTAATGACATCAACCAACAAAACTTAATGAAGAGAAAAAAACCAAGCACATGCATTGAACTCCAGGGAGTTAAAAATTAAAAAAAAAAAAAAAAAAAATGGAGAGAAAGTTCCAAGTTTTAGTAATCGGTAAGTTTTGTTTTAATTCTGTAATTCCTATTTTAAAAAATCCTGCCTATGCATTCCTAAAAGCTAATTTGAACTAAGAATCCCGCATTTCACCATTCTTTACCACCACAACAGAAGAGCTGGGGACCAACTACGTCACAGGCCTAAACGAGGGAAGACCACCCGCTGTTTGTTTACGATCTTTGATCTACCTCTCTCATTCTAACTACCTTGATTCCCATGTTCTCAGCATTGGTATGTTCTATTTTGGAGTCTGTTTTTACATTACTTGTGTATTAAATTATATGTGTGAGTTGCCTGTCTATTTTTTTCTTTAACTATGGGGCCATCCTACATCTATACAATTAGATCATAACACCTATCACAGAATTTGCTGATATTTGTTAGAGAGATAATGCTTTTTCTGAAACAAAGTTCAGTAACATTTTAGCTGTGTATACCATATAGTTTCTACGTTACACAGCACTTGGTAGTTTTTATAAAACTCCTTGGCATGACACTTTGAACTTCCTCTGTTATAGAGGCCTTTTTTGCATAGAAAATTATCGAATTTGCTACACTTAGAAAGCATTAGATCCAAATTTCAAAACTGTCTTTCACTTTGCTCTGAGTGTCTTTATAACCTCTGAAATAAATTGAAATACATCACAAATACTACAATAATAATAATAATAATAATAATAATAATTTAATTGAACTAGGTATTCCATAAATAGCAGAGGTAGGCATAACTTGAAATATAGTTGCATATCTGCGAAGTTTTACATTTACACATAAAATTTACTAAAGCTGTACTCAAAGAAAGGTGACTTGATCACAATAAAGATCACATAAAGATCTTTGATAAGAAAACTTGATATTGATCACATAAAGATCTTTGATAAGAGAACCCCCCGGTCCTCTTATCAAAGATCTTTATGATTGTTTCCACACTATTCATCAACATAGTTGTTTTGTTTTCAACAAAATTGTGTATAGGCAACAATCTGGTCTCCCCATGGGCTCACCTCTTTCCCCTCTGCTTGCTGAAATCTACATGCAACATATTGAAGTTTCCATAATTCCTCTACACCCTTTTCAACCTTCCCTATGGTTAAGATATGTAGACGACGTTTTCATTAGCTGGCCACATTCCGAGTCTGAGCTACAGATACTGATCAACTCCATTACAGAAAAATTTCCTTCCATTAAGCTCACTATATCTAAGGAAGTAAATCACAAAATTGATTTCCTGGATGTATCTATCTGCAGAAACGCTGATCTCTCCATTACTCGTTCCGTCTATCGAAAACCTTCTGCAGCCACTAACATCATTTCCTACAAATCTTGCACCCTGCATCTCTACAAGCTTGCAGCATTGAAGTCCTACATCCACAGGGCTCATATCATTTGCAACAGCCAACTCTCTCTTCAAGAAGAACTCTCCAAAATTTCTACAATAGCCCTCTCTCATGGTTTCCCTGCTGTTACAGTCAACTCCCTCATAAAGAAATATGAAAACCATTCGAAAATCGAATGCCTCCTTCCTCACAAGAAAGAAGACCTGAAATTCTGTGGTTCTGTTCCTTACCATCCTTCCTATGCTTATAAGTTACAGATTCTTTTTAGAAGTTTTGGTTACCATCTTGCCATTAAATCTACTCCAAACATCTTGAAACTTCTACAAAGGGATAGGGACAAAGTTGAAAGCCTGAACCTCCCAGGAGTTTACTGCATTCCTATCTCTTCTTCTACTGGGGATAACTTATACATTGGAAGCACATACAGGAGCATAAGCCATAGAATTTTAGAACATAGAAAAGATGTTTCGAAAGGCAATCCCAACACTGCCTTGTCTATTTTGACAATGGAAGACACATCTGCAGTTCCCCACTGGAACGAAGCAAAAGCAATTGCTTCGTTTGACAATCGTTTTGCCCTCCGTTACCGTGAAAGCATAGAAATTATTTTCAACTCAATGACTTGCAACTCCGAATCTCCTCTCTACATTCCGTTAATCTGGAGATCAATTCTAAGTTTTGGCAACAAAAATAGGAAAAATTCAAATGTAGAATCTGGCAACAATCTTAGTCCTCCATTGGCGTGATGAAGACCTAAGATAAGGTCGAAAGCTTCCAACTTACGAACTTTTTGTAAAAGTTTTAGTTAACGTAACTAGCGTGATCAAGTCACCTTTCTTTGTTAATATTGTTACGTGTTTTGCCCATAATCGTCATGTCGTCAAAGCTGTACTCGTTTTACGGTTATTTTATGGATTTTTGTTTTCCTAAATAGGTTGAGACCATATATATTTATATATATTACCGGGGAAAATTTTTTAAGAGAAAATAACTGCCTAAAGGAACACAGCACCTGTATGTTCTGATTCTCCTGATCACAATTTTATCCATTTCTACTCCTGAGTTTTCTGTGATCTTAACCAATCTGGAAAGATTCAGAAATAAACTTTGTAAGATTAAGATTGGCAATAACTGCAAAAATAAAAAAATAAAAAGAAGGGTTGGGCGAGAGAAAATTACCTTTTTAAAGGCAATTTAGCATGCTGGCACAAAAATTTAAGTTCAAAACCACTGGTAACTTAAGATAAAAAGTCACTGCAATATATCGCTTATAGCTAGTTACAACATAATTTTTTTACCCTTATATGTAGCCTAATGATTGCGCTCTAATGACTTAATTGTGTATCAATTGCATCAGGGTGAAAAATAAGTGAAATTTTTGGGGAGCAATTTTGCTCCTCAAATTTAGCATTGCAGAGCAATTGAGTAATTTTGTGGAGGACTTTTGAGACTTATTTTTCTTTTGATTTGAGTGACTAATAATTTATTATCAAATAAAACTATTGCTAGCACCTTTCAATATCTATCGAAAATACTCTAATCAGTAATAAAAAGTAAAATTTAAAAATATTTTAGTAGATATGCAAAAAGTACAAATTTTCTTTCTACGGATATATGGTGAAATGTTACCTGGCCACACATTGCAGCAGCTACTTACTGTCACTGAACAGTGAGAGTACTCCTGAACTTGTGGTAGCTTGAAGTTTCTGCGTCTGTTCTCTTTCTTTTTCCGTAAGACTTCACACTTGTGCGTTGGGGCCTCTTTTAAAAAAATACATCCACTGCTTGTTCAGGGTAAAAACTCACATAGTTCTGGTCCTTCCAGCGTTATCTGCAATAGATGGTTCAAAGCATCAGAATTCATCTGATTATGGAAATTTGTCTTGATTCTTTTCATCACAGAAAAGGCTCTTTCAACTTTAGCATTGCATATGGGCAATAATCTCATGATATTTATCATGTGGCTTAGATTTAGGAATTCATTCACATATTTTTCTTTCAAACATTTCCATAACTGTTGCTTTGACAGGTGTTGCGGATTTCTTAACCAAAAGATTTCGAAATAATCCTAGTCCTCTTGAATTTTATCGTTGTCAATGTTGTTGACAGTCAACAACTCACTGAAATGTTCAGGTAATACAGTAATTTGATCATCACCAAAATTTGCAAGGGTAGATTTGTCTGTTGGCTGAAGCTTAGGTTTTAACAGCTTGGCAATGTTAAAAACCTGATTTCCGTACAAGTCACCAAGTCTGGTATGCACACACTGATGAATATGATTTAAAAGATTTTCACAATTTTCATAGAATACATCTACTGTCAAATTACAGCTCAGTTCAGTGCTACGAAATTCTGCAGTTTTCACTGAATCACAGTCACTGGAATCACAAGCTGATACGTTTGCGAAGTCTTGTAAAATTTTGGACAGGTCGGCCGGAAACTTTCTTTTCTTCATAATTTCGATAGAATCATAGAATTTTTCTAATGCATTCAAAATACTAGGTACATCCACATCATCCAACTGGAGAGACAGAGAGAATTTTGACAAAGAATATAAAATGTTGCGAAGCAACAGCAGCCAAGTTACAAATTTGATGGACTTATTTTTTCTCAAAATGCATGTAATCCTGGCTTTTTCTCCTTTGCTTGATGGATCTGCAACCATATTTTCTAGTTGTACAATAACAAAATAATTCTTAATCAGTGTGTCAGTGGCTCTGCATATGTAAAACTCATCGGGTGCCATGGACTCGCAAAGCTGGTGTATCTGATACATCCTCATCGAGTATTGTTGAGAGCTCACGAAAGTCTCCAATTCGTTTGGCACTTTTTCATAAAAATCATTAATGTCTCCCATCAACTTATGTACCTCTTGAAAATATGTTGACAGCATAAAATCTTTTAGAGCTAATTCTGCGCGATGACTTAAACAGTGCACTGACATTAAACAAGGCCAGTTTTTCTTCAAAAGAGCGGCAACACCCTTTTTCTGTTCCACGTTATCATTTGCTCCGTCAGCTAAAAACCCAATTAATTTATTTTCAAAATTGACTATTCCAAATTCTGCAATGGACTCTACAATTCCATTTTTGATACCATTAGCATCAGCATTTTTCAGTTCTTTAATGCCAGGAATGAGAATTTGGCATCTCCTACTTTCATTGACATACATGATACAAATAATTTCATTTTCAGGTACACTAACATCTGTAGTGCTGTCAATAAATAAGGTAAAATAGTCTCTTTCTTAAGTCATTGCACAAATCATTTTCGAAAACATTAGCAATGCACTCCATGAGCTGATCATACATCACAGACAAATGGTAAGTTTGCCCTACATCAACAGCCTGGCGTTTCTCTAACACAATAATTTTAGGAAATTTCGAAAATGGAATTTCCTCTTTGGCAATCATATATGCTGTATCGATTAATTTTCCAATTCAAGCTTTAGATGAATTGGAAGCAACAATCATTGACTTACCAATAGATGTTCTTCGATAAAAATCAGTGAGCGATTTACCTTTATGTTCTGCCTTAGAGACACTGGCATAGTGAATTTCTGATCTGGTGTTCTTTACCACATTATCCTTTTTGATAATGAATCCAAAAACTCCATCAATAAAAGAATTGAAATTTCGGAAATTTTTGATGCTGTCAAGATTCTTCCAACAAATTTCGCCATAGGCAGACCGGATGGAGATTTTATCGGCATCAACATCATAGCGTAACCAACTACCCTTTAGATCTAATTCCTCTATCCACCTTTTCATGGTTGATATTTTCACTTTGGTAGCCATGATTTCAAATAGCAGAGAATAAAACAACAGAACTCACATCCCCCTTAAAATTAAGTGGCCGCCAAACCGAAACCAAAACAGCGATAAGAGCATCTATCCTTAAATGACTTGTGGTGTAAACAGGCGGTAGCGCGGAACCAATTGTAGATGCTCTGCGGTCGGACGATGACCACCTCATCACTGCACAGTTAGAGCTACATGAGGACGCTTTTTCCAGCTGAAAGCAAACAAAGTATTTGTAAAGTTATGAATATGTGTTTTTTTTCACGCACAAGCAAAATCATATTTTCGATAAACAATGAGTTGCTTTATGGATTGTACATTTTAACGGAAATTTCATTTTTAAACTTTGAATCATGGATTTGCAATTCAAATATGAGTTTGCATCGCAGACTTCTATTTTTGCATCGCAAACTGTGATGCGATACCACTTATTTTCCCCTCTGAATTGCATTTTAATCACTATAAGCTTGAAATACTGCCAAACATCCTACTTGTATAGCATAGATATCGATATATCATTCACATAATGAATTGGTTTTTAATCGATATGCTCGATACATTTCATCGCTACGTTAGTCGATCTAACATATCGATTAAACGTTCACTGAACTTTCTTTTACGCATTTGAATTCTTGAAAGTTAGCAGGTCTGTAGTTGTGAGTGATCCTTGATGCATGATCTCATATGCCAAGAGAAAAAAAGAGAGAGAGGGAGAGAGAAGAGTTTTAAGCTTATTTCTGGGGCGCAAATAAAGTGCTCAAACGTGCATCAAAGATGTATGACATTTTATTCAACATGCAGTATCTTTTTACTTGAGAGCACATTTCATAAAAAAAGTAAAACTTGGTAGATATGTTGCTCCACTTTATTACCATATTTTCTGAGAATTGTGCAGCACTGAGTTTAAAGCCACAAGTGAACATCCCACAAGGAATTGTTAGATTATTTATTATTCCTTTTTATTATAAAGAACTTCAGGAGACCATATTCAGTTCATTGAAATTAAATCTAGATTTCTAACAATGATAGCAGAGTATATTACCTACATTTTCATTGGAGGTAAATGTGTAAGTAACCGAATTTCCACTGTATATGCACTAATTTTTTTTTATTTTTTTTATGAATTTCAATAAGCAAAGAAACATGCTTCATGGGAATTCCTCCAGTATCTGTTGTTTTAAAAGCTTATGATTTTTCTTCCTTAATGGAGGCTTTATAAAAAATGACAAAATGCAATGTGCATAGCACCATGTTTGCTTACATGTTTATGTTTTAAACTGTGGGACTGGAATTCTCCAAATTAGTTTGTTTGCCTTCGATTTAATTAATTGAAAGTTATTAGTTTCACAGAAAATATAATCAACTAAGGAATTCCAAAATTTGAATGTAATGTGAATGAATTTGCAAAGTGATTGGTATGCTTATTATTTGGACACAAAATGATTATAGAGGTACTATGTCTCTTGTAACACTGCAAAACTGATATGACGCCACCCGTTTGAGCAACTTTTATGTTACTAACTCAGTTTGCAAAGAGGTCAAGAAAACGGGAATCATCACCGTTTCTTTGGCTGTAATTGTACAACTTTCTCTTAAAGGGTACAAAAGTTTCCTTACCATGCTTACGGGAAATGGAATGGGGTGAAAGGTTGTGAGCATTTCACAACAAGGCATTTTGTTATCAATCCTGACGCACTTGGGGTAGCTGTTGGGAGTCAGGAAGAAAATATTTTGTTTAGCCTATGGTTGATATCTACAGAATGGTCTGTGTGTTTGGAAAGAGGAGATCTCTCTCATTTAACATGTGAAGAAAATCATTATGTTGTGTGCTCATCAGCCATACTTATAAGCAGGGGTTCAACATTTTTTTGTCCCTGGAATGGGAAGCAAATTGACTGTTGATAATTCCATAATTTTGCAAACCAGATTTTGCAAAATTCACATGCCTGATTTTTCTTTAAGGTGAGAGGTCACCATCATAAAAGAAAAAGCAGACTCCTATTTTTTTTTTTTTTAAGCTGTCTAATTTTTTAAAGTCTGCTACCTCAAAGTTGGGTAACAAAAAATATTTATAGCTCAGTTCTGTTTTGTTTTACCTCAAAATCTTTGTCACCAGATAAGTTCATAAAAATTGGTGATATGTCCCATTTTTCTGCCACAAATGACAGGAAGTTGCAGTGAGTGTCAGTCTAGAACATTTTTCACAAAATATGCTCATGATAAAAACTAAATTGGGTCTCTCTAAATTACCTAGTCATGTATAAATATGCAGGTTTTTAAGACTTTGTTGGACCATAAGGCTGCCATGCTAATAATCAATGAAGAGTTGGCACTCCACCTTCTTTATGTATCAGTGTTTATCACAAATTACTTATGAATCACTTATTTTATATATGTTTTGAATGACAGCTGGTATTTATAATGTGTCTGAAAGCAGTTATAAGCCACACCTACTTTAACGTTACATTTCAGAGCTGCATGTTTGTAAAATCGAGTTTGGCACTGTGGTGTTATAATAAAAGCTGCAGTACACAGCATAAGGAGTCTAGTCTAAAGCATAAGGAGTACAAAGCATAGCTATCTATGTCTGTCTCCAAAACTGTCTCACTCACTCTGGAGTTGCTTTCGGGTCCTTAGAACTGCGGTTGAGGCATTTTGGAGTTTTCATCCTAAAATTATATATATATATATATAGAGAGAGAGAGAGAGAGAGAGAGAGAGAGAGAGAGAGAGAGAGAGAGAGAGAGGGGGAGAGAGAGAGAGGGGGAGAGAGAGAGATGTGAAAAAACGACCAAGGAAACAAAGGAATATCGAACAAAAACAACTCTATATTTCGCTAATTCCTTCAGTCTGCTGCATACTGCACAACCAAGATATTAGCTTCGTTTTTTCATTTTATTGTATATCAGTTATAATTCTTTGGACTTCAGTTACACTCTTTAGATATATTCTTGTGTTATTGCATTACTTCTGGTTAACCTACCTTATATATATATATATATATATATATTATATTATGTTATATTTTTCTCTTCATAGTTTACTTGGTGTTCTTCTGTGGTGAGCAGCTGTGGTCTTTTCACTAGACCCGCCTTGTGTGTCCAGCCACCGTCCAAATAAGTGGTCAAACCCAGAGTGTTTTATTTGTTGGGCATCCATTGCTGCTTTCCATTTCTCCCTCACTTTTGTCATGTATGATACTGAGAGAGAGGGCTCTCCTACTAGTTAACTGATTCTCTTATTTTGTGGACTTTATAAGTGTTACTAAGGAAAACAGAAATGAACTCTGCTTTTAAAATTTTTACCTCAGCTTAAAGGAAGAGGGAAAAATTGTGAACTAAAATAACAAACCCTAAGGAATGTCGGAGGTTTTTTTTTTTTTTCCTTTTTCATTGAGCCATTTTCTCCTATCCTCTTATATGGAGATCACAAAGAGAATAAATTTTTTGAAGTATATGCACCTTTGAAAGCGATGTAGAAATAGGTCCAATTTATTTTATAAAAAAATGATTAATAGATCTGTGCATGCCAAATATTAAACACTTCAGGCATTCCCAAGATATTTCATGTAGGACATTAAATAAGTCTGTAATTTCCACATCATTCTTGAATGTTACCTTAAAAGTGTAGTCAGCACACTAGTAAAAGTTCTTTAGGAATTCCCAAGAAATTCCAAACATAACATTTTAGAACATTCTGGAAATTTCCATACCATTCCAGATTGTTGCTCCTATTGTATTTGCCACATTAGTTAAAAAAACATATCAATAGATCTTCAGTAATTCTCAAGGTATTCCAAATAGAACATTCTAAAAATTTCTGTACCATTCCAGAATGTATCACTCAGTACATATGCTGGAGATCTTGGCACTTAGTGCAGTTCACTCGTAGTTATGGAGAGCTAGCAGTGTTGGTATAGCAACTAAGTCAAAATGCTACAAGAAGTGTTATACTTATTTCTAAGTGCTAGACTGTGAACACTGAAGAGGGGTTTAAACTAGACAAGAAATTAATTGCACTAAGTTGTAATACTGCAATTTTTTCTTCATTGCTTATATGAACAAGCATGTAACATAATTGATTGCTTATATGAACAAGCATGTGACGTCACTGACATGTTCCTTCATAACACTGTATTCATATAAAATGTGACTGCACAGAAATATTATGGGTGGTGGCAAATTTCTCCAGAAAACATTTAGTAACAGATCTGAAATTTTTACTTATTCTAAACAATTAGCTGAGCAGTATATCTGCCAGATTTTTTTTTATGCGACTTGTTCTGAAGTAAAAAGATACTGTGTGTTGGATATTATTTGTACTCCAAAAAGCATCTCTAAACTCAGTTGTTGTTGTTTTAGTTATTTTTTGGTATATGAAATCATATGTCAGGGATCATTTTCAAGTTAAGCCTGCCTCTGACATTTTGGGAATATTCTGTGTAATGAAATTAAATTCTTCTTTGAATAAAGCTCATGTTGAGCTTTATTCAAAGAAGAATTTAATTTCATTACACAAATAAAGCTTATTCATAATGTTGCCGTTTCTCCAATCACGATACACTTTAAATTCTTTTCTAAATTATAATGTGTTGGGCTTTGTTTCTCCAAACGTGTTATTTTCTTGCCAAATATTGTGAAATTCTGTGATGGGTAAAGTCGTTTTTCAAAAAAATTAGCTGAATTGGAATGGAATGACTCTACGATACTCTTCTAGAGGGAAATCACTATTCCGTCCATATGTTGTGATTTTTGAAAATGTAAATAGTTTTCTAATAGCTCTTGCGCGCACACACACACACACACACACACACACACAGAGTCGAGTCACGTTGTGACCACCAGCTAATATCCTGAATAACAACCGTGTGCAGTGCGGACAGCAGCTAGACTGACTAGGAGTGACTCAATAAGGTGCTGGAAGGTGTTCACAGGTGTGTGTAGCCATGCAGACTGCAGTGCATCTGATAGCTGCTGGTGGTGGAGGATCCGTAGAGCGAACAACACGATCAAGGTGTTCCCACAGATGCTCAATTGAGTTTAAGTCTGGAGAATTAGGGGGCTAGGGAAGTACTTTGAAGTCTTCATCGTGCTCTTCCAACCACTCTCGGACATTTCTAGCTGTGTGACATGTCGCATTGTCGTGCTGGAAGATCCCACCCCCGGGTACCCCAGGGAAAACAATCAGCATGTATGGGTGTACGTGCTTTGCAAGGATGGATTCATAACAAATTTGGTTTATAGTGCCTTCCATAGGTATGAGTTGTCCCAGGGAATGCCACAAAAACATTCCCTAGACCATAACGCTGCTCCCACCAGCTTGTGTTCTTCCAGCAATGGTTGAAGAGTGTTTGTTCTCCAATGTTTCTTGCCTTATACACCAACGTTCATCTGTTCGATGAAGCAGAAAACTTGACTCATCGGAGATGGCAATCCTTTGCCAATCAGCGGAGATCCAATTCCGATACTGCTGTGCAAATGTAAGCCTTTTCTGCCAATGCACATTAGTTAGCATTGGTGCAGTGGCCATCCGTCTGCACCGGAGACCCATACGCAGCAGGGTTCGCTGAACTGTCATTTTAGACACACTTCTGGTAGCCCCCTAATTCATTCGGCCAGTGAGTTGCTCAACAGTAGCATGTGTATCGGCCCGCATGCACCTTCACAGCCGACGTTCACCTCTCACATCAATTGCACCTGGTGGTCCGCAGTTTTCACATCGCTTATTCACAATGGTGCCGTTTCTCCAATCACGATACACTTTAACCACAGCAGCACACAAACAGTTCACAAACTGCACTGTTTCAGAAATACTGCCACCCTTGGCCTAAATGCCGATAATCATCCCTTTTTCCAAATCTGATAAATCGCTCCTTTTTACCCATGACAGGAACGAGTGATATGTTTTCAGAATGCCTACAGTAAACCTTATATACCATCCGTGCCAGCTCACGACACGTACCTTCTTTCATTGGCTATGCGCTGTTGACATCAAAAGTAGTAGCAATAATGTGACTCGTGTGTGTGTCATCCATTATCAATCCACTGCTGGACGAAGGTTTCTCCAATCCCAAGCCTCTTCCACAACGGTCTGTGTTGTGCCAGTCTCCTCCATGTTACTCCCGCATACTTTCGAATTTCATCCACCCATCTTCCATGTGGTCTTCTTCTGGGTCTTTTCCTGTCCCTTGGAATCCAATCTAAAATTTCGACTGTCCATCGATGGTTTGTCCTGGCAGTATGTCCAGCCCATTACTATTTCAGGGATTTTACTCTGATCATGATGTCTTCCACTCTTGTCATTTTTCGGATCCACGAGTTCCTCTTCTTATCTCTGCTGGTTACACCAAGCATGCACCTCTTCATGCTTCTTTGAGTTGTCTGCAGTCTTTGTATGTCTCTTTTAGTTAAGGTCCACGTCTCTGCACCATACGTAAGCACTGGAAGGATGCATTGATCAAACACTTTTCTTTTAAGACATAATGGCATATTGCTCTTCAAAATTATGCTGTTTCTTCCAAAAGCTCTCCAGGCAAGTTTTATATGCCGATTAATTTCTTCATCAATGTGACCCTCACTTGATATCTGCTATCCAAGATAAACGTACGTGTCTGTTATCTCCAGCTTTTCTCCATCAATCGATAAATCTTAATTTCTTGTAAAAGCATTGAACATCGCTTTTGTCTTCTGAAAGTTCATTTTTAATCCCACTTCTTTACTCTTGTCAGCAAGTTCCTGGATCATACTCTGCAGCTCTGATGGGGTAGTTGCAAAAATGACTATGTCATTAGCAAAACGAAGGTGGGTTAGATAATCTCCATTAATCTTTATCCCTTTGTTTTCCCAGTTCAATGATTGAAAGACATTTTCCAATGTGGCTTTAAAGAGCTTCGGAGATATGGTGTCACCTTGTCTCACTCCTTTTCCAATTTTTATGTGTGTTGTAATTTTAAACAGTCGAATCTTTGCACTTGCATTTTCATAGATGTTTTTAATAATATTAATGTACGCATCTTCAATACCGTAGGATTTCAGGGCCATTGTAACTGCTGATGGGTTCACCGAATCAAAGGCTTTTTCATAATCGATAAAAGCCATGCACACAATGGAAGTTCATATTCCCTCGCTCTTTCAATTAGTTCTCTCAGTATGTGGATATGATATTGTGCTGTAGCCACTCTTAAATCCAGCTTGTTCTACACACGCACAGGGTGTTTCAAAGGGTTACTGACAAACTTAAGGAACGTATAGAAGGGTCCGACAGTACATATATATATCACTAAGCTGTTCTCTGAGATTCAGAGGTTAGCTTCACAAAGAAATACAAACTGGCAGCTAATGTTTACTTTCTGTTGCCGTATCAAACTTCTCCATTTACAGCGATCTTGACATACAAATCGGGCTTCACTGACATCCATCACACGCCGTACACAAGATCTTCTATACTTCATACTCATAATCTTTTTCTCATTCAGACACTCCTGAATCTGATCCGCCCATGATTTTCTTGGCCTTCCTCTGCCTTTCCTTCCTGCCACTTGGGCTAAAAATATATTCTTAGTAAGCATCTCATCACTTTCTTTCAACATGGCCAAAGCATACTAGTCTCCACCTTGCTAACAACATTTTGCTTCACATTATACAACTGCAACACATCTTCATTCCTCGCACAATCAGAACATGACTTGCTACAAATCCCCCGTAAGTAACGCATTTCTCCAGCACACAAATGACTTCTATGCTTCTTCTGTAGTACCCAGGTTTCACTGCCATACATCAGAGTAGGAACAATTACACTTTCATACACAGCCATGCGGGACTCTCTTGAGAACCCATCATTCCTGTGAAAAACCCCCAAAGCTATGACTTTCAATGAAGAATTCACTCGCCTACTAATTTCACCATTCAATTTGTTCTCTCTGTCAAACATGCTTCCAACTTTAAAATTGGAACCAGTGTTCGCCAAAGTATTCCCAAGTCAGTATAAGCCTTAGAATGTAAGGAACTACGTTGCAGACAACATATCAATGACATAATCTTAATTTGCACAAAATTTAATAAGTTAACACAGATTACTCGGACTCATTAAATGTGTTGCAAAAAGTGTTCAAATCTGTCATGAATGATCTCATGATGCCCTGTGCAGAGGGAACCTGTTTTCCCCGAGTCGCCAGTGAATGTTTTGGAATGTCGCGTGTACTGGATAGCATCTGTTCAGATATTATTTCCGGTACAGGCGTTCAGCTTCATGTGCATTTCCAGCAGCTGCGCCATAGACAAAATGCATGTCCCAGAGTTCTGCTTAAGTATATCATTTCTTTTAATGGATAGCAAGTGATTATGTAAGCACTAAAACACCAGTTACCTTCAGCTCAACTACACAAATAACTCACCGGCCCCTGTGTGAAAGAATAACAAGTACACATAACCCAATGTCTCTTCACATAGTACGGTTATGCCGCAAGGTAGTTCCTTCATTCAAAGACTTGTATCGACTCAGGATTACTTTGGAGAACACGGTTTCCTATTCGAAAGTTGCTATATTGCGACCCCTCTACACGCTCCTTAAGTTTGTCAATAACCTTTTGAAACACCCTGTATATATGTATCATAAATTATTTCCATAAATTAAGCAACAAATGGAAAAATCGTGATAACTAAAAAAGTATGCAATCGATTCAGATCAAATTTGGTGGTAAGCTTTATCAGACCAAATGCAACAAAAAAATGTAAGAACATGTGATACCAAGCATCTACATTTTGTATGAGTGATGCAAATATGAAAATACAGAAATATAGGTATCAAGAGGAAATAGGAAAAAGTACTTCAGTACGGAGTGTGGTTACCCCAAACAGCAATACAGGCCTGACAGCAATGTTCCATGCTGTTAATTATGGTGTCGAGCAGTTCTGTGGGTGGCTGCGTCCATTGCTCGAGCAAAGCAGTGTGGAGCCCCTGCAGGGCTCGGGGAAGGGGGCTGGAGGCTAGCAACACGCATCCCAGACATGCTCGATGGAATTTAGATCGAGAGAGCGTGCTGGCCACTCCATACGGTCTATGGTCTCCTCTTCCAGGTACTAGTGCACGAGGCGATCTGTGTGAGGGCAGGCATTATCTGCCTGCAATACACGTGCATCGCCAATTGCAGCTGCATACGTACAAGTAATAAAGTCCAGGATGTTGTCTCTATACCTCTGAGCTTTGAGGTTTCCATGTGGCAACACAGATGTCAGTACAGCCGCATAACGATATGCCTGCCCACACCAGAACACTACCACCACCCCAGGTGTCCCCTTCCTGGATATTAAAGGGAAGATAGTGAGTACCGGCCTCTCTCTCCAGATGTAAACTCGGCGAGAGTCGCTCTGTGAACAGTACCGTGACTCATCAGTGAACAGAAACGGACCTCCGCTGATTTTGAGTCCAGTTCACATGCATTTGTGCCCAATTGAAATCTTCCCTCTGATGGCAGGGGGTAAGAGGCACTCATAATACCGGTCGCCGAGCATACAGTTCTCCTGCATGTAAACCTTCTGTATACCATGGAAGCTGATACTGTCCATCCAGCGGTTGCTGCAAGCACAGATCTGAGATGAATCGGTGTAGCTGTCCTGTTCTGCCCCGCCGAAAGCCGCAAATGCAGGTCATCGCGGAGTCCGTCGCCCTTGGCCTGCCTTCTCTGTACTTTCAGGAAGTTGCACCTGTGGCTTAGAACTGCTGCCACATCCTGCTGACCACAGAACAATTGACGTTGAGCCCTCTTGCGAAGTCCACCTGCCGTTGCCCTACTTCGAGTTGGCCTATCGCTCTGTAGCGTAACTCCGCTGGCAAATGATATCTCAAAATCATGTTAACAAAATTGCTATCCCGAAATTGTGTCATTCACCGCCACACACGAATTGGTGACTCCCACCGAAACAGCTAGTTTTAAGCTCTTGCGCATTTGCGTAAAGCACTGCTAGCACCACTCATACATACTCATACACCACTCATGCACTGCTAGCGCCTTCCATACATCGATGCTGTTTGCCTTCGCCCGTAACATACGCAAATTTCACACATTTTGAACTATATTTCGCCCAATTATCGTGATTTTTTGGTTTGTTGCTTAATTTATGGAAACCAGTGTATATAACCTGTTGTTTCCCACCATTTAGAAATTCATTGGTTACCCTTGCTTGCTTGTCATATCTGTTTGGTAATTATTTTCCAAAATGACATAAAATTTTAGTGATGTAACTTGCTGTATGAATGGCAAAACGTACCAAAAAAGGGGAGTGTGTGTGTGTGTGTGGGGGGGGGGTACGTAGTAACTTAATATAATCAGTTTTTATGTTTCCTGAATCTTTTCTTTTAAATACAGGTTAAAAACCTATTTCCTTCTTGCTCAGCAGTATGCTGATCGTTTTGTACTGATGTAGTTCATCATAAGAATAGCACTAGAATAGCATTTTGTAGTGATGTAGTTCATCATAAGTAACTAAATATAATCAGTTTTTATATTTCCTGAATCTTTTCTTTTTTTTAAATACAGGTTAAAACCTATTTCCTTCTTGCTCAGCAGTATGCTGATCATTTTGTAGTGATGTAGTTCATCATAATGGCAAAAAACTAAATATAATCAGTTTTTATATTTCCTAAATCTTTTCTTTTTTTTAAAATACAAGTTAAAAACCTATTCCTTCTTGCTCAGCAGTATGCCGATCGTTTTGTAGTGATGTAGTTCATCATAAGAATGGAAAAAATATATATATAATACCACATCTGGGAGGAAATAGATCCTCACGAACTAAATATTCATTTTTGTAATTCTAGAATTTTGCACATTTGATATCTTAATCCATGCAGGTTTATGTAAATGTAGGCTCTAAAAAAAATTAGAATTGTTCTATTTTTTAAATGAGTTTTCTTTGGCTTTCATACATCTGAAAAGTTGAAATTAAATACTTAAAACCATAAAAACATGCAAAAATCTCCATAGTGAGACAGAGAGAGAGAGAGAGAAAGGTTAGTGCCCATCTCCATAGCAGAAAGTTCCTGATCAGTCTGCGACTGATACCATGCTAACACAATAAATCTGTACACGGTCACTGGGCAAGATAGCTACTAGATGTGGAAAACAATAAAAATTTGCTTGTTTGGGTAGCGATTGAGAAAAAAGAAGAGAAAAGAAATATTTACCACCTTATATTTTTTCTACTTAAAAGAAAAAAGCTTTACTTAGGTACACCAGCAATTGCAATAACTACAGAGAGTGAGTTGAAAGTTTTGCAATATATGCATAAATGCATGTGCTGCGTTCGGTATGTCACATGTTTAAACTAGTTCAAGTCGCACACTGCAGTCAGTCGAAAGGGATATAAAGTGGTAGTCATTGCTGTGAACAGCACTGCATGTCGTCGTTTTGTCTGTGGTTGGGACGCCTAAAAGATGAACAGCCACAACCAGTAAGTAGGGAGCTTTTGCTTTACAAGTTTGAACTCGGGCCATAATGCTGCTCAAGCAACACAAAACATTTGTCATGCAAAAGGGGAAGGTTTATTGGACCACGGCACTGCAACCAGATGGTTCAAGAAATTTCGCTCAGGTGACAGAAATCTCGATGATCAGCCAAGGGCAGGTAGGCCACGAACTGTGGATTCGGAGGCCGTGTGCCAGGACATAGAGGCAAATTTGACAACCAGCACTCGGAGATTATTATGTCACCGACCACCCTGGTTCGTCAGCTTCAGGACCTCGGCAAGGTCTACAGGATCTGCCACATTGCCCCTCATGAACTGACACCAGCTGAAGCAAACTGTCGAGTGGAAGTGTACACGAAACTCCTACAAAACCTGCGCGATGTACATTTTATCAAGAGAATTGTTACATGCGATGAAATTTGGGTCTATTTCCGTAATCCCAACACACACAACACAGTGGTTGAGCCCGAGCTTGCTTCCAGAAGCAGTTGCCAATTGTGGGCACTTCTAGCACAAGGTAATGCTCTGCATCTGGTGGAATTTCAAGGGGATAATATATTACGAAATTTTTCCAGACGGTCGGACCATCAACGCCAACCGCTACTCTGTACAGCTAGAGCGGATGTATGCCGTTTTGGAGAAGAACCCAGCACTGGTGAACAGAAAGCGCGCTCTCCTACAGCAGGACAATGTTCAGTCTCATACTGCGTAAAACTTCAGGAACTTGAGGGCATCAAACTGATGCAACACCCAACATGTAGTCCGGACCTTGCCCTGTCGGATTATTACTTGTTCTGGTCCATGGCCCACTTCCTTCGCGGGCGGCACTTCAACAACCAGGAGGAGGTGGCACCTGGTGTGAAGAAGTTCTTCGCCTCGAAGGATAAGATCTGGTACCACCGCGGAATCGAAGAACTGGCAGACAGGTGGCTAAAGACAGTGCAACACGATGGCTTATACTTTGTATGCTAGTCAAGCTTTTGTCGTAAAGGTACGTATGAAGACATAAAGTGATCCAGATATTGCAAAACTTTCAACTTACCCTCTGTAAGATC
This sequence comes from Macrothele yani, assembly GCA_039090855.1. NCBI lineage: Eukaryota > Metazoa > Arthropoda > Arachnida > Araneae > Macrothelidae > Macrothele > Macrothele yani. The sequence goes on along the minus strand of CM077016.1, from coordinate 66,766,281 downwards.
AAAAACTACCCAGAATTCTGCCTCCATTTTCAAGTTTAAAAACAAAGATTTATGGAAGAAAATAACTGTTAACGACAATACAGGACTAAGGGAACATCACTTGAAAAAGAAATACGATTACGGGAGAAATCTGTGCTGCCTTTAGCTTCTGTTGTCGAAAATTTTTGCTCTATTTTAAGGATTACAGGAGAAATGTTTGCTTCGTCCGATTTCCACTTTCGGAATTTTTTTCTTCGTTTTCAATCTTAAATACAAATATTTATGTAATAAAATGATATTTAACAACCATATATACAGGGCAAACGGGACATTGCTAGAAAAATAAATAAGATTACGTGGCTCTGCGTAACTTCCATTTTCGGAAATCATTGTCTCCATTTTCAAACAAAGACACAAACACGTACACAATAAATGATATTTAACAATACTGTACATACCGTACTTTGAGAGAGAAAAAAAAATTACGATTACGGGAGAAATCTTTCATTCTGTCTAATTTCCGTTTTCAAAACGTTTCGAAAAATGGAATTTTGTCGGAAGACAGAAAATTGCATCCATAAACATTTCTTGTGACACCACAAGAAATGATTTAATAGGGGTCTGGGGATATTGTTTTTATCTGCAAGACCAAAATAAAATCTGCGATGTACAACACACTTCACTGTGAATCTGCTACGGGCGTGTCCATGCAAAAGGTTTCATCCTGTTAGATTAAATTTCTCTCTCTCTCATTCATTCATTCATTCATTCATTCATTCATTCATTCATTCATATAAAAGAATATGTATATTTACCATCTGTGGAATTTGCCAACCAAAATGTTTTTCAGTTGCAGTTTTTTCGTGTGTGTGATACTTTATACATCTGTTCAAAAACATGTTCCTGTACAACTCATTTCACTGTCTTCATTTGAATATACAAAAACATATTCATATATTAAATGACTTAAAAAATATATGTTGCTATTTAAGTATCGTCTGAAAAATTGTGTGTCTCAGTTTAGACAGAGCTTCATTATCTTAAAACTTTTATGATAGGGTTGTTTCATATTTACCTTCTGCCATGCATTTTTGTGTAGGACTGGTACAGTTGCAAAATGTGGTACCATGTCTGTGAAAGAAATGGGTGTGTGCTTTTTATGTAGGGGGACTGATGATAAGAGCAAGGTGAAACTTATAAATAATTTGAGGGTCCATGTCCAATGTCCATGCAAAATCCTTCATCCTGTTTAATTGAGTTTTGTGTGTTATTTTCAAAATGTGTAAAAAATATTTCATATTTACTATATGTGGAATTTGTGAGACAAATTTTTCAGTTGCAGCTAATGGAATCTGTGATATTTTATGTATCTCGTCAAAAATATTTTTATGTAGCTCGTTTTAGTGTAATGTCTTAATTTGAATATTTAAAAATGTTATTCAAATATGACATTTTGTGTAGTTGAAACTGACTACTTTTAATACAAAAAGGATGTATTATGCTTTGTAATTGATTAGCTTAAATTATACTGTTTTGTAGTGAAATCAACTTTATGATTGATTCGTTAATTTGTTACCATTTTCTGGTGTTCAGAACACGCTTTTGGATTTTTTGTTTTGCACTTGCAATGTAAACACTGCTGTACCCAGTGCTGGTGGCTTAAAGGCCTAGGCTAGGCCCTCCCCATAAAGTGCATTCGTGCATCTTGGTCCATACTATTGCAAATACAGTACTGGACATGTGGGTTGCTGGTCTTCTTGAAATTTGAGCCCATAATTTAGCTTGTGCGAATCACATAGTATGTATGTGAACATATGCACTGCGAGTATGCTGGGCTCAAGCTAAAGCAAAATCAGTTTTCGATCAGAAAAATAACAATTGTCGAGTGGCAGGAAGGAAAAATAGTACACACATTACCAAAAAACAGATTTATGCCAACGTGTTTAGAGTATGTTTCAGTCAATGTTTTTGTTTGCTTCACAAAATTGCCATAATTTTAGGTCTAATTTGCTGGCAAAGGAAGTTGTTAGTTTTATATTTGTTATGAAAATATAAAATAAGCCAAAAGTAATAAAATGAATATTAGTTTACCCTTTCCCTTAAAAGCTTAGATTTTATAGGTAACAGCATATCAGTTGCACACTGGACAATAAAACTCATCTGAACTACACTGTTCATTGCTTGAAAACTGCCATAAATGAATAAACATGCAATGAAGTAAATAAACAAATGTATCTAGTTTATTTTACAGCAGTACTGTTTTTATTACATTACTCTTCCATTGGTTGATACACAGAGAGCCATTTGAGTATTACTAGTAATAATTTAAAAAGAAGATTCCTTAAACTATGAAGTGCATTGTTTTAACTTTGTGTACTTTTCTGAGATGTGGCTGGCTTCACTTGCTGTACTAGCTGCAGCAGTTGCATAAATTACATTGAACATTTTGATGGCTAGTTTAAAATTTTGTTTACCAGATTCATTGAGAAATTCATAGATTTATTCCTATTAATGATACATGAAGTTCATTAAAATTTTGGCCAGTTTTGTTAATATTTCATAAACAAAAAATTATTATTATTTTTTATCTTAGTCTCGGCTGACAAAGGGGACACATCAAAGTCTCCAGATTAAAGGGTGAGTGGAACGATTTCCAGTGTTGCAGTGGTCTAAGCGCTGGCTTTTGACCGTTCACCTGAGTTGGTTCCGGGTTCAAAAATATATGTTTATATTTAAGTATTGTCTTTGGAAAATTTTCTCTCAGTTTAGAGAGCTTCATTATCTTAAAACATTTGTGATTATTATTTTCTTCAATGGTTGTTGCATATTTACCTTCTGCTATGTAAATTTATGTAGGACTGGCACAGTTGCCAAATTTTGTACCATGTCTGAAAGAAATGTGTGTGTGCTTTTTATGTAGAGGGCCTGATGATAAGAGTAAGGGGAATTGTACAAATAATTTGAGGGTCCGTGTCAATGCAAAATCCTTCATCCTGTTTGAGTTTTTGTGTGTTATTTTCAAAATGTGTAAAAAATATTTTATGTTTACTATATGTAGAATTTCTCAGCCAAATATTTTTCAATTGTAGTTCATGGCAGCTTTTTGTGATATTTAATGTATCTAGTAAGAAATATTTTCATGTATAACTCATTTTAGTGTACTGTGTTAATTTGAATATTTACTATATGTGGAATTTGTCAGACATATTTTCCGGTTGTAGTTCATGGAAGCTGTGATATTTTATGTATCTTGTGAAAAATATTTTTATGTGAATCATTTTAGTGTAATGTCTTAATTTGAATATTTAAAAATGTTATTCAAATATGACATTTTGTGTAGTTGAAACAAACAATTTTTTATACAAAAAGGATGTATTATGCTTTGTAATTGATTAGCTTAAATTATACTGTTTTGTAGTGAAATCAACTTTGTGATTGATTCGTTAATTTGTTACCATTTTCTGGTGTTCAGAACACTCTTTTGGATTTTTTGTTTTGCACTTGCAATGTAAACACTGCTGTACCCAGTGCTGGTGGCTTAAAGGCCTAGGCTAGGCCCTCCCCATAAAGTGCATTCGTGCATCTTGGTCCATACTATTGCAAATACAGTACTGGACATGTGGGTTGCTGGTCTTCTTGAAATTTGAGCCCATAATTTAGCTTGTGCGAATCACATAGTATGTATGTGAACATATGCACTGTGAGAAAATGTTTCTGACTAGATGACCTAAAGGCCTAGGCTAGGCCCTCCCCATAAAGTGCATTTGTACATCTTGGTCCATACTATTGCAAATACAGTACTGGACATGTGGGTTGCTGGTCTTCTTGAAATTTGAGCCCATAATTTAGCTTGTGCGAATCACATAGTATGTATGTGAACATATGCACTGTGAGTATGCTGGGCTCAAGCTAAAGCAAAATCAGTTTTCGATCAGAAAAATAACAATTGTCGAGTGGCAGGAAGGAAAAATAGTACACACATTACCAAAAAACAGATTTATGCCAACGTGTTTAGAGTATGTTTCAGTCAATGTTTTTGTTAGCTTCACAAAATTGCCATAATTTTAGGTCTAATTTGCTGGCAAAGGAAGTTGTTAGTTTTATATTTGTTATGAAAATATAAAATAAGCCAAAAGTAATAAAATGAATATTAGTTTACCCTTTCCCTTAAAAGCTTAGATTTTATGGGTAACAGCATATCAGTTGCACACTGGACAATAAAACTCATCTGAACTACACTGTTCATTGCTTGAAAACTGCCATAAATGAATAAACATGCAATGAAGTAAATAAACAAATGTATCTAGTTTATTTTACAGCAGTACTGTTTTTATTACATTACTCTTCCATTGGTTGATACACAGAGAGCCATTTGAGTATTACTAGTAATAATTTAAAAAGAAGATTCCTTAAACTATGACGTGCATTGTTTTAACTTTGTGTACTTTTCTGAGATGTGGCTGGCTTCAGTTGCTGTACTAGCTGCAGCAGTTGCATAAATTACATTGAACATTTTGATGGCTAGTTTAAAATTTTGTTTACCAGATTCATTGAGAAATTCATAGATGTATTCCTATTAATGATACATGAAGTTCATTAAAATTTTGGCCAGTTTTGTTAAAATTTCATAAACAAAAAGTTATTATTTTTTTTATCTTAGTCTCAGCTGACAAAGGGGACACATCAAAGTCTCCAGATTAAAGGGTGAGTGGAACGATTTCCAGTGTTGCAGTGGTCTAAGCGCTGGCTTTTGACCGTTCACCTGAGTTGGTTCCGGGTTCAAAAATATATGTTTATATTTAAGTATTGTCTTTGGAAAATTTTCTCTCAGTTTAGAGAGCTTCATTATCTTAAAACATTTGTGTTTATTATTTTCTTCAATGGTTGTTGCATATTTACCTTCTGCTATGTAAATTTATGTAGGACTGGCACAGTTGCCAAATTTTGTACCATGTCTGAAAGAAATGTGTGTGTGCTTTTTATGTAGAGGGCCTGATGATAAGAGTAAGGGGAATTGTACAAATAATTTGTGGGTCCGTGTCAATGCAAAATCCTTCATCCTGTTTGAGTTTTTGTGTGTTATTTTCAAAATGTGTAAAAAATATTTTATGTTTACTATATGTAGAATTTCTCAGCCAAATATTTTTCAATTGTAGTTCATGGCAGCTTTTTGTGATATTTAATGTATCTAGTAAGAAATATTTTCATGTATAACTCATTTTAGTGTACTGTGTTAATTTGAATATTTACTATATGTGGAATTTGTCAGACATATTTTTCGGTTGTAGTTCATGGAAGCTGTGATATTTTATGTATCTTGTGAAAAATATTTTTATGTGACTCATTTTAGTGTAATGTCTTAATTTGAATATTTAAAAATGTTATTCAAATATGGCATTTTGTGTAGTTGAAACAAACAATTTTTTATAAAAAAAAAAGGATGGACTATGCGTTGTAATTGATTAGCTTAAATTATACTGTTTTGTAGCAAAACCAACTTTGTGATTGATTCATTAATTTGTTACCATTTTCTGGTGTTCAGAACACTCTTTTGGATTTTTTGTTTTGCACTTGCAATGTAAACACTGCTGTACCCAGTGCTGGTGGCTTAAAGGCCTAGGCTAGGCCCTCCCCATAAAGTGCATTCGTACATCTTGGTCCATACTATTGCAAACACAGTACTGGGCTAGCGTATTGCTGGTCGTCTGCTTTTCCCGGATTTTGAGTCCTTAATTTGCTTGTGCGAATCACATCGTATGTAACGGGAACATATGTATCACGAGCTTGCTGGGCTCAAGCTAAAGCAAAATCAGTTTTCGATCGGAAAAATAACAATTGTCAAGGGGCAGGAAGGAAAAATAGTACACACATTACCAAAAAACAGATTTATGCCAACGTGTTTAGAGTATGTTTCAGACAATGTTTTTGTTAGCTTCATGAAATTGCCATAATTTTAGATCTAATTTGCTGGCAAATGAAGCTGTTAGTTTTATATTTGTTATGGAAATATAAAATAAGCCAAAAGTAATAAAATGAATATTATTTTACCCTTTCCCTTTAAAAGATTAGATTTTATAGGTAACAGCATACCAGTTGCACACTGCACAATAAAACTCATCTGAACTGCACTGTTCATTGCTTAAAAACTGCCATAAATGAGTTAACATGCAATAAAGTAAATAAACAAATGTATGTAGTTTATTTTACTGCAATACTGTTTTTATTACATTACTCTTCCATTGGTTGATACACAGAGAGGCATTTGAGTATTACTAGTAATAATTTTAACAGAAGATTCCTTAAACTGTGACGTGCATTGTTTTAACTTTGTGTACTTTTCTGAGATGTGGCTGGCTTCAGTTGCTGCACTAGCTGCAACAGTTGCATAAATGCATTGAAGGTTTTCATGGCTACTTTAAATGTTTTTTTTACTCAATTCATTGTGAAATTTGGAGATCTGTTCCTATTAATGATACACGAAGTTCATTAAATTTTGGCCAGTTTTGTTAATATTTCATAAACAACATTTTTTTTTTTATCGTAGCCACTGCTGGCAAAAGGGGTACATCAAAGTCTCCAGACAAAAGAGGGTACATCAAAGTCTCCAGACAAAAGAGTAAGTGAAACAATTTCCAGTGGTGCAGTGGTCTAAGCGCTGGCTTTTGACCATTTACCCGTGTTGGCATGAATGTTGTGCGAATCGCAGTGAGGCATGGATGTTGTGTTTGTCTTACGGCAGTGACTCTCTCCCTTCCATGGAACCAGTAGCCCTAAATTAGGGACAGATGACTGCTGATGATAGCCCATTGAGTTGCTCATGGCGGTCGTCACCCCCCCCCCCCCGCAAAAAAAAGATTACCAACACTGGATGGGTTGCTGTGCTCAGTGGCAGTGCTTGTGGGAAGAGGGGGATGATTGATATTATTAACATATTCTTTCTGTGGTGATTATTATTCACACCATAAAATGCCAGTATTAGCATTTTCGCTTATCTTGCCTAAAAAAAAAAAAAAAGGAAATTAAAAAAAATCACCCAATCAAAGACCACAACAAAAATTTTACTGGTTTTTAGGCCATTTAGGATGCTGAGTAATGGGTCTAGTACTGTTCTTTATAAAAATTCATTATTTGCTATTTATGGCAGAGAAACGCCACCCTATAATATATGGACCAAACTCCACCGCATAAGAAATATATGGACCAAACTCCACCACATAGAGACAAAAGGGAAATAAATCCCTTGTATTATCTATCAAAGACTGCCACAAAAATTTACTGGTTAACGGCCATTCAGGATGTTGGATAATGGGTCTGGCACTGTAATTCTTTCTTTATAAAAATTCATTATTTGCTATGAGTTGGACTAAATTCTGCTATATAAGACAAAAGGGAAATAAATCCTTTTTATTTATTTCCACAAAATGAATAACTATCAAAAGTAACATTTCCCCTACCATATTGTAGCGTTTCCCATTTGGTGAGGAAAGCATGACCGCTTGATTGGCAGATTTGCATTGTGATTCACATGGAATATTTAGACAATTCTTGGAAAATAAGGTAAATAAATACAGAAACGTAATGCCTTGTGCTTTTATTTGTTTGTTTAGCACCTTGATTGGTTCTTTTTTAGTAAGTGCACTAATTTCCCATATTCTGTGTGTACATTTGGAAATAAAATCTCTGGGCATTTGCGTAAAGTCACAAAATAATTTTTTATTTTTTAAATTATTAATATTCAGCAAGAGCATTAATTTTTCTTGTTTATTTGCTTATGTTTAATATAATTGTTTCCAAGTTTTAAATCCTTCATTGAATCTCACAGTTTACCATTTTCTTTCTGTTGACAATGGGAGAGAAGTGATGCCTCCAGCCTAAATCTGATCTAAGTCTGCCTATCCCCCATAAGTTGGTGAAATCAGCAGCCCTGGCTTTACATGTAAAGATTTAAAGCTATTGTGTTCAGATAATTTAGGTAACGTTACATCTCCACTTACACAGCTTTTGATCCTCGGAAAGCCGCCCGGTGGCGCAGTGGTCTAAGGCGCTGGCCTCTGATCATTCGTCCGTGAGGGGTCCGGGTTCGAATCCCGGTGAGGCATGGATGGTGTGTTTGTCTTACGGCACTGGCTCGCTCCCTTCCCTGGAACCAGTGACCCTAAATTAGGGACGGGCGACTGCTTATAGCCCATTGAGTTGCTCACGGTGGTCGTTAAACCTCCAATTAAAAAAAAAAAAAAAAAAAAGATCCTCGGAAAGTTGACATCTCTCAGAAGTTTTAAGCACAAGGTGTCCTGTAATAAGACATGTCTAACATTTAATTTCAAGCCAAGCTGAGTTTAATAACATCTTAGATCCCTTACCAGCTATTGCAGTTACCTTACCAATAATCTATTCAAAGCACCTGTCCAAAAATTATTTATATTCTGATTGCTATAGATTGTTATTTTAGTAATTTCTCCCATGAAGCCATCATCTAGCTTTTGCATAAGTAGTAAGTAGCTAACTGTACCGTGGCATGGAAAAATAGATTAAGAACAGCATTCCTTTTTCATGATGAGGATTTCTGGGTGAAGGGAGAGAAGCAGTTTGATATATAAAGTGCTGTTATGTATATTATTAAAGAACAATATTAAGATGAGAGCAGTCTTTGCAGGATGAAAGATTAAAAAAAAGTTGTAAGCACTAAAAACATGTGATTCAATCAAAACTTAGTTAAAAAATACATACAAGATCTTTCAAAACCACCATGTGGTTCATCTTCAGATAAAGGTACTTACACAATAACAATACGATTCCTTAAGTAAACTATCGCTAAAGTTCAAGACATTTAACATTGAAGCATGCGCAGAAATGTGTGAATTATTAGAAGAAACCACATACAGGGATCGCATTCCTCCTAAAATTCCTAAAATTCCTAATATTTTGTGACCCTCCTTAAATTCCTAAAATTAGACCTAAAATTTGCTATTCATCCTAAAATTTTCGTAAGCTTATTTTTATTAAAAACACAACCGTTATTAACGCCAATAAATTTACCATTACGGTAAGGTAAAAAGACCTGTTTTTGTAGAAACACAGCCTATATGCTGTGCTGCTAAAGGGAGGGAAAAATGACGCCATCGAGATGCACTTGCTTCGGGGCGGGCGTTCCATTTTTTGCCTTCGAACAGTTTTCGAGAGTAACAAGAGATCTAAGGGAAAAGGGGAGGGGTCATTTTCACCCCTGGTTTGCGCTTTGCAGACGAACTCCGTGGCACGCAGAAGATCGTACTTTATTTTTGTACATGCCTTGTGGAACCTCCTCTTTCTGCTGATGTTTTGTTATTGTAAACCGCAGGTGGGTGGAAGCAAAAAGGAAACATGCGGTCTCCTTCCGTAACCTCCGGTAATGACGATGGGATGGTAGCTGAGTATTATCTTGGCAGGCAGTAGAGCACGTGATCATTGACCTTCGATCATGCGTCGGCGACAGCGACCTTCGATGCGCAATATATCTCGGCTCCGACTCGCTTTGACTGAACTTGCGTGAGATGCGTATGATAGTTTCTGGTTTTACGTCTTTTATGGTGTTCTCTGTGCTGTGTGCAGGTTCAGTTCTCTAGTGGTGACCTGCTTTTTTTTTTTTTTTTCCATATCTTCTGACATCCTCGCAGCCAAATTTCGGGAAGTTGTCTGGTTTTGCAATATTGGAACGTGTTTTTGTACTTCCCTTTCATTTTCTGGTTAGTAATACAAGTGTTTAAGATGCCTAAATCCAAAACGAAATTTCAAGATGCGTGGCTCGCCAAAGAATTGGACGGAGTGAAGTTGAAAGAATGGTGTTCTGCAACTGAAACAATATTTTCTGCTAAGTGTATATTGTGTTCAGAAATTTTCAACATTTCTAATAGTGGCTTTTCACAAGTAAAAGCGCATCATAAAGGAAAAAAACATTTGCAGAAATTTCAAAGTAAATTTCAAAATAAGTCCATCCTGAAAGCCTTTGGAGGACGGGATCTTCAGCCCAAAACAAATATTAGTGAAGTACTGAGTCATGATTTACAGTTGGCTAAAGCCGAAGCATTATGGGTCATGAAAGTTGCTAAGGACAATATGTCTTTTGTTTCATGCACTGAAACAGTTGAACTTTTCAAAGAAATGTTTCCTGATTCTGCTATTGCAGCCAAAATGCAACTTAAAGAAAAAAAAAGTTGCTTATGTGATATCACATGGATTGTCAAAATATTTTGAAGAGGATTTGAAAAAAGACATTGCATCTAGTAGCCCAGGGAAGGTTACTATAGCATTTGATGAAACTACAAATACACAAGTGAAACGGCAGTTGGATGTGTATCTCAGGTACTGGTCTTCAGAAATAAATTCAGTTTCTTGCCGATACCTAACAAGCGTTTTTCTGGGTCATGCAACAGCAGATATTTTGCTAAAAGAAATTCTTGATGTGTTATCATCCTTCAATATTTCGTTGAACAGAATTATTTGTGTATCCATGGACAGCCCAAATGTAAATAAGTGCTTTTTACGCAAATTCAATGAAGTTGTAAAACAAGAAACAGGCCAGAAATCTTTGGAACTAGGTTTTTGCAACCTGCATGTTGTTAGTAATGCATTTAAAATTTTTTTGACAAGCTTAAATATAGATTTTGACGAATTTGCTACTGATATGCATTACTTTTTAAAGAGTAGTGCTGCAAGACGAGAGGATTATAAATCTGTCGAGGATATAACATTGGTCACTGCCAAATTTCTTTTGCGTCATGTCAGCAACAGATGGTTAACCGTTGGTTCTGTAGCCCAGAGGCTCTTGGATCAATGGCTAAATATTACAGAATATTTTTTAAACTTCTTGCCATCTCAAAAAATATTTGAAAAACAACTGCGCAATTCGGCAAGGTATAAAAGAATTCACTGTTTCCTGAAAAATGAGCTTACTCCTTGCTATTTAGCATTAATTTCATTTTCACACCAAAATTTTGAAAAGTTTTCATTATGTTATCAGAGTGAAGAACCAAAAATACACCAGTTATATTCTGATTTAAATACTTTAATGAGGAATGTTATGGCTCAGTTTATCCAAGATGATGTTATAGCAGGGAAATTTGGAGAAGACCTAAAGAATGTAGATTTTGAAAACAAAAATTCATGGAAAAAACTAGGGGAGTTAGAAGTTGGTATGAAGGCAAAAAATCTCCTCAGGAATGTTCAGGAGACCAGGCAGAAATTATTTCTCTTAGATGTAAGATCATCACTAATTGCAACCACAAAATATTTAAAGTCAAATTTGCCATTCTGCAATCAAAAGCTAAGAGACATAGAAGTTTTAAAGGTAAAAGAACCAAAGAAAGAGTCAACTCAACTTTCAGTCACTGAAGGACTTTTGGAAATAACCAGAATTTCAAGTGTTTTGCATCTTTCTGAGGAACAAATTGATAGAGTAAGAGAAGAGTGGAAACTTTTAAATTGCGATAAGCCAACTCTAGATGAACTAGTGAAATTTTCAGAGGAAGGGCATATTCCAGTGCGGATTGATCATTACTGGCGTAATATATTTAGTATTAAAGACTCTAGCGGAAAAGAAAAATACTCAAATCTTGCTAAACTCATAAATTCAATTTTAGTTTTACCTCATGGTAATGCTGATGCAGAAAAGGGGATTTTCGGTTAACACTGCTCTGTTAAGGAAGGACAAGGCTAACTTAAAAGACTCAACTATAACATCATTAAGAATAGTTAAAGGGGCCATTAAACACTATGGATGTGTAAGTAAAGTTCCCATAACAAGAAATTTGTTAAATAGTGTTTGTGATTCACATAAATTTTATAAAGAGTATGTTGATAAGCTGAAGGAAGAAGAATCAAAAAAGGTAAAAGAAAGGAAGCAGAAAGAGAGGGAAAATAAGGAAAAGCAGCTAGAGAAAAAAAGAAAAGCTGAGTTTGATGACAAAATAAAAGAAAATGATGCAGAAATAAATAGACTTAAAAACGATAAAGAAGCCTCCCTAGCAATAATTCAAGAGGGAACAGAAAGAATGAGAAAAGCTGTAGAAAAACAAAATACTGTTGAAATAGCAGTTGCCTCTAACTTGATCATACAAGGTTCAGCTGAAATAAAGAAAACTGAAAGTGAATTAGTTGTGGTAGAAGCAGAAAAAGATAGGCTAATCAGGAAAAGGTTAAAACAATAATATGAAAAAAGTAATTCAGTGAACAATTGTACATAGTTCTTGGTTTTCAATTACCTTTTAGGATATTATAATTTAATGTGAAACCTGAAAACTTTACTGTGAAAATCGTGAATTGCTTCTGGCTCAACAGCATATTAATGTTCAAAGTGAAACTTGAATGTGGTAAATATACTTTAATATGATAATAACACGTGAAAAGATAAGAACTGAACATTAGAAGTAAATCATACTTAAACTTTAGACATTAGACGTTATGCAAAAAATTTGGGTGTTAACTTCGACCATATATACTAATGGACTGCACATTGGCAATAGCTGCATCAAAGCCGCCATGGCTCAAACATTGGGCACGTCATCATCAGACTCCAAATTTCGTGTAAAAATGCTGTTATGATTACTAATTTACGCTGCAGAACTTCAGTGTTTTCGGTGTATTATGTGAATGCGCCTCATATATAATGAAAACTCTTCAGGTAAGTTTACTTATGAGCTATATACATGCATGATCGGGTTGTTTACATTTTGTGATTTATAATGTGATGAACATTTGCGAAGAATTTGGAACATGCATTCCATTTTTTTTTCTTAAGTTACTATATTTTTATATCAATAGCTGCAAGTTTCTGGTTAAGTAATTGAACTTTATCGACTTAGGTATTTAATTCGTTTCTTACCCATGAAAAATCATAGAACTTTCTTTACTATATCGGTCAGAGCAACCATAAGCACAGCAGGTGTAACCCATCTTTTTGACTGTTGTCATGTGATTTTATGTTGGAGCCAGAAATTTTGATGTCATGCGCAGTCTATCAGTATATATGGTTGAAGGGTGTGAAGCAAACTCTTTACAATGTATACAAAGTTGTTTTACTAGATGTATACAAATATACATCTAGTTTTTATTGAAATACACTCCTAAAATTTTCCTAAAATTTTTCTAAAAATTCCTAAAATTCCTAAAATTCCTACCTAAAATTTTCCAGAAGTATGCTATGATCCCTGCACATAGTTTGTTTGGGTAGATGGGTAATGTCTTGTGTCCTTAAACATCTGTCTGAAATAGTTGTTTCCATGGTAATGGAATGTTGTAAGGGATGTCGTCATTGCAACAGGATCCTTGATTGCAATAAATGTATAAGCTTTCAGCAAACAGATTTGCAGATTTTGAATTGTGAGTAACTAACACATGGGCATCATTCCAGAGTGTGTATTGAGTTCTTTTATTTTAAAGTTGATAGAGCAGTTGAAACAGTGTTATTCTTAACGTCATGTTTATATTCACTCAGTCTGACACTTAAAGTCCTGGGTGTAGAGCTGTAGTAAATAGTATCATCATCTGTGGAGTCTGCTGCCTTCATATTTATACAATATATGCCATATTTGCTGTTTGTAGGTACTTTATTATGGTCTTTTTTTAATTAAAGACATTAGGTTAGAGGTTTTCAGACCTAAATCTAATTTGTGTTTCTTACAGATGTTTTTAAGCGTTGTAGTGATGATTGGGTAATAGTCCAGTGAGCCCACAAATCTGTTGTTAACCCACAAATCTGTTGTCTTTGTATGGTTGAGCAAGTTGACAAGTGTAGCCGCATATTTTGTGATGCAGTTTTTCAACTAGGTCTTCAGAATAGCCGTGTGCATGAGCTATTGATTTAATTTTAGTTATTTCAAGTTGATGTGAACTGTAGGAAGATGAATGTGTATAAGCTCTGCATATGAAGTAGTTTATGGTAGATAACTTGTATTGTAAATGGTGGGCAGAAGACGCAGGTATAATGGTTTGCCTAGAGATAGGTTTACAATGGACAAGAGTATGATAATTTCTGGGAATTTGAGTCACGCTGTAACAGGAAATCGAGAAAAGGTAGAGAGAAATTTTGTTCAAGTTCCACTGTGAATTTTATTGAATCATGGTGAGATGACATAATATTGGCAAATTGAAATAAGGATTCTTCCTCATAACGCCAAAATAGAAGATTGTGCACGAAATACTTCTCTGGAGTATTTTAGCTGTTGCTTATGGTTTGTAGCTTTTTAACTATTTTTACATTAACCTTTAGCAATATGGACAATGCCACCAAGATTTTCTGTCATTTTTGACGCAAACTGGCAATTGAGTATGCTCACCTTTCCTTTCTAATAAACTGCAGAGAATTACAGGTTATTTCAAAATACCTTACTTTAACTTGCCATCCTATTTCACAACGATATGCAGTTGTTATAAAAACAGCAGAAACCAAGCGACTATCAAGTGAAATTCGTCTTAAAAGAGGCTTTATCAACTGTTTATCACGTAAAGCATATTCTGCTTATCAGACTTTGAGCTGTTAATCTTATCCAGTAATAATGGTCCGCTTAATGACATCATATCTTTCAATACTGAAATTGAATGTACCTAATTTTGACATATCAAGAAACTCAGGAATTCAGTTACCTTGGATACTCAAATTCGCCACTCTCAGCGAACATCAAGAGGCACTATGTAAACACAAAGTGCTACCATCGCAATCTTGCTAAAGCTACCCTGAAGCAAAACTCTCACTGAAATCGACCCAAAAATCAACAATTTCAGCAGGAATACACTCAAACTGTTATGTGACAATAAGGGCATTGCTGTGATTTCTGCTGACAAAACTAATCAAATTGTTCTCAATACAACAGACTACATTTCTAAAATGCAAGCAGCAACTGAAAAAATTTCTCACTCCATTCAGAAATCTGATCCAACTTCAGCCACCATTACCGCACCCAGTAAACTAAAATCATAGTCAATTACCATCATGTATAACTCAAAGCATACTACCACCCTTTGGACGTAGGGTTCCCGAACTCTTTGGAAAACTAAATTACACAGGGCAACCCTATCTGCCCTCTTGTATCCGGATATTCTACCTCGCACGGGGATAACTGGTTTTCCAGTTATTTGGGGAGCGGCGCCCCCACGGCCCGAGCTAACCTTGTGACGGTTTCTCTTGCCTCTGCGGCTTTAACGATTACATACCAAAGGGACAGCTGATGGGGGATGGCATCCCCACGGCCCGAGCCAATTTTCTCTTATAATTTTGCTTTTTCGTCTTTAGTTCATATATTGACATGTACCCGCCTCAGTTGTAGGCTGCTGAGGTTGTGATGAGGCGCCAGCTCCGGGTTTTGTTCCTCGTTCCCTTCCCTGTCTTTTCTCTTTTATGTTACATTTCTGTTTTTTCCGGAGCTGGTTAGCTTAGACCTACCTGCATGTTTCCCGTACAGGTGGAAACAGGGATGCTGGAGGCTGTGGCATCTGGGGGCCGGGGTTGTAGTTGTCTCCAGATGCCAACACTCCTCTTTGCCCTCTGCTTCACCCTAAACGGGAGGCTGGGAGCTAACCCACTCCTAGTCAGGAAGTCTGTGGCCGAGTGGCATCCAGACTTCTAGCGGCTTGTCGTTCTGTTTGGCAGGGTGAGTTTGGGGGTAGGGTGGGCATGCCAAAGGGGTGTTCCCCGGGCACGGGAAAGTCTGGGTGCACGCCGAGCGTATGTCTGCCCTACCAACTTGCTATATCCGCTGCCTATCCCTAGAGCCGTGTCCTGCGTCCTCTTGGGCTTGCGGACCTCCGGTTCTCCCTCGTTGGGCTCTGTAGTGGGTGGGGAGGTCGGCGGACGATTTTTTCTCTTCTTCATGGCAAACCAAAGTGTTTCCCATGCTACAAATTTAAAGCGCCCTGTGGAGGAAGGTACACCTTCCTCAACAAAGAAACTTTTCTCTACTAATTGCAATGCTCTGTTTCTGTTACTCAAATCTGGTGACTCTTCACAGTCACTCAGTAGCAAGAGTCCTTTCTGGATCAATAAGGCTCTGCAGGCAGTTGCTGACTCTCCAAAGAGTGTCAAGAAGCTCCCTTCAGGGGATCTTCTCATGGAAACCTCTAATCCACGCCACAGTGCCACCTTGCTGGAAACGACCGTTTTGCTTGGCGTTCCTGTTCAGGTTTCTCCACATGGTTACCTCAATTCCTCTCGCGGTGTAGTCAACTCCCGCGACCTGCTTGAATGCAGCGATGAGGAATTGCTGGAGGAACTTGGTGAACAGCATGTCATTGGGGTTCGACGGATTCTTTTTAGGCGGGATGGGAAATCTATTCCCTCCCGTAACATCATCCTCACCTTTGACTCCCCAACCCTGCCTACTTCCATCAAGGCAGGTTATTTACGGCTTGATGTTCTGCCGTATATCCCGAACCCCTTGCGATGTTTCCGGTGCCAGCATTACGGTCACTCCCAGCAGTCTTGCCGTAATGTTGCAAAGTGTGGTCGCCGCCCCGGTGGCGCAGTGGTCTAAGGCGCTGGCCTCTGATCTTTCGTCCGTAAGGGGTCCGGGCTCGATTCCCGGCCAGGCATGGATGTTGTGTTTGTCTTACGGCACTGGCTCTCTCCCTTCCCTGGAACCAGTGACACTAAATTAGGGACGGGCGACTGCTTATAGCCCATTGAGTTGCTCACGGTGGTCGTTAAACCTCCAATAAAAAAACAAAGTGTGGTCGCTGTGGTTCCACAAAACACTCTTTGGCGGAATGCTCTGCAGAGTCTGATCATTGTGTCAACCGTGAAGGGTCTCATGCTGCTTCTTCTAAGCAGTGTCCTAAGTGGATAGAGGAACAGGCAATCCAACGCCTGAAGACAACTGAGCATCTCTCATATCCCGAGGCTAGAACGCGGATCGCCCCTTTACAACCAGGCCGGCGGTCCTATGCTTCAGTTGTGGTGCAGAAGGCTTCAGTGGCGGTCCAGACTGAGGTGATCATCCCAGCGCGCTGTCCTTATATGATTTTGAGGACATCGTTGCTGCTGGATTGGAGGCGCTGAAGTCTCGCCGCATTGCATCCAAGGCGACATCAACATCGTCGCCTAAACCTTCCTCTATGCCGAAAACATCTACCAGCACAGGGACCCAGGGCACTGCAAAGAAGCCGGAGAAGTTGAAACCAGGCTCATCCTCCCCGAAACAGAGCAGGCATAAACCACATCTCAACACAGGGGGGCCGCCCCGGTGACGCAGTGGTCTAAGGCGTTGGCCTCTGATCATTCGTCCGTAAGGGGTCCGGGTTCGAATCCCGGTCAGGCATGGATGTTGTGTTTGTCTTACGGCACTGGCTCTCTCCCTTCCCTGGAACCGGTGACCCTAAATTAGGGACGGGCGACTGCTTATAGCCCATTTGAGTTGCTCACGGTGGTCGTTAAACTTCCAATCAAAAAAAAAAAAACACAGGGGGTAAACACAGCCCTGTGTTACCTCCAGACACTGCTGATGGATTGGAGGTGACTGACGACATGGAGACTTTCTAGTCGTCTGTCTTCATTCTTTCATTTCATTTTGCATTATGGCCACGCTCATTCAGTGGAATTGCCGAGGTCTGCGTTCACGCATTGATAATTTAAAAGGCTTGCTGTCTTCGCACACACCTGTGTGCGTGTGTCTCCAGGAGACAAAGCTTCGCACGACGGACACTCCTTCGCTGCGGAGACATTCTTTTCCGCAAAGATCGCCAGGATGGCGTTATCGCCTGCGGAGGAGTGGCCGTCGTTGTTCCTCATGGTGTTCCTGTCACTGCAGTTGCCCTTCGGACGACTTTGCAGGCAGTGGCAGTGAGATTATCTGTGAACACGGTGTGTTCTATCTACATACCACCTGATGAAGCTGTGAGCCTTTCGGATCTGGAAGATTTGGTCGACCAACTGCCGCCTCCTTTCTTCATCTTAGGGGATTTCAACGCACACAATCCGTTGTGGGGTTCTACCACTCGAGACTCCAGGGGCCGTGTTGTTGAGTCCCTGCTCTCCGATACGTCCCTCTGTCTCCACAACACCGGGGCAGTCACCTATTTCCACGAACCCACCCGCTCGTACTCAGCCATTGATTTGTCTCTGAGTTCACCATCATTATATCCTGCCCGGTCCTGGAGCGTGTCTGGTGATCCCCTTGGCAGCGATCACTTTCCCATCTTTCTCCGTCTAGCGAGTGGCGGGTACCGTTACCCTACTCGCCCTGCTAGATGGAATATTGATCGAGCCAAGTGGGACACTTTCACGGCTTCGGCAATTCTTACTCCAGCTATGGTGACCTCAGGAACGGTCAATGACGCTGTTGCGGCGGTAACGGATTGTATTGTGCAAGCGGCAGAACTTACCATCCCCAGGACGTCGACTAATTAATCTTCCACGTTGCCCGAGACCTTGGTGGAATTCCACTTGCATGGCAGCTCGTCAGGCCCAACATCGGGCTTGGGGTAGGTTTCGTCGGACCCCACCGACGCGAACCTACTTGCTTTCAAGAAAGCCAAGTCCTACGCGTGATTGGTTCGTAGGCGTAGTCAACGGGGGTCCTGGATACAATATGTATCCGGGATTAACACCAATACTAGCCCTAAGATCGTTTGGGACAGGATCCGTAAGATTCGAGGACAGTACCCATCTGGGGAAATCTCCATTCTTGCGAGTGCTGGAGGAACGGTTGCTGACGCTCAGGATATTGCTGACTGTCTGGGCGCCGCTTTTTCTTCGGTGTCCAGCAGCAGCAATTACCCTGCTTCGTTCCGGCAGTTACAGCCGCGGCTTGAACGGTCCAAGATTTCTTTTGGGCCGTTTTCTTCCGCAGATTACAACAGCCCGCTGACTGCCGTGGAGCTGAAGATCGCTCTGAATAGGTCCGGCCGGACATCTGTCGGACCGGATAACATCCATTACGAGATGCTGAAGCACCTTTCTCCGTCCTCTCTTGAATGTCTGCTAATCCTGTTTAACAGGATTTGGCAAGAGCATGTTTTTCCCGAATCCTGGCACACTGCCATTGTCGTTCCTGTTCCCAAACCTGGTAAAGATCCCACCAACCCGTTGAACTACCGGCCAATTGCTATGACGAGCTGCCTTTGCAAAGTCCTCGAGCGTATCATTAATTTTCGACTCATTTTTTATTTGGAGTGTCATCACGTTTTTTCACCTCATCAGAGTGGATTTCGCAGATATCGTTCCACCACCGATCATCATCTTCGCATTGAGACATCTGTCAGGGAGGCGTTTGTCCGGCGTCAGCACATGGTCTCCGTGTTCTTCGACATGGTTGGTTGGTTGGTTGGTTGTTGGATTTTATTGGCGCAAGGGCCAGGTTTGGCCAAAGAGCGCCAGACAAAGAACGATCAGCCACAGATTTTTAAAAACGTGGAAAATGATGAAGAACAGACAGGCTTGGTAAAAGTTGAAAAAGAGTATGAAGAAAGCAGTGAAGAAAAGGTAGTTAATGATGTTTATTAAAAGTAACATATTTACTAATGGAAAAGGACGAACCGTCACTCTCCTCCCCCCACACTCCTCTGCAATGCTGGCAGAGGGCGGGGACGAACTGTCACTCTCCTCCCCCCATGTTCCTCTGCAATGCTGGTAGAGGCTGGGGACGAACTGTCACTCTCCTCCCCCCGTGTTCTTCTATAATGTTGGGTGAGGGTGGGGACCTCGCTGAGGCCGAGACAGTTTGATGGACACCGCACACCTTTGCGGATTGAGGGCCGGGTCTTCCGCACGTGCAGGCTGTCTGCTGGGAACCGGAAGAGGCGGGCGTCTTCAAAAGAGAAGGCGAAGACGCAGCTGGTCGAATAAGCTGGAGCTCGGTGAAATCCACCTGTGTCGCTTGTTCAGCTGTAGATCGCTTGGCAAGTGCGGCGAGAGCTACAGGGCGCGGAACAAAAGGCTGCACGGGTTGTGGCTGAGACTTAACAACTGCGGCAAAAGTACGCTGTCGGGTGGTGGGAATACCCAACTTGGCCTTGGCAGCAGGATACGAGAGGCCCTCCAGGGTCTTGAGGCGCTGGATCGCCTTCTCGTCGTTCCACTTCGAACAGGACCTGGCATAAGCAGCGTGGGAGTCACCACAGTTTACACAGCAGGGCTCTGAAGTGCATCCAGTCCCTTCGTGGTCGCGGGAACCACAATTGGCGCACCTCGCAACACTGTTACAGGACCGCTGGGAATGTCCATACCTCTGGCACTTAAAACAGCGTAGAGGATTTGGTATATAAGGACGAACTGCACATAACAAGTAACCAGCCTTTATTTCAGTAGGTACCTTCGGGCTGTTAAAAGTCAAAATAACATTTCGTGATTTGATCAGCGCGCCATCGCGCCTGAAAGTCATGCGTCGGGCAGCTATGACACCCTGATCAGCAAGTTCACACACAAGTTCATCTTCATCGCAGACCAACAAGTCGGGCTCAGAAATGACTCCCTTGGAGGTGTTGAGATACGGATGTGCCGTCACTTGAACTGGAATATCCTGAAGTCTGGTCAACTGCAGAAGAGATTTGCTCTGAGAGAGAGTGCAAGTTTCCACAAGCAGGTCACCAGAGCGTAGCTTCTTCACTGACTTCAAAGAGCCAGCAACACCCGCAAGTGCCTTCGAGATGAAAAAGGAGACTTTGAGGAAAGTTTCAACATCTGGTCAGTAGAAGAAATGACGAGAAAAGTAGCTTGAGGTATCGAATCTGCAAGTGTAATGCGACGTTTCTGAGCTGACGGCTCAACACCTGGATCTAAAGATACGTCGCGGTGATGTCGTTTTTCAACGAAAGTTCTCTTCAGTGTGTTATGTGTGGGAGGTGGTTGAGGCAAATTTGGCCCCTGATCAATCACCATATCCTGTTGTTTTTTAAATTTTGAGGAGGGTTTATGTTTCCCCATGGGAGTAAGAAAAAATTCATCAGCAACGTACTCCGCCCACAATCGAGCCCAACAGGGGAGAACTGGAGGTCCGCAAGCCAAACACATGACGCAAGACACAGTTCTAGAGCTTAGTTGCAAATATAGTCCGTTGGCTGTGATCACACGCACTCGGCGGACACTTCGGCCTCCGGGTACCGTCATGCCAACGCCTTTGGCATGATCCCACAGCCCCCGGGCTCACCCTGCCGTGCAATACGACAAAAAGCCGCTAAAGCCCTGCACACAACTTGGTACAAGACTTCTGACCAGAGGTGGGTTAGGCTCTAGCCTCCCGTTTACAGCGAAGCCGGGGTCGAAGAGGAGTGTTGGTACACAGGAGGCACATAACCGGTCTCCTGCGACCTCAGCCGCCAGACATCCCATTTCCGCCTCACGGGTCTCCGCACGCGGCAAACATGCAGGTAGGTCTAGCACCCAATCCAGCTAAAAGGAAAAAAAAAAAAAGAAATCCAAAGAAGACAAATCCTGGCAGGGAACCTAAACGGAATCTCAGCAACCTACGAACTGAGCGGTTAATATAAATCAGTTAGTGGTGGAGGGTAACAAAACCACAAGACCGGGGTGTTAGTACATAACGTGGTAGCGATTAGGTAGAGAATACAACACGGGCAACTAGCCAGTGGAGAAAATAAATAAAAACGAAAAAGCGAGACACAAGACCAGCTCGGGAACGTGGGGCCGCGACTCCCCAACAGCTGGATGAACAGCCGTCCCTGCAAACACCAACAGCACCAAAATAAGAAAAAAACAAGCTGTGGCATGACATCAGATGTTGACCAGTCACAAGGTCAGCTCGGGCCGTGGGGGCGCCGCTCCCCAAATAACTGGAAAACCAGTTATCCCCGTGCGGGGCTTCGACATGGAGAAAGCCTATGATCGTACCTGGAGATACGGCATTCTCCGTGATCTGCACGAGTGCGGATTGCGGGGAAACTTACCATCTTTCATCGCCGGATTTCTCCAGGACCGGAGTTTCCGTGTGCGCGTCGGGTCGACCCTCTCTGCGATGTACCCGCAAGAACAGGGTGTACCTCAAGGCTCCATTTTATCAGTCACTCTGTTCATCCTTCGTGTGAATCACATATTCAAACTGCTTCCTCCGACGGTTCGTGGAACCATGTACGTGGATGATCTACAGATCTCTTGCGCCTCCGTTAACATGCGCACCTGCCGCCCCGGTGGCGCAGTGGTCTAAGCGATGGCTTCTGATCATTCGTCTGTAAGGCGTCCGGGTTCGAATCCCGGTGAGGCATGGATGTTGTGTGCGTCTTACGGCACTGGTTCTCTCCCTTCCCTGGAACCAGTGACCCTAAATTAGGGATGGGCGACTGCTTATAGCCCATTGAGTTGCTCACAGTGGTCGTTAAACCTCCAATCAAAAAAAAAAACAAAAAAAACCATGCGCACCATCGAGAGACAGCTCCAGTCTGCCATTACCAAGATCTCTCACTGGGCTTCCCAAAATGGATTTGGCTTCTCGACGCAGAAGACCGTTTGCGTGCATTTTTGCCGCAAACGGGGTCTTCACCCAGACCCCAGCCTCCGTGTTCTACCATCCCCGTGGTGTCAGAAGCCAAGTTCCTTGGGCTAACTTTTGACCGAACGCTCACATTCAGTCTTTGAAGGTGAAGTGCACGAAGTCATTGAGTATCCTGAAGGTCCTCTCCCGAACGTCTTGGGCTGACAGGTGCTCAGTGCTTCGCATTTACCACTCTCTCATTCGGTCAAAGTTAGACTTCGGATGCATTACGTACAGTGCAGCGCGTCCATCGATTTTAAAACCGTTGGACCCCGTCCATCACCAGGCATTGCGGCTATGTACTGGTGCTTTCCGCACCTCTCCCGTGCATAGCCTGTATGCGGAGGCTCATGAGCAGCCGTTATGCATCCGTCGTAAGCAGCTGTCTCTTCAGTTTTATACAAAACTGAAATCTTTTCCTGATCATCCACTGTATGGTTCCATCTTCCATCCGGACTGTGTCCGCTTGTTTTCCAACCGCCCCTCCTGTGTTCCGACGTTCGGGATTCGGATGTCTGCCATAGTGCGCGATGCTGGTCTAGACTTGTCAAGGATTGGTTTGACCCGGTTCTACAATGAACCGCCTTGGCAGCCGGTTCAAGCAACGGCTGACCTTTCCCTTTGTGTGTGGCCAAAGTCTTCCACTCCTGCTCTGGTGTACCAGCAGCTCTTTGCCGAGAAACAGTCTCTCTTCCCGGATTTCGTGCTTGTATTTACTGACGGGTCGAAATCCGGTGAGGTTGTTGGAGCCGCTTTCGTGTGTGGCGATGCCTCCCATGCTGAGAGGCTTCCGCCTGAATCCACCGTCTTTTCGGCAGAGATGCGTGCGGTACACCTCGCTTTGTACCACATACAGTCTCGGTCACATCGTCGCGCTATGGTTTGCTCTGATTCCCAGTCCGTCATCCAAGTTTTATCTTCTCCAGAGGACACGGACTCACCTGTCATGCGTGATGTCCGTCGTCTTGGAACTTTGGAGGGTGATGGCTTCCTGGTCCGATTCTGTTGGGTTCCTGGCCATGTTGGGATCCGGGGTAACGAGCTGGCAGATCTCTCTGCCAGGTCTGTTTCCTCCATGTCGCCAGCTCAGCTGCCACTGTCTTTCCGCGATTTTAGACCTTTGATCCGGACATTTCTCCTGGACGAGTGGCAGTCCCTGTGGTCTCAGCAGGGCAGCAATAAACTGCATTCTATCAAACCACAGATCGGACTATGAAAGTCTAGTTTGCGGAAGAACCGTCGTGAGGAAGTTGTTCTTGCGCGTCTTCGCATTGGGCACTGTCGTTTTACTCACCGCTTTTTGCTGTGTGGCGAGGGTGTCCCGGTGTGTGAGGTGTGCAACTGTCGTCTCACTGTCCTTCATGTTTTGTGTACTTGTGTTCGGTTTTGTGATCATCGTTTTCGTCATTTTCACTCTCATCTGTTGGACGAAGGTGCAGCTACGCTGCAAACCATTATTGGCGACGCCTGCGACACGAGAGCAGTGTTTTCATTTTTACAGGAAATTGACTTTTTTAAACTAATCTAGATTTTAACTTCTTCACTCTCATATTTCATTTTTACCGCATCAGCCTGTTTTTAACCTTGTGTACGTTTTTCATTGATTTTGTTTCGTTTTGATGTCTTTTGTTTGGCGCTCTTTGGCCAACCATGGCCCTTGCGCCATTAAAATTAATGAACCAACCAACCAACCGGATATTCTAACCCATTGAGAAATCTTGAGAAGACTTTAAGCAACTTTCCTTTTCTCCTTTGGCTGCTTCCTCAGATTTCTCAGTATCCAACTCTACTGAAGCTCTTAAAGCCGCCCCGGTGGCGCAGTGGTCTAAGGCGTTGGCCTCTGATCGTTCGTCCGTAAGGGGTCCGGGTTCGAATCCCGGTCAGGCATGGATGTTGTGTTTGTCTTACGGCACTGGTTCTCTCCCTTCCCTGTAACCAGTGACCCTAAATTAGGGACGGGCGACTGCTTATAGCCCATTGAGTTGCTCACGGTGGTCGTTAAACCTCCAATCAAAAAAAAAAAAAAAAAAAAGCTCTTAAAAAAACCAAGGCATTCATACCAGACCAGATCTCCTTCATTCTTGCGCAATATGGACAAACACTTCTCCCTCTTTCCTTAGCAAAGAATAATAATCCTCCCTATTCAAAACTTTTCATGCTCCTTTACTGTATTGTCACTTTGCTTATGTGCAGTGTGGAACCTAGGAGTGCCGCCCCGGTGGCGCAGCGGTCTAAGCGATGGCCTCTGATCATTCGTCCGAACGGGGTCCGGGTTCGAATCCCGGTGAGGCATGGATGTTGTGTTTGTCTTACGGCACTGGCTCTCTCCCTTCCCTGGAACCAGTGACCCTAAATTAGGGACGGGCGACTGCTTATAGCCCATTGAGTTGCTCACGGTGGTCGTTAAACCTCCAAAAAAAAAAAAAAGAACCTAGGAGTGCTGTATGTCATTAAATTACTATGATATTATTCTAATGATTTGAGTTCAGTAATTATTTTTCCTGTGCAGAAGTGTTTGTCATTTATCATTGGTCTAAAAAAGGCATTTATGCAACTGTCACACTTGTCCAAAATGTGTCACCTTGGCCATGTGTCATCTTGATATTTAGGTTTGCTTGTGTAGTATAACATTATTGCAGTTACTGTTCATTAATTTTTGCTTTTTTGTATGTGCGGAAGTATTTATCATTTATCAATGGACTTAAAAAAGGCATTTATGCTGTTGTCGCAGCACCTGTCACACTTTTTCAAACTATGTTGGGCGCAGTGGTCTAAGGCGTTGGCCTCTGATCATTTGTCCGTAAGGGGTCCGGGTTCGAATCCCGGTGAGGCATGGATGTTGTGTTTGTCTTATGGCACTGGCTCTCTCCCTTCCCTGGAACCAGTGACCCTAAATTAGGGACGGGCGACTGCTTATAGCCCATTGAGTTGCTCACGGTGGTCGTTAAACCTCCAATCAAAAAAAAAAAAAAAAAAAAACTATGTTGCCTTGGTCATGTATTGTCTTGGCATTGTGGAAATGTTTTTAGTGGTTATTTAGCCTTTTTTATGTGATTTCTAGTCTTTCATGAATAAAGTACAAAAGATGAAGCATCACATTAATTTTATGATTACATTGGCAATTGTTTAACAAAAAGGAAGAACTCAAAGTTGCTTTTTAAGCTGGAAATAATACTTATTCATAATAAAATTGTGATTAACTTGTCGTTCAGAAACAAATTTGGAACTTTATTAATACTGTTTTTATGATATTAAATGTAATGTATGTACCAGCCTGTTTTTTACAAGGAGCTCAGGCCAGCGGAAATCGTTAAATTCGGGTGTTTACTAACTCTATTTTTGGGTGAAAATTCCCACGTCATAAAAATATGCATATGTGATAACATGCAAATACATTTGTATTATACAGCATGTTTATAAATGGCGGGAACACTTTCAATAATTTATTGCATGCAATGGAGTAAGAGAGATAACATTTACTTCTCTGTACCATGTGACAGAGAAAATGTGAAAGTTTCCATGTTACTGCAGAGGCTTGTATTTCCATTATTCACTGCCAGTTGGTGTTACCTGTTGTACCCCTACCATGCGCATAGCCTTGTTGAATGATGGTGGCTTCCGGTCCCAAGAAGGCATTTTGTGTAGTATTGTTTGATAAGAACAATTGTGCAACAGACGTTCAAAGAAAATTTCGAAGTGCTTACAGTAAAGAGCCACCAACCAGGAAGGCTATTTACAAGTGGCATTAGTAATTTGTAAATATGGGTTGCATATGTTTGGGAAAGAGCAGTGGCAGGCCTAGTGTTACTGTTCATAATGTGGAGAGAGTGAGAGAGACATTCACAAAGAGCCACAATAAATCAGTGTGGCGTACATCACGTGAGCTGCAAATGACAGTGTGGAAGGTTCATGAAAACTTTCTATGAAGCCATATAAATCTCAGTTGGTGCATATGTTAAAGGAAAATGTCAAAGAGAAGTGTTTCCAGTTTTGTTGTGAACAGCAAGGACTGACAAAAAACATGACAATTTCTTTATTCACATAGTGTTTAGCAATGCAGCCACATTTCAACCAATGGGAAGTTCAACTAACACAGTTGTCCAATTTGGGACACTCGGAAGCCTGCAGAGATAATTGAAAGTAAGCATGATTTACTGAATGTGAATTTTTCTGCGCCTTGTTGCACCAAAAACTGTACGGACATTTCTTCTTTTCTGAGGGCACTGTAACTGGCATATCTGTCAACCTCTTGAGGTGATAACCTGTACACTGGGCCAATAAAAACTTTACAAAGACTAAATAACCCTTACACACAAAATTTATTACACAAATTTTACAAGGTCAACAGTTTTATAACAGCAACTGATGAATGTGTATTAATTTTTGCATATTTAAGCAATTTAATCTTAGTGTGTTGTATTATATTCAACACATGTATGTTTTGCTTTTTTCCAAAATGTAATCAGTGGGTTTAAATCCAATGAAACAAGTGTCAATGTTTATTTTACAATGTAAAAAAGATGTCAGTGTATCTGCATTCAGGGCATTCCTACAGCCTGTATGGATTTTCTTCATCATGGAGAAAGATCTTTTACAGCCAGCATTATTGTGAGGCAAAGTAAGTAGTCACTGAATACTCACTTAAGATTTGGGAAGCAGATGCCACCAGTGCTTCTTCTCAGGCTTATAATATCCAGCTAGTAGCTACAAAAGCTCTTTTTCTGGCCACTGTCTATAAATACAGGCACACAGTAATCAGAGATCATATATTAGTTACTAAACTCATCCTTTAGAGCTTCCTGATCAAAGTGTGGAGCAAAGGTGTGTGCTAATCTACAAATATGTGTGTAGTTCAGGCTGTTTTTGAGGGTTGGGTCAAGAACTTCAGGTCTTTCAGCACCTGATTTTCAAATGGAAATTTATCCACCATCTTTCTCACTACTGCATACCTGCCAACCTGAGAAAATTCAAATGTGTAAAATTGCGCGCGAATGACATTTCTAATGATTTTTTTAAACTATGCGCGAACAACATTTATAATGAATTTAGCCATGTACAAGTAAAAATAAATGCAAATATTTGTGCATTTTATAATTTTTAGATGTTTATAATATAAACAAATTATATCACATTTTGATACCATACTCAACGTTTTCCGTCGTTCGCAGTGGACCGACGATTTCCATAGCACATTCGATGTTTTCCGTCGTCCGTGGCGGACCGACGATTATCATAGCATGCTTAATGTTTTCCATCGTATGTAGCGGGCCGACGTTTTCCGTCGTCCGCAGTGGACCAACGATTTCCATAGCATACTCGATGTTTTCCTTCGTCCGTAGCGGACCGACGATTATCACAGCATGCTTGATGTTTTTCCATCCTCCGTAGTGGACCTACGATTTCCATAGCATACTCGATGTTTTCGGTCGTCCGTAGCGGACCTATGATTATCATAGCATGTTTGATGTTTTCCGTCGTCTGCAGCAGACCGACGATTTCCATAGTATACTCGATGTTTTCCGTCGTCCGTAGCGGACCGACGATTATCATAGCATACTCAACGTTTTCTGTCGTCCGTAGTGGACCTACGATTATCATAGCATACTCTATGTTTTCCATCGTCCGTATAGAAGACCGACTATTTCCATAGCAACTACGTAAAATCCGCAGTAGTTGGAGTCTCTGAATCTTTCTTCCACCGCATAATCTTTATTCAGCGTCAAGCATAACAGTGTGCACAGAGAATTTACTGTGCCGAAGTCCTGACGATGACGACAGGGCACGGGTGTTCTGGCGCACAAAGGCACACAATTCCCATCTCTGTTATATATTTTATTTATAGAGATATTTTTAACAAAAAATACAGAAAATTTTAAAAATCCAGAAGAAAAGTTCTTCCGGCCGGAAAACCAAGTATAAAAAAAACAAAAACGGAAAACTTCCGCAAATTCCGGAAGAGTTGGCAGGTATGATTTAACTGAAACTAACAAATATTTCTCAAGGAAGATTTAAAAAAATGTTTTTTAAATACAGTAAAAGTTCCTTATTTGCAGGGTATATGTTCCGTAAATATGCCGCGAATACAGAAACCGTGAATATGGAATGGTAATTTGTATGGGATTATAAGGGATACGTTCC
The DNA here is from genome assembly GCA_039090855.1 of Macrothele yani. Classification (NCBI taxonomy): domain Eukaryota; kingdom Metazoa; phylum Arthropoda; class Arachnida; order Araneae; family Macrothelidae; genus Macrothele; species Macrothele yani. The sequence goes on along the minus strand of CM077016.1, from coordinate 66,737,719 downwards.
AAGGTTGCAAAATAAAAAAAGAAATCAAAATAAAATCAATTTAATGAGAGTTTTTAACAATATCTATTAATTATTATTGCCGGGCTTAGGCAAGGGTTTAAAGAATTTGGAATTTTTTCTTGTTTTGCCGCTTTTAAAAGGTCTTTCAATTCAGACTGATATTCAGCTGTGGCATTAACAATTTGCCTTTTAAAAATAAGACTTCTTTCCATAGATGGATCAATTTTCATGAAGAAATCACAAAGCTCATTTGCCATCCGTAAACCTTCACTCAGGTTTTTCAAGTTAAAGGTCACCTTTTCAGTACTCGTTGAAGCCTCTTCTTCAATGGAATGCGGATTTAACATTTCCTCCAAGTCGGTTTCGGTCAAATCTTCATCTTGCGATTCAAGCAACTCTTGAATGTCACTTGATTCTATCTGTTCAAAGCCATCTCGTCCTATTCCATTCGCAACTTGAACAATGTTTGAATTTGTTTTTTTTATTGGAGGTTTAACGACCACCGTGAGCAACTCAATGGGCTATAAGCAGTCGCCCGTAACTAATTTAGGGTAACTGGTTCCAGGGAAGGGAGAGAGCCAGTGCCGTAAGACAAACACAGCATCCATGCCTGACCGGGATTCGAACCCGGACCCCTTACGGACGAATGATCAGAGGCCAGCGCCTTAGACCACTGCGCCACCGGGGCGGCAGTTTGAATTTGCACGGATTCTTCATCATTTCCGACAGCCAGAACAGGCCACAGTTTTTTCCAACATGATTTCAATGTGTATGGTTTCAGTTCTTCCAACGATTCTTTTATGTTAACAATGCATTTTGCTATGTCAAAATTTTTCCAGCATTGCATCACATTCATATCAGGATCACATTCCATGGTGTCCAGTATGATTTTGAAGGTTCGTCTAATGTAATATAGAGCTTGAACGCCTGGATTATTCCTTGGTCCATGGGTTGGAGTAAAGCCGTCGTGTTAGGAGGTAAAAATATCACCTTTATATTTGGATGCACAGTTTCAAGCTCACGAGGGTGACCTGGAGCATTGTCCAAAACTAGAACGGCCTTAGAGTTTAAATTATTTTTTTTCAAATAAATCTCAACTTCAGGAACAAAACAATTCCGGAACCAGTCACAAAAAATAGCACTTGTAACCCACGCTTTCTTATTTGCACGCCAAAACACTGGCAGGTTGTCCTTGTTTTGATTTTTTAAAGCACGAGGATTTAACGATCTGTAAAGCATTAGTGGCTTTATAACACAATCTCCAGATGTGTTAGAACACAGCAGCAGTGTAACTATCTTTTGCTGCCTTGAAACCAGGGGCGAACTTGTCACTTTTGGATATGAAAGTTTTGTTTGGCATTCTTTTCCAAAACAAGGCAGTTTCATCTGCATTAAACACTTGTTCCGGTTTGTATCCACCATGAGCAATTAAGTTTGAAAATTCTCCTGGATATCTTTCTGCTGCGGTGTTGTCTGCAGATGCAGCTTCTCCAACAATTTTAATGCTATGCAATGATTGTCGCACCTTGAATTTATTGAACCAACCTTATGATGCTTGAAATCCTCCATCTGTACGTTCATCACCAGGTTCTTTAAAATGTGCGTAATGACCCTTTGCCTTCTCGCGGATCATAAGACCATTTAGGGGCACTCTTTTCTGGTTACGATCTTCAATCCATAATGATAACGCAGCTTCCATTTTTTCAATTGCTGGATCACGAACAATTTTTGCTGATAGTGAGGTTGAAGCTATAGAATTCCTTATTTTGTATTCTGATTTCTTGATGGATCGTACAGTTGATTCATTGACATTGAAAGAGCGTGATATGGATGCAAACGACTCACCAAGGCGTAAACGGTCAAGCATTTCTATTTTTACTTTAAGCGGCAACACTATTTTTTTCCGCGTCGGAACTAATTTTTCTTTCCTTTTACTCGACATTATAAATTGGGAACAAAGCAGAAGAGACACGTGTTATTCAATCAAAATTATTGCAATACTGACAAGTTGAAGCAATAAAACACCGACCGTGGCGAAGACGGCTCTTATCAAAGGACATAGCGGAACGTGTAATACGGCGGCTGCGGCGGCGGCATTTGACAACGTACTTTAGGCATAGTGGCAAAAAGGTTTGTTTTACTTTGATGTTAGTCCATTCGGTTACACTCTATGTAAAAGCCGCCTCGGCACGTGCCAGCAGTACTCAAAAAATGTCGATGCGTTAATAAAGGACACCGAATCCTTTTAATATACCGACTGGATCCGCGAATAAAGAAAATTTTAGTCGCGAATACAGGAACATGGTCACAATTTTTTAACCCGCGAATAAGGGAACCGTGAATAAGGAGCTTTAACTGTATACGGAAATTCGTAAAATATAGCGATCTATGTGTAAAATCGTAAAGAACAGTTAAAATGCATAAATTTTACGCGTAAAGCGCAAAAGTTGGCTGGTATTTTTTTTTTTTTTTTTTTTTTTTTTTGATTGGAGGTTTAACGACCACCGTGAGCAACTCAATGGGCTATAAGCAGTCGCCCGTCCCTAATTTAGGGTCACTGGTTCCAGGGAAGGGAGAGAGCCAGTGCCGTAAGACAAACACAACATCCATGCCTGACCGGGATTCGAACCCGGACCCCTTACGGACGAATGATCAGAGGCCAACGCCTTAGACCACTGCGCCACCGGGGCGGCTTGGCTGGTATGCTACTGCTACATAAAAGTTTCTCACATCTGCGAAAAATAACTTTTTATCTGCACCATTAAGTTCCATTAATGTCCTGTTGGAGAGGCCTACCGCTAGTGTGATGTCATCGTGCTGCGCCTCGCGATTATTGAATTTGATTTGCCTTAAATCAGCCGCTTGTTTTGATTATGGAATATAATTATGTTAAGAGATTTATGGAATAAAATTTTATTTAAAAATACAGGACAAAGGAACATCGCTAGAAAAAAAAACTACGATTAAGGAAAAAAACTTTCACTCCGTCCTACTTCCATTTTCGGGACATTTTTCTTCATTTTCGATCTTATATATTAAATGATGTTTAAACAATAATACAATGCAGGGAAAACAACAACAAAAAATAAAAAAAAATCGAATTCGGGAGAACTCTTCGCTGCTTTTAGCTTCCGTTGTCGAATATTTTTTGTGCTTCCAATTTACGATTATGGGATATAATTCTGTTCCGTCCAACTTTCGTTTCGGAAAATTTTCCTCCGTTTTCAGTCTTAAATATAAACATTTATGTAACAAAATTATACTTAACCATACGGGACAGAGGGAATGTCGCGGGCCGCCCCGGTGGCGCAGTGGTTTAAGCGGTGGCCTCTGATCATTCGTCCGAAAGGGGTCCGGGCTCAAATCCCGGTGAGGCATGGATTTTTGTCTTACGGCACTGGCTCTCTCCCTTCCCTGGAACCAGTGACCCTAAATTAGGGACGGGCGACTGCTTATAGCCCATTGAGTTGCTCACGGTGGTCGTTAAACCTCCAATCAAAAAAATATATATATATCGCGGAAAAGGAATGTAAGATTACGAGGCAGCGTCTAACTTCCGTTTTCGGAAGTTGTTACCTCCGTTTTCAGACTGAAACACAATGGAATAAAATGATATTTAGCAATATCAGAAAAGGAAACATCGCGAGAAAAAAAAAATTAAGGGAGAAATCTTAACTTTGTTTCCGGAAAATTTTGAAGACTGAATTTCGTCCGAAGACGAAAAACTTGCATCCATGATCGAAAGTCCGCAAGAGGAGCTTCCATTGGGTTCTGGAGATATCATTTTTGTCTGCAGAACCAAAATAAAATCTGCAACGTACATCGCCCGTCGCCGTGATTCTGCTACGGTTGCGCGAGCCATGGAATGAACGTAAAACGTTTGGTATTATATCCGCAAAAAAGTTTTAGAATAGGGTCAGTTAATGTAAATAATTAACAAAAGAGCTTTTCAGAGATTTAAAAAAAAACGTTTGTACGGCCATACACGAACGAAAATGTAAAAAAAAAAACGTACAAAGTACGAGCAAACCGTACAGGTATGAACTGGGCATTCCTACCTCGATATGCTATAGCACTGGTTGCCTAAAACTCAGGAACACAGTGATGATTTTATTTACCAGCAAGATGGGGCCCTCCCCACTTCTATAATAATGTTCAGACCTACCTTAACGCCAAGCTACACAAACACTAGATTGGACGTGCTGGAAGAAAAGACTGTTTCTTAAAGTGGCTGCCGAGATCCCCGGACTTAACTCCATGTGATTTGTTCTTCTGGAGCTACATAAAGTATCTATGCGTACCACCTTTGCCATGTAACATCCAGGAACTAAAGCAGAGAATTGAAGTTACTACCACAGTCACACAAGGTATGCTGGACAGGGTATGGCAAGAGCTCAATTACTGTGTAGATGTTTCCCATGTCACATGTGGTTCCCAAAATAAATTGTTGTGATGTGATGTGATGTGATGTAAAAAAAAAAAAAAACTTGGAAGTTTCCTCTTTTACAAGGTTATGTATATCGTACTGATATCTGTCCTAGTCTTTGTGCAACAATTCACTGAGAATGTCCCAACCATTTAGAAACACTGTATATCCATAACAATTAGATATACTTGAAAGATTTAATTAACTACATTAGCACTACAAATAGTTAATCAAATGTTTCAAGTATGATCATTTTGACGACCATGTGAGACCAGCCGCAGTTTAATTATACAATACACCTGAAGCAAAAGCAGCACAGATCCTCACAATGCTGTGCTCACTTGGACGGTGAAAGGGGCAAAGAACACCACTCCAGACCTTGTTATCTCCTGTTTTCCCTTCCAGCAATTTCTAATTCTGTTACTGTCCTATTCCTTTCTGCAACTGTCTCCCAGAAATGCACTGTAATGTGCTTGAGGCCCACACATCCTTTTTGTGTGTGTAGGAGTAGCAGGGTTGCATGATTTAAATCAGGGGATTTTAAAAAGTTTTTTTTTAAATCGTATTTAAATTATAAAATGCAAAACTCTTTTCATTTAAAAATGATTGTTTTTTTAGCCTACTGAGACATAGTTAAATATCTCAAAGCAGCCAATAAAAATTCATATGCAGAATTTGCATTAAGACAATTCAAGTTTTCTTTCAAATAAAATATATTTTTTTCTCAGAAAAAGAGGGGAGAGGGGGAGCTAGTAACTCCAAAGCAACCAACTAGATGAAATATAGTCAGCTAATCTTTCCTGTATCAAAGTCTCCCATGTGTTGTCAAATTGCCACCCTTCCTTTACCCAACCCTGCCTCCAGACAAAAAAGAGAAACCTATGCACACTTCTATAGAATACTGAAATTCCTTTCTGCTTAGTCAAAGACAAGACCATGCTCAAGCTGCAAGATAAGGAGCACTATAAATACCTTCTATTTCCAGAGGGAAAAAAAGCTATTAGACGCACCTCTAGGCGTAAGGAAAGGGGAATTCCCCATGGGCAGGGCATGTGTCAAGTCTCTTATCTTTGTGATTTTGGTACTGGGGAAGGAAACAAAACCTAAGCCCTTTAGCTCCTTTTGTTGAAATAATCCCTAATCCCTTTGCTGCACTCAGTCCCCACAAGGCTAGAGGCACCGGGTGCACTGCAGACTCAAGATATCTATCACCAGGCTCACCACGTCGCGCTTTCACGGTAGTTTCCTTCAACTGCTGGGGGTTTGGGTCCCCCGAGGTGAATTCCGCCGTTCATGAGGACCTCTCGGCAGTTAGTGCCGATGTCCTCCTGCTCCAGGAAACGTGGTGTTCGCCTACAACACCATTCCATCAATGGCAGTACATCTTCCATCATGGCCACCGTGTACTATGTTCAGGCGGAATTGTTGTCGGCATACATCACCGTTTTCGTCCATCCATCACGTCTGTTGCTGTTAACAACTTATTTACCAATCGATTACAATGTTTTACATTTTGTATCAATTGTGTACCATATCATATCTTTAATGTGTATATTCCTACTGACGACTCTCAACTCCATCCGCTTTTTTCATTGCCTTCGGACTGCCTTGCGGCGTTCTTCCCCGGAGACTTTTGCGTCATCGGGGGTTACTTTAACTATACTTTACAGCCTTTGCTCGACCGCACATATAGGGGGAGGGGCACCGCTCCCTTCTTGTCGATCTGCTTACTCAACTTATTACCGATTTCCTTTTTGTTGACTCGTACCGGCATCTTCACCCGGACACCATTTCTTATACTTGGCGGAATTCTCCAGCACAAGGATCGGCGGCAGCACGTCTCGATCGCATATACGTCATCCCACCGCTGCTTCCAGCGATCACTGCGGCGAGACATCATCCTTCTACCTCTTCCGACCATTGTTCTGTGGCGCTTACCATTTGCGTTTCCTCTTTCCTGCCTTCCAGACAACACTCCTGGACCTTCGATGATTCCGTACTTATAGATGTGGCGTTTTGCGCCGACGTCCGCCGTTTTCTTGCAGATTGACAACATCTCATCAGTACCGCTCCCAGTACCCTTCGTCTATGGTTAGACATCAAAAACGATCTTCGTCTGCTCGTACGCCATCTTTCGTTCGCTATTTGTAATGAACGTGCGAAGGATATTTGTAATCTTCGTTGCTCCTTGGCTGTAATCCCCTTACAAGATCCCGCTTACCTTGTTGTTCATGATGCTTTACGAGCGAAACTCCATCCGCTCGCCGTGGAGGCTACTCGCAGGCTGAAGATGCTTCATCTTTCTTTGCCGGAGATTTCCTACGAGGAGCTCTCACGTACCAAAAGAACACACCGTACGTCGAAAACGCTATGCCACCTTCGCCTACATGATAGTACCATCTCATCTGACCCTTCACGTCTATGCACGGAAGTTCGGCGCTTTTTCCAGGACAAATTCCGTGCGGTGGTGCCTACTGATGTTATCTCTTCCTCCCCTCTTCTTTCTGCTCTGCCTCAGGTCCCACCCCAACTCTGTGATCCTCTTCTTCCGCCTTTTCTCCTGCTGAATTTCGGGAGGCGTTTGACTCCCTTAATTCATGCGCAACCCCGGGACCTGACGGCCTTCCCTTCTTTTACAGCGCCTTCCTCCCGTCTCTGATGCCTTTTCTTCTCGCTTGCTTTTCTTGCACCCAAACCTCTTCAGCACTACCGCAGGAGTTTACTGTAGCGCACATCATCTTGCTGCCCAAAAAGGGAGACCCTTTGTTTGGACTTGCGAAATTGGCACCCCATTTCCATCTCAATCTGGACTATAAACTTTTCACTAAACTTCTCTCTCGCCGCTTGAACTCTTGCTTTCCTTCTTTATCTCCCCCGACCAGTCATACATTGTGCCTGGTCGGTCCATTTCTAACATCTCCTTCCTCCAGCACCTAGTTTTTCTCGCCCTCGCCCTGTTTAACCTTGACCAGCGATCAGCATTCGATAACATCTCTCACGACTTTCTTTCTGCCACTCTTCTCGGCTTTGGCTTTCCTTCCTCCTTAGTTTCTCTTCTTCTCAGCATCTATCGGGGCGCTTTCTTTCAAGTCCGGACGGCCTCCTTTTTGACGGCGCCCGTACCTTTTCTTCGAGGAATCAGGCAGGGTTGCCCCTATCGGGGCAACTCTTCGCCATTGTCTTTGAACCATTCCTCCTGGCTGCTCGAAGATCACTCCTGTCTACTCTTCCTCTGACAGCTGCCAGCACTAGGCACCATGAGTGCGTACTTACAGCATTTGCAGATGACGCAACCTTTTGTCTCCGCCAGGACGTTCAGTTCGACAACCTTCTCTCCACCTACCATCTTTACGCAACCGTTTCTGGCGCTTCGCTTAATGTCACCAAAAGTACTGGTTTGTGGTGTGGGTCGTGGATGGGCCGGACCGATACCCCTTGGGGTGCGGTCTGGTCCTCCTCGACCCAGAAGATCCTTTGAGCCCGAATCGGTCACCCCTTTACTGTGGGCCTTTTGACATGGACCAGTTTGCAGTCTAGGTTACGTCATCAAGCAGCGTTTTGGAGATTTGCGATTCAAATTACTTCTTACTGTCAGAGAGCTCACATCGTTCGACGATACTTTCCCTCTGCACCTATTCCTGGAATTCCACCGTCTTCTTGTCAACCCGCCTGACGGAACTCAACAGCATCTTCACTTCAGCCATCTGGGCTTCAAAGCACTGGTCAGCCGTTCCGACGCTATATCTCCCTGTCAAGCATGGGGGCATTAATCTCATAGATGTTCACTGTCACTATCGTGCATACCGCATCGCCTCCTCCCTTCGTCTTGTCACTTCGCCTTCTCTCTCTCTTCGCGATCCATCCTTCACTTTTCTTCTTTTCCTCAGGATGGACTACTATACTATTCCTTCTTCTAGCTTTCCTACTATTTTATCTAAGGCTCTAACGCTTTTCCGTTCCCTCCTTCTCTCTCGCTCTCTTCCAACCACCACCCTGGATCTCCTTGCGGACCCCCCCCCCCGATCAACCTTTCTTTCTATTTATCTCCTGGTTCCGTGCAGGCCCTCGTTAATCCCGATTTTTCCTGGAAACCCCTCGACTCACTCTTTTCCACCCCAACTCCTTCTCTTGAGGACGACTATGACCTTCTCCCTTCAGCTTCTCGTATCTGATGACGGCCTCCTCGTCGTCCCCAGCCTTCCTCTCCCCTTCTTTCTTCCTTTTCGTGACTGTCGCCCCGTTCTTTCTTTTTCTACCGCTGCCTTGTATCATCTCCTCCGTGCGCCCTCTGAGTCTTTCCATCCCATTTCCAGGGTTTCTCCTTCCTGGCCGTTTGGTCTACTTCTCCCCCCCCCTAGAACGTAACACTCACTGGCGGTTCCTTCATCGCCGGCTCCCTGTCCCCATCTTCTCTATCGCATGCCTCTTCTCCTCTCTGTCCTTTCTGTGGCGTTGATGGTGACGTCGCTCATATGTACTGCCATTGCCTTATCTTGCTGCCACTTCTTCATACTGTTTTCCGGTTAGCTGATATAATTTGCTCTAAGGACTTGCCGTTTCAAGCATATCCGTGGCTGTTGCTCACAAAACATCCGCTCACCCGCCTTCCAGATGCCTGCTGCTTTCTTTTCATACTTGCCATGCAAGTGATTCACTCATTTCATCAATCTCTCAGGAATTCTCCTATACTTCCATCTCTTCTGTCGGCCGGTGGGGTGCTGCCGGCTAGCTTTCGGGGCCGACTTGCGGCGCGCCTCCGGTTGGAACTCACAGCTGCAATTTTCTATTGCTGGCTCTGACATCCTACTGGTGACTTGATTGTGACCTCTTTTGGATTGTCTTTGTTTTGGTGTTTGGCTGTTCTCTTCACCTTACTATTACTTTTCGTTGGTTCTTTTTCTTGCACAGTTTTAATGCTGGGTGAGTGATTTTTTCCTTAATTTCTGAGACCACAACCTTGTGTGTCCAGACTTTGGTTCTCTTTTTACGTTCGGGCCTTGTATTTTATTTGCACCGTGCTTTTTCCGTAATTGTGTTCTTCGACGTGTTTCTTATGGATTGTCCTGTACATATCTTCTTTTATTGTTGTCTTATGTATTTAGCACGTTAAGTCCTTGTTTTTCAGGACCACAAGCTCTTGAGTCCCGATTACTGTTGTTTTCGTCAAATGTGCTCCTGTTTTTTGTTTGCACCGTGCTTTTCTGCCTTGGTATCGTGTCTTATGCTTAATCGTAAAATCTGTATTGCATATATCCTTCCTTTTTTATTGTGTTGTGCATGTGCCTTGATGGCACATCCCAGTTTTGCTAATGTACTGTAATTTCTTTGCACCGTGCTTTTTGTAAATTGCTCTGTACATACCATTTACAATCTTGTTTTGCACGTTTTGTTCTTGATTATTTAGACCACAAGCTCGTGTGTCCCAATTACTTTTGTTTTCGTCAAATGTGCTTTTCTGCCTTTATTGTCGTGTCTTATGCTTTATCACGGAAACTGATTTGCATAATTATCAGTGTTGTGTTGTGCTATGCGTGTGTCTTCATGGCACACCCTAGTTTTCTGCTATTGTACCGTGCTTTTTGTGAACTGCTCTGTACATACCTTCTAATAATTTGTTATAAGCATTTTGCTCGTTATGTACCTGGTTTTTTTCTTTCGAACCACAAGCTCGTATGTCCCAACTACTATTGTTTTCGTCGAATGTGCTCTTCTTTCTATTTTGTCTGGTAACTGTATTGCATAACAATATACATACATTACCCATGTTCTGTTCATAAAATGTATGCCTCGGGTGTTGACACCCAATAATATCTTTTATCATTCGATTTTTTTTTCTTTTTCTGGTATGATTTCCCATTTGCATCATGTATAGATCATCTCATTGTTTGACATCTTAATTTGCTGTTGAGCGACTCATTGTAACATACCTTGTTTTAATAAAGAATTTGAACTGCAAGATAAAGAAGCAGTTGGAATGACCTTCATTTGGTCACTGTGAAGGTGTGTGTGTGCAGCAGTTTTATCCTGCTCATGTTGTACCCACTCTAGTAAGGTAAGCAGTTACCTATATCCAGGTAGGTAACTGCTTACCAAAGGTCCGGTTTCGAACACTGGGCCACAAGCAGTTACCTATCCCTAATTTAGAGCCAGTGCTGTAAGACAAACAATATCCATGCCTCACCAGGATTCAAAACTGTACCCTTCTTGGACGTATGGTCATAAGCCAGCTCTTAAACCACTGTGCCACCAGGCCAGCTCCCTTCATTTGGCTACCTACAACTTTTTGTTTTCCAAACTGAAAAATTTCTCAAGGAGCAAAGATTTCAGAATGTGTGCATTATCGAGTATGAAACAGAGCAGCTGAACATGGTCCCAAAGAACTTCTAAATGTGCTTTATAAAGTGGCAAAAATGCTGGGAGCAGTACATGTGTGGCCCCAGTATTTTCTAAAACACCTCATATATTTCTGGAATGTTTTTGTAATTCACTCAGCTCTTGTCTTTCACATGTAATATTGTTATCCTTCTAATGCATTTGATCTCATCACTAATTTAATGAGCCCCCTAGATATTTTGAACCATGCTACTAGCTTTGGAATTTCTGCAGGGTTCATACACCTGGAATTTAAAAACTCCATAAATAGCCTTTTTTCTGCTTATTTATTTTCACACTCCTGGAAAAGTCCTTAAATTTAATTTTGACCCCTGGAAATTGTTGCACTTTGTGGACATTTTTTGTCTTCTATTGGTCATTTAGCTGATGGAAGGTGAACATTCCCAATTTTCCCAAGTTTGCTGGAAGCTATATTGAGCTCACCTTTCCCAGCTGATATGCACTTGGTCCTCCAGTCTGACAGGGTAAGCAGCAGGCAAGTTACATAAGCCAAGTCGTGCGCTTTGGAGAAGACTAGGGTAATCCATAGTTAGATAATATGAAAATCATTGGTCCATTTGAAAAACAATATACAATGGAAATAAAGAAAAAAATCTCAGTGAAATGTCATTCAACACCTGTGTAAAATTTATTTCCATGTTTTGAAGTTCCTAATGTTTATTAAACATGTTTGGGGTTGTTTATTAGATGTTTTTAATATCGTGACATTTTCTGTTGTCTTTTGCACATTTCCGTGCCATCTGCAGGCCAAAAATTATTGTTCTAGCTGGGGTGAGAATATTCCAGTTTCCGGAATTTAAAAATTTTCTCTTCCTGATCACGTTTCTTGTTTTTAATAATGATGAAAAAGATACTTCATATTTTTTAAGATTTTTTTTCCGATTTCTAACAGTCTCTTCTTTAAAACCAATCAGCTTAGCAAGCATCCTGTTAAAGCAAAATTAAATTTTAGAATCAGTATTTAATCTGTGATGAAATCCGAGCCATTTTCATGACCTGTAAAATTGTTTTCACAGCCGAGTGACCAATGCAGTATAAATATTTTATATAGTTTTGTTCTTTTGTTTTTACTGTTCAAAAACCCTAGTGTGTGCATACTGTGAAGAGAAAACTAGTCAAGGAGAATGAGACAGTAAAGTTCCAATTGTAATTTTTTTTATTGTAAACAAAAAGTAAAACACTTGCTCTTTTTATCTGTTGACATAGCAAGGTGTGAGTATGAAATGGGAAACCATGAATTTTCAGAGAAATTGAGCTTTCAAAAATTCTGAGGTAGTCATCAATTCCTTAAAAACTAATCTTTAAATGGACATCCTGGGTTTTTGTGTTGCCAGAACTAAAAATAAAAAGCTTTCTGCTTGTCTTCCCTAGTATATGCATTAATGACAATGTCTCCTTGAAAAATGTAGTTAATCTCCAAATCATAATCCCCCCCTCAAGAATTGTTATGCTATGGTGCCTCCTATTTCATATGATAGCTTGTATTTGTGGGAAAACATTTGATTTTGTTTTATATACACACTGCTGTTTGTGAACAGTGCAACACCAAGAAAGAATTGTGCTTTTCAAATGAGATTTATATCACAGATTTCTCATGTTATTGATTACATTTGTAGAGCTATACAAGATTTTCTTCGCTTAAAAACTCAGTGTCATGTGAAGCCACCTCAAGTAACCACGACATCCGCTACATGGCATGGCATTAAATAGAAGAGGTTTGCAATATCCTGGAGAATAGCCCGCTAGGCTGCTTTCGTGGTGACTGGCAGAAGTGTTTGACGGGCCAGTCGCTTGCTTAGCTACTATGTCCGGCAAACGTGCAGGCCAGGGTAGAAGCAGTATCTGCCGTGCATGGAAAAGGTATTAAGACATTCCAGGCCACATGTAGCTGAGCACTGTCCTGCTGGAATATTGCACCACGGCAACTCTGAAGGAATGGTATTACCTCTAAAACGTCCCTGATGTATTGCTGGCTGGTCAAGGTTCCCTCAATTTTGATCAGGCGAGATCTCGAATTGAGCCCAATAGTGCCCCAGACCATGATGCGTGGGATTGGGCCCGTATGATGCTGCAAGGTGCCATTCACCACAATTTCTTCGAACAAATTTGAGATCATCATGGTGCACCAAGTTCAACTGATGGCATTTGAATGGATCCGTACATCATATTTGTGCTCCATTAACCTAACCCCCAATGTTCGTAGTGTTGAACCAATATAGACAGCACCAGGAGGATTGGTTCAACACTATGAGCATTGGGGGTTAGGTTAATGGAGTACGGATGCATTCAAATGCCATCAATCTTTCAAGTCTTGTTAACACAGGTTCACATATGTTCAAGTGGGATAATGCCTCTTTTGGGAAAGTCCTGAAATAAGCAATCAAATTTGATAATGGAAAGCTTATTTATTTATCAAATGGAAAATGAGTGTTGTAACGCTGATGTTCCTTTTGACATTCTACAAGCATGGAAATCGCTTCTCAAAAAAATACATTTTCAAGCATTCCATAATCCACAGGTTCCCAACCAGTAAGGAAGGCACGAGCCGATGCGCGCAATGTTATTCATTGTACATGGATGAAAATGGACACCCCTCCAAAACACAATGTAATAGTCTTCCACACTCGCACAGTGTTTTTCCGTCACTCTCTCACTTGTTTTCTGTTCGTTGTGACTGTTGCCATATATTCTACTTAACCTAAAACTAAACTAATCTACTTGACATTGAGCATAGACCACTATTTGAAGAGTAGTGCAGAATCTGCAGACCAAAGTGAACCTAATAATAGTAGCAGGATTACTACTGAGAACACAAGTACTGCCTCGGTAAAAGGAAAGAAAAAGTGCAGGCAATACGACGCAAGTTATGTCAAGTTCAGATTTTTCTTGTTTTAGTAGCAAATCCTGCGTTCAACACCCACAGCGTGTCATTTGTTTTCAAATTCTCGCCAATGACAGCCTTAGACTTCAGAAATATGTTTGCTGTGTTACGATCCACCCGTGGGTCGTAACAGGGCTGAGACCAGGGGCTTTGGGGATCCTCCATGGCACCCACTTGGTGTCATGGTTGATACCACCTTTGCATCTTTCGATAAATCCTCAACCCCTGCGTCAGTGTACCAGCAGCTCTTCGCTGAGCACCGTGCCCTCAATTCTGACTACACCCCCATTTTCACTGATGGCTCCAAGATGCATGGAGTCGTTGGATCCGCTGCGGTTTGTGTTGATGACGTTTCTGTTGCGCGGATCCCAGCTGAGGCCACTGTGTTTTCGGTGGAGATGCATGCTGTGTATCTTGCACTACTTCATGTTCAGTTGGGCTCTTATCAACGGGCTGTGGTGTACACTGATTCTTTAAGTGTTGTACAGTCAATATCATCGTTGGGCTGTGGTGTACAGTGATTCTTTAAGTGTTGTACAGTCAGTATCATCGTTGGGCTGTTGTGACCACCCTTTTTAACGTACGAGGGCTTCTTTGCTCGAGGCCGGTGTCCAGATACAATTTTGCTGGATTCCTGGGCATGTTGGAATCTCGGGTAACGAGTGTGCTGATGCGGCTGCCAGATCTGCTTCCTCTTTGGTCGTCACACCCTTGCCACTGTTTCACCAGGATTTCCACTTCCTTGTTCACGACCATATCAAGCGAACGTGGCAGGGTCTGTGGGACCAAGAGGTGCAAAATAAACTGCATCGTATTAAACCTGTTCTTGGAATCTGGAAATCCTCATATCGTCGGAACTGTAGGGAGGAAGTGGTGCTTGCACGTCTCCGCATTGGGCAGTGTCGTTTCACTCACCGCTTTTTGCTGTGCGGCGACACTGCGCCGATGTGCGAGACGTACATTGCCGACTCACTGTCACTCATCTTTTATGTAGTTGTGTTCATTTTCGTGATGTGCGTTTTCATTCTCATTTGTTGACAGAGTTAATGACCACTGTGATACTGTTGCTGTCTTTTCATTTTTTAAAGAAATTGACTATTTTAAACGTATCTAGATTTTAGCCCTAAGCCCTATCATCATTCTCATTTCTCAGTTTTACTGAATCAGCTAGATTTTAATCATTGTACTATGTTTTTAATACTGTTTGTTTCATTGTCTTTTTAGCCCTTCCATCATTCTCATTTTTCAGTTTTCCTTGATCGGCCAGATTTTACGCTTTATACCACGTTTTTAATACTGTTTGTTTGTCTTGTGTCTGGCGCTCTTTGGCCAAACATGGCCCTTGCACCATAAAAACCAAACGGGGCTTCCCGCGGCAATAGGAGGAATTTGTTTTGCTTGTTTGAAAGCTGACTGGAAAGGATGCACGGCGCCAGGCCCTGAGATTACGTCAGCCATTATCATTTGGGGCTTTTCCGTGATCGATGCACAAAATGAGCATAAATCTGGGGGTGAAGATTTCTTCCGCAGTCGTAATATTTTCTCACAATGTTTCTTCTGCCCAGTATTATTCTTAAATATCCATTTATTCCAGCTTGAAAATGGAGGAAAGAGTTTCGCAAAATGTAAGACAGACGAAGCGAAGATTTCTCCTGTAATCATAATTTTTTCCCCCGCGATGTTCTGACTATCCGGTGTTGTTAAGTGTTACATATGACTATATTTTGAAGAAATTCTGACTGAAAAGGGAATTTCTGCTGCATGCAGAAGTTGCTGATGTAGGAATTAGGATGGAAGAAGCTTCCTTTTCTTCAGTAATGTACTTGGCAAATTTTTTCCCAGCTGCTGCTGTTAGTGACAGTGATCTGAACAAGTTGTAACTAGAGTTTGCCTTATATCAAATTAATAAATTACAAGGTGTTTCGAATAGTCGTGCAATTGATACCGCATGGTCAAACATTTTGAAAATGACTGGTGCAATTGGTGCGAAAAAGTATGAAGTTTTACCTCACCTGATACATGCTATTCTTGTTGTGCCACACAGTAATGCAGCTGCGGAAAGAATTTTTTAGCATTGTCTGTAAGAGCCAAACAGAATTTAGGCCAAACCTAGCCACTGAAACTTTAGGGGCATTGTTAGCCTTAAAAGTGAAAAAATTCCTGCTAACAACTGGGCAATAATTTAGGTAGCTTTTTAGTAAAAGAATAACATTTTTGTATTTGTACCAATATTTGATTTAATTTACCTGCCAGGTCTGCCAAAATATGTCCTGAAATTTAAGAAAAATTGTGTCCTGAATTTTTTTTTTGTATAGCTCCTACTTCTGTAGTTATTAATATACTTTTCATGTTTTACCTAAATGTGTAACCCTCTTTAATAATAGCAAAACAAAAATAGGGAACATCCAGTATAATTTTTTTTATGATTTCACTAGAACTTCAGATGACTGCTTTCATAGGATATTTGGTGAGTTATTAACTGTACACTGAAATGCCAGAAAAACTGGTACAGTTGAGCTTATACAAAATACGTAGCATCACCTATGCGCATACTTGGTTGCGTCCACCAGTGCGTATATAAAGCGATAGACATCTTTGTCAGCTGTCAAAGCTGTTTTCGGCATGAGAATGACAAGTAATAACAATTTAAGCGATTTTCAACGCGGTGTCATAGTTGGCGCTCGTGAGATGGGCCATGGTATTTCGGAGGTAGAAATGAAGTTCGGATTTTCACGGACGACCATTGCAAGGGTGTACCGTGACTACAAGAATTCTGGCAAAACCTCCAACCTACGATACCAGTGTGGCCGTAAAAAGACATTGGGTGAACATGACCATCATCGGCTGTCAATAATCGTTTCACGCGATAGGCGTGCAACACTCTCGCAGGTATCATCGGAATTCAATGCTGGAGCCTCAACAAGCATCAGCGTCCGGACTGTGCAACATATCCTGCATGCTATGGGCTTTGGGAGCCACCGCCCAACTCGAGTCCCCTTGATGGGTGCACGACACAGGGCTATGCGCCTCGCTTGGGCACGGCAACACCGCCACTTGATGACTGGAAACAAGTAACCTGGTCTGACAAGTCGCATTTCCAACTGTATCGGGCAGATGGAAGGATTCGTGTGTGGCGCAAACCCCATGAAGCCAAGGATTCTTTTCTTTTTTTTTTTATTGCAAGTTTAACGACCACCGTGAGCAACTCAATGGGCTTATAAGCAGTCGCCCGCCCCTAATTTTGGGTCACTGGCTCCAGGGAAGGGAAAGAGCCAGTGCCGTAAGACAAACGCAACATCCATGCCTCACCGGGATTCGAACCCGGACCCCTTTCAGACAAAAGATCAGAGGCCATCGCTTAGACCACTGTGCCGGCTAGGCCATGGATTCCACCTGTTAACAGGAAACTGTACCGGCTGGTGGGGGGTCTGTTTAGCTGGACTTCACTGGGACCCCTGGCCAGTCTACAAAAGTCTGTGACCAACCTTTCTGACGAGGTACACCCGTTCATGTACTGCATTCATTCTGATAGGTTGGGCCTGTTCCAACAGAACAATGTACCTCCACACAAGTGTTGGACGCCACATTATGGTTAGAGGAGCATTCATCTGAGTTTGGGATTTTGCTATTTCCAGCCAAGTCCCCAGATCTGGACGTGAGAGAACACATTTGGGATGCCATGCAACGCGCTATCGAACACAGGAATCCGAGACCTTGGAATACACCTGAATTGTGGAACGCTCTGCAGGAAGTATGGTGTGCATTGCCTACAGCATATTTCCAGAAGCTAGTGGAGTCCATGCGCTTCTGTGGGAGACCTACCAAGTATTAGACTAGTGTACCAGTTTTTCTGGCACTTCAGTGCATTTTTGGGTTTAATTTGGTTGTATTTTGAAGGTCAAAATGGTTCTCAATCCTGAATAGTTGCACTTAGTCAGCTGAAATTCTGCCCAAGCTCAGTTTTGGTAGTACTCTTACCATTGAACTTAACTTCGTAGGAGACTTTGGAGGGGTTTTTCTTCAAACCAAGTTGCTAAAAGTTTCATTTTGAGGAGATGCTTTAAAGAGGACTCAGTAACCCAAGTGTTACTATGTTTTCCTGTTCCAGTTGCTACAGTGCCCTTAGGTAGCAATGTTTCTGAAGTTATTACTTTAATCAAAAATTTTTGGTTCACTTTTTTCTGATGTGCTTTCTCTAAGATTTGTTTGGTGCAGTAGTATAGTGATTAGGGCACTAGACTGCCGTGCCCGAGGTCCCTGGTCCAGCTAGGGACAGGAATTTGTGTTTTCTGAGCATAGCCAGCCTGTCCAGGCTGCTGAAATGGGAAGGAACTGGTCCCAGCTCACCGTGTACCATACTTTTAAGTCCTAAAGTTTGTTTTTCGAACATGGGACTATTTTTTTATTTATTTAAGATTTGTTTCTCTTCATTTACCAAAAAATAGCAATGCAATATTATAAGTGTAGATGGACTAAATTGACTAATGCTATGTTAGGGTTAAAAATTATGTGTAAAACAGAAGTGAAGCACCTCCTCCTTATCAAACTTCTAACAATGTAGGTTGTAAATGATTTCAAACAATTTACAGTAAATATTGCACTTAGAACACCATATGAAATTAAACAACAGAATTTCTCTGAATTTTCACATGAATGTGGTTTTAAAAGCACTTCATGCATATAGATTTGCAAAAATAATTTCTGCATATCAGGGATGCAGGATGTCCTATATTTTATAATTTGTGTATATCCTATACCAAGATCATCCTTAAAAAGTCCTCGAATTTTTTTTTTTTTGGACGAAAGTGTATGAACCATGGGTGCAGCCAAAGTTGATTCTGGAGGAAATGTTTACTTTCAGTTTGGATGGAAAATTGGTTTAACATTCCACAATATGGGTATATACATTACCACATTTTGGCGGTAGTTATATTTTTTTTTATGTGGTGCTGTCAGGTTTTTTTTTTTTTTTTTCGAGCCATTAATATAGTTTCTGTAACTAAATAATGTTCACAGTTACTAATACTGCTACAAGAGGGGAATACCATTGCCATGTAAAGATGTACATGGTTGGCTATGATGTTTAGGTAAGTGGTAGATGTCTTAGTTGACTGGACCCAGCGGAACATTGCCCAAAGCATTAACTTCCCCAGGTACCCGGCCACCCACACAGCACAGCAGGAAACTAGATTTCATCAGACCAGACAGTCTTTCAAGGTCCAGTTTTGATGTCTGCATGCCCATTGTGAGCACATTCGACAGTGAACTGAGGTTAGCATGGCACTTGTGCCCTGCAGCTACGCAATCCCATATTCAGCCGGGTTCGATTTACTGTGGGTTGTGACACATTACTCCCATCACCAGCATTCAAATTACAGGCAAGTTGCCCCACAGTATCCCTTCTGTTGGATCGTACCAAACAGGATTGCCTTTGCTCACTCTAGCATTGATCAGCTGTGGTTGGCAGTACATGGTTTTCCCCCTCCTTGGGCCACTTTTTGAAGGTACTAACTGACCCAGTTGTCTGGCCATTACAATTTGCTTTTGTCAAACTGGCTTAAGGTCTAGTTCCTTTCCCATTTGAAGAACAAGAATAACTTATTAACTTCTACAGCTCAGTATCGGGTGTTACTTATACCAGTGCTGCCGCAAGCTTACGCGAGGCTCTCAGGCTAACTATTATTAATTTTTGCTAAATCAACCTGGCTAACTGTATTTTGCGCACATATGCTATAGAATATTTTTATTTTCTGATAAGCTTTTAACTCATTTATTTGTTATAGAAGGAGCTGATATTTTTCTTAAACTTGTAACTGCTATTATTATTAAGCTCAAAAAAAAAAAAGTAAATGTTAGTAATACTACACACTATGAATTTATTAGATCTGTTTTACTATAGCTATGTATTCATCAACCCCCTCCCCCGGCACCCATTTGTGTTTCCAAATAATTTCCAGCAAAAACAGAAAACTTTTTCTTTGAGTAAATCAACCACCTACTGTCTGTTTCTCCGTTGTGTAAAATACACTTATAGTGTTCTGGAGAAAAGCGCCGCTTCTCGTCATCCCTTTGGTAATCATAGTTTACAACACAAATCAGGCCCTTTTGCAAGATTACATCAAACTGTGTGTTGTTTAAAACAGCCGGCCACTCACCTGGATCTAACCATAGAACAAATTCTTCACTTGTTTGAAATGATGAATCACATCAGATATTCGTGTAAGCTGGTCAGACACTCGCAACATTGTTATCACTTGCTCCGACTTTTTTTTTTTTTTTGATTGGAGGTTTAACGACCACCGTGAGCAACTCAATGGGCTATAAGCAGTCGCCCGTCCCTAATTTATGGTCACTGGTTCCAGGGAAGGGAGAGAGCCAGTGCCGTTAGACAAACACAACATCCATGCCTTACCGGGATTCGAACCCGGACCCCTTACGGACGAATGATCAGAGGCCATCGCTTAGACCACTGCGCCACCGGGGCAGCATTGCTCTGACTTCAACCACATCTACATTACTATCACTGGATTCTTTATCTTCGATGCAATTTGAAGCAAACGATGAATTGCTGGCCACAGGAGCTGAAAGTAGTGAAAATTTATCAAAGGCACCTTCCCGACTTCGTAAAAACATTTCTTTGCTTTTTGATAACCTGATTCGAATTTACGGAACTTATCCTGTTCTCTAGACATCTCAACTCACTTAACGGAAACTCTATTCTTCAAAAGTTACACTGTTACATTGAAAGTAGAGAAGTGAACCTGGTTAATAAATCGCCAAACACAGCGCCCAGTTGACTTGACACACACAACTGTTTTTGCTTGGGAAAATCCACAAAAAGTGAATCCCAAGATAGGTGGTAAAACTCACAGAATGTTGCGGCAAGAAGAAAATATATTGCTGTCGGTGCTGCGGCGTGTGATCAAGATAAACACCATTTTGCCCAGCTCACCAGACTCGGGGGATATAGAAGCACCGATCTTAGTTCGCTGCACTTTGAATCAGGAAGGGGGAGCGTATGTATGACATCACTGTGATGGCAATTCATTTGTTTTGAACTGTCAATTTGTTTTTTTGTCTGTATACTTAATGTTATATCTTTCGCTCTTTTGTTTTATTTATCCACCAGCGCGAGGCCCGCACGCCCTTAAACGCCAGCCCTGATTCATTACATTTCAGGACCTTCACACCTGCTGTTGCAGGGAATCCAAAAATAAGGCTAAAAATCAGGGGGAATATATATATATATCATCATCATTGTCAACCATTATCAATCCACTGCTGGACGAAGGCCTCCCCAAGTTTCCTTCACAACGGTCTGTCTTGTGCAAGTCTCCTCCATGTCACTCTTGCATACTTTCGAATTTCATCCACCCATCTCCCATGTGGTCTTCTTCTGGGTCTTTTCCTTTTCCTTGGAATCCAATCTAAAATTTTGGCTGACCATCAATGGTCTGTCCTTCTGGCAGTATGTCTAGCCCATTGCCATTTCAGGGATTTTACTCTGATCATGATGTCTTTCACTCTTGTCATTTTTCGGATCCACAAGTTCCTCTTCTTATCTCTCCTGGTTACACCAAGCATGCACCTCTCCATACTTCTTTGAGTTGTCTGCAGCCTTTGTATTTCTCTTTTAGTTAAGGTCCACGTCTCTGCACCATACGTAAGCACTGGAAGGATGCATTGATCAAACACTTTTCTTTTAAGACATAATGGCATATTGCTCTTGAAAATTATGCTGTTTCTTCCAAAAGCTCTCCAGGCAAGTTTTGTACGCCGATTAATTTCTTCATCAGTGTGACCCTCACTTGATATCTGCTGTCCAAGATAAACGTACGTGTCTGTTATCTCCAGCTTTTCTCCATCAATCGATAAATCTTCATTTCTTGAAAAAGCATTGAACATCACTTTTGTCTTCTGAAAGTTCATTTTTAATCCCACTTCTTTACTCTTGTCAGCAAGTTCCTGGATCATACTCTGCAGCTTTGATGGGGTAGTTGCAAAAATGACTACGTCATCAGCAAAACGAAGGTGAGTTAGATAATCTCCATTAATCTTTATCCCCTTGTTTTCCCAGCTCAGCGACTGAAAGACACCCTCCAATGTAGCATTAAAGAGCTTCGGAGATATGGTGTCACCTTGTGCCACTCCCTTTCCTACTTGTATGTGTGCTGTATTCTCAAACAGCCGGATCTTTGCACTTGCATTTTCATAGATGTTATTAATAATATTAATGTATGCATCTTCAATACCGCAGGTTTTCAGAGCCATTGTAACTGCTGATGGTTTCACCGAATCAAAGGCTTTTTCATAATCGACAAAAGCCACGCACAATGGAAGTTCATATTCCCTTGCTCTTTCAATTAGTTCTCCCAGTACATGGATATGATCTATTGTGCTGTAGCCACTCCTGAATCCAGCTTGTTCTCTCGGTTGAGCAATGTCCAGTGTTACCTTCAAGCGGTGTGAAAGAACTTTAGTGAAGATTTTATAAACCACTGATAGGAGGCTGATAGGTCTGTAGTTCCTGAGATCCTCAATGTCACCTTTTTTATGTAGCAGGATCTTTGTAGCGTTGTTCCAATCCTCAGGAATCTTCCCTTCATTAAGGCATCGAGTGAAAATTTGGGCGAGTACTGTTTCGATTTCTCCACTTGCTTCTTGTATGATGTCTACAGTAATTCCATCTTTTCCTGGAGCTTTTCCCCGCTTCATGTTCTTGATTGCATGTGCAACTTCTGCTGGGAGAACTGGAAGAACTCTGGTACCTTTCATGGTGTCTGGAGTACATGTATCATCCCTTTCATATAATTTGGAGTAGAAATCTTTCACTCTTGTCAAAATTTCACCTCTATTTCTTGTTACAGAACCATCTTCTTTTTTCAGTGCCATAATCTGTTTTCTTCCCTTACTGAGATGTCCCTTTGCTATCTTTAGGCTTCGGTTGTTTTCAATTGCTTTCCTCACTAGTTCAGAGTTGAATTTCCTTACGTCTTCAGTGATACTTTTTCGTAATGTCTTGCATAGCTCTATATATTCCACTTTGGAAGTTACATCTTCTTTAGTTCTCCTCATCTCTCTTCTTTTTTGCATCAACATTTTGGTTTTTCCTGATAATTTGTTCACATGCAACTTGTTCTTAGACCCAGCTAATTTTGTTGCTGTTTCCATAAGAGCTTTGGTTACTTTTCTGTTAACTTCAGAAATATCCACTTTTTCCGATGTTAGGCCTTCTAAAGCAGAGAATCTGTTCTTCAGTTCCAACTTGAAGGTATTATGGTGTTTTTTAAGGTTGGTTATGTCAATACATTTTGTTTGTCTTATGAGCTTGCCACGTTCAAGTTTAGTGTTGAGGTGCATCTTACATCTCACCAATCTATGGTCACTACCTGTGTTGAACTTGTTTAGCACACTGCAGTCTTCTATGACGAATTTTTTGTTACACATAATAAAATCAATTTCACTTGTCGTCCCATTTGGATGTCTCCATGTCCATTTCCTGTGTGGCTTTTTCTTGAAAAAGGAGTTCAAGATGAAAAACCCTTCTGCCTCTGCAAACTCAACGAGAGTATTTCCACGCTAGTTTCTGTTGCCGTGACCGAATTTGCCTACTGAAGTTTCATTCTGTTGTCGTTGCCCTATTTTTGCATTGAAATCTCCCATAATTATCTTCAAATGCTGCTTACCTTTATTATTTAGATGACGAATTTCCTCATAAAATTCTTCAATTTCTTCTTCAGGATGACTTGTGGTGGGTACATAAGTTTGAATTATCAGAGCCTTGTATCTTCTCGAGAGTTGGATAAGGAGTCGTGCAACTCTGTCAGAGGAACTTTCAACTTCTACAACTTTATCCTTCAGTTTCTTATTATAAATCCAACACCACTAGTTCTGCCAGTATCTGTCCTACGATAGTAGAAGAGATGTCCACTTTTCAGTTCAATGAGATCTTCTCCTTTTCTCCTTACCTCACTTAGCCCGACGATGTCCCACTTGATCCTTTGTAGTTCCTCTTCCAATTCAAGAAGCCTTGAATCAGAAGATAGGGAGCGTCCATTATACGTAGCCAAGGTCAGCATCAGATGGCAGCCTAGTCCGGTCCTCCGGGGATTCTTAGCACCCTCTGCCTTCATGTCGCACTGGCCGCTGCCTTGGCCAGGTACATTCCAGCTGCCGGAGACTGAGGGCCAAGATTTTAGTTGTGGAGTCATTTTGGAGGGGTTTGGCCATAACTCACCACGCTGGCCAAGCGGGTTGGTGAGTGTGGGATAGCACTTCCTCTAATCCCGATGGTATAGTTATACCACTATTGGCGGTCGTCAGAGCCCCTTTAGTGGGAACAGGATGCACCACGAGAAGGTTTGTCAAGGAGAGGCTGTAATGTTACGCATCACCTGACCTTACATCCCATATATATATATTTTCAAAAACCTGGAAAAGTCAGGGAAAATTAAACTGGTAATTTTTTGCAGTTACCTGGGATGCAAATTCTGCAGCAGAGTGCGCCAAAAGGCAGATTTTGTGCCATTGCGCGCCAGAACCGCCGGTACTTAGGTACACTAAATTCTCCGTGCGCACAGAGTTCCGCTTGAAGCTGAATAAGACCATGTGGTGGGAAGAAAGATTCAGCGATTCCAAGTATTAGGGGTTTTATATAGTTACTATGGAAATCTTCTGTCCGCTACTGATGACGGAAAACATAAAGTATGCTATGGAAATCGTCGGTCCGCTGTGGATGACAGAAAATATCCAGTATGCTATGGAAATCGTCGGTCTGCTACAGACGACGGAAAATATAGAGATTGTCGGTCCGCTGCGGACAACAAAAAACGTCGAGTATGCAATGGAAATCGAAAATTTCAGCCAGCAATAATAATAATAATAAAAAAAGCCAGCAAATAATTCAAGTGTACAATAACAGCTTTTTTAGCACGTCTTTTGTACAAAAAGATCGTGCTAGTCCATCCATCTGTAGACACCATATCTCTGCAACTACAGAGATGCCAACCTGAGAGAAGGGTCATCAGTACAAAAATCCAAAGTTTTCAATAGTTTTCAGTACAATTGCTTCAACTTTCAGTAAGATTTTCAGCACAACAAAAATATTTATTTTAAAATTCCATAAGTGATTAATTGGCCTTAAGACTTAATTTAGTTGCTTTTTTAGCTCTGTTCACTTGTTCTCATAGCAAAGTTCAGATTTTGCAATGTCCATGGTCTTCTCAACCATCAACGCACTTAATGTTCCTGTTGACAAGTTGGGTCAGAAATTAGTGGCATTTTTCCGCACCAAAGAGAAAACTCTCTCACTTGCAGCATTACTATGAGGAACAACTAAAACATTTTTCATCAATTTACTTAAATTTTCGTATTTTGTCTTCCCATTATCGTCTTTCATTATAGAAATTTTATGCCACACTTTGTCCATTCTGCTATCTAATTTATCAAAATCAAAAGTTTCATTTTGATAGTTGGCAAATTCTAATTCTAACTTATCCATTTCATCAGTGGAGAAATTAAAAATGGATGATAAAAATTGTATTGATAAAAAAGTTACTTCTTTTTGCAAACTGATACAGCAACTACAGCATGTGATAAAAACTCATTATCTAAGGGAAATTTTTTTATGATATAACAACATGCAGCAGCATAAAATTCTCTCACACAATGGCAAAATGATCCAATATCATCTTTGCTCAAAGCAGAACAATTTTTAATGTATGCACGAGTTTTTACTCCTATCACCAAATCATTATCAGCTTTCTGGTTTTTAACCTTGTCATATTTTATAAGTTTAACATTTTTGGTAGTGTCAAAAGCATGAGGTTTGAAAAACCTTGAAATTAAACTCGTTAATAAATTGTTCACCTTACCTCTAAGCTTAAATATCAATGGTTTTTCATGCTGCAATTCTTGATTAATAGCAGTAAAAACTGGAAGTGTTGAAGACAGGAACAAACAGTTCAACTTGGATAATGGGTTCCTTATTGAAGACTGCAAGTTTTTAAACTGTCCATGATCTTCATCAGCATCAAAAAAATTTTCAAGAGCTTCCCATTGTTCTAAAATTATATTAACACTTTCAAGAAGTGATAGCCATCGGGTACTTATGTACTTCAATATCTTGTGTGGTTTTGAATTGCAGATTGCTTGGCTTATTTTTAATGCATTTTTTCTTCTTGAGCTTTTATCTAAGTAGAAAAATAACTGAACTACAAATAGCTCCACATCAAAATTTTTAATCTTTGAGGAAGCTTTTTTTGCAGCCAAATGGATAAGATGACAAGTGCAAGGGGCTATGACGATAGAAGGTTGAATCTCTTTTATTAGAGTTGCAACACCTTTTATACTGCCCACCATCGTACTCGCATTGTCGCATGAAAATGCTACACAGTTTTTCCAAGATACGTTATTTTTTTTCAGTTCCCTATCAATGGCAGTGAAAGTTCCTTTAGCTGTGTTGTCTGATGTTTCTATCAATGAAAGTACAACTGTTTTATGGCAGCCATTTATCGCATCCAAGTATGTTATAACGAGGATAAATTGTTTTATCATTTGTATCATTAGTTCAGTCAGTTGCTAAAGAAAATGCTTGCTCTTTAATAACAGAGAATATTTTTTCTTTGGTTGAATCAGCTAAACAATGGACGAGTGCTGATGTTTTTGTTCTAGCACACGCATAATTTTTTGCAACTTCTGAATCTGGAAACATCCTACGAAACAGATTTTTGGCATGGTCAGCAGCTGCGATAGGCAAGTTGTGTTCAATGACGAACGACGTAAATAAGAGCTCTGCTTCAATAGAATCATTAGTTTTCACAGAAAAAAATTCTACAAAGACTGGGATTTCAACTTCACATAATCTTTACGCTTCTTGCTCTCTGCATGATGCCTACAATCATCGCGGCCACCATGTGCTACACTAAAATTGCAGCCGCATGTCTTACAAAACACGTGATTCGGCGAAACTTTAGATGCTTCATAAAAAGTCCATTCTTTACTATATATCTCGCAATACACTTGACAATAAGTTTTAACTGACTTTGCTCTTTTTGTTGTCACAGCTGTTTCACTGCTACGTTTCATTTTGTTTTGATCTAAATTAAAACATTTCATTGTACTAAAATTTTCACGAGCACAAAGCCACATGTAATCAATGTAAGCAGTTCGCAAAAAGTGCTGAGCAGCTGAGTTCCCGCTCAGTTTTTGCGCACGGCACTCTCAAATACAAGTGTCTCAGCGCAACCAGTTTCCAGAGGGACTTCCGTTTGCTCCTCGAGAACGTGGTTGCACCATGATGTTTGCCTCTCGAATGGCTGTTCGGGGAATCATGTGACGATCAGTGATTACAGCCTCCGCTAACAGAGGCAGAGCTTCCGTTAGCGGACGAAGGCAGGGATGCCAACCTCTTACAGCATTCATGCGTAGTCCAAGCCATAAAAATGCATAGTTTTAAGCTTTCATGTGTAGACACAAGAAATATTACAAAAAAGTATTTTAAGATGTTTTAAATTTACTACAGACTAGACAGTTATAAAAATAACAAAAAAAATCAATATTGAGAACTGTATGTGCGAATTTGAGATTTTGATTTAAACAATTAGCGACTTATACACAAACGAATAACATCAGCATTTTATTTTCATGAAAGAGAAGAGCAGCTTAAAAAGGACCAACAGGCATGTGACATTTGGTGCTCGCATCCGAGACCCACGGGGGCATTGCGTGGGTGAGACTCCCATATTCTATTATGTGGGTTTCAGTAACGTCTTCCCTTTCATTCATGGCAACCTGCTGAGTTACTCCTTCCCTAACTAAGAATAAACATGCAAAAGAAAAAAATCCAAATTTTCACTTAATAGAGCTGAATTTTTGACAGATGCCATAACTTGGTCTTATAAGATTACCCTGCAAATTTCGCTTGAATCCATTGGAAACTTTTAAAATTACGCACTTTTCTTTTTTTATTATTAAGACGTTCAGAGAAAGAAAGATCAACTTCACGGGAAAGCGCAGATGACCGAGAACTATGAACTTGCAACATTCATTTCTCTCCCCCTTTTACTCTGAGCCCATTTGCCACCTGCTGTTGTTGTATTGCGTCTTTGCTTAACTGAGGATTAAAATGTGAAAAATTAATTTTCCAAATTTTCATTTTAAAAAGCTGATTTTTTTATAGATGTCCTAACTTGGTCAAACAAAGTTACCTTGAAAATTTCGCCTAAATCCGGTGAAAACTTTTTAAATTACATACACACACAAAAAAAAATTGGACACTTGAGAAAGAGGGATTAATAAGAAAATTGCATTTCTAACTCAAAAAGTTTTTAAGTTATTGAAGTGAAATTTTCAGGGTCACTTTGTTTTAGTAAATGACGGCATCTGTAAACAGTTCTGTACATTTAACTGAAAATTCGAGAAAAAGATAATCCGCAATTTTGTTTCCCAGTATGTAAAAACATCACACTGCTTGCACTGGGCGGGGATCCCTCACTTCAGTACTTATCTTGAGTCATTCACCTACTACGGACATTGCAATGTACTTTCAACAGCTTAAGCCAGCCGAGTGACGCAACTTAAACAAAACCATTACAAAGAATGCCCGCATGTAAAGCGCGATTTCCTTCTTTCTTTTCTTCTGGCCTTTTTTGTTTTTTTCTGGATTTTAACAGTTTCGGAGAAAAATGATTGTGCCAACCCGTGAATTTTTTAACAATTATGAAATAAAATGCAGTAAACAATTTTTTTTATTTTATCATATCTACACCAAGATTGGTCATTTTGTCCGAGGTAGGGAGTGGGGTTGTGACATCGCCGAGGATCAGCGTGGAACCTCCAGCCTCGGCGGCGAAGCAGCAGAAGCGCCACCTATCGGCAGTTGCTTTGTTGTAGCAGACGACGCAGGCCAGATACCGAAGTATAGCTGGCAAAACATTGATGGAGATTTTGCATTGCGCTTTTTGACTATTCTTATATGCAACCTGTTATTGAGTTGTCTGAATACACTAAAGCACTTGGGTCCATGACAAACACTAAGGGGGTCCACAAATAACACAAAAAATATGCTAAATAAAGTTAGAGGGGGAAATGCGGCGTCATTGCAACAAACGCGTAGTATTAGGCATATGGTGCGTAGTAAAGCTAAAGAAATGCCTAATTTCTACGCCAAATGCGTAGGGGTTGGCATCCCTGCGAAGGCGTATAAGGACTATCTGTAAAGTGCGTTTTTTTCCCCCAAAAAAAGGTAAAAAATACAAAATTGCGTTCAGGAATCTTGCTGGGCTTTTCCATAGTTTTTCGGGTGCCTTCCGTAAAACCGTAAGACAAAGTGAAAATCCGTACAACTTACGGAAAATCCGTACAAGTTGGCATCTCTGCAACTATTAGTCCGATTTGAAAAATTCTTTTTGCATTGAGAAGCTTGAAATATGCGAATGATGATCCTTCTTTTCACGATGTCCAATTTCGCCGCTAGAGGGCATAAATGCGGATGATGTCGAGTTCAAAATACATTTTATTCCATATATTTGCTTCTAAACGTCCGATTGAAAAAATTCTTTTATCTTTCGATTCCATTTATGTCAAAGTATTTTAGGTATAGTTACTTTTTCAAGTTACACATAGATTTTCCACTAGCGGGCGTAAAAGTAAATTACGTTTTCCTCTATATCTCTTATAAAACTCAGATTTGAAAAATCTTTTCTTCAGCAGATACAGCTCCCGATGGGAAATCTTTTGCATATAATTTTTGGTAAAGAATACTTTGGCCACCAGGGGGCTTAAGTGTTAATTTTTGCTTCTGATGTATTTGCCATAAAATCTTGATTGAAAAAATTCGCTCGTGGACTGATGCTACGCTACTCACGTCAATAAACCTTTTCTGAATATTTTATTTTTTAAATATTGCATAGTTTCACCGCTAGCGGGCATAGATGTATATCTTATTTTTGTCAATATCTCTGCATCTAATGGTCCGATTTGGAAAATAATTTCAAAATTTTCAAGTAATTCATAGACTTTCCACTAGGGGGCGCAAAGGTAAATTGCGTTTCCCCAATATTTTACTTCTAAAACTCCGATTTGAAAAATTGCTCCTATGGAAAATATTTTTCATATAATTTCTAATATTTTGTAAAGAATGGTTTGCCCACCAGGGGGCACAAGTTTTAATTTCTGCTTCTGATGTATTTGCAGCAAAATCTGAGCTCCTTAAAACTCTACTAAATTTTGCTATGATAAATTGAAGTTTATCAAAATTGTGTGAAACTTTACATCCATGGGTGAAAATCACTTTAAAATATCACAATGAAGTATAAATATTTAGTTCCATGAAAAAAAAAAAAAAAAAAGGGATTGAAGGGGGAAGAAAGTTTTATTTGTAAAGGGGAGGGGGGATTCCAAAAGTGTAAAATATAATGAATTTATGGTCCGATCGGGATATTCTTAGCATTTACAAGCTGCAACTCAACACATTATCTGAGGGCATGTGCCTACTCAGGAAACCGGGGGGGGGGGGGGGGGTCAATATCCAAAATATTTCTGGTTGTAAATGCTGAAAATCTTCATATTGGACCAGAAATACTTTATATATATATATTTATTTATATTAAATACTTTATATTTTATACTACTGGTACCTCCCCGAAAAGTTTGCTGAGTAGGTTCATGCCCTCAGATAATGTTGTAATGTCTCGAGTTGTCGTTTGTAAATGCTGAAAATATTCCGATCGGACGAGAAATTCATATTTTATAATCTTGGCTTTAATTTCAACAAAAAAAATTGAGATAGAAAATATGAAAGAGCATACATAGCACACAGGCTGCTTATATGTGACTACATAAAACTTTCAGGTGGTGATGTGTACAACATTATGATCACCAAAGAATTACGAAGTTGTGTTGGTAATGCACGGCAAAAATACCTAACATATTTGGAAGACCAAAACATGGCATCTTTGGTACGAGGTCAGAAGAGAGCTGTTGATTCTGGAAATGCAGATGAACTCAAAAAAAAAAAAAAGAAAATGTCTTGAAAAAAACATGCAAGAACTATTGAAATCTGCTGACAGTTATGCTGAGCAAGCAGAAGATACTAGTGATGTAACAATGATTGCCAAATCGAACAGTCTTAGGCGTTTGGCCAA
The DNA here is from genome assembly GCA_039090855.1 of Macrothele yani. Classification (NCBI taxonomy): domain Eukaryota; kingdom Metazoa; phylum Arthropoda; class Arachnida; order Araneae; family Macrothelidae; genus Macrothele; species Macrothele yani. Next base: position 66,706,875 of record CM077016.1, on the reverse strand, counting down.
GGATAAGCAGCAAAAGTTGTTTGAAATTGAGAGGACTTTAAAAGGCTTGAGTAGTGAAAAACACAAGCTTTTAAAGGTTATGTAAAAAAAAAAAAAAAAGGCTGATTATAAGAATTACATTTAGATTAACTTCTCGTACAAATTTTGCTTATTTCAGAGCTGTTTTTCTTTATTTTATTTTTTTGCTACCAAATTTCATATAATCCAGAATATTCTTCAGTATATCATCATTGTGCCAAATAATCATCATAAGGGCATGATGCTTTTTTTCTGTTATGCTACAAGACAATTAATGCTTTGCAACTTACAAAGAATATTTATGAGTATGTATCACAGATACTTTAAGTTTATATTATACAGGAGTGTAGTCTTGCACTTAGAAGTAATTAACAAGCTGGCACTGGTTCCATAGTCAATAGAAGTGAAGTGTGGATTCTGCAGGGTAAGTTACTTGCTTAAACAATCATTTTGTGTTTTATTTTACATTTGGGTGTTTAAAGTAACATGGCATTATATGCATAGTATGCATTTAAGATAATGCCACACACCCAATGCTGTACAAAAATGTTTTAGTTAAAGCTTCAAAGCAACAGTTTTCTAAAGCTGCATAGGGTTGCCATCTTTCAGACTGTCAAAATTTTGTGTAGATGTGCTAACAGTGCAGTGTTATTAGTAAATTGTGTTTCTAATCCTTTAAGCCATTGCAGTAATGGCGTAACTGATTCTATATTTACTGTACATAAAATAACATCTTTTAACAGACTATGCACATACTAATCCCTGCCCTCAGTTTTTTTAATATCTAATCACACAACACAGTTTCCTGGGTATTATAGCAGAGTTCATTTCACTTTTTTGTAATTTTAGTTTGTTTGTTCCTTTAGTATATTCATGAACAATACAAGAAGTTTGTCTTTATTCAATTATTAATTAGAACTCTTTCTGGCCAAATGCACTAATAAAATAAATAGTTCAGACTCAACTTGCCAAAGCTAGTAATTCACTGGGGAATTCGAACACTGTTTTTAGCCAAATAAAACATTGCCGATAATGCCCTTGAAAAAAAAAAAAAAATCCCTTGAGAAGTCCTTGAATTTTTTTCCTGGTTAAGGGTACTCACCATGATTAAGGAAGTCTGTTTAATTCTTGCTTCTGGGAGAAATGTTGGCTGATGCTCGATATGCTTCTCTTAAAATTCAGTTTGGAAAAATTTACAGCCTCTGCAAGACTTCAAACAAGAAAAATTCTTAACATTTTAATCTTTGTGGTTAAATCTCTCAACACATGCTTGCATCTTTAGTGTACTAGCTACCATTTCAACTGAACTTGATCACTAGAACGTCACAATTATTTTCGGTATTGATCATATTTAAAAATAAAACAGAGAATAAAGATGAAACCACACTTCCTCAAACAAAAGAAAATGTGATTTCCTTTCACATTTATGCAATGATATACAGATGTTACATAACTGACTTTTTTTTAACTGTACAGTTAGGGTCACGTAGTGATACAGAGATGCTGAAGACTAAATGCAACAAACAAAGGTACATAGCTATTTTTACAGTGACCAGATGTGATTAACTCAACAACTTACAAACTTTTTTTCTTTCAAAACCATCTTAGTACAAATTATATACAGTTTCTAGTAACAGTAAACACTATAAAAATTTATCACATAAGTACAAATATTCATTTAACAACAAAATTTTTCTCTAGGAGCCCCTGAAGATTCTCTCCTATTGAACTTTTGCAGTACAATTTATCAAAATATTTATTAACATTGCAGAAGTAATCTCCAAATCACATTATTTTATGGTGTTTCCCAACATTTTGCATGAGTTTTTTAAAGTTCCCACATTATCAACATGCAAAGAAATTATGTAACTGTTGAAAAGTAATAGGTAGTTGTCTGTTCATAAACATCTCCAGGTCCAATGACAGAATTTGGAAAATGAGGCTAAAAGAAAAGAACATTAACATATTATTACATCTTGCAAGTATAATCAGTTATGTGATACAATATTACAAATATCTTGAAAACATCCATGCATTTTCATAAAGTTATTATTTTTCACAATTTTTAACCATTAAACAGCTTGTAAGTTCAGATTACAGCATCTACAACAATAATTGGCCTTTCCCTTTCAAATCAGGCAGAGGCATGTCTGGTAAACCTTAGAAATATTCCTGGAAAAAATATATTTGGAAGCCCTAGTCATACACTGCCGGACAATTGCTAAGGACGGATGACAATAGCAACGATAGTAACCATAAAATGGAAGGCAGAAAATTTTGGATTGCCGAACTTGTTCGTGACATCGTAGCGCTGATAAAAGATATAAAGGATTTGACGCGTATTGACCGTTGTTGTTCAAACGCAAAGTTGAAAGGGAAAGAATCAATTGACAAACTTGCAATTTTCAGTATGTCTTCCCAACATCACCTAGATGATTTTACGCTTGGCCGTATTATTGGCAAGATTGAAGGGCGAAAAATAACAGATGTTGCCAGTGAGTTCGACGTCAGCCACAGTATTGTTTCAAGGCTTTGGAATCATTTCAAACAAATGGAGAGTGTAGCAAACGTCACGGGGAGGTCGTGTTCGCAGTACGACACCTGCAGAAGATCAGTACATAGTGCTTTCAACAAAAAGACACTGGCGCGGCACAGCTAGTGAGGTAGCAAATCAGTTTATGGATGCTACTGGCAAGCGGATCTCCCGAAAAACTGTCGCCAGACGTTTGCATGAAGGAGGACTATACGCCCGCCGTCCTGTTGTGTGCATCCCATTGTCTAGACGTCACCGTACCGCCCGTTTGCAATGGTGCCATCAACATCGCAATTGGACTGATAACGACTGATCTGCTGTCCTCTTCTCAGATGAGAGTAGATACAGTCTATCATCCGATTGTCGACGACAACTGATCTGGCGTGATAGTGGTACTGCATATTGTCCAGCAAACATACAGGAAAGGGACCGATATCCGACATGTAGTTTCATGGTAAGGGCTGGCATCATGATCAATGGCCGTACGTCCCTCTATGTGCTTCCAACTGGGACTATGACTGGCCAACGATACATTAATGATGTTCTTCGCATGTTCCGTGGTGCTGTCAGTGATAGATTCATTTTCATGGATGACAACGCAACATGTCATCGAACAGTCGCTGTCCAGGAGTGTCTTGAGAGCGAGGATATTCAACGCTTCGTATGGCCAGCACATTCTCCAGATCTGAATCCCATTGAAAATGTGTGGGATGCTTTGGGGAGGAGTCTTGCTGGTCGCCAATGCCCTCCAATAAACAAGGACACCCTCATCCGTGCACACAGAGAATGGGATAAATTACCCCAACAGCTGCTTGATAATGTTGTGCAAAGCATGACACGACGTGTGGAATCTTGCATCGCCCTCCATGGTGGCCATATCCCATATTGACATCTTACGCCGGAACGCCTGCGGACGGTAATTGCATTTTTTTCACGTTTACGTATTCTGCACAAAATGGCCTGTTTGTCTCTTGAACACGTTCCAAAGCCTTCTGGATTTCAGAGCACAATAAATTGTCTTTCTTGTAATGTCTTGGCATTCTGACATTATTTTATTTCACTTGGCATCCAACCACACTTACTTTTTTATGCGCTATATAGCCGTTTATGATCCGTCCTTAGCAATTGTCCAGCAGTGTATAACAGAAAATACCACTTTTACTTCTAAAAAAATATTCATATGCAAATTATAACATTTTTTAAATGGTGCGCTGCCGGAAAACCTTTGAAGCAGAAGGAAATTTTATGATTTTTGGGAACTAAACTCTTGAGATTTTTGCCAGTAGGAAGCAGAATGCGGGACTTTAATATGCACAATTACTTTCAGTGTGATTGTGCCACATGTTTAAGTAAAAAAAAAAAAAAAAAAAAAAAAAAAAAAAAGCAAAATGTAAAAACATTAAAAAAATTATACAATTGTTTCACCTTGAAAATTTATGTACAAGTGATTCCTCCCTTTGCTTGTTAAAAAAAATTGCTTTTATTTTTGCATTGATAAGCATCTAAATATCGAATTTAAGAAAAAAGTATTAAATTTCAAAAATTAATATTTAAAAACCTGAAAATTTGGTAGTTGATAATTATTATATGCTAGTATAAGATAAAGCAACACAAAAAGGTAGTATTTTAGTTAATTTTTTTATACACAGCTTAACATGTAATGTAATAACCAATACTATCAATTATGTGAAAAAATTCAAAATTAATTTAAAGGTTTATTTTATGTTAACAGCCGTCCTAATTCGAAATGTTATTGATGAAATAAAAAAAATAACTGGCTCTAAGAAAAGCTGTCCCATTGGAAAATTTACTTTTGAAGTACGAAAGTGGATGCTGAAAGGATCACAGATGTGGTAATTCAGATGAAAAAGACTAAAGAAAAAAAAAAAAAGATGATTTTCTTTTGCACAGAATTCTTATGTTATACTGCAAAATGAAATCCAGACATATCACTGAAAAAATACAACCCAGGCATCATACAAAGGAAAAGTTTTTTTTTTTTTCTGTAGACATGTTTTTTTTTTCCAAGTGTCAATAATTCTGTCCATGCTCTACTTTCTATCAGTAAAACTTTCTAGTAGTTTAAATCCAATGATCAAATTTTAGGCAAACACAGCTCATATTTATGAAGCTGCTGCACATATTGAAAGCAAATATCGATTCAGACAAAAAAAAAAAAAAAAAAAAGGAAATGGTTATTCAGCACAAGTAGCCATAGAAAAAAAATATTGTAATGGTAAAGGGTGTCTTGTGAAGGATTAGGCAACTCAGCACAAACTTTTAAATGTAGAAGTATTTGACAACATACGTAGATAACAGCAATTCTTTTGTGAACACTGTCAGTAAGAAGTTATCTAAAATAGTTCTTCTGTGACATTCTCTCCTACAGATTGGAAAGAAAAAGTGCAAATATTAGAAGCATGTAAAATCAGGTCTCATAGCTGCCAATCCTTCTGATTTGGGGGCGTCTTTCCGATAGAAAAGTGATTTCTTCCGATTTCTCATACCAAAAATCCCTATTTTTTTTTCTCCCTATTTCAAGAGCAAAAAAAAATCTTTATTCCACTTAAAAAAAATCCTTAACACGAGATGATTAAAAAGAAAAAATTATCCTTATTTCCTCTGTGAAGAGAAAGTGCGAGCGGCACAACGCTGGTGACCTCAATTCTTATCAGGCCATGCAGCTGCGAAATGTAAGGTCTACAATTACGTTCTCTCTCTCGTTGCCCCCCTTACGTTCTCTCTCTCGTTGCCCCCCCCTTTTCAGATATCGCATTGTTCCTCTCCAGGGTCGCAACTTCTCAGAGGTTATCGTGGGGTGTGTCTTGCATTCGAGTAAGTGTCTTTATTACTCCCAGCTCGAAATATTATTTCAGAATGTAGTTATTGTAAAAAAAAACTTCAAACGGATTTTAAATTGCCCAGATCGATACCCAACATGACGAAATAAAGCAAAAGCTACCAGTTTTGTGAAATTAAAAATGAATTAGGCATGGTTTCGTAACTTTTTCTGTGGCAATAATAAATTTGACTCAATGAAAGAATGTTACTATGAAGGAAGTTAAAAAAAAGAAAAAAGTCCAATGTTCATTCGAGCCTGTGCTTCTCCAGCAATGATTTATTTTGCTGGTCCATTAGTCAGTAAGTTTTTTACGCTTTCCAACCATGCTTTTTTTATTTTTTTTAATTTGTTAGTCGCTTTATAACGTGCATAAAAATGTCTTGGCTCGATTCAACGAAATTAATATGTTGGGGTACTATTTTTTCCTCTGCAAATTGCATCCCTTTAAGTTGCTATTGTTTTACTATATCAGTTTTACTTCATTTTTTTTTCAAGTGTCAATAAATTTAGTATTAGTGTTTATGCGCTATGAGCAGCAATATGTAGGTCGGGTACTATCAAACATTCCATGATGCATATTCTGCGGAATTCCTGTGTATTACAAAATCTTAAAAAAATGAAAATATGCATTTTGTACTACATGTCGATGTAATTTCAGCGTTTCGCGTGGTGGAAGGAATATTACTAAATCATATTTCTAGTGCCAAGCACAAATCTAATGTTGACTGCATGGAAAAAAAAATATGAAATTAACTTCCTTTGTTAAAAGTTATAATGAACTGGATGCGATTCATGCAAAATGTTTGTTCACTTAGTCTGTAGTTGAACATAATTTACCAATTAGTGTCCCTCAGTCACTCATTTATTTCATTTTTTTTTAATTTGACTGTCTCATCATCTGTCTCTCCATAAGATAATCCCAGCATGAAAATGGTTTGTTTTTGGAAACATTTTAGTTTGTTACGTGATGGCGTGGGATACGATCCTATTGGATTTGGGGGTCAAAGGGTGTGGAACATCCTTCCCTTTAGATGCAAGCTTCCATAAAAATAAATTTTTGTCTCTTTATAGATCATAATGAAAAATTATGTATGGATAATTGAAATAAACATGCTGATAAATTCAAACATCTGTAGTCATATCAATTAAAACTTGATACAGTTAAAGCTCCTTATTCACGGTTCCCTTATTCGCGTGTTAAAAAATTGTGACCAAGTTCCTGTATTCGCGACTAAAAATGTCTCTATTCGCGGATCCAGTCGGTATATTAAAAGGATTCGGTGTCCTTTATTAACGCATCGACATCTTTTGAGTACTGCTGGCACGTGCCGAGGCGGCTTTTACAAAGAGTGTAACCGAATGGACTAATATCAAAGTAAAACAAACCTTATTGCCACTATGCCTAAAGTACGTTGTCAAATGCCGCCGCCGTATTACATGTTCCGCTATGTCCTTTGATAAGAGCAGTCTTCGCCACAGTCTGTGTTTTATTGCTTCAACTTGTCAGTCGTTGCAATAATTTTGATTGAATAACATGTGTCTCTTCTGCTTTGTTCCCAATTTATAATGTCGAGTAAAAGGAAAGAAAAATTAGTTCCGACGCGGAAAAAAATGGTGTTGCCGCTTAAAGTAAAAATAGAAATGTTTGACCGTTTACACCTTGGTGAGTCGTTTGCATCCATATCACGCTCTTTCAATGTTAATGAATCAACTGTACGACCCATCAAGAAATCCAAAGACAAAATAAGGAATTCTATAGCTTCAACCTCACTATCAGCAAAAATTGTTTGTGATCCAGCAATTGAAAAAATGGAAGCTGCGTTATCATTATGGATTGAAGATCATAACCAGAAAAGAGTGCCCCTAAATGGTCTTGTGATCCGCGAGAAGGCAAAGCGTCTTTACGCACATTTTAAAGAACCTGGTGATGAACGTACATATGGAGGATTTCACGCATCAGAAGGTTGATTCAATAAATTCAAGGTGCGACAATCATTGCATAGCATTAAAATTGTTGGAGAAGCTGCATCTGCAGACACCGCCACAGCAGAAAGATATCCAGAAGAATTTTCAAACTTAATTGCTCATGGTGGATACAAACCAGAACAAGTGTTTAATGCAGATGAAACTGCCTTGTTTTGGAAAAGAATGCCAAACAAAACTTTCATATCCAAAAGTGAAAAGTCCGCCCCTGGTTTCAAGGCAGCAAAAGATAGTTACACTGCTGCTGTGTTCTAACGCATCTGGAGATTGTGTTATAAAGCCACTAATGCTTTACAGATCATTAAATCCTCATGCTTTAAAAAAATCAAAACAAGGACAACCTGCCAGTGTTTTGGCGTGCAAATAAGAAAGCGTGGGTTACAAGTGCTATTTTTTGTGACTGGTTCCGGAATTGTTTTGTTCCTGAAGTTGAGACTTATTTGAAAAATAATAATTTAGACTTTAAGGCCGTTCTAGTTTTGGACAATGCTCCAGGTCACCCTCGTGAGCTTGAAACTATGCATCCAAATATAAAGGTGATATTTTTACCTCCTAACACGACGGCTTTACTCCAACCCATGGACCAAGGAATAATCCAGGCGTTCAAGCTCTATATTACATTAGACGAACCTTCAAAATCATACTGGACACCATGGAATGTGATCCTGATATGAATGTGATGCAATGCTGAAAAAATTTTGACATAGCAAAATGCATTGTTAACATAAAAGAATCGTTGGAAGAACTGAAACCATACACATTGAAATCATGTTGGAAAAAACTGTGGCCTGTTTTGACTGTCGGAAATGATGAAGAATCCGTGCAAATTCAAACTTTAACTGCAAACATTGCTCAAGTTGCGAATGGAATAGGACGAGATGGCTTTGAACAGATAGAATCAAGTGACATTCAAGAGTTGCATGAATCGCAAGATGAAGATTTGACCGAAACCGACTTGGAGGAAATGTTAAATCCGCATTCCATTGAAGAAGAGGCTTCAACGAGTACTGAAAAGGTGACCTTTAACTTGAAAAACCTGAGTGAAGGTTTACGGATGGCAAATGAGCTTTGTGATTTCTTCATGAAAATTGATCCATCTATGGAAAGAAGTCTTATTTTTAAAAGGCAAATTGTTAATGCCACAGCTGAATAACAATCTGAATTGAAAGACCTTTTAAAAGCGGCAAAACAAGAAAAAATTACTAAGTTCTTTAAACCCTTGCCTAAGCCTGACAATAATAATCAATAGATATTGTTTGATTTTATTTTGATTTCTTTTTTTATTTTGGAACCTTGGAACATATCCCTTATAATCCCATACAAATTACCATTCCATATTCACGGTTTCTGTATTCGCGACATATTTACGGAACATATACCCCACGAATAAGGAGCTTTTACTGTACTTGATTTAGGTAGCATATCGTTTTTTAATCGATATGTTCAGTACATTTAATCAATATGTACGACAAGTAATTTCATTGAATATATCGATTATTTTTTTTTTATGATTTATCGGTTTTGAAAGTTGGCAGGTATGAGGTCTTCATGCGTATACAAATTAATAAAAATAAGACTGACTGTAAACCACGAACTGGTATTAACTGAATCTTGCATAAGCAATTAGTAGCTTAAAGAGAGATTATTTTGTTGCATGTATTTATGAAGAAAATAAGTGGATTGGGCAAGTGGTAAAAGTTTTATACGAAAACAAATATATAACAGTTAAATTTGTAAATCCTCAAGGCTCATCAAATAGCTTTAGATCATCTTTACAGGATGATATATCTGTGATGTACCAAAACACAAATTCCTTTCATTGATACCTTCAGTATTTCCAGTTGTTAGCTCTGGAAGTTTATATGTCACTAATGCTTCAAAGTAGTCTTAAAGTATAAACTCCATTTTGGGCATATCATGGAAGTATTCATAAAGGTATATGTAATTTCTCTATACTGAGTGGTTCATATATTTTTTCTAATGCTTGTATCATTATCAACTCACTGCTGGATGAAGGTCTTCCTACGTCTTTTCCACAATTTTCTATCTTGAGCCCATCACTCCAATCTGCACTTTTATCATGATCACCAACTCTTTGTCATTTTCCTAATCCAATGCTTTCCTGGTTACACCAAGCATGTATCTTTCCACACACCCACATATATATATATACACTATATTGACAAAAGTCATCGGACACCCATTCAAAAGCAAATGAATGGATCTGCTGCATTGTTAAGATGCGCAGTACAGTTGCAAACGGTGTAAAAACAAGCCTGGAGCTGACTGCGATCATATCGTGTTGTGAGGTTGAGTGAAAATGTCACGGCGGGAGAGAACAAACTTTGAGAAAGGAAAGATTGTTGGGTGTTATATTAGTGAGTTGTCCATAAGAGAAGCTGAGAGGCTTTTAAACATACCCAAGTCAACTGTTAGCATACCGGCAGACCAAAGAAAATCAGTGATAGAGGACGTCAAAGCCTCAGGAGAGTCATTACACCTATTCGACAGAGTACTGCACAAGACCTCAGGGTACAGGTGAAAAAAAATGTTGGAACCTCGGTATGTACACGTACCATTTGCAGATAACTTCATTCCATGGGTTACTGTGGTCGTGCGGCTGCTCATAAGTCTTTCATCTCCACTCAAAATGCTACTCGTCATTTAGCATGGTGTAAAGAAAATTTATCCTGGACCGTAGATCAATGGAAACGGGTCCTATGGACTGATGAATCCAGATACACGATCCATTAGTCTGATGGCCATGTGTGGGTATGACGGCAGCCGGGGGAACGCTATTTACCACAGTGTACTGTTCCTACGGTCAAGTTTGGAGCTCGCAGTGTACTCTTGTAGGGGTGTTTTTCGTAGTATGGCCACAGCCCATACCTGTTAACCAGCATGTCTACCTCGATATTCTGGACAATTATGCCCTACCAACTCTGTGGCAATACTATGGAACAGAGCCTTGTTGGTACCAGATGGATAATGCACCAAGCCATAAAAAGCAAGGACTATTACGGCATGGTTTGACGATAATTCCGTATCGTGTGTGGACTGGCCAGCACAGAGTCCTGATCTTAATTCCATAGAGCACCTATGGGATGAATTAGAGCGCCACATAAGAAGTTTGGAACCAAGGCCTACTACTAAGCAACAGTTAGCAGCAGCATTATGTACGGAATGAAAGCGCATGTCTCGCAGGGTCGGTGAATGCATTAAAACTAGAGGTGGACCAACACCATACTAATGTATGTCAATAAATGCTATGTTGTGTTTCTCTTCTAGGTATCTGGTGACTTTTGTCAATATAGTGTATATATATATAGGGTGGAAAGATATGACAGCATAAACACCCCAGGGGTGATTCCTTGGGTCAATTCAAGCATAAAATGTTCTATGACATTTTTGGATTTAGGGCTTAGTTTTCCAAATATAAGCCCCCAAAGGTGCGTGATGTCACGTCTGGAATCGCCTGTTTTTGAGGCTTCAAGGACATCCCGAGTGTCATGCAGGGAAGTGTGTGGCGGATGCCTGATGCTGCAATCGTAGAACAACAGTCATCCAGCCTGTTGTTGGAGTTGTGTTACGTTCACAATTGTAGAGACGAACAGAATTGGGCGCCTTGTTGCATGACCTACGGCCTTGGAGAGCACTGTGATATGTAAATCAATCGCGATGACTGCAGAGGTACCGCAGTCTTCGATGAGCAGGCGTTAATGGCACACACCGTACTGGTCGTCGTGCAAATAGACCACCTTTGTGCAGCCTCCTGGCCACGGTAAAACGCGATAATGGACGTCCAGTTGTCTGTTACATGCGCCTTGCGATTTCTCCAGCTGTCTGCCATCTGTCTCTTCTCGCCTGTAGGACAATATACTGGTCGTCCGCCGCCGTGGTTGCTCGTGGACAACCGCTGCTAAACTCTCGGACAGCTGTTCCTGTCATTTGAAATGCTCTCCAAGCTCGTGAAACGATGCTGTGAGCAATCCCGAACTCCTCGGCCACACCAGTCACATTTCGACCTTCTTCCAACTTCCCAATGATGTGACCTCGGGTAAAGTCATCCAGATGTCGTCTACTGGATTGCCTGTTGACCATATCACACGGTGGCAGCAACTTGACGTCGTTTAAACTGATGTACACCGTGAAAAAACTTTCACCAAATTGCTGAGCGTACACAGCCTGTGTGTTTTATAACCTTCCGACACCCCCTCCCTACGTCATGCTGCATATATGCGCATGCCCTACCATACCGGACCCTAGTCTATCTCCTGAGTGGTCTTTCGGTCCGTTCTGCCTGCTTGTTCCGCTGTTATGCTAATTTCTCCTCTTCGTCCTTAATTTTTGCACACCAGTGTAGTAACAATTAATCACTCAAAAAAAGAAAAGCATTTTGTTAGAAATCCAGCACTCAAAATTATTTTAAATGCCAGAAATACCCAATTATATATATTTTTTCACCAAATGAAAACTCAGTTGAAAAGGCTTAATCTAGCACTACTCAACCTCCTATACAGAAAACCAAAAATAACATTCATCATAAAAATTGTGCACCAGTTTCAGAATTTAGGTATGGCCTAAATCCTTATTCACTGTAATAATAACATGGTTATTTGATCAGTATTAAATCACATCCCACCTTCATGAAACTAATTTTTTGGGACAGAAACAAAATTTAAGATCTAAAATGTTCCTGGCCTGTACAGAATTCCTATTTCCACAACAGTATACATTGGTAGCACTTTTTGCAGTATTACTAAACATTTGGCCAAGCACAAAAGTATGTTACTAATTCTGCCTTGGCTTTACTGACCTTCTCAGATACTTCAACAATGTCTCTCTAGAAAAATACTGAGAGCCTTGAAATATCTACCTCTTCATACAGCAATACTAACAGTCCTTGTTTTATCCTCATAATTTGGAAATTGAAATCTGGCAACCAGTCTTGCCCCACTTGTTTACAGGTAATCCAGACCTACGTCAGGTCAGAAGTGTTTCTGCATTTCTCTCTTGAAGATCTTTACATAACAATATAAGTAGTGTGCTGAAAACTTATTACACATACATTTATTTGTTACGTGTCAATTGCATATTCCGTTCAACAAACTCTTTATGATTATCTACACACATAAATGCAATTATAATTTATACTTTCTAGTTTTAGAATTATAACATAACTGGGCGGTAATGTCCTGATACAAGCAATTTTGAAATCCACTGGAAGATGCAGTGAGGTCTTCTGGTGTAGATAGTGGGCAGAGCTGGTAGCTTCATTTTCTGACGACCGTCAACTCAGGGACTCCTAAGGGGCCTGTCTGCAGATTGTGTTTGTAACAGTAACCTAGGAAAAACTGAAAGGATTGTAAAGGGGCAGCATATAAATTTAAATGACTTACTACATTGATAGAAAAACGCCTGCACTGTATTAGAGTGTGATGACATCTTTCATCCTTACCCTTGTATATGTACTTCTTCTCCTATTAACATGTTGCCCTATTTACAACACATGATCTTAGAATTGGTTGGGTCACCTGGTGCTGTTGACTTACATTTCTTGTCTGTCATTCCTTCCACTGGAGCCTTAAGTGTCATGCTCCCATAATTCTTAGCCTAAAGTGCACACATCCATTTTTTATGTAATTCAGAAAAGTGGATATTATTTATGCAAATTACTAAAATGATCCCTGGTCCTTGAACTAGTACTTGGCTATGTGTTACATGTTCTGTGCTTCCAAGTGCTAATATTACATTATAAAATCTTTAATTTCACCAGTAGCTTTATTTTCACTAGTTACCTTACTATTTTACCTGCTGCTAGGGTAATAACATTTAATAACTTTTTCGTGTTAGCCCAGGGTCCATTCTGACAATGTACTTCAGATAGCACTTCTCCTAAGCTTTAAAAACAAGTGGTATTACATTTATGTGTCTCCCTTAATTCAGGAGATAGCTCTTGGCATCAGCACACTTGCACACACTGACCCCTTGGTCATTTGGGCTCTCACTCATTTTCCTGTTGCATAACACTTTGTAACAAGTTGGGCCATAAATGCCTACTACAGATTGAGAAAAGTTGTACCAAGCCGCTGTACAGCAGGGAAACAAGTGAGAGCCCAAACGAGAAAACCAAGGGGTCAGTGTATGCAAAGCAGCTGGTACCAAGGGCTATCTCATGAACTAAGATAGATACTTATGATTTAAGTGTTATGTATTTCCAGGTAAGTGACTCCTCTAGGTTTTGCTCTAGTCCGCCAGAGGACGCAATGACTTACGATATCATGAATTGTAAAAAGAGATCTGGCATTCTCTTCAGTGTTGGGTTTTCATCATGGCTGGAGCGCGAGTAGTGATCCTACGTGTAACCAGTGTAAATAAATCATGTTATCTCCAGTGTATAAGATTACTTCTGATCTTCGTACTTCCAACAAATGTATTATACACCTTTAGTACCTTCTTCCTTTCCGCGGTGTTTGTGATCACTTCGGAACAACTGCGTTTGTGATTACTTCAGAATGCTACTTTGGAACAGATACAGAAATGTAATAACACTTGTTTTAAAGCTTAGGAGAAGTGCTATCTGAAATATATTGTCAGAATGGACCTTGGGCTAATACCAAAAAAGTTATTAAATGTTATTACCCTGACAGCAGGTAAAACAGTGAGGCAACTAGAGAAAATAAAGCTACTTTTGAATTTAAGGTTTTCATAATACTGTATAATAAATGGAAGCTCAGGACACATAGTACACAGGCAAGTACTAGTTCAAGCACCAGGGATAATTTTAGTAATCATATAATATGCATTTGTCTGAATTTCATAAATAAATGGATCGGCACACTTTAGGTTAAAAATTAGGGAGCATATCACTTAGGGTTCAAGTGGAAGTGGTGATAGAAAAACAAATGTGTGTGATATATATACACCAGCTCTAGTATGCAGCCTGTGGTACAGTAGGACCAAAACAACACCAGGGAAATAAGTAAAGATGAACTATGCAATTCTAAGAACACCAGGTATTGTAGTGAGGGCAACTCTGTAATATGAAAAAAGAAAAGTGCATACAAAATGGTATGGTAATTGCATTACAATAGAATGCAAATGCTTTTCTGTCAATCTGTTAAGTTAGATTTCAATTAGTACACTGCCCCTTGCTAATCAGAACTGTGTTTCCTAAGTTACTGTACATATGCAATCTTTTTTTGTTTGAAGAATTAATTACTATTGTGAGCAACTTGATGGGCTTAGCAGTCGCTCATCCCTAATTTAGGGTCATTGGTTCCAGGGAAGGGAAAGAGCCATTGCCATAAGACAAATCGAACATCCATGCCTCACGGGATTCGAACCTAGACCTGTCTCGGACGAATGGTCATAAGCCAGCGCTTAGACCAGTGTGCCACCAGGGTAGTTTATGCAATCTGCAGACGGGACCCTTAGGGCTCCCACCTTAGATGGACAACAGACTGAAGGTCTGTCATCATGGCCTGTCTTTATTGCTGGGAGACCTCACTGCATCTCTTGGTGGATTTTAAAGTTGCTTGTATTAGGACATTACCTACTGTGCCTCATGAGATCCCTCTAATAATTTTGTATTATAACTTTTCAACTTAGCATTTTTTTGTTTCAACTGAATCCCTTCTTGATAATGAGTCTTTATCATGTCCTACAAACCACACTTCCCTTTGTGGGTGGCTACTTAGAATTCATCACCTAGAAAATGTAATGGACAGAGATGCATCTTCAAATTCCAAAGCATGCAAAAGTCACTAGAAGGCAAGGCTTGGACAGCATAGATAGCATGGAAACTGGTGAAGTCCACATTTTAGAAGAGCAACATTCCATTACTGCTTAGTACTTTACATTTATGATTTTCACCACTGTTACTCACTGACAAACACTGTCAAAATCTAAAAAACTTACTCAAGGATTTACTCAGATTAATATACTTAATTCTATTTTAATTTGAAGAACTTTAAATTAGTTTTCACATCTTCAGAGTTCTTTCGTATTTACAAACATTTCTGGCCTCTAGATTTTTATCAAGGCCTATTCTAGAAACTGTATCACAACTTTTGTTTACACAGAAAGAATTTAAAGTTTGTTGCCAGTTATTAAATTAAAAACTTTTCATTATGCATCTTCTAAAAGTCTATTATTTTTTAACTAAGTTATTCAAAATCTATGTACACTTGGGTTACAAAAGTGTCTTCCATATTTCACAAATTATTATTCAAAGTGAAAAGACAAACTATGTCAATATTTTAAAGGACAAACAGTTTCATTCTTTTAAATAGTAAATTTGGATACAGGTAGATCATTTAAATATAGAACCATTATGATTTTATTTCCTAAATTTCAAAAATTACAAACATTTTCCCTTTATCATTGTAATTATTACACGTTTATCTCATAGTACTTAATGGATAAACAATATCACAAAACAGGAACCACAATGCTCTAAATTTTCAAATCCACGATTTGTGATGTATATATCAACAAACGTTTTGTGCAAATGCTAGGTAGATTTCTATGAATTTCAGGTGATTAATATATCTTTGAAATTCTATTCAATACCTTCTTTCATGAAAGAATTTTCCTGTAAAAGAGGCCATTCAAAAAAATTTACAGGCCACCTCTAAATGTCAAAAACCATAAGTGAAATATACAGGCATTGTTGCCATGGAATTTTAAATGTTTTGCACTTATGTATGGTATGGATAATAGTACTATATGATCTCTCTCCAATGGGATGAAAAAAAAAAAAAAATGAATCACTTGGTAAGCAAAAAATGCCTGTAAACTACCATAAGTAATCTATCATACACAGATAGCAATGCTCCAGTATACATAAAAAGCACAAATCTCACCTGTATACACTGTACAGTAATGGATCAGATACGTATCCACCAACACTACTTAATGATAAGCACATTGTGTTACATGAAAATGGTAGCCTGTTTAAAGGCTACCATAAATTTCACTTAACACAAACTAAAATCCTTTAACTTTAATACCATTTCACAGTTAACCAATTCTATTGCATTTGAGTATATGTTACAAAATAATTTAACTGTTTTTATAGTCTTTATAAACAAAATTAAAATTTAAAAAATGAAAGCCTATTAGTATTATTATGGAATATAATTGAATACCTGTATAAAATTTCAAAGCATATATTTGTATATTTTTGAATGATTCAATGAAGAAAACTAAACTTACCTGATTTACAGCATCAGGGAAATTTTGAGTTTCAAGACATATACCAAAATGCCTGAGATAAAGCGCTCTATTTTTACCAAATACATTGAGATCATCAGGCAAAAAATTTGCTGTATAAACCTGGACACCAGGTTGAGTACTGTAGATATCCAAGGCACGACCACTTTTAGGGTGGTACAACCTAAAAATAACAGAGGGTGAAATAGATCATCATTCAGAACCACACATTAGAAAAACACTGTGAAATGAAAAAGTACTATTTTTTATGTAAAACATCAATGCAATGTACAAGGTGGCCAATTTTTAGATTCCTGTTTCCAGTGAGTGTTCCTGAAAACATGGTTTATTCTACCCATGTGGAAGAGATACAAGTCTAAAACTAATTAAAAAAAAACAACTATAATTTCTCTTTCAGACAAAATTCTACTTTTCCTTTAGGCAACTTTTGGCACTATGCAAATACAAGTTCACCTCAGTGTAAAGCACAATTCACACATATACCAAAAAAAAACCCAAAACACTGATGCTCGGCAGAGAGGAGTTATCCATCTGATTAACCACTTGGCAATACATTTTCACAGGTGAGCAATTGGGACAATGGCATAGCCAGAAATTTTTTAAGGAGGGGGCCCATGGATTTGGTTCATTGGTGAAAGCCTCATACATATACAGGGTGCCCAGTAAAGTCTTTTCTCAGCCCCATAACTTTCGAATGCCGACAGCTATAGCCATAAAAACGGTGTCTAGGTATAGTAAAGTGGCTATGCGCTATCCGATGAAACCGCTTACAGCACCTCCTAGCAGCAAAGTCAGGAGTTAGCTTGCCGATCTCGAAAACTATACGAGATACGGGAAAATAGTCAATTCATAGTTGTAGAGCAGCATCGATTTAGTACAAAAAGACACCTTGTGCACATGAATGCTAAGAATAGAACGCGTACAACGCTCGTTTGTTTATTCGCGATGTTGAACACTGTTATGTCACGAAATGCGTCAAAAAGAGCAACTGGTTGTCACTAGGCACATTTACTGCCAGTGCTCAATGTGCTCTCCGTCAGCCACAATACACATTTGAGATCTAGTTTGAATCTCAGGCTGCACATTTTGCAGCCTGTCAGGTGACATGCTGGAACAAGCATCAGTTATACGGCGTTGAAGGTCCTGCAACGTGTTTGGAGGTGTCTGATACACCTGCTCTTTGAGGTAGCCCCACAGGAAGAAGTCCAATGGGATGAGGTCCGGCGAGCGTGCAGGCCACTCTACGCAACCACCATAGCGATGATTTGTTGCTTGAATGTCTCGACCAGGTACCTTCTTATGTTTCCTGGCTGGTGCGGAGGGGTGCCATCATGTTGGAACCAAACATTCCGCAGTTGAAGCAACGGCAGGTTGTCCAAAAGATCGGGTAATACGTACTGTAGAAGCTCCAAGTATCAGGCTCTCGTTAACATACCCTCGTAGAACATAGGTCCGATGAGGCTATCTTTGAAAATGGTGCACCAAACATTAATGGACCACCACACCTGATGACGAACTGGTAGACCACATGCAAGATTTTCTAGCGCCCAGTAATGGGTGTTCTGCCTACTGTAGATGCCATTACGCCTAAAACACGCCTCATCTGTCCAAATAATATCGGCAAGAAACGTTGGCTGGACCTCTAATTTGTTCCTGACAAAGTTACACCAGTCATAACGTCGCTCATCATCCCCTGGCTGTAGTGCCTGCAACGGTGTTGGATGGAACGGATGAGCACCTGATCGCCGCAGGATTTGCCATACACGGCTTCTTGAGAGGCCACACTCGGCACTAACCTCTCTTGTGCTGCTCTCAGGATTGTTGAGGACATATGCTAAGACATCCTCTGGTTGCACTTGACGGCCTACAGCAGCTGGTCTGCTGGATCGAGGTCGGTTGGTCACGCAGCCAGTCTCCCTTAACCTATTAACAGCATTGAGGATGGTCCTCCATGACGGATGCAGTCCTGCAGGAAAATGTTCACGATACAGCCGTTCTGCCTTTCTTGTATTCAGGGTTCGTACTCTTTTTGGGGGAAAAAATTCAAGGACTTTCCAGGCCTTTTCCAGGCCATATACAAAAAATTCCAGGATGATTACTACGCTTTACAGTATCATGCTCAAATTATTTTTTAAAAGCAATTTCAGTTTTAAGTAATAAAAATGATGAAAGATGCAAATGGATGAGTGTGCTTTATTACCCATTACATTTCTTTTTAATGTTTTTAATTGGCGAATTACCCAATAATGCTAAATTGAATCATGATGCAATTACCACAAGGCTATTCAGAAAATCCTTTCCCTCAATCAGAAAATGATTAATTCAATCAGTCATTTTAGCTGCATCACTATTCTGCACTATCTTCCATGTAATCAGACTATTATTGATAACAACTGAAATTATTATAAAATAAAGTGAGGGCAGATTCAGAATTTAAGAATGGGGAGGGCGCACGTCTAACAGAGGACTGGTAAAAAAATCTCTGAGATTTATTTCCTCCAAAAAAACACGGTGGTAAAACATGGAGGACCCATAAGGGGGAGATGGGGTGCTTGCCTGTCAGAGTACATCACAAACAGCAGTTCTGAAGTACTGCTGTGTGGATCACTGAAAAGTTCGAGCCAATGTAAGACAAAACGTGGAGTTGCAAATCCATAAGTGAAAAAGTGTAATGTCTGAAAACAAGAAATGTGAGACAAAGCAAAGCACTTATCTACTTACTCAACCCCCCCCCCTTTTTTTTTTTTGAAATGGGGCATGTGCCTGTTATGCCCACAGGTGGATTCTAGCTCTGATAAAAAGTGTTTCCATACATGGGAATTATTTTTTTTTCTTTTTAACATTCCCAATGACTGCCACTTGTGGATGCATATTGGGATGTGACTTTTGAAGGCAATGAAAATCTTAATTACTAGACAGAATATGTTCCAGACTTGAGGAAAATTTCATCCAATTGTAGTACAGTTATGTTAAATCAAAAAGCATAAGCCACGGAATCACTATGCACCTCAAGAAATGATTCGGGAGTGGACGATCATAGAAAGGTGAACCAATAGAGTTTAAAACAGAAAGTGTAATTTTAGGAACATGGCAACAAATTTCAAATAAGTTTCATCATAGAAGTCAGAAAGTCCTGGCCCACCACCCAACCCAAAAGAAAGGGTTAGGTGAACCAATAGAGTTTAAAACAGAAAGTGTAATTTTCAGAAAGTCCTGGCCCACCACCCAACCCCCGGTGAAATAGTGGCAAGGGTGTGACGACCAAAGAGGAAGCAGATCTAGCAGCCGCATCAGCACACTCGTTACCAGAGATTCCAACATGCCCAGGAATCAAACAAAACTGAACTTGAAAACCGGCCCCGAGCAAACGACGAAGTAACTGTCTCACATTCACGAGAAAAGGATGGTCACGGCAATCTGCAGATGACAAAGACTGCAAGACACTCAAGGAATCCGTATAGACCATAGCACAATGATGAGAACTCGACTGAACATGGAGAAGAGCGAGATACACAGCATGCATCTCCGCTGAAAACACCGTGGCCTAAGCTGGGATCCGCGCTACTGAAACGTCATCTACACAGACAGCCTCGGATCCAACGACTCCATGCATTTTGGAGCCATCAGTAAAAATAGGAGTGTAATCAAAATTTAGGTCACGGTGCTCAGCGAAGAGCTGCTGGTACACTGGTTGGTTGGTTGTTGGATTTTATTGGCGCAAGGGCCAGGCTTGGCCAAAGAGCGCCAGACAAAGAACTATCAGCCACAGATTTTTAAAAACGTGGAAAATGATCAAGAACAGACAGGCCCGGTAAAAGCCGAAAAGAGCATGATGAAAGCTGTGAAGACAAGGTAGTTAAGTAGGTTTATAAGAAAAATTTATTAATTCACTATTATAATTATAACTTCCTTTTTTTTTTTTTTTTTTTTTTTTTAAACACAACTACACAAAGGATGAGTCACTCTCCTCCCCCCACACTCCTCTGCAATGCTGGCAGAGGGCGGGGACGAACTGTCACTCTCTTCCCCCCATGTTCCTCTGCAATGTTGTTTGAGGCTGGGGACGAACTGTCACTCTCCTCCCCCTATGTTCCTCTATAATGTTGGTTGAGGGTGGGGACCGCGCTGAGTCCGAGACAGTTGCAAAGTCGGCCATGATGGCCGCGACATGTGGATGGACACTGCACACCTTAGAGGATTGAGGGCCGGCTCTCCAGCACGTGCAGGCCTTCCGCTGGGAACTGGAAGAGTCGGTCGTCTTCAAAAGAGAAGGCGCAGACTCAGCTGGTCGAATAAGCTGGAGCTCGGTGAAATCCACCTGTGTCGCTTGTTCAACTGTAGATCGCTTGGCAAGTGCGGCGAGAGCCACAGGGCGCGGAACAAAGGGCTGCACGGGTGGTGGCTGAGACTGAACAACTGCGGCAAAACTACGCTGTCGGGTGTTGGGAATACCCAACTTGGCTTTGGCAGCAGGGTACGAGAGGCCGTCCAGGGTCTTGAGGCGCTGGATTGCCATCTCGTCCTTCCATTTCATACAGGTGCGGGAGTAAGCCGCATGGGCCTCACCACAGTTAACACAGGAGGCCGCAGAAGTGCAACCTTCCCCGTCATGTTCACTGGAGCCACAATTTGCGCAACGAGCGGAACTCTTACAAAAACGTTGTGAATGCCCGTACCTCTGGCACCTGAAACAGCGCAGAGGACTGGGAATGTACGGGCGAACTCCACAGACCAAGTAGCCAGCCTTGATTTCGGTCGGAACCTTCGGGGAGTTAAAAGTCAAGATAACATTTTTAGACTTAATTAAAGAACCATCGCGCCGAAACATCATACGGCGCGCAGCAATAACACCTTGATCTGCAAGTTCAGTCACCAATTCTTCTTCACTGCATGGCAAGAGATCAAACTCAGAAATAACACCCCGAGAGGTGTTAAGAAACGGGTGAGGTGTCACTTTGACAGGAATGCCTTGAAGACTAGTGAGGTGCAGAAAAGTGTTACTCTGAGAAACACTGCAAGTTTGGACAAGCAGGTCCCCAGAGCGAAGCTTCCTCACAGACCTCAAGGGGCCAACCGCAGCGTCCAAAGCTTTAGAAATGAAAAAGGGAGATCTGGTGGACAGTCTCTCATTCGGATCGATGGATTCTACAAGCAAGTGAGTAGCATGCGTAGTCACAGCAATTGAGGGGAGACGACGCTTCGGAGCGACTGGTACAGCTGCCGAAGAAGAGGTTCCACATTCTTGGTCCAGGTCATGGTCTAAAGATCGTTTAAGGGTATGAGACTTGGTAGGTTGAGAAGACGAAGGAGAGTCGTTGTCAACTATCATATTCACAGGTGTCCGAAATTTGGAGTTTTGTTTTTTGTTTCTACCCATGGAAAAAAGAAGGAAGATTCGTCTGCAGACTACTCCACCCACCACCGAGCCCTACAAGGGAGAACTGGAGGTCCGCAAGCCAAGAAAATGACGCTAGACACAGTTCTGGAGCTTATACGTTGCAGATATAGTCCGTTGGCTGTGATCACACGCACTCGGCGGACACTTCGGCCTCCTGGTACCGTCATGCCAACGCCTTTGGCATGATCCCACAGCCCCCGGGCTCACCCTGCCGTGCCATACGACAAAAAAGCCGCTAAAGCCCTGTACACAACTTGGTACATGACTTCTGACTAGAGGTGGGTTAGTCTCTAGCCTCCCGTTTACAGCGAAGCCGGGGTCGAAGAGGAGTGTTGGTACACAGGAGGCACTTATCCGGTCTCCTGCGACCTCAGCCGCCAGACATCCCATTTCCGCCTCACGGGTCTCCGCACGCGGCAAACATGCAGGTAGGCCTAGCACCCAAACCAGCTAAAAGGAAAAAAAGAAACCCAAAGAAGACAAATCCTGGCAGGGAACCTAAACAGAATCTCAGCAACCTACGAACTGAGCGGTTAATATAAATCAGTTAGTGGTGGAGGGTAACAAAACCACAAGACCGGGGTGTTAGTACACAACGTGGTAGCGATTAGGTAGAATACAACACGGGCAACTAGCCAGTGGAGAAAATAAATAAAAACGAAAAGCGAGACACAAGACCAGCTCGGGATCGTGGGGCCGCGACTCCCCAACAGCTGGATGAACAGCCGTCCCTGCATACACCATCAGCACCAAAATAAAAAACAAGCGGTGGCATGACATCAGATGTTGACCAGTCACAAGGTCAGCTCGGGCCGTGGGGGCGCCGCTCCCCAAATAACTGGAAAACCAGTTATCCCCGTGCGGGGGCTGGTACACTGACGCAGGGGTTGAGGATTTATCGAAAGATGTAAAGGTGGTATCAACCATGACACCAAGTGGGTGCCATGGCGGATCCCCAAAGCCCCTGGTCTCTCCAACAAGTGACAAGTCGAGCCCCATATTCGAAACATCTATTATTTTAATGGATAAAAATGCATTTTGCAACTTGACAATTGCTTTCATCTTTTTTAATCCATCCAGCATATTTAGGATTTATTAGCCAAAGATCACTAAAAGTACACTTACCCATATTTAATGGGGGGGGGGTGAAAAAATGGGTAAATCAACTGAAACAGTAAATGAAAACCAAAAAAATATCTAAGATCAGGAACCACACAACTAAAAATTGAGAATTTCCCCTGAGTAAGGGGCTACACATGTGACCAATTACTATAGGCCAGATTTTAAGTAATTAAAGAAAAAGGGGTCTTACTGCTATGTTCTTTCCTGCTCCCCCAGCTTTGTCCTTTAGGCAGCCTGGGTTGCAAATGCTTTGGCATTGATTTAGTCTTCATTCAAAACAAGGAAACAACACTTAGTGAAGTTACTGTTTTATGACCTGTATGCCAATCAGTAGACAGAGTGTTGTGCTAAAAGACTGTTACAAAGCATCACCTCTTACAGCTGGGCTCCAAACCAGAGGAAAGGAAATGTTAACAAACACTTAGTGCCTGAGGGAAGCAAAACTTTGTACTGGGTCCCCTCCTCCAAGTCTCAAATCTTTCATACTTACCCAGCTGGAGAGTGGACGTAGGGCTTCAAGCTTGGAGAATGAATACTGCTCTTATATCTATGCCTTTGAATTTAATTTCTACCATTTTCAACAGGGTAGGTTCCTAGGTTGTACCTAACAGCATACTAAAATTTCGCCAAAATCCAACCCCTTTTACGTGAATTATCATACGGACAAATGGAAAAAACCAAAGCATAAACGTTTCTGCAACCTACAGTTCGAAAGGGTTAGTAATTTCTAAAATAAAAACATAACGAACAGCGTGAAAACTAGCTCATACACAGAATATTTGAAACTACAGTATGCGCTCTCAATTATTAGGGATGATAGGGGGAAGGGAATAGAACTGTCCATAATTAGCATGTTCTCGTTGCGCTAGGCGCTTAAGCACTGCTGAATTCCGTCAGACCCCCAATGGTCAAATGATTGAAATGTGCTGATGTTCATGGAATGAAATGGTTGATCAGCTATGATAACCGCATAAAAGTTCGAAGGGGGGCGATTTTTTTTTTACTTTATGCAACATTCTACATTACTCCAGTATTTATCTTGTCATCATCAACAATAGCAATGTAACTACCACTTACGATCGCGGATATCGGCCAACTGAAAATCTGCCATACAACTAAGGGATACAGCACACAGGTATCATGTTACAGTGTATTGTAATTGAAAAAAAAAAAAAAAAGATTTCAGAAATTAAAATCGAAAAAAAAAAAAACTTTCAGAAATTAATATCATCAAGTCATGGTGTTTCAAAAATCCGCTTTCCTTTATAATGTTTAAAAACATGTAATGTTTTTTCTTTTTTACCTGTCGTGTATAATAAAATGGGTTGATTTTTTATGGAATCAGACGTCCATATGTCCGATTGTCTTCGTCTGAGTTCACACGTTAGCTACTGTGTACAAGTAGACATATTTTTTCAGCTCAAAAATATGTAGTTTTGTATGTATTCACAGTATAACTCATTCCGTATTCCCACAGAACAAAATTCAGCAGATACAAATGAAGAACATCAAGACCCACCCAACACCATGTTTCCGATTGTCTGCTGTTTATATTCAAGAAATGCGAATATGGATCAATGGTGAATGCAGCAACTATGGTTTTTATTTATTACCAAGAAAAAAAAAAAGAAGCCTGAAAGCTGTAAAGCTGAAACGGATATTTCTCCCCCTCCCGAAAACATTCCGATTAAGTTCAAACAGCAGGAGCACGCGTCCACGCACACTCAACCTCTGGAATGTCCTGATGGAACGGCTTCTTTTCATTTGGCACATCGCCATAAATCACCACCTGCAGCTCACTGAAGTGTCTTAATCCTTCACCCTAACTATAGGAGAAAACGTAAAAAAAAAAAAAAATGCTGCCCAATTTTCGACAAAATGACCAAATTTACGTCATAACGTTGCAATTTACTAAAATACGTTTATCTGCTGAATTTCGCCTAAATCCATTGAAAACTTTTTAATTATAGATTTTTTTATTAAAACAGTAACTCAGACATCTGAATAAAAATGTATGTTTGTAATTAAAATAGAGTCCATATCATCACAGAAACAAAATTTAAGGATCACTCTGTTTAAATAAAACCATGGCATCTAAAAAAATAATATTTTGCTTGCTTTTCCCGTAATTTATAATTGCCGTTTCTTTTTTGAATCCGATTTTGCAACGGAAGATTTTTTTTTTTTTTTTTGCATCTGCTAAAGTTTCAAACGGAATTCGGCGAAATTCGCACTAGAACTTTATTGTGATGTATTTTAACCACTGTAAAAATTTTACTGTGTTATTTTCAAAATTCCGGAAAATGGATTTCTGAAAATATCTCTTAGTCCTTTTGAGCCGTGGAAGTGATAAACAGGTGTTTGCTTTCTTCCCAACCAAGGGCTTCGGATCAGCGCTCCCAGCTGTCAATCAACCGTTGCTATGGTAACACACTTCCTGCTCAAGGCTCACTGTCTAAAGAGGCACACATAATAAAAATTTCCAATGCTAACTTTTTAAGTTTTAAACCGATTCAAATGGAATTTTGGGAGTAAGCTTCTGTAATCCAATTATAGTAAATGTAAAAATTTCAGCCACTTTTGTGAAAAATTCGCAAAGATAGTTTTCTTATTTTTTATCATAAGTAGCCGAAGTCTCTTGAGGGGTGGGCCGGAAGCAAGCGTCTTAATGCAATAAACAAGGAGCAGATGAATGTGTTGTTCAGGCATACTCTTCACTGGTGGATGCCAGCTGACTTGGTAAACACGCGACCCCCTTGCAAATGCTAAATGTCTCTTCTTTCCCCTTCTGTTGTTCTCAGTAGTTGTCGGACGGACATCAAGCTCAGGGCTAGAGAATGCATCAAGCTCCCCTTCCCTAACAGACCCGCTAGTAATCATCCAATTTTATTGCACTGGAAGTAGTGCTTCCCCCCCCCCAGCCAAATTAGGATTTGGGCACATCCGAAACACCACTGTAGCCGGCGGTTTCTTTGAGAACAGAGGAGAGGAACTTAAAAAAATTAAGGGGTAACAGTCAGTAACACGATTTCCTAAAAGGGCATTTTTTTTAAGCACTAATTTCAAATTTCAAGGCTTTTCAAGACAGCATTAAAAAAATACCGTTTTTCCAGGATATTCCAGGCCTTGAAAACGTTATCATGATTTTCCAGGACTTTCCAGGTTTTCAAGCACGCGTGCGCACCCTGTGTATTGCGACCACATTCACCGTATAGGTTGGTTGGTTGGTTGGTTTTTGTGGCGCAAGGGCCATGTTTGGCCAAAGAGCGCCAGACACAAGACAAACAAACAGTATTAAAAACGTGGTAACAAAGTTAAAAACTGGATGATCACATAAAACTGAACAATGAGAATGATGGAAGGGCTAAAAAAGATAATGAAACAAAACAGTATTTAAAAAATGGTACAATGGTTAAAAACTAACTGATTAAGTAAAACTGAGGAATGAGAATGATGATAGGGCTAAAATCTAGATACGTTTAAAAAAGTCAGTTTGTTTTAAAAATGAGAAAACAGCGACAGTATCGCAGTGGTCATTCAGGAGCCGCTGCAGTGTAGCAGCATCCTCAGTCAACAAATGAGAATGAAAGAAATGAAATCGCACAACACGAAAACGAACACAACTACACAAAAGATGAGACAGTGAGTCGGCAGTTGCATCGTCTCACACATCGGTGCAGTGTCGCCACACAGCAAAAAGCGGTGAGTGAAACGACAATGCCCAATGCGGAGACGCGCAAGCACCACTTCTTCCCTACGGTTCCGACGAACTGAGGATTTCCAGATTCCAAGAATAGGTTTTATACGATGCAGTTTATTTTCCACCTCTTGGTCCCACAGACCCTGCCACGTTCGCTTAATATGGTCGTGAAGAAGAAAGCGGAAATCCCGGTGAAACAGTGGCAAGACTGTGATGACCAAAGAGGAAGCAGATCTAGCAGCCGCATCAGCACACTCGTTACCGGAGATTCCAACATGCCAGGAATCCAGCAAAAGTGAACATGAAAACTGGCCCCGAGCAAACGACGAAGGAACTGTCTCACATCCAAGAGAACAGGATGGTCACCGCAATCTGAAGATGACAAAGACTGCAAGACACTTAAGGAATCTGTATTGACCATAGCACGATGATGAGAACTCGACTGAACATGGAGAAGGGCGAGATACACAGCATGCATCTCCGCCGAAAACACTGTGGCCTCAGCTGGGATCCGCGCTACTGACACGTCATCCACACAGACAGCTGCGGATCCAACGACTCCATGCATCTTGGAGCCATCAGTGAAAATGGGAGTGTATTCAGTATTGAGGGCACGGTGCTCAGCGAAGAGCTGCTGGTACGCTGACGCAGGGGTTGAGGATTTGTCGAAAGACGTAAAGGTGGTATCAACCATAACACCAAGTGGGTGCCATGGAGGATCCCCAAAGCCCCTGGTCGCTGCAACAAGTGACAAGTCGAGCTCTGCATCACGAGCTACGGCCGCCATACGAAGACCGAAGGTTGGAATGCATGAGGGCCGGTTCTCAAATAAACGAGCATGCTGGGGATGGAAAACTGCACCGTACAAAGGATGGTCTGGAAAAGACCGAAGTTTTAAGTAAAAGTGAAACGACAGCTGCAGACGGCGTAATTCGAGCGATGGTTCGTTCGCATCAGCGTAAAGGCTGGGAATCGGAGATGTTCGAAATGCTCCCGTACAAAGACGCAGCGCCTGATGATTAACAGCGTCCAAAGGCCGGAGAACGGAAGGACGAGCCGAGCCATACACGATACAGCCATAATCCAGTTTCGACCGAATTAAGGAGTGGTAAATGCGAAACAAAGAGATCCTGTCTGCGCCCCACGAAACTCTCGAAAGGATTTTTAGAATAGAAAGAGCACGCAGACAGGAAATCTTGAGCTGCCGAACGTGCGCACGGTTGACGGTCAGTCCAAGGAACTTGGTCTCCGGCAGAACTGGAATGGCTGCACGGTCTGAATACAGCTCGGGGTCAGGATGGAGGCCACGCCTCCGGCAGAAATGAACAGACGCTGTCTTGTCGGGAGAAAGAACGAAACCATTGCTATTCGCCGCTTTAAAAATCTGATTAATTGCAGACTGCAACTGCCTTTCAATAAAACGCATGCTTGATGACGAGTAGAAGATGTGCAAGTCATCGACATACACGGTAGCCGAAACCGCAGGAGGAAGATTTGTGAGGAGACAATTAATGCGCAGGATTAACAATGTGACAGATAAAATGCAACCTTGAGGAACACCTTGTTCTTGATGGAATGTTGCCGATAGCGTCGTACCCAGGCGCACCTGGAACACCCGATTGCAAAGAAAATTTAAAATAAATGTCGGAAGATTTCCTCGCAATCCGCATGCGTGGAGGTCACGAATAATCCCGTGCCGCCACGCACGATCATAGGCTTTCTCGATGTCAAAGAATACCGAAACCAGGTGCTGCCTACGCAGGAACGCCTCGCGCACAGATGTCTCAAGGTGCAGGAGATGATCGTGAGGTGAACGATGACGCCGAAAACTGCTTTGTGATGGTGAAAGTAAGTGATGATGTTCTAAAAAATGAATTAATCGTGAGTTAACCATGCGTTCGAGAACTTTACACAGACAGCTAGTGAGAGCAATTGGGCGATAACTAGAGGGAGACTTAGGATCCTTGCCAGGTTTCAGAAAAGGTAGAACAAAAGCCTTACGCTAAGACTCCGGGGAAACTGTGTTCTAACCAGATGCGATTGTATAAGATTAAAAGGTTCTCGAGAGACGACTGCAAGAGATGACGGAGCATGTCGTAGTGGATGTCATCGGGACCGACAGAAGTAGCCCCGGACCGATGCAGAGCCCCACGAAGTTCACACATGCTGAAGAGGGAGTTATAACTAGTGTTAATATACAGCGCAAAAGAGATTCTCTGGTGTTCCGCGGTGAATTTAATCCTATGAAAGGAGGACGGATACGCCAGATCCCTCGAAACGGAGGCAAACGCCTTCCCCAAACAATCTGCAATCTCCCCGACTTCAGCATATGTGCAGCCGTTACTCTCGAGAATGGCAATCTGGTGAGAGCTGTAGTTACCCCAGATCTTACGAATCTTGTCCCACACACTTTTCGAACTGGCACGTGAAGTGAGAGATGACACATACTGGATCCAAGACTCCCTCTTGCTACGTCAACGCACCAACCGAGCATAGGATTTAGCTCGTTTAAAAGCAACGAGATTAGCATCAGTTGGATAACGCCGAAAAGTAGACCAGGCCTTATGTTGAGCTCTCCTAGCCGCTGCGCATTCAGGGTTCCACCAAGGTTTCGGAATTCTGGGGAGCTTCGTAGATGTTTTAGGAATTGATAGATCAGCTGCCTGAAGAATACAAGTTGTGACTTTAAGTACAGCTGCGTCGATTGACTCTTGGGTCACCATTTCAGAAGATATCACAGCGGACGATGTGAAGACCTCCCATCTGGCACGATCCATCCTCCATCGAGGTGGGCGGGATACAGAAGATGGCACGTTTGCATGGTGCCAGAGGACGATTGGGAAGTGGTCGCTCCCGTGGAGATCCTTACACACCGTCCACGACCAGTCAGCAATAATCGATGGTGAACCCAAGGTCAAATCGATCGCACTGAAGGATCTTGTCGGCTCATGGAAGTAAGTGTCAGCACCGGTGTTTAAAAGGCACACAGAGGCCAAGCACAGAAGAGACTCTATGCGACGACCTCTCGCGCTAGCGCTGACACTACCTCGCAAAGGATGATGAGCATTAAAGTCACCCAAAAGAAGGAAGGGTGAAGGCAGCTGATCAATCAAGCTCTCCAGAACAGAGACGCTAACATCCTCATCCGGTGGCAGATAGACACTGCAAACAGTAAGAGGCACAGGCATAGAAATACTAACTGCCACGGCCTGCACAGTTGTGGAAACCGCGACGGAAGATACCGGAAACCCTGTGAGGGACGAGAATAGCGACACCCCCACAGGCTATATTTCCAGATGAGTTATCTGTCCGAAATGCACTGTAGCCTTGAACTGAAAGCAGGTCAGATGGTTTAAGTTTTGTCTCCTGGAGACAAAGGCACGCCGGAGAGTACAAATAAAGCAGATGTTTCACGTCATCAAAACTGGTGCGAAAACCTCGGCAGTTCCACTGAATTATTGAACCCATTGGTAAAAATGAAATGAAAAAGGAAATGGTTAAACTTGGTCAGCCTCCATTTCCTCTGATGAGCGTTCCCCCAGATTTGGGGGTGTGTGACCAGGGGCCAAGATTGGTGAATGCTTTGTCCCAAGTGTCTTAGCGGGATTTGCTCGGCGTTGATTGTTTGGCTGAGACTTTGAAGGAGAAGAAATGCTCCTCTTATCCTTGACCTTGGTGTTGGTGTTAGTGTTGGCGTTTTTGCCAGAAGAAGTGGCCTGAGTTCCCTTGCTGGTGTTGGAGTGAGTCTGCTTCGGTGAAGTGGCGGGTGCCGCTTTCAGACCCCTAGCGCGCGATTGGAGTGCCTCCAGTCCGGCTGCGAGGATTTCCTCCACATTGAATGGACATTTAGGGGGATCTGAATGTCGGTCTGAATGGCAACCGTAGATTTGGCACCCACCACTGAAGCGTATGATCACCGATCAGATGTAACAGGAACCACTCTTCTTCTGGCCTCAGGATAGGAAATATTTCCCACCGTTTTGAGCCTTTGGATTTCCTTCTCCTCCTTCCACTTGGGACAATCTTTGGCTGATGCTGGGTGTGAACCCTTGCAGTTCACACAAAACTCGGCCACACATTCTGAAAGTAGATGCTCTGTGGCACCACAGCGTCCACACCTAGGAGTACTCCTACATGACTGCTGAGAGTGGCCGTACAACTGGCACCTAAAACATCTCAATGGGTTAGGAATGTACGGTCGTACCTCGAGGTGGAGATACCTTGCCTTGATGGATGTAGGCAGGGAAGGGCTGTTGAATGTCAAGATGATGTTCCAGGATGGGACAAACTGCCCATTCCTCCTGAAAGAAATACGCCGCACACCCGTAACATGTTGGCTCCTCAGTTCTTCAAGAAGTTCATCCTCGGTACATTCAATAAGATCCCGAGAGGAGACAACACCTCGAGATGAATTTAGGTAACCGTGTGGTGTTATTTTGACAGGAGTCTCGAGCAGCATGCTGGTGTTGATAAGTGTGGAACTGTAGGCCACAGTAGACATCACAACAAGAAGATCTCCAGACTGGAGCTTCTTGACACTCTTAGGAGAGCTTGCGATTGATTGAAGTGCTTTATGGATCCAAAATGGACTTTTGGCACTCAAAGGCTTTGAAGGGTCCAATGAGTGCACAAAAAAGAATCTAGCATTGGAAACATCAGCGACAATTTTTTTGGCGGAAGGACCTGAACCTTCCTCCATACCTCTTTTAGTTTTGGGTTCATGGGAAATTTCATTAAGAGCCATGAAAAAAATAAAGGATTCATCCGCCAACTTCCCCACCCACAATCGAGCCCAACATGGGAGAACCGGAGGTCCGCAAGCCCAAGTGGACGCAGGACACGGCTCTAGGGATAGCAAGCGGATATAGCAAGTTGATAGGGCAGACATGCGCTCGGCGAGCACCCAGACTTTCCCATGCCTGGGGAACACCCCTTTGGTATGCCCACCCTATCCCCAGACTCACCCTGTCGTACAAGACGACAAGCCGTTAAAGGTCTGGGCTCCACTCGGCCACAGACCTCATTGACTAGGAGTGGGTTAGTTCCCTGCCGCCCGTTTAGGGTGAAGCAGGGGGCAAAGAGGAGTGTTGGCAACTGGCGACAACAACACCCAGGCCTCCAGAAACCTCAGCCTCCAGCATCCCCTTTTCCACCTTACGGGTCACCGCACACGGCAAACGTGCAGGTAGGTCTAGCTAACCAGCTCGGAAGAACAAAGAAAGGAACATGAAATGGAGAAGACAGGATAGAAAACGAGAAACTATAATCCAGAGCTGGCGCTTAATCACAACCTCAGCAGCCTACAACTGAGGCGGGTTCGTGTCAAGTGAAAAAACAAAAAACATAAAAATGTGAAAATCATCACATATAGTACATGTCGGCTCGGGCCGTGGGGACGCCATCCCCCAACAGCTGGATGAACAGCTGTCCCTTTGGTGATGTAATCGTACAAGACAAAAAAGAAAGATGTTCCGTCACAAGGTCAGCTCGAGCCGTGGGGGCGCCGCTCCCCAAATAACCGGAAAACCGGTTATCCCCGTGCGGGGCATTCACCGTATAGGAGCAACATCTCACAATACTCAGCATTGGAATATTTCTCCATGACCGCGAGATTTGACACACACTTCGGGAACTCCCTTTTATACCTGCCGAAAAGGTATTACGTTCCATACTTATTTGCATATTACAGAAATTGCATGCGACTTTGCATACCGATCGCGGGTTGAGTTGAGTTGGTTAGTCGATGCAAGACGAATTGTCACGATCGCCACAGATTACATTCGTTTCTTACAGACAGTGACTATAGCATGGACCCAACGAGGATCGAACTAAAGTCCTATCGCATGTGAAGAGCGCGCTCTGCCACGAGTCGGGCTGGTGCTTTGCAGAAGGCGATATTATCTCCTTTCTGACACGTTTTGTGACGCAACAGTGTTCGACATCGCAAATAAACAAATGAGCATTGTATGCATTCTATTCTTAGCATTCATGTGCACAAGGTGTCTTTTCGTACTAAATCGATGCTGCTCTACAACTTTGTAATTGACTATTTTGCCGTATCTTGTATAGTTTTTGAGATCGGCATGCTAACTCCTGACTTTGCCGCTAGGAGGCGCTGTAAGCTGTCTCATTGAATAGCGCATAGCCACTTTACTATACCTAGACACCGTTTTTATGTTAATAGCTGCCGGCGTTCGAAAGTTACAGAGCTGAGAAAGGACTTTACTGGGCACCCTGTATATCACTTTAAATTCAAATGCAATCTACCCTTGAGGAAGAAGGGGGTCCGGACCCAAGGAACCCCCCCACACACACACACTTGGCTAAACTTCTGAATTGGGACTACATATATTTTGCAGGTGCTATCATGGGAGTCGTTAGATCTAAGAGGTCTGTTAAAAAAGTTCCCGAGCTTTTCTGATAGCATGCTAACATGATATAACACTGATGTAAGGTAGGTGGCGCTGCATAGCAGTAAGCTTGACAAGTAAACTCTCAATTACCATGTCTTTCTATTATGATTAGTCATCATGCTACATCTCTTTAAGAGCTTGTTGTGCATGTTCTGCAATTTTCAAGATGGACGAGTTTCACGAGCAGCATATTAACATCAAATTTTGTGTCAAACTTGGAAAAGTGCTTACTGAGATTCATGAAATGACGAAACAAGTTTATGGTGATCAGTGCTTAAGCCGTATACAGTGTTTAAGCGATTCAAAGGTGGCTGACAGTCAACTGATGATCACCATTCAGGGCAGCCCTCAACATCAACTGATGACACTTACGTAGACCAAGTGCGCAAAATCCATACATGAGACTGACCAAGGAACAAAAAAGTTGAACTTTTTAATCGGGCAAAAAGAATCAGAAAATGCGACAAGAAAGTGTGAATATAAAGCAGCATGAGCAAGATGGAATTGTTCACTGTATTCAAAATATAAAATTACTGAATTCAAAACAAAATAAAGTGATTTTAAAAGACACTGCTTCAAACACATACCTTTTTTTTTTTTTTTTGTACTTGCTAGAAAATCAGCTCAATTTTCCTCTTGTGTTGCTCTCTTCTCAGCAAGTTCCATGGCCATATTTGTTTTCTGTCGACTCCGCAGATGCACAGCAATCTTTGCTTAGTTTTTCTTTCTGTTGATATCATTCTCTTCCTATTTCTTCACCACTTTTCTTTCCTCATCCCCTTTTTTTCCCTCAGATGACAATAATTTATCCATCATGCTGAAAGAACTTTCAGCCTGAGGGACAAATGCATGATATCAAAGCTTTCACTACTTTAGATAAACGGTGTGACTTTCAGAATATGAATACTTTTGAACACCATGCATCAATTCTAACAAATTTCCAAACTCAGTCACTTCTGTTTTTGGAAAATTTCCCCTCCCTTATCAAGCTTAAGTGCAGACATTTATGGTCGGGAAAGTAACACTTAACAACAATACAGGATAGTGAGAACATTGCGGGAAGAAAAATAAAATGTGATTTCGGGAGAAATATTCGCTCTGACGGACTTTCATTTTCGGAAACTTCTTCCTCCATTTTTAGGTTGAAATGCAGTATTTGTGGAACAAAGGGATATTTAAGAACAATACTGGGCAGAAGGAACAGCGCAAGAAAAAAAATAAGTTTACAGGAGAAATGTTCGCTGCATCTAACTTCTGTTTTCGAAAGACTGAATCCGGTCGTCGAACGAAAAACGAATCCCCCACCATTGCCCCCCAAATTTCTGTTCAGTTGTGCATTGATCTCGAGAATACCCAAAATGATAACGGAAATGGCGGAATTCTTCGAATCCACGGAAGAATCTCATGTCTAAAGACTACAAGGAAATCTTCGCGCCATCTTAACTTCCGTTTTTGGAAATTGTTGCCCACAGTTTCATGCGGAAATACAAACATTTATGCAATAAAATTATATTTAATAACAATACTGGGATCGGGCAACATCGTGAGAAAAAAGAAATTACGATTACGAGAAAAATCATCACTCCATTTAACTTCAGTTTTCGAAAGTTTTGATGACTCAAAAAAAAAAAAAAAAAAAAAAAAACGGAATTTTGCGAATCCGCAGAAAAATCTCACATTCAAATCATCGATTGACTGTTCCAAAAATTGCAGATTGCAACATTTTAAGTAGATCGTGTGATCACATTCTGACTGAAAAATTGGAAATGCATTGCTGTTAGTACGTGACTTCTCTGCCAAAACAGAGACAACTGTGCTTCTTCGGCCTCCCTACTCTTTTGACCCCCCCCCCGACTCTTTTCCTGTTTTCACAGTTAAAATCCACTTTGAAATGACAAAGATTGACACAATTGATGACATCAAGAAAAATTCACAAGCAGACCTACATGCAGTCCAGAAGAAAGCCCATCAGGACTGCTTCAAGAACTGGATATGGTGTGTTGGGGAGAAGTGTATCAACCAACGAGGAAAGTACTTCGATGGCAACAAGGCTGAATAAATTGTAAGTACACCCAAAAAAATAAATTGGGAACTTTTTGAACAGACCTCATATCTGCCCTCATCACTGCTTCTGCAGCTTTTTTTACACTGACAAGAGAAGCCTTTCAACTGTCACTCTCCAAAATTGAAGAAACGCCGCCCCGGTGGCGCAGTGGTCTAAGGCGTTGGCCTCTGATCATTCGTCCGAAGGGGTCCGGGTTCGAATCCCGGTGAGGCATGGATGTTGTGTTTTGTCTTACGGCACTGGCTCTCTCCCTTCCCTGGAACCAGTGACCCTAAATTAGGGACGGGCGACTGCTTATAGCCCATTGAGTTGCTCACGGTGGTCGTTAAACCTCCAATCAAAAAAAAAAAAAAAAAAAAAAAAAAATTGAAGAAACGTGGCTAGGATATAGTACTAAGGGCAAACACCAATGGGCGTATTTCCGTTTTGGCCCAAATGAACAGACAAAGGTGAACGAAAGGTCTGAAAATTGCCTTAGAGCAGAAGTGGAGAAAATCATCGAAAGTATCAATGAACAATCAATGGCAGTAGAAAAAATTCAACATGTTCTTATATCCGTGGATAAAAATTGGATACTGTGAAAGTGATGACGCTTCTTTTGATAATGTTCAGCGTATTTGTTTTTCAGATATCAATGAAAATTTTCAGTACTGTGATAACTTTGGGATCTTGCGTTGTTCTCATTGTTCCAAATTATTTTGCTTTGGTCATGTGTTCATTTACACCTGTAATAAAAGTTTCTGTTGCTTTTTGTATGACATGAGCTTATTTTGAATCATGGGGACATAGCTGATATTTGGAATTACATATCATGCACTACAACATGTGTTAGAAAATCATCGAAAGCAAAGGCGTTGGTCAAAATGGCAATGATTTTTTCCACTTGTGCTGTAAGGCCATTTTCAGACCACTTGTTCACCTTTGTCAGTTTATTTGGGCCAAAACGGAATCACACCCATTGGTTTTTGCCCTTAGTACTATATCCTGGCCACATTTCTTCAATTTTGGAGAGTGACAGTTGAAGGCTTCCCTTGCGAGCTGCCAGTTTGTTAGGTATACCTTCCCTTGTCGCATAAATGGCTCATTCCAATATGTAAAACACCCAATGAGTGTTGTGTGCAGTATAAATCAGGCAGACCAGGTTGAACATCAGCATTCAAATGAGGATTACTATCTGATCAATAAGAAGTGGTGCACACGTCTGAAGGTCACTGGCATTTGCAGCCCTATCCGAGACATCAAAGCCGAAACAGTGGTTATAATGGGTAAGAGACAAGATTTGACCCTCTTGGAAAAGGGTACAGACCTGCCAGGTTTTACGATTTACCTGTAAAATTTATGGAAATGTGACTTATTTTACGGGCAAACTGTTAATTTTACGGATTTAGTGATTCTCCCACATTTTTTTCTTCTAATGATTTTGCATCCACCATTAGAACTTTGTTTTTAACTTAATACCGTAATTTCCATCGTATAATCCACAGATTATCTGCTAAAAAAGTTTAAAATATAGGTTCTGCGGATTATACGCCGATGCAGATAATATGCTGATTAAAAAAAAAAAAATTTATGGCCCTTTGATTTTTAAAAAAATCTGCAAAATAATTGTGCAGAAGGGGGGGGGGGCATATAATTGGAAAAGGAACTTCCTGGGAAAAAAATTCCTTCAGTTCAGGAGTTTGTATGGAGTGGCGAGGAAGGGTGTCCTAATAAACGATCAGAAAAGTTGTGGGGAGGGACGGCAGGGGTCATTTCGTATCGTTGAGGACAACTCTGACAGTTATGCCATCTCTGTTTTTGGCAACCAGCCAATGAACATACACACAGCGCATGCTGCATGAACCTATGCGTTCTGCCTTTCGGATTTGGATATCATGTGCGCCATGCCTTCTATTTAGTTTGTCCTTTGCCGTTTTGACCAACGCCTTTGTTGCTGATGTTTTCCTTCATTGCTATTCATGATGTCTTTGAAAAGGAAATGTTTCAGTTACACTGCCGAATTTAAACTTAAAGGGGTGGGCATAGTTGAGGATATGACCGTGTCACTGCGTGATAGTTTTGAGGTCAGAAAACAATCACGCAGTAACATGCGGAAAGCCGCTTTGTTGCGATCTAAAATGTAAACAAATCCGTCAGTAAATTCTGCGGGAGAATTCATGGAAGTCTAGCTCTATTTTTTATTGGCCCACGTATAAACCGATAACCTAAATCTGAAAGCAGGATTTCCTCCAAGAACGTTTGACTTATACACTAGTACATACGGTATTTCTATGACTTGTTCTGTATCAGAGTTTCGTCATTGGTGTGATGCAATACTCTGGAGCTGCATTGTCGTGATCAAGGGATGCCACACCACTGAGATTTATCTGTCCGGAGATAAAAATATGAAAAAGTAACCTTTAAAAATGAATTTCTTCATTTAATAAAATCATTTTTTTTTTTACTCGTTCAGACTCCTGGATCATTATGTGACTACTTCCGTTTTAACATCTATTATGTACGTATTATACAGCGATTTTTTTGCAGAATGTCACAGTCTGTGGATTATACGAAGGAAAACAAATTTTATGTGAATTTCGCGGTCTGCGGATTATACGCTGGTGCGGATAATACAACGAAAATGACGGTACATTTAAAATAAAGCGCTGATGTAAGTTACAAATAAACTTTTGAGTTACATGTGTTTTTGTGGAAAAAATTTGTCCGTAGTTTTCCCACATGTTTTAGGGTTATTGTTTTGTGCCACATAAAGCGAATTGCCCCAGCTAGGCTTGTTTATCTCTCACCAAGTTTACCCTCTCCCCCTTTTCAAGTAATGCACTGTTCATCCCCCAGTAGCAACTTCTCAAGTACACTGGCGTGGGGTGTCTTGGAGCACCTGTCTTTATTACTCCTAGATCGAAATGCTATCTCAGAACATAGTTAGCATTAAAAAAAATTTCAAATGTATTATAAATCTGTTAATCTGTTGAATTTTTGAGTTCAAACCTATACCCAACATAACAAAGTTAAACAAAAGTTGCAAGTTTTGTGAAATTAAAAATATATTTGGCATGGTTTTGTAACTTTTTCTCTGCATACCTGCCAACTTCCAGAAACTGAAATCCGTAAAAAAAAAATTCATCGATATTTTCGATTAGATTACTTACCTAGCATATTGATTAAATGTAGCAAACACATGATTAAAAGTAGATATGTTACAGAAACCAAGTATTAACTTTTAATCGTTGCTTTACTACAGAACACTATTATCTTTGCGTGCTAATTTCTTAAATAAAAAGGTATCACACATGTGCCGTTTCAAAATTAAGAATTCCATCTAAATCAGTCCATTTTCACAGAAATTATTGTGCGAAAATTCTGACGAATGAATCTCGCGCGCTGTCCCCCACGAGTGCTGAACTGATAATCATTTTCAATAGGATTGGTCCACTACGCGTCCTGAACAGCATTCCAAAATTTCGTCACGTTGGGATATCAATTTGGGCTCAAACATTTCGCAGATTTAAAATCCGTTTGAGTTTTTTTTTCTATGATAACTATGTTCTCAGATAGCATTTCAAACCGGGGATAATCAAGACCAGTGCTCCAATGCTGGACACCCCACGCCAGCCTACTGAGAAGTTGCTACTTCTCAGACTTGGGGACGAACAATGCATTATCTGAAAAGGGGAGGGGGGGGGTAAATATAGTGACAGATAGACAAGCCCAAAGCTCGAGCAGTTCAGAGTATGCACAGCGCAAGCGTTAGTGTTTGAAATTATGCAAAACGATAACCTAAAACATTTGGGAAAACTATGTTTTCCCACATAAGCACATGTAGCTGAACAGAAGTTTATTCCTAACTTACATCCGTGCTTTATTTTAAATGGATTAAGTTAAATAAAAAAGTTCGAATGGTGCTGCAAAATCACCAGGAGAGAAAAATCTGGGTGAAACGCTAAATCCGTAGAATTAACATCTTGCCCGTAAAACAATTTGCATTTCGCAAATTTTACGGGTAAATTGTAAAACCTGGAAGGTCTTACAAAAGTAAAATCTGGAAGGTTTGACCTAATGAAAGAATGAGGTGTAACAGGAAAATAAGTCCAATGTTCATTTGACTCTGTGCTTTTCCAGCAATGCTTTATTTTCCTGGTCCGTTAGTTAGCAAGTTTTCTACGCTTTCCAACCATAGGTTGAGGAAGTGTAATATGTTCCAAGCTTTGTCCGTCCGCACGATAATTTGCATGATGTCTTAGCTGGATTTGATGAAATTAGTATGTTGGGATCCATACTAATTTGGCAAATCCCTATTGAAAATGGTCAAAGGTCAGGACACGGGAGCGGAATTCATTCTTCCGCCCTTTTGCGTGATGACTTGTGTAAAATCAAAGCATGATTGCGGTGAAATTTTGGCACACTGTTCAGCACCCATAGTAGATCAATCCCACAGCTGTAGTGAATAAAGTTGTTCTTCATCTTTTCACTTTAAATTACACCTACACGAGCTTGTCCTCTCACATTATCCAACACTCCAGACCACACACTCACCGTACCATTCACTACTTCTGTCCCAACTTCCTTCTTTTTAGCTGTTGAAAACAAAAAGACTTGTTCTTTCCCTCAACAATACCAAGTTGTGTCTTTGTAATCAACGAAACAGTGCATCAGTGTAATGTGATCAAATTAATTTTTCGTGCATATTTTTCACACTGGTTATGTATTGTGATAGTTTTAACCATTATACCTACAGTTAGGTACTGTGTTTAGTGTGAAAAGAGTGATATAGTTTGTAATTTTTATACCCATAATGGATTGTTGGCTGGACTGCAACTATAAGCAACAATGACGGTGAAATATGAATTAATGGGGAGCATAAAAATTAAAATCTTCAATATTTGTCTCAAGCTGACCTTCAAGACCATAATATACATTCAACTGGTCAAAATTCTTATACAGTATATACAGGTAGTCACGATATTGACATACATTAAATACTAAAAAGAGGAAATATAGTGAGGATTACATTAAAATTAGCTTTTCATTTATTTGAGATAAGGACTATTGTTGCCTCCAATGTGTCATCTGAGAAGAAATGCTCACAAATGCTCAGCAGCATCAGCTTACACTTTCCTGTCATCATTTAAAAACAATACCACAGTCATGAAAACAGATTAGATGATTTTTTAAAGCAGAAAACATCCAAGAACTCAAAGTATCTAATATTGATCTGTATAGTTTACTTGGCAATCAAGACACTGAAAAAGCAACTGAAACATTATAGTTGATAAAAAGTATTTGACATTATTATTGGCTGCTGCTCTATCTCGAAAAAAAAAAAAAAAAAATCTAATTGATATTTCGACCGATTCTGGACATCAAACATTATTCACGAGTGAAAGTCTTATACATCTTTGGCTTGTGTTGAGAAAAGGATATCCATCATTTAACTACAAAGCTGTTAAAATCTTTTTGCCATTTTCAACTACTTGCATATGTGAGTGAGTGGTTTCAACCTGCACCTCGTTTAACTCAAAATACTGAAATAAATTTGATGCAGAACTAGATCTGAGACTATGTCTGTCTTCTGTGAGGGGAAATCAAATATTACAATGCTGTTTAATTTAAAAAGTCCAGAAACATAATTAAATTTTTGAATTATTTTGATTTTTAAGTATTAATATTATGTAACTGCCACATGCAGTCTTTACCTTGTATTTCTTATGATTTATACTATAGAATATTCCTGAAATAAATACATTTTTACATTAAATTACTTTTAATTTTGAAATACCTCATTATAGCATTGGTAATTATTTTATTTTATTTTATTTTATTTTACCTTTTACTGATGTGATTTTGCCTAGTTGCTGGTATTCCTTACATAGGCTCTCTCTACATATAAGGGATTTCTCTGAATGAAACCATAGGTACTGGAAACATTTAATAATGTGCGCACAACTACTATGCAACTTATGTAAAGTTAACAGGCATAGGGGTTTACAAGTCAAAAGAGGTTGCGAACAGCTGGCCTAGAATGACGTACCAATACAGGACATTCCAACCTTTCTACTGAATTCATGTTAGACTCAGAACTTGTATCCAAGTATTGTGGTGGTAACATCCAATATTAATTTGACAATGTAAATGTATTTCATTCACATCCTCAAATAACTTACTGCAATTCCTGTTGTATAATTTTGCCAATTTTTGATAAAAACCAAATCACTTTTTCATGGTGTTCTAGTTTGCCCATTTCCTTTAAGCATATCTAAAACTAAAAAGAATCTGAAATTTAAAATATTTGTCACTGAACCTTTTTTCGTTGTAATGATATGTGCCAAACATTATGAAAACTGGTGTTCAAAATATATGGTTTAAAAAAATCCGTGCACCAAGCAAACTGTTTTGTAAGGGATTGTCCTAAATTAGTTTTACAGCACATGAAATTCCTAATAAATGAACATACCTAGCAACATTCCTCTCTGTACCAATATCTCCATTAACACAGAAATTATGATCTATTCCAATACCATGAATTCTGGTCATTATTTCTCCAATTTGTTTTGGTTCACGAAAGTCGAAACTTGTATTCTGTACTGGTAATATTGCACCTGAATAAAGGACAGACAAAAAGACAAATATTTTAGAAAACATGTTTAAACAAGTATACTTCAGGATAAAAAAACATCATTATCTCAGTTGAATTGAGCTTATTTGTCTTATTCAAAACAACTTGCTCAAGGAAAAACATAAAATAAAGTAAAAGTGAAACAAAGCCCAGATACATACAACATATCATTAAGCTGTTCTGTGGTTCACATGTTAGCTCCTCAAAAAAAAAAAAAAAAAGACAATCTGCCAAAAAAATATTTAACTAATGAAACTAGAATTTACTTACTGTTGCTGTATCAAATGTCTTTATTTACAGTGATCTCAGCAGCTTGAGCTTCACTGACATGTCCATCACTCATCGCACACAAGACATTATGTATTTCATACTCATAATCTATTTCTCATGCAGACATTCCTGAATCTGGTCCTCCCATGATTTCCTTGGCCTTCCTCTACCTTTATTTCCTGCCACTTGGGCTGAAAGAATTTATCTTGGTAAGCATCTCATCACATATTCTTTCAACATGGCCAAACCACCTAAGAATATTATTCTCCACCTTACTAACATTTTACCTCACATTACAGATCTGCAACAGATCTTCCTTCCTCACATGATCAGAGCGGGTCTTGCCACAAACCACCAGTAAGTAACACATTTCTCCAGCACACAAATGACTCCTATGCCTCTTCTACAGTATCCAGGTTTCACTGCTGTACATCAGAGTAGGAACAATTTCATTTTCAAATACAGTCATTCAGGACTTTTTTGAGAACCCATCATTCCTGTGAAATCCTCCTAAAGCAGCTATGACTTTCAATGAAAAATTCACTCGCCGACTAATTTCACCATCAAATTTATTCTCTGTGTCAAAATGTTTCTCAAATATACAAACCCATTTATCTGGTCATTACTATGCCTTTAGACTTATCTTGCATTCAGTTCTAACTCCCCACTCAAAAACTATCTTTAGTCTTCCCTTATTTATACTCAGTTTGAATTTTTGTGTTCAGGCAAGACACGTTCTGATCGTGCGAGGAATGAAGATGTGTTGCAGTTCTGTAATGTGAAGCAAAATGTTGTTAGCAAGGTGAAGACTAATATGCTTCAGTGGTTTGGCCATGTTGAAAGAATGAGTGATGAGATGTTTACTAAGAATTATTTTTAGCCCAAGTGGCAGGAAGGAAAGGCAGAGGAAGGCCAAGGAAGTCGCGGGAGGTTCAGATTCAGGAGTGTCTGCATGAGAAAAAGATTATGAGTATGAAGTATAAAAGGTCTTGTGTACATCGTGTGATGGACATCAGCAAAGCCAGAGGTGTGTCAAGATCGCTGGAAATGGAGGAAGTTTGATACGGCAACAGTAAGTAAATAATTGGTTAAAAATTTATCTGGTAGCTTGTATTTCTTTGTGGAGTGAGCCTCTGAATCTCAGAGAACAGCTTAATGATATATACATGTTGAATTTCATACAAACTTTATACATTCAAGACAACATACTCTACAACTCACTTTTGCTCTCTGCCATCAGGGACTGTGTCATCAGCATACAGCAATCTGCACACATGGATATTACCAAGACATAAACCAGTATATTGTCCATTTTGGCATCACGCATGCATGCATCCATAGATACACTGGCGTGCAAAAATTAAGGACGAGATGGTTTTTCGAATGTAACGTCGTGCAGAAGTGCTCCACATCGATTCTAATCATACCATAAGATCCCCAAGATGTAAGAATATGGGACAAGTGAGCAA
Source organism: Macrothele yani (assembly GCA_039090855.1). Lineage (NCBI taxonomy): Eukaryota > Metazoa > Arthropoda > Arachnida > Araneae > Macrothelidae > Macrothele > Macrothele yani. The sequence continues at coordinate 66,663,212 of CM077016.1, read as the reverse complement.
AACCGTCCAAACAAGGAATCAAAGGATACAAAGGCACTTTATTGAAAAGGTAGCTTCGAGCACAACTGGACAGAAGACAGAAACATCCATGTGACAGGCGGCTGCCAAGAAAAATCCAGTCTTTAGTAGGGGATATGATCAGCCCTGACTGCGTTGCAGGATTTACAACGTCTGTCCATGCTGAGGACGATGTTGTCAAGGAGCTGTTGAGGCATCGCGGCCTGTTCCTCTTATAGCGCCAATCGCAGCTGCGGAATTGTTGCTGGCGGCTGGTGACGTGCTGCCAAGCGTCTCCCGAGAAGGTTCTACACGCGTTCGATTGGATTTAGGTCCGGGATCTTGCGGGCCAATCCATGCGTTGAATATCTTCACTCTCCAACAGCTCTGCGACAGCCACTGTATGATGAGGTGTAACGTTGTCGTCCATGAAGAGGAACTCAGGACCCACAGCACCTCTAAACAGACGCACCTGAGGCAGGAGAACCTCGGTACAATAGCGGACACCAGTGACAGAACCTCCTTGGAAGATGTGAAGGTCAGTACGGCTACCAAGCATGATACCACCCCAAACTATAACTCCGCCACCTCCAAACCAGTCCCTATTGATGATGTTGGAGGTGTGATTGCGTGTTCCCTGCTCTCTCCAGATGTGTATATGTCCAGAATAGCTCATCAGACTAAATCGGCTCTCATCCATACAGAGAACTCGATCCCATTGCTGATGTGTCCAGTTCTTGTGTTCCTGGCACCACAGAAACTGCAGTCTCCGATGAGCAGGCGTTAATGGCACACACCATACTGGTCGTCGTGCAAATAGACCACCTTTGTGCGGCCTCCTTGCCATGGTAAAACGCGATAATGGACATCCAGTTGTCTGTTGCATGTGCCTTGCGATTTCTCCCGCTGTCTGCCGTCTGTCTCTTCTCGTCTGTAGGACAATATACAACGATGTCATCGATCTTTCCACGTTATTTTTAAACAACGCATAGCGACTGAAAAAATGTATTCTGGCACTGCTGGGATCGAACCCCAGAACTCTCTATAACTAGTCGAGTGCGTTCGAATTTACGCTACGGCGCCAACAATTCTCAGCGCCATGCGTGGTTTATCAGTCAGCATCTGACTACACGAATACGTATTGATGGTCTCAGCAACTGAGATGGCGTCATCTGGTGTCATTTAACGCAACAGCTATTTAATACTAGCTGATAAATTCAAAGGGCAACAGAAATGGTTAATATATATAAAATACGTGGAGATAATGTAAATGGACGATGTCATTGCTCTTTCCACATTATTTTTAAACAACGCATAGCGCCTGAAAAAATGTATTCCGGCACTGCTGGGATCGAACCCCAGAACTCTCGATAACTAGTCGAGTGCGTTCGAATTTACGCTACGGCGCCAACAATTCTCAGCGCCATGCGTGGTTTATCAGTCAGCATCTGACTACACGAATACGTATTGATGGTCTCAGCAACTGAGATGGCGTCATCTGGTGGCATTTAACGCAACAGCTATTTAATTCAAAAATAATGTGGAAAGATTTTAAAAATAACGTGGAAAGAGCGATGACATCGTCCATTTACATTATCTCCACGTATTTGATATATATTAACCATTTCTATCGCCCTTGAATTTATCAGCTAGAATTAACTAGCTGTTGCGTTAAATGCCACCAGATGACGCCATCTCAGTTGCTGAGACCATCAATACGTATTCGTGTAGTCAGATGCTGACTGATAAACCACGCATGGCGCTAAATTCAAAGATAAATTCAAAGGGCGATAGAAATGGTGTGTAGTCAGATGCTGACTGATAAACCACGCATGGCGCTGAGAATTGTTGGCGCCGTAGTGTAAATTCGAACGCACTCGACTAGTTATCGAGAGTTCTAGGGTTCGATCCCAGCGGTGCCGGAATACATTTTTTCAGTCGCTATGCGTTGTTTAAAAATAACGTGGAAAGAGCGATGACATCGTCCATTTACATTATCTCCACGTATTTGATATATATTGACAATATACAAGTCGTCCGCCACCGTGGTTGCTTGTGGACAACCACTGCTAAACTCTCGGACAGCTGTTCCTGTCGTTTGAAATGCTCTCCAAGCTCGTGAAATGATGCTGTGAGCGATACCGAACTCCAATGACGCGACCTCGGGTAAAGTCATCCAGCTGTCGTCTACTGGATTACCTGTCCTGTTGGCCATGTCACATGGTGGCAGCAACTTGACGTCGTTCAAACGGATGTACACTGTACAATATCTTTCACCGAATTGCTGAGCGTACACCACCCGTGTGCTTTATACCTTTCTGACCCCCCCCCCCCCATGTCATTCTGCATATATGCGCATGCCCTACCATACCGGACCCTAGTTTATTTCCTGAGTGATCTTTCGGTTTGTTCTGCCTGCTCGTTCCACTGTTATGCTAATTTCTCCTCTTCGTCCTTTATTTTTGCACACCAGTGTATATTAAACAGCCATGGTGACATAACAGAATTTTGTCTGACTCCTGCACCAATAGAAAACCATATACACACTGCTTCATGTCACATTTATGATTCAAACACAAGTTCAGCACCTAACATGAAATTTACAGAGATACCATCTAACAACTGAAGTTATCAGTAGTGAACAAGGAGAAAATCAGTAGTTTCAACAATTTTTCAGTAGTCAAATACAGAAATCAAAATATTTGGATTTTGGTACTTAAAAAACAAGTGTTTTGTGTAATACCTATAATTTAACTTACCTATTTACTTGTTGATATTTAACAAAATAAATAATCTTCATAAAAAGGTAAACAAAATAATCCCAGAATTTCTTGAAATGTGCACAACATGCTAGACATTTAATTATTTACTAGTTGATACTGTGCACTAGTGAAGAAAGTGATTGAAAACAACCAAAGCTTCAAGAGAGCAAAGGGACATCTGGGTAAGGGAAGAAAACAGATTATGGCTCTGAGAAAAGAAGATGGTTCTGTAACTCAAAACTATGTACTCCAGACATTACAAAAGGTACCACAGTTCTTCCAGTCCTCCCAGGAGAAGATGGAATTATCGTAGATGACATACCAGAAGCAAAGGGAGAAATTGAAACAGTACTCACCCAAGTTTTCACTCAATGCTTTAATGAAGGGAAGATTCCTGAGGATTGGAACAATGCTACAATGATCCTGCTACATAAAAAAGGTGACATTGAGGATCTCAGGAACTACAGACCTATCAGCCTCCTATCAGTGGTTTATAAAATCTTCACTAAAGTTATTTCACACCGCTTGAAGGTGACACTGGACATGGCTCAACCGAGAGAACAAGCTGGATTCAGGAGTGGCTACAGCACTATAGATCGTATCCACGTACTGAGAGAACTAATTGAAAGAGCGAGTGAATGTGAACTTCCATTATGCATGGCTTTTATCGATTATGAAAAGGCCTTTGATTCGGTGAAACCATCAGCAGTTACAATGGCTTTGAAGTCCTGCGGTATTGAAGATGCATACATTAATATTATTAATAACATCTATGAAAATGCAAGTGCAAAGATCCGGCTGTTTGAAAATACAGCACACATACAAGTAGGAAAGGGAGTGAGACAAGGTGACACCATATCTCCGAAGCTCTTTAATGCTACATTGGAGGGTGTCTTTCAGTCGCTGAGCTGGGAAAACAAGGGGATAAAGATTAATGGAGATTATCTAACTCACCTTCGTTTTGCTGATGACGTAGTCATTTTTGCAACTACCCCATCAGAGCTGCAGAGTATGACCCAGGAACTTGCTGACAAGAGTAAAGCAGTGGGATTAAAAATGAACTTTCAGAAGACAAAAGTGATGTACAATAAATGAAGATTTATCGATTGATGGGGAAAAGCTGGAGATAACCAATACCTACATTTACCTTGGACAGCAGATATCAAGTGAGGGTCACATTGATGAAGAAATTAATCGGTGAATAAAACTTGCTTGGAGAGCTTTCGGAAGAAACAGTATAAATTTTCAAGAGCAATATGCCATTATGTCTTAAAAGAAAAGTGTTTGATCAATGCATCCTTCCAGTGCTTACGTATGGTGCAGAGACGTGGACCTTAACTGAAAGAGACATACAAAGGCTACAGACAACTCAAAGAAACATGGAGAGGTGCATGCTTGGTGTAACCAGGAGAGATAAGAAGAGGAACTCGTGGATCCAAAAAATGACAAGAGTGGAAGACATTATGATCAGAGTAAAATTCCTGAAATGGCAATGGGCTGGACATATTGCCAGAAGAACAGACCATCGATGGACAGCTGAAATTTTAGACTGGATTCCAAGGGACAGGAAAAGACCCAGAAGACCACATGTGAGATGGGTGGATGGAATTCGAAAGTATGCGGGAGTAACATGGAGGAGACTGGCACAAGACAGACCGTTGTGGAAGAAACTTGGGGATACCTTCGTCCAGCAGTGGATTGATAATGGTTGACAATGATGATGATGACGAACTGAAACAGCAAAGAAAAATTTAATGACTATTGAATGTAGAGTAAAAGAAAAAAAATAAGGAGCTTAATATGCAATGACACTTCATTTGAAAATTCTTTGATCAAAGCATACTTCACCATACATAGACATTTTGACTTTTTCTATCAAAATAGCTTCTAACATTTGACTCCCTAGATTTGGTTGGGCACTCGAAGAATTAGATATAATTTTAAACACCCATACATCTCTTTGTACTGTTTCGCAAAAAAGCGAAAAAAAAAACAACAAAAAAACACCCTGCCACATACTTCCTAAGCTGTGCTGAGATCCAAAGTGTGGAACACACTGCTTCTTAATACCACCAGCGACGCACGGAGGCCCGATAAGAGACCTGTTTAAACACTGTGTCTGCATTGCAACGGGCTCGCTCGCAAAGTTACGACATCAACGACTGATCGGCTGGTGTGCGTATCTTCGATAGCGGCAATCCCTCGATGTAGCGCCTGGAAAGAAACACTGCAAGAAACTACATCAGCAGATGCCAACTTTTACGGATTTTCCGTAGTTTGTATGGATTTTCACTCTTATCTTATGGTTTTATGGAAGTCACCCAAAAAACTATGTTTAAGCCAATGCACACAATTTTTTTACTTTTTGCCGTCTTTTGGTCGATAAAACGCACATTACAGGTAGTTAGTTCCTATACGCCCTCGATGTTCTTACTTCCCTATCCAACGGAGGCGGAGCTTCTCGTACGCTGTTTGTCACGTGATACCCGTACAGCCATTTGAAAGTGCCATGCGCAAACGCCGAAAGGGAGCTCAGCTCAGCGCCTTTTACGAATTCTTTACACTGAGTACATGTGGCTTTGTGCTTGTGAAAATTCCAGTGCAAACGTTTTAACCCTTTCCGCTCTACTGTCGGATGACACCCGACATTACGAAATCGTCGAATAGGTCGGGTGTCATCCACAACGCCTATGACGCCTCTATGGCTCGTATGTCGAGGCTCGCGAGACATTTCTTTTTCACCGAATAGATAAAGAGAAATGTCATCAGCGTGTCGAGTGTCACCCACTATGCCAAGGGTGCCTCTATAGCTCTCACGTCTGCGCTCGTGAGGAATTTCTTTTTCGCCGTATACCTTGGGTGTCATCCACCACGCCGATGATGCCTCTACTGCTCATATGTAGGGACTCGCGAGACATTTCTTTATAGCTTGCATGTCAGCGCTCGCGAAGACATTTCTTTTTCGCCGAATAGGTCGAGTGTCATCCACCATGCTTATGAAGCCTGTATAGCTCGTATGTCGGAGCTTGTGAGACATTTGTTTTTCGCCGAATATCTTGCGTGTTGGGTGTCACCCTCCATATCGATGACGTCTCTACAGCTCACATGTCAACGCTCGCACGAAATTTCCCATTGCACCGAAAAGCTCGCGCGTCAGGTATCACCAGCTATGCCGATGATGCCTCTATAGCTCGTATGTCGGGGCTGGGGAGCCAAAACGGAACTTTCACTGCTAAGTTATGAGTTATGGCCTCTACTGCAGAAATATATATCTTTATTTATTTATTTATATCATCATCATCATTGCCAACCTTTATCAATCTACTGCTGGATGAAGGTCTCCCCAAGTTTCCTCCACAACGGTCTGTTTTGTGCCAGTCTCCTCCATGTCACTCCCGCATACTTTCGAATTTCATCCACCCATCTCCCATGTGGTCTTCTTCTGGGTCTTTTCCTGTCCCTTGGAATCCAATCTAAAATTTTGGCTGTCCATCGATGGTCTGTACTTCTGGCAGTATGTCCAGCCCATTGCCATTTCAGGGATTTAACTCTGATCATGATGTCTTCCACTCTTGTCATTTTTCGGATCCACGAGTTCCTCTTCTTATCTCTCCTGGTTACACCAAGCACGCACCTCTCCATGCTTCTTTGAGTTGTCTGTAGCCTTTGTATGTCTCTTTCAGTTAAGGTCCACGTCTCTGCACCTTACGTAAGCACTGGAAGGATGCATTGATCAAACACTTTTCTTTTACGACATAATGGCATATTGCTCTTGAAAATTATGCTGTTTCTTCCAAAAGCTCTCGAGGCAAGTTTTGTACGCCGATTAATTTCTTCATCAATGTGACCCTCACTTGATATCTGCTGTCCAAGATAAACGTACGTGTCTGTTATCTCCAGCTTTTCTCCATCAATCGATAAATCTTCATTTCTTGTAAAAGCATTGAACATCGCTTTTGTCTTCTGAAAGTTCATTTTTAATCCCACTTCTTTACTCTTGTCAGCAAGTTCCTGGATCATACTCTGCAGCTCTGATGGGGTAGTTGCAAAAATGACTACGTCATCAGCAAAACGAAGGTGGGTTAGATAATCTCCATTAATCTTTATCCCTTTGTTTTCCCAGTTCAGTGATTGAAAGACATTTTCCAATGTGGCATTAAAGAGCTTCGGAGATATGGTGTCACCTTGTCTCACTCCTTTTCCAATTTTTATGTGTGTTGTATTTTCAAACAGCCGAATCTTTGCACTTACATTTTCATAGATGTTATTAATAATATTAATGTATGCATCTTCAATACCGCAGGATTTCAGAGCCATTGTAACTGCTGATGGTTTCACTGAATCAAAGGCTTTTTCATAATCGATAAAAGCCATGCACAATGGAAGTTCATATTCCCTCGCTCTTTCAGTTAGTTCTCTCTGTACGTGGATATGATCTATAGTGCTGTAGCCACTCCTGAATCCAGCTTGTTCTCTTGGTTGAGCCATATCCAGTGTTACCTTCAAACGGTGTGAAAGAACTTTAGTGAAGATTTTATAAACCACTGATAGGAGGCTAATAGGTCTGTAGTTCCTGAGATCCTCAATGTCACCCTTTTTATGTAGCAGGATCATTGTAGTTTTGTTCCAATCCACAGGAATCTTCCCTTCATTAAGGCATCGAGTGAAAATTTGGGCGAGTACTGTTTCGATTTCTCCACTTGCTTCTTGTATGATGTCTACAGTAATTCCATCTTCTCCTGGAGCTTTTTCCCGCTTCATGTTCTTGATTACATGTGCAACTTCTGCTGGGAGAACAGGAAGAACTCTGGTACTGGTACCTTTCATGATGTCTGGAATACATGTATCATCCCTTTCATATAATTTGGAGTAGAAATCTTTCACTTTTGTCAAAATTTCGCCTCTATTTCTTGTTACAGAACCATCTTCTTTTCTCAGTGCCATAATCTGTTTTCTTCCCTTACGGAGGTGTCCCTTTGCTATCTTTAGGCTTTGGTTGTTTTCAATTGCTTTCCTCACTAGTTCACAATTGAATTTCCTTACATCTTCAGTGATACTTTTTCGCACCGTCTTGCATAGCTCTATATATTCCACTTTGGGCTCTATATATATATTCCACTTTGGGCTCTATATATATATTCCACTTTGGGCTCTATATATTCCACTGTGTCTTTTTCTTGAAAAAGGAGTTCATGATGAAAAACCCTTCTGCCTCTGCAAACTCAACGAGAGTATTTCCACGCTGGTTTCTGCTGCTGTGACCGAATTTACCTTCTGAAGTTTCATTCTGTTGCCGTTGCCCTATTTTTGCATTGAAATCTCCCATAATTATCTTTAAGTGCTGCTTACCTTTATTATTTAGATGGCAAATTTCCTCATAAAATTCTTCAATTTCTTCTTCAGGCCAATTTCTTCTTCATCCTGAAGAAGAAATTGGCCAGGTACATTCCAGCTGGCGGAGACTGAGGGCCAAGATTTAAGTTGTGGTGTCATTTTGGAGGGTTTGGCCGTAACACACGCTGGCCAAGCGAGTTGGTGAGTGTGGGATAGCATTTCCTGTAATCCCAATGGTATAGTTATACCGCTATTGGCGGTCGTCAGAGCCCCTTTAGTGTGAACAGGATGCACCACGAGAAGGCGGGGTTGACATTTGTCAAGGAGAGGCTGTGATGTTACGCATCACCTGACCTTACATCCCATTTATTTATATATATATGGAATGTAAGGTCAGGTGATGCGTAACATCACAGCCTCTCCTTGACAAATGTCAACCCCGCCTTCTCGTGGTGCATCCTGTTCCCACTAAAGGGGCTCTGACGACCGCCAATAGCGGTATAACTATACCATCAGGATTAGAGGAAATGCTATCCCACACTCACCAACCCGCTTGGCCAGCGTGGTGAGTTATGGCCAAACCCTCCAAAATGAGTCCACATCTTAAATCTTGGCCCTCAGTCTCCGGCAGCTGGAATGTACCTGGCCAAGGCAGCGGCCAGTGCAACATGAAGGCAGAGGGTGCTAAGAATCACCAGAGGACCGGACTAGGCTGCCATCTGATGCTGACCTTGGCTACGTATAATGGACGCTCTTTATCTTCTGATTCAAGGCTTCTTAAATTGGAACAGGAACTACAAAGGATCAAGTGGGACATCGTCGGGCTAAGTGAGGTAAGGAGAAAAGGAGAAGATTCCATTGAACTGAAAAGTGGACATCTCTTCTACTATCGTGGGACAGATACTGGCAGAACTAGTGGTGTTGGATTTATAATAAACAAGAAACTGAAGGATAAAGTTGTAGAAGTTGAAAGTTCCTCTGACAGAGCTGCACGACTCGTTATCCAACTCTCGAAAAGATACCAGGCTCAGATTATTCAAACTTATGCACTCACCACAAGTCATCCTGAAGAAGAAATTGAAGAATTTTATGAGGAAATTCGTCATCTAAATAATAAAGGTAAGCAGCACTTGAAAATAATTATGGGAGATTTCAATGCAAAAATAGGGCAACGGCAACAGAATGAAACTTCAGTAGGTAAATTCGATCACGTCAACAGAAACCAGCGTGGAAATACCCTCGTTGAGTTTGCAGAGGCAGAAGGGTTTTTCATCTTGAACTCCTTTTTCAAGAAAAAGCCACACAGGAAATGGACACGGAGACATCCAAATGGGACGACAAGTGAAATTGATTTTATTATGTGTAACAAAAAATTTGGCATAGAAGACTGCAGTGTGCTAAACAAGTTCAGCACAGGTAGTGACCATAGATTGGTGAGATGTAAGATGCACCTCAACACTAAACTTGAACGTGGCAAGCTCATAAGACAAACAAAATGTATTGACATAACCACCATAATACCTTCAAGTTGGAACTGAAGAACAGATTCTCTGCTTTAGAAGGCCTAACATCGGAAGAAGTGGATATTTCTGAAGTTCACAGAAAAGTAACCAAAGCTCTTATGGAAACAGCAACAAAATTAGCTGGATCTATGAACAAGTTGCATGTGAACAAATTATCAGGAAAAACCAAAATGTTGATGCAAAAAAGAAGAGAGATGAGGACAACTAAAGAAGATGTAACTTCCAAAGTGGAATATATAGAGCTATGCAAGACATTACGAAAAAGTATCACTGAAGACGTAAGGAAATTCAACTGTGAACTAGTGAGGAAAGCAATTGAAAACAACCAAAGCCTAAAGATAGCAAAGGGACATCTCATTAAGGGAAGAAAACAGATTATGACACTAAGAAAAGAAGATGGTTCCGTAACAAGAAATAGAGGCGAAATTTTGACAAGAGTGAAAGATTTCTACTACAAATTATATGAAAGGGATGATACATGTACTCCAGACATCATGAAAGGTACCAGAGTTCCTCCAGTCCTCCCAGCAGAAGTTGCACATGCAATCAAGAACATGAAGCGGGGAAAAGATCCAGGAGAAGATGGAATTACTGTAGACATCATACAAGAAGCAAGTGGAGAAATCGGAACAGTACTCGCCCAAATTTTCACTCGATGCCTTAATGAAGGGCAGATTCCTGAGGATTGGAACAACGCTACAAAGATCCTGCTACATAAAAAAGGTGACATTGAGGATCTCAGGAACTACAGACCTATCAGCCTCCTATCAGTGGTTTATAAAATCTTCACTATTAAAGTTCTTTCACACCGCTTGAAGGTGACACTGGACATGGCTCAACCGAGAGAACAAGCTGGATTCAGGAGTGGCTACAGCACAATAGATCATATCCACGTACAGAGAGAACTAATTGAAAGAGCGAGGGAATATGAACTTCCATTGTGCATGGCTTTTATCGATTATGAAAAAGCCTTTGATTCGGTGAAACCATCAGCAGTTACAATGGCTCTGAAATCCTGCGGTATTGAAGATGCATAGATTAATATTATTAATAACATCTATGAAAATGCAAGTGCAAAGATCCGGCTGTTTGAGAATACAGCACACATACAAGTAGGAAAGGGAGTGAGACAAGGTGACACCATATCTCCGAAGCTCTTTAATGCTACATTGGAGGGTGTCTTTCAGTCGCTGAGCTGGGAAAACAAGGGGATAAAGATTAATGAAGATTATCTAACCCACCTTCGGTTTGCTGATGACATAGTCATTTTTGCAACTACCCCATCAGAGCTGCAGAGTATGATCCAGGAACTTGCTGACAAGAGTAAAGAAGTGTGATTAAAAATGAACTTTCAGAAGACAAAAGTAATGTTCAATGCTTTTACAAGAAATGAAGATTTATCGATTGATGGAGAAAAGCTGGAGATAACAGGCACGTACGTTTATCTTGGACAGCAGATATCAAGTGAGGGTCACATTGATGAAGAAATTAATCGGCGTACAAAACTTGCCTGGAGAGCTTTTGGAAAAAACAGCATAATTTTCAAGAGCAATATGCCATTGTCTTAAAAGAAAAGTGTTTGATCAATGCATCCTTCCAGTGCTTACGTATGGTAAGTTACCTAGTCGCCTAAGAGAAGACGTTGACCTTAACTAAAAGAGACATACAAAGGCTGTAGACAACTCAAAGGAAGCATGGAGAGGTGCATGCTTGGTGTAACCAGGAGAGATAAGAAGAGGAACTCGTGGATCCGAAAAATGACAAGAGTGGAAGACATCGTGATCAGAGTAAAATCCCTGAAATGGCAATGGGCTGGACATACTGCCAGAAGGACAGACCATCGATGGACAGCCGAAATTTTAGATTGGATTCCAAGGGACAGGAAAAGACCCAGAAGAAGACCACATGGGAGATGGGTGGATGAAATTCGAAAGTATGCGGGAGTGACATGGAGGAGACTGGCACAAGACAGACCGTTGTGGAGGAAACTTGGGGAGACCTTCGTCCAGCAGTGGATTGATAATGGTTGATGATGATGATATATATAGTTTAGAGCAGAGCCGAAAACATAAGAAAAACACTCAAGAATTTAAAACGAAAGTTGCAAAAAAACCCGAAGATCAAAACGCGCAACGCAGCAGTTATGAAAATTCAGAATTCCCATTCTATTAAGAAGAGACTGAAGCAAAAAATTTTTTTGACTCACACTAAGTACAACATAGAAAAGGTTTATATATTGACCGGTGTGAGTAAAAAGAGAAAAAAATAATAGAAAAACAATGTAGAAAGTGTCGAGAATACCGAGCCTTGGCTTTATCAAGGACCAGGAAAACTCTGCATTTTCTCACTTCCACAAAGACGTATTTGGAAATGGGTTTCTGCAAAGCCATAGATGCAAGTAATAAGCCCACCAAAAAATTAAAAAAAAAATATATATATATATATATATGTCATAACCTCCACAGAGTTGTATGATGAAGCTTTAGTTAACATTTTAGCATGCATCTATAACTTTCCTGGCCCAACCCATGCTCTTCATCTGTTACTGATAAACAGAAAGAAGATAATTATAGAAAAGTCAAGTTGTAAGAGTGACTTAATGAATCAGAATTAATGTTCAGCAATAACACATTGCCAAGTTACCTAGTCGCCTAAGAGAGAATTTAAACCTGAATAGCAATACTGAAGTGCTACAAATTCTCAAACTTTGCAATAAATAAAGAAAATATTAATTTCTTTCGAAAGCACAGATTCCTGAAAGAAAACTGTATTACAAAACCCCCTACTCCACAACTTCTGACAACTCAAAAACGAGAATAAAATAAAGACAATAATAAACTAAAGAAATGCTTTGTAAAGGTTAATTGACATAAACAGTTAGTTGCAATATGTACAAAGTACTTCAGAAGTGCTTTAAGTGCATAATTAAGTAGTTATTAAGATCTTAATGACATTGAAAACACATTGTTGACTACAAGAACAAAAAAACGGCCAGCTGCTTAGCCTAAGAGCCCTAAAAAACGCGCAAAGTTACCAAGAAAGGAGAGAGTTAAAATCCGCAAAAAAGTTAATATACTTGCTAGTACCTAAATGCTTAAAGCAAAAATTAGAAAAAAATGTTTAAAAAGTTCAAACATTGAACTTGGAAAACCCAAAACCTAAAGACAAAGAAGAGAGCTTACCTCTTATGCAACTTTACTTCTTCCACTCTTGAAGAAACATGGCCGACCTTTTACCCCAAACTTTCATTCACCCCTGCCACTCCCTAGTCGCTGGGGGCAGTGTGGGTGGGGCTGAAGGCCTCCACACACTGAAAAAAATCCTACTCGCGGAGATTTTAACCAGAGAAAAATATAATTAAGAATGTGGACCTGTTTGATCAGAAAGAGCAGAATTAACTCTCCAGAATACATGAGAAATATTATGAAATACACAACTAGTGTATTTAATCACCTTGGTGAGCTTCTATAGACTATTCAGAATCCTATTAATTTTAATGTTAGTTTTACTATTTTTAGTATAGCTATTCTAGTGAGTGAATAACTAGTTTTCTTTTATATTTATTTTTATTTTCTTTTATAAAGAGATTTTTAAGTTTTTTTGTGATTTTGTCTATATTATTTAATTTTTTATTTTTAATAGGACCTTCTTATCCATAGCACTAAGGTTCTTTTTTGTAGTTAATATGCACCCTCTAGACCAACTTCCAAAAAAGACTTTCATTGGTCAGAATCATATTATTAACTGTGTAGAAAATTAAAGCAGATCTGCCAACCTTACTCTATTATTCAGAATAATTTTTCTTAAAGTTCTTTTGATGAAAGAAGTAGGAATTTTCTTCTCTAGAAAACTGTCTGATAGTACATTAATGTGGCAATTGAAGTCCAAATTGTTGCTGCAAATTCTTGAAATTCTAAGCACCTGAGAAATTAGTACATTCTCAATTACTTTGGTTGATATGTTATTATTCCAGTGTAGATATTTAATTACTTTGAAAGGAAAATTAACTCTTTTAATGGATGGGTTACCTCTGTTAAGTTTAATGCTTAAGTCTAGGAACTCTAGTTCCTGATTACTGTGGTTGGTTTTACATAAGTTAAGAGAGCTAGGATAGATATTATCAAAATCACTTTCTATAACTTCTGAATTATTTATACACAGCAGATCGTCAATATATCTAAAGGTGTAAAGGTAGTTATCGAAGCAAGTGGAGTGATTTTTAATGAATTTATATTCCTTAAAGCACAGGAATAGATTTGCAATACTTGTGGATGTTGACGTTCCCATAGGGATACCATTTACTTGCTTATAGAGAGTATTATTATATAAGTTATGATTATTTTTTATGCAGCAATTGAGATAAGCGTTCCAGGCTCCTACATTAAAAAATTGGTTAAGTTTAAATTCTGCATACAGCTCTTTAAAGGTAGTGATTATATCTGAGAGAGGCAGATTAGTATATAAGTTCTCAAAATCATAACTATTAATATCTAAGGGATTTACTTCGAGTATAGTGGAAATTACTTCTGCATTATTATTAATTATCCAAAAATCTCTGTACTTCAAATTAGTACAGTTACTAATGTGTTTCAAGACCTTCTTCAAGATGTCTTCAAAAGCAAGATCAATTTTCTTTTTATGACTCCTAACTCCACTAGCTATGAATCTGAACTTCACTGGATCTTTATGAAACTTAACAGTTGCAAAAAGAAAGGGAAATTCAGGCTCATATCTTCTCATTTGTGGAATTTTAAGTTTCTTGAAGAATGCCTTAAAACGATTTTCTAACTGCTTGGTAGAATAACTTACGGGCTCGTAGGTTACTCTATTATTGAGTTCCATGGTTAACAATTCAAAATAGAATTTCTTACAGATAATTGCAAAATTATTGCTAGCTTTATCCGTAGTGGTAAAAATAAATAGGTCTTGTAGTTTGGAGAGTGACCTTTTAGCATCTCCAGAGAAAAATAGATTTCTATCAAAACAAAAAACAAGACCTGCCAACGCATTAGTGAAGCTATTGATTACATTATATTTCCATTCTGTGAAGGCCTCAATAGGCTGATTGTATGTTAAACTGGTTTTTATAATGTACCTATTAACATCTTGAGTGAAGCTCTCAAGAATCCTCTCTTTGGAGATTTGAAAGGAAGGTCTAAATTTAGAACCATGCTCTAATAAATTCCTAAGCTTGTCATTTTCGACAACTCAAGTTACCAGTGATAATATGCTTGTAATTCTTATCATAGTGAACTGTGTCTTTATGTTCATCACAAGAACATGCAGTAACTACAGGTATGGAACTCGAATAATTAAGTTTGTAGTTTTTAACTATTGACCCTAAGGTCTTAACATATTTAAAACTTACAATAGACTGATGCCTGTGGATGGGAAAAAAAATTGCATTATTGTAGAACAGCTTCCTAACATTGAGATGATCATAGGTTTTATTTAGAAACCTGATGGTCACAAAATTACTGGAAATTTCTTTAAGAGAAATTTTATCTTTAAGAATATGCTTAAGAATGTCTAGAACCAAATCAAAAACATGCTTATCAACATGGTTAGCTGTTTCTTTCCAGAATTTGAAAAAACTTTTAAGGACAGAGTGCTTGAAGGACTTGAGAATTTTGTAAGTATTTTTAACAAAACTAGTATCATTTTTAAAACTTTCCAGAGTTATTTGCAAGTTAGCAAAATCAACCTTGCTGGAAGTGCGAAATAACCTCTGTCCTCTATTACCTCTAGTGCAGCTCTTGTTGTTAACAAGAAAGAAGAGTTCATGTGTACACACACACACACACACACACACACACACACACACACACACACACACACACACACACACACACACACACACACACACACACACTTTTTAAATAAAACTACATTCTGAGATTTTAAAATAAATATTTTTGATATACTGAAAATCTTATTGAAGGTCGAAGCGGTTTTACTGTAAACTACTGAAAATTTCGGATTTTTTTACTGATAACCCCTTTCTCAGGTTGGCATCTCTACATTAGAGCCGTGCGCGCATGAGGATCTCCTAATGTTCATGGGTCTCTTGGATTGGAAAAACCGGTTTGTACAACTGTGCTTGGCCTTGGTGCTTGGTCACGGCTCGGTGGCGCATGATGGCAATCACATCGTGTGCACGTCAGTGGCGGCTCGTGGTTGGAAAAATAGGCGAAGAGGTACAAGAACAGTATGAAAAGATATCTACTGTCTACAGTGAAAATCCCTTAATGACTTACCTATTTTTTGTATATTAAATCAATTTTTTCTTTCTTTTAAAGCTACAAATTTGTCGATTATGTCGTCATAAGATGGTTAGATGGTTGTTTTTTCATGAGCATCAATAAAATGTCTTCCTAAATAGAAATATTTGCCAAAGAAGCAAGTCTATCTCGGGAACTAGTGTTTCTTGAGCAAGTTTGTATTCTTTTAAGAAAACTTTTTTCCACTCGCACACTCGTAGATGGAATTGTTAAACTGAGGAAAACCAATTTATAATCTTCTGTAAAAATGTCTTTGTCTCCGTGAAACACTCGAAAGAGTTCTTGAGTCAATATATTCCTTAATTTGTCATCGGCATATACAAGAATCAGTTCATTTTTAAGGCGCTGGTGTTTAGTAAATATGTTTCCGTAAAAATGTAGATTTTTAAGAGCGCGAGAGGGAAAGCATGCATTAAATTATTCGAATTTGGTTGTGTCAGCAAGTCAGACAAATTGAATTTTCTTACAGTCTTGAAATTTTATATCCATTTCCATAAGAATGTGGTCCAAAATTTCAAAATACAATTGTTTATAATTTTGAAAAATTGTTTCCTGTGTAAGAGCAGCATAATCCCGTGCTTATTTCTGTGAGTTTGCTAGCTTTTCCAAACTGTGTTTCAAATAACTCATCGTTCCTTTTATGGCGCAAAATTTCACGAGTTTTTTTTTTGTTTTAATTTGAGTTACACAGTAGTTTATGTTTAGTTATTTTTTCTTCAAAAGTTCGAAATATAGATCGGTGGAGCCAAAAATGTAAATTCGAAAGTGATCATATAATTCAAAAACCCCTTGGCAAGATGAATTGATTTTTTGTCTGATTATTCGCTATTCGTCAGAAATCCGAACACTTCCTTCAATTTATCCCAATCTTATACAATTACACTTACTAATTTCGAAGTGGAGGACCATCGAGTTTCTGTTTTGGTTGGTCTGCGTCTTGCGGTTGTTGATATATGTGTATAAGATCGCTTCGCAGAATGGTGAACAAACGAAGCAATTCCACTGAGGCTTGCAAAAAGTATTGAACACTTTGAAATTTTAGAAAAACTCTGGTGTAATACAAGATTCAAACAATGAACTAAGCAATAAACAAAAACAGCTTGAGAAGCTTTATCCTTGACTTTTTTTTTCTGTAGCCCATTTAAGTGTCCAGACATTATACTTGCCCCATCATAATATTGTCTTATTTATTTGTGTTGGTAATCAGACTGTTCCAAAATTGTGTCTAGCATTTTGTATAAAGCTCCTGACGTTCTATCTTCATTCACATCATAGAAACCCAAAAATCCCTCAACCAATACATCTTCCGAATCAACAATACAAAATTATTATTTTTTTGACGTGATCGTTTATATATTCAGAAATACATTCAATTAATTCATTTTGAATAGTTTTTTATCCTTTCGTATTGATTTTCAATTTCTAAAGAACTTCTTCATATCAACAATGAAAGTAATTCAATGAAATTTCCACAATTTATGGAGCCCATTCTTTTGTCATGGCCATGAAATGCTAGTTCTTGTTTGCTCAAATACAGTATAGACTAATACTGCATCAATCACTGTCTGCAGGAAAAGTTTATTTAAACGAACGTTTTCGTTAAAATGCGTTTTCAAAAGCCTAGCATTCTTCCTCAGGGCATTGGCAATGGTGTTTTGAATTTTTTCAAAATTCCTTAACATTAATCAGCATTTTAGGTGTTCGCTTGAATCACGATGTTTATGAAGTGACCGTGTTACGCTTAATAAATCTGATAATCCATCTTTATTCCACGCCGCATGTTTATTACCAAAAAGTAAGCACGTCCACAAAAAAAATAATAATAATAATAACACAGAAGTGCTGCAAATCCATTTATATTCAGTAAACCAACAATTTTTTAAATTAATACTGTTAGATTTACCGCTCTTCTTGATTTCGTTCTTGGCAACAATTGTCAGTGAATCCGTCGGTCGTCCTTGAAGCTTAATGTCTCTTTTATCTTAATCTTTCCACAGATTAAATGGAGTTTGCAATAAATTACAAACAATGTCGTCCACAGGATGCATACTAAAAACTATCACTATCAGTTAAATTGTACACAAACCTAAAATATCCGTTAATGCTTTCAACAAATAATCACAAAGCACGAAAGAACAAATTCCTTTCGGAAAATAATGTAACACAGCACCACAAGGAAAAAGCCCTAGCAGGTTTCAAGGTACCCTAGTAGTCCGCCCGCTCCACCGTGATCTCTCACGACTTTACGCTCAAAAACTGAAAGATGCAGAGGTAAGGCACCTGAAGCTGAAACACTTCATTTGAGCGAGCAGATTGGGGAGGGTGACGTCACGGTTACCATGACAACTCGGCGGAAAACTGCAGACTTCCAAGCAATCTCATTTCGGCTCTTCACTTGCACTGTTTTGCGTATAAGGATTTGTTTTCCGTATTGAGCGTGCCATGTGAATTAATATCTATTTAACATTTTGAGTATTTTGGAACTGAATAAAGGCAAAAAAGAATATATTATAAAAAATACTGAATAAAACTTTATTTTGAGTAAAATAGGTGAAGAGGCATTTCACCTACTACACCTGAAGAGCCGCCACTGGTGCACGTACATCACGATGGCGATGAATCATAATTTTGCCAGTTGAAACACTGTAACGTCGATGTTAAATTCACACTGGTTTTTCGCAATGTATCAATATATCACCCAGCCCTAGCAGGCGCAGTAAGCCGTGACAAAGTGTCTGCTTTAAAACCAGCCTCAAAGCTTTGATTGCAGCCATTCATAGTAATCGGCAATAAAAAGAAATCGTATTATACTAAATTATCCGTAGAAAAATGTATTAAATGTGCAGTCCGTAGTATGGGTATCTGTAGTAAATGGCATCTCTGAATTTAACACCCAAAAAACTTTTCTCCCTTGTGCTAGAAAGAGCTACTAATCTCTCATTTTGAATCACTAGCTTCAGGTAGGAGAAAGAATGTAAACAGAAGAGCTAACATAGCACCTATGTATCATCCAAGACTTGAATCCAGGACCACAGCAATTACCTTCCCAACTGCTTGACCACTAGATGAACACTAACCACAAACACACTGACAGCATTATAGAAACCAGTCATGTCAAAGGTTCCCATAGCTGCATAACATTACATGGTGTTCTGAAAATTTAAACAAAGAATCCATTTGACTGATGTAGTAAGAAAGTTATGACCCAAACTTTTTAAGCCAAAACCGAAGCAAGATGCAAACATTTAGGAAATGCATTCTGTAGAAATTTAATAAAAAACAACAACAAAATGGAACTTTCCCTTCTTAACTTCATTAGCTGACAACTCTTTGAAATAATAACAGTAAAACAGTAGATTTTTGCTCTAAACTGCATAGCAAAACTCTTTTTGATTTGTAACTACCATTAATAACAGAAACATCCCAACAAGAATTTAGTTTAAATAAAAAGTAGTTGCATAAACTCGTATTCGTAAAAAAATACATCTGAAAGGCGTCGAGCAATGACATTGATTTGTGCAAGATATGCTGATCAGGCAATATCGCAGAAATTATTAGCATTTTGGTGTCATAGTAGGTCCACGCACACCGCAGCTAGGGAAATCAGAGAACACAACGTCGCACACTGGAAACCAGCTGTTTTTGTGTTACAAGCGATGTGTGGCTTGGTCAGTAGTGGGTAAGGATGCCTCGTCATCATATAAGAGAGACGTACAGTTACTTCAGTGAGTTCGACAGAGGTTGCATTATTGGCATGAGAGACTGCAATGCTTCCCTCTGGGAGATGACGGTCCTGCAATGGGGAATCAAATGAAAAAAGCGGTGCAACGAATGGAACAATATTGTGCTCTCACATAAAACATGCTTCTGTGAAAGTGAAAATGATAGCTGCATCCGAGTCTGCCAATGACGGGGAGAGCGTATACGCACCAGGCGTACTGCACCAACATGAGGCATTATGGCCTGGGGTGCTATCGAGTATGAAAGCAGATCACCTCTCGCGAGAGTCCATACCACCAAAACGAGTGCCCATTACATCAATGACATTCTACGGCCAGTTGCCCTTCCGTACCTGCACGATGTCCCCGGGGCCACATTTCATCAGGACAATGCCACATTGCATGTTGCAGTGACAACATGGGCCTTCTTCAGGAATAACAATGTTCCACTTCTGTCGTGGCCAGCTAGGATTCCTGGATTTAACACCTGAAAAAAATTTCTGGGACATGTTCAAATGACAGGTGTAGCGGTACAACCGTCTGCCAGCATTTCTTGATAAACTTTGGACGAGGGTCAATACAACCTACATGGCTATTCCACAGAACACCATTCACACATTATTTGATCCAATGCACCAGCATGTACAGCAGGTAATACAAGCCAGAAGTGGCCACACCGATTATTAGCTACATCGACGCACCTAGAACATATGAGACCAAGATGCTAATCATTTGTTCTGTATTGCCTAATGAACACATCCTATAAAAATCAAAGTCGGAGCTCAACTCCTTTCAGGTGTTCTGCTTTTTATGAACATGAGTGTATTACATAGGTAAAAATTTTCAGAGCTTTACTGTTGCCCTTAAAATCAATAAAAATAGTGCATAGAGTGGACAAAACTGTATGGAGATTTCTGATGTTTATGAATTAAAAGTTACAATTCACTGTTAAGTTATTTATATTTAAGCATGCGCATGCTTAAAAACAACAAGGGAAATGCTTGCTCTGTTCCTTAACAGAGCTAGAAGTCACTGAGAAATGCAAGAACATGCATTTTAGTCAAGATTAAATTTCAAACATCGATGCAGTCCTTGCTTACTCTGCCATGCAAACAAATTCACAAATATTTCAATATTAGATTAGCTCCAAACCTTATTAATCAGATAAAAACATACCTTTTACAAATTTAACAAGAAAGAGAAATTCTCTGCAAAGTACTAGCCATCTAAAACAAAGAATGGCAATGTGGATTTGCATACATAGGGAAAACAAGGAGGGGAACGCTAAGAATTCATTTGAAAGTACATAAATCAGCTAATAAAAATGCATCCAATAAAACTGGATTAGATAGACACGTACAAAAAAAAAAAAAAAAAAAAAAAACTGAAATTCAGTGAACCTCCTAAGCAGGAAATCAAATGTTAAGAAAAGGAAAACAGAATAATCATTAGAAACTGAGAGACGAGTAGGAAGAATAATTAATCTTTTGAGTTGGACCCTTCTCTCAAAATGACAGGTTGACCATAACCATGACTTAGCTGAAGTGGCAAAGGAATATCCCAGAAATTCACTGTAACTTTATTAAATGTTTTTCTATGCAAAAATATATCCACATATTCTTAACATATCTACATTATTAAATTCACAAGAAACAATTATTTTCCTCTGATGCTCTTCTACTGCTCTCATGTCAACTACTTCTGAGCTTCTAATAATACACGCTTTGCCCCCCCCCCCACAAAAAAAGCACCCCAAGAAAGTCATTCAATCTTGATGAAACTCCGCATTTAAGTACCTCAGGGCCAAATATGCAAATGACTAAATAGTGGCCCACCACAGCATGTGGGAACCGTGCATCAAGGAGGGTATATCAAGAGCAAAGCTTGCATGCAGAGATGATTGTGACAGCAGATTGCAGTTGCATTTACTTCCACGGACTGTCAGGATGCCTCGACGTTGGATCTGTGCACAATATGAGCAGTTGAGAGAGGACATATAATTGGGTTGAGAGAGGCCGTATAAAGACGTATAATTGGGCTGAAATAGTCAAATCGCTGCATCACCGGGCATTTGGGTCGGAGCATCACAGCAATCAGACAATGTTGATGTCAATAAATCAAAGAGAGAACAACCCAGCAGCACGCGGGCAGTGGATGGCAGAGGGCAACGACAGAATGCGAGGATCGAGTGATTGTGAGAGCCACACAAACAGAACCGAATTGGTCGCCCTCAACCATCCGTGGCAGTGTTGTATCATCTACAGCAGTGGTCTCAAACTCAAAACTTTTGGAAGGGCCACCTTCCAGTTTTGAAGAAACTTAGGGGGCTGCATGAATATTAATAAATTTCTCATGAATAAATATCAACTTTACAAAACTACTCCAATGGCTTGGCACTAGAGTGGAATATTATTTCTAATTATTGGTAAATAGTAAAAGCAAATGCTTCATCAATCACTGAAAACAATCACTTTTACATAATAATTATTTTCACTTAAATCTTAAAACAATCACATTTTATCAACTAAGCACGGTACATGGTACAGAAAATATTACATGTTCTGTCCAGAAACTTGGGCTCACTTTTCTGTCATTAACTTATCAATATTTTGAATAATGTCCTTTGAACAGGCTACTTTTAAAGTGAGCATAATGACTATCACTTAACCTATTCCTTTCAAGACATTTTATACTTGGTTCATTCTAGACAGAACCTGTGCAGCTAGGTTATCAATATTTACATACTTGTCCTTTGAAACTAAGTGGTAAAACTCTTAGATTGCAGCTGTTGAATTTCTCTTATAGGAAAGAATCACACTGAAAGTCTATTCATTCAAGCTGAAGTTCTTCAGGTGCACTGTCAGTATTATAGGAAAATGGAGACTTGAATATATTTGAAAATATTTTCCATGTCTTTGAAATTCAAACCGCCTGTTGAAATCTTCTTTTACCATAACTATCTTTGTAGAAAATTCACCAAAGTTGATTTCTTCTTCTTCAGCTGAAGCTTTTAAAATGGGAAAGTGACCAAGATTTCCTGCACTGAGCTGAGCTTCCCAAAACTGAGGTTCCCTCTGAAATGCATTAACATTATCAATAACATCAGTGATTAGCTTATTTTGGGCTTGTAGTTTGCTATTCAAACCGTTTAAATATCCAGTTATATCTATGCTGAATGCCAGATCATGTAACAATTTTGGATCATCAAAAAGCAAGAAGTCTTTATCTTCACTTTCAAGGAACATCTTTATTTCATCCTCTCATATCCCCAAAACTTATTTTGTAATGATTTATGCGGGCCGCAAAACAGTTTGCGCTGGGCTGCAAGTTTGAGACCACTGATCTACAGGTATGGAAGAGGCCATCTGGACCGTTGCCAGATGACTTGTGGCACAGGAACTACATTCGAGGGGACTACTCCGCCGCCAACCACTGACCAGTGGGCATTGCCAGCCGTGGTGACAGGCTCAATCAACGTGGGACAGTGTCCAGTGGAGTTGTGTTGTCTTCAGTGATGAGTCCCGGTTTGCACTTGGCGTCAATAGCCAGCGCATACATGTCTGGAGATGAGCCAACAAGTGCACAGATACTGCCTTTACCACGGAATGGCGCACAGCTCACCCACTGGGAGCGACTGTCTGCGGAGCCATTTTCTACGATAGTCGGACACTTTTGGTGGTCCGCCGTACCACCCTCACGGCTCAACTGTACATCGACATTCTATGACCTGTTGTGTTTGCCACTCTTGTCGCAGCATCATCAAGCAATTTTTCAATAGGATAGTGCCTGGCCACACATGGCACAGCTCTCTCAGGCCTGCCTCTGCAACGTCCACACCCTTCTATGGCCAGCCCAATCACCCAACCTCTCACCGACTGAACATGTTTGGGACATGATGGGACATCACCTACGCCTATCACAGCAGGTCGGTGAACTGGCCCACAATTTGAACACTATATGGCATGCTATACCTCAGGACAGTATCCGTGAACTGTAATGCATCTATGCTATGCCAGGTAACCTCTTGTATCTGAGCAAAAGGTGGTGCTACAACGTACTGACTTGTTCCACTCATGTAGCTGTTTTATATGATCCAACTGCTCTGGAATTACAATCATTTCCTTTCCTATACATGTATATTGCATATACCAATTTTCATCTCAATTCTGGATGCTTTGTTTATTTTTGGCAAGGAGTGTATCTAATCTTTGTACATACTCTTAATACTACAAAGCTGTCCAGACATAAATGTTGCATTACATGCAGCAAAAGCTTCATTCTAAGATCAGTCACTTTCTTCCCAAAAACAAAAGATTTTGAACAGCTGGCTTGAGATATCACAGTTAAATTCAAATCTCATGTTCTGGACATTCCATGTGTGTGCTTTGCATAAAGGAAGATAAACTTATACACACATAAAGTCAATGTTTATGCAAGAAAGAAAATATACAATTGTACTAAAAAAATTACATACCAGTTGGCACACAGGAATTATCAGAAGGAGTGAAATAATCTGCATTAACACTCAAAACATGGTTGTAAATAGGACCGCTTTCCTATATGAAAAAGAAGTACTTGTTCAATTATTTTGTTTTACCATAGCTATCACAAAATATTTTATAAAACATATTGTAACACAATTACTTAATTAAAAGCTTCCATGGTAAGGAAAGAAAGAAAAAGTTCAGCTTAAAGTTTATTTTTTGATAAACTTCATGAGATGCTCAAATCTGAAAGGGAAGAAAATAGTTGTGTCGTTTATTTCTTATGATTTTGTAAGCCACTGATTACTTCTTGAAAAAAAAAATAAGTGGAAAGCAAATGGGTAAAAATTATTCCATGGAACTCTGATTTCTACTTACTATGCTCACTAACCTCCAGTAGTCCCAAACTCTATGCCATGCTTCCAGTGCTTTAAACTAACTCAATTTTCTGAGAACTTTACAGCAATGCAAAAGCACATTTAGAACTACTTTCAAAAAGATGATATAATAACTGTTATACTCTCCATCAGTACTGCCAGATGTACACAACCCATCCTTTCCTGATAATGAACATTTTTTGTTAAACATATTGTTAACCCATTTCTGGTTCAGTATGCTGCTGTACTCCTTAAAGCACTGCATGACCAAGAATTTTCATCACTGAAACTGGATTCCTTAAACTACTGATTACAATGCACTTTCACAAAGATCAGAACCATTGTACTTTAACGTTTATCAGTGCTACCTGGTTGTTCATGACATACTATATACACGCAAAGGCAAGATTCATACAACAGAGAAAAGCCTAACAAGTATTTCAAAGTACTGTATTTTTCTTTGTATAATCCTCATACCATGAAATTCAGGAGAAGAAAAACAATTTCTTCACATAATCCACAGGCCTTGTAGTTCAGGAAAAAACAAGTCGCAGTATGATCTGTACCCATAATGCTTATCGCAAATCCTAATTACATATAGAAAAGTCAAGATACACAGGATAGCTCAGCAGTCCAAAGAAATAGGGAGGGGAAAAATCTTGTTAGAAAAAATAGACAATTATTTTTAAATGCTCTTTTGTTACTTTCAAGTGAACAAAGAGCAAAAATTTTGAGTTTTTTTGGTTTTTTTTCAGCATGACCATTGTTTTGTAGTTAGACTTGTGGCACCAATGAACTTGTGTGGCAAGGAGTTTCCCATTCCCACATCATGTGGTTGACTGTGAGAGCAAATAATATCACCTTCGTTGCATCATATTTTCTGTCAAAATGCTCACAAGTAAATGGGGAAATGCTTCTGTCCAACTGTTTGTGGACCTCCACCTTCATACTGCATTATGCTTTCTTGTTATTAAGGCATTTCTGGTAATTTTCCAAATATAGGACCTCTCCTGACAATTAATTATGACATGGATTTTGTTAAAATCAAAGTGTCTCAAAAATGTTACTTTGTCTTTAAAACGGTGTATTATCCACGTCAGCGTATCATTTCCAGAACCAAAATTCATTACTTTTCAACAGATAATCCTCACATTACATAATGAAAATACAGTAATAAAAATCTTCTTACATTTCACATAAATGTATACTTTAACTATAATCCAATTCCCAGCCATGGTTATCAAAACTGTCTTTAAGAAACTATAATTTTCTGTTCTGCTTGTTCATGGTGACAACAGATAACTCTTAAACACAGAAAAACTTTTAAGATATCTTTAGTGGTAACCCAAGTACGTGAGCTTCATTTATTTGACATTCTAAATTTCCAATAACATGCTGAAATGTCATTTTTTTATGAAAAACACGAGTCCTTTATGAAAAGATTCTCTGTTTGTGCTAAAACTTTTTGCATGTTGTCTCCAGGTCTCCGTGTTTGGCATAAGGAGGAAACTCATTGGTATGGTAACTTTAAAAACTCTAAAATCCTTAAAATTACTGCAGTTCCTACTAAAATAAAATATGATACAGCAAATACAAATTGGGTGAATATACAACCGAACTGAAAAAAATAAAATAAATTAATATGAATTTAAACGAATTGGGATATAATAATAATAAAAAAAAAAAAAGATAATACATCAAAAAACGAACTAGGATAACATACCTTTCACTGTAGCGCCATTCGTTGAGTCATTACGTTGTTCCAATCTCATCTTCGATATGACGGGATTCCCACCACTAGGCGTAAACAACACTGAAATTCTATTCTCAACCAAGTATGTCTCCAAACTTCACAAAAATAGGGAATATGAATAAACCCACACAAACATCAACTTAAAACACTAAAATTCCCAAGTACGAAAAAGGTCGGACTCTTGTCGTGTACGATGTAAAAACACAGCTGAAATACCAAATACTGCTCTAGAACGAAGTGGAAAAAGATACTAAATAACACAAAAATCTCACGAAATGCCAAATCACTGTGACCCACGCATAAGGAATGATGTCATTCCCGATAATCGCCTTCCGAAGCATTTCGGTAATGAACGCATTACCATCTTCAGGGAGAATGTCTGCTGTGTCCTTTGTGATCGGCTCACGGAACTTCGATTTTTCGAAACCGTGAAGTGACAACAGCCCAAAATAATGATGTCATGGATCTTGACAAAGATGAGGCAGCAGTTTAGTCGAAAGTGGCAGAGAGAGTGTGATCACAAAGGACACAGCAGACATTGTCTCTGAAGATGGTAATGCGTTCATTACCGAAATGCATCGGAAGGCGATTAACGGGAAGGACATCTTTCCTTATGCTTAGGTCACAGTGATTTGGCATTTCGTGAGGTTTTTGTGTTATTTAGTATCATTTTCCACTTCGTTCTAGAGCAGTTTTTGGTATTTCAGCTGTGTTTTTACGTCGTACACGACAAGAGTTCGACCTTTTTCGTACTCAGGAATTATAGTGTTTTAAGTTGATGTTTGTGTGGGTTTATTCATATTCCCTATTTTTGTGAAGTTTGGAGATATACTTGGTTGAGAATAGAATTTCAGCGTTGTTTACGCCTAGTGGGAATCCTGTCATATCGAAGACGAGATTGGAACAACGTAATGACTCCAACAAATGGCGCTACAGTGAAGGGTATGTTCTCCCAGCTCATTTTTTGATGTATTATCTTTTTTTATTATTATTATATCCCAATTTGTTTAAATTCGTATTATTATTATTATTATTATTTTTTAATTTGGTTGTATGTTCACTCAATTCGTATTTGCTATATATCATATTTCATTTTAGTAGGAACTACAGTAATTTTAAGGATTTTAGAGTTTTTAAAGTTATCAATGAGTTTTCTCCTTATGCCAAACACGGAGACCTGGAGACAACATGCAGAAAGTTTTAGCACAAACAGAGAATCTTTTCATAAAGGACTCTTGTTTTTCGTCAAAAGAAAACTCTTATACAAACATATGAGCATATACAATTAATCAAAGCATGCATTGCATACACATGTATTATGTATTGACATATGAACATTTTTGTCTGTAAGATTGAATGATACGTTTCTACCTAATCATATATGTTATGTGAGAATGTTGATGCACCAGTTAAGACCTGAGTATGAAAACAACCTTGCCCAAAGTATTAGAAATGGTGAATCCTAAGATTCATCTTTACTGAATCCATTTCTATACTAATGCTTTGCACATAGTTTGAACAAAACCCCTCTATACTTTGTAGAGAAGCTCATGACTTTAGAAAATTGCACATCAATCTTGCTTGGTACACATTTTCATAAGTTCTGTAATCAACTGTTAAAGGTAAATTATTTTTAAATACACATTTCTTGGTGGACAAAACCAACAGTTTTCATAAGAACTGGGATGGAAGAAACAAATTTTAAGATTTACACAAGATTTCAGGATACGATGGATTTCATGTAGCATTACTAAAAATGATGCAAGTTTTTGTATTGTTAAGCCAGGTGAAAGTACAAAACTGAATTTGTTAGCTGAAAATGGCATACATTCTTACACAAAACAAGAAAGTAAGGTAGCTAAACCTGCAGCACAGTGCGATGATTAGCATGTGGATTTGGTATTTAGTTGGTCAGAATTCAAGATCTGATAGAGATTAGTTGTTATTTTGTGTTCATCTGTCTTAATTGTTTCTTATTAGTCATAACATCTGTGAGGGTCATTGAAGCCTTTGCATTGTGGAGTGAAGCAGGAGGAAAAGGACTAGGTGGTTGGCATGTAAAGTGGCATGTTCTTTATAAAAGAACGTAAAATTGATACCTATGCCCACAGCATAGCATGGTAGCAAGTGGGTTTGCTAACATTCGTAGCTACTACCCATAGACTCAAGACCTGCTGGCGCATGGTTTTCTATTTTAGAAATGTTCACCTGTTTAATTTGTTATTAGGTGTGTGCAAAAGTTCTACCCGTTTTTCATGATGCAAATTCTTTTCTTTTTATTATTAGAGGTTTAACGACCACTGTGAGCAACTCAATGGGCTATAAGCAGTTGCCCGTCCCTAATTTAGGGTCACTAATTCCAGGGAAGAGAAGGGAAGGGAGAAGGCCAGCACCGTAAGACAAACACAACATCCATGCCTCACAAGGACTTCTTTCGGGCGAATGATCAGAGGCCATTGCTTAGACCACTGCACCTGATGCAAATTCCAAGTATAAAATTTAAGTAATGAATGCTATAACAGATGGCACATGTGATGGCCAAAATGCTTCGAGGAGTAGGCTATAAAATAGCAAATGTATGCAGATGCATCTCATTCATAAATAAGTCACACAAAAGTTAACATATCAAGCAATAAGGATCACATGTTTGCTTTATGAGTTTGACACAGGAAACAAACAATGCAGTTGAAGCCTGTTACAACATTTGTGAGGTGTATGGCGAGGGTGCCGTAGGCAAAAACACGTGTCGCTATTGGTTCCGGGTATTCCGTGAAGGAGACAAAAGCTGCAGAAATCAACCACATTCTGGATATCCATCAGAGGTTTCTGAACAGAATCTCAACCAAGCCATATCAAATGACCAACATTTAACTGTTGAAGAATTGTCATAAAAGTTTTTTGTACACAGAGCAACTGTAGAAAGAAGGACGCATGCCTCCCTTAGGTTTATCACAAAGTTCAACCAGTGGGTACCACATGACCTATCTGCAAGAAATTGTTTGGCCTGAATGACCATCTGTCTTTCTTTGCTTGCGCATCACAGATATGAGCCTTTCTTAGAACAATTAGTTACGGGTAATGAAAAGTGGGTCCTTTACAGAAATGTAAAGCATCAAAGGACTGTATGCCGAGTTGGAGAGCCTGCTCCATCAACTTCAAGAGGATTGTATCCGAGAAAAATCTTAAGTGTATGATGGGATGTCAAGGGGTAATTCACTGGGAGCTGCTTTCATCTAACCAAACGATAAACGCTGACCTGTATTGCCAACAGTTGTAAAGGCTGAAAGAAAAATTGAAATCTAAGCATCCAACATTAGTTCATTGCAAAGGTGTCATCTTGCAACATAACAACACAAAACCCCATACAGTTTTAGCTACTCAGAGAAAATTACTGAACATTGGATGGGAATTGTTACCTCACCCACATGTTTCCCAGACCTTTACACCAATGGACTACCACCTTTTTTGATCTCTTCAGAACAACTTCTCTGGAAAAACCTTCAATGAAGTTGACAATGTCAAAACTGCATTACAAGGTTTTGACTCCAAAATAGAGGAGTTCTACCGAAGGGAAATTCAATTACTACTAAAAAGATGGCAAGAGGTAATACAAAACATGATAGCAATTTTGTAAAAGAATGAAGATGTTATTTATTTAAAAAAATGTGTTTTTCTTCTCTTCTAAAAAAAAAAGGGTTGAAGCTTTGCATATACCTAACATTTCTAAGACATGTTAACATTTGTAAGGGTCAGACTGATTAGGGATATTTTGCCTTTGTATTATTTTCATGTTCGATGTAGTTGTTTTTTAACATTTTATCAATTTTTTTTTTAACATTTTACCACTGATTTTCTTTGTCATGAATAACCTTCATTTATCTGTTGTAGAACTGTGTACAATTACAGTATGCTACTACAAGAAATCTGCATATTATCAGGCATTA
Source organism: Macrothele yani (assembly GCA_039090855.1). Classification (NCBI taxonomy): domain Eukaryota; kingdom Metazoa; phylum Arthropoda; class Arachnida; order Araneae; family Macrothelidae; genus Macrothele; species Macrothele yani. Next base: position 66,633,038 of record CM077016.1, on the reverse strand, counting down.
TTCATGGTGCACTACACAGGGAAAAGTTTGTGATAGACAAGACACTTCACTTATTTTGTGAAGTGTCTTGAACATGAAGTATAAATGTGTAAATATAACACAGAATGTTCCGTGTAATTTATCTGTGTAAATATTAAACTGTGGCAAATCACTATTCACAATATAAAATTACTGAAAATAAAATAAAATGGCTTTAAAAGACACTGCTTACACAGATAAATGTTTTCTTGTCTGTTTTGCTGTACTTGCTTGCTCATCAAGTCAAGTTACCTCTTGCAAGTAAAGCCTTGCTTTCTTCTCAGCATCCAATGCTAATTTTCAGCTGATATCCTTCCTTTTCCATTTATTCATTGTAGCTTCTTTTTTTTTTTTTTTTTTATTATCCTCAGATTTTGCAAAGTTGGAATCAATTGCTTCTCCTAAATAACCCATTTTACTGAAGAACTGAGTTCCAGACTTACCCTGTGCTTTGTTTGCAGTTCACAGTCAGTACAAACAAATAGGCTTCGACATTCATTCTTCACTTTGTGTCTATAATTTCATCCATCATACTGAAAGAACTTTCTGCCTGAGGACCATGAATACATAATATTAAAGCTTTGACTTTTTTTGATAAATAGCTCAACACAGAGAGGATGAATACTTTTGAATACCATGCATCAATTCTCACAAATTTTCCATCTTCACTACTTCTGTTTTCAGAAAATTTTCCCTCCCTTATCAAGTGCAAACATTTAAGGGGGGGGACAAAACAAACACTTTTTTTTTTTTTTTTTTTTTGATTGGAGGTTTAACGACCACCGTGAGCAACTCAATGGGCTATAAGCAGTCGCCCGTCCCTAATTTAGGGTCACTGGTTCCAGGGAAGGGAGAGAGCCAGTGCCGTAAGACAAACACAACATCCATGCCTGACCGGAATTCGAACCCGGACCCCTTACGGACGAATGATCAGAGGCCAACGCCTTAGACCACTGCGCCACCGGGGCGGCAAACAAACACTACACAATAATACTGGACAGTGAACACGTCATGAAAAAAAAAATTACAGTTATGGGGAAAATATTGACACAGGGTTCTCGCCAGGGTTCCAGAATCAGGGGGTGAAAATGTCCCCAGGCTTTTTTTTTCTGGGGGTGGTTTTGAAAAATCACCCCCAGAAAAAAAAGGTAAAAAATGAACAAACACAAAAATAATATAAATATTTTATACATATCTTCTAATTTTGTTATTAAATATTTCAGCAGCTTTGTGAAATGGAAAGCTTTCTAGTGTTGCATTTGCTGCGGATATTCGAATTAAATTCTTTAAAATTTATTCTTTCAGTCTGTTGTGCAATTTATCTTTTATTTTATTTTGTGTGCTAAAAGAACGCTGTTCTAATTAATGCAGAACTTATTGGCACAACCAAAGCAATTTCATACAACAACACTGTGCTTAGATACACATCTTTATACCTGCAGATGAAAAGTTCTGCAACATCTGCAAATTTAAAACTAGCATAGCTATTTTTTAGCAGAATAAGTATATATGAATATTCACTCAACAGGCATTTCAAATCTTCAAAATCTTTGAAGTGGTCTAACAACTTCAAAACAAATTTGCATGACACCGATGGGGATATTTACTTCCCATCCCAAAAGCGTTTGAGCGAATTGGCTCCTTTCACAACAATGAATAATAAAATAAACATAGGGACCTTCACAACGTCAAAAACAAAAAATCACTTTAACACTGTATGATTTAACACTGTATCATTTTCGTCGGTTTCGACTTCAAGCCAGTCGTACATTTTGCGCCATTTCTCTTGAAAGTTAAGATTTTTTAAAATTTAGTTGGAGGTACAGCAGGAACAGCCTCACTACATTTCTCAGGCAATATTTCACTGTTTAAAATCATAACACTCGATGCCGAACTTGCAGAATCGTCAGTAGAATGCTTCCTCTTTCTAATGAGGAACTTTTCCATTGTGTTATAGTAAGAACAAATATCAGAGCTGCCAACTTTTCAAAATAAAAAACCGGGGCATCAACGCGCGTTCAGCAGCACGTATTTACACTTTATAAATAATAAAATTATATATTATAGGTTTCTCTATTTTTTTATTACAGTTAATTATTTAATACAAATAAAGAAATATTTACAAAAAAAATTAGTATTTAAGTATAAAATAAGATTAACAAACCTTGTTAATGAGTTTCATTTTTAGAGAGTGAGACACTATTTTTTTCAGAGAGTCACCAATTTTTCTCCCCACCATAACAGGTGTCTTATCACATAAGGCAAGACAGTTCATCCACAGAATACCATGATACTGAAGTTCTTCAGACACAAGTTTGGCAATATTTTCACCTGTTGAACTGGTTTCTAGGCATGGCAAAGAGAGCAGCATGCACCTCACTCGCTTGCAATAAATAACAAAGTATGTTACCACAATTGCCCCCCCAAAAAAAAAATTCCTAAATCAAGAAGATTGCTTGCAAAAATCAAGATTTACTATAAAATCAAGAAGATTTGAGACAATACCAGAACTGTTAATTTATGATTATCTATTATTAGGGAAGAGCGGTAAATGTTTGATGATACTTGTATTCAATTATTTTTCTGTATCAGTCACTCATAGATAGAGTTCAGAAATTGTGATGATTTTCAAGGTTTTGAATTTTTTTTTTTAAATTGAATGATGCAATTTCAGAAATAACTTGATTTCGTTTAAGCAATGACAAGACAGTGACTTGTTTTTTTTAATGCCCTTGGATGGCAATTTTATCCATCACGAATGCACGATAGCGCTATTTTAGATAAAGGATGAATAGTGTAACTTTGAGAATATGAATACTTTTGAACACCATGCATCAATTCTTACAAATTTTCAGCTTCTTCACTTTCGTTTTCAGGAAAAAGAATTACGATTACGGGAAAAATCTTTATTTCTCCCCCACCCTCTCTTTGTCAAGCTGAAATGCAAACCTTATTTTGGGGGTGGGGGAATATTTAAGAATACAGGATACATGTTCCGAACATCGTGGGGGGGGATACAATTACGGGAGAAATCTTTGCTACGTTCAATTTTTGTTTTCGGACAGTTTACCTCCATTTTCAAGTTGAAATACAAATATTTATAAAATAAAATGATATTTAACAACAATACTAGGCAGAGGAAACATCGCATGAAAAATAAAATTACGATTATGAGAGAAATCTTCACTGCGTCTAACTTCCGTTTTCGAAAGTTTCCAGCGAAAAACATTCTCCTCCGCTACCAATTGCCCCGAAATTTCTGTTCAGCTATGCATCGATCTCGAGGAAAACTCCAATTATGAAGGAAAAGGAGAAATTTCTCGAAGCTGTTGCACGCTCATGCCTGAAGATTACAGGGAAAATTTTGCGCCGTCGAATTTTCGTTTTCGGAAATTTTCCCTACATTTTCCAACTGAAATACAAATATTTTTGGAATAAAGTGACGTATAACAACAATACTGGACAGAGGCACCATCGCAGAAAAAAGAAATTATGATTATGGAAATCTTTATTTCTTTTACTTCCGTTTTTGAAAGACCAAATACCGTCCCGATGCGTATTTTTACGCGTGGGTAAAATTTCGATGCATAAACACACTTTTTGATGCGTACTAGACACGTACTTACGCATTTTGGCAAACTCTGCATGGCGCAGAATTTAAAAAGAATTCGCACTTTGGCCCAATTAGCGCAGCTATTCCAACACTGAGGGAGAGCAAGTTTGGAAGGATTGGCGGGAGGGGGAGGGGGGGGTGCGATTGTTCCCAGCTAGAAACATGAGATAACATAAGGTTCAATCGCTATGAGATCATAATAAAACAAAAGCAGGAGTTTACACTCAGCGACAATGACAACGATATAAAGTTCCATCAGTAAAAAAAAATTCACGAGTCATTTTGGCAAAAATCCGGAAGAAACTATCTTCTGACCATAAAACTACCCAAAACTCCGTAAAACTTTCGGGAAATCCGGAATACTTGGCAGGTATGCGGACGTCATTGCACCGATATCGGCTTTTCCGACATATAATGTAATATCACCTTGCCGTTCTTCACCCGATATCGGTTTTGCCAATGCATCCAATATCCTCTTGCCGTTCTTCACCCCATATCTGAATTTCAAAGGCGCTTACTTAGAAACGAGACCATTAATAGTTTTCGCATTTACGCGAAAAAAACTATAAATATATTCGCAAAATGCGATCGCAGTTTAAACCGTGATTTTAACAAAAAAGGACACAAAATTCAGAACTTTTACGAAATACATTGAAATCCGCAATTCTTCCAACCTGTCCGTAATTCGGTAATCATGTGGCCGAAACCGTAATAGTTGGCATCCTTACCAGCACGTGGGCTTTCGTCTCGTTGCACTCACGTAATCCGTTTATTATACGACAGGAAGGGAAATACTGGGATTGTACCGTGACGACATGAAATCGGCACATGTGACGAACAATAGGATTGTACCGTGACGTCGTGAAATCGGCACACGTGATCTGAAACGACATCGCCTTCGTAGATTTTCCATGCTAACAGCTCACAATTGAAATCTTTCTGCGCGCACCCATTGCGCGTCACTTTATTTTTCTTGCGCGAATTAAAACTTTTGCGCGAAACGCATGTCTGCACACGCTATCGGGAACCCTGTTGACAACATCCATTCAACTTCCTTTTTCAGAAATTTTTCCTCCATTTTCAAGCTGAAAAACAAATATTTATGAAATAAGATTATACACTCTTTGCAAAAAAAAAAAAAAAAAAAAAAACGAAGCGTCCCGAGAAAGTCATTCGATGAAACTTTGCATGCAAGTACCTCAGGGCTGAATATGCAAATGATTAAAAAATAACGACCAATGACTAAATAGCAGCATACCACAGCACATGGGAACTGCACATCAAGGAGGGTATATCAGCAGCAAAGCTTGCATGCAGGGATGATTGTGACAGCAGATTGCGGTTGCATTAACCTCCACGGACTGTTATGTGAGGATGTCTTGACGTCAAATCCACGCACAATATGAGCAGTTGAGCGAGTTTGAGGGAGGATGTATAATTGGGCCGAGAGAGGACGGTTGGTCAAGTTGCCGTATCACTATGCATTTGGGTCAGAGCGACACGGCAATCAAATGATGTTAGCACCAAAGGATCAAGGAGGGCACAACCCAACAGCACGCGGGCAGTGAACAGCAGAGGACAACAACAGAACACGAGGATTGAGAAATTGTGTAAAAGCCGCACGAACAGAACCGAATTAGTCACTCTCAACCATTCATGGCCATGTTGCATCATTTACAGGTACTGAAGTGACCATACAGATCGTTGCCATATGACTTGCGGCAAGGGGACTTTATTTGAGGAGGCCACCTGCCACTGACCAGCGGACATTGCTGGCACCGGTTGCGGTGTTAGGCCCAATCAACATAGGATAGAGTCCAGTGCCATCACGTTGTCTTCAGTGATCAGTCACCGTTTGCACTTGGTGCCTATGACCAGCACATGTGTCTCGAGACGAGCCAGCCAGCACACGGATCCAGCCTTTACCATGAAACAGCACACAGCTCGCATACCAGGAGTGACTATCTGGGGAGCCATTTCCTATGATAGCCGGACACCCTTGGTAGTCCTCCGTTCCACCCTCAAGGCTCAATGGTACATGATGACATTCTACAACCTGTTGTGTTGACATACTTGTCACAACATTACAGAGCAATTTTTCAACAGGATAATGCCCGGCCACACACAGCACAGCTCTTTCAGGACTGCCTCTGTAATGTCGACACCCTTGCATGGCCAGTCTGATTGCCCAGCCTCATCGAACATGTTTGGGACATAATGGGATGCCACCTATGCCCTTCTCAGAACACCGGTGAACTAGCCCACAATTTGGACACCATCTGGCATGCTATACCTCAGAACAGTATCCGAGAACTGTAAGCATCTATGCCACGCCGGGTAACCACTTGTATCCGAGCCAGAGGTGGTGCTACAACGTACCGACTTGTATCACTTCTTTAGCTGCTTTATGTGAATAAATAGCCCAACTGCTCTTGAATTACAATCAGTTCCTCTCCTATATATGTACACTGTACATAGCAATTTTCATCTCAATTGGATGATTCCTTCTGGGTGCTTCGATTTTTTTTTTCAAAGAGCATATTTAATAATCATACAGGGAAGAAGGATCATTATGAGAAACAGAATTTAAGATTAAAGATAAATTTTTGCTCCATCTAACTTCTGCTTTCAGATGTTGTTGCCTACATTTTCAGGCTGAAATACAAACATTTTGGCAACAACATATTTAACAATACCAGACAGAGGGAAAATGTGAGAAAAAAAGTCTGCAACCACAGGAGAAATCTTCACTCCATCTAGCTTCCATTTTCAGACAGTTTTGAAAGATTGAATTCCACCCCCAAACAAAAAAAACTTGCACCTATGTTTACTGGGTTTAAAAATCAGGAAGGTGTGGAGCATCATGAATCAACATAAAAATCCCATTTATAATGTCGCAGCAGACAACAGGACAGTTAGGGATGTCACTGAGCAGATTAAGCCTTAAGGAAGCAATAGGTGTACTTCCATTCCTCTGGCTATGAAGTTCAAGGGGCATTGCCACTCATCCCAGAAAGCAGCCAATGAATCAAAATTTTTGATTCCCACCCTCCAACATTTCTTCTTTCTTCCTGGAAGCTATTTCCAATGAAACAGTCTCCAACTCGAAATAGGGTGATTTATGCTCTCTTTGCTTCCCCCATTTACATTCTCTTTCTTGAGACTGACTTATATGATGACATAAAAAAGTGGAATTCCATGAATCCGCAGAAGAATCTTATGCCTGTAAGGTGCTAAATTATCAGATTCATTATTACAATGAATGACACATTTTTGGTAGTATGATTTTTTGCCTATGACTGAGCATTTTATTGTGTGTTGGAGATATTCATAATGGAGGTGCTTTCTGTCACGGTAAATTCTGTTGACTTTACTGAGCACGGGGAAGCTCTACAGAAGCTTCCTATTCTGACAAAAATGTCCTCTACCCAAACACTTTCATACCCTCCAAAACAACAGCAACAATGAACTAGCCCACCTAATACAAAATAAATAATGGCACTGCAAATAGTGAATTCTTCAACCAAAGTATTTGCCAGTAGAACTGCACAAGGCTGGAAAGATACTGAAGTTAAAGCTATGCTAATGATTTAGCCCACATACAGTGTGGTGGAATAATTTTCAGTTTAAGAGTATATTTTTTTCTTATGAATACTATTTATTACAATATTATGGCAGACACTGAAATGGTCCACACTGTGGAGAGAGAGAGAGAGAGAGAGAGAGAGAGAGAGAGAGAGAGAGAGAGAGAGAGAGTGTGTGTGTGTGTGTGTGTGTGTGTGCTGATTACTTAAAATTGCTAAGGCATGCTTGTCACTGAAAATTTCCATAAAAAGTCTTGTTCGTAACTGAGTCACCTTTCACAAAGAAATGTCGTGCAGAAATGACATTTGAAATAGAGCAGGCAGCAAAAGCAAGATATTTTTTTTACCAAGATAAAGAAAATAAGGCCATCAGTGGAAACAAAAATACACCAAGTAAAGCAAAGATATCAGTGGAAACAAAAATTACACCAAGTGAGCTTTCGGACATGCTAAATAAAAATGAGCATTGAAAGTACTTATTAATGTATGATGTAGACAGTTGAGCTACTGTCACTTGCTCAAATGTTAAAGATCACTATGCGAACAGAATAATCAACTCATACCTACATGTTTAGTAACTCTTCGGTTTTTAACCAGTGTGATTGCTTCCAGCAAAGGGGTTGGAAGGCACTCTCTGCAAAGGAACGAACACACACATCACTCCATCTTCCATCTCACTTCACTCAGATGCAATACATCACAGATGACTGCCTCTGATTTTTGGCTGCTGATGACATCTAAAAGCAACATCTAATTCACAACTTTTTTTTTTGTGGGGGGATGAACATAGGGTGGCTGTTGTCTTATTCATTATTCATTTCATGAAACTTCTTCAATGAAAGGCATCTAACATGCTTTCAAGTAATATTTAAACATGCTATGGTGTATGATTAGGAGTTGTAAGTTGGTTAAGACAATGCTTCAAAAGTTACTGAATGGTTATGGAAGTTGAGTCAAATGTGCTACATACTTCTGTGAGAAACACCAAAATATTGCTTGAATATCTTGGCAAATAGCAGTCAGCAGGATGGCAGCTTATAAAGGGAAATTTTCATTTAGTAATACAATAAGATTTGTCACAATAAGATTTCACTAATACACAAATGACTGCTAGTTTGCATCAAACTTATCTTTTTGCATCATTGCAAAATTTTCTGCCTTCGACATTGGTTTCTTAAAAATTAATGGCCAATTATTTTGTGTCCTTTTACTCATGCTTGCATGTGTAATGTTACCCCTGCCATCATATCACATAAAGTACAGGTTCTTCAGTGCTTACAGGTGAGCTCATCACTTGGAAAGAGTTGACAAACAGTGCAAATAACGGAACTTCAGTTGAACTTTCCTTTCACAAAAAGTGATAGGATAAAACAGGCATCATAGTTACAGAAAAGAAAAGGACATCTGTTAGTGAAAAAAAAAGAAGAAAGAAATAACCAAGAAAGATGACACTGCATTATTGAATGTAACAAGCACACTTTCTGAATTTAAAAAAAATAAGATAATATAAATTGTAACAATCATCTAACATACATTAACATATGAAACTTTAAAATTAAAGGTTTATGATAATTAACAATATATCGAGTACGAAATTCAATGGAAAAGAGAAATAATGCTGCAAATAGAAATATTTATTCATACACTTACCAGAACACCAAATTACGGAGGTAGAAAATTCATGCAAAATGGTATTGTTCACAAAGAAATGCATCTGATGCAAAAAACTGTCAGACTTTCAGAAACTGAAATGTGCTTGTACATACACACAAATAAATACTTGCTCCCCTTGTACAAAAACTATGCATCATCAGAAGCAGAAAATGTAAATAAATCTTTTTCATAGCAATTGGCAGTTTCTGCCAAAGAAATTCTTTCAATTAATATTTTAAAAATACAGTTATGACTTCAGATGCAAATATATATTTCTGTGCCATACCAGCAGAACTGTGCATTATGGAAAAGTACAAAGTGTACATAAAATGTTTTCCATAAATAGAAGCTTTCTGATATATATATATATAAAAAAAAAAAAATTCAAAGAGGCTCTATAGAAGAGAAAATAATCAGAGAAAAAGAATATGTATCACCAGTTAGTAACTGAAAAAAATTGGAAGGTGTTTGTTAGCTATGATTTTTGGAAATTAATCATGTGCACAATAAAGCATGTTTCCACTACCTGAAATATCCATTTTTAAGCTTTGGGTAAAAGCTTTACAGTTTTACAAATTTCAAAAGTATCACCACTGCATTTTACAAGTGACTGGGAAATTTCTGAGTGCAAAGACACATTTTCTGAGACTAAGTGCTTTAGAAGGAAATTTTAACACCAGTAAAGAATTCTTAATGGTTTTCAGTCAATATTAGACATTATACACCATATTCCAATAGTTACAGTTGAAATATCTGAAAGCTATTAAGTTGGCTTACATATAGCAGACAGCAAGTAATTTTTTCATAAGAAATAATAAACCAAACATTCAATAGGTTCTGGGCAGTTCATTTACATATATATACAGACATTTTTTGAGCCTCTGGAAGACTGTCAGGGTTTATTGTCAATGTTGATCTGATTGTCTTGTTGCATAAGCCTTCTTCATTGTCAATGTTGATTGTCTTGTCACAGAAGCCTTCTGTAAGAAGACAATCAGAGCTTCTGTAAGAAGACAATCAGATCAACATTGACAGTGAACCTCAACAGTCATCTAGGAGTTCAAAACATGTGTGTGTATATGTATATATATCATCATCGTTGTCAACCATTATCAATCCACTGCTGGATGAAGGTCTCCCCAAGTTTCTTCCACAACGGTCTGTCTTGTGCCAGTCTCCTCCATGTTACTCCTGAATATTTTCGAATTTCATCCACCCATCTCCAATGTGGTGGTCTCTCTATCTATCTATCTATCTATCTATCTATCTATCTATCTATCTATCTATCTATATATATATATATATATATATATATATACAAGTCTATTAACTTTTTTGCGGATTTTAACTATTTCTCTTCTTGGTAACTTTGCGCGTTTTTTAGGGAACTAAGGCTAAGCAGCCGGCCGTTCCATTGTTCTTGTAGTCTGCGATGTGTTTTCAATGTAGTTAAGGTCTTAATAGCTACTTAATTATGCACTTAAAGCACTTCTGAAATACTTTGTACATATTGCAACTAATTGTTTATGTCATATAACCTTCACGAAGCATTTCTTTAGTTTATTATTGTCTTTATTTTATTCTCGTTTTTGTGTTGTCAGAAGTTGTGGAGTAGGGAGTTTTTATAATCCAGTTTTCTTTCAAGAATCTGTGCTTTAGAAAAAAATTAATATTTCCTTTTTTATTGCAATGTTTAAGAATTTGTAGTACTTTAGTATTGCTATTCAGGTTTAAATTCTCTCTCAGGGGACTAGGTGGCTTAGCAATTTGTTATTGCTGAACATTATTTCTGATTCATTTTGTCACTCTTACAACTTGAGTTTTCTATAATCGTCTTCTTTCTGTTTATTAGTAACGGATGAAGAGCATGGGTCGGGCCAGGAAAGTTATGGATGCAAGCTAAATTGTTAACTAAAGCTTGGTCATACAACTCTGTGGAGGTTATGACATATATATATATATTTTTAAATTTTTTTGGTGGGCTTATTACTTGCATCTATGACTTTGCAGAAACCCATTTCCAAATAGGTCTTTGTGGAAGTGAGAAAATGCAGAGTTTTTGCTGGTCCTTGATAAAGCCAAGGCTCAGTATTTTCGACACTTTCTACATTCAGTTGTTCTATTTTTTTCTCTTTTTACTCACACCGGTCAATACATAACCTTTTCTATGTTGTACTTGGTATGAGCCAAAATATTTTTTGCTTCAGTCTCTTCTTAATAGAATGTGAATTCTGAATTTTCATAACTGCTGCGTTGCGCGTTTTGATCTTCAGGTTATTTTGCAACTTTCGTTTTAAATTCTTAAGTTTTTCTTATGTTTTCGGCTATGCTCTAAAGTATATGTATATATATTTATTAATAATATTATTAATAACATTATGAAAATGCAAGTGCAAAGATTCGGCTGTTTGAGAATACAGCACACATAAAAATTGGAAAGGGAGTGAGACAAGGTGACACCATATCTCCCAAGCTCTTAATGCCCCATTGGAAAATGTCTTTCAATCACTGAACTGGGAAAACAAAGGGATAAAGATTAATGGAGATTATCTAACTCACCTTCGTTTTGCTGATGACGTAGTCATTTCTGCAACTACCCCATCAGAGCTGAACTTGCTGACAAGAGTAAAGCAGTGGGATTAAAATGAACTTTCAGAAGACAAAAGTGATGTACAATGCAAGAAATGAAGATTTATCGATTGATGCAGAAAAGCTGGAGATAACAGATACCTACGTTTATCTTGGACAGCTAATATCAAGTGAGGGTCACATTGATGAAGGAAATTAATTGGCATATAAAACTTGCCTGGAGAGCTTTTGGAAGAAACAGCATAATTTTCAAGAGCAATATGCTATTATGTCTTAAAAGAAAAGTGTTTGATCAATGCATCCTTCCAGTGCTTACGTATGGATCAGAGACGTGGACCTTAACTAAAAGAGACATACAAAGGCTGCAGACAACTCAAAGGAAGCATGGAGAGGTGCATGCTTGGTGTAACCAGGAGAGATAAGAAGAGGAACTTGTGGATCCGAAAAATGACAAGAGTGGAAGACATCATGATCAGAGTTAAATCCCTGAAATGGCAATGGGCTGGACATACTGCCAGAAGGACAAACCATCGATGGACAGCCGAAATTTTAGATTGGATTACAAGGGACAGAAAAAGACCCTGAAGACTACATTGGAGATGGGTGGATGAAATTCGAAAGTATGTGGGAGTAACATGGAGGAGACTGGCACAAGACAGACCATCGTGGAAGAGGCTTGGAGAGACCTTTGTCCAGCAGTGGACTGATAATGGTTGACAATGATGATGATGATATATATATTCACACTTTATTGACAAAAGTCACCAGACACCTACAAGAGAAACACAACATAGCATTTATTGACATACATCAGTACGGTGTCGGTCCACCTTTGGCCTTAATATGCATGCACTGACCCTTTGAGACATGCTTTCGACAAGATTTTGGAACACAGCAATAGGTATGCGTTTCCATTCAGTACATAATGCTGATACTAACTGTTGCTTAGGTAGGCCTTGGCTCCAAACTTCTTATGCGGTGCTCTAATTCCTCCCATAGGTGCTCTATGGGATTAAGATCAGGGCTCTGAGCTGGCCAGTCCACACACAATATGGAATTATTGTCAAACCACGCCGTAACAGTCCTTGCTTTATGGCTCAGTGCATTATCCTGCTGGTACCAATGAGGCTCGGTTCCATAGCATTGCCACAGAGTTGGTAGGGCATAATTGTCCAGAATATCGAAGTAGACGTGCTGGTTAACAGGTGTGTCCACGATAACCAATGGGCTGGGACCATACCACAAAAAACACCCCACACGAGTACACTGCCAGCTCCAAACTTGACCGTAAGAACAGTACACTGTGGTAAATAACGTTCCCCCAGCTTCCGCCATACCCACACACGGCCAACAGACTGATGGATCGTGTATCTGGATTCATCAGTTCATAGGACCTGCTTCCATTGATCTACGGTCCACGATAAATGTTTTTTACACCATGCTAAACGACGAGTAGCATTCCTTGTGAAAATGAAAGCCTTATGAGCAGCCGCACGACCACAGTAACCCATGGAATGAAGTTCTCTGCGAATGGTATGTGTACATACCGAGGTTCCAGCATTTTTACTCACCTGTACACTGAGGTCTTGTGCAGTAGTACACTGTCGATTAGCTGTAACGACTCTCCTGAGGTTTCGACGTCCTCTATCACCGATTTTCTTTGCTCTGCCGGTACGTTTTGCTGCTTCAGGCACGCCATGTGTGTTCCACTTATTCAGTACATCCGAAACAGTTGACTTGGGTATGTTTAAACACCTCTCGGTTTCTCTTATGGACAACCCACTAATATAACACCCAACAATTTTTCCTTTCTCAAAGTCAGTTCTCTCCCGCCGCAACATTTTCACTCAACCTCACAGTGCGATATGATCGCGGTCAGCTGCAGTGTTGTTTTTATACCGTTTGCAGCTGTACTGCGCATCTTAACAATGCAGCGAATCCATTCATTTGCTTTTGAAGGGGTGTCCAGTGACTTTTGTCAATATAGTATGTGTGTGTGTGTAAATAAACTGCCCAGAACTTGCTGAATATTTCACGAATTATTTCTTACTAAGAGTTAAAGCTGGTGCTTTCAACATAAAAACTCTAGAGAACATATGACATAACTTACAAAAGTATATTAACTATGAGAAATATTTTTATGTCTAAAAATACTTACATGGCCACCAAGGTTAAAGTAGGAGTGATTAGTTAGATTCACTGGGGTAGGATGGTTTGTTGTAGCCTTGTAACATACAATCAACTCATTATCTTCTAAAAGTTCATATATCACACGGCATGACAACTGTCCAGGATAGCCTTCTTCCCAAGGAGAACTTTCATAACTAAAAGTGACTCTTGTACCTTCAACATGCGAGTCCCAGAGAACCTGTAACATAATTAATCAAAACATGTAAAAGACGTGTAATCAGGGGTTGATCCAAGTTTTTTAATGATACCCATTTTTACTTAATAAGGAGGAACTGTGCACCAAGTATACTTAAAATAGTAAAACTACTAATAATCCAAATTTATTAGCATAACATAGAATTCAAAGTTTCCAAGTTAAAAGCACATCAACCAGACTGCTTTTTCAAGGAAAAACGGAATAATGCTTCAACAATTTGAATGCAGCGACTTTGACTTGACAATAAATGAACAGAAGCTAATGTAATTATTCATTCAAAGACACGGGGAGGCGTGCTCATTTAGAACACGGAATCCTGAAAAGAAAACAAAAGGCATTTACTATTTAAAGAACTGGTTCTAAATTCGTGGCAGCTCCAGCGAAACGCTATCATTGCAGGACTCATTGTTGGTAATGATCTCAAAGGTTTCTCAAATGACAGTAGATTTAGGGGTAGAGTAGGAAGTTAATTTCTTTATGTCATCCCACATAGGAGCAGCAGACTTGAACTTGACTTCTTTGGATAGAGCCGTGGTGACTTTACTGTTTTCTGTCTCTCTTTTATGCTCATTGACTCTAATTCTAAATGAAAGCTTGGTTATTCCAACGTAATATCGCTTGGAGCCATCCGGATATTGTAGAGGGATGACATAAACACCTGCTTCATTGGAAAGTTGGGGCTTGTCAGTATTTCCCTTAAGCATGGCATATAAAGATGTCTGAGACCTTATGCCTACACTGAAGTTCATCTTCTTAAGTACATTCTTGCATTGACAGAAAACATTTGGTATGTAGGGAATTGCGCCCAGGTAGTGTAGCTGTGGGGCAGAAAGATTAACATGACTGGTTCGGCTTTTTTATATATATATTGGGTATATAAATAAGCTTTGAGGGATTACCGTTCGGTGTCGTACTTATTACTGCTCGCATGTATTTTAAGGTGACAACACTGCGATATTGCAGTATGAGACGCCAGCTGTCAGAGTCAGTATACAACGTTCGATTGAGGTGCGAAGACGTATTTATTTTACTCAATGGAAAATGGCAACTTTCGTCCCGACAAAACAGCATTTGCGGGAAGTGTTAGTGCATTACTTTATTGTCCCAAAACAATTGCTGATGCCGAATTGGAAGCTTTACTCGATGACGATCCATGCCAGATCCAAAAAGAACTAGCAGCAGCAATGGAATTGAATTCTAGAGAGAGAAAAAAAAAATGGAAACAGGAAATGTGAATATTTTGAATGCATTCATAATGGCCTTGTGTGATATCTGGGAGAGAAACGGCAATGGTTACATGTCACATTGAAGATATCCTTCAGCCAAAAGAGAAGTATGTCCATGCAAATTGGAATGAGGCTACCAGCAGGCAAGCATCTACTACAACTATAGTACAACAAGCATTAAAAAATGGGCTACACATTTTACAATGCAAAGGCCAAGTTTGATGCCTGCAATGAAATGAAACAATCTATATGGGCTAAAGGTATTTAATGTGGATGACAGATGAATTTCCCAGTTATGTAACAACAAATTCAAGAATTAGCCTTTTCAGTGACAGAAAGCTTATTCTAATGACACAAGGACAGAGGATACAACCTCAGAAGTATGACTGGATTATCAAATTATCTCCATTTGTTTCAGTATATGACACTATATCTCCCACACATTTGAGAAACTTTTTGCAATAGAACCTAAATGCACAGGAATTATTGTAGATCATCTCATACCCACCACACTCTAATCCATCAGGACAAAGCTTCAACTCATTAAACGATTCGTTAAATTTTGGTTGAAATGGTGCAGTTGGTGTCTTAGGTGGGTATGGTAGTTATCTTTATTGCATTCCAATTAAGAACATTTGGAGATCCCTAAAGGCAATGCTTATTACTTAAATCTGTGGAACACAAAGGACTTTTTGGCTTACATCAACACAGCTGTGTCTGCAAATCATTGTAAATGAATATAAAAGTTTGATTAACTTACAATAATTTGATGAACTGTAGTCATCAAATGAGCTCACAAGGATAACACAAATTATTAACCCCACTAAATTTACATACCTAATTTCTGGAATTGCTGAAGTTTTATCTTTTTATTTCTACTTGTGTATCAAATAAAAGTACAAAACAATATTTTTATTCAATATCATTATCATTCATACAGATTTACTATTTACGCTTCTTTCGTAGTGAAGGAAGTAAGTGCATTTCCATACAATAGTTATGATCTCACAGTAAAACTGCTCAGTTGCAAATTAAAACAAATAAAAAGAAAGCACCTCTGCATAGTTTTTTTCTTTTGCACACCTGCTGGTGATATTATTTCAAATATTACATTATACTTAGTATATGACAACACAGATGCACTAAGATGCTTTCCATCTGTGTGGATGCCATAGGTGTTAACACAAATGTACAATGAGGAGACTCATGCTACTTACGGCGACCCAAAGACAAAAAACGACAACAACTCATATTTTACACACTTGGCAGCACTTTAGGAATCTGAAATTTACACAGCATAGAAGCTATTAAAGAATGTTTAAGTCAGCCTCAATGAAAGTACATAAGCATAGGTTTATTTAATATAAAATGTAAAAACAATTTCAAGGAAACTAAAGGGAGTAAACACTTTAAAAAACTTGACACAAGATGGCATTCATTGCAATCCAATATTACATAAAAGAAGAAAAAGGTGCTCTATGCACAACAGTGCACTCATGGGCCATATCATTATGAAAGCACCTGTTTCCATGAGTGGACATGTCACACAGTATGTAGTGGTGTCACTGACTGGTGTGGAATACACATACACTGCATGGACAGTGTTGTCAGTTCACCAGTTCGATGCCCCTTTTAATGTCCTTTAAATTGTGATTAAATTATTAACTGATAGACAGAGGTAGGAGGGGTGGTTTTCTGACTGCTCAGAGCAGTGAGGCATTGATCTTTGAGAGTGACAATGACATACTTTTGGAACACTAAATTTGTATTTTGACTGTTTTGGTCTCACCCTTTAAAGCAGAGACGTTGTGAATTCCCTTTTCTTGAGTTCTCTTCCTAGTTCAGTTATTGTTTTCAGCTTAGAACAAGAATGAATGTCAGAAATTATGGATATCGACAATTGTTGCCAAAAGACCTCCTTCAAATAAAAGGAAGTGGGGATAGATCCTAAAGGTGAAAACCCTGTTGTCTGACTACCTCCAAGTTACAGTTCTGAGCTGTTTTTGTTATTGCCTCACTGGACTGTCTACTGCTGTCCACTCAAGATTTATTTAAGGTGCTCCTCCCACTATGTCAGTGGATTGTCTGACCACTGTCCATCCATGGGTGATTCAAGAAGGTACTCTTATGTTTTTCATGGACTGTTCCTCCATGAGTTGCTGCTTCTGCAATTCCTTTGTGAACAATCTGAATTGCAGGTTGTACATCAGAAGTCAGGTAACACCTTTCTGAGCTCTCTCTTTTTGGGAAAAGAAGTTGAGTATTTGTTAAAATTAAATTCAGATGGGAGTGAACTTGTTTCCTCCTATAAATGAAAGAATAAACCTTTGCTGACTGCTGTTTAGATGTGTACTACCATGATTAGCAAAAATGTGTGCTTTAAATGTGTGCTACCATGATTTCACTGGGTGCAAGCAGTTATCACAGCAAAAGGCAGCACAACACACTATTAGGTAAGCAATCCTAATGTTATAGGTCATGAGTGTATATCATATCCTAGATATGTGCTACTAAGATGTAAGTTTCATAAAGCAGCAAAAATGTACAACTAAACACTTCAATTTACAAAATAAGGTGCAAAACAAGAACAGAGCATAGGGACATAAATAGTTCCAGCTGCTAATTTCCAAACATGCAGAGTGTCAGCTACTCAACATGGCCTTGGAATGATGTGAAAAGAGTACAGATACAATTGTTATGTGGATTTTCACTCTTTTTACAATACTTTAGTTCCACTTCTCAATCAGCTCTATGCCATTTGTGCAGATGAGTATATGCACAAAAACACAAAAAATGTACCATACATACTCGCATATAAACTGAAAGTTTTTACAAGAAAACCTGCTTCAAAGTTGGTGGGTCGGCTTATATGCAGGTCAGTAAAACATAGGGCTGGACTTCCATGAATTCTCACATGGAATTTACCTATGGATTTTTTGTTTATGTTTTAGACCACAGCTTTCCTCATGTTCTTCGAAAATACAGTGAACTCTTGTTAATCCAGACATTAAAAATCTGGACAACCTCTAAAAAAAACAAAAAACAAAAACTTGAATTCTGAATTTAATTAAACTTGAGTGTAAATGTGAGAAGCAAGAACATGGGAAGGAGTAGGGAGCTGAGTTTCAGCTAACTTGTGAGACCCAAGATTTTCAGAGCTCTACGTCGAGGGGGTGAACAAAAAGTTACATTAGTGGATGTCGAGGTGTGGCTAGAAGCTGATAATGATGAATCAGGTTGTAAAATTTTGACAGAAGAAATTCTGGACAGCATGACGGCAATGGCAAGTTCTGAGAACAAAGTAGAAGAAGACAGTAATTTGCCAAAAATGAAGCTGGGTGATGTAAAAGAACACTTAACTGGTGTAATCAAGTTTGTTGAGGAAAGCGAAAAGAAAGAAATATCTGCATACTACGACCACTTACGACATCTCCAATAAATATTAGTGAAGGAAAAGAACTCCCAGTATCACCACAGAATTTTTTTAAACAGTTGACAAGGCACATTTTTAAAACTAATTTGTGCAGCAAATACTTTGCTAAGGAACCAGCTAAGTCGGGTAAATGCTAGACACCGTAACTGTCCTGTATGAGTACATGCACAGTACTTTTTAATTTACATTTTATATTACATATGTATGCTTTAAATGTAAAATAATCGCGTCTTTTTTTTTTTTCCAATGAATGGGTGTTTAATGTACCTTGTACCATTTTTAATTTATTTCAGTTAATCCGGACAACTGTTCCCCGTAGTCAGGATTAAAGAGGTTTTACTGTACTTCCAAAAAATAAAAATAATAAAAATTATGAAATATTTTCCCACCCAGGGTAGAATTTCTACAGGAATAGGTGAAGCTAATATGATAAGCAGTGAGGTAACTACTACCCCTGCAGCTGTGGAGGGGTGCAGGTAATGTGCATACTGCAACTGCCAGTTATAGTTTTATGAAAAAATCCAAACATGGACAAAAACAAACAAACAAATAATTAACCCAAAGGTTTATATTTTCCTTTAAGATTCATTTAGCTTTGCCTAAATAAATGTCAAGTTTCACCTTTAAAACACTGGATGTCCTACAGATTGCAGCTATTGGCTTCAGGTTGTAATATGATACGTAGCTCTACACAATGGACTGTCATACGATCGCTCTGCGATGGGTTGTAATACAATTGCTGTGCAATAGGTTCTAATACAATATCTGTGCAATGGGTTTTAATATCATTGCTCTGCAATAGGTTTTAATATCATTGCTCTGCAATGGGTTTTAATATCATTGCTCTGCAATAGGTTTTAATATCATTGCTCTGCAGTGGGTTGTACAACTGCTCTCCTCTGTCTGCACTGCTGAGAAAAAGTGCAAGGCCATGTGGAGATTCCCCATGGAGGATGCGAGAAAACAGTCACCTAGGATTACGTACACAACATTTATTCACAGCAGCCGCAGATCTTCTTTGTACAAGAGGGCGATTACTTCAAGTCATTTATTTTAGTTTGGGACAAAACAATTACACGTTGCTATTGCTTTTAGTTCCTCCTTATAGTAAGTATGTCTATCTCATTCACTGTGTGGAAACTTTAATACATAAGCGAATGACATCCATTTGCAGAATGTCACAAAAGCATCAAAATGGAGCACAGTATCAGCGAAAATAAAAAGCAGAGTGAAGAAAAAACTTCCAAAACTTGACCAGTTCTTTTTGCCACAGAATTAGTTCAGCTCAAGTGCCATTTCTGATGAAAAAAATGATTTGTTTAGTACATCATTTGATCAAAGTCAAAAGCAGACATTTTACAAAAACCAAACACTTCAGAAACAAGTAAAAGTAAAATGGGTGATTATGAAGTCTCACGGTTATTAACCTTAACCATTTAAATATATTTTACTGAATGTGTTTCTTGCGATAAAATGTATATTCATGTTCGTGCATCGGTCTGCAGTGTTAAACCTGATTAGCTGATTGATAGCCTTGCATCATATAGTTATGTTCCAAAAATTACTTAAAAAACTACAACTACAGGGCTTTAGGTACCCCCTTACTTTTTAAGACATTCTAACTGATCCCCCCCCACACACACACACAGCTAGAAACACATCCTCCCTCATGTTCAAAATCCTGGGAAAATTACTGTGCTTAGGGTTGCCGAAGTAAACCTTCCAGGAGGATGGGGGGCATGTTGTGCTATTTACACTACTGATAAGTAAAAAACCTAATCCTGTTTCAGATTGAGACTGTGAAATTTTTTGCTTCCAAACATGGAATACCTCATTACTTTCCATGTGCAACTGTGAGACACCGTCTTTCAAACTGGACAACACAGTAAGTCAGACACAGCGTAAATCACTTATCTGTTGGAGTGGGCCACAGCCCACCCCAACACATAAGTGATTTAATCAGGTATCTCTCTTTTCTCTCGAGTTTTCATGGCAAACGTGAACATGCGCGTCTTCTACTCCATGCTGGTGAAAGCCATTCATGCTATGAAAGAGCAAAGACACTGTGATTTATGAAAGGTGGTAACTTGAGAAAGAGTCCGACATGGCCTTGTTACTTCTTGGGTGAAAGAATTTTGGGATGCAATTTCACCAGAAATGGTTACAAAGCCTATCAAAAAATGCTGCATATGTACTGCAATGGATGTTACTAGTTATTTGGAAACTTCAATAGTGAATCATTCTTCGAAGGTTTTTTACAGAAGATAATATCAGAAATTTGAAAAGTTCATTTTAATAAATACATTTTCCAAACTCTTGAAATTTAATGTTAGCTTATATACCTGTCAAGATTTTCCACAAATTTTTAGCTCTTGAAGTAGGCGGTTGGCTTATACTCGAGACCCGGCTTATAAGCGAGTATATACAGTAAACAGGAATTTGAGTGAAAAGAAAATGAATCTCATTAAATAAAATCAATTTGGAAAAAAAAATATACCCAAGTTTGTAATCTCACAACTCATACATGGGAGACAACTGGCCATCCAACAATTTAAGAGGTCAGCCTCTAAAACAGAAATCTTATGACTAACCACAATGCATGTTCTTTTTGACTCATCTTCCATGTTGTGGGTAAAGCTGCTTAGCCACAGAATCCTTGTGATAGAAAATCATTTAGTAAAATTCATGGATGGCATGGGCAATGACATATGTATATTGTTATGACACAGTTCTTATTATAAGATCAGAGGTAAGGCATTGATATAATTAATCAAATTAAACAGCTGGTAGGACTTAACTACAGAACAGAAAGTTACACCAGCTATATACAGCTGTATAAATGGGCTCCTTTGACCAAAGAAAGGCATTCAAACTGGGTGGAATGTCCAGGGAGTTTTGAATCATGAATGGTGTGGTACCCAGGCTCTGGGCAGTGTCTCAAACCAATGGAATGTGTTCCAGACACATACTAGGAGGTCGCCCTGATGCTATTACAATGCATGAAGGCAGAATTTTAGATGCAACTGCAAAATGCAATCACCGCACCATGGTTGGTCAGCTTGCAAGTCATCTCCATTCCAGCTTCCTCAATTAGGATATCACAGCCACAAAAATATGGCCAATGACTAAATGAAATTTTTTAATGCCATAAAAATATTACAAATTCTAATGAACTGAATGCAAATCTATATCTCACGCATACAAGTGCAATATATATTACTGTACGTCAAGAAGCCTCAACGCAGCTATTCAACCATTAATAATTATCTCACAGCTGCATGTAAAAGCGAAGTGTCAACTGAAATGTCATACCATTGATTCCCATTAGAGCAAAATCCAATATAACAAAAATTTCATTCCCACAAAAATAAGATCAGTCCTGTCAAAAATCCTATCGAGGTAATGTATTTTTAATTACAGTATAACAAAATTCATGTTCACGAATATTTCGTTACAAAAAACAGATTCATATTTCCAAGAAAAATTATCATGTAAGACAATATTTACAATTTCAGCAAAAAATGTTGATTTCAGATTCTCATGTTGTTTTGTTAAAAGAAACAAACACCGTTCCCAGTCATATCCCACCTGCCATTGTGTCAAAAGCAGCTCGAACCACTCTGGGAACAAAGAGAATGTTTCTAGCCATAGCAGCCTGACCTACTGCTCAGGCTTTTCCTACACTCATTTGTGTTTTTTATGTTGTTCCTTGCTGAATTTTTGAAATGTTTTTCATAAAGAAAGCAGTTCTCTCACAGAAAAGAAAACTCACCCAATCATAATAGATTTTGAAGTGAAAAAGGGTACTGTTGCTAAAAAAAAAAAAAAAAAACTGGTATCACTCCAAGAAATTTTCTTAAAAGATAAAGAAAAAAAAACCCACCTGACCATCAATTTCAAGAGCCAGTTGTTTCACCAGAAAAAAAGAGAATATGGTGGGAATAATTTTCAAATGTCGACTCAGTGCTGTTCACGTAAGATGTCTGTTCCTGGAGTGTGCCAGTTACTGAACCATTTATTTGTGAGAAAGCACTGCAGTTTGCCACTGCTCTCCGGCATGACGACCTTCAGGGCAGTGTTGAATAGCTAAATGGTTTCAAGGAAAGCTATTGTGCCATTGCCAATATGATCTGGGGTCAGGCAGGTGCTGTGCCTACAGAAAGTGTAAATGAATGGAGAGAAGTGTGTGCATGTGCGCTTTTATAAGCTCATACTGCCTAGATCTGTTTAATGCTGACAAGGTGGGGATATTTTTCTACGCCAGCCGAAGAAAACATTAGCATTTTTCAAACAGTCAAATGTGTGGGTGGAATAATCATGAAAATCAAAAATTGTGGAAGAATTATGGAAATCAGTAGCTAAATCGACTTTTTCCCTAATGACATGCAACTGGAAGATCTTTTGTTTGCAGATGAGAATGTGTTTACTTTACTTTTCACAAAGGGACCAATGTGGATAACATCCAGTCAATAAAAGACAATGAAAATGAAGGAAATATTGAAAGCAGTGAAGAAGAAGATGCTAAGATCTCTTTTCTGAATGTTAGTGCTTCAAAAGCACTTTTGTGCTTGGAAAAAAATTCACCGTTTTGTGTAATAAAATACTAACATTCTGGAAGATACGTTTTCCCCATATGCATTCTTCGTAGAATTTTTTAAATATCTGCAGCTAAAAATAGCCTAGTTTTAAATCACTGATTTTCTACAAACAAAGATGTGAAAATAACAGTGACAAGTAAAGTTTTGATTTGACAACTTCATTATGTACATTTCTATTTTTATAATAAGCAAAATTTCCTAGATTAAAATTTTTGATTTAAAATTTTCAAAATAAATCCACATATAGTTTGCAATTGTTTAGTAAAATGTCAAATTCTGTTTTAAGGAATTTCATTACAGTAAAATATTTTCTATAACTAAAATACCAAATGAGGATGTTCACCACAACCTTCAGAGTAGGTAGACTACAAAACACTCAAGGAATACAAATAAACAACCATAGCTCAGCGATTCGGGCGACTAGATGTAACGAAGTGCAATGTAGGCAGAATGCATCGCCACCAAAAATACTGAGGCCTAAACTGGAATCACTCAACAAAATGATCTATACAGACAGCAGCAGAATCTCGACTCCACCCACCTTTGACACATCAAGGAAAATTGGGACGTAACCTGATGGAAGGAGCTATTGCTTACTGAATAGCTGCTGATATTTACTAGCATAAGGGTTGAGGTTTTAGCGGGTCAAGTAAAACTGGTATCAACCTGGACACCAAGAGAGCACCAGAAAGGTTCCTCAAAGACCCTGGTCTCTCATATCAATGACAACTTGAATCCTGCACTTCATGCTATGACAGACATTTGAAGTCTAAAAATTTCAACACATGAATGCCAAATTTCAAACTGTTGAACATACCGAGGACAGAAAATTGTATCATACAAGGGATGGCCTGGAAATGATTTCAATTTCAGGTTAAATTGATGGAACAGCTGCAAACAAAGCTCTTCAAGCAACAGTTCATTAGTCTCTGCATAAAAGGCTGGGATCAGAGACATCCGGAAGGCTTCAGTACGCGTACGTAAGGCGTGATGATGAACTGCATCCAGAGGCAACAGAGCTGACCAATATGCCAAGCAATATACCACACAGCTGTATTCCAATTTAAACCAAATCATGGAGTAATATACATAGAGCAAAGAAATCCTGTCTGTTCCCAGGACATGCCTAAATGGACCTTTATTTGTTCATAGCTTTTGGACAGGTGTCCTAAAGTATTTGGGTGTGCACATTGACATCATCAATGGCAAAGCTGGTACAATGTGCACCACAAAAACAGTTATGCTTGGTAATGGAAGCCACATGACATAAATGGAAAAAGGCTGTCTTTCTAGGGGAAAGGAAAAAACCATTATCACTAGCCAATTTAAAGATCTCATCAATCACCAGCTGCACATCTGGCATTCAATAAAACATACTTGTAGATGAGCAAAATATATGTAAGTCATCCACATAAACTGTACTGAAAACTACAGGAGAAAGACTGTGAAATTAATTCAAAGGATGAACAATGCTACTGATAAGATGAAGACTTGAAGGTGGCCCTGGTCTTGAGGAAATGGTGCAGAGAGCATTGCACCCAAGAGCACCTAGAACACTCAACCACAAAGGAAACCTATAATGAAAGAGCGAAAGTTACCCTGCAAACCACATTTATAGAGGTCATAGAGAATTCAATGCCACCAAGTATGATCACAGGCTTTCTTGATATAAAAAAAAAATGAACACCAGCTGCTGCCTGCACACCAGTGCTGAGTTAGGGCTCAATTTTAAGAGGCCGAGCCCAAATTTTATATTGCAAGATAGAGACCAGGCCCGAAAACTATGACTAACTGTTCAGGCATTAACACAAAAAAAATATCCTCTTACAGGCTTCCTCTCACTCCTTCCACTTCAACTAACTGACACCTTTCTCAACTGGGGACTGGGAAGAGATACCTATCTGTTTCTAGAGTATAGTGTGATTTTCTTTGACTATTCGTTTCCTCCTGAAATGTTTTGGGCGGTAGGGCATCCAGAAAGATTGGGCGGTGCTGTGAGGTACGTATGCTGCTCAGTACAATTAGCATAGGGAGCTGCCGCGTGGAGGTAGAGGGCAAAATTACTTTGGGGTGGTATCTAAGATCTAGTGTCTATAATTCCTAAATAAGCTTGTCCTTCTCTGCAGAAATCCACTAATGCATATCCTATTGCATTTGCTACTCAAGCCCTGAATAAGTAGTCCTCCCAAGTTCCCAAGTTCCCACTTCCCACCCAGACCCAGTTGCCGAAAAATTCTCTGTACCAACTAAAAGCTGCAAGACAAAATCATATGATAAATCATACAAAATCATGTTTAAAAAGTAAAATTCTCTCTCTCTCTTTCTCAGAGCCTGAGCCCGAACCACAGTAAATATTATGCAGACTGAGCCACGTTCGGGCCCAGCCTTGGCTTTGGGCTCGAGTTCAGCCCATCTCACTACTACTGCCCACAAATGCCTCACACATGGGCATTTTAAGGCAGAGCAATCTTGAGGTGGTAATGATAGTAGCCAAGGCAGAGCGATCAGAATGGTAACGATAGTAGCCGCTTTGTGATAATGAAAGGATGATGCAATTTTCCAAGTAATGAATCCCAGCCATTCATCATTCATTCCAGAACCTTACACATACAGCTTGTGAGCATAACTGGATGATAATTAGAGGGAATTTTTGGGGTATTTGTCAGGCTTTGGGAAAGGCAGAACAGAAGTCTTCCACCTAGAGTTTGGGAAACTATGCTCCAACAGAATCTGATTGAAGAGAAAATAACAATTCTCCAGAAAGATATGTGACACATACCAAAGCATGTCATAGTAGATACCATCAGACCTGTCAGATGCGGCTCCAGGCCAATGCAGAGCCATATTCAATTCCACCATATTTATGGGATAGTTATAATTAGTGTTATGATACAGTGCAAAAGACAGTTTTTGGCATTCTGCTTGAGCTTTCAACAAGGTGAAATGAGATTTGATAAGCTCTATCACTTGAAACAGTGGCAAAGGCCACACCAAGACAGTTTGCAATATCCCTGACATCAGCATCCACCACTCTCAAGTATGGAGATTTGCTGCTTTTTCTAAATAGATTTGCAACTGGAACAGGAAGTATTGGAAAAAACATACTGCATCCACGATTCTCTCTTGCTTCGTCAATATACCAACCAAGCATTGGACTTAGCACCTTTGAAAACAGCGAGATTCGCATTAAGTTGGGTAATGTCTGAATTTACACCAGGCCTTACATTGCATTCTTCTAGCAACAGTGTACTGAGGGTTTCATCAAGGTTTTGGACATGCTGAAAGCCTCATAAAGTTCTTAGAAATAGCAAGATCAGTTGCATGAATGATGCAAATGGCAACAGCATCATAAATAGACACTTGGTACACCATGGCAGAAGATATGATAGCAGGTGATGTGAAAACATCCCATCTGGCCAATCCATTTGCCAATGCAAAGGGCAAGAAGGAAAGATACACTTTAAAAAAAGAAAGAACTACAGGTAAATGGTTGCTGCCATGAAAGTTCACACAGTTCAGGGCCAGTTGACATACATGATGATGAACCTGAGGCCAAATTGATGGCAGAGAAGTTATGGGAAGTCTCAAAGAAGTGTTGCAAACTGTGTTGAAAAAACACGAAGAGGACAAGGACAGAAGAAACAACTCAATATATGATCTCTTGTATCACAGCTGACACTACTCTTAAAGTATTATGAGCAACAAAATCCCCCAAAAGTAGGATTGATCATGGTAGCTGATTTACTAGGCTTTCCAAATCCACAACTTTTATATACTCATCCAGCGGCAGGTAGACACTGCAGATAGTAAGAAGCACAGGCATGGAAATGCAGACTGACACTGTCTGAAACCAGCTGGACAACACAACAAGAGTGACTAGAACACTGTGGGGGACAAGAACTGCAATGTCCCCAGATACATTCTCCTTTTGAAATGTACTATAGTATCTCACTGAACGCAGGTCAGGAGGACTAAGCTTTTCTCTTGAAGACAAGCACACCAGAGAGTACAACAAGAGCAGGTGTTTCACATCACCAATCCTACATCAATATCCATGACAATTCCATTTTAGAATGGAACACATAAAGTGATGCTAATAGAGAAAGCACCATGAAAAAGCAGCTTCAAAATCCATAAGTTCAGGCAATTCCTCAGCATGCTTTGGTGGAGTGCGATCAGGGGGTAGAAAAGGAGCATGTTGCGAACCCGAGAGCTTGGATTTACCTCTGAGTTCGTGAGGTTTGGGGGAGACATCATCAATACAACAACCTGTTTGGTCATACTTTTTCAACTGCTTGCCATAGGCGAGAGCTCTAGTGTCGCAGAAGTGGCGACAGAGGAAGACTGCGCACTCATAGGTGAAGGGTGAGTAATCATAGGTGAACTCATAGGTGAAGGGATGAGGGTGTGCATTAAAGATATCCTTGAAAGAGAAAGGATAGCCAATTGGGATAACGGGCATGTCCTCTTCAGTTTGCACAGTGATGGTATTAGTGGTAGATGCCACAGAAGCATATGCATGCCAACCATACAGAACTGGAACAACACTATCTCTGATCTCATGATGGGGAAAATTCTCAACTGTCTTAAGCCATTGAATTACTTTTTCTTCCATTTGCTTCAGACAGTCTTTGGCATATGCTGCATGTGCTCCTTTGCAATTGACTTAGTATTCTCTCTTTTAGTGTTGGCATCACAATCTTGCAAAGTATGTTCTGTGATGCCACAGTGCCCAAACTGAGCAGTACTACAACAGGACTGTTGGGAATACCATAGTTTTGGCACTTAAAACATCTTAGAGGATTTAGTGTGTGAAGATTCACCTCCAAATGATAGACTGCCTTGGTGGATATAGGCAGGGACAAGCGGTCAAAGGTAAGAATCAGATTGCAAGACAGGACAGACTGCCCATTTTGCCTGAAGACAATACACCGATGAGCCACTCCATTATGACCACCCCTAGCCTAGAGAAATGAACGTGCCAGAAAACCGAACGGTGGGGCAGGTGAAGTTCACAGAGCAGTATATATACAATCCGAGGACCGGCTTTCGGTTTGTTGAGTGTTCGGAGTCAGAATGGGAAAAGCTGACAATTTATCGGAGTTTGATAAAGTACAAATTGTGATGGCACGGCACCTTGGAACTACGATCTCTGAAACTGCACAACTTGTGAGTTGTTCACACGCTGCTGTAGTTAGTATGTATCAAATGTGGTGCGCAGATGGCCAAATGATGAACCGTCGTCCAGCCATGTGTCGTCCGCAGCTCACCGATGCCAGAGGGGAGCAGAGACTGTCGTGCATCGTTCACAGCGACCACAGAGCTACAATGCGTCAAATCACCCACAGCTACGACAATGGTTATCAGGGCAATGTGTCACAGCACACAGTTCATCGCAGCCTTCTGCGCATGGGCCTGCGCAGGCGAAAACCCAATCGGGTCCCTATGCTCATTACACATCATCGCCAGCAACACATGAAATGGGCGCAAGATCACAATTGGACAGTGGATGACTGGAAGAAAGTAGCCTGGTCTGCCCAATCAAGATTCCTGGTGCATCATGTAGATGACCATGCGCGGATATGTCGATTACCAACTGAGACTATGGCAGCACCTGGATGCACTGTTGGGCAGAAACAGGCCGGCGGCGGTGTTTTTTTTGGGGGGGGGGACACTTTAGGCCCCCATTATCCCAATAGCATAATCCCTGACAGCTTTCAGGTATCTGAACATCGTTGCACACCAAGTTCACCCATTCATGGCAACTGTGTTCCCTACTGGTGATGGCCATTACCAACAGGATAATGCGCCGTGCTACACTGCCAGAATCATCAAGGAGTGGTTCGAGGGACATGCTGGTGACTTTCTGTTAATGCCCTGGCCTCCAAATTCACCAGACGTGAACCCAATTGAACCTTTGTGGTTCGACTTGGAAAAGTGAGTTCATGCTGAATCCCCACCACCCCAAAATGTATGGGAACTGGAGAACCTGCTGTTGACATTATGGTACCAGATACCCCAGGATAGCTATTGCCACCTCATCGAATCGATGCCCTGCAGGCTAAACGGAGTCTTACAGTTTATTAGGTAGGTGCTCAAAATGTAATGGCTCATCAGTGATACAATACACCAATAACATGTTGGCATTTAAATTCCTCAAGTTCATCATCACCACACTCAAACAGGTCATGAGAGAAGATAACACTTTGAGATGAATTGAGGTATCCATGAGGGGCCACTTTGGAATATCCACCAGCAAAATCATGTTCAGAAGAACAACCTCACAAGAAGATTTCTAGACTGAAGTTTTTTTTTTTATGCTCTTTGGAGAGCCAGCAACTGCTGGAATATGAATCTATAAAGGAGAATTGGCACTCAAAAGCTGAGAGTTGTCTAAACAATTGTACCTTGGGAAATACTTAATAGAATCCATGAAAAGGAAATTAATTTACAGATGTCCTCACCCATCACTAAGCCCCAAGAAGGGAGAGCGACGCCAAGCCCCAGGGAACACAGTGAGACAGCTCTGGTGAGGTTAAGTGATAGATATAGCATACTGATAAGGTAGACATTATCAGCATGTACCTCGACTTTCCAGTGTCCCTTTGAATGACCACATGATTCCCAGGTCTCTTCAGTAGTGAGTAAAAGAAGCCATTAGAAGCCAGTGCTCCACTCGGCCACATTATTGACTACGAATAGGTTAGTTTCTAGCTACCCCTTTAAGGTGTCAAGGTGAAAAAGCAAATCTCAGCCTCCCGTTTTCCTCCTCATGAATCGTCACACATTGAAAACATGAAGATAGGTTCCAGCTAACAAAGCAAAAACATAAAAAGGAGAATAAGGGAAATAGAATGAGTAACTAAATTCTGGTGCTGGCAAATAATCACATTCTCAGTGGCCTATAACTGCAGTGGGTATTTAAGGTTTTCAGCAAAAGATAAAAATAAAAAAAAAGGGAATATTACAAGAAGTTAGCTAAAGCCACAGAGTAACCACTCCCCATCAGGTGGATGAACAGTTGTCCCTGCGGTGATGATACTGAACAATGGTGAAATGACAAGATAATCCATCAAAAGGTCAGCTAGGACCATGGAGATGCAACCCCCCCCCCCACACACACACACACACACAACACAAATGGAACACTACTTAACTGGCACCAGAAAACTAAATATCAGGCCTATGGAGGATTAGCCCACCTTAATAAAATAACAGCACGAAACTGAACAGTGAAAACCAATTAAAAGCAGCAGTTACACAACAGCTCATGATATCAGGACATAAACTACCAGAAGTTAGAGAAACAGTTGCCTTCAGCAGAATTTCAAAGATGGAGCAAGACCACATGAAACAGATGCCTGTCACAAGTCAGTATTGCCAAGAAGACAAGTCACCCCTCAATAACTGAATAAACTGCCACCTAACATGAGGTCCAATATAAAATTAAGGTCACAAAAACTGGTTGACCATCACATGGTCAGCTCAGACTAAGATGGAACCACTCTCTAAATAACTGCTACTAGTCTTGGTAACACATCTCTTGCAGGAATCATGTCAGAAAATAACATGACATCTCACTTTCCTGTCAAATGATGAATGCATACATACATCTAGTATTACAACTCTATAACAGTTATTTAAAATGTATGGGGAGGAGAGTTAACTAGTAGTTCAATTTTTCAAAATATCAGAACTTTTGGGGATAAATCCTCGCTTCTGATACAGGATTTATTCCAAATTTTCAGATACATGATGGTCTAAATCTGGCTCCATTCCTGATTATTACATCAAAATGGGGTCCAAGTCCTGGACTGGGTCTCAAATTTGCTCGATCTGAACTCAACTGAGGTCCTGTGGTGTGTCCTAAAGAAAGAGGTGTGGAAACACAAGCCCCAAGCAAAAAAATGGCTGAAGTTGGTTCTTCAAGAAGCATGGGTCAACATTCCACAAGGCTTTTGTTGTGACTACATCTAATCGATGATTAGGCGGGTTGGCAACGTGTACGATACAAAAGGAGGGACCATGAAGTGGTGATTGTATGAGAGAGCTGGGTGTGCAAAAATTTGCCTCGGAGTTGTGGGAAGAGTAATGCTTTCAGGCATATATCAAGATACCTGTTACATTGTTAGGGTTCAAGTACCGTATTGCTGCCCCAAGTCAGATATCGCTTTTGACCTCATTCTCTGCCAACACATCATCATGCAATGTGTTTCTTTCCGGAACAAGCAACACTTTTCAAATAACAACTATCATTATTTTAAAAGGATCTTTGTTTTCAAATCGGCAACTTCTCCGAAACAGGTACTCCATCATATTGTCTGCTATGGACTCATTAGTGTAGCCTCCATGATTGAAACGCTGCTTAATCGGTCTCCCTGACCATTCAATGGTCTGAGTACATGCACCAGTCATGGGATTTACGAAATTGATGCTGTGGTTCACAGTCTCATTAGTGTAATTGCAGTCTTTATCTAATTCTTTGTATGCTTTCCACTCATCGGTTATAATCGTGGTTCCTGGGGCTATGTGCTTCTTTATCAAGGGCAATAAAGTTGAGGTGTCTTTCTTGTTGCGAGGGCATACTTCCAATCAGAAAAATTTCGAATTTCATTTGATCATTCCAACAATCCAAGTGCCCTCCACAATTCTACCCACACTGATTTTTTTTTTTTTTTTTTTGCCAAATTTGGTCTCATTGACCTCCACCATTTTGCTGATCCCCCCACCCCCACCCGATGGATCCATTGTGTTCATTTTTTTCAAGAAAGAACTTCTCTGCAGTAATTGTACCAATCTGATAGTCTCCCTTAATGTTACTTCTGGATAGCTAACTTTACGGACAGCATGACTGAAAGGGCTATCATTGGCGAAACATAAAGTGAGAAGCAAAACTTTTCCAAGAGGAATTTTAACTCGCAAAAACCATGTTCCTTTTGCATGAGAAATATTTTCGGCCTTGCCGTGAATGTGTTTCTTCCTACAGTGGAAATACCTAAGATATTTTTGCTCTTGCTCAAAACCATGGCATGATTTTCAGAACAACACATCATGGCAGGCAACAACCTCTGATCCACACACCATTTCAAACATATTTCTCTGTTCTAAGTGACTTCTCTCTCTAAACGGCGAATATTCCACGTTTCGAGTATGTGAACTACAAAACTAACCTCCTGCAAATTTTTTTTAAATAAATGAAAGAGCTGGGAAGACATTCAGGAAAACAATTGTGAGCTGGAGTGATGATATCTCGCCATCTGGTGGCAAAGAATGAGGTCAAAAGCAATATTTGACTTGGGGCAGCAATACACTACTTGAGTCCAATGTTAGTACCAATTTTTGTTGTAAACCATAGCTCAAGTAGAGTACTTTGTTTATTAAACAGGTTTCCTAAAAAAGGCAAACGAGTCAGCTTTTCTTACCTTTCATAACAACCACGCATGGGGTGTGCGCACATTTATTGCCATGGGGAAAGGCGCATGCGCACACACACACACACTATTAATTTAGCTATAAATATATAAAATACAAAGACACATTGGGGGTGCAATATTTTGTCGTTTGCCCCGGGTACAGAAAAGCCTGGTTACCCTGTGGGCGCATGATGACCATGAACAGATGCATATGATCTGTAAGAATGACACATAATGTGGACTGTTCAGAGATAAATCTAGGCATACTAGAGGTCTCAATGTGTGCTAGTTGAACACACCCCATACCATAACAGCCTCCACCAGCCTGAACAGTTCCTTGTTGACAAGATGGGCCCATCAGTTTATGTGGCTTTGGCTGATCTGCACCCTCCCATCTGCACAAAATAACTGGAAATGGTGGACCAAGAGACCTGTCTCTAATCATACATGGTCCAGTGCCAATCTTTTCTAGTGTACAGTCCAGTGATGTGGCATTAGCAATAGGACTCTGATGGGTTAGCAGCTCACATAACCTATTGTAG
Source organism: Macrothele yani (assembly GCA_039090855.1). NCBI lineage: Eukaryota > Metazoa > Arthropoda > Arachnida > Araneae > Macrothelidae > Macrothele > Macrothele yani. The sequence goes on along the minus strand of CM077016.1, from coordinate 66,599,983 downwards.
AAATGATCACCTGCTGGTCTTGGTGGAGATGATTACGTCATCTCTCTCGAAATCAGTAGCAATCTGTTCCACTGTTGCTCTCCAGTTGGTTGCAACTACGCAAGGCAGATGTCAACAGCCACGGTCATCCACCATCTTTCTCCGGACACAGTGCTGTCTACAATGTGATGCTATTCCGGAAATGGTGTATTTCCAATACACTTTTGATACTGTTGAAGGGGGATACTGCAATTCCAGTACCACCACTGTGATAGTGACTCATGCATTGGGAGCACTTACTATCATCCCTCTTTCCAACTCTCTTAACTCATGTTTATTCACATTGATATTGAATTATCATCTATGTGAATGCAGTGATGCCCTCCTACCTACATACCTACCAAGGGGTGTGTTCATCCACTAGCAAGAGTGACGACAGCATCACATTGCCCACGAGCCAGGTATTCCATGATTTATGTCATCTCAGTACACATCTGTCATTAACTTTCCAAAGACCTATTCTTAGAATGAACATTACACAATTTATAACCAGTATATTTTTACATTAAAAATAGGTTGAAATCAAGATTTCATACACACATAATGCCTATTGCATACAACTTAATTCTGAACTATTTGATATGCTGCAATCATATGTTCACCACACAGCATCATTCACAAATGAAACAAGAATACTCAAACTATTATGGAATTCTTGCAAACAGCACAAAATAAGAAAATTGCACATACCTTATTAAATCCTTTAAAGCCACCATGCAAGTGATGGATGCCATCATTTATATTTAGATTATATTTCTTATTTTGGAGCATAAATGTGCCCCTTGATATTCTGTTGGCAACACGTCCGATGGTACTACCAAAATAGTAATTGTCGTGCAGATACCCTAAAATGAAATTAGTTATTAATTTCTAAAAAACTACATAAATATATTCCTAAAACTGAATACCTATATACTTCTTTTAAATACTATGATGTACTGATTACACTGTTGAACATAGCACAAGCACTAGCAGAAAAGAAAAACTAAAACTTATCAATTAACTCAGCATTACCATCACAGAAGTAAATTAAAAGTTAAAAAACTAGGGGAACGAACACTCCCAAAGTGCAGTTTGATGAGCATCAACAATTTATACAAAATGATCCAGTTATGAATACCTCCCCATCTTCAGAACTGAAATCTCATTATATATTTGGACAATGGTGAAACATATCTGTATATTATACATATTTTACACAGCTAAATTTCATTACTATTCTTGCCACCACCAAAGGGGCAAGAATATTAACCTTCAGAACTGAAATGTCAATATATACATGGTCGAGTCACATTACTGTGACCACCAGCTAATATCCAGAGTAATCTATATGTGCAGTGCGGACAGCAGCTAGACTGGCTGGGAGTGACTCAATAAGGTGCTGCAAGGTGTTAACACAGGTATGTGGAGCCATGCTGACTGCAGTGCATCCGACAGCTGCTGGAGTGTGCGTGGTGGAGGATCCATAGAGCGAACAGCATGATCGAGGTGGTCCCACAGATGCTCCATTGTCTGGGGAATTACAGGGCCAGGGAAGTACTTTGAAGTCTTCATCGTGCTATTCCAACCACTCTCGGACATTTCTAGTTGTGTGACATGTCACACTGTCATTCTGGAAGATCCCATCCGCTCCCGGGAAGGCAATCAGCATGTATGGGTGTACGTGGGCTGCAAGAATGGATTCATAATGAATTCAGTCCATAGTGCCTCCCACAGGTATGAGTGGACCCAGGGAATGCCACGAAAACATTCCCCAGACCATAATGCTCCCCCACCAGCTTGTGTTCTGCCAGCAATGGTTGAAGAGTGTTTGTTTTCCGATGTTTTTTGCCTTACACGCCAACGTTCATTTGTTCGATGAACCAGAAAACGTGACTCACCGAAGAAGGCAATCCTTTGCCAATCAGCGGAGGTCCAATTCTGATACTGCCATGCAAATGTAAGCCTTTTCTGCTGATACACCTTTGTTAGCATAGGTATGTGACCATCCATCTGCATTGGAGCCCCATACGCAGCAGGGTTCGCTGAACTGTCACTTTAAACACTTCCAGCAGCCTCCTAGTTCATTTGGCGTGAGTTGCTCGACTGTAGCATGTCGATCTGCCCTCACGCACCTTCGAAGCCGACGTTCGCCTCTCACATCAATGGCACGTGGTGCTCCACAGTTTCCACATCGCTTATTTGCAATGGTGCCATTTCTCCAATCACGATACACTTTAATCACAGCAGCATGCGAACAGTTCACAAACTGCACTGTTTCAGAAATACTGCCACCCAAAAGTCGATAATCATTCGTTTTGGCAAAACTGATAAATCGCTCCTTTTATCCATGACAGTAACGGGCGATATGTTTTCAGAATGTCTAGACCACATCTTATATACCCTACAATCCAGCTCACGACATGTGCCTTCATTCATTAGCTACGCGCTATTGATGTCAAACGTAGGAGGTGGTCACAACAATGTGACTTGACTGTGTATATACTATATGGTTATCAGCTATGCTTGTCAGAGCAGCACAGCATGAAAGTGAAGGTATAAGTGAGATAGTGATTTAATACCATTATAAAAATCTGTTCAAAGTACCAAACACTCTGGAAGAAATTAATACTGGCATAAGCAATACTGATTATTTACCTAAAGGCCACTTGGTGAAGTGGAAAATTACCACAAAATTTTGCTACCCTATACCAAAATTTGTTTCAAGAATCATTTTTCAAAAATGTTTTGCTGGATGCACAACTAATATTTTTTTAAATGTTATCTACAGAATGACATTAAGCACCTGAATCAAAAATCATGAAACATTCTTGCAAATAAGAACATCAAATGTTGAATGCAATTCAACTTGCAGTATTTCTTGTACAGCCTGATCTGAGAAAAACAGTTCACAAATCCAAAAAAATTCATTTCACTTAAACAACATATGTGAAAAATTTAAAACCCCTTTTTCAAATTATAACTTAAAAAAAAAAAAAAATCAGACACCAAGCATAAATTAATACCACTGAGGTAGTGCACCACAGCACTGCCCAATTTAATCATTTCCCACTAACTTTTCCTACTATCCATTTAAGTGCATACCATTTATAATACTCATATACATTGGAATTTTATTTAAAATATTTTGGAAAAGCCTGCACGATTTATTTTACAGTTATATTTTTATTTAAGATAATTTTTTTTTTCTCTTGTCTTAAAATTAAAAGTAAGGCAAAATAGCACAATGCCGCCACGGTGGCGCAGTGGTCTAAGCGATGGCCTCTAATCATTCGTCCGAACGGGGTCCGGGTCCAAATCCCGGTGAGGCATGGATGTTGTGTTTGTCTTACGGAACTGGCTCTCTCCCTTCCCTGGAACCAGTGACCCTAAATTAGGGACGGGCGACTGCTTATAGCCCATTGAGTTGCTCACGGTGGTCGTTAAACCTCCAATCAAAAAAATAAAAATAGCACAATCTATAAAAACATGACATGGTATGAAGCACGATTTATCTTTGAAGCAGATATCTCTATATGATTTTTTTTTTTTTTGTAGTTTGCTTGTTTGTTTTGAGGCAGCACAATATTTGGAAATCATTTTCACACACAAATCGAAAGACTAAACACATGGTCCAACATCATTACTTCCTAAGTGTTTTGACACTGCAATCAGAATTTTTAAATACTTCCACATTACTGTGATAAAACAGCTGTTTATTATAGCATACATGAAATTTAATACATTCATTCATCACAAGTTAAATGAGTAAGACAGACAGTTGTCCGTTTTTTGGAAAAGCAAAAGGCATGGGAGTGTTGGAATGAACCAACTTGGAAAGCAAAAGTTCCAAACTGCCTGCTTTTGCTAATATTGCAAAAGCTCCTTCCTCAGCCTGGAAGGACTTGTTTTACCAGAGGTCTTACCAACACAGAAACACATCATGCTACTTTAACAGTGTCTGCTGTACATGGGTAACATTATCACAAGGAAAATGGGGCATATCTAAATTTTCAGTATACTTATCATTAATTTCACATGCATGAGATAGCATTAGCAATCTACATCCCCATCCCCAACCTAGTTATTCCTTTTGTTTGTTTGGAGGTTTAATGACCACCACAAGCAACTCCATGTAGTTGTAGCAGTAGCACGCTACAGAATCAACTAGCTTGTAGCGAAAATTACGCTACTTTTAAAAACAAAAACAAAAAAATATTTTCTGAAGCATTATTGGTTGGAACAGGGACTGAAAGTTTCCTACCTATATTCATGTGCCTGACTTGTTGTACACAAGAGGTGCCAACCTTCTGCGGTGCCTATCAGTAATCACTATACAAAACCTCATCGTTTAACCGTGGGAAGGGTATTTCGTGGGAAATTAATGTGCGAAAAGTGTAATAACCTTGCAAAATCAAATACCTTATAGCATGACCTTTCTATTTTAATAGTTAATATTTTTTGATAACCCAAGTGGGAATGAATATCAGCTAGATATCGGGTCGGTATTGGTTATGGCGGCTGAATATTGGTTAATATCGGATGCATACCTGCCTAGAGATAAACAAAATTTTCTTAAATCAAGAAGATTTACCATAAAATTGATAAGATTTACCCTAAAATCAAGAAGATTTACCTTAAAATCAAGAAGATTTGCGACAGTACCAGAACTGTTAATTCATGATTATGTATTATTAGGGGAGAGTGGTAATGTACGGGATGTGCTAGCAGTATGTTTGATGATACTTGTTTTCAATTATTTTTCTGTATCAGTCACTCATAGATGGAGTTCAGAAATTGTGATGATTTTCAAGGTTTTGTATTTTATTTTTAATTGAATGATGCAATTTTAGAAATAACTTTATTTCATTTAAGCAATGACAAGATCGTGGCCTTTTTTCAAAGCCTTTGGATGACAATTTTATTCATCATGAATGCATGATTGCACTATTTTAGATAAAAGATGAATAATGTAACTTTGAGAATAAGAATACTTTTGAACACCATGCATCAATTCTTACAAATTTGTAGCTTCGTCACTTTCGTTTTCGAACCCACCCACCCCTCTTCTCCCTTTATCAAGCTGAAATGCAAACCTTTTTGAGAGGGGGGAGATATTTAACAATACAAGATACATGTTCGGAACATCGTTAGGGAAAAAAATACAGTTACAAGAGAAAACTTTGCTACGTCCGATTTCCGTTTTCGAACATTTTCCCTCGATTTTCAAGTTGAAATACAAATATTTATAAAATAAAATTTTATTTAACAACAATACTAGGCAGAGGAAACATCGTGTGAAAAATAAAATTAAGATTACGGGAGAAATCTTTACTGCGTCTAACTTCCGTTTTACAGTTTTGAAAGACGAAACTTCTGTTTTCGAAAGTTTAGAAAGTTTCAGGCGATAAGCATCCTCCCCCACTACCAATTGCCCCAAAATTTTTGTTCAGTTATGCATCAATCTCGAGGATAACTCAAATTTTGATGGAAAAGGAGAAAAATTCCTTGAAGCCTTTGCACACTCATGCCTGAAGATTAAACAGGGAATTTTTGCGCCATCGAATTTCCATTTTCGTAAATTTTTTCCTCCATTTTCAAACTGAAATACAAATATTTTTGGAATAAAGTGATGTATAACAACAATACTGGACCGAGGCAACATTGCAGGAAAATGATATTACGATTACGGAATTTTTTTATTTCATTTACTTCCGTTTTTGAAAGATGAAATACCATCCCGATGTGTATTTTTGAGGGTCAGTAAAATTTTGATGCATAAACACACTTTTTGATGCGTACTAGACGCAGAATTATGCATTTTTGGCGAACTCTGCACTGCACAGAATTAAAAAAAATTAGCACTTCGGCCAGGGCTGTAGAATACTAGGGCTGGGTCATTCCTTTGAAGAAACTTTGCCGCCATGGATCCCCTCAGCGGTGACAGATGACCTATTTCTGACGTCACTGTGTTGGAACTCTGGTTGGAAATGTGAAGCTCCCATGAAGGGTCTTTCTACTTACGCTGTATTCTTTTCTTTGCTTTGTGTGGATAAGTATTCAGCTCTTAAAACTTGCTCTTAGAGAAATAGTTTAGTTAGTTTACATTGAAATACTGTAACAATGTCAAGTTGTGCTGTGGCTACTTGTAAGAATCATTACAAAAAAACTAAAGGTCAGTCTCAGTGTATTGTGTACCATGCATTTCCTTTGAAAAATACAGATTTGGTGAAAGAATGGCTGAACAAGTGCTATAGGTCAGACTCTGCGAATGTAGCGAATGCTAGAGTTTGCAGTGAACATTTTCATTCTTCCGATTACGAAGATGATTTTAAAAAATCGCCTACTTGGACTCCCGGAGAAAAAAATACTGAAACAAAATGCGGTGCCTATCCTGAATCTGCTGAACTGTCAGCAAAACAGACACTGTGTCACTCCACGAAGTAACAGAAAGCGCAAACGAGATATTTTAAAAAGTGCTTTTAATCGAATGGATAATTTAAGTCCGAAAAGGTTTGTGTGCAAGAATTGCAGGATCTTTTTGAAGTTGATGAAACATCAGGTGATATCAGTTGTTTTTCCTGTATCAAAATAATGGAGGGAAATAGATTGCTGCTTGAAAATGTTGCATCCCTCAAAAAAGAAATTAAACTTTTAAAACTGGAGAGAACCAAGGCGTTAAAAATGAAAGCTAACGGAAGACGACAGAGAAAATTACGAATGCAACGACTGTTGTGTGAAAACAGAGTTCTGAAAACAAAGCTGAAAATTAGTGATTTAAAGAATAAAAAACTGTTAAAAATGGAAGCGTGTATTAAAAGTGTATTAACCGTGACACAACTGCAGGCAATAGTTGAAGGGAAAAGAAATATTATTTGGAAAGCTGAAGACATTTCCAGGGGGATTGTAACTAGAGCACTTTCTAGAAAGTGTTACGATTTTTGGAAAAATAAAATAGGCACTACCAAGTGAGAGCATGCTGAAAAGGTGGTGTGCAAAATTCTCTTGCAGACCAGGAATTTTACGCAATGTGCTACTGCTTATGAAAAAAGGCTCTGAAACTATGACCAAAGCCGAAAAAGTTTGCATTTTGAGTTTCAATGAAATGCACATAGATTGAAATTGTGCTACGATGCCAGTGTAGATCAAATTTTAGGTCCATTTTCTAGGGTTCAGTTTGTGTTGGCGAGAGGAATCCTGTCTCCGTGGAAACAACCAGTGTTTTTTGGTTTCCAGAAGACTATGACTAAGGAATTACTTTTTTCAGTTATAAAGGCAGTGGAAAACAGTGGCGTGAAAGCCATTGTTTCTGATTTAGGAGGATGTTCTACTTTATGGAAAGAAGTTCAGATTTCCTCAGAATTATCCTCATTTCCTCATCCATATCAAGAAGAAAAATGTATTTGGGTTTTCGCTGATCTTCCACATTACTTAAAACTCCTTAGAAATAATTTTTTGGATAATGGACTAGTATTAGTTGATGGTACCCATCTTACATAAAAAATTATGGAAGACGTTTTCGAAAAGGATCGCAGCGAACTCAGAATTTGTCACAAATTAAAACACTGTTTTTTAAACGTGACAGGCAACGAATGGCAAAAGATCGTGCCTGCCAAAACCCTTTTTCCGCAACAACAGCAAAAGCAATTCAGTTACTAACTGACAATGAAAAAACTTTGAATTTTTTTGAACTGGTGGACTCGTATTTTGATGTCATAAACAGTAGTCGTCCACACCCACCCAGTAATAAGCCACTGCAAGCAGCCTTTGGGGTCGAACCATACGTTATCAGACAACAAAAAAAAATATTACCACTTATGAGTAGTGCGTTATCTGGAATGAGAGTGTTTGGAAAGAAGAACATATTGCCATTTCAAAAGGGTATACTGCTTTCGATATCATCACTTCTCGGACTGCACACAGATTTGAAATCCATTGGAGTAACCTACATTATGACATCCCGTTTGACTCAAAATGCCCTTGAAAGTTTATTTAGTCAAATAAGAGGAATCAGAAATTTTTATGACCATCCTTCTCCAGTTGAAGTGATCAGTCGTTTGAAACAATTGCTTTTGGCAAATAAATTACCAGGTCTTTCCGACAAAGCCAACACCCATGAAACACCTGCTTTTGTTGATTACTATCTGACTGCAGATTTACTTAAGAGAGCTTTCGCAGAGAAAGATATCCAAGAAATTGTTAAATTGTCTTGCAATGATGTGACCGATGATCAGATGTGTACAAATTTATGTAATGAACCTGTGCCAATGTCATGGAAAGCTGATGAAAACAACTCAAGTTGTGGCCTTATGTCTTTCACAGAACACGAAGCCCTCAAATATGTGGCCGGATACATTGCCAATCGAGTTCGAGAAAAAGATCCTTCTCTGGGCACTGTTTCACACAAAGTAGGTGATGATTTTGATTCCTCCATCTGGATCAATTTAATTTCACAGGAAGGGTTAACTATACCAACAGCAGATTGGCTCAAAACAATTGAAGAATTCAAAACCATATTTATTTCGATTCACGGGAAAAAAAGGGGCTCACAAAGGAAAACAGGTTACCCAAGAGTCAAAAGAGAATATTGGAAGAAAGATACCCACAAGTTTCTAAAGAAGCAATCAGAATTTATTCTCGTGTAAGAACATTCATCAGGCTACGACATCTCAATCAAAAAGCATCACTTCAGAAAAGAAAATCTGAGAAGATGAAAAAGTGGTTGCAGTCCAGTAGTTCGCCCAAAGCTCTCGGAATTAGAGTGGTCAGATGCCTGAACACAACAGGAATTTTTGTTTTCATTCGTTTGGTAAGTTAACTATTTAACTGTGCGTGATTTTAAAAACAGATTTTATATTTCACATGTTTCTAAATATATGATGGGTAAATTACCAAAATGAAATTATGGGAACGCAATGCAGCTAAGTCTTTCTTTTGAGAGAACTACCGATACGAAATGAATGCCTCTCGTTCATTTAAATTTTCTTTGAAGCTTTTTAATTGAAATTCTTAGGATCTTTTTGCTATTAATTTATTAAAATACCACTTTTCCCCTATAGTGAAATAAATATTGTATTTTATGGAAGGAAAATTTGCAGCTCAATTTGGGGGGGGGGTCTCAATTTCTTTTCTTTAGCGAAAAATACTAATTCTTTTTCCTCTGGGAGCGAAGAGAAACAAAAAACTGTACGGGCAAATAGCTGACTACATGCGCAAAATTATACTTGTTTCCTGGCATTCAATATCAGTTACTTCAGTGCATAAGGAGAAACTTTAAAGCGCAGGTGTAGTTAATAAGATGTTAAAAAACGTATGCATTAAATTCATAAGAAATTCCATGCACTGTATGCAAAAAATTATTAATATAATATATAAGTGCATATATAGCAGTAATTCAGAATGCAAGAGCATCTGATGTTCCACCAAAATGAAAAATATATATTCATTATTCATAGATTTTTAACAAGAGTATACAAATGAATACGGACATTGTGTACCTTTCATTGTGTTACCTTAAAAGTAGTACATTACTGCTTTACATGAAAAAACAAAACAAAAACAACACTGATTTAGAAAGACATCGAAGACTCACTACGAAAACACTGCGAATAAAGTTTAAGGAAAAATGAAAAATAAGCATACGAAAAAATTTGCAATTTTAAGATTGCTGTTCAAAATTTAAGAAATTAAACAGAAAAAGAAACGTGGAAAAAAAAAACCTTTTCACTTCAGGTGATCTATTTGTGTAATCTCGCAGATCAAATATATTTTAATGTACACATCTGCTGGAGCAAGATGTTGGCAGGAAAACTTGTGACCTGAAAATTTAAACGTATTGTGTGAATATAATGAAAATTTTCATGTCATTAATTAAACTCGCCTTTTCTCTTACTTTTTATTTAAGTCTGTTAAATACCTAGAATGAATCATTTGCTACATTTCTTTGCAAAAGGCATTGAAATGCTCGTTAGCTTTCATTACTTCACTGCAGCCATCCAGTGCAGCGGTCAGCTTCGTTCAAACCAAGGCTAACTAGAAAGACAGGCTACGGTGCAGAGAAATCACGTGATCATGGTAGTGCTGTCTGTCTTTGGCATTGCATTGTGGCTGGTGGTGTTTGTTCTCTTCCTTTGAAGTGTGTGGAATATATGAATCTATTGGATATCGTACACATGTGCTGAAAAGTGCACGTCCACTCATAAGGATTACGCAAAATAATTTCGGTAAGTAGAAAAGTGATTTTTTTTTTTTTTTTGAGTGTGTAAATGGGTTTAGAGTTGTAGCCCATTTAGGCCTAAACGTTACTTCACTGTCTGTGCTTGTCAGTTATTTCATAAGAAACTGTTGGTTACAAAGAATAGAAAAAACTTTTTTTTTTTTTCGTGGTGTTCTAATTTTATTCTAATTGCAGAATAAACTATTTTCATTTATCCTAGCGACGTGCCTCAGTCAGGCAGTCGAACACCACGTTGTTGCATACTGTTTTGAAGTTTTCAAAGTGTACTGCGTTTTAGTATTGCTTTGACTCCATGGATTTATGGGATAGTTAGATTTTAATTAAATTCACAATATTTCGAACCAATGCGATAAGTTTTATATCTTGTGAAGATTTTTTTTTTCAGAAAATGCTGACTTGATAGACATACTGTAACCACAACATACATATAACTGAATAGAGTTCAACTTCTACTTGCCTTCTATTTGAAAAAATGTTTTATACCATTAATTGTGGATATACAAATTTAACATTCATTTAGCTTAAAAAGACTTGATTTAGGATTTTTTTTTTTACTATTTTCCTTAGCTTGGAAGACAGTTAACAAGTAGTACTATAGCTATTTTTTTCCTGCTATATTATTTACACTTAGAATTTTGGCTTCATTTTTGGAAATCTTTTTCTTCGGCAGAAACACCAATATCGCCTGTTTGTTACTTTGATGTTCCATTTTGCGTAACAAACATGAAATAAGGCTACAGAATGTGTTCTCACATCAGAGAATTTAAAAACATTTGGTTCTGGTTATAGTGAGAAAATAAACCCTAATTTCTTTACAGAGTGTGTTTACTGTGTACAGGGATGAAGTAATATTTGGCCTCCTGGGGTTCATGTTTCTCCTGAGGCCTCTAACAAGTTAAAACAACATTCATGAATGCTCTTTTTTTTTTAACAACAGATTGATAAATTGAAGCCCAAATACAAGAACAGATCATGCCCAGAACTTGTAGTGTATTTGGTTGTGAATCAAACTATAGAAGCCAGAATGAAAAGGTCTCTATGTTTCAGTTGTATTCTGTTCATATAATTAATGGTATTAGGAATAACTGGATAACAAAAAAATGTGAGAATCGTTGCATCATATTTCCGGATATGGTCTTAAAAAAGCTCAATATAAACATCTAGAATTATTATTTGAATTAGAAAAAAATTCTCTAGCTAAATGTGGTCATCTTTTGTCTGCTAAAGTTTTGTATCCTTCAAGTGTACAAAAGCAAAATGTGAAATTTGCTCTGCAAATAATAAATGCAAAAAATATTGCTGCTCTAAAGTGCATTGCAACAAGTAAGCTTCCTATGTTCCCTGGTTATGAGGCAACTTGTCAGTTTATAGAGATTTTTTCTACATGGTGGAAAATAGCAAATGTGCAGAGTGCATTTAAAGGTAAGCAATTTAATGATAAATATAGGGAACCAATTGGAGAGAATGAAGATTTTCAGTTAAAAAATTTTAAATCCATGTCTTTGTGTTTAAAAAAATGGAGGACTGTGGTCCCCATTGCCGATGCTTTAACAACTGCACAGACATTTTAGTCGTTAATTACAACTACTGATGCTTTTTTAGAACTTGTACCCTATCTTTTTAAAATGTATAAAGTTTATTATCTGTTACTTGGAAAGTTCCAGGAATGACGACTTGGAAGGTAGGTTTGGAAACTACAGGCAGCTGAGTGGAGCAAATTATTATATAAGCTTTGTGTAGCTTCTTGAAAGTGAGCGGAAACTAAGTTTCAAAAGTATGGTACCTCAATGGTAATGTACACTTGAAAACTCTTGCAAAGAAGACTGCACTTACAATGTTGATATATCTCCCTTTCTTAACGTGTTGGATGAAGATTTCACATTAGAGAGTGTGCCCAATGATATTTTGATAAATTTAACATTTGTGGTTTTACAGTTAGAAAACAGTTACAATTAGGTAAATGCACTGAGTGCATATTTTGGTTACAGTCTGATAAAGAAATTGATATTGAAGTTTCCTCAGTACCTTGTGAATTGATTAAAGAATTAGACAGAGGTAAGTTAATTGTTCCTACTGAGTGTGCTTTATATGCTACTGCTGTAGTCTGGCATGTTTTAGAAAAAAATTGAGTCCTTTGCTAAAAAATTTTACAGTATTCAAAATCAACTTTCCCTGTTGTACAAACTGAGTGCTATTAAACTTTCACAGCATGATAATATTTTTTATGCCGATTAACAGAACAATGCATCTGTAAAGAAAATTCTTCGTAGTGTATTAGAAGGCATATGTTTGCATTCAAGCAAAATTATATTAATAATTAAAAGTTAGGAATGATTTCAGAGATGGTGATAAATGTGCTGCTAGAAAAATTAAAAAGTTAGTATGTGTTTTTATTGTAAATGAAATTGCATGTCAGTAATTTTTGTTACTGTTATTTAAGTGTTAGCCAGTGGTAAAATTGTAATTTTAATAATGCTGGAGTGTTTGGGAATGCATTGTCAAATGTCTTTGTTACCAGCTTTGATTTTTCACATGGTTAGTGTTTTATAAAATAACATTGCTGTGTGTGTGTGTGTGTGTGTGTGTGTGTGTGTGTGTGTGTGTGTGTGTGTGTGTGTGTGTGTGTGTGTGTGTGTGTGTGTGTGTGTGTGTCAAATTTTGATGATGCAGGTTCCTACAACCTGATATTAAAAAACAAAGTTGGGGGAAATATTCTGAAGCTGAATACAGTTGCAGCTAGTGATTACCAGCACCTGCCTTCTTTGAAACTATTTGAAATAGGCATTTGTGGTACATATGTAAAAATTGTGCCCATCTGTCTCTTTTTGATAGTATTTCTTGCTTCGTGTCACAGAAAATTAGAAGACAGTCTTCAGAAGGTAAGTTGAATTTTTTTATTATCAAAAACTAATTAAAGCGCAAAAATTCTGTGAGCAGTGACTGATTAGCACGAATTCTGTGTACAACTTCAGAGTGAAATGAAAGTCAATGGGAACATCTTTCATGTATTTCAAGGTGTATGCGGGAGCACTCTCCGTTAAAACTATGTCTCCACCGCTGAAGCTTCAGCATCTAGCAGTGGCCATCTGGGCTTAATAACCAATACCACCCACCCAGCACGCACTGTGACACGTGTCCTGAGAAACACTCGTTAGGCTACATTAGTCAGGTACTTTAATCTTTGCCTGAGCTCCATATTTTATTGCTTGTTCGTGTTCACCTGTTTGTGTTTTCCATTCAATCGTTCACGTTTATTACTTTGTTCATTAAACAACGAGGCTGTGGCTTGTTGTTCAATCGTTGGTTATGGATTATTTTATTCTTTCTTTTGGAGTATAACTGGAAAATGTGTATTCCAAGAAGTTTGGTTAGAGAAAATACTATATTTTCAGGGTGGCTGTTGTTACCTGATAACAGTAACAAATCTAGAGCTTGGTGCAAATTGCGCATGAAAAACTTTGACATTTCCAACATGGGTGTATCTGGATTGAAAAGCCACATGAAAGGTAAAAAACATTTGGAACTTGATAATTGTGCAAATGCTGCTATTTCTACACGTACCACTATTAGTGATTACATGGATGTGCAATGCCATGTGGAAAAGCTGTCTCCCACCGTAAGCTCGTGCAAAGAAACAGAAGCTTCAAGCTGAAGCAATACAAACGTGGGAGCTTTTGTGACCCACACGGAATATCTGAGATCAGAGGTGCTGTGGGCTATGAAACTTATACAGGGTTCCCACTCAAAAGTAATAAAAAACTTCCCTGACTTTTCCAGGTTCTCCAGGTGGTTTTTAAAGTTTTCCAGAGTGGCATGTTGCAAAGAATTGTTACATTTCATTCCATTCCATTCATTTTTCTCACCAAAGCACACACTTGTAAATTCTTTACGTAATTTGTCTTTAAAAAATTACCTGCTTTTTATTAATAACTACAGGGTTCCCACTCAAAAGTAATAAAAAAATTCCCTGACGTTTCCAGGTTCTCCAGGTGGTTTTTAAAGTTTTCCAGAGTGGCATGTTGCAAAGAATTGTTACATTTCATTCCATTCCATTCATTTTTCTCACCTAAACACACACTTGTAAATTCTTTACGTAATTTGTCTTTACAAAATTACCTGCTTTTCATTAATAACAACTAACTGTGCACATTATTTTCTGTACCGAAGTTCCATGAAATTTTGTGAATACTACCCACACAGAATTTGTAAATACATTCCCATAGAAACAGGTCATATATATGTAAGAAAAAATCTGTCAGTTGAATAGTTTCAGTTTTTCTATAACACAATGCAGCTAAGCTTAATGATGGAATGGCTCTGTTCAAAGAAACATGTTTCAAGAGAACCAAGACAAAGGACTTTGATCCATCATTTGGTTGGTTCTCTTGTGAAGTGTTTCTTCAAGCAGGAGCCATTGTGCCTAATTGTTCCCTGTTATAACAACTGCCTGCAGAAATTGAACAAAAGCTTAATAACTGGCAATTTTAAAAATTCAATTTTGCATCTTTTTTAGAGAATAAAGAAAATACTTAATATAACTGAAAGAAAAATCTACCAAATTCTATGCAGGCAGTAACTGCAAGCAAAAGTTTGAAATCTTGAAAAAATTAGTTTTTTTGCCAAAATAAAGTATCCATTGATTTTTACAAAAAAAAAAAAAAAAAAAAAAGGGTAATTTTCCCTGAGTTTTCCCTGATTTTTGGAACCATTTTCAAATTCCCTGAGAATTCCAGGTTTTCCCTGTTTTCCAGGTTGAGTGGGAACCCTGTTATATATAGCCACTATTCATATAACCAGAGTTGTATAAAAATAAGATGTATCTGCGTACACTACCACTGAAACAGAAAACTTGCTGCAAACCAGCGAAGTACAAACCATGATAAAAATAAATTACATAATTTAAAGAAAAATTAACAGAACATTAAATAATTATTAGAACATTACAGATTCCAATGAGGACAAAATAAGTACATTACAGTTGAATGTGCAGCAATATGTGTGAAATGGACCTTTATGGCAAAACATTAAAATATTTGACTATGAACCTCATAAAAACAAGAGACTAATTAAAGAAAGTTTTTATAACCAGAAAAACACTTCCATTAAAGAACCTTCAAAAATTATAAATAACATTTTCAGCAACTTAATTCAAAACTAGTAGACTTACAAAATACATAAGAAAAATATTTTAATAACTGGCAACTGCAAGAGGAACCTGGCAATAAAATTGAAACTGTTTCTGCATAAACAAAACTTTTGATACAGGGCTTATACATTGAGAACAGGCCTCAATAAAATCCAGGCCAGAAATGTCTGTAAAAACAAAAGAATTGAAAGTTTTTCAAGTTAAAATCGAATTAAATATATTAATCTCAGTAAAGCCTTGAGTAAGTGTTTTAATTGCTGTAAATAACATTTTCATTGTTTTCAATCTACCAGCAAAAACTATTGGCAAAATCTGCTAATGATTTGGAAACTATTAGCGTAGAGCATGCACTCTTACATCTACATTTTTCTACTCTGCATATAGCTCATGCAAACAAATGGACAAACTTTTTTTGCCATATTTCCTGACAGCCAAATAGCAAAACACTACATATGGTGAAAAGAAAAACACACATCTTTGTTGTTATGGTATTGCACCATACTTTCTGTCTTTGTTAACAGAATATGTAAATCATGATGAATTTGTTCTGTTATTTGACGAGAGTTTAAATAGTATGGAATACTAGAGGTATAAATGGCAAGATGAGTGAGGTGATTGAGGAGATGAATAAGTATAGACTGGATGTGCTGTGTGTAAGTGAAACCAAAAAGAAGGAAATTGGGGTAGAAGAAGTGAATGGCACGGTGAGTGTGTGGTCTGGAGTATTGGATAATATGAGAGGACAGGCGGGTGTAGGTGTGATTTTAAGTGAAACGATGAAGAACAACTTGATTCACTATAGTTGCGTAAGTGAGAGAATTCTCTGGATTCGTTTGAAAGTGAAACTTCAGAGAATTGTAACTGTTGTAGTGTATGCTCTTTGTGACTCGGAACCTTCTGATAAGAAGGAAGATTTCTGGAATGAGCTAAAAGCTGTTTTGTGCCAATTTGGTGCTAAAGAAAAAGTTATAATAGCAGGGGATTTCAATGCTAGAGTAGGTGTGCAGAATGCAATTTCTGACAATGTTCTGGGTAAGTTTAATGATCCTTGTGTGAATGATAATGGTGAAAGATTAATTGAACTCTGCATTGAGAATGGTTTATGTGTATCTAACACATTTTTCAACCACAAGTATATCCACACATATACTTGGGAAAATTGTACTCTTGGTCAAAAGAGTGTGATAGATTTTGTTGTCTATGATCAGCGTTTGAAACACTTAGTTGTTGACACCCGTGTGATGAGAAGTGCGGATGTTGGTTCTGATCATTACTTGGTAGTGTCACGAGTGAAACTTAATGTTGGTTGGAGGGAAAGGAATAGGAAGAGACCCAGGATAGAAAGAATAAAGGTTGATAGGCTCCTTGAAGATCATCAGCGGTATTCTGACTTACTCAGAGAACGACTGAAGGATCTGAAGTCTGGTGAGAGGGATGTAGAAAAGAAGTGGGAATGTTTTAAGAACTGTGTTGTCACTGCTGCTAAAGAGGTCTGTGGCACCACAATAGTGGGTAACAATAGAGGTGATGCTTGGTGGAATAGTGAGATTGAAGAGGCAGTAAAGAGAAAGAAGGAAGCCTATTTGGGGATGTTGCAAGGTAGAGTCTCTGTGGATGAATATCGCTGTAAGAAGCGTGAAGCTGCTAAGCTGGTTCGCCACAGTAAGGCAAAGGATAGGAAAGAGAAAGTGGAAAGGCATGAACTGGCTTTTTGGAAAGATAGAAAGCCCTTCTGGAAGTACATGAGACCCAGGAAAAATAGGGGAAACAAAGTTGTAAGTTGTGTGAAGAATGAGATTGGGGAAATGTTATGGGAGCCCAATGAGTTAAGTGACAGATGGGGTGAATACTTCTGTGAGTTATTAGATCAGGAAAGCAAAGATGATTCTGAGACAGACGCAGATGATGTCACAATGAGGGATGAAAGCACAGGAGGGATCTCAAGAGAAGAAGTGTGTAAAGCTCTAAAATCTCTTCAGAATGGTAAGGCTCCGGGAGTTGATGGCATAACTGCAGAGATGTTGAAATATGGTGGTGACTCTATAATTGACTGGTTAACTGAATTTTGCCAGTTGTGCTGGGTTAGGAATGATTCCTCGAGATTGGAAGGATGCTATCATTGTTCCCTTGTATAAGGGAAAAGGTGATCAGACTGAATGCAAGAACTATCGTGGTATTAGCCTACTGAGTGTGCCAGGGAAAGTGTTTGGTAAGGTTGTTATTGAAAAAGTACGGGGTCTTAGATCATTGAAAGTGTGGGATCTTCAGAGTGGTTTTATGCCTGGTAAACGCTGCACTAACCAGATTTTTGCATTACGCACGATGATTGAAAAGTATCTGGCTGTTGGGAAGAAAATTTTTACAGCCTTCATAGATTTAGAGAAAGCTTATGACCGAGTGAATAGGACACTTTTGTGGAAGGTATTGAATGAATATGGTGTTACTGGGAATCTACTTAATAGTGTAAAAGTCATGTATGCTGGTAGTAGAGCTTGTGTACGAGTGAATGGTGTTTTATCAAAATGGTTTTCCATTGGTGCAGGAGTTAGACAAGGTTGTGTAATGTCACTATGGCTGTTTAATATATTTATGGATGCATGCATGCGTGATGCCAAAATAGATAATAGTGGTTTATGTCTTGGTGATATCCGTGTGTGCAGATTGCTGTATGCTGATGACACTGTCCTGTTGGCAGAGAGCAAAAGTGAGTTGCAGAGTATGTTGACTCGGATGCACGAAGTTTGCATGAAATTCAAACTGAGTATACATAAGGGAAAAACCAAAGTTATGGTGTTTGAGAGAGGAACAGGTAGCACTGAATGTAATGTAAGTATAAATGGCACTGTGATTGACCAGGTGAGTGAGTTTGTGTATTTAGGAAGCATGTTTGACAGAGAGAACAAGTTGGATGGTGAAATCAGTAGGTGAGTGAATTCTTCTTTGAAAGTCATAGCTGCTCTGGGAGGATTTCACAGGAATAATGGGTTCTCTAGAGAGTCCCGCATGGCTGTGTTTGAAAGTGTAATTGTTCCTACTCTGATGTATGGTAGTGAAACCTGGGTACTGCAGAAGAAACATAGGAGTCGTTTGTGTGCTGGAGAAATGCGTTACTTACGTGGGGTTTGTGGCAAGAAACGATATGATTGTGTGAGAAATGAAGATGTATTGCAGTTGTGTGATGTGAAGCAAAATGTTGTTAGCAAGGTGGAGACCAATATGCTTCGGTGGTTTGGCCATGTTGAAAGAATGAGTGATGAAATGCTTACTAAGAAAATCTTTTCATCCCAAGTGGCAGGAAGGAAAGGCAGAGGAAGGCCAAGGAAGACATGGGTGGATCAGATTCAGGAGTGTCTGCATGAGAAAAAGATTATGAGTATGAAGTATAAAAGATCTTGTGTACGGCGTGTAATGGATATTAGTGAAGCACGAGTTGTATGTCAAAATCGCTGTAAATGGAGAAGTTTGATACGACAGCAATAAGTAAAAATATCTGGTAGTTTGTATTTCTTTTTGGAGCTAACACCTCTGAATCTCAGAGAACAGCTTAGTGATATGTATGTATGTATGCAACAGCTGACATCAGTTTGGAAAACTTTAATTTTTGTGTTGGAAAGCTAAAGCTTGAGAAACTAATCCAGGTGTCTATGGATGGTTCAGCTGTCAACTCGAAGCTTTACGGCATGCTGTAAAACCTCAGCTGCGTGAGGATTCAACGGATACATTGATATTCGAAGTTATGGACTATATATTGTCAATGGTGCATTTCAAGACGGTGTAAAGGTTTTTGAATGGAATTTAAACGAGTTATTTTCTTTGCTCTATTGGCTTTTCAAGGATTCCCCAGCCAGGAGGAAACACTATACATCAGTTACTGGCAGTGAAAGTTTTCCACAAAAGTTCTTTAAACACTGATGGCTTGAAAATGTGTCAGTTGCTGAAACAACATTGAGCCTGGACAAATTTACTTTTCCATAAACAAAGAGGTAATGGTTGAAAAGCTACGAGAAAACTCATTGATAGCAAGACGAATCGTTTAGGTCTGCTGGTAGCCTTTTGAAAGTGCCGATTAAAAAAAAAAACTACTTGCTTCAGCTGCAATGGCCAAGCAGAAATACAGCAACTATTTAGAAGAGCAAAAATGTAAAGAAGCACAATCCAGCATGTCCGAAAAGAGAAAATCTGTAATGGAAGAAATAGAGGAATTAAAGAAAAAAATATATATATTAAAGTGATATAGCAAGCCTTATGGAAAATGCTGACCACTCAGCAGAAAATATAGGGAAATTTATTGCTCATTACAAAAGTCAAACAGTTTTAGGATGATGGCAAAAGAAAAAATGAGTTTGCTAGTTTGCTGTAAGGAACAGAAAAAAATAAAATTGGATGAACTGGATCAGTCAATAAAGAAATCTTAAAGTGTTTACTTACTAAAAGTTATTCAACATAATTGATGGGTGTTTTTTTTTTTTTTTTTTCGGTTTATAATATCTACTAAGTAAAATAAGAATGCAACAATAATAAACTCACTGTGCAGAGAAAAAATAAGTGGGTGATGGAGAATCAATCTGAGCTGTTTCAGTTATTGAGGCAACTTTTTCTTTCTATATTAATTGTTACAATAAACGCATATATTTATATTACGTATGGTAAAAATAAAAAAATAACAAAACCTGGAAAATGATGCATATAGTCATAGAAAGTCCTTAAATAGTCCTAGAAAAAGTTTTGGACCCTTCTGTACAAACCACGATTCTCATAATTCTCCAGCATACTTATGGCGAACTTCAAGATCGAAATGAGAAACTTTTATTTCAAACTTTATAGTGTCGGAAGGCGAACCATTTTTAGGGTGTATATTTTAAAGGGAAAATCGTTTGTAAATTGCGTACTTGTGTGTGTAGTGCATGCTATAGCTGTATTTACACACCGAACAAAAAATCAAATTTGTTTTCACCGAAAAAAATACGGGATTATTAATTCAGTGAAGTGAAATAGGAAATATTAAATAATTCACTTCAACAAAAAGCTGGACTGATTCATTTTAAATCTGGTCTTTTTAAACGTCTAATTTAATCTCTTATAGTTCGTTTTTGAACATCAAAAACGCAGCTTCAAATCTTCTTGCTCGTTGACTCAACAAACCAACGCCGAGGCTGACGCCAACAGCACTACCGTGGTCACGGGATCTCCGTAGCTCGTATCGGCGCCGGAGCCTGTCTTTCTAGTTAGCCTTGGTTCTAACATACTGACGTCACACGCTGGCGTTCGTAGGGATCTGCGAGTCTGAAGCCTATAACCCAGCCCTTGTATTCTACAGCCCTGACTTTGGCGCAATTAGCGCAGCTATTCCAACACAGAGAGAGGGAGTTTGGAAGGATTGGCAGGAGGGGTGCGATCTATAAATAAATATTGTTTACTGCTAGAAACAAGAGATAACATATGGTTCAATCGCTATGAGATCATAATAAAACAAAAGCAGGAGTTTATACTAAGCGACAATAACAATGATATCAATTTTCATCAATAAAAAAAATTCACGAGCCATTTTGGTGAAAATCCAGAAGAAACTATCTTCCGGCCATAAAACTATCCCAAAATCTGTAAAACTTCCGGGAAATCTGGAATATTTGGCAGGCATGCGGACGCCATTGCGCCGTTATTGGCTTTTCCGACATATGCAATATTGCTGCCTTGCCGTTCTTCACCCGATATCGGCTTCTCCGACATATGCAATATTGCTGCCTTGCTGTTCTTCACCCGATATCGGCTTTGCCAATGCATCCAATATCCTTTTGCCGTTCTTCACCCGATATCCGTCCAATATTAGCTTTGCCGATGAATCCAATATATAAATTTCAATGGCGCTTACTTAGAAAACACCATCAATTAAACGTTTTCTCATTTGTGCGAAAAGAACTACAAATATATTTGCAAAATGCGATCACAGTTTAAACAGTGATTTTAACAAAAAAGGACACAAAATTCAGAACTTTTATGAAATACACTGAAATCCATAATTCTTCCACCTGTCCGTAATCAGGCAGCCGAAACCGTAATAATTACAGAAAGTCCATAATGGTTGGCACCTCTGCTTACATTAATATTGTAAAGTCAGCCAAATAGTTAACTATTTTTAGCACTTCTTTCACAAAAAAATAAATAAAAAAATGCGCTTATAGTATCACTTCATCCATCCATCTCTGGGCACCATATCACTGCAATTATTAGTCCAGTTTGAAAAAAACTTTTTGCATTGGGAAGCTTGAAATGTGAAAACGATGATCTTTGCTTTCTAGGGTTTTTTTTTGCTTTTGTTTTTTACAATGCATAACTTCACCGCAACAGAGTGTAAAAGCAGATGCTCTGGAACTCAAAAAATATTTATTCCAAATAATTGTGTTGCCCCCAGCGGCACAAGGACAGGCGATTGCTTGTTATAACCAATTGAGTTGCTCACAGTGGTCGTTAAACCTCCAACACCCCCCCCCCCCAAACCCTGCCCGATATTATATAAAATTGCTTCTAAATGTCCAATTGAAAAAAAAAAAAAATTCTTCCTTTTGAAACCATTTATAACAAAGACTAATTTAGGTACTGTCATTTTCAAGTAATGCATAATTTTCCCACTAGTAGGCGTACAAGTTAAATCGTGATTTCCCCAATATCTTTGCTTTTAAATGCCCTGTTTGAAAACCTCTTTTTCCATCAGATAAAGCGCATGGAAGTAAATGCTCTCTATATAATTTTCTAATTCTTGGCAAAAAACGGTTTTGCCACTGGGTGGTGTTACAGTATATTTCTGGTTCTGATGAATTTGCAGCAATATTTGCACTTTTGAAAAACCCTTTTGTTGTCAGATAGCACTTACCACGAGTCCTTTTGAGAATACTTTCTGCTTAAAGTAGGGTCATTACATGTCAATTCAACACAGAAAAATAGCCTTTTCAACCTGACCCCATTAGATTTTTATGAAGCTTTGTAGATACACTATCTACCAACAAGTAATTGGACACCCCTGCAATCAACGATATCTGCGGTCCTGATACACGTCAAGGCCGCCGCCGTTAAATATCGTGTGGGAAACAACAACGCAACTAGTCGCATGCAAGATGCCACGCAGTTCGGAACTTTCTGATTTCGAGAAAGGTGTAATCGTTGGGTATCACAGAAATGGCTGATCCATACGTGACATATCCAGCGAGTTGAAGTACCCAAAATCGACAGTGGCCTACGATGAGAGGTGACTGTCGGAATGTGATGAGGTGACCGTCGGAATGTGCCCCGACCCGGCAGACCCACAAAACTTGGAGTTAAGAGACCGACGGGTGCTGGCAAGAGAAATTTGGAAAAACCGCACCAAATAGATGGGCCACATCCGCGAGGAGTTTCAACAGGCATCCAGGAGTGTTCTTTCGATTAATACCATCCGTAAGGAATACCATCTGCTCGGTTATCATGGACGTGCTGCCGCCCACAAGCCTTTAATCACCAAGTCCAATAGCGCTGCTCGGCTAACATGGTGCAAAGAACGTCGACAGTGAACCGTTGAACAGTGGAAACAGGTTCTCTGGAGCGACGAATCAAGGTTCACCCTCTACCGTTCGGATGGCAGGGTCTGGGTTTGGCGTCTGCCTAGAGAACGCCTCCTGCCGGAATGTATTGTGCCAACTGTGAAGTTCAGCGGCGGTGGAATTATGCTATGGTGGTGTTTCTCCTGGTATGGCACGGGACCCTTGGTCGCAATTCCTGGTAGACTCAACGCAGAGACCTACTGCACCATTTTGGATGACCATGCGCTTCCTACGTTGTGGCAGTTTTACGGGGTGGACCCATGTTACTTTCAGGATGACAATGCCACCTGTCATGTTGCGAGGTCCACCATGGCTTGGTATGGTGGCTATGGGGTTAATCGAATGGACTGGCCTGCGCAAAGCTTGGACCTTAACCCTATCGAGCACCTCTGGGACGAGTTGGAGCGTCGACTTAAGGGGTGCCCCCACCGTCCGAAATCGGTGAAGGAACTGACCTGTCTTCTCCAAGCCGAGTGGAAGAAAATACTGCTAGCCGTCGTACAACGCCTGATTGAGAGTATGCCCCGGAGGGTCGCAGCTGTAATCGCCGCTTGTGGAGGCTCCACCAACTATTGAAGGTGAATAAATTTAGTTTTCCTTTGCTATCACAGGTGTCCAATTACTTGTTGGTAGATAGTGTAAGTTGACATACACAAGAAATGAATGTGTGCCAATTTTTAGCTCAATAGCTTTTAAATTTCCTGAGATAGGAGGTCATAAAGTTCAAGAAATTTGCCAAATTTCAGTGTTTTGCATGTCATTAAGTAATCATAACTCAATTTCTTTTCATCACAAAGTGATTAAAGTTTGGTTATTTTAAAACCTCTTTGTCCTGGCTTTAAAATGATATATTACTTATTGCATAATTTTAAAATTTGACCTTCAATTTGTTTTTTAAATCATATGTGAAATTACATGACATTATGATAACATGTTTTAAATTTGAGGGTGGCAATTGAAGGGCATCCAAAGTTACACGGAATTGTTAAAATTATATGTGCAGTAAACTTGCCATATGACGAAAATGTGCCTGTTCCACTGATCAATAGGGAAGCTTTATAATCTAGCCAACTAGATTATAAGCTTCCCTAAGGGAACTCATATGCACTATGTTTGGTGATGAGTTGCTCCTATTTACAAATCATTTTAAGCAATATTTATAACAATATGAAACCTTTCATATTAATATCTTAACAGTTCAGCTTTAACCAAGGGTATGTATTATTTTCTAAAAAGAGTTGACATAATGCATTTGAACTTGGCACCACGGTGAAAATAACTGAATTTTTTTGGGGAGCAATTTTGCTCCTCCAATTTAGCATTCCGGAGCAATTGAGTAATTATGTGGAGCACTTTTGAGACTTATTTTTCTTTTGATTTAAGTGACTAATAATTTATTAGCAAGTAAAACTATTACTAGCACCATTCAATATATATCAAAAATACTCTAATCAGCAATGAAAAGTAAAATTTTAAAATATTTTTGTAGATATTGCAAAAAGTACAAATTTTCTTTCTATGGATATATGGTGAAATGTTACCTGGCCGCACATTACAGCAGCTACTTACTGTCACTTGACAGTGAGAATACTCCTAAACTTGTGGTAGCTTCAGGTTCTGCGATGGTTCTCTTTCCATAAGACTTCACAGTTGTGCTTAGGGGCTTCTTTTCAAAAAATACCTCATGCGCTTGTTCAGAGTGAAACTCGCATAGTTCTGGTCCTTCCAGCGTTATCCGCAATAGATGGTTCAAAGCATCAGAATTCATCTGATTACAGAAATCTGTCTTGATTCTTTTCATCGCAGAAAAGGCTCTTTCGACCTTAGCTTTATGGGATACGAGCAATAATCTCATGATATTTCAGTGTTAGAATTAGAAATAGAAATATATCTTCTACTGGCCCAGTGGATCACTAGAATTTCCAAACTACTACTCCACCAAAATGCCCACTGGTCCGTAAAAAATAATAATAAAAATGAAAAAAAGAAACTAAGACATTTACAATATATGTAGAAAATAATGTATCATTTCAATGGAATTATTTGCAGTATTTGTTTTTAAAACATCAATTTGACAGGACAATGAATGTTTCCAGAATAAGATTCCGATGGATTAGTGATACAGCAGAGTAAGAGTGCATACCCAATCTGTTTTTAAGAAGGGTATTAAGGAGATTCAAGGGTACAAAAATTCACATACAATTAGCATTCTTTTTTTATAAGTTTTATTGTTTAGGGTTTAGCTTCCTTTTCCTTATTTTAGTCTTATTGCTAATCCCTCCTACTTTCTCACGAAGTCAGTTATAGTCCCCCATTGAACACTGTTTCATGTGAATTGCTCTTTTGCAAAAATTACCTTCACGCATCCAGATCTCCTCAGCTAGTGTTTTCTTGGGGCAGAAACAAAAGCTAGCTTGTTTCAGCTGCATTCACTAGCGTGGGCAAATCCAAGGAAAAGCAGGACATTTTTTGTATGTACTTCTGCTCATTATGAATGCTGGGGGCAGGCAACTTGTTGTTCCTTCTACTCTTTACAAATCATGAGGGGTAAAAAAAAACTTATCAAATAGCATTTCTTAAAATTATCACTAGTTTGCAGCCTAAAAAGAAAACCATACAGGAAGGTAAAAGAAATAGAAATTCATTTTCTAATTTGTGACAAATTAGATTAAAAAAATAAAAAACTTATTGGACATCTGGGCCAGTAAAATCAATAGTTCAGTGGTCCGGCGGAAGTTTTACTGGCCAATGGCCAGCAGACCACTGGGTAATTCGAACGCTGTATTTATCACGTGGTTTAGATTTGGGAATTCATTCGCATACTTTTCTTTCAAACATTTCCATAACTGTTGCTTTGACAGGTGTTGCAGGCTTCTTAAACCAGAAGGTTTTGAAATAATCCCAGTCCTCTTGAATTTTATCATTTTCAATGCTGTTGGCAGTCAACAACTCACTGAAATGATCTGTTAATACAGTAATTTGATCATCACCAAAATTTGCAAGAGTAGATTTGGGCCGAAGCTTAGGTTCTAACAGCTTGGCAGTGTTAAAAACCTGATTTTCGTGCAAGTCACCAAGTCTGGTATGCACACACTGATGAATATGATTTAAAAGATATTCACAATTTTCTCAGAATAAATCTACTGGTAAATTACAGCTCAGTTCAATGCCACGGAATTCTACAGTTTTCACTGAATCACAGTCACTGAAACACAAGCTGATACATTTGCTAAGTCTTGTAAAATTTTGAAAACTTTTTCTTCATGATTTCAATAGAATCATAGGAAGTTTTCTAATGTGTTCAAAATACAAGGTACATCCACATCTTCTAACTGGAGAGACAGATAATTTTGACAAAGAATATAAAATGTTGCAAAGCAACAACAGCCAAGTTGCAAATTTGATGGACTTAATTTTTCTTAAAATGCTTGTAATCCTGGCTTTTTCTTTGCTTGATGGATCTGCAACCATATTTTCTAGTTGTTGTACAGTAACAAAATTTTTAATCAGTGTCAGTGGCTCTGTGCATATGTGAAGCCCATCGGGAGCCGTGGACTCGCAAAGCTGGTGTATCTCATACATCTTCGAGTATTGTTGATAGCCCACGAAAGTCTCTAATTCGTTTGCCACTTTTTTGTATAAATTATGAACGTCTTCCATCAACTTATGTACCTCTTGAAAATATGTTGACTGCATAAAATCTTTAAGAGCTAGCTTTAAGCAATGACTTGAACAATGCACTACATTAAACAAGGGCAGTTTTACTTCAAAAGAGCTGTAACACTCTTTTTCTGTCCCATGTTAACATTTGCTCCGTCAGCTAAAAATCCAATTCATTTATTTTCGAAATTGACTATTCTAAATACTGCAATGTACTCTACAATTGCACTTTTGATACCATTAGCATCAGTATTTTTCAGTTCTTTTAATGCCAGGAATGGGGATTTGGTATATCCTACTTCATTGACATACATGATACAAATAATTTCCTTTTTAGATACACTAATATCTGTAATGCTATCAATACATAAGGTAAAATAGTCTGTCTTTCTTTAAGTCATTGAGTAAATCATTTTCAAAAACATTAGCAATGCACTCCGTGAACTGAGCACACATCACGGGCGAATGGTAAGTTTGCCTTACATCAACACCAAGACGTTTCTCTAACTCAATAATTGTAGGAAATTTCGAAAACGGAATTTCTTCTTTGGCAATCATATAAGCTACATCAATTAATTTTCCAATTCAAGCTTTAGATTCATTGGAAACAACAATCATTGACTTGCCAATAAATGTTCTTTGATAAAAATCAGCTAACAATTTTCCTTTATATTCTGCCTTGGAGACACTGGCATGATAATTTTCTGATCTGGTGTGCTTTACCGCATTGTCCTTTTTAATAATAAATCTAGAAACTCCATCAATAAAAGAAGAATTAAAATTTCGAAAAAAATTTACGTTGTCAACATTCTTCCAACAGAGTTTGCAGTAGGCAGACCAGATGGAGATTTTATTGGCATCAACATCATAGCATAACTAACTACTACCTTTTGGATCTAATTCCTCCATCCACCTTTTCATTGTTGATATTTTCACTTTGGTAGCCATGATTTCAAATAACAAAGAGTAAAACAACAAAACTCACATCCCCTAAAATTAAGTGGCGGCCAAACCGAAACCAAAACAAGAACAGCGGTAAGAGCATCTGCCCTTAAATGTCTCGTGGTGCAGACAGGCGGGAGCGTGGAACCAATCATAGACACTCTGCGGTCGAACGATGACCACCTCATCATTGCACAGCTACACGAGAAAGCTTTTTCCAGCTGAAAGCAAACAAAGTATTCGTAAAGTTATGAATACGTGAATTTTATTTTTTCCCCACGCGTGAACAAAATCGTATTTTTGATAAACAACGAGTTGGTCTACGGACAGAACATTTGAATGAAAATTCATTTTTTTTAATTTGAATCGTGGTTTTGCAATTCAAATATGAGTTTGCACCACAAACTTCCATTTTTGCATCACACACTGCGATGTGATACCGCTTATTTGTTCCCCTACTTGGCACTGATATCTAATTTTAAAATCTTAAAAATTTATCATCTTGTTCAGCAATGACAATTTTATTGTAACTATTGAAGACATTTATTTTTATTTAAAACAAAGAGCAAAGTTTGCATCATACGAAAATGTTTTCTGAGTGATGCTTTACATTATTTTGCAGTGAGACTGCTCATATCAAAATGGAAAACAACTGCATTTTGGTGTAAATATCATAATCAGCATAACCTTTTTCTGTCATTTTAATTATGTTGGCAAAATTAAGATTTCTTGCGTCGGAAGTGTTTCCGAGTTTTTTCAGCATCTCGTGAGATTAAAAGAATTCTTGAAATTGTCATCACACGCGTAAGTTACGTTGAAAATTATAAGCGGGACGATTCGGTAGCAACTTCTACCTTCATCAGCCATGGAATGAGACACGTAAAAGCATCAGTTGTTGCCAGATTTCAAAACCGCTTTACAAATAATAGGGATGTTAAAAGGTGCATCAGTATTGCAGGTGTTAGGGGTAAGGTAGATTTCAATGCTTTCGCGGTACCTGAGGGCATGCCGATTGCTGAACGGGGTGATCCGCCTAACATTGCGCCAATCGGGAATCGCGGACGTATCGCTGATGGTTAAAATTGAAAGGGAGGTGGAAGGGCTGCCTTTCTTAACATCAGCGATATTCTCCATCAATCGCTGGTTTATGCTGCGGTAAGTACAACCAATTTAGTGGGTAATGCCTGTGGAAGTGTTGATAGGGATAGAGTAGACACCTTGTAACTCTAGGAGTTTATTGAGATCTCTGTCATTAAGAATGAGGTTGAAAAGATGTGGAGGTGGTTTGACTGCAATCCTGTAGCCAAAAGACTTGAAAATAGAGCAAACTTTATGAGTGAAGGATAGGCTAAAGGGAAAAGTGCCAACAAACTGATGGGTGGTGGAAGGTAAGTCTTTTGGCTACAGGATTGCAGTCAAACCACCTCCACATCTTCTCAACCTCATCCTTAATGACAGAGATCTCAATAAACCCCTAGAGTTACAAGGTGTCTACTCTATCCCTATCAACACTTCCACAGGCATTACCCACTATATTGGTGGTACTTACCGCAGCATAAACCGGCGATTGATGGAGCATATCGCTGATTTTAAGAAAGGCAACACTTCCACAGACATTACTCACTATATTGGTTGTACTTACCGTGGCATAAACCGGCGATTGATGGAGCATATCGCTGATTTTAAGAAAGGCAGCACTTCCACCTCCCTTTCAATTTTAACCATCAGCGATACCGCTGATACGTCCGCAGTTCCCGATTGGCGCAATGTTAAGCGGATCGCCCTGTTCAGCAATCGGCATGCCCTCAGGTACCGCGAAAGCATTGAAATCTACCTTACCCCTAACACCTGCAATACTGATGCACTTTTTAACATCCCTATTATTTGGAAAGTGATTTTGAAATCTGGCAACAACTGACGCTTTTACCACGTGTCTCATTCCATGGCTGATGAAGGAAAAAGCGCTACCGAAACGTCACACTTATAATTTTCAACAAAACTTACGAGTGTGATGACAATTTCAAGAATTCTTTTAATGTTTTGTGTGTTATGTGTATTCCTGCCAATTCTTCTCACTATGATCTTGTGAGATTTTATAAATTCATCCAGCTGCTGTCTTTTTTATCCACTTTTTGCAGTATGTCAGATCTTGGCAAGTTTAAAATATCTTCGTTGAAGGAATATGCATACATATATGAAGAACGGTCATGAGGATAATGAAACAAAATTTTTACTTCATCTGAGCCTTCAAAGATATTCAAGATGCAGAGACACATCACAAAGACAGATGATATATCTGCAAGTACTATCTTACATTTATCAGAAGTAACATATTCTATTTTGGTGACTGTAGAAACTTATATTCAGTTTTTGTCCACTGGGATAAAACAGTGAAGTTTGTGAGTGTTTCTTGGCATTGTAAAATATGGCTGTAATAGCTTTTTTTCATTTGCATACTGACTTTCACTGAGGTATTTAAAATCACAGGCTGGCATACTTTTGATTGATTGCCCAGTCAGTTAATTGACAAGGTGTCATAATCTGCATTATTATATGGCCTTCATAAACTTTCTTTAGCTGCAAGACTTTCAAAATCACCACCATCACCATCACAAGTAATATTACCACGGGGTGTTGCATAAAAGTGCCACTGAGGAACTGTTCCAAAATCTATTCATGTTAGCAAAAATTGATCAATTTTTTTTTCTGTCCTTATACTGTGATGGCTGATCCATTTGAATAATAAAAAATGTTTGTCTTTTTTATTAAACTTTTATTCAGATGTACAAGCAATGCGCTGAAAAAGACTAACAACTGTGTGGCAAACTCTCCAAAATTACGATTGCAATAATTTGTGCATTCAGTTTTCCCCGATTTTTTTGTGATATGCAACAAATGGGGGTCAGATCACCCAGGGCATGTCACCCACCCATCTCAGATTTTTGTGAAAATTGGTACAAAGTATTGTACTGGTGAGATATGAAACCTGTAAAAATTTTAAGTCAGTTGGTCCAGTAGATCTTGAGTAATGCCACTTTAAAAATTGGATAGCTCTGCCTTTAAAGTTTTCACACTATGAGTTTTCACAACTACACTGTAGCACAAAAAAATTCATAACTTCACAACTAACCATTGCAGTCACAAAAAAAAAAAAAAAAAAAATCTTAAATTATCTGCATGATCCAATACTTTTGGGAACAACTTGTTTTCGCACATTTTTGGAATTAAAAGAACACTTTTTTTTTTAATTTAATGACAAAAGACATGGAAAAATGAGGCCACATTTTTATTAAACAAAACAATTTTTTTCAAAATGAGCCCCCACTTCAAATTTGCTAAAAATATTTTCATGTGTGTATTATAAAATAACTTTTCAGCAGGAGAAAAAAATACTTTGGGCAATTTGCAATTTTGGTGAGGTAAAAAAATAAAATAAAAAATGACGTGTTTTATTGGGTTGTCGGAAAAGTCATGACGTATTTTGACACACGATGGCGTTTGGGCAGTTTTGGAAGTACTAGAGACATGCGTATCTCTGTTATCGCTATGGCATTCGACAAGTGCCAGTTCTAGCTACAGTCTGATATCAAGTTGAAGATGGAAGACTAAACTGTGCATTTAGGCCATATTTTACTGTATTACCTTCGTAAAGGAAAGAACGCGCGTCAAGCTTGTGAAACGTAGCATATAGTGTACGGTGATAATGCTCTACAAGAACGTCAGTGCCAGCGGTGGTTCGCAAAATTCTGTGCTAATGATTTTGACGTCAACGATGCTCCTCGGTCCGGGAGGCCAACCAAGGTTGATGACGACCAAATCAAGGCATTGATCGAGTCAAACCCACGTTACACGACACGAGAGATTGAGGACACATTGCACATCCATCATTCAAGCGTTCACGACCACCTGAAGAAGATGGGATACATAAGCAAGCTCGATGTGTGGGTTCCTCATGAACTCAAAGCTCAATTGACGGCGCGTATAAACATCTGCAATATGCTCATTAAACGTGAGGAAAACGATCCTTTTTTGAAGCGACTGATAACTGGTGACGAAAAGTGGATTGTGTACAACAATGTGCTGTGCAAGCGGTCTTGGTCCCGATGTGCTGCTTCGCCTCAAACGCCATCCAAAGCAGACATTCATCAGCGGAAAGTTCTGGTCTCAGTGTGGTGGGATTTTAAACGTGTCGTGTATTTCGAGCTCCTACCACGGAACCAAACAATCAATTCGAATGTGTACTGTCGGCAATTGGACAGTTTGAATGAATCCATCATCCAGAAACGTCCAGCGCTCGTTCATCGTAAAGGTGTTGTGTTCCATCACGACAACGCGAGACCACACACAAGTTTGATCACCCGCCAAAAATTATTGAAGCGCTTGGGAGGGATGAGTTGCCACACCCAGCATACATACTCGCCTGATCTTGCGCCATCAGACTTCCACTTGTTTCGCTCTCTTCAACAGTCCTTGTGTGGTATAATGTTCAATTCAGATGAGGCTGTAAATCAGCACCTCGTACAGTTTTTCGCCACGAAAGACTGGTCCTTCTATGAACGAGGCATTCTGCACCTCACTGAAAGATGGCAAAAGGTTATCGAACAAAATGGGCATTATATCATTGATTGATCTTTGTTCTTTCTATTAATAAATGACCTTTGCAAAACATGGCTAAATTACGTCATGACTTTTCCGACAACCCAATATACATGGAATATTACGGCATGATATCACCCAATTTTTTAATTAAGTGGTTGCTTAACCATTTTATACACCTTTTCCCCCAATAGTTTAACCCTATCAGTGAGTAGCTCAAAACAATTTTTATTTTATATGTGCCACCATCTAGGATATACGTTCATTTTTCTTTTCTGCGGCAGGCCAAAATAGGGCCTCACAAAGGTTTTGAAAAAGGCAATTGCTCTCCTCTTTTTGTAAGATCGGAAGTTTTGGTTTTCACTACCTTAACGAGGACATTTCAGGCCTACAGAAAATGTATAGAATTTTTTTTTAACTTTGCTTAAAATGGCGTTGAAATCTGCAATACTCGAAAGCATAAATCACCATTTTTGATGATGGACTGTTAAGGTGGCTGGGAGTTGGAAACCCAAGTTGGGAATTTTTGTCTAATAACTATGGCTAAGTAAAGTTTTTAGCTGTGGAGAACTTAAGTCTAGGTTTGGGCAAAATTTTCAACTTTTGCAGATTTTAAGGTTACATATCTCAAACGAGAGACCAGATATTTATTTTTTCCCCACCAAGGATACCCCTGCCGCCACTCAACAAAACCTGCGAGTTTTATTTTGTGGTTCAAGCTGGTTTAGAAGTTACAGGCAGTGAAATATTTGTGCATTTCAGCACTTGGAAATGCACAGAAACAGATGAATGTTTATGCTTATTTCTGTTTCCAAAATATTTTTTAAGTCTTATGGAATTATATTTTAAACACCTTTAACTACCAAATACTATATGTACAATTTATACACAAGGTAAAAAAAAAAAAAAAAAAAAATCCTTACCAGAGCATATCGTACAGTTTGCAATTCACGAACTTCAGCAGCAACACTTGTCTAGATGCATAGCATTACTTCTGTGAGTGCTCTTGCAACTCACTATATTTGTTACTGTTGAATTTAATATTTTGACCAGTTTCAATTTGTAACTGATCAACATACTAGCCCTGCTCACAATCGCCAGTCAAATCGCCAAAGTTTTCTTATAGCTGCCATGCTTAAAAATAACTGCCAATTGCGAAAAATGCGACCAACAGGGCCACCTATGCTATCCCCAAGCTGTTTCTTATTCTTTCCTGTGTGTGTGTGTGTGTGTGTGTGTGTGTGTTTTTTTGTTTTTTTTAGAATACAAGCAACTGGAAAGATTAGGTATCTCTAAATTTCTTACTAATTTTAATAAAAATATAAACTAATGGAACAAACCATTTTATGAATTATTTTGACATTGAAGGATCATTTATGTATGATTTATAAATGAACTTTTCCTTGGTTATATAAGAGATAAACAAATTATTTTCTCTGTCAGTTTGAATTCAAACTAAACACAAAATTTACTAATTTTCATATGAAAAAATAAACTTTGACTGAACCAGGTCTTCAGCCTGTTTGGATAGGCTGTATATGTTCTTCCTGTTGCAGGGTTTACCTCAACCAAACATAATATATGTGTCGGAGGTACTTCACAATCATTATTAGGCCAATATAAAGATGGAGAACGCCCATGTGGGTGCATGAATCGAACAGGCACATTACCTTCCATAATTAATCTTTTCAACAAATCCCATATACCAACACTACAGGAATCATATACACATGCTACGCAGCAGTTAGCATGTAACTGTAACTGTAACTCATCTTAAAAATTAGTTACACTGATTTTGGAAATAATACTATAATATTTATCAGAACTTAATTTCTTAGCACCAATTCTGAAATTGGGAAGTGGTGTAAGTAAAGTGATGCATTGTGTGTGTACCAGGAAGAGCTTTTGCTTTCTCAAAATGGGGACTAAGCTGATTACGCACTTTGCTCATCTCTTCTGCACACACAAAAGAAAATGTAATTTCTTTTATATTATCTTTGCAGAAATTATGCATTGTTGCAGCAGATATTATTTGTTGAGCTAAAGGTTGCTGCAAACAGGCTTTTGTTGTTAGCCTTTCTACAATATGCACCAATACCATCACATGGTGACTTGCCTTGGCTTGTTGCAAAAACTGGCCACTTCCTTACCAATCTAAACAATCCTGTTCATGATAGCGCAAGTTCAGAAAATTCTTGCACTTTTTATATTGTACAGAACAACCATCAGTGAAATAATCAATATTTATCACCAGTCTGTGGTAATGCACAATCTTTTTCCTAAACTGAAGGAAGTAGAAGCATCCACAAAGACTATAAATTTTAGTAGGAGGCAAAAACAGAGACAGCAAGTGAGGATAGAACTTTATTTTGAAGTCCTGCAAGGAAGAACGATGGGAGGGGGTGGGGGCTCAACATTCATTAGTACTTATGGCAAGCATTTAATTATTGGTACACAAAAATTTAGGTTGGACTTTTTTTTTTTTTTTGATCATTTTCTTAAAAGTATTTATGTGCACTGAATGAGAAACTAAAAAAAATTCCTGTACCTTATTACAACTTTACATTCAACAGGTTAAATTGCTTTTATTTGATTGCACATTTAATATGAAAATAGAATATTTCTCCTTGTTGAGTTTATGTACTATGTACTCACAAAAAAAATCTGAAGATCCAAAATAAATTATTTTATTTGCTGATGATCTGAAACGCAGGTGTGCATGCGAGCGTGTGTGCGTGTTCTCCCAGACTTAAGTTCTTCATCGCTCAAAACTACTAGCCATAGTTATTACACAAAAATTCTCAACTTGGGTTCTAACCCCCAGTCGCCTTAACAGTCCATCAAAAATGGTGATTTATGCTTCAAGTATTGCAGATTTGAAGGCCATTTTAAGCAAGGTTAAAAAAATATTTTCTATAATTTCTATACATTTTCTGTAAGCCTAAAATGTCCTCTTTAAGGTAGTGAAAAGCAAAACGTTTGATCTACAATAAGAGCAAAGCAATTGCCTTTTTTCAAAACTAATTTGAGGTCCTATTTTGGCATGCCGCAGAAAAGAAAAATGAAAGTATATCCAAGATGGTGGCACATAAATATAAAATAAAAATTGTTTTGAGCTACTCAATAATAGGGTTAAACTATTGGGGGAAAAGGTGTATAAAATGGTTAAGCAACCACTTAATTAAAAAATTAGGTAATATCATGTCGGAATGTTTCATATATGAAATACGCCATTTTTGATATTTTTTTCCTCACCAAAATTGCGAATTGCCCAAAGTATTTTTTTCTTCTGCTGAAAGGTTATTTTATAACACACACATGAAAATATTTTTAGCAAATTTGGAGTGGGGACTCATTTTGAAAAAAATTGTTTTGTTTAATAAAAAAATGGCCTTATTATCCATGTCTTTTGTCATTCAATTTTTTAAAAAGTGTTCTTTTAATTCCAAAAATGTGCAGAAATAAGTTGTTCCCAAATGTATGGATCATGCAGATCATTTAAGAAAAAACCTTTTGTGGCTGCAACAGTTAGTTGTAAAGTTATGATTTTTTTTTTTTTTTCCCTACATTGTAGTTGTGAAAACTCATAGTGTGGAAATTTTAAAGGCGAGCTACCCAATTTTTAAAGTGGCATTACTCTAGATCTAATGGACTGACTGACCTAACATTTTAACAGGTTTCAAATCTCACCAGTACAATACTTTGTACTAATTTTTACAAAAATCTGAGACGGGTGGGTGACATCTCGTGAAAATGCTGGGTGATTTGACATGGAATGACGGGTCATTCCATGTATTGTACTGGTGAGATATGAAACCTGTTGAAATGTTAGGTCAGTCGGTCCAGTAGATTTTGAGTAATGCCACTTTAAAAATTGGGTAGCTCTGCCTTTAAAGTTTTTGCGCTATGAGTTTTAACAACTACACTGTAGGACAAAATTCATAACTTCACAACTAACTGTTGCAGCCACAATTTTTTTTCTTATGTGATCGGCATGATCCATACATTTGGGAACAACTTGTTTTTGCACATTTTTAGAATTAAAAGAACACTTCTTTTTTTTTTTTTTATTTAATGACAAAAGACATGGAAAAATGAGGCCACTTTTTATTAAAGAAAACAATTTTTTTCAAAATGAGCCTCCACTTCGTATTTGCTAAAAATATTTTCGTGTGTGTACTATAATGTAACCTTTCAACAAGAAAAAAAAATTACTTTGGACAATTCACAATTTTGGCGAGGAAAAAAAAAAAAAAAAATCCAGAATGGCATGTTTTATATATGAAACATTCCGACATGATATTACCCAATTTTTTAATTAAGTGGTTGCTTGACCATTTTATACACCTTTCCCCCATAGTTTAACCCTATTGGTGAATATCTCAAAACAATTTTTATTTTATTTTTATGTGCCACCATTTTGGATATAGGTTCATTTTTCTTTTCTGCAGCAGGCCAAAATAGGGCCTCACAATGGTTTTGAAAAAAGACAATTGCTTTCCTCATATTGTAGATTGAAAGATTTGGTTTTCACTACCTTAAATAGGACAATTTAGGCTTACAGAAAATGTATAGAAATAATAGAAAATATTTTTTTCTAACCTTGCTTAAAATGGCATTGAGATCTTGCAATACTCGCAAGCATAAATCACCATTTTTGATGGTCTGTTAAGGTGACTGGGGGTTGGAACCCCAAGTTGGGAATTTTTGTGTAATAACTATGGCTAGTAGTTTTCAGATATGGAGAACTTAAGTCTGGGAGAGAACACACACACACGTTTCAGATCATCAACAAATAAAATAATTTATTTTTGGATCTTCAGATTTTTTTTTTCTTATGTAGTACATAAACTCAACGAGAAATATTCTATTTTCATATTAAATGTGCAATCAAATAAAAGTAATTTAACCTGTTGAATGTAATGTTGTAATAAGGTACAGGAATTTTCTTTAGTTAGTTTTTCATCCAGTGGACGTAAATACTTTCAAGAAAATGAAAAAAAAAATGTCGAACATGAATTTTTTTTTTTTTGTCAATAATGAAATGCTTGCCATAAGTACTGATGAATGTTGAGTCCCCCCACACACACACACACAGTCACACATTCCTCCTTACAGGACTTCAAAATAAAGTTCTATCCTCACTTGCTATCTCTGTTTTTGCCTCCTAAAATTTCTAATCATTGTGGATGTTTCTACTTCCTTCAGTTTAGGAAAAAGGTTGTTGTGCATTACCACAGACTGGTAAGAAATATTAAGTATTTCACTGATGGTTGTTCTTTAAATATAAAAACTGCAAGAATATTTCACTGATGGTTGTTCTTTAAATATAAAACTGCCAGAATTTTCTGAATTTGCACTATTATTAACAGGATTTTTTTGATCGGTAGGGAAGTGGTCATTTTTTGCAACAAGCCATGGTAAGTCGCTTATGTGATGGTATTGGTGCAGATTGTAAAAAGGGTAACAACAAAAGCCAGTTTGCAGCGACCTTTAGCTCAACAAATAACATCTGCTGCAACAATGTATAACTTTTGCAAAGATAATATAAAAGAAATTACATTTTTCTTTGTGTGTGCAGAAGAGATGAACAACGTGCGTAATCAGCTTAGTCCCTGTTTTGAGAAAGCAAAAGCTCTTCCTGGTACAAGCACAACGCATCATTTTACACCACTTCCCAATTTATTTTTTGTATTGGAGGTTTAACAACCACCGTGAGCAACTCAATGGGCTATAAGCAGTCGCCCGTCCCTAATTTAGGGTCACTAGTTCCAGGGAAGGGAGAGAGCCAGTGCCATAAGACAAACATAGCATCCATGCCTCACCGGGATTCGAACCTGGACCCCTTTCAGACGAATGAACAGAGGCCATCGCGCCACCGGGGCGGCTCCCAATTTTGGAATTGGTGCTAAGAGATTAAGTTCTGATAAATATTGTACAGTATTATTTCTGAAATCAGTGTAACTAATTTTCAAGATGAGTTACAGTTACATGCTAACTGCTGCATTGGATGAGCATATCATTCATGTTGGTATGTGGGATTAGTTGAAAAGATTAACTATGATGAAGGTGATGTGACTGTTCGATTCATGCACCCACATGGGCCTTCTCCATCTTTTTATTGGCCTAATAATGATTGTGAAGTACCTGCCACACATATATTATGTTCGGTTGCGGTAAACACTGCAACAGGAAGAACATACAGCCTATCCAAACAGGCTTAAAACCTGGTTCAGTCAAAGTTTTTTTTCATATGAAAATTAGTAGTTGTGTTTAGTTTGAATTCAAACTGACAGAGAAAAGAATTAGTTTATCTCTTATGTAACCAAGGAAAAGTTCATTTATAAATCACACATAAACGTATCATTCAATGTCAAAATAATTCATAAAATGGTTTATTCCATTAATTTATATTTTTATTAAAATTAGTAAGAAATTTAGACACCTAATCTTTGCAGTTGCTTGTATTCTTAAAAAAAAAAAAACGCAACAGCTTGGGATAGTGTAGGTGGCCCTGTCGGTCACACTTTTCGCAATTGGCAATTATTTTTAAGCACGGAAACTTTAAAAACAACTTTGGCGATTTGACTGATGATTGTGAGTACTGCTTTGCAAGCTAGTGTTTTGATCAGTTGCAAATTGAAACTGGTCAAAATATTAAATTCAACAGTAACAAATATAGTGAGTTGAAAGCGCACTCACAGAAGTAAGTCTATACATCTAGAAAAATGTTGCTGCTAAAGTTTGTGATTTGCAAACTGAACAATACTCTGGTAAGGTTTTTTTAATTACCTTATGTATAAATTGTACATATAGTATTTGGAAGTTAAAGGTGTTTAAAATATAATTCCATAAGACTTAAAAAATATTTTGAAAACAGAAATAAGCATAAATATTCATCAGTTTCTGTGCATTTCCAAGTGCTGAAATGTTACCATTTATTCACAAATATTTCAGAGCCTGTAACTTGCTAAACTAGTTTGAACCATGAAATGAAACTCACAGGTTTTGTTGAGTGGCAGTAGGGGTATCCTTGGTGGGAAAAAAATATTATCTGGTCCCTCTTTTGAGATACGTAACCTTGAAATCTGCAAAAGTTAAAAACAAAATTTTAAACTTTGAGGGGGGGGCAAACCCAGACTTAAGTTCTCCATAGCTGAAAACTTTACTAGCCATAGTTATTAGACAAAAATTCCCAACTTGGGGTTCCAACTCCCAGCCACCTTAACAGCCCATCATCAAAAATGGTGATTTATGCTTTCGAGTATTGCAGATTTCAACGCCATTTTAAGCAAAGTTAAAAAAAAATTCTATACATTTTCTGTAAGCCTAAAATGTCCTTTTTAAGGTAGTGAAAACCAAAACTTTCGATCTACAATAAGAGGAAAGCAATAGCCTTTTTTCAAAACCATTGTGAGGCCCTATTTTGGCCTGCCACAGAAAAGAAAAATGAACCTATATCCAGGGCCCAACTTAGGTCAGTCAAGGCCCTATGCACATCCTATATCTGAGGCCCCCTCAATTAAAAGTTTCAGTCAAACAGACAAAAAGAATATTCACTGGTAAATATTTTTTTGCAAGCAGTTTTTTTAGCAGTAAAAACATTAAAACACATCCCACGTGCTAGTCAACTTTATAGCCAATGTGGCTTATAATAGACTAGCATTCACACCACTTGTACTTCCCCACATGTGCAGAGCTTACAGCTGTAACATTAATTACTCTGGAATTCTTTTTTTGTTTTATAGTATCATTTATGGAAACAAATAACTATCTTCCAGAGATATAATTTAAAACACCTAGTTTACCATAAATTTAATGGACATTATGAACCAATGGTAGCTTCAGCTGTAAGATGTAATCCCTCACACAGCTGACCATCCATTGTGGAATGAATTATTGTAACACTCCATGTAAATCATTACAAGTCTTTAAATAAAGTAGTGTCAATTGAACTTTTTTTGTATTTTTATTAATGCAAAAATAAACCCTACATAATTATATTGATTCACAATTTTTGTTCTCACGAGACTAATAATAATAAAAATATTTTTTAGTAAATTCTACATGTCTGCTGAAATGCTTTTCATGTATAATATACCGTATTGCTCCGAATATAGGCTGTTCCCATTGCATTTTGATTGTTACAAATAAGGGTGAGATTAAGATGTTGCACTGGCCGATCACAGCTCAGTGCAGCGCTTGAGCTTTATTATACGAAATAATTTGGTTTCCAAAATCTCATCCTAAATTTTGAAACCGAAACTTATACTAATTTCGTGCTACAACGGAAAATATATTTTGGTTCTGAAAATTTATATTACTGTTAAGGTAGTTTGGAGGCCCCTTCAAATTCTGAGGCCCTGTGCACGTGCACCGGTGCATGTGCAGAAATCAGGCCCTGCCTATATCTAAGATGGTGTCACATAAAAATAAAATAAAAATTGTTTTGAGCTACTCATTGATAGGGTTAAACTATGGGGGGGGGGGAAGTGTATAAAATGGTCAAGCAACCACTTAAATTAAAAAATTAGATAATATCATATCGGAATATTCCATATATAAAACATACCATTATGGATTTTTTTTTCCTCGCCAAAATTGCGAATTGCCCATTTTTTTTTTTTTTTTTTTCCTGTTGAAAGGTTACGTTATAGTACACACACGAAAATATTTTTAGCAAATTTGAAATGAGGGTTCATTTTGAAAAAATTTGTTTTCTTTAATAAAAAGTGGCCTTCATTTTTCCATGTCTTTTGTCATTAAATTTAAGAAAAAAAGTTATTTTAATTCTAAAAATGTGCAAAAACAAGTTGTTCCCAAATGTATGGATCATGCAGATCACCTAAGAAAAAAATTATGTGGCTGCAACAGTTAGTTGTGAAGTTATGAATTTTTTGTCCTACAGTGTAGTTGTGAAAACTCGTAGCGCAAAAACTTTAAAAGCAGAGCTACCC
The DNA here is from genome assembly GCA_039090855.1 of Macrothele yani. NCBI lineage: Eukaryota > Metazoa > Arthropoda > Arachnida > Araneae > Macrothelidae > Macrothele > Macrothele yani. The sequence goes on along the minus strand of CM077016.1, from coordinate 66,558,856 downwards.
AATTTTTAAAGTGGCATTATTCAAGATCTACTAGACCGACAGACCAAAAATTTTAACAGGTTTCATATTTCACCAGTACATTACTTTGAGCCAATTTTCACAAAAATCTGAGATGGGTGGGTTACATGCACTGGGTGATCTGACATGGAATGGACCCTACCCACATTTATTGTAAAGAAATAACCTTTATGCTCCCTAGTCAGAAAGCTGTGCATTATTTAAAGAGGATACATCCATTTTAAAGAAATGACATACAGTAAAAAAATAAATTTCTCAACAGGGTTTTTAAAAGTGGTGATACAGCTGCAAACAGAAGTACACAAACACCACCTAGCAACAAAACTATGAACAACAAAACTCCTCAAATACAATTTTAAAAGTGTTTCACAAAGTAAATGGTATCTGGTGTTAGAAGAATTTTTAAATCCCAGATTTAGAAGTGGAGATATTGAGAAAAACAGATTTAAAAACATTTGTGTCCCCTAGCCGCAAAATTGTGCAGTATTTTGGGAAGAAATTATAGACCAAGGGTTTTTAAATTTAGTAGTATCTGACCAAAAAGGAATTTTTTCAATCGGGTTTTTAGTCCCACGAACATTGCTGTAAATGAAAACGTGAACTTACTCCCTCTAGTGACACACTTGTGCGTTAAGAAAATTTTTAAATTATATGGGAAACATTTCACATCGGAAACACTAACGAAGAAAGAATTTTTCAAATCAGACTGTTAGAAGCACAGATATCGACAAAAATAAGACATACATCTACACCACCTGGCAGAAAAAACTATGCACTATTTTAACCAGAAAGTTATTCACAAAAGGTTTCTGAGCTGAGCGATATCAGCGCACGAAAGGATTCTTTCAATCGAGATTTAAGAAGCTTGGATTTTGCAGCAAATACATCAGACTCTTGCGTCCCCTGGTGGCCAAAACCATTCTTTACCAGAAATTCAAAATTATATGCAAAACATTTCCCCATCAGACGCTGTATCCAATGCAGGAAGAACTTTTCAAATCGGACTTTTAGATACAGAGATATTGGGAAAATGCAATTTACCTCTGCACCCATAGTGGAAAATCTGTGCATTACTTGATAAAAAACAGTCTTCGGTATAAATTGCATCAAAAGGAAAAATAATTGTTTCAATTGGATATTTAGAAACATATACGTGGAATAAAATGTATTTTTAATTCGATATCATCTGCATTTACACCCTCTAGTGGTGAAGTTGTCCATCGGAAAAAAACGGAATGCAAGGATCATCATTCTCACATTAAAGGCTTCCCAACGCAAAAAGAATTTTTCAAATCAGACTAATAGTTGTAGAGATATGGTGTTCACAGACAGACAGATGGACAATGTTATAACATAAGCACAATCTTTGTTGTTATTTTTACAAAAGACGTGCTAATAACGCAGTTTCAGTACTGCTAACAGACAAGAAAACCAACAGTCCCCCGCATTTTGCTGGAGGCAGGGAGAAAAATTTGCCAGACATAAGTTATCAGTAGAAATATGCTCAACTATAAAATATTGCGCAGGGACAAAAAAAGGCAGGAATGGATAAAATTCCAGGACATGTAACAGAATTTTAGGGCATTTTCAGGACAACATGGAATTCCACTTCTCCAGGGTTTCCATGACACATACGAACCATGTAATGTGTAAGTATTTACGAAAAATTGATTAAAATAAGGAGTTTGCTGAAAAAAGGGTTATATTAAACAAAGGCTAACAATTAGTCCTTTGGTAAAAAATTTATTATAAAATTGATAAAAATATAAAAATGAAAAAAAAAACATAATACATAATTGAAATTGATCAAGTATATATTTCACCACTTGATCAATGAAAGCCTGCCCCTCCCCGTTGACATAAAAACAAATACACAGTCGGAGAAAGTAATGTGCTAAAAATGTGTGAAAATGATCAAGAAGGTAAGTTACGCCAGGGGGCAGAAAATTTTCAGGGCCTAATATTTCCCCAGAACACAATGTTTTTTGTCCGAAATTTCCCCCAAAACTGTAGCGGATTTTCATACAAGTTTAAGCGATTATTAGAGTATATGTTGATGATTAAGAACTATTCTTAAAGCCTATCACTTAAAAATTTGAAAAAAAAAATATTCCAATGAATAAATAAAAAGCAATCTTACATTGATGGGTGACGTCAGTTGTCACCAAGAAATGGCAGCCTCCCCGTCTCTTTGTGAAGGTTGTCCATCACCTTTGACGTCTTATATACCTTAAGACGAAGCGCTGAAGAAAACTATGTAAAATGGTATCTTCCACTTGAAAATGCCTATCCAAGGATTCTTTTAAAAGTTGTGAAACCTTATGAACAGGAGGTCCATTCCAAGAAATGAAGACTTCATTAAAAAGGGTGTCGAACTGGATGTTACGATTGTGCAGGTTGTTGCCAATTATAGATCAAACTGATTCATAAACAGCTTCACTACAGATTTGTTAAACAGTTTTCAAGTATGGAAATTATTTTGGGGATGTGGGCATACACTTGAGGGTTAGTAAATGCTTCTTTTATTTGTTATCTTGGATGATTAAGTTTGGTTTTTGATTTTCTTCAGAAGAATCAAGTACTTGAAGAAGAAAAAAAAAAAAAAAAAACCTGTGTTTAAAAGGTGGTTTTCCATAATTTTTTTTTCTTTTTTAATTTTACCCCCGGGCAAAAGTTTCCCCAAAGCTGCATTAGCTTTCCCCCAAACCTCGTTCGTGCGTTCGGCCATATTCTGCACTCCTGAGTTACGCTAATATTCTTACGAGATAATTTGTGCAATTAATTTTGACAGAAGTATTGGTATTTCTCATCATTTCAATTTTTCTCATGTTTTTATTTTCATCAGAAACTTTGATGGTTGATGCTTTCATTTTGGCTGGACTTCTCAAGTGTTATATGTTTTTTTAGCTGCAATTCCTGGCAGGTTTGTTTATGTTTGACACTGGCTCTTCATGTGTCGCTAACTAATATAAATAGCTCTACAATAAAATGCAAAAGAACACACTATAATTGTTATTTCAGATATTTCTAATGTTCATTCATTTGTACTGATTGAAACTTATTTTGCTTTGATTCATTTTGCATCGATTGATATTTGTTTAAGCTAGCCTTCCGATTATCAGTGCATCAAGTAGTTCCATACATGCGTGAATTTTTATTTTAACACTAATAAATAGCAATTTTATAGAGAAAACAAAGATTTTTTTTTCATAGAAATGAAATGTTGAATAATAAATATAATTATTTATTGCCAGCTTCTTTGTCCCTTTAATGTAACTACTTGATGTGCTGGTAATTTCCGTACATTTCATGAGGAGACTGTTTGAACTGAATTGCTAAGTACCAATGCAATTTTTGAGTAATAATACACTGCCGGACAATTGCTAAGGACGGATGACAATAGCAATGATAGCAACCATAAAATGGAAGGCAGGAAAATGTGGAAATTATCATAAGTGCGGGATACAGTAAGACGTGTTGTGCGTATGCAAATTTTGGATTGCCGAACTTGTTCGTGACGTCATAGCGCTGATAAGAGATATAAAGGATTGGACGCGTATTCACCGTTGTTGTTCAAACGCAATGTTGAAAGGGAAAGAATCAGTTGACGAACTTGCAATTTTCAGTATGTCTTACCGACATCACCTTGATGATTTTACGCGTGGCCGTATTATTGGCAAGATTGAAGAAGGGCGAAAAATAACAGATGTTGCCAGGGAGTTCGACGTCAGCCACAGTGTTGTTTCAAGGCTTTGGAAATCATTTCAAACAAATGGAGAGTGTAGCAAACGTCACGGGGGAGGTCGTGTTCGCAGTACGACACCTGCAGAAGATCGGTACATAGTGTTATCAACAAAAAGACACCGGCGCAGCACAGCTAGTGAGGTAGCAAATCAGTTTATGGCTGCTACTGGCAAGCGGATCTCCCGAAAAACTGTCGCCAAACGTTTGCATGAAGGAGGACTATACGCTCGCCGCCCTGTTGGGTGCATCCCATTGTCCAGACGTCACCGTACCGCCCGTTTGCAATGGTGCCATCAACATCGCAATTGGGCTGATAACGACTGGTCTGCTGTCCTCTTCTCAGATGAGAGTAGATACAGTCTATCGTCTGATTGTCGCCGACAACTGATCTGGCGTGATAGTGGTACTGCATATTGTCCAGCAAACATACAGGAAAAGGACCGATGTCCGACATGTAATGTCATGGAATGGGCTGGCGTCATGATCAATGGCCGTACGTCCCTCTATGTGCTTCCAACTGGGACTATGACTGGCCAACGATACATTAATGATGTTCTGCCGCCTCATGTTCGCATGTTCCGTGGTGCTGTCGGTGATAGATTCATTATCATGGACGACAACGCAACATGTAATCGAACAGTCGCTGTCCAAGAGTGTCTTGAGAGCGGGGATATTCAACGCCTCGGATGGCCAGCACGTTCTCCAGATCTGAATCCCATTGAAAATGTGTGGGATGCTTTGGGGAGGAGTCTTGCTGGTCGCCAATGCCCTCCAATAAACAAGGACACTCTCATCCGTGCACTGACAGAGGAATGGGATAAATTACCCCAACAGCTGCTTGATAATGTTGTGCAAAACATGACACGACGTGTGGAATCTTGCACCGCCCTCCATGGTGGGCATATCCCGTATTGACATCTTACGCCGGAACGCCTGCGGACGGTAATTGCATTTTTTTCACGTTTACGTATTCTGCACAAAATGGCCTGTTTGTCCCTTGAACACGTTCCAAAGCCTTCTGGATTTCAGAGCACAATAAATTGTCTTTCTTGTAATGCCCTGTCATTCTGACATTATTTTATTTCACTTGGCATCCAACAACACTTACTTTTTTATGCGCTATATAGCCGTTTATGATCCGTCCTTAGCAATTGTCCAGCAGTGTATAATTATTGAAATACTGAATAAACATAATATAACTATTTATTGCTATATTATTTACCTGTTAATGGAACTACTTGATGTGCTGATAATCAGAAGGCTAGCCATTTGTTTTTAACATAAATCCCTATTTTGCATTCCAATATACAATATTTTTTTTATCTATGGGACAGTTTTCTCACCTTCTGTCAGTTATATCCACATATATGGATAACAACTGGCACATATGATTATTGTGCTCCCAACACATCATAGCAAGTTTTTTTCTTTTTTCTTTTTGAGGTTCAGCGAACACCGTGAGCAACTCGATGGGCTATAGGCAGTTGCCCGTCCCTAATTTAGGGTCACTGGTTCCAGGGAAGGGAGAGAGCCAGTGCCGTAAGACAAACACAACATCCATGCCTCACCCGGAATCGAACCCAGACCCCTTTCGGACGAAAATGATCAGAGGCCATCGCTTACACCACTGCGCAACCGGGGCGGCTAGCAAAATTCTACTCCTTCCATCAGTCATGAGTTGCGGAAATGAGACATTTTTTACACACTGAAGTAGTAAGAAGAAAATTATGATTTGACATATTTTTCACATTCTATTCTACATAGTTTACTTGTTTCATCAAAATAAATAAATGTATTCTTAAAAAATCCCACACTTTTTTTCATTTTATTGTGGAACTATTTACGGCACTTAGTGGCAAGGAGGGGGATACCAAACCAGCTGCTAATTGCCACAGAAGAAAATGTACAACACTTCGAAAGTACTTTCTCCACTTCATTTCAGAACCTGCAAATAACACATAACCTACATTTTTACTTAAAATACTATAACCCTAACCTACTTTTCATATAACACACACAACAAACACATAACCTACTTTTTATATCATAAATACTATAACCCTATTTTCAAGAGGCAAAAAGCTGCTTGCTAATTGAGTTGGGCTCCCGAGTTTGTGACCCAGATGAGGCACAGGTGGTGTCAAGTTTATCATGATGCCAGCTCTACCCCTTCCATGGAGCCACTAGCACTAAATTGGGGACAGGTGACTATTTATAGGTTTATGCACTCATAGGGGCATTAAACTCTGAAACAAAAAAATAAATCATGTGGTATAGAACAGGGGTGGGGAACCCGCGGCATTCTAGGCCATTAAAGTGCTGCCTTTTGAGTGAATCCGGATTTTGCAGAACAAATATTTTTATTAATGTTTTTGTTTGCATTTTATTATTTTTATTTTTAAATGACTATATTTAAAATACCAAAGAGTTAAAGAAGATTCAACGAAATAATGCTTCCAAACTGACAGCCACAACTGAAACATAAGTCATAAATAAGGGCTATTTTGACACCTGCTATGCTCATGATTTCTTTCTATGGCTCCTAAAGAACTACAGATGGAATTGATTGAGCTCTCAAAAAATGACGTTTTAAAGTCCTTATTTGACACTAAGAAAGATCCAGTTGGAATATGGAAAAATGCAATAGAATACCCACACCTTCGGCAAACATGAACGAAAAATACTTTCTTGCTTTTCAACCACTTATTGCTATGAATCTATATTCTCCTACCTAACCCAAATCAAGAAGACCTTAAGGTCATAAATGGTGGATATGCATCTATAGGATCAGCTAAAAGTGTGGACCTCCATGTTGCAACCAAATATTCAAATGCTTTCCAACAAAAGGCAGAAAAGCAGTCACAACAAAGCCATTAAAAGGTTAGTTAACTTTAGAATTAAACTTTTTTTTTTTCATTTTTTGAAGTTAGTACACAGTAAGATTTTTACAAAATAATGTACATTTTGAAGAATATCTAACTGAAGTTTCTTGAATGTGGCCTTGTTAGATTACAGCTAACTTAATGCGGCCTTCCGTACAGAAGATCAGTAATTAAGGCTTTTCTGCACAGAAGGGGTGATAGTAATTGTTCACAGGTTGGATGCACTTGTTTTCCATAATTTTTTTTTTTTTTGCATAAGACTTTTTTTTTTATTATTATGGCAGTTGATACTTCCTATTTCCCACTTCTTTACAAGGCTTTTATTAAAGCTCATCAAGATCATTTTCCTTGCAATTACAACTGTAGCCCCATTATAATTCTCAGCTGGGAATACACCAGACTGGATAGTTAGCCCACTACTGAGAACAATACAAAACACAGGGGTGATTGCCGAAAAGGGCTCAAATGTTAGGAGCCAGTTTTCAGGCACACACACCCAGAAAACAGGGAATCAAAATCACAATTGTTGCTTATCACACAGACACACAAAGCCGGCAATTAGCCAACTGCACCATGCCCGTCATCTTTCCATTTTTTTGACGAAATATTACTACAAATGTTTTTTAATCATATGGATTTGTTACATACAGAGTTGCATAAAAATAAAATGTAACTGCGTACACAACCATTGAAACAGAAAATTTGCTGTAAACCCACGAAGCGCGAACCATAATGATAACAATAGAATAAGATAATTTAAAGATCAAACAATACATAATTATTAGAACATTACGGATTCCAATGAGGACAAAATAAGTACATTACAATTGAATGTGCAATAATGTGTGTGAAATAGACATGGCAAAATATTAAAATATTGGATTATGAACCTCATAAAAACAAGAGACTAATTACAGAAAGCTTTTATATCCAGAAAAACAGTTCCACCAATGAACCTTTAAAAATTATAAATTGCATTTTCAACAACTTAATTCAAAAACAATAGACTTACAAAACACATAAGGAAAAGATTTTAATTTAATAACTGGCAACTGAAAGAGGAACCTGACAATAAAATTTATATTGTTTCTGTGTAAATGAAAGTTTTGATACAGTTCCTACACACTGAGAACAAGGTCTTGATAAAATCTAAAGGCCAGAAATGTCTGTAAAAAAAAAAAAAGACTGAAGATGTGGAAAATGAGTGAAAGTTCTTCAAGTTAAAATAGAATTAAGTATATTAATCTGAGTAAAGTCTTAAGTAAGTGTTTTAATTGCTGTAGATAAAAAACATTTTCATTTTTTTAAATCTACAAGCAAAAACTATCTGCAAAATTTGCTAATAACTTGGAAACTATCTGCGTACAGCATACACATATAAGTCTACATTCTGCAACTCTGGTGATACACATCAACCAGTTGCAATATACTCGCAGGTAAGTCAATATTCAGTCTCGGTGGCGCACCCACGATTTCTTTACTGGGGTGGCCCAAAATATTGAAGATGCAAATAAAAATACAGAGGAGCAAACATTTCCCAAAATATTGGGAAGCAATGAAAATATTTCTGCCATATTACAATGTATTTTCAATGATGCGTAAAATACATATTTAAAAATAAGCAGCTAATAACAAAGAACGAAGGACCAAGTGATACCCCATGGGTAGGGCTCGGGCTCCTGGGCCACTTCCACTGTCCAGTCTGTTTATGTTTGTGCAACTAGCAAAATCACTAACTACCATAGGTGATAATTATCACCCATAGTAGTGTCACCCTCCATTAGGGAAAGAGCACAGCTATGATGTTAGTGGCACAAGGCCACACCAAACTATCACACAGTTTTGCACATCAAAACCTGAGAACTCTGCTCCTGCTACAAAACATATTATTCATGACTATTTATGCCTAACACGACTACTACCAGTGCAATAACAGGAAGTACTTCTAAAGTGTTACATGAATCCTTTTAAAGCAGTTACTGACAGATTTGTCTATGTTTGAGATCATGGCTGTCCGTGTGCCATTACATGATATAAATAGTTCCACAATTAAATGCAAAACAGAGTCAAATGTTTTTAAGAATACATATTTGTATTTCAATGAACACAAGTAAAATACACAGAATGGAATGTGAAAAATCTCTGAAATCACAATTTTACTCTTCAGTGTGAAATCAATGTTTCTTTCTGTGGAGATGTGCTCCATTGGCTGATAGGAGGAGTGACATTTCTCTATGATGTCTCGAAAGCAAAATAACCATATGAGCCAGTTATTTTTCATAGCTGTGCCCCCTTTTCTTAAGGAAGACAGATCTATGAATAATAACTGACAAGTGAGAAAACTAACGCATTGTGACAGAGGGAGAGCTGCAGTCTAAAACAAACCCACCAACTGCTGCATGAGGATTCAGGTAAGGTAACACTTCTGAAACCCAGCCCAATAATATGCAATAAAATGAGTCCTAGTCAGTCAAAATGTGAACTACGTATGTGAAAGTTTTATAATCCTCTGCTAGTTATATCACAGTTGCGCTCTCTCTCTCTCCTCTACATAGCTAATATAGTGTTCTCCCTAGATTTCTTTACAGTTGGGAGGCAAAATTTTTTAGCTGGATGGTACTTTTAACAACCCCTTCCCCAGTCAAGAAAAAAATAGATGTTTTGCTTAACATTATTATACTTATTAAACATCTTTAGCACTGGCACAAGAATTAATGTAACATAACATGATAAACAACATTAGAAAATTGTACATAAATGATAAAAAAACGAGCACTTAATAAGGCATATTCGATTCAGATTTCAGCATTTTCATTAATATTTATGGTGTATGTGGGAATAAGTTTTCCACTCTTTCTATTACGTCTGTTGTGAAAACATTTATCAGAGGAAATTTAGCTGAGCGGCAGAGAAAGTTAGCAGGGCAGGCCTCCCAGTAAAAAGGCTCTAGGGAGAATACTAGCTATAGATAATAAATTACACCATAGTTATTAACGACTCAATGCTGTTGTTGGATTACGTGGTTATCATAACATTTTAATATACTGTCAGAGTATAAATACTCGCAGTTTTATTTACTGTTTCACATGTTAATATTGGTTTTAATCGTCAAGAATCAAAGTTGTACTTCATCATTTCCAGAAATTTTGTGATAAACATAAGTTTGATGTAATTATTTACTGTCCTTTGGTAATAGGCTTAACAGTTATGGTTCTCGATATCATTGAGGTTAAGTGTAAGCTAAAAAGAAACACTTGACCTCAATGACATCGAGAACCATAACTGTTAAGCCTATTACCAAAGGACAGTAAATAATATCAAACTTATGTTTATCACAAAATTTCTGGAAATGATGAAGTACAACTTTGACTCTTGACGATTAAAACCAATATTAACGTGTGAAATAGTAAATTAAACCACGAGTATTAATACTCTGACAGTACATTAAAATAAATTACATGCATGATTGCCAATCATTTTATAACAATGTAGCTCATTGAAACACTTTGTTCCTTTTTTTTTTCCTTACTGAAATCGCAGCAGCACATTAATCTGATAATATTCAACAGAAGGAGTCGCAGTCAGTTAAAACATGAACTATATGAAAGTTTTATATTTTTCCGCCAGTTATATCACAGCAGCACTCACTCTCTCTCTCTCCTCTGTGTAGCTACAGATAATAACTGTCATGTATGACTGCCAATCATTTACAATCAATGTAGATAACTGACACACTTTGCTTCTTTTTATTCTTCTTTTACGGAAACGGTAGCAACACCATCAGATTTATTATTATTTTCTCTCTATTTCTAAGTTTAGAAGCTTGCTTTGCTAAAAATGGACTATTCACTATATAACTGAATCAGTCAATGTTAATTCTGGTCACCCTGGGGAAAGAGGCTATTTATTCTTAAAGTGAAGTAACAGCTGAGCGAGACGTTCTGAACTCCAAACTAAAGTACAGTTTCCAAATTGTGTTTTGCAGCCTCAAGGAAAAATACTGAGCATATACTTCTGGGTCTGAAAATGAAAATAAAATAATAACTCAAATTGCTGTGCTGTTGTTTCAGTCAAAAAAAAAAAAAAATTGTAAACTACATAAAAGTCTATTCATCTAATGGAGTGTGTTACTTCTTGAAATCAGATACTACAGCCTTGTGATGATTATATGTATTAAGAAAACACAAGTCCAATCAACCTTGGCAACAAAAACTCTGCGCCTTTTACAGTTTCATATACCGCGCGATACATATATGATCAAATAAAGACAGTTCAGAAAAAAGAACTTGATTTCCTTAAGCGGGTTGCAGTACAGCAAGGATACAATCCTTCCATCAGGGATGGATTGGGTCGACAAAACTAGGCAGGGAATTTTAATCTTGTGGTCCACTACAGAAACACACATACCCACAAGAAAAACCTCATAAATTTCCTCTTGAAAAAAATTCTATTAACTCTTGGATGGAAGAGAACTGTTAAAGTATGCATTCTAAAACTAATTCATTCGTAAACAAATTTCAACAGCTATTTAGAAAAATAAAAGTCCACTCATGATTGAATGTAATATATCAAACCATACTCAAAATGGAATGTTGTACCAGAGAGGTATATTTATTTGGTCACTGATCGTCTACTGCGCAACGGTATTTGTACCACCTCCTCGAATAGACGCCTTTTTTTTTTATTTACCCATTATTTTGATTCCTGAACTACCATTTTTATCCATGAACCAGTATCGCTAAATCGTTGTTCCTTTTAAGACAAATGTGAGTGGGACACGGATTTTGGAATATCTCTGCCAAAAAAACGTACTGTGCTCCATGTCTGTACGTGAATAAGGGTGTGGAGATGATGGACCACCAAAATTGTATTAGTGCCACCTTCAAAATCACTAACGGAGGGTAGAGGCAACCACTATCCCTTTGGCTCGAAGTCTAACGGCCAACGCTTAACAGTATAGTTAGCTTAATTTATTTATAAAACCTCGCTTTGTCCGGTGGCAAAGTGTTCACTAAAGTAGAGAAAAATTTACTTTGTCAGTTTAGAGCAAAAGCTCAACATAGATAGATGGGAATAACCAGGGGGGGGGGGGATCAGAACCTCTCCAGATTTTCAGAGTTGAGGATCCCCAATGTAAAGGACCCCTCAAAATTTTTCGGGAATATAATGATACAATGCACTTTTTTTATGATGTGAACCACCTAAATTTAATAATATAAGATTGTGATTTTTCATAGAATGCAAACACGTGTATAATGTGTACTTAATAAAACAGCGATATCGATTCCTAATAAGCAAAGTCAGCTCTACAACTTTGTAACTTACATTTCTGCCCTATCTATCATAGTTTTACAGTTGTGTTCACTAAATTCCACAATTCGCCAACAGAGGCGCCTATGTCGTGTCCGTTAGATCGCGCCTCAGCAACTGCTATGCTCCTGTGTGTGTGCGTAGGGCGGGGCCCAAACTATTTTATACAGTATGTACAATGTACACATTACTATATATATGAACCGGTATCGCTGGGAAAACAAAGGGATAAAGATTAATGGAGATTATCTAACCCACCTTCGTTTTGCTGATGACGTAGTCATTTTTGCAACTACCCCATCAGAGCTGCAGAGTATCATCCAGGAACTTGCTGACAAGAGTAAAGAAGTGGGATTAAAAATGAACTTTCAGAAGACAAAAGTGATGTTCAATGCTTTTACAAGAAATGAAGATTTATCGATTAATGGAGAAAAGCTGGAGATAACAGACACGTACGTTTATCTTGGACAGCAGATATCAAGTGAGGGTCACATTGGTGAAGAAATTAATCGGCGTACAAAACTTGCCTGGAGAGCATTTGGAAGAAACAGCCTAATTTTCAAGAGCAATATGTCATTATGTCTTAAAAGAAAAGTGTTTGATCAATGCATCCTTCCAGTGCTTACATATGGTGCAGAGACGTGGACCTTAACTAAAAGAGACATACAAAGGCTGCATGGAGAGGGGCATGCTTGGTGTAACGAGGAGAGATAAGAAGAGGAACTTGTGGATCCAAAAAATGACAAGAGTGGAAGACATCATGATCAGAGTTAAATCCCTTAAATGGCAATGGGCTGGACATACTGCCAGAAGGACAGATCATCGATGGACAGCCAAATTTTTTTTTTTTTTTTATTGGAGGTTTAACGACCACCGTGAGCAACTCAATGGGCTATAAGCAGTCACCCGTCCCTATTTTGGGGTCACTGGTTCCAGGTAAGGGAGAGAGCCAGTGCCGTAAGACAAACACAACATCCATGCCTCACCAGGATTCGAACCCAGACCCCTTCCGTGTGAATGATCAGAAGCCATTGCTTAGACCACTGCGCCACCGGGGCGGCCCACCAGAGTTCTTTTTTTTTTTTTTTTTTGATTGGAGGTTTAACGACCACCGTGAGCAACTCAATGGGCTATAAGCAGTCGCCCGTCCCTAATTTAGGGTCACTGGTTCCAGGGAAGGGAGAGAGCCAGTGCCGTAAGACAAACACAACATCCATGCCTGACCGGGATTCGAACCCGGACCCCTTACGGACAAATGATCAGAGGCCAGCGCCTTAGACCACTGCGCCACTGGGGCGGCCCACCAGAGTTCTTTTTTTTTTTTTTTTTTGATTTTTGATTGGAGGCTTAACGACCACCGTGAGCAACTCAATGGGCTATAAGCAGTCGCCCGTCCCTAATTTAGGGTCACTGGTTCCAGGGAAGGGAGAGAGCCAGTGCAGTAAGACAAACACAACATCCATGCCTCACCGGGACTCGAACCCGGAGCCCGTTCGGACGAATGATCAGAGGCCATCGCTTAGACCACTGCACCACCGGGGCGGCCCACCAGAGTTCACTGTCACATATTGGGCCAATTAGTTTTCTGAGATTTTTTCAAAGTATCATGTTACTGCTTTTTACATATCCCTTCTGTTAAGTGTGGTTCCATTAAGTGATCATTAACAAACTTAATAAGCATAATTTTCACAGATACCAAAATGCAGAATCATTATAAATTTTATTCTTAAAACAAAACAGAAAATGGAGGAGCAGATTCGTAACACTTAAATCAGCAGTACTTATCAAATTTCACGTACTTCAAGCGGCTAATTTTGCAATTCAGCCTCGATGCCTTTTTCAGCATAAGGTAATTCAACCCCTCACGCAATACCCCGTTGATTTACACCAATTAACCATCTAATGTATAATTTTTTTTACACATACACATATATATACACGCAACGCGACGACTATGGAACTACTGTGCATTTGCTCGAAATATTTACTCATTAAAATAGTATTGATCTCAAATATGCTTTTGACATTTTGCAACTTCTTAAATAGTGCTTGAATTCGTTCGTAGCATGTTATCAGTCTTTGAAAGCTATCTAAAAATCAGCAACACAACTACTCCCATCACAGTAAAAAAATATAGTACAACAAAATTAATTTCACAGCCGGAAATCAAATTCTCCACTGAGAACTTACCTTGTAGATCTTCCCAACCTAATACCACATCACTTAAATTCCCATGCCTATCAGGAACTTTTATTGAAGTTATAGCAGCACCATAAGTAATTACTTGTACACTCATTTTAGAGTTCGACAAGGTAAAACGTCTAACAGGACGGATATCGGCAACATCTCGTCGCAGTAAACCAAAACAATCTTCTTCAACAGTATTACCTCCCATGATTACTACATATGTATGGATACTACTTAGTTACACGATCAGTAATATCCCTACAAAATTTGCAAGAAGTGAAACAGATTAAACTAAAACACGCGATACATGACAGCCACATGTTACTCGAAACCTCTACTTTCCTTCGCTTTTTAGTCTACACTTCGCATTTGCACGCGTCGGTTAGTATTTTGGTCTATGTGCGATGATGAGCTTTCCAAGTGGTCCGTGTAGAAGTTGTGTCTTTCCAACGTCGTCTGCTAGAAATACACTATTTCAGCGGACACAGTGTACGTCTGGGTGTGTCAGGGTTTATCGACTACCGAGAGCAACTCTAAAGGCTATAAGCAGCCATCCGTCCCTAATTTGGTGCCATTGGCTCCAGGGAGGGGAAGGGGCTAGCGCTGTTGGACAAGAGCAGCATCCATGCCTCAACCAGGACTGGAACCCAGGTCCACTTATACCAATCGTCAGAGATCAGCGCTTGTACCAGTGCACCGCCGGGGACGCTAAGCGGACGCAGTACTCATTCCAAATTAAATTGCTCTTTCATTCCTTTCCCATTAAACTAAATTCAGTATTTTTTACGTGATCATTACTATTCGTGCTCAGTAAAGAAAATGTAGCACTACTGTTGATAATGTGTGAAGCTCTAAAACTGCAATTTTTAATTTCGTATATCGTTATCAGTCAAAAAAAGCTTTTTACGTGCAACAAATAAGTCACTTACTTCGAAGAGTTCTACACTTCTCACAAAAAACCCTTTAATGGCGTCATTAAATGAGACCAATTTTAATCCTGCAGATAGGTAACATTAATCCAAGATAAACTTACAAATTGCAATAATCATTACTTTATACCAAAAAAAATATCAGTATAAAAACTGGTGAGAAGCAGAGAGAGAGAGGGGGGAAAGAATATGGCAATAAATTAAAATGCAATTCAAATAATATATAAATTACTTGTTATAAATCTCTGCCTGACACAAATGTTACGATATTCTTTTCTATTAGCCACCATTATATTTTCTATTTCCTGTAGGAGTATATTAAAACAGCCTTAAATTCAATAAACATTAATTAAACAAGAAAAGGGATTAATAAAAATATACATTTTGTACTAATGGTTTGATATCTGTTAATTCTCATCTGGCGAAATTTATTTAGTGCCACTGGTTCAGGGGAAGGAAGAGAGCCAGTGCCGTAAGACAAACAGGACATCATGCCACACTAGGATTCGAAACCGGAGCCACTTGGGCGAATGGTGATAAGCCATCGCTTAGGGCAATGCGCCACCGGGGTGGCCTTGATTGTGTATGACAAAGAAAAAGTAAGCCTCAACAGAATGCAGCTTATGTAGACTCACTGCAGATAATTCAGATTTAATTATAGATCACTGCTACACCGGGGCGGTGTAGCAGTGATCTGTGGCTTATCGCCGTTCGTCCAAGTGAGTCCGGATCAAATCCCGGTGAGGCGTTGATGTCGCTTTGCTTTACGGCACTAGCAGTCTCTCTTCCCCGGAACCAGTGGCCCTAAATAAGCTATGCACGACTGCTCATAGCCCATTGAGTTGCTCACGGTGGTCGTTAAAAACCCTCAACACAAAAAAAAAAAAAAACACCAGCCAAGATTCCACATGTTACAGTTGCACCACACTCTAGAGGTTTCCACGGGCCTTAATTTGGAAAGCCAGCGCCCTAAGTTAAAGGGGCAAGTCCAAACCAAGGAGGTTAGAATCTTTTTTTTTTTTTTTTAGTTGGAGGTTTAACGACCACCGTGAGCAACTCAATGGGCTATAAGCAGTCGCCCGTCCCTAATTTAGGGTCACTGGTTCCAGGGAAGGGAGAGAGCCAGTGCCGTAAGACAAACACAACATCCATGCCTCACCGGGATTCAAACCCGGACCCCGTTCGGACTAATGATCAGAGGCCATCGCTTAGACCACTGCGCCACCGGGGCGGCGGAGGTTAGAATCATCGAGCCTAATACAAACTCGATGGTTAGAATAATATTTTTGGATGTGGATTGGAGGTTTAACGACCACCGTGAGCAACTCAATGGGCTATAAGCAGTTGCCCGTCTCTAATTTAGGGCCACTGGTTCCAGGAAGGGAGAGAGCGTAAGACAAACACAACATCCATGCCTCACCGGGATTCGAAGCCGGACCCCTTTCAGACGAATGATCAGAGGCCATCGCTTAGACCACTGCGCCACAGGGGCGGCGAATATATAATATTTCTGGAGATGCCCTGAATCTCTTAACCGTGAAGCCGCAAGGTGTGGGAATTAGACGTTGTTTACATGGTGCCCAAATAATTTCAGCCACCCCGGTGGCGCAATGGTCTAAACGATGGCCTCTGAGCATTCGTCCGAAAGGTGTCCGGGTTCGAATCCCGGTGAGACATGGATGTTGTGTTTGTCTTATGGCACAGGCTCTCTGTTTGTTATTTTGTCGTATTCGTTATCGTTCTTCTTCTGGTACCCGTAACTTTTGAATGGGTCGGCGACATAACATCGCGGCACCATAACATCGTAGGGCAAAACATCGCAAGTTGTAACATCGCAGTAATCTCTAAATAAATTGCTTTAGATAGATTTTGATGAATTGCAGAAAAAAAACGCCGCCCCGCTGGCGCAGTGGTCTAAGCGATGGCCTCTGATCATTCGTCCGAACAGGGTCCGGGTTCGAATCCCGGTGAGGCATGGATGTTGTGTTTGTCTTACGGCACTGGCTCTCTCCCTTCCCTGGAACCAGTGACCCTAAATTAGGGACGGGCGACTGCTTATAGCCCATTGAGTTGCTCACGGTGGTCGTTAAACATCCAATCAAAAAAAAATTGCAAAAAGAAGTATATTTAAGGGCGTGTGGGACTTCATAGAAATTGATGTCCTGGTTAAATTTTGGTAGAAATCGAGATTTTTTTTTTTATTGGAGGTTTTTTTTTTTTTTTTTTTTTTGATTGGAGGTTTAACGACCACCGTGAGCAACTCAATGGGCTATAAGCAGTCGCCCGTCCCTAATTTAGGGTCACTGGTTCCAGGGAAGGGAGAGAGCCAGCGCCGTAAGACAAACACAACATCCATGCCTGACCGGGATTCGAACCCGGACCCCTTTGGACGAACGATCAGAGGCCAACGCCTTAGACCACTGCGCCACCGGGGCGGCATTGGAGGTTTAACGACCACCGTGAGCAACTCAATGGGCTATAAGCAGTCGCCCGTCCCTAATTTAGGGTCACTGGTTCCAGGGAAGGGAGAGAGCCAGTGCCGTAAGACAAACACAACATCCATGCCTGGCCGGGAATCGAACCCGGACCCCTTACGGACGAATGATCAGAAGCCATCGCTTAGACCACTGCGCCACCGGGGCGGCATTGGAGGTTTAACGACCACCGTGAGCAACTCAATGGGCTATAAGCAGTCGCCCGTCCCTAATTTAGGGTCACTGGTTCCAGGGAAGGGAGAGAGCCAGTGCCGTAAGACAAACACAACATCCATGCCTGGCCGGGAATCGAACCCGGACCCCTTACGGACGAATGATCAGAGGCCATCGCTTAGACCACTGCGCCACCGGGGCGGCGAAATCGAGATTTCCCGTACCGCTTTTCCGACAGTATTTTTCTGTGTAGCTGATAAACTATTGTAGCTATCAACACAAAAATGTATGTTTAGGAGTTATATTACACTCTCATGTGTTGACAAAAATACGGTAGAAATCGGGGAACCGGAAGTGGGTGTTCCCCATAGAGCTTTCTTTCTTCTTTTTTTTTTTTCGGATTTTTCTAAACATTTGATCTTTGGTAGGAAAAATCCTCTCAGAGACTGTTTTAATTTGCAGAAGACTAATATGTGGCAATTATCAAAATATTTTGGGAGGAAGGGGGAGGGGCACTAATTAACTCATTTATGCCTCATGTTCCATTATTGGAACGGTAGTCACGTTGGAGATATTTGTATCCCACTGCCCAAGGTCATCAACGAGGTCTAATTTTTCCCATCTGTCTGCTTCCTAAGGGTAGATGTTATCATGTTAATCACTGTTGGCAGTCAGTAGACAGTTTTGGGAAGGGGTTGTGTTCAAGGGGCCCCTACACAAACTTTTCGTAGAATCTACAGTTTTCAAAATACAACCACCAAATTTAGTATCCTATTTCATGGTGGTAGTGATGGCCTAAGCTATGCCTCTCTCTAACTTAGTAAGTAGACGGTTTTGGGAACGGGTCGGGGTCAAGGGGCCCGATACAAAATTTTCGTAAGATCTACAGTTTTTAATTCCGAACCACCAAATTTTTTTTTTTTTTTTTTTTTTTTGTTGATTGGAGGTTTAACGACCACCGTGAGCAACTCAATGGGCTATAAGCAGTCGCCCGTCCCTAATTTAGGGTCACTGGTTCCAGGGAAGGGAGAGAGCCAGTGCCGTAAGACAAACACAACATCCATGCCTGACCGGGATTCGAACCCGGAACCCTTACGGACGAATGATCAGAGGCCAACGCCTTAGACCACTGCGCCACCGAGGCGGCCCACCAAATTTGGTATGCTATCTCATGGTACTTCAACTTAGTCCGTAGACAGATTTTGGAAAGGGTCGGGGTCAAGGGGTCCCCAGTCACGAGGGTCGTTAAACCGCCAGTCTAAACAAAAAAAAAGTTATTGAACTTGGAGTATTCTTTCTCATAGAGATAACATATGAGTATTTCAAGATTTCTGTCCCCTCAGTGCATAGTAATTTTCTGGCTTAAGATATTTTTTCTTGTACAGAATCACAAAAAAATTTCAGCACATAATCAAAATGTAGCTTTGTTTAAATGTGCTACTTCCTATGAGTAATATTTATTAGAAGTAATATTCTTCATGATAGTATTTCATTGTTTTTTATTTATTTATTGGGGGTCTAACGACCACCGCAGGGCCAGCTGGACCATAGGGGCAAGGGCGCCCCTGGCCTCGCGCCCTTACAGGCGCGAGGCCCGGAGCGCGTGTTTCACAAATGAATGTACGAAACTGCGATTAAAGCCATTTCCGCCACGCGATTGGTTCAGAGCTACATTGGAATTGCCTGTGAGGAGAGTCATGTGACTGGACATGTAAGCAATTTTAATGTTCTGGTGTTTTCATTGCGACAATGGTTACCTTCAGTTGTTTTGCCCATACAGCCGAAATGCGACAGGAGGTAAACAGAGAGTGTACTTTATTGGTAGGGAAACTTTTGAGGCCGCCCCGGTGGCGCAGTGGTCTAAGGCGCTGGCCTCTGATCATTCGTCCGTAAGGGGTCCGGGTTCGAATCCCGGTGAGGCATGGATGTTGTGTTTGTCTTACGGCACTGGCTCTCTCCCTTCACTGGAACCAGCTACCCTAAATTAGGGACGGGCAACTGCTTATAGCCCATTGAGTTGCTCACGGTGGTCGTTAAACCTCCAACCAAAAAGAAAAAAACTTTTGAGTTTTTATAACAACATGACTTCATGGACTTGTGACTTATCTTCCGAAGTACTTTCAATCTATATAGTTCTCACAGATGTCCGGACGTCAGCGCTCACTGCTCTAGCACAGGATAAGTACTGATGTGTTTTGTATGGACACCCATAAGCTGTTTAATTATTTTTTTTTATTTTCGGGGAGAAGGGGAGTTGAAATGTGGAATTGAAGGCATTTTTGGTGAAGTTTGGAGGGACATAAATATGAGGAATTTCCTAAATATTACAAAAATATATATATGACCGATCACTTACTATTTTATCAGACACAATGTATGGCAAAAAACATTCTGGAGTATTTATTCCAACGGAAGTGTCTTATTCAAACAGGACACTGTTTTGAAGTCTTACTTCTTTTTTTTTTTTTTTTTTTTTTTTGATTGGAGGTTTAACGACCACCGTGAGCAACTCAATGGGCTATAAGCAGTCGCCCGTCCCTAATTTAGGGTCACTGGTTCCAGGGAAGGGAGAGAGCCAGTGCCGTAAGACAAACACAACATCCATGCCTCACCGGGATTCGAACCCGGACCCCTTACGGACGAATGATCAGAGGCCAGCGCCTTAGACCACTGCGCCACCGGGGCGGCGAAGTCTTACTTCGTGCCATTAAGTAGTTTTTTGCTAATGCGAAATCACTCTATTTAATCATTTTTTTTCTAGCTAGACCTCTTCACATTCATGAGGAAAAAAACTTAATCTTCAAAATAAATATTTCGGTGTGGAGACATACTTTCCACTGTTAAAGGTCCTTTTAAATGTAAAAGAAAGGACATTTCAAAGTGTACTTTTTAGTATCCTTATAAACGCACTTGCACAACAGGACGAATCGTGGGTACTAGATTACCGTGCTGCCATCTATTGCCCGATACGGAGTATGGTATTCAATTAGCTAATAATTGAAATCGTCCTCAATTTTAATATTAAGACATATTTCGACTTGTATTCATCTGAGAAACTGCAGATATTCCTTATGATATCGTGCACATAATTACTTTACCGTATTATTCAATATGATCATTTGTCACATATGTTAAGTAACTTCACAGTGAGACGCCCCCGTGGCGCAGTGGTCTAAGCGATGGCCTCTGATCCTTCGTCCGAAAGGGGTCCGGGTTCGAGTCCCGGTGAGGCATGGATGTTGTGTTTGTCTTACGGCACTCGCTCTCTCCTTCCCTGGAACCAGTACCCCTAAATTAGGGACGGGCGACTGCTTATAGTCCAATGAGTTGCTCACGGTGGTAGGTGTTGCGACTTCTGAGCTCCGTCAATTCGTGCGTATTTTGTGTTTCTAGAGAGTTGTGTATCCCAAGTTTCGCAGCATCTCCCTTTGGAAGGTTCCGCTATCGTTTGTGATTACTCCCAGATTGGTGAGTTGCTTTTTTCTTTTGCTATTACCACTTGTTTATCTCTCGGCCGAGCTGGTTGAAGCTACGATAGTCGGCGCCATTACAAATGGCGTTTTCCGGCAGTGAGGCCCCGGATCAGGATCTCACTTCCGGTGTTCCTTCGCTGTTGATGACAACCTCTTCTTCTTCCATGGGTGCTGCTTCGGTGCCCTCCCCACGTGGCGGCGTTGCACTGCCCTCAACTCGTGACGTGAACAACCCCTTTACTCAGGCTGTTCCGTTGCCTTCTCACTCATCTCAAGCTGCCACCACCTTCGTTGCTGACGATGACGTAATGGATGTCTCGTGCAACGGTGCCTTCCCCATGTCATCTAAATCTCTGACGTCATCGTTTACGTATGCCAATGCCATGGCCTCTTCCACTGTTCAACGCCCCCCGCAAGGCATGTACGCCGGCACCGAAGCTCTCCAATCACAACTACAACGTGACGGAAATACCATTTCTTTGGAAATTCCCCAAGACTAGCCAGCAGGTACTGATTTCACTACGATCTTAGACAGAGGTGTTGTCTTTGAATCCTTGCCAAACACCTTCTTCAAAGATTATTCCACCGCTTTAAAGCGGCAATTTCCAAAACATGCCATTTCTCACATGTTTCGGCGAGGCCGAACGATTGTGGTTTACTTTTCCAAGGCCGACTCTGCTCGTGCTGTGACGAATGCCGGTCTCACCATTGGGGATCAACATGTTCTTCCCAGCCCAGTTGCCGAGCGCCCATTGAATGTGACCTTCTACCCGGTACCCCCGGAGGTGACCGATACAGTTTTATTTGTGGTTCTTGCGTCATTCGGCCGCGTGGTTGGAACGATTCAGACATATTCTGCTGCCCCTAAAGACCCCGACGACAACACCCTGCTCGGCGCTCGGCGCGTGGGTAGAGTTGTTTTTTCTTCCCCGGAGGACATCCAGACCATCCCGACTCAATTCAAAGTCAAGTGCGGTAACCAGATCCGCTATATTGATGTGCTCACTGAACATCACTGCAGCAAATGCAAGAAGTTTGGGCACTTTTACAAGCAGTGTCGCAATGCTGATGCTGCCCCACAAGATTCAACGCAGGTGACTTCTCTTCAATCCTCTGACTCGCCCTTGCCTCCACGACTTTCGTCTGAAGCCCCTCTGAGACGAGAAAGGGCTCCGTCATCGACTGGTGTGCAGCCATCTCTCTCCGCGACTGAGTTTCCAGTGCTGTCGGAGTCCTCCACATTCCGCGCCCCCGATCCACCTGCTGACTCCGCGGACGACCGTGTCTTGTCAACTACTGAAGTATCAATTGCAGATACTGACGGCGCTTCCACTAGTACAGAACAGACCATGAGTGACACCTCCGAGCCTGATCACAGCGCTCGCCAAGATAAGAGGACAGCGCCCAAATCTCCTCGCAACACCACCAAGCGAGGGAGAGCTGCTGGGAGCTCCACTCGCTCCTCGTCCCGGACCCGCCAGAAACCATCTTATCTTCAAGACTTTGATACCACTTCTGACCCTTCCTCTCCAATGGTTTCATATGAAGACTTTGATCAGAATCTTCGCGACACATCGTTCCCGTCTTTGCCTCTTACGTATGAGGAGTTACATGCTCTCACCTGTTACACGCAAAAAGCGCACGGCTTCCTCCAGTATGCGAAGACCCATGAAGCTGGACTTCCTGCAATCCTGCAACAGCTTTCCGATCTGGATAAGCTTGTGGACAATTCTTCTTACTTATCTGGTCCTTCCGCTAAGACGGCCAAGTTCATTCGTAAACAGATCCACGGACTCAAGATTTCTATCACCAGGCTCACCGCGTCGCCGGGTGACCTGGCACTTTCACGGTAGTTTCCTTCAACTGTCGGGGGTTTGGATCCCCCGAGGTGAATTCCGCTGTGCATGAGGACCTCTCGGCAATTTGTGCCGATGTCCTCCTGTTCCAGGAAACGTGGTGCTCGCCTACAACACCTTTCCATCAGTGGCGCCGATGGCAGTACACTTTCCATCATGCCCATCGTGTACTGCGTTCAGGCGGAATTGCTGTCGGAATACATCACCGTTTTCGCCCATCTATCACTTCTGTTGCTGTTACCAACTTATTTACCGATCAATTACAATGTTTTACATTTTGTATCAATTGTGTACCATATCATATCTTTATTGTGTATATTCCTACTGACGACTCTCAACTCCTTCCGCTTTTTCATTGCTTTCGGGCTGCGCTTGAGGCGGTCCCCCCGGGGACTTTTGCATCCTCGGGGGTGACTTCAACTGCACTCTACACCCGTTGCTTGACCGCACGTCTACAGGAGGGGAGCACCGCTCCCTTCTTGTCGATCTGCTTACTCAACTTATCACCGATTTCCATTTTGTTGATTCGTACCGGCATCTTCACCCGGACACCATTTCTTATACTTGGCGGAATTCTCCAGCACAAGGTTCGGCGGCAGCACGTCTCGATCGCATATATGTCATTCCACCGCTGCTTCTTTTTTTTTTTTTTTTTGATTGGAGGTTTAACGACCACCGTGAGCAACTCAATGGGCTATAAGCAGTCGCCCGTCCCTAATTTAGGGTCACAGGTTCCAGGGAAGGGAGAGAGCCAGTGCCGTAAGACAAACACAACATCCATGCCTCACCGGGATTCGAACCCGGACCCCTTACGGACGAATGATCAGAGGCCAGCGCCTTAGACCACTGCGCCACCGGGGCGGCCCACCGCTGCTTCCAGCGATCACTACGGCGAGACATCATCCATCTACCTCTTCCGACCATTCTGCTGTGGCGCTTACCATCTGCGTTTCCTCTTTCCCGCCTTCCAGACAACGCTCCTGGACCTTCGATGATTCTTTACTCTTGGATGTGGCGTTTTGCGCCGACGTCCGCCGTTTTCTTGCTGATAGACAACATCTCATCAGTACCGCTTCCAGTACCCTTCGTCTATGGTTAGACATCAAACACGATCTTCGTCTGCTCGTACGCCGTCTTTCGTTCGCTATTCGTAACGAACGTGCGAAGGATATTTGTAATCTCCGTTGCTCCTTGGATGCAATCCCCTTACAAGATCCCGCTTACCTTGTTGTTCAGGATGCTTTACGAGCGAAACTCCATCATCCGCTCGCCGTGGAGGCTACTCGCAGGCTGAAGATGCTTCATCTTTCTTCACCGGAGATTTCCTACGAGGAGCTTTCACGTACCGAAAGAACACACCGAACGTCGCAGACGCTACGCCACCTTCGCCTGCCTGATGGTACTATCTCATCGGACCCTTCACGTCTCTGCACGGAAGTTCGGCGCTTTTTCCAGGACAAATTTCGTGCGGTGGTGCCTACTGATGCTATCTCTTCCTCCCCTCTTTTTTCAGCTCTGCCTCAGGTCCCACCCGACTCTGTGATCCTCTTCTTTCGGCCTTCTCTCCTGCTGAATTTCGGGAGGCGTTTGCCTCCCTTAATTCACGCGCATCCCCGGGACCTAACGGCCTTCGCTTCTCCTTTTACCGCGCCTTCCTCCCGTCTTTGATGCCCTTTCTTCTCGCTTGCTTTTCTTGCGCCCAAACCTCTTTTGCACTGCCGCCGGAGTTTACTGTAGCGCATATCATCTTGCTGCCCAAAAAGGGAGACCTTTTGGACTTGCGAAACTGGCGCCCCATTTCCATTCTCAATCTAGACTATAAGCTTTTCACAAAACTTCTCTCTCGCCGCTTGAACTCTGTGCTTCCCTTTCTTATCTCCCCCGACCAGTCCTACACTGTGCCTGGTCGGTCCATTTCTAACAACATCTCCTTCCTCCAGAACATAGTTTTTCTCGCCCGCACCCTCTCAGAACCCCTCGCCATGTTTAACCTTGACCAGAGTTCAGCATTCGACAACATCTCCCACGACTTTCTTTCTGCCACTCTTCACGGCTTTGGCCTTCCTTCCTCCTTCGTTTCTCTCCTTCTCAACCTCTATCGGGGCGCTTTCTTTCAAGTCCGGACGGCCTTCCTTTTTGACGGCGCCCGTACCTTTTCTTCGAGGAATCCGGCAGGGCTGGCCCCTCTCAGGGCAACTCTTCGCCATTGTCTTTGAACCATTCCTCCTGGCTGCTCGAAGATCACTCCTGTCTACTCTTCCTCCGTCAGTTGCCAGCACTAGGCACCATGAGTGCGTACTTACAGCGTTTGCAGATGACGCAACCTTCTGTCTCCGCCAGGACGTCCAGTTCGACAATCTTCTCTCCACCTACCATCTTTACGCTACTGTTTCTGGCGCTTCGCTTAATGTCACCAAAAGTACTGGTTTGTGGTGTGGGTCGTGGATGGGCCGAACCGATACCCCCTGGGGTGCGGTCTGGTCCTCCTCGACTCAGAAGATCCTTGGAGCCCATATCGGTCACCCCTATACTGCGGGCCTTTTGACATGGACCAGTTTGCAGTCTAGGTTACGTCATCAAGCAGCGTTTTGGAGATTTGCGATTCCCATTACTTCTTACTGTCAGCGAGCTCACATTGTTCGACGATACTTACTTTCCCTCTGCACCTATTCCTGGACCTCCACCGTCTTCTTGTCAACCCGCCTGACGGCACTCAACAGCATCTTTACTTTAGTAATCTGGGCCTCCAAGCACTGGTCGGCCGCTCCGACGCTATATCTCCCTGTCAAGCATGTGGCATTAATCTTATCGATGTTCACTGTTACTATCGTGCATACCGCATCGCCTCCTTCCTTCGTCTCGTCACTTCGCCTTCTCCTTCTCTTACACTTTCTCTTGACGTTATTCGTTCTCTTCGCGATCCATCCTTCACTTTTCTTCTTTTCCTCAGGATGGACTACTTTACTATTCCCTCTTCAAACTTTCCTACTATTTTATCTTAGGCTCTAGCGCTTTTCCGTTCCCTCCCTCTCTCTCGCTCTCCTCCTACCACCACCCTGGATCTCCTTGCAGAACCACTCTTTTTCTCTACCCTGGTTCACCCCCCCCCCGATCAACCTTTCTTTCTTTTTTCTCATGGTTCCGTGCCGGCATCCTAACCGTGCAGGCCCTCATTAATCCCGATTTTTCCTGGAAACCCCTCGACTTACTCTTTTCCACCCCAACTCCTTCCCTTGAGGACGACTATGCCCTTCTCCGTTTCTCTCTTCAGCTTCTCTATCCTTCTCTTGTTTCTGACAACGGCCTCCTCGTCGTCCCCGGCCCCAGCCTCCTTCTCCCTTTCTTTCTTCCTTTTCGTGACTCTGTCGCCCCTGTCCTTTTTTTTACTACCGCTGCCCTGTACCGTCTCCTTCGAGCTCCCTCTGAGTCCCCCCATCCCATTTCCGGGGTTTCTCCTCCCTCCTCCCTGGCCGTTTGGTCTGCTTCTTCTTCCCCCTTTCTTCTCCGCTAGAACGTAACACCCACTATCGGTTCCTTCATCGCCGACTCCCTGTCCCCCATCTTCTCTATCGCATGTCTCTTATCTCTTCTCCTCTCTGTCCTTTCTGTGGCGTTGACGGAGACGTCGCTCATATGTACTGCCACTGCCCTATCTTGCTGCCACTTCTTCATACTGTTTTCCGGTTAGCTGACATAATTTGCTCCCAGGACTTGCCGTTTCAAGCATATCCGTGGCTGTTGCTCACAAAACATCCGCCCACCCGTCTTCCGGATGCCTGCTGCTTTCTTTTCGTACTTACCAAGCAAGTGATTCACTCATTTCATCAATCTCTCAGGAATTCTCCTGAACTTCCATCCCTTCTGTCGGCCGGTGGGCGGCTGCGGGCTAGCTTTCGGGGCCGGCTTGTGGCGCGCCTCCGGTTGGAACTCACAGCTGCAACTTCCGCACACACAATCGCCACCTTTCGGAACACCTGGGCCCAGCACACCGGGTGGTTTTCTATTCATGGTTCTGCCATCCTACTGGTGACTTGATTGTGTCCTCTTTTGGATTGTCTTTGTTTTGGTGTTTGGCTGTTCTCTTCACCTTGCTAGTACCTTGCTTACTGAGTTATTTTACTTATTTTTGTTCTGCTCCAGCAGGCTGTACTTCTGCATGTAAATATGTATAGTATGTTACTTGCTCTTCACTTTTCTTGTTTTTCTTAGCATTGTATATTATGTGGTTTCTGAACTGTTTTGTGATCTTCTGATATGTCAGTGTGCTCCACTCATGTTATATGCACTGTGCTCCTATGTAGTGCTGAGTTCGAAACTTTAACTTCACTGTTTATTTATTGTGCATCCTGTATTTTTATGTGTTCTCAAGCTCTATGTATTGTATCACAGGTCATTGACCTAAAGTCTTTTACGTGTGTTCAGTGTCACAGGTCTGTCCCCATTGTGGGTTTTTAGCATTTTGTATTTATCCTTTTGGGTGGCTATGCCCCTTATTCATGTATATATCATTTTCATGTATCATTCATGTTTTTCTCTGTATTCTTTCCTTGTCCAGTGTGACGAGCTGTATCATGCCTTTTGTCAATAAAGTGTTGAAATGCTCACGGTGGTCGTTAAACCTCCAATCGCAAAAAAAAAAAAAAACCCCAAAACAATAATGGTACAGTTTATAACATTCTTTGCAATCTTCTTCTTCTTTTTTTTTTTTGATTGGAGGTTTAACGACCACCGTGAGCAACTCAATGGTCTATAAGCAGTCGCCCGTCTCTAATTTAGGGTCACTGGTTCCAGGGAAGGGAGAGAGCCAGTGCCGTAAGACAAACACGACATCCATGCCTCACCGGAATTCGATCCCGGACCCCGTTCGGACGAATGATCAGAGGCCATCGCTTTGGCCACTGCGCCAGCACTAGGAGCTTTCCTGAGTGTAAAAATCTTCGGCTTGTAATCTTCGGCTTTGCCGCCCCGGTGGCGCAGTGACCTAACGCCTAAGCGCTGGCTTATGACCATTCGTCCGAGAAGGATGTTGTAGTTGTCTTACAGAGCTGTCTCTCTCTCTTTTCCCTGGAACCAGCGGCCCTAAAGTAGGGACGGACGAGTGCTTATTGTTGCTCACCGTGGTCGTTTAACCTTAAAAAATATAAAAAAATCTTCGGCTTTACCATAATGTGTCAGACGTTGTCCTCGATCATGTCGTCATTTTGAAATGAAATTCATCCCAATTTTGCACAACCTGTAATTTTGTCCTTAATTTCGTTCTCAAAAATCTGGTCGCTTTTAGGTGCACAGCAGTGGTGCAGAGTCTTGGAGATGTGCACAATATGTTTTTATGTTAAACGATATATACTTAATCGTATCACTTAACCTGTATCGTAATTGATAGAGCTTTCTGAAAGCATTGTCTGCTGCTTTTTGGCGGCGGGAAATGTTCGATGGTGTTGTGGTGTAAGGGCTTTAAACATCGTTCGAAACAAAATTAAAACTACGAGATGGATATTGATCAAAGTTTGCGCGATTTAGAGGCCGAATATCTAAACTTCCTGGATGATGATGTGAGTCTGAAATTTCTGCTATTTACTTTTAAAGCAATAAGTAATTTGTTTAATTTTCTCTACATGTTTCTTTGTATAGGTATCCAGTGTTAAGATTAAGAAATTTACTGCTATGTTGTAAGGATTCGTGTTCCAAATTATTAGAGTTGTGTTTCGTTAGCTATACTTTGAAGATCTAAAATAAAATAGTTTAGAAAAGCATGTTATGCTTTTCAAAACTTTAAGTTATTTATGTTTTCAAGTCGTTCTTGTTTCTGATTCCGTTTTATGTGATTTTGAAACGTAGGTTTTTTTACAGTAGGTACAATGTTAGAACAGTAGGTACAATGTTAGAGATCAATTTTATTTTAAACTAAGCATCTCAGTTGATCATCGCTGTTTTGATGTAGAGAGAGTGTAAAAAATTAAAAAAGCTTGATGTATACAGTGAAACAAGGTGTAATCCAGAACATTGAAATTTGCATGAAAGCTTGAAGTTAAGTTTCGTAACGAGTGTATTGTTCTTTAATTTCATTTTGTTTTTGATAAATTCTGCAGTAAATATGTTTGTAATTGA
Organism: Macrothele yani; assembly: GCA_039090855.1. Classification (NCBI taxonomy): domain Eukaryota; kingdom Metazoa; phylum Arthropoda; class Arachnida; order Araneae; family Macrothelidae; genus Macrothele; species Macrothele yani. The sequence continues at coordinate 66,529,701 of CM077016.1, read as the reverse complement.
CTCGGGTTAAATTTTTTGGTAGATTCAGGTGTAAAATTTTTCAGAAATTAGACTGGGAAACATTTGCTTCCGTAAATGGTGCTAAGCTGATCTGACCAGAAGGCCCCAATTTTTGAGGACAGTCCCCGAATTTAATTTACTGTCCTCAAAAACGTTTGATGCCTTTGGGGACGCAAATTGTCCTCAAATTTTGTTGTTTGTCCTCAAATGTCCTCGAATTTACACTTCATCATTAGCTTGTTAGATTTCTAATAAAAATTTTTCTTAAAAGTAGTTTTCATTGTACTAATTTTCCGACATGCTTCTTGTGAAAACAAATTTTGACTTTTTTTTCCCCTTCGTTTTGAGTTTAACGACAACCGCGAGCAACTCTAAGGACTATAAGCAGTCACCTGTCTCTAATTTGGAGACATTCGTTCTAGGTAAGAGAGAGAGAGAGAGCGCAAGTGTTGTAAGACAAGCACACCATCCATGTCTCAGTCGGGACTCGAACCTGTATCCACTTGTTCGAATGGTCAGTGGCCAGCACTAGGACACTGAACTACTGGCACAGTCAAATTTCGACTGTACTTGATCTAAGTTTCTCCAAAAACTTGGGGAAAATGAAAAATTCGCCATGCAGTTAGTTTGGTGTGCAGCTTGATTTTAATTCGGCACATATACAAGATAAAGCATTTCACTTTTTCTAATGTGTTCTCGCCATAATAATTCTACTTTGTCAATACAAATTACCAACATTCTACAAGATATATCCTTTTAAGACACAAATTTTCATATGTAATACACTTATTGAAGCAATGCAGTTTTGTGACAAAAAGATTTTCATATTTATTTCGAGTATGTATATGTCCCCAAATGTACTGCCAATTTGGGGACGCCACGCCCTTTTGTCCTCAAATCAGTGTTCCGATATCTGGTCACCTTATGTTAAGATGGCGGCCCCATGGTCAAGTGGTACAAAGTATAAATTTCTAACCATTCGTTCTAGATGGGTCTGGGCCCAAATTCAGGTTGAGGCACAGATGTTATGCCTGTCCCATAAAAGCAGTTGTCATATGCTGTAACTGTCATTGATATATTTTGGTTAGTTTTATGTTCATATACTAAAAATAAATTAAAAAAAATTGTTTCTGAGGGCTGAAATCAGAAGTTAATCTGCTGTACCAATTTTTTTTTTTTTTTTTTTGTGGTAAAGCTTACTTCTACTTATGTTTCTATCTCTCACAGTAAAAATATATACATACAGTAGATTCTGCTTAATTGGGACACATCTTGATGTTAGATTGATTTGTTATTACTGTGTAGAACCTGTTATTTTTAGCTCAACTGAAACAATATACCACAGTACTTCAGAAGTGGTTTCTAAATAGAATCTGAATGAGAGATTAGTAACCATAAAATCTGTAATCATCTTAACCCCCTGCCTTCTGATATCTTTTTCAAAATATATTTTTCAGTTTTGTAATGGACACATGTTAGAAAAATAAAACAGAAAAGCTTGTTAAAAACTTTTTATATTTATATACCAGCTGAGATTTGATTTACAAATGCAGTTGCTGTTCAGGCTGGAAGGGAATGGGTATTATATCTGTGGTATGAGATCTAACACAGTATATTTTGCAATGATCTGCCCAGTTGTCAGTAAAATATGAAAAGATCAGAAAGGGGGACTGGGTCATCCCATCTCAGATTACCAAATGTAGACTATCATGTATGAATTTTGTTAAATTGTTTGTCATGGATGGTTTATATATAAAGAAGGAATATATGATAAAGTTAGAGCATGATATATCCAGTAACTTAAACTGTTTACCCACAAAACGCATTCTTTGGTTGGTGTAATTATTACGGAAAAGATGTTCAACTTATTCAAAATAATCCAGCTATTGTAGCCAAACCAATTAAAACATGGAACCAAACCATTTTTACTACTTAAAAGAGAGCTGTCTTTGCGTGATAAATGATGACAAATTACAAGCCAAAAAACTTTAATTCAATAAAAACCGTAGTTAAAATTTACACAAGATCTTTCGAGACCATGTGGTTCATCATCAAGTGTTGGTTAAAAGACTTGCATCATGAACAATACAGGTTTTGGTAAATGTGTAGATTAGAGTCCTAAATTATTTTGTTGGAAAAATGTTAGTACCTAGAAAAAGTGCGACAAAACGTACAGATTTTAGAAAATGGAAATTAATAGCAAATGGTGCAGAAATTTAATATTTTAAATGTGTTTTAAAGATTTTTATTGTAATAATATTGACCTGTGAAGAGATGCTGCTGTAGGCATAACGCATCGCTACCGCGACGATGTCAAGCTGTGCTTCGTTGAAAGGAAATATTCGCTACAGCATGTAATTCACGCGCAAACGACTACAGGTCAAAGCGTGTACCTTCTTGCCAGGAGAGCGTACCATGTTGTACTCATACGCTACAGAATATAGTTCGTTCATATTTTGTCATTGTTTTTAAAGCAGATGTTGAGAAATTTTTTGTTATTTCGCATATGCTTCCCTGATTCGAAATAGAATGTAGTAATATGCTTTTCTGTGTTGTACAGAAATCTAGGGAACTATAACTTTTTTTCTTGTTTCAACGGCTTTCGTTTGTAGCTGATTTGCTGTGTCAAGGCACTTTTGATTCTCCTGTTAATAGCTTGTTTGCAGGTCGCTTTCTATCTTACGGGTACATATCTTTTGCAAATCAAAGAGGTTGTATCGGTTTTTGTCTGCCAACAACGTACAGGATACAACAAAATAAAGGGTGGATAATATGGACCTATTTTCTGTAGCGTATCAATACAACATTTATCGCTTTCTTGCCAACGTGACCTCTTTCTTTTGTACTCTTCTGCCCGTCGTTTCGGCACAGCAATGAATCTTCCTTTTAACGGACCAAAGCTTCAAATCTTTACCGGAGCGATGCGTTAGGCCTACCGCTGCTTCTCTTCACAGCGCCGGACTCACAGGTCAATATTACAATAAAAATCTTTAAAATACATTTCAAATATGAAATTTCTGCACCATTTGCCATTAATTTCCATTCTCTAAAATCTGTACGTCTCACTTTTTCCAGGTGCTAACATTTTTCCGACGAAATAATTTAGGACGCTAATCTACACATTTACCCAGGTTTTAAGTAATCTTCATTAGAGGCTCATTACGCCAAACCAGAGGGGCATGTGCACAAGTGTAGAGACAACTAGAAGAAGCCATTTATTTAGTTCATAGGGTGGTTATAGCTAGGGGACGTGTAAAGGTAAAACACGATTTTCCCAAATCTCCGCTTCTAAAAGTCCGATTTGAAAAATTCTTCCTGCGTCGGATACAGCTCTTGAAGGGAAATGTTTTGCATATAATTTCTCATTTTTGGTAAGGAATGGTTTGGCCACAAGGGGGCATAAGTGTTTATTTTTGTATTTGCAACAAAATCTGAGCTGGAAACTCGATTGAAAAAATTCCTCCATTGACCGATTCCGCTCACTTCAGAAAACTTGTTGAGAATTCCTCCTGCTTAAAATAGTGCATAATTTTCCCACTAGCGGGTGTACATGTATATTTTATTTTTGTCCATATCTGTTTCTAGTAGTCCGATTTGAAAAATTCTTTCCTGGTTGGAGAACATTTTCGGTGTGAAATGTTTCTCATATAATTTAAAAAATTTTTTAATGCAGAAGGGTGCCACTAGAGGGCGTAAGTTCATGTTTCCATTTACAGCAATATCTGTGGGACTAAAAACCCAATTGAAAAATATTCTCTTTCGATCAGATACTACCAACTATGAAAACTCCTTGTGTGTATTTTATTTCCAAAATAATGCATAATTCTGCCACTAGGGGTGCAAATATTTAATCTATTTTTCTCAATTTTTTTTTAATTGAAGGTTTAACGGCCACCTTGAGCAACTCGGTGGGCTATATATAAGCAGTCGCCCGTCCGTAATTTAGGGTCACAGGTTCCAGGGAAGGGCAGTGCTGTATGCCAAACACAACATCCATGCTTCATCGGGATTCGAGCCTGTACCCATCACGAATGAATGATCATAAGACAGCTTAGACTACTGCACCACTGAGGCGGCCTCAATTTTTGTACTTCTAAATGTCCGATTTAAAAAATTCATTAAACACCATGTACCTTATGGAAAGTTTGTATTTGAGGAAGTTTGTGGCTCACAATTCTGCTGCTAGGTGGTGTTTGTGTACTTCCGTTTGCAGCCTATCTCTGCCTCTAAAATCCCTATTAAGAAATTTCTTTTTTTACTGTATGCCATTTGCTATAATAAAGATGGAGAGTAAATAAGATTTTTGCTACAATAAGATCATCATCTTCAAATAATGTACAACTTTCTCCCTAGGGGTTATAACGGTCAAAACGTTTTTCTTGCTATTTCTGCTTCTGGTAGGTGTATTTGAAAAGTTCTTTTTCTTTAGCATAGCTTTTGCTATGAAAAGTACTTTTAGCCTATTTTCAACTTTTCCGTTATGCAAAATTCTCCTGCTAAAAGGCATAGAGTTATATCGTGTTTCCTTCAGTATCTCTTTTAACTGTTTGATTTGAAAATATTTTTGTCTCTAATACCTTCCTTCTGCTATGTGAAACGTTTTTTGTGCCATTTGTTAATCTTTGTAACATACTTTTTAGAAACTGGTAGAAGTAAATAGCTGTTTTTTTTTTTTTGTGGGTTATTTTGACCTTTACTGAAATTTGCTAATGAATTCTTTAATTGCCATAAAATCAGATTGCTTTCTAATATCAAAAACTTAAATCCAGTTGTTTCTTAGTATTTTCTGAGCAAATTAACCACTTTGCTTTTTCTATAATAAGTTTTCTAATCATTCCCAGTTAAATTGCTTTGATCACTAATAAATGCAGTTGTACACAGTCCTTGGATTTGAGGTTTTCCCGTCATACTCTTTCATTTCACGTTAAAAATTTTTGTGCATACTTTGTTTGCTGGCGAGTACAAATTAAAAACATAGCTACAGCATCAATATTATGTTGAAAATTTTTTCCCTAAATAAAATGTAACACAAATACTTGCTCCCATGATTATGTATTTAAGAAATAACAATCCCTTTGGACCTTTCAAAAAATTCCAAATATTTAAATTTTCCTTACCCTTATATTTCCAATGTAAGCATCATTTCAAAGTAATTAAATATAAATAGAATTTTATGTATTGATTGTGTGGTATATGAAAGCATTTTGAGAGTAATGTCACATACCTATGTATTTTAGAGTTTTATGTTTTTTCTTTCTATTCTGTAATTTGCTTCAATAATTGAATTAAAGCCGAAGTAGAAAAATAAATTTTTCTCAAAATCAGTGGAGTTTACTGTATATAAAAGTTTAGTAGATATTAAACCTGGTCACATTTTCAGTGACAGTTTGGGTATTTCAGTATTTATCTGTGATTCTGTTTCTGATTAGCTGCAGCGGACATCATGTTTAACATTTTACATTCTGTATTAAGTTTGCCCAAGCATGTAGGAAGTTGTTTACTGTAGGTTACAGGTAGAAGAGAGATGGTTTCACTATATTTTAAGTAAGAGCGTTTGGATCGTATGTCCTGGAAAAAAATCCAAAAGTCCTGGAATTTTGTGATTGAAAAAGCATATAAACCATGTGTCATGTAATTTCATGTCATTAAAAAAAAAAAAGTCACTTTTCAAGAAATTCAAGGTCACAATTTTAAAAATTGTATGACCTTGAAATTAAATTTTTTAAAATTATACGTTAAGTAATGCATCATTTTAAAGCCAGTGAAAAGGTTTCAGAAAACCAAACCTCATCACTATGATAAAAAGAACTTCAGTTATGAGTGCTTTTATGATACATAAAACACTGAGATTTGGCAAATTTCTTGAATTTTATGACCTCGTTTCTCATTAAATTTACAAGCTATTATGCTAAAAATTGACACACATTAATTTCTGGTGTATGTGAACAAATCCACAAAGTTTCATAAAAATCTAAAGGGGTCAGGTTGAAAATGCTACTATTCTGTGTTGAATTGACACGAATGACCCATGTGCTTATAATCTTGGCATCCCCTGGGTACTAGACGGCACGTAGGTAAGAAAGAGGGCCAAGGAGCTTGTGGGCTTTTGAAGTAGAAAGCTAGTATGATGTGACCAATACACTTGCCAAGTTGAAGTGTGCTGCTGGTATGTTTTACGTAATATTAACTCCTGCTTCATAAGATAATGCTGGCTTTTAAGAGCCATTAATGTTGTCACAAGAATTACCTCAAAATTCATCAGCATTAGGTACACTGTAGTCTTTTTTTTAGCAAATTGCTGCACCCCTAATGGGGGATGGTAGTGCAGCTATGTAACTAGTGAAAAGTGACATAACAATTGCATAGTTTTCAGACCTTAAATAGGCTGCTTTTTCTAGTATTCCAGAATCCAACAAGTATCCCTTCTTGTAGGCCAATAGAACGACCGAACAATTCCATGAGGATGCCTGAAGTTGTCTAAAAAAAGCACTTCTGGTCGTATGTTTGTATTTGGAATTGTATGGAGTCATAAAATACAACTCGACATTCTGCCACGAATTGCAGTTTTTCTATCTTTTCGTTCCAGTGCGAATTGATGTGTTTATGAACACAGATTTAAAAATAGAATTTTAATTGTTATCCATATAGGATGGGATAACAAATATTCATTTAATTCTTTTATTAAACAACCGCTAAATAAAAAGAAATGTTTTCATATGTTCAAAATCAATGCGTGAATTTTTCAGCTTGGGTTACATAAATTTTTTGTGTGTTTTTCTTCCCGTAACAGCGCACACACCCAACCTAAATGGGCACGCAACACCTGATATATATATATATATATATAGAACTCATTTTAACAGAATGGTCTGTGTACAACGTAAAGGATAATGTCTTCTTGACACCCTGCTGACACAAACATGTTTCTCAGGGATTACCAGAAAACAATCGTTTTCTCCTGTTCGAGCAACTGTACCCATCACCATGTCATTTTGATATTGAATTCTTAAAAATTAGTTGAACTTCCAAAATCGGTTAGGGTTCTCAATATCATCAGCTGTGACAAAAGTAAAATTGCCATGTATTGTATTGCTCAGTGTTTCAGAAAGTCATGCTTTGTTTCTCTTTCAAAGAAAATGGAGTATTCGTTGTAAATTCAGAAGAGGATTTAGACACTAAACTGAAGAAAATGCAAAAGATTTCATTACATTTGTTGAAGATCTATGTATCAACGAGGCAATGAAGTGCACAAATTCATTGATGTGCGAACACGGAAGAAAACTGCAGAATTTAAAAATACAGATTGAAAAACATTCTACAAATTGCAAAAGAAAAAAACAAATGCTTTTATCTGTTTTTTTCTCTTGCCCAAAATTGCTGATTGATTAAATTGAATAATGAACAGTAAGAACGTACTGTTTTAAATTCAATGTGTAACATTTATTTACTGGTTACATACATGTACTGCAACATGCACTGAAATATATACATTGTATGTATTGTATTTTAAAGTGAGAACCAGGGCGCGATTTCACCGATTAGCAACTAGCAAATAGCTAGTGAAAAATCAAATTTGCTAGTGAAAAAAAATCGCAGTAGCAAATATTGCTAGTAAGGTAATTTCTTTATTTAAAGTAACCAAAAATCATTATTAATCCACGAAGTTTACATAACAGTTTCTATTATCACTTGTTAAAACAGCGACGATCAGCGATTCTCTTTTGCCAATTTCCTTTCGACACTTCATACCCATCCTCCCCATACCTTTCATCCCTTCCAAACTGTCGTAGAAGCACATTGAAACTCCTCTCCATCGTGCCCTCATTGGTCTATTACAGAAACTGAACGTGACGTCGGCAATGGTTGCTGTGGCAACCCAGAGCTCTGGGATGGATCGGTTGTTTGACCACCTGCTCTGCCACCCTCCCTTCTTTTGCCCCACGAACTTTGTCCTCAACTCCTGTCGTGCCCTAAGCCAAGCGATCACCTACTTCTACAAGTCTTGATAATCGTGCATACATCAAATACTGCGCTCTAATGATCAGTGATGAATAAGCAAGAATAATTCCACTTATTTGGATGGTAGACAAAACCGAAAGAAGCAAACCAAAATGTTACTGGAAAATAGCCTGCCAACACTGGCAAAAGTCTTTTCCTTAGTAACTAGCCTTATTGCATGGCATAGATAGACGCTTTTTACGAAACGTGTTCGTGGAGGGGGTAAACGATTACGGAAGAAACTTTTGCTTCATCTGACTTCTGGTTTTGGAAATTTTCCTTGTATTTTCAAGCTGAAATACAAATATTTATCCAGTAAAATGTTAATGAGCAATAATACTTGACAGAGGCAACATCGTGAAAAAAAAAAAAATTATGATTACAGAAAAAATCCAAATTCTGTCGACCTTTCGTTTTCTAGTTTCGTAAAGACGGAATTTTAATAATAACGAAAAAGCCGGAATTCCTTGAATTCGCAGAAGAATCTCATGCCTGAAGATTACAGAAAAATTTTGCAGCAGCCAACTTCCGTTTTTGCAAATTGTTCTCCACAGTTTCAAGCTAAAATGCAAACATTTATGCAATAAAATGATATTTAACAAGAAAAGCGGACACAAAGACAACATTGGGAGAACAATTTGCGATAACAGCAAAATTTTCTTACTCCGTTTCACTACTGTGTTCGAAAGTTTTGAAGAACGAAATTTCGTCTCCAGATGGAACCCCCCCCCTCTCCCAAATATTGATCTTCAGAATGATCTAATTGATGACAAAAAAAACAAAAAAAACGGGATTCCGCGAATCCATGTAAAAATCTCGTGTATATCATAAAAATAATAACAAAATGAAAATTTGTAGAATCCGTAGTTTTGATAGTGAGTTCCGTAGTCAGACAACTAATTCCGTAGAAACTACGGCATTGTGTGGTAGTAGGCAGATATGAAGTGTGTAGAAGTTTAGCAGAAATTTGTGCGATACTTCCACTTAGTACTGCATGTTGTGAGGTGGGATTCAGTTTTTTAAAAAGAATACAAGGGGATTGGAGGAACAATTTGTCTGTTGAAATTTTAAATGCTCTGATGACAATTGAAATAGAAGGGCCACAAGAAGAGATTTTTAATCCACGGTCAGCAGTTATAAAGTGGTATGATGACAAAGTCGGACACCCTGAGCGTAAACCATATGGGAAGAAATCTGAATTAGAATGTCAGTGAAATATATTCATGTGGTATGAGAAGTTGTTAGAAATTAATAATAAAGATAGTCACTAAACTTATCTAAGATTCTATTCATTATTCAAAAAGGTAAGTCAAAATATTTATACACATATTTAAATTTCTGTGTAACTTTATTAGAAAATAAGTTATGATGTGATTTAGTTTTATTGCTAGTCATGCAACTGTTTTGCTAGCAAACTATTTGGTCACTAGTAAAGTTTGCTAGTGAGCAAAAAAGATGAAATCTTGCCCTGGTGAGAACAGTGTACATGTACTGCATGTATCTACAGGTATATTGTTTTCCACTGTAGGACATGGGCAAAAAGATAAGGCATTTCAGGAGTTGCTCTGACTTTTTAAAAGTTTTCGCCAACCCATTTGCCAAATTAAATTTTTTTTGCCAAAGTGTTGTAATAGTACAAAAAGGTAATTGGCAAAACTTTTTTTCTATTGCTAAACCGATTTTTTTTTGTTTTGCAAATTGCGAAAAATGCGATCGGCAGTGCGACTCCTGTATTTAAATTAAAGAGCATCATATTGTACATATATACACTATCTACCAACAAGTAATTGGACACCCCTGCAATCGACAATATCTGCGGTCCTGATACATGTCACGGCCGCCGCCGTTAAATATCGTGTGGGAAACAACAGCGCAACCAGTCAGTCGCATGCAAGATGCCACACAGTTCGGATCTCTCTGATTTCGAGAAAGGTCTAATCGTCGGGTATCACAGAAATGGCCGATCCATACGTGAGATATCCAGCAAGTTGAAGTACCCAAAATCGACAGTGGCCTACGTGATTGGCAAGTAGAAGATGAGAGGTGACTGTCGGAATGTGCCTCGACCCGGCAGACCGACGGGTGCTGGCCAGAGAAATTCGGAAGAACCGCACCAAATCGATGGGCCACATCCGTGAGGAGTTTCAACAGGCATCCGGGAGTGTTCCTTCGATGAATACCATCCGTAAGGAAGCCCATCTGCTCGGTTATCATGGATGTGCTGCCGCCCACAAGCCTTTGATCACCAAGTCCAATAGCGCTGCTCGGCTAACATGGTGCAAAGAACGTCGACAGTGGACCGTTGAACAGTGGAAACAGGTTCTCTGGAGCGACTAATCAAGGTTCACTCCCTACCGTTCGGATGGCAGGGTCTTGGTTTGGCGTCTGCCTGGAGAACGCCTCCTGCCGGAATGTATTGTGCCAACTGTGAAGTTCGGCGGCGGTGGAATTATGCTATGGGGGTGTTTCTCCTGGTATGGCACGGGACCCTTGGTCGCAATTCCTGGTAGACTCAACGCCGAGACCTACTGCACAATTTTGGATGACCATGCGCTTCCTACCTTGTGGCAGTTTTACGGGGTGGACCCATGTTACTTTCAAGATGACAATGCCACCTGTCATGTTGCGAGGTCCACCATGGCTTGGTATGGTGACAATGGGGTTAATCGAATGGTCTGGCCTGCGCAGAGCTCGGACCTTAACCCCAAAGGGGCACCTCTGGGACGAGTTGGAGCGTCGACTTAAGGGGTGCCCCCACCGTCCGAAATCGGTGAAGGAACTGACCTGTCTTCTCCAAGCCGAGTGGAAGAAAATACCGCTAGCCGTCATAATACAACGCCTGGTTGAGAGTATGTCCCGGAGGGTCGCAGCTGTAATCGCCGCTCGTGGAGGCTCCACGAACTATTGAAGGTGAATAAACTTCGTTGTCCTATGCTATCACAGGTGTCCAATTACTTGTTGGTAGATAGTGTAGATTTAATATGAAATATTTTGTATTGTGAGCTTTAGTGGGTTTAGAAGTCAACCACTGGAATAGTGGACACCTTCCAATAATGGACAAACGTTGAGGCCCCGGGATGTCTGCTATTGAGAGCTTTTACTGTATTACCGAAAAACTTCTCTGGACATTGTCATCTAGTTATGTTATATTTCTGCCATCACTTGTTTTATTTGCTGTAATTTTTTTTTTCTAATTAAATTTCTATGTAAATTGTTTTAAGATTTATACCTTGCTAATCATGGTCTTTTTCTCTTTCATTAGATGGGAGGTGGGTCTAACACTCAACTTGTGAAAGAGATGATCAGTAAAAATGAATACAGGCTGATTGTTAATGTTAATGCAATAAGACTCAAGTCTCCAAAGAGGTGTGAAAGGTATGTATCAGTTGCAAACCCAGATGCTGAAAATACATTTTCATTTTACTCACACTTTATTTGACTTTTAATTAGCCAGGAAGCAGGGACTTATACGTATCTAAATTTTTTGCCTTAAGAATTGGATCTATGTGTAACTTACGTAAAGAAATTATTTCTATTTATCTAGCAGAATTTATTTTTTTTAACAGCTAAATGAAACATACATAACCATTTTTGTTACCTGTTTCTGATTTAGCTGTATAAATTTCCTGTCAACAGCATTTTTAATTAAACATTCAGAAAAAAATGTCTCGTCAAACATTGTAACAGAAAATTTTGAAAAAGTTAAATATTTGTTTTACTTTTTTAAAATTATCAAATTGTGATCCAAAATCAGTAGTTTGTACACTGAAGAGCAATTGAATTAGAGACAGCTGGCGTTATGCAAATGTGGCGCTGTGGGCGGCCCTGTAAACGGAAATGACATGACGTATGCAGCGATCCGACAATATAAGGAATGATGCGATGGGAATCAGTACGAGTCGGACGCAGTATGGGTAAGACGAAGGATCTAAGCGCATTTGATCAAGGGCAAATTGTCAGGGCCCGAAGAATGGGTCACTCCATCTCGGAAGGCGTGCAGACCCTGGGATTTTCACGAGCCACTGTGTCACGGGTGCACCGTGAGTACATTGAATCCGGTAAAACCATTCCTGCTAGGGCCAACTGCAGTGGACAACAGCGTGTGGATGAGCGGGGTCGTCGTCGGCTAGCTCGCATTGTAACAGCGGATAGACAGACGGGCCACAGTGCAAGAAATCACTCAGCAATTTAACGCTGGTGCACAAAAACGTGTAAGCAGCCACACCATCCAGAACCATCTGCCTCGCTATGGGGTACAGAAGCCATCGTCCCACGAGGGTACTGCTGTTGACCGCACATCACAGGGTGCAAAGATTAGCATGGGTGCGGGAACATCGCCACTGAACCCTAGACATGTGGAGAAATGTTGCCTGGACTGATGAGTTGAGATTCACTTTGGTACATGCGGATGGCAGGATGCGAGTACGGCGCAAACCACATGAAGCGATGGATCCTTCTTGCCATCAGGGTACTCTTCAAGCTGGTGGGGGTGGCATTCTCGTCTGGGGACTGTTTACGTGGACTGAAATGGGACCCCTGGTACGTGTGACATCGTCCCTCACAGGTCAACGTTACCGGTATATCCTGGACGACTATTTGCTCCCGTTTGTTTTTCTTCAACATCCCACTGGGGACCGCATCCTGCAACAAGACAATGCACCATGCCATCGCTCCCAAATGGTTGGATGAACACTCCACTGACGTGGCCTCGCTTCCTTGGCCAGCTAGGTCACCTGATCTCAATCCTATCGAGCACATCTGAGATGCCATCGAGAGAGATGTTTGAGGCTCTGACCCCCTCCATCAAATCTTCGTGAACTGTGGGAGCTTGTTCAGGGGTCGTGGATCCGTATGGCTTCCCAACGCTTCCGGTGTCTGTCGAGTCCATGCCGAGACGAATCGCCGCCGTCATCAAGGCGAAAGGTGGTGCTACACGTTACTAGACGGGTATTTCTAATTCAATTGCTCTTCAGTGTATATCCTCATGTATTTTAACATTCTCTAAGTTTGCTGTGTGGTGTCATGCTGTCTTGAGATATTCTCCATTGTATATGAATATATTTTCTCTCTCCCACGCAAGCAAGCGTGCTGTGATGTGGTGTGGTGTTATGCACTCAGAATTTTAAGGAAAATAGGGAGTCCTTCTACCCACATATAAAGCATGCACAGTTTCAAACTTATGCCTCAATTATTTAAAATGTTTTTGGTTTGAAATTTGAAAAAAAAATTAGAAATTGAAAAATCAGTTCATAGTATTGGTTCCATTTAATATGTAGAAGTGAAATTGGTCCTGTATTTATAAATCAGCCTTTAAATGATGTATCAAGTAAATTATTTCATGTGGAAAACATTTCAAGGTCATCCAGTGCAATACTGGATTATGAGGTCACTGTTCAAAATTAAAACAAATATCAATTGTGTACTTTTACTTTACATTGAAAGTACAGTAGATTCCAGGTAATTGGGACACATCAGGGCTAGTACACTTTTGCGCAATTATGCGAAGCTTTATCTCGAAAAGCTAATTTGGGGCGTTCTTGAAGAATTGTTCCAAACAAACAGCTGCCCTGATTAATCGATAGACCAATTAACTGAAATTGACTGTTGTGGTAGTTGTATGACTTTATGATGCTACAAAATTCTAGTGACAGCTTCAGTTATAAATGGTCTTTTTTGAAAGAATTTATAGCCAAAAGAGTATGCAGACAAAAAGAGTATTTTACAGTAAATCAAAGCAAATTTTTTTTTTTTTTTTTTTTTGTAAAGTTATGAAGCTTTGGCAGAAAAAGAAATACGAACAGTTTGTTTATGTGCTGTAGCTTCAGTTGAAATATAACGGGTCACCAAACTACCCGCCAGGAAATTTCTATTTAAATTACAGTTTTAAAATTCATTTTACATATTTTAATTTTTTTTTTCTGACTGAGAAAGAGAGTTGCTATATGATATCATAGCAACGTTTGATTGACGCTTCGCTTTTGAAACCTATTTATTTTTACTACTAAAGTGCTTTTCAGATGAGTGAGGGAAGATTTTCAGTGCTGTGACTCACAGCCCACCAGCGGCCAGCAACAGCATTTGCTGACACACACACACACACACACACACACACACACACACACACACACACACACTATTCTCTCTCTTTGGCAAGTGGGGCTAGCCCCAGTAGCCCGGCCCTGACTCTAACTAAATAGACTAGAACTGAGGGTCACAACTATTTTACTCCCACACAAGCTCATGTTCCCAGCAGTATTCGAGTCGGACGGCATCTCAACCACAGAGATTAAGCGCCTCTGTGCTAATTTTACTTGACCCGATACACATGTTTTTCTTGATTTTTTCGTTATTTGAGTTTGATTGTTGAATTTTGATATGTCCCTACCCAAAAAGAGAAAAGTGGACACTGAATGCCGCACATTTAAAGCGCAATGGGAAGTGGATTATCTTTTCGTTGAGAAACCAGATATTGGAAATGTAACTAAATCATTCCAGAAACAATACGATTTTTCTTATTGATTTTTTTTTCTAGTTTAAGATGTCATGAAGTCATTTAGTAAGTTTAGCTTTGTATTTGTTTTCGATGTGTATAAATATCTTGAAATATTTATTTGAAAACTTTTATATTAAATTACAGAACATATAAAATTACTTGCACATTGACACATATTAATAATTAGTTCATTGAAAATTTACAATATCTGCATTAATTGATCTTTGATTTACCATTTTCTTTTTAATCCGGCCTGCTAAGCTTTACCCAATTTCCCATTTGGCCCTTCCCTCCAAAAGTTTGGTGACCCCTGAAATATAATATCTGCTCTAAAGTTTTGATTGGTAAGTGAAAACCGAAGTCAATGAAAGTGATTTTATTTTTCATGGAATTGAGTATATTTGAAGTTATGAAGACTGTGAAGTTCAGTCTATGCTTGCAATTTCAACTAGCATTTTATAATTCATTCATTAGCCACATTATCTCTTCTATGCATAAAGATTATTTCATGGTCTGTTACTATAATGTTTTTATTAAATGCATACATTTATTTCATTTTTTTTTTATGTTTCCAATAAACCTTGGTTGAACTTGTATTTAAATTTTTTCTGGTTTCCTGTTTTTGGCTCAAAAGGATGGTCTCCTAAAATATTTTATGAAAAATAAAAAAACTGAAAAGTATGCAATATAGAAAGAGATTTGTGAAACGATTAAGTTAAACTACAGACTTCTGTGGCATAATTTCTGTAACTATGAATATATGAATTAAAACTGGGAATACTTGTAGTATAGTAAATAATGAAGTTCTTTTTCATTTGTACTCTCCCTTTTATTCCCTGCTGTTAGGTCCCCCATACCATTCATTTAGGTACTGCTGATGTGGTTGATGGCTCCATTTTTGAGTGGTATGCTAGCATGCACATTAAATTTTAGTTTGTCCAATGTGGTAATTATTGTTATAATGAAGTTTCCTACTTGATAAGTATCAAACTGTGGGATACTTACTTCATGTACACCGATGAACCATTACATTATGACCACGTACCTAATAAGCTGTTGGACCCCCTTTAGCCTGCAAAATAGTGGCCACTTGGTGAAGCATTTATTCGATGGGGTGGCGATAGGTATACTGGGGTACTTGGTACCATAATGTCAACAGCTGGCCACCCAGTTCCAGTACATTTCGGGGTGGTGGTGATTTAGCGTGAACTCGTTTTTTCCAGGTCGAACCACAAATGTTCGATTGGGTTCATGTTATATGAATTTGGAGGCCAGGGCATTAACAGAAAGTCACCAGCATGTTCCTCGAACCACTCCGTAATGATTCTGGCAGTGTGGCATGGCTTATTATCCTGTTGGTAATGGCCATCACCAGCAGGGAACACAGTTGCCATGAATGGGTGAACTTAGTCCACAGCGATGTTCAGATACCTAGCAGCTGTCAGGGATTGTGCTACTGGGATAATGGGGCCTAAAATGTCCCGAGAAAACATCACCCATAGCATAACACCACCACCGCCGGCCTGTTTCTACCCAACAGTGCATCCAGGTGCCATAGCGTCTGTTGGTGATCGGCATATCCGCGCTTGGCTGTCTACGTGATACACCGGGAATCTTGATTCATCAAACCAGGCCACTTCCAATCATCCATGGTCCAATCTCGATGATCTTGGGCCCATTTCATGCGTTGTTGGTAGTGACGTGACCATGGGGACCGGGCTAGGTCTTTGGCTTCACAGGCCCATGCGTAGAAGGCTGCAATGAACTGTGTGCTGTGACACATTGCCCTGATCACCACTGTTGTAGCTGTGGGTGATTTGTCGCACTGTGGCTCGGTGTTCGCTGTGAACAATGCACGGCAGTCTTTCGCGCTTCCCTGTGGCATTAATCAGCTGCGGACGACACACGGCTGGACATCAGTTTGTCGTTTGGCCATCTGTGCACCACTTTTGACATGTACTCACTACAGCGGCACATGAACAACCCACAAGCCATGCCACTTCTGAGATTGTAGTTCCAAAGTGCTGTGTCATCACAATTTGTCTTTTATCAAACTCCGATAAATCAGCAGCTTTTCCCATTCTGACTCCAAACACTACTAACCGAAAACCGGTTCACGAGTTTTATATATACTGCTCTGTGAACTTCACTTGCGCCACCGTTCGGTCTCTAGGCGTACCTATTTCTCTAGGCTGGGGGTGGTCATAATGGCTCATCGGTGTATATACCATTTGTTGTGTGTGGGAAACAAATAAATCATAGCTCTCAAGAATTTTTTCCATGGCCACTAATGGATGTACTATGTGCTTGTGGGTGTATCATTATTACCACCATTGTTGCCATGAGTGTTTCTGATTGTGCAGTGCAGTGGGCACTCTTATGTTAGGCCTGAAGAGTCCTTGGCCTGTTTATGTCCTCATGTTGACTAACCAGCGCAGACAGCAGCTTTGCCTGCAGTGCGCACAATGTCACCATGACTCTGCATGTTGGAAGAGTTATCTTATCCTAATGTGTCGAGGCCAGGTTCTTACCCCACCATGGCGATCTGTGGCGTAGCCAGACATTCCTTGGAGGGGAAGGGGGCATGGGGATTTGTTTCATTGGTGAAAGCTTCATATATACATACATGTATATCGCTTTAAATTCATATGCAATTTACCCTCAAGGGGGAGGGTCTATACCTGAGGACACCCCTCTTAGCTACACCCCTGATGACAGTGGATGGGCCCGTATTTGACTTTGCATAGGTCTCTCTCTCTCTCTCTCTCTCTCTCTCTCTCTCTCTCTCTCTCTCTCTCTCTCTCACTCACTCACTCACTCTCTCACTCACTCACTCAGTGGATCCCTGTATCTCCATTAAACACACCACCAGATCCTGCCTAGACATTGCTTCAGATCAAGTATTGCCCTACATAGTGACCACCTTGATGGCACTGGATTCTTCCTGCGTAGCAACACCCATTTCAAAGCATTTCTGTGCACTCCTCTGGCCGCTTTATTCTCTCAATTTGAATCACATTAAATATGTGTGTGATCCAGTTGAACACAGTAATTGCTGGTCCACTCCAGTACCTTGTTCTGTCACTAAACTTTGGGACATCATTGTCCAGCTGGTGAAGAATGCATGAGGACACTTTTCTTCATCTAGTGTAGTCAATTCCACGGTGCGTGCAAACGGATATTATTACTTAGCATGTTGTTGTGACAACCTTACCTAGCATGCTGTTAGGTAAGGTTGTCACAATGTTGTGGTGCATGGGTGTGTATGCCAACCACACAGTATCTATTTATTAATGTCAGACGTCATGGGATGCATTCAGTTATTTTCTTCAGCATTGTGTGGCTTTGTCGTGGCATTTAAGTACTAGGAATGAATGTTAGTGCAAAATATAAATCCTTTCTAATGGTATCAAAATTTATTTTGCATCACCAATCAAAGAAACCCTTAAAACTTAGAAAAAGAAAAACAATCAGTAAATTTCTTTAAAATCAAGTGTGTCATGTAGTTTCTAAACAATTACTGTAATGTTTTTTTTCTTATTGCTTTAGTGCCAGTGTCATTTGTAAAACGCATAAAAAGTCACCCATTCATATGTATAAACGCATAAAAAGTCACCCATTCATCATATATACTAGTGAATTTGGTGATTGACAATACTGCTCTTCATATCAGGGTTTAAGCTGGCTCAAAAAATGCTGTAGCAAAAATGCTAAAATGGGGAAAAAAGTTGTAGCAAAATGCTAAAGAAAGTTAGCGGCTTTTGTCACTCAAAAAATTGTTATATCAAATTAATTGTTCGCTCCAACAATACCTTAGACAGCAATAGAAAACTAATTAGCTTGGAAGATACTAACATATTTAAAAGAAAACTGTATTGGGCAGTGTAAGTTGATATACAGCTCCTAACAGGCTGAGGATTTTTTTTTTCTAAAATCATGATTAAATAAGCATGAAATCCAAATCTGAAATTTGATTTTGTGAGTTACCATTGTCTTTGCATGAATGATTTGATTAATGACCAGTATGAATTGAATAAGTAAAATGCCAATACTGTTACTATTAATAAAAATTTAATTTGTGTCAAGAGATGTACCGAAACCCGGGTTACGACATTATAAGCTGCTTTCGCGATTGAACTTACTGTGTACCACATCTACCCGTATTTTAGGTTAAAGTTTATTAAAAAAAGTCTTATATATATAAAAAAAGGTATATAAGTGTAAATAAATAATTAAAAAAAACAGTCTTTGAGCATCAATAACCCTTCTCAATCCAAGTATTTCTAAAACCAGTTAAATTTAAATTTTTATTAATAGTAACAGCATATTCCTCAAACCAACTATTATTTTAATTACAATATAATAAAATATTACCATTTCAGCCTTCTAAATATTTATTTTTTAATATCAAACAAAGACAAAGTACACATGGTTCATATCGCAAATCGGCAAAAAAAAAAAAAAATATGCTATGAAAATAATATTAATCCTACAATTATTGTAGTGTGAGTATATGTGTATTTCACACATTAATTTACAGGTACTTGCAAATAAATGTCAAAAAAAAAAAAAGCTTGTGGTGAAAACATTCCTCTGCGTTCGTCGCACTTCCTCACTTCTTATAGAAGAGGGGGTGGGCAAAGTACGGAAGGAACGGCTACTTCACCGGATGTGTGATTTTGAATGTGCTTCCTTGTTGTTTTGCTTTGGGACCTTACTCCTCCCGCTCCTACCTCTTCCATGTCATTTCTGCCGATCGCGGGCAAGAACTTATTTTGCAATCGGTCCTTCAGCTTTCATGGAATTCATGCTATTTGTGCAGAAGACAGAATTAACTGTCTGTTTTGAATCGTTAACATAGCAGTGTTAAATGTTTTTTGAATAGGGAATTTCGTAATTGCTAACACTCAAGATTAATTACAATACATAAATATAAATATTTAAAAAAAATAGCGTTAACTTTTTCAGTACTGCCGGAAAAGAGAACAAAAAAAAATGACCTCCTACCCCTTGCGATTGTTAATTATACTCGACAACCTTTTCTGGTACGTCCTCCCCTCGTAATCCATCCCCCTCTAGCTTGTAAAATATGTGATGACAAGCCACGTGGTGAAACTTTACTTGCCTGACAGACTGTTGAGTGTGTTTACATTTTCTGGGGATCGAGGCCGCCGGAATTCTTTGTTTATTTTTATTTTCTTATTTCGATCTTGTGTGTTTCCGCTTCCAGTATCTTAAGGTGAAGAGCGCGCCCTTAGCAGTTGTTTACAAGCAACTATTTCCTAAGGTTTTTTCTCCAGCTGGGAAGCCGTGGTTTCGGCAACAACTGAAATTAAAAACTTTCTTCTGTAGTTACGCATACGTGTTGTCTCTGTCATGCGCGATGGAAAGTTGACACATATTATTGTTTTGATGTTTCGATCAACCTAAATTGATTGATGTTTTAATCGCCCTAAATGTTTGATGCTTCAATCGAACTCCTTCCGCGTAGGAAATTTTTTGATTAGTTAGCAGCCATGCGCAAAAACAAATGTATAAAAATAATTGGAAATTGGGAATTTTAATTTAATTTATAACTTGCTAGGACATAGCTTTTTCTTGCTGCAATGCACAGTTCGCAGTTTAAATATGGTATTTTATCCCTCCAGTTAACTTGCACCCATTTATAAAGGGAGCACCATTTTCGCACAAGTTGCTCGGAAGAAGGTATATTTGATTGAGTAGCAGTTTTACCTTTTTTTTAAATTTTAAACTCACATTCTTTTTCAGTTGCTTTATCGGCACTGTCTTCGCAATCTTTGCGTTTCTTAATAATGAATTTATCCATTGTAATGCGGCACGTTGTATGATGGACGGCACCTTTAGTGGCGAGAGCAACCCCTAGCTTGCACTTATCTTTCCTAATATGTGTTCCTTCTCTATAGAAGTTTGAAAGGTCACTCCAGTCACGAATGCAGAGGTTGTTTATGGCCTTGGTGGTGGGAATGAAGTCGTAGACATCGCAGTCAGGGCATCGCAGTTGACTTGAATGGGGGAATGGTTCTAATCCCTCTAGCCTCTATCTTACCCTCCCAGCCTACCCCACCCTTTATGGAACGCTCTAGAGTGTATGTAGGGGGTAGGGAGTGATTCAAAAAGTGCTGTAGGGACACAGTAGGAACCTATTATACCTTAAGAAAATAACATTAGCGGAGTACAAATCGCTGCCAGAATTTTGGAAACTTTAGCTTCCACAAAAATAGAATAGCCAGAGTAGAATCCACTGATGGGTTAATATTTAAACGGCGGGCGCAATTTTGCGACAGGCACTCATTTTTTTCTCGCATTTTAGATTAACTCATCGCATTTCGCGAAAATAGTGACCGCAGCTTAAACACCGCTTCATATATTCTTTCTTCAGTGGTGTTGGAAACGAGGTCTATGAACAAATGAGATTGTAGTTGTAAATGCATTTATGGCACCTCTATTCATAGTGATTGTGGAATAACTTTTTACGGGTCTTATAGAGGTTATTTTTAATGAAAGTTGGTTGTCAAATTTTCGAACTAAAGCCTAGTTCGTCATCAGGACTATGTCACTGGAGTAGTTGCTGCCACTCAATTGGAAGAGTCCATCTGCAATTATCGTTAATTGTGGTACTTCTTCTTCTTGCTATTTCGATCCCTTCTAGTTTCCTCTTTACTAAGTTTGACTGGTGGGCGATTATTTTCACTGAGTCCCAATTTATGGAGTGTCCACTTGCTTGTATATGTCTGTCTAGCCCTGTTTTGTTCCCAATGTTCCTAATAGCTGCTTGGTGTTCTTTCATTCGGACCTTAATACTTCTCCCTGTTTCTCCTATATAGCTGAGTCCGCAGTTACAGTCGATGCAGTAAATTACTCCTTCCTGCAATTGGATGTCCAATTCTTTCTGCTTTAAAGCTGGCAGGAATTTCTTTATTTTGTTATTAAGATCTGGAGCTAGCCTAATATTATATTTTGCTCCGATCCTTTTCAGTTTCTCGAAAAGTCCCTTGTGGTACGTAATTTTGCTGGTGAATTTGAAGTTGGTTTTCCTGCTTCTTTTTTGGCACTTGTTTAAATATTTTCTCAACATATGGGGAGGGGTAATTGTTTTCTGCCAATATTTCCTTTAATTCTTCTTTGTGAAGATCTTTTTTTAAAGGAAATATTGGCAGAAAACAATTACCCCTCCCCATATGTTGAGAAAATATTTAAACTAGTGCCAAAAAAGAAGCAGGAAAACCAACTTCAAATTCACCAGCAAAATTACGTACTCACAAGGGACTTTTCAAGAAACTGAAAAGGATCGGAGCAAAATATAATATCAGGCTAGCTCCAGATCTTAATAACAAAATAAAGAAATTCCTGCCAGCTTTAAAGCAAAAAGAATTGGACATCCAATTGCAGGAAGGAGTAATTTACTGCATCGACTGTAACTGCGGACTCAGCTATATAGGAGAAACAGGGAGAAGTATTAAGGTCCGAATGAAAGAACACCAAGCAGCTATTAGGAACATTGGGAACAAAACAGGGCTAAACAGACATATACAAGCAAGTGGACACTCCATAAATTGTGACTCAGTGAAAATAATCGCCCACCAGTCTAACTTAGTAAAGAGGAAACTAGAAGAAGGGATCGAAATAGCAAGAAGAAGAAGTACCACAATTAACGATAATTGCGGATGGACTCTTCCAATTGAGGGGCAGCAACTACTCCAGTGACATAGTCCTGATGACGAACTAGGCTTTATTTCGAAAATTTGACAGCCAACTTTCATTAAAAATAACCTCTATAAGACCCGTAAAAGTTATTCCACAATCAAAATGAGATTGTTTTATGTTAGAAGTGCAGAATAATAGCTTATTCATTTCCAGATGGACATTTGGTACTGAGATGAAACTATGTTGCTACTTAAAATCATACCCTTGTTTTTATGACTGAAACAACCCAACATGTCACACTAAACTAGAAATTGGAAGCAGAAATGAAAAAGAAAATGTAAGCAGCTAGAGAGTGCAAGATGAAGTATGAAACTGAAGATGTAAGGAGACTGCAGTAACCTAGCTTCACAATGAAATAAAAGTATATTTGTCCCTTGACTGAAGAAATACAGCAAATGCTTGTAAAAATTATTTTATAAGGAAGACTCGAATTTCACCTTGTTACCTTATGTAGTTTTAATAATAGCACATCTTCATGGTCAGGGACGCTCCAAGCAGGGTTGGTTCTGGGGGATGGCTGGAAGCCCCCAATCAAATTTTATGGTTAATAAATTAATATAAGAGACATGCGAAAAACGCAATGCTACATGGCACATTTATTTTTTAGTAAAAATAATTCATTGTATAACCCAATAGAAAACTTGAAAGAAAATGTATTACTGTTTTTTCAGTAACAGATGCTACGGGTAAAGAACTAACAACCTTTTTTTCTAATTTTTTTTAAATCTGGAAGATTTCAGCATTCATGATATGTGTGGCTATAATTAATGGGGACATTATGATGGAAAAACACAATGACTTCAAAAAACATAATTTTTCGATCTAAAACCCTAGGACATTTTACATAGGACTCACGAGTCTGGTTGTAAATGATGACAAAAAGTTTCTCTAGAAACTGAATTTTTCACAATTGTTCAAGAAATATATGCATTCTTTTCTGCATTAACTTACCATGGGCAAATTTTAAAGAAAGAGCTCCCAACTTTGACCATAAAACCATGCTCTGAAACAAGATGGGAAAGTAAGATTGATGTTGTAAAGGTATTGAGGACAAGGGTAAAATTTGGATCCACAATGTATTATATTAGCACTTTAACAATTCTTTTAGAGACAGTGATACTCAAATCTAAGCAATCTTTATTGGAAAAAAGAACAAAAAAATGCATGTTTATTTTTTCCAAAAAGATTTGGTATACTATTTCAACAAAAATTAATGTTAGTAGCAAATTAATGCCAAAATCTGTTGTAGTTATACCAACCATAATAGAAACACATGGCATGCTAACAGTTGCTGAGAAAATGGATTTTCTGAAGTAGTTTTACATATTTTTTCTTGAATTTTATATGAGGCATTTATGTTTTATGAAAACTCTTTAATTTAAGGGAAATAGAAAATGATGTTTCTAAAGGTGTTTATTTCATGTGAAAACAAATAAAAATTTAAAGAATATTCTCATACAGGGGCTGAAGATCTGGGCTTGCACCCAGATGGCAAGTGCCTTTATTCATGGTAGCAGTTTCAGAATGTGGATTAATAATGAACATGTTTTATTAAGTGTGTGTGTTAAAAACAATGAGTATATTTAGTAACATATAAAACAAAACAATGCTCAATGGTTCTGTTCACATATTAATAATGCGTCAACAAAGGCTAGAGACTAGACAATCTTGTTGTACATTCATCAATTTCAATATATATAAAAATATATATAAAGTTTCAATATATATAAAAATATATATAAAGACAGACCGTTGTGGAGGAAACTTGGGGAGACCTTCGTCCAGCAGTGGATTGATAATGGTTGACAATGATGATGATGATGATGATATAAAGTTAAAAATTAAAATGGAAAATACCAAATCAGCATTGAAGCAGTGGGTATTAGATAGCGTCTGAGGAAAAGGTATGATAAACCCAAAGTTCCTCAGAAGCTGTCTAATATCCAGTGCTTCACTACTAATTTGGTGCATTTCGTTTTAACTTTTTATACATATATTTTGAAATCAAAATTGCCTAGGCTTTGTTCACACACATTAATATGCGAGGAATATAATTTATTGAACATTATCTTGTTCTATTCATTATTATTATTATTATTAATAATATTACTACCACATAATTAATTTAAATCAGTAACTATACTAGTCAAGGTTAACTGATGATTTTGATCTATATGTGTACATTTATTTTTAAATTATGTCAGATTAGCCAAAACTTGGTTATTTTATTTTATGGCCAAATTTTTCAACATACCTTTACCTGAACTAGTAAGGTTTTAAAAGTCTAAATTGCAGGTATTTGTGTGCACTTGTATATCTATGAATGTATTATTGTTTTGAAAATGTAGATTTTGTATATTCTTTTTTTTTCATTCTAGTCTGCTGTCAAATGCTTTTGAAGAACTACCTGCATTCCAGCGAGCCCTGAAAAGTTTTGTTGAGGCTGCTGATGCTACCTTTTCTAAAAAACATGAAGAATTTTTCATTGGCCTTAAAGGAAGGTACATGTTTTTTTTTTTTTTTAATCTCATTTTGTAGGTGTAATAATAAATATGCTGTCATATACGTCCACTGGAAGTTGAAGTGGATGGTAATATGGATGGGAATATAGTGTAATTGAGTGGCTTACATAGTTCTTGTATTTGCAATATGAAAATTGAGTTAATTGAACTTCATTGAACCTAATATACTTAAAATTTTAAACATTCAATAAGTTGTCCATATTCTGAGTTCCATTGCTGGTGTATTTGTGTTCTCTACAATTGTCTTTATCAAACTACTATAAAAGTTCACCTACACTTCCTTGTGTATTTTGTTCTGCAGTGGATGTTGCAATTCAGGTGTTAGAATTTTGATCTGGGGTACTTCACAATAGTTGTTATATAGCACTGTTATGTAGGACTATCATGTAGCACTATTAATCATGAAGTACTATTATGAAGTTTGAGTTTTGAGCAGTATACTTATAATTCTTAGTGTGATACTTTTGAAAGTATTCACATAAGTGAAGACCAGGTTTTTACAAACACGTAGCTCAGCAAAATACTTTTCCCTGTTGTCTGCTCTGCTATCATACTCTTACTTTAATTGACAAATTATAATTACATACTTTTCATTATTGTTATGAAATTTAGTATCCTTCATAAGATTCAGTTCGGAACTATTACCACTGAAAGCCAGTCATTACCTTTGTGTTTCCCCCCAGAAACAATGATAGCTACTGAATTGAAACTTGAAAATAGACTTTTATGTTTTGTAATATGCAGGCTACTTCATCTGTTGAGCAGAAAGGGTTATTTGAAATGGTTATTTTTAATGTTGGCATATAAAATTCTTTGAGGTCTTATGGCTTTATGAAGTCAAATCATGTAAACTAGTGCTATCAGTTAACAGCTAGGTTTTTAAATACACAATATTTTGTATGGGTAGTAGTACTTGATATTAGTGTAAGTTTCCACTTTGGGTCTGAGATTACTTTTGTAGATATTTATTTTATGCTAAACTTCATTGCTCTTTGGCCAAATTTGTCCCACGCATCAGAAATCCCATGTTAACAAACAAATAATTTGTAGCTGGAATAATATCTGAATTCATATGTACCTATATGAAGAAATTTTCCAAACTTTCATGATATTTAATTTTAATGTGATTCCACAGGCGGTCACCATGGGCATACTCAGTTGCTTAAGCATGTCCCTGCAAAATTCAGGCCTGCTCTGCAGGGGCACCCAAAATTATCGTTTGGTAACACTTTGTACGTATTGTAAATAGAACTTATCGAATACGATGTTTCTGTCAGTTAACATCAGCCATATATTACTGAAAATCAAAATTGGTATATTCAACACACACCTTTGAAATAGTGTATGTTAAATATATTATTTTAGTATAAAGAACTTCTGTATTACAGTTATAATTTTATGCTGAATTCCATACAACAAGTATTTTTCGGAAGTACTTCCAAAGTACTGCAGTTATCCCCATGGCGTTTGCAGATGTGTCTGTGATTTAAACTACGGATTGTAAATTCTGAAATAAGTTATATCCCCAGTTTTATCGTCAGTGTTTAAGCTGGAATTTTTTCTCTTGTAGCAATTTGGCTATTCTGTCAGCAAAAGTTTTAACAAAATATTATTCAGGATGACAAAATTTACGGTTCTATTTTTTGTTATACACTGCCTGACAGAGAAAATGCCACACCACGAGGACGTGAGCACAGCGCCATGCGAATTGCAGGGTGGGTGCACACGCATCAGTTATGCAAATTATTGCATTCGCAGGCCAATCGCACTAATGGTTTGCGGGATATAAGCAGACAACCAGCCCATGAGGTCATCAGTCAAGATATCGTCACGGCCACGAGAAGTGAGTAGTTTTGCTGTAACCGTGTCTGAAGAATAAACGAGGAGTGCCAATGCCGTTAAAGACGCCGTCGTAGATTTCGTCAAACGGATGAGTTCACGATGGGTGTCATCGTAGGCCTTTGTAGCGCCGGATGGTCCTTGCGTTGTATTGCGGAAGAAACAAGAAACACAACATGATGCCACAACAGTAGGTCGCATTTGGAGACAGTAGTCCTAGGAAGGATCTGTGCAATGTCGTAGGGGGATTGGAGCACGGAGACGGACGTACTAGCGCACTGAGCGTTGCATCTGATGTCATGCGTAGCGGACCTACAGGCCACAACGAGCGACCATTTTGCGGAGTGTGATGTCATGCTTGGATGCTCTGATATCGACGCGGACAGTGTCGCACCAATTGTCTGCATCTGGTTTGCTGTCCAGCCGTCCGTTGTAAAGGCCACCCTCAACAGTGAGCCATAGTCGTCACTGCTTGGCATGGTATCACTCCAGAGCCGCGTGTGGTGCTCAGCGACGAATCACGGTTCTGTCTCACCACGGATGATCGCTGTGTGAGAGTCTGGAGGCGACGTGGCCAACGGGCGGATTCCTTCGCCATCGTGAAGTGCCACATGGCCCGGCAACGTGGAATCATGGTGTGGGGTGCTATCAGTGCCAACAGCCGCTCACCGCTGGTACGCATTATGGTCACATTGGTGGCACACCGCTATGTTGGCGAGGTGCTGCGGCCAGTGGCACTATCATATCTGCAGGGCATCCCAAACGCCGTTTTTCAACAGGATAACGCCCGGCTGCATAGTGCTTGGATCAGCCTGAATTCTTTACACAGTATGAGGATGCTTCAGTGGCCAGCACAATCTCTCTACCTCTCGCCTATCGAGTATCTGTGGGACACAATTGGACGTCAGCTCAGTGCCCTCCCACCCCCGTAAAATGAAGATGAACTGTGGACTCTGATCAACACCACATGGTCCACAATACCCCAGGACTCTATTCGGACTCTCATTGCCTCGATGCCACGTCGGATTCAACGCTATATCATGCAAAATGAGGGCCACAGTCCTTATTGATCATCCTGTATATTCGGCCACTGGAGCCTAGTCTGTATGTGACAAATAATTTGTTCAGGACCTACTTGGCTAACTGTGTGTGTAGTTTGGTCTGTTTTCGAGCATTCCTTCATGGTGTGGCATTTTCTGTCAGGCAGTGTACTTACGTATGGAAATACAAGCACAGTGTAGTGGCTAAATAAAATGAATTCAAGATTTAAAACAAATAGGCTTTTAAAACACTTCTAATGTTAATAAAAATGCATTTGCTGATGCAGGCAGTTTATGAAAATATATACAAAGACCAGGACTGAGCAAAGCCACAACCGATGACACACTGATTGACCAGTTGGCCTGAACCAAAGTGGCATGTTTCAAAAGGTGCTATCAAGGCTTATTGGTGCTTTTCTGCAATAGGAGAGAAGACAATGGGGATAGGAAAATGATAACAGAGATGCAACAGTGATAACAAAAAAAAAAAAAAAAAAAAAAAAAAAGATCGGGGAAGGATACCAGGCCAGTAGAGCGAAGCAGTGATGGCGGAACAAAAAAATGACTGGTGTAATAGAAAGCAACACAAGGGTGAAGCAGGGGTGGGCATGATTATGAGGATGAAAAACATGCTGCAAGGGGGAAGCAGAAGTGGGCCGGATGACGGAAAGAAAAACTGACGGGGAAAAAAATCAGGTCAGCAAGGTGAAGCAGCAATGACGGAACAAAAAACAAAATTATAGGGATAAAAAACAATGCAAGGGAAACGGGTGGCAAAAAGAAAATATGATGGGAAAGGAAACCAGGGTGAAGCAGTGATGACGGAGTGAAAAATGACAAAGATGAAATAGAACATGGGCAGAGCAGAGGTAGCGGGATGACGAAAAAGAAAATGACGGGAAAGGAAACCTGGTCGGTGAGGCAAAGCAGCAATGACAGAGATGAACAAAAAATGCAAGGGAGAAGAAGGGGTGGGTAGAATGATGGGAAACATTTGCTTTTTGGCAACTCAATGGGACTTTTTGTTACAAAATTACTGTCTTTATCGCAATTCGGCAAAATAAATGTGAGTGGCAAATTAAACACTGTGTCTCTCCCCCCCTGTGGCATAACAGGATATAAATATTTTGGATATATCTGAGGATATAAATATATCAGCAGAGAATATAACTAGGGATCTGGCAGTATAAATACTTGTGCAATAAATCCATTCAATCCAGTCTAATGAAAAATGCTGTTGTTTAACACTATGTCTCCTAAACCTAAGCAAATTTAGAAAGTTAGTCCAACTGCATATTAAAAACGATCCAAAAAATTTGACTTTACGAAAGTATCTTATTATTCTGCTCGTATGCTTATTGTGTAAGCGACACACGGAGAGTTACGATGGCAAATGTAAACACTTGCCAACCCGAAGCATTTTGAAAGCACAGTCCATTTTTCAGATCTATTGCAAAATGAAACAGTTATTAAAAAAAATACCAGGGAAAACAAGAAGTTGCCGAGTGGCCTGAAATGCTGGCTAAATCCATGCCTAGATCCTGGGTAAGCAGGGTGCGTACGCGTGCTTGAAAACCTGGAAAGTCCTGGAAAATCATGATTACGTTTTCAAGGCCTGGAATATCCTGGAAAAACTGTGTTTTTTTAATGCTGTCTTGAAAAGCCTTGAAATTTGAAATTAGTGCTTAAAAAAATGCCCTTTTAGGAAATCGTGTTACTGTTACCCCTTCATTTTTTAAAGTTCCTCTCCTCTGTTTTCAAAGAAACCGCCAGCAACGGTGGTGGCTGTGGGAAAAAAAAACAACAAAAAAACAAAAACATTACTTCCAGTGCAATAAAATTGGATGATTACTAGTAGGTCTGTTAGGAAGGGGAGCTTGATGTCCGTCGGACAACTGCTGAGAACGGAAAGGGAAAGAAGAAGCATTTAGCATTTGCAGGGGGCTCGCGTTGTACCAAGTCAGCTGGCATCCACCAGTGAGGAGTATGCCTGAACAACACATTCATCTTCTTGTTTATGTTCATGCCACCCTCCCTCCCTCCCCTCAACAGACTTCCGCTACTTATGATAAAAAATAAGAAAACTATCTTTGCAAATTTTTAACGAAAGTGGCTGAAATTTTTACATTCACTATAATTGGATTACAGAAGCTCACTTCAAAAATTCCAATTGAATCGGTTTAAAACTTAAAAAGTTAGCATTGGTAATTTTTATTATGAATAAGTATGTGTGCCTCTTTGGATAGAGTGAGCCTAGCAGAAAGGGTGTTACCATAGCAACGGTTGATTGACAGCTGGGAGTGCTGATCTGAAGCCCTTAGTTGGAAAGAAAGCAAACACCTGTTTATCACTTCCACAGCTCAAAAGGACTAGGAGAAAATTTTCAGAAATCCATTTTTCCGAATTTTGAAAATAACACAGTAAAATTTTTACAGTGGTTAAGATACATCACAATAAAGTTTTAGTGTAAATTTTGCCAAATTCCGTTAGGAACTTTAGCAGATGGAAAAAGAAGAAAAAATCTTCTGTTGCGTAATCGGATTGAAAAAAGAAACAGTAATTATAAATTACGGGAAAAGCAAGTGAATTATTTTTTTTAGATGCCATGGTTTATTTAAACAGGGTGATCCTTAAATTTTTTTTCTGTGATGATATGGACTCTATTTGAATTACAAACATACATTTTTATTCAGACGTCTTGAGTTACTTTTTTAGTAAAAAAATCATCTATAATTAAAAAGTTTTCAATGGATTTAAGCGATATTCAGCAGACAAGCGTATTTTAGTAAATTTAAATTGCAACATCATGACGTAAATTTGGTAATTTTGTCAAAAATTGGGGAGCATTTTTTTTTTTTACATTTTCTATTATAGTTGGGTGAAGGAGGAAGGGCAGTTCAGTGAGCTGCAGGTGGTGATTTATGGCGATGTGCCAAATGAAAAGAAGCCGTTCCATCAGGACATTCCAAAGGTTGTGTGTGTGCGTGGACGTGTCCTCCTGCTGTTTGATCTTAATCGAAATGTTTTCATGCATGGGGATGGGGGAGGGGGTTTGAGAGAAATATCCGTTTCAGCTTTACAGCTTTCATCACGGTTCACGGCTATTTTTTTTTTTTCTTGGTAATAAACTAAAAATCATAGTTGCTGCATTCACCATTGATCCATATTTGCATTTCTTGAATATAAACAGCAGACAATCAGAAACATGGTGTTGGGCAGGTCTTGATGTTCTTCATTTTGCATATGCTGAATTCAGTTCTGTGGGAATAAGGAATGACTTATACTGTGAATATATACAAAACTACATATTTTTGAGCTGAAAAAATATTTCTACTTGTACACAGTAGCTAACGTGTGAACTCAGATGAAGACAATCAGACATATGGACGTCTGATTCCATAAAAAAAAAAATCAACAGTTTTTTTTATTATACACTACAGGTAAAAAAGCAAAAACATGTTTTTAAACATTATCATAGATGCCAAGTAGTACGGATTTTCCGTAATTTTGAGGATTTTTGGTTGCTGTTACGGAAGTACGGAAACACCGCTGAAATTACGGAAAATCGTCATTTGATTTAATTTTCTGAGATAGAAAGCAAATTTTTATCAACTTAATAATTTTTGTTGGTTCTTCAAGTTTTTCGGGGGGGGATGAAATGTTAAATTCTGTGTATTATAGATTTCTGCATCTTAATTGGCAATTTATCTACCGTAGACTGAGCAGCAACCACACTATGCTGGCTTAGTGTTTCATTCCATGCCAGACGCAACTACGCAGTTTAGCTCTGTGCGGACGCTGCTTAGGCATTCGTTCCAAACTCCCATGATGCACTTCGTGTCTCCTGTGTGCAACCAGGGCAGTTGCTTTCGTTCCTCGTAGGCAGCGCTTTGCTTTATTGTCCTTGATGCTTTTTGGTTCCCTCTGCTGCACGTGCTACCGCACTGTTACATCACGGAAGGGTGAGGCGATTGTGAAGTTTTTTTGCTGTTTTCTTTCATTTATTTAGAATGAAGCGTTCTTTAGACAAGCCTTCATCGTTGAAGAAGAAACAGTGTTTTCTAGAAACTTACAATAGAGATTTGCCCTGTTTTGAGAAATCAAAAGTTTCTGTGAACCACGTGTTTTGCAGAATTTGTAGATGCGATTTTAGTATTACGCACGGTGGGCGGGGGATGATTGCCGAAGACGCGCAGAATCGAAAAAGCATAAATCTTTCAGTGAGTTGAAAGTTCAGTCAGTGAGCGATTTGTTTGCATCAAAGGAGAACAGTGTAATAAATGCAGAACTTATGTTCACTTCATTTATTGTGGAACACAATTTACCCATAGTAGCTGCTGACCATGCTAAACCGTTATTTCAAGCCATGTTTCTCGATTCAGCGATCGCAAAAAATATTCGTGTGGAAGAACCAAGGCTACTGCACTAATTCAGCACATGGCCAGTGTTTCTACAAGTAACATCGTATCTGAAGTTAAAAAAATCCTTTTTCTCTATCTACGGACGGAAGTAATGATGCTCACGCAAATAAACTGTATCCCATTACAATAACACATTTTGAAGAAAAAATAGGGGAAAATTTGACTGTTTTGTTATCATTGGTTGAATCAAGTAATAATACGGTGAAGGAATATTCAACGTTTTGAACAATGAGTTTGTTAAAAAAATATCTCATGGAGCAACTGTGTGTCATTTTCTTGTGACAATGCTAACACTATGATAGGTCAAGTAAAAGGTGTTTCTCACATAAAGAAGGTTCAGCCTGCAATCATAGTGCAGCGATGTTCATGCCATTTAATAAATTTAGCTGCACAGAAATCTGCTACTCAACTGAAAGGATTTAATGTTGAGCAGTTTCTGATACAGTTGTTCTTTTTTTTTTTGGAGAAAAGTTCAAAGAGGAAACACAATCTAAAACTGAGTCAAGCTGTTTGCGGTACTAAACCACACAAAATTCTAAAGCATGTCAATACTCGCTGGTTATCACTTTTGGAATCCGTTGACAGAATTTTAGAACAGTGGGAGGCTCTAGAACATTATTTCAGTGACAATGAAGAAGCTAATTCACAGTATAAGAACCTTGCAAGTATGATTGGAAATCCTTCATCTAAACTTTATTGTCTTTTTTTATCTGCTACTCTTCCTTTGTTTACATCTGTTAACGTGTTCTTGCAGCAGGAAGCTCCGCTTGTGCATGTATTAAAAAGAAAACTTCATAGTCTGTTATCTGAATTGCTTGTATGATTTATCAAGCCATCAGCATTTGATGTGACAGCAACATCTCTTGCAGATGGAAATTTTGAAAGAAGGAGAAATCAGAAAGAAAACTGTGATCTCGTAATTGGGTCAAAAGCGAGATCTTATATAGGCACAACTGCGGATCTGAGTGAAGACACAGTGGCTACTTTTTATTCTGAGGTAAGGGGATTTTACAAGGCAGGCTGCAATTACATTTTAAGAAAATTCCCACTTAATGATAAGTTTCCGAGTCATGCTGAAACTGCAGATGTAGCATTAAGGCAAAGTGTTTCTTTTGCATCAGTCTAATATATGTGTTCCCTGTTTCCAGTTTTGAAACCAGAAGAATCTGACAAGGTGGAATCTGAATTTCCTTACTACCAGTTTGAAAATTTTAACTGTGCTGTTACTTCTGGGAGAATGGATGAAGTGTGGTACAGAATTTCTTTAATGAAAAATGAAAGTGGCCAGTTGAAGTATGAATCATTAAGCAAAATTATGAAAATGATTTTAATAGTCCCTCATAGCAATGCAAGTACAGAAAGAATTTTCAGTATTGTGAAAAAAAACATGAATGAATTCAGACCTAATTTAAGTACTCATGTACTGTCTTCTTTATTAGTAGAAAAAATAAATAGCATTGCACACAGTGAACTATGCTATCAGAAGAAGTTTTCACAAATTGAATTAAGGAAGGCCAAAATGGCAACTACAGCCAGTTTATCATAATAATTTGGCCAACATTCCAAGGAATAATTTTTCTTCATGTCTGGAGGTAATTTATTATATTTTTCTGGTAGACAATATTTTAAATTTTCCCACTAGCAAATTATTTTTATTGTATTATTATTATTATTATTATTATTATTATTATTATTATTATTATTATTATTATTTTGTTAATAGTTCTGACAGATTAAAATTAGTTGCAGTGTTAAATACCCAAATTTGCCGCTGTAGACTGGATTACTGAAAATTACTGAAAAAAAAAAATTGTTACTGAAAATTACTGAAAAATGAACATGTTGGTTACTGAAAACTACTTTTAGAGGTTGGCATCTATGCATTATAAAGGAAAACGGATTTTTGAAACGCATGACTTGATCTTAATTTCTGAAAGTTTCTTTTTTAAAACCACATCCTTTTTTTTTTCAATTACAATACATTGTAACAGGATACTGTGTGTTGTATCACTTAGTGATATAGCAGATTTTCGGTTGCCGATATCCGCGATCGCAAGCGGTAGTTGCATTGCGATTGTTAATGATGACAAGATAAATACTGGAGTGATGTAAAATGTTGCATAAACTAAAAAAAAAAAAAAAATTCGCCTCCCCCCCTTCGAACTTTTATGCGGTCATCATAGCTGATCAACCATTTCATTCCATGAACATCAGCATAATTCAATCATTTGAACATTGGGGGTATCTGAAGGAATTCAGCCGTGCTTAAGCGCCTAGCGCAATGAAAACATGCTAATTTTTGGACAGTTCTATTCCCTTACCCTCTACCATCCCTAATAATTGAGAGTGCATACTGTACTTTCAAAAATTCTATTTATGAGCTAGTTTTCGCGCTGTTCGTTATATTTTTATTTTCGAAATTACTAGCCCTTTCGAACTATGGTTGCAGAAACGTTTATGCTTTGGGTTTGTCTGTACAATAATTTGCATGAAAGCGGTTGGATTTTGGCAAAATTTTAGTATGCTGTTGGGTACAACTGGAAACCTACCCTGTTGAAAAAGGTAGAAATTAAATTTAAAGGCCAAGACATAAGAGCAGTATTCGTTCTCCAAGCTTAGGAATGTTAACTCACATAAAATCTGTTTGATTGCAACAAAGTTTTGGTATGTTATCAGGCAGGAGAAACCTACCCTTGTAGAAAATGGTCCAACTTGAATTCAAAGGTCAGGGCATAAGAACAGAATTCGTTCTTGACGATCTTGTGCTTGATAAACTTAATCCATTTGCATAAAGCACATTCATCCATTTGCATCTTTCATCATTTTTATTACTTAAAACTGAAATTACTTTTAAAAAATAATTTGAACATGATACTGTAAAGCGTAATAATCATCCTGGAATTTTTTGTATGTGTCCTGGAAAAGGCCTGGAAAGTCCTTGAATTTTTTCCCCCCAAAAGTGTATGAAACCTGGGTAAGGCAGGGATGGTATGCATGTCTTACGGCACTGGTTCTCTCCCTTTCCTGGAACTAGTGGCCTCAAATTGGGGACAGACGACTGCTTAATCTCCCGATCAGTTGCTCACATGCTCACAATGGTTGTTGACCCCCCCCCCCCCGAAAGAAAGAAACATCTTTGCCCGTAACATATTCAAATTTATGGATCACTCACTATTTCAAAAATGTTTCTAAGTTTTACTGGTTAACAAACTTTTGTCAATTCTGTTATTTTTTTTTAAAGAAAATTAGTACATAAATGCCATTGTTTCTTTCATTTTTTGTTGTTGTTGTCAAGCATGCTCTTGAAATTTACAAAACTACGCTTATGTGTGATTCGTGTCATTAAATGTGAATGTTGTGCAGAGGGCTGTTTGCCTGATAAGTGTTTCTAGATCTTAGAAATCTGACTGGAGTGCATTTTTGGCCTGTGTCTAGGGTGGAAGGTACATAACATTTCAGTTAATAAGTATTAAGCATTCCTGAAAACTTTTGAGGCTTGTGCAGTAAAAGAATCCATATTTTTTTTCGTCTAAAATACTAGGCCTATTAGAAATTGTAGAAGGACTACCAATTACTATTTTCCCCATTAGTTATTATTCCTGTCCATTCTTGAAGATATTCATGCACCCTTCACAAAATGTGGAGCAGACATTTGTTTTATTTCTTTTCCTCTGGAACTGATTTGATTTATTCAAAGATTTGCTGGTTTGTTGGATATAACAGTAATGAAGAAATCCCTTCTGTCTATGGTCTCTTGATGTTTTTTAGTCACCTTATGTTTGAATAATGTGAAGCACACAGAATATTTTTTCTCTCCTGTTCTGTGCATTAGTCATATTTGAGCATGCGAATAGGAAAACACAAATTTGAAGTTTGGCTCAATTTATCAACTAAAAAGCAACATAATGTACAAATTTGGAAACCTGTCTTTGTGCCAGTAACTGCAGCTCCGACATATATTTCAAAGTCTTGATAATATGGAAATCTGTTCTAACTTTTATCTACTGTTATTCTTTCTCGCATGCGATTATTAGCACTGCTAATGTGAAGTAGAAAGATCTTTGTAGTTCTAAACAGTGTTACAAAAGTAAATTTGATTTTGCTCCTCCCCTTTTTTCAATTAATTGTAGTCCATTGCATGCTAACCAAATATTTAGCAAATTTTTCAATGCTAAAGAAATTTTGAAACAAAACAGTTGACCACTGCAAAGATGTGGTTAATTTAGAAATTATTAATAGTCTGTTGAAGAATTCATGCTTTTTTAAAAAATTTAATCCCTGCAAGGGCCAACTGCCGTAGACAACAGCGTGTGGATGAGCGGGGTCATCGTCGGCTAGCTCGCATTGTAACAGCGGATAGACAGGCCACAGTGCAAGGAATCACTCGGCAATTTAACGCTGGTGCACAAAAACGTGTAAGCAGCCACACCATCCAGAACCATCTGCCTCGCTATGGGGTACAGAAGCCATCGTCCCACGAGGGTACCACTGCTGACCGCACATTACAGGGTGCAAAGATTAGCATGGGCACGGGAACATCGCCACTGGACCCTAGACATGTGGAAAAATGTTGCCTGGACTGATGAGTCGAGATTCACGTTGGTACATGCGGATGGCAGGATACGAGTACGGCGCAAACCACATGAAGCGATGAATCCTTCTTGCCAGCTTCAAGCTGGTGGGGGTGGCATTCTCGTCTGGGGACTGTTAAGTGGACTGAAATGGGACCCTTGGTACGTGTGACATCGTCCCTCACAGGTCAACGTTACCGGGATATTCTGGACGACCATTTGCTCCCGTTTGTGCATCTTCAACATCCCACTGGGGACCTCATCCTGCAACAAGACAATGCAGCTCCCGAATTTTATCCGAATGGTTGGATGAACACTCCACCGACGTAACCTCGCTTCCTTAGCCAGCTAGGTCACTTGACCTAAATCCCATCGAGCACATCTGGGATGCCATCAAGAGAGATGTTCGAGGCTCTGACCCCCCTCCATCAAATCTTCGTGAACTGTGGGAGCTTGTTCAGCGGTCGTGGATCCACATGGCTTCCCAACGCCTCCGGTGTCTTGTCAAGTCCATGCCGAGACGAATCGCCGCTGTCATCAAGGCGAAAGGTGGTGCTACACGTTACTAGACAGGTATCTCTAATTCAATTGCTCTTCAGTGTATATGTTAGTGTTATTTTAGGTTTTATTTGTTATGATTTGGTAGGTTATTTTTTGGGTCTGGGAACGCTCAAAATTTTTTTCCCATATAAATTATTGGTAATTGCTTTTTCGCTTTACGCCATTTCAGCTTGTGAAAGGTTTCATGGGAAAGCTCTACTTTCGAATGGCGGCGAAAACCTGTACCATCTTGCACACATTCAGCCTTTTCAGTTACATGTATTTCTCCTGCAACTGCATTTTCTGTTTAAAACACTTGCATTTCTTTTCCAAGTAATTTTTTATGAATAGTCTCATGAAACTTTTTTCTTTAAGCTCACACAAAGCCTTACAACTTTTTATTAAAACCGTAAAAAGTTAAACATATTCAACCTTTTCAGTTCCATGAAAGACTGACACACCTTAGGTCAGTAGTGCCCACAGGGTGCTGCAAGAGAGGATGGCAAATGTGGCAAAAAGATTTAAGGACAATCTGTTATAATCACATTTATTTGTAAGATTTATGTTTAGTAGTGTTGGAAAATTGCGACTGCGATGGTGACTTCTAGAACAATTCAATTATTTATTCTGAAAGCTGAAGGATGCGGGCAACTAAAATCTGATAGTGTGTAATGTAGTGAAGCTGCCTCAAAGCACACGAGGCTGATTTTGAAGATGAAGCAAGCATAAAGGCAGTTCCTTCTTATCGGATCACAGGATATCTTTCTTCCGCAGGGGTCGAGAATCAGCTGTGCCTTTATATCCGGCAGGAGGAAAAAACTAGGTCATTGCACACACGCACCAGCGCTCTGAAGAGGGTGAGAATTAGGTCACCACAGGCAATGAAGATAGCAGTGACAGTGGTTTCGATGAACACGTGCAGTGGTCGCTAGCAAGTATTACAATTAAAATAATTTTCTTTATTTGCAGATCATGGATAGATATTTTTTTCAAAATGAGAACAAAAGCACCAAGTGATGCTAAGGACAATCCAAGTCCACGTTGTGATCCAGAATTGCATTCAAACAGAGAGCTGAAGAAGACTCGTTTATTTCTACACCAGTAGCAGGCCCAGGCAAACTTCCAAAAAGAAAATTTGTTGACAATATATGGGTAACTATCTGAGTCTGGGTTTCACATGGACTGGAAATGAAAATGCACCTTGGGCTGTGTGTGATCTGTGGTGAGTAGCTTTCCAATTCCAATATGGTCCCAAGCAAGATGAAGAAACATATGTTGTCAATACATGGAAATTTGGCATACAAGGATGTTCAATATTTTGAAAAGCTTTTGGAACAGCAGAAATGCCAATGATCATATTTTGAAAAATAAGCGACACTCTTAGATAAGATGCAAATTGTATCGTACCAAATGGCTGAATTGATTGCTCAGCAGACAAAACTGTGAAAACCATATTCTATATATTTTTGTATGGTTTGTATATGACTGTTGTTGATCTTCTAATGTATTCTTGCTACTAGTTAATAATGTACATACCTGATTAACTTAACTATTTATTTTCTATTCACTATGAGGTATTACATATACATAATAAACTTCCAACTGCCATCATTGTTTCACATCTGTCAATCAACTCTGTTGCCAGTTCACCAGTTCTAAGAATGGCATCATGCATTGCCAGCAGCCCTTGCAAAACTGCTGAAATTTCTACTAGCCAATGTGGCTAGTGGAATAAAAATTTTACTAGCCAAATGACAAAATCTACTGGCCATACGAAATTAAAAAAATAATAATAATTCAGTAACTTCTACTTACATTTCTATGAAATTAAATGGGTGCATGTTTTTTTTCTTTCTAATGAGAGACTCCCCCACCCCCATTAACTTCATAAAAACAGATGCAGAGCAGTTACTGCATAGAATCATTAGATTGACTGCAAATATTGCATATGCTTTTGTTTCAAAATGATTGATTTTTTGATAATTTATTTTCATTGCTGTAATATCATTACTCTTACTGTCTTAATTTACACATACATAATTTATTTTTGAGAGGCCATTGAATTTAGATGTTTGATTTCTTTTAATAATATTTAAAACGAAGGGACAAAAGGTAGGATATATATACATAAAGTGGCACTAATAATGTTGATACAGTTTACCACTGATATGTACTGTGTCTGATCTTCCCATCAAAGGTACCTACCTGCACACCACAACTGAATAGCATTTTGAGGATCAAAATCTTCAATTGAAGTGCCATTGCATCTAATCATCATTAAGTCGTTTCAAGTGTCACTATTCAGACATGCCCAATTACTGGTTTTTTATGAGGTTCATTGTTGATGCTCCAGGTCAATGGGCTCGTGCGTCGCTGCCGCCGAAGTGCTTGCATGCTGCGCCACAGCAATCTTCTTTTGCTCCCAATACTTTCTCATGCGTTCTGCCACGTACATTGCAGTGTTTATCGAAAGCTAACGAGTTGCTCTTCCGCGTTGACTACGTTTGATGTATTTCTGCTTGGCTTTTCGACGAGTATATGCCGACATTGTGAAATTCTTCAACTGCGATCTAACGTTTCACAACCAACATTCTATTTAATTTCACTTCTAATGTCTTAAATCGACAGATCTCAATGTTAGCTTGCGTTTGAGACCAATTTCGATGTCGTAGCACTTTGCAGTGCCGAGTTATACTGGTTAGAAGTTTGCATGGCGTGGCGCAGCGCAAAGCCCCCCCCCCCCAATCGCTGTGCGGTAACTCAAGGTCACTAACAAATCTATGTTCTTTTAGCTATCGAACGACACTAGGTTGGTTTGATTCGCATTGATAATATAGAAATTATTAGACCGAACTCGATGGCCAATTTTTTGTAATACTCAACTTTCCGTACTTGTCTAATTTTAAAGACGTATTCACGTCAAAAAAAAAAAAAAAAAAAAAAAAAAACCCTGCCACAAACTTCCTATTGTTCCTAAGCTGTGGTGAATTTCCGAGATCCAACGCGTGGAACATGAGGCCTCTTGATAGCATCGGCGACGCACGGACGCCCAATAAGAAACCTGTGTAAACATCATGTCTGCATCGTGATGGGACTCCGGATGGGATCGCTCTTGAAGCTATGTTGTCCACGATTACTCGCCTGGCAGGCGAATTTCCGATGAGCAAGAGCAGTACGCCATTATGTCTCAAAAGAAAAGTGTTAAATCAATGCATCCTGCCAGTACTTACGTATGGAGCAGAGACATGGACCTTAACTAAAAAAGACATATGAAGACTGCTGACAACTCAAAGAAGCATGGATAGATGCATGCTTGGTGTAACCAGTAAAGATAAGAAGAGGAGCTAGTGGAAAAGGAAAATGACAGGAGTGGATGACATCATGACCAGAGTGAAATCACTGAAACGCCAATGGGTTGCACATGTTGCCAGAAGAATGGACCACCGATGGACAACCAAAATTTTAGACTGGATTCCGAGGGACAGGAAAAGACCCAGAAGAAAACCCCATGGGAGATGGAAGGATAAAATTCGAAAGTATGCTGAAGTGACATGGAAGAGACAGGCCCAAGACAGGCAATTGTGGAAGAAATTTGGGGACACCTTCATCCAGCATGATGATGATATATATAATGGTTGTTGATGATGATGATATATATATGGCCAATATCTTTTTCGGGTTGAATGTGTTCAATGCCAGTATGCAAGGCTGCGATAACAATATCCTCACAACTGCAGACAAACTG
The DNA here is from genome assembly GCA_039090855.1 of Macrothele yani. Classification (NCBI taxonomy): domain Eukaryota; kingdom Metazoa; phylum Arthropoda; class Arachnida; order Araneae; family Macrothelidae; genus Macrothele; species Macrothele yani. Next base: position 66,488,807 of record CM077016.1, on the reverse strand, counting down.
CATTTAAAAAAAAAAAAGCTTCAGCTTTGGCTCAGAAGAGTGATGCAACATAACCTCAATGTTCCCACTAGTAAAAAGTTTTAAAACTAGCAATGAATTGTACAGCCTCATACAGGAACATTTGCAACACTGGTAAAAAAAGATTGATCATCCCATTGTTGTCTAAAGAAAAATTTGACTGAGTTAGAAACCCCTTTGCGAATTCTAGCTGTTCAGGCCTGACATTGGATGAAGTGGAGGAAATGGCCTGTATTTCGAGTAATCACACCTTGAAAGTGAAACACCAGAGTATGCCAGTGGACTGTTTTTGGATATACAACCAGAAACAGTATCCACCCATCTCTTCAAGAGCATTAGATATTCTTCTACAGTTCTCTGCAACATACACTAGTGTGAAAAAATTAAGGACGAAGAGGAGAAATTAGCATAACAGCAGAACGAGCAGGCAGAACGGACCGAAAGACCACTCAGGAGATAGACAAGGGTCCGGTACGGGGTAGAGCATGCGTATATATGCAGCATGACGTGGGGGGGGGGTCGAAAGGGTATAAGCACACGGGCCGTGTACGCTCAGCAATTCGGTGAAAGCTATTGCACTGTGTACATCGGTTTGAACGGTGTCGAGTTGCTGCCACCATGTGATATGGCCAACAGGCAATCCAGTAGACGACATCTGGATGACTTTACCCGAAGTCGCGTCATTGGGAAGTTGGAAGAAGGTCGAAGTGTGACTAGTGTGGTCGAGGAGTTCGGGATCGCTCACAGCATCATTTCACGAGCTTGGAGAGCATTTCAAACGACAGGAACAGCTGTCCGAGAGTTTAGCAGTGGTCGTCCATGAGCAACCACGGCGGCGGCTGCGGATGACCGGTATATTGTCCTACAGGCGAGAAGAGAGCAGACGGCAGACAGCGGGAGAAATCGCAAGGCACATGCAACAGACAACTGGACGTCCGTTATCGCGTTTTACCGTGGTCAGGAGGCTGCACAAAGGTGGTCTATTTGCACGACGACCAGGTCCATGACTCTGCTGTTTATTTTTTCTACTAATAAAGAAGACAGCACATGACTACTTAAATTAGGTCTGAATCATTCATGTTTGTTTTTTTTCACAATACTGAAAATTCTTTCTGTACTTGCATTGCTGTGAGGGACTATTAAAATCATTTTCATAATTTTGCTTAATGATTTATACTTTAACTGGCCACTTCCATTTTTCATTAAAGAAATTCTGTGCCACACTTCATCCATTCTCCCAGAAGTAACAGCACAGTTAAAATTTTCAAACTGGTAGTGAGTAAATTCAGATTCCACTTTGTCAGATTCTTCTGGTTTCAAAACTGGAAACAGGGAACACATATATTGGACTGATGCAAAAGAAACACTTTGCCTTAATGCTACATCTGCAGTTTCAGCATGACTCAGAAACTTATCATTAAGTGGGAATTTTCTTAAAATGTAATTGCAGCCTGCCTTGTAAAATCCCCTTACCTCAGAATAAAAAGTAGCCACTGTGTCTTCACTCAGATCCGCAGTTGTGCCTATATAAGATCTCGCTTTTGACCCAATTACGAGATCACAGTTTTCTTTCTGATTTCTCCTTCTTTCAAAATTTCCATCTGCAAGAGATGTTGCTGTCACATCAAATGCCGATGGCTTGATAAATCTTACAAGCAATTTAGATAACAGACTATGAAGTTTTCTTTTTAATACATGCACAAGCGGAGCTTCCTGCTGCAAGAACAAGTTAACAGATGTAAACAAAGGAAGAGTAGCAGATGAAAAAAGACAATAAAGTTTTGATGAAGGATTTCCAATCATACTTGCAAGGTTCTTATACTGTGAATTAGCTTCTTCATTGTCACTGAAATAATGTTCTAGAGCCTCTCACTGTTCTAAAATTCTGTCAATGGATTCCAAAAGTGATAACCAGTGAGTATTGACATGCTTTAGAATTTTGTGTGGTTTAGTACCACAAACAGCTTGACTCAGTTTTAGATTGTGTTTCCTCTTTGAACTTTTCTCAAAAAAAAAAAAAATTACAACTGTATCATAAACTGCTCAACATTAAATCCTTTCAGTTGAGTAACAGATTTCTGTGCAGCTAAATTTATTAAATGGCATGAACATCGCTGCACTATGATTGCAGGCTGAACCTTCTTTATGTGAGAAACACCTTTTACTTGACCTATGATAGTGTTAGCATTGTCACAGGAAAATGACACACAGTTTCTCCATGAGATATTTTTTTAACCAACTCATTGTTCAAAATGTTGAATATCCCTTCACCTGTATTATTACTTGATTCAACCAATGATAACAAAACAGTCAAATTTTCCCCTATTTTTTCGTCAAAATATGTTATTGTAATGAGATACAGTTTATTTGCTTGAGCATCATTACTTCCGTCCGTAGATAGAGAAAAAGGATTTTTTTTTACTTCAGATATGATGTTACTTGTAGAAACACTGGCCGTGTGCTGAATTAGTGCAGTAGCCTTGGTTCTTCCACACGAATATTTTTTTGCGATCGCTGAATCGGGAAACATGGCTTGAAATACGGGTTTTTCAAGCCTTCAGTTTTCGGAAATTTATCCAACATTTTCAAGCTGAAATACAAATATTTATGGAATAAAATGATATCTAACAATACTGAATAGAGGAAACATCGCGAGAAAAAAAAATTACGATTACCAGAGAAATCTTATCTCTGTCTACTTTCCGATTTTGAAGGATGAAATTATGTCCCCCCCTGCTGCCGCCACCAATCCTCCCAAAATTTAAGTTCAGTTATGCATCGATTTCTCACATGATCCAAATGATAACAAAAAAGACGTAATTCCTCAAATCAGCGTGATAATCTCGTCGCCGAAGATTACGGGGAAATTTTTGGGCGGCCTAACTTCCGTTTTCGGAAATCGTTGCCTACAATTTCAAGCTGAAATTATGCAATGAAATTATATTTAACAGTACTGAACAGAAGCAACATCGTGAGAGAAAAAAAAATACGATTACGGGAAAAATCTGCACTTTGTTTAACTTCCGTTTCCGAACGTTTAAAAAGACAAAACAACGTCCCCAGACGGAATACGACCCCCTCCCCCAACTAATATCCCGAAAATTTCTTCACTTTTGCATCGATCCGGGGGGAACCGGAGGGAACTCCGCGAATCCGCGGAAGAATCTCATGTGCGAATTAACCGCTGAATCGATTTCGAATGTCGTAAGATAACGCTAAAATATCGATGACCGGTAAATTTTAACTTTTGGCGCAAAATTGGCGCAGATTTTGTCGAAATGGCGATTTTTTAGCAGAATGGCGCAAGAACAACGTTTTGGCGCAATTGGCGCAGGTGTGGCAGCCCTGAATGTAGCATTTAATTTTTTTCCCCTAGAAAAACTTGAAGAACCAATAAAAAATTTTAAGTTGATGAAAATTTGCTTTCTATCTCAGAAAATTAAATCAAATGGCGATTTTCCGTAATTTCAGCGGTGTTTCCGTACTTCCGTAACAGCAACCAAAAATCCGTACTAGTTGGCATCTATGCACGTAGTGTACTGATAATCATTTTTCATGCAGGCATTGGATATGAAAATTCAATGAATATGATTTTCTTGCAGTGAGTGTAAATTCTCAGTGGCCTAGTTGCAGAAACATACAAATTGAATCAAATTGCATTTCTGTATCAGAAACTGTAGATCATAACTTTTATGAAGAGTTTGCTGCATGAGGGTTTATTAGTCCCCCCCCCCCCCCCCAAATGTTACAAAAATATTTGATCTTGCTTTTGTTGTAACGAGATCTTAGTTGTCCCGGCGGGAGCAGTAACAGTGCTTCTCGAAATGGTGTGCAGACTGTTTTTCTGTTCTCTTAACATTAGTTGTTTTTAAGATTTCTTTAAATTTTAAAACAAAGGAAGGGGAATTTTCACGTGTTTTTAATGTTGGCTTCCATTTAAGGCAGCTGTAATTGATAGACCATGCAGACAACTGTTCTCCCCCACCCATTTTATTTTAGCTTTCATTTTTCCATATTTTTCAGATAACTTCAACTTATGAGATATAATTGCTTTTTTGAGCTTTGATTCTTGGAAGCAATATTTTTATGTACTTTTAACACACACGCACGTTTGATGTGGCATTTCAAAAGCTAATGGTCGCAATCTTTCCTCCTTTTTTTTTTTTTTTTTTTTTTTTTGCATGGAGGCCTAAATTTCAATCCAACAGAAATTTAAATTGAGGCGATATTTTTTCTTTTTACAAGAGCTATATTTTTAAAGCGTTTTCTGTTTCCGCGGCCGTCGGCATTCCGTAAGTTGATGTCGCAATTTTTTTTCTTACATCCAGATAGCTTCACTTCAGTTAGATTATAAGACGTTTTTTTTTTGTTTTCACCATTTTTTTTTTTTTTTTTTTTTGGCTTCCAGGTAGCTTCATTCAGTTAGATTAATGCTAGTTTTTTTTTTGTTTTTTTTTACGAAATCGGTACTTGTTGAGTGTTTGCAGCAGTCCCATCCGTTTCTGCGGCATTTTCGGAAGTTGGCGGTCACATTTTATTTTACTTATTTATTTATTTTACTTCCAGACTTTATCTCGGATTTTTTTTTTTTTACCAAAACCATATTTTTACACATTTTTTAACGCCCCATGCTTCGTTTCCAAAGCCGTAATTTGCTGTATTCCGAAAGCTAAGGGTCGCAATTTTTTTTTTTAGTTATTATTTTCTTCCAAATAGCTGCATCTCAGATTGATGAGGTGAAAAGTTTTTTTTTTGCTTTACAAGAACCCTTGCTGTTTTTATCACTTTAAGTACCCTTGCCGTACAAAATCGGTATTTGTTAAACATTGCAGTTTTATCACTTTAAGTACCCTATTTTTTTTTTTTTTTTTTTACAAAATCTGTATTTTAAGCGTTTGCAACAGTCCCATCCGTTTCCGCTGCCATGCGGCATTTCGGAAGTTGCCGGTCGCATTTTATTTTACTTATTTTTTTATTTATTTATTTTACTTCCAGACGATTTTATCTCGGATTTTTTTTTTACTAAAACCATATTTTCACGCTTTTTTTAACGCCCCTGCTTCGTTTCCAGAGCTGTATTGCGCAGTATTCCGAAAGCTGAGTGTTGCAATTTTTTTTAGTTATTATTTTCTTCCAAATAGCTGCATCTCAGATTAATGAGGTGAAATGTTTTTTTTTTGTTTTTGTTTTACAAGAACCCTTGCCATTTTTTATTACTTTTAAGTTTATTGGGTTTAATCATATCAATGAAAACACTCTCATCACATCACATTTTCATAAATTCACTAAATTTTTCTTTAAACTGTGGTCAATTCACAAATTAGGTTTCAAACAAAGATCTTACATATGGATTCCTGTTTTACAAATCAAGTTAAATGTGGCCAAATTACTGCTGTTTCCAAAGTTGACATGAACCCTCCCAACTCGGTCATTAAATAATCACATGGTGAGGCCTTTTAAGCACAACATAATTGCTGCAGGAAACAGTAAGAGCAGAATGTCTATCAGGCAAAACGCCCTTCGAAGGAGGGGGTTAAAGTTTAATGAATGAACTAAATGCCAAATAAAAAAAGTATGGATTTCAAATTATTCCTTATACTTTCTGACCATTATTTTTTAAAATCCAAAAGCATTTAAAGAATGATATTTAAGTTCTGAATGAAGTAAAATAGTTCAAGTTTCTTCTGCATTTCTTGTCAGGGGAAAGCTAGTTTGACTGTTGCAACTAAATACAAATTTGCACTATTAGCAAAATCTCAGATTGACTCATTTTTTAAAACATCGCTTTGCCGCAGTGCGGAACAATAAATTGTATGGCAAAATTAACATTTAGACATCCCTTTACCTTGCAGACAGTTTTTAGGTTTTCCTTTCTGCATTGCAGACTTCTGAAAAAGATTCTGCTCCTGGGTTAGTTGTTTGGAATCTGGAATCTTATCAAGAAGGGTTTTTTTTTCCCCTCTCCACATACAGGAATGGAAGAACTCCCAAAGAATCCATTTTCATAATTCTTGTCAGCTTACTATCAACAACTTAATCTGAAATCTCAACTGAAGTTAAAAAGTGAAAGATTCACTTTAATGTTTCTAATTTGACCATTACAGTAACATTCAATGCCCCCCCCCCCCCAAAAAAAAACCAACACTCAGCCAGATATACTCCTATGTAGCAACACCTGATAGGGCTGTGGATGTGCACAAGCCAGCTTACCACAGACAAACATACTTTGGTTATGCTTTTAGATCTTTTTTTTTTTTTTTTTTATCTTGGCTTCTTGTCTACTTTTTATAAAATTTCACACAACCTGTTAGAAAGAATAATGTGACCATGGATGACCAGTAACTGACCAATTTAATTAAAAATCCTGCCACCATCTTCTATTTTTTTTTGATTGGAGGTTTAACGATCACCGCGAGCATCTCAATGGGCTATAAGCAGTCGCCCGTCCCTAATTTAGGGTCACTGGTTCCAGGGAAGGAAGAGAGCCAGTGCCGTAAGACAAACACAACATCCATGCCTCACTGAGATTCGAACCCGGACCCCTTTCAGATGAATGATCAGTGGCCATCGCTTAACCACTGCACCACCCCCGGTGGTGCAGTGGTTTAAGCGATGGCCGCTGATCATTCATCTGAAATATTTACACCATGTAATTTGTGGCAAATACTGTAATGTTAGTTCTTGTCTGTTCAGTCTTCTGAGGCAGCAAGTCTACATTTCATTTACTACTATTGCTTGGAGAACTGAATGAAAAGGCTGTGTATCACAGCTTAAATAGGTATGGCTAAAAACTTGTCCAAAAACCTTGTTTCATGAAATGTCCCATAGCCAGATTGTGTATTAAAAAGCAGAATAGCATAATGTAATTATTTGGTTCAACTTGGTGCATATAGAAGTGAAAAGAGGTGGATCAGTCTGTGTGGGAACATGCTTGCAAATAAGTTCATAAAACTAATTATTTTGTTTTGCCATTTCTTTGCAGAATCCAGTTCTGTTTTTCATTATGTGTTAAGTGAAATTTATGCACATGGTCTTTTCTTCAGATAATGATAAATCATGTATCACCACTGCATTTAAAATTTGTAACTGTCTAAAAAATTAGGAAATTCTTTTTTGACCCTGTTTTTCAAGAGTACGCAAATAAAAAATGTTTAGACGTGTGATATTAAGATTCTTGTTTTCTTTCTTTCCAGTTTTGGGAAACGACATGTCACACCAAGGACTTTAAGGTGTCATTTTCTTGGGAACATAGTGTGTGTTGAAGGCATAGTTACAAAATGTAAGTTCTACAAAACGTAATTCATTATTTAATATCCACAGGTACATAGCTAAGAAACTTAAAAATTACACCCAGCTTGATGCAGTTTTCAAGTTTTGTGAAAAGTTGGTCACATGGTTTAACAGTGAATTACAACATTTCTGGGCCAAAAATAAATAAAATGATGCTTTATCCATTCACTTTTTCAAACCTTGTTTATATGGAGTTGAAATTTTGATTGCCACACCAGGCACTGGGGTGGCAATCAGAATTGAGTTGGCCAGGTTCAAGTGCTGGATGAGGCATGGGGGTCTGTTTGTCTCCTTCCCTTACCTGGAACCAGTAGCTTTAAATGAGGGATGGATGACTACTAATAGCCCTAAGCTTTGCTCGTGGTTGTCATTAAACTTTGAAGTTTTGATCATTTTTGAATTTTTTGATCCATTCATTTGGTCTATATCTAAGTTCCTTTTTTACTGGGATTCTTGATACAAATGGCAAATTATTTTTGTGATCATTTGTGGTTGTAACTTATTAGTGCTGTGTTTGTTTGTGTGTTTATTTATTATGCATCCAAACCCCAATACATAGTAGTAACAGCAAAACTAAGTATTGCAATAATTTTTATAATACTATTTCTAATAATTTCCAAAGAATTCAAGGACTAAGACATATAAAAAGCTGCCAAGTACTCCCTATATAATGAAAAACCAAAATTATTTATGTGTCGACAAAATATATTTCTTTCTGTTTGGGTTTGTAGAAGTTGAGACAGCACACTAGATATCAGCAGCAACAAAAGACTTCTGTAAATTGCAGTTGCTACTTTTGAGACATTGGAAATGGAGCTGTGTGATACTAGAACAATGAAATATACAATGTCCTGTCTCTTACAACAAAACACTGATAAGAGTTAAAATTAAAAGTGCGAACATCAGGGAATTAAACGTGTATAGAATAAAAGAATTATTAGCCTCTCACAATTTTAGCTAAACTAGTGTGATTCCTTATGGAATAAATACAGATTTTATTAGCAAATGCAGTTTTTTAAGTCTACAATGAGAAGGCTTGTATAAGACTGTACACATTAAAGCTTTGTCTGTTGAGTGCATTTGTTTGATTAAGTGCATCTTTCTTTGACAGTGTAAGCAACTGTCAGATGAAACTGATAACAGTTGTTTCTTCCCACTGTTCTGTTTATCTCTGCCTGCAAAATGCACCTTTTTCAGCCTATAGTATTATTGATTTGCTTTAAACTCCACCCAAAGCAAAGATGACCTCAACATTTATGTTCTTGAGTTGAGTCTTCTTGGCCTGTGTTAGTGAAAGGAGAATTTACGTTTCTCCATGATATGACACAGTGTAATCTGTCTTTCTCTATTACAGGGCTGCCAGTGGTGACTAAATAGGCGACTATTGCTACTATTTTTTATGATAGGCGACTATGGCTACCAGGGCTTGAAAAATACCATGCCTGGGGAATGTTAATTATTGGCCTGGGCAAGTAAAAATGAAATCTAGTTTCCCGGTCAAGCAACTAGATTTAAAGAAAAAAAAAGTTAGGAATGGAGAATTTTCTACTGTAGAAAAAAAAAGACGGTCATCGCATGATTTTCATTTTACTGCAAATCTCCAGAAGTTGTATTATTGTTACAGAATGAGTGCCAAGGCTAGGGGAATAGCGCTTCTTTATTTATATTGTACTCTAGGTCCAGAAATTGGGGCCATACATAGTTTTGCTCCAGAAGTCGTTTACAGGTAATAACAGGATGTGTGCCTCTGATGAAATCAGCCTCTGGTGTTTAGTGACAAAATGCGCAAACTACCAGGAAACAGGAGGACGCCGCAAAAGAAACGTAGTTTATAGGGAGTGACAACGGAATATTTATTGCACAGCCGGGTGAGGTTGGGAAGAAATTATTTATGTGTGATATATAAATGAAGGCATTCCAGTAACAAAATTTATAGCATTAAATGCAAAGGCACAGGAGGTTTTCAAGGCTATAAACTGCTGTACATTTAACTGTGATTATTTAATTTTTCTGCAAAACACAGGACTTATTAAAAATTCTTGAACGTGGCATCATCACTAAATTTCTCAAATGCCATCTATTACATTTCTTAAAACTTAAGATATATGCATTTTGAATACAGACACTTTAAAATGGCAATGCAAAAGATGTATAAAAAGTGTATCATAATTTTTAACTTTAAAAAATGAGGCTTCTGTTTTGTTACTTTAAAAGATAAGTTTTTTTTTGGGCATGTAGATTTTACTTCTGGGCAAGTAAGTATTTTCTGCACATGCCCAGCTGGGCATGTAACTTTTCAGATATTTTTCAAGCCCTGGCTAAAATAGTTGCTTTTGGCTGTTTTTTGTTATAAAAAACAGCCAAAAGCAACTATTTTCAGAAAAACCTTGAGCTATTTTAATTGTAAGGCTACTATAAAAAAAACGTAATTTGTGTTGCGTTTATCGATTTGCTTTTATAACATCAGTTTTAATATTGATACACGTGAATATCAACTTTCATATTGATATGTATATGTCGAATCCATGGTTCATACGCATCCTGGAATTCCATCTATAATGTTATAGCTCTGTATATCCAACTATAGAACTCACTGTTGAAATAGAAAAAAATGCCTTTTTGGATGTACATGTTATCAAATCCACAGATAAGTTACTATACAGGGTTTATCGGAAAAGTTCATTTGTTCCGGTCCTAATCCCGTACAATTCAGCACATCCTTATCCTCAAAAATGCAATAGTATAAAAACCTTAATTAAAAGAGCATATATGCATTCTGAAAATAGTCAGTTCATCAATGAAGAAATCAAATTCATAAAAAAAATTGCAGGCAGCTTTGGTTATCCTAACCATTTAATAAAAAAATGGGACGCAGAAGTAATAAAGAAAATAAAAAATAATGCTGTAGTAAATAAAAAAGAAGTCAAATATTTAAATAGTTTTCCTTACATTAAAGGTACTACCAATGAAATTAATAATATTTGTAAAAAGCATAACATTCAAATTGGAGGAAAAGTAAATACCTTCAAAAATATAGTAATAAAAAATAATGAAAAAATAAAAATGTTAGAAAAAGCAGGTATTTACTCAATTCCTATTACTGAAAATCCTCCAATGGCTTATATAGGAAGTACCAAAAATAAGCTTAAACACAGATTAAAACAACACATAAAAAACTGGCAGAAAAAAGAAGAAAAAACAGCACTTATTCAATACTGTCTGGATAACCAAAAATATCCTAAATTAGAAAATATAAAAATCATTAAATGCTGTAAATCCGAAAAACACCTCAGAATAGCAGAGTCGGTAATGATTGAAAAAAATAGGACAAAAGTTTGCAACCATAATGACCCTAATATTTTGAGAAACAGCTGGAGAAATTTAATTAAAATTGAGCAAAAAAATGAAAAAGTTCGAAAAATGAGATCACTGACCAACAAGAGATGGCGCCACAACGCCCAAGAAGAAGCGATAGCCGATGACGGAAGCAGCCCGCGAGAACCACCGAAATGCCCAGCTGACACGGTCCGTGCTAGTCGGAGCAAAACGTCCCCTCGAAGACAGTAATGGAGTATTACCGAAAGTACTAGGGTTATGAATAAGTATTGAAGTAAATGAGGATGCAGCAAAGGAAAAAAAACTCATTTGGTGATGAGGCAAAATAAATTCCAAAGGAAAAAAAAGAAGTGGACCCGTGGCCAAATGAAAACCCCCGTGCCGCATCCACATAACGGAAATATGAATTGAAAGCCAAGCCCCACGTGCGGTAAGTGTTCATCGAACTTTACCAACTAAAAGTGAAGTTCAAAAATGCAAATGCATTAATGCACGTTAAAAAAAAAAAAAAATATAACTTCCAATATCGGAAGTAAATTAAAACTGAAGGCTTAAATTTTTTCTTAATGCATAGGCTAAATTTCTGACAGTATTTATGGTAATGTTGTGTGTATCTTATTTTTGTTAAAGTGCTATAAGCTACAGTAATGTAAAAGTACATTGGCTTCCTGAGTGTTATCTTTTTTAATGAAAATTTATTTTGCTTCTTAAGTACTTAAAAAAATGTTTTCACTTCCTAAATTTACAGGCTCTCTTGTGCGACCAAAACTTGTTAGGAGTGTTCACTACTGTCCTGCTACTAAGAAAACTATGGAGCGTCGCTATACTGATATAACAAGCTCTGAAGCTTTTCCTAGTTCAGCTGTTTATCCAACAAAGGTAACAAAGCACACTTATCCACCTCCTTCATTTAGTTGAGATAGCCATTAAATGTATGTTAATCTAAGACTTTAGTTGACATGAGTTTGTGTTGTTATGGCTATATATTAAATTGCTAGATCACTTTTGTGGGATGGAAGCATATGTTGAATGAATGTGTTTGAATCAAGTTTTCTTGAAGAAGGTGCAGTCAAGGCAAGAAATCATTTGTATTCAATGGAGCTGTCATAGGTAGGGTTATGGAAATTTCCACATGCTTCGTATAAGACAACTGCTTCGTTCCTTTGGTAAAGTGTTCTAGTAGCTCCTTATAGAAAAGGGACAGAACGTTTTGTAGAAATATAATATTTGTTCCTTTAATTTCACATCATGCTTGACAGGAAACTTTCCTCAAAATATTAAATAAAAGTAAATAAATAAATAAATTGATGTAACAACAGATTTTCTAGAAGGCCATAACCATTGATATGTAAGAATGGAAAGAAAAATTGGTTATTAAATTGTGTGAATGCTATTCCATGCGTATGATCAGAGCTATAATTTTTTTAATCTATTGTGTTATTTTGTAATACTTTCTGTACTGCCAAGGAAAAGGAATGTTCATTCTGAAGCAGATTGACTTTGCGGAATTCTGTCAGTGATAGTGACTCATAGTGAGAAGGATTAGCAGTGAAACACGTAACACACAAAAAATGAGAAGAATTCTTAATATCATCATATCACGCATAAGTTACGTTAAAATTATAAGTGGTGGGACGTTTCGGTAGTGACTATTACCTTCATCAGCCATGGAATGACTGTTTGATGAAAGTAAAAGTCACCATTTCATGGTTGATGAAGGTAGGAGTCACTGCCAAAACGTCCCACCACTTATAATTTTAATGTAACTTATGCATTGTATGATGATATTAAGAATTCTTGTAATTTTTTAGTGATAGTGAAAAGAAATTACTCTTTGATTGCTTATTATTTGTGATATTCTTTTTGTTTTTCTTTAGTAAGATAAACAAAAGGAAAATTAAATTCTTGAAGAAGCTTATTAAATTCTTTCAGTTAGCACCGGATCATTTATTCTTTCAACATACACGAAACATCTTAGAATATTTGTCTCTCCGTACTAACACCATTTTGTTTCGCATCACACTGCAAAACATCTTTCTTGTGAACACCTTCAAAATCAGGCTTGTAAAAAAACCCCAGTAGCGTAATGCATTTCATCAGCACACAAATAACAAGTGTCTTTTCTCTAAAGTACCTGGGTTTCACTACTATAAATCAGAGTAGGACCAAGTACTCTTCTATACATAGCAATACTAGAACTTTAGTTGGCAACCCATCACTTCTGTGAAATCCTCTTAAAGCAGTTTTGACTTTCAAAACTAAATTCACTAGTCTCCTTATTTCACCATCTGTTCTGTTTTCTCAGTCAAATGTGTTTACTGTCTGTACCATTCAGACATATTGTATTTAGTACTAATATGATCTCAATCAACAACCATGACTAGATTTTTTTCTTATACCCAGTTCAAATTTCATACACAATTTATGTATCCTAGACAACATACTCAATATGAACTTTTTCTTTAGGCAACAGAACTGTGTCATTTGCATATAACAGTCTACATTCAGAAATGTCAACACTAAGGCATCAATGAAGTATTTGTAATATAACATTTGAAATTAACTCTTATGTTTTTAAATTACCCAAAATAAAATTATTGCATGGGGGTTTTGGTAGGGACTGCTACCTTCATCAGCTGTGGAATGTATGAGATGGTAACTCTTGTTGACTCAAGTGCTGCCAGATTTGAAAATGGATTTCCAAATGACAGGAATATGACATGGCGAGTCTGAGTTGCAATTGTTATGGGAAAGTAAATTTTGTTACTTTCACAGTACCTAAATGATTTATGATTAATGAAAATGCAAGACGTTTCATATTTTCCCAGTCAGGTGCAGCAGATATGACAATGATGCAGAGCTTCCAACTATACGGATTTGCAGCTGACTATATGGCATTATGGACAATACTAAAAAATTGCTCTCCATCAATCCACCGTGAAGAATGCATGAATTTCAGTTTTACTCCTGATCAATCACTTTTTGCACCAGATGACCAAAGGTGCCAGAACTTTGAAGTTTGCCCAGAGACGAGACTATCTTTTTGTGAATGATGGAGTTTTTGTTTCATTGAGATGTTCAACTATGACAAAAATGTATTATTCCAAGACTTATGATCTTTCAACAAGTTGGATATCTTGATTTTGATGAAATTTGCCAATAAATTTCTCTTGCTTTGCTGTTCTGCTGAGTTTTCTTATTGATTGCATTAGTAATTCGATGAAATTAATTTTGTAGCCTTTGGAAAATGGTTTATATTTAGCACTAACACTGATTTCCAGTATATGGCTGATATAATGCTGTTGGCCTGTACATTTCTGACCTGTAGTCTCATCAATAGTAATCATTCCCCATCATGAATTTAAATAGATCAATTTATACAGAACAGTGTCAGAAATATGTAACCCCTGGACATGAATGTTAAGAATTGCAGCAGCATATAACAGGATTTGTCACAAATGCTTCCTGTAGCAGCCGACTTCGAACCTGAGGGCAGAAGCATTACATGGCTTTGCAAAAGTGTCACAATATCTTGAACATTAGTGCAACATAAAACTCTTTTCCCTTGGCTACAGCATTAATATTTTAAAATCACCATTGCAGAAGATACCTCCAATCACTAAAATGGATAAAGTCACTGATAATTTTTGTCAAAATAAAGTGTTTCTAACTTCTGCAAGATAAACCCAGGATCTTCTTTAGATTCTCAAATCTACAAATTGGAAGTAGGCAAATTGAGCTTGTGTATTTTCATAGCATTTGTTTTGCTTTTGATATCATGCATTTGTTTTGCTTTTGATATCATGCATTTGTTTTGCTTTTGATATCATGCATTTGTAATTCTCACTTTTCTTATTTATCTAATATGTTAGTAAAGCTCAGAAGTGTTGGAAAAACAGGGTTAATTCAGTATTTGCATGATGCAAATTTATGATGGAGAATGACAACGAACAATGGTGCAGACAGTTTGTTTGGGTATAGTACTCTAAAAAAGCGTAACCAATTTAAATTCTGAATTTGAGAAAAATAATGTTTCCCAGCAAAACCACCCGTTTTTGCATGTTATAGTGTTAACACAGTGATGTGTTTAAAAGCTGTAGCTAGGTGGTGTATGGATTGCAGCCAACAATAGTTTTCCAAGAATGTTTGAGCAGTTTTGAAGGAGTTTTTTCCTTTTGAAAATGAGGAGAATTAAATCAGTAATGCAAAATCCATTGCATAAATAATGAATTTCAGGAAACAACTAAAAGTCTGCTATATAAGCAATCCAGTATTGGCTTTTAAATGCATTCTAGGCATTACACCACTGACAAGCAGTCACTTTTGTGCCCCTACCAGGTATTTCTATTTCTATGGTTTTTTTTAATGTATGAGGAAAATGAAAAAAGAAGTTGACAGCTCTGCTGCCTTGCCCAAAATAATGCTTGCAGTGTTAACAGTTCCCTGTAGCAATGCACTTGAAAAAAGAATGTTTAGCATTGTAAGAAAAAATATCACATACTATGCTAAATCCAATTCAGCATAGTTGAAACATCACTGTCTGCACAAGTTATTGATTTTCATTTGTATTTTTCAACACTAGACTCTTTTGTACATGGAACAATATTTTCCCAACACTTGTAACTCTGACTCACCATGCATATTCTTATTTGGAAATTCATTCTCAAATCTGGCAACACTAGAAACAATTACGAAATGTGCAATTCATGAGACAAACCTTAAGGGTTGTCTTATGTTATAAATGTGCTTTAGACTAAATATACATAATATTTAAGGTATTATTACCTGAAATTGGCAAAGTATTTCACACATTGTTGCTCCATGAGGCACATGCTCCCAACCCGAGAGAGGTCTATTGTTATGGTTTTTTTCGGTTAGTTAAAAAAACTTTTTTTTTTTCATAAATGAAACAAAATGTTTTATTTATTAAAAAATTTTTTTTAACTGAAGTGCATAACTTATACAAAAATATATATATTTTTTGATAAATGAAACAAAATGTTTGTTTTATTAATTTTTTTAACTAACCAAAAAAAGAACCATAACCAATAGACCTTTCTCGGTCTGGGAGCACGTGCCTCACGGAGCAACAACGTGCGAAATACTTTGCCAATATCAAGTAATAATGCCTTAGATATTATGTATATTTCACTAGAAACAACATGTGTTACTACATCATGTTCTCATACATTGCACAGCTGATGAAGATAGGCAGTCACTACTGAAACATCCCATCTAATAATTTTATTTCGTGAATCATAATAACATAGAGTGTAATTTCTGTTATATTCGGAATAGTTCTTCATGAATCTCTTTAGTGTCATCTTGTTACGTGGATTTCTGCCATTCCTTGTCATTATCCAGGAATGTTATTTTTAGCTTTGTATTTCTGTGTATCCATAAATATTTTGAAAAAAGACCAGAGAGACAATATAATCATGTTTGACTTCACCAATATTACACCAACTGGATGAATCGCCATTTGTTTGCACACAGACTGTACTGCCACTGTACATAGCTTTAATACTCACCCACTTATCCAGTGATTTTCCAGGATCTTCCACAAATGTACCCTATTTACTGTATTGCTGGCTGCTCCAAATATGCAAATGCATTAAAAAAATTTCTTTCCATATAGGCATACTTTTCAGTCAATGTAGGTAGTGCAGTGATTTGGTTAGTACACTTGTGTTATTCATAAACACACTCTGTACATTTCGTATACCTTCTGATGCAAGGCTGTAACTAGGGGGGGGGTTGGTCGCTAGTCTCCCAGAATGGTAGGGTGTATAAAATTGAAATGCACAACATATGAATAAATTTACTGAAAATTGTCACTGAAAAAGAAAGGTATGCACTTCAGTATTTCAAAGCGTTGTCCTATTGTTACGATTACTATGTGATAATTCATTTTTCATTCTGCATTTCCACGGAGTGCTATGATGTTATTGTTCACATAACTCTTACGTTTTACGTGATATTTACAGTTGTTGGCTCTTGAGTATGTGCCATGTTTTTACATTTTTGCTAAAATTGTGTCAAAAATCAGAAGTGCAATTTTTGAATGATCATAATACATTCCTCTAACAGAGATATGAGAAAGTATAAGTTGCATACTATTTGAGTGGGAGTATGGAGAACTTTTGAACTTGAGGGGATGTAATTTCAAGTCTTGTCTCTGTCAGGCAAGCAAAGTTTGCTCCAGCCCTAGTCTTATAGTTCTGAAACAGTTTTCTGTTTTTATAAAAAAGCCAAGTTTATCCTATCCATTCTGTCATTCTAATTTTCCAGTTAAGCCTTACTGAGGAAAACCAGCTTTGGTTTGCTTGATTCATCCTGAAAAAATGCCTTTTGCTGTGTACTTATATGTATTCTTCTTTCTTCTGCTCCACAGCTTTTTTTTTTTTTTTTTTTAATCAGGCTATTTTTCTTAGCTTCAGTTATAATATTATCCATCATACCACACACCTTGTGGACAACACAGCTTTAAAACATGTCCACTTTTCTAGATCACTTTCACAACCAACCAGTTCAGTCTTTCATTGAGCAGCTCTGACTGATATTGATGCTTATAAGAAAGCTTTTCAGCTTATATTTTTTCATTACAAGTACATTCCTGTTCCTCTTTCTTCATCCCACATTGTTTCCTTTGTGACTAAAATGTAATTAATGAACTCTGAATAAAGCACTTTTAGTCACATTTGTGTCAAACTCTAAAAATCTTAGGTGCTGGTCATACATGACGTAATCTACTGTAGGTTTCTGTTCCATTGCATAATTTCCCTAGGCATACGTTTAGGTGTAACATGTGCTGATAAAATCAGGTGCAAATATAAACAATAGTACATCTAGTAGTTGGTGCATGAACTTAGTATGGCACAGTATTTTTATTTTATTTATTTATTTTTTGCTGAGAGTGGGGGGAGGTATTAAAGAAAGGAATCTATTTCACCTGATGTGTTATTTCTTTTAGTATTGCAGATTCATCCTTTGTTGGAGTGTTCAGGAACACAACCTAACATACATTAGGGCCCTACAGTGATTTTCTTTTTTAATTATTGTAGTTGGTGCAGTGCGGGGCGAAAGGTGCGTTTTAAGATCAGTATTAAAATTGTGCAATCTATCACATAAAATACAAGTGAAATAATACCTGCAGAGAGCCAATGGCAAAAAAAAAAAAAAAAAAAAGAACAATGGTTAACTATTAGTTTTAATAAATAAAACTAGACAAAGCAAGTTCGATAAGATTGTATGCCCAACATTACATGTTCATGTAGTGGTTTTTCTAAGTGGTCTTATCTGTAATATCTGCTCCTCATTTTCTGGCTTGCCTTTTGTTTGATTCATCACGAAACGCATCAATTTCTATTATAGCTCATACGAATTTTGTTGCAGGTCCTGGAAAACATGTTTCTTCTGTGGTTTTCACTACTTTTCTAAGAATTATTTGCATTGCACATTTTAAGAATTCATCTGGAGTTACATAAATTAAAAATTATTATTTCTTAAATTTGATTTGTTATGTATTTTTTTTTTTTTTTATCTGGTTTAGGATGAAGATGGCAACCTGTTAGAAACTGAATTTGGATTATCAACATACAAAGATCATCAAACATTTGTTATTCAAGAAATGCCTGAGAAGGCTCCAGTTGGTCAGCTTCCTCGATATGTGGATATCATTGCAGATAATGATCTAGTTGATTCTTGCCAGCCTGGTGATCGTGTTCAAGTTGTGGGAACTTACCGATGTCTGCCCAGTAAAAGAGGAGGATATACAAGTGGTATTTTTAGGTATTTTGCATTTTATTTATATTTTATTCCTTTTTGAGTGGTCAATTTGGTTTTGTTTCAATGTTCTTAAAGATTATAAACAGCATATGAAAAAACACCATGCAAATTTCATGCTAACTATAATGAAATGATGTAAACATTACTTGTCAAACATTCAAACAGTCGTGATTCCAAACCTATGTTACACTTTAATCACTATGTTTAAAATGACAGGTTAAAAACTTTAAAAAGATAACATTAAAATTCGAGATCTTTCGAAGGAAAAGATAACATTAAAATTCGAGCCTTCATCATCAGGAAATGAACACATGTAGTGTTTAGCAAACATCCAATGAGTTATATAACTTATTTAAAAAATGACGACATCCATTACACATGCGCATGCCCAATGTGTTGCAGTGGGCTCCATTAGGTTAGCGCTCAACATTAAGTTGTGGGGGTAAACAGAGATGCCAAGAACTACGGGAAAAGCTCTTGTACTACGAAATACGGAAAACCGTGATTTTTCTACGGAAAATTAACGGAAGTTATTAATTTTTATTTTGCTTGTTCCCCTTCCCAACGCAACGGCGGCCACTTGACGATCTGTCATTCGTCTTGCTTGCGAGTCATTCTAAGTGAAAACCCTCCCTCCCCAGCATGCAACATTCTGGGGACGTTGAGCGTAGTTCGCTTTGGTGGATGTGGGCGGAGTTCGGCCTGAAGCTCTTTCGCAGTGCAGCGACAAGCTGTTGAAAATCGTTTGGTGCAGAACGTGAGTGTCATTGCCTTGCATCGGAGTTGGTTTTTTTAAATCGTGGGTCGACCATTCATGTCAGTAATTACTATTTTGAAGATTTTTTCTTGCGTTGCAGAAAAGTATGCTTGGATTTCATTGCCGAGTTCGCCAAAATGCGTAACTACGCGTCTAGTACGCATCGAAATGTTACCAACGCGTAAAAATATGCATCGGGAATTTTTCACGCCGCCTAGAAATACACGTCGTGAAGCGTGTAAAGTATGCATCAACACGTAAAAATATGCATCGAGAAACGCGTAAAATACACAACAACGTGCAAAAACACACGTCGAGAAACGTGTAAAACTATGCATCGAAGAATTTTACCAACGTGTAAAACTATGCATCGAAGAATTTTACCAACGCGTAAAAATATGCATCGGAACAGCATTTCGCCTTTCAAAAACGGAAGTGAACGAAATAAAGATTTCTTCTGTAATCGTAATTTCGTATTCCTGCGATGTTGCCTCTGTCCAGTATTGTTGTTATACATAATTTTATTCCATAAATCTTTGTATTTCACTTTGAAAATGGAGGGAACATTTCCGAAAACGGAAATTCGCCGGCGCAAAAATTCCTGTGTAATCTTTGGCTTCGAGGAATTTCTGCTTTTTTGGCGTAATTTGGGTTATCCTCGAGATCGATGCATAACTGAACAGAAACTTTGAGGCAATTGATAGTGGTGAAGGATGCTTTCCGCCTGAAACTTTCGAAAACGGAAATTTTGCCTTTCAAAACTTTCGGAAACAGTGAAGATTTCTCCCGTAATCGTAATTTTATTTTTCACGCAATGTTTCCTCTGCCTAGTATTGTTGTTAAATTTCATTTTATTTCGTAAATATTTGTATTTCATCTTGAATATGGGAAGGGAAATGTCAGAAAACGGAAGTCGGACGTAGCAAAGGTTTCTCCCGTAACTGTAATTTTTTTCCCCGACAATGTTCCGAACGCGTATCCTGTGTTCTTACATATTCCCCCCAAAAAGGTTTGCATTTTAGTCTGATGGGGGGGGGGGGGGGTCCGAAAACGAAAGTGACAAAGCTGAAAAATTTGTAAGAATTGATGCATGATATTCAAAAGCATTCATATTCTCCAAGTTACACTACCTTTTATCTAAAATAGTGAAAGCTATCATGCATTCATGGTCCTCAAACTGAAAGTTCTTTCAGCATGATGAATAAAATTGTCATGGCATCCAAGGGGTTTGTGAAGCCTACTCTCATAGCTGATGGTGATGTTGAGCTTAATTTTTCAGATAACAGTTTTTCAAAAAAGAAAAATCAGAAAGGACACAACTGGTAATTGGAGTAAAAAACAAGAATGTATTAAAGCGAAATCATTTTAAATGAAAATGAACTTTCTAAGTTCTATACATCTGTCGGAAAATTTCACATTGAAGAATGTTCTTATATTCAAGAAAAGATACTGATCTATGATGAATTCTTAAAACATGCAGAAGTAGTAGATCCTTCACTTAGAGCCATAACATCATTTACTTCTGTATTACACATAGTCAAACACCTTCCATTTATAATAACTGAAAATGAACTTGATATACTGGAAGCGGAATTCCTTTTTATCAAGCTGACAAATTAGAGACCATAGCAGTAACGGATAGAAAAGATGTCACTTGGTCAGAAATCTCAAAATTAAGAGGCTGTAATGGAGCGGTTAAGTATACTATTCTCTCGAAAGTAATGTTTGCAATACTTGTAGTTCCACACTCGAATGCTGCGAGTAAGAGAGATTTTAGTTTAGTGCAAAAAAATCAAGCCTGTTTCCAACCTAATATAGGTTTAGAAACTATAGAAGCACTTCTTATTGCAAAAATGAATATGTTCTCATCTGGGCAAGTGTGTTAAAAAAGATTTTCTGCTGAGGAACTGAAATCTGCAAAACACTGTACAGCGAAATCACTAAAGAAAGCTGTTTAATCAATTGTTTGTTGTGTAAAAAAAATGTATCAGTCATGGTGTATATTATTTTCCATGTGAAAAATTTGGAATATTTTGATGCAGATTTTCATGTATATAAATGAATAAGTTAGTAAAAAAATGCTAATTAAATTAAATGAGTTGTTTTCCTCGGTTAAAATTATTCTTTTTGGTATGACTACTGAAAAATGACCAAAACTACTGAAAATTTGTACGAGTACTACTGAAAATATCTGAAACAGGTTGGCATCTCTGGGTAAAGATAAATTAATTGGTGTCATACAATTAGTAACATAGGTCAGTGATACAAATTTTTTAAGTAAAGGTAACCAAAATTGAGGAAGTTTGCATGGTGCTTCATCATTACAACATACAAGATGCAATATATAAATGTACATTGCCTTAACCATCAAAGTCATAGTCTTATTTTTAGGTGTCACGGGCAGTTTTATGTTTGTCCATTCGGGTTGATGAGTTCCATTGGACACAAGATATGATAATGCTGTAGATTGTGATTTCTATCGTACATATGTTCAGTCCTTTTTATATGAACTGTACGCATTGTAGAGCCTATATAAAGTTTATCGTTTTGATCTGGAGTTAAAGATTTTTAAGTCATTTGATTATAAACAGACTGAGGAATCATTACCCTAGCTTTTCTTAGAACATAATTATTTGCTAGGCAGCAAGCAGTTAGAGTGCTGATTACTTTTCAACAGGGTATGGTTTTAAGCCTCAGTTAATCAACAGATTCTGTATTTGTTACATAGCTGTTGCTTACTTACCCTCTGGAGATGTTGCTTTAAAATTTTTACTGCTACTTGTAACTCCCAACATTTTCATAGGGCTCTGATAAACAAAGAATGCTTATCAGAAATGTGGAAACAGTTGTACACGCATTTGTATAAGTGAAACAATAATCAATGTTATTTTATCAAAAATATCCTGAATTCCTTGTGGCCCACTGTGAGGTAATTTGTCTTTTGAAAGCTTTTAAAAATCTGTCTGCATTTTCTACTTTTATTGCACCTAGCTTTTGCTTTACAGCCTGGTACATTAAAATGTAGCATCATTAGATAAATTCTTATCTGCCATATGTCCCAGCTGAACAAACCACTCTTAAAGGTGTTTCCATCCATGTTATGTATGAATTGAGTACCAAATAGCATCACAGAATTAATGAAACTCTTAATTCAAGCTTCACATTTTTGTCAGATTCTCTTGTGACTCATTCCATTTACCTTTTAATTTTGGTTCACATCCTTAACTAAAGAAAAAAATTACTTTAGAAAAAGTTCCTTTGTAATTTCCACGAATGTTTTAGGTTTTGAAAATAGATTATAGGAAATCCTTGCTTAGTGTCCCTTGCCTTTGCAGATTTTTTGTGTTTTGTACTTCAACATTAAAAAGGCAGAATTTATATGCACAGGTCACTAGGGATAGCTGAAGTCCTGTAAGTGGTAGCTCATGTTGGGTGTAGATGGTCAGGCTGTTGTTGGTGTTTCTGTTGTGGTATCACATACAGTCTTATCAAAACAGCTCTATTACTGTTTTACCCCCTCCCCCACTCCACACACACTTGTTGTAGTAATTGTACTTAATATCCTGCTGGATTGAGTAGTTCCGTAATTGTACTTCTGACTGAAGGAAAACATTCACTAACTTAATGTACTCAAAGTTTATTCGTCACATCAGAACACCAATTATTAGATGAAAAGGGCACACATTGAATTCACAATCCAATGCATGCTTTTGTGTGTGTTTCCACTTTCTATACTTCTTGTTACATAATAAAATATTACCCTCTGCTGGCTGAAACATAAAATCAAATAGAACAGTAAATCATAACATTCTCCCTTCCCCAAAATCACAGTCTTTAAACATTTTGGTCTAACAAGTCTGGTAGGACTGACACCCTGACTGCAGTGAAGGACATTTCTATTTCTGATTCTGGAGGAGCATTTGGTCCTTTCCCAGGGTTGGCAACAGCTATATATTTCGAAGCTGGATTAAGTAGTTCCGAATCTCGGACGCCAGACATCTGGTGCCTGTTGCATATTTGATTAATGTGGTGTCAGACTACACCACCTTTGATAATCATAATTTGGTACGATACAGGCTAGAATTAAATAATGTAGGTAGGTCTTTTCCTATAGTTATGGAATGGACAGGATTATTGGAATTGTAGAAGTTAGAATTATTCTGACTTGAGTTCTTTATTGGCATAAAGCACCTACATGTGCTATTCCCTGTGATCGGCAATAAGATTCAGATGAATGTGATCTAGATCCATCTTCAACCCATTAACAATTCTGCTGCACAAAACTTTGTTGCAAAAGAGGGAGTAATATGCTACTATAACAAGAAATTTGCTGAACTTTTTTTAGTTCCCTGCAGCAATTTGTCGTAATGTATCTTTGGAAGTCTGAACCATTCTCTCTGTTTGACTATTTCCCACTGGAGAACAGGAAGTTAACACTTGTTGAATAGTATTAACCTGTACAAAAGAGCTATACTCAGACGATGTGAAAATTACTCACCGTTATCAGATACCCTACATCAGGAATACCATTTGTACTAAAAATTTCTTTTAAAGCATCAATAGTCACTGCAATTGTAGTAGAGGGCATATGTTAAACTTCTAAGCATTTTGAAAAAGATTCTGCTGCAATAAGAAACATATGCCCATGAAATGGTCCTGTAAAATTAACATGCAAATAAGACTAGGCAGTACTAGTAATTTTCCACGGATAAACAGGTGCTCACTGTGGAGCATGCCTCGTTTCTTGGCATGTCATACAATCTTTAACTTAATTTTCAACACCTGACCCTATAAATGAGATGGAGAATTATGGTTTTTAACAAATAAGCAGTGAAACAGTAATTCATTATTACTAAGTGCAAATGCCCCTCTCTTAGAGTGTTCAATGTGTTCGATATTGTCAAAAATTCAATGTGTATGTTTTTCATTCTTATCCAGTCATGGTCAAATATTGGGAGAGTTAATGTGAAAGCTAGGGTTTTTTTGTTTTGTGTTGAAGCTGAGATCTACTTCTTCAGTACTAGACAATTTGAAAAATATAAATAATGTACCTTAGTCAGAAATATATAAATTGTCAGTTTAGTTTGTAGCCATCTGTTGGCAAGTGGGTTGATTCATCTTCAATGTCATGCTTCGTCCTTGGAGGTAGAGAAATTCACAGCATCTTTTTTGACTTCCAGTGATCTAAACCTCTTAAAGAAATGAGCTGTGGAGCTAGGTCAAGAATAAACTCGTGGTGAGGAAGCTGTGTTTATCGATGTGCTTATCAATCCTGAGTTAGCATTGAAGCATTACAGTGTTTACCTGCTCCAGTTGTACTGAGTAAGGGTTGTTCACGGAGAGCTAGTTTGAAGTGCATGATACCTTCAAAATTCCACTTAACACAGAACACTGCCTTGGTTTTGTTTCATCCTCTCTTTGGCATGGATGGGAAGTGCAGGTAGACTCGGGTTAAGCCACTGCTTTTGTCTGTTTGAATTGTTGGCATAGATGCATTTTTCATCATGCATAACAATGTGCTTGATGAAAAGATCACATGGATTCACAAGAAATGCCTGCAGACCTCAATGAGATGGGTGGCTTTTTCAACTGTCAGTTCTTGCAAAACACTTCAGCAGCTCCTGGCTACCTTACTGATTAATTGCAGATAGTAGATTGTAGTTGCTTGTGGGCATGCAAGCTCATACAAGAGCCTGCATGTGCTCTTTGGTGGATCGGCATAAACAGTGTGCCACAGAATTGGATATCTCAACTGTTGGTTACTTTTGAGGCTTGTGTCATGACCTTTAAACTTTTTAAAGGAAGCTTGAACAGAGTGGGTGGAGATTATTCCCTTGTCATCTTCTCATATTTCTTAGGCCACTTCAGTGGTTTTAAATCCATTTTTCAGCAATGACATATGACTGCATGGATTTTAACTTGCAAAAAACATTTCAAACACTAGATACCACAACTAATATTTATAATAGGCATGAACAGACAGCCGTCTTTATATCTTGTTTTGATCATATGTGCATAGGTATGCAAATTCAATACAGTGACATGTTAGCATACAAGCTTTGGATAGCAAAAAATGCACAGATTTATAAATCACCCTAGCTCTCTCACTCTGAAATGATAAAATATTACTTTCAAGATATATCTTAATAAGGGAATGAAGGACAAATTATCTCCATAGTTATAACTATGTTCCATGAACCTTTTATCTCTTCTTAATGCATAACCATAGCAAGAAAGCTAGTCTTATTTAGACATTTCTGAAACATCAGTCATTAGTTGAATCACCTAAATGAAATTTTACCTTGTGCATGGTATTAGTTGGTTCAAAGTTAACCATTATAGTAAACGAACTTTGGAAATCTGAGGTATATATGTATTTTTTTCATAGAACAATGCTTTCAGTTTATTTGTTCACTTCCTGTGTTATAATTGCTAAAAAATACAGGGGTGCCTTCAAGATATATTAATTGTGGCTGGCATCTGGTTAGTTTTTGTCCCACGACTTTGCAAAATTCCTTACATAGATGGGCTTGCTGTTGTGAATTGTTATCTTTCCACTGACTTTTATTTTGTGTTATTTTAATCTGTCAGTTTTTTTTTCGTGTCGCTGTTGAGACAGTTACTCCATTCCACGTTAGGTCTTCTACTCTGCTTTAATGGTAGGTAGCTCCATAGTTATAATTTTATATGTTCTGTGAACCTTTTATCTCTTTTTAATGCATACCCATAGTAAGAAAGCTAGTCTTATTTGGAAATTTCATGAACATCAGTCATTATAGAACAAAAGTAGTATGAATTCTTTTGTTTTTGCAAGAAATGAATCAAAGAGTTGAATTTTAACAATACTGTCCTGTTTCCTTCTTGCTAGCTAAAATGCATCAAAAGTCAACAAGTCTTAAATACTATTTTTCTCCAATTACAACCTTCCATCTACACCTCAAACATCATGAAGTCTTTCAGAGAATGAAACAGAAATATGAGCCTGGTCAATTCTTTTAAAATATGTATTCTTGCTGCGGTTGTGTGTGTGTCGAGTGTAAGCATTCTTTTTTGTGTGCAAAATGCACTTAACTTTATTATATTGCAGATAAATGTTTCAGCAGAAAGATTCTTCCATTTATTATTTTCCTTGAAGGCAAACAAGAAAAGAAAATATATGCAGTATCAGAGTGGCAGAATGTAAATGTATGCGCATACGCTCGATGCTGATAGTTTCCAGATAATTTTTGCTCATAGATTTAAAAATATATATATATTTACAAAAATCAAAACACTTACTCAAGGCTTTACTCAGGTTAATATACTTAATTCTATTTTAACTTGAAGAACGTTCAATTATTGTTCACATCTTTTGAGTTCTTTTGTTTTTACAGACATTTCTGGCCTCTGGATTTTATCAAGGCCTCGTAATGTATAGGAACTGTATCAAAAGTTTTGTTTACACAGAATTAAAATTTTATTGTCAGGTTCCTCCTGCAGTTGCCAGTTATTAAATTAGAATTTTTCCTTATGTACTTTGTATGTCTACTATTTCTGAATTAAGTTGTTGAAAAAGCTATTTATAATTTTTGAAGGTTCATTAATGGAACTGTTTTTCTGGATATAAAAACTTTCTTTAATGTGTCTCTTGTTTTTATGATGTTTATTGTCCGATATTTTAATATTTTGCCATAAAGGTCCATTTCACACACATTGCTGCACATACATGTAATATTTGTAATGTACTTATTTTGTCCTCATTGGAATATGTAATGTTCTGATAATTTTTTATTGTTTTATTAATTTTTCTTTAAATTACCTTGTTCTGTTGTTATCGTGGTTCTCTTTTCGCAGATTTGCAGCAAGTTTTCTGTTTCAATGGTTGTGTACGCAGATACATTTTATTTTTATACAAGTCTGCAATATATTGATTGTAGTCATATTCTGATTGTAATAGGTATGCTATTATTTGTAAATACAAGTAAGCTCAAATATGTTGTTGATAATATAATTTAATTTTATGATTCACAAATGATTTTTAATTGAAGTTTAGAGTAACTGAACTAAAAAAAATCCATTGTTTTAGGTAAGGAAGAAAACTTATTTTGAAAATAGTTTCCAGCTGATATTGTTGAATTATGCAGTAGCTGTGGAAACTTTTTGTGCTGGGTGTTTATTATTTATACAGGGTATTCAGTTAATGCAGCGACAAACTCAAAGGGTTGTTAGTAGACATCAAGAGGAACAAAAATTGAAATGGTACATGGTGTCACAAACCACGTTTAGTTGGTGAAAATCGCGAATATACGTATGCAGGCTCTGACTCCAGAGGAGAGGGAAGGCGGATGTCAGTTGATCGCTGAATATGTTCGTGGGTTCACTCACTACTGAGCGCCATTGCGGTGGTAGGCACATGTAGCAGTTAGTTGTCGGTTTCAGTGGGGATCGTGATGGCTGACTACATGAACGAGGAATACACTGATATGCATCTCCTTTACGGTCAAGCAGATGGCAATGGACGCTTAGCACAGCGGATGTACCAACAGCAATATCCGAGGAAGCGTTCGCACCATACCACCTTCGCCATGATTGATCGACGACTACGGGAGACGGGGACCTTCCAGCTAGCACGGTGTGATGTAGGGAAACCGCGCATTGTACGCACGCCTCAAATGGAAGAAATCGTGCTGCAACGGTTTGCCGATTCCCCGTCGACAAGTACACGAGCGGTTGCAGCTGAACTCGGTGTTCCGCACACGTCGTTGTGGAATGTTTTGCAAAGTGAAAAGATGTACCCCTTCCACATCTAGAGGGTACAACACCTAACCGAATACGACCATCCCCGTCGTGTACATTTCGTGCGCTGGATGCTTGACGTCACCACACATACTAATCCTGAGTTTCCTGCTATTGTTTTATTTTCTGATGAGGCCAGCTTTACACAAGAAGGCATTGTCAACATGCACAATGCACACACATGGTCGATGGGAAATCCCCAGGCCAGTGTCCCGTGGAAACCTCAACAGAGATTCAGTGTCAACATGTGGGCAGGGATCCTCGGTGATTATCTCTTGGGGCCTTACCTTTTGCTTGAACGCCTGAATGGCGCAACATACCTTGTTTTCCTGCAACACTCCCTCCTGGAATTGCTGCAGAGTGTGCCGGCCGCAGTGCAGCGAGGCATGTGGTTCATGCATGATGGTGCCCCAGCACATTTTCCCCATGAGGTGCATAACCACCTCGATGCTACATACTCAGGGAGGTGGATTGGACACGCCGGATCCGTTGCTTGGCCTCCACGTTCGCCGGATCTCAATCCGTTGGACTTCTTCCATGGGTCACCTTAAATCACTTGTTTATGAGACGCCTGTGGACACACCGGAGGATCTAATAGCGCGGATCGTCGTCGCTGCGGCAAACGTCAATAGCACACCCGGTATCTTCGAGTGCGTCTGGGAATCGTTTTTACGTCGTTGTAGATTGTGCAATGACGTCCGCGGTTGCCACTTCAAACAACACCTGTAATAATTTTGTTCACATCATTCTCATCGTTCCCTTTCCAGCATTGTACTGTGCACAACAATGTAATAATTTCAATGTAAAATTTTTTAACAACACCTGTAATTATTTTGTCCACATCATTCTCATCGTTCCCTTTCCAGCATTGTACTGTGCACCACAAGCTGTGTTATAAACATGCTGTCAAATAAATCTTTTTCCGTCCCCACGTGACGTCAGAACCTGCATTCGTATTTTCGCGATTTTCACCGACTAAACATGGTTTGCAACACCATGTTCCATTTCAATTTTTGTTCCTCTTGATGTCTGCTAACTACCCTCTGAGTTTGTCGCCACATTAACTGAACACCCTGTATATCAAGAAACTGGATAATTTTCTATTTCTAGGACTGTGGTCATAGCCAATAATATCCAGCTGCTAAATAAGGATGTATCTCCCCTAATCACAGCTGAAGATGTGAGCAAGTGCAAAAGATTCTCTAAGGATCATTCGGTAGGTGCAACAGAATTTAAATTATATAGCTTATAATTTGATTCATGTGTACTAACTAGGTTATTCTTATTTTACCCTGCAAAGTTTACTGAATTAGTGCTCTCAAGTTGACTCACTTATCATGTGCATTTTTATGCAAAGTTTTATTGTTCTTCTGTTTTAAATATTGGGTTGTGTAACGAGAAATGTCATTTCTGCACCACGGTTGGTGTTGATGGCGCTGGAGTCGGCGGTAGATGGCATACTAGCAGATGCTGGGCAGGTTATAAAGAGTACTTCGGCCACTGCCACACCCATAAGCTGTGACGGCAGTGTGTGAGTAGTTTTGAGGTGGTGCTGCATGGAAACAACACCGAATAAACATAACTTCCGGTTACTGTACCTGTATGAGTGGAAATTGCGATATAATGCAGTGACAGCCGCGTGCAATGTCAATGAGGCATCTGACAAGGATACCGTTAATAAATGTATGCTGCAGCGCTAGCTCCAGAAGTTTAGAGGTGGAGATATAAACCTCGATGACCAGGAGCTTGGACACCTCGAGTCTATGGTGAATAATGATGAACGACAGGCACTAGTCGAAGAAAACCCACGTCAAATGGTATGAGACCTTTCTGTGCGCCTACAGATCTGCCCGAAAACTGTGTCAAGCCACCTGCGGGCTATAGGGAAGGTGAAAAAGATCGATCAGTGGGTCCTGCACGACTTGCTAGACAAATACAAAGAGCAATGTTTGGAGGTGTGTTCATTATTAGCCACATGCAACGAACCAGACCCGTTTCTGGATCAGATCGTTACCTGCAGTGAAAAGTGGATTCTGTATGAGAATTGTCGATGATCTGTGCAGTGGGTTGATGCCGCTGAACCGCCAAAGAAAATGGCTAAGCCGGCATGACACCCCAAGAAGACTATGGTTATAGTGACTGTGTGGTGAATATCTCGCAGTGTTGTGCACCACAGCTTTCTGAATCCTGGATCCAGCATTATGGCTCAGTCATACTGCCAAGAAATTGACGCCATACCCCAAAAATTGCACAAACAACAACCTGCCTTGGTGAATACAGGGTTCCCACGCAACCTGGAAAACCGGGAATTCTCAGGGAATTTGAAAATTGTTCCAAAAATCAGGGAAAACCCAGGGAAAATTGTGTTTTTCAGTAAAAATCAGGGAATTTTTTTCAGGGAACTATAAAGGCAGGGAATTTTTTATTTTGCCAGAAAAATATTTTGTTTCAGACTTTTGTAAAATATATTTCTGTATTGCTAAGTTTTAAAATAATTCCGAGTTGTTTTATCCTTCGAGGCAACTCCGTAACCCACCCACCGATTAAAGTGCAGCTGTGCAGGGGAGTGCGTCTCTTTGCGGTTTCCCAGTCTCCAGATGATCTAAACTACAACCGAACAAACATACACGTCAAAGCGTGAAAGAAAGCCATTAATCACACACCCATTTCGCAGGCTCTTATCTGCTGGCGTTCGCGAAGAGAGGCAGTCATTTGTTCCTGAGTAGGTGCCCCGGTTCTCTGCGTAGACTGGGAAAAAAATCATGAAGAAGCTATTTCCTCAATTTTTTAAATAACCGACTGAAATTTTTACAGTGGGCAAGATATATGAAAATAACGTTCCATTTTAAATTTCGCCGAAATTCATTGGAAACTTCAGAAGTTGAGCTTTTTTTTTTTTTTTTTTGCCCTTTAGCATGTTCTACGTGTCTTTTATCAAACCGTACAAAAACATTTTATTTTGCCGGATGTTGGTCATCCTAATAACCCCCCCCCTTCCCCTTCAACAGCAGTGTGGATGAATGTTGCAAATTGAGGGCACCTAATTTATTTTGAAAAAGGTTCGTATCACTTACGAACTAAAGCTTCGCTTTCGTAATTCTGTAGCAGAATTGGTATAGTTGGAAAAGTATGTACCTTCAAATGTTAGAACAGGGAAAATATTATGAAATAGGAAGATTCTTCAAAGAGGGGGAAAGATTTATTTTTTTCATAGTACTTACTAGTATTTTGACAAAAAATATATGAAAAATACCATGCAATGAAGCTGGTACTATTGCATACCTACCATATTTCCCAGATTTCACGGCCGTTTTCTAGATTCGTTGTCTTCCGGTTTTACGGCCGGAAAGAGATTTTTTTATTCTGTCATATTTCTATTTCATAATGCATGAAGAAATTTATTTATAGCTATTTTAAGACGATATTCCAATTACTGCAAGAGCTGGCTGGTTGCGAAAAATAGGGTAGTCCGACGCCCGGAACCATAGATTTTCACATCTGGGTCATTCCACGCAAAATCGTCAGATATTGAAATAATTTTCCACCAACACATCTCCGATTCGTGTGATTTTTTTTTTTTTTTTACGGGTAGCTGCCTCCAAGTTATAAAAAAAACCCTGAAAGTTTTCAATTTTTTTTGTTTCTGATAGATTAGAAGATATTATTTTTTGAATTTTTGTGCATATTAGAACCGTTTTCCGTAAAAACGCAAATATCTCCGTTATTTAGAATAAGAAATATAAAATTCATCATTCTCTCGTAATTTTTCCCAAGGTTTCTGCTTATACATAGGAAAACCAAAAAAAAAAAAAAAAAATTGCGAGAACAAAAGTTAGACAGGGTAGAAATTTTCTTGTAATCGTAAATTCTTCTTATTGCGTTGCTGCACTTCACAAGATTTGCATAAATTATTCATTTCACATCTTTACCCTCATATTGCCGAAAAAAAAAAAAAAAATCTACCTAGTTACTACTGATGAAAATCTTTGCCGTGCGTGCTCTATTGGTTTCAGGTTTGTCAGTGCAGGCGCTAAAGCCTCTGTCTCCGTTTTGGATGACATTATTCGTGGGGAGTTACTGCAAATGACCTGAGTGGGCTCCAGACCTTTCTCGCACTTTGCCTGATCAACATCGCACAAATGTATTGCCCTTCATAAAGATATTGTTAAGTATAAACATGCCACTCGCCGCAGGATGGTAAATTATGTTGACAAAAAAGTGTTAGGAGGATTTTATGAGCACACATGCACACAAAACTTCCTCTAATTGTTTCCCGTACAAGTTATTTGACGTAGCGTGGAAATGAACTGTGACCTGCGAGAAAAGTTCAGTACTAATGTTTGCGTCACAAACGTAGCCAATCAATTTTAAGACTTCCGGATTTTGGAAGTACTAATATGAATTGTAGCCTCTCAGGCAAAATGGTATTCCGTATTAACTGTTAGTTTTCCCCACTTGTTGCTTCCATTATTTTTTCTTTATCCCTGGGTTTAATTTTTTTTTGCTGTTATGGCATTAGGATCTCTGTGTGCCAGCTTATTGGTTATGAAATTTAACAGCACAATGTCTAAATATCCTATGCTGCGTTATTTAGAAGCAAATAGCAGAGGTGCCAACTATTACGAATTGTCCGTAATTATTACGGTTTCGACTGTCAGATTACGGAATTACGGACAGGTTGGAAGAATTTCGGAATTCAGTGTGTTTTGGAGAATCTCAATTTTGTATCCTTTTTTGTTAAACCCTTTTAGTGCGACGCTGCCGATTTGTCGGCCTTCGATTTTGATCCGCATATTTTCCGAATCAGACTGCGGATTTCGGTGTCTCAATGATCGTATCATTTATCAATCATATCGTTTTGAAATGGAATGTCCATGAATCATATCGTCAAACAGCGATATTATCGGAAGAATGGTACCGTAATTTTCGTCGTATAATCCGCGGATTATCTGCTAAAAAAGTTAAAATTATAGGTTTTGCGGATTATACACCGATGCGGTTAACACGCTGATTTAAAAAAAAAATATATATATATATATATATATAAGACCTTCCGATTTAAAAAAATCTGCAGCGTGATTGTGCAGGGAAAGGTGTAATAATTGGAAAAGGAACTCCCTCGGAAGAATTTTCCTCAGTTCAGGAGTTTGTACGGAGCGGGGAGGAGGGGGAGGAATGTCGTAATGAAAGATCGGGATAGTTGTGGGGAGGGACGGCAGGGGTCATTTAGTTATCGTTGAGGAGAGCTCTGACTGTCGTGCCGGCTCTGTTTTTTGGCAAAAAGCCAAAGAAGTACGCACAGCGCTTGCTGCACGAACCTATGCGTTTCTCCTTTCGGATTTCATGTGCGCGACCTTGTATCTAGTTTGCTTTCGTTGTTTTGGTGAACGTCGCTGCTGCTGTTTTCCTTCATTGCTAATCATGATGTCTCTGAAAAGGAAACGTTTCAGTTACACTGCCGAATTTAAACTTGAAGTGGTGGACAGAATTGAGGATATTATAATGTCACTGCGCGATAGTTTTGAGGTCAGAACACAATCGTGCAGCAACATACAGAAAGCCTCTGTGTCGCGATCTAAAACGTAAACAAATCCGTTGGTAAATTCCGCGGGAGAATTCACGGAAGTTTTTTATTGGCCCACGTATAAGACGATCTCCCAACTCTGAAAGCAGGAATTCCTCCAAAAATTTTCGACTTATACGCGAGTACATACGGTATTTCTACGACTTGTTCTGTATCAGCCTTTCGTCATTGGCAGTGTAATGCAATACTCTGGAGCTACATCGGCGTGATCTATGGATGCCACACCCTTTATCTGTTCGGAGATAAAAATATAAAACAGTAACCTTTAAAAATGAATTTCTTCATTTAATAAAATAGGTTTTCTTTTTCTATTACTTCTTCGGACTCATGTGTTTCTGGAACGTGGAAAGAGCGACGTATTTATTTATTTACTGATGCCACGTATTTGGAGGATTTTCACCTTGGATCTCGCCCTTTGGAATTAACTGCTATAATATATATAGCCAGTGCCGTTAATACCCACCAGATGGAGACGTCTCGGTAGCTGAGCCCATCTTACGGATTTATGATGTCAGCAGCTGACTTAAAAATACACATAGCACCGTGGATTGTTGGCCACCGTGGTGTAAAGCTAACGCGCTCGGTTAGATATCGAGAGATCCGTGACTCAATTCCCCGGCGGAGGCTGAAAACAATTTTTCGGTTGCTATGTGTTTCTGGAACGTGGAAAGAGCGATGTGTTTATGTGACCGACTTTTCTGTCGGAAATTCCACTTCTGATTCAACATCTATGATGTGTGGATTATACGGCGATTTTTTTTCCTAAATGTCACAGTCTGCGGATTATACGAAGGATTTTTTTTATGTGAATTTTGCGGTCTGCGGATAATACGACGAAAATTTGGGGTAATATGCCGTAAGTGTCATCGTAAAAGAGTTTGCGCTTGCTATCGGTTCCCCACGCAATTTCTCCGTGTGACAGGAGAAAGGTTACTTTAGCCAAAACGTTTCCTACTGCAGTTGAGGCAGGGCTGTTCACTTGGAATTGTTGGTGTATTATAAGACGTCGTACTGTCGGAAATCACTTTTTCGAGCCCCGTTCGAAGTGCAATAACGATCAACTCGTCGCAACGCGTGGTCCCGCGATGACGGATGTTTATATTTGTTGAGGACTTTCGCCGCGCCTGAGAACGAAGTGCGGTGCTTTATTACTAGAAGCTCTTCACATTATTCATTTCTTTTTCTTAAACAAACGGACACAATCGCAAAACTCCGTGAATTACGAATCCCCCTCTTTTTCCAAACTCGTGTTAGCAGAGGATGACTTTATTAACAGCTTGTTCCTCAGACTAGCAGACGTGCTTTTTCCTACTGTGTGAAATTTTTTTCTAAGGTTATTTGAAATGGCTTGTAGTGAGAGTGAAAGTTTGCCAAGTGATGGTGATGATTTTGAATCATCTGAGAGTGATATTGGCCAAGCAACATCAAGCCAGAAAACTAGCCACAGTGCCTCACACACCATATCTTCTTCAGAAGGTGAAGATCTTCATAGTGAATCTTCAGATCATGAAAGTTCTGAAAGTGAATGGGAGGATGTAATAGAGGGAAGTGATGAACAACCTCAGCATCCTTTTGATTGTCATGAAATGCAGGGGCCCAAACATGCTCCTGCAACTGATGTGGCACCTATTGCATATTTTTACTTGTTTTTTACCAATTTCATCCTTGGAATTATCGTTTCTGAAACAAGTAAATATGCAAAGAGGTTTCTCCAGGAACATCCAAATCTTTCTCCCAAATCTTGAGCAAGGAAATGGAAAATGCTGAAATAAAGGTTTCCTTGCGTGCCTTCTAATATGAGAGTAATCAGTAGCCCATGTAGGACGAGATGAGATGAGATGATTGCCGAAGGCATATCCAGTCAAAACAAACACCAGGATTGTGTAAAATTAAAGACTTGATCAAAGCCTTTGGATAATTTTTTTGCAAAAAAGAATGAAAATAGCGTGATAAACGCTGAATTGCTGTTTACTGCAATCATTGTGGAGCATAACCTACCTATAGCAATCTGTGATCATGCTGGTCGCTTCTTTCATGCTATGTTCCCAGACTCTGATATTGATGAAGCTGGATATCCTTGAGCAGATGTGGCATGGAATGAAATGTCTAAGATGAAGGATTCATCTGGCCTTCCCAAGTATTCTGCATTGCCTAAACTAATGTTGGCAATATTGACTATCCCTCACAGCAATTCCTCTACGTAGAGAATATTTAGTATAGTAAGGAAAAACCTCGCATACTTCTGCTCAACAATGAGCACCAAAACATTAAGTGCCCTTCTTATACAGAAAAGTAAAGCATTTTCCTCAGGTGAGCTGTGTTATAAAAAGTTTTCTGAAAAAGAATATACCACTGCAAAACAAGCAACAAGGGAGTTTTATGTCAGCAATGACATGAGGTAAGTACAATATTGATAATTTAATTTCATATTTTTTGGTGAGGATAGTGTAAACATATAAAGTTATTACACATTTGACTCATTAATTTCTCATGAAATACCCATTCCATGCGTTAGCGATGAGGCTTCGTATGGTGATTACCGATAGGCACCTCATACAAATATTACAGGTTACACAGTAATACTATAATATTGTCCTTAACTTTGAAAAAAATGGCGTGTTACATTACTGAAAGTTTGTGTTCGATTACTGAAACATTACTGTAAAATCCCCTATTGATTACTGATGTGTTCTGCTAGAGGTTGGCCCCTCTGAAATAGCATAGATTCGATGTTCTCATTGCCAAGTGCAAGAACTAACGTTAGCTAAAATAATTACAATTTTGATTTTTAAATGTCAGCAGTATTTTCCCTGATTGCTAGAAATTGTTGGGATGGTACTGGCACACGTTTTTCCTCAGACGCAGAAATGCTGCTACGATTTCTGTTCTCTCTCTCTTCTTTTTTTTATTTTTTAATAACTGTTTTACTTTGCTTTGTCATTAAAGATTCTAAGTAAATTCCAATAGAAAATACAAATTGGTAGATTGATTTGATAGAACCGCTCTAACAAAATGTTAAGAGAGACTGTCAGACACTCACCATTTTATCATTCCCATTAGACTTCAATTTCAGCAAATGTTTCTGTGTTGTTTAACATTTATGTAAAATAAGCACTTAAAGGATTTAAAGCTTCAGCATTGTATCATTTAAGGGCAATTTATTCTCGTCAGTCACAATTCCCCCAGCTTGCATTTTTAAACCTAACTGGAACTCTAAATGTTATGAGTCTTTTAAAATGTTATTTATATACTTGTGTGCACTTAAAATACAGATAAATCAGTTGTATAATTTCACCTAATCGATTGAAATATTTCATTATATGTAGAATTTAAATTAAGTCTTTGTTCAAATATTCTTTAAAACATGTAAATACATAGTTTACATGTTTTAAAGAATATTTGAACCAACGGTACCAAAAATAAATAATGGTACCAAAAATTATATGCCTCATGCATTTAATTGTTATTAAAAAAAGCAGGTAATTGTATAAAGGACAGTTATTTAAAGAATTAACAAATGTATGCTTTAGCTACAGACATTTCTGTTTCGCCGAATATCTCGCTTGTCACCCTCCATACCGATGACGCCTCTATAGCTCACATGTCGGCTGTCATGAGACATTTCTTTTTCGCCGAATAGTTCAGGTGTCATCCCCCACACCTATGATGTCTCTATAGCTTGTGTGTCGGGGCTTGCAAGACATTGTTTTTTGCCGAATATGTCGGGTGTCACCCTCCATGCCGTTACGCCGCTATAGTTCGCATGTCAACACTCGCAAGACATTTTTTTCGCCGAATAGGTCGGGTGTCACCCGCCACATCGATGATGCCTCTATTGCTTGTATGTCGAGGCTGGCATGCCAAAGCTGAGCTTTCACTGCTAAGTTGTGGCCTCTACTGCAGAAAAACAAAAAAACAAAAAACGAGTGCTGGGTGAGTATGGGTGAAAAGTTATTCGAGTGAAAAGGGTTAATTTAGATTAAAACTAAATGAAACGTAGCAGTGAAACAGCTGTGAACAGCTGTGACAACAAAAAGAACGAAGTCAGATAAAACTTATCGTCAAGTCTATCGCGATATGTATAGTAAAGAATGGAAATCATCAAGAAAACGCAAATCAGCTAGGACAGTACAGCCAAGAGGTCCAGCGATGTTTTTGGTGATTTGCGTTTTCTCATGAAGAAATTTTCGAATGACTCATGCTTGTACATTTTTGTCATGACTACCCTTCTTGGAGGAATTGCGATTTTTAAACACAGATCTTTTATGTTGGTCTAATGGATTTCCGAACCTTATCACCTCTGTTGACCTTTCGAATTTCCAGACTTAATAGTATTCTGGTCCAAAATAATCTTGAAGAAAGCTCCTCCATAGCATAATATATCTTTTTTAACTTCTCGACTAAGGAGTGTGTGCGCCTTTGTTAAGAATGTAACAACTGTTTTTTGAATGTTTAAACTCAAGAATCGAGTGAAGAATAACGCAACAACGACTAGACCAACAACTATTACAACCGAAAAGGTACGTAACGAACTTTGCCTATCTAATTTCTTAGAGTAATTATAATAATTAATACACACAATTGATGTAGATTTAGAACATCAAACAGAAATATGAGGTTTTATAATAATTTCCAATCAAGAAATGCATTTGGCACAAAAGAAAGGTAACGTGTAAAAAGTTGCAGAAGTTAAACCATTACATTAAATGGATATTAACTAAAGACAAATTAACTTATCCAATCATTTTTGTTTAGGTTTTTCTTTTCAATAGCCCCTTGACGTGATGTAGTTTTCATTTTATCACTTTCTGGGATCTGTTATCCTTGTGAACTAGATGATTAGTTTGATGTGAGCTAAACAGCATCCTTCACTTAATTATTTATTTGCTCTTGTGTTTTCTGGGATAATTCTTTGCAAAAACTGTTCTCTTTCTGGGTTATGTGAATTTTCATGAGATGTTTCGTAGTTAATACCTTTTTGTTTGTTCTATTTTTTTCCAGCCACACATACATGTTTTTAGTGCTAAGCCATTCCCTGAAGTTTGTGTAAATCTTTAAACAAAGATAACCTAGTTATATATTAAATTTATGGCCATTTGTAGCATTACTTTAAAACAGTTTTTTTTATAATTATGTTTTTTTTTTCTTGCCTTCAATCTATAGTAGGATGTATTTATTTATGGGTTAAAACATAAAAATTCAAGACACTATTTTATTTTGAAGATAACTTTTCAAATTCTAGTTAATGCTAACATGTCAAACCTCATAGTTTGCAGCAATGTAGCATGTAAGCTGAGCATCACATGTCTTAATCACACACTATGTACATAATCTTTAATGTTTCAAGCTCATTATATTCTCTTCTAAGTAAGATAG
Source organism: Macrothele yani (assembly GCA_039090855.1). Classification (NCBI taxonomy): domain Eukaryota; kingdom Metazoa; phylum Arthropoda; class Arachnida; order Araneae; family Macrothelidae; genus Macrothele; species Macrothele yani. The sequence goes on along the minus strand of CM077016.1, from coordinate 66,449,883 downwards.
TCTTTGACCTTATTTCCACTGGCTTATGTTGAATAAGTTTTCTTTATTAGCACTTAGTCCAATGTTATTTTTGACATTGGAAACAGCCTATATTTATTTCTACCTTAATTCTGATTCACATCCAAATGATATCACTTGTGTGCTACATACCAGTATTGTCACAAGCCCCTTAGTAAATAGTATCTATCTGCAGCACACAAAAATTTTGTTCTATGAGTATGCAGATCTTACTGCCATACATCAAAGTAGGAATAATTGTGCTTCCATACACAACTATTAACCCTCCATGATCCATGTAAAGCTGCAGCCCCCCCCTAAACCACTTGCACACAGATTTTGATGACACTTTCTTTGTAAAGTACTTCTCTGTATGAGTGTAAGAGAGAGAGAGAGAGGATGTGGGTAAACAGTGTTTACCCGCAACAGTTTACCCACATCCTCATGAATGCACAGTGAACTGAATTAGAGGCCCATCTGCTATCTTAAGTGTGAGTGAATACCCTTTTATTCAGTTGGTTTGCATGTGAGTTGATGTGTTATGTCTCCACTGTGTTCATTTTAATGAATACAACACATGCATATAAATAATGTCATGTTACGTGCCTGAGTTCTACATATTTTCACATCACTGGCTTGTTATCCATATAAAATGTCATCCAGTGGCCAGACATGGTATTGGTGATGTTTTGTTGTAATCTAGTCTTCTTTAATGCCTAAAATTTGTTTTTTGTTTTTAAATAAATAATTAAAACCTCTTGTGTTCTTTTCATGGCTAGGATGTCTTTGAACTATTGGCTCGATCTATGGCTCCTTCAATCCATGGCAATGAATATGTGAAGAAAGCAATTTTATGCTTGCTGCTAGGTGGTTTGGAGAAAGTGTTGCCTAATGGAACTCGTTTGAGAGGGTAAGTTTGCATTTGTATCTTTTCTTTCTCACTTTCCTTCTTTATCTTTTCTCCTCTATCATCCTCTGCCGACATCCTGCTTTCTGTTTTTTTTTATTCGTCATCTTTTAACTGATTAGTTGCAGTGTCATGTTGCTGCTATTTTAAAGCCTGTTCTAACTTATTCGTAATGGTGATTGGAGTCCTTACATTTACACTCATACAGAGAAGTACTTTTTGAATGATTTTAGTTTAATTTTTAATCACTTCCAGGTAATTCTATTTATTACAGAATTCATATCATAAATGCGTTGAAAAATAGTGTGGAAAGATACTGAAACATTGTTTTATGGCTCAAAAATGCAAGAATCAACTTTTATCTATTTCTCTGTATCTGTATGGTCCCATGGGATGTAAGGTAAGGTGATGCGTAACATCACAGCCTCTCCTTGACAAATGTCAACCCCACCTTCTCGTGGTGCATCCTGTTCCCACTAAAGGGGCTCTGACGATCGCTAAATAGCGGTATAACTATACCATCGGGATTAAAGGAAATGCTTTCCCACACTCACCAACCCGCTTGGCCAGCGTGGTGAGTTATGGCCAAACCCCTCCAAAATGACTCCACAACTTAATTCTTGGCCCTCAGTCTCCGACAGCTGGAATGTACCTGGCCAAGGCAGCGGCCAGTGCGACATGAAGGCAGAGGGTGCTAAGATTCCCCGGAGGACCGGACTAGGCTGCCATCTGATGCTGACCTTAGCTACATATAATGGATGCTCCCTATCTTCTGATTCAAGGCTTCTTGAATTGGAAGAGGAACTACAAAGGATCGAGTGGGACATTGTCGGGCTAAGTGAGGTAAGGAGAAAAGGAGAAGATCTCATTGAACTGAAAAGTAGACGTCTCTTCTACTATCGTGGGACAGATACCGGCAGAACTAGTGGTGTTGGATTTATAATAAACAAGAAACTGAAGGATAAAGTTGTAGAAGTTGAAAGTTCCTCTGACAGAGCTGCACGACTCGTTATCCAACTTTCGAGAAGATACAAGGCTCAGATTATTCAAACTTGTGCATCCACCACAAGTCATCCTGAAGAAGAAATTGAAACATTTTATGAGTAAATTCGTCATCTATATAATAAAGGGAAGCAACACTTGAAGATCATTATGGGAGATTTCAATGCAAAAATAGGGCAACGGCAACAGAATGGAACTTCAGTAGGTAAATTCGGTCACGGCAACAGAAACCAGCGTGGAAATACTCTTGTTGAGTTTGCAGAGGCAGAAGGGTTTTTCATCTTGAATTCCTTTTTCAAGAAAAAGCCACACAGGAAATGGACATGGAGACATCCAAATGGGATGACAAGTGAAATTGATTTTATTATGTGTAACAAAAAATTCGTCATAGAAGACTGCAGTGTGCTAAACAAGTTCAACACACGTAGTGACCATAGATTGGTGAGATGTAAGATGCATCTCAACACTAAACTCGAACCTGACAAGCTCATAAGACAAAAAAATGTATTGACATAACCAACCTTAAAAAACATCATAATACCTTCAAGTTGGAACCGAAGAACAGATTCTCTGCTTTAGAAGGCCTAACATCGGAAAAAGTGGATATTTCTGAAGCTAACAGGAAAGTAACCAAAGCTCTTATGGAAACAACTACAAAATTAGCTGGGTCTAAGAACAAGTTGCATGTGAACAAATTATCAGGAAAAACCAAAATGTTGATGCAAAAAAGAAGAGAGATGAGGACAACTAAAAAAAGATGTGACTTCCAAAGTGGAATATATAGAGCTATGCAAGACAGTACGAAAAAGTATCACTAAAGACATAAGGAAATTCAACTGTGAACTAGTGAGGAAAGCAATTGAAAACAACCAAAGCCTAAAGATAGGAAAGGGACATCTCAGTAAATGAAGAAAACAGATTATGGCACTGAGAAAAGAAGATGGTTCTGTAACAAGAAATAGAGGCGAAATTTTGACAAGAGTGAAAGATTTCTACTCCAAATTATATGAAAGGGATGATACATGTACTCCAGACATCATGAAAGGTACCAGTACCAGAGTTCTTCCAGTCCTCCCAGCAGAAGTTGCACATGCAGTCAAGAACATGAAGTGGGAAAAGCTCCAGGAGAAGATGGAATTACTGTAGACATCTTACAAGAAGCAAGTGGAGAAATTGAAACAGTACTTGCCCAAATTTTCACTCGATGTCTTAATGACGGGAAGATTCCTGAGGATTGGAACACCGCTACAATGATCCTGCTACATAAGAAAGGTGACATTGAGGATCTCAGGAACTACAGACCTATCAGCCTCCTATCAGTAGTTTATAAAATCTTCACTAAAGTTCTTTCACACCGCTTGAAGGTAACACTGGACATGGCTCAACCGAGAGAACAAGCTGGATTCAGGAGTGGCTACAGCACAATAGATCATATCCACGTGCTGAGAGAACTAATTGAAAGAGCGAGGGAATATGAACTTCCATTGTGCATGGCTTTTATCGATTATGAAAAAGCCTTTGATTCGGTGAAACCATCAGCAGTTACAATGGCTCTGAAAACCTGCGGTATTGAAGATGCTTACATTAATATTATTAATAACATCTATGAAAATGCAAGTGCAAAGATTAGGCTGTTTGAAAATACAACACACGTAAAAATTGGAAAGGGAGTGAGACAAGGTGACACCATATCTCCGAAGCTCTTTAATGCCACATTGGAAAATGTCTTTCCATCACTGAACTGGGAAAACAAAGGGATAAAGATTAATGGAATCTAACCCACCTTCGTTTTGCTGATGACATAGTCATTTTTGCAACTACCCCATCAGAGCTGCAGAGTATGATCCAGGAACTTGCTGACAAGAGTAAAGAAGTGGGATTAAAAATGAACTTTCAGAAGACAAAAGTGATGTTCAATGCTTTTACAAGAAATGAAGATTTATCGATTGATGGAGAAAAGCTGGAGATAACAGACACATATGTTTATCTTGGACCGCAGATACCAAGTGAGGGTCACATTGATGAAGAAATTAATCGGCGTACAAAACTTGCCTGGAGAGCTTTTGGAAGAAACAGCATAATTTTCAAGAGCAATGTGCCATTATGTCTTAAAAGAAAAGTGTTTGATCAATGCATCCTTCCAGTGCTTACGTATGGTGCAGAGAAGTGGACCTTAACTAAAAGAGACATACAAAGGCTGCAGACAACTCAAAGAAGCATGGAGAGGTGCATGCTTGGTGTAACCAGGAGAGATAAGAAGAGGAACTCGTGGATCCGAAAAATGACAAGAGTGGAAGACATCGTGATCAGAGTTAAATCCCTGAAATGGCAATGGGCTGGACATTCTGCCAGAAGGACAGACCATCGATGGACAGCCAAAATTTTAGATTGGATTCCAAGGGACAGGAAAAGACCCAGAAGACGACATGGGAGATGAATGGATGAAATTCGAAAGTATGCGGGAGTGACATTGAGGAGACTGGCACAAGACAGACCGTTGTGGAGGAAACTTGGGTTGACCTTCGTCCAGCAGTGGATTGATAATGGTTGACAATGATGATAATGATATGGTCCCATGAACATTTTGTCTCCTTGAGCAGAGCATCGCATTCGTTTCTTCTTGCGTGTCGATAGATTTGCTTGCTTTATGTTAGCTTGTTTGGTTGGAGCCAATAATATTGCACTGCACCTCACTTTTGCCATAAGTTCTTAGAGCCACTGTTAGCAATAATAAATCAATGGGTAATGTTTGTTTTAGTGCCATACTTCACATTGCATTTTCTATGAAGCCATTTTGTCCACAAATGTTGAATTTTTAGCCACATTCATGTTATGATTTACGTTAAAGTATATGTTTCTTGTGAACTTTAAACAAATTCAACTATGCCTTGACCCATGGGGGAGAAGAGGAAAATGATGAGCTTGGCAAAGAACCTCAAGATTATATAGAGGACCAAAGCAGGTAAAGGTGCATTGTCCACATAGAGCATGCATTTGGAATTAATAAATCCACTGCACCCATCATTCACCAAAAGAAAAACACTGTTAAGGTATCTGTGTAGCAGTCTAGGCCTCTGGTTGCAAAAATCATCAGATATATGACGTAGACTCTGTGGATGGATCGCATGGAATGGGTGATATCGACATGGATTTAAGGTAACAATCAGAAGCACATTCCTGTTGATGGATGCATCACTAGGAAGACTGTCATGAATATATTACAGCACTTCTAAGCTGAAGAAGGTACTAGTGAGGTTTTGGAGTTGCTTTGGTAAGTAAGGGCTGGTTTGACAAATTTTTCCAGCATGATAAGATGTGTAACATTGAATTCACAATGAAGCTACTAGTGCTAATCATAACCAGTCTGCAACCAAACTGCACCTTGCAGTGCTGCTCAGCATTTTCAAGATGGAAGGCCAGTCTGCCAAGCAGGTCTTCAGTGCTAGCTAGATGTGTCTGCATTGAAAATGGATGCCAACAAGCACTTTCATTTCGAAGGAGGAGAGGATGACTCCAGATTTCAAAGCTTCTAAAGATTGCCTAACCTTGTTATTCTGTGGAAATGGTAGAAGGTTATTTTATGTGTAAGCCACAATCAGTGCAGGGAAGTAGCTCGCTACTATTAGCGACGTTACAGTAGTGCGCTACTTTTATTGTAGTTTGTAGTGTAGCATAACTACAAAAATAAAATAAGTAGTTTTGTTTGTAACGCGCTACAAAAATCAAGTAGTTGTAAAGAAATTTTTGCGCTACCATCTTTTCACTACTTTTACGAGGAACAAATTTTACTGACTGAAGAAATCGTTTGACGAATTCAGCTTGACCTTCGAAAGAACAAATGTTGTCCAACAAGATGCGTGACCTTTACAATGCCAGGTCATAGGTCACGATCGTGGGTGGAGCATTAAAGGGGATGACCTAATAAGGCTAAAAGAGACATCTCCGAGGGGTAGGAACAATCAGAAAACAGGGAACCCTCAATAAGCTATCAACGTGAATGTTCGACCCTGTTGTAAGGCCATTCTTTCAAAGAATACGTAAATGTTCCATTTGCATCTCAGTTTTAAAAGTTGGCGCAGTCTTTTTGGGTTACCATCTCTGAGCTTACCTCCTAGTTATATATTTCACGATGCTTTAGCTAAGAATGAATGCTGAAACAGAACTTCTTTGGACAGTTTCCAATAATTGTTGTGAATTAAAAGCGGAAAAACAACGGGAAATTGTATTATTGTGCACGCTTCTGGTAAAGTAAGCAAAAACCCTTTCGGCTTCAAAATCATGACGTCGAACTTTAAAACTTCATCTCCAAGTCATTGCGTGACAATTTTTCTTTCTAGTCGTATGGGCTGCGTTTGTGTATGCACAGATTATTTATTTATTTATTTTCATGCATGCATGAGCTTTTCTTTTAATTTCTTTGCTCAGTAGTTTACTCGGAGTCCTTAAAAACATGTCTGAGCATTCATTATTCACTACTAATGGAACCCATGTGTTCCTAATTTACTACGAATTACAGCATCCACTACACCAGAGGTGTAACTAGGGCGGGGCAGGCGGCGTGGCTGCCACGGGCGCAGCTCAAGAGTGGGAGCAAAAAATCATTGCGTACAATCTGATTAAAATCCAAATCAAAACTTTTGCACAAGTTTCTAGTACACCTTTTATCCACATTGTCGTTTGGCCATTTACAGACTTTGCTTATATCTTTTGCCAGTTTTGGTAGCTTTGTGGCCGAAAATTGGAATTGCTTCGTCTACATGTGCAGGGGATGTAATTTGTTCACATTCAGAAATAAAGCGCGGTTGTTCGTATGTTGTAAGATAATGATGTCGTTCACATTGCTGAAGATTTTCTGGTAACTATTAGATCATTACTGGTCTACAACAAGTTGCATTTAATGTGATGCCAAAGGTCCAAACTCCAAAGCAGTTGAGAATCTCATCACTTTTATCACCTTTTGTATTTTGCAGCCCATTTAGGGCAGTAAAATACAAAACGTTCTGTAAGTTAGGGAAATGTACGAAACACTTCTGTTGAGTTCTGCCACCCATTTCCTACATTCAAGAGGGTAAAATGCCGTTCCCGTCTGAATTAAGAAATGACATCTAGTTCGATAATACCCTATTTACTGTATCATACGGCAGTAAAAATATTTTAAGTGTTATAGGTTGTTGAAATACAATGAAAATGGCCATGAGGGCTGCAGGAACTTCGCAGAGTTCTTCCTCTGGTCTGCTGAAAAACTATCCTATTCTGAAAATCTATTGCACAACCTTTAATGGTTGTGTGATGTACTACAGAGGTAAAAAGCACGTGTCAGGACGACAAATATGCAACGACACATTCTGTATGTGTAGGTTAGTTTGGAGAGCAACTTACTCCAGAGTGAGGCAAGTTCGATCTCGTCACGGACAAATTTGTGCTTTCACATTGGCGCCTGAGCGTAAAAATGGATGTATTGGCCGTTGGGTTCTTCGAAAAATGGGTGATGTTTTTTCCGCACATCGTCTAGAATTGATTAAAATTTGTTGTTCGCTTCAAAAAGAAAGAAAAAAAATTAGGAGGGACGTGATGTGATGTACTACAGAGGTAAAGCACATGTCAGGATGACAAATCTTCAGCAATACATTCCGTCTGTGTAGCTTAGTTGGGAGAGCAACTTACTTTGGAGTGAGGGGACACGAGTTCGATCCCCATCACGGACAAATATGTGTTTTCACAATTGTTAGTTATCAGTTAACCACAAGAGAATGAGATAAACAAAAAAAACAGGGTTCCCACGCCACCTGGAAAACCGGGAATTCTCAGGGAATTTGAAAATTGTTCCAAAAATCAGGGAAAACTCAGAGAAAATCGTGTTTTTCCGTAAAAATCAGGGAATTTCTTATCAGGGAACTGAAAAGTCAGGGAATTTTTTATTTTGCCAAAAAAATATTTTCTTTCAGACTTTTGTAGAATATATTTTTTTCTGTATTGCTAAGTTTTAAAATAATTCCGAGTTGTTTTTATCCTTCGAGGCAACCCACCCACCGATTAAAGTGCAGCTGTGCTGGTGAGTGCGTCTCTTCGCGGTTTCCCCCATCTCCAGATGCTCTAAACTACAACCGAACAAACGGACACGTCAAAGCATGAGAGAAAGCCATTAATCACACCCCCACTTCGCAGGCTCTTATGTGCTGCGTTCGCGCAGAGGCAGTCACTTGTTCCTAAGTAGGTGCCCTGGTTCTCTGTGTAGACTGGGAAAAAAATTATGAAAAAGCTATTTCCTCAATTTTTTAAATAACCGACTGAAATTTTTACAGTGGGCAAGATATATGAAAATAAAGTTCCATTTTAAATTTCGCCAAAATTCATCGGAAATTTTAGAAGTTGCGCTTTTTTTTTTTTTTTTTTCTCCTTTTGCATGTTTCACTTGTTTTTTATCAAACCGCACAAAAACATTTTATTTTGCCGGATGTTGGTTATCCTAATAAATTCGTCCCCCCCCCTTCAAGAGCAGTGTGGATGAATGTTGCAAATTGAGGGCACAATTTATTTTGAAAAAGTTCGTATCACTTACGAACTAAATAGCTTCACTTTCGTAATTCTGTAGCAGAATTGGTATAGTTGGAAAAGTATGTACCTTCAAATGTTTGAACAGGGAAGATATGAAATAGGAAGATTCTTCAAAGAGAGGGAAAGATTAATTTTTTCATAGTACTTACGAGTATTTTGTATGAAAAATACCATGCAATGAAGCCGGTACTATTGCATACCTACCAAATTTCCCAGATTTTACGGCCGTTTTCTAGATTCGTTGTTTTACGGCCGGAAAGAGATTTTTCTTGATTCTGTCTTATTTCTATTTCATAATGCATGAAGAAATTAATTTATAGCTATTTTGGCGATATTCCGATTACTGCAAGAGCTGGCTGGTTGCGAAAAATAGGGTAGTCCGGCGCCCGGAACCATAGATTTTCACATCTGGGTCATTCCACGCAAAATCGTCAGATATTGAAATAATTTTCCACCAACACATCTCCGATTCTTACGGGTAGCTGCCTCCAAGTTATAAAAAAAACCCTAAAAGTTTCAACTTTTTTTGTTTCTGATAGATTAGAAGATATTATTTTTTGAATTTCTGTGCATAGTGGAACCGTTTTCCGTAAAAACGCAAATATCTCCGTTATTTAGAATAAGAAATATAAAATTCACCATTCTCTCGTAATTTTTCCTAAGGTTTCAGCTTATACATAGGGAAAAAAAATTTGCGAGAACAAAAGTTAGACGGGGTAGACATTTTCTTGTAATCGTAAATTCTTTTTCATGCGTTGCATAAATTTTTCATTTCACATCTTTACCCTCACATTGCCGAAAAATATATAAAAAATATACCTAGTTACTACTGATTTAAATCTTTGCCGTGCGTGCTCTATTGGTTTCAGGTTTGTCAGTGCAGGCGCTAAAGCTTCGTCTCCGTTTTGGATGACGTTATTTGTGGGGAGTTACTTCTCGCACTTTGCCTGATCAACATCACACAAAAATATATTGCCCTTCGTAAAGATATTGTTAAGTATAAACATGCCACTCGCCACAGGATGAAAAATTATGTTGAAAAAAAGTGTTAGGTGGATTTTATGAGCACACATGCACACAAAACTTCCTCTAATTGTACAAGTAATTTGACGTAGCGTGGAAATGAACTGTGACCTGCGAGAAAAGTTCAGTACTAATGTTTGTGTCACAAACGTAGCCAATCAATTTTAAGACTTCCGGATTTTGGAAGTACTTGTATGAATTGTAGCCTCTCAGGCAAAATGGTATTCCGTATTAACTGTTAGTTTTCTCTTGTTGCTTCCATTATTTTTTCTTTATCCCGGGTTTAATTTTTTTTTTTTTTTTTTTTTTTTTTTAATGCTGTTATGGCATTAGGATCTCTGTGTGCCAGCTTATTGGTTATGAAATTTAACTGCACAATGTTTAAATATCCTATGCTGCATTATTTAGAAGCAAATAGCAGAGGTGCCAACTATTACGAATTGTCCGTAATTATTACGGTTTAGATTACGGAATTAGGGGCAGGTTGGAAGAATTACGGATTTCAGTGTGTTTTGGAGAATCTCAATTTTGTATCCTTTTTCGTTAAACCCTTTTAGTGCGACGCTGCCGATTTGTCGGCCTTCGATTTTGATCCGCATATTTTCCGAATCAGACTGCAAATTTCGGTGTCTCAATGATCATATTATTTATCAATCATATCGTTTTGAAATGGAATGTCCCGCAGTGGTTTAAGCGATGGCCTTTGATCATTCGTCTGTAAGGGGTCCGGGTTCGAATCCCGTTGAGGCATGGATGTTGTGTTTGTCTTAAGGCACTGGCTCTCTCCCTTCCCTGGAACCAGTGACCCTAAATTAGGGACGGGAGACTGCTTATAGCCCATTGAGTTGCTCACGGTGGTCGTTAAACCTCCAATCAAAAAAAAAAAAAATGGAATGTCCATGAATCATATCGTCGAACAGCGATATTATCGGAAGAATGGTACCGTAATTTTCTTCGTATAATCCGCGGATTATCTGTTAAAAAAGTTAAAATTATAGGTTTTGCGAATTATACACCGATGCGGTTAATACGCCGATTTAAAAAAAAAAAAAAAAAAAAAAAAAATTACAACCTTCCGATTTTTAAAAAATCTGCAGCGTGATTGTGCAGGGAAGGGTGTAATAATTGGAAAAGGAACTCCCTCGGAAGAATTTTCCTCAGTTCAGGAGTTTGTACGGAGCGGGGAGGAGGGGGAGGAATGTCGTAACGAAAGATCGGGAAAGTTGTGGGGAGGGATGACTGGGGTCATTTTGATATCGTTGAGGAGAGCTCTGACTGTCGTGCCGGCTCTGTTTTTTGGCAAAAAGCCAAAGAAGTACGCACAGCACTTGCTGCACGAACCTATGCGTTTCTCCTTTCGGATTTCATGTGCGCGACCTTGTGTCTAGTTTGCTTTCGTTGTTTTGGCGAACGTCGTTGCTGCTGTTTTCCTTCATTGCTAATCATGATGTCTCTGAAAAGGAAACGTTTCAGTTACACTGCCGAATTTAAACTTGAAGTGGTGGACAGAATTGAGGATATGATCGTGTCACTGCGCGATAGTTTAGAGGTCAGAACACAATCGTGCAGCAACATACGGAAAGCCTCTGTGTCGCGATCTAAAACGTAAACAAATCCGTCGGTTTATTCCGCGGGAGAATTCACGGGTTTTTTATTGGCCCACGTATAAGACGATCTCTCAACTCTGAAAGCAGGAATTCCTCCCAAAACTTTCGACTTATACGCGAGTACATACGGTATTTCTACGACTTGTTCTGTATCAGCCTTTCGTCATTGGCAAGGTGTAATACAATACTCTGGAGCTGCATCGGCGTGATCTATGGATGCCACACCCTTTATCTGTCCGGAGATAAAAAATATAAAACAGTTACCTTTAAAAATGAATTTCTTCATTTAATAAAATCGTTTTTTTTTTTCTCTCTTACTCCTTCGGACTCATTATGTGTTTCTGGAACGTGGAAAGAGCGATGTATTTATTTCTATTCTGACGCCACGTATTTGGAGGATTTTCACTTTGGATCTCGCCCTTTGGATTTAACTGCTATAATATGTATAGCCAGTGCCGTTAATACCCACCAGATGGAGACGTCTCAGTAGCTGAGCCCATCTTACAGATTTATGATGTCAGAAGCTGACTTAAAAATACACATAGCACCGTGGATTGTTGGCCACCATGGTGTAAAGCTAACGCGCTAGTCGGAGAGATCCGTGGATTCAATTCCCCGGCGGCGGCTGAAAACAATTTTTCGGTTGCTATGTGTTTCTGGAACGTCGAAAGAGCGATGTATTTATTCATTTATGTGACGGACTTTTCTGTCGGAAATTCCGCTTCTGGTTCAACATCTATGATGTGCGGATTATACGGCGATTTTTATTTCCTGAGTGTCACAGTCTGCGGATTATAAGAAGGATTTTTTTTTTTTTTAATATGAATTTCGTGGTCTGCGGATAAAACGACTAGAATTACAGGTAATATGCCGTAAGTGTCATCGTAAAAGAGTTTGCGCTTGCTATCGGTTCCCCACGCACTTTTCCGTGTGACGGGAGAAAGGTTACTTTAGCCAAAACTTTTCCTGCTGCAGTTGAGGCAGTGCTGTTCACTTTGCATTGTTGGTGAATTATAAGACGTCGTACTGTCGGAAATCACTTTTCGAGCCCCGTTCGAAGTGCAGTAACGATCAACTCGTCGCAACGCGTGGTCCCGTGATGACGGATGTTTATATTTCTTGCGGACTTTCGCCGCGCGGGAGAACGAAGTGCGGTGTTTTATTACTAGAAGCTCTTCACATTCATTATTCATTTCTTTTTCCCAAACAAACAGACACAATCTCAAAACTCCGTGAATTACGAATCCCCCTCTTTTTCCAAACTCGTGTTAGCAGAGGATGATTTTATTAACAGCTTGTTCCTCAGACTAGCAGACGTGCTTTTTCCCACTGCGTGAAATTGTTTTCTAAATTTATTTGAAGTGGCTTGTGTGAGAGTGAAAGTTTGCCAAGTGATGGTGATGATTTTGAATCATCTGAGAGTGATATTGGCCTAGCAACATCAAGCCAAAAAACTAGCCACCGTGCCACGCACACCATATCTTCTTCAGAAGGTGAAGATCTTCATAGTGAATCTTCAGATCATGAAAGTTCTGAAAGTGAATGGGAGGATGTTAATAGAGAGAAGTGATGGACAACCTCAGCATCTTTTTTTATTAACATGAAATGCAGGGGCCCAAACATGCTCCGGCAACTGATGTGGCACCTATTGCATATTTTTTACTTGTTTTTTACCAATTTTATCCTTGGAATTATCGTTTCTGAAACAAATAAATATGCAAAGAGGTTTCTCCAGGAACATCTAAATCTTTCTCCCAAATCTTGAGCAAGGAAATGGAAAATGTTACAAATGCTGAAATAAAGGTTTCCTTGCGTGCCTTCTAATATGAGAGTAATCAGTAGCCCATGTAGGACGACATGATTGCCGAAGGCATATCCAGTCAAAACAAACACCAGGATTGTGTAAAATTAAAGACTCGATCAAAGCCTTTGGATAATTTTTTTGCAAAAATGAATGAAAATAGCGTGATAAACGCTGAATTGCTGTTTACTACAATCGTTGTGGAGCATAACCTACCTATAGCAAGCTGTGATCATGCTGGTCGCTTCTTTCATGCTATGTTCCCAGACTGATGGATATCCTTGAGCATATGTGGCATGGGATGAAATATCTAAGACAAAGGATTCATCTGGCCTTCCCAAGTATTCCACATTGCCTAAACTAATGTTGGTAATATTGACTATCCCTCACAGCAATTCCTCTACGTATAGAATATTTAGTATAGTAAGGAAATACCTCACATACTTTTGCCCAACAATGAGCACCAAAACATTTAGTGCCCTTCTTTACAGAAAAGTAAAGCATTTTCCTCAGGTGAGCTGTGTTATAAAACGTTTTCTGAAAAAGAATATACCACTGCAAAACAAGCAACAAGGGAGTTTTTATGTCAGCAATGACATGAGGTCAGTACAATATTGATAATTTAATTTCATATTTGTTTGTGAGGATAGTGTAAACATGCAAAGTTATTACATATTTCATGCATTAATTTCTCATGAAATACCCATTCCACGCGTTAACGACCTATGGTGATTACCGATAGGCACCTCATACAAGTATTACAAGTTACACAGTAATACTATAATATTATCCTTAACTTTTTTAAAAAAATGGTGTGTTACATTACTGAAAGTTTGTGTTACATTATTGAAACATTACTGAAAATTCCCCTATTGATTACTGATATGTTCTGCTAAAGGTTGGCACCTCTGAAATAGCATAGATTCGATGTTCTCATTGCCAAGTGCAAAAACTAACTTTAGCTAAAATAATTACAATTTTGATTTTTAAATGTCAGCAGTATTTTCCCTGATTGCTAGAATTGTTGGGATGGTACTGGCACACGTTTTTCCTCAGACACAGAAATGCTGTCATGATTTCCGTTCTCTCTCTCTTCTTTTTTTATTTTTTTATTTTTTAATAGCTGTTTTAGTTTGCTTTGTCTTTAAAGATTCTAAGTGAATTCCAATAGAAAATACAAATTGTTAGATCGATTTGATAGAACCGCTCTAACAAAATGTTAAGAGACTCTGTCAGACACTCTCCATTTTATCATTCCCATTAGACTTCAATTTCAGCAAAAGTTTCTGTGTTCTTTAATATTTATGTAAAATAAGCACTTAAAGGATTTAAAGCTTCAGCATTGTATCATTTAACGGCAATTTATTCTCTTCAGTCACATTCTCCCAGCTTGCATTTTTAAACCTAACTGGAACTCTAAATGTTGTGAGTCGTTTAAAATGTTATTTATATACTTGTGTGCACTTAAAATACAGATAAATCAGTTATATGATTTCACCTAATCGATTGAAATATTTCATTATATGTAGAATTTAAATTAAGTCTTTGTTCAAATATTCTTTAAAACATGTAAATACATGGTTTGCCACCTCGGTGGTGCAGTGGTTTAAGCTCTGGCTTCTGACTATTCGTCCAAGTGAGCCTGGATTCAAGTCCCAGATGAGGTATGGGTGGTGTGATCTTACGGCACTGGCTCTCCTTCATGAAGCCAATGGTCCTAAATTAGGGATGGACGGATATAGCCCAACAAGTTGCTTATGGTTGTCGTTAAACCTGAAACAAAAAAATAAGACATGATTTTGTTAAATATTATGTAAAATTTATGTTAAATACACTAATTTTTGTAACTATAAAGTAATTAGGGAAAATGAAAGTTATTTATCCTTTATATTCCATATTTTCTGTTTATCTTTATGGACTGTATAATCGGGACGTTCATTATGTGGCGTCTTTTTAATTCTCCCTCATATGTGAGATGAACATAACATTATCAGTATTAATTTCAGGTAAGCAATTATTTGCAATTACAGCCTGTCTAGAATTTGGTAAATCTTGCTTTCAATACATTACATTATTCCTTAGTTCTCTAAAAATTATCAAAACTGAATTTAAAAAATTGCCTGTAGACATTACGGTTTTATTCGATTTCTGCAGATAGTTTGCTTCATATTTTGTAACTTGGAACAATTAGGCACAGTGGCCTGGTACACTCTTGCTTGGAGAAACACATCACAAGAGAACCACTTAAACAATGGATCAAAGCCCTTTGTTGGTTGATTCTCTTTCGACATTTCTCTGAGCAGGAGCCCATTCGGTCATTAAGCTTATCTACACTGTGCTATAGAAGAAAGGAAAACAAACTATTCAACATACAGATTTTTTCTTACATATGAACTGTTTCTACGGGAATGTATTAACAAATTGTACATGGGCAGTATACCACTTAGGTTCAGAAAAGATCATGGAATTATAATACCAAAAATAACATACCTCATGCATTTAATTGTTATTCATAAAAAGCAGGTAATTGTATAAAGAACAGTTATTTAAAGAATTAACAAATGTATGCTTTCGTAAGGAACGCAAGAATGTAAGGAAATGCAACAATTTGTCGCAATGTTATTTGATTTGCCGCTCTGGAAAAACTCTCAGAACCACCTGGAAAACCTGGAAAAGTCAGGGAATTTTTTTCTACTTTTGAGTGGGAACCCTGAAAAAAGATAGCACAAATTTCAGTATGAAGTGAAACCTCAGAAAAGCCACTCCCCGTGGCCAGTGTTAGTTATTTTGAAAAATTGTAGTTGCATATTCGTCTGGCTACTAAATAACGTAGATCTGTGCGTAATCAACACGCAAGACCAGTGTTGCTGCTCCTATAAACTCATCCAACAAGCGTGGTTATAATATTTCAAGCCCCAAGCCCTAAAGCATTTTTTTGTCTTAACAACTTCGGTGGGCAAAGAAGGGGATCGCAAAATTTGTACCTTGCCGCGGGCGCAGAAATGCCTAGTTACGCCTCTGTGCTACACATAATTGCATCACTTACTACAATTAATGTTATTAATTTCATAACTCGATTCTTCGTATATACTAACTAGGAACATGAAACTATTAATATTAGCACTTTTCAATATAGCTACTCAATAGACTTACTCATATCTAAATGTAGTGTCATTCAAATGTTTCTGCTCCTCATGTTTCATTCATGAACACTTTATCAGTGTAAAGCCCAACTTTAGACTTAGAAAATTCATTTAATTCAAAGTACAGTTTTAAGTAACATTCTAAAAAGAAAAAAAGGTTAATGAAATAAAAGTATGCATTATACAGTATATATGTAATCAACATCAGCCATTTTCAGTCCACTGCTGGGTGAAGGTCTTCCTGTCTTCCCAAGTACCCTGCAGAACTTTCTGCCTTGAGACATTTTCTTTTATGTCACTCTGGCATTCTTTCGAATTTCATCCACCCATTTCCCACGTGGATAAATGACGTACAACAAGTATGATTTTTTCCTTCCGGCTATCCATTTGTTCGGGTACAGGCACAATACCAACACATCAGCCCCCAATTTTTTTGTTTTGTTTTTTTTCATTTTCTTTTGAACTGATATATAAGAGTGATGATCCATACTATTTTTCAAAAGTTTTCTTGCTTGCAAGGTTAATATGCATCTCTATTTACCACAATATTTGCACTTTTAAAGAACGACTGAAAAAAATGCATTGTCAGCGGGCAGCTGACAAAATATTTTTCAGTTTTTCAACTTTTCATAACTCTTCTGCTAAGCAGTGTAAAGAAAGGAAAAGGACAATGTATTCTATATATTTGTATTTGTTTCTAGTATCAGGTTCAAAAGTTTTTTTGTTTTTTTTTTCATTCAGTAGCACCAGTCTCGAAGATTTTTCAAATTTCCTATATCTTCCATCTTTCTCTAACGCCTTTTTTTTTTTTTTTTTTTTTTTAATGCAAATAACATGCTTATTGCATCGACAATTTTTCCTACGTCTCAGTAAGGCGCCGAAAACTGAATCCACTTAAAACAGAAATTTTGCTTCAAATTTGCGTTCAAAAAAAGCTATTGGTTTCTTTTATTTATGATCAAATTGTATTTATTCATGATCAAATTGTAAAAATATTACATGATACGTATGTTCAATATTTTGGTCTAAAAGTTATTTAAATTTTATAACCCATGCCATACATCACTTAACATAAATAAGTCACTGAAAAGTTTACAGGCTCACAAAAACCAGTCTAAAGCCTAAAGGCCCTTAACTCCAACCGATTTCCATCGGAAAAAGACAGCAGTGGTGCTTCAGCGGAGCGCCTGTTTTGTAACGCTTCTGATGTCCTCATGAGATTATTCTTCATCGATAAACGTTTTAAAATGCAATTGTTACAGAAGTTAAATGGACTCGTGTATTGTAGTATATCTTCTCATTTCGTTAATCTTCCTGTGCATATGTTACGTCATTGTATGAGTGTAAGTACTACGCGTCGTATAAATTTTTACTGGCATAGCCTATCTTGGCAATGATAAACTGAACCGAAGTTATTAAGACTGCTGAATATGAGCATTTGAATTCTTATATTAATTCGGACTGGGACAGGTATGCATCAGAACACACTGAAGATACATTATGATTGTCTTTATTTAAATAAAAATGCAAATATTTAATTTCATATTTTAATAAACATTTACGTATTTTATACAAATACGTTTAATCACACTGCAATAGCTTATTTACTATGACCAGCATCTGAAAATTCATCCGATTCGTAAATACATTCATGTGTGCTTTTATTCAGTTTTTTAAACTACTTTTAAAAAGTAGTTGTAGCGAAACTACTTTTACAAGATGTAGTTGTAGCGAAACTACTTTTCAGGAAAAGTAGTTTTATTTGTAGTGAACTACTTTTTTGAAATTGTAACTGTAGTTGTAGCTAACTACTTTTCAAAAGTGGTTTCTTCAGCACTGGTCACAATTATTCTGCAAGTCTCAAGAACCCAAGTGCCATGACAAACATCAGCAACTGTAGATTGTGCACTGGAGGTTTAGTCATCTGGCATGGATGACAGGTGAAATATTTGGTGACCACTATGTGAAGGACTTTTGTCCAGAAGTTGAACAAAAAGGTGGAATACTTCATACAACACATTGTTATTGCTTAACATGCCCAATGCCATTAGGACTGTAGGAAGTACTGGTAGGAGTTCGAAACAAACTCCAGAGTAAGACAGGATGTAGGCTGTTCCCATTTTGGTTTGTGAACTGTGTGGATAAGTTGCTTAGAGAAAGTAATTTAGTATCAGATATTGAATTTGTAGTTCTGGTAGCAATATGTTATATGCGGATAGCTTAGTGCTGGTTTCTCAGTGTGTGTGAACCAGTACAACCTCAATCAGCTGAGCAGGATATGTGATGTGAAAAATTTGGGATGAAGATATATGGTTGGGGTGTCTTAAATGAAATCATCTAGAAGTCTGAACCGCAAATTCTTAAAATCATTAATATAGCATGGGGGGGGGGGGGTGCAAGAACATATAACATATTCTGATTACTTAGTTGTGATTTTTGGAAAAACCGGAAAACTTTATAAGGGGCTAGATGGCAGAAAACAGGGCAAGTCTCATTATGAGCTGTATAAAAATATTCTGTATAAGAAAGTTGTTGGCCAAAGGACTAAGTTAATGTATGCAGTTTGTGATATACTTTGATTGGCACGCTCTGTGATCTATGTGACTCTACTCTACATTTTAAAATAAATATACCTTTGTTCATTATGTCTTTGCTACTGAATCATGCATTTCAGGTGTACAGTGTTTTGACAAGGGCCAGATTAAGGCCTTAGTGGTTTCCCAAAGAATTTATGTCGGAGAATCATTATGAAGTCCGTTAAAACACGCAACTGCAGCAATAAGCTTGTGATAATTAATACATAGTGCATTCTTCGAACTAATAAATTACCTGCAGAGTTACTGTATTTTCCGCTGTTTCTCACAAGAATATCAGTTAAAAGCTTAAGATTCCTAGATTTTGTCTTGGAATTCTTAATAATTTAGCATTGTATACTTTTCTTGGTGCATCTTTTTTATTATGTAATGTGAAATCACAGTGGATTTTGCCCCAAGTGCAAGCAAGGAGGTGTAGGTAGATGGTAGTGAAAAAGCTAAAACTGTCTCACCGACCCCGCTATACACAGCAACATGAAATGTACCCTTAGTGAGTCACTGCCTTAAAATCTGTTTGTCAGAAATTCACTATTTGTGATTGAGTGGAAATCATACGGGACAAAACTGAAATAACTTTACTTCTCTCTGTATATAAATATGTAAGCTGTGTTGTTATATGCAGTGTGGCAGCATGCCTCCTGAGCCCTCGGTAATGGTAGACCCCTAGGCTATAGCCCCATTAGACCCCTTTTAATCCGGCCCTGGCTTTGACTGTACGCTCAAAAGCAGGAACACCTCAGTAGCATTCATATGGTGTGAGCTGACCTGTCTAATCTTTGTCTGTACCTAGGACTATGGTGAAATGTGGCCCTTTGTGCCATTAAAATTCTAATGTAAACAACTTCAACATTCCTCAGGGTTCCATTTTTTTTCTGCTCAGCCCGACCCATGCAGGCCTTCACTGTTCTCTACTTCAATTTCAATTAGGCAATGTTGATAGTTGTAAACATTATTATCCTTCCTTAGGGTGATAATACAAACCTTGATCACATCTTAGTGTCATGTAGAGCATGTGCATACCTGCCAAGTTTTACAGTTTGCCCATAAAATTTTCGGAAATTCTACTGCCTTTACGTACAGCACGTTTTACAGACTCTAGTTTTCTTATGGGGGGGGGGTTACCAGGCTAGTGCAATTTCAAGGAGAGAAAAACAGTACTTGGATATTCTGATTTACCTGACCACATTTTCAGCATCTTCTCTGCTCACAGCCTAGCGGTAAAGACTCAGTAAAAACTCTGTCAGATTGGTATTGGTGATAATTACTAAAATAAAGAGAGAGAGAGAGAGGTGAATGAATGAATGAAAAATTTCAGCATCACAAAAGACTTAAAATTGCATTTTTTAAAGGTGTTTAAACATGCTGGCTCAAAAATTTTAGCTCAGTTGAGCTAAAGTAAAAAGATACTGCAATATAATATTGCAATAATTCCTCAAATACAAATAAAATTGTGTTTGTAGCTTAATGATAGTGTACTAAGGAGATAATTATGTACTGATTGTATTTTAATTGCTGTAAATGTTAAATAGTGCCACATATCTTAAATATAGCATATGGAATCGATTAATCATTTGCATAATAAATTGAGTTTTTAATTCGATACAATTAATCAATACATCAATCAAGTGAACTTATCAGTGAAACATTCCCCGGAATTTTTTTACAGATACCAATTATTCAAAGTTGGCAGGTCTTATGTGATATCATTATGATGGAAATAGCATTTTCTTTTCTCTACTCCCTCTCCCCTAGATACTAGAGAAAAACTTTCCACTACCTGACCTTAAGGTTTGAGCTTTACCTGTATACTGTAATGATGTCACCATTAATTTCTTGAGTGAACGTTTATTATTATTGTGAAAAGTGAGAAAACTTGTTATTACAAAGCTTCAAATTCATAAAGCACTGATGTCTGTATACAATTTAAAACACTGTGCAATTAATAGCCCTATTTAACATCTTGCTTTTATCTAAAAATTCCATTTAAACATACATTACAGGTATTTTTCTTACTCCTGTAAACTAAGTGTGAAGCAAAGATATTATTTTAATACAGTGGAATCCGATATAACGAAATTATTGTGTATCCCCTGCAAACATTTCCTTGAAGTAAAGCATTTTTGATTTGATTATAACGAAATTAATTTTTAGTACTGTTCGTTACAACGAACATATTTTTCCCATTTCAGAAGGAAGGTAGCAACCTCTGCAAAAATTTTCAGCTCGTATTTCTGCATCCCGGTTCCCTTCTTGAAGCACATCTGAGTCATTTCTGGTTTTCCGTTAGGTCAGAAGCTGTATATAGACATGGCCAGACACACAAGCTGAATGTGATGTAGCCCGTGACATAGACTAAGGTTGCGAAGGAAACCCAACATGTGGAGCGATGGATTGGGCAACAAGCTTCTTTGCCACTACACACCCCTCCCCTTTCTGCTCCCCCTGGTTTTCCCCATACACATCCCTTGTCCTCAATCGCTCACGCCTGTTGAATGGCTGACATGACCATGACACAACCGCCAGCCATCAGTCTCCAGGTACTTCTGTATCTGTGTTTAATGTTTTCCACCAAATTGCACTGCTTTTTTACAGCCTTTAGATCAAGGAATCGTAAGAACTTTAAAAACTTGCTATTGTAAGCTGTTAATGAAACAAATTCTTCATGGGTTTGAAAGAACTGACCAAAGACAAACAAAAGTAAAAGAAGCTATGGATACCATTGTGGGAGCATGGAGTGAAGTTAGGTTTTTTTTTTTTTTTTTGCTATCATTAATTGTTGGAAACCTGCTGCATTGATTGATTCCAATCAAAAGAATTCAGCAGAAAAAGATATGGATGTGGAAACATCTGTTAAACTTGAGACATTACAGAACTTAGTTTTAGAGTCTACTTCCATCCCTAAGCGTGTGAAATTTGAAGTTTTTTTTGTCCTTGGATTATTGTTTACTTGTGTCCTATGAACTGACCGATGCTGACATCATCAGCAATTTAGGACAAACAAAATGATGGAGCTGATCAGGAAAATAGTGACGACGAAGATGTCATGACTCGGTTGCCAAATATCAATGCATCAGGGGCACTTTTATGCTTCAAAAAGTGCGTCATTTCGTTTCCTATCAGATAAACAATTCTTAGGATATTTCTTCAAGTATGCGTTCTCTGCAAAACTTTCTGATTTCTAAAGTCACAAAAGACTTGTACAAAAAAAAAAACCCGTTACGGAATCTGTGCAGATGGAGGAGGTGTAAATACATATAGGTACTGTATGTACGTACATAAAAGCAAAGATTTGTTTTAAAGTTTTTTAGGTATTTGTTTTGTTTTTATAAGCATATCTAAAAGTGGAAAGCTTTTAAGTGCAATTTTAATGTCAAATTTTCTAAATTTGTTGCTGGATTAAAATTTCTTGTTAAAAAAAAAAATCTCATTATTACAAAATTTTGTTATAACGAACGACATTCAGTGGTCCCTTCAAGTTCCTTCTAATGGGAATTTACTGTATTTTATTTTTGATTCTAAGAGATAGTAAAGTGTTTGTGCACGTGATTATTCATGTGTAATGAGTAGTCTTTTGAAATTATCTTTATTATATTATTTCCAGGGATATCAATGTTTTGTTACTTGGTGATCCATCGGTTGCTAAATCTCAGGTGTTAAGATATGTTCTGAATACTGCTCCCTGTGCAATTTCCACTACAGGACGTGGTTCATCTGGTGTTGGTCTTACTGCTGCTGTGACAACTGATCACGAAACAGGTAATTTCTATTACTTTTTGTATTACTAGGGGCTGCTCCTCTAGGCTCACTATGCTCGTTTCCAGAGTAGCGCTCGTGCCTGGCAGCCCAATCTTCAAGTACATCACATGAAATAAAAACTGGAAAATTCATATAAATTTAAATTTTTATTGCATGTCTAAGCAAATAAGTATGGAAAAACTGATAGAAACATGAACACTTAATTTAAACATGTACATGAAATTAAAGTAATAACAACATTTTAAGATAGTAATTCCTTGTACACTATACTTTGAACTTTTTTCCCATTCCTAATAAAAACCTTAATATTTTTGCTGGAAACACATCTCGACAGAGCCACATACAACTGTCCATGTGCAAATATAGGACACTATATAAATACCTACACGTTGATTTCTTTCCTATCTGACATGCGTTTCTTCATTAATCGATGTTCTGACATATTTTCGGTCCTATTAGCAGTACGTGTCTGTTCTAACTTATCTTGTTCAGTTTTGCAAATCCTGTTTTGTATACAAATTTTATTCTTTTCGCTTTTTTACGTACCGATTGTTTTTTCCTTCGAAGTGGCATGGTTAAAGAAACAGTAGAAATGTCACAGCTTTGCAAACATCATTTCGTCACAATTGTCGACAAATGTGTTTGACCGTCTCTTTCCGGTGATGCCATCTGACGAAATGAAAATGTTCTCCCAATTTAATTGTTCAATACTTTTTGCGCTGTATCGATTCCAAGATGGCGGCTTGTTTAGAGTTTTTGTTTCGCTCCCAATGAACTCCCTCTTAGATTTTTGCTGAACTTTTTTCAATTCCCTTCTATTTTTATTGAAGGACTTTGCTCTGCCCCCACTCCGAAGTTTCCGAGTTTTTTATTGTCGTTATTTTTTGGAAGGGCGGACTTTTGTCGTTTGAACTTATACGTCAGAATTTTCGACAAATGTATTCGACTGTCTCTTTTCGGTGATGCCATCTGACGAAATGAAAATGTTCTCCCAATTGTTCGATACTTTTTGCGCTGTATCGATTCCAAGATGGCGGCTTGTTTGACAGTTTTTGTTTCGCTCCCGGTGAACTACCTGTTAGATTTTTGCAGAACATTTTTCAATTTCCTTCTATTTTTATTGAAGGACTTTGCTCCGCCGCCATTCCAAAGTTTCCGAGTTTTTTTTACTGTCGTTATTTTTTGGAAGGGCGGACTTTTGTCGTTTGAATTTAAAGCACTTACTAAATTTACTACCAAGGAAAACAAAGGCGGTCCAAAAAGCATTTCGGACTTTAAGATCTACCAGCATGCCAATTTTTAGATCTCTAGGTTAAAACAATTCGCAAAAAGTTGAAGCAATGTTCCAAAGCCACCATTTTTTTTTTTTTTCGGACCTTAAGACCTATATGCAAGTCAATTTTCAGATCTCTAGGTCATTTAGAAGTGATCAAACAATTTGTGAAAAATTCAAGCAGACAATGTTCCAAAGCCGCCATTTAAAAATGGGGGGGGGGGGTCGTACTTTTCTAGGTATACGGACCTTAAGACCTATCAGCATGCCAATTTTCAGGTCTCTAGGTCATTTAGAAGTGGTCGAACAATTCGCGGGCGAACATACTCGCATTTTCCAGGAATCTCAGCGTTCCTACTTTTCCCTACTATTTCGAAACCTGTCCTTATTTTCCTACTTTTTCGCAAATCAAAACACATTTTTTTTTTTAACGACCTGTTTCGCCGTCTTGGTTCGTTAAAATTTTTTGGGGTCAGAGCCTCGAACATATCTCTCAATGGGATTGAGTTCAAATGACTTAGCTGGCCAAGGAAGCGAGGTCACGTCGGTGGAGTGTTCATCCAACCATTCGGATACAATTCGGGAGCGATGGCACGGTGCATTGTCTTGTTGCAGGATGAGGTCCCCAGTGGGATGTTGAAGATGCACAAACAGGAGCAAATGGTCGTCCAGGATATCCCGGTAACGTTTACCTGTGAGGAACGAAGTCACATGTACCAAGGGTCCCATTTCAGTCCACGTAAACAGTCCCCAGATGAGAATGCCACCCCCACCAGCTTGAAGAGTACCCTGCTGGCAAGAAGGATCCATCGCTTCATGTGGTTTGCGCCGTACTCGTATCCTGCCATCCGCATGTACCAACGTGAATCTTGACTCATCAGTCCAGGCAACATTTTTCAACATGTCTAGGGTCCAGCGACAATGTTCCCGCGCCCATGCTAATCTTTGCACCCTGTGATGTGTGGTCAGCAGCCGTACCCTCATGGGATGATGGCTTCTGTATCCCATAGCGAGGAGATGGTTCTGGATAGTGTGGCTGCTTACACATTTTTGTGCACCAGCGTTAAATTACTGAGTGATTTCTTGCACTGTGGCCCGTCTATCCGCTGTTACAACACGAGCTAGCCGATGATGACCCCGCTCATCCACACGCTGTTGTCCACGGCAGTTGGCCTTTTCAGGGATGGTTTTACCAGGTTCGATGTACTCACAGTGTACCCGTGACACAGTGGCTCATGAAAATACCAGTGCCTGCACGACTTCCGAGATGGAGTAACCCATTTGTCGGGCCCCGACAATTTGCCCACAATCAAATGCGCTTAGATCCTTCGTCTTACCCATACTGCATCCGACTCTTACTGATTCTCGTCGCATCACTCCTTATATTGTCGGATAGCTGCATGCGTCATGTTGTTTCCGTTTACAGGGCCGCCCACAGCGCAACATTTGCATAACGCCAGCTGTCTCTAATTCATTTGCTCTTCAGTGTATGCATAAGTTTCTGTTTTCAAATATCAGCAACAATATGTTGCATTTTTGGATATTGATAGCATGTTAAGATGTTTGTTTTACATAGCATAACTGCAACAGATTGAGACTGCTAAACTTTTTAATAAAAGTGCAACCCCTTATTATTGATGAATCATTGATATTTACTTTTAAGAGGGAGATACTTCAGAAAAGGAGGATTTCAAATATTTTTACTCTTCAAAAATTCTAGAGTGGACATTTCTCAAAGGGAATTGGCTAATATTTATGCATAGCATACTACATAGTTATAAATATTTTTTCTGATAGTTTGTTTTAAGCTAGTGTACATTAATTTGCTCTTTGCAGTACATTTTGAAAATTCCTACTTTTTACCTACTTTTTTTTTTTGTGGAATTCCTACTTTTGTTCCTACTTTTTTCTGAATGATGGCTACACTCCCTGATTTTCCCTCTTTGCTTTTCATATACGAGGCAAAAGCCATTATTTACATACTTATTCACATATGCAGGCAGAAATCGCTGAACTTTACTAAAAGCGTCCCTATGTCATTAAGCATTGCGTCATTACCAGTTTGATATTGTTGCCTGTTCTTTCACCCAATGAGAAGAGAGTGCTAAAAATAGCTTTGTCACCATGGCAGCAGGTCACGGGACCAGAACGTTCCTCTGTGGTTATCAACTTATCGTGAAGACAGACAAGCCGTTCGTTTCTTTCCTTTGCGTCTTTAAAAAATGCTTAAAAAATTCAAAAAATGACTTTTTCTTAATTTTTTTTTTTTTTTTTTTTGTCAAAAAGGGATGGTAGTTGTACGTTTATGCTGTAAAAATTGCAATGCATTGATTTATAGATTGCCATATATCCATTTTTTAAAATGGATATATTTTGGTCATACTGGGTGAAGAATTTTTTTTTCATTTTTTAAAATGGATCCCATCACGAAATAGAGAATTTTGTGAAATTTAAAAATGTAATTTCTCGTAAACAAAATTGGAAAAAAAAGGGGCGACGAGGTGCAAAAATTTGGTCATGGCACTACATGCCTACAAAGTTTCGTGGTTCTGTTGCTGTTAAGTGTGTCCAGAACGCGATCTGATAGCACTTTTTTGCTTACCTTAACTTTGAAATACAATAGCCCTTGAAGTATCACCAGAAGCAAAAAACGTTTTTTTTTCAGCGTGTTCTCCAAACAATTCTCTACAAACGATGTAAATTTCGTATTTTTGTGTTAAATAAGTTTTGCTTTGCGAGCTAGGAAAGCAAGAGTGTTGCAGAATTTCTAAAACAGCGGCAGCAGCAGTGGCGGCAGTTACTTTTTTTAGAATAGAGAGATACTTTACCTATGGATTTTCTGGCATGTTTGTAGGGCACATGCTGTTCCTGTTGAAGTAACTAAGTCGAGGTTAGACTCTTTTTACCTCAGTTGTGGTGTGTTTGCTATTTCCAGATTAACAACACGAAGTACAGTAAATAGATCTGTATTATTTTTGGTCGTACTGGGTGAAGAATTAGTGCGAGTTGTGTAATAATAGAAAAGTCCTGAAATTATGTTTTCATTCTCAGGCCTGGAAAGTGCTCATCTCCCTCCCACCCACCTAAAGATTAAAATTGGTGATTTTTTCGGGCCAGTGGGTGGAC
Organism: Macrothele yani; assembly: GCA_039090855.1. Classification (NCBI taxonomy): domain Eukaryota; kingdom Metazoa; phylum Arthropoda; class Arachnida; order Araneae; family Macrothelidae; genus Macrothele; species Macrothele yani. The sequence goes on along the minus strand of CM077016.1, from coordinate 66,423,099 downwards.
AAAATCTAGTGGCCACTTTCCTTATGGCTATTTCGTGTTGTATACACATTTTATCACTGCACTGTATACCTTTCATTTATTTAGTCATAGTGAAATTTAAGCTTAGTAGCTACAAGGGCCCACTGTCCATTGTCCAGTGCAATTAAATAAATAAATATAATCTTAAAAGTTATATTTTTCTTCAACCACATCAACCAAAATTTCTAGACAGTTTTTATTGGAGAGATAATTTAATCATTTTTATTTGGTCTCTCGCTATGTTCACAAATAAAATCTCTCAATCTCTCCACCATAAATTGATAGCAGTGGATGGGACAAAATTTTCAAGCAGTACTTACTTTTGCTTACTTTATTTAATTTGCTCTATTTTCTAAAGTCATTTTTTGCATGAGCATTGTCTTGTCATCAAGAACATTGCCCACAATGCTTGCATTCTCTTAACTTCTTCATTGCTTGGCATAACAGTCAGCAGTATTGAGTATTTCAACAATTTGTGCTATGACCTTCATGTACTAAAAATTGCTTGTTTTTTGTTTCTCTAACAGTTTTTAGTGAGTTATTGATGATCAAAAATGTTCAGACATTATGTTTCGAAGCTGATTCCATTCTGCTAAATTTTTCTTTTCATTATTTATTTTTGGTTAGGTTCTTCTTGGTATCAAAATGAAAACTGGCTGTATAGCTTTCAAAAATGAATTTCATATCGTATAGCAGAATCATTTTGTGGTACGCTGAGATTGGGAGAAATGTGATACCAACCTGGTTACTTTATTTTACAGACTCGCAACGATTCCTGACCACTAACAGAAAATATTCAGTAATTTCCTGGGTTGTTCTAATAAATATTACATTAAAAACCTTGATAAACCTTCACAGGTGTTGAAAAAGTAGTCATGACGAAATAAGAACCCTTGCAGAGTATCCTGATTCCATCAGATTCTGTCCGGTTTTCGAACCCAGTCAGGTTCGGGGGGTCATAAAATGTTCAGTTTTAGTAGAATTTTAATGATTTGTCTTTTTTTTCTGTTTGCCCCACCACAGAAATTTCAAATACTACGAATTCTCCATAGTCACTATGAAAATCGTCGATCACTGCGGAGTACGGGAAACTTCAAATATACTACGGAAGTAAAATCTGTTTTTTTTTTTTTCTTTTTTACCTCCAGAAAATGTTGCTTTGGTAGAATTTTAATGATTTGTCATTTTTCCCTGTTTGTCCACCTCAGACCTTCCAAATGCTATGAATTCTCCATAGGCACTACGGAAATCATCGATCGCTGCGAAGTATGGGAAACGTCGAATATACTACGAAAATAAAAAATCTGGTTGTAGTTTTTTTCCCTTCAGAAAACGTTGTTTTGGTAGAAATTTAATGATTTGTCAATTTTTCCTGTTTGCTCACCTCAGATCTTCCAAATGCTACGAATTCTCCATAGTCATTACGGAAATGATTGATCGCTACGGAATACGGGAAACATCAAATGTACTACGAAAATAAAAAATCTATGAAATAATGTTATTCAATCATTTGTTAAAAATTTATTTTCATGTTTTCAAAATTCTAACATTCATCAAACATTTTTGGAACTGTTTATTAGATGTGTTTTAATGTCGCGACACTTGTTCGATATAATTTGAGCCTCTTCATGCCGTTCGTCGCCTGAAAATGATTATTTTAGCATGGATGAAAATGTTCTGTAGTTTTCTAAATTTCGAATTTTTCTTACCCCAAGATGCACTTTCTTTTCACTTTCTGGGTATATTTTGATGTTATATTTTTTCTGATTATGTTATTCGTTTTTAATAGCTTCAGTAAAAGTGAAAAGAGCAACTTCGTATTTTAAGTTTTTTCTAGTGAAGCGCAGTTTTTGTTATTTTTAACAGCCTGTTTTTAAAAACCAATCAATACGGAAAGTGTTTTTCTTTTTCGCTTTTTAAAGCTAAATTAAATTTCAGAATCAGTACTATTCCGCCCGTGATGGAATAGGGGCAGACAAAAGTTTTTTTTTTTTTTTTTTTATATATAGCCAACTTCGCTCGTGCGAGGGAAACGTGACTGCGTGGAATGAAAGACGACGCGTGGCTGCGGAAAGTGAAGTCCCGATTTTCTACCTTTGATTTCTTTTTGTAAACAAAAGGGAAAATGCTTTCCCATTTTGTTTGATGATAAGCAAGAAGTGCCTAAGCAATCGAAAATTGTGCATTTTCAGAGAAACCAAACTTTAAAAAACGAGCTGCTGAAGAAGAGTTGTGATTGCACAGTTCCATCTAAAGCCACAGGTGTCCATTCCCTATATGGTTACTTTGTGCACCAACTTAAGTGGAAAAACAAACAGCTGCCCCCGTTCTTGAAGAGTTAATCTGCAAATAGATTGTACCCACTTATGTGCGGAGGAAAGGGCTTTTTTTCACTGCGCATGAGTTGGATGATTTGAAAATGCCTTTCCTATAACAGGAGCGTTTTAAAAATGCAAATTAATTCTTTAGCAATGAAAAAGGCAATTTTCGAGCTTGGCGACTCAAGTTACTTTTTCTACTGGACATTTTATTTTATCCAGTCGCCATGTGGGGAGTGGCGGCCGCTAATTTTAATCTTTACACCCACCCCCATGAAAGGTCTCAGGGGAAAGTCCATATATTAAAAAAGAATAAATGTATTAAGAAGCCATTTGTCTGTAGCAGCTTCAAAACCGATCTTGACTGTGGGAAACCTAAACTGTGTTTTATTGTGAACAGTGTATATAAACAATCATCTAAAGCAGGGATTCTTAAATTGGGATCCATGCAGCCCATAACAAACATCAAATTCATGCTAAAAAAAGTGTTACATTAATTACAAGAGAATAGTAAGACTTTCAGCTGAACATCAGCTTGAATAGAATGAATAGAGTACTAGTTATCTATTACTCTGTTCACTCTATAGTTCTCCATTATTAATACTGTTAATAGAGTAATAGTTCTGGAATTCACATGGTGAAATAAATTTCTTGTCAGCCTTTAGAGAAGATTTGGAAAGGAAAGGCATGTTCTTATGTGCTGCAGGTGCTGGGGTGAATAAAAAGTTTGGTTCTTTCCCTGATAGCAAACTGCATCTTTCTTTACGAAAGGGAGAACATTTTTTTTAGTGCTGTAATGTTGTCTCTGTTATGTACAGCAGGGATGACTTCTAAAGTTAGGCGAAGAGAGGGGCCAAAGAGGTATTTAATTGTGTGCTGCTAGTATAGTAAGTGTCTCTTGGCAGCTGTGAAGGTAGGGACAGCATTGTCTTCAGGATATTCTAGAGGGTTAATATTTCTGGTATTAGTCTTTAGATTTAGAATAGTGAGAGGAGTCTGTTGACAACTAATTTTCCATAATTATTGAAGGGTTTCATGTAATAGTTGGGAAGAACGGGATAGATGCTGTCAAGGGAGAATTAGGAATTAAAAGAGAAAGACCTAATTTTTAGTACGAACATTTTTGACAGTTTCAAAAAGGAGGGAGTTGATGACGATTTATGGGAGTTTCTTGGATGATTTTGTATTCCTATGTAAGAAAGGAAGGTTCGTTGTAGATAAAAACAAGTTGTGCCACCAATATAACAAGTGTTTCCCATAGCTTTTGAGATAGAACACTTTTAACCCACAGGAATTTCCTGCATTTGACCTTGTAGCACACTCAGTTGCTTTAGTTCTCAAATAAGGAATGAGTTGTTTAAAGGGTGAAGGAATCTTTCCACTCTCTGTTCTTACCCTGGAAGATACCTGTGCAATGCAGGACTGTTACAATGTTAAACATATGGTTTGCTAGCTTGCAAGCATCAGAATTTTCTTCAACACTAATGCCTGTAATGCTTCTGCCTGTTTTAGAACATGCCCATCATTTGGGAATTCTTTCTTTCAACTGAGAAAGAAAATTCCACCATTTAAAATCTGGAATCATTGTTGCACCATTAATGTGATCCAGGCTAGTGCCTAGCCAAAGTCTTGCCAATTTTTTTGTTTCTTAAATTTTGACTTAATAAAATAAATTATCACTGATTCATACACAGCAACCAGTGTCACTTCACTAGTTGCTGTTGTTTCTTGAAAAGCTGTTTTTTGATGAAGCAATTGTGCATTGTCTTATTCTTGCAGAATTTTGATTTTTTCTTTTCCAGTTTTAAACTTTTGTCCATTTTATCCAGCAGGGAATGTAATTTTCCTTTTGTGATTCATTCTCCAGGATGCCCAAACCCCTTTCAATTGCACTCAACACACCACTTTGTACTATTGCCCACAAAAGAAATTGAAATTATTTACAAGTGGATAGTTTTCTCTCTGTAAAATTCACTCATATAATATAAGTATATGAAAGCAACTGCTGCCAGTTGAATTACCATGAGTCATTCCATGTCAAGTCAACACAGTGATTTTACTCCACCATCTGACATTTTGATGAAACTTGGCACAAAGGTAGCCTACATATAGATGAAGAAAAATACCCAATTTTATTAAAATACGTTGACCCATTTTGAAAATACGGCGATGTGAAGTTGTCAAAAATTGCCAAAAAACACCCCACTGCCATAATGTCAAATTGCTGTAGCAACTCTCCTAATTAAGCTAAAATGATGGGAGAGGTGTCATTTTGCAGCATTTTCCAAAAGCTTCCCTATGATATACAACACAATATGGGTTTGAGATGAAAATTGTTTTTCAAATTTAAGTTAAAATTTAAATTTTTAATTTATCAAAAAGTGCATTTTCAAAATTTTTCAAAAAATTATATACAATACTTCACATTATTGTTAACTAATTCCCTAAGTATGAAAGTGGGACTGTCATGGGTTCACACCTTTATTTATTTCAAAAATACATATTTCACTAAAAAAATGACATTTTTGTAAAATTTTTAGATTTAAGTGGAAATATACATAACTTACCCGTAAATAAATCTTCACTCTTTATTCTTAATATATCTATGTACACATTGAAATTTACTGTTAACACATACATTCGAAATGTCGCTTGCGAAACCTGATACAAACAGTATGTGTTTTAAGATTTCACTTCTTTTTAAATGCTTCATTTGTTTTTACAGTATCATCCCCAGAATTTGATATATTCTTCCTGTTGGTGTTACTGAGTTTACTTTACAAAGAACATCATTTACAGATACCCATAGAATATCAAGTTTTGTAGGATATGTATAAGATAGTGATGGGCCAGCTGGGTGAAGGAAAGTAACTTTAACTTCATCAAGACCTTCGCCTTTTGTTAAAACATAAGCTAGCCACCATTTCTTGTTGTAGATGGCAGTAATGTATCCATGAATATCTCTCAAAGCCAGTTTTTCCGGAGATTTTGTGACTGTTTAACAGTAGATTCTGTTGTATCTGAAAAAGTTTTTACCAATATTTTTGATGTACTTGATGCTAAATGCATGTAACCTCTGTGTCCCTTTGATGGTAACAGATTGACTAAAACGCTCTTCTAGAAATGTTTCAGTTTCAATGTACCCTTCTTGTGTTGAAAATTCAAAGTGCACAGATGTAATGTTTTTAACTGCCCAATCAAAAAGTTGTCGTGGAGTAAGAATTTGGTTATCATATGGCCCCTGCAGACTTGCTTTTGTTGCTAATCTCTTAACAGTACCACCGACACCATCGCAAGGTCCTTTTCCATGAGCAGAGGCAAAAAAAAAAAAAAAAAAAAAAAAAAATGCCATTCTGTTTCGATGCCAAAATCTTCTTTGTGGAAACATAAGTTTACAAAATTCTTTTTATTCTTGTATTGGGCTGCACTGCCATCTGAAAAGTAGTATATCTTCTACTTTTTGGATGGCAGTGAGAGCACTATGAATAAGTAAAAGGATAGGATTGTTTATATCTCATAACTTGTAATCGATTATCAGGTATACCGATCTTTTTGTTCTTACTTAAAGTCTGAAGTTTGCCCTGTACGTTCAGGGAGCAGAATTTTCAGGAGGTTTTCTTTTTCTTATTTTGACCTACCTTGGGGAACGTCTTCACCCTCTCATTTTCCTTTTTCCAGATGAAAGGTGTGTGGAACCACTTTCTAACTCGCAATCGTCTGCTTAATGTCCATGTCCATACATGCGGGACCTCACACATGCAAAGAGCAGTGGCTATTTCAGACAACAACAACAACAAAAAAAGTCATAAACTGATTCTACTACTACTTGGGGGGGGGGTAATCCCACGCCAAAACATCGCGGCACAAGTGTTAAGCTGTGGAAGCAGCTTTTATCTAACCAACTTTACTAAATCTCACTGTTATCTTATAGTTTTGGTTCCAGTTGTAATTGTTCGCAGCAATAACGAAAGTTTGACGTTGATAATTACTGGATGAAAAACATTGTATGAAGAATATCATGGCGCAACTGCTGAAAGGTGATTTCACAATTTGTTTATGAAATGTGACATTACTTTTCCTTTCATAATCAAAGGTACTCTTTTCTTTGGAAAACCGTAGGAGTTTGTGATGCACACGCAAACCACGTACGCGTGGCTTGCCAGTTGGTTGGTTTCAGAAATAATGTATTTTCATCTGAATGCCATTAATCTCAAAAATTATGCTGCTAAAAACCAAACAAACAGTAATTAAATATTATTTATTCTTCCTAAGTGTATATTCTCAAGCATTCAGTAACGAAAGCAACAGTTCTTGGAGGCGGCAGCGTCCTACTTGCGTTATAGTGAAACAAATGCATTCAGAAGAAAATCCCTGATATTATATTAATGTGTTACACCTAAAATATAGCAAGTCATGTAGTTTTCAATAAACTGCTGGTAGTATAATTGTTTCCCCATTTATCTCACTGTAGGAACGACAGAAATGCTAATTAACAGTCGTAAGAGAAGCAGTAAAATGTCAACAAACCTGAAATATAACATTTTTCCATAGTTCATAAAATAATGGTAATTCAGTTTATAAACATAACCTAAAGCACAGCATGGACTTAAAACAATTAAAAATGCTATCATTAGCTGCTCCAAAACCTGAGTTGTGATCCAAAATGCAAATTTTCTCGCTCCAAAACCCAACGTTTCTGCTCCAAGAATTGTTCCGAAACATGGTAGGGGCACTAACACCCCTGTAATATGGCTTTCTGTAGCATGTACTTGAAAGATTTCAGTATTGCTCACAAAGGTCATGATGACTGTCGTTGTCGTTTTTCATCTAAAAAGCATATGGAATATGCCAAGGCTGTTGAGCAGACTGATAAATTATCTGTTTTCTTCAAAAGTGAAAATTCTTCCAGCTGTGTAAAGGCTGAAACTTTGTTCGTAAGATTTCCGATAGAGCACAATCTCGACTGCAAATCATGCTAAATCTCTCTTCTCAGTGATGTTTCCGGACTCGGATTGCCAAGAATTTCAGCAGTGACCGTACAAAAACTACTAGGATATTTCCGGAAAACTTAACTTAAAAAAAAAAACACCCATGATTTTTATGAAAAACTATACCGTATATACTTGTGTATAGGTTCAACCCACCGATATTTATGTGAATATCTGCTGTTTTTGTATATCTTGTGTGTAAGTCAACCCCCTGTTTTTTGTATGTGAATATCTGATTTTTTTGTACATATTGTGTATAAATCGACCTTCCTACCACGTTTTTTTCTGCAGGCATATTTAAAGCTTAAAACTTTTTTTTTTTTTATTCTGTTTAAGAGCGGCAAGTCACGTAGTCATTATGTTTTAAAAACACCCAATTACAACTTAACCTGGTTATAGTGGAAAGAAGAGATAGTGTGCTGTGCGCTTCTGCAGACGGGTTCTTGAAATCATGAAATCAGAGAGGGCGCTGAAGACAGGTTTGATGCTATTGCTGTAAATTATGCTCATAGATATATACGTGCTTCTCATTCCATACAGTATGGTAATTTCACCTCAAATTTTACCAGTCTCTTTATTTTATTTTTATCTTGCAGTTATACTAAAAGTGATTAATGTCATGTATGGATAGGCATAAGTGAATATTCTTCCAAATGGTGTGTTTTGGGGAAGCTTCGTCAACTTTACTCGGGAAATGCATTATCTTGCATTAAATCTACGTTTCACAAGGCTGATTAGTACAAATACATTGCTGGACGTAAATTTTCTCCGTAATTATTGGGATTTTTGCCTAATCATCGTATTGAATTCTGTTCTGATCCTGTTGCAACTCTTTTCTCTATCTGTACAGGACCCAAAATGTTTAATTGGGTGTCACGTGATACTGTACTTAGGCCTAATCTTCCCATGATAAAGTTTACAGAACTTTGGACAGAAAAAACAAAACAAAAAAACCCACCCAATTTCAATAATTTTATACAAAATGCAATGATATAGAAAAGACTAGAAATAAAAAGTGGTATACTTAACTAAATAATTACTGAGTGGCTGACAACTTGATTTAGAACAAGTAAAAAAAATTAATTCGAACCAACTTGCCTCATCTTTCGGCGCAGAAAATAGTTACCTTTTGTTTACAGGACCTGTAACCACTGTTGCATCCAGGTACGAAACACGTTCTCAACGTTACATTACTACTACTTTTCATGACCGATGTAACAAATAAATCACCTTTTCAATCGCTGTCCACCGAAAACGCCATAGAAAAGCAGGCTAATGTTTAGAAATCGTAGCATTGAAACTCGCAGTAGTGCCATCTCGCGGTTTCATGAAAAGAGGGAACTAAAATTTAAACAGGGAGGTATTAATGCACGGTGTACTATCTCTCGTAGCCACTATAACCTGGTTTTGGATAATTTTTTATTCCATAGTTTAAAAGGGTATGCCGTAAAAAATAAAATGCTAAATTAAAATAATTTTTTTTTTGAACTCTTTTCTTTTTTTTTTCAAGTATGGTCAAATATGGTGATTCTTGTTAACGTCACAAAGCCGTCACATGGCAAGCATGGTTGGCAGGTCGACAGGTAAGCTGAAATGTTGCAGTGGAGATCATTCTGTATGATCACATGACTTGGCTTGCCATGGGATGGCGTTTGCAACACATAATGTCTGTTAACTTTCGGAAAAACCTCAACCGAGTCCTGAACTAACGTAAACTGTCGGAGGCAGACTCAATTTCATGTTTTTTTTTTTTTTTTTTTTTTTTTCCCCCCTTGTTAAGTTGGCTAGTTGTGGTGTGACGTGAATTGCTGTAGTTATGGAGCGTGCTTCAGTGGCTTCCAGTTCCAGTGATGCGGGAAAAAAATAAAATCACAGGAGTACAAGAAATGTTATTTGTTGGAATTTCCATCTTTACAGTGGCCGTGTGTTTCCGCGAATCACGTATTTTGTAGCGTGTGCAATTGTGATTTTTCGGTGGCTCATGGTGGATGGGACGATTGCCGGGGGCATGTAATTTAAAAAAAACATGAACAATATGGTTTATTGAAAGAAAAGAATAATTCTGTATCCAGTTACTTCGTAAAAAGTGATGAGACCACTGTTATTCAAGCTTTAAGTTATTTTGCTCGATTTTTAATCAAACATAATTTGTTAATTTCTGCCGCTGATTATGTTATTACAAGTGTATTTTCGGCAATTTTTTTTCCTCGTTTACACGATGATTACTGATACCATCAATTTGATTTGGCATCTGTGAATTAAAATGTTGCTAAAACTGTAGCACTGTACTCTGGGAAATAGGCATGCCACGCTGCAAATTTTAATGCTGGAACTTGACTACGGAGAAACTACAGGCACCATACGTGTGGACTACTGATGACTTCCTTCAGATGTTAGCATCTCTGGAGATGTAATAATATTGAGTGCCAATTCCAGATTTTTGTGAGTTTTTATTTTCTTAGTAGTCACTATGTCTTGTATCTTGAGTTATAGATACAAGTGTTATCAGGCTGAGTACTGTAGCTGACTAGCATTTCATAGCTTCAGTGTCTTCATATGAAAACTAAAATTTACAATTTTCATTCAACTGCTTTGAAACTTCATTTTTTGTATTTCTGCCCATGTCATTCTTAATATGTAAATTTTACATTTTATTTGAACGTACATTTTGTAAATTCTACATTTTATTTGAACATATGTTTTTTGGGCTAAATCACCTTTTTCAACTTCTCTTAGGTGAGAGGCGTCTTGAAGCTGGTGCTATGGTTCTAGCTGACCGAGGAGTTGTGTGTATTGATGAATTTGATAAAATGTCTGACATAGATCGTACAGCTATTCACGAGGTCATGGAACAAGGAAGAGTGACTGTAGCAAAAGCTGGAATCCATGCCAAGCTGAATGCCAGATGTAGTGTTCTGGCTGCAGCTAATCCTGTGTATGGCAGAGTAAGAGAAATAATTCACTTATTGATTTTATTTAACGTGCTGTTTATACATGTGTCAAAGTTTTATTGACTTCCTCTTCTTTTTGATATCACACAATTTTAGATTTCCTGAATTTCTTGAAATATGCCTTTGTACGTTCTGATTTTGCATAAGGGATAATAAAAAGTCTTTTGCTCTTTTGTGATTTCCACATAAAGCTCTTGCTTTTCACCTTGTATTATTCCGATATGTCTTTCAGGTTTTGTGCGTATGTCTTGTGTTCATAAATTTTTTTATTGCATTTTGAATGAGAAGAGCTTAAGCTTAATATTATGAACATCAGATTAATCCTATTACCTTCATTTACTGTTGACTACATGTGAACTTTGTGTCGGTCTGCAGGTGTGAACATGCATAGCTTCCTTCTAAATAATGAAGCTGGTTCTACTTGGCAGTTGATCAGCATTTTACCATATTAGTGTCAGCCTGCGATGATCACCCATGGCTCAGGTCCACAATTAAACTATGTCATCCGACTAACTCTGACGTGCCAGTGAGAACTATAATTAAGGTGTAGAAATAATGGTAACATACATTTAAACAGCAGTCAACATAAGATTAATTATTTTATTTATAAAAGGAAAGCAAATTCACCCTTATCCAAATTTAATTACAACCAATACTCTACTTCTTCCACAAAAAAAGATAAAGCTCAGAAGAGTGTTATGTGACTTCACGAGGAAAATGTATTCTTTCAGAATATCCACAAAAGAGAAACACAGTAGCATGTAGTGTAGACTGTCTGCAAGGGAATTATAGAAACAGCAACTCATGAATAAACAGTCCACCAAAGCATAAGAAGTGTACCTTGATTCATTCATGGACAAACAGTGGTTAGACAGTCCATGGAAGAAGAATAGGAAGAGCGCTTTGAATCATTCATGGATGAACAGCAGGTAAATAGTCCACAGAAACAATGGGAAGAGCACCTTGAATTATTCATGAACGAATAATGGGTAGACAGTCCACTGAAGCAATGAAAAGAGCACCTTGAATCGTTTATGGAGGAGCAATGGGGTACAGTCCACTGAAGCATAGCAAGAACAGCTCAGAATCATATGTCAGATGCAGTCAATTGATTTTGTCCTTAAGAATAGTCCCCACTTCCTTATATCCTAGGGATGTCACCAGACAACAGCCAACGGCATGGTAACATCTTACCTCCGCTCTCGTCATAAGATGAAAACAAGAAGGTAAAGAAAAGGGGACACACATCTCCAGCTACACCCAAGAGGAAGAGTGAGAGAGCATCATACATGCCTCAGTTTGCACACAAGTGAGAGAGTGTTGCACATGATCAGGAGTGCACAATCAAGAGCCCAATGCAATTGAGAGAAAGAGAGAATTCATGTCTTTTAAAGGGTGACCTCAAAGACAGAATCAGTCGGCATGTGAATTTAGCATTCCAAAAATCCTCCCTTTTCACTCTCAAAGATCATCCATTGCCTCACTGTCTTGAGCAGTACAGGCAGCTGCCAGAAAAACACCCCTCTTACCGCTCTCAAACAGGTAATAAGTTAATAATTTAAAGAACAAGTCAAAGTTCAAACAGGCTGGGGCTGCATAATTTAATAGTGGTTGTTATATGCCACTATTTTGATATCAGACTACCAACCCATCATTGATGTCTTTCTGTTTCCAATGTTGCATCTGCAGCAGGGAAAACTAAGTTGACTTTTGTTATGAATGCGAAAGGGAGTGATGTATTTACAAATTTTCATTCCCCGCACGGGGATGATCTTTGTTTTATTTGCCATTGGATGTCTTTGTTTTGCATTTACCATTCATTAATAGACAGGATGTCTTTGTTTCACATTTACCATTCATTAATACGATCGAAACTGGATTATGGTTGTATCATGCATGGCTCTGCTTGTCTTTCCGTTCTCCGACCTTTGGATAGTATTCACCATCAAGCGCTGCATCTTTGTATGGAAGCATTTCGAACATCTCCGATTCCCAGCCTTTATGCTGACATGAACGAGCCATCGCTTTAATTGCACCATCTGCAGCTGTCTCTTCAATTTTACTTGAATCTTCAATCTCTTCCAGACCATCCTTTGTACGATGCAGTTTTCCATCCCCAGCATGCCGTTTATTTGAGAACCGGCCCTCGTGCATTCCAACCTCCGGTCTTCATATGGTTGCCGTAGCTCGTGATGCAGGGATCAACTTGTCACTTGTTGGAGCGACCAGGGGCTTTGGCGATCCTCCATGGCACCCACTTGGTGTCATGGTTGATACCGCCTTTACATCATTTGATAAATCCTCAACCCCTGTGTCAGTGTACGAGTAACTCTTCGCTGAGCACCGTTCCCTCCATTCTGACTACACTCCCATTTTCACTGATGGCTCCAAGATGCATGGAGTCATTGGATCCGCGGGTGTCTGTGTTGATGATGTCTCTGTAGCGCGGATCCCAGCTAAGGCCACAGTGTTTTCAGTGGAGATGCATGCTGTTTATCTCGCCCTTTATCATCTACAGTTGAGCTCTCATCATCGAGCTATCATATATTTGGATTCTTTTAGTGTACTGCAGGCCTTTCTTCTGCCAACATATCTGACCTTTCTTTCCTTTTTGGCCTGAGGCGGTTACTGCATCCCTTGCTTCAGGCCGGTTTCCAGATAACATTTTGCTGGATTCCCGGCCGTGTTGGAATTTCAGGTAATGGGTGTGCTGATGCGACTGCTAGATCTGCTTCCTCTTTGGTCGTCGCACCCTTGCCACTGTTTCACCGGGATTTCCGCTTTCCTGTTCACCATCATATCAAGCGAACGTGGGACCAACAGGTGGAAAATAAACTGCATCGTATTAAACCTATTCTAGGAATCTGGAAGTTCTCATTTCGTCGGAACTGTATGGAGGAAGTTGTGCTTGCTCGTCTCCGCATTGGGCATTGTCGTTTCACTCACCGCTTTTTGCTGTGTGGTGACACTGCGCCGATGTGTGAGATGTGCAGTTGCCGACTCAATGTCACTCATCTTCTGTGTAGTTGTGTTCGTTTTCATGATGTGCATTTTCACTTCTTTCATTCTCATTTGTTGACCAAGGATGGCTCTACTCTGCAGCGGCTCCTAAATGACCACTGCAATACTGTCGCTGTCTTTTCATTTTTAAAACAAATTGACTTTTCTAAACGCATCTAGATTTTAGCCTTTCCACCATTCTCATTTTTTACTTTTACTGAATCAACCAGATTTTAAGCACTATACCACATTTTTAATACTGTTTGTTTGATTGTCTTGTGTCTGGCACTCTTTGACCAAACATGGCCCTTGCGCCATAAAAATCAACCAACCAACCAACCAACCAACCAACCAAATTTTCATTTCCAGGTAAGAAAAATAATTCAAGTATTGATGTTATGAATGCTAAGTAATTTAATTGCAGTTGCATAGATGCCAACTAGTACGGATTTTCCGTAATTTTACGGATTTTTGGTTGCTGTTACGGAAGTACGGAAACACCGCTGAAATTACGGAAAATCGCCATTTGATTTAATTTTCTGAGATAGAAAGCAAATTTTCGTCAACTTAAAAATTTTTGTTTGTTCTTCAAGTTTTTCTGGGGGAAAAATTAAATGCTACATTCAGGGCTGCCAGACCTGCGCCAATTGCGGCAGTCCGCGCCAAAACGTTGTTCGTGCGCCATTCTGCTAAAAAAATCGCCATTTCGACGAAATCTGCGCCAATTTCGGGCCAAAAGTTAAAATTTACAGGTCATCGATATTTTAGCGTTATCTTACGGCATTCGAAATCGATTCAGCGGTTAATTCGTACGTGAGATTCTTCCGCGGATTTGCGGAGTCCCCTCAGTTTTTTTTTTTTTTTTTTTTTTTGTCATTTTTGAGATCGATACAAAAGTGAAGAAATTTTCGGGATATTAGTTCTTGATAAAGTAAAGAAATTTTCGGGATATCGTATTCCATCTGAGGATGTTGTTTGGTCTTTTTAAACGTTCGGAAACGGAAGTTAAACAAAGTGCAGATTTCCCCCGTAATCGTATTTTTTTTTCTCGCGCGATGTTGCTTCTGTTCAGTATTGTTAAATGAAATTTCATTGCATAATTTCAGCTTGAAATTGTAGGCAACGATTTCCGAAAACGGAAGTTAGGCCGCCCGAAAATTTTCCCGCAATCTTCGGCGACGAGATTCTCACGCTAATTCGAGGAATTCCTCCTTTTTTGTTATCATTTGGACCATGTACGAAATCGACGCATAACTGAACGTAAATTTTGGGAGGATTGGTGGCGACGGGGGGGGGGTCGTTTTCTCCGTTGGAGGACGGAATTTCATCCTTCGAAAACGGAAAGTAGACGGAGGTAAGATTTCTCTGGTAATCGCAATTTTTTTTTTCGCGATGTTTCCTCTACCCAGTATTGTTAGATATCATTTTATTCCATAAATATTTGTATTTCAGCTTGAAAATGTTGGATAAATTTCCGAAAACTGAAGTTAATTCAGCTTGAAAATGTTGGATAAATTTCCGAAAACTGAAGGCTTGAAAAACCGTTATTTCAAGCCATGTTTCCGAATTCAGCGATCGCAAAAAAATATTCGTGTGGAAGAACCAAGGCTACTGCACTAATTCAGCACAAGGCCAGTGTTTCTACAAGCAACATCGTATCTGAAGTAAAAAAAAAATCCTTTTACTCTATCTACGGATGGAAGTAATGATGCTCAAGCAAATAAACTGTATCCCATTACAATAACATATTTTGACGAAAAAATAGGGAAAAGTTCAACTGTTTTGTTATCATTGGTTGAATCAAGTAATAATACAGGTGAAGGAATATTCAACGTTTTGAACAACTAGTTTGTTAAAAAAATATCTCATAGAGCAACTGTGTGTCATTTTCCTGTGACAATGCTAACACTATGATAGGTCAAGTAAAAGGTGTTGTTTCTCACATAAAGAAGGTTCAGCCTTCAATCATAGTGCAGCGATGTTCATGCCATTTAGTAAATTTAGCTGCACAGAAATCTGCTACTCAACTGAAAGGATTTATTGTTGAGCAGTTTCTGATACAGTTGTACTTTTTTTGAGAAAAGTTCAAAGAGGAAACACAATCTAAAACTGAGTCAAGCTGATTGTGGTACTAAACCACACAAAATTCCAAAGCATGTCAATACTCGCTGGTTATCACTTTTGGAAGTCATTGACGGAATTTTAGAACAGTGGGAGGCTCTAGAACATTATTTCAGTGACAATGAAGAAGCTAATTCACAGTATAAGAACCTTGCAAGTATGATTGGAAATCCTTCATCTAAACTTTATTGTCTTTTTTTATCTGCTACTCTTCCTTTGTTTACACCTGTTAACGTGTCCTTGTAGCAGGAAGCTCCACTTGTGCATGTATTAAAAAGAAAACTTCATTGTCTGTTATCTGAATTGCTTGCACGATTTATCAAGCCATTAGCATTTGATGTGACAGCAACATCTCTTGCAGATGGAAATTTTGGAAGAAAGAGAAATCAAAAAGAAAACTGTGATCTCGTAATTGGGTCAAAAGCGAGATCTTATATAGGCACAACTGCAGATCTGAGTGAAGACACAGTGGCTACTTTTTATTCTGAAGCAAGGGAATTTTACAAGGCAGGCTGCAATTACATTTTAAGAAAATTTCCACTTAATGATGAATTTCTGAGTCATGCTGACATTGCAGATGTAGCATTAAGGCAAAGTGTTTCTTTTGCATCAGTCCAATATATGTGTTCCCTGTTTCCAGTTTTGAAACCAGAAGAATCTGACAAGGTGGAATCTGAATTTGCTTACTACCAGTTTGAAAATTTTAACTGTGCTGTTACTTCTGGGAGAATGGATGAAGTGTGGTACAGAATTTCTTTAATGAAAAATGAAAGTGGCCGGTTGAAGTATGAATCATTAAGCAAAATTATGAAAATGATTTTAATAGTCCCTCATAGCAATGCAAGTACAGAAAGAATTTTCTGTATTGTGAAAAAAAAAATACATGAATGAATTCAGACCTAATTTAAGTACTCATGTGCTGTCTTCTTTATTAGTAGAAAAAATAAACAGCATTGCACACAGTGAACTATGCTATCAGAAGAAGTTTTCGCAAATTGAACTAAGGAAGGCCAAAATGGCAACTACAGCCAGTTTATCTAAATAATTTGGCCAACATTCCAAGGAATAATTTTTCTTCATGTCTGGAGGTAATTTATTATATTTTTCTGGTAGACAGTATTTTAAATTTTCCCACTAGCAAATTATTTTTTATTGTATTATTATTATTATTATTTTGTTAATAGTTCTGACAGATTAAAATTTGTTGCAGTGTTAAGTACCCAAAATTGCCGCTGTAGACTGGATTACTGAAAATTACTGAAAAAAAAACATTGTTACTGAAAATTACTGAAAAATGAACATGTTGGTTACTGAAAACTACTTTTAGAGGTTGGCATCTATGCAGTTGGTGAATACTTGTATGTATATGTATGCACTTTGTAGCTTTTGATGTGTTTAGTGTTGCTTTTAAAATTTTGTTGATGTTGTTTGTATATTACTATAATTTGAATTATGAACTTCTCTGTTTTCTAGTATGATCCATATAAATCTCCAATGAGAAATATTGGATTGCAAGATTCTCTTCTTTCTCGATTTGATCTTCTGTTTATCATGCTGGATAAGGTGAGATCTCAATTTTGTTTATAGTTGTGTGTCATAAAAGATTGGGCAGAAGTAAAATACATAATCATAGTGAGAAGGATTGGCAATGAAACATGTAACACTAAAAAAATTAGAATAATTCTTAATATCATATCACGCATAAGCAGGGCTCGACAAATATGTTCTAGATCTAGGAGCCAGCTCCAAAATTTAGGCGCCAGGTGAAACGACGAAGTCAATAACGCATGAAAAAAAAAAAAAAAAACTTGTTTGGTTATGACGCTGGAACAAAAAGTGGTAAACCATATTTGTTGTCAATTTTTTTTTTTTCTTTTCTTTTTGCCCAAACCACTTATTGCAAAATAAAGTTCCAATTTGCTTCACAATTTTCTTTTTCTATTCTTTCAGTAGATGATCTCAAAAAAAAAAAAAAAAAAAAAATTCAGACCTAATTATAAATACACCACACTGTGAATACTCAAGAGACGCAAATAGCGTATTAAATCCGTTTATTTTTGCGGCGTAGTAACAGGCATTTTTATGTCTACCGTTGCCTTGAGAAAGCCTCCCAGTGGAGTGCGAAAGCTTGACGAATCTTTGTACTTACTACGCCGCAAAAATAAACGGATTTAATACGCTATTTGCGTCTCTTGAGTATAAAATTTCAGATTTCGATTTTATTAAAATACTACTTGTGGACGTCATATTATGTACATATTAATTCAAAGTACCATATTTTTTTTTCCTTCATGAGAACCGCAAGGGCATGTAATCCAAAGGCTGTGAAAAAAAAAAAATCCCACACATAATCCGCAGCAGCATATGATTCGTAGATTGGGAAATTCTGAGAAAAACAATTTCTTTCTTCGCATAATCCGCTGCATGTCTCAGACCATGACATTAAAAAAAAAAAAAAAAAAAAAGACAGTCTATATGAAGGCATGATCGCAAGATTTAAGTTCGAAACTTCCACCAGTAAAAAACAGTAAGATGTGTTCAGAATTCCACAATGCCTGACAGACAGGAAATCCAAGCAAGTGAATGCGCAGTGCACGAACCTCCACTTACCATATCATCATCATACTGCCTCTAAAATTGCAGTTTAAGACAAGATGAGACCAAAGAAGGGGGAGGGGTGGAGCTGAACATTTTAACTGGTGAAAATTCAAAACAGACAGCAAGAATGCAGATTACTGATAGTCTGTCTTTTGTTGACTCTGCAACTGCACAGCATCGATTGCTTAATTTTTCTTTCTGCTGCTATCATTCTCTCCCTATTTCTTCATTGTTGCTTTTCTTCCTTTTCTTGATTTTTGTACCCTCTGATAACAACCATCAGCCTGAGGACCATGAGCACATGATACCAAAGCTTCAACTGTTTCAGATAAATGGTGTAACTTTGGGAATATTAATACTTTTGAACACCATGCATCAATTTTTACAAATTTTCAAACTTCGTCACTTCCGTTTTCGGGCATTTCCTTCTTCCCTTATCAAGATTAAATGCAAAAACTTATGGGGCGGGGATATTTAACAACGCTGGAGAGTGGGAACATCACGGGGTGGGGGGTGGGGGGTGGACAATAGCGATTACGGGAATTCCGCCCAACTTCTGGTTTCGAAAACTTTTATCCTATTTTCAAGGTGAAATGCAAAAAAATATGCAGTAAAATATTACTTAAAAAAATTGGACACAGGCAACATCGCGAGAAAAAAGAGATTACGATTACGGAAAAATCTGAACTCCGTCGACTTTCCGTTTTTGAAAGTTTCGTAAAGATGGAATTCCGTCCTCTGACAAATATCTCCCCCCCCTTCCGCCTACAATTCTGTTTACTTGTGCATCGATCTCCTGGGTGGCCAACATAACAAAAAAAGGCGGAATTTCTCGAATTCGCGGAAGAACCTCAAGCCTAAAGATTAGGAGGCAACTTTTGCGGCGTCTAACTTCCGTTTCCACAAATTCTCGCCTACAGTTTCAAGCTGAAATACGAACACATATGCCATAAAATGATATTTAACAAGAATACTAGACACAAACGCAACATCCGGAGAAAAAAATTACGATTAGGGCAAATTCTTTTTGCTCCATTTAACTACTGTTTTCGAAAGCTTTGAACACGAAATACCGTTCCCAGATGGAAAATGACCCAACCCCCAAATTCTCTTCAGTTTTGCATCAATCATGATTGCGATCTAAATGATGACTAAAAAAAAAAAAAAAAAAAAACCCAGAGAATTCCATGAATCTGCTTAAGAATCTTATGTATCATAAAATCATAGCACATTTTTTTAAACAAAATGAAAATTCGTAGAATCCGTAGTTAGACAACTAAATCGGTAGAAAATACGAACATTCTGTGGTAATTGGCATGCATAAACAGTCGTATAATCGGCACCACGTGATCCGCACCTATCATGTTAATCGTGAATCGTAATTTCCGACAGAAAACTGCGATTCACAGGACCGACTCAGAAATCCAAAGATGCAAGGGGAAAAAAATGATCGTCTTATTGAAAAAGTAACTGTCATTTTGAAGTACTTTTGTGTTACTTTTAAGTAAAAAAAGAACTAAAATCGTTAGCTGTTGCCGCATTATCGCAGTTCATTAGTTAGACTAAAAAATCCGTTGAAATTGCGGACAGTCCATAGCATTGTCTTATTTTTGAATACGTTTTAACTGAATACGGAAAAAACCTTAACTATTTTAATACAATCAGCGCACCAAAACTAGGCAATGCGTTTCGCAGAATGGCTACACGCTACGGAATAGCTCTGCGCGATTCCCGAGAGTCACGGATTCTCACACCGCGTAGGCTTCCGCACGCGCAAATAGTAACGCCTTCCTTGCGTCATATTTTCTGTCAAAATACTTATAAGTAAAAGAAAAAATATATATTCTTACAATCTCATCTCGCTGTTACGTTATATATATATATATATATATATATATATATATATATATTGTTACCGCATTTTCGGTACTTTCCCAATAACACCACTTCTCCTGATGAGTACCTCGCAGACTTTTTAAAACGACGCACCATTTTTTTTTTTTGTTTTTTTACTGGTGTCTGCAGCACCTAAATTTATAACCTTTTAATAGATAATCTATGGATTACACAACAGAAATTACGGCATTTACTGCAATATATTACGAAATCTCAACTAAGAAAAAATTAGGCGCCACGGCCGGAATTTTAGGCGACTGGCGCCCGGGATTTGTCGAGCCCTGCGCATAAGTTACGTAAGAAATTTCCCTTTCAATTTTAACTATCAGCGATACATCAGCTGTTCCCGATTGGCAAAATGTTAAACGTTTTTCTCCTTTGAGCAATTGGAAAGCCCTCAGGTACTGCAAAAGCATTGAAATCTACCTTACCCTTAACACCTGCAATACAGACACACTTTTTCACATCCCTATCATTTGAAAAGCTATTTTGAAATCTGACAACTGATGCTTATACCACATGTTTCATTCCATGGCTGATGAAGGTAGAAGTCACTACCGAAACATCCCACCACCTCTAGTTTTTAACGTAACTTATGCATGATATGATATTAAGAATTATTCTAAAATACATAAGAAATTGCACAACTTTATGTGGATTTTAAGACAGATTTTTAATTTATTGAATACTATTTCATAACCATGTGATATCAATTTAGAGTTTGTGCTTTTAGTGAGATAGGTTCCTGATAGTCTTGACAAAAAGTAAAATACTGTTTTCCATAGATGCAGTATTAAAAATGGAAATCACATTGCTAACTGAGGGCTCGGTACATAAAAATCTAACAAAACGGATGGCTATGCACTTATATGCATTTAATAATCAACTGCTCCAAAGATATGATAAATGTGCAGCACAGAAAAATAGGGGCTATCATTAAACCAGTGTAAAAACCTAGTTTCTGTTTGTTAAAGAATCTCATACCTTGTTAAAATAGGGGGGGGGGATATCATTGTGAAATTTGTTTTATTTTAAAATTGTTACCTTGTTATCAGTTGCCTTCAGCAATTTAGTCAGACCAGTAATATCTCTCAACCACCAGTGAATCAGCGGTTTTTCTGCTTTATGTGTCATATCTTAATAATTAAAACTGAGGACCAGAGACCATATGGCACTTTCCTAGTTTTTTCTAACTCCATATAATGGATGGAGAAACGTTTTTCATAAAGCAATATTAGTTTCTTGTAAAATAATAAAAAACTAGTAGATACACATTATTTTGGTGCCTGCTTAAAGACAGTATTGAGGTTTAGCAAAAATTCTGAACATTTTTGATTAATGCACGAAAATGGGAAATATGCATGTTACACCAAACTAGGAAAAATTCAGTGGTTCAGTGCACCACTGCGCCACCGGTGCGGCAAAGGGAAGCTTTCAACTGATAACTTCAGTCTATCAACCTTGTAACGTATGTATGGCGATGATGATACGTGGTTTCCAGATCTGTAAAGTTGTATTCAGTATTTCTGACTAGTTAACTTTTCTTTTTATGGGATTTATCTAGGTAAAGTCTCAAATTTGTGCAGATTTTCGGAGAGAACTCCTTGCCTTCGTCAGGCAGTCATTCGTTCAATCTCCATCATTTTTTTCGGTTACGGTTAACCTTGAAGGTAACGGCGATTCTGCAAGATTTGCAGAAATTTGAGACTTTACCTAGATAAATCCCATAAAAAAAGGTAACTAGTTTGTAGTAATCTAGGAAGATATTGCAGAATCGCCGTAACCGTCAAGGTTAACCGTAACCGAAGAAAGTGACGGAGATTGAACGAATGACTGCCTGACGAAGGGGAGGGGTTCTCTCTGAAAATTTGCAGAAATTTGAGACTTTACCTAGATAAATACCATAAAAAAAATTAACTAGTTTGAATGTAGTAATCTGGGAAGCCACATAACAAAGATGAGTTTGATTTTCAGTATTTCTTTTTTAAAACTGATTTCCATGTTAATGGAATCAGGAGAATCAGAATTACAGTTTTGTGGGCTGAGAAAAATTTCCTAACTTTTCTGATAATGTAACAGAAAGCGATTGATGAACTCAACAATTCGTTTGGTGTCACTCCCAAGAGGTCCAGCATGAATGTCCAAGTTTCCTTCATGAACATCGTTTTTGTGCTCCAGTAAACGGCTGTTAATGCTACAGTAAGTGTTTTCAGTGTAGTAAGGTTCACCAGAAGATTTTGAGATCAGGATGAGGTGTCACCGAAAGGTGTTGAGATCTGAAGTTATCTTATGACAGGGTTCCCACGGTGCTTAAAAGTCCTTATATTTTCCCAAAAAGAGCAAAAAGTACTTGAAAGTGCTTATTTTTTATTTTGTTCGGAGTGCTTAAAGGTGCTTATTTTTAATTTTGTTCGGCTTTTTTTTTTTTTTTTTTTTTTTTTCAATTTTTCCACATTTGCCCATAAACTTTTGATCAGTCGTTTTCGTGGAGCACATGAGTTCATGTGAAATGCTATACCTAATTAATATTTGGAGTCTAGACACTGAGAAAAAAATAGTTGTCTTTATACACTGAGTGGCCACTTTATTATGACCAGCCGCTCACCTCAGTACTTCATTGGGCCACCTTTCGCCTTTAATACTGTGTCGATTCTTCGTGGCATGGAGTCCACAAGATGTTGATAGGTGGTTTGTGGAATCTGAGACCATGCTTGATGAATAGCACTTTCCAAGAGTGTGAGATTGCAGGGTTGTGGATCCAGCTGTCCGATGCTACAACCCTTCAAGCTGGTGGAGCTACAACCCTTCAAGCTGGTGGAGGCAACTTTATGGTTTTTCAACTTAATCCCACAAATTCTCAATGGGTTACTTTACTAAGCAAAGTAAACTCACCGGCATGTTCCTGAAACCAATCCTGTACAATACGAGCACTATGGCAGAGCGCATTATCTTGTTGAAAGTAGCCATCACCATTGGGATAAACCATCCACATGACAGGATGCACTTGGTCCGCAACGATGTTTAGATATGATGTGCCAGTCAGACGTTGATCAACACGAATTAAAGAGCCCAAAGCATGGCAGGAAAACATTCCCCAAACCATAAAGTTGCCTCCACCAGCTTGAAGGGTTGTAGCAATGCATTTGGGGTCCATACTTTCGTGCTGTTTCCGCCAAATTCTCACTCTGCCATCGGCATGGTGCAACTAAAAACGTGATTCATCGGACCACATAATTTGTTTCCAATTATCAACTGTCCAATCCTTGTGCTCCTGTGCGAACTGGAGACGTTTTCTCTTGTTAACTGCAGACAGCAAAGGTGTTCGAACAGGGGTCATTCCATGCCAAATCAACCAAAAAATTTCAATATTCAAC
This sequence comes from Macrothele yani, assembly GCA_039090855.1. Classification (NCBI taxonomy): domain Eukaryota; kingdom Metazoa; phylum Arthropoda; class Arachnida; order Araneae; family Macrothelidae; genus Macrothele; species Macrothele yani. The sequence continues at coordinate 66,399,835 of CM077016.1, read as the reverse complement.
CTGACCATCTCAGATTTCAATGAAACGTTCAGGGATCATTCTCCCTAATGATATAAATGAGAATATATTTTTAATTTTTTTTTATTTCATTGGGTTTTCGTGTAACTAATTTCTAAAATTTTGAAAAATCGTTGTTTTTTGGCTTGCATAAACTTTTTCAATCTTGAATTTCTCAAGTTTTATAAGGCCTAGAGAGTTTGACCCCTCATTTTAAAGAGAATTTCATAAGTTTTAATTTGATATGCAACTTGACTATGCTTGGTGAAAAAAAAATAATTTTTTTTTTAAGATAGTGTTTTTTAAAAATTTTGAAAAAAAATGTTTTTTGTAATATAAGCTTTAAATCCTGAAACTTTTTTTTTTAATTTAGAATTTTTTTTTTAACAAGCATAGTCAAGTTGCATATCAAATTAAAACTTATGAAATTCTGTTTAAAGTGAGGGGTCAAACAACTCTAGGCCTTATAAAACTTTAGAAATTCAAGATTGAAAAAGTTTATGCAAGCTAAAAAACGATGATTTTTCAAAATTTTAAAAATTAATTACATGAAAACCCAATGAGATAAAAAAAAATTCAAAAATATATTCTCATTTATATCACTAGGGAGAATGATCCCTGAAGGTTTCATTGAAATCTTAAATGGTCAGGTTGATTGACTGGTTGATTTGGCATGGAATCACCCACAGGCCTTCGGCTGCCATATCCTATTCGATGCAGTGTACAGCGAACAGTGTATGCAGAGGTAATTTTAGGGGATCCATGATTAAGATGGTCTGTAATTTTCTGCACTGTTGTCTGTTACCAGTCTGGACACTCCGTTCTGCCCAAGCCGTCACTAGTCGATGACGACCACACGTTGCACGTAGAGACCCAGTTTTTTGGCTGACAATCCAGTCTTTAAACACTTTAACAGCAGCTGCTCTGGAACATTTCATGAATGCAGCGGTTTCGGTGATACTCGCTCCATGGCTCAGAGCTCCTACAATCATCCCACGTTGAAAGTTCGTCAAATCGCATTTTTTACCCATCTTGTCACCCAAAAATCACTTCTTCTACTGTCACTAGCTCTAAGCTTTCCCTTTTTATACTAGCCTCGCCCTCTGGCGGCAACAGCGTGCAGCCATAGCTAATTTTCTTAAAACTGTCTGGTGGTCATAATAAAGTGGCCACTCAGTGTATACATATAGAAGAAAATGTATTTACATACATTTTCTTCTATATGTATATAAAGCTAGTGTGCATGTAATTGCTGAGGTCCTTTAAAATTTTTCAATAGGTGCTTAAAAGTCCTTAAAAAGTGCTTATTTTTTATGGGAGAAAAAGAGTGGGAGCCCTGTATGAAAGCTTCCTTAACTATTTTTAAAGTTTTAATATTTATTTTGCTAGATAATTTTTATAGTGCCCAAAAAGGGAGGGTCTTTTTTTTTGTGTGTGTATTTACCTTACCTACAAAATTTTTACAGAATTTGTTGATAGCAAAGGGACATCTCAGTAAGGGAAGAAAACAGATTATGGCACTGAGAAAAGAAGATGGTTCTGTAACAAGAAATAGAGGCGAAATTTTGACAAGAGTGAAATATTTCTACTCCAAATTATATGAAAGGGATGATACATGTAGTCCTGACATCATGAAAGGTACCAGTACCAGAGTTCTTCTAGTCCTCCCAGCGGAAGTTGCACATGCAATCAAGAACATGAACAGGGGAAAGCTCCAGGAGAAGATAGAATTATCATAGACATCACACAAGAAGCAAGTGGAGAAATCGAAACAGTACTTGCCCAAATTTTCACTCGATGCCTTAATGAAGGGAAGATTCCTGAGGATTGGAACAACGCTACAATGATCCTGCTACATAAAAAAGGTGACATTGAGGATCTCAGGAACTACAGACCTATCAGCCTCCTTTCAGTGGTTTATAAAATCTTAACTAAAGTTCTTTCACACCGCTTGAAGGTAACACTGGACATTGCTCAACCGAGAGAACAAGCTGGATTCAGGAGTGGCTACAGCACAATAGATCATATCCACATACTGAGAGAACTAATTGAAAGAGCGAGGGAATATGAACTTCCATTGTGCATGGCTTTTATCGATTATGAAAAAGCCTTTGATTCGGTGAAACCATCAGCAGTTACAATGGCTCTGAAATCCTGCGGTATTGAAGATGCATACATTATTATTATTATTAATAACATCTATGAAAATGCAAGTGCAAAGATTCGGCTGTTTGAAAATACAACACACATAAAAATTGGAAAAGGAGTGAGACAAGGTGACACCATATCTCCGAAGCTCTTTAATGCCACATTTGAAAATGTCTTTCAATCACTGAACTGGTAAAACAAAGGGATAAAGATTAATGGAGATTATCTAACCCACCTTCGTTTTGCTGATGACGTAGTCATTTTTGCAACTACCCCATCAGAGCTGCAGAGTATGATCCAGGAACATGCTGACAAGAGTAAAGAAGTGGGATTAAAAATGAACTTTCAGAAGACAAAAGTGATGTTCAATGCTTTTACAAGAAATGAAGATTTATCGATTGATGGAGAAAAGCTGGAGATAGCAGACACGTACGTTTATCTTGGACAGCAGATATCAAGTGAGGGTCACATTGATGAATAAATTAATCGGCGTATAAAACTTGCCTGGAGAGCTTTTGGAAGAAACAGCATAATTTTCAAGAGCAATATGCCATTATGTCTTAAAAGAAAAGTGTTTGATCAATACATCCTTCCAGTGCTTATGTATGGTGCAGAGACGTGGACCTTAACTGAAAGAGACATACAAAGACTGCAGACAACTCAAAGAAGCATGAAGCGGTGCATGCTTGGTGTAACCAGGAGAGATAAGAAGAGGAACTCGTGGATCCAAAAAACGACAAGAGTGGAAGACATCATGATCAGAGTTAAATTCCTGAAATGGCAATGGGCTGGACATACTGCCAGAAAGACAGACCATCGATGGACGGTCGGAATTTTAGATTGGATTCCAAGGGACAAGAAAAGACCCAGAAGAATACCACATGGGAGACGGGTGGATGAAATTCGAAAGTATGCGGGAGTAACATGGAGGAGACTGGCACAAGACAGACTGTTGTGGGAGAAGCTTGGAGAGACATTCGTCCAGCAGTGGATTGATAATAGTTGACAATGATGATGATGGTATATATATTAGGTGTACAAATAAGTTTTAAAGAGTTTTAAGACAATGCAACATGTAATTTGAGAGACAGTAACAATGCCTTTGCGAATCAAAATATCCGCCGTCATTATCTATCATCTTCCGCCATCAGTCGGGCAGCTGATGGATTCCGGCCATGAAGAATATTTCGTCGTGTGACACGAAGTTGTCAACCCATTTTTGCACTTCATTACATGTCCAGAACCGTACAGCAGGCAAACCATGTTGCATTGATTGGAACAAATGATAGTCTGAAGGGGCTATGTCAAGACTATACGCCGGGTGCTCCAAAACTTCCCAGCCAACATCAATAATGTTTTCTTGACTGCTTTCGTGACATGCTGCCTAGCGTTGTCATGCAGTAATTTCACGGGAAGCACTCCTTTGCCTGTGAATGGACGTTTCCGACAGATTTACTGGTTCAATCACAGCAATTGCTGCTTGTAGCGATCAGCAGTAACAGTTTTACCCTGTTCCAGTAGTTCATAATAGAGCACACCCTTCATATTCCACCAGACAGACGTACAGCAGAACTTTTGTGGAGTGAATATTGCGTTTCGATGTCAAAGTCAGTGCTTCACCATGGTCTACCCAGTGTTTTTTGCGTTTGGGATTGTTGTACCATATCCACTTCTCATCACCCATAACATTTTTCCACAGGAAAGACTTTATGTGTTGTTTATTCCACAGATTCAAACACTTCATGACACGCTCATCCTTGCTCCTCTGGCTCAGGTCATGTGGCACCCATTTTCCTTCATTCTGAATATTTCCCATTGTGCATAAATGATTAGAAATGGTTTATTGAGTTACCCCCATTTGTTCAGCTAGTTCTTTTTGCATTTGAGACGAATTTTCATCCAGCAATGCGTGCAGTTCCTCATGTGCAACCTTCTTGAGAGCGCCGATACATTCTCGATCACTAACATCAAATTCATCTGCTTTTTAAACCATCTAAACCAAAACTCACACATGCTTTTCGATACAATATTCTCCCCCAGAACAGAACAGATTTATGCACATGCTTTTGCAACACTTTTTCCTTGATGAAATTTGTAACGAATGCAGTGTCGAATAAATGCAATATCGCTTGCCATCTTTCACCTACCGATGTGCAAGTGCATTTGACTGTTGGGCAAACTTCTGTGTCACGTTTTATACTCTTGACTAGTTACGTCACATGACAACAACGCGGGGTAATGTCGTACATATAAATTAGTGGTATATGTCACACAAAAAATGCTTTAAAACTTATTTGTACACCTAATATATATACACAGTCAAGTCACATTATTGTTACCACCTCCTATTTTTGACGACAACAGTGCATAGCCATTGAAAGAAGGCACGTGTCATGAGCTGGCTTGGAGGGTATATAAGGTGTGCTGTAGGCAATCTGAAAACATATCACTCATTGCTGTCATTGGATTAAAGGAGTGATTTATCAGATTTGCAAAAAAGGATGTTTATCGGCTTTAGGGCCAAGGGTGGCAGTATTTCTGAAACAGCACAGTTTGGAAACTACTCGCATGCTGCTGTGGTTAAAGTGTATCGTGATTGGAGAAATAGCACCATTGAGAATAAGCGATGTGGAAGCTGCAGAGCACCGCGTGCCATTGATGTGAGATGTGAACGTCAGCTTCAAATGTGCGCGATGGCCGATCGACATGCTACAGTGGAGCAACTCACTGGCCGAACAAACCAGGACGCTACCGGAAGAGTGTCTAAAACAACAGTTCAACGAACCCTGCTGCCTATGGGGCTCCGATGCAGACGGGTGGTCACTGCACCTATGCTAACGAAGGTGCAGCAGCAGAAAAGGCTTACATTTGCACTGCAGTATCGGAATTGGACCCCGCTGATTGCAAAGGATTGCCTTCTCCGATGAGTCACGTTTTCTGCTTCATCGAACGGATGGACGTGGGCGTATAAAGCAAGAAACATTGGAGGACAAACAGTCTTCAACCATTGCTGGCAGAACACAAGCTGGTGGGGTCAGCGTTATGGTCTGAGAAATGTTTGCGTGGCATTCTCTGGGTCCACTCATACCTGTGGAAGGCGCTATGGACCGAATTCATTATGGATCTGTCCTTGCAGACCACGTACACCCATACATGCTGATTGTCTTCCCTGGGGTGGATGGGGTCTTCCACCACGACAATGCGGCGTGTCACGCAGCTAGAAATGTCCGAGAGTGGTTGGAAGAGCACAATGAAGACTTCAAAGTACTTCCGTGGTCCCCTAATTCCCCAGACTTAAACCCAATTGAGCATCTGTGGGACCACTTCGATTGTGTTGTTCGCTCTATGGATCCTCCACCATGCACCCTCTAGCAGGTGTCAGATGCGTGGCTCCACATACCTGTGAACACCTTCCAGCACCTTATTGAGTCACTCCCAGCCTGTCTAGTTGCTGTCCACATTGCACATGGAGGTTACTCTGGATATTAGCTGGTGGTTACAATAATGTGACACTTCACTGTGTGTGTGTGTGTGTGTGTGTGTGTGTGTGTGTGTGTGTGAGAGAGAGAGAGAGAGAGAGAGGGGGGGGGTGTTTCTTTTGTTGGACAAGTATTTTGTATTTAAAAAAAAATTATTGGGTAAGGGACCGTCCATAAAGTATGTTCGAGATTACAGGGGGAGGGGGTTCCTGACAACCTGACCAAATGTGACATGGGGGAGGGGGTTCCTGACAACCTGACCAAATGTGACATGGGGGAGGGGAGGTTTAGTAATTCGGACGTCCAGCGGCAAAAATATAGTGGATGGTATTTCTTCGTTTTGTTTTGTCTTTTTTTCTTCTCTTAATAGTTAAAAAAGGTATGAAATATTTCAGATTTCTGATATTTAGCTAAATTAGATTATTAATATTAAGTTCTTGTATTTCTACTACCAAATCTATTGGGTTTTGTAGATGGTATGATCGGGAGTGTTGCAACCTTGAATGCGTGCGTTCATTTGTAGATCTTTATTTCAGAATGATAAAGTTCGGGTAGCATTTGGGAATAAATTAATGCCTAAATAATAAATATTTTCTGAAGAAAAAGTGTAAATATATGGACGATTCCTTTAAATAATTACATGTTTTCTTTTTGTTTCTCAACTGACTTCTAAAAGCAGTCGTCATAAATAGTAAAAAAATTCAGACTTACTTTGTGGACAGCCAGCCCCTAATCACTTTTCTGAGAGGAGGGAAGGGGGCACAGTCGTGATAAAATATGTTTGTGAAATCATCTGAATTTTTTTTTCTTTTTTTTAGTAAGGTCAGCCATTCATCCTTTATAATTGTTTTTAATGTGTTTCCATTTTATTCCTTTTCCTCACAGATGGACCCAGAAAGTGACAAGATGATATGTGATCATGTTGTCAGGATACACAGGTACAGAGCTCGTGGTGAGACCGACGGAGAGCGTAAGTCTTAGTTCAAGTTGTACATAATATATGCCTGATTCTTTTACTGTATGGACGAACAAATGGTAACTCATGAAGTGGATTAATTGCTATGTATTAGTGGCTGCAATCAAATTTTTGCATGCTGTTTGTAGGTGTTTTCGGATTACAAAGCCACAGCACTAGAGTTGATTTTACAAACATGCAGCTCTGAAATACGATGTTTAATTTTGTGCAACTTATAAATAACTGTTGTTAGTAACATTATAAATTTTGAACTGCCACTCGTGATATTAAAACAAATCATTTATGGAAGACACTGAGCCAGGGGAAATATGTAGCTGGTTCAGTTTGCATGAACAGTTTGTTAAAATCTGGACAGTTTACATGAACCATTTGTTGAAATCTGAACTGTTTGCATGAACTGTTTGTTAAATTTAATGTTTGGATAGGAAGTATGAAGGCAAATATTTTTCATTTTATCACTGACAGTTTCTTGTATTCATTTTTTTTTAATTATATCCCCCTCCCCCCATGTCAGATCAGTTATTAGTATATGCACTACACCAATAACATGTACAAACACCTCATGAAAGGGGGAAAGGCTGGTTCACGCTGTGTCCTCATCTCCGAATTCATGCATTTCCTGGAGGAACCCGCAGAGGGGGACTTCTGAGTTCACAACCAGCGGTCCTACTGCAAGACAATCTGCAGGACGCTGACAAAAAGAAAGGGGGAAACTTGGGATTTCTTCAGAAAAATGTCATATGTTTCAACACAAAAATCTCCCATGAGAAATTCCGTGGTTATATTAGTGTAGTGTCTCTCTCTTTCTAAACATATGAGCCAATGTAGGTGTCATCCACAGGCTAAACAATATTCACCTCCCTCTGCTTGGGATTTATGGAAAACACCCTACTGTGAAACACATGATTGTACACTTTCAACATAATTTTTCATGTGAGGAAATATTTCAGTGGTTCCCCGAGACACTGATGTATTTTTTATCCATCTAGTCTGGGAAATTTTTCAAGGATAAAAACAAACTTCCTCTGATACTACAATAATCTCTGCACCTGCCTGGACCGTTTTGAAATAACTGGCACATTGCTATACTTAATCTCCATTTTATGGCTTTGTGTCCATGCGGAAAATCTTCATGTACAACATGGAAACGACAGGTAATTAAATCCAGTATATCACAGCCATTTTCAGCAATTCTTTTGTTTCTCAGAATTTTGTTATTAAAATTCAGATTGTCCATAAAAATTTGTAATAGCATCTTCAAGTGCAGGTCTACTACACCTTATTTAAATTTATTTACAAGGTCTTCAGCTGTAGCATGACCTAAGAATACTGAACTCTGATAATGTTTCTAGGCATGGTTAGTAAAATTACTTCAGTATCTAATTTAAAATGCCAGTCTGCACTTACTGTGATACACTCTGTTCAAGGCTTCAACAAAGCAAACCGCAAGTTTATTCTTGCTTAAAGATTTTTACAGTGAATGGAGAAAATGTTCAGTCCAAATGTTTACAAGTCAGACATCTTTGTTCTTCCTAATGTGCACTCCTTTGCTATTTCACTGTCACTGAACATGCAGGCAAGGAATTTCGCCTACATCACCAAAAGCATGAAGAGATAAGTGTGTAACAAAATCTAAAACGTAAGCACTTAATTTTTTTCAACAGCTATCAGATCAGATTCCAAGGAACTGTTGATGATTAATGTTGGAGTCTCCTCAATTTCTTCTGTGAATTTCACTGAATGCAGTAAGTTAGCTATCAAAGGCTGCTGTGAGCATGCTGTTACATTTTTCTTATGCATAGCACTTAGTTCATGACTTGTAATGGCTTGCTTACCCATATTACCTAATTGTGACATTAGTGGCATTTTGCTAAATATGGGTTCTTTGTAATTTCTTCAATCCAGTTTTGATGGAGTTAAAGTAAATGCAATTTCCATCCCCCACTAAGATATATTAAATACACTCTTATCTTATAGAGCAGCTTATGGCTAGACTTCACTCACCTGGTTTTATTTAAAAAAACAAAACGAAAAAACATGTTCTCAACAGCTAAACTAAATCAGACTTGATCCGTATCAAACGTCATATCAAGTACACTAAAGAAACAGATTATATGTCGTATATGTCATTAAAAAATTTCAGTAGAACAATGCCTCTGATTTCTGAAATCAGGAAAGACAGAATCATCTATCTGTGCTGTGCCAAACAAGAAAGAAAGTGAAAACAAAGAGCAATTTGCAATAGTTTTAGTGCCACAGCTACAGTGTGTGGAATGACCAAAGTTTGCAGAAATGGGATGGGGAGCTTATCTCCATGGCCTGTGTGGATGAGGGAGCACAAATTTGTTGAGTCCCCAATGTTGCACATCATTCCTTATGCTGGCAGAAGCAGGAGTTAAACAAAGTGGTACACCAGAACTCAGGCTTCAGGGGTGGAATAAGCATATTTCATAAACTCTCGATATCCAAAAAGTCAAGGCTATATTTGTTTCTTTAAATCAGTGTTGCACCAATCAAAACAGTTCACGGAAATTTTCTTGTAAGAAAAAGAAAAACTCTTCCCAATTATAGAAATTCCAAAATGTTACACCCTCCCTTCCTTTTCTTTTTAACCTGATTATCAAATTCTCTGAGTTTTTCTGATTTTCCAGGAAAATTTCTTTGGGATTTCACCCATGCAGGATTGGTTAAGGTATTAGGTTAAACCCTTTGTATCAGAATTCCTCAGAATAGTCCTACATTTTTTGAAGAAAGGACTTGCAAGCTCCAACTTTGTATGTTTTAAAGGTTATTAGTGAGCTGCCCAGTAAGAGCACAGTTAAGTCATTTCTGCCAGCCTTCAATGCTTCCATCTCTCTAGGAGAGGCAAATTCTTAAAAAAGTTTTGCATTTTTGTTTTTTCTCTTCAGGAAAACAGAAAGATATCTAGGGGTGAAAGAATCGTGAAATTTTCAGTTATCCCAGGCCAGCAGATGGTGGGTTATTTGCAAGCCTAATTTAAAAGGTAGTGATATAGCATTTCATGGATCTTAGACCTTGGTTCAGAAGTGATTTGTAACCCAGTAGTTTTTGCTTCAACATCAGTGGTTTATTATTTAAGAACTGCAGGAGTTGAAAACTTGCCTACTCTTGATGCCCTGGAATATCGGTTTTTATGTTTGGTCTAAAGCAAAATGTTTTTTATTAGCGACTACCACTTGAAAGTTTGTTTTTCCAAAGCTGTGAAACTTGAGTAGGTTATTTTCTCAGATGTTTTACATGCTTTTTTTATTATAAGAAAACATACAGCTGTTGAATATTACACATTTTGATGTTTAACACTTCTATTTTGGGAGCCGCATCTGCTGTGATGTGAAGTTCAAGTGATGTGGGGGATAGAGGAGAGGAGAGGAGTCAGGAGAAAAAGAGATATTGTTCTAGATTATGCCTGCTTTCCAGTATTGGTGAACTGAGGAAGTTAAAAAATTAGCCCCTGAGGTTAGATTTGGGAGGGCAAATAAAGAGTGTTTTGTCTGCAAGTTATAATTTGAATAAACGACATTTTCTAAATTTTAACTTTATCCATTTTTGTTTGAATGGCGGTTTAACGACCATCATGAGCAACTCGATGGGCTATAAGCAGTCGCCCATCCTTAATTTAGTGCCATTGGTTCTTGGTAGGGAAAAGAACCAGTGCCGTAAGATAAGTACACCATCCATGCTCAGGGATCCCCTACGCATTGGGCGTAGAAACTACGCATTTCTTTAGCTTTACTACGCATCATATGCCTAAAACTACGCTTTTGTTGCTATGACGGCGCACGGCGCATCCCCCCCAAACTTTATTTAGCATAATTTTTGTGTTATTTACGGCCCCCTTAGCGTTTCTCATGGACCCAAGTGCTATAGCGTATTCAGACAACTCAATAACAGGTTGGATATAAGAATAGTCAAAAAGTGCAATGCAGAATCTCCAATGTTTTGCCAGCTATACTTCGGGATCTGGCCTGTGTCATCTGCTACAACGAAGCAACTGTCGATAGGTGGGACTTGCGCTGCTTCGCCACCGGGGCTGGTAACTTCGCGTTAAAGACTGGAGGTTCCTCGCTGATCCTCTGATCCTCCGCTACGTCTCAACCCCCACTCCCTTGCCTGTGTCCCCGTTTCTCTTCACACACGATAACCGACTGGAACTGGTTTCACCCTCCTGTGATGGGTAGCAGTGTCACGTAGAAATCGGAGTGTGCACTCTCTGTACCAAAGGGCACTACTCGAAGCGTTTTCACTGAAGTAAGCACGTGGTTTATTTTAGCGTAACAGTTGATCTTGCATGCATGCGCACGCAAGTTTCACGTTCTTCTAATTGGACAATGTGGGAGCGCCGCTGTGTCGCTCCCTTAATAGTACAGCTTCGGATTGGATTTTATAGTGGTTTTCTTTATGACCAAGTGAGTCTGCTTGCTTTCCATGTGCAGAGTTGCAAGTGCTCCGGAATTGATACCCTGCTCCGGCCAACCCGGAAGTTTTGTGAAAACTCTGGACAAAATGATCAATCTTAGTGTAGACATGACAAAATTTAAAATTTTTGTTTACTGCATTGTATTTCATAATTGCTACGTATTATTAAAAAATTCAAGGGTTGGCACAATAACTTTTCTCTAAAACTGTTCAAAATCCGACAAAAAAAAAAAAAAAAAAAAACATGTGGGCATTCTTCCTAATGTTTTTAATTAAGTTGCTTCACTCGGCCGGCTTACTGCTGTTGGAAGCACGTTGCAATGTCCGTAGTAGATAAATGACCTCAAGATAAGTACTGAATTGAGGGATCACCACCCAGTGCAGGCAGCGTGATGTTTTTACATACTGGGAAACAAAATTGCGGATTATCTTTTTCCCGAATGTTTAGTTAAATGTACAGAACTGTTTACAGATGCCGTCATTTATTAAAACAAAGTGGCCCTGAAAATTTCACCTTGATAATTTAAAAACTTTTTGAGTTAGAAATGCAATTTTTTTTATTAATACCTCTTTCTGTAAGTGTCCAATTTTTTTTTTTTTCATGTGTGTGTGTGTGTAATTTAAAAAGTTTTCACCGGATTTAGGCAAAATTTTCAGGGTAACTTTGTTTGACCATGTTAGGACATCTATAAAAAAAATCAGCTTTTTTAAATGAAAATTCGGAAAATTAATTTTTTACATTTTAATCCTCAGATAAGCAAAGACACAATACGACAGCAGGTGGCAAATGTGGCTCAGAGTAAACGGGGGAGGGAAATGAATGTTACAAGCCCGTAGTTCTCGGTCATCTGCACTTTCCTGTGAAATTGATCTTTCTTTCTCTGAATGTCTTAATAATAAAAAAGAAAAGTGTGTAATTTTAAAATTTTCCATTGGATTCAAGCGAAATTTGCGAGGAAATCTTATAAGACCAAGTTTTGGCATCATTTAAAAAATTCAGCTCTATTAAATGAAAATTCGGAATGTTTTTTTTTTTTTTTTAATTCTTAGTTAGGAAAGGAGGAGTAACTCAGCAGGTTGGCAATGGGATTGTGAATGAAAGGAGAGATGCTACCGAGAATAGATTATGCGAGTCTCGCCCATGCAATGCCTCCCGTGGGTCTCGGATGGGAGTGACGAATGGTGCATGCCTGTTGGTCCTTTTTACGCTGCTCTTCTCTTTCGTGAGAATAAAAAGTTGATGTTATTCGTTTGTGTGTTGCTCATTTCCGTATTTTGGTTGCTGTTTTCTTTCCTTAAAAAAATTAGTCTGCTGGCTTTTTTTTTATCGTGTCTAAGGAAAAGAGAAAACCAAGTTTTTAAAGATGCTTATGAGAAAACGTGGCCTGTTTTAAAAAGATCGAAAGAATCAGCAAATGATGCCTATTGTACCTGTTGTGATATTTCCTTCTCTGTTGCACATGGTGGAAAAGGCGACTGTAGACGTGATGTGGAATGTTGCCGTCATATTGAGAATGCAGAAAGAAAAGCATCAAACCAAAGATTAACAAAATCTGATGACCTCTCCATTAGAGCAGAAGCATTATTTGCAAATTTTTAATACAGCACAACTGCCCAGTTGCCATTTCTGACCATGCAAGTGCATTATTTAAAAAAATGTTTCCAGATTCAGTAATTGCTACAAAATATGGAAGTGCTCGCACAAAAACCTCTGCAATTATAAGGAGTTTTGCTGACACTTCAGTGCAGCAACTGATGAAAGTTCTGAAGATATCCAAGTTTTGCTTGGCTACAGATAGATGGTAGTAATTCTCGTTCAGATCAAAAAATATTTCCGATTTTATTTAGAGTTATTTTGACCAAACCTTAAGTAAAGTAATCACATTATTGCTATCATTACCGAATCTATGTGGTAATGCAACTGGGGAAAATATATTTCACTTGCTGGATCAAGAACTCATGAAACGATCTATTCCATGGAAAAATTATATACAGGGTTCCCACGCCACCTGGAAAACCGGGAAAACCGGGAATTCTCAGGGAATTTGAAAATTGTTCAAAAAATCAGGGAAAACTCAGGGAAAATCGTGTTTTTCCGTAAAAATCAGGGAATTTCTTATCAGGGAACTGAAAAGTCAGGGAATTTTTATTTTGCCAAAAAGATATTTTCTTTCAGACTTTTGTAGAATATATTTCTGTATTGCTAAGTTTTAAAATAATTCCGAGTTGTTTTATCCTTCGAGGCAACCCACCCACCGATTAAAGTGCAGCTGTGCTGGGGAGTGCGTCTCTTCGCGGTTTCCCCCATCTCCAGATGCTCTAAACTTCAACCGAACAAACGGACACGTCAAAGCGTGAGAGAAAGCCATTAATCACACCCCCACTTCGCAGGCTCTTATCTGCTGCGTTCGCGCAGAGGCAGTCACTTGTTCCTAAGTAGGCGCGCCCTGGTTCTCTGTGTAGACTGGGAAAAAAATTATGAAAAAGCTATTTCCTCAATTTTTTAAATAACCGACTGAAATTTTTACAGTGGGCAAGATATATGAAAATAACGTTCCATTTTAAATTTCGCCGAAATTCATCGGAAACTTTAGAAGTTGCGCTCCCCCCTTTCTTTTTGCATGTTTCACTTGTCTTTTATCAAACCGTACAAAAACATTTTATTTTGCCGGATGTTGGTTATCCTAATAAATTCGTCCCCCCTTCCCCCTTCAAGAGCAGTGTGGATGAATGTTGCAAATTGAGGGCACAATTTATTTTTTGAAAAAAGTTCGTATCACTTACGAACTAAAGCTTCACTTTCGTAATTCTGTAGCAGAGTTAGTATAGTTGGAAAAGTATGTACCTTCAAATGTTTTAACAGGGAAGATATGAAATAGGAAGATTCTTCAAAGAGGGGGAAAGATTAATTTTTTCATAGTACTTACAAGTATTTTGTATGAAAAATACCATGCAATGAAGCCGGTACTATTGCATACCTACCAAATTTCCCAGATTTCACGGCCGTTTTCTAGATTCGTTGTTTTACGGCCGGAAAGAGATTTTTCTTGATTCTGTCTTATTTCTATTTCATAATGCATGAAGAAATTAATTTATAGCTATTTTGGCGATATTCCGATTACTGCAAGAGCTGGCTGGTTGCGAAAAATAGGGTAGTCCGACGCCCGGAACCATAGATTTTCATATCTGGGTCATTCCACGCAAAATCGTCTGATATTGAAATAATTTTCCACCAACACATCTCCGATTCTTACGGGTAGCTGCCTCCAAGTTATAAAAAAAACCCCTAAAAGTTTCAACTTTTTTTGTTTCTGATAGATTAGAAGATATTATTTTTTGAATTTTTGGGCATAGTGGAACCGTTTTCCGTAAAAACGCAAATATCTCCTTTATTTAGAATAAGAAATATAAAATTCATCATTCTCTCGTAATTTTTCCTAAGGTTTCAGCTTATACATAGGGAAAAAAAATTTGCGAGAACAAAAGTTAGACGGGGTAGAAATTTTCTTGTAATCGTAAATTCTTTTTCTTGCGTTGCAAACATTATGAATTTCGTGGTCTGCGGATAATACGACTAAAATTACAGGTAATATGCCGTAAGTGTCATGGTAAAAGAGTTTGCGCTTGCTATCGTATCGGTTCCCCACGCACTTTTCCGTGTGACAGGAGAAAGGTTACTTTAGCCAAAACTTTTCCTGCTGCAGTTGAGGCAGTGCTGTTCGCTTTGCAATTGTTGGTGAATTATAAGACGTCGTACTGTCGGAAATCACTTTTTCGAGCCCCGTTCGAAGTGCAATAACGATCAATTCGTCGCAACGCGTGGTCCCGTGATGACGGATGTTTATATTTCTTGCGGACTTTCGCCGCGCGGGAGAACGAAGTGCAGTGTTTTATTACTAGAAGCTCTTCACATTATTCATTTCTTTTTCCCAAACAAACAGACACAATCGCAAAACTCCGTGAATTACGAATCCCCATCTTTTTCCAAACTCGTGTTAGCACAGGATGATTTTATTGACAGCTTGTTCCTCAGACTAGGAGACGTGCTTTTTCCCACTGCGTGAAATTGTTTTCTAAGGTTATTTGAAGTGGCTTGTAGTGAGAGTGAAAGTTTGCCAAGTGATGGTGAGGATTTTGAATCATCTGAGAGTGATATTGGCCTAGCAACATCAAGCCAAAAAACTAGCCACCGTGCCACGCACACCATATCTTCTTCAGAAGGTGAAGATCTTCATAGTGAATCTTCAGATCATGAAAGTTCTGAAAGTGAATGGGAGGATGTTAATAGAGAGAAGTGATGAACAACCTCAGCATCTTTTTTATTAACATGAAATGCAGGGGCCCAAACATGCTCCAGCAACTGATGTGGCACCTATTGCATATTTTTTACTTGTTTTTACCAATTTCATCCTTGGAATTATCGTTTCTGAAACAAATAAATATGCAAAGAGGTTTCTCCAGGAACATCCAAATCTTTCTCCCAAATCTTGAGCAAGGAAATGGAAAATATTACAAATGCTGAAATAAAGGTTTCCTTGCCTGCCTTCTAATATGAGACTAATCAGTAGCCCATGTAGGACGAGATGATTGCCGAAGGCATATCCAGTCAAAACAAATACCAGGATTGTGTAAAATTAAAGACTCGATCAAAGCCTTTGGATAATTTTTTTGCAAAAAAGAATGAAAATAGCGTGATAAACGCTGAATTGCTGTTTACTACAATCGTTGTGGAGCATAACCTACCTATAGCAAGCTGTGATCATGCTGGTCGCTTCTTTCATGCTATGTTCCCAGACTGATATTGATGAAACTGGATATCCTTGAGCATATGTGGCATGGAATGAAATATCTAAGACAAAGGATTCATCTGGCCTTCCCAAGTATTCCACATTGCCTAAACTAATGTTGGTAATATTGACTATCCCTCACAGCAGTTCCTCTACGTATAGAATATTTAGTATAGTAAGGAAATACCTCACGTACTTTTGCCCAACAATGAGCACCAAAACATTAAGTGCCCTTCTTGTACAGAAAAGTAAAGCATTTTCCTCAGGTGAGCTGTGTTATAAAAAGTTTTCTGAAAAAGAATATACCACTGCAAAACAAGCAACAAGGGAGTTTTTATGTCAGCAATGACATGAGGTAAGTACAATATTGATAATTTAATTTCATATTTTTTTTGTGAGGATAGTGTAAACATGCAAAGTTATTACATATTTCATGCATTAATTTCTCATGAAATACCCATTCCACGCGTTAACGACGTATGGTGATTACCGATAGGCACCTCATACAAGTATTACAGGTTACACAGTAATACTATAATATTGTCCTTAACTTTAAAAAAAAAAAATGGTGTGTTACATTACTGAAAGTTTGTGTTACATTATTGAAACATTACTGAAAATTCCCCTATTGATTACTGATATGTTCTGCTAGAGGTTGGCACCTTTGAAATAGCATAGATTCGATGTTCTCATTGCCAAGTGCAAGAACTAACTTTAGCTAAAATAATTACAATTTTGATTTTTAAATGTCAGCAGTATTTTCCCTGATTGCTAGAATTGTTGGGATGGTACTGGCACACGTTTTTCCTCAGACGCAGAAATGCTGTCATGATTTCCGTTCTCTCTCTCTTCTTTTTTTTTTTATTTTTTAATTGCTGTTTTAGTTTGCTTTGTCTTTAAAGATTCTAAGTGAATTCCAATAGAAAATACAAATTGTTAGATCAATTTGATATAACCGCTCTAACAAAATGTTAAGAGACTCTGTCAGACACTCTCCATTTTATCATTCCCATTAGACTTCAATTTCAGCAAAAGTTTCCGTGTTCTTTGATACTTATGTAAAATAAGCACTTAAAGGATTTAAAGCTTCAGCATTGTATCATTTAACGGCAATTTATTCTCTTCAGTCTCATTCTCCCAGCTTGCATTTTTAAACCTAACTGGAACTCTAAATGTTGTGAGTCGTTTAAAATATTATTTATATACTTGTGTGCACTTAAAATACAGATAAATCAGTTACATAATTTCACCTAATCGATTGAAATATTTCATTATATGTAGAATTTAAATTAAGTCTTAGTTCAAATATTCTTTAAAACATGTAAATACATGGTTTGCCACCTCGGTGGTCCAGTGGTCTAAGCTCTGGTTTCTGACTATTCGTCCAAGTGAGCCTGGATTCAAGTCCCAGATGAGGTATGGGTGGTGTGTTTATCTTACGGCACTGGCTCTCCTTCTTCGTGAAGCCAAAGGTCCTAAATTAGGGATGGACTGATATAGCCCAACAAGTTGCTTATGGTGGTCGTTAAACCTGAAACAAAAAAATAAGACATGATTTTGTTAAATATTATGTAAAATTTATGTTAAATACACTAATTTTTATAACTATAAAGTAATTAGGGAAAATGAAAGTTATTTATCCTTTATATTCCATATTTTCTGTTTATCTTTATGGACTGTATAATCGGGACGTTCACTATGTGGCGTCTTTTTAATTCTCCCTCGTGTGAGATGAACATAACATTATCAGTATTAATTTCAGGTAAGCAATTATTTGCAATTACAGCCTGTCTAGAATTTGATAAATCTTGCTTTCAATACATTACATTATTCCTTAGTTCTCTAAAAAATATCAAAACTGAATTTAAAAAATTGCCTCTAGACATTACGGTTTTATTCGATTTCTGCAGATAGTTTGCTTCATATTTTGTAACATGGAACAATTAGGCACAGTGGCCTTATACACTCTTGCTTGGAGAAACACATCACAAGAGAACCACTTAAACAATGGATCAAAGCCCTTTGTTGGTTGATTCTCTTTCGACATTTCTCTGAGCAGGAGCCCATTCCGTCATTAAGCTTATCTACACTGTGCTATAGAAGAAAGGAAAACAAACTATTCAACATACAGATTTTTCTTACATATGAACTGTTTCTACGGGAATGTATTAACAAATTGTACATGGGCAGTATACCACTTAGGTTCAGAAAAGATCATGGAATTATAATACCAAAAATAATATGCCTCATGCATTTAATTGTTATTCATAAAAAGCAGGTAATTGTATAAAGAACAGTTATTTAAAGAATTAACAAATGTATGCTTTCGTAAGGAACGCAAGAATGCAAGGAAATGCAACAATTTGTCGCAATGTTATTTGATTTGCCGCTCTGGAAAAACTCTCAGAACCACCTGGAAAACCTGGAAAAGTCAGGGAATTTTTTTTCTACTTTTGAGTGGGAACCCTGTATATAGCGTATTGCTTAGAAAATGCACCGGTTATGGTGGGAAAGCACTATGGCATTACACAATTTATAAAAGATAAAAACCCGTCCATTGTTTTTATTGGCTGTACATGTCATTGGATTCATAATACAGCACATAGTGCCGCTAAGAAGCTAAATGTATCCATTTCTTGTGTCTACACATGAAAGCTCAAAACTACACATTTTTATGGCTAGGACTGTACATGAATGCTGTAAGAGGTTGGCATCCCTGCTGAGTTTGCTTCTTCACTCCCACTATTTAAATTGTTAGTGTTTTCTGTCTGAATTTTCATTTACAAATAATATGTTACATACTTGTCACTTTTTTTTTTTGTCATATAAAATATTTTACTGGAAGTGATGGCTAAAACCTCTTAATTAACCTTATTGAGAAAGGTATTTTGCCCATTTAATTTTGAAAGATGTGTTATTATCACACATTTTGGGCAGCAGTAATATTTCTTACATGTTATAATTTTTTATCGTTGTGATAGTATAGTACCTTTTCATCATTACCAGTGCAAAGCTTATTATGCCTATTGTTTTAATCATAATACGTATGTGGTATGCATGACATCTTTTGAGATATTCCTCCCATTTTTTTTTTTTTTTTTTTTTAATGAGGGGTGTTCAAAAAGTTAAGGAAACATGCTTGTAGATTTGCACTTGTTCCTCCTAAGTTAATGAGCTATGCCTTGTTTGAAACCTTGTGTGAACTTGTTATCACGTGCAGAAAACCTACACTGTAGCATCATTTCTCTGTTCACTGGCTATGCAAAGAGTCTGTAAACTCTGTGTTTTGCTATGGCACCTACTCAGAGACTCTAACTACTACGGATTCTCCATAGTCTCTATGGAAATCGTGGGTCTGCTGCAGAGTACGGAAAGCATTGAATATACTATAGAAATGGAAAGTCTCAGTGAAATAATCTTTTTAATGATGTGCCTACGGTTTATTTTCACGTTTTGAAGGTTGTAAAATTCATTAAACATTTTGGGGAGTGTTTGTTTTTCGATGTTTTCAATATCATGGCATTTCTTGGATGTTTTTCCAATATTTTTTTTGATGTTTTAAGCATATCTTGTCACGTAGCAGAGTTATCATGGCCCCTGAAATAACAGAAACATCCTGAAATTTTTATTTCCCTTTTCAGATCGTTGAGTAGTACTAGAATTTTTTCCTGCAATGAAAAATTTTAAGAAAATGGTCGAAAAATTAAGATAGGGTGGCCAGTAATTGGGAAAACCGAGGAAAGTACTGCCGGAAATGACTGCTCTAACAGAAATGAAGATGTTCTGTCATTTTCCGTATTCACGTTTTGGAATTTTTCTGATCAAGTTCCTTGTTTTATGGTATTATTGTTGTTATTCCAGCCTCATATTCTCCTTTATTTTTATAGTTTTTTTTATCACGTTTCTTATTTTCAATACCTTCGGTGACTGAAAAAACGTCATAATTTTTTAAGAATCTTTTCTAATCAACTACCTGTTTCCCTGTTCCTTATTATAGTATCTTCTTAAAACGAATAAGTAAAGAACAAGCATTTTTGCACCAGTCCTCCTTTTTTAATATACATACATACTGAAGTGCCAGAAAAACTGGTACACTAGACTAATACTTGGTAGGTCCCTGACGGGAGTGCAGGATTGCAGAAATACGATGGGGCATGGACTCCACTAGCTTCTGGAAATATGCTGTAGGCAATGAACACCATACTTCCTGCAGAGCGTTCCACAATTCAGGTGTATTCCGAGGTCTCGGATTCCTGTGTTCGATAGCGTGTTGCATGGCATCCCAAATGTGTTCTATCACGTTCAGATCTGGAGACTTAGGTGGGAATGGCAACACCCCAAACTCAGATGAATGCTCCTCTAACCGTAATGTGGTGTCCCGACGCTTGTGTGGAGGTGCATTGTCCTGTTGGAACAGGCCTAACCCATCAGCATGAATGCAGGACATGAATGGGTGTACCTCGTCAGAAAGGATGTGCACATAGTGTTGGCCGGTCACAGACGTTTGTAGACGTACCAGGGGTCCCAGTGAAGTCCATCTGAACACACCCCATACCATTACAGACCCCCCCCCCCAGCCGGTACAGTTCCCTGTTGGCAGACGGGATCCATGACTTCATGGGGTTTCCGCCACACACGAATCCTTCCACTCGATACAGTTGGAAACGCGACTCGTCAGACCAGGTTATTTGTTTACAGTGTCCAGTGGCAGTGTTGCGGTGCCCAAGCGAGGTGCATAGCTGTGTGTCGTGCACCCATCAAGTGGACTCGAGTTGGGCTTCGGCTCCCAAAGCCCATGTCATGCAGGGTACGTTGCACAGTCCGGGTGCTGATGCTTGTTGAGGCTCCAGCATTGAATTCCGATGATACCTGCCAGAGTGTTGCACGCCTATCGCGTGAAACGATTCTTGACAGTCGCCGATGGTCACGTTCACCCAATGTCTTTTTACGGCCACACTGGTATCGTAGGTTGGAGGTTTTACCGGAATTCTTGTAGTCACGGTACACCCTTGCAATGGTCATCCGTGAAAATCCGAACTTCGTTTCTACCCCCGAAATACTATGGCCCATCTCACGAGCGCCAACTATGACACTGCATCGAAAATCGCTTAAATCGTTATTACTTGTCATTCTCATGCCGAAAACAGCTCTGACAGCTGGCAAGGGTGTCTATCACTTTATATACGCACTGGCGGACGCAACCGAGTATGCGCATAAGTGACGTTGCAATGTATTTTGCATGAGATCGTCTGTACCAGTTTTTCCGGCACTGCAGTGTACATATATGTATGTATGTAAGTATCACTAAGCTGTTCTCTGAAATTCAGAAGTTAGCTCCACAAAGAAATACAAACTACCAGATAAATTTTTAACTGATAATTTACTTACCACTTACCGTTGCCACATCAAACTTCTCCATTTACACCGATCTTGACACACAACTCGGGCTTCACTGACATCCATCACACGACATATACAAGACCTTCTATACTTCATAATCTTTTTCTCATGCAGACGCTTCTGAATCTGATACTCCCATGACTTCCTTGGCCTTCCTCTGCCTTTCCTTCCTACCACTTGGGCTAAAAAAAAAAAAAAATTCTTAGTAAGCATCTCACCACTCATTTTTTCAGCATGGCTAAATCACCAAAGAATATTGGTCTCCACTTTGCTAACAACATTTTGCTTCACATTACACAACTCATGGTTCGTACGCATCCTGGAAAGTCCTGGAATTCCATTTTCAAAAAAATTCTTAGTAAGCATCTCATCACTCATTTTTCAGCATGGCTAAATCACCAAAAAATATTAGTCTCCACCTTGCTAACAACATTTTGCTTCACATTACACAACTCATGGTTCGTACACATCCTAGAAACCCTGGAAAAGTCCTGGAATTCCATTTTGTCCTGGAAATGTAAAAAAAAATCTGTTACATGTCCTGGAATTTTATCCATTTCGGCCTTTTAGTCTCTGCTTGATGTTTTGTAGTTGAAGGTTTTTCTACTGACATAATTTATGTCTGACAAAGTTTCCTCCCCAACCCGTGCAAAACGCGGCGTGTGTGTGTGTGTGTGGGGTGTTCTTGTCTGTTAGGAGGACTGAAGCTGCGTAATATTAGCATCTTTTGACGTCATGCTTATGTTATCACTTTGTCTGTCCGACTGGGAAGACCATAATTCTGCAATTATTAGTTTGATTTGTAAAATTCTTTTTGTATTGGGAAGCTTAAAATGTGAGAATGATGATGTATTTGTTCCGTTTTTTTTTTTTTTTCTGATGCACAACTTTGCAGCTAGGGGCGCAAATGAAGATCGTATCGAATTTAAAATGCATTTTATTTCATACATTTGCTTCTAAATATCCAATGGACCTTATTCATGAGACGTCAGAAGTGGATTTCTGCGTACCAACATCGCTGCTGATTCAATGTTTTCGCTATTTGATTATCCCTTACTGTTGCCTAATTTTCTTAGTAAGCATCCTAACGTCATGGATTCTGCCGAGGAATTAATAGAGCTACAAGGCGAAGAAGAAATTAAATTCTTAGAAGAACAAATCAAGGTTGCAAAAATATACAAAGACAATTTTGTGTTCGATGTTTATTTCGCATGACGCAGGAAAGCATCGCCGTTAATCATAATGAAGTTTTTAATGTAGCATTTCTCGTACACGCTATATTAAATTTTCATGTTCTTATTGCCAGACACTGGCGAAATATCTGAAACATAAAATTTAGTACCTTGTTTTGTAAAACAAAAACATTTAAAAGCTCAGACAAATACGTAATAAGGAAACAAACTAGGGTTCGCACGCTAGGCAATCTGCTTAAAAATTTAATGAATGCATAACATTAAATAAAAGAGAAATGATAGATATGTTTGTTTTATTCTTTGAGGAAAGTAGAACTTAATTCGTAATTTACCGATCCAAATATTCCATCAATTTTAGCCTACCTTTTTTCTTTTTGTTTTTCTTTTTTGAAATTGAAATTCGAAGGAATACTACGAGGTTTCAACTGCCTTTGATTCGTAGTGTCGTAATATCCAAAAGCTTTTTCATTAAAGTGGACAGAACATATTGGAGAGTGCACATCGGAATGGAAATCACCGCATTTCTTTTTACACAGCCATTCCCTTAATAATTTCGTCTTTTTCAGCGGAAAATTAAAGAATGTTTTTCTTTTGTCTACACAATTTAGGTTGCAGGATTTATCAGCACAACCATATTATGAGCAAAAGTTATACATGTCGTTAATAAATTTACGAAAATTGCGTTTTTCCTGAACCCTTGGAACGTAACGCCATGTTAAGCAATGGGAAAACGCATGTAAACAAACTCTTGTTGGTCCTCGGCCACAGAAAGGCTTTCCCATGATGCAATGCGAGGTGAATAAGGTCCATTGAAAAAAAATATTTTTCCTTTCAATGGCATTTATATCGAAGACTATTTTAGTTACAGTCCCTTTTTCAAATAATGCAAAACTTTTCCGCTAGGGGGCGTAACAGTAAATCACGATTTCCCCAATATCTCCGTTTCTAATAATCCGATTTGAAAAATTCTTCTTACGCTGGATACAGCTCTTGAGGGGAAATGTTTTGCATATAATTTCCCATTTTTTGGGGGAAATGGTTTGGCTGTCAGGGGGCGTAAGTGTTTATTTTTGCTTCTGGGGTATTTGCAATAAAATCTGAGCTCGAAACTCGATTGAAGAACTTTCTCCGTGGACCGATACCGGTCACCTCCAAAACCTTTTTGAGAATACCTCCTGCTTAAATAGTGCATAATTTTCCACCAGTGGGCATACACATATATCTTATTTTTGTCTGTATCTCTGTTTCTAAGAGTACGATTTGAAAAATTCTTCCTTTGTTGGAGAACATTTTCGGTGCGAAATGTTTCTCATATATTTTCAAATATTTCTTAACGCACAAGTGAGCCACTAGAGGGTGTAAGTTCACGTTTCCGCTTACAGCAATATCTACGGGACTAATAATTTTCTGTTAGGGGGCATAACGGTGAATCGCAATTTTCCCAATATCTCCGCTTCTAAAAGTCTGATTTGAAAGATCCTTCCTGCATTGGATATAGCTATTCAGGGGAAATGTTTTGCATATAATTCCTCATTTTTGGTAAAGAATGTTTTGGCTGCCAGGGGGCGTAAGTGTTTATTTTTGTTTCTGATGTATTTGCAATAAAATTTGAGCTCGAAAATTAATTGAAAAAATTCCTACGTGGACCGATACCGCTCACCTCCAAAAACGTTTTGAGAATACCTCCTGCTTAAATAGTGCATAATTTTTTCCACCGGGGCGTATACATATATCTTATTTTTTTCCATATCTCTGTTTCTAGGAGTACGATTTGAAAAATTCTTTCTTTGTTGGAGAACATTTTTGGTACGAAATGTTTCTCACATAATTTCAAATACTTCTTGAGGGCGTAAGTTCACGTTTCCATTTACAGTAATATCTACGGGACCAATAACCTGATTGACAAATATTCTCTTTCGACCAGATATTACTAACTATGAAAACTCCTTGTGTGTATTTTCTTCCCAAAATAATGCACAATTTCGCCAGTAGGGGACGCAAATACTTAATGTATTTTTCTCAATATCTGTACATCTAAATGTCCGATTTAAAAAATTATTTTAACAACAGAATACCATTTGCCTTATGGAACACTAAGTTTGCATTTGAGGAGGTTTGTGGTTCACAATTCTGCCACCAAGTGGTGTTTATGTACTTCCATTTGCAGCCTATCTCTGCCTCTAGAAACTCTAATGAGAAATTTCTTTTTTTACTGTATGCTATTTGCTATAATAAAGATGGAGAGTGAATAAGATTTTTGCTACAATAAGAAGATCCTCTTCAAATAATGTGTACTTTTTCCCTAGGGGTTGTAAAGGTCAAAACGTTTTTCTTGCTATCTCTGCTTTTGGGAGAAGTATTTGAAAAGTTTTTTTCCTTAGCATAGCTTTTGCTATGAGGAATACTTTTGGCCTGTTCAACTTTTCCATTGTGCAAAATTCTTCCGCTAAAAGGCATACAGTTATATCATGTTTCCTTCTCTATCTGTTCTTTTAACTGTTTGATTTGAAAATCTCTTTGTCTCTAATATTTTCTTTCTGCTAGGCGAAACGTTTTTGCGCCATTTGTTAATTTTCGTAGCATACTTTTTAGCCACTGGTGGAAGTAGCTGATGTTTTATAAATAGATGTTTTTTTGTTTTTGTTTTTTATATTATTGTGGGTTGTTTTGACCTTTACTGAAGTTTGCTAATGAATGTTTTACATAAAAAATTGCCATAAAATTAGATTGCTTTATAATATCAGAAACTTAAATCTAGTTGTTTCTTAGTATTTTCTGAGCAAACTAATCACTTTTCATCTTCTATAATTAGTTTTCTAATCATGCCCAGCTAAAATTGCCTTGATCACTTATGAATGCAGTTGTACACAGCCCTTGGATTTAAGGTTTTCTCATTATTCTCTTTCATTTCATGTTGAAAATTTTTGTGCATACCTTGTTTGCTGGCGAGTACAAATTAAAAACTTAGCTACAGCATAAATATTATGTTGAAATCTCCTTCCCTAAATAAAATCTAACACAATTGCTTGCTCTCATGATTATGTGTTTAAGAAATAACAACCTCTTTGGTCCTTTGAAAAAGTTCCAAATATTTCATCTTTCCTTACCCTTAAATTTCCAATGTAAGCATTATTTCAAAATAATTAAATATAAATAGTATTTTATGTATTGATTGTGTGGTATATAAAAGCTTTTTAAGAGTAATGCCACATACCTATGTATTTTTTTATCCTGTAATTTGCTTCAATAAATCAACTAAAGCCAAAGTAGAAAAATTAAAGTTTCTCAAAATCAGTGACAGTTTTATTATTTCGGTATTATACGAGATTCTTAAGTTTCTGATTAGCTGCAGCGGACAACATTTTTAACATTCTGCATTAAGTTTGCCCAAGCATGTAAGAAGTTGTTTGTTGCTGGTTACAGGTTGAACAGACCTGTGGTTTCATTATATTTTAAGTAAGAGCGTTTGGATCGTATGTCCTGGAAAAAAATCCAAAAGTCCTGGAATTTTGTGATTGAAAAAGCGTATGAACCATGACAACTGTAACACATCTTCATTCCTCACACTATCAGAATGTGTCTTGCCACCCCCAGGTCATGAAGTAATGAAATTGAGTGGGTAGTCATGATTTTTTTTTTTTTTTTATCAGCACCTGAATGAAGACAAGTTTGCGCACCTAAAAGAAAACACGAAGCAGCATTCTTATAAACCGGCGTGTAGTCGATGCCCCATGACATATATATAAAAAAACATATGGCTTCATCAAAAGCTGATGTTGTGAAGAGGGAATATTTGCAATTTTGTGAGTCTTCTAAAAAACAACTGAAACAGTTCAATCCTAAGGAGGACAAACTTGATCACTTTCTGATAAATTTACTACAAAGTGTGAACCATGACTTCATCAATTTCTTACAGAAGCTGCTATGCATGTTTCATGGCAATGCTGCAGTTGAAAGATGCTTTTCTGTTGACAAAGGACTTTTAATTGAAAACTTAGAGGAAGATGCAGCTGTTGCAGAAAGAAGTGTTTACAGTGCAATACAATCGTTAGGTAGTTTAGCTAATAGTGAGAAAGAACTGAATGTGGACATCACAAAATCGATGATATTAGCTGTCAAAAATGCTTCATAAAAAAGAGGAGAAGCCTTAAAGAAGAAATCTGACGAAGATGAAGTGGCCAATCATAAAAGGAGAGCAGTCCAAGAACTAAAAGAACTCAAAGATAAGAAAAGAAAGCTTATTGAAAAGGCAAAAGAAGAAGCCGAAGTTCTAGATTCTGAGATAACAAGTTTAGCTAAGATATTGAAACACTGAGTCTTTCACTATGAAATTTCAGTCTCCATAAATTTTGTACATTCATAGTTTTTATATTGTCTTAATACAAACTTGTAAGTTTTTACAGCATTACCATGTTAAAAGAATTTGTGTATTAATAGATGTAATGATAAATATTTCTGAAAATAGCCATACCCCATCCTAGAGGAGAGTTGAATGTTTTTATTTCTTTAAACACACAGAATTTGGTGAATGACATAGGGCAAGTCATACATAATTACATTATTCATGTTGAGCAATTTTATTGACAAAAGAATTACATTCAGCTTTCATCTCAACTGGCTTTCAGGTAGAGGTTCATAAAAAAGCACACCCCACTGTATAGCCATTTTAACAGCAATGATATTATAGACACATCAGTTTTGCCTAAACTATTGTCGCATGGAATTAATTTCAGTGTTTGTAAAAATAAAAAATAACCTGGGATCTCAAGCCACAGGTACTAGATTATGAGTCTAGAATGGTTGTCATTGTGCCACGCATTGTCAAGAAGTCATGAATTTAACTGAAGATGTCATGGAAAAGTCATGAATTTGGTTCATTGGAAATCAGTAGACACTCTGGAATAGGAACAATCAGGGTGCAAAATTTGCGGTCGCCCAGTCGCCTCGCCAGTAGCGACCAGAAATTTATTGTTGGTGAGCAGTAAAAATAAATTGTTTTCCTGTTCGGCATTTGATGCTGTTGGGCAGTATCTTCACAAAAATAATTTGAACTGTGATAGTGTCTTCACTTTCAGTAAAATGTTATCTTAAAAATATTTCAGTGTGAGAGACATCTTGACTATTGCATTTAACTGTGGTTTCCTTTTTTTTTTTTTTTCGTCGTCATGAAATGTTTTCAGTAAAATGGTCTCTGACAGAGGCGTATCAATCACTGCGTCATCACCAGCAGCCCAGCGAGACAATGAGAGCCTCTTCTGTGGGCTGCATAGCGACAGCCAGGGGTCGCGATGCCGATCGCCATCTTCGCAATTTGCGAAAATAAACTAGTTTTGGCGAAGGAAAAAGAGCTTTGCCGATTACTTTTTGCACTGTTATAACACTTTTGGCGATAAAAAATGAACTCGTCAAATAAATTGGCAAAAACTTTAGAAGATCCAGCGAGACCCCTGGTGACGGCTGATGCGAAGCTCGCTGAAAAGAACCCCAAAGCATTGTGGGAGGAAGCGTTTCTTCCCCGCATGCGTTAACTCAGAGTGGGGATGGGCATGCGGTGGATATTCATTCCCGAAACATTCACGCATCCGTAATATGGGTGGGAATTTCTGATGTATCGGCGAAAACCACGATGTTTTGCTAAAGAACCAAAGAATTTGCATCTTTCCCATCTGCAGCAGTTATTGGCACATCGATGAATAAATTGCCGTTCAATATATCGGTAATAGCTTACTAATTCAACATCGAGTAACCATAATATTTGTAAAAGTGCTTGATGTATTGTAAACCTCGATGCATTGGCTCCACTAACATTGAGGATAAGAGCGTGATTTTCGGTGACGAAACATCGCAGAAAAACGGCAAAAAAATCTAAAATTTGCGACATAGAAAGGTGATATTCCCTTTCTCTGTATAAGAATACGAAAAAGACAAATTCATTTACTTATCGCAGAAAATTTTCGAGTTGATTGTGCTATTGCAGTTTCAAACATCGGTCACGAAACCTCGATTTTTAGGGGGAGGGCGAGGGAGGACTTATCGGTTCCTGGAAAAGAACTCGATTTTTGGTGATGAAACATCGAACAAAACGGCGAAAAAGTCCCTAATTTATGACCTAAGATTATATTTAAAAGAATGCAGCAAAAAGAAATTCATTTACTTCACGTAGAAAGTATTCTTTTGTAGTTTCTAATGTTGATTATCACTTGAACAAACGTCGATTCTCAAAAACACTGATATTTTCCCCCATCCGTACTCTGATTAATCTTTGCTGTACCAGTCGGGATTCCGGGAAACGTATTTATGTACGTATGAGGAAAAGAAGCATGGTGGTGGAGGTGCTGACAATGCGCTTTATGGGGGGATTGGTTTGTTGTGTGACCAACATTTTTTAAATGTTATTCTAGTTATTTCTTTTCCTCCAGCACTCACAGATATTGGCTTTTGATTACTTTCCTGGTTTAATACAACCTGGAGGGTTGTTATTATACCATTATTTTCTGAGATTTCAGCTGTAGCACAACCGCAGAGTTGTATATATATATATATATATATCATCATTGTCAACCATTGTCAATCCACTGCTAGATGAAGGTCTCCCCAAGTTTCTTCCACAACGGTCTGTCTTGTGCCCGTCTCCTCCATGTTACTCCAGCATACTTTCGAATTTCATCCACCCATCTCCCACGTGGTCTTCTTCTGGGTCTTTTCCTGTCCCTTGGAATCCAATCTAAAATTTTGGCTGTCCATCGATGGTCTGTCCTTCTGGCAGTATGACCAGCCTATTGCCATTTCAGGGATTTGACTCTGATCATGATGTCTTCCACTCTTGTCATTTTTCAGATCTACGAGTTCCTCTTCTTATCTCTCCTGGTTACACCAACCATGCACCTCTCCATGCTTTTTTGATTTGTCTGCAGCCTTTGTATGTCTCTTTTAGTTAAGGTCCATGTCTCTGCACCATACGTAAGCACTGGAAGGATGCATTGATCAAACACTTTTCTTTTAAGACATAATGGCATATTGCTCTTGAAAATTTTTTTTTATCCTGTTTCTTCCAAAAGCTCTCCAGGCAAGTTTTATACGCCGATTAATTTCTTCATCAATGTGACCCTCACTTGATATCTGCTGTCCAAGATAAACGTACGTGTCTGTTATCTCCAGCTTTTCTCCATCAATCGATAAATCTTCATTTCTTGTAAAAGCATTGTACATCACTTTTGTCTTCTGAAAGTTCATTTTTAATCCCACTTCTTTACTCTTGTCAGCCAGTTCCTGGATCATACTCTGCAGCTCTGATGGGGTAGTTGCAAAAATGACTACGTCATCAGCAAAACGAAGGTGAGTTAGATAATCTCCATTAATCTTGATCCCTTTGTTTTCCCAGATCAGTGATTGAAAGACATTTTCCAGCGTGGCATTAAAGAGCTTTGGAGATGTGGTGTCACCTTGTCTCACTCCCTTTCCAATTTTTATGTGTGTTGTATTTTCAAACAGCCGAATCTTTGCACTTGTATTTTCATAGATGTTATTAATAATATTAATGTTTGCATCTTCAATACTGCAGGATTTCAAAGCCATTGTAACTGCTGACGGTTTCACCGAGTCAAAGGCCTTTTCATAATCGATAAATGCCATGCACAATGGAATTTCATATTCCCTTGCTCTTTCATTTGGTTCTCTCAGTACGTGGATATGATCTATAGTGCTGTAGCCACTCCTGAATCCAGCTTGTTCTCTCGGTTGAGCCATGTCCAGTGTTCCCTTCAAGCCGTGTGAAAGAACTTTAGTGAAGATTTTATAAACCACTGATAGGAGGCTGATAGGTCTGTAGTTCCTGAGATCCTCAATGTCACCTTTTTTAAGTAGCAGGATCATTGTAGTGTTGTTCCAATCCTCAGGAATCTTCCCTTCATTAAGGCATCGAGTGAAAATTTGGACGAGTACTGTTTCAATTTCTCCACTTGCTTCTTGTATGATGTCTACAGTAATTCCATCTTCTCCTGGAGCTTTTCCCCGCTTCATGTTCTTGATTGCATGTGCAACTTCTGCTGGGAGGACTGGAAGAACTCTGGTACTGGTACCTTTCATGATGTCTGGAGTACATGTATCATCCCTTTCATATAATTTGGAGTAGAAATCTTTCACTCTTGTTAAAATTTCGCCTCTATTTCTTGTTACAGAACCATCTTCTTTTCTCAGTGCCATAATCTGTTTTCTTCCCTTACTAAAATGTCCCTTTGCTATCTTTAGGCTTTGGTTGTTTTCAATTGCTTTCCTCACTAGTTCACAGTTGAATTTCCTTACGTCTTCAGCTATACTTTTTCGTACTGTCTTGCATAGCTCTATATATTCCACTTTGGAAGTCACATCTTCTTTAGTTGTCCTCATCTCTCTTCTTTTTTGCATCATCATTTTGGTTTTTCCTGATAATTTGTTCACATGCAACTTGTTCTTAGACCCAGTTAATTTTTTTGCTGTTTCCATAAGAGCTTTGGTTACTTTTCTGTTAATTTCAGAAATATCCACTTCTTCCGATGTTAGGCCTTCTAAAGCAGAGAATCTGTTCTACAGCTCCAACTTGAAGGTATTATGGTGTTTTTTAAGGTTGGTTATGTCAATACATTTTGTTTGTCTTATGAGCTTGCCACGTTCGAGTTTAGTGTTGAGGTGCATCTTACATCTCACCAATCTATGGTCACTACCTGTGTTGAAGTTGTTTAGCGCACTGCAGTCTTCTATGACAAATGTTTTGTTACACATAATAAAATCAATTTCACTTGTCATCCCATTTGGATGTCTCCATGTCCATTTCCTGTGTGGCTTTTTCTTGAAAAAGGAGTTCATGATAGAAAAACCCTTCTGCCTCTGCAAACTCTACAAGCGTATTTCCACACTGGTTTCTATTGCTGTGACCGAATTTACCTACTGAAGGCAACGGCAACAGAATATGTATATATATATAAATATTTGCATACACAATCATTAAAACAGAAAACTTGCTGCAAATTCACTGTGGTGTGATGGCAAGTGATTTTTTTTTTGCTAGTAGAGTTAGACCTAAAATTTTGAGCCCTGGGAAGAATTGCACTTTCATACACAGTCATGTGGGGACTCTCTTGAGAATCCATGATTCCTGTGAAAACCTTCCAAAGCAGCTATGACTTTCAATGAAGAATTCACTCGCCGACTAATTTCACCATCTAATTTGTTCTCTCTGTCAAACATGCTTCCTAAATTTACAAACTAATTCACCTGGTCAATTATTGTGCCATTTAGACATATCACATTCAGTGCTAACAGTTCCTTGCTCAAAAAACATAACTTTGGTTTTTCTCTTATTTATACTCGGTTTGAATTTCATGGAAACTTCGTACATCTGGGACAACATACTCTGCATCTCACTTTTGCTCTCTGCCAACATAACTGTGTCAGCAGCATAGAGCAATCTACACACATGGATATTACCAAGACATAAACCATTATTGTCCATCTTGGCATCACGCATGCACACATCCATAATTATATTAAACAGCCATGGTGACATAACACAACCTTGTCTGACTCCTGCACCAATAGACAACCATTTTGATAAAACACCATTCACACATACACAAGTTCTATTGCCATTATACATGGCTTTTGAACTATTAAGTAGATTCCCAGTAATACCATATTTAT
The DNA here is from genome assembly GCA_039090855.1 of Macrothele yani. Lineage (NCBI taxonomy): Eukaryota > Metazoa > Arthropoda > Arachnida > Araneae > Macrothelidae > Macrothele > Macrothele yani. Next base: position 66,367,743 of record CM077016.1, on the reverse strand, counting down.
TACCTTCCACAAAAGTATCCTATTTACTCAGTTGCAAGCTTCCTCTAAATCTGTGAAGGCAGCAAAAACTTTCTTACCAACAGCCAGATACTTTTCAATCATAATGCAAAAATGTGGTTAGTGCAGCCTTTACTAGGCATAAAACCACTCTGAACATCCCACGCTTTCTATGGTGTCCTTGTACTTTTTCAATAATGACCTTACCAAACACTTTCCCTGGCACATTCAGTAGGCTAATGCCACGATAATTCTTGCAGTCAGTCTGATCACCTTTTCTCTTATACAAGGGAACAATGATAGTATCCCTCCAATCCCGAGGGACCATTCGTAATTCCCAGCACAACTGGCAAATTTCAGTTAGAATCACCACATATTTAAAACTCAGCAGTGATGCCATCAACTTCCAGAGCCTTACCATTATGAAGAGATTTTAGAGCTATATACACCTCTTCTCTTAAGATCCCTCAAGTGCTTCCATCTTTCACTGTGACATTATCTGCTTCTGCCTCGGAATCACCTCACGGGTGAACAACGCAGTACTGACTTTCCACATTTTATTTCCCTTAAAATGTGTGCTTTACCCATTTTTAGTTCTTGCTACATCAGGGGATAGAGCAAGCATTTTTTCTGTTGCTTAAAGCAAAATTAAAGTTTAAAAATGCTACCACTTGCCTGTTCTGCAGAGAAAACGACTTTATGGGGAGCGAAAGTCGGCGACAGGGATTTCAAGTTCAGATTTTTAACTTGGAATTTCTTTTTAAGAACAAAAGGGAAAGTGCTCTTTTTGTTTCTAAGTATAGCAAAAAGCAATGGAAAACCATGTATTTTCAGCATAATTAAGGTTTAAAAAATGATAATGCTGATCCTAACTCTGCCGTGAAAACACGAAAACACTTGTGCTAGTCATGCAAATAGTGCAATTTTTAGAAAGTACCAGATAAATAACTATTTTCTGTTTAAATTTTGTCTTATTAAAAAGCAAAAATGCTTGTTAGATTGTTTGATGTATGCAGAAAGTATTGTAAGGAATACAAAAAGGCACATCCCACTCTGAAATTTAAAAAAAAAAAAAAAATGTGAAGTCACTCTTGTGTACTGCTACCATTTTTTATGAATAACGTTCTTGTTTTTCTTTTTTTTAAATTATTTTTGTGTTTTGAAGACAATCATAAGCAACTTTAAATGTGTGCTGGCACGTATGTTTACTGTAAGTTTCCCTTTGAAACATAGAGATTGATTTTTGAGGAAAATTGGAAATAAATAAATAAATACTGGTGCCACTTAGTGTTTCTCTCAAAAAGTCTTTAATTTATGGACAACTTTTTAAGTAAAAGTTCGCTTTTTTATGAATTTACACTGTGATTTTGCTTCCCTGACAATTTGTTTGTTACAGAGTGGGTAACACAATTTTATTCATTTCTATTGAAAAAAATCTAAAAACTACGGATTTTTGTAGTGTTTACTACTGAAAAACGCTAGAAACTACAGATTTTTTTAGTGTTTTCTACTGAAAATTTCCAGTCAGTACTGGAAGACAGAAGGTAGCCATGAGTGAGAGAACCATTGCTGCTGTTCGTGACCTCATTAAGGAAAACCCACACATCACCATTCAGGTAATAAGTTTAGATGTCAGTATATGGATTGGCAGTGCCAAAACACAATTATTCATCAACATTTAACGTTCTGCAAGATCTGTGCCAAATGGGTACCCCGCAAACTAACAGAACAGCAAAGCAAAGCTAGAGTTGACTTGTGCAAGGGGTTGTTGGCAATTTTAGAACCTAATGACCCCAAATGGTTAACAGACGGTGTCACAAGATATGAGACGTGGTCTTATTATTACACAACTTCTACTTAATCCTGTTCACTCCACCTGGGAGCATAGGTCCTCCACTACCATTTTTCACCGGACTCTGTTTTTTGGTTCCAGTTTTTATTAATGGTAGGGTATCTGCCACTTTCTTCTGCACCTCTGCTTCAACAGAAGGGCTTTCACAGGGGTGCTTCATGTTTGTGGCAGTTCGTGTTCCATTTTTTTTTTCGTCTGGTATCACATTTTGGCTAGTTTTTGTTTGCATAGCAAAGTGCAATTTTTATGAGACTGGGTTGCTAGCCCTGTGCTCAACTCTCCCCATTTATCCAGGCTTGGGACCAGCTTGCCGAGTTCTCATTCAGCATGGCTGGGTTATACAACTTCTAGGAAGATCCCAAAAACTATGTTTGGGTTGTAGAAGATGAACTGCCTCCCTAAATCCTTCTACAAGACTTTTCTTCAATTCCCAAGGAATGATAGCTGTGGACAGCTTTCTGGAAAAAATGGCTGTGACTGGCCAATACTACCCCAACATTATGTTGCCCAAAATGGTTAAGGAAATGAAGGAGAAGCATCCAACAGCAGGCATGCCAAGGTTGTTCTTCATGGCAATACCAGTGATCACAAAACCTGGCAAGTTACAGCCTACCTGGAGCATGAAAAAATCAAACAGGGCTTCCCCATCCTGTATGTTCACCCAAACTTGCACTATGTGATTTTTTGTTGTTTCCAAAAATTGAAAAGCGATTTGCCTTTTTTAAGGGTGCAAGACTGTGCAAAATGTGTTCATTTCTGAGTTGCTTGGTATTTCCAAACAAGAGTTACCACCAAGCTTAGCAGAATTGGTGTAGACGTCTTTGACGTTGCATAGATGCTGAAAGGGATAAAACTTCAGTTGAGGGAAATGCAGTGGTTTTGTTCTGCTGATGCATGTCAAGAACTTTTTGAACTCCTTACATACGTGCTTTTTGAGGATGAACAAAGATTTTGCTGTTTGTGTGATTTCACATGAAGAAATATTTTTTTCCTCCACAAGTTGCTTGTTTTAATTTAAACAGGGTTCCCACGCAACCTGGAAAACCGGGAAAACCGGGAATTCTCAGGGAATTTGAAAATTGTTCCAAAAATCAGGGAAAACTCAGGGAAAATTGTGTTTTTCCGTAAAAATCAGGGAGTTTTTTATCAGGGAACTATAAAGGCAGGGAATTTTTATTTTGCCAGAAAAATATTTTGTTTCAGACTTTTGTAAAATATATTTCTGTATTGCTAAGTTTTAAAATAATTCCGAGTTGTTTTATCCTTCGAGGCAACTCCGTAACCCACCCACCGATTAAAGTGCAGCTGTGCAGGGGAGTGCGTCTCTTTGCGGTTTCCCAGTCTCCAGATGATCTAAACTACAACCGAACAAACATACACGTCAAAGCGTGAAAGAAAGCCATTAATCACACACCCATTTCGCAGGCTCTTATCTGCTAGCGTTCGCGAAGAGAGGCAGTCATTTGTTCCTGAGTAGGTGCCCCGGTTCTCTGCGTAGACTGGGAAAAAAATTATGAAGAAGCTATTTCCTCAATTTTTTAAATAACCGACTGAAATTTTTACAGTGGGCAAGATATATGAAAATAACGTTCCATTTTAAATTTCGCCGAAATTCATTGGAAACTTTAGAAGTTGAGCTTTTTTTTTTTCTTCCCCTTTTGCATGTTCTACGCGTCTTTTATCAAACCGTACAAAAACATTTTATTTTGCCGGATGTTGGTCATTCTAATAAATCCCTCCCCTTCAGCAGCAGTGTGGATGAATGTTGCAAATTGAGGGCACCTAATTTATTTTGAAAAAGGTTCGTATCACTTACGAACTAAAGCTTCGCTTTCGTAATTCTGTAGCAGAATTGGTATAGTTGGAAAAGTATGTACCTTCAAATGTTAGAACAGGGAAAATATTATGAAATAGGAAGATTCTTCAAAGAGGGGGAAAGATTTATTTTTTTCATAGTACTTACGAGTATTTTGACAAAAAAATATATGAAAAATACCATGCAATGAAGCCTGTACTATTGCATACCTACCATATTTCCCAGATTTCACGGCCGTTTTCTAGATTCGTTGTCTTCCGGTTTTACGGCCGGAAAGAGATTTTTTTTTATTCTGTCATATTTCTATTTCATAATGCATGAAGAAATTTATTTATAGCTATTTTAAGACGATATTCCAATTTCTGCAAGAGCTGGCTGGTTGCGAAAAATAGGGGTAGTCCGACGCCCGGAACCATAGATTTTCACATCTGGGTCATTCCACGCAAAATCGTCAGATATTGAAATAATTTTCCACCAACACATCTCCGATTCGTGCGATTTTTTTTTTTTACGGGTAGCTGCCTCCAAGTTATAAAAAAATCCCTGAAAGTTTCAATTTTTTTTGTTTCTGATAGATTAGAAGATATTATTTTTTGAATTTTTGTGCATAGTAGAGCCGTTTTCCGTAAAAACGCAAATATCTCCGTTATTTAGAATAAGAAATATAAAATTCATCATTCTCTCGTAATTTTTCCCAAGGTTTCAGCTTATACATAGGAAAAAAAAATTGCGAGAACAAAAGTTAGACGGGGTAGAAATTTTCTTGTAATCGTAAATTCTTCTTCTTGCGTTGCTGCACCTCACAAGATTTGCATAAATTATTCATTTTCACATCTTTACCCTCACATTGCCGAAAAAAAAAAAAATCTACCTAGTTACTACTGATGAAAATCTTAGCCGTGCGTGCTCTATTGGTTTCAGGTTTGTCAGTGCAGGCGCTAAAGCCTCTGTCTCCGTTTTGGATGACGTTATTTGTGGGGAGTTACTGCAAATGACCTGAGTGGGCTCCAGACCTTTCTCGCACTTTGCCTGATCAACATCGCACAAATGTTTTGCCCTTCGTAAAGATATTGTTATGTATAAACATGCCACTCGCCGCAGGATGATAAATTATGTTGACAAAAAAGTGTTAGGAGGATTTTATGAGCACACATGCACACAAAACTTCCTCTAATTGTTTCCCGTACAAGTAATTTGACGTAGCGTGGAAATGAACTGTGACCTGCGAGAAAAGTTCAGTACTAATGTTTGCGTCACAAACGTAGCCAATCAAGTTTAAGACTTCCGGATTTTGGAAGTACTAATATGAACTGTAGCCTCTCAGGCAAAATGGTATTCCGTATTAACTGTTAGTTTTCCCCACTTGTTGCTTCCATTATTTTTTCTTTATCCCTGGGTTTAATTTTTTTTTTGCCGTTATGGCATTAGGATCTCTGTGTGCCAGCTTATTGGTTATGAAATTTAACAGCACAATGTCTAAATATCCTATGCTGCGTTATTTAGAAGCAAATAGCAGAGGTGCCAACTATTACGAATTGTCCGTAATTTTACGGTTTCGACTGTCAGATTACGGAATTACGGACAGGTTGGAAGAATTACGGAATTCAGTGTGTTTTGGAGAATCTCAATTTTGTATCCTTTTTTGTTAAACCCTTTTAGTGCGACGCTGCCGATTTCTCGGCCTTCGATTTTGATCCGCATATTTTCCGAATCAGACTGCGGATTTCGGTGTCTCAATGATCATATCATTTTTCAATCATATCGTTTTGAAATGGAATGTCCATGAATCATATCGTCAAACAGCGATATTATCGGAAGAATGGTACCGTAATTTTCGTCGTATAATCCGCGGATTATCTGCTAAAAAAGTTAAAATTATAGGTTTTGCGGATTATACACCGATGTGGTTAACACGCCGATTAAAAAAAAAAATATATATATATATATATATATATGGGATGTAAGGTCAGGTGATGCGTAACATCACAGCCTCTCCTTGACAAATGTCAACCCCGCCTTCTCGTGGTACATCCTGTTCCCACTAAAGGGGCTCTGACGACCGCCAATAGCGGTATAACTATACCATCGGGATTAGAGGAAATGCTATCCCACACTCACCAACCCGCTTGGCCAGCGTGGTGAGTTATGGCCAAACCCCTCCAAAATGACTCCACAACTTAAATCTTGGCCCTCAGTCTCCGGCAGCTGGAATGTACCTGGCCAAGGCAGCGGCCAGTGCGACATGAAGGCAGAGGGTGCTAAGAATCCCCGGAGGACCGGACTAGGCTGCCATCTGATGCTGACCTTGGCTACATATAACGGACGCTCCCTATCTTCTGATTCAAGGCTTCTTGAATTGGAAGAGGAACTACAAAGGATCAAGTGGGACATCGTCGATCTAAGTGAGGTAAGGAGAAAAGGAGAAGATCTCATTGAACTGAAAAGTGGACATCTCTCCTACTATCATGGGACAGATACTGGCAGAACTAGTGGTGTTGGATTTATAATAAACAAGAAACTGAAGGATAAAGTTGTAGAAGTTGAAAGTTCCTCTGACAGAGCTGCACGAATCGTTATCCAACTCTCGAGAAGATACCAGGCTCAGATTATTCAAACTTATGCACCCACCGCAAGCCATGCTGAAGAAGAAATTGAAGAATTTTATGAGGAAATTCGTCATCTAAATAATAAAGGTAAGCAGCACTTAAAGATAATTATGGGAGATTTCAATGCAAAAATAGGGCAACGGCAACAGAATGAAACTTCAGTAGGTAAATTCGGTCACTGCAACAGAAACCAGCGTGGAAATACTCTCGTAGAGTTTGCAGAGGCAGAAGGGTTTTTCATCTTGAACTCCTTTTTCAAGAAAAAGCGACACAGGAAATGGACATGGAGACATCCAAATGGGATGACAAGTGAAATTGATTTTATTATGTGTAACAAAAAATTCGTCATAGAAGACTGCAGTGTGCTAAACAAGTTCAACACAGGCAGTGATCATAGATTGGTGAGATGTAAGATGCACCTCAACACTAAACTCGAACGTAGCAAGCTCATAAGACAAACAAAATCTATTGACATAACCAACCTTTAAAAACACCATAATACCTTCAAGTTGGAACTGAAGAACAGGTTCTCTGCTTTAGAAGGCCTAAGATCGGAAGAAGTGGATATTTCTGAAGTTAACAGAAAAGTAACCAAAGCTCTTATGGAAACAGCAACAAAATTAGCTGGGTCTAAGAACAAATTGCATGTGAACAAATTATCAGGAAAAACCAAAATGTTGATGCAAAAAAGAAGAGTGATGAGGACAACTAAAGAAGATGTGACTTCCAAAGTGGAATATATAGAGCTATGCAAGACAGTACGAAAAAGTGTCACTGAAGACGTAAGGAAATTCAACTGTGAACTAGTAAGGAAAGCAATTGAAAACAACCAAAGCCTAAAGATAGCAAAGGGACATCTCAGTAAGGGAAAAAAACAGATTATGGCACTGAGAAAAGAAGATGGTTCTGTAACAAGAAATAGAGGCGAAATTTTGACAAGAGTGAAAGATTTTTACTCCAAATTATATGAAAGGGATGATACATGTACTCCTGACATCATGAAAGGTACCAGTACCAGAGTTCTTCCAGTCCTTCCAGCAGAAGTTGCACATGCAATCAAGAACATGAAGTGGGGAAAAGCTCCAGGAGAAGATGGAATTACTGTAGACATCATACAAGAAGCAAGTGGAGAAATCGAAACAGTACTCGCCCAAATTTTCACTCGATGCCTTAATGAAGGGAAAATTCCTGAGGATTGGAACAATGCTACAATGATCTTGCTACATAAAAAAGGTGACATTGAGGATCTCAGGAACTACAGACCTATCAGCCTCCTATCAGTGGTTTATAAAATCTTCACTAAAGTTCTTTCACACCGCTTGAAGGTGACACTGGACATGGCTCAACCGAGAGAACAAGCTGGATTCAGGAGTGGCTACAGCACAATAGATCATATCCACGTAGTGAGAGAACTAATTGAAAGAGCGAGGGAGTATGAACTTCCATTGTGCATGGCTTTTATCGATTATGAAAAAGCCTTTGATTCGGTGAAACCATCAGCAGTTGCAATGGCTCTGAAATCCTGCGGTATTGAAGATGCATACATTAATATTATTAATAACATCTATGAAAATGCAAGTGCAAAGATTCGGCTGTTTGAAAATACAACACACATAAAAATTGGAAAAGGAGTGAGACAAGGTGACACCATATCTCCGAAGCTCTTTAATGCCACATTAGAAAATGTCTTTCAATCACTGAACTGGGAAAACAAAGGGATAAAGATTAATGGAGATTATCTAACCCACCTTCGTTTTGCTGATGACATAGTCATTTTTGCAACTACCCCATCAGAGCTACAGAGTATGATCCAGGAACTTGCTGACAAGAGTAAAGAAGTAGGATTAAAAATGAACTTTCAGAAGACAAAAGTGATGTACAATGCTTTTACAAGAAATGAAGATTTATCGATTGATGGAGAAAAGCTGGAGATAACAGACACATACGTTTATCTTGGACAGCAGATATCAAGTGAGGGTCACATTGATGAAGAAATTAATCGTCACACAAAACTTGCCTGGAGAGCTTTTGGAAGAAACAGCATAATTTTCAAGAGCAATATGCCAGTATGTCTTAAAAGAAAAGTGTTTGATCAATGCATCCTTCCAGTACTTACGTATGGTGCAGAGACGTGGACCTTAGCTAAAAGAGACATACAAAGGCTGCAGACAACTCAAAGAAGCATGGAGAGGTGCATGCTTGGTGTAACCAGGAGAGATAAGAAGAGGAACACATGGATCCGAAAAATGACAAGAGTGGAAGACATCATGATCAGAGTTAAATCCCTGAAATGGCAATGGGCTGGACATACTGCCAGAAGGACAGACCATCGATGGACAGCCGAAATTTTAGATTGGATTCCAAGGGACAGAAAAAGACCCAGAAGAAGACCACATGGAAGATGGGTGGATGAAATTCGAAAGTATGCAGGAGTGACATGGAGGAGACTGGCACAAGACAGACCGTTGTGGAAGAAACTTGGGGAGACCTTCGTCCAGCAGTGGATTGATAATGGTTGACAATGATGATGATGATGATATATATATATAAAATCTGCAGCGTGATTGTGCAGGGAAAGGTGTAATAATTGGAAAAGGAACTCCCTCGGAAGAATTTTCCTCAGTTCAGGAGTTTGTACGGAGCGGGGAGGAGGGGGAGGAATGTCGTAATGAAAGATCGGGATAGTTGTGGGGAGGGATGGCAGGGGTCATTTTGTTATCGTTGAGGAGAGCTCTGACTGTCGTGCCGGCTCTGTTTTTTGGCAAAAAGCCAAAGAAGTACGCACAGCGCTTGCTGCACGAACCTATGCGTTTCTCCTTTCGGATTTCATGTGCGCGACCTTGTATCTAGTTTGCTTTCGTTGTTTTGGGGAACGTCGCTGCTGCTGTTTTCCTTCATTGCTAATCATGATGTCTCTGAAAAGGAAACGTTTCAGTTACACTGCCGAATTTAAACTTGAAGTGGTGGACAGAATTGAGGATATGATCATGTCACTGCGCGATAGTTTTGAGGTCAGAACACAATCGTGCAGCAACATACGGAAAGCCTCTGTGTCGCGATCTAAAACGTAAACAAATCCGTTTGTAAATTCTGCGGGAGAATTCACGGAAGTTTTTTTATTGGCCCACGTATAAGACGATCTCTCAACTCTGAAAGCAGGAATTCCTCCAAAAACTTTCGACTTATACGCGAGTACATACGGTATTTCTACGACTTGTTCTGTATCAGCCTTTCGTCATTGGCAGTGTAATGCAATACTCTGGAGCTACATCGGCGTGATCTATGGATGCCACACCCTTTATCTGTTCGGAGATAAAAATATAAAACAGTAACCTTTAAAAATGAATTTCTTCATTTAATAAAATAGTTTTTTTTTTCTCTTACTTCTTCGGACTCATGTGTTTCTGGAACGTGGAAAGAGCGACGTATTTATTTACTGACGCCACGTATTTGGAGGATTTTCACCTTGGATCTCGCCCTTTGGAATTAACTGCTATAATATATATATAGCCAGTGCCCTTAATACCCACCAGATGGAGACGTCTCAGTAGCTGAGCCCATCTTACGGATTTAAGATGTCAGAAGCTGACTTAAAAATACACATAGCACCGTGGATTGTTGGCCACCGTGGTGTAAAGCTAACGCGCTCGGTTAGATATCGAGAGATCCGTGGCTCAATTCCCCGGCGGCGGCTGAAAACAATTTTTCGGTTGCTATGTGTTTCTGGAACGTGGAAAGAGCGATGTGTTTATGTGACCGACTTTTCTGTCGGAAATTCCACTTCTGATTCAACATCTATGATGTGCGAATTATACGGCGATTTTTTTCCTAAATGTCACAGTCTGCGGATTATACGAATGTTTTTTTTTTTTATGTGAATTTTGCGGTCTGCGGATAATACGACGAAAATTACGGGTAATATGCCGTAAGTGTCATCGTAAAAGAGTTTGCGCTTGCTATCGGTACTATCGGTTCCCCACGCAATTTCTCCGTGTGACAGGAGAAAGGTTACTTTAGCCAAAACGTTTCCTACTGCAGTTGAGGCAGGGCTGTTTACTTGGAATTGTTGGTGTATTATAAGACGTCGTACTGTCGGAAATCACACTTTTTCGAGCCCCGTTCGAAGTGCAATAACGATCAACTCGTCGCAACGCGTGGTCCTGCGATGACGGATGTTTATATTTCTTGCGGACTTTCGCCGCGCGGGAGAACGAAGTGCGGTGTTTTATTACTAGAAGCTCTTCACAGTATTCATTTCTTTTTCCTAAACAAACAGACACAATCGCAAAACTCCGTGAAATACGAATACCCCTCTTTTTCCAAACTCGTGTTAGCAGAGGATGACTTTATTGACAGCTTGTTCCTCAGACTAGGAGACGTGCTTTTTCCTACTGCGTGAAATTTTTTTCTAAGGTTATTTGAAATGGCTTGTAGTGAGAGTGAAAGTTTGCCAAGTGATGGTGATGAATTTGAATCATCTGAGAGTGATATTGGCCAAGCAACATCAAGCCAGAAAACTAGCCACAGTGCCACGCACACCATATCTTCTTCAGAAGGTGAAGATCTTCATAGTGAATCTTCAGATCATGAAAGTTCTGAAAGTGAATGGGAGGATGTAATAGAGAGAAGTGATGAACAACCTCAGCATCCTTTTGATTGTCATGAAATGCAGGGGCCCAAACATGCTCCTGCAACTGATGTGGCACCTATTGCATATTTTTACTTGTTTTTTACCAATTTCATCCTTGGAATTATTGTTTCTGAAACAAATAAATATGCAAAGAGGTTTTTCCAGGAACATCCAAATCTTTCTCCCAAATCTTGAGCAAGGAAATGGAAAATGCTGAAATAAAGGTTTCCTTGCGTGCCTTCTAATATGAGAGTAATCAGTAGCCCATGTAGGACGAGATGAGATGATTGCCGAAGGCATATCCAGTCAAAACAAACACCAGGATTGTGTAAAATTAAAGACTCGATCAAAGCCTTTGGATAATTTTTTTGCAAAAAAGAATGAAAATAGCGTGATAAATGCTGAATTGCTGTTTACTGCAATCGTTGTGGAGCATAACCTACCTATAGCAATCTGTGTTCATGCTGGTCGCTTCTTTCATGCTATGTTCCCAGACTCTGATATTGATGAAGCTGGATATCCTTGAGCAGATGTGGCATGGAATGAAATATCTAAGATGAAGGATTCATCTGGCCTTCCCAAGTATTCTGCATTGCCTAAACTAATGTTGGTAATATTGACTATCCCTCACAGCAATTCCTCTACGTAGAGAATATTTAGTATAGTAAGGAAAAACCTCGCATACTTCTGCCCAACAATGAGCACCAAAACATTATGTGCCCTTCTTATACAGAAAAGTAAAGCATTTTCCTCAGGTGAGCTGTGTTATAAAAAGTTTTCTGAAAAAGAATATACCACTGCAAAACAAGCAACAAGGGAGTTTTTATGTCAGCAATGACATGAGGTAAGTACAATATTGATAATTTAATTTCATATTTTTTGTGAGGATAGTGTAAACATATAAAGTTATTACACATTTCACGCATTAATTTCTCATGAAATACCCATTCCACGCGTTAGCGATGAGGCTTCGTATGGTGATTACCGATAGGCACCTCATACAAGTATTACAGGTTACACAGTAATACTATAATATTGTCCTTAACTTTGAAAAAAAAATGGCGTGTTACATTACTGAAAGTTTGTGTTCGATTACTGAAACATTACTGTAAAATACCCTATTGATTACTGATGCGTTCTGCTTGAGGTTGGCCCCTCTGAAATAGCATAGATTCGATGTTCTCATTGCCATGTGCAAGAACTAACGTTAGCTAAAATAATTGCAATTTTGATTTTTAAATGTCAGCAGTATTTTCCCTGATTGCTAGAAATTGTTGGGATGGTACTGGCACACGTTTTTCCTCAGACGCAGAAATGCTGTCACGATTTCTGTTCTCTCTCTCTTCTTTTTTTTATTTTTTAATAACTGTTTTACTTTGCTTTGTCTTTAAAGATTCTAAGTAAATTCCAATAGAAAATACAAATTGGTAGATCGATTTGATAGAACCGCTCTAACAAAATGTTAAGAGACTGTCAGACACTCACCATTTTATCATTCCCATTAGACTTCAATTTCAGCAAACGTTTCTGTGTTGTTTAATATTTATGTAAAATAAGCACTTAAAGGATTTAAAGCTTCATTCAGCATTGTATCATTTAAGGGCAATTTATTCTCTTCAGTCACAATTCTCCCAGCTTGCATTTTTAAACTCTAAATGTTGTGAGTCGTTTAAAATGTTATTTATATACTTGTGTGCACTTAAAATACAGATAAATCAGTTGTATAATTTCACCTAATCGATTGAAATATTTCATTATATGTAGAATTTAAATTAAGTCTTTGTTCAAATATTCTTTAAAGCATGTAAATACATGGTTTACATGTTTTAAAGAATATTTGAACCAACGGTACCAAAAAGTAAATAATGGTACCAAAAATAATATGCCTCATGCGTTTAATTGTTATTAAAAAAAGCAGGTAATTGTATAAAGGACAGTTATTTAAAGAATTAACAAATGTATGCTTTCGTAAGGAACGCAAGAATGTAAGGAAATGCAACAATTTGTCGCAATGTGATTTGATTTGCCGCTCTGGAAAAACTCTAAGGACCACCTGGAAAACCTGGAAAAGTCAGGGAATTTTTTTTCTACTTTTGAGTGGGAACCCTGTTAAAGCACTAGCATTTGCAAAAGTGTGCATCCTAACTTGGCCACATTCTTTTTGACATTTGAAATTATTTTAGTTCTTGTTCAATTTTTATTACTGATGGGGGTAGTTCAAAGTACTACTCTATTGTACTTGAGTTTGCAAAATAAATTTTAATTCCAGTTCTGTTTGGATTGTGTATGTAGCTGTAATAAATATTCCATATTTATATGACTTATTGAAGATTTTATTATCAACCTCATTTTTGTTAATGGTAATCTGTGTGAGTAGATGAAATGACTTAAGAACTATGTGCAACTTTTTTTCTCCAGGCTTTTGTGTAATTTCACTTTGTTGATTTTTATAGCTACTCTCATTCACACATCAGCTGACCTTCTGACTACAACTGACAGTCAACAAAATGAAGATGAAATAAGTATAACTAAAGTACCTATGTATGAAAAATTTGATCCAATGTTTCATGGCTCAATGTCCAGATCGTAAGTTTCGGTGGATATGCTGTTATATTACTGTCATGCAGAAAGTACTAAACATATTGTGCATGTATGTGTAAGGATATTATTGTACATCTGTGTGCATGTGCATTAGGGTACACAGTGTGGCCATTAAGTAATGAGACAAAAATTATATCAAAACAACAAAAGTATTTTTTGAATTGCCACTTACACGGATTCAAAATAATTATCAATTCCTCCAACTCCACGCAGTGGTGAGAGCTTTTGTACAGGTATTCAAAGGCATGGTGGAAGTTCTGAACTGGAACCTCCTTCAGTCTATTAGTCACACCTCAGATGTACTGAGTGCCATTGAAGCATTTCGCTTTCAAGGCTCACTTCACCTTTGGGAAGAGGAAGAAGTTTGTGGGAGCCAAATCTGGCGAGTAGGGTGGATGTTCAATCACATAAATTGACTTTGAAGCCAGAAGCTGCTTCACAGGCAGTGCACAATGTGTGGATGCATTGTTGTGCGGCAAAAGCCAGTTGTTTTTGTGAAACAGTTCTTTCTGCGAGCGTACAGATGTTGAATTGCTCCTAAATAATACTGACCATTCACTGTGGTGCCCTCAAAAACAAATTCATGGTGGATAATTCCGGTAGAGTAAAACAAAAAAAAAAAAAAAAAAAAAAAAAAAAGGACAGTGACCATTGTCTTGACAAGTTATTTTTTACAAACAGACTTTCTTCTGCCGGGGAGAAGAGGTTCTTCACCATTCCATGCTTTAGAATTCTGTTTCAGGATCAAACTGAAAGCACCAACTTTCATCACTAGTGACAATTCTTTGCAACAAATCAAGATCTTAATGAACTGAATGGATAAAATTTTGACATGAAACCTGGAACTCTCTCTGTTCACGCGTCACAGTGTGTGACACAAACCTTGAACAAATCTTACTCTTGTTCAGATCTTTTTCTAAGATTATCCTGGCCATTTCCTTACTGACACCAAGCTGTTCAGCAAGTAGCCTAGTGGTTATTCGCCTATTATGGGCAACACTTTTGCTAGCCTACACCAACACATTTTCATTTGTCTGTGTAAAAACTGGACTTCCTGTGCGTGGTTCATCCTCGAGGGACTCCCTCCCATCTTGAAACGTTGAAAATCAGCGGAACACCTGTGCACGGCTCACAGTCATTGCTGTAAACTTTTTTTTTTTTTTAGGTCTTGATACACTTCTGTGGCAGTTTTACCTAATTTAGAGTAAATTTTTATTGCAGCACTTCTTCATTATGCAGCTTCTAACATGCCCCACTTACACAGTCTTACTTCAACAGTAGCCACACGAAAACTGCTGTCACCCAACTCAAAAGTTGCTCCTGCTATTACAGCTCACTGTAGCAGTCAAAACTATAAACACATTTGTTACTTTTATTCTAAGGGCTGTCCTGTAAAAAAATCAGTCTCATTACTTAATGGGTACACTGTGTATGCACACACCAGCCAAAAAAAGTGTGAACCTTTATTCAGTATTGAGTAAAGCCACTTTCATCGCAAAAGAAAAGTACGAGACACAACATGAATTTGTATGAGGTGCATAAGATTGGTTTGGTCCAAAGCCATTCCTGCAGGAAAATATTGCACAACTCTGTCAATGTTGATAAAAGAGGACACCAATACCAAATGGCTCTTTCCAGACTGCTCCACACAGTTCCAGTGGAATAGGGATCAGGAGACTGTGGAAGCCAAGGAAGGTGATAGAAGTATTGTTGTGTGTATCAAATCATTCTTGCATGACTCTCTCACGATTTGCTGTTGCACTGTCATCCATAAAGATAACATCACATGTAGGAAAAAGTGTAGCCTTGCTGGTTCAGTTAGTCTGCTGAAACACTCGGGTATCATTTACCTACATTCACAGAATATCATTTTACCTTCCACTGGTATCAGCGGACCCAGTCCGCATGAACAGAAGACACCTCGTAGCATGATGCTACCTCCGAATACTTGGATTGTATTCACCAGGCATGCATTTTACATTGCTTAATAAGGTTCTCCCTGCCTTCAGTCAGTGCAAAGCAATTTGCAGCGTGATTCATCTGACCGCATCAGTTTCTGTCTTTGCTCTATTCTCCATTCGCAGCATTCTCTGCACTGCCAAGTCAAGTGGCTTGTGAATTACTTCTTAGATTCAATTTCTTTAACTCCCTTTTCATACTTCATGTTAAAATGGGCTGATCTTGTCTTTGGTCCAATTGCACAGTCAGTTGCTGCCCACTGGAAGACCTATTGTTCCATACAATTAATCCTGTTCATAGCACAATGGTCATACGCCTTACATTTAGTTTTCTGGCCACATTTATGTCTTGTGAAAATGAAAATCTGCTTGTCTTTTTGGTCACTAAAAACCCCCTTTGAAATGGTTACTTTTGAGAAACCAGTAACTTTTTTCTTTTGTTAATCATAGCTCCCACTAAATGTGCACCTGCAATTAGATCTTTTTCAAATTCAAACAGATCCTGGGGCTTTTCTCATGTTTATGTGTGTTATTGCAGCCAAATAATATGTATGCTTTTTATAAAGGATAAGTCAAAATGTCATCAGCCCATGTGGCTGTTACATCTGTTTATATTTTCGTTTGTCTGAGGATGTCTTATTGTAAAGGTTTGTAATTTTTCGGCCAGTGCATGTATTAAACACTTACAAGATCCGAGAAATGTTAGCTTATTTGGGGTTGTACAGTGTGTGTACAAAATATACTTCAGATAATGAAATATTTACCAACATATTTCTTCAAGTTTGGCAATGTTGGGATAGTTATACTATGTAAAGTTTAATTTTTTAATGAGTTGGTTCTTGTGTTAAAACTTCGGTGTTGGAAGTAGTGAAACGTGTTGCATTTGTTTTTTAGTTTGGTTATGTATACAGTCACAAACACATAGAAAGAAAGGAGCATCACAAACTACTTTTTCCATAGCAGCAATAGCACTTTCTTATTGCAATGGGATTAAAGATGGTAAAAAACAAAACTAATGTACAATGGTTTTACAAGAACTGAGGTTTTAGAGGTTGACGTGAAAATTTAGAAGTTACTGATGCCTATATGTACTATGGTACAATATACATTAAGTAAGGGCTGCATTGTAGAAGAAATTAATAGGCATATAATACTTGGCTGGAGTGCATTTTTGAAGAGCAAGTTTACTACTATGTCTTAAACGAAAAAGAGTTTAATCAGTACATCCTTTCAGTTCTTACTTGCGAATCAGAGACATGGACCGTATCTAAAAAAGACATGCAAGGTTGCAGACCAGACAACTCAGATAAGCACAGAAAGATGCATGCTTGGTGTAAGCAAGAAAGATAGGAAGAGAAGCTCGTGTTTCAGGAAAATAACAAGAATGGATGGTGACATCATGATAAAAGTAAGACTTGAATTGTGATAAGCTGTAGATATTGCTAGAAGAACTGACCACCATTGGACAGCTGAAATACTAAATTGGATACCAAGGGGGAAAAAAGACCACGTGGGAGATGGATGAATGAAATTTGAAAGCATCCAGGAGTAAATTGGAAGCAAATTGTTCATGACTGAATTGTAGAAAGGACTTTAGGAGACATTCTTCCAGCAGTGGATTGAAAATGGATGTTGACAATTGCCTAGCTAGACATGCCGGTGGTCCTGAACAGTAAGAATATATCTGCGATTTTGTTATTGTCTCAGTGTACAGCAGTAAATGAGTGAGTAACGATGTTTTCAGTCAGTTGAGTTTGATCTCACATTCAAAATGTTATGTCCACCTCCTATTGACCAGCTGTATAAATATTAGAGTAAAGATCAGTGTTACAAACATGTGCCATGCTAGTTTATAAGTTTTTTGGGAGAATTCTTACTAATGTTCACCAATCAGGTAGGGGTTTGAATAATATTCCTTGTAAAACAGGTAATTTTTTTAAAACACTGCAATAATTTAGTCTTTGAAGACTAGTATGTGTCTATTTTCCTGTCGCCAGTGAATCGTTTGCAAGTGATAATGCTTTTTAAAGTAAAAAAATGGCCAATAAAGCTTCATCCATTTATGTGTTTTTACAGTTGTTTTTGGACCATGAATTTGAGTGCATGAAGATTAAATCCGATAAGAGTTTTGTGTTCAAAGATTCCCTGTTATTTTATCAAAAACAATGGAATCTCCAACCCAATTTTTAGTATTCTATTCTGTAACAGTTTCATTATTCTTTTTTATTTTTTGGGAAGAATAACATTCTTTAACTGTCTTAGTTTTAGCCAGGTTAAAATCACATGCAAACTTCATTGCTAGAGAAGGAGAAATATGGGGGAAGGGGTTAAATTAACCTTGCTCCTGCTGTGCTGCTCTACAACCAAATAAATTTACTGATTTACTCAAAAGGTAAGTTGCTTCTGTGATAGACCTAACCTGTATTCAAAATAAAGGGTTTAACTAAGAAGTTATTCATTTGTGTGGGAAGCAGCCTAGTAATTGGAGATGGCCAATCATCAGAAAAGTGAATGCAGTGCTAGTTGAAAATTAATGGAATTCCACTTTCTTCAGCATCATTTTGTTAATCCTTGAGATTGATGCTTAGCTGAAGAGAGATTTTTGGTGGTTTGGGTAGAGGGCATGCAGGCTCATTCTGCAGAATAATCCTTGCTTAGAAAATCTAGGCTGTGAGAAAAAGACCTTTGATAGATGAAGTATAAGAATGTATGAATAGCAGTCTTGCCAATCCTCCTACTTTTGGCAGATGTCTCACAATTTCCATTGAGTTTCCTCACTGCCTCTGTGACTCTCCTGCTTGTGGTATTTATATGGTGTTATTTCTTTTGGTAATTTTGGAGAGTAGCTGGTAAATCGTTAATCACAGTTTTGTTTTGTTTTATTTTTTTTACTGGAGATTGTGTATGTATCCAGGGTGAAAGCTTTCTGTCTTAGGAATGAAATGCAGTCTTAAAAATTTCTGAAGGCAAATTAGATGGAGCAGGAGTTTCTCTCATAATAATTTTTTTTTCTTGTGTTGTTCCCCCTGTCCTTTATTGTTGTTAAACATTTTTTTTTTTTTTTTTTTCCAATAAATGGTTGTATTTCAACTTGTACAAGGAGGCAAAAATTTCGGTAGGAAGGCTGTTTCACGTAATGTGAAGAAACCAATAATGCAGAAAATTTCATGCACATTTATTACTTATTTAATTTTAGAATAGTCAGATTTGTAAGATCTTTCGGCTCCAGCATCTGCCTTGTTCACAGAAA
Organism: Macrothele yani; assembly: GCA_039090855.1. Lineage (NCBI taxonomy): Eukaryota > Metazoa > Arthropoda > Arachnida > Araneae > Macrothelidae > Macrothele > Macrothele yani. The sequence goes on along the minus strand of CM077016.1, from coordinate 66,349,033 downwards.
AAACAAGCACTCACATGGTTGACATCCTTTCTTTAGCTGTTGCCATTAGAGATTTCCAAATTATCGGAATACTGAAGGATGCATTCGAATTGCAAGAGTTTTTATTGAAGAGAATTTCAATGCTCTTGCAATTCGGATGCACCCTTCAGCATTCTGATAATTTGGAAATCTCTAATGGCAACAGCTAAAGAAAGGATGTCAACCACGTGAGTGCTTGTTTTTTTCTGTGAACAAGGCTGATGCAGCTGAAAGATCTTACAAATTTGACTATTCTAAAGTTAAGTACGTAATAAAACATGCGTGACATTTTCTGCATTATTAGGCAAAAATTTCTCAAGAGAGCGAAAATTTATCACAATCACAAGTATCACAGAGTGAAATTTTATCACACAGTTATCATTTATGAAACTAACATAAGATAAACACATTTATCATTGTTAAGTGTCACTTTTCCATAAATGTTCATATTTCAGCTTGTAGAAAGATAAAAAAATATGTAAACAAAAGTTAGGTGGAGGTAAAAAATTTCTTTGGTCTTCAATTTTGGTTAATATATTTGTTAAGTATCATTTATTCCATAAACGTTTTTGTTTCAGCTTGTAAAAGGAGGCTAAAATAATGGGAAATGGAAGTTCATGCAGAATGAAAATTTCTCCCATAATAGTTAATTATGTTTTCTCAGGATGTTTCTTTTTTCCTGTATTGTTGTTAAATGTTATCTTTGTCCTTAAATGCTTGGGTTTCAGCTTGAAAAAGGAGGCAAATTTTATACAGAAGATGGTGCAATGTGATGTTAGGTGTATAAGTTTTACCACACAAAAGTGTTTCTTGTGAACATATTTTTAGCTTAGCGTGAAGAAATAAAACTAACTTTATAGGCTGTATGAGTCTTAAGGCACTTCAGGCAATTTTGATGATGAAATCAAATACAGAAAGCTCATGTTGTTTTTTTTTTTTCACAAAAATGCAGTGAAGATTTTTTTAGAAAAGCCAAATCTGCAACTACAGTGGTTCTCAAGAAATTAATAGAGTCAGTGTTTGTAAATATATTAAGGAAATCAGTGTTTCTTATAAGTAATCCAAAAAAGCTTAATTAAAATTAAAAAAAAAACAACATGCAGGGTGCGCACGCGTGCTTGAAAACCTGGAAAGTCCTGGAAAATCATGATTACGTTTTCAAGGCCTGGAATATCCTGGAAAAACGGTATTTTTTTAATGCTGTCTTGAAAAGCCTTGAAATTTGAAATTAGTGCTTAAAAAAAATGCCCTTTTAGGAAATCGTGTTACTGACTGTTACCCCTTCATTTTTTTAAGTTCCTCTCCTCTGTTCTCAAAGAAACCGCCGGCAACAGTGGTGTTTCGGATGTGCCCAAATCCTAATTTGGCTGGGGGGGGGGAGCACTACTTCCAGTGCAATAAAATTGGATGATTACTAGCAGGTCTGTTAGGGAAGGGGAGCTTGATGCATTCTCTAGCCCTGAGCTTGATGTCCGTCCGACAACTACTGAGAACAACAGAAGGGGAAAGAAGAGACATTTAGCATTTGCAAGGGAAGGGGGTCGCGTGTTTACCAAGTCAGCTGGCATCCACCAGTGAAGAGTATGCCTGAACAACACATTCATCTGCTCCTTGTTTATTGCATTAAGACGCTTGCTTCCGGCCCACCCCTCAAGAGACTTCGGCTACTTATGATAAAAAATAAGAAAACTATCTTTGCGAATTTTTCACAAAAGTGGCTGAAATTTTTACATTTACTATAATTGGATTACAGAAGCTCACTCCCAAAATTCTATTTGAATCGGTTTAAAACTTAAAAAGTTAGCATTGGAAATTTTTATTATGTGTGCCTCTTTAGACAATGAGCCTTGAGCAGAAAGTGTGTTACCATAGCAACGGTTGATTGACAGCTGGGAGCGCTGATCCGAAGCCCTTGGTTGGGAAGAAAGCAAACACCTGTTTATCACTTCCACGGCTCAAAAGGACTAAGAGGTATTTTCAGAAATCCATTTTTCGGAATTTTGAAAATAACACAGTAAAATTTTTACAGTGGTTAAAATACATCACAATAAAGTTCTAGTGCAAATTTCGCCGAATTCCGTTTGAAACTTTAGCAGATGCAAAAAAAAAAAAAAAAAAAAAATCTTCCGTTGCAAAATCGGATTCAAAAAAAGAAACGGCAATTATAAATTACGGGAAAAGCAAGCAAATTATTTTTTTTAGATGCCATGGTTTATTTAAACAGAGTGATCCTTAAATTTTGTTTCTGTGATGATATGGACTCTATTTTAATTACAAACATACATTTTTATTCAGATGTCTGAGTTACTGTTTTAATAAAAAAATCTATAATTAAAAAGTTTTCAATGGATTTTGGCGAAATTCAGCAGATAAACGTATTTTAGTAAATTGCAACGTTATGACGTAAATTTGGTCATTTTGTCGAAAATTGGGCAGCTTTTTTTTTTTTTACGTTTTCTCCTATAGTTAGGGTGAAGGAGGAAGACACTTCAGTGAGCTGCAGGTGGTGATTTATGGCGATGTGCCAAATGAAAAGAAGCCGTTCCATTCCATCAGGACATTCCAGAGGTTGAGTGTGCGTGGACGCGTGCTCCTGCTGTTTGAACTTAATCGGAATGTTTTCGGGAGGGGAGAAATATCGGTTTCAGCTTTACAGCTTTCAGGCTCCTTTTTTTTTTCTTGGTAATAAATAAAAACCATAGTTGCTGCATTCACCATTGATCCATATTCGCATTTCTTGAATATAAACTACAGACAATCGGAAACATGGTGTTGGGTGGGTCTTGATGTTCTTCATTTGTATCTGCTGAATTTTGTTCTGTGGGAATACGGAATGAGTTATACTGTGAATACATACAAAACTACATATTTTTGAGCTGAAAAAATAGGTCTACTTGTACACAGTAGCTAACGTGTGAACTCAGACAAAGACAATCAGACATATGGACGTCTGATTCCATAAAAAAATCAACCCACTTTTATTATACACGACAGGTAAAAAAGAAAAAAACATTACATGTTTTTAAACATTATAAAGGAAAGCGGATTTTTGAAACACCATGACTTGATGATATTAATTTCTAAAATATTTTTTTCGATTTTAATTTCTGAAACCTTTTTTTTTTTTTTTTTTTTTTTTCAATTACAATACATTGTAACAGGATACCTGTGTGTTGTATCCCTTAGTTGTATGGCAGATTTTCAGTTGGCCGATATCCGCGATCGTAAGTGGTAGTTACATTGCTATTGTTGATGATGACAAGATAAATACTGGAGTAATGTAGAATGTTGCATAAAGTAAAAAAAAATCGCCCCCCTCCTCCCCCTTCGAACTTTTATGTGGTTATCATAGCTGATCAACCATTTCATTCCATGAACATCAGCACATTTCAATCATTTGACCATTGGGGGTCTGACGGAATTCAGCAGTGCTTAAGCGCCTAGCGCAACGAGAACATGCTAATTACGGACAATTATATTCCCTTCCATTTGCATCTTTCATCATTTTTATTACTTAAAACTGAAATTGCTTTTAAAAAATAATTTGAGCATGATACTGTAAAGCGTAATAATCATCCTGGAATTTTTTGTATATGGCCTGGAAAAGGCCTGGAAAGTCCTTGAATTTTTTCCCCCAAAAAGAGTACGAACCCTGAACATGGAAAGATGTGCCATTTTTAAATAATGCAGCAGAATAAACTTATATATCATAAAACTGTGACATGAAGTGTAATAGAATTCCATAGTAATTTTTTGATTTGTTTTAAGATTTTTATTTGCATAACCTTCCTTCATTGTTTATTATTTTTTTCTCACAGTGAATAATGCCAAGTTGTAGTTCTAGTTTGTTTGTATGTCATCTTTCTGGTTTTTGATTTTGAAAAGTTGGTAGTTAGGAATTTAGTTTTGTTATTGCCACTGATTGTACCGCCATGTACCAGTTACTCAGTGATCAGTATTCAAGCCATGTTGACATGTGTAAGATTGCTGTAGATTTAAAAAAGAAAAAAAAATTAAAAACAAAATTCATGTTGATGCACAGACAAAAGGCCAAAGCAGCTCATTGACAGAAAACTGAAATTTAAGTTGACTGTCACTGTGCATTTTTATTTCCCACTTGGGTTGTTCTCTCCCCCTTCCTCTGCAACTCCCTCCCCAGCCACCATATGTTGCACTGGTTAGCCAAGAACACATTCCTATAAATAGATTATGCAATATTCAAGACCCCACAACTCTTCCAGAACTAATTCATATGGATCATTTGGTAAAGGAGATGACTAAATTTATGTGAGACCTCTCTGCTTTTTAATATTTTGAAATGTTTTAGGTTTAGGTATTTTTAATGTTTGGTGTTTAAAGTGCCCTTGTTAACACAATCGCTGCCGCTGTGCTATTTTAACGGCAAACATGCGGTGCCGGTAAGAGACCCGGGTAAATCTTCCAAGACATGACGAGGCGTCACGCGGCACCACGGAAGAGCTTGTATGCATTTGGATTGACCTAGCCGTGTTCGGATCTCATTGCTTTTTATGGACTCCGCTGTTCTAAAATACAAGAAAATATATTCATAATTGATATTTGTAATTATAACCTTCAGTAACACCAGAGATATAAACATGTCTACAGTATATGCATATGCTATAGATGTGCATATCCTGTAGACTGTAACTAATAAATTGTAAAATTCTTCAGTTGCAAAAAGATTGAAAAATTTGATTGGTTAAATACCTGTCATTAATTTTCAGTCATAGTACACTAATGAACAGAATTATTCTCATGATGTCAGGGATATCCTACCAATGTGTAGCTAAAAGCTGTTGAGGCGGAGTATGAGAGAGAACGTCACATTCTTCATTTTCACTTTTACTGCTGGTCATACTACAGCTACTAAAAGAATATGTTTCTGCATATGATTACGAATTATTGGGATCATCTATTTCCATGGCATGATGTGCCCTGCAATGAACTTTTGGTTGAGAGGGACTGGAGATAGCCTGTCTGAATATATCAGTTGTTTCCACAAAACTAAGCATTGAAGTCAACATGGGTTTCCTTGAAATCCCTTAAGCATCCTCAATAGGCCGCCCTTTGCGTACGAACTCTAAGCAGCAAAGGCTTTTTATTGCCACTCAAGCATTCATTTATTGATAGTTCCCTTCACCACAAAACTAGTGACGTTCAAAGGAAAATAAACATTGCAGTGAAAAGCCCACGCTGTGTTAAGTCTGTGGGGAGTCAACTTACTTTCCCTTCCCTAAAGCATGTGGGAAAAAAAGCGCTATCCCCAAACCGCGATCATTTTTTAAACAGTTGGATACTCATTATAAGTGCCCGTAACAAAACAGATACCTCTCTTCTAGTGGCAAAGGTTTTAGAAAGGGAAATATTAAGCCACAATCACGTTGTCGTCAGCATTTGGGCTAAGTATTGTACTACGCCATTTGGCGTCACGTGGCAGTAAAGTCTTAAGTGAGCGTAATGTTAATACTTAGCAAACTCAGATGAATAAATGTTGTATTTGGCAATGGCCACAATTAAAATGAGATAAAGTATAACATGGGTAGTTATGGAATATGTATTTAAAATAAAATTCTAAGTGTTTTTAATATTTTTAAACAAAATTTGTAAAGTTTTTAAGGAATAGTTTTGTGATTTATGAAAACTTGATGAAATTGTCAATTTTAAGTACAAAAGCCCTGTCATAAATGTGGAAAACATATAGACTACAAATAAAGTACAGTGTAAGTGCCGATTAGTGTCTTTTGAACTGTTAATTCAAATTTCGTATGTTTTAAATACTAATATTTTATTAAATTACAAGCAGTTATTAAAAGAGGAAGCAACCTGGTGGCAGGCTGATTAATTAAGGATGCCAAACTTTACTGGTGTACTGTGCATGGATATTTGAGGATGCCAATTAATAGTTTGCAGGGCTGGGGTTTTTTTTTTTTTTTTTTTTTTAAGATTTCCAGATTCTTGAGCTCTCAAAAATGTTAATGGCAGGTTTGGTGTTAGAAATTTCATAAGGTAGTGTGACGTCTTGCTTCCCTGTATACCTAGATTTCCTCCCCACCCCGGTGAATGTGTTTTTAATTAATTTTTTGAAGATTTTGTACTGTGTGAATGTTATTATCAAAATGTGATTATTTTTCATTGTTTTTTTTTTTTTTTTCAGGAGAAAAATTGTGAGCATACAGTTTATGAAGAAATACATTCACATTGCCAAAGGACTGAAACCTATCCTCATGAAGGACACATGCGACTACATTTCTGAGCAGTATGCTCGACTCCGAACTCAGGACTTAGAGAACAGTAATGTAGCTCGTGTTAGTATGACATTTGTTCACTTAGGCTTGCTATTATGATATATTTAAAACCAGATGTATAAAATTGTGTAAAGGAGCAATTACCAAACTTTAGTAGTGGGCCTAACAGTGATACTCTCATCACATGACAACAGTGACAGTTCCATGCAAGCAGTGGTGTAATACAGTTTCTATACATTGAGAACAGGGCTTGGTAAAAATTTAGAGGCCAGAAACGCCTGGCTTCAAGTTAAAATATAATTAAATATATTAATCTGAATAAAGTCTGGAGCAAGAGTTTTAATGGTGACAAAATTACCATTGACAACAGTAGTGACAGAGCTGTCTCTGTCTTACTTATATCAGTTACAAAATCATAATTTGTGTGGGATATGATATGAAGCAGAAACAAAACAGAAAAATCACTAAACACTAAATGGAAGGCAGGGAAAAAAATAAAAGATGCCACTCTTCTATTCGTCAAAACTAGCTAGCTGTTCCACCGTCCCCATGTCCTCACCATTTACCATGATGGAATTAGGGTGATAACAATCTTGCTCAACTTTTCATGAGTGGTTGACAGCCCTCAGGGTAAAACTCCCATGTAGAGGGAAGATTTATCTTAGAACGTGATGGTCACCAAGGGCAAAAAAACTGTGACACTCAACAGTCAGTGACGTTGGAACTGCTGCCTTGAGTAACTGGTTGTAATGATGACAATGATTTTTCAGTACTGGTGATGTGGTTTCCAACTCATTAATAAGTACTGCAGTGGTTTGATGGTGGTACTCTCTCTTAAATGCCTAAAAGTGTACAATAAGAGAGAGAAGAGAAGAGAAGAGAAGAGAAGAGAAGAGAGAGAGAGAGAGAGAGAGAGAGAGAGAGAGAGAGAGAGAGAGAGAGAGAGAGAGAGAGAGACCGCGCGCTTCCTTATCAAGTTCATGTGTGTGTGTGTGTGTGTGTGTGAACCCCAGTTGAATTCTACTTATGTTGAGCAATGGGGTTAACTGGCTTGGGCCAAATTTCAAAGGGATGAGGAGTAGACCTATCTGTAATAAGAAGTTTCTGTCCAGGTTCCAAACCACATTAGGTGTTTGTTAGTATCGGGACACAAACCTGGTACTCTTTAGCCCAAAGTCATAATAAGCATTATAACTGTTAGGCCACCGATGCCCATATACAACTCTGTAAGATTGAAATTGCAGCATCCTGAAGGAATAATCAGGATAACTTGCAAATCAGTAGGTGGCTAAGTTCAACCATATGCATGTGATTAAAATATGGGGCCAATCTGATTCCAGCATTTGCTGATATAGGTGAGAATTGTTCTGCCATAATGGCACAGCTCAGATTGGTTTCCTCATATGCAGTGTCTTTCAGCTCAAGGGCTGCAATTTCTAGGTGAAAGCAAATTCTGTACAGATTGCTAAGGCATCAGATTCAGGCTCTCACTCCTAACCCATTATCTCTACCTTTAGAGCCATAAATATTGCTTTAAAATGTCTTGTCATAAGACATAGCCTATGTTATTTCACTGTTTGTGGAAAGTTTTCAACTTCTTCAGAAGTCGTGAGTTTTGAATTTCAGCTGAAATTGTTCCAGGTTACATTTTCTGCATTTTTATCCTTTTTAAATACACTTTTAATCAGGACAAAATTAAAATGTATATTTTTTAACTTGACCATTTTTAATATTTTTTATCAGTTATCAACTTCTAACTAATCACCCATGAATCATTTTATTTTTTTCGTATCTTTATCTTTCATTTAAATTCTGGTAGCCACTGATTTACAAACTGCATGTTCAGAACGTAGCATTGGAACTATTCAACAAATGAAATTATGACCAGTGGTAAGCAATCATTTTTATTGTATGAAATATTTGATATATTTTCTGACTTAACCTTGTATATAATATTTGCACGTGAAGTACATCTTCGAGTAGTTGGCCAACATATGATGACTAAAGAACATGAACAACAGAATGCTTACAACCAGAAGTTAATAACTTTCTGCAAACACTTGAAAAAAGTTATCACTGTAAATGGAGATACTAGTTGTCTCTTTTTTTCTGGCCATTTCATTTTGCTTTGTGGGGCCCTTGTTAGGGTAAATTATTTTGCTCAAATTTTAGCTTGGAGGAGGGGGGGGATTCCTTTTCTGTTTTCTTAGGCCCAAATTAGTAAGGCAAAATCTTTGGCTCTACTTTTTTGGTTTGCATTTTCTTAGGCTTCCTTTTGTTTTTTGAAGACTTCTGACCTCACTATCTAATTTTTCCTTTTATAGTGCAGAGAGCTAGAGCACTCTTTTGTACATTTAAATGTTTTTTATGGCAGTGAGGATGGTGCAAGTAGAATTTCCTTTGTTTTGTTTAAAGTCAAATTTTGCAGATTAAAGATGCAGTTGTGTGAATGTTCTGCATCATAGAGCAAGTGTGATTAGTCAGGCCAGTCCAAAGATTGATTGTTCTCTTTATCAAGAAGACCAAGTCATGATTTTATCTTGTTCCCAGAATTGAATGTCATATTCTTTTAAACAAGAATCTGCAACCATGTTTATATTACAAACAAAATCATAATGTATATGCTTACAGCTGGTATCCAGAATATTAGAAATTAGTAAACATCATTTCTTGTGAAATGTCCCGAAAATAATTGTTTAACTTCCTAGGCATAGGGCAGAGTTTCGTAAGCATTGTTTTAGTCACAGTTGAAGTATATTGAAATTCTTCCCTCCCACAATGCATAATTAAGAGTAATTCAGCAGCTGCACAACATCGTGAGATACAGTAAGTCCTAGATTTATGCGAGGGTTACATCCATCTGGTCTTTAATTACACATAGTTTGTCTTAATATTTCATATTATTTGCCAAATTCTTGAGGTTCCACCTAAGAATGAGGAAGCATGTTCTGATAGATATACATTTTAACACCTGAAAGAACAAATCTTAATTTTGTTAACATGACTACCTACAAAATATCTACATTTGCACCTAAGAGTTGTCATCATGGAATCCAGGAAAAAAATTTACATGTGAGAACATTATTATGGTGAAACAAAAAGCAATAGTTTTGGGAACTATCATCCAGATTATATTTATTTTTTTATTCTTAAGTTGTGTGTTATGTAAAGTTACATTTATTCCTTGTTTTGCTGACCTATTCCTTTTTAAAATATATAAAATAATGTTAATTATATTACAAAAAATCTAGCACAAGTAACTTCATTAACATGATTTTAAGTGATTTTTTTTTCTATTTTTAGACCCAGCCAGTGACAGTGCGTACTTTGGAAACACTCATTCGTTTATCCACTGCTCATGCCAAAGCACGTATGTCCAGAACAATTGATCTAAGAGATGCTCGTGCTGCTATTGAATTAATAGAGTATGCTTTATACAAGAAAATAGCTTACAAATCAGCTAAAAGGCTTCTTCTAAGCAGCAGTGATGAAAGTGATACCAGCAGTGGTAGTGATGGATCTCCACGGAGAAAGTATGTACAATTACATGCTTCATAATTTTGTTTTGAACAGTTTATGATATGAATGCTTGTAATGTGGTGGTATTTCACTCAACATTTATGTTATTTTGCAATACTAGTGGTTGATTTTTTGTTGACATGAGGTGCCTTCCTTCCACACTCATAAGAAGTTTGTGGCCTGTAGTAGGTCGCCATGACTTCATGATTAATTTTAAGATATGCTTCTTTCAAACCATAAATACAATATTTTTCTAAATATAAGATTCACTTTAAAAAAAAAAAATGGTGTCAAAATCCCTTTGCGTCTTACAAATCAAAAGTCGGTGTCGCCAGGAATATACACGGCTATAAAGACTGCTGAATTTGAAATGTTGTCACTTTATCTTGAGTACAGTAATTTATATTCTTCTGCACTTTTTCTGCAATGTTTTTGTATCATGAGTGCTTGCTTATGTTATACTTTTATCGATTATTAATTATGTGTGTGCATTTATGTGTCTGGCTTACTATCACATGTATATTTGTACCCGTGTGCATTCCTGTGTGTTGTGAGTTAATGATGTAAAATACAGTTTAAGCACATACCTCATATATTGTACACAGCAATCTGAAACAGGCATAGAACTGCATTTCAGGATAAAACATTGCAACAAAAGCTTAAGACCAGCAAACTGGAGATTGCAAGTGCATTTGTGCTAGATGCATTATTGCTGCTGCAAATTCTAAGGATTACAAAGAAGTTTCGGAGACAAAGTGCAAAAATCCCATTAATTCACTGTAACATAAATACTGTGGAGCCGTAATTTTCAGAAAAATCCATTTGTGAAATGTGTAATTTTTACTTGAACTGTAACTGGGGAATGCATTGGGTATATAAATAAGTTTTGAGGGATTTTCGTTCGGTGTCGTACTTATCACTGCTCGCATGTATTTTAACGTGGCAACACTGCGATATTGCAGTACGAGACGCCAGCTGTCAGAGTCAGTATACGACGTTCGATTGAGGTGTGAAGGCGTATTTGTTTTACTCGATGGAAAATGGCAACTTTCGTCTCGACAAAACAGCATTTGCGGGAAGTTTTAGTGCATTACTTTATTGTCAAGAAAAGTGCTGCCGACAGCTATCACTTAATGTCAGAAATCTATGGTGAACATTCCCCGTCCATAAAAACATGTGAGTATTGGTTTAGACGATTCAAAAGGAACGATTTCGATATCAATGATAAAGAACGTTCTGGACCACCCAAAAAAATTGCTGATGCCGAATTGGAAGCTTTACTTGACAAGGATCCATGCCAGACCTAAAAAGAACTAGCAGCAGCATTAAATGTTAGTCAACCATGCATTTCACAACGTTTAGCTGCCATGGGAATGGTGCAAAAACAAGGGAATTGGGTTCCACACGCTTATGCGGGAAAGATACCTTGAACATCGAAAAACCATTTGCAAATTGCTGCTTCAAAGGCAAAAAGAAATTTTTTTTTTGCATCGTATTATTACTGCCGATGAGAAATGGATATGGTACGATAACCCTAAACGGCAGAAAGCATGGTGAAGCCAGGTGAACCAGGTCCTTCAACGCCAAAACGCAATATCCATGGTTCAAAGGTAATAACTGTGTATCTGGTGGGACCAGAAGGGTGTGATCCACTATGAACTGCTGAAACCGTCAGAAACTGTTACTGGTGATCGGTATCAAACCCAATTAATGCTCTTAAAACGAGCTCTCACGCAAAAACTGCCGGAATTGGAGAATAGACACAACAAAGTCATCTTACAGCATGACAACGCAAAACCACATTTTTCTCGACCTGTGAAAAAGTACTTTGAAGGATCCGACTGGGAAGTTCAACCCCACCCGCCATATTTGCCAGATATTGCACCATCAGATTATCATTTGTTCCGGTCGATGCAGTCAGCACTTTCTGGAGAACGGTTTAGTTTTTATGAAGACATCAAAAATTGACTGGACAACTGGATCTCTTCCAAGGAACCGGAATTCTTCCTTCGGGGCATATGTTCACTGCCCGAAAGATGGGGTAAAGTTGTAGCTTCAGAAGGAGCATACTTCGATTAATATTAAAATATTGTTTCTGTTCTCCAACAACGTGTTTTGTTCACCTCAAATCCCTCAAAACTTATTTATATACCCAATAATTTTTTTATTTGCAGTTTACAACGGAAGATGCTACATCTGACACTCGCTTCCTTACTATTCACCAACAGTGTGCAGAGGTTATCCCGTTTGCTTCTTTGTTGATATTTTTTATTTTTGACGGTTCTTGGCAAAGCTTTAGATTTAAAAAAGCAATTCCCATTCCCAGAAAGTGTTTGTTTGCTGCAGAATGCCAATAGACTTCGACCAAGGCCACCTTACTTTGATACATCAGCCATGAGGTGAGGATGACCATCTGAACCAATAACAAAGGCAGTTGGCTGTATGAAGGTGTGACATTGCAGACAAAATAATGCAGCACATGTGCACCATTGGCTGATAGACTGAGGTTTCTCTACATCATTTTTATCGGTGGTATCACATATATTGCTAATTTCTCAAATCGCAAAGATTCAATGTTTCATAAGCTGTAGTTTTTATGCATAAAATTAATTTTTTCTTAATAAAATTCTTAAAAATGCCATGTTTTTTCTTAAAGGGGGCATTTTTATATTCTGAAAAATATGGTATTTACTGATACAGTTATTTTAATTCATTTGCCTAAGTACAGTATATAGTTGGATAGCCTCTCTGTGTGTATATATATATTTAAGTACTGCCAATGTAAAGTGTAGTACACTTTTTTTAGCATTACTAAACATTTTGCTGAGCACAAAAAAGATGTCATCCAAGGTAGCTTTACTACTCTCTCAGGTACTTCAGCAAAAATACTGAGAAAATAAAATCACTCCTTTCTTACACAAAATGGCTTTGCATTTTCGTGAGAGCATTGAAATATATACCCCTTCAAATCTCAATTCCGACAGTCTGTGTTTTATCCCCATCATTTGGAAGTCTCTCCTATTGTTTGGCAACATCCAAAATGAAGAACTTGGAAATAAAGATCCGGCAGCCAGTTTTGCTCCGTTCCTCAGTGGAGGCTGAAAGCACTCCTGTGTTGCTAATTTTTTTCTGTTGCATGTTTACTGCAACAGTTATGTTATATACCTACATTTATTTGTTACATGTGATTTGCATTTTTTGTGTATATATAATTTTCAGGTGCCAAGTACATCTAACAATTACTTATTATTTCTAGCTTTTGAGTGGAACTTAGTTGCTTTTGACTTTAGCCAATGTGTTTTTTTTTTTTTTTGACAGAAGCTATTCCCCCCTCCCATTTTTACCAAGGTATTCAGCATTGACTACTTCTAAATTGATCAAAAGATACAGCTGTTGTCCACTGAAAGCAATTGATGTAATAACTGCAGAGTGAACAGAAAATTAATGACAAATCTTTTGATGCCTGTTGTTAAAATTATATGTAATAAACAATTAGCATGAAAAGATCCATCATTAATATTCTGTAGGTGCAGCTGTTTCCACAGTCACAATTAAAAACAACAACTTTGAAATCAAAAAGGTGTATAACTTATTTTTTTGGAGGGGGTGGACTACTACAGTGAACAACTCAGAGGGTTATAAGCAGTTGCCTGTCCTTGATTGGAGCAATTGTTTCCATGGAAGGGAGAGAGCCAGTACAATTGGACAAACACAGCACTCATGCCTCATTTAGGACTCTAATGCAGCCCCATCTTAAGCAAATGGTCAGAAACCAGGGTGCATCATTACATAGGTATGTGCAGGGGTTGGACAGAATAATGTGAAGACCTAGGAAAAGAAGGTGTTTTACGTACCTAATAGGGTGTGGTACCACCTTTGGCATTCAAAACTGCCTGAATTCTCCTTAGAATGGATGCATACAAATCCTGGATGGTGGTTAGTGGGATGTTACACTATTTTTCATGCAGAAACTGCTCCAGGTCCTTGAGAGATGCAGGAGGAGGATAATGAGATCTCACTCTGTTTTCCAACACAGACCACAGTAGCTTGATGATGTTAAGTCTGATGATTGGGGAGGCCAAGGAAGGTGTGAAAGTTCGTCCTCATGTTCCTCAAACCATGATTAGACATTCTGACATCTGTGAATGTCATCTTGATAGATGGCATTCCCTGCAGGAAACAATGCCTGAGCCATTGGATGGACTTGGTTGGCCAAAATAGTTTTATACACCCTGCCAGTCATATGTCCTTTCAAGGTGATCAGGGGACCTGCTGAAAACCACGATATGAGCGCCCAGAGCATGACAGAACCACCACCCCATGCTGCACTGTTGGGAGCAGACAGTTTGGGTTGCACACTGTTTTCATTGCACTGGGGGTCTAGAGATGCAGATTGAGCTTCACACTAATTTTCGGCGCAGTGTTCTTATTACGGGTAATAATCTTCTTTTAATGCTCTCCTGTCTCATCAGTCAGGGTCATTTTCCAGCCGCTCTTGTGTTTCGCAGACGAGGTTTTGCCACAAACACAGTATGCTGTCATGATGCTAGACACAGTAGCTCTTGATACCCCCACTACCCTGGCGACTGTTATCAAGGAGGCACCAACTAGCTGGCCACCAACAATTAGCCCTCTCTCGAAGTCCGTTAGGTTGCTTATTTTGTCGTCACTCTGAAAGAAATTTTGCAACAAGATACTGAACAGGACCTTGAGGTTCTAAACAAAGTTATTAAAACCAAAAAGTGGTGGGTACCATTGCGTATTGTGACATACACAGCTGCATTAAAAGTCACATCTCTGAGCGTGGTGTTCACATTATTCTGTCCAACTCCTGTATGTGGTGGTTCCAAACAGTGGGAGGAAAAACTTCAAAAGCAACTCCCCAAATTTTTATTTTTTAGCCTGTCTGCCACTGTTTCTTTAGTTCCTTGGTTTAGGTCATTTAATAGCATGCTCCACCGTACCAGCGGGGGTATTTAAACATCAGATTAGCTAGTAGTGCTGATAATATTGGTAATACACAAGTGTGAGTCATAAAGTATTGCCAGTATTACATATTAAAATTTTCTTAACAGCAATACAGAACTGACAAGTATGTCATTTTCCAGCATAGTTTCTTTGCTTTTCATCACACTTGGCTCAGCAATTCAGGAGCTGCTTTTTTTCCCCCACATGTAAAAAAATACTAAAAATAAATATCCATGGATTGTGCTACACACTGCTTCCTTTAACTCATGATCTCTGCAGGGTGTCTACATTCTGGAAAGTCAGGGGAAATCAGGGAAATGTCTGAAATGTTGGTAAAGGTCAGGGAAAATCAGTGATATTTAAAAAACAAGTCTGGGAAATTTCAATCACAGTTAGACTACAACTAGTTTTAACCCGGCGTTGGGGGTGACGCCCTCATCGCCCAACACACTTACACTTGGTGTTGCAGACAGTCACTAACTTTCCCTTCCTACTAATGTAACTTTGTATTTCCTATCTATTATTGTAAGTTGTGTTACATTACTTGTTAACATTTCTCTTTTTGTTTTAGGTCAAAGGAGTAGAAGAAAATTTGTGATATAAGTTATACCTTGTTAAAAGGCAATTAAGACTGCAACAATGTCAAAGCATTGTGTGTTTAATGAACAATGGTTGGACGAACAATTAAATCCTGAGTTTTCTGGTTGGATAGCTGCTGTGAACGGCAACAATGAATCAGCATTTTGTAAAGTGTGCTCTAAAACTTTCAAGCTTAGCAACATGGGGCGTCGGGCAGTCTCCAGCCACGGAAATGGCCCTAATCATTTGAAAAACATCCGTGCTAAAATGTCTCAGCCCAGTCTTGCTTCTTTCACTTCCTCTGTGAAAAAGAACTCTCTTTGTAATAACAAACTCTTGCCATCAACAAGCTCAGGAAATGTGGAATCAGTACTTCTAGAAAATATTAAGTCTAATGACTCAAATACTTATTTTGTGAAAGATGATGTGAAGCCCAGTGACCTTAATGCTTATGTAGTGAAAGATGATGTAACAAAGTCGGAAATAATATGGGCCATGGAAGTGTTGTCCAAGCGAATGTCTCTGAACTCTTGTACACAGATTAACAAAACACTTCAGTTAATGTTTCCTGACAGTGCGAGAGCTTCAAAATTTACTTTAGGCAAAAGCAAAGCATCTTATGTGATAAACCATGGATTGGCACCACATTTCAAAGAGTGTTTAATGGACGATCTGAAGCAGTGCACTGACTTTGTAATTTGTTGTGATGAATCACTAAACAAAATTGCTCAGCGTGGGCAAATGGGTCAGTTTGTTCGTTATTGGGACACCAATCTGCAAAAAGTTTCCACTAGATACTTAAGTAGTGTGTTTTTAGGATGGGCAACAACTAATGACCTTTTAGAGAAATTCATTAAGGGTGCACCTCTTCCCTTGGATAACATGCTACAAGTGTCAATGGATGGACCTAACGTTAATCTCAGCTTTCTTCAAAAGCTGAAAGATAAACTTAGAACTAAAAATCCAGATGATAAATTATTAGTTGACATTGGAGTATGTGGTCTTCACGTGGTCAATGGAGCTATGAAAACTGGACTTGAAGCAGTGAAATGGGATATACATCACTTTCTGCGTAACTTGTACTACCTTTTAAAAGATAGTCCTGCTCACTGTGCAAATTATACTATGATTACTGAATGTAAATATTTCTCTTTGAAATTTTGCACTGTAAGGTGGTTGGAAAATGTTAATTGTTTGACTACAGCATTGCTTGTCTATGATCATATCAAGAAATATGTTCAAGAATCATCGGTTTCCAGCAAACAGCACGTGTTTCAATTGCAGAATTCATGGAAAGTCCACTGTTGACATGCAAATTGGCTGCATTTAGGACTATAGCTTCAGAGTGTTAATCTTTTTGAGAAGGTTCCAGAGCCCAAAGCCTTTAATTCCTTTCTTACACACTGATTTGCTGGATCTGATGGAAAATTTGATAGCACGAAGCTTGAAGCCTGACAAATTAAGTGAAGCTTATAGTGTCTCAAAACTGTTAACTTTAGATGTATCAAAAAGTGGAAATCTTCTCTCAATTGAGAAAGTTGATGTTGGATTTAGTGCTAAAAAGCTATTAAAAGAAGTAAAGTGCTCAGAAAGGGAGAAATTAGAGTTTAAGCTTGAATTTAGGAAACTTGTGACTACTGTGATTGAAAAGCTCCGTGAGAAAAGCCCACTAAAATTTAAGTTTGTCCGTGGGGTAACTTGTTTGGACCCAAATATTATAGTGCAGCAGCCGAGTCTAGGCAAGAAGAGTGGGAATTGTGCTCGAAGTTTTACTTAGTGCAAACAGGATTTCAGATGACAGTGCTGAAAAAGCTAATAAACAGTACGCTTTGTTGTGTGTAGAAGCTCAATCTGCTTTAAAGTCTCAGTTTGTTGAATTTTTAGACAGTCATGATGATTCCATTGGATTAGACAAGTTTTACAGTGCTCTACTTGACAACCAAAAACAATTCGGTGAACTTTGGGATGTAATAAAAATTTATCTCATTATGTCTCGTGGAAATGCTTCAGTGGAAGGTGGATTTTCTGTCAATAAGTCTCTTCTTGTGGAAAATCTCCTGGAAGAATCTGATTTGTCAGAGAACAGTTTTTGATGCCATTAAAAATGTGGGAGGAGTAGAACACATTGCCATCAATAGAAGGCTTCTTCTTTCTGTAAGAGCCTCCAGACAAATATATCAGGATTATCTTGAGAAAAAAGTGTTCTTCAAAACGAAGAAGAAAGAAAACTGAAGGAAAAAAAAATTGATTATAAAGTAAAGGAATTTAAGGAAAAAATACAAAGAGTACAGAAGGAACTTGAGTTGGAAGAAGCAGCATTGCAGGCGAAGATTTCAGATTGGGAAAAGAAGAAAAGTGGTGTGTAATATAAAAACAGTGACTGTGTTCCTACTGTAATATTTTTATAGTAACTGTTCTGAATATTGTGTATGGGTTTGTTTCAGTGTTTCTTCAATAAATGTAAAACCAAGAAAAAAAGAGTAAACTTAAAATTCAAAAGGTGTGAGTTGGACGGCTATGGGAAAAGTGAAGGCCGATTAAAAAAAAAAAAAATGAAATGAATCAGTTATTTGGGAAACTTTATACGTCAGACGGAAACACTTTTAAATAATATAAGTTTCTCAATTATCTAATTCAATTTTATTTATTATCATGGCACATATATTGAAAAACTCAAATAAACCTATTTGTGTAAGGTCAGGGATTTCTTATATATTTAGTCAGGGAAATCAGGTTTGATAATTCTGTGGTCACCCTGTCTCTGGCTGAACTTAACCTTGTTAAATCATTTTTGAAATGTATATTTTTTGTGTGTGTATGATTAGTCTACTTACTGAACCCACAAAGCTTGTCCAACTGTTTGAACTCCAAAATGATTTAAGTTTTCGCCAAAAGCCACGAAAAGGAAGTGATGCAACTTGCCCTCAGCTAGGAACATTTTACTTCCTAGAGGCATACAAAATCTTGTATGATGCTAGACCAAATATTTTTAAAAGTGAGGGAGGTGGCATGCTGAAAATGATATATAGAATGGTCCAAAAGTCTTGCCTTATTTTTAGAAAACTAATTAAAAAAAAAAAAAAAACAAGTGCTCCACTAATATCAGATTGTAAAGAAAGTTTTTGGAAAAAATCATATATGGCATGTGTAGTGCAAGATACTGTGGGCTTGCTGTGACTTAAACATCCCAGAGTGCTGTGTGTGAAAGAATAGATTCTAAGGACAGAATGTATGTTGTTGTGGTGAAGATTAGTTGCTCGTGCCGACGATACAATAGCGATATTGAAGGAAGATGTGTGTGCAATATTGCTCTATGAAAATTTGAGTGGCGTGAAAGTTACAGAAACACTTATAAAATTGTGAAATACGTTTGGTGACGACATTATTGGACAGAGTACTTACTATGACTGGTACAGAAAATTCAACACTGGTGTATGGGATCTGTCTGATGCGCCCAGAAGTGGCAGACCCAGTAATGTTAATGTTGAAGATGATACACTGCAACATGTTCTATCGACCCAGCCTGAGCAAAATTTTGGAATACCCTGTTAATACATTAGTGAGTGCTGTATTGCTGTTTTGTTAATTTTAATAAATACATTGTTAATGCTTTTTGTGTCTAGCTTAGGTTTGCATCAAAGGATTAATGTATTTTATTTTTCTTTTGGTTTTTTTAGGAGACCTCGGACTACTCAAAGACCTAAACCTGGAGATGAAGATTATGACCCATATGAATTCGGTATGGATTCAGATCCTGGTCAAAAAGATGGTAAGTTCCATTTTACCTTTTATATGTGGTGCTGGTGTTTTTTTATCATTTTTATGCTAAAATATTCCTCATATCAAAAAGAAAAGAAGGGGGGGGGGATATGTCTGTGTGCAAAGTAATAAATTTGTTTAAGTTTGTATTTGCATTATCAGGGTTATTAAGTTTAACCATTTTAGGAATTTAAATATAAAAACATAATTAAAAGTGTATGCTTATTTAATTGTGGATATACTTTGTTTGATGTAACAATGCAAGTGATTAAAATTGTCATGTTAGTGTAGCTATGAGAGGCAAAAATTGTTTTATAATTATGTTAAACTTCAAAAACCATACTTCCTTAGTTAAAGCAGTCTGATAGATCATGTTGCCTTTTTTCACTGTGCACACATGCAATTGACCAGCTGAAGTTTGTCGAATTGTGTTAACTGTCATCATCAGGGGCAGTATCATAATAGCACTTGTATACCCACATGGCTCAGTTACTCATGTGCCCTTCCAAGCAACTAACTAGCATACATGCATACATACATATCACTATCATCATCAGGTCAACTGTCATCATCAGGGGCAGTATCATAATTGCACTTGTATACCCACATGGCTCAGTTACTTTGAGAGGGAGGCATGTGCCCTTCCAAGCAACTAACTAGCATACATACATATCACTAAGCTGTTCTCTGAGATTCAGAGGTTAGCTCCAAAAAGAAATACAAACTTCCAGATATTTTTACTTATTGTTGTCGTATCAAACTTCGCCATTTACAGCGATCTTGACATACAACTCGTGCTTCACTGATATCCATTACACGCCGTACACAAGATCTTTTATACTTCGTACTCATAATCTTTTTCTCATGCAGACACTCCTGAATCTGATCCACCCATGTCTTCCTTGGCCTTCCTCTGCCTTTCCTTCCTGCCACTTGGGCTGAAAAGATTTTCTTAGT
The DNA here is from genome assembly GCA_039090855.1 of Macrothele yani. NCBI lineage: Eukaryota > Metazoa > Arthropoda > Arachnida > Araneae > Macrothelidae > Macrothele > Macrothele yani. Next base: position 66,328,967 of record CM077016.1, on the reverse strand, counting down.
AAGTATTTCATCCCTCATTCTTTCAACATGGCCAAACCACCGAAGCATATTGGTCTCCACCTTGCTAACAACGTTTTGCTTTACATCACACAACTGCAATACATCTTCATTCCTCACACAATCAGATCGTGTCTTGCCACAAACCCCACGTAAGTAACGCATTTCTCCAGCACACAAACGACTCCTATGTTTCTTCTGCAGTACCCAGGTTTCACTGCCATACATCAGAGTAGGAACAATTACTGTTTCATACACAGCCATGCAGGACTCTCTAGAGAACCCATCATTCCTGTGAAAACCTCCCAGAGCAGCTATGACTTTCAAAGAAGAATTCACTCGCCTACTGATTTCACCATCCAACTTGTTCTCTCTGTCAAACATGCTTCCTAAATACACAAACTCACTCACCTGGTCAATCACAGTGCCATTTATACTTACATTACATTCAGTGCTACCCATTCCTCTCTCAAACACCATAACTTTGTTTTTTCCCTTATTTATACTCAGTTTGAATTTCATGCAAACTTCATGCATCCGAGGCAACATACTCTGCCACTCACTTTTTGCTCTCTGCCAACAGGACAGTGTCATCAGCATACAGCAATATGCACACACGGATATCACCAAGACATAAGCCGCTATTATCTATTTTGGCCTCACGCATGCATGCGTCCATAAATATATTAAACAGCCATGGTGACATTACACAATCTTGTCTAACTCCTGCACCAATGGAAAACCATTTTGATAAAACACCATTCACTCGTACACAAGCTCTACTACCAGCATACATGGCTTTTACACTATTAAGTAGATTCCCAGTAACACCATATTCATTCAATACCTTCCACAAAAGTGTCCTATTCACTCGGTCGTAAGCTTTCTCTAAATCTATGAAGGCAGTAAAAACTTTCTTCCCAACAGCCAGATACTTTTCAATCATCGTGCGTAATGCAAAAATCTGGTTAGTGCAGCGTTTACCAGGCATAAAACCACTCTGAAGATCCCACACTTTCAATGATGTAAGACCCCGTACTTTTTCAATAACAACCTTACCAAACACTTTCCCTGGCACACTCAGTAGGCTAATACCACAATAGTTCTTGCATTTAGTCTGATCACCTTTTCCCTTATACAAGGGAACAATGATAGCATCCTTCCAATCCCTAGGGACCATTCCTAACTCCTAGCACAACTGGCAAATTTCAGTTAACCAGTCAATTATAGAGTCACCACCATACTTCAACATCTCTGCAGTTATGCCATCAACTCCCGGAGCCTTACCATTCTGAAGAGATTTTAGAGCTTTACACACTTCTTCTCTTGAGATCCCTCCTGTGCTTTCATCCCTCATTGTGACATCATCTGCATCTGTCTCAGAATCATTTTTGCTCTCCTGATCCAATAACTCACAGAAGTATTCGCCCCATCTGTCACTTAACTCATTGGGCTCCCATATCATTTCCCCAATCTCATTCTTCACACAACTTACAACTTTGTTTCCCCTATTTTTCCTGAGTCTCATGTACTTCCAGAAGGACTTTCTATCTTTCCAAGAAGCCAGTTCATGCCTTTCCACTTTCTCTTTCCTATCTTTTGCTTTACTCTGGCGAACCAGCTTAGCAGCTTCGCGCTTCTTACAGCGATATTCATCCACAGAGACTCTACCTTGCAACATCCCCAAATGTGCTTCCTTCTTTTTCTTTACTGCCTCATCAATCTCACTATTCCACCAATCATCACCTCTATTGTTACCCACTATTGTGGTGCCACAGACCTCTTTAGCAGCAGTAAAAACACAGTTCTTAAAACATTCCCACTTCTTTTCTACATCCCTCTCACAAGATTTCAGATCCTTCAGTCGTTCTCTGAGTAAGTCAGAATACCGCTGATGATCTTCAAGGGGCGTATCAACCTTTATTCTTTCTATCCTGGGTCTCTTCCTATTCCTTTTCCTCCAACCAACATTAAGTTTCACTCATGACACTACCAAGTAATGATCAGAACCAACATCCGCACCTCTCATTACACGGGTGTCAACAACTACGTGTTTCAAACGCTGATCGTAAACAACAAAATCTATCACACTCTTTTGACCAAGAATACGATTTTCCTAAGTATATGTGTGTATATACTTGTGGTTGAAAAATGTATTAGATACACACAAATCATTCTCAATGCAGAGTTCAATTAATCTTTCACCATTATCATTCACACAAGGATCATTAAACTTACCCAGAACATTGTCAGAAATTGCATTCTGCACACCTACTCTAGCATTGAAATCCCCTGCTATTATAACTTTTTCTTTAGCACCAAACTGGCTCAAAACAGCTCTTAGCTCATTCCAGAAATCTTCTTTCTTATCAGAAGGTTCCGAATCACAAGGAGCATACACTACAACAATTACAATTCTCTGAAGTTTCACTTTCAAACGAATCCAGAGAATTCTCTCACTTATGCAACTATAGTGAATCAAGTTGTTCTTCATCTTTTCACTTAAAATCACACCTACACCAGCTTGTCCTCTCATATTATCCAATACTCCAGACCACACACTCACCGTGCCATTCACTTCTTCTACCCCAATTTCCTTCTTTTTGGTTTCACTTACACACAGCACATCCAGTCTATACTTATTCATCTCCTCAATCACCTCACTCATCTTGCCATTTATACCTCTAGTATTCCATACACCAATCTTACATTCACTCAGCCGAGATCGCTTTCTCATACGCCATTTAGAAAGTCCAGGTCGATTCCGTGGTGGACCATCCTTCTCAAGTGTGGTAGGTCCACCATATCCCACACTTGAGTCATTCTTAATATTTCTTTTTGTCTTTTTAATCAGGTAAGTACATCAGTGTGGGGGATTAGCCCACAGCTGAGGGTTCCAGTTGGTCATTCAACCTAAGGATTCTGGAACAAAACCCAGTGAGTTGGGGTCTTTTCGCCAATGTCACACAGAACTAGCTTGCACCTCTCCAAGATTCACAGAGGCCCTAGTTGCTCTGCTCAAAATAATTAGGGATGCATGTGACTTTGGCAACATTATACAAGCCAGTCTAGTAATATCCTACCAAAAATGGAAAACGCAAATCGAGTGTGATGTAGACAGCCGAATCGTGCATATCCTTATGCAAATGAGCGTCTGTGATGTCAGAATGCATGAAGCACAGATTGGTATAAAAACAACTTTTTTCAAAAGCTCCCTTATTGCTCCATGTTTATCATGACATTGCATTACTTGAAGTTTTCGGTTCTAACAATATCTCAACAGGATGATTTACTGGATAGAAAAAATTCTTCCGTGCACCGATACCGCTCACGTCGAAAAACCTTTTGACAATACTTTCTTCTTAAAATAATGCATGGCTTTTTTGCCAGGGGTCGTAGATGCATATCTTATTTTTGTCAGTATCTCTGCTTCTAAGAGTCTGATTTGAAGAAATGTTTCTTTGTTGGAGAGTGCTTCCACTGTGATATGTTTCTCATATAATTTCAAATTTTTCTTAATGCACAGGTCTGTCACCAGAGAGCGTAAGTTCATGTTTCCGTTTACAGCAATATCTGCAGGACTAAAAACACTATTGAAAAACTTCTTTCTTCGGTCAGATACTAACTATGCAAATTCTGTGTGCATGTTTTTTTCCCCAAAATAATACACAATTTCGCTGCTAGGGGGTGCAAATTCTTGATCTGTTTTTCTCAATATCTCTGCTTCTACATGTGCGATTTAAAAAATTATTTCAACACTGGATGCCATTTATCTTGTAGAACACTTTAGGCTAGTGTATGAGGAATTTGTGGTTCACAGTTCTGTCGGTATGTGGTGTACTTCAGTTTGCAGCTGTATCACCACTTCTAAAATACTATTGAAAATTTTCTTCTTTACTGTATGCCAGTAGTTCCCAAAGCGGTTGCCGCCAGTTGCACTAACTAACGAGCAATCAAACTCTCCCCTCCCCATCCTTCCTCCCACCCCATCATCTCCCCCTCTTTTCAACAGATGCTGCGTTTTTGTCAATGGGCTGTTGTCATTCCAGCTGCGTGGCAGCTTTTTGGGTGGTATTTTTGTCACTTCCGAGGTGTCGTACTGGCAGCATTTCTCTTTTCGCTACCGGAAACGATAGACATATTTTTAATTCTCTCTTTGAAGTGCAGGTTGCCGATAGTTTTATGTTAGTTTTGGGTAGTCTAAATATGGAGAAATTCTTAATTAGAAAAATAAAAAGTTCAGATAGTGAAGAAAATGTGAATTCTCCTGACACGAGCCTAGCCAGTAGTACTTCAGAATTAAGCACTAAAAATCCTGACAACGATTATAAGAAGTCAAGGAAATGTATGAAAACTCGCCTCTATCAGGAGAGCTACCTACAATTTGGATTTACCTGGTGTGGAGAAGAAGATTTTCCTAATCTGATGTGCATTGTGTGTGGAGAAACTTTGTCAAATGACGCCATGGTTCCAAGCAAATTGAAGCGACATCTCGTTTCAAAGCACGACCATCTTTCGAAGAAAACGTCAGAGTATTTCAAAAGATTGATTGCTTCGACAGAAAAAATAGGTCAGAAATTTTCAGTTTCTGATCGAGCTCAGTTACTTAGTTGCCGAAATTATTGCGAAAATACAAAACCCCATACAATTGGGAAAGAATTAATTCTTCCAGCTTGTGCTGCAATTGTTAAAACAATGTTAGGGGCAGACGCAGAAGAAGAGATAAAAAAAGTTCCGTTGTCAAATAACACCATTAGTCACCTTATAGAAGATATGTCTGAAAATATAGAGAAGAATGTTGCCCTAAAAATAAATGAATCTCTTTTTTCACTCCAGGTCGACGAGTCGACCGATATTGGAGGAAAAAGCGCATTTGCTCGCCTTCGTCCGTTATATGCAATTCGAAGCCATTGAGGAAGACTTTTTGTGTTGCAAAGAACTTGAAAAGTCCACAACAGGTAAAGACATTTTTGACGTTGTAAACAACTATTTGCTGTCCGTTGGTCTGTCCTGACAGTCATGTGTAGAGGTGTATGCACCGATGGCGCGCCCTCAATGCTTGGTAGTTTGAAAGGTTTTGTCTCCCTTGCGAAAAAAGAAAATAACCTCATCATGTCAACTCACTGTTTTCTACATCGAGAAGCATTAGTATCAAAAACCATAGAGGAAGAACTTAAAGCAGTTTTGCTCAACATCATCGAAATGGTGAATTATATTAAAAGCAGACCGCTCAAATCACGTTTATTTGCAAGACTTTGCGAAGACACAGAATCTGATTGCATGAATCTGATACTTCACACCAGGGTTGGGGTTTTGGACAGGACATGTGGTTTTTACCGTCTAAAACTGTCCAAAACTATCTTTCAAAATATGAAAAATATCACGTAAAAACCAGTAGATTTTTCTAGAACTATACTAACAGACTAACAAAATAAAGTTTTTTAGTTTTTTTTTCTAAAAAAATTTTGCATGTAAAACAGACTTCTTTATTATGATTTGGGGAGACTGGATTTGAGGTGCCTAAAACCTGAAGAAGAAAGAAGTGTTTTTGTTTTAGTAAAAAAATCTGAATTAAAATTTAAACTGAAAATGCACAAAGGTGGTAGACCATCAGATAGTGTGTGGCAACATTTTCTAAAGGTACAGAATGAGGGAAAATCTGAAAGTAATAGTAAATATGCCAAATGTAAATACTGTGGAAATGTTCAACTTGGAAAAGCAGACAGATTGAGAAAACACATTTTATCTTGCAAAGCTGAAAAGGTATGTAATGATAGAACTGTAAGAACATGATTCATGCTCTGTCAAGCTGGCGGATGCCTCTGCCAGATCCGTTTCCTCCGTGCTAATCACTTGACTGCCACTATTTTATAGAGATTTTCGTCCTGGCATCCGTCACTTCATCGTGACTGAGTGGCAGTCCTTTTGGTCTCAACAGGGCAGGAACAAACTGATCTACATCAAACCACAGATAGGACTATGGCCATATAGTTTGCAAACAAACCGCCGTGAGGAAGTTCTCCTTGCGCGTCTCCGCATTGGGCATTGTCGTTTCATTCACCGCTTCTTGCTGTGTGGCGACACTGCCCCAATGTGTGAGACGTGTGACTGCTGACTCACTGTCGCTCATATTTTGTGTTGTGTCCGTTTTCGTAATGATCGTTTTCACTATTTTTATTCTCATTTGTTGGACGACGGCACAGCAATGCTGCAGAAGCTCTTAGATGACCACTGCTATACATTCGCAGTTTTTCGTTTTTAAAACAAATTGACTTTTTTAAACTTATAGCTTTTACACTTCTCATCATTCTCATTTTTCACTTTTACGAAATCAGCCTGCTTTTTAACCATTATACTACTTTTTTAAAAATGTTTCTTTGATGGTCTTGTGTCTGGCGCTCTTTGGCCAAACATGGCCCTTGCGCCATAAAAATCTACCAACCAACTATCATCCCAAACCTCCACAATGATGTCAATAAAGCTGCTATGATGCCCTGATCCATAAATTGTAGTAGATAGGTTGTATTTGGTGGTATTTAGCTCAGTGATCATGGGAGGATGACTGATTGCACACTGTCCAGGAGCAGAATTTTATAATCTATATTCTTCTTGTAATATTTTCTAAAAAACACCTTCATAAACATTGATTAAGAGCTCTGAAAAAATTTGCCTGGTCAACTGTCCTTTCTTACTGGATCTAAAATGCACACCTAAAGTCGACTTTGAGTACCCAATTTTAAGGCGCATCGTGGTTCTGCAGAGTGATAAACAGCCACAGGCTTCAACTTCAAATCGCCATTAGCATTCAAACCAAACAACATAGTAGATCTATCTTTTGCAGCTTTGAAATGAGGAGCATGGGTTCACTCTTGGAAATAATGTATATCAGGTCATTTAGAAAATAATGGCCAATTTGGAGGTTAAAAATGAAAGAGACATAGCACACAGACTTGCTTTATTTGAAATAGGCGCCTGCAACAGCTCAGCCAGCGAGTGACAAGTGCTTCAATGCTAGACCAGAAGGAATCCAGCTCCCTGGATGCAAGAAAATCCGGAATGCAATTTCGGCTTCCTCTTGGTTTCTGAGGTCCTGTCCTTGAGGTAATTGCTAAAATGCATGAATAGGTGGAAATCAGTAGGTGCCAATTCAGGCAAGTATGCTGGATGTGCAAGGGTTTCAAACCTCAGTTTGTATAGTTTCTGTTTCATCATTTGTGACGCATGTTGTCTCCCGTTATCGTGGAGATGGATCTTCCTGTTCACCAAAGATGACTGTTTGGAACACAACTTCTGGTGCATTCAGTCCAATTCTTCACAGCATGTGACTTAGGTAATGCTTTCACTAGCATTCAAGAACCTGTAGTGCATGACACCATGAACGGTCTACCACATTGTCAACAAAATGTTTTTGGCAACAACTTTGGTTTAGCACGTTGTTTCAGTGGTTCACCATGGTTCAGCCACTCTCCAGATTGCTTACGGTTGTTGTATAAACCATTGTTGTTTCTGATGTGTCGGTTTGTGTGGGACCCATGTATCGAGCTTCTTGATCTTCGGAATTTGATGGAGATGTTCAGAAATGGTTGAGACTGACACATTGTGCTGTTTGGCAAGTTCTCTGACTGTGACCCAAGGATTTGCCTCCACATTTGCTTTCAGAGCGTCGTTATCAATGACCAAATGTCATTCTTGGCCCTCCTCATCTTGTAGGCTCGTGTCACCGGAACAAAACTTTTCAAACCCCCGACAAACAGTATGTTCAGATGTTACCTCCTCGCCCCATGCCTCGACCGCATTTCCACCCAAATTAAACTCGTGAAGCAAAATTACCCACAACCCACTCCCTACTAACATGTTGTACAGACCACTCTCACACAAGTAGCAACGGCTGCATCTCAACTGATTATGGTGTGTATGTGGTATCTGAGTTGCCCTTCAACTTGTACGAATGGTGTGCTGCAAGTGGGTTGCTTTGCAAGCATTGTGGAAGAGTTGAATGCGGCACCTCAGAAAATCGGCTATTATTTTCCGAATGACGTGATGTGTTCTGGATGACATGGGTTTCCAGTATAACCCCGTTTCATCAGAATTTTACAATATCTGAAATTGAAATGTTGGCTTACCCACATTATACAGGGTGATTCAAAAGTCCCCAAACTCTATTTTTAGAATGTCTTTGCTGTAAAACCATAATATATATCCCAGTATTGCTACTTGTGGCTATTGTGTCTGACCTTGGGAAACGAGCTGCGCCACGTGGTAGCACCACGTGACACTACGCTTACGCGGGCGCTGGCAAGCAGTAACATTCAGTCAGCCACGAGTCTCACGCAAGAACAGAGAGTCGCTTTGTTAGAAGTTTATTTTGTGGAAAAATCTTACCAACGTTGCATCCAGCTCATTCAAAGGAAGTTTCCTGATGCTCCTATACCAGGGAAAACAACTGTGTATGACCTTGTGAATCGGTTTCGTGAGACAAGCAGTGTTCTGGATAAGCCTAAAAGCGGCTGGCCGTCCATGGTGATGACCACGTTTCTGGAGAAAATTCATGTTTCCCTGCAGCACTCTCCTGAGAAGTCTCAAGAGTTAGGGTCATCATATTCAGCCTGCCAGAGGGCTACTAAACGTCTAAAGCTACGGCCGTACAGAATTCGAGTAGTGCAAGAGCTACGTCCTTTGGACTCGGAAAAACGCATTGCCTACTGCCAATGGTTTAAGAGTTTCACGCGCAACAATATGACTAACCAGCTTAACAACATTTTTTTCAGTGACGAGGTATGGTTTCATTTGAATGGATATGTCAATAGCCAAAACACTCGCATATGGGCTGTGGAGAATCCACATGCATTGCATGAGGTTGGACTTCACTGTCAGAAAGTTGGAGTGTGGTGCGCCATGTCTAGACGGCGAATAGTAGGGCCATTTTTCTCTTCAACACAACTGTAAATTCCCTGCTTATGCAGACATCGTCCATTAATTTGTAGCGATGCTGGAAGAACATGAACGTTACTGTCGGTTTCAACAAGATGGAACAACGTGCCACACAACGCAATGGAGATGCTCTGTGAGTTCTTCCACGATCGATTAATCTCGAAAAACTTTGGCCGCCTCGCTCACCAGACTTTTATTTATGGGGCTGTCTGAAAGACACAGTTTACCACAACAACCCTAAGATGGTACAGGACCTGCGGAACAACATCATTACAGCCGTTAGGGACATACCAGCCAACACGCTGAAGAGAGTGTCCGCCAACATGTGTCCTCGGGTGAATTTGTGTCTTCAGCAGAATGGGGTGGACAATTCCAGCATCTATTGTAAAGTGGTTTTCATTACCTGTAAGTATGAGTGTCAATATAACAGTATGTAAAAATAGTTATACATCACTATAGTTGTGGTATAAATATTTGAATTTAGAGTTCGGGGACTTTTGAATCACCCTGTACAAAGAAATAATTCAACCATAATTATTCCTTATATCGGAGCTGTTTAAATTATCTGCAAACGTTTTGTGTCCCTTGATGTCCATCAGGTCATGTTATAAATGCTGTACTAGTAGATCGATCTGAGTTGTCCCAGAAGGCTCCTGAAGTGTGTCCATTTCAAATTGCTACAAACCCTGTCTGTTGCCATTCTCCTAATCTGAAGAAATTAAAGTTGTGAGGGGTTTTCCTGAGATTTTTTGTCCCTATTAGGGATTGATCCATCTGTTGAAGATGTAGCTGATAGGTTTTGTTGGTTGGTTAATAGCTTGCCTTTTTAGGTTGTAAAAGCTTTCCTTAATGAGTCTTTTATTCAATTTTATTTTCTTCTAAATCCAGCACTTATACACCATCCCATTTTGGTCTACAACATGTTTGAATATGTTGGGATAATGTACTGTTTTGATCCCTCTTCTCAGTTGCTGCAAGATGTGCACTAAGTCTTTGTTTTAAAAGCCTTGAAGTCTGTCCAATATACTCTACTTCTTATTACAGTCTAAAGGATTGCTGTAAATAACATATCTTTTCTCATAGCTATGTCTTTTTTGGTGAATGAATCGAATGTGTTAGCCAATTTTGAAATCTTGTTAGTAGCTGAAGTTGCAGTTCTGGTTTGGGTGGGTTTCAAAATTTTGACTCACCTATAATTTTCTAATTTGATCAAATTACCAAGCAATGAATTATTTTTTATTTGTGTGTGTGTGTGTGTGTGTGTGTGTGTGTGTGTGTGTGTGTGTGTGTGTGTGTGTGTGTGAATTACTTCGTCAGAATTAAAAAACTATTCAGAGTTGTAGCCTTCTTCAAACAGTTCCTTTATTATAGGGGGGGGTTTGTCTTTGAAACTTCTTTATCGGGACTTACTTCTTTACCACATAACTTATTATGTAAACCATATAGGTTTTTGAACCCAGCAAATCAACCACTTCTAGCACTAAATGATGACACATCACTAGGATTTTCTGACTTCTTGTGGTCGTAAATAGCTAATGCTCTTTTATTGTTAGATATGTGGTCTCAGATAATTGTTTGATCTTCAAACAATTATTAAAAACACTTAGCTGCTCTTCCATCTTTTCTATCTACTTCACACCTGATCTAGAAGATTTGCTTGAACTAGCTTTAGTCTTTGCAATACAACTTGTTTTAACTTTCTCTGCATTACTTCTTACAGTGCACAATGTGGATTCCTTTATTCCTGTTGCACAATGTCCCATGTGCATTCATTTTGTTCAAAATGCCTGTATTCACATCAAGCTTCTCTTCAAGTGCTATTGCTTTTTCTTTTGTGATCGCCACAGACATTGTTATTACCAGAGTGTTTCTTTGAAGCACTTGTACTTACAAAAATTATCAATGTTTATGTGTAACACAGAAATGTTTTATCAAAACACAAAGAAATATATTGCAAAGCACTTCTGAACATCTTCGTAAACTCACATGGCTGATGAACTGAATGACTAAAATTAGGGAAGGAGGATTGCCGCTTGCAGCTGATATGCACGTAGGTATCAATTTTTGCATATGTGACATTGTTCGTGCAATAGGAATAAAGGAATGCGTGAGATGGAATTGCACTATAGCCAATTTAAAGTTCACATTCTGTGAATAGCGTTCTTGTGTTAATTTTTTCTTCACATCTTTGCTTAATCATTTGCCTTCTTTGCAGCCTTGATAATGCATGTTTTATGCTAATCCCACTCTACTTCTACATTCAGTGGATGAGATCTCAATTTAGATATAACCTTTAGTTATTCACCACTGGAAATCCTGCTGCACTTGTGTATGTATAATTTTTTTCTGTGAACCCTGATGTATATTAATATCATGCTGGTTTCTTGATTTTAAGAATACATGCCCCTAAAAGTCATCACTACTTATTTCAAAACTTCTCAAAATTCTAGTATCACCTATCGTGTTTCATAGTCAAACTGTACTCTTATTAGATCTATCCTCTTCCCACTAAGTCAACTTATGGATATTTTTGTGCTTAAAGATATTAAATTTATCTAATTACATCTACTGTTTATATCTCCAAGAGTAACATCCTTTTCCTTCTGTCTGGTTTTTACCACCATATTCTTGCAAAAGAATCCATTTCTTCTGAACTGGATGTCACAATTCTATTCAGTTTGGAAACACTCCTCATATTCATTTGCACATAACCAACCTGGAGGCCATCGTATTATGTAGGGCTAAGGCCATGAAATCTTATACAATGTATATTCTTTGCATCTGAATAAATAATATTAATCTTGCCCACAAAATTCATATTTGCTGCTTGGTCTTTCAGATGCTGTCATGTTTTGGTTGAATTTAGTAAATCCTTGGCTGTATAATTTTGCCAATTTCCCATTTTTGTTTTGTGTATTTTTTGCACCTGATTGTTCCCATCGTACTTACCTGTTAACTTTGTGAAGACTTTTCTCATAAGGTAATTTATAATTTTAGAAATATTTTTATCCATTAATATTGATAGTGAGGGGGGGGCTAAGCAGACTAATGGGTGATTGTAATGTGCCTACCAAGTTTTCCAGATTTTGTTACCGTCTTCGAGTTTTCTGGCAGGAAAAAGCCCTTTTTCTGGATTTTGTTACATTTCTGTATCTAAAAATAAATGAGTAGGTAAAAAAATGAAATATATTTATTGAATTTTTTAAGCAAATTCTGATTACTCCTGTAGCTGGGTTCGAAAAAGTGGCTAGTCTGATGCCCAGAACCAATGTGCAACTGGACACTGCACTTGAACATTGACCAATTGTTTCCCATCAAAGGAAGACTACTGACTGCTTGTTTTGTTGTCTGTACACCCTCAGTACAGTCATTCTCACATAACTGAGGTTTGTTGTTTCTGAGATGCATGTGCCTGCCAGCCTAGCTCTTGCTATCATTCCACTTTCAAAGTCTCTTAAATGACGACTCTTTCCCATATTGCCACTATCTGTGTTTCGTACACATCTGAATACTTTGGAGTGAGTAGTTTATAAAGCCATCTCAATATTTAAAGTTGCACACATAAGTAAGGACGACACATGTCTGATTGCTGTTGGGTGTTTCTAATAATTTGCTATTTCAGTGTATTCTTGAGTGGTGTTTCTATTCTTTCAATATATTGTATATTTTTTGCTCTTAAGCCAGTATTTCTTATGGAGTGACATGTTCACTTGATTTTTTCGGAGCAGGTTTATTTTTGATAGCATATTTTTATTAATATTGGTGGCAGTTTTTGTTTTAAGCCTATCAAAAATCTATTTTTTTATTGCTCTATTGTTTTTCTTAGTATTTCCTCTTGTGCTGCGGTACAAATGGTTACATTTCTCAGAGCTAATTTGCATAATGCCTATGTTTTGTTTATACCTCCAAAAATTGTGTGTGTGAAGTTGACAGCATGAGCATTTATTGTTCGTGTTTAGTGCAGTTTAAAAGACATGGTATGAGTTTATTTTTTCATCTTTGCTTTTTAGTCACAGTTTCAAAAGCTTTCTTCATATTGCATTAATAAATTATAGATTATACAAGGCCTTGTGTGTATATCTAATGTAATTGTTTTGTACAAAAAAAATACTGTACATTGTGAAAAGTGTTATTTCATGTGTGACATCATAAAGTAACATATTTGTTTACATTTATAGAGGATTCTCCTCGGCGGCCACCTAGGACTCAGCCAAAAAGAGGAGATCCCTCATTTCTCATTGCGAAGGTAAAGCTTATAGGATTGCTCTTGCTGAAAGAGAAGCTCGAAAAGCTCAGATTGCTGAAGAAGCTGCTGAAAAGGATGCAAGTAAAGCAGCTGAATTGGCTCAAGCTGAAAAAGAAGCTACTGCAGTTATGATTTCTGAAGAAAGGTAAATATTAATAACCTTTGTGTGGAAATGCTTGCATTGCTGTAAAACTGACCTAAAACACTGTTCTATTTGCTGCTTACAGATGCTTTAACTCTATGCATTTGGCCTTAGGGATAAACAAAACTTGAACCATGCTGTTGGAATTTAACATGTTGACTGGCAAATGCAAGTTAACTTGTACACTGCTGGACAATTGCTAAGGACAGATCATAAACGGCTATATAGCGCATAGAAAAGTAAGTGTGGTTGGATGCCAAGTGAAATAAAATAATGTCAGAATGCCAGGACATTACAAGAAAGACAATTTATTGTGCTCTGAAATCCAGAAGGCTTTGGAACATGTTCAAGGGACAAACAGGCCATTTTGTGCAGAATACGTAAACGTGAAAAAATGCAATTACCGTCCGCAGGCGTTCCGGCGTAAGATGTCAATACAGGATATGGCCACCATGGAGGGCGATGCAAGATTCCATACGTCAGGTCATGCTTTGCACAGCATTATCAAGCAGCTGTTGGGGTAATTTATCCCATTCCTCTGTCAGTGCATGGATGAGGGTGTCCTTGTTTATTGTAGGGCATTGGCGACCAGCAAGACTCCTCCCCAAAGCATCCCACACATTTTCAATGGGATTCAGATCTGGAGAACGTGCTGGCCATACGAGGCGTTGAATATCCTCGCTCTCAAGACACTCCTGGACAGCGACTATTCGATGACATGTTGTGTTGTCGTCCATGAAAATGAATCTATCACCGACAGCACCACGGAACATGCGAACATGAGGTAGCAGAGCATCATTAATGTATCGTTGGCCAGTCATAGTCCCAGTTGGAAGCACATAGAGGGACGTACGGCCATTGATCATGATGCCAGCCCATACCATGACGCTACATGTCGGATATCGGTCCCTTTCCTGTATGTTTGCTGGACAATATGCAGTACCACTATCACGCCAGATCAGTTGTCGTCGACAATCAGACGATAGACTGTATCTACTCTCATCTGAGAAGAGGACAGCAGACCAGTCGTTATCAGTCCAATTGCGATGTTGATGGCACCATTGCAAACGGGCGGTACGGTGCCGTCTGGACAATGGGATGCACACAACAGGACGGGTGGCGTATAGTCCTCCTTCATGCAAACGTCTGGCGACAGTTTTTCGGGAGATCCGCTTGCCAGTAGCAGCCATAAACTGATTTGCTACCTCACTAGCTGTGCTGCGCCGGTGTCTTTTTGTTGATAGCACTATGTACCGATCTTCTGCAGGTGTCGTACTGCGAACACGACCTCCCCCGTGACGTTTGCTACACTCTCCATTTGTTTGAAATGATTTCCAAAGCCTTGAAACAACACTGTGGCTGACGTCGAACTCCCTGGCAACATCTGTTATTTTTCGCTCTTCTTCATTCTTGCCAATAATACGGCCATGCGTAAAATCATCTAGGTGATGTCGGGAAGACATACTGAAAATTGCAAGTTCGTCAATTGATTGTTTCCCTTTCAACTTTGCGTTTGAACAACAACGGTTAATACGCGTCAAATCCTTTATATCTCTTATCAGCGCTATGACGTCACAAACAAGTTCGGCAATCCAAAATTTGCATACGCACAACACGTCTTACTGTATCCCGCACTTGTGCTAATTTCCACATTTTCCTGCCTTCCATTTTATGGTTGCTATCGTTGCTATTGTCATCCGTCCTTAGCAATTGTCCGGCAGTGTATTTGGTGGTCTGGCCCAGGATGCCACGTACAAGATAATTCATGAGAAGTTTTTTCTCTGAATTTTGATGATGAATATATATATAATTTGGGTTTTGAAAAGTTGAACAGGCCTAACTCAAATTGGTGTCAGAGACCCCTTGTAAGCCTTGACAGTCAATGTGTTAAACGAAACCCCAAATTAAAGTCTCAGAATGTAAATGATTATATCTATATACATTGAGTCTGTAAAGAGCATTGGTCTAGATAACATAAATGAAACTGCAAGATATTTCCCCCATAGTGCATCAGCTAGAAGTGTATATTGAATACTATGGGATGAAGTTCATTCTGGGTATAAGAGTTCAATCCTAAGAATAGACTTTTGTCTGAATTTTTTTTTTGCATGTATGTTGTAATAAGTGCTTGTAATTTGGGGTAATAGGGCAGAAGGGTGGTTTCCTATATGTTAATGAAATTATTATTTTTTTTTCATTCCTTACAGTCTCTTTTTGCTACGTCTATCAACAGAGCAAGCATTTTTTTTTTTTTTTTTTAAAGCAAAATCAAAGTTGAAAATCAATATTTGCTCTGTCTATCCTAACACTGGTGCCATTTCTGATACTTGCAAATTGGTTTGCAGGCCAAATCAAACAGCAGTACTGATTTTGGAACTTTAGTTTGGCACAGGGTTCATGTACTTCTTGGAATTTAATAAATTTTTATATTATTGGCCTTTTCTCTCTTCAGATTCCTGGAAATTAATGTACTTTAGAATTTTGTCATGTCTTCCATTGCTCATTTAGCAGGCCAGACCCCAAATTCGCGATTTTCAGTTCACTCTTAGCTGACATTCACTTGGTCCTTTCCCGCTGGTGGAGTGAGCAACAGGCACGAGTGATTGAATAAACTTCCACCATGTGCCTCGGCATTGCTGCGAAGAACACCCAGGCGCTCCAAGTGATATGGATTTCTCTGTAATAACTACAGAAATTAAAAATATCTGTAAAATAATGTTATTCAACATCTGTGTAAATTTTATTTTCATATATCAAGTTTCTAACATTTATTGAATGATTTTATATCATGACATTTCTCCAGTGTTTTTCAAATATTTTTTGGGTGTTTTCATGCCGTCTGCTGCCAGAAATTATTGTTCTAGCTGGAATGGGAATGTCCTGTGATTTTCAGAATATTCTTCATTCCTAATATTTTTGGTAAGAGTGGCATCGTATTTTGTAAGAAATGTTTATAATAAAATGCATGTTTTTGTCTTCCTAACAATCACTTCTTCAAAACCAATCATAGAGCAAGCATTTTATCACTATCAAACAAGAGATAGAAATGCATTTTTGTTACCAATGCCAAACACTTTAACCCAAAAAAGATTTATTGATTACCAGGGATTGATGTTATGGAATAACCTACCTTGTCAATTAACACATATTAATAATTATAATTATTTTCGAAAGCAACTAAAAAAATATTTGCTAACAAATTAAAATATAAAATTCTATGGTAAAATTTATTAATCAGACCACATATGAGTAAATTTTATATGTGCAGGACGTTTGACTTGACTACGTACTTTAGGAGAATTGGGATTCACTCAGGCTATACGTATATAGCCTTTTACTCAAATTTCCTGTTCTGTGGTTACCCTGTACATAAATATTCACATTATATATGTTTTTCTTAATACTATATGTTATAAAATTAATTTTGAAATGTAATATAGTCAAATGTAACCCCATAACAAAATAAATGAAATTTTTGCCTCCTTCCCTTTTTTTAAAGCAAAATTAAACTTTAAAATCTGTTTGTTGTGGAATCTGAGCTATTTCCATAACCCAAAATTTTTTTATGGCAGAGGGAACGTATACTGATTTTTTATATTTAAAGCATGTTTTCACAATCCTTAATTTTTCTAAACAAAAGGGTCTTTTTGTCTGTTGATATAGCAAGAAGTGACTAAGAAATGGGAAACCATGCATTTTCAGAGAATTTTAAAAAAGTTCTGATGTTGACTCTTAGAAAATAGGTTTCGAAATTATAACTCCTTAAATGAACTTCCAAAAAGCAGTACGAACCATGGTTTGGCATATTTTTGCATTTTTAGTTAACTCTTTCTGTGTCAGAGAAGCAAGTAATTTTCCTTTTGTTTAAAATGAAGATAAATTTCAAAAACATTACTGCCTTCCAATTATGTAAAAACAACTTTCAGGGTCACAGAAAACTTGTGAACTTTGCTTTAATCAAAAGGATAAATATTTGATCTGTTGATTGGCACAGCTAGAAGAAACTGCAAGGTATGGGAAAACATGCAGTTCATTGAAAAATAAAAAGCCACTCAGTTGCCTTAATAATTAGGTACGTCTGACATCGTTTAAGCAAAAATTTTCAGAGGAGAAATTTACATTCTAAGCAGTCTTTTTTGCTTGCATCCATGATTAATTATTACTGGATAGCTGTAGTGAATGCACAGCTGTCAAATTATGTGGATTTTCCATAATTCTTCCAAATTTTCAGGTGGCATTACAGACAACATACAGAAAATCACACAGTGTGTTCCATGCTGCTAAAATGTAGGATCATATATGCTTTGATTTGTGCATGCAGAGCATTACATCTGAGTCCTTAAACACATCCTCAGTTGCTTGGAGGTTCCTTGTCCTGGGTTGTAATGGTAACATACTCAAATATAAATTAGGAGATGCGGGTTCATTTCCCATTCCAGGATGATGTAATTTTCAAGTTTTCTGAGGCATGTCTACTTGCACACAATGTGTGAATTTGTTGCCTTTTGCTCCTGGGAAACTTTTTTGTGATGTTCACAGGTGCTGAAACTTCTAGAGTGTGGCTGTCTTCTCGCACTCACCTTTGTTTAGCAAGTGGCCCTCTATTCAATAGGCAGTGACGCTTCACCTTCAACTATGGCTGTTAGCACTTAAGCCAGTTGCAATAAGGGAATGAGATAACATTTCAAGTGAAGCACTTTGTGTCTCTCTCATAGTGACTGTGAGGCCCAAATGGTTGTTCAGTCTTTTGTGCACTTCCCTTTATAAAATGTGTGCCATCTTTCCAAAAGCAGTCTGGCTTTTGTTCTTTACAATCCTGCCTTCTGGACAGCCACTTAATGAGGATTTATGAGTTCAAACAGTTTTTAGCCTACTGAGTGGAGTTCTCAGAATAATGGAGAGTAGTAAAATTCTTGACTTCTAGCCATTTTTCCATTTTTTTTTTTTTAGTTTGTCCACCAGCCCATTAATGAATTTGTGGTGAGCAACAATGGTTTTAATATTCTTGGATGAGAGAAGCTGGGGCATTAGTAGTAAAAGAAGTTGGCATAGAAAACTTATAGGCATCACAAATGTGTGATGAGTAGAAGCAGTAGGTTTATGAAAAATGGAACATTCAATCTTGCAAGGCAAATATTCAGGAAGTTAATGTTTTTTTTTTTTCTTTACCTCTTCATGGACACTGTAAACTTGATGGAATGGAAAATTTCAATGACTCATAGTGTGAGCTGAAGCAAATGCTTAAAATATTTATCAATCGCCATGGGTAATATCACACCAAAAGTATTACAATTGAAGAAATGTGCTATGTATTATAAGGTATATTTTTTAACCATATGAGATATTAGATGGAAAATAAACCTACTCTTACTACATTCCGTCATATCTCGCCATTAAACTAACATTTCAGTAGCATGCATTGAAGAATGACAGCAAACACAGACATAATCCTAACATTTTAATTTTAACTAGTAATAGAACTTCGTTTTAAAATTTATCAATAAAATGCGAAAAATGGTATTTTATCTACATAGTTAACTATTTTTTTTAGGTAGAACCATTTAATGGTGGTTTTAACTGCTGTAGCTTTTTACATGTTATATTTCCTTTGAGAGGAAAGTAATTTCTAGGTTGGAAGTTATTAATATTCGCTGCGAATATATATCGCAGTAATCAAATGCGATTCAAGAAAAAATCTTTCACGTACCTCTCGGAGCACGTCGCATATTCAACGTAAACTGCAGAGAGAACAGACGACCAGAGGTCCCAGAAGATGGCAGACAGATCTGCCGAAATGCATCGGACAATACATTCAAGAAGTCTGACGAAGTTTTTTTGGTGATTGCAATTCCTCATGCGAATATTTTTTCGAGTGATCCGTTTTTCAAGTTTTCCAACGTAATTTTCACATCTCCTTTGTCTTCATGTGCCTCCCATAGTTCAACTAAAAAGTATATCCTACTCAAGAAACGTGCAGACTTTTTGAAGTTAGTAAAAAAAAATCCTATACCAAAGAACCTGATAAGAACAACAGTGCAAAGATTTGAACATCGACCAACTACAACCGAGAGGTATGTGAAAGATTTTTTCTTGAATCGCATTCGATTACCGTGATATATATTCGCAGCAAATATTAATAACTTCCAACCGAGAAATTGCTTTCCACTCAAAGGAAATATAACATGTAAAAAATTACAGCAGTTAAAACCACCATTAAATGGTTCTACCTAAGAAAATAACGTATGGAAAACATGTTTTTTTTTAATCTTGATACATCGAGAAATACATGCGTAAAATAGTTAACTATATCACAATTTATCTACAACTTTCTATTTACGTGATGCAGAATCTGTATCGAAAAACTAAAAATGTTATCTGTAACCATTACGATTCAAACAATCTATCTGCATCTTGGAAAGAAATTATAAATGTAGAAAATAAATAAGAATATTTTTTCTGTGGTACACTAGATGACACCACTTGGCCATTTTGGAGCAGTCATCATAATGAACTACAAAGGACTGGCATACTACATTTCTGTAGTTGGCATTAACACTAGGTGCATGCTTTCCAGAGGTTGTTGGAATGTTTCCAATGAAAGTGCTCAAGAAAGTTTATGAATGGTATGGTGACTGGGTGGTAACCCATAGTTAAGTAGTTTAATAGTTTTTAGCAGTAATGTATTGTAGAATGTCAATTCAGGGCTTCACATGCATTTGGCCCACGTAGTCATATGAAATGAAGAAATTTTGTATCATGCAAATGGAAAGTTGTAACTATTAATTGCTTTGTAGATAAAAGTGTAGAGAGGGCAAGTCATAAATGTTGATACAGTGGCGTATATGTATTTGGATTAGTCAGGGTTCCCACTCAACCTGGAAAACAGGGAAAACCTGGAATTCTCAGGGAATTTGAAAATGGTTCCAAAAATCAGGGAAAACTCAGGGAAAATTACCCTTTTTTGTAAAAATCAGGGAAAACCCAGGTAAAAAATACCTTTTTAAAAAAATCCATAGATACTTTATTTTGCCAAAAAAAATTATTTTTTCAAGATTTCAAACTTTGGCTTGCAATTATTGCCTGCCTAGAATTTGGTAGATCTTACTTTCAGTTATATTAAGTATTTCCTTTATTCTCTAAAAAAAGATGCAAAATTGAATTTTTAAAATAAAGTTATTAAGCTTTTGTTCAATTTCTGCAGGCAGTTGTTATAACATGGAACAATTAGGCACAGGCCGCGGGTGGCCTAGTGGGCAACGTTCGTGACTGCCACGGAAAAGACTTCAGGTTTGATCCCAGGCAGTTACAAACACTCGATCCACTAAATATCTGCCATGCGTCAGATGGGCACGTTAAGCCGTCGGACCCCGGGTACTGGCCCCCAGGGCGTCTTCCTACCCCTTTCTACTTCGCTTCCGTGTCACTTTCCTATCGGGCACTCTAGCCCAAATCTCCTAGCTTCCTATTTCTAAGGGTTGTTTAAGACCTGGGGTCAGACACTCCCTTCCTAAAATCCTCTACATATGATCATTTGATCAACATCTAATATGTCTGTTGGTTCTCTTGAAACATGTTTCTTTGAACAGAGCCATTCCATCATTAAGCTTAGCTGCATTGTGTTATAGAAACACTGAAACTATTCAACTGACAGATTTTTTTTTACATATGACCTGTTTCTATGGGAATGTATTTACAAATTCCGTGTGCGTAGTATTCACAAAAGTTCACGGAACTTTGGAACAGAAAATAATGTGCACAGCTAGTTGTTATTAATGAAAAGCAGGTAATTTTATAAAGACAAATTACATAAAGAATTTACAAGTGTGTGCTTTGGTGAGAAAAATGAATGGAATGGAATGAAATGTAACAATTCTTTGCAACATGCCACTCTGGAAAACTTTAAAAACCACCTGGAGAACCTGGAAAAGTCAGGGAATTTTTTTATTACTTTTGAGTGGGAACCCTGTTAGTGCTAACACAAAATACAATGAGTATCAGTCCTCGAAATAAAGGCCATTATGTTCAATGGTCTGCAGCCAACATTGTCCTAAACTTATAATTCCAGCATCATACCACGTCTTGTCTTTTGAGGCAAAGAATTTCTGGACTCCTGCTTCCACTTCAGCTTGGTTATGGAAGTACTTGCCACGCAGAAAGTGAGCCATGGAGCAAAAACAGATGGCAGCCTCTGGGCTATAGGCTGCGTATGGCAACAGCTCGATACCCTAAGCTCCTGAGTTTTTTTCTTTGGTTGAATGTGCCACATGTGAAGGTGTGTTATCCTGCTGTTGACCAGGGTGGGGTATTTTTGGGCCAGAACGGTCTAATTAGGCTGAGTAAAGATCAGTAGTGATACCACGACCATTTCAAACAAATTCATGGTGAACAAAGTTTGTGACACAGCTCTTTCTTTTTCTTTTCTGAGGAGGAGGAATTTGTTTTGCTTGTTTGAAAGCTAAGTGGAAAGAATGAACAGCGCCAGGCCAGCGTGCTCCTTTCGCCATGGCCCTGGATTACGTCGGCCCGAAGCCTCTGAACAAAGTTTGTGACACAGCTCTTTGTCCCTCACATCCAGGAGCTGGAAGTTGTTTTGCTTGTTTAAAAGCTAAGTGGAAAAAATGCACAGTGCCGGCCTGGGATTACGGCAGCCGCAAGCCTCTGAACAAAGTTTGTCTCTCTGAACAAAGTTTGTCTCGCGACTCTTTGCTATTTTTTCTGAGGAGGAGAAATGCGTTTTGTTTGTTTGGTTTGAAAGTTAAGTGAAAGAAAGAATGTATGACACTGGGCCAGAATGGAGCCCTAGGCACAGCACAAGATGAGGGCCCCCACCCTTACCCATCCAGATTCTTAAAAGAATAAGTACATTTGTTGCTACTAAATATTATCAATTAATTTAAAAGTTTATTTAATAAATGGATACTGTGCGGGGAAAAATAGGAAGTGATATCTGCTTTTATTAAATCTTAATGTTAGCAAGCAGATTCACACTTAAAAATATAGACTGGTAAATAAAACTCTTTAATAGTTCAGTATTGCTATTTTTGCATTTAATTTTACTTTCTTAAACACGTAGCAAATAACATTAACAAAGCAGGGTTGTGGTTATAGAATGGCTGCTCCTTATGGGCTACTCTTGTTCCGACGTTATGTTATTGAGCTGTATATGCATATATATATATAATAAAATTAGCAATAATTTTTTTTTTTTTTGCGTTTGTCACATTCCTTTTATATGTGTATCTCGGAACAGCTTTTGGTGTTTTCAGTTAATTGGATGCTTAGACAATCACATGCCTGTCTTCAGTATGTGCTAGTTTGATGCGAGATATGACAGAATGTATAAGAGTCGCCCAAATGAAACTGAGACTGTCGGTTCTTTGCCATAAGGGTTTATAGGTTGGAATATGTGAACATACAGGAAGTAAGAGTGATACATGGGCTACATACCCACTGCACATAAGTTACCTTGTCAGTTCAAGCAAGTGTCCCAGCACAGCACGAGATTGTGGGTACCCGGGCGAAGAACGTCCGTGGTTGGCTGTGGAACCAGTCTTCAATTGCGTCCCAGGACCTCAGCATTGTTAGCGAACTGGCTGCCCTTGAGCTTTTTACAGTGGCCCAAAGATGTGGTAGTCGCAGGGTGACACATCGGAGCTATAGGGAGGAGGGTGGTCGCGGACCTCTCAGCGGAAGCTCCACGGCAAAACTTCTCATGCGGGTTGTTGTGAGGTGACAGTGCGCCGAATTTTGCTAGTGTGCAGAATAACCTCATTTGACAACATACTGGGTCGCTTACGCTTGATGGCCATTTTGACGTTGCATAACGTATTGCAGTGTATGGTTGCCTTGACCATACTGCCTGCGTCCAGCCAATCGAACAGCAATGGGTCATTCTCATCGAAAAAAACGCAAGCCTCGCTTTTCCAGCTCTTAAGGAGGACTGAATTTTGGGGGAGGGCGTGGAAAGTTGGGATGACACCATTCTATACTTATCCATTTTGTGGCCATCGGGATCAAAGTGGTGGCACCAATCTTGGAAAGAAGCTGTCCCCCTCTGTGTGGTAACGATGCTCCATGCAAGCACCCATTCGCCAAGTCTTCTTTTCCTGGAGATGCTTGGGGACCCATTGTGCACAAACCTTGTTGTATCCCAGTCGGCGATGGAGAATGATGTTAACAGTTCCCTTACAGACAATGTTGCTGCAAGCTCGCGGGTGGTGATTCTCCTTCTTCACAAGGTTGTCCATGGTAGCAATCGATTCCATGGTGATGGCCTCATGCACTTGCCCAGGTCTTGGCATATCCTCCATGCTCACACATCCTTTACGAAATTCACTACACCAACGGAACACTGTGCACCATGACTCCCATACATATCCTTCATACGAAGATAAATTTCGGTTCCACTAACACCTGCAGGCAAAAATTGCATACCTGCCCACTAGGCCTGTTTGGAACTGTTTCAATACAGTGCTGTACGACACACTGGTGGGTCATTTACAGATTTATGTATATAAACTTTTTTTCCTCCTCTGAAAAATGTCAGTGGGTTGTTACGCAGCGAACGTGTTAAAAGTATGTGTGAATGCTCTTTTTATTAGTCTTAACACTTACTTTTATGAGATTTAGGATGATGCGAGTCATAAGGTATAAGGACAGGAATATAAGATGATTTCCTGAAAACTGTAAAATCAAAATTGGTGGAATCTTTTTATCAATAAAATATCTAAAAATGAAAGTTTATTTTCTTCAAATTCAGTAGACGGACAAATGATGGTATATTGTTTTGCTAGATACTGTAATTCTGTTTTATTTAACTTTGATAAAATAAAAATATCATCAACATAGCAATATACTGAGGGTGGCTCTCCCATACTCTCAATTACCTTTTTCTATATAGTCCATGACCTTTGCATAAATGGCAGACAAAGGTGATGACCCCACTGGCCCACCATATCTCTGCTTATACATAATATCAAAAATAAAAATGTGGTCATTAATGAATAATAAAATGTTCTTTAATTCTGAGATTTGTATACTATTCAAAGAATTTTGCTGTACTAATTTTTCGATAATAATATCAATTGCTATAGACACTGGTTGGTGTACTGGGGAATAAGGCTGTAACATCTACCGTGTGTCCCCAAAAATAAGACCGAGTCTTATATTAATTTTTGCTCCAAAAGACGCATTAGGGCATATTTTCAGAGAATGTCTTATTTTTTCATGTACTACCAACTTTTTTTCTTTTTCTTTTTTCATCTACATTTATTCAAATACAGTCATGTCATCATCTTCTGGAACATCATCATAACTCTCCAAACCCCGAATTCCGGCCTGAATTTCTTGTGACTCCATTTCCTGTAGAACCATTGACCCCAATCTCTCATGTCCAGCAATAAAGCTCTCGTTGAATGAGCACTTCTTGTCCATGTAGCCTGCTCGTAGTGCATTGGCAACACAGCTGTCAGTGATTTTATCTCATGAATTCTTCACTCAAGTCACGACCTCTTGCAGGCTAGGCTTCACAAAGTTTCCACACTGATATCTCTCCATTCTATTTTCAATGTAGTCATTGATTTCCATGCACAAATGATCATTGAATGGCTTGTTTATTGCAATAACAAGAGTCTGGAGATAGGCAGTCATTCCTGCGGGAATCATTATTTGATCTATTCTTCTTTCTGCATGGAAGTTCTTCATGTCTTTAGCACGGTGAGTGCTGGCTGAATCCCAGACTAGCAGACCTCTTTGGCCACCTCGCAAAACAAGTGGTAGCATTAAATCGACCCCTTTCCTTATTACTGCTTGTGTGCACCAGGCTTTTTCGGTTTCAAGAACATAAATTCCTGAAACACGTTCAATCTTATCTTTCTTGCCCTTAGTGATGATCAGAGGTGGGGCTTTCTTCCCATCCAGACGAATTGCCAAAACACAGGTAACACATGCATTTCGTAACCAGTGGAGGGAATGTAGATTGACAAAGTACCCCTCTGATCAATTGTCATTTGAGATCCTTGTCCCATAAACACTGCAGTTTCATCCATAGCAATCATGTTGGAGAGTTGGTATTTAGAAAAGTTGATGCCGTCAACAAAGGACTTGAATGCAAGTGCACGTTTAATAACTTCAGTATCTTCCAGCTTGAACAGTGTTGTCGATCTTCTTAGAGACAGTTCATATCGCTGAAGGAAGCCATTCAGCCAGTGTTGTGATGCTTCAAATTCTTCTGGGGATATTTCTAACTGTTGTGCCATTGCAAGGGCAAATGCTTGAATATCAGCCCTGCGCACAACCAAAGCCTTTGCGCTCCTGTCAGCAATTCATTCACAGATGATGTCTTCCAGCTCAGGAAATAATGGTTGCCGACCTGATCCACACTTGCGCTTCTTAGCATTTCCCTCGTCCACCTGTTGACTGAGGTTATCATACTCTGCTCGCCATTTTCGGACCATTCGGAGATCCAACTTCTCTTTGCAGAAAGCCGTAAGATTCTTGCCCCGGGAATCTCCCACGATTCCTTTCTTGTACTCGACGGAATAGCTCTTTCTTTTTGCACTCATCTTGTCTGGGGGTCAAAATATTATTCCCTTTAAATCTACCATTAAATCAAGTGTTAATTGTTAATCGACACAGGAGTGGCAACAAAAATGATGACAGTTAAGAATGTACGTTCGGCCCCAAAATATTAACTCTCTGATTTTTAAAGAATTCTTTTAGTCACCGTTGCCAACACAATAACTTGGACAGGGACGAACCCCTTTCGTAATCCATTGAAGGCGGTTAGAACACTTCTTACTTTTTTAGTACCCCGCCTAATTTCTAAAAACACACACCGCCTGTTGATGAATAACTTTTCCGCCAAAGATAGCGTTCACCGGTAAAGTTTCCCACGTCAGATTCCCTTTTTGGAACTAGATGTTACAGCTGCCGAACAAAAGACGACTTTTTTTTCATGTCCCGCTAGCTCTCTGAACCAAACTGAATGCATGCGCCATAATTACAAAAACCATATCCTCGGCTGAGTTCAAAGTCAATCGGCTTTCTTTCTTACTCTGGATATTCAAAGCAAATTAAACTCATGAACAGGGTATCCTCCAGTTATTTTGATACTTGCTTCAGTTTTTTTGAACAGTTATAGGCAGGCTGACTACGATACTATGTATCATTACTGGGGCTTATTTTCGGGGAAGGGCTTGTTTTGAGACAATTTACCTCATTGGACATTCTTCTTTATGAGTTTTAATTTTAGGGAAAAGATTTGGAATAGCTACACCAACAGGTGGATAGGCCTTTTTAATAACATCAGGTAATTTGGAAGATTATAATAACAAAGTTAAAAAAGCTGTAGTAGATTTAAAATGTACAACTGTTAATAGTGATCCGACAAGAGAAGCAAATTCTGTTTGTGGCACAAGTTAGAAATCCAGGTGTTTTACCTGATGTTATTAAAAAGGCCTATCCACCTGTGTGTGTGTGTGTGTGTGTGTGTGTGTGTGTGTGTGTGTGTGTGTGTGTGTGTGTGTGTGTGTGTGTGTGTGTGTGTGTGTGTGTGTGTTACAGCTATTCCAAAATTAAAACTCAAAAGATTGTCCATTGAGGTTAATTGTCTCAAAACAAAAGTCTCCACTTATTCAGTTAGAAAGGAACATTTAAAAAATGTTAGCACCATTATGTATGAAAAGCAGGTTTAATTTAAAAAAATAGTTTCTCCTTTATGGACCATATAAAATGCATTAAACAAGATTTAAGTGAGTATTATATGGCTAGTTTAGATGTTAAAGCATTATTTCCCAATACAACAGCAATTGATATTATTATAGAAAAATTAGTACAGCAAAATTCTTTGAATAGTATTCAAATCTCAGAATTAAAGAATATTTTATTATTTATTAATGACAATAACATTTTTATTTTTCATGATATTATGTATAAGCAGAGGATTGGTGGGCCAATGGGGTCACCTTTGTCTGCCCTTTATGCAGAGGTAGTCATGGACTTTATAGAAAAAAAGGTAATTGGGAGTTTGGGAGAGCCACCCTTGGTATATTTTCATTATGTTGATGATATTTTTATTTTATCAAAGTTAAATAAAACAGAATTACAGTATCTAGCAAAACAATATACCAGTAATGTACTGTAGTCATTGGCACTGATGTGCCATATTTTCACTGTTGTTCATGTAGCCACCCTTTCAGAAAACTTGGAAATTACGTGAAAGCTCTGGAGTGGGCAATGTAATTTCCAAGTTTTCTGAAAGAGTGGCTACATGGACAACAGTGAAAATATGGCCCGTCACTGCCAATGACTGCATTTGTATTGCCTTCCATGTATTTAAGAAGAATTTTTCAGAGAAATTTGGTTCCCATTTATGTATAATATACCAGTATTTGAAGAAAATAAACTTTCATTTTATTGATAAAAAATTCCACCAATTTTGATTTAACAGTTTTCAGGAAACCATCTTATTATATTCCTGTTCTTTATACCTTCTGACTCACATTCCAAATCTCATAAAAGTAATAGTGTTAAGACTATTAAAAAGAGTATTTAATTATTAATAGTACTTATTCTAGTAAAATTTTAGATACAGCTGGTATTTATGAAATTCCAATTGAATGTAATCCACCTATCTCTTATATTGGCAGTACGAAGAACAAGTTAAAACATCGTTTAAACCAACATACTAAAAATTGGCAAGAAAGAAGCTAAAACGGCATTGATACAATATTTTATTGATAATAAGGTATATCCTAAGTTTGATCAAATTAAGATTTTAAAAAGTTGCAACGGTATAGTTTAAAAAAAAAACGAATATGTAATTTTAATGATCCAAAGCAATGGCAAGAACTTCTACAGTTGGGAAGCAGGTTTGAGAAGAGCAAAAGTGTGTGTTTGTGTGTGTGGAGGTGGGGGGTAGAACTAAACAGCAACTCAATTTAGAAATTCTGGATCCTTATTCCCATAGATGATGCCACCACTATACTATTGATTGGTCTGTTGGTGATCTTATGCTTACCTGTCTGGCTGACACTCAGTTGCTGTCGACCGACGCATTCACACATACTTTCTGAAGGTGCTCACAGTAGATGGGTGAAAACGTTAAAAGTCTCCATGTTTGGTTAGGACTTTGCATTTTTTAAAAATGTGTATGTAGTTCCTAATTGATTATTTTAATGTACTGTATTGTAAGACATTTTAGGGAGGAAGGGCAAGATATTCTTTTTGTCAAACATTAAGTTGATATCATTTTGAAAAAATATGGTTTTTTTTTTTTTTTTTTTGCATTATATAAAATTTGTTAGCCTTTTACTGTGTAATAACATTTTAGTTATTACTCAGTAAGACAAACAGCCATTACAGATCACAACAACCACCGAGATGATGGGTGTTGCCAATTGTGTTTATTCATCTACAAATTAGCTATATAAGAATACAGGAGAATATGACAAGAATATATGACATCTTTCTTTTTTTCTTTTTTTTTTCAAAGATTTAGTTTATCAGGTGGATGAATTTTTCGTCCTGAACGAGTGGTCACAGAATTAGACAACTTAGTAGGTGCGCCAATGCACTGAGAAAAACGAGATGGCAATTGTGATTCAGGTATAGTAACATGATGTTTTTCTTTAGTTGGAGAGTTCTGAGGAAGGAGCAACCGATTAGAATCGGGTATAGTAATCATAGGTGTATCATAGTTTTGAGAGTTCTCCAGGGGAGACGAAACTGAGTGGGCACTCAACTACAGGCTTTTTTGACGTGAATAGAGCTTTTGTTGAACGAATACACTCTGCATTGCGTCGAAGAGTGGTGCCATCCTGAGTGGCAACTAAATAGGAGCGAGGAGTATCAAGCTTCTCAAATCCAGTTGCGGTGTGCCGTTTTAAGTTTTATAGATTGGCCCTGTACCAATGATGGTGCTTGGTTATGAGTACCAGTTGTGGCATTTATACGTTGGTTCTCTCTGGAGAACTGGAGGCGAGTATAAGTTGACGCCCAAGGCAAACATACCAGAGGATGTAACAGGATCATTGTTTGTGTAGGATGTCCAAATAGACGTTGAGCTGAAGAAGATAGGTCACCGCGAGGAGTATTCCTCCAATTCAATAGTGCCAGATGCAAGTCAGATTGTTCTAGATCAGTACGCTTTAATATTAACTTAGCGATTTGCACATACCATTCTGCCAAACCATTTGACTTGGGATAATGAGGACTGGATGTGAGATGTTGTATCTTCCAGTCTCTTGTAAAATTACGAAATGCCTCAGAGTTATACTGTGGACCATTGTCAGTTTCTAAGATATCAGGAATACCATGAGTGGCAAAAGTAACTTTTAAATACTTAACCACAGTTTGAGACGTTGGCTGACTTAGTTTTTTAAAATCAAAATATCCGGAGTAACTATCAACTACAAGGCAATAATGGTCACCCTTGAAGTCAAATAAATCTGATGCTATTTGTTGCCATGGAAAACAGGGAATAGGTTTCATCAGTAATGGTTCTGTGTTATGAGCACGAGCAGTTTGTTGACACGTTGGACATTTTTGAACAAATAGTTCAATCTCTTTAGACATTCCATGCCAAAATATTATTTCTCTTGCACGATGTAAGGAAAGGCTAGTACCCAGATGACCCTGATGGTTAAGTTTGAGATATTTAGGTTGAAGTACTCTAGGAATAATCAGTCGTTCAGCCTTGAGCAATAGATTTTCGTATACAGATAATTTTTCTCAATAATTCCAATACTTGTGTAAAGAAACAGGCACTTCCTTTATTGTTCGTGGCCAACCTTCAAGGATAACTCTCTTGAGTTGTTGTAATTCTTCATCTGAATTAGTTGCTGCAATCAACTCTTGAAATGTTAATGAGAGAAGCGGTATATAATATCGAGTAATGTTTCAAAAAGTTCTTTATCTTCACCAGCTGTCTCCAAAGACTCCACACTACAGTCACGACTTAGAGCATCAGGGATTGGAATATCAGTACCACATTTAAATATTATTTTCGGCGAATACTGAAGCACATCGAAAATTAATCGCTGTAATCTAGGTGGAGCTGTATGTAAGGGTTTCTTCGCGATGACTTCTAAAGGTTTGTGATCCGTTTCAATGGTAACAGACTTGCCATAAATATAGTCATGAAATTTTTTGCACCCATGATGAATGGCAAAGGCTTCTTTTTCAATTTGAGGATAACGCTGTTGTGCAGATGTTAATGCTTTGGTAGAATATGCTACCGGTCTACCATCTTGGAGAAGTACAGCCCCAACTGCATGAGAACTGGCATCCACAGAAACAACCACTGGCTTGTTTACATCATAATAAGCCAACTGTGGAGTATTTTAAAGAGATTCTTTTAACTTACAAGGCTTTTTCTTGGTCAGAAGACCACTCCCATATGACATCTTTCTGTAGAAGTCTGCGCATGGGTTCTGAAATACTTGAATAATTAGGTATGAATTTAGAAACATAATTAGTCATACCCATAAATCTCTGCAACTCGGTAACACAAGTAGGTACTTTTAATTTTCCAATGGCCTCAACCTTGGATCGGTCAATTTCTATTCCACTTGGTGTAAAAATGTGACCTAAGAACTTAATTCTTGTTTTCTCAAATTCACACTTGTCTTTATTCAACCTAATTCCACTCTCTAAAAGTCAATCAATGACCTTCAATGTTAAACTACGTAACTCCTTGAGCGTGTTTGCCCAGATCAGAATATCATCCATTGAGCATTCAGTATTGCCAGTGCCCTTCAATATTGACTCCATAACCTGTTGGAAAACTTTGGGTGCCGAAGCAAGTCCAAAAGGCACTCTCAAAAATGAGTATCGACCCCAGGGTGTATTAGCTGTCAAGTAATCCGAAGTACGTTTTATTACACGTAATTGCCAAAAACCCTTTTTTGCATCAAGTAGGGTAAAATATTTTGCTGTTTTTACTCTAGCAGCTATATCTTCCACAGTTTTGAGTGGAAAGTGACATCTTTTAATAGCCTTATTTAGATCAGTAGGGTCTAAACACAAAAAATTTTTGTCTTGTTTCTTAACGATTACCAATGGGTTTACTGCAGGAGTAGGATTAGCAACAAGTACGAGAATTTTCATCTTCACCATCATGTCAGTCTCCTTCTTTACCTTCTCACGAATTGCATATGGTATTCGCCGTGGTGGATGTATAGTTAACGAAGCACCTTCTTGCAGCTCTATATCATATTTAAAATTCTTTACACAACCAATACCTTGGAATAGGACTTCATGAACTTGAATGAAATCCTTATTTCTTACTATTAAACCCAAGTTCTCACAAGCATAGCATCCTAAAATGCAATTGAATCTACCCTCAACCACTAGAAAATTAAGGGTAACAGGTTTGTTTTTTATAATACACTTAGTGCTTATCTCTCCCATAACTGGTGTATACATATTATTAAAAGATCTCAGTCGTTTAACTTGTGAATTTGAAATTTTCACTGATAGTTGTCTTGCCAGTTCTGCAGTTACAACATTCCCTTCTGCACCAGTGTCAATCTTAAAATTAGCGCAAATTCCTTTATCAAATAGCACCTTTGTGTACCATTTACCTTGGTAATTATTTGAGAAATTAATCACTTCACTGATATGTAAAGTATCACAGGTATATGTAGTAATGCCCTCCAAATCACTATCAGAATCGCTAATCTCATGAACTTCCTTATTTCGTTACTTAAGGGTTTTCACATTAGCTTTGCATTGGCGCGCATAGTGTCCCTTTTGAACAGTAATTACACGTCACGCTGAAAGCAGGACACTTCCGAAATTGGTGCACGAAACCACATCGCCAATACATTCCTTTTGCTTTGATGTCCACTGTGGACTTCGATCCTTCGCGCATTTCTGAGCAATTGAATTCTGTAGGAACCCTTTTTTTTTTCCATTCTTAACGAAAGAACTTCTTTATCTTTATTCATCATTGCCCTCATTTCCTGAAGTTGATTCGAAGCCCGTTCACTAGCTCTGCATATATCAATCGCCTTACTCAATGCCAACTCTCCCTTAGCTAATAATAATTCACAGACTTTATCTGAAAGAACACCACGCACAATCTGGTCACGCAACAAACCATCTTGTAAATTACCAAAAGCACAATCAATAATCTTCATTCGAAGTTTAGTTAAGTAAGAATCGAAATTCTCTTGCTCACCCTGCACACAAGTAAAAAATAAGTAGCGTACATAAGTCTCATTTGGTTTTGGGGCAAAGCAATCATCAAATCTTTTTTTAATCACAGCCATATCACTCTGCTCCGCCTCAGACAAATTAAAAGTATTAAAAATCACAGTTGCCGAAGTTCCTATTGCTGACATAAAAGTAGCGGCTTGCACATGTGACGGTTTCTCAAAAAGTTGCGTAGCAACGGCATAAAATTCGAATGATTGCTTCCACGACTTCCACTTTGCGGCCATGTTGTCAGCAGTTACTTCCAACACTCGAGGAAGACGAACGTTAGCAGAATCCATATTACTTGAACTATAAACTTAACACAGTTGCCTCAAATTAGTCAAAACACTACAATATTTACTATCCCACAATTCTGATACCATGTAATAACATCTTAGTTATTACCATACATGAGATTCTTCCGCGAATTCGCGGAATTCCGCTTTTTTCGGCATCATTTTGGTCATTCTCGAGGTCATTGCAAAAATGAACAGGATTTTTAGGGGGGGGTCGTCGTTCTATAGTAAAATTAAAAAAAAAAGCGGAATTCCGCGATTCCGCTTTTTTGTGGAGTGAAAAGAACTAAGCGCTTTCTAGCTGAAAGCGTTGTTTTGGGAGCAGACGCGGGGGCAAGAAGAAATGTTGGAGGGTGGAGTCAGGAGCTCAATTCGTTTAATGCTGTCAACAATGGATGGGTTGTCAGTCACTTGAGCATCGCAGCGCAAAGGTTGTTTTGCTTGTTTGAAAGCTAAGTGGAAAGGAAGAATGGCGCCGCGCCGGGGGATTATGTAGGCCTGGCGGGCTTCTTTTGTCGTGATCCGGAATTACGTTGGTTCGGACGTGCTTTTGCTGTTGCCCGGAATTGCTTCTGCCCGATGCCTCTGAACCATGTTCGTGACGAACCTTTTTGTTTTTTTTCTAAGGAGGAGGAATGTGTTCTGCTTGTTTGAAAACTTAGTGGAAAGAAAGCACGGCGCTCGGCTAGGATAACGTCGGCCCGAAGCCGCTGAACAAAGTTTGTGACGCAACTCTGTTTCTTTCCTTTTTTTTTTTTTTTCTCTAAGGAAGAATGTGTTTTGCATGTTTGAAAGCTAAGGGGGGGGGGGGGGGCACGGCTTCGGGCCAGTATTACGTCGGGCCGAAGCCTCTAAAAAGTTTGTGACGCAGCTTTCCGGTTTTTTTTTTTTTTTGTTTTTTTTCATTCTTTCTTTCTAAGAAGGAATTTGTTTTGCTTGTTTGAAAGCTAAGTGGAAAGAATGTGTCATGAGAGGCACAAAAACAGGGTTAAAAACAAGAATTCGGCAGAGAAAATCTCCCCACTTGCTTGACGTTGATGGAGATTCATGTCACCATATTCACAATGCAAGCAAAAAAATTTGCAAGCCATTTTATAAGGTTACATTGAGAAATACTTTATTGACTTCTTCAATGACTAAAAACTAAGCTGTGGATATATGTTTCTAATTCTTGCAAGTTTCTAATTGCTTGACTAAATTCACAAACTTTCCTAGACAAATACTTTTCACCTCAGGATTTAGCTAGTAAAGATTCACATGTAAGTTTTAAATCTGATTTTTTAAAATATTTCATTTTATTTTGTTCTTAAATCCCTACTTTTCTATTGTGAATATAATAATGTGCTTCACTTTAATATTTACTTACATAATTTACAGAAAATAATTCCATATGGCTAGCATACTCTTAAATATTGTATATATGCTGTATTTGAATTTGCTCACCGCACGTTCGCGTGTCCCAATTTTCCACCCAGTTAAAAAGTTCAGCTTTTTTGTCATCGGCCGGTCTCATGTATGTATTACTCAGTAAGACAAACAACCACCGAGATGATGGGTGTTGCCAATCACGTTTATTCATCTACAAATTAGCTATATAAGAATACAGGAGAATATTACAACAATATATGACATATTGTAGCTTCTCTCCACCATGATATTGCTTTGGCGAATTATACGTGCTAGAGATGTTTTTTAAAAGATGAGCTACAACATTTATGTAAGTAGGCTGTTTGATTTTATGGGGCAGATTTTTGCAAAGTATCTGCTGGAACTTTTGAGCCCTGGCAGTACATATCAGTTAAAAAAAAAAAAAGGAGACGGGCATGACATCCAGAGTGAACATGTATTCAAGGGGTGCTAATGTATCTAGAAGCCAGATGACAAAAATTTTTTAGTAGATGAGATACTGGTTGTTATCTGTAAGAAAGGAACACTTTTCAAGAAAGGCCAGGAAAAACATGTTTTCAACCAAGGGTTTAATGGGGTAGCCTTATGTATGAAGCTTGACTTGCAAGAAAAGGCATTGAACACAGTAATATGATGAAGGAGCAAAATCACAAAGGAAGAAGTTCAAAGTAGTATTTAATTTGCCAATGGAGTTTTTGAGGGCTTCAGTAGTTTGTTGGTGTGAGTAAAGGAATTTGGTCAATTTTAAATCCAGATCACAATTTTTTCAGGTAACTGGGCAGCCAATTTTTATGTGCATTACAAACAGCTAAGTTGTTAGAGATAATAAATTCTTTGATATTCTTTAGTTGAAAAGAACAGTAAGAAAGATTTATTGGCACACTGAGAGAATGCTTGTCGAATAATGGGAAACTTGTCTCATATTATTTCTTTCCTTGAAGCAGCCATGCAAAGAACCGATCTAGTTTATTAACCTTTCATCAGGGCTAAATCTGCCGTTGTTCTTTCTCGCTATACTAATAAACCTTTCCATTACTCTTT
Organism: Macrothele yani; assembly: GCA_039090855.1. Lineage (NCBI taxonomy): Eukaryota > Metazoa > Arthropoda > Arachnida > Araneae > Macrothelidae > Macrothele > Macrothele yani. The sequence continues at coordinate 66,293,707 of CM077016.1, read as the reverse complement.
TTCTGAAAATGGGTTCAAAATACTCTTCATAATGAAAAGGATTTTTTGAATTAAATTAACTACAAATGTATGCTGACCCCCCCCCCCCTTCCCACTAAGAAAGAATTTTAAATAATGGAAAAGTAGAAAATATTTTTCATAAACTTCTTTTGGAAGCAGAGGTAGCGGGGGAAAAAAAAAATTTGGAAGCAAGAGATGCATACTAACACCGCGTAGCACTACAAAAAACGTACGAGTACATGCAAAGTCTTCCACATAGTGAATGGTATCTTGCGATAAAACCAGTTTTTTTAATTGGATTTTATAAGCAAAGATAAAAAAAAAAACATTTGCTGTGCCATATTTGCGTAAGAAATGCACATAAAATGTTTTTGTAGTTAGCAGTATTTGACTAGAAAAGAATTTTTTAAATTGGGTGTTTAGAATTGCAGATATTGCTGTAAATGCGAACTTATGCCTTCTAGTGGCAAACTCGTGTGTTCAAGAAGAATTTTAAATTATATGCACCAGGAACAAATCAGACTATTGAGAAAACTGGGATATACAATTATGCATTATTTTAAGTAGAAGGTATTCTTAAAAGGTTTTTCAGGGTGAGCAGTATCTAATCATCCAAGAATCTTTTCAGGAGTGCAGATACATCAGAAATAGAAATATACACTTACACCCCCTAGTGGAAATCATTCTTTACTAAAATTAGAAATTATATGCAGAACATTTCTCAGCAAGTGCTCTATCAGATTTTAAATGAATTTTTCAAATCAGGTTTTTAGAAGCAAAAATACCAGAGAAGTTGCAATTTCACTTGATGCCTCATAGTAGAAAAACAGGGTACTGCATGAAAATGAAAGTCTACGTTATAAATAGTATTGAAGGGAAGATTTATTTTTTTTTCAGTCAGATATTTGGAAAACAATGCATTTTAAATTTGATAGCATCTGCATTTACACCCTCTAGCAGCAAATTTATGCATTGTAAAACAACAACAACTGGAAAGCAAGGATCACCATTCTCACATTTAAGAATTTTTCAAATCAGACTAATAGTTTCATAGGTATTATGTCCACAAGCAGATGGAAAAAGTGTTAACCTAACTAAACACATACTGAAAAAGGACAAGTAGATCTATAACATTGAAAATTGGTAGGGTAATGTCACAGTGCTGGTGACCTTCGAGATATCACACCCAGGATGAAACATTAATGGTCAGATTTGACCTCTGGATCAGAGAACAGTAAAGAAGAGAGTGAGCGTTAAACCAACAAAAATGACAGCAACATTTAATAACTAAAAGTACAGTTTCGAATATTTTTTTTATTTGAGGTTTAAACAACCACCGTGACCAACTGAATGGGCTATAAGCAGTCTCCCATCCCTAATTTAGGGCCACTGACTACAGGGAAGGGAGAGAGCCAGTGACGTAAGACAAACACAACAACCTTGCCTCACCGGGATCCAAACCCGAACCCATCTCAGAAGAACGATCAGAAGCCATCGCTTAGACCACTGCGCCACCGGGGCGGCGTTTTGAGATACTGCACAATTACATTAAATTAAAAGTGAATTACTTCTATGTAAATCAGTATGTCAGACTATCCCTAGCTGAAGAGTTCAGCAATCAATTTCCTTGGTACTTGTTAAAGCCTTATTGTGGATTTTAAAAAGACTCAAGGGGGCGCTGTGCATGTTTAAGAGAGACCAACAAGTGTTAATTTTGTGCTTCTCAGTCAGTGTCAGTGCTGTGCGTATCTCATGGAGACCAGAGTGTTCGACCATCATAAATGAATCATCAGTGAATTTAAAATAAATTCCTACAGTCCAATCGTGTGTGTTGACCTAAGTGACTTGTTGGGACTACGCCGACAGAGGGCACAGCGGAGGAGGCCAACGGCAGACGTGAGAAAATTGTGGAAATGCGAAGACGCGGCAGAACTGATGGCAGAGGTCGCAAAGCTGATATGGCAAAGGCCGCAGAGTGAAAACTGATGTTAAGACTTATGACGTGATAGACAAAACAACGAAGTATGTGTATTCGTGTGCGTTGACCTAAGTGACTTGTTGGGACTACGCCGACAGAGTGCACAGAGGAGGAGGCCAACGGCAAACGTGAGAAAATTGTGGAAATGCGAAGACGCGGCAGAACTGATGGCAGAGGTCGCAGAGCTGATATGGCAAAGGCCGCAGAGTGAAATCTGATGCCGTGAAAGACAAAACAACGAAGTTTGTGTATGTGTATTTTATCTAATTCATATAAAATGATCTGCAATAAATTATGCTCATCAAACTCGGACCAACGGCCCTCATTGGAATATGTTAATGTGTATCAGACCCTGTAAACAGAAGCAAAGAAGATATTGGAGTGCCGTAGAGCCCGTGCACGGACTCACAGAAGAGATAAGAAGTTAAATATCATCATCATCATCATTGTCAACCATTATCAATCCACTGCTGGACGAAGGTCTCCCCAAGTTTCCTCCACAACGGTCTGTCTTGTGCCAGTCTCCTCCATGTCACTCCCGCATATTTACGAATTTCATCCACCCATCTCCCATGTGGTCTTTTTCTGGGTCTTTTCCTGTCCCTTGGAATCCAATCTAAAATTTCGGCTGTCCATCTATGGTCTGTCCTTCTGGCAGTATGTCCAGCCCATTGCCATTTCAGGGATTTAACTCTGATCATGATGTCTTCCACTCTCGTCATTTTTCGGATCCACGAGTTCCTCTTCTTATCTCTCCTGGTTATACCAAGCATGCACCTCTCCATGCTTCTTTGAGTTGTCTGCAGCCTTTGTATGTCTCTTTTAGTTAAGGTCCACGTCTCTGCACCATACGTAAGCACTGGAAGGATGCATTGATCAAACACTTTTCTTTTAAGACATAACGGCATATTGCTCTTGAAAATTATGCTGTTTCTTCCAAAAGTTCTCCAGGCAAGTTTTGTACGCCGATTAATTTCTTCATCAATGTGACCCTCACTTGATATCTGCTGTCCAAGATAAACATACGTATCTGTTATCTCCAGTTTTTCTCCATCAATCGATAAATCTTCATTTCTTGTAAAAGCATTGAACATCACTTTTGTCTTCTGAAAGTTCATTTTTAATCCCACTTCTTTACTCTTGTCAGCAAGTTCCAAGAGTAAAGAAGTTCCAAGAGTAAGAAGTTAAATATAAATACCTCTAATTACCGAAATTGAATTGAAACGCGAAAAGTAAGAACATGAGTAACTGTTCCCTTGCTTCATTCTACATTTTGGTCCTAGCTACCTGGAAAATCGTGCAAGCGACCTAAGGATTCGTGCTGTGTTCAAGAGAGAAGACAGCATTTTTGTTTCGGTTCTGTTTTGGAGCATGGCGTTGTTTGCTGTGAATAACTTAAGCCCTTTAACGGATACATTGGTTGTGTAATAATTATGTCCCGGAAACTGGCGAGTTGTTTGAGTTTATGTTCTACAAGTAACAATGGATAGGTTATTGACCAAGAAAAAGGTACTTAAAAGTACCATCACTAAACTGTTAAGTAAAATCGAGGAAAAAAGATCACAACGTTATTCGATTAGAGCTTTTCGAGAAAAGGTGGAAGGTCAGTGAAGAACTTAGTGAAATATTTATGCTCTCTATCAGGAAGATGAGTTGGATAAATATATTAAAGGATAACATTGAAATATGGGTATCAGTGAATGGAGATAAATTAAATAGCAACTCTAATTCTCATAATAGTTTTTCAAAAACAGAAACTGGCAGGTTTGAAGATGTACGACTGCTAAAGTTAAATCTCCCGTCTTTTAATGGAAACATACAGGACTGGCTTTCCTTCAAAGATCTCTTTAAAGCAAGTGTACATAATAATAGTAACCTTTCAAAATCGCAGAAATGGTTGTATTTGAAATTGTCGCTCCATGCGGATAGGATTTTTCAATCCATAGCCATTTGTGATAGTAATTATCAAATAGCCTGGTATCTGTTGGAAAAGCAATATTCAAATAATTGAGAACAAGTGTTTGCTCATATTAAACGATTCATGTGTATCCCTTCTATTCAGAGTAAATCTCCAGCCACAATTTAAAATTTGGTCGACCCGGCAAATTAGTGCATCCAATCATTGGAAATTTTAAAGCAGAAAATTGAAGGTTTTCAGAGACGATATTGGCCTACATGTTATTGCAAAAATTAAGATTCTTCCACCAAGCTATATTGAGAACGAGAATCAAAAAAGGAGGATATGCCTAAGCTATATGAATTAATTCCCTTTTTAAAAAAACCATGCTCGTTCTTCACAGGCTTCTAAAACAACAAGCATTGTGAAACATAACTATCGGCCAACTCAAAGGGTGACATCTACGATTGCTAGCTTTAAAATTCCTAATCATGCCAAATGCATAATGTGTAACAGTGATCATAATTTGTACAAGTGTGAACAGTTTCAATTATTATCAGTGAATGATCGTATTGGCTATGTGAAACAACATAAGCTATGTTTGTTTTAACTGCTTGGCTAATAGTTCTCATTCAGCGAGAACGTGCAACTCAAGGCACATGTGTGCGCGCTGCGGGAAAAGGCACCATACCTTAATTCATATACCCAGAAAAAGTGCAGCCAGTGGGAACTTGTGTTCTAAGAGTGACTCCTCTCCTTCTGTTGCGAAAAGAGAGATGAATTTTGTTGACAATTGAATGCAGAGGCAAAATGTTTTAATTTCGATAGAAATAGTGAACATGTATTTGCTGGAGCATCTGTTAGTGGGATGCGATCCAATTCGAAACTTGTATTATTGTCAACAGCAATACTTTATATCAGAGATTGTTCTGGAAACTTTCATCTGTGCAGAGCTTTATTGGATGGGGGAAGTCAGGCTTCCTTTATTGATTGGGTGTGCATGTTAAACATAAAAAGGGAAAGAGAAAACACTTTGGTTAACTGTTTAAGTGGGTCATCAATAAATATAAATTCTGAAATTACAGCGACTATTTCTAAATGATTACACAAGATCATTACACCTTCTTGTTCCAAAAATAACGAAAATTGTTCCAGGAGTTTTAGTCTTTAGAGTACAAGGCTCCCACAAAATATAAAACTGGCAGATCCTGAATTCAACAGAGCAGGAAAATTTTGATGTGTTGCTGGGTTCAGAATGTTTTTATGAGCTCTTGAGACAAGGTCAATTATGTTTGCCAAACTCAAAGCTAATTTTGCAAAATTCAGTGTTTGGCTATGTTGGAGATGGTAGTATTGACAATTTTAATAATGAAAGTAATGTTCGCTATGGGTTAATCTGTGGAATGGAAAATTTGGGGAAATTCAAAACATGGAGAGTAATGGGGCAATCAAGAGTGAAGAAGAAATAATTTGGGAAGAGCATTTTTTGCAAACACACACTAGAGATGAAACACTGGTAGATATATGTACAAATGCCCTTGAAAGAGGATCCTGCTTGCATAGGTGAATCTAAATAAGCAGCTGTTCGAGGATTAAATTCCCTGTGGAATCGTCTGGTGAGGGAGCCTAAATTTTTGTCTCTTTACCAGGATTTCATGCACGAATATAAGAGCTTAGAGCATATGGAGGAAGTGAAGGAAAAATATGACCCCAAGACTTCATATTAATCCTGGTAAAAAGACAAAATCTATCTCCCAGAGAAGAAAATTACGAAACTAAGAGTGGTGTTTGATGTGTCGGCCTCTACATTCCTTGCAGTGTAACGGAGGTGTTATTCTCAATTATGATCAGATTTTGAAAGCATCGCATTACCTTTATTGTAGATATTCAACAGATGTACAGAATGATTCTGGTGGATCCAATTCAAAGAGATTTGCAGCAAATTGTTTGGAAGGAAAGCTTTGATGATCCAGTAAAGATTTAGACTTTGCACAGTCACCTAGGGAACTACAAGTGCTCCATACCTTGCTACGAGAACACAAAAACAATTGGCTTTAGACGAGGAAAAAAACCTTTCCCTCGGCTGCTTCTATGTATGGATGTCATTACAGGTTGCCCAGATTAGGAAACAGCCGGAGAGCTTCAATGTCAATTGATACTTTTACTTGAGCATGGTGGAATGAGACTTCCTAAGTGTTGTGCAAATAGCTCTGAACTTTTGTGCAATATTTCGGAAGAATCTGAGGATTATTCATTTACAGCTACGAATGAAACGAAGGCTCTGGGGATTTTGTGGAAACATCTGAATTACCTAAACTTCCTAAGTGTTGTGCAAATAGCTCTGAACTTTTGTGCAATATTTCGGAAGAATCTGAGGATTATTCATTTACAGCTACGAATGAAACGAAGGCTCTGGGGATTTTGTGGAAACATCAAAGTGTCTGCTTTTCGTTTAAGGTGAAGATGCAACAATGGAGTGTTTACACTAAACGTACAGTGCCAGAATTTTTGACCCACTGGGATTGATTGGTCCCAATATAGCCAGGGCCAAGATATTTATGCAACGACGTTGGCCTTTGCAAAGTGACTGGTATGATCCACTTCCAGACAAGGAAGCTCAAGAATGGCAGAAATTTCTAGTTTCTCTGAAAGCCATTAACAATGACAACATCAAAAGATATGTTTTATTTAACAATATGGTACAAGTGGAAATTCACGGCTTTGCAGACTTCTCTGGATGTGGAAATGGCGCCATAATATATATCAAGTCCATTTCAAGTATGGGTGAAACTGCAGTACATAAAGAGTTGTTCCAATTAAACAAAGTATCCCATGCTCAGAGCTATGTGCTGCCGTCCTGCTATCCAACTGTTGCAACGAGTTGTGAGGTGTTTGCGATTGAACATTTCAGAGATCCATCTGTGGTCCGATTCCACGATAGTGCTTGCATGGATCTGCAACAAGCCTCGTCTGTTAAAAACTTTTGTGGCCAACAGAGTTGCTACCATCCAAGACTTAACGAGCCTGTATCAATGGCATCATTTTAGTTCTGAAGAAAATCTGGCAGATCTGATTTCTTGAGGAATAGATCCAGAGAAGATTCTTCATAATGACCTTTGGTGGTTCGGTCCATTTTCCTTGAGACAAGGTGACCTTCCTTTCTGAAGAGGACGAAGAGTATTCTCATGAACTAAAGACAATTCCCAGACCTCATCCTGTAGATATTGACAGAACTGTGACACATATTTCTCTAACTGTACAGACTAATTCTTCCTCTTGAATGGTGTTATTAACATCAGTAATAATTACACTAAAATTTTTAGTTTTATGTTTAGGTTTTGTCACAACCTAAGGAATTCAGAAAGGAAAACTATATGTCCTCTTACTGCAACAGAAATGCAAAAGCTAGACATTTTCTTATTAAGAGCATTCAAAGGGAGGAATTTGGTTCCGAAATTTTGAATTTGGAGAAAGGTAAAATGTGCAAGGTAATAGTAAACTAAAATCTTTAAATGTATTTCTGGATGATAACCATATCTTAAGAGTAGGATGTCGTTTAGGTAATTCAGAGCTTGATTATAAACAAAAACATCCAGCTATCTTGCCTAGTAAACATAAATTGAGTAGAATGATTATTGAACATTTTCATAAAAAAATATTTACATGTAGGCCCCTCGGTCTTTATTGTGTCATATAAGACAAACGTTTTGGCCGATTAGTGGTGGAACTCTGTGTAGAAAGGTAGTTCATGAATGTATTACATGTTTCAAGAGTAAAACCTGTCCCAGCTGAGCAACTCATGGGTAATCTACCTCAAGAGCAAGTTACTCAGACCTTCCCATTCAATTGTTCAGGAGTAGACTTTTGTGGGCCTTTCTACATTAAGTATAAAAAACCAGAGAAGAGGTAGCTTGAATAAAATTTATGTAGCTGTTTTTGTGTGTTTCGTGACCCGAGCCAGTCCATCTTGAAGTTGTCTCCGACTTAACCTACCTCCGAGTCTTTTATTGCCACTTTGCGAAGATATTTTTGGCAGGCGTGGCAAGAGTGCTAAACTGTTCTCAGATAATGCAGCTAATTTCGTGGGTGCCCAGTCAGAAATAAAAAGGTTGCACGATTTGGTAAAACCCAGATGAAAATTTGGCTGGTTATTTGGCGTCGGAGGGGGTGGACTGGAAATTCCTTCCTCCCAGGGCTCCTAACTTTGGTGGTCTTTGGGAGGCGGGCGTTAAATCATTTAAATACCATCTGAAATGTGTCATGGGAAATGCTAAATTTAATAAATGTAAATATATGTACACTGAAGTGCCAGAAAAACTGGTACTGACGAGCTTATGCAAAAAACATAGCAACGTCACCTATTGCGCGTACTCGGTTTTGTCCGCCAGTGCGTATACTGTATAAAGCGATAGACATCCTTGCCAGCTGTCAGAGCTGTTTTCGGCATGAGAATGACAAGTAATAACGATTTAAGCGATTTTCAACGCGGTGTCATAGTTGGCGCTCGTGAGATGGGCCATAGTATTTCGGAGGTAGAAACGAAGTTCGGATTTTCACGGACGACCATTGCAAGGGTGTACCGTGACTACAAGAATTCCGACAAAACCTCCCACCTAGGACACCACTGTGGCCGTAAAAAGACATTGGGTGAACGTGATCATTATCGGCTGTCAAGAATCGTTTCACGCGATAGGCGTGCAACACTCTAGCAGGTATCATCGGAATTCAATGCTGCAGCTGCAACAAGCATCAGCGTCCGGACTATGCAACGTACCCTGCACGATATGGGTTTTGGGAGCAGACGCCCAACTCGAGCCCCCTTGATGGGTGCACAACACAGAGCTATGCGCTTCGCTTGTGCACGGCAACACCGCCACTGGACACTTGATGACTGGAAACAAGTATCCTGGTCTGACGAGTCGCGTTTCCAACTGCACTGGGCAGATAGAAGGATTCGTGTGTGGCGCAAACCCCATGAAGCCATGGATCCCACCTGTCAACAGGGAACTGTACCGGCTGGGGGGGGGTCCATAATGGTATGGGGTGTGTTTAGATGGACTTCACTGGGACCCCTGGTACGTCTACAAACGTCTGACCGGCCAACGCTATGTGCACATCCTTTCTGACGAGGTACACCTGTTCATGCCCTGCATTCATGCTGATGGGTTGGGCCTGTTCCAACAGGACAATGTACCTCCACACAAGTGCCGGGACACAACATTATGGTTAGAGGAGCATTCATCTGAGTTTGGGGTGTTACCATCTCACCCAAGTCCCCAGATCTGAACGTGATAGAACACATTTGGGATGCTGTGCAACGCACTATTGAACACAGGGATCCGATACACCCGAATTGTGGAACGCTCTGCAGAAAGTATGGTGTGCATTGCCTACAGCATATTTCCAGAAGCTAGTTGAGTCCATGCCTCGTCGTATTTCAACAGTCCTGCGCTCCCGTGGGGGACCTACCCCTTCAGTGTATATGTAAATTATATTGCAAAGATTAGTTTTCTAGAGTCAAAACTTCAAACACTTGCAACTGTCTGTACGGCATTGTACGTTTTATAATGCAATTTATTCAAAATAAAAGTAAATTTAGAAATCAAAAAGAAATAACGAATGTAATTTTTTGTTTCAAAACGATTTTCTTTTCTTCAGCTTTTACCAAAATTACTTATTCCCCTGATATGGTCGAAGGGCACGTTGATTATTTATTTTCAAATCCACATTTTAGAACATTTGGCTTTATGCATAGTATTTCTAAAAACATATTAATATTGTGAAGTGGATTAACTGAACTAAACTTTTTAAACTAATCCTTGCATGGGCCATATCTTTGGCCAGTGTATAATGCATAAATGAAAGCTTTGATAAGCAAAGTTTTCCAAGAATCCGGGCCCAAGCTCAGCAAACACATGTAATCAAAGAAAGCAGGCCGAGCCCGGGCTCCTAAAATTTAGCCCGAACTCATATCTATTGCGCATGGTTAAGAAAGACCAGCGAGTGTTAATTTTGTGCTTATCAGTCAGTGTTGTGCTTGAGTGTATCTCATGGAGACCAGAGTGTTCGACCATCAACAGTGTAATTAAAATAAATTCCTACAGTCCAATCGTGTGTGTTGATCTAAGTGACTAACTGTTCCCTTGCTTCATTCTACAGTACTGAAGGCTATAATTGAGGCCCTTCAAATAATTAAACATCTCAGTCATCTCTGATGTAAATTATCTTACCCGTGCATATGGCGAAAGTGTAATCCAGTTACACATTTCTGTTCTACAAAACAAACACAGGGAAGCACTAGTTTGTCATCACAACTCCTGCTCAGCTCCCAAACTCTAAGAAATGCTGAGGGATTCTTTTGTAAACATATATATATATATCATCATCATCATCATTGTCAACCATTATCAATCCACTGCTGGACGAAGGTCTCCCCAAGTTTCCTCCACAACGGTCTGTCTTGTGCCAGTCTCCTCCATGTCACCCCTGCATACTTTCGAATTTCATCCACCCATCTCCCATGTGGTCTTCTTCTGGGTCTTTTCCTGTCCCTTGGAATCCAATCTAAAATTTCGGCTGTCCATCGATGATCTGTCCTTCTGGCAGTATGTCCAGCCCATTGCCATTTCAGGGATTTAACTCTGATCATGATGTCTTCCACTCTTGTCATTTTTCGGATCCACGAGTTCCTCTTCTTATCCCTCCTGGTTACACCAAGCATGCAACTCTCCATGCTGCTTTGAGTTGTCTGCAGCCTTTGTATGTCTCTTTTAGTTAAGGTCCACGTCTCTGCACCATACGTAAGCACTGGAAGGATGCATTGATCAAACACTTTTCTTTTAAGACATAATGGCATATTGCTCTTGAAAATTATGCTGTTTCTTCCAAAAGCTCTCCAGGCAAGTTTTGTACGCCGATTAATTTCTTCATCAATGTGACCCTCACTTGATATCTGCTGTCCAAGATAAACGTACGTGTCTGTTATCTCCAGCTTTTCTCCATCAATCGATAAATCTTCATTTCTTGTAAAAGCATTGAACATCACTTTTGTCTTCTGAAAGTTCATTTTTAATCCCACTTCTTTACTCTTGTCAGCAAGTTCCTGGATCATACTCTGCAGCTCTGATGGGGTAGTTGCAAAAATGACTACGTCATCAGCAAAGCGAAGGTGGGTTAGATAATCTCCATTAATCTTTATCCCCTTGTTTTCCCAGCTCAGCGACTGAAAAACACCCTCCAATGTGGCATTAAAGAGCTTCGGAGATATGGTGTCACCTTGTCTCACTCCCTTTCCAATTTTTACGTGTGTTGTATTTTCAAACAGCCTAATCTTTGCACTTGCATTTTCATAGATGTTATTAATAATATTAATGTATGCATCTTCAATACCGCAGGTTTTCAGAGCCATTGTAACTGCTGATGGTTTCACCGAATCAAAGGCTTTTTCATAATCGATAAAAGCCATGCACAATGGAAGTTCATATTCCCTCGCTCTTTCAATTAGTTCTCTCAGCACGTGGATATGATCTATTGTGCTGTAGCCACTCCTGAATCCAGCTTGTTCTCTTGGTTGAGCCATGTCCAGTGTTACCTTCAAGCGGTGTGAAAGAACTTTAGTGAAGATTTTATAAACTACTGATAGGAGGCTGATAGGTCTGTAGTTTCCGAGATCCTCAATGTCACCTTTCTTATGTAGCAGGATCATTGTAGCGGTGTTCCAATCCTCAGGAATCTTTCCTTCATTAAGGCATCGAGTGAAAATTTGGGCGAGTACTGTTTCGATTTCTCCACTTGCTTCTTGTATGATGTCTACAGTAATTCCATCTTCTCCTGGAGCTTTTCCTCGCTTCATGTTCTTGATTGCATGTGCAACTTCTGCTGGAAGGACTGGAGGAACTCTGGTACTGGTATCTTTCATGATGTCTGGAGTGCATATATCATCCCTTTCATATAATTTGGAGTAGAAATCTTTCACTCTTGTCAAAATTTCGCCTCTATTTCTTGTTACAGAACCATCTTCTTTTCTCAGTGCCATAATCTGTTTTCTTCCCTTACTGAGATGTCCCTTTGCTATCTTTAGGCTTTGGTTGTTTTCAATTGCTTTCCTCACTAGTTCACAGTTGAATTTCCTTACGTCTTCAGTGATACTTTTTCTTACTGTCTTGCATAGCTCTATATATTCCACTTTGGAAGTCACATCTTCTTTAGTTGTTCTCATCTCTCTTCTTTTTTGCATCAACATTTTGGTTTTTCCTGATAATTTGTTCACATGCAACTTGTTCTTAGACCCAGCCAATTTTGTTGCTGTTTCCATAAGAGCTTTGGTTACTTTTCTGTTAACTTCAGAGATGTCCACTTCTTCCGATGTTAGGCCTTCTAAAGCAGAGAACCTGTTCTTCAGTTCTAACTTGAAGGTATTATGGTGTTTTTTAAGGTTGGTTATGTCAATAGATTTTGTTTGTCTTATGAGCTTGCCACGTTCAAGTTTAGTGTTTAGGTGCATCTTACATCTCACCAATCTATGGTCACTACCTGTGTTGAACTTGTTTAGCACACTGCAGTCTTCTATGACGAATTTTTTGTTACACATAATAAAATCAATTTCACTTGTCGTCCCATTTGGATGTCTCCATGTCCATTTCCTGTGTGGCTTTTTCTTGAAGAAGGAGTTCAAGATGAAAAACCCTTCTGCCTCTGCAAACTCAACGAGAGTATTTCCACGCTGGTTTCTGTTGCCATGACCGAATTTACCTACTGAAGTTTCATTCTGTTGCCGTTGCCCTATTTTTGCATTGAAATCTCCCATAATTATTTTCAAGTGCTGCTTACCTTTATTATTTAGATGACAAATTTCCTCATAAAATTCTTCAATTTCTTCTTCAGGATGACTTGTGGTGGGTGCGTAAGTTTGAATAATCTGAGCCTGGTATCTTTTCGAGAGTTGGATAACAAGTCGTGCAGCTCTGTCAGAGGAACTTTCAACTTCTACAACTTTATCCTTCAGTTTCTTGTTTATTATAAATCCAACACCACTAGTTCTGCCAGTGTCTGTCCCACGATAGTAGAAGAGATGTCCACTTTTCAGTTCGATGAGATCTTCTCCTTTTCTCCTTACTTCACTTAGCCCCACGATGTCCCACTTGATCCTTTGCAGTTCCTCTTCCAATTCAAGAAGCCTTGAATCAGAAGATAGAGAGCGTCCATTGTAAGTAGCCAAGGTCAGCATCAGATGGCAGCCTAGTCCGGTTCTCCGGGGATTCTTAGCACCCTCTGCCTTCATGTCGCACTGGCCGCTGCCTTGGCCAGGTACATTCCCGCTGCCGGAGACTGAGGGCCAAGATTTAAGTTGTGGAATCATTTTGGAGGAGTTTGGCCATAACTCACCACGCTGGCCAAGCGGGTTGGTGAGTGTGGGATAGAATTTCCTCTAATCCCGATGGTATAGTTATACCGCTATGGGCGGTCGTCAGAGCCCCTTTAGTGGGAACAGGATGCACCACGAGAAGGCGGGGTTGACATTTGTCAAGGAGAGGCTGTGATGTTACGCATCACCTGACCTTACATCCCTATCATCATCATCATTGTCAACCATTATCAATCCACTGCTGGACGAAGGTCTCCCCAAGTTTCCTCCACAACGGTCTGTCTTGTGCCAGTCTCCTCCATGTCACCCCTGCATACTTTCGAATTTCATCCACCCATCTCCCATGTGGTCTTCTTCTGGGTCGTTTCCTGTCCCTTGGAATCCAATCTAAAATTTCAGCTGTCCATCGATGGTCTGTCCTTCTGGCAGTATGTCCAGCCCATTGCCATTTCAGGGATTTAACTCTGATCATGATGTCTTCCACTCTTGTCATTTTTCGGATCCACGAGTTCCTCTTCTTATCTCTCCTGGTTACACCAAGCATGCACCTCTCCATGCTTCTTTGAGTTGTCTGCAGCCTTTGTATGTCTCTTTTAGTTAAGGTCCACGTCTCTGCACCATACGTAAGCACTGGAAGGATGCATAGATCAAACACTTTTCTTTTAAGACATAATGGCATATTGCTCTTGAAAATTATGCTGTTTCTTCCAAAAGCTCTCCAGGCAAGTTTTGTACGCCGATTAATTTCTTCATCAATGTGACCCTCACTTGATATCTGCTGTCCAAGATAAACGTACGTGTCTGTTATCTCCAGCTTTTCTCCATCAATCGATAAATCTTCATTTCTTGTAAAAGCATTGAACATCACTTTTGTCTTCTGAAAGTTCATTTTTAATCCCACTTCTTTACTCTTGTCAGCAAGTTCCTGGATCATACTCTGCAGCTCTGATGGGGTAGTTGCAAAAATGACTACGTCATCAGCAAAACGAAGGTGGGTTAGATAATCTCCATTAATCTTTATCCCCTTGCTTTCCCAGCTCAGCGACTGAAAAACACCCTCCAATGTGGCATTAAAGAGCTTCGGAGATATGGTGTCACCTTGTCTCACTCCCTTTCCAATTTTTACGTGTGTTGTATTTTCAAACAGCCGAATCTTTGCACTTGCATTTTCATAGATGTTATTAATAATATTAATGTATGCATCTTCAATACCGCAGGTTTTCAGAGCCATTGTAACTGCTGATGGTTTCACCGAATCAAAGGCTTTTTCATAATCGATAAAAGCCATGCACAATGGAAGTTCATATTCCCTCGCTCTTTCAATTAGTTCTCTCAGCACGTGGATATGATCTATTGTGCTGTAGCCACTCCTGAATCCAGCTTGTTCTCTCGGTTGAGCCATGTCCAGTGTTACCTTCAAGCGGTGTGAAAGAACTTTAGTGAAGATTTTATAAACTACTGATAGGAGGCTGATAGGTCTGTAGTTTCCGAGATCTTCAATGTCACCTTTCTTATGTAGTAGGATCATTGTAGCGGTGTTCCAATCCTCAGGAATCTTTCCTTCATTAAGGCATCGAGTGAAAATTTGGGCGAGTACTGTTTCGATTTCTCCACTTGCTTCTTGTATGATGTCTACAGTAATTCCATCTTCTCCTGGAGCTTTTCCTCGCTTCATGTTCTTGATTGCATGTGCAACTTCTGCTGGAAGGACTGGAGGAACTCTGGTACTGGTATCTTTCATGATGTCTGGAGTGCATGTATCATCCCTTTCATATAATTTGGAGTAGAAATCTTTCACTCTTGTCAAAATTTCGCCTCTATTTCTTGTTACAGAACCATCTTCTTTTCTCAGTGCCATAATCTGTTTTCTTCCCTTACTGAGATGTCCCTTTGCCAATTTTAGGCTTTGGTTGTTTTCAATTGCTTTCCTCACTAGTTCACAGTTGAATTTCCTTACGTCTTCAGTGATACTTTTTCTTACTGTCTTGCATAGCTCTATATATTCCACTTTGGAAGTCACATCTTCTTTAGTTGTCCTCATCTCTCTTCTTTTTTGCATCAACATTTTGGTTTTTCCTGATAATTTGTTCACATGCAACTTGTTCTTAGACCCAGCTAATTTTGTTGCTGTTTCCATAAGAGCTTTGGTTACTTTTCTGTTAACTTCAGAGATGTCCACTTCTTCCGATGTTAGGCCATCTAAAGCAGAGAACCTGTTCTTCAGTTCTAACTTGAAGGTATTATGGTGTTTTTTAAGGTTGGTTATGTCAATAGATTTTGTTTGTCATATGAGCTTGCCACGTTCAAGTTTAGTGTTGAGGTGCATCTTACATCTCACCAATCTATGGTCACTACCTGTGTTGAACTTGTTTAGCACACTGCAGTCTTCTATGACGAATTTTTTGTTACACATAATAAAATCAATTTCACTTGTCGTCCCATTTGGATGTCTCCATGTCCATTTCCTGTGTGGCTTTTTCTTGAAGAAGGAGTTCAAGATGAAAAACCCTTCTGCCTCTGCAAACTCAACGAGAGTATTTCCACGCTGGTTTCTGTTGCCATGACCGAATTTACCTACTGAAGTTTCATTCTGTTGCCGTTGCCCTATTTTTGCATTGAAATCTCCCATAATTATTTTCAAGTGCTGCTTACCTTTATTATTTAGACGACAAATTTCCTCATAAAATTCTTCAATTTCTTCTTCAGGATGACTTGTGGTGGGTGCATAAGTTTGAATAATCTGAGCCTGGTATCTTTTCGAGAGTTGGATAACAAGTCGTGCAGCTCTGTCAGAGGAACTTTCAACTTCTACAACTTTATCCTTCAGTTTCTTGTTTATTATAAATCCAACACCACTAGTTCTGCCAGTATCTGTCCCACGATAGTAGAAGAGATGTCCACTTTTCAGTTCGATGAGATCTTCTCCTTTTCTCCTTACCTCACTTAGCCCCACGATGTCCCACTTGATCCTTTGTAGTTCCTCTTCCAATTCAAGAAGCCTTGAATCAGAAGATAGGGAGCGTCCATTGTAAGTAGCCAAGGTCAGCATCAGATGGCAGCCTAGTCCGGTCCTCCGGGGATTCTTAGCACCCTCTGCCTTCATGTCGCACTGGCCGCTGCCTTGGCCAGGTACATTCCAGCTGCCGGAGACTGAGGGCCAAGATTTAAGTTGTGGAATCATTTTATAGGGGTTTGGCCATAACTCACCACGCTGGCCAAGCGGGTTGGTGAGTGTGGGATAGAATTTCCTCTAATCCCGATGGTATAGTTATACCGCTATGGGCGGTCGTCAGAGCCCCTTTAGTGGGAACAGGATGCACCACGAGAAGGCGGGGTTGACAGTTGTCAAGGAGAGGCTGTGGTGTTACGCATCACCTGACCTTACATCCCACATCCCTATATATATATATATCGAAATTCACTGCTTGCAAAGTTTTCCCACGGTAAGAAAAGAAAGGTGGCAACACTCATTGTCACAGCTGTAATGCTTGGTTTCGAAATGACATTTTGCCATATCACCAGCAAAGCACTTAAGATGACTTTTTGTACTTGGTGATAAAAATGGATTAATTATACATACTATGTAATAGTAGCATACAAGAAAATGTACTACCTGCATATTTGTATCTACTATAATGAGGTTGGAACACAAACTTTTTGAGCAATACTCACAGCATACTGAAAAATATGAAGTATGGCTAAGCATTTACTTATCTTAAACCATTCAGATGTAAAAATAATGAGAAAAGAGGAATGGTTGCTGATGTTGTATTATACAGTTGGTTGCTGATGTTATACAGTGAGAATTTTTGCTGCCAAAAAAACTGTTCAGTTTTAGACCTGACTTAGGAAAGAGCAGCTTGAGGTGACAACAGTATCTTTTCCCACCTGCATGTCCACCTACACGAAGTGGTGCAAAACTCCAACATAATTTAATGCTGAATTGCTATAAATGGTCTTCACCAATTTGGATCCATTGCATGAGTTTCTGCTAATATATTGCCGTGCATATCACTAATGACCTTCAGCTCATCTTGCCAGTGGCATCTCCTTTCATATGTAGCATCTGTCGGGCAAACTTGCAGCATAACACACATTTAGAACTTCTCAATAGTTTTATTAACTTTGTCATCTACAGAAATGCCTAGCTCAGGTGTAATAAATATCAGCACTACCAGTCTTGTTGTTCCACCAAACACATCTGTCCCCCTGACATGCACTATTTTTTCTGCTCTCAACTTTCACATCTGACACTTGATGTCGTAAGGCCATCCACATGCAACTCTCACTGTAATTTCAGAGGTAGGTCTGGATACTCTCCATTACGTGCAGAATTTTTTTCTTTTCCAAACAGTTACGTTTAGAAACTACCCATCTCAAAAATTCTCTGCCTCATCAAGTGATTAAAATCCATTGGTTATCGCAAGATTTTTCCTGGAGCCAAACTATTGATCTTGTTTGGTATTTTCCTCAGAATCACTCATTTTTATTACTGAACGTTTATCGTCATTCTAAATTTTGTTTCTATAGCACAAGCTATGTACTATCGACAGAAAACCACTAATACCACCTGCCTCAAGATTAATCATCAAATTACTTTACCTGTGTGAAAGAAAGGAAGGAAGGTGCATACAAACTGGGGCTTTCTTTTCACATCTTAGAGTTAACTTCAAACTACATATTGGTACTTTGGGGGGTGGGGGGTGGAGGTTTAATGACTACCGTGAGCAACTCTTTGGGCAATAAGCAGTCACCGGTTCCTAATTTAGGTCCACTTGCTCTAGGGAAGGAAGAGAGCCAGTGCTGTAAGACAAACACAACATACATGCCTCTCCGGGATTCAAACCCGGACCCTTCTCAGATGAATGGTCGCCAGCGCTTAGACCACTGTGCCACCAGGGTGGCTGTACTTCTTTGATCATTGATATCATTCTTTCACACCATAGCTTTTGAACAACTTGTTCCAAAGAACTCTATCAAAACCAAATTCAGCAACTTCATATATACATTTCGATTCATCCTGTGAAACTTTTCAGTGAGCTGTTTTGGTAAGCATAAATATACAAGTCCGTAGTTATTAATGACTTAATGCCGTTGTTAAATTACGTGGCTATCAGAATGCTTTAATATAACATCAGAGTATAATTACCCGTGGTTTAATTTACTGTATCACACGTTAATATCAGTTCTAATCATCAAGAATCAAAGTTGTACTTTCTAGAAACTTTGTAATGAACACAAGTTTGATTTTATTATTTACCGTTGTCCTGTCTTTTGATAATAAGGCTTAAACCTCATTAACATAGAGAACCATCATTGTTAAGTGTTTCTTTTAGCTAAAGAACCTTGATGAAATCCAGGAATGTGAAGTTTTGACATCGTCTTCTTGACGTGTTATTCCTCATACCAGTTTCAGCTTTCGAAGTTATAAGCCTTCTTCAGTGAGTTTTTTGTGCTAACATTTTAGTACTTGATGTTATTAGGCGCTCAACTGCGGCCATAATGACGATCTTTTTTCTTAGTTTTGTTGTCGTCTGCGTTCAAATGTCTCTCCTTGTGTTAGATATATAGCGTAGCTGTCTATTTTTGTGGATAAATATTTTCGTAATTCTTTTACTTTTTGTTATCATTTTTTTGTTTTTGTTTTTTCTCTTGCTCTATGAGGATTTTCCATGCAACGGGCAATTCAACAGGAGTGTTATTGTTGCAATTATTTTCACCCATTTTCTCAATTAAAACTGCTTCTGTCAAAAGTTTTTTTATGTGTGTCATGCATTGTTAAGATTTTTGACTCGTGCCAGCATGGGATAGCATTGTTTTGCACACAGTGTTGTATTAAAGCAGTTTTTTCTTCCTTTTTGCTCCAGTTTTTGAGGTGCTCGTGTAGGCGAGTTTGGAAACATGAAAACTTATTTTTGTGCTACCTATAGGAGATCTGCTTGGTTATTTTCTACTTTTTTGGTGGGAATAGCATATACACCTGCTGTGTTTAAAATTGATTTTTTGCTATTGTTGGTTAGCAGTTGTGATATATGATAGTTTGTTTGATTCAGCTAGCTGAATCAAAATAATTGCAACAATGATTCAGCTAGCTGAATCAAACTAAATTTAGAGCTAGCTGAATCAAACAATGATATATCACAACTGTTAACCAACAATAGCAAAAAATCAATTTTAAACACAGCAGGTGTATACGCCATTTCCACCAAAAAAGCAGAAAATAACCAAGCAGATCTCCTATACAAAGATAGCACAAAAAGATGTTTCCAAACTTGCCTACATGAGCACCTCAAAAACTGGAGCAAAAAGCAAGAAAAAAACTGCTTTAATACAACACTGTGCAAAACAACGCATGACACACATAAAAAACTTTTGACAGCAGAAGCAGTTTTAATTGAGGAAACATGAGAAAATAATTGCAACAATAACACCCCAGTAGACTTACCCTTTGCACGGAAATTCCTCACACAGCAAGAGAAAAAACAAAAACAAAAAAGGATAACAGAAAGTAAAAGAATTACGAAAAGATTTATCCCCCAAAATAGACTTTAAAGACTAAAAAAAAATCGATAGATGGCAACGCTATATATCTAACACAAGGAGAGACATTTGAATGCAGACAGCAACAAAACTAAGAAAAAAGATCGTCATTATGGCCGCAGCTAAGCGCCTAATAACATCAAGTACTAAAATGTTACCCACAAAAATCTCACTGAAGGAGGCTTATACATCGAAAGCTGAAACTGGTATGATTAATAGTATGTTAAGAAGACTATGCCAATACTTCACATTCCTGGATTTCATCAAGGTAACCATTAACTGTTCTTTGGCTAAAAGAAACATATTAACGTGTGATACAGTAAGTTAAACCACGAGTAATTATACTCTGACATTATATTAAAGCATAAATATACAAGGCTGAAACAAAAAATAAGGGCAATTTGTGCATTGAACTGATTAGCTTCAATGTGAGTGAATGTACCTTAATAGCACATTGTGTTCTCCAGGTTTTGTTTATGCAATACTTATTTACAGTTTTGATGTTTAAACTGATTTCTTGAAATAACATCTTACACCTCTTGAAATGTTTTACCATTTAGTTAGACTACTTGCTGTGCACTTTTTGCAATTATCAAACAGAAATCTGTTTTCAGTTAGTATTTGACTTTTTTTTTTTTTTTTTTTTTTTTTGTAGGATGAAACACTTCAGAGCTCTAGTGTCAACAATGTTTAAAGAGCATTATACGCAGAGTCTTCCTATTCTTGAAGTAGTGAATTATGTAACTGAACACAGTGCAGAAGATCCATTTACTCCTGAAGAGATTAATGTTGCTCTTAAAATAATGATGGATGCTAACCAAGTGATGTTAGCAGATAATATTGTTTTCCTCATTTAAATGTTTTAGTGGAAATATGGTGCTATTTCTACTAAAGAAAAAATATTTTTGTATTACAGATATATTTGTACCATAGCTTTTATATATTTTTGCCTATTTGTTGTTCATATTGACTTTCATAAAATGAAGACAGTGCATGTAAATTACACTGTAATCTTCTTTTAATAAAATGTTCAATTTGAAAGAATTGCTCACGATTCAATAATCTGTGTGTGTTTCTGTCCCTGAAGAACAGGGTTGATCCACAGTTGTCTTCCGAGGCATTAGGGTGTAATCAGTTAAAACTGTCACTGCTGAACTGTGTTGGCTATTGCGATATTTGCCTAATAAACCCTATTTACTTATAAGTGTGGAACAGTGTTAATTATTTGGGGGGGAGTAATTATGTTCTGAGTGATGCTAAGGTATAATGTTTGTTACTAACTGGCAACTTTTTATGGAAACTTTTACAGCAATGCAGTTCAAACTCCCCCCGTCCCAAGTATTTGAACTAAAAGGAGCTTTTATATATGTATATATAATGAGAATTAACTCGTGAGTGACTACCAGCAAGATTCTGAATGACAGCAGGAGTAGAACTCAACTAAATACGAGGGGTGATCAAAAACTATCAAGACCGCGTGCATAACTGTTAAATGAAGTGGCGAAGCAGAGTTCTGTTTGGCAGTGACCTTGGAACCTACTGCACATGTACCTGCAGAGAGAAAGCTGTTGGCCAGTTGTTTGGAGTCTAGTCTGATCGGCGTGTCACTTTAACAATGTCTGATGAGCTGGGGGTCTTCCATTGAAAGTTATCATTTCTGGCCAATTACAAGTCAATGGCTTCAGACAGTCGAGTTTCCTTTTGCTCATCTGAGAGGACTTTAAAAAAATTTGCAGACACACGCCTCATCCCCAAATCTTCAGTAAGCATTGCCTGTATTGATCCAAAATTAAGGCGCCAGCAAGTTCTCTGATGGTAATTCTGCAATTTACTCTCACAGCTGAATAGACTTCTTGGACATATCTTTCATTCCTGCTTGTTGAGGGCCTTCCATAATGATTGTCACTTTGGGCACTTTCGTGACCATTTTCAAAACGTTTGTACCAGCCATACACTTGTGGATGGCTCATGCAACGCTCATCGTACACTCTCAGTAACTTGTCATACGTTTCTTTGCAAGACTTCCCAAGTTTCTGACAGAAATGCATTGCTCAACTTTCTCGGATATTATTAATGCGGCATGCTGATCACACTAGACTCCAAACAACTGGCCGTAGCACAAAAGGCTCTGCGCCAACAGCTTTCTCGTGGCAGGCGTGTGTGCAATAGGTTCCAAGGTCACAGCCTGCCACCGCTCCATTTAACAGTTATGCATGCAGTCTCAATATTTTTTTGATAGCTGCTTGTATAAATCTTCACATATTTAAATATTAAGGCAGGGCTTTCAAAAGTATGGGTCACAGAGAAATTCGGCACTTGCTTCAACTGGGCAAAAGTGCTACAGAAAGTTTCAAATTATGAAGCAAGTGTGTTGAGAATTTTCTATCTCGTGCATATTTTCAAGGAGCATAAATGTTTTTGCATGGAAAAAGAATTGGTGAAAGATGGTGATCATTCGGTCCCAGGAAAAACTGTTTGAATGCCAAATTCAATTGAAAAGTGCAGGTAATCATGACCAATTACTATAGTGTAAGGCTCCAACTAATTTCAGATTACCTGTGCATTAATAGGAAAACTATTCGGCAAATAATTAATTACCCAGGGCTTGAAGAAAAAGATTTGTGCTCTGTTTGTTCTACATTCATTAGCAGATGAGCAACAACAGTTGCAGGTTGAACACTAGATAACTCGTTAAAACCAAACCAAACTTCATGAATTTGGTCGGTACAGGTGACAAGAATACAGTGTTTTAAACACAATCACCCCCAAGAAGTGAGAAAATGTGGAGTAGAAATCTGCAAACTCTCCCAAAGCCGAAAAAGATCAAAAATAAAGACAATGATCAACGTGTTCTATGATAGAGAGGGAATTGTCCACAGAGTTCATACCCAATTTCCAAAGTGTTACTGCTGCATACTGTAGACATATTGAAATGCCTGTTGTAGAGTATCATGTGCAGCCGCAGTATTGGAGAAGATGGGAGTTCACAACGGTGCACCAAGCCACAGGGCTCATTTGGGAGTTTTTGCCAGCAAAAATGTCTGCATATTGTTGCACGCTCTGTATTCCCCTGACTTAGGTGATTGTCACTTTTTGTTGCAGAAGCTCAAGGCTGTTATTTTGATGCTGTTGACCACATTCAAAGAGTTGTGTGTAAAACAATGAAGAGTATATATAGCACATGAGTCTTCCACCAGTCAGAGTCACTTTATGCAGTGTGGGGTCATGGAAGGAAGTTACTTTGAATAAACCAAGGTTAGTTTACTCCTACAGGGGTGCATTATTTTTTTCTAGCACCAGTTTCACATTCCAACTGCCATACTGAAACCCAAGTTTATAAAGTCTTAACTTCCCAGGATGCCCTGTATACATATAGCGTAATTTAAAATAAAATGGGCCTGCTACTTCAATATAATTGATGAGTGAATACAATCTGAACCCTACCAGTTCTCCTTCCATTTCTGCCATGCCTCCTCTCGCCAGAAGTCAGCATTTTGTAAACTTGAAATCTTTCTGCCTTCACATCAGGTCCATGTTCAGGAAGAAGCGACTCAAACCTCTCTCTCCTTTCTTAGTTCGTCACCATTGTTATACCTCTTTTAGCAGGTAATCGGTCAGAAAGGATTAATGTTATGCAACGCCTTAAATAGCCACTTTGAATAACAAAGCTAAGCAACGTTTTCTGATGTGTGCGAGTTTACTCGTTCAAGCCCAAGGAGGTTAGAATAAGATATCTGGAGGTGACCTTATCAATGGGACAGTATTACTTTTCATGAATCATATAAATGTGAATGGCAGCCATTAAAGCGTGGGAAAGCTGGTGGTTTTCAAGGCTATTTGCAATGCAATTTGTGTTGGCCAAATCACATTCTTTTGTTGCCAATGTTTCTAATTTTGCATCGTAACTTGCTGCTGATATGTGAGAAAATGCTGGTTTTATAAAATTCTTAATTATTTTGAGACTGGTCTGTGGCTTCTGATCATTTGTTTAAGATAGGTCTGAGTTCGAATCCCTGCCAGGCACGGATGTTGTGTTTGTCTTACCGCACCAGCTCCCTCCCTTCCCTGGAACCAGTACCCCTAAATCAGGGACAGGCAACTGCGTATAGTCCATTAAGTTGATCATGGTGGTTGTTAAACCCCTAATAAAAAAAATTCAAAAATACACAGCTGAAACTGCATAAAAATTGTACAGTATAGTGTAAACAACATCAAATTCCCACACTTTGTGGCATCACGGTTAAGAGATCCAGGGCATCTCCAGAAGTCTTGTTCTAACCTCCTTGAGCATACACTGAAAGGATAAATTACTATGTACACCCCGGTGAAAATATGCAGGACAGCAGCAAATTGTGATGTGCAGGAAAACTGGTTGGAGCTATAAATAGAGTGGGTCAGTATGCACAGGAATACATTCCATCAAGTGCCAAAATGGGTTGAGGACAAGACTTAAGTGAGTTTGATCGAGGTCAAGTCATGGGAGCCAGGAAGGCCGGATGTTCAATCAGCGCAATGGCGAAACTGTTAGGAATTCTGTGACAAACCATAGCAAGTGTACGTGAAAGCTATTGAAGATCTGAAAGTAATCAAAACAAACCACCAAAGACCCAACGGACAATATTATTAAACATTTGGCTATTTAAAAACCACAGTAATCTACCACAAGAAGTTAAAACCAGAGCAATACTTCCTATAGGAGCAACTATTCCTCACATTTTTGGAAAAATAAAACCCCACAAAAACGATAGCCCAATCATACCTATTGTGAACAAAAAAAAAGCACAGCACCAACCATCAACTTAGAGAAAGCGCTTTTCCAATTTCTGAAGCCTTTCTACTATAACCACCCTTACAGTATCAATAACTCAACAAAAGTTATAGATAATTTGAAAAAGATTAGCAACACTAATTTCCTTATGTACAACCTTGGTATCATTTCACTTTATCCCAACACTCCAGTGGATAAGGCAATTGAGCTAATCAACAAAAAGCTAACCGCCGAATTAACTAACGATAAGGAAAGAATCGGCATCATAAAGGCATTAGAATTCATCAACAATAACAACTTTTTCTCTTTCAACAATGTGATATATAAACAGCAATTTGGCACTCCTATGGGTTCTCTACTGTCTGGTTTATTAGCCAAAGTTGTATTACAAGACCTTGAAAATAATTTACTCAGACCAAATAATGACATTCCTCTATTATACTCTAGATATGTTTGATGACATCTTATTACTTTGGCAGTATTCTGAATCCAAGTTAACCTCTTTTATGGATAAGTTCAACAACTATTACAAAAGTATGAAAATCACCATTGAAAAAGAAGAAAATAACCAACTCCATTTTTTAGATATTTTTTTAATTAAAAACCACCAAAAGTTAGATTATTCTGTTTACAGAAAATCTACGTATATTCCTACAATCATTCCCCAGGACTCCAACCATCCATGGAAACATAAAACAGCTGCTTTTCGTTTCTTTATACAAAGAGCTATCTCTCACTCTTCTAACAAGTCTGCTGAACTTAAAGAAATAGAATGGATTGTCAACATTGCACAAGAATTTGGATACATCAACAAGAAACTGATCACCTCAATGTTTAGAGATATCAGAACCCCTAAAAAATCTACCGGAACAACCAAAGAAAAAGACAATACTGTGGCAAATTACCGACAATACAACGTATTAACAACATCCGTAGAAAAAAATGCAACAAATACAATTTTGAGCTAGCTGAATCAAACTATAATATATCACAACTGCTAACCAACAATAGCAAAAAAATCAGTTTTAAACTCAGCAGGTGTATACGCCATTCCCATTAAAAAAGCAGAAAATAGCCAAGCAGATCTCCTATGCATAGGTAGCACAAAAAGACGTTTCCAAACTTGCCTACACAAGCACCTCAAAAACTGGAACAAAAAGGAAAAGAAGACTGCTTTAATACAACACTGTGCAAAACAATGCTATCCCATGCTGGCATGAATCTAAAATGGTAACAACGCATAACACGCATAAAAAACTTTTGACCGCAGAAGCAGTTTTAATTGAGAAAACGCGTGAAAGTAATTGCAACATTAACACTCCTATTGAATTGCCCTTTGCATGGAAAATCCTCATAGAGCAAGAGAAAAAACAAAAACAAAAACAAAAAACATAACAGAAAGTAAAAGAATTATGAAAAGATTTATCCACAATAAAGAACGATAGATGGGAATGCTATATATCGAACACTAGGAGAGACATTTGAACGTAGACAGCAACAAAACTATGAAAAAACATCATCATTCAGCCGCAGCTAAGCACCTAATAACATCAAGTACTAAAACGATAGCGCAAAAACTCACTGAAGAAGGCTTATACTTCAAAAGCTGAAACCGGTATGAGAAATAATACGTTAAGAAGACGATGCCGCGCTTCACATTCCTGGATTTCATCAAGGTAACCATTAACTGTTCTTTGGCTTAAAAGAAACACTTAACCTCAATGACATCGATAACCATAACTGTTAAGCCTATTACCGAAGGACAGTAAATAATAACATCAAATTTATGTTTATCAAAAAATTTCTGGAAATAATGAAGTACAACTTTGATTCTTGACGATTAAAACCAATATTAATGTGTGAAACAGTAAATTAAACCTTGAAACAAGACCTTATACTCTTATTTTACTGTGACAGTAAATTAAAACGTTATGATAACCACGTAATCCAACAACAGCATTTAATCGTTAATTACTACGGACCAAAACCGCTAACAGTCGGATGAAATGTGGCCGTAAAAATGCATTGGATGATCAAGGGCTCCGACTATTGGCTCACATCGTACAGACGAATCTGAAGGCTTGTTTGCAGCAAATCACGTCACAATTTGATGAAGGAGTATCCACAAGCCTATGCTCAAAGAGAATCCATCGGCACATGGCACAACTTGGCTGGGGAAGTTGATGACCTCATCATGTCCCGATGTTAACAGCACAGCATCACATGATTTGGCTGCCGTTCGCGAAGGCCCATCGAAACTGGAGCATGAATGATTGGAAACATGTCGTGGTCTGACGAATCTTGTTTCACACTGTATCGTGCCGATGGCAGGCA
The DNA here is from genome assembly GCA_039090855.1 of Macrothele yani. Taxonomy (NCBI): domain Eukaryota; kingdom Metazoa; phylum Arthropoda; class Arachnida; order Araneae; family Macrothelidae; genus Macrothele; species Macrothele yani. The sequence goes on along the minus strand of CM077016.1, from coordinate 66,266,826 downwards.
GCATGTGTGGTGTATACCACACAAAGCTATGGACCCCACATTCCAAGTTGGGGTACTACCGGCCGGTGGAAGCTGTGTAACTGTTTGGGCAGTATTCACGTGATCCGGCCTGGGTCTCTCGGTACCTCCAGAGTCTTTCGTCACTGGTTCCAGCTATGTGCAGCCCCTGACCGACCATCTCGACCCTTTCATTATGTGCTTCAGTCCGAACCAAGTTCCGATCTTTCAACAGGACAGCGCTCCACCCTATTGGTCCCGGCTAGTGACCGACTGGTTCCATGAGCTTACCACACTCGCATGGCCCCCTCGCTCACCGGGCATCAACCTCATAGAGAATTTATGGGACATACTGGAACGAGCTGTTTGTGATCAACCATCCCCACCTACATCTCTGCTTGCTCTACTCCATGCACTCTTAAATTGTTGGTCAGCGATACCCGAGTGTGTATTTCGGAACCTCATTGCATCTGTACCATGATGTTTGGATGTTGTCCTGGGTGCAAAAGGTGGTGCCACATGCTATTAGGTGGGTGTACATAATAATTTGTCCTTTTAGTGTACTGACCAGAGGTCCCGAATTCTTGAGGACAATCCTTGAATTTAGTTTATCATCCCCCAAATCATCCGAATCTTTGGGGACAGCAAATAGTCCTCAAATTTTGATGTTTTTACTCAAGTGCCCTTCAATTTACAATTCATCATTTGCTCGTTACATTTTTAAGAAAAATGCGCTAAAAATAGCTTTCATTGTAGTCATCTGCCAACACGCTTGCATGCCACCCCAGTGGCGCAGAACTTTGGACTGGAATCCAGATGAATTGTTACTTTTGACTGTACTTGCTCTTAATTCAGCACATGTACCTAAGGTAAAGCATTTCACCTTTGCTAATAAGTTCTCTCCATCATAGCTCTGCTTTGTCAGTGCAAATTGCCAACATTCTACAAGATATTTTCATCTAAGATAAAAAATTTCATATGTAATATCACACTAAAAAAAACTACTGTTTTGTGACTAAAAAAATCATGAAATACTATTAAAAAGCACCAATCACTTACCCTAAAGATCATGGTAATTTCCATCGACTACACACTTCCAGCACGTCAATTATCGTAATGTTGTTGGCCTTCAAAGGTTTACAGACATCTTGCTTACGATTCCTTCTTCCGGGGATGAAACATTGTATTTTTTTTTTAAGCCATATGAGATGTAACTATAAGCTTGTCAATTCCATAAAAACCACACAAACATACTACTCATTCATTCAATTCAATTAAAAAACTATGTACATATTTACACAACCTTACATTCCTAGGTGGTTAAACCTTTGTCAACTGTGAGTAACAAAATGCTCCATCTGTTTCAAAACCCCTGCCACTCCCAATGCAAGTGTCACACTCATTCAGCCCCTCACACACAATCCTCTAGCGCTTTCAACAGATTACTGTCGTCATCAGGAGGCAGGTGTGTTTCACCCGCCCACCACAGCTCAATACCTTAAAAGTGCAAATATAATTAAAAATCATATTTGAGTACAAGTGTGTTCCCCAAATGATCTGCCGATTTGGGCACACCACGCCATTTTGTCCTCAGATCAGTGTTCCAATATACATACATATACCGATGAGCCATTACATTATGACCACCTACCTAATCGGCTGTAGGACCCCCTAAAAGCTTACAAAACAGTGGCCACTTGGCGAGGCATCGACTCGATGAGGTGGTGATAGGTATCCTGGGGTATCTGGTACCATAATGTCAACAGCAGGTCCTCCAGGTTTCCGTACATTGGAGGGGGGTAGCGTGAACCTGCTTCTCCAAGTCAAACCACAAAAATGTTTGATTGGGTTCATGACAAGTGAATATGGAGGTCGGCATTAACAGAAAGTCATCAGCATGTTGCTTGAACCACTCCTTGACGATTCTGGCAGCGAGGCATGGCGCATTATCTTGTTGGTAATGGCCATCACCAGCAGGGAACACAGTTGCCATGAATGGGTGAACTTGAGATCTGCAATGATGTTCAGATACCTGACAACCGTCAGGGAGTGTGCTATTGGGATAATGGGGCCTAAAGTGTCCCAAGAAAACATCGCCCACAGCATAACTCCGCCACTGCCTTCGTGTTTCTGCCTGACAGTGCATCCAGGTGTCATAGCCTCCGTTAGTAATCAGCGTATCCACGCTCGGCTGTCTACACGATGCACCAGGAATCTTGATTCGTCAGACCAGACCGCTTTCTTCCAATCATCCACGGTCCAATCTCGATGATCTTGGGCCCATTTCATGCGTTGTTTACGATGACGTGCTGTGAGCCTGGGACCCAGCTGGGTCTTTTGCTACGCGGGCCCATACGCAGAAGGCTGTGATGAACTGTGTGCTGTGACACATTGCTCTGATTACCACTGTTGTAGCTGCGTGTGGTTTGTCGCACTGTGACCTTGCCATCGCTGTGAACAATGCGCGACAGTCTCTGCTCCCTCTGGCATCAATGAGCTGCGGACGACACACCGCTGGACGATGGTTCATCATTTGGCCATCTGTGTACCATTTTTGATACGTACTCACTACAGCAGCATGTGAACAACCCACAACCTGCGGCGTTTCCAAGATCGTAGTTCTGAGGCGCCGTGCCATCACAATTTGTCTTTTATCAAACTCCGATAAATCGGCAGCTTTTCCCATTCTGACTCCAAACACACTATCTACTAACCGGAAGCTGGTCCATGGGTTGTATATATACTGCTCTGTGAACTTCACCTGTGCCACTGTTAGGTCTCTAGGCTGGGGGTGGTCATAATGTAATGGCTCATCGGTGTACATAGCACTGAGCTGTTCTCCGAGATTCAGAGGTTAGCTCCTCAAAGAAATACAAACCACCAGATAAATTTTTAACTGATTATATACTTACTGTTGCTGAATCAAACTTCTCCATTTACAGCGATCTTGGCACACAACATGGACTTCACTGACATCCATCACACGACGTACAGAAGACCTGTACTTCATACTCAATCTTTTTCTCATGCAGACACTCTTGAATCTGATCCTCCCATGACTTCCTTGGCCTTCCTCTGCCTTTCTTTCCTACCACATGGGCTGAAATTTGTTTCTTAGTAAGCATCTCATCACTCATTCTTTCAACATGGCCAAACCACCTAAGAAAATTAGTTTCCACTTTGCTTACATTTTGCTTCACATTACACTACTACAACACATCCTCATTCCTCACAGAATCAGAACGTATCTTGCCACAAATGCCCTGTAAGTAATGCATTTCTCCAGCACACATATGACTCCTATGTTTCTTCTGTAGTACCCAGGTTTCACTGCCATACATCAGAGTAGGAACAATTACGCTTTCATACACAGCCATTCGGGACTCTCTTGAGAATCCATCATTCCTGTGAAAACTTTCTAAAGCAGCTATGGCTCTCAATGAAGAATTCAGTCATCTACTAATTTCGCCATGTAATTGTTCTCTCTGTCAAACATGCTTCCTAAATACAAACTCATTCACCTGGTCAATCACTGTGCTATTTAGACTTATATTATGTTCAGTGATAACCAGTGGCGAAGCGGGACTTTGTAAGTAAGGGAAGCAGTGCAGTAAATATGCGATAAATAGGTGGCAAAAGTGATATGAATGAAAATTTTTAATAGTTAAAATCAGCAAGTGACCCGTAGTTTATATGCTACGTTGGCAATAAGGCACGGCAGAAAGCATCTGCGACCATGCGCGGTACCACCAAAAAGAAATGTCTATGTAGAAGTTCAAATGCAAAGATTTATTTTAAAAATGTTCAGTGAAAATGTTGATAGGGAAAGAAACTTGTTTACTCTCACAACAAAAATAATTAAAAACGAAAAAGAATTGGGTTTTGCTTCCATACAGCCTGCACAAATTAAATGTCTTAATAATCATCCAAAAGAATGGAAACGAACTTACCTGATTGTATTTGTTTATTTGTACACAAGGCTGATTCTCCTCTCAGTTTTTGCAAATTCATTAATCATATCATCCTGAAAACCAGGCTTCTTCTGAATTTTGCACAAAAGTTGCTTCTCAATGCTCAAGAGTACTAAAACTGAAAGTCGTTCTTGTCGTTGAGAATTACGTAAGTAAGTTTTTATTCATTTCAGAGCAGAAAACGACCTTTCAGCGGAAGCACTTGTTACAGGAATTGTTAAAAACAGTTCACGTAGTCTATTTACTTCTGGGAAAATGTCACTTAGATCGAAAGTTTTTAAATGGTGATATAATCCCGCTACATTGTGTTTCGTGAGATCATTTGTCTTATAAACAATGCTTAACTCACTTCTAAGTCGAACAAAGCCAAAGAATTTGCCATAGCATTCTCTGAGGCACTTGAAGCTACCTTCATGAAAGGTTATACAATATTGCAAGAACTGTTGTGCATTTAGCAATGCCAAAAATTTCAGCTTATATGTGTCCGAAAATCTGCGAGATATGTTCTCCGGAATAACATCGATTATTTCAAAAAAAAAATTCCCCTGTAAGATTTTTTTTTGTCAGCATCACATAAAGAATCAATTCGTAATCGTTTATGAGGTTGAAGATCAGAAGCGTCTGCAGCAACTTTTTCCCACATAGAATCAAAATTATCTCTTGTAGAAATGTAAAAAAATATTCAATTTTTTTGGTGCAATAACTGATATCAAAAATTTTCTTTTGCAGTATTTGAAAAAGAGAGTCACACATAGGAAATAGTGGAAAACACATATAACAAAAACTGAAAATGAAAATCTTGAAGACATGCATGTAGTCCCCGTGCAGTCTGATACGTCTCACTGTCGCACATTTCAGCATTTTCAATTATTCCATCCAACAATTTTTCGATCTCGCTTTTGTATTTGTACACCATTTCTAAAAGTCTGCTATTGTAGTTTCATCGAGTTGCAGCAACACGGGGAAGCCGCTTTTACAATTCAAAGAATCAGCCAGTACTAAGTTCAGTTTATGCGCATAGCAATGCACAAAAATAGCGTCCCTGCATTTTTGTTTAACTCGAGTTTGTAAGCCACTAATTTCACCAGCCATTACAGCAGCTCTGTCGTAGGTTTAAGCGATTAATTTATGTTTACATCTAAGCTCTTCCAAAATTTTCCATACACATTAAGCTAAAGCTTTGGCGGTGTGATCATTGCTAAAACCCAGAAATATTTCTTCAATTTCTCTATTGCTGTCCACATAATAAAAAACCATCGATAACTGACTTTTTGCTTACATCTGTGGTTTCGTCCAGTACAATACTTATGAATGAAGTCTGTTGGATTTACTTTTTAACTGCATTTATCATAACTTCTGAAAAGGATTTAATTATGTCATTTTGAATGCCACTTGAAAGTCCAGAAAACACATTTGAATTATTAAGTTGGTCCTTAATTTAATGTCTACTTCAGCTAGCTCATAAATAAATTCTATGTAATTTTCCCCTGTTGAGTGAATTTGCGGATTCGGCATGACCTCTAAAGGACAGCTCTTGTTTGCCCAGTAAACAAACAACATCAATTAATCTGCCTAGGATATATCTATTATGCCGCACTGCTTCATTGTGCTTTTCCGTGTTTAGCCGCGCTTGTTCACTAAGCCCGAATTCAATTCGAATTTTACTGAACTGCTTTAAATTCATGCATGCAACAATTTGCGGTTGGGATAATTCATGCCTCTTTTGCGCTTTATGCAGATTGTTTAAGTCGTCAAATCCAGTAGAAGACCAAACCGATTTTTCAGTGCTGAAAAGAACACAAGGCCAACAGAACAGCTTATTCAATTTTTTGCTACCACACAACCACTTTAATATCATCGTATAAACCAGAACGAAAATGACACATACATTTTTTTGTCTTCATCTTTATAGTAAGTTCAGATAGTGGTCTTCCATTAGGTGCGAAACTAAGTTTTCTCAGCATATGAAAATGATCCAAAAGGCAGATAAAGTATTTTTTTTAGTCTTCGGAGTTTTGGTAGTTCACGTGGCCATGTACTGTAGATGTGCCAGAGTCCATTGCTTCCATGGCGCTTACACTCCTCAGAAGAGTCACAGAAACAAATAGCTACACTAATAAAAGCAACGCTTACTTTTATATTCCTAAAATAATGGCATGTCACCGCTAAAGAATGTGCAACATAAAACTACTGAAAGTTCAAACCATAAGCCAATAATGGAACTGAATCAACTAATTACACTAACACAGAAAAACAGAAAACTTTTGACAAATTGCAACTTCAAACTATTGTTACGGGAGTCCTCTGAGTGCTGAGTCTGTCTGACTGACCGTTTGGAAAGCGCGAATGCTCAAGTTAGTGGCTTTATCCTTGAAACTGTCTTGTGCATTTCTGCCTTCAGCGCCGTGGAAGCGTTTGGGAGAATGCTTCCCCACGCTCTATGCTTGGCATAGCATTACTGGCTATGGCTGTCCACTCTGCGGGCGGGCATACCGTGTTACTGGGGCTCAGGTGGATGAATTATCTGCGTTGCTTCCAACGAACGACTTACATACGAGACATTTTTTCTTGTTTTCGTAAAAATACAAATATGAATTTGAATTTTTAAAAATATAAGATACTGAAAAAAAGTGCTCGCTGCATTATGTTGGTGGGATATTTTTATTTTACTTTAATGCTACATATTTTTAATTCACGCAAAAGAAAGCACATGAACCAAAGCGAAGCAATGCTTCCCTTGCTTCCATTGATGCTTCGCCACTGGTGATAACAGTTCCTCACTCAAAAACCATAACTTTGGTTTGTCCCTTATTTATACTCGGTTTGAATTTCCTGCCAAACTTCATACATCCGGGACAACAGACACAGGTTTCCATAAATTAAGCAACAAATGGAAAAATCGTGATAACTCAAAAAGTGTGCAACCGATTCAGATGAAATTTGGTGGTAAGCTTTATCAGACCAAATGCAACAAATAAAAAAACATAAGAACATGTGATACAAAGCATTTACATTTTGTATGAGTGATGCAAATATGAAGATACAGAAATACAGGTAACAAGATGAAATAGGAAAAGGTACTTCAATACGGAGTGTGGTTACCCCGAATAGCAATACAGGCCAGACAGCAATGTTCCATGCTGTTAATTATAGTGTTAAGCAGTTCAGTGGGTAGCTCCGTCCATTGCTCAAGCAAAGCAGTGCGGTGCCCCTGCAGGCTTTGGGGAGGGGGCTGGAGGCCAGCAACATGCCTCCTGAGAGCATCCCAGACATGCTCAATGGGATTCAGATCGGGAAAGAGTCCTGTTCCAGGTACTGGTGCATGAGGTGAGCTGTGCGAGGGCGGGCATTATCCACCTGCAGTACAAATGCATCACCAATTGCGGCAGCATACGGACGAACAATAGGGTCTAGGATGAAGTCTCTATTCCTCTGAGCATTGAGGTTTCCATGTGGCAACACATAGAGGTCGGTATGGCCACCTAATAATATGCCTGCCCACACCAGAACACTACCATAGGTGTCCCTTTCCTGGATATTAGAGGGAAGATAGCGAGTACTGGCCTCTCTCCAGATGAGAATCGCTTTGTAAACGAGTACTGGCCTCTCTCTGTGAGAATAACTCTGTAAACAGTATCATGACTTGCCAGTGAACAGAACGGACCTCCACTAATTTTGAGTCCAGTTCACATACATTCGTGCACAATTGAAATGTTCCCTCCGGTGGTGGGGGGTGAGGGGCATGCATAATAATGGTCACAGAGCATCCAGTCCTCCTGCATGTAAACTTCTGCTTACTGTTGAAGCTGATACCATCCATCTGGTGGCTGCTACAGCACAGATATGAGATGAGTTGGTGTAGCCGTTCTGTTCTGCCATGCCGAAAGCTGCAAATACCTGTCCCCGCGGAGGTCATCACTCTTGGCCTACTTTTGCTGTACCTTTGAGCCATCTTACGACGTCCACTTGCCGTTGCCTTGCTTCGAGTCGACCTATTGCTCTGTAATGTAATTCCGCTGGTAAATGACGTCTTGAAGCCATGTTAACAAAATTGCTATCTCAAAATCTTGTCATTCACTGCCACACATGTATTGGCGACTCCCTCCAAAACAGCTGGTTTTAACTTCTTGCGCATTTGCATAAAAAGTGCTCTAGTGCCACTCATTTGCTTTCCATACATCGATGCTGTATGCCTTCGCCCGTAACATATGCAAATTTCGTGCAATTTGAACTAAATTTCGCTCAATTATCGTGATTTTTTGGTTTGTTGCTCAATTTATGGAAGCCAGTGTACTCTGCAACTCACTTTTGCTCTCTGCCAACAGGACTGTGTCATCAGCAATCTGCACACACAGATGTTACCAAGGCATCTGTGTGTGCACCAGTGTTGCCCATCTTGGCAGCCAGCATGCATGCATGCATACATAAATATATTAAACAGCCATGGTGACATTACACAATCTTCTCTGACTCGTGCACCAATAGAAAACCATTTTGAAAAAACACCATTCACTCATACCCAAGCTCTACCTCCAACATACATGGCTTTTACACTGTTAAGTAGATTGATTCCCAGTGACATCATATTTATTTAATACCTTCCACAAAAGTGTCCTATTTACTCTGTTGTAAGCTTTCTCTAAATCTATGAGGGCAGCAAAAACTTTCTTACCAACAGACACATACTTTTCGATCATCAAACATAATGCAAAAATTTGGTTAGTACAGTCTTCACCACACATAAAAACACTCTGTACATCCCACACTTTCTCTGATGTAAGATCTCGTACCTTGTCAATAACGACCTTACCAAACACTTTCCCTGGCACACTCAGTAGGCTAATACCACGATAGTTCTTGCAGTCAGTCTGATTACCTTTTCCCTTACACAAGGGAACAATGATAGCATCCCTCCAATCTTGAGGCACCATTCCTAACTCCCAACATAACTGGCAAATGTCAGTTAACCAGTCAACTACAGAGTCACCACCATATTTTAGCATCTCAGCAGTTATGCCATCAACTCCCGGAGCCTTACCATTCTGAAGAGATTTTTAGAGCTTTCCACACCTCTTCTCTTGAGATCCCTCCTGTGCTTCCATCTTTTACTGTGGCATCACCTGCCTCAGAATATCCTTTGCTTTCTTGATCCAGTATCTGGTCACCTTATCTTGTAGCCCATCGACTTGCTCACCCCCAACCAAAAAAAGAAGGAAAAAAGTGAGAAATTTTCACAAGCAAATTTATTCTGGCTTGTTAAAGAATCGAAGGATTAGGTTCAAAAAATATTCACCATGTTTACCCTTGGGATGTGGAGGTCAATATCTTATTTCGCTAGACTGCAAGATTACAGTGATGAGAGCTCTCACCCTTCTGATTTCCCATCCTGATGTTCAAATCACTGCCTTCCCAGTGGTACAGTGATCTAAGCACTGGCTTCTGGCCATTTGTCCGAGATGAGTCTGGATTCAAATCCAGTGAGGGATGGATGTTGTGCTTTGTCTTATGGCACTGGCTCTCTCCTTTGCCTGGAGCCATTGAACCTAAATTAGCAACAGGTGACTGCTTATAGCCCGTCAACTTGCTCATGGTGGTTGTCAAGCTACGAAATTTAAAAAAAAAAAACTCTCCCGAAACAGCTGCGAAGAACCACGTGGGAGCTGGAAGAACTTTACACGCACCACAAAATACATGCAATCAAATGATGGATAATGCGAACGTGGCATCTACACTGGTGTTCAAAATTAAAGGATAATTCATAAATTTGAACATAACTGGAAGTATTTATGAAGAAATTCAATGAAATTTGGTAGAGACTTATTATATTAATTTATGTAACTCAAGGAGAAGAAAGTCATAATCTTATAATTTTCATGTGTTAATTTCATAATTTACATGAAAGAGCAGTCCATGGAAACATTTAAAGTCTTTTGCTTCAAATACGTGATATTTTAATATGGAGCATAATCACCTGTGACAGCCATGCAGCTCAAGCAACAACTCCTCATACTATTTATGAGGTTATTGATGAGGTCTTGAGGGATTAATGACCACTTCTCAACAAGGGCTGTTCTGATTTCCGGATGGGTTCTAGCAGTAGGCTAGCGAGCTCCAGCATGTCTTCCTAAAGCATCCCATACATGCTCAGCGGGATTGAGGTCAGAGGATCTGGATGGCCTCTCCATTTGGTGAATATCTTCAAGAAAATTGTTGACTCGAGCTCGATTTTGGGTATTACCATGCATAAGAATAAAATTTGGAACCGATGGCTACCCTGAATCACTTACCATATGGATTCAGGAACTTGCCTTTGTATCTCAGGGCAGTAACACAGCGATTCTGAAATATGTGCAAGTCTGTGCTCCCATTTGTTGATAATTCACAACTTTTTTTGTTTGCTTGTTTGAAAGTTTGTTTCATTTCATTTTCCATAGCGCTTGTAAGACTTGTTTTGGGTTGGGCAATGCTGAGCCTTTTGCCTTTGCCATTTTCCAAATTATGTTTTCTAGAAACTAAAAATCAAAGCTTCCTCTATAAAATATTTTTTTTTCAGGCTACACAATGTATGTTTTAACCTAGTAGTTTTTCCTTGTCCCAACAATAAAAGTCTGTTCCCACTCTTCCAATTTTAGCCTTAACTTCAAATGACCATTAGGCAAAGGGCTTAGACAGAAACCCAAATTCTAGGGTGTGGTGGAAATTAAAGGTACAGTTTACATGCCTTGCCATTGATGAAGCCATGTGAAATGGATCCTCAATTTTTCTGCCTTTGCAGTTCATATTTTTCTTTTTTATCCTTTGCAGTTACTCACAATTTTCCCCCACTGTAATAATTTAATTAAAATTATTTTCCTCTTGGCTCTGGCTAGCTTAGACTCCTATGCCTAATTCTAATCCAGTTTTTTTTTTTTAATCTTTTCTCTGACCTAAATAATTTTCTGCTTCCCCCAACTTCTCTGTCTGGCTACAGGCCCGGGTGAACCCGAGAGACCTAAGCAACCCCGATGGCTGTAAGAGAGGGAGCAATTCTCCAATGAACAGCAATCGCTACTCCATCTTCTCAAATTTTAGGCCCATAACAATGATAAAAAAAAAGTTGGGCTCTAGGTCTTCCACAAGTGATGAAATGTTGTGGGTGCAGCAATTTGTTTATTACAAAAACAGTAAATCGAGAAAGAGCGGCTAAAGATCTAACAAGAGCAGATCTTCCAGGGTGGTGCATCCCCTACAATTCAAGTGGCTGTTGTAAAAGCCATGGTTCCAAAACAAAGAGAAGGAAGTAACTGATGAGTGCAGGATAGGATCTTAAAGGCACAGCAATGTCAAATCCTACATCAGGGAGAACATGCCACTCTGAGTTTAGTATTTATTAGACATAGGCAGAATCATTGCCTATTTCTCCAAGACTGGTTTCAAGTTTTGAAGAATTCTCATGGGCATGGACTCTATATTGTCACTTGTTGTAGATCTTGAATGACAACAAGGGTTGAAAGAAACTCCTGTTGATGAAACGGCATCTGTTGCAGTAGCCAAGGTTTTTGCTGCAAAACATGATACTGATCACATTCTTCCTGACTGAGATCAGCAGAAGAAAACAAGTATTGAAGATCTGAGTTCGAAGGATAGCTACTGATCTGGTTTGTGCCATGCAATCCAGAGCCCTCTGTAGGCATTAAGTCACTGCTGACATTTGCAGGGTCAGCTGGAGACTACGAAGAAGCGCTGGCATCAAGTACCTTCATACGTTGGTCCCGTTCTTCAGCACAGGTATTTTTAGAGCGGAATGTCTTACCATTGTGCTGAGGATTCCTTTTTGTGGGAGACGCAGAAGCTGAACATTTTTGACCCCCTCTCAAAGTGGATGTGCCCTTATGTTCAGCAAACCCTGCGGAGCAGGGGTGATATGCAGAATGAATAAGAAATGGTTTGCATGAGCAGCAACATGAATTATGGTGGTGGATGGTGAGACAGAACAGGCGACATTCACATACAGAAGTTAATTATGGTTCCTAAAGAATTATACGTTCAGTCATAAACTGAATCTTTTTTACTTTGTTTAGTTTCAGCTGTAGACAGGGCGATTGTCCTGGAAATCTATTTTTTGGGATCCCCAAAATTTCTTCAGTGTTTTGTGTCAAACAAAAACATACTGTTCTATGTGGTTCTGTAAAATGTAAGGGTCCAGATTTGCAGGTAGGTCCCTAAAAAAACCCAAGGTTCTTATCCTGTTGTCTTGCGGAGGAACAGTTGGTTGTGAACTCAGAAATCCCCTTCTGTGATCTTCTTCAGGGGTTGCACGTGGTGATAAGACACAAAGAGTGAACCAGCCTCCATGCTATGAGGTATTTGTGTGTGCATGTTCTTGGTGTAATTCAAAAACTAACAACTGATCTGACTTGGAGAAAAATAGAAAAACCAACAGGAAAAAGACACGAAACTGTCAGTGATACACTGATGAATATTTGCCTTCATAATGCCCAGCTGAATATTTAATTTAACAAACAGTTCCGCTTGAACTGGCTACATGCATGGGTCATGCACTTTTTCAATCTTAGAATTCCAGGACTTCCAGTTGTTGTTTTTTCCAGGACATACAATCCAAACGTTCTTACTTAAGATATAGTGAAACCATAAGATGCGCTGTGTGGGAGGGGGACGTTTCTGATAGCTGTTTGAATCCCACTCCTGCGTTTTTTCCGTGGTTTTCTGTAGGCTCCCTGTAGTTGGAAATGCAAAAATAGTAAATGGTTTTCTGTGAAGTCAGCCCCAGACACACCTTGTCCCTTATCCAAATGCAGCAGAGGAATGGCAAGCCGGCTGCATTAACGCTCAAGCACGCATAGTCATCTTTGCTGGACTCAACCTGCCATGGGTGGACGAGATAGAGAAACCGTAGGTCTGTTCAACCTGTAACCTACAACAAACAACTCTCTACAGGCTTGATCAAACTTAATGCAGAATGTTGAAAAGAATGTCTGGTGCAGCTAATAACAAAATTAAAATGACAGATAAATACTGAAATACCAAAACTGTCACTGAAAATGTAACCAGGTTTAATTCAACAAAACTTTTATGTACATTATACTATACTTATTTTGAGAAAAAATTATTTCTACTTTAGCTCTAGTTCAATTATTGAAGCAAATTATAAAATAAAAAATAACATAAAAACTCAAAAATACATAGGTATAAAATCTCAAGTTAGAACATAAATGTGTCATTACTCTGAAATACTTTCGTATACCATTACCACACAATCAATGTATAAACTAAATACTATTTATATTTAATTATTTTGAAATAATGCTTACAGTAGAAACTTACAAAGATAAGGAAGGTGAAATATTAAAAGAAAGATGACACTGAATTTTTGGTTGTAATGAGCACGTCTTTTGAATCCTTTCTGATGCAAATTAAATTTATCAAAGTTACCCAAAGTTAATGGAACTGGTTAAGAAAAAAAATTAACTGGATGTTTATAACCAATAAAACATCCAGAAATAGAAACAGCTACTCACTTCCACTAGCGTTTAAAAGGTACGTTACGAAAATTAACAAATGGCACTCAAAAAGTTTCTCACAGCAGAAGGAAAGTATCAGACACAGAGATTTTCAAATCAAACACTTAAAAAAAGAAATATAGAAGTAAACATGATAACTCTATGCCTTCTAGCAGAAGAATTTTGTATAATGGAAAAGTTGAAAATAGGCGAAAAGTATTCTTCACAGTAAAACTATGCTTTTACTATATTCACTACAGGTATATTCCCAGATGATCTAAAAATAACTAAAATCACTCCCAAATATAAGAAAGGTTCGGTAAACGAAGCAAATAATTATCGGCCAATTGCAAATTTGACTATATTTGTTAAATTGCTAGAAAAATTAATTTACATTAGATTACTTTCCTTTTTACAAAAATACAACATATTAAACAAAAATCAATTTGGCTTTTTGCCAAATAAATCAACAGAGCTTGCAATTTCATTTACACATAACTTAGTCCAACAAAATGCTATAAAAAAATCAATCAACAATTGCAATTTTCTTAGATTTATCTAAGGCGTTTGATACGTTAAACCATGATATTTTACTAACCAAACCAAATTATTTGCTATTGAAATTATTAGGGGTTCTACATATAGTTTATTCAAAAGTTATTTATCAGCTAGGAAGCAATATACTGTGATTGATATGACGCAATCCACAATGGGAAATATAACTTCTGGAGTGCCGCAAGGTTCGGTTCTAGGTCCTATATTATTTAATCTGTATATTAATGATCTTTTTACAGTGGTAAAAGATAATGATTTAATTTTATTTGCTGATGATGCAATAATCCTATTCAAGGGTAATAATACTGTAGATCTTATATCTAGAATAAATGCACAACTTGTGTTGGTGACAAATTGATTAAATAACAATGAATTGATTATTAATGTAAACAAGACCAAGGCTATGATCTTTTCTAAACTACAAATACTACAATCTATGAGTGACTTGGTGGTTTTGAATGGAGCTAAAATTGATTTTGTGAATAGTCATTCTTACTTGGGAGTATTGATTCGAAATGATTTGAAATGGAATATGCATATTGACAACTTGACTAATCTATTATCTAAAAACATTGGGATAGTTAGTAAGATTATGACAAATTTGTCCCCTAAAATAATAATATTGTTAAACTACACACTAATACAAATGCATATAAATTACTGTATACTGACATGGGGGCAAACAACACAATATAACTTAAAAAAAATACGGGTATTACAGAATAGATACGTAAGATTAATAGACCTAAAAACTCTTAATAATTCTATATCTAATCTTATCTTTAGGTCAAGAAGTAAATCCCAATAAATATAATATACTTACAATAAAACAATTATTTGACTATAATCTTGGTAAAATAATGTTCAGAAGAATTAAAAATGATTTATACCATGACTTAATATCATTAAATATTTGTACTCATAGTTATGGAACCAGGAATCGATCAACACTCATACCTAATTTCCCTCAGACAGAAACAATTAAAATGAATATAAATTATACGGGTCCAAAACTTTGGAACTCTTTTGCCTTGTGACATAACATCTATTAACAATTTTGACCTATTTAAAAAAAAAATTCAAACACCATCTTATGAACAAGTTTCTCAATTAATATGAAATTGCCCTGAGCTGGTTGCTGGATTGATTTCATGGCTTATGGATAGACCTTGTATCTATACACACTTATGTATTTATTTAATCTTTCAGTTATATTCAATATGCCTCTGACTTGTCTTTTGTATTGTTCTTTGTTGTTTGTGTTTTTTTTTCTTTTTAGTACTAGGGGTGGGAGGGCCATGTCATGCCTTACGGCCTTTTCCCTCCTCCTCCTGGTTACTACATTTTTTGTAATTGATTATATTGTTTGTATTTTGATCTGTAATATGTGGCAACTGAAAAATGAATAAAGAAAGAAAGAAAGGAAAAAAAGGACTTTTCAAATATGTCTCCAGGAAACAGATAGCGAGAAAAACATTTTGAGGTTTTGACCTTTACGCCCCCTAGCAGAAAAGCTGTGCCTTATTGAAAGTTGACAATGCTTCTCATCTTTACTGTAGCGAATGACATACAGTAAAAAAGCAATTTCTCAGTAGGTTTTTAGAAGTGGAGTACAGCTGCAAATGGAAGTACAGAAACACCACCTTGCAACAGAACAGTGATCTACAAAACTCCTCAAATAAAAACCTAAAGTGTTCCACAAGGTAAATGCTATCCAGTGTTAAAATATTTTTTTTTAATCGCACCTTTAGAAGAAGATATATTGAGAATAACAGATTTAACATTTGCACTCCCTAGCGGTGAAATTGGTATTATTTTGGGAAGAAAATAAATACGAGTTTTTATAGTTAGTAGTATTTGATCGAAAAAGAATTTTTCCATCAGGTTTTTGGTCAGGCAGACTAAACGGAAAAACGTGAACTTACGCCCTATAGTGCCACACTTGTGCATTCAGAAAAATTTTAAATTATGAGAAACATTTTGTAATGAAAACTCTCTCCAACAAAGAAAGGATTTCTCAAATCGAACTCTTAAAAACAGATATTGACAAAAATAAGATATACATCTGCACCCTGGTGGGAAAACTAGGCACTATTTTAAGCAGGAGGTATTCTCAAAAAGTTTTCCGAGGTGAGCAGCATCGGTCCACAAAATAATTTTTTCATATGAGTTTTCAGAAGCTCAGATTTTGCTGCAAATAATATACATCAGAAGCAGAAATAAACACTTATGCCCCCAGTGGCCTAACCCATAGCTACCAACTAAATTTAATGAAAAACTTGAAGATTGCCAAAAAAAAAAAAAATCCCGTAGATTGGACATTAGTTTGTTATACAATATAAAATTTCCACACAGAGCTAAAACTGTATACCTTGTTTTGCAATATTTACACACAAATTTTTATATGCACTTCAACAAAGCAAGGGAAAGATTAATAAAGAAGTCCATTATGTACAATTTACTAGATTTTGAAACACTCCATCCATACAAGTCACCAAGAAAAAATTCTATCCTTTTGGATACAGACACAGAAATTCACTATTTTTTCTAGCTGCTCTACGTCTTTCCCCCCCCCAATACGTACCAGGATATCAGACATTTTTTGTTTTTAATTCCTTAAGAAGTACCTGGCCACTTTCAATGTCCACATTATTTTCTTTTCAAACCTATACCAATTTCTTCTGCTTTCTTTAACATTATCAAGGACACAGACCTGCTTCTGAAGTTGAGAAACACTAAGTGGAGCTAACAATTTTTTCTTTTTCTAATTTTCCTCAAACACCAATAGGAATCCTGCAGTAAATGTAATAAGTGCCTACACAAACTGGGAGTAGCTTACAGTGGTCTTTAGAATCCATTGATAAGTGTTAGGATCTTGAAAACGTGAAAATAAACTTTACACAGATGTTTAATAACATTATTTCACTGAGATATTCGATTTCCATAGCATACTCAATGTTTTCTGTCGTTCGCAGCGGATAGACGATTTCCATAGCATACTCGATGTTTTCCGTCGTCCGTATCAGATTGACAATTTCCATAGCATACTTGATGTTTTCTGTCGTCCGTAGCAGACCAACGATTTCCATAGCATACTCGATGCTTTCTGTCGTCCGTAGAGGACCAACGATTTCCATAGCATAGACCATTTCCATAGCATACTCAATGTTTTCCGTCGTCAGTAGAAGACCGACAAATTCCATAGTACCAACATAAAATCTGCGGTACTTGGAGTCTCTGAATCTCTCTTCCCACCGCATGATCTTATTCAGTGTCAAGTGGAACGATGTGCACAGAGAGCTTACTGTGCCAAAGTCCTGATGATGGCAACAGAGCATGGGGGTTCTGGTGCACAATGGCGCAGAATTCCCATGTCTGTTATATCTTTTATTTATATGGATATCTTTAGCAAAAAATACAGAAAATTTTAAAATCCGGAAGAAGAGTTCTTCCGGCCGGAAAACTGTATAAAAAATCGGAAAATTCGGAAGAGTTGGTAGGTATGCCAAACCTATTCTTCACCAAAAATCAGACATTATATGCAAAACATTTCCCATCTTCTAGAAGCTGTATCTGACGCAGTAAGAATTTTTAAAATCAGACTTTCATAAGCAAAGATATCCAGAAAAATGCAATTTACCTTTATGCTCCCTAGCAGAAAATTTATGCATTACTTCAAAAAGAAACTGTGCCTAAAATAGTCTTTGATATAAATGGCATCAAAAGGAAAAATAATTTTTTCAATCGGATATTTAGAAACAAATACATGAAATAAAATATATTTTGAATTCGATAGGATCTGCATTCACGCCCTATAGAGGCAAAGTTGTGCATCGGGCAAGGATGGGGGGGGGGGGCAAAATACAAGAATCATCATTCTTAAATTTAAAACTTTTCAATGCAAAAAGGATTTTTTAAATCGGACTAATAGTTGCAGATATATGGTGTCCACAGCCAGACGGTAAGACGTAGTGATAACATGAGCATGAGCTTTTTTAACTAAAGACATGCTAACAACACAGCTTTAGTGCTGCTAACAGACAAGAAAACCAACAGCTCCCTACATTTTACTGGGGGTGGGGAGGGAAATTTGTCAGACATAAGTTATATCAGTAGAAAAATCCTCAACTACAAAACATCGTGCAGGGACAAAAAGGTAGAAATTGATAAAATTTCAGGATATGTATGAATCACGGGCATATCATGCATGTGCGGAGTGTTCCTTTTTCGTAGGAGTTGAATTTTTTTACTCTCTCTCAAAGTGGATGTCTCCACAAGTTCAGCAGACCCTTCAGTGTGTTTTGCAAAGGTAAACTCAGACACAGAGGCTTAGATGCTTAGTTGGTAGCAAGCACTTTTTCCACGAGATTCTTTGTAAAGCAGAAAGCATAAGCAGCTGATAAACAGGTATATCCATCGAAAGTAAAGGAGAATGTTCAAGAGACATGTACAAGATTCTCCTGGTTAAGCAGTACTGGTGAGGCACTAGCAGAAGCTCATGGCAGCGGAGGGAAATTGTCTCCTGCGAGACGGGTGGCGTGAGAAACTATCCCAGAAGTAATATTGGAATGCTAATGAGTAGGAAACTTTGAAGAAGGTGGCACATCTAAGGTAACAACTGGAGGAACACTGGAGAAGGATGAAGAATGTTGCAATGGTAACTCTGTACACTGACAGTTGCAGAATTCGGGCGAATGTGGCATGTGCCTTTGCATTCAGAGCACCAGATTTCGGCATAGATGTAAATAGCATAATAAAATCCTCCAATAGTAGGTCGAAACATAGCAGGGAAAGCATGTTGGGCTGCGTCGTGGGTAAACAACAGCTGCATCCTCCACTAAATTAACTTTATTCTAGAAAATTTTGGGGATATATTCTTTTCTTATTAATTTCTTACCCTATTTACTTTCCTTTTTGGCCCCTGCCATCTATTATTTTGATCAGTTGTGAAGACCTATAGTGGTAAATATATAACATCTGCACCTTTTGAGGATATTTTTCTTCTTGTTCTTGTCAGCTATCACATAGCAGTACCACAGTTGCAGGTGAAACAGCTGCCCTAGAAAAATTGTCAACAATGTGAGATCTCGGTGATTTAAAAAAAAGGCATATTCATTGGTATGCGCCTTGCAAGAGCTTCAGTAATTAGAATGGCAAAAATAGTAGGTGTAATTTGAGGAACTGTATTGAACATTATGACTACCTATGAAAAAGGACACAGTGTTGTCCCTAAATGTGGAAATTGTGGATGCCATACGAAAATGTCAGATAGGGTGTGTGATTGAAGGTTTAACGACCACCGTGAGCAACTCAATGGACTATAAGCAGTCGCCTGTCCCCAATTTAGGGCCACTGGTACCAGAAAAGGAAGAGAGCCAGTGCTGTAAGACAAACACAACATTCATGCCTCACCGGGATTCAAACCCGGACCCAACTGGACGAATGGTCATAAGCCATCACTTTGAATATGGCACCATAGGAGCAGCAATGTCAGATAGGAACAGGAGAACATTGGCATGGATTGTTCAATGGAAGCATAAGACCATGGCACCACAACACAGCAGCAGAGTTGAACACCAGTCAGATTTAACCCATTGCTGTCATGACAGTTCACCAGGAATTCCACTGTGCCGGTATTTATGGCTGTGCAGCAATCCACAAGCCTCTGATTACCAGCATCAATGCAACAAAACATGTAAGGTGGTGAAAAGCACATAAAAACTGGGATGCTAAGTACTGGCAATGTGTCATCTGGTTTGATGAATCATTCTTTACATTGTTTCCCACCACTGGTAGACTGCCAGGATGCCATATCGTGGGATTTCTTAGGGCCATTAGTTATTCTTCAGAGTTGTGCAGGGCTTGAAAAATACATTGCCTGAGATGCCCGGGGCATGTAAATTATTAGCCTGGGCAGTAGGGTGCAGTGAAAAAAATGAATTTTTTAATATCAAAATCCAATGGTGTGCAAAAGTTGTCTTTTATGATAACTAAGGAACATGCAAAGTTTTAGAGTTTTTTAAATATATCTTGAGGGTCCACTATAGCATCAAAATTTTGGGAAAATACAAAAAATAGAGTAATTTAACATAATTTATTAGTCGTACTGAGAGTTCCGTTCTAAAATACAATAGTAAGCAAAAGTTGTCATATATAGTAGCTAAGAAATGTAGAAAATATTGACATTACAGAGATATATTTTTAGGGTCCACGTTGTGTCAAAGTTTATAGAAAAAACTAAAAATTCACTACATTATTCGCTTCTTAATCCTTCGGAATTCCAAAGGATTTAAGTGAGAATGTGCTTCCGACATACGAAGATATCATGCAATTTATGTGTTTGTTCAATGTAACTTAAAGCCCAACAGCCGTTCAAAGTAACCCACAGTAAGTGAAATTTCTATAGTTATTGCAGAAAGATTAGAAGGAATCTAGAATAACGTCTCGATTCTGATTGTTTCTCAGGAAAGAATTCTTCAGATAATTCAATCATTTCACGAAAAATATCAAAAACTTAAGGAGTGGTTCAGCTGCGACAGGAAGCAGAGCGATAGTGTCCAAGAAAAGGTGAATATTTTTTTACAAGAATCAAAAAGACATTGCTGCTTGCAAGCGTAACTTTTGTAATTTCCAATGTGAACGTTCTAGGAGAGTTCCGGCAAGCGAACAAGCTTTTCTGAAGGATCAGTGGAACGAGCGCAGAATGACTGTTGGTACAGTTGATAGAGTTGAAATGATTACAACAGAACTCAAGTTTGAAAGAAAATGTTTAGAATGCAGTAATGTTGAAAAGAAATTAAAAGCAAGCCACAAAGAATCTTAGCCAATCAGTCATAAAGACAAAGAGTTCGTGGATGTAAATTTTGTGGAACCACCTGATGCTGATTTTGTTGTTCCTGCCGGTGTCAATTTTCTGAAACCTAGTACTTCTCAAGCTCGACTTAGCTTGACATGTTTTATCAAAACTTGTGATTTCAAAGGGGTTTCTGACAGATCAGCCACTATGATTGCTTCAGTTGGGTTGCATGAAGTTGGTGTAATATCCGAAGTTAACACGAAACACGCTATTGACCCAAGCAAGGTTAGACACAAAGACAAAAAATCCGCCAATCTCTTCAGGTGAATACTGAAGAAAACAGTCCTAATGGTGAAGTATGGGGTCTCTTTTTCTACGGGAGAAAAGATTCTACTCTTGTTATAGAAAAGCGAGGAGAAGTGTATCACTGACAGACTGTCACTGAGGAAGTGTCCCTGTTGGTCCAGCCAGGTGAGAAGTACTGGGTCACATCTCTCGTGCACAAGGTTCAACAATGGGTATTAAAAATGCCATGACCACCTTTCCAAAATCAACATTACCACCAGCAGGTTATTTGCAGTTGGCTATGACAGCACCATCATCAACACTGGTCAGAAAGGTGGTGTAATCAAGCTACTGGAAAGAGATCTTGGGAAGCCACTCCAATGTTTAATTGTATGTTTCATGCCAATGAGCTGCTGCTAAGGCACCTGATAGAACATTTAGATGGGCCTACCCTTGGTCCACAAGATTTTAGCGGTCCGATTGGAAAAAGACTGAACAGCTCCCTACTGTTCAGTTTGTTCCAATCCAGTCAGAGATCCCGGAAATTTCTCCTGAAGACATAAGTAATGATAAAAATTATCTGCTTAAAATATATCAAGCTGTTTCTATGGGTTGCTTCTATGAAAATTGAGCTTCAATATATTCTGCAAAGATATATCACGCAAGGTGGTTGACAACTGCTAATTGTCTTTTGCGTGTATATGTTGCCGAACCCAATCCTTCATCTAGCCTTATTACATCGTCAAGGTCTACGCCCCAATTTGGTTTGAGATAAAGTTAAATCCATCATGTAAGGATCGTATTATCCACTTATGGTGTACTATTAAACTTTCAAGATACCTTAGTGAAAAACTTCAACTGCGATTGATACTGTAATACAGAGAAACACTTTCTTCAGCAACCCTGAAAACATTCTTTTAGCCGTGTTATCGGACGATCGCAAAGACATCTGAGAGTTGTCAATTCGTAGAATCTGGAGAACGCGAGAAATACTTATGAGCCAGAATTTAAGGGATTATATGGTTTCCAAAATAAACTCCCAAGCCCTGGACTACATTCACCTGATCAATTGGCACAGTCCAGATTTAGACGTTATTTCACCACCACTTTTGTCTGCAGTCACCAACACCGAGTTGAAGGAGCTCAGAAGCGCAGTGCCAGTACATATTCCTGATCTCCTCAAACTTCCCTGCCATTGTCAGGTGACGGAAAGATGTGTAAAATAGTTACTGAGGTGTAAGCTGCAGTCTGCGGAGAGCACTCAAGAGATGGGTTTATTCATGCTCGGTTGGAGTCACGTAGAAGGATTCCATGTTTCAAAACAAAAAGAGAATTTCGAATGTAACTGTCATATGTTGTAAATGTTTGAATGTTACTGTAAGTTGTGATCTTTAAATTCATTTAAGTTTTAACTTTTGTAAATTGTAATATTTAAATTCATTTAGGTTTTCACATTTGAAATTTGCATGTTGCAATCACAATTTCTCAGTTTAATGAAAGCAATCTGTATGTAGCGAATTTTCAGGGTTTTCTTTAAACTTGGACACAAGTTTAAACCCTCAAAATATATCCCTGTAATGTCAATATTTTCTACATTTCTTAGCTACTATATATGACAACTTTTGCATTTTAGTACAAAACTTTTAGTATGACTAATAAATTATATTAAATTTCTCTATTTTTCCAAAATTTTGATGCAATAGTGGACCCTCAAGACATATTTTAAAAAATCTGAAGCTTTGTGTGTTTCTTAGTCATCATAAAAGGCAACTTTTGTGCACTATTGAATTTTGAAATTAAAAATTTCATTTTTTTTTCATTGCACCCTACGGAGCAGGTAAAATAGCAATCTAGTTGCCAAGACTGGGCAACAAAATTTGAAAATAAAAAAGTTTGGAATAGAATTTCCTACTACAACAAAAAAAAAACACAGTTGTCGCATGTCATGTTTTATTTCACTGCTAATCTTAACTGAACGTTGTATTATTGTTATGGAGTGCCAAGGACAGAAGATATCATTTTTTCTTTAATTATACTAGATATTGGAACCATATGTAATTCTTGGTCCAGATATTGGAATCATATGTAATTTTGCTCTAAATGTTGTTTATAGTCAGCAATGGGATGCATGCGTGTGATGGAATTTGCCTCCGGTGTTTAATGACAAAGGGCGAAAATTTCAATGGAAAAAAAGAAAGGAAGAATCACTAAATTTCTCAAGTACCAATTTCATCATCATACCATTTCATACCAATTTCAGCATCATCATCTTAAAACTTGAGATACACGCTTTTGTGCATTGAACATTTTAAATACAGACCCTTAAAATGAAAATGCAAAACATGTAACAAAAGTTCATTGTGTTTTTTAACTTAAAAAAATACGCATTCTGATTTATTATCTTAAAAATATTCCTGGGCACATCTAGATTTTACTACCTGGGCAGGTAAATAATTTTTGCACATGCCCAGCTGGGCATGCAACTTTTCAGATATTTTTCAAGCCCTGTTGTGTCACATCTGCAACATACAAATCCATTCTTGAGGGCCTCCAGCACCCAGTGTTGCAGGCATTGTTCCCTAATGACCGACCCTAGTTTTAAGCAGGTGATGAACCTGTGACTTGTGAAAAATGTGTCAACTTGTGGTTTGCTGAGCATGAGGATGAGGTACAGCAGCTATGTGACCACCTCAATCTCCAGATCTCAACATTGTTGAACACTTGAGGGAATATCTGGAGCAAAAGGTCAAATCATGCTTTCCACCTCCAACATCACTTGCACAGTTGGGACATATTTTACAGGAAAGGGAAGAATGGTCCCAAATTCCATTATCATACAGCTACACTGAAGAGCAATTGAATTAGAGACAGCTGGCGTTATGCAAATGTGGCGCTGTGGGTGGCCCTGTTAACGGAAACGACATGACGTATGCAGCGATCCAACAATATGAGGAGTGATGCGACGGGAATCAGTAAGAGCCGGACGCAGTAAGGGTTAAGACAAAGGATCTAAGCACATTTGATCATGGGCAAATTGTCGGGGCCTGACGAATGGGTCACTCCAACTCGGAAGTCGTGCAGGCACGGGGATTTTCACGAGCCACTGTGTCACGGGTGCACCGTGAGTACATCGAATCTGGTAAAACCATCCCTGCAAAGGCCAACTGCCGTGGACATGTGGATGAGCGGGGTCATCGTCGGCTAGCTCGCATTGTAACAGTGGACAGATGGGCCATAGTGCAAGAAATCCCTCGGCAATTTAACGCTGGTGCACAAAAACGTGTAAGCAGCCACACCATCCAGAACCATCTCCTCGCTATGGGGTACAGAAGCCATCGTCCCACGAGGGTACCGCTGCTGACCGCACATCACAGGGTGCAAAGATTAGCATGGGCACAGGAACATCACCACTGGACCCTAGACATGTAGAAAAATGTTGCCTGGACTGATGAGTCGAGATTCACGTTGGTACATGCGGATGGCAGGATACGAGTACGGCGCAAACCATATGAAGTGATGGATTCTTCTTGCCAGCAGGGTACTCTTCAAGCTGGTGGGGGTGGCATTCTCGTCTGGGGACTGTTTACGTGGACTGAAATGGGACCCCTGGTACGTGTGACATCCTGCAACAAGACAATGCACCGTGCCATCGCTCCGGAATTGTATCCGAATGGTTGGATGAACACTCCACCAACGTGACCTCGCTTCCTTGGGCAGCTAGGTCACCTGACCTAAATCCCATCGAGCACATCTGGGATGCCATCGAGAGAGATGTTCGAGGCTCTGACCTCCCTCCATCAAATCTTCGTGAACTGTGGGAGCTTGTTCAGGGGTCGTGGATCCGTATGGCTTCCGGTGTCTTGTCGAGTCCATGCCGAGACGAATCGCCGCCGTCGTCAGGGCAAAAGGTGGTGCTACACGTTACTTGACAGGTATCTCTAATTCAGTTGCTCTTCAGTGTATGTTCTATTCCAAGTGGAATTGCTCCTGTTCTGAAAGCCTGAGGCAGGTCTACAACTTATTAAGAAAAGTTCTCCACAAAGAGTGTTTCCATTATTTTGATAAACTCCTGTAGATGACCATTAAAAAAATTAGGTTGGTGACTCAACATTCAAGGGCTCTGCTTACATTGAAAACAATTTCTTCTATAATGAGACAGAATGTTATAGAAGACACTTTAACAATACACCAACTGGAAAACTTTTAAACTTTTGCTCTGTATTTTTATAATCAAGAAATATTTTATAAATATTTTTTTATAATTATGAATTTATTATATTTTACAAGTATTGTTAATCTTAACAATTCAATTATTAATAAAATTACAAGTTGTTAAAGTTAAACATTTGAATATTCACTGAATTATTTTTTCACAATAAAACCTGGTTGAACTGTTAGCTTTAGGAGATCAAAATCAATTCTGGAACCATCACAAAGAGAGTATTCATTTCCTAAAATTAAACAGTTTCAATTTAACCATAAGCAGGATTGCAGCAATTGCAAAATACACCCAATAGACAAAACATTAGAGATATCTACCTAATAGTGTGTTGGCCCTCCTCTAACCCGACTAACAGCTTGTACATGCCGAGGTATCAACTCCACCAGATGCTGGAAGATTTCCAGAAATAACGCCAGCCATGCCTGTTGCAGCATTGTCTACAACTCTGCCGGCGACATCGATCCAGTATCCAGTGTTCTGCTCCTCAGCATCTCAGAAGTTCCACTGGGTTGAAATCCGAGGACCTCTGGGGCCACTGGATGGTTCTAAACTCAGTTGAATGTTCCTCAAGCCATGCCTCAGTCTTTGTGACCCAGTGGGGCAGCACATTGTCCTGTTGAAACAGATCATCAGGCACAGGATGTGCAAAGGCCATGAAATAAAACTAAATGCATTGCCTAAAATTAAACAGTTTCAATTTAACCATAAGCAGGATTGCAGCAATTGCAAAATATACGCAATGGACAAAACATTAGAGATACCTACCTCATAGAGTGTTGGTCCTACTCTAGCATGAATAACAGCCTGTACATGCGAGGATTTCAACTCCACTAGATGGCGGAGGATTTCTGGAGGTAACGCCAGCCATGCCTGTTGCAGCATTGTCCACAACTCCACCCGTGACATTATTCCCGGATCCATGGATCTGATGTTCCACTCCACAGCATCACAGAAAATTTGGGGGCTACTGGATGGTTCCAAACACAGACGAGTGTTTCTCAAGCCCATACCTCGGTGGTTGCAGCCCAGTGGGGTGGCGCATTGTCCTTCTGAAACAGACCATCGGCTGCAGGATGCACGAAGGCTATGGAAGCGTGTAGGTCATCACCCAGAATGTGCTGGTAGCATGCAATGGTTAAGAACCTCTCCAGACATACTAAGGGACCTAATGTGTCTTATGAGAAGGCTCCCCAAATCATCGCAGAGCCACCACTACCTTGAACATAGGCGACCAGGCATGCCAGGACCATGGCTTCATGTTGTTGACACCACACCCTCCTGTCAGCTCGGTACAGTTGAAAGAGAGATTCATCTGACCACACGATGTGGTGCCACTCTCCAGAGAATGTTCCTGGCACCAGGCAAGGCGTAATGTCTGATGACAAGCAGACAACAGTGGTACAAGAGTAGGGCTTCAGCTCCAGCAGCCCAGGTTATGCTGCATGCACTGTACTGTTCGCTGGCTGATGCTGCTTGGGCCTCCAACATTTAACCTGGATGTGGTTTGCGCTACCATTGCCAAGCAGCCAGTTTGTACGAGCCTGGTTAGTCTATGCTGACCCCAGTCATCAATGGCATGTGGTCAGCAACCGCTTGCTCTCTGGTGCATCCATCGATGGTATACTTGCTGTATATCCTTAACATGGTTGCCCTCAGGCACCCTAGGGTTCTTACCACTTGGGCAATAGAAGGTCCCATCTGTCTCGTGCCTGCAATGCATCCACAATCAAAGTCGCCAAGATCATGCGTTTACTTGTGTTCGTCGATTGCAATAAAATGTTGAGATGCCCCGCTGTTCCCCTATTTATCGCCTGCATTTGGTTTGGGGTCTGTTCCACTCTGTGCAGGGGATGCCCACATCAACTGCCTATCATCCCATCTCAAATGTTTTGTCTACTGAGTGTATTTATCAGGCCATGAGTACAGTATACAAAATGGCAGCTGGACAGATCATATCACTGCATGAATAGATATTGGACAAATTGTACCATTGGGCGAGTGGGAATTGGACCTGTTGTGCCATTGGATGAATGGGCATTGGGCTAGTCATACCACTGGAAGAATAAGCACTGCACCAAGCAAAATGGGATCAGTTATTACTCTTTGATGAGCATTGATAAATGATAATTGTTTCATGGAGAATCACTTATATTCATCCAGAAAAGACAAAATTTATTTAGAAGAAACCATCTATTTTCTGCAAATACTCAAAGCATATGTTGTACAAAATGGAAACTTTAAACAGATACACTTTTGTCTCTGGTCCACCTTTATTTCCTTTGCTTAGGATATATTATGTTTTCAGTGACAGGAACCTACTTGCAACATTTGTGTTTACTTCTAGATTTAGATTTTTCTTTTGCATATTCCCAATCAATAATACAAAAATGTATCCTTATTGTACATTCAGAAAACTGTTAGAGCAGGAAGTTATCTTATTTACAAAACACACCTGTACCCTACAAGCAGAAACACAGCAATTTCTTAACATCTTTCTGTCAGTTAACCTAAGTAACTACTGAAAATGCACGTTCTTACAAGATATTAGCAAATGCAAGAAAAATGAATCAAGATGCTTAAATGTTCCAGACAAAATCACAAACCAATTTATCTGCAATAATTTCAGAATGAAGCACCTCATTTGAAATGCATGCAAAACTGGACACTTTCTTTTATTGATTAAAGATTGATCAGAACATTCAATGGAAAATGATCTGAAAGCTGTATTTTATGCCTGTTATTCTTTGGAATTAATGCTTTCATTTTTGGTGAAAACTGTACAAACAAAAGAGATTGAAAATAGAATAAACTGTAAAAAGAATTTCACGTTTAAATTTGAATTTAACCAAAGAAATTGTGAGGAAGTTAAAAAATTACGACTACGAAATTGAAACACACAGAAAATGTTGAAGTAATTTCTACAGCACCACTTTGACTTTATTTTTAGTACTTCCAAAATTGATTTAGTAAGTCACATAATAACCATTATTAGGTCACTACATGAACTAGCTGGACAATAATGTAGCATATATTATTTTGAAAAAGAAGGTTCCATTAAATAAAATAAAAGTTAAAGATGTATGCGATATCAAAAGTACAAAAAAAAAAAAAATGGTGGTAGTTTAAAAAACAGACAAGGCAAAGGACTGAAATGGAACTATGGATTCCAAATAAGACTGGAAACCTGCTACGCCCAATGCATTTTGGCACACACCATCATGCGATCCTCAAGTTCATGAACAACTTGAACCTTGAATTGTCATTTGATACAATTCCTACTGACATCAAAACTATTACACAGCAGAGCTGAGACGGGCTGAGCCCAGGCCCGAATCGGGCTCGGGCTGTAGAATATTTACTGCGGTTCGGGCTCGGGCAATTAGAGAGAGGGAGAGAAGTTTTTTTTATATATAAATGTGATTTTATATGATTTAGCAAATGAGACACTTTATAGTTGGTAAAGGGAATTCTTAGGCAAATAGTTCTGGTTGGGGAGCGGGTATTCGAGATGACTTTTTATTCCGGGCTTGGATAGAAAATGCCATAGGCCACGCATTAGTGTGTTCTGAGAGAAGAAAAAGCTTTTTCAAGAACTATAGATATTAGATAGTTAATAAGCATGCAGACAACAATTAACCCTCTATCTCCACGCAGCAGCGCTCTGCTAATTCTATTTAGCAACATACATATTGCAGCGCATTATGGCGCGATAATATTAGCATTATTTTAGCAACATACAATTGCAGCCCTTCCCTATCATTTTGGATGTCCGGCCGCCTGAAGCACTTCAGGAGGAAATGAACAGTCAAAGAAAATCGTACAGTTACACTACAAAAATAGATAGAGGTCCCTTCCCCACTCAAGAAATACATTGGTTAATTGTAGGAGGAGGAGAGAGTAGAAAAAGATATTCTTTCTTTTTCTTTTTTTTTCTTTTCTTTTCTTTTTTTTTTTGTGGTTGAACAGGTTAGCCAGTTTTCGGGCTTGTTTGGGCCTGGGCTCTATCTTGCAATATAAAATTCAGGCTCGGGCTGACATATCACGGGCTCGGGCTCCGAAAATTGAGCCTGAAGTCAGCTCTGTTACACAGTTTGAAAGCAAAAGTCGGATATTAGATGCATTTTGAGCAAAGTACATTATCATGACTAGCCAAGTCCAACATGGCTTTTGATACATAACACACAATTCCCATTAACCCAAACTTTATATGAAAATGTGGGAAAACCTTTTTTGTTTCAAACAGTGAAGCATATTTTATATATTGCTTCTTACAGGTAAAAAGATTCTTCCCTCTTTTCCTGTTGCTGCATAATGTAACATTTCTCTATTGTACTGTGTCCAATGAATATATAAAACAAGTTTTTTTTTTTTGTGAAACCTTCCAGTAGATCACAGACATGCCAAGCATAATAACTATACACGATTACATGTAGAATCTTTAATATACTTTTGTACTTCAAGTCAGTGTCATAAGGTAGAAGAATGAATGGGATTATATTTCCATTTGTGCAGCAAACCTGCTTTTACACTTAATTTTGAGGCATCAAAAAATATGTCATTCATTAGAGAGAATGAGGGCAATGCTCATTTTTTTCGTAAGACCATTATATCTTTACTGAAACACATAGTCTTCCATAAGAAAACATCTTGAATACACTTGGCTATGTTTTCAATATACTGTAGGTTTGTTTCATGCTTCAAGTAATTCCCAGTGTTTATAACCTGAAAACAAGTTCAGCTTGCTCTTTGGATTAATGTAAGTCACAAACTAAATCATTCAACTCTTTTGGAGTAATAAAGTGCAGCTTGTTATAAGTTTCTGGTAGGTAATCTAAATCTGTTGATGTTCCAGTGCAGTCTGCAACACAAGAAGCTGCACTACCTTTATTGCTGCCTTCATCCCTAAGATTTTGAGGTTACTGGTATATCTTCACTATGTGAAACACGCCTTATTTCAGAAAATATTTTAGGATATTTGATATTACTTTTGCTTTTTTAGACATCCACAATATTTTTCTCGTGCAGAAATAGCAATATGTAATGTGGTTACAAAGTTCTTTCCACACCATGGGAACAGAAAAAGGGGCATACTTTTAAGTTTCCCATATAGTCATATCCTCAGATTTGTGTTGCAGGTAATACATCATATA
This sequence comes from Macrothele yani, assembly GCA_039090855.1. Taxonomy (NCBI): domain Eukaryota; kingdom Metazoa; phylum Arthropoda; class Arachnida; order Araneae; family Macrothelidae; genus Macrothele; species Macrothele yani. The sequence continues at coordinate 66,236,350 of CM077016.1, read as the reverse complement.
TGTGGAGCCCAAGTTTTACCCTAATTGATAATCTTGCAACTAACGTACAAAGAGATTGCCAATCTTTGTAACTAAAGTATAAAAAGATGCTGTATATTTTCATCCTTTGAATTTTCATCATAAAGCTCCCACATACATAACAGAAATTGTCAGGGAGATTCAAACACTTCCTTTGTTTTGGCATTGTAACAGCAAAACACATAAGACAGAAACATGCAGCAGATACACAGATCAAGTACACACATGCTTACATTGCACCACTCTGTTTGTAATGGAAGTAGCTGTAATGTGACCATATGTACAGTACTCTTGCAGACAGAATTGCGACTTACGAAAAACTTTGTTGGTCATATAACAGTGTTTACCGTCTCACACAACAGAATCGGTGCCATATTTTCTTCACTAAATCTTAATATATGCATCTTATGATAAACAAAAAAACCTATAATGTAAAAATTACATGATGTGATATTTTAAGTACCTGGGAAATCCATACATAAAAATTGACTGAAAAATAGCCATTATACTACTTGAGGTAAAAATTGTGTTGGCCAGTATTATGTATGTAATATTTGAAGATAATATTAAGTATGTAATATATAAAGATATATTTATGCACCTATTCCTTTCCATGTTCCTCCCTGCTTCAGAGATTCAACTTGATGTTGATTGCTACTGAAAACTCTTTATATATATATATATAACCCTCTGGCAGATGCTACTAATGATACTCTTATATGTCAAGGGTTAGCAGCTATAGTGAATCTTCACTTAGTGATAGTTAAATCTGTTTTTATTATGTTCTAATCTTTCTTTCTCTTATGGTTTAACAACTATTTCTTTTTTTTTTCTTTAAGTACAATGGCTAAGACAAAAACTACATAAACACTGTGGACTGAGCTGTAAATGATCAAAAATCGACATCCCCATTTTTAAGACAATTCAAAATGTTTTTATTTCATCACTTAGAGAAATTTCTGTAGTAGTGTGGCTTCTGTTTGCTATTATTTATTTATTTTGATAATCAAAAACTGCGACAAATGAGTGACCTATAAGTGCATATTAAATTGCTGATGTAAAATGGTAAGCAAAGGGGCAGGGGGGCATATGATTAAAAGTCAATACCTGTGCCATAATTAGCAAGAACTGTCTTTTGTATCTCTCAGAAAAAAACTATTGTCAAACACAGTGAAAATTATTTGCTTGTTGAAGTATAGTATCATTTCACCAACATATACCTATTTAGCTTAGAGCATAGCTAGTTTTAATAGTGTTTGTTACTCTGTTATTGCATTTTTGGTTTGAACAAATGAAGTGAATCTCAAATGCTATGAAACCAGTGGTTCATCAGCATATCCAAAACTTCACTCATATCAGAAAGTACAACTTTATTAAGAAATAATATTATAAAAAGTTTGCTGTTCTAATATCTAAGCACAGTTGGGGCTTCACTGTTTACTGTCACAAATTCAGCATAGTGATTTAAAATTACTACTTTTTCACTGTTTCAGAGGAAACGATATGAATGTAAGAATACAAGTTAACAGTGAAACTAACTACACAATGGATACAAAAGTTTGCTAAGTAACAGAAACTAAATTAACATAAACAGTGAAATCATTTAATCCTTTGATCTTACACATTGTTAAAGTGCTCTTTTGATACATGTTGCTACTTAGAGCAGCGATATAAGCACTCTAGTCAAAATTACAAAAGCTTGTTCTTTCAAAATAAATATTCTTAGACATACAACAGATTTTCAGAATTTTGTTCTGTTGTCGATTGGGTCATTGACCCCATGTAAGAAATAATTTACATCTCAATACATACATATCATCAACAAAGAACGATCATAAACTTTTCACATAATCATTGAGCCACTTAATACAACTTAAGACATTAAAAAGTCCACTGCAAATTGTACTGGATAATTTAAAATATTTGTTGAGCATATCACACTTTACTGCATTCCATACTTTTCAATGTACTTATAGGTCTGTTGAAATATGTCAAAGTATTAAATTTGGATGCATGAATTTAATCTTTCGCTCTAAAAGGAGGCACGATTGTGTTAGTTAGTGGCTTTGATTGTATTCACATAAGCAATTCCTAACAATAACAATTATTTTCATATAGTATGTGAAATGTTAGCTTTAACTATTACACAAGGAAAGTTTCATTTCTGGGATTATTCTATTTTGGGGTTTAATGACTACCATGAGCAACTCTAAGGGCTATCAGCAGTCATCTGTCCCTAATTTAGGGCCACTGGTTCCAGGAAAGGGAAAAATCCAGTGATGTGAGACAAGCACACCACCCATGTCTTAACTGGGACTTGAATCTGGGCCCATCTTGGACAAATGGTTAGAAACCAGCATCTCAGACCACTTGGGCACCAGAGTGGCTTCTTGTATTATGCAGAGATCATTCACATTTGAATTTATGATGACACTTCTAGAAATACCACAAGTCATTCATGCTTAGTTATTAAAGGAACAGGATTAAAAGGAATCCATAAATCACAATGTTGGATGTACAAAATTCATAAGCCATGACATAACTCCAGATCTATTAAATCAGCTACTACCTCATTTACACTACATGTGCAGAGCAAGCAATTCATGTTTATCCTATGCTCTTCCCTGGTGAATCCATGAAAATGCCATTCAAACTTTAAAACAGTGACGTGTAAGTAATCACAACCAAATCTGGTTGCTACAATATCCCAGTATTTTCAGCTTAATGAAAATAACAGTTTAAGAGTTGAATTTATGGTTTTTATACAAGTAATTTGTTTATATTTGATGGCCAAATTTTTGAACTAGAACCAAATTTATCATCAGGACTACATTACTTGAGTAGTTGTTGCCAATCAGTTAGGAGTATCCAACTACAATTATCATTGAGCATGGTACTTCTCGCTGTTTGATTATTTTTATTGAATCTCACTTCATGGAGTGTCCAGTTGCCTGTATATGTCTAACATGGTCTTGTTTACAATGTTTCCATTAGCTGCTTTACGTTGTTACGTACGAATCTCCCAATTTTACCTATATAGCTTAATCTGCAGATACAATCCACATTCTTGTAATTGATTGGATGCCTTCTAGCTGTTTTAGGGTTGGAAGGAATTTCTTTAACTTATTATTCAGATCGGGGCAAGCCCAGATTTATGTTTTTCACTAATCTTTTTCAGTTTTTTTGAAAGGTCCTTTATGATAAGGAATTTAGCTGGTGAATTTGAAGTTATTTTGCTGTCATTTCTTTTTTATCCTTATGCCAAAAGCTTTCCTTATAAATGGGGTGGGAAAGTTCCTTTCTAACAAAATTCTTTTCTGTTCTCCTTTGTTTTTCTGGCTTCTGTAGAGTTAAGGCAGTTGGTTTTCTCCAAAAACTGAATTAGATAGTAGAGGTGTCATGATGTCATAAATTAGTAGATAAAAATAAGGTAATGAAATTTCTCTTTGGCATTGATTTGTGGCTGTTATGCACTGTGCATTCTATGACAAATTGATGATTTGGTAGTTTTTCAGTTTTCATTAACTTTGTTGAAGCTGTCTGGAGTCTTGTATCCTGGATTTAAGTTTTGTGGCTGGTAGGTGGAAAAACATTCTGCAATGCTTTCTGTTTATGGAACTTGTGCATAACTAGATGTATATTATTGAAATCACAGTCATGAATAAATATAAATACATCATATTGTTCTGCAAACATTTCACTACAAATTCTTAAATCACCACTGAATCTAAAAATTGTAATCCTCACTCACTGACTTTCCTTGCCCTTGTAGACAAAGTGTAAAGTTTTAGATATACAATTTTCATGTTTCTTTATGAAGAACTACGACTAGAATTGTTAAACCATAAGTACTACTAACAATTTCTTAAGACTAGAACCACACCTATGTGAGGGTATTCATTTCAACTGCTGCTTATATTTAATGTACTGTCATAATACACAACTTATATTAAAAAAGTAGCAAAAATTCAACACTTTATTCAAATTCAACTGAAGTGGAATGCACCAAGTATGTACAAAGGCAAAGTAATCTTGTAAATGGCTCACACCAGTACATGGTTGCTGAGGACTTCTTTAGTAATGAGCAAATGATTCAATAAATAAAATTATACTGACATACACATAAAGAACTATCACTAAACCACATTTAAACTAGAACAATTGCTAATATAAGTAAAATTTAATGAAGTACATGAAATACAAAGTTTGCTACCAATAGCTTTCATTTCTTGCTCTTTTTTTTTCTTTTTCTTTTTTTACAAGTACAAAAATGTTTGCATATACATTTTGCTAAACATTGATCTAAAATATACAATTGAAGTTTTCATGGTGGGACAAATGGTTTTCATAAAATATAACAGCAATAAATTACCTTAAAGAAATGTATTATAGAAAGCATGTTTATTTTTCTTAATCAAAACAAACTTAATGGTGTATGATGTTTTTTGTTGTGTGTAAATGAGCATAAAAAATGTCCTTAGAACTTTTATACACACATTTTACTTTCTTGATCTGAAGAATACTCGTCTTAACTAAGTCTAATAACTTGATTCAGCTGCCTGTTTCAGATGAATTTAGTTGGTCAGTTATTACATACATGTATTTGGCAAAATCAGAGTGATGGACCTCTTTCACTGAAACTTGATATCAGAAGCTTCTGATTTAGTTAGAAGTTAAATACTATCCTATATATATATATTTTTGTCTTTTAATGTAACAGGCCATCTGAAATCTGTAAGTTAGAAATATTCCAGAAAGGGAGTGATAAAGCAATGAAGGAAAAAAATTGAGGATGTTCAGATTCCTAAGCTAAGTTTACTTAGTCTCAGTTGCTTGGAACTTCACTGTCCTGAGTGGTGTAATGGTTAGCATACTCGAACGGAAATCGGAAGATGCGGGTTCGATTCCCGCTCCAGAACGATGAAATTTTCAACTTTTCTGAGAGACGTTACATGGATGACCAGTAAGTGTTACAAGCAAATTCAGAATTTATATTCTGTTTGCTTTGAACAATCGAGTGATAAAGTTTTATAAGTTTGGACTTCATACCTACTTGGCTGCATATAAAAAACAACAACAAATAAAGAACTATATTACTCAAATTTCCAAATCAGGGCTTGAAAAATACCATGCCTGGGGCATGTAAATTATTGGCCTGGGCAGTTAAAAAATCTAGTTGCCCGGTCCAGGCAACTAAATTTAAAAATAAAGTTTGGAATAGAATTTCCAACTACAAGAGCAAAGATAGTCATCACATGTCATGTTTCATTTTACTGCTAATCACTGGAGGTTGTATTGTTGTTATGGAGTGCCAAGGACAGAAGAATATCACTTTTTAATTATATTATGCTCTAGGTCCAGAAATTGGAAGTATGTGTAGTTTTGCTCCAAATGTTTACATACCAGCCAACATTGGCCAGAGCCTTGTCAGTAGTAACTACTATTATTGTATGACATACATAGATGCTTTTTTAAGAAATGACCCATCTCTTTGTGAAAAAGAAATACGCACCATAACAAAACGTTGCAACAAACAAAGACACTAATGAAACAAACTTAACACGTGCAAAACACAAAATTGATTCCCTTGGCAAGGGCACGACAGGTAAAATTGTGGGATTTAAAGTTCAAAATTTCCACCAGTAAAAATCAGTCAGATAAGTTCAGAATTCCACGATGCCTGACAAACAGGAAATCCAAGCAAGTGGGCACGCAGCGCGTGAACCTCCACTTACCATATGATCATACTGCCCCCAAAATTGCAGTTTATGACAAGATGAGACAAAGGAAGAGAAAAAAAACAAACAATGTTTTAACTGGGTGAAAAAACAAAACACAGCAAGAATGTAGACCACTGTCAGTTTGTCTTTTGTTGACACTGCTGCTGCAATGCATCCAGTGCTTAATTTTTCTTTCTGTTGATATCTTTCTCTTTCTTCATCGTTTAATTTTTTTTTTTTTTTTTATGCCCTCTGATTACAATAATTTTATCCAAAAGAAATGCTGAAAGAGCTTTCAGCATGAATACAATGAACATGATATCAAAGCTTTAACTATTTTAGATAAATGGTGTAACTTTGGAATATTAATACTTTGGAACACCATGAATCAAGTTTTACAAAATTTTCCAACTTTGCCACTTCCATTTTCATGAATTTCCCGCTCCCTTATCAAGCTTAAATGCAAAAACTTATGGGATGGGGGATATTTAACAATGCAGGAGAGTAGGAACATCGCGGGGGAGGGTTGGCGATTACAGGAGAAATCTTGATCTGTCCGACTTCCGGTTTTGGAAATGTTTTCCCTTTTTTCAAGGTGAAATACAAATATTTAGGCAGTAAAATGATATTTAACAATAACAGTGAACAGAGGCAACATTGCAAGAAAAAAGAATGATTACGAAAAAATCTTAACTCCGCCAACCTTCCATTTTTGAAAGTTTTGTAAAGATGGAATACCGTCCTCTGACTAGCACGCCCCCCCTTCACCGCTAACCCCTAAAAATTTTTGTTCACTTGTGCATTGATCTCATGAATGACCAACATAATACCGAAAAGGGCGGAATTCCTCGAATTCGTGGAAGAATCTCATGCCTGATGATTACGGGAAAATTTTTGAGACTTCTATCTTTCATCTTCGCAAATTGTTGCCTACAGTTTCAAGCTGAAATACATGCATTCATGCAATAAAATTATATTTTACAAGAATACTGGACACAAAGGCAACATTGGGAAAAAAACATTACGATAACGGCAAAAATTTTTTACTCTGTTTAACCACCGTTTTTGAAAGTTTTGAAACTCAAAATACCATCCCCAGACAGAAAACGACCCCCCCAACTCTCTTCAGTTTTGCATTGATCTAAAGAATGACCTAAATGATGAAGAAAAAAAAGCGAAACTCCACGAATCCACTTTAAGAATCTCGTGTATCTCATAAAATAGCAAAATACAAAAAAAAAAAAAAAAAAAAAAAAAATTCGTAGAATCTGTAGTTTCGAGAGTGAGTTCCGTAGTCAGAAAACTAAATTCCTAGAAACCATGGACATTCCATAGTAGGTGGCAGATATGTGTGTATAGTCAGCAACGGGATGCATGCCTCTGATGGAACTAGCCTCTGGTGTTTAGTGACAAAGAGAGAATACTTCAATGAAAAGAACATTGCAGAATCACTAAATTTCTCAAATACCAATTTCATTATCTTGCCATGTCATACCAATTTCAGCATCATCATCTTAAAGCTTGAAGTACACACTTTTGTGCACTGAACATTTTGAACACAGACCCTTAAAATGGAAATGTGAAACATGTAAAAAAGTTCATATTTTTTAACTTAAAAACAACGAGGGTTCCAATTCATTATCTTAAAAGATAAATTTTCCTCTGGGCATCCAGCTTTTACTACCTGGGCAGGTAAATAATTTCTGCACATGCCCAGCTGGGCATGTAACTTTTCAGGTATTTTTCAAGCTCTTAAAATGATGAATTCTTTTTGCAGTGAGGGACAGAATGAAGGTTTATTGCATCTTAAATTGTTGGCTTTGCTGTTATCGGACATCTTCCACAGTTCACGCATTCCTCACAGCAGTAATAACAAAAAAAAAATTAAAAAAAAAAATTGAAATAACGGCATTCGTTTAATACAATTTTTTTACATGTTTCTGACTATTTTGTCTGCACATGTGACATGTATAGATCTGTTGTCAATCAAAATATGACTGAAGATTGTGTTAGAGATTAAAAAACAAAGTCTTCCATTACTCATGCCATCAGCCCATTTATTTTAAAACTCTCTTTGTGTTCTATATAAGCATATGGCAATACAACATAATTACATACCATAATTTTGAAGCACAGTTATAAACAGCTTCTGGTACTTTGTGGTAGTGGTAGAATGTAAGAAAATATGGTACTATTTAGTTGCAGTCTTAAAAAGTATGAACTAGAAAGTTATTTCATATGGAATACTTTTCTCTTATGATAAAATATATTCAGGATGTTCTTGTAGATATAAATAGCACTCGATATTTCCCTCACATGAATAGATGCATCCAACACAATCTTAAAAACTGGAGAAATTGTGTGTGTGTGTGTGTGTGTGTGTGTGTGTGTGTTTCAAAAAATGAGAAAATGTAAACAGTTCTTTCAATTGCTACTGCCTTAAGTGAGCACTAAGATATTTATTCAAACACCTTGATAATGACAACTGCACAGACATAAGGTGTAAAATAACTTTGTGAACAGTAGCGTCCCCATGGCTCAAGCTGATTATGATATCAATCAAGTGTTTCACATTTTTACCTGATCATTATTGCCACAAAGCTCTATAAGTCCTTTGCTCACCTTATAAGTGAAGGCAAAAATACTCATGGAAATAACTGACTTACTGATCAGTTTATCACTCAATATTAATCAATAATAATATGCAGTAATTGAAAGGTGGTGTGTCTGTATGTTTTCATCTCTCTAAAAGATGCAAAACAAATGATAGTGCAGACTAGATGGGGAGTACAATGGGGAAAATAATTTGATTAATAATGCACTGCCAATGTGAAATACATGTACATGCATTTTCTATGGTTAACACTGGAAAATGCCTGAAGTGACACTGGATTTATTTTGATCTCTTATGATCAAATATGGAACTGAGCTTTTTTCCATTAATGAAATACTCATATTTCTAGTTTTTTGTTACTTTCACTAGTGAAGAATGACCATAATTTGCCCACACATTTACAACAAACATTTCTGTGATGGCAACACTAACATCATAAGACAATTATAGTACAGTGAAAATTGACTAATAAAAATGAATGTAGTGATATGATGCCATTACATGCTACAAAACATGAGCAAATAGTGATATAAATTGCACATATAATAACAAAAATGACAAGACTATATTCCTATTTTTTTTTACTGTGCATCCTAAGCGCATAGTTTATCTTGTTTCATAATGTCGCCACTAGGTATGCATCCATCTTTGGCACCTATTTTTTCTTTGATCTTTGAATCATAATATAAAACTTTATAACATTAAAATATGAGACAAGTACAGTATTCACATTTGTCGAACATATGATACATAAATACAATAAATATTTCTTAGATGAAGCGATGCTGCTGTTACATCTCTCAATTATATAAAACCTAAGGCACCAAGAGACCAATGTCCTACTTCTTAATGATTATTGCATCCTTGTTTCTTGCGGCTGAGTGGCATAAGACACTGGAAAATGTGCTGGCGTTCCGGCAGGAATGGGTTGAGGTATGGTGTATGCATATGCAGCAGAAGGGATGTATGGAGTACTGCTGTGACCACTGGCTGCTACTGCTGCTGCTGCTCCAGCAGCAGCTACTGCAAATGGGTAGGATGGATCTAAACTGTTACTATATTGAGGAGGATAAGTAGTTGCATAATCATAGAAAGGATTAGCAGCAGCAGCGGCTGCTGCAGCAGCTGCTGCAGGTGATAGTGGTGCATGGGGAGGTAGTATCAATCCAGGGGTATGAACATAAGCTGATGGGTAGAGATAGTGTGAAGGAAGGCTAAAAGAAAGATAAAAAGTGCAAGAATTGTACTACTCACTGCAAGTATGATTGAAACATAAATCACTATGATCCAAAGCAGTACTTAAAAAAATAAATAACCTGAAAAGCTTTAGTTGGTTTCATTCACATTTTTTTTTCAATAATTACACAATGTACAGGAATCAATATACAGTATATTAGTATGTACCATGCTCGTGAGGAACATATGTTAGTATGCAACATTCAGCTTCTCCGTAGAAAGAACTTTTATTTTTCACTAAGTATTTTGTAAAATAAAGTATTTATTATATAAGCATAATTAAGTTCTAAGTTACAAAATCACCTTCTGTGAATATCCTTCACTTAAATATCACACGATGTTGAAGGTAAGGAGGAGGTGCTGGGGTAGGGTGAGGGGAAGTAATCAGTTTCTGGGATTGAAGATACCTCAAAGCAATTATTGAGCTCTCCCAATACTACACTAAATTATTAAGTGCAAGATAATTGATGTTTTATATAACTTGTACCAAATATCAGGTCATTCGGAAAATAATGGCCGATTTTCTGAGGTGCCACATTCAACATGCCCACAATGCTTGCAGACCAACCCGCTCTCAGAACCCTTCGTACAAGTTGAAGGATGACTCAAACACCACATACACACCATAATCGGTTGAGCTGCTGTCGTGTGACAGTGGTTTGTACAACATGTTAGGAAAAAGTGAGTTGTGGATGATTCGACTTCACTAGTTCAAATTGGGTTGTAATGTAGCACAAACCTACCATAATATGGTCAAGGCATGAGGCATCATCAGAACGTACTGTTCGTTGATGGTTTGAAAAGTTTCATTCTTGTGACAAGAGCCTACAAGATGAGGAGGGCCAAGAACATTCGGCCATTGATAACGATGCTGTGGAGGCAAATCCTGGCATCACAGTCAGGGAACTCTCCAAACAGTACAATGTGTCGGTCTCAACCATTTCTGAACATCTCCACCAAATTGGTAAGGTCAAGTAGCTCAATACATAGGTCCAACACGAACTGACCAAGCATCAGAAACAACAACAGTTTGAGACGTGCAATAACCTTCTGCTTCACAACAAAAAGGAGCCCCTACGTGATCTCATTGTAACCTGTGATGGAAAGTGGGTGCTATGCGACAACCATAAGCCATCTGGACAATGGCTGAACCATGGCGAACCACTGAAACAACATCCTAAACCAAGATTGGCTGATGCTAAAGAAGGTTTTGTTGACAGTGTGGTCGACTGTTCAGAGTGTCATACACTACAGGTTCTTGGATGCTGGTGAAAGCATTACCTTAGTCACACACTGTAAAGAAATTGACCAAATGCACCAGTTGTGTTCCAAACTGCCAGCTTTGGTGAACAGAAAGGGTCCTATCCTCCTCCATGATAATGCAAGACCACATGTGTCACAAATGACGAAACAGAAACTGCATGAACCGAGGTTCAAAACTCTCCCACATCCACCAGCCTACTCACCTGACTTGGCACCTACTGATTTCCACCTGTTAATGCATTTTAGCAATTACCTCAAAGACAGGGCCTTTAGAAACCAAAAGGAGGTCGAAATTGTATTTTGGGGCTTTTTTGCATCTAGGGAGCCAGATTTCTTCCAGACTGGCATTGAAGCATTTGTCACTCGCTGGCAGAGGCAGTGTTAGAATTAGAAATAAATCTTCTACAGACCCAGCGGACCACTCAAATTTTCAAATCACTGGTCCACCGAAATGCCCACTGGTTCGTGCAAAAGAAAAAGAAAAAAATACACATTTACAGTATATGTAGAAAATGATGTTATCATCTTCATTGGAGTAGTATATCGCAAATTTAGAACAGAATGTGTGTGTGCACACATGAAAATAGTACTAATAAATAAAACACAAAACATGCTATGCAGTGTAGAAATTTGAAAAAAACAAATACCCTGAGCAGTGTATACCAAAAGTTGGTAGTTCACTCATTTTTACTAGTCCAGGAATGGCAGAAATACTAATACATTTTGTATTCACATGACACTAGTATCCAGGACAGTGCCTTGATTATAAGGGCACTGATATGAAGTAATATGCACTATCAGTGCACTGATTATAAAGCACTTTGCAACGTACCAAAAGCCACCTTTAGTGGAATTCCTTACTTCAGCGTGAAAGGCAGAAGGTTCTCCCATGTGAACAGAAATACAATTTAGCAAAGTCAGAGCATAAATGGTTCTTCAACCTCCAGTTGGGAAACAATATAAAAGACCCGTCTATACTCTGTGGTCACCACTTGGACAAAAAAAATATATATATTTTGAGTCAGACCTCAGTTTCCTACAGTCCAATTTTTTTAGAAAAATGAAGTATGGTTAGCAATTCTGATATTCAGTTTTTGAACAGAATATCTGAATTTCAAAAGTCTAAAAACTGCCATAGCAAAACCTGGTTTCTTTGAAATCTATGTTTGAATTCTTTATAAACTTACAAATTCCAAAATAAACTGAAAAAAAAAAAAAAAACATTTTACTGGCCTCCTGGGCCAGTAACATAAAATTTTCAGTGGTCCGATGGAATTTTTACTAGCCAATGGCTAGCGGACCACTGGGTAATTCGAACGCTGAGAGGTGTGTAGCTGCTGAAAGCACCTATTCCGAATAAAACAAGGTTGTGTGCTGTGAGGTATGTCTCTTTCATTTTTGCCCTCCAAATCAGCCATTATTTTCCGAATGACCTGGTATTAATGTGTCTATAGATTTATACAATTTCTGTCTTCATGTCTATTGGTATTGAATCACATTGACATATTATTGCATTTATAAAATTATGTAGTACAAGTTAACATTGATATTTACATCAGTCTTCTCATACTAGATCTTTCTCTTAAAGTGGTAATCCTATGTGCACTGCCAGGGGAGAGGCATAGATTTTCTTCGGAGTGTGTGTGTGTGTGTGTGTGTGTGTGTATGTGTGTGTGGGGGGGAAATCAAAGTTTTGAAATCCATCACAACAAAATAAGTGAATGAAAAATAGAAGAAAAATTAAAGCATTATTTTCTAATATAAGTTGATGCTTTTTATTAAATTAAAGCACTTTTTCTTAGGTAAGTTGCATTTTAACAAGACAATAAAACACTTGGGGGGGGGCAGCAAGGCCCCCTCTAAATATGTCCCTGTGCACTGCTAACAAAGTCTTTTTATAAATTATTTTAATTGCTTGCATCTCTTTGAGGTTGAAAAAAAAATTCACATTGAAATAGTGACATTAGAATAGTGAAATCTTATGTATGATAAAACCTATAGAACAGAGAGGACATTACATATACATAAATGACTTGCACAGTTGTTTTTTTCTTTTTTAGCATTGATAATTTTTGTAATCATGTATTTTTTTTTTTTTTTATTTCATAATTTTTTCTAGAGGTCTATGAGTAACATCTTGTTTTTAATGAGTCACTAAGCACTTTATGTCAGCTGTAATTTCTTTTTTACCTGTTGAGCAATAGCTGAAATGAAGGCATAATTTAACATTTTTGATGTCCAACACAAAATTCGTACATTTTACAATTAAAATGGCTAGGGTTGTATCTAGAATTGGGGGTGGGGGACGAAAAATGGAAGTTTTTGAAATCCCCAGAACAAAAGTTAATGGAAAATAGAAGAAAAAAACTAAAGCAATTTTTTTCTAATGTAAGTTAGTGCATTTTTTATAAATTAAAGAATTTTTGTTTTATTTTTTCTAATAAAAATCCCAATTTAACCAAAAACAAAACAAAATTCGGGGGTGGGGCGCACAACATTTTTTTATGTTTCCAAATAAATACGCCTCTGAAAATGACTAACATATTTTTTCGTACTGTTCTGATTTTTGACACAAGTAAAAAATGCTTGCAATTAGACGAAGCCTAGTTATTGTTATTTCAAAATGTCACTATTTCAACATGCATTTTTGTTTTGTTTTTAAAATCAGCATTTGTCAGTTTTTAGAATTGTTCGAAAAATTTAAAACATTAAAACGACTGGAACTTGTGAAGGAGTATTTTTTTCTTTTTAACCTTAAAGTAATGTTTATTTCTATGTTTTTTAAAAAAAATATTCGTCCTTTTTAGCTCTCAGCTACAAGTTTCCGCACTGCATGGCATAATATGCATCATACTAACACTCCTCCACCTTTGAAGTGTCCAAATGTCAGTTATTTATACAAAATATTTCACTTGCAACCGTAGGCGCCGATTACGAGGTTATGAGAGGGTGCTCATGGGCTTTATAAATATAATATGTTGATATGGGCAAGGAACAAAATTCTCAGCATAAAATTTTATAAAATAATTGCATTTATTGATTCTTATATCGTTCAACACAAAATATTTTACAAAGACATTTTGCAAGGTGTATTTTATAATGGGCTAAGTACCAATATTTAAACCAAAACATTTAAAATGTCACTAGAAACGGTACCTGCTTTTTGAACTTGGGCACAGTGATGGTAGGGAGTAAAACTGGTTTTATGCATATGCAGCAAAGAAAATACCCATCTTATAGCCAAAAAACCCATATTTGCAAAAATTGTTTGCAAGTGTTTACATAAGCTTATAATACATTTTTAAGTTTAAAATATTTTTTTCAGAAATTTACTTATAATTTTATCTCTTTACACATTAACTTATAATTTTTTTGCATTAAAAATATTACAAAAACACAAATGATTTTAATAAGTACACTAATTTAGACTTCAGTTTTTAAATACAGCAGTTCTATTTAAAAACAGGCAAAAATAATATATGATAATAAGCATTATATTTACTATCATATAAGTAGTGTTAGAATTAGAAATAAATCTTCTACTGGCCCAGCAGACCACTAGAATTTGCAAATCACTGGTCCGTAAAAAAAATAAAAAAAATTAGACATTTCCAATATACAGGGTGTCTGAGAATTATTGGACACATTACAAAATTATATAAAATAAAACATTAAACAGATAGAAAGAAACTGACTGTACTAACTTACAATGTAACTACACAAGTTAATAAATTTCAATGTGAGATCCCTTGGTTGCTCGTACCACGCGATACTTGATTTCATGCCATGTATTGGCAAGCATCTGAGGAGTTATGGAATTAATAGCAGCTGTGATACGCTGCTTCAGTTCCTGCAAATCAGTACAAGGCATCTGATAGACACGATCCTTCACATAACCCCACATGAAATAATCCAATGGAGTTAGATCTTGAGAGTGAGGAGGCCACGGAATGGGACCACCACGCCCAATCGATGCTCATTTAGGCACTTATGTACACACGTTGACCAATGCGGAGGCATGCAGTCTTGTTGGAAAACGACGTTGTCATATCTTTTGATCTGGGGAATAGCAAAATTTTTTAGCATATCCAAGTAAATGTCACTATTTATGTTTTTTTTTTTGCAGGAGAAGAAAGAACCAATCACTTCTCTTTTTGATAGGGCACACCACACATTAACTTTTGGAGAACCATGTTCTAGTTCATTAGCAGCATGAGACGGTTCACTGCCCCATATCCTACAGTTGTGACGATTCACAATACCTGATACATGAAATGTGGATTCATCACTAAAAATTACAGTACTGAGAAAGTTTTCGTCGTTTTCCACTCAATTCAGCATATCCACAGCGAAATCTTATCGCAGAGTGTTGTCATTTACATGCATCTTTTGCACTATTTGAATTTTATAAGCACAAAACTTTAATTTCTTGTGCAAGATATCGTGAACTGTCAATTTCGGAATGCACAGTTCTCTGCTTGCTTTACGAACGGATTTCCTGGAGCTTCGTCAGAAACTTTCAGTAACTTGGTCAACCTCCTCACTGCTGACGCTAGAGCTATCGGCTCCTCCACGATGTTCCCCATTGCCAGTTTCTTTAAACTGTTTCATCCACCACTTAAATGAATTCGTTGACAGAGGATTACAACCATACTCTAAATGGTACTGTCTTTTAACTTTAATGACAGACTTTAATTCCGCAAGCCATAACACACACATCACCTTCTGCTGTATGGATGACATGACTACTGATTGCGCATTTCTCATACATTCCTCATCAGGCCACACCTAGCACCATCTATTGGATCCTGGGAATAACAATTCTGCAAAACAAAAATATAAAAACCATGTTAGTAATACGTGACATAGAAAAACAGACAATGCTTGTAGTTTTTTTTTTTTTTGTACATAATTTTGTAATGTGTCCAATAATTCTTGGATACCCTGTATATTGAAAATAACGGATGATTTCAATGGAACTATCTCCAATATTTGTTTTTAAACCTATCATTAGTTTGCAGCCTAAAAATAAAACCATATACCAAGGTAAAAGAAATAAAAACTTATTTTTTAACTTGAGACAAATTAGAAAAAAAAAAAAAACCTTACTGGACATTCGGACCAGTAAATTCAATAGTTCAGTGATCCGATGGAAGTTTTACTGGCCAATGATGGCCAGCGTACCACTGGGTAATTCGAACGCTGATAAGTATAATAAAATCATGTTTACTATCATAATATAAGTTTTCAGTATTGTGTCATTTTAGGTGTTTTTCCTCAACAACGAACTTCGTGCAATCTTTTGATGTCATTTAAAGCCATTCCACCCCCATATCCTAATGCTCAACTTTTGGTAGACGCTGCGCAATTGATATTGGCATTCTTTGAAAATGAGAGTTCATTTTTTTTTTTTATTGGAGGTTTAACGACCACCGTGAGCAACTCAATGGGCTATAAGCAGTCGCCCGTCCCTAATTTAGGGTCACTGGTTCCAGGGAAGGGAGAGAGCCAGTGCCGTAAGACAAACACAACATCCATGCCCGACCGGGATTCGAACCCGGACCCCTTACGGACGAATGATCAGAGGCCAGCGCCTTAGACCACTGCGCCACCGGGGCGGCATGAGAGTTCATGCAACAAATTAGAAGTCTGCGTATGACATTTAAAAAGAGTTGGAATAAATTTACCCACTGGATATAAAAAGCACCCATTTACCCATTCGTAACTTTTTTTTTCTAAAATACCCACGAAATGGGCAATTTCCCACGATCTACCATCACTGCTTGGGCACCCATCGAAATTTCCAGAAGTGGGGGACTATCAAGGAGGTTAGAATAAGATATCTAGAGATGCCCTTGTTAACGGAGCAGTACCACTTTGCATGAAGCCTATAACCGCGAGAGACGGCCGTCAAAGTGTGGGAAAGCTTATGGTTTTCAAGGCTATTGCAATGCATTTTGTGTTGGCCGAATCGTTTTCTTTCGTCGCAAATGTTTCCAATTTCGCATCGTAACTTGCTGCCAATGCATGAGAAAATGCTGAATTTATAAAATTCTTAATTATTTTGAGACTCCTTTCCATTTTTATTTTAAACTGAAATAGACGAACGTTAGTGCAAATTCTAAACAAAACATAGCGGTAAAATTGAAAACTTCACTCGTATAAGAAGTATAATTCATTCCGGCTTTATATTAATACGGTTTCTGCAACTCAAAACCACACTATATTCCAAAATACACACAGTTGAAATTACATAGGTATGATGTAAACAACATCAAATTCCCACAGTTTGCGGCTTCACAGTTAAGAGACCAGGGCATCTCCAGAAGTATTATTCTAACCTCCTTGGGGACTATGCATGCGAAAACATAAGGTAAGAAAGATTCAGAGTAGACACAACTGTACAGTCACACAGTGTACACTAAGATGAAATTATAAATTCATGAAATCGACTGCAGCCCACCATCGGTAAGCTACCGAATTAGCAGTTGATTGATTGACAGCTGGAGTTTCCAGGGAACCACCGTTCCATTCTAGACCAAAGACGAATACGTATTATTCTTTACTGCATTGTTTATATTTTCTTTCAATTTCCAGAACCTAGGTTTCGAAATCTCAGTTTGCAATTTCATTTGCGAGCATTTTGTCATTGTTTTCTTCAATATTTTCTATTGTTATACGTATAAAGCTGTTATTCGTGAGTCTCCACTTTCAATTCTCATTTGCATTCCTTTGTTATCTATTTCGATATTTACGTTATCTTTTTCAATAGCTTCTTGGTTTTAGTTTTTGTACTGAGTGCAGTGCTTTAAAGGGAAATTTTGAAGGGCCGTTATGCTCATATTTAACTAAAAAAAACAACAACAAAAAAACCGGAAAAATACCTTTACCAGAAAGCCTCCAAAAAGTAAAAATCCCTTAAAGAAAAATCATTTGTTTGGAAATTTAATTGACAATTCCGTGGAATACTATTTCATCATAAATCATAAAGGATGGTGGTCGATTGTAGTTGGTTGGTTTGTGGATCCACAGCACCCTGCTTATTCTACAGCGAGGACCGATTATAACGAGTCTATAATCCGGGACCAACGGATTAACGAAACTTCGGAACCTCGGCTAATCATTAGTGATTCAGCTGGACTTGAACCCAGAATTTTAACGTCCCGAGCCGAGAAGGCAGCCCCTTTCCAATAGGGACTTTCATAAAGTAGAAAGTCGGGCGCAGTTAGAATCTTCGCAATCAGAATGAATATTCAGATTGCGAAGATTCTAACTGCCCGACTTTCTTAAATTAATAGCAATCTCACCACCTTAAAAAAAAAAAAAAGTCCGAAGTGTGGAAAAGGTTTATACCTATTGCTGTAAAACGAAAATTTGCGTTTAATCTATTACTCCGAATTCTTCATTCTATTAGGTGTAGAGGTCTGCACGGGCCTTAATTTGGAAAGCCCGGCCAGTTTCAAATTTTTTAATTAAAGCCCGGCCCGGCCCGTATATTTCTCCTGTTTCCAACCCGGGCCGGGCCGGCCCGTAAAATTTCAACAATACCCAAAACCACGAATTTGACACCTGGTGCACTCGCCACTCGGTCATTTGACTCCTGAAGAGTTTTTGTTTTCTTAATTGCTACATGTATTCTATTACAATAAACGTTCATTCAGAATATTTCCGAGACTCTGTATAAGTCACGTGACGTTCGAGGGGGGGGGCTTGTATACTCGAAAATATTGCATGCAAAGAACAATTTCCACGCCTTTCAAATTTTATGGGTTTTCAAATGATCATTGCCTACCGCCGGACCTGGAAATATTCTTGGGGATAAGGAGCGTGGGGGTGTGGGGGGGTTAATTCGAAAAGTACGAAATATTCAGAATTATGAGTCTGATCGTTTTACTGGGAGAAGATATTAAACTGCACCTATCTCTACTGGCATATCATATCGCTGGAACCCAATATGTCTCTCGTGTGTGTGTGGGGAGCACATTTTTGCCGTTTAAGATGCGATGTTCCAGACTTTGTGCTATCGTAACTCAAAACGTTTTTGCATTTAGTGCACTGCACAACGTTTACCGGCCGACTAGTTTCAGAACGGGACAGTGATTTAAAATATTTCCAAATATCGCTTTCCCCCTTTACGTTGTCTACAAGCACACATTCTCGGAAGCGATTTTTTCACGAAAATCTTTCGCTTTCTTAAACTCCATAATAAGTATGGAAAAGTATTCATCCGCAACACTGAACTGAGCATATGCTAAGGGAAAACAACGACAGACTGCCCAGCTAATCAGTGTCACAGAAGTTTTGAAAACGGCTGCCTGAGAGTACAAATGGGGAAAATACGGCACAGATTTATTTATACACAGAAGTAAGTTTCTCCCATCCCATTTAAGACAACTTAAAAGCTTTTCACACATCTAGAGAACACAGTGCCACCGACCAGAACAATAAAAAAGATCGTCTGCTACAGCCCTGGTATGCGAGCGGGTGGCTCGGTTTAAAAATGCTGCAGGTTATAGCCTGCCCTGAAACATGAAAGGAGTGTGGAAGTTAGGGAGAGAGAGAAGGGACCACATTCACATTGAAAAACTAAGGGAGCTGACCCACTCCAATTGTTTGGTAGGAGGGGAGGATGTCGTAAAACTTCTATTTTTCCCCATCAGCGGAGATTATTCAATCTTATCCTGCTGCTGTATGTTGCGAGTTTTCCAAACGAAAAAGGCGTCATACAGCGATTGTTTTGCTCATAAAAAAAACGTGCTCGGCCCGTGTCTGTTTTACATTAAATATTGAAGGCCCGGCCAGTTTTCCCAACTTAGAAATGAGCAAAGGCCCGGCCCGCGCACACCTCTAATTAGGCGGGCAACTTAATTCTCGGCCCCTAACAGCAAGCGATCATAGAACGTTGGCAAATGCAACTAACTGTGTGGAATAATGGCTGATTGCAGCGCCATCCAACAGCTTTCCAGGTAACCGTAACCGCTCACAGCTGTAGTGACAGAAGGGACGAAAGTTAACGGTGAAAGCAATGTTGTTCGAGAAACCATATTTGAGGAACTGCCTCCTGTTCGCGTTTCAGCTGAAAAAAGTGCCGCGGAATCCCAGCAAAGGATTTCTGCTTCTTTGGGTGAGGCTGCTGTGTCCTACAGCACGTGTAAGAACGGGTTCCAGCGATTTAAGCAGGGAAATTTCGATCTCCGTGATGCAGAACGTCCGGGACAGCCACAGAAAGTTGACGATGAGGAATCGGAACAACTGTTGGACGCGGATCCCTGTCGCACCCAGTCAGAGCACGCCCAGGAACTTGGAGTAACACGGCAAGCCATTGCAAAGCGCCTGCACAAGCTTGGACGGATTCACAAGGAGGGCCGTTGGGTGCCCCACCAACTCACAGCTGAGAAAAAGTCTAGGCGCGACGATGTTGCTGTGTCCTTGCTCTCCAGATTCAAGAAGGATTTCCTCCACAATATTTTGACCTGTAATGAGAAGGGGATCTTCTATGATGATCCTAAGCGGCGCAAATCGTGGGTTTATTAACGTCGGCCTACCACCAGTAGCGCCAAGCCGAATATCCATGCCAGGAAGTTGTTGCTGTGCATATGGTGGGATCAGCGCGGTGTCTTACACTATGAGTTGCTCAAACCTGGTGAAACGGTCGATGCTAAGCGTTATGTCAGGAACTCATTCGTGTGAGTGACGCAATGGAGGCGAAAAGGCCATACACCGACAAGGGCAGAAGGTCAGTCCTGTTGCATCAGGATAACGCGTGTCCTCACACCGCGAAAACGACTTTAAACACGATCACCGACCTGGGATGGGAGATTTTGTCCCACCCGGCGTATTCTCCAGACTTCGCCCCGTCGGATTATCACCTGTTTCGCTCCCTGCAACATCACCTCTGAGTGATATGCACTTCCCTTCTGTCAGGAGGTCCATACAGGTATAGACCGTATGCACTGACGTCACGAAGCCGCGGCTAACGTCACTTTTTCGTCTGCTGCTTTCTTGCAGAACAGCTGGTGTACAAATGAGATCAAAGATGCATTACATGGGCTACGTAAGTGGGTTATCTGGTGATCAAAAGTCACTTTATTCTGATAAATTAAAGTTATTGGGCAATTGTGGTGACCCATATGTAATTCTATACTCATTTTTCTTGAACAATATTAAGGTCTTGCCACGAATAGAACACGGCGATATTGTTAATTATTCCGTATTTTGCACTAACGTCTTCACTCCATGAAATCGTTCAAGTCATTCATAAAGAAAGGTTAATTCCAGTCTAAAGATCTTCATAGAGTTTTTGTAGATAACGCATCAGTAAATTTATGAACATACTTGTTACAAAATGTAAACTACACTCTAATGTTCCTTCGTTTCCGGTCATCAATGTCAACTCTGTTGATACGTGATAACCACAAATTTTGGCGCTACTGAATAATTTTTTTTATAATTCTGATCCCACTTCGTTCACTCAGATGGTAATGTATAATAGGACACATCATTCATTATCTCTCCCACTTCGGTTACCGCAGCCGAAAATAGCACATAACACCATCTTCCTTAACGCTACACATTGCAAATCCAAGCAGTGTTTGTACACCAGTTGAACACCGGGGGCGTCTGCTAGGATGCTTTACCTGCTGTGACGTCATATGCATACGGTCTATTGATGACTTTATCAACTCGAAACAGTCATCTTTTTTCCGCAGTGGCATTCGGCAGCTCCTGAGCGATGGCTCAAATGTATCCACACGACGGGGATTATTTCCCTGATTAGGTACGTATTCGATTTGTTGTAATTTGCTGTCAACGTGTCGTACCTGTGACCGAGAATTAAGTTGCATACCTAATATAAAGAAGCTTTTCAAATATTAAATTACTGATATAAAAAAAATTACAGACATCTATAGTGGGATGATCTGGGGCTTGGGCAAGATGTGATCATACGTGCTGAGTAGCTTCATTTCCATCCATTGAAGGATTGAACTCATGTGCTCATGTGTACACCACTCCCTTATCCAGGGCCGCCGTTAAGGGTGTGCGGCGCGCGAGACCGCACAGGGCCTCGCGCTGGTGGATAAATAAGATAAAATAAAACAAAAGAGAGAAAAAAAGAAAAATATAACATTAAGTACACAGACTAAAAAAAATAAAAAAATCCGACAGTTCAAAACATTACCATCCCCGTTCTCCGTGAGTTGGTGTACGCAAACATTACAGTGATGTCATACATACGCTCACCCTTCCTGATTCAAAGTGCAGCGCGCTAAGATCGGTGCTTCGGTATCCCTGAGTCTGGTGGGTGGGGCCAGATGGTGTTACCTTGATAAGTCCAACACACGCCGCACCGCCGACAGCAGTGTATTTTCTTCTCGCCGCTGGAAACTCTGTGATTGACGGGTGTGAGTGGACATCACGTCGCGACATTCTTTGAGTTTTACCGCCTATCTTGGGATCCACTTTTTGTGGATTTTCCCAAGCTGTTTTTTCAAAGCAAAAACAGTTGTGTGTGTGGGTGAAGTCAACTGGCCGCTGTGTTTGGCGATCTATTAGCTTTCTTCGGTTGCTCATTCGTGCTTGTTTTAACCAGGTTCACTTCTCTACTTCGAATGTAACTAATTAACTTTTTAAAAATAGAGTTTGCGTTAAGTGAGTTGAGTTGAGATGTCTAAAAAACGGGATAAGTTCCGTAAATTCGAAACAAGTTATCAAAAAGCAAAGAAAAAGGACAGAAGAGAAATGTTTTTACGAAGTCAGGAAGGTGCTTTCGATAAATTTTTACTACCTTCAGCTTCAGTTCCTGTCTCCAGCAGTTCATCGTTTGCTTCAAAGTGCATCGAAGATAAAGAATTAAGTGATAATAACGTTTACCTTCTTTTTTTTTTTCAAAGGAGAACGACGGTTGAGCTTAATAATAATAGCAGTTACAAGTTTAAGAAAAATATCAGTTCCTTCTATAACAAATAAATGAGTGAAAAGCTTATCACCTTATCAGAAAATAAAAATATTCTATTGCGTACGTGCGCAAAATACTGTTAGTCAAGTTGATTTAGAAAAAATTATTAGTTAGCCAGAGGGCCTCGCAGGGAGAATTCGCACATGGCCTCGCGTAAGCTTGCGGTGGCACTGCCCCCATCCTTCACGGTTCCCACGCAGTTCTCAAGGGAACGAGGCACATACAATTTCTATGTTTAAGAATGCGCGCTCGTAAGTCAGGGAACAAAAAAAAAAAAAAAAAAATCATTTCTGCAGTTCCCACTAAAATTAGTGCCGGTATGAAATACTATGAAAAAAGGAGTGCCGGTATGCATTTCGAGCACTGACTGAGTGTTTTGTGTGTTATTACCTTTCTGTTACTAATTGGCAGATATACAGGGTGTACATAAATTAGTTGGGCAATTTTGTAAGTGAATAATGTGCGAAATATTAATTGTAAGTTACCGCTTCAAATGCAGATGAGTCTTAGTGTCCTAAATTTGCGGATAGATGGCGCTAGGTGTGTCATTTCCACGTCTCAGTGAGCTCGGAGCCAGTGAGCTGTAGGTCGCGGTTGTTCATCATTCGTTCTGTGTTCGCGTAACGATGGAGACGTATACCGGCGGTGAAAAAGCGAAATACTGTCTGTGGTTCCATGAAACGCATTCCAGTGCAACGAAA
Organism: Macrothele yani; assembly: GCA_039090855.1. Taxonomy (NCBI): domain Eukaryota; kingdom Metazoa; phylum Arthropoda; class Arachnida; order Araneae; family Macrothelidae; genus Macrothele; species Macrothele yani. The sequence goes on along the minus strand of CM077016.1, from coordinate 66,212,842 downwards.
TTTCCGTCGAGAATACCACAAAAGTGCGCCGAAAAGAGACACCATTGTAGCATGGTACAATCGATTTACCGAAACGGGATGTGTGGCACATAGGCTTAGTGGCCAAGGCAGACCTAAAATGCGAGAACAGACAGTGGATGCAGTGAAAGAATCATTTGTGAGAAGTCCGGGAAAATCTACAGAACACGCTACTTTACAACTGGGAATTCCAAAAACAACAGTGCATAAAATCCTGCGAAAACGGCTAATGTTCAGACCTTACAAATTGTTCAAGCTCTGAAGCCCATGGACCTGACGAATAGAGCAAAATTTTGCACCGATATGTTAGAGCGCATGGAAAGGGAAGACGATTTCCTGTCGCAGTTAGTTTTCAGTGACGAGGCAACGTTCCATTTGAGTGGAAAAGTGAACAGACATAATGTCAGGATATGGGGATCCGAAAATCTTAATGCCACCTTTGAGCATGAAAGTGATAGTTAACGTGTTTTGTGCCGTAAGTTGTTATGTTTTTGGCACATTCTTCTTCGCTGAAAAAACTGTTACAGGAATCGTATACCTGGCATGCTTCAGATTTACCTGATGCCGATCCTGAAAAAAACAATGCCTGAAGGTTTCATTTTTCAACAAGATGGTGCACCGTGTCACTTCCACAGAGCGGTGACTTCTTACATCAGTGCTGAAGTACCAGTTTGGATTGGTCGCGGAAGTGTTATTCCATGGCCAGCACGATCAGATCTTTTACCCCTAGATTTCAGTGTATGAGGTTTTGTTAAAGACCAGGTTTACCGTCCGCCGCTTCCAAAATCCATTCCTGAATTGAAATCACGAATCAGCACTGCACTTGGTTTGATCGACGTGAATATGCTCATTAACATATGGCAAGAACTGATGTACCGATGGGACATTTGCAGAGTAACGAAGGGCAGCCACATCGAACATTTGCGAAAAAGGTAAACTTGGTGTGTTTCACCATCTTGTAATCTTGTTCACTCTCATGTGTGCCTATATAAATACGCATTATAAACCATTCTTTTTGCCCAACTAATTTGTGTACACCCTGTATTTGTGAAAACTTGCCTTCCGTCTTTATTTCGTAATTTCGCTGTTATTTCCGAAGCACTTTCCTCCTAACTTTTCTCTTTGGCCTACTACCTGAAAACCTTTCTCCTACATGTGTTCTATATTCACTATGTTCTCATTACTAGCGTCTCATTGTATAATTGTGTGCCTGTGCCATCCAAACCTTGCCTTTTGAAGGAAGTAAATCCTGAACTCTCCAATTAATGTTGTCCTCTACAATACGATACGAATTGCTGATATTATGGATCGATTCCCGATTGTTTGCAACACGTGGCAGCTGTGATACGCTGCTTCAGTTCCTGAAAATCAGTACAAGGCATCTGATAGACACGATCCTTCACATAACCCCACATGAAATAATCCAATAGAGCTAGATCTTGAGAGCGAGGAGGCCACGGAATGGGACCACCACACCCGATCCATCTGTTGGGGCTCATTTAGGCACTTACGTACACACGTTGACCAATGCGGAGGCGTGCAGTCTTGTTGGAAAACGACGTTGTCACATCTTTTGATCTGGGGAATAGCAAAATTTTCTAGCATATCCAAGTAAATGTCACTATTTATGGGTTTTTTTGCAGAAGAAGAAAGAACCAATCACTTCTCTTTTTGATAGGGCGCAGCACCACACATTAACTTTTGGAGAATCATGTTCTAGTTCATTAGCAGCATGAGACGGTTCACTGCCCCATATCCTACAGTTGTGACGATTCACAATACCTGATACATGAAATGTGGATTCATCACTAAAAATTACAGTACTGAGAAAGTTTTCGTCGTTTTCCACTCAATTCAGCATATCTACAGCGAAATCGTATCGCAGAGTGTGATCATTTACATGCATCTTTTGCACTATTTGAATTTTATAAGCACAAAACTTTAATTTCTTGTGCAAGATATCGTGAACTGTCAATTTCGGAATGCACAGTTCTCTGCTTGCTTTACGAACGGATTTCCTGGAGCTTCGTCAGAAACTTTCATTAACTTGGTCAACCGTCTCACCGCTGACGCTAGGCCTATCGGCTCCTCCACGATGTTCCCCATTGCCAGTTTCTTTAAACTGTTTCATCCACCACTTAATTGAATTCGTTGACGGAGGATTACAACCATACTCTAAACGGTACTGTGTTTTAACTTTAATGACAGACTGTAATTCCGTAAGCCATAACACACACATCGCCTTCTGCTGTACGGATGACATGACTACTGATTGCGCATTTCTTATACATTCCTCATCGATAAAGCGGTAAGTTCTCAAGATTTTGTTTCCGGATATAATGGTAAAATAAAGCAGTAAGTTCTCGACAAGCTCCTGTGAAATGCAGTGAGAAATTCACGTTTGTCTCAAGCTTCTAAGAAATGCTTTACAAAATTGTTTATGGATCTTCAGAAATAAAGGTGTTTAGGGGAATGTTGTTCAAGCAGTGCTCTGAACAGAAGAAAATTTGTCCTGTCCTCAGCAAACATACCACTTTAATTCTGTTTCTTAAGACACTTTGGAAATTGTGTTTACAGATAAATTATGTAAATCTCAATCATAATTTCTATCCGAATTTCTGGTAACTGAAGCTCTAAGAATGAGCACGTGTTAACAGATAGGTAGCGAAAAGTCAATACAAACAGTTTTATTTTTGTCCAAGTGACTAAACCTCTAAGCACATGTATACGCAAGGCCGTCTAGAAAACACAAGGCCATGACATAAGAGAGATGAATTTCATCCGCTTGTGATGTCACTCTGTTACACGGACTGATCCATCGGTGTCGTGTCTGACGTCACACACGACAGGTTGGAAACCAATAGGAAAGCTTGGTTTCCGTGTGACGTCACTAAAACAAGGATTTCATCTCTCTAATGTCATGACCTTGTGTTTCTAGACGGCCTTGATATACGTTTTAACCAACGAGATAGAAGTGCGTAGAGTTCTTGCGTCTGCGAATGGGTGAAGCCATAGGAAACGAGTGCCAGCCATGTTTGATGACGTACAGAACGAACTTCCGTTCCTTGTTATGGAAGGGACTTTTCGCAATAAACGGTTAGATGTTAAATGAGGATATAACAATGGCGTACCAGAGGGGTGGGATGCAAAGGGCCATATGCACCCCCAAAATAATTTTGTCTAGTATTAAAAATTGTCGGTGACGTTATTTTGCTAGTGTTCCCATTCAGGTCTTCAGTTACTTCTTTATTTGGAATGGTCAGACGAGGTCACACATGCCTATTGTTAATGCGTAACACCCACTCCCGAGCGCATTTCCCACTTGTATGCCACCAAAGAAAGACGAGAGCGAACTGGTGTTGCATGTTGTAGTGGCCAGGGCGTTAGTCTAATGAATGGTGGGGCCTGGGGAAGGGAGGGGTAAGCCTTTTATCTTGAGTACATACGGCAGCAGGAAAACAAAAACGTAGAATGAACATTACTTTGTAATTAATAGTATTTGAGAAAAATAAAAATGCCTGTTCTCATGCACATTTTTTTCATCACTTTATAAAGGAATGATATCGTAGCTGCAGTGATAAAACCAAGAATGTGAGAATTTTTCGATTGTTGACTTTACATCATATAAACTTTTATTCACTGATTACTGATGCATAATACAAATGCAACTTGATGTAAATGTTATGCAGTGCTTGAACAGTCTGATGTAATTGCAAAAGTGATTCTTTGTTCAAATTTAACTTTTAAATAGCGATAATTCAAACTACAAAATTTCGCATTCGTGGTTTTGCATTGCGGCGACGATATGCACCCCTTCCCTCTATAACTAATTTCTGGGTACGCCACTGGGATTTAACACAAAAATTTTATTAAAAACACCTGGGGGTGAGGCTAAATCTTTAACGTATCAAATAACGCTTTTTATCATTAGTAGGCGGCAACAATGTTTTAAAATGAAAATTATATTTTAATGGATGCAGCTTGCACCCGTTGAATAAGATCTCGAGCCATAATTTCTTTTGACATTTCACATAAATTTTTTGGAACACATTTTCAATGAAAAATAAGTCACCGATAATAAAGTAAATGCGTAAAAAAAAAAAAAAAAACTGCACTGGTAATCAATCCGCAATTTTGGTTAAAATCTTAGATACTCGACGCTTATCGCCATTAGAACGCTGAATCATAACACTGCTTATCAGTCCAAATACATAGACGTCAAATATTCTGTAAGGCTTTTAATTGAAAAAAAAAGTTCGAAGAAAATCAAACAATGAGTTTACATAGCCAAGAGGCACCAATATTAAAATACTTTTTACCAACTGCCCCTCTCTTATATAATCAGAAGAAAAAATAACTTCCACGAAAAGGGAATAACTCTTCCACGAAAATTCATTCATCCTTACAAGGGAAGTACTGTGCCCAAATTGCATTTTACCCGAATTTTCTAATATGCCAAACTTTTCCGGTTGCCAATGTCTTCCAGTATTTCATTTTTGCTTGATACCATGCTCGTTGCCTACTAACTGGCTCATAATGTAAAGACAAGACGATTTTCCGAAGCAATGGAAAGAGCATGTTTTGTAATTGAAATGCATTCCAATTTTATGACAATTTGTGTGCAATGACTCATAAATAAAAAAAATCCCATTTTCAGCGCTCTTCGCGTTAAATTTGCCAAATAACTCGCAACTGAAAAGGTGCTAAAGTAATCAGTTTTGCCTAACGTATCAAACTCAAAAAGAACTTTTGCTGTAGCTGAAATGTTCTCTTCGTAGCGTAAAGCTAGAATGTACTAAATGTGCACTTTGAGAACTAGCGGGAAATTTATGAACTAGTAGTGAAATTTAAAAATGGGCAAAATTTAATGAATGTTTATGTCTTGTCATTCGCAAAAATAATTTTTAAAAAATCTGTGATAACCAAATTCTTTGGTCTTAGCTCCTCTAGCAGGAAATTAATGAACTAATTGGAAAATTTAAATATTTGAAATGGAACAGTTAAATTTAATCTATGAGGCACAAAAATATTTGTTTTCCTTCTAAGTTGAATAATTTCTTCACAATAGAACTTTAATTTTTTGCATTTTCGACTTTTACAGCCCTTAGCAGTAAATTCGTGAAGTATATAGGGTATTTAAAGTGCCAAACTTAATATATTTTGATTTTCTATTAGCCGCAAAAATAATTTTTGAGATATCTCTAAAAATAAAAAGTTCGACGTGAACGGACAGACAAAGTGATTACACTAGCGTTCTAAAAATAGGAAGATAGAATCGCATTTTTAAAAAGCACAATTTTTTTTTTTTTTTTTTTTTTTTGTTTATCTGACGGATGAAAATTTCTGAGGTGATAAGAACTGAATTTTTTAGCGCCTAGGACCCCGAAAGATCTAAAGTCGCCTCTGTCTGTCGGTTTACTTTTTGATGTATTTTAACAGCAGGAACATTATTTATATATCTATATATGTTTATTTGCTATTTTTTTAATTTAATTATCTTAATAAATTAGCTTTCCACGCGACGTAAAATACGTATAAATTACGCGTAATTTATGCAAAATATGTATCATGTAATTTACACGGCCAACCCTGTCAACCCGCCATGGGCAGACGAGAGAGAGAGAGAGATCTTTTTTACTTTAGGTATGTAACATGATGTTGCTCTTAAGGTGGTTTCACCTAAAATCTCTGCCTTATGTTTCTAATGGTAAAGCTTCTTTACATATATATATATATATATATTTTTGATTCGAGGTTTAACGACCACCGTGAGCAACTCAATGGGCTATAAGCAGTCGCCCGTCCCTAATTTAGGGTCACTGGTTCCAGGGAAGGGAGAGAACCAGTGCCGCAAGACAAACACAACATCCATGCCTCACCGGGATTCGAACCCGGACCCCGTTCGGACGAATGATCAGAGGCCATCGCTTAGACCACTGCGCCACCGGGGCGGCACATATTTTCTTCGCAATTAATGTATTCCCAAGGATGAATATTTGCACATCGATAAAACTAACTTTAAGTTATAGCATGGGATACTTAATACTTGCTAAAACATAACCATAATTATATTAAACATCAATCATTTTTCTTTGAGTAATGTTCAGACCTGTTAATAGATGGCGCGACCTGTACTTTGATGACGTCAGTAGAAAAATGTTGGATTGCCTAATTATGGGTTATGTTTTAGCAAGTATTAAGTATCCCATGCTATAACTTAAAGTTAGTTTTATCGATGTGCAAATTTTCATCCTTGGGAATACATTAATTGCGAAGAAAATATGTAAAAAAAGCTTTCCATTGGAAACATAAGGCAAAGATTTTAGGTGGAACGATCGTCAGGCCTGACACCTAGCGGTAATTTTTAGCGTAACGTGTTGCAGCGCAGGCAAAGAGTTCCCACTTAAATCGAAAGATTTACACTAAGGGCGCTACTGGTGAATCGGCGGACCTTTACTACATCCTTTCTAACATCCTTGCCCGGCCCTAGAGGGGGCGGGGGTTGAGGCGGACTTTTTCCTCCTCTTTTATCTGTTTGGGGGTTTAACGACCACCGTTAACAACTCAATGGACTATAAGAAGTTGCCCAACTCTAATTTACAGCCATTGGTTTTAGAGAAGGGAGAGAGCCGGGGTCATAAGCCAAACACACCTGAATGGAAAGAAATAATTCTTGTAAATGAGAGTACATTTGTTTACATTGACGATATCTTTGTCTTTGGCCGCATGGAGGAACATCATGATAAAAGATTAAAAGCAGTGTTAGACAGAGCTAGAAAATATGGTTTGAAACTCTTAAGAAAAAAGTAAAATGAAAAAAAAAGCTGATAAATATCTCGGGCATACCTTGTACAAGAAAGTTTTGTCCATAAATCAAGACAAAATAAAAGCAGTGACTCAGTATAGGTCTCCAAAATATAAAATGGAACTACAGAGATTTATAGGTATGGTTACATATGTAGGTAAATTTATCTTCGCAAGCTTCTTAGTAACAGATGTGAGTTTGTGTAGACTAACAAATGAATAAAAGGTTTTTGATGACTCAAGAACTGTTTAATAAATAAACCGGTACTATCATATTTTGACCCAGGCAAGAAATCAAGTGTTTCTGTTGATGCAAGCCAATATGGCTTAGATGCAGTGTTATTTCAAGAAGATCACCCTGTGGCATACACTTCAGTCTCTCTAAGAGAAACTCAACAGAGATACAGCCAGATAGAGTAAGAATTATTAGCAATCAGTGGAATTCCGGAAGAACTCGCCCCCCCCCCCCCCCCCACCGAAAAAATATCTTCGAGGCCCTTTTGAGAAGATCTATTAGCTTTTATTTACTGAAACTTTGATTCCATATTATTAATCATGTTTTATGGCGTTTCAATAATTCAAATTCTTTTGAACACTACGGATATTTTTCGTAAAACCAACATTTTTTCACTTTGCTGCATAAAACACAAATATGCACGTTGTAATCGAAATGATTTTATTCAGATACAAGGTACTACTCTACAAAACACTTACGTCAAAGGTAATGATATGCAAATTTGATCCTTTTAGGGATAATGATATGCCTCACAACCACACACATGAAACACGTAACTGCCGGTAGTTGGTCGGTCGGCGTTTATTAGCACAAGGGCCTCAATGGGCCAAAGAGTGCCATGTCAAACAGTTTACATAAGAAAAGGAAACAGCATCAAAATATAACAAGAGGTAAGATACAAAACAGAAACATGACGTAAACCGATATAAATGGTCGACAATCAGAAAACGGACAACACAAAACTACTCGTAAAAACACCACACATAACTGCCATGTGACAGTGTAAGAGCCTTTTCCGATTTATACGAAAATACAGAACATAAGTAACAATTAAGAAAAAAAAAAAAAAACACCTTAAATTACACACACGGACAATGAAATTTGCGCTTCCCAAAAAGGAAGCATCGGATTGAACTGAAATTTTATGGACGTAATGATGCAGATGAATGATACACATGATGGCAAAAACAGACCTACAGGACTATTACAGAGGGATTTGTGGCACGCAATCCGGTCATCTTCAATAGCGTGTCGCGCCGCCTCATGCAACGATACATGCTGCAACACGGTCCGGCATGGAGGCGAACAGACGACGCCTGATGTCCTGCGGCAATACATGCTGCAATACGGTCCGCCATGGAGGCGAACAGACGCCTGATGTTGTCCTACGGCAGACTGGCACACGTGTTGGGCAGTGTGCTCCAAATCCCGGATAGAGCAGCACGGCGGCAATTGGCGTTTTAACTGGTCACACACATGCTCGATAAGGGGCATGTCCGAGGAGCGGACAGGCCATGGAAGTGTCTGGACATGACGTAGGCAGTCCTGGGAAACCCTAGCCGTGTGCGGGCGGGCATTATCCTGCTGGTATAGCGCACCTGGAAACCCGGCCAAGAATGGGAGCACATGGGGCCGTAGGATCTCACCCACATACCACTGGCCCGTCAATGATCCACGTACCACTACTAGAGCTGATCGGCTATCATAGGCAATGGCTCCCCAGACCATAATGCCTGCGGTGGGAAGGTGTGGAGCTCGATAGCGAGATTGGGATTGTGCCGTTGACCCGGGGACCTCCACACCTGACACGATCATTACCTGTTCCCAAAACGAAGCGGCACTCATCTCTAAACACCACACGTCGCCAGTCTGTGGCATTCCACGTCGCTCTGGCCTGGCACCACTGCACACGGAGCCGGCCATGTTCCGGTGTTTATGGCAGCACACGCAAGGGGCGCTGGGATCGCAGATTCGTGTCCACGAGGCGTCGGGAAATGGTTAGTGGGCACACAGGAGCCGCTACATCTGCCTGTATAGTGGGCCGAGTCCCCGTGGGATCCGTTCGTGCCTGGCGCACGATCCGTCGATCCTCTCTACCGGTGGTCCTCCTGGCCCGTCCAGAGCCGCTCCGCCGGGTGGCAGTACCGTCACGTGTCCACTGCTCCCAACACAGTCGGACGGTATAGTCAGAGCGATCCACTTGGCGGGCTTATACGGCGCGCCGACCACCCTGCGGTTTTCAGTCCGATGATCAGACCTCTCTCAAAGTCCGTACGTTGCGTAAATCGACGTTTCTGGAGTCTACCTGGCATTCTTGTCACTCTGCACTCTTGCTTGGGTTGGCCGGTGCTGTTCGCTTTCATGGGGCATCGACTACACGCCGGTTTATAAGGTTGCCGATTCATTCTTGCAGCGCCACCACAGGGTGTGCGGTCATGCGCACTCGCACCAAACGTGGATCATTTGCATACCAGTATGCACTCTAGCTATTGGCAAAGTTTCGCGGTTGTAGCATGTTTTCTTCGAGGTGCGCCAATTTCATTGTCCGTGAGTGTATTTACTCTTGAATACAAAAAAACACATTTAACATCATGCTACAATATTTTGTGCCTAGTAAAAAGTCTCCGCGAAAAACATTTTTCAGTTCATTATATTCTGAAGGATGCGTAGTTAGCTGCAAACGACTGTAATGCATTAGTCTTTATAATCATTGGTATAAAAACTTCATTCATTGAGCTGACCTTTCTTTCACATTTGCTATGGCTGTGGAAAGGGGCCCCGAGTAGCTGCTTTCCCGTCATCCAGTTTTATGAACTAAAACCGCGAAAACTATTTCTAAACATTTTACTTATTTACTGAAAATAAAAAAAGTGCTTTTCTTTTTAATACTGCATTCAAAGCTGCCATCAAAATTCCCAGCTATTTCCCTAACCAGCTTCATATGAAATTTCCGCTAAAAATTTTGTAAAATAAAATTTCAGTATTACGTGTATGGAACAAAATTCACGGTTGAAACATATCACAAGCCTTTAATTGGCTTATTACAAAAGCTAATAGAGAAAATAGTAACACTGTACTAGTGGTCCGATTTATTGGCGTAGAAAGTAGACACATTAGCGTTTCCAAGCTTTCGCACATCAACCAGACTCAAAAACGCTCTGAAGAAGATGAACTATGGCGTCGGTATCAGGTCTCCTGCATCTTTATATACTATGCTAAAGGGAAGTAGTGAAAAACCACCTCTCTCCTGCGAAGCAGGTGTTTATGCGATCCCCCTACAGTATCCGGACGGCTCTAAACGTTACTATATTGGAATGACCAAGCGTTCGTTTGGAGTCAGAGTCAACGAACATAAAAGAGACACAAAATACGGTAAAGTAGCCACGGCTCTATCCAGAGAAGTGAAATTCAAGTCCGCTACTCCTATGTGGGACGATATAAAGAAATTAGCTACCTACTCTACCCCTAAAGGTACAGCCATTCGGGAAACCTTGGAAATCATTACCAACAGCGATGCTTGCAATGATTGCGCCTCATTCGAGTTGCCACGAATTTGGAACCAATTCTAGGATGCCTACCAGGATACCGCGCGTGCAACCAACGTGATGCGTCATATCTTTAAATGAATATAACGTCGTATCTATTGTTGTCAAGTCAAGTTTCCGCGTTCAAATTGTTAATGCGTTCTATTTTTCAGTTGCAGTTTCTGTCTAACTTCCTTGAAAAAGCCATCTGGTTGATGTGCGAAAGCTTGGAAACGCTAATGTGTCTACTTTCTACGCCAATAAATCGGACCACTAGTACAGTGTTACTATTTACTACTTAATTGGTGTACTGTTCCTTGTTATCAGTTTGTTATCAGCTAATAGAGAAGTTGTCTCCCAGACTACAAAAAATGGCACTGGAACTTTTTAGATATGATTTTAATATCATACATGTGCCAGGCAAAAAATTATATGTTGTTGATGCTCTATCAAGGTGCCCAATCAACAGTGAAATAAATACAAGCTTCTTAGAAGCAGGAGCAGCCATAGTACACACTGTATTAACTGCTAGTGAGGACAAGACTACAGAACTCAAGGTAGCTTCTAGGGAAGACTCCGAAATTCTACAGCTCAAAGATTATATACAGAATGACTGGCCGTCAAATATTAAGCAATTACCACCAGGTCTGTTTCGTGGGAATACTGATTCTTTTTATTGAACTGGTATTCCTACGAAACAGATTAGTAATTCCTTTGATAAAAAGGACGGCGGTATTGTCATGATTGCACTTGGCACATCAAGGGGTGACCTCTTGTCAAAGGAAAGCTAAACATACAGTGTATTGCCCGAATATGATGAATGACAAAGTTTTTGGTACACAATTGCAAAATATGCCCAAAACACCAAAGGGCAAATTCAAAACAAATTATGATACTGTATGCGATACCTACACTGCTGGCCACCCAAAATGCAACACCAAGAAGGAAGCATCCGATTAGCCTGAAATTCGCAGCATGCGTCGCCCGCGAAAGGACATGCAAACGATTAGCATTGCAGGGCATATGCAAATCATGTGCGCCCGGCGCGCCACCGAGAAGCACTATAAGAAGGGTACACAGAAGGCGGGGTGTAAGTAGTGGAAGTGTGTTGTGCTGCCGGACCTGTGCGTGGGTAGCTTCCTGATGCCTCGTCGCAGAATACGACAGTCATTCCAGCACGTTTCGGAGTTCGACAGAGGACGAATAGTGGCTTATCGCGACAGCGGTTTATCGTACCGAGACATCGCGCCCGTGTGAGACGACATCCAGCCAGAGTGAGGCGAGTATGGATTCGGTGGGTGCAGGAGGGATGGACGGACAGACGTGAGCGATTGCCGCAGCCGCGGCACACCGCCGAATGAGAGGACCGGCATGTTGTGCGGCGGGCATTGACGGCTCGCACCACCACATCACAAACGTTAGCGCAGGAATTAGGGTGTGTTGCGCAACAACCTGTGTCAGCACGTACCGTTCGACGACGTCTTCAGGTGCGGGGACATGTCGCACGGCGCCCATTGCTACGATTACCATTGACGTTACACCACCGGCGAGTGCGGCGGCAGTGGGCAGTTGAATGCCGCACCTGGACTATGGAATGGCATGACATTGTGTTCTCCGACGAATCCCGCTTCTGCTTGCAACACGACGATGGTCGGATCTGCGTGTGGTGGCACCGCGGTGAGATACTGTATGACGCCTGCAATATGCATCGCCATACCGGTCCGTCGCCTGGCGTTATGGTTTGGGGCGCAATTGGATATGACACCCGCACCCCTCTGGTACGCATCGCCGGCACATTCAACAGCCACCGCTACATCTCCAACGTTTTGGAGCCTGTAGTCCTCCCTTACCTGCAGGACATGCCAGCGGCCACGTTTCAACAGAACAATGCGCGCCCGCACGTGGCACGTATCGTGCAACAATTCTTCACGGCCCACCAGGTGTCACTGCTGCCGTGGCCCGCCTGTTCTCCCGATATGTCGCCCATCCAACACGTCTGGTCGCTGATCGGCAACCGAGTGGCCCGGCAAGCACCACCCGCGGCTACGCATGATGAACTGTGGCAACGTGTGAAAGCAGCCTGGACCAACATACCCCAAGCCCACATCCAAAGCCACTTTCGTTCGATGCCGCGGCGTGTAGCGGCCGTTATTGCCAGCCATGGGGGCCACACGAACTATTGATATCTGCGTATTCCGCAAGTCGCACGGGCCTGTAAGCTCAATCGTTTCATCTTTGTATCTGTTGTTATGTGTCCAGTAAATCTGGCTTTGCTATCTCTTGTCCTTCTTGGGGTTGCATTTTGGGTGGCCAGCAGTGTACATTACCTTGGGAAAATGTAGGACTGGACTTTATGTATTTACAGGGAGAGGACTTCTTGGTGATCATTGATTATAATTCGAGGTTGTGACGTACTACAGAGGTGAAAACATGTGTAAAGAAGACAAATCTGCAGCGAGACATTTTGTCCACGTAGCTTAGTTGGGAGAGCCACTTACTCCGGAGTAAGGGGACCCGGCTCCGATGACTGGCGCGAACAAAACTTGTGTTTTCACAAGGTCAAGAAGCTAACTCGTTTGAAATATATCATCATCAGGATATCCAAAATCCAAAGGCATGGTGGAAAGTTCTATAGAAACCATGAAGGCAATGTTGACCAAGGTTAAAGAATCCCAGGGCGATCCTAATTTGGTACTAATGGAGTATAACAACACGCCAAAATTTAATTTGCTATCACCAGTACAAATGTTAATGGGTAGATTATTGAGACCGCTAATTCCGACTAGATCAAATTTTTTTCAGCCAAGGTTGTCTACCATCAAAACGTATCAGAAACTAAAAGACAATCAAAGAAAGCAGCAAAGATATTACAACAAATCAACGGTTCACTTACAAAATCTAGAACCTTAACAACCTGTGTATATTCAAACTAGGCACCAAAAATGGACCCCCGGCAATGTCATTAAAAAACGCGAAACCCCACTATGAAGCTTAAACGAATATTTTTGTTGAAAAAAAAAGTTCCATGTTAGTGTTGTGAAATAATATTTAATGTGTAATCTGATAAAAAAAAAAGGGGGGGGGCATGTCACATGGTTCAGTGACTGCGGTGTGGTAACCGTGACCGACAGCAGCTCTCAGGAAGTTTGAACTGTTAAGGTAGTAGTAACACCGTGTATGTGATCCTGTCTGTATAAGATAAAAATTATGTAAGTAATAAAGTATTAAATCCTCATCTAGTGTGTACCTCTTAATTAAAAGGAAGTGTTTGAAGATCATAAATATGACTCTACACACGAACGATGAATAATTACAAATAAATTACTTTTCGAGGTGAATCAGTAGGAGTAACTGCGCCAATATTTTCTGCCACATGATGTTGGTGTTATGGGTTACGAAAGAGAGAAATTCCAGCTTTTTTTCCTATTCTTTTTCGGATTTTTCGAAAATTTTAAAGATCAGAAAAAAAAAAGAAGAAGAAAAGAGAAAGAGGCGGAAGTACTTACAGAATCTAGAACCTAAACAGCATGTGTATATTCTAACTAGACACCAAAAATGGACCATGGAACTGTCATTAAAAAACGTGAAACTCCCCGTTCTCATATTGTGAAGAAGGCTAAATAATGGCTATTGTGAAGAAAGCTAAAATCCTGTTCGTAATTTGGCAAGTGACTATGAGATTTTAAGCTGCTATTAGAAACTTCTCAGCGGTTCGTTACCCTCTACAAGTTTGAAAATGTATCAATCTACGCGTTAGAAAACGTATCCCTCAACGCATTGGAAAATAGCGCTGAAGGGAAATCCCTGTGCGTACGCGAGAGAGAGAAAGAGCTTTCACCCCCCTTTTTTTTGCGGGAATCTGGTGCTCTTTCTTGGTTTTTCAGATGGAAAGAGCTTAGCTATATACCCGACTGTAAGAAGGGGTACCACCGAGCACTAGCGAAGAAGAACACGCGATTAGAGATGGCGAAAAGTGTGGAATCGAAGAAACGGAGTAGAAAAAGTTGAAATATGACATCAGTAAATCCTCGAAGATATTGCGTGGATCCACGGAATAGAGACCACAACAGTAAACTAAAAAGAAAAAAACACGTCAGTTGGAAGCTATTTTGCCTCCAGCAATAAGGAACGAGCAACTCAACCACCATCAAGCAAATTCAAAGAATGGGATTTACTTTTTATATTTCAAGAGAGTTCTCTTTTCTTTCTCTTCTTTTCTATTTCATATATGTATATATATATTCGTGTGAGCTTGGAGGTTTAACGACCACAGTGAGCCACTCAATGGGCTATAAGCAGTTGCCCGTACCTAATTTAGGGCCCCTGACTCCAGGGAAGGGAGAGAGCCAGGGCCGTAAGACAAACACAACATCCGTGCCCCACCGGGATTCGAACCCGGACCCATCTTGGACGAATAGTCAGAAGCCATCGCCTAGACAACTGCGCCACCTGAGCGGCTTCATGTATTTCGTGTTTCATCTAATTGTTTTTACTTTTTGGTATAAATTAATTACTACTCAAGTAAGTTGACGAAATGAGATTAAAAACAGAACAAAACTTGTGTAACGTATACTCTAAGATTCACTTTCCTTTTGATTTTTACTATCTCTGGTTATTTTATTTTACTATGTAAATTATCTTCTTACTGAACGAGATGTTATTTCTCCCGCTGAATGAGATCTGGCAATGAGTGTAAGTCATGACGTGGTGGTAGCCAGTATAAATAGGCGCGTTCAACGATACGTAGGGAGAGCTGTTGTTGTACGAAGTGAGCTGTTGTTTATGTGTCAGAGAGCGGTTGTTTATGTGCGTGAGAGCTTTGTTTCGGGTGTAAAGAGATCTTCGTTTATGTGAGAGCCAGAAGTTTACCAAATAAAAGATTGTCTTAGTAAGTACGTCTTTCTCAGTTCATAGTTTTGTCAGATCTCTGTCTGGCTGTTAGGTTAATTTCATTAGTTGATTATTATTAACAACCAGCATAAGACTTTATTCATCTTAATTACTACTACAACATTACTAGCAGTTAAAAAGCTTGTTCATTATTATTACTACACTACTAGCAGGAAAGTTTATTCATGATATAATTAACAAACAACAAGCATTAGAAGAAGCATTAGCTTAGAAGAAGCTGAATTCATTATAATTCAGTAGCAGAAGCGATATATTCATTATACTTGCATTTGCATTCGTGAAATAATGCAGTTTGTAGTTCAACACAAGTTCCCCCAGATGACACTTCAGCTTCCCTGGTTCTGGAACCTATATACCTACGAGCCTGTGTAAGGTTACGTGATGGAGGATGTTCACATCTTCCGCTACTTAAGATGAGTTAACCTCATGGGTCGTGCATGCCATTATGCTTCGGCCGATTTTGGGCGTAATCTCTTGCAGGTGAAACATCTCTAGGGTGACGAAAACCACACTGAGCATTTTTGATGGAAATTTGTAGTTATGTTACTTCACTGGAAACTCACTTCTTGTATTTAACATTTTCTGTTCAGAAAGACATTAAAATTTCTTTTTGCTCAACTAATTTGTAATAACCTTGTGTTAGTGAATATTTATGAAAATGGTTAGTTAAAAATATATATGGTTTTATTTTCCTCATAACTGGAAAGAAAAAAAAACCTATTAAAACATAAATATCAAAATATCACAGATGCTATTCAAAAACTTCCCTGGCCCCTCATGCAAATCAAGATTACTATGGCTAAAACTGTCCCACGATGAAAAAAAAAATAGTATTTTTGCGCAACCCCAAGTAAATGATTAACATTGTGTGTTTTAATGGCTGAGAAGTTTAAATCATTTCTTACAGATACTGTAATCCTACTTGTGCAACTTGATTGACTTATCTTCTTTCTTTTATTGCTCAAAGACAAAACAACTATGGAGGAAGTTAACTCGGTCAATGGAGACGCAGTCCCCCAGTCAACTACCGCTGTGCAGTGGCGGACGGTGGGTTCAAACCCTGGGGAGGCCAGAACGATAATTTGTCGGTAGCCACAAAAAATGGCACATAAGAATTCAAATGATCTTTACTAGATGCGAGTCGAAAAAATGCCCTAGATAAGTTTTTAAGTCGTCGTATCCTTCAGAAGACCACACACTTTTATTCGAGCTTAATAGCAAACGAGGCCAGCAGAATAACTTCGCCTTCATTATGCTACTGCATAACCATTTACGTTGACAGTACCACGAAGACTGGAATGTTCTGTTTTTGCCTTTGTCTTTTTGCATAAGAGGAAACTTGGGAAGAATTCTTCCTTGTTTCATAATCGTTTGTCTTTCAATGTCATTTCTTCTTGAGATAGGAACTTCTAACAAAGAATTAATAATGTCAGTATTACACGTTGATACACTGCAAATATTACTTTCCGCATCCATTATATTGATTTTGTACAGCTAAATCCAAAAGTTTACACGCAAAATTTTTTGTTGTGACAGTAAAGGTAACAAAAAATCACTCACGCCGTGTGATGCACCGTACTCTAGGAAAACTTTTGAGACACAGCTTTAGGACTGAGGCTCACTTGCGACGTGCCTCCTGTGATCTGTTAATAGAAGCAGCAAGCTTCCGTTAAATGGCGTGCACTGATTGGCTCCCGCACTCTGACCCTGGCAACGCCGACGTCCCTGGAGAAACGGGCCTCTCTCTGAAGCTTTATCACGTGTAGTTAGCTATGAAAATCCAAGAAAGTGCTTGTGTGAACGGGCGCTGTATGTAACTGAATAATTCTGTATTTTATAGCACTGCATTTT
Source organism: Macrothele yani (assembly GCA_039090855.1). Classification (NCBI taxonomy): domain Eukaryota; kingdom Metazoa; phylum Arthropoda; class Arachnida; order Araneae; family Macrothelidae; genus Macrothele; species Macrothele yani. The sequence continues at coordinate 66,195,718 of CM077016.1, read as the reverse complement.
TGTTTTTCTGCTTAACTGTAATTTATTTTTCTGCTTTATACAAATACTTTACTGAGAGAATCATTGGGGAGGCCTGGCCTCCCTTGCCTCCTCTGACCGGCCGCCCCAGCCACTGTGTTCGCAGCTAGTGCGGTACTTGAATTTTGGTTGGTTGGTTGGTTGGTCAATTTTTATGGCGCAAGGGCCATGTTTGGCCAAAGAGCGCCAGACATAAGACAAACAAACAGTATTAAAAACGTGGTAAAAAGCTTAAAATCAGGCTGATCAAGTAAAACTGAAAAATGAGAACAATGGAAGGGCTAAAAAAGATAATGAAACAAACAGTATTAAAAACATGATACAATGATTAAAATCTAGCTGATTCAGTAAAACTGAGAAATGAGGATGATGATAAGGCTAAAATCTAGATACATTTAAAATAGTCAATTTGTTTAAAAAATGAAAAAAGAGCAACAGTATTGCAGTGGTCATTGAGGAGCCGCTGCAGTGTAGCGGCGTCCTCGGTCAACAAATGAGAATGAAAGAAATGAAAACGTACATCACGAAAACGAACACAGCTACACAGAAGATGAGTGACGGTGAGTCGGCAATTGCACGTCTCACAAATCGGCGCAGTGTCGCCACACAGCAAAAAGCGGTGAGTGAAACGACAATGCCCAATGCGGAGACGCGCAAGCACCACTTCCTCCCTACGGTTCCGATGATATGAGGATTTCCAGACTTCAAGTTTAGGTTTAATACGATGCAGTTTATTTTCCACCTCCTGGTCCCAGAGACCCTGCCACGTTCGCTTGATATGGTCATGAACGATAGAGCGGAAATCCCGGTGAAGCAGCGGCAAGGGTGTGACGAACAAAGAGGAAGCAGATCTAGCAGCCGCATCAGCACACTCGTTACCCGAGATTCCAACATGTCCGGGAATCTAACAAAATTGTATCTGGACACTGACCTCGAGCAAAGAACAAAGAAGCCTTCGTACGGTAAAAAGAAAAGGGTGGTCACAACAGTTCAACGACGACAATGACTGTACAACACTCAAAGAATCAGTGTACACCGCAGCCGGTTAATGAGAGTCCGACTAAACATGAAGTAGTGCAAGATACACAGCATGCATCTCCGCCGAAAACACCGTGGCGTCAGCTGGGATCCGCGCAACAGAGACGTCATCAATACAAACCGCCGCGGATCCAACGACTCCATGCATCTTGGAGCCACCAGTGAAAATGGGAGTGTATTCAGAATTGAGGGCACGGTGCTCAGCGAAGAGCTGCTGGTACACTGACGCAGGGGTTGAGGATTCTTCGAAAGATGTAAAGGTGGTATCAACCATGACACCAAGTGGGTGCCATGGAGGATCCCCAAAGCCCCTGGTCTTTTCCACAAGAGACAAGTCGAGACCTACATCACGGACTACGGCAGCCATACGAAGACCGAAGGTTGAAATGCACGAAGGCCGGTTCCCGAATAAACGAGCATGCTGGGGATGAAAAACTGCATCGTATAAAGGATGGTCTGGAAGAGATCTAAGTTTCAGGTAGAATTGAATAGACAGCTGCAGACGGCGTAATTCAAGCGATGGTTCGTTCGCGTCAGCGTAAAGGCTGGGAATTGGAGATGTTCGAAATGCTCCCGAACAAAGACGCAGTGCTTGATGGTGAATAGTGTCCAAAGGCCGGAGAACGGAACAACGAGCAGAGCCATACACGATACAACCATAATCCAGTTTTGACCGTATTAATGAATGGTAAATTCGAAACAAAGACATCCTGTCTGCGCCCCACGAGACTCTCGAAAGGATCTTAAGAATAGATAGAGCCCGCAGACAGGAAATCTTGAGCCGCCGAACGTGCGCACGGAACGCAAGCGCGCGGTCGACGGTCAAACCAAGGAACTTGGTCTCCGGCAAAACTGGTATGGCTGCACGGTCTAAATGCAGCTCTGGGTCAGGATGGAGGCCACGCCTCCGGCAGAAATGGACACACGCTGTCTTGTCTGGAGAAAGAACGAAACCATTGCTATTCGCCGCTTTAAAGATCTGGTTAATTGCAGACTGCAACTGCCTTTCAATAAAATGCATGCTTGATGACGAGCAGAAAATGTGCAAGTCATCAACATAAACAGTAGCCGAAACCGAAGGAGGAAGATTTGTGAACAGACAGTTAATGCGGAGGATGAACAATGTGACAGATAAAATGCAACTTTGAGGAACACCTTGTTCTTGATGGAACGGTGCCGAGAGCGTCGTACCCAGGCGCACCTGGAACACCCGATTGCGAAGAAAATTAACGATGAAAGTCGGAAGATTTCCTCGCAATCCGCATGCGTGGAGGTCACGGATAATACCGTGCCGCCACGCTCGATCATAGGATTTTTCAATATCGAAAAAAACAGAAACCAGGTGCTGCCTACGCACGTACGCCTCGCGCACAGATGTCTCAAGGTGCAGGAGATGATCGTGAGGTGAACGATGACGGCGAAAGCCGCTTTGTGATGGTGAAAGAACTTGATGATATTCTAAAAAACTAACTAACCGGGAATTAGCCATGCGTTCAAGAACTTTACACAGACAGCTAGTGAGAGCAATTGGAAGATAACTAGAGGGAGACTTGGGATCCTTGCCAGGTTTGGGAAAAGGCAGAACAAAAGCTTTTCGCCACGATTCCGGGAAACTGTGCTCCGACCAAATACGATTGTACAAGATTAAGAGATTCTCGAGAGACGACTGCGAGAGATGACGGAGCATGTCATAGTGGATGCCATCAGGACCGACAGATGAAGCGCCGGACCGATGCAGAGCCACCCGTAGTTCAAACATGCTGAAGGGGGAGTTATATTCGGTGTTACGGAAAGGCGCAAAGGAGACTTTCTGGCGTTCCGCAGTGGATTTAATCCTCAGAAAGGAGAAAGGATACGCCAGGTCACTCGACACGGAGGCAAACGCCTCCCCAAACAATCAGCAATCTCCCCGACTTCAGCATATGTGCAGCCGTTACTCTCGAGAATGGAGATCTGGAGAGAGCTGTAGTTACCCCGGATCTTACGAATCTTGTCCCACACACTTTTCGAACTGGCACGTGAAGTGAGAGATGACACATACTGGATCCAATACTCCCTCTCGCTACGTCGACGCACCAACCGAGCATAGGATTTTGCTCGTTTGAATGTAACGAGATTAGCATCGGTTGGATAACGCCGAAACGTAGACCAGGCCTTATGTTGAGTTCTCCTAGCCGCTGCGCATTCAGGGGTCCACCAAGGCTTCGGGCTTCTGGAGAGTGTCGTAGATGTTTTTGGTATAGAAAGATCAGCTGCCTGAAGAATGCAATTTGTGACTTCAAGAACAGCTGCGTCGATTGACTCTTGGGTCACCATTGCAGAAGATATCACTGTGGACGATGTGAAGACCTCCCATCTCGCACGTTCCATCCTCCACCGAGGAGGGCGGGAAGCATAAGATGGCATGTTCGCATGATGCGAGAGGACAATTGGAAAGTGGTCGCTCCCGTGGAGGTTGTTACACACCGTCCACGACCAATCAGCAATAATCGATGGTGATCCCAAGGTCAAATCGATCGCGCTGAAAGATCTTGTCGGCTCATGGAAGTACGTGTCAGCACCGGTGTTAAAACGGCACAAAGAGGCCGAGGGCAGAAGAGACTGTATGCGACGACCTCTCGTGCTGATGCTGACACTACCCCACAAATGATGATGAACATTGAAGTCACCCAGTAAAAGAAAGGGTGAAGGCAGCTGATCAACCAATCTCTCCAGAACAGAGATGCTTACGTTCTCGTCCGGTGGCAGATAGACACTGCAGACAGTAAGAGACACAGGCACAGATATACGAACCGCCACGGCCTGCATAGTTGTGGATATCGCAACGGAAGACACCGGAACGCTGTGAGGGACAAGAATAGCGACTCCCCTACAGGCGATGTCTCCCGATGCATTATCTGTCCGATACGCACTGTAGCCTCGAACTGAAAGCAGGTCTGATGGTTTAAGTTTTGTTTCCTGTAAACAAAAGCACACCGGAGAGTACAACGAAAGCAGATGTTTCACTTCATCAAAACCCGTCCGAAAACCTCGACAGTTCCACTGAATGATTGAAGCCATGGTTAAAAGTGAAATGAAAATGATCAAACGAAGTCAGGTTCCATCTCCTCTGATGGGGTTCCCCCAGATCTGGAGGCGTGTGACCAGGGGCCAAGATGGGAGCATGCTTTGTCCCAAGTGTCTTAACGGGAGGCGCACGACGTTGAGTTGTTTGCTCAGATTTTGGAGGAGAAGAAAGGCTTTTCTTATCCTGGGCTTTGGTTTTCTTGCTAGAAGAAGTGGCCTGAGTTCCCTTGCTGGTGGTGGAATGAGTCTGCTTCAGCGAAGTGGTGGGTGGCGCGCTTTCAGACCCCTAGCTCGAGACTGGAGTGCCTCCAGTCCGGCTGCGATGATTTCGTCTACATTGTATGGACATTGAGGGGGGATCTGAATGTCGGTCTGAATGGCAACCGTAGATTTGGCAACCACCACTGAAGCGTATGATCGCCGATCAGATGTAACAGGAACTACTCTTCTTCTGGCCTCAAGATAGGAAATATTTTCCACCGTTTTGAGCCTTTGGATTTCCTTCTCCTCCTTCCACTTGGGACAATCTTTGGCTGATGCTGCGTGTGAACCCTTACAGTTCACACAAAACTCGGCCTCGGCCACACATTCTGACAAAAGATGCTCTGTGGCACCACAGCGTCCAGACCTAGGATTGCTCCTGCACGACTGCTGATAATGGCCGTAAGACTGACACCTAAAACATCTCAAAGGGTTAGGGATGTACGGACGTATCTCAAGGTGAAGATACCCTGCCTTGATGGACTTAAGCAGGGAAGGGCTATTAAATGTTAAAATGATGTTCCGGGATGGGACGGACTGCCCATTCCGCCTAAAGAGAATACGCCGCACACCCGTAACGTGTTGACTCCTCAGTTCTTCGAGTAGTTCATCATCAGTACAGTCAATGAGGTCCTGAGAGGAGACAACACCTCGAGATGAATTTTGGTATCCATGAGGTGTTATTTTGACCGGAGTCTCAAACAGTGTGGTAGTGTTAATAAGTGTGGAACAGTAGGCCACAGTGGACATTTCTACCAGAAGATCTCCAGATTGGAGCTTCTTTACGCTCTTAGGAGAGCTTGCTATGGATTGAAGAGCTTTATTAATCCAAAATGGACTTTTGGCACTCAAAGGCGTTGAAGGGTCCAATGAGTGCACAAAAAGAAACGAGCATTCGAGCAATCAGGCACATGCTTTTTAGCGGAAGGGGATGAGCCTTCCTCATTACTTCTTTTGCTTTTTGGTTCGTGGGAAACTTTATTTTCATCCATAAAGAAAAATTAACAATTCGTCCGCCGACTTCCCCACCCACAATCGAGCCCAACGAGGGAGAGCCGGAGGTCCGCAAGCCCAAGTGGACGCAGGACACGGCTCTAGGGATAGCAAGCGGATATAGCAAGTTGATAGGGCAGACATGCGCTCGGCGTGCACCCAGACTTTCCCATGCCTGGGAAACACCCCTTTGGCATGCCCACCCTATCCCCAGACTCACCCTGTCGTGCGAAACGACAAGCCGTTAGAGGTCTGGGCTCCACTCGGCCACAGACCTCATTGACTAGGAGTGGGTTAGTTCCTAGCCGCCCGTTTAGGGTGAAGCAGGGGGCAAAGAGGAGTGTTGGCAACTGGCGACAACAACACCCAGGCCTCCAGAAACCTCAGCCTCCAGCATCCCCTTTTCCACCTTCAGGGTCACCGCACACGGCAAACGTGCAGGTAGGTCTAGCTAACCAGCTCGGAAAAACAATAGGAACACAAAATGGAGAAGACAGGAAAGAAAACGAGAAACTAAAATCCTGAGCTGGCGCATAATCACAACCTCAGCAATCTACAACTGAGGCGGGTTCGTGTCAAGTGAAAAAACAAAAAACATAAAAAATGTGAAAATCATCACATATAGTACATGTTGGCTCGGGCCGTGGGGACGCCATCCGCCAGCAGCTGTATGAACAGCTTTCCCTTCGGTAACATAATCGTGCAAGACGAAAAAGTAAGATGTTCTGTCACAAGGTCAGCTCGGGCCGTGGGGGCGCCGCTCCCCAAATAACTGGAAAACCAGTTATCCCCGTGCGGGGACTTGAATTTTTCCATCAATAGATGTGCTTCTTACACGCGAGTCCTTCAGTTATATTTCCTGTTTGATTACAGAAAATTATTATTGCGTTTTTTTATTGGAATTTTAACGACCACCGTGAGCAACTCAGAGGGATATAAGCAATTCATATACTCGACGTAGATCAGGAACGCCAAACAGAAGTCATCGCTCTTTCCACGTTAATAAGTGAGTCACGTAAAAATTCTCATTGGCCTCCACCTTTTCCCGGTGGCGGCCAATGAGAATTTTTCCGTGACTCACTTATTAACGTGGAAAGAGCGATGACTTCTGTGTGGGCTGTAAGCAGTCGCCCGTCTCTAATTTAGGGCCACTGGCTCCAGGGAAGGGAGAGAGCCAGGGCCGTAAGACAAACCGGGATCCGAACCGGGACACATCTCGGACGCATGATCAGAAACAATCACTTAGACCACTGCGCCACCGGGAGGCAATACGGTTCTCAAATTAGGAAATGGGCAATTTTATTTTTACAGTAATTTAAGCAAAGATATACAATTACGTTTTTTTTTTGTTTTTTTTTTCTGCTGCAAAACTATCAGTTCAGTCTTTAATTTAGATGTACTTCACATTCTAACGGAACATTTTTACTACAAAGATTTAAAAAGTTTTGATTTAAGTCTATGCTGGTTAAAAAGACACTCTGATAGAGCGTCATAAATTTTGTTGTCCTTCGACGTTATAAAGGAGTTCTATTGCATGTGGAAAATATTTGCTTACACTTACGTCTATTACATCTAAGCAGCATTTTTCTATTCCATCTTTAGAGAGGAGATATCGTGACTGGTACAATTGGACATTCGGAGGACGGGGGAGATAACGACAACTGTGAACAGCTGTTAGAGCCACAGAATTCAGGGAAGAGAAAACCCGGCGACGCAGGATAAGCACAAAACTCATTCCTCATCCGGTACTCGAACGCGGCTCCAGCACGGACAACTAGCTAGAAAGCCAAATGCACAAAAATAGCAGCCCAGGTCATTGAGTAGTCAGAGGCACTGGTTTCTGGCAAGTCGAAACTTGATGAGAAATGAGTGGTGTGCCTGCTCTATGACGCTGGCCATCTCTTCTTCTTGAAACCAGGGGCTCCAAATTAGGGATTGTCGCCCCGGTGGCGTAGTGCTCTACACACTAGCCTCTGACCATTCGTTCGAGATGGGTCTGGGTTCGAATCGCGGATGAGACATGGATGGTGTGTACGTCTTGCGGCACTGACTCTCTCCCTTCCCTGGAAGCAACGGCTTTAAATTAGGAGATGAGCAACTGCTTATAGGTCATTGAGTTGCTCACGGCGGTCATTGCACCCCTCCCCCCCCCCCCAAAGGGACATGCGACTGCTTATAGCCCTTATAGTTGTTGCTCATGGTCTTCGTTAAACCTTTAAGTAATGCCGCCCCGGTGGCGCAGTGGTCTAAGTGCTGGCTTCTGACCGTTCATCCGTGATGGGGTCCGGGTTCGAATCCCGGTGAGGCATGGATGTTGTGTTTGTCTTACGGCGCTGGCTCTCTCCCTTCCATGGAGCTAGTGGCCCTAAATTAGGGACGGGTGACGACTGCTTATAGTCCATTGAGTTGCTCACGGTGATCGTTAAACCTCCAATCAAAAAACAACAACAACAAAAAAAACCCCTAAGTAATAAAAAGAAAGCCTGACAGCGAAACATCTTGGTCAGGCTACATTTGCTCAGGTACAAGATTTTTTTCTGTGCGACTCCTAGAAACGGAGATATCGAATCCACAGACAGACTGACAGACGAGGCGTGTGTAATGAGTGACAAAAGACACACACACACACAAAATACCGCCTCATTGACTATTACGAATCCGTGTTTCTTTGTCAAGAATTATGACAGTAAAAGAGCAACGGTTTCACGAATTTGAATTAAAATAAATACACTGGGTATCAGCAGCATTCAAAATCCTATCATCAATTCGAATGGCAAAGAAATCGTTGCCACCGGGTACTATTTTAAGCAAGTTCCAGAGGGAGCTCGATTTCTCTACTGAGCCTTGTTTGTATAGTTGCAAACTTTCATTAAATAGCAGAACGTGCCAGCAGCATTGGGGAATTTGCCAAGAATTTTTCTGAAAGAACAGTGAAAACACGAGGCGAGTTCCGCCACTCTTGCGTGTGACACACACTTGTATGAGTTACTTTTTCCCCCTCAAAGGGAATAAAGCATTGAAACACCAGGAATAAAAACATGAAGCTGGGACTGACTTTTTGTACGTGCATCTACTTAAAAGACAGACAGACAACTATCGTTACCACGACTCCAGCTCATTATAATAGTCACAGAAAAAATCATGCATGAGAGAGAAATGTAAAGTATACAGTTTTGAATGCCTGTCAGGAATAGAATATCTGAACAACAATGACCGCCCCGATGGCCAAGTGCTACGAATCGCTGGCCGCTAATCATTCGTCCGAGATCAAATCCCAGGTGAGGCATGGATATTGTGTTTGCCTTACGACATTTGCTTTCTTCCTTCCCTGGAACCAGTGGCCCTAAATTAGGAACGGGCGACTGCTCGTAGTCCACTGAGTTGTGGTTGTTATACAAACTTGATAAAATAAATGAACAAAACGTGGGGAAAACGGTCAAACAACATGAGCTCACGAAATGCACTTCTCATGAGCAGCTTTCAGGGTTATAAGCAAAGTCGCCTGTCCCTAATGTAGAGTCAATGATTCCAGGAGAAGGAGAGCGCCATCGGAAAAACACACCACCCATGCCTCTCCTGCCCCTACCCATCTAGGACAAATGATTAGGTGCCTGCGCCTTAGACCACTCAGCTGCCAGGGCAGAGTCAGATTTAATTAATTGAATGTTTCAAAGTTAGGGGGAAATGCAAACAGGACGCAAAATTTCATAGTTAGCTCTGGTGGGCGAAATTTCAAAATAGGAGGTATCCCAATTAGCCAAACAGTTAAATTTTAAGGGTATGAGCATAGCAAATTTGTGAATCTTCTCTGGAACCAGTGGCCTTAAATTAGGGACGAGGGACAGTGCTGAGACAGGCCGAGCGCGAGCCCGAAAGTTCGAAGCGGGGCCCGGGCTGCATAATATTTACTACGGTACGAGCTAGGGCGGGTTCTGGCTCTGAGACAGAAAAAGATAAAAATTTTTTTAATGTAAATTTTAATGAAAAGCACACGAGACTTTTCTTACACTTTTTAGTCAATACAGAGAATTCTTTGGCAACTGGGTCTGGGCGGGGAGTGGGGACTTGGGAAGGCTATTTATTCCGGGTGTGGGTAGAAAAATGCCATAGGCCAGGTGTTAGTGGGTTTCTGCGGAGAAGGAAAAGCTTCTTCAAGAACTATAGATACTAAATAGCACTCCGACGAAATCTTGCCCCCTTTCTCAACGCTGCAGCTCCCTGCTTATTCTGTTGAGCAAAGTTCATAGATTGCAGCGCCTCCCGATCTTTCCGGATATCTAGCCAACCGAAACACTTCAGGAAGAAACGAATGGTGTAAAAAATCGTGCAACTATACTATAGAAACAGATAGAGGTTCCTTCGCCACTCCCCAGTTGAGAAAGACACCGGTTAATTGCAGGGGAAAGAGAGTGAAAATCTGCCGCCCAGGTGGCGCAATGGTCTAAGCGATGGCTTCTGACTATTCATCCGAGATGGGTTCAGGTTCGAATGCCGGTGAGACATGGATGTTGTGTTTGTCTTACGACACTGGCTCTCTCTCTCTCTCTCTCTCTCTCTCGCTTCCCTGGAACCAGTGGTCCTAAATTAGGGACGGGCGACTGTTTATAGCCCATTGAGTTGCTCACAGTGGTCGTTAAACCCCAATAATAACAAAAAAAAAGTCTAGAAGATATTATATTTTATTAATACCTAAATAGGTTAATCGTCATAGTTTTCGGGCTCGTTTGGACTCGGACTCTACCTTGCAACATAAAATTCGGGCTCGGGCTGACATACTTCAGGCTCGGGTTCCTAAAACTGAATCCGAACTAGCACTGACGAGGGACTGCTTGTAGCCCACTAAGTTGCTCACACGGAGGTCGCTTAACCCCCTCCTCCCCAAAACAACAACAATGTGTGTGTGTGTGTGTGTGTGTGTGTGTGTGTGTGGAGGAGTTAACCACCACCATGAGTAGAAAGAGCTATAGAAAGTCGCCTGTCCCTAATTTCGGGCCACTGGTTCCAGAGAGGCGGCAGACCCACCAACCGTGCCTCGATTGCGGGCCCATCTCGAACGAATGGTCAGCGGTCCAGCGCCACAGACCACTCTGCCACTGGGATGGCACTGTAACGATTATCCCGTTCTTAATTTAAAGTCAGTGGTTCTATAGAAGGGAGAAAGCTAGCGCCATTGTATAAATACATCACCCGCTCCTCATCCGGGACCTAAACTCCGGTCCGACAAAGGCCTTCTAGAAAACATAAGGCCATGATATTAAATAGATGAGTTCCCTCTTTTAGTGACGTCACGCGGAAACTAAAGCTTTCAATTGGTTTCCAACGCTGTTGTGTGCGACGTCAAACACATTACTGACGTATAAGTCTTTGTAAAATGAGAGTGACGTCACAAACGGAGGGAACTCATCTCTCTAATTTCATGGTCTTGTGTTTTCTGGACAGGCTTGGTCCCGCTCGGACAACTAGCCAAAAACTAACGTGGTTAACCACACAACACGTTTACTGAAGAACAGTGAGTTACGAATCCACTGCTCTTCAGAAGAATTCGCTTCATATTGATATGACCATGATTTCATTACAAACCCATAATGGATTCCACAAAGGAATGAACGTATCATTTCCGGTACAGAAACGCTTTCATTTTCCTGTTTCCAAACGTTCATTCCTTTGTGGAATCCATTATGTTTGTGCTGTCCTGGAGTGGGAATCGAACGTGCATCTTCCGAGTTCCCATCAAACATGCAACCGTTACACCGAACAGGTTAAGGAATTTCAAGTAACTTAGCTCTGGAATCTAATCTAAGCATTCGACGCAAGGTATTTATACAGAAATTTCAAACTGGGGAGTGCTGAAAAATTTGGGTGGGTGTTGGATGAAAGAAAATTTTTATAGTGAAATATTTAGGCTTTAAACCTAGGATTAAAAATAGGAAAAACTTACAAAAATGGAGAACTGTTGATTTTTTTGTAGTTAAGAACGTTCTAAATGGAATTTTTTTCCAAAACTACACACGGTTATTTTGTTTTTGTGTAGTTTTTTTTAATCTCTAATGTCTAAATGCTTCCTTAAACAATGCAAAAGCAAAAAAGTATTAACTTGGGTTGATGAAACAGTAGATGCTAATGTTTTCACGAACCTTGTGTTTGCTGAAATGATTCAGAAGTATATCAGAAAAAATGTAGCAGAATAAAATGAGACGTCCATACGTTTGACGGTTGTAACGAGAGGCTATAAACATATGCCTTAAACAAGAAAAACTAAGAAAGGAATATTATATTGCTACATACATGAACTTCGAATTAAAATAAATTAAAAAAGAAAAAATTATTGCATTATGGCAAAAGGTATTTTAAAGTAAGCAATCAAGAATTCATGTAAAGGCTAACTGCTATTGACAACTGTGCTGTATGATTAGGTAAGATGTCACACTGCTCAAAATAATTAGGGGAACATGTGACTTTGACGACATTGTGGAAGGAAATCGTGTGCCATGTTACCTAAACGTGGGAAACGCAAGTAGTGTGTGACGTCAGCAGCCGAATCATGCGTATCCCTGTGTAAATTAGCCTCTGTGACGTCAGAATGCATAAATCAGAGATTGGGATAACGAAGGTTTTCCGCGTTTATAGTTTAATTTCGTTTCTTGAAGTCTTCGGTTCGAACGATGTCTCAACAGCATGCTTTATCAGAATCAACGGCGTGGAGAGCTATTGATGGAAGGCTGGAAGCAGGTCAGACACACAGCGGATGGTAGCAGAAGCCATTGGAGTGTGGCGAAGTGTCATTTCCCGACTGTGGGCAAGATTCCAAGATACAGGAAGTGTTCGAAGAAGGAAAGGTGAAGGCCGTCCACGAGCAACTACAGCAAGTGACGACAGTTATCTATTGTTTACAGCCAGGGGCGGCTGCATAATTTGCGGGGCCCATTGCAAAACGAAAATGAGGGGCCCTTTTCCCAGCGAGTTCTACATCTACTAAATGGGCTTGGACGTTGGAACGTTTTTGGAAGAAAGGCGGGGTCAGGTAGAGAAACCACATTTTTTCATTTTCTCATGAAGCTTAATAAAGAATGGTGGTACTAAGGAATATTATATACTCATGAGCTATAATAAGCTGTTATTATTACTCATTAAAAAATAAAAAGAGACATTTTAAATTACGCTATATTAATTTACATTGTCAGATCAAATTGAAGTTGATTGAATTGAAGCGACAAAATATAATTCCCGCACCTTGTCGAAATGCGTGCTCATGGCAAAAATTAATGTAATTTATCCAAAATAAAAAAAAATATAGCTATCGGTTAAACAAATACGATGTCATTTTCAATGATTTATGGTTGAAATATTGAGGTTCTTCAGAAAACTCTTAGCTTATCACTCTGTCTCTTTACTTCTAGGAAGAAATATTCTTTTGCTGGCCACGTTCTACAGTTCATTGTAATTTGTTTTAGTGGGTAGTGGGAGCTTTCAGCTCTGTAGCTCAAATGAGGTGAGTGCGACAGCAGTCTAGTGCAGTGTTTCCCAAACACCACCGGTCCGTCACGAGGTTTCTGCAGGTCCGCGGAAACGGAGAAAAACTTGAGAAATGTTAGAGATTTCCAAATTTGACCAGTAAAAACATGTCTGCGCAAACGTCCTTGTACATAAAAGCAACTTCGTGCCGGTCGGTCCGCGAAGTAATTTGCGAAATTTTACTGGTCCGCGGTTTGCTTGTAAGAGTCTCTGGGAACCAGTGGCAGTGGTCTAGTGTCCTGATGATCCCGAATCGGCGTTATGTTGCAATTTATCAATTCGCCGTCAATCGTCGTAGTCAGGTACAATCGATCTGTCAGTTATAGTGTTATAATTAAAATTTCAGCCAGTTTCATAAAAAATTCGCAAAGATACGTTTTTCAAGTTTTTTTTATTGATAAACCATCTGCCAGAGATTCGCCGCCCACGCACGCGAAAAACCAAACTGACCGCGTGTGATTGCGGCAGAATGCAGACGTAGCTCTGACGTTGCTGTGACCTCAGCGTTCCAGAGAGATCTGGGTGATTATATATATGATGTCATTGATACAAATTCTCTCTCGGTGATACGGTGAATCATCCCAATAGACCCAAGATACTTGAATTCTGTTCACTAAGGCAATAAAGTGTAATGATATAAAATTTTCAAAAATGCCATTTTTTACATCGTTAAGTGCCATTTATTTTTAATAAAGAAAAAAAAAACGAAAAATTCAAAAACATCATACAAACGCGGGCACGGGCCTCCTCCAGGTGAGGGGCCCTGTGCGACTGCACAGGTCGCACACCCATTAAGCCGGCCCTGTTCACAGCCCGTCGGAACAAGCAGCAAAAAAGCTACTCAGCTGCAGCGAGAGCTTCTCGTGCCAACAGGACACAGACTGTCAACTTAAACTATCCGCAATCGCCTTCACCAAGGTGGCCCTTATGCCCGTAGATCAATGGGGTGTGTCCCTCTAACCGCACGATGCCGTACAGCCCGTAGAAACTGTGCTGAGGGACATCGTGGTTGGGGACGCGACGAGTGTAGCCAAGTTCTCTTCTGACGAGTCGAGATTCATTCCGAAGTCCGAAAATCGACGAGTTCTTATCTGGAGGGAGCCCGGCACACGAAATTACCCAACTTTTGTGCAGGAGACATCACATTATGGCGGGTATGGATTGATGGTCTGGCAGGCATAAGTATTGGTGGATGTACGGACCTGTACGTCATCCGAAATGGCAGTCTGAAGGCCCAGAGATATAGAGACAAGATTCTCAGACCTATTTGTCATGCCGTATGTTGAAGCCGTCGGTAATTCGTTCTTTTTCATGGACGATAACGCTCGACCTCACAGAGATCGCTTCAAGAGTAGGGAATTGAGCGTATGGACACCTCACAACATGCTTCAAGAGTAGGGAATTGAGCGTATGGAGTGGCCAGCAGGCTCCCTTGACTTAAATCCAGTTTAGTATGCCTGGGACACTTGGCAAATGCATTGCAGCTCGGTCGGCACCTCCGTTGGCTGTTCGTGACCTGGAGACTGCCCTCATTCCGGAGTAGTGAAGATACTCCCTAAACCTCCTCGATAACTTCATCAATTCCATGCCACACAGGTGTGCAGCGGCCTAAGCCGTTCGAGGGGACCACGCATTCTACTAGAGTTCAGTTACTACCTTCAAAAAGTCTTTTTCTTGTACAAATATGCATATTGTTTAGAATATCGCATCATGTGCATCAAATAATAATATTGCATAGAAATTCCCTGATGTGCTTTTTTGTTACCCATATTACTGAATGTTCTACTGTATCTTACATAAAAATGATTTTTTACGTTCAACAACGTCAGTGGCACATAATTTTCCTTAAAACATCTCTTGATCCCCTAGTTCTTTTGAGTAATGTAGAAAGGACTGATACCTAAAAATTATATAGAGTATATGTGTGTGTATGTACTACCCACCTCAAGTAGAAGGGTGTTGAATTTTTTTTTCATGGAGGGAGTGTTATTAGGGTGTTAGAGCGTGTGTGCATAAATCGTTGTCCGACGCTTCCTCGTAGCGTCGACTATTATTTCTTCTTCTTTAATTTTAGTGATTATACCTGAACCTGAATAACTGTGTGTGTGAGTTACAGACTTTCTCTCTCTCTTTTATAATTATTCAGATATAATCACTGAAATTAATGAAGAACAAATCCTTCTCCAGTACATAGCAATGTACCAGGGTGAGCCAAAATTTCGTCACGTTTGCAACTAAAAAGTTTAATGATACAAGAAAGCCATACCTTTTCACATCATTCTGCAAAGTACAGGCCGTTGTTTTCTTTAGTCCTTTGGCACCGTTCCACCACAGACACGATCCCATGGTGATACCACTCGGCAGATTTTGAGGACAAAAACTATCTGATGCCAGATTCCACATCCACTACTGAAGCGAAGTGCTATGTTTGCAGGAAATAGACCATGAAGCGTAACAGATGGTAGTCGGATGTGCCCAGGTATGGCGGATAGGGTAAAATCTCAACTCTTTTCAATTCCTGTACCTTTCGGCGGACCACTCTGGAAGTGTGACTTCGGGCATTATTTACTTGTAGCAACACCCGCTTCCTATTGAGCGCTGGGTAGCGTTGGCGCAGAGTACCATGGACCCGATACAGTTGTTCGGTATAGAGGTTCCCGTCCACAGCTTGATCATCTGGAACGAGTTCCAGTGCACAAGACTCCTCACAATTCCACCAAATGCACAGCATGATTTTCCTCTGAAACCGCCCTCTCTGCATCACTGGCTGTGCTTCCTGGCGTGGCCTCAGCCACTGGTTTCCAGTGGTAGGATAACGTAAAAATATCCACTTTTAACGACCACCGTGAGCAACTCAATGGGCTATAAGCAGTTGCCCGTCCCTAATTTAGAGCCACTGGTTCCAGGGAAGGGAGATAGCCAGCGCCGTAAGACAAACACAATACCAACACATGCCTTACCGGGATTCAAGAACCCAGACCAGTGATATAGTTCTAAATAAAAGAAGTGCCTTAGCAGTGAACAAACAGACTAGGAAAAAATACCCTCAAACTTTTCAAAATCTGATTCGTTGTTTTTGATATTTATTAATATTTTTTTATTTTCGTGACTAATTAACAGCATCGATTTATATTAAAACTGCGTAATCTGAGAAATTTTAAATAACAGGAAGAAAGTAAAGTGAGAGATATAGGCTAAGATTATAAATTTTTTATTTAAATACGGCTCTGCTTCGTTCTATACGATTTTAAATATGCATTTGAAATATTTGTGAACTAACAGAGTAACATCAATTCAATATGACTAAAGAGTCGTTTTTATTAATATTATGTGGTACATGTGGAAAATTTTTGCGTTCTCCGTAAAGAGAGAGTGAGCTCAGGGGATTACTTTTATTGGAGCCGATGCTAACACTGGCGAGTTGTTTAATACGAATGTCCATCTCTACCGTTTTCTCTCTGAGCACTGAAATCTTAACACCAGTGAGTAGCCATCTCCTACAAATTTATTTTGACTGCAGTCTAGACAAAGAATATATTCTCTTTGTGATAGAATCTTAGGATTTGTAAGACACCCAACTGCGTTAGCCAACTATGTAGATCAATCTACACAGTAATTGTTGTTTGTTTATTTCTGGGTTTGCAACTACCATGGACAACTCGTATGGATATAAGCAGTCACCGGTCCCTAATTTCGGGTCACTTGTTCCAGGCAAGAGACAGGATCAGCATCTTTGGCTATGTACCCCATCCGCGACTCGTCCGAGGTTGGGGCTCAGCTTGGAAGAGTGGACAGAAACCTGCGCCTCAGACCACTGTACCACCGGAGCGGTCATTTCTGTATATGGCATTCTGGGTAAGATACGAGTATGTTTGAAATACAGAACAGTTTTCCCTATTTTTGCATACATGATCATTTTGAAAAGTTTCTTTGCCCAGATTCTCTTACCATGTAACCACGAAAAGTACCTTAGCGGCGCTAAGCCTAGAAAAATAGTGCCTTAGCTCCGCTAAGGCGCGCTAAGCCCTTTCTACATCACTGACCCAGACCTACCTCGGACGAATGATCAGAAGCTAGTGCTTTGACCACTGGCCACCGGCGCAGCAGTCCTGTGGATCTGATAACAATCTTCGACAGAGAGAGACGTTGTTCAACTTGCTGAGGTGTCAATTCATGGGGAACCATTCGATGGCGCCTGGGGAAGAAAACAAGCTAATGCAGGTGACGAACGACGGTGGAATGGGAAGAGCCCACTAAGCTGCCAATTCTCGTGTACCAATATCGTGGTTCGCTGTCAGAGCTTCGAACAGGGTGTCGGTGTTGCTTGTCGTTGGACATCTTGACCACGACTTGTCTTCGAGACTGATGTCCTCAGCATTGAAACGCCGGAACCATTTTCGTACACTGCTGCTGTCTACGGTTTGTCCTCGCTTTCAGCTACGCAAATTTCTCTCGCTGCGGCTGCATCGCTTAACCCTTTTTTCAATAATGGCGTAGAACCCGAACAGCACGTTTATCGACCTCCATACTCTGCTCACTTCATAACGCAGTGTGGTTCCTTGCCAATTGTGCGTTATCTCAGTACCCAGCCGACAATGGAGTGCGTTTCGCATAGGTATGAAGGTTCAACCTTGTGTGCAGCTCAAAACGGGAAGAACCTTTGATTTACCGTGGTACTTTAGAACGATTTCTCCCAGTTCTAAAGCAATGTAGTTTTAAAGTTTCCTGAGAACAAGGTTAACGGGGAAAACAGCAAAATGAAGACGCTTTTGTGTCAAAATAAGATGCTCACATGCTTGCCATGTACTTGAGAAGGATTTATTCTTTATTAATTTCAGGAACAAACGACGAAAAAAGAAATCTGTTGGACAATTTTAGTTTACTACCCGTTTATTTTCGATATCCTTCGTTTTGCGCGTATGTACACTGACGAGCAATTGAATTGGAGATACCTGTCTAGTAACGTGCAGCACCACCTTTCGCCTTGATGACGGCGGCGATATGTCTCGGCATGGACTCGACAAGACACCGGAAGCGTTGGGAAGCCAAACGGATCCACGACCCCTGAACAAGCTCCCACAGTTCACGAAGATTTGATGGAGGGGGTCATCTCTCTCGATGGCATCTCAGATGTGCTCGATGGGATTGAGGTCATGTGACCTAGCTGGCCAAGGAAGCGAGGTCACGTCGGTGGAGTGTTCATCCAACCATTCGAATATAATTCGGGAGCGATGGCACGATGCATTGTCTTGTTGCAGGATGAGGTCCCTAGTGGGATGCTGAAGACACACAAACGGGAGAAAATGGTCGTCCAGGATATCCCAGTAACGTTGACCTGTGAGGGACGATGTCACAAGTACCAGGGGTCCCATTTCAGTCCACGTAAACAGTCCCCAGACGAGAATGCCACCCCCATCAGCTTGAAGAGTACCCTGCTGGCAAGAAGGATCCATCGGTTCATGTGGTTTGCGCCGTACTCGTATCCTGCCATCTGCATGTACCAACGTGAATCTCGACTCATCAGTCTAGGCAACATTTTTCCACATGTCTAGGGTGCAGTGGCGATGTTCCAGGGTCCATGCTAATCTTTGCGCCCTGTGATGTGCGGTCAGCAGCGGTACCCTCGTGGGACGATTGCTTCAGTACCCCATAGCGAGGAGATGGTTCTGGATGGTGTGGCTGCGCTTACACGTTTTTGTGCACCAGCGTTAAATTGCAGAGTGATTTCTTGCACTGTGGCCCGTCTATCCGCTGTTACAATGCGAGCTAGCCGACGATGACCCCGCTCATCCACACGCTGTTGTCCATGGCAGTTGGATCTTGCAGGGATGGTTTTACCGGATTCCATTTACTCACGGTGCACCCGTGACATAGTGGCTTGTGAAAATCCCAGTGCCTGCACGACTTCCGAGATGGAGTGACTCATTCGTCGGGCCCGACAATTTGCCCACGATCAAATGCGCTTAGATCCTTTGTCTTACCCATACTGCGTCCAACTCTTACTGATTCCCGTCGCATCAGTCCTTATATTGTCGGATCGCTACATACGTCATGTCGTTTCCGTTTACAGGGCCGCCCACAGAGCCACATTTGCATAACGCCAGCTGTCTCTAATTCAACTGCTCTTCAGTGTATATCACATAGCGAATACATTATGGATTCAGAAAATAAAAAATTGTCCATGCTTATTTTGATCCGATTCAAGAACATTTTCTGATCTAACTTACAAAAGCTAAGTCATGTCCACACACTCCATGCGTAAACACATAGACAATGCAAACTCTGAAACGTTCTCGACATATTTTATTCCAGACGATAAAAAAATTTTAGTCGTACTTCCGGAAGTGAATTGTCGAGTGAACATGCGGAGAGACAGTTATAACGGAAGTGCGTCTTCACATGCATTATCATAGATGTTTTTTAAAACTCATTAATTTTATTTCACAATGACAGTTACATAATGTGTTGTTACAATAATCTCTCTCTCTCTCTGCTAGTATATACACTGAAGCGCCAGAAAAACTGATACACCTGTCTAATACCTGGTAGGTCACCCACGGGAGCGCAGGACTGCAGAAATACGACGGGGCATGGACTCCACTAGCTTCTGGAAATATGCTGTAGGCAATGAACACCATACTTCCTGCAGAGCGTTCCACAATTCGGGTGTATTCCGAGGTCCCGGATTCCTGTGTTCGATAGCGCGTTGCATGGCATCCCAAACGTGTTCTATCACGTTCAGATCTGGGGACGTGGGTGGGAATGCCAACACCTCAAACTCAGATGAATGCTCCTCTAACCATAACGTGGTGTTCCGACACTTGTGTGGAGGTGCATTGTCCTGTTAGAACAGGCCCAACCCATCAACATGAATGCAGGATATGAACAGGTATACCTCGTCATAAACGATGCGCACATAGCGTTGGTCGGTCACAGACGTTTGTAGACGTACCAGGGGTCCCAGTGAAGTCCATCTAAACACACCCCATACCATTGCGGAACCCCACCAGCCGGTACAGGTCCCTGTTGACAGGCGGGACATATGGCTTCATGGGGTTTGTGCCACACACGAATCCTTCCATCTGCCCGATGCAGTTGGAAACGCGACTCGTCAGACCAGGCTACTTGTTTCCAGTCATCAAGTGTCCAGTACGGTGTTGCCGTGCTCAAGCGAAGAGCATAGCTTTGTGTCGTGCACCCATCAAGGTGACTAGAGTTGGGCGTCGGCTCCCAAAGCCCATATCGTGCAGGGTACGTTGCACAGTCCGGACGCTTATGCTTGTTGAGGCTCCAGCATTGAATTCCGATGATACCTGTGAGAGTGTTGCACGCCAATCGCGTGAAACTATTCTTGACAGCCGACGATGGTCACGTTCACCCAATGTCTTTTTACGGCCACACTGGTATCGTAGGTTGGAGGTTGTGCCGGAATTCTTGTAGTCACGGTACATAATTGTAATGGTCGTCAGGGAAAATCCGAACTTCGTTTCTACCTCCGAAATACTATGGCCCATCTCACGAACGCCAACTATGACACCGCGTTGAAAATCGCTTAAATCGTTATTACTTGTCATTCTCACGCCGAAAACAGCTCTGACAGCTGGTAAGGATGTCTATCGCTTTATATAGGGACTGGCGGACGCAACCGAGTAGGCGCATAGGTGACGTTGCTATGTATTTTGCATAAGCTCGTCAGTACCAGTTTTTCTGACACTTCAGAAAAACTGAAGTGTCAGAAAGGAAGCATCCGATTGGCCTGAAATTCACAGCATGCGTCGCCCGCGAGAGGACATGCAAACGATTGGCACTGCAGGGCATATGCAAATCATGTGCGCCCGGCACGCCACCGAGAAGCACTATAAGGAGGGTGCACAGAAGGCGGGGTGTAAGTAGTGGAAGTGTGTTGTGCTGCCGGACCTGTGCATGGGAAGCTTCCTGATGCCTAGTCGCAGAATACGGCAGTCATTCCAGCACGTTTCAGAGTTCGACAGAGGATGAATAGTGGCTTATCGCGACAGTGGTTTATCGTACCGAGACATCAGCGCCAGTGTGGGACGACATCCAGCCACAGTGAGGCGAGTATGGATTCGGTGGGTGCAGGAGGGATGGACGGACAGACGTGAGCGATTGCCGCAGCCGCGGCACACCGCCGAACGAGAGGACCGGCATGTTGTGCGGCGGGCATTGACGGCTCGCACCGCCACATCACAAACGTTAGCGCAGGAATTAGGGTGTGTTGCGCAACAATCTGTGTCAGCACGTACCGTTTGACGTCGTCTTCAGGAGCGGGGACATGTCGCACGGCGCCCATTGCTCCGATTACCATTGACGTCACACCACCAGCGAGTGCGGTGGCAGTGGGTCGTTGAACGCCGCACCTGGACTACGGAATGGCACGACATTGTCTTTTCCGACGAATCCCGCTTCTGCCTGTAACACCACGATGGTCGGATCTGTGTGTGGCGGCACCGCGGCGAGAGACTGTATGACGCCTGCATTATGCATCGTCATACCGGTCCATCGCCTGGCGTTATGGTTTAGGGCGCAATTGGATATGACACCTGCACCCTCTGGTACGCATCGCCAGTACACTCAACAGCCACCACTACATCTTCGACGTTTTGGAGCCTGTAGTCCTCCCTTACTTGCAGGACCTGCCAGCGGCCACGTTTCAACAGGACAATCCGCGCCCGTACGTGGCACGCATCGTGCAACAATTCTTTACGGCCCACCATGTGTCACTGCTGCCATGGCCCGCCTGTTCTCCCGATATGTCGCCCATCGAACACGTCTGGTCGCTGATCGGCAACCGAGTGGCCCGGCAAGCAGCACCCGCGGCTACGCCTGATGAACTGTGGCAACGTGTGGAAGCAGCCTGGAGCGACATACCCCAAGCCCACATCCAAAGCCTCTTTCGTTCGATGCCGCGGCGTGTAGCGGCCGTTATTGCTAGCCATGGGGGCCACACGAACTATTGATGTCTGCATGTTCCGCAAGTCGCACGGGCCTGTAAGCTCAATCGTTTCATCTTTGTATCTGTTGTTATGTGTCCAGTAAGTCTGGCTTTGCTATCTCGTGCCCTCTTGGTGTTGCATTTTGGGTGGCCAGCAGTGTAGATTAACTCTACGTTTAAATAAACATGGGGTGTTAATTCCTCTAACTGCGCGGTTTTTCTATTGCTTTTTTTTTATTGGAAAAGAATTATACGACATTCACATTTAAAAAAGAAAACAAATTATGCTGTTTAGTGTTTACCGGAACCAGTGCCGGCAAGAAAAAAAAATCAATAAAAAAATACCAGAACGTCATCAAGGCTTCTGATTGGTTTCCAAAGCTGTTGTATATGACGTCAAGCACGACACAGATGTACCAGGCCGTGTAACATAAGAGTGACGTCACCAGCGGAGGAAACTCCTCTGTCTAATGCCATGGACTTGTACTTTCTAGACGGCCTTGAGCTAACAGAACGTGGCAGGAGAGCTCTTCAAAGAACTGTCTGCTCAGTCCCCATGTTAATATTGTTTCAAATGACGCAAACCTTATGTGAGACTATTAAGACTGTTGTTAGCACCAGTACAGTCAAAACCGTCTGTAATAAAAAATATGTTTCAGAACTGCTCTGTTACGTCATATAGCTAGAAGGCCGAGCTGCTCTAAAACGCCGATCGAGTAATGCGTTGTCTCCGAGGGGAAATACACAGTCGAGTCACATTATTGTGACCACCTCCTACTTTTGACGTCAACAGCCAAATGAAAGAAGGCACGTGTCGTGAGCTGGCTTGGAGGGTGTATAAGGTGTGCTCTAGGCATTCTGAAAACATCACTCGTTGCTGTCATGGATAAAAGTTTTATCAGATTTGTAAAAAGGAATGATTATTGGCTTTCGGGCCAAGAGTGACAGTATTTCTGAAACAGCGCAGTTTGTGAACTATTCGCGTGCTGCTGTGGTTAAAGTGTGTCGTGATTGGAGAAACGGCATCATTGCGAGTAAGAGACGTGAAAACTGTGAAGCACCATGTGCTATTGATGTGAGAGTTGAAAGTCGGCTGTGAAGGTGCGTGAGGGCCGATCGACACGCTACAGTGGAGCAACTCACTGGCGAATGAAACAGGGGGCTACTGGAAGTGTGTCTAAAACGACAGTTCGGCGAATTCTGCCTGCGTATGGGTATTCGATGCAGACGGATGGTCACTGCACCTATACTAACGAAGGTGCATCGGCAGAAAAGGCTTACATTTGCACGACACTATCGGAATTGGACCTCCACTGATTGGCAAAGGATTGCCTTCTCCGATGAGTCACGTTTTCTGCTTCATCGAAAGGATGGACGCCGGCGTATAAGGCGAGAAACATCGGAGAACAAACACTCTTCAACCATCGCTGGAAGAACACAAGCTGGTGGGGGCAGCGTTATGGTCTGGGGAATGTTTTTTTCTTTTTTTTTTTTTTGATTGGAGGTTTAACGACCACCGTGAGCAACTCAATGGGCTATAAGCAGTCGCCCGTCCCTAATTTAGGGTCACTGGTTCCAGGGAAGGGAGGGAGCCAGTGCCGTAAGACAAACACAACATCCATGCCTCACCGGGATTCGAACCCGGACCCCGTTCAGACGAATGATCAGAGGCCATCGCTTAGACCACTGCGCCACCGGGGCGGCAATGTTTGTTTTCGTGGCATTTCCTGGGTACACTCATACCTGTAGAAGGCACTATGGACCGAATTCGTTATGAATCCATCCTTGCAGACCACGTACACCTAGACATGCTGATTGTTTTCCTGGGGCGGATGGAATCTTTCAGCACGACAATGCGATATGTCACACAGCTAGAAATGTCAGAGTAGTTGGAAGAGCACGATGAAGTCTTCGAAGTACTTCACTGCCCCCCTAATTCCTCAGACTTAAACCCAATTGAGCATCTGTGGAAGCACTTCGATCATGTTGTTCGTTCTATGGATCCTCCACCACGCACACTCCAGCAGCTGTCAGATGCACTGCAGTCAACATAGCTCCACATACCTGTGAACACCTTCCAGCACCTTATTGAGTCACTCCCAGCCCGTCTAGATACTGTTAGCGCTGCACACGGCGGTTACTCTGGATATTAGCTGGTGGTCACAATAATGTGACTCGAACGTGTGTTTTCGGTAGTGCGCTGCTACAAGGGGCATCCTGAAAGTAGATGCCCCTTGTAGGGGGAGAAAATTCAGTGTCGGACAAACAACGGAGTGGAAGACACCCAACTGCAGTGACAGATACCAACAGGCAACTAGTGAAAGACCTCATCACTGCTGATCGTCGTATCACCATCCAGAAGTTGCAACAATAAACAGTTCTCACTATGTGCAGACATTGAAGAAGCTAAAGGAAGCTATCAGAATGAAAAGACGTGACATTCCACTTCATAGTGTTATTTTACACCATGATAAAGCACGTCCCAAACCTCAATGGAGACTTCACAGGCTACTGTCAAAATGGGGTGGATGGCGATATGTCCCAAACCACCTACAGTCCTGATTGGGCTCCCTCAGACGCTTTCCTGTTTTCCCCTTTAAAAACACCTTTCGTGGGACACGTTTCGACGATGTGACAGACGTTAAACTGGCTGTGAACTCATGAGTGAAACGAAAGCCTCAGAAATTTTTCCAAAATGGATTTTACCAATGGGTTCAAAGATGGCGGAAATGTATAGAACGTGATGGACAATACTTTGAATAGGCTAGCATTATTAACAATATGTCCAAGTATTTTGCCACCAAGTTTCACATTTTTGCTGCTGCAAATAAAAATCTTATGAGAGACGAGGCATTACTTTCAGGATGCCCTTTGTATATATCATTCGTACAAACTGTGATAAACTGATCATGTCTTTTTTTCTTTTTTCTGTATTTTTTTTTGTCCTTAGATAATGCAAAACAGGTAATATTCTTAGGTTTTATTCGTTTTTTTCCCAAATTTCCTGAAATATTTGCACGTATTCAATGTTGAAAAACTATTATACTTGCGTACCTTTATACGCATCAGATGAGAAGCCCAGCATTTTAGCAACTAAGGATTTTTTAAAACATTTCACTTCAATATTATCGAAATCACTTTCATGTTCGTTGTGTAATTAAAAAAAAACAACTTACCCTAATAATATAACAAACGGAAAAGCAAAATTTTTCATTTAGTGAGTACATTATCAGAAAGGTAAGGTGCTCTGAAATTTTCTGAACCGAAAATCTTGCCACTATTTAATGAAGGAAAAATATTTTGTACATTAAAATCACCAAAGAAAACTTTGTCCAATAAACATGGAAAATGTTAATTTTTGATGTCTTCAAATTTGTATAAAACATCGAAAATTTTACGCTGGAAATTTTGAACGTCTTATAAATTTTTTCTTTCAATTTTGTGAAAACGTTTTACAAAGGATAATTATTTTCTTTAGCAGTATATTGCAGAGCATTTTTTCCCCTACTGATATTGCACTGTTTCCGCCTCATTTTTCTTCAGTAAAAGATAATATCGGGACTATTAATTTACGTATTTACGGAAGAATTCCGAGAAACAAGCATTTTGCAAAGTGAAACGTATATTTCTAAAGAAAATTCCCATATCAGTATAACAGAGCTTTTGAAATCCCGCTATTAAACTTGATTTGCAACTACGCTGCTGTTGGCTTGAATTCTGCCGGGTATGGCGTTAATCCATTTAAGTTTGAGGTCTTCCTCTTCAGAAAAGCTGAAGACTACGCTTTATGAATTTTCGCATAATTTTATTTGCACATGAAAACACGTTTCCACGGCATATTTTTTCCTTTTACACTCACGGACAATGACATTTGCGCATCTAGAAGGAAACATGCCACCACCGCGAAGCTTTGCATATAGCTAAAGTGCGTGCTGGTATGCAAATGATCCACGTTTGGTGTAATTGCGCATGACCGCACACCCTGTGGTGGCGCTGCAAGCACGAACCGGCAGCCTTATAAACCAGCGTGTAGCCGATGCCCCATGAAAGCGAAAAGAACAGGCCGACGCAAGCAAGAGTACAGGATGACAAGAATGCCGGGTAGATGCCAGAAACGTCGATTTAAGCAACTTACGTACTTTGAGAGAGGCCTGATAATCGGGCAGAAAACCGCAGGGTGATCGGCGCGACGTATAAGCCCGCCACGTGGATCGTTCTGACCATACCATCCAACTGTGTTGGGAGCAGTGGACACGTGACGGCACTGCCACACGGCGGAGCAGCTCCTGACGGACCAGGAGGACCACCGGTAGAGAGGATCGACGGATCGTGCGCCAGGCATGAACGGATCCTACGGGAACCCAGTTCACTATACAGGCAGATGTATCGGCTCCTGTGTGCCCACGAACCATTTCCCAACGCCTCGCGGAAGCAAATTTGCGATCCCAGCGCCCCTTACGTGTGCTGCCATTACCACCGGAACATCGCCGGCTCCGTGTGCAGTGGTGACAGGTCAGAGCGACGTGGAACGCCACAGACTGGCGACGTGTGGTGTTTAGCGATGAATTCCTCTTCATTTTGGGGACAGATGATCATCGTGTCCGGGTGTGGAGGTCCCCGGGTCAACGACACAATCTCAACCTCGCTATCGAGCGCGACACCTCCCCTACTGCAGGCATTATTATAGTCTGGGGAGTCATTGCCTATGATAGCCGATCAGCTCTAGTAGTGGTACGTGGATAATCGACGGGTCAGCGGTATGTGAGTGAGATCCTACGGCCGGATGTGCTCCCATTCCTGGCCGGGATTCCAAGTGCGCTATACCAGCAGATAACGCCCGCCTGCCTACGTCATGTCCAGACACTTCCATGGCCTGCCCGCTCCCCGGACATGTCCCCCATCGAGAATGTGTGGGACCAGTTGAAACGCCGGGTACCGTCGTGCTGCACTATCCGGGATATGGAGCACACCGTCCAACACGTGTGGGCCAGTCTGCCGCAGGACAACCTCAGGCGTCTGTTTGACTCCATGCCGGACCGTATTGCAGCATGTATCGCCGCGCTATTGAAGATGACCAGACTGCGTGCCACAGATCCCTCTGTAATTTTACTGCAGCCCTGTTTTTGCCATCATGTGTATCATTCATCTGTATCATTACGTCCATAAAATTTCAGTTCAATCTGATGCTTCCTTCTTGGTGCGCAAATTTCATTGTCCGTGAGTGTGTATGAAATTCTGCACGAGCAATAAGTGAAACACTGGACACAATGACAAAATAGTTAGCAGCAAGATTGGCCAAACGGGATATTTTCTGGAGGACCACTTGAGAAATGGCCCACTTTCTCGTACCGTCTTTGTCGGGATTATTTGGAAAGAACGAATAATTATTTGGATACTTATGAATAAGAATCATTAACTTCATTTGAGCTTTATATTACCTGGCTAAAACGTAAGTGTCGTGAAAAAACTGGCGTTTCCTTCTATTTATATGAACTCGTATATATACCTTGACAAATCAAAATTCTCCCTATTTGAATGAAAAATTAGCCACCGGACCAAGCACGTTGTTATAAATAAGTTAAGTTAAATACGGTTGAGGATAGGTCGTTGGACTTGAAGCCAAAATTGTCATTGGCAGGCCGTAGCCTGTTTTTGTAATCTTAACAGAGGCACTACTAACAAATTTCAATTTTGATGATCCATCATCTCCACACCCTTATCCACGTACAGACATAAAAAGCACAAAGCGATTCTCTGGCACACATGTTCCGAAATCAGTATTTCACACACATTTATATTAAAAGAGACAACGATTTGTCGGTACGTTAATCAAAATGGTAGTTTAATAGAAGTCATCGCTCGTTCCACGTTTATAAGCGAGTCAAATAAAAATTCTCATCGGCCGCCACCGGAAAACGAACCCAGGGTCTTCCAGTTACGCGCCGGATATGCTTCCACTGCACCACAGCGGCATCGAAAATCTCCAGACTCACTAACGACAAACTACCAAACTACATGGCAGGTTGCTTCTTTGGTGCCCCGCACAATGCTGGGGATTCACCAAAGACGAACAGCAGCAACTGAACAAATAACTAGAAGGTGGATGAATGATAAATTCCCGGTGGCGGCCGATGAGAATTTTTCCTTGACTCACTTATAAACGTGGAACGAGCGATGACTTCTATTTGATGTTCCTGGTCCACGTCAACTGTGTATTTATCAAAATGGTAGTTCACGGGTCAAAATAATAAGCAGACTTAAGAAAGGCGTCTATTCTAGGAGGTGGAACAAATACCGTTGCGCAGTAGATGGTTAGTGACTAAATAAATATAATTATCTGGTACAACACCCCGTTTCGAGCATGGTTTGATATGCTACATTGATTCATGAGTGGATTTTTAAAATTCTTTCACCATTAAATTGTTGCAAAAAACTTGTTCAAGTCTGAATTAGTGTCACAATGCATATTTCAACAGTTCTCTTTCATCCAGGAGTTAGCAGAATTTTTTTCCATGAGGGAATTTATGAGATGTTCCTCTGTGGGTAAATGTGTTTTTGTAGTGGATCACAAGACAAAAACTCCCAGCCTAGTTTCGTCGACCCAATCACACTCAAAATGACCGTGCTGAGTAAACGCGTGAGAAGTTTTCTTCCCAGCAGTTCTGAGGCTTTCTATTACAGACGGTTTTGGTACATTGCGTTGCCCGAAATGGGTCACTACGGTCCAGCAACCATCCACAAGCAGCTAATATCTTCGACTAATGCCACACGTCGACTTGTGTGGTGAAAGGAACGTCGACCTTGGACTGTAGACCAATGGGAAACTATGCTTTGAACTGACGTTATTTGGATGTTGTAGGCGGAGCGTTATTTCCCTACCCTCAAAGAAATTCTTACGAGCATTGACTCCTCACAGTCTGGAAATTTGACTAGTGTATAATACGAGGGTAAATCAAAAAGTAAAGGCGGCTTGAGCATTATACTGATACCGTAGGCTACAAACGTTAGCATGTCATAACGGCAGTTAGATAAGGTGGCATCGTACAACACGTTAACCTGGATTTGGCGGTGAGTGTATAAACATGGAAGCCCCTCTTTCCGATTGCACTGCTGTTGGACATCGTACCATAATAAGGTTTATTTGGGCACAAGGGGCCAAGCTAGTGGCGGATCCAGTCTGGGGCGATCGCCCACCCCGTTCTTTAAAAATTAACACATGAAAATGTTTTGCAAAAATATGAAGATAATTTTTATTTTTATTTTGCTGCCACTGCAATTTTTTTGCTGTTATATGCCGGGCGTTCAATAAGTTCTAAGCCTAACATACAAAGAAAATTCTTTTTCCCGAAAACGTACCTTCATTTTTCCACATAGTCTTCCCTGACTTGGATACACTTGTACCGATCATAGAGTTGGCGAATCTCCGCTGCGAAAAACGTTTTGATCCTTCTCCTTAAACCACCACTTTGTTGCCTCCTTCAGTTCAGAATCATCAGCAAAACGCTTAATCCCAAGGTCACTTTTTAGATTTTTGTAGAGGAAGAAGTTACTAGGGACTAGGCCAGGTGAGTACGGGGGGGTTAAAAGCCACATTCTGTAACAGTTTGCATGGAAACACCGCGGTGTGGATTGGAACATTGTCTGGAGAAGAACACCCCATCGCAATTTTCCTCGCCGTTTACTCTTGTTGGCTTCATGCAATTGTCGCAATAGCGCGGCATAATAGGCAGCATTTACAGTCCTTTCATGAGGCAAGTAATCAATTAACAGCAACCCTTCTGAGTTCCCAAAAATGGTCATTTTCTTCCCTGCAGATGGTTGTGTTTTGATGTTTCTTGGTGTTGGTTATCCATGATTTCACCACTACATGTGTTTAGTATTAGAGTTTCAATGGTGAAGCCACCGCTCATCACCAGTCACAATGCAGGAATAGAAGTCATCTGGAAAGCGGTGAGTGTCAAGTTGAATCCGACTTGCTTCAACACGATCATTATTCATCTGAGGTGCCAACATTCCAGAAACCCATCTGGGACAGCTCACCCACTTCCTGGCACATTTAATCTGTGGTCACCTCTAACTGAGCGTCCCTCGCATTGGTCGTCTTCCCCGTTTAAAAGGAACAGCTCATCTTTTGACTGTGGCATATGAAGGTGCACCATCGACGTACACCCGTACCATCCGTTCATGAATACTGCGTAGCGTTTCACCTTCCTTCGTCAAAAATTCAGTCACCCCTTGATTCCGCAATTTCATCTCTCGCCCATCGATTGTCTCCTTATACAGGGTGATTGTAAACTCCTTCAACAAAACTAGGGGGGTAATAGCACACATCAAGACGAACAATATTTGCAATGGAACCTAGGGCCGCATTCCAGTCCTAGTGCCAGAAAAGAGTAAAGTTGCATATCCACGTTGAGCTTTCAACAGTGAAAACAAAGAGACATACATAATTTATGAGTTGCACAATTCCAATCGCATCAGAGAAAGACTCAAAGGAGCTGCTCAAACTGGCGTCCAAGGGCGTCGTTGCACATCCCACACCGGCGAATGAAGGACTGTCGCACCCTCTCGTAAACTCTTGGTGTGGTGTTGATCTTATCCGCAGCAAAAGCGATTCGCGCGACGAGATCTTCCAGGGAGTCCACAGGTGTCTCGTACACCAATGTTTTCACGTGCCCCCGGAACAGGAAGTCCAGTGGATTAAGGTCCGGGGAGCGTGGAGGCCAAGCCACAGGTCCACCGCGTCCAATCCACCGCCAGGGATATGTCACATTTAGGAAGTATCGTACCTCGATGGCAAGGTGTGCTGAGGCCCCATCATGCATAAACCACATGTCCCTTCGTGTGGTGAGAGGAACATCCTGCAGCAGACCGGGAAGCACTTGCTCCAGGAATACACGGTACGCTGCGCCGGTCAGACGTATACGTCAATTCTCATGTGATGTTCGCACGGTAATATCGCTGAACGAGTTCGGCTGCGTTTTTATATGTTTGCTCCGCATCGTCTACGCACGTGTTCAACGCACCTAATTTGCATCTTGTGCTTCTCATGCACTGGTTGGAACTCCGTGTGCCGCTGGACGTTTTTCGAACGTGCTCTTTTCTGGCGCTAGGAGTGGAATGCGACCCTAGGTTCCATTGCAAATATTGTTCGTCCTGATGTGTACTATCACCCCTCTTGTTTTGTTGAAGAAGTTTACAATCACCCTGTAGACTTCAATTCACTGCAGAAGCGTCTGAAATGCTGACACGCAGCAACGTGGCGTGGCTGTTATATAACTCAGGGATGATATTTGTGTCAGCCACCAACCGCTAATTTCAAAGTCAGGCTTAAAACTTATTGAACGCTCCTCACTCACACACACAATAATACTTATCTTAAATTTAGCTTTCGTCTTTTCTTTATGGATCAAATGGTCCAACCCCCACCCCGTTCTTTTCTCCTGGATCAAATCGCCCCTCCCGTTCCTTTGTTCTTGATCAACCTTTGGGTCATCCCAGCTGAAATTTACAGAAAAATAGCAGCACAGCATGGAACTAAGTGTATGCGCAACTTTACGCATGGATAGAAAGGTTTAAATCTTTGAGAACAAGTGTGACTGACAAAGCTCCGTCAGGGAGCCTGTCAACGTAGCGAATTCAAGACCATCTCGATTGTGTGAACTCATTCAAGAAGACAGACTGATTGCAATGGCTGATATGTTAGACATAATTAATCGTTCTGCCTATGCAACGGTGCATGACGACTTAGGATACCGGAAAGTGTGTGCCAGATTAATCCTGAAACAGCTGACCGAACCACAGCGTATGGAGAATTCTACCCAGTTTTTGCAGCGTTATGAAGAAGATCCATGCCTACTGGAAAGGATTGTCACTGGGGACAAGACCTGGGTGCACCAATTCGAATCTGGAAGCAAGAGACAAAGTATGCAGTAGAAACGCCCTTCATCCCCAGCAAAAAAGAAGTTTAAAAAGGTGCCCCTTGTGTGAAAAATAAACCTCTTGCTTACCTTGTTTTGAAGTACACATGAACCTATTTCAGTTCATTATCAGAAACACGGAACAACAGTTAACAGGGCAACATATTCATCCATGCTTTAAAGACAAGCCAAACCTAAATTTCGCAACAAAAGAAGAGGACTGTTGTTCAGAACTATTCTTTTGCACCACGACATTGCTCTACCCCATACAGTGGCTGCAACCAAGGCGACTATTCAAAACCTTAGGTTTGAGGTTCTTCTACAACCATCTTACAGCTTAGAACTAGAACCAAGCGATTTCAACCTCTTCGGTCAACTTGGAGAAGCATTACGTGGTTGGCGATTTCGTAGTGATGAAGTGAAAGAAGCGCCGCATATATGGATTAAGAGTACAGCCGAAAACCTTCTCCGATGATATCAAGAAGCTTCTGGATCGTTGCAAAAAGTGTGTGGAACAGCAAAGAGCCTATATTGAAAAATAATACTACAGTTATGTAAGTTTCATTTTGTTTTGGGTAAATGTAACGAAATTACCCTTGCGTTTTGATCTACCCTCACAATATCAGTAATAAAGGAATTACTGTTTAATATAGGATAAAGTTTGACATCTTACCCGTACTGGCTTGAGATCATCAGCGGAAACCCTGCCCTCAAAGGTGATGCAAAACCTAAAATAAAAGAAATGTAAATTTGAGATTTCTGGTACAACAAAATATGCTTTTTATGCCACAGTAGTCTTGCAGTTTATAAACTTTAATTTAAATCTGTAGTTTTAAGGTACTTATGCTTAATTGCTTAACCGTATAGTCTCTGCAATCGTACTGAACCTTGTGAACATATATGACAAAACAGATTTCATACTTGTCAAAATAGAATTCAAAACGGCCAGGGAATGAATCAGCAAGTCAGCTGACATTAGTCCACTTGTTTATTTGCTTGTCACTTGCACTTCAGAACACAAAGATAAACTCTTACCAGAATGTAAACTCGCTGGCTTCATTCAGACAATAATTCCAACATACTTTTTATACGTATATACAATTCGTTCAACAAATCTGCATAATGGTAACATACGTTTCTAACAAGCCCCTCACATACATTCAGTGCTTACTTTTTTATCGTTCTCCGACTCACTGTCAGTGATATCAAACTGAAAAAGGCTCTTCGGGGAAGTAATGCTTCGCTCAATCTGAAAATGTTTAACAAGAAGACTCTAAATTTACACAAGAACATAGAAACTCAAAAGGAAAGTTAAATACACTGAGGAGGAAACCCAGAGGTAAATCTCCCATAGAGGCTAGTGAAAACACTTTGAATCCGAAGATCAACAGTACAGCGCGCCAGTGGATGAACATGGAACTAACGCTCCGAAGCCGTAGACGTGAACGCCCCCCCAAGAGTTACAACTTTCTTGGCGATGATGCTTATATAACATTAGCATCGTGTCACGTGAAAGACGCTAACGTAGTTTCATGCCCGACCACTGGAGTACTACACTGGTGTGCAAACCTTAAAGACTAAGTGGAGAAAGTAAAATAACGCTGTAAATAGCAGCGGCACCCAAACACAAATTAACTCGGGACTGTGTCTGGGAACAGGAGCAACAGCACATGCGTAACAATGGAGAATGACGTGTGGTTTGCATGACGTGAGAACAAAATGTCCAATAACATCAGTTGAACGGAAGTCACCCTGGCGGTGTACATAATAAGTGTTACAGATGTTAGATTGTATTTGTTGTGTGCTAGAAACGACCGTCAAGAACATCTTGATGATTTTACTCCTGGTCGAATAATTGGGAGACTCGAGAAGGAACGAACTGTGACATAAAAAGTGCGGCCCAAAGAGTTCGGTATCACCCACAGCGTCGTATACTGTGCGTGGTAGGCCTTCAGCTCTGCGAAAGACCGGTGGTGGTCGTCCACCAAAAACCACCCCCCAGTGAGGACGCTAACTACTCTTACGAGGGATCAACACCAGACAGCAAATAACATTGCAAAACAATTGAACATGAGGTAAAAGTGCTGTAGGAATGTATACATTAGCATACCTAGTTTATTTAAAATACAAATGACAGTGTACAAGGGTGTACATAAAACTTAAAATTGTGCGGCACAAATGCTGAACCGAAAACAGAAGCATGACATCTAGAGATTTAGCGTATGACAAGAATTATGGTACAGTGACAAATCAATACCTTAACATCAACACAATTTCTCAACAAGTAAAATGAATTAAACAATTCGCCCAACCAACTTGACTGATCAGTGCTAACATAAAGACAGACAGAATTACTAAGACACCTCACATAAACCCGAAAAATAAGGCAAGTAATATATCTGTCATATAAACACTGCAATAAACCTGCCAACGGGTTAGGTTTGAATTCACATTATAGGACAGGAATTCCCTTGTCTGGGATCCCCAAATTAATAACACAACTAGCAAACAATCGTATGATAACATCCTGGAAAAGACACTCAAGAAACAAATGAACCTTCAAGTGACGGAAACGGCTGTAATTGCAGAGTACACAGGCTACATAATACTGCAGAAGTACAAAAGGAATTGGATGGTATATCATAAACCATATATTATATAAGGAAGAGAAACTCGGCAACAAACAACATAATAAGCATACAAGACAGTACAGCAGTCATATAACGCACTTCGCAAACAAGCATGAGGTAATGGTCTGAAAAATACACTCTGAAGACATAGAAATCAAAAGTTAGTAAAAAACCGCCTGCCATTGCATGGGACACAACACTGAAAAATGTTTAGTAGGTATAGAATGGTGTAT
This sequence comes from Macrothele yani, assembly GCA_039090855.1. Lineage (NCBI taxonomy): Eukaryota > Metazoa > Arthropoda > Arachnida > Araneae > Macrothelidae > Macrothele > Macrothele yani. The sequence goes on along the minus strand of CM077016.1, from coordinate 66,161,094 downwards.
CCTGCACCTTAAATTAAACATAACAGAAAAATTCAGCATCAGACACCTTGATAAACACACAAGTCAACCAACTAACCATATTAGGCAACTCATAGCAAAAGTACATTAACAATTATCTAAAGACTTATCCCTTGAAACTAGGTTGAGACATACTGGGCAGAGTACTCCTGACAGCACAGCACAACCCAATGAAAAGAATGTAATAACAGTTGAAAAGGGAAAATGCAATAAACATATGAAACTCTTAAGTAAAACCTGCCGATTAGGTTAGTAAGGTATAAATCTAATAAATAATTCCGTTTATTGGCATAAAGAGGCAAAGGAATACACTTCCCGCAATCTTTCGCCGCCTTCGGACGGCTTCATCCGGAGGATAATATGCTGTAAGGAGAGAATAAAATCAAATGGAAAATCAAACTAATTGTAAACAAAGAAAAGAAACTTATCATACAAACGAGCAGGAGCTCGTAAACATGCACGTGGTCATGCGGCAATCGAAGAAATGAAATTTAAATAACGTGACAGAATTCAAATATTTCAGGCGCTCATCGGTTGTGGCCTTTCATCTGGTAGATATGTGTGGAGGAACTATGTCGAGGAGGGTGCGCCATGCTGATTTTTTTTTTTTTTTAACAGCAATTTAAGGGTGAAACAATTTTAAAAATCCACTCACGATTGAATGTATAATAGCATATCAAACCACGCTCAACACGGGGTGTTGTATCAGACAATTATAGTTGGTCACTGATCGTCTACTGCGCAACGATATTCGCGTCACCTACTTGAATAGACACCTTTTTAGTCTATCCATGAACTACTACCATTTTGATCCATGAGCCAGTGCCTGTAAATCGTTGGGTTTTTTTTTAAGAAACTCCTAATGTGGCGGGTAGACACGGATATCTGAACATCTCTGCTGATGAATCGCTTTGTGCTCTAAATCTGTTCGTGGATTAGGGTGTGGGGATGATGGACCATCAAAATTGTCTCTAGTGCCTTCTTCACGATTACAAAACGAGGGTAGGGCCTACTAATGTCCCTTTGGCTCCAAGTCCAACGACCTACGCTTAACCGTAGTTTAATTTATTTATCACAACGTGCTTGGTTCAGCAGCAAATTTTTCACTAAAGTAGAGAGAATTTTGCTTTGCCATTTTAGTGCATACATACATAGAGTGAAACGCCAATTATTTTCAATTATTTTAAAGACAATAACCTGTTAGACATATAACAAAGCTCAAATGTAGTTAACGATTCTTATTTACAAGTACCAAAATAATTATTCGTTCTTTCCAAATAATCCAGACAAAGAGGATACGAGAAATAATGGGCCATTTCTCGAGTGGTCCACCGAAAAATATCCCGGTGTCCCAATACGCCCCTGGCTGCCAGCAAAGGAACTTACTCATTGGGAGCAACGTAACCAAAGGACGCGCACCTTTGAAAACCAGGACATAACTCAACACAATCGAGAGTAACAGCACCAGCTAGCCTCCTAAAACCACTACAAACACGAAAAAAAAAAAAACAAAAAAAAAAACGATCAAACCATGCGGACAAATACACTTTGAGAGAAAAAAAAGGTAGAACACGGAATGTAAGCTGCCCGCGCCTCGGGGTGGGGAGACACAGAGCACTTCCACGTGGCGGGTCACTTCTACTGTAATTCCATTCAAAATTTCTTTATTATTACAGTACCGCAATTCGTACAGTCAGTGCACAGTCACTATTCGGACACCCTGTATACGTTTCAGAAATTGATAGTTATAAAAAGACATTTCCTTTATGGGAATACAAAGATGCAAAGACCATGATGAATTCGAAAAATCATCAATATACCACCAAATCGGTAAACTACGGATAACAATTTTTTCGAAGACTCTAAAATGATATACTGTGTATATACCTAATTAGTAGCTAAACAGAACAATTTGGAAGCTATTCATAATCTCCAAAATCACTTATAGTTAATGCAACGGCGTACGTACTACTCCCGAATCCACTAGAACTCGCTCGCTCCTCGGTTTTGCTTGGGACTAATTACTCCATATCGCCCCCCCCCCCCCCCGGTTTAACGACTACCATGATCAATCTAAGTAATCGCCGTTCCTAATTTTGGGTCAGTGGTTCCGGGTAACGGAGATAGCTAGCGTCGTAAGAAAAACATTCTCCTCCATGCCTCATCCGGAGTTAGACTCCGGGCCCATTTCGATCGAATGGTCAGAAGGCTTAGCCACCGGGTCGGCGCTTGTTTTTTAATAAGTTACGTAACTGATCGAAAACAGAGCATCAGTCCATGTAAAATTTACCATTATGTTGGAAATTACAGCAACACGTATTTATCTGATGGATTTGCTTTATCGTTTGGCTGCAGTTTGGCAATTGCTGACAGAAGTCTTTGGTACGACCAGGACTCGCCACCAGCAGAAGCCTGCAGGACGAACAGAAAACCATGTTTTGGTAGCTCGTTGCCTGTTCTCCGGAAGTAAATTATCGTTCGTAACCACGTGGTCCATTGTTCTAGGCTCGTCATCAGGGGTGCAGTCGAGGCCTGGAGCCGCCAAGCCACTTTTTTTTTCAAGACCTGGCGGCCCCAGGCTACTTTTTATCTAGCTGAATCGAACTTTTTTTCAATTCATTTATTTAATCGTCGCCCTTCGAAATCGACATTAGATAACAAGAAGGCACAGTGGAAATTAGTTTATTGTGTTTGTACACAGAGGTGCAGTGGAGATATATATATATATAGTATTTGATTTCAAAGATTTGTTGCCTCCTCCTCTTCCCGGCGCGCATACCTGCTGGAGTCGATAACGCGTGGGCCAGTCTTCGGAGCGCCAGGCTACTTCTTTTTTCAGGACTGCATTACTGGTCGTCAAGTGCTATAAATCAAATACTGTAGTTCTACACATGCTTGTAACACAAAGATAAGAAACAAATGCCTGAACTGAAAGAGAGCGTCGGCCGTCAATAAACCACATTTAGGCCGCAATTAATTCATTGTTCGATCGAATTCTATTGCGTTGCTGTTCATTGGTGGTAATGCTCCGCAATCTTTACATGCATGTGGGGTCTATAAACTTTCTTTTGCCAACAGTGGGATTCAAAACCACATCTTCCTACTCCAAAGCAGCTGTTCTCCCAACTGAACTACGCCGGCAGGTTTATTGCTGCTTCACTGTCCATTTGATTCATACGTCACAGGTTAGAATTTTAGTTAACTTAAGGAACGTTCAGGAAAGTGTCACTTTCACGACCCAAGCTAACTGCACAACTGGCATCTCTAGTTGCTTTCTTATGTCTTTCTGTTCTTCACAAATGAATGATGCTATATGGGCTACTTCGGATTCTTGTGTCATAAGATACACTTCATCCATTGTAAGCTTTTGTGTCTCGTAATCCCTTTTCAGGATGTCAAGTAAAACCAAGGTTAGTAGTCTTCTACTAACCTTGAAGTAAAACGGCATAAACCCATCTCAGAGCAAAAGCGGATTTACAGGGAAGCCCATGGAGCGCCCCACTGTGGTGGAGGGCCATCCAAATAACATTTTTTGTTTCCTTCTCGAAAAAAAAAAAAAAAAAAGCCATAGTATGAGTGGCAAACTCGCTGTTCTTGGTTTTGAAAGTATTATTCCTCCCGAACTCCAAGTATGTCATCTATAAGTATTAATTTTCTAGCTTACAGTAAATGCAGGCTGACTAAAATGATCTCTCTCTCTCTCTCTCTCTCTCTCTCTCTCTCTCTCTCTCTCTCTCTCTCTCTCCTCTCTCTCTCTCTCTCTCTCACAAACATTTTGAGAGTAATATTACTTAGAACTACACTAAACCTGAGCTCAGAGAATGGGATGTTATTTCTGCCTCTTTTGATTAGAATGTAATGAATAGGGCTAGGATTTATATGTATTAAAAATTAAAAAATATGAACATAAAATATTTATTAAAAATGAGGAAATATGTAGGGGGAAAAGGAAAATTACTAAAGTATGTGATATATTCCTTTTATTACTTTAATAACTTTCTATAATTTTATTACTTATACAGCCATAAGAAATTGAAAAAATAGTTTACTTTACAAATTTTAAATTACTATACTCAAAACCAGAGTTTTCAACTAACTTACTACTGTTACAATTAGCAACAACGTAGCTCTTCAGGTTGTCGAAAACAAAACTCCCCTGTTTTCTCTCAAAATACCTTTAAATTGGATGAACGACCTCTCGACGTCACATATGATGATTGGCGAAAACTTAAACCGCACTATATCCTATGGCGAGAATTCCTTATCTTTTAAATCAGCATAAATGTCAGTTAAAGTTCCCTGGAGAATGTTTTTTATAGTTGCAAAGGTTTCTAGGCATGGATTTTTTTTTTACAACATCGATCTTGTGCTTTACAATTTCTCCGATGTGGCCGGGTACTCTTTCCTAATATTTCAATCGTCTGACACACCACAATACAAAATATTTCCGTCAGTTCTAAGTCCTTCATAGGGAAAATCGTTAATAAATGCATTTAATTTAGATGACATAGTTGATTTAATTTTGGACGTGTCGATTTACTTAACAACGTGAATAGCAAAAACTAACTTCACAATGACGTAATCGCAGTGGCGTACCGGAAAAACTCTAGGCCCCCAGTAAAAAATGTTTTCAGAGCCCTTTTGCAAAAATCCATTAGCTTTTAATCACTCAAAATTTTAACTTCCATATTAATAACTAGGCTTTACGGGTGTTTTAATAAATCAAATTCTTTGAAACCTACGAATATTTTTCGTAAAATCAAAATTATTCCGCTTTATTGTGTGAAACACAAATGAGTACGTTGTAATTAAAATAATCGCCCTGGTTTTATACCGATACAAATTACAACAAAATACTTACGTCAAAGTTAACCATATCATGCAAAACTTATTATCTTAAAGAACTAAGGCCAACTTTTTGAAATGACGATTGCACACACGAAACATGTAACTACTGTGTGAGAGTGGCTAATGACTTCTCGTTTTATACGAAATATCACAACATAAATAAGAAAATAACTAAGTAATGGTTAAGAAAGGTAGCACAAAAAACGTAAAACTACTTAAATTAGTTAATCTGGATATAAAAAAACATACTTAACATAATGCCGAAATGTTTTGCACATAGTAAAAAAAAAAAAAAAAAAGACAGGTCTCCGATTTTTTGCTTTCACGAAGAACATCTTTTAGTTCATTATATTCTGAAGGACACATACGTAGTTATGTGCAAATAATTGCAATGCACAACACATTATTCTCATTGATATAAAAATTCCGCTCATTGAACTGATATTTCTTTCACATTCTCTCGATAATATACATGCGTAGAAACTATTGCAAGGGCTGTGAAAAAGGGTTTCAAGTTCTCTTGAATAGCTGCTTTCCCGTGATCCAGTTTTTTGAACTAAAGCAACTAAAATGATTTTTAAAGATTTTACGTATTTACTGCGAAAAAAATGCTTTCCTTCTTAATACTTCATTCAAAGCTGCCTTAATTCTTGGTTATTTCTTTAACCAGTTTCATACGAAGTTTCCGAAAAAAGAATTTGTAAAATCTTTCTGCTCAGGCTACAGGCCATTTCAAATATGAGGCCTCCCGCGCCGCGGGGGTTGAGGGGGCTAAATCAGTACATCCCTGCGTAAACGAAATGATTTAGAAAGGAACTGGACACGAAATTGCGCATTAAATGACAGATGACTCAGTGTACTTTCCTCATCCTCTCATCTGAGATGAGAAAGCAGTCTGGTGCCAGTATGATGCTCTCATCTGTTGGCTTTGATGTGCTGCGAAACATGAAAACGCGGAACTTGCTATCTGTCGGCTCACAGGTTGCTACAACAGAAATTTTTGAGAAGTTTTGCGTAAAAACTGGTGATTTACGTAAAAATATTTTTAAATATGCAAAAACATGTAATATATGTAGCAAAACAGTATGCATAATAACGGCAAAACACGTCAAATATGTAAAAATATTTAATTACATATTAATCCTAGCCCTAGTAATGAACATTTTGTTCTTTAATTCGGTATTTTATATGACCTTCCATTGTTTCCTTAAAATTTCCTTTTCCTCATACAGTCCAGTTTAAGAGGCAATCACAAGACTTACCGTACCAGTAAAATGACCCTAGAAAGGCTGGTTTTACGAGACACGCTAACCGATTCCATCCATATTCGGGATTTTCAGTTCAACTGTCAGTGGGATAGAATCGGATGATATGTTACAGCAGATCCCACATAGCATAAATGTCAAATAAAGCAATACCACGAACTAACCGTATGTAACATGTAAAACGCTAGTACCGTGCTTCAGTCAGCAGCCTTATAAAAGTTCTTACTTTTCTTTCATAACAAAGGCTTTCTCACTTGTAACTTCCGCTAATTCTTCCTCATCAGGGTACCATGAAACCCCTAAAATATTAAATTTCGTCTTGATAGTTATAATAGTTTTTTTAGTTATTGTAAGGCCAGCGCCGTTATATGTGGCTTCCCTGCTGGAAGATTACAGTAGTTTCCCACTATACTGTTTGCGAACGTATCGTACCAACTTAAGTTATTTAGCTGTAACCAGCAAGCCGACATCACATCTTTACTATCGATATCTGGCAACAAGGTGGTTGAAAAGGCGTTCATTCTTTATACAATCAAGCATAAATGAGTTCACATGAAATGTGGTAAACTGAACGAGAACTTTATTTATACAACCAGACGTTTTCCCGAATGACTTTCCTTGAGAAGTCTGGGAGAAACACGATCCGTTTGAAAGCTGCTTTATAGCTACACGTAATTTCAGGATTTCTCCAACCACTACCTTGCATTAGTTAATCCCGTACCGATCATGCTTCTTTGCAGGGGCAGTTCGTCATTAGGGGCCAGAGGGGCCGGGCCCTACCTAAAAATTTCTATTTTTAGAAAAAAAAATTTTGCCCTGATTCTTATTTTCTCTTAACTACACTTTCCCTTCAAAAACCATTACCTAAGGGAAAAGTTTCTTTTAAAAACGAAAAACTATTCCCTGAGGAAAGAGATCACGTCCAGAGTGTGAGGTTATTGGGGCCAGCTGGAGCTGGCCCCAGTAACATCACTACGCAAGCGAAGAGGAGACGATTTCCTCCCCGTCTCATTCAGTATGAAGACCTACATACAACACTGTCTTAACCGCCTGTGCAAAAAGAGCTGTGGGGCCAGATAGATCTTGCCCCGCGCTAATTTGATTGGCCTGGAGAGTATCCATTTCCTTAACGCCGTGGGTTGACAGAGAAGCTTACCCCGACCAAGCTCAAATTTAGCAAAGCTCAGTTAGTTTTTTCTGTGTGTGTCTCTCTCGGTGATGTGTTGTTCCTTTGTGTCGTGACTTTTTTGCTTGTCGAGTACAATGAATGGAGTGGATATTTTGTTAAAATCTCCGTTCTTTGCTTTAAATCTGGAAGAAAAGCTTCACTTAAAAAACTCAGTGCTTATCACCCCAAGAATTTTTAGTTTGAGCTTCACTTAAAAAAACACAGTGCTCATCAGCCTAAGAATTTGAGTCAAAAAGCTTCACTTAAAAAAACTGTGTGCTTATCAGCCCAAGAATTTGAGTTTCCAAGAGTATGAAGTTTACAAACGCTTTGCAGAACTAATTTCAGTTTTAACTAAGATGATTTTCTATGATAAAAATAAATGAGAAAACATGTAAGTATAATTTGCACAGAAGAGCAAAACTGAAGACTAAGGAAAAACTTTAGAATTTGAGTACATATATATGTTTTTAGGTTTCACAAGTTCTTTAAAAAAAAGGTTAAACCTTTCAAATAATGCAAATGGTAGTATTGTACTCATTCTATATGGGACGAAATTCATGAAACATTCCCTCCCTGCATATATTTAGAGTTATTTTTTCACAACATTTTTTTATCCTGTGATTGTTTCTCAAATACAAAGTACAACTAACATAAATTAATGCTCATATGTTTTAAGGTAAAAATTTTATTTAAGGGGTTTTAACATTTTTCTGCTAATAATTATGCATTCTATTCTGAGGAAATTTTTTCGTCTGCAATACAATAGTTGACACATTCCTGCCTGATTTGGGCATTATTGTGAGTCAAGGGGGTAAACAGAGATAGAGTAAGGAAGATAGAGTAAAGGAATCTTGGGGGTCTGAATATTTGGCCTAATAATGACAGTTTTTATTTCATTGTTTGACTTCGGCTACTAGCCCCACCTGTTTCAGTTGCCACGAGCCGCCACTGCTTCTTTGCAATCCGGAAGACATGTTCGCTGCAGACATCGAGAGCTTGACCACTCGCTATCTTGCCCTGCGCTTCATCACACGACTATTTGTCTCGTCAGCCAAAAGGTAACTACGTGTGTCTCTTCTGAACCTTATGTTCTGAACGTCTCCCCATCCCCAAACGCTCCGTGGCTCTTGTCCTGGGGTTAGATTCAACAACTGGCGCACACACAAACTGGTTTATACCAGAAGATCGAGTTTCTCCAACGACAGTTCTCCGAACTAGCCAGAAAAGGAAATTCCATACAACATCAATAATACAAGAATAAACACTTCCTGTGGTACGTCCCTCGTCTAACACTCCTTGAAGTGACCTTCCCATTGTTAATCCCAGCTTAACAATGGGCTTCCACAATTCCAGGCCTGTATTTATTTGAAAAGCATCAAGCTCATCTTTTCCTATAAAGGAATGCTCTTTTAGCGCTTTTATCAAAATGACAAATACGAAATGTTTATTATCACTGTCCGTAGAGGTCCATTACTTATTGATATTATGTACATTTTGACAATTAAATAGTTATTTAATTTGTGGCGACCCTTACTGTTATGGCTGCAACAAACCACATAGACACCACCATAAAAATGGCCAAATCTTGTTCTGCAGTACCCAAAACCCATATTTCTGTGGAAATCTCGAAGTCTACTTTTTTTTTTTTTTTTTGTGAGTGATCACAGAATACGGAAAATGGGTGGTGATGGTGGGAATATGCGGCAACAAGAAAAGTCTTTTCTTTTTTCAAGGATGTCTAGCTAAGTGATTGGGCCCCAAGGACCCCGGTAACTCCAAATCTACCCACCGTCTCGGAGTAAAATAAACACACGAAAAGAAATGTTAGAGGGGCACAGAAGAAGTGTTTTTCGTTGGGTTGTTTGAAATTATATTATGTTCGTTGATAATTAGACTCATCGAATATAAAAGAGACACAAGGAACGAAAAAGTAACCACTGCCCTATCCAGAGAAGTCAAGTTCAAGTCCGCTGATCCTATGTGGGATGATATAAGGAAATTAGCTTCCTACTCCACGCCTAAATCTACTGCTATTCGTGAAACCTTAGAGATCATTACCAACAGTGAAGTTTGCAATAATAGCGTCTCTCTGGAATTGACACAAATTTGGAACCAGCTCTTCAAATAATGCTGCGTTTTCTCCCACGGTACAGAGTGCGCAACTAACACGACGCCTCTTTTCTTCGAATGAATAATTACATTCGCATCTATTAATTTATTGTTTAGTCACACACACACACACACGTCACCACGTTCAAATTGTTGAAGTGTTCTATTATTCAGTTTGCTATTTACCTTCCTTGAAAAAGCCAGCTGGTTGATGTGCGAAAGCTTGAAAACTTTTATTTCTATTCTACGCCAATAGATTTGAATTACTGTACTAGTATAGTTATACTACTATAAGTATAGTTGGTGTACAGCTCCTTGTTACTTGTTATATCAGTTACTGACGCTTTACCTACCAAATCTTTTTCTTCAGAATTTTTGTTAAAATAGTGCATTAAATAATGCATGAGTACTCACCATTTTGCGCATTAATCCTTGGCTTAGCCCCGAGGTATGCTAAATTGACATTGGCTTTCCTCCCATCAATTATAGGATTTGTTTCTTTGACTGCTCTTTCAGCCGCTTCTCTATCGGCCATTGTTACCTGTGGGCAAAAGAAAAACAGCTCCATGAGTGACAGTTTATGAGGAGATTTATGCAGCAAAGCGCACCGCACAGTGACACGAATTCATACGTACATAATGGAGGGAAAACAAATAATCAAAAGAAAAATACGAACACTATTAACTCGTCAGTGGCGTCGTGCATATTTGGTACGTAAAAAGCGTCGAATGGTCCGGAGGACTGCTATATGTACTGTGCCATGGATGAAGACCTATTGCAGAAAGAATGACATTAACAACTGTTTTGGGTTTTTGGAACATCCTGACACCCAAATGTGACGAAAAATTTTATATTTTGAATTCGTTACTGAAAATCACGAACATTTTGTTGGAGCACAGATGTTTTAATCTTAAATTATTAATGTTTTAAATTATTTAAAAAATAATTATACATGTTTTAAATTATCTGAAACAATTACACATGTTTTAAATTATCTAAAATAATTACACATGTTTTAAATTATTTAAAAAATAAAATACGCACACTTCTAAGACTGTGCATATAAACTGTTGGTTAAATATTTTTCATAAAAACTAATTATTAAGACCCTCCCCAGCTAGAATTTCCAGAAGTTCAATTGACATCAGGTTCAAGTTTCGGAATCTGAGTTTGCGCAGTCGAGGCATATTTTTTTGCTACACTCAAGGCATGTATGCTATTATGTTGTAGGAAGACCACTAGTAAGCAGTTATGCGTTTCTTTGACGTTGGATGCAGAAAGCATGTTTTTGTGTTGCTAACATTTCATCCTTTTTGTCCTTCCTAAGAATCCTGCTCCCCATTAATGAGAACGATGATGGCACAACAAATAACAATCTAAAATTAACAAGTAATCTGAAAAGTCAGATGATTTCTTTAAAACCAAGACCACAAAAATTTAGGAGAAAGCCAACCTTTTTTTTTTTTTTTTTTCTCAAGCATCAGTGACGTCATACACTTCGTTGGTCGCTACAACTTGCTTAACTTAAGACTGACTTAAGGTTTATGGGGAGTTCAGCTGCACTGTGTATTTACACTAGGTTTTCGACCCATCATGCACAGTATCCAGAGGATGTTAGCAAACATGTCTATGAATTTAATTTGTATATTTAGAAAATTATTGTAGTACTGTAGAAAATAAAAACCTTACTCAGCGAAATGCAAAACCAGCATTTTCAATAATGTATGGTCATCTGACGGCAAGTTAGTCAATTGAGGCATAAAATTTCAACCTCCGTTTTCAAGTTCATACATTGCACAAAATAAGCACGGGGCAAAAAAGAGGTGGCGGTTCCGGACTGTGCACGAAACGGCCACCCCCGTTGCAGTTCTGGACTATTCACCGCGTTTTCGGTTGCGCCATGTATTTGTTTGTAATGACGGAGGTTATGGAAAGCTGCTCAAAGTGTGCGGCTTCGCACTGTCTGGCTGGAAGAATACCCAATTTCTGTTTGAGAGCCCTGGGTAGCGCTGAAGCATCACAAAATGCGTACGTCCACGAGAGCCAGTTTTAAGTATACTGCATCGTTAAAAACCAACCAAACATTGTCTTCACTTCCAATCGTAATCCCTTTGGAACAGAAAGTGCGTGCTGACCTGAGTCAAACTACTGCTTTTAAGGTTGTTCATACTGCTGAAAAAGACCCAATTTCTCATCGCACGTAAAAATTCACTTGATGGGCACGCGAATTATTGAGGAGTATCATACACTTTTTCATTAGTCAGTTTATGTGGAACGCTTCGGGCAACTCTTGAGCAGTGTTGCATTCAGATAGTTTTTCCCCGGGGGGGGGGGGGCAATTAGAAATTTATATATACATGCATTAATACATATAAAAATCTTAAATAGAATATGAAAATTGTCTTATGCTCGCGTATCGCAAATGCAAATTCCAAGAAATTTACACATACAAATGATTAAAAATGTAAAAATGTTATACCTTTGCTTTAATTCAGTAATGTACCGCACGGATTCACCATGGGGTGGTGTGAAAGATTGAGGATGCTAGTAAGATAACGTTGTGCTTGAGAAAATCCCCCCCCCCCCAAAAAAAAAAACATTAGGAGTGATAAAAATTCCCTTGCCTTACTACAAGCGTATTTCTAATTATTAAGGTATCATTACAGGATTGTTTCTTATTTCCGTACGTGCCATTTCCGTAAAAAAGAAATTTTGTCCCATTTCCGTACATTGCAGATCGCTTAGTGTCATTTCCGTACAATTTCACGGCGCCTGGTAACAGGCTGGGGTGGGGAGGGGGCACTAAGGGAGAAAGTAAATGCCGATCCACTGTCCGAATTCCTCCGACGTAACAGAGAGAGATCACCATTCATTGTTTTAGTCAACCAATTGGCGCTCATGGTGGGGTAAGCGGGAACAGCAATATAAACTGAAGGGCAAACAGGCTGCACACTATTGGGCCGCGGGTGGCCTAGTGGGCAACGTTCGTGACTGCCACGGTAAGGACCTCAGGTTCGATCCCAGGCTGGTACGAACGCTCGATCCACTAAATATCCGGCGTGCGTCGGATGGGCACGTTAAGCCGTCGTACCCCGGGTACTGGACCTTCCTTTCGGGCACTCTAGCCCAAATCTCCTAGCTTCCTATTTCTAAGGGTGGTTTAAGACCTGGGGTCAGACACTCCCTTCATAAAATCCTCTACATCTGATCTGATCTGATCTGGCTGCACACTAATGCCCTCTTTACAGTCTTCGGCATTCGTCGGAAATGTTTAATTTCATGTGCGATTTTTTGCGTTTTTTATTTTAAATGGAAATCATTCAGACGACTAAAAATAAACCTGCAGCCATATACGAAGGGCATCAGTACCGACAGCATAAAAAGAAATGAGAATTGCAGTGAAACATTAAGAATAAAGACGGTATCTTCGTAAATGTGTCTCCACACGCCTGCAAGCCAGACATAGCGTTGACAGAGGTAAAGAAAAGCGTTTTTCACGAAAGAAAAAGGACGGGAGAGAATGAGGAGCCTATTTCACAAATATACCTGGAAGAAATGGATCCCCTTTTAAGACACGGTTACAAATTCGTATAAACAGAAATTCTACTGTTACCTTCACTGAAATCTTAATACAGAATCAGAAGAAAAGCGACTGGCGAAACAAGGAAACCACCAACTGCAGAGCATGTCAATATATTTATGAAATATCTGTACGTTGCGGTAAAAATGGAAATGCCGACTCCGGAGATCTCCCCCAAATTCGGTATTTCGTGTAAAATGCAATTTGTACACGGCCCTTGACTCAAAAAGGAGGGAGAATTTTCCTATGGTGAATTTTCAAATGTGGGGGACTTTTCCGTGCATGAGAAAGAAAATGAAAACGTTCAGATGAAAAAGAAAGATAAGATCTTTGACTTAACCCCTTGCAGTGGTGCAGCAGAAAAACTCGGGATCCTCCCGCAAAAAAAATATCTTCGAGACTCTTCCGTGAAATTCTATTAGCTTTCAATTACTGAAATTTTAAACCGCCATATTACGTTTTATGGGGGTTTAATATACACTGCTGGCCACCCAAAATGCAACACCAAGAAGGAAGCATTCGATTGGCCTGAAATTCGCAGCATGCGTCGCTTGCGAGAGGACATGCAAACGATTAGCATTGCACGGCATATGCAAATCATGTGCGCCCGGCACGCCACCGAGAAGCACTATAAGAAGGGTGCACAGAAGGCGGGGTGTAAGTAGTGGAAGTGTGTTGTGCTGCTGGACCTGTGAGTAGGAAGCTTCCTGATGCCTCGTCGCTGAATACGGCAGTCATTCCAGCACGTTTCGGAGTTCGACAGAGGACGAATAGTGGCTATTCGCGACAGCGGTTTATCGTACCGAGACATCGGCGCCCGTGTGGGACAACATCCAGCCACAGTGAGGCGAGTATGGATTCGGTGGGTGCAGGAGGGACGGACGGACGGACCGACGTGAGCGATTGCCGCAGCCGCGACACACCAACGAACGAGAGGACCGGCATGTTGTGCGGCGGGCATTGACGGCTCGTACCACCACATCACGAACGTTAGCGCAGGAATTATGGTGTGTTGCGCAACAACATGTGTCAGCACGTACCGTTCGACGTCGTCTGCAGGAGCGGGGACTTGTCGCACGGCACCCATTGCTCCGATTACCATTGACGTTACACCACCGGCGAGTGCGGCGGCAGTGGGCCGTTGAACGCCGCACCTGGACTACGGAATGATACGACATTGTCTTCTCCGACGAATCCCACTTATGCCTGCAAAACCACGATGGTCGGATCCGCGTGTGGCGGCACCGCGGCGAGAGACTGTATGACGCCTGCATTATGCATCGCCATACCGGTCCATCGCCTGACGTTATGGTTTGGGGCGCAACTGGATATGACATCCGCACCCCTCTGGCACGCATCGCCGGTACACTCAACAGCCACCGCTACATCTCCGACGTTTTGAAGCCTGTAGTCCTCCCTTACCTGCAGGACCTGCCAGCGGCCGCGTTTCAACAGGACAATGCGCGCCCGCACGTGGCGCGCATCGTGCAACAATTCTTAACGGCCCACCAGGTGTCACTGCTGCCGTGGCCCGCCTGTTCTCCCGATATGTCGCCCATCGAACACGTCTGGTCGCTGATCGGCAACCGAGTGGCCCGGGAAGCACCACCCGTGGCTACGCCTGATGAACTGTCGCAACGTGTGGAAGCAGCCTGGACCGACATACCCCAAGTCCACATCCAAAGCCTCATTCGTTCGATGCCGTGGCGTGTAGCGGCCGTTATTGCCAGCCACGGGGGCCACACGAACTACTGATGTCTGCGTGTTCCGCAAGTCGCACGGGCCTGTAAGCTCAATCGTTTCATCTTTGTATCTGTTGTTATGTGTCCAGTAAATCTGGCTTTGTTATCTCGTGTCCTTCTTGGTGTTGCATTTTGGGTGGCCAGCAGTGTAATTGGTTTTATGGGAGTTTTAATAATTAAAATTCTTTGGTACCTACAGTCATGTTTCGTAAACCCAAAATTACTGCACTTTATTGCGTGTAAACAAATGTTTGTGCGGTAATTAAAATGACTGCCTTTGTTGTATATCAATAGAAAGTACCGCAAACAGTTAGATCAAAGTAAATCATATCATGCAACTTTTATTCTTCTTAAAGAAAAAAGACCAATCTCTTTTAAAATGCCTCACGGTCACGCACACACAAAACACTTGTCTAATGATATTTAGCAATTTGTACGAAAATACAGAACGTTCATAAGCAAATAAATAACAATTAAGAATTGTAGCACAAAAAAGTAGAAATACATAAATTGTATATTCTTGAATATTAAAAAAATGCACTTAACGTAATGCCGCAACGTTTTGCCCATTGAAAGAAAATCCGATACAAATTATAAATAATTAAATATAATTAAACGGGCTCAACAGTGTCGCCAGCGAATTAGCTCTCTACACCGAAGATGAAATTTAGATTGTGAGCTCAGAGTAAGAAGTCTCAAAAATGTCAAAATGTAAAAGCATAAAAAACGCAAACACGAAATCTATTCTAACAATTTTAAGGCAAGAGAAGAAAAAATAAAATAAAAACGCCAAGACTGTGAAGAGGGCCTTAAGTCCTCGCAAAAAAAAAAAAAAAAACCAAAAAAAAAACCAGACTTTTCTTTTTAATATTTCGTTCAAACCTGCCTCAAAAATTCCTGATTATTTCTTTACTAGTTTCGTATGAAGTATAAAAGATTTTGTAAAATCTTCTTCCTGAGGCTAGAGTTCATACACCAGAGGCTCCTACAGCCGTGAACTCTCCCGCACTGGAGAGGGTGGGGTGGGGTGGGGTAGGGGGTGAGGTTTCGGGGGTTATCAGTACAACAGTACAACCCTGATCCTCTGTCTTTCTTCACGCATATCTCACATCTGTGTACGGAAATGGCACTAGACGATCTGGATGTGTACGGAAATGGCACATAAGGATGTGGGACGACACCCATTACAGTGTTACTTGAAAATGTACGGTGTAAGCCATTCCCCCGCCATTTGATTTCAGCTCCTTTAGAATATTTAGATTAGCACATAACAGAAAAAAAAAAAAAAAAAAAAAAAAAAAAAAAATAATAACTCTTTGGATGCCACTTTGAGATGCCTCGATTTTTTCTTTTTCTTAGAGTGTAGATCTCCCACCGCAAGAAAAGAAACATTTTATGGGAACAATTCCTAATAATTTACAATTGTCAAAAATGAGGTATACAATATTTTGCTGTGTTGGAAGCCCTAACGTCACGTTAGGTACACTGAGGTTCAACCATATACACTGGAAAGTCGGCATCCAGAAGACTGAAATAAAGCTGAATGCCAGCTTCCAAAATATGATGATCTATTGCAATGCAAACATCTCTACTCTGCGGAATTAGGTTTTCATTGCGTAAGTGGTATGATTTGTCAGTGCTTGAAACACTGCCCCTTTAACGAGGACTGTTTAATGTTTTATTGAAAAATGATAGAAATTTTGAAGTCCATGTGGATGTTATTTTTTTATTATTATATTTTCCCACATTTTCTTATTTTTTTAAATTAATTTCTCCAAATATTCAGCTATAAACGAAAATAATTAGACTAAGTTTAAGAGAGATCGCCCAAAAACCTACGAGGGGGGAGGTATCATGGTTTTCCAGTGGGCTAAGCACCTTCGAGGAGATGCCTGAATACATTCAATGTTCTTGAGGCCACTAGTTTCAGAATGGGGACAGGGCTGCCGGCACCATCTGACAAACGAATCTTCCGTACCTCATCTGGGATTCGAACCAGGTCCCATCTCGAACGAATTCTCAGGTGGTTCACCGCATCACTAAGTAGGTAGTCCTAATATTTTATGCACTGATGATGTAATTTTTAGTGGCATAGTCTTCATTCTCTGTTTTTCAAGAAGCATAGAGATAAATTACTAGGTTCCATATTTCAGAAAACAAAAATTTTATCCTTTAAAGCTGTTAGAGTTAGGGTGTGAAAATAATAATTATATCTACCTGTAATTGAATGAGAAGGGCACTTCGGTTACAGAAGAAGCACGTAATGAGTTTCTAATGAAATTTCAGGCCCGCAGCCAGACAGAGAAGTTGGGAGTGTTGGCGTCTGATGATTGAGGTCTGGCAAAGGAAATACAAGAGGTCGGGCATTGGACTGTTGTGCGAGTCGCTAGGACGGGCAAAAGGAAACGCAGGTCGGGCACGTCGGCCTGGCCCTCCCTAGCTACGCCCCTGTGCAGTTTTTACACTTCTTTTTTTGTCACCAAGCAAAAATATATAGCTGTAAGCTGTTCCCTGTACTTATTACGCACGTTATTGAACTTTAATACAGATTAATAAATGGAAATGTTTAAGCCGAGAACATACACTTTGAAAATATCATGGAAATATCGCAGCATTTAAAATATACATAATATCTAAGGTAAAATACCTTAGATATTATGTATATTTTAATCAAAAAGCACGCTTATAACATAAGACAACCCATAAGGTTACCTCATGAATTGCATTTTTCGTAAATCGCAGCATTTGTGTTCCACAATCTTTATTGCATGTAATCTCTCTTAACCACCGACATAGCGCAGTTGGTTAAGTCGCTGTGTGGGAGGTGGACGTTTCTGACGGGTGTTCGAAACCCGGCCCTTCCAGCATTTAGTCTCCAGGGTTTTCCGCAGACTCCCGGTGTTTGAGGACGCGAATGCGTAAATGGTTCTCTCTGCAGTCGGCCCCGGACGCGATTCGTCCTTGGGCCAGGTTGCCTGGGTTTACCAGATGAGTGTCGATGCGCTGGTAGTAAAACAATGTAAGACGAATGAAATCTCATGCCCCATGTGGTATCAGGTTTCATTCATTCATTATCAACAACAACTATTGGTAATGATGATGAAATGAATGAAATTCCTACGGGATTACTACCCATGGTTGTTGATGATGAATCTCTCTTAAGGTTGTTGTTCAAGATTTTATAATTTTTCTTTTTTTTACCTCACTTTCTGGGACTGTATAATCATTAATAATTATTTGTAAATATAAACATTTCTTGAAGTAAAACAAAATACAATTTTGAAGAATGATAATCCTCGCTTAGACCACTGCGCCACCGGGGCGGCAACGTATATTTTAAAACCCAATTGTAATTGCTCATCAGCAAACGAACAAGGAAACAGAAATATTCTTTTGTGAATTAATGTTTTAAAAAATAAAATTCAGCCTGTGATTTTATAAAAATATCCAGAAAGATTTTATTTCCAAAGTTTAGTAAAAAATGAGAAATTAGCTGGTTTACTTAACAAAGAACAAAAAGCGCAAAAAATAAATAGATAAATAAAGGCGCTAGAGATTATACGTTTCTGTATTTTATTTATTTTATTTTTGATAATTGCTTTAAGCATTTACCACGTATCGTGAGAACATGTCAAACTCTATTAATACGGGGCTGGCAATCCAGATTCTTATCCAATGAACAATGCTGAGATTGGGAAAAAAGTTTATTCATATTTTTTTTATTTATTAATTTTTCGGAAATAAATCATTTTGGCCTAATAAAGTGCAGCTTGGTCCACCTTCTGAGGCTAAAGCGATTATTTAATTAAACTGGACCAATAATATTGGGTGGGCACTGCCCCCCCTCACCCCCAGGGAAATTATTGGAGGGGAAAGATTCACCTTGCCCCCCCCCCCCCCTAGTCGGCGCCTATGCTTTGTCGTATTGTGTACTTCATTCCATGGGCACCCATAGCTTAGTTTTCAGGAGGGAGTAAATAGAAATTGTATCTGCGAATAACATATACGAACATCACATGCAAATTTCCACTGTGCCTTCTTAATTATTTAACAGTTTGTAACACACACTCAATGCATAAATTTAATTGACCAGAAGATCTAAAAACTACATAAAAACATGGATAAATGAAATTAGATAGCTTGCTGGTACAATGAGGAAACTCCTTTGCTGTTCTTTTGGACCCTCGTGTGTCCCATGAACCCCGAAATCTCCGCGATCACTCGACTGGTCATCAAGAAGAAAAAGACACCTACAACACATATTTTTCATTTCTTCACCATTTGTACTTTTCCATACTGTACGTATGTACGCTGCGCTCCAACATGCAAAGAAAAATTTCTTTATTACTTTCTGCTGTAAATTTCTATATTTTCTACTGGAAATTCCCAACTTTTCCAACATTTTTACTGCGTACACATGCATCCAGAAGTTCAACCGAAAAAATTAGTACCAGGTAATCAAAATTAGTGTTATCACGAAAATCTCTGTGATGACTTCCAAAAACTGAAAGAACGGGTCATATTTCCTGGGGCGAACAAGTGCCCCTTCTTTGGGGGCCTATGCTTCATTTTATGTTTCAGAACTGAGTGTTACGGAGGCTTCCCTGATTCTCAATGCTCTGTTTTTCCCCGTATTTGTTCGCAGGGCAGAGGGGGCAGATGCCCCGCAAGCAAACGAGTGTGTATGTGTGTGTGGGCAAAACCACATTTGCCCCCTCAGTTTTCTTTCTTTCTTAATTACATAGGTTCGTGCTTGGAAATCTCAAACATTCGGGTTTTTTTGTAAGTTCATGTTGATAGAAATTGAGTATTGCTCTTCATTTTTTGCCATGAACTATCTAGAAATCTGATATTTTTTTTAAAGCAACTCCTGAGACCCCAAGAAATGCTAGCCCTATTAAACAGTCCAGTGGGCTGATTCTCATTTGAAGACCAGCAACGTTTTGTGTCTCATTAAGTGTACAAAATTAGTCTTCCTCTGAAAAATGAGTAAAACTAAAGAGGGAAATGGAAGCATGGTGAGGAATTAGATAGGTTCCTTCAATGTTTAATTATAGTGTTTACGGCTACAATTCCTCCTGGGTAATTGGTACCAATCCGGAAGTATCAAAGTCTATAGTTCAAGGCCATTTATGTGTACAGTTAGTTTAGACTGAGAAACTATATGGATATTATTTTTTTTTTTTTTAAAGACGAATGTTTAATCGAACATTTTTTTTTTTTCCAGCAAATTTTCGTAATGAAGTTAGCACGTCTTCTTTTAGAGTAGTACGATAAATTTTATGAAATGATAAAATACTTATTTCTTCGACAACTTGCCCCAGCTGTCAAAAAAGAGTTTCGACGCCACTGACGCAGGGATTTTAAATTTATACGTAAATATTCCAGAAAGACCTAACAGTTCATGGCAAGGAGGTTCATTCGGCATAACGTCACACATTCAGTTTAGGAAAAACAGTTTCTGAACTGAAGGGCATAACCTTTATTATGCAAACGCAAAATCAGCAGTCACAATCCCATTGACTTTACGTGAAAAGGACCTTGAACGTCAGCGTCTCAAGGCAGAAATTGCTGCGACTCCCTAGTCATGCTGTTGAAACTTTTCATTTAGACGGTGTCGCCATCTAGCGTCAGCGTTGGACTAGCAAGTTCCTAATTACTTCTACCCACTTTCTTTTTTTAATTCCTTGAAGACGGATTGCAAGACAGCACGATATTTCGACCCCACGCGCCAGCTGTAGCATCTTTGCCACAGCTGCGAAGAGAGGAAGACAGACGACAGAACTTCCATTCCGTTCGAATTTTCTGCAGCACTCACGCAGTAGGAATTCTAATAAAACGTAAATACGCACACTTTATATTATTTAAAATCCAGACTGGTGTACTGATTGTTTCAGTAACATTTTTATTCTCAATAAAAGAGAATCAAATGAAAAGTGAGTGAGTAATAATCAGACAACCACTTGCACAGAAATAATCTAGTATTTCCATTTAAGTGCATTATTTTATTAATGATAAATGACCACTTCGATGAGTGAAAAATTGGACGCACAAATAATAATAATGAAAAAAAATGACACCACTATTTATTTTATAACGAAAAGAAACTAAGGCGAGCTTTGAATCTTTCCCCCTTCAAACTTTAGGCCAGGCCTGATTTCAGAACATTTTCTGTTGGAAACAATTGAAAGTGTTCGAGGTTTGCATCAACTTTATTCGAATGTATGCAGTGGCGTAAATCCAACTCGAGAGCCTCAATGCAACAATCGATTGTGGGCGCGCATCCAATTTTAAACACAACGTATTTGTACTGCCAGTAAGTATAAAAATGCATATTGCCAACATACGTAAAAAGCAATGGTGCAGAAGAGCCTTATCGGCGCTAAGGCACTTTTTTCATAGGCTTAAAAGGCGCTGGACACTTTTTTTGATTAGCTGGAAAGAAAAGCAGGGAAAAGACATTTTTTTTAGATCATCATGTAATGGGAATGAATATTGTGTTTTATATTCAGAGATACTCGTATTTTAACAGCATGTTCGTATGCAAGGATAAGACTAAACTGTTGGATCATGGAGTGGTACTTTCAGAAACACAAGGGTTGTATACTTGTATTCATGAGAGCCCCATGAATACAACCCTTAAAAAGCCCATAAGAGGGAGCGTTTGCCCTCCCTAGAAATCTGATAATGCAATTTCTGTTTTTGGAAGGTACTACAAAGATTTTCTCAGTAACACAAATTCTGATTGCTAGTTTTTCTGTTGAACTTCTGGATCAAGCGCGACGTAGCCCACCCAACTTTTCTTTTAAATTCTGATTGCTAGTTTTTCTGTTGAACTTCTGAATCAAGCGCGACGTAGCCCACCCAACTTTTCTTTTAGCCCCCCCGCCCTTCACCAAATATATGAGCTGTCAAAAATCATGGCAAGTGCAACCATTTAAGATTTTAGTGTACCTGAGCGAATGTCTAAGACAGTAGTGGAAAGACACCATTTTCGTAATTATAATTTCAAAAGATGAGCGAGAAAGACACATTCCATGTCAGGTTACAAGCTAAAACTCATAAGCAGCCTTATGACAGCAAACAAAAAAAAAATATGACGTAAGTATGCTAAAATTGCAAAGAAATAGTAACCTGTTAAAGACAATGGAGGTTCGTATTTATGGTTTCCAGTACTCATACCTTGAATAAATACCATTTGCACTACGTACCTGAACTTTCTTTATTTTACTGGAGATTACACAACTGCGTTGGGTAAAATCTATATCAACGGAATTTTTTGGCAAAATTTCTCTTCATAATTTGTGCCCCCATATTATACGTTAGTCCCCCCCCAATAGCCCACCCAGTTCTGAGCTTCTGGCGCAGCTACTGTTCTGGATGTGTTTCTATGCAGAAAAACAGGAAAAACTTTGGAAATTTACAGTAGAAATAGTGAAACTTACAGAACAAAATTCAATAACATTGCATTTTTTGCACTGAATGGTTGAGCACAGCGTACACACAGGGTGTCCCAATCGCTACTTTACCCAAGTTTTTATTAATAACATCGTGAATAATTACAGTTTTTGAATGATATTTGGTAAGAATATACCTTCATCCATGAAAAACAGAAATATATCATAAGAGATGTTGCAAGTGTCCGCCCTGTGCATCGAGACAGGCTTGAACACGAGACTCTATATTGAACACTTGGCTCTATATTCCAGTTGCTCCGGCGTAATCGCTGCCACTGCCTCGCAGATGTTGTTCTTCAAAGCCTCAAGGGTTGTTGGCTTGTTTTGAAATTTCACTGATTTGAGATAACCCCAGAGAAAGAAATCAGGGGTGTTAGGTCAGGAGATCGATGTGGCCACATTCCTTTAGAAATCACGTGATCTCCAAAGAATGACTCAATTTCAGCCATACTCACATGGGATGTATAGCAAGTTGCCCCATCTTGTTGAAAATATCCAGTGGTCAGCTCTTCAGGGTGCTGGTGATTAACGAATGCCTGAAAAATTTCCATGTAGACGGCAGTTGTGACCGTATCCTGAAAGAAGATGGGCCCAATGATCCGCCGCCGTGACAGTGTACACCACACTCCAATTTTTTGTGCGTGAAGTGATTTCACGATAAATGTGTAAGGGTTTGCCGCTGCCCACATACGTGTGTTTTGTGCATTTATGTAGTATCTCGATAAGTGAATCCACGCTTCGTCGAAAACAAATGTGTAGTCCATGATGTCCAGTCGTTCCGCAACAAATGCCTGAAACCACTGACAGAACCTCATTCTTTTCTCTTGGTCTGGCGCTTTCAGTTCGTCAACAGCATACAAACGGTAATAATAAATTGCAGCCTTCTTCGCTGCTCTATGACACGTGCTCTTTGACCTACCAGTTTCCTGAGCAAGTTTACGCAAAGATTTCCGTGGCGAGGCAAGAAGTCTTTGCTGGACGTCCTGCACTACTGTTTCTGACATTTCGGGAAACAAGCCGACAATCCTTGAGGCATTGAAGAACAACATCTGCGAGGCAGTGACAGCGATTACACCGGAGCAACTGGCGCGAACTTTCCGAAATATGGAGTCTCGTGTTCAAGCCTGTCTCGATGCACAAGGAGGACACTTTCAACATCTCTTATGGTATGGTTCTGTTTTCCATGGATGAAAGTATGTTCTTACCAAATATTATTCAATTACTGTAATTATTAACGAAGTTATTAATAAAAACTTGGGTAAAGTAGCGAGTGGGACACCCTGTATGTATATTACGGAAAAGTACGAAAAGCCAAGATACGAAAAATATGATTCATTCTCTGCAGCAGTCATTCATTGCTGAACAAAGACCTTTCGAGGTTTTTTCCCGGAATTTTGTCTTGAGAGTGTTACCTTCTTGATGACCGATTGGGTAATCGCTGGAATTTCTTGGGAAATGGGATTAGAGGTCAGCACGGGGCTTAATTTGAAAAGTTCGGCCTGACCTGGGCAAACTTTAAGAGGCCTGGCACGGCTCAGAATTTCCAGTTTACGGCCCGACCTGTTTCAGACTTTCGTCAAGTGTTTTTTGCCACTTAGCGCAAACAACGCAAGGCTTCCTCTTCAGTAAGGGTCTTCAACCCGTGGCCCACGGAAAATTTTCTAATGGGCCGCGAGACGCTGTCCACAGAGGAAATTTTAAAAAATGAAAAAGAAAACGTTTTCGAAATGGAAAAACGAATATCCATGTATACCTTAGATACACGGACTTAGAATTCTCAAATCCGCTATCAACTATGCTATAATAAATTTATAACTGAAATTTTAGAAACTACTAAAAATGTAGGTACAGGTACCTACTTCGGAATTCTTTATAACAGACATGTTAACTGCATGGTTTCTTTTTCCGAAAGTTAGCTTTTAAGATTCTAAACCTCTCTGAAATAATCGGTATTCATAATAAACACATGTATTTTTACTCTTCTTTTTTCATGTGGTCCGCGAAGGGTTATATTCTATTTTGTCATGTGGTCCGGAAATCCTATTCCAATTTGTCATGTTGTCCACTATTCAGAAAAGTTCGAAGATCCCTTGTGCTACAGAAACAACGGTGCTCTACTGTATCAAACTACACAATGCGGCAATTAAGCAATGAAACTACTTTTTTAAAAAACAATAAAAGAGCAGGAAAACTTACGTGCATGTTTTATTTGAAGTACATTCCTCCTGCGTTAATACAAGAAGTGGCATGATCAGCCAATATCTTTTGGTATAGAAGGAAGAGCTGATGTTACAGTTCTTTCTATGTCTTCCGTGTCTTTAACACTTTACCGTTTAAAGGCAGCTTTAATTTAGACAATAAAAAGTAGTCGCACGGTAACAAATCTGGAGACTAGGGGGATGGTTGAGTAGACACACTAGTTTTCGTGCCAAAACTTGATGTACAAGACTGCTCTGTGCGCGAGTGCGTTATCGTGAATAGGGAACCATATCCCACTTTTGTACTCATACTTGACACGAGCAATCCTCTTCCACAATCGTTCCAAAATGGATGTGGAAGCATTGCCAGTCACAGTTGTACCTTCAGGAATGAAATCGTGATGCAGAATTCCCCTGCTTTCATAAAAGCACACAAGCATTGTCTTGATTTTGGACTTCTGCAACCTGATCTTCTTCCCTTTGGGTGACTGTGGCGACTTCCACTGGGCACTCTGACGTTTCGTTTCAGGTTCATAACGGAAACACCATGTCTAGTTACCTGCCACAATGCTTTGTAGAAAATTTTACATTGTTTCTGCAGTCTACAGGATGTCTTGCGTACTCCACTCGTGCATGTTTCTGGTCGTCTGACAAAGCATGCGGAACAAAACGAACATAAGCTTCCTCCTCTTCAATGGCACTAAAATTTGGCGAATCGTCTCCATATTAACACCGAGCTCACATTCCAGCATCCTTAAGGTCACACAACGATCACTTTTTATCATTTTGCAAACTTTCTTAATGAATTCAGGCGTGCTCACTGAAATCGGGCGTCCGGGTCTTTCGTCATTTCCCAAATCTTCCCGCCCATCCTTGAAATGAGTATACCATCGGAATATTTGTGCACGAGATAGGCAATTAGGGCCATACACATCACGTAACAATTCAATTGCCTCAGATGTCGTTTTACCGATTTTCAAACAGAATCAGGTATTTGCTCTCTGCTCCATGACAGAGCGGTGACAATGTTCTTCCATCAAATGATTTCATGTACAGCGTAAATAATCATGTGCGCAATTCTCACACAAACGCTGTTGCCACCGCATAGCTGATAAATGACTTATCAAAATCCATGTCTTCCCGACTCATGTGTTTTACAGAGATTTTAAAAAAATCACTCATTACTTAATTGCTGCACTGTAAACGGAATGTAACATAGAAAGACGCGCCGTTTCTGGTAGCAATTCCTCAACAAATGAGGTTTAGATCTGACTACGTAATTCTGTTTAAAATGTAAAGGCTTTTTCCTTCTACACGTAAGTACATACCAGGTAGCACTAGATCACCAAATATGTGAAAAAATACTTGGAAATTCCTCATCTCCTGTGTAGCAACGAATCGCGCCAAAAGCTCGTTTGATTTTTGTTTCGTGAAGCTGAAAATTCTGTTTATGTCGTTTCCCTCAGTGCACATCACTATCTGATTATTTAACAAGTTAGTCTTCGGTTTGTGAGACGAAAAGTTCTGTTTTTTTTTCTTTTATTTTTTTAATCCAGGAGCAATATGCTGAAACTTTCAGGACTGTGCAGACTTCTACATGGAATACAAGTGAATAAAGGCTCAAAAGAACAAAAAAAAAATAATAATAAAAAAAAATCCTTATTGTCCTCAACAAGCTCTGTAATTTCACTTCCATCTCTTATGTAGATTTTGGGTTTTCTGGTTTTCAATTAAGTTTGTGTTGAGTGTATGGTAAAAATGGTTAGTAGAGGGAAATGACCGATCCGAGCTTAAACCGCAGCCCATAGACTTAACATTAGGCTGCGGCCGGGCGGACGCAGCCAGCCGCAGCCAGCCGCAGCCGAGCGAACGGAGGGGGCGTGGTCAGTAGCAGCCTCCAATTCCCCGCTGCAATTTTTCCCCCTCGACCGAAGTGTGTGCTTATCTCCGAAGATAGTAGTATTTATTGGACTTTGTCGAATTTTGGGGGAAATCAATGAAGGCTTATTCCTTTTTTTTTTAATTTAATGAAGGTTTATTCATTATTTATTTTCCCCTCTCTCGACCCCATCCCCTTAGGTTATTGTTATGTAAACCGTTTTTTCCCTCGTAATTTGTTGATGTATTTTTTTTTCAATTAATTTTCATGAATTCCTCATGTGTCTTCCCTAATGAAAATTATGTAGGGTAAGTATTAATTAATCATTTCTCTTTTATTTTTTCTCGAATAACACGGTCATGTCCTCATCTCAAGAAATGTTATTATGATATCTTATTTTTGTTCATAAATGTTTGATTTTGAGGGATGGCAACGCCCGAGTGGGAAAGGGGTTGGATATAGGGGGATGGCAACTCGATGTGTTGCCTCCTAGCGGTGCTTCTTGGAACTTTCGATTGATCTTTGATTTTGAGGAATGGCAACGCCCGAGTGGGAAAGGGGTTGGATATAGGGGGATGGCAACTCGATGTGTTGCCCCCTAGCGGTGCTTCTTGGAACTTTCGATTGATCTTTGATTTTGAGGGATGGCAACGCCCGAGTGGGAAAGGGGTTGGATATAGGGGGGATGTCAACTCGATGTGCTGCCCTCTAGCGGTGCTTCTTGGAACTTTCGATTGATCTTTGATTTTGAGGGATGGCAACGGCCGAGTGGGAAAGGTGTTGGATATAGGGGATGCCAACTCGATGTACTACCCCCTAGCGATGCTTCTTGGAACTTTCGATGGATCTTTGATTTTGAGGGATGGCAACGACTGAGTGGGGTCCGTTGGGAATTTCTGCATTTATTCCTGTGTTTTGCAAGCAAGATTTCCCCTCTTCAATACTATTTTTCCCCCGGAGGAAATGTTTGCGTAACGATGCTGGGGAATTTTCTTTCCAAGGGAATAAAAATGCTCCTAAGGTCTTAGCGAGGTTCTAACTCACGATGATTTGGTTTCCAAAAATAGTCAGGGGGTCAAATGGTTTTCGTGTACTACGTATTCCCTATATATATATTTTTAAATTACTTTTACGTTATTTCTTCATGTGTTTTTATATATTTTTTGTATGTTTTGAGGGAGTTTTTTCGTGTAGATGTAATGAATTTTCTGAGGAACTTTTCTTTTTCCTCCATTCAATTTTATTTCAGACCATGAGACGAGGAAATGCTTCTTTAGAAATTATTTCGTTCTTGTTCGCAGTAATTACTGGACATAGACTTCATGTTAATTCTGAGTCTTTAACCCCTGCAATAATATTTTCTCGTAATTTTTTCGTATGTTCAAGAACTCTACAGATCTTTCCCAGTTAAAATTCTGCTCAAACAATATTTTCGGTCTTTATTTCCTTATAGCTTCCCAATTTCCGATATTTTTCTTCCTCTATCTTTGAAATTTCATTAAACTTCTCAATAGGTCAGGATTCTTTTTTTCTTGGACAAACTTATGAGTCCTTTTATTCACACTATCTTTTTTTTTTCATTTCATTTCAGCAAACGATTATTTTAGATGCAACAAATCGTCAGATTTTGGTTTCCTTATATAGCATATTTTCCAACTTGCTTAAAAATATTCCTCAAAGCTTGCATGTATGTCAAATATACATTTTTTTTATTCTTTCCTAGTTAGCCATACTTTTCGTGGACTGCCTTGACAGGAAAGCATTCAATGTCAAGACATACAATCTAAAACCTTTTTTCTTTCGATAAAATTTGTATTCTTTGAGCTGAATATTAGTCCCGCGTGTTCCCTCATTAACCTAATCTCAGTCAGATGCTGAAGGATTTCCTTTTGCTTGTCAGCATATTGACATAAGATTAGTCACATTTTCCCTTTGTTCGTTGTTGTGAATAGTTAGAAAGATTACAAAGTTTAAAGTAGTCTATGACTAAAAGGATGCTATTTACGGCCTAACGTGCTGCGGTATTGACTTTAGATAATTGTCCTTCTTGTTTCTTCTGGATCTTTGATTTTGAGGGATGGCAACGACTGAGTGGGGTCCGTTGGGAGTTTTTGCATTTATTCCTGTGGTTTGCAAGCAAGATTCCCCCCACCCCTCTTCAATACTATTTTTCCCCCGGAGGAAATTTTTACGTAACGATGCTGGGGAATTTTCTTTCCAAGGGAATAAAAATGCTCCTAAGGTCTTAGCGAGGTTCTAACTCACGATGATTTGGTTTCCAAAAATAGTCAGGGGGTCAAATGGTTTTCGTGTACTACGTATTCCCTATATATATATTTTTAAATTACTTTTACGTTATTTCTTCATGTGTTTTTATATATTTTTTGTATGTTTTGAGGGAGTTTTTTCGTGTAGATGTAATGAATTTTCTGGGGAACTTTTCTTTTTCCTCCATTCAATTTTATTTCAGACCATGAGACGAGGAAATGCTTCTTTAGAAATTATTTCGTTCTTGTTCGCAGTAATTACTGGACATAGACTTCATGTTAATTCTGAGTCTTTCACCCCTGCAATAATATTTTCTCGTAATTTTTTCGTATGTTCAAGAACTCTACAGATCTTTCCCAGTTAAAATTCTGCTCAAACAATATTTTCGGTCTTTATTTCCTTATAGCTTCCCAATTTCCGATATTTTTCTTCCTCTATCTTTGAAATTTCATTAAACTTCTCAATAGGTCAGGATTCTTTTTTTCTTGGACAAACTTATGAGGCCTTATATTCAGACTATCTTTTTTTTTTCCATTTCATTTCAGCAAACGATTATTTTAGATGCAACAAATCGTCAGATTTTGGTTTCCTTATATAGCATATTTTCCAACTAGCTTAAAAATATTCCTCAAAGCTTGCATGTATGTCAAATATACATTTTTTTATTCTTTCGTAGTTAGCCATACTTTTCGTGGACTGCCTCGACAGGAAAGCATTCAATGTCAAGACATACAATCTAAAACCTTTTTCTTTCGATAAAATTTGTATTCTTTGGGCTGAATATTTTTTCTGTCTCGTCCGAAAAAACATTCATTCTAGAGGCAAAGCGACTAATTCCGTTCTTCCCATAAACATTATTTTTTTATTTATTTGATATTCAGAGTTGTATACATTTACTATCCAAAAAAGAGATATATTTAATGTAAAGGTATATTCTTCCAAGCTGGGGAAATATATGTATATCTTAGTTCATTTCCAGTTAAAGGAAATGCATCTTTATATTTCAATATGAAAAAAGAAGCCCTATAAGTGAAAGCTCAACCTAAAGACGGATAGATTGTTCACACTCTCTCTACTCTATGACATTTCTTTACTGAATATACCATGGCCTTTTTTTTCATGAACTGCTTTAAAATCTTCGTTCTCACTTTACTATTGTCAGATTCCATGTCCCTCCAGTTCTTTACTGAGAAACAGAAGCATTTATTCAATTTTAATTTATTAAGAGAGTAGAACTCTTTTAGGCTTTCGAAGTACTTTCAAGTCTTTCATTACGAAAATTTTCATTGTCATGAAAGAAGCCATAATCGAGATGATTTACTATCGTTTCAATGAAAGTGTTTACGCATTCATTGCTATGATGTCAGATTTCATTTTCTTATACTTCGAACAGAAATGAGTTTGAATCATTCGTCGAGAAAACATTTCTTTCATATATATATATATATATTTTTTTTTTGCCTCCGAATCAAACGAACTCAAAAAATAAGAGACGCACTTTAATATTTTTTTTTTCCTCTTATGAGAGGAATACGGGAATATGATACCAAAATTAAAGAATAAAGAATATCGACTTTCCTCTCAACACCGTACATCTACGTTTTTTTTTTATTTTTTTTATTTTCAATAAGCTATTTCTATATTTTTACAACTGAATAGAATTATTTATTGAAAAATTCTAAGTAAGACGAAAAATGGTTTTGTTGATTTCCTAAGAGGATGATTTTGGAAATTTTCGTTTTCTGGTAATTGTAAAAATCTCATAGAATAACATGGGAAAACTAGCATGCATAAAAGACTGTTTTGGATCGAGTAAATTGAAAGAATTTTACAAAGTTCATTTCAGAAAAGTACATTCCTTCCTAGTGTCAAAAACGAATCACTTCGTTTTTTCTAAGATACACTTTGGAATCTTATAAAAGTGCATAGGGTCAAAAACGATTTTGATGATTTTACTAAGATGACAGATTTCGGATTTCTTGTGATAGAAAATACAGTGAATTTCCCATTGAATAACATGGGAAACTGCGAAATTTAAGAAGCACGTTTTCGTTCAAGTAAAATATTTCAAAAGTCTTTTTTCGAATCAGTTGAAAACAGACAGGGTGTGTTTCTGAACAGTTCATTATTTCCTAAAATCAAAACGAATCACTTCGTTTATTTATTTTTTTTTCCTAATGTGCGTTTCTGAAAGAAGTAAAAATAGTTTAGGTAGAAAATTGGAAATATATTTTTATGAATCCTAGACTGTTTATTTACGTATAGCTAGAGGGGTCTTCAGTGAGAGCACTTATTCTCTTTTCAAACTAAGAGAATGAAGTGTAGTCAGTTTGAAAAAAAATTCAAACTCCCCTAAATTTAGCCTTTTGTCCTGGTTTCGACTCAATACTGTAAAGCATTGCTCTCAGACCAGTTGAATTCCTGGCCCTTAATGAAATACATTAAGCCTTTCCCTTAAAAATAAGCAATCTCTTCTTCAATACCAGATCCCCAATAAATTTCTTTAAGAGTTATTCATTCACACTTTTACTTTTAAAAACTTGAAATTCATTATTATTTAACTCATTACAAAAAATGAAACTCATTCATACAGAAAAAATATAAATGAATAAAAATAAATAAAGCAGTCCTAAAAAAGGACTGTTTTTCTGGGTCCCCTTCATACAGCTGCTCCATGGTCGGTATAAGGAATTTTTCTTTTACCTGCTAATATCTCAGCACATTGACTTCACAGTCTCTAGCAAGTTCTTTACAATTATGCTTTCCAAGAACGCTTTGGACGGGACATGGTCTCCAGTGACTGCAACAAAAGATTCTGCTAGAATCTTGGGGTTAAGCAATGCAACGGCATCATCGAAATACTTTTGCCACTTGGATTCGGGGGTGGCATATGCACAGCTGTGGGCCGTGATGTTTGCGAATATGCGATTTGGGGGTTGGTGGCACTCCATACAATAATATAAGTTATTGACATGTTCCTGAAGGCGATCCCTTACCATGTCAGCAAGCATGATGAAAAACTCTTCATCTGAGATGGAAGCAACAGGGGAAGAAGTCCTTGGATGGTACAAAACAGCCTTTCTAAAGACAGGTCCAAATAGTAGTTGAGTAATGCTGTCCCATATTTTTCCACATTGATCAATAAGAGTTCCAAATTGTTGACAAGTCAGCTTTATCGGAACAGGATTCAATCGACGAAAACCATGAATTCTGGGGAAAGCACTTCTAACGTGTAACTGCCAGAAGCATCTAAGAGGGAAGGACAGCAGGAAACAATAAGTTCACGATTAATCAAGATGTCACAATTCATGCCTTGAATCCAGTGTGATTTTCCCATGAATTTTCGGAACGTTGAAGCTGACATTGTTATTCCATTCTTAGAAGGGTAGAAAGATTCTCCATCTTTCCTGTATCTTCTTACATGAACTCGGACCGTGTTGTTAAAATCGCATACTTTCACGAATGCGTTACCCCCTAAATGAAAATGATGAGGTGCAAGATTTTTCATAGAAATTCTTGGGAGGATAACTTCTCCACACGATTTGGGCTTTAAAGGAACGGACTCACATACCTTCTTAGCGAGAGTAGCAGAAATTTCAGCACTTTGCTTCATCGTGGAAATGGAATCAGTAGCACTCAAAGCAACAGACAAAAATGAAGTGACTCGTTTGAAGACTAAAGACAAACTGAAGGAACAGCTCTTATTCTAAGTCAAAACTGAGAAGAGGTTGGAGTTCGTCACTTGTTTACTGCTTGAGAGGGAAAGAGCAGAGTCATGGGGTTTAAGAACACTCGGTTATCTTCTTTCTAAAGGTCAAATTCAATCTAATGTTTGGAGCATTCTTTTGTCGAGGCAGACCATGACTCCAATACGAATTAGTTGGTGGCAGGATCTGTAGTAAAGTTCCAGATCTCAAAGATAAGGAAACTGGTTTAAACCCGTTTCGCTTGAAAACAAGTCTCTTTCCTGTCAGAGAGATACTGATGTAATACAAGACAAAGGATCTAATTCAGCTTCGTCATCACGGTGATAACCGATTTGGTTATCACCATTTCTTATAAAAGTGCATGGGGATCAAAAAACGATTTTGATGATTTTACTAAGATGACAGATTTCGGATTTCTTATGATAGAAAATACAGTGAATTTCCCATTGAATAACATGGGAAACTACGAAATTTAAGAAGCACGTTTTCGTTCAAGTAAAATATTTTAAAAGGTAATCAGTTGAAAACAGACAGGGTGTGTTTCTGAACAGTTCATTATTTCCTAAAATCAAAACGAGTCACTTCGTTTTTTCCTAATGTGCGTTTCTGAAAGAAGTAAAAATAGTTTAAGTAGAAAATTGGAAATATATTTTTATGAATCCTAGACTGTTTATTTACGTATAGCTAGAGGGGTCTTCAGTGAGAGCACTTATTCTCTTTTCAAACTAAGAGAATGAAGTGTAGTCAGTTTGAAAAAAATTCAAACTCCCCTAAATTTAGTCTTTTGTCCTGGTTTCGACTCAATACTGTAAAGCATTGCTCTCAGACCAGTTGAATTCCTGGCCCTTAATGAAATACATTAAGCCTTTCCCTTAAAAATAAGCAATCTCTTCTTCAATACCAGATCCCCAATAAATTTCTTTAAGAGTTATTCATTCACACTTTTACTTTTAAAAACTTGAAATTCATTATTATTTAACTCCTTATAAAAATGAAACACATTCACCCTTTTACTTTAAAAAACTTGAAATAACTTCATACAAAAATGAAACCCATTCACTTTTTTACTTTTAAAATTATAGAAAAATAGATGATAGAGAACATAGGTTCACTTTCTCATTCACACTCATGCATAAATAGTGCTGTTTGAGCTGCATGGAGGAGCTAGTGAGAATAGCTCACATCCTTTAACAGTTTTAGTCCAATTGAATGATAGATGGAGGTTTTTCCCACCCATCTTGACACCTCCATGCAGCTCAAACAGCACTATTTATGCATGAGTGTGAATGAGAAAGTGAACCTATGTTCTCTATCATCTATTTTTCTATAATTTTAAAAGTAAAAAAGTGAATGGGTTTCATTTTTGTATGAAGTTATTTCAAGTTTTTTAAAGTAAAAGGGTGAATGTGTTTCATTTTTATAAGGAGTTAAATAATAATGAATTTCAAGTTTTTAAAAGTAAAAGTGTGAATGAATAACTCTTAAAGAAATTTATTGGGGATCTGGTATTGAAGAAGAGATTGCTTATTTTTAAGGGAAAGGCTTAATGTATTTCATTAAGGGCCAGGAATTCAACTGGTCTGAGAGCAATGCTTTACAGTATTGAGTCGAAACCAGGACAAAAGACTAAATTTAGGGGAGTTTGAATTTTTTTTCAAACTGACTACACTTCATTCTCTTAGTTTGAAAAGAGAATAAGTGCTCTCACTGAAGACCCCTCTAGCTATACGTAAATAAACAGTCTAGGATTCATAAAAATATATTTCCAATTTTCTACTTAAACTATTTTTACTTCTTTCAGAAACGCACATTAGGAAAAAACGAAGTGACTCGTTTTGATTTTAGGAAATAATGAACTGTTCAGAAACACACCCTGTCTGTTTTCAACTGATTACCTTTTAAAATATTTTACTTGAACGAAAACGTGCTTCTTAAATTTCGTAGTTTCCCATGTTATTCAATGGGAAATTCACTGTATTTTCTATCATAAGAAATCCGAAATCTGTCATCTTAGTAAAATCATCAAAATCGTTTTTTGATCCCCATGCACTTTTATAAGAAATGGTGATAACCAAATCGGTTATCACCGTGATGACGAAGCTGAATTAGATCCTTTGTCTTGTATTACATCAGTATCTCTCTGACAGGAAAGAGACTTGTTTTCAAGCGAAACGGAGTTTAAACCAGTTTCCTTATCTTTGAGATCTGGAACTTTACTACAGATCCTGCCACCAACTAATTCGTATTGGAGTCATGGTCTGCCTCGACAAAAGAATGCTCCAAACATTAGATTGAATTTGACCTTTAGAAAGAAGATAACCGAGTGTTCTTAAACCCCATGACTCTGCTCTTTCCCTCTCAAGCAGTAAACAAGTGACGAACTCCAACCTCTTCTCAGTTTTGACTTAGAATAAGAGCTGTTCCTTCAGTTTGTCTTTAGTCTTCAAACGAGTCACTTCATTTTTGTCTGTTGCTTTGAGTGCTACTGATTCCATTTCCACGATGAAGCAAAGTGCTGAAATTTCTGCTACTCTCGCTAAGAAGGTATGTGAGTCCGTTCCTTTAAAGCCCAAATCGTGTGGAGAAGTTATCCTCCCAAGAATTTCTATGAAAAATCTTGCACCTCATCATTTTCATTTAGGGGGTAACGCATTCGTGAAAGTATGCGATTTTAACAACACGGTCCGAGTTCATGTAAGAAGATACAGGAAAGATGGAGAATCTTTCTACCCTTCTAAGAATGGAATAACAATGTCAGCTTCAACGTTCCGAAAATTCATGGGAAAATCACACTGGATTCAAGGCATGAATTGTGACATCTTGATTAATCGTGAACTTATTGTTTCCTGCTGTCCTTCCCTCTTAGATGCTTCTGGCAGTTACACGTTAGAAGTGCTTTCCCCCAGAATTCATGGTTTTCGTCGATTGAATCCTGTTCCGATAAAGCTGACTTGTCAACAATTTGGAACTCTTATTGATCAATGTGGAAAAATATGGGACAGCATTACTCAACTACTATTTGGACCTGTCTTTAGAAAGGCTGTTTTGTACCATCCAAGGACTTCTTCCCCTGTTGCTTCCATCTCAGATGAAGAGTTTTTCATCATGCTTGCTGACATGGTAAGGGATCGCCTTCAGGAACATGTCAATAACTTATATTATTGTATGGAGTGCCACCAACCCCCAAATCGCATATTCGCAAACATCACGGCCCACAGCTGTGCATATGCCACCCCCGAATCCAAGTGGCAAAAGTATTTCGATGATGCCGTTGCATTGCTTAACCCCAAGATTCTAGCAGAATCTTTTGTTGCAGTCACTGGAGACCATGTCCCGTCCAAAGCGTTCTTGGAAAGCATAATTGTAAAGAACTTGCTAGAGACTGTGAAGTCAATGTGCTGAGATATTAGCAGGTAAAAGAAAAATTCCTTATACCGACCATGGAGCAGCTGTATGAAGGGGACCCAGAAAAACAGTCCTTTTTTAGGACTGCTTTATTTATTTTTATTCATTTATATTTTTTCTGTATGAATGAGTTTCATTTTTTGTAATGAGTTAAAT
The DNA here is from genome assembly GCA_039090855.1 of Macrothele yani. Taxonomy (NCBI): domain Eukaryota; kingdom Metazoa; phylum Arthropoda; class Arachnida; order Araneae; family Macrothelidae; genus Macrothele; species Macrothele yani. The sequence continues at coordinate 66,125,291 of CM077016.1, read as the reverse complement.
AATAATGAATTTCAAGTTTTTAAAAGTAAAAGTGTGAATGAATAACTCTTAAAGAAATTTATTGGGGATCTGGTATTGAAGAAGAGATTGCTTATTTTTAAGGGAAAGGCTTAATGTATTTCATTAAGGGCCAGGAATTCAACTGGTCTGAGAGCAATGCTTTACAGTATTGAGTCGAAACCAGGACAAAAGGCTAAATTTAGGGGAGTTTGAATTTTTTTTCAAACTGACTACACTTCATTCTCTTAGTTTGAAAAGAGAATAAGTGCTCTCACTGAAGACCCCTCTAGCTATACGTAAATAAACAGTCTAGGATTCATAAAAATATATTTCCAATTTTCTACCTAAACTATTTTTACTTCTTTCAGAAACGCACATTAGGAAAAAAAAATAAATAAACGAAGTGATTCGTTTTGATTTTAGGAAATAATGAACTGTTCAGAAACACACCCTGTCTGTTTTCAACTGATTCGAAAAAAGACTTTTGAAATATTTTACTTGAACGAAAACGTGCTTCTTAAATTTCGCAGTTTCCCATGTTATTCAATGGGAAATTCACTGTATTTTCTATCACAAGAAATCCGAAATCTGTCATCTTAGTAAAATCATCAAAATCGTTTTTGACCCTATGCACTTTTATAAGATTCCAAAGTGTATCTTAGAAAAAACGAAGTGATTCGTTTTTGACACTAGGAAGGAATGTACTTTTCTGAAATGAACTTTGTAAAATTCTTTCAATTTACTCGATCCAAAACAGTCTTTTATGCATGCTAGTTTTCCCATGTTATTCTATGAGATTTTTACAATTACCAGAAAACGAAAATTTCCAAAATCATCCTCTTAGGAAATCAACAAAACCATTTTTCGTCTTACTTAGAATTTTTCAATAAATAATTCTATTCAGTTGTAAAAATATAGAAATAGCTTATTGAAAATAAAAAATAAAAAAAAAAAACGTAGATGTACGGTGTTGAGAGGAAAGTCGATATTCTTTATTCTTTAATTTTGGTATCATATTCCCGTATTCCTCTCATAAGAGGAAAAAAAATATTAAAGTGCGTCTCTTATTTTTTGAGTTCGTTTGATTCGGAGGCAAAAAAAAAAAATATATATATATATATATGAAAGAAATGTTTTCTCGACGAATGATTCAAACTCATTTCTGTTCGAAGTATAAGAAAATGAAATCTGACATCATAGCAATGAATGCGTAAACACTTTCATTGAAACGATAGTAAATCATCTCGATTATGGCTTCTTTCATGACAATGAAAATTTTCGTAATGAAAGACTTGAAAGTACTTCGAAAGCCTAAAAGAGTTCTACTCTCTTAATAAATTAAAATTGAATAAATGCTTCTGTTTCTCAGTAAAGAACTGGAGGGACATGGAATCTGACAATAGTAAAGTGAGAACGAAGATTTTAAAGCAGTTCATGAAAAAAAGGCCATGGTATATTCAGTAAAGAAATGTCATAGAGTAGAGAGAGTGTGAACAATCTATCCGTCTTTAGGTTGAGCTTTCACTTATAGGGCTTCTTTTTTCATATTGAAATATAAAGATGCATTTCCTTTAACTGGAAATGAACTAAGATATACATATATTTCCCCAGCTTGGAAGAATATACCTTTACATTAAATATATCTCTTTTTTGGATAGTAAATGTATACAACTCTGAATATCAAATAAATAAAAAAATAATGTTTATGGGAAGAACGGAATTAGTCGCTTTGCCTCTAGAATGAATGTTTTTTCGGACGAGACAGAAAAAATATTCAGCCCAAAGAATACAAATTTTATCGAAAGAAAAAGGTTTTAGATTGTATGTCTTGACATTGAATGCTTTCCTGTCGAGGCAGTCCACGAAAAGTATGGCTAACTACGAAAGAATAAAAAAAAATGTATATTTGACATACATGCAAGCTTTGAGGAATATTTTTAAGCTAGTTGGAAAATATGCTATATAAGGAAACCAAAATCTGACGATTTGTTGCATCTAAAATAATCGTTTGCTGAAATGAAATGGAAAAAAAAAAAGATAGTCTGAATATAAGGCCTCATAAGTTTGTCCAAGAAAAAAGAATCCTGACCTATTGAGAAGTTTAATGAAATTTCAAAGATAGAGGAAGAAAAATATCGGAAATTGGGAAGCTATAAGGAAATAAAGACCGAAAATATTGTTTGAGCAGAATTTTAACTGGGAAAGATCTGTAGAGTTCTTGAACATACGAAAAAATTACGAGAAAATATTATTGCAGGGGTGAAAGACTCAGAATTAACATGAAGTCTATGTCCAGTAATTACTGCGAACAAGAACGAAATAATTTCTAAAGAAGCATTTCCTCGTCTCATGGTCTGAAATAAAATTGAATGGAGGAAAAAGAAAAGTTCCCCAGAAAATTCATTACATCTACACGAAAAAACTCCCTCAAAACATACAAAAAATATATAAAAACACATGAAGAAATAACGTAAAAGTAATTTAAAAATATATATATAGGGAATACGTAGTACACGAAAACCATTTGACCCCTGACTATTTTTGGAAACCAAATCATCGTGAGTTAGAACCTCGCTAAGACCTTAGGAGCATTTTTATTCCCTTGGAAAGAAAATTCCCCAGCATCGTTACGCAAACATTTCCTCCGGGGGAAAAATAGTATTGAAGAGGGGGGAAATCTTGCTTGCAAAACACAGGAATAAATGCAGAAATTCCCAACGGACCCCACTCAGTCGTTGCCATCCCTCAAAATCAAAGATCCATCGAAAGTTCCAAGAAGCATCGCTAGGGGGTAGTACATCGAGTTGGCATCCCCCTATATCCAACACCTTTCCCACTCGGCCGTTGCCATCCCTCAAAATCAAAGATCAATCGAAAGTTCCAAGAAGCACCGCTAGGGGGCAGCACATCGAGTTGACATCCCCCCTATATCCAACCCCTTTCCCACTCGGGCGTTGCCATCCCTCAAAATCAAAGATCAATCGAAAGTTCCAAGAAGCACCGCTAGGGGGCAACACATCGAGTTGCCATCCCCCTATATCCAACCCCTTTCCCACTCGGGCGTTGCCATCCCTCAAAATCAAAGATCAATCGAAAGTTCCAAGAAGCACCGCTAGGGGCAACACATCGAGTTGCCATCCCCTATATCCAACCCCTTTCCCACTCGGGCGTTGCCATCCCTCAAAATCAAACATTTATGAACAAAAATAAGATATCATAATAACATTTCTTGAGATGAGGACATGACCGTGTTATTCGAGAAAAAAATAAAAGAGAAATGATTAATTAATACTTACCCTACATAATTTTCATTAGGGAAGACACATGAGGAATTCATGAAAATTAATTGAAAAAAAAATACATCAACAAATTACGAGGGAAAAAACGGTTTACATAACAATAACCTAAGGGGATGGGGTCGAGAGAGGGGAAAATAAATAATGAATAAACCTTCATTAAATTAAAAAAAAAAAGGAATAAGCCTTCATTGATTTCCCCCAAAATTCGACAAAGTCCAATAAATACTACTATCTTCGGAGATAAGCACACACTTCGGTCGAGGGGGAAAAATTGCAGCGGGGAATTGAGGCTGCTACTGACCACGCCCCCTCCGTTCGCTCGGCTGCGGCTGGCTGCGGCTGGCTGCGTCCGCCCGGCCGCAGCCTAATGTTAAGTCTATGGGCTGCGGTTTAAGCTCGGATCGGTCATTTCCCTCTACTATGGTTACAGCGGCCCCGGTGGCGTAGTGGTGTAAGCGCTGGCTTATGACCATTCGTCCGAGATGGGTCCGGGTTCGAATCCCAGTGAGGCATGGATGCTGTGTTTGCCTTACGGCACTTGCTCTCTCCCTTCCCTGGAGCCAGTGGCCCTAAATTAGGGACGGGCGACTGCTTATAGCCCACTGAGTTGCTCACGGTGGTTGTTAAACTCCCAATAAAAAAAAATGGTTACAAAACAAGAAGGCACAATGAGCTACAGTTTCTGTTTGTCCTCTCTTGGAAACTAAGCTATGGGCGCCAATGGTTGCAGTGTAAGAAAAATGGGAACTCCTTTGTCAAGACAGCAATCTTTCCTAAAAGAATAGTTACAGGAGGTGGCTTCTCTTTAGGCCAAGACTTCACTTGCTAGGAGGGGGGGGGCAACACAGAAAAAATTAAACAGGCGTGTGTGTAGAATGAGAAGTGCTTTATTATTGAGAAGAGCGCTCCTACTAAACTCGCCACTGGCTCCAACAAAAGTAATGCTTTGGGCTCATTTCCTGATTTCTTATGGGTAGCACAAAAGAACGCTCCCGTAGCCGAGTGGGTGGTCAGAAGCTCTAGCATTTGGCAAACTGCTCGATATGGGTTCATGAGGCATGGGCTCACTGCGATAGTGCCCGGAACCAGTGGCGTCACGCAAATTAGGGACATGAGACTCGCGGCAAAGCTAACCTGATTATGGAGTTGAAGGTACAGAGTGTACCTTCAACTCTGGCGGTATAGTTTCAGTTTAAAAGCTCGTATTCGAGCTGGAACTGCGGTTAAAAAACGAATAGTTGCTTTAAACGCTGTGCGTACGTACATTTAAAAAAGTGAAGATCTTCGATTAGGTCGCGTTTCCAAAAATACAGATATCGGCGATTTGGTGACGTCAATGTCACTTGTGTCTGTTCGCATTGTACATTAGAGAGACGATACCAGGAGGACATTACTGTCTGCTTACCTCCCATCAGCAGTAAAAGTGTTGGGGGGGGCAGGGGTGATAAGCGTTACTCCTTTCCTCCTGGGGGAAAATCGGTGATAGCATCATGAGCACGAAGTTTACTTTTGTTCTGACGCCCGTCATGGTGGCACTCAGTCCTGCCATAGTGGCACACTGCACCTCATTAGTGCGGAGTAATACTGAGAAACCATGACATCTTTTCGGTGAATCGGTCTTTTCAGCTTCCACCTCATAGTCAGGTAAGTTTGCTCGGAGTATTTTTGTTCGTTAAAACCTCCGAAACAAACGCAGAATTACACTAAAGATCTACTTGCACCTATAAACTTCAGTGTTTCTTTCAAGACTTTTTGCCCCGGGGAGGGGCGGGGGTGGGGACAAATGGAACCTTAGAGGAGGCAAGTTTTCCATTTGCTATGTATATATATATCATCATCATCATAGTCAACCATTATCAATCCACTGCTGGACGAAGGTCTCCCCAAGTTTCCTCCACAACGGTCTCTCTTGTGCCAGTCTCCTCCATGTCAGTCCCGCATACTTTCGAATTTCATCCACCCATCTTCCATGTGGTCTTCTTCTGGGTCTTTTCCTGTCCCTTGGAATCCAATCTAAAATTTCGGCTGTCCATCGATGGTCTGTCCTTCTGGCAGTATGTCCAGCCCATTGCCATTTCAGGGATTTAACTCTGATCATGATGTCTTCCACTCTTGTCATTTTTCGGATCCACGAGTTCCTCTTCTTATCTTTCCTGGTTACACCAAGCATGCACCTCTCCATGCTTGTTTGAGTTGTCTGCAGCCTTTGTATGTCTCTCCTGCAGAAGTTGCACATGCAATCAAGAACATGAAGAGGGGAAAAGCTCCAGGCGAAGATGGAATTACTGTAGACATCATACAAGAAGCAAGTGGAGAAATCGAAACAGTACTCGCCCAAATTTTCACTCGATGCCTTAATGAAGGGAAGATTCCCGAGGATTGGAACAACGCTACAATGATCTTGCTACATAAAAAAGGTGACATTGAGGATCTCAGGACTACAGACCTATCAGCCTCCTATCAGTTGTTTATAAAATCTTCACTAAAGTTCTTTCACACCGCTTGAAGGGAACACTGGACATGGCTCAACCGAGAGAACAAGCTGGATTCAGGAGTGGCTACAGCACAATAGATCATATCCACGTACTGAGAGAACTAATTGAAAGAGCGAGGGAATATGAACTTCCATTGAGCATGGCTTTTATCGATTATGAAAAGCCTTTGATTCGGTGAAACCATCAGCAGTTACAATGGCTCTGAAATCCTGCGGTATTGAAGATGCGTACATTAATATTATTAATAACATCTATGAAAATGCAAGTGCAAAGATTCGGCTGTTTGAAAATACAACACACATAAAAATTGGAAAAGGAGTGAGACAAGGTGACACCATATCTCCGAAGCTCTTTAATGCCACATTGGAAAATGTCTTTCAATCACGGAACTGGGAAAACAAAGGGATAAAGATTAATGGAGATTATCTAACCCACCTTCGTTTTGCTGATGACCTAGTCATTTTTGCAACTACCCCATCAGAGCTGCAGAGTATGATCCAGGAACTTGCTGACAAGAGTAAAGAAGTGGGATTAAAAATGAACTTTCAGAAGACAAAAGTGATGTTCAATGCTTTTACAAGAAATGAAGATTTATCGATTGGTGGAGAAAAGCTGGAGATAACAGACACGTACGTTTATCTTGGACAGCAGATATCAAGTGAGGGTCACATTGGTGAAGAAATTAATCGGCGTACAAAACTTGCCTGGAGAGCTTTTGGAAGAAACAGCATAATTTTCAAGAGCAATATGCCATTATGTCTTAAAAGAAAAGTGTTTGATCAATGCATCCTTCCAGTGCTTACGTATGGTGCAGAGACGTGGACCTTAACTAAAAGAGACATACAAAGGCTGCAGACAACTCAAACAAGCATGGAGAGGTGCATGCTTGGTGTAACCAGGAGAGATAAGAAGAGGAACTCGTGGATCCGAAAAATGACAAGAGTGGAAGACATCATGATCAGAGTTAAATCCCTGAAATGGCAATGGGCTGGACATACTGCCAAAAGAACAGACCATCGATGGACAGCCGAAATTTTAGATTGGATTCCAAGGGACAGGAAAAGACCCAGAAGAAGACCACATGGAAGATGGGTATATATATCATCATCATCATCATCATCATTGTCAACCATTATCAATCCACTGCTGGACGAAGGTCTCCCCAAGTTTCCTCCACAACGGTCTGTCTTGTGCCAGTCTCCTCCATGTCACCCCTGCATACTTTCGAATTTTCATCAACCCACCTCCCATGTGGTCTTCTTCTGGGTCTTTTCCTGTCCCTTGGAATCCAATCTAAAATTTCGGCTGTCCATCGATGATCTGTCCTTCTGGCAGTATGTCCAGCCCATTGCCATTTCAGGGATTTAACTCTGATCATGATGTCTTCCACTCTTGTCATTTTTCGGATCCACGAGTTCCTCTTCTTATCTCTCCTGGTTACACCAAGCATGCACCTCTCCATGCTTCTTTGAGTTGTCTGCAGCCTTTGTATGTCTCTTTTAGTTAAGGTCCACGTCTCTGCACCATACGTAAGCACTGGAAGGATGCATTGATCAAACACTTTTCTTTTAAGACATAATGGCATATTGCTCTTGAAAATTATGCTGTTTCTTCCAAAAGCTCTCCAGGCAAGTTTTGTACGCCGATTAATTTCTTCATCAATGTGACCCTCACTTGATATCTGCTGTCCAAGATAAACGTACGTGTCTGTTATCTCCAGCTTTTCTCCATCAATCGATAAATCTTCATTTCTTGTAAAAGCATTGAACATCACTTTTGTCTTCTGAAAGTTCATTTTTAATCCCACTTCTTTACTCTTGTCAGCAAGTTCCTGGATCATACTCTGCAGCTCTGATGGGGTAGTTGCAAAAATGACTACGTCATCAGCAAAACGAAGGTGGGTTAGATAATCTCCATTAATCTTTATCCCCTTGTTTTCCCAGCTCAGCGACTGAAAAACACCCTCCAATGTGGCATTAAAGAGCTTCGGAGATATGGTGTCACCTTGTCTCACTCCCTTTCCAATTTTTACGTGTGTTGTATTTTCAAACAGCCTAATCTTTGCACTTGCATTTTCATAGATGTTACTAATAATATTAATGTATGCATCTTCAATACCGCAGGTTTTCAGAGCCATTGTAACTGCTGATGGTTTCACCGAATCAAAGGCTTTTTCATAATCGATAAAGCCATGCACAATGGAAGTTCATATTCCCTCGCTCTTTCAATTAGTTCTCTCAGCACGTGGATATGATCTATTGTGCTGTAGCCACTCCTGAATCCAGCTTGTTCTCTCGGTTGAGCCATGTCCAGTGTTACCTTCAAGCGGTGTGAAAGAACTTTAGTGAAGATTTTATAAACTACTGATAGGAGGCTGATAGGTCTGTAGTTTCCGAGATCCTCAATGTCACCTTTCTTATGTAGCAGGATCATTGTAGCGGTGTTCCAATCCTCAGGAATCTTTCCTTCATTAAGGCATCGAGTGAAAATTTGGGCGAGTACTGTTTCGATTTCTCCACTTGCTTCTTGTATGATGTCTACAGTAATTCCATCTTCTCCTGGAGCTTTTCCTCGCTTCATGTTCTTGATTGCATGTGCAACTTCTGCTGGAAGGACTGGAGGAACTCTGGTACTGGTATCTTTCATGATGTCTGGAGTGCATATATCATCCCTTTCATATAATTTGGAGTAGAAATCTTTCACTCTTGTCAAAATTTCGCCTCTATTTCTTGTTACAGAACCATCTTCTTTTCTCAGTGCCATAATCTGTTTTCTTCCCTTACTGAGATGTCCCTTTGCTATCTTTAGGGTTTGGTTGTTTTCAATTGCTTTCCTCACTAGTTCACAGTTGAATTTTCTTACGTCTTCAGTGATACTTTTTCTTACTGTCTTGCATAGCTCTATATATTCCACTTTGGAAGTCACATCTTCTTTAGTTGTCCTCATCTCTCTTCTTTTTTGCATCAACATTTTGGTTTTTCCTGATAATTTGTTCACATGCAACTTGTTCTTAGACCCAGCTAATTTTGTTGCTGTTTCCATAAGAGCTTTGGTTATTTTTCTGTTAACTTCAGAGATGTCCACTTCTTCCGATGTTAGGCCTTCTAAAGCAGAGAACCTGTTCTTCAGTTCTAACTTGAAGGTATTATGGTGTTTTTTAAGGTTGGTTATGTCAATAGATTTTGTTTGTCTTATGAGCTTGCCACGTTCAAGTTTAGTGTTGAGGTGCATCTTACATCTCACCAATCTATGGTCACTACCTGTGTTGAACTTGTTTAGCACACTGCAGTCTTCTATGACGAATTTTTTGTTACACATAATAAAATCAATTTCACTTGTCGTCCCATTTGGATGTCTCCATGTCCATTTCCTGTGTGGCTTTTTCTTGAAGAAGGAGTTCAAGATGAAAAACCCTTCTGCCTCTGCAAACTCAACGAGAGTATTTCCACGCTGGTTTCTGTTGCCGTGACCGAATTTACCTACTGAAGTTTCATTCTGTTGCCGTTGCCCTATTTTTGCATTGAAATCTCCCATAATTATTTTCAAGTGCTGCTTACCTTTATTATTTAGATGACAAATTTCCTCATAAAATTCTTCAATTTCTTCTTCAGGATGACTTGTGGTGGGTGCATAAGTTTGAATAATCTGAGCCTGGTATCTTTTCGAGAGTTGGATAACAAGTCGTGCAGCTCTGTCAGAGGAACTTTCAACTTCTACAACTTTATCCTTCAGTTTCTTGTTTATTATAAATCCAACACCACTAGTTCTGCCAGTATCTGTCCCACGATAGTAGAAGAGATGTCCACTTTTCAGTTCGATGAGATCTTCTCCTTTTCTCCTTACCTCACTTAGCCCCACGATGTCCCACTTGATCCTTTGTAGTTCCTCTTCCAATTCAAGAAGCCTTGAATCAGAAGATAGGGAGCGTCCATTGTAAGTAGCCAAGGTCAGCATCAGATGGCAGCCTAGTCCGGTCCTCCGGGGATTCTTAGCACCCTCTGCCTTCATGTCGCACTGGCCGCTGCCTTGGCCAGGTACATTCCAGCTGCCGGAGACTGAGGGCCAAGATTTAAGTTGTGGAATCATTTTGGAGGGGTTTGGCCATAACTCACCACGCTGGCCAAGCGGGTTGGTGAGTGTGGGATAGCATTTCCTCTGATCCCGATGGTATAGTTATACCGCTATGGGCGGTCGTCAGAGCCCCTTTAGTGGGAACAGGATGCACCACGAGAAGGCGGGGTTGACATTTGTCAAGGAGAGGCTGTGATGTTATGCATCACCTGACCTTACATCCATATGGGATGTAAGGTCAGGTGATGCGTAACATCACAGCCTCTCCTTGACAAATGTCAACCCCGCCTTCTCGTGGTGCATCCTGTTCCCACTAAAGGGGCTCTGACGACCGCCAATAGCGGTATAACTATACCATCGGGATCAGAGGAAATGCTATCCCACACTCACCAACCCGCTTGGCCAGCGTGGTGAGTTATGGCCAAACACCTCCAAAATGACTCTACAACTTAAATGTTGGCCCTCAGTCTCCGGCAGCTGGAATGTACCTGGCCAAGGCAGCGGCCAGTGCGACATGAAGGCAGAGGGTGCTAAGAATCCCCGGAGGACCGGACTAGGCTGCCATTTGATGCTGACCTTGGCTACCTATAACGGACGCTCCCTATCTTCTGATTCAAGGCTTCTTGAATTGGAAGAGGAACTACAAAGGATCAAGTGGGACATCGTCGGTCTAAGTGAGAAAAGGAGAAGATCTCATTGAACTGAAAAGTGGACATCTCTTCTATTATCGTGGCACAGATACTGGCAGAACTAGTGGTGTTGGATTTATAATAAACAAGAAACTGAAGGATAAAGTGGTAGAAGTTGAAAGTTCCTCTGACAAAGCTGCACGACTCGTTATCCAACTATCGAGAAGATACCAGGCTCAGATTATTCAAACTTATGCACCCACCACAAGTCATCCTGAAGAAGAAATTGAAGAATTTTATGAGGAAATTCGTCATCTAAATAATAAAGGTAAGCAGCACTTGAAGATAATTATGGGAGATTTCAATGCAAAAATAGGGCAACGGCAACAGGATGAAACTTCAGTAGGTAAATTCGGTCACGGCAACAGAAACCAGCGTGGAAATACTCTCGTTGAGTTTGCAGAGGCAGAAGGATTTTTCATCTTGAACTCCTTTTTCAAGAAAAAGCCACACAGGAAATGGACATGGAGACATCCAATTGGAACGACAAGTGAAATTGATTTTATTATGTGTAACAAAAAATTTGTCATCGAAGACTGCAGTGTACTGAACAAGTTCAACACAGGTAGTGACCATAGATTGGTGAGATGTAAGATACACCTCAACACTAAACTGGAACGTGGCAAGCTCATAAGACAAACAAAATGTATTGACATAACCAACCTTAAAAAACACCATAATACTTTCAAGTTAGAACTGAAGAACAGATTCTCTGCTTTAGAAGGCCTAACATCGGAAGAAGTGGATATTTCGGAAGTTAACAGAAAAGTAACCAAAGCTCTAATGGAAACAGCAACAAAATTAGCTGGGTCTAAGAACAAGTTGCATGTGAACAAATTATCAGGAAAAACCAAAATGTTGATGCAAAAAAGAAGAGAGATGAGGACAACTAAAGAAGATGTGACTTCCAAAGTGGAATATATAGAGCTGTGCAAGACAACACGAAAAAGTATCACTGAAGACGTAAGGAAATTCAACTGTGAGCTAGTGAGGAAAGCAATTGAAAACAACCAAAGCCTTAAGATAGCAAAGGGACATCTCAGTAAGGGAAGAAAACAGATTATGGCTCTGAGAAAAGAAGATGGTTCTATAACAAGAAATAGAGGCGAAATTTTGACAAGAGTGAAAGATTTCTACTCCAAATTATATGAAAGGGATGATACATGTACTCCAGACATCATGAAAGGTACCAGAGTTCTTCCAGTCCTCCCAGCAGAAGTTGCTCATGCAATCAAGAACATGAAGCGGGGGAAAGCTCCAGGAGAAGATGGAATTACTATAGACATCATACAAGAAGCAAGTGGAGAAATCGAAACAGTACTCGCCCAAATTTTCACTCGATGCCTTAATGAAGGGAAGATTCCTGAGGATTGGAACAATGCTACAATGATCCTGCTACATAAAAAAGGTGACATTGAATATCTCAGGAACTACAGACCTATCAGCCTCCTATCAGTGGTTTATAAAATCTTCACTAAAGTTCTTTCACACCGCTTGAAGGTAACACTGGACATGGCTCAACCGAGAGAACAAGCTGGATTCAGGAGTGGCTACAGCACAATAGATCATATCCACGTACTGAGAGAACTAATTGAAAGAGCGAGGAATATGAACTTCCATTGTGCATGGCTTTTATCGATTATGAAAAAGCCTTTGATTCGGTGAAACCATCAGCAGTTACCACGGCTCTGAAATCCTGCGGTATTGAAGATGCATACATTAATATTATTAATAACATCTATGAAAATGCAAGCACAAAGATTCGGCTGTTTGAAAATACAACACACATAAAAATTGGAAAGGGAGTGAGACAAGGTGACACCATATCTCCGAAGCTCTTTAATGCTACATTGGAAAATGTCTTTCAATCACTGAACTGGGAAAACAAAGGGATAAAGATTAATGGAGATTATCTAACCCACCTTCGTTTTGCTGATGACGTAGTCATTTTTGCAACTACCCCATCAGAGCTGCAGAGTATGATCCAGGAACTTGCTGACAAGAGTAAAGAAGTGGGATTAAAAATGAACTTTCAGAAGACAAAAGTGATGTTCAATGCTTTTACAAGAAATGAAGATTTATCGATTGATGGAGAAAAACTGGAGATAACAGATACGTATGTTTATCTTGGACAGCAGATATCAAGTGAGGGTCACATTGATGAAGAAATTAATCGGCGTACAAAACTTGCCTGGGGAGCTTTTGGAAGAAACAGCATAATTTTCAAGAGCAACATGCCATTATGTCTTAAAAGAAAAGTGTTTGATCAATGCATCCTTCCAGTGCTTACGTATGGTGCAGAGACGTGGACCTTAACTAAAAGAGACATACAAAGGCTGCAGACAACTCAAAGAAGCATGGAGAGGTGCATGCTTGGTATAACCAGGAGAGATAAGAAGAGAAACTCGTGGATCCGAAAAATGACGAGAGTGGAAGACATCATGATCAGGGTTAAATCCCTGAAATGGCAATGGGCTGGACATACTGCCAGAAGGACAGACCATAGATGGACAGCCGAAATTTTAGATTGGATTCCAAGGGACAGGAAAAGACCCAGAAAAAGACCACATGGGAGATGGGTGGATGAAATTCGTAAATATGCGGGAGTGACATGGAGGAGACTGGCACAAGACAGACCGTTGTGGAGGAAACTTGGGGAGACCTTCGTCCAGCAGTGGATTGATAATGGTTGACAATGATGATGATGATGATATATATATATATATATATATATATATATATATATATATATATAATTTTTAACTCATACTAAGTACAACATAGAAAAGGTTATGTATTGACCGGTGTGAGTAAAAAGAAAAAAAGAACAACTGAATGCAGAAATTGTCGAGAATACTGAGCCTTGGCTTTATCAAGGACCAGCAAAAACTCTGCATTTTCTCACTTCCACAAAGACCTATTTAGGAAATAAGCAGTCCAAGAAATTACCAAAACTCGAGTATTAACTACACTCCAAAAAGACAACAGCCAAAACACGTTAAAATAAAAATTATTATTAATGAAAAAAATAATAAATGAACACAATTTTTTTTTATTATCTTGTTTTTTTTGTTTTATTATTTTTTTTTGTGTTCATTTATTATTTTTTTCATTAATAATAATTTTTATTTTTATTTTAACGTGTTTTGGCTGTTGTCTTTTTGGAGTGTAGTTAATACTCGAGTTTTGGTAATTTCTTGGACTGCTTATTTCCTAAATAGGTCTTTGTGGAAGTGAGAAAATGCAGAGTTTTTGCTGGTCCTTGATAAAGCCAAGGCTCAGTATTCTCGACACTTTCTGCATTCAGTTGTTCTTTTTTTTTCTTTTTACTCACACCGGTCAACCGGTCTTTTCTATGTTGTACTTAGTATGAGTTAAAAAAATTTTTTAGCTTCAGTTTCTTCTTAATAGAATGTGAATTCTGAATTTTCATAACTGCTGCGTGGCGCGTTTTGATCTTCAGGTTGTTTTGCAACTTTCGTTTTAAATTGTAAAGTTTTTTCTTATGTATTCGGCTTTGCTCTTTAGTATATATATATATATATATATATATATGGGATGTAAGGTCAGGTGATGCGTAACATCACAGCCTCTCCTTGACAAATGTCAACCCCGCCTTCTCGTGGTGCATCCTGTTCCCACTAAAGGGGCTCTGACGACCGCCCATAGCGGTATAACTATACCATCGGGATTAGAGGAAATTCTATCCCACACTCACCAACCCGCTTGGCCAGCGTGGTGAGTTATGGCCAAACCCCTCCAAAATGACTCCACAACTTAAATCTTGGCCCTCAGTCTCCGGCAGCTGGAATGTACCTGGCCAAGGCAGCGGCCAGTGCGACATGAAGGCAGAGGGTGCTAAGAATCCCCGGAGGACCGGACTAGGCTGCCATCTGATGCTGACCTTGGCAACGTACAATGGACGCTCCCTATCTTCTGATTCAAGGCTTCTTGAATTGGAAGAGGAACTACAAAGGATCCAGTGGGACATCGTGGGGCTAAGTGAGGTAAGGAGAAAAGGAGAAGATCTCATCAAACTGAAAAGTGGACATCTCTTCTACTATCGTGGGACAGATACTGGCAGAACTAGTGGTGTTGGATTTATAATAAACAAGAAACTGAAGGATAAAGTGGTAGAAGTTGAAAGTTCCTCTGACAGAGCTGCACGACTCGTTATCCAACTATCGAGAAGATACCAGGCTCAGATTATTCAAACTTATGCACCCACCACAAGTCATTCTGAAGAAGAAATTGAAGAATTTTATGAGGAAATCTGTCATCTAAATAATAAAGGTAAGCAGCACTTGAAAATAATTATGGGAGATTTCAATGCAAAAATAGGGCAACGGCAACAGAATGAAACTTCAGTAGGTAAATTCGGTCACGGCAACAGAAACCAGCGTGGAAATACTCTCGTTGAGTTTGCAGAGGCAGAAGGGTTTTTCATCTTGAACTCCTTCTTCAAGAAAAAAGCCACACAGGAAATGGACATGGAGACATCCAAATGGGACGACAAGTGAAATTGATTTTATTATGTGTAACAAAAAATTCGTCATAGAAGACTGCAGTGTGCTAAACAAGTTCAACACAGGTAGTGACCATAGATTGGTGAGATGTAAGATGCACCTCAACACTAAACTTGAACGTGGCAAGCTCATAAGACAAACAAAATCTATTGACATAACCAACCTTAAAAAACACCATAATACCTTCAAGTTGGAACTGAAGAACAGGTTCTCTGCTTTAGAAGGCCTAACATCGGAAGAAGTGGACATCTCTGAAGTTAACAGAAAAGTAACCAAAGCTCTTATGGAAACAGCAACAAAATTAGCTGGGTCTAAGAACAAGTTGCATGTAAATAAATTATCAGGAAAAACGAAAATGTTGATGCAAAAAAGAAGAGAGATGAGGACAACTAAAGAAGATGTGACTTCCAAAGTGGAATATATAGAGCTATGCAAGACAGTACGAAAAAGTATCACTGAAGACGTAAGAAAATTCAACTGTGAACTAGTGAGGAAAGCAATTGAAAACAACCAAAGCCTAAAGATAGCAAAGGGACATCTCAGTAAGGGAAGAAAACAGATTATGGCACTGAGAAAAGAAGATGGTTCTGTAACAAGAAATAGAGGCGAAATTTTGACAAGAGTGAAAGATTTCTACTCCAAATTATATGAAAGGGATGATACATGCACTCCAGACATCATGAAAGATACCAGTACCAGAGTTCCTCCAGTCCTTCCAGCAGAAGTTGCACATGCAATCAAGAACATGAAGCGGGGAAAAGCTCCAGGAGAAGATGGAATTACTGTAGACATCATACAAGAAGCAAGTGGAGAAATCGAAACAGTACTCGCCCAAATTTTCACTCGATGCCTTAATGAAGGAAAGATTCCTGAGGATTGGAACACCGCTACAATGATCCTGCTTCATAAGAAAGGTGACATTGAGGATCTCGGAAACTACAGACCTATCAGCCTCCTATCAGTAGTTTATAAAATCTTCACTAAAGTTCTTTCACACCGCTTGAAGATAACACTGGACATGGCTCAACCGAGAGAACAAGCTGGATTCAGGAGTGGCTACAGCACAATAGATCATATCCATGTGCTGAGAGAACTAATTGAAAGAGCGAGGGAATATGAACTTCCATTGTGCATGGCTTTTATCGATTATGAAAAAGCCTTTGATTCGGTGAAGCCATCAGCAGTTACAATGGCTCTGAAAACCTGCGGTATTGAAGATGCATACATTAATATTATTAATAACATCTATGAAAATGCAAGTGCAAAGATTAGGCTGTTTGAAAATACAACACACATAAAAATTGGAAAGGGAGTGAGACAAGGTGACACCATATCTCCGAAGCTCTTTAATGCCACATTGGAGGGTGTTTTTCAGTCACTGAGCTGGGAAAACAAGGGAATAAAGATTAATGGAGATTATCTAACCCACCTTCGTTTTGCTGATGACGTAGTCATTTTTGCAACTAGCCCATCAGAGCTGCAGAGTATGATCCAGGAACTTGCTGACAAGAGTAAAGAAGTGGGATTAAAAATGAACTTTCAGAAGACAAAAGTGATGTTCAATGCTTTTACAAGAAATGAAGATTTATCGATTGATGGAGAAAAGCTGGAGATAACAGACACGTACGTTTATCTTGGACAGCAGATATCAAGTGAGGGTCACATTGATGAAGAAATTAATCGGCGTACAAAACTTGCCTGGAGAGCTTTTGGAAGAAACAGCATAATTTTCAAGAGCAATATGCCATTATGTCTTAAAAGAAAAGTGTTTGATCAATGCATCCTTCCAGTGCTTACATATGGTGCAGAGACGTGGACCTTAACTAAAAGAGACATACAAAGGCTGCAGACAACTCAAAGAAGCATGGAGAGGTGCATACTTGGTGTAACCAGGAGAGATAAGAAGAGGAACTCGTGGATCCGAAAAATGACAAGAGTGGAAGACATCATGATCAGAGTCAAATCCCTGAAATGGCAATGGGCTGGACATACTGCCAGAAGGACAGATCATCGATGGACAGCCGAAATTTTAGATTGGATTCCAAGGGACAGGAAAAGACCCAGAAGAAGACCACATGGGAGATGGGTGGATGAAATTCGAAAGTATGCAGGGGTGACATGGAGGAGACTGGCACAAGACAGACCGTTGTGGAGGAAACTTGGGGAGACCTTCGTCCAGCAGTGGATTGATAATGGTTGACAATGATGATGATGATGATGATATATATATATATATATATATATTCTATAAAGAAGATACCTAAGCAAAAAAATACATATATAATTTTGACTCACACCTATACAACATAGAAAAGGTTATGTATCTACCTGTGTGAGTAAAAGGAGAAAAGATAAAAAAATAAAATAAAACAACTGAATGTAGAAGGTGTCGAGAATACTGAGCCTTGGCTTTATCAAGGACCAGCAAAAACTCTGCATTTTCTCACTTCCACAAAGACCTAGTTGGAAATGGGTTTCTGCAAGGCCATAGATGCAAGTAACATTCCCACCAAAAATAGTTAAAAAATATATATATATATATATATATATATATATATATATATATATATATATATATGGAGAGATAAGAAGAGGAACTCGTGGATCCGAAAAATGACGAGAGTGGAAGACATCATGATCAGAGTTAAATCCCTGAAATGGCAATGGGCTGGACATACTGCCAGAAGGACAGATCATCGATGGACAGCCGAAATTTTAGATTGGATTCCAAGGGACAGGAAAAGACCCAGAAGAAGACCACATGGGAGATGGGTGGATGAAATTCGAAAGTATGCAGGGGTGACATGGAGGAGACTGGCACAAGACAGACCGTTGTGGAGGAAACTTGGGGAGACCTTCGTCCAGCAGTGGATTGATAATGGTTGACAATGATGATGATGATGATGATGATATATATATATATATATTAGGGTGGCCCAAATTATTCAACTTCTGAAATGTTTAAGTCTCACCCCTCAAAATTGTTCCAATTCAGGAAAAAGTAATATCTGTAAAATTTTGTTGCAATTGAACGATAATAACACGTGCCTCCAGCCATGCTTTTTATAGGGACAGCTTTCGTTTTTCCACCACATATGCTCTTTTCCCTTCTTAAACTATCTCACTGTTAGCGTAATGCAAGATTCTTGGCAAGATGCCAAAAAAAAAGTTGTGAAGCTTCGATTGCAACAGCTTCACTTTAGATTGTGGCAATAGCAGTTAAAATTTCGTAATACCAATGCAAGGGTACAATAAAATATTTGATAACTTGTACTATTCATTACTGCAAGAAAAACTCTCTGTGCTTTTAATGAATAATTAAACATTCCAAAAGATGATACCGTGCGTTATTTGTGGAATGTTTGTTCATTACAATTTGAAATAAAATACAGATTATGTACAGATAATGGCAGAAATATCAACAAATGGAAAACAAATAACAATCTCACTCCATTTTTTGGCTACAATCTCCTTCTTTGCATCAGGATATCGACGTCTGTAGTCAGTGACAACTTGCAATAGAAATTGTTTCTGGTCTTCATTTTTTGTTAGCATGTTGTTGTAGTCCTCTATCAACTTAACCCCTCATTCAGCTGTGTCATTGACCACCTTTAATTGATGCACAACAACTGAGGCTTTCTTGAACACTCCACTTCCAGGCCAGGAAGCTGGATCTGTATTGAGGAAATCTGTGAATATTAAATCTTTCAAAAAACTGTTTGCTGTCTTCTGAAATGAAGTCCTCAATAGACTTATCTATTAGTCCTTGAACATCATTTTTAGCATGATTCGCTTGACACCCTTTTCTTGAGTACCGTCTTTCCCTAGATTCCGTACCATTTTCATTTTAGTTTCAACAGATAACCCTTCATCGAAAAAAGCTAAAGCACAAGCTTCTGGGGATAAATCCCATAAATGATTTTTGAATTTATGAACTGTGATACGAGATACCTCTAGATCCATAGATTCATACTCTACGAGCTTTTTCATAAATTGTATGTCATAGCTGGGTGCCTCTTGGACCAAAGGTGCTCTGAACCAAGCCTTAATATATATTCTTACAAGAAATATGCATATGTCAGAAATGCCTTTTTTCCCCTTAAAGGTAAGTTTAAATTCATCACGAAACAGAAATATTTTTAAGCAATAAAATGCTTTTGCCATCCATCGCGCTTGATGGTATGCTCCTGGAGCTCGAAAAGATATTTCTTGTGTGTTGTTTCCAATGAAAATTTCTGCTAACTCTAAGAATTCTTTATAATCGTCTCGAGGCTGTCGCATTTGTAGGTGCTGCATTATAACAGAACAGATTTCTGCTATGTTTGAACATAAAAGTTTTCGAACATTTTCATCTTCTACACCAGACTTGAAATTTTGTATATTAATTTTCGGCCATGCCTGTTGAAAGCGTTTGAAAATTTGCACATCTGGACCTGATGAAGAGGGCATTTTCAGCTTAAAAACACTTTTAAGTATGAATTTAAATATATGATGTCTGCAGGGAAGATATAAAAGATCTCTTTCCAACATATGCTCTAAAATAATTGCCGCTCCCTTTAAGTAGCCGAGGTTGGATGCAGTAGTGTCACAGCACAACGATTTTACCTTGTTTGTAAGCTCCCAATCAGTAAGTGTTTCATTTACTGCTAAGGCTTGTTATTTTCCAGTGGAGCCTTGCAACTGTGGTATCTGCAGTATTTGTTCTATATTTCCACTTGCAATTATGACCGGAAGGCGCTCAACCATCTGAGAACCGGTAACAGCTGGCAGTAATTTTCCATCCCAATGAACGACAGCTGCTTGCTGATCAGCTTCTTTGAATCGTTCCTTTAATTTTTCTGCTCTCGCTTGACGTAAACGTTGCCTGAATCGTTGAATGGAAGATCTACTTATTGATAGTTCATGGACATCATGACCTAATGCTTCAGCTGTGGCCATTAAAATGTGAACCGCATTCCTATCATTAACTTTGCAATTGTCAAAAGCGGCTACAATTTTTGAAGTTATAACAATACAAGTTCCATACATCTTTCTTTTCTTTTGCTGGGACATCCAGATTGAATCCGTAGAGCACGATGAATTGGCTCTTCGTCTGGGATCTTCATCGCTACTACTTGAACATTGCAGTTCTATAACTTCTCTTGCTGTTTCAGCCTCTCCTATGCTTTACTGTAACCTTTGAATTTCTTTGGATCGTCTTTCTCCTGCTCTTTTTTCCCGTTCAGCCAATTTTACATCAATACCACACAGAAAACCGGGCCGCCCTCTTTTCCTTTGATTTATTAAAAACATCTTATCTTCTTCAATAGTTATAATTTCTAAGGCATTTGCATGGGCAATATCGAACAGATCATCCAACATTGACACAAATAACTCTTCCCTTTTTTTTTTAATTTTACTAGATTTCTTTGCATTTTTCTGCAATGATCTCCAATTCTCGTAAACAGTTTCTAGTTTTTGAATGCAATGATATTGTTGTCGTGTTGGAATACGTGCTTTATTCCAGAAAATTAGCACCTCTTGGATTGTCAGCGTTGCACTTTCTCGAAGAGTTAATTGTACCTCACGCAGGTTAAAAAACATTACTCCCAGCACTTGTCTGTTGGATGGGAGCTTGCTTCCAACAATCCGGGGCATGTACTGTCCAATCAAATAAACCGAAGTGCCCTTCCTTAGGGAGTGCTTTGAAAACATTACTTAGCAGAGAAAACTTAGCAAGTAGCACGGTGACAATATGTCTCAAAAAAGAATCAAAAATTTTACTTGCCTCAGTAAATGCAAAATATAACGATGTATCGATGTATCTCAAACCGTTTAACTTTTTTCTCATTGCAATGACCATATGGCGTTGAAGACGTAGTCTATAACAAACCAGTTACATTGAAGCTTTAATCAACTGGAATTTCCGAAACACAACTGAGATAACAATGCGTAGTACAACGCTTACAGCTTGTTTTTTAGCATCTTGCCGAGAAAGTTCCATTTGGCCTTCGCGGGAAGCTAATGCACTCAGGAGACTCGATGGATGGGAACGGAAGCTTGCGCTTTAATAAGCCCTCTGGAGGCACGTGTTTTTATTTTTCGAATGCAGTGAAATTTTACAGGAATTACTTTTTCATGCAATGGAACAATTTTAGAGGGTGAGAAAAATGATAATTAATAAAAAAAAATATCCAATGCAAAGATGGGCCACCCTAATATATATATATATAATTTCTTTAACTACTATACACACACACACACACACATACATATATATATATATGGGATGTAAGGTCAGGTGATGCGTAACATCACAGCCTCTCCTTGCAAATGTCAACACCGCCTTCTCGTGGTGCATCCTGTTCCCACTGTGTCTACTTCAAATTTTTCCATTCGTGAAAATAGTGTCATTATGGTTATTGCCATCTGCATATTTTTTATTGATCGTGATTCGACAAAACTTCCCAGAGATTTTTCACTTAATGTTTTAACTATTTCGTCGTAGTTTTAAAAATTATATCTTTTATTGGCAATGAAATGCAGGGTTAGAATTAGAAGTAAATCTTCTACAGGCTTAGCGAGCTGACCACTCGAATTTTCAAATCAGTGGTCTGCCAAAATGCCCACTGGTCTGTGCAAAAAAAAATATATATATATCATCATCATCATCATCATTGTCAACCATTATCAATCCACTGCTGGACGAAGGTCTCCCCAAGTTTCCTCCACAACGGTCTGTCTTGTGCCAGTCTCCTCCATGTCACCCCTGCATACTTTCGAATTTCATCCACCCATCTCCCATGTGGTCTTCTTCTGGGTCTTTTCCTGTCCCTTGGAATCCAATCTAAAATTTCGGCTGTCCATCGATGATCTGTCCTTCTGGCAGTATGTCCAGCCCATTGCCATTTCAGGGATTTGACTCTGATCATGATGTCTTCCACTCTTGTCATTTTTCGGATCCACGAGTTCCTCTTCTTATCTCTTCTGGTTACACCAAGTATGCACCTCTCCATGCTTCTTTGAGTTGTCTGCAGCCTTTGTATGTCTCTTTTAGTTAAGGTCCACGTCTCTGCACCATACGTAAGCACTGGAAGGATGCATTGATCAAACACTTTTCTTTTAAGACATAATGGCATATTGCTCTTGAAAATTATGCTGTTTCTTCCAAAAGCTCTCCAGGCAAGTTTTGTACGCCGATTAATTTCTTCATCAATGTGACCCTCACTTGATATCTGCTGTCCAAGATAAACGTACGTGTCTGTTATCTCCAGCTTTTCTCCATCAATCGATAAATCTTCATTTCTTGTAAAAGCATTGAACATCACTTTTGTCTTCTGAAAGTTCATTTTTAATCCCACTTCTTTACTCTTGTCAGCAAGTTCCTGGATCATACTCTGCAGCTCTGATGGGCTAGTTGCAAAAATGACTACGTCATCAGCAAAACGAAGGTGGGTTAGATAATCTCCATTAATCTTTATCCCCTTGTTTTCCCAGCTCAGTGACTGAAAAACACCCTCCAATGTGGCATTAAAGAGCTTCGGAGATATGGTGTCACCTTGTCTCACTCCCTTTCCAATTTTTATGTGTGTTGTATTTTCAAACAGCCTAATCTTTGCACTTGCATTTTCATATATGTTATTAATAATATTAATGTATGCATCTTCAATACCGCAGGTTTTCAGAGCCATTGTAACTGCTGATGGCTTCACCGAATCAAAGGCTTTTTCATAATCGATAAAAGCCATGCACAATGGAAGTTCATATTCCCTCGCTCTTTCAATTAGTTCTCTCAGCACATGGATATGATCTATTGTGCTGTAGCCACTCCTGAATCCAGCTTGTTCTCTCGGTTGAGCCATGTCCAGTGTTATCTTCAAGCGGTGTGAAAGAACTTTAGTGAAGATTTTATAAACTACTGATAGGAGGCTGATAGGTCTGTAGTTTCCGAGATCCTCAATGTCACCTTTCTTATGAAGCAGGATCATTGTAGCGGTGTTCCAATCCTCAGGAATCTTTCCTTCATTAAGGCATCGAGTGAAAATTTGGGCGAGTACTGTTTCGATTTCTCCACTTGCTTCTTGTATGATGTCTACAGTAATTCCATCTTCTCCTGGAGCTTTTCCCCGCTTCATGTTCTTGATTGCATGTGTAACTTCTGCTGGAAGGACTGGAGGAACTCTGGTACTGGTATCTTTCATGATGTCTGGAGTGCATGTATCATCCCTTTCATATAATTTGGAGTAGAAATCTTTCACTCTTGTCAAAATTTCGCCTCTATTTCTTGTTACAGAACCATCTTCTTTTCTCAGTGCCATAATCTGTTTTCTTCCCTTACTGAGATGTCCCTTTGCTATCTTTAGGCTTTGGTTGTTTTCAATTGCTTTCCTCACTAGTTCACAGTTGAATTTTCTTACGTCTTCAGTGATACTTTTTCGTACTGTCTTGCATAGCTCTATATATTCCACTTTGGAAGTCACATCTTCTTTAGTTGTCCTCATCTCTCTTCTTTTTTGCATCAACATTTTCGTTTTTCCTGATAATTTATTTACATGCAACTTGTTCTTAGACCCAGCTAATTTTGTTGCTGTTTCCATAAGAGCTTTGGTTACTTTTCTGTTAACTTCAGAGATGTCCACTTCTTCCGATGTTAGGCCTTCTAAAGCAGAGAACCTGTTCTTCAGTTCCAACTTGAAGGTATTATGGTGTTTTTTAAGGTTGGTTATGTCAATAGATTTTGTTTGTCTTATGAGCTTGCCACGTTCAAGTTTAGTGTTGAGGTGCATCTTACATCTCACCAATCTATGGTCACTACCTGTGTTGAACTTGTTTAGCACACTGCAGTCTTCTATGACGAATTTTTTGTTACACATAATAAAATCAATTTCACTTGTCATCCCATTTGGATGTCTCCATGTCCATTTCCTGTGTGGCTTTTTCTTGAAGAAGGAGTTCAAGATGAAAAACCCTTCTGCCTCTGCAAACTCAACGAGAGTATTTCCACGCTGGTTTCTGTTGCCGTGACCGAATTTACCTACTGAAGTTTCATTCTGTTGCCGTTGCCCTATTTTTGCATTGAAATCTCCCATAATTATTTTCAAGTGCTGCTTACCTTTATTATTTAGATGACAGATTTCCTCATAAAATTCTTCAATTTCTTCTTCAGAATGACTTATATATATATATGTGTGTATATATATTTGCAGTACGTGTAGAAAATAATGTATCATTTTCATTGTAGTAGTATATAGCAAATTTAGAATGGAATGCGTGTGTGTATGTAATTATGAAAATAGTACTAATAAATAAAACACAAAACATGCTATGCAGTAGTAGAAAATAAAAATAAAAACAGCTGACCAGTATGTACCAAAAGTTGGTAGTGCACTCATTTTTACTGGTCCAGGAATGGCACAAATGGTGCTAGTATCCAGAACGGTACCTTGATTATAAGGGCACTGATATGAAGCGCTATGCAACATACCGAAAGCCACCTTCATGGAATTCCTTGCTTCAGTGTGAAAGGCATTTCCATGTAGAGAAATACAATTTAGCAAAGTCGGAGCATAAATCAGTGGTGAAGCATGACTTTGTAAGTAAGGGAAGCAAATGCAGTTAATATGCGATAAATAGATGGCAAAAGTGATATGAATGAAAACTTATAATAATTAAAATCAGCAAGCGACCCATAGTTTATTTGCTACATTGACAATACAGCATCGCAGAAAGCATCGTAAGACCCCCTCCCCCCAAACGCAACCATGCGCGGTATCACCAAAAAGAAATGTCTGTGTAGAAGTTCAAATGCAAAGATTTATAAAAAAAAAATGTTCAGTGAAAATGTTGAAAGGGAAAGAAACTTGTCTACCCACACAGCAAAAAGAAATGTGGATTGCTTCTATCAGAGCTAAGACTGGCTCGGGCTGTAGAATATTTACCCGTTTCGAATTTGTCAAATGAATTTGTCTGATAAATACGTATTTTGAGATTTAAACTCTTGTTTAAATATCAAAAGACCTATTTATCAGACAATTTTGTTTAGATTCAGTGTAATTTAACGAACGGTTTTGGTAATGAACAAATACAATCTCAGTGTGTTGGCATTAAAAAAATTGAAAAAAAGAAAAGTGTGTACTGGTTTGTAAATAATTAATGTGATATGGTAATTTTAAATAATAGCTGTTGTTATAATGTTACAAATATAAATGTAATATAACTTTTGTTGTTGTGTTTTGTTTGAAGAATGTTTTCTAATATTTAGTTACTTTTAATCTTAGGTATGTGAGCTACATTTCTGTGAGACTGACATTGTTAGAGAGTCTTCTTCTTATGACGAGAAATGTGGGAAATTAATAACAGCTCCATTGGCACACCCAAAATTAAGGGATGGTGCTGTTCCATCCCAGTTTCCAGGATGTCCGGATTACATGTCCAAAGCGGACACATCTAGGGAAGGTCCTGATGAAAAAAGAGCCAGAATTGAAATGGAAACTCTTCAGCGAGCAGTTCCAGAAAGCATTGAAAGTAAAGCATTGTATGATAAGAAAAAGGCATGCAACAATTTATGTGAACTTAAAAAGCATTTACAATCAACAAAAATTTCTAATATTTGGAATGTCATCATGGATAAACCAGATCAAGTAGTTTTTCTGGACTTAAAGTTTTCACCTGGCCCTTCTGTGTTAAAATCAGTATGTGTAAATAATGAATTGGATATAATGGCATATGTAGGAAGTTCACCAATAAAGCACTTGGGTAAGTATAATTTTCCTTTCAAAATTAGAGACATTAATGATGTATCTGACATACTGCAGACTGTCGAGGAATTGCACAAAGAAAGTAGCGACTCGTCGGTCAGTGATGTGATTAGTGTAATCCAGGAATTATTACTAAATATGCTAAAGGTGTTACCAGAAGAAAAAGGTGTTGTTAATTTTATAACTGAGCAACTCATGCTTATTTCTAACAAAAAACAATGTAAGATATAATGTTGATTTCTTAATATTTTCAAGTTTAGTTTTTTCCATTTCTCCTCATGCGTATAAATTTTTAAGAAGTTCTGGATATGTTATTTTTCCGCATCCATGTACAATACGAAGAATATATTCCACATTGAAATTAGATCCTGGAAGTGAACAATTTGATGAAAATTTTTTGTCTTATATGAAACAGAGGTTTGGTATGATAGAGTCGAGAGATCACATTGTGTCTCTTATGGTTGATGAAATTCACATTAAGTCATGTCTTGATTTCAAGGGGGAAATATTGTAGGGGCTGCCTACAACAGTGAGAAATGTGCTACAACTGCTTTTGTATTTATGGTTCAGAGTTTTTTGTCAGCCTATAAAGATGTTGCATATATTTTGCCTGTAAGTAAGATAACATGTGCCGAAGACCTTTTTAAGGCTATTAAGAGAGTTATAACAGGTTTAGAAGGTATTGGTTTTAAGATCATTTGTGTTAGCTCGGATAATAATGCAATCAATGGTAAAGCAATGTCTTTTTTGCTTCTCCACCAAAACTGAGTATTGTGTACATTCATCCCTCTGATGTAAATAGACCTTTGTTTTTTATTTATGACCCTGTCCATATTTTAAAGTCCTTGCGTAATAATTGGTTGAACCAACGTAACCATGGCCAGTGTATGTATTACATTGATTTTGATGATCATTCAAAAACTAAGACAGCATCTTTTGATTCCATAAAAAAAATGTATTCTTTGGAACTGGGAAACTTGGTAAAATACGCATATGGTGTTACTTTAAAAGCTCTTTCTCCAACAAATTTAGAGAGACAAAATGTTAAGTTAGTTTTGCAAATTTTCAATGAACATGTAATTGAAGGTTTGATACAGTTTGGAGAAAAAAATGAATTGCCCCATTTTAGAGAGACTTCAGAGTACATAAGGATTATTTATACATGGTGGTCAATAATGAACGTTAAAAGCTTATTTAAGGGGGAACACAAAAGAGATAAGTTCATGGAGCCACTCACTAACAGTGACAATGACGTAAAATACCAGTTCTTAAGCAAATTTCTGGACTGGGTTAACCAGTAGATTAATGCAAAGTATGCAACTGGGGTATTGACAAGGGAAACTTTTACATCTCTCAGACATACAACTCATGCTGTGTTAGAGTTAGTAACATACTGTATAGAAGAGTTGAAATTTTCTTTTATATTAACAGGGAAAATTCAGACTGATGCTTTGGAGTATCGTTTTGGTAAGTTTTGCCAGCTTGCTGGCTCTCAGTTTGCTATTTCATTACGTCAGGTTTTTGAGACTGAATGCAAGTTACGTTTGCAAACCGTAGCTCCCTTAAAAATTAAGTCAGCAAAGTATGGTGACTTAAATATTGATCTGGAGCAAAAAGAATTGACCAATACAGTAAATTTCAATGAAGATACAACTCTTTCTGGATTTGATAGAATTGATGTAAATAGAAAAGATGTGCATGCTGTTCAGCATTTACTTCCAGTTCTTACATACATAGCTGGTTATTGTGCTCACACAACTATTAAAAAACTAAAATGCAATTCTTGTAAAATGTACCTTGTAATAGATAATACTGTTAATTTTTGTCAGTATAAACTAACAGAAAAAATGGATATAAGAGGGCTTCTATATCCCCATCCTGAAGTATTAGATATTGTAGTGCATACATATGTTATCGTACAAAAACTTGTTTCGGCTGATTTTGAAAATCTGTTTTTAAAGGTCAGAAACCAAAGGCAACTTGTTTTGGATTTGACAAAAGATGTGCTAAACAAAAAAGAAATATGTTTAGGTGTAGATTGCTCTGAAGGTCATGGTATTGAAGTTGTAACAAAATATATTATCATGGCTGCCACAAATACATTTCTTAATAATTACTGTAAAAGTAAAAGTGACAGAAATGAAAAGCAGGATAAAAAAGGAAACTTCAAACCTTAAAAAATAGTTTGAAAAAAAAATGTAGAATACTTAAATGTTCAGTGAAAATAATTTTGAAAAGAAATCATTGTTATTTTTTACCGTATCTTGAAAATTTCATTTAGAACTTCATGCTCCACCAATCTTGAAATATTGCTTTTCCTAAGGTACTTTTCAATGAACACTACTTTTACATCTGCTGTTAGTGTTTCATGATATTTGGTCCTCAAGTGTTCCCCTTTAAAAACTGCTGTCACATTATAAATATTCCACCGTGTAATTATAATCTTAATACATTCAGTGTCACCAAAATTTAGTATATTATTAATTCATCCAACAGTTAATAAAGCTTCAGCAGTGCTACAGTTGAAAATCTGGAGTATTAATTTCACATTTAATTTTTGTCTTTCTAAATTGGAAGGACACAAAGCTTTTAATGTTAAACCATAACCATATTTCACAATTTGGCCACTTTCAGTCTCATGTAATTTCTTAACTGAAGTGAAGTCATTGGTCTTCATAGAGGACATCAAAATCTGGATAATACATACATTGCCCATTTTTCTGATTCAGCCAGGTACTTCTCACAGTTTTTATTAAATGAACAGAGTCAAAAATAAAATGTAATGGCCTTGAACTATCATAATATGGGTATGTATATGACCACACACTTTGTAAAGGAGGATCTGAAAAGAATGCCATTGTTTTTTGGTTTATAGAATTGTTGTCAGTCAGTTACAGTTACAATCCCTTTAAAGCCAATTTCTTCCAAACCAACAATAACTTTTTTTATTTAAAAAAAATGCAAATCAGTTCTTGTTAAAGTGTGGACAGGAAAATTTTGGGCCACACCTTGAAAGGAAGACCTTAGGTTTTGTACCATGAATACAAAAGTACTGGTTGCAGCACTTGTGTTATTAAATGCCATTCCAGTCAGATGACCAGCAGCATAATCCTGAGATTAAGCTGGCTCAACAAATGCTAAAATGGGGAAAAAAGTTGTAACAAAATGCTAAAGATATTTAGCTGTTTTTGTCGCTCGGAAAATCATAACACTAACTGAATTGTTCGCACCAACAATGCTTTGGACATCAGTGGGAAACTAATGCTTATGGCTTCGGGGGGATGCCATAGTTGTCATAGTTGACTCAAGTCTCTGGCGTAATAGTTGACTTAAATCTCTGGTGTAATCGAAATATGGTTTAAAATGAATTTAATCAATGTAATAATTTTTCATTTCCCTCTAAACCAGGTTATGTTTACTTGATGTAACTTAGGAAAAACTATGAAAATTGTTGTCCTTGGACTAAAACCAAATTTTTAACAAAGTTTCTGTAGGGTACTGGAATGTGGGATAATGATGTATTCATGTTAGATTGTCTCAAGAACCTGTATGTATGGGGGGGGGGTTGAATTCAATAAACTAGCAAAAATAATTTAATCTGTGGAGTACCTGTGTGGGGGGCTTCACTGCTGTAAAATAAAGGTAAGGGGGCCGTCCATAAAGTACGTCCGAGATTTTTACTATTTTTAGACTCCCCGCCTCCCCTATGTCACATTTTGTCCGATTGTTATCAATCCCCTCCCTAAAAAGTATGTCCTAATTCCCGCAACCCCCTTTATTTTTGACGACTGTTTCTAGAAGTCCGTTGTGAAACAAAGAAAACATAATTATTCAAAGGAAACATCCATATATTTACACGTTTGCTTCAGAAAATGTTTATTATTTAGGCATTAATTTATAAACACGTACATTTTCTTTGTAGCACACTCTTTTGTTTTTCTCTGCATTTCACGTTTATTTTTTTTCCATAGTCTTCCTTCAAGTTCCTTTAGCTTCTGCTTTTTTACTGTTAGTTCTTTCGTCTGTACTTCCGTTAACATTCCACTTTGTTCCCTTTTCAGTAGTCCAAATACATTGGCGTTTAAAATATTGATTTCATCATTCAGAGCTCGTTGTGCTGGTGCTAATCGAAAGAATATTTCTGGCTTAATTTTTGACGAACATGGGTTTTGTTCTTCATTACTTTTTTTTTATTAGAAGTGATAAAAAATATTTTGTGACTCATTTACCTCCCTCCACTTGGTGGGTTACTACACAGCTACCCTAGGATGCGCAACCCTTCTCAAAACGGCTCGGTCGACAACACATTTTCCATTTTTTTTTTTTTTAACTCGAAACAACTGATATTTTAGGCATAGAATACAGAGTGGAGCCCGTGGACGCCTCCTACCCTGAAAATAAATACACATTGCCGACATATTTTTCAGATAAAATATAATTAAGCAATAAATATTGCATTCTCTCAGTTTATTAAGTTGAAAGAGCTCAATTCTAAAAATCATAAAATATACTTGCAGACTCTCAAAGGACTGCGACCCCCCCGTTGATATAAAGACATATCTGCAAACATAATTAAGTTCCAATGTGAACAAACGGGGAGTTTTTTAATAATACGATTCCACTATATTTTAGCCGCTGGATGTCTGAATTACTGAACTTCCCACCTCCCCCATGTTACATTTGGTCTGGTTGTCAGGAACCCTCTCTCCCCCTGTAATCTTGGACGTACTTTATGGACGGCCTTTAATTATGTTTGGTTCACTTACAAGTTTTTTAATTTCTGTGAAAAATGCATGTATAATATCTAACATTACATGAAATCTATTACTGTTGTTATCATTTGTATTTTATGCCAAACATGCCACTTTTTCTTAAATTTCATAAAGAATATTTACATTCTTTATCTGTGATGGATATGTTGTATTTTCTAGTTCATGAATGGGAACATTTCTTACATATAATATGTATCAGCAAATCACTGGTAACTGTGACATAACTATTTCTGTGGTATACTTATTTACACAAACAAGTTTACAAACATTATGCAGTTTGCTTTTTAAATTAATACCCAATTTTTTGGTATTTCATCCTCCTTCAAAAGTGATTTTAAGCTATTCAAATCATTAAAGTCCTAATCAAAATATGAAGTTTATGGTGATACCAATGTAAAGTACAGAAGTAAGGCTTCATATTCCATTTATCATATTTCATGTCAGCTAGAGTTTCATATCTTTGATATTAATTTGAAAAAAAAATCTACAACTCAAGGAGCATAATTGTACCAGAAATTTTGGTCTTCATTCAAGTACTTGTTAATAAACTTTTATTTTAGAACATGAGTGAGGTGAGGAAAACATAGTTTCTTTAACGTCTGTCATGCCGTCCCGGTGGCGCAGTGCTCTAAGCGATGGCCTCTGATCATTCGTCCGAACGGGGTCCGGGTTCGAATCCCGGTGAGGCATGGATGTTGTGTCTGTCTTACGGCACTGGCTCTCTCCCTTCCCTGGAGCCAGTGACCCCAAATTAGGGACGGGCGACTGCTTATAGCCCATTGAGTTGCTCACGGTGGTCGTTAAACTTTCAATCAAAAAAAAAAAAATTAACGTCTGTCATGGTCATTTAGTTAAAAATTAATTGCTGTGGGCAGCAAAATATAGATACTGAATCTTTTATTCACTAAAATATGTCAAATTTCACATAATGACTGCAAATAATTTGCTTCCTGTAAAGCATATGTTCAAGTTTATCAGCATCACTGTTAAATTTTACTGATGCAGCGTTTGAATTACCCAGTGGTCCGCTGGCCGTTGTCCAGTAAAACTTCCGTCGGACCACTAGACTATTGATTTTGCTGGCCCGGATGGCTAGTAAGTTGGTTTTTTGTTTTGTTTCTAATTTGTCACAAGTTAAAAAATGAATGTTTTTCTTTTACCTTGCTGTATGGTTTTCTTTTTAGGCTGCAAACTAATAAGTTTAGAAACAAATATTGTATATAATTCCATTGAAATGATACATTGTTTACTACATATATTGTAAATGTCTTCATTTTTTTTTTTTTTTTTTTTTTGTACGGACCAATGAGCATTTTGGTGGACCAGTGGCTTGCAAATTCTAGTGCGTCCACTGGGCCAGTAGATTTATTTCTGATTATAACACTGCTGATGACATTACACAAGCTGTTGTAGTAATAAGATTCACTTTAGTAAGAGCTTTAGTCTAAAGAATTTGCATGAGCCACTATTTTTCAAGGTACTCACAAGTTATGAATCTTGAAAACATCTCCCATTTGACACTCAACATATTGGCAGAAGAATCCAGCATATTTTAGGTCACCACAGAAAAATTCATGGTGACAAAAAATATACTGTATATGGAGTGGCATATCAGATGAAGTCTGATTAAATTTATCCAGGACAGTGTTTCTTTTTCTAAATTATTCCTACAGCAGAATTTTGTAAAAAATATCAAAATGTGACCGAAATCTTGAAAATTTAAAATTTTACATGCCAGAAGTAAGTGACATAAGTTAAATTCGTATTTTTAAATTTATCTTTGCACGGTTGTTCTCATCAATTACCTGATGAGATGTTTAAACTTTGCACGGTTGTTCTCATCAATTACCTAATGAGATGTTTAAATCTTTGCACGGTTGTTCTCATCAGGTTCTCAGGTTCGATGTTCAAATAAAATCGTTGTTGATGAGAACAACCGTGCAAAGATTTGAACATCGACCACTTACAACCAAGAGGTACGTGAAAGATTTTTCCTTGAATTACATTTGATTACCGAGATATATGTTCGCAGTGAATACTAATAACTTCCAACTGAGAAATTGCATTTCACACAAAGGAAATATAACATGTAAAAAGTTCCAACAGTTAAAAAACCATTAAATGGTTTAAACTGAAAAAGAATAACGTATGTAAAACATGTTTTTAAATCTCGATACATAGTGAAATACGTGCGTATTAAACAATCTTGTTAAATTTTTCCTGTTACATTTGTTAATTATGAATTTTAAAATATTTTGTATTGCGTATTAAAAGAAGTCACAGAAAGAGAAATTTCTACCTTTGCCTTTGTGTTTTAAAATCTATTTGTTTTACTCTGTATCTCTTGATATCTCATGTATATACAGCCTGACATTTTTTCTAATAAAATTTTCACAAATTTGTTCATTCTGGTTTGCATTGTTTTTATTGCTTAAGTGTCAAAACGGTTATCACACTCAGAAGATTAAGGAAGGCGACTAGATATATGTTTTAAATTGTTCAAGTAATTATTTTAATTAGTAAGAGTAATTTCACACTTTGCATAGTGAAAGCAGCTGGCTAAAGCAAAATCAGTAGTTTTCCAAAAGATACTAATCATATTCTTTTTAAATATATCAGAAATCTATAGATATGAGGGCTTGAAAAATATGGGAAAAGTTACCTGCCCACGTGCCCAGTTGGGCATGTAACTTTTAGGTGTTTATTTACTAGCTGGGCAAGAAATTATTTACTTGCCCAGGTAGTAAAAGCTGGATGCGCAGGAAAATTTATCTTTTAAGATAACAAACCAGAACCCTAATTTTTTTTTTAAGTTAAAAATATGATCTGTTTTAACATGTTTGCACTTCAATTTTAAGGGTCTGTATTACAAATGTTCAATGCACAAAAGTGTGTATATCAATTTTTAATATGATGATGCTAAAATTGGTGTGAAATGGTACAAAGATGAAATTGGTGTTTCAGAAATTTAGTGATTCTGCCATGTTCCTTTTATTAAAGTTTTCTCCCTTTGTCATTAAACATGAGAAACCAGTTACATCAGAGGCATGCATCCTGTTGTTGATTATAAACAAAATTTGTAGCAAAACTACATATGGTTTCCGATTTCTGGGTGTAAAGCATAACATAATTAAAGATGTGATATTGCTCTTTCTTTGGTACTTCGTAACAATAATACAACTTCCATTAATTATCAATGACATGAAACACAACATGTGATGACTGTCTTTTTTTTCTTGTGTAGTAGGAAATTTTATTACCAAACTTTTTTACTTTAAAATTTAATTGCCATGCGCAGGCAATTAGATTTTTTATTTACCTGCCCAGGCGAATGATTTACATGCCCTGGGCATCTCTGGCATGGTATTTTTAAGCCTTGGATATTGTTATTTTTAAAAGAAAAAAGTACCTGGATCGACATGAATCCACATATTGTAGAAACTATGTTCTAAACAAACAAGGTTTTTAAAATACAAGTAGAAATATATACTCGCTTTTCTTTTTTTTTTTTTTGAAAACAGTTGCTTAAAATGAGAGATCAACTTTTTATTCATTTATCTAGACTTATCTGTTTCCAGACTTCCTGCACTGTGTCTTCACAAGCTACAGCAATAATAACTGGAACTAATATATTTCATATTATCCGATAACTACTGGAAAGTGTGCTTCCAAATGTGGGGGTGGGTGTCAATTTTTGTATGGGGAAAACTTCTTCAATCCTTCATAGAATTTATTTTGAAACCAAAATCATAAAAAAGAGGAAAAAACAATCTTTTTCAATAGCTTTAGTAATGACAAAACATTTGTGCAAAATTTTATACCATTGCTTTTTATAGTTTCTGAGAAAATGGTACATCGAGTTAGTCAATTTATAATGAGACATGTACATCTTTTAAAATACATCCTATAGTACCAAAACAATCTCTTAGATTTATTCAGTACAATAACTGCATGTGCATTTGTCAGGTTCTCAAAAAATATAATAATTATCTGAAAAAATACTTTAAGAAATTATTGGAACAAATTTCAGATTTTCTTAGAAACGTGTCTTTGAAATTCTTCAAGGAACAGCTAACGGACACATAATCAAATTGTGCTTGTGATACACAAAGAACTACACAACCATAATTATATGTACATTGGCAGTTTTGCTGAATACTTCTTGAAAATCAAATTTCAGGAAATTTCTGCCAATAAGTTACTTGTATTTTTCCAGATAAAAAGAAATGCTTATATTGTGGATCCAAATAGTTTTGCTTAATGCTACTAATATACTTAATACATTGACAAGGTAACTTTTTTGAAATAGTGCTCTGGAAGACAAAAATTATAAACTTTACATTTGCTTATCAAAATGAAGTTGTCCAAACACGTAACTAGATGGTACTAAAATTAAGAAAACTTGTTATGTCATTATTGTACGTTTAATAATGTAGCAATGGCATAATTTTCTTGAAATCTTAATTTAATTGATGCAATCAGTGGATCAAGCAGCAATTCCCTGTATGTATGTTAAAACGTGTTTTATTGAGCCTTTGGTAATAATTAAAAAACACAGAAAAAAATTCAGTTTTTCTTGACCTTTTTATATATATTAGTGATCACGGATTGCATATAAAATACATTTTCACTAAAGGAATTATTTCATCATTAAAATTTTCATAGTCATAAGTTTGCAATGAATGAAAAATCTGATTCCTTAAATATGTCAATCGACATCTTTTGAAACGACGGCGATACTTCGTAATGGACCCTCAAACTAATCTTTCAAGTACAAGAACGATTTGTTCACAAGTACAGGAATCGTTCGGTTAACTATAAAGATACTATAACTTCAAGTGAAACTACGACAACAGTTTATAATTTCGATTATAGAAATGGTTTATCACTTCCAGTGAAATGACGGGGATGCTTTCATTAAACTGACGAATCTGTGTTGCTTACCCTTTCAAGTCGAAATTATTGCTACGCTAAATTTTACGCTGTAATTTCTTTTTCTTCTGTATTTTAAAAGATTATTAAACAAACTTGTTAACTCTGCAGTTATTTGAAAACTAACACACAAGTTCTTATTTAAATGCAGTGAAACTCTAAAAGAACGCACGACCTGGTTAGTTGGTGTACGTAAAGACGCGTTCGTTCGCACATCGCCGTAATGCTCCTCTCCGAGACTACGGACTACTCTAGTGACGTCACAAATCGGTGCGCGGGCCTGCTAAGCTATTAGGAGGTGATGGCTAAGAATTCCCGGAGGTCCGGACTAGGCTGTCATCTGATGCTGACCTTGGCTACGTATAATGGACGCTCCCTGTCTTCGATTCAAGGCTTCTTGAATTGGAAGAGGAACTACAAAGGATCAAGTGGGACATCGTCGGGCTAAGTGAGGTAAGGAGAAAATCTCATTGAACTGAAAAGTGGACATCTCTTCTACTATCGTGGGACAGATACTGGAAGAACTAGTGGTTAGATTTAAAATAAACAAGAAACTGGATTATAAAGTTGTAGAAATAAAAAGTTTCTCTGACAGAGCTGCACGACTCTTTATCCAACTCTCGAGAAGATACAAGGCTCAGATTATTCAAACTTATGCACCCACCACAAGTCATCCTGAAGAAGAAATTGAAGAATTTTATGTGGAAATTCGCCATCTAAATAATAAAGGTAGGCAGCACTTGAAGATAATTATGGGAGATTTCAATGCAAAAATAGGCAACGGCAACAGAATGAAACTTCAGTAGGTAAATTCGGTCACGACAACAGAAACCAGCGTGGAAATACTCTCGTTGAGTTTGCAGAGGCAGAAGGGGTTCTCATCTTGAACTCCTTTTTCAAGAAAAAGCCACACAGGAAATGGACATGGAGACATCCAAATGGGACGACAAGTGAAATTGATTTTATTATGTGTAACAAAAAATTCGTCATAGAAGATTGCAGTGTGCTAAACAAGTTCAACACAGGTAGTGACCATAGATTGGTGAGATGCAAGATGTACCTCAACACTAAACTCGAGCATGGCAAGCTCATAAAATAAAGTGTATTGACGTGACCAACCTTAAAAAGCATCATAATACCTTTAAACTGGAACTGAGGAACAGATTCTCTGCTCTAGTAGGCCTAACTTCAGAAGAAGTGGACATCTCTGAAGTTAACAGAAAAGTAACCAAAGCTCTTATGGGAACGGCAACAAGATTAGCTGGGTCTAAGAACAAGTTGCATGTGAACAAATTAACAGGAAAAACCAAAATGTTGATGCAAGAAAGAAGAGAGATGAGGACAACTAAAGAAGATGTGACTTCCAAAGTGGAATATATAGAGCTATGCAAGACGGTACGAAAAAGTATCACTGAAGACGTAAGGAAAATCAACTGTGAGGGACATCTCAGTAAGGGAAGAAAACAGATTATGGCACTGAGAAAAGAAGATGGTTCTGTAATAAGAAATAGAGGCGAAATTTTGACAAGAGTGAAATATTTCTACTCCAAATTATATGAAAGGGATGATAAATGTACTCCAGACATCATGAAAGGTGCCAGTACCAGAGTTCTTCCAGTCCTCCCAGCAGAAGTTGCACATGCAATCAAAAACATAAAGCGGGGAAAAGCTCCAGGAGAAGATAGAATTACTGTAGACATCATACAAGAAGCAAGTGGAGAAATCGAAACAGTACTCGCCCAAATTTTCACTCGATGCCTTAATGAAGGGATGATTCCTGAGGATTGGAACAATACTACAATGATCTTGCTACATAAAAAAAGGTGACATTGAGGATCTCAGGAACTACAGACCTATCAGCCTCCTATCAGTGTTTTTTTTTTTTTTTTTTTTGAATGGAGGTTTAACGACCACCGTGAGCAACTCAATGGGCTATAAGCAGTCGCCCGTCCCTTATTTAGGGTCACTGGTTCCAGGGAAGGGAGAGAGCCAGTGCCGTAAGACAAACACAACATCCATGCCTCACCGGGATTCGAACCCGGACCCCGTTCGGACGAATGATCAGAGGTCATCGCCTAGACCACTGCGCCACCGGGGCGGCTATATCAGTGGTTTATAAAATCTTCACTAAAGTTCTTTCACACCGCTTGAAGGGAACACTGGACATGGCTCAACCGAGAGAACAAGCTGGATTCAGGAGTGGCTACAGCACAATAGATCATATCCACGTACTGAGAGAACTAATTGAAAGAGCGAGGGAATATGAACTTCCATCGTGCATGGCTTTTATCGATTATGAAAAAGCCTTTGATTCGGTGAAACCATCAGCAGTTGCAATGGCTCTGAAATCCTGCGGTATTGAAGATGCATACATTAATATTACACAAGAGCGCCCGGAAAACGACCCTGACTGATAGAGAAGGAGAGCATTAAAGAAGATCGTTACCCGTAAAAAGAAGACCGCGGCGCCGAAAATTAATGTGGAGCTAAATCTGCATCTCCAGACCATAGTATCAACGAAAACAGTGAGTAGGGAACTGCATAAACAAGATATGCATGGCAGAGCTGCTATTGAAAAACCTCTGGTGACCCGGGGGAATGCACAATGGCGACGGCAGTGGTGCCAGAAGCATACAACCCGAACTGCCGATGCATGGAAGCGTGTAATGTGGTCGGGTGAATCCACATTCACACTATTCCCCACCGCAGAACGTGTTTGCGTGTGGAGAACACCGTCAAAAGTGTACAACCCAGACTGTCTGCTCCCAACAGGGTGGTGGTTCTGTCATGCTCTGGGCGCTTATATCGTGGTTTTCAGCAGGTCCCCTGATCACCTTGAAAGGACGGATGACTGGCAGGACGTATGAAACCATATTGGCCTACCAAGTCCATCCAATGGCTCAGGCATTGTTTCTTGCAGGGGATGTTATCTATCAAGATAACGCCCCAATTCACACAACTCGGAGTGTCTAATCATGGTTTGAGGAACATGAGAACGAACTTTCATACGTTCCTTCGCCTCACCAATCACCAGACTTAAACATCATCGTGCCACTGTTGTCTGTGTTGGAAAACAGAGTAAGATCCCGTTATCCTCCGCCTGCATATCTCAAGGGCCTGGAGCAGTTTCTGCATGAAGAATGGTGTAACATCCCACTAACCACCATCCAGGATTTATATGCGTCCATTCCAAGGAGAATTCAGACAGTTTTGAATGCCAAAAGGTGGTCCCACACCCTATTAGGTATGTAAAACCTTCTTTTCCTAGGTGTTCACATTATTCTGTCCAACCCCTGTACATAGACACGAAACTGAGCAAGAAGAAGGAATTCCAGTTAATGGAAGAAGACTACAAGAGGGAGGCCAGGGCTCCCCAGTACAGATGACGAGATAGTAAAGGCGAGAGTACTGATGTACGGAGTGTTATGTGACGTCAAGATCGCCGTCCCATATGTCTATTTCCATTAATTGCCATAATTTCCTCAAACTGCCGCAAGCACATTTTTTTCAGCGAATTTGTCATTCTTCGTACCTCGTAGATATTCGCACTTTGTGCATTAATTTGAGATATTTGTTGAAACCGAATAAACACTTTAAAGTGCTTGAGCCCGCTGATTCAATAATACTGGTATCCAAAATGAACGTAGCTAACACAAAATCAGGAGTAACGCGAAATCCACAATACAGAGTTTAATGATAGTTGATACGGAGATTATATATTGGGTTGGTGCGAATGAAATGTCCGGCGCGAACGAGCAGTGGAGTCAGGCCCCCACCACAGCGGAATGGAACCACTTACAGGTGTTGCGGGTATTACGTCACAGGGTTACTATAAAAAGCCAACACGTGTGTGAAGAACAAGGTTCAGGCGTGAGTTTTTTGGGCGTAACGTGGCTTGCAAAGGAAACATGCAGACACCGGATTTGAAAGTCATCCTGTATGAATTTAAACTGGGCCATTCTGCAGTAATTTCCGCTCGAAACGTTAACAAAGCGTTTGATGAGAATACAGCCAACGAACGAACCATTCGGCGATGGTTTGTGAAGTTTCGAGGCGGTGATACGGACCTGCAAAACGAAGCACGTGGGCACTGACCTGTTGCTGTTTCTGACGATGTTCTGTTACGTGTGGTTGAAGCGGAGATACGGACCTGCAAAACGAAGCACGTGGGCACTGACCTGTTGCTGTTTCTGACGATGTTCTGTTACGTGTGGTTGAAGCGGAGATACGGACCTGCAAAACGAAGCACGTGGGCACTGACCTGTTGCTGTTTCTGACGATGTTCTGTTACGTGTGGTTGAAGCGGAGATACGGACCTGCAAAACGAAGCACGAGGTCACCGACCTGTTGCTGTTTCTGACGATGTTCTGTTACGTGTGGTTGAAGCGGAGATACGGACCTGCAAAACGAAGCACGTGGTCACCGACCTGTTGCTGTTTCTGACGATGTTCTGTTACGTGTGGTTGAAGCGGAGATACGGACCTGCAAAACGAAGCACGTGGTCACCGACCTGTTGCTGTTTCTGACGATGTTCTGTTACGTGTGGTTGAAGCGGAGATACGGACCTGCAAAACGAAGCACGTGGTCACCGACCTGTTGCTGTTTCTGACGATGTTCTGTTACGTGTATTTGAAGCGGAGATACGGACCTGCAAAACGAAGCACGTGGGCACTGACCTGTTGCTGTTTCTGACGATGTTCTGTTACGTGTGGTTGAAGCGGAGATACGGACCTGCAAAACGAAGCACGTGGGCACTGACCTGTTGCTGTTTCTGACGATGTTCTGTTACGTGTGGTTGAAGCGGAGATACGGACCTGCAAAACGAAGCACGTGGTCACCGACCTGTTGCTGTTTCTGACGATGTTCTGTTACGTGTGGTTGAAGCGGAGATACGGACCTGCAAAACGAAGCACGTGGTCACCGACCTGTTGCTGTTTCTGACGATGTTCTGTTACGTGTGGTTGAAGCGGAGATACGGACCTGCAAAACGAAGCACGTGGTCACCGACCTGTTGCTGTTTCTGACGATGTTCTGTTACGTGTGGTTGAAGCGGAGATACGGACCTGCAAAACGAAGCACGTGGTCACCGACCTGTTGCTGTTTCTGACGATGTTCTGTTACGTGTGGTTGAAGCGGAGATACGGACCTGCAAAACGAAGCACGTGCTCACCGACCTGTTGCTGTTTCTGACGATGTTCTGTTACGTGTGGTTGAAGCGGAGATACGGACCTGCAAAACGAAGCACGTGGTCACCGACCTGTTGCTGTTTCTGATGATGTTCTGTTACGTGTGGTTGAAGCGGAGATACGGACCTGCAAAACGAAGCACGTGGTCACCGACCTGTTGCTGTTTCTGATGATGTTCTGTTACGTGTGGTTGAAGCGGAGATACGGACCTGCAAAACGAAGCACGTGGTCACCGACCTTTTGCTGTTTCTGACGATGTTCTGTTACGTGTGGTTGAAGCGGACCCCCGAAAAACGTATCGTGAGATAGCGGCAGAGGTAGGTGTCCACCACACGACAGTTGTTCCGCGTCTGGCTGCGCTGGGTAAGGTCTAAAAGCTGGACATGTGGCTGTCGCATAAGTTGACAACTGCCGACAAGACTAGGCGTTTGGAAGACTGCACGTCTCTGCTTACCAGGAATAAATAGAAACCTCTACTGCATCGAATCGTCACCTGCGACGAGAAGTGGGTCCTTTAGGACAATCGGAAACGATCTGCACAATGGTTAAGCAAGGCACAGTCTGCTGGACGGCAACCTAAGCCACCCCTACACACCAAGATGATGATGCTCCTTGTCTGGTGGTACACAGCCGGGATAATTCATCGGAGTTTCTTGGCAAGAGGCCAAAATATCACTGCAAAACGTTATTGTGCTGAATTAAACCAGATGCACCGGAAATTTCTGCAGAAACAACCGGCTTTGGTCAACAGACATTGTGTTCTGCTGCTTCAGGACAATGCCCGCTCTCATGTCACACAACGAAAGATACTGACACTAAGTGCCTTGGGCTATGAAGCACAGCTTCATCCTGCCTAATGCTCGGACTTATCTCCGGCAGACTATCGTCTGTTTCGTCGCCTGGATCACTTCCTGTCCGGGAAACAGTTCATGCCGCCCCGGTGGCGCAGTGGTCTAAGCGATGGCCTCTGATCATTCGTCCGAACGGGGTCCGGGTTCGAATCCTGGTCAGGCATGGATGTTGTGTTGGTCTTACGGCACTGGCTCTCTCCCTTCCCTGGAACCAGTGACCCTAAATTAGGGACGGGCGACTGCTTATAGCCCATTCAATTGCTCACGGTGGTCGTTAAACCTTCAATTAAAAAAAAAAGAAACAGTTCACGACAGACAACGAGGTTCAACGTGCAGTTGATGACTTCTTCGGGTCCCAGTCACAAGACTTTTTTCATTCCGGGATCATGTCCTTGCTGGACAGATAGCAACTATTTATTTACAGTATTTATTTATTTATTTATTAGAACTATTTTGCTGTACAATATCACAATACAACACCCAAAAGTACAAACAATATGTCACATAATCTGAGGTTAATAATAACAAGAATATAAAATACACCAATGAAATCAATTTAAGTAAGACAATTTTCCAGTTTTTAACAATATAATTCCCATGTTACGAAGATAAATACTTTACAATATAAAATACAGGAACAAATTCACTCTCAAATGCTGTCAATATGACTAAAACACCTTCAATATCAATTTTAAATGTACAGCAGGGAGCCAGGGAAAAAGGCTAAATTTTTAGCCTGACAAGCCCCTGACCTATGAAATTTAAAAAAAAATATATTTTTTAAGTCCAGTCGAGACAACGAATATGATATTAAAATATGCACTAAATAACACCCGGAAAGCCCAAGACAATAAAAATCTCCCCCCCCCTTTTTTTTATATACAATTTTCAATAAAAAAAACTCAACAATCCCCTGAAAACAGGGTATCGGATCTCAGATCTAATGGTCAATGGAAGTCTATTCCATTCTCGTAGATCCAATACACCAATGCTGTTAAACATTATGCCCGTAAGCGCCGAAGTGACAGCGAACTCTGACTTCCTGCGAGTATCATATGAATGAGTGGCTCTCGACAACACTATCAGATTTAAACATCTTCCTTTATTAATACGTTCGTGAACCATTAACATTAGTCTATATCTGTGCAACTGCTCTACAGTCAATATACGATAACAACGAAATAAAAATTCTGAATGAGCCGAAGAGTTCGACAAACGAACATACCTTCTCTGCAAAACAGACAGTGAGATTTCGTTTTGTAGTTACACCCCAAATCAAGATGCAGTACGACAGCACAGGATAAACAAATGAATAGTACAAGATCAATAGAACTCTAACCGACAGGAAACCCGAGATTCTCGTAATCATACCAACCCTAGATCTAAGGCAAGAGGCCAACTGATCCACCTGGTCATCCCATTTCAAAGATTTATGCAAAACAACTACCAAGAACCTTATTGAGGCCCGATATTCCAATGCCGTGTCGTACAAATGTATCGGACTCAAATCACTATGACCATGCCTAGTACAGGAAAACAGCACACAACCCGTCTTAGCAGCCTTTAATGTAAGAAGGTTACACGCAAACCAACGAATAAACTTCACAATTTCAAGATTTACTCGAGGAATCAGATGCCAAGGGGGATTATTTTGCTTAGGTAAGTTGTCCTACTTTTCCGTTCTCGCCGTCCATGTGCGCTGGTCCTTTGCCGGACATTTCATTCGCACCAACCCAATATATATATATACACTATCTACCAACAAGTAATTGGGTGATAGCAAAGGAAAACGAAGTTTATTCACCTTCAATAGTTGGTGGAGCCTCCACGAGCGGCGATTACAGCTGCGACCCTCCGCGGCATACTCTCAACCAGGCGTTGTACGACCGCTAGCGGTATTTTCTTCCACTCGGCTTGGAGAAGACAGGTCAGTTCCTTCACCGATTTCGGACGGTGGGGGCACCCCTTAAATTGACGCTCCAACTCGTCCCAGAGGTGCTCGATAGGGTTAAGGTCCGGGCTCTGCGCAGGCCAGTCCATTAGATTAATCCCATTGTCACCATACCAAGCCATGGTGGACCTCGCAACATGACAGGTGGCATTGTCATCCTGAAAGTAACATGGGTCCACCCCGTAAAACTGCCACAACGTAGGAAGCGCATGGTCATCCAAAATGGTGCAGTAGGTCTCGGCGTTGAGTCTACCAGGAATTGCGACAAAGGGTCCGGTGGCATACCAGGAGAAACACCCCCATAGCATAATTCTACCGCCGCCGAACTTCACAGTTGGCACAATACATTCCGGCAGGAGGCGTTCTCCAGGCAGACGCCAAACCCAGACCCTGCCATCCGAACGGTAGAGGTTGAACCTTGATTCGTCGCTCCAGAGAACCTGTTTCCACTGTCGACGTTCTTTGCACCACGTTAGCCGAGCAGCGCTATCGGACTTTGTGATCAAAGGCTTGTGGACGGCAGCACGTCCATGATAACCGAGCAGATGGGCTTCCTTACGGATGGTATTCATCGAAAGAACACTCCCGGATGCCTGTTGAAACTCCTCGCGGATGTGGCCCATCGATTTGGTGCGGTTCTTCCGAATTTCTCTGGCCAGCACCCGTCGGTCTCTAACTCCCAGTTTTGTGGGTCTGCCGGTTCGGGGCACATTCCGACAGTCACCTCTCATCTTCCACTTGCCAATCACGTAGGCCACTGTCGATTTTGGGTACTTCAACTCGCTGGATATGTCACGTATGGATCGGCCATTTTTGTGATACCCAACGATTACACCTTTCTCGAAATCAGAGAGCTCCGAACTG
Organism: Macrothele yani; assembly: GCA_039090855.1. Lineage (NCBI taxonomy): Eukaryota > Metazoa > Arthropoda > Arachnida > Araneae > Macrothelidae > Macrothele > Macrothele yani. The sequence continues at coordinate 66,080,919 of CM077016.1, read as the reverse complement.
CGTGGCATCTTGCATGCAACTGGTTGCGTTGTTGTTTCCCATACGATATTTAACGGCGGCGGCCATGAAGTGTATCAGGACCGCAGATATCGTAGATTGAAAGGGTGTCCAATTACTTGTTGGTAGATAGTGTATATCGACAACGCAGCAATACACAACAGAAAACGAATTACATCACCGCATGGGGAGGAAGCATGCGCATGAAAGCATGGCAATCCGAAAGTAATGCAGCAAGTGGCGCGGATTTAGAGGGGCTATTAGGAAGTGTGATTATCCGAACAGCGATACAGCTCGCAGAACGAGCCTTCATGCTGTTTACAAGGCTGTGAACGAGAGTTTGGGGCAATAAGAGCCACTCCTCTACCAAGGCGCGTCGCAGTTCTGGGAGGGAGCTGTCGGCTTGCAATTGCTCTTCCCAGGGCATCTCAGACATGCTTTGTTGGTTTAAGATCCGGAGATCTCGCTGGCCACTCCATCCCGTGAATATCTTGACTCTCCGGGTATTCGTCGATTATCAGAGGCCTATGGAGACGGGCGTTATCGTCCATAAAAAGGAACTTGGGGGGGGGGGAACAGTTCCCCTGAAAAGCCGTACATAGTGCTCTAGGATGTTATCCCTGTAGCGTGCAGCAGTCAGGGTGCTTCCTGGAAACATTGTGCAACGGCGTGCACCCATCCAGCATAGTGGACGATGACCCAACCAGGAGTTCACCACCGTTGTGGTCAATTTCTCGAATGTTGGAGGTAAGATTTCGGTTTCCCGCCTCTCACCAAATGTACACACGTCGAGAATCAGTGTTTCAGACTGATCTTTCTGTGCGATGCGGCCAGTGAGACACAGACCATTTGTCTTCTTGCATACAGACCTCTCTCGTGAAGTCTTCTGTAAACTGTTTGCCTCGATATCGCGGCTCCCGTAGCAGGGGAGGGCTTCAGGGAGGGCTGCCTGACTGTTTTTTTTTTTTTTTTATTGGAGGTTTAACGACCACCGTGAGCAACTCAATGGGCTATAAGCAGTCGCCCGTCCCTAATTTAGGGTCACTGGTTCCAGGGAAGGGAGAGAGCCAGTGCCGTAAGACAAACACAACATCTATGCCTCACCGGGATTCGAACCCGGACCCCTTACGGACGAATGATCAGAGGCCATCGCTTAGACCACTGCGCCACCGGGGCGGCGGCCGCAAGCTATTAGAGACAATTACAGGTAGTCTTGACTTCTTGTGGCTCGTAGGCGTCCTTGTCGCGGCATTCTGGTTTTTTATGGTTTCCTGGAAGTGTCTCCAGAGATTGGAGACCACGTACCGACACATGCAGTTATCTTGCTACCTCAGCTGGTGATTGACCTGCTTCCAATCTACTGATCGTTCCCCACCATAAAAAGTCTTCTAAGCGATGGAGCACAGCCGTTCTTCCACTAACAGTCCAACTCGAGCTTCAATTGTCGCATACTGCTCATAACATTTTTCAAGGTCGCGTGCTGACCAGTTCGATGACGTACGGTCGTCATTTGCATATTTCCATAGAAGCTAGCACAATGTTTTTTGGGTATGTTGATTTAGCGTTTTCCCTCACACATGTCTCTGAAAAATATTTACAATTGGTTATATCGTTTTGGACATATTCTCAAATTTGTTTTTGTCACGTTAATTTTGGACACCAGTGTAGTTACCACAGAAAAAAGCTAAAGGTAAATGATTTCAGACATTAGTTATGATCCAGCGATTCACCTTAGTGTTATAAGGGACTATTATGCAGTGTAAGTCTTTTTTCCTGCACGTGATGCCATTTTTATAGATGACAACACAGTAGCACATCTCAAGAATAGTTTGAAGAGCACGAGGAGGACTTTCACCAATCTCCCCTGGCCTCCACAGTACTCTGATCTCAGTCATATTGAAAATGAGTTAGACCTGCTGTAACGAGTTATTCGTCTGTGATGCCCTCCAGTGGCGGATTGGCTCACAGGGACGTTTCCCGGTGGACCACTAGAGAAATGACCCACTTTCTTGTATTATCTTTGTCTGGATTTTTTTGGAAAGAACGAATAATTATTTTGGTACTTATGAATAAGAATCTTTAACTGTATTTGAGCTTTATGTTATCTGTTTTAAACGTTATTGCCTTTAAAAAAATTGGCGTTTGCCCTAAAATGACAAAGCGAAATTCTCTCTACTTCAGTGAAAAATTTGCCACCGGACAAAGCACGCTGTTATAAATAAATTAAGCTAACTACGGTTAAGCGTAGGATGTTGGACTTTGAGCCAAGGCGACATTGGCAGGCCCTACATTCCTTTTGGCACTAGTAACAATTTTGATAGTCCATCATCCCCATACCCTTATCTACGTACAGACATAGAGCAGAAAGAGATTCTCCGGCACACATGTTTAGAAATCCGTGTCCCACTCACGTCTATTTTAAAAGAAACAACGATTTATATACCGGTACTGGTTCATGGATCACAATTGCAGTTCACGAGTCAAAATAATGGTTAGACTTTAAAAAGGCGTCCATCCGAAACGTTGTTTGAATTCCGTTGCGCAGTAGACGATCAGTGACCAAATACACAGGGTGATTCAGCTAAGCGTGTACAAACTTCGAGGGGGGGATAGGTTGCACAAAGACAAATCGGAATCATATAGCAATGCAGGGTCGCAAACGCCATCTTCATGCGGTAGATGGCGTTGTTCGGCCGCGAGACTGCTCGTACGTTCTTTCAGGATACCGTCATTTACACAGGAAGGTTGCTTCAATGCACATAACGCGCATGTATGGGCAGTGGGGAACCCCCATGCTGTACGACCACGTGCAGCAAAAAACCGTTTCGCTGTTAATGTTTGGGCCGGCATTGTCGGGGCCACTTAATCGGCCATACCTCATGCCTCCTCGTCTGGACGGAAGGAGTTACCGGATATTTCTGAAGGACGTTTTGCCAGAGCTATTGGACGAACAACAGGTCCCTCAGTCGCTGGGCTGTGCAATGTGGTTCCAGCACGATGGGGCCCCCGCCCATTTCAGCAATGACGTTAGTCATTACTTTAACATGACATTTGGAAATCAGTGGATCGGGCGTGGTGGTCCCGTTCATTGGCCTGCAAGATCGCCGGATTTAACATGTCTTGATTACTTCTTCTGGGGTTACATCAAAGGACAGGTGTATGACACCCTAGTTGAAAGTGATGAGGACCTTGTGGCACGCATCTCTGTAGCTGCTTCGGAAGTCCGAGACACGCCAGGAATTTTCGAACATGTACGTGACTCCATGCGCCGACGATGTCAAGCGTATATTGCAGCTTTGAATACCTTCTGTAACCTCAATGCATTTCGCAAATGTCTTGTGAGTAATAAAACGCATTTTGTTCTCTTATGTGCTGCTCCTTCATTTCTCGTCCTCTCTGTACACTAGCACATGAAGATGACTTTTCCGAACCTGCATTGCTATGTGATTCCGATTTGTCTTTGTGCAACCTACAACTCCCAGAAGTTTGTACACGCTTAGCTGAATCACCCTGTATACAATTATCTGGTACAACCCCGTTCTGAGCATGGTTTGATATGCTACATTCTATCATGAGTGGATTTTTAAAATTCTTTCACCCTTAAATTGCTGTTAAAATTTGTTTACGACTGAATTAGTTGTACAATGCACATTTCAGAAACACATATCTCCTGTGGGTACGTGTGTTTCTGTATTTCAGAAACACATATCTCCTGTGGGTACGTGTGTTTCTGTAGTGGACCACAAAACTAAAATTCCCGGCCTGGTTTCGTCTACCCAACCCGCCCCTGATGTCTTCTCTTCCGTCAACACTGGCCGAGTCACGCGCTATCTTACTGCAGTAATGGCATTCTTTGGACGAAAACGAGCTTAAGCATACACACATACACACATATATATATATATACACACTGAGTGGCCACTTTATTATGACCAGCCCCTCACCTCAGTACTTCGTTGGGCCACCTTTTGCCTTTATTACTGCGTCGATTCTTCGTGGCATGGACTACACGAGATGTTGATAGGTGGTTTGTGGAATCTGAGACCATGCTTGATGAATAGCACTTTCCAGGAGTGTGAGATTGCAGGGTTGTTGATCCAGCTGTCTGATGGCTCGTTCAACTTCATCCCACAAATTCTCAATGGGGTTGAGATCTGGAGATTGTGGGGGCCACCTAAGCAAAGTAAACTCACCGGCATGTTCCTGAAACCAATCCTGTACAGTACGAGCACTATGGCAGGACACATTATCTTGTTGAAAGTAGCCATCGCCATTGGGATAAACCATCCACATGACAGGATGCACTTGGTTCGCAACGATGTTTAGATATGATGTGCCAGTCAGACGTTGATCAATACGAATTAAAGGGCCCAAAGCATGCCAGGAAAACATTCCCCAAACCATAACGTTGCCTCCACTATATTGAAGGGTTGTAGCAATGCATTTGGGGTCCATGATTTCGTGCTGTTTCCGCCAAATTCTCACTCGGACATCGGCATGGTGCAACTGAAAATATGATTCATCAGACCACATAATTTGTTTCCAATTATCGACTGTCCAATCCTTGTGCTCCTGTGCGAACTGGAGACGTTTTCTCTTGTTAACTGCAGACAGCAAAATTGTTCGAACAGGCCTTCGGCTTCCATATCCCATCCGATGCAGTGTACCGCGAACAGTGAGTGCAGAGATCATTTGAGGGGATCCTTGATTAAGATGGTCTATAATTCGCTGCACTGTTGCCCTTCTGTTGTCTGTTACCAGTCTGGACACTCTCCGTTCCGCCTGAGATGTCATTAGTCGATGACGACCACACGTTGCACGTAGAGACCCAATTTTTTGGCTGACAGTCCAGTCTTTAAACACTTTAACAACAGCTGCTCTGGAACATTTCACGAATGCGGCGGTTTCGGTGATACTCGCTCCATGGCTCCGAGCTCCTACAATCATCCCACGTTGAAAGTCCGTCAAATCGCATTTTTTACCCATCTCGTCACCCAAAAATCCCTTCTACGAATGTCGCAAGCACCAAGCTTTGCCTTTTTATACTAGCCTCGCCCTCTGGCGGCAACAGCGCTCATTTGCTTAAAACTGTCAGGTGGTCATAATAAAGTGGCCACTCAGTGTGTATATATATATATTTCGGCAAAGTTGTGTTGCATTTCGTATTAAGTTTTTAATTACAGCAAAAAACAAGAGAGATGACACCGAATTTTTGGATGTAATAAGCATGTCTTTTGAATCCATTCTGACGCGAATTAAATGCATCAAAGCTATTCAAAGTCAAGTTTTATCGGTTTGGAAAACAATCAACCGGTTCCAACAATCGATAAGACATCCAGAAATAGAATCGTCTACTTAGTTCCACCAGCGGCTAAAAAGCGCATGTTACAAAAATTAACAAATGGCGAACAAAAACTTTGTCTCTGGTACCTTCCGTGTACTATGAGAGAGATATCAAAATGAAACAGTTAAGAGGAGAAATATGGAAGGAAACACGATATAAGTATACGTGTACTAGCGAAAGATTTTGCATAAAGGAAAAGTTGAATATAGGAGGAAATTATTCTTCATGGAAAAAGCTATGCTAAAGGAAAATAATTTTTCAAATACGTCTCCCGGGAGCAGAGATAGCGGAAAAAAAGAAAAAAGAAAAAAAGGTTTCGACCTTTACGCAGCTAGCGGGAAATCTTTGCGTTATTTAAAGAGCATAATGCTCCACACCTCTATTGTAGCGAATGACATACAGTAAAAAAGAAATTTCTCAATAGCGTTTTTTAATAGCGGCGATACAGCTGCAAACTGAAGTACAGAAACACCACACACCGACAGAACTGTGAACTACAAAATTCCTCATATACTAGCCTAAAGTGTTGTACAAGGTAAATGGCCTCCAGTGTTAAAAGAATTTTTTAAATCGCACATGTAAAAGCAGTGATATTGAGAAAGACGCATTAAGCATTTGCGCCCCTAGCGGCGAAATTGTGCACTATTTTGGAAAGAAAATACATATACAGAGTTTGCATAGTTAGTAGTATATGACCGAAGAAATTTTTTTTCCATCGGGTTTTTAGTCCCGTAGATATTGTTGTAAACGGAAACGTGAACTTGCGTCCTCTGGTGGCAGACTTGTGCGCTGAGAAAAATTTGAAATTATATGAGAAACATTTCGCAGCGGAAACGCTCTGCAACAAAGAAAGAATTTTTCCAATCGGACTCTTAGAAGCAAAGATATCGACAAAAGTAAGATATGCGTTTACGTCCCCTGGCGGAAAAACCATGCATTATTTTAAGAAGAAAATATTCTCAGATGGTTCTTCGATGTGAGCGGTATTGCTCCACGAAAGAATTTTTTCAATCTAGTTTTCAGGAGCTCAAATGTTGCTGCAAATACATAAGACGTGGAAATTAACGCTTACGTCCACTGGTGGCCAAACAATTCATCAAATATTAGAAATTATATGCAAAGCATTTACCATTAGGAGCTGTATCCGGTGCAGAAAAAGTTTTCAAATCGGAGTTTTAGAAGCAGAGATATCGAGGAAAACGCAATTTACCTTTATGCTCCATAGCGGAAAGTCTATGCGTTACTTGAAAATTTTGAAATTATATGAGAAACATTTTACACCGGAAACGCTATCTAACAAAGGAGGAATTTTTCAAATCCGACTCTTAGAAGCAGAGATATTGACAGAAATAAAATATACATCTACGCCCCCTGGCGGAAAAACCATGCATTATTTTAAGAAGAAAATATTCTCATGAGCGGTATCGGTTCACGAAAGAATTTTTTCAATCAACCTTTTAGAAGCTCAGATTTTGCTGCAAATACCTACGAAGCAGAAATTAACACTTACGTCCCCTGTCCCCTGGTGGCCAAACCATATTTTATAAAAAATAGAAATTACAATCAAAAGATTTCCTACCAGCAACTATATCCGGTGCAGGAAGAATTTTTCAAATCTGAGTTTTAGAAGCCGAGATATCGGGGAAAGCGCAATTTAACTTTACTGCCCCTAGCGGAAGTCTATGAATTACTTGAAAATTTTGATATTATATGAAAAACATGTCGCAGCAGAAACTATCCAATAAAGAAGAAATACTTCAAATCGGACCAAAGAAGCAGAGATATTGACAAAAATAAGATATACATCTACGCCCCCTGGAGGAAAAACCATGTATTATTTTAAGAAGAAAATATTCCGAAAGGGTTTACCGACGTGAGTAGTATCGGTCCACGAAAGAATTTTTTTCAATGGAGATTTTAGAAGCTCAGATTTTGCTGCAAATACATCAGAAGCGGAAATTAACGCTTACGCCCCCTGGTGGCTAAACAATTTTATACCAAAAATTAGAAAATATATGCAAAAGATTTCCCATCAGAAGCTGTATTCGCTTCAGAAAGAATTTCTCAAATCCGAGTTTTAAAAGCAGAGATATCGGAGGGAAACGTAATTCAATTTTACGCCCCCTAGAGGAAAATCTATGCGCTACTTGAAAAAGTGACTATACCTAAAATAATCTTTGACATGAATGGAATCGAAAGGTAAAAGAATTTCTTGAACTGGATGTTTAGAAGCAAATATATGGAATAAAATGTATTTTGAATTCGATATCATATGCATTTACGCCCTCTAGCGGCGAAATTGTTCATCGTAAAAAAAAAAAAAGCGAAATAAAGGATCGTTCGCACATTTCGAGCTTCCTAATGTAAAAAGAATTTTTCAAATCGGACAATTAGTTGCAGAGATATGGTGTCTACAGACGGACGGACAAACCGATAACATAAGCACGATCTTTTTTTTTACAAAAGACGTGCTAAAAAGCAGTTCTTTTTAGCATTGCAAATTTTAATTAATGAGTCTCAAATATGTTTCCTTCGGAAATTTCCAAATGCACACGAGATCGTGTTTATTTAACTCGTAAACAACGGCTAAATACAAAATTTGTGTGGTAGAACAACTGTCAGAAACATCGTTTCGGAATAAAAATTTTAGTGAGTAAACCGACGTAAAAATTTGTAAAAAATCTGAACTGTATACCAAGCGGCGAAAATAAACGAAGTATTTGAATTCGGCGAAGAAGCGATATTTTTGTGCGATACACCAATCTGCTTGAAATTATTAACAACTTTTTTTTCTTCATGGTGTTTGCATTTTTGTCGCAAATTAAAAGGAATACATACAGGGAATAACATGAATCGGAGGACATGTATATAAATAGGAGCCACGCACATGTTTTTGTAAAGCTTCCACAGAGATTTCTTGCTGACTTAACATTTTTTTTTTTTCTGATGTCAATGAGACATCTCCCCGATGGGTTCCTTTCACTGAGCTGTGCTTTTATCAGACTCAGTAACGAAGATTCGACACACGCTTTCGTTAACGAGCAGAATTAGGCACTTTTTTTTTCTCAGTTTACCCCCACCTTCGCATCCTCGCACGTGGTTGGCAATAGCATCTTCATTACTACCGTACATAGAAGAAACTGTCTCATTTGTTTCCTCTTTGCAGCAGAGTGCTTAGGAAAAAAAAATACAATATTGAAAAATGCGTTCTGAACTCCTCAAGAGAAAGAAAAAAAAAAAGACTTACCTAACGTAACATTCTAAATGCCATAAGATATTAACAACAACAACAACAAAAACAGCTACATATTTAATCGAAAATCCACCGTCGGAACTAATGACTATTGCCTTCATTATCAATACATTTTTGGTTCCCGCTCGATAAAACTTCGCAGGCGTGCAGGCAAAAAATGGAGGGATGCCTTTCTGAATGTCTTTCCACTTACTGAAAAGTTTCACCATCGATATACTACTGGAAAATAGGGAATACGTGAAAGCAGGTCATTCCATATTTCCCAGGCTCTTTAATGCCACATTTCAAAATGTCATTCAATCACTGAACTGGAAAGACAAGGGGATAAAGATCAATTAAGATTATTTAATCAACCTTCGTTTTGCTGACGACACTAAGATTTGCTAGCCCCAGGTTGAAATACAGGATGTCCCATAAAGGTGTAACTAATTTTAAATAATCATAACAGTTTCAATATAAATCATCTCAATACACAATTTGTGTTAATTGACAGAACAGATCATGAAGTTTTATAGACATTCGACTTGGGCACCATTTGCCACCCGAACAATGTCTAAACGGTATTCCAGTTCCAACCATGTTCGTTCGAGAATGTCCGTATTAACTTTCTGCTGTGCGTGTGTAATCCTCCTCTTTAGGTCAGTAATGTCTGCAACAGGGATGCTGTAAACCTCACCCTTGATTAATCCCCATAAAAAAAAGTAACAAGGTGTTAAGTTCGGTGAACTTGGGGGCCATGCAATGGGACCACCATGCCCAATCCATCGATTGGGAAATTTGGTATCCAGAGACCTCTTCACAGTCAAATCCCAATTAGGTGGCACCCCATCTTGTTGGAAAATGACCGGAGTTGCAAGTTCTTCCAACTGGGAATACACAAACTGCTCAATCATGTCCAGGTAATTATCAGCTCTCACGGTAGCTTCCTGTAAGAAAAAGGGTCCAACAACACGGTCAACAATCATGCCATACCAAACATTCACTTTGGGGCTAGCATGTTCATGTTCCATTGTGCAATGCGGGTCTTCAGTTCCCCCAAATTCTTACATTCTGTTTATTAACCTTTCCAGAAACATAGAAAGTGCACCCATCCGAGAAACAGATTTGTCTCAGGGAAGATTCAGCACTTGCAATGTTCTCCAACATCTCTTCAGCAGACTATTTACGTTTCACATGATCATCTGGGGTTATGTGATGGGTTATCTGCAGTTTATACGGGTGCATTTCCAATCTCTGACGTAACACTCTGTGCACTGACGACTTGGGGATGGCCAGCTATCGTGCTGCTTGTCCGATTGACGTTCGAGAGCTACGAGTGAATGTTTGTCTCACAACCTCCTCCCTTTCTGGAACCAGCGATGGTCGTCCAGGGCTTTTCTTTTAAGGGCGGTAACAGTTTCCTTGAATGACTTGTACCACTTTCTAATGCTGTTACATGTGGGCGGTTTGCTCCCATATTTTGTTCTGAAATTCCGCTGAACTTGCGTCGCGGATTGGGTTTTAATAAACCACTCCACAATCTGTGCTTTCGTCGCAGGATCCATTGGGTACACTTCTAGAAAATTTGAGGGTATTTCTTACCACCTGTAGCAAACAGAATGCTGATATTAGTTTTGTATCCAAAGTTATCATTCGAAATTGGTTACACCTTTTTGGGATACCCGTATAGTTGTAAATATGTATGCCTATGCACATTTTCACGCGATCAGCAGAATTACAACAGGCTAAGTGCATTGTATCTGTCTTGTGTGGAGGGGATTATCTCCAGGGCACGTTAAGGAGGGAAAGCCAAGTTTAAGGGTGTGACAGATAGCCCCCACAGGAGATTAACTCGGGAAATCCGATAGTAGAGAGTTTTTCTCTGCAGTTTTAAGAGAGAACGGACACTTGACTTTTGGGAGTGGAAGAGAACAGACAGAACTGGAGTGTTTTGAAGAGAGTGGTCGGGTCTGTGTGTTGACGTCGGGAACGATTTGTTTCCGGAGAGCGGTCGATATTGCGTCGCGTAGTTGCAACGGCGGTTTACGGGGAAACAAGAGGTTCGGGTCGACGGCTGTTAGCACTGACGGGCACGAATTCAAAGGAAACATTCCATTAACCATCCCTGGAGAAATCCCAAGCCACACAGTTTTAGCGAAATAAGCTGTTAGTTTTTTGGTTATTGTTAAAAAAAAAAAAAAATAAGGGCCTGAATTCTATTTTTCTTTGATGTGTGTAATTCTGCCTTTGAAAATGAACCAAAACAAAATTATGTGACGGTTCACGCTGGATCGGGTCTATGATGAGTAAGAGCTAGAAAGGAGTGAGGGTCGTTACAGACATAGTCATTTTTGCAAGTATCTCCTCAGAGCTGCAGAGTATCATCCGGGAATTTTCTAACAAGAGTAAAGAAGTGGAATTAAGAATAGATTTACAAAAAAAAAAAAAAAAAAAAAAAAAATGATGTACGATGCTCAGTGACGTATATTAGCTTTCAATTATTGAAGTTTCTAAATTCCATATCATTAACGTTTTATGGCATTTTAATGATTCAAATTCTTCGGAACCTACTGGTATTTTCCGTAAAAACAAAATTATTGCCTGTTACACAAGTGTGCAAGTTGCAATTAAAATGTATCTGATTGCCCTAGTTTTATGACAATGCAAAGTACTACAAAACACTTACGCCAAAGTTAATTACATTGTGTAAATTTTATTCCTCTGAAGAACTAAGCCCCCCCCCCTCCCAACCCACCCCAGCTTCTTTGAATTGTTTAATGATCACACACACAAAGCACGTAATCGCCGTGTGACAATATCTAGTGGCCTTTTCCAATTTAGAGCAAAATACAGGACAAAAGTGAGCAAATAAAATACATTTAAGAATTGTGGGCCCCAAAGAGAAACTATTTAAAGTACCTACTCTTGAATATAAAAAACACAATGTTAAAAAGTTTGACAAAAGTACATTTGTTTTCGCTTGTCTCTAATAAACAATGACACAGGTCGCCGTTTCTTAATAGTAGCAAAGAACACCTTTTAGTTCATTATATTCTGAAGGATGCGTAGTTATGTGCACGGCCTGATTTACCGGAGGGCATCTGGGGCACGTGCCCAGGGCGCTGACCATTGTGGGGCCCCCAAAATATTGTTATATGTCACTTGTTTTTTGTTGTTGTTTGGAGGTTTAACGACCACCGTGGGCAAACTCAGTGGGCTATAAGCAGTCGCCCGTCCCTATTGTAGGGTCACTTGTTCCAGGAAAGGGAGAGAGCCAGTGCCGTAATACAAACACAACATCCATGCCCCCTGGATTCGAACCCAGACCTCTTTCGGGCGAATGATCAGAGGCCACCGCTTAGACCACTGCGCCACCGGGAGGGGGAGGGAGGGGCTTACTTGCTTTGCATCAAACTGATTCGCAATGTTCATCTACTGAAAAAAAGTTAAAATGGTAATTTCAGAATTGTACGTTGAAACACATGGAAATATGACTTACAATTTCCACAAATAAATAGAACACCATATTACTGACAAATTATTGTCTTAATCTGCCAATAATAAGTAACCTGTCCACAATCATACATGCATTCACATAACGTGGGGGAGGGGGAGGTGCTGAAATCCTCTTGCCCAGGGCCCCAAACTGTCTAAGTCGGTCCCTGGTTATGTGCAAACAACTGTAATATATCCTGATTGGTATAAAAATTATCCTCATTGGTATAAAAATTTAACTGATTGAACTGATGTTTCTTTCACATTCTCTTCTTATTGCACATGTGTAGGAACTATTGCAAAAAAGGGGCTTCAAAGTCCTGTAGAATAGCTGCTTTCTCGTCACCCAGTTTTTATTCACTCTAAAACTGCGAAAATGTTTTAAGATTTTACTTAATTACTGAAGAAAAAAAAGAACTACCAAAAATAGCTTTTCTTTTCAATGCTTCGGTCTAAGCTGCCGCCAAAATTTCTGGCTATTTCTTTAACCATGCAGTTACATACGAAGTTTCCGCAATTCCGCAAAAGAAAATAAAAAAAATGTAAAATGTTTTTACTGAGGCTAAAGACCCTCTTAGTCGTGAGGTCCTAACGCAATGCGGAGGTTATCAGTACGCCCCTGACGATGTTTTTACAAGAACTAAATATTTAGAGCTTGATGAGGCAACTCAAGCTCTAAATATTTAGTTCTTGTAAAAGCAAACTCAAACGAGGTTCACGTCGAAGAAGTTAATAAGGGTAATAAACTTGGCTGGAGAACTTTTGGAAGAAACGGCAGTATTTTCAAGATCAATTTACCATTACGTCGGAAAGAAAAAGTGCTTAATGTATTCTTGCAGTTCTTCCTTACTGATCAGAGGCATGGATCTTAACTGAAATATACAGGGTGATTCAGAAATGTTGGTCATAAATAAAAATATAGGTAGTACTCTTCGAAACAAATAAAAAAGGCTTAGTCAATATAGGTCCGGAAACGAACCGTTTCCGAAATAGACATTTTATTGCAGGGTTTCCAGAGGTAATGTGAAGTTGTTTTTCTCCAGTTGTCAGCTATTTCGTTAGTCTTTGCACTTCTGAGGAAGAAATCGGGAGGGCTGAATTGTTTGAGGGAACGGTTAGACCCCCAAACTTGCCCCTCCCCGAAAGTGCCCCCTAGACTACCCCCCCCAAGGAAAAACAAACCAATACTTTAGAGATCCTGGGGACAGTGAAGGGGATTATTTTTGGAAGGGGGTGGGTTCAGCGTCCCAACTTTCAGTCCAAGAACAAATGATTCTGAGATGTCTCCCGCGGCAGCTCCCCAAATACAACAAATACAACACAAATAAACTGTGGGGAGAAACCAACGTTACAAATGGTAACCCTGCATGATGTAAAAACGGCAAACATGTACAAATACGGACAGAAGTGTCACGGTGGGTGCTTACCTTCACAACAAATGTTCAAAACGTCCTCCGTTTGCTTCGATACAGGCCTACAAGCAGTCTTCTTCTCAGCGAGACGCGCATTCGTTCAAATATGCCTGGGTTGTGAATGATTTCTGTGCTGGTGGGGGCTTTTGGATTGCCCCGCGTCATTATTAGTAATAAGGGTAATCACTCGAATCTCAAAAACTATGGTTTCCCAGTATTAGAGAAAACACAGGCTCGCTATTCGAGGATGGGCGTTGTGTTTCACCCAGCCGACGTTCCGTGTATCGGGGTCCGCTGAGTGCCGCAATGTTTTAAAGTAATCGTCTAGCTTTTCATTTCTTTTTGAATAATTCGTTAACTTACAAATTTTGATTTGTTTACTAGCACTGATGCGTAAGTTACTCAGTATTGCACTGGAGGATTTTTCTGAACATTCATCCCAATTCATTTATTCACACATCCAACACTCAATCGTTATTAACCTTTTTTCTTTTCTTTACAAAATTGTACACTCAAATGAAATGTAGCCGACTCATAATAACGGGAAAATAAAATATGTTTATTTTTGCCTGATGAAGGCTTGAAATCTAGTAAAATATACACTCATTCATATGAAAATGTTTGAAGACCCTTTTAGAAAAATTATTTGTTTAAAGGTTAACTTTAATTTTTCATTTTCATATAATATAATTCTGAAATACTTCGAAACATAATTTACTAAAAAAATGATTCCCTATATTACACAATTTCCTGCTCTGATCAATGGTATTTACTTTACTCAACCATTTCATTATTCTTCTATTTCTGCCCTACTTTTCTCAGCATTAGTTTAGAGCTGGTTTTACTTTCAACCTTAACTTAGTCTATTTCTGCCCTACTTTTCTCAGCATTAATTTAGAGCTGGTTTTACTTTCAACCTTAACTTAGTCTACTATGCTCTTCTTAAATTTTCGGTTCAACATACTAATTATGTAAACAAGAGGAAACATGAATGTCGGATTATCCTACCTTCTATCCCACGATGAGGGCTGGAATATCATTCTAGCGAAGTCTTTATGCTATCTCCTCTCTTCCTGACGTATTCATGCCGACTCTGACTTCTGTCATCCTTCTTTCGAAGTATTCATGCCGACTGTTATAATTCTGTCATCCCTCTTTCGAAGTATTCATGCCGACTGATATAATTCTCTCATCCCTCTTTCGAAGTATTCATGCCGACTGATATAATTCTGTCATCCCTCTTCCGAAGTATTCATGCCGACTGTTATAATTCTCTCGCTCCTCTTCCTGTCCTACCAAAAATTTGTTCTTCCCGGATCCTCCTACCAATTTACAGATTGGTCAAACAATTATCATTTCCCGATCTGATTTGCTCTGGGTTTCCCGCCATTTCTCTGACTTGCCATCCTTCGCCCCGTCCAAAATCTGTGTCCGCCCTCAAATTCTAGGAACTTCGTTGCCTACGGATCTCTGAGGTCGTAAATCTTACTATCATAAAACTGCTATAGTTTTCCTTGGCTTGGCGTCAAGCTATTCTTTTCTTCCAGACTTGGTGCATCAAATCTCAAGACGACTGGCGCCGAGCTCCAATAAAATGTCTACCCGCTATTTTTCGGACTTGCATTACTTCGCCTTACCCAATATTGCTGGCTCGTAGCAGTTAGGGAAAGGATGCCCCGCGGTCCCATGCCACAGCAACGGACTGCTGGAAGCCCTTCGACTCTGAGAGAAAGAGAGAGAGGGTGGGGTGGGGGTGAAGGGGAAGAGCGGTACTTTCCTGACCTTCCTAGGCGCGAACCCACGGAAGAAATCTAAGGGGAAAATTAAATTGTGAAATGCAGAGCGTCTGAAGAGCGTGAAGTTTATAAAATCCTTATTTTAATAATTCTTACACCAGCTCCCCAAAATCTCTCCCATTCATTTGATTATTTTTTTTTTTTCCATTTCTTTTCCGCTTTTCCGATTACTTCTCAATTTCCAATACAGTGAAAAGGTGCACACTCGCTCCCGAGTGATGCAACATTATCTCCCTTCGCAGACTGAAAGACTGAAATCAGGGCAAGAAGACCCTGAGTTAGAATATCCCGTCTTCATTATTTCTGCCGATGCCCTACGTTGATCAGAGCAAGTAAATAACATAATCACATACATCACACTGCAATACATAAATGCACAAATTTTAGAGTTAAATGACTATAAAGAATGGTTATTAGGGTCTTGCATAAATAATTGAAATATATGTACAGGTAGTCACTTTTTTTTTTTTTTTATTAGTAATTGACGATGACAAGTAACACACTGCTTAGGTATGAATCATCTAAAAAGTGTTTTTTTTTTTTTCATGAACGCACCATGCGCTTATCAGCATCGCACAACAATTAGAGTAGTGTTTTTTTTTCTTTCACTTTATCTGGTGCTCAGATTCAGCACAGAATTCGAAATCAGTGGACACTATGGTCACACTTGGAATGTCACACCACCTATTCCATAAATTCCAGGATAAGTGTACTTCACAGTTTTATAATACAATGTCCAAGACCACCACATTGAGTGGTCCGAGGTAACGTCATCTCCGTTGCTCAGTTCCACACAGGATACACGAAATTGTCCGCTCCAGTCACTCTGAGTAACATTTGCCGTATTCCGTCCGTACCTTCCCGCAGTTCGTTGATCAGTTTGAATGCAGCGACGGTTGTTCAGTTCGAATGAAGCGTCGGTAACTTCAAGTGCCGCTGAAGTTCCTGGTTAATGTTATTTGCACAAATTTATAGCACTCGCTCCTTCAGGCGAAGCCTTTTTACGAAACCCGCAGACAGTATATCGTCTACACCAATGACATAGAGGTCCTTTATACCTCCATAAATAGCAGTAACAACGCGAACTGATGCTGCCAACACTACATAGTTCATGCACTGTTGATTCCGAACGGCTTGCACAACACTATTATCGTAATATTTCTACTGGAAGCTCCTTCTTTCGACGCTTTTCCGTCCTCGGATATTGACTGTCAGAGGAAAGAAAATTTTCCTCTTTTCTTTTCGCTGCGTCCAGAGTCCTGGCAGACTCACTGCGCTTTGTACGCAAATTCCACTGAGAGGATGAGATCACTCACTTTCACAAGTCCCTTTGTCATCTCTCTGTGGCGCTTCCACTGTCCCCACAATAGTGGTAGGAATGCTCACACTCTGGAGAATGGATTCTTTCATTCATAAGCAATGTCTGTCAAAGGGCATTGTCCCACAGGAATGTATATTTAGTGTTCTTTTCTCTTTTTTTTTTTCACAGCAGCAGTCCGAATACCTCGACACGGACAGCTATTGGGATGAAGCTGCTATATGTGTCTGCACATAGTCTCTGCTTTGCATGTAGCCACTACTCTGGTTATTGCTGACCTAGCCCTGTAAAAAAAACTTCAGCATAGAAATAGGACACTCCGCCATTCGGTTCCTCTTTTTTTTTTTTTTTTTTTCTCGATTATTGTTAGAATTATGCCTAATCTGTTTAACCTTTCCTTCTGGAAATCAGTATGAGCATAGTAGAACAAGCTTATATCAAACTAACACATATCTTTTTTTTTTTTTTTTTTTTCTTTTCTTCGTGAATCCGTGGATTCTTAACATTACCTTGGCGCACGGCCACTAATCTCCTCGTTTTGACTCGGCTCTCCTTTTCTCTTTGCTTCTATTTTATTTTATTCACTTATTTCTTTTTATTATTATTATTATTATTATATATATTGTATTTTATTTTTCTTTTATCCTTTCATGTAAGTGTGCATTTTTGCGATTACGATTATAAGGAAATGACAAGAAATTTCGATGCTCTATAATTAAGCCAAAATCACTCAATCATTCACACACACACATCCATTTCACACATCACCTTCACCTAAACAAAATTTTATTCCTGAAACTCCCATCGTCGGCGCGCAGAATGTACACGACCATGCTTCCGAATCAACACTGAATTTTCGCATAAGACACTATTTCTTCCATTTAACTACTTTCCCCTTTTGTGATTTATACTTTTACTTTAAAATATTCTCCCTTATTTGTTCTACTAACTGCTTAAGTGTTTTAGCCCTCTACATCGATTTCGCTCTAAACACCCTTTTCTTTAGCTGGGTCTGAGAGAAACCCCTTGCTTGCGTTCGGGGTCATATGAAGTCACCCCTTTCGCTCAGGTACTCACGCCAAAAGCTGGGAGTCAATCTTGACCTTTCCACCCAAGGTTATTACAACCCGTTTCCTGCTTGCCTTTTCTGGTCCATTGGGCTTGGGGGGTAGGAACGATAGGAATTACTTCCGTTTCCTGTTTTTACTCCTTCGCTCCAGAAAGGAAGCCCCGTTGACTCTGCCACGCTTTTTTTTTTTTCTTCATTCTTCTAAAAGACACGCCGCATGGTCTTACGCTCTTGTACATTATGGTCAGATACCCTTTGCCAAAGTGCCTTGACCATAATGTCACCCAATATATTTTTTTTTCTTTCTACCCTATTTCCCTTACACATGTTTTTTTTTTTTTTTTTTTTTCAGCTACATTATTTGGATTACACTGGATACACACAAGGTAAGTGAACCTTTATTTTTCGTAGGGTATCCCAGGCGTGCTCCGAATTATTATCTCTCCCATTCATTATTCTTAGCCTAGCGAAACCACTATTTTCGGCTTAACTGCCCTAAGCAAATCTCCCAAAAGGTAATACTCTCCTGATATCCTCTACTCACGTGCTTGCCAAGAAAATTACTAATTTGTTTTACAATACCGAGAATATATATCATTACTGAACTGATTGAAGAATCAGCGATGAATTATTCATTCGCTACTGTAAACTGCGAAATGCTGTCGAGAGTTGACATCGCTAACTATTCTTACTATCCTTACTACTCAAAATTGATATGCAACTGAATGTGCTAACTTTTAATAAGTATTGGTGACGATTATTATTCTATTATATAAGTGCCTCCCACAGCAGAATGTCCATCTAATAAAATTCCGAACACTACGGATACTACTCTGATGCGAATTACTGCTATTACCTGTATTCTTATCTAGGTAACTGAAATTTACGCATAAATAAGTTGATACTACTTAACCTATTTGGACGATTATGTTAATCAATAATCAACGTAGCGAACATAATTTTAACCTGAAAGCACTGAACTCAATCATTTTTCTCCTGCAACTAAAGTACCTAAACTATTCCTGGCTGATGAGTACTTGCCTTTCACGCAATCAATATATGCACTGATAGAACTGTTGGCTATTCAAAGTTACACCTTCCCAATTTATCGCATGAGAATTAACAATTACAAGTGATATACGCAGTGAATTAGAAGAAATATACCTGAAGTAAAGTGACAATTATCGTAAAGTGTGAACAAATCATTAACATTATTTGCAAAAATGTTTTCAGAGGAAAAAAAAATATTTTCTCTAAATTTTATCCCACAAGTTACCCAACCTTTACGAATGCGTCCGTGAAGACAAAATAACTCTGACACACAGGTTTTTTAAATACAATGAAATTTGATACCATACGCTGGTTATCAATAATACTCTGCTGTGCTAAACCTGCTGAATTGCCAATACTGAGTGCGATTAAAAATGTAGGCTTCTACTGATTTTGATTTTCAGCGCTCACAACCAAAATTGAGCACTCAAGTTTTTTTTTTTTTTTTTTCTTCCGGCTCTCCGCTTCTGCCTAGCTCTCCATGCTATACCCAAGATTCCTGGGATGTTCGTCGTACCTCAGCATACTTCGGATACACATACCGTACAGTATCATCATTCGAATTTTCTGCTGTCGAGTTCTCGCTTACGTTCTGAATATCCTGTAAGCAATTTTCCGCCTGCTCGATCCACGATTCTCCCGATGATTTAGGTGCTAGCTTCAGTTGAGCAATAAATTTCCCTATTAAATCAGCCTTGTCCGTGGCTCCAAACTTTTGATTCCTTTTAGCCATCTCCTGCTGCTCTGGTTTTGTGACACTCACACCTTCCGGTATATTGCTATATACTGGAGTATACACCGTTTTAGGCTTCGTAACATGATTCACGGTCGGCTCTGGTTGCGAGTTACGGTTTCTCAGCATGTACGGTTCTCTGAGGAACGGCGTCCTTCTCACCTTTTCGGCGATCGGATTGCTAGCTTGCTGAGGCGTGCTCTGCACTGCCACCGCTGTCGGTGTAACCTCCAAATCAAATTGAGGAATAAATTCGTACTCTTCTGTCGAATCTGAATGAGCTGTTAAATCTTCTAACTCCTCATTATCGTTTTCTGCTTCTTCGACGTGCTCTCGCTCCGGTGAGTTATTCTCTAGGTGATGTCTCCGTAGAGGTGCTTTGAATACGCGGTTCTTATGCACTACCTGTTGTTTCCTCTCGTCCTTCAAAGATACTAGTCGCACATTGACGGCTGATGGAAAAGACACAATTTTCCACTCACCGCTGTTTTTTCTGGCAATTTTATCAGAAAGACCACGGTCGATATAAGGCGTATGCAAAAATACTCTGTCACCAATTCTCAGGTCCTTTTCTCTGGCAAACCTGTCTGCATACTTTTCCTGCTTAGCTGCAGCCTCCTGCAGATTTCCATGAACCAACTCGTAGGCTTTTCTCATCTTATTGTTGAATGCCTCTACATAATCCTCTTCACTATAATATGTTTGTCGGCGAGGCGGAAGTAAAATGTCGGATGGAACCGTTAAATCTCTCCCAAACACTAAATAGCTTGGAGCATATTTGGTTGCTGAATGGTTTGTAGTATTATATGCTAGTCTTATCATAGGAATGTAGGTGTCCCAGTCGTCTTGTCTCTCATTAACTAGACAACTTAATGATTTGTTAAGAAACCTGTGGCTAGCTTCGTTTTGGCCATTACTCCAGGGTGCAAAGGATGTCGTATTCAATCTTCTTATGCCCAATCTTGCCAATAAATTGGTGAATACCTCAGAGATGAAGCATCCACCGTTATCTGACAAATTAGTTTCCGGCGTACCATAAATACTTATGACATGGTCGAAATATGCCCTTGCGACTGTAGTTGCTTTTTGGTCTGGCATAGGCACTAAAACAGCATACCTGGTGAACGAATCAATCATGACAAGTAGGTATTTATTTCCGTCAGCAGTTGTAGGATATGGGCCACAAATGTCTAAAGAAATTTTTTTGAAAGGGGTAAGAACCCGTTTCCACTCGCTGCAGTTTCTCTACTCCTTTTAGTTTGTGGTTTGTCCTTTCATTACATTTTTCGCAAGAAGCTACATAATTTTTAACATCCGCATACAAGTTTATCCAAAAATAACGTTTTCTAACATAGGAGACAGTTTTGTCTCCGCCGAAGTGTCCTACCGAGGGAATATCATGACAACGTTTTAAAACTTCAGGTATCATAGCCGGAGGAACTACAAGCTGCTCCCAAAATTCATCTCCAGATGCGCTCCTGTCAGGATATTGGAAATGATATAACAATCCTTCAGAGTTTAGGAAAAAACTATCCTTAACCCTATGTTTGCCTACTGGGATGCGTTGTTTTTCCAGCATGTCAATGATCGGAGCGAGATCGGCGTCTGCTCTTTGCAGTGCTTTAACACGAACTGTTTCTGATTGGTCCACTTCAGCGGTCAGAAGAGACACGCCCCTGATTTCTCCTTCAGCGCTCTCCGGTGACTCAACTCCGTGCTGCCTGCTCAAATAATCAGCCACGACATTTTGCTTCCCTTGTTGATACAAAATTTTGTAAGAAAATTCACTAAGAGCCATTCTCCACCGATTCAATCTGCTATTTGCGTCTTTGATATTTTGAAGATACGTAAGAGGACGATGGTCGCTAATCACATAGAACTCTTTTCCTAGTAAATAATGTCTCCAATGCTTTAGGGCACAAACTACGGCCAACATCTCCTTTTCGATAACTGGGTAGTTCATTTCGGCTGGATTTAATTTCCGTGACATAAATGCGATTGGCTGCAATATGCCATCAGATGAGTATTGTTCCAAGACCGAGCCCACTCCTGTATGACTTGCGTCACAGTGAAGGTAAAAAGGTTTGCTGTAATCAGGATGAATTAATACCGTGTCACTTAATAGACAATTCTTGATTTGAAGAAATGCTCGGTTGGCTTCTGGTGTCCAATTAAATTTCCCTTGTTTTGTCAAGTCGGTCATGGGTGCTACAATGTCAGAATAGGATGGTATAAATTTCCGGTAGTAATTGCATAAACCCAAAAATCCCCGTAAGCTCCTGAGAGTCTTAGGAGTTCCAAAAATGTTGACCTTATGCAGATTACTGGGATCTGGACGAATTCCTTCTCCACTAACCACATGACCCAAAAATTTCACTTCCGTTTTCATAAATGAGCACTTGTCCGGCGTTAACTTCAAATGGTGTTCTCTGAGACGTTTAAAAACAGCTTCCAATTTGATAAGGTGTGTCTCTTCATCTTTTGACGCGATAAATATATCATCTATGAAACACATTATGTTAAAATCTGCCAATCCGTACAGAAGAGCATCACTCAATCTCTGAAAGCTATTCGGAGAAGTTTTGTAGCCAAAACACAACCTCTCGAATTGAAACAAGCCCCATGGGGTAGTGAATGCTGTTTTGTGCTTGTCGCGCTCCGCTATCTCCATCTGATTAAAGCCTGCTTTCATATCTAACGTGGTGAAGAATTTGTTGCCCTGAGCCTGCTCTAATAAGTCTTCTATTCTAGGCAAGGGATAGCTATCGGGTATAGCTGCTTCATTTAAAGCCCTGAAGTCTATACATAAACGAAATTGATGGGATGCTTTTTTAGCAACGAGCAACATTGGTGCTCTGTAGGGTGAAGCGCTCTCCGTAATAATGCCGGCATCCAACAAATCCTTGATTTGCTGTTGAGCTTCCTGCCTGAGGTGATGTGGAACTCTATACATTTTTCCTACGATTGGCACGTCCGTGTTCAGATTGATCTCATGGTAGAGTAAATTGCATTTACCCAACTCGCTCATAGAACGGGCAAAAACGTCTTTATAATTCATTATAAGAGAAGCGAGTGGTCGCCTCCACTTGGGATCCACTTCTTCAAGATTAAAATCCTTAGGAGTAAGCGGAGGTAATTTTTCTCTTTTACCCTCCTGGAGCGTCCCCGCATCAACGATAGGCTGAATGTACACTAACTTCGTGCTTTTGTTAATGTGGAAGGGTTGCTCTGTTAAATTAGCCATTAAAACTGGAATTTTACCCGAGGTTCCTAGAGTATTCACTGAACGCCCTACCCTAACACATCCTTGACTAAATTTTTCCACTGGCTGCACTAACACTTGCCCTAAATAATTCCTCGAAAAAGGTGGGCAATTGACCCAAACGATTTTCTCTGCGCTCGGAGGAATTATTTCCTTCCTAATTAGCTTTCCTGCTTTGGTTTCATCCGGAGGATAAGTAATCTCTTTCCTCTTTATCTGCTCTTCTCTTCTCACCACTGGTGCAATCTTATTCACACGAGCTGCCCTACGTTTCTCTTCTCTACGCTGCTTACGGGCCCTCCTCTTCGATACCGGCGTTCTTCTCTCTAAAATCCCTGACCCTGCATCAAATGCAAAACCGTGGGCCTTTAGAAAATCCCACCCCAAGATAAGCGAATAATCTGGGTGCAACTTCTTCCGAGTAACGTGATAGGTATGTTTAACAACATCCTTCCCTATCTGTATTGGTAACTCATAACAGGCTGCTATTTCTAAAGGGGTTCCAGTTATTCCTGAGATTTTCATTAATGATTCCTGAGGCCTGCACTGCATTCTCTTACAAATCTCCTGCAACGCTGTAGGACACAAAATTGACACCCCTGCCCCAGAATCCAGTAAACTGCGATATCGATGTCCTGCAATTTTTACTTCAATCAGTGGCAAAGCTTCGTGCTCCTGGATTGAACAAGTGGTTAACACTACAGAGACCTTTTTCTTTCTATTTCTCCGGCCGAGAACGGTCCCGTTATCACGACCTCCACCTAGTTTAAATTCCTCTGTCCTTGCCTCCTATCATTTGCTCTGCCAGAATAATTATCCTGGAAGTGCACCTGCTGATTCTGCCTACTATATCTTTCCACATCATTTCTCCTTGAATCGTATCCTCTATCCCGGAAATTTTCGTGTTCTGCTCCTCTATCGTAATTCGCCCTGCGCCCGCTAGGATAGCTGCTGCGTCCTCGAGTTCCTCTTACATCTGGCGGAGGAGGCGAATGCACCGAGCGCCCTCCCGTAGGGAAATCCTGCTCCCGATGGCTGCCTTGGCTTAATGGGTTAGCCGTTCGCCTTTCCCCGGAAAAACCTTGCTCCCTAAAATTATTGTCTCCGGCATATCCATATCTCCTTGAATTATTTCCTACGTATCTATTACCAAAAGATGTTGGATTGCTAAGAGGACATTCCTTTAAAAAGTGGTTTGGGCTTCCACACCTAAAACAAATTTGGTTCGGATCCCTTCTATCTACTCTTTGCTGATTATTGTTTTCCTCTAGCCTTCTAATTCTTTGCACATGCTCCCGGTGTGTCCTCTCCGCTTGTTCTAACCTCCTGTTTAACTCCGTTGCTTCATTTCTCAACGTATTGACCTGTGATTCGTGGTCGGCCATCTGACGGGCAAGCAAGTTGCATAATTCAGATACCGCACTATCTGTGTTATCTTTCGGTACTCCTCTCCGAACTCTATCTTGGTTCCACTCTTCGGTGTCTGTTACGTTTACACTAGAGGCAATCAGTTCATTATTCTGCTCCTCTAAGGTCGCCCGCTTGACTGCTTCAGCGAAAGTGTTCGGGGCAAATGATAGTACCGATCTTTTTAACTTCGGGTCTAGCCCGTTAAGGAATTGGGACATTTTTGCCTGGTCTGCCATTTCTCTTACCTCACGGTTCGACTGATCTACCTGCCCTAGGTATTGGTGAGCTAGCCCCCTCAATCTGGTCACGTATTCCGAAACTTTTTCTCCTGCTCTTTGACGGCACGTTGTAAACTTATGCATACGGACCATCACCGGTTGCTGGGATTCGAATCTTTCAATAATGGCTTCTTTGAACTTCTTATAACTGGTCTCCTCCTGATATCAGCTACGTCTGTCAGAAATTGGCTCGCCGCTGCCCTGCATTTTGCTTTCGCCGCCAGAATTTTAACGGCGTCCGTCCATCCTGCTACTTCAGCCACACTATCAATCATCTCGAAAAATTGTTTTGCATTGATTCCCTCATCGGTATTTCCTGAAAAATTTGGCAAATAAGATAGCATTCCCGCCATTGATTGGATGGTTCTTTGAGTGTTTCTAGTTGCGTCTACTTGTCTATTGCTGTCTTCTTGAATCTCGTTACTTTCTGCTCCCCTAGCTTCATTTGAATTTTCCTCACCATCACTATCCCCCATCTTGATACAATTAGAATTCTTACTGTTCCACCGACACTTTATTCAATAACAAAATTCCTTGCTACTCACTACCACATTTGCTACGCATATAAATACTCCGCAGTTACTACCCAACTAACTTCTTGTCTTGCTTACTAGTACCCAATTATTTTTCTCAATACTTACCTGAGGATCAAAACATAACTCTTAGGTCACCCTAACCCAATTCGACATCTGGGGAAAATTCCCTATACTTATCATGAAGTACTGCACTTTACACACTATACAGAAATACAAATTCTATACATACACTTATCAACTGAATGAAAAAATGAATTTTTCTCTTCTCGTTAACTCGTCGCCTATATATTTCCATTTAATCTTCATTTATTATTCCTATGTTGATTATTCCGAACTATTATCGTGAACTGTATTCTCATCACTAATATCAACCAACAAACAAATTTTTATTTTTTACTTTTAACTTCTAATATTTCCTTTCCAGTCCGCTATAAGTCATGGTTCGAAAAATCCTGGTGACACGGCACCATTTAATGCTGGTGGGGGCTTTTTGGATTGCCCCGCGTCATTATTAGTAATAAGGGTAATCACTCGAATCTCAAAAACTATGGTTTCCCAGTATTAGAGAAAACACAGGCTCGCTATTCGAGGATGGGCGTTGTGTTTCACCCAGCCGACGTTCCGTGTATCGGGGTCCGCTGAGTGCCGCAATGTTTTAAAGTAATCGTCTAGCTTTTCATTTCTTTTTGAATAATTCGTTAACTTACAAATTTTGATTTGTTTACTAGCACTGATGCGTAAGTTACTCAGTATTGCACTGGAGGATTTTTCTGAACATTCATCCCAATTCATTTATTCACACATCCAACACTCAATCGTTATTAACCTTTTTCTTTTCTTTACAAAATTGTACACTCAAAATGAAATGTAGCCGACTCATAATAACGGGAAAATAAAATATGTTTATTTTTGCCTGATGAAGGCTTGAAATCTAGTAAAATATACACTCATTCATATGAAAATGTTTGAAGACCCTTTTAGAAAAATTATTTGTTTAAAGGTTAACTTTAATTTTTCATTTTCATATAATATAATTCTGAAATACTTCGAAACATAATTTACTAAAAAAATGATTCCCTATATTACACAATTTCCTGCTCTGATCAATGGTATTTACTTTACTCAACCATTTCATTATTCTTCTATTTCTGCCCTACTTTTCTCAGCATTAGTTTAGAGCTGGTTTTACTTTCAACCTTAACTTAGTCTATTTCTGCCCTACTTTTCTCAGCATTAATTTAGAGCTGGTTTTACTTTCAACCTTAACTTAGTCTACTATGCTCTTCTTAAATTTTCGGTTCAACATACTAATTATGTAAACAAGAGGAAACATGAATGTCGGATTATCCTACCTTCTATCCCACGATGAGGGCTGGAATATCATTCTAGCGAAGTCTTTATGCTATCTCCTCTCTTCCTGACGTATTCATGCCGACTCTGACTTCTGTCATCCTTCTTTCGAAGTATTCATGCCGACTGTTATAATTCTGTCATCCCTCTTTCGAAGTATTCATGCCGACTGATATAATTCTCTCATCCCTCTTTCGAAGTATTCATGCCGACTGATATAATTCTGTCATCCCTCTTCCGAAGTATTCATGCCGACTGTTATAATTCTCTCGCTCCTCTTCCTGTCCTACCAAAAATTTGTTCTTCCCGGATCCTCCTACCAATTTACAGATTGGTCAAACAATTATCATTTCCCGATCTGATTTGCTCTGGGTTTCCCGCCATTTCTCTGACTTGCCATCCTTCGCCCCGTCCAAAATCTGTGTCCGCCCTCAAATTCTAGGAACTTCGTTGCCTACGGATCTCTGAGGTCGTAAATCTTACTATCATAAAACTGCTATAGTTTTCCTTGGCTTGGCGTCAAGCTATTCTTTTCTTCCAGACTTGGTGCATCAAATCTCAAGACGACTGGCGCCGAGCTCCAATAAAATGTCTACCCGCTATTTTTCGGACTTGCATTACTTCGCCTTACCCAATATTGCTGGCTCGTAGCAGTTAGGGAAAGGATGCCCCGCGGTCCCATGCCACAGCAACGGACTGCTGGAAGCCCTTCGACTCTGAGAGAAAGAGAGAGAGGGTGGGGTGGGGGTGAAGGGGAAGAGCGGTACTTTCCTGACCTTCCTAGGCGCGAACCCACGGAAGAAATCTAAGGGGAAAATTAAATTGTGAAATGCAGAGCGTCTGAAGAGCGTGAAGTTTATAAAATCCTTATTTTAATAATTCTTACACCAGCTCCCCAAAATCTCTCCCATTCATTTGATTATTTTTTTTTTCCATTTCTTTTCCGCTTTTCCGATTACTTCTCAATTTCCAATACAGTGAAAAGGTGCACACTCGCTCCCGAGTGATGCAACATCTGCATATTATGCAGTTTCCACTCTTATCCGCAATTCGTCGACGTTCTCCACGGGGACTGCATACACTCGTCCTTTCAAGTAGCCCCAGATGCAGAAATCCAATGAATTGAGGTCAGGTGCGCGGGGAGGCCACGAACGGTGCCCCCTCCCCCGACCTATCCATCGCTCTCCAAACACGTTGCATTAAGATGCTGCCTCACAGTGCGATGAAAATGCACTGGTGAACCATCGTGCATGAACCACATTGTTACACGTGTACGAAGGGGGAATCTTCCAGTAGCTGCAGTAGGTCATGCTGCAGAAAGTGCAGATACAAATCACCTGTAAGCCTGTTGGGAAGCACAAATCGTCCTATGAGACTATCACCTAAAACACTAGCCCACACGTTATTGCGAATCGAACCTGGTGAGGTGATTGCTGGATGGCGTGGGGATTTTCGGCTGCCCACTGGTGGCAGTTATACATACATATTACTAAGCTGTTCTCCGCTGGTTAACAGGTTTGTACACGATAACCAATGGGCTGGGACCATACCACGAAAATCACCCCCACACGATTACACTGCCAACTCCAAACTTGACCGTAGGGACAGTACACTGTGGTGAACAGCGTTTTCCGGCTGCCGCCATACTCATCCATGCCATTAGACTGATGGATCGTGTATCTGAATTTATCAGTCCATAGGACCCGTTTCCATTGATCTACGGCCCACGATAAATGTTCTTTACACCATGCTAAACAACGAGTAGCATTCCGAGTGGAGATGAAAGGCTTATGAGCAGACGCACGACAACGGTAACCCAAGGAATGAAGTTCTCTGCGAATGGTACGTGTACATACCGAGATTCCAGCATTTTTTACTCACCTGTACACTGAGGTCTTGTGCAGTACTCCGTCGATTAGCTGTAACGACTCTCCTGAGGCTTCGAGGTCCTCTATCACTGATTTTCTTTGGTCTGCTGGTACGTTTCGCTGCTTCAGGCACGCCATGTGGCTTCCACTTATTCAGTATTTCCAAAGCAGTTGACTTGGGTATGTTTAAACGCCTCTCGGTTTCTCTTATGGACAACCCACTAATATAACACCCAACAATCTTTCCTTTCTCAAAGTCAGTTCTCTCCCGCCGCGACATTTTCACTCAGCCTCACAATGCGATATGATCGTGGTGAGGTTTGTTTTTATACCGTTTGCAGTTGTATCGCGAGTCTTAACAATGCAGCGGATATATATTTCGCAATAACTCACCCAACACCAATTAACGAAGTCCGAACAAACCAACTTATAACACAAACTTTTATAGCACTTAAATGTGGTGCAAATTCCTTACTCCGGGCTGTATAAAGCATAAAATCCAAAAAAATTGGGAAGTAAATATAAAACTTACCGAGATGGAGGACATTGGTTTACTTTGTTTCTGTAAAGACCCCGCATATATTCAGATTGTGGATCTAACTTATGGGCATATTATTACGTGAGACTTACGGATTGTGGACCAGCCTTCCTTCAGGAAGTTATGAGCATGGGTACTAATTTTAGGCTTCGTTTCGGACGTTTGAAACCCAGAGATATCACTGAAGTCTTCAAGTCGGACATTATTCGATATGCAATGACAGCTTCGTCAAGATTTGAAATACCTGTTCAAGCATTTGATCGTTAGACGACAAGTTTGGTATCAGGATTCTGCAATGCCTTATTGTCAGTGGACAATCCCTTTCTGGGTAGGAATACAATTTTTGTTAGTATTCATAAACATATTCAGAACCTTAAGAAGTAATTTATTTTGACATTTACCGATAAAGCAAGTAACAGTTTTGGTCTTATGCAAAAAAATTTATTACAATATCATTAGTGAAGAATTGGGTTAGGGAGAATCATACTCCACTCTGGCAGTTAATATAAACATTATTTGCAAAAAGATTATTGCATTGCATAAAGGGCTTAAAATAACTAATTATAGCTTGCGTTTGCCTTTTCTGTATGCAGTCTCAAAGTTTCATAAGAAACATATAAAGTTCAGATTTATCACTTCCGCAGCCAGTTGCTATGGTACAGCAGTTGGCAAAATCTTTCGACATTTTTTACAAAATATTTCTCACAGTATTTCTGATTCATGGATTATCAAAAATAATTAATCAACCGATAATATAGATTTTTACATCAAGATAATAGAACTGAACTAAGCATTAACACCTATGATTTTCATAATTTATTCACCTCCAGGATCTGGATAAAGTCTGTGACACTGATACTCTATATGAAGACAATCGCGCTTCGCTTGGCGTCACCAAGGATTGTTGGAATAAAGTGAAGAGCGTTTGCTTATTTAACAACTATATCATCATCATCATCATTGTCAACTATTATCAATCCACTGCTGGACGAAGGTCTCAAAAAGTTTCCTCCACAACGGTCTGTCTTGTGCCAGTCTCCTCCATGTCAGTCCCGCATACTTTCGAATTTCATCCACCCATCTTCCATGTGATCTTCTTCTGGGTCTTTTCCTGTCCCTTGGAATCCAATCTAAAATTTCGGCTGTCCATCGATGGTCTGTCCTTCTGGCAGTATGTCCAGCCCATTGCCATTTCAGGGATTTAACTCTGATCGTGATGTCTTCCACTCGTGTCATTTTTCGGATCCACGAGTTCCTCTTCTTATCTCTCCTGGTTACACCAAGCATGCACCTCTCCATGCTTGTTTGAGTTGTCTGCAGCCTTTGTATGTCTCTTTTAGTTAAGGTCTACGTCTCTGCACCATACGTAAGCACTGAAAGGATGCATTGATCACACTTTTCTTTTAAGACATAATGGCATATTGCTCTTGAAAATTATGCTGTTTCTTCCAAAAGCTGGCAAGTTTTGTACGCCGATTAATTTCTTCACCAATGTGACCCTCACTTGATATCTGCTGTCCAAGATAAACGTACGTGTCTGTTGTCTCCAGCTTTTCTCCATCAATCGATAAATCTTCATTTCTTGTAAAAGCATTGAACATCACTTTTGTCTTCTGAAAGTTCACTTTTAATCCCACTTCTTTACTCTTGTCAGCAAGTTCCTGGATCATACTCTGCAGCTCTGATGGGGTAGTTGCAAAAATGACCTGTCATCAGCAAAACGAAGGTGGGTTAGATAATCTCCATTAATCTTTATTCCTTTGTTTTCCCAGTTCAGTGATTGAAAGACATTTTTTTTTTGATTGGAGGTTTAACGACCACGGTGAGCAACTCAATGGGCTATAAGCAGTCGCCCGTCCCTAATTTAGGGTCACTGGTTCCAGGGAAGGGAGAGAGCCAGTGCCGTAAGACAAACACAACATCATGCCTGACCGAGATTCGAACCCGGACCCCTTACGGACGAATGATCAGAGGCCAACGCCTTAGACCACAGCGCCACCGGGGCGGCAAAGACATTTTCCAATGTGGCATTAAAGAGCTTGGGAGATATGGTGTCACCTTGTTTCACTCCTTTTCCAATTTTTATGTGTGTTGTATTTTCAAACAGCCGAATCTTTGCACTTGCATTTTCATAGATGTTATTAATAATATTAATGTACGCATCTTCAATACCACACGATTCGAGAGCCATTGTAACTGCTGATGGTTTCACCGAATCAAAGGCTTTTTCATAATCGATAAAAGCCATGCACAATGGAAGCTCATATTCCCTCGCTCTTTCAATTAGTTCTCTCAGTACGTGGATATGATCTATTGTGCTGTAGCCACTCCTGAATCCAGCTTGTTCTCTCGGTTGAGCCATGTCCAGCGTCACCTTCAAACGGTGTGAAAGAACTTTAGTGAAGATTTTATAAACCACTGATAGGAGGCTGATAGGTCTGTAGTTCCTGAGATCCTCAGTGTCACCTTTTTTATGTAGCAAGATCATTGTAGCGTTGTTCCAATCCTCAGGAATTTTCCCTTCATTAAGGCATCGAGTGAAAATTTGGGCGAGTACTGTTTCGATTTCTCCACTTGCTTCTTGAATGATGTCTACAGTAATTCCATCTTCTCCTGGAGCTTTTCCTCGCTTCATGTTCTTGATTGCATGTGCAACTTCTGCTGGGAGGACTGGAAGAACTCTGGTACTGGTACCTTTCATGATGTCTGGAGTACATGTATCATCGCTTTCATATAATTTGGAGTAGAAATCTTTTACTCTTGTCAAAATTTCGCCTCTATTTCTTGTTACAGAACCATCTTCATTTCTGAGTGCCATAATCTGTTTTCTTCCCTTACTGAGATGTCCCTTTGCTATATTTAGGCTTTGGCTGTTTTCAATTGCTTTCCTTACTAGTTCACAGTTGAATTTCCTTACGTCTTCAGTGATACTTTTTCTTACTGTCTTGCATAGCTCTATATATTCCACTTTGGAAGTCACATCTTCTTTAGTTGTCCTCATCTCTCTTCTTTTTTGCATCAGCATTTTGGTTTTTCCTGATAATTTGTTCACATACAATTTGTTCTTAGACCCAGCTAATTTTGTTGCTGTTTCCATAAGAGCTTTGGTTACTTTTCTGTTAACTTCAGAAATATCAATTTCTTCCAATGTTAGGCCTTCTAAAGCAGAGAATCTGTTCTTCAGTTCCAATTTGAAGGTATTATGGTGTTTTTTAAGGTTGGTTATGTCAATACATTTTGTTTGTCTTATGAGCTAGCCACGTTCGAGTTTAGGGTTGAGATGCATCTTACATCTCACCAATCTATGGTCACTACCTGTGTTGAACTTGTTTAGCACACTGCAATCTTCTATGACGAATTTTTTGTTACACATAATAAAATCAATTTCACTTGTCGTCCCATTTGGATGTCTCCATGTCCATTTCCTGTGTGGCTTTTTCTTGAAAAAGGAGTTCAAGATGAAAAACCCTTCTGCCTCTGCAAACTCTACGAGAGTATTTCTACGCTGGTTTCTGTTGCCGTGACCGAATTTACCTACTGAAGTTTCATTCTGTTGCTGTTGCCCTATTTTTGCATTGAAATCTCCCATAATTATCTTTAAGTGCTGCTTACCTTTATTATTTAGATGACGAATTTCCTCATAAAATTCTTCAATTTCTTCTTCAGGATGACTTGTGGTGGGTGCATAAGTTTGAATAATCTGAGCCTGGTATCTTCTCGAGAGTTGGATAACGAGTCGTGCAGCTCTGTCAGAGGAACTTTCAACTTCCACAACTTTATCCTTCAGTTTCTTGTTTATTATAAATCCAACACCACTAGTTCTGCCAGTATCAGTCCCACGATAGCAGAAGAGATGTCCACTTTTCAGTTCAATTTTTTTATTGGGTGCTGATTAAATCTGGAATATTGTCAAAGAAAAAATAGAATCTAATTTTGAAAAAACCCAGGCGGGTTTTTCGGTGGTTTTTTTTAACTGGGCCCACCCAAGCGAACCCTGGTAAGGTTTATGTTCAAATCTAGGTAACGGAACCTTTGAGTTGTTTGCTTCTCCGTTTCAAGTAGTAAGGCATTAGGATAGATTTTCAAAGCTGTTTCACCAAAATAATGTTGATTAAAAGCAATAATGTCATCTATGTATCGGTAAACTGCATAATCAGGACCCTTGAACTTCGAGAGAAGTTTTTTTCATATGTATGAAAGTAAATATTAGCTAAAAGGCTGGAAAATTTAGCTTCCATTGGTATACCTTTGGTCTGCACAGAAAGGTGTTTACCCATGCATATATAGTTGTTGACTGATTTTATTATTTAGTAACACAAAACAATCATTTCAGATCAGCTGACAAGTCAACTGATGTGAAATAAGAAAATTAAACAATAATCCTGAAAATAATAAATGGTTGCATATAAATAGCGTTCCACCTATAAAGAATAACTATAGAATAGACAAACATTATCTATTCATACTATAGAAAAAATAGGGAAACAGAATATACCTTCTAACTAAAATATTATCTTTAAATAAAATTTGCCTGAGATATTATTATTTGTGTGCGGCATGTAAACTGCAATGATTTTTGACTATTTACAAAGATCGCCAAAAAATTAAACAATGGTACAGATAATACAGTATTTTTGCTTTGTGTTTTACTAGAACCTCAAAAGCAGTCTGAAATTATCATAGTTTCATGACTAACACAATTTTTAAATATTTTCAAACCTCTGAGGTTTTCTGTAAAACAGCCACATTTAAATAATTAATGTAATTTCAGGGGTTTTAGTTAGAAAAAAACCCACTAATCTACTGGAAATTTTGATCCAAAAAGGTATAAACTAAGCAAGTTGTGTGGCTTTCTCTATCTCATGCCTATTTCGAAACTTATTCCAAACTAGTTGAAACAGAGAAAATTCTTTCAATGGAGGCAGATGAAGCTGTTGCTGAATGTGGCATACAAAGTTAGAAAATCCTGCAGGCAATTTTGAATTTGAACCCTTTTCAGCCTTTTTCCTCATGACTTGCCAACATTTCATGGAAGAAAACTGGCTGATGACACTTTCTTTCATCATTGATGTTAGGTAACAGTCTGTATCATTAATTTTGAAAGCCATTACACTAGGCAAATACACGGTCGTATCAGAATAATATGACTACCTACCTAATAATGGGATGACAGCGGCGAGATGTCGTGGTATCGATTTACTGACGCCCTGGAAGGTTGCCTGAGGTACATGTGCCCATTCGGACTGCAGCAGAGCATGGAGGTCCTGGAAATGACGTGGTTGTGGGTCGGCATGCAGAACTTGTCGATCTAAAGAGTCCCACAAAAGCTCTAGGGGATAGAGGTCGGGCGATTTCGCCGGCCAAGGGAAAACGGAGAGATCGCTGTCGTGTTCCTGGAACCAGTCTTGCACCGTCTTAGTGACGTGACAGGGTGCATTGTCCATTAGATACCATCACCAATAGAGTAAACGTCCAATGAGAAGGGATGCATGTGGTCTGCAAGAACGGACAGATAGCCATTGTCATTCAGGGACCCATCCAGTGGAACCAGCCGTCCCACCGCATACAAGGAAAACATCCCCCAGACATACACGCTGCCGCCGCTGGCCTATACTTGAACAACAAGCGTGTCCGGGTGTCGGTTCTCGTGTGTCTGATGCAGTGTCTACCACCGCCCGTCACTTCTGTGAAATAAGAAACCTGGATTCGTCGGTGAAGGCAACTTGTTTTCCTCTCTCCAATGACGGTAGTCTCATGACTACTGCAGACATCATTGCAGATTGCCCTTGGTTAACATGGGTGCCTTGACGTATATAGGTGCAAATTAGCACTCGCCAGATAATGATTAACTGGCAACTTCGGCGATTAAATTTATTTCAGTGGTCACCAGTTTGGCCAATTTTTTTTTTGTTGCCGATTTACAAAAGTATAATAATTCAGAAGTAAAGGTAAAAGGAAGTGAAACCAGTCCTAACTAGCGATAGCAGAAACCTCTATGTTTTTGAATATCGAAGTTGTGCCACCGATAATAATCGTTGTGTAAACCTTAATGCTGCAGAATCCTTTCAGTGAGACGCGGTAGATTCGACCTGCACATGTGCTAAAAGCGTGGTGGGCTGAATGATCAGTCCTCAATTTTGACCGGGTAGTTCCCGAATCAGACAGCAGATATCGGCGTGAATGATCATATCATTTATTAATCATATTGTTTTGAAATGAAATCTCCACGAATCATACCGTCAAACAGCAATTTTATTGAAAAAATCATGAGAATATACAATAAGAACCGTATCGTAAGTTCACGGCTGCGTACGCCCTTTTGCCGCATGACAGGAGGAAGGCTAATTTTAGCGGAAACTTTTCCTACTACAGTTAAGGCAGGGCTGTTCACAAGGGATTGTGGGTGAATTATAGAATGTTACACTGTCGGACGGAAATCAATTTTTCCAGCCTCGTTCAAAGTGCAATAATGCGCAACTCGTGGTCCAGTAACAACGGCGTGTTTATTTTTCTTGCGGACTTTACCACGCATTTTAACGAAATGTGTCTTACTACTAGAAACTCTTCACATTATTCATTTTTTTTTCAAACAAACCGACACAATCGCGAAACTCGGCGAATTACGATTCTCCCACATCTTTTTCTAAATTCTTGTGTTAGCTGAGGACGAACTTTATTGACAGCTTGTTTCGGTATTTGCAGACGTGTGTTTTCAATTACCTTAGAACAACATAAGTCTGTAAGGAAACCTTGAAATGGCTAGTTGTAATGAGAGTGAAAGTTTGCCAAATTGGTAGTGATGATTTTGAATCACTTTAGAATAACATCAGTCTGTAAGGGTATATTCAAAATTAAGGGAGTCATCATTACATTTTCTCATTTTTTTTTTGCAGAAGAAAAAGCATTTGAAAATTCATTTTTGATTTGAAATTTCTATTTCAAAGAATTTATTTCACGTGAAGTTAATTTTCAAACAAAATTTAGTTATATGAAATGTAAAAAAATTAAATATATGTACACTGAAGTGCCAGAAAAACTGGTACTGACGAGCTTATGCAAAAAACATAGCAACGTCACCTATGCGCGTACTCTGTTTTGTCCGCCAGTGCGTATACTGTATAAAGCGATAGACATCCTTGCCAGCTGTCAGAGCTGTTTTCGGCATGAGAATGACAAGTAATAACGATTTAAGCGATTTTCAACGGGGTGTCATAGTTGGCGCTCGTGAGATGGGCCATAGTATTTCGTAGGTAGAAACGAAGTTCGGATTTTCACGGACGACCATTGCAAGGGTGTACCGTGACTACAAGAATTCCGACAAAACCTCCAACTTAGGACACCAGTGTGGCAGTAAAAAGACATTGGGTGAACGTGATCATTATCGGCTGTCAAGAATCGTTTCACGCGATAGGCGTGCAACACTCTCGCAGGTATCATCGGAATTCAATGCTGCAGCTGCAACAAGCATCAGCTTCCGGACTATGCAACGTACCCTGCACGATATGGGTTTTGGGAGCCGACGCCCAACTCGAGCCCCCTTGATGGGTGCACGACACAGAGCTATGCGCCTCGCTTGTGCACGGCAACACCGCCACTGGACACTTGATGACTGGAAACAAGTATCCTGGTCTGACGAGTCGCGTTTCCAACTGCACTGGGCAGATAGGATTCGTGTGTGGCGCAAACCCCATGAAGCCATGGATCCCGTCTGTCAACAGGGAACTGTACCGGCTGGTGGGGGGTCCGTAATGGTATGGGGTGTGTTTAGATGGACTTCACTGGGACCCCTGGTACGTCTACAGACGTCTGTGACCGGCCAACGCTATGTGCACATCCTTTCTGACGAGGTACACCTGTTCATGCCCTGCATTCATGCTGATGGGTTGGGCCTGTTCCAACAGGACAATGCACCTCCACACAAGAGCTGGGACGCCACATTATGGTTAGAGGAGCATTCATCTGAGTTTGGGGTGTTGCCATCCCACCCAATTTCCCAGACCTGAACATGATAGAACACATTTGGGATGCTATGCAACGCGCTATCGAATACAGGAATCAGAGAATTCGAAATACACCCGCATTGTGGAACGCTCTACAGGAAGTATGGTGTGCATTGCCTACAGCACATTTCCAGAAGCTAGTGGAGTCCATGCCCCGTCGTATTTCTGCAGTCCTGCGCTCCCGTGGGGGACCTACCAAGTATTAGACTGGTGTACCAGTTTTTCTGGCACTTCAGTGTATATATTACATTTTCAAAAATGTCAAGAGGAATCTTATAAAATTCAGCGAAAAATTTCGGCCCAAAATATTAAAATTTATGGAAAATACGGCGATTTTTTTAAACTTGCAATTTCTAAGAACATGGCTTAGCACTTCTGGCATATATATACACACATTACATGTAGCACTAAAAGGGCTTAAACCTCGATGTTCTAGAAGCCGATACACCGAAAACGATTGAGGTTTTCATTACCGATGCTTGAAACTGGTAAAGAATATTTTCTGCGTAATGTAAATGAATTTCTTTTTGTTGCGTTTTTTTTAAAGAGGAAGGGAGTATCATAACTTTATGTCGTAAATTGGCTGTTTTGGTCGATCTTTCATCAACAAAATAGAGTTTTTTTCTTCTCGATGCTACAGGAACCGATTCATCAAAAAACATTGGGGTTTCCACCGATACATCGAGCGTTTTAATAGATATCAATGGTTACTCGATTTGAATTGGTGAGTAATCAGCGTTATATTGAGCAGTGATTTTATCCAACGATGTGACCATTTACAGCTGCAGATGAAAAAATACGATTTCATCGGCATATTAGCAAAAAACATCGAGGTTTTCACTGATACATGGTGACTTTCAACCGATACTATCGATGTTTTGCGAATGAATAAACCCGGAGGAAAAAAGGATTTACAAAATGGCTTTTATTTTGCTCAGTGAGTGGCTTCTTTTATGTTCAGATAAAAGCCATCCATGCAAATAATAGCAGTTACATTAAAGCTCCTATTAATCCCCCCCCCCCTTTTATGCTGGAGACTTCTTTTTTGGCCACTAACATTTGTGAACTTACCAGCCAGTTTTTTTGGCCACTAACGTTCTTGGACTTACCGGCCGCTTAGCTAAAATTCCAATTTGCACCTACATATTGACGCAGCGTCGGCTCCAGAGACCCATGCATAACAGGGTTCGCTCTACTATTATCTGGGACACGTACTTGGGTGCCCCAGCATTCATTTGCGTGGTCTTGTAGAGGGGCATCTACATGCTGCGCTGTTGCGTGTAGATTGCCCTTTACAAGTTGACGGAGGTGACATTCCCCTCTGGGGTTGATGGCCGCTGGGGCTCACAGTTATGATGCCGAGAGGTACTCGGTGTGCTGGCGGTCCAATCTTGTGAAAGATACCAGTACCAGAGTTCCTCCAGTCCTTCCAGCAGAAGTTGCACATGCAATCAAGAACATGAAGCGGGGAAAAGCTCCAGGAGAAGATGGAATTACTGTAGACATCATACAAGAAGCAAGTGGAGAAATTGAAACAGTACTCGCCCAAATTTTCACTCGATGCCTTAATGAAGGAAAGATTCCTGAGGATTGGAACACCGCTACAATGATCTTGCTACATAAGAAAGGTGACATTGAGGATCTCGGAAACTACAGACCTATCAGCCTCCTATCAGTAGTTTATAAAATCTTCACTAAAGTTCTTTCACACCGCTTGAAGGTAACACTGGACATGGCTCAACCGAGAGAACAAGCTGGATTCAGGAGTGGCTACAGCACAATAGATCATATCCACGTACTGAGAGAACTAATTGAAAGAGCGAGGGAATATGAACTTCCATTGTGCATGGCTTTTATCGATTATGAAAAAGCCTTTGATTCGGTGAAACCATCAGCAGTTACAATGGCTCTGAAAACCTGCGGTATTGAAGATGCATACATTAATATTATTAATAACATCTATGAAAATGCAAGTGCAAAGATTCGGCTGTTTGAAAATACAACACACATAAAAATTGGAAAGGGAGTGAGACAAGGTGACACCATATCTCCCAAGCTCTTTAATGCCACATTGGAGGGTGTTTTTCAGTCGCTGAGCTGGGAAAACAAAGGGATAAAGATTAATGGAGATTATCTAACCCACCTTCGTTTTGCTGATGACGTAGTAATTTTTGCAACTACCCCATCGGAGATGCAGAGTATGATCCAGGAACTTGCTGACAAGAGTAAAGAAGTGGGATTAAAAATGAACTTTCAGAAGACAAAAGTGATGTTCAATGCTTTTACAAGAAATGAAGATTTATTGATTGATGGAGAAAAGCTGGAGATAACAGACACGTACGTTTATCTTGGACAGCAGATATCAAGTGAGGGTCACATTGATGAAGAAATTAATCGGCGTACAAAACTTGCCTGGAGAGCTTTTGGAAGAAACAGCATAATTTTCAAGAGCAATATGCCATTATGTCTTAAAAGAAACGTGTTTGATCAATGCATCCTTCCAGTGCTTACGTATGGTGCAGAGACGTGGACCTTAGCTAAAAGAGACATACAAAGGCTGCAGACAACTCAAACAAGCATGGAGAGGTGCATGCTTGGTGTAACCAGGAGAGATAAGAAGAGGAACACGTGGATCCGAAAAATGACAAGAGTGGAAGACATCATGATCAGAGTTAAATCCCTGAAATGGCAATGGGCTGGACATACTGCCAGAAGGACAGATCATCGATGGACAGCCGAAATTTTAGATTGGATTCCAAGGGACAGGAAAAGACCCAGAAGAAGACCACATGGGAGATGGGTGGATGAAATTCGAAAGTATGCAGGGGTGACATGGAGGAGACTGGCACAAGACAGACCGTTGTGGAGGAAACTTGGGGAGACCTTCGTCCAGCAGTGGATAGATAATGGTTGACAATGATGATGATGATGATGATGATATACTGTGTAACGTACCAGGAGATGTGACGTACCTGCCAGAAGGACGCACACGACATAAAGGCAGATAGGAATCAGAATAAAATGTCCGCGTAGCTCAATTGGTAGAGCAACTTATTCCGGAATGAGGGGACCCGGGTTCGAATCCCGGCGTAGACCAAAAATGACGGAGAAATTTACTTCGTTATAATGGCGCCCGAACTATCCGGATGACCCGACCGTTCACAATCTCGCAATGGTGTGATGTTATTTCCACACCGCGAGATAGGAAAAATAAGAGAATCCCTTCTCCAGCACTTCGAATAAAAAAAAAATAATAAAAAATAAGGGGAGATGATGTAACGTACCAGAAGATGTGACGTACCTGCCAGAAGGACGCACACGACATGAAGGCAGATAGGAATCAGAATAAAATGTCCGCGTAGCTCAACTGGTAGCGTGACTTATTCCGGAATGAGGGGACCCGGGTTCGAACCCCGGCGCGGATAAAAATGACGGAGAAATTTACTTCGTTATAACTGGGAAAAAACAGGAATGTGACAAGAATACTGTTCGATGCTTTTTTGCTGAATATCTTTTCTTTTTTTTTTTTTTTTTTCCAAAAGCACACTGCAATGGCTCTTTGGAGCTGGGAAATCTACATTTCATTACGTCGAATCAGCCATTTACCAATTTTATAAAATTAGCAATTTGTTGAAAAAAATACTCTACAGCTTTGCTTACGTTGTCAGATTGCATCTGGGACGCTAAAACTAATTCTCTGTCTCATGGGGCCTCTTACATTTGTGTAAATCCATTTTATTTTATGAAACACCTTTAATTCTGAGTTATTACGTTCCAGCAAAAGGTCAAATATCTGGCGAGTGATGGTTCCACACCACAGCGTGTTCCGCGATCAAATATATAATTTCGAAGAAGTTTCATTAGTTGGTGCACATCGGCAAACATCCATATTTTTCGATTTTCATTTACTGGATTTGGAAAAGAAGACGATATTGGGGTTATTCCAAGCTGCCTCCAAACTTTAACATCTCCCCCCCCCAAGATGAGGTACCACTCCATGCACTAAATAACCTGATTGCTCAACGGCTCGAATTATGTCAGTTAACAGCTTTTGATCCATCTGCTTATTAAAGGAATAATACAGTATATGGTTGTTTCCAAGCTTTCCAGAAGCCTCTTAGCATAACTACTAAAACGTTACTATGCGGTCCTAAAATTTTATTTGCAGCAGCATCATAACAATATCGGTAATCAACGCTCATTTCACCAAAAGATAAAACTGAAACTTTGTTGAATTCGGTTAGGTGTACAGCATTCATTTTCATCACCTTTAAAACGGCCTCAATTAAACCATCGGTAACACAAATTTACCACACCACCGTTTCAGAGAGGAAATGCTTGGAAACAGTATGTGCATTTTATTTTTGATGAAAAGATATGCTTTTCGAGAAATGGCATGCAAAACCAGTGCTTGACTTATATCTTCTTCATTCCACTTTGCTGGTCTCTTTTTTGACACAAGAGTTTGAATTTGCACTTCAGTGAAACAATGGCCAAGCAAATTTATGATAGCTGGCCACCTTTCACTGTTGCTCAGCAAATTTTTATTTTTGCATTTGCGTTTCATAATATTAATTTCCGTTTTCAGGCTTCTTTTCTCGAGGCAAAAGCATTGTTTTACCATTATCAACTGTTTTCTTACGTTTGATAATTCTTTCCGTAGTGAATTATTTTCACTCTTCAGTTGCATTATATTTTTGTTCAGACATTCGCACTTTTCACATAACGTTGACGGTATAATAAATGTTGGTCAGGAATGAAGTCACTTTCATTGTGACCTGTGATTTGACGTTTAATTGGAGATATACTTTCAATTCGATTTAATGCATTTTTTTCTGACCTCTCCGATCTTAAACCGTTCACTTCGAACAGAAGTTTGCTCCTCCATCTGCTAAGGCATATTTTTTGTAGGCTTTTCTCAGTTTTTTTCTGGGAGGCAAGTTCAGCAATTCATTTCTAAGATCTCGCTCTTACTTCGAGACATCAAAGTGCTCTGAACACATTCGTGCTTTCTTTGCATCGAATACATCCTTTCGACAGCATTTCGCTACCCATTGCTTCAAGAAATCTCTATCCGATGGGAAAACATGGTATGTAACATCTAACTCCCTTTCCTTTGAACTGTTATTACGACAAAGTGCAACAGCGTATCCTGGTATTTTCGAGATAGTTGTACAGAGAAAACAAATGAAGAAAAAATGAATGAAACAACAAAGCAGGCCTAAAATTGACAAAGAAATGCAGCGAGTAATTGACACTACAGCACAAGCTCCGAATGACTCCGAATGCTCAAGAGATCGTTTATGGCCACTGTGACGTTACACTCCAGCTCATCTCGTAGGGTGACAGCTTGCAGGCGGCACGGAAACAAAGGCTATTGGACCTACACCTCTCCTCTTTCTAAGTACCTTGAGGTAGCCCACTGTCACCTATTTTATGCGAAGTCCATAATGCGTCACTTTGAGGACAAACTCTTTCAGCTGGTTACATATGACCTATAGATTCGATATGTAGATGATAACTTTGTTCTCTGGAACGGCATGAATTCGGAAATACCTAAATTAGTTGAACTTATCAATTCAATTGATCCTCATATACAGTTTACATA
This sequence comes from Macrothele yani, assembly GCA_039090855.1. Taxonomy (NCBI): domain Eukaryota; kingdom Metazoa; phylum Arthropoda; class Arachnida; order Araneae; family Macrothelidae; genus Macrothele; species Macrothele yani. The sequence goes on along the minus strand of CM077016.1, from coordinate 66,038,623 downwards.
TGAGACTGAAAATAATGGCTGCTTACCATTCCTTGACGTCCTCGTGTCACGCTCTGAAGGATCCTTTATAAACAAAAGTTTATCGAAAACCATTTGCTGTTTCCTTACCCCCACATGCAAAGTCAAATCACCCATGGAAACAGAAAGTCTCTGTCTTCTACGCATATTGTGCAATACATATATGCTCAACTGAGGATTCCCTTGCAGAAAGAGCTTGATTTTCTTAAACGAATTGCTGTACACAGAGGATATACCCATTCCATTATAGACAAAGCTGTCCAAAAATTTAGGAAACCGAAGCCTGTCTGCTCACTCACGCCAATAGACAACCCAATATGACAGAATTGGGTGGTTATCCCATTTGCTCCACAGATTTGCTTCAGAATTTCAAAAATCTTCAAGAGTTTTAATTTCAAAGTTATTTTCAAACCCATAAACAAGATAAATTTTTACGGGTCAAAAGACTACGTCGAAGACAAATTCCTGGGGAATTTATCAGATACCTTGTGAATGTGGACTTTCATATATAGGACAGACTCGCAGGGCTTTAAATTTCCGTGTGAAGGAACACAAGACCTACGTACGGAACTGTAAACTAAAGAAGTCGTCTATAGCCCAACATTGTCATGAAAATAACCACAAATTTTTGTTTGAAAACGCTACGCTCATTGATAAACCTGATTCGACTATCACGCTTAATGTATTAGAAGCTTTCCACATATACCGGAACTCTTCACAGCTTGTCAACGACATGCCGTCGACTCCATTTCTTTCAAACGTGTGGAAACAACTCACCAAAAACCATGACCGTCAGAACTCTGATGATGTCACAATGATTTGAATGTTTACGCTCCATTCGTCCTGATGATGCCGGGCGAATAGCTCTGCGAAACTATAGTCGATATATAATAAACCTTTGATTGTGGTAAACCGTTGGTATTTTTATTTTATCTCAAAACCACAAGTTTTGTAGTCATAAATTATATATTATGATATTCCATTTATTTTGTTCAAAATAAGAAAACGAGTCTGTTTATGTGCGTGTTTATTACTTACTATCTAACAACACTAAGCGGGATGAACAATGTTTTGTTTTTTTCTATTACGTGTGCATGTGATTTCTTAAATGTACATCTTTTTGTTTAATTAAAAGTAATAAATGTTGTATTTTAGTTTAAGATCTTTAAAAAATCATTACTTGAAATTTTTTGACGGGGGAAGAGTTGAAAACAGGTAGCACTTGGAGCCCCAAATGTTTAACCAGCCACTGTTTTTCTGGCTGTCGTTTTCACCACTTTTCTAAAAACTGTTATATTTTACTGCGTAAATTCCGAATCAGCGATGCCAGAAATCAAAATTATGTACAGTTTGATCATTTATTTCTAAATGCCAGTTTCAGCTCAGTAGGGAAAATTCTGTTTAAAAAAACGTAAAGCTATCACATTATTCGCCATCGATGGAGTCAGTCTTGTTCATTATACTCGTAGTAAACTGCAAAAGTGGAATTAAAGAGTGATACGCTATATTTATGAGATATCGAATCTCCTAATGCACATGTATGTACATATGATCTGTTGCATGACTGTGTGGTCACATTACTTTCAGCTCCACAAAAAATCGCATTTTTGTTGTGATAGTTTACAAGGCTTGTTCGCTTTAATTGTACCAGATTTGTGTTTTTGGCGAGTTTTCGTGCTCCTTTCCGCGCTAGAGAGCGTTCTATTTGTGCTTTAGTTTTTGGCTTTCTTCCAGCGGTTCGCGAGGTTCAGCACGATGTCTGTCAATTACAGCTGAAGCTGCAAACTTGAGACAACAGAACTCTCGGCCACAATTACACGTGTTTTTTTGCCAGCCATACTCATAATACAAAGTATAAGTCAGCACTGAATATATTGAATTTAAGATTCGAATGGTGATGACTCACTTGTGACTATGGTTATATATCTCGTGAGCGTGTACCTTGACCACAAATGGCTATACGAAATTTTCACAAGTTCTGGTACTTTTAACAAACAGAGTTTTTTGACGATTTGGACTGCTCAGACGGTCAAAATAGACTTATTACTTGCCTTTTTCTGAGGTTCCTTCAAGACCAACTGGCCTCAATTTGTCCTTTATGAAGATTCGGCTCTGCTTTTGTGAGCTGGTGGCTTATTTAATTATATGCTAACTTCGCAGATTCCTTAGTGGTTGCTATCGAGAGGATTAGGCTGGTATCTTCTCTCAAATGACTTCTGTTCACAAGGATTCAACTCCTTTTCTAAGTCCTTGAGATATAGAAACAAAGCTTCATGAGAATGCAATTCACTGTGTTTATGGTGTCCTGCTTCGTTACAGATGTACTCGCCTCAAGCAGATCGAAAAACCTCCTACCTATTTCCGTTCTGACACTTCTATTTGGACAAAGAGGAATGTCAGGTCACGACCAATTCGTAATTCACAGAGTTCTGTAACAGATTATAGTCCTGATGTCTTCTTTCCCGATTTTTTTTACGCGCTCTTTATGAACACCAGCTTCAGTGTCTAACTGACGTTGAGACTACTACAAGAATTTCTTTTCGGTTTGTAGCTTTCTTAACGTCAGAACGTGTCCTGGGACTTCAGTGGATTAGTTACAGAATTGTGACACTCATTTACAACAGAATTCTAAGCCAACTAATCGAATCCATAGAATTGCATCCCTCTTACACGCGTCATCTCGGGATACGTTCCATCAATTAGTAGTCTGCAGTGTCCAACAAAAACTTTTTTTACCTCCGTCGTTCACTTCCTTTCTGAGCACCGAAGCGCGCTAAAGGAAATTAACGAAGTCATATCTCCCTTAGTCTCAGATTTATAAGAGTTATGCCAACGCTGTCATCACGAGTCTTAAGATAGTCCTTCCACTGGATACCAGAATTAGGTAATCAAACCCCAACAATATTCTAGGTAGGTTAAGTTACGAGGATCTGCAAGTTTTTCTCAACGAATTTTTAAATACTGCCAAGCTTTCTCTGGAATGTCTTTCAGTAGATCACTCGGCCTTCGACGTGTGAACTACAACTACCTCATTCACATCAGGAGTCACTTTTCCACCTAGTGTTTTGAATGTGCTACACTTTGTATCACGAGAACCACTCGTTACACTTCTTCGCTACATTTCATTGAATCATTCATCATGGCATTTTTCTTACTGATCAGATGGTACCTCGTATGTGTTGCTTTTTACGAAATATTTTCCACAGATACAAATTTTTTAATCATATATGTACCTTCTATAGCGTGGAGCGAAACATGCGACAGTTGGAGTGAGCGAGGTCTAGACTGTATGGAGGATCGGGTGGGATCTCAAGCCTTTCCAATTCCTGTACTTTTTTTGGCGGGCCACTGTGGAGGTGTGACTTAGAGCATTATCCACTTGCAGCAACGCCCTCTTCCTATTGATGAGCGCTGCGTAGCGTTGATGCAAAGCATCACGGATCCGTTGCTGTTTTCAGCTGTAGAAGTTCTCGTCCATAGCCTCACTATCCCGCACGAATTCCCAGAGCAGACGACCCTTAAAAATTTCACCAAATGCACAGCATAACTTTCCTCTAGAAGCGCTTTCTTTGCACCACTAGCTGCACTTCCTGGCGTTTCCTCACTCAGCCACTGGTTCCCAGTGGTAGGAATATCCTACTTTCATCACCTGTCACGATACGACGTCAAAAACCTATCATCCTGTGGATTTGACACTAAACTGCGACAGAGAGAGAGAGTGAGACACGTTGTTCCGCCTGCTGGGGTGTCAATTCATGGGGAACCATTCGATGGTGCCAGGAAGAAAACCAAGCTGTTGCATGTAACGAACGATGGTGGATTAGGAAAAACATACCTCAGCTGTCAATAGTCTTGTACTGGTACCGGGGTTTGTTGCCGCAGCTTCGATCAGGGTGTCAGTGTTGATGGTCCTTGGACGTCCTAAAATCAGCTTGTCTTTGAGACTGATATCCCCAACATCGAAATACCAGAACCATATTCCTGCAGTGCCGCTGTCCACTGTTTTCTTGCCTGCAACACAGCGTTTAGCCCCTTTATTATAACAATGGCGTAGGAGCACACTAGCAGCACGCTTATTGGTCTTCATTTTTGCTGACCTGATAACTCAGTGTGGCTCCGTGCCAAATGCACGTGATAAGCCTCGTGTGTTCCACGTCATCGGGGTAACCAGTCGACTCTTGCGAGCGTTTCACCCAGTAATGGAGGCTGTGACGTACCTGCCAGCAGAACGCACACGACATAAAGGCAGATAGCAGTCAGAACGAACGTCCGCGTAGCTCAATTGGTAGAGTGACTTATTCCGGAATGAGGGGACCCGGGTTCGAGCCGCGGCGTGGACAAAAATGACGGAGAAATTTACTTCGTCATAAGGCATAACAAACATTATGTGCAGCTTAAAACGGGACCAACTTTTGACTCACCCTGGTAAATGCAGCAGGGGAACATTGCAGACTTTGTAAAAAAAAAAAAGCTTACTATGCATACTTTCAAATGGAACATCCGAACATACCCAATCTTGTATATAAAATATATCTTTTGTAATCCGGATTTCATCTATATCTCCAACATAAAGTTCCTATCTAGGGCCTGATTTACGGGAGGGCATTCGGGGCATGTGCCTAGAGCCCCGACCTTTGAAGGGCCTCCAAAATATACAGTAGTGGCCAAAATTGTGAAACCTTTTTGAAATAGTGTATTTTTGAGGTTTGATGGCTCATAACACCACTTTTGTTTTGGAGTAATACCATAAAATTATATATCAATGGAAAGATAATTTCATCAAGAATGTAATGCAATAACTTTTACGAAGTATTTTGTATTAGAACAGCAGTTATAAAGAAGAAAAGTAAAACACACAGATAAAATGAGATATACAAAAATGCTCACCATGTCAGTTAACACCTAGTTGGGTAACCTTTAGCGTTAATTACAGCCTTACAACGCCTTCCCCATGGAGTGAAACAAGTTTTTTAGTTCTGCAGCTGTTAGAATGTGAAACCAAGATTGAATTATTGCTTCTATTAATTGGGTTTTATAACTGGGTTGCTTCTGACTACCAAGTTTCTTTAGTCGGCTCCATAGATTTTCGATGGGGTTAAGGTCTGAGCTTATTCGCAGGCCATTCCAGCAGTGGAATAGGATTATCTTTGAAACCAATTTTTACACACATCAGCAAGATGACATGGAGCTGAATCATTTTGAAATATACTTGCAAATGCTTCATTATCTTGGAAAAGATCACGTGCGAAAGGCTTCAGTTTGGGCTCAAGTATTTCATTAATGTATTTTTGGCCATTTATATTCCCATAAATCACGCAGATTCTGCCCACACCTTTGATGTTATACAACCCCAGATCATAACACTAACTGGGTGTTTCACGGTACATCTAATGCAATCAGGATGCAAATCTTCTCCGATTCTTCTCCTTACGTATTTTATGCCATCACTACCAAACAGGGAGATTTTGGTCTTATCACTCCAAATAACACTGTTCCATTGTTCTGCTGTCCAGTTAACATGGGGTTTAGCCCAGTTTAATCTTTTCAACCTTCGTTTGAGAGATAAAAATGGTTTTTTTCGTGGAATTCTAGCTTTTAGACCAAATTCCTGCAGTCTGCGCCGAACAGTCCTTGCACTCAACTTCGCATTACACATTGCGCCATTTCATCTTGTATACACCCAGATGATTTTCTTCTGTCACCTAAGCACAGTCTCTTAATTCTTCTATCATCACTTGCTGTTGTGCGCCTTTTGCTGCCTTTACCAGTCTGGTTTTGTAGTGACTGAGTCTCCTTATACCTCTTCAAAAATCTAGAAATGCCACCTTTGGTTAAGTTTCTACCAATTTTTCTTCTAATTTCTTCATAACTCAAGCCTTGTTCACTTAATGGTACTATTTTACATCGCTTTCAAGGTGACCAGTCAACTCTTTGCGCCATTTCTTTAATTTTATTACGTTTTACAAGCTCACTAAATGAAAGAATAAAAAAAAACTTGATAGCAATCACATAACACACTGACAAGTGTCCTCCTCTCAGCTACAATACATGACATCAATAGCTGAATCTACTGTGACCGGACTGGTGCATTGCCAAAACAAGATGACGCCCGATTGGCTCTTTAAACACTCATGCTCATTGGCTACATTCAAATGAAGGAAAACTACTTCATATCAACCTGAGCAAGTTGTGCTTCCTTTTTCTGGATATTTGACTATAACTTTTCATAGAATACAGATAATTGAATAAACTTTGTTGCATTACATTCTTGATGAAATTATCTTTCCATGGATATATAATTTTATGGTATTATTTAAAACAAAAGTAGTGTTATGAGCCATCAAACCTCAAAAATGCACTTTTCCCAAAAGGTTTCCACAATTTTGGCCAATACTGTAGTTACATATTACTTACTTTGCATCAAGTAATATATAACTATATATATATATATATCAAGTAATATATAACTATATATATATATATATCAAGTAATATATAACTTTGCATCATTAACATCTTAACATCAAGTGAAACGACGAGAAAGAAGTATAACCAATCATGAAATAACTGACTGCGATTCGTGATTGGTTAATCATCTCTCTGCTTTGCGTTGCGTCAATTGAAGCTGAGGTGTAAATCGAATCTAACACCTCTGTGAAATTATTCCACACGGAATATATACTTTCTGCTGATCAGTCTGATCGAACCGATTCGGAATTTCGGAATGAAACCGCAAAAAGCTCACAAAAAGGCTCCTGAGACCATCTTCAATCGCACATAACACGGGATCCCCCCCCCCCCCGAAAGCCTCTTTCCCAGGGCCCCAAACTGTCTAAGTCTGTCCCTTTTTCTATCATTGCGTTCGTCTCAATGTCATGCATTGCAATAAGGCTTGCTGGAAATGAAATCGACAAACTTTCTATTGGGATTCCGAAAACAAGTGGAAAAAAGCTTTCTTTTCGACATCTGCTTCATTCTCAAGTGCTATGGAAGATGACCGTTGGTTATCATATAAATCCCTAGAGAGACCATGGTCAGCATTGAAGGAGATCACCTAAGAATTCAGTGATTACGGCATAAAGAGTTCAAAACCGCACTGATAACAAATACATAAGTACCTCTTCTCTACCCATTATTCCAAATCTTCATCGATAGATCAGTATATCTCACACGGGCCCATAAATTTTATAAGACATTCTTTTATCATTTGTTTATATAGAGAGGGGCCCGTAAAAATATTTGCCCGGGCCCACCACACACCAAAGGAGCGGGTCCTGCTGGCCACTCCAGTTTTCGACGCTCATGTCTTCAAACTAATCCGTAACAACGCGAGCAAAATGGTATGGTGCGTTGTCACTCTAAAAGAGGTACGGACCTTACCCAAAATACTGCCACAACGTTGATAGTGCATAACTGTACAGGACGTTGAAATATCACGTACGGAGCAATGGCTGATGTGGCATCCTATTATCAATCCACTCTGGAAATCAGTTAAATCTGTCGATCGAAGCATCTTGCATCCACAGTCATGCTATTACCTGATCATAGCCGTACGATCATGTTTATAGGTAGGCCTGTGGCATAGTGCTTGCGTAAGACCTAATCATTATCAATAGAGGTGTGTCCGGATATTAATGGTAGGCAGTGAATTTTCCGTACCTTCTATTAACACGCAGTCCACACAACATACAGATTATTACCGATATTTCTAAGGAAAGAAGTATTAGAAGTCTACTAAACCAGGTTTTGACAAATAAACTAGGAAAGAAAACAGGTAGTGTGCGGTCTTGAGCAGTCGACCAACTAGATCCTTTACCTCTGGCCCTTCTGTTAATTCCCACTTCGGAAGCGGCTTCGTTAAACGTGTCAAAATGCGAAATAGAGTGTTGCATCAACCAATGGAAAGCAGAATTTCTTTTGACGGTGACCTTGTCTCCGATTTACTGTCCAGTGCGTAATCTCAGAGGGATCTTTTGGTACAGTTGGAAAGCTGCAAGGCTACTTTTTTGTATATTCATTGCCTTTCTGAAGTACTAAAATGCTTCCAGATAATTTAAGCAAACTGCAAAAGGAAAAGAAGGAAATGGATGATGAAAAATTAATAAATCTTTCGATTCCCTGAGTTCTACAGAAAACCCATATGTGTAAGTAGCGAAAGATTAACATCAAACTGGAGTCACTTAACATCATCGTGAAGTATGCAGGTAAAACATACGACTTATTGCATATTTCAGCGATTCTATTTACCAAACTGACAGGATTTGTAGTGTTTCAAAACTCGAAAAGCGGTTTTGTTGTCAGTGTTTATTATTTTGTGATTAAATTATAAGAAACTGTTTACCATTTCCCACGATGTATGACAGTCAAGTGATACAATTCCCCATACAGTTAACAGTTAGATAAATAGATCGTTAATGTTACAGCTTGCCAGGGGGCGTGCAGGAGTTGTGGGCCGATCGTTTATCCCAATCATACGAATACATAGTATTTATGGTTTCATCAGTTCAAATCTCTATTTATCACAAGTAATTTTTATGAATTACTTTGTGTAGTTGTGTGGCATTGAAGTTCCAAAAACGTTAAAGTTTCTCTACAGGAGTTAAAGCGCGTCAACTCTTTCTAATTTAGAAGGAGACTGAAATTTATAGTGTAGCTGTGTGTCGGACTAGGATCAGTCCAATTCCTACGTTTTGATATGGGGCGAAAATGTTTTTTATCAAACTGTCGGACAGGTTATTCGACATATAAAGACCGTTTATCAACTTTTAAAGCCGCAACAGAAGAAAAAGGATCACTAATTTATCCTTTGATATCAACAGAACTCCAGCAGAGCAAGTTGGCTTCGTTATACTCCGATGAGCTATTATATTATGACCACCCCCTGCCTAGAGAAATGAGCGCGCCTCCAGACCGAACGGTAGCGCAGGTTAAGTTCACACAGCAGTGTATATACAACCCGAGGGCCAGCTTTCGGTTAGTAGAGTGTTCTAAGTCAGAATGGGAAAAGCTGCCGATTTATCGGAGTTTGCTAAAGGACAAATTGTGATGGCACGGTGCCTCGGAACTACGATCTTGCAAACGGGGCGGCTTGTGGGTTCTTCACGTGCAGCTGTAGTGAGTACGTATCAAATGTAGTGCGCAGATGGCCAAACGACGAGCCGTCGTCCGCAGCTCATTGATGCCAGAAGGGAGCGAAGACTGTCGCGCATTGTTCACATCGACCGCAGGGCCACAGTGCGACAAATCACCCGCAGCTACAACAGTGGTGATCAGGGCAATGTGTCACAGCACACAGTTCATCGCAGCCTTCTGCGCATGGGCCTGCGTAGTCGAAGACTCATCCGGGGTTTTTTTTTTTTTTTGATTGGAGGTTTAACGACCACCGTGAGCAACTCAATGGGCTATAAGCAGTCGCCCGTCCCTAATTTAGGGTCACTGGTTCCAGGGAAGGGAGAGAGCCAGTGCCGTAAGACAAACACAACATCCATGCCTGACCGGGATTCGAACCCGGACTTTACGGGCGAATGATCAGAGGCCATCGCCTTAGACCACTGCGCCACCGGGGCGGCCATCCGGGTTCCCATGCTCACCGCACGTCATTGCCAACAACGCATGAAATGGGCCCAAGATCATCGAGATTGGACCGTGGATGATGGAAAGAAAGTGGCCTGGTCTGACGAATCAAGATTCCTAGTGTATCACGTAGACGGCCGAGAGTGGTTATGCCGATTACCAAGGGAGGCTATGGCACCTGGATGCACTATTGGGTGGAAACAGGCCGTCGGCGTAGGTATTATGCTGTTGGTGATGTTTTCTTGGGACACTTTAAGCCCCATTATCCTAATAGCACAATCCTTGACAGCTGTCAGGTACAGGGCTAGAGAATAAGGAAGGGCTGGCCCACCAGGCAGTCCAAAGCAAGTCGCTTTGCTGGGGAGGACGTGACGTCACTGCGAGTCACTGACGATTTGGGATGCTGCCTCTGAGGGCAGAAGTCATATCTGTCGGAGTAAGCTGAACACCTTTGCACGTATTATATTTTTTTTTACACAACTCTGAACGTTATATACATATACTGTATATCGTAGCAAGTAACGTTTTTGTTTATTTTATCGGAAGGCATAAATAATAGAAAAAGAAAAATTTATTAACATACCTGTATAGCTAAAAAGTAGGAAGATATTCACCAGGTGTAGATATTGACATCGTCGTGCTACGTTTTTTAACGGCAGAATTTATCCATTTGGTTTTCTGTTGATTTGATTTTCTTTCTGACACTAAATCTTTGTTGTGATTAATATACCGAATTCTGATAAATGTTCGTATGCGGCAATAAATTTTTACAGCTTCCTTGCAGGTGTCTGGAAATCTCTCTTCTATTGCAGTTCTTAATTTTTGAATTATGCCTTTCTCTCGGGAATCTCTGTCCCGTGAATTGACTTAAAAAATATTTCAAATTGATCTAACGTTCTCATCCACTTTGGAGAAGGCACCGTTAGTCCCCCGAGTGATAAAGTTTTTCATCCATTGAGCAGATGGAAAATCTTCGGCATTTCTAGAAATTGTTCAAGACATGCACTGAACTGATGCACACTTTTCTTCTGAATATCCATTGTCAGAATTGCAAGCAATTTCATCGATGTGTAACTTTTCAGGATTTGGCTCCGGAGTTCGATTCAATGCCTTTATACGGATATATCTCCTAATTCTTCTATGTTCTCGGCTTGTATGTATCGTTGATTTTTCATTCGGTAAACTCAAACTGGGAACAGCTGTGGGTTTCAGAGTTTATTTTTTTCGGGAAGCCCAAGCAGGCGATTTCGCATGTCATCTTTGTAGTCTGAATTTTGGAAATGATCACTACATATTCTTGCACTTCCAACTTTAAATTTGTCAGCACGCTTACACTTAACAATCCATTCTTTTATCACATTAACATTTGAAGGGAAAACATGGTAAATAACGCTACGTTCTTTTGTTTTCTTATGCGTATTTGTACAATTAGCGACAGCACAGGATGAAGGCATATTGCTTATTACTTTGAATGAAAATAAAAAAACAGACGCTGAATTTTAGTTAAAATAAAACTTACATCAGTAAAAAACAGGCGTTAATAAACAACTACATAAACTACTACCAGTAAATTGAGAGCAACAGAAATAGACTGCACAGAACGACTAGAATGTCACCGTTCTCTGGCCCTGGGTTGGCACAGGGGTCACCTAGTGTCCTCGCAGTGACGTCACAGCGCCTTCCAATTCCCCCTCGGTCGGAGTACGAAACTGAGAACGCAAGACAAAAGGATGAGCCAGCCCTTCCTTATTCTCTAGCCCTGTGTCAGGTATCTGAACATCGTTGCGGACCAAGTTCACCCATTGATGGAAACTGTGTTCCCTGCTGGTGATGGCCCATGCCACATTGCCAGAATCATCGAGGAGTGGTTCGAAGGAACATGTTGGTGATTTTCTGTTAATGCCCTGGCCTCCAAATTCACCTGACGTGAACCCAATGGAACATTTGTGGTTCGACTTGGAAAAGCGAGTTCGCGCTAAATTACCACAACCAGAAATATACGGGAACTGGAGGGCCTGCTGTTGACATTATGGTACCAGATACCCCAGGATACCTATCGCCACCTCATCGAATCGATGCCTCGCCGAGTGGACGCTGTTTTGCGGGCTAAAGGGGGTCCTACAGCTTATTAGGTAGGTGGTCATAATGTAATGGCTAATGGGTGTATAATTGCAAACGGCGGTGCGCATTAAACAATATCAATCACGTATAAATAAACATTTCGTTTTTTTAAATAAAAAAAAAGGGTATTTTAAAATGGTAAAAAAACTATCGTTGCTTTAAACTTATTGTTCTACGTATAAAAAACAAAATTATCCCGCATAAAATGCAATGCGTGCTTATTAATCTATGCAATTACAAACTTAAATATGCGTATATACACGGTCGAGTCACATTATTGTGACCACCAGCTAATATTCAGAGTAACCGCCGTGTGCAGCGTGGCCAGCAGCTAGAGGGGCTGGGAGTGACTCGGGCTGGGAGGGCTGGGAGTAGAAGGTGTTCACAGGTATGTGGAGCCATGCTGACAGCTGCTGGAGGGTGCGTGGTGGAGAATCCATAGAGCGAACAACGCGAAACAACACTTCCCCTAGATTAAGCAGTAAGACAATCTAAGTTTCTCAAAGATTCGCGCGAACTTGTTTTCGATAAATTCTTGAAGAAATTAATACGTTGTGCCATTAAATTGTGCGAATAAAAGCCTATACACGAAGCATAAGCGAAGACAAGACATATAATCTACATTTTTTTAATAACAATTGAAAAAGTTCTACTGAAGATAACACAAATACTGAGGGTAACGGAAATTTGCCAGTCGCGATGCTCGAATCCGCATCCTTCTGCTCCGGTACCAAATGCTTTCCAAAATAGGCTACACCGACAAAGTTTGTCGCTGCAATAATGCAGTCTTGATATGTGCATCACATCTGAGGTAGGTACGTCACATATATTCCCGCCTCCTTGAGAAAGAACTGGGACAGAATCGTAGGTTTCCGGATCAGCCGGCAAACCGCACTAGAAGGAGGGCCCACTGTAGAAGAAAGAATTCTGACTAATTCCAGACGATGTGTGGAACAAACATCACACATTTTTCGAAGAAACCACCTGACAGGTGATTAATTTTAATATTTTCGGGCGCCAATATAGCATAACACAAATTTGCCGGTGGCTAGCTCGAAACCGCATCCTTCTGCTCCGGAGCCAAATGCTTTCCCAACTAAGCTACACTGATGAAGTTTGTCACTGCAACTTTGCCGTCTTAATATGTGCGTCACTTCTCAAGTAGGTGCGTCACAGATTTTGATATCAAAGCCTATACTTTAAGAAAAAGTAACGGAAGAATATGAAAAATCGTAGGAAGGAATTCCACTGCAAATGTGGTATTTTTTTTTCCATGTCTATACATAACGTTCACGGCATGCCACGGAAAGAAAATGAAAAATCTTACTGTTGTAATGAAAAGTTACAACGAAAAGTGATAATTTTCTCAACTTGGAGTCATTTTGTTTTTCAATTACAGTTGCTGAAACTTTGCAGAAAAAAATTCTGCTTTAGGAAAAACTGGGAAATCTGACATTTATTCAATCTCAATCCCACGCGATTTTTTTTTCAGTTGCTCTTCTAGACATTAAGATATCAAGACAAACACACAAATTTGCACGCATGCCATCCAATGGTAAAATACGTGAGGAAATATTGTGTTCATGCTTTTCACTATTTAATACAAAACCTTTCTTTATCCATCGGACTTGTAAACAAGAAAGATACAGTGTCAGCAGACTGACGGACAGCTAAGAATGAGATTGTTGCAAAACACCTTTCAAACATACAGAGATCACTGTACATGCACTAAAATACAAATGCTGTACTTTTTACAAAAATGAATACATTAATTATTTACGATTTTGGCCATTTAAAAAAGAAAAGTCCCCTTCGGGTAAGGGGCGATCGCTCCAGTCGTGCCCCGCTGGATCCGCAACTGCCTTATGTGTTATGTATCTTTGATTGCACTTTGATCCACTGTCAAGTTGCCAACTTTGGCAAGCTCGTCAAGAGGAATAATGTGCATTAAGACAAAGTTTTAACAAAAAACCAAATTTACACGAGAAAAAACAGACTCAAAAGGGATGTTAAAATAGAGGCATACGTCACATGATCGTGGGCGTACACGACTGGTTTAACTTCTTCAATTGATGAACGGACAACAGAGATGGGTACTATACAAGGAAGTTTGAAATGTCACTAAAACAAATATGCGATATATCATCACTTTTTTCCGTTTTTGCATTTTTAATATTGTCACATTATGAACTCTTCCTGTGAGAGCTGCAAATCCTTTTAAATTTCCATTTTAGTTGGACTGAAGGAATTCTAAACTTCGTCGAAATCTATATTTTAATTGCATCACATTTGTTGACCACATTTTGCATCCTGCAATTAACTTATCTGATTTATGAGAACTTAATGTATTCCTCTTTAAGGACAATAATAACCAAATTTTGGAAGCATGTTGCACAATAAAAGACTGCAAACTAGAGCATTAGTTTGAGACATCAGTTAAGTGAATTAAAAAATTAGAAATGGAGTTGTGCCAAACACACGTGGCACGCAAAGCGCATGGAAGGTGGACTACAGCTTAGTATGAATTGGAATCTTGGCTACGAACTTCAAGAAAGAAATAATACACAGTTAAAAATACCGTTGAAGTACAGTTATATTGAAAAAAGTTTTGAATTTTGTCACTTGACCAAAATTCGGTGTTTCATAAGAGAGATCAAGTTACAAACGATTTTCCTTCTATTTCGTTTTTCCTTATTTAAGACATTTTTCATTGAAATCATGTTTTCCGGTAGTTTCGAATGGGGGAAACTTAACACATAACTCTGCTTCTGTTAAATTTCAAATAAAAAATCTATTCAGGTAATAAACTGTGTTTCGCACGAAAAGAACATGTAAATCATAAAAAGCTGTCTACGTACGATTAAAAATTATCCCCGCTGATACTATAGACTAGTTTAAAAACTTTATTCACAAGTAAAAGCAAAGTTAAAAGCGAGATCTTTCGGGATCCCTAGATCCCTGAACCTCTTTTATTGATCAGGTATGTAGACGACATGTTAGTCTTTTGGCCACATTCAATTTCTCTACTTGAGGATTTTACCGATTGCTTTTCCTCACAGTTCCCCACGATTAGTTTACTTTGGAACTGGAAATTGGGGGCAAGCTCCTCTTTTTAGTCATACTACTCACTCGAGACTTAAATACCAATCTTATCAGTTTTTCCGTGTATCGTAAACCAACCGCTGTTCCCTGTATGATTCCGTCTTCGTCTTTTAACCCTATTTGCCATAAATCTATCTCCTTTTATTTCCATATTAAACGAGCTTATTCTCATCCGACGTCACCCGAGACACTGGACAATGAACTTAAGTACAGTCGGACCATGGCCCGATCGTTTGGGTATCCGGATTCGTACTTCGGACGCTTCATGAATATAGTTCAACGAACTCGATCCACTACCCTAACCAACCCCAAAACAACTTTACGGTATATTGGCAAGACTGAGTTTTCTCAACCACTTGTGACAATCCTTAGAAAGACCTGCAAGAAATATGGTCTTGGTTTTGGAGTCTCTACTCGTAACAGCTTTTCGATCATCAGAACTGATTGTGACGTGATTCCCGATCTATCTAGATCCGGTGTATACCGCATACCTTTAGTCAACCCTAATAATCCAGAGGATGTGAAATATTATATAGGTTCGACACTCAGGACCTTAAAAGTCCGATTATCGGAACGTCAATATTACTTGAGGTCAGGTTCCACCAACACAGCTTTAACTGACACTGTGGACCAAGAGGGGACAATACCCGACTGGAAGAACGCCGTGGTTTTGAACTCTAATGTAACAAGGGGAAATGTTTTCCTCTCCGAGAGCCTATATATCCATTCATACGGGCCTTTATGCTGTAACTCAGAACTTCCGTCATTCATTCCTCACATATGGAAAAAATTAATCCCCATCGATATGCCGAGCACCACTATGGACAATATTGTGTAACTTTTCACATCCTCGAACTTTTGATCGTTTTGATTTGCTATGTTGACCGAAGTCAACGCCCATTGCGTTGCATCCTGGGTCAAACCTGATTGTATATAAGTGTGCCACTTGTTATTCTTTATGGTCTTAAGCCTCAAGATGGGATCTAGGGATCCCGAAAGATCTCGCTTTTAACTTTGCTTTTACTTGTGAATAAAGTTTTTTAAACTAGTCTATAGTATCAGCGGGCATAATTTTTAATCGTACGTAGACAGCTTTTTATGACTTACAAAAAATCTATTCTTGTAGAAAGCCAAAAACACAGCAAAATTTTTAACTGCGATGATGCTTGGCAAAATAGACACATTTGGAAGATCTTTGATTGGTTGCTCTATTAGATTTGTTATATGTTGGAAATCATGTCCTGTTTTTTCTCGTCCGTCATAGAATGACCAGAACAACGCCCGCCAACCTTCTTCCTTTTTTCTTTAAAATAAAAAGACAGCTATAATGTTCTAAGAATAGCATGTTAGGAACGGTACAAAGAAGCGGATTTGACAAAGGAAAATGCGATCAGGGCTTCTTTCATAAATGAAATTGTCTTCACTCTCTCGCTGACAGTAACCAATTAAAGAATCGCAGCCAAGAAAACTTTCAGGTATTACGTTTACTTCGGAAAAAAATGTTCGATGTGTTGATTGTTTACATATTTGGGGTATCTATGGAGGATGATGAAACCACACCGAGAACAAGACAAATCAGAAAAACAACGGCTCGGGCCCTAAGGACGCCACTCCCCATTCAACCAGCGTATCAGTTTACTCCGTGCGAGAGTTAATTAGCCTGACTGAAAAAAAGAAAGACTGAATGCCACAAATTCCACGTCATGAGTAAAACAGCTGTAGGCACAGTGAACATAGAAAGCAAAACTGAATAAAAACTCATTAAAAGAGTAAATTTTCAAAACGAAATTGTTCAAAGCAAGGAAACTTTAAACCTCATCTTCCTAATCCGGAAGATGACCTACCCCTTTCCAAGGTGCTTCATTGGCATTAAAACAAGTTCTGTCATTCTTATGAGAAGTCCGAGGTTGTCGATCAACCAAAAACAGTTGTGACCCTTGAATTCTGTTCCTTCTCTCCCCTCCCCTTCACACTTCATTACTTTGATGAGTAAAATGCAGAGGCGTAACTAGGCATTCCTGCACCCAGGACAAAGTATTACGCCCCCACCGAAGTTGTTAATACAAAAGAGCTAGCTGTACCGCCTGAAAAATTATAATCCTGCTGGCTGCATGAGTTTTTACGATAGTAAAACTGGTCTTGTGTGTTGATTACGCACAAATTTGCATTATTTAGAACCCACACGCATATGCAATTAAAAAAAAAAAAAGTCCTATTTAGTGGTCAGTGCCTATTTTTTTTTCAAAAAAACTAACACTGGCCACCTGGAATTGCTTCTGACATTCACTTTTACACTGAATTTTATACTATCTTTTTGTATCATGTTCTCTTGTAGTTAATTGATAACTAATAATCACTAACGGCTGTGCAACAGATTTTAAGAACGGACTAGTTTCTCGGCGGACCTGAGGAAGACCTTTGTGAAGTTATTGCCATTTTAATTTTAGAATTTTAACTTTTAAATATTTTTATACTGCAAATTTGGTAATAGGGAACTAGGTGAAACTTTTTATCCCAAACGTGAATTACATTTTACCCTCATCAACTGCATCAGAAAAAAATTAGGAAATGGGAAGTAGCACTCATCAGAAGGGTTTCGTGCATTTCGCTTACCCTTGCTTACATCAAGGATGTTCTATGTAGTGAGATTGAACTGGACGCTGAACGTCATTTAGGACTGTAAAATACAAAATGTGCAGAAAGCGGTGAGATTCCCACCTGGTCCAGAATTCCGACCTTTGGTACCACATTAGACGGACCGAATGTAGCTTGCAGTAGGGACAGTACTGACAAAATTTCCCCCAAGTATCTTCAAAAATATGAAAGACATCATTATCTTGCAACGTACGAACAACCGTGCCTTTATTTCTGATTGTGAGCAACTTACATCCCCAACACATTTTGAGGAACAAATGCGAATTTTAAGCCGCCAAGCTACCGCAACTGGCGAAAGAAATTATAGGTAAATTCTGCAATTCTGGACCAGAATCTACAAAAGTTTCAATTCTGATTTTAATCAGATTGTACGCAGTGAGTTTTGCGCCCTCTCCTGACCAGTAAAAGCCACCCCTACTGCCCCGCCCTATTTAAGCCGTACTTGACCAAAAAATAATTTTCTTTTTTGTGCAGATACGGCTGAAAATACATTGCAAACGAAATATGCATTAGAAAACTATTTTTATGAAAAATTAGCAAACGAAATATGCACTGGCCCAAACGATTTTTATGAAAATTAGATAATTTTCTGCAAAATATCTTCACTATAAACATATCGGACTCAAAAATAATTTATTTTTCAAATCGGACTTTTAGAAGCAGAGGTTATCGAGAAAAACACACACATATTTACATCCGGAAAAAATATGCATTATTTGAAGTAGAAACTGTAGGCAACACGGTCTTCATGGTAAACGGTACTGTAAAAATAAATAACTTGAATTTTTAGAAATAATGATACGGAATAAAGTATTTTTTGAATTCATCAGAAAAGGACCAAAAGGTATGGATCCTCGTTCTCCCAGTCCAAGTTTTCACTCCGAAAAGCATTCTTTAAATAGAATTAATACTGTATGTGCAGAGATATTTGGTGCAGTGACGTACGGACGCTATAAGCACGTTCGTTTTTTCAAAAGGGGTGCGGAGGAAAAATGAAAAGTTTGTTAAACGTACTACTCCAGCACCTATGAAAAACAGTACTTCTTTCAGAATGTTAAACGTGCTACTCAAGCACCTACGAGAAACAGTACTTCTCTCAGAATGTTAAACGTGCTACTCAAGCACCTACAAAAAACAGTACTTCTTACAGTCTATCTCCAAAATTGGAGAAAGTCGATAACATTTAGAAAGATATTCATTTATCAGTGAGGGAAGGAGTAGAAGAGAAAAACAAATCTTTCACCCTGGATAGGTAAATGCATAAGCAATGGGTAAACGTCAGATAATAAATGCGCTTTTGAAGACTAAGGTTTTAAGCTCTTGCAAAAGCAATGACGTATAAGAACTGGTCTTTCTGAAATTTGTATTACATCTTATGGAAAAATACACTACTGTTTATATTGAAAATGCAACGCCAAGAAAGTTGCGAGACAGCGATTTGAGATTTATGTGTTTGATTCGACATAATACAGAGAGTAAATGACTCAGAGATATCGGTGAAGTGGCCCACACACCATACAATTATAAGTAAGGAATGTGTCCACCACGAGATGTGACGACGGCTTAAGTCGTCGTCGTGCAACCATGTCCCATACATGTTCAATCGGCGAAAGATCAGGGAGAGCGTGCAAGCGAGAGGAGAAAAACTCAACGGGCTCTTAGGTACTGTCGCACAATGCGCACCACACGATGCCGGGCATTGTCCTGTTGAAAAGTGCAGCCAGGGGGCGCCCGCAGGAAACGTAGCGCTTCAGCTTTCAATACGTCATCAATGTATCGCTGGCTGTTCATAATCCTAGCGATGCTTATTAAAAGGCAGCCTGAACAGAATCCAATAGCACTCCACACCGTAACGCTTCGTGTCGGGGGCCTGTGACGTTCCGAAACCCATGCACCTTGCGTTCGCCACATCCTACGGGAATCCGGCAGTATACTGATTCATCAGGTTGGATCTAGACTAATCGGAAAACACTATGCACAGCCAGAGGTCGTTTCCATGTCGGCGTTTTGGGCACTACTACAACCTGATTCTGTGCTGCAATGTAAAGGTAAGTTTCAGCAACGGACGGCGCGTTCCAATTCCGATTTTTAACAAACAGAGCTTGCGGTAAATGGCTGTACCTGCCCGGTGGCTCAGTGGTCTAATCGCTGGCTTCTGACCATTTGTCCGAGATGGGTCCGGGTCCGAATCCCAGTAAAGCATGGATGTTGTGTTTGTCTTATGGCAGTGGTTCTCTCCCTTCCCTGGAATCAGTGGCCCAAAATTAGAGACGGCTGACTGCTTATGGCACACTGAGCTGCTCACGCGGTAGTCGTTAAACCCTCAACCAAAAAACAAAAACCGGCTGGCATCTTACTGCCTGCCATTTTTGCGCTAAAACTTAGAAAGTCACTCTGCAGTCAGTCCTACCGGCCTTTTGTGCGGCATCGAGCACCAGAACCCGCATGTCGGGTCTTTACACCCTCTTCCTTCCACTGCTGCCATATACGGGTCACCGTGCTTCCGTTTCGGCCTACACGAGGAGCGATATCTCCTACTGACGTACCGCCTTCCGGCAAAAACCCCTATGCAACCGCGGTCTAAGTCGGACACTTGCTCGTAAGGGTCTCGTCTTCCACAGTGTGACATCGTTTTTCACTTGTAACGCTGCACTTCCCAAGTACCGAGGATTGAACTATAGACTCCTGTTTTATGCAGGGTGGCTTTATACCTGAGCGAGAATGGTCCGGTACTCAACTGGGTGCTGCAATTGCAATCGTTTCCTCCTCCCACCGTCAATCTACCACTCCTGCAAGGTTCGGTCATTTTTACCCATTTTTTCTGTTGTTCGATTTTTAACAAACAGTAATGTAGTTTCCACGTTGCATTGTTTTGTTTTACTTCGTGGTTTTCTTGGAATGTACCCACGGCATTAAGTTATTACACCCTATACATTTATGTGTAATTACGAATGACTGCCTTGATGCGTAGAAATGAAAATGATTTTTATCAAAGTTGCCATAACTACATAATTACTTCTGCCGATGTGCAACATATATTCTCTCGTAGACAAATGTCAACCCCGCCTTCTTTCGGTACTTCTTGTTCTCACTGACGACCGACCAAGAGCGGTATAACTATACCACTGGAATTAGAGAAAATGCTATCCCTCACTCACAAACTTGCTTGGCCAGCATGGTGAGTTATGGCTACCACACCACATCTTCCAAATGACTCAGCAACTCAATACTTGCCCCCTAGTCTACAGATATCAAAGAAAGGGCCACATCGGATATCAAAGAAAGGGTTACATCAAAAAACTTAATAGGAGCATAAGACTTCGCTGGAGTGCATTTGGAAGAAACAGTACAATTTTCAAGATAAATTTAGCAATATGTCTTAAAAAGAAAAAGGGATTAATCAATGCTTCCTTTCAGTTCTTATTTAAAGACTACAGACAAGGATCTTAACTAAAGACATTCAGAGGCTGCAAACGAATCAAGGAAACACTGACAGACGCATGCTTGGTGTAACTAAGAAAGATAGGAAAAGGAATTCATAGATCAGAAAAATGACAAGAGTAGATGGCATATTATCAAAGTAGTCACCCTTAAGTGGCAACTGGCTACACATGTTGGTAGAAGAACTGACCATCGTTGGACAACAGAAATGCTAGATTGAATACCAAGGGATAAGAAAAGTCCCAGAAGACGACCACGTGAGTGATGGGTGGATGAAATTCGAAAGCATGAAATACACTGATGTGCAAAACTTAAGGACGAGGTTTTGATCTGTAGCATCACACAGGAGAGGTCTGGATAAGTAAAATTCAAACCATAGCAACTCCATTACTTACCGAAATGATGACGGAAACAACACCGACACAATAGCAGATACTAAACGACACAGTGGAACTTCATTCAGAATTGGCTACAAAGCACTGGGTGCCATGATACAGATGCATCACTGCCAAAGTGGTACGAAGGGAAGGGTAGGTCCTTAGGAGAAATGATCACCCCTAACCGTCTATGATGATTTGCACCGTCTGTCCATACTTTGCACTAGGTTGTTGACGAGTTCTTGCAGTTACATCGCCCATTATTCTGTCAGCACCGTATTCAGCTGTTGGATATCTTTCGATGTGTGTTTACGTGCTTGCAAGGAGTCTCCCCAGAGCGTCCCACACATGTTCTATGGGATTTAGGTCGGGGAACGTGCTGGTCAATCCATCCGCCGAATGTCTTCACTTTTCAACAGCTCATCAACAGCTACCGTACAATGAGGTATGACGTTGTCGTCCATTAACACAAACTGTGGGCTAATGGCATCTCGGAACAGACGAACAAGTTGAAGGATTATCTGATTAGTGTAGAGCGTACTGGTTAAAGTACCTCCTTCCAGTATCTGGATCTCCTTACGTCCATCGAACAGAATGCGTTACCATACAAGAACACCGCAGTCGCCATATCTACCCATTTCATTGATGCTTTCGGTGATACCGAGTGCCTACCTCACGCCAGATTAGCTGACATCCAAAATCGCTAGAGACTAAATCTACTCTCATCAGTAAAGAGTATTGAGTTAATGGAACACAGCGTACAGGTCGTCGGGCAAACAGTCCACCTTTGTGTATTCGCCTGGCCACTGTAAACCGCAATAATGTGCGTCCTGTACTCATGTTCAGTTGTTTTGTAATGTTACTTGCTGTATTGTGTCGATCCTTCTCAGCCTGTAGGAGCAGATAGCGGTCCTCACTGGGGGTGGTTTTTGGTGGACAGCCACCACCGGTCTTTCGCACAGCTTTACCTGTAATCCTGAAAGATAACCACGCACGCGATACGACACTATGGGCGATTTCGGACTCTTGGGCCACACTCATCACAGTTCACCATTCCTCGAGCCTCCCAATTATTCGACCACAAGTAAAATCAATATATTCTCGACGGGCCATTTGGTCGTTTCTAGCATACAATAAACACAATCGAACGTTGTAACACTTATGCGCACGGTCCGGTGACTTCCATTCAATTGATGCTATTGGACTGAGTGAGCGCATTTTGTTCTCATGCCACGCAAAACTACACGTCATGCTCCATTATTACGCATGTGCTGTTGCTCCTGTTTCCAGACACGGTCCTGAGCTAATTTGTGTTTGGGTGCTGCTGCTGCTATTTACGGGGTTATTTTACTTTTTTCACTTCACACCAGTATAGAAGATAATTACTGAAGACAGATTTGTGGAAGAAACTTAGGTGAGACGTTAGTCCAGCAGTGGATTGAGAATGGTTGATAACGATGAGTTACTTTTGGTAACAATTTGGACCAAACAAAATGTGATTCATTCCATATAATTATAAATGCCATGCAAAAATAATATAAAATTGATGTTGATGTTTCTTGATTGACTATTAAGTGGAATTTTCAATTGTATGCCAGTGCTTAATAGTGTTGGTTAAAATTGAAGAAATCCTAGGTTATTGTCAGTGGTATTGAAGTACCTGAATTTTGCTGCATAACCTCACTTTTTTACATTCGGAAAATATAATATTTTATAAAAGGTAACAGATTTAAAGATCACTGCTTTTGTGTCGTTGACATTAACTTTTGGTCTTTTGGCAGATTACTATTTCCAACATGGCAACAAAAGTATAAGAAATATGCTTGCCTCGTTGTAACTGATCTACTCTGAGATCTGACAAACTGTCCACACACATAAGAGTTTTTCTGTGAATGAATACAACTCCGACGGCGAGATTTGTCCATTATAGCGCGGATAACACAAAATGAGCACTGGCAGCTACACCTCACTTCCCAACTGTACTGAGCAAGCACAGAGACAATACTGGACCATTGTGAAAACAGAAATTTGTCGGTGATAATGATCGAACCGGCGTCTCCTCGCTCTGGAGCGAGTTGCTCTAACCGACTAAGCTACACCAACGAAATATATCGCTGCAGATTTGTATAGTCTTAACACGTGCTTCACCTCTGTAGTGAGTCACAACATTCTAGATTCCTGCCACTACTCTGCTCCTAGGCAGGGACGTCGCCAAGGATGTGCGAAGATAGGCTTGAGCCCACCCAGTTCAAAATGTACCATTTTTCAGCATATTTAACTTTAAAATATAATCTGGACTTTTCCAAGTAATGATAAGTCTTGTGTTTTATTTCATGTAGCCCTACGTATTTTCCCCTAGAAATTGCGTTGTTTACGTCTAAAAAAAAAAATCGAAATTGCACCAGGAGGGCCATGAAAATTCAGTTGTTCTCCACATATTTCTATGGCCAGGGCGCTACTGAGGGGTCATTACTAATTGCTCTGTTTGTTTGCTTTACAAAATAGGGGATTCCAACACGGAAAGTGGAGTCTAAAGCAACACTAGAGGTCTTAATAATGCTCTGGGACAGTGAAAGTGCAGAAAGTGACTGACGACTGCTTTGTAGGACAGGAATGCAAGGCAAAGTCGCTGGCTGGAAGGAAGGAAGTTCTGGAGAAGGGAAGTATTGTGTCTGCGTGGCACGACGTTATAATTTGATTTAGAAAAACAAAAACTACATTTTCTAAAAAAATTGTTCAAGTAAAGCACTATTTTCGTAAGCAAAAATGCAAAATTTTGAAAAGCAGTTAAGGCAATGCATTCACAGCGAGCAAAAGTTGAAGGCAACATGCAACACTTGTATCTTACGCCAGTGGCGTAACTAGTCAGATCTGTGTATGTATGTCTGTACAGGTGGAGGGGATGGGGATTGCACGAATTCCTTTTTAGCCAGTAGTGAAAATCATTAAAGCCACTCCTGTGGCGCGGTGGTGTAAGCGCTGGCTTATAACCATCCGTCCGAGAAGGGTCCGGGTTCGAATCCCGGTGGAGCATGGATGTTATGTTTGTCTTACGGCACTGGCTCTCTCCTTTCCCTGGAACTAGGGACCTTAAATTAGGGATGGAAGACTGCTTACAGCCCATTAAGTTTGGTCGTTAAACCTTCGGTAAAAAAAAAAAAATAAATTCGTTCTTTCGTTAAAAAAAAAAGTTGCTATCAAGCTTGCCCCACCAAAAATAATGCTTGCCTACCCGTCGCCCATCCTGATATCGAAGCCTAGAGACGTCCCTGCTCCTAGGGCTGTCAACCTATGGAAACAAATATAAATTTACAGTGGTAGCTGTACAAAAATTTCATATCTTAAAAATGTGTTAGGGGTTTTTTTTATTGCTAATTTTAAAATCAGAAGGTCTGAATTAGTAAAAATTAGCTGCTTTTGTCCATGTTACCGAAACCTCAACCAGCGCGGCTGTTTCCAGCTCGTACTTAACTTAAACTACCTGCCCTCTGAAGCATATAACCTCGATTCCATGCATTCTGGTTTTGTTTTAATGCCGGAAAAAAAAGTTTCTCATGAATAACTCCCCGGTAGAGAACGAGAACATATTTCTGGGATCACCACTTGCTGGAAGCATTAGGAGACAGGGGAAGAACAGACGTCATGAGGAAAGTTAAAAGTCCAGTTGCGTTTTGTTTCGGACAGCAAATGGATGAACATCGCTCAGCATAAGAATTTTGAACTGATTTCGAGTTCGTCTAAAACGGTAAAACTGTTTTTATTTTCGATCGATTTGTGAATGAGAGACTGCATCTGCGTGAAAAAGGATAATTATGTATTCTTTAAATTGAATGACATTACTTTATGTGAACTATCCCCAAATGACTGTAGATGACGTTCGTGTATACAAGTATTTTGCCGAGACGAGTTAATTGTCCTACATGAAGTGGAACATCAGTATTTGGAAGTTCTTAATTAATTTAAACAACTTAGTCATATGTTAGTCTGTTGGTTGATTTGTGTTTATTGACGCAAAGGGTCACAATGGGCCAAAGAGCGCCACTAAATCATGTGCAAAAATCTTCACAATAAATTGAATATAGTGTGCGTTAAGAAACAGAGTTGTCACTTAAGAGCTACTATCTTTTTTATTGGACTTGATCCAGAGGTATGAATTAATTTTCGGTCTTGTCCTTGCCGTTGTTTCATAATTGTTTGATAAGTATTTTAATGAGGTTTTTTGGCCAGATATATATATGAAAAAGTTTTGGTTTAATTTGTTTTGCGTTTGGTTTTCCTTAGTTAGACCTGAATCTTGCACTATGAAAACTAATTTTCACTCATTCATTTACCCCAATAAAAATTAATGACTGAAGCACGTACTGTATGTAATTTCTAAGTACATCTAGTTTCCTGAAGGCTGCAGAAAGGCACTGAAAATGCGGCACGCTAATCGCGCTTAACTAGCTTCACATCACTGGTCTACTTTAAATTGCAGTAGCGACTTTGCGATTTGCAGTAGAACAGAAATTCTGACATTTTGAATTAGAAAATTATCTTTCAGCGCAGGACAGATGACAGCGAAATACCAAAATGCCATTTTCTTGTTCTTCTGGAGAAGGTATCCTCACATATGACTTAGTCAGGGGCGATGCTAGACCATTTTAGAGGGAGCTGAAGCCCTTTCACTCGCATGTGAAGCTCTCCCCTTCAATAACCTAACAATAATCTCCAAATGAGTTTTTTGTTTAAGTAAAAAAAATAAATTTCTAAACCATTACTAAGTTCGGAATATTATTATTTATTTTAAATCAATAGTGAAAACACAAGTTTGTCCATGACGGAAATCGAAACCACGCCCCCTCACTCCGGAATAAGTTGCTCACCTAACAAAGCTACACGGACGGAATGTATCGCTGCAGATTTATCGTCTTGACACATGCTTTACCTCCGTAGTACGTCACACAATGATCAATCATCAACAAGTAAATAAAGAAGACATAGAAGTGTTAATAACAAACTTATGTTTGACTATTATATGCTACAGAAGGACACGTAAGGATCAGAGTCTCGCTTAAGGACATGCCCCGAGGATTGTCAGGTGTATAATTCGGTTGTTGTTGTTTTTTAACTTTTTAGAGGCAGCTGATGGTCTAGTGGTCAACGTTGGTGATACCTACGGAAAAGTCTCAGGATCGATCCCAGCCGGGTACGAACGCTCGAGCCACTAAATATCCTTGGTACATCGGATGGGTACATTAAGCCATTGGACCCCGGGTATTGGCCCGCCGGTTACAAATAAGCGCGTCTTCCTCTACCTCGTTTCTGTGTGACTTTCTTTCCGGGCACTCTAGCTTAAATATCCTAGCTTCCTACTTCTAAGGATTGTGCAAGACTTCGGGTGAGACACTCTCTTCCTAAAATACTCTATATATGATCTTTAGTTTTTAGTCATAGGTTCTTTTCAAGAGTTGGCAACACTGTATGCGCCTGGAGGACGTGGACATTGATTGGATGCTCAGAAAGTTTGGGGCCGCCCCGGTGGCGCAGTGGTCTAAGGCGTTGGCCTCTGATCATTCGTCCGTAAGGGGTCCGGGTTCGAATCCCGGTCAGGCATGGATGTTGTGTTTGTCTTATGGCACTGGCTCTCTCCCTTCCCTGGAACCAGTGACCCTAAATTAGGGACGGGCGACTGCTTATAGCCCATTTGAGTTGCTCACGGTGGTCGTTAAACCTCAAAAAAAAAAAAAAAAAAAAAGTTTGGGATTACAGAGCTAGATTTCTTGCCCTGCGGCGAGTCTTTCTTTATTGCTCTCAACTTAAGATGCTCTGTCTGTCTCTGGAGTCGCCACTCCAGTAAACCAGGTCACCCAGATTGCACGATGAGAAGACATAGGATCCACTATTCACTCTGTCGCTTGTTTAAATGCAGGGGGAGGTATAAAACCAAAAGTTTGGCTTCCATAATGTGTGCATACAGATTCTGTTGCTCGTCCTAACAAAGGCCACAAATAAAAATCCTCTTAAATAGATAAAAGTGAGCCCAGTACAGCAAAATAACTGGGGTCCACCTAAATATTTTCTAAACCCCACAGATGATGGGGAGAAAATGAACATTTAAATAATATTAATGCTGCGCTCTAAAATTATTGTACCACAACTGATGGTCTCGGGTTGCATTAGTTTTAATTGAAATGAAATTAATTAATTTGCATGTACTTATTTATGAACTTAAATAAGTACATGCAAATTAGTTAATTTGCATTTTTTATATTTGCGGTCGTTAAACCCCAAATAAAAAAAATGGGAATGGGGTGAGAACGAAGTAGTGAAAAAAATTAAGCCCTGTTCAGATCCCCCAATGTTATTAGTTTAGAGACGCCCCTGGGCTCAGCTGAAGAACTGCATCTTACATCCAGGGGCTGGTTCTTTGACGGTTGCGGTTATCAACTTGTATTAACTTCTAACAACTGGAACAACTCTCCCATTTTTTTTATTTGGGGTTTAACGACCGCCGTGAGCAACTCAGTGGACTATAAGCAGTCGCCCGTCCCTAATTTAGGGCCAATAGTTCCAGGGAAGGGGGAGAGCCAGTGCCGTAAGACAAACACAACATCCATGCCTCACCGGGATTCAAACCCGGACTCTTTTCAGACTGATGGTCATAAGCCATCGCTTAGACCACTGCGTCACCAGGGCGGCTCTCCCAATTGACAGCTTTCTCTAACCGTACAAAGTGGAAAGTTGGACTATGTTGCAGCTGTTTCGAAACGCTTTCTACGGGACAGTAACCAAAAATCGACTCTGGTATATTTCGAGTCCATCGCGAAACAACAAACTGACAGTTGCCGTTTCAAAACAACAAACTGACAGCTGCCGTTTCAAAACTTTCTTACGCTCAGTCGCAAAATAAAATACAAACTTCCCATGACATCCAATCCATTAGCTTCTATGCTATCATGATCACATTCAAAGTAAGATAAACCAAATGACAGACGAGTGGTAAGAGGTTTTGACTTTTGTCTTTCAGGTACTGGACGAAGCAGGCTGGCGCGCCCTATCCATGGAACTGAGCATGCTCCTGCAAGTCCAGCAGCCCGAAACTAGGGATGGGCGACCCCTTACAGCTATTAAAACGCACGAAGGGCGTTAACTCCCCCAAAAGGACACCACGACAGAATCATATGGATGAAATACGATCTGAGTGTAGTGTCTTTTACAAGAACTTAAGATTCAGAGGCTAATGGGGCAAAGCTAAAAGAAACAGATGCTTTCATCCATCTCGGACAGCAGATGTCAGGAGAGGGCCACATCGAAGAAGAAATTAATAGGCACATAAAACTTTTCTGGAGTGCAATCGGAAGAAATATGGCAATTTTCAAGAGCATTTCACCATTATGTTAAAAGTCCGTTGGTTGGTTGATTAGTATTCACTGGCGCAAGGGCCAAAGGGCGCTAAGTCCAATGTTTTAAAATACACTGCCGGAAAGTGAAAAAGGAACACCAAGAAGGAATTGGCGGACGATCATGAAATTTACATATATTAATGGGGTCGAGTTTACGTAGGGGTGATGTTAATTACGAGACCAACCGGTGAGCGCTTACGCCACAGCACGGCATAATATGCAAATTATCGTCGGTGGTATTTAAGGAGTACGGCGAAGTAAATGTAATCAGTCGTCGGCGTACGGACACGTGCGAAGACCATGAATAAGCTGCAATGCCTGGACATGGAAGACGTGTACGATTTCAGCAGTTATCGGACTTTGAGCGAGGTCGTCTAGTCGGAGGCCGGGTGGCCGTATCGTCGTATTGCGGAGCGAATTGGACGGGAAGTATCGGTGGTGGTACGATGGTGGCGTAGATGGTCCGAGGAACATTCCCACACGAGAAGACGTGGAACCGGGAGTCACAGACGGACTGATGAGCGGACCGATCGACGCATAAGTAGAGCGGCGTTGTCAAGCAGAACATCCACTGCGACGCAAATCCGAGCTGCCGTTGCACCTGAGGTGACTGTGCGAAAAATCCGCAACCGTCTACTGGATGCAGGACTACGTGCACGTGTGCCTCTGGCATGTGTACCTCTGACTCCAGCCCACCGTCAGGAACGGCTGCAGTGGTGTCGCCAACGTCTGCACTGGAGAACGCAATGGCGATCTCTCGTGTTCAGCGATGAAAGCAGATTTTGCTTGGGAGCCTCCGATGGCCGTACGCGTGTTCGCAGACGCACAGGGGAGCGTCTCCACTCTTCTTGCATCCACCAGAGACACACAGGGCCTACACCCGGTCTCCTGGTGTGGGGAGCGATCAGCTATCATTCCCGTACACAACTAGAGTTTGTACCGGGTACGTTAAACAGCACCTCCTACATCAACAACACCATTCAGCCCGTTGTTGTGCCATTTGTAAGGTCGGTCCATCGTGGTGTTTTTCAGCAAGATAACGCACACCCACACACGGCACGTGCAACGCAACATGCACTTCAGGGTGTGAAACAACTTCCATGGCCTGCACGTTCACCGGATTTGTCCCCCATTGAGCACGTGTAGGATTTTATGGGACAACGACTTATCCGGTCTTCACGGCCATCTCCGATTTACGCGTCCAGGTTGAGGATACTTGGAAATCAATACCCCAAACTTACATCCAATATCTGTACGACAGATTCCATGCCAGAATTGCACAGTGTGACGCAGTTCATGGCGGTTCAACCTCGTACTAACCATGTTACTGTCATGGCGAAAATTTTAACCTCTGGTGAATTTCAGAGAGACCTGATCAATCTTTCTGTTGGTTTATCAGAGATTAATTAATGCAAAAATTTTCTTCCATGACATACGTTGAAAGAAAATTCCTGGTTGAAAGGCAGGGGAATTCATGCGCAAAATTCGCTTGTCTTAATCACAACCAGGAAAACAAAATTTCATGTTGGAGAAAAAAAAAAAAAAGAATAATATTTGATTTGACTGACTTTGGGGTTTTGAAAATAATTATTTTATCTGTTCTTTTATCGCGATAGGAAAAGGCGAGTAGGTGTGCAGCTCAGAGAATCAAAATTAATTTTACTTTCACATCACGGAACGAGAGAAAAGAAAATTAAAATTAGTGATTTTCTGCAAAGCAAGAATTCGCCATTTTTGCGTTCGTTTCCAAACGTCGAGAAAGTCGCCCAAAAGTGTAACATCTTTTCGTCTTTTGGGGTAGGGATTTCAGCAACGAAATCTATTTTTTAGACCCCAGGGTCAAGGAGAGCTTGGTCTGCACGTGTGAAGGTTAGAGGTCACTCGAGCGAGGCGTGGGAGTGAGTTGCTAGGCTGAAGTTTCGACCAATGAGAGGGGTCAGTGATTTCAAGCACTCCAGAGTTTTTTCCGTTGAGAGTCACTTTTGTTCTGGTACCTTTGCTGACCGGAGAGAAAGAGGGGACAGCCGAGTCTCTCCTCGCCCTTTGGTGGGAGAGCATTTTTGCTGACCGCCATGATTTGACATCGAGTGTAAAAAGCTTAAAGGAGCCTAGTAGCGACGGTCTTCTAGCATGGGGACCTGTCCGGCTCATGGTGGTTACATGAAGAAGAAAATTTTTGAAAGGAACTCAGGGCTGGCGCTAAATTTCTCGCGGATTCCACCAAATAAGAAATGAAAGAAATTAAGAAGAAAGGACAGGACCACCGTAGGACGAGACCTCCTCGGGGCGCAGCGAAAAGATGATCACCGATGCACTCCTAGGCATTCTCGTGAGAGCTGATGGATAAAGAAAGGGGAACCTCCGCGCCTTTGCCGTCCACCTTCCAATGCAGCCGACCAGAATTCCCACCAGGGATGAGCATCGAAAAGGACAAGGGAGAATTACTCCCTCTGAGAGAGTCCGTCATCACCAGCTTCGGAATGTCTTTTGTTTTCCCTGTGTTCAGGTGAAGTGCTCGGGCACATTGTGTCCAAAAAAAAAAAAAAAAAAAAAAAAAAGAAAGAAAGACATTATTGGAGGCGAAGAGATTATCAACAGTGACGAAGATTTTTTTTTATTTGAAACAAGTTGTTCCTGCCCAGCCCAGAAGGTAAATTCTTTCTCGATTTTTTTTTTGTATAATGCTGTGACCGCTGCGAAATTGTTGAACGAGTGGGTCAGCAGTGTGAGATCAAAATTATAGTTCTGCGGAAAAAAAAAAAAAGAAGAAACTTTGTTTTTTTTGAGGTTAGCTGGATGTGGGACAGATGTCCCCATATTGTTATCGATCAGCTTTCAAAGTAGTAAAAGTTATTAGTTACTCAGGTATGAATTCAGGAAAAGGAAAGAAAAAAGAGAGGGGAATTGAAAATGTTTTCATTTATGTTTTTTTTTGTGTTGTCATGTCTGGTAGTTTAGCAACTTCCCAGGCCAGTAAATTTTAATGTATCGGAAAAATTTAGTTTAATGTTTGAGCACAGTAAATTTTGGTGCATCGATAATAGTTTAGTTGAGCATGTGATAATTGAAAAGCAGTGTTATTGTGATGTCGTGGGTGATAAAATAATTGTAAACATTTTTTCTCTAGCCTTTTTACAGCATTGAGTTTTTTTTATGAGTGAAGATAAATTATGGGATGATTTATATTGGAATTTTGGGAACATATTATAGTGTGATGAAATTGGAAACCTAAAGTGTTGTTTACATTCTTGGAGTGTTGAGTGTCGAAATTAAGATGGTAGGTGTGTTATTTGAGGACCAGTATTTTACATGCTCCAGATGAGTGTTAATCTCCCATTGGAAAGGGGTGATCTTAGGGCAAGCAGGGATCTTGTCCTAGGGCAGAGGGCTCTGAGTAGGAATTTTCACCAGGATGCGATATGTGCAAAATAAAAGTTGAGGTATTTCTTGTTCTCAAGTTTAGTATTTCACAAAAAGAATGAACATCATGGGTTGAGAAGACACACTTTTGCTCACCAGTTCCAGTATTAATTGTTCTTTTCTTTGGCCTAAATTTTCTTGTTTTTACTATAAGGTTAAAAGTCTAAACGTAATTTTAATTTTCAATAAGGTGAAAATATTTAGTGGGTTATGTAAATGGTCAGTGTTATTGTCTGAAGTGGACCTGCGCATTGCCATGGTGCAGAGGAATTTCCTTGCTAGTGATTTTTCCTGGGATATATGTGGATATAGAGATAAGTGAATTTTCCTGGGACATATGTGGATATAGAGATAAGTGAATTTTCCTGGGACATATGTGGATATAGAGATAAGTGAATTTTCCTGGGACATATGTGGATATAGAGATAAGTGATTTTCCTGGGATACATGTGGATGTTGTGATTTGGGATTTCTTGGGATATATAGAGAGAGGTGAATTTTCCTGGGATATATGTGGATATTGTGACTTAGGATTTCTTGGGATATAGAGAGATAAGTGAATTTTTCCTGGGATATAGGTGTGTTAGTTCTGGGCCAGATGTGCCTGGAGTGTTTAGGGTTGAAGTACAACAGGCTCTTGCAGGCGTGGTTGATCAAGGTGAGATCATGCATTGGTTCGAAAAGGGGAGATCCTTGAAGACGTGGTTTTTGGGGGAAAACTTGTCTTCAAACCCCCCAGTAGTTTCGCTGCTCACGGAAATATGTACTGCCAGCGAGGGTCGGTCGAGCGTTGCTTCAAGAAATGTGGTGAGATCATGTTAGAGGAAATTCTGTGCCTGATGATGATGTGTCACACTTGAGGATTTTTTTCCTTTTCCCTTTGCATAGGCTGAAAGTGGATTCACGACCCAATTTCACGCCTTCAGCCTGACTTGGTATTTTCTTCCTGTGTTGGTTCTCAAAAACCCAGGGTAGTGTCTGAACTGAGAGTATTTGCCTCACCGCTACTTCAGTAATTCACTGCAGGTGTTGAATTTAAGTTTGTTTGGTGATTTAAAGTATCTAAATTTATTTGTTTATGATTTGCTGTAGTGCTAGGGATGTAAATTCTAAATTCTGGTTGTTGGTGTTAGTGAACTTGATATTTAGTTTGGAAATTTAGTTAATTGGTATTTTGAGCTTTTGTTTACAGTATAGAGTTATTAAGTATCCTGAGCTATTATGTGAAGTGCAGAGTGAGGTGATTTTTATGAGCAAGCTAGTGCAGGAAGATTGTTTGAATTTCTGAATTATGTTGATGTTATGAATAGTGATAATTTTTAAGATTAGTTAGTGAGGTTTCTTTATAAGTGAAGTAGGTTCATTCAGGGTAGTTCTATAGGTTATGTAATGTTAATTAATGCTTGTGCTCAGTGTAAATTCTGTTTTGAGGATAATTTACTTGGTTTGTTTACTTGCTGATAGTAGATTTGTTAAAGTATAATTTGTGGCTCTTAAAATAACTGTAAATTTAATTGAAGTCTTTGAATCTGGTCTGGGAGATTATGCGGAGTTTGCTAAGAGTGTTTAAATTTAAATCAATAAGTGTAAAATTGTAAATTGGTCATTGAGCTAACTGGGTGAGAGAGAGGAGAGTACGTTTCAAAAGAACAGAACTTGTCCACCTTGTGGAATTAAAAATAATCCAGTATCTTTTTCTTGTGTAAACCATGCGAATCATAGTATGATTTTGAAGGCATAAATTAAAAGCCTAGTGTTCAAACTAACTGTGTTGACATATGTAAAGTTGTGCTGTTCATAAGGCCAGTGGCCAAATAGAAATAGAAAGTAAATTGAGATTCTGTTTTATACTGCTGTGTTTAAGCAAACAAGAAAAAAGGAAAATAATATCTGTTTGTCCATTAAAATTAACTCATTAAGTTTTTAAAGAAAAATAATAAATACAGGCAGTAGCCTTTCAAAAAAAAGTTCAAAATGAGTGCAGTGTGAAAAGTTTTTGTGTGCTGTTGTCTTCCATGACTTGGTCCCATGTACTCCCCTTAGCTTGACTAAGGCTATCGATCCGAATCCTGGTTTTCTAAGGTAGTTCATAACTGCAATTTTTGTCCTATCCATTTTAGATTGACTTTCACCGCCTCCACAAGTTGTTGTTGAACAGTACATTTTATCATATGTCTTATAGTGACACATTTTTATACACATGCAACAATATTCACTTATTTTTGCACTTTCAGGTGACTCAACTCTGCTTGAACACAAACAACGCAAACTTTACAATAACTTCTTGTGGAATGTAAATTTTCAGATGCATTTTTGTTTAGGATGTTCATGGCCTTTTCTAGTACTTAGAAAATATTTTTGTTTCGAAATGCATCCACCCATCTCCCAAATTTAAATTTTTCTATTGAATTAAATTCAACTAATTTTTTTCCACCAAAACATTTGGTGCCGTGACCATAGGATACATGCCTTGTCATGGAATTCAACCTGTACTGCACAGTAGTTACGAAAAATCTTGAGTATGGTTTCATGTGTGAATTATTTTCTCGTAGTGATAAGTTCTGGTAGTCTCTCTCTCAGTGACCAATGTAGCGAAAGTGCATATTTTTTGATTTCAGCTGAATTTCTGTGTATAAGTATTATAAAATTTCAGTAGCAGTGTTTTTAATATTTGAATAATTGAATAATTTTGGGCTTAACATAAAAGCCAGTTAGGGCTTGACACACATAAAAAGATTTTTTTGTGTTGGTGTAATATTTTCAGTGATATATGAGTAATTTCAGTAATTTTGTGCTTGACACACATACAATTTTTTTTGGATGTTTACCTACATGAGTTTTCACACAAATAATTTCTCAAGCGTACCTGCATAATGTATAATTTGGTATTTCGAATATAACTAGTGCTAAGTAATAGTTTGCAGTGTGTCACATATATATATATGCAATTTCACATTTTTCCAAATATTGAATTTTTAAGTGTATTTTTCATGTGTTGCAAAATTTTTTTTACCTCTACAGTCCGAGTGTTGAATTAAGTGTAATTTTAATGTGTTGCATTCAGGCAATTTATCATATTCTGTTGAACTAAGCGAAGAAAGTGTATTGTAAAAAGTAATGTTGTCATTCGAAAATGCCTGTTGTTGGTGATGTCAAATTGGTGAAAGCATAATGAAAAATTGTAAGAGGCGTAACTTCTCTTCTCTCCTCACGCTGGTTAATTTAGTGCCTAGGTGCACTGGTTAGTTATTTTAAGTTAGGTTGTTTACTATTGGAGTGAAGTGTACGTTCAGTGTTGGGTAGGATTAGTATTACTGTAGTAATAGCCAGTGAGTTAGGAATTTAATAATCAGTTAAATTTCTTTTAATTTAATTTTCTCAGTGTAGTTAAAAGGTTAGTATTTGAGCCGGTGCAGAATTTTTTTCCTTCGTTCCGTGAAAATTTTTGGCTTGAAAAAAATTCTTTCACCTCTGTAATTAAGGTCAGGTGATAAGTAGCTTCGCTTCGGAACATTTGTTTTCCTAGTTCAGTGGTAGCCATGTTGGAACGGAAGTCAGCTCACCGGAGGTAGGTGGCGCTGCAGGTTTGTTTACATTCATCGGTTTGTTGACATGGTCGGAGCACGTGTGTGTTGAGTAGTAGGTAGAAGCGAATTTTCTGAGATTTTATTTTATGTTTCGACTCGCTTTGCTCGTCTTTTCGCAGGGGAATGTATTTGTCATGGCGAAAATTTTAACCTCTGGTGAATTTCAGAGAGACCTGATCAATCTTTCTGTTGGTTTATCAGAGATTAATTAATGCAAAAATTTTCTTCCATGACATACGTTAGAAGAAAATTCCTGGTTGAAAGGCAGGGGAATTCATGCGCAAAATTCGCTTGTCTTAATCACAACCAGGAAAACAAAATTTCATGTTGGAGAAAAAAAAAAAAAAAAAGAATAATATTTGATTTGACTGACTTTGGGGTTTTGAAAATAATTATTTTATCTGTTCTTTTATCGCGATAGGAAAAGGCGAGTAGGTGTGCAGCTCAGAGAATCAAATTAATTTTACTTTCACATCACGGAACGAGAGAAAAAGAAAATTAAAATTAGTGATTTTCTGCAAAGCAAGAATTCGCCATTTTTGCGTTCGTTTCCAAACGTCCGAGAAAGTCGCCCAAAAGTGTAACATCTTTTCGTCTTTTGGGGTAGGGATTTCAGCAACGAAATCTATTTTTAGACCCCAGGGTCAAGGAGAGCTTGGTCTGCACGTGTGAAGGTTAGAGGTCACTCGAGCGAGGCGTGGGAGTGAGTTGCTAGGCTGAAGTTTCGACCAATGAGAGGGGTCAGTGATTTCCAAGCACTCCAGAGTTTTTTCCGTTGAGAGTCACTTTTGTTCTGGTACCTTTGCTGACCGGAGAGAAAGAGGGGACAGCCGAGTCTCTCCTCGCCCTTTGGTGGGGAGAGCATTTTTGCTGACCGCCATGATTTGACATCGAGTGTAAAAAGCTTAAAGGAGCCTAGTAGCGACGGTCTTCTAGCATGGGGACCTGTCCGGCTCATGGTGGTTACATGAAGAAGAAAATTTTTGAAAGGAACTCAGGGCTGGCGCTAAATTTCTCGCGGATTCCACCAAATAAGAAATGAAAGAAATTAAGAAGAAAGGACAGGACCACCGTAGGACGAGACCTCCTCGGGGCGCAGCGAAAAGATGATCACCGATGCACTCCTAGGCATTCTCGTGAGAGCTGATGGATAAAGAAAGGGGAACCTCCGCGCCTTTGCCGTCCCACCTTCCAATGCAGCCGACCAAATTCCCACCAGGGATGAGCATCGAAAAGGACAAGGGAGAATTACTCCCTCTGAGAGAGTCCGTCATCACCAGCTTCGGAATGTCTTTTGTTTTCCCTGTGTTCAGGTGAAGTGCTCAGGCACATTGTGTCCAAAAAAAAAAAAAAAAAAAAAGAAAGAGAAAGACATTATTGGAGGCGAAGAGATTATCAACAGTGACGAAGATTTTTTTTTATTTGAAACAAGTTGTTCCTGCCCAGCCCAGAAGGTAAATTCTTTCTCGATTTTTTTTTTGTATAATGCTGTGACCGCTGCGAAATTGTTGAAACGAGTGGGTCAGCAGTGTGAGATCAAAATTATAGTTCTGCGGAAAAAAAAAAAAGAAGAAACTTTGTTTTTGAGGTTAGCTGGATGTGGGACAGATGTCCCCATATTGTTATCGATCAGCTTTCAAAAGTAAAAGTTATTAGTTACTCAGGTATGAA
Organism: Macrothele yani; assembly: GCA_039090855.1. NCBI lineage: Eukaryota > Metazoa > Arthropoda > Arachnida > Araneae > Macrothelidae > Macrothele > Macrothele yani. Next base: position 66,001,273 of record CM077016.1, on the reverse strand, counting down.
TTCAGGAAAAGGAAAGAAAAAGAGAGGGAATTGAAAATGTTTTCATTTATGTTTTTTTGTGTTGTCATGTCTGGTAGTTTAGCAACTTCCCAGGCCAGTAAATTTTAATGTATCGGAAAAATTTAGTTTAATGTTTGAGCACAGTAAATTTTGGTGCATCGATAATAGTTTAGTTGAGCATGTGATAATTGAAAAGCAGTGTTATTGTGATGTCGTGGGTGATAAAATAATTGTAAACATTTTTTCTCTAGCCTTTTTACAGCATTGAGTTTTTTTTTATGAGTGAAGATAAATTATGGGATGATTTATATTGGAATTTTGGGAACATATTATAGTGTGATGAAATTGGAAACCTAAAGTGTTGTTTACATTCTTGGAGTGTTGAGTGTCGAAATTAAGATGGTAGGTGTGTTATTTGAGGACCAGTATTTTACATGTGCTCCAGATGAGTGTTAATCTCCCATTGGAAAGGGGTGATCTTAGGGCAAGCAGGGATCTTGTCCTAGGGCAGAGAGCTCTGAGTAGGGAATTTTCACCAGGATGCGATATGTGCAAAATAAAAGTTGAGGTATTTCTTGTTCTCAAGTTTAGTATTTCACAAAAAGAATGAACATCATGGGTTGAGAAGACACACTTTTGCTCACCAGTTCCAGTATTAATTGTTCTTTTCTTTGGCCTAAATTTTCTTGTTTTTACTATAAGGTTAAAAGTCTAAACGTAATTTTAATTTTCAATAAGGTGAAAATATTTAGTGGGTTATGTAAATGGTCAGTGTTATTGTCTGAAGTGGACCTGCGCATTGCCATGGTGCAGAGGAATTTCCTTGCTAGTGATTTTTCCTGGGATATATGTGGATATAGAGATAAGTGAATTTTCCTGGGACATATGTGGATATAGAGATAAGTGAATTTTCCTGGGACATATGTGGATATAGAGATAAGTGAATTTTTCCTGGGACATATGTGGATATAGAGATAAGTGAATTTTCCTGGGACATATGTGGATATAGAGATAAGTGATTTTTCCTGGGATACATGTGGATGTTGTGATTTGGGATTTCTTGGGATATATAGAGAGAGGTGAATTTTCCTGGGATATATGTGGATATTGTGACTTAGGATTTCTTGGGATATAGAGAGATAAGTGAATTTTTCCTGGGATATAGGTGTGTTAGTTCTGGGCCAGATGTGCCTGGAGTGTTTAGGGTTGAAGTACAACAGGCTCTTGCAGGCGTGGTTGATCAAGGTGAGATCATGCATTGGTTCGAAAAGGGGGAGATCCTTGAAGACGTGGTTTTTGGGGAAAACTTGTCTTCAAACCCCCCCAGTAGTTTAAGCTGCTCACGGAAATATGTACTGCCAGCGAGGGTCGGTCGAGCGTTGCTTCAAGAAATGTGGTGAGATCATGTTAGAGGAAATTCTGTGCCTGATGATGATGTGTCACACTTGAGGATTTTTTCCTTTCCCTTTTGCATAGGCTGAAAGTGGATTCACGACCCAATTTCACGCCTTCAGCCTGACTTGGTATTTTCTTCCTGTGTTGGTTCTCAAAAACCCAGGGTAGTGTCTGAACTGAGAGTATTTGCCTCACCGCTACTTCAGTAATTCACTGCAGGTGTTGAATTTAAGTTTGTTTGGTGATTTAAAGTATCTAAATTTATTTGTTTATGATTTGCTGTAGTGCTAGGGATGTAAATTCTAAATTCTGGTTGTTGGTGTTAGTGAACTTGATATTTAGTTTGGAAATTTAGTTAATTGGTATTTTGAGCTTTTGTTTACAGTATAGAGTTATTAAGTATCCTGAGCTATTATGTGAAGTGCAGAGTGAGGTGATTTTTATGAGCAAGCTAGTGCAGGAAGATTGTTTGAATTTCTGAATTATGTTGATGTTATGAATAGTGATAATTTTTAAGATTAGTTAGTGAGGTTTCTTTATAAGTGAAGTAGGTTCATTCAGGGTAGTTCTATAGGTTATGTAATGTTAATTAATGCTTGTGCTCAGTGTAAATTCTGTTTTGAGGATAATTTACTTGGTTTGTTTACTTGCTGATAGTAGATTTGTTAAAGTATAATTTGTGGCTCTTAAAATAACTGTAAATTTAATTGAAGTCTTTGAATCTGGTCTGGGAGATTGCGGAGTTTGCTAAGAGTGTTTAAATTTAAATCAATAAGTGTAAAATTGTAAATTGGTCATTGAGCTAACTGGGTGAGAGAGAGAGGAGAGTACGTTTCAAAAGAACAGAACTTGTCCACCTTGTGGAATTAAAAATAATCCAGTATCTTTTTCTTGTGTAAACCATGCGAATCATAGTATGATTTTGAAGGCATAAATTAAAAGCCTAGTGTTCAAACTAACTGTGTTGACATATGTAAAGTTGTGCTGTTCATAAGGCCAGTGGCCAAATAGAAATAGAAAGTAAATTGAGATTCTGTTTTATACTGCTGTGTTTAAGCAAACAAGAAAAAAAAGGAAATAATATCTGTTTGTCCATTAAAATTAACTCATTAAGTTTTTAAAGAAAAATAATAAATACAGGCAGTAGCCTTTCAAAAAAAAAGTTCAAAATGAGTGCAGTGTGAAAAGTTTTTGTGTGCTGTTGTCTTCCATGACTTGGTCCCATGTACTCCCCCTTAGCTTGACTAAGGCTATCGATCCGAATCCTGGTTTTCTAAGGTAGTTCATAACTGCAATTTTTGTCCTATCCATTTTAGATTGACTTTCACCGCCTCCACAAGTTGTTGTTGAACGAGTACATTTTATCATATGTCTTATAGTGACACATTTTTATACACATGCAACAATATTCACTTATTTTTGCACTTTCAGGTGACTCAACTCTGCTTGAACACAAACAACGCAAACTTTACAATAACTTCTTGTGGAATGTAAATTTTCAGATGCATTTTTGTTTAGGATGTTCATGGCCTTTTCTAGTACTTAGAAAATATTTTTGTTTCGAAAATGCATCCACCCATCTCCCAAATTTAAATTTTTCTATTGAATAAAAATTCAATATTTTTATTTCCACCAAAACATTACATGGAAATGTTATTTTTCAGTTTACCAGCAAATACAGCTGTATTTTGCCATACTGTTTTGATCACGTTATCCTCTGTAGTCCGTTATTATGCTGTATAAATTTCGTTGGTATCAGACGTCTCTTTCCTGTTGTTCCTTTTTCACTTTCCGCCAGTGTATTTACAAAACGAAATGGAACGATAACAATGATAAAAAAACAGAACAAGCAGTGTAAAATGCCGATACAACAATAAAGCACTGTACAACAACACCGGTACAAGGAATCCTATGATTTAACATAACAAAAACACTATTAAAAAAAGTAACAAACAATAATGAGGTAAAACAGAACAAAAGGTGTAAATAGCCGGCAAAACAGTAAAAACTACACAAAGCGAAAAACATCGGCACAACGAAGAAATGACAACTTAGAAGACACATCACACTAATCGTTCAAGAGGCGACTCAGGGTTTCTGAGTCGTCTGGTAAAGTGGGTAAGAAAAAGAAACGAACATGGTCACGGACAAAACAACAACATGGTAGTAAAATATGTACAACTGTCAGAGATACATCACACGTCCCACAACTCAGGGGCAGTGTCGCCACACAGCAAATAGCGGTGAGTGAAACGGCAATGTCCAATACGGAGACGTGTTAGTACGAGTACAACTTCCTCCCTGCGGTTCCAGCGACACGATGAAGTCCAGACCGAAAGCACTGGTTTGATACTACGCAATTTGTTTTCCACCTGTTGGTCCCACAGACCCTGCTACATTCTCTTGATATGGTTACGAACAAGGAAACTCAGATCACGATGAAAAAGTGGCAAGGGTGTGACGACCGAAGAAAAACAGATCTAGCAGTCATCAGCAGACTCGTTTCCTGGGATTCCAACATGGAAAGGCAGCCAACAGAATTTGATCTGGAAACCGGCCTCGAGCAAAGAACGCGGTAACAGTCTCACGCCAAAAAGAACAGGAAAAAAAAAAAAAGTCAGAAATATCGGCAGAACACAGAGACCGCGGAATACTCAAAGAATCTTATAGATTACAGCACGACGACGAGAGCTCGACTGTATACTTTAAAAGTCAAGTCACATCTTTCCAGTTCTTACTTATAGATCAGATACATGGATTAACTAAATATCGAGAGAGTTAACTAAATATCGAGGATTAACTAAAATATCGAGAGAGTATCACCAACGTTGACCACTAGACCTTTCGCATGCCAATTTATTTGTAGGTAGGAATAAAACCACTGATTAGAGAGTTTACGTAAAACACATTGTATTTATTAACGTCACTCACGACCACACTGAGCCGTACTAAGTGGAATTAAATCATAACAATAAACAATAAGATGTACTAATTCCTTATGTTGAGCGGTACTTAGGTAGGTGGAATAATGAATATTATTGTCGTAAAACCAATGAAAGAAGATATGTGAGTCATAAAAGTAAATACTTACTAACCAAGGCGTCGGCAATAGTAAGCTCCCCCCCCCCCTCATTTTTTTTGTTTTGTTTTAGTTGGGGGTTTAACGACCACCTTGAGCAACTCAATGGGCTATAAGCAGTCGCCCGTCCCTAATTTAAGGCCACTGGTTCCAGGCAAGCGAGAGAGCCAGTTCCGTAAGACAAACACAATATCCATGACTCACCAGGATTCGAACCCGGACCCAACTCGGATGAATGGTCAGAAGCCAGCGTTCAGACCACAGCGCCACCTGAGTGGCTGTACGCATTTCGACTGTTCAGTTTTACAAAAACGATATTCATTTTTTTACGCTTTCCAACCGTAGGTTGAAGAAGCGCATATGCTCCAGCTTTGTCCGTCCGCACGATAACTCACGTGAAAATTTTTCGATTTCGACGAAATTTTAGTATGGGGTAGGGAACAACTTGGGGACGAACCCTATTGAAAATGGGCGAAACAGGGTCAAAGGTCAGGACATAGGAGCGGGATCCATTCCATTGCTCTTATGCGTCATAACTTGCGTAAAAATTGTTCGATTTCGATGAAATTTTAGTATGTGGTAGGGTCCCACCTGGGGACGATCCCTATTGAAAATGGGTGAAATAGGGTCAAAGGTTAGGACATAGGAGCTGGATCCATTCCAATGCCTTTATGCGTCATAACTTGCGTAAAAATGTTTTTTTTTTTTTTTTATTGGAGGCTTAACGACCACCGTGAGCAACTCAATGGGCTATAAGCAGTCGCCCGTCCCTAATTTAGGATCACTGGTTCCAGGGAAGGGAGAGAGAGAGCCAGTGCCGTAAGACAAACACAACATCCATGCCTGACCGGGATTCGAACCCAGACCCCTTACGGACGAATGATCGGAGGCCAGCGCCTTAGACCACTGCGCCACCGGGGCGGCGTAAAAATGGTTCGATTTCGATGAAATTTTAGTATGTGGTAGGGAACTACCTGGGGACGAACCCTATTCAAAATAGGTGAAATAGGGTCAAAGGTCAGTACATAGGAGCTGGATCCATTCCATTGCCTTTATGCGTCATAACTTGCGTAAAAATGGTTCGATTTGAATGAAATTTTAGTATGTGGTAGGGAACAACCTGGGGACGATTCCTATTGAAAATAAATGAAATGGGGTTAAAGGTCAGGACATAGGAGCGGGATCCATTCCATTACCTTTATACATCATAACTTGCGTAAAAATGGTTCGGTTTCGATGCAATTTTAGTATGTGGTAAAGAACCCCCTGGGGACTATCCCTATTGAAAATAAATGAAATGAGGTCAAAGGTCAGGACACTGGAGTGGGATCCATTCCATTGCCCTTGTGCATCATTGCGACAAAACGTTATCATGTTGTTCGGGAGGTATAGTGAACCGGTTCCGTTGAATATCAACGAAATGGGGTCAAAGGTCATTGCACAAAGGCAAGATTTATTCCACAGCCATTATTCTCATAACTTGCGTAAAACTGCTTCTATTGCGACAAAACTTTAGAATATCATCGAAATGGGGTCAAAGGTCAGGACACAGGAGCGAGATTTATTATACAGCCATTATCCACATAACTTGAGTAATAATTTCTGGTATGTTGGAAAGCGTATCATAATCAATGCATTGCATGATTTTACTAACTTGTTATTATTACATATTATTCAGATTTAGACAAACGTAATAAACAACCCTGACACTGATGAAATGTAATGTAGCTACGAAAGTCCATCTGCGCGTGTGCAAGCTAAAATCAGACCTCAAGATAGAAAGCAAGGCTGAATCGCAAGTGTGTTAGTGAGAGAGATTGGTAACTTTGGGTCTAGAATATCTGCAGGCTACAACCCCATCGTGTTACACATCATTTTAAAGCTCTCATGAATAGCAGGTAACCCGTCGAGCAAAAGCCAAATTTCGCTACGACGCGAAGCACAGTTTTCGAGATATTTGAGAAAATCAACCTAGGTAGTTGCTCCCTGATTACTTCCGTTACCCATTTTCGTTACATCGAAATTTTTTTACTTGGAATTTACTGCTGACGAGAAAGATACATAGCATCAAAAACACATACAGAGGCTGCGGAAATTTCAAAGTATGAAGATATGCATTCTTGGTTTAACCAAGAAAAATAGGAAAAAGAAACTCGTGGATCAGGAAAATAACGAGAGTGGATGACATAGTCACAACGAAGACTTTAATGGCAATGGGCTCGACATATGCTAGAATTGTCCACCATTGGACAACTGATATACTAGACCGCGTCACCCCGGTTGCGCAGTGGTCTAAGCGCTGGCTTATTACCATTTGTCCGAGAAGGGTCTGGGTTACAGTCACGGTGAGGCATGGATGTTGTGTTTGTCTTACAGCATTGGTTCTCTCTCTTACCTGGAACCAGTGGCCCTAAATTAAGGACAGGCGATTGCTTATAGACTATAGAGTTGCACACGGTGGTCGTTAGACCTTAAATCAAAAAAGAAAAAAACTAGACTAGATATCAAGGAACAGGAAAAGAGCCGGAAGAAGCCAGCGTGGGGGATGGGTGGATAAAATTCGAAAGCATGCCGGAGTTACATGGACGAGAATTGCCCAAGACCGAGTTGTAGAACAGATTTGGGGAAACCCTCATTCAGCAGTGGATTAAAAATAGTTGATGATTATAGTGTGAAAGGGACAAACTCCGAGCCCCTACTTGCATAAAAAAATGAAGAAGAAGAAAAAAAAAAAAAAAAAAGAGCAACATGTGCCGTCAAGTGCTTTTTTTTTTTTGTGATTGGAGGTTTAACGACCACCGTGAGCAACTCAATGGGCTATAAGCAGTCGCCCGTCCCTAATTTTGGGTCACTGGCTCCAGGGAAGGGAGAGAGCCAGTGCCGTAAGACAAACACAACATCCATGCCTCACCGGGATTCGAACCCGGACCCCTTACGGACGAATGATCGGAAGCTTTATTTCTTTCAGGTCAGGGACATGGAATACTCGTTGGTTAGACGTATGTTAAGTAATCATAACATGAACTGTTACGACGACTTTACTACGAGTAAAAAAAAAAATAGCGACAAAAGTAGTCAGAAAAATCACTGAAATCAGATATTTTTTATTGAACATGGGTACACGTGGTGATCTGAGGGACTTAGATAGTGGACGCTTGTTGGTGCAAGATGGGTCATTCTATCGCCCAAGAGGTAAGAACCCTAGGGTTCCCGAGGGCAACCGCATCAAGGGTGTACCGTGAGTATACCATCGACGGACGTACCAATGCCCAGAACGCAAGCGGTGACAGAGTCAGCGAGAGAACGGTACGACACACGCTGCGCACTCTGGGCTACAGCAGCCGATGCCCTACTCGAGTGCCACTGTTGACTGCTTATCATCGGTAATTACGTCTCACCGGGTGCCGGGAGCATCAAAACTGTACTTCTGTAGAGTGGCGCCGCGTCGTGTGGTCTGATGAATCCCATTTTCAGCTGTACCGAGCTGACGGGAAATTGTGGCATCGACAGCACGAGGCCATGGTCCCATCGTGCCAGGTCTGCTCTGTTGAAGGCGGTGGTGGCTCTGCGATGGTTTGGGGAGCCTTCTCATGGGACACATTAGGTGCCTTAGTGTGCCTGTAGAGGTCCTTAACCGCTGTGCCCTACCAGAGCGTGCTGGCTGATCACCTACACCATGGCCTTCACGCATCATGTGGCCAATGGTCTGTTTCAGCAGGGCAATGCGGCGCCTCACTTGGCTGCAACCACCCAGGGATGGCTCGAGGAACAATAATCTGAGTTTGGAACCATCCGGTGGCCCCCAAGGTTCTCGGATTTAAACCCTGATGAAGCTCTCCGGGTTACTGTGGAGAGGAATATGAGAACCGTGGATCCTGGACCGAAGTCTCGGGCGGAATTGTGGACAATGCTATAAGAGGCATGGCTGGAAACTCTTCGGCATCTGGAGGAGTCGATGCCTCGACGTGTACAGGCTGTTATTCGCGTTAGAGGAGAACCAACACGCTATTAGGTACGTATTTCTCATGTTTTGTCCATGGAGTGTTTATATCTGCTGGCAATATGCTCTTACGTTACAAGATCGTAATGTGGCCAACGAGTGTTTAACAAAGTAAGACTTCACAAATATGTATAAGAGATTACCAGTCATCACATACTAAATTCGGCCTATAGGACTTCAAATAATTGATAAACCTTTTTCCCAATGCAGATACTTTTTTGGCTCCATTTCCTTCCATTCAATGGTGTTTGAGGAGCTTTACTAACACAAACTCGACTAGAACGATTAGGAGTCGTCAGTCTTTGATTGAGAGTCTATATCACTATGGAAAAGGGAATCCAAGCCACAAAACAAGAAAGACGACACCGAATTCTTAGGTGTAATTTAGCACGTCTTTTGAATCCTTTCCGACACGAAAAAAATATTTCAAAGCAGATTTTTTTACAAGAAAAATTTCAGAGAATGCATTTACGTGCTAGAGAAAATCTGCACGTAAAAATTGGCAAATATATGAAAAATATTCCTCGCCACAAACGCTAACAAAAAGAATTTATTAAATCGGACTTTTAGAAACAGAGATATCATCACCTCAGAGATTTACACTAACGCCACCTAGCGGTAAAACCAAACAGTTTGAAAAAAAAAAACTACATGGTGTCTGACTAAAAAAATAAGCACTTCTTTCATTTAGGTTTTCAGAAGCAAAGATATGATGGCAATCATGTTAAAATCAGAGTTATGCACCTACGTCACCTAGTGGCAAAGCATTTTATCACAAATTATTGTGAAATACGTGCAAAATATGTATTGTAATCTCTACCTAAGGCAAAAATGATTTTTAAAATCTGATTTTCAGAAGCAAAGATTTCAGGAAAGCACACTATACATTTACGCCCCCACACGGCGACACAGTGCATAATTTAAAATAAAAACTGTACTAAAAACTGTACGTAAATTGGCCTTCGCGATATAAGGTATCAGAAGGCAAAAATGATTTTTTGAATCGTTTTTTTTTTCAAGCAGTTGTCGAGAATATATTTTTAATTTAATACCATGTGCATTTAAACCTCCTAGCGGTGAGGTTATGCACCGGAAAAATGACCAAGAGGCATGGATCATCCTTCTCACAGTTCAGTCTTTCGATTTCATATCGGACTAACAGTTGCGGAGTTATGGTGCTCACAGACTGACATAGTGACACTATAAGAACGTACTTTTTCTTTTCAGAAGACTTGCTAAAAATAGCAAATGTGCTTTATTAAGATTTCGAACATTCAAGTTCAGTCGCCCAGGAAATATGGGGTTTAACTGTATTGGCTGGACTTCCGAATCAGAACGCAGCGGATTGGAACGACAAAATCAGGAAATCAGGCCTAGAATTTAATTCTTGTGGTCCACTATAAAAACATACGTACCTACAGTAGGTCAACTCATAAATGTGCTCATGAAAAAAAAATTCTATTAGTTCCTGGATGAAAGGGAACTGTCGAAATATGAATTTTAAAACAATTCAATCGTGAACAAATGTTAACAAGAATTGAAAGGTAAAAGAATGTTTTAAATCAGCTCATGGTTGAATGTAGCATCAAGCCACTCTTAAAACGGGGTGTTGAATCAGAAAACGCCATTTACTATGAAAACTTTGACAAAATCAGGAGTCTCTTGAAGACCCGAGTTCCAACTTAACAAGTTAGTAAAATCATGCAATGCATTGATTATGATAAGTTTTCCAATATACTAGAAATCATTACTCAAGCTATTACTCAAGTTATGAGGAAAATGGCTGTGGAATAAATCTCAGTCCTGTGCCCTGACCTTTGATCCATTTGGATGATATTCAACAGAACCGATTCAGTATATCTCCGAAATAACATGATAAAGTTTTGTCGCAATCGAAGCAATTTTACGGAAGTTATGATGCATAAGCGCTATGGAATAGATCCCGCTCATGTGTCCTAACCTTCACCCCATTTCGCCCATTTTCAATAGGATTCGTCCACAGACAGGTCCCTACAACATACCAACATTTTATCCAAATCGAAACATTTTTACGTAAGTTATGACTCATAATGGCAATGGAAGTGATTCTGTTCCTATGTCCTGACCTTTGACCCCCATTTCGCCAATTTTCAATAGGGTTTGTCCCCAGGTGGTCTACCACATACTAAAATTTAATCGAAATTGAACCTGTTTTACGTTAGTTATGACGCATAAGAGCAGTGGAATAGATCCCGCTCTTATGTTCTGACCTTTGACCCCATTTCGTTCACTTTCAATAGGGTTCCTTCCCAGGTGTTCCCCTACCACACACTAAAATTTCATGGAAATCGAACGATTTTTACGCCAGTTATCGTGCGGACGAACATACGCAAACGCGTGACGTAATGAGGCAGATGGGAATCGCGACCATCTGCTAGCAAGGTGTGACGTCATAAAACTTTAATAGGATCAACAAACAACGCGCGACGTAATGAGATAGATGGCATGACCGCGCGCCAACATCTAATGGGGCGACGCCATGACACCACACTACAAATTTGGTAATTCGGGGTGGTTCTTTAACCCACTAAACAAATTTTCTTAAAGTCGAGATCAAGCTAAATCGATTTCTAGTACCAGAAAACGGTAGGTTAACGACTTTCATCAAAATCCTTAGAGCCGTTTTCAAAATAAAATTTACATTCGTACAAGAATTGCTCCTTTAAGGTGAACGTCAAGTAATTTTGCTTCCTGTACTTCGAATGGAAAAATTTCTGTACACATTTTCTTCCCAATTAATGCGTTCCCAAGGATGAAAATTTGAACATCGATTAAAATAGCTTCATTTTATAACTTGGAATACTTAATATTTTCTAAAACATAACCATAATTATGCAATCCAACATTTTTTTGTCTGCTGATGTCATGAAAATACAGGCCGCGCCATCTTTTTCTGGACAATTAATGCGTTCGCAAGGATGAAAATTTGAACATCGATTAAAATAGCTTCATTTTATAACTTGGAATACTTAATATTTTCTAAAACATAACAATAATTATGCAATCCAACATTTGTTTGTCTACTAACGTCTTCACAGTACAGGTCGCGCCATCCTTTTTCTGGTTTCAACACCACCAAAGGAAAAGTTATTGATTTTTATTATATTTATGGTTATTTTTTAGAAAATATTAAGTATTCCAAGTTATAATAAAGTTATTTTAATCGGTGTTCAAATTTTCATCTTTGGGAACACATTAATTGTGAAGGAAATGTGTACAAAAGTTTTTCCATTGGAATTATAGGAAGCAAAATTACTTGACGTCCACCGTAATAATATGGGATAAGAGTGATGGAATGGATCGCAATCCTATGTCCTGACATTTGACCCCATTTCGTCCACATTCAATAGGGTTCGTCCCAAGGTGGTCCCCTACCACATACTGAAATTTCATCGAAATCGAACCATTTTTACGCACGTTATGACGCATAAAAGCAATGGAATGCATCCCGCTCTTATGTCCTGACCTTTGACCCCACTTCACCCATTTTGAATAAGATTCGTCCCCAGGCGGTCCCCTACCACATAGTAAAATTTCATTGAAATCGAACCATATTTACGCAAGTTATGACGCATAAGGGCAATGGAATGATCCCACTCCTACGTCGTGGCCTTTGACCCCATTTGTCCCATTTCAATAGGGTTTCGTCCCCAGGTGGTCCTCTACCACATACTAAACTTTCATTGAAATCGAACCATATTTACGCAAGTTATGACGCATAAGGGCAATGGAAGGATCCCGCTCCTACGTCGTGACCTTTGACCCCATTTGTCCCATTTTCAATAGGGTTCGTCCGCAGGTTGTCCCCTACCACATACTAAAATTTCATCGAAATCGAACCATTTTTACGCCAGTTATCGTGTGGACGGACGGACGGACAAAGCAGGAGCATATACGCTTCTTCAACCTACGGTTGGAAAGCGTAAATAAAAATGAAGGTCATTCTGAAAGTTGAAATATGTGCACATGCCACATAAAAACTTTCCTACGTAATTAATGTTTGTATTTATTTGGTCACTGATCACCTGCTGCGTGATCAGTTACCACATAAATACGTATTGGTACCTCTGTTCATTGTACTGGTACCTTCTCCTTGAGTAGACCCATTATTTTGAACCATATGAATCACTTGTGTTAAATCGTTGTTGCTTTTAAGATAAATGTGGGAGAGACATAGATTTTGGAATATCTCTGCCGTAGAATCGCTTTGTCTGCATATAGAGAAGTGTGGGGATGATGGGTCATCGGCAATGGGCACTAATGACTCAGTCAAAATTACAAAAGTTACGCTGGGCTCAAAGTCCAACGACCTACGTCTAATTGTAGTTAGATTTTGTTTAATTTATAGGAGTTGGTCCGGCTTAACTTTTCTTGTAAAAGTGCAAATAATTTTTCTATGTTTTTTCAGAGCAAATGTCCAAATGTTCGTTTTGTTTGTTTGTTTTTTTTTTCTTAAGGAAACAACTTTTCAGACATAAAAGCACAAATGAAGTTACCGATTATTACTTATAAATCGTAAAATAATTATTCGTCCATTCCAAAAAAATTCAGATTAAAAGATTAAGAAAAAGTGGGCCATTTCTCGAGTGGGTTCACCGGGAAATGTCCCGGTGGGCCATTCCACTCCTGCTTTCAAGTAGTTCCCGATTTCGAGTATGTATATCGTTCAGCTTTGTTTACATAGAACCTGATCACACCCAACGGGAAAAAAGTAGTTCACGGTACGATACGGAATTTTTATTACTATTTTCATCGAAATAAATCTCATTGTAATGAAAATAAGTAAAGGCATTAATTTTTAATGGAAAATAATAAAATAATTACAGGCATTTATTTTAGGATGAATACCGTCTTCACACGATTTTAATGATCTTAAAATATGAAATATATATACAATTAAAATACTCTAAAACACACTAGCACTTTCAGAGCGACAGTCGCCCCATAATCAGGTGTGATCGGATCTCCCAAACCGTTCAGTATAAATATCTGTAGTGCGTCATAACAGCAATCGACGTAACAGAATCTTGCGATATACGAGCCATCTGTCCGGCGGTTAAAACCACAATCAGAGCTACACACCACATCACGAATCGAAAACATGATTATAACTGCAATATTAAGTATTAAAGTCTAAAAAAGGAAGATAGTTCTGAGGATTGTTTAACACTTGTAGACAAAAGACGTCTCCAAATATCAGGTAGATCCCAAGGGCAATTATCATTACAGCAACTTCCTTTGAACGCGGAAATGAACAAACTCGCAGTCACCAGTAGCATGTGTGTAGAGGCTGGGGTTATCAAAATTTTGGCATTGTCCCAATCAGGGATTAAATCTTCTGAATCAATACACTTGGTAAGGGCTGTACAGCTATGGCTTGCTTTTAAACTATATTTATGTTCCTGCAGCCTGGGGCACAGTTTCCGACGAGTGGAGCTTATGTAATAGTTAATAATACTCTCATGCGAGTCATTGTCCAATAGTGGGATAACTGTGCCTCAGGCTGCAGGAACATAAATATAGTTTAAAAGCAAGCCATAGCTGTACAGCCCTTACCAAGTGCATTGATTCAGAAGATTTAATCCCTGATTGGGACAATGCCAAAATTTTGATAACTCCAGCCTCTACACACATGCTACTGGTGACTGCGAGTTTGTTCATTTAGGCGTTCAAAGGAAGTTGCTGTAATGATAATTGCCCTTGGGATCTTCCTGATATTTGGAGACGTCTTTTGTCTACAAGTGTTGGACAATCCTCAGAACTGTCTTCCTTTTTTAGATTTTAATACTTAACATTGCAGTTATAATCATGTTTTCGATTCGTGATGTGGTGTAGCTCTGATCGTGGTTTTAACCGCCGGACAGATGACGCGTATATCGCAAGATTCTGTTACGTCGATTGCTGTTATGGCGCACTACAGATATTTATACTGAACGGTTCGGGAGATCCGATCTCACTTGATGATGGGGCGACTGTCGCTCTGAAAGTGCTAGTGTGTTTTAGAGTATTTTAATTGTATATATATTTCATATTTTAAGATCATTGAAATCGTGTGAAGACGGTATTCATCCTAATGGTTCATGTGCACGAATGTTTTTTCTGCATTTGGCATTTATTTTATTATGGAAAATAATACATTTACTTCATATCACAGATTTATACAACATAATTCCATAAAGAATCATAATGCAATGCGTTTTTTCATGTGGTGTAATAGCACGAAATTAATGTGTCTAACATACATTTTTCCCATTCGGTACAACTAAGTATTTTAATGAACTGTTCAAATGGATCTAAATTTTGTTTTTCATTTATAAAATCGTCGAAACAAATATTCCAGTCGGCAATCTGTTATTATGGCATCTCAGATTTTTTTTATTATTATTAAATTTTTAACGACCATCGTGAGCAATTCGATGGGCTATAAGCAGTCGCCCGTCCCTAATTTAGGGCCACTGGTTTCAGGGAAGGTAGAGAGCCAGTGCCGTAAGACAAACACAGCATCCATGCACTATCGGGATTCGAACCCAGACCCAACGCGGACGAATGAGCAGAAGCCATCGCTTAGACCACTGCGCCACTGGGGCGGCTCTCTAGTTGTATTCGATACTTTGAGTATGGGCTTCAGTGTCAGGATCTATAAAAATTTTGTGTGATTGACTATTAAATGAGTGAAACCATGTTCTGACAAATGTTTATATCCTTTTCACTTATCTGAGTAGGTAAAAAACACGCTAGCTCCGGATTAAATAAAACAACAGAAAAACTAGTACTATTATTTGATATATTTCTTTCATAAAATATATTTACGAATAAAAATAATCATTAAGGCACCTATTATAGTGAAATTCTAAAAGAAATCCACAAAAAAAAATTATCGTGAACTACATTCTCTCACGTTGGATGTGACCAGGTTCTACGTAAACAAAGCGGAACGACACACTCAAAATCGGGAACTACTTGAAATCGTTCTGATTCGGAAGTCCAGCCACTGCATCGCACCTGCTTTTCCCCGCTGAAAACTTCAAAAAACTAAGTGTTCGTATTTTGGCATCACATTACAAGATTTATCAATATATTGTTTCTTGATCAAAGCATTCGGTCTGAAGAATCAATGAATTCATATTAACTAAGCCTAATGTGAATCCAAGCGATATTCCACTGTGTTCTAACATTTAGGATAAGAGTCCCGACAGTGAACCAGGTCGGATGCACATTCTTTTTCAACAAAACATTATCGAGTGATCGCAAATATAATTTACTGAAGAATTCGGTAAATTTACGAAGTAGGTATGCTTTGAAATTAAAATTTTTGTCTTCCGACGGAGGACGCGGCTCTCGCCTCTCTATATCCGTCACTGAAGCAAATACTAGCTGTTTCCTTGGCCGAGTTCCAGAAATCTGTCTGGGAAACCAATTGGTCATGTGCCAGGTTATCACGCAACGCATGTCTGATCTACAAAGTTTTGAAACATTGTCTTGTGGAATCATGGGTTTTCAGAGAGAGAGAGAGAGAGAGAGAGAGAGAAAGCATGCGAATATTCTCTCATCCTCGATAGAACGTCAGCTCCTATTCGTGCAAAGCGAGGGTCGTGAGCAAAACTAACCAAATACACTTTTCGAAACAATATTAGAAGTGCACGATACCAAAATCTAGTAGCTCATGATTTTCAATCTGTTCTAAAATTAGATATCTATTAACGACGTTGAAATTTAAAAAGCTCAATTAATTTAAAATTAGATTATTTGTAATAGAGTCGAAAGACCAGGAATGACTGCTACGAAGCAACAGATGAATCACGAAAAGCAACACGAGAAAAGGCATTGAACTTGCTGGAAAATCCAAACCTCAGCTTCCAATCTCCCAAGAGCGACGTTTGTTTGTTGGATAAGAAAAGCTGCACGGATAGACTTTAAGAATAATCAAAACATTTATGTTGTCTGTGTGTCGATTTCCAAATTATCCCGATTCCAGTATATCGTTTAAAAAATCCCGGCAAC
The DNA here is from genome assembly GCA_039090855.1 of Macrothele yani. Taxonomy (NCBI): domain Eukaryota; kingdom Metazoa; phylum Arthropoda; class Arachnida; order Araneae; family Macrothelidae; genus Macrothele; species Macrothele yani. The sequence goes on along the minus strand of CM077016.1, from coordinate 65,984,759 downwards.
TTTGCACCGAAAATTTCTTTACAGGTTAGATTAAAACATTACTGCGAAATTTTGAAATCGTCAAAAATGCATAATAAAATCACACCTTTAAACAAGGAAACGTCCCTCCCCAGCAACTTAAGATCAGATTATTTACATCTGTTTCTAGTAGTGATATTTCTTACAAAGTGGCAGAACTTTTGAAATTTGAATGATAGAGTGCTTTTGTCGAATGCTAATTTAAAAAGAAAATACATCCATTTTACAATATTATCTGCCTTGAGTTCTGGAACAAGATGCTGATCAGAGTATGAGTTACAAAACTAGGAAAACTGGACTAGAGGTTTCTTCCCACGGAATTTCATATATACACTATATAGAAAAAAAATTTGACACTTAGATCGAACCGAAATAAGATAATTTATTAGCTGAAATCAAGACATGGTAGGCCCACCTTTAGCCATTATGACTGCAGCGTGAGTTTTATGCATGTTTTCCACGAGATGCCGGTAGGTCTGTGGCGGAATTTTCCTCCATTTCTGCCGCAGCTACCGTGGTGTCTTACCGGCAGAGATCGTATTCGGCGACCCAGCTCATCCCACAGATGTTCTACTGGATTTAAATCAGGACGCCCAATCCAACACTTGGACGTCCTGTTCCTCAAACCACGACTGGATATATCTTGTAATGTAGCAAGGTGCTCAGTCTTGCTAAAACACGCAGCTGTCTGTGCAGAAGAACTGCTACAGAGCAGTAAATGCGGGACAGTTCAGAATGCCTTCGTACCTAGCGACCGTTAGAGCAGGAACAGCCTCACACCATCAGAGATACCCTTCAAACTTGACTGTAGGAGCACTACAATCCGCCTGACAGAGTCACCCTGAAATACCTTCTGATTTGTCACTCCACACGACCTTCTTCCACTCTATTTCCCTCGAACAAAGTGCGAGGCACCACTGCTTTCGTCGTCGGTATTGCCTGGAGTGATGGGATTCCCTGGATGATGGCTGTTTGGGGATACTACATCTTCGCTTCTACAAATCGCACTGGAAAAATTCTTTTGGATGAATGATAAGTCATACAAAGATTTCCCACGTACTTCCTCCCTTTTCGGATCCGCAGTTCTTCCACTAAGTGGCGTAAGTGTGTATTCGCATATCTCCGTTTCTAAATGACTTAGATTAAGAAACTAATTTTTGAATCGGATCAAGCTACGAACATCAAAGCTTTTCCATATATTTTCCGCTTTTACTAGTGGAAATTTTATCTACTATGTGGAGCACATGCAAATATCTGTTTTACCGTTCTACTGTAGCTGGTTGTAGAAACCGAAATGCTAACTTTCTTTTATATTCGACAACGGCCAAGATTTTTCAGAGTTCTTTGGTATAGAATTTTAGTTCGATGTCACACTGTGGACATTTCATCTGAAGAGGTTCGACATAACTGGCATACTAAAGAAGGTTCTAAATCTGAGTTTTTAGACAAAAATGCAATAAAAAAGTTGTTAGTGCACCCCTCGAATTTGGTGGCACGAGACTCGTTCATCTTTCATGTCAATTCATGCAGTTTAACCGAAACAATACATCTTTTCACCAAAAAGATTTCTGGATGTGATCTTTTGTATTATTTACAGAAATAAAAGTTTTCAACGAATACAAGAACTCCAATTAAAGACTTCCAGATTCATACCACTGGGGCCTGTTTTCGAATCGGCGTATTGCTTGTACCAACAAACGTACAAATTAGCAGATTCTTTTAATTATTCCCGTAGAACGGTAACATATGACCCAATTTTCGACTACATTTTCTAAATTCCTTTTTGCAGATAATTATAATTCATGCTAATTATAAGTTATTTCAAAAGTTGGGATTACACACACATGGTAAAAAAAATATTGGTTTTAGAAATAGGTAAACGGATCAGATACGCATTGCACGTTCGCTTAGAACTCTGTTTAACCTCAGCATACCGAATGCAACTCGCATTTTAAATATTTTCTCTCTTTGTTTGTAAACGCAACTGCCACAAATAAAATTCATGGTCATAGAAAGCTGAATATGTATATAAACTCCAAAATGAGCATACGAGATGAAAATATTCTGGAGCTAATTTAATAGCAACGAGACTAGCGAAAACATACGCAGGAATACAAATACCCTGAATGGACAACAAATTATTATGTACATCCCGATAACAACGTGAAAGACAGAAGTGTCGCGTCCAATCAACGGGACGCTGAAACTGGCAATATCTATTGCTAATAAAAAAAAAAAAAAAAAAAAGGGTCTGTATGCATTAGAAACCAGTCACACACAAAAAAGTAATCATGGGTAAAGGCAGCGACGTACGTGAGTTTGACCGCGGCTTGCGAGAAAGACCCGCTGCTCAATACCTGAACTGTTGGACTTGCACGCTAGGCAGTCACCCGTGTAGTATACCAAGACTACGTGAAATATAGCAAAACTTCCAACGAACGGGAGCAGTGAAGCCGCCACCCCGATGGCGCAGTGGCATAAGCGCTTGCTTGTGACAATTCGTCCGAGAAGAGTCCGGGTTCGAATCCTGGTGAGGCATGGATGCTGTGAATTCCGGTGAGGCATGGATGCTGTGTTTTGCAGGCTCTCTCCCTTCCCTGGAACCAGTGGCCCTAAATTAGGGACGGGCGACTCCTTATAGCCCATTGAGTTGCTCATGGTGGTCGTTTAACCTCCAATAAATAAAAATGAAGCCATAAACGTACACTTGGTTTTTGAGGCGACCGCTGACTGTCTCGCACCATTACACGGAATCTCACAGCTACCGAGGAGCTGATAACATCAGAATTTAATAAGTGCGCGTCCAGAAGCTTATGCACAAAGACTATCCGTTGTACCATGGACAAAATAAGCTATGACAATCGAAGTCCACATCGTGTCTCCTTGTTGACCGAAAGATTAGGCTGCACTTTTAAAAGTTCAATCGCAGCTGGAGTTCGAAACACTAGAAACACGTCATTTGGTCTGACGAATCACGGTTTGAGCTTTATCACGCCTATGGGAGGGTGCGTGTGTGGCGTAAACCACAGGAAGCGATGGATCCAGCTGGCCAATTTATGATCGTACATGCAGGTGGAGACGATGTAAAAGTTTGGGGTGGGTCTACATGGGCTTTCTTGGGGGCCCATTGTACCCTTCAAGACTTCTATTAGCGGCACAAGATATGTGAACATCCTGGCCGACCATCTACATCGGTTCGCAACTATTCTTTTTTCTGCACCATGACGCCATCTTCTAACACGACAACGCCACACTGCATGCTTTCCGAGTGACGACTAATTGGCTTCAGGATCATTCAAGTGAATTCACCACATTATAATGGTAACCTCGATCGCCGGACTTCAAAAACCATAGAGAATTTGTGAGACGAATTGGAAAGATCTGTTAAAGCATGCAAACCCTCACCAGGAAATATGGATGCACTACGATCTACGACAAACTCTACAAAAGAAAAACTCACGGCGTAATTCAAATTATGGGAAAGAAAAAAGTTTATAGCAAAAATTATACAGGGTGTTCCAAATTTATCTCTACAACTTTGACAGTCAATAAAACAAACGGAACAAGAGAACAAAAATCGGTTTATTGCATACTGAAAAGCACGTTCCAAAGTTTGTTGAGATGTTAGTAGAGCTCCACAAACTAACCGATGGATGCGCGAATAGCGTCGAGACGGTATTCCACCTCCTGCCAGTTCTCCCGAGCATGTCCTCGGGAATTGTTGTGATGGCAGCTGTAATCCTGTGTTTCAGTTCATCCACATCCAAAACCTTTGTGCGGTACACGATATCCTTCACATAGCCTCATCGAAACAAGTCCATGGGTTAAGATCCGGTGAACGTGGAGGCCAAGGAATTGCACCATCGCGTCCAATCCATCGCCCCGGAAAGGTTTCATCAGGAAACTCACGAACACAAAGTGCCCAGTGCGGGAGTGCACCGTCCTGTTGGAAGATGATAGCCGGTTGCAGGCCCTCCAATTGGGGGTAACAAACTCACTCAGCATGTCCAAATAAGCATTGGATGTGACTGTGTTTTCGGCGGAAAATAATGGGCTGATGATGCGGTTGTGCAGGAAACCGCACCAAACGTTAACCTTAGGGCTGTCATGTTCAATCTCACGGACGGCATGTGGGTTTTCAGAACCCCAAATTCTGCAGTTATGCCTGTTGATAACACCACAGACATGAAACGTTGCCTCATCGCTGAATAAAACACGTTTCAGGAAGCCTTCCTTATTATCAATCCTGTGTAGCATATCAACAGCAAAATTGAAACGTTTCGGTTTATCTCCGGGGTGCAGTGCCTGTGTCAAATGCCCTTTGTAGACAGTCAGGTGCAAGCGCTTGTGCAGCACCGTGTGTATCGTTGTAGGTGGTAACCTCAACTGCCTGGAGGCCGTAGGAATGGACTTCTCTGAACTTCGTAGGAAACTCTGTCGAACATGTTCTGTAGCCTCGTCATTTGTGTTTGGCCGGCCAGCGTCCTTTTTATAAAGCACACTACCAGTCTCCATAAACGTCTTGTGCCACTCGCGTATCGAGGGTCTGGATGGTGGATTACGTCGGTGTTTGGTAACGAAATTCCTTTGGACTTTTGTATCTGGCTTCGTCTCTATGAAACATGCCACACACTGGGCCTTTTCCTGTGGAGTAGCCATCACAAGTTCAGGGTCGTACCTGAAAGTAAACAAAATCCTTTTGCGTACCAATAAAACTTTAAGCTCTGCTGTTACATGTGCAACAAGAAAGGTGACACCAAATTTTTGGTTGTAATGAGCCAGTCTTTTGAACACGTTCTGATGCAAATTAAATTTATCAAAGCTATTCAAAATCAATAGAACCGGTTAGGAAAACAATCAACCGGTTTCAACAATCTATAAAACATCCAGAAATAATAACATCTGCTTAGTGTCAACAGCGGCTAAAAACATGTTACGAAAATTAACAAATGGTGCACAAAAAAGGTATTAGAGACAAAAAAAATAAATTCTAATCGAACAGTTAAAAGAAGAAATATACGAGCGAAGGAAACATTATATAACTCTATGTCTTCAAGCGGAAGAATTTTGCATAATGGAAAAATTGAAAATAGGAGAAAAATATTTTTGCATGGAAACAGCTATGCTAAGGAAAAATAGCTTTTCAAATACATCTCCCGGAAGCATAAATAGCGAAAAAAAGGTTTTGACCTTTACGCCCCTTAGCAGAAAATCTGTGCATTATTTAGAGAGGATAATGTTCCAGTGTAGCGAATGGCATACAGTAAAGAAGAAATTTATCAATTGTTTTTAGAAGCGGCGATACAGTGAGAAACTGAAGTACACAAACACCACCTATCGACAGAACTGTGAACTACAAAATTCCTCATATACTAGCCTCAAGTGTTCTACGAGGTAAATGGCATTCCGTGTTGAAAGAATTTTTTAAATCGCACATGTAGAAGCAGATAATTGAGAAAAACATTAAACATTTGCGCCACCTAGCGGCAAAATTGCGCATTATTTTGAAAAGAAAATAGGCACACAGAGTTTGCATAGTTAATAGTATCTGAGCGAAGGAAGAAGTTTTTCAAGCGGGTTATTAGTCCTGTAGATATTGCTGTAAACGGAAACGTGAAGTTACGCCCTCTGGTGGCAGACGTGTGCGTTAAGAAAATTTCGAAATATATGAGAAATATTTCGCAGCGGAAACGCTTTCCAAAAAAGAAAGATTTTTTCAAATCGGACGCTTAGAAGCAGAAATATTGCAAAAATAAGATATGCATCTACGCTCCCTAGCGGAAAAGCCATGCATTATTTTAAGAAGAAAATATTCCGTAAAGGTTGTGGTATATAGGCGAGTGGCATCGGTCCACGAACGAATTTTTCGATCGAGATTTTAGAAGCTTAGATTTAGCTGCAAATGCAACAGAAGCTGAAGCAGAAATTAACACTTATGCCCCCTGGTGGTCCAACAGTTTTTTTTTTTTTTTTTTTTTTTTTGTTACCAAAAATTAGAAATTATATTCCCAATTAAGATTTCCCATCAGGAGCTGTATCCGCTGCAAAAAAAGTTTTCAAATCGGAGTTTTAGAAGCGGAGATATCGGGGCAAACGTAGTTTACTTTTACGGCCCCTAGTGGAAAATCTATGCGTAATTTAAAAAAGTGACTGTACCTAAAATAGTCTTTGACATAAATGGAAGCGAAAGGTAGAAAAAAAAATTAATCGGATATTTAGAAGCAAATACACTGCTGGCCACCCAAAATGCAACACCAAGAAGGACACGAGATAGCAAAGACAGATTTACTGGACACATAACAGATACAAAGATGAAACGATTGAGCTTACAGGCCCGTGCGACTTGCGGAACACGCAGACATCAATAGTTCGTGTGGCCCCCATGGCTGGCAATAACGGCCACTGCACGCCGCGGCATCGAACGAAAGAGGCTTTGGATGTGGGCTTGGGGTATTTCGGCCCAGGCTACTTCCACACGTTGCCACAGTTCATCAGGCGTAGCCGCGAGTGGTGCTTGCAGGGTCACTCGGTTTCCGATCAGCGACCAGACGTGTTCGATGAGCGACATATCAGGAGAACAGGCGGGCCACGGCAGCAGTGACACCTGGTGGGCCGTGAAGAATTGTTGCACGATGCGTGCCACGTGCGGCCGCGCATTGTCCTGTTGAAACGTGGCTGCTGGCCGGTCCTGCAGGTAAGTAAGGTCTACAGGCTCCAAAACGTCGGAGATGTAGCGGTGGCTGTTGAGTGTACCGGCGATGCGTACCATAGGGGTGCGGGTGTCATATCCAATTGCGCCCCAAACCATAACGCCAGGCGACGGACCGGTATGGTGATGCATAATGCAGGCGTCATACAGTCTCTCGCCGCGGTGCCGCAACACGCGGATCAGACCATCGTAGTGTTGCAGGCAGAAGCGGGATTCGTCGGAGAAGACAATGTCGTGCCATTCCGTAGTCCAGGTGCGGCGTTCAACGGCCACTGCCGCCGCACCGCCGATGGTGTAACGTCAATGGTAACCGGAGCAACGGGCGGCGTGCAACAAGTCCTCGCTCCTGCAGGCGACGTCGAACGGTACGTGCTAACACAGGTTGTTGCGCAACACACCCAAATCCCTGCGCTAACGTTCGTGATGTGGCGGTGCGAGCCGTCAATAACCGCCGCACAACATGCCGGTCCTCTCGTTCGGTGGTGTGCCGCGGCTGCGGCAATAACTCACGTCGGTCTGTCCATCCCTCCTGCACCCACCGAATCCATACTCGCCTCACTGTGGCTGGATGTCGTCCCACACGGGCGCCGATGTCTCGGTACGATAAACCACTGTCGCGATAAGCCACTATTAGTCTTCTGTCGAACTCCGAAACGTGCTGGACTGACTGCCGTATTCTGCGACGAGGCATCAGGAAGCTTCCCACGCACAGGTCTGGCAGCACAACACACTTCCACTACTTACACTCCGCCTTCTGTGCACCGTTCTTATAGTGCTTCTCGGTAGCGTGCCGGGCGCACATGATTTGCACATGCCCTGCAATGCTAATCGTTTGCATGTCCTCTCGCGGGCGACGCATGCTGAGGATTTCAGGCCAATCGGATGCTTCCTTCTTGGTGTTGTATTTTGGGTGACCAGCTGTGTATATGGAATAAAATGTATTTTGAATTTGCGGCAAAATTGTGCATCGTGAAAAAAATAAAAATAAATAAAAGATCACCATTCGCACATTTCGAGCTTCCTAATGCGAAAAAGAATTTTTCAAATCGGACTATTAGTTGCAGAGATATGGTGTCCACGGACGGACGGTATTTTGGTTTAATAACATAAGCACGATCTTTTTTACAAAAGACGTGCTAAAAAACAGAACTTCGCCGTCTTATTTCGTTTAGGATTTACTGAGGGTCAAAGCTGTACAGATAATTTTGGAATATCCTGTATATAATATGACGCAGTCAAATATCAAATAGTCAGTTGCATTGGGGTTTTTGGAAGAACTTTTTAAGTGTTACGTGTATCCTTCCGCGGTAGTTGGCGGCGGTTTTGTTTACGTTTGAGACTGCGGCTCTCAGTAAGCCACTGCGCGACATAAATAGTTCTCGATGAAATGCAAAACTGGGTCGAACTTTTTTAAGAATACATATACTTCAATGAAATACAAGTAAAATACGAAGACTGGAATGTGAAAAATTCCTGAAATCATGATTTTCTTCTTACCACTTCAGTGTGAAATCAATGTCTCCTCCTATGGCGCACGTACTCCATTAGCTGATGGAAGCAGTTGCGCTTCTTCACGATGTCTTGAAAGCAGAATAATAATACGTGCCAATTATAATACACAGTTGTGCCCTAACCGACAGAATGTCAGAAAACTATCGCGTAGTGACATACGGAGAGTCGCGGTCTAAAACGTAAACAAACTTGCCAACAACTGCGGCGCAAAGACACACGTAACGCCTTGGAAGTCCAGCCGGGTTTTTATACTTCATGCAAATTTGTATAATGCACCTATCAACAGCAAAATTAAAACGGAAATTTCCTAATGCACATTTTGTGACAATTTTGTTTAATTTACATACATATATAACGCGCCGGTGGTCTACCAATACTGATGAACAGATTTTAAAGCAATAATGTGCTTAACATATAGAATTCAATGTAGCTTTCCTAGTCTGCAGATTCCAGCTGCACGTTACAACACCGTGCGCAAATCAGTGCAATGTGCGTAGAATGATGTTCGCTATAAAAACAACATTCCCTTAAACTGCAGACGTACAGCACGAACATTTTCAATACAGCCAAACTTAATTTTGAGAAGTTATTGAGAAAGAAAAAAAACCACAAGTGGTTGGAGCGTATAGTTTCATGCTTAACCCAGAGACCTAATTTGTAACTACCGCAGGACTCAGATGTTTTTTGTTGTTGTTTTGTTTAGGGGTTTAACGACACCCTGAACAACTCACAGGGTTGCAAGCACTTGCCCGTTCCTGATATAGAGTCACTACTTCCAGAGAAGAGACAGAGCCATCGGACTAACACCACCCACGCCTCATTCGGGATTCAAACCCGGGCGACCGGTCAGAAGCCAGTGCCTCAGGCCACTGGTGCGGCACAGATGGTTTTTCAGTTGACTAGGGGCTGACGTCCCCTCAGCCAGAGTCGATCTTCCGTATATATTTATTGCTTTGTATATTTATACCTTTGGCTAAGTATGGACCTTGCGCCAGTAAATTTGAAAAAATAACGAAAAGAAAACTTGACAAACTGCCATATTTTACCCTTTGCTTTCCCAACCTATTAGATCTTTTTTCTGGGTTTAACGACCACCACAAGCAACTCTAAAAGCTATACGCCGTCCCTAATTTAGGGCAACTTGTTCCCGGGAAGGCAGAGAACCAGTGCCGCAAGACAAACACAACATGACTGCCCCACGGGATTCGAACCCTGGTCCACTCGTACAATTAATATTCACCACACTGTAAAAACATTTCTGAAATTCATGAGCCACTTTCCACGATTCCTTTCGTGAATTAACAAAGCATGTTTCTGATACAATCTTTTCCGTGAAATGACGGAAACAAACCTGAATTTCACGGATTTTTCGAACCCCAGGAAAATTCTGAATGTTCAGAAACCTTTCCACACTTCCTTTCGTATATTAACGGAAACACTCCGTTCTCACTTTTGTCCGTATCCATATGACGAAAAATTTCCGGTAATAGGATTGATTAGGTGTTAAATTTCAATCGTCTGTTGAAGGATCTGATTTTGAAGTTCTGTAGAGAGATCGGATATTATGGATAGCATATCGCATGAATTCTGGTTATTGTGGCACAGGACATTTCTTCCTCTTTCCCTATTTTGTTTACCAGCTTTTGTATATTTTGTTACCGTAAGAAATCCGGTACTTAAATTATTGTGCAGGTGATTGTACGATGTCTGTTTCAGTTTGTGAAGTGCTTAAAAACAAAAGCTATTACAGCTATCAAGAGTAAATTTTATATTTTGAAGTTTTGTAAAATAATACTATAAAACACTATATTTCACCTTTTCTTAAAGATAATTGAAAGTTATCAGTTTAAAAAGATCTCAAGTTCCAAAGCGTTTTGTTGCTTCGAAAAATCACAATGTAAAAAATACTTAATTTGTGATAAGTTCTAAGAAAAAAATAAAATTATTACAAACGTATTAAAAATAAAAAGCTCCAATAGAAAATAAAATGATTAGATCACTCGCATTAATGACACACACACACACACACACACACACACACACACACACACATCATCATCATCAGGGCAATTAGAGTTTTACCTTGAACGTGAGTGTGATTTCTGAGTGTTTCTGGCTCAGTGGTTAAGGTGAGCGATTTTTGTTGAGCCAACCCAAGCGACCACGGTTTGAGTCTCACCGGCTAGAAAGGAATATCTGGCATAAGAGCTGAAAAATTCAGCTTCTTCGATTTCCCGAATTTTTTTTATAAATACAGAGAAACCTGAAACGGACTTTACTGAAATAAACGGAATTACTGACCACGGAAAATCTGTGAAATACGGAACTTTTAAGAACGGAAATTTTGTTAAAAGACGGATACCCACCGGCAACTTTGCTGCACGTTATTTTCAGAAATTTTTTGAGAATTAACACCATTTATTTTTTACAGTGCGTGACGGCTCTTTTTTTTTTTTTTTTTTTTTTCATGAGAAGTGGATATCTTTGACTGTGTACTGCCAGTTTGCGAAAAAACTAACCATCCAGTTTATGGAACGTTTCGAAAAACCCAGTGAGAGTAAAAAATGCCCAGGAAAATTAGTTTTGCAAACTTAGGCTTTCGTAACCACGCAATCTTCCCCAAAACATTCTTCACTGATAAGCACTGCCCAAGCCTGAATAGATTTTTCAGTCAAATACTTTCTACGATATCAGGAATTGATATTTCAAAAACAGCTATTCTTCTATATCTTTAGATCCAAACTCCAACTGGTTCTGCCCAACGTGATAAGCTCGTTTAAAAAAATCTTGTATTTCGTGGTAAGTTTAAAATTTATTTTTCCATAAACTTTGTACTAATGAAAATCCCAGCTGTTTCTAACTAATAAGCTATTGGCAAATTTTTGTCTGCCTAGTAAGAGCTGAAAAGAGTGAAGGTTTTCGTCATTTTATCTAAATTAATATTTTTCTAGAGGTTAGATGATAATGACTGCTATTTGTTTATAAGAGTCCACGTGATTAAACAGCGTTAGTGTCGAGTAATTGCATTTCGCATGAACAGTTCACTGGTCAGACAAGCAGAAATGATCTCATTTATTGTGATGCTTCCTATCAGGAATGAAGAACTATGGTGTATTAACTGACAGTATAGCGGATTCAGATTTTTTCCTATAGCATTGTCTTGGCTTATAGATACTTACGTCAAATAAAGGAGTTCTATTTGTGAAGAAAAGAGGTCTCAGTTGAAAATGACAGTGTGCAGTAGCTGTCAGCATTCCAAAGAGCTGGTTGTGATTTTGTCTAAATATAAACATATATACGGAAGGAACGAGAGGAGGTTTTGTTCTTTGGTTCATGCAAACACAAACATCACAGCTATGTTTAGGCAAAATGCCAGGTATGGAGGTCTCCCTGAATCCCTTGTTCTTGCCAGTTCCTACGTAAAACAAGAATAGTTCTTTCTGTAGACTTTGGATAATCTCAAATGACTGTTTCATCACACTTGCTCGGTTATGCCCTCCGGTTTACAAGAGTGTGAAGACAACACTTTCTCCATGGAAAGCTGTTATGATTCTTTAAAGCACTGAAGTTACATCATATTGCACACAAAGGGACAACTTACTTTTTTTAGCAATTTCACGCAATACATTTCATTTGCACACACAAAAAAAAGATGCTGTTTAATTCTTACCTACCACTGGAATACACTGTTTGCGAAAAAAAAAAAAAAAATACGAAGCACGTAGAAGGAATCATCCAATCGAGATGAAAATTGGTATGTGCAATGTACATGGATAAGAAAAAAAGATTGGGCAATTTATTCGGATAAAACAGCTACACGAGTGGAACAAGTGAATACGTCGCAGCGCCACCTCTGACTCGAATACAAGCGGTTACCCGGCGTGGCATAGACGCATACAGTTCACGGACACTGTCCTGAGATTACAGAATGCCAGATGATGTCCAAATTGCAGGCCAGTTCGCCGGCATTCCGGGATGAGCTTTGGTGGCGTCCCACCATGTCTCAAACATGTTCGATCGGTGAAAGGTCGGTCAATCGGGCTGGCCATGGAAAGGTGTCAACATTATAGTGGCAGACCTGGGAGAGCTGTGCCGTGTGCGGCCGGGCATTATCCTGTTAAAAAATTGTTCAGTGATCTGCGACAGGAATGACAACACAACAGGTCGTAGAATGTTGGCGACGTACCTTTGAGCCGTGAGGGTGGTACGGAGGCCTACCAAGGGTGTCCAGTTACCGTAGGAAATGGCTCCCCAAACAGTCACCCCTGATGTGCGAGCCGTGTGCCGTTCCACGGTAAAGGCAGGATCCGTGCACTGGCCGGCTAGTCTCCAGACACGTATGCACTGGTCATCGGCGCCAAATGCAAACCGTGACTCAACACTGAAGACAACACAACGCCACTGAACACTATCCCACGTTGATCGGGCCCGGCACCACTGCAACTGGTGTCGGCGAAGCTCGCTGGTCAGTGGTAAGAGACAAAGTGGCCCCCTGGAATCCCCGCGCAGCAAGTCGTCTAGCAACGGTCCAGATGGCTACTTCCGTACCTGTAGACGACGCAGCATAGCCACGGATGATTATGAGCGACGCATTCGGCTCTGTTCGCGCTGCTCTTAACATTGTTCTGTCCTTACGTTCTGTCGTTGCCCTAGGCCGTCCACTGCCGGCGTGCTTCTGGCTTCTGCCCTCCTCGACCAATTGGCGCCAACATCGTCCGATTGCCGAGTCTCTCCGACCCAAATGCCTGGCTATACGGCGATTTGTGCAACCGGCCTTTCTCAGCTCAATTATATGCGTTCTCTCTGAAACTCGCTCAGCTGCGCGTAGTGTACACGGATCCATCGTCGAGGCATCCTCACAGTCCCTGGAGGCTAATGCAACCGCAATCCGCTGTCACAATTGTCCCTGCGTGCGAGCTTTCTCTTGATATATTGTCCTCGATGTGCGGTTCACATGCGCTGTGCCGGGCCACTATTTAGTCATTGGTCATTATTTTTTAATTATTTGCATACTCGAACCTGAGGTACTTGCATGCGTACTTTCATCATGATCGAACGACTTTGTCGGGGTGCTTCGTTTTATTTTTATTTTTTTCAAAGAGTGTATTGTCGAATACACATGGAACTACACTGCTGGCCACCCAAAATGCAACACCAAGAAGGAAGCATCCGATTGGCCTGAAATTCGCAGCATGCGTCGCCCACGAGAGGACATGCAAACGATTAGCATTGCAGGGTATATGCAAACCATGTGCGCCCGGCATTCCACCGAGAAGCACTATAAGAAGGGTGCACAGAAAGCTGGGTGTAAGTAGTGGAAGTGTGTTGTGCTGCCGGACCTGTGCGTGGGAAGCTTCCTGATGCCTCGCCGCAGAATACGGCAATCATTCCAGCACGTTTCGGAGTTCGGAAGAGGACGAATAGTGGCTTATCGCGACAGCGGTTTATCGCACCGAGACATCGACGACCGTGCGGGACGATATCTAGCCACAGTGAGGCGAGTGTGGATTCGGTGGGTGCAGGAGGGACGGACGGACCAACATGAGCGATTGCCGCAGCCGCGGCACACCACCGAACGAGAGGGCCGGCATGTTGTGCTGCGGGCATTGACGGCTCGCACCGCCACATCACGTACGTTAGCGCAGGAATTAGGGTGTGTTGCGCAACAACCTGTATCAGCACATACCGTTTGACGTTGTCTGGAGGAGCGGGGACTTGTCGCACGGCGCCCGTTGCTCCTATTACCATTTACGTTACACCACCGGCGAGTGCGGCGGCAGTGGGCCGTTGAACGCCGCACCTGGACTACGGAATGACACGACATTGTCTTCTCCGACGAATCCCGCTTCTGCCTGCAACACCACGATGGTCGGATCAGCATGTCGCGGCACCGCGGCGAGAGACTGTATGACGCCTGCATTATGCATCGCCATACCGGTCCGTCGCCTGGCGTTATGGTTTGGGGCGCAATTGGATATGACACCCGCACCCCTCTGGTACGCATCGCCGTTACACGCAACAGCCACCGCTACATCTCCGACGTTTTGGAGCCTGTAGTCCTCCCTTACCTGCAGGACCTGCCAGCGGCCACGTTTCAACAGGACAATGCGCGCCCGCACGTGGCACGCATCGTGCAACAATTCTTCACGGCCCGCCTCTTCTCCCGATATGTCGCCCATCGAACAAGTCTGGTTGCTGATCGGCAACCGAGTGGCCCGGCAAGCACCACCTGCGGCTACGCCTGATGAACTGTGGCAACGTGTGGAAGCAGCATGGACCGACATACCCCAAGCCCACATCCAAAGCCTCTTTCGTTCGATGCCGCGGCGTTTAGCGGCCGTTATTGTCAGTCATGGGGGCCACACGAACTATTGATGTCTGCGTGTTCCGCAAGTCGCACGGGCCTGTAAGCTCAATCGTTTCATCTTTGTATCTGTTGTTATGTGTCCAGTAAATCTGGTTTTGCTATCTCATGTCCTTCTTGGTGTTGCATTTTGGGTGGCCAGCAGTGTATATACTAAACCGATTGTACGCGTGCTCGTCAAAATGTTAACAATTATGTATTCTTTAAATAAGGCTCGGAGGCTACATTATAAGACAAAAATTTATTGACAAGGTACAAAAAACCGATCGGTACACCATCACAGACACGTATCAAATGAGCCTTGTGGCTTCTATGGTAATCCTTCACTTTACAGTTACTGTTAAGGCTTTTTATTTCACATTAACCGCGTACGAAATGCAATGAACTTCGGTAGGCTGTATCGTCAGTACGTACCGTAAAAGCCAGATGGGATGAACAACAGACAATCACACATAATATACACTGAGATGTCAGCTTATTAGGTATACTCGAGACAATTTTTTTCGTTTCGGGCTTTAACGACCACCGTGAGCAACTCAATGGCAGTCGCCCATCCCTAGTTTAGGGTCACTGGTTCCAGGGAAGGAAGAGAGCCACTGCCGTATGACAAACACATCATCCATGCTTCGTTGGGATTTGGATCTGGACTTATCTCGGACGAATGGTCAGAAGACCACTGCGCCACCCACAAATAAATGACCACGGCGCCACCCACAAATAAATGTCACTTAAATTACTGAGCCACCCACAAGTAAATGACACAATCCAATACGTAAGACAGCACTTCAGCGAAGTGTGTTGTATAAATCAGGTAGATCAGCTCTTTGAACACCAGCTGAAGTCGATTAAGGTTAGGAATGAGCAAAAGGAGTGGTCTGAGAGAGACTGAAATCGGAGAGATAGTAGACGCCAAGCGTGCTGTTTCGAGCACCTCTCAAAAGGGCAGTCCTAGGCTTCTCACGCACAACCCTATAGCGTGGGTTTACTTTGAATGGTGCTGCACGCAAACAACTTCCAGCAATCTGTGGACGAAAACAACTGCTCTGTTAGACGGTTCAAAGGAGACTAAAAACCTTAAAGAGCAACGAAAAGACAGTGTATTTTGTGTAGTACAGTATTAATTTAATGGCAAGTCAAATGTAATTGAGATGCTAGAAGATAGTGCACATGTTGCTGCAATCTTCGACGAGTTTAAGTTTGGTACTGCACACTGTGTCTGATAGAAAACCAAACAAGCTTAAGTAGTTTCGCTTTCAAATTCGATGTTGTAAGAAAGGGTTTTTCACTAAGGGAAAAAGGAATTCAGAAATGACCGAAATCTGGAATAAACGATCTGCGGGTGATATGCTCATTTAAGATCCAGGGATATTTTGCGTGGTGAAGAACTTACAGCAAACGGCTGCACCAGGCTGGTAAATAAGCATTTATTGTTTTAGTTTCGAGGTCCGACGACTCCAACGAGCATCTATAACGTGGTAATATACTCTAATTTAGAGCTACTGGTTTCGGGAAAGAGATTAAGCCCAAAGACAGAGGAGAATAGACTGGCACAGAGCATGTTACTTCCAGCATACATGGAAAGCCGCCATTGTAGGGAGTAACTAGTGTGTTGAAGTGTTTGCACTAGTATTTCAGTTCTAAATCTTTAAGATAAAATGTATGTGATGCGAAATTTTCCTGTCTAGTAATCTTGTTTGTTTTTTCCCGGATATGGGTACTTGCTAATGGCAATTTGATCTAGAAAGTTATTGGGTCGTACACGAACATTCTTTCTACGTAATTTCTGCAGTATATTACATATAATTTGAATCAAACATTCTTGCTTTCCAATAGGCATCTGTTCACTGCCAACTCCCCCCCATTCATAGATGGCGCTGCACGTTCAATTGGTTTCCGTCGTTTCAGAACCGCTAGCATTACGTTTGCTAGTATATGCTATTCTAATATCTTTTAGCCAAAGCTGTAGAACAAACACACCAACCAAGCCTCGTCCGGGACTGGAACCCGCATCTATCTAGGGCGATAAACCAGAAGCCAGCGCATCTGACTACTCGGCCGGCAAATTATAGACGTCAGTACTCTCACTTCATGTATTTTGCATTGAAGGGACAATTTATTATACATATTCAATTAATAAAAAATGGACCAAATTTTCCCCTAACAGCAGAAACAAGTCGTGGCATGGTTTCTAGCAGGTTTAGGAAACGGTATTGCGTACAATGATTCGCCAAGGCAGCCGTCTGTAAAATCTAAAATGAAGTAATACGAGATTATATTTATATTTATTGACGCAGTTATTTGTAAGTACGTATGGTTACTTATATTTGAGCATGTCATGTACTCGTTTACGATACGATTGTACTAAAAAAAATTAAAAAAATAATAAAGAGTAGGTTCAGGTTCTCATTTTTAAGTAGATTTTTTTTTAACAGGGAAGACAAACACAACATTCATGACTCATCGGGATTCAAACCCAACCCTCCCGGACGAATGGTCAGAAGCCATCGCTTAGACCACTGCGCCACAGGGGCGGCGGTTTTCCACTTCTTTGACCGAGGTACCCCCAATAGAAAGTCTGCTCGGTTCTCGGGTACACCTTAAGATTATCGTAACGGAGGAAACTAAATATCTTAAGTCAGCAGGACAAGTGCCATATGTGAAGCTGATTCCTTGGAAGTGGATGAAATGTACTTTGCAAGAGTTAAGAAATTCAAATATCTGGGAAGTCTGGTACAGAAAGAAAATAACCTGGAGAAAGAAATCCTTGCTAGGATGTAGGCCAGTAACAGATGCGCTTTCACACTGAAAAAAAAAAGAAGTCAAAACTGCTGTAAAAACTTTTAAAAAGTCAACAGGAAGACCATGAACATCCAAAGAGACTGTACAACGTATCTGACAGGTACGAAACTTAAAAAACGTTCGCCGCAGTTTGGAAGAATTTGGTGCTCAGAACTAGCGGCATAAGCATCTGAGATTATATTACATACGTCCAAAATGCAGCTAAGACATAAAAAAAATACGGGCCACTGCAGAATCCAGACCCCTCACGAGATCAAGGTCTCTGGTAACAACTTCATATTTTTTTTCAGGTAGAGGAACTTTTCTATAGGGCCTGTGCCAAACAGAGCACCAGGTGAATCCAGTCATGTGGATAGATAATTCTTATCTCTTGGGAAGATGCTACCAGAAAAGTGTGTGACTTGGGATTGTATAATGTACCACGGAGACAGCAACAAGCGAGCCGGTCAGGAGCTCTTCTAAAACTCCTTGCTCACAAACAACTGTCTCGTAAGCATGTCAATAAAAATTTAGGATAGCATTCTCAGCGTCCTGGAGTAACGGCAGACCAGACGTGCGCGCATGAATTTCAAATAACGCCTTGGGGTAGCCGCTTAAGTTCGCTTAGTGGTTAAGCTGGTCCTGCTCCTGTATATTTTTTAGAATATCGTTTGACATACCAATGCATTCCAAAAAGTGACACGGTCAGTGTAATTTTGTTCATCCGTCTGTTCTGTGTAATCAATATCTCCGCATTTATGTATGAGGTTTGGAAATTCGTTTTGCGTTGGACAACATATTTAAGAATGATGACCCATTCGTTATCCACTTTTCATGCTGCGTATGATTCTTCCGTTGGAAGACGTAATAGTAAAGTATTTGGCAAGATATCTTCTCAGTTAAAAGTCGGATCCGGCAAAAAAAAAAAAAAACTACTGAATTAGCTGGAACCACCCCAAAAGTTTCCATGCATTTCAAACGTCACAGGGTGCGCACTCTTAATTCCATGTAGCGCAAATACGTATTTTTTTTTCGAGGTTATATACAAGGTGTTCGTAAACTGTTTTGACAAAAGAAGAGGGGTGATTGTACCCATCGAGACTAACAATATTTACAATGGAACCTAGTGTCGCATTCCAATCTGAGTGTCAGAAAAGAGTAAAGTTAGATGTCCAAGTTGAACTTTCAACAGTGCAAAGAAAGAGAATTAACGACATCATAAGTTGCACAATCCCATTTATGGAGATCAGGGACAGACTCAAAGTAGATGCTCAAAGTAGCGGCCACGGGTGCCGTTGCACAATTCACACCGGCGAATGAAAGACTGGCGCACCCTCTCGAAGACTCCTGGTGTCGTGTTTATCCTCTCCGCTGCAACAACGATTATCGCGACGAGATCTTCCACGAAGTCCACAGGCGCCTCGTACATCTATGATTTCATATGCCGCCAGAAGAAGAAGTCCAGTGGGTTTAAGTCCGGTGAGCGTGGAGGCCATGCCACAGGTCCGCTACGTCCAATCCATCGTGCGGGATATGTGGCATTCAGGTAGTGTCTACTGCACCTTGATAAGCCAATCAGCTGCAACTGTCGATGCTGCGTCTTTTCTCTGGCAATTTGCATACGGTAAATGCTTGACGGTGATGGTCTGGCGATGTGCTACTTCTCCGGCACGAAAGAAATGACGTCTGAGGTGACGACTTGTGCTTGTTGGACGTATTTCGAAGTTACTCTTTTCTGACACTCAGAGTGGAATGCGACCCTAGGTTCCATTGTAAATATTGTTCGTCTTGATGAGTACTATCACCCCTTTTCTTTTGTCAAAACAGTTTACGAACACCCTGTACACACTAATGGACAAAACATTAGAGATACCTACCTAATAGCGTGTTGGTCCTCTTCTAGCGCGAATAACAGCCAAATTCCATCAGAGGACGGTGGGTTTCGGGAGGTAATGCCATCCATGTCTGTTGAAGCATTGTCTATAACTCCGCCCGAGACATCGGTCCAGGATACATGGATCTGATGTTCCGCAGCACGGCATCCCAAGAGAGCTTCCCCAGGATTTAAATCCGGTGACCTTGGGGTCCACTGGATGGTTTCAAACTCAGGTGAGTGTTTCTCAAGCCATGCCTATGTGGTTGCGGCCCGGTGGGGCAGGGAGCCGCATTGTACAACTGAAACAGACCATCGGCCGCAGGATGCGCGATGGCCGTGAAAGCGTTTAAGGCTCTACGAGACCCGCCATCTTGTATTGCTGCCTTCTCTTGTTAACCAACGGGCAAGCGTATTTCACAAATTGCTCGGGCAATTTTGCACATTTTGGAACACCGTTTGTGGCTAACGCAAGATACTTATCTGATAAATAAGTAGTTCCCTGGTTTCAGAATTTTTATTGACCTTTCCCTTCATTTTTTATCTGCAGCGAAAGTCGTACCAAGGCGTCTTCCATAGTTTTATTAATTAATAAAAAATACTTAAAGAGCCCAAAATGAAAATCTGAAACCAGGGAACTCTTTATTTATCATATATCTTGCGTTAGCCACAAAAGGTGTTCCAAAATGTGCAAAATTGCCCGAGCAATTTGTGAAATACGCTTGCCCGTTGGTTAACAAGAGAAGGCACAATACAAGATGGCGGGTCTCGTAGAGCCTTAAGTGATCAGCCAACACATGCTGGTAGCGCACAGCGGTCAAGGACCTATCCAAACACCCTAAAGGACATGATGTGACCCATGAGAACGCTCCCCAAATCATCACAAAGAGCCACCACCGCCTTGAACAGAGCCTACATGGCGCAACCGGGCCATGGCCTGATGCTGTCGACGCCGCACCCGCACCCTCCCGTCAGCTCAATACAGCTGAAAACGGGATTCATCTGAGCACAAGACGGCGCGTTTGACATTCTCGGCACCCGGTGATGCGTAACTTCGGATGACGAGCAGTCAACAGTGGCAAACACGTATGTCGCCGGCTTCCGTAGCCCAGGTTATGCAGCGCGCGCAGTATCGTTCACTCGCTGATGCTGTTTGGGCTTCCGATATTTCACCTGGATGTGATTTGTGCCAGCGTTGCCAAGCGGCTGGTCTGTATGAGCCTGGATAGTCTACGTCGAACCCGGTCATCAATGGCGTGTTGTAGGCCACCGCTTGCTTTCTGGGCGCTGGTACGTCTGTCGATGGTATACTCGCAGTACACTCCTGATACGGTTGCCCTCTGGAACCCTAGGGTTCTTACCACTTGGGCGATAGAATGACTCATCTGTCTTGCACCGACGATGTGTCCATGACCAAAGTCGTTCAAGATCACCACGTTTATCCATGTTCGTCGATTGCGATACACTGTTAGGAAGCCCTGCTGTCCGCCGATATCACCTTTATTCGGTTTGGGTGTGTGTCACAATGCGTTGTAGGATGCCCATGTGAACATCGCCCATCATCCCTATCATTAATGTTTTGTCTATTAAGTGCGTATGACTGTATTTGTTACATCTTTATTTCCAAAATTCCGATTTTACTTTTTTTTTTTTCTTGATTTGACTTTTTACGATTTGTCTTTTTCTCTTAATGTCAAACAGGAAGAATGCTACAGGTGTGCAGTATATTATTTTGAAAAGATTTCTTCCACAGGAACGTTGTTTTTTCTTTTTTTACTCATTGTCATACACCGTACACCAAACTCAAATGTGCCCTAACACCACGTAGCGGGAAAATTTTGCACTAAACAGATCAGGAAAATATGGACTGCCTTTTACGGCTAAACATGCTCGATGAAATAAAAAGAAATCTTCCATTGAAAAATAACGGGTGCAAATACATGACAGCTGAATATAAACACACGTTTGCACAACCTGGGAGTAGAATTGTGCACTTGGAAAATCGCAAATTATATGGATAACGTTGGTTGTGCAGGCAACTATCCGGTGTTAAAAGAATTTTTCTGTATTTTTTTTTTTTTGGGGGGGGGGGGGGGTTAACGATCACCTTGAGCAACTCGATGGGCTATAAGCAGTCGCCCGTCCCTAATATAGAGACGCCGGTTCCAGAACATCCATACCACACCGGGATTCGACACCGGACCCATCTCGGACGAATGGTCAGAAGCCAGCGCTTAGACCACTGTGCCACTGGGGCGGCGAATTTTGCTGTTATGACGATTTGACTCTGAGAATATTGTACGAAACGGAAGACATTACTCGCCCCTCCCTAGCGAGGAAGTTTTATATTAGAAACAGTTGGAGATTGTGTCAGTCCTATGTAAATTGTAACAGCAAGTTCATTAGTGAAACTATTTTGCAGGCCAGGTAGAAATCCGGGTCTCATTTTAGGCCGGACGAAGGTGAGCCGCAGTTAATTCAATCTGAGTTCGTCAACAACCCAGGAAATTTTGCGGAATGTGAAATCACAGGAAGCTCCAGGCGAATCGAGACAGATTGTTCTACAAATTTCACTGCTCTAAATAGAACATACCACATCAGGAAGAATTTGTCGAAGCGCCATGCAATTTAACTTGGTGGTATGTATCGACGTTGCGTCATGTGAATGATCGCAGTTACGAACAAAAAAATCACGTGGCAGGTGAGGGAGATAAAAGGAAAAAACATCACGGCGTAGCTAAGTCTGTGTGGACCACTGCATCCAAGTGATCTCGTTTGCGAAAGCACGAGTAAGGAATGAGAACGCCTGAACGGCGTCATCGGGAATCCTGCCATCACACTGATACCTTTAACAAAGGCTTCAATCACAAGGTTACAAGGGGACCGGTTTCGATGCCCGGCGCGGACAAACTTGTATGTTATACAGTTGTCGGCCGAATGTGGCAACAGTGATTGGAGGAAGGTACCATGCGTCACCGTAGTGTTACTGGTTCGCGTAGGCGGACGTCCGGAAACCACGAGCACAGTATTCGACGGAAAGATGTAGCAGTTGTAGAGTCCGTATCGGACAACATTCGACGAGGTTTCCAGGCAGCTATGGAATAGGGTAGTATTATTTTACCGCGGGGAAAAAGGCGAAATTCGAGGAGTGGTAGCGGGGTAAATTGCGAAATGTCGCGAAAAGCCGTATTTCCTCAAAAATTCGGCTTTCAAGATCTTTCCCCATGTTTCAGATATGCAAGATGCGCTGTCTGTCACAAAAGCGGTTATATTCGCAAAAAGTATTTCATACTTATTAATACACTGAAGTATTGCCTCGCTGATTGCTCTAAAATTTACGAATTCCAAAGTGATCGACTCGAGGAATTTAATGCACAAGTGATCCACTCGAGGAATGTGACGCATTCTGGCATTTAAAGAGGTTTCAGCATTATAGCTTTCATCATTCGTTTCAGCTGATGGAACAGAACAGCAAGAATATTCAAAATGTACCCATCTTTTGAATCGGTTGTTTCTTCTGCTATGATGTTTACACCGGATGCTAATTTAAAAAGATCTTTCACTTGTTGCTTGCGAATATCATGTATTTTCAGCAAATAACATTTCCGCATCCAATTTGCATTTGGAATAACACCAATATCTTTCAACGAATTTTCCAATGTACGGTTATCCAGTTTGGGAAGTGGGATGTCAGCCGCACAAATGGCACCAGTTAATTTCGAAAGTTCAGTTGAGCGATGGTGTTCTTGTTTAGTTCTTTTCTTAATTAATTCATCAACACATTTTTGCATTATTTTCTGTAGACTGTTCGGACACATTTTTTTCTGAAGCTTGCTTGCAAATGTTTTTCACAAGTGTCCTTCCTTGAAACATCCACTTGCATGTTGCAACACGAACAGAACAATAGATTTTTGTTCACATGAAACGTTCCGTTGCTTTAGTGCTTGCGTCCTTCAGATGCACTCATTTTATTCACGTGTCTCATTCTCAAAATTAGCAAACAATATCTAGAAACTTTATAAACTATTAATAAATACCCACCCGAAAGCACAAAAACTGTCTAAGCGTCTGCGAAACTCAAACATTCTTTTCTGTGAACTGCTTTTCCCAGCTAAAACTACTAATTAAATCTGTAGAAATGACGCTGTCACTGCACGATTAAAGAACATGTTCACACACTATCTATAAGTTAGGAAGTTGAATATACCTTAAAATATACATGCTAAAAAAACACACTAGATCTTTCGGGTGGGTGGCCCGACCCATCTTCAGGTGTAACACTGCTAATGGACGCAAAACATCGGGACACTATATACATGAAGGTGAAAGGTTGATGTAAACAAACAAGTATATCTCATGCTCATGGACTTTGAAGAGACTCAGAATAGTTAACTGACCAATATTATGGCATAAATTGAATAAAATTGTCAGCAGGTCCGTATCTCAAATCCATCACAAGTTGTCTCCAAGACAGGGGTAGGTAAGTGGGAAGATCTTCATTACAACACTTGTCTCCAAAAAGAAAATGAGCAAGCTTTCAGCTAGGTGTGTTAAGGGTGGACCTCAAGCAATTTTGCTTCCTATACTTCCAATGGGAAAATTTCTGTACATATTTTCTTCACAATTAATGGGTTCCCAAGGATGAAAATTTGAACATTGATTAAAATAGCTTCATTTTATAACTTGGAATACTTAATATTTTCTAAAACATAACCATAATTATGCAATCCAACATTTGTTTGTCTACTGACGTCATCAAAGTACAGGTCGCGCCGTCTATTTTCCGGTTTCAACACCAGCAAAGGAAAAATTATTGATTTTTAATATCATTATGGTTATGTTTTAGAAAATATTAAGTATTCCAAGTTATAATATGAAGTTATTTTAATCGATGTTCAAATTTTCATCCTTGGGAACGCATTAATTGTGAAGAAAATGTGTACAAAAGTTTTTCCATTGGAAGTATAGGAAGCAAAATTACTTGACGTTCACCTTAAAAATGGCTGAAAGCTTGGTCATTTCCCGTTTTCGTGACAAGTGTTGTAATGAAGATATGCCCACTTACCTACTTCTGCCACAACTTGTGATGGATTTGAGATACGGACCTGCTGACAATTTTATTCAAGTTATGCCATAATATTGGTAAGTGAACTATTCTGAATCTCTTCAAAGTCCATGAGCATGCGCTATACTTTTTGCTTACATCATACTTTCACCTTCATGTATTGGGAAAGAAGGGATTTAATTTCTGAGGAAATTTCTGAGGAAATTAAATCACTTCTTGTACAGTGGCGTACCGGAAAAACTCTCCCCATTCCTCCCCGCAAACATTTTTTTCAGAGACCCTTTTGCGAAAATCTATTAGCTTTCAAATTCTTAAAATTTTAATCTCTTCCATAACATTAAATAGGCTTTATGGGAGTTTTAATAATCCAAATTCTTTGGAAGCTACAGGTGTTTTTCGTAAACCCAAAATTATTGCACTTTATTACGTGTAATACAAATGTGCACGTTTTATTTGAAATGATTGCCCTAGTTTTATACTTCAAATATTTTACGCCAGTTAATCATATAATACAAATATTATTCTATTAGAGAACTAAAGCCAGCCTCTTTGAAATGCGTCATGATTACACGTACAAAATACGTAACTTCCGTGCGACAGTGTCTAATGGCCTTTTCCTATTTATACGAAAATACATGAGTAAAAACATAAATAAGCAACAACTCAGAATTGTGGCACGAAAAAATAAGTAAAACTGCTTAAATTATTTAGTCTTGAATATAAAAAAATGCTTATGATAATGCCACAATGTTTTGCACACAGTAAAAAAAATGTTCTCTTGATTTTGTTATACGTAAAAAGCAAAAATGGCACAGGTGTATGTTTCTTAGTCTCCGCGAAGAACACCTTACAGTTCATTACATTCTGAAGCATTCGTAGTTACGTGCAAAGAACTGTAACATATAACACCTTATCTTCATTTATTTGTATGAGCATTTTATTCATTGAAATGTTCATATCATTTGAACTGATATTTTTTTTAACATTCTCTTGTTAATTTACATGTACAGGAACTATTGCTATGATTGAGAAAAGGGGCCCTCAGGTCCTCTGGAAATAACTGCTTTTCCCATCATCCAATTTTTGTAAATTTAAACTGCGAAAAGCAACAACCAAAAATTACCTTTCCTTTTTGTACTTCTTTCAAAACTGCAGTAAAAAAATGTCTGGTCATTTCTTTAACCAGTTTCATACGAAGTTTCCGCAGAAGATTTTGTAAAATCTTTTTGCTGAGGCTAGATGCGCTCTTAGCCGTGACCCCTCCGCAATTCAGAGGTGTTGCGGGGGCTATATGTACGCCCCTGATTTTGTCTACATATGTGGTAAATTTAGTTTCATTTCGTGCATTCCTGCTTCATGGTGTGCCATTTTCTACGTCGAGCAGTGTCCGCCCGCATCCCCTCGAATGCGACACAATTCGTCACAGGTCACAGACAGATTTTGTATAATGAGAAGCACTGCTCTAGTGTAAAACACACCAAATTCTGCTTCTAAAATATGTACGAAATTGTTTCAAAGTCATATCCCATTGTATCGTAATCATTGTTCCACGAGTAATGCAGCGTGCTACAAGCACGTGACTTTGAGATTGATACTTGAAAACATGTTCGTTTCTTCGAAATAGTGTTGGCTGTTGAGCACTGATTAAAGCTGCATGATGATTTACTTTTTGTCTATTATCTGTACATCGGTTCTACGTTATGTAACAGGACTTCAAAAGGACTGTGACGACACTTTCCCATACTAATACTTTGTAGTATAAGATATTCTAGCTTTTAGTGAATAATAGTATAGTCACGAAATAACAGACGAAACTACCGTATTCAATGTTACCAAAGACTACAGCTTCAGCAGCAGTTTTTTTTTCCCTACTTTTCATACCGCTTATCACCTAGAGTTTATAAGGCTAACACCGTAACTTAACTTGCGAATATGAAAGCATATCTGAATCGCTATTGATTAACCATAATATTTAGGTACCCGACACTATATAGTATGATTTCTCTATAAAAGAAAAACTCTAAAAGCTAAACGTTTTCGTAAAATGAGTTTATTTTCAGAGAGAAAATTAGTATTTAATATAGAGATTATAAAGAAACACTAAAGCAAAATAGGGAATGGAAAACAGAAGGAAAGCACTGTAATGCAAGCCTCTGGCCTTTTGTTTCAAAAGTGGTTATTAGTGATTTTAATATAATTTCTTTGAACCCAATTCAGAAAACGCTAAAACTACTGAACAGCCTAGTAGCCAGGCAGTCTGAGTTCAGTATTAACCAGATCTCTACATTTTCACATCTTTTAAAATTTCAGAATAAATCTACGTTTCGCTAATATCCTGACAAATAAATTAGATGCTATGTGTCCCGTACTTCAGTACAACCAAAGGGAAAAAAATCCGGCATGAACACATATATTTTAAAATGAAAGTAGTTATAAAACCATATCATCCGATCCAAGCCTCACCATTAGAGAAATCTGATGAAAGTTCGTCACAGAGAATGAAGCTGAAATTATTAGTGAGGTCCAACACATCATGCAGAATGATGTCGGGAAAAAATCTGTCGTAAGTTTGACAGCTTATCTGCGTTAGAAACGCAAATCCAAACTTTCAAAAAAATTGCCTCTATGATCAGAACAAGCTGGATTCAAAGAGTAATTCGAAGGTGTTTCACTTCAGTTCCACGAAGAATTGTCGTATCACGAATTCATTGGCTAAACCAAGACTTAATGAGGAAGAACGTTTGCTGAAGATGAACCTTAGGTTCGGACCACAACGTAACCTGCTGAGGTCTTTCTTTTAATTTAGTTTGAGTCAAATATCATTTCCGAGAAGGGGATCCAGTGCGAGGGTAAAGTTCGAAGGTAGCTGTTAATCTGCCGACTGTTTGCTTCCATGAACTTCACAAATAAAAAAAAAGAGCGGCAACGCTCTGCTGTAAATTTAAACTTTCTTTTTAAAATGGTTCTCTGACCGGAAAGGGAAGCCGCGACCTGTTAAATTAAGCAAAGAAACTTAATTGCATTTAATCTTGAAAACTGCGTTCCTGACCAAGAATCAGAGGAAAACTCACTGACCACAATTTCCCTCCACCTCATCCAAATTAGCAGCTAAAATATCTAAGCCAAATTAGCAGCTAAAATATTCACGTACGATGTCTTTTGATATAACTTTTGAATTTAAAAGAAAAATATTTATAACCTAGATTTTAGTTTTCTTTTACCTCTCCCGATTACATAGGACAAACTTAAATTCCGCGATCTCTGATAGTCTCTGTGTACTTGTTTCCATTCCTTTTTTTTTTTTTTTTTTTTTTTTGCTTTGCAATATCTTCATTAGAACACAAGATATTTCGTTGTCTAATGAATCGTGGACGCCCTGTACAGGTGTGGGATTAAATATTGTGTCAACTTTAAAGAATAATAATTTACCTCACTCTCACTGCTGTATAAAAATGTCTGCTAAAGAACCTAATTTAATTTTCTTCAGTTTAAAATATCTAAGCCTCAAAACTGAAGAAAATTAAATTAGGTTCTTTAGCAGACATTTTTATACAGCAGTGAGAGTGAGGTAAATTATTATTCTTTAAAGTTGACACAATATTTAATCCCACACCTGTACAGGGCGTCCACGATTCATTAGACAACGAAATATCTTGTGTTCTAATGAAGATATTGCAAAGCAAAAAAAAAAAAAAAAGGAATGGAAACAAGTACACAGAGACTATCAGAGATCGCGGAATTTAAGTTTGTCCTATGTAATCGGGAGAGGTAAAAGAAAACTAAAATCTAGGTTATAAATATTTTTCTTTTAAATTCAAAAGTTATATCAAAAGACATCGTACGTGAAAGCACTAATTTATAAAGAGATCATTATCGAAAAAAAAAAAAAAAAAAAAAAAAAACAGAACAGAAATTAATTAAAATGTCGCGAAATGGCGGGATTTCAATGTTAACACAAATCTAGGTCTCCTTCAGCTCGAAAAATCGAACAGTTACCCCGAAATAAATACACGTTTCATCAAAGATGGAATTTCTCATTAAAATGTACAAGAACAGAAGGCATAAAACGTAAAGGTTTAACGACCACCGTGAGCAACTCAATGGGCTATAAGCAGTCACCGGTCCCTAATTTAGGGCCACTGACTCCAGGGAAGGGAGAGAGCCAGTGCCGTAAGACAAAAACAACATCCATGCGCCACCGGGATTCGAACTCGGACCCATCGCGGACGAATGGTCATAAGTCATCGCTTAGACTACTGCGCCACCGGGGCGGTAGGAATAAATTTAATCGTGTTTCAAGAGAATTAGTGCTTCCCGCTGCGTTGGTTTAATATGTATAAGTTATGTAATGCAGTCTCTGTACATTCAAAGTGTGGCAGTGACAACTGAAGGTTGACACCTAACATGCAAGTTCAAAACGCTTATAGCATAGTATAGTAGTAAAAATTCGTTTATTAAGTGGCCTAATAGAGTATATACCATTCTCTCTACTGGAAGGCTTTTTCAAGCTAGTGGTAGATATAAAATGCAAAACATACTCTCTCTGGTTTGCAGTATTCGACAGAATTCCTGTGAGAATGTAATAACTCGAGCTTTTAATTGAACCCACTTGGTAAAAGGATCTAAAATTGATTGGAGTCAAATTCGTCATTACTGATGATCAGAGCAACTTGTTGCTGATATTGGTTGGGTCACGCCCACAACACAGATCGATCAAAGAGCCCTCTTTGAATCATAAGACAGGTTCATCGAGTTAAGGTGGAATTTAATGGCTACAATTTTGTAGTATAATACAACAGTTGGTTGATGTACCACCGAACAAAGGCTAGGTAGTAATTTGGTAAAAATGTGTAACCGATTTAACAGGGCTGGAGCAAGCTTTCCTTATTTGGGAGGGTCATTACTTGAAATTACGCCCCTTCGAGTTGAAAAGTTTCCCACTTCCACTCAAATAGTACGCGGTTTTTACTTTCTCACACCTCAGTTATGGAAAAAATATTATGATCCTTCAAAAGTCGCCCTTCCTGTTTTTGACATAATTTTACTAAAGCAAAACTAGGTAAATATCAAAGAGCCAACGGTTTTAAATATTAAATTAAAGATAAAAGCATGAAAACAAACCAGTACGGAACAAATGAGTAATAGAGCGCTTTTATGCAGACGTGTTTCGCGGCGTGTTTTACGGACGGCAAAAAACGTAGCGTTTTTTGCCGTCGTTGCTTGGCTTTTTATGCGGACGTTTCATGCCGCGCGCTTCGACGACGGCAGATTGTGTGGTCAGTGT
The DNA here is from genome assembly GCA_039090855.1 of Macrothele yani. Classification (NCBI taxonomy): domain Eukaryota; kingdom Metazoa; phylum Arthropoda; class Arachnida; order Araneae; family Macrothelidae; genus Macrothele; species Macrothele yani. The sequence goes on along the minus strand of CM077016.1, from coordinate 65,955,156 downwards.
TGCCAGTGACTCTTCGCATTCTATGCAGAGTGGAAGATGAATCCGTGCGTGATGTATTGTTTGTATCGGCGCATTGCAATGGAGAGACGGCGGCCTCTAAAAACATTTAACTCTTTGAACATTCATGCACTCATAGTGACCCGTTTTTTATGAACACAATCATGTTATCCCTATTGGAAGAAATATTAAATAACGAAAAAAACAATACAACATGTGAACTGATTTTCTGTTTTTCCTCCGCCGCCAATGGGTGAAATGAGAAAACCTCATCATTCATATTATTATTAATTGTGAAAAAAATATTATATTGGGTGCTCATTAAATTCACTAATTTGCAGAAGCAAAAAAATGGAATCAATTTTGAGAAAACCCAGGTGGCCCTTTAGGTGTTTTTTTTTTCATCTGGGCCCAGCTTGAAAAAACCCAAGGGGTTTTTCTACGTTGGCGAACCCTGTTAATGTTTTACATTTTGTTTTGGAACAAAACTGCGGACCATGGGAACCGACTTTCCAGAAATCCAATGGGTACACAAGCACATAACAATAACATGGAGTACGAGAATAGAAAAGACTCCTTATTCCCCCCCCCCCCCCCCGCGGGCGGTGAGGATTGGAAATAAAATGCTGACTGACTTTTTCAAAAAGTCTGTATTTAACCTAGATTTTAAGGCTGTTAGATAGATATCAGCCCAAAATATCACAACCTGTTGTCGAAGACAATAACATTTTCAGCAGTTATTTAATTTATTTTTTTATATTTTTTTCAAAATTTTTCAAAAACTGTGTGCTTTCAAAACACCTGAACATGATGCCCAAAATTTTTGATTTTTTCTTTTTCAATTAAAAATTTTGATTTATTGCGGATTTTCATTACCAGGGCAGTTCAAATTTGTAAAAATTCTTGTAAAAGACGCAAAACTTTTTTTTCTCCAACACCACTGGGGCACTTGAGGCTTGAAAATTTGCGGTGATGCACGTCTTGGGTACTTTCGAGTTTTCTACCCCCAACCGATACGAATTAATTTTTTTTTATTCTTATTGTGTCTAATATCTTCGTATACATGGTATGGTCACAAGTAAAATAACTAATTTGACTCTCCCGGACCTTTTACATACACATTGTATGTAAAAGATGAGAAAGCTATTTCTTAAACAGCAATTTTCATTGACAATTCGTACCGAAATCGTACTCGAACGCTGGATGAATTAAAAGAGAAGTACAGTTGCATCATTCGCAATAGTGTACTTTTTTTATTCAAAGCTGAAACAGCGTCAGCAAAGCGACGGGCTAAAAGCTAGTAATAAATAATATTAAGATTAAACAATAATAATAACAGTTTGAACTCACCAAGACTATATTTCTCTTTAACATCCAATCCTTCGAACTCCGGGTTAAATAGAGTGCATACTTCGATCCACTGTTTTTTTTCAGGTTTTTATTTTTCTAGTCCTCAGATGATGAATCCCAAATTGCTCTATTATTTTTAATAGCATCTAAAACGTTCTGTTTCAACATCATCCATTTCTTATAAAATATAACAATGTCACTTCACAATGTAATCCCACGGCGATGAACACTGATGGACAGTGGACACTTTGCAGACCGGTTGCCATCGACCCTTGGGATTGCAGATGGGGTGGAGGTTGATTTATTACAAGCAGACGGCAGGAAACGCAGCGTATGCATAAATAGTCCCACTCACTACCATGTACTTGGAAAAGCTGAGCGTCTTTTTGCTGCCCGGCGTCCTCAAGAACACGACGGCGCGTTTTTCACGACGCGACCGCAAGAAAACGCGACGTCAGTGCTTAAAAGGAACAGCTTGTCCCCATTGCTTTACAGCTTGCTTATACTTCCAAAAATAAAAACCAAGCAATTTTTATGTTACAACATCATGTGGAACAACTTGAAGTATTTCTTAGATTGGAAAATCAAAATCAACACTGAAAAAACTCAAGCAATTTTATTTTCTAGGATCAAATATAAATACAATCCAGACTTTGAAATAGAAATGTATGGAAAAAAAATACCTTGGGTAAAAGATGTTAAATATTTAGGACTTATAATGGACCACAACCTGAACTGGAACAAGCATATTAAAGAAACTCTGACCAAAGCTCTTAAGATCAGAGGAAGTCTCCAGCCAATAATAAAAAATAAAAGGCTTAGCATAAAACTTTACTATGGAAAGCCTGTATCAGCCCTGTTATTACTTATGGCTGTCCTATCTGGGGTAACTGCAACAAACAGCAGAAAAATAATATTACCTCATTTCAAAATAAATCCCTACGTATGATGGTTGGACTTGATGGAAGAACTTCAAACCATGCCATCCGCAGTATGCTAAATATTAATTCTATCCATTATACGATGTACAACTTAGCTAAAAGGTACTATGAAAAAGCTAAGATTCATCCTAATCCTCTGGTCAGAGAGGGCCTTAATTATACTGTCAATAATACTGACAGATATAAAAGGCCAAAAGCTATTTTGAACAAATGTTCCAGAAAAGAACCCAATTCATAGCTACACTAGCAAAAAAAAAAAAAAAAATACTAATTGGGACTAATGTACAGAGGGTATTCTTCACACATGTGAAGAAACATAGTTGTTGAAAAAATACTCCCCACCAGCTAAAAGAAAAACTCTTTCTCTAATTAGCCCCTGAGAAGCAAGGCAAATAGCCGACTCCTACCTGGAAACTGAGCAAACGACAATTCTGTGATGTCGGGTGCCATTCAATTCAGGGTTTTGTGAGAGAACTGGGTGTTTCTCTGTGGGATTTTTTTTTCTTCTTGTGTGTGTGCTTTTTTCCCCCCTCAGGTTCCCCTTATCCCTGTCTTTTCCCTGATTCCTGCGGCCAGACGTTGGCTGCGGGATTAATTGCTCTGAGCGATTTGTTGCAGGTAAGTATATAGGGTAGCTTACAACTTCAATACTTAACGGGAAACCGTATACTCCTTCTTCTCTAATTTTTCTGTACTCTTCTTTCATGCTGTTCTATCAGGGCACTCTGTTCCCAACTCTCTTATTTTCGTTTTCACCTGACAAAAGGCGCAGAGCGCTGTGGGTTCGGGTCTCTCAAGCTAGGATAGAAACTCTTCTTCGTTGCTTTACAGAACGGACGTTTTTTGCCGTCGCCGAAACACGCGGCAAGAAACGCTTGCATAAAAGGGGCCTTAGATCGTGAACGTAACAGTAGGACATGCTTTCGGGATAGGGCTTGAAAAAAAATTCATTTCAAGGTTAATCGGTCAGAGGAGCTTCCTGCGACAGAGCACAAATGACTAATTAGCTCTTCTTTACTGCGGCGTGCTTAGAAAAGTCTCGGAGGTTAGGCATATCGTTTATATACTTCCATCTGCTGTTTCAGAGTTTCAGACAATTCCTTTTGTGCATTAGAAGGGCTCCCACCTCACAGTATAGGTCACTCTGTACCCTGTTTAGCTGCGCAGAATATTGTACGCGGCTAAGGTCAGGGGGCGGATTAGCCCACCGAGACATTTTCCGGTGGACCACTCGAGAAATGACCCGTTTCCTCGTAATTTTTAGTCAGAATTTTTTTTAACGAACGGATAAATATTTTGCTACTTATGAAAAAAATCGGTAGCTATTGTCCGTTATATCTGTCTTAAAAGTTATTTCCTTAAGAAAGAAAAAAAAAAACATTTCCTTCTATCTATAATTTTGGTGTTAGCTCTGAAAAGATAGCACACTGTTTTAAATTAATTCACTGTAGTTAGGCGTAAGTCGTCCCAGCTTAATTTGTAGGGCCTACCACCAGAGCCCATTTAAGAGGGGGGCTAGGGAGGCTGCAGCTCCGGGTCCCGCACTTTCAAGAGGCCCCAGAATTGTGCAGGATGCTTGAAGGATTGACAGAGTTCTACAGTCTTTTTTTTTTTTTTTTTTGCAGATAACAGAGCGAAAACTATAAAAAACTGCCTTGTGAAAAAAAAAAAATTCTATTTCTTTCCGCTTCTTTTTTGGAGGTCCGCAAAAAGTATAGTTGCTTTGAGTCTATCCTCTAACTTTTCGAATGCATTACAGCTTTTTTTTTTTTTGTACACATCTGTACTTGAGAAAAATTTTCATTCATTAAGAAATCATGATATTTCGATCACATTATTTTGTCCACTACTTCAATATATGTAATTTCAACAAACTGAACCCCGGGGGTGGGGGGATTAAAGCAGAACTGGTATCAATTTTTCAACCATGCATTTTCCATTTTCTTTCTAACACTGATTCTCGTTCATGAATCATGGGCTACACACTTCAATATGGCAGGGCTATTTTTATGGCTTCCTCATGTTTTGGGGTTGTTTTCCCTGGGGTATTTTTTATTCTGCCACCGATAGTGAAATCTTGGATGTGACTTTAATACTGGGGCCCAGGGGTGAAGTCGAGGCCAGGTACCCGCCATGTCGCTTTGTCTTTTAAAGGCCTTGTGGCAGCAGGTTACTTTTTACCGCACTGAATCGGACTTTTTTAAATTTAATTTATTTGATCGTCACCCATCGGAATCGATATTTTTTAACACAAATAATCTTAACCTATTTTTTTCTCTTTCTTCCACACACACACACACACTCTCTCTCTCGCCTGCCCCCTTCCCCCATCCGCGTATACCTGCTGGAGTCGATACGCCTGGGCCGATGTTCGGAGCATGCACCAGGCCGCTACTTTTTTTTCAGAACTGCATCATTGCTGGGGCCCCCAAAATACTGTACAGCTCCAGGGCCCCAGCAAAATACTGTACAGTCTTCTTAAATGGGCTCTGCCTACCACCCTTTTTTAATTTTGACGGGGACCCATCATCCCCACACCCTTCTCCACATACAGACAAAACGATTCTCCGGCACAGATATTCCGAAATATGCGTCTGACACATTGATCTTAAAAGCAACAACGATTTAGAACAGAACTGGTTCATATGGGTGAAACTAATGGGTCTACAGAAGGAGGAGGTACCACGTAGTAGGTGATCAGTGACAAATAAATCCAAAAATTAATTGCGTTGGAAAATTGTTACGTGGCATGTGCACATTTCAACTCTCAGAATAACCTTCATGCTGACTAAGTTGGAACTGGGGTCTTTCAGAGACTCCTGATTTTGTCAAACCCAAAAATTTCAAAGAAAAATGTCTAGTACAACACCCCATTTTGAGCGTGGTGTGATGCTGCATTCAATCACGAGTGGATTTAGAAAATTCTTTTCCCGTTAAATTGTTGTTAACATTTGTTCACTACTGCGTTCGTTTTAAAATGCATGCTTCGACAGTTCCTTTTCCCACAGGATCTAATAGAATGTTTTTGTCATGAGGGAATTTATGAGGGGCAACCCTTTAGTTACGTGTGTTTTTGTGATGGACAGCAAAACTAAAATTCCCGGCCTGGTTTAGTCGTCCCAATCAGCCTCTGACTAAGGTCTTTAAAAAGAGAATACTGAAGTGTATAACTTTCTTTTTCAGTTACAGCTTTCAGTAAATTTATTCACACGTTGTGCATTCCGATTTTTTTTTTACCTCCTCAGAGCATGAATTTACACCCCTGGTATGACCATTCTGGGAGGGCAATCGCCTTTCCTGCAACTACGGCTCTACGATTTAATCTGGCTGCTATCTGAAACGAAGGTGACGCTGTTGTCCATGTACAATTGGTTCTATGTAGATAGAAAACGAAACGCATCAACGTAGAGAATAAGTTTCGACAATACCTCTTAAACGGCGGGAGGTGGTAGTTCTGTTGTGAGGTGTGGTATCTATGCAGGTTGTAAAGTACAGTTCGCGACTGCTTATAGCCCATTGAGTTGCTCACGGTGGTCGTTAAACCTCCAACCAAAAAAAAAAAAAAAAAGTACAGTTCATATCTCCACCCAAGAATGTCACGACACGAGGATTTATTATTTTGACAATATTTTATTTCCGAAACGGCTAATTTGCTCTTTGAAATGCAGAAGTATTGGTTGAGCCAGGCCCACACTAAATGTTAAATTTCACTGTACATTGATACAGTGAAATTGAACATTTTTGTAAGAAATAACCAAGTAAATTAGCATTATATTCGTAATTTTTAACTATTCTCATAAATGCTTCTACAGTAAGCTTTTGCTACTCCACTCCTGATTGCTATGAAGCGAAAAACAAACCCGGTGTATTTCCAACGTGGGAAATATTACAGCCTGAAGAGAATGTAATCCCTCGTACACCTCAGTATTAGCTTGAACAGTGCTAAATCTTTTTTTTTTTTTTTTTTTTTAAAGGGTTTAACGACCACGGTGAGCAACTTGATGGGCTTTAAGCAGTTGCCCGCCCCTAATTTAGGGTCACTAGTTTCAGAGAAGGGACAGAGAGCCAGTGCCGTAACTTAAGCACAACATCCATGCATCACCGGGATTTTACCCATCTTGGACGAATGGTCATAAGCGAGCGCTTAGATCACTGCTCCACTGGGGCGGTATTCTTTATTTGAAAGCTTCCAGTTGTTCAATTAGTCTTAGAAACTCATCAGTATAACATTCGCTAGTTAGTACGTACAAAAACAATATACCATCAGTTCTAATTTTAATCACTGAAGTATACTCTACTAGTTGGTTAGTTTACAACGTGTTTTCAGGTATGTCACAGTATTGCACTAATTCAGCAGCTTCAGAAAGGGAAAGCCACTCCGTTCAACATCTGAGACAGTTCAAAAACATGAGAACCCAGAGGATCGCTTACCTGTGTCTTGGACTTATTCTTTTTATTTCGTATAGACCACTTCGCTGTTGTTTCCTCGTAGGGCTCTTTCTGGTTTCAGCTCACTATTTAGTGGTTTGAACTTCAGTCTCCATATCATTCTCGATCCCTTCTGGTATGTCGGCAGTACTATTAAGATTTTCTCAGAATAAACCCTGCTACACTCCTCAGCGTAGGGCCATCAATCACGGTTTCTAGAAACCAGGACGTAGAAAGTGCAGCGTCCTCTTGGTTGATAAGTTAGAAGTGGACGAGACGTATGCTTAGCTGTTGTAAGAAGTTTCTGTTCAGTTGGAGAGGCATAACCTTCTTCCATCACTACCACTAGTGATGCATCTTCAACTTGAAGAGGTTTAGTCAAGATGATCGAAGCATTTCTATTTAGGGTACGACCCTTCATCATATTTTCAGTAGTTGTTGTTGTTTTGTACTAGTTTTAAGCATTATCTTGACCTTGTAGACAAAAAAATGCTCATACGCCCTTCTTGCTGGCGCTTAAACATTTAACTGAGGCCGAAGAAAAATACAACTTCAACGGTTTTACGGGCTTTCCAACTGGTCAATGACATCCGTAATTATTGACGATGTTATCAAGCTGACTGTGGCTTTGTCACTACGCTGCGGTGAGAGCACTGAAGTCACAGTACTCAGTAACTATGGTTGTCAGGAGGCAGCCACCATCTTGCCCGCTAAGATTATCACACGGTGAGATAATTCAAAGAACTATGTTAAATAAAAACTAAATGATACCTGCTACTATTTCGGCAGGTACCATAAATTAGTACGACCAAGGTGACACGAAATCAATCATCTCAGAAACAGTTTTCTCATGGACGAGAGAGAGCACTACGCTGCTTCTATCAGCTTTAGAACTCAATGAAAATTCTTCTCCAATGCCAGAGCCAAAAAACCAATTGTGCTGTGCTCTTACTGGCTAAACGTTTCAGCTATGACTCACGTAAACTACGAGCATTTCGATGATTAGAAAGGGAGAAATTCAACTTTAGAAGTGCAGTTTTCAAGTCAGACACATTTTGTAGTTTTTTCATCGCAGTCAACTTCTAGATAAAAATGAAATATCTTGATTGGTATTACTAGGTTCCAAATGAAACAGTTACATTTCTTATCTGGATTTTACACTTTAAGATTTTGTGCACTATTTTCCCAGCATCCGGTTTGAAAATATTCGCGAAGGCATTCAACACTGAAAAGGCTCATTGCTTCTGCCTTTACAGGATATAACATGGTGGAATTGATTGGTGATGCAGTCACAGATAATAATTTTGAAACTACGAATATAGAAGATTTTAGGGTGCTGCCCCGATGGCAGATTGGTCACAGGCGTAGATTTCTGGCTAATCGTCTGATGCACAAATGTGAAAGATTTTGTTAAGTATGTTGCATACAACGATAGAAAATATGTTTACATTAACAGCATTCTAAGAAAATACCTTAGTCCAAGTGAAACTTCAGTCGTCATCTTGAGCAAATGGTCGCAAGACTATTTCTAGACGGCCGGTTTTTCTGTAACAATAGTTGAAACCCGCAAGGTATGGAAATAAACAGTGTAAATGGGCGCAAAGATTATTGAATTATCTTTAAAACGGCATAGTTAGCATCTTTATTATTGGGCCCCTTTTTCGGTTATTGTTTCATATGGAACTTCGCGATAATTATCAGGCCGTAGCAGTTTCGTCAACGAGTTGCTCGCTTCTTCGTTTCATACAGCCAGTGAGTTGAAACAAGCACAATAGCCATCCTGGCTGAAGTATTCAAGAAAAGACAGGTCAAAGAAGTGACAAAAAAAATCATGCTAAGCGCTGTTTTCTACTGTCTTGTTTTGAGCTGCACGTTCCAATTGGAAAGGTTCACACCGTCCCGGTTGGCCAAGTGGTCAGAGGCGTAGGTTTCCGGCCAGTCGTCCGAAGCAGCCCTAGGCTCGCGCCACGGATGAGGCGTGATGGTGTAATTATCGTACGGCTCTGGCACTCTCCCTTCCGTGGAGCCAGTGGCCTCAAATTGGGGATGGGCGACCGTTTGCAGTCAGTTGCTCATTGTGGTAGTTAAAACACTTAAAAAAAAGAGTGTAACACTTGAAGTAGGGTTACCAGACGTTCAGGATTGGCCCGGAACAGTCCTGGATTTGTAATTACTTCGGGAGCTGTGTCCAGGATTGAAAACAGTGCGGGAGTGTTTGTGTCTGAAAAGTCTGCCACCTTCTTTTTTTACTTTTTGCATTCCTTACTTTACTTACAACAGTAAAGGAACTTTTAAACGTGAAAGTGAATTTCAAATATGTTTGTAGTGATTTTTTACGACCATATAAAATCCAACAAAGTTTTTAAGGAAAATACTATCTAATGAAAAATATACTGCGGTGGCACATAAACAATTAAGAAACCCAGACACCCACATCATCTTCACAATAGACCTGCAGTAGAAGGTACGCAATCTACTTTTCAATATTTTGAGTATTTTGTTGATTGAGTTCCTTACCTTATGATTTCCCTTTATTTCTTCATACCAACTTTTGTTTTTCATGAAGGGGTGCATAAGCCGTCGGCTTTCTTAACATTGAAATTAATTTTTCATGAAGTGGTCTGGATTACCTTTCCTAAAATATGGTAACCCTAACTTAAGGACGTCACACACTACGTCGGTACGGAAGGCTTCGGAAAGCAAACGAACGTTTCTCATCGGAACACGTCGGAACGGAAACTAAATATGGCCACAAAATAGGTCGGAAAAAAAATGAAATCGGAATCATTCATTTCGAAGACTTCGACGGCACTGGAAGCAGTATTCCGCGTAATGTAATTACAGGTGTATTATACACGGTCGTATCAGAATAATATGATCATTCCAGTATCACAGTGTATCCGCCCAGGCGCGTTACAAAGTGCACGTGACAAGGTCAACCACACGGAGATATAAGCAGCTGGGCAAAACAGATGAGCCATAGTGCGTAACGTGAGCACAATGAGCAGCGGTAGTTATTTGACGGACGTTTCAAAAGGAATGATCATCGGCTACGGCGCCAAGGGTGGAAGCATCTCAGAAACAGCAGACTTCGTGGGCTGTTCGTGAAATGCTGTAGTAAGGATGTACCAAGAAAGGACCGCTGGCACACCGAGTACCTCCCGAAGTCATAACTTCGGAGCCCCAAAAGGCCATCTACCCCAGAGGAGAACGTCGACTGGTAAAAGGCAATCGAGGCGCAACAGTGCAGCAATTGACCATGCAAATGAATGATGGGACACCCAAGTACGTGGTCCCCGATAACAGTAGAGTGAACACTGTTACGCATGGGTCTCCGGAGTCGACGCTGCGTCAAGGCTTCCATATTAACCCAGGTCCATCGGCAACGACGCCTGCAGTTTGCATGGGACTACCATCATTTGACAGTGGGAAAAGGTTGCCTTCTTTGAAGAATCGGGGTTCTACTCCACAGAAATGACGGGTGGTGGCGGATACGGCGTCAGACACACGAGAACTAACACCCGGACACGCTTGTCGGTCAAGTACAGGCCGGCGGTGGTGGTGTGAATGTCTGGGGGTGTTTTTCTGGTACGACGTAGGACCGCTGGTACCACTGGATGGGTCTCTGAACTCCAATCGCTGACCACATGCATTCCTTCATGTTGGACGTTTACCCTGGTGGTGATGGTGTCTAGAACAATGCGCCGTACCACGTCCCTAAGGGAGTACGTGACTGGTTCTAGGAACAAGACAGCGATGTCGCCGTTCTCCCTTGGCCGGAGATATCGCCCGACCTCAATCCCACAGAGCACTAGTGAGACTATGTGGATCGACAGATTTGACGTGCCGACCCACAAGCACATCTCCGGGACCTTCGTGCTCTGCTGCAGTCCGAATGGGCACCTGTGCCTTGAGCAGCCTTCTAGGGCGTCCCTGTGTCCATGCCACACCGTCTCACCCCTGTCATCCGGGCCGAGGGTGGTTATTTCCATTAATAGGTAGGTGGTCATATTATTCTGAAACGACTGTATATTTTTAATTTAAATTATTTAGTTATAGGCTATTTATTTTGCCCACAACCTGATCTTAGCAACAACCTACTTGCATAATTTCCTACGAGGAGACGATTGAAACTTATGCCAACCTGGAGAACTTGAAAGCCAAAAGCCACTTTGCGATGGCTGCCTAGGATAGGCGGTAACGCCGCACTTGAAGATTTCAACATAAAAGAAAACTGCAACGCGTTCTACAATTCACCAGAAAACAGAGTGGCCTGGCAAGTTTGTTTGTTTGTTTTTTAAAGGGCTTCGTGACTACGTGAGCATCTCAGAGCTATAAATGTAGGCGCCAGTTCTGAATTTGGGGCCACTACTTCCAGGAAAGGGAGTGAGTCAGTACGATAAGACAACCCACCATTCATGATTCACCCGGGATTCGGGCCCGGAAACATCTCGGATGAATGGTTAAAACCCAGCGCTTCGTACTACTCTCGGCCACCGGCTCGGCAGGGTGACAAGATGAGATATTGAACAGAGGAAGGGCGGAAAAACAGAATGAAGTGAAAATATGTAGACATACATCGATTAGACATGCAGGTCACTGAATTATGACCAGACATACTGGTCACTGAATTATGACCAGACATACAGGTCACTGAATTATGACATATGTAGACATACAGGTTGCCACTGAATTATGACTACCCCTATCAAAAGTGGATGCAGCCCGTTGACATCGTGATTTCCGACTGATGTAGCATATACACGGTTGAGTCACATTATTGTGACCACCAGCTAATATCCAGAGCAACCGCCGTGTGCAGCGCGGACAGCAGCTAGAGGGGCCGGACGTAACTCAATAAGGTTCTGGAAGGTGTTTACTGGTATGTGAAGCCATGCTGACTGCAGTGCATCTGACAGCTGCTGGAGGGTGCGTGATGAAGGATCCATAGAGCGAACAACACGATCCAGGTGGTCCCACAGATGCTCAGTTGGGTTTAAGTCCATGGAATTAGGGGCCCAGGGAAGTACTTTGGAGTCTTCATCGTGCTCTTCCAACAACTCTCGGACATTTCTAGCTGTGTGACAAGTCGCACTGTTGTGCTGGAAGATCCCATCCGCCCCAGGGAAGATAATCAGCATGTATGGGTGTACGGGGTCCGCAAGGATGGATTCATAACTAATTCGGTCCATAGTGCCTTCCACGGGTATGAGTGGACCCAGAGAATGCCACGAAAACATTTCCCAGACCATAACGCTGCCCCCACCAGCCTGTTTTTGCAAGCAATGATTGAAGGGTGTTTGTTATCCGATGTTTCTCGCCTTATACGCCAACGTCCATCCGTTCAGTGAAGCACAAAACGTGACTCATCGGAGAAGGCAATCCTTTGCCAATCAGCGGAGGTCCAATTCCGATACTGCCGTGCAAATGTAAGCCTTTTCTGTCGATGCCCCTTCCATAGATGCAGTGACTATCCGACTGCATCAGAGCTCCGCAGTAGGGTTCGATGAACTGTCGTTTTAGACACACTTCCGGTAGTCCCCTGGTTCATTCGGCCAGTGAGTTGCTCCACTGTAGCGTGTCGATTGGCGCTCAAGCGCCTTCGAAGCCGACGTTCACCTCTCACATCAATGGTACGTGATGAACCGCAGTCTCCACGTCGCTTATTCGCAATGATGCCATTTCTCCAATCACGGTGCACTTTAACCGCAGCAGCACGCGAACAGTTCACAAACTGCGCTGTTTTAGAAATACTGCCTCCCTTGGCTCGAAAGCCGATAATCATCCCTTTTTGCAAATCTGATAAATCGGTCCTTTTATCCATGACAGCAACGAGTGATATGTTTTCAGAATGCCTACAGCACGCCTTTATACCCCCAAACCAGCTCACGATACGTGCTTTCTTTCAATGGCTACGCGCTGTTGATGTCAAAAGTAGGAGGTGGTCACAACAATGTGACTCGACTGTGTATAAGGTGTAAGTAGGCAGTGAAATTCGGAGCGTGATGGGTAAACGGAAGGATTTATCGGATTTTGAGGAAGAACAGGTTATGGGAGCTCGGAGAGCGGATGCCTCGATTTCCCAAACCGGCTGAACTGAAAATGGTCAAACAACGATCCAGAGGCAAGACTGCACAGGACAGCGAAAGGCTGATGTGAAAGATGAGCGCCGGGTCTTACGCCTCGTACAGGCCAACAGACGTAGCACTGTTCAGCAGTTGACTACGCAATACAACAGAGATCAACCTGGAAGAGTATCCATCCTGACCATATGAGCTCTGTCAGCAGAAGACCCCGACGACATTCTCTCCTAACCACGGTTCACTGACGCGAAAGACTCTCCTGTTGCAGAGCCCATGCAAGTTGGACGTCGGAAAAAAGTGTACTGGTCTGACGAGCCGCGTTTTTTACGCTTTCCAACCGGTTGTACGTTGAAGAAGCGTATATGCTCCAGCTATGTCCGTCCGTCTGTCTGTCAGCACGATAACTCGCGTAAAAATGGTTCGATTTCGAAGAAATTTTAGTATATGGTAGGGGACCACCTGGGGACGATCTTATGACGTCACAATGTTGGCGCGCAGTCACGCCATCTGTCTCATTACGTCACGCATTGTGTGTGTGGATCCTATCAAAGTTTTAAGACGCCGCCCCGGTGGCGCAGTGGTCTAAGGCGCTGGCCTATGATCATTCGTCTGTAAGGGGTCCGGGTTCGAATCCCGGTCAGGCATGGGTGTTGTGTTTGTCTTACGGCACTGGCTCTCTCCCTTCCCTGGAACCAGTGACCCTAAATTAGGGACGGGCGACTGCTTATAGCCCATTGAGTTGCTCACGGTGGTTGTTAAACCTCCAATCCAAAAAAAAAAAAAAGTTTTAAGACGTCACACTCTTGCGAGCAGATGGTTGCGACTCCCATCTGCCTCATTACGTCACGGGTTGTGTGCGTATGTCCGTCCGCACGATAACTCGCGTAAAAATCGTTCGATTTCGATGAAATTTTAGTGGCCGCCCTGGTGGCGCAGTGGTCTAAAGCGCTGGCCTCTGATCATTCGCCCGTAAGGGGTCCGGGTTCGAATCCCGGTTAGGCATGGATGTTGTGTTTGTCTTACGGCACTGGCTCTCTCCCTTCCCTGGAACCAGTGACCCTAAATTAGGGACGGGCGACTGCTTATAGCCCATTGAGTTGCTCACGGTGGTCGTTAAACCTCCAATCAAAAAAAAAAAAAAAAAAAAAATTTTAGTTTGTGGAAGGGGATCACCTGGGAAGGAACCCTATTGAAAGTGAACAAAATGGGGGTCAAAGGTTAGGACATAGGATCGGGATCCATTCCACTGCTCTTATGCGTCATAACTAACGTAAAAAAGGTTCGATTTCGATTAAATTTTAGTATCTGGTAGGGAACCACCTGGGGACAAACTCTTTTGAAAATGCGCGAAATAGGGTCAAAGGTCACGACATAGGAGCGGAATCACTTTCATCGCCATTATGCGTCATAACTTACGTAAAAATGCTTCGATTTGGATGAAATGTTAGTATGTTGTAGGGGCCTGCCTGGAAACGAATCCTATTGAAAATGGGTGAAATTGGGTCAAAGGTTAGGACAAGGAGCGGAATCTATTCCATAGCCCTTATGCATCATAACTTACGTAAAAATGCTTCGATTGCGAGAAAACTTTATCATGTTATTTCGGAGCTATACTGAACCGGTTCTGTAGAATATCATCGAAATGGGATCAAAGGTCAGGGAACAGGACCGAGATTTATTCCACAGCCATTATCCTCATAACTTGAATAATAACTTGAGTAATGATTTCTGGTATGTTGGAAAGCGTATTATAATCAATGCATTGCATGATTTTACTAACTTGTTTACTCCACTCCGTGAATGGTCGTGTACGTATTTGGTCCAAACAACATGAAGCACTCGATCCATCTTGAATGGTTTCCACAGTGCAAGTCGGTGGAGGCGGTTGTATGATGTGGGGCATGTTTACCTGGCAAGAACGTGGACACCTGGTGCATGTGGAACAATGTATGACTGGTGCCAACTATCGTGAATTGCTTGCTGACTCTGTACCCCCAGCAATGTTGCACTTTTTCCAGAATGGCGACGGTGTCTTCCACAGTGACAATGCGCCGAGCCACAGGTCCAGCTATCTATCGTGAATTGCTTGCTGACTCTGTACACCCAGCAATGTTGCACTTTTTCCAGAATGGCGGCGGTGTCTTCCAAAGTGACAATGCGCCGAGCCACAGGTTCAGCTATCTATCGTTAATTGCTTGCTGACTGTACACCCAGCAAAGTTGCACTTTTTCCATAATGGCGACGGTGTCTTCCAAAGTAACAATGCGCCGAGCCACAGGTCCAGCTATGTACTGTGAATTGCTTGTTGACTCTATACACCCAGCAATGTTGCCCTTTTTCCCGACTGGCGACGGTGTCTTCCAAAGTGACAATGCGTCGAGCCACAGGTACAGCTATCTATCGTGAATTGCTTGCTGACCCTGTACACCCAGCAATGTTGCACTTTTCCCAGAATGGCGACGGTGTCTTCCAAAGTGACAATGCGCCGAGCCACAGGTACAGCTATCTATCGTGAATTGCTTGCTGACTCGGTACACCCAGCAATGTTGCACTTTTTCCCGAATGGCGACGGTGTCTTCCACAGTGACAATGCGCCGAGCCACAGGTCCAGCTATCTATCGTGAATTGCTTGCTGACTCTGTACACCCAGCAATGCTGCACTTTTTCCAGAATGGCGACGGTGTCTTCCAAAGTGACAATGCGCCGAGCCACAGGTCCATCTATCTATCGTGATTTGCTTGCTGACTCGGTACGCCCAGTAATGTTGCACTTTTTCCCGAATGGCAACGGTGTCTTCCACAGTGACAATGCGTCGAGCCACAGGTCCAGCTATCTATCGTGAATTGCTTGCTGACTCTGTACACCCAGCAATGCTGCACTTTTTCCAGAATGGCGACGGTGTCTTCCACAGTGACAATGCGCCGAGCCACAGGTCCAGCTATCTATCGTGAATTGCTTGCTGACTCTGTACACCCAGCAATGTTGCACTTTTTCCAGAATGGCGACGGTGTCTTCCAAAGTAACAATGCGCCGAGCCACAGGTCCTGCTATCTATCGTGAATTGCTTGCTGACTCGGTTCACCCAGCAATGTTGCACTTTTCCATAATGGCGACGGTGTCTTCCAAAGTGACAATGCGCCGAGCCACAGGTCCAGCTATCTATCGTGAATTGTTTGCTGACTGTACACCCAGCAATGTTGCACTTTTCCCAGAATGGCGACGGTGTCTTCCAAAGTGACAATGCGCCGAGCCACAGGTCCAGCTATCTATCGTGAATTGCTTGCTGACTGTACACCCAGCAAAGTTGCACTTTTTCCAGGATGGCGACGGTGTCTTCCAAAGCGACAATGCGCCGAGCCACAGGTCCATCTATCTATCGTGATTTGCTTGCTGACTCGGTACGCCCAGTAATGTTGCACTTTTTCCCGAATGGCAACGGTGTCTTCCACAGTGACAATGCGCCGAGCCACAGGTCCAGCTATCTATCGTGAATTGCTTGCCGACTCTGTACACCCAGCAATGTTGCACTTTTTCCAGAATGGCCACGGTGTCTTCCAAAGTGACAATGCGCCGAGCCACAGGTCTAGTGTTGTGCAGGAATGGTTTCAGGAAAACACATCAGACTTCCAGCATATCGATTGGCTTCCGAACTCCTCCAATATTAATCCCATTGTGCACTTATGGGACACTATGGAATGGCATAGCAGGCGTCTGGATACACCAATCACTTCCATACCTGCAATGAAGGGAGCATTACGCACAGCTTGGTTGGCCACACCTCCCCACTGCTTCTCGCATCTTATTGAATCCATGCCACGTCGGATAGATAGCTGCTGTACTGAGGGCGAAAGTAGGACCAACGAAGCATTATAGGTGGTCATAATTCAGTGATCACTCAGTGTATAATGAAGAAACATCTGTTTTCTTTGTTGGTAGAAAAAAGTGTACCCTCTCTTAAAACAACATCATTATACCTGAACGAACGCAAATTAAAATGACACTGATATTTTTTGTTGTTGTTTTAATCACCACAATGAGCAACTCAATGGGCTATAAGCAGTCGCCCGTCCCTAATTTAGGACAACTGGTTCCAGGGAAGGGAGAGAGTCAGTGCCGTAAGGCAAACACAACATCCATGCCTCACCTGGACCCATCTCGGACGAATGGTCAGAAGCCAATGTTTAGATCACCACGCCACTGATAATTAAATTCTACATAAACAAACAGCATGGAATATAATATGATGATCCTATAGCAGTCATTTTCCAGTTCCACGGTTCCTCTTCTTATCTTTCCTGGTTACACCAAGCATGCATCTTTCCATACTTCTTTCAGTTGCCTGCAGCCTTTGTATGCCTTCTTTAGTTAAGTCCAAGTCTATGCTCCGTACGTAAGAACTTGAATGACGCATTGATTAAACACTTTTCTTTTTAAGACCTAATGGTATATTATTGCTCTTGTTTTTTTTTTTTTTTTGCTTTTTTGATTGGAGGTTTAACGACCACCATGAGCAACTCAATGGGCTATAAGCAGTCGCCCGTCCCTAATTTAGGGTAACACCAGTGCCGTAAGACAAACACAACATCCATGCCTCAACGGGATGTTCGGACGAATGATCATAGGCCATCGCTTAGACCACTGCGCCACCGGGGCGGCATATTGCTCTTGAAAATTTGTTCTGTCTCTTCCAAATGTTCTCCAACCAAGTTGTTTACGCCGATTAATTTCTTCATCAATGTTACCCTTGCTTGATATTTGTTATCAAAGGTAAATGTAGTTATCGGTTACCTTCAGATATCTCCCCACCAATCTTCATTTCCTGTAAAAGCATTGTACATCAAATTTGTTTTCTGAAAGTTAGGTTTTAATTCCAGTTGTTTACTCTTGTCAGAAAGTTCTGGGACCAGATTCTGCACCTCTGAAGGAGTAGTTGCAAAAAATTACTATCATCAGCAAAACGAAGGTGAGTTAAATATTCCCCATTAATCTTTATCCCCTTGTTTTTATGGTTCAGTGATTGAAAGATATTTTGCAATACTGGCATTCAAGGTGTCCTATTATCTACTGTTTCCGATGTAGTCATCCTTCAGACTACTCAAAAAGTACATCGCCCTGAACGGGAACCGAACCCACATTGCCCAATGTACGTACGAGAATGCTACCGTTACAGCACTCACAACAATGAAGTTCCAAGCAATTTAAACTAAGCAGATGTGCGCTGGTAGAAGTCCCTGCTTCATCGCCCCATCGCAAGTTCCCGATCAGTCTGCGACGGATATCAAAGTGCCACACAAAACAATCTGCGGGTAGTCACTGGGCAAGTTAAGTACTGGATGCGAAAAACAATGAAAATTTGCACACGTAGAAATTAAAAACACTGACACAGAGAGAGAGAGAGAGAGAGAGAGAGAGAGAGAGAGAAAAGAACTGACCAAGTTATATTTCTTCTACCTGAAAAAAACTAACCCAGGTACTACAGTAATTGTAATGACAACTAGGACCCACTCTGCCCTCTGTACCTAAAATTTTGAAGCTGAAACAAAATGATGTTTGGAATAAAATTATATTTCCGAGCTGAAACACAAAGATGTGTGGAATAAAATGGTATTTAACAGCAATACAGGATGAAATGAATATCATTAGAAAAAAGAATACGATTACGGGAGAAATCTTCGCTCCGTCTTACTTCCGTTTGCGGATTATTATTTTTTTTCGATTTTCGATCTTAAATACAAACATTTAAGTGATTAAATGATAGATGAAAAAGTAACTTCGTACAAATGTGTCAAATGAAATAAAAAAAAAAGCTAAGCGAGTGCTGAATTACCCCTCTGTTCTCCCTGATGATGGGGTGAATGTTGCGCCGAAAGTGCTAGTGGGGTATTTTAATCTGTAAATAGTTTCATATTTTATTAAATATCGTACCAAGACGGTGAAGTTTTTATTTCATTTGATTAAATGATGTTTAACCAATAATACAATGCAGGGAAAACGCAACAAAACGAAATGATTGCGGGAGAAATCTTTGCTGCCTTTAGTTGCCTCCATTTTACGATTACGGGAGAAATTTTAACTCAGTCCAACTTTCGTTTTCAGAAAATGTTCTCCCATTTTCAATCTTAAATACAAACATTTATGCAATAAAAAGACATTAACAACCTTACACGGCAGAGAGAACATCACGAGAAAAAGAATTTAAGATTACAGGGTTCCTCCTAACTTCCGTTTTCGGAAATTGTTGCCTCCAGTTTCAAAAGGAAGCATTTACGCAATAAGAGGGTATTCAACAATACCGGACAGACGGAATATCGTGAGTAAAAAAATTACCTCAGTCGAACACGTGTCGTTTTACGCGTTGGAGTGAGCCGCTATGTGCCGAGGGGGAGATGCATCTAAAAAAAACTCGTATTTTGGTGAATATGTGTATACACTGAGTGGTCAAAACATTATGACCACCAGACCATTTTATGCAAAGTAGCTATCTCGAAGATGCTGCTGGAGCAAGATGTGTTGAATCGGTATAAAAAGTGAACGCTGAAAGCATGCGGAGACTAATGAAGTGCATTGCGCAAGAAATAATGGGTAAAAGACGCGATCTGACGAACTTTGAAGCATTGGCAAACGAGCATTTGCAAAACGGCTGCACTTGTGAAATGTTCGAGGGCAGCAGTTGTTAAAGTTCACAGAGAGTGGACCACCAGTAAAACAAACCGGGTCTGAGCGCAAGGCGTGTGGTCTTGAGCGGCTACTTGATTATCGAACTGAGCGGACTTGTTCAGTCCAACAGACGAGCAACATTTCGTCAGATTACAGATGATCTGAATCAGGGACAAAGTCCACTGGCCTATTAACGTACAGTTCGCTGCACATTACATCGTATGGGCTCAAGAAGCACATGGCCTGTCCGTAAGTCATTGCTATCTGCACTGAACAAGAAGAAAACATCTCCAGTTCGCTCAGGAACGCAAAAATAGGACAGTAAATGAGTGGAAAAGGATAATGTGGTCCGACGAACCACGTTTTCAACTACACAATGAAGATGGAAGGGTGAGGATTTAGAGACAGCAGCACAAAAGCGTGGACCCATCTTGCATCGTCACTACTCTTCAAGCTGGCGGTGGCAACGTCATGGTCTGGGGCATGTTTTCGTGGGAGTGTTTGGGCCCTTTTGATTTTTGTGAAGCAACGTCTGACCACCCAAAGGTATTTAAATATCGTTCTCTACCAAGTCCACCCAGTAATGTTGATGGTTTATCCCAATGGAGATGGATACCTCCATCAGGACAATGTCCCATGTCGCTCACATTGTGCGCGAATGGTTTGAGCAGCATCACTGAGACTTTTCTCAGCTGCATTAGACACCTCAATCAACGGATCTCAACTCAATGGAGCATTTGTGGGATGAAGTCGAAAGGGGCATCAGACAGCTGGATCTGCTGCCATGAAATCTTCAAGAGCTGCAGGCAATAATTCATCGCATTTGGGCTAATATACCCTAAGCCATTTACCGACATTTAATAGAGTCCATACCAAGACGAATTCAAGCAGTATTAAGGGCAAAAGTTGGCCCAACAACGTACTAACCAGGTGGTCATAATAACTTGGCCACCGAGTGTATATAAGTCAGTTTACACTGCGAGAAAATAAAACTCGAGCATTTTTTCTGCCCCTTCTTGTAATTTTTTTTTTTTTTTTTTTTTTTTTTGCAAATATCAAATCAAAATGAAGTTTACTTAAATATCAACATAAAGTTCCCATCTAAAATTAACATAACGTTCACTTTCAACGTGAAAACCAGGGTTCCTATTATATTTTCCCAAGTGTTAAATTCTGGGCTGAAGTTTCGACAAATGTTCTTTGTCATAGAACAGGAGATTTTCTTTTTGCTTTTAGTGTTTCTCAGGTATGGGAAGATTGTTTATCTACAAATTTGCAAACGCTCGTAACGCGCACTATAAAATCCACTGGTGAAATCACCCCCGAAATTTAATCTCTCTTGCTATCGCTGATATCTGTAAAACTGCACTATCTTACCCAAGACTGACTTGCTTGTCCGAAAAACAACAAAAAGAAACTATCTCGAATGATCTGGTAGGAGAGAGATAAAAAAAAAAAAATTACAAGAAACGCGAGGAATTCTACGTAGTAGGCCTAAGGGATTTTCCAACTTTACTTACATACGGAACTGCTTCGAGGACGAGTGTTGGTCGCGCTGCTTTTTAGCACATCTGTTAGAGAAGAAGAAGAATTAAAAAAGACGTGCTTATGCTATCATTATGTCCGCCCATCCGTTCGTCTGTGGTCACCAGATCTCTACATCTATTCGTCTAATTTGAAAAATTACTTTCGCATTGAGAATCATGAAGTGTCAGAAAGATGATCTTTGCCTTTCAGACTTTTTTCATCTGCATTCCGCACTTCGCCGCTGAATGCAGATGCTATCGAAATCAAAATATATTTTATTCCATATCATTGCTTCTAAAAATTTCCTATTTAAAAGTATGAGATTACCTCTCTGACTATCAATTAGATCTGTAGAACCATTTTTTAAATTTCTGTCCACAGAGGGCGTCAGCGTACATTTTTTTTTTTTTTTTACAAGAGTATCTTAGATTTTAAAAATATATTTCAGAAAGAAACCCATTTTCCGTTCAATTTCTTCAAACAACGCACAGTTCTCCTCCTAGGGGGCGAAAACGTATATTTCATTTTTTTAAATAGTACTTTCGATTCTAAAAGTCCTTTTTCTGTAGATTACTGTTCATTATGAAGAATATTTTACTCCCATTATTTTTAAAAAACGCACAGCTTTCCAGCTAAGCAGCGTTAAGTTACACTACGTTTTCTTTCATATCTCTTCTAATTCCTCGATTTGGCGCAGTGGTTTAAGTGCTGGTTTGTGATCGTTCGTCCGAGTAGGCCTGGGTTCGAGTTCCTGATGAAACATGGGTGTGTTGTCTTGCGGCTCTCAGTGGCAGTCCCCCTTTCCTGGAACCAGTGGCCCTAAATTAGGCACGGGAGACTGTTTATAGCCTTAAGATTGCTCACAGTGGTCGTTCACCCCCTCTCGCTTCCCAAAAATGAAAAAAAAACTGGATTTGAAAAATTCCTTTGCCTCGGATACCTTTGGCTATGAGTAACATTTTGTACACAATTTGTGATTGTTCATAATTCTCATTTTTGCTGTTAGTAAGAAAAAGTAGCTATTTCTTTTTGTGGATGCTTTACCGAATGTAGAAGTATGGCTGAATTTTTTTTTCTTAACTGGTTCCAGTCAGTATAAAAAACGCTGCTCACAATGCGTATTTTAAATATGGAGCAGTTTTTCTGCTAGGGAGCGTAAATGCATTATCCTTTTCGCTGATTTTTTTTTTCTAAAAATCTATTTAGAAAAATTATTTTTGTCTAGGGAAGGATTCAAATGCAGGCTCATTACACCAGATAATTCGGTGTCATCTTTCTTGTTTTTTCTTGGCGGAGCATCCTTTGTGTCGTTCTACTGTAAGTGAGGCGGCTCTGCAACAATACGAAACTGACATACGAAATGTATGTCAATAAATGCTATGTTGTGTTTCTCTTCTAGGTGTCCGGTGACTTTTGTCAATAAAGTGTATAATCAGTCAGAAAGGATTAGTGTTAATCATCCCTCTAAATGACCACTTTAAATAACAAAGCTTAGAGGAAAGCAATGCTTTCTGATACACAGGATCACTCGTTCCAGCAGAGTTCGGCCGGAGCCACCGAATCGCTGCCTTAATAGTATTTAAAAGCATCCTATTAGTTGTGTAAAACGTCTTTTCGCATGTATAGACAAAAGTGGAAGACAAAAAACTTTTACATACTATTGCCACTTCCCATCACGCAGAACTTTGCAGGTTTGGGGTCGTCAACAACGTTGCAGGCTTCCAAAAAAGGAGAGTTCTTTCCTTTGAGCAAGCACTGTAGAGACTGGAATAAATGGACATCGGAAGGCGAACAGGATTCGTAAGACAGGAAATCCCAGCCAAGCTCCAACAATTTTTTCCTGGTGACCAAGGAAACATGAGGTCTGGCCTTGTCCTTGTGGAAGACAAAGCCATTCTGTTGGCCATTTATGGACGTTCGTCATGCCTAGAGCAAACCATAAAATATTGCCCCCCTCATCTAAACATATATAATTTCCTTTGTCTGAACGTTTGTTCCATTTTGTTGGCGCTTCCTTGTGCTTGCCTGCTTTAATTGTTGAATCTCTGCCTCAAAGAATATACTTTTTTTAATTGTTGTAATGTTCATGTTTGTAATATTCATTGTTTAACATATGGAACACATCTGTTTCACTTTGACGAAATATTGTTTCGTGTATTCGTGTGACATTCCATATCAAGCTAAGATTCTTACAACAACAAAATATAGCCAATCAACACAGCGCACACTTTTCTTTGTTGTCATAGCAACAAAAAATGATTTTTCACAGCTGCTGGTGTGACGTGACCTCATCCAAATCATTCTGACATGACGTCAGGGATGCGTTACGTCACACGATTAAAATCGTTTCCGCAACTCATTAGAAACAGGAAAACGTTACGTCAGGAATTTTGATTCTACTACAACGACATACATAACTTTTCGACGACATACATAACTTTCCATTTAGAATCCTATCGTATGAAATTTAATTTTAAGATTCACCTTGCGAACCTAAAGTTATTTTAGATTGTCAAACCAGTTTCTTTTCTCATTTAAGTCTAAATATCGAGACTCAAAGTTTATACACAAGCGTATGCTTAAGAAATATGTTTTAGGAACTTTCTTTTTTTTTTAAACCACGAAATTCTCAGAATATAACTTTTTTTTTTCCCACAGAATATAGCCAAGTATTCTTTTATTTATATCTGCAGAAGAAATGAAAGCAGAAAAAAAAAGGAAAAGAAAAAATATCAATTGTGCTTCTGCGCATGAACTACGGTAACATTTTGACATTTGTAACTGCGCAATTCTAAGTTCACACACAAAAAGAAAATACCCGGTTATTAAAAAATTACTCTACATATCTTATTTTTCCCCATCATTGTTGACCTAGTCTGTCTATATTATTACTAATTTAGTAGTAACATATATTGTAATTTTTTTCAATTGTTATTCACTTATGGCATTACTTGTACTATCGGTAATTCTAGTAACACTGAAGTTTCTTTACATTATGCTCTGGATAACTAGCACACAATTTTTATTACACTATGATCAATATTATGCTTTCTAACAGCCAGAAAGAGAAAAAGTCTCCAAATACTCTCATAAATCGTCTTTATTTGGTCTTCCAAGTACAATAGAACTACGCTTCAAAGAATCAGTATTCTCAACAAACTGAACCTCTATAGCATGAGACTCAAAGTTTATACACATATCATTACAATTTCATCAGATATTATATATACAGTATATACTGTATATACACACTGAAGTGCCAGAAAAACTGGTACAGACGAGCTTATGCAAAATACATAGCAACGTCAACTATGCGCCTACTCGGTTTCGTCCGCCAGTGCGTATATAAAGCGATAGACATTCGTGCCAGCTATCAGAGCTGTTTTCGGCATGAGAATGACAAGTAATAACGATTTAAGCGATTTTCAACGCGATGATCTAGTTGGCGCTCGTGAGATGGGCCATAGTATTTCGGAGGTAGAAGCGAAGTTCGGATTTTCATGGACGACCATTGCAAAGGTGTACCGTGTCTACAAGAATTCCGGCAAAACCTCCAACCTACGATACCAGTGTGGCCGTAAAAAGACATTGGGTGAACGTGACCATCGTCGGCTGTCAAGAATCGTTTCACGCGATAGGCGTGCAACACTCTCGCAGGTATAATCGGAATTCAATGCTGGAGCCTCAACAAGCATCAGCGTCCGGACTGTGCAATGTACCCAGCACGATATGGGCTTTGGGAGCCGACGCCCAACTCGAGTCCCCTTAATGGGTGCACGACACAGAGCTATGCGCCTCGCTTGGGCACAGAAACACCGCCACTGGACACTTGGTGATTGGAAACAAGTAGCCTGGTCTGACGAGTCGCGTTTCCAACTGTATCGGGCAGATGGAAGGATTCGTGTGTGGCGCAAACCCCATGAAGCCATGGATCCCGCCTGTTAACAGGAAACTGTACCGGCTGGTAGGGGGGGTCCGTAATGGTATGGGGTGTGTTTAGCTGGACCTCACTGGGACTCCTGGTACGTCTACAAACGTCTGTGACCGGCCAACGCTATGTGCGCATCCTTTCTGACGAGGTACACCAGTTCATGTCCTGCATTCATGATGATGGGGTGGGCCTGTTCCAACAGGACAATGCACCACCACGCAAATGTCGATACGCCACATTATGGTTAAAGGAACATTCATATGAGTTTGGGGTATTGCCATCCCACCCAATTCCCCAGATCTGAACATGATAGAACACATTTGGGATGCCATGCAACGCACTATCGAACACAGGAATCAGATACCTCGGAATACACCCGAATTGTGGAACGTTCTGCAGAAAGTATGGTGTGCATTGCTCACAGCATATTTCCAGAAGCTAGTGGAGTCCACGCCCCGTCGTATTTCTGCAGTCCTGCGTTCCCGTGGGGGACCTACGAAGTATTAGACTGGTGTACCAGTTTTTCTGGCACTTCAGTGTATAGTCATTAAGGTGCCTCGCACGACTGCACTAATCTACCCACACCTAACGTTGCTCACTCTACACATTATATACATCGTTCTTGTCTTGTCAAAACATACACACGTCATTCGGCCTGACCTAAAAATTGTTGCAAAATAATATTCAGTGAGTGAGAAAATATAACGTTTAGGGTGAAACGCTTAGAGGGCGAACTCAGAATTTACATACGGAAAGAAGCAAAAAATGAAAATTAAATTAGAATATACGTTAATATACATAAATATACACTGCTCGACAAAACAAGATTAACATCATATCAAATTGTAACTGTACAGCTTTTGCCAACTGCTTCGGAGAGTTTGGACTTTTGGTATTACATCAAACGGACCGAATGCGGCTGGCAGTCGTGGCTCGCAAGTCACACCAATGATCGAATTTTCTTCAGAGAATCTTCAACAACGTGAACATCGTTATCTTGTACGAACATATATACACTGGCGTGCAAAAATTAGGGACGAGACGGTTTTCGAATGTAACGTCGTGCAGAAGTGCTCCACATCGACTCAAATAATACCATAAGATCCCCAAGCTCAAATCATACCATAAGATCCCCAAGCTCAAATCATACCATAAGATCCCCAAGATGTAAGAATATGGAACAAGTGAGCAAAACCGTACAAACAAGGAATGCAAACGATACAAAGGCACTTTATTGAAAAAGGTAGCTTCGAGCACAACTGGACAGAAGACAGAAACGTCCATGTGACAGGCGGCTGCCAAGAAAAATCCAGTCTTTAGTAGGGGATATGATCACCCCTGACTGCCTTGCAAGATTTACGTCTGTCCATGCTGAGGACGAGGTTGTCAAGGAGCTGTTGAGGCATCGCGGCCCATTCCTCTTGTAGCGCCAATCGCAGCTGCGGAATCGTTGCTGGCGGCTGGTGACGTGCTATCAAGCGTCTCCTGAGAAGGTCCCACACGTGTTCGATTGGATTTAGGTCCGGGGACCTTGCGAGCCAATCCATGCGTTGAATATCTTCACTCTCCAACAGCTCTGAGACAGCCACTGTACGATGAGGTGTAGCGTTGTCGTCCATTAAGAGGAACTCAGGACCCACAGTACCTCTAAACAGACGCACGTGAGGCAGGAGAACCTCGGTACAATAGCGGACACCAGTGACTGAACCTCCTTGGAAGATGGGGAGGTCAGAACGGCTACCAAGCATGATACCGGCCCAAACGAGAACTCCGCCAGCTCCAAACCGGTCTCTTTCGATGATGTTGGAGGTGTGATTGTGTGTTCCCTGCTCTCTCCAGATGTGTATACGTCCAGAATCGCTCTTCAGACTAAATCGGCTCTCATCTGTAAAGAGAACTCGACCCCATTATTGCTGATGTGTCCAGTTCTTGTTTTCCTAGCACCACAGAAACCGCCGTCTCCGATGAGCAGGCGTTAATGGCACACACCGTACTGGTCGTCGTGCAAATAGACCGCTTTTGTGCAGCCTCTTGGCCACGGTAAAACGCGATAACGGACGTCCAGTTGTCTGTTGCATGTGCCTTGCGATTTCTCCCGCTATCTGCCGTCTGTCCTCTTCTCGCCTGTAGGACCATATACCGGTCGTCCGCCACCGTAGTTGCTCGTGGACGACCACTGCTAAACTCTCGGACAGCTAGCTGTTCCTGTCGTTTGAAATGTTCTCCAAGCTCGTGAAACGATGCTGTGAGCGATCCCGAACTCCTCGGCCACACTAGTCACACTTCAACCTTCTTCCAACTTCCCAATGACGCGACCTCGGGTAAAGTCATTCAGATGTCGTCTACTAGATTGCCTGTTGGCCATATCACACGGTGGCAGCAACTCGACGTCGTTCAAACCGATGTACACCGTGCAATAGCTTTCACCGAATTGCTGAGCGTACACCGCCCGTGTGCTTTATACCCTTCCGACACTCCCCCCCGTCATCCTGCATACACGCGCATGCCCTACCGTACCGGACCCTAGTCTATCTCCTGAGTGGTCTTTCGGTCCGTTCTGCCTGCTCGTTCCGCTGTTATGCTAATTTGTCTTCTTCGTCCTTAGTTTTTGCACACCAGTGTAGTTCACTCAACTGAAGAAAACCCGCATGCCCCATTGTTGTCGACAAAGGCTGTGGTTCTTTTTTAGTTGAACGGATTACACAACTGCGACTTCATTTCTGAACGAGAGCGACTAACTTTCCCGGAACATTTTGAGAGAGAAATATGAATTTTAAGCCTCCATGGCTACCCAAAGTGGCGAAGCATATGCAAATTCTGTAAATGGACAAATTACAAATTATGGCGCTAAAAAACTGTACCGAAAACGGGTGCAAAAGTTTCAATTCCAGTTTTAATCAGATTGCAAGCAATGAGTTTTGCGCACTCTCTAGAAATGCGCCCGGGGCAGCCGCCCCACCTGCTCCGCCCTAGTTACGCCTCTGTTCGCCATCGAATGCTGCTTTTAGCTGGCCCAGTTCGGAACAGTACCTATCAAAATGGCTTGTTTGGTTGCTCGGCAGCAGTTCATCTGCAAATTTTGGTCGCATGTTTCGAGTAAGTCACAACATCTCTGTGTGACGTAACAAGATATGACAACGCAGTCGTAATAGTTTCAGTCACATGTTTTATGTAACTGACAACAGCTCAGTTGCGCATGGCGTAAGAAGGCATGATGCTGAAATCATGCTTCGGACTTTCCAGAACAGTTTTAAAAAGCACGTTTCACGAAACTGGTTGCAGTGCAATCGCTTATAATGTCACAAGTTGTGACGGTGCTGTTGGTTTTTCGGATTTTCCTCTCAACTCAGGTACGTGATTTCTTTTTTTTTTTTTTTTTCCGATTAAAAGCTAACCAAACATGAAATGCATCAAAAATATCTCTGGAAAGTGGAAAAGAATTCGCGGAGTTTCACCCAAATGTTAGTGATGGGAAACAGTCGATATAGAACATTAATTTTACAATACAGAGAAGAAAAGCCAGATGAAACTGTGCAGCGATTCGATGACATTTACTTTTCTACGATTACTCCTCTGCAACTTAAAGGATGAGCTGTAGCGGCCAGGGCTGAGACGGGTTGAGCTCAAGCCCGAAGCAGAGGCTGGGTCGGAACCGGACTCGGGCTCAGAGAGAAAGAAAAAGTTTTTTTGTTTTTTTTAATGTGATTCTGTATGATTTAGCTAAAGAGACTTTCCTTACAAAGAGATAAAGGTATTTTCGGTAAAGATAATTCTCCGGCAATTGGGTCTGGGTGGGGAATGGCAAGTGGTTACTCAGAAGGACTATTTATTCCGGGCTTGGGTACCAAATGCTATAGGCCGCACACTAATGATTTTTTTGCGGAGAAGGAAAAGCTCAGAAATATCTAGATAGTTAATACGAGGTCCGATCAAAAAGTTCCGAGACTAGGTCGATATACAACAAACTACCGGGTGATCCAAAAGTCTTGCACATTTTGAAAACGTAATAACTCGCGGAGTTTTGAGAGTAGGGCAACGCGGTTTGCGTAGAAATGATCAGAATGACATCTGGTTTTTTTATGAAATCACATACATTTTTACTCATTTTACTTACATTTTTCATCGCCAGATGGCACAGCAACCACAGGTTGGAAGTGTCGAAAAAAATAGACACCTGATTGTACCAGGTGTTCAATGTGATGGCCGTCCTGTTCCAGCACTGCCTGCAAACGAGAGAAAACACCATGGACGGCATTGAAGAGCATGTCCGGTGGTATAGCTGCCACATGGTGTAGAATGGCATCTTTCAGCATGGCCAATGAAGTGGGATGACATCTGTACACTTGTGATTTCAGGTAACCCAGAGCCAGAAATCGCAGGGTGTCAGGTCTGGTGACCGAGGAGGCCAGGTCTTCGGAAAGTGTCGGCTCAACACACGATTTGCGCCAAACGTCTCTTGCAGCAGTTGCTTAACGGAACGTGCGATGTGGGGTGGTGCTCCATCCCGCATAAATGTGCACAGATTCACTGCATCCCGCTCTTGCAAGCTATGGATAACGTACGTTCGTAACATGTTTGCATAACGTGCACCTGTCACTGAAACGGTTTTGAAGGAGGCGCCGCGGACCTCTTCAAATAATAAAAAAAACAGGACCGATAATGAAGGAAGCCGTGAATCCACACCACACTGTCACTTTCGGCTGATGAAGTGGCGCTTGAACGACTGCTCGGGGATGCCCTGTGGCCCAGATGCGGAAGTTGTGCGTGTTTACCGCTCCGTTTAGGGAAAAAAGTGCATCATCAGTCGATAAAACGTTCTTCATCCAGTTCTCGTCGACATCCATTTATCGAAAAAACCATGCTGCGAACTTCTGACGCTGCACGTAATTGCCAGCTTGCAGTTCGTGATGCCGTTGCAGTTTGTACGGGTATCTGTGCATAATCTGTCGTAGTGTTCACCAAACAGTCCCGTATGGAATCCCTGTTTGCCGAGAAACATGGCGAGCACTGGGGTCGCCATGTGCGGATGACATTGCAATCACATCCATTTCCTACGTAATCGTCTCTGCTGCAGAAGCACGTGTTCTTGGTTTACCGCTTCGTGGGCGTGCTGCGAAAGAACCAGTTTCCTCGAATTTTTTCACCATTCGCCGCAGCGCAGCACTTTCCATCGGTCCTTTTCCACTGCGATCACCTTTCAGTGATCGGTAGGCTCTCAACGCAGCACTCGCACATTCAGCGTTGCAAAAGAACAATTTCACCAAGAGCGCTTTGTCCGGTAATGACAGCATACTGACACGGACCGCTGTGACTTGTGGTTGCTTCCCAGCTGCTGCTTTAATACCCACTATCCCAGACCTGTTCGCCTATGGCGCCATCTGGCGATGAAAAATGTAAGTAAAATGAGTAAAAATGTATGTGATTTCATAAAAAATCCAATGTCATTCTGATCATTTCTATGCCAACCGTGTTGCCCTACTCTTAAAACTCCGCGAGTTATTACGTTTTCAAAATGTGCAAGTCTTTTGGATCACCCGGTACTTACGTTACTTAAGTCTGGCTATGATCTCCCTCAAAGTAGTCTCCTTGGGCAACGATAGACCGCTGCCGGCGTTTTTGCCACTGCTGGAACGCTCCCCGGAAGTCCTGTTCCCGAATCATGTCAAATACCGTCTGCGACTCACGCTGGTTTTCGTCCACGATTTCAAAACTGCGACCCATGAGCTTCAGCTTCATCTTCGGGAACAGGAAGAAGTCGCGTGGGGTCAAATCCAGCGAGTAAGGTGGGTGAGGAAGGGTACTCATGCTCTTGCGGCTGCAAAACTGGCGTGTTGCAAACCTCTTGTGAGCTGCTGCATTGTCGTGATGGAGCAGGAAATCGCCCCTGCGCCACATTTCAGGTCGTTTGTGGTGAATGTCCTCCCTAAGACGCCGCAGAACATCGCAGTAAAAAAGGGCGGTGACGATCTGGCCCTGGGGGACTGATTCACGGTGCACAACCCCACGAGTGTCGAAGAACACGATGAGCATGCTTTTGGTTGCACTCCGAATCTGTCGGGCCTTCTTCGGTTGTGGAGATGCCAGGCTCTTCCACTGCGACGACTGCTGTTTGGTCTCCGGGTCGTAACCGCAGACCCAAGTCTCGTCACCTGTGATGACCCGCGACAGGAACATTTCATGCGTCTCCGTTCCCGATTTGTCGAGTTTGACACAGAATTTGATGTTCGCTCGCTGCTCTAGTTTGCAATCCATACCGAAATCGCAGCTGTGTTCTGCATGTGGTCACCAAACATCGTGTAGCACAGCTCTTGATGTTCACAGAACGACACCACTCGGCACAATGACTTATGAAGGTCACTGCACTCTACCGCTGCTCGCGCATCCGCGTACTTCCATCTGTTGGCGCGCTACGTACCTAGTTTGGAAACTTTTTGATCGCACTACGTATAGTACGCTGGCGAAATGTTTCCCCCTACTTCCACACTGCAGCTCCCTGTTAAGTCTACCGAGTAATGTGCGTACATTGCATTGTCGCCCAATTTCTCTGGATATCCGGCCGCTTGAACTGTTTCAGGAAGGTACGAATGGTCAAAGGAAATGTCGCGCGACTCTACTATAGAAACAGAAGTACCTTCCCACTCCCCAGTAAAACATTGCATCGGTTAATTGCAGGAGAAAGATAATAGAAATCTGGAAGAGGAAATGTTTTTTAATGCCTGAACAGGTTAGACATAGTTTTCGGGCTCGTTTGGGTCCGGGCTCTATCTTTCAATACAAAATTCGGGCTTGAGCTGACATACTTTGGGATCGTGCTCTTAAAATTAAGCCCGAACTCAGCACTGGTAGCGAGTGCTACAAACAAAGTACACATCCGTATTCATGTAGCTGAAGTTGTTTGCAAAAGCGTGCATGTGCGATACAGCGATGTTTGGTAACGACGTTACCAAACAAAAGACAATCTTACAAAAATATTCAAAAACTTCATGATGTTTCTTTCTCATTGGAGTCACAAGAGTGAAACAGTGGTAATGAAACAAAACTTATATCTTTTGCACCCTCTAGGAGGTACACCACTTCCGATAAACCCACAAACGAATTATGAAGCTTGAACATGCACATTAGACATATTGATCGTAACACTAACTTGAACACATTACAAAGATTACTGATAATTAACTTGAAGAAAGCAGAATAACGTTAAGAGACTAGCAGAATCTCGTTTAGCTTGCAAATGCCTGGCTAATCAAACATCGAAAATGCTAACACATTAACACATCTCAGAACTTATTTTTTTTATCTCAGTCTGCTTAACCTGACCAACCGCCAGTGATGCTACATAGCGCAAAAACTCTTGGAAGTTCAGGCATGGCGTTAAGTACGGAAATTATAATGAGTGGTAACCAAAGATTTACATAAGAGATAGAAAACCAAAACGGTAAGTTAAATAGGTAATATACCGCCACATGTGTTTTCCAACCGACACGCTTCGTTGTTTTTTTTTAATTCGGTGTTTAGCGAGCATATCCGCAACTTGCAGGATTATAATCAATCACCCTTCCCTAACTTGGGACCACTGGTTCCAGAGTAGAGAGAGAGCCAGTGCCGTGAGGCAAGCACACCACCCGTGCCTCATCCGGGACTCTAGCCTGGGCCCATCTCGGACATGAATGGTCAGAAGCCAGAGCCCCAGACCACTCCGGCTACCGGGGTGCCTCATGGAACGAAACTTAAGTTAGGAACCTTTTACGAGCTGCTTAGAAACTTAATGCCTCTCAGAGAAACTATATAATGGTATAAAACTTACCCTTATACTAGTAAAACGCAAATATAAACTTAACGAAAGTTAACGGTGCGAAATATACTCAAGCACGATATTTACGAGGGTGTGCTGAGAAGTCTTTGGCTTTGTAAAAAAACAACAGGCTACGGGATTGAAAAAAATATTTGCTCTACATATTCGCCCCTGAGCTCCACACACTTGACTTTGTTGTTTTAACTTTTTTAACTCATCGAAAAAAATTCCTTCGGTTGTGCTGCAAACCACTCGTCCGTAGCTGCTGCGGCCTCCTCAATGTTTGAATTTTTTTTTTCAGGTTAGGAAAGAGGTTGTAGTCCGAAGAGGTCAAATCTGGTGAGTAGGGCGGGTGTTTCGAATTTCAAAGTGAAGATCAGCCAATTTCTGCTCCATAATGGCCGCTTTGTGAAGAGAGGCATTGTCTTGAAGAAACAACATCTTTTTCGAAGGTTTGTCTCGAAGTTTGGAGACCAGTTGCTGTATCAGTTTGTCGAGAAGTGCAACGTAGTACTCTGCCGTGATGGTTGCTCCCTTTTCTAGATAATCTACAAGCAAAATTCCATCTTTGTCTCAGAAGACAGACGCCAACACCTTGCTTGATGACTTCTGTATCTTGAACTTATTTGGATGCGGGGGAAATTATTCCTCCATTCATTGGATTGTTCTTTGATATCTAGATCATATATATGGATCTACGTTTCATCCATAGTTACGGAACGGTTTAAAAATTCCACAGGATCGTGACTTGTGAAGCAATCACTCGATCACGTTTCTGGTCAGCATTGAGACAATTGGAAACCCATTTGGCTGAGAGCTTTCTCATGAATAGTATATAGCCTTCTCGTTCTCGTGATATCGCCAGGGCCTCTGCTATCTTTTTAGTGGATATTTTCGCCATCATCCAGGATCAAATAGCATATGCGTTTTCTGGAATTGTCACTTGAGTTGGCCTCCCAGAACGTTCTTCGTCTGGGAGGCCAACTCAAGTGACAATTCCAGAAAACGCATATGGAGTAGGAAGGCACTTTATCACAGTGGAGTAGGAAGGCACTTATCACCTAATGTAACCGACATTTCATCATAAATTTGTTTGGCCAAGTTCCCTTTTAGGAAAAGATATTTCATCACTGCTCGGCACTCTTTTGCGGTGAAATATGTGCTGTTTTACATCATTGTCACTTCAGGCCTGCAAAAAACAATGAAATAATTAGGCTAAAATTATGATATTTGGCCAGACACATACGCAAAAATCAATTTTGATGACAAAAGCCTGAGAGTATGTGAAATAGGAAAACCCAAAAACTTAACAGCACCCCTAATATACTGTGACTTACTACAGAGGTAAAGAACGTGTCAAGAGGACAAATCTGCAGCGAAACATTCTATCCGTGTAGCTTAGTTGGGAGAGCAACTTACTTCGGAGTGAGGGGGCGAGGATTTGATCCTCGTCACGGACAAATTTGTGTTTTCACATTAGCTCCTGAACGTAAAAATGGGTGTACTGGCCGTTGGGTTCTTCGAAAAATGTGAGATGTTTGCACACATCGTCTAGAATGAATGAAAATTCGTTTTTCGCTTCAAAAAAAAAAAAAAAAAAAGAAAAAAAGAGTGAGATGATGTGGGGTACTACAGAGGTAAAGCACATGTCAAGACAACAAATCTGCAGCGATACAGTCTGTCCGTGTAGCTTAGTTGGGAGAGGCGCGGGTTCGATCCCCGTCACTGACAAATATGTGTTTTTACACTACAAATTCAAAGAATCCGATTTATTCCATTAGATTCGGAATCATAGTTTGCTTTGATTCTCCGTAACGATTGTCTTTTTCAATAGCGATCAATAGAATAAGTCACACGGCCAAATTTTTTAATACAGTGTGCCTTCACTTAACTGCGTCTGTTTTTAGTTAGATAATTACACATTGATTTATAAGGTTCACATCATTTGTTCAGATAAGGTAGTGTCAGGTATAAAAAAGAAATCATTAACTGCATATTCAAAGAAAGCTGGGATTAATATATATACACTTCCTCGTGATTATTCAGGTTTGTAGAAGACTGTCTGAAAACATTCTTTTTGGGGTAGTATAAAGAATGCAGCATCAAGACTTTCCAGACTTCCCTAGTGTATAACATTCTCGCTAGATGAAAGCAATGTACATTTATAAAAAAATCTAAAAAGGGTTTAGGCATATTGTGGAACATTATATACCTGATTTTTCTTCTTTCAGCAAAATAACTCATTACCGCAAGTTTTTCGAAGAATCGGTCTTGTTTATACGTTTATCTTAGGAAACTGTGCTACAGGGAACGCGTCTCTAGTTTTTTAGTCGCGAGGATACTCACGAAACCGCATAGATAAGTTTTTCTTCCGTTATCCGTCCGTTTTTAGCCGTCGTCGAAAATTCTCGAGGGACTGGGACGCGATTCACGATATTGAGTTTCCGCTACCTCAAAACTCATCACACTCGGGATTTCGTGCGTTTTATCCCGTTTTTCGTCTTATGTTTTTGCCACATCTACTCGGAGAATGTTCTTCTTTAGAGATAGAACTTTATATTTTCAACAATTTCTTTCGTTTAAAAATATTTTTTTTTCATATTTGTGAAAGAAGATGTAATACCACAAAACAACAACAACAACAAAATCTTCAAGTTAGAACAAAAGCCTGTTCGAACCTCATTCCTGACTGCACTACATTCCTAGGATATACTAAGTTTTTCGTCAACCGGTTGTGCTTTTTCATCTATGTACTTTTTTTTTTTTTTCGGTAATTTCATGTAGTTTGAAAGATCACATTTTTGTTTTCAAATATTCAGCATTTTTAGTTTCCTCTTTTCAGTTAAAACAGAATTGAATTTTTTACCTTCAATGAAGCGGCTGAAACCATGAACGTAGGAATTTACATGTGTCTCCAGCGCCCGATTTTTGAAGCCAAACCCATAGAATATCCTTCCTTGTGCATGACTACCTTTAGAGACTACCTTAGACTACCCTCTAGCGTAACATCTCCCACTGAACATTTCTGACTTGTATAGAAGCTGATAACTCTTTTTGAAATACACTGCTGGCCACCCAAAATGCAACACGAAGAAGGAAGCATCCGATTGGCCTGAAATTCGCAGCATGCGTCGCCCGCGAGAGGACATGCAAACGATTAGCACTGCAGGGCATATGCAAATCATGTGCGCCCGGCACGCCACCGAGAAGCACTATAAGAAGGGTGCGCAGAAGATGGGGTGTGAGTAGTGGAAGTGTGTTGTGCTGCCGGACCTGTGCGTGGGAAGCTTCCTGATGCCTCGTCGCAGAATACGGCAGTCATTCCAGCACGTATCGGAGTTCGACAGAGGACGAATAGTTGTTTATCGCGACAGCGGTTTATCGTACCGAGACATCGGCGACCGTGTGGGACGACATCCAGCCACAGTGAGGCGAGTATAGATTCGGTGGGTGCAGGAGGAACGGACGGACCGACGTGAGCAATTGCCGCAGCCGCGGCACACCCCCAAACGAGAGGACCAGCATGTTGAGCGGCGGGCATTGACGGCTCGCGCCGCCACATCACGAACGTTAGCGCAGGAATTAGGGTGTGTTGCGCAACAACCTGTGTCAGCACGTACCGTTCGACGTCGTCTGCAGGAGCTGAGACTTGTCGCACGGCGCCCGTTGCACCGATTACCACTGACGTTGCACCACCGGCGAGTGTGGCGGCAGTGGGCAGTTAAACGCCGCACCTGGACTACGGAATGGCACGACAATATCTTCTCCGACGAATCCCGCCTCTGCCTGCAACACCAAGATGGTCGGGTCCGCGTGTGGCGGCACCGCGGCGAGAGACTGTATGACGCCTGTATTATGCATCGCCATACCGGTCCGTCGCCTGGCGTTATGGTTAGGCGCGCAATTGGATATGACACTCGCACACCTCTGGTACGCATCGCCGGTACACTCAACAGCCGCCGCTGCATCTTCGACGTTTTGGAGCCTGTAGTCCTCCCTTATCTGCAGGTCCTTCCAGCGGCCACGTTTCAACAGGAAAATGCGCCCCCTCACGTGGCACGCATCGTGCAACAATTCTTCATGGCCCACCAGGTGTCACTGCTGCCGTGGCCCGCCTGTTCTCCCGATATATCGCCCATCGAACACGTCCGGTCGCTGATCGGCAACCGAGTGGGCCGGCAAGCACCACCCGCGGCTACGCCTGATGAACTGTGGCAACGCGTGGAAGCAGTTCGCCTGATGAACTGTGGCAACGCGTGGAAGCAGCCTTGACCGACATACCCCAAGCCCACATCCAAAGCCTCTTTCGTTCGATGCCGCGGCGTGTAGCGGCCGTTATTGCCAGCCATGGGGGCCACGCGAACTATTGATGTCTGCGTGTTCCGCAAGTCGCACGGGCCAGTGAGCTCAATCGTTTCATCTTTGTATCTGTTGTTATGTGTCCAGTAAATCTGGCTTTGCTATCTCGTGCCCTTCTCGGTGTTGCATTTTGGGTGGCCAGCAGTGTAGTTCCCCAACGTACAGAGGGGTGTATATAATTTTCTTTTCGGGGGGGGGGGTTAATAAAAAATGGAAGAAAAGCTTGAAAGTATTATTTCCTAATGTAAGTTGATGCATTTTTATTAAATTAAAGCATTTTTGCCTAGTGTGAGTCGCATTTGACAAAAAAAAAAAAACTTCCGGGGGGGCAAGGACCCTTGACCCCCCCCATAAATACGCCCCTTAACATAGATATTTTTTCTTTTGGTCTTTCACAATGTATTTCATCGTGTGTATGTTTAGGTTCTACGTATATTTATTTTATATCAATATTTATATTTTGTACTATCTGTGCAAACTGCAAATTTAACAGGTTAAAGTTCACGAGCTGTTGTAGAATTTCTAACAGCTGTTTAGCATTTCTGACATTCTTTCCTTAGAAAAGAAGCACAAATTTTAACAAGCACTACTTTCACAGCGGAAGAGCAAAGCCCTGAGAAAGTTGGCTTCATGTTAGCATGAGAGGAATAGAGGACAACGTCTCTTCTAAATTCCGACTCGTATATTTTAAATGGTTTTGCATAACACAGATTTTTAAGTGTGCTTTAAAGGAATATATATTTTTCACAATCCCGTTAATTTTTTCAAAAACAATACTGAAAATTTATTGCGTATTGTGTGCTTCACATCTAAAACTTTTCCAAAGTTCCCATTTAACACTGTCACAAAAACAGAAAAAAAACAACAACTGAAGAACAAAAAAGCTATCAAGGTATCGATTGCTATGTTTGCCTTAAAATTTCACACAGCTTCAGGAACCTTTCGGCAATAAAGGTAAAACAGTCGCAACCCCTGCAGAACACTTTTGAGGGTGCGAACGCAGTTGACTGCGTGATAGTGTTGCTCTTGTAAACAGGGAGATTTTTTTAAACGAAAATCAAAAAAAAAAAAAAAATTAATAACGTTTTTGAAAAAGAAAGAGAACATATAATTTAGAAGCAGCACTCTATGTTGGTTGTATGGTTCTATCATCTGTGGGCAGCAGGAAAAATTACGGATGCCCGCTTGAGTGCAAGCAGTATACAAACATAGCATTCGATGGAAAAAGATGTGGGTTTTCGTGGTGGAAAGTTATTTCCAAACAAAATCATTTACAATTACTAAGAATTTAATGGCCCCTGTGAGCATCTAAATAAGCATCATCCAGGACTCGGATATATGCCAGCTCGAAATATTGGTCAGAAGCTTACGCCTTTGACCACACGAATACCTGCGCTCCTCTCTTCCTCCTGCTTCTCTTCCTGCAGTCTGGTCTGCTGTCTCCTCTCCTCTTGAAATTAATACTCGCTGGCTCTTCCTTTACAACCGCCTTGCGATTCATTCTATTCTCTTTCGTATATACATATATATGATTGTCCTTTCCACTCCTCTCTGCACTTTCTGCTCTCTCTGTGCTGATGTTGCACACGTGTATTTATATTGCCCACTTCTCCTTCCGCTATTGCATCTGGCGTTCTCCATCGCCCGTCACATCTGCACCGTTGACGTCTCCTTTGAGGCCTATCGTACTCTCCTTTTGACAGTTACTCCGCCTGCACGCCTCCCACCTGCCCGTGCCTATGTTTTTGTTCTCACGAAGCACGTAATCTATGTTTTTTCACCAGTATCTTCGCACTGCGGTCTCGCCTCTCACCCTCCTCCAGGCGAGTGAGACTTTACGCATGTACCTCCGGGCTCGCCTCACTTCATGGCTCCACTTGGACTACTCATCAGCTCTCGCCCGCTCTCGTGTGAAGATTTTCTTCTCCATCACCGAACTTGCCTTGGTTCCGGATCTCTGATGGGACTCCTCGCCTTACTGTGTGATGTCCCGTGTTACCCGTGGCAGTTGATACTTACTCATTCGATCCTAGCCTCTGCTTGACTCCCCGACGGTAGCCCCTCAGCTGCTCGCCGTTACTTCTCATCTGTACGTATCTCTTCTTTTCATCTGTAATAAACATAATAGTGATTTTTTGTATACATATTACCTGTACACAGTTTCTGTTCTTTTGAGACGTTCATGCTGTCCACGTCTCCCACTGCACCTTCTTTTAGACCAATAAAGCGAAGTTAAAACTCTTCCACTTGGTCTGCATAGAATGATTTCCGCTAGTGGTTTGGATGTCGTAAAGCACCAGGCAAACCTGTATTTGGCGTCCCGGTGGCATGGTGGTCAGATGTGTATGTTTCTGGATAGTCAACCGAGCTGGGTCCGGGTCAGAGTTCTGGATGAGGCATTGGTGGTGGGCTGGGTCTCTCCATTCCCCGGAACCAGTGGCCCTAAATTAGTTACAGCAGACCGCCCGTACCTAATTTACAGTTAGCCCCCTAAATGAGGTAGCTAACTGCATATAGAGAAGTTTTGTTGTGAGGGCGTTTTAGCTGAACGTATCCCTCTAGGCGTTGACAGCATATCATGACATTTAAGAATCGAAGGTGGTTATAACCTGACAGTGTTTCTACGAACTTTAGCTTCCAGAATAAAAAGGAAACATGATAGGAAAGGAATAGTCCCCCTGACACGGACATGATGACTCTGGGTAGAAACAAGTTACTTAAATATCTCCTCTCTCCTTTCGACGCCATTGTAATAGCGTTTTAGTAATCAGTCAAAGGGTTAGTGTCAATCATCCCCTAAACGACCACTTTGAAAAAAAAAAAAGCTAAAAGGAAAGTAAAACTTTCTGATGCGCAGGTCTCTCATTCCAGTCGCACTCGGCCCACTTGTTAGACAGTGAATATATTCCTTCCAGCTAATTTCATCCCAGTTTGCTAACCTCGAGTTAATTAGTTTCAGCCGGTAAAAAGGTTAAGCAGAACGCCCTCAACTCCCGGCAGTAAGAAGAATACCTTTGAGAGAATAACTGTTCATTTCTAAATAGAATTCATAACTTTAACGAAATTTATGTCAATATGTGATGCAAGATAGACACGCGGTTGTATTTTAAAGCTAGAACCTAACTTTACGATGCTAGGTAGTAACTTAGTTTGCATGGACGTTATTTTTATATTAAATCAATGCTTAAGTGAACTATATTCGTCTCGCTTGGCTGTTAACACCTTTGTTCTGCTGGTTTAAGAAACTAACTTCGTTGCTCTGAACTGTAGTTCTACTAATTGGTTAGCGTACTCCAAGTTACTCAACAGTCAAGGGTAATCTAATAAAGACAAAACTGAAACACTAGCAACGTTGGTCCGTAAGCCCTGGCTGTGACGTCGCACGAATAAGGTCCATTACAGTATTTAAGAAAGAAAAAAAAACGGAATGGGAATTCTGCAATTCCTTTCCGCATTTTTGTTGTAGTAGAAGATGTGCAGCAACTGCCAAAACTAATTCGTATCATGTAGAAAGAAGTCATTGCACATTATCAAAAATTAAATCTCAGATGCCTTTTTAAATTAATCACACATTTTTATGTAGAAATGATATTTACATTGAATGAAATAAAGCACAGGGGAGTGTCACGATTAATAAGATAAATCTTAAGTTCCACTCTGTGATTTAGAAAAAGTATAATAAATCCAAATTACCATAAATTCCGCAGTAAAAAAAAATAAATAGACAAGATCAAACTTGGCGTCCATGGCACATCCTCTTATTACTACTTTGTAGTATTTCTAAAGGAACACTTTACTCACAACATTCATAGAATGCGAGGAAACTCACGATCAACAGTTCAAGAAGAAGACGATCTGACAGCACACACCCAGAAGATTTTTGGAACATCATGATGAACAAGAAAATACACCACCATTAAGAACGACGAGAACAGCACTACTAGAAGAAGGGAGTGGCACAACAAGAAACGCTTGTTCCCGATGATGATGGTGTGACGACACGACTCAAAACCCATGCAACGCAAAGAGCAAGCAGAGACGAATTTTAGCAATTCCAGCAACTTGAATTGCGTTCAAGAGTGGCTCCGTTGCTCATGTATCATCTACATTTCTTCGGTTTACGACGAATGAAAAAAAATACGTACATCACATTACAATGAGCACACAAAGTTGTGAAAATGAAAGTAACAAACGGTTACCGAGGGGTCAGAGGCGCAGACCTCTAGCTCATCGATTGATCCCTGGCACGAGTCCCGGATGAGGTGAGGCATGCGCCGTGAGCCAGCTTCGCGACACTGGTCCCGCTCCTCCTTTGCGCGCCCGCCTAGCCCGACTCCCATGTAAGTCGCTAAAGTGCCAAACAAATGCATCTTTCCTTTCTCAAAAACTGACTATTCGAGCATTATTGGTTTTGACAAAATTGGTTTTGTTTATAATTTGATTCTCAATGGAGAGTAAGCCATATTCAATATTCTTCGGAAAGATATCTTAGGAATGTCTTCATGAATTTCAGCTTACTGAAAGATACCTCCTCAGATGCTACAACTACGGGTAAGGTTTAAAATCAACATTTTTAGATTTCATGATTCATTGAGCGTCTACTATTATTTTGAGTAGGCCTAATACAGCTGCAGGACTACAGAACTGAGAGTACTGACGATGCTCGAGGCGTAAAGCTTTGTTTCTAAAGAAATATTTGTGGAATTCAAGTCACTGGTACGTTATTTTTCACAAGTTGCGTTTCCTTGTACAATGACAGTTAAAAAAACATTGCTTTTTCTATTTTTGTACACTCTAAATTACTCCGCCGTGGGTCATAGTCCCGGTAGCTGTCATCGTATAAAAATATTTTTATGATTGCTGTTTAAAGGTATTGAGTTTATCTGGTTGAACGTAATTTTTTAGTATTTTTTTTCCGATTGGGGTTTTAACGACCATGAGCAATTCAATGAGCTACAAGCAGTCGCCCGTTCCTAATTTAGGGCCACTGGTTCCAGGGAAGAGTGAGAGAGAGCCAGTGCCGTAAAACATACACAGCATGCGTGCCTCACCGGGATTCGAAACTGGATCCAACTCGGACGAATGATCAGAAGACAGCGCTTAGACCACTGCGCCACCGGGACAGCAATTTACCAGTATTAGCACGATGCTTCCATTTCCTAATGAGCCAGTGTTATAGGAATGTTAACCAATGAGAGATACTGGAACTCTGTCACAACCAATTTTCAACGATATGGGCGAGAAAAAATTTTAGAGTTTTGGCAAGATTTTTTTTCACAATTCTAGAGCAAACGATTTGAATAACAGCGTTGGTGACCAACTTGGATTTAATATTTTGCCCATAATGCTGAAGTTACGTTGTTAATAATGGACAAATATTGAGGATCTATGCTACCTAATATTGGCTGTCAGCATTAGGTACC